>JAPTYO010000012.1:4844089-14844089 GCA_036873135.1 Clarkia xantiana subsp. parviflora | reverse complement strand
TGGTTGCTTAATGAAAATGATGTGCAAAGTAATCTTGCAGAGATGCAAGATGCAGAGATGAATGAGTTTTTGTTGATGGCAACTGAAAAGAAGATTTAAAAGAAAAATGATGTTGACAAGCCAATGAATGATGTTGACAAGCCACGGTTATGGCATTGCAAAAACAACCACGTGAAGGTTGTAGCATTGGAAAGTATTAGAGATGAAGATGTTTCCAAAGAAGAAGCGTCGAAAGTAAGCGAAAAACAACAGTTTGTTCACTGTGCTATAAGTGATGCTATGAATTCAATTGCAGAATTACTGCAACTAGAAGGACGTGAAGAGCATCAAGATGGTGGTGCAGTTTTTTAAGAAGAAGAAGAAGAAGAATGTGAAGAAGAAGAACAAGGAGAAACAATGCAGCAAGAAGAAAAAGAAGATGAAGAGATGTGTAATCATCAATATGAGGTGTGTCAACATGAAGAAGAAGAAGAAGAAATCGAAGAAAACAAAGTGCAGCAAGAAAAAGAAGAAACCAAAGTGCATCCAGAAGAAAAGGAAGAAGGAGAAGTTGAAGGAAGAGAAGTGCAATATGAAGGAGAGATGTCACAAGCTGATATGCAATATGAAAATCAGCAAGTTGTAGATATTCTGCAGTTAGAAGAAAAAGAAGATGCATCAGAACACCAAGAAGGTGGTGGAACTGGAAAGTGTCAACATGATGTTGGAATATGTCAACAGGGAATTGAAGATGAAGATAATGAAGAGTTTATGCATAATGAAAGGTCACTCACTACAGTGGAGAGTGATACACAAGTAGAAGTGCAAAGTTCACAAGTGCTAGGAAGAGTGAAAAAGACAAGGTATCTGGAAAGGTACAAGGTAAGGTTTACTCCCCTTAATCATATAGATCTAGATGTTGACAAGTGTTTATTCGAGAATAGTCATAGGGCTATTAAGATCGAATGTGTGTTGAAAGTTAGGTTAAAAGAGAATTGTGAATTAAGTGAAAAGCATGTGTTTGAGGTGTTAGTTTTTATGGCTAGATGTCAAGAACATAAGAGATATAAGTTGAAGAAGCACACCCAATTTGAAGGAATATCAAGAAATAGCAATTTCTTGATGAAGTGTGAGTCTATTGATGATATGGGGAATGGTAATCATTGCACTGAGATGCATAGGAAGTTTAAGTGGTTAAGAATGACAAATGACAGACTTATGAGAATATGTTTTTAGTTTAGAAGTCATAATGCCATAGTGATAATGTTGTTTGTCTAGTAAGTTTGTTTTTCAACATCTAAGATAAGTTAGTAGTTGTGTCATGTTGGTTAAACTGAAATTCTGGCAAGAATATTCAGTTTAGGGGAGGATATGTTAGGATTATAGGATATGTTAAGGTAATATTTGGTGCAGCTGTGAGATGGAGGTGATGAAGACATAGAGCTTGATGATGAAAACATAGGAATTTGCAGCAGCTTATGCAGACATAAAAGAAGTGATGCAATCACATATGTATGCATATGAGATGAACTTGTCTGTAGGAACAATAGAAGCTGAAGATGCAATGTTGTAAGCTGAACACCTTGCAAAATGGTTCGGTTTAAGGGATAATATGTTTGGAATATGAAGGATGTCACGAAGAAGAGAAGGTTAGAATTCAAAAGTTCAAAGTGTGGCTTAGAGATGTAAACATGGTGTAAGGAGGTGTAAACATGGTGTCAGGCATGTTGCACAGCTTAATGTATTGCTAGTGTAAACATAGTGCTTGAGCATGTAAACATAGTGTGATGTATAGTTTAGATAAGACGTATGTGACTTATATTGTTGGTTACTCCTGTGTTTTAGGAGCAGTTAGCGTGTATTTAGGATGTTTTGAATTTTAAGTTAAGTTATGGGACTTGCTCATGTAGTTTTTCGATTGTTGAATGAAGTTTTCCCTGTTCTAGTTTCTGTGTTCTTCTCCTTCTAATTAGTTAAGTTTTCCTTTTTGATTGGCAAATCAGAATTATTCTCTGTAGCTACTTGCTACCCCTCAAACCATTCCAGCTTTTCTAGCTATAGGGCTTGATTAGCTAGGGCTTTCATAGTTAGTTGATATTTTGATATTTTTTATTTATTATATATGTTTGGCTGATTGCGGCTTTTAGTACCGGATGTTTGGTTTTGTATACTTTTGGTATCAAACGTTTGAATAAATGTGGCTTTTGGTACATCCGTTAATTGGCTGTTAGTTTTTTCCGTTAAATGACATGTGCAAGTCACGTGACCGACCCTACAATTTTTATTTTGTTCAATTTAGTCCCTCAAATATATTCCTAACTTTTAACTTGTTTAATATAGTCCCAAAACTTCAAAATTGATTTCAATTGAACCATCGAACCCAATTGACCTAGCCGGACCTAGCCTAGGGCTAGGTCCGACCCTGGGTCGTATTTTCCGGACCCAGCCGACCCTGACTCAGGGTCGGACCTAGTCCTAGGCTAGGTCCGGCTAGGTCGATTGGGACCTAGCCCAATTTGGGTCCAATTGGGGCTAGGTCCCAATTGACCTAGCCGGACCTAGCCTAGGACTAGTTAACGTAAAAACCCAACGGCCAACTAGTGGATGTACCAAAATCCACATTTTTTCAAACGCATTTGGCCAAATATGTGGTGTGAAAAAGTACCTTTTAAGTCTTAAAAAAATCTGACCGAAGTTGTTATGTTTTTTTTTCCCACCAAGTTATCATCGATTATATATATTTTTATTGGCAATATGCTTATATTTTTATTAATTTGTTGTGATTCTATAATAAAATAAAATAATATATATATATATATATATCACGGCCACATGCACGTTGCACAAATATAACACTATAGATATATATACTGATCTTACTTAGTAGCTAGTAGGGCTGGGCATAAAAACCGGTTCGGGCGAACCGAACCGGAACCAAACCGAAACCGAACCAATATGAACCGGTTCTTACTGAACCGGTTCTTAAATGGTTCGGTTTTGATAATGAATATATGGAGCGGTTTTTGACGGGTTTAAAACAGGTTCCGAACCGGTTTTGAACCGGTTTTTCCGAACCACTTTTGTTACCTAAAGCCTAAATTGTTAGATAGTAATACACTCTTGCATCCTTTTTTTTTTGTAGAATAAAGGGCTATAAACAAGCCGAGTATCCGACAAGCTTGACTCGACTCAGTTTACTCGAGCTGACTCGACCGAGCCTTAATTTTTCAAGCTCGAGCTCGACTCGGTGCCATACTTGACATGTTCGAGTTCGGCTCGACTCGGCTCGATAAGGTTAAAAAATTCAATTAAATTAATGGTGCACCTTAGCTCGAGGTCGAACTCGACTAGGCTCGAGGTCGAACTCGACTAGGCTCGAGCTCGAACTCTTCCTCGACTCAATATATACATATATAATATTATTACGTAAAGCTCGAAAAACTCAAACTCGAACTCGACTCGAATAGGCAAAAAAAAAAAAAATTTGATTAGGCTCGCGAGCCTCTCGAGTCGAGTACAAGTGAACTCGAACTCGACTCGATATCAGAAAAAGATTGACTCGAGTGAGTCGAATTTGAATATTGACCAAGCCGATCTCGAGAAGCTCACGAGTAGCTTGATTTGTTTACACCCATAGGGTAGATCCTTCACTATTTGAGCTTGGTTCATATTGGATATATAAGTGGTCGTAGCAGGTTTATTTTCTTATATATAGTTATTATATATTATGTTAGCCCATATCAGTTCTACAATCAATTGAGTTCAGTTTTGAACTCGAAACTTAACTCATAAATAGTTCTATATTTTAACTGAGATGATATATTAATATACAAATTTTCAACCAGAGATTTTCTGCACTTTTGAAGTTTGAGCTACGCCTCTTGACGTCGCTTAAAGTCTCGATATTTATATTTTAAATATTTGACTTTTTTATAATTTTAGATTGTTTCTAATTTAGACTTTGATACTCTCTCCACTGAAGCGATCAATTGTCTTTATAGTTTGTATTTTGCAATTTTTTGGATTGTTTATGGATTATCAACTTGGGTGTGTATTTTGAATTTTAGTAAAAAAAAATGAAAAAAATGTTCAAAACCGGCTCGAACCGGTTCAGAACCGGTTTTGCTATGGTTCGGTTATAGTACCTAAAATCTGGTTCGGTTCTTACGCGGTACAGAAAACCAACTGAACCTAAAATCTGGTTCCGGTTCGGTTCTGAACCGGTTCGGCCCAGAACCGAACCATGCCCAGCCCTAGTAGCTAGTGTAGTTTTTTTGGTAATAAATATACTAGTTAGTGTAGTTACTACATACCGATTTTATATATTGAGGAGACGTCTAACTTTTAGATATTTGAAGGCAAGCTCGTCTTGCAATGCCACGTGAAGCCACGCCCCTTACAACAGAGTTCATGTATATCCATGGACTTTGTCGCTTTGCATGTGAATCCGACTCCCGAAACCTCCACTCACTCATAATAATAATAATAATAATAATAATAATAATAATAATAATAATAGATACATATATCTACTATATCAAAGTGCTGATATGTTGTCGATCGATATATATATATTAATAACACGTGAGAATTAGCACTTTAGGACACACAATTAACTTTTGTTGTTACGCACGCAGATGAGACTTTGAAATTTGACTTCAAGTAGGATATCTCACGCTTAACTTAATTAAGTTGATGATTGAATTATTGACAAAAAAAGAAAATTAGCTGACTTGTCGTGTACTTAATAGTTGGATGGATGAGTTGATAATGATCACGTAAGTACGTACGGATACATAGACAGAGATATCCTTCGGCTTGCTGTGTCCTCGCAAACAATATCGAAGCTTCTTTCTGGTACGACACGTACGGTGGACACTCGTTCTCCATGCATGCTCCCCACCTTCTCCATTCTCATCTCCTTAATTCTCCGCCACCCCCATATTTAAACCCTAAACCCACTCTCCACTCTCATCATCACCACACACACACAATCACTAAACATGGGAACCAAAGCTTCTATCGTTTTGCTCTTAGCTCTGACCACCATAGCCACTTATACTCTAGCCAAACAGGTCGATCCGGAGCTCAAACAGTGCAGGCACCAGTGCTTGCACCAGCAGCAGTTCTCGGAGAAGCAGCAGAGCCAGTGTGTTGACCGTTGCGAGGACTACCACAGACAGAAGCAGGAGCAGCATGCGCATGCCGGCCAGTTGCAGGACTGCCAGGCTCGGTGCGAGCGGCAGGCGGTGCCGGCGCAGCAGAAGCAGGTCTGTTCCAAGCAGTGCGTGGAGAAATTCAAGGAGCCGGAGCCATGGAGGAGGCAAGAGGAAGGTAAAGGAAAAGGAAGGAATCCATGGCAGGGGGAGGAGGAAGAAGAAGAATGGAGAGGTCAAGAAGAAGAAGAAGGATCAAACCCTTATGTGTTTGAGCAACACCACTTTCAGAGCAAGGTGGTGGAGACTGAGCACGGTAGGGTTTCGTTCCTCCCCAAGTTCACCAAAAGGTCCAAGCTCCTCCGGGGACTCGAGAACTTCCGGTTCGGGGTTCTTGAGGCCGATCCTCAAACCTTCATCGTCCCGAGCCACTACGATGCTGATGCCTTTATGATTGTAGCTGCCGGTATGTATATATCTACCTGCATATATGTGAATTTTTAGGGTTTTATAATTATTTGAATATCGGAAATAGTGAATCATGTATAATTAATGTATTTGCAGGGAGAGGTACTGTAACGATGATCAAAGAGAACAAGAGGAGAAGCATCAACGTTAAGCAGGGAGATATTATTAGGGTTCCGGCAGGAACTCCCGTCTACGGGACCAACCGAGATGAGAACGACCGACTCTATATTGTCAAGCTCCTCCAACCTGTCAACAACCCTGGAGAATTCGAGGTAAAAAAACACTAAAATACTAAACCCTAACAATTGGGGTTAATTGGTGAGAATCTCGACATTTGTTAGTAATGATCACGTCTTTTTTCATGAAATTACCAGATATATAATGGCGCAGGCGGTCAAAATCCCGAATCCTTCTTCAATGCATTTAGCTGGGATCTGCTCGAAGCAGCATTTCAGGTCATGAATTTCTCTATTTCTCAAACTAATATAATGCGGTTTAGACAATATTCATCAGTAAAACTCCGTCACTAGAAGTGCAATTTGTCTCTAAAAATGCAATTTTTGTCACTTAAAGTGAAAATTCGTCGCTGAAAATGCGGTTAGGGTTTGTGCTAACAAGGTATATATATATATATATGTGTGTTACAGACGGATAGGAGGGAATTGGAGAGGTTGTTGGGGCAGCAGGAGGAAGGTGCCATAGTGAAGGCCTCCAGGGAGCAGATCGAAGCCCTAAGTGGCGGTGGATCAGACAACGACGATGAATTCATCTGGCCATTCGGAGATACTAAAAAGAGCAAGGGCAGCAGCTCTCACTTCAAATTCAACCTCTTCGACAAGAGCCCTTCTTTCTCCAACCAGTACGGTCAACTCTTCATCGTCGATAAAGACGACTTCAAGCAGCTCCGGGACTTTGATCTCGCCATCTCTTTCGCTAACATCACCAAGGTGCGTAGCGTACCCTATCTATTTTGACCGTCCAATCAAATTGGTCTAAATATACATAATTAGACGTTTTTAATAGATACTGTAAATATATGTAGGGTTCGATGCTGGGTCCTTACTTTAATTCAAAGTCGACCAAGATCTCGATGGTGCTCGATGGAGAAGGCTACATTGAAATGGCCTGCCCTCACCTAGCCAAACAACAGAAGCAATGGTCGACTGATCCTTACCGGAGTCCTTACCAGGGCCGCCAGGGGCGGAGGTCGGAGCCACGTCATCAGGGAGAGGGACAGTGGCCACGTCATCAGGGACAGGAACAGGAGCGGACGCCATGGTCTACTGATCCTTACCGTAGTCCTTACCAGGGCCATCAGGGGCGGTGGTCGGAGCCACGTCATCAGGGACAGGAGCAGACGTCGTTCCAGCAGGTGCGGGCCCGGGTGAGTCGGGGGACGGTGTTTATTACTCCGGCAGGTCATCCGGCAGCAGCGGTAGCTTCGAGGGAGAGTAATTTACAGATAGTGTGGTTCGAGGTGAATGCGGAGAACAATGTGAAGTACTCGCTGACCGGGAAGAACAACGTAGTGGGGTTGATGGAGAGGGAGGCACAGGAGTTGGCGTTTAATATTCCGTCGAGGGATGTGGAGAGGATCTTCAAGAGGCAGAGTGAGCAGTTCTTCTTCCCCGGGCCGGAGACACAGCAGAAAGGCAGGGGCGGAGGATACGCCGACGAGTGAAAGGAGATGGATGCATGGATATGGAGATGGAGACAAGTAATAATGTCGATAAAGTATGTAAATTATGGAGGAAGAAAAGAGAAGAGTGTGTATAGGAGAAGAAAAACGGCTACTTTTACGATCAGTCTTATCTAACGATCATCAAATCAAATAATAAAACGAGCTGTTTTTTTTCATCAACTCTGTTTGTTTCTCTCGGGAATAATGAGAAATTGCATTACAAATATGAAGAAATACAAGGACTTATGTTTTCTTCCTAGAAACTATTAGGACTTTATTGTAATTAGAGGTTCTTAGTTTGTTGAGAACAGCTAACGAACTTCTGTTCTAAGAAGATGAACTGAACACTTTACCTCTATTTTTTTTTTTTTCACTTGAATGTATTCAAGTATTCATCTGTATTCAAGTATTCATCTGTCAAAATTATCTCTCGATTCTAGAATTCTTCATGGCATCAGAGCAGGTTATGCTCCGTTGGTCAATTGCGCGTCGTTCTTGTGATCGATTGAGCGTTATCTTCGTAGATTTCGTTACCGTAATTCGTTGATTTCATCATCGCGAATGGCTGTAGACCAGATCCTTGGCCGCCACTTGGCTCACCGATTCCGGCTAGGAATACAGCTCCGAATCCACCTTCGCCAGCTAGAAATGTGCCTTCGCCAGTGAATCATGCTCAAGTTGAAAGGGACACACAAGTTTATGTGAACCAAGCTCAGTCTCAGCCTTCTAACAGTAACAACACTGGTTTCAATGGTTTCAGTGTGGAGCAACTATCTCAAGCCTTGAAGTATCTCAATCAGTTACAAAAGGCTGAGACTCGAGCAAGTGCTGCAAATGTCAAAGCCAACATGACAGGTAAATTTTTTTGTGGAGTGATTCATAATTCTTCTAGTGATCATTGGATTGTTGACAGTGGTGCTTCCCATCATATCACTTGTCATAAAAAATGGTTGTCTGATTTGGATATCAACACTTCAGATCATAGGCAGGTTCAGATGCCTAATGGGCCTTTGACACCAATTACTCATATTGGAAAGTGTGTTATAGGCTCTTTGCAGCTCAAGAAAGTGATGTATGCACCAGAGTTTCAGTATAATCTGATCTCTATTTCTCAACTATCAAAGGATTTGAATATGTCTATCACTTTCACACATGATATGGTGGTATTTCAGGGCCTCGTAGATGGGAAAAGAATGGGGATTGGTTCACTCCATGAAGGGCTTTATATGCTACAAGATACAAGAGAAGAGAAGAAGAAGATTAGAAGTCATCTTTGAAGGAAAGGAAGATCATTAGAGTTGATGAAGTGAAGTTGTGGCACAAGAGAATGGGGCACATAAGCTCTCAGAATCTTAGTTCTCTTTTCAAGTTTAATAATAAAGCTGCTGAAACTTTAAAGGAATGTGATGTTTGTCCTCTTGCAAGGCAAACCAGACTCCCGTTTCCAGACAACGCTTCTCAGACTATGAAATGTTTCTATTTGGTTCATTTGGATTTATGGGGACCATATCGTATCCAAACCTATGATGGTTTTGTATATTTTTTTACTGTTATAGATGATCACAGTCGAAGTACATGGCTATATCTTCTGAGATTCAAAGATGAAGTGTTCCTACATGTCAAGAACTTCATTAAGATGGTGCAAACACAGTTTGAAACTCAAGTTAAATGTCTAAGAAGTGATGATGGGACAAAATTTTGCAATGATTTGTTGAAGAATTTTTTGCTTTCTGAGGGAATAGTTCATCAAACAAGTTGTGTAGGGACTCCACAACAAAATGGGGTAGCAGAGAGGAAGCATAGGCACTTGTTAAATGTGGAAAGAGCTTTGAAGTTTGAAGCCAACATACCTGATTGTTTTTGGGGAAACTGTGTACTTACAACAGGATATTTGATCAACTTGATGCCTTCAACTGCAATTGGAGGCAAAATACCTTTTGAAGAGTTATATGGAAAATGTGCTTCTTATGATCATATAAGTATTTGGGTGTCTCTGCTATGCCACAGATTTTCAAAACACTGGCAAGTTCAAACCAAGGTCAGTTGCATCAGTGATGATGGGATACTCCTCTACACAGAAAGGATATACTCTGTTAAATTGGAAGACAAAGAATATGTTTGTAAGCAGGGATGTTCACTTCAGAGAGAGTAAGTTTCATTTTAAGAGGAATGAGATCAGTTTTGCAGATTCACCAAGAAACTCTATTCCCCGATTTTTTTATGAGGAACTAGGTTATACAATTCCTTTAATTGAGGAAGAGCATTTACCTGGGGAACCTGAGAATTTCAACATGCCATCTAATGAAGAGCATTCTTAGGCTGAAAGTGATGATGAGATTGTTGGAGAATTTCCTCAAGAGCTCCCACCAAGAAGATCAGAAAGAGTCAGACAAAGACCAAGCTGGTAGAATGATTACATACTAAATTGCAAGGCTCTGAGTTACAAGCACATCTCATCTGAGTATAAAACCTATTTGAGCAGTTTAGAAAAGGAAAGAGAGCCACAGAATTTTCAAGAAGCAACTCAAAGCAAGAAATGGGTTGAAGCTATGCAATTGGAGATCAGTGCTTTGCAAGATAATAATACTTGGAAGATAGTTGATCTACCTCAAGGAAAAACACCAATTAGCTGAAAATGGGTGTTCAGAGTCAAGTATATGTCAGATGGAAGCATTGAAAGACACAAGGCAAGATTAGTAGCAAAAAGATACACTCAACGTGAAGGGTTAGACCTTAAAGAGACTTTTTCACCTGTCGTGAAAATGATTACTGTGAGGATGATATTGTGTATTGCAGCAGCAAAGATATGGAACATGTTTCAAATGGACGTCAATAACGCATTTCTTCAAGGTGATCTTCACGAAGAAGTGTATATGGAAATTCCTCCTAGTTTTCACAAGAAGAGCTCAGATCAAAATAAGGTCTGCAAACTCACCAAGTCTCTCTATGGGCTCAAACAGGCATCTCGTCAATGGAACATAAAATTGACAGATTGCTTGATTCAAAATGGATATAGACAGAGTAGATACGATTATTCTCTGTTTAGAAAGATTGCAAGAAAAGAACAAGTTCATATGTTAGTGTACGTCGATGATTTAGTGATCCAGTCAGCTTTTGATTGATGAGCTGAAAGGGATACTGAAAAGGAATTTCAAGTTAAAAGATCTTGTTGAATTACGCTACTTTCTGGGATTAGAGGTAGCAAGATCGAATGAGGGAATCGTGTTGAATCAAAGAAAGTATTGTCTTTAATTAATTATTGATGTTGGGTTACTAAAAACAAGCACAACTTGCACGCCTCTGGAGCAAGATCTTCAACTCACATCCAAAAGCTATGATCAACTTTTCAAAGTAAATGAAGAAGACAAGTTGCTGCAAAATGGAGAGCAATACAGAAGGTTAATTGGAAGGCTGCTGTATTTGAGTATGACTAGACCAGATGTGGCTTATTCAGTTCAACACCTCAGTCAATTTGTGAATAATTCTAAGGAATCACACTTGAAATCTGCTCTTCGAGTTATTCGTTATTTGAAAGGAAACCCATGATTGTGATTGTTTTTCCCATCAGATAATACTATGAGCCCTATGGTTGCTTTCTGCGACAGTGATTGGGAAAGATGTGTAATGACAAGGAAATCAGTGACTGGTTACTGTGTGAAGTTAGGATCAGCAACCATTTCCTAGAAATCGAAGAAACAGCAGACCATTTCTTGTTCCACTGCAGAAGCGGAATACAGAAGCATGAGGATGACAGTGGCTGAAATAGTGTGGCTCAGGGGAATTTTGAAGGAATTGGGTTTACAGCAGAACAATCCTACTACTTTGAAGTGTGATAACAAAGTGGCAATTCAAATTGCTTCAAATCTCATGTTTTATGAAAGAACCAAACACATTGACATAGAGTGTCATATGGTGAGAGAAAGTTTGCTGAAAGGAGATATTCAAACTGAGTATGTTGCTTTGAATGAACAGCTTGCAGACCTCCTCACCAAGCATTTGGGGAAGCAGCAAACAACTGAATTACTTGCAGGTTTTGGAATTAAAAATTTGTTCGTAAAGAGCAGTGGGGAAGACGAAGTGGAAGAAGAAGGGAGAAGAAATTTGGGAGAATTAGAAATATGAGGACTTATGTTTTCTACTTAGAAACTACTAGGACCTTATTGTAATTAGAGGTCCTTAGTCTGTTGAGAAAATCTAACGAGCTTCTGTATTAAAAAGATGTACTGAACAGTTTACCTATTTTTTTCCAGTTGAATGAATTCAAGTATTCCTCTGTCAAAATTCTCTCTCGATTCTAGAATTCTTCAAAATAAGATTCGGAATATGAGCAAGCTATTTTGTCTTTTGTGATGCAAATAATAAAGTTTAGTTCTGAGTTCCAGGGAGAAAAATGAGGACACGAAGAGATGCGGAATTATGTTGCTATGATTCTTTCAAGTGGTCTAGCTACCATATCAAAACTTTACCCATTGTTTTACAAGAATGAACTTTAGTCCTTAAAGAAATAAAAAACACCAAAAACAGTAATAACAAAATGGTCCATAAACAAAACAAATAATAAACTAAACTCCTAACTATCAAAACTACAAGAACAACCACGGAAGTTTTTCAGCTTGCAATAATACTTCCCAAAACTACCCCTTAAGATGGAACACGATCATCTTCAATCTGCTTCGTTACCTGCACCAGAAACTCTAAAGAAAACTTTCTTTAAACCCAACTCACAGATCAAATAACAATGCTGACTATAGGGAAGAGATACACATATGTAACTTGGTCACCTGTGCCAACAAACTTGGTCTGAATAGTACCATCAAGGACTCTATCACGAGAATAATGGCAATCAATGTCTATATGTTTAGTCCTCACATAGAAAATAGGATTTGCAGCTATCTGAATAACTGCTTTGGTATCACAATAAAGAACAGAAGGACCAAGTTGATTAAAACCAAGCTCATGCAACAACCCCCTAAGCCAAACTATTTCAGCAATGGCTTTTTTCATGCTCCTATACTCAGCCTCAGCAGAAGATAAAGATATAGTGTCATCATTTTTTACCTTCCAAGATACCAAGGAATCTCCCAACTTAACACAATAACCATAAACAGACCTCCTAGCCTCAATGCATGAACCCCAATCAGAATCACAATGGGCAACTAACTTAGGAGAAACATTAAAAGGAAAAAACAAATCTTTACCTGGTTCCTTTTAACATATCTTACCACTCTAAGTGCTGCCTCCATATGTGATTTTTTTGGGGCCTGCATAAACTGATTGAGGTTCTGTACTGCTAAAGATATATCATGTATGGTGACAGTCAAATATAAGAGCTTCCCGATCAAACTTTTGTATCAAGTAACATCATCCAAAGGCAAATCAAAAGCATTTAATTTCATATGCTCATCATATTTGACACTAGTAAGCTTAAGACCAGGTTCCATAGGGGTTCTAGAAACTTTACTTCCAGATAGTCCAGTTTCTGAAATAAGTTCCAATACATATTTTCTCTGAGATAAAACCACACATTCATTTGTTCTAAGGAGTTCAATTTCCAAAAAATACTTAACTTCTCTCAAATCTTTCATTTTAAAGTTATTTTCAAGGATATCTTTCAAATCATCAATAAGAGTTTTGCTATTTCCAGTAATAAGAAGGTCATCAACATAGACCAATAAAAAAAACAAACTTTGAACCAATCCTTTTAGAAAAAAAAAAAAAAAAGGGAGTAGTCAAATCTGGATTGAACAAACCAGCTTTAATCAAGGAGTCAGTGAGTTTGACAATTCACTGTCTAGAAGCATGTTTTAAGCCATAAAGAGATTTTCGTAGTCCACAAACAATACTCTCCCCCTGACTACGAAAACCTTGAGGAAGTGCCATGTAGATCTCGTCATCAAGGTCTCCTTGGAGGAAAGCATCAAATACATCCATCTGAAAAATAGGTCAAACATTTACTCATTTCTCCTAAGTGTCGAGACAAAGAAATCCCTCATCCCTATAGTTACCTAGTTCGGCCGAATTCTATAGCTAAGGAGGTGTCAAATTTCTTTGAGCAATTACCCCAGAGATCTATCCCCGCGAGGAATCGACAAGAGGCTTTGATGTGGACAGGGTCGTCTCAAGAGAAATGGAGGCCTAAAGTGATATTTTAATTTGAGACCTTTTTATTTCGTGGATTTTGTATTTCTTTTTTTCAAGCTTTCATAGACGCAAAACCACTAAGGTATACACTCAAAAAATTTCTAACATTTCATTTTCAATTGATATTTAATCTTTATTGATCTTAAACAATATTTTATTAATTTTAATTTTAAAAAACTTCTTTCACCTGAAGCAAACGTTGCTGGAATTGTTAACATTATTCCATAAGCAATATATGCATTGGGAAAAGAATCAAGTTTTTTGTGATTTAATATCTCAACTAGAGGTTTATCTTCTATTTGACTAATTTTTATTAACACTTTTAGTTCAATGAATAAATCTAACCCATCAATATTAGAACAGTCATTAAAAACAAAATGAAAAAATAGAACCTGTTTATATTGAATTTATAGATGATTTATTCAAGTGGAATAGATTGAGTCAGCCGATGTACCCCACCAATCATATTGAGATGACTTTGTTGGAACTAAATTTATCATTGGTCTCAACATAAAATTTCAAAGTAATTGTATAGTTATTCTATTAAAATGAACTACAATTTATATATATAGGAAAACATGACCGAGAGCATCCACAATGGTATTACATAAGGATTACGTAAATGTGGGTCCTACGTGTTTATTTATGTAAAGTGAAAAAAACTATCTACAGTGGTTTTACATAGCAGTCCCTAAAAATGGAACCCACACGTAAATTTATGTTTTTATATAAAGCGTTCCTTAAATTTAAAGAATGCTTTATGTTGACACGTCATCACATAAAATTAATTATCTCGTTTTTTTTTTCCGAACCCACTTTTTCTTCCATTCCTTCCGCCCAGCTTTTTATTTAAATCGTTCTGTTTCCCCCAAACCCACTTTTTACTTTCGCTGCTCTTCATAATTTTCCCTAGTGACTGATACAATTACTGTCTCAGCCACAGCCAGCGAGCAGCAGCGAATCAGCGAGCCACCAACGAGCAGCAGCGAATCAATGAGCCACCAGCGAGCAGCAACGAGCCACCCAAAAAGTATATTTATTCTGGCCAAAATTTTAAGCAACATTATATATATATAACTTAAACGACACAATTATTAAGCTTGGAATTATTAACTACTTTTAAACTGGTAGTTAAATTTTAATAATAAAAAATGTTTAAGTAAAATGATTAAGTAAAACCATTGTGGACCTACTATTATTTAGGCATTTACATAAATTTATGTATTTCTTAAAATCACACATAAAATCATACGTGTCACTTTTAAGGAAAACAATTTAAGTAATAGCATTGTGGATGCTCTTACCAACATTATTTAAGTTAAAGAATAACATATAGGTAGAAAGTAGTTATTTGTTAAGTTATTAGTATTACTTAAATAATGAGTGAATTTAGCATAATTAATTAATTAATTAAAGAAATAAAATTTGATATTAGAATAAATTCTGTTTGTGGCCGATAGTAATCTAAATCTAAATATCTAAATATTCTGATTATGACTATCTAATAATCTGCCACGTATGTAGTTTTGTTTTGCCAGATGAAAACCATATTCAAAAACGACAACGACTTATAACTAATCTTTTATCATTTCAGTTAAAAACGACAGTGGGGTCCACTTTACATACTTCTCCACCTCTATCCGTTATCAATGTCACCGACTTCGCTCCAGTTCGATTTCTGGACATCAAGAAAACCACACCGCTTTAGTAATTTTTTATCTAATACGGATGGTCTTTCTTTGCTATGAGCTTTACACGTCATCTACACAAAAGGCACCGTATATACTCCAAGTTAATAACGTTTGTCTTTTCACCTCAAAGCCCATAATAAATTCACAATGAACAGCAATCAATACCAGCTACAAAAAAAGCAATTCCCACCCAGAACGGTTTCAGGATTCAAAGAGTCATTCAATTGAATTCTTTCGTACAATTAAAGGAAGAACATTAAGAAGAAATTAGTGTCGCTCTAACTTATCTTCTCTTCTATATAAGCAAAATTGCTAGACCCGGAAATCATTAACAGTTCATTCAGAATTAGTAATACAACAAACTACCGAAATACAGTACATAATACCAAGGATGCAGATGAATGAACTTACCATCTTTAACCCATCAATTGTTCCAGTTGGAAGCGGAAGAGCTCGAATCGCAGCTACGACTGCACAAGGTCGACGGATCATGGTCGGAAAATGATGTAAGCGTCTGGGTTTTGTGGATCAACGACGAAGTGGTCGAGATCGACTCCCGAGTCGGTGGATAGCCTTTGGTGGTCCGGAATTGGGTTCGATGTGGACTTTCTGGCGATGACGGACCATACCATAGCATCAAATCGACCTCTTCGACGATTTAGCGAATTGATCTATTTAGACCAACGTTGGATCTACAAGACGACAAATATTCATGAATCGAGCGGGTAAAGTCGTGGAACTCAAGACTCGAGACGGTGGAGGTTGGGACGCCGTCAGTGGCAACGGTCGCCGCCGAGACGGGAGCCTCTCTCTCTCACAGTTGTTCTTGCGGCGCTTCTTCCATAACCCTAATTCCCCGCGACTAAAATCATGTAATTGCATTTATAAATCAATCTGGACCTATATTGGCCAAAAATCAATATGTGCATATCCAAACTGATTAAAAGCCCAATGTATTTTTGCTTGATAAACTAATTATTGTTTGGCAAAAAAATCAAATCAATTAATTAAAAGCTGAGACGGATTAGTTGTTTGATATATAGGCGCATGATTTAGGTTTAAGGTTTGTTTATTTTTTTTGTTCTTTTTATATATAGTTATAATAGTTATCACTGATTCGATGGTAAAATATTTTTTAAATGAAGTTTCACACTATTTAAACTCGAAACTCATCAAATCAGTAACCAGTCTCCTCTCCAAATCACTTTCCGTTCCAAATTTTATTTTTTAAAAAAATCATCTAATATTTTATTTTTAGAATGATAAATATTATTATATTTCATACAAACTTCATTATACAACTAAACATAGATTTTATGTTCTGTTTGGTTTAAAATTTCAAATTAATTATGATAGTATGGTTAGTTAAATTATGAATCTTAAACTTTCATAAAATCATGTAAAATACACCTTAATAAATAATATTATATTATATATATATATATATTAAAAATTAAATTTTGGTTAAAATTTATAATATGTATTAAATCATCCCACGCTGTGCACGGGAAAAGAACCTAGTTATTAGTAATTCTGTTTGTGGCCGATTATGACGATATTTTTTTTTTGTGGCCAAGATTATGACGATAATTGATTACCTAGAAAATAGGAAGTATATTAGTAAAAATTATTAAATATGTTTTCTAATTATGATTGGTGGAATTAAATTGCGCGTGGCCAAAATTTTCGGATCATTCATCATTTAATGCTAATTAGCATTTAATTCGAAAATAGTAATAACTATGAAACAAATAAGAACACGTTATTAATAAAAACGATTTAACAGTAATTAATTACTAATATACCACTAACTATAACTATGAGGCCTTAATATTACGTGCCCTAAAGCCCTGGCCTTGGTGGCTTGGGCCTTATGCTGGGCCTGACTTTGGAGACCATTCCTCGTAGGCGATTTCTTAACAGGAATCATTACAAGATCCGGCAGGTGTACTGCGAACTCCCAGAAGATCTTGGGACTACAACAAAGGAGAAACTAGTATGTGTCCATTTCCGCTGCGTAATTAGTTACCTGCTGGCATGTACACGTGTTTCTTGTCTGTAGTAACTATCCTCATAATTTCCTACAGTGGTATCAGAGCTTGTGTTAGGGAGTTCTTGATTTTGATAAAATTGGGGTTCTTGAAGTTTTTGGTAAACTTCATGAAATTAAGTGTTTTTTGGTAAAATTGGTGTTCATGATTTTCAAGAAAAACGTGACATTTATCAAAATTAAACGTTGGATTATTGATCTTAGAAAAATTTGATCTTGAAATTTGACAACTAGCCCTAATTACTAGTTTCGGCCAAACCATGTTAGGGTTTACAAAGTGAAAATTTTAAATTTCTTAGGCCCCAAGTTACCCAAATTTCGACCGAAATTATTGTCAAATTTTTAATTAAATTTCGGCCATATTGCTAGGATGGAAGCGGTCATAATTAGGCTAGATTCACGTGATAATTGTGATAATATCTATCAATATATTTTTAGCACAATATTGAGAATATTGATGGATTTAGATTGAGAAAATATATTGTTGATAGATTTATATCTCTAAATATAGAATCTTGACAATTAATATATATATATATATATATATATATATATATATATATATATATATATATATAATATAAGGGCGGAGCATAAATCCCGACAAACCCGAATTACTGAGAAAAAAAACCCGCCCGAGCCCGTCCCGAAAAGCCCGTCCCAAAATTGGGCCCGAGCCCATATGGGAGAGACTTTTACTCCCAACTAGGGCTCGGGCTAGGGCTTTTTTCAAAAAGTCCCGAAAGTCCCTAGTTATTTACCCTAATTCAACATTTTACAACTTAAATAATCTAATTATACTTAAACTAAAGGAATATAAAATTAAAATAAACATGTATCTTATAACTAGTAAGTATTGCTAGTGTTAGTGTTGTTGAACTTGATCTACGTGTGTGAACTTGATGAATTTGTTTGTGAACTTGATGTATGTGTTCGTGAATTCGATGTATGTGTTTGTGAACATGAATGCTTGAACTTGAATTTGTATTTTGAGTTAAAAATATTAAGGTTTTTTTTTTTTTTTCCAATCTTAGGTGTAAACTAGGGTTGTCCCTAGCCCGTCCCGATTTTGAAAAGTCTCGACTAAGTAGGGATTTTTTTTCCAGATGTTTAACTTAGGGCTAGGGACAGTAGTGGAAAATCCCGAAAACTAGGGCTAGGGACATTTTCCTGAAAAATCCCGCTCATTTTTCCCGAGCTCACCCTCTGTATAAAGTGCAAAATATTAGAAATTATATCTATAATTATTGGAAATTAACTCAGTTCATCGGAAACCACATTTTTTTCCAGATGGAATCTGCGATAGCGTATGACATATTCCATTCCTGACAATATGTAAGTTCAGGTTATGCTATCGACGCGCACTTCATACTGTGCGTGCCACATTCGACCACGGGGTCAGACTCGGTTGTGCTAGGTAGAATCCTCACGATTCAGATGGGCGCAAATTTCTACACCTTGAGCGTGTGACTGATCCCGGGTGCTTAATGAATGAGCATCCTAAGTATTCTTACGGACTCATAACTCTTATCTAAGGTATAGCTCAATGGTCGCTTCTAGGCTTACGAACGCAGTGCTGAACAAAAATGCATAGTGACCAGGTTTTGGGAACCGGTTGAGTTTGATTAAGGGTATGAGCGATGGGGATGTTCAAGTTCACCTATAATTATCTGAAACTTGTATTCACTAGGTGGCCACCAACCGGATATTAGTTGAAGGTTGTGAATACTTGTGTGGATGCCTTGGAGAAGTGTTCATATGTGGAACTAGGCAATTAGAGAATAATAGTTGACCAGGGATACAGCGCGGCACATATATGATTACACTTTGATCACAGGTTAGGAATCACATTCCGCGGACACTACAATACTCTTAACCGATGAGTAGCTCGATGTCCGTTGTGTCTGCTACGGAAAACCTCGTATGAATTATTCCGAAGCCGGGCATGGATAAATGTTGATGTGTTGGTCGACAACATATTAACCGGAACCCTCCCATTCTGGCGAGTGGGAGCTGTTGGCATTTGGTGAATGAGCCGCCGTAATATGAGCCCTTTAATATAAGCCCAACAGTTAAGGTAATTGGGTAATGTCACATTAGGGATTTTGGGCTGGGCCTAAAATCTCAATTGACATGAGAGACCCAAAATTGGGCATCCCATCTCCTATGTAGGCCGACCGAAACTTACAAGTAAGGAGGTGAGATTTTCCCACCTCCTCCTATAAATAGGGGGTGTCAGGATTTCTCTAGGTTAATAGTTAATCGCCCTTTCTCCTAAGTGTTGAGACAAAGAAATGCATCCTCCCTATATTTACATTGTTCGGTCGAACCCTATAGCTAAGGAGGTGCCAAATTTCTTTGAGCAATTACCCCAGAGATCCATCCCCGTGAGGAATCGACAAGAGGTTTTGCCGTGGAGACCATTCTTCGTAGGCGATTCCTTAACAAGAATAACTACTGGATATGGCCGGTGGACCGCGAACTCCCAGAAGATCTTGGGACTACGGCAAATGAGAAACTGGTATGTGTCCCTATTCCGCTGCATAATTAGTTACCAGCCATATACACATGTTTCTTGTCCGTAGTAACTATCCCCATAATTTCCTACACAGTATCCTTAGAGAATGATGTTAGAAAACAAGAATGGAATTCAGTAATATGAAAATAATTAACATATAGAGATATGGGGTTAGCAATGGATGATGATGAGACATAATTATTTCTCCAAATTGGGGACTTGATTACTCTTTCTGAAACCCTGAAAACAACTTGAGTTAACCCATAAGATTGGATAACATGTAACTCAGATCCAATAAGAGGATCATCATCAGCATGTATAACAAGTGCCTCAGATCCAATAGTAGGATCATCATTAGCATAGATAATGGGTGCCTTAGATGCAATAGAAGCATCATCATCAACAAAAGTTGATCCAATCTCCCCATCAGAACCTTGAGGAGATTCATCATATGGATTATGAATATTATGTTCTTCAGCTGTTGTATAAACATGTAAAACATCATTGGAAACAGAAGGTGGTTCACTTGTTTCACAAAATAAGGGTAACAGATTAGTTTTGCCTCCTTTAAAAGGAAAAAAATATGTTCATAGAATTTGACATCTCCGCTTATAGAAAATGTTTTGGTATGCAGATTGTAGATTTTGTAGCCTTTTTGTGTAGTGGAATAGCCAAAGAAAACAAAAGGATCAGCTCTAGAGGCAAATTTGTCTGAAACCAGCAAATATTTTGTAAAACACAAGCAACCAAAAAATCTTAAATGAGCAATAGAGGGTTTCTTACCACTAAAAAATTTCAGGTGACATTTTTCTTTTAAAACCTTTGAAGGAGTTAAATTGATTAGGTAACACGCAGTGAGAACACAATGCCCCCATAAAGTATTAGAAATAGAAGCCTGCAACTTTAAAGCTCGGGCCACTTCCAACAAATGCCTGTGTTTTCTTTCAACACATGCATTTTGTTGAGGAGTATAGGTGCAACTGGTCTGATGTATGATCCCTTTAGTTTTAAAAAGGTTACTAACTTTCTCGTTAATGAATTCTCCCCCATTGTCACTACTAAAAAATCTTGATAGTTTTTGAAAATTGGGTTTGAATCATGGCAAGAAAGTATCTAAGAATTACCACCACATCAGATTTGAACTCAAGTAGAAAAATCCAGGTTACTCGAGAAAAATCATCCACCAAAGTTAAGAAATATTTTTGGAATCATAGGTCTTTTGGTACAACATGTTTGACGACTTTTAGCTTTTAGTGCAACATCTTTTTTTTGTATACTTTTGGTGCAATACGTTTGCAATTTGTACCACTTTTGGTGCATCCGTTAGTTGACCGTTAGTTTGACCGTTAAATAGTCAGGTGACTTGCACGTCTAGCCCCAAATTTCTATTTTTTTTTCAGTTTGGTCCTCAAATTTATTGTCCTAACTTTTCATTTTTGCAATTTAGCCCCTAAACATTTTCAACCGCACCCTAGGGCTAAATTGACCTAGCCATGGTCCGAGCCATGGCTAGGTCGAACCATGGCTAGGGTCGCCGGACCTGGGCGACCTTAACCATGGTCCGACCTAGCCATGGGTCGGATTTTACCATAAGGCTCTTATTGGGTCAATTTTACCATAAGGCTAAATTGACCTAGCCATGTTTCGACCTATGGCTAGGTCAATTTAGCCCTAGGGTGCTTGAAAATGTCTAGGGGCTAAATTGCAAAAATAAAAAGTTAGGACTATAAATTTGAGGACTAAACTGAAAAAATTAGAAATTTGGAGCTAGGCATGTGCAAGTCACGTGACTATTTAACGGTCAAACTAACGGTCAACTAACAGATGCACCAAAAGTGGTACAAATTGCAAACGTATTGCACCAAAAGTGCACAAAAAAAGATATTGCACCGAAAGCCAAAATCGTCAAACATGTTGTACCTAAAGACCTATTAACCCTATATTTTTTAATTATCATATGTGGTAGTAGAATAGGGACCCCACTGCATGAACCAAGTCAAAAATAGAACTAGCACGAGAATCAGAAGTATGACAAGGATTTCTAACAATCGTTGCCATGGAGCACAGGCACACAGTACAATCATGGATGACAAAAGTCTTATTCTTAGAATACTAGAGACTATCAACATATTGTAAGGCTTTAACAGAGAGATGCCCTAAACGTTTGTGTCACAACATAAAACTATCATTATTGGTTGAAGCCAAAGCAACAGGTTTATTACATGCTTGATTAGCACTAAGAAGATAAATGTCAGAGTCCTCAAGACCAGTCCCCAAGATTTTCCCATTTGAGAGGTCATGCAGAACACAAACATTTGGATAAAAAACTGCAGAACAATTGATATATCTGGTAAGTTTAAAAACATAGATTAGATTGCATTTAAAATCTGGAAAGTAAGAACATTCTTTAATTTCTTATCATTTGAAAAATAAAAATCTCCAACAGTAGTAACAGAGGAACTGAGGCCATTTGGTAAATGAACTTTTGAGTCAGAAACAAGCCTGGTGTTTTTTTTTTACCAATTCAGATTATTTGTCACATGGTTGGTAGCTCCAGTATCTTAAATCCAACAATTACCGCCATCTTTACAAGGAAAGAAAGGAATAATACCAGCAGCATTAATAGTGCCATGAGATTGAATAGCAGTGGATGCAGATGGATTCACAGATCTTATCTTTTGAAGATACTAGGTGCATTTCCCGCGCATCGCGTAGGGTGACTTACTAAATATGTATAATTAACATACTAATATTTAATGAAATTTATACTGGCTATTTGTAATATGTTGAAACACTATTTTTAAATAAAATATCACTCTAAAATTAAAAAAGTAAACGAAAGACTGAAAATTTTGAACCATAAAATACCATTGTGCAAATTCACAAATAAATTTTAGATGCCCGTACCGCATGCTACCTTTGGTCGTCGGATCCGTGTCAAGCGTCTGTTCTTCAATAGATATGGATTCGATGATCACCGACGATATCTCGCCGGAGATAGAGAGGGTTCTGCCACTGAGACTGTCAGCCGCCCGTAGCGCCTGGTATCTTCGTTCGCTGGCTCCACGTTAAGCGTCTGTTCATCAACAGATTTATATAAAAGATGTGTGGAGAAATCTGAAAGAGATGCCTCGATTATCTCCTCTACATTGTATTGAAGTTGTCTCGATCATCATATCTACATTGAATTGAAAATCGTCTCGTTTCTCTCATCCAGACATTGAATAGAACAAATTTTTAACTGCGATTAATTGCATACACTGAATATTGAACGGTCTGAAATCAGCGAAATTTTAATTTCGATTAATTACATACATTGAATCTTGAACGGTCCAAAATTTTAATTGCGATTAATTGCATACAATTGAAACTTTAACGTTCGAAATCAGCGAAATTTTAGTTGCGATTAATTGCATACATTGAATCTTGAACGGTGCAAAATTTTAATTGCGATTTTTTGTATACATTTAATCTTGAACGGTTCGAAATCAGCGAAATTTTAATTGCGATTAATTGCAACTTAAAAACCCTCAACTCCTAGTGCAATCAAAGCTATGGAGTTAAGGGCTACAAAACCCTTAGCTCAATTGTCATAAATGCATCGATTAACATAAAAAATAAAGTCATCAGCTCCACATTCACTCTGTTATTATCTTTTTCCTTCAGAATTTATAAGATATATAGATTTGTTAAATTGTTCGTCAGAGAGAATGAAACCACCTTACACATAATTACCCACAAGAGAAACATTATATTTCAAATGGGCAAAGTCAGGTGTGTCACCATCCATGGAACCATGTATGCTACATTTGGCAACGGCTGCTTTTGCCTTGCCTAAGTCCCTTAGTTTGAAATAGTTTTCCCTGCAATGTCCATTTCTTTTGCAAAAATCACATCCTCTGACATAGCATCTCTCAATAGGATGACCCTTCCTATGGAAAAAAAATTGCATTCAATGTTGGAAAAAAGGGTTTTTCTTAACAAAGGGAGCAGTTACAACAATAGACATAGGGACAACATCATTAACCATAGATGCGGACAAATCACGTTGATTTTCTTTTTGAAGAAGCATGTTTTAGACAATGTTAAGAGTAGGCAGCGGAGTCCACAACAATAAATTGCTTCTCACATTCATTAAAGCCCATAATAAATTGAAAAAGTCTATGGTTGTTCTTATGCTCCACATTCTTTTTAAAATCATTTCCATCAATATGAAGCAAGACACAAATAGTATCATATTCAGTCCAGAGATTTCTGAGTTTGGTAAAATAGGTTGAAATAGAGTCAAGTCTTTGGCGAGTAGAAACAATTTCTCTATGAGTTGATAAATCCTAGAGCCGTTGAATTTGTTAAAACGTTCTTGCAAATCACGCCAAGCCAGAAAAGCACTAGAGCAATACATGATACTATCAAAAATTTCAACAGAGACGGAGTTAAGCAGCCAGCCAAGAACCATAACCGTTGCAGCTATCCCACAAATGGCGTAGTTTCGGATCAAAGAAGTCACGCTTGCAAGATCCGACGATGAATCCGAGTTTATTTTTCCCTAATAGAAGGATTTGCAAAGCACTACTCCACTTTGTATAATTGCTAGTCCAGAAAATTTGATCGAAGCTACGCTTTGGCTAGGGTTTTCAGTTGCATGCAAGTAAAGATGGTGAAACGAATGAACCTCAGAGGAGAGATCTTCCGATAAGAGATCCTCGATTGCATCTTTGATGATTTCAGTGACATCCAGAGGATTAATCGTGTCATCAGCCATAACTGGAGTCAAAAAGCCAAAGAGAGTCCGAGGGAAGCCGAATCCTCACGCGGAAGGCAAGGATCGTACGAACGCGTAACGCGTTTGAGAGCTTCATCGTCAAGAAGACGAAGCGATGCCCGGTAACAGAAAGCGATATCAACGAAACAAGGTGTAATGGTGAAGGCTAACAAATCGCATAACAAAGAAGAAGAATGGAAGAATCAAACGCCACAGATCGATCGACGGAAACCTAGGGTTTCCACAAGCTCTGATACCATTTTGAGTTCCAGAGAGCAAAAACGAGGACACAAAGAGATGCGGGATCATATGGCTAGGGTTCCTTCAAGTGGCCCGTCATCACCCTAAATACCATTAAGAGAAGTCCTGGGCGAATCAAGACTTTACCCCATTGTTTTACAAGAATGAACTTTAGTCCTTAAAGAAATAAAACACACCAAAAACAATAATAATACAATGGTCCATAAACAAAACAAATAATAAACTAAACTCCTAACTATCAAAACTAAAAGAACAGCCACAAAAGTCTTCCAGCTTGCAATAATGCTCTCTAAAATTTAGAAATATGAATATGGCTCTTATATAGAATCTGGCTCGGGTTAGGAATAGGAAAATCGGGCTCAGACAGAACAGACTTGTTATGGGAGTAAAAGATTAAATAGAGGCAGCAGAAAAATAAAATTATATGGTTACTTGGAGAGACGACAATTAATTAAACGGATCTCCTTACTTAGACACCAGAAATAGAAATCTCAATCAAACATAGTTTTTTTTTTTTTTTTTAACAAAATAATAATGTGGATTTAGTTTCGAAATAATTGTGTCTTACAAATAGAAATTTAATATCTTAAATAAAATAATAAAAATCTTATATCAAAATAATTGGAGTTAGGACAGTAACATAGGTGAGTTTATTTATATATGTAGTTATCCATAAGCTATAAAAGTATAAACCCTATTAATTAAATAGCAAGACACATTATATATATATATATATATATATATATATATATATATATATATATATATATATATATATATATATATATATATATATATTATTACGCCAGTTTCTATTAATAAAAAAACGAATGTAAGGGTTTCTTATTACTTAACCTAAGAAAAAAAGACAATCCCTACCAACCCTCAACTCTCCACATGATCAAAGACCATTTTAGTCACAGCATTGGTTAACGAAATTATCTTTCGGAGATTACCAAAAAAAAAAAAAAATCTTTTGGAGATAGAAAAACCATAAAAAGTGAGCACTAATTATTAATTAATAAAAAGATAAAATAGACATGTTAAATACAAATGGTATAAAGTGAGTGATTTTTCTATGGTTTAAGAAAATAATTAATCATGATGTATATATCTTCAGATCATCAATGATTAACTGAAATTTGGAAAAGTATGAGTTTTTCAGAAGAATAATACTTCTGTACGGGGGCTCCGATTTCTCCACTAAAACAGAGGCCAATTATAATTAGCCACGTTGGAAGATTTCATCAAATTAAAATTGATTAATTGCAGTGTATTTTATAACTACCTAAAAGAACTGATGATTTTTTTTTTTCTTTTTCCATCGAACCACCGATTTTCTTATTTCTTATATATATTTCTTTTTATTTTTTCTATTTTATATTTTACGCAATATAAAATAATGATAATGATAACAATAATCTAATTCTTGATTTTTTTTTTCTCGATCACATACAAGCATCTCCGACTTTATATCATTTGTTCAACTAAACAGGCTGATAAAAAAGAATACAACTAGTTAAACATAATAGGGATAATCAGAAATGAGTGCAGTAATTTGACAATAGAAGACATTTTGTGGAAAAATAATTTTTGTTGAAAAAATAAGGTTGAAATTTTTTCAAAGACATATTAAATTATTATGCAACAATTTGACAATAAAGAAATAGTTAATTACCAAATTGCTAACTCATATTTAAGTAATAGGACAAATTGCTACCTAAAGTTTTTTTAGAACAATTTGCTAGTTTTAGATTTTATTTTGTTGACAAATTGTTAGTTGTTTTTTTTAGACAATTTGCTAGCTCATATTTCGTGTTGTGGACAGTTTACTAACTCAGGTTTCATTTTGTAGACATTTGCTAGCTCGGGTTCCGTTTTGTGGTCAATTTGCTAGCTACCAAATTGACGACAAAGTGATACATGGGCTACCAAATTATCTAAAAAGATAAATTCGACCTAAAAAATTATCCCAAAAAAAATTTCAGATAGCAAATTGTCGACAAAGCAAAATATGAGCTAACAATTTCTTTTAAAAAAAAATTAGTTAGCAATTTGTACAAGCGTTCAAAACCGAGTTAGTAATTTATAAAATCACTTTAGTAAGAATAATTTATTCAATATCTTTACATACTTATAAAATTGGAAACTAATTTACCATTTAATTAAGTATATTAAAAAAATGAAAACCAAAGGGGACATTTTACTCCATAAGATTTAACCAACCACACTTACCCACCTAATAGAGTTTTAGAAAAAAAATCATAAAACTATCTAAACTAATTTTTCATATAAATTCGGTGACATACATTCACCCAACCAATAATTTTTCGGAAAAAAAAAATCATAAAATTTCTTAAAGCATAGAATTTTTTTAACAAATAGTTGTATCACGACATATATCAATAAGACATATCGCGACACAACTATTTTTTAAAAAATATTTATTATGATAATTAATATTCAAGGCTTATGTTATATATGTATTTGGTTTGTATAATAGTGTTATTTAGGCTTTATAAAAAAAAAAATTAGAAAATTTCCTTAAACCATCGACCAGTTTTATTATTTTACCAAAAAAGGACCAGTTTATTAGGTGGTTTACTCTCATGTCTCATCCATTATTATTGGCTGCATTTGAACATTTTTTTATGGGTGGAATTCACTTACGTGGCAAATGAATATAGGTCTCTGCTTTTGGGACTAAAACGGGGACCCCGTACGCTAGACACCCTCTTTTCAGAATCAACCAGCCAGTTCCATTCAACAATTAATGAAGCAGAAAAGATCATACAATTAATTAAGCAGAAAAACACAACATATATATATACCCAAAAAAGGGAATAACGAAAAACCCTAATTTAATTAATTACAAATGACCTGTCGATGATCAATCATGACGCTGTCTCACGCTATCCAAACGGCGTCGTTAATAACCTTGTCGTCCCAACAAATTCGGACCCCAGCCGCCGTCCCCTGACAACTGTGGAAGACTTTGCGGCACATTGAAGAACGGAAGCTCTGACGAAGGGTCCGGACCAAACTGCCCACCGTGGAGCTGCGGCGGATGCTGATCCCCCTCTTCGTCGAGCGGCAGCCTCTCGTACGCCACGTT
This sequence comes from Clarkia xantiana subsp. parviflora, assembly GCA_036873135.1. Taxonomy (NCBI): domain Eukaryota; kingdom Viridiplantae; phylum Streptophyta; class Magnoliopsida; order Myrtales; family Onagraceae; genus Clarkia; species Clarkia xantiana. The sequence continues at coordinate 14,816,267 of JAPTYO010000012.1, read as the reverse complement.
TGAGTAGGACGACGCCATGACGATGACCGGACCCGTAGCTATGAGGGCCCCAACCACGTTTCCTCCGAGCACCTGTCCTTGCGGTCCGGAGAGGAATATGGTGAGGCTCGTTGCCCCAGGCGGCGCCGGCGGCGGCAGAAATGACCCCGTCAGGGAAAGAATCTCAAACCGCCCGTGTAGGGACGCCACCGCCGCTCCGCCGGCAGATGTCGTTGGCTGCCGGAGACTGACGTTGGTGACTGTGCCGCTCGCGCTGAGCACACAGACCCCGCGCTGGCGCCTCCTCGCGTAAGTCGCCACCGAGTCGAAAATATCGCAGCCGCTTGCCACCTCGAGGATGTGAGCCCGGAGGGTGTTGGCGCTCTCTCGGGTGATGATTACCGGTGGCTTTGGCTTGTTTTTGGATCCAGCGGGGCGGCCACGCGGCCGACGCGCCACCACGTCTCCTGGGCTGTACCCATTGGAGCGGCCTTGTTCTTGGCTGGGGTCGTCAGAGTCGGAGTGGAGTGGAGCTGAAGCTGGTGTTGGAGGAAGTGGTTTGCAGACAGTCCCCCAGCCATACATACACACGATTGTGGTGCGCGCTATAAGGAAAACGGAGATTATTGTGAGTAAATTTTAGGGTTTGGTGTATAATTAGAGCACTGAAACTGGAAAACCTAGTGGATGATGGATGGAATCGCAATGCAGAGAAAGGATTTAGGTAAAGAGAAGAAGAAAACAGGCAATAAGAGACACAAACCAACTAACTCTTAGTTTCTTAATATAATAATACATGTTGGCCTTGTGGGAAGTTTTTCGTTTGAAAAAGCTTTTTTAGGTGCCTTTAGTTAGGGTTCGATTGATATCACTATAATAATGATTAAATAAAGTTGTTTATATTTGTACAAGAAAATATAAGCATAACACAATGCAATAGAGCCTTGCGTAACATATATTAATCATGATTTACAATTTCAATTTGCATTAATTTAAAATATTACTTAACTATTCGTAAATTTACAAAAAATGGTCTGGTCCTCTATTGTCTTGTAATACACGTGACATAATATCACCATTTTATATAATCACAAACAATTCTATTTATAAAACCAAAAATCCATAGAATGGAGCTTTTAAGAAAATAAACAAATCTTCTATTTTGCAAAGCTTAAAGCGTACTCCAATGTTTTCTCAACTTTTCTTAAAGAAAAAAAAAAAAGCTAGATGCTAATTATGTGCACCGCGTTAGTAAAAAATCGAACTAAAATATGTCTCTTAATTTTGTACACAGTAGAAGAAAAACCATTAAATTGTGCGCACCTTACAAGCAAAAGTAGGGCTGGGCATAAAAACCGGTTCGGGCGAACCGAACCGGAACCAAACCGGAACCGAACCAATACAAACCGGTTCTGACTGAACCGGTTCTTAAATGGTTCGGTTTTGATAAGGAATATATGGAGCGGTTTTCAACTGGTTCAAAACAGGTTTCGAACCGGTTTTGAACCAGTTTTTCAGAACCACTTTTATTATAGAAAGCCTAAATTGTTAAATAGTAACACACTCTTGCATCTTTTTTTTGGGTAGATTAAAGGGCTATAAACAAGCCGAGTATCCGGCAAGCTCGACTCGACTCAGTTTACTCGAGCTCGAACTCAACCGAGCCTTAATTTTTCAAGTTCGAGCTCGACTCGGTGCCATACTTGACATGTTCGAGTTCGGCTCGATAAGGTTACAAATTCAATTAAATAATAAATTGTGCATCTTAGCTCGAGGTCGAGCTCTTCCTCGACTCAATATATACATATATAATATTATTACGTAAAACTCGAAAAACTCAAACTCGAACTCGACTCGAATATGCAAAACAAAAAAGCTCGATTAGGCTCGAGAGCCTCTCGAGTCGAGTACAAGTGAACTCGAACTCGACCCGGTATCAAAAAAAGTTCAACTCGACTCGAAATTTAGCGAGTCGAATTTGAATATCGACCAAACCGATCTCGAGAAGCTCACGAGTAGCTTGAATCGTTTACACTCATAGGGTAGATCCTTCACTATTTGGGTTTGGTTCATATTGGATATATAGGTGGTCGTAGCAGATTTATTTACTTATATATAGTTATTATATATTATGTTAGCTCATATCAGTTCTACAGTCAATTGAGTTTAGTTTTGAACTCGAAACTTAACTTATGAATAGTTCTATATTGGCCGTATATTTTGAATTTTAGTAAAAAAAAAAGTGTATATTTTGAATTATAATAAAAAAAATGAAAAAAGGTTCAAAACCGTTTCGAACCGGTTCAAAACCGGTTCTCCTATGGTTCGGTTCTAGGACCTAAAATCTGGTTCGGTTCTTACCTGGTACAGAAAACCAACTGAATCTAAAATCTGGTTCCGGTTCGGTTCTGAACCGGTTCGGCCAAAAACCGAACCATGGCCAGCCCTAAGCAAAAGTATTGAAATAAGTACAGCTAAATTAGTTATTGTATCTTATTGTTTATATATATATATATATATAAAGAATTTATCTAAATAATATGAATCGCATTGTTTATATCAATTTATTTATACCAAGAATTCATAAATTTTCGCCGAAATAATATTTTTGCTGAATAGTTTATATTTTTTATTTTACAAATTTATTTTCTTTTTGCCACTACATTTTGTCTCATCCCAATTTTTAATTTTTTAAAATATTAAAATTATATTTCTCAAATCTTCACCTCCGGAACTTCTATATTCTATAACACTTAAGTAATTATCTAAATAACGTGTCTAAAAAAATTACCATGTTGATATCGAATTATTTATTACAAAACAATACATTTTAATACAAAAGAATTTAAATTAACAAATTAGTTTTGTATGAAAAATTTATATAATTTTATATATACTATACTTAAACATCTTTTGTCGCATTTGTAGAGTTGTGCTATTAAATTAAGAAATGCTTACTGAAAAAAAAAAAAAACAAAGTGCACGTGGTAATCGATGAAGAAGTGTGAATCGAAATAGTATTATTATAGATTAATTAGATGAATTAAACCATTTTATTTTGCGGTAAAATGACCATTCGAAATGACACATAAATTGTCTAGAAATAGTAAATGCAAATAAGTGGCTAAAATAAAGTAGTCATTTATTCAAGTCAATTTACACAGTTGTTGAATCAACCATTTCATACTTGTGTAATGATTGATATTCAATTAATTTTTTTCTCTTTTAAAAATCTTATTCATTTTCTTATAATTAGAGAGATGCAACTTAAATTAAAGTTGAATTAAACCCTAATTTATTTTAAATAATTATCCAAATGATGCATGTCCTTGAGGTGATCCTTTTCCTTGTTGGAAATATTGCTTTCAAATTAATAATTATTTCATGATTAATAATTACTACAAACTGAATTGAGTACCACTAATTTTTTTTTTGGCCAAAAGTACCACTAAATCACTAATTGAATGTACTTATCTAAAGTAGCTAGGACCAACTATTCATTCTTTTATTTTAATTGGTTTAATCAATTAATTAATTAAGCTGGTTGTTAATAAATTTATATATCACAAGAAGGCGTTTTTAGCAATATTCGGACTTCGAATCTCCCCTAAAAATACAACTCGCTTTATTATATTTGTCCAGTCAATATTGGTCATCACAAGTTGCATCTAATCAGGAGAATCTAACATCTACGCCCATTCAATGCGTCACATTTGAAGTTTGAATAGTCTATAATCACGACAATAAGTACTTTAATATATTCTAATTAATAATGGAACAACGTGCAAAATTTATTTATTTAAAATCTTGAAGATCTAAGCTTTTCGTCCACTCAACTTGATGGTTAAATTTTTGGCAAAAAGAGAATTGATGGTTAATCTTTCATTTCATTAAAATATTCTCATTCAATATCTATATATAGAGCACGCAAATAAATATGTGCACTAACTTATCGTACCCTTTTACAACTATAATAATAATATTACTAAAAAGAATCTAAAAATATGTTCGAAGGTCAACCTCATAGTAATAATTACTCAGATTATTATTTTCTCCGTTCTAACGAATTACTGATTATAGGGGTGAGCTCGGGCCGGGACGGGCGGGCTTTTACCTGAGCCCGAGCCCGAAATTTTCGGGACACTAATTTTTAGCCCGAGCCCGAGCCCGAAAATGAAGAAAATGGCCCGCCCGAGCCGGGACTTCGGGACTCGGGCTCGGGCTCGGGCTAGCCCGAATTTTAACAAAAAATCTGAAAAAAAAAAAATCGAATATGGAGGAAGATGGTTAGATACTAACTATAGTGGGGAATATATATAATTATATATATTTATATAGTATTAAAAAAAATTCGGGACGGGCTCGGGCTTTTCGGGATTTTGGCACAAAAGCCCGAGCCCGAGCCCGAGCCCGAATTGAAAATAAAAGTCCCGCCCGCTCGGGCTCGGGCCTATTCGGGACCGGGTTTTTCGGGACGGGCTCGGGACGGGTTTTTCGGGCTTTCGGGTTTTCCTGCTCAAACCTAACTGATTAGTTATCCAAATATTTTATATTACAAATTTTATATATATTTTTATTTCCCGGCGCATTGTTGGAGAAGTTGAAAACCATTGAATTTGCAGCTAGCAGTAGTGATGAGTTAGGCAAGTTGGGCTGCTTATATTTGGTTACTTATATTGGACTTTGTATTATTTGTCTTGTTGGTCTCTTGGGCTTCTGTCAGCCTGCTAAACCGTTGTTATTAGTCCTGGATAGATTAGGGGCTTATTTGTAGTATTTGGAAACCTTGGGTTTGTATTGAACAATATTTTAGATACCTAGGGTCTTTAAGGTGGAGGGGCACCAGATGAGGGAACTGCCCCGATGAGCCCTTGAGTGTGTTGTCGTTCCTCTGAGTCTTCTAGGGTTTCCTCTTGATTCCTTCTTCTCCCACCATAGCCAAATTCCAGATGGTATTAGAGCTTGCAACGGTTTCTCGTTTCGATCTCCTCATATAATCCCGGGTTCTGCTTTTCGTTGTTCCCTCATTGTTCCTCGTGAATCGTTCGATTACTGATCGCTCCTCCTTCTCGCGATGGTTGATGAAACAACGAAAGATCTTCCTCCGAATTCTTCAACATCAAAGACTCCCGAAGAGATGGCGATTATCGCAACCGGGAAGACGAAGATGATTGGCGATGACGAATTTCCTAATGTTCATCCACAACACCCGTTGTATCTGTTAGCATATGGTGATGGGTGCCGTAATTGGTAGCCCATTAATATGTATGGTTTACCTAATGAACTTGGGTAAATGTCACATTAGGGTAATTTGGCCAGACCCAAATCCCAATTGACATGGGAGGCCCAAAATTGGGTGACCCCCAATACATAAGCCGGCCTAAACTAATAGGATGGTAAGGTGGACTTTTGTCCACCTATAAATAAGAGGTGTTAGGGGTTTTATTAAGGTTAATCACAATTCACTCATTAGAGTGTTTTAGAGAAAAAGCCTCCTCCCCACATCTAGTATATTCAGCCGAACCATATAGTAGCCTAGGGTGTGCCAATTTGCCTTCGAGCAAATCACTACAGAGATCTGTCCTGCCTACGTGTTGATCAGAGGCTTTGTTGTGGAGACTATACCACGTAGGGCTTCTCTAACAAGAACCTCTACGGGTGCCGACCGGAGAGCCGCGAACTCCCTCAGCAGGATCTTGGGTCTACGGACTGTGGAAAAGGTATGTCTATTACTTCAAGTCAATGGAACCGTACGTGAGACTTCCGCATCATACGGCTCCGGTTAAATAAAATTGGGATGTCAAGTTTTAAAATCCAAATGTTTTTTAACTTCAGTTAGCTTAAACACAGTGCTCAAAAGGTTTATTAATTTAAACCTTATTGCCTCGTTACAATGATGGGGAGGGATCTCGGATATACATGTTTTTGGGACTGGTATAATTAGTGGGCTGAATTGCAATTGTTTATTATTCAACGTATATATTGGTGCATGCATAAAACTGTCGTCTTGACTAAGTCAAGCTAGCTGAATATTGCATGTTGTGGGCGGAGCCCTGGTTAAATATATGGTGCGCATTAGGGTAGACATGTTGTGATGGTTGAAATTGCCTAGGATTCATGTCTAGATGCTGCGATATTGAATGTAAGCATGATTTGCAAATCAGCCCCTAATATTTAAAATTAATTTAAAATCGAAAACCAGTCGCCAAATGTGTATGATTGATGTGGAAGTTGCATGTTTGACACGTATGCTAGAATGTTAAGGATGTAGCTGCATGTGGTAATTAACTTGGATAGCATAATTATAAATGCAAGCATGAGTTCCTCGAAACATTAAACGCATGACGCGTAAACATGAGGTGTGATTGAATGATGAATATTACTTGCGTATGATAATTTACGTGGATAGTAGAATTGTATATGCATGAAGTGAATTCATCGGAAATTTTTCAAAACAAAAAGCGCCTTGGGAAAGCCAAGATCGGGTATGCTTATTTTAAAATTCCCGTTCTGGTCATTTGCGAAAAAACCGTTTTAAACAGATTGATCTATTAGATTGAAGACGACGATAGTGTGAACTCTTTCACAGCCCCCTTCCATCGGTTTACGGGTGGTCGGTTGGTTTAGATGACCGATGAATCATTATCGGTTGAATTAAATCTTAATAGATATCTGATGTATGCAATTCTTTCTCAAAATGTTATTGTCTCCCTGATTTTTGCATAATCGTCAAAGTGTTAGTTTTCAATGGCTGGATCGGTTCTCTTCTACTATCCTCGCAATCTGGATGGCACGGATTATGCTGCATGGAGAAAGAATGTTATGGATATGCTGATTGATGCGGAACTAACTGATCTAATCAGCCCGCAAGCACAAATGATAAGTTTGGACGAGTATGGAAATACACATGAAAGCGTGAACAAGAAGAGATTGACAAGAGATCGCAAAGCACAAGAGATAATACTCTTAGGGCTAACGGCTGAAGCTAAAAGACGGATTCCACAGACTAGTACGCTGCATGCTTGGTGCGTCATATACCTTCGCTACGGTGGAGGGATGGCCGCTGAAGAAAAAGCCTTAAAGGCGGAATATTACGGTATTCTATGCAGTGATGACGGTGTAGTAACCGATCGTTATCCCGTTGAAGAAGTAGACACATGGTTGAGGGCTAGGAAAGTCATGCAAATGTTTCCTCTTTCATGGTTCGCTGATGAAGAAGGTCACATACGTCTAATCACATCGATTAAGAAGTCAATCAACCAATTCAAAGCAGATCATGAAGAGGAACACTTTCCTGAAAAACGAGAAGTATTCGATGAAAGATTCATTGGGATGCTGAAATGTTTGCAAACCCCTGCTAAGAAAAGGTCCAAACGATGATCCGGTGCGATAACCACCATGATTACAGTATCTATTAGGTACGAATCGTTACCATACATACATATAAAACCGTAAAACATTTTATTCACATGCAAGAAAACTGACATAATTCGCTTGTGAATTTATCTCAGGTACACTGCAGAACGTGATAAAGACTATTCATCCATTCTTCTTTGCAATCACTTCAAGCAGCAGATCTGAGACCTCAATAATGTTCATGTTGGTTTTTCCTATTTGTTCAATTTATATTTGAATTTTTGGTTAATGAATTCAGAATTATTGAATAAAGTGGTTTCCTTTCGACTCGAAAAGTGATCTACTTATCAAAATTAATTGACCCGGTTAAACGGGATCGATCCGAATTACGATAAGAACCAAAAATCAATGCTATGAAAAATGGCCGAGTCAAACAAATCCATACATCTCCACCATGGTCTAATTATTTGAGTAAAATCAAATGTCATCAAAATTCTAACAGTTGCGCGGCTACGAGAATGAACCGATCAAAATTCTATCTTAATTCATTATTAGTACTCAAATAAATGAAATAATCTGTAATGATAAACATGATTCATCACCGATTATATTTAAATTGGATTAAATTTGGAAACGAAAAGATTTTACTTTAGGGTTACACCTTAGTAAATGGCGCCTAATAAGCGCAAGTGAACCTCGAAAGACGGGACACATCATTTCAAAAGTACAGATTTAATAGATGAAGCATATTTAATAAATAAATGCTGAAATTTCGTTTGCGTTCCTTCGGGAATGACTTATTGATAACATTTACAACGGTAAGAAGTATGCTTCATAAGCTACCCCAACCTTGTAAACGTATCAACTGACGCACTAGGTGAAAACCTAAATTGCTCAATTCGGAAATGGGATAAAGTTTCTGAAATAAGTTTGCCAACGATGAAGGATTAAGTCGGTTAAACGATATTCCTCCCATAAACCTTGAACGAAAGTCGGGCTAGGCATTTATTTTACATCACACGCTTCAAATAACAAAGCTTGGAAGACATAACGTTAGAGTCAATCTATCATGCGATTCCTATGGATGGAAGAAAGATGACTCACGTTTATGTAAGACTTTGTTCCAATCAAATCGGTATATACACCACCATAAAGCTAAAGAATGATAGTGAGTTAAATCACATCATCATGCGATATTTTAATGACGCATTAAACATGTATATGGAACAAGAGTACGGTAACTACTCCTACAAAATACATGTTTATAGCTTTTGTGAATGGTGTCGTGGTCGAACATGAAACATTACAAGCTTTGAGAACGATTTTCAATGTTTCATAAAGTTTTAAACAGACGATGTCTTGATCAAATTAGAGGAATATTTGACTGATATTCAGGTCCCACTTGCTCTGAGTGGGAGAGATTTGAACCGGCAACTCAAGTGAAATGGTAAATGAAAATGGAAACATTTTCATAGATAATCCAGTGGGAGGATGGATTAAACCCTCTACCATACAAAATTCACTGTTGCCGTAAGGACGAATCAAGTTGAACCTGACAATCATGACGCTAAACCGCTGGATGAAAGTCCAACGAATCCACAACTTTCATTACTACCCATCGTTTCCAGTGGGAGTGATCTGACCAGACTTGGTTTCAGGTCCTAGTGATCAAGGAATTTAATCTCGGAAGTGAAATCCCGAGACCAAGAGGTTATTTAAAGGAAAGGTTAAAGGTCAAGGTTCAAGCACTGCTCTTATTCCCAGTGGGAGTGATGCTCCGAAAGGAAGCATTATTCCGAGTGGGATGAATGTTTAGACTAAAGATGGGATAAACGAGCCTGGATGAAAACCAGAGGTATCGGGCATCTCCTGAGAAGTATCCCATCAATAAGGGTGATAACTTCGCTCTTATATCTATTAAAAGCATTGAAAGGATTTCAAGAAGATAAATGGAGGAAAATAATAGAATGAGAGAGATAGCATAAATGAAAAGTCATTATAGTCTTTGTTGATTTACCTGCTAACCACATGAGCATAAGGATGAGATGAGTCCTGAAAAATGAGACTCATTACTGATGGAAAAGTCGGATCATCCAAAATTCGACCTGTTGCGAAAGGATGAACCCAAATCCTCGGAATGAACTTTGATGAAACAAACTCAATGACTGTGCGTAAAACCACGGTTAGGGCCATTTATGGTCCTGGACGCAGGTCTCGGTACCGAGCTGCACCGAATGAGCTTTAAGACTGCATTCCTTCATGGCAACCTGAAGAAAGAGATTAATGTGAAGCAACCAGAGAGTTTCATTACTCCTGGTAACAAACGTAAAGTTTGCAAACTCCAATGATATGTTCATGGTCTTAAGCAATCGTCTTGGCAATGGTACCGCAGATTCCACGAGAAAATCGTAGGAAACGGATACGTGAATCTTCACGAGGACCCGTGCGTGTACTGTAAGACCTCCAGGTCTAAGTATGTCTTCTTAACTTCGTACGTGGATGACATACTCATTGCAACAAGCGATGCGAGTTTTATGAATGAGTCAAAGTCCTGACGGGCATCTGCATATGAGATAAAAGACATGGGAGAGGCCACATATATATCTTAGGCATTAAGTTGCTAGAGATAGTGCTACCCGGAAATTATGTCTATCTCAAGAAACCTACATCGAAAAATTGTTGAGAAGATTCAGAATGCAAGATGCCAAACCCGTGGATACACCGGTTGTGTTTAGGTGCGCACTGTGAAAATGCGACAGCCCCAAGAACCTGGGAGAGCTTAAACAGAAGAAGGGTGCATAGTACTTGAGCATGAACGGAAGACTCATGTATTTCATACAATGCACCCGTCCGAACATCTGTTACGCTATGGGCCTAGTAGCACGAATCCAATCAGATCTTGGCTATCAACATTTAAAAGATTGTATATAATGAAATATTTTGTTATCCGAAAGGTACTACCGACTACGCTCTGTGCCATGAGGGCAGGAGTTTTAGAATTGACCGATTACAGTAGCAAACCTTATTGTCGCGTTGTCTGTGATGTAATCGGAATTCGTAGCTCTCTCTTTAAAACGCACAAGAAGCGGTCAGGCTTAAAAAAAAGGGGGTTTCTTACTGCACTACTTGATGTCAAAGAATTGAGTAAACCCGCCGTGGTATACTCCAACGGTCAAGCGGCTATTGTGGCAGTTGAGAATCCAAGTACCAAAGTAGGACTAAACACATTGATGTGAAATAAATTTATGCTAAATCAAAGGTTGAAGACAATATTATTACTATGGAATACTTGTCCGCCAGTAACATGATTACGGACCCATTAACTAAACCACTACGCAGGGAGAAATTCGAAAAGCACGTAGAACTTCTTGGATTGCGTAGGGTTTAACTATGGCATAGTATATGTGATAGCATTTTGATAATTAAAGGTTACATTTTAATAAACGAGAGAATTGCAATCGAGTTTATGATTTATCGACGTCATAATGTTGAATACATCATATTTACGGTCTATAAACTAAGTCGTATGAGGACGCAATCCTCTTCCAAAACAATGTCGAATGTGGGTCATACCTCGTCACACAGGTACGGTCGTCTTGCGGTGGAAGGAGACTTCTACCAAGCAAGACTGGCTAAGAATCAGGGGGATAAACCTGACTACGCAAAACGATTATCTAGTCTCGAAGAAATTCGACAAGATCCTCGATTTGCACATCGTCGTGATGAACTTAGTTCATCATTAATCCACATTCTTGGCCAGATGAAAGTCTGCGATAGAATTATTGACATTTCCCTTATCCTGTCAAACCAAAGGTTCAGGTATGCTATCACCGCGTGCTTCATACTACGCGTGCCACGTTCGAGCACGGGGTCACAGCTTGATTGTGCTAGATAAGAATCCTCGAGATTCTAATGGGCGCAAAATTCTTCACCTCGAGCGTGTGATTGATCCTGTGAGCCTTATGAAGAGGCACCCGAAGTATCCTTACGGACTCAGAACTCATATCTAAGGTCAGGCTCAATGCTCGCTTCCCGGCGTACGAGCGTAGTGCTGAACAGAAAGGCCCAGTGACCACGTCTTTGGAAACTGGTTGGTTCTGACCAAAGATATGAGCGATGGGGATGGTTAAGCTCACCTATAATTCACCGACTCTTGTATTCACTAGGTGGCCACCAACCGGATATTAGTTGAAGGTTGTGAATACTTGTACGGATGCCTTGGAGAAGTGTTCCTATGTGGAATCCAGGCAAAAGGAGAATTATTAGTTGACCTAGGTATAGCGCGACACTTTATATGTGAAATATAACAGGTTGATTGAAGAAAGGGAATCAACGTTCCGCGGGCGCTACAATACTCCTAACAGATGAGTAGCACGTTGCCCGTCGTGTTCGCCGGTCGCACGGCACACCTTGTATGAACTACTCGGAAGCAAGGACAAGATTGAAAGAGTGAAATGTTGATTCCGATAGGGGAAACGATACATTAACGGGCACCCTCCCATTCCGGTGAGTGAGAGCTGTTAGCATATGGTGATGGACGTCGTAATTGGTAGCCCATTAATATGTATGGTTTACCTAACGAACTTGGGTAAATGTCACATTATGGTAATTGGGCCAGACCCAAATCCCAATTGACATGAGATGCCCAAAATTGGGCCACCCCCAATACATAGGCCGGCCGAAACTAATAGGAGGGTAAGGTAGACTTTTGTCCACTTTACTCCTCCTATAAATAAGAGGTGTTAGGGGTTTTATTAAGGTTAATCACAATTCTCTCATTAGAGTTTTTTAGAGAGAAAACCTCCTCCCCACACCTAGTATATTCGGCCGAACCATATAGTAGCCTAGGGTGTGCCAATTTTCCTTCGAGCAAATCACTACAAAGATCCGTCCCTTCCTACGTGTTGAGTAGAGGCTTTGCTGTGGAGACTATACCACGTAGGGCTTCTCTAACAAGAACCTCTACGGGTGCCAACCGGAGAGCCGCAAACTCCCTCAGCAGGATCTTGGGTCTACGGATTGTGGTAAAGGTATGTGTATTACTTCCGCTGCGTAATTCTGATTACAAGCATGTACATTGTTTATTGTGTCCATAGTAATTGCTTGTTTATTGTGTCCATAGTAATTGCTCCCCGTAATCTAACAGTATCTCCACCCATCTGATCATCCTAGTATGCAATTGGTCTCTGTAACTATGTCTAGCATTGATGACTACCCTAGATGGAGCTGTGCTATGTTTATCTCCCTACATGGGAAGAATAAGCTAGTGTCACAAACCTGGAGCATACACCCAAGAATCAGCTCCATATGGAAGGGATCCTGACATATATGGCAGTAAAAGGGGAAGTAGCTTCTAACTGTCCCGGTTCAATGTATTTCTCTACATTCGTTGTATTAGGGGATAGTTGAGAAGATGCCACTTACCATATTAGCTTTCTCCTTAATTGTATAGTTGCCTTAGAGGGCTATCCTCACTTGTATATATAGGGGGTCTCCTCTCATTTGTAACTCATCAACTCAATTACAGTTCAATAGAATACAAGAGTAAATCTTCATATATTCGAGTGTTCTTCATATTTTCGCGTGAGTTGAGGGAAATGCTGAACTTAGGGCAACCTAAGGCCGCACGAGTAAGGAGGAAACGATATTCTTTCTCCAAGCCCATGACAAGTGGTATCAGAGCCAAACTTCTTGTAACCAACGAAGATCATGGCCGGAGGTAGCAAGACCAACACGGGCAAGAATGCCGACAAGTCTGTTGAGGTGCTCGTCACTAAGGAATAGGCGAAGATCCGTTCGAAGGACCTAGTGGTTGGACTGGAGAAGCGTGTGGCGAAGATTGAGGATGCTCTAGACGAGGATCGAGAGCAACTGGAGAAGTCTGTCAACTGCTTGGATCAGGTGGAGCTCCTGGTTAAGTCCAATGAAGAAACCAGGGTCGAAGGGATGGAAGCGGTAAGTGCTCGTGACAACTTGTTACAGGGGCAGATCGATGAGTTACGGAAGAAGCTTGAACAGATGCATGGATAACTGTCCAAATGCCACACGGCGATGGCAAGAGGACTCATCAACATGCAGCACTCTCCCCACCCGGATGCTGTGAAGCCGCCAAAGTTCAAGGGCGAGCATTCGTCAAAGGAGGTGGACAACTTCATCTACTTGATGGAGCAGTACTTGCGCTTGATGCAAATCAAGGATGAGGCGATTAAGGTAAGCACTGCTGCATCATATCTTGTTGATGATGCCTTGATGTGGTGGAGGAATAGGTCTTATGACGAAGAAGACAAATCCATCACGACCTTTGAGGAGTTCAAGGCTGAATTTCGCAAGACGTTCTACCCCGAGTATGTCGTGGATGAGGCGTGGAGCAAGTTGCGACATCTCGCGCAAAAGAACAGCCTGAGGTACTACGTTCGTGAGTGCCAAAGGATCAGGATTTCAATCCCAAAGCTGGACCCAAAGGAAGGTTTCCGCCACTTTGCGGATGGGCTCAAGCCATGGGCCAAACTGGAGTTGCAGCGACGAGGAATTAGGGAGTTTAAGGAAGCCTTACGAGTGTGCGAGGCCATGGTCGAGTATACGCGGGAAAGCAATGTCGAGACCAAGGTGACAAGCAAAGCCACTGGTGGGGGAGACGTCCCAAAGAAGTCGCAGCAACAAGACAAAGGGAAGTCCGTTCAATCGGGCAACCCGAACCAAGAGAAGCGCATCTTCAAGTGCTTCCGGTGGGGTGGGAATAATCACACGGCCAAATTCTGTCCCGAGAAGCAAAAGCTCGCCGCCATAGCTCATGAGGAAGAGCCGGAGGAGGACGAGACGAGACTTGGGGCAATCAAGTTGTTGGGCTCAATCAAAAAGTCCGACAAGAAGGGGTTGATGTTCGTGGACGTCAAGATCGCGGACACTCCCATGAACGCACTAGTGGATACGGGTGCGACATATATCTTTATCTCCATGGAAGCCGCTAAGAAGGTGGGACTTAAAGTGGACAAGCAGCCGACTTGGTTAAAGATGGTGAACTCCAAGGAAATCCCAACCGGTGGCATGGCGAGGGATGTTGAGATGAATATCGGGCCTTGGTCCGGAAAGCAAAACATTGAGGTAATTCCACTTGATGACTATGATTTCGTTATTGGGATGGAGTTCCTTGATCAGATTAATGCACTATTGGTTCCATTCCAAAATGCCATATGTGTATTGAATCAAAATTGCCAATGCGTGGTGCCGATAAAGCGCATGAGAGATCGTGGCTCGAAGATGCTTTCAGCCATGCAGCTGAATCGGGGAGTGAAGAAGGGTGAAATGACATTCCTTGCTACCTTGAAGGAAGAGGAACCACGTGGAGAATGAGATGTTCCGAAGGAAGTTCAAGAAATCCTTGACACATTTGCCGATACCATGCCCAACAAGCTTCCCTAGAAGCTGCCACCGAAGAGAGAGGTGGACCATCGGATCGAGCTAGTCCCAGATGCTCGACCCCCTGCAATGGCGCCGTATCGCATGACGTCTCCAGAGTTGGAGGAATTGAGGAAGCAGCTCAAGGATCTGCTTGATGCGGGGCACATTCAGCCATCGAAGTCCCCGTATGGTGCGCCCATCTTGTTCCAAAAGAAGCACGATGGTTCTCTCCGCATGTGCAACGATTATCGAGCCTTAAACAAGCTGACGGTGAAGAACAAGTACCCCATCCCACTCATTGCGGACTTGTTTGATCAGTTGGGCGGGGCGCGATGGTTCACAAAGTTGGATCTACGTTCGGGCTATTATCAAGTTCGGATCGCCGAGGAGGATGTCCCAAAGACAGCGTGTGTGACGCGTTATGGGAGTTACGAGTTCTTGGTGATGCCGTTCGGATTGACCAATGCGCCAGCGACATTCTGTACCTTGATGCAAAAGGTATTGCAGCCATTTATTGATCGATTTGTGGTTGTATACCTTGATGACATTGTTATTTATAGTCGGTCGTTGGCCGAGCACGTAGATCACTTGAGACAGGTTTTCGAAGTCCTTCGGGATAACAAACTCTATGTGAAGAGGGAGAAGTGCTCATTCGCCCAAACGGAGGTTCCATTTCTTGGCCACATCGTAGGAGAAGGACGAGTGCGGATGGATCCAAGGAAGGTGCGGTGCATTGACCTTTGGGAGCCACCAACCAGGGTGCCGGAGTTGAGATCATTCCTGGGCCTTACGAATTATTACCGCAAGTTTGTAAGGGGGTACTCGAAGATTGCGGTGCCACTCACGGAGCTCCTCAAGAAGAACAAAACTTGGGACTAGACCGTGGTGTGTCAAAAGGCGTTCGAGCAGCTGAAGCGAGCCATGTCAGAAGAGCCCGTGCTCGCACTGCCCGATTTTGCCAAACCGTCCGAGGTGCAGACAGATGCCTCGGACTATGCCATAGGTGGAGTTCTCATGAAGGATGGACACCCAGTGGCGTTCGAAAGCCGGAAGCTAAACGACACCGAGCGGAGGTATAGCGTCCACGAGAAGGAGATGACAGCGGTGGTGCATTGCCTTTGTACATGGAGACATTACCTACTCGGAGCGCGGTTTGTTGTGAAGACGGACAATATTGCCACGAGCTACTTCCAAACACAGAAGAAGCTCTCCCAGAAGCAGGCTCGATGGCAAGAATTTCTCGCGGAGTTCGACTTCGTACTCGAGTACAAGCCGGGGAAGACGAACTTCGTAGCAGACGCGTTGAGTCGAAGGGCGGAATTGGCGTCCATTACTCAAGTAGAGCAGCGGTCAGTGGATTTCATCATTGACGAATGCATCATCGAGGAACGGAACAAGGAACCGAGGCAAGAATACTTTGTCAAATGGAAAGGACAACCTGTTAGCATGGCAAGCTGGGAGTCCGCGAAGGCCTTGTGGACCAAGGGCTGATCGACAAGTTCTATGCTGAGGACACGACGAGGACGTCGTCGGAATTGGGTGGGGGAGAATGTCACGGACCTGGAGCATACACCCAAGAATCAGCTCCATATGGAAGGGATCCTAACATATATGGCAGTAAAAGGGGAAGTAGCTTATAACTGTCACGGTTCAATGTATTCGTCTACATTCGTTGTATTAGGGGATAGTTGAGAAGATGCCACTTACCATATTAGCTTTCTCCTTAATTGTATAGTTGCCTTAGAGGGCTATCCTCACTTGTATATATAGGGGGTCTCCTCTCATTTGTAACTCATCAACTCAATTACATTTCAATAGAATATAAGAGTAAATCTTCATATATTCGAGTGTTCTTCATATTTCCGCGTGAGTTGAGGGAAAGGCTGAACTTAGGGCAACCTAAGGCCGCACGAGAAAGGAGGAAACGATATTCTTTCTCCAAGCCCGTGACACTAGGGTATGTGACTGGTATCTGTGCTCGCGATAAGTTTGATCCATCTTTACATGATCTTTGGGACCGTTGTAACTCTGTGGTGTTCGGTTGGATATTAAACTCTCTTTCTCGAGATCTTGGTGACAATATTATGTACTGTGATCATGCTTCCCTCGCCTGGAATGATTTGAAAGAAAGTTTCGACAAAAATAATGGGTCTAAGACCTATCAATTACACAGAGAAATAGTTATGACCAGGCAAGGCTTGGATGATCTTACTGTTTTCTATACCAAGCTGAAACATCTTTGGGCAGAGTATGATGCTTCCTGTAACTTTCCTTTCATTCAAGGAGATGAATTCAAGAAACGTCTTGAACATAGAGACAATCAAAGGCTTTTTTGATTCTTAATGGGATTGAATGATAGTTATTCGGCTGTGAGAAGTCAATTGCTCATTTGGATTCCCTTACCCTCTGTTACTCAGGCATACAGCATGCTAATCCAAGAGGAAAACCACAAAATTGTTACCTCTGATATTTCTTATGGTGGTTCTTCTATCTTGGCTAATGTGTCTGTCAATCCAGAGAAGGCTAAGAAGAGCTTGAATCCATATGCCAACTCTGAGTGTGCTTTCTGCCACAAAAGGGGCCATGTCACTTAAAGATGCTACGCCAAGGGATGCGATTTTTGCAAGAAGAAAGGCCATTGTAAGGATAATTGCTTCAAATTTCGTGACCTCCAAAAGGCCAAGGCTACTATAGCAAAATCCAGTGCTACTTCAATGACTGGCAGCATGGATGACAATCTGGTTGATACAAACGTGATGTCTTTTGGAGGGTCTGGTCAAGACAACCACATCACCTTTACTCAGGAACAGTTTGAGAAACTTCTTCAAAACCTGACAAAGAGTGGCAGCAATGTGTATCCATCTGCTACCACCAATGGAAGTTCCTCTGCTGCTGCTGGTATGGTTTCTTCTACTCCTTGTTTTGATATATCTAACCATTGGATAATAGACACTGGAGCCACCAGCCATATGACATGTAATTCAAATTGGATTCAAATAAGCACATTGTTTTAGGCTCCAAAATCCAATTACCCAATGAAAAGTATTCTAGTGTTGATAGCAATGGGGATTTTTATATTGATAAGAATAGAAAATTGCAGAATGTATTACATTTGTCTGATTTTAAATACAACAACTTGTCTGTTTCTAAACTAACAACTGATTTAAATTGTTATGCAATTTTTATCCTAAATTTTTTTTATCCTGCAGGACCTCTCAAGTGGGAGGGCCTTGGGAAGTGGTTTTGAGAAGTCGGAACTTTATTTTCTCAACAATTTTTTTTTCGAATAAACATGTTGCCTTACTTCTGTCAACACTAAAGGGATGCTATGGCACCAAAGGTTAGGTCATGCGTCGTCCAAATGTATGCAGCATGTTGCTTCTTTGAATATTGATGAGAATAAAGTTACTGATTTTCAGAACTGTAGTATCTGCCCCAAAGCTAAAATCACTAGACCCCCTTTTCCCATTTCAGATTCAAAAGCAGATTCCATTTTTTATCTTATTCATGCAGATGTTTGGGGCCCTTATCATAAACCAACATATGATAACCAACAATTTTATTTTTCTAACCTTGGTTGATGACTTTTCTCGTCCGACTTGGGTGTTTTTGATGTAATTCAAATCTGATGTTCCCATCATTTTAAAAGAGTTTGTTGTTATGATTCAAAACCAATTTGAAAAATGCATCAAAGTCTTTAGAACAGACAATAGAAGTGAATTTTTTAATGAACAACTAAACTCTTTCTTTAAACAAAAAGGAATTGTGCATCATAGTTCTTGCTCGTATACACCCCAGCAGAATGGGAGAGTTGTGCATCAGAGTTCTTGCTCGTATACACCCCAGCAGAATGGGAGAGTGGAGAGAAAGCATAGACATCTCCTAGAGGTTGCTAGGGCATTAAAACTGCAATCTTGCCTTCCCAATATTTTCTGGGGTGATTGCATTTTAACTGCCTGTCATTTGATAAATCTGATGCCCTCCAACTTCTTGAAGGGAAATGTCCGTTGGAAATTTTAAAAGGCAAACCTGTAGATGTTCATTATCTCAGGGTTTTCGGGTGTTTAGCTTATGCAAAGGATTTAGTAGTGGCTGATAAGTTTGCTTCTAGGGCATTACCATCTATTTTCTTGGGATATTCAGATACTAAAAAGGGGTATAAGCTTTACCATATGATTACCAAGAAAATATTTTTTTTTCCAGGAATGTGATTTCCGTGAACACATTTTCCCTTTTGCCAAGAATCAAACAAATCAACTGCCTATCTTTTGTGAAACTACACCTTGGATGGTTGAGCATGATGATTTCCATTTGAATAAAGAATCCGACCAACCAAATGTTTATATTGAGTCCCAGAATATTGACAATGATGAAGAGTCTTTTTCTCATTCTGAGTCATTTGATGAGCTACACTCAGATGATGAACCATATAACCCTGAGATTGGTTCTGATATACCTCTTATTACTAAGGGATTAAGTACCTTTTCATACCACTTCTTTGCACAGAATCCACTTTTGGTACCACTTCTATTTTTTTGTATACTTTTGGTACCAATTCTTTCAACTTTGTATCCTTTTGGTACCACTGTTAACTTTCCGTCCAAATTGACCGTTAAGTGTCATGTGCCATGCACGTGACCGCCCTAAACTTTTGAATTTGTTTCAATTTAGTCCATCTAATGCATCTCTGACTTTTAATTAGTTCAATTTAGTCCTAAAATTTCAAAACCATGATGGGTCAAGGGTTCGATTTGGAAATTTTAGGCCTAAATTTAACAAATTAAAAGTTAGGGATGCATTAGATGGACTAAATTTAAACAAATTCAAAAGTTTAGGGCGGTCACGTGCATGGCACATGACACTTAACGGCCAATTTGGACGGAAAGTTAACGGTGGTACCAAAAGGATACAAAGTTGAAAGAATTGGTACCAAAAGTATACAAAAAAATAGAAGTGGTACCAAAAGTGGATTATGTGCAAAGAAGTGGTATGAAAAGGTACTTAATCCCTATTACTAATGATATTATTAATTTTGATCGGACAGGTCCAGATCAGATTCCTAAGGTAACATGCTCTGGAAGGCATGTCAAACTTCCTGCCAAGTTTGATGACTATGTAGTTGGGCAATCAACTACCCTATATCCTATGAACAATTTTGTCTTCTATTATAACATCTCTGATGCTTATAGGTGTTTTTTAAATTTTGTATCTGATCTGTCTGAGCCAACTTCTTATGATGAGGTTGTGCATAATGAATCATGGGTCCAGGCAATGAGAGAAGAGGCGGCTGCTCTGGAATCCAATGGTACTTGGGATCTGGTGCAACTACCCTCAAGTAAGTCTGCCATAGGATGCAAACGGGTATATAAGATTACATTTAAAGCTGATGGCAGTTTAGAGCGTTATAAGGCTAGAT
The DNA here is from genome assembly GCA_036873135.1 of Clarkia xantiana subsp. parviflora. Lineage (NCBI taxonomy): Eukaryota > Viridiplantae > Streptophyta > Magnoliopsida > Myrtales > Onagraceae > Clarkia > Clarkia xantiana. The sequence goes on along the minus strand of JAPTYO010000012.1, from coordinate 14,796,118 downwards.
TAGTAGCAAAGGGTTTAAAACAGAAGTAGGGTTAAGAACACAATAGGGGTCTGAATGTTTGCCCATGTTGCCAAAAGGGGTCTGAATTGAAAAAACGTATTATTAAGGGCCTGAATTTTGAGTTTTGTGTATAAGTGAGGTCTCCGTCTATTTTTTCTGTTAAAAGTGACGGAAAATGGTCACGTGCCAAACATGTGACCGAAAATAATTTGAAAACCCGAAAATGCCCTTTGACCAAAGTGTGTCCTCACATATTTGACCTAAAAAGACGAAAATACCCTTTAAGCCACCACCACCCGGCGACCACCACTCCGGCCACCACCACTCCGGCGACCACCACTCCGGCGACCACCACTCCGGCGACCAAAACCCCCTCCGACGACCAAAACCTCCTCCGGCGACCAAAAAAGCTCCGATCGGAGCCGAAAAGCTCCGATCGGAGCCAAAAAGCTCCGATCGGAGCTCTCCAAAGCTCCGACCGGAGCTCCAGATCGGAGCTCTGTGGCTCCGATTCGGGGCCACAGAGCTCCGGTCGGAGCTTTGGAGCTCCAATCGGAGCTCTGGAGCTCCGGTAGGAGTTTTTTGGCTCCGATCGGAGCTTCGGAACTCCGATCGGAGCATTTTGGGGTCGCCGGAGGGGGTTTCGGTCGTCGGAGGGGGTTTTGGTCGCCGGAGTGGTGGTCGCCGGAGTGGTGGTCGTCGGAGCTGTGGTGGTGGTCGGTGGCGGTGGCTGTGGTGGCCTTAGGGCATAATTAGTGTGCAGGGGTATTTTAGACATTTCACATTTCATTAATTAAACTGATAAATTGTATAATAATTGCAAAAGGGTAATTTTGTCATTTCACGTATTTCCGTTATATTTAACAGCAAATTTAGACGGAAACTCGATTATCAACAAAACTCAAAATTCAGACCCTTAATAATACGTTTTTTCAATTCAGACCCCTTTTGGCAACATGGGCAAACATTCAGGCCCCTTTTGTGTTCTTAACCCACAGAAGTATGGTATTGACTATCATGAAACTTTTTCACCTGTTGCTAAAATGACTACTGTACGTAATGTCTTAGCCCTGCTGCTATTGAAAATTGGCCATTGTTTCAAATGGACGTTTATAATGTTTTTTTACAAGGGAATTTAGATGAGGAAGTTTATATGCATGTTCCACAGGGATTTGGTAATCCACAGGGGGACTTGGTATGTCGATTAAGCAAATCACTGTATGGTTTAAAAGCCTCAAGACAATGGACCTTAAAGCTTTCTGAAACACTTTTAGATTATGGTGTTTCACAATCAAAACTGGACTATTCTATGTTTACAAAGAGAAGTGGATCATGTTGGAACCTAGATTTTTCGAGGTGATTTCCACGGTGTCTCCGAGCTCATTTGTCTTCGAATTCCGGGCACGCACCTGCAAAAGGGGACAATGCCAGGGCGAACCCCGGCGATCCCTCTCCGACGGTCAAATTAGTCACCGTTCATAAAAGAGATAGATCACTATTGTATATTGTAATATCTTTTTCATTTCATCTCCCAAATGTTAATAATAGAATGATTTATATAAAATAGTATAATAACTATTATGGTATATGACCATTTATTGACGATTGTCGTTATGGTAACAGAATATTTAGGCAATTACTGTTATGGTAACTGAATATTTATAGCTGACTGACAATTATGGTATCAGACTATTTATAGTTAATACCGGTTATGGTAACAAATCAATATGTTTTTATCAATATCCATCAGATCAGATTTTGCGATTTTGTTGGTATATGTTGATGATATTTTGATTACTGGGAATAGTTCAAATTTGATTAAGTATCTGAAAGATGTCTTAGAAAGAAATTTCAAAATGAAGGACTTAGGAGAATTAAAGTTTTTTTGGGTATTGAGGTCCTTTGGTCTGAAAAGGGGATTGTAAGTCAAAAGAAATATGCTTTGGAAATTATTGATGAAGTTGGTTTAAGTGGTTGCATACCTTCAAAAAATCCTATGGAAGTTAAATTAAAGTTAACTACTAAGGAATATGATGATCACTTGAAAATCAACTCTGATGATTCTGTTATTTCAGATGTTAGTTCTTATAGAATGCTTGTGGGAAAGTTTCTTTATCTGACAATGACGAGGCCTAATATTTGTTTTGCGGTTCAATATCTGAGTCAGTTTATGAAAACTCCAAAGAAGTCTCACTTTGATTCTGCTTTGAAGGTTATTAGGTATATTAAGAATGAACCGAGAAAAGGTATTTTGCTGTATTCATATTATGTTCCTTGTTTGACTGTTTTCAGTGACAGTGATTGGGCAACTTGCCCTATGACAAGAAGGTCGGTCACTAGTTACTGTATTAAAGTTGGTAAGTCCCTCGTGTCCTGTAAAGTAAAGAAACAAGATATTGTTTCCACTTCATCTGTAGAAGCAGAGTATCAAGTATGGGACAAGTTGCTTGTGAAATTGTTTGGCTTAGGAGTCTCTTAAAAGAGTTAGGGTTTGAGCAAAAAAAACTGTTGTTTTAAACTGTGATAATAAATCTGCAATTCAAATAGCTTCAAACCATGTCTTTCACGAGCGTAGATTGCCATTTTATTCGAGATTTCTTTGTTCGTGGTGTTTTACAGTTTGGATATATAAAGTCAGGAGAGCAGCTTGCAGACTTGTTTACAAAGGCTTTCGATAGGAAACAACATGAGTATCTTTCTGTTAGGATAGGGATGAAGAATGTTTTTGGAGGACATGGGGAGTTTGCAGGTTGAAGTTGGTAGCAGCATACACTTGAGGGGGAGTGATGAGTTAGGCATGTTGGACTGCTTCTATTGGGCTTTGTATTATTTGTCTTGTTGGTCTCTTGGGCTTCTGTTAGCCTGCTAGCCCGTTGTTATTAGTCCTGGATAGATTAGGGGCTTATTTGTAGTATCTGGAAATCTTGGGTTTGTACAAACGCACCAGATGAGGGAACTGCCCCGATGAGCCCTTGAGTGTGTTGTCGTTTCTCTCGATTCATTCTTCTCCCACCATAGCCAAATTCCAGAAGTAGCATAATGGTTTTATTATTAATTTAATAATTATTTAAAGATAATGATAATGCAGCTTTAAAAATAAAAGCAATTGGCCATGGCAATTTGTCTTTAATCTCTTAATGAGAAAGTGCCGTAATTGTCCCAAAAGTAATAACTTGACAAACGGCCTTGTCTTGTTTGTTGTGCTATTTAAATTAAATTATGGGAAAAGAAAATATTTGGCGTCTCGGGTTTACCATATGTGTCAGTTGAGTGTCTAAAAAAATTGTTAATATTTGGTGTCTTAGGATTTAATTACGATGTCATTTAGCGTCTCCGTCAAATTTAGATGTTAAATTTGGCAGAACTCAGTCATGTGACCAGCACATGACCGAATAAATTTGAAAATGGCTAAATTACCTCCATTGTCGGAATTAGGTCACTGTACCCCGCCCTAGCAGCTCCGTCGCCGCCCTAGCAGCTACGCCGAACCCAGTTGCGATTGACAAATAATGTTGCTGCCGAATTTGGTTTCTTGCTGCAGAAATCAAGATAACTGATTTCTTGGCTGCAGCTATGTTGTTGCCGGTGTGGATGGCCGGAATCGGAAGTGGGTGGGTAGGAATCGGAGGTAGGTGGCCGAAATCGGAAGTGGGTAGGCCGGAATCGGAGGTGGGTGACCATAATCAGAAGTGGGTGGCCGAAATCAGACGGGTGGCTTTGCAAAAAATATAAGGGGTAAAATCGTCTTTTCATCTGACTCTGTCAAATTTAAACCCGAAAATGGACGGAAAACCAAACTGATACATGGGGTAATCCAAAGACACCAAATAGTTGTTTTCCCTTAAATTAAACATACTCTGCCGAGATTAATATTAATATTATCTAATGTCATCATCACTCATCACATTCAAGACATCATATGAATAAGGCGGACTAATCTAACGGACTCTGCATTTATGGACAAAAGAAAAGCTATCAAAACTTTCTTAACATATTCGAGATTAGTGCACGCGCCCTTATGTGTTCATGTATCACAACAATGTATATATATATATATGATAAGTGTTGTGATGGTTTCTCTGATTCTTGAGTTTGAGTATATAACTTTCAACCAAACAGTATTATACATCAAAGGGTTCGTGAAATCAATTGTGACACCTAGTTTTTTTTGTTACTACAGTATACAGACTTAGGTGAACACTGAACACGCCACGCATAGGTGATTAGTGGTTTATAGCACTTGTTTCTAAGTGCTATATAGTTTGGTTTCAAAGTAGCAAGTTTAAAACTCTTTAGGTGCATCAACTCACAATTAACTGTTTAATTAGAATTGTATGGAGTAACGGTCGAACTTAATGTAAGCTCTCCAACTCCACAAGATTCGATCAACGACATCAAAAGAGGTTAGATCTGTGAAGACCCAATGATATATTTTTGTTTAGTTAAATTGCAGAAGATTGGGGTGGGGGGGCCACAGCAATACCAAAAGTTAATGTTTAAGGTAAAATATGGCTTATGGTAACCAATATTTAATTTATAGCATCTTTCTTTCCTAGACTAGACTAGATGTCATCCATTTAGCATAACCAATATACCACGTCATCATCGATATAATAACCCAATCAGGGTTTGCCACCTCAGCCAACACCCAACAAAGTTGTGTTCAAGCAAGCAACCAGAAAACTCTACAAATCTGCTGCTACATGATAACCAAACGGGTCCGGTCCCTTCACTTGTTAGTGTCGGGGGCAGCCGGAGAGTTCGTTTCTATCTCCGGCGGAGCGGATCTCCGACCAAGATTCCCGAGCTGAATCCCGACACCTCCATGAGAACTGGGGTGATGAGTAGTAGAACCGTTTCCAGCTGCACTTCCTCCTCCTTTGAGGCCCTTGTTCTTCTTGGCCTTCATCCTCCAACCAACAAGTCCCACTTGAATGTGCTCATCGAATATGGCTTTCTTGAACGAAGTTCCCATCTGTTATGATTTTAATAAAAAGTATTAAGAGATTGATATTTCTGGTATATATATATGTGTGAGAAACTAAGAAGATGGTAGCTCAGCAGCTCACCTGTGTTATAATGGCGTAAAGGGGTAGAGTGCTGTAGCTGCACAGCACTTGAATGAACACCCTGCATACATAAAACCCAACATATAATAAACATGCTGCGTTACTTCTTTTTCCAAGAATCTATATATATTGCCTGGAGTTTTTAATCCATCTTTTCATGTTTAGTGGCGCTTCTTTTAAGTATACATAAAGAATAAGGCTTAAAAACCTAGAAACAGTCTTAATTAAGCATAGACCATGTTGGTAATAGCTATCCCAAAAATTAAAATGTTGATATTCAGTGTCTCAATTATCAAATTGGTTGATTCTCACTTTTTTCCTTTAAAATTAGCCGAATAAAAGCTAATCATGAGCAACAAATCTTTTACTTCGAAAAGTGGAAAAATGACATATATATGCTGTTTAACACCAAAATCAGTAGAAAAATGTGGAAATCAATCAATCTGAAAGTTGAGACAATGAATATCGACATTTTAAACACAAGACATCAATTAACAACATGACCTACAGGCTACAGTTGTGACTGTTTGAGGGAAAAGAAGTAGGCGGTTGCCAAAAAAAAAAATTTGATGCAACTTTTTTTCTTAACAAAAAAAAAAACAGAACTTTCACTGCACCCAAAAGTGCAGACTATGATGATTTCTTTATTAAAATGTGACTGAAATCAGAAATATGACAACCATGTGATACATTTTGAAATGATGCGGGAGGGGCAAATCAATATAGCATCTGTTAAAAATGCATTATGTGGGTGTTTATTTGTCATTTCCGTCATGTATTAACAAAAAATTAACATAATTTGCAATTAGCTATGCGGTAAAGTTCAATTTACTTACAGTCAAGAAAAAAAGCCTGCAGTTTGGTTTGCTTCTTATAAATAATTAACCAAAAAATGGAAAATAAGTAGAGAGATGCAGCAAGAGTTTACCCAATAATGAGCCTCGGGACGATGTAACGGACTTGTCCCATTATGCAAGAGTCCATGCCATATTGAACCTAAAGAATCAATTCATAGGAAAAACAAAAGCCAATTTTTTTACATAATGTGACATTTTACTAACCAATTTCACCATCACCAACAAACGACAGGAGGATATAGCAATCTTACCAATATCCAGAAAAAGAAAGCAATCTCGAAAGCGTTCTGGAAAAGGATGAAATGGATCAAGAAGAGGACGATGCGGGGCTTTCCAAACCAAAAGTGCTCATCCGATGGCACTACTACCAAATCTCCTTCTATTGCTACGTGCTTCTCTGCAACCTCGTGTGCCAATTGGGTGATTACATGCTCGAGCTTGGTTCCAACAGCAAGCAGAAGCTACAAAATTTAGCAACCGTAGAGTTAATATCGTCATCATATGGAGCAGCAGCAGTTGTACAAAAACTGAAGTTGAAAATTTGCAGTTTTGTTCGATATAGAAATAACACTCACAACGAAAGGGATGAATGCTATCCAAAAGTATGTGTGCCAACCTGCATGATACAACTCGGAAGAATGTTATTTATTTGTAGAACCTTCTACTAAGCATAAAACAGCCCAGAAATAACTAAAATACTATGAGAACTCAATAGATATAAATGGGGTTAATTAGCAACTTGCTACTTGAACTTTGGGGGTCTGCAATTGGACAATCTACTAGCAGAAATTGTTTTTTTTTTTTTTTTGGAAAAATAACTAGTTAAACATTACAAAGTTGCAATAAGCTAGTCCCTTTCACGTGTCATCAGAATTCGGTAGTAGTTTGCACAAAGAACAAGAAGACAACAATATTTAAGTTATGTAATACAACAAACAACGTGCAAGTTTGAAGCTGAACGGTTTACCGTGAACATTCAACAACAAGAAGATGACGACGAATATCCAGAGATACCAGCTGCAGTGAAGAAATTAAAGGTGAAGAGACTTAGGTAAAGAGTATCTAGAAACTTTTATCGATTTTTGAACTAACCCAGTAAAAGCCATATTTGAAACTTACCTTATTCCAACCACTTGCTTAAAATCATCTTCAAGGGCGCGTACCATGTACTTGTGGAAATTGAACTTGGGATTGCTCTTGCAGTGGGTCTGTCATTCATATTAATGTATAAATACATGATGAGAAGTCCATAAATGTATAATATGGCATCTAAGGTATTTACAATGAGAACAGAGGCTCTGACAATATACCATTATGAAACCTAGCCGCAGAGTCGCATAATCAGCCTTGTTTACAGATCCATAGAATTGCTTGAAAAATGAATGCTGCAAAGAAATAAGACTTTTTAGGGCTGTGAAAAGCTTTACAAAAAGTAGACAATTTTTTTTTAAAATATATTCCCTGTAGTTCAAGCAAAATATGAATTTCTTGTCTACTTATATTTCATAAAACCCGATACTAGTCACTTATTTTTTTTTTAAATATTATCCAAGCAAATAATTGAAGGCATTCGAGAAACCTGAATTCTATCACTCAACATTCCAGAAATCTCAAGTGAACTAAATCAAACCTTCATCTGCTCATGCCAAATAGACATTTATCCCCCAACTACTAACCAAAATCATTAAAGATATAGACTATATGCCCAAAAAGAGACGAGAACTTACCACCCATCCAAGAATAGCCGAATTTTTACCAATTCCCAGAAAATGTCCCTTAATAAAAGCATGTTGATGTACATGTGTTATTTTTCCCTTCTCTGCATCAAAAAATGATCATTTAAAAGTGGAATAGATTACAAGGCAGGGCAGAGATTAACTGAAAACGATTCCAGAGATTGGTTCACTGCTAGTGTTCTGTTTAGCAAAACCCAATACCAAATAAAGATCTACTACACTATTTTCTTTAAATGCACTATCAAGGTAATTGTTTCATCCACCAATTCTAAATGTTCCTTCCAAGTACTATAACAACAGAAAATGGAAAAGAATAATGATACGCAACACATCCAGTTTTGGCTTAGTCCAGTTACCTGATGCTGAATTCTCGTTTTCTTCAGCAATAGATGTCTCCCAGTTTGACCATTGGCGTATCTATAGAAGCAATAAAATGACAAAGTAATGTTATAGACATTATTTGTATGTATAAAAGAAAAATTGAAGTAGATAACTGATAAACAGATGCATACCTTAAGTCCTGCAAAGAGGATAGTGAGAGCACAGAATGTCACATGGACAATAGCTAGCACGAAAATAAAAATGTGTAGATGGTGCAAGGCTTCAGTTGACAGGAGTGGCAACTTGCCCTAAAAAGATAAAGAACATACAAATTGTAAGACCTCTTCGGAAATGATTTTACAACCATGGATAATCACTGACCCTAAAGTTTATCCGATAGAAAAGATACAATTGTGCCTGCATATCAATCATAGAGAAGAAATGCTGAAATCTCGCCAATAAGGTTAACTGTGACTTTTAAGGTTAACAAGAATCTAGGCTATTCAATTGTCGGAGTAAGGCCAGTTATCAAATTATCCAGGTGCATTATAGATATTTTGAATGTTCGTAGCATCAAAAACTTCATCCATATTCATTGGTGTTTTTTTCCTCTCCAAATCATTCTGCCCTATCGAAATGAACCACAGGATGGCAGATTAGATGATATCATCAGCACTGTACTGCTTCACTCTTTCAAATTAATCAGATCAGATCTAGCATTGACTTCATGTGAATGGAATTTCATATAAAAGCATACATTTTGAACCAAAACAAAAGAACATCTCTGCAAAACCACATGCTATCACATGATTGGAAACGAAAAGACAAAACTTTTGTAAATATAATATATAATAGATAACTACGACAAGCTGCTTGATTAGCTTAAAATATGAAAACCTCAATCTAATCACATGCTGCCACATTAGAAAAGTCAAATAAAAAAAACGATAGGTAAGACAATTGAGTAATTTAACCACCTCAGGGCAACTGGCAACCGATGATGACTCGGAGAGAAGTCGCCGGGCCCTGCCGAAAACGGCAGGAGACGAAGAAGAGACTGAAAAGGAAGCCTGGAAATGCTCGGTTGTTGTTGTTGTATTGGTGGTGGACTCGGGCTCACTGACACTGCATGGAAGCATATGGGTGACCAGGTCGCTGGAGACACAGATTTTGGAAATAGCACCTTGGAACACAGTGAGCAGCAGCGATATGAACCCCAACAGCATAAGCTCTGCAAATAATTCAGAGATTCAGCTAAAAGGACGAGAATTTGGAGTTGAATCTGGAAAAAGAGGAAGAATCTTAAAACCAAACCTTCTTTAACTTTCTGGAGGGCTTCGTAGAGGGGTTTCTGGTTCTTGCCCTTGAGGTACCTGCCGAGGTAGTGGAGGAGGCGTTCCAACGCCAGGGAGATGGCGACGATCACCGTGCACACCAACGCGACCACCCATGTCGGTGTGAACTCCAACGTCGTCCCTTCTCCACCACTCATCCTCTTACTCTGTCGTTTGGGAAAAATGCAGGACCACAGGAGACACAAACGGCTACAATGGGTCGGTCAATGAAGGCAGTGAAAAAGAGAGACTTTAGTCGATTTGACAGCCAGGTAGGTGATTAAGATTTACAAAGCTGCTAACGCTGCAAAATGTAGATGAAAGGGTTGTATGGTGTTGATTATAATTATTGAAAGCGTAATCAGTACAGCCAGGTAGGTGATTAAGATTTACAAAGCTGCTAACGCTGCAAAATGTAGATGAAAGGGTTGTATGGTGTTGATTATAATTATTGAAAGCGTAATCAGTATTTATGTCTTCCTTTAATCTGAAGTCAGCAAGTAGTCTTTTTTGTCTGGACACGGACGCATCACACACGGTAAGCCAGCTAGCAAGCCAAACGGGAATAATGCATTCAGAAAATAAGATACCGACTAGAAGATTTTCCTTGTACAAGAAATAGGTGTGAGCTCGGACAAACGGTTTTTTTTTTAAGAAAATGTCCTACCCTAGTTTTCTCAATTTTTCACGATTGTCCATAGCCCTATCCTAAGTTAAACATCTGAAAAAGTCCCTATTTGATTGAGATTTTTTAAATTCGGGATGGGTTAGGACAACCCTAGTTTACACCTAAAAATGAAAATAAACTTTAATTTTCAACTCAATATAAATTCAAGTTCAAGCATTCATCAAATTCACGAACACATACATTGAATTCATCAACACATACATCGAATTCACGATCACATACATCAAGTTTACAAACAAATTTATTAAGTTCGCACACGTAGTTTAAGTATAATTAGATTATTTAAGTTGTAAATGTTGAATTATGGTAAATAACTAGGGACATTCGGGACTTTCGGGATTTTTTGAAAAAATCCCTAGACCTATCCCTAGCCCTAGTTAGGAGTAAAAGTCTCTCCCATACGGGCTCGGACCCAATTTTGGGACGGGCTAGGGCGAGTTTTTCGGGAATTCGGGATTGTCGGGTGTTTTGCCCCGCCCTAACAAGAACGGTCGATTCCTTTTTTTTATATATATTATAGTTTGTCTCATAAATTTTACATTATTATAAATTTCAAATGAACTTAAAGTAGAATAATATATATATATATATATATAATTTTTTTTAAAATTAAGAGATAGATTTAAAATATATAAAGTAAAAATAAATCAATTAATAACTGAGAAAAAATATTTGAAATTGAAAATGCTAAAGATAAATCATAATTAAAAAAACTATAATATTACTATAAGGAAAATAAATATCTGTGAATATTTTTAAAAATAAAGATAAAAGTGTACATGATTTTAAAAGAAAATATCTAAAATTTAAAAAATCATATAGTAATTATAAAAAATTAAAGAAAAAACTAGCATAAAATTAAAAATAATATGATTAATTTAAGAATGGATTTTAGTACGCTTTTTTATTTGTACTTTCAAATGAATAATTTTGTATTATACTACATTTTTTACCTTAAAAATGTATTTTAAAGATTTATTTTTAAATTTTATCTTTTATTTTCAAGTAGTTTAAAAAAATCTATAAAATGTTTGTCTATTTATTTTTTATATGCATTTCCATTATTTTTCTCTATATTTTAATACTTTTCTGTTGTTAAATTGATTGCATTTTCTCCTTCTTTTTTTTAAAATTCTTAAGTAAACTTTAGAATGCAAGTAAAAAATAGACGATTAAAAAAAACTAGAAAAACTTAATTTAAGAATTAGTTTATGAAAATACATTATTTATAAATTAGTTTTGAGAATAAGGTTATTTTGGGAATTCACCCTAATAATACTAAACACCGAGCGAGCGAGCTAGTTTTTTTTTTAATATAATTGTTGTAATAAAATTATTTGTAATAAAATATTAATTAAAAAAAGTTATCAAAGACGGAAATTTTTTTATAGACTTGGTGTTTACACCAAACCAATCTAATAGTGACAATTGTCTTTTGCTCCCTCCATTTTAGGGTTTATCCTTAGGGTTTTAGAAAAAACTTCAGAAATAGTGAGACATTTGTCCTATTTGTATTGATTTGGTGTAAACACCAAGCCTACACAAAAATTGCACAATTAAAGAAGCAGCATGCAGTGAAGCCAAAAAAATAATATATTAATCTCTCATATTTTGTTTTACCATTATTACTTTAGATTTTTTTTTATATAATAATATAAGTAAAGTTGTTCCAGATAGGTAAATTTTGGGCTAGTGTGAGTAATTTGTGTTTTCAATTCCAACGTGATTTAGTAGCCAAAAAGAAATAATCCAACGTGATTTAGTGGCCAAAAAAAAAAAAATCCAACGTGATTTTCCTTGTATGTGTGAACAGCTCATCAGTTCCATACACTACTGTACTGTGAGTGAATACCTGACCTCCATCAATTCCGTTGTTTATTCCTCGTCTTTTCATTCCCTTTGCCGTTTCGTACAAGGCATATATTTCTTGATTATTTTTTATTTTCATCAAAAGAAATGGACAAATAGCGACGAGTATAAACTTATTTTATTGTGTAATGTTTGAACTCTCAAATTCACGGTTTATATTTTTTTCAATTAGACTTAGTGAAAATTCAATGCATACATTATTCTCATCAATGGACTTATAGCGGCCTAGTATAATTAAAAGTCTAGTATATTAAGTTCAGTTCTACTTATTTTTTCTTATGTCTGGCGCGGTTAATGAATCAAACTAAACCTGATGTTTTGATCGGATTATCGCGAGGTGACTGTCAGATATCTCGAATCTAAGACTCTGGAATCTAAGCGCTCTTTTGTTAGTGGTATATTTTTCTATTGATATTCACTAAAAAAAAAAAAAATTGTTTTCCAACCACTAGCGTTGATAGCGGCACTACTCATGAAATATTGAAAATTAACACATATTTTTTTTATTATACTATAATAGTAATAAATTAAGGATTTTATAATATGTGATTTGATATTATATGTTTGACTAATAATGTTATCCTTTATATAACATTTTCATACTATGTATGCATAACGTTTGGAATTTAATGTTTTTCGTGCATCTGTTAGTTTTTATCGTTAAATACTCACGTAATTTGCAGATGACCGACCTAAATTATCATTTTGTTCACTATAGTCCTCCAATTTATATGCATAGCTTTTCTGATATAATTTAGTCCTTAAATTACATGATTAGTCTAGGTTAGGTCCAACCATGATTAGGGTTACTGAACTAGCCGACCATAAACATTGTTTGGACATAGCCATGTGTCTAACAATTAGAGCTTCGAACTCAAATTGATGTTAGAATTGGATGATTTGATGTTAGTGCTTCATTTCCTAAGCTAGTGTGTGGGTAATCGCTGTCATTCTCTCGGATTGAGTTAAAATAATGTATATATATATATATATATATATCTATTTATTTATAATATAATTTCAATGAAACTTAGAGAATATTGACACCTAATAAAATTGTGCAATGACATGTTAAAATGAATTTATTTCATTGGTATATTTCAATCTACATATCTCATTGATGATGTGTTATTTACAACTAAGCACTTCTATGTGTTTAGACTTCCTCCAAGCTCTCACAATGCATCCATCCTACAAGTCGTTTCAATTCCTTTATATGTTACACAATTATTTTTCTTTATTCACTAATCTCAAATTGGCTTTAATTAATAATTAGTCTTCTATTTCTTCCTTGAAATACTTTGCAGGTTCTATCTTCATTTGAAACACCAAGCCACAATGAGTTATGTTGAATCATTTTGGTTGTTGCACCTAAGCGCCTACGTCTTGATGTTGAGGTGATGCCCACAATAGTGTCGTTTCATTAGAAATATTCTTCACATTTTTTTTACTCTATATTTTTCATTATAGATGTTGATCTGCATGCAGACTAGAACGCAATAGAGAATTCCAAAATCAAAACGTTACTAGGCGTCAATGTATCAAATATGTCACAGTTCGATCTCCAAACTCTCGAGTCATCTATCTATCTAACATATGAAGGGTAATCTCCATATCATTTTTTAAATGTTGTTTATATATTAGAATCATCCGAAAGTGAAAAAAAAAAACAAAAAAACAATAAAAACAATAATTATCCTCAATAAACAAAAACAAAACATATAATGCCTTTATTCAAATATTTTTAGAAAATTAATAAAGAATATATAATCTATAATTAATAATTTCCTTTTTTTTATATGCAGATATTTGATGTAATTAGTTCTCATTATTTATAAATATACATTTATTTTCCTTTTTAATACTTTGATTTGCAACTATACTAATCAATTCATATAATTTCCTTTTTTGTAACATTTTGCTCTAATAATGTAGAAAAAGTAAATCATAATTCTAATATAATAACTCTAATATAATTACTTTTAAGTAAAATTTGTATAATGAAAAAGTAAATGCATATCAACATATATTGATGTGTATTGTACAAATAAACTTAAGTTTAATATAATCTTTTGCAAATAAGTCTAACTAGCTACTAACCTCGCGCACCGTGCGGGAAAAAAAGTTTAAATAAAAATGAGGTTATCATTTAAATAGAAACTTTTAACTATTTTATTCCTTATTTTACGTTGAAACTTTTAACTATTTTATTCATTATTTTACGTAGAAACTTTTAACTATTTTATTCATTATTTTACGTAGAGCTTAAAATAGAATAAGTTGATTTTTTTTCTAAATTAAAAGTTAGTCAATATTTTACATCTATATTTAGAGATTTTTTATTACGACATTGATCAATAGTGCATAATATTATAGTAAATTAAATAAAATAAATATATTTTTGTAAATATTAACATAGTGAAATATTATTAAATGAATTGGAAACTTGCGTGACACTCTTATAAGAATAAAATGTAGAACCATCTCCATCCCTTCATAAAACACCATAATGTTCACAAAAACATACAAGTTCACCAAAATTTCATAAAAGACGGAAATTTTTGTGTAGATTTGGTGTTTACACCAAACCAATCTAATAGTGACAAGTGTCTTTTGCTCCCTCCATTTTAAGGTTTATCCTTAGGGTTTTAGAAAAAAAAAAACTTCAAAAATAGTGGGACATTTGTCCTATTTGTGTTAATTTGGTGTAAACACTAAGCCACACAAAAATTGCCCAATCAAAGGAGCAGCATGCAGTGAAGCCAAAAAATAATATATTAATCTCTCATATTTTGTTTTACCATTATTATTTAGATTTTTTTATATAATAAAATAATATAAGTAAAGTTGTTCCAGATAGGTAAAGTTGTGCTTCATTTCCTTGTGTGGATGACTAGTGTGTGGGTAATCACCGTCATTCTCTCGGATTGAGTTAAAATAATGTGTATATATATATATATATATTTATTTATAATATAATTTCAATGAAACTTAGAGATATGACATCTAATAAAATTGTGCAATGACATGTTAAAATGAATTTATTTCATTGGTATATTTCAATCTACACATCTCATTGATGATGTGTTATTTACAACTAATCACTTCCATGTGTTTAGACTTCCTCCAAGCTCTCACAATGCATCCTACGAGCCGTTTCAATTCATTTATATGTTACACAATTATTTTTATTTATTCACTAATAATTAGTCTTCTATTTCTTCCTTGAAATACTTTGCAGGTTCTATCTTCATTTGAAACGCCAAGCCACAGTGAGTTATGTTGAATCATTATGGTTGTTGCACCTAAGCGCCTACTTCTTGATGTTGAGGTGATGCCCACAATAGTGTCGTTTCATTAGAAATATTCTTCACATTTTTTTTACTCTATATTTTTCATTATAGATGTTGATCTGCATGCAGACGAGAACGCAATAGAGAATTCCAAAATCAAAACGTTACTAGGCGTCAATGTGTCAATGTATCAAATATGTCACAATTCGATCTCCAAACTCTCGAGTCATCTATCTATCTAACAAATGAAGGGTAATCTCCATATCATTTTTTAAATGTTGTTTATATATTAGACTCATCCGAAAGTGAAAAAAAAAAACGAAAAACAATAAAAATATTAATTATCCTCAATAAACAAAAACAAAACATATAATGCCTTTATTCAAATATTTTTAGAAAATTAATAAAGAATATATATTCTATAATTAATAATTTCCTTTTTTTTATATGCATATATTTGATGTAATTAGTTCTCATTATTTATAAATATACATTTATTTTCCTTTTTAATACTTTGATTTGCAACTATACTAATCAATTCATATAATTTCCTTTTTTTGTAACATTTTGCTCTAATAATGTAGAAAAAGTAAATCATAATTCTAATATAATAACTCTAATATAATTACTTTTAAGTAAAATTTGTATAATGAAAAAGTAAATGCATATCAACATATATTGATGTGTATTGTACAAATAAACTTAAGTTTAATATAATCTTTTGCAAATAAGTCTAACTAGCTACTAACCCCGCGCACCGTGCGGGAAAAAAAGTTTAAATAAAAATGAGGTTATCATTTAAATAGAAACTTTTAACTATTTTATTCCTTATTTTACGTTGAAACTTTTAACTATTTTATTCATTATTTTACGTAGAAACTTTTAACTATTTTATTCATTATTTTACGTAGAGCTTAAAATAGAATAAGTTGATTTTTTTTTTCTAAATTAAAAGTTAGTCAATATTTTACATCTATATTTAGAGATTTTTTATTACGACATTGATCAATAGTGCATAATATTATAGTAAATTAAATAAAATAAATATATTTTTGTAAATATTAACATTGTGAAATATTATTAAATGAATTGGAAACTTGCGTGACACTCTTATAAGAATAAAATGTAGAACCATCTCCATCCCTTCATAAAACACCATAATGTTCACAAAAACATACAAGTTCACCAAAATTTCATAAAAGACGGAAATTTTTGTGTAGATTTGGTGTTTACACCAAACCAATCTAATAGTGACAAGTGTCTTTTGCTCCCTCCATTTTAAGGTTTATCCTTAGGGTTTTAGAAAAAAAAAAAACTTCAAAAATAGTGGGACATTTGTCCTATTTGTGTTAATTTGGTGTAAACACTAAGCCACACAAAAATTGCCCAATCAAAGGAGCAGCATGCAGTGAAGCCAAAAAAATAATATATTAATCTCTCATATTTTGTTTTACCATTATTATTTAGATTTTTTTATATAATAAAATAATATAAGTAAAGTTGTTCCAGATAGGTAAAGTTGTGCTTCATTTCCTTGTGTGGATGACTAGTGTGTGGGTAATCACCGTCATTCTCTCGGATTGAGTTAAAATAATGTGTATATATATATATATATATATCTATTTATTTATAATATAATTTCAATGAAACTTAGAGATATTGACATCTAATAAAATTGTGCAATGACATGTTAAAATGAATTTATTTCATTGGTATATTTCAATCTACACATCTCATTGATGATGTGTTATTTACAACTAATCACTTCCATGTGTTTAGACTTCCTCCAAGCTCTCACAATGCATCCTACGAGCCGTTTCAATTCATTTATATGTTACACAATTATTTTTATTTATTCACTAATAATTAGTCTTCTATTTCTTCCTTGAAATACTTTGCAGGTTCTATCTTCATTTGAAACGCCAAGCCACAGTGAGTTATGTTGAATCATTATGGTTGTTGCACCTAAGCGCCTACTTCTTGATGTTGAGGTGATGCCCACAATAGTGTCGTTTCATTAGAAATATTCTTCACATTTTTTTTACTCTATATTTTTCATTATAGATGTTGATCTGCATGCAGACGAGAACGCAATAGAGAATTCCAAAATCAAAACGTTACTAGGCGTCAATGTGTCAATGTATCAAATATGTCACAGTTCGATCTCCAAACTCTCGAGTCATCTATCTATCTAACAAATGAAGGGTAATCTCCATATCATTTTTTAAATGTTGTTTATATATTAGACTCATCCGAAAGTGAAAAAAAAAACAAAAAACAATAAAAATATTAATTATCCTCAATAAACAAAAACAAAACATATAATGCCTTTATTCAAATATTTTTAGAAAATTAATAAAGAATATATATTCTATAATTAATAATATTTTTTATATATGCATATATTTGATGTAATTAGTTCTCATTATTTATAAATATACATTTTTTTTCCTTTTTTAATTCTTTGATTTGCAACTATACTAATCAATTCATATATTTTCCTTTTTTGTAACATTTTGCTCTAATAATGTAGAAAAAATAAATCATAATTCTAATATAATAACTCTAATATAAAAGCTACTTTTGGACCACATGTTTTGGCGAATGTGGCTTTTGGTACCACATGTTCAGTTTTGTATATTTATGGTACCAAACGTTTCTAAACATGCTGCTTTTGCTCCTTCCGTTAATGTTTCGTGAAAAAGTCTCGTTAAGTGAACATGTGCTGTCCACGTGACCATATTATTTAATTTAAACAGAAAAATTAAATTTGAAAAGACTATTCTAACCTTACCTCTTTACTTACTTAACTTGGCTGTTTCCTTTTCTCTCATCATTTCTGTCGTTTCATCTTCAAGAAATGCGACAAAAGAACCCGACAACGATGAACCACAGTGGCTCTCCAAACTCCGCGTCTTCTTCTTCTTCTTCTTCTTCTCTGGTGATTCCGCGGCCGGAACCGCGGACATGCAACTGCAGCGCGACCTGCACAGTAAAGCCTGCGTATACATGGAACCACTTCTCCAGGAGGTTTCATGGTTGCCCCTATTTCAAGGTTTGGTTGCCTATTTGTGTATAAATTCCTTACGTGATATCTGGGTCTCACTAATTTCTCGTTCAGCAGTCTAATTGGACTAGAAACATTGAATTAGGGTTTCAGTTTCATTTTGGGGTTTCACTGTTAAATTAGGGTTTTTCAATTTGGGGGTGAACTGTTAAATTATGGTTTGAATTCAATTTGGGGGTGCATTGTTAAAGTATGGTTTAAATTTCAATTAGAGGGTTCAATGTTCAGTTAGGGTTTCATTTTCAATTTGGGGGTTCACTGTTTAATTAGGGTTTCACTTTTCAATTTGGGGGTTCAGTATTTAATTAGGGTTTGAATTTCAATTTGGGGGTTCACTGTTCAATTAGGTTTCATTTTCAATTTCGGGGTTCACTGTTTAATTAGGGTTTCACTTTTCAATTTGGTGGTTCACTGTTTAATTAGGGTTTCACTTTTCAATTTGGGGGTTCACTGTTTAATTACGGATTCCATTGTGGTTATTACTTGGGGTTGTAACTGTAGCTGATTGTTTCTCCAGGTTGGTCAGGAAACTGGTTGTAAGTATTTTTACTGGGAAGATCCGGATATTTGTTCTTATGGGAAAAGGGCTATACGGAAATTCCAATCAATGCATGAGGAGTTGAGTAAAAAATGCTCAAAATTGGAGGTGGATAACGCAACATTGAAGATGGAGAGTGCAAAATTGGAACTCGACTAGTATAAATTGAAGATGGAGAATACCAAGTTGGTGATGGACAATGCAAAATTGAAGATGGAGAATACCAAGTTGGTGATGGACATTGCTGAAGGACGTGGTTCACCAATTAAGCTAATTAAGTATGTATGTGTAGTAGTTGTTGTTTTCTTAGTTATTCTGTTAGCCATGAAAGCTTAGAGTCAATGTACTATGTGGTTTAGGGATGATTGGTAAAACATGTTTCACTTATGTGATTGTATTGGTACAATATGTTTCACTTATGTTATTGTATTGGTACAATATGTTTCACTTATGTTATTGTATTGGTACAATAACTTACGCTTAAACCTGAACAAAACAGACCAGAAAGAATAATAATCCACACACAACATCCATAATGCATACATAACAACCATAAAAACTGAATATCAAACTCTAACCATAAAAACTAAATATCAAACTCAACAATAATCCACAACAACCATATAATCCTTAGATAACAACCATAAAACACTCAACAGCTTGGTTTTAACAAAAAAAACTGCATAATCCACATACCCATAATCCATAACCATAATCCATAATCCATACATAACAATCATAAAACACTCCACAACCTGATTTTAACACAAAAAACTGCATAATCCACATACCCATAATCCATAACCATAATCCATATATAACAACCATAAAACACTCCACAACCTGGTTTTAACACAAAAAAACTGCATAATCCACTACAAGGTGGTAACAAAAGACTCCATATTGGAGTACCAGGACACTAACTTCACTTTTGCTTTTTCTTCGATGGCTTTCGTGCCATTCTCCACAAGTGCTTCGTGACAGACCTTGTCATCTTTGGTTGGACCACTTGAAGAGGTTGTTCCACGAGCACTAGTTCACGGGAATCAGAGAGGACAGGTTCTTCTTGTTCTTCTTCTTCTGGCATGGGGTAATTTTCAACATCGATGACCTCATCTTCTTCTGCTTCTACTTGAACATCCCTACTGTTCTTTACTCCACGACGCTATAACAACAGATGTAAGGCAAACAAACCAATGTAAGACAACAAGACATGTAAGGCAAGCAAACAAATCTAAAGCAACGGCACATGTAATTAGGCAAACATCACAACATGTACGAGTCAGTGGAGATGTTAATTATCATGAGTCTATCAAGAATACTCTTAATCCTTCTTCGCTGGGTTTGTGCAATTGGAACAGCTGCAGATGCTGGTTCCTCACCTCCCTAAGATGGAAAAGCTGTAGGTGATGGTGGTTCCTCACCTCCCTAAGATGGAAAAGCTGTAGGTGATGGTGGTTCCTCACCTCCCTCAGGTGGAACAACTGTAGGTGATGGTGGAACAGCTGCAGATGTTGGTTCCTCACTTGCCTTCTGTTTTTTCTTTTCTTTTGCTCCCTTACCTTTCCCCCTTCTTTACAGATGCTGGTTCCTCACTTGCATTCTGTTTTTTCTTTCCTAGTGTTCTCTTAATTTTTTTCCCTTTGCTTTTCCTTGAAGAACCTTGTGGCTGTGTTGGTGCACTCTACAAAAAAAATTTGGTGGTTATTCATAAATCGCAAACCAAATTCAGTAACATGAACAAATGCATACCTCGTGTTCCTGTTCTTCAGATGGCTGCAGCTCTGGATCCCCTGCAGAATCTTTTTCTCCTGGGTTATCAACGCACGTTTTCTTGTTATGCCCACTCTGGCCACAGTGTGAGCAATACTGAGTTAGCCCTCTCCTTCCCATCCTGGAATACCCTGTGTCATCCTCAAATTGCGATCTTTCCCACTTCTTCTTAGGTCTCCCTGATCTTTTCTTAAACACTGGTGGATCGACGGGTAAAGTGTCACTCCTTTCCCAATCGTCCCTACCAGGTAATGCATGAATTATGCCTTCATATGCTCGTATGTATGCCTCCTTGTGATAGTAAGGATCACAATAGGGTGCGAGTCTAGTCACCCGCTCATGTGCAAGGCAAGCTACAACGTGAGAGCATGGAAGTCCTTTCAGCTGCCATGCCATACAACTACAATACCATTGATTAATGACAACCTTGTACGTTTCTGAGGGGCCGCAATCAACTTCATACTCCCCATCAGTTGCATAAATAACCCGACAATTTCAAACCTTACTTTTGATCTTCCTGAGCTTCTTCAATATAGCCCTACCAATCTGACCAGCTTCAACAACAGATTTCCTCTTCTCTTCAAAATCGTGCATCAACTTTCTCCTAATCCACTCCATCATAGAAATCACAGATAAGTCCCTAGCTTCAATAACCATGTTGTTGAAGCTTTCAGCAATGTTGTTGACCACAAGATCCGTCTTTGAAGCCTCCCTAAACCTGAATCTGCACCAATGTTGAGTATCAATGGCAGATAAAAAATTCCAAGCCTTGAGATTCACCTTCTTCAGCCTGTCCATGTGGTAATTGTGCCTTGCTTCTGTGTAGGCACATGCTGCTGACCACAACCTTGTTCTTACTTCATTATCACCCATTCCTCTTGCCTTCATGTTTGCATGTAGGTGCCTTACACAGAACCTATGTTCTGATCCTGGAAGAATTTGATCCACAGCTTTTATTAATCCCTGCAAAACAATGTTAATTCAGTGAGTTCAAGTGTTGGATATCATCAAAAGTTAGTAAAGTAGTATACAACACCAATTTGAACACACCTTTTGTCGATCTGAAATGATAGTGAGGGTCCTGTCATTCCCAACATCGTCTGCCAGTATATCAATGAACCAACTCCATGTATCTCAATTTTCTGATTCAGTCCAAGCATATGCAATCGGGAAAAGTTGGTCGTTGGCATCAATGCTGACAGCACACAACAAGTAACCACCATCTGGACCCTTCAAAAAGCTACCATCCAAGGCAATAAAGGGCCGAAATCCATTCTTGAACCCTCTCAAACATGCTGCTAGACAGACGTACATTCTTTCAAATCTTGGTCGAAGGGGGTTCGGTATTGGATCCACATGGACAACTGTTGTCGATCCTGGATTATGTCTCCTCAGGGTCTTCGCATAATGTCTAACCAATGCAAATTCAGCTCTTCTGTCACCTAAGAAAATAAGGTACCAAAACAGTAAAAACTCAGAACATATGGTACGAAAACAGATAAAAAATCAGAACATAAGGTACCAAAACAGATAAAAAATCAGAACATATGTTTCCAAAACAGATAAATTCATGGATGAACATATAAGTACCTTCGATGATTTTCTTGGCCATCTTCAAACCCTCCTGGATGACAGTTCTTGAAACATTAAACTCATACATCCGACGTACCTCAGATGCAACTGCAGTCACCTTCAGAGTACCTTGATCCCGTAATAAGTGAATGAAGTTATCACATATCCATTGCTTTCCGATATCCCTGGTGTAATGAGATCGGTCACAAGTATGGTTCTTCTGAAGCTTCCTAATCTCGAATGTGGTATCTCTGTTCACCCTGGCAGCAACAACAAAGAAACCACAGTTTTTCCAACAACGAACAATAATACGATCTGCATTGTTTCTTCTCCTCACACTCGACGTCCCTGTTCTAATAGCATGTAGTTTGATTGCCCTCCTAAATGTATCTGCATCCTCAAACTGCATTCCGAGCTCAAGCTCAAACTCCCCACTGAGATGACTCTTGTATCGCTTACAACCCACTCCTCCACTAGTGGCACCGTCCTCACCATAATAAAACCGAGGAGTCGTTATCGTATCAGTTGAAGCATCAGAAACGTCTTCTCCAAAACCAGGATCATCAACAAAGTTTTCAGCAACTTCTTGATTAATGTAAGTTCCATAATTGCTCTTGCCAAATCCAGGAACATCAATTACGTGTCCAGGCCTGTTATTCTTCAAACTGCCATTCTTCACCGTCGTTTTCTTCTTGTTGTTTTCTTTTGAACTGCATGATTTGGCTGCCTTACCCTCCAAGACCTCGCTGTCTTCATCATCGTTGTCTTCATCATCGTTGTCTTCATCAGATGCCTCCATTGGCTCCCAAGATTGGTCTGACTCTTCTGATAAATCATACTCGTTCAAGTCGTTAATATCTATAAATTCATCATCCCCATATGGAATGTCTTCGTACACCTTCTGTTTTCCCTTTCCACTTACCATAGGTGTGTCAACCTTCTTTTTTGAAGCATCAACTCTTGGAGTACCAATGACAATACCCTTTTCCTTTCTTCTAAACTGATTCCCAACGGCTTTCAACCTGAGTCTCTCCATAAATGGAGTCTTATACCAAACCAGTGTGTCAAATGGAGGCATAGCATACAACTCCACATCAAGCAGATCCTCCTGCCTAATTATTATCCTCTCCATATCCCGATCATTTTTCAGCAACTCAATATCAGTGTGCACGCTTCCATCTGGTGGGAGGTACCAAATTGATGGAGCATACATATCACAATAAATTTTCACTAAGTCAAGCATGGTTTCGTAAAGAAACTCACTAGGTGTAAACCAACCCAGTGTTTGAACTGATCCATCAAACACGATGCTCCCACCGCGACTCACCCATGAACCTTTATACCATATTTGGACGGTATAACGGATTTCACTATTCGATTTTCCTGCTCATAAACACAACCAAAATTGAATCATCCACTGTATAAACACTTTAACAAAACTGAATCTTCCTTTACACGGCTCCTATACAGTTATCCCCTAAATAAAAAGTTTTTCCCAAATTTTCCATACAATCAGTGTTGTTAACAGTGGCCTACATCACATTCTACTTCTCCACCAGTCAAGAACAACTTTTATGGTGCAAATAACACTACCACAAACCAATATATCAGCTATCAGACCAGAACATGCAACTTCACCAAAACCCTAGTTTCTAAACTCAACATTTCAGTACGGATGGGACCAAAATACTAACCTCGGTCAGAATCTGAAGCTTTAGCCGGCGATCCTCCAGACGGCGTCATTTCAAGTGGCAGAACTCACTTCCACCTTGAGGGAAACGAACCAACGAACCTCCAGGATGAACAGACTCGACAGTGAAGAGGAAATACGGCAACGCAGACGACTTCACCACCAAATAGGGCGACGAACGACCGGTTCCTGCTCTGAATCGGAAAGGACTGGTTTTTCCTCTTCAAAGCTTGCAGAGAGGATGGACTGTGTAGAACGACGCCTTTTGGACTTCTGGAGGGAAACAACCAGTAAATAAAGAGGTAAGGGTAGAATAGTCTTTTCAAATTTAATTTTTCTGTTTAAATTAAATAATATGGTCACGTGGACAACACATGTTCACTTAACGGGACTTTTTCACGGAACATTAACGGAAGGAGCAAAAGCAGCATGTTTAGAAACGTTCGGTACCATAAATATACAAAACTGAACATGTGGTACCAAAAGCCACATTCGCCAAAACATGTGGTACCAAAAGTACCTTTAACCCTTACTTTTAAGTAAAATTTGTATAATGAAAAAGTAAAGGGTTAAAGGTTCTTTTGGTACCACATGTTTGCAAAAATTACACTGTTCATACCACTAGTATTTTTTCGTACCGAATTGGTACCATATGTTTCCAAACCTTACTGTTTTGGTACCTCCGTTAGGGTTCTGTCAAAAACAGCCGTTAAATGGCATGTGCCATGCACGTGACCAGCCCAAAACTTTCAATTTTGTTACAATTTAGTCCATCTAATACATCCATAACTTTTATTTTGTTCAATTTAGTCCTAAAACTTCAAAACCAAACCATTTTCCCAAATTGACCTAGCTGGACTTAGCCTAGGGCTAGGTCCGACCCTGGGTCATGGTCGCCGGACCCAGGCGACCCCGACCCAGGGTCGGACCTAGCCCTAGGCTAGGTCCGGCTAGGTCAATTGGGACCTATACCCAATTTGGGGCTAGGTCCCAATTGACCTAGCCGGACCTAGCCTAGGGCTAGGTCCGACCCTGGGTCGGGGTCGCCTGGGTCCGGCGACCCTGACCCAAGGTCGGACCTAGCCCATGGCTAGGTCCGGCTAGGTCAATTTGGGGAAATGGTTTAATTTTGAAGTTTTAGGACTAAATTGAACAAAATAAAAGTTAGGGATGTATTAGATGGACTAAATTGTAACAAAAATGAAAGTTTTGGGCTGGTCACGTGCATGGCACATGCCATTTAACGGCAGTTTTTGACAGAACCCTAACGGAGGTACCAAAACAGTAAGGTTTGGAAACATATGGTACCAATTCGGTACGAAAAAATACTAGTGGTATGAACAGTGTAATTTTTGCAAAGATGTGGTACCAAAAGGACCTTTAACCCAAAAGTAAATGCATATCAACATATATTGATGTGTATTGTACAAATAAACTTAAGTTTAATATAATCTTTTGCAAATAAGTCTAACTAGCTACTAACCCCGCGCACCGCGCGGGAAAAAAAGTTTAAATAAAAATGAAGTTATCATTTAAATAGAAATTTTTAACTATTTTATTCCTTATTTTACGTAGAAACTTTTAACTATTTTATTCATTATTTTACGTAGAGCTTAAAATAGAATAAGTTGATTTTTTTTCTAAATTAAAAGTTAGTCAATATTTTACATCTATATTTAGAGCTTTTTTATTACGACATTGATCAATAGTGCATCATATTATAGTAAATTAAATAAAATAAATATATTTTTGTAAATATTAACATTGTGAAATATTATTGAATGAATTGGAAACTCGCGTGACACTCTTATAAGAATAAAATGTACAACCATCTCCATCACTTCATAAAACACCATAATGTTCACAAAAACATATAAGTTCACCAAAATTTCAAGAATCATTCAAAATAGAATAATGGATAACTATATCGTAGGAGTAAGATCTATGAAAGAAAAATAATGTTAATTCATTAAGTTTTTTTATTTATAATTATACCACAAAATATCAAATTTATTTACCAAGTTGTAAGTAGACTTCAAATTTCTCAATTTATAGCCTTCTTAAATTTATATACACAAATATGTCTAGGTAGACTATTGTCTTCGTCCTTATTTCATGCACGATATTCTTGATACAATGTCTCAAACGCTAAATCAAACCAATGACTCAAACTTAGGGGAAAACACTTCTCATCCAAATAGGACAACTTACTCGCCGATCTCCCACATAGTAGAGCTCGTTACGTTTTTTCCGTACAACCCCAGCACACATGATATTGGTCGTGTTGTTAATCTCTAACAGGAATATTCTGATGAGCATCTCACTATCATATCGTCAGAATTGACAATAGTTGAGTTTTGAGATGTCTCGTAATCGTCATTCATGTCTTGCGACTGTGGGAATAAGCAGACCATAATTTATTATTATTCCAACTTTACTCTTAAATTATACTGTTTATCATATTTAAAAAAAAAGCAAAAAAATACATTTGAAGTATTATATGCATAAATATTTAAAAATAAAAAATATACTTAAAAATATATTATTCTTAAAAAAAACATAATTTTTTTGGGATTTTATTTTTTATTAAAAAAGATATCATAATTGTTGGTATGCCCTCACATTTTTTTTTACTCTATATTTTTCATTATAGATGTTGATCTGCATGCAGACGAGAACGTAATAGAGAATTCCAAAATCAAACCTAGGTACGGCGACAACTCGATCGAAGAAAGCGGTCTACAAATCGATTGTCGACCTTATGTGCCCAAAATGGCAATAAAGCCTAGGTACGGTGACAACTCGATCGAAGAAAGCGGTCTACAAATCGATTGTCGACCTTATGTGCCCAAAATGGCAATAAAGCCTAGGTACGGCGACAACTCGATCGAAGAAAGCGGTCTTCAAATTGATTGTCGACCTTATGTGCCCAAAATGGCAATAAAGCCTAGGTACGGCGAAAACTCAATCGAAGAAAGCGGTCTACAAATCGGTTGTCGACCTTATGTGCCCAAAATGGCAATAAAGCCTAGGTACGGAGACAACTCGATCGAAGAAAGCGGTCTACAAATCGATTGTCGACCTTATGTGCCCAAAATGGCAATAAAGCCTAGGTACTGTTAGATATCTGTCCAATTCGGGTTCGTATTTACATTTCGGGCCTCGCAAAATACTCCAAAACCGGTAAAAGAACTCTTCCGCGGACACCCAAGTCTAAAACGGTCCGGAATACGCGTAGTACCCGGACCGGAGGACTTCCGGATTGCCCTAAGGCGATCCGGACCCGGCCCGGATTGCTAAACAATCTGGGTAGGTCCGGATTACCGATGTTCTTCGTACACTCATCCCGATTATTTTTCCAAGTACGAGAAGTCGGTGCATGCATAGTCCACCTTGGTGACGGTATACGTCTTCCTTCATACCGACATCAAGCCGTTTGAAACTGGGCATGATCCTTAGGTTCCCTATAAATAGGGGCCTAGGTCTCCCATTCTACACAACTCCCTCATTTTGGACTTTGGATGCTCTGACTTCTCTCTAAAAAGGATTTCTCTCTCTAGAAATTCTGACTTGAGCGTCGGAGAGGGCCCAACCAGCATTCCCCTCTCTCCCACGCTGGTTACTGCCCCTCGTGCAGGATCCGAAGTTTGAGAGTTCGAGGTCGAGAACTTGAAGATTAGTTCGAGGATTTTGTTTCAAGGATCGCGGCGTACCCGTCCTTGTACACACATCCCGAGCCCGTTCGTGAAAATGAAGCCCGAAGCTACCCAAGTGGAAGCAGGCCTAACAGGTACGACGACAACTCGATCGAAGAAAGCGGTCTACAAATCGATTGTCGACCTTATGTGCCCAAAATGGCAATAAAACCTAGGTACGGCGACAACTCGATCGAAGAAATCGGTCTACAAATCGATTGTCGACCTTATGTGCCCAAAATGGCAATAAAGCCTAGGTACGACGACAACTCGATCGAAGAAAGCGGTCTACAAATCGATTGTCGACCTTATGGGCCCAAAATGGCAATAAAGCCTAAGTACGGCGACAACTCGATCGAAAAAAGCGGTCTACAAATCGATTGTCGACCTTATGTGCCCAAAATGGCAATAAAGCCTAGGTACGGTGACAAATCGATCGAAGAAAGCGGTCTACAAATCGATTGTCGACCTTATGTGCCCAAAATGGCAATAAAGCCTAGGTGCGGCGACAACTCGATCGAAGAATCAAAGGTCTACAAATCGATTGTCGACCTTATGTCCCCAAAATGGCAATAAAGCCTAGGTACGACAACTCGATCGAAGAATCAAAGGTCTACAAATCGATTGTCGACCTTATGTGCCGAAAATGGAAATAAAGCCTAGGTACGACGACAACTCGATCAGAGAATCAAAGGTCTACAAATCGATTGTCGACCTTATATGCCCAAAATGGCAATAAATCCTAGGTACGGCGACAACTCGATCGAAGAATCAAAGGTCTACAAATCGATTGTCGACCTTATGTGCCCAAAATGGCAATAAAGCCTAGGTACGGCGACAACTCGATCAAAGAATTAAAATATCTACAAATCGACTGCAGACCTTATGTACCTGAAATGGTGGAAAAACCTAGGTGCGTAGACAACTTGATAGAAGATCAAAGTCGCCATCTACAAAGGAGAATAGTCATAACAATGACTCCTCGACTTCATACAGTCGGCGACGATTCAGGAGATTATTCATAAAACTGACTCCTTCAACTATCTACAAAGAAGATCAGTCATAATACTGACTCCTCGACTTCATACAATCGGCGACGATTCAGGAGATTAGTCATAAAACTGAATCCTTCAACTATCTACAAAGGAGATCAGTCATAACACTGACTCCCTCCCTCGACTTCCGAAAGTCGCCATTAATAAAGATATGATCTAATGTCTACCGGTTATAAAGGAGCAGTCTCAACTGACTCCTCGACTCCCCGAGGTCATCTCGATGAAGGAAAACAGTCCCTTCTGACTCTTCGATTCTATCAAACTTCAAATGATAATCACTTACGCGCTAATAGAACAAAGGGGCAAAGTCCTCTCGTCATAAAATGTACTCGACATAACTCCTTCCCCTTTATTTTAAAGACTAACGACTTATGTCTCAGGGGCAAGTGTTGGATATGATTCGAGGAAACCTAGTACGAGTCGACAGAATCAAAGTCGAGATCCTAAAAAGTACATTAGGTCGACCATTCGACTCCAGAATAAGGAGATGAAGATGAATGGTCGACTGTCCGATAAAACAGAAGTCGACTCACCAGACGATAACTATAAGGGACAAGGCGAGAAGGTCATCCAGAACTCTCCTCTTAAAAGGGTAAGTTGAGTCGAAGACCAGAGCTTCCTTTCTCAAGGTGCAAGTCAAGTCGAGTCGATCACCAGGAACTTAGGAGAAACCTTCCATCTTAAGGAAATGACAGGTGGAGACATGCTTACCGCCTCTAAAGAAACGTCCCTCCGAAGGAAGAAGCACCAGCTGGCGACCTGCTCGCCTCCCACTATGCCACTAAACCTCCCTCTGAAGAAAGAGGCACCAGCTGGCGACCTGCTTGCCGCTCCCTACGCCACAAAATTTTCCTCCTAAGGAAGAGGCACCAGCTGGCGACCTGCTTGTCACCTACTTAAGCCGACTCTGGACAAAACCCTCCCCGGAGGGTAACCGCCCCACGAAGTCGGTAACATTTTCCCTATAAATAGGGACTCGCTTTAATTATCTTGGAGGAAGTTCTAAGATCTATCAATTACTCTATATTATTCTCTCGATATCAATTACTGACTTAAGCTTCGGAGTGGAATCAGGGGACATCCCCACCTCTTTTCAGGTCCTCGCCTAGCACAAAGTCACCAAAGGAAACTAAGTGTCCACACGACCAAGAAAGATACCTGAGTGAGCCAGCTCCCGGCGAGACTTAGAAGTCCACTACTCGAAGTTCCAAGGCCACATCATTTTGATCCCAACACTAGTGATCAAGGAATTCGTCTCGGAAATAAAACCCCGAGACCAAGAGGTCGTCCAAGGAAAGTTGTAGGTCAAGGTTTAAGCACTGCTCTTGTTCCCAATGGAAGTGATGCTCCGATAAGAGGCATTATTCCGAGTGGGAGAAACGTTCAGACTTAAGATGGGAATAGCAAGCCTAGATGAAAGTCAAAGGCATCAAACCCATTGAGTAGGGTGATAATTTCACTCTAACAAATGTTGATAAGCATTGGAAAGACCTCAAGTGGGTAAAATGGAGGAAAATAATAAAAGAGAGAGATCGGTTAAATGAAAGTCATTATATTCTATAGTTGATTTACCTGCTAACCATAGGGGCACAAGGATAAGGTGAGTCCTGAAAGAAGGCTCACCACTGATGGAATAGGTTAGGCAATACAAAGCCCGACTAATTGCGAAAGGATATACCCAAATTCACGAATAGGACTTTTACGAAACATACACACCGACTGTGCGTAAAACCACAGTTAGGGCCATTTATGGTCCTGGTCGCAACACTCGATTTCGAGCTGCACCAAATGGATGTTAAGACCGAATTCCTCCACGGAAACCTGGAGGAAGAGATCTACATGGATGAACCGGAGGGTTTCACTACTCCTGGTGACGAACGTAAAGTTTGAAAGCTCCAAAGGTCCATCTACGGTCTTAAACAGTCGTCTCGGCAATGGTACCGCAGATTCCACGAGGAAATCCTAGGAAATGGATTCGTGAATCTTCATGAGGATCCGTGCGTGTATTATAAGACCTCCGGGTCTAAGTATGTCATCTTAACCTTATACGTGGATGGCATAATCATTGCCGCAAACGACGTGAGTTTTATGAACAAGTCAAAGTCATGGTTGGCATCTGTATTTGAGATGAAAGACACGGGAGAAGCCACGTACATCTTAGGTATTAAAATTGCTAGAGATTGGGCTACCTGGAAATTATGTCTGTGTCAAGAAGCCTATATCAACAAACTGTTGAAAATGTTCAAATTACAGGATGCCAAACTCGTGGATACGCCGGTGGTGTTTGGGTGCGCACTAAGGTCAGAACGTGATGGCCCCAAGAACCTGGCAGAGCGGGAACAGATGAAGGGTGCAAAGTATTTAAGCATGGTCAGTAGTTTGATGTACGCCATGCAATGCACCCGTCCGGATATCTGTTACGTCGTGGGCCTAGTAGCACGTTTGCAATCGGATCCTGGCTATCAACATTTAATGGCTGTAAAACGAATTATTCATTATCTGAAAGGTACTGCCGACTACGCACTGTTCTATGAGGGCAAGAAGTTAGAATTGACCGGATACAGTGACGCCGACCATGGTGGCAATCCGGATGATCGTAAGTCTACCACAGGAGGAGTTTTTCTCCTTGTTAATGCCGCCATTTCATTGACGAGCAAGAAGCAAACCTGTTTCGCGCAGTTCACGATGGAATCAGAATTCGTAGCCCTCTCCAAGAACGCACATGAAGCGGTCTAGCTGAAAAGGCTTCTTACTGCGCTGCTTGATGGCGATGTCGGGAGTGAAGCTGTGAAGGTGTTCTCTGACAGTCAGGCAGCCATTGCGGCAGTAAAGAATCCGAAGTACCATAGTAGGACCAAACACATTGATGTGAAATACTTTTATTCTAAATCTATGGTAGAAGACAATATAATCACTTTGGAATACACTGATAACATGGTTGCGGACCCATTAACTAAACCACTACGCATGGAGATATTCAAAAAGCATGTAAAATTGCTTGGATTGTGCAGGGTTTAAAAGTGGCATGTATCTGTGATAACATTTTGATAATTGAAAGTTAAATTTTTGAAACAAAAGAATTGCAATTGAGTTTTTGATCGATCGACGTCATAATGTTTGAATACATTAGATTTACGGTCTATAAACTAAGTCGTAGGAGGATGCAATCATATGCCAATACTATGTCGAATGTGGGCCTTACCTCGTTACACAGGTACGGTTATCTTGTGGTGGAGGGAGGCCTCTACCAAGCAAGATTGCCTTAGAGTCAGGGGGATAAACCCGATTACGCAAGAAGATCATCTAGTCTCGAAGTAACTCGACATGATCTTCGTTTTGCAAATCGCCGTGATGAACTTCGTTCGTCATTAATCCACATTCTGGGCCAGATGAGAATCTGCGATAGCATGATTGACATATCCCATTGCTGTCAACTTAAATGTTCAGGTATGCTATCGACGCGTGCTTCATACTGCGCGTGCCATGTTCGACCACGGGGTCACAGCTCGGTTGTGCTAGATAAGAATCCTCGTGATTCTAGCGGGCGCAAACTTATTCACCTCGAGCGTGTGATTGATCCCAGGAGCCTTATGAAGGGCACCCAAAGTATCCTCACGGACTCGGAACTCATATCTAAGGTCAGGCTCAATGTTCGCTTCCCGGCATACGAGCGTAGTGCTGAATAAAAAAGCCCAATGACCACGCCTTTGGAAACCAGTTGGGTTTGATTAAGGATATGAGCGATGGGGATGGTCAAGTTCACCTATAACTCACCGACTCTTGTATTCACTAAGGTGGCCACCAACCGGATATTAGTTGAAGGTTGTGAATACTTGTACGGATGCCTTGGAGAAGTGTTCCTATGTGAAAACTAGGAAAATGGAGAATTATTTGTTAACCTAGGATACAACGCGACACTATATAAATGTTTTTTTTTATATAACAGATTGATTGGAGAAAAGAGAATCAACGTTCCGCGGGCGCTACAACACTCCTAACAGATGAATAGCACGATGCCCGTCGTGTCCGCCAGTTGCTCGGCAAACCTCGTATGAACTATTCGGAAGCAGGGCGAGATCAAAGGAGTGAAATGTTGATGCTGATTTGGACAACAATACATTAAAAGGCACCCTCCCATTCCGGCGAGTGGGAGCTGTAAACATATGGTGTTGGGCGCCGTAAATGGAAGCCCATTATATGTATATGTTACCTAAGTTAATTGGGTAAATGTCACGTTAGGACATTAGACCAGACCCAAATCCCAATTGACATTAGAGGCCCAAAATTGGGCCTCCCTATACATGTGGTCGGCCGAATTACTAGTGAGGGGTGAAGTGGACTTTTGTCCACTTTACTCCTCCTATATATATATGGGGTGTTAGGGCTTTTATTATGTTATTCTTTAATCCTTCCTTGGAGAGTTTTAGAGAGAAAAACCCTCCCCCCATAACACCCTAAAGTCCGACCGAACCACATACACCAAGGGTGTGCCAATTTGCCTTCGAGTAAACACTCTGGAGATCCGTCCCTTGCCAAGAATCGATCTGAGGTTTTGCTGTGGAGAATATACTGCGTAGGGCTTCCTTAACAAGAACCTCTACGAGTGCCGACAGGAGGATCATGAACTCCCTTCTACAAGGATCTTGGGACTACGGACTACTTTGAAGGTATGTGCGAATCTTCCGCTGCGTAATTTCGATTACTAGCATGTACCATGGTTTTATTATCCGTAGTGATTACTCCCCGTAATCTAACAGGATCCACTCCCACTGGAAACAATGGATAGTATAGGTAGTTGTGACATTACTGGTTCAGCAATATGACTATCAGGTTCTACTTGATTCGTCTCTACGGCAACAATGATTTCATATGGTAGGGATTATTCCTTCCACTGGATTTACTATGAAAATGTTTCCATTATCATTTACCATGTCATTCACTGGTGTTGCTGGTTCAAATCTCTCACTCGAAGTAAGTGGGACCTGATTGTCAGTGTAATCCTGCTCCGGTTCGATTAAGACTATATTAATTTGAAAAATGACCATGCATTGGAAATTCGTCCTCAAGTGATGTAATGTCTCATGTTCGACCACGGTACCATTTTCCCAAGCTTTAAACAGGTATTTCTAAGAGTAGTTATCGTACTCTTGGTCCAAATACGTGTTTAATGCGCATATCAATGTCGCATGATGATATGATTTAACTCATTATAATTCTCTAGCTTTTATGGCGACGTGTCTTACTAATTTCATTGGAACACAGTTTTACATAAATGTGAATCATCTCCCTTCATCCCATCGGGAACATACTGATTAGGGATGGCAATGGGTCACGGGTATCCGCCGACCCGCGGGTACCCGACCCGATTTTGACCAGATGACCCGCGACCCGCGGGGCGGGTTCGGGTTTGGGTTCACGGCGACCCGCCGACCCAACCCAACCCGAGCTTTCATTTTACATATATATGTATATTATATAAAATTATATGGGTAATATAACACATAGTCAAAATAACAATTATTCTAATGAATTGGGTGATTTATATTTGGATTATGAGTTAATTTAATATTTTATGATTTAAATTTGGAGTTGAATTTGGATACAGTAACATAGAATTTAGAATTTAACATTTAAAATGATAAATTATACCTCACACGGGTCGACCCGACCCGACCCGAAAGTGTATGGGACGGGTCCGGGTCGACCATATTGACCCGCGGGGCGGGTCCGGGTCTGGCGATACCCGCCCCGACCCGCCCCATTGACATCCCTAATACTGATAGATTGACTCTAACATTATGTTTACAAACTTTTTTTTATTGAAGTGTGTCATTTGATTTGAATGCCTAGCCTGACTTATCGTTCAAGGCGTATGGAAGGAAAATCGTTTAACGAACTTTATCCTTCTTCGTTTGCAAATTTATCTTAGGGATTTCATCACATCTCCGAACTGAGCATCTTGGGTTTTCACCCTTTGCGCCAGTTGATACTTTTACAAAGTCGTGGTAGCTTATGAAGCATACTTCTTTCCCATGTAAACGTTATCAGTAAGTTGTTTCTGAAGGGACGCAAACGAAAATTCAGCACTTAATCATCAAAACACTTCATCATTAAACTCGTATTTTGAAACGATGTGTTCCGTTTTTCGAGGACGACACTCTCGCGGCGTTTAATTACCAAAGTTTTAACTCATGGTTAAGTCATTTTATTTCTGAATTTAATTCAATTTAATCCAATCAGTTTCGCACATGATGATCATTACTGATTATTTATTTAATGGAGTACTAATTAATAAACAAAGATTTAACCGGTTCATTCTTAGAGCTACGCAATCGATGCATTTTAATGGCATTTTGATTTTACACAAAGAATCGGATGTAGAAGAAATGTATGGAGTTGTTTGATTCGACCATTTCCAATAGCCTTATTGCTTCGGTTTAGTTATATTTCAGATCGATCTTGTTTCTAGCCGAGTCGATTAATCTTGATAAGCAGAACACATTTCAAAATGAATGGTACCTACTTTATTCAATGAATCCGAAACAATAATAACCAGAATTCAAACATAAAACTGAACAATAAGATAAATAACGACAATTGTTTAGATTCCAGATCATCCACGAAGCTTTAAGAGATAAAGGTAGAGCATTAAGAGTACTATTTCCAAACGAGACATAATTTTTATTGCATTGTTATCGCTGGTGTTCATCACACTGGATTCTCGTTTGAGGAACAAAATGATGATCATGTTTCCTCCGCATCGTCCCTTGATCTCTTGCGGTGAAGAACTGAAGAACCTTCCGGTTCCTTTTGTTTGTTTTCAACAAACAGGACAATGGTAAACTTAATTGATTCAATCAAGTAACCCAGTCCCTTGTCGTCAGCCAACCAAGATAGCGGGCACCTCTGTGCAATACTGAGTATCTTTCTCCAATTTGATCTTTCGCTCTTAAGATCTGATGTGGGTTTTACGCTTGCATCTTGGGAAATAAGAGCAACATACTCAAACAACACTTCTCTGGATTCGGCTGCACTTCCTACACAGAAGCGGAGTCTAATGGCACACCAAATTTGAAGAGCGCTGAAGTTGAGTTTGAATTCCTCTGCAACCTCTCTGTCCAAGGTTGCCAGTATCACCTTGCAAGCTCTCCGATCGTCAAGCCTCCTCAACTTATTAGGGAATATGAGGTTGCCTTGCTCATTCACCAGTGTCCTTCCCTTATTCACATCAATACACTTATGTGTACTTTCAGCGAAAAGGAGTTCTCTTACATATTCACTACATGCATCATAGTCCATGCCATCCAGATTGCGAGGCTTGTAGAAGTGAACCGACCCAGCCATGAAAACTAACACTTTGATAATCACGCAGAATCAGGGAGACAATAACATTTTGAGAAAGAATTGCATACATCAGATATCTATTAAGATGGAATGCGATAAGCAATGATTTTTCAGTCATCCAAACCAACCGACCACCAGTAAACCAATGGAATATGGCTGTGAAAGAGTTCACATTACCGTCGTCTTCAATCCAATAGATCAGTCTTTTAAAACGTTTTTAATTGCAAATTACGGGAACGGAAATTTTAAAACAAGCATACCTGATCATGGCTTTCCCAATGCCCTTTTTTTATTTTGGAAAAATATTCCGATGAATTTACTCATGCATATATAATTCTACCATTCATGTAAATCATCATACGCAAGTAACATTCATCACACAAACCACACTCATGCTTACGCGTTATGCGTCTAATGTTCGAGGAACTCATGCTTGCATACATAATCTTACTTCCAAGTAAATTATCAAATGCGGCTACATCCTCAACATTCTTAGCATACGTGTCAAACATGCAACTTCTACATCAATCATACACATTTGGCGACTGGTTTTCAAATATTTTAAACATTAGGGGTTGATTTGCAATTCATGCGTATATTCAATTACGCATCATTCTAGACATGAATCCTAGTAAATTCCAACCATCACAGCATGTCTATCCTAGTGCGCATACCATATATTTAACCAGGGCTCTGCCCCCTGTTGGATTACAGGGACGTAATACTACGGAATGCTAAACGTGTACTTGTTAGTAATCTAATTACGCAGTGGAATAATGTACACATACCTCAATAGTTTTCCTGCCCAAGAACGTTGTGGAGGGAGTTCTGATCCTCCGGTCGGAACCCGTACAAAGTCTTCGTGGGAAGAAGTCCTACACGGTATAAGCTCCACAGCAAATCCTCTGATCGATTCTTCAACGGGGACAGAACCTCGAACTGAATGCTCGGAAGCAATTTGGCACACCAATGGTGGTGTTAGAGGGCCGGCCGGAATATGCTTGTAGAGAGAAAGGGATTTCTCTCAAATCACAACTTAGGAGGAGTTGTGATCAAGGTGTGTTTTGGGAGTGACCCCATGACCTCCTTATATAGTGGGAGGAGGAGAAAATCCTCCTCCCTACTATTAGGGTTTCGGCCGAACTATAATGTTGGTGGGAGGCCCAATTTTGGGCCTCCCATGTCAAATGGTAATTGGGTCTGGCCCAATTAGCCCTAATGTGACATTTACCTAATTATCTTAGGTAACCACATATATTAACGGGCTACCAATTACGGCGCCACGTCACCATATGCTAACAGCTCCCACCCGTCGGAATGAGAGGGTGCCTGTTAATGTATTGTCATCCAATAACATCAACATTTCAGTCTTCAGTTATTGTCTCCGTCTCCGAATAGTTCATACGAGGTTTGCCGTGCGACCGGTGGATACGACGGGCATCGTGCTACTCATCTGTTAGGAGTATTGTAGCGCCCGCAGAACGTTGATTCTATGTCGTAAATCAATCATGTTAAAAAAAATATGTACCGCACTGTATCCTTGGTCAACTGATAATTCTCCAATTGCCCGGTTTTCCGCATAGGAATACTTCTCCAGGGCATCCATACAAGTGTTCACAACCTTCAACTAATATCCGGTTGGTGGCCACCTAGTGAACACAAGATTCGGTGAATTATAGATGAACATGACCATCCCCATAGCTTATACCCTTAGTCTAACTCAACTAGTTTCCAAGACGTGGTCACTTGGCAGTTTTCTTTGGCTCTACGCTCGTACGCCGGGAAGCGAACATTGAGCTAGACTTTAGGTATAAGTTCTGAGTCCGAGAGGATACTTTGGGTGCCTCTTCATAAGAAACCCGGGATCAATCACACGCTTAAGGTGAAGAAGTATGCGCCCTTTGCATCACAGGGATTCTAGCTAGCAATACCGAGCATGACCCCGTGGTCGAACATGGCACACGTAGTATGAAGCACGCGTCGATAGCACACCTGGACAAGCCAGGGGTGGGATATGTCAATCATGCTATCGTAGAATCTTTTATCTGGCCCTGAATGTGATTTTAATGATGGACAGAGTCCAACATGGCGATTTACAAAATGAAGATTAAGTCATGCTATAAGCGTGACCAAGTTATCGTTTCGTTTAACCAGGTTTATCCCCTGGTTCTTAGCCAATCTTATTGTGGTAGAGGTCCCCCTCTCCTACAAGATGACCGTGCCTGTTTGTCGAGGCAAGGTTCACATCCGACATAATTTTGGTGGAATAATTTTACCTCTTCCTACGACTTAGTTTATAGACCGTACAATCCGATGTTATTTATCATTATGACGTCGATAAATCATATACTCAATTTGCAATTCTTTTATTCAATCGAAATATTATTTCAAATGTCAAAGTTTCATCACTCATACAAGCCAATTATTAAGCCCTTATGTAATCTAAGCAATTTTACGTGCTTTTCAAAAATTTCTCTACATAATGGCTTAGTTAACGGGTCTGCGACCATATTGTCCGTGGACAAGTATTCTAAAGCGATTATATTGTCTTCCACAACAGATTTGGAATAATTGTATTTCACATCAATGTGTTTGGTCCTACTATGGTACTTTGGATTCTTAACTGCTGCAATGGCTGCCTGACTGTCGGAGTATACCTTCACAGGTTTGCTCTTCTTGTCAATGCCAATTAATGCAGTAAGAAGCCTTTTCAGACAGACTGCTTGTTGTGCGTTTTTAGAAAAGGCAACGAATTCTGATTCCATTGTGGAAAGCGCGATACATGATTGCTTCTTGCTTACCCATGATATGGCAGCATCAACAAGGAGGAAAACTCCATCTGTGGTGGACTTACGATCGTCCGGATTGCCACCGTGGTCGGCGTCACTATAACCAGTCAATTCGACTTGTCTGCCCTTATAGCACAGAACATAGTCAGCAGTACCTTTCAGATATCTTATAATTCGTTTTACGGCCTTTAAATGTTGATAGCCAGATTCTTATTGGAATCTTGTTACTAGGTCCACAGCGTAACAGATGTCTGGCCGAGTACATAGCATGGCGTACATTAGACTTCCTACCATGCTTAGATACTCTGCATTCTTCATCTGTTTACGCTCCTGTTGGTTCTTCGGGTCATCACGCTTTAACAGCGCGCACCCGAACATAACCGGCGTATCCACGGGTTTGTTATCGAGCATTCTGAATCATTTTCAACAGTTTGTTGATATCTGATTCTTGAGACAGACACAATTTACGGGCGGCAAGATCTCGGGCAATTTTAATGCCTAAGATGTACGTGGCCTCTCCCATGTCTTTCATCTCAAATGCTGATGCTAACCAGGACTTTGATTCGTTCATGAAACTCACATCGTTTGCAGCAATGAGTATGTCATCCACGTATAAGGTTATGATGACATACTTAGACCCGGAGGTCTTGGTGTAAACGCAGGGATCCTCGTGAAGGTTCACAAATCTGTTTCCGACGACTTCCTCGTGGAATCTGCAACACCATTGCCGAAACGATTGTTTAAGACCGTAATAAAACCCTTTGGCTGCTCCATATAGATCTCTTCCTCCAGGTTTCCATGGAGAAATGCGGTCTTTAACATCCATTTGATGCAGGCTCGTGATCGAGGCTTGCAATAAGGGCAGGGATGGCCCTAACTATGGTGTAACGCGCAGTTGGTGAGAATGTTTCATCAAAGTCCACTCCGTGAATTTGGGTATATCCTTTCGCAATCGTTCGAGTTTTGCACCACCCAAATTTTCCATCAGTAGTGAATGATAAAATTTCACTTTCTAGCTCTGTGGTTAGCAGGTAAATCAACTGAAGACCAAAACCGAATACGTTCTAATTTAGGCATTTTCATCCTCCATGGTTTTCCTCCATTCCAACGTTTGAGGTTCTTCCAATGCTTGCCGAACCGTCACTGGTTCGTGAACGAATGTCTCATTTGATGGGATACTTCTTAAAAGAAGTTCGTTGCCTTAGACTAAGTCTAGGCTCGATAATCTCATCTTAAGTCTGATTGTTACTCCCACTCGGAATAATGCTTCTTCTCGGAGCATTACTCCCACTGGGAACAATGGCGGTGCTAGAACTTTGGTCTACAACTTTCTTTGAATGACCTCTTGGTCTCAGGATTTTACCTCCGAGATTTATTCATTGATCACTAGGATCTGGAATCAAGTTAGTCGTTTTCTCCCACTAGGAATAATGGGCAGTTGCAACGACTATTGGATTTTCATCCAATGGTTCAGCATTATGATTATCAGGTCAGACTTGATTCGCATTAACATTTAGTGATGATTATGTGAGGGGGAGTGAGCCCTCCCACTGGATTTATTATGAGGACGTTTCCATCATCATTTACCATGTCATTCACTAATGCATTCACTAATGCACACTAGATTTATTATGAGGACGTTTCCATCATCATTTACCATGACATTCACTAATGCATTCACTAATGCCCACTAGATTTATTATGAGGACGTTTCCATCATCATTTACCATGTCATTCACTAATGCATTCACTAATGCTATATCATTCTCCCACTTGAAGTAAGTGGGACCTGAGAATCTCCGTTACCCATTTTAATTCGATCGGTACTTTATTTCGTTTCGTTCCGCAAAGTATTGGAAATTCATCCTCAAATTTCTATAATGTGTCGTGTTCGACCACGTTACCATTAATCCAAGCTAATATTAAACTTGTATTATTTAAGAGTGGACCATACTCTTGATAAATACATGTTTAATGTGCAGATTAATGTTGCTTTATGATAAGGTTTCACCCGTATCATTTCTTAGATTTTAAGGTAACGCTCCAACCGATTTTATTGGAACATATTTTTACATTAATATGAATCAACTTAATTTTGTCTCGTAGGAACAATTAATGTTAGATCCTAATTTAATGTAATTTTAGAGTATGTTTCTTGAAGTATTTTAATAATATGATTGCTTAGCCAAACTTTTAGTTCAAGGCTTATAGTGGGAGAGTCATTTTATTAACTACTTCCTTTCGTTTATTAACTCATCCAGTGATTTATCCATCTCATGGGCTATGCATTTAAGCTTTCACTTTAATGCTATAGTTGATGTTCTACTAAATCGTAGTAGCATTAAAGCATACATCTTGACTATAGTAGTCATCAATGAGTTATTTCCAAGGAATCACAAATGAAAAAAAAAATCTGCATTCATTTATTAAAACACTTCATTATTAAATTTGTACTTTAAAACGATATGTTCCGTCTTTCGAGGTACACGCGCGTACGGTGCATAAAACCAATTTTATCCCGTGGTTTAAATCGTTTCATTTTCAAATTTAATATCAAATCGCTTTTTCAGGTACATTAACCGGGGAATTTATCATTTAATGGAGTACTCAATAGCAAATAAGGATGTATTAGCAATGTGTTGAATAACATTAATACTAAGATTAAAACGAACGATGATAAATTCAATACTCAACTTAAGTATTCTCAAATACTTAGGAAAAATAATATGATCATTTACGGAACTTATTTGAGAGTATCTCAAAATGAAAATAAAAGTTAAGAAGTTTTAGCAATTTTAAAGATAAAAATCTCTCATTCTATCTTTATTCTACTGGGGCATCCTCGATCAGGTCGTTGCTTCTGTTTCTCGGTTCTGTAATTCAAAAGGAAAATGAATTACCCTCGAGTGTTTAGAAGCGAAAGAGAATGAATGATTTTCATCATCTTTTCTCTTTGCGTACCTTAGGAGGATTGGTACAGGCAGCAGCCAGGTGTCCTTTTACACCACACCTAAAACACGTTCGAGTTTCCTCTTTTCGTGTTTGTTTTGCTTGCCTTTTCTTGCCACCAGTTTTTTTGCGTTTAAACTTCTTCTAGGTTTTATTTGCCACAAACTTCTCAGTTTTATTCTGAGGACTTTTGCCCTTTCTCTTGCGCTTCCCCTTTTGTACGGCTGGCGCGGAGGATGCAATATGCATTTCAGACTTGGACTTTTCAGCACTGAGTCTATCATCCTCCAGCTCAGGATGAACTTGCACCTTCTCAACGGTGTCAAGATGGGTGGCATGGGTAAGGCTCATTTTCATGATTCTCCAAGAGCGGATCATGTAATTGATTTGTTGTTCCTCAGACAGATTTTCACATGCTTCCTTGAGTTCAGCGATCAAGTTACACACATGCATAACATGATCCTTCATCGTATGCTTGGGATTCATTTTATAGGAGTCAAGAGCGATGTTTAACGATCGCTTTTGGTCTATGGTGTAAACACCGAATGTTGCCTTAAGACCATCCCAGAGGTCTTTGGCAGTTCCCAAACGATCAACCCTATAGAGAATCTCATCTTCCAGCATAGATAACAAGGTGGAACGAAATCATGATCCTTGACATCCCATTCATCATAGAATGTCTTTTGCTCTTCCATGAGGTCTCCCTCAGGCCTAGTCTGTTTTGTGGTCAAATGATTTAGACCTCTTATTTCAGAAATTATCATCTTAACTCGTTTATTTCATATCTTATAATTACTACTCTTCAACCTTATTCCCTTGTTCAACTGGGAAATGACATTGCTAGTTGCAGCCATCGATACTAACACATTGATAATTATGCTAAGTTAGGGAGACAATAACATTTTGACAGAATTGCAAACATCAGATTATCTATTAAGATGGAATACGACTAATAGTGATCATTCAGTCACTAAACCAAACCGACCGCCAGTAAACCGAGGGAAGGGGGTGTTGTGAAAGAGTTCACACCATTGTCGTCTTCAATCCAATAGATAAGTCTTTTGAAAAACGGTTATTATTTTACAAATTACCGGAACGGGAATTTTCA
This sequence comes from Clarkia xantiana subsp. parviflora, assembly GCA_036873135.1. Lineage (NCBI taxonomy): Eukaryota > Viridiplantae > Streptophyta > Magnoliopsida > Myrtales > Onagraceae > Clarkia > Clarkia xantiana. The sequence goes on along the minus strand of JAPTYO010000012.1, from coordinate 14,753,371 downwards.
AACAAGCATACCCGATCTTGGCTTTCCCATGGCCCTTTTTGATTTTGTAAAATTATCCGATAATTTACGCATGCATAATACTATATCACGCCATAAACATCGAACAAACCAAATAACAAGCTTACGCGTCATGCGTCTAATGTTCCTTAGCATACATAATTCTGCTTAAAGTAAATTACCACATTCTTTCATTTATGAACACTCTAGCATAAGTGTCAAAACATGCAACTTCCGCATACATCATGCATAATTGGCGACTGGTATTTTCAGTTTTAAAAAAGTTTTGAAAATATTAGGGGCTGACTTGCAATTCATGCTTACAATCAATCATGCGAAATTTCTAGACATGGATTCTAGGCAATTTCAATCAGTATAGCATGTCTATCCTATTGCGCATACCATATATTTAAATCCCAGAGCTCAATGCTCGCAATTTATTAACCAGCTAGCTTGACTAAGTAAAGATGATAGTTCTAATATATATTGCAGAAAGTAAACAATTGCAATTCAGCTCACACATACCTCAATAGTTTTCCTGCCCAAGAACGTTGTGGAGGGAGTTCTGATCCTCCAGTCACAACCCGTACAGGTTCTTCGTGAGAAGAAATCCTACGCGGTATAAGCTCCACAGCAAATCTTCTGATCGATTCTTCAATGGGGACAGAACATCGGACTGAATGCTTGGAAGCAATTTGGCACACCAGTAGTGGTGTTTATGGGGCCGGCCGAACTCACTATAGAGAGAAAGGGATTTCTCTCAAATCACAACTTAGGAGGAGTTGTGATCAATGTGTGTTTTGGAGGTGATCCCAAGACCTCCTTAGATAGTGGGAGAGGAGAAAATCCTCCCCCTTCCCTTCTAGGGTTTCGGCCGACTTATGTGGTGGGGGAGGCCCAATTTTGGGCCTCCCATTTCACATGGGAATTAGGTATGGCCCAATTAGCCCTAATGTGACATTTACCGAATTATCTTAGGTAACCACATATATTAACGGGCTACCAATTACGGCGCCACGTCACCATATGCTAACACCCCCATCATGCATTATCCAGTTAGCTTGACTCAATCAAGACGACAGTTCTAATCACGTATAAATATATATTGAATAATAAACAATTGCAATTCAGCCCACTAATTAATCCAGTCCCAAAAACATGTTGTCAGACCCTACAAATCTAACCTAAGGCGATAAACGTTTTGAAAACACGGATTTTGAAAGAGTCGCCACTAGTTAATTACGGCTAACTAGAAACCTAAATTACCTAGGTAAATAACGAATTAAACACCTAAGTATTAAATCGGTTTACGATCAGAAATTCGAGTTCTGTGGTTCTGCTACGAATTTAAAAAAAAAAATTATAATCACGCCCTTTCGGTACTTAATTAACATATTTGCCAATTTTAGAATTTAAACGGGTGTTACCTCAAATTAATCTAACGTTATAAAAAAACTAATTTTTATGCGGAAAATATTATTAACGATGAATATAAACCTAAAAAAATTTATTAAGCATCTAATTCTCCTAATTGAAAAAAATCTAAACAAAACTAAACATTTCCAAAACATGATACAATTTAGTAATTACATGTCATACACACATACTCATTAAAACATGTTATTTGGTTAATTTACCACTAAACTAGCTAATTAGTATGGTATAATAATAACAATAATAATAATAACAGAAAATAAATAATAATATAATATTAATAAATAAATAAATAAATTTAAAAAAAAACAACGGGAAGAAAAGAAATTCACTCTCGTCTTCTTCAACCAGCTGTGGGTCAGCAGGGACAGCGCCAGCAGCTCTGGTGGTCCGGTGAGACACGGAAGGGCCACAACAAAGACGGGCAGCGGACGACGGTCGACTGGAGGCCGGGCAGGGACGAGACACGACTGAGGACAGTGGGGCGGAAGACCTCCGATAGATCTCAACAGTAGTACGGGTTACCTACCGCAGGGAAGAGCCGAAGATGGCAGCAGCAGCTCCTGTGGATTTCCGGCGAAGGCGATGAGAAGGCCTGGACGGCGACGGCAGCGACACGGCGGCAGCAACGGAGCTTCGACAGGATGAACTCCGGCAGCAGGTGGAGCAGCGGTCCTGGATTCCCCGGGAAGGTTTCCACGGTATTTCCGAGCTCCTTAGTCTTCGAATTTCGGGCACAGCACTTGCAAAAGGGGACAATGCCAAGGCGAACCCCGGCGATCAAATTAGTAACCATTCATAAAGAGAGAGATCACTATTTTGTATATATTTTATCATCTCAAATGTCAAATAATAGATTTATTTATATAAAATAACGATGACCATTTATAGACAATTATTGTTATGGTAATAGAATATTATAGTCAATTACTATTATGGCAGTTGAATATTTATAGCTGATTGACCGTTATGGTATTAGACTATTTATAGTAGAAGGCTGTTATGGTATCAAATCAACCTGATTAAATCAGTATCCATCATTTTCCCCCGAGGCTGGTGGAGGCTTTGCCTGCATTAGGCTCTGAGTTAAATGAACATGCATCAATTACACAATTATTTCACATAAAATATTACTCCCGTTGAGTAGTTTTAGGATGATTGTCTCTTTGTACGAACACATAGAAGAAGGAGGACGACCCGCCCCTATGGAAGAATTAATAGAAGTCGCCTTGGAAGGTGAGGAGAGAAAGGTCAAGATTGGAGCTACTCTCCCCCCAGAATTAGCCAAGAGGATAATCGCCCTCTTAAGGGAATACAAGGAGTTATTTTCTTGGGAACCCAGCGACATGCCAGGGATAAGCCCGGAAATCATCTCCCACGAATTGAGAATAGATCCCGCCATAAAGCCCATAGCTCAGAAAAGAAGATCTATGGGGGCAGAGAAGAAGGCAACAATTCGCCAGGAAGTGGGAAAGCTAGTTGATGCTAGTTTTGTTAAGGAGATACGATTCCAGACCTGGGTCGCCAATCCATTTTTGGTGAGAAAATCTAACAAGAGATGGAGAATGTGTGTGGAGTTTTGAGATCTTAACAAGGCTTGCCCAAAAGACTCATATCCTCTTCCAAGAATCGATCAGTTGGTCGACGCCACTTCCGGATATAAATTCCTGAGCTTCATGGACGCATACTCCGAGTATAACCAAATACGGATGCATCCCAAGGACGAGGCCCATACCGCCTTCTACGCCGATTGTGATATCTATCACTATAAAGTCATGCATTTTGGTTTGATAAATGCGGGAGCTACTTATCAACGCATGGTGAACAAGCTCTTCAAACACATGATAGGAAGAAACATGGAGGCATACGTGGATGACATGTTGGTCAAGACCAAGAGAGGGCAGGACCACGTCCAAGATTTGGAGGAGGCCTTCGCATGCATGAGACTTCATCAAGTAAGGTTGAATCCTACTAAGTGTGCTTTTGGAGTTCAGTCGGGAAAGTTTTTGGGCTTTATGGTCAGTCAAAGAGGAATCGAAGCTAACCCCGAGAAGGTGACGGCCATAGAGGAAATATCCTCGCCTACCTGCCATAGGGAAGTGCAAAGTCTCAATGGAAGACTCGCCTCGTTGGGGAGATTACTGGCAAGATTTGGGGACAAGTCCCTTCCTTTCTTTAAAATCCTAAGGGCCAACAAGAAGTTCTAATGGACGCCAGAATGTGTGGAGGCCTTCCAATAATTGAAGAAACATCTTCACTCCCTTCCCGCCTTAGCCAAACCTCTACCAGAGGATCCCTTATTCCTATATTTAAGTGTCAGTTCAGCGGCGGTGAGCTCAGTCCTCATTAAGGAAACTTGCAACATCCAAATTCCAGTATACTACGTCAGCAAACTCTTTGGCGTTGCTGAAGCTAACTATATTGAGATCGAGAAATACCTGTATGCTCTATTGATAGCAGCCAGGAAACTTCGACCATACTTCCACGCCCATGAAATCACGGTGCTCACCAAACAACCTCTAAAGAAACTGCTACAGAAGCCCGACGTATCAGGAAGAATGGTGATCAAGGGCCAAGCATTGGCCGACTTCATAGCTGAGAATATGATAACATCAGATGCTAAACCCATTATTCTCCCACAAGAAGAGCATGTCAAAGCTACACCAGAAAGTACAGCCAATGATACCATGCCATGGTCGCTGTACACTGATGGATCGTCCTCTGCCTTAGGGTGTAGGGCAGGTTTGGTATTAACACCACCTGATGGGGAGCCACTCCGCTTCGCCTTGGCTTTAACGTTTCGAGCAACCAATATTGAAGCCGAGTATGAAGCTTTACACACCGGTCTTCGAATAGCCAAAGGTATGGGAATTACCAACCTAAGGGTAAGATGCGACTCCGAGTTGATTGTCAATCAGACGAATGGAACCTATGTCGCCAAAGGGGAAAACATGAAAAAATATGCAGGAGAGGTACGAAGACTCATCCAAGACATGCCCCATTTTCTAATAGAGTCTATTCTTCACAATGAGAATCAAGAAGCAGACGCCCTCAGCAAACTCGCATGGGGAAACACCCCACCAGTAGTGATGCACTTCGTTGAAAGTTCTCTTTATTCAGCCATGGAAGCCGGAGCTGAAATCCTCAACATTCAAGCTTTCGAATCATGGATTACTCCCATCCAGAATTATCTGGAAAAAGGGACTCTTCCCGAAGATCCTCTAGAAGCAACCAAAATTCAAAGGGCGACAGGGCGTTTTGTAATCTTGGACGGATATCTCTACAAAAGAGGATACTCCACCCCTTATCTCTGATGCATAGCCGCCCCTCAAATAGAATGGATAATGAAAGACTTACATGGAGGTGATGCGGGATGTCACGAAGGAGCCAAGACCTTGGTATTGAAAGCCTTACGACAGAGATTCTACTGGCCGACGATGCATAAATAGGCGACAACGTTAGTGCAAGCCTGCCCTGCCTGTCAAGTTTAAGCCCCTAGAATCGCAAGGCCTCCGGCGGATCTTACTCCCATGATGAGTGCCTGGCCTTTCGCACAATGGGGAATTGATCTTATTGGTCCTCTACCTCAATCCACAGGTCAACACACACATATTGTAGTCGCCATCGACTATTTCTCCAAGTGGATAGAGGCCAAATCTCTGGCCTCCACGACTAATTTCCAAATAATTAAATTCATACGAGAGAAAATCATATGTCGATATGGAGTCCCTAAGATCCTCATCACCGACAATGGTCATCAGTTCGCCAGCGATGAGCTCGCCGACTTCTGTGAAGAAATGTCGATTAACCATCGATTTGGTTCTGTTCATCATGCACATACGAATGGACAGGTGGAAGCAGCCAATAAAACGATACTTAATGGATTAAAGAAGAGAGTGGCCTCTCTGAAAGAGAAATGGGTTGAAGAGTTGGAGCAAGTACTATGGGCACTCAGAACCTCACCCAAGAGAGCCACGGGCGAGACACCCTTTAGCCTGGTTTTTGGGTCAGAGGCCGTCTCACCTATTGAAGTAGTCAATGTCTCCCAAAGAGTCGTTGCATACGAAGTCGACCAAAATGACGAACAAAGGAGGATCGATCTAGATCTAGGCGATGAAAGAAGATGGGCCTCTGAAGAAGTCCAGGGGAGAATGAAGCTCTCCACCGCTAGATATTTTAATCGAAAAGTGGGACGACGCCAGTTCTTTCTAGGGGAGAAAGTCCTACGAAGAAATGAATTCATAACAGCTGATCAAAGGGGAAAGATGGTCCCAAAGTGGGAAGGTCCCTACACAATCATCGGCATACTGTGCCCTAACGCTTACAAGTTGGAGGATCCGCAGGGGCAACGCCTCAACAGAACTTTTAACCCGGAGCACTTGAAGAAATTCTATGTTTAGAAAGATGATTTTTATGTATCTTAAATACAATGAAATAAATAAAGATGTAATTTCTTTCCTCCTAATGTGCATGAAACAGGACTCCTCGACTTCCTACAGTCGGTGGCGATCAAGAGATCAGTCATAACACTAACTCCCTCCCCCGACTTCCAAAAGTCGCCTCTACACAGGGGATCAGTCATAATACTGACACCTTCAACTTTCTACAAAGGAGCAGTCATAACTGACGATCAAGAGATCAGTCATAACACTGACTCCCTCCCCCGACTTCCGAAAGTCGCCTCTACACAAGGGATCAGTCATAATACTGACTCCTTCAACTTTCTACAAAGGAACAGTCATAACTGACTCCTCGACTTCCTACAGTCGGTGCGATCAAGAGATCAGTCATAACAATGACTCCCTCCCCCGACTTCCGAAAGTCGCCTCTACACAGGGGATCAGTCATAATATTGACTCCTTCAACTATCAACAAAGGAGATCAGTCATAACACTGACTCCTCGACTTCATACAGTCGACGACGATTCAGGGGATCAGTCATAATACTGACTCCTTCAACTTTCTACAAAGGAGCAGTCATAACTGACTCCTCGACTTCCTACAGTCGGTGGCGATCAAGAGATCAGTCATAACACTGACTCCCTCCCCCGACTTCCGAAAGTCGCCTCTACACAAGGGATCAGTCATAATACTGACTCCTTCAACTTTCTACAAAGGAGCAGTCATAACTGACTCCTCGACTTCCTACAGTCGGTGGCGATCAAGAGATCAGTCATAACACTGACTCCCTCCCCCGATTTCCGAAAGTCGGCTGTACACAGGGGATCAGTCATAATACTGTGACTCCTTCAACTTTCTACAAATGAGCAGTCATAACTGACTCCTCGACTTCCTACAGTCGGTGGCGATCAAGAGATCAGTCATAACACTGACTCCCTCCCCCGACTTCCGAAAGCCGCCTCTACACAGGGGATCAGTCATAATACTGACTTCTTCAACTTTCTACAAAGGAGCAGTCATAACTGACTCCTCGACTTCCTACAGTCGGTGGCGATAAAGAGATCAGTCATAACACTTACTCCCTCCCCCAACTTCCGAAACTCGCCTCTACACAGGGGATCAGTCATAATACTGACTCCTTCAACTTTTACAAATGAGCAGTCATAAGTGACTCATCGACTTCCTACAGTCGGTGGCGATCAAGAGATCGGTCATAACACTGACTCCCTCCCCCGACTTCCGAAAGTCGCCTCTACGAAGGAAATCAATCCCTACTGACTCCTTGATTGCAGAAGGGCAAAGTCCTCTCATCATAAAAGGTACTCGACATAACTCATTCCCCTTTGTTTTAAAAGACTAACGACTTATGTCTCGGGGGCAAGTGTTGGATATGATTCGAGGCAGCTTAGTACGAGTCGACAGATTAAAGGTCGAGTTCTCAAAAGAACGTATGATCGACCATTCAAGTCCAGAATAAGGAGACAAAGATGAATGGTCGACTACCCTACAAACAGAAGTCAACCCACCAGACGACTAAGGACAAGGCGAGAAACTCATTCAAGGCTCCCCTTTGTTGAAGTATAAGTTAAGTCGAGGATTAAAGCTTCCTTACTAAAGTACGAGTTGAGTCGATTCGACCATCAGATACTTGGAGGAAACCTTCCATCTTAAGAAAGGACAAGTGGAGACCTGCTCGCCGCCTCTAAGAAGACTTCCTTCCGAAAGAAGAGGCACCAGATGGCGACCTGCTCGCCGCCCTCTATACCACGAAAACCTTCCTCTGAAGAAAGTGGCACCAGCTGGCGACCTGCTCCCGCCCTCTATACCACGAAAACCTTCCTCTGACGAAAGTGGCACCAACTGGCGACCTACTGGTCACCTACTGATTTTCGCACCGTCTTTCTCAACCAATCAAGTAAAGGCAGCCACCGCCATTAAACAGCCAATCAAGGCATAGTAGTCACCTCCTTGAAAAAGTCGATAAAGATCTTCCTATAAATAGGAACTCACTTTCATTATTTAAGCTTTAAGATCTATCAATTACTCTATATTATTCTCTCGATATCCATTACTGACTTAAGCTTCGGAGTGGAATCAGGGGCCATCCCCACCTCTTTTCAGGTCCTCGCCTAGCACAAAGCCACCAAAGGAAACTAAGTGTCCACGCGACCAAGAAAGAGACCTGAGTGAGCTAGCTCCCGGCGAGATCTAGAAGTCCACTACTCGAAGTTCCAAGGCCACGTCATTTTGATCCCAACAGCAAGTAACAGTAAATGGTGGCTTAGGTGGTTCATTACTAGAGATTTTGGAATCAGGATCTGATTTTCGAGATTTTTGCTTCCACCGCTCGAAATCCTTGAATCGTGTCCTTCACAGAGAAAACTATTGCGCTCTATTATTTTAATCCATCCATAAATAAATGCAGTAGCAGCAACATCGATATGTTTTTCTTTCTGCAAATTCGGGTTCGAGAGAGGACGGTGAAAAGGGTCACCGGTGATGAGATACACAGAAGCATAAAAGATGAGTGGTTCTTGTTAGAGAAGCCTGACGGTTCTCTTAGAGGTTCCTGTTATAGAAGCCCTACGCGGATTATGCTCCATAACAAAGCCTCATTCGATTCTTCACAGGGATGGATAAATGGGGTATATTGCTTGACACAATTTGACACCTCCTAAGTTGGTGATGTGTTTCAGACGAACTATGTCACTTTAGGGAGGAGGGATTTCTTTAATCTCACCACAAAGGAGGAGAGCACTAACTTCTAATAAATCTCTAACACCTCCCTATTTATAAGAGGAGCAAAGTGGACAAAAGTCCACTTTGCCCTCGCCTCAAGTTCGGCTGATTTAGAGTGTGGGAGGCCTAATTTTGGGCCTCTCATGTCAATTGGGATTTTAAGACTAGCCCAAAATCTCTAATGTGACATTACCTAATTATTTAGGTACCAATCTCTAATTAATGAGCTCCCAATTACAGCGGCTCATTATCCAAATGTTAACAATTAGAGCCTGTGTTAGGAGTTCATGATTTTGATAAAATTAGTGTTCTTGAATTGACATAGTCGGCCGAAATTTTAAATCTTGGGGTTTTAAAATTTTCAATTTTTACAATCATGGTGGCCAAAAATTTCATGATGTTCATAGTAAAATTTGATGTTCATGATCTTCAAGAAAAACAGGACTTTTATAAAAATCAAACTTTGGATTCTTGATCTTGATAAGTTTTGATCTTGAAATTTGACCACTAGCCCAAATTTTTGTGTTTCGGCCGAACCTCCCTTGGAGGCTAAGTTAAGTTTTTGGTGGATTTTAAAACCTACTTAGCCAACAAGTAATTAATTCGGCCAAACCCTATAGGGTAATGATTCGGTCCAATTTTGCACATACGGGTCGGGTCAACCAACCCGCAAGACCAAGGGAACCCGAACCGGACCGAAACTGGTCAACCGAACCGACCGGGTTGAGTTCCACAGGTCCAAACCGGAGCGGGTCAACTTAGCCGGGTATTCTCAATTGGTCTGACCCGTCCGGGTCGGACTGGGGTATCTAAAATGGGTCGAACCGACCCGGTTTGCGTGAATAACCGAACTGATCCAGCCAAACCATTTTTTATCGAACTGAACCAGACCAAACCGGACCGAACAGACCGAACCGAACTAAGTCAATTAATAAAATAGGATGGTTAAATTTTAAAATCCGAATGTTTTCGAACTTTAAAAATTACATGCACAGTGCCCATAGGTTTAATATTTTCACGTTTCAATTAAACATGATGCCTAGTTTCGACTATGGGGATGGATCTTGGGACCGAGTCATTTAGTGGGCTGAATTGGAATTGTTATTTAATTGATATTATTGCATGATTAGAACTGTTGTCTTTACTATGTCAAGCTAGCTGGATAATGCATGTTGTGGGCAGAGCCCTGGTTTTCAATTAATGAGTTGCACACTAGGATAGACATGCAGTGATGGTTGCAAATGCCTAGGATTCATGTCTAGAAGTACGCATGTTTGATTGATAGCATGAATTGCAAGTCAGCCCCAAATATTTTAAAACCGGAAATCAGTCTCCAAATATGCATGATTAATATGGTGTGATCACGCATGATGCGTATGCATGAATGTTGAGGATGTACAAGCATATGATAATTTACTTAGAAAGTAGAATTATATATGCTACCATGAGTTCCTCGGAACATTAAACGTATGACGTGTATGCATGATGAGTGGTTTGTTTTGTGGATGTGATCTGTGCCTGATGATTTGCTTGTGTAGTATAATTGTGTGTGCAAACATGAAATCCTCGAAACATTTTAATAAAAAGGGCATTGGGAAAGCCAAGATTGGGTGTTTTAAAACCTCCCGTTCCCGTAAATGCGATTAAACTGCTTTAAAAAGAATGATCTATTAGAAAGGAGACGACTGTAATGTGAACTCTTTCACGACCCCCTTCCCTCAGTTTACTGGCGGTCGGTTTGGTTAGATGTCTGAGGAATCATTATTTATTGTCTTCTATCTCATAGATATTCGATGTATGCGATTATTTCAAAATGTCATTGTCTCCCTGCTTATGCATGATTATCAATATGTTAGTACCGAATAGCTGCACAGATGGATTCATCATGTGCCAATGAGCGTTTGAATGAGATGAACTATGACTCGTGGTGCAAACGCATCAATGATTTGCTGGGCGATAAGGGTCTGATAGACCACATTCAGAAGACGATGAGCTTTCCAAATGCTGGCCTGACCAAGGGGCTAGCATATGCCTACTTCAAGTGGGAGCAGGATGACAAGAGAGCCAAAGAGATATTTATGTCTCAGATTTCTTCGGACTTCAGAGAAAAGTATAATGATATTCTGTTACAAAGGTTATCTGGGATGCACTGTTCCTGAAATATGGAAGCGGTCTAGCAGTTAAACTGCACCCACTTATACCCTCTTTGGATGAATGTCTAAAGAGCAACAACATAAATGTGCTTGAAAAGGCATACCAACTCCTCAGCATGATTGAACCAATTGAATAAGAAAGTCAGATGGTTGAATGGGATAAAATTCAAGCCATAATCGGGATCCTCCCGAAGTCTTGGAGAACAACCAGGACGTTACTAACTATTACTGGTTTTATGCTGGATCTCAAGAGCGTAATGAAATTAATCGAGATGGAAGAAGCTCGACTGGCATCGGTGACAAAAAGAACAAAAATGCCAGGGAAACTTGCTGGACAGAAGAAGAGGAAATCGAGGAGCAAGGGAAAGAAACAATAGGCTGTCGAGAGTAAAACGTCGATAAAGCCTGAACAAGGCAATCTCCAGATAAAATCGGAGATAGTTTGCTGGGACTCTAGCCGTCGCCGTATCGGTGATGGAGCTGGGCCCAGCAAATCGCATGCTGCCAAGGCATCCGGCATTTGATATGTAATGAAAGCCTTAGTTTCATCTACTGTCATGTTAACTGATTCAATTCCTTCTTGGATTCTTGACTCAGGTGCGATGGACCACATAACCAATGACAGATGATCATTTGCCATGTTCAGACAAATTCCGAAGGATTCAAAAAGGATATACATTGGCAACAACTCTCAAGTTGACGTCGAAGGAATAGGGAACTGCAGATTGTCCATGCGCTATTGCAGAACCCTACTTCTTGAGAATGTTCTGTTTGCTCCTAGAATTCGAATGAGTGTTGTTTCTATTACTTATCTTATGAATAATGGTTTTGGTTTATTATTTGAGAACTCCCTTGTTCGTTTAAATAAATGCAATGTCTTTTATAGGCATGCATTTTTCTCTAATGGCCTTATTGTTATGGATTTGAATGGATATGAAGTTTCGAACCGATGTGGCTGGATGAAGCAACTGATGTGGCTTGATGGCATGCGAGGTTGGGACACATAGGCTATGACAGAGTTTAAACTCTAGCCCGGAGAGGGCTACTCCCCGGAGCAACTCAAGTGGTGAAAACCGATTGTGAGAACTATCTAGCCGGAAAGTCGACCCGCAAGCCATTTGGCGAATCACTACGAGCTGAAAACCCATTGCATCTAATCCACTCGGACATATGTGGACCCATGAATGTCACCGCAAGGGGTGGTAAATGTTACTCCGTTACTTTCATTGATGACTTCACCCGTTATGGGTTTACTCATTTGATATCTCGTAAATTCGAGTCAATCGACTGCTATAAGAGCTTTCTCAACCTCTTAGAGAATCAACAAGAGCGGGAGGTGAAAATCTTACGCACTGATAGATTCGGATAATATCTCTCTAATGAATTTAACAAGTTATGCGATGAAAGAATAATTGTACGGCAGACCACAGTTCCCAACACGCCACAACAGAATGGTGTGGTGGAGTGACGTAATCGTACACTCCTGGGCATGGTTAGAACCATGACGTCGCAAGCTAAGTTGTCGATCTCCTACTAGGGTGATGCACTACTAACTGCCACACATGTAGTAAACTTTGTTCCTAAAAATTCGGTGGACACGACACCATATGAGCTACAGACTAGTAAAGAGGTGGATCTTACCAGGCTGCGACCTTGGGGTTGTGAAGTATACACGCATCAAACCGACAGCCCCTTTGGAAAGTTGGGACCTAGATGATTGAAAAGTATCTTTATAAGGTATTCTGATAACTCTAAGGGATACGTGTTCATGGTAGCTCAGGATAATGGTGGCGTGGTCGAACATGAGTCCAGAGACGTTACATTCCTTGAGGACAATTTTTCTATGGTTGGTAATATCAAAATGAATGAAGTCTTAATAGAACTAGAGCATGATGATGATGATCAGGTCCCACTTACTTCGAGTGGGAGATTTGAGGCAGCAAAATAAGTGAACGACATGGTAAATGAGAATAGAGACATTTTCATAATAAATCCAGTGGGAGGAGTCAATCCAACCACACATATCACTGTTGCTGCAGGTGCAAATCAAGTCAAACCTGATAATCATGTTGCTAAACTGTTTGATGAAAATCATATATTGCCTCAACTACCTACTGGGGACAGTAAGAGTGGTACAACCAACTTGATTCCTGGTCCTAGTAACTGTGGAATTAATCTCGGAGATAGAATCTCGAGACCAAGGGGTCGTCCAAGAAAAGTTGTTGGTGAAGGTTCAAGTAACGGTCTTGTTCCCATTGGGAGTATTGCACCGATAACGAGCATTATTCCTAGTGTGAGCATTGCTCAAGTTCAATATGGGACTAACGAGCCTAGACGTAGTCAAAGGCATCGAACATCTCCTAAGAAATATCCCATCGAAAGAGGTTAATTGTTCACACTGACTTCGGTTGATGAACCGGTAACGGTTAAACAAGTTATGGATCGACCTCAAGCGAAGGAATGGAGGAAAGCAATGGTGGATGAGATCGCCTCTATGAAAGCTAATTCGTTGTGGTCTTTGGTTGATTTGCCTGCTAACCGCAAAGCCATAGGGGCTAAGTGGGTTCTGAAGTTGAAACTCACTGCTGATGGATCTGTCGAACGATACAAAGCTCGACACATTGTGAAAGGATATACCCAACTTCACGGAGTGGACTTTGATGAAACATACTCACCGACTGTTCGTTACACCACAGTCCGGGCCATTTTGTCTTTGGTCACAAGCCTCGATTTGGAGCTGCACCAAATGGATGTTAAGACTGCATTCCTCCATGGAAACCTGGAGGAAGAGATCTATATGGAGCAACCGGAGGGTTTCATTACTCCTGGTAACAAACGTAAATTTTGTAAACTCCAAAAATCGATATACGGTTTTAAACAATCATCCCGGCAATGGTACCGCAGGTTCCACGAGGAAATCGTTGGAAACGGATTCGTGAATCTTTACGAGAATCCATGTGTGTATACTAAGACCTGTGGGTCTAGCTACGTCATGCTGACATTATATGTGGATGACATATTGATTGCCGTGAACGATGTAAGTTTTATGAATGAATCAAAGTCCTTGCTGGCATCTGTATTCGAGATGAAATACATGGGAGAAGCCACGTACATCCTAGGCATAAAGATTGCTAGGGATCAGGCTGCTCGCAAGTTATGTCTCTCTCAAGAATCTTATATCAACAAAGTGTTGAAAAGGTTCAGACTGCAAGATGCCAAGCCTATGGATACGCCGGTTGTGTATGGTTGTACGTTGTCGAAGCATGACGGCCCAAAAAACCAGGCTGAGCGTGAACAGATGAAAAGTGCAGAATACCTTAGTATGGTTGGCAGTCTGATGTATGTCATGCAATGCACTCGTCCAGACATTTGTTACGTTGTGGGTTTAGTAGCACGATTCCAATCAGACCCCGGCTATCAACATTTAAAGGTCATGAAACGAATTATTCGATACCTGAAAGGTACTTCCGACTACGTACTCTGTTATGAGGGTGGAGAACTAGAATTGACGGGATTCAGTGACGCTGACCATGGTGGCGATCCGTACGATCTTAAGTCCACCTCAGGAGGAGTGTAGATTGTTTCAAAGTCAAACTAGTAATTGAGGGTAAACAAACTCAGAACCAGAAAATGATCCCTCCTTTCTAATGCCGTCATTTCATGGATGAGCAAGAAGAAAACCTGTGTCGCGCTGTCAACGATGGAATCCGAATTCGTGACCCTCTCTAAGAATGCATGGGAAGCAATTTGGCTTAGAAGACTCTTAACTGCGTTGCTTGGCGTTTAGGACAGGAGTAAGCCTGTGAAGGTATCCTTTGACAGTCAAGCAGCAATTGCAGCAGTTAAAAATCCTAAGTACCATCAGGATGAAACACATTGATGTGAAATACAATTATGCTAAGAATATGGTTGAAGACAAATTAATCACACTGGATTACTTATCCACAGATAGTATGATGGCGGATCCTTTAACCAATCTATTACGCAGGGATGTTTTCGAAAAGCATGTTAGACTGCTAGGACTGCGTAGGGTTTAAGTGGCTTGTATTGTGATGATAAAATTTTGAGTTATGAATAGAATGAATTGCAATTTGATTTTATGATCTAACGACGTCATAATGTTTAATTTACATAGGATTTTTACGGTCTATAAACTAGTTGTAGGAGGGACAACCTCCCAAGTAAAATAATTTCGAATGTGGGCCAAGCCTCGTCACACAGGCTCGGTCGTCTTGGCGGAGAGAGGGTCCTCTGCCATATCAAGAGCGGCTAAGAACCACGGTGACAAACCTGGTTAAGCAAAACGATCATTTGGTTTCAGAGTAACACGACATGATCTAAGTTTTCCAGATCGCCGTGACGAACTTCGTTCGTCAAAGAACCACATTCTGGGCCAGACGATAAGTCTGCGATAGCATATGACATTTCTCACTCTTGACCAAAATTCCGGTTATGCTATCGACGCACGCTTCATACTGCGCGTGTCATGTTCGACCGCGGGGTTAGGCTCGCTTGTGCTAGATAGAATCCACACGATTCAGATGGGCACAAACTTCTTCACCTTGAGCGTGTGACTGATCCCGGATGCTTTATGAAGAAGCATCCAAAGTATCCTCACGGACTCAGAACTCATACCTAAGGTCAAGATCAATGTTCGCTTCCCGGAGTACGAGCGTAGTGCTAAACAAAAAGGAAAAGTGACCATGTCTTTAGAAACCGGTTGAGTTTGACTAAGGGTATGAGTAATGGGGATGGTCATGTACACCCATAATTCTCCGACTATTGTATTCACTAGGTGGTCACCAGCCTGATATTAGTTGAAAGTTGTGAATACTTGTACGGATGCCCTGAAGGAGTATTCCTATGTGGAAACTAGGCAATTGGAGAATCACAGTTGACCTAGGATACAGTGCGGCACAATATTGTTTTAACAGGTTGATTAGAGATGGGAAATCAACGTTCCGCGGGCACTACAACACTCCTAACAAATGAGTAGCACGATGCCCGTCGTGTCCGCCGGTCGCACTGCAAACCTCGTATGAACTATTCTGAAGCAGGGCTGGATCAAAGACTAATGTTGATGTGTTGGTCGACAACATATTAACAGGCACCCTCCCATTCCGGCGAGTGGGAGCTGTTGGCATTTCGAGATTGGGCCGCCATAATTGGAAGCCCATTAATATGAGTCTGGTTCCTAAGGAAATTGGGTAATGTCACATTAGGGATTTTGGGCTAGGCCTAAAATCCCAATTGACATGAGAGGCCCAAAATTGGGCCTCCCACACTCTATAGGCCGGCCGAAATACTTGGAGGGCAAAGTGGACTTTTGTCCACTTTTCTCATCTTATAAATAGGGAGTGCTATGAGATTTATAATCTATTATTCCTTTGTGGTGGGATAAAAAGAAATTCATCATCCCTAAACAAGTAGTTTCAGCCGAACCACTAACCAACCAAGGAGGTGCCAAATTGTGTTGAGCAATTTACTCCGGCGATCCATCCCCGCTAAAGAATCGACAGAGGCTTTGACGTGGAGACCAATCCGCGTAGGGCTTCCTTAACCAAAACCTCTACGGGAACCGTCCGGCGGATCGAGTACTCCCCTCAGTGATCCTGGGACTACAGAAAGCGTTGTAGGTATGTGCACCATATTCCGCTGCGTAATTAGTTACCTTGCACGTACCTTGTTTTGTTTCCGTCTATAATCCTACATCCTCTCCATTTCGGAACCTTCACCCTCTCCTCTTGGAAATGCTTCATCAAAT
Organism: Clarkia xantiana subsp. parviflora; assembly: GCA_036873135.1. Classification (NCBI taxonomy): domain Eukaryota; kingdom Viridiplantae; phylum Streptophyta; class Magnoliopsida; order Myrtales; family Onagraceae; genus Clarkia; species Clarkia xantiana. The sequence goes on along the minus strand of JAPTYO010000012.1, from coordinate 14,736,883 downwards.
TTCTCCTAATGATCTCAAATGCGGTGACTATAGGCTTGTTCCTAGCTTCTGCTATGGCGTGGTTAAAGCTCTCGTTCAAGTTGTTCATGATTAAATCAACCTTAGACCAGTGTGGGAAGTAGCTCCTAGTGCAATGTTCCCGGGGGATCTCAATTAAATAATCGAAAACCTCCTGCTTAACCTTCTATGTGCTTCCATTTGCTCATCATGCTCACTTCGTAAGTAAGCAGAAGCATCTCTGAAGACACGATCTTTAATAGCCACACCATTCCACCATAAATCATTCATATTCTCTGTAATGTGACGAATACAGAACCTGTGTTCAGCTCCAGGGCACAGTTCATCAACTACGGTTACCAGACCTTAGACAACCAAAAGCAACAAACCCTAATATCAGAACACCATATTGCAAAAAAACCTACATATCTGGACACCATATAGCAACAAGCATATATATTTGGACACCATACAGCAACAAACAGACATATCAGGATATCATATAGCAACTAGCAGACATATCAGGACACCATATAGCAACAAGCACACATATCATGACACAATATTGCAACAACCCTACATATGTGGACACCATATAGCAACAAAGATACATACATATCATGACACAATATTGCAAAAACCCTAGATATCTGGACACCTTTGATTTTCAGAATGAATAAATTTAAAAGCAGCATAAGTGAAATACCTTCTGTCTGTCAGACATTATAACCCAGCCTCGTTCACCACAATCGTCGCTGATATCATCCAATAAAAGGTTCAGAAACCATCTCCATGTGTTAGTCGTCTCAGCCTCCAACCAAGCAATGGCTATCGGGAACAAACTTTTGTTTGCATCTTGACATACAGCTGACAGCAGCTGACCTTGTTCCACTCCCTTCAAGTGGCAGCCGTCAAGACTAAAGAATGTCTGCATCCAGCATTGAACCCACGTTTACACGCCTCCAAGCACATGTACAGTCGTTCAAACCCCCTGCTCATCCACCTGTAACTTCACTGAACTCCTAGGGTTGTTGATTTGAACTGCATGCACGTAGTCCCGTAGACGAGCAAACTGTTTCATCTGCTCACCATTGATTATCTCTTTCATTTTCTTGTAGGAAATTAGGACGGTGAATCTAGAGACATCAAAATGTCTCTCAGATGCAATTTCCTCTACAATGTACCCAGTGGTGAGCATTTGCTCTCTATACTTCTAAAGGTAATGACGAACTATCCACTTTACATTTATTTTCCTTGTTCTAAACACTTGGCATTGCCTACCATGTTGGCAATATAAGTCTTTACCTGAAATGAATCCAACAAAAAATTCAAACACCAAAAACCATCATCTCAGTCAAACTAAACTGACATTTCGGGACACCAAATAGCAACAACTATGAACATTAATACAACAAATAACAACAGTTGAAATCATGCACACACCTAATAGCAACAACTGAATTCATGCATACACCTAATAGAAACTGTTGAATTCATGGATACATCTAATATATGCGAGTTACCTGCAGGGAGTCTTCACCGTCAACCTTAGACACGTAGATCCTCCATCCACATTTCTTCTTGCAAACTGCTTCAACTTTGTCCGCAGAATTATTTCGATACACAAACACATATCGGTTGGCAACTCTATGCTCGGACAGTGCAAGTCTAAAAGCTGCTCGTCCGGAAATATTAGGCCAACTTTGAGCTCCACTAAGGGAGCATTGCAGTCGAGGTCAGCCCTAGATTGTTGGAATCATGTACGGCTTGTAACTCCATCATCATCTGATGCAACATAAGTAGCCAAACTGCAGCTCTGATGTAGCAACTGTGAGTCTTCTTCAACCCCGGGGTCTCCAAACAGATCATCCCACATCCCGTTATCATCATTTCCTTCTTTCTGCGACTGATTTGCACCTATAAAGTAACATACGATAAGGCAAAAATGAAATGTATAGTAGAGACTATATGAACGGGTTGAAAGTTAACAATGTTACAATTACCAGTCTCGTCTTCTTCAAGTGGAACACGTCTCTTCTTTCTTGCTTGTCGATCTGGTCTCCTATCTTCATGCACCTTTTTCTTTCCAGATGCTATCTCTTTCCTCTCATTCTCCTTCTCCATTTCAGCGGCCTCATGATCCAATGCCTCGGTATCATGGCTCCCACTACTAACATCCCAATTGTCGTCCGTCGTGTGGACATCATCGTCATCTCTAGGCTGCCAGTTAGTGTCGGAGATCGTACCGTCGGAAGATGACAAAGTTTTCCTATCGTCATCAGTTTAGAATGCGTCTGGATGGCCGGGTCGTGAATCTGAAGAAAGTGATCATCATTAGCCCTAGCCAAGCATTCCTTTAATCCAGCAATACAACTCATGAAGTCCGCAGTGTTGAATAAGTCTTCATGTCTTGGGTTTAAACGGTATTCTTCGATTTCAGGTCACCTACTACTCCCAGCCTCAATCGTACCTGATCCAACCGTAGGACGATTGGCAAAGACATAACTCTTCAACATATACAGCACAATCATAGCACGTTCTGGGTGCTGCTCTAAAACTTCTACCTATTCTGACCTACACATTATCAACTTCAACGATATAATCTCTTCTGGACCATACTTCCGATAATGTACAAGGTCCCATTCGGGATACCCGTACTTCTCTGTCAATTCCTTCATGAGCATGTCAAAGTCGAACTTCCGCTTACCCTCAATGAAGTTCAATTTTCCAATGTACTCTAATATAGTTCCATCGTTCGCATAAGTGAATCCCCTGTGATGATTAAATTTAATCATTATAAGTTCCTCGTTCATTTTGAAAAACCTATAACGAACAAAACTATCAAAATACAAACCAAACAATGAACTTTCAAATTCAGCAAAAACTTAGAAAATATCAAAAATTGCTCAAGTTTCAGTTTTTAAGGATTTGATTAACCAATAATCAACCAAAATGTAGGTCTAACAAAAACCTAAGCACATTTTCATTGTAAAGCATCTATATATAATATAATTCTAATGAGTTAACCGTATGATTGACACATAATAAAATTCACCAATGACATGTCCAAATTATTAAAACTTATTGGTACAACTCATCTACTCTCTCACCTTGTAGATGTGGCGTTGTCCACATAAGCCCTTTCATAGCTTAGATGAGCTCTAAGCTCTCACAATGCACGATAACATCCGTTTCATTTTTACATAAATATTTATCAGTTTTTAATCTTTAATATTGTTCAACAACCTTAAAATTGATAACATTCATCAACATAAAATGCATTTACCTCAACATAAAATAAATGCATTTACCTCAATATAAAAATAAATACTAGGAAAGATAAATCAATCAACCATATAAGCATAAAAAAAATATTTAAGCTTTGAACTCAAAAGGTAACCGTCTTGAATTTCATCAGCTTTGAAATCCATCTTCATCCATGACCATCATCATCTTCTCCAGACATATTATGTTTTGTGGAAGAAAGAAACCAATATCGTTGTTTCTGAATATTAGATGGGCACCCTACCTCACAATAACATGCACAAGAACAATGGTAACCTTTTTACAACATTGTTATTAACATATTAAAGCATCAAATATTCGTAAGAGGTAATTAAGTTAAACAAAAAAAAAATCTACCACATCAATGAACTCACTCAAATTAATCAAAAATTTAAATTGGAAATCAATGAATTTCTTTTATAAAATATTAATATTTCAGTTTTTTTCTTTCATATTTTGATGTATTTTTTATTACAATATAATAAGAACTGATAAATATAAATAATTAGAAAATTCAATGATGTAATTCATTAAATAAGAAAAAAAAATATTAAAAAAATGTTTGAAATAAACTAAAAACTTAAAGGATAAAAAAATAAGATCATCAGCATAAAATATAATTTGCTAGGCACACACAAAATGTACTTGCCTGAACAATACCAAACACTTAAATTATACATAATGAACAATACATGAAACGTACGGTAGCAACATATTAATTGTTACTACAACTGCAACAAATTTTGGCAAAAAAAAAAGCAACAAATTAGCAAAAAAAAAATTAATATATCACCTGCAATAGTTTCATTATCTGACGGGAACATGCGTGTTTATACAATAATAATAGATACTCTCACTTATATATATAAATATGATAAATTACAATAATTTAGATGATGAATAAAAAAGTTAGAAATTATTAAGTAATATATAACTATTTTATTGCATGGATAACCATGGAGAATTTGAATAGTCTTGGAGAGAAAATTTAAAACAAATAATTAAAAACAATGATTGACAAAAAAAAATCCAACAAAAATGTCGTCGATAATTCAATAGAATTGGTGGATTTGAATGATCTCGGTAATATATATATATATATATATATATATATATATATATATATTCACAAAAATATAATATTGATATATCACCACAGACACTACAAATGATAATTCACAATGAAATACATCTGTTGCATATGATGTTCGATTAAAATAGAAATTTATAATTTAAAGTATTATATATACTTAAAATGTATGTAGTAGTGACTCATTTACCATGAATAAAATATTAAATATACCAAAACTCAATATCAATACAATAAATTAGAAATATTTTATATGAGAACATATCAACAATTATATAAACAAAATACTCAATCACGCAACACGTGTAACAAAGCTGAATAAAAAAAGTATTAAAATCTAAAATTAACAACACTCAACAATTTTTTAAAGAATTTTTTTACCGCGCAACGCGCGGGTTAGCCAACTAGTTGCAAAATAAGCCAATATTTGAATGAATCAATAAAATTGTTCAAATTTCAGTTTGTATGCATTTAAAAGACCCACAAACAACCAAAACCAACATCTAAGAACAACCAAACCACTATTCAACTCAAAAGCATGCACATTCAGCCGAAATTTAACAAAAACCCTAAATTGCTCAAGTTTCAGATTTTAAGGATTTGGGGTTTAGACAATCAACCAAAATCAACATCTAACAACATAAGCAAATTTCAACTGAAAAGCATGCAAAATATCAACATTAGCAAACCCACTCTATAATCAACCTTATTTAACAAAATTTCAGTGTTAATACCTTCGTAAACCAAGCAAATACGCCTCAGACTCTCGATATACGACTCCCGGTGAAGATTCTGGTCCATCACCTTACCGAAATTTGAACCGGAGATGGACCAGACATTCTCCCGCCGCGACCCATATACTGCTCTTCAATGGTGGCCGGAATGTGCTTCGGCAACCACTGGACGGCGAAACCCAGATGCTTGTCCTTCTCAGTTTCGTCAGAATTTGAAAACATGGAAGTGGAAGAGGGAGAGTGGGTTGGTGAGAAAGAAGTGACAGAATGAACGAGGGAAGTAAGAAGATGTACAAGCGATTTTGTTTTTACACTTAGAGGCATTTTTGTCATTTCAAGTTATCGAGTTAACAATTTCATTTCCCTCACGTGACATGCACGTCATTTGGGAGCTATTTTTGGTATTATATTTTTTAAGAACACACGTGACCGGCACATGATGTCATTCTGTCATACTTAACGTCAAATATTGAAGGAGAAACCAAATGGCAACGTAATTGAATCCTGAGACATTAACAAAAAAAATTAAACACCAAACTGACACATTGGGTAATCCTGAGACACGAAATAGGGTTCTTTTCCCTAATAATAGTCAAACATTCAGAAGATTTAACCTGACTAATTTGTAAATAAAACTTACGCGGTAAATAAAATTTACAGTTGTACCATGGCATAAATATTGAAAATGCTCACGGTTTCCACTACAGTTCATCCTATGATATGATCACCAACCAAGCTCTCATTCTTCCCAATCCTCACACAATACATTATTATTCTGAATAAGACAAGGAAGATACAAGAAGGAAGCCTAAAAGCGCTTCACTACAAGCAGCTGCTGCTATTCATCAAAATTGCGGTCCCTCCCTATATTGTTTGATCCTGACAACCTTTACAAATTTGTACATTACATGGATATTGGCGTGTGCTTCCGGGGGGGTTTAACCATTGAGCTTCTCTAAGAAGTGTCCCAAATTGTATTCTTCTGTGTACTGTGATTGATCCCACAGCTCCTCCAGTCCATTCAGTATGGCTTTTATACCCTTTCCTGCTCCTGGAATCTTCGGGTCACCCTCTAACTTGCCTTCTCCACCACGCTTCCCACCAGATCCCTGCAAATCAATCAAATTCAGTTCAACCCATGAATAAAATCCTACCAAAATTTAATCTTGTCAACCTCGAACTATAATTAATCATTATTTATTGTCCGCTGCTGAAAATGGAATTAGAATGCTTACCTTTCTGCTGGTTTCTGCAGAGGCAAAGAGATCGAGCAGCTGATCTGTGTTCATGGTTTTCATACTCGCATTATCTGCATTGATGACTGTGTTTGCCACAGTTATTTTGAACTTCTGAAGACTCATCACTTTCTCTTCAAGCGTGCCTCGCATTATGAGCCGATGCACATTCACTACTTTCCTCTGCCCCAACCTGTGTGCTCTGTCCATAGCCTGCAGTTCCATTTTGACGGTTAGAATGGTTGTTTGTGGCCCATGTAAACGAATATCAGAAACATATAATGATCTTACCTGAAGATCTCGCATAGGATTCCAATCATGCTCCATAAAAACTAGGGTGTCAGCTGATGTCAGGTTTAAACCTAGACCCCCAACTGCAACAATAATAAAAGCTTTAGCATTTGATTTGAACTCAACCCAACATTTAAAAGATCAAATCAGACTTACCATGTGTGGTAAGTAGCAGGGCATCAATAGTAGGGTCTGAATTGAAAGCCTTGACAATATCAAATCGTTTTTCGGGTTCAACAGATCCATCCAATCGTAAGTAGGTAACACTGAAGTAGGTATGTCAGACATGGATACAATTAGTACGTACAGTGACAGCAACCAGCATTAATCACGAAAAATCAAAGTCGTAATCTATTTTTTTGTTACATATAGGTGGGTTGCAAACTATTTTATCAAGTTGTGCACTTTGTTCCAAATTGAGAGAAACTTTGTATTAGAAATTGCAAATTCTACAGCCCAATGCTGCTACATGGCACAAAATTTCTTCCATTTTTGTGAAGTCAGGGTAAAAAGTTGCCGCTTCTGGACTTAGCATAGAGTACTACAAACGATCCATCTTTGCCGAATGGTGCGAAAATAAGAACATTCGATCAACAATTATCTTTTTATCTGTGTGCTCTAGTGGTTGCTAATAGTTGCTTGCACTTGTGCAAAACTGCAGAAAAAAAACTCACCTTTTCATGTGGGTATGGAATAAATCTTTTTCGATGATGTCCAGTAGGGCCTGCATCAGTTATTCTTTAACAAACATGACAAAGCATTTCTGACATGAAAAGAAAACAAAGTGCAAGCAATTTTACCTTATGCTGAGCAAATATGAGAACTCTGTGCTGCCCAACCACAGAAGAATCAGAGGATGAAGTGTCCACACCGATTCCACATTCCTCCAGAATCTCTCGTAGGGCAACCAGTTTGGGAGAATGTTTTAGGTTATGAAGCTCCGAAACGACATCAGAGATTCCAGGCAACAATTCAGACAGGGTGCCTTCAAGAGAGGAAGGAACTGGTTTGCCGACTACAAGCAATGGATGACTGCAGAGCTTAAGTAGGTACTGAAGAGCCTGAGAAACAATGGAGACCAGATTAAACTAGGTCTTGAAACAAGGAAAAGAAAGAAATAGTTGTTGTCTTTGAGTCTGGGTTACCTGGAAAACATGAGACGATGTTTTTGAAGGTGCATTAACAACTTCTCTCGCTTCTTCGGAGTCATTTACTTTAACCAAACTTGAAATTTCTTGTTTAGCATGAGAGCCAGAAAATTGTTCATAGAGTTTTAACTGGACAGGACTGAGGTCACAGAATCGATCTTGAATAATTTTCTCTGGCAGATCAGATAGCACTTCCTCCTTTGTTCGACGGAGGAGGAAAGGCATGACCTAGTTGTGCAGTAAATAATTCAGTTTAAGATGAGAAAAATTATTCCGTAATTAACATACGGAAAGGAAACAAAAGTGATACCTGTTTGTGTAGTGCTTCCATGGCAAGAATCCCTGCTTCAGCATCCTTTGCCGAACATTTAGAATCTCTAGCAGCCTGTAGTGGCTTGCCATAGGTGGATTGAAACTGTAAAACATCATATCAATGATTAAGAAATAAAGACAGAGAAGACTGATCACCAATTATACCACAGACCAAGAGACCAAGATGTTAAGGATAAGGGACTTCCTTCAACTAAATCACCATCTACACTCTACAGTACCCAAAGTCTAGTCCCTACCTTGAAACAAGGGTGAGCGCTCACAAAATAGATGCTATTTATAATACTCAACCCGAAAACCAAACAGAAAAGACAAGATCATGTGATGCATGCTATAAATAGAAAAAGAGCCAAAATTCTTAAGCATCTTGAGAAGCACAAAAGTTCCTTGTACAATTACCTGTCTCTCGGTTCCAAGAAATCCTGGCATGAGAAAATCGAAAAGGGACCACAAATCCATGGCGTTGTTCTACAAGAGTAACAATGATTATTATAAGAAGAAGAACTCAACATTTCAGAACAAATCAACATTTCATGTACAAAAAAGAAACAAAACGAAAAACTGTAGGTACCTGAATTGGTGTTCCACTAAGAACCAACCTATGGCTGGCTTTCAGCTGCTTCACAGCAACTGTAATCTTTGACTTGGAGTTCTTGATTATATGACCTTCATCTAAAATACAATAATTCCAAACGTACTGTCCAAGATAATCAATATCTTTGCGGACTACATCATATGATGTGATAATAACATTGTGTTCACCAAAATGCTCTCGCAGAGAAATACGATCTTGAGCAGAACCCGCGTACTGAAGAGTAGATACAACTGACATATCGATAAATTTTTCAATCTCAAATGCCCAATGTCCAACAAGTGTCGACGGGCAGATTATCAAGGATGGTGGAAGCTTCTCACTACTTTCGGAAGCAGAACGCTCAGCTATATCAGATGCCACAATGGCTGATGCCTGAAGTGTTTTGCCCAGCCCCATATCGTCACATAATATTCCATGCAGCCTAAACCTTTTTAGAAATCCCAACCAATTTATGCCTTCTTGTTGGTACCTTCATGAAAAAGGTAATCAGAGATTCAGAAAGCAGTACTTATAGGAAATGTTGTTCTCCGCTAAAGTACATCTGAAGCTGCATTATTTTTACAATCTGTCTTCAGTAAAGTCATCTCAGATATGGTCCATGTTAAAAAAAATGAACAGCAATCGAGAAATAACTTGATTTAATCAAGTTGATGAAAACAAGCCTAGTTCATGTAATTACTTTTCATGATATGCAAGGAGTTGTATAACTTAGTGAACATGAGGGGCATGAGTATAGCAGGTGTAGAAGTTGCAACCTATCATAAGGCCAATATATTGGGTTTGTAATTTGTATTATGGTCCAAGTATGGGCATAATCCAGGTCTCAAGAGTGCAAGTAACCCTTGTACTTATAGAGGGAAAAAACAAATTGCATATTATACTATGCTTTAGTTAAGGGCTTTCTCCACAGGATAAATATTGCTGTTGAAGTCCAGTAAGGATGGGCATGGAGTACCATGTTCATAAATAAATTTTAAAAAGTAAAATTATATGACTAATGATTCTTATATTTTGAATTGTTTAACATGCCATTTTAAGAGAAATATCAATAGGTTGTAAGTTACCTCCTCAGGCTCACTTTCAACTCGGTGGACAGCTTGTAATCCTCAATGTGTGAGTTGTCAAGTAACTGCTCCAAAAAGCGAGCATCTTCTGTGTTCCCCGACAAAATTTCACTCACTCTCACTGGTGGAGGAACACCCCTGGCTAATGGAAGAAGTGGCACGAGTGCAGCAAAGCTATGTGTAACACTCTGTCTAACGGAAGTATCACAGTCACCCATACATCTTAGCAGAGGAACAACTAATAAAGGAGCATAAGGAACCAAGTCCACCCCCAATCCCTGAACTAAAAGGCTGATGAGCATGCCGGCACCTTGCCTAGCATAAATAGACGTCATATCTCCTAACATGGGAATGGCCTTCTCAAGGACAGCTCCCATCACATCTGCTCTCATTGATCTCGCCATCGAAGTGATACACCTAGAAGCAGATAGTCTAACAGCAACATGTGGATGACGGACACATCCAAAAATGCATGGAAGAAGAGTGAGTAATCTCGGCTTCAACATCTCATGGATCATTGGAGAAATAGATCGTACCACCTGTAAACACATATGCAATAGAAATTAAACCAATGGAATACAAATGCTAATGGTTTTTAAACACTCTTTAATGTTTAGCACTCGCAAATGGACATCATTATGGCTGTGTTTACTTGTCACTATAATATGTTTGGACTTTGGAAGACTTTAAGAACATCTCCACGGGAATAATAAAAGATCCATATAAGAAGGGCAATCAGCAGATGAAAGAAACTAGTGAAAGCCTCTCAAACATATTTACAACTACATAAAGACCCCAAAATATGCAGCTATGGCAGGTCAGTATACCAGTATAAAATCTACCCCGTGTAGATGCATATACATATGCGCATGTGTTTTTTATTTGTAAGTACATATGCTCATGTGTAAAAAAAACATAAGGAATAGTCGATCACCTGTATATTATTTATCAAAACTTGAGGATCTCTGGCTGCATCAATTGCCTGAGCAATTTCCTTTTCATCAGTAGAAGTGGCAGGCTTTATAACTTCAGTAAGGCAGTCCCACAGTTTGGGAAGCACGTCAAACAATGAACTGCCAAATTTTTGACACAAATGCTTCAATGCAAGTTCAGCACCCCTCCTACTTATAAAGCCTTCAACTACTGATCGATCTTCGGGCCCAGAAAGAGAGTTAGCCTTTGGCTTGTTCTTACCACTGCTTCCAAAGGAGAGCAGATCCTGATCATCAATAACCTCTAAAGAATTTATTAGTGCAGCTTGAGGTGTCTCCCGAGGATCCATACATGTTAAACTGCAGATGTTTTTTATCAACTTGTCATTTGGACCCGGTTTTCGTGGTATACAGTGAGAAATAAGCTCAGATAGAGCTTCAGCTGCCTTCTGCTGTAAAATCTCCACCTTATGAAAAATAAAAATACAGAATGTTCATAAAAATGGATTTGAATGTGCATGTGAATGGAAAAATGCGGTCCAAGTTGTACCTGCTCTCTTTTTATTGAAGCCATGAGAGGCAAGATTACAGGATTCAATCTACTCGGAAGTTCTGACATCCAGACAATAGCAGCAGCAACTAAAGAAGATACAGTGACATGCAAGTTGTTCTGCAGATGGTAAATTTTCAACAAGCAGAAAATTACAAGTTAAACCTTGTTATAACAAATATAAAGTTTCCTTTTATTGATAAATTGGAAAAGAAGAGAAATCTGAAGTGAAGCCTGCCACTGTGGGTTACCCTGACAAAGTTGTCGCCCTATACTAGAAAAAGAAGTGCCCGGCTCTTTTACTACTACCAACATGAGACAACTAATCATGACTAAATTTCTAAGAACTGCGCCTCTTAAGTTTAAGATTCTTTCACCGTCCTAGAAATTTGGAGGATATCTTGTTCCAATAGGTGAAAAAAATTGGATTGAACCATCGGCTGACCAGTTTTTGTTTATCGGCGTTTTCTTAACTAAGCATAAACATGTGAAAGATAAGCACCTAATAGGTGTCCCTATCAGTTATTCCTCTACAAAATTTCCGCTCCCTTATACTCCTTTTATTCAATTTCACCAACTACTTCACAGCTCAACAAGATTCCACACCCTCTCAACCTTGCCATTCCACAACTAGAAGGTTTTCATTAATGCAGTTATTTCAACCATAGACATCTGAAAAGAAATTAAGAGCCTGAGATGCATGAACATCAGTGACCATATCAACATAAACATATACAAGAGCTGTTAGCGAGCACAATTCGCACCTGGACACACTTTAGATAGCTTGAAGTTGTCAAAAGTCGTTGTTTGGAGGATTCAAGATCATCCAGTATGTGTCTTTCAGTTGGCTCTTCAGCTTCATTAGACAACGATGGCAGTTTTGAAGCAAAACTAATTGAAGCATCAGCACTTAAGTTTTCTGGATCTATTTTAAGGGTTGATAACAAACTCGCAAACTTGCCAGATGACTCCAAACCACAAAACAACTGACTAGCCTCATTATGCATCTTAGCATATGTTCTCGAAAGCTCACTGTAAGGAAGAAGTGAATCTTTAGTTGGGAATGCGGGATCTGAACATGCCAACAAATCCAGTAACCATTTCCTGAAGTTATCCGGAATTGCAAGAATAATACAGTCGCTTTCAGGGATGTTCCCCCTCCTGATCTCTCTGAACCAGGAAATGAGAACCATTGAAGCTACCTACGAAAAACCAAAGGGTCAACGAAAAAGCTGCTACAGAAGAATTGTACAATAGTTACATAAAAGAATACTTATTACCTGCCGCTGGACACCAGATACAGACGTAAGGGCACTCCACAGCGGATCTAGAATACATTTCAACGAACCTTCCCGTAACTTAGCAGCCAAAATGCCCAATGCTGAAGCTGTAACAACCCTTGTCTGAGTTACAGACATCTCCATGTCAGCACCAAAAATTATCTTCACGGCGTTCACAGAAGTGTCCCCATTTCCTTCAAGAGGAGCAACCACTCCAACAGGATCAATGCAATTATTCCTTAGACGGTCAAGTTCAAACTTCGCAGCTCTGACTTTAGCTGCTGCTCTGTATTGACTTCTACGGGGTAGAGCAATGGGCCAAAACATCTTTGTTGTATCGAGTTGCGAACCATAAGGAGTAGCAACAAGTTCAATCCAAGAAGACATGTAAGGATTTGCAACAGCATCTAGGTCTTCCACTGGGCACTAGTGCATCCAAAGGAAAACATAAGGTTATGATAAGAATTTACAAACAAGAATACAACTTGAAAGTAAAAGATCAACCTATAAGTCCAAATGATTAGCAAAATAGTGGCAAACCAATACAAAGCACAGACCTTGAAAGCTAGATTCCCTGCTTGACCCGCATAAAGAGATGGCTATAGAAAACCTTAGTTCATTCAGTAATATACTACCATACACTGATACATTCACAAATTAAAAGCAAACTCTGTCCCAAAGGCCAATACTAAGAAATTATGAAACAATATGATAAGTTTTTTCTTATAGGATCCGTCTTTTCTAGCTGTTAACAAGCAATCCATAATTATTGCAGTAAGATACTAGCATAGAGTGACTGAGCTTATAGCTTTTATTGTCCCATTGAACATGATAGACATCTTTACAATGTGATTTGCAGGTTCTAATGGCCATTATTATGGTTGACTTCAACACTCAATAGATTAAGGACTATTATGAGAAGTCTGAACAAGTTCAAAATATATTATTAAAAAAATAAATATTTTCAATGTAGAAGATCTTGATTGAATGGAAAACCTGAACAAGAAGCTTCCAGACTCTTTCTGAGATCTCCAAAATTTCTTCATTCGACTCTAGCAGCAGATTTTGAAAAACAATCCTGATTGTATCGCCTAAGATAAAAGAAGGCCAAAATGCAGAAGGTTCAGATGCTCTTCTTTTAAAACCAGCATCAAGCAGCCGCTCCTACAATAAAGAGAGAACAGTAAGCCAAGAAGGGAATAATCTCATGTTCAAGAGGTATGCCCTTTTTAAGTATTAAAGAGAATCTATCATTATATATTAATGCACCGTCTGTAACAGGAAGCAACAATAAGAAAAAAGTCCATCGCAACCATCAATTTGTGATTGGAAAGACTTGAGAGAGCATGTGTGTTGCACAAGAAATTCAGTTTATTTCCTTATATTTTTAGAATTTAAAAATATCCATTATTATGTAATGGTAAGTTCACAATATCATTCCGAGTTTAGATTGTTCTTGGTAAAAAGCTACTACAAGTGCCACATGGGAGTGACTGTTGATTACTTTCAATATTACAGAAGATCTGTGTTTAACCAGCGCTTCCTAAGTGACGTTCGAAAGCATAGAAATGTCCAAAATAACTTTGATATAGTTCCACTTCAACGAACTATTCATTCGAAAAAGCTTGACTAGTAAACCTTTTGGTAAGAGTACAAAGTTAGAAAAGCAAGAGAGTACACAAAAGCTTAGCCATTTACATACAAGAGCCTCCAAACAGACTTGTGGTTGAATAGCTCTGTTCATAAAGTCCCTGTGTAATACCAAATGCCACACGAAAGTGCAAGAGTTTCATATTTACCTAATAACTAGTTATCATGAGCCACGTGCACACATACTGTCAGTGCTAATGATCCACTCTGCAAGGTAAGGAAGGAGGGTACTAACAGTCCACACTCCTATGCTACAGGCTCCTACCTCCTATCAGCTATATATTGGGTTGTCTATGTGAATATATGTTGGTAGATCCATTCTTATCTTCAGTCTTCTGAATTGCATAGAGCAGAAAGGGGGAAGAAAATAGTCAGCTAGAAGAACTCTTTTAATCTTGATGGGCCGTAATGAGGCTCTAACTTCAAGTCTAGGTGAGTATTGTAGGAGTGTTTGTGAATTCCAACGTAGTCTCATTAGTCAATGACAGACTAGAGGAGCACATCAATCTCCAACACGCAGCAGGCGTATTGAACAGTTCAAAGAAAATAGGTGAAAATATAAGAACATAATTGTAAAGGTAAGAGTAAGATGCTCACCAATGTGCGGATGGCTGAATACCTAACTGATGTTATACTATGTCTCATAAATGGCCAGAGTCGTGGTGCCAAAGTAGATAAAGTATAAGGATTCTCTGGCAAATTGCTCAATTCTCCAGGAGTACCTCTGACCACATTTATCAATTCCGCATCTGATTTCTCTCTCACAAATGACGTCCCAAGCATCGTAGGAATCATCTTTTCCTGGGAATAAATTTCTGCCAACAGATTCATCACACTGCACCCATGAAACATGAATTTCACAAGGTAGAGTACGTGTATCTTATGAATATGATTTCACAATACAGATACATTATAAATTCTTAGAATACAGATACAAAATAAATAAACTGAATAGTTATATCCAGTTTAAATGTCAGGAATCTAAACAAACTTAGAGACCAAAACCAGAATTTAAGTGAATAAACAGTTACCTTTTTGGAGCCAAAATATCTATGCAAGTATAGTATGACATTTCAATTTGAAGAACTCAATACAACTCACTGGGTCAATTTGCCTTTTAGTCTACTCAGGGGTGAGCCACTAAGCACTAGAGGTGTAAACGAGCCGAGTATCTGTCAAGCTCGAACTCGACTGTGCTCAAATTTCTGAAACTCGAACTCGACTCGCATCCAAGCTCGAAATAATTGAGCTCGACTCGACTCATAAGTCCATTATACATCACAATAAGTTAGCATTTCTAATGACTACTCTACTCGACTCGTATGCTCATTATACATCACATTAAGTTAGCATTTCTCATAACTACAATAATTAAGTTCGACTCGAACTCGGATAAATTATGTATATTATAAAGCTCGATTAGGCTTGTGAGCACTTCGAGCCAAGTATTATCAAGTTCGAACTCGACTCAACAGACCAAAAAACTCGACTCGACTTGAAAGTTTCCGAGTCGAAATCGAGTTTTGACCGAGTCGATTCCGAGTAGCTTGACTCACTTACACCCCTACTAAGCACTACTTATTCATTCTATTTGCAGGCAACTTGACCTCACTATATCCATGAAATTATACATGATTAGAGCCCTAATTAATGGCTAAAAATACAAGAATATTATCATTTAAACTTTGAAAGAATTCTACCAAAAAAAAACTTTGAAAGAACATTTAGTCTAGGCACGAACTGCAGGTAATAAAGTGTAACACATTGAATTACTAATCTTAAGTCTATGCTCAATGTCCATTTGCAGAGGATGCAGGAGTTTGCAACTCATGTTAAGTCTGCATAGGAGCACACCTAATTAATGCAAGTGGAGAGCCCATATTGACTCTGGTCAGAAAGGGGGAGAAAAAGAGCCCATGTTGGCATGTGTAGGGCCGGCAATGGTGCGGTGAAAATCAAATAACCATGGTTATTCGCACCATTTGCCGCAATGGTTAACCGCACCATTATGGTGAGGGGTGGTTATGGTGATGAATCTTGTAACCGCAATGGTTATGGTTATGGTTATGGTATTTAGTTCATAACCGCGGTTATAACCATCACCTCTATATATATAATATTAATACATATATTACTAATACTTATATTATTATATATATATATATATATATATACATTATTATACTTTAATTATTAGTCATATATTATAATTCTTATTCCGTTCCCTTTCCCACACACCATTTTTTTTGTTTATATTTCTTATTATTAAGTAACCACGATTGAAAGTGATGGTGAATGAGGATCGAAGATCGTAAGTGATAGGCGATTGAAGATGTGCTTTTTTAATTAAGTGAAACAATGAAGTTATGTTTAATTTGGATTTCGTGTATGAAACAATGAATGTATGTTTACTTTTCTTGTATGAAACAATGATGTTGTATTATTTTGAATTATTGTGGTTAAATGGTTTAATCGTGGTTAAAAACCATGGTTATGGTTATGGTGATGGTATGAATAATTATAACCGCAGTGGTTATGGTTATGGTTATGGTATGAGTGAAAAAAAATATGGTATGGTTATGGTATTAGTGCTATTCGCACCATACCCTCACCATCGCCAGCCCTAGGCATGTGGTGATAAACTTGACCCTCATGACCTTCCTACAAAAACTAAAATAGGTTGCACAGCCTAACCCATCTGATATTTTTAGACTGTATACAAACTCATCCCTTTTATGGGATAATACAAAGAAGGAAAAGACATATCAGAGCTTGATTTAACACCAATAACGTATTATTTCTGCTTCTGCAACTGGGTTGACCTCAGTAATAATTATCTACCATTTAAAATATGATGTTCCCAGACGGATTAATTTTTCGATACTACTCTTCATTTCAGATTATCATCCTAAAAAAGGATCCCTACGCATTTTCACTTCAAAGAGTAAAGCGACACTATAATCATGGTTAACCACAAGAGAATGGGAAAAGAAAAAAAAAGAAGACAAGGGTGAGAATAAACAGGTGTTTATAGCGAAAGGATGTAACAATTACCTGCTAGTGGATGGACTTAGATCATCTAAGTCGAGTAAAATATCCCAAAGTAACATGACAATATCATGAAGTGTTTGACCTTTCATATCAACAATAGCAGCAGCAGCAGGCATTAAAGCATCTGCAGCTACAGCCCGTACATCATCATCAGGATCCTCCAACCCAGCTTTACATGCTGGGAGAACATAAGAAAGTAGATCATGCAGCATATCCTAGTGAAAAAAAGAAAAAAAACACGTTCAGGAGAAGAAGAGATTGGGAAAAGGGAAATTATAATAATCAAATATTCTGCACATGTCAGCTGACGTGGATAAGTTGCCAAGCTTTTTGGTGCATTTTGGAATTTCATAGTCATACATCTAGATATGTGTTCTCAGTATACTTCTCTTTTTTTAGGCATCTAACTTTCTAGTACTGACCTGTCGTACAGCAACCAAGTACTTGATACCTAATAAACTTCCATGTCGAATCTCCCACTCTGACCTGTGCTGAAAAGGGAAAACAGAAATAAAGAACAACTATAGAACAAGAACACCAAAAAGGTAGCGCTTTCTGCAAGTAAGGATATGCAAAAGCAATAGATTCTAAATATTTACCTGCAGTTCCAACAGAATATTCAAAGTTCCATGAACAACTGACGGATGCATATACTTAATAGCAGCACCTAGTGCTTGTGAACAGGTTTCACGAACAGGAGCAACCACCTGATCAGACACATAATCTCCAAAGCTGTCACAGACAAACAAATCACCGTAAGAACAAACAATTACGGTAGCTCCAGTGAAGACATTATAATGCATAAAACAATGAGTGAAATTTGTAATCAAAATGTTGCTAAAAGCTTGCCCTTTATGCTTAGCGATTGTAGCCAACCCACACTAAGCAACTAGGCCAGCAACTTGTTATGACACTAATACAGCTATGCTATCTTCTGGCAATTCAAATATATTCTTTAGAACGAAAAGATGAATTCCGTCTTTATGCAAAAAGAACAAAAGAAACTCCTAACTGGAGGATCTAGGAAAAGTTTTTTAAAAAAAGTGGGTAAGGGTTAACAGAAGAACTAATAGTCTTACATATAACCATATTGACATGCTACTTAGTGAATCACATGTACACTCCCCATTTAGAATTATGTATGCAAGGGTTTCAGTTCAATCAAAAGCTGTAGATTAGAGTAGAGCCCATGCTAAGATAGTCATTTTTTACTCTAATCCAGGGTCCATTTATGAACTTAAGCAATATCGAGAGGTGTCATATTTGAAAGATACAATCTAGCCTTGTGAAGTATCTTAGCACTTAAGCAGCACCGTGCACTCTCAAGTCAAACACCTCTTGTAATCAACTTCATGTGAAATGTGGAAACATACCGGTCTAGGGACAACACACACAGGAAACGAACTGCAGAATCCTGAAGAAATTCACAATTTCTCAACCAAGAGTGTCTAGCCAATTTAACCAACATCGTCATCTCAGAGCCTTGATCAAGATTTCCAATTGAATTTGAGTTCCCAGCAGAGCCCTTCTCATCGTATAAACATTTTGATTCTTCAAAACCATGATCTACAGAAGATAAATTGATAATAGCAGTATCAGAAATAGCCTCTGCTTCAATGAGCTTATCATCAGCTTGTCGATGAACCTCCTCAGCATGCAAATCACACATATCTTCGACCTTAACATCCCCATCAAAGTTCTCAATCTTGACTTCTGCCATTGACAAGGTCGAATCTTCAAGCTTGGGTTTTTTAATTTGTGATTCAGAATCATTAGGCGGAATCAGCATATTTAAATCAATTGACCTCTCTCTCTTCAGAGTCACCAACTTTTCCTTCTGTTCTGATAAAAGTATATCATTGACGTCTTTAGACTCAACTGGTTGTGAAATAATCGAGCTCATGTTAGGTGCAAAAACTCCAGCAGAGCCACCA
Organism: Clarkia xantiana subsp. parviflora; assembly: GCA_036873135.1. NCBI lineage: Eukaryota > Viridiplantae > Streptophyta > Magnoliopsida > Myrtales > Onagraceae > Clarkia > Clarkia xantiana. The sequence goes on along the minus strand of JAPTYO010000012.1, from coordinate 14,717,717 downwards.
TGATGGGTCAGAATTTCCCTCAAGGCCATTATGCTTCCATGACGAACCTCCCAGACTGAACATTCACGAGTAGGGTTACTACCTCAAAAGAACTATTCAATTCACTGAATCAACAAAATATTTACCAAGTCTTACCAGGATCGAACATATCAACCATAAGTTGTTCAACAAAACTATGGAAAGGCCATAATCCATCTCCATCATGATCGATGTTGTCTTCATCATTAGAAAAATCTACCTACAAAGCAAAAGAAGGGCATCAAAAACTAGAACAATTATAACTACCTAAACAGCTACCAAGTTTAAGAAATTATAGAAGTTGTCTAGAAGAACCTATAGAGGGATCAAATCTATAGCCATCATATCATGACCACAATTTTTCATCCTAAATATCACTACAGTGCATCAACAGAAACAAGACACATCCTACATGCATTTTATCATTCTTGACCCAAAATGTATGAACTCTAATCTCTATAAATAGCATGTGTAAGATTCCAAATCCAATTTCCTCCACAAGAAATATGACTGTCATGCACAAGAAATTGATGTTTGTCAATTGAAAAAATCAAAGCGTAATTACAGCAACAATTCTAAGAGTGGCAACTTTTCATATACCTTACTTAAGCTACTTGAATCTGACCCAAGACCCTTTGGGGTATTCATACTTGGTGCACAAGACATCTCAGACTCCCCATCCTCAGCCCAAGGTTTCACTTGATCTCTCGAGTTTACCTTCGCTTTTCGTTTCAAAAGGTTTAACTCCCTTGCACTGGGCCTCTTAACAGAAGGAACCATATTTGCAACATACCGCTGGATATTATGTGCAGAGGGTTGTCGGTAAATTGTATGGTCTATACCATTACTGTGAGGGTTTAATTTCTGCACAATAAGGTCCTCGTCTTTGATCATATCATTGACATCCATGAACTGCTCACAAACATCTAGACCTGAAAATATTGATTTAATATAATAAGGAACTACACACTCACTAACTTGAGATTCAATGCAGGTACCACTACGTCAGTCATATGCTCAAGTGTAGCACAATACGTAAACAAGCATGCAAGAATACTGAAAAGATAACCATCGTAAGATGACAAATGCACAATTTGTGCAGGTAAGGTCCCAGTCACTAGTAATCTCACAAAAGAATCAGAATATTGTACATTCTTAAACAATTTTCATTTGGTTTTGCTCTGTGGGAGAGATGTATTTTATCTTTGAAAGCAAAAGGTATTTCAGTAACTACTGTTGAAATATATATTAAACCACGTCTTCACCTATCACCTTAAAGTTTTAGGACAGTTGGTCAAGTGATGAGTCTCAATTTTCACATGGTATCAGAGCACGCAGGTTCAAGTCTAAGCACCACCAAGTTACACCCCAATTTCCACATGTTTGCCTTCTGGTCCAGCAAACTTACCCAAATTTATTTATTTTTTAAAAAATAAGTATCATATGATGGGCTTTAAAAAAAATCCAAATTTATTTTTTATAAAATAAGTATCACATGATGGGCTTTCAAAAAAATGTTTCAGCCTTCACCTATCACCTTCTTAAGGTGGGCTTTCATGTTTCATAACCGGATAGCAAAGAGCATGAGAAACACACTGGGGCAAATTTTTCATGAAATCAATTTGAGAGAAGTCCATACCCAAACGGCGCCGAAGGTTTTGCTTCTGGCGAGCCAACCGTTCCAGAGGATTCTTGGAAGTATCAGTGGCAACATCATACTCCTGTAAGAGAACCGCACTCATCAATATAGTAAGGAGGATATTGACCACCAAAATTCAAAAATGGACAATTAACAACATATATATAAATAATAAATATAGAAAAGGGAAAGTCCTGCAGATCTACACCTAGAACTTTATAAACAAATTAAAGATTCAGCTAACATGGAAGTTAAAATCAAATGGTTAATGATGACATTTTGAGCTACCATTATTCATGGGGTGCAACAGTTCCATACATAATTTTCTACTGATTTCATATAAGTAGCAAAAGTATGTCTACATAATGCAAAGTCACAGCATAGAGGTGCCTTCTGTCCTATCGTCTTTTACATTCAACTACAAGCAGGAATAGGATAAATCACAATTTCAACTTTTCTCAGAAATAACAAGACAAATGGAATCATCAAGTTTACCTGACCTCCGGATGCCAACAATGAGCCAAACTCTAAAACCTTGTTCAGATCAAAGCTGATGACAATATACACAGCAATTAATCAGGGAATGGTAATAATCTCTCAAATTGAAAACTTCACATTTCTAAAGCTCTTGCCTTCTAACAAAATAACAATGAAAAGTATATTAAACTGAGATGACGGTGATCACGATGACGACAACCTTCTAAAAGAAGCAGTGGATGCTAATTTGGAGTGAGAATCAGACCATGTCAACATTTCTGTTGAAACACCAGTTGCCCCAGCCTCGGACAATTTAGTCTCAACAATACCAAACATGTCACTCAAAGTCATGTGCTTCACATTTTGAGCGATTGCACCAATAGCGTTAGCTGCAGCAACCCTTGTGTCCCAGCTCTTACTATGAAGATATTCAGCAACCTAATCAGACATTAAAATAAGTTAAATGTTGCAACCAGACCTCATTATGAACAGTAGTCACCTCATTATGAACAATAGCATATCTCAACTCGGTGACACCTTGGAAGATATTTAATGGAATTTCACAGAGCAAATCCTTTGATAAATGGATAGATGAAAGAACTAACAGCCCACCGCCCACCTTACAAATTGTATGTTATAGTCATATATAACTACTAACTCTGCATCTGGCGCATTGAGAACACTAAATCTACACAGTTGGCTTTGCTACTTGCTGAATGTTTCAAAGCCAAAATCATGTTGAATGCTCCGGTGGAGAAGCTTCAAGAGGAACAAAACTTCAGTGCATCTTTTGTACATACAACAAGCCAGCCTAGAGAAACTTACTAACACATTTTTTCTTAGTGTTTATACGACCTATTTCTTCCAATATTTACGACTTAGAGAAATCTAAGCTAGGGAGTTCAGTATTGAGAAATGTACAAATTCTATAGCAACAGCTCCTACAGAAGCCAACACACGTAGTAAAACCCTACAAAGCTGTGCCAACACATAGTAAAAACCTACAAAGCTGTCCCACTGCCGAAGATACTGTTAACAGATTAGTCAAAATAGCTAATGCAAAATTTCGAATTGTTTATGAAACGTTTAAGTGATCTGCAATTTCAAGGTGTCAATATTTTAAAAAACAAGGACCGAAATGCACATGCCATATTAATAACCGAACTGACTGATATAACTTAGAATAAAAATAACCTTTTTCAGAAGAGATGTCAGGTCTTGAGGATGCGATTTGGCTATGTCGCCAATCTGCCGAGCTGCAGCAAGCCTTGTGGCTTGCGTTGAACCAGCTAGGCAATAGTTAAGAACAAAAACCAAAATTGACAAAAAAAAAATTAAGCTTTTCAGATCCTAGATGAAGTCCAAGAACAGAAAGGATACTGTCAAGTAGAGTGAGGAGGCGACTGAGACGCGATGACTGCTGAGCCATAACAGTGTAAAGGACAGATCAGCAATGCCTCCTCTACACGTAATGCAGAAGGTAGGACTGCATCATCTCTCTGTCTTCTGATTGCTAATTTCTTGCTGAATCAGAAAAATTCAGATTAGGGCTCCAACAAGATGAAGCGCGAGGAGTTGGAAAGGGAACAAGATGAAGAGCGAGTAGTTGGAAAGGGCTACCGCCAGTGATTAGGGCAGAGGCGGATGAAATTCTTGCTTCTCTTCGTTCTCGCTCAGACCAGCTCTCCTTCTCTGATGCGTCTGTATATATTGAACAATTTTCAGCAATTCTATTTTCAAAACGTTATTTTAAAATGAGAAATAAATTCATTGCTTTATTTTATTATATTTTGTAAATCTTCTTTTATACCCCAACCTTTGGATCGTACTGAAGATACACCTTTATAAATTTGGGTGTAGTGATTTCGTACCACGATTGGGCTTATAGGTTTACTTTTGAACTTATTAATCTTGAGCAAATAATGATTCTCCAAGTAGTAAAGAAGAGGAAGGAATTAATATGATACCACTTCATTCCTTAACTAGAGATCAGAGGCTTAACACGCCGATAACTATGAGAATGAAAATATATTCATGATCAGCATCTTATACATTGGTGGATGCAGGAATATAACAATGGGGGACAAATTATTTTTAAGTTGCATCATAAAAAAAAAATTAATCGCAAATTTATAAACTCATAATATATATTATATTCTAATATTGTACACCATTTAATAATTACAAAATAGTTAATTATTAAATTGTTTGCTCAAATTGCAACATTATGATAAATTGCTACATAAAGTTCTTTTTTGGACAATTTGTTAATTTAACATTCACTTCGTGGACAAATTGTTAGTTGAAGTATTTTTTTACAATTTGCTAAGTCAGATTTGTGTATAGTTTACTAGCTTAGGTTTCCTTATGTATACAATTTGCTAGCTCGGATTCTTTTTTGTAGAAAATTTGCTAGTTCGAGTTCCACTTTGTAGACAATTTGCTAGCTGCCAAATTATACACAAAGCGAAACCTGAGTTAAAAAATTCTAGATAAAGTGAAATACGAACTAGCAAATAGTCCAAAAAAAATATGTAAATTAACAAATTGTCTACAAAATGAAACCTAAATTAGCAATTGTAGTGAAAATAATAGTTAAACTAGCAATTTATTTTGTTTGAGTGTACAAATGTGAGCAACAATTTAGTAAATCAATTTGGTGGAAATGATTTAGTCAATTTATTAACTAACTTAAGCTAGAAATTATTTTACTCTATACTTAAGTATATATACAGAAATTGAAAAACAAAAACGGGGACAATCAGTCCCCATTTAACAATGCTGCGTTCGCCACTGATCTTATACCTTACGGGTTGATCTCAATGCGATGTTACATAACATGATGACTCTGGCCTTAGTCAATGGAAGAGAAACATCCAAGAAAGATGATTTTGTGGTCTTACTAGGAAAGAAACGTCGGGTCATATATTATATTTTTTTATTTTAGATTTATTTAGTTCCTAAAAAAAATTATACCGTAATTTGAAATTCTATGTCATTCAGAAATGTAGAACTTATTTTACAACATATGACTTATTGTACCTTTTTTTTAATGTAAAAAAAAATGTCAAATTATAATGATGCGGTTTTAGATGATGTATTAGACGAATGAGTGTACATTCAAAGGTAGTATTCTCTATCCTGAATTGAGGATCAATCTATGATTCGACTCTTCCATATTCCTTTTTGTATGGAACACATGGCGTGTGAGCATGACTAACCGTACAACATAATTTACCGCATTCACTGTCCTTCTCTTTTCAGTTCATATCATAAGCCCTTCCCTTTTACTAGCATACGATGACCAACAGTTATAGTTGGACTATCTATAAAGGCTCTTATGATCTCGGTGCAATGTTTCAAACGGATGAGCGTACGTTCGAAGATAGTACTTTATATTGAATTTAGTGTAAAGGTATGATTAGACTCTTCCAATTACCTTTTTTAAGGAACACATGACATGTTAGCATTACCAACCGTACAACGTCCATTCGCCGCATTCACAATCCTACTCATTTTCGTGTCACAAGTCTCAAGGTTGTACTTTACGTCGTATTGGTACGGTGTAGCCTTCGTTTGACTTGTCAGCTTCCTTTAGAAGCTTTGTAATTTTTCTAATAAAAATATTGTATTTTAATGACTCGCTCAAACCTATATTTGTACGATTTACACAATACTTAGTCATTCTCGAGGATGTTACATTTAGCAACGCAGTAACGAGTAATGACAATGCTTTTTTTAACACGTTGAAGACCTCCATATGACTTGGTGTCACTGCGTTGTATCTAGGGCTGCAAACGAGTCGAGTCGAATATCTATCAGGCTAGACTCGAATCGACTCAGTTTACTCGAGCTCGAGCTCGAACTCAGCCGAACCTTAACTTTTCAAGCTTGAGCTCGACTCGACTCAATACTCGGCGAGTTCGAGCTCGGCTCGACTCGGCTCGATAAGGTTAAAAAAATTCAATTAAATTATAAATGGTGCACCTTAGCTTGAGCTCGAACTCGACTCGATTAAGCCTTTGACTCGAGCTCGACTCAGCCTGAACTCAATATATACATATATAATATTATTATGTAAAGCTCGAAAAACTCGAAATCGAACTCGGACTCGACTCGAATATGCAAAATAAAAAAGCTCGATTAGGCTCGCGAGCCTCTCAAGTCGAGTACCAGTGAACTCGGACTCGACTCGATATCAGAAAAAGCTCGACTCGAGCTCGACTCGAAATTTAGCGAGCCGAATTCGAGTATCGACCGAGCCGATCTCAAGTAGCTCACGAGTAGCTTGACTCGTTTACCCCTAGTTGTATCTAAGACCTTCATCGTGATAGAGTTCACTTGTTGATGTCTCTACGTCCCTCTATTAAGAAGCTCTTATACTCATATCATTGTTTGTTGTTTTCCACCTTTCAAGCGCACCCTGAATTATTTCATACTTAAAGTCCCAAACAATCTTCTTAAACTCTTTCTTTAACTTTAGTTCTTGCATTTAGAGTTGAAGTCTGGCTAGATAATGTGTGCAATATTTGTGGACCCCATGTGGCTCCGAAAAGACATATTTGACAACATTCTTATACTAGTGACGATTAGATATTATGCATACCTGATGTGCATGTTTTGTCACGTAATCGCGCAGATGATCAATAAATCATGTCCACGTCTCGATGCTCTTGTTGCCACACAACGCGAAAGCCAATAAAAATATATCATTGTATGTATCGTTCGCTATGCCCACGAGTATTTTTCATGTGTACTTTTCATATAAATGTTTGACATCAATGATGACCATAAACGACAATATAAAAAATATTTTTGAACACAATGCCTGAATTGTAATAGCTTTGTGCCATCATGAGATGTAGCATTCACGTGTGTTCCGTAGAGGTTCTCAATGACATTAAATTTATACCACACATTGCGGTAAGTTGGCTCCTACATGTACGCCTCTTTTACATGTAGTTATAAGTCGCAAATCCTTATGTTGTTCCCTTTCACATTAGGATAAATTACATCGAATATTAACTTTTGCAATCAAGTTGTATATGATCATGGATCGGCCACATGTTGCCTGAAAGTCTCAGGATTCAAACTTCATTGGAGTCCTAATAATAGAAAAACATTAATGATCAGCACTTCACCTACTTTACCTATTAAAGATTGACTCGATTCGAGAAGAGATTGTTCTAAGGGTTAAAGGTACTTTTCATACCACATGTTTGGCCGAATGTGGCTTTTAGTACCAGATGTTTGGTTTTGTATACTTTTAGTACCAAACGTTTGAAAAAATGTGGCTTTTGGTACATCCGTTAGTTGGCCGTTAGTTTTTTCCGTTAAGTGACATGTGCAAGTCACATGACCGACCCTAAACTTTCGATTTTGTTCAATTTAGTCCCTCAAATATATTCATAACTTTTAATTTGTTTAATTTAGTCCCAAAACTTCAAAATCAATTCGAATTGAATCATCGAACCCAATTGACCTAGCCAGACCTAGCCTAGGGCTAGGTCAAACCTGGGTTGGGGTCGTCGGACCCAGCCGACCCTGACCCAGGGTCGGACCTAGGCCTAGGCTATGTCCGGCTAGGTCAATTGGGTTCGACCCTAGGCTATGTCCGGCTATAGCCTAGGGCTAAGTCCGACCCTGGGTCAGGGTCGGCTGGGTCCGGCGACCCCAACCCAGGTTTGACCTAGCCCTAGGCTAGGTCTGGCTAGGTCGATTGGGTTATTCAATTCGAATTGATTTTGAAGTTTTGAGACTAAATTAAACAAATTAAAAGTTATGAATATATTTGAGGGACTAAATTGAACAAAATCGAAAGTTTAGGGTCGGTCATGTGACTTGCACATGTCACTTAACGGAAAAAACTAACGGCCAACTAACGGATGTACCAAAAGCCATATTTTTTCAAACGTTTGGTACCAAAAGTATACAAAACCAAACATCCGGTACTAAAAGCCACATTCGGCCAAACATGTGGTATGAAAAGTACATTTAACCCTTGTTCTAAATGTAGAGCAAACTTAGTACAAGCGCTGCATTTCTAATTAGGCCTTCTTAGAACACTGTGAAAACCGAGCGTGATAACGAAACAGAAGACGAAGGGATCAACTTGAGAGGATTTGGAGAGTTCACGTAAGGGTTTCTATTCATCTGCCCTTATCCCTCTCAAATAAGCAAATATATATAAAACCCTACGAAGCAGAGTCTATACAACACACTTCAAGGTTCAAAGTATAACAAAATAAGTCCTCAGACTTTCAGCTATGTCGCAGATTGCATCACCGGACTTTAGACTGGGCTGCAAACTAAATGGGCCAGATACAAAGGCTTTAATACATAAACAAGCCCACACATAATACAAATCAGCTCATACACAATACAAATCAGCCCAGACCACAACCGGTCTCAACAAACACCCGGTAGAGAAAAAAAAAAAAAAAAAAAAACTTCATCTCAGTTGAGAACATTAAGATAGGAAATAGAAAGATTATTATACATAATGAGGCAATGACTTTTAATCATACACCATCCGTAAATTTATAAGCTGCTTTATTCTTTGTGGTTCTACTTTCCTTAGCTAAAGAGACAAAGAGACTCCTGGGGTTCAGGATTCCCAACTCGCCAAGGCACGAACCGGCTCCATTATTACATAAGCAACCCCAATTACTTGTGCAATAAGATACGATGACTGAACAAACTGTACACGGTGGTTCAATATATAGACTCTTTATTTTATTAAATATCCCTGACGACAGAAGTGTTAGAACTTCTCAAGCAGGTTGCTGTAGCACGACAACAATCTCGTCTTTTATTCTCGTCTTATGATATGTCTTGTAAATGCTCATGAATCTGGCAATAAACTCTGCACAACCAAGAACAAGGCAAAGAAACGACCATGTTACAATGTCATGAATGGTTGGATGAAAAGTGCAATTATAGTTAATGGTCTAAAAAATCTGAATTTAATATATATTATTATGCACACTGAATTTTATATTTTTCCCCATGTGTTATAGTGTTGATGGCCTCACCTTCAATACTGAGCAGATGGTGAAAGTTTCTTTTCAAGGGGTCATGAAATAGTTTTTTATCCATTTCTTCATTCGGAGTTCTCGCCGCCAAACTAGCCTAGCAAATGAAAAAAAATTGTAATCAATTAAGATATCTATATATCTGTATACGAATATATTGTTTGTGTTGGGTCCTCCTCACCCCAATAGACATTTTTTTGTATATTTTCATTTTATTAACAAAAAATATATTATATTTGGTTCCTATATTTTATAAAATTAATAATTTAGTCATTACTATATTTGAAAAATATTTATTTATCTTTAATACTATTACTAAATCATTATTTAAATTTTGTTTTTTTAAGGTCATTTAGTCAGCATGTCAATAATAATTTTGGCAAAAAAAAAAATTATAATTAACTTACAATCCAACATTCATGTCAATTCAAGTCAGCCATATCATACTCATTCCGTTCAAATTTTGGATACATGTAAATTTTTTTATTCAACGAATTATATAGATCGGGTGGTATATGTTCAGCATGTTTAGATTTTTTTATCACATAGATCAGCCACTTACCAAATTATATATATAACAAGTCAAAATATGAGTGAAATGTGGTTCTTGAAGTTTGACCTCGTACAAATAACATTTTACTCATCGTCCAATATATACCAAATTTAGTTCTTCTATTTGTTAATCCAATCACATTGTGTATAGCCTAATTAAAGTTAAATAAATATTTTTGTTGTAATTTCAAGATTAAACTTTAGATTTTTGTGATTTAATTTTATCTTTATTGTTAAATCAAATTGTGTTGGTATGGTGATATAGTATATAATTACGTTTGTATACGTCCAATTTGTCAATTGATGACTCTAAGTGGTTAAGAACAAGTTTACATTCTTGACACCTCAAGTGGATGAGTTAGATACAATTGAGCCGTTAATTACTAACGTAATGCTCGACCCAACTAATTTATATATCTAACTATAAGTCTAATTTAGTACCGTAACTGAAGACATTAGTTAATTTTTTTACTTAATTATCCTCTTCTCTTTCTCATGATTTGAATTACGTTATGTCGCTCTTCTCTATCACATAGATTTGTTTCTCACAACGAATCAACTTACCCATATTTTACTTTGATTAATTATAAATATTAGTAAATTTAAGATAGATTATATATCTTAAAATTTAAATGATCGATGCGCATGCAACACACGCATTAATAACTAGTAGTTAATAAAAACGGATATATGCGTGATTTTTAGGTCTATAATTAATTTACAAAGCATTTATATCATTTATTGAGTTTCTCATACCACGTAGTCGGAACAGTCAACAAGCTGCAGCAGCGGCTCGGTTGATTGGTGCTTCTTCAGTTCTTGAACTAGAGTCTGCACACTAATATTAATATTACTAGGTGCTGGCCCCGCGCGCCGCGCGGGGTGTCTCCGTCCATATATATAAATAATATTATTTTATTTAATATAATCACAACAATTATAATTACGTGAAAAATAAACTTTAAATAATTTATCAGACATTTATAAGAACATACTATTTTTATTTTCATGCAACTTTTCTAAATTATAATGACCAAGTTGTTAATTATAATCAATATTCAGGTTTAAAAAATTCAGGTTTAACAAAGTACTAAATATGATCATTTATATCAGGAGCAATAAAATTGTAGAATAGTAATTAATATATATATAGAGGAAAAAAAATACTATTATAAAAATGAATTATTTTACCAACAAATGTGATTAGAGCTATTTTTATAATATAAATTATGAATAATTTTTAATGTTAAATAAGTAATTAAAAATATAATTAAAAAAAAACATAAAAAGTATGAGAACCAATCCGAAATTATTATTATTTTGCCACGATCTGAAAATTAGATCAGATCATTAAACCGCAATAAACTTATTTTGATATATGGAAAAAGCCCTAAAATATAAATACTAAAAACCGGTTATAATATTAAAGAAATTTATTAGAACCTGCAATTAAAAAAGTTATTATACATGATCAAACCGGAAGAGGCGTTAGTTCCTGAATTAGACTAAGTAACAACAATTAACCGCTGTAGCATCTATATAGTTTTTTATATTAATAATAAATATCATTCCAACTAAAAAGATTGTTTTTGGCTTTTGCACGTGGGTTATAACCAATTACATTAATCTTTTAATTATCTTTACTTAACTGAATATAAAATGTTTGATAATTCAAATAGCTTACCCAACAAAGAATAGCCTAGCCCAAACCATATCAATCACAAAACCCAAATACTATGTTGACGTGACATCGCCTAGTAATTCCTTAATGCTGACGTGACATCAGAAATTGAGTCCATTCTCTTTCCATTTCCTTTATTATATAGATAATTTATACATTGTTTGAATATTGTGTATCGGTCTCGGCACATGAAACTGAACCATTGTGCCTAGTGCCTATTGTGTCGAGCGATTAAAACAAACATTGGATCTAAGCCCCGGGCCAATTATTCAAATTCTTTAACCTATACCCACCATTTATTATGGAGAGAATGATATAAATAGATAATTGCTGACGTGGCGCACTTAGCTTAGGCTTAAATGATGACGTGGCGCGCTCAAGTTAAACCTCTATCTCTCCTCCTGATTTATTATATATATAGATAAGAGATCCAACACGCGCTACGCGTGTACGAGACCAAAATGAAACTATTACCTCGAAAATGAAGTTTGGACATACATCGTGCTCGAAGAGAGTTAAGAGCTTCACCCTGATTTCATAAAGCCTGTCATAAATTTACGACTAGTTAGTTTAGTAGTTGATAAATTGAAATCATATATATAGAGAGAGTTAAATACCAAATAACTAATCAAATTTTCACAAAAGTGTAAATAGTTAGTTAAACTTTTTCTAGGCGAACTTTTATGAAACTAGCAATTAAGTATCTCCGTTAATTTTATGGTTAAAAACTAATGGAATCCCTAGATGAGCTACTGAAATTGACGAAAACATATTTTCGTGACTAGGATACATTGCCTTTTTTTTATCGAAACACTTCATTCCTATTTTCTCCCGACCGATTTGGATTAGTTTAACATATGAATGACACATAACATTTTATGCATCTTAGTTGTCAAAGAGAAACAATTCTATTGGTTGATCCAAAATTTAAGTTACAAATAATGAAATTTCAATGCCAACTAGACATCAACAAGCTCTAAAAATGCACAAACACCTCTCATTGATCCTCACCAACCGTTTTTTTTTTTTACATCCTTTTTTCTCAACGCAAAAGTGCATTCTCTCATCTATTTCATAAAATTTTAGATATTAGTTATTATGATCTTAGAGCATCCACAGTGGTTTTACATAAATTGTATTCTTTAAAATTACCACGTAGACATTTATGTACACTTTAAGTAATACGTAAATTTAAGACACACGTAAAAAATATTTTCTTTGCAATCGTATTACTTAAACATATTCCTTAAATATATTTTATTATTAAAATTTCTAACAACCACCAATAAGATATTAGCATTAATTATAAAATGAATTAATTTATAATAAAAAATTGGTTACGTAATACATAGTGCATTACTTATATTTAAGGAATGCTTTATGTAAAAACATAAATTTATGAGTGGGTCCCATCTTTAAGTAATGCTATGTAAAACCACTATAGATAGTTTTTGTTGCTTTACTTAAATAAACATGTAGTACCCACGTTTACGTAATCTTTACGTAATACCACTGTGGATGCTCTTACATAAAAAATAATTTATACGTATTTTGTAAAACCAAAATTCAATCTTTCATCTTTTTCATTGTCTTTCTGGAAATAATACTATTAGTTATGATTTAGGTAAAACTTAATTTATACATAATTTAATATTAAATAAATATAACTTAACTGTTATTTAATATTTTTATTTCTTCGTCAAATTTGTATGGTAATTTTTTGAATTATTCTTTTACGTAAATGAGTTTATAGTACCATAGTATTATATATTTATTGAAAATCTATATATAATATAATTTGGATTAGTTTAACATATGAGTAACACATAACATTTTATGCATCTTAGTTGTCAAAAAGAAACAATTCTATTAGTTGATCCAAATTTTAAGTTACAAATAATTAAATTTCAATGCCAACTAGACATCAACAAGCTCTAAAAATGCACAAACACAATAAGAATATATACACATGTTACAATTTTCATATGAACATTTGTAATTATAAAAGCTAAATTATACCTCATATCTCCATATATTTATATTTTAGAAAACTAACTTAACATTGTATACTAATATTAATATATATGCACTTCATTAACTAAACGGTTTTAACATATTTGAAACGAATATCTATCTATATTATAATCTATATCTATTTTATAATATAATTTAGTTAGGATCTCTAAAAGGTTGACAAGTACTAAAATATGTTGATTACGTGTAAAAATTAAGACATTCTATTAATATACTTAGAAATTCTCTAAACACTAGGAGCCGGTTTTTTTTTTTTTTGTCCGTTTTTCCAAGTAATAATGTCAACTCTATATAAATATTAAATAGATTTTGCTTTTGTTTTTTAACTCTTATTTTAACATTAAAATGATCACAAAGTATATTAAGTTTGTTTTGGATAAAGATTAGTATATATATTTTTCATATATTTTTATTGAATATTATAGTAGTAAAATTTATTTATTTTCATTATAATTCATTCTCATCACCACCACGACATTTGTACAATATGTTTAAAAAAAAAAACTATTTTACTAAAAATCTAAAATAAAATAAGATTATATACAAATATTAACAATTCGTATCAAATATCATTTAAAGTATAAATAAATGAATAAAAACTAAAACTGCAATATATATGACTTAGTTGATATATCTTTTAGTAAATACAACAATTACATAGTTATATTTAATTTCATGAATTTATAAATACAGGAAAATCAAAAGATGACGGAAATAAGAAAACTGAATACACTTTGTTTAAAAACTCAAAATTTAGTAAACACGATTTCTATAAGATACTATCAATATATCATATTTATTTATTTATATAATCTAATATAATTTGGATAGATTTAATGTAGGATTGACACATAATATTTTGCACTGCTTGATTGTCAATATAAACTATAATATTGGTTGATAATTTTTTAAATTACAAATCCATAAATTATATAGCTAAGTAGATATCAAGAAACTCTAAATTGCACTGAACACTCTTTTTCCACATAAGTTTTTTTTTCAACAATCACGTGTATAAAATATATATATAATCTTTTAGATACTACAATTAAAAGAATATAATTAACAGTAATATTCAGTAAACACTTATTTATTTTGACGGTTTCTAATGGGTATTACCAAAAAAATCGTAATATCATATGCGTAAACCTATTAAATAACAAATATAACTTTTCACACACATAAAGACATAAGTATATAAGCTTATATATACACCTTAAATATGCAATAGTATTTCATTTGCATTAAATAAATTAGTTTGAATAACAATGACGAATCAAATTATCAATATCGAATAAGAACTTTGTAATATTTTAACAATTATATAAACAAATTACTTACCGCGCAACGCGCGGGTCAGCCACCTAGTTAATTGATAGTTTTGGAAACGTTCAGCTAACTATTTGCTCCAAAAAAAAATTAGCTAGCTATTTGTAATTTTGTAAAAAGTTTGATTAGCTATATAATATTTAACCCATATATATATATGTACTTACTGTCTGGGACTCTGCTCTTGTATTATACTCTTAGCTATCATTGCAATATCGTCATCCCAACCACTGAGAATAACGTGATCCTCCATAAAGGGATAGCTGCGTAACAATTGATATTAATTATGTGTTATCTTACGTATCCAGTTTCTAGTGGTGAAATAATGTACCTACCTTTTATGCCAAGTAGCTTCGAATGATCGAATGGCTTGTCGGAGATTATTTTTCGAGCTATCAGCAAACTTCTCTGCTAATCCTCGTGGAAGATTTATGACCTCTTGTTCCGCGATGAACTCTAGGACTCGAACGATCTGAGACATCATGACCAATAAATTGTTATTGTGATACGGTTTTGATGAAACTGGTCCAAATTGTTCTGTAAAGTTTAGACAGGCCACTTAACATATACATGATAAAAGTTTTCAGGTATCAGAGTTTTCAAATTTGTTTAAAATGTATATCTTATTTCTAATATATTCATACAGACATGAAGCCACAGTAGAGGGATGGGTAATTGCCCCCTCAACTTTTTGTGATATGCAACTTTTACTCTAAAATTTATAATAATTGTCAATTTAGTCCTTTAAATCTTACTTCTGCCCCTTAATATTTTTATACTAATTATTTGCCCTTCACTAAATTATTGCCAATGAATAGAATTTATAGCTTCGTCCCAATAAGTACGTACCTCTTCTCTGGAAGGTGGATTTAGCTGAAGAACGGTGCACAGGTTCCGTATAGGGTGCAGTTTCGATACATCGGCGCAGCAGAAGAACACCTTGGTGCTCTTGCACTTCTCTAACATCCAGTTAATGTACAACAATGCATCACTGGATAATCTATCAGCTTCATACAATATAATAGCTGCACAAGATTACGTTAAAAAAAGGTTCACCAAAATCAGGTTATAAATCGAGGGTCCGGTTGGGTTATATATACCCACACACCTCGACAATAGTCAGTTTCGGTCGATTTGTTTTCGGACTCCTTGATGAGTTCGACGACAATGTGCTTCTCGTAGCCTTTAAGTTCGGCCACGCTTACTTCAACATGATGGGCTGATGCCCCAACAATCACCTCAACGGAACCTGAGTCCCCCTGAAGAAGAACATAAGCACCATGTTTTGCTTCAGTATTTAGACACGTATCTTATTAGCTATTATTGTTATGTAAATTTACTAAGTGTTAAAGAATCTTTTAGTGTCATATGTTTGGCTGATGTTGACTTTTAGTGCTATGTATTTTATTTTATAGGTTTTTGATGTCAAATGTTTGCATTTTGTAGACTTTTGGTGCATCTGTTAGTCAACGGTTAAGTTTGACTGTTAAATAGTTTTATTTTGTTCAATTTAGTCCCTATTCTTCTTCCGGCCACCGCCCTAAGTATTTCGGCCACCGCCCTAAGTATTCCAACCACCGCTCAAGGCCGCCGGAACCCGCACAAGGCCGATGACCACTATCCTAGCCCACCGGTGACCACCAATCGGGGCCGGATGGCTCTAATCGGAGCCGTCCAGCCCCGATTAGGCTACCGAAGGTCCAGATCGGAGCCACATAGCTCCAGACCGAAGCTCTGTGGCTCCGATCTACAACTCTGTGGCCCTGACCTGAGCCACATAGCTCCGATTTAGGCCCTCGGTGGCCAATTGAAGCCGTACGACCCCGATTGGTGGTCACCGGTGGGCTTGGATGGTGGTCGGCGGCCTTGTGTGGGTGGTCGGCGACATTCCGCGGTGGTCAGAATATTTTGGATGGTGGCCGAAAGAAGATTATAGAATAAATTGAACAAAATAAAACTATTTAACGGTCAAACTTAACCGTTGACTAACAGATGCACCAAAAGTCGCCAAAAACCTACAAAATAAAATATATAGTGCAAAAAATCAACGTTGATCAAACATACACCAAAGACCCTTTAACTCATTTACTAAATTGTTACCTTTAGATTGAACACCTTTTTCTCCTCCCGAGTCTGAGAAAAAATGACGAGGTACATATTGTTAGATAGGAACCGCGACATGTATATAAATATAATAATATATAATTAGCTTCCGAATTTTTGCGTATTTAGATTACATGCTTCACTCTTTTTATTTTAGTGTTTCACCGTTGTGATCTTACTTCTAAAATCTACTTAATTAACTAGTTAGAAAAGTATTTATGTAAAACGTGTTAAGATCACAACTATAAGACATAATCTGAAGTAAAAAGAGTGAAAGATATAATATGGATCTAGTCCAGACCTGAACGTTGTGAGCACCAAAGAACTCGCGTAGCATGGCCCAGATCATGGTTCGCTTCCCTACACCAGGCTGCCCTTGGAATATGAAATGCCCGCAACCTCCATCTTTGGCCTATTATTCTCCAATACACAAACTCATTTAATTAATCAACACATATTTCTTCTTCTCCAATGCAACAATTTGTCAAGTCATACGATTATATTAATGATCATGTCATGTTAAACTTAGTGAACACGAACGCGTACAGTAAGCAGATAATTGGGCAAGTATAAATAATTTTGTGGGTTAATTATCTAATTGACAGCTAATATTCAGACAGTCAAATAAATTGCTAGATGAAGTTTATTTTAGAACATGTTACTAGCTCATCTGTTTATATATAAAGATTATTAGCTCCATTTTCTTATTTCTTAGATAGAATTAAAGACATGGTAAGCATGTGATGAAAAAATTAATTAGCAATTTGTTCGACTGCTCAAACATAAACTATTTATTTTTTTGACTGCTCAAATATTAGCTATCAATTTATCGCGTTTTTGTTTATCATGTGTTGAACTCGTAACCAATTTTGTCCAAATTAGATGGATACTCTAAGTTAGTGGTGTATATACATGTGAAATTTGAACTAGTAAAATGTTTTTTTTAAAAAAAAAAAAAAAAAAAAACCACAACTAGCAAATTGTTCGTGTGTCCTAAAAATAATTAGCTAGCAATTTGATAATTAACACTAATTTTTGTATGACCTGTCCCTGCAAGGAAATTGCTGTATCCCTATTGCAGATGAAGTGATTCAAAGCTTTGGGGCGATACTTAGTCGCCCAAACAAACTGATCCTTCATTATCATGGAATCATCATGGCCACCATTATTATTGACCCGCAGACCTCCATTTTTGTTCAACGTTGGAGGTGCAGCAGGTTGATGCAGCTTCTGGTTAATAAACGACTGTTGTTCTGACACTCTCTCCCTCAATGGCTTCGTCTGATCCTTCTTCACCACCATGAAGCTTCTCTTTGAATCTTTTGGCGTAACGCCGATCTCCTTCAACAACGTTGTTGGATGGGGAGTGCTTTTGGTGGTCTTTTTGCTACAGTAGTTGGTCTTGCTCATGCACGACCCAAACTCCTTCACTTTGACTATGAAACTCGAAAGAGAGGTGGCTGACGTGTGCAAGGTGGTGGCGTGGCTGTCGTGTCCAGGACTTGCCGCCGGCACCACCACCCTGTACTGGTTCAGCGCGAGGGACGAGTCCGTCAGCCCCTACTCATGCATGTAGTTATTATTCAACTTCATGGTTAGTTTAGGTAAGGAGTGAAAGTGCATTAAAAAGTATATTGAATGTTACAACTTCGAGTTATGTATATCTTATTATCTGATAGTGGAATTAGAGTCGAGACTTTGAATCCCGTGAATGAAATTTAAAAGTGAAAAAAGACGTAAAATAGAAATTGAAACCTCCCTTAAAAAAGTACCGTGTGACCGGGTGAAGTTATGGGCACATAAATGTAAAAAAAAAAAATGGCCAAAATGATAAAAATGCAACGTATCAACTATGGGTGAGTGGTTCTATTCTCTAGGTACCCATTCGAATCAAAATATGTACCTACTATTTTGTTAATCTATAAAAACATTTCAACATTTTCCACGAATAAGAATCTCAAATTTTACAATCATAAAAATCAACCAACGATCTATAAATAAAATAAAATAAATGTTAGAGTAGGGTTACTATTTTTTTAATACATATATACTAAACCAGTTTCAAGTTATTTGGATACCCAGATACTTATTTTAAAACCGAAGCTGAAAACATTGATTCTTAGAATTTTAATTTGAATCTTTTACATCTACTAAGAACCGCTCCAAAAGCATGGTTCCGGTTCAATTATGGGTTCAATACTGGGTATTTTGCTCACCCTATTAAGTATTAACACGTATTTACTAAAAAAATAAAACAAAATTATATGAGTTTGATTAGTGTTTATATATAAAGATAATAGAGTTAGTTTAAATGCGCACCTTGTAGTAGGGACTGCATTCATGCCTACGGTTGTGTTCCTGCAGGTTTTCTTCAGTCAACGTAGTATCCGAGTTGTTTGAGAGCTCGCCGGTAGCCCCATTCCGTCGTCTCGCAGGTGCAAACAGACTCCTCACCACTCCCCATGCGGGTCCCGATTTGGGGGTCGGGGTCGAACAAGACAATGAGCGGTTAGAAGAACACTGGATTCGGGATGCAGGGAGACGTACATTGGGACTGGAGGAGGATCGAGTAATCAACTTAGACGGGTTCGGCATCGAAATTCGCGCATTTGGATTTGAAAAGAAGAATTCTTTTCAAGGTTTCTAGGACTTGTCACTCTTAAATAACTACTACACCCCAACCCCAACCCCAACTCAACTATGTTTGTCAATGTCAAGCGACATCAACAATGTCTGTCTGGTTACAGACAAATTATATGCCTAGGAATACACGAGACAGCTTGCTAAATTAATTGGAAGAAGATTATTTATTGATCCTAGGAATTAACCTCTTTTATTGGTTTCATCTTTCTAGGTTTTCTCTATTGGTAGGGTTGGAATGGGATCGGATTTGATTGGTTATACATTCATTGATTTAGACAAGAAATTATTAGTAATTGCTTCTACAATATAGATGACGTGTCACGCTAAGTCCATTGATTAATCAACGCATATAGTTAAGAAGGCAACAGAATGAAAGTTTCAGCATTTTTTTTAACTTACACAAGAGTGAATGAATTTGCAACCATTAAATTTGCTAATAGACCATTTTATATACCGATCCAACTTATATACACATCTATTTAATTAACTTCTATTTGCCTGGCTCAAGAGACTAGGTTTGATGATCATTTCCATCCCGTGCCTTCCAAACTTGCCATGCTTCTTTAACTTACCGTGATGCCCATGGCCATAGAAGCCGACATGGCCATGCAGAGAAATTATTACCTAACTTAGCTCCAACAGCATCCAGCTGTTGGCACGCAACCAATAGGACAGTGACATGTGTCACTCTGTCTGCACATTTGTCTAATGAACTGCCATTGTCATCGTCATATTGGTCAGCATGCCAACAGTTTGATGCCAGCTATTGGAACTAAGGCGGGTAATAATATCTCGGCCGTGCATTAGATGAAGATTGTTAGCATATGATGACGTGACGCCGTAATAGGAGCTCGTTAATTAAGGAAATTACCTAAGTTAATTAGGTAATCGTCAATTTGGGCTAATTGGGTCAAACCCAATTAGTAATTGACAAGGGAGGCCCAAAATGGGCCTCCCCCTTAACATGCATAGTTCGGCCGCCCCATTTATACCACATTGGTTGGAGTTGCCTTGGCAACTCCACCAATACTATATATATGGGTGTCTGCTAAGGGTTTATTCACTCATTCATAATAACAAGGATCTCCATTGAGAACACTTGTTTCCCTTAGTTAAATTTCGGCACCATCACATCTGGTCTGAGGTTCCATCTCCGTTGAAGAATCGATCAGAGGTCTTGTTGTGGAGCTACATCGCGTGGGACTTCTTCTAACAAAGAACTTGCACGTGGTTCCGACCGGAGGATCATAACTCCCTCCACATCGTTCTTGGGCAGGAAAGCTAAAAGGTATGTGTACTAATTCCGCTGCGTAAATTAGATTTCTTGCTAGTACACGTTTAGCATTCCGTAGTATTATGTCCCCGTAATCCAACAGTGGTGATATGGGCGAAGTCTCGGATTTGGGCGTGCGAGTACACTTTTTCATGCGGAAACGACAATCTAAGCAAGACCCATAGTAAATTATGGGGTTTGACGGTTTTTGGCCAAATTCCTTCGTCTAGATGGTCAAATTTGCAGTTTTATGTTTATTTTGGTCTTTTTTATAATTTGTCTGTTTTGTTTGGGGCTTTATTGTTAATTTCGGATTTTGTCCTAGGGTTAGGGTTTTATATTTTTCTATTTAAACTTTGTTAGCCGTCATTTACATTCAGATTATTGATTAATGAAAAAAATTGAGTTTTTCCTCTACCATGCGTCAATTCTCGGCATTCTTTGAATCAACGAATTCTTGCGCCTCTATCCATCAAATTATCGGCATTCCCTTTCAAATCAACGAGTTTTTGATCCCATCTATCCCCATCACGCTGCATCAGATTGTGGGCAAAGTCTCGGATTTGGGCGTGCGAGTACATTTTTTCATGCAGAAACGGCGATCTAAGAAAGACACATAGTAAACTATGGGGTTTGACGGTTTTTGGCCAAATTCCTTCGTATAGATGGTCAAATTTGCAGTTTTATGTTTCTTTCGGTCTTTTTTATAATTTGTCTGTTTTATTTGGGGCTTTATTGTTAATTTCGGATTTTGTCCTAGGGTTAGGGTTTTATATTTTTCTATTTAAACTTTGTTAGCCGTCATTTACATTCAGATTATTGATTAATGAAAAAAATTGAGGTTTTCCTCTACCCTGCATCAATTCTTCGGTATTCTGCGGTGTCGGACCTAAAATCTGACATAAGGCGAATTACGTTTTGAAAACGTAGATTTTTTAATAGAGTCGCCACTAATTAATTATTAGGATAACTAGAATCCTAAATTACCTAAGCGAATAACTAATCAAACACCTAGGTATTAAATCGGTCTACGATCAGAAATACGAGTTCGGGGGTTCTGTTACGAATTAAAACTCATGGAATTAATCACGCCCTTTCGGTACTCAATTCACAAATTTTCTAATTTCAAAATTGAAGCATGCTTTTACGACGAATTAATCTATTGTTAAAAAAAAAAAAAACTAAACTAACTTTTACGCGACACTATTATTAACGATAAAACTGAGCATTAAAATATTATTAAGCACCTAAAACTCCTAATTACGTTAAAATCTAAACGAAATTAAACATGCTCAAAATTATGACAAACAGTTACATGTCACATACATATATACAATAACACATGCTCTAATTAATTTACATCTAACTATCCAATTAACATGGTACAATAATACCCACAATAATAATAACAATATATAATAATAATATCAGTAAATAATTAAATATATATAAATAAATAAATAAAAACTTCAGCAGCGGGGAAACCTATCTTCCAGTCGCAGGGGGATGGCCACAGTAGAGGGGCGGCGACAGCAGGACAGCGCCGGACAAGGACAGGGATCGAGACCGGCGATGATTCGGCGATTCCGACGGCAGAGGGCGAGTGGAGGACGGCACAGCAGGCGAACGACACCGGCGGAGCAGCAGCAGCAGACCGCCGGACGAGTAGAGGGGGGGTGGCCCTGGTGGTTGGACGGGAACCCGACGTCGGCGACGGGGCCGGCAGAGCAGGTTGGCAGCGGCGGCGTCAGGCAGCGTGGACAACGACACCTAATTCCCGCATCTGACGGGCGACTCCGGCGATGGCGAGGCCACTCCGGCGAACCTCCGGTGGCTGTGCAGTCACAGCGGTAGAAAACGAAAGGAAAGAAAAAAAAAAAAAAACTAATTCACTAGGAGACAAAAATGCACGAATTTCGAGATCATATGTTTATTATTTTACGTGGTGTCTTTATTACATAGATACTAGGGGCTATTTATAGCTAACCTAGACCCAAAAATTAGGAAAAAAATATATTTTCTCTAATATGCACTCAATAAATTCGAAAATTATATATATATATATATATATATTTATGAATTTTGCCATAAATATATACTATATATTTTCTGATTATTACATCATTTATTGCATATGTATTGTCCTAATTTAAACCGAGTCTATTTTTGGCAACCCCATGACCTTCCATATTTAAATATTTCCTTTTTTAAACGCGTTACACATAACATTTTTAACATGTTACATACGTGTCGCGGTACCAAAATTAGGTGTTTACATGCGGAATCAACGAATTCTTGCGCATCTATCCAACAAATTCTTGGCATTCTTTGAATCAACGAGTTTTTGTCCCATCTATCCCCATCACGCTGCATTAGATTGGTATCAGAGCCGAAGATCCTGCACGATGCCGTTCCTTGATTTGCTAGCACCAGATCGTACCAGGACCGCGACTGTTCTTGATAATCCAATTTATGATGAGTACGCCGATGATGATGACGTCACAACAATGATCGACCATCACTCCACCTTCCATGATCCTGGATTTATCCTTTTCCCGACCGCCAGGAGCGACTTCGAAGGCCTCTTGACCTCCGATTTCGGGTACAAGCCACAAGGGAAATCGACCCCAACATCGGCACCAAGACCACACTCGAACACCACTTCACGTGAAATTTTTTACGATTTTGTGGCTGAGTGTGTTCTTCTTCCTGCTTCCTATTACTGGCCTTCGTTGCGCAAGATTCGAGGGCGAATCTTCTCTTCCCTGGAGACAATGATGTGGGTGAAGTCTCGGATTTGGGCATGCGAGTACACTTTTTCATGCGGAAATGGCGTTCTAAGAAAGACCTATAGCTTGCCCCTCTTTGGACGGACTCCCGTAGAATGCATTCGAGGGGGTTTGTCCAAAGACGAGTAAACACTAATTTTGGCTAGGAAGTATATCTTCTTCCGGGTCTTCAAGTCTCCAAGGTGGCCTTTGGCTTTATTAACGATGCGGAAAAGTTAAACTTCTGTCGGCGGTGCCCCTGTTGACAGTACCTCCATTGGTAGTGCAGAAAATAGAACCTCCGTCGGCGGTGCCTCCATTGGTAGTGCAGAAAAGTAAAGCCTCCAGTGACATGCGGAAAAGTAAAGCCTCCAGTGGCGTGCAATAAAGTAAAACCTTTGGTGATGATTTGTAACAGAAGACCTCTACGTCAGACAGTACCAACAACCTCTGGTGACGCCTCTAGTGGCGAGTGGTAACGGAAAAACCTCTACGTCAGACCGTACCGGAAAACCTCTGGTGATATCTCTGGTGGCGAAAGACCTCTACGTCAGACCGTACCGGAGAACCTTTGGTGATGCCTCTAGTGGCGAGTGGCAACGGGAGACCTCTACGTCAGACCGTACCGGAGAAACTCTGGTAATATCTCTGGTGGCGGAAGACCTGTACGTCAGACCGTACCGGAGACCCTTTGGCGATGCCTCTAGCGGCGTATGTCGGAGAAGAGCCTCTAGTGGCGTCCGTTGGAGAAGTGCCTCTAGTGGCGTGACTTGCGAGGGCTGAATACTAAGACTTCGTTCGTCGGGGGTGACTCTCAGAAAGCTGGATAACTTCAGATCCTGATTGTCGGTTGTGACTTGTAGGAACAGACTGTAACAGTCCTACTCATCTTTGAATGGTGACTCGCGAGAGCAGATTGTAACCGTCCCATTTGCCGTGAAATTGATTTGTAGGAACAGACTGTAACTGTCCTACTCATCCTTGAATGATGACTCGCGAGAGCAGACTATAACCGTCCCGCTTGCCCTGAAGTTGACTCGTAGGAACAAAGTGTAACAGCCCTACTCATCCTTGGAATGCGACCTGCGAGAGCAGACTGTAACCGTCTCGCTTGCCACAGACTGCAACAATCCTACTCGTCCTTGAATGGTGACTCGCGAGAACAGACTGTAACCGTCCCACTTGCCGTGAAGTTGACTTTGGAAGGCGCTGTGTTGCGCATGAATGTTTGTCCCTAATTTTTGCCTAAATTGCGCACGGCGCGACAATCTAGCGGGATCTTTTCTTTTTCTTTTTTCTTTTTCTTTTTCTTTTTCTTTTTTCTTCTATTTTTTTTGTTTTTTTTTGTTGAGAATTTCTCTTTTTTCTCTCCTTTTGCCACGGCCGATTGAGAGATTTATGACCGTGCCCCTCGGTTTTTTTATTTTCTCTCATTTTGCCATGATTGCAATTTCTGAATTTGCAACCATGCCCCTCATTTCCTGATTTTGCCTAGGCGCCCTTTCGGGTTTTCAACCTAGCGGAAGCACTCTTTATTTGGTAGCCGATTAAACGGTGGATGTGACCCGTACTTTATTTTCCGCCTCGATGCGGGAGTATTTGTAGCCATTTGGAGGGTGACTCCCTTTTCTCACCGTCTTCGATGTTGCGGGAGCTTTTTTTTATTGTAGCCATTTGGAGGGTGGCTGTGGCCCTTCATTCCTTGTCTCTGATCCGGGAAACACTCTTTGTATGTAACCATTTTGAGGGTGGTTGTGGCCTTTTCACTTAATATCCGCCATCAATGTTCCGGGATCGCTCTTTTGACTGTAGCCGTTTGAGGGACGACTGTGACCCTTTCTTTTATTTTCCCGCTCTCACCGGTTTCGCGGGATCACCTTTTTGTGTAGCCATTTTAAGGGTGGCTGTGGCCCTTTCACCTATTTCCTGCTTTTGACGTTGCAGGAGCGCTCTTTATCTGTAGCCATTTGAAGGGTGGCTGTGGCCCTTTCTTTATAGTCGTTTTAGGGACGACTGAGACCCTTTTTATCTGTAGTTGATTTAGGGACAACTGTGACCCTTCTATTTTTTCACTGCTCTCACAAAATTTACATAAAAACTCTCTTTATTTTTCTGTAGCCGATTAAAGGGCGGCTGTGACCGTAAAGAAAATGATTTTTTATTTTTTATTTTTTTGCTCTTTTGCTTCTTTTTTTTGCTTGTTTTTTTGAAAAATAAAATTTAACGAAAATAATCAACAATTATGTACATGCCCCAAGTGGCAAATTGAAAAATTTTAATTCAAAACATCTTCTTGAGAAGGACTCATGTGATTGAGTCAAAATATACTGGTCGTGTCGACGTCCTGGATTAACCCTACGACAATGGATGACATAGGCAATGATTTCTTCTATCGGCTTCTCAAGTGACCCGACTATTGCTCAATCTTATCTGGGGATGCCCCACGGTTAGCACTGACGAGTTTAGACTTCGCCACATGACGAATGTATGACTCGGTTGAAGATCACACATGGTAACGTGGAGTAGTCCGCATTGGGGCACAGATATTGCGCGAGATAAATTCGGCAGCTGACACAAGAATGGTTGGCGAGCAAAGGGCCGTGCACGAGGTGTGCTCTTCAGGGGCTTTGATTTGGAGGATTACCCAAACTGCACAATGATTAAGGAAAAACTCAAATTCCGAGGATAAAAATGATCACAACTTTTCTTACCTGGGTTTCGGATTTTTCTAGTGGGGAATGTGCTCGCTATGCGACTGGACCTGCTGCATGTCCTGATTTTCCCGCTCCATCTAGAAATCACAACTTGTATATAAACACCCGCAGGAAAGTAAATGCCCCTGGACCTCTGATAGAAGGCACCAACAATAATGTTTTCTTTGCTTGACATTTAAAATGTTCATTGATCAACACATTGAATCTTCACGAGACTCTCGATGATCTCTTGATATTTTCCCATCTATGGACATTTCCGATCTCAATGGGAGGTGCCCCTTGTTTACCACTGACCGGTTTAGACCTCACCGTAGAACAGATGCACAGCTTGGTTCGGGGACGCGTATGAATTCCACACATGGTGGGTGGAATTTTGACATATAAGTTCTTTGGAGCAGTCACGTTTCACGTGGTTGCGACCTCGGTTGAAATGGTCGTCTGATCTGCCAAAAGAGTAGGGACACTTAAATCTCAAAGAAAAATCAAGTACAATTCATCGTACCTGAGCGTTGGATATCCCGAGTGCGCAATTTGTGCTTCGTGCAACTGGATGGCTGCATGTTCTTTTTATGTTGCCCCGTTTGGCTGACACCACTCGTATGTACCAGATACCAATACCTATACAAGGATACCTGAAAAGACCAAACACGGGAGTTAGTATAAAGAATAAAAGAATTCATGCATGATTTTGAAAACTTCTAATGTCATTCATTTCATAATTTTGATTACATTTCAGAAAGAATCAAAATTTATGATCTAAGGTGTTTCGCACTAGCTTGGAGTTTACTGAGTTTGCCGAGTGCACTATCTGGCTCGAACTCATGGCAAATGCTCGAAACAAGGTTTCTCAAAAAGGTTTTCTTGTCCTTTGTTTAAACTCGAATAGTCGCACTCAACTGCACAGTTAAACTATTTTCAAAAATTAGCATCAAAACTCTAATTTTTTTAAATGCTTGCTCATGCGAATGTTGAGACGATCTTGCCAGAAAAGTGCAATACACCTTGGATAAAAACGAATGACACTTTGATTTTTTTAAATGCTCATGCATGCTCGAAAAGTTAAAGTTTTACTGATAAGAAACTTACAACTTACAACCGGTTTACCTGAATGACACATATGGAATGTATGTACAAAATGAAAAATCCAGGTGAAATTATTTTTTATAAAAAGAAATGCAAATGCAATGCATGTTTGGAATTAGAAGCTCAACAACTAAGAGAAGATTTACAATCTAAAAAAAAGAATCGTTTTTCCTAAAACAATGCCTATGAGGTGAAAGTTGTACAGTTGATAAAACTTACAAGTTACCTGAATTTTTTTGTTTTTTTATGAGGGAAAAAAAATCAATGCATCCTAGTTGCTCAAAATTAAAAAAATAATCAAGTGAAATTTTTTAAAAAAAAATGTATATGAGATGCACACAAATAAATACAATATGCAAACTTAAAAAATAAAAGTTCTACAACTAAGAAAAATTACAATTTACCTGAAATGTTTTTTTCGAAAATAATGCATATGAGATGCACATCTTTAAAAAAAATCAGGTAAAATGTTTTTTAAACAAAGAGCCCTAAAACTAAGAGAGCTTACGATTTATCTAAAAAGTTTTTTTTAATTAATGCATACTGGATGCATTATTTAAAATAAAACAATTTAGGTAAAAAGTTTTTGAAATGATGCATATGGAATACACGTTCGAAATTAGAAGCTCTAATAGCTAAAGGGGAATTAAAATTTCCAAAAATGTTTTTTTACATGCGCGACGCGCTAACCAAAATCACAACTTACCTGAAGAGTTTTTTTTTAAGAAAAAAATAATGCGTATGAAACGCAAGTTTGAAATAAATAAAAAATTCAGGTAAGAGGTTTTTTTTTAAAAAAAAAACAATGCATACAAAATGCATGTTCGGAAAGAAAATTTCTAAATGACTAACTACTTAGCTGAAAAAGTTTTTTTTTTGTTCTTTAAAAAAATGCAATGAGACGAATGCATGAGAAATAAAAGTTATACAAACAGTAATGATAACATTTACAACAAAAAAAACAGATCATGTTAGGGGGGGGAGGGTAAAAAATGTGTGGCTTTTCTTTACAAGGTAGGTTCCTCTGACAGGTTCCCGACAAGGTGGTTTATTCACCCCATCATAGGGATCATAAGACCTTCACAAGCGAGTAGTGTTTTTCCGAGCCGTACCGGCGGCCCAGCCGCTCCGGTCGTACCGTACTAAACCTCCAGGGTTCCTAGTCGCCCTGGGTTTTAGGCGTTTTAGAGATTACGCTAAAGTGGTGTGTGTGCGAATATAAACAATGCCACAAAAAAGAAAACGTTAGTTAATAACTCTAAAAAATGTACCTGTCACAAAAAAACAAAGTTAGAATGGTGAAGTCAATAAAATATAAAAACTCAAACAGCATGGCAATAAGCGAATATAATGAGCCCGAACCCTCTAAATCGTCCCCAGCAGAGTCACCAAATTGTCGGACCTAAAATCTGACCTAAGGCGAATTACGTTTTGAAAACGTGGATTTTTGAATAGAGTCGCCACTAGTTAATTATTAGGCTAACTAGAATCCTAAAATACCTAAGCGAATAACTAATCAAACACCTAGGTATTAAATCGGTCTACGATCAAAAATACGAGTTCGGGGGTTCTGTTACGAATTAAAACTCATGGAATTAATCACGCCCTTTCGGTACTCAATTCACAAATTTTCCAATTTCAAAATTGAAGCGTGCTTTTATGACGAATTAATCTATTGTTAAAAAAAAAAAAACAAAACTAACTTTTTCGCGACACTATTATTAACGATAAAACTGAGCATTAAAATATTATTAAGCACCTAAAACTCCTAATTGCGTTAAAATCTAAACGAAATTAAACATGCTCAAAATTATGACAAACAGTTACATGTCACATACGTATGTACAATAACACATGCTATCTAATTAATTTACATCTAACTATCTAATTAACATGGTACAATAATACCCACAATAATAATAACAATATATAATAATAATAATATCAGTAAATAATTAAATATATATAAATAAATAAATAAAATAAAATAAAAACTTCAGCAGCGGGGAAACTTACCTTCCAGTCGCAGGGGGATGGCCACAGCAGAAGGGCGGCGACAGCAGGACGGCGCCGGACAAGAACAGGGATCGGAACCGGCGATGATTCGGCGATTCTGGCGGCAGAGGGCGAGTGGAGGACGGCACAGCAGGCGAACGACACCGGCGGAGCAGCAGCAGCAGACTACCGGACGAGCAGAGGGGGGGGGGGGGGGTGGCCTTGGTGGCTGGACGGGAACCTGACGTCGACAACGGGGCGGAGCAGGTTGGCAGCGGCGGCGTCAGGCAGCGTGGACAACGGCACCTAATTCCGGCGTCTGACGGGCGACTCCGGCGATGGCGGGGCCACTCCAGCGGACCTCCTGTGGCTGTGCAGTCACAGCGGTAGAAAACGAAAGGAAAGAAAGAAAAAAAAAAAAACTAATTCACTAGGAGACAAAAATGCACGAATTTCGAGATCAGATGTTTATTATTTTATGTGGTGTCTTTATTACATAGATACTAGGGGCTACTTATAGCTAACCTAGACCCAAAATTTAGGGAAAAAAATATATTTTCTCTAATATGCACTCAATAAATTCGAAAATTATATATATATATATATATATATATATATGAATTTTGCCATAAATATATACTATATATTTCCTGATTATTACATCATTTATTGCATATGTATTGTCCTAATTTAAACTGAGTCTATTTTTGGCAACCCCATGACCTTCCATATTTAAATATTTCCTTTTTTAAACGCGTTACACATAACATTTTTAACATGTTACATACGTGTCGCGCGTACCAAAATTAGGTGTTTACATGCGGAATCAACGAATTCTTGCGCCTCTATCCAACAAATTCTTGGCATTCTTTGAATCAACGAGTTTTTGTCCCATCTATCCCCATCACGCTGCATCAGATTGGTATCAGAGCCGAAGATCCTGCACGATGTCGTTCCTTGATTGGCTAGCACCAGATCGTACCAGGACCGCGACTGTTCTTGATAATCCAATTTATGATGAGTACGCCGATGATGATGACGTCACAACGATGATCGACCATCACTCCACCTTCCATGATCCTGGATTTATCCTTTTCCCGACCGCCAGGAGCGACTTCGAAGGCCTCTTGACCTCCGATTCCGGGTACAAGCCACAAAGGAAATCGACCCCAACATCGGCACCAAGACCACACTCGAACACCACTTCACGTGAAAATTTTTATGATTTTGTGGCTGAGTGTGTTCTTCTTTCTGCTTCCTATTACTGACCTTCATTGCGCAAGATTCGAGGGCGAATCTTCTCTTCCCTAGAGAGAATGATGTGGGCGAAGTCTCGAATTTGGGCATGCGAGTACACTTTTTCATGCGGAAATGGCGTTCTTAGAAAGACCTATAGTAAACTATGGGGTTTGACAGTTTTTGGCCAAATTTCTTCGTCTAGATGGTCAAATTTGCAGTTTTATGTTTCTTTCGGTCTTTTTTATAATTTGTCTGTTTTGTTTGGGGCTTTATTGTTAATTTCGGATTTTGTCCTAGGTTTAGGGTTTTATATTTTTCTATTTAAACTTTGTTAGCCGTCATTTACATTCAGATTATTGATTAATGAAAAAAATTGAGGTTTTCCTCTACTCTGCGTCAATTCTTCGGTATTCTGCGGAATCAACGAATTCTTGCACCTCTATCCAACAAATTCTCGGCATTCTTTGAATCAACGAGTTTTTGTCCCATCTATCCCCATCACGCTGCATCAAGTGGTATCAGAGCCAGGTTAGGAGTTCTTAAAATTTTGATAAACTGAGGTTCTTAATGTTCATAAAAACCGAATTTTTTATGTTCATGAACACCATGAAGAATCCGAAATTTTTAAGTAGATTTCATGTGTTTGATCTTTAAAAACTTAAAATTTTCAAATTTACATATTTTTCTAGATCAAAACCGAATTTTTCATGATCAATTTAAGTTTGATGTTCATGATATTCAAGAACACCATGAGTTTTATCAAGAACATGTTTTGGATTCACGATCAAGTTAGAGTTTGATCTTAAAATTTGACAACTTTTCCAATTTTCTTATTAGTGCCGAAAATTCCTAAGGGTGTTTTAGGTAAAAAAAATTAATTTTCCTGGCCACCAAGCAATTAAAAATTCGGCACAATCTATAATAGATATAGGTTGTCATTTTTAAATTTTATTAATAGGTAACTATATCTAGAAGTTGGAAATAAGGATAGGTTCTAATATAATATTGTAAAAGATATTAACTATCAATATATATGGATTAAAATAGGGTTAATATATATATTAATATTTAATTTGGCCAAAATTGTATATTAATATATATTTATATTGTTGATTGATTTATATCTCAAAGATAGAATCTTGACAATATTTATATATATATATATATATATATATATATATATATATATATATATATATATATATAAATATATTTACATATGCCGACTTTTTATATATATATAAGCATTATTGGAAATTATTTTATATAATTAATAATTCTGGATGGCTAAGTTAAGTTTTATGGTGGATTTTAAAACCCTACTTAGCCTATAGAATTATTTCGGCCGAACCCTAGGGTTCATGGGCCGGTCCAATTGCTAAACCGGATCGGGATAAACCTATCCAAGTTTTCTTAATCGGGTCGGACCATAGTAACTAAATTGAACCTAACCTAACCGGTTTTGAGTGATAAACTGAACCACTATCTTATTTTATTGAACTGTTTCGGACCAAACCGGAATTTTAAAGATCAGAATGAGTTGAACCGGATTTTATAATTTGGACCGAACCTCTTTAAAATTCTCGGAAATTTTAAATTGTTCAATAAAATAGGATGTCAAATTTTAAATTCAAAATGTTTTCGAACTTTAAAATTAGCTTAAACAGTGCTCTAAGGGTTTGTGTTTTAATACACGGTTTCAATCAAAACCCTAATGCCTGGTTTCGAGTATAGGGATGTATCTCGGACTTGCATGTTTTTGGGACTGGATTAAATTAGTGGGCTGATTTGCAATTGTTTATTTTCTGCATCATATATTTTGATATAATTAGAACTGTCGTCTTGACTTAGTCAAGCAGGCTGGATATTATATTGCGAGCATTGAGCTCTGGGATTTAAATATATGGTTTGCACAATAGGATAGACATGCTATGCTGATTGAAAGTGACTAGAATCCATGTCTAGAAATTCGCATGATTGATTGTAAGCATGAATTGCAAAGCGTTTTATAAAACCGAAAATTTCAGTCGCCAATTATGCATGATGTGTGCGGATGTTGCATGTTTTGACGCGTATGCTAGGATGTTCATGATAGAACGCATGTGATTATTTACTTTACGTAGAATTATATATGCTAGGAACATTAGACGCATGACGCGTAAGCATATTGTGTTCGATATTTATGGCATGGTATGATGATTTTCTAGATGTAGTATAATTATAAATATGCATGCGCAAATTATCGGATAATTTTACAAAATCATAAGGGCCTTGGGAAAGCCAAGATCGGGTATGCTTATTTGAAAATTCTCGTTCCGGTAATTTGCAATAGAATAACCGTTTTCAAAAGACTGATCTATTAGATTGAAAACGACAATAGTGTGAATTCTTTCACGACACCCCTTCCTCGGTTTACTGAAGGTTGGTTTGGTTTAGTGACTGAAGAATCATTATTCGTCGTATTCCATCATAATAGATAATCCGATGTATGCAGTTTTGTCAAAATGTTGTTATCTTCCCAACCTAGTGTTGTTATCGATGAATAGATGGCATTATCATGTGAATCTGAGCTATTAGTTGAGACAAATTATGACTCGTGGAGCAAACGCGTCATTACGATTTTGGAAGCACAAGGTCTGTGTGACCACATACAAATAACCATGAATTACCCAAATGTCGGACTCACCAAAGATCTGGCATTTGCCCACTTTAAGTGGGAGCAAGATGACAAGAAAGCAAATGAGCTGATACTGTCGGAAATGTCAGAAGATTTCTATGTCCGCTATAAGGATGATCCGACGACAAAGGACATCTGGGATGCCCTCTTTCTGAAATATGGAAGTGGCATGGCAGTTACACTGCACCCACTTATACCAACATTAGAAACCTGTCTGAACAACACATTAAGAGTGTACTTGAAAAAGTATACGACCTCTTTCGCCTATTCAAGCCATTGGAAGATGACAGTCAGATGGCTGAATGGGATAAAATTCATGCCATAATAGGGATCCTCCCGAAGTCTTGGAGAGCAACCAATGCCATATTGTCTGTCAGCAATTCCGTACTTGATACTGCATATGTCCTGAAAATAGTCGAGATGGAACAGGCTCGATTAAAATCGGTATCGAAGGAACCAAAATCCACAGGATAAGCTGGCCGCAAGAAAAGGAAATTCAGGAACAAAGGAAAGAAACAACAAGCAGTCGACGGTAAAACGTTGACTTCACCTAAACAAGGCAGTCCCAGATTAAAATATGAGATAGTTTGCGGGAACTCCAGCCCACGCCGAATAAGCGATGGTGCAGGTTCCAGCAAATCGCATCCTGAAAAGG
Source organism: Clarkia xantiana subsp. parviflora (assembly GCA_036873135.1). Lineage (NCBI taxonomy): Eukaryota > Viridiplantae > Streptophyta > Magnoliopsida > Myrtales > Onagraceae > Clarkia > Clarkia xantiana. Next base: position 14,683,803 of record JAPTYO010000012.1, on the reverse strand, counting down.
TATGCAAATTTTGTTATGTAGAGGAAGCTTTAGTTTCCTCAACTGTCATGTTAACTGACTCAAATCCGTCTTGGATTCTTGATTCAAGTGCAACGGACCACATAGCCAACAATCGAGAACTATTTGCCAAGTTTAGACGATTGCCGAAGGATTCTAAAATGATATACATTGGCGACAACTCACAAGTTGAAGTCATAGGGGTAGGGACTTGCAAATTACTGATGGGCAATGGCAAATTCTTACTTCTAGATAATGTCCTTTTCGCTCCTAGAATCCGTAGGAACGTTGTTTCTGTTTCTGCTCTTATGGATAAAAACTTTTATTTTGTCATTTGAGATATCCTTTGTTCGTATAAATAAAGGGGATACTTTATTAGGATATGTATTTTCTTATAATGGTTTGTTTATCATGGATCTACATGGCAATGTAAATTCATATCGCTTGTATGCAATGTCTTCCAAAGAAGCAGAAACTGACGCAACCGGATGGCATTCGCGGTTTGGACATATAGGCTATGACAGAGTTCAGTCGTTGGCTCGACGAGGGCTTTTGCCCGGAACAAACAGTGTGGTCAAACACACATGTTATGACTGTCTGGATGGAAAGTCCACCCGCAAGCCATTCGGTGATCAAAACGAGCAGAATTTCCATTGCAGATAATCCATTCTGATGTCTGCGGACCAATGAACGTAACTGCTAGGAATGGAAAGCGATACTTCGTAACTTTCATTGATGACTACACCCGATTTGGGTTTACTCATTTGATTACTCACAAATCTGAAGCTATAGATTGCTTTAAAAGCTTTCTGAAGCTCGTGGAGAATCAACAGGAGCGGAAGGTGAAAATCCTTCGTACCGATAGAGGTGGAGAATATCTCTCTAATGAGTTTGATAAGTTATGCAAAGAAAGTGGGATCGCCCGTCAAGTGACGGTCCCCAACACACCACAGCAGAATGGTGTGGCTGAACGTCGTAATCGGACTCTCCTAGACATGGTGAGAACCATGATGTCACAAGCACAATTACCAATTTATTATTGGGGAGACGCATTGCTTGCTGACACTCATGTAGTAAACCTTGTCCCATCAAAAGCAATTAACACAACACCGTATGAGCTCTGGACTGGTAGAGAGTTAAATCTTACCAGGCTGGGACCTTGGGGGTGCGCAGCTTACACACATACAACTGACAAACGATTTTACAAGTTAGGCCACAGAGGACTTAAGAGCATCTTTATAAGATACTCCAAAAACTCAAAAGGTTATGTATTTGTGTCAACTCAAGAAAACGGTAGTGTGTACGAACATGAATCCAGAGACGTCACTTTTCTTGAGGACGAATTTTCATCGCTTCAAGAGATAAAAACAGATGAAGTTCTGACCGAACTAGAACATGATGATGATGATTCTCAGGTCCCACTTTATTCGAGTGGGAGATTTGGCACATCAACAAGTGATTCGGTTAATGAGGACGATATCCCCATTATAAATCCAACTACCATTGCTGAGAATGCGAATCAAATAGAACCTGACATTCATAACACACAACTACCATCAATTCCCATTATTTCAAGTGGGAGTGAGATGATCGCTCCAGTTCTAGATCCTAGCGATCAAAGAACTAATCTCGGAGGTGAAATTCCGAGACGAAGGGGTCGTCCTAGAAAAGTTGTTGCTCAAAGTTCTAGTAACGCCAACATTCCCAGTGGGAGTAGTGCCCCGATAAGAGGCATTATTCCAAGTGGGAGTATGGGTCAAACTCAAAATGGGATAGGTGAGCCTAGACGCAGTCAAAGGCAACACACTTCCCCTAAAAGGTATCCGATTGAGAGAGGCGAAATATTCACTCTCACATCTGTTGATGAACCAGTAACGGTTAAACAAGCGATGGAAGGACCTCAAGCAAAGGAATGGAGAAAAGAAATTGAAGATGAAAAAACTCAAACTCACTGCTAATGGAGAAGTCGAGCGATACAAAGCTCGACTAGTTGCGAAAGGATATACCCAAATCCACGGAGTGGACTTTGATGAAACATACTCACCAACTGTGCATTACACCACAGTAAGGGTCATCCCTGCCCTAGTTGCTAGTCTTGATCTAGAGCTACATCAAATTGATGTTAAGACCGCATTCCTCCATGGAAACCTGGAGGAAGAGATCTATATGGAGCAGCCAGAGGGTTTCATTACTCCTGGCAAAGAACGTAAAGTTTGCAAACTCCAAATATCTATATATGGCCTTAAACAATCGTCTCGGCAATGGTATCGCAGATTCCACGAGGAAATCGTCGGATACGGATTCGTGAATCTTCACGAGGATCCCTGCGTATGCACCAAGACCTCCGGGTCTAAGTATATCATCATAACACTATAAGTGGATGACATACTCATTGATGCGAACGGCATAAGTTTTATGAATAAATCAAAGTCCTGGTTAGCATCAGCATTCGAGATGAAAGACATGGTAGATGCCACGTACATCTTAGGCATCAAAATTGCCCGAGATCGTGCCACCCGGAGATTATGTCTATCTCAGGAATCATATATCAACAAATTGTTGAAAAGATTCAGAATGCTGGATGCTAAACCCGTGGATACGCCGGTTGTGTTCGGTGCGCGCTATCGAAGCGTGATGGCCCGAAAAACCAGCAGGAGCGTGAACAGATGAAGAATGCAGAGTATTTGAGCATGGTAGGGAGTCTAATGTACGTCATGCTCTGTACTCGGCCAGACATCTGTTACACTGTGGGCCTAGTAGCAAGATTCCAATCATATCCTAGTTATCAACATCTAAAGGCCGTAAAACGAATTATCAGATATCTGAAAGGTACTGCCGACTACGTTTTGTGCTATGAGGGCGATCAGCTCGAATTGACCGGTTATAGTGACGTCAACCACGGTGGCGATCCAGATGATCGTAAGTCCACCACATGAGGAGTTTTCCTCCTTGCTAATGTTGCCTTATCATGGGTAAGCAAGAAGCAATCGTGTGTCGCGCTTTCTACTATGGAATCGAAATTCGTTGCCCTCTCCAAAAACGCACAAGAAGCGGTCTGGCTAAAAAGGCTTCTTACTGCATTAATTGGCACCGACAAGAAGAGTAAACCTGTGAAGGTGTACTCCGACAGTCAGGCGGCCATTGCGGCAATTAAGAATCCCAAGTACCATAGTAGGACAAAGCACATTGATGTGAAATACAATTATGCTAAATCTGTTCTGGAAGACCACATAATCGCTTTAGAATACTTGCCTGCAGACAATATGGTCGCAGACCCTTTAACTAAGCCGTTACGTAGGGAGATTTTTGAAAAACACGTAAAACTGCTTGGATTACGTAGGGCTTAAACTGTGTGGCTTGTAAAAAGTGATAACGTTTTGACATTTGAAATGATATTTCAATTGAATAAAAGAATTTCAATTTGATTTTATGATTTATCGACGTCATAATTATTAACAACATCGGATTTTACGGTCTATAAACTAATTCGTAGGAATTAGTAAAATTCTCCAACCAAAATTATGTCGAATGTGAACGTTGCCTCGTCACACAGGCACAGTCATCTTGTAAGGAGAGAGGGACCTCTACCATAACAAGATTGGCTAAGAATCAGGGGGATAAACCTGATTAAACAAAACGATAACATTGTCACGCTTAACAGCATGACTTAATCTTCGTTTGGTAAATCGCCGAGTTGGACTTTGTCCATCACTATATATCACATTCAAGGCCAGATGAGAGATTCTGCGATAGCATTATTGAAATATCCCATCCCTGGCTTTACCAGGTGTGCTATCGACGCGTGCTTCATACTGCGCGTGCCACGTACGACCACGGGGTCATGCTCGGTTGTGCTAGCTAGAATCTTTGTGATTCAAAGGGCGCATACTTCTTCACCTTGAGCGTGTGATTGATCCCGGATGCCTTATAAAGAGGCATCCAAAGTATCCTCACGGACTCAGAACATATACCTAAGGTCTGGCTCAATGCTCACTTTCCGGCGTACGAGCGTAGTGCCAAAGAAAACAGCCAAGTGACCACGTCTTGGAAACCGGTTGAGTCAGACTAAGGGTATAAGCGATGGGGATGGTCAAGTTCACCTTTAATTCACCGACTCTCGTGTTCACTAGGTGGCCGCCAACCAGATATTAGTTGAAGGTTGTGAACACTTGTACGGATGCCCTGGAGAAGTATTCCTTTGTGGAAAACTGGGCAATTGGAGAATTAACAGTTGACCAAGGATACAGTGCGGTACATGTTTTATTTCAAACATGTTTGGTTCATGAAAGGGAATCAATGTTCTGCGGGCGTTACAATACTCCTAACAGATGAGTAGCACGATGCCTGTCGTATCTGCCGGTCGCACGGCAAGCCTCGTATGAACTATTCGGAGACGGAGACGAAGACTGAAGACTGAGATGTTTATACTATTGCGTAACCGTATAGATTAACGAGCACCCTCCCATTCCGGCGAGTGGGAGCTGTTAGCATATGGTGACGTGGCGCCGTAATAGGAGCCCGTTAATTAAGGGAATTACCTAAGTTAATTAGATAACTGTCAATTTGGGCTAATTGGGTCAAACCCAATTAGTAATTGACAAGGGAGGCCCAAAATGGGCCTCCCCTTAACATGCATAGTTCGGCCGCCCCCTTTATACCACATTGGTTGGAGTTGCCTTTTGGCAACTCCACCAATACTATATATAGGGGTGTCTGCTAAGGGTTTCAGTGTTATCAGAACTGGACCGGACGTCGAACCAGCAAGGGTGCCGGTTCCCGGTTCACCGGTCAGACCGCCGGTCCGACCCGGTTCGGTTGCTGGTCCATATAATATAATATAATATATAATCCAGTCCGCCGGTTCGACCTGGTTTTTTTTTTGTTTTTTTTAATGAAAGGAAAGTCCGAACCGGTGAACCGACGAACCGCCCGGTTCGCCCAAAACCGGCCGGTTCGGTGAAAACCGGACTTCAGAACCGGGTTCGCTTACATCCTCCGGAAATGAGCAAACCGGACCGTGGAGGGGTCCGGTTCCGGTCCGGTTCTGATAACACTGAAGGGTTTATTCACTCATTCATAATAACAAGGATTTCCATTGAGAACACTTGTTTCCCTTAGTTAAATTTCGACACCATCACATCTGATCTGAGATTCCATCTCCGTTGAAGAATCGATCAGAGGTCTTGTTGTGGAGCTACATCGCGTGAGACTTCTTCTAACAAAGAACTTGAACGTGGTTCCGACCGGAGGATCAGAACTCCCTCCACATCGTTCTTGGGCAGGAAAGCTAAAAGGTATGTGTACTAATACCGCTACGTAGATTAGATTTCTTGCTAGTACACGTTTAGTATTCCGTAGTATTACGTCCCCGTAATCCAACAGAAGATGTCCGTCGTGACCTATGTGGTGTGCTTCATACAAAGCCGCTGCAGCAGTCAATCCTCCGGCCACCATTTTTCCCACACAAGGTCTATCAACTTGTGCAACAATTAGTACATTGATCAAAACCACCCTATTTCACTAATTTCATTATATCTACATGCTTCATTTAAAAATCAAAACTCAAGTCGACGAGTTGAAGCCCATTATGTATGGACCCAATTATCAACCAAAGTAAGGTCAATGCAACAAGAAAGTAATTTAAGTTACTACAGAAAACCTAAATATGACAAATTTAGGAGATTATAATTAGGTTAGAATAGAATCAAGCCATACATAAAATGAAGAACCGAACGGATTGACATGTTGTCTGATTCTGACATGACCAAGATTCCGTAATATATTAAGAAGGGTTAATAGATCTTTTGGTATAATATGTTTGACGATTTTTGGTTTTTGGTGCAACAAATTTTTTTTTCGTATACTTTTGGTGCAATACGTTTGCAACTTGTACAACTTTTGGTGCATCCGTTAGTTTGACCGTTAAATAGTCATGTGACTTGCACATGCTAGCCCCGAATTTCTTTTTTTTTTTTCTTTTTTTTTTTTCAGTTTAGCCCTCAAATCTATTATCAAGTTTTTGTTTTTGCAATTTAGCCCTTAAACATTTTCAACCGCACTATATGGCTAAATTGACCTATTCATGGTCCGACCCATGACTAGGTCGAACCATGGCTAGGGTCACCGGTAGGGGTGAACCAGACCGGTTGGACCGGATTTTTGTTAGTTTCGGTCGGGTAGCTATATTTTCGGTCCGGTTTTTTTCCTAAAAAAATCCGACCATAAAATCGTGTGAAGAAAAATAAACCGTCCATTGGTAGTACGGTTTTTCGGTTCGGTTTTAAATCGAAAATCCAAAAATAGAAATTACCATTTAAAATTCTCATAATTTTCATGTTTATATCAACTCGAAAATGATAAATAACGTCCATTAATATAATTAAATAAATTATAAACTAAATGTATAATATATTCATAAGTGCCTCTTTTACAATTTACATTAACCTAATTAATTAATTATATTGATTATTATCAACTAATATAATGTATATTGTATATATTTAATTTAGTATAACGGTCGGTTCGTCTCCACAGTCCTTAAAGCTCAAAATCTGAACCGGTCCGACAAACCGAACTAGAGTAAAAAAATCCGACCAAAAACCAAACCGAATATTTCGGATTCGGTTTTTTCGGTCCGGACTGGTTCGGTTATCACCGGTTTTTCGGACTCCGCGGATTTTGGTTTCACCCCTAGTCACCGGTCCTAGGCGATCTTAACCATGAGTCGGACCATGAATAGGTCAATTTAGGCTTAGGGTCCAATTGAGTCAATTTTACCATAATGCTAAATTGACCTAGACATGTTTCGACCCATGGCTAGGTCGGACCATGGCTAGGGTCACCGGGCCTTGATGACCCTAGCCATGGTTCGACCTAGCCATGGATCAGACCATGACTAGGTCAATTTAGCCCTAATGTGCAGTTGGAAATGTTTAGGGGCTAAATTGAAAAAAAATAAAAACTTAGAACAAAAAATTTAAGGATTAAACTGAAAAAAGTAGAAATGTGGGGCTAGGCATGTACATGTAACGTGACTATTTAACGGTCAAACTAACGGTCAACTAACGGATGCACCAAAAGTGGTACAAATTACAAACGTGCACCAAAAGTATAAAAAAAGTTGGACCAAAATTCAAAAATCTTGGGTTAAGAACCTATGAAAGGTCTGAACTATCACCCATGTTAACGGGAGAGGTCTGAAATTTCAATTTTGTGGATAACAAAGGTCTCCGTCAAATTTTTCCGTCAAATGTGACGAAATATGGTCACGTGCAAAAAACGTGCCCCACTTTAAACTGTAATCCCAAAACTGCCCCTCCTTCGCCGGTGTGCCTGTCACGTGCAGAGTTGAAAAGTCTGAAATATCCCTATGGGCGGGAAATCAAAACATGCGTCTCTTCCTCTTCTTCATTCTGTCACTTCATTCCGATCAAAACAAAAAAATCTCTCATTTCTCTCAGTTTCTAAGTTCTCTCAAAACACTGAGAACCCAACCTAGGGTTTGGTGCGACGGGGAGTTTGTGGGTTTTCCGGCGAAGAAGAAGGCGGTTTCCATACGGAAACGAGGAGAAGGTGACGGGAGTGGCAGTACGCAGAGACAACGGGAAGGTGACGACGGTGCAACTGCAGCGGAGGCTCAATTTTCGGGTTGAGGAAGATGGCTGCCTCGCTTGGTAAGTGATTTCCACCCAAATATGAGATTATTTATGTGTATCGGTTGTGGGTTTGAAGATTTTCAGGAAATTGAACTTCATTTGTCATACGTTTTGGATTTTGCATGGAGGATCTGTTACTATTTTGTGAAAAATTGTTGTACAAGTGCTAATTAAGAGATTTTGGAGACAATGTAAAAAGAAAAACTGAAACTTGAAGAAGTTTAACTTTAAACTGAAACTTGAAGAACAATCTGTTAATTAAACTTGAATCTTTCATATTTGCGAGGTCCTAGTTGGTTATGTTGGGTGTTTAGAGGTAGAAAAATCGAAACTTGAAGTTACAAACCTCTGTTTCAGTGGTTAAACAGAATTTGGGTTAGGGTTTTAAAAACAAGTGTCATTTGATAACTTTAAACGGAAACTTGAAGAACAATCTGTTAATTAAACTTGAATCTTTCATATTTGCGAGGTCCTTGTTGGTTATGTTGGGTGTTTAGAGGTAGAAAAATCGAAACTTGAAGTTACAAACCTCTGTTTCAGTGGTTAAACAGAATTTGGGTTAGGGTTTTAAAAAAATGTCATTTGAAGTAGTAATTTAAGGGTTTTTATCTGTGAGTTGTTAACTATATATTTTAAAAAAAATACAACATTTCACTTCCTAGTTTATCTGAGTATTAAGAGATTAGAATTGATGAATGCCTAAACTTAAGAATAAAATTTGTCTTTCCTAGTTGCATATCTGAAAGCAGACTTCAGTAACTGAATGGTTGATTCATCCCCATACACAATAACAACAACATTATTATAGACAAAACTAAGTCCTAAAGTAAACAATAACAACATTTCAGACATTCTTTATTGACAAAGTTCAAATGTCAGACAGCTAAAACCAACATGAGCGTGTCTTTCAGACCTACTGAAATTGAAACTGAATTGAAACTGAATTGAAACTGAATTTTAAGGCTATTTTAATTGGTTCTATCTAATCCTTCAATAAATTGTTTTGTTGCAGATTTACCTGATACACCGGAGGAATATCCTATCACGTTGGAGATAAACCACCATGGTGCTTTCATAATTGAAGACAACGGTACCATAATTGAGTACGTTGGCGATGTTGACAGCATACAGATTTCAAGTTACTACCCTTTCAGCGAGCTTTTAAAGGAGTTGAGGTCAAAATTTGGGTATCCGGAGTGGGGATGGATACAATATAGGAAGCTTATTCCTGATCCCATCGTTTTAAAGTTGGTAATGGGTAGAACTGATTGGGGTGAAGTGCTAGAAATGCATCCTAGAGGAACAGTTATGCAGGTGTATTTGGTGAAGGATGATGTCTCTGGTTTATCAACTTTACGGTCCGGCGGCGCTGAGGGGAGTGGGAGAAGACCACAAGGTGAGCTGACTACATCCCAATTTAGGGATTGTATGCAGGGGCTGGTTGATGACTTGGCACGTGCCGGAAGAGAAGACAGAGATGGAGAGGAGGGAGCAGAGAAAGATCTTGAGGATCCTGCTCCCATCCAAGTTGATTCATCCCCATACACAGATGAGGAGGAAGTTGACACTGGAGATGAAGTAGAAGAAGAGGAAGATGACTCTCTTCCTTCCTCTGAACTGTAGTGTCTCTGATGAGAACTGGCAGCCAAGAGACGGGGATGACTTACACAGCACGAGTGAGAGTCCACCACCAGCTAATGAGGATGTATGGCATAGAGTTGCCAGAGAGACTGCAAGGGTGGAGAATGAGGAAGAAAAAAGAAAGGCAATTGCTGCAGGTAAGAGAAAGGTTGCTGATGATAGGAGAAGACGACAAAGAGGTATGAAGTTTAAATTTTGTTAATATATGAGGTCTGAGGTTTCCAAATTGTTAACATTGATTTATCAGCTACACTAATTAAACTTTGTTTCCTCCACAGCCAAACCATCACATGTTCCTGAGGATGAAGAGGTTGATGAGTTGACATTTTTGGATGAGATGGATGAACAACATAGTGATGATGCTCCTGAGGAGTTGCTCCACGACAACATGAGCCTCGCTTCATATGCACACTCTGGTGATCCTGAAGAAGTTTCAAGTCATGGGCGTTTTCCCGTGTACAAGGAGAGTTTAGAATCCAATGCCCCCCCCCCCCCCCCCACCAGACTTGAAGGTGGGGCTTGGTCACGGGTGAGGAAAGTCTGCAGGTACAAAACTATGTTTAATGAAACCAAGATGCTTGTTGTTGCTTTTCTATACATGTTTTGGTTTTGACTTGTTTATTTTTGTCATTCAATTTCAGGTAAAGACTTTAAAAAATAAGCACAGCAAAAAGTGCCTTGTGCTGAGGACAAGACAGATAAACAAGAATTGGTTGGTGCAAAAATATCTGGAGAAGTACAGACAGCAGAAGCTTACCACTGGCTACATTGTGAATGAGCTTGCTAAAGACAGACATGTCGATGTTAGTCGGTTCACTGTGCGGAATGCTTGTAAAATGATGGACGAAATCATAAGAGGAGAGAGGGAGAAGGAGTATGCCATGATTTGGGAGTACGCCCATGCGGTCAGGACTGCCAACCCAGGATCTACAGTGGGAGTTAGTATGAACAATGGGAGGTTTCAGCACTTTTACATGTGCCTAAAAGCATGTAAGACCGGGTTCATCCGTGGATGTAGACCTTTTTTTGGTCTAGACGGGTGTCACCTTAGAGGTGCGAAGACTGGACAAATTCTATCCGCTGTTGGTCAAGACGCAAATCAAGGGCTTTTTCCAATTGCTTTTGCTTGGGTAGAGGCGGAGACCTATAATTCTTGGTTGTAGTTCCTTGACCTCCTCAAAAAGTACATTGGCACAGGTCCTGAAGGAAGACACTGGGTGATAATGTCTGACAGACAGAAGGTAATATTTCTGGTTTAAAATCAGTACAAGGAATTTTTTGCTGTTGATTTCTGGTGTCTGGAAGTTTGACATATGTTTAAATCTAGGGTCTGTTAAGCTTAGGTTTGTTAATTTCTGGTGTCTGGAAGTTTGACATATGTTTAAATCTAGGGTCTGTTAAACTTAGGTTTGTTAATTTCTGGTGTCTGGAAGTTTGACATATGTTTAAATCTAGGGTCTGTTAAGCTTAGGTTTGTTAATTTCTGGTGTCTGGAAGTTTGACATATGTTTAAATCTAGGGTCTGTTAAGCTTAGGTTTGTTAATTTCTGGTGTCTGGAAGTTTGACATATGTTTAAATCTAGGGTCTGTTAAACTTAGGTTTGTTAATTTCTGGTGTCTGGAAGTTTGACATATGTTTAAATCTTGGGTCTCTTAAGCTTATGTTTGTTAATTTCTGGTGTCTACGAGTTTACATTTGTTGATTACTGATGTCTGAATTGGGATTTCTCGTAGGGCCTAGTTAATGCTGTTGCGGCGACTTTCCCAGATTCTGAACATAGAAGATGTGTCAGACATATTCACGAGAATATGAAAGCTGAGGGATGGAAGGGAGTTGCCATAAAAAACCATGTCTTTGGAGCTGCTTCTGCTTGCCTATTGCATAAGCATGAGGAACACATGTTAGCTTTGAGGAGAATTAAGGAGGAAGCTTATAACTACCTCAATCAAATCCCCCGTGAGCAATGGGCCAGGTGTTACTTCCCTGATTGGTCAAAGGCTGACAACATCATGAACAACCTCAATGAGAGTTGGAACCACGCTATAGATGAGGCAAGGAACAAGCCGATTATCTCTGGCTTAGATTACATCAGGAAGAAATTGATGAACCTGTTCCAATCCAAGAGGGAGGACACCAATAAATGGAAAGGGAGGTTGGGCCCAAAAATCTTGAAGAAGATTAGACGAGGGTTGTCGGAGGCAATGATCTGCAATGTCGTTTATTTAGGTGGCAGTAATTATGAAGTTGAATATGGTGCCACGACATACGCCGTGGATCTAGAAAATTTGGTCTGCAGTTGCCGACAATATCAGATAACAGGTCTTCCATGTCCCCACGGGTTGAGATGCGCGCGTCAAGAGTCTAGGCCACTGTCCACATTTGTGCAACCAATTCTGACTAAGGAAGCCATGTTGAGGTCGTATCAGCTGATTGTGTATCCAGTTCCCAGTCAGGAGTTTTGGGAACCCCAAAACAACCTGCCAGTATTGCCTCCAAATTATAGAAGACAGGGTGGAAGACCCCGAAAGATTCAAAAAAGGGCTACACACGAGGCTGGGCCTTCAAAACTCAGGAGGACATACAAGATGACATGTTCAATTTGTAGAAGTAAAGAACACAACAAAAAAGGATGCCCTTCAAATCCCGCAAGGCGACAGGTCTGTTAATGATTCTCAATTTATACTCATTCAAATATTTTAGAGAAAACCTTTTCTTAACTTGTATGTATTCAAAATTTCATTGAAGGCTCCGAGGGTGGTGACTGAAGAGGAGCTCATAGCTGCTGTGGATGGGGCAACTGCTGGTGTGGATGGGGCAACTACCGCTGTGACGAATGTTGTTATCGATGAGGTAGTTTCCTTTGGTAGAATATTTTTTTCAGTTGCAATGGAAAACTGACAATTTTGGTAATTCATGATGACTCTAATTGGCTGGCATCACCATGGGACAATGTGGATAACCGACCTGCCCCCCCAACTAGGAAAACCACCAATCGCACTTCTGCACCGGTGAGTTATCCAAATTGTTGATATTTAGGGTCTATTTGTAGGACTTTTTTTGATATTACATGTCTGTGTTATGCACATTGTTGATATTTATGGTCTGTTTGTAGGACTTTTGTTGATATTAGATGTCTGTGTTATGCACATTGTTGATAATTAGGGTATGTTTGTAGGACGAATGTTGATATTAGATGTCTGTGTTATGCACATTGTAGATATTTAGGGTCTGTTTGTAGGACTTTTGTTGATATTAGATGTCTGTGTTATGCACATTGTTGATATTTAGGGTCTGTTTGAAGAATGTTATTGACATTTAGGGTCTGTTTTGCAGGTTAAGAAACTGGTTAAAAGAAAGAGACGGGATATATATGTGGGGGAAGATGATGTATATATGGCTCACGATGAAGAAACATTAGCTGGATATATTTCGGTAAATGTCCTTGATGTTGTATGGTTATTTAGGGTTTGTGTAATGACAAGCAAAACCATAAGCTGATGATTTCTACGTTATGCAGTCGGTCGGAAAAAAGACCCCCAGGAGATGCAATAACAACGCAGTTCGCGAAGATCCAGTGCATGAGGAGCCAGTGCAGGAAGTTCCTCTTCAGGATGAGCCAGTTGTTGAGGAGGCAGCCAATGAGCAACCAATGCAAGATGAAGAAGAACAAGTCGAGATGGAGGAAAACGTTGAGGAGTATGAAGAGGTGGATCATCAGGACGAAGAGGTGGATCATCAGGACGAAGAAGTCGACACAGAGGAGAATAATGAGGATTCAGACCTGTCTGATGGTGAAGAAACGTTGGCTGGGTACTTGTCGGTATGTGTCCATTCATCATCCTTATTATTGCTCATCTTTAGTCATTTAGAAGACAATATAACTCTTTTGTTATGTTATGCAGTCCGTCGGAAAAAAGGTCCCCAGGAGATGCAATAACAACGCAGTTCAGGATGAGCCAGTTGTTCCAGAGGCGGGGCATGAAGAGCCAGGGCAGGAAGTTCCTCTTCAGGATGAGCCAGTTGTTGAGGAGGCAGCCAATGAGCAACCAGTGCAAGATGAAGAAAATGGTGAGGAGTATGAAGAGGTGGATCATCAGGATAAAGAAGTCGAGACATAAGAGAATAATGGGGTATCAGACCTGGTTGTCGAGGATGCGACTCCACTCAGTGTGATACTCCCTCCATCGCCTCCAAAACGGACTGGTTATCGACCAAAGATACCGGTAAGAAGATCAAATACAAAGTTGAGGAGAAGTACAAGACTTCAGGCGCAGATTGTTCCTCCTAGGTCGGGTAAGAAGGTGGTGATCACAATCCGTGATGATGAAGGTGAAGATGAAGCGGGGAAGTAGGTTATTGGAATGAACGAATGTGTTTTGGAGATGTCTGAACTCCTTCCTTCTATGTGTGTAATGTGTTTTGGAGATGTCTGAACTCCTTCCTTCTATGTGTGTTTTGGAGATGTCTGAACTCCTTCCTTATTGTCACTTGTTGGCAAGGATTATCATGGCAAACTATTTTGAGATGGGTTTAATACTATCAGTTTCGTATATTCAATATTGTGTTTCAGACTTTGGATGTTAGTTTTCATAACGTAATCAAACTGCATACACACTTGGCCAACATTAGAAGTTTCTGACATTTGTATAACACAATTTTAAACTTTCAGACCTTTGTATAACACAATTTTATCATTTCAGACACCTATAATTGACAACAGTACAACTTTCAGACCTTTGTACAACACAATTTTATCATTTCAGACACCTATAATTGACAACAATATAACTTTCAGACACATAATATTAACGACACAATAAATTTCAGTCCTTCTGTATCAACATTACATGTGTCGCAGACCTTCTTTATCAACATTACATCTGTCACATACCTTCTTTATCGACATTACATGTGTCACATACCTTCTTTATAAGACCTATCACTTCATCAATTTATAAAGAGTCTGGTAATCTCTACAAAACAACAAAATTAAAACTACAAAACATAAACTTCATAGTCATGTTCAGCCCAATACTAAAACTTCCAAACATTCTACTTCATACATACACATGTTCTTCAAAATCAACCCTTCTAAAACTTACAACTGGTCAACACAATAAAACAATTGTTTCACTTAGAGAAAATATTTTCCTACAAATAGAGCACCTATCACTAACAAACATAAGCAAACTATTACAATATGATACATCCTCCCAATTCGGTTTAGTTTTGCTTCGGCGTCAGAAAACTTTCTCTTCGCCATAACAGCCACCCTACTTGAGTGGGAACACATTCCTTCTTGAACCCACATGAAAAATCCACAATCGTCGCCCTTCCTCCCCTACATCGAGAAGAAACCACAAAACAGTCAAATTAAACAACACTGTTCGACACCAATGACTTCAATTTTGTATAACATTGTAACTCAGTTCAACAGAAATCGGCTTAACATACGCTGTATTGTAACTGCAGATACGAATAGGGGTAGGATTCTATTAAACATCGAATTATCCAAATTTAACTGAAAATGAAGAAAGTTAAGTAAATTGAGGGTTTAGGATTATGGTTTAACTGGGAGGGTTTAGGGCTATGGTTTAACTGGAAACTAAGTAATTTACAGTCAACTGAGTGTTAATGGTTAAGGTTTAAATGAAAAATAAAAAATCTACAATCAATTGAGTGTTTAGGGTTAGGGTTTAACTGAAAATGAAGATGATGTACAGTCAAATGCAGTTCAATTCATCGTAATTGGCCATTATTGAGAATACCCCAACTATACCCAGCCCCAATTAGGGAACTTACAGTGTAAAACGGACACCCATAGAATCTCCGGCCAAAACTTCCACTTCTTCCAGAACTTCTGACCACTGTTGTGACGCCGCAGCGACACTGAACGATGTCATCCAGTGAACAACCTTCATTCCGGCGCGAATTGGTGCGGCTCCGCCGCCTCGATTCTGACGACGAACCAATCTCCTTCATCAAATCCGGCAACAGCAACGCAGGCAGGCGAGCGGGCACGCGAGCAGGCGAGCTTCTGGTTGGGCGGCTTCCGGCAGACTAGGCAGGCGACCTCCTGGTCGGGCGCGATGAAATCGGGTTCAGGAACCCTAATTTTTCCTCAGCAGCCCCAGTCTTCTTTCTTTCTTTCTTTCCCTACACATTCCTTTCTTCCACGCGATCCATTCATCTGCATGTGTTTGAGGTTTAAATTAGTGGCCAGGGGTATATTTGTCATTTCAAATTTCAGTAATTTAACTGTTAAATTCATTAAAATAGTGCATAAGGGTAATTCAGTAATTTTACCTGGTCCTGTTAACTTTAATAGAAAATTTGGACGGAAAACCTCAAATCAACAAAATTGAAATTTCAGACATCTGTTATTAACTTTTTAAATTTCAGACCTCTCCCGTTAACATAGGTGATAGTTCAGACCTTTCATAGGTTCTTAACCCAAAAATCTTAATATTCTACCAAAAAAAAAACCAATTAAGAATAACACCAATGTTATCATGTCTGTCTATAGTCCTCCAATATACACTTAATATTGCAGCTTTAAGTATTACCTCAGAGATCCTATGGGGACTCCAACGCTACCGCCTACCAGGTTAGGGCTCCGTATCTGCTTCACTTGCTGTTGCTCTACAACTGGGCTGCTAAACCCCTGGACTTGACAAAACGTTCGAGAAAGCTTCAATGGAAGAGAATGAAAGAATTTGAGGGAGAAAAGAGCTTGCTTTGAACTGGCAAAAGAAGCATGAAACGGAGCCGCCATTAGAGCAAGCAAAGTCGTCAAATTTCAAGTTCAGGATTTGGGTTGGATTGCAGATGCGAAGAAGGAGAACAACGGAGAAACGAAACTGGGTTCGGCAATTGACCCCATAATAGGTTGTTTGGCCAAACTTATTCACAAACTATGCTTATTTCAAAACTAATTCCCAAAATAGGTTTTTCTATTTTTTTTAATTCGATATATTTTTTTTTACATCCCAAAGTTTATATTTTGTTACAATTGACCCTAAACCGAAATAATACAAGAAATATGTTAGAAAAATTGAAAATGTAAGGTAGTTATATGCAGTGTTATCAGAACCGGACCGGACCGGCGGTCCGAACGGGTTCGAACCGGACCCTTCCACGGTCCGGTTCGAACATTTCCGGAGGATGTAAGCGAACCCGGTTCGAAAGGCCGGTTTTTGGAGAATCGGCCGGTTTTCTGAGAACCGGCCCGTTTTCTGAGAACCGGCCGGTTTTCTGAGAACCGGCCGGTTCTCCGGTTCGCCGGTTCGGTACTCAGGGGAAAAAAAGAAAGAGAAAAAAACTGAAAATTTTAAATTGAAGAGTAAAGTCCAAAACCCTAGCTAAAAAGAGTCCATCCACGGCAGCCGCAACTTAGATTTATTTCTCAATCTCGCTCCAATTCATCCACAACAGAGAAGATGAGCTCGATTCCCAACTAATGATGACCTGCTCAGCAGATTCGCACCTATCATCAACATCCGACATGGTCTCGACGAGATCGGTGATCCTAGAGTGGTGATTGTTGAAGTTAGAGAAAATGGGCAACATGTCTTCCTGGTTGTCCTTAGATATTTGAGAAGCTTGAGGATCTGCTATGCGTCGCCTTGTCGCCTGCCTCGCCGCCAGCCTTGAGCGTGGATCTCATTTGAGGCTTAGAGAGCTTGGATCTGAACATGGAAGCTGGACTGGACTGATGAAAGCAACGAAGAGGCACGCTTCCCTCTTTTTCTTCAAAAGCAACAACCATCATAAGATGCACGCT
This sequence comes from Clarkia xantiana subsp. parviflora, assembly GCA_036873135.1. Lineage (NCBI taxonomy): Eukaryota > Viridiplantae > Streptophyta > Magnoliopsida > Myrtales > Onagraceae > Clarkia > Clarkia xantiana. Next base: position 14,666,726 of record JAPTYO010000012.1, on the reverse strand, counting down.
CCCATCCTTGTTCATTCATTCATTTAATAATGAATATAAAAACTTGAGTAGAAGCTTCTAGTCTGGATAACTTTGTGTCTGAGTGAGGGAGAAGAAGAGTGTAAGAACTAAGACATCTCTGAAGACGATCTCTTTATACAGCGGTCGGACCCGGTTCGAACCGGGTGAACCGGAAGCCTGACCCCTCACCGGTTCGGTGTCCGGTCCGGTTCTGATAACACTGGTTATATGTAAAAGTTAAAAACTAAAAAATAATAAATTATTAATTGTGAAAAAAACTGTGAAAATAAATTATGCTAAAGGATATAAATTATAAAAAAAAGTTGTGATATAAAATGTAAATAAACTAAATACTCGTGATTTTTTTAAGTATGCAAATATAAAAATGAAAGTGTAAACCCTAAGTAAACATGTTAAATTTATAAAATTAGTGACTGAAAAAAAATAAAAAAACTAATTTAAATTTGAAAAATCAATAGAATAAATTTAAGAATGAATTCAGTTTGTATATATTTTTTTTTCATACTCTTGATGAATAGTTTTTATACCATTATATGTTGTTTTTCTTGCCAATATAAAGTTGTTTAAAAACTTATTTATTTTTATATGTAAATTGTATATTTTAATTTCATATATTTTTTAAAAAATTAAAAGCTAAAAAAATGTATGTTTGATTATTTTTTAATGTGTATTTTTTATCATTTCATTAATTAATTATTTTTTTATTTCCATTTTATTTTGATGTTTTTCATATATTTAATTTTTTTAATTTCAATTTTTTTCTTGTATTATATTATATTAAGATTGAGGGTTCATTTGTAACACAATGTAAACTTTAGGATGAAAAATAAATAATAGATATTATTAAAAATATGAAGAGACATATTTTGGGAATTAGTTTCTAAACAAGCCTAGTTTGGGAATTAGTTTCGAGAAGTGACATAGTTTGATCATTCACTCTCGGCGATTTGGGTTACCAGAAATAAGGCTATCATGGAAAATGGGCCGGCCTAGCTTGGGTCCCAATTCTTGCCGAGTTGGTAAAGTTGGGAGATTTACAGTGGAGAGGGACTGACTGTTGTTGTCTATTTCTCATCCTCAATCGTTCTCCTCCCCTTCCTTATCTTCTTCTGCTTTCTTCTACCTCCCTCTATAATGGCCTCCTTATCCACTCCCTCCATTTTTACTTCTCAGTATCCCTCATGTATTAATATCTATCTCAACGTATCATTTTCTGTTCTCTGCTTCGCATTGGCTGTAACCCCCCCACTCCTCGTTGCCCCACATCATGCAACCGGCTTCATCTGCACAACTGGAATCATCTCACTGAAGTTCGTTGCTGCTGTCATCACAAGTTTACGAGAAGACCATGTCTTATCTGCTCCCGCATTTCCAGTTGAAGACTCTTCTAAGCAGTGGCTTCCATACGCGTAAGTCGCTACTCTGTCTCTAGATCATCGTTCATCAGCAATGCATTTGGATTGCTGGTCTGAGTTAGTTTCCAGTCATGGAGTAGATTGAGCTATGATTCCTCAGATATTCTTCTGATTTCTTTAAATTGGATTGGATTAGCCTCTTCCTGATGTGCTTCCGCTTCATCCATTGACATGAATTTCCCGATTTTCCTGGAAAAGATAGATTCTTAATTTGTTGCTTGGCTACAGAACAACATTTTCCTCGCCGAAGAGACTAATTTCTGTATACTAGTTATTTATTCAATAAAATTGTCGAAAAGGCTACTGCAATTGACATAAAAAGTGGAGGAAATCAGATCCCCAACATAGTTAGATAGTAACTGAGGTTGCATGATTTCTGCAGAGAGGAATAAAGAACATTCCTTTGTTCGTACACAATGTGTCTTGTCCACTACATCAACGGAGACATCATCATCAGCTACATCGACTATTACACTTGATATGGAGAAGCTGAGATTGTCCTCTTTAGAAACTCAGTCCGATTTATTTGCTGCAAATAGACCATGGAGTTACATTGGAACAATAGGTCCATCAATGGAGGTAAATACTTAATCTCTCATAAGTATAGTAACTATTCTCTACCATTTCTTTTTTACCGATACTGTTACTAGTCAAAAAGCAAAACTGATTGTTCTTAGCAGATGAAGTTTTTCATTCGATAATGCTCGTTTCTTAATCTGAAGTGCATTATCCGTTAGGCAAACTATGAAGCAACAGTTCCTGCAGAATCGCTGCTTACAAGTGATGAAGCTGTAATAGCTGCTGCTGCCGAAGAAGCTCTCACTCTTGCAAAGGCTGCTCTGAGATCTGCAAAGGATGCAGCCCTCATCCTAAAAAATATTAGCTCTTCCAAAGCTAACACTGCAGCAAACACTTCACTTAAAACAGCTGAGGCTCGTATGTTGCAAATCATGGAATCTGAAGATGGCCTTCAGGAAGAATCTGATGATTTGGAGCCGAGTGTTGAAGAACTTCAATATCTTGAAGAACAATTTCTCAGTAGTGTAAACGTCAAATCGAAACGCCAAAAGGAACGCAAAGCCAAGAGAGCAAGGGCAGCTGAGAAATCTGCTGCAACTGTAGTATCGGTAAAGTCTGGTTCCACTAGCCGGAAGAAGCGTGCATCTTCACAGGATGTAGACTACTCTGATCCTCTTTGGTACTTGAGAGGAACTACTAGCTCTACAAAGCTTCTCACTGCCTCAGAAGAACTACAGGTTTCAGCTGGAATACAGGTAAGCTGCTACTTTTTTAAACTGAGAAATAAACCTCTGAGGCTGAAATGGCTACAACGTATATCCCTAAAAAATAAGTGCAAAACTACATATAGTTAGTTCATGATACTTCTTGCTGTTAGACCGAAGGAGCATGATCGTGTACTTCATATCCGTGTTTTTACATTTTATTTTCTGTTATAAGATTGAAAATTGCGACATAAATTGTTAGAAATTAATCAGTCCAACTAGTTTGCTTCTTTTCATATAAGTGGATAAAAATGAAATACCTCTACTTTTTGTTCAATTTGCCGAGTGCTTATTTGAAAACTTTGGTTCAGGATCTGCTGAAGCTAGAGAAGCTCAATGCGGAGCTTAAAGAACGCTGTGGGGGTGAACCGACTTTTAGTCAGTGGGCTGCTGCAGCTGGAGTTGACCAGAGGACCCTTAGACGTCGTTTAAGCCATGGTACTCTGTGTAAGGACAAGATGATCAAAAGTAACATAAGGCTTGTTATCTCAATCGCCAAAAATTACCAAGGATCTGGAATGACCCTCCAAGATCTCGTTCAGGTTTCCATCTCCCAGTGTTTAAATTATTATTATAAAAAAAACAACAAAAAAAACAACTCACCGTGTTCATGATTTCCAAGAAATGTAAGCAATCGAATTAACCATGTCGGGTTCTATCAGGAAGGATGCCGTGGACTTGTAAGAGGTGCAGAGAAATTCGATGCTTCAAAGGGTTTCAAGTTCTCGACATATGGTCACTGGTGGATTAAGCAGGCAGTCCGCAAATCACTTTCTGATCAGTCCAGAACAATCCGCTTACCTGTACGTTTTCTTTTACAATTTTATTTCAACTGCAGTTAAATCATATGCAAGAGAAGCAACACGTGTAACAGGCTTACACATTTACATGATTTGTATAAATAGGCATAGAACTTAGGTACTGTTAAGTGAAGTTTTAAGATGCAACGTGAAGAAGCTTAAAGTTTTATTCTTGAGCTATGTAATATCTTATTTGCTCTGATTCTTCAAAGAACTATCTGAAACAGTTTCACATGGTGGAGGCGACATATCGAGTGAAGGAGGCAAGGAAACAACTGTACAGTGAAACCGGAAAACATCCCAACATGGAGGAAATTGCAGAGGCAACAGGGCTTTCATTAAGGAGGCTTAACGCCGTAATGATGACACCCAAAGCTCCAAGATCTCTAGACCAAAAGATCGGACCCAACCTCGATCTCAAACCATCGGTGAGTTGTCTTCCCTTTTATACATTACAAAAACATAAAAACTTTAGCATGAAAAATGGTATCTTTTTTTGTCATATCAGAAAATGTTGACTATCTATCTCAATAATTTTTTCACTGCATTATTGGAACATGATCATCACCTCTCAAATCTGTCTCAGGAAGTGATAGCTGATCCAAATGCAGAAACATTAGACGAGGTGCTGATAAAGCAGATGATGAGGCAGGACCTAGCAAAGGTACTCGATACCCTGAACTCGAGAGAGAAGGAGGTTGTGAGATGGAGATACGGTCTGGAAGGCGGGAGGATGAAGACTTTGCAGGAGATTGGGGAGTTGATGGGTGTAAGCCGAGAGCGGATAAGGCAGATTGAGATATTTGCCTTTCGGAAGCTGAAGAACAAGAGTAGAATGCAACATTTAGAGCAGTACTCAATTGCGGTATCATAATTCTCTTCTTCTCAGATTCATATATATATAAAGTAAATATATAGAGGAGGTCTATGCATATACATTTTATTGTATATTTTCAAAAGTCAAGGAAGATGGTTAACTTTAGATGGTCAGGCAAAGCCGCCCCAAAGGTGGCCAATTCAAATGCCGGGGATGCTGTTAAAAGTTGTGAAACCACCTCTTCTGATTGCATCCTTGTCTGTATATTTGTTCATTTTGCATGGTTGTGTGCAAAAAATTTGCTGCTTGAACAACATGTAGAAGCAAGGTGCGGAAGACATGGCTAAGAAAAACATGGGCAATAAAGCTAATACAATATTATTTGAGATTAATTATGATTGACTGTCATTTTGTTCAAGAAAAATTGGTGAAAAGACTGATTAAAACAGCCAATGATGCATCCGAAAATCAACTAGTTGACTTGCTTACTTAGTCATTCAGCAAGTAGCAGTTATATCAGTTACTTTAAGGATTTGGAATCAAGCATTTGTTCGGAGTAAAGGAAGAAGAAAGAAGGGGGAAGAAAATTGGAAGAATGAAGAGAGTTGATTGTTTAGGTCCTCTTTTGTAACATTCGCAAGCATTAGGGAGCAAAGTTCACTTTCTGTAACTTAGGTTGTTAAGTTTGTTAAACAGATGCTATAAATAGCTGATAATTCTCGCCTCGCCGTAACTAATGGGGAAGACGCGAGCATATTGTATACAGAGCATCTCTTCGTCCACATGGTTGAAGAAGAAGTGTAAAAACAAAGAAGAAAGCATGTGAATGCCAACCATATTTATCTTGACACTATAATATATATATATATCTTGACACTATAGATAGATGTTAGGGATGACATTGCGTATTTCTTAGATGGAACGCTTTGCTGTATATTTTACGTGGAAAGCAAGGGACTGAAGCAATTCATTCAAATAACCGCAATCTATACATATATACATGTGAGGGTATATAAATAATATAAACCGAAGTAAGTATTATTTTATGTGTGTATTAAACTGAGTATGCTGTCCTACTAATGAAATCCATTAAAACTATCCTGCAAGGAAAAAAAAGCTAAGCTAATCTGATACGAGTGATGATTGATCTAGGTGAAGAGCAAACATGCTATTAGTGCTGCCCTTTTGATCGCCACCATGACAAATTTAAGTGTGAAGCAAGTATGCTATGAGTATTGCCCTCTTAAGGAGTCCTCTCTAGGACAAAAAAAAAAAAAAAGGAAATTGCTAGATGGACATAATTTTTCTCTAATTAATTAATTATTTTGGTAGCAAACTATACGTTATCTAATTAAGAGTTGAAATGAGTTCTTTATATTTGGGGTAACTTTGAAAAGGAATTACGAATACAACGTTGTTTCTTGAATCAGAAGCACAAATTGTATAAGATACTATAGAGAGAGTTAGGCACGTGATGACAAGATATATACTATATACAAACTGTTCTGGCTAGTCCTCCATGGAGCCATCCATCACCTTCTTCCATGCATAAAACTGTTCATCAGCATGCATATATATATACACTAGCTAGTATAACAACAGGGGATCAACTAATTAAAGACAAATAATGGAAGCAGCTGGGCCATCTCCACTGGTACCTTGCCTAATGGTCGGGACGGTGGGTCTGGTCCTGTTCGGCGAGACCTTCATTTTCATGCTTCTTATCTGCGTCTTGCTATTCCAGCTGCTCACCAACACTGAGGACGATCAAAGTGGGTTCGGGTTAGGGTCCCTACTTTTGGTGTTGCTGTTCTTCGTACTGCAGGGTTCTTTGAGGAGATCAAACGAAGACGATTTCTCTTCTTCTACCTCTAATTTTCAGTGTCTTCTTCTTTTTGTGCTGTTCATCTTGGTGTTGTTGCTGGTGGTCTGCCCCTTCTCTCCTCAGCAGCATCATGGCTACTCCACCGGCTTGGGCGGCATCGAGGATGATCACAGCGGTGGAGGGTTCGGGTTTGGGACTGTGTTGTTCGTGTTGCTTTTCATGTTACTGCATGGCTTTCTACGATGAATCTTCGTGATCGTCTATATGATCAACTGTATATATATATATATATATATCCATCCATATCATACAAAGATGTTTGTGTTGAAGATTTAAGTCACTTTAGTTAGTTGGTGTCTGTCCGAACCAGTCGGTTAAGAAAGTAAAGTGGTTCACCAAATTCGGTTCAGTTGATATTTTTTGCAGACTTCAATGAATTGCTGATCTTCTGATTTCATTAGGATTTTGTTGTTACTTGTTTCTTCAGTGAGTAATTGCAGCTGTCAGTTGAGTTATTAAGACTTAATCTCTGGTTAGCTGTTAGGGTTAGGCTACGTAAATGCATTGTATTTAGTTTTCTTGTAAATCAAGTAATACAATCCATTTTTACTCTAATTCTACTTTCTCGTACAAGTTTCGATTTTTTATGCTATAATACTTCGAGTTTTTCGATTCCAATCAAGACCAATTTGAGTTTGAGTGTTTTAAGTGTGTGTGAGGAACCACAAACCAATTCTTAACAGTTTGTTATGGTCTTACAGATAGAGTAAAGATGTAAAAGAAATGTGGGTATGATAAATTAACCCTAGTAAGCAATATCCATATGCATGGAAATAGAAGAGAGTTTGGCCATGAGCACTGCAAGTGACTAATAATAAATAATATAAGCACAAAATGCTACCAGCTTCCATTCAAAAGAAGTGCTGTGACTACATACAAATTGTTCAACAAAATATGAAAAAACACATGCAACAAGATTTAAGGAACACAAGAACAAAACAAGATCCCTCCTAGTTCTTGGGGATGTTCAAGCCGACAATCTTTGCAGGTGTTATCCTCAAAAGGTTTCCGGGCTTACCGGGAAGAGCGCCCTTGATCATGACAACATTGAGGTCTTTGTCGATTTTGACAATCTTGAGCTTCCTGATCTTCCTCTTGGTTCCTCCCATACGACCAGGCATCTTCTTGCCAGGGTACACACGACCCGGTGTGGTTCCCGCTCCTATCGAACCCAACTGTCTATGACTCTTCGAACCGTGACTCATCGGTCCTCTCTTAAAGTGGTGTCGCTTAATTCCACCTGCCACCACATAATTAACACAATTAGGACATATCTTCTTGTTGCTACTATACATAAAAACACTATAAGCTACCTCACCAATGTATTGGATTGTGTAAACCAATGAAAAGGGAAGTGAATGAAATCACTTGTATAACCTCGTGTTTCCTTCTATAAGGTTTACCCGTAGCTTAAAAACTAAGGATATTACCATTATATAGACCTGGGGTTGCGCCAGATTATACCGAATGTAGTGTAAATCATCATGTTTTTAAATTTAAAACATAAGTTTTAAGAAAGTGTCTTCTTAGGACTAAATAACTCTTGAGGGTAGGTGAAGCAACTAAAATAATAGTAGAAGCAGTTGATTCACATTCAAGTTTGATGTTACTGTTAAATGAACATGAAGATCAAACAGCTTGAACAAGATCAGCATAAACTCTTCAGGGCTCCAATTTTTATGAAAACGTCTTTGAAGAGACACCTCATTCCCCAAATTCTCATTAATCTACAAATTATGCAACAGTCTTTACGACTTCCTAACAAATTCAGTAATGTAGTATATAATCAATCAAGCAAAAAATTGGACAAAAATAAAAATCAAGCAAAAAAAGTGCATATGGATCATCAAGTAAGCATAAATTGGTAAATCAAGCTGCTATTTAGGGCTCCATAAACATATTTCACCAATCTAGCAACCAAATTTCAATGGCAAAGTCATCGAGTAACAATTGTTGCACAAATTGGAGGAAGAGGAGACGAACCCTGAAATCCCTTGCCGATTGTGGTTCCAGCGACATCAACAAGGTCACCCTCGTTGAAGATTTCATCAAGCACAAGCCTCTGATTGGTCTCGAATCCATCCACGGACTGAAGGCGGAACTCCTGCAAATGCCTCATCGGAATGGCGCCGGCCTTCTGGAGATGACCCATCTCCGGCTTCGTCAGCTTCTTGTCCCTCACCCTACGGTACCCAACCTGGACGGCGTCGTATCCGTCGGTAGCCTCGGTCTTGATTTGGGTCACAATGTTGCCCTCCCGGAAACCCACGACCGTCACCGGCACCACCACGCCGTTGGGCTCGAAGTAAGTCATCATCCCCAGCTTGGTTCCCATCACGCCAATGCCCGCCTCCATGCTCATGGCCACTGTCAGGGCTCCTCTCTGCGGCCGAGTCTGCGTCAGTTTGGCGATTGGTAGGGACAGTTTGGGGGCTTTGGGAAGGAAAGAAGATGACAATTTAGGGTTTCTGGAAGAAGGTAATCTAACGGAAAGAGCTGTAGGGATAGCCATTGCTGCGGCCAAGCAACTGCGAGTACAGTGTTGAAGACGAAGGAAGAAGAGAAGAGAAGAGAAGAGAAGTCCTTCGAGGTTGAAGTTCCTTATCCGGATAGTTCATTTCTTTCTCGGCGATTCTCCTTTATTTAATAACTTTTTTAAAAAATCTTCCGACCGAAAAATGAGAAGAGAAGGGCAAAATACACTTTTCCCCTAGCCTTTAGACTATTTATAGTTTTCTCCCTAATGTTTTTATGGAAGTCCTATCCCGCAATGGTTTGGTTGGATTTTTCTAGCATGCTCCAAGAGGATCATGTTTTTTTGTTTTTTTTATTACTAGGGTGGACTTAATTATAACATATGTAAAACTTTAAAAGTATGAAAAAATATGAAATTTTTTAACCACACATAATATTTCCATCATACTATTAATAATATCAATTTCCCTCTAGGGTTCACATTTAGGGCAATAGAAAAATACAAAAAAAAATTGCAAAAAGCATGGTACTCTTGAAACATGATAGAAAGACCCTGGTTGGATTTTTCCCAATAAGAGCATTTTCAATGGTTTCCATAACATTATTTAACATTTTTATGTATGAATAGGGCTGGCGATGGTGAGGGTATGATGCGAATAACACTAATACCATAACCATACCATATTTTTTCACTCATACCATAACCACTGCGGTTATGATTCCTCATACCATAACCATAACCATGGTTTTTAACCACGATTAAACCATTTAACCACAATCATTCAAACTAATACAACATCATTGTTTCATACAAGAAAAGTAAACATACATTCATTGTTTCATACACGAATCCAAATTAAACATAACTTCATTGTTTCACTTAATTAAAAAAAACACATCTCCAATCGCCTATCACTTGCAATCCTCGATCCTCATTCGCCATCACTTTCAATCGTGGTTACCTAATAATAAGAAATATAGAAAAAAAATGGTGGGTGGGAAAGGGAAAGAGAACATAATAAGAATTTAAATATTTGACTAATAGTTAAAGTATAATAATAATGTATATATATAACAATATAAGGGGACTTGCTACCATCATTCCAAAGCATCCATGCTTTTGTAAAGGGCATGGCTATAATAAACTTGACTGTAATTTCAGTCGAGTTCTTATCCATTGGATTTAAATCACTTTGTGCATTAATAATAATTTCTTCTCATTCCAATTTTAAGCCAGATCTGTCATCTTTTTTTTATTTTATCTTGATTTTCTCGTCTATCTTTTTCTCTTTTCATTTTTTATATTATTAATTATATAATATATCATTCAAAATACGCTTTTTACATTTTCTGATAAGTCTTAAATGTATTTTACTTGTTCAGTCGAATTATTACTATTCTACCATTTTCAGTGTGCATATAAAATTAAATGTAATATCAGTCATTTAAGTTATAATTTCTTTTATTCTTACATTTATTTATCAATTTTTTAAAATATGAAATTTTTGTAAATAAGTAACAGACGTTAATCATATTCTTACTATCGATCTATTGGATGATTTACAAAATACATTGCCGGTAAATTATTACTATCTCAATTATAAGGTATAATAATTTATTCATATTTAAGAACTCTCGTCTTTTTTTACCTCATAAATTCATCTAATTTTGGCCAAATATAATCCATCTCTTAGTATCTCATCTATGTATATAATGAGAATTAAAAGTTATATACTAAGTATAATGTTCTAAGTGCTTCAAATTTTTGTTTGACATCAACAATCTATTTGGCGAGCCATTCTACAATTTAAGTTCCTCGGTATGTGTATTCACATGCTAATATTTAATTTATATTCTATAAGTGCTTTAATAAAATATTATTTATTTCATGGTAGGAAATATCGTTTGTTTCTTCAAATTCAAGTCATCGTATTTGTTGCGTCCGGGACGAACGAGGTCACGGGGACGCGTCGGTTTGTATAATTGTGCGGGCCGTAACCCTTCTGTCAGGAGGAGGTTGTGCCACTGACGAGTGTTCGGACTCGCTCCCGCGTGAGGTCTGTTGTCTCGGAAAGGTTGTGACTCGGCAAGGTTGTGACCCGGCAAGGTTGTGACCCGGCAAGGTTGTGACCCGGCAAGGTTGTGACCCGGCAAGGTTGTGACCCGGCAAGGTTGTGTCTCAAGCGTCGGATCCTGCACAAAGAACCAATGCTAGCACGGAGAGGGGGGGGGTGGTGCTAGCGGAGCCCTCTCCGATGCCTAAGTCACTATAATGGCAAAAATGTAATTTCTAGAGAGAGAGAGTTTCTAGAGAGAAGTCAGAGCTCAAAATACCAAAGTTGGGCAAATGAGAGAATGTCTGAAAATGGGTGGCCAAGGCCTCCTATTTATAGGCTTCCTTGAGACCGGACCCGGTTTTAAAGCGGTTTGACGACGGTTCAAGAAAACAAGCGGGAACCGTCATCCATATTGGTAATGCGCGAACTTGAATTCTTTACACGTAACGGTGATCGCGGACACGGTAATCGCGGACACGGCAATCGCGCGATACCCGTGATGCAACCCGGACCTCGTCGAAATTGGGCAATTCGGCGAGGTCCGGATTGCGCAATCCGGAGGTCCGGATTGCAATGCAATCCGGATGTCCGGTCCGGACGCGCGTAAACGCATTTCCGGACCGTTTTGATCCCTTGGGAGACGTTTTTTCGAGACGAGATGTAATTTTTGACGTGTTTGCGAGGCCCGAAGCGTAAATACGAACTCGAATTGGACATTTATCCATCACTTGCCCCCGAGTCAAGTAACGGTTTAGAACCTTTCTTGACTCTATTTTAAGTTAGGATATTTGTCCAATTTGAGTTTGACGCTAACCTTTCGATTTCGATCGTTGGTCGGATGTAGGCATCTTGATTCCGTCCGTCGCTTGACTTTCCGGCCGAATGACTTTATTTCCTGTCACTATGGTTAGTGTGATGGGAAATGCATATGCGCGAATATGATTATCGTCGGAGACATGAGCAAACGGTAATGCGCTTAAGCGAACATGATATCTATCCATATGCATACATAAGTAATGGTCATGGCAAGATTGTAATTACGCAATGCAAGAAATATAAGGCGTACGTTTCTAAAATGACTAAGTGATTACCGAATCATGAATCATGCGATTGCAACATACGTGTATAGTAATGGATTTGATACGTGCAATGTCAAGACATGCATAGGAGTAGATATTTTAAGAGGAGATGGTAGAGTGTACCGTAGGGGTTTAGTCTTGAGTGTAGGTAAACTAATCCTTTGATCCTTATCCACAAAGCATCTCTTTGGGATTAGTAAATACACACATCCCCATTTATCCTTCCAGCATCCTAGGAGTTCACCATTCCACTCCCTTTGCAGGTAATTCACTCACTCTTTCCCGAAATTGCTTTTGTGCTCAAAATTTCTTCGCCGTCGTGGAGCTTAGATACGTTTTGACAGTTTCGAGTCTGATTTTTTGCTTTTTTTTTGGAATTTGACACCACCATTCGACTCGGTTCGTCCCAAGGATTCCAACGCCACCTTCGGAGCCTCCAGAAGCCACCGGACGCGCCCTCACGCGCCGCCGCGAGTGGGGCGTCTTCGCCGGAGCGTGTGGGCCACGCGCCGCCTTCCCGACCTCGCCTCGTTGCGGTCCTTACCTTCCCGGAATCGTCTCGACGAGGGGAATCCATTGGGATACTTTTCGTCACGTTTTGAGGTAGTTTAGAAACCCAATTTTAAAAGATAGCTTCGACTTGACTTTGAATGTCGCCGGATTGTTGTTCGTTTGAGCTATTTTTCGTTGTTGATGTATGGAACTGCTTGTATGTCGAATAATTGCTGATTGATTGCCGTTACTATCGCCGTTAGTTCATAACTTAGATGATTTTCACTCCCGTGGGTAGTTGAGGTAGAATTCCCCGTTCGGACATAGTGCCCCCGTGTCTTTGTGTAGGAGTTTTTGGTCGGTATGCATGATTTTCCTTCTTGGCGGGTTTTTGGTTGACGGGGGTTGCCCAGTAACTTTAGGCATAGTTACTTGTCGTCTTGATGCCTTAGAGAAAAATTTTCCTTAAGCGTTGCCACGTTCGATTCTTACGGTTCGTCGCGTTAATCCCCCGTTTACATGATGGCCCCTTAGGATATTAGTCCCTTCCTTGGTACGTACCAATTTTACTATGTGCGTGGAACTTGGTCACGTGCGTTGATTTTTGATACACGCGTTAACTTTGATATGCGCATTGATGTTGAGGCGCGCGTTTATGTTGAGCGTCAGGTATAAACTGTTGGTTATTACCTGCAAGTATGCTAAAACACTTAGAAAATATTTAAACGATATCTAACGCTTGTTACCATAGATATCGTTGTATGAGCTTTGTCGATGGGCGTCGTAGGTGTGCTTAGGGGACATAGCTACTCGTTGTATGCGACCTTGTCGACATGTATGTGCGTATATGGAAATACTTAGAAAATATTCTCCTCTTGTCGACATGCATCCTTGTCGACATGTACGTACGTACATGGAAACACTTAGAGAATATTTTCTCCTTGTCGACATGCAACCTTGTCGACATGTATGTACGTACATGGAAACACTTAGAAAATATTCTCCCCTTGTCGACATGCAACCTTGTCGACATGTACGTACGTACATGGAAACACTTAGAGAATATTTTCTCATTGTCGACATGCAACCTTGTCGACATGTATGTACGTACATGGAAACACTTAGAAAATATTCTCCCATTGTCGACATGCATCCTTGTCGACATGTATGTACGTACATGGAAACACTTAGAAAATATTTTCCCCTTGTCGACATGCATCCTAGTCGACATGTATGTACGTACATGGAAACACTTAGGAAATATTTTCTCCTTGTCGACGTGCATCCTTGTCGACATGTATGTACGTACATGGAAACACTTAGAAAATATTTTCCCCTTGTCGACATGCATCCTTGTCGACATGTATGTACGTACATGGAAACACTTAGAAAATATTTTCCCCTTGTCGATATGCATCCTTGTCGACATGTATGTACGTACATGGAAACACTTAGAAAATATTTTCCCCTTGTCGACATGCATCCTTGTCGACATGTATGTATGTACATGGAAACACTTAGGAAATATTTTCTCCTTGTCGACGTGCATCCTAGTCGACATGTATGTACGTACATGGAAACACTTAGAAAATATTTTCCCCTTGTCGACATGCATCCTTGTCGACATGTATGTACGTACATGGAAACACTTAGGAAATATTTTCTCCTTGTCGACGTGCATCCTAGTCGACATGTATGTACGTACATGGAAACACTTAGGAAATATTTTCTCCTTGTCGACGTGCATCCTTGTCGACATGTATGTACGTACATGGAAACACTTAGGAAATATTTTCTCCTTGTCGACGTGCATCCTAGTCGACATGTATGTACGTACATGGAAACACTTGGGAAATATTTTCTCCTTGTCGACATGCAACCTTGTCGACATGTATGCACGTACATGGAGACACTTAGAAAATACTCTCTCTTTGTCGACATGCATCCTCGTCGACATGTATGTATGTACATGGAAACATGATACGCGCGTTAACTTTGATACGCGCATTGATGTTGAAGAGGTTGCCCCCCTTGCTCGATGCTTGTTACTTGCTGCACGAAGACTAATAAGTCTTGTATGGGGCGTTTGTTGCATAAGCGCTTGAACAAGTGTTGGTGCGTGCTTGCACATTGACTGGATTGTTGATAGCACTTTCCAGGATATCGTTGGCTTGCAGTTTCTGTTCTTAGCATAATTCTTGGAAGATCCGACGCAGGGGCGCGTTCCTCGAGCGATCCTTAGTTCTTTATGCTGAGCATGACCGTGCTAACTCTTTCTTGTGATAAGAGAGATAGAGTTGAGGGTTGTGTAGTGGCGTCTTCTGCCCCCCGGTCGAGGGACCGGCCCAAGGAGGAGCGTTACTCCTACTGAGGTAAGTGTTTGTTGATAATTCTTTGTTCATGTTTTTGCTTGCATGACATTTCGTCACCTGGACATTATTAAGTGTTGTGATCGCCCCTCTTGGCTAGACTCCAAGGCATGGCGGGATGGGTAGAGCATAGGATGTTGCGACTTGCACATTGTAGATTTTGTTTGGAGAAGACGGGGGCAACTTCTACTTGTTCCGCCGAGTCCTGTTAGAGATGATGGCATTCTTTAATCTGTGCCATCTTTTAGATATGTTGAACTCGTTTCTGAGTCTGTTTGCCCCCCGGATTCTATGCTTGAAGACTTGTTGTAGTTGTTCCTTAGTTGTTGCTTACGACTTGTTCGGTTTGAACTACGTCGTTTGAACCTGCTTTATACATAGTAGTTTGCATGATAACTTGTTAGTAATCTTTCATACCGTTATCACTTACTGTGTTTATTGAATGCGGATGACTAGTAACGTAGACATAGTCCCTGCGGTCGTGACCGATAGCCACTTCCTGATTGATAAGTTGAGATGTCCTCCTGATTGCCTGCCTGATGCATTATGCATATTGCCCTTCTTTCCTGAATAGTTTGCCGCTATATGTGTTGCAAACTGCCGAGTATTTTTGCGTATAGCAATATATCTCAACAAGTAGTGTGTTTGAAAAGTGTCATCTTGGCTAAGCAAGATACTAGTTTATACCGTCTCTTAGTTCCACTCTAAGGCGACGTTGTACAAGACTCGACTTGTAAATTTTATGAGTTTTAAACAGGGAACGCACCTGCCAGCGTGTATCAACCCGCGTTGGGGAAGCATACGTAAAAACATTTTTGTTTTTGAAGAAGCATTTTGTGAACCCTAAAAAGCTTGTTGATAAAATATTTGAGAAAATATTTTGGCATTGAATGTTATACATCCAAAAAACCGTGTTGATAAAAATTTTTGGAAAGGTGTCTGATACATAAAACATTTGATAAAATATTTGGTAAAATGTTTGAAAAAATATTTGTGATACATGATTCCTGCGTCCAGGGACCACGTAACACTTTTTTGAGAATATGAATTGTGATGCATGCTTTCTGCGTCCAGGAACCATGCAACACGGTTTGAAAACCTGTAGTACGGAATTGTCATCTTAACCAGAGGACTTTTGCCGTATAAAACGAACCCTGATGGCGTTCGTAATATGGGAATGCCGACTAGACAGAGGACATTCGACATACAGAGTGCACCCTGAACCGGATATACGCACTTGTTGTAGAGTGGGGCGTTGTCTAAACAGAGAACTTCCGCCGTATAAAACGAACCCTGATGGCGTTCGTAATATGGTAATGCCGACTAGACAGAGGACATTCGCCATAAAGAGTGCACCCTGAACCGGATATACGCACTTGTTATAGAGTGGGGTCGTTGTCTAAACAGAGAACTTCCGTCACTTGAGGGGTGATCAGCCCCGTATACCCATCCGTTCTGAATCCAGGGAATGGCCATGAACATGAGGATTTGCCTCTAACCAGAGATGTCACAGCATGTCCTTTTTTAGAAGTGAACATGGGGCTTGTCTTTAAAAAAGAGGATACCACAATATGCTATTTTGATAGTAGGCCTTGGCGTTATTCCAAGATTTTTTTTGTAGTAGGTCTTGGTGTTAATCCGAGACATTGCTTGTAGCTGACGCCCTGAATAGTCGCCGTTTTGATAATAGGTCTTGGTGTTAATCCGAGACACTGCTTATAGCTGACGCCCTGAATAGTTGTTGCTTTGATAATAGGTCTTGGTGTTAATCCGAGACACTGCTTGTAGCTGACGCCCTGAATAGTCGTCGCTTTGATAATAAATCCGTAGGTTGTCATTGCGGTATATAAGTTGATTGTGCACATAGCTTGATGGCTTTGTGTTGTCGGCATCTTCTAGAGATAGACGCCTATGTTATGAATGGAGAAATAAACTCCTTGTTGGTGTAGATAACAAATATGTTGGTGTTGAATACCATAAATCCCTTCTTGCACACAATGTTTAGCTTGTATTGTTGAAGTAGATTTTTGTGCATAGGTTACTACTTGGCATCATTCCTGAGTAGTAATCGTAGTGTAACATGTACCTACGAGTAGAGTTGCTTTTGTTAGATAATCGCAATTTTTATAAGTTTGCAAAAGTATGAAGTCATGAAATTTTCTTTTTAGTCATGCATATAATAAATGAAGTAAAGGAATTTGATACGAGGATTCCTTGTTTGTGTAGGAAACTTCCCTGATGGCGGATACGATAGGTGTAGATCATGATAGGCATATGTTAGGTAGAATTGCCGAGCACTTGTCAGCTTGGTGCCCCCCAAGTTGCTTGGCGGTTGTATCGCTGTTTCCTGATTGTTTATATTGTTTCAACTTCTAATAGTGCATGATCTGTCCTTGTGTAATGCCCCCGCCTTGTTTATTATTGCGACATGATTTTCAGTCTTGCGCGTATAAAATGCTTGAGACTTTGTGTTGTTGACGCGAGGAATATGTGTGTAGTTGTTACTTGGCGTTATTCCAAGGTAATATGCGTCATAATAATGTACCTACGAAAGTAGATTTAACCTTTATTAGATATTTAGAGTTCCCGCAACAGATTACAAGAAAGTGTCTAGTGATCACTTCTTTTGAAAATTACTGAGGCTAATAAGCATGAGTTATTCTTAATCTTTAAAAGATTTAACATAGATATGTGAAAAAGGAGATAAGGAAGATAAAAGGATTGGTGATGTGTTTGACGTTCTCATAGGTGACTTGTTGGCTAGTTGATTCTGCCACGTGCCACATATTTTCTCAATGCATCTAGCGTGTTGAGCTCTTCAATCTCCTCTTTTGGGGATGGACAAAAGTTGATGTCATGCCCCCAAGTTTTACTTTGCTTGTGTTGTTCTTCAACATCTTTGTCAAGGAAGGCAGTTGTTGACTCCAGTGGGCGGTGAGGTTTGTTTTCTGGGAGTGCATCCACACTCCCAAGATTGTACAAGTCGCCACAATTGGTTCCATAAGTGACGTTGTTTTTCTGGCGTTTGGCGACAGGTGGATTATCGTCCACCATTTCTTTTCCTTTGCCTTTTTCTGAAGACTTGACACGAGGGCTCATTTGATGCTTATTGCCATGGTCGATATACTTCTTCATTTTTCCTTCTAAGATCAAATTGTTTATTTGAAATCTTAGTCCAACACATCTTTCGGTTTCGTGGCCGTACACTTCATGATTTTCACACCATTTGCTTTCATCTTCTCCCAATGGTCCCTTGTGGAATTTGGAGGGTTTTTTCCATAGCTTGGTTTCTTTTATTTCCTTCAGGATGATAGATAACGGTGTGTTTAATGGAACCCATTTGGTGAGATTTGACTCTTTGATCCTTTGGGCATTTGACTGGAATGGCCTCTTCTGTCGCGGTTGCCTCTTTCCCCAGGAGACATGTATCTCTTTTTCAATTATTGCCTTCAGGGTTCTTGTTGTCAATCCTGTGATCGGGATGTCGTCGTCACTAGCAGGTTCTTTCGGTCCGTCCTTGTGACAGATGGCAGCATCGTCTTGGCTTGTCCTTGTGGAAGGATCTTCCTTGTGTACTTTGGATGACTCTGCTTGAGTCTTCTTTGGAGGGCTGTCGTCTTGATCAATGAATTGCTTTAATTTTCCTTTGAGGATGAAGCTGTTAATGCAGCTACGTAGGCTGACGCAGCTATCGGTCTCGTGGCCGACGACTTCGTGATTTTCACACCACTTGTCCTTGTCTCTTCCCATTTGGCCTTTCCTAAAGTTGTTTGGCTCCTTCCACATATTCGCATCTTTCATCTCTCTTAATATCACGGATAGCGGGGCATTCAAAGGAATGTAGTCAGCGATGTTTACTTCTTTTGGCTTCTCGAAACCTCCTTGAAAAGGTCGTTTTGACTGAAGCTGACAATTTCTTCTTTGCTGACCGCTTGAGGGTGGTTTTCCTTGATTCTGCTTTGGGGGTTGTTTCCATGCCTCCTTTTGGTGTAGTATGACTTGATGACTTGTGACTCGAGACTTTGTCCCTATCGTCTCAGCTTGTTCGTTGATTGGAGGCAAAGGAGGTAACAGGTTGACACCTTTGTACAGGAAGGCTCCTTGGTTGGATGGAGGTGGGTGAGCCGCATATCCTTGGTTCTTTAGAGACTCGTGGAACGCGAGTAACTCTTCTAACGCCGCCATCATTGCTGGAGTAATGGTAGGCATCGGGTTTGTTCCCGTTCTTTGCTCGCTCTGCGGCATTTCTGCCTGGGATTCATTTTCATGTACCTCTTCGGGAGGGTTGTGATCACTCGTCATGGTTTCTGCGGAACGGTAGCTTTTTGTTCGAATCACGTAGACGGCGCCAATGTTGCGTCCGGGACGAACGAGGTCACGGGGACGCGTCGGTTTGTATAATTGTGCGGGCCGTAACCCTTCTGTCAGGAGGAGGTTGGGCCACTGACGAGTGTTCGGACTCGCTCCCGCGTGAGGTCTGTTGTCTCGGAAAGGTTGTGACTCGGCAAGGTTGTGACCCGGCAAGGTTGTGTCTCAAGCGTCGGATCCTGCACAAAGGACCAATGCTAGCACGGAGAGGGGGGGGTGGTGCTAGCGGAGCCCTCTCCGATGCCTAAGTCACTATAATGGCAAAAAGGTAATTTCTAGAGAGAGAGAGTTTCTAGAGAGAAGTCAGAGCTCAAAATACCAAAGTTGGGCAAATGAGAGAATGTCTGAAAATGGGTGGCCAAGGCCTCCTATTTATAGGCTTCCTTGAGACCGGACCCGGTTTTAAAGCGGTTTGACGACGGTTCAAGAAAACAAGCGGGAACCGTCATCCATATTGGTAATGCGCGAACTTGACTTCTTTACACGTAACGGTGATCGCGGACACGGTAATCGCGGACACGGCAATCGCGCGATACCCGTGATGCAACCCGGACCTCGTCGAAATTGGGCAATTCGGCGAGGTCCGAAGCTGTATAAAGTAATACATGTGATGAATTTGTATCATCTTCGAAATTGATCTAACATTGTCACGATGACAACGCTTACGCGAGAAGAGCGGACATGTATAATATTTTTATGATTAATATTTTCCCAATATGCTTAAGTTTTTGCAGATCTTTTGATTTTTCATTGAGTAGTAATAATTTCATGGTTTAGATTAGTATTTTTCCAAATCGAGTACTTTTTGTAAGTATGACTGATTTTTTTGTAAACGAATGAGTTTTTTTTTTTTTGCCAACAAAGTTTCTCTAATGACAAAATTTAATCAGAAAATTATCAATATTTTTCTTTGGATTTAATGTTGAAATTTGAAATATAAAAAAATCAGAACCAAGCTCCTCCTATTTTATTTGGTTAAAAAATACTAATTAACTTATGTTTGAGTGAAATACTAAAAAAAAAGAGAATATAATATATAATAATAATAATAGCATATACAATCCAAAAATGAATATAAAAGACAAAACGAGAAGGTTTTGAAAAGAAAAAAAAAACGGATTGGAACCTGGAAAGTTTTGGAAAAAAAAAATCAGATTGGAACTTGGAAGAGAACTAAGTAAACAGTAAATACAGTATAGTTTATTTTAGTCGTGTCTATTTTTAAACTTTTCCTCATTAACTCATGGTTTATGTCTTTATCTCTCTTATTATGTGGGTCCCATGCCAAAAGCACTCATGCTTTCAAATGATCCTAGACAAACTCCAATATAAGTATTAGTAATATATATATATATTAATATTATATATATAGAGGTGATGGTTATAACCGTGGTTATGGACCGAATACCATAACCATAACCATTACGGTTACAAGATTCATCACCATAACTGCCCCTCACCATAATGGTGCGGTTAACCATTGCGGTAAATGGTGCGAATAATCATGGTTATTTGATTTTCACCGCACCATTGCCGGCCTTAAGTATTAGAATATTTTATATAAAAATGTATCTATCCGAGTCACACCAAACGAATTAACAACATGTAACTATATATATAAATAAAGTTATGTTTTAAAACTAATTGATGATAAGAAAAATGAAATGAATTCCCAAAATAAGTTTGTTTGTCAAACTTATTCTTAAACTATGCTTTTTCAAAAACTAATTCTCAAACTAGGTTTTTCTATTTTTTTTAATCATCTATACTTTTTATTTACATCCCAAAGTTACAATTGACCCTAAACTGAAATATATTTTTAAAAAATTGGAAAAAAACAAGGTAATTATATGTAAAAGTCATAAAATAAAAATAAATAAATTAGTAATTGTGAAAAAAAAAATCTAAAAAAAAAATTATGCTAAAGATACATTACTAGCTTACGCTCTGACCCGAGTAGCATGGGGCACGTGGAATCCCGTGTGAATCAGCAAAAACCACATTGTAAGGCTAAATACTCTTGGGTGACCGATAGCTTACGGAAAAAAATGGCTTTTCCCGGATGAAATGAACCATTTCGTTGTAAATAAACGCTTTTTTCAGAGATCCATTTTTTTCTTGAAATTATATAATAATGGAAACAGCAAGTTCTTACTGTTCATATTTTATGATATGAATATATCATATGTTAAGATATGAATATATCACCGATGGCTTGCTAGCGAGCTTGCTTCCGCTACAGACTTGCTTTCGATTGAAATGGATAATACTAGAAGTCGCCCTCTCTATACACCGGAGCCCCTTACTTCATTGAATCAATGCCATTGAGAACATGTTACGATAGGAAAAGTGGAAAGTGTACTGGCTTAGCAAAGGATCCTACGCACACTAGTGTCACGGGCTTGGAGCTTTCCACGCTCCCAGCGAAAAACGCCCGCGGGGCATCCGGCATTCCCACGTCCGGATCATCCCTCTTCTCTCCCAAGATCAGTTCTCGTAGCCCAACTCGCACTGCGCATATGGACGGAACGGGTCGTGGTTAGGGGTCTTTGCTCCGGAGAGCAGCTTAACTGGTTTTCGGCCTGCCCTGGCCATCATCAGGAGAGCGGCATTAGCTCCCAAACCAGCAGGATCCCGAAGGATATGCAACGTCTTACCGATAACAACCAGGACATTGGAAACCATCAATTGGCTTGTAAGCGACACCCCATGTATGTGGGGGGGGGGGGGGGGGTGGACTCCACATCCATCACGTCTTGGCTTGGCTTCCAACTACTACTCCCCCCTAAAGAGCTTTATATAACAAAACTCCCTTGGACGTAGTAGACGTTGGGTGTGCTCCAACTAGCACCACTTTTCCAGGCACGTGACATTCTCCCCCACCCAATTTACGCAACGCCCTCGTTGCGTTCGTCCGCTGTCTTCCAAGGAATCTTCGATTCTTCCACAGCAGGACACACTTCACCACGCCATCAACATCTTCTGCTTTCTTGAGTATGGTCAGAGTTGATTTTTGCGCATTGATTCCTCGTTTGAGAAAATCAACTTCAATCGTTGGTCACAGTCACGAATCCACGTGAGCCAGCACTACGATCCCGTGAAAAGGTCTCCTCCTCAATCCAGAGAAACGGAAATCCAGCCTAAAGAGACTTCCCACCCCATGGGCACGCTACTTGGCAACTTGCTTCCGCCCTTCCAGCAGTCGATATTATCACTCGCTCTTTTGGGTATAGACAAGTTGAGTCCACAACTTGCTTCCGCCCTTCCAGCAGTGATCCGCACAGCAACGCAACTCATTCCTCATCATCGAACAACTCCTCTTTCATGTTCCGTAACAAGCCAATATATATGCGACTGTCCCATATCAGCGCACAACACTGAACTCCGGACTGAAGGCCCACCTTGTTCTTTAAGGCTTCCGAGCCGCGCCACTCAATGACCACCCGTGGTAAAGTAACAACCACTATCGTTCAGAATCTGCAGCAGTAATTCTTCTATCTTGAAGCTCTCATGGAACGATCGAGAACTTTGCTCTGATACCACTTGTCACGGGCTTGAAGCTTTCCACGTTGCGTTGCTGTGCGGACCACTGCTGGAAGGGCGGAAGCAAGTTGTTGAATCAACTTGTCTATACCCAAAAGAGCGAGTGATGATATCGACTGCTGGAAGGGCGGAGGCAAGTTGCTAAGTAGCGTGCCCATGGGGTGGGAAGTCTCTTTAGGCTGGATTTCTGTTTCTCTGGATTGAGGATGAGACCTTTTCACGGGATCGTAGTGGTGGCTCAAGTAGATTCGTGACTGTGGCCAACGATTGAAGTTGATTTTCTCAAACGAGGAATCAATGCGCAAAAATCAACTCTGACCATACTCAAGAAAGCAGAAGATGTTGATGGCGTGGTGAAGTGTGTCCTGCTGTGGAAGAATCGAAGATTCCTTGGAAGACAGCGGACGAACGCAACGAGGGCGTTGCGTGAATTGGGTGGGGGAGAATGTCACGTGCCTGGAAAAGTGGTGCTAGTTGGAGCACACCCAACGTCTACTACGTCCAAGGGAGTTTTGTTATATAAAGCTCTTTAGGGGGGAGTAGTAGTTGGAAGCCAAGCCAGGACGTGATGGATGTGGAATCCACCCCCCCACATACATGGGGTGTCGTTTACAAGCCAATTGCTGGTTTCCAATGTCCTAGTTGTTATCGGTAAGACGTTGCATATCCTTCGGGATCCTGCTGGTTCGGGAGCTAATGCCGCTCTCCTGATGATGGCCAGGGCAGGCCGAAAACCAGTTAAGCTGCTTTCCGGAGCAAAGACCCCTAACCACGACCCGTTCCGTCCGTATGCGCAGTGCGAGTTGGGCTTCGAGAACTGATCTTGGGAGAGAAGAGGCCTGATCCGGACGTGGGAGTGTCGGATGCCCCGCGGACGTTTTCCGCTGGGAGCGTGGAAAACTCCAAGCCCGTGACACTAGCTTCATTCTAAGGGTCCTATGCTAGCTTTTAATCCACGTTACACTAGCTTGGAGATTGATCACTCTGAAGAGAAAGTTCCTTTGAGTCTCCACTATTATCCTTTGGGTGCGTTATCTGTTTTTGCTGAGTCGAGTATTGACTGACGAACTAAGGATGACGTCTCAGAGCTTTTAGTACCTCTCATAGGCCGTGCTACCTGGATGAAGTGGGAGAGAAGGGATTTCATAATTGGGGTTTTGAATAAAACGTCATTTTCATTTTTTTTCTTTTTCACTATGAAAAATTAGTAATAATATTGAGAGGTGTTAAACTTTGTATCATCCTGGCATCGAGCTATTTTTATAAATTATAAAAAAACTGTGATATAAAACGAAAAAAACTAAATACTCGTGATATTTTCAAATATGAAAATATAAAAATGAAAGCGTACATATTTTTAGGAATTAAAATCTACAAAAAAAATGTTTGATTATTTTTTTAATGTGCATTTTCATCATTTAATAATTAATTAATTAATTTTTATTTCATCTTCGAATTTTTTTCATACATTCAATATTCTTAATTTTCATTTTTTTTTCTTCTTGTATTATATTTCGATTGAGGGTTCGTTTGTAACATAATATAAACTTTAGGATGCAAATTAAATAATATGTATTATTAAAAAGATGAAGAGACCTATTTTAGGAATTAGTTTCTGAACAAGTCTAGTTTGAGAATTAGTTTCGAAAAGTGACCTACTTTCGGCATTCACTTAGAAAAATATATCACACTTGTTTTATATTTTATATTATATTATGTTATTTTATTTATACTATGCCTTTTTTTAATCAAAGCAGTGTGATTTTTTTAGGATTGGACGTATAAACAAGTTTGGTCGAATTGGATTAATATTGAATTGAACTGAATCAGCTAAGAATCGGTTTGATCGAACCAGTTTAATAAGCAAATAAGATATTCTATACTTAAATAGCGCAATTTAGGATAAAGGTAAAATGAACCACTTTAGCAATTAACTGAATTGGACTAGTTTTGCTGATTTAATACAATTTATTGAAAATTTAATACAAATTCATTAAATACGTATTTGGTATATATTGTAAGTGTATGGTGTGTTATTATGCAGACTAATAACAGAAGGAAGAAGAGGAAATGATTCGACTAGAGTCGAATAACTTGGAATAAAACACTAAGAAGATAAGGAGCTGATGCTGGCACATATGTAAACACAGAGAATTGAGATGTTTACATAGAGTCTGGAGATGCTGACATAAAAGAATGTAATGTTTACATAGGAAGTTGCAGAAATCGTGAGTTTAATATTGAGTCTGTTAAGTTTGGTTAAGTTTGGTTGAGTTAAGTGTCAGTATTTTATGTTGAGAGGTTATGCTAAAGATTAGGGGAAGTTATGTGTAATGAAGAGTCATTTTTTCTTACAGTAGAAGTATGGTTGTAAAAACAAGTATGCGTGTGTTGAATGAAGTAGATTTGCAGTTCCTGCAATACAGAGACTCTCTTCTCATTCTCTCCTCACTTTTACTTGTTCATCAATTGAAGTTTAGTTTGTGATTACTTGTTGGCAAACAAGTATTAAATTTACATTTGGTATCAGAGCATTCACGGTTAGAGAAGATCCTGCAGATTTTCAAGTTTTTGGTTTTGCAAAACAAACTTGGAAGATGACAGACAATTCAGCATTTGTTGGTCTTACCATTCCGAAATTTACAGGCAAGAACTATGGTCAATGGAGACTCATTATGAAGAACTTTTTGAAAGAGCATGAATTTTGGGATGGTGTTGACAAGGGTGTTGACACAGAGTCACAAATTTTGAAACTTTCAAAGCACGTAAGATGATTGATTTAAAGCAAAAAATATCTTGTTTCAAGCAATAGATTGGGCCACTTTGGAAAGTATAGTTTGCAAAGATACTTCCAAGGATTTGAGATTCCATGAAGAAAAAAAGGGTTGGTTCAAAGCGTATGAAAAAGGCACGGTTGCTTTAAGAGGAGAGTTTGAACTTCTTAGAATAAAAGAGGATGAGAAAGTAGTACCATTCTGTTTTAGAGTTTTAGAGATTAGTAATAATATGGGGTTGTTTGGAGAAGAGATGAAAGACACAATCATAGTAGAGAAGATCGTGAGATCTTGAACGGGAAGTTTGATTATGTTGTTTGTGAAATTGAAGAATCAAAAGATCTTGAAGAATTAACACTAGATGAACTTCAAAGTTCATTAGTTGTTCATGAGCAGAATGTATATAGAGATTCTCCTTCAGGAGAACAAGCCTTAAAAGATGTTTCGGAGTCAAATAGTTCACCTTATGGCTCCAATTTAATAGGAAGAGGACACCAAAGAGGACGATGTAGAGGTTATGGAAGAGGAAGATGTGATCCTGGCAGAGGCTATCACCAATATAGAATAGGTGGTCATCAACAGGGTAGAGGTGATCATGGTCGAGGAAGGGGAGATTTTGATGGAGGTGATCAAGTAGGAAAAGGAAATGAAAATTTCCACAACCGCGGTAGATGATACCCAGATCGTGGAAGAGGAAGAGGAAGAGGAAGAAACTATAATGGTTATAATAATGGCTATAACCAGAATTATCACAGTAAAGCTAATGTTCAATGTCACAGGTGTCAGAGATTTGAACATTACCAGTCAGAATGTTATGCAAGAATTCTGAAGAAAAAGAAGAACAAGTGCACTTTGCTGAGATTGAAGACAAAGGTGCTAAGGAGGTTCTTCTCATGACAATTGAAAATAATGTCGAGCATACATATGCAAATGTATGGTATGTGGATACTGGATGTAGTAACCATATGTGCGGACATAAGGAAGCTTTTTGCAAGTTAGATGAGAGTTATAGATAAAGAGTGGCATTTGGTGATAATTTCTCCATACAAGTGAAAGGAAAAGAAGCTGTGAAATTCAAATCATTAAGTGATACAACTGAAATCATTCAAGATGTCTTGTACGTGCCAGGATTAAAGACCAATCTATTGAGTGTTGGTCAGTTGTTGCAAAAGTAATATTCTTTGTGGTTTGGTGAAGATAAATGCGAGATTTATCAAGATGAGAGGGGCACGATTTTGGAGATTAAGATGAAACCATATAGATTCTTTCATCTTGCATTAGAGGAATTACAAATCAGTCTCAAGGCTCAGGGGAATGAAGTCCAAAAGCAAGCATGTGAAAAATAAGCTTGGCTATGGCATTACATGTTTGGGCATTTGAATTTTAGAGGTTTAAATACTTTGAGTAGACTGAACATGGTAAGAGGTTTTCCCATAATTCCAGTACAAGAGGAGCGGTGTGAATGATGTACAATTGATAAGCATGAAAGACATTTAATCCAAGTTAATACTCTTGGAAGGCTAGTGATCAATTGCAATTGATTCACTCGGATGTTCGTGGCCCCATTAGTACCACATTGAATGGTGGTAAAAGATATTTTATTTCCTTTATTGATGATTATACAAGGAAATAATGGGTCACTTTGATGAATGAGAAGTCTGAGGCATTCCAAAAATTTAAGTTGTTCAAAGCAGCATTTGAAACAGAGACATGAAAAAAGATTAAGGTGTTGAGAACTGATAATGGAGGAGAATATACATCAACAGAGTTCAAAAATTTCTGTGCTGCTTAAGGAATTGTAAGGGAAAGAACAAGTCCTATGACTCCTCAGCATAATGGAGCTGAGAGGATGGATAAAACTGTTGAAAGCGTGATGAGAAGCATGTTACACAAGTCAGGAGTTCCAAAAAGGTTTTGGCCAAAAGCAGTTGTATAGAGTTTCTATATTTTAAATAGGTGTCCCACATATGCTGTAAAATGAATGACACCAAATGAAGCATGTAATTGATGGAAGCCTTCAGTGCAACATCTATAAGTGTTTCGCTGCATGGCTTATTCAAAGATACATGATGTTCAAAAGAAAAAGCTTGACCCTAAGTTTGAGAAGTGCATCTTCTTAGGCATGAGTAGTGTTTCGAAAACTTATAAGTTGTATAACCCAGTCACAAGGAAGATAGTGACTAGTAGACGTCAAGTTTGAAGAATCCAAGTTCTTGGATTGGATAAAAACAAGGAGACGCGGAAAAATAAATGCAGCAGAACTATGTTGACACATATGTCGACACATGTGTCAACATAGGAGAATCATGTGTTAACACAGAAGCGTCCAGTGAATAAAACCAAGGCTAATGTCCAAGCCTTGTATTACTTAAATTCGCACACACTCACTTTAGTCTAATGTCCAAAACGCCTAAAACCCAGGGCGACTAGGAACCCTGGAGGTTTAGTACGGTACGACCAGAGCGGCTGGGCCGCCGGTACGACTCCGAAAAACTCCACTCGCTTGTGAAGGTCTTGTGATCCCTATGATTGGGTGAGGAAACCACCTTATCGGGAACCTATCAGTGGAACCTATCTTGTAGAGCAAAGCCACACATTTTTTTATCCCCTTAAAATGATCTGTTTTTTTTTAAATGTTATCATACGACTGTTTGTATAGTTTTTATTTCTCATGCATTCATCTCATTGCATTTTTTTTTTAAAAAAAACCTCTTAGCTAAACTTTCGTTCTAAATATGCGTTTCATGCGCGTTATTTAAAAAAAACATCCAGGTAAGTTGTAACTCAAGATTAGCGCATCTTTCGTACATTATTTTTTTTTTAAAAATATTTTCATGAGAAATTTAACTCCCTTTTAGCTATTAGAGCTTCTAATTTTAAAATTCATTTTGTATACGTTATTTTCAGAAAAAACCAAAAAGACATTTTTAGCTAAGTAGTTAATCCCTTAGCTGTAGATTTTATTTCTAAACATGTGTTTCAGATGCATTGTTTTTTTTTTTTAAACCCTTACCTAAATTTTTATTCTAAATATGCGTCTCATGCGCATTATTTTAAAAAAATCTCAGGTAAGTTGTAACTTTTGTTAGTGCGTTACGCATGCATTACTTAAAAAAAAACATTTCAGAAAATTTAATTTCTTTAGCTATGAGAGCTTCCTTTCGAACATGCATTTCATATGCATTTTTTTTTTAAAAAAACCTCTTACCTGAATTTTTATTTTTAACATGTGTTTTGTACGCATTATTTTTGAAAAAAACTTTTCAGGTAAGTTGTAATTTTGGTTAATGTAATGTATATGCATTGCTAAAAAAACAAAAAAACAAAAAACAAAACCAAAAAAACAAAAAAAACAAAAAAAACAAAAAAAACAAAAAAAAATTAGGAAAATTTGTAACTCTGCTTTAACTGTTAGAGCTTCTAATTTCGAACGTGCATTCCATATATATCATTTAAAAAAAAAAAAAATTAACTGAACTGTTTTATTTTTAATAATGCATCCAATATGCATTAAATTAAAAAAAAATTAGATAAATCGTAAGCTCTCTTAGTTTTAGGGCTCTTTGTTTAAAAAAAAAACATTTTATCTGAATTTTTAATCAAAAACGTGCATATCATATGCATTATTTTCGAAAAACACTTTCAGGTAAATTGTAATTTTTCTCAGTTGTAGAACTTTTATTTTTAAGTTTGCATCTTGTATTTATTTTTGTGCATCTCATATGCATCCTTTAAAAAAAAAAAAACTTTTCGCCTGATTCTTAATTTTGAGCAACCAAGATGCATTGTTTTTTTTCCTCATTAAAAAAACAAAAAATCTTTTCAGATAACTTGTAAATTATCTTGACTGTAGAACTTTCATCTCAAGTATGCATCTCATGTGCATCGCATGTGCATTGTTTTAGGAAAAATAATATGTTGATAGATTGTACACATTCTTAGTCGTAGAACCTTTAGTTTCAAACATGTATTCCATGTGTTGTTTTCAAAACTACTTACCAGAATGTTTTATTTCAAGCATGTGTTTCATACGCATTATTTTTTGAAAAAAAAACTTTTCATGTAAGTTATAAAATTCTGTTAGTGCATTCAATGTGCATCATTTTTTAAAAAAATTAGGAAAATTTGTAATTCCTTTTTGGCCCTTAGAGTTTTTTTTTAAATTCAAACATGAATTGCATATGCATCATTTTCAAAAAAACCTTTTTACCTGATTTTTTTTGCATGCATTCAATATGCATTATTTTAAAAAAAAAAACATTTCAGAAAAATTGTGAGTTTTTTTTTTAGCTATAAAGCTTTCAAATTTACGCATGCATCTCAATTGCATTATTTTAAAAAAATCCACCTAAAATTTTCATTTCAAAATATGCATTTCATATGCATTATTCAGGTAAACTGTTGTAAGTTGTGAATTTCTTAGAATAGAATTTTAACTTTCAAAAATGCATTTCATATGCATCATTCAGGTAATATGTTGTAAGTTGTAACTTTCTTAACAGTAGAATTTTAACTTTCGAGCATGCATGAGCATTTAAAAAAAAAACTCAAAGTGTCATTCGTTCTTATCCAAGGTGTATTGCACTTTTTTGGCAAGATCATCATTTCAACATTCGCATGAGCGAGCATTTAAAAAATGGGAGTTTTGATTCTTTTTTGAGAAAATAGTTTAACTGTGCAGTTGAGTGCTACTATTCGGGTTTAAGCAAATGACGATAAAACCTTTTTGAAAAAAACTTTGTTTTGATCATTTGTCCTGCGTTCGAGCCAGATAATGCACTCAGCAAACTCAGTAACCTCCATGAGCACGAACACATTTGATCATAAATTTTGATTCTTTTTCAAAAAAGTAATCAAAATTATGAAATGAATGACATTAGAGTTTTCAAAAAAAATCATGCATGATTTCTCATATTCTCTACACTGATTTTTCATTCACCCTTTTCAGGTACCCTTGGTTAAGGTATCATGTACACATAAGTTATGCCGGCTAAATGGGGCAGGAAAAAAAAGATAATGCAGTCATCCAGTTGCACAAGGAACAAATTGCACACTCGAGATATCTAACGCTGAGGTGCGTTAAATTGTACTTCATCTTTTCCTTGAGATTTGAGTGTCCCTACTATTTTGCAGGTCGGATGACCACTTCAACCAATGCTGCAACCGTGTGAAACGTGAGCGCTTCGAAGAGTTTCTATGAAAAATTTCACCTACCATATGTGAAATTCATACGCTTTCCAAGACGAGGTATACAACCGTTATGTGGCCAGGTTTAAACCATTCAGCAGTAACCAAGGGGCATCTCCCATTAAGATCGGACATGTCAGGAGATGAGAAAATTTCAAAAGATCATCGAGAATACCGTGAAGATTCAATGTGCCGATCAATGTAGCTTGACTCGATCAACCGAATCATTTTCCGAAAAAAGTTCTGAAATTTTCAGTCTGCCACTAGGGGCATGTACTTTTCAGCAGGTGTACATATACAAGTTGTGGAGCAGGAGAATCAGGACATACAGCAGGTCCAGTCGCATAGCGAGCACATTGCCCACTGAAAAATCCAACTCCCAGGTAAGAGAAGTTGTGATCATTTTTATCCCCGAAATTTGAGTTTGTCCTTACTCATTGTGCAGCTTGGATAATCATTCAAATCAAAACTCCTGAAGAGCACATCTCATGTACGGCCCTTCGCTCACCGACCATTCTTATGCCAGTTATCCCAGATACCTCGGACGATATCTATGCCTAAGTTTACCATTTGCGGACTACTGTGCCAAACTCAACACCATCCATGTGTGTTCATTAATCAGGCCATTCGTCCAGCATGCGACGAATTATGAATCAGTCAGATGTAGTCATGGGGCATTCCTGTTAAGATCAAGCATGGTTGAAGATAGAAGACATCCAGAGATCTTCCTATTAAAAAAGATCGAGATTCCATGAAGATCGACCGTGCTAATGAAAGAGCATTTGAGAGGAAGAAGAAGAAGAAGAAATTATTGTCGGTGTCGTCCACCCATTGAAAGGATCTTCCATTCAAGACATCAACATAATCAACTTATTTGACAAGTTTTCCTCCGGAGAAGTTCCGAGAAATTAAAAGGTTTAATATGCTATTAGGGGCATGTAACATAGTTGTTGTTGATTAGTTTCTGTAGATTTTCTTTCCTTTTGAAAAAAGAAAAAAGAGAGAAAAAATTAATTCCCGCTAGGTTGAAAATCTAGGCAAAAGTCAGGGAGAGGGGCATGATTGAAAACCCGCAGGGGCAATTATGGCAAAAGGTGAGATGAAAAAAGTAAAAAAAAAAAAAAAAAAAAGTAAAAAAAAAAATACTCAGTTTTATTTAGGGTCACAGCCGCCCTTTAATCAGCTACAAGAAAATAAAGAGAGTATTTGTGCTAATATTGTGAGAGCAGTAAAGAAATAAAAGGGTCACAGTTGTTCCTAAATCAACTACAAATAAAAGGGTCACAGTCATCCCTAAAATGACTATAAAAAAAGGCCACGGCCACCCTTCAAACGACTACAGATAAAAGAGTGACCCCGCGAATCTTGTAAGGGCGGAAAAATAAAAAAAGGCCACAGTCGTCCCTAAAACGACTACAAAATAAAGGGCCACAGCCACCCTCCAAATGGCTACAGATAAAAAAGTGACCCGCGAATCCTGTGAGGGCGGGAAAATAAAAAGGGCCACAATCGTCCATAAAACGACTACAAAATAAAGGGTCACAGCCACCCTCCAAACGGCTACAGATAAAAGAGTGACCCCGTGAATCTTGTAAGGGCAGAAAAATAAAAAAGGGCCACAGTCGTCCCTAAAACGACTACAAAATAAAGGGCCACAACCACCCTTCAAACGACTACAAAATAAAGGGCCACAACCACCCTTCAAACGACTATAGATATAAAACACTCTCGCAACATTGAAGGCGGGAAATGAGTGAAAGGGCCACAGCCACCCCTAAAATGGCTACCAACAAAGAGTGTTCCTCGAATCCTGAGAGGATGGGAGATTGTTGAAAGGGCCATAGCCACCCTCAAAATGGCTACATATAAAAAGTATTCTCGTGAATCTTGTAAGACCGAGAAATCATTTGAAAGGGCCACATCCACCCTTAAAACGGCTACAAATCGAAAGAGCGCTCCCGGAACATCGACGATGGAAATAAATAAAAGGGCCACAGCCACCATCCAAATGGTTACAAATCAAAAGAGTTCTCGGGACATTGAAGACGGTGAGGAAAGGGTCACAGCCACCCTCCAAATGGCTACAAATACTCTCGCATCGAGACGGGAAATAAAGTACGGGTCACAGCCACCGTTTAATCGGCTACAAAAAAAAGTGCTTTCGTTAGGTTGAAAACCCGAAAGGGCAGCCTAGGCAAAATTAGGAAATGAGGGGCATGATAGCAAATTCAGAAATTGCAATCATGGCAAAAGGAGAGAAAATAAAATCCCGATGGAATGAAAACCCCAAGGGGCAATCCATGCAAAAATTAGGAAAACCGAGGGGCACGGTCTAAAATTCTGACTGTGGCAAAAGGAGAGAATATGAGAGATTAAAAAAAAAAATCCCGCTAAGTTGTCGCGTCATGCACAGTTTAGGCAAAACTTAGGGACATGCATTCAAGTCGTCAAGTCACTCGAGGCCCTTATCCAATGGACGCCACTAGAGGCATTTCTCCGACATATGCCACTAGAGGCTCTTCTCCGACGGACGCCACTAGAGGCTCTTCTCCAACGGACGCCACTAGAGGCTCTTCTCCAAACGGACTCCACTAGAGGCATTTCTCCGACACACGCCACTAAGAGGCTCTTCTCCATCGGACGCCACTAGAGGCATTTCTCAGACATAGGAGGCTTTACTTTCTGCACCACGACTAGAGGCTTTTCCTTGTCGCACGCCACTGGAGGCAACGTCGATCGAGGTTTTTACTTTACTGTACGCCACTGGAGGCTTTTCCTTGTCGCACACCACTGGAGGCATCGTCGATCGATGTTTTTCTTTTCTGCACGCCACTGGAGGCTTTTCTTTTCGGCACGCCACTGGAGGCTTTACTTTTCGGCACGCCACTGGAGGCTTTACTTTTCCGCACGCCACTGGAGGCTTTACTTTCCCGCACGCCACTGGAGGCTTTACTTTTCCGCACGCCACTGGAGGCTTTACTTTTCCGCACGCCACTGGAGGCTTTACTTTTCCGCACGCCACTGGAGGCTTTACTTTTCCGCACGCCACTGGAGGCTTTACTTTTCTGCACGCCACTGGAGGCTTTACTTTCCCGCACGCCACTGGAGGCTTTACTTTTTTGCACGCCACTGGAGGCTTTACTTTCCCGCACGCCACTGGAGGCTTTACTTTCCCGCAGCACGCCACTGGAGGCTTTACTTTCCCGCACGCCACAGGAGGCTTAACTTTTCTGCAAGCCACTAGAGGCTTTACTTTCCGCACCACCACTGGAGGCTTTTCCTTGTCGCACGCCACTGGAGGCATCGTCGATCGAGGTCTTTACTTTCTGCAGC
This sequence comes from Clarkia xantiana subsp. parviflora, assembly GCA_036873135.1. NCBI lineage: Eukaryota > Viridiplantae > Streptophyta > Magnoliopsida > Myrtales > Onagraceae > Clarkia > Clarkia xantiana. The sequence goes on along the minus strand of JAPTYO010000012.1, from coordinate 14,632,828 downwards.
GCCAACGGAGGCACCGCCAACAGGGGCACCGCCGAACGAGGCTTTACTTTTCTGCACTGCCAATGGAGGCACCGCCAACAGGCGTCCCGCCGACATAGGTTTTATCTTTCCGCACCAGAATAAGCATATGAGCCACCTTGAAGACTTTGAAGAATTGGAATAGAATATACTTTCTGGTCAAAATTAGTGTTTATTCGTCTTTGGACAAACCCATTCGAACACGTTCTACGGGAGTCCGTCCAAAGAGGGGCAAGCTGTAAACACTCGATTTTGACCCGGACGTAACGACGTTACACATGATACGTCAAATTCTGGACGCGTCAAGCCACAAAGTCTCCAAAAATGCTTAAGGGCACATTAGGGAAATTATTATAAAATATATTTTAAATTATTTCGAATATATTTAATATTTCCGAATTTTTAAAAATATATATATAATAATTAGTTTTTTTATTTTTAGAAAATTATCTGTAAGATATTTATCTCCAGATATTATTTTTTATTCAAAAAATAATTATCTGTAAAGATATATATCCTTAGGAATATTCTCTAGAATAATTATCTGTTAGCATTTTTATTTAAATTTTATCTGTAATCTAGACTAGGTTTTTAGTATAAATAGGGGTCTAGGTTTACATTGTAACGGACAAAAAAAACACCACAAAAAGAAATAATACACTATTCATCGGGATCCGTGCGATTTTCGTCCTCTAGTGCTCAGAAAAAATTTAATTTAATTTATTTATTTATTTTTTTGTCTGCCAAGTTCCAGACGTGAGTCCTTCCTCCGGCCACTTCCGGTCCGGCCACCGGTGGCCGGACCACAGCCCTCGCTGGTCCGCTGCCCCGCCTGGCTCGCCGGTGGCCGCCCTCAGCTCCGTCCGGCAGCCTTCTCTCTCTTTTCTCTCTCTCTCTCTCTCTCTCTCTCTCTCTCTCTCTCTCTCTCTCTCTCTCTCTCTCTCTCTCTCTATATATATATATATATATATATATATATATATATATATATCTCTCTCTCTGACGACCTGCCCTCCGGAGGACCGGAGCTCCGTTCTCACTGCTGCTCGGTCATCCTCTGCTCCGCCCTGCAGCTGCCGGAGCTCCGTCCGCCCGTGTCGACCGCCCCGGACCACCACTGCTGCCGCTGCTCTGCTGGTCGCTGTCGCGGCCGCCCCGGATCACCGTGTTTCATCTTCTCCGTTGCAGTTCCAGACGTGAGTCCAGCCTTGGCCACCACGCCCTCGCGTCAGACCCGTTTCGTCCCCTGCCGTTCCTGCTGCCTGCCCGACCTCCACCTGCCTCGCCATCTCGACCCGGACCGGCGTGCCGTCCGCCGTTTCGCCCAGACCAGTCCCTTTCCAGTCGTCTCCCCCTGTACGACGAAGGCCAGACCACCGGATCCAGCTCCCTGCATCACGGCCGCAGCTCGCCTTACCGCACCCTGTGACGCCACCGTCGTCCGGACCCAGCCCTGAAGTCCTTGCCGAGCTCCTCCGTGTCCGGCCACCATCGTCGTGGATCTGCAAGTAAAGCTTTCCTTTTTTTTTTCCTCTTTAATTACTATTTAATCAGTAAATAATTGTTTTTTTTTAGTATTTTTATTTTATTTTTAGTATTATGTTGGTTAGGTTGAATTTAAATTAGTTATGGGTGAACAATGCTAACCACATGTTGCATCATGGTTGATTATACTAGGTTACTAGATTTAATTTGACAAAAATAATCCAAATTTGATTAATTAATTAATAATAAAAGGGTTAATTATACATGTTTTCATCAAATTTTGATTAGTTTAGACTAATAAAAACGGTAATTGTGTATGTTCGTCATGTAGTTCCCGTCGATTTAATTATATAAGATAATCGTTAGTATTATTTAACTTTTATCGATGTTCATGCTCAAATCGATTTTTTTTATTAACGATAAGATCGGCAAATTAAGTGAATTGAGTACAGAAAGGGCGTAATTAAAAATTATTATTTTTTAATTCGTAATAGAACCCTCGAACTCGAATTTCTGAATGTAGACCAATTTTAAACCTAAGTATTTGATTCGTTATTTGCTTAGGTAATTTAGGATTCTAGTTAGCCTAATAATTAACTAGTGGCGACTCTTTTCAAAATCCACGTTTTCAAAACGTAATATCGTCATAGGTCAGATTTTATGTCCGACAGAGACCACGTTATTTGGATGCATATGAGGTAAGAGGCATTTCAGTTAGACGTAATTAACCTGATGAAATAACTCATTTTTGCATATTTGCTGATTGTGACCCCATAGATTTTGAGACTGCTAGTAAAGAAGATAAGTGGAGAAAAGTAGGGGTGAGCTCGGGACGGGACGGGCGGGCTTTTGCCTGAGCCCAAGCCCGAAAATTTCGGGACTCATATTTTTGGCCCGAGCCCGATCCCGAACCTAAAGGAAATGTCCCTCCCGAGTCGGGACATCGGGATTCGGGCTCGGGCTACACTACAAAAAAACATATTTTTAGTGATGAATATTTTGTGACCATAATATAGTTAGTCACTAAAATTTAATTTTTTTAGTAGCTACATATGAATTTAGTCACAAATTATATATTCGTGAAACTATTTAGTGATGAACTAATATTTAGTTGCTAATCACAACCAATTTGTGTCCAAAGCAAAGTGAAACATGTATTTATTAGCTAAACACATGGCGATAATTGAAAGTTTTAGTTACCAAATATTAGTTTTGACAGGTACCACTGCTAAATATAATATGTGATGATTTTCATCTAGTTAGAAAATTGTAAATAACGTTTAAATATTAGTTCGTTTTATTCCTACCATTCGATATGTGTATATTACACCATTTTGTTTTCTTATCAAATATTTAAAATTAGTTGAATTTAAGTTGATAATTTTATTAATTTCACAAATATTATAGGGCATTTATAACTTTGGTTTGGAGAAATAGTTTCTATTTTGCCAAAAAAAAAAAAGTATCTAACTATAACTAATCTCTAAGAAATAATAATATAGTTTATCATTTATTATGTATTTTATGATATACTAATTATAGTTATTTAGTAGTAGAAGAATATATTTGAAAAAAAAAATGCTACTAATGAACAAGTAATTAATTAATAGAAAATAAGTTATTATTATTATTTTGGCCGAACATAAGATAAATTATTTACAAATTAGCTAGCAATTAAATATATAAAATAAATAAAAATTGTTTTTTATTCCTTAGATGATTGACCAGTCCATCTATTTCTCACGGTTAATAATAATCTGACCTAAATTTTTCCTTAAATATCTCAAATAACTGTTATTATAGTTATCTCAATTATTCAATCTCCCTTAAATTTCTCACAAATCTCGTGATAAGTGGGAGGCCATCGCACAAGATGGGAGCTCCCTAGCAGTTGAAGTCTCCATCTATTCCATATGCATGTGTAAGTGAAAGCTCTTTTCATCTTACTTAAAACACTAGAATCTCTAGTTGATCTTCATCAATCTCCTCCAGCCACATGTGTTTTTGCAGTTCCCTCTTTTTCCTCTCTAAATTTCTCGATCAATATATCTAAGAATTCAATTTTGAGGGTGCATACATTGGAATTTATATAATTGGAAGTTGGTGGTAGCGACAGTCACTGGCTTCCGCAGTACCTCCATAGGTAATATTTTCGGTTCTCTCTATCCCTTGGATCCCGACGTGATCTATCTAGCATATATAAGTATTAATTTGAATAAAAAACCGTCATGGATACGAAATTGATTGTTGAATATCTCATGTCGGGTTTCACGACTACCATGCGTGTCATCGTCGTCATGTTCTTCATTGTTTTGCAGGATTCTATCAAGTAAGATGCATATGAATTCAGGAGAGACATACAGAATCATTTATACTTTTTGACAATGTCACCTACTTCCTTTAACATGTGTATATTCTATCAAAATAATTTTGCATATATTTTGTACCATTTATTTGGAGTTATATGTTGTAAGATTATATATGAGATATTATTTAGGAGTTGTCTCTTATTAATGTACATAATTTTATACATGTAATTATATTGGTATATAATAATTATGAATACTCCAAGGTAGGAAGTATGTTGATATGGTTTAATTGAGAGTAATTTGTAAACCGTTTACTCTTTAATATTTTATTTTATTAGTTTTAATTAGAAAACTAATAAATAAAAAAACACATAAATAATATTTTTTTTAAAAAAATTATATAGATATATGTATTGCTTCGATCATTAATATACCACTAGTAGTTTTGGTCTAGTGGTTGAGAGCGCCGACTCTCATGTGGTTTGGCTCCCAAGGTCACGAGTTCGAATCCGCCCAGCGACTTGATTTAAATCATTTTCTGGGGTTACGTTGACGGGGCCAGTGCATTCGCCGGTTGTTCATATGCTCGCAAATGAACACGAAATTCCGGACATTACGTAACGGGATGGGCATAGGGTAGCCACTACTAGCCCATTCCTTTTATTTACCAAAAAAAACCATCATTAATATCATAATTAATGATTAGTGACTCTTTGGCGTAGTCACAAATTCCTGCTTTATTTAGTGGCTAGTTTTTCACTTGGTCACTATTTCATTTAGCAACTTTATCTACTGTGACCACACTGTGACAAACATTTTTTTTGTCACTGATTTATTATGTGACTGTTTTGCGGTCTTTTGTGACCTTTATAGTAGCCACAAAAAACATGTCCTGGTGTAGTGCTAGCCCGAATTTGAACCAAAAAATTGAAAGAAAAAAAAAATCCTAATATGAGGTCCATCCATTTCAAATACATGCAAGTTCAACACATCAATACAAAATTCAATAAGTTCAAACATCATCCATAGTCTAATTCTAGGATTTTTTTTTTAATTTTAACTATAGTAAAGTTACTTAATAGTTAGTAGACTTAGGTTAAACTTAAATATATATAATATATACATATACTCGGGCGGGCTCGGGACTTTCGGGCTTTTTAAGAAAAAGCCCGAGCACGAGCCCGACTTGGGAAGAAAAATCCCGCCCGACCGGGCTCGGGCTACATCTCGGGACGAGAATTTCGGGATGGGCTTGGGTCGGGATATTCGGGCCTTCGGGATTTTCGGGCTTCTTGCTCATCCCTAGAGAAAAGTGATGGAAGTTGAATAGTTTCTATTGAAAAGAATAAAACTTGGAAGTTAGTAGATTTGCCTAAAGGGCATTAGACTATTGGGGTTAAATGGGTTTATAAGACTAAACTCAAGATGGTGAAATTGATAAATTTAAGGCAAGATTAGTTGCTAAAGAGTATAGGCAGTCTTATGGCATTGATTTTACAGAGGTTTATGCTCCAGTTGCTAGGTTAGACACCATTAGAATGGTGATAGCACCTGCAGCACAAAATAGGTGGTCTTTATTTCAACTTGATGTGAAATATGCTTTTCTATATGGGACTTTAGACGAGGAAGTGTATGTTGATCAGTCTTTAGGTTTTATAATCAAAGACAAAGAAAACAAAGTTTATAGATTGGTAAAGTCCCTTTATGGTTTAAAACAAGCCCCACGAGCTTGGTATAGTAGATTGGAGAACTTCTTTCTGCAGAAAGGATTCTTAAAATGTACACATGAACACACATTGTTTATTAAGTCAGATTCAGCAGGAAGATTGTTGACTGTGTGTGTTTATGTTGATGATTTGGTGTATACTGGGAATAGTGAAAGCATGTTTAGAGAATTTAAACGTTTGATGATGCAAGAGTTTGAAATGTCCGATATGGGATTGTCGCATTACTATCTTGGTCTAGAAATTTGTCAAACTCCTGATGGTATTTCAGTATGCAGTTAAAACCCCAGTTGAAACAAATTGGTTGTTATTGAAAAATGGTCAGGTGGTGTTGTTGACAAAATCATGTATAGGCAGCTTATAGGTAGTCTAATGTACCTAACTGCATCTAGGCCAGATTTCCAATTTGCTGTCAGTTATGTTTCTAGATTTATGGAGAATCCCTCAAGTGATCATCTTTTTGCTGCTAAGCGAATCCTCAGATATCTCCAAGGTACTAAGGACTTTGGTTTGTTTTTCATGAAGAAGTCTATGTCTGCATTAGTGGCTTATAGTGATAATGATTTTGCTGGTTGCAAAGATGATAGATGAAGCACAAGTGGGTATGCATTCATCCTTGGTGGAGCTGCACTCTCATATATATCACGCAAGCAGCAAATTGTTACTCTTTCGAGTATAGAAGCTAAATATGTCGCTGCTACTGAATGTGCAAAGCACATCTTTTGGATGAGAAGAGTGTTAGAGTTCTCGCATTTCACACAGAAAACAACCACTAAGTTGTTGTGTGATAATAGCTCAACTTTAAAGTTAGCTAAGAATCTAGTTCTTATGGATGAACTAAGCATATTGGTGTGAAATTCTTCTTTCATCGTGACTTATGTGATGAGATGATATTAAGATAGATAAGTGTCGAAGTGAAGACAATTATGCAGAAATCTTTACTAAACTTTTGAAAATTACAGGTTTTGAGTATTTGAGAACACATCTTGGTGTTTGCAATGTTGTAAACTGAACATCTTGCAAGATAGTTCAGTTTAGGGGAGGATGTGTAAGTGTATGATGTGTTATTATGAAGGCTATAAAAACAAGAAGGGGAAAAGATTCGCCTGGAGTCGAATAACTTGAAATACAACCATGCACGAGGCCACAATGTGACTAGAGGGTACCATTGCCCCCTCTGGACTTCTACACATTCAAGAGGTCATTTATGTGTAATTATACTATCAAACTGAATTAGGAATGCTGCAATTTTGCACCTTCTAATTTATAGATAATTGATTCAAATTTACTCAACTTCAATTAATTATTAGTAATAAAAAAAAAACTGTCGTGGATTATAATTATAAAAAGATGATTTGTGTATTAAACTCTACAAATCCTATCTTTATATTATGATGATTATTATCATTTTAATAATTATTATTATTGCTATTATTATTATATATTTATTAAGTTAAGAATAAAAAATTAATTAAATGAGCTTATGTAATTGTGAAAGGAAAAAATGAAGTCCACTAAATTGTCAATGAATGCTTAAATTATTTGAGATTATAAAGTTTAGTAATTTTTTTCGTTAGACCGATTGATGCAAGACGAATACTGATTAAAAAATTAGTTTTTTATTCTAAATACCTGTAATTATAGTTCAATTAGTTTTTACATTTTAAAAATTAAAAAATTGTTGTGATTTTAATAAATATCAAATAAATTTATTATAAGAGAATAAGATATATTAGAGATAAATATTTATCTCTAATATATCTTATTCCCTTATATTTATTTATCAACAAAAGAAAGCGAACAAACGAAGCGATTTGAGTTGAAACTACCACAAATCACTCGAAACAACAATATGAATAACTCGATATATATGATCTTTCGTCTGATCCCGACTTCAGAAAAATAAGCATGCATTTTCATTCAAATGATCTAGAAAAAGTCTGAAGAGAACGATTGAAAAGCATTTACGTTCTTAACGGATATTATTGTTATTTTGATAGTATAATGTATGACTTTTCGTGTTTATTTAATGTATAGTTAATTTAAATTTTGCCTCATCTAACCATATTTCCTAGCTTCGTGCCTGAATACAACACCAATGAGTTGATGCTGGCACATATGTAAACACAGAGAATGGAGATGTTTACATAGAATCTGGAGATGCTGACATAGAAAAATGTAATGTTTACATAGGAAGATGCTGAACACATGAGTTTAGTATTGAGTCTATTGAGTTTGGTAAGTTAAGTGTCAGTTTTTTATGTTGAGAATTTATGCTAAAGTTTATGGGAAGTTATGTGTAATGGAGAGTCAGTTTTTCTTACAGCAGAAGTATGGTTGTAAAAACAAGTCTGCGTGTGTTGAATGAAGTAGATTTCCAGTTACTGCAATTACGAGACTCTCTTCTCATTCTCTCATCACTTTTACTTATTCCTTGATTGAAGTTTAGTTTGTGATTACTTGTTGGCAAACAAGTATTACATTTACATATACTATATCGTTTATTTTGGAAAGAAAAAAAACCTAGGATTAATAACTAAGATCGCAAATTTTGTATCATAATCACTATGTAAATCAGTTAAACTAAGCTAATTAGACAAATATGATTCTCCTCTAAGGATCTACTACACCTCGCATATTCATAATACTCTTCATACCATGTAGATTTATTAAATTAATAAAGTATTTTAATATAGTTTATGTTAATTTGTTACTGATTCTGGTTTGGCAGAAAAAAAAAAAAAAAAAAGACAATAAATAGTTCAGTCAAGTTCGAATCTGTTTATAACTAGTTTACCACCAAATAAGAAATTATAATTTTATACAAGATAGTTTAGACCCAAGTTTAAAACCAAACTATTTTAGTTTAATTGTTTAGTTCAATTCGAAATTATATCGTTCATAAAATGAAGAATTGTGCCCAACCCTAGATTCGTTCACAACTCACTCACGCTGGAGAATGTCAGTTTAACATTTTAGTTCAATTAAAAAGTTGAGGTTTTTTTGAACTTTTAACTTTTTTACCGAATAAAGAAAACTCGGATTGAACTCCGGCCATCAGAATTTTAGTTTAAATTCCAACAAAGACCAAATCATCCAAGAGTGGGAGCATCTGGTTTATGTCCCCAACTTTAATAATAGCATCCCAGCAGACATATCATTATTCAACTTTGCTATTGATCAGGTGACCATACACACTTTTCCTTCTCCTTACCGGTAAAGTAAATGGGGGCCAGAGTTTGAATAGTTACATGCGCCAATTTGTGCACGCCCATTATCAAAGCCAGATCATAGAGTAAATGACTCTTTGCTATCAAACTCCTACTACGGCTATTCCAAAAGACCACTAAATGTGTCATCTCACTTCAGTGAATGTAATCTTCATAAAAGTCGTCGCTAATGACAGAAACGAACCTCTCAAGCCATGGAAGCTGGTGCAGGTCTTTAATGGCATCTCCGTAAGAATCGGTGCAGGGAGGAGGGGACTGATGTGCCTGGTGGTCGCTCAGGCTGAACCCTCCTGCAAGAAACCTCTGAATCAAAGCCAATTGGGATCTCTCTTGCTCTGTGTACGCGTCAGTTACCATCGGGAGTGTGTTGAATGTCTCCCATGCCCATTGTTCTGATGCTTGAGCTGACTGAGACACCGACTCTGACTCCTCTGAGGTGTCTTCTTCTTCGTCATCCCAGAAGACACATTGACAGGTCTGTTCCCTGTCTCTGTACTCCGCTCCACATGAGGAACAGAACTCCAGGCCACACCTGCAATCACAACAGATGCCATGTATGAGATATATCTGTAAGATACAACAACAAAAGAGAGCACTACAAATATCTGATTTCTTTTTCTTTTTGGGGTTAAAGAGCAAATTGCTAACTTAGTGGCTGGTGTGCAACTTGGTAGATTACTTATTTTCCAGCTTTTAAGTGGCTTGCTAGCTCCGTCCATTTTTCTATTAACCTGGAAGGAAAATGTACACGTGTTGCCCTGACTGAAGCATACATTTGCGCCACTATGGATTTTCCACCGGCAAAAAATTGATGAAGCTAGCAACATGCACTAATAAATTAGTTTTACTATCCAAATATATCCCATATATATTATAGCTAGCACCCAGCGCGTCGGTCATAAGACCAGCTGGCAATTTGGTATTTAACCCAATGTTTTATGCTACTTTGATCTATAAAGGCAGGCAGCACAGACCATATTCAATGAAATGCGGAAAGGTGGAATTTTTCTTACCGGCATGTCATATGATAGCAACCTCGAGTGAGTTCAATCATTCTGCTGCACTGTTGGCACCGTCTCCATCTATTATTCCGAGCAAGACAATGCAAAGTAATATCTGCAGCATTTCTTTCCTCCAATGGCAGATTCTGATACTCCTCACAGTTCAGCGAGGAGTGCCAAGGAACCCCACATTCAAAACATATAAACCTTTGACAAACTGGGCACTCAATGCAAGTGCTCTCTGACTGACTTGACGAACTTGCCCTCGCAGAAAAGCATTCTTGCGGATCAAGCAAAACCGAACAGTTAGGGAAGGGGCAGTAGATTTTCTCAGATTCAATGTTTACTTCTGCAAGGACTTGCTCCAGGGATTCGTATGAATCGAGTGGAAGAAATGTTTTGCATTCTGGTTTTGACACATAGTGTTTACACTTCGAGTGAGGGCATCGGATTGGGACCTGCAAGGACTTGATTTTTTCATCAACATAAGTTCTCATACACTGAGAACAGAACTTGTGTGAACATCTCATCTTAATCATCATCGGAGAAGGCTTGTCTTCACAACAAATGGAGCAATTGTTGCAGGACCCATCCCACTTGGTAGGACAAGACACCACCCCAATTGCGACTCGAGCCAAATTCAGCGCCCCTTCCATTTGAGCACTAGGTATGACATCAAGAACAAAAGTATCCAGATTGCTGACTTGTTCCAGAATTCTTTCCCTCATTGCAACTAAAAGAGGCGTCTCGAGCTTCTCCTCGTGTTTTATCTGTAAAAAATAATCAGATTATTTTCAAAACAAACTACATTTGATTACAACACTCTGCAATGTAAAATCAATGCTGAGTGAAAAAAAGAACAGCTTCTAACCTGATCACGTAAAACCTCTGAATCAGTAAATGCATAAACATGACGGATATTCTTCTCAACAGCCTCAGCTATTCCATCCATTAGAGCGAGATAGTTAGCCACAGACTCCTCCACAAAGAAATCAAGTTTTTTCTGCACCTGAATTGCAGGGAACCCAGTGGCACGTTCCATGACCACACCAATTCCTGAAATCCCAATTGCAGACTCTCCGGTCTCATTTAGTGAACTGCCCTTGAAAAACAATTTCACTGAAAATTCATCCAGGATACACTTATTGAGCTCCTTGCCTGCCGTTTCTTCTGTGTCCCTCCACACGTCATCATCCTCAAAACAACTGGAGAATTCATCCTCATCGTCTTCGTGTTTTAATTCTATAAGTAAGTCTAGTGAGCAGCTATCACAAAGAAATGTTTGGTCAGCCATCTTCAATGCTGTTGGCCGTAAACAGACACCACAAACAAATTTGATTATCTGCAATTGAGGTCATCGTTGACGATTAGTACATATTAAAAAAAAAACAGACTTAGAGAAATTATTATTACACCAAGCACCAAAAAATAATAAATCTTCCACGCCAGAGAGCTAACTTGGTGAAAGAATAATCCACACAAAATCCAAGTGCTGTGATAATCATACTTCTCTACCAGCCAATCCTGAAGTCCCACAGAGATCAAAGGCAAACCTCAAATTCATCTGGAGATGGCGAATCAAGCCATTTTATACGACGAAGTACAGCACAAGCTCAACTCAACTACCACACGGCAAAGGATTCTCTCTACGAATCCATATTCGTGTAAAGATTAATGAAATGAAGTAAGCACCAAATTCGGTAAAGTAATCCAGATAAAAGAAAGAGCCATTACCAGAAGTTGCACGGCAGTAGCGGGATTCACTTTCACCTTATCCTGAACGAATTTCAGCGGAACGAGAGATTCGATGAGAGAATTCCGCCGAGAAAGAAGGGAGGGAGTGAAAGAACCCTAATCTGGCAGATTGCAGAGCCAGAGAAGGGGATTTGGTGAGGGATTTGTTTAAAGAGGAAGAGAATCGTTCATCAACAGTTGCTGTTAATGGCGTGAGATAAAAGTAAAGGGAGTTGAGGAAGGAGGGGTGGTCTCCACCACTTGCAGGCTCAGGAGTCGGACATCGCAATTTTACGCATCTATCATATGCTTCTTCCTCTTTATAAGAACACTTGTCAGTGGTTGGGCCCCACCTCTAGGGTTAATAAACAAAAAATGGGACAATTAATGTTTCAACTTTCAAGTTTAGATTTCATTAAATTGAAAGAAAGCAACTTGAATTCAATTTATTTGGTGTGAAATTAATTTAGTTGATTTATGGCTATAATATAATTATGATATTTAGCACATTTTTAATAGGTATTTTTGCTTTCGACAACATTTAATTCCATTTTTTTAATCGGATTCGGGTCGATCGTGATCTTGTATTATCATTAAGTTTCGTCTAATCATGTAGCGCAAACTTCTTTCTTAATAGGATTCAATTATCGGAATCCCGGTTGCTCGAGCATTCGTCTTAATATTTGTATTTTTCGTAGTTTAATTTTATCTTTTTTAATAAAACTCCATTCATGTAGCATTATCGGAGTTGGCATGATCATGTCATTGTACCATCATCATGGCAACAATATGCACGTTGGTAGCGCGAGTTAGTGTCTAGTATAAATATTATTGAAATCTTCACGCGTAATATGTCCAAAGTAACGCAAATATGCTTTGTCATTTTAATATAGAAATATTGTTTTTTTTTCCGCGAGGTGGTCCTATGAGAGGCAATCATCAGGAGGGCAGCACGCATAGCATGCTCGCTCCATACCTGGACTAATCCTCATTCGCACTGAGTCATCACTTTAATATAGAAAGTTTGTTGATATAATTAGTTAGTGTGTAAAACTTGTATATACAAAGTTTTAGATTTGAGTAAATTATAATAACTTTAAGATGTTTTTATTTTAATAAATATTAAAATTTGAGAAATTATCTACAAAATTAAATCTAAGTTAATTGATTACATTAATTTTAATTTATTCCAAACTTTTGAAATAACTTGGCCAAAAGGGCCGACCTCTCGACTATACTAAGTTGTTGATGGTGTTGCGATGCACGGTGCATATGTCTTCTCAGTCATTAACATCAGATCTTCTTCTTCATATTGCTCCACCCATTTGTATCTCCATCGGCCAGCTACGCTCAACATCGATTCTTAAATTCCCGACCGATCGACTCAAGCACCTCCCCACTTCACAACCAATTAATTTATTGGTCGTGGAATGGATGAGTCGATCGATAGGGAATGGATGAATTAATGTTGAGCGTGGCTGACCGATAAGATATAAAGAGGGGGTATAGTAATATGGAGAAGAAGATTTAATGTTGATAACAGAGAAGAGCAATTAATTTATTGTTTTAATTATTATTTTTTTTTATTATTTTTGTTATTATTTCCTAAAATCGGGATCCGCACGTGTATGTTTAACGGGATAATTTATAGCAAGTCGACGAAATTTCATTTTACCATCTTTTGTAAATATGTTGTACATTTTAAAACTTATTGGCCAATAAAGTTATATTTTTTAAATATGTTGTATATTTTCAAACATATTGATCCATAAAATCATATTTTTTAAATATGTTGTACATTAAACAAATATGTTCATAAAACCATTTTTTAAAACATGGAGAGAAATTATTGTATAACTTGGTCCTAACATTTGGAGGATAACTAGTGGCCCTTCGTCTAATAAAAGCATGACATTTATCCCTACATACTAATCAATTTTGTTTAAAAGCTATCTTTAGACAAATGTCATGCTCTTATTAGATGAAGGGCCACCAACTGTCCTCCAAATAATATGACCGATTTATACAATAACTTCTGGTTGTTAAGAATGCACCACCTCCTGCCCCTTACTCACTCACATTTTTCAGAGGTGGGACCCAACACAATGGGTCCCACCTCTTCAAAATGTGAGTGTGTTAAGGGGTAGGAGGTGGTGGCTCGGTGCCATTGGAGATTTTCTCTGTAAGAGATACCTACTACGTGGATTGGAATTTGAGGATTTGAATGGGAAAGTTCCTTTTGATTCATCCGATAATAATAAATATAAAAAATAAAATTATATATTAATAAAATAGCCTACGAAGCTGGGCTGGGATTTGTTGTTGCACATGGGTTTCTGAGCCTCTGGCTCGGCTCTGCTTTGAGTTGAAGAGGAAAACCGTGACTTTATTTTGAGCCTCTCTGGTTCTACTTCTACTAAACTCACACATATATTATTCAATTCTTTTTGTGAACTAATTATTGTATGAGTGGAAAAATTAAACAAAGTATGAAACTAGGAATTCTCGAAATGTACAGTACATACATATATAAATAAGTTCGTTAATTTTCAGTCCAGCACGCTACCATGTTGGTAACTGAACAATAACATACTTGAAACTTGTTAATGCCAATATGATGTTTTGGCCTTTTAGGTACCTATTTGGACCTATTTTTTATATATATAATAAATATGAAAATTTCATACAATTTAGTATTTCATTATTTATTTTACAATAATAAAATTAAAGCATACAAATATACAGCAACAACAGATAAGATTAGTCATTGAAAACTAACCCAAAAATAAAGCTACAATTAAATATTATTAAATATTCATATATACGTTAATACATTAGTTAGTTACTCATATTTGTAGAATGTGATAAAATTGTTATTTTTGTTTTTTATATGATAGTTCGGTTATATACGTTTCATAATGTGATTCAGTGGTTCAAAATTATTTTATTTGGACACTTATATTGAATCTAATGTGATTAATTGGTTATAAAATTACGGTTTACCAGTATCTTCAATGAATCATTGTTCTCCGTTGTATTATTCATCTTGTTTTTCATTGTATTCTTCGTGTTCCTCATCACTTCAATGTGATGTAACTCAGCAACAGCTGTACTGGGTTCAAATCTGAACCCTAGCAAGGTTAATAAGATTCGAACCCAGTGTCGATTTTTGTTTTTGAAAGAAAAAAATAAAATAAAATAAAAAAACTTTATGAAGAACATGTTGAACTTAGAAGAATGAATTTAAAAAAAATAATTGACATTTCATTAAAATGCAACCAGACTGTCACAGTGGCGGAGCCACGAACGAAATAATGGGGGTTCACTTCCTATTACATATTATGTAATTAAAGGTAGAAAATACAAATTTAGAAACTATATAATATTTACAACTAAAAATATGAGAAACATATATTTATTATATTAAATAAATAAAGCTTACCCATATATATATATATATATTGTACAAAACATAAGCTACCGTACCTGCAATTTAGTTAGCAACCAGGGACATATGTCTACCCATTATAATGAATAGATCCGCCCATGGACTGTCATATTTGAAAACGTAAGTAACTAAAAAGTACACATTTAAACCAAACAGTCACATTAACAAACGTAAATAAATAAACTATGTACTAAACCTTGATATTTATTGTTTAATAGATTCCAATTCCAATACAAGTACCATCATGTTACAGGATTGGGAATTAACTTTACAAGGTTTATTTATTCCTACACTAATACCAAAATATTATACCGGACACTATCCTATAAACTGTTGTCTTTAATCTATATATATATAAATGGGTTTTAGATAATAAAAAAAATTGACCAATAAAAGGAATGGGCTAGTAGTGACAAGTTTAGACACATCCTATATTACGTAATGTTCGGACTCTCCAACTTACGGTTTGGAGTTTCTTCAAGACTTAAAGAACAATCAGCGCATGCACTGAACTCGTCAACCGTAACCTCATCAACAGCCTAGTATAATCAAGATGTCGGCCCGTTATGTCCAATTCTACTCGACTCCTCATACGTCTGACGCGGTATGTGGACCAGACGGGATCCTATATTAGTATATATTAAAAGTATTTTATTCGCATAAACAAAGGCTACTATATATGATTATGAAGCACCTGCACCTTCCTACTGGCATGTTCCGAGTCTTCTCACTAATTAAAAATACAACTTTTTTATTCACGGGTGTGCTAAGAATGTTCTGAGTCTTCTCACTACTTAAAAATACAACTTTTTATTCACGGGTGTGCTAAGAACATATTCAATGATTGTATCTAGTTTTTATTGCATTGAGATAATGGCTCCTTATTATATAGGTACTCGAGGTTCGGCGATGGTGAATGTACCACTAATACCATTATCATATTATATTTTTTTAACTTATACCATAACCATAATCATTGTGGTTATGATTCTTCGTATCATAACCATAACATAGTCATGGTTTATCACCACGGTTAAATCATTTAACCATAAACGTTAAAACTAATACAACAATACAACAATACAACAATACAACACCATTTGTTTCATACACGCAATCCAAATTAAATATACATTCCTTGTTTCATACACGAAATCCAAATTAAACGTAATGTCATTGTTTTACTTAATTAAAGAACATTTCTTCAATAGTCTATCACTTGAGATCCTCAATGGTCATCACTTTCGATAAATGTAACTTAATAATGATTAGGCGTATTCATGTAGTTGAAATACTCTCAGTTTTGCTAAAACTAACTAATTACATCAGTTATTACCGATTCATCATATTCATCTACATTATCAATTGACTTAAGTTTTATTAACTTTATAGATGCAACTATATCAATGACAGGAAATGTATGAATTAGTACACACTGACAAAATGGAATGAAAATTTCATAAATAGAGCAATTCTATAGTGTAGTAGAAGTTTGCATATGCAACGTTATGAGTCACTTTAGAAGGATAATAATGTCTGAAGAAATATAAGCTATAAAGAACTATAGACCTTTCTAAGTGTTCATCCATATCCAATCTTGTATACACAATGGTCAAGATACCGAATGAATGAATGAATGGTGGTATCTCTGGCCAGTGGCCACAAAAAAAATGGTGTGAATAATTGAGATCTGTGATAATTAGATTAATAATTTTTTTTACAAGATTAATACTTTTATATAGTATAATAATGTAAATAATGTATATGTATAAATATTAGTAATATATATATATATATATATATATATATATATATATATATATATATATATATATATATATAGCGGTGATGGTTATAACTGTGGTTATATACTTAATACCATAACCATCGTGCAATAATCGCCCCTCACCATAATGGTGCGGTTAACCATTGCGGTAAATGGTGCGAATAACCATGGTTATATGATTTTCACTGCACCATTACCGGCCCTAGATGTGACTAATAGTGGAGGTGTGTAAAATATGGTTATAATCAAATTGGTACATGAGATAACACGCCAATAAGAAATGGTACTCAAAACGATTTTTGTGACAAATTGGTACCTAAAAAAATCCAGGTGTTGCACTATCTAAAAAATCATTAGTTTTGGATAGAAAAGGTCACGTGCGACACGTGTGACCACTTTTGGCGGCAAATTAAGAAATTTAAAGACTTGAATTGACTAAAATGCCCTTCCGCTGTAAACAAATATAACGATTCCCCTTTGTTCTTCCTCATTCATTTCTCTTTCCAATTAGGCTTTTGAAGTTTCAATGTGGACGAAAAGCTGTCATGTTTTGGTATATAAACTTTATGAAACTGTTCCAATGTGGTATATAAACTTTCTGAAACTATTTCATTGAGGTATATGACATCTGTATAAATGTTGTAATGTGGTACTTGTGATTTGTCTAACAGTTGCAACGCATTACACAAATTATATTAAATTGTTCTAATCTGGTACACCCCATTCCGGTGCTAAATGAAAATGGAAAATTATTGTTTCAACTATACATTATCAAAAAAAATATAATATACATAATCACCGTAATACGTAATTTATGTAAAACAACACAGTTTGATGAATTGTACTGGATTTGATCTCGATTAGGTCGCTCGTGCCTCAACTTTTTCCTTTGGACTTGTTTATGGGAGCATAAATGTCAAGTATCTCAAGGTAACTGCTATTCTATGAATCTTTTTTTTTCTTGATTGATGTCAAGTTTCTGCTAGATAGGCTCCTTTTATACTCATATTACATGTCGAAACACAAGGTTCTTAATAAGGCAATGACCTCCACTATCTAAGATTGACAATGCAGTTAATGATTGAATTAGTTAAGTTTTCTATCTAGATTTGGAGAGTGTAATGTGGAATTGACCTTAATTTTATAAGAAGAATCATGATTTTCAAGAGTCATGTTCAATAATAGATAATTGAAATGTCATTTATTGGATAGACAGAGAACTATCTGTGTTCCTTAGGTACAATAGATCTTTTCTTGATTAGTCTATAATACTAAAACTAACCATCAGCTCGGCGTGCTGGTTGCCTGGTTCTAGAAAACTGCTAGGCTGTTGGGATATACGTTCATTTTTTGTTTCAGAAATCAGATGTTGATTATTTCGAACTGATGTCAGAAACAAGTGTGGAATAGATAATTGAAATGTCATCAATTGGATAGACAAATAATTTCATGTATTCCTTGCTACAACAAATCTTTTGGGAAACCAAGATTTCGGCAAATTATGACGAAACTCTAACAATTTTTAGAAGAGAAGTTGAAGGGACAACCTCATTTATGAGGGAGGTTTCCCATGGAGGGCATTTTATCATAAGGGTATTTTAGTAATTTCAAATGAAGATATATTTTGATTTTATTTTATTTTGTCAAAAGTGGTCACGTGCGTCGCACGTGACATTTTCCATCCAAGACTAATGATTTTTTAGATAGTGCAACACATGAATATTCTCAGGTATCAATTTGTCACAAAAATTGTCTCAGTTACAATTTCGTATTAGCGTGTTATCTCAAGTATCAATTTGATTATAATCTCTTTAAAATATGGGCATGTCACCTAGACAAATATTTTGTTCCTTGTGTTAACCAACTCTTTTAAATAAATTAATATTACTATACTGAGTATTTACTAATACTTGAATTAAGTATTGAGTTTATCATCATTCGTTTTTATCATATTCACGCTATTCAACACATTGCTCAAGCATCCTTATTTGTTAAAATATTCCATTATAGTTTGTATCCCAAAATAATATGCATGTTAAAACCGATTTAATTTTAAATTCGAAAATTAAAACGATTTCAAAACCACGGTTTAGACCTGGTATAATGCGCATGGCGCATGTCACCTCGAGAAACGGGAAACATCGTTTTAAAAGTACGAATTTAATGATGAAGTACTTTTGTGAATGCTGGATTTTTCGTTTATGATCCTTTAAATATAACTCATTGATAACTATTTAGATTAAAAGTGTGCTTCAAGGCTACTGTAATCTAATAAGAACATCAACTATGGCATTAAAGCGAATGCTTAAATGCATAGTCCATAAGATGGAAAAGTCTATGGATGAGTTAAACAAACAAAACGAAAAGAAGTAGTCGGTAAAACGACTCTCCCACCATTAGCCTTGAACGGAGAGTTTGGCTAAAAGGCATTCGTTAAAACACTTCAATAAACATAGCTTAGAATTACATAATGTTAGAGTTACACATTAATTGTTCCTGCGGGATGTAATTTAACTCACATTAATGTAAATTACTATGTTTTGACTAAATCGGTTAACACGTTACCATATAAGCTAATGATTGATTCGGGTAAAACCTTATCACAAAGACGCATTAATTTGTGCATTAAAACAAGTATTTAGTAAGAGTACGCGCTACTCTCGGAGAATACGAGTTTTAAAATTAGCTTGGAATAATGGTTTCGTGGATAAACATGACACATTATAAAGATTTGAGGATGAATTTCCAACGCTTTACAGAACGAAACAAGCTAGTACTGATTGAGTAAACAGATGGTTGATAGAGATTCTCAGGTCCCACTTACTTCGAGTGGGAGAATTGATATAAGCATAAGTGATTGATTTGGTAAATGATGATTGAAACGTCTTCATAATAAATCCAGTGAGAGGGCTCACTCCCCCTCACACATAATCATCACTAAATTTCAAATTGCGAATCAAGTTGGACCTGATAATCATGATAATGAACTATTTGAACTACCCATTTTTCCTAGTGGGAGTGGAACAACCAACTTGGTTCCAGATCCTAGTGATCGAAGAATACATCTCGGAGGTAAAAACCCGAGACCGAGAGGATATTCCAAGTAAGTTCAACCACCACCATTGTTCCCAGTGGGAGTAATGCCCCGATAAGAAGCATTATTCTGAGTGGGAGTAACGATCAGACTAAAACATGGGATTAACGTGCCTAGACATAATCAAAGGCAACGAACTTCTTACGAGAAGTATCCCATCAAAAGAGATGTGTCAAACATGTTGATGTTCGTTTTTGAACCAGTAACGGTTCAGCAAGCAAATGAAGGACCTCAAAACAAGGGAATGAAGGAAAATAATGGAGGATGAAATTGCCTAAATAAGAACTAATTCAGTTTTAGTCTTTAGTTGATTTATCTGTTAACCACAGAACTAGAAAGTGAAATCTTAGATTTCGCTTCGGGTGGAATTCGAGTGGTGCAAAACTCGAATAATTGCGAAAGGATATACCTAAATCCACGGAGTGGACTTTGATGAAACATACTCACTGACTGTGCGTTACACCACAGTAAGGGCCATCATTACCCTAGTTGCTAGTCTTGACCTAGAGCTACATCAAATGGATGTTAAGACCGCATTCCTCCATGGAAACCTGGAGGAAGAGATCTATATGGAGCAGCCGGAGGGTTTCATTACCCCTGGCAAAGAACATAAAGTTTGCAAACTCCAAAGATCTATATACGGCCTTAAACAATCGTCTCGGCAATGGTATCGCAGATTCCACGAGGAAGTCGTCGGATACGGATTCATGAATCTTCACGAGGATCCCTGCGTATACACTAAGACCTCCGGGTCTAAGTATGTCATCATAACACTATACATGGATGATATACTCATTGCTGCGAACGATATGAGTTTCATGAATAAATCAAAGTCCTGGTTAGCATCAGCATTCGAGATGAAAGACATGGGAGACGCCACGTAAATCTTAGGCATCAAAATTGCTCGAGATCGTGGAACCCGGAAATTATGTCTATCTCAGGAATCATATATCAACAAACTGTTGAAAAGATTCAGAATGCTGGAAGCTAAACCCGTGGATACGCTGGTTGTGTTCGGGTGCGCGCTATCGAAGCGTGATGACCCGAAAAACCAACAGGAGCGTGAACAGATGAAGAATGCAGAGTATCTAAGCATGGTAGGGAGTCTAATGTACGCCAAGCTCTGTACTCGGCCAGAAATTTGTTACGCTGTGGGCCTGGTAGCAAGATTCCAATCAGATCCTAGTTATCAACATCTAAAGGTCGTAAAACGAATTATCAGATATCTGAAAGGTACTACCGACTACGTTCTGTGCTATGAGGGCAATGAGCTCGAATTGATCGGTTATAGTGACGCCGACCACGGTGGCGATCCGGATGATCGTAAGTCCACCACAGGAGGAGTTTTCCTCCTTGCTAATGCTGTAATATCATGGGTAAGCAAGAAGTAATTTTGTGTCGTGCTTTCCACTATGGAATCAGAATTCGTTGCCCTCTCCAAAAACGCACAAGAAGCGGTCTGGCTGAAAAGGCTTCTTACTGCATTAATTGGCACCGAAAAAAAGAGTAAACCTGTGAATGTGCACTCCGACAGTCAGGCGGCCATTGCGGCAGTTAAGAATCCAAAGTACCATAGTAAGACTAAACACATTGATGTGAAATACAATTATGCTAGGTCAGTTCTGGAAGACAACATAATCGCTTTAGAATACTTGCCTACAGACAACATGGTCGCAGACCCTTTAACTAAGCCGTTACGTAGGGGGATTTTAAAAAGCACGTAAAACTGCTTGGGTTACGTAGGACTTAAACTGTATGGCTTGTAAAAGTGATAACATTTTGACATTTGAAATTATGTTTCAATTTGAATAAAGGAATTGATATTTGAGTTTATGATTCATCGACGTCATAATGATTAACAACATCGGATTTTACGGTCTATAAACTAAGTCGTAGGAAGAAGTAAAATTCTTCCACCAAAATTATGTCGTATGTGAACCTTGCTTCGTCACACAGACACGGTCATTTTATAAGGAGAGATGGACCTCTACCATAACAAGATTGGCTAAGAATCAAGGGGATAAACCTGATTAACCAAAACGATAACATTGTCAAGCTTAACAGCATGACTTAATCTTCGTTTTGTAGACGCCGAGTTGGACTTTCTCCATCACCATATATCACATTCAAGGCCGGATGAGAGATTCTGCGATAGCATTATTGACATATCCTAACCCTGGCTTTACCAGGTGTGCTATCGACGCGTGCTTCATACTGCGTGTGCCATATTCGACCACGGGGTCATGCTCGGTTGTGCTAGCTATAATCCTTGTGATTCAAAGGGCGCATACTTCTTCACCTTGAGTGTGTGATTGATCCTGGATGTCTTATGAAGAGGCATCCAAAGTATCCTCACGGACTCAGAACTTATACCTAAGGTATGGCTCAATGCTCGCTTCCCGGCGTACGGGCGTAGTGCCAAAGAAAATAGCCAAGTGATCACGTCTTGGAAACCGGTTGAGTCAGACTAAGGGTATAAGCGATGGGGATGGTCAAGTTCACCTTTATTTCACCGACTCTCGTGTTCACTAGGTGGCCGCCAACCGGATATTAGTTGAAGGTTGTGAACACTTGTACGGATGCCCTGGAGAAGTATTCATTTGTGGAAAACTGGGCAATTGGAGAATTAACAGTTGACCAAGGATGCAGTGCGGTACAAATTTTCTTTCTAACAGGTTTGGTTCATGAAAAGGGTATCAACGTTCTGTGGGCGCTACAATATTCCTAACAGATGAGTAGCACGATGCCCGTCGTATCCGCCGGTCGCACGGCAAGCCTCGTATGAACTATTCGGAGACGAAGACTGGGATGTTGATACCATTGTGTAATCGTATAGATTATCGAGCACCCTCCTATTCCGGCGAGTGGGAGCTGTTAACATATAGTGACATGGCGCTGTAATAGGAGCCCGTTAATTAAGGGAATTACCTAAGTTAATTAGGTAATTATCAATTCGGGCTAATTGGGCCAAATCCAATTAGTAATTGACAAGGGAGGCCCAAAATGGGCCTCCCCCCTTGTTGCATGGTTCGGCCGAAACCCTAGTACCACATAGGGTGGAGTTGCCTTTTGGCAACTCCACCAGTACTATATATAAGGGTGAATCCTAAGGTTTAAACACACAATTAAGAATAAGGATTTCCATTGAGAAAACTTGTCACCCTAGTCTAATATTTCGGCACCATCACATCAAGTCTGAGGTTCCATCTTTGTTGAAGAATCAATCAGAGGTCTTGTTGTGGAGCTACATCGCGTGGGACTTCTTCTGACGAAGAACTTGCATGTGGTTCCGACCGAATGATCAGAACTCCCTCCACATCGTTCTTGGAGAGGAAAGCTAAAAGGTATGTGTACTAATTCCGCTGCGTAGATTAGATATCTTGTTAGTACACGTTTAGCATTCCGTAGTATTACGTCCCCGTAATCCAACAGGGTTGGGCCGAAATAATCTCGTGGGGTAAATAGAGTTTAAAGTCCACTAAAAACTTAACTTAGCCTCCAAGAATTATTAAGTATACAAAATAATTTCCAATATTGCAAATATAATATATATATTTCGGCACACAACTATATATATATATATATATATATATATATATATATATATATATATATATATATATATATATATATATATATATATATATTATCAATATTATATCTATAAGATGTAAATCAATCAACAATATATATATATATATATATATATATATATATATATATATATAAATTTCGGCCCCAACATATATATATTGTCAATATCTTTAATAGGGAAACAAATATTTGACAATATATTTTCTTAATCTTTTAGGTAACTAAATCTATCAATAATATCTTTAATCCCTATAATTTAGCTAGATATTGAGAGTTATATATTTCTATATATATAATGTGAATCTATCCATATATTTCCAATTATAGATATATTGTTACCTTTAATAAAAATTAAAATATGGTAAATACTATTATCACCTATTACGGCCGAAAAACACATTGGGGCCTAAGAAATTAAAAATTTTACCTTGTTAATTTACCTAGGGTTCAACCTAAACACATAATTGGAGACAAGTGGTCAAATTTCAAGATCAAATTTTAATAAGATCTTTAATCAATGTTTGATTTTGATAAATCCTTTTTTTCTTGAAGATCATGAACATCAAATTTTACTAAGAACATCATGAAAATTTCGGCCCTAACAATTGTAAAAATCAGAAATTTTAAATTTTCATTCTTTAAAATTTCAGCCATCACCTTTAAAAATCAAGAACACCAATTTATCAAAATCAAGAACTTCTAACACAGGCTCTAATACCACTGTTGGGTTACGGGGCAAATTACTACAGAAACTTAAACACATGTACATGCCAGTAATCAGAATTACGCAGCGGAAGATGTGCACATACCTTAAACCCTTTCCGTAGTCCCCAAGGATCCTGCTGAGGGAGTTCACGACCCACCAGACGGAACCCGTAGAAGTTCTTGTTAAGGAATTCCTACGCGGTATAGTCTCCACAGCAAAGCCTCTGATCGATTCTTGGCAGGGACGGATCTCCGGAGTGATTTGCTCCAAGAAAATTGGCACACCCTTGGTGTAGGAATATGGTTCGGCCGAAACTAGTATTATGGAGGAGGGTTTTTTTATCTCAAATCACCACTTAAGAGAAATTGTGAATTACCCTTAAGAAAACCCTAACACCCCTTATTTATAGGAGGAGCAAAGAGGACAAAAGTCTACTTTGCCCCTATCACATAGTTTCGGTCGGCCATGTATAAGGGAGGCCCAATCCATGTATAAGGGAGGCCCAATATTTGGGCCTTTGTGTCAATTGGGATTTAGGTCAAGCCCAATTACCCTAATGTGACATTTACCCAATTTCTTAGGTAACGTATACATATTAATGGGCTCCTAATTACGACGCCCAATCTCCATATGCTAACACAAACTTCTTCACCTCGAGCGTATGATTGATCACGGGAGCCTTATGAAGAGGCACCTGAAGTATCCTCATGGACTCAGAACTCATATCTAAGGTCAGACTCAATGTTCGCTTCCCGGCGTACGAGCGTAGTGCTGAAGAAAAAGGCCAAGTGACCACGTCTTTGGAAACTGGTTGGGTTTGACTAAGGGTATGAGCGATGGGGATGGTCATGTTCACATGTAATTCACCGACTCTTGTATTCACTAAGTGGCCACCAGCTGGATATTAGTTGAAGGTTGTGAATACTTGCGTGGATGCCTTGGAGAAGTATTCCTATATGGAAACTAGGCAATTGGAGAATTAACAGTTGACCTAGGATACAACGCGATACAATTTAATGTTTTTAATAGGTTGATTGGAAATAGGGAATCAACGTTCCGCGGGCGCTACAACACTCCTAACAGATGAGTAGCATGATGCCTGTCGTATCCGCCGGTCGCACGGCAAACCTCGTATGAACTATTCGGAACAGGGGCAAGATCAGAAGAATGAAATGTTGATGCGATTTGGACAACAATACATTAACAGACACCCTCCAATTTCGGCGAGTGGGAGCTGTTAGCATATGGTGATAGGGCGTCGTAAATGGAAGCCCGTTAATATGTATATGTTACCTGAGACAATTGGGTAAATGTCACATTAGGAAAATTGGACTAGACCTAAATCTGAATTGACATGAGAGGCCAAAAATTGGGCCTCCCTTATACACTAGGCCGACCGAAATATAGTGAGTGGGCAGAGTGGACTTTTGTCCACTTTCCTCCTCCTTTAAATAGGGAGTGTTATGGGTTTTATCATGTTGAATCATAATTCCTACTTTATGGTAATTTAAGAGAAAACCCTCCTCCCTAAATACTCCTAGTTTCGGCCGAACCACCTATTCACCAAGGGTGTGCCAATTTGCTTTGAGCAAACACTCCGAAGATCTGTCCCTGCCAAGAATCGATCAGAGGCTTTGCTGTGGAGACTATACCGCGTAGGGCTTACTTAACAAGAACCTCTACGGGTTCCTTCCGGTGGATCGAGAACTCCCTCAGCAAGATCTTGGACTACGGAAAGCGATTAAGGTACGTGCACATCTTCCGCTGCGTAATCGTGATTACTAGCATGTACCGTATTTAAGTTTCCGTAGTATTTAGCCCCGTAATCCAACAGCCCCAACTCGCCCAGACCTATTTTTGTAAATAGTTTTTGATGTAGCCTATATTTGTATTTGGTTTTTCATACATGCCTACTGTCATACTCCTGAAAAGTGACTTGTTGGGAAGCACAATTTTGGCTACGATAGACGTGCTTCCCAAGTCAACAAGCGATTGAAGAGGGAAGACAGTGAATCGTAGCAATGTGCAGGTGATTTCGTGAAGGATTGATGTTGGCTTATGAGTGAAGACAATTATTGGGTGTTGATGATGCAAGGAATGATGTCCCAATGATTTGATGAAAGTGTGGGAGAAATGCCTTAGTCCGTGCTCAAACAAGTGCTTTGTAAAGTGTCCCAGTAAGTGCACAACAAGTGCCTCGGTAAGTACATTCATGACTTGTCTAGTGTGCATAGTCAAGTGAATGATGAAAAAAGCTGTCCCAAGGGTGTGGAGTTCGTGTTGGACTAATCAAGAAGGAATCTTGGAGTGCAAGAAACGTTCTTGATGGCTGCCCCAAAGTATGCCATTGCCCTTATGCAAGCACAAGCTGCCCTAAGGCAAACGAAGATTCTAGTGACTAAGGGCATGTGTCCTTCGATGTCCAAGAGAATGGAATCTGCCCCAAACCAACTTAGGAGCTTTCTTGGACGCCAAGTAACTCCCCTTTGCCGCTCTAATCTGATGTCTTAGCCCCTAAGCAAGGTCAATCCACCCCAAGATGTGGATATCAAATCCTATGCCGAAATATATCTACAATGAGAGATTTATGGTGATATAGATATATATGTTTGGTTTAATTGTATGCTAAAGATATATATATATATATATATTCTAAGCTAGATATAGCTATATTTATTGAAGAATAGATATAGGCAAAGTGATGGCTGAATATATATATTTATTTGATAGGATTTGGATTTGGATCTAGATATGTATCTATATCTAAGAGGGATTTGTGGCATGCCCTTGGATTATAAAAGGAGCCGCTCCCCTCTTATTTTGGGGTGCTTGAGAGTGCCAAAAACGTGGAGACTTGTGTGTGATAGTCTTTTGTCATTTATTGCACACCCAACTGTGGCAAAAACTGAAGAGTGATTGTGAGCATCTAAATTGAGTGGGTGTAATTCAGGCGCTAAGCCTCTGTTGATGAATAAATGTCGTGTTCAACTACTTTGTGTGTTTGGTTGCTGGTCACTTTGTGTTAGGTAAGTGTTACCCTTGTTCTTTGAGATTTTTCCTGCGTGTTCAAGTTCTTGTTTGAGTTTTGATTGCTCCTGAGATCCGGTGGCTTCGTTAGATTCGTATAACTGTTGGTGATTTACAAAAGAGTTACGCCAACAAATGCTATACTTTGGTGAAAAATTTGCCCCAATTTAGCCATTATGACACTTATTATGGTAAAAAAAAAACACTTAATAATGGAGTGAAAAACTTGACCCACGCCGGTGCCCATAAGTGTTGTCAACCTGTCATGACTGATGAGGGTCAATCCACCAATGTTTACCAAAAATTAAAAATAAAACTCTATACACAGCCCAGCCCAGCCCACTATTTCGCTATCAAACCCATTAAATTCTTCTCAGTCCCAAAAAGTCTCAGACCCAAAGCCTATCAGTATGTCACCCTATGCGATATGGTTATGAACGAAGTTAAGTGTTGAGAAAGAGAGGAGGAGACACAAGAGGACCATTCTTCTTCTCTTCCTCACAGGCTCATAGTGTGTGTTTTCTACTAATCCCTTTTCGTTTCTTTTAGTTAGTTCTGATCTGACTTCTGAATCAACGGCCAGCGTGGGCCCAGAAGAGATCTTTTGTAAACCCTAGAAGCTCCGTCTCCCTTCGGAATCCGAACCCCAGTGGAACCTAGCCTAACCACTTTCTTGATCACCATTACTTTTCTTCCTGATAGCGTCTCCTATACTATACGGTAAGACTTTTCGTCTTCATTCCACCCAAGGCCATGGCAACTTCCAGCTCCGACGACATGGACGTTAGGTCTGTAGTTGAATCTCTTTCCATCGACGGTAGCGACGCCCCACTCTATCAAGTTGAAAGCCTCTGCATGCGCTGCGGTGAAAATGTAAACTTTCTCTCTACTGTGTTCATCCATAATCTTTACTTTTACGTATATGCCGTCTATATTGCTTGCTAATGTTTCAAAATGTAATTTTTAGACGTGGTTGAAGTTAATTTAATTGAACGAAGCTTCGAAAAAATTCAAGAATTGATTTTGTTGTGCTTATATTGAATATTGAATTGTGTCATTCAGGGCGTGTCGAGATTTTTACTGACATCAATTCCGCATTTCAGGAAGGTATAATGAAGGCCGCTCAATTTTTTTCCCCATTAACAATTTGTAGAATTTTATTGAGTATTTAGCTGATTTCAAGGGTCCTAAAACATATCTGCAGATATTGCTGTCGGCTTTCGAGTGTACACACTGTAATGAGAGGTGCTGGATGTAATCTTCTTAGTATTGTACATAAAGTTCGTTTCTGGGAACACTTGATTCCATGTTCCACGTACTATTTCCAGGAATAATGAGGTGCAGTTTGCTGGAGAAATCCAGTCCCGGGGATGTCACTATCAGTTGAATGTTCCTGCAGGTGATCGTAAGGTTGGTTGGCTGCTCCATGAATCTGTGTACGAATTTACTACCTAATATGTTATAGCAGTCTAAAAGCAACTTCAGAATACTTCAGCAGTTTCATGAATTTAAAAGATATAGACTATCTTTTATATAAAAAAAAAAAAAAAACCTTTTGCCCTTGGATCTTGCCATTAAGACAGGTGCTCCAAAGAAACTAATTTAAGCTCTTTTTTTTGCAATATTCCGTTCTGAAATAAAAGAGATTTAACTTCTCTTTCAGAAAAGGGAAATTGAATGAGCATACTGCAAGAAATAGACGTTTCTTAGGAGGAGAGACACAAGATGTTTTTTTCATATGATTTAGCTATTGGTAAAGTTGAATGCAGCTCAGGTCACATAAGAGGCCTGAAATTTCATTCCATAGATTATCAACGTGCAGTTAAGGATTTGAGAGCGTACCTAAATGTTGGAACTATTATTAGTATTTGCAGTATGATTATTGTTGTAAGATTACTGTGATATGATTCTTAGTGAAGTTAAAATATTCTATAAAGTTCTCTGCTCTGATGGAGATCTCCCTTGTTATTTGAAACAGGTTCTTGATCGGCAAGTAGTAAAATCTGATTCGGCTACCATTAAGGTACTTATGTTGGTCCACTTCCAGGAGCTATGAGTATTCATCTTCAGTATCCATTTGGTCTTAGTTGATTTTTTTTATATTTTTCAAGCCTCAATAGCTTTTGTTCTCAGTTCATTCTTGTTTTTGTGGTATCCTGTTTACTGAGAGATTATTGCTCTTTCTTTTTTTTTTTTTTTTTTTTTTGCAGATTCTTGAACTGGATTTTGAGATTCCTCCTGAGGCTCAGAAGGGATCACTCTCCACGGTACACGCAAATTGAAACTCCCACTTTTACAAGTCTAGATTAATACTAAGATTCTGTTGGTTGAGTTTTAAAGAAATATTTAGTTCCGTACTTCAAGAGAAAATAACCTCATGATAACTTCTAATTGGAAGATTTATGGCATTTACTTCTCTGTTGCTTCTCCTTACATCTCAGGCATCAAATCTTGGTAGATACCGTTTAACTTTTTGAAAAGTAGAACCTAAAGAAAATAAAATTCATTGATCATTTACACGGCGTCTCCGCCAGATCTAGCTGATACCTTTATTTTGTTCATCTATGTTCTAGCTTTATCATTTTGCTCCATTGTGGGGATTAGGCCTCATGTTTTATGAGGTTCATTTTATCAATATGATATAAATCTGCAGGCTCTTGCTCATTATTAATATGCTTTCCTGTCTCTGATCTCTCAGTTTCTTAGTTTCCTGCCCGACATCTTTGTAAATGATTCTCATTGGTATGTATAGATTGAAGGTATACTAGTCAGAGCTATTGATGAACTTCAAGCTCTCCAAGAAGAGCGCAAGGTTTGTATTAAAATGTGCTCGAGAATCTACACTACACTATCTCACAAACTTTATACTTTTATTACCCTATACAATGAAATTTCTCTTTGCAGAAAGTGGACCCTGAGAGGGGAGAAGCGATTGAACAATTTCTAGTGAAGTTGAAGGCTTGTGCAACTGGAAGTTCATCATTTACCTTAACCCTAGATGATCCTGCTGGAAATAGCTTCGTTGAAAACCCGTGAGTTACTATACAGATCTTATAGTATTTACTTAACTTGTTTGATGCGTTTGTCTAAATAGAGTTAAATTTATGACAGTTTTGTTCCTTCTACCGATCCATTGATGACTATTAAGTTTTACAATCGAACACCGGAGCAGCATGCACTACTAGGGTACCTTGCTGACCCTAGAGATGGTCAAGGTGCAGTGCCTTCAGAAGAAGTGAGTAACAACCCTAATCAAATCCAGGGAACTCCTCATGGAGCTATTGGAGCTGCAGCTGGTCATCGGGCCATTGCTCAGAGTAATAGTGCAGAGATCTCTGATGCTCTGTTCCGCTACTCTTCGCCAGAAGAAGTATGTGGCGATTATGATTTTGATATATTCTTGCCTACTTTTTTTTACCAAAATATTATTGTCTACAGAGTTATATTCTGCACATTATGGTTATGCTTCTATCTTAATTCCAGGCTCTCTGTTGTTGGCTGCTTTTGTTTGTAGGTGATGACTTTCCCTTCAACATGTGGAACTTGTGCTGCTAGATGTGAAACTCGGATGTTTGTCACGAGTATCCTTTTGCATCACCTGAATTTAATACTTATTATTTGTGACAACAAAGCAGAGTCAGCTTATCTCCTTCATGACAGACTGGGGCTTCTGATCAAAGTTATCATTTAATAAATGACCTTAGTTGGATTCACAAATTCAGGGAATTTACTGTGCGTAAAGAATTGAGAATTGATGATCCATTGCTTGAATATTATTGATGCAAATAATTAAAATTAACAAGAAACACAATTGTCCATGGGAAAAATGAATGGCAATAAAAAAGGAACTTAGATAGATACAACAAAACTGAAGATGTGTGTACATAACACATCTTTTAAAGTTACAAAATCTGAGACCAGACTGTAAGAAGGATGATTTATTTCTAAATTTAGTCCTTTGGTAGCATTAATAAAAAAATAAATAAAAAGGGAATACTTCTTCTATTTTGCTTTCTATAGTATTTGCTTTTAGCATTTATAGAAGAAGATACTGGGACATCACATCTCCAGCATTCATGCTTTACTTCAGTTCATCATATTCTTAGGATTGCGATGGTTGACTGTCTCAATCTTCCTATGTACATGTTGGATTTTTTTGCATAATAATTGCAATTACACAAAGTGGTGTAGCATGCTGAGTATACTGTTGACCTTAAGCCATAAAAAGATATCCCATATTTCAAGGAAGTGATTGTGATGGCCTCAACCTGTGATGCATGTGGCTACCGGAACTCTGAGGTTTGTACTTTCTTTATTCTAGCTTCTCTTTCTCACTTTAGCGTCTATTGATTGGTTAATGTGTTTCCTTCCAGGTGAAGCCAGGAGGACGAATTCCAGAGAAGGGGAAGAAAATTACTCTTCATGCCAATAATGCCAAAGACCTAAGCCGGGATGTAATTAAGGTTTGATTTGATAGCTTTACTAGGATTTTCTTGTACTGTCAAGTGTTTTAACGCTTCCTGCCAATTTTTCTTTGCTATAGTAAATAGCAGTCTTCTTATTCGATGTTACTTTGGATCTCTAGATTAGATGGTTATGACAATACCATGATACGGTAGTGTAATGCACCAAGATACTCCTGAAAATTAGCTTGATAACAAATTACGGATTATCAGCATTAGAACCAGCAAAGACAAATACCAACACTGCACTGCATTACACTGCATGGCACTGCATTACACTGCATGGCACTGCATATTATACATTATTTTCGGTTTAAATAGCAACTTGTTAGCTGAACTTTCGGAGTATGGACAGATGTACTCATAGTATATGGAAAGTATGAACGTTTATTTAAGATGCTAATTAGGTCTCACCTGTTGGCTAAAAAAAAATTCCTCTTGTGGATATGATTTGCAACTTTCGTTTAGAATTAATCGAGGGTTGGATGGAGCTAGTTAATTGTAACTTTGTTTTTTTGTCCAACTAGAAAATTGTAAAGAAAAAAACAATTCAACTAGCAAACTGCTCATACTGCTAAAAGTTCAGGTAGCAAGTTGCTATTTAACCCATTATTTTTCATTTATTTCAACCTGGTTGTTTTCTACTAGAACTTACCCTGCAATATTTCGATATGTTTTAAACCGCTGTTACTTGTTATGTAAAGAGGAGCCCAGTTTTCTATATATACGTATATGAAGCAATTCCTTCGAGGCTTATCAGGCTTTTATGGTTTACTTCCTGATGGTGTAATTGCTTAAATATTGTAACAGTCAGATACTGCCGGTGTAATCGTGCCTGAGCTTGACTTGGAGTTGGGTAGCGGCACCTTGGGTGGACTTGTTACAACCGTTGAAGGTTTGATCACACAAATTAGGGAAAGTAAGTATGCCGGTTTCATCATGGTACAACCTTTAGACATGATCAATTGCCGAATGTTATTCTTTTAAGTTCTGAAGTACTAATGGCTGAATTTTACTCTGTCATAGCCTATTCCAGGATATCTAGTAAATATTTAGGTTTAAGAACCTATAAACTGTCTAAAAGTTGCCCTATGTTGAAATTTGGTGTCTGAATGTTGAAATGTTAAAATTGATAGTCCCATGTTTCATTTTTGTTGAAATTTGGTTTCCTGGTGTGATTACTTTAGAGAAGTCAATCCCGACGAAATTGACTGTCAAATTTCAGTTCACATGCACGCTTACTTCTCGCCACCTTGCCAGGACGGTCACCTAAGAAGCTGACCACATCCGCGCAAGTAAATCACACTCCGTTGTCGGAAATTGCTCCACACCACTGTGCTAGAAACATTTTCTTTTGGATGTTCAAGTTTTGGGTGAAATTTGACAATTTCATGATAAGTAAAGAGTGATGGATTATGAGTGAGTGAGTGGGTTGATGAAAATGAGTGAAAGGAGAGGAAAAGACGCGCGTAAACACTTAATTTCCACAAAATGAAACCTGGAACTGTCCATTTTAACATTTTAAACTTCAAACACCAAATTTCAACATAGGGCAAAGTTCATACAGTTTATAGGTAATTATCCCAAATATGTATTCCGAAAGAGCATAATTGCTGTCTTGATTTTTGGTTGTTTATCATTTAGGTTAAGGGTCCACTTTTTACCATATGTTTGCACAAAACACACTGTTCATACCACATTTTTTTTGTAACAATTTGGTGTCAAACGTTTCCATTTTGTGCCGTTTTCATACTTCCGTTAAAGTTTCGCCCATTTTAGCCGTTAAAAGTCATGTTCCGTGCACGTGAATAACCCTAAACTTTTAATTTAGTCCCTCTAATACATTCCTAACTTTTAATTTGTTCAAATTAGTCCTTAAATTTCAATATCGAACCATTGATCTAAATGGACCTATCGGCTAAGCCAAGTTGGGTCAAGGGTTCGATATTAAAATTTTATGACTAAATTGAACAAATTAAAAATTATGAATGTATTAGAGGGACTAAATTGAACAAAATTAAAAGCTTACACGTGCACGGCACATATGACTTTTAACGGCTAAAATAGACGGAATTTTAACGGAGGTATAAAAACGATACAAAATATATATATATATATATATATATGGAATGAACAGTGTATTTCGTGTAAACATATGGTATGAAGTGGACCCTTATCTTTTTCATACACTCGTCTTGGTCTTAGAGTCTTTCTGTTGTTTCTAGTAGTTCTTTTTTTTTGTTTATCATGCAACTGCAAGCAGATAATTGACTTATGTAAAAATTGCAGGCCTCGAGAGGGTGCATGGATTTACTTTTGGCGACAGTATTGGTGAAGATAAGAAAACCAAGTGGCAAGACTTCAGCATGAGGCTTAACAAGGTTACTATAGCCAAATCTTTTACTGTTTAATTTAGTTATCAAGTAAGCGCTTTGCAAAAATCAGGCAACTTTACAGCATAACGAACTTTCAACTGCATAGAAAATGCAAATTATGTTGATTTCTTCGTTAGATTGTGAAAGAAATTTGCACACACAACAGCCACTTGAGACATTTTAATATGATGCAAGAATGTCAAATCAACATAGTTTATTTAAAATACATTAGGCGGATGTTACTAATGATCCTCCTCTTCATGTTTTAATGGAAAAATCAACGCTTGCACTTTACTATGTGGTTGAAAGTTCAGTTTGCTTTTTGTCAAGGAAAAAAATGTCCGATTTTGTTTTGTTTTTGGCAAAAAGCCTAAAGCTTGGGTTTTTTTATAACCCCATCTAATTTCATTTACCTTCTCTGGTGCATACCCATCTGAATCAAGCGCTTTTGGGGTGGATTTGCTTTTCCGCTTGATAAAACATGTAGATTAGACCATGCTTTACCATGCGATACAATTTGAAACGAACGGGGTGTTTCTTCTGGTCAAATTTCCATCTTTATTTGGTCCGGTCATCACATATGCAATGTATACTATTAGTTTTTTTGTTTGTTGTTGTGAAGAATGAAATATTTTTAATTTGTTGGCTGCAGCTCTTAAGCATGGAACAACCATGGACTCTTATACTTGATGATGCCTTGGCGAATTCATTCATTGCTCCGGCAACTGATGATATTAAAGATGACCATCAGCTAATATGTAAGCGCTCTCTTTTCTTTATGGTTCACTTGAATAAAAAAAAAACAGCACCAGATAACGGGAAAGAACCGATTTATGCATTCAGTTGGTTAGATAAATAGGCAAGGTCAATCCAAGTAATTGATTTCTTCAGCTTGATTATGGAAGAATGTGCCATGAAGTTTTGATTTTTGTGGTCTCTTCTTATTAGTAATGAATAAATAGAATTGGGGGCTTGAATTCAATACTCTTCTGATCTGAAAACGTATTTTGCAGTTGAGGAATACGTAAGGTCGTGGGAGCAAAACGAGGACTTGGGGCTAAATGATATCGATACATCTTCTGCAGATGCTGCTTATGAAACAATCGACTCTGCTGCCCAGAGTTGAATGATAAGTAGTTCACTCTAAAGCAGTTAGATCATTCCCTCACATACTTGATGATTTTAATTATTTGTTTTTACCCGAGTAAAACTGTAATTTTGAGGTGTGATGACTGAAGACCTTGAGTACCTTTTTTTTTTTTTAATATTTTTAAAGCTCCCTATTTTGTTACATCAAGTTCCAACTTATTGACTTTACTATTGAAATTCAGACTCCAATTAATTGTTGATTGAACTAAATTATAGTTATTGGTTCACTACATCACCCATTAATTAAGAGTTTAGGTCTTGGCCAAAAAAAATTATTAAGAGTTTAGGGGTTCAAATTTCTTTGAAAACTCTTATTTGCGGGAAAAGAAAAAAAAAACCACCAGGATAGATAAATACATAAATTACAAAGTATATAATACTGAAGTATCTAAGTCTGCATTTTTACCAAACCAAACTCTTAATTGTTACATTTCTCAACCCGTAATTCCAATTCTACGGAACCAAACATTCTCTAAAGATTAATACAAATATCAAGTTTTTTTTCCAACATCTTCGACAACTTTTGAATTTTGGTCCAACAATTTTTTTTTTTTGTCTAGTTTTGATACTTATGTTTGACAACTTTTGACTTTTGGTTCATCCGTTAGTTGACTGTCAGTTTGACCGTTAAATAGTCACGTGACTTGCACATGTCTAATCCCAAATTTTCATTTTGTTCAGTTTGGTCCTCAAATTTGTCATAACTTTTTATTTTTGCAATTTAGCCCTTAAACATTATCAAGCGCACCCTAGAACTAAATTGATGGCTAGGTCAATTTAGTCATAGCGTGCAGTTGATAATGTTTAGAGGCTAAATTGCAAAAATAAAATGTTAGGAAAACAAATTTGAGAACTAAACTGAACCAAATAAAAATTTAGGGCTAGGAATGTGCAAGTCACGTAACTATTTAACGGTTAAACTGACAGTCAACTAACGGATGGATAAAAAACCAAAAGTTGTCAAACATATAGTACCAAAATAAGTAAAAAAATATTGGACCAAAATCCAAAAGTTATTGAAGATGTTGGACCAAATTTGTTAACCTATATTATTATTATAATTTCCGCACCACAAAGAAAAAGCGCGGGAAAGCAGCAGGGTAGGGTAGTCGTCTCTCGGTCAAAAGAAAAGAACTGAATAAATCCAGGACAAAAAGTAAAAATCCAATTGATTGGAGCAGTTAGGGTTTAAGACGAGTTCGGTTCCGGTATTGAACGATCTAGGGCTCAATTACAAAGCAACAGGATCAGGCTGATAACATGGAAGGTTCCTCAGTGGCAGCTAATTCCATTGACTTGGCGGGCTCGTCGGAATTGGTTAATATTGACGGCGGCGTTCATTTGCTTCCCTGCAACATCAAGTACGATGGGCCCTGCTCCGTTTCCGACTATTTCAAGCCCAAAACCACCGGTAATACCATAGAGACATTTCATTGAAGCGCATCATGTTTCCCTCTGGATATGCGCTTCAGATTTTCGTTTTTGTGGTTGCAGGGATGGAGATGGATGGTTTAACAGTTCAGGAAGCTTATTTTAGGGGAAGGAAGTTGCAGGGTGCTACCGTTCCCATTCCTCAGGGATTTACTGGTATTGTACTGCTGTCTGCTGAATAATTAGGGTTTTGTATTTAGAGTTTCGCTTCTTCAGTTTTGAGGGATTCCAGTACAATGCTTCATTCAATTTAAAGTTGGTGTTCTTGCTATGTGCTTCTGTTCTTTTCTACTTTCTAGACACTGTCAAGTGTCAACCAGTTGTGCTAGCATTTGTTGATTGAAGAATTTCCTTTAGGCTTCAGGTTTCCAGATTCTCTTCCATACATATTTAGAACTGTCTTCATGAGAAAAAGTGGATGCAGGAGTTAAGTTGCATGTATATAGCAAATATACATGCTTGGGCTAATCCACCATTTCTTTGCAGGTTTTGTTATGGGAAAGAAGGTGTTGGATAAAGCAAGTGCTTCTGATACCCCCGATGGAGATAAGAACTCTTGGGAAACAAAAGCAAAGTTCGAAAGTGTAACATATTGGAATCATGAGATCCTTCCTTCACAAGACGATTCGTTTCTGCGTTCTCTTCACTGGCTCTCTGTTGCCGAAGTGGTGATTTTCTTCTCTTGGAGTTCGTGATACTCTGCTTTTTAATTTGATATCTAGTTGCATTCAAACATTTTGCAAAATTTCATAAAAAACTGAAATACAGTTTGGTGGCCAGTTAGTATAGTATACCAAATATATTACGATACCAAAAATAGATATCAAAGAGCTCATCTATATTGTACTTTGCGCTGAAGTAGTGCACTGTATCTGTTTCAACTGGACTTTATTTGGTGGATAGCAAGGTTTCTTTGGTTATTGTCTTCAAGCTAATCGATATCTTCATCAAATTTCAGTGTTTAATATATATGAAAAAATTGGATATCTCGACTGTCATCGTTCCCTGTTTATCCTCCTAATAATCAGTCTTTTTTCTAAATGCAGCTTCACAAACCAGTGACCAATGAAGATCTACTGTCATTCACGCTGACCCAACAATGATGATAATCATATTCTTAAGAATGGAAGTGCTGTCAATGAGTACACACTGCTAGTGTAGATGATCATCTTATTTTTGCATAGTAAGTGACCTGCTTACCATCATATATGCCCACCATACTCTTTTAGATGGAAAAATTCCAATATGCCGATGCCGATGCCGATGCCGATGCCGATGCCTTCATGAGAACAAGCAGTCGTTCGTTTTCACTATTTCTCAAGTGGATGCAGTTCCAAGTAAGGCCACTTGGTTCATTTTCATTTTTCTTTAGTAATGAATTGAACATAGGTTCTTATTAGCTAGATTGATATGCCAAATGAGATGATGCTTGACTATTTGTTCCTGTAAGTTGTTGTTTTAACTTCTTGAGGAGAAGTGATTTATGATCATTTGAGTAACTTTCTCATTTTGTTTGTTTCCCAAACAACTGTGCTAAATGATCAGACAGCTCTTG
The DNA here is from genome assembly GCA_036873135.1 of Clarkia xantiana subsp. parviflora. Classification (NCBI taxonomy): domain Eukaryota; kingdom Viridiplantae; phylum Streptophyta; class Magnoliopsida; order Myrtales; family Onagraceae; genus Clarkia; species Clarkia xantiana. Next base: position 14,594,699 of record JAPTYO010000012.1, on the reverse strand, counting down.
TTTGTTAGCTTCCATTTGCAAATGTTGTCCCCTATCGTGTTCTGAGATTTATATGAGCCCCCATCCCCCACCCATATCATTGAGCAAATTATGGACCATCATTGGATACCTCAAGATATTTTCTCTGTAACAATGAATCTTCTTAACTTTGCCAAGTAAATCCCGATCTATGAAATCTCTACTGTTCTTATGAACCTGGTTAGTTATAGGCTTCACCTGTTTTCTCTAAATCTAAAATAATTTTCCACTGCACCGGAGTGAGCTTGTAAGTAGTTTTTTTTTTTTTTTTTTTCTTTCTATTTCCGGTGTTTCAACAGGTTTTGACTCTAATATCTGGTTAAAGAATGAAACAATAGAACCGTTTACACTTGTAGAAGTAAAAAAAAAAATGAAAGAAGGGGTGGGAAATCTTACACTTTTCCACTATAGCTGAAGAAGGTGGGGATTCAATCAATTATTTGGGAGAAAAATTGTGTGACCTTTTGGGAGCAACTATTGCTGGGACCCACCAAATGAGCAATAATGGCGTCCAAGAAAAATATTATCACTTCCTTTTCTCTACCACTAAACTAAAATAAAAATCTCCCTTCAATTATTTTCCACCAAGAAAGAAAAATGAGATAAGGGGGCAGCATAAAGCATGAACGCATAAGTTAAAGAGTCAATTCAAACAGTGGGGGTGAATTATATCACATTTAGATATATATGTGGTTATGCGTTTTTTTTTTTTTTTTTTTTTTGCTGGGTATGTGGTTATGCGTTTGGCTTATGCATGAGACTCAAATGACATCATTATTATAAGGCAAAAATATCAGCTACATGATATCCACTGGTGCTCGGATTCTCTTCCTCTTAAATTATGATTTTTATACGGGTAGCAATCGATTAATAATAAATAAAGTGTTAAATATAATTATATTTTTTATTTTTAAAGAAAAAAATTATCTATTGAGGTGAGGGGCCATTCTTTACTCAAATTTACAAGGTATTTGAAAATTCAAATACTATACTATATGTTGTTTTTCGCCTAGCCGAGATGACAAAGGATCTTTTTAATAATCTAGTACGTAAAAAAGCCTGTTTTTTCGTGCTATAAAAAACTCATACTATCTATCTATAAACGAAAAATTAGACAATTACACGTCAGACTTAGTTTTTTTGGCTAATAACTAAAAAAACTGTCGAGAGGTGTCTGAAGTTTCAAATCTTAAACTGTAATGTCCAAGGTTTCAATTTTGTTAAAATGTGGTGTCTCGGATTACTTTATAGAAGTCAATTCCGACGAAACCGTCTGTCAAATTCGATCTCCCATATACACTCCCTTCTCGTTATCTTGCCGAGACCGTCACCTAAGAAGTTGGCCACATCCGCGCAAGTAAATCTCGCTCTATTGTCCTTGGAAAATGACTCCACACCACTCTTCTAGAAACTTTTTTTTAATGTTCAATTTTTAGGTGAAATTTGACGATTTTGTGAAAAGTAAAGAGTGATGAATTATGAGTGGGTGGGTGGTTTGATGAAAATGATTGAATGGAGATGAAAAGACGCACAGATACACCAAATTTCAACAAAAATGAAACTTGGACAGTCTATTTTAACATTTGAAACTTCAGACACCTAATTTTAACATAGGGCAAACCTTTGACAGTTTTTTAGTTATTAACCCTAGTTTTTTTGGGCGAAAAAAATAAATGAGTTTGTATCTACCCTAGTCCATCCCCGCTACATAATATTTGGTCTCTTCTGCTTACGATTTGAGGTTTTTTTTCCGACTAGACTTAATGAACAAACCAGCATATGCACTGGATCGTCAACGAGACTTGTTTTTTTAAACATGTCACCGCAATTGACACCCCTAAGAAGTTTCGAAGTTGGACTTCGGAACTAAACTATGGGAGTAAGCACTCTTAACGACTAGACCACCACTACTGCCGGTGGTACATCAAACTTAGTTATTTGAGTAAATAAATCAAGATCTCTATAGAGTCTTGACGTTACTTAGTGCACTATCAAATAAATATGAAAATGTTGTTCAAATATATATATATAAAAGTCCAACAAATTCATTTGAAAATATTAATTTACTTTAGTATCTTAAAATATTAATTTAAATATGAGAATTGCAACTTTTTTTTTACTTATATTATTAAATAATAAATGTAAAAAATAACAATTTAGGTTTTTCAATTATTAGTATGTAAAAATATCAAGCAGTCATAACTCAATTCACCTAGTTAGGGACTTGTCTTGCTCCGAACCTGTGTCAAGTATGGTCATCTAGTAAGGAAGACCGTGTCTAGTATGAATTTGGGTAAGGGCATGTCCCCTAGCCTAATTAATTGATTTATGATTGATATAGAGTTTGATCAGATACTCAATTAGGGTGTGCTATGGTGCCAGAGTCTAAATAATTCTCCTACACGCTGGGCCAGTCCGTAAGGAATTTTTGGAGTCTTAACCATTAACCAGGGGCGGAAATATAGAGATTCTGTCCCTCATTAAGAGCACTTCCAATAGTAGTGCCTAGTGCCTAGTTCCTAATTCCATGTTGTAAATTTATTATTGTAGAGAGTGCCTAGTGCCTAGTGTCATTTACTGTTGGTCCCTACTGGTAATGATTAAATAGGCACTTGTATTTTCAATAGGAGTGCCTTGTTCCAAAATGGGAGTGCCTAGTTCCAATATTTGCCACTGGACGCTGACTAGGCGCCACTAGGCGTGACTAGGATTACTAATATTACTGTTTTTCCATTATTGAGTGAATAGTGAAGTGGGACAGTGCCTACTAGTAGGAACTCCCAAGTTACTGTTCATGTCGGTGCCAAATTTTTAATATTATTTTATTCGATTGTGTTGCTCATCTCTTTGATTGTATATATATTCGGTTACGCTAAGTCAGATAGACAAGAGCCGTAATCAGTCATTTTGAATATTATGTAACATAAATAACGACACAAGCCAAAATTACTACTTTTTAACTTTGAATCAATTTTGAAATTTCCATATCTAATTTGTTTATATGTTACCATGTTGAATAACCGTTAATTCTAAATTTTGAAATAGTATAACATTTCAAATTATTAAATATGAAAATAATTACTACAAAATATTATATTATTTTAATGCATATATAATTTTATATATTTTACGTATTATATTATATTATATTATATTATATTATATTATATTATATTATTATATGAAAGAAATATATCTTTTACGATAAATTATTATAAAAATTATACTTTTAGAATGATGTATATATAATATATTTCTAATTTACATATATTGAAAATCATATATAAAAACACATGATTAATGCAATAATCAATTTACTAATATGATCATGGATGTACATAAACGTGAATATGTTGATGATGTTTAATTAATATATGTCAATTAACGTATAACAGATATACACTGATTATGGTGAAATAATAGATTCAATGAATTTGATTGATCAATGTTATTATATCAACAATTATACTTATCAATCATTTTGCATGCCGCATGGGGACTGCACCTAATAGTAATTTTACCTTGGTCAAGTAACGTATAATTATTGCAATGAATTGACAATAGAGAACTATGGATATGCACGAACCGGTCGGGCCCGAATATGTTCCGAACTGGATTGGTACTAATTAAAACAGTATGGTCCGGTCTGGACTTAATTTGAAATTAGCACTAAAAATTTTGAACCGATTTTGGACTGGAACTGTAAAAAAAGTCTGGTTCGGTTCAAAACTGGTCCGACCCATTTTCCTATACAAATTTACCCTAATTTAAAAAAAAAAAAACGAAAAACCGATCCTCCGACAAAACTGAACCAGTTAAAAACCAGTTCAAAACAGTCTGGTCCAGTCAAAAATCAATTTTTTGAGAAGTATATTACTGGTTTTTGGTCTGGTTCTCCTCTCGCATAATTGGTCTGTTTGGAACCGGTCCAGTCTATACCAGCTCCGAACCAACCGGACCGGTTATTTTCTTATCCCTATATAATGTAAATTTTTATTAAAAAATTCATTACATTTTTATAATTTTGTATATATTTTTCCCTATTTTTTTTAATTAAAACATCTAATACTTGAATCTCATTATTTATTCATGTCCGTATTTGTAAAAAAATATGAATATATAATTTATATATAACGATATATAATTTATATATAATGCAAAAATTATATTTGAATTATGAAATTATGTGGGTCCCAATGTAGAAGTGGAACTTGGCCTCCACTACTGGAGAGAGTGCCAATTTTACAGTGTCATTTACTGTAGCAAATACTGTAGCAGTGCCACTTTGATGAGTTGGCAATGACGTGGCTGCTGATATGGAGGCACTAGGCACTTCCTATTGGAAGTGCTCTAATATTTTTTTTTTTTTTTTTTTACTATATATACATAGAGAGATTATTTTTAGAGAATGGTTTTACAGATAATTTTTTTTTTTACAAAAGTAAATGAAGATGGAAATGTATCATGTGTCCGTTATGATTATGACACATGCATTAATTACCTTCATTATTTTTCACGTTATTTCAAAACTACCCTAATGGCTCTTCAGTGCATTTTTTTACTATACTATAAAACTAAATAATCATCAAACATCAAATTATTTTATTGAAATAGTAATTTGTATAATAGTTATTAATTACTGTTTTGCGGGCTGATTTATCTCTAAAATTAATACATGTATTTTTAAGTTAAATATATTTTTATTAACTAGTTATTAATAATATTTTGGTGGATATTAAAATTATAAAGTATTGTACAATGACGTTGAAACTGATATGCAAATATGAAAACTCGTCGAGAATAATTGTAAATTTTAATGTGTATGATTTTTGTTGGAGTAGGAATAATGTGTATGCTACTTAATTTTATTTATATATATAGTTACGACTTGGTAAGAAAAAAAATTAGTAATAATTAGTGAACCCGAATTTTAAAATTCCTGCATCCGCCACTGGTCTTAACTAACTGAAGGTGGCTTATTAGTCTGTTATGAGGCAGTTCACCTAGTTATGAGGCTCGTCTTGGCACGAACCCGTGTCAAATATGATCGCCCGGTAAGGGAGACCATGTTTAATATGAATCTAGGTCACAATCTCAAGTTTGCACTATGTTACTTTTATCTGTCCATATTTAAACTGTTGCTAATAGGTATTTCGCATTTCGTTTTCGTTACTTTTTGTTTTATTGTCCATTTTTTTCTTCTAAATTTGACGGATTTTGGTCCAGTGACTCCATAAAATTCAATAGCAAGAGCATTTAAATAAGATAAAAAACAAAAAGACACTTGTACTCCTTTTACCTTATGTCAGTGTCAATTAGTGTGCAATACAGTGAAATTGAAGAGTTTATACAAAATTGATGTTCAGTATAACTTAATTGGTATAAATGTACATGAATTGAAAAAAAAACATACAAAATCCGTCAATTTTTTATAAAAAAAAAAAAAAAAACGGACGGTAAATAAAAAAATAACGAAAATAAAATATGAAATATCTATTAAAAACAATTTAAACTACACCTAAAAACAACATGAAGTAAACTTACGATTATGATTAGATTCTTGAGTCTTTATAAAACATATTTTTTTTCCTCATATTTTGGTTTTCTGATTTTATTGACTGTTCCTTTAAGTGAAAAATTCAATTAAGTGCTTGTCATTCAATTTTTTCAAGTCCAAACAGTAGTAGCATTGTAGCAGTGCCAATAATCCATCCCTCCGTTTCTAAATATAGTAATGTCGCTTTCCTTTACCCAGGCAATTTCTTGTTTTGTTAGCGACATTGCGATATTTTTAAACTCTAGTGTAGCTACTGCTGTGGTGTAAAGAAAATTGCTCTTTTCATTTATTTATTATTATCTTTTCTTGTTGCTCTTCCCTTCTCGGTGTCGGTTCTGTCGCGCGTTGCTATCCTTTTTGTTTTGTCCAGCTCCAGAACAACTTTGATCGGTGAGTTCTTTTCCAGATTTCTACTTTGAGACTCAGGTTTAGTGGTTTACCTTGAAGAGCGTCGATTCATCTCTATCTTTGAAAACGACAGCTTAGCGACCGTCTTGGTTTTGTCGGAGCTCTAATTTTTCTTTTATATATCAAGTTTTGATTTTGCCTATGCGTTAATCTCATTTTCCTCTGTATCGACACTGCATTTGGCTGGGAAATGCTGTCTGATATTGTAGATCTGAAGCAAATTGAAATGATGGGCGTGTTCCTTTTATTGCCTATAGAAATTTTAATTTAATGTTCGTTGACCCAGAAGATTAATTAGCGGCATGCATCTGTCATTAGTATAATCTGTAGTCTGTACCAAATACGATATGTCTGATTTAATTCTGCTCTGAAATTTTCAATTCTGACCTTGTTTTTTTGTGGTTGAGACCAAATTTGTGTCTGAAGATGTTTTAACTTTATGTTAGATGCTGATTACCCCTTAATGACTTGGAATCCAGTTACTTGTTGAGCCATGGAATCTGCATTATGAGCTAGAAGGTGAAACATGGATAGGAGCACATTAGACCTGAGGTTTCTTCCTTCGGGATCTGCCCAGTCGGCCGAATCAGCTCTAGATTTGGAAAGAAACAATTGCTATCATCATCATCCAAGCCTGCCTTCTTCAAGCACATCTCCTCTTCAACCTTTTGCCTCAGGTGGTCAGCTCTCTGAGAGTAATGCTGCTTACTTCTCATGGCCCACTTCGAGTCGGTTGAATGATGCAGCAGAAGATAGAGCAAATTATTTCGGGAATCTTCAGAAAGGAGTGTTGCCTGAAACTCTTGGTCGTTTGCCATCAGGGCAGCAAGCTACTACCTTGCTTGAACTGATGACAATTAGGGCGTTTCACAGCAAACTCTTGCGCCGATTTACTTTGGGAACAGCAGTTGGTTTTAGGATACGACAAGGCGAATTGACAGACATACCTGCTATTCTTGTCTTTGTTGCCCGGAAAGTTCACAGGCAGTGGCTCAACCATGTCCAGTGTTTACCCGCAGCTCTTGAGGTCTGGCTCTCGGCTTCAAAATTCAGTAGAGTATTATCCATTGTCATTTGATGAATCAGTAATATACTTTTTTGAGGTTATTTGATCATATGGTATTGAACATTTTTGTTGTTGCTTAATTGATTCTTGAAAGACGGTAATTTATCTTTTTCAATTGTTGGATAGGGACCGGGTGGTGTATGGTGCGATGTAGATGTTGTGGAATTTTCTTATTTTGGTGCACCAGCTCCAACCCCGAAAGAACAACTATATGACGAGCTTGTAGATGGTTTGAGAGGCAGTGATCCGTGCATTGGTCCAGGTTCCCAGGTACTAACTATTATATCTCCTTGTTGAACTATCACTACAGCCAAGATCGCTTTGCTTTATATGACTAGTTTCGTATTTGCTCCTAGTAGCATATTAGGGAATCCCAGTCAGCAGCAATGTCAGCACCCGCAGTCCACATTAGCAAACACCATAACCCTAAGTAGTTACGTTGGAGATAATTATCCCCATCACATCACAACATAACTAATTGTTGTCTCTTAGGATTGTGGCAGTTGCTGATGTGGACTGTGGTGCTACCGTGGCTGCTGACCAGGAATCTCGAATATATGTATGGTACACTGACTAAGTGAGAGTTAAAACGGCAGTTTCGGTACATTTTCTGAACTCTATTATAGGTTGCAAGTCAGGAGACATACGGAACATTAGGTGCAATCGTTAGAAGCAGAACAGGGAATTCGCAGGTCGGTTTCCTCACAAATAGGCACGTGGCAGTTGATTTGGACTATCCAAATCAAAAAATGTTCCACCCTCTGCCACCGAGCCTTGGACCCGGTGTGTATTTAGGTGCTGTTGAGAGGGCTACATCATTCATCACTGATGATCTCTGGTATGGCATCTTCACTGGTACCAACCCAGGTATGGCATCTTCTTTAACTTTTTCCCACCCTTTTCATTGTATTCTCATGCCGTTTCAGTTTTTTAAATTTTTTTATAAAAAGATGCAAACCGGTGCAGAAACATTTGTGCGAGCGGATGGAGCATTTATTCCCTTTGCAGATGATTTCATCATGAACGACGTAACGACTTCTGTGAGAGGAGTGGGTGAGATTGGAGAGGTCAATACCATCGATCTGCAGTCTCCGATCAGCAGCCTCATTGGAAGACAGGTGGTCAAAGTTGGGCGGAGCTCCGGTCTGACCACTGGAACCATAATGGCTTATGCCTTGGAATACAATGATGAGAAAGGGATATGTTTCTTGACTGATTTTCTTGTTGTTGGTGAGAACCAACAGACCTTTGACCTGGAAGGTGATAGCGGAAGCCTTATTCTGCTGACTGGTAGCAACGGTGAGAAGTCTCGGCCTGTGGGGATCATCTGGGGTGGGACCGCTAACCGTGGACGCCTCAAACTCAAAGTGGGCCAACCCCCTGAGAACTGGACCAGTGGAGTTGATCTTGGCCGGCTTCTTGATCTTCTTGAGCTCGATCTCATCTCAACAAACGAATCTCTCCATGGTTAGTATCTCTCAAACTCCAACACTAACAGTTTATTATGAACCTAACCCATGGGTGATCCGTGTAAAGATTGGGTTTTTGGATTTCTGTACCCATGTCTCGACCCGTTTAGCCCATAAAAGACTGGTCGCGCCACTTTGCTCCTTAGTTTTGGGGCGTTTTTCAAATTTTCCTCAAATTTATGTGGATAAATTTTAAGTTCTGCCCGTTGATGTTTCGACAAAAATCAAACTTTGCCTCTTTTAGCCATTTTTCCATTGAAACCAGAATTATTTGCAGGTCTGTGACTTGATCTTATTTGTTATCTGTTGGGTTATTTGCAGCGGCAGTAATGCAGCAGAGGAATGCTTCAGTAGCAGGGATCGATTCAGCCGTAGGAGAGTCATCCCCTCCAGTTCGTCTCCTTCCAAGAGACGGTATCGAAGATAACTTCGATCCTCAGTGCCAACAAGTCCTTGTGGACGTTAACATGCCACTCATTGGGTGTTCATCAGGAGGAGGAGGAGGATTTGACATTGAAGCTGCTGTTTCACGAGATGGAAATGTGGAACACCAATTTTTCTCGGGATTTGGAGAAAGATCTCCATTGCAGCAGCAACATGAGGTGAGCGATGAAAGGATATCGGTTTCACTGCAACTTGGGGAGCCAGAAGCGAAGAAGAGGAAGCAGTCGGATTCGGATTAATAAGCAGCAGAGAGAGAGAGAGAGAGGGGATGAAGTGGAAGTGACAGTTGAAGTTTGGTTGGATGATCTTTTTACCAGCTTCTTCTTCTTCTTCTTCTGCTACTGCACTGCATAAAAGAATGGCGGGCGGCCTCGGTTTTGTTCTTGCAAGTAAGTATGATTTTGTGTTGCAGTAAGTAAAGAGAGGTGTATTGTTAAGTGAGTAGAGTAAAATAAGTTTGAGAAAACAAGGAGGGATTTCCAGCTTCAAGAAGGTAAAAAAATGGAGATCCCTCGAAAGTAAATCAGTATTAGTAACTTGTTATATTATTTATGTTGGTACTGTCTGTCTGTCTGTCTTGCTGGAAAGGAATTGTATACTATAAGTGAATATCTGTTGTTACAGTAAAAACAAGATTCAGTAAAATGAGACTCGATGGGTTTATTGTTGCCTTCTTGGTCCCAATGGTTTGTTTGTTTGTTTTGTGGGAATCTAAAGAAATATAATTATGTTAATTAAGCTAACTGTATCACTGTCATTAGTGTAATATTAATATTCTTAGATCTCTATAAATACTGAGATCCTAACTATTTGTTACAGATTTTTAATGAATGAATGAAATCCCGTTGTTATCTTCATGTGTGATTCTTCTGTTTCTCTCTCGAACCTCTCTTCGTTGACGGGACTCCATTCATTCATCAAAAATCTGTTACATCTCGGTATTTATAGAGATCCAAGAATACTAATATTACACTAAAGTCCTAAGACTTTACATCATGTAATCTACTATTACCTATATACGAACTAAGTATGTAATCTCTAATACAATAGTATATCTCTCTATCATCAACTGGAGGGGGAAGAAAGTCACTACCTCGGCAGACTTCCTTCAGGGTCAACTGCGGAGCACCAACTCCGGCCAAAGCTAAGCCTAAGCTTACACCAAAAGCCTTCCCACCACATATGGCTTTGTTTTACCTCGCCTTCACCCCACCTTCCGCCGTCGTCTCCTCAAACCGGGAAGCCCGCTATCCCCTCTTCATCCGCACCGCCCAAACATCGACACAGCCACGCCTCCGAGACAAGGGCAACCCATCGGAAGTGTGCGCAGCACCACCTCCCCCGAGCCCGCACAAGAACTCCTTGAAACCTCCTCAACCACCACCACAAGCAACGCACCCACCCTCACCAAACCCTAACCGGGTCTTTCAATCCACCCCACCAACATCCAAACTCTCCGCCCTTACAGCGCCCCTTACGCACCGGCCGCGAGCTCACTACACGCCTCCTCGCACTGTCACGCACCATCACACGCTTCCGCGCACCTCCCCACGCGCCACCAAGCCCCACCACACGCCACCCCACGCTCCTCCGCACGCGCTTCCACACGCATCGACGCGCAAACGTCCGACTTCCATGCGCTCATGTGTTAGCACGCGCCACCCACGCACCACCCACGCGTCACCGTACGCGCTGCCACACGACGTCAGGCGCTGCCATGCGCCGCCTCACTCCGCCTTGAACGACCTCCTCCCCCGTCGCCGGTCGTCCTCGCCTCTCCACGCGTCGTCGTGGATGTTGTCCACCGCTTTAAGCTCAAACTCGATTATATTTTGGCGGTACAACCCATTACCCTGCCCCATCTACCCCTTCCAGTTGAACCCATAGTTCGTCAGAACCAACGCTCCGTTGAACGAACAAACCACCACATGATATTTACCCTTCGGCTTCGGGGTACCCACGATACGACCGCGGTCGTATCTCATTTTCTTCTCCTTATGGAGAAACATAGTATATCTTTGGCACCCCCGACGTGCGCTAGTCCTTCGCGGATGTTCCACAGACAGGGGCGCTCCGGTAGACTGGTTTCATCCAGCCCCTACCACTTAGAAATCTTTGCACCGGTCATGCAGTTATCTTTGTTTGTTTATGGAGTTGTGTGTGTTTCAGAGTTATTGTGGGTCCTGTCTCGTATCGCTTGGTGTGCAGGTCCTCTGTTAGCTATGTCGGCCTTGATGGAGGTTATTTTGCCCTTCGAAGGGCTACATTTGTTGCCGTATCAGTTGGATCCCTCCTCTCCAAGTTACTATCCTTTGCATGGGGTCATCTTCACCGTTAAGCCGGTCGGGCGTTCTGGTTTATCTACTACCAGTTGTATTTCAGTTTATTGCTCGGCTTTATTTGATTTCATTGTTATGTTAGTACCTGCTCTTCTTGTTCGGGATTTGGATGTTAACCAATTCCTCCAGAGCGGGTATTTTCTAATTTGTAGTGTGTAATCGTTCTTATTTCAATAAAGTCCGGCATTGATAAAAAAAAAAAAAAAAAAAATTAAATACCTACTACTTCGTGTCTGCAATACACATGGAGGGAAATAAAGGAGTTTTTCTACTATGTTTGTGAAGCACTATGTTTTTTTATTTTTTTTTATTACTAGGTGGACTTAATTGTAACATAAGTAAAACTTTAAAAGTATAACTTTTTTTAATTACACCTAATATTTGTATCATACTATTAATAATATCAATTTCTCTATAGGGTTCAAATTTAAGACAATAAAAAAATATTAAAAAAAATATCACAAGCATGACACTTGTGGAGTATAGTAAAAAGACAGGAAATAAAAAGTCTAACTAATGGCTACAATACACACAGTAATGTGGAATAGTCGGTTGCTTTCCACATGAGTAGCAGAACTCAACTCCGCACCTGTAACAAATTTACACCAACAGACAAAAGTTATTACCATCTTAATCTGAAAGAAGAACTAGAAATCATGATTGATTCTATCCATAAAAATTCACCATCTATTACATAACTTTAAAGGAAGTATGTTAAAGCTCTTCTAAACCCGAAAGTGCAAATCCACTTATTTAGAGTCCAAATATTCTAACAAGTGCAGAAGTTCGTGAGTGAAAATGTTTTTTTTTTCCCCCCCCCAAAAAAAGGGGTTTTAGACTATACTTTGTAGAACTAGATGATGGATTTTACCCGTGTTTACAAACAAACAGCCATCTTTCCTCTATACATAGAACTTGCACGAACATCAAGTATTGTATCGAAAAAAATTTCATTTGATGTTTAATTGGACTTCCGTCTAATTCGAACCATGCATTTCAATTGAACATGCAATTGAAAGTACTTCAGTGCAGCAGACCACGTGGCGGAAACATGCTCATTTTTGTCCAATTTGATAGAAATTGAAATAGAGGTAGCAATTTGCTTTGAAACTAAAAGTTTTAATAGCCAATTTAAAAAAAAATTAAAATTCCAGTAACAATTTGTAAATTAATCAAAGTTCGGGTAGTAATTTGATTATTAACCCTGAAATAATTTAAACATAATTATTCCCGATTCAGAAAACTATATATATTTTTAGGGCTAAAGTCAACTAGCCCAATTGTTTTGACTACTCCCTTTGGGAAAAATAATAATTTGTTTTTGACTAAGAGTATCCACAATGGTATTACTTAAATGTGAGTTGAACGTATTTTTAAAGTAAAATAAACAAAAACACGCTACAATGGTTTTACATAGCATTCATTAAAAGTGAGACCCACATAGTTTTACGTAACTTATTCCTCAAACTTAAGGAATGCACCAATGTTATCAGAACCGGATCGGACACCGAACCGAAGAGGGTTCGGTTTCCGGTTCATCCGGTCGGGACCCGGTCCGACGGTTGTACAACTAATTACACACTATAAATGAATAACTAAGCCCACTAACTTAACTAAAACGATAGCCCAGCCCAATATTAAAAAAGAAGAGGTCGGAAACCCTAGGCCCCAATGACCAATGTGTCTTTCCCCATTTTAATTTCAACCCTAAGAAGAGCATTTATTTCTCCCAATTCCCACCTTCTCTTCTTAGCTGCCACTTCGATCGACCTCCTCTCCTCTCCCTTGTCGACCAATTTCTTCTGGGGTTAATAACTAGGGTCAATAACCTGGGAGAGGTCTGAAGTTTGGCCCTTGTTAATTTGAGAGGTCTGAAGATTGAAATGGTGATAACTGAGGTCTGAAGTTTGGACTTTGTGATTTTTAGGTTTTCCGTCCAAATTTTCTGTCAAATTTAACAGAACCGTGTGAAATGTCAAAAATACCCTTTTGTAATATTTGAATTAATAAAAAGTTTAATTAATATAAAGATGAAAAGACAAAAATACCCCTGTTCATACCAAACCCAACTCCGACCACCACCACGGCTCCGGCCGGCCACCACCCTCTCCGGCGACCACCACCCTCTCCGGCCGGCCACCACCCTCTCCGACGACCGCCACCACGGCCTCAATTGGGCCCAAATCGGAGCCACCGGCCCCGATTGGGCCCAAATCGGAGCCACAAAGCTCCGATTGGAGCTCGGTGGCTCCGATCGGAGCTCTGTGGCTCCGATTTGGGGCCACAGAGCTCCGATTTGGAGCTCTGTGGCTCCGATCTGGGGCCACAGAGCTCCGATTTGGAGCTCTGTGGCCCCAAATCGGAGCCACCGAGCTCCGATCGGAGCTTTGTGGCTCCGATTTGGGCCCAATCGGGGCCGGTGGCTCCGATTTGGGCCCAATCGGGGCCGGTGGCTCCGATTTGGGCCCAATTGGGGCCGTGGTGGCGGTCGTCGGAGAGGGTGGTGGCCGGCCGGAGAGGGTGGTGGTCGCCGGAGAGAGTGGTGGTCGCCGGAGTTGGGTAGTGGCCGGCCGGAGCCGTGGTGGTGGCTGGAGTTGGGTGGTGGCCTTAAGGGCATTTTCGTCTTTTCATTCAATCATGTGAGATGCAAGAAGGGTATTTTTGGAATTTTTTTTTTATTTCTGGTCACATGCAATGCACATGACCAACTTCCGTCAGTTTTAACGGAAAAAACTAACGGAGACCTCTATTATCTACAAGTCGAAACTTCAGACCTTTGTTATCACCATTTCAAACTTCAGACCTCTCAAATTCACAAGGGCCAAACTTCAGACATCTCCCAGGTTATTGACCCTAATAACTAAAAAACTGTCCAAGGTTCACCCTATGTTAAAATTAGGTGTCTGAAATTTGAAATGTTAAAATGGACTGTCCCAAGTTTCATTTTTGTTGAAATTTGGTGTCTCTACGCGTCTTTTCATCTCCATTCAATCATTTTCATCAACCCACCCACCCACTCATAATCCATCACTCTTTACTTTTCACAAAATCGTCAAATTTCAGCCAAAAAATGAACATTAAAAAAAGTTTCTAGAAGAGTGGTGTGGAGCCATTTTCCAAGGACAACAGAGCGAGATTCACTTGTGGAATGTGGCCAACTTCTTAGGTGATGGTCCCGGCAAGATGACGAGAAGTGAGTGTGTATGGGAGCTTGAATTTGACAGACGGTTTCATCGGAATTGACTTCTCTAAAGTAATCACACCGAGACACCACATTTTAACAAAATTGAAACATTGGACACTACAGTTTAATATTTGAAACTTCAGACACCTAATTTTAACATAGGGTAAACCTTGTACAGGTTTTTAGTTATTAACCATTTCTTCTTCCATGAAAAACGGAAACTTCCCGAAGTACATCCACCCTTACCTCGTCAAACTTTCAATTTACTTCCTTTCTCTCTCATGCCCTTCTCGATTCTCTGGCCAGGCCTTCGCCTTCCGATGTGACACGTCGTCCAGATCCTCCCTCATCTAACAGATTTCAAAGCATCTAATGTTCCAGGGAAAATAAAAGAAACAGTGGTGACCCTTATAAGCTTAAGCCTCATGAATCGAAGAAGGCTGCTCCTACAGTGCTCCCACCCCAACTAAAGGAGTAAAGGGGCAAGGCCGTCTCAACAGAAATTGAGGTCTAAAGCGAGGTTTCAATTTGTGGCCTTCTTTAGCAAAAAAAAAAAGTGCCTTTTTATATTATAATTTTTTATTTAGAATTTATTTTTCGATTCTTTATAGATACTGGATACAAAATCATTAATCAAAGGTTTATACTCAATTTTTTCCTAAATTTCATATTGAAATGATAATATAGCTAATACATTTAACATTTCTTGAGACATGGTTGATCTTAAATAAGCTTTTTTAATATTATTTATAAAAAAAAAAAATTCCACTTTAAGCAACAATCACTAGATTTATTAATAATATTCTTACAACTTTCGATTATTCTATTTCTCTAAAGCTTTAAATAGTCATATTCATATTTTATAGTGGAAATATTAAAAGTTCTGGAAGAAAAACTATATATACCTATTACTTAATAAAAAAACTGTGCAAATACGATAAAATAAAAAAAAGGTGAAAAAAATATATATTTATATTGAATTGGTAAATGATTTTTTTTAATACAAATAGATCGAGTCGGCTGATGTACTCTAGCAACCGTATGACTTTGTTGGAATGATTTAAAGTAGTGTTGAAAGACAAATTTTAATCGTGAATTTACCACTTATTTCAGAAAAAGAGATCAATTTATCGTTGTTTCATTAAAATTGAATTATAAGTTCATAAGAAAAGTAAAATAAAATTAGAACATAAGTAAATTAATGTTAGAATCTAGTTACTAAATAGAAAGTAAGTTTAGTTATAATGGTAAAAAAATAAATAAATAAAGTAACGAAAGTAATTAATTAAAATGTAGAATTTATAGTGGAAATATTAAAAGTTCTTGAAGAAAAACTATATATACCTATTACTTAATAAAAAAAGCTGTGCAAATACGATAAAATAAAAAAAAAGTGAAAAAAATATATATTTATATTGAATTGGTAAATGATTTTTTTAATACAAATAGATCGAGTCGGCTGATGTACACTAGCAACCGTATGACTTTGTTGGAATGATTTAAAGTAGTGTTGAAAGACAAATTTTAATCGTGAATTTACCACCGATTTCAGAAAAAGTGATCAATTTATCATTGTTTCATTAAAATTGAATTATAAGTTCACAAGGGAGGCCTTGAACCTGTGACTCTTTCACAGGAATAACTAACGTATTATCCACTTGAGTACGTAAACTTCTTGTTTTAAAATAAGAGAAATATGAATATATTTTCTTTAGACTATTTAATGATACGAGGCATACAAATTTTTTAGGCCTAAAGCCCTAGCCTTGGTGGCTTGGGCCTTAGGTCGGGCCTGCCCGCGACCCTAGATCCGGACCCGCCCTTGTCCTATTGCGACCCAAACCCGTTCCGTGCCCCGCAGGTCGGTGGGTTGACGGGTCAAAATCGGGTCGGGGCCCCACGGGTCAGCAGATACACGCGACCCGTTGCCATCCCTAGTCATTACTTGTTAGTTTTTTTTAAGAAAATAAAATGACTAATAATAGTGACGATCCTCATTCTAGTACTCATGCTTGTAGAGTGAAATTTTGATTTGCCAATCAACGAATTCACTCAAAGAAGAACTTAACTATTGAGAAGGAGAAGAACGTAGTAAATTGGAATAGGGAAAATTTCATTCAACTCTAAAAACTTGTACATCAAAAGTCTCGTACTTACTAAATTAACTAAACCAACACAAACCTAAAAAAAAGGACAACCGTCCTTAAAATTCAGGAATGACTGCCAACAAGACAAACTAGATAAGTCTTATTCAAACACATCAAACATATCTACTTAAACAAGTAGCAGCTGCACTTGTCCTTCACTTCCGCTGAGATACTATGCTTGCACACCATTACACTATTCACACATGCTTGCACTTGTATTACACTATGTTTGCACACCTCTTCACTATGCTTTCTCTTCTTCACACGTTTACACCACCTTGTACCATATTTACAATCTGAGCCACACTTTGAACTCTCTTGAACGCTAACATTCTCTAATTTCTCTTCTTCGTGACATCCTTCTTATTCCCAACAATGCTCCTGTTATTCTATTCATTTTCAAATATATTATTTTTTTTTCCCCAAAATATGTTATACACTTAAAAGATTTGAAAGTGAAGAAAAGTTCAATTTCTCTTCAACAATTGGCAACTTATTTATTGGTCTCTTAAAGACAATAATCATCACCTATAATATGAACTCGGTCCATGGCCTCTTCTCTTCTGTGCTCAAACTTCACTTAGCATCTACGTTTTGCAGCAAATCAATCGCTTCTTTTCCCCGATCTTCGCCACTTAGGTAACACCAAGCTAGCGACCTCTGTTCTTGATATACTAATTAGCTTCCATCATCAGTTTCAGTTTAATATCGCAACTTATTTTCCGCGGTGTAGCTTTGATTCATCTCGTCTTGCATCTGTAAAATGATGCCACCAATTTGCTCTTCATATTTGTCGGTATAGTGATTGTTGATGGAGAACCTTTAGGGTTTGGTAGGGAGACGGATATTCGTGGTCCTTTCTTCATGTTGATGGCATATCAAATAAAAATTTGCAGAATTTTGGTCCATGTTCAGTACTACTAAGGTTCTGGGCTCAATCGTCGAGCAATCAATCGATAATCACATAATTTCCATGGCTGAAATGAAACGCTATAAATTG
The DNA here is from genome assembly GCA_036873135.1 of Clarkia xantiana subsp. parviflora. NCBI lineage: Eukaryota > Viridiplantae > Streptophyta > Magnoliopsida > Myrtales > Onagraceae > Clarkia > Clarkia xantiana. Next base: position 14,577,067 of record JAPTYO010000012.1, on the reverse strand, counting down.
CTGTCCCCTTGATGCTGCATCTATGATTCTGTATGTAGTAGTTTTGACTAAGTCTGCTTCCACTGATGTTCTTATGTATATATCTATCTATCTATCTGATTTTGATGCACAGTCTTCAAATGGCTCGGTCTGCTCTTGATGAATTATCCGATACTGGTGCTTTCCTTAGAACAGCTTCTACATTTCGCAATTTTATTTCTAGGGACCCAAGCTCCCAATTTCCAGCAGAATCTGGAAGGTACCACCTCTATATATCATATGCATGTCCCTGGGCTTCTCGATGCCTTGCATATATAAAGATCAAAGGGCTCGACAAAGCCATCAGTTTCACGGTAATTCATTGTTGGTGGAGTAAAACATTTGATCAATTAATCCATTTTGGAGAATGTTGATATAATGACTTCTTGCTTTGAATTTGCTCATCAGTCAGTAAAACCGATTTGGGAAAGAACCAAGGAAACTGATGAACATATGGGATGGGTTTTTGCTGCCACAAGTACAGAGGTACTAGGAGCCGACCCAGATCCACTCAATGGGGCTAAAAGTATAAGGGAACTCTATGAACTTGCAAGTACCAATTACTCGGGAAAATATACGGTTCCTGTATGTTCCTTTAATCTTTTTGAATACTGGTATCTATCTCAGATTTATTCATTTGTATGATTGTTCATCCCTTTAGTTTTTGCACATTTTCATTATTTGCAGGTTCTATGGGATAAGAAACTTAAAACTATCGTTAGCAATGAGAGTGCGGAGATCATTCGGATGCTGAACACTGAATTCAACGACATAGCAGAAAATGCTTCCTTAGACCTCTACCCTACTGAGCTGCAAGCCAAAATCAACGAAACTAACGAATGGGTGTACGATATGATAAACAATGGTGTATATAAATGTGGATTTGCAAGGAAGCAAGAACCATATGATGAGGTAATGAATGCTCCCTTCCGTAATCTCATTAACAAAAAATGCTGATTTCTGGATCTCTCCCGTCTTTGACAAGAGAAGTGTGGTTGAAACTGTAATGCGAGTTCTGCCAATTCTCAGGCGGTGAAGAAATTATATGAAGCTTTGGATAAATGTGAGGACATACTCAGCAAGCAGCGTTATATATGCGGGAATAAGCTAACAGAAGCTGACATTCGGCTGTTTGTCACTTTGATAAGATTCGATGAGGTAGTAGTTGTAAATTTTGATGGTTTTTTCTTTTGTGCCTCTCGATAAGAAATGAGATTCAAATCTGGGTCTGTTCTTGGTGGGTGACAGGTTTATGCAGTTCACTTCAAGTGCAACAAGAAGCTTCTAAGGGAGTACCCGAATGTATTCAATCACACTAAAGAGATTTACCAAGTGCCTGGAATGAGTAGCACTGTGAACATGGAACACATTAAGGCACATTATTATGGTAGTCATCCAACAATCAACCCGTTCGGGATAATTCCAGCAGGCCCGGAGATTGATTACTCTGCACCTCATGATCGAGCAAGGTTTTCCACAAATTAGAAGCTTTGTTTGCACTGTCTTTGATGCTGTCTTTGTTTGCACTTCCTTGTAAAGAGTTTACTTGTGTGCTGTCTTTACTGTTAAGAAAGTTGCCATATTTCTGTATTTCAATTCAATAACAACTGGTTTTTGGCCCAAAAAAAAAAAAAAAAACTGGTTAGATTCTTATTTTGGCACTGTGTGAATTTCATTTTTCTGGTTTTGTTGCTTTGGGGTCTTTTGTCAGCTTTTTTTATACAAGAATTCCTTTCACAATTATGGTTTGTAACTTTAACGCTGATGTCTTTTCTAAGTTGTGTTTATAGTGAAATGCGAAGTCTATTCATCTTTGGAATCACAATCCACTTGCCCTTTGGTTAGTCATCTTTAGCTTTAAGCTAGTATATCTTTGTTGATCCTATATCGATGTTTGATTAATATAAACTGTGTAATCTTCTATATTATAATGCTTAAAGCTATACCGAAATTTAAACCCTAAATTTATATGGTAACGTTAGATCGTAATGCTTTTTATTTACAAAATAGTGAGCACAATATGTTATTTATATTAAATAAATATACTTGATATTATAGGGATTGAAGCCTTTTAATTTTTATATACACAAGAAAATATAGCAAATTTTTTTGATGGCAAATTGGTTCATACATTTTTTATTATAACTTTTAGACATTTTTTTTTTACTGTGATTGCAATCTAGTAATAAATTGTTTTGTTGTTAAACTTGTTTCCCTTGAAGATTTTAATTCCAATCTTATCTAAAGTATTATAATTTTGCATGATTTTTCTTGAGTAAGTTAATAAATGACATGTGGTGAAAACGGTGAATTTAAACTTCAAATTTCAGCACACGTCATTAAATAATATTCTATAATTATAATCTCTAAAAAAATATTTTTTTCTTTTAATTTAGTATGATATTATCTATTATTGAATAACGTAATTAAAGAGAATCAACTTTTTTTTACGGTAATTTGATTTATGAACATATTTTTTCATGTAAAAGTAGAGGTGAAAATTTTATGAATGAAATATAATATATTCTAATTTATATACATCAATGTAACAACATAATTAATAATAAGATGTATATGTTATTTCGATATATCAACTTAAAACGTGTTTGCACGAGTCAATAATATTACAACTAGAAGTGACAATAATTATTTGGGGTTTACCCGCCCCGCGGGTAATCCACACTATATTTCACTGTGGATACCTGCACCACGAATACGCGAGGATAATATGGATATTTTTAAATATATCCACATGGATATGAGTTGAATACGCGGGCCGATCCATAAAAAGATGATATACATGGTTTAACCCAAATCAAACCCACCAAAACTCCGACTTGCCACTACCATGCGGCTTTGACCGACCAACACCACGCGACTCTGACCGGCCAACACCACACGACTAGCCACCACCACGACTCCGATCGGCCACCACGACGACTCTAACTAGCTATCACCACGACTCTGGCCAGCCACCATAGTCACTGGCGACCCCGAAACTCACCCAGAATTCGCCGACAACCTCCTCAGGACCGAAAAACTCCAATTGGTAGCTCTCCGACTCCAATTGGAGTAATAGGGGGCTCCATTGGAGACCGAGGGGGCTCCATCAGAGTCTGTTGTGGCTTCGACCGGAGTCCCAATTGGGAGCTCTGTCCGGAGTAGTAGAGGGCACCGATGAGCCTCCTGTTTCTCCAATTGAAGTCGGACTTCGGAGGAGGTCGTCGGCAATAGTTAAATTTAAAAAATATTTTGAAGTATTATGAACTTTTGAAGTAAGATGATGTATTTTAAATTTTTAGGATTAGTTTGATGTTTTTTTAAAAAACTTTTAGGAATTAGAATAAAAATTATGCGGTGTAGTCCGATTAACCGGGTGGTCCATAATGTGTCGTTATATGTGGTTCACACGGATATGAATTGCAGAAAAAGTGTGTTGCGCAGATATGAATTATTGTTAAAATTGCGGGTTTTAATACATTTGCATCCTTAATTATAATATAAATTTTTATATGAGTAGAATTTCGTATACGTGAATAACTGGTACAGTATTAACGAATTCACATGCAGTAATATTATGTGGTCTAATTTGTTAAACAACATGATAATAACGTAATGTGAACGTCCTATAAAAGATTACAACCCGATTAGAGCCCACCAAACACCCCTTTTTCATGAACAATGATGCATTTGATAAGATCGGGGAGGTGCCAAAACGCACAAGAGAAGAGGGTGGCATTTGTAAAGTTGAATAAAATGTTGGGGTGCATTTGTAAAGTTAGTTACTGTTATCCAAAAAAGAAAGAGAGAGAATGTACAGAGCAGACACGGAGAAACACGGTGAGAGAGAATCATTGAGAAGGTAAGCTGAACCAATTAGGTCTCTTCACTTCGTCGGAAAGAACAAACCTTCCTCCCACATCGTCTCCTTGTTTAGGGCTTCTATTGTACTTGCAATCTGCAGTTTAGATTCTCCATCGCTCTCAATGCTGTGATGTGAATCTGCTATTCGGAGCCATTTCATGGCGTTCAGTCCACGCGACGTCAAACCTCTGCTACACCTGACTATAACCTGGAACAAGTAACAATATATGGCGACTCAATCTAACTCCCCTGGCCCTGGGTTTCACCATTCTTCATTCGCCATGAGTAGGCACGCCATTTCTTTCCAATCAACTCCCTCCATGAGTAACATCTCCGAGCTGCTTCCGATGGTTGGGAACACCTACTATGGGGTCAACACCGTTGGCTCTTCAGCCATGGTCTTCTCTGCTGATGCTGGCAACTCCGCCACGACTAATCAGTCTGCGGGTTTAACTCAGTCGAGTGCAGGGGCAGGTAACTGTTCTGTTTCGATCTCGGGTACGTCTTCCGGGTCAGGTTCAGGTTCTCCCATGCTGGATTCAGTGTCCGGTCTCAAGCATGACACTGGATTCGCGGTCGAGTGGTCAGTCGACGAACAGTACAAACTGGAAGAAGGCCTTAAGAAGTAAGCCGTTAGTTATTTTTGTTCATCAATTCCTGGGAATTAGTATTAGCCTTTGGGAACACTGATATTTAGGAACTTTCTTTATGATCTGTTATTTTTTTTTTTTGAGCGTCTAACTGGAAATTCAATTATAAACAATTAGACTCATCAATTTACAACCTAGTGAGTTTTGTTTCCATTTCCTAACTTCCAATCGGTATATTTTTGTTAAAATTCCTGATTTTGGTGATATTTATATGCTAATATTTTCTGAATCATTAGTCGCTTGTTTTTCCCCTCTAACGCATTTCCTGCTGCTTAATTAAAACTTCTAATCTGTAGGTTTGCTGATGAACCAAGTATTACGAGATACATAAAGATAGCTGCTGCCTTACAGAACAAATCTGTACGAGATGTTGCCTTGAGGTGTAAATGGATGACGGTAAGCTAATTGATCTGCGTTTGTAAAAAAATAATTTCTTCAACATGGTTTGAAGTGAATTTTCACCTGAAACTAACAACAAAAAGAATCTAGTGAAGAAATGACAAACTTGAAACAATCAGGTCTTTATACTGAAATCTGGAAGAACAAGTTAAAGAATGTAGGATACAGCTTAAAAGAGGTTTCTCTGAGACTGAGTTGTTTCAGTCTGATCTAAAATCTCTTGCAGTTGTGGCATTTAACACGATGTTCTCTTTGGGAACATAAGTGTCGGTCATACTTTTTTTTTTGGGAAAAAGGAGACTAGTATTGCTCATACATAATATTTTTTTTATCCGGATCAATATTGTACACAATGAAATCATTAATCCCTCTCATTAACTTAGGGAACTGCTGCTTTTTTAGCATACTCTTATACTACGTACACATTCAAACTGTTTTATACCTATTGTTCCATTCACTATGAGTCCTATTTTTTACTAATGCTATGTTCTTTTCCCAATACCTGTATATATACTGTTATAGCAGTGTTCTACTACAAATTCCTATCTTAGAATATGTCTAAACTGAAAATTTGATCATTGCTTGGAGCTATATTATGAAATGTTTTACTTTAAATTCTTGTAGAGGAAGAAGAGGAAACTTGAAGAACACATCCCAGGAAAGAAAATCAACATTAAGAAGGTCCGTATTGAAATTTTACCTTTTGTTTATTATGTCGTTTGCTTTAAGTATTAATGCTAATTAAGTAACTCTAACTTATAGAGCTTAATCATATTTTTTTTTAATCAGAGAAGCCCTTTTATATTGTACAGTAAGAATGTCCCGTTATCTTTAACTTGTTTTGGTCTGCTTGATGTATGGTAACTGATAGGGGATTCCAAATCAAAGCTCCTTTCATATACAAGAGAGCTGCTAACCCTGTTGACCAACTGTTTAATAGATTTTCTTTTTAAAATATACATATAGTGTTAATCATTTCTATGTACTCTATTAAAAGTTTGTGTATCAAAGTATTTGAAATTGGAGCAGTGGTAAATCTGGGAGAATATTCACTGTTTTGGAGTGATTATGAATCTTACATGACCGTATCAAAGAGCTTTCGTATTGGATGCCCCATCTGCTACTGGTGATTGGGGAATACTGCCTTTTTATTTTACTACTGCTAGAAGGAATTTTCTGCTTTTTTCATGTTTATCCATCTGTGGTGGTAACAATTCTGTCAACTTTTGTCCAGGATAAGTTATCAGAATTTTCCGAGACTGTGTCAACTCTGCCAATGACATTGACTGGTTATTCTCACTTGATCCAGTGTACGGACCAAAAGCATCTTGTACCCTTTGAAGGTTGGTAAAATTTATTTGCTTAACCTTAGAAAGATCAAATTTGACTGCTTATCTTCTGAGTTTGATTGATTAACATGTTCTAAACTTGCATCCAAAATAACTAGTTTAAGATTATAGTTTTATTCACTTAACATTAATTTGATAATTCCTTCGTTTACATTTCTTTACCCCAGCTCTCAGATCATGGTGATTCATTTTCTCTGTATTTGTTTAGTTATCGATCAGTTATAATATTTTCTTTAGCTGCGGCTCTCTCCCAGACTAGCAATTTGATTCAGTAATCCCAATTGTGTTGGTTCTTGTGTCTGCTTGCAGTTCATTTGATCATTCTGGTGAAGAGGGAAAAGAAAAAATTGAATAGAATAGTAAAAGTACATATTGTTATTATTATTTGGGGAAAAAAGTGCATACTTAGTAATACAAGGCAAATATGTATAATAGGATTAATTACCATTAACCATTCTTTGAGAGGATAAGTAAACAAATTTAGATAGATTAAACTAAATCCATATATCGAGATTGCTAATTCAGATTCAAAGATTACTAGTTATCGTAATATATAATGAGAGGAGGAATCACGGTTTATACTTTGTAGGTGTTTAAACCAAGTTACTAAGTGTAGCTAATTCAAGCTCTGCTTGGCTGCTGTAGGGATTCTACTGAATGACATTTAATTTGCACTGGTGTGTGTACCTTAAAACATAAATATAACAATAAGGCCAATCCCTGCAAAAAAAATTCACTTGTTAGGCTCTGTGAAATGAAACCCTGCCTTTAACATGAACAAAAAAAGGTGAAGAGCGCGTGCGTTGGTTAATGTGAACTGGAAATGGAAAAGGTTTAATTAGTTGGAGTATTTCAGTTTTTGTTGGGAGGTGGTATTAGTAACTATAGTAATGGTTCTTGCTTTATTGTTTTCCCTTTAGATATCTGATACTCTCGTCACCGTACAGATACATTTTGAAGTGAGCTTCCTCATTTTGATTTCTAACTTTACTTGTTAAAGGTGTGAGCTGAGTTGTGCTTCTTTTGAATGTGTGTTAGTAGAGACACACAAATGCAAAATAAGGATTGAGTAAAAAAATTGCCTAGAGAAAGAAGGGACTTTAGAGTACACACATGATAACCTCCTTGTATTGTACCTTAATTCATGTTAACCGATATCTACAATTATATCCGGCTGCTCTTTGTACTATAGTAGAAACTACATTAAGGAAACTAAGGAAGCAAACGGCAATGCAATTGCTGTCTCTTGTTTCTGACTATTGACCACTTTTGTTTGTGTTTTTCATATTTGTGCACCAATCTACATTTGTTCAAAGTGTTTGGTTTTGTTGTTATTTTCTAAACGTCTTAGTGCCAATTAAACCATTTAATTTGCCATATAGTCAGCTCTTAACATCTGTTTACATTGCTCAGTATCAGGACTAGGGGCTAAAGCGAAGCATCTACTGGAGCAGAATACACAAGCATTTAGCCTAATCACTGCCAATCTCCATTCATGTATGGTAATGAATCTCACAGCCACCTTGCATAATAAATCTGCACTTCCTCAAATGAAAACATATTCAGTACTAGTCTGTCTTGTTTCAGAGCAAGTGGCTAATTTTGCGGTTATCCTTTCTACCCCATCACACTAATATTATTCTCTCTCGCACCCTGGTTTGTATTTTGTGCCATGGCATATGCATTTCTGTTTGGTTTGCATTTCATTTCTTCCTCCTTAGGTTGATATGTCCTTCTCCGAAACAGTTGCAGGACAACATTGACCTGCTCTTTCAAGCGAGGAACAACATCAGTACAATCCTGAATAGGTATGAAGAACTTCACTTGCATAGTATCTTTCATGAATGACTTGGCAATCCTGTCTAATATATTCAGTTAATATTTGGTTGTTACTTGGACAGCATGAGTGAGACGCCTGGTATTATGAGCCAGATGCCACCACTTCCTGTTTCCCTGGATGAGGATCTTGCAAAGACGATATTGCCCATCCCGAATCATGTAATCTCTCTTGTCCTGACTAAAATCAATTTCCTTGGCCTGCATTTTGTTCAGCTGTACATTAACCAAACTGGGTTTGTGACAGTAGACAATATTATTACAATGTCCATAGTGCTTCTTCTGATTCTTCTAATGGGGTTTATGTTGGTCCAGGCACTGGTGTTTGGTTCATGTAGTGGGATGTTTATGAAGCAGGAGCCGAGGTGCTGATGGCAACTGATTGAGGAGTCTGAGTTATTTGTACATGTATACCCACCATATTTATTATTATTACTGCTGTAAATGCATGCTTGAAAGCAGCTGCAATTTTCATTGCACCATCTGTTCTTGAGCGTCGGTTGCTAATGGAGTCGAAGAAACTGGTTTGAGTGCCCCATTTCAGATGCTGAATGCCCTTGGGTTTGCACGTCGGAGGAAGAGATTAACTTGTGATCACGATTTCAGTTTAGTTTCAATGTTGTTAGCATTGTGTATAGATCAAATGCCAGTTGTATGTCTTACTCCGTTCGGTGCTTGATTTGCTTGTATTCCTATATCTTGTAGAATGTCTTACACACCACGCGTTTGCCATCTTTCTTGAAAAACTAGTATTTGTTACTTAGAGATTTTACTAAAATGTAGTCGAGTTTATTTTAACAAAAAAGGGTTAAAGGTACTTTTGGTACCACATGTTTGACCTGTGTAGGTTTTTGGTGCCATATGTTTCATTTTGTAGGTTTTTGGTGCTATATGTTTGAGAGGTTGTATGTTTTTGGTATTTCCGTTAGTCAACAGTTAGTTTGACCGTTAAATACTTTTATTTTGTTCAATTAAGTCATCAAATTTATATTTCTAAAATTTAATATTTACAATTTAGTCCTTATTGTTTGCTCAAGTCACCGTCCAAGGCCGCCGACCACCACTCACCACCTCCAAGGCCGCCGACCGCAACGAAACGGGCCGGCCACCACCCCACGGCACCGGCCACCACCGCTTGGGGCCGAAAACCACCCCAATTGGTGGTGGCCGGCCCCAATTGGTGGTGGCCACCTCAATTGGGGCCGGCTACCACCAATTGGTGGTGGTTACAGCCCCAATCGGGGCCGGCCACCACCAGTGGTGGTGGCTACAGCCCCAATCGGGGCCGGCCACCACCAATTGGTGGTGGGTACAGCCCCAATCGGGGCCGGCCACCACCAGTTGGGGCCGCCGGCCCCGATTGGAGCCCTATGTGGCCCCAATCGGGACCGGCGGCCCCAATTGGTGGTGGCCGGCCCCGATTGGGGCTGTACCCACCACCAATTGGTGGTGGCCGGCCCCGATTGGGGCTGTACCCACCACCAATTGGTGGTGACCGGCTCCTATTGGGGCTGTAGCCACCACCACTGGTGGTGGCCGGCCCCGATTGGGGCCGTAACCACCACCAATTGGTGGTGGCCGGTCCCAATTGAGGTGGCCACCACCAATTGGGGCCGGCCACCACCAATTGGGGTGGTTTTCGGCCCCAAGCGGTGGTGGCCGGCCCGTTTCGTGGCGGTCGGCGGCCTTGGAGGTGGTGGGTGGTGGTCGGCGGCCTTGGACGGTGACTTGAGCAAACAATAAGGACTAAATTATAAATATTAAATTTTAGAAATATAAATTTGAGGACTTAATTGAACAAAATAAAAGTATTTAACGGTCAAACTAACTGTTGACTAACGGAAATACCAAAAACATACAACCTCTCAAACATATGGCACCAAAAACCTACAAAACGAAACATATGGCACCAAAAACCTACACAGGTCAAACACATAATCCAAACGGCTGGAAAATTCCTACTCGGATGGTCATGGATTTCTTACTGGAAGTCTATATAGTGTGTAATCTTATTAGATCTCATGCTCCATTCAGGTCTCATATCGTGCCTGATACGTCTCTTGAGTATAATTAATTTTGTAGTTTTTGTTAAAACCCTTTTGAGGTTGGTGAACCCTAGAAGGAAAAAATTAAATCAAATGACACGTGTCAAGATCTTAACAGTGATGTACGATCTGGAGCACGAAGAGTGGGGCAGATGGTCTGAATCTGATGATGTTAAATAGTAAAAACCGGTCATCTTAAACTTTAAAGATGTACATTTTACACTATGTAAACTATTCTTTTAAAGTTTTATTATAGGGTTAACAGGTCTTTTGGTCCATAACGTTTGACCACTTTTGGATTTTGGTTCATGATGTTTTTTTTCCTAGTTTTGGTGCCATATGTTTGCAGATTTTTCTAGTTTTTGTCGGACAATTACATTCCGTCCATTTTTTCCGTTAAGTGACATGTGCAAGTCACGTGAATCACCATAAGCTTTCAATTTTGTTCAAATTTGAGGGAATTGACCCATTGAACTAGGTTTATGGTGTCAATTTTCCCAAATTTAAACAAAATTGAAAGTTTAGGTTGGATCGCGTGACTTGCACATGTCACTTAACGGAAAAAATGGACGGAATGTAACGATCGGACCAAAACTAGAAAAATCTGCAAACATATAGTACCAAAACTAGGAAAAAAAAATATCATAGATCAAAACCCAAAAGTGGTCTAACATCATGACCAAAAGGCCTGTTAACCATTTATTATATTCAAATTTGTTTTGATAAATTGGTAAATACTACTATCCAAATTAAATAAAACCATCCAAATCAAGAAACAGAGTGAAGTAGTTGACATATTTCAATTAGTATAAACCCCAAATACACATAATCAAATCCAGAATATCCAGTATCTAGGGAAGCACCTTAGAGTTAGAGATCAGCAGCTACACAAACACAACCATAAGAAAATCTAAAGCTAGTGAAATATTATTTGTAGGAAATGTATAGTATATATATATAGACCTAAAAGGCTGTCATTGAATCTTTTATTAAGACTAACAATTTCTTCTAGTGTTACACAAACTTGCACTAAGGACTTGCCCAGCGCTTTCCTTTCTAGAAAAAAAACATTAGACAACCCCAATTTCCATAAGCTTTCACACAATCAAGCAGTTCTCCAAACAATACAAGCAGAACAAGAAAAGGGAAAACTACTTCCGAGATAAATAGCTTCGTTCATCCCCGAACCGAACATCCTAAGACAACCACCAAACCAAACCCAAGGCCAAAACAGGTTGATGTTGATTGATGTTGGGGTTCCACAATCTCAAGTGAACATGACACTAACCTTCTTAGCAAAGTCATCATCATCATCTTCTTCTTCTTCTTCATGGATATACTCTTCTTCCTCAGCATTTCCACCCTCCTCATAGTTACCATATTCGTCTCCTTCATCTATTTGCTCGTATTCATATTCTTCGCCTTCTTCAAGCTCGTGCTCTGCATCGCCTTCTTCAACCATCACATCCTCTGCCTGCTTCAGAGGGTCTTGAGCTTTCTCTTCCTCTTCATTGGAAGGAGGAGACGTGGAATTAACCTCTGCCTTGGTTGCCACTGCTTCCTTGCCAAGCAAGCTACTACTCTCATCATACTCATCTACTCTTTTTCTCTTCAGAAGCTCACTCAGAGGCTTAGGCCCTTCAAAGGACGCGACAGCACCTCCTTGTTGATCTGCAAAGCTCATGGAGCCAATCCTGCTGCTTTTCAACCCAGAAACACTCTTTTGCCCTACAAACTCATCAATTTTACCATCCGAGAACTCCCTTCTCACACTAGGAGGAGGGCCAGAGGCTTCCCTTCGATCCTCAGAAGTCCTTCCACTTTTGAGCCGACCATATTCTACTCTTGGTCTATCTGCATACAATCTACTGCTGCTACGGTCCTTACCTCTGTCCATATCTCTATCGCCATCATTATCAGACCTTCCTGGAAATTTGATCCTTCCCTTAAGTCGACTACCAATAGAGGATGAACCCTCATGCCGTGATGAACTATGCTTTGCTCTTCGCTCATCAGAATCATTGCCAACCACTGATCTCAAACCATTCACTCTCCGTTGCTTTGAGAGACGATGTCTCAGATCTGATTCATTAACCTGATCAGGGCTCTCGCTCTTTCTATAGCCCCTCCCCTCCCGATAACCCAACCTCTGATCTGATGAGTTCCTCCTCTGGTCCCAACCAATCGTGCGATCGTATCCAGTTGGGTGGTCACGTTGATCAATTTCCGGGAACGAATTGAAATCTGTATGAAACTGTTTTTCGTGGGTTGTTCTTGTATTTCCATACTTAAGATCTTCACCATGATAGTAATCAGCCTCTCCAACTTCATCATCCACAAGAACATCAAATCCAGGAGATGATTCCCTCAAGAATTCATCTGATTCCTTATTGTGTTGGAAGCTTCGGTTTTCTGGAGCATGAGTGTGGTGATTCATCCTAGTGGGTCTGTTCTGCAGATTTCCATTATATCGAAAGGCTTCTTCATCAACAGTTCTAGTCACTGGAGCTCGTTTTTCGACTCTGGCAATTAGAGGTAACTTCTTTTCAGGAACAATCTTTGGAGCTGATTGCATAACATTTGGTTTTGACAAGTTTGGTGCAATTCTCTGATCTTGTGAACATCTTTCAAGACTGCCAAATGGCTTCTTGGAAGTGGATTGTTCGAAAGAGGGCACTGATGATGGAGTTTGTTGAGGTTTACTACCAACAGGATTTGTTCCATGTGAGAAGGCACATTTGTCGCCTTTCATGCAATACCCTTGTTGGAAGAAAACACAGGGCACTGCTTGTTTATTAGTACTGTAAGCAGGAACAGGGGTTGCTAGCATTGGCACAGCTATTTGAGGAGGCAGCGGAGCAGCTACTGGAGCTGTTGCTGCTGTTCCTAATAATCCATCAAGAGGCTGCAGATTAAAGCAAAAACTACATTTTGTTAATTTTCATTTTAATCTGCAACTTGACAGGAGAAATAAATTGTAACTATCAGTAAAAGCAGTTATGTCAACTATATTGAATGCAGAAACTTGAAATACTAAATCAGATTGTGAAATATACCAAACGTAAATAAATATCAGAAGATTGAGCACTTACGGGATGACGAAAAGCGCATTTTGGATTCAGGCAGCTGCCATTCAACCAATAATAGCAGTCTCTGGGATTTAGTCGGGCATATTCACTGTGACGGTACTCGCATTCAGCACCCTGCAAAGAAACAAGAAAAGGGTGTTAATATTTCTAATAGTCCCTACAAGCTTCATTATTACCTGCAACTACAGCTGAATCACATCAAACTACAGCTGTGGCACCAACCAATCAAAATTTCAGCATGAATGTTCATGAAGACGAATCTGATATGGGTAAAAATGTGGACCAGAGGATTAAAAAAATACACTGAAATACGAATCTCACAAGGCTCTAAACCTAAAACTAACAGCATCTGTTGATTATCCAAAATGTTCAACATGAGACACGCCAATTATAGCAAATTCGACAAGCAAACCATTCGAATATCACCTACTATTTAAATTTAGAGTGAAGGTAATAACGAATAGGCAATCAAGTGTACCTACTAGGCTACTACTTGTCTATGCTCTTTCAGATAGCCTCCACTTAATACACATAGTATGGTACAAAAGCAACAAAAGCTTGCACATTTAACAAGAGTCCAATTCTAGTGTTCGATAAAATCCTCAGAAGGATCCGACACATGAGCCCCAAAAGGTTCAACAGAGATTTGGATTCAAAATAATTCTATCGGATTCAAAATTACTGTGCACAAGAAAACCTGATACAATGAGATCTAACCTCAGACATTCACTGGAAACCTAAGTCAGAGTAACTAGGTCTGGTACACGAAATAAAAACCGAAAGTTGAAGCAGTAGTAGCCATCGACAAGATCTGAAATTGAAGGACAAAATCAGCAATCAAGTAAGTATGAAGAAGAAGGGGGAAAATAACCTTTTTGCAGGTCAGAGGGGAAGCAAGGAAATAGACGCAATCGGTGTTTCTTTTCAGAGCCTCCTCTTGAGCAGATAGCGGCGCGGAGGTGGATGAGGGGGTCGAATCTGACGCGGCAGCGACCATGACGGTTCTTACAGGATGGGAAGGGAGATCTCGTCTGTTGAAGATGTATCCAAGCAGAGGAGAAGTCCCCAAGCGGAGGAAGATCCAAATACCGACAGATAAATAATTACAGGAACAACGGTGAGATGAGAAGAGGAGAAGAGAGCCGCCACTGCCAGAGAGGAGGGGCGGTGAATAGAGAGAGAGAGAGAGAGATAGTTGAGTGTAATGTATGTGTATGACCTGTCTTGTCTAATCTAACCTAAGCCGAATAGTTTCCTGATTTCCTCGCTTGATCTGTTGTCTTCTCCGTATAAAACTATTTATTGCTGATACCACCCTGAACTAGTGTTTCTGTTTAGAGAATAGAGATAGATACGCACGCACTTGCTAAAAAAAATATTGTAGACACGATTAGCAACTTATTCACAATTCAATACAAAAAACATCACAGGTTACAAATTTCATTCCTGCCATCGCGTTTTCGTCGACGTTTTTTAATTTATTTTTGTGTCGTGAATGCTATTATTTCTAACACCATGAGAATTTTTTTTCTTTTTATATTAGATAATCGGTAGCAAGAGAGAGTGATATACAAGTCATTTAACATTTATGATTAACTCAATTAAACCGCCCAATCTAATAAAAAAAATTCAAAAAAATTGTAAAAGTTCATAAATTATAAACTCTAAAATTACCAAACACATCATGCATTTTTTGCCTCATAATTGAATTATATTTTCATTTATTATGATGTACATTACTCATCACTATGTATACATTTATTAATTGATCAAAGATTACATGTCATCCTAGAAAAAAAAAATCTTATGGCACCGAGAAAAAAAGAACGGTGTCAAGAATGTCATTCTTAATGCAACGCGATTCTGGAAATGACATTCCTGGTTTATACTATTTTAGAGTTTAATTGTGAATATTTTTGTACTTAATTGTTTAAATAGTAATGCAATGTGATGTGATAAAGGGTAGAAGTTACAAAAACTCGTTAATTCAATAAAATACTGAGTATTCGATGTGTGATTGAGTAAGACCTCATTTTTTTTCATTAAATCAATAAACTGATTCTCAAATATGGCTAAGAGCATCCATAATGGTATTATGTAGGGATTACTTAAATGTGGGCCATACTTATTTTTTTTTAATGTAAAGTAGAAAAAAAATATGATGCAGTGGTTTTACATAGCAATCCTTAAAAATAAAACCAACATTTTTTATATGTTTTTACATAAAACATTTCTTAAATATAAGAAATGATTATGTTTACATAAAATTAATCGTGTTTGCTTTTTTTTTCCAAACTATAGCAGGATAACCTCGTTTTTTTTTTTCAATGGTCCTCGATTTTTTTTTTTTTTCAATTCTCATCATTTTTTTTTTTTCCAATAACCCTAATTATATTATATAAGGTTATATGTACTTTTGGTGCCACATGTGTTGACATGTGTAGGTTTTTGGTGTCATATGTTTCATTTTGTAGGCTTTTAGTGCCATATGTTTGAGAGGTTGTATGTTTTTGGTATTTCCGCTAGTCAACAGTTAGTTTGACCGTTAAATACTTTTATTTTATTCAATTTAGTCTTCAAATTTATATTTCTAAAATTTAATATTTACAATTTAGTCCCTATTGTTTACTCAAGTCACCGTCCAAGGCCGCCGGCCACCACCTCCAAGACCGCCGACCACCACGAAACGGGCCGGCCACCACCGCTTGGGGCCGAAAACCACCCCAATTGGTGGTGGCCGGCTCCAATTGGTGGTGGCCACCCCAATCGGGGCCGGCCACCACCAGTGGTGGTGGCTACAGCCCCAATCGGGGCCGGCCACCACCAATTGGTGGTGGGTACAGCCCCAATCGAGGCTGGCCACCACCAATTGGGGCCGCCGGTCCCGATTGGGGCCATAGAGGGCTCCAATCGGGGCCGGCGGCCTCAATTGGTGGTGGCCGGCCCCGATTAGGGCTGTAGCCACCACCAATTGGTGGTGGCCGGCCCCGATTGGGTCTGTAGACACCATCACTGGTGGTGGCCGCCCCCGATTGGGGCTGTAGCCACCATCAATTGGTGGTGGCCGGCCCCAATTAAGGTGGCCACCACCAATTGGGGTGGTTTTCGGCCCCAAGCGGTGGTGGCCGGTACCGTGGGGTGGTGGCCGGCCCGTTTTGTGGCGGTCGGCGGCCTTGGAGGTGGTGGGTGGTGGTCGGCGGCCTTGGACGGTGACTTGAGCAAACAATAGACACTAAATTGTAAATATTAAATTTTAAAAATATAAATTTGAGGACTAAATTGAACAAAATAAAAGTATTTAACGGTCAAACTAACTGTTGACTAACAGAAATGCCAAAAACATACAACCTCTCAAACATATGGCACCAAAAGCCTACAAAATGAAACATATGACACCAAAAACCTACACAGGTCAAACATGTGGCACCAAAAGTACCTTTAGCCCTATTATATATATATATATATATATAGTCCTTGTCTTATATATATATATCTAGTTTGTGTATATATAAAATGAATATGTTATATATATATATATATATATATATATATATACAATATAAAATGAATAGCACAATTCTCGTTGCAAAATTAGACAAAAACTAAATTGCAACGGCACAGTTGAAACTTTAATTATAACTACTTTTTAAATTGGTTGTTAAAATTTAATAATAAAATATGTTTAAGTAAAATAGTTAAGTAAGTTCATTGTAGACCTACTATTATTTAAGCATTAGAGCATCCACAATGGTATTACGTAAGGATTACGTAAGCGTGGGTCCTACGTGTTTATTTACGTAAAGTGGAAAAAAAAACTATCTACAGTGGTTTTACATAGCAGTCCTTAAAAATAGGACCCACACGTAAATTAATATTTTACATAAAACGTTACTTAAATTTAAGGAATGCTTTATGTTGACACGTCATCACATAAAATTAATTATTCAGTTTATTTTATCCAAACCCAATTTTTCTTCTATTCCTTCCTTTTTACTTCAGCCGCCGAGGACTATATATATAATCTTACATGTGCAGATATCTTAGTTATATATATATATAAACGAATGCTATAATTATTATATATATACTATATAGTTCAATAGCATAAATTTTGAATATATATATATACTTAGTTTAATATCTATACTTTTTTTGAACATATATATACTTAGTTCAATGATTTTATTGTATATATATACAAACAACGTTTTAGTCGACGAGGAGTGGAGCAACGGAGAGGTCAATGGCGTTTGTGAACAAATTCATATAATCAAGTATATTTGTTCTGACCAACATATTAAGCAACGTTGTATATATATGTAGATAAATTAAAAGACACAATTATTAAGCTTGAAATTATTAACTACTTTTTAAATTGGTAGTTAAAATCTAAAATTTAATAATAAAAAAATGTTTAAGTAAAATGGTTAAGTAATACCATTATGGACCTACTATTATTTAGGCATTACATAATTTTATGTATTCCTTAAAACCACACATAAAATTCTACGTGGCACTTTTAAGGAAAACAATTTAAGTAATAGCATTGTGGATACTCTTACATAAGTTTTTGTATTCCTTAAACCACACGTAAAGAGTCTACATGACACTTTTAAGAAAAGCAAAATATGTAATACTATTATGGATGCTCACAAAGTTTAAATACTGGAAGTAAAACCCTAAATCTATAATAAACCCGAAAATAGCAAATTGGTCCTAACAAAACCAACAAATTGCAAATACGACCTAAAAATATATAAGCTGCGATTTTGACTATCTAGATGAAGAAAATTGGCCAAAAAACATTGTACCTCTTGGCAAAGTAATGGGTATTGCTCACACTGTTTTCGCATGAAAAATGTATATGAGCCAAAATCTGACAGTTCAAAATACGACACCGGTAGTCGCATAATGACAATTTATCCCGTGTCAATTTGGTAATAAAAAAAGTATAAATATTGTGTGTGGGCTTTTAGACTAATTTGCATTTTACAAAATATCCGAAAGAGAGTATTTTACAAAAATATATTAGAAAATGGCATTATATATATATATATATAAACCCTAAGAGCAGCGAGCGAAAATTTAAAACACAAAAATTGAAATAATACCATTTAAATTATAATAATTTAAAAACAAAACTATATAACTATAAAAGAAGAAAAATGAAATAAAGTATTGGAGTGTTAATATTATTATTTTAAACTAAGTTATTGTATCCACACACGAGGTGACTTAGTAGTTAGTACGTGTGTATAATTAATAAAATAATATTTTATAAATCAAATCAGGTTTATAGGGGAGAGTTGTTAATATATACACAACAACTTTTCAATTTTCTTTAAGATTTTATTGATCGAAATCCATCATTTATCTAGTCGATTTAGTTTAATTCGAGTAACCACTCATTTCTATCTCTCCACCTATTCTCTTTGAACCAATCTACATTTGTATGTTAATCATAAACTTGTGGTAAATTCTTTAATGGGTTAATAACCTATGAAATGTCTAATTTTGACCTATGTTAACCGGAGATGTCTGAATTTTCAAAAGTTAATTTGGACAAGTCTGAATTTTGGAAATAACTTAAATCCCGAAAATGCCCTCCGACCAAAGTATGCCCCTCACATGCTTGACCTGAAAAGACGAAAATGCCCCTTAAATAAAAAAGAGCATTTTTTTAATTTGACTTCAGGGGTGATTTTGTCATTTCACATTTTCTCAAATAAAGTATTAAATAAAAAAAATATTAAAAGGGGTAAAAGTGTCATTTCACACAATTATGTTAAATTTAACCCTAAAAATGGACGGAAAACCAAAGTTCAACAAAGTTGAAAATTCAGACATTCCAAATTAACTTTTGAAAATTCAGACATCTTCGGTTAACATGTGTCAAAATTCAGACATTTTATATGTTATTAACCTTCTTTAATTGCCTTCTCTCATATGGACTTCAGAAAATGCATTATTCATGCCATGGAGGAAGTTAGAACTTCTGATAGGGGCAAATATAAGGATTTAAGGATCAAATTAAAAATAATGACAAAATATTAAGTAAAAATTGCAAATCACTAAAAAGTTAAAGGGACTTACCTCTCATCTCAGTGTGTAAAGGATAAGGATACAGTGAGATTGATATGATAGACTTTTAGAGTTAATAATTTTGACGTAATTATAAATTGCTATCCGAGTTTTGATTTTTAAAATTAATTATATAAACTTCTAATTTCCGATCAAATTGTACAAGAAATGAGTCTATTTTGGCACGTTAGGTCTTTTGATATGTAAAGATGAATTAGACTGTATATTAAAAGAATTGTAGTGAAATGACTTTAATTGGATGTTCAATTTGACCTTCCAATTCCAACGGTGTTTTTCAATTGAACGTTCAATTGAATGTATTCTCCTACAATTATTCAAGTTCTTAGCGAATCAATCTTAGATACCCATTAAAATATATCACGTGACCGGTACATACTCATTTTCTATCCAATTTAATATAAATTGTAACAAATATATCAATTTAATCAGAAATTAGAAGTTTATGTAACTAATTTTTTTTTTAAAATATATATATATATATATATATATATATATATATATATATATATATATTTTAACTTTTTGTAAGTAAGTTAAAATTCAGGTATCAGTTTCAGTTTAGTTTTAACCCTAAACTTTTATTGTTGGGAGCCACTTCGGTGCTCCAGCGAAATCGTCCCGCATTCTAAAAATAGTAATGTTTTAAAACGATTATAATTGTCTTAACTATTAAATATAAATAAAAAATACAAATTACCTATCTAATAAGTTGCAGGTTATTAAACTATATATATTAATATTTTATTATTTACTTTTATATAAATATTATTTAATCCTTAACAATAAAAACAAATTACCCAAATTTTTTTTTATAGTATTACAATTTTTTATGCTAAATAATTTTAGTACTCTTATTATATATATATATATATATATATATATATATATATATATATATATAAACTTATTTTTGGCCAATATATATATAAACTTAAACACAAATAAATATAGTGTTTTTTTGCCAAACTAAATATAGCATTAAATACACATTTTTTCCAATAATACTTAAAATATTTTGTTGTTGATGAATTTAATTTATTTTTGTATCTGTTATCATTGTATATTGTAAATAATTTCAAAAAAAAATAATATAGTACTACTTTAATTACATTTTTATATATTTAAGAAAAATAACATGTCCTCCGCTCGTGCAATTTTAATTATAAAATTTTAAGTTTCGTTTTATATTGCGAGTAACAAATAAATCAATTAAGATTTATTTGTTGTCTCTTTACGAGACCAACAAAAACTAATAAAAATAATATTAATTATAGGTAATTCATATAACAAATATGCGCCAAAACAAATACACTTAGAACGAAGTAAGTATTTTTATCTTGTACGAAACAATATATAAATGTCATGTTTGTACTAAAATATTTTAAATTAACATGTCACATGCTGCTTTCATAACTTTATCACGTTTTTCATTTTGACTCCAGAGAATCAGGGATGCCATCAGAAGCAAACGGTGTTTGGGTTTTAAGACCTAAAGAATACTAAATAATTTTCGTTAATACATTTATAATGAATTACTTATTTTGCGGTTAGTGTACATAGTACTTACTGTAGATGGTGTTATATTAGGAATCTCTTCTGGGTGTTGCATGAAGTGTATAACATAGATACCGCAATTAACCCTATCCATGCACAATTGATTTTTTTTAATATAAATGTGATAATATTAATTGTACAACATCACGATTTAAAATTTAAAACGTTTTACATACCAATCATTAAGTGCCGCTTGATTTGAAACATTAGAATGGGTAACAAATTTCCAATCTTGGAGTAGGTTGATTTTACATTTGTTTAATTCTCCAGTTGTCACATAATGTCTCTTGTCTATGTCCACTAATGCTTGTATAGCATTTACCTGTTTTAAAACGACAAAATATTAGACACAAAAAATTATAAAAACTATTTGTATTTAAATTTAGTAAATAACTTCATTACCATTTTATAGAAATCTGTTTTTCTTCTATTAGAAGTAGGAGGGGTGTCTATATAATATATAGTGCGATCATTTGCAGATAGCACAATTAAGTACCAATGAGAGTTATCTGCGTTCAATGGTATGTATATCTGTTGGGTAAATTAAAACAAAAGGATAAATTAGTTTGTATGAGAAAAATATTGTAAATTAATATCGAGTACAATAGTAGTTACTCACCCTGTTACAAATACTAAAAAATTTATCCATATATTTATCACCTAAACTCCTCCGTAATTTGTTGATATCATAACCCGTATTAACCAGTTGCTACACATACATTAAAATTCCTATAATTATTCAAATATATCATAAACCAAACTGTTGAGGAATTATTATGTTGCACACTATAATATAGTGTCCTTACCTGAAACCATGTGGGGAAAAACCAATTATTCCATGCATTTAAATTGACTTTTTCCCAATGGTTAGCTATTACAGATACCGCACCAATTACCTGTCAATTACTTGTCAATTAAATTCTTTATTAAATGTTATGCATGCAAGTTATAATGGTATTATTATTTTTTTACTATCCGACCCGACCATCTATCCACTTTCCTGACATTAAAGTCATCATATCTTCTCTTGTGATGAAAGCGTAATTGGTGATAAATAAAGTCTCACTACAAATAACATTAACACAAATGTTAGAAACATTAATATATTCAACAAAAAAAATATATAAGAGTTAGGAGTATGCACATTTATCTTAAGTAAAATAACTCACTCTTTAGTATTTATTGATGGAGATTTATCAGCAACAACATAGTTAACAACTATGAACTCTTCTTCATAAAGGGTTGGTCCAAATTCCGCTAAAGCACCTCTAAGAATGTTTGTATGCAGGTACTGCACATATATTTAGTATTTCATGTGAAATAAACACAATAAAAATTCTTTAAAACCTTGTTTGATACTTGCTAAAGAAAAAAGTGATTCTAATAATTATAATAAATAATTGTAGAATCTCACCTTTATATCATATTTTGCAGGTAATTTTTTTTTTCTTTTCTGGTTTAAGAGAGGATTTCTCTTGTTCAAGAGAACACAATGTATGACATTTCAATGAATTATCATCATGTACACTGATGGGTCTCGCTATGGCCGTTAGGCCCTTTAACGGCGAGGAAACGGTGAATAGGCCCACTGGGCCCTAAAAGGAGGTCAAGAAGACCAAGGCGAAGGGTCCCGACAGAGGGAGTCCCGATGGTGAAAGGTCCCAACAGAGTCGGACCCGGTAGGCGAGCTGGACGCTCCGATGATATGCCTTTAAGTAGGCCCGATGATGAATCCCTGAGAATGGTTGGCCCTGTCACGATGACGAGGGGCCCCGAGCGGTGACACAATGAGATAACTCTAGAGTCCCCGATATTAGTCGGGACTTGCTATCAGAGGTTGATGCCGAGATACGCGGAGCGTGGCCGAGATAAGCGAGATCATGGCCTAGATAGGCGGGATCGTGGCCGAGATACGCGGAGCGTGGCCAAGATAGGCGAGATCATGGCCTAGATAGGCGGGATCGTGGCCGAGATACGCGGAATATGGGCTAACCACCCCAACGGTTCACCAGGTAACTGAGGTACCTCTTCGCCTATAAAAGGGCAGAGGTTACCTCAGATCACATACGTTTTTGAGATACACTCTTTGAGATTGCTGCTTGCCAGTTCATACGAGATACTCATTTAAGCATCGGAGAGGGATTCTGGATCACCGCCCGGTCTATCCCCTCTTGCAGGATTACATGGAGCGAAGGAGCTCGGATCGCCGTCAAGACCGTGCCGGAATTCCACCGTGATCCAACATACACAAAAATATTTTTAGCAATTTACCGAAAAACTTTATATATTTTTTTTTGGTAAAAAAAACTTTATATCTACCATGTAACAATATGATTAGTATGAGCATTGAGTATCTATATTCTATATAATTTCAATGTGATGCATAATATATTGACAAGTTAGCAAATTTGATTTTTTTTCACTTAATATGTTACAAATGATCATGTTCCATAATATTTTTAAATATGTGGAAACCTTAAAATTGTTTCAAAACTCTACATTCAATTTTTGAAGTGGTTACAAATTGTAGTAAATTACATAACAATATAAATTAATAATTTACTAAAAAATAAATTAAATTAATTACGATTCATTTTTTATATTATACTTATTAAAATTATATTTGTATTTGCTAAAGAATGGAATACAATCCTCGACCAGAGACAAGGTTTGACTACAAAGCATGATTTACAGTTGCATACAACAAGTCTAATGGTATGTGGAATGTTAAGAAGTTCAAAGATAACCATTCCCACGACTTAACGCCTCTAGAGCATGTTCAATTTTTGCGGTGCTTTAGAAACATCTCTGACGATGTTGTGGAAATTTCCAAAATGTTAAGAACCGCAGGAGTTGGAACAAATAAAATAATTGCTTACCTAGCCAGGAAGGCTGGTGGACTCGACAAGTTGAATTTCATGCCCACAGATCTATACAACCGTCTGTATCGTGATAGAGCATTAGAGTGTAAAAAAGGTGATGTTGAAGCTACTTTAACATTTATGACTGGTAGAAAAAAGCATGACCCAGAGTTTTTTTTACGTTATAAAGTAGATAACGATGAATGTCTTTCACATTTGTTCTGGACAGATGGTCGCACAAAATGACTACAGATGTTCCGGCAATGTTTTGACATTTGATTCAACCTACAATACCAACAGTTATGGAATGCCGCTAGTGATTCTTGCTGGAGTGAATAATTATCACATGACAACAATATTTGGGTTTGCAGTATTACATGATGAGAATTTTGAAGCGTATAAGTGGCTCCTAGAAGTTTTCCTCGAAGCGATGATGGGCAAGACTCCTATTTCAGTTGTCACAGATGGTGACAATGTAATGGAAAAAGCTATATCTAATGTTCTCCCTGATGCACACCATCGCCTATGTGCTTGGCACATACAAAATAATGCTGCATCACAGTGTCATTCTCCTGGATTTCTTACTGATTTTAGTAAATGCACGTATGAGAACATGGAGATTGGTGCTTTCAAACAAGCATGGCGTAAATTGGAGATCAAATACAACATTAAGGATGGAGATTGGGCCAAGCGAATGTATAAAATGTGTAAAATGGGCAGTGGCATACCTATTAGGTCACTTTTGGGGAGAGCTACGAGAAGTACACAAAGGGTTGAAGGAATGAATGTAAATGTTAAAAGTGGTACACGTGGAAAAATGCGTTTGAGAGAATTAATTGTGTTTAAGTTTATATATATATTGGCCAAAAATAAGTTTATATATATATATATATATATATATATATATATATATAATACGAGTACTAAAATTATTTAGCATAAAAAATTGTAATACTATAAAAAAAATTTGGGTAATTTGTTTTTATTGTTAAGGATTAAATAATATTTATATAAAAGTAAATAATAAAATATTAATATATATAGTTTAATAACCTGCAACTTATTAGATAGGTAATTTGTAATTAGTATTTTTTATTTATATTTAATAGTTTAAGACAATTATAATCGTTTTAAAACATTACTATTTTTAGAATGCGGGAAGATTTTGCTGTAGCATCGAAGTGGCTACCTACAAAAGAGTCCTTGACGCTCATCTAAGGTTAGGGGTGAAACCGGACCGGTCGGACCGGTTTTTTGCTTGGTTCGGTCGGTTATCCATATTTTCGGTCCGGTTTTTTTCCTTAAAAAAATCCGACCAAAAAACCATGTGAGAAAAAATAAACCGTCCATTGGTAGTACGGTTTTTTCGGTTTAAACCGAAAATCCAAAAGTAACAATTATTATTTAAAATTCTCGTTATTTTCATGGAATTTATCAAAGCGAAATGAAAAATAACGTCAATTATTATAATTAAATAAATTATAAAACAAAATTAGAAAAAATACTATTCATAAATGTTTATTTCATATTTTGTATAAACCTAATGAATTAATTATATTGATTAATATCAACTAATATAATATATATTATATACATTTAGTTAGCATAACGGTCGGTTCGGTCCCCACGGCCCTCAAAGATTAAAATCCGAATCGGACCGAAAACCGAATTAGAGTAAAAAAATCCGACCAAAAACCAAACCGTATATTTCAGATTCGATTTTTTCAGTCCAGACCGAATCGGTTTTCACCGGTTTTTTTCACCGTTTTTTCGGACCAACCGGATTTTTGTTTCACCTATCTAAGGTGTGATCGAGTCAGCAGAAGTTTGAATGGGGATGATGCTATAGCTATTGCTGCCATGGAGAAGAAATCTACCGTTATGGATGGATGGATTTGTTTCCTTTCCGAAAATCAACAACTGTTTTCCTCTCCTTCTCTGGACTGTCCCTTCCATCTAAATCTCGATCTTATCTTATGATTTTGGGGATTATCAGTGAAGGACTCCACCGAATTTCACGGCAAGGACTTCTCTCCTGTCTCTAATCTCAGGCGAGGACTCACTATCCGGCTGATATAAATACCGTCCCAAAATGCTGCCTTCTTCGCCATCCTCTTCTTTGATCCTTCTTCCATCTCTATATCCAATTAGGGTTCTTGCTCTAATCAAGCAGAAGAGGGATCAAGGATGACGATCCTCGTTGCACAGCCCGAGCTCGGTAATATCTCTTTTCCTTCTCATTTCATATTCTTCTTATTCTTCAATATCAACAATGTACCAAATCTGAATTATACGGCTATATCAATCTCGGACCATTCAACTCAAATAGAAACATTGAATAATTTGGTGTAAAAGAAGCTGTTTTGTGGGGTTTGCTTTCAAATCAGATGGTTCTGGATTGAGGGATTTTGAGGGAAATGTAGGTAAATGTAAGGGAAGAGACATTTGGATTCGGAATTAGATGTAAACGGACAGAAATGGAGGGATTCATTTCCCCTTCATTGGTATTAGCAAATTCCTCCATTCCCTTCATTTTTGTTGAGGTTGTATCCAAATAAGGGATCTCTTTTCCCTTCCCTTCCCATCCCTTGATTTGTTTCCAAACACAGTTTAAAGGTTTCATTTTGTGTGGATCTCTATCTACTACTTTTCTGTTTAATGTGTTCTTTTGTCTTGTTTTCAATCTACAGGTGTCGAAGTTGAGCAGAGGAAAGAAGCAGCCAACGGAAAAGAATTGGTGTTGGATGGGGGATTCGTCATGCCTGATGCCAATGCGTTTGGCCATAATTTCAGGTCCTCTGTCGATATCTATCTGCTTTCTCATCTTGCAGTGAGCTTCACGTTCTTCACATTGTCAAATTTCTTGCTTGTATTCATAACAAAAATACGAGTGTGTAGTTTATTGCCTTTACTGCATCTCTTGAAGATCTCAAGGAAAAGATTAATGAACCTCATGTTTTATCCCGAACGATACTTTTCCAGAATGTATAAACAGAATCAGGAAGCATCTCCCATTCTGTTTGTAGCGATTACTGTCATATCATTGTAGCTGTTATTTATTTCTTTTAACTGTTTATTTTTTGGTACCAACTAGTGGAATTCCTGATCATCAAATTATGTCTATATGGCAAGATACAAATGCAAATGTTAGATGTGGTGGATTCTTTTGTTTCAAATGTAGAGTTTATTCTGCCATTTCAAATATGCTTTCTAATCTAATTAAAGCTATTGTTTGTTTATGATTCATAATAGAGACTACAATAATGCCCAAAGTGAGCGACAGAAAAGCGTGGAGCAATTCTACAAGACCAATCACATCCATCAATCCGTTGATTTTGTAAGTAATCTGTTGCCCGATTTGATTTACTCATCACTCTAGTCCCCAATTTTAGTCGGAGACTGTATCGTGTAAGTGCAGGTAAAAAAGATGAGGGGTGAGTATGGTAAATTGAATAGGGTGGAGATGAGCATATGGGACTGTTGTGAACTTCTCAATGAGTTTGTTGATGAGAGCGATCCCGACTTGGATGAGCCTCAGATTGAGCATTTGCTGCAAACTGCTGAAGCCATCCGAAGGGACTATCCAGATGAAGATTGGCTTCACTTGACTGGCCTTATTCATGGTATTAGTGTCTTTCCACTTGATCCCCTTCCTTTCCAGATGTTAAGTTAATGAAAATAAAATCTAATTCTTGTTTATATATCGAAATGTAGATCTCGGGAAAGTTCTTCTTCATTCTAGCTTTGGAGCTCTCCCCCAATGGGCTGTTGTGGGTCAGTATTTCATGATTCCTACTTAATGATCAACAAGCAACAAAAATCCTTTGATGTTTAAAGATTATTCTTAGATTTGTACTTGATATTTTTTTGCAGGAGACACCTTCCCAGTTGGGTGTGCTTTTGATGAAGCAACTGTTCATCACAAGGTTGTTATCAATCCTACGCCTATTCACATCATTATAGATTTTTTTGGTATTCATTACGATGTATTAATTATTATGGATGAGTGCAGTATTTTAAGGAAAACCCAGACTACGACAACCCAGCTTATAACACCAAAAATGGAGTATATTCCGAAGGTTGTGGACTCAACAATGTGATGATGTCTTGGGGGCATGACGATTACATGTACTTGGTAAAATCTCGAAACCCTAGATGGATTGGAACCACTGTGTAAAATTTATATACCTCTGTAGAATTTAACCTTGATTGGTTAATTAATTAATTATGCTGGTATTAGGTTGCAAAGGAAAATAAGACTACTCTACCTTCAGCTGGTCTTTTTATTATCAGATACCATTCGTTTTACGGTGAGTGAATTTGTATTCATAATTATACGGATCCTCTTTGGCGTGACAAAGACATGCACTAAAGTGTGCTTTGTGTTGCAGCTCTGCACAAGGGTGGTGCATATAAGCACTTGATGAATGCAGAGGATGCTGAGAATTTGAAGTGGCTTCATGTTTTCAAGTAAGAAACAGTGATGTCCTTTCTTTTCTTTTCAGTGGCTAACTTTATTGAGTGTGAATATAAAAGAGAGATACTTCAGCTGCATTAAGTCAGATAATGACACACACCTAGCGGAAACAATAATTCTTAAGTTTAAAATCAAATCTAAAGCTTAATCCCTGTTGTTTTGCTGACTGACAAATTGAGATTTACTAATTTCTAACTAATGCAACCAAACCAAAGAGTTCTAACGTTTATGTAATAGTGTGATTTACAGCATGTTTGTGTTTATGTGTAAATATAAGTGTAGAACTTTCTGATGACATGACATCATGTATTTTTGACTTATGTACATTACTGTCAGTAATCAATTTAGAACAAAATTCATGTGCAGACATGTATTAATAACTATTATAATATAAGTTTTCATCTAAGTAAAATTTCTTGTCATGTGCGGGTCAATAACTAGAGTGATATGTAGTTAATATGTAGTGTTATTGTGTTGCAGTAAATACGACCTGTACAGTAAGAGCAAAGTGAGAATTGATGTTGAGAAGGTGAAGCCATACTATATGTCTCTGATTAAAAAGGTAATTTTAAATTAATTTCTGGTTTAGAAGGGTTGTTAATTAAATGTTGGTCTTAATTAAATTGTTGATTGTATCACACTACACAGTACTTCCCGGAAAAGCTCAAGTGGTGAAGGTGAAGTGTCTTGTCTGTCCTGCAATCTTGAGGAGCTGCTGTATGGGTGGGTGTGGCCTATGGGATTTGAAGACAACGTTGTTTACTGTCCTTGTAAAATATTATCAAATTAAATAAATAAATAAAATTATCAAGTTCATGCTACATCCATTCATTAATTTTATGTGTAAAGCATCAACCAACTTATTTTCTTGCTGTTGAAGCTTCTACTATTTATCTCTTCATTCTTGGACATGTGATTCCATCATATGTTTGTGGTTAATGAACTTAAAAAATCAGTTATAATTATATAGGTTATATTGCTAATTGTTGTTCTAGATTTAAAATGTTGATATCTAATGTCCAACTATCACATTTGTTACTTTTCATTTCCCCCCGGCTGATTTTGGCATATTAATTAATATAAATATATTGTTTTCCAATGTTTTTTCTTCAAAGTATCAGATTTGTTACTCGTAGTTTAAGCCTTATTTGATATTTAAAACCCATGTTTTTGTATTTAACCTTAACAAAACCCTAATTGAAAGAATTGGAACACTATATAAACTTGATAAGCTGCTACTACTATCACCGATTTATGGAATTTTACTGAACTTTCGATACCTAATGGCGAATAGTACTTTCCTTGGCATATGCCTTATCTTTCCAAAGCTATAGAGTAGGTCGCCATAAGTATCTACAACATTAATATACAGTTGGTTTACCTGCAAAACCAAACATTTAGGACAATTAGTCAATTTTAGTCTCATATGTAACATGTTTTTTTTCTTCCACTTGGTGTCCTAGGAGATAGAACTAAGTATATTTTCACTCTTAACGGGTCAACCCATAAATAATTAAGTACTAGTTATGAATAATTTTCCGTTCAGACGAGTTTGAACCCGAAACCTTTACTTTGTGTAACACGGTTAATAAAAAAAAAAACACAAAATGGACTTTGAGTGTTTGGTAAAAACTGGATTTTTTTGTTTGACAAAAAACATACTGAGTTTTAATTTCAATTGTATAACAAAGCGCAAATTGTATTAGTTTTTTCATTAAAGACATAACAGATATTGTACAAGACTGTATGATGCATTTTAGTGTATACACTGAAGAGCCAAATTAAATCAACTTAGTTTTACGTTTATGATTTTGATAACATTTTACATAAAAAATTAACATCATCATTTGCACGTTGCTATGCGTTTGAAAGTTGATATAACACTTTTTATCAATAAAAAAAGATTTCATTATTAATTTTTGGCAAAAACAGTAAATTAAGTCCGGACTTAATCCTCTGGTTTCTTAGATGGTAGCAAAGACATTAATTTATATATCCTTAATAAATGAGATTGATTTGTTGGGGGAAAAACTACGTAACAACATAGAACCGGAACACGACGAGTCTGGAACATTAATAGTAGAAAATGAAGGAAATTGTTTGTTTGTTATATACACACGGTCCGTCCATTCAATGAGATGTTTAAATTGAACAGGGGAGGGAAAGAGTTCAAGTGAAAGGATATTTAATTTAACATTAGGACGTTGACTTTGAGCAGAATATGTTGCATGTAACAGTCAGTCAGTCAGAACATGAGCATTTCTTCTATGTTTATTATCTTCCTCAGCAGCACCAGTTTGTTCGTACGGATCAGCGGTTCGGGCCTCAGAGGTACCCGATTACTCCCATATATAACCGAAGTAGCTTTCCACTAGGTTTCAAGTTTGGAGTTGGATCCAGCAGTGCTTACCAGGTACACTTTTATTACAACACATGATCCCAATTAGGGTTGGCAAACAGGTCGTGTCGTGTCGATTTGTGTCGTGTCGCTAGTGACACACGTGTCAACAGATTTCTCGTGTCTAAACAGATCACTTTAAATATGACACAGGCAGATCTCGTGACACACGGGAGTTGGCAGATATCGTGTCACACGGAAGACAGACACGAGACACGGAATTTTGTTTTTACACCAAAAAAATATTACACTTTTTAGCCCAAAATTTTTACAAATGTTACAAAATCATCCTAAATCAAGCACCATCATATTTTGACAAATAATTGGATCTTCTCATTATACAAATAATAAGTTCATAAAGAAAAATTACTTAAATATAAAAAATCGAACATTACAAACAAAATAAGCAGATATCTAAATTTCAAGTTATCTTGAAACTAGCACATGAAATCTTATTATAAGTTTTTTTTATTTGTCTATATAAGTTTTTATTATTACAAACAATTATATTATAAGTTTTTTTTTTTTTTTTTTTTTAAATATTTAATGTATTGAATAGTTGCAATATTTTTTAAATTATTATTGATAATTATATATATTTTTTGGCAAAATTATTGGTCTTTATATAAATATTAAGTTTCAAATAAGTCGTGTCGATGCGTGTCTATCGTTGGACCTACAGATCAGATCTACACGGACTTGCCTAAAAACGTGTCTAGTCGTGTCACAGATCTATCAGACACGGTCAAATTTTCGTGTAGATCAGGACACGAAAAAAAGCAGGTCCGTGTCAGATCGTGTCGTGTCAGCAGTTGCCACCCCTAATCCCAATATTACCGCTATTTCATATTTAAAATGTTAATATTCAGTATCCCAACTATATATATATATATAATATTTTTTATTTCTATTTTTCTCTCTTAAAATTTACGAAACAAAAATATATTTTTAAGCATAAAATAAGCATAGACTACGAGCAACAAATTTGTGGAAAACGACATATTTTTGTTTAAAACACAAATATTAAAAAAAACTGATAATTATGTCACCGAATATTAATATTTTAAATTTAGGATAATGATTAGCAAAATGACTTATATATAGTTGAGACTATTTTAATGTTGTGTGGATTTGAGTGATGATAGTTTTTTTCTTGAGAGATTGATTAATCACGTAGCTTTGCTAAGCTTAGGTAGCAAGCAATTCTAATTTGATTGGGTGCGTGCAGTATGGATAAAGGTGGAGGTAGATTTCCCAGCATATGAGACTTTTTTACTAGATTTTTCCCAGGTATATATATATATATGCATGCCTAATTTAATTTTTTAGTGCCTGAAGCTTCAATCACTTAGTAATATTATATTTATAACTACCCTAGCTACTTATATATATCGATCGGGTGTATAGTTGAATGCTTATCTCGACTTAACAAATTTTTCATTAATGCTAGCAAATCCTTCTACTGCAGAGCCTTCATCCAGTTCTGTCTTACACCGTCTTAGGTTTCTTTCCCATGGATCTTGGTAGGTATTGCCATTAAAGTTGATTTACATATCTCCTATCTATTTTATTAATGTTCACCAGTTTACTCATACAACATGTTGCATATTTGTGTTTTTTTTATGAGCATGATCAGTTATAATGTTGTAGTGGCTTTACATGTACTTTCTAGGACCGTGAGGTTGGTTATGACTTTGATTTGTATTTTCAATTTTTACCTTAGTATACGTAGATCCCTGTGCTAATTTTATTTTTATGATGTCATGAGTTTGACAGACCTTTAAGTCTATATATATGCATATTCCATAATGATATCAATATGTTTAGTCTATTTCATCATGGAAAATTTTATGGAGAGCATTTACTAATCAATTGTCTTTTTTGTGGACAGTTTCTGTCTTGTTTTGTTATGGCAGTTATTTCATAAATGTAAATCTGTAAGCTTTTACTGTGTGTTTCTTTGTATATTTGTTGGCTTCGGCATGATGATCTTTATATTTGGATGAAATGATTGTTAGGTTATAATTCATTACCTAAGATCTATGGAAGTCCTCATAGAGTAAATAGTCGAGTTTCGAATTTCAGTATGTGTCTTCAGTGAATTAGAAAGGTAGGAAGACAAACTACAATAACCGACGCCCTTCAGTTTTGAAGACGATATTTTCTTATGCTTTCTTTTACTTGTTTAATTTGTTTGATTTCTTGTCCAAGGCTTGTCATCTATTAATTGGAAGACATGTTATATATCTCGCAAAAGCATAGGAAAATATGTTTGTTTGAATATTCTTTTTTACTTTTTACAACGTAATGTTTTTGTTTTACAAGTTTCTTAGTATAATATATGGTACGTACTAGAGTTGTTCTGCAATGAAATTTTTTCATACGAAAATACCACATTTCTGAAAAGTTACGACACAGTTTCATATAAATGCATTACGCTCCTAACTATTTGAAATTTGGAGTTCTAAGATTATTATTATTATTGTACCTCACTTTTCCGAAATGTGATTTATGAATCTCCCACTATTCGGCTCACCTAGCTAGGATAGTTGACGTGGTCCAGCTCGGTCCATTTGAAATCGGTTGGTTTGGGTGACCTTATATAGCCTTGGCCAGACCAGATAGCCTGGTCTGGGCGAGCCATTTGGCAGATCAATGGAATCAAGGTACCTAAGAAATTTAAATATTTTTTAATTTTCTTTGGCTTCTAATTTATCTTTTGAACTAAGTTATAAATGAACATAAACGATCACCGCGCGTGCAACGCATGCGCCGACCCCTAATATATATTACTTTTTTAACACTGGACTAATATATTTATGAAATTCAACAAGGGAAGTTCTATTTACTATCCAAACTTTATTTTTTTGTAAGACCACATTTTATAATTATTCCAGCTTTATCCCTTAAGTTGTATTGTTTATTTAATTTTAAAAAATAGAAAAAATACATAATTTAGTAAAAAAAAAATATAAACAAATATTTAGAATAATTTTATGCCAAAAAATAAAAACTAAAAAAATAGGAAAAAAAGGTATATTTTTATGAACATAAAAATCTAATATTTAGTGTTTTATTTTTGTAAAAAATAATTTATTTAAAAAATTCCTATACGATTTATTTTTAAAATACATTTTCCACTTTTTAAATAAGTTTATCTATTTTATTTTTTATTTTTTTAGAATAAAAAACTAGTGAAAACTATCGGATAACTTAGTAAATTTTACAAAATATATGGTATATGAAAACTTTACAATATAGTAAACTTCCCGGAAAACTCAAAGTGGTGAAGAAGTAGTGTCTCTCCTGCAATCTTGAGGAGCTGCGTGTATATATGGGGGTGGGGTGGTCTATGGGATTTGAAGACCTTGTTTGTTTAGTGTCCTTGTAAATAAATATTAGGGATTAAGTACCTTTTCATACCACTTCTTTGCACAGAATCCACTTTTGGTACCACTTCTATTTTCTTGTGTACTTTTGGTACCAATATTTTCAACTTTGTATCCTTTTGGTACCACCGTTAACTTTCCGTCCAAATTGGCCGTTAACTGGCATGTGCCATGCACGTGAAAGCCCTAAACTTTTGAATTTGTTTCAATTTAGTCCATCTAATGCATCCCTAACTTTTAATTTGTTCAATTTAGCCCTAAAATTTCCAAATCGAATTCTTGGCCCAAATTGACCTAGCCGGACCTAGCCCTAGGCTAGGTCCGGCTAGGCCAATTTGGGTCAAGGGTTCGATTTGGAAATATTAGGGCTAAATTGAACAAATTAAAAGTTAGGGATGCATTAGATGGACTAAATTGAAACAAATTCAAAAGTTTAGGGCTGTCACGTGCATGACATGCCACTTAACGGCCAATTTGGACGGAAAGTTAACGGTGGTACCAAAAGGATACAAAGTTGAAAACATTGGTACCAAAAGTATACAAAAAATAGAAGTGGTACCAAAAGTGGATTCTGTGCAAAGAAGTGGTATGAAAAGATACTTAATCCCTAAATATTATAAAAATTTAAATAAATAAAGTCATCAAGTTCAGGCTACATAAGATAATAAAAAAAAAACATGCTACATCCATCGTTCTTTACTAATTTTGTATTTAAAGAGCTTCTAACAAATTATTTTCTTACACTTAAACTTCTGCTGCTTTATTTCTTCATTCCTGAACATGATTTCATCATATTATACTAACAACGATCGAAGATGTATGGCGATGACGAATATATTACTTTCGTCGGCATATGTCTTATCTTGCCAAAGTCATAGAATAAGTCGCCATAAGTATATATCTACAACTTTAATAAACAATTGGTTTACTTACATGCAAATCCAAACTTGTAGGACAATTATAGTCTAAGATTAGTCTCATATGTAACATGTTTTTATTTTAATTTTTCCACTCGATGTTCTAGGTGTTAGAGCCTAGTATGTAACACAATTGTTTGACCAATTGTAGATCAAATTAGTTGTGGTGAGACTTGATGCTTAAAACTATATAGGGTTAAAGGTACTTTTGGTTTTGCAAAAATTACACTGTTCATACCACTAGTATTTTTTCGTACCGAATTGGTACTATATGTTTCCAAACCTTACTGTTGTGGTACCTCTGTTAGGGTTCTGTCAAAAACAGCCGTTAAATGGCATGTGCCATGCACGTGACCAGCCCAAAACTTTCAATTTTGTTACAATTTAGTCCATTTAATACATCCCTAACTTTTGGTTTGTTCAATTTAGTCATAAAACTTCAAAACCAAACCATTTTCCCAAATTGACCTAGCCGGACTTAGCCTAGGGCTAGGTACGACCCTGGGTCATGGTCGCCGGACCCAGGCGATCCCGACCCAGTGTCGGACCTAGCCCTAGGCTAGGTCCGGCTAGGTCAATTGGGACCTATACCCAATTTGGGGCTAGGTCCCAATTGACCTAGCCGGACCCAGCCTAGATCAATTTGGGGAAATAGTTTGATTTTGAAGTTTTAGGACTAAATTGAACAAAATAAAAGTTAGGGATGTATTAGATGGACTAAATTGTAACAAAATTGAAAGTTTTGGGCTAGTCACGTGCATGGCACATGCCATTTAACGGCCGTTTTTGACGGAACCCTAACGGAGGTACCAAAACAGTAAGATTTGGAAACATATAGTACCAATTCGGTACGAAAAAATACTAGTAGTATGAACAGTGTAATTTTTGCAAACATGTGGTACCAAAAGGACCTTTAACCCAACTATATATGTACACCAAGTTAGAATTAATGATCTCTTTGTCCAATCCAATCAATCCTAAGTAAACTCGTTGTTATTCTTTCATCATATTTTGTTATTTTCAATGGGTATCAAATCCATCCTAAGTAAACTCGTCGTTATTCTTTCATCATATTTTGTTTTTTCAATGGGTAACGTATATTAAATGGGTAACGTATATTAGAGGTGCAACTCATGTTATATCTATTATTATCAACCGAGTTCGAGCTCGAAATTTTAATAATCGAATCGAGCTTAATTAATACTCAGCTCATTTATAACTTTAATCGTACCGAGATACATATTTCTCCATCCTTAAAAGGCGTGATTTTCTCGTCACTGCCCAAAATTCATACCGTTTACCTAATAGATTTACTCTGACTTGTTAGAATAAATTGTAATATTAAATAATATAATATATATTGCTACTAGGAGTAATTGGAAATTGTTAGAATTTAATATAAGAGTAAATTTTCTAGCTGTGAAATTTTCAGTGAGTGAAATTTCAAGAGAAAGTAATGAAAGAGAATGTAATGGAACAAATGTATTGGTCATTGGTGGGGCCCTAAACCACTTTCTATAGAAATTTCACACCATATTTCACAGTTTGTATCACCACTCTTAATATAAGTTAGATTTTAAAAAATACTCTGAACAGGGTATTTATGAAAATGTCATGTTCCGCTGTTAATATGTGCGGGACAAGACATGTTCCGCTGTTAATATGTGCGGGACAAGACATGTTCCACACCTATTATTAGCGGAACATAGCATGTCTCGCTGTTGGTAATACGACGGAAGCATGGGACAGATTTCAGTTTTTCTCTGTCCCATTCTACTATCCGGTAATAATTCCACCGATTGCATATAAAGATGCTATCAGTCATTTGTAATTCTGTATCATAATTTCTTTTATTCTTACATTTATATATTATTTATTTTGAGTTATGAAATTTTGGTGAATAATTAACAAAATTTAAATGATTTGCAAGATACATTGTTGGTACATTATTGCTATCTTAATCTTAATTATAAAGTATAAGTAATTTATTCATATTTATAAATAAATATTTTTTCCGCATAAATTAATCTTTTAGTGTCACGTTTTTATATTTAATGAAGATTATAAAAGTTATATACAAAATATATAATACTTCAAATCATTATTTGACATTATTATTTGACATTGTCAATTTATTTGACACAATATTCTACCATTTAAATTACTCGGTACGTGTTATATCATAGTGGGTTAATATTTATATTGCATTTTTTTTTAATTATTTAGTAATAAATTTATTTCTTTAATCTATCTTTCCCAATTGATTTTTTTTTTGTAAGTATGAACTGGTTTTTTTTAACAAATCGAGTTTTTATAATGACAATACTTTTCTTTGGATTAATTGTTGAAAGTTGAAAGTGTAATTTTGTTATAAAAAAAATATCTTGACCTCGCTCCTATTCTTTTTTTTTTGTTAAAAAGTGTCTTATCTAGTGATGGGTTTCGCTATGGCCGTTGACTCTTTAACGGTGAGGAAACGGTGAATAGGCCCACTGGGCCCTAAAAGGAGGTCAAGATGACCAGGCGAAGGGTCCCGACAGAGGGAGTCCCGATGGTGAAAGGTCCCGACAGAGTCGGTCCCGATAGGCGAGCTGGGCGCTCCTGATGAGATGCCTTTAAGTAGGCCCCGATGACGAATCCCTGAGAATGATTGACCCTGTCACGATGACGAGGGGCCCCGAGCAGTGACACAATGCGATAACTCTGGAGTCCCCGATATTGGTCGGGACTTGCTATTAGAGGTTGAGGCCGAGATACGCGGAGCGTGGCCGAGATAAGCGAGATCATAGCCTAGATAGGCGAGATCATGGCCGAGATAGGCGGGATCGTGGCCAAGATAAGCGGAACGTGGGCTAACCGCCCCAGCGGTTCACCAGGTAACTGAGGTAGCTCTTCGCCTATAAAAGGACAGAAGTTACCTCAGATTGAATACGTTTTTGAGATACGCTTTTGGAGACTCTTGCTTGCCAGTTTATCGAGATACTCATTTAAGCATCGGAGAGGGATTCTGGGTCACCGCCCGGTCTATCCCCTCTTGCAGGATTACGTGGAGCGAAGGAGTTCGGATCGCCGTCAAGACCGTACCGGAGTTCCTACCGTGATCCAACATTGGCGCCGTCTGTGGGAAACGCGACGAAAAGCTAGAATCACTTCTACTCGTTCAATGACGGCTGGCAAGCAGAGAAGACAAGGACAATCTGGTGGTTCCCGTCATCCTGCCGGAACTCTGAATTCGCCACCGGAGCGTGCTGAGGACCAAAATCTCCCTGCTGAGGTCCCCGGACAGGGGGGCACAATGAAGTTCCTGAAGATACTGCTCAACACCAAGAGAATAGGGAGGAGGAGGCTCCTCCAAACACGGATCTGGCGAAGGCTGTGGCGGATGCCATGCCGATGTTTTTTACGGCAGTAGAGGCTCTCTTAGAGCGAAGAGAGGCTGCCAGGAGGCAGGAGGAGGTGCCCCCGCCAGCAGAGGTTCAGAATGTGCAGGAGGCCCAACCCAGAAGCCAGGACAAGGGTAAGGAGCCCGCTCAATCAGAGCGATTTGTGGTCGACGGGCCAGGACCAGTGCAGCATAGGACCATTCCCCTTAATGGTCCCATCACCCCCGATCAGGTGGTGAAGATCGTGAACATCTGCATGGGGGAGCAAAAGCCGATGATGTCGTAACTGAGGGATCGATCCACCCATCACTTCGTTCCCCGACTAATAAACACCCTCGACCCGCCAGGGCTGGGTATCCCCATAGTTAAGGAGTATGATGGCGAGGGAGATCCAGTTCGTCATGTCCAGAAGCAACTCATGGCATGTCTGGGCAGAGCCCCGAACGACGATATCGTGTGTGTACTGTTCCCGAATACACTTGGTGAGAGGGCCCTGACCTGGTTCTTCAGCCTGCCCCCAGGGTGCATCACCTGCTGGGCTGATATGCACGACCGTTTTATTCAGCAGTACCAGGGTCGTCGGCGCCTCTTGAAGAGTGTGAAGTCCCTGGCCCAGGTGGTGCAGAGGCCCGACGAATCGCTGGCACACTATTACCATCGATATACTGCCATCGTGGCAGAGATTGATGAAGAGATATCGGAGGGAGAGACCATTCGCACCTTCCTTCGGAACCTGACAGCCCCCTATTGTTCCGACCTGATGCACAGCGTGGCTGAGAAGGCTGTGTGGAACATGGAGGCATTGCAGAAGAGGGTGAAGCATCAAATCGACGTGCAAGAGTCGAAAATATCTGCCGGAGAGCTTGATCCTTCGAAGTCGAATAGGGGGAGGCAGTCGCTCAAGCCATTGGACGACCATAAGCGGAAGGATAAGTCCGAGGGCAGTCGGACTCGAGGTCGTTCTGATCGAAGGGAGGACAGGCGTCCCCCGAGGAAGGATAAGCGGGAGGACTATAGCATCCCTCTAAATAGCTCCATGGCGGAGGTGTTAGCGGTCATGGATCGACATGGAATCTCTAGGTACCCCCCGAAGAAGGAAGGAGAGTTTATGGGATCCCGCACCGATCGTTACTGTCGGTTCCACCGCGCCAGCGGTCACGACACTAACCATTTTTGGGAGTTGAAGAAGGAGATCGAAAAGCTGATCCAGAAGGGGAAGCTCAAGGAGTTTGTGGCTGAAAGGCGGTGTCGTTCCCGCTCTCGGTCTCGATCGCGGTCCCGTTCCCGATCCCGCGATCGGTCCCCGAAGAAGAAGAAGTCTGAACCGGAGTCTTCTGGTGCCCGTAAGGAGAAGCGCGGCACCATCAATGTGATTCACGGAGGATTTGCCGCAGGAGGTGACACCACAGCCTCTCGGGAGGTCTATGCCTCTAGAATTTCCGCTGCTGTGGTGCTGGGCAAGAGGTCCCGATCCTGGACCGCGAAGGAAGAGATGGTGATTTCCTTTTCAGCGGAGGACCTGATAGGTGTGGAGAGTCCACACGATGACGCTTTGGTCGTGACCCTGGACGTGGATGGGTACGAGATGAAGTGAATTTTGATCGACGGAGGGAGCTCCTCCGATATTCTGTTTATGGATGCGCTGGAGGCCATGGGATAAACGAAGAAGGATCTCAAAGAGGTGAACTTCCCGATGGTCGGGTTCTCTGGTATTACCTCCTATCCGCTGGGAATGATCACCTTACCAGTGGAGTTCGGTAGCGGGTGGAAAGCGGAGAGGAGAAATGTGGACTTCGTGGTGGTTGAGTCCGCGGGAACTTATAATGTGATTATCGGGAGAACCACCATCAACCCCCTGATGGCAGTTGCCTCGACTGTTCACCAGAAGATGAAGTTCCCGACTGACCACGGAGTCGGGGAGGTCAAAGGCGACCAGGGGGCTTCCAGGAGGTCCTACGTTAATGCCACCCGAAGGAAGAGACGGGAGGCCATGACTATCCTCCAGACAGATGCTGATCCCAGGGAGGAGTTTGGGCGTCCCGCCCCTATGGAGGATTTGAAGGAGGTCGAGATCGACGGACCTCAGAGGAAGGTGAAAATCGGGTCCGCCCTATCTGACGAGAGGGCCCGAGAATTGATTGAGTTATTGAAGGAGTTTAAGGAGCTGTTTGCCTGGTCCCCAAGTGATATGCCCGGAATCAGCCCCGATGTGATCGTGCATGAGCTGAAGATTGATCCCGCGATCAAGCCTATCGCGCAGAAGAGGCGTCCGATGGGCGCAGACAAGAGGATCGCGATCCAGCAGGAGGTGGGCAGGTTGCTCGATGCTGGATTCATCAAGGAGCTCCGATTCCAGACTTGGGTTGCCAACCCGGTTCTGGTGAAGAAGAGCAATGGGAAGTGGCGGATGTGTGTTGATTTCCGCGACCTGAATAAGGCTTGCCCGAAGGACTGTTACCCGCTTCCGAGAATCGACCAGTTAGTGGATGCCACATCGGGACATGAATTGCTGAGCTTCATGGACGCGTACTCGGGCTATAATCAGATCAAGATGGCTAAGAAGGATGCCCCCCACACTGCCTTTTATGCCGACAGTGACATCTATCATTACGATGTCATGCCCTTCAGATTAATCAATGCCGGGGCAACTTATCAAAGGATGGTGAACAAGCTATTCAGGGACATGCTGGGGAAAACCATGGAGGCTTATGTGGACGATATGCTGGTGAAGTCCCGACAGGCTGAGGATCATGTTCACAACCTAGCCACGGCGTTTGAGCAGATGAGGCTTCATCAGGTTCGCTTGAACCCGACCAAGTGCGCCTTCGGAGTCCACTCGGGGAAGTTTTTGGGCTTTATGGTAAGCCAAAGAGGAATTGAAGTGAACCCCGAGAAGCTGAGGGCAATCGAGGAGATGCATTCTCCGATAAATCATCGGAAGGTGCAAGTGCTGAATGGCCGACTGGCTGCAATTAATCGTTTCCTGTCTAAGGCAAGTGAATGATCTATGCCGTTTTTTGAAGTTCTGAGGGCCAACAAGAAGTTTGAGTGGACTGCCAAGTGTGAAGAAGCGTTCCAGGCACTCAAGCAGCACCTTCGCACCCTCCCGCCGTTGGCGAAACCGATCCCAGGCGAGCCGCTCTATCTATATTTGGCTGTTTCTGAGTTTGCTATTAGCTCTGTGTTAGTGAAGATTGTCGAGGGTAATCAAGTCCCTGTATATTATGTAAGCAAGGCGTTTGCCAAATCTGAAATGAATTATCCCGCCGTTGAGAAGTATCTGTTTGCGTTGATTATTACTGCTCGGAAGTTGAGGCCTTACTTCCATGCGCATGAGATTACTGTGTTGACGAATCAGCCTTTGAAGCATTTTTTGAACCGACCTGATGCGTTGGGGAGATTAGTGAAATGGGCAGTCGAGCTTAGTGAGTTTCGCATACACTTTGCTCCGAGAACGGCTATTAAGGGCCAGGCGTTGGCGGATTTCATAGCAGAGTCTACAGCCCCCGATCTGGAAGAAGCGGGCCCTCTAGAGGGGGCAACCATGGAGGTGGTCCCGATAGCAGAGCAACCAGAAATGGCAGAGCAATCAGAACAGCCAAATGAGGAAAATACTTGGGAAATGTACACGGATGTCTCCTCGAGTTCAGACGGATTAGGAGCAGGGTTCGTATTGATACCACCAGGCGGGGGTGAGCCCCTACGATATGTTTTGGACTTAACATTCAGGGCCACGAACAACGAAGCTGAGTATGAGGCTCTTATCACAGGCCTGAAAATTGCCAAAGGTACGGGAGTTGATCACTTAAGAGTGAAGTGTGACGCAGGCCTGATTGTGAATCAAGTCCAAGGACGATATGAGGCGAAGAGCCCGATGATGAGAAAGTACCTTCGTGAGGTGCAAGTCTTGAAGGAGAGCTTCAAAAGCTTCGATATTGAGGCAATCCCGAGGGAAGAGAATGCGGAAGCAGATGCCTTGAGCAAATTCGCCTTGGGGGCACCCCTGGAGGAAAATCGGAAGGTGCACTTCTTGGAGAAGGTGATCTTGTCGACCACCGATCCATCGGAGGTGTGTGCTATTGAAGCAGGATCGGAGGAGGACCCCATTTGGATGACTCCGATAATTGCGTATCTGACCACGGGGGCAGTCCCCGATGATGAAGTGGTAGCTGACAGGATATGTCGGATCGCGGTTAATTACGTGGTGCTGGACAATCAGCTATACAAAAAGGGGTGGTTCTCGACTCCTTACTTGAAATGTG
Source organism: Clarkia xantiana subsp. parviflora (assembly GCA_036873135.1). Classification (NCBI taxonomy): domain Eukaryota; kingdom Viridiplantae; phylum Streptophyta; class Magnoliopsida; order Myrtales; family Onagraceae; genus Clarkia; species Clarkia xantiana. Next base: position 14,534,474 of record JAPTYO010000012.1, on the reverse strand, counting down.
TGGCTGAGCCCGACACAAGTCGAATCCTGAGGGAAGTGCATGAAGGGGTCGCGGCTTGTCACGAAGGGGCTCGATCCATTATGAGGAAAGTGCTGAATTTGGGCTATTATTGGCCTTCGATGAGCAAGGAGGCGACGGTGTTAGTCCGATCCTGTGACGCGTGCCAGAGGTATGCCCCGGATATCGTGGCTCCGGCCGCTAATATGACGTCCATCAAGAGTGCTTGGCCCTTCGCACAGTGGGGTATCGACTTGGTGGGACCTCTCCCACAGGCACAAGGTCAGTGTAAGTATTTGCTTGTGGTATTTTTTGAAATGGATAGAAGCTAAGGCATTGGCCAAGACGACGGGGAACCAGATCGTCAAGTTTCTTCAGACCCATATTGTATCCAGATACGGGATTCCTAAGGTGGAGATCAGCGATAATGGTCCAGTGAAGGAGTATCTGGAGGAGTTGAATATCGAGCATCGGACAACCTTTGTCCATCATGCTCAGACTAATGGCCAGGTGGAGTCAGCCAACAAAATCGTGATGGATGGCCTGAAGAAAAGGGTCTATGCCTTGAAGGGCAAATGGCTGAACGAGCTGGAAAACGTGCTTTGGGCTGTTAGAACGACACCCAAACGGTCAACTGGGGAGACTCCGTTTGGCCTTGTTTATGGCACGGAGGCTGTTGCTCCCGTGGAAGTAGCTGTGGCGTCCCATCATATGAGATATTACGAGCCTTTGACAAATGATGAAATGAGACGTCTGGATTTGGACTTGCTCGAAGAGAAGATGCGGGAAGCCGATGAATTTCAGGCTCGAATGTGTTTGGCGACGGCCAGATATTACAATCGACGATTTAAGTCCCGACAATTCTTCGTCGGGGAGCTGGTTTGGCGTCAGAACGAGTTTACCCTTTTGGATCGGATCAACAAGATGTCACCAAAATGGGAAGGACCTTACAAGGTCGTGGGGATGCCAGCTCCAAATGCGTATAAGTTGAAAGACCTCGATGGCAGAGTATTGAAGCATTCTTTTAGTGGCGAACACTTGAAGAAATGTCATGCTTGATGTAAAGCTGCCTTAAGTGGTGCCCGATGAAAAGTCGCCTTAAGTGGTGCCCGATAAAAAGTCGCCTTAAGTGGTGCCCGATGTAAAATCGCCTTAAGTGGTGTAAGTTATTTATCGTTTGATTTGATGTAAGCAGATTTTGTGCCATCAATAAATAAAGAGGTTGCTTCCGATCAGATTATTCTTAGATTTATTCTAAGTGTTGTTGAGTCGCCTTAAGTGGTGCACGAGAAAAAGTCGCCTTGAGTGGTGCACGAGATTAAGTCGTCTTAAGTGATGCATGGTTCTTGGGTTTATTCTAAGTGTTGAAAAGTCGCCTTAAGTGGTGCACGATATTAAGTCGTCTTAGGTGATGCGGATTGAATTGCCTTAGTTGGCACGATTAAATCGCCTTAAGTGGTGTGGGCTAAATCGTCTTAAGTGATGTGTTGAAATGTCTTAAGTGGCATAGTTAAGTCGCTTTGAGAAGTGCAATGGAAAATCGGAACTAAGATAGTCTGATATTGATGAGGGCTCAAAGGCCCGAGGATTACAAAGAGAGGAAAAATTACAAGGACTAAAGATAGAGCATTTAAGCTTGGTCCTTGTCGGCATCAGCGGGAGCAGGGTCCACAAGATCTGTGGCAGAAGGCTCCACGGATTCAGCTGCTGGAGGGTCGATTATCGGGGGGTCAACTGTCGGAGGATCGGCACTTGGAAGCTCAACCACGTCTTCAACACCCGCGGGAGTGTTCCCCTCATCACTCTCCTCCGAGAGGGCGAAGTACCTCTTCGCAAAGGGAGCGAGAGTCGCAGACTTGTCGAAGTTGATGGCGTCGCCATACTCCAGATGGAGCTCCTCGACCGCATTGAAGAGGGTGTTCTCCACCTCCGCGGTGCAGAATTTCACCGCGTCAGCTTGGAAGTCCTCGGACCCCCGATAATCTTCTCGGCCCTTGGTCTCAGCCGCGACCAGCTTCGCAGGAACCTCAGCAAGTTCCTCCTCCAGGGCCTTCTTCTCGAGGACAAGTTTGTCCCGAGCTTCTACATCCTTTTGTCGCTCCTGCCGCTCCCGCTTCAGCAGCCCCTCGAAGTCACGAACCTGCTTTTGGAGGTCCCGAGTCTTTCGGTCGAGGATGGCCTGCTCCTTGGCCAGTTTTCCCCTCGAAGACTCGGAGGCCGCGAGATCCTCCTCAAGCTTGGCTATGACTGCGGGAGCCCCCTTAGCCCGCTCCTGCTCCAGGGCCTCCTCGAACGCGAAGATGTACCCGAAGCAGCGGTTGATGTCCGCCATCTCCTGCGAAGGAAATAAGAGAAGTGTTAGTATATGAACAACCTGTCTTATTGATGAAGGAGAGAAAAATAGGAGTCTTACCTCTATCCGACTGATGGACATTTCTCGAACATCCCTGCGGATGCCCTCCCGATCCAAGGAAATCGGATACCTCAGAGTGGGCAGGATTGAGTCTGCTAGCAGATGCGGAGCCAGCTCTGGGTATGTGTCCCCCTGTCGGAGCTGGACCCCTTGCAGCGTTTGGATTGGGGTCCAGGGAGCCTCCTTCTGCGCGAGGTCGTAGACCTGGTAAAAACTCCCGTCGAAGGGGAGAGGGGAATGACCGACTCGAGTCGTGGAGGGGCGCACCTCCGACTCGCCCTGGGCCGGAGAGGGAGTGAATTCATGAATGGGCGACGGCTGTCGCTGTTGTGAAGAAGGTGAAGGGGGCAGCCCCTTGGAGTTTGGTTTCAATGGGGACTGCCCCGTCCTCCGACGATGAATCAGGGAGCCGCCCTCATCTGTCTCCTCGGAGGAGTCCAGATTTTCCACCCGACGAAATTGATCGCCGTCGGGGTGTCTCCAGCCCCGAAAAGTGGTGCCCCTGCTGAAGGTGGTGCCCCTGCTGAAGCTCCAGCACCCGACGGAGTTCCCGAGTGACTTGCACCTAGAGGACGAGATGCTTCAGAAACATAGTCAGGAAGTTGGTCAGGGCCCTTACACCAAACAACGCGCCGAGAAACGTATTGGTCCTTCCCGCGGTAGTTGTAGTAGCCCGCCTTGAGGACGCGGGGAGTTTCCCCCCGGAGGACGCGTTTAATATCTTCGATGCGTGCCTCCATGGTCGAAGGGACCAACTCCTTAGGAACTTGTTTCCTGTACGATTTAATAGCTAGGCGGAGCTGTTTACCTTCTTCAGCATTCTGGACATCGAAGATTTTGTCCACCTCCACGCGGCTCCGCTTTGTCCTCTCCGCGGAGGGAGATCCCGACGGAGCAGCAGCTTTCTTGGCCGACTTCCTCCTCCGCGCGGGGCGGACAGCGTCGGTCTCCCCCTACTTAAGGATGAGATTGGTCAGCACGGATACCTTCTTATCTGCAAACAAATGGAAAATAGAGATCAGAAACGTTACCCAAGGAAGCATATTGGAGGGGCCGTCGAAGAGTTGATCCCCAGAGACTATGTCGAGGAGACGGATCCCGGCATTCACCAGGTCCCGCTCCGATAGAGAATTAGCATCGAGGGGAGTATAGGACTCCCCCCAACGGTAAAGCTGAATAAGATGGAGGGTCTGGAAGTCTTCGTCAGAATAAGTGTGGTAAGCGGGAGGAGAGTCCACTTCCACCTCCCATCGGGGCCACGGGATCGAAGAGTTCTTGATGAAGAAGTAGCTCCTCTTCCACCCACTGTTATCGGACCCCGTGTCGATCAGGAGTCCCCGACCCTTGACAACCTTCCAGGTGTCACTGGTCCAGCTGCACAGTGCGAGTTGCGCCTTGTTCCACTTGGGCATCCGGGGGTAGAAGGCACAAACCCCCGCCTCGTTGCACTTCATCCCGTAGAAGGTTCTGAAGAGTTGGAGGCTGTAAACCCACTTCTGTCGGAAGCAGAGGACCTGGAAGGCATTCCATAGGCGGATGGCATGGGAAGAGAAAATAGTTGGATGCGTCTTGTAGTGTTGGCACATCTCAACCAGATTGCCGCAGAAGGGGAATCGAATCCCCGCCGATATTTGCCCCGTGGAGACAAATACCTCCCCTTTCCGGGGACGGGTAACCTCAAGGTTACTCGGGAGGTGGGGCCAAGGATAAGGGAAGCGAGGCTCCCAGGTAGAAGTAATGCATCCCTCCCGGAGAGCGGCCTCATAGGCAGTGCTGGAAATGTCGTTGGGTGCATAGTCGAAATTGAAGGGTTTTCTCCCCTCGGAACTGGATCCGCTGTCTGAAAATCAGCCATGGCAAGGAAAAGACACATTGGGTTTTTCGGAAAATTGCAAACGAACTAATCGAAGATGAAGGAAAAGATATACAAGCAACAGAGAAGAAATCCTTACCAGACATGATGACTCGAACTGGAAGGGATGATCTTAAAGGTCGCTGGAAAGTTGTTCGGAGAACAGGAGGCCAGAGAAGCACTTGAGTCTTCGAAATCTCAGAGCTTTTGGAAATCGCAGAGCTCTTGAAATTGCAGAAACGGTAAAAGAAGAACAGTGCCCAGGGTTAGGGTTTTATAGGAGAAGGGACAAGTGAAAGGACGTTCTAATCTGGATCGTCGAAGTCGAAGCGTTTTAATCTGAGCCGTTGAGATGAAACGTACAGAATGGCAAGGGGCGTAATGATGAAACAGCCTGAAAAGCACTTTTTCAAAAAAAACAGGCGCGAAAAATCAGGCACGGGTGCCAAAGACGTCACTTCGTCATCTGCTGCATTTAATGGCTGAGGAACCGAGGAGTCTTCTCGGATTTGGTGATTATCCTCGAGTTATCGAGGAAACGTGAACGAGAAGATTCGTATCAAGTGACTTTATCAAGGGAAAGGTCCCCGACTCCGGTGTCGGGAGGTCGGGAGTTGAAAGACACGACGAACTGTAAGTCCCTCATGTCTTGGGGGAAAATGATGGGTTTCGCTATGGCCGTTAGGCCCTTTAACGGTGAGGAAACGGTGAATAGGCCCACTGGGCCCTAAAAGGAGGTCAAGATGACCAAGGCGAAGGGTCCCGACAGAGGGAGTCCCGATGGTGAAAGGTCCCGACAGAGTCGGTCCCGATAGGCGAGCTGGGCGCTCCCGATGAGATGCCTTTAAGTAGGCCCCGATGAAGAATATCTGAGAATGATTGGCCATGTCACGATAACGAGGGGCCCCGAGCGGTGACACAATGAGATAACTCTGGAGTCCCCGATATTGGTCGGGACTTGCTATCAGAGGTTGAGGCCGAGATACGCGGACCGTGGCCGAGATAAGCGAGATCATGGCTTAGATAGGCGAGATCATGGCCGAGATACGCGGAGCGTGGCCGAGATAGGCGGGATCGTGGCCGAGATAAGCGGAACGTGGGCTAACCGCCCCAGCGGTTCACCAGGTAACTGAGGTAGCTCTTCGCCTATAAAAGGGCAGAAGTTACCTCAGATTGAATACGTTTTTGAGATACGCTTTTGGAGACTCTTGCTTGCCAGTTTATCGAGATACTCATTTAAGCATCAGAGAGGGATTCTGGGTCACCGCCCGGTCTATCCCCTCTTGCAGGATTACGTGGAGCGAAGGAGTTCGGATCGCCGTCAAGACCGTACCGGAGTTCCTACCGTGATCCAACATCTAGGATAAAATTTGTTGAATAGGTTCAGATGAAATACGAAAGAAAAAAAATGAATATAATAATAAATTAATAACATAAAAACCAAAAGGTAAAAGAGATGACAAAAAAAAAGAGAGAAGAAACATCGGGTTGAAAATGGAAATAATTCAAATGTTCATATTTTTAAGTGGCTTAAATTTTATGGACAAGAAGTCAACTGAATTCACAATAACTCGTTTTGTCCCGTGCTTCCTTCTGCTAGTATTACCAGTAGGATACTGACACGCGTGAACATCCGTGTTAGTTAGCGAGACAGAGTATTTTTATAAATACCCTCTTCAGAATGACATTTTTCAAATTCCAACTTGTATAGAGGGCAAATTCATAAAAAAATTTTTTTTGAGGAATTGACTACTAAAGAATTAGTGCAAATGTGCGCAAGTGAAATGGAGGGAAAATTACCGCCATTACTCTTTTAGAAACACCGTTCGGTGTTTGAAAATGTTTGCTAAATTAAATTAAGGGTCAATAACCGGAGAGGTCTGAAGTCTGGGTCATGTGAATTTGAGAGGTTTGAAGTATGAATTGGTGATAATAGAGGTCTGAAGTTTCGACTTGTAGATAATAGAGGTCTCCGTTAATTTTTTCCGTTAAAATTAACGGAAATTGCTTATCTGCTTGACATGTGACCAAAAATAAAATTAAATTACAAAAATGCCATTCTTTGACCTCACATGTTTGAATGAAAAGACGAAAATGCCCTTAATGCCACCACCAACTCCGGCGACCACCACCTAACTCCGGCGACCATCACTCAGCTCCGGTGACCGCCACCCAACTCCGGCGACCACCACCCGGCTCCGACGACCATCACCCAACTCCGTCGACCACAATCTGGGCCGTGGTGGCAGTCGTCGGAGTTGGGTGGGGTTGCCAGACTGTGAGTGGTGGTCGCCGGAGTTGGGTGGTGGCCGGTGGGAGCTGTGGTGGTGGCCGGAGTTGGGTTATGTTTTAATTAGTGAAAGCGGTATTTTTTCATTTCATGTTCCATTAATTAAACTTTAATTTGTTTAAAATATTGTCAAGGGGTAAATCTGACATTTCACGTGGTTCTGCTAAATTTGACGGAAAATTTGGACGGAAAACCTCAAAATTATAAAGTTCAAACTTCAGACCTCAGTTATCACCATTTCAATCTTCAGACCTCCCAAATTCATAAGGGTCAATCTTCAGACCTCTCACAGTTTATTCAACATTAAATTAAAGCATCCTTTCATTCCACAGATATATGTTGGTTTGGTTGTCACCGAATGGTCTCCATATATAAGTGTATATATAGGTTAGCATGTTAAGCAATTAAACTATCCAATAATTAATTCGCTTACTTTTTAGTAAGTATAATTATTCTAGATCACAAAGTGTACATTATTATTATGTCCCGTGAGAAGTTCTTAAGGTCTTTGAGTTTTGTTACTCGTTAGACCTAGTGATTTTGTTAGTACTCGGAGAAGATTTGTTAGTAATCCGTAGCCAAATTCGTTTACGAGAGGGGCAAATATCATATTTATGAAATCGACTATATGTATGCGCCTCAAAATTAACATAATTTGATGTCTTATGTCCCGTATTATATTACTCGTGTTGGATAAGTATGTGTCCCATATCAAACAATTCATGTCAGTTATATGTCTCATATCGAACGATTCAGCTTGAGTTGATGTTCCATAATAGATAATATATATTGACTTGTGATATATTTAAGTTACTAGTTGTTCGAATAAAACTTGTACGATCCAATACTCTCTCACGGTCACGGGTTTCAGATGTGCATATATAATATATCCTTTGGATCTATGTTTCCATAGTTGGTTGATCATTATTAGGACGTTGACTTTGAAATAGAATATGTGCATGTGTACTTGTCCACCCAATATCTGAGTGACTGTCGGACCTTGAGCACAAATTCCGTGAAAAAACTGAAGAAAATTAATTGGACGGAAAAAGTGCTCACTCTCAAGATGGTTTTTTTTGGAAAGAAGTAAATTCTAATTATTAATTAAATGGTTACGTATTTTTCACACCACATTACCACATGTTTGACCGAATGCGGCTATTAGTACGGATGTTTGGTTTTGTATACTTTTGGTACCAAACGTTTGAAAAAAATGTGGCTTTTGGTACATCCGTTAGATGGCCGTTAATTTTTTCCGTTAAATGACATGTGCAAGTCACGTGACCGACCCTAAACTTTCAATTTTTTTCAATTTAGTCCCTCAAATATATTTCTAACTTTTAATGTTGAAGAACAGATGCTTGACACGGATCCGAAGACCAAAGGTAGCATGCGGTACGAGCATCTAAAATTTATTTATGAATTTGCGCAATAGTATTATGGTTCAAAATTTTCAGTCTTTCGTTTACTTTTTCAAATTTTAGACCGATATTTTATTTAAAAATAGTGTTTCAATATATTACAAATAGTCAGTATAAATTTTATCGAATACTATTTTGTTATTTATATATATTTGGTAAATCACCCGCGCGATGCGCGGAAAATGCACCTAGTTGTCATAAAATTGATAGTTTATAATAAGTAATTATAACATCTATCTATTCATTAACTATTAACTAGGGGCTGAGGGTGGCCTGCTAAATTTAAATTTTATTACAATATCATTGTATATATAATAAAATTGAAGGCCAGACTTTGATGAGGTAGATAACGGTGTGTCCTCAGCTACCCATCCATCCAACTATCACAATTATATATCTTGGTATTAAAAACAGGAAATGTGAATCTCGATGTTAAATCCATTATTGCATCAATTCATCCCCATATATAGTATAGCCAGTAAGCACTAATTAATTAACAGTAGAAGGAAACAAAGAAACACAGAATTAGCTTAGCTATAGCTGATCAACAATATGGAATGCGGAAAAAAATGTGGTCCATTACTCATCAGCTATGACATTTCTTCTACATTGATGTTTATTATCATCCTCAGCAGCAGCAGTTTATTCGGAACGATCCGCGGTTCAGGCCTCAGAGGTGGCGATGATCATCACTTGTCTGTTTTAAGTGATCATACAAAGAATGGCGAACCCGATTATTCCCATACCGATCTTAACCGAAGTAGCTTTCCACTCGATTTCAAGTTTGGAGTTGGATCCAGTGCTTACCAGGTACGTACATTTTTAAAAACAATCACGACTATGTTATGTTACTAATCAATCATTGTTCCATCCATATTTAAAATATTAATATTGGGTGGGTGCGTACAGTATGAAGGAGCAGTGGATAAAGGTGGTCGGTTTCCCAGCATATGGGACTTTTTTACCAGACTTTTCCCAGGTGTGCATCCTATTTTTACTTTACACCCTCCCTTATATTTACTTCCCTTATTATATATATATCTCGATCGATCGCCATCGGGTGTAGTAATGCTTAATTATCTCGATCGACTTGATCCAAAAACATGTGACCCTTTAATTATAGAGAAAATAGCCGATGGAAGCTCCGGAGTAGTAGCTGATGAGTTTTACTTCCGTTATGAGGAAGACGCGGCTTTACTACAAGAAGTTGGATGGGATTTCTTCAGGTTCTCCATTTCATGGTCGAGATTGATTCCTTGTAAGATCATCTGATTCCATCTCCATTGTGTTTACTTTAGCATCAACGCTACCAAATTTATGGTTTTCAAGCATATATCTTAATTATATTGTAGATGGGAAGATAAGTAAAGGAGTTAACCAGGATGGTATTGATTTCTACAATAAGCTAATCGATAGCCTCATATCAAGAGGTATGTATGTAATTCTACACTTACTTATATAACCTCAAATATAAGTAATATACTTATTTCATTTATAGAAACTGTAGCTGCAGACTAATTGTTTATAGTTAGAGACTGACTGATTTTATGATTTTTATTTATCATCATGGCAAGGTGTTCAACCATACGTGACTTTGTTCCATTGGGATGTTCCCCAAGCTCTGGAAGATGATTATGGTGGATTTTTAAGCCACAATATTGTGTAAGACATTCTTAATTTATTGCTACATGTTATAACATAGGGTAGTAACCAAATTGCTCCCCGAACTTTGATCAATTTACAAATCGCTATCTGTACTTTAATTTTTTTTAAATGATTATCTGAACTTTCATTTTCATAGCAAATTGTTACCTATGTTTCGATTCCGGTCAAATTGGACAGAAAATGGGAATGTTTCTGTCACGTGGGGTCTTTTCATGTGTACACAAGATATATTCAACTACAAACTGAAAGTACTGCAACGAAATACTTTCAATTTGATGTTCAATTGGACTCCCGCCCAATTTGAACAGTGCATTTTAGTTGACTATCCAATTGAAGGTATTTTTCATTGCAATACTTTCAATTTATGTTTAAATACATATTTGGTACATTTGAAAAGACTCCACAAGGCGACAACATGCTCATTGTGGGTCCAATTTGACGGGAATTGAAACATATATAGCAATTTGCTTTGAAATCGAAAGTTTAGGAAGCTAATTTTAAAAAATTAAAGTTCAGGCAGCGATTTATAAATTGGTAGAAGTTCGGGTACTAATTTGGTTACTAACCCCATAACATATATACTACTATTGTGAATATATATATATATATGTCAATGAAACTATATATATATATGTTACGTTAGGGATGACTATCGTAACTATGTGGAGCTCTGTTTTAAAAAGTTCGGCGACAGAGTGAAGTATTGGATTACGTTAAATGAACCTTACACTTTCGCTGCGTTCGGGTATTCCACGGGTTTGTCTGCACCGGGTCGATGTTCAAACTACATCGGGAATTGCACTTTCGGAGATTCAGCCACAGAGCCTTATATTGTGATGCACAATTTGCTTCTTGCTCATGCAGCAGCTGTTCAAGTATACAAAAACATGTACCAGGTTTTCATTTCTCTCTTCAACATATAAAAACACACTCACTAGATGGATTTCTTTAATTATGTTTCTTTCTCCATTCGATGTTAGATGTCGAAGGATAGGGTTATTAATGAAGACAAATGGAATAAGGGATAATTTTTTTAGTAAAAAAAAATCAACAATTTCTTTTGTAGACGTTTATTATTCCAACTTTATATTTCTTATTTAAAAAAAATATAAAAACAATTCATAAATTTATCTAAAGATAACATAAAAAGATTTACAACAATAAAAGTTTAAAAAATTGGAAATATATATTGCAAAGTATATTTTTCTTTAGAAAAACCTAATCTTTAAGGTTTTATTTCAAAAAAATTGTATAAAATTTATTTTGAAACTTATTTTCCATTTATAAATAATTTGTCTATATTTTATTTTTAAAATAATAAAAATTAAAAGGTAAATTGGTAAAATTTACAATGTATAGCGGCATAAAATAATTTATGGTTTACGAATAAAAAATCGCATTAAAAAAAAAATTTGAACTTTCAACTATATAGTAAACTGCAATAAGTTGATTGTTCTACTAAAATGTTATGAAAATTACACATGTAAAATTAGTGTTGGGCATGGAGCTGATCGGCCCGAACCGGCTTAGACCTGACTATAACTTGTTTAAATAATTATGTTCCAAATATAACTGATTTTATTATTGATATTGGTTTATTGTTGAAAAACTGGACTGTTTGGTAAAACAGTTTCGTAGCATTCCAAAACTTATCCGGATCGTTTTTTTTTCATATAAAAATTTACAGTAAAAAAATCAATCTAAAACCAGTTCTAGTCCAGTACCGATTGCACATAAGTATATGAACAATTATTGGTACAAGTTCACCCGTTAAAAATTTTATCTGTTTAAATCCGGTCTGAACTTAATCAGTTTCAAATGGTTTGATTTTGAACCAATCCGAACCGTTTTTTCCCCCCAACCGTACCTAAGATAAACATGATACCTTTTAATAGAATTTATATCGATTTACACATATCGTATCACGCTAAAACACATCAGATAGCTCATAGCTCACATATTCAATTTTAACTATATTTTAATAGAGAATTTAACATGACTAGTTTGCACTTTTGTATGTTGTTAAAACTATATTATTTTTTTTTTAGTAAAAAAGAGTCTTGTTTTTTTTTTTTCTAATATGTTTTTTTGGTGTAGAATATTCTATCAATGTTTTCTTTTTAAGCAATATATTTTCTGTGCATACTTTTAGTACATAATATTTGGAACTTGTTGTCTTTTAGTATATATATATTAGTCAATTGTTAAATTGACTGTTAAATAGTCACGTGATGTGAAGAGCCATAAACTTTTATTTTATTCATTTTAGCCCCTGAATTTTATCTTTAACTTTTTGGGTATAATTTAGTCCTTAAACTTGTTCCAATCGAACTCTTGACTCGATTGACCTAGCTTGGTTAGGGTCGGCTAGCTCAGGTTACCATAACCATGCTCAGACCTAGCCCTAGGCTAAACCTGAAAGAGGTCAGTCGAGCCAAGAGTTCGATTGGAACAAGTTTAGAGACCAAATTATACCTAAAATAAGTTAGAGATATAAATTGGAGGACCAACCTGGATAAAATAAAAATTAGGGACTAGTCACGTTACTATTTAACGTCAAAGTTAATATTTAAATAACGAATGCACCAAAACACAACAAGTTCCAAACGTTATGCACCAAAAGTATACCAAAAAAAATGTTGCGCCAAAAGACGGTATTTGTCAAATATGTTGTACTAAAGTCTAAAATACCTATTAACTATTTTTTTCAACAGTCCAAGTTGAGTTTGTATTTTGATAAGTAGCCCTATATGTATATATGGATTTCCTTATTGGTTTCACGTAAATTGTAGACTTTTCAAAATGGACACATTGTAATTTCAATTGCATCCACCTGGTTGAAGCCAAAGTACAATACAAGTGCAAGCAAAGAGGCAACCTCCAGAGCATTGGATTTTGGAATTGGATGGTATATATATAACCTCTAATGATCTTAAACACTACTTTCAGCATTTTTATGAATCTATGCTTGCTGATCACTTGATATTTATCGATCGATCAGGCAAGTTCATCCTATCACTTACGGCGATTACCCGTCGAGTATGAGGTTATTGGTGGGTGATAGGCTCCCCAATTTTACCCAACAACAATCCGATATGTTGAAAGGATCATATGATTTCTTAGGACTAAATTACTATACTGCAAACTACGTCGACCAATCGACATCTTATAGCTACGAAAACCTGAGTTATACAACCGATTGTCGTTGCAATATAACCTGTAAGCACATTAACATTAACACAATTCCAATGTTTACGAGGCGCGTATACCATCAGTTAGTTATAATTTTTTTAAATTTTTTTGATAATTTTTGTTATAGCGGAAAAAGATGGGGTCCCAATCGGTGAACCGGTACGTTCTAACTTTTACTGTACTATACATACATGATATATTCTAAACCAGGATATATTCATATTTGTCTCTCAATTTTTCATCAGTAAATATCTAACAAATTTTCAACAAGTACAAACAGACTGCAGCAAGTTGGCTGTATATATACCCGAAAGGAATCAATGAGCTACTACTCTACGTAAAAAGCACGTACAATAATCCCATAATTTACATAACTGAGAATGGTAATTAATACATAGACGAAGCTTCATTATTAATTTGATATTCATTACATATATATATATATTAACTATATATAACTTAATTTATCAAAAAAATTAATTACTCATATATATAGTTGTATTTCAGGAATGGCAGAAGCAAATAATCACACACTGCCTATAGAGGATGCGCTCAAAGATGTAACTCGAATTGATTTCCTCCGCCGACATATGATGTATCTTGCCAAAGCTATAGAGTAAGTCACATAAGCATCATATATTAAAGTTTAGACTAACCAGGATGCCAAACATGATGAAACTGGGATTTAACACAACTATACAATGACTCAAACGCTATTATCTCATGTGAAAGTTTAGATTAATTATTGACTAACTGTCTTAGAAACTCTAATACCTTAATGTGATAGGTAAGACGTTAATCCTTATTTCAACATCTTACAAACATATATTAAATCATGTATGTCTTCATCACTTACAAACTCGGGTTTTCATAATAATTCAGTACATTAAGATCAAAAACCAAATGACGCTGCTTTCTTATATATAAGACTTCATGCGTAACTGAACAGGGAAGGAGTTAGAGTGAAGGGATACCTAGTGTGGACATTTCTGGATGACTTTGAATGGATAGATGGCTACACTATTCGCTTTGGCCTCACCTATGTTGATTACAATGATGGGCTGAAGAGATACTTGAAGCATTCTTCTTTATGGTTTAAGAGTTTTCTCCGCAAGGATATCCTAAGTAATGTCACCATATACAACGATGCGTAATCTACACTTGGCAACTGACACCAAACATTTGTTGAAAACATTTATGACACGTCAGTTCGTAGAAATAAATGAGTTATATAAATTTAAAATCATGAAGAAAAAAATTATTTGGCTACAAATAAGATTTGTATTATGATTCTCAATTCTGTCATTGCAATGAATAACTGCTTTTTACCAACCCCTCTCATGCCCTATTTGTAGGTAGATTCAAATATGTTATGCGTGATTGAATAAGGCCACCATATTTGGGCTACTAAATATAGTGGGCCCTTGGACCTGAGAAAAGTCAATAGGCCCTAGCTCATTGTGTTTAGTTCGGTTCATACATAAAATAGTTTTAAAGTAGTACTCATTATAATTGTGATCACAATTTAAATTTCTAATAATCGACTTGACAACAAATCATCTATAGCCAATTTAAGTCGAATCGAATTGTTTTAAGTAAACAAAATTAAAAATCGACGATGGTGGACAATGAAGAATCCACAAATAAAGGTGTAAATAAGATTCTAGAGTATAATTGAGAAATAGTTTAGACTTTTTTTTAAAGATATTTATGTTGATTTAAACAAATCATCTTAAATATATATTTATGTTCATACACTAGATTTTTGAAACTCAATAATTATTATTTCTAAATTTAAAATCAATTCAATCTGGTTAACTACTATTTTAGTTCTTTTTGTTTCAATTATGAACTACACTTTATTAGAATTGAATAGCTAACTTATTTAGTTATTAAACTGGTTTGGTAGAACCGATTCCAAAGCAAATCAATTCGGTTCAAATAAAATAAATATATTTTCAGATAGATCAAATTTATAAAATATTATTTAATTATGTGGAAGTTGACGTGACACATTTTTTGTTTTTTTCATTGTATTCTAAATTTAAAGTTTAAATTAACCGACTTCGCCAGATATTATTTTTAATTTAATCAAGAATAATTATAATTCTTGAGATTGCATTCATTTTATTTTTATATACATATGCTTCGTTTTTATTATTATGTACATAGGCTTCGTTACAAGAACTCACAATGTTTTCTAGTGGTACTTGAAATTTCAGAATGTTTTTTTTTTAACTCTATTGCACTAATTGTGGTTCATTTCATCAGTTAGAATCAGTGTTAACAGAACCGGACCGGACACCGAAACGGTTAGGTGTTCGGTTCATGGTTCGAACGATTCGAACCAATCTCTATATTGTGTCCCCTTTCCCGTCCCTGACACACCTACCTTCCTTCCTTCCCTCCCTCTCTCTTATTCACTCATTCTATCCCTGACCCCACCTTCTATCCATCTATCTCTCATGTTTCTCTCTCTCTCCCATCCAAAACTCCCTCTCTCTCACTCTCCTGTTTCCCCCACCTTCCAGTTCCATGATTTCATCCATCTCTCTCACTCTCCCATTTCTCTCACTCTCCTCTTCTCTCTCTCTCTCTCTCTCTCTCTCTCTCTCTCTCTCTCTCTCTCTCACTTTCCCTCTATCTCTCTCTCTCTCTCAACCAGGGTTATCAGAATCGGATCGGCGGTCCGACCGGGTTCGAACCAAAATTGGTGTCTACAACGGTCCGGTTCGAACAAATCCGGAGGATGTAAGCGAACCCGGTTCGATATTCGATTTTTTGACGAACTGGAAGGTTCTGAGCAGACCGGGCGGTTCACCGGTCTGCCGATTCAAGGAGTGGAATGCTCTGAATCAGATCTGGTGCGCTTTTTTCTTCTCCCCATCGCATCCATGGAGGAAAATTGAAGAGAGGTCCAATTTTGTCAATTTTATTTCCATGGTGAGTTCATTCCATAGTTTCTGATCAAACGCATCACTTTGAGATGCCCTCAAATACTTCTCATGCTTCCTAAATGTAGTTTCTTCTTCGTCACTCACCAGACACGGCCACAACAGCTTTCACGGCGACGAGAACTTATGGAGGGGTGGGATCGAGGATATGGTTGAATTCGAAGTCTATGGTCGGAAGAGAAGAAAGTATTGTGACTTCTATGGTGGAAGTGGGACCTGTCTATAGAGAGAGTAGAGTTGCAGATGGTGAAAAGCTTGAAGGAGAGGTTGATGGAAGTGAAAGGTTGAAAGTTTGTAATTTTAGAGGCGTGGAGATTCTCTGTGTAGGGTTTATGATATGGGTTGGGCTTGAGTTTGTTGGGCTGACTTATAACTAATTAAAATTATGTCGTATATTATGCATTTAGGTGAATAACGGTCGGACCGGGTTCGAACCGGGTCGGACCGGACGAACCGGGAACCGGCACATCATTTGGTTTGATGCCCGGTCTGGTCCTGATAACACTGCTCTCAACCATTTCTCCCTTTCTCTCTGTCATACTCTCCCAAGTCTCATTTCTCTCGATCTTGCTTTCGCTCAACCCAGAAAAAAATGTAAGCAAGAGTTGAGCTTTGAAGCTCTGGTGCTCGATTATTCTTTTGGTCTAATTATTATGCTCAGATTTTTTCTTCTCTTTTGTTGATATTGAACCGGCAAACCGCTCAGTCCGCTCAGAACCGTCCGATTCACTGAAAACTGGCATATTGAACCGAGTTCGCTTACATCCTACGATTTTGTTCGAACCGGATCATTGGAGGCACCGCTTCCGATTTAAACCCGATCGGACCGTCGGTCCGGTTCTGATAACACTGGTTGGAATATCATGTGGTACTAATGAGGTAAATAAAGTGAAAATAAGTTAAACCTAGCTAAAACTTAAAATGTATATACAACAATTTAATTAAAAAAATATTAAAATTCAGTTCTAAAAAATTAGAAATTTATTTTTCAAAAAAATATATTAGAAAAATAATTATTAAAAGCCTGAAAATATAATTAAAAAACAGAATATTTTAATAATTCTATTTTTTTAAAAAATTTATAAAAATTAGAGCCAAGAGAATATCGTTTGTTATGAGTTAGACTCAACCCTGGATGGATCCACTTGAGCCGAAGGTGACCTCAGATCTGGAAGTTTGTTGGTCAGATCTATGTCGGATTCATGCGTCAGTGACAAATAGGTTGCATCTCGGGCCAATTTTGACAGTCGGTTGTAGGTCTGTTCAAATTATTGCTACCTCAACTGAGTATGGAGAAAACAGATCCGGTAGTAGAGAATACGATACATACAACGACTGCCAAAAGTTTTTATTTGGTTCTTACGTTGGTTTTTTTTTTTTTTTTTATTATCTTTTAACTATTCTCTAATTCTAAAAGGGAACGACTTGCTTCTGTATCCCGAGTGTAAGCATATGGTGATGGGCGCCGTAAATGGAAGCCCATTAATGTATATGTTATCTAAGACAATTGGGTAAATGTCACATCAGGACATTGGGCCAGACCCAAATCCCAATTGACATGAGAGGCCCAAAATATGGGCCTCCCTGTACATGTGGGCGGCTGAATATTAGTGAGGGTAAAGTGGACTTTTGTCAACTTTACTGCTCCTATATATATGGGATGTTAGGGGTTTTATTAGGGTTAATCATAATTCCTCTCTAGTGGTGATTTGAGAGAAAACCCTTCCCCCATAACAAACATACTTCGGCGGAACCCCCCTCTTCACCAAGGGTGTGCCAATTTGCCTTTGAGCAAACACTCCGAAGATCCGTCCCTTGTCAAGAATCGATCTGAGGCTTTGATGTAGAGAATATACCGCGTAGGTCTTCCTTAACAAGAAACCTCTACGGGTGCCGATCGGAAGACCGTGAACTCCCTGCTGCAGGATCTTGGGACTACAAATTACGTCCGAGGTGTGCGAATCTTCCGCTGCGTAATATCGATTACTAGCATGTACTATGTTTTTAGTATCCTTAGTGATTACTCCCCGTAATCTAACAGTGGTATCAGAGCCTGTGTTAGGAGTTCATGATTTTGATAAATTGGTATTCTTGAAAGTTTTAATATTGGACCGAAAAATTTTAAAAGGAAAAAGTTAAAATTTTCAAATTTTTATGATATTACTGGTCCGAAATTTTCATGATGCTCTTAGGAAAATTTAATGTTCATGATCTTCAAGAAAAATATGTTTTTTTAATTTATCAAAATCGAACACTGGATTGTAGATCTTATTAAAATTTGATCTTGAAATTTGACCATTTGTTTCCAATTTGGTGTTTGTGTCGAAACCCTAAGTAAATTACAAGGTAAATTTTTTAATTTCTTGGGCCCCAAGTAAGTGTATTTCGGCCGAACCTAATAAAAATATTGTTTACCATATTTTAATTTTTATTCTAGGTAACAATATATCTATAATTGGAAACAAAAGGATAGATTCACATTAATATATAGAAATATATTTAACTATCAATATATCTAGATAATTAATAGGGTTAAAGATATTATTGATCGATTTAGTTACCTAAAAGATTGAGAAAATATATTGTCAATATATATATGTTTACTTTAAGATATTGACAATAAATATAATATATATTTATATACATGTGCCGAATTTTACATATATATATATATTGTTGATTGATTTAGTCTTAAAGATAGAATATCTTGGCAATAAATATATATATGTTTAGTGATTGGCCGAAATATTTATAAATATTAGTAATATTGGAAATTATTTTAATACTAGCTACTAATCCCGCGCACCGCGCGGGTAAAAAATATCAAGATAAGTATATATCGATTTGTTTTCAAAATATCTTATTTTTATACAATATTATATATGCTACATTATAAATGAAATTTCTATAATTATATGTATAAACATATTAATAACATAACTCTGAAATAATTTAAGTTAATTATTGTTTTTTTTTTTTTACAAATTTGAAATTATTATGCTTAGATGTGATTTATCATTTATTCCCTAAATTTATGTATTTCTCAATATTTTATAAATTATTATTATAACTATACATATACTTATGAGCGAATATCTAACTAATTAATGCTCGATTAAGATATATATTACTATTTTAAGAAGAAGTGCATACCTTTATAATAAAAAAAAGATATTAATCTGTGCCTTACGTTAGTAAAAAAAAACCTAAAAACCAAAATAAAAACTACACACCTCATGTATGGGTGGACCGAACAGTCAAAGGAAACAAAATAAATTAAAATCACTTATAAATTAAAAATATGTAAAGCTCAAATTATAGTGTACAATTAGTTAGAATAAATCATAATCTCAGCAAAAATAATAATATTATAATGCATTATTAATTGCACTAAAATTTATCTTCCTACTATTGAACAATGTTCCACCAATGTACTATCACTTAGTAGAGTTATATATATATATATTATATGTGTATATGAGTTCCTCTTAAAATTCTAAACTCAATCTATCACTTTTAAATTAGTATAAATCTTATGTTTTTAAACCCTATATGTATATTCGATGGCAAAAAAAAAAAAAAAAACCTATATGTATATTCTAATAATATGTATGTACTTTGTATATCATCATTTCAATATACATAGTAAATATATAAACTTGATTTTTTTGTTACAATGAATATATTAGAGTTAAAAAAAAATATACATAACAAATTACTTATTTGATACAAAAAGAACCTTATATATTTCATTCATTCATATATATTAAATAATAATAATAATAATGTAGTATATATGGTTTAAAACTTATATGCATGTATAATCAATAAGATAAATATATTTGTGAGTAGCATTTTTTATATCATATTATAATCTAAGGTACAATAAGATATATAGTTGTTAGTTGCAAAATCAATAATTTACGGTATGGTGTAGATTTTAGTAAAAATGTATGTACCTCTGTAAAAAGAGAATTTAAAGACACCTAACAAACAAATAGATGTCGTAAAAAACACATTAGTATAAATTACATAAAATAAAAATAAAGAAACATAATAAATTAATTATTTGTAATGTTATCAAGCAGAGCAACGTTGTCAATTGTCGTTAGCAAATTTACATATTAAAGTATTAACTATATTTGCAAGAGATTTTTAAAAAATACGATATAGCAATTAAGTCTTTAATTTAAAGGAAAACTCTAACAATCCAATTAGTAGAAAACATATTAATTCATAAAAGAAAAACTACTTTGAAATTGAAGAAATCAACTCTAAAGTGAGAAAAACATACCTGCAAGGAAAGATTTAATAAGCAACAAATTATTCAATAAAAAAATACATGTTAAAGTTAGAAAATATTTAATATTATTTATTGAAAGAATAAAAAGCAAATTGATGAAACGATGTATTAGCTAGCAATATAGAGCAAACAAATTAATAAAATAGTTTGAATAATAACTATTAAAGATTCACCTTGCATGCAGCATCAAAAAGTGATCCGTACACCTTAAAAAAAGACACCTGCAAACAATAGAGTTTTTGACTAATATATACCTATATGAACAACCAAATACAAATATAGACTACTTGAATAATTAATTACAAATATAGGTCAAACCGAGATGTCACATCTCGGTTAGGGTTTTAATCTCGGTTTCGGAAAAAAAAAAAAAAAAAAAAAAAAAAAAAAAAAAAAAAACAGATTTTCCTTTTTTTTTTTTTTTTTTTTTTTTTTTTTTCGAAACCGAGATGTGAAATCTCGGTTTGACCTACTTTTGTAATTAATTGTTCAAATAGTCTATATTTGTATTTAGTTGTTCATATAGGCATATATTAGTCAAAAACTCCAAACAATATATGTTAAGATGTAAAGCAAGCATAAAAAATCGAAGAAACATGAAACATTACATCTACAACAAATTAATAATTAGGACAAAACAGGTAATTTGAATGATAAAATAACAAACAAAACAAAATAAAATCATCAAGAATTTGTAATACAATTACGTAAGTATGAGATGAAACCGTAGTAGAGTTTAAGGCGGAGATAATGGACTTGATATAGAACTTAAACCTAACTGATTTCAACCGTGACTAAGTGTACATAGCATGCAGCCAGTATAGTCGCCTACTCCTTCCAACACAAATTTACTGCAATAAAGAATGTAGTTTTATATTAATATTAATTAATCGCTTAAAAACACAATAGTGGGATTATATATACCTTGAATATATAAGAATAACGATGATATAGCTCCTAATCTATCACCAAAGATTGTCGGCAACATACAGTTATACTTTTATATATATATATATATGTATAATAATAATATGGTATCTTTTTTCGGCCAAACTCATATTAGTCTTTTTTCTACATATTATCTTACCTTATTTATCTTATTTACTTACTTTTTTTTGTCTAATTTTTTTCATAGTAATTTTCAATGACTATGTTAATGATGATGAAGTTGGTGTGGTTCATGATGATGAGATCGCCGTGTATATTAATTTCAATATATATATATATATATATATATATATATATATATATAATATATATATATAATTAATGTTATATACGACTACGTATCATCTAATTAGGTATATATATTATAATAATTTTTCTTCTATTATTTGTTTCTATATATATACCATTGTTTATTCCGTTACGTTTTTGCTAATTTTTTGTAATTTCAGCTTTAGGTTTTAATTGGAAAATTTAATATTATTATATATATATTATTATTCTTTATTTAATGCAATGCATGGTGGATTGGTGGCAACGTTTGGATTTTTTTTTTTTATATAATAATAATATTAGGTTTAATTATTTTATAATAGTTATAAATTATATATATATATATATATAGATAATAGTTTATGGTGATTTGTTTCCTTTTTTTAATAATATTTAATACCATATTCTCTTACTTATGTGGCGGCCTAAGGTCTTCCGGAACCAAACTGTATAGATAATAAATTTAAAAGGAAACTTTCAATTAATTTGTTTCTTTAAATTGCGTAGACACCAAATTAGGAGATAAAAATACTTCTTAATTTTCAACCAATCAATATTATGTATCTAAATTTAGAGAACCCCTATTAAAATCCGATTAAATTAGGAAACGGTGATTACGTGGACTGTCCACGTGTCGGTCAGAGGGCTTCCGATACCGAATTAATATAATATAGTAGATAATTAATGTTACTTGGTGGCTAAGTTAAAACTTTTAGTGGACTTCAAAACCCTTCTTAGCCCACAAGTAAGCATTTCGGCCCAAACCCTTTTGAATTAATTATTGGGCCGGTCCAATATATCAAACCGGGACGCATTGAATCGAACCGGGTTTTCTTAATCGGTTCGACCTAATCGGGTCGGGTTAGACCGGGGTAACTAAGTGGATCTAACCGAACCGAACCCTATTTTATTGGGACTGGTTCAGACCGATATAGATTTTGAAAATAAAACCGGACCGAACCAGATTTTACTGAATCGGACCCGAACCAGATTTTTTCTTGACCGATCGAACCGAACCAAACCGGACCGAAATTGACTGAACCGAATTCAATTCAATTAAAAATAGGGTGGTCAAGTTTTAAAATCCAAATGTTTTGAACCTCTAATGGCCTACATAGTGCTCAAAGGGTTTAATATTATTTACATAATGATTAAACCTTAATGGCTTGTTTCAATTATGGGGATGGATCTCGGAGATACATGTTTTTGTGACTGGATTAATTAAAGGGCTGAATTGCAATTGTTTATTATTCGATATATATAATTATGCATGATTAGAACTGTCTTCTTGACTGAGTCAAGCTAGCTGGATAATGCATGTTGTGGTGGAGCCCTGGTTAAATATATGGTATGCGCACTAGGATAGACATGCCGTGATGGTTGAAATTGCCTAGGAATATGTCTAGAATGATGCGTAATTGAATATAAGCATAAATTGTAAATCAGCCCCTAATGTTTAAAATATTTTTAAATCGAAAATCAGTCGCCAAATGTGTATGATTGATGTGGAAGTTGCATGTTTGACACGTATGTTAGAATGTTGAGGATGTAGCCGCATTTAATAATTTACTTGAAAGTAAGATTATGTATGCAAGCATGAGTTCCTCGGAACATTAGACGCATGACGCGTAAGCATGAGTGTGGTTTGTGTGATGAATGTTACTTGCATATTATGATTTACATGGATGGTAGAATTGTATATACATGAGTAAGTTCATCATAATATTTTTCAAAATAAAAAGGGCATTGGGAAAGCCAAGATCGTGTATGCTTGTTTTAAACCCGTTCCGGTAATTTGCGATTAAAACCGTTTTAAAAGACCGATATATTGGATTGAAGACGACGGTAATGTGAACTCTTTCACAGCCATCTTCCATTGGTTTACTGGTGGTTGGTTGGTTTAGATGACTGAGGAATCATTGCTTGTCGCATTCCATCTTAATAGATATTTGATGTATGCAATTCTTTCTCATAATGCTATTGTCTCCCTGATTTTGCGTAATCATCGATGTGTTAGTATCAATGGCTGCGATCAGCAATGTTATCTCCCAAATGAACAAGGGAGTGAGATTGAACAGCAACAATTATAAGATCTGAAATGAGAGGTTAGGAGCATCTGACTTCGAAACATGCCAGGCCTGAGGGAGACCTCACGGCCGATCATAAGGAATTCCATGATCAATGGGATGCGAAGGATTAGGAAATCTGTTCCGCCTTGTTGTCACTGCTTGAGGACGACATACTCTATGGGTATGATCACTTTGAGTCTGCCATGGACCTGTGGGATGGTCTTAAGGCAGGGTTTGGTGTTTACACCACAGCCCAGAAGAGATCTTTAAACATCGCTTTAGACTCATATAAGATGAATCACAAGCACACAATGAAGGAGCATATTAGACACATGTCTAACATGCTTGCTGAACTCAAGGAGGTAGGAGAAATCCTGACCAAGGAACAGAAGGTCCAATGCGTGATCCGATCCTTACCTGACTCTTGGAACAGCATAAAAATGCACCTTACCCATGCCACTCAACTCGATAACCTCGAGAAATTCCGTGTTCATCTCGAGCTGGAAGAGGATCGTCTCAAAGCTGAAAAGCCGAGAGTGGAAATGCATCTTGCATCCTCACATCCAGCTGAGGAAAATGGTAAACACAAGAGAAAGGGCAATGGCCTTCAGGTTAAGGCTGACAAGTCTTTGGCTCCGAAACCTCATAAGAAGTTCAAACGCAAGCAATTCGGTGGCAAGAAAAGGCAAGCAAAACAGACATGTAAAGAGGAAACTTGAACGTGTTTTAGGTGTGGCGTAAATGGACACATTGCTGCTGCCTGCACCAATCCTCCCAAGGTACGTGCTGAAGGATAATGATAACCTCATAAGTTCTTCAAAGACTCTTCTCACTCGAAAGTAATTCAATTTACCCTTTTTTGGATTACAGAATCGAGTAGGAGAACAAGCACAGACCTGAAGAGTTTGCCGCGGAAACATAAAGATTAAATGAAAGACTTTATCTTTATTTGCTAAAAGAACCTCTTCTTAATTTTTCAGTTTAAGATACTTAATGATAATAATATTCATTGAAACATAGGAACCATTTCATTTTGGGCATGTGACAAATGCTTGGACAAAGTATTCATTACCCATCATTCTCAGGCTATTCGATCCTTTATTGCTGTTTGATGCATTGCTTATAATTCTTTCTTTATTATTAGTACTCCATTAAATGAAATAAGCGAAACCAATTGGATTAAATTGAATTAAATTCGGAAATGAAACGATTTAACCAAGGGTTAAAACTTCGGTAATTAACGCGGTGCGCGTGTGGACCTCGAAAGATGGAACACATCGTTTCAAAATACGAGTTTAATGATGAAGTGTTTTGATGATTAAGTGCTGAATTTTCGTCCCTTCGAAAACAACTTACTGATAACGTTTACATCGGAAAGAAGTATGCTTCATAAGCTACCACAACGTTGTAAAAGTATCAGCTGACGCATAGGGTGAAAACCCATGATGTTCAGTTCGAAGATGGGATGAAATCCCTGAGATAAGTTTGCAAATGAAGAAGGATTAAGTCGGTTAAACGATTTTCCTTCCATACGCCTTGAACGATAAGTCAGGCTAGGCATTCAAATCAAATGACACACTTCAAGAAGCACAGTTCGTAAACATAATGTTAGAGTCAATCTATCAGTACGTTCCCGATGGGTATGAAAGGAGATGATTCACATTTATGTAAAACTGTGTTCCAAATGAAATCGGTAAGACACATCGCCATAAAAGCTAAAGAATGATAATGAGTTAAAATCATATCATCATGCGACATTGATGTGCGCATTAAACATGTATTTGGACCAAGAGTACAATAACTGCTCTTCAAAATACATGTTTAAAGCTTGGGAAAATGGTGTCGTGGTCGAACATGAGACATTACATAACTTGAGGACGAATTTCCAATGCATGGTCATTTTTCAAACTAATATAGTCTTGATCGAACCAGAGCAGGATTACACTGGCAATCAGGTCCCACTTACTTCGAGTGGGAGATTTGAACCGGCAACACCAGTGAATGACATGTAAATGATAATGGAAACATTTTCATAGTAAATCCAGTGGGAGGAATAAACCCTACCATATGAAATCACTGTTGCGGCAGAGACGAATCAAGTAGAACCTGATAGTCACATTGCTGAACCAGTGATGTCACAACTACCTATACTACCCGTTATTTCCAGTGGGAATGAACCGACCAACTTGGTTCCAGGTCCTAGTGATCAATGAATTTATCTCGGAAGTAAAACCCCGAGACCGAGAGGTCGTCCAAGGAAAGTTGTAGGTCAAGGTTCAAACACTGCTCTTATTCCCAGTGGGAGTGATGCTCCGAGGGAAAAACTTTCAGACTCAAGATGGGATTAACTAGCCTAGACGAAAGTCAAAGGCATCGAACTTCTCCCAAGAAGTGTCCCATCGAGAAGGGTGAAAATCTCACTCTAACGACTGTTGACGAGCATTGAAAATGCCTCGAGTGGGGAATTGGAGGAAAATAATAAAAGAGAGAGATCAGTTAAATGAAAGTCATTATAGTCTATAGTTGATTTACCTGCTAACCACAGGGGCACAAGGATACAGTGAGTCCTGAAAGAAGGCTCACCACTGATGGAACAGGTCGGGCGACACAAAGCCCGACCAACTGCGAAAGGATATACCCAATTTCACGGAGTGGACTTTGACGAAATGAACTCATCGACTGTGCGTAAAACCACGGTTAGGGCCATTTATGGTCCTGGTCGCTGGTCTCGATCTTGAGCTGCACCAAATTGAGGTTAAGACCCCATTCCTCCACGGAAACCTGGAGGAAGAGATCTACATGGAGCAACCGGAGGGTTTCATTACTCCTGGTAACGAACGTAAAGTTTGTAAACTCCAAATGTCCATTTACGGTCTTAAACAATCGTCTCGGCAATGGTACCGCAAATTCCACGAGTAAATCGTAGGAAACGGGTTCGTGAATCTTCACGAGGATCCGTGCGTGTATTATAAGACCTCCGGGTCTAAGTATGTCATCTTAACCTTATACGTGGACGGCGTACTCATTGCCGCAAACGATGTGAGTATCATGAACAAGTAAAAGTCCTGGTTGGCATCTCTGTTCGAGATGAAAGACATAGGAGAAGCCACGTACATCTTAGGCATTAAAATTGCTAGAGATCGGGCTACCCGAAAATTATGTCTATCTCAAAAAGCTTATATCAACAAATTGTTGAAAAGGTTCAGATTACAAGATGCCAAACCCGTGGATACGCCGGTGGTGTTTGGGTGCGCACTGTCGAAACATGACGACCCCAAGAACCCGGCAGAGCGAGAACAGATGAAGGGTGCAGAGTATTTGAGCATGGTCGGTAGTCTCATGTACGCCATGCAATGCACCCGTCTGGACATCTGTTACGCCGTGGGCCTAGTAGCACGATTCCAGTCAGATCCTGGCTATCAACATTTAAAGGCTGTGAAACGAATTATTCGTTATCTGAAAGGTACTGCCGACTACGCACTATGCTATGAGGGGAAGACGTTAGAATTAACCGGTTACAGTGACGCCGACCATGGTGGCGACCCGGATGATCATAAGTCCACCACAGGAGGAGTATTTCTCCTTGCTAATGCCGCCATTTCATGGACGAGCAAGAAGCAAACCTGTGTCGCGCTGTCTACGATGGAATCAGAATTCGTTGCTCTCTCAAAAAACGCACAGGAAGCGGTCTGGCTGAAAAGGCTTCTTACTGCACTGCCTGGTGACAAAGACGTGAGTAAACCCGTCGTGGTACACTCTGACAGTCAGGCAGCTATTGCGGCAGTTAAGAATCCAAATTACCATAGTAGAACTAAACACATTGATGTGAAATATTTTTATGCTAAATCTATGGTAGAAGACAATACAATCACTTTGGAATACTTATCCACTGATAACATGGTTGCGGACCCATCACTTTGGAATACTTATCCACTGATAACATGGTTGCGGACCCATTAACTAAACCACTATGCAGGGAGATATTCAAAAAGATGTAAAACTGCTTGGCTTGCGTAGGGTTTAAAAGTGGCATGTATCTGTTATAGCATTTTGATAATTCAAAGTTACGTTTTTAATAAACGAGAGAATTGCAATCGAGTTTATGATCCATCGACGTCATAATGTTTGAATACATCAGATTTACGGTCTAAAAACTAAGTCGTAGGAGGACGCAATCATCTGCCAAACTATGTCGAATATGGGCCTTACCTAGTCACACAGGTACGGTCGTCTTGTGGTGGAGGGAGACCTCTACCAAGCAAGGCTTGCTAAGAATCAATGGGATAAACCTGATTACGCAAGACGATTATCTAGTTTTGAAGTAACTCGACACGATCTTCGTTTTGCAAATCGCCGTGATGAACTCCGTTCGTCATTAAACCACCTTCTGGGCCAGATGAGAATCTACGATAGCATGATTGACATATCCTATTCCTGTCAACTTAAAAGTTTAGGTATGCTATCAACGCGTGCTTCATACTGCGCATGCAATGTTCGACCACGGGGTCACAGCTCGGTTGCGGTAGATAAGAATCCTCGTGATTCTAACGGGCTCAAACTTCTTCACCTCGAGCGTGTGATTGATCCCGGGAGCCTTATAAAGAGGCACCCGAAATATCCTCACGGACTCAGAACTCATATCTAAGGTCAGACTCAATGTTCGCTTCCCGGCGTACGAGCGTAGTGCTGAACAAAAAGGCCCAGTGACCACGACTTTGGAAGCAGTTGGGTTTGACTAAGGATATGAGCGATGGGGATGGTCAAGTTCACCTGTAATTCACCGACTCTTGTATTCACTAGGTGGCCACCAACCGAATATTAGTTGAAGGTTGTGAATACTTATACGGATGCCTTGGAGAAGTGTTCCTATGAGTAAACTAGGAAAATGGAGAATTAACAGTTGACCTAGGATACATTGCGACACTATAGTGTTTATAACAGGTTGATTAACGAAAAGGGAATCAACGTTTCGCGGGCGCTACAACACTCCTAACATATGAGTAGGACGATGCCCGTCGTGTTCGCCGGTCGCACGACAAACCTCGTATGAACTATTCAGAAGCAAGGGCGAGATCGAAGGAGTGAAATGTTGATGCTGATTTGGACGACAATACATTAACAGGCACCCTCCCACCGTAAATGGAAGCCTATTAATGTATATCTTACCTAAGACAATTGGGTAAATGTCACATTAGGACATTGGGCCAGACCGAAATCTCAATTGACATGAGAGGCCCAAAATATGGGCCTCCCTATACATGTGGCCAGCCGAATTTATTAATGAGGGTAAAGAGCGTTAAGGTTAAAGTCCTCCCCAAGGTGGCGTCTCCGCCGGGTTTCGACCTCGGGTCGCCCACGGGGAACACAACTCGCTTTACCAATTGGTCAAACCAACCTTGGGTTCTTAAGATAGTTGATAATAGTTTATATCAAAATCGTGTTCGGAATAATTTGTCTCTTTATTTAAGTTATCCTTTTTTAAGTTATCCGTAGGTTTGTGTAGTGTTACTCCTTGTTATTTGTAGGTTTTCCTAATGTTTATGTTTTTTTTTTTACTTATAATTGAGTTTCTTTTATTAATAAAATCTTTCTTGAAAAAAATATATGGAAAATTTAAATTTTCCATGCAGCCAAACTTGACTTTCGCTATACTTTGCATGGAAAGTTTCCATGGTTTCATTAATCTTAGCATCTTATCTTTTTTTATATTACAAGACTGTGTCTTCACTTTTTGGCTGTCTTAAGGTAGAAAATTGGTATATTTGGAAAGTTTTTTTTATGATGATTTACACTATTTTTTTTAAAACAAACAAAATCAGTTCCGGTCCATAACATAATATGTTCCGCATAAGTATACTAACGATTTTGATCTGGTTCACCCATTGAAAATGGTCTGTTTGAAATCGGTGTGGGCTGGACCGATTACAAATTATCCAATTCCGAGACAATATTTTTACTTTCTTACATGAAATGCAACTCACTAGTAGTTGGTCTAATCAAAATTGGATTTAGTATTTTACAACTGTTATGAATATACATGTATGGATGTTCAATATTGTGTATATATTATCTTCCTTATTTAGACTTTCCTAGTATTGATTTTACTTCCTTTCCAAGTCTATGTAATCCCTATATAAAGGCCCCCTATGTGTGATAATAAGATCATCATCGAGTTCTCTCTTCTATTACCTCTCTACTTTTGTAACACGTTATCAGCACGAAATTGCTCGATCTTAAATCGTCGGACATTCGAAGCAGACGATCCAAAGTGAGAGAAGACGATGGCGAAAACAAAAATCCCCTAACGATCACTTCGAGTTCGAGCTAGGTTGAACGGAAATAAATTCAAAGAAGATGGAAGGGGGTCTTTGAGATTAAAGACGAGAACAACACCGAAAGAGAACAATATCGGAAAATAAATTGAAAAGGGAGATTTTTTTCTTACATTAATTTATATTAATCGTCTCAAATCTTAAGTTTTTATTATTACTATTTGATATTCTGTTCCTAATACTGTTGTTATTTGATAGATGCTAGATTTATTGGAATCAATCTATGTCGGATCATGCGTGAAACGATTTTAGGGTACATGACAACATCACGGTAAATATTAGTTAGTTATTTTTATATGTGGAGATCAACTCTATGTGTTAAATATTTGTTCGTATATGAAGTTATATTTGTATTGATATGACTCCACCCCCTAAAGCGAGTATATGGTATATGATTTATCACAAGAAAAACAAATAGTGTGGCTAGGCACATGAGTGCTCGATGCTGAAATATATCATGATACAAAGAGTGTTGCATCGCCCACTAGATATGCTCGCTCCCTGAAGTGAGTGTTGCAATATTTATTATAATGAGGATATACTCCACTCCCCGAAGTGAGTGTTGTAGTTTATATGACTATAACGTTATACTCCCTGAAGTGAGTATTACAGTTTATGATTGCAATGATAATATCTTGCACTCCCTGAAGTGAGTATTGCATATTGTGATTACAATAAAAATATTTGTCACTCCCTGAAGTGAGTACATCAGTTTATGATTGACTTTGATGGAATACGATTTTACTATTGTTATCATGTCATGGTTGATTTTGAAAAGGATAAAATAATTAGCATCATCATGATATCGATAAAAAATGATGATGCCTCTTACAAATAAAGAATGCACGAAAAGAATGCAAAGAGGAATGATGACGTTGAACATCGTGGTTACGCTAACAAAATATAATTATATGATTCAGCGCGAAATTCGATCATATAAAGCGCCATGATACTACGCAAAAATTGGCATTAGTGAAAAAAAAATACTTGCGTATATTATTGTTAATTCTTGGATCTTACGATTAAGAAAAATGCATTCTTTATGAATTTCGAATCCTGAAGATCCGATATTACGATCTTGAAGATCAATAATTATGAATTTATAGGTCCCTTAATTTTTATATTTATATTTACGATTCTTGCACTATATTTAAATATACAGTTATATTTATATTTCTTGCATTGCATTGCATTTATAGTTATCTTTTTATTTATTGCACTGCATTATATTTATTATATACATATATTTTTATGTTTATTGAATTTTATTATAAAATGATCCATAAGATCAAGAGTTATTCAAAAGCTCAAGAATTACTACATTTAGGATCCAGAAGATCCTATAATGTATGAAAAATGATTTAGTGAAGTAAAGATCTTCAAGTATGAAAAGTGAATCATGTAAAACATGAGTTATACATAAAGAATCCTGAAGATTCTACGAGATCATGAGTTATGAAGAAATGATCATGAAGATCCAAGAAGATCTGGAAATGAATAAAGGATCCTGAAGATCCTAAATATATGGGACTATGAATTAACGAGATTGAAGATCCCTGAAGATCTTAAATTATGAACAGAGATCCTAAAGATCCTGAATTATTTCGAATAAATGATCTTGATGAAAATGGATCTGAATATCCTAAGAGATTTTGAGATATGAAAAAAAAAAAAAATCCTTAAAGATATTGAGCTACAAATAAGGATAATAAGAATCCTAAAAAAGAAAGAGCTATAAATGATCCCGAAGATCATGAAATTGAGCATTTATACGAAGTTATTTATTTTTTTATTTCTTTACATTTTTTATTATTGTTATTTATATCTTACATATACAGTATGTATTATTATAAAGAATGTGATTATTCCGCAAACATCATTGAGATTATGATGAATAAAATAATAAAATGCGGATTGTATTACAAGAGATACATAATATATCTCTTATGAAAATATGAAAGATACACATATCAGATAAACCAGAAGTTTACTGATGCATAGAGGTAAACCAGAAGTTTTACCCATATAATACAATATTTGGCGTGACCGGTTACAGACCATTCCGGATCACTTAAGATGCGCAACACATTATTTGGAAGAACCTGAAGATTCTCCATAAATCATTATGATATTTGCTCTCAAAGGAAAATTCATTATGTGATCATCATCAACTAAGTTCGGGATAAAATTCCATTATTTATGGAAATAATAAAAGGTGAATATGGGCCCGTTCACCTGCCATGTGGACCGATATATTATTTTGAAAGATGCATCTACAATTTGGTCACATGTGCGTTGATTATGAATTTGCAAATTTCCAGATTATGCAATAAAGAATGATGATGATATTGAAAGTTGATATTTACTACAAGATTCAGACAATTACATGTCTAGATTTGCAGTTTAGCATGAAAGTTACAAAGATCCTCCAATTAAATAGCTAAACTGGTGCCAATTAGAGCAAATTAAGTACAAATGCATGCTATTATGAAAGCAGCAATATAACTGCGCATCAAGCCAATGTCAAATCACAGTTCTCCCCATTACAAAGAATTTTTGGTGAAGAGACAAATTTCTCATATATGAATTTTATGATGTGTGATATATATTTAAATTGCTCCACAGCATCGACAAAGATGGGTCTGGAATGTTGGGAAAAATATGTTGGATATAAATCAATTATTTGAGAAAAATGACTTATATATAAAGCAAGAGTGCTGATTGTCATCGTTGAACAACTTTTCCCAACATCAGGGGGAGAAAAGAAGCAGCTGACATAAAAGAGATTGACTGAAAAAAATTGTTATTATCTCATTTAGATCCTCGTACAATGAGAATATGAACCTGAAGTTCAAAGAGAAACACATTTTCAAATACTGTCAATAAGTGACTTTATGAGACCCAGAAAGTCATAAGTCAAGTAACAGCTGCAAATGCTCCAATTTGAAACGT
This sequence comes from Clarkia xantiana subsp. parviflora, assembly GCA_036873135.1. Taxonomy (NCBI): domain Eukaryota; kingdom Viridiplantae; phylum Streptophyta; class Magnoliopsida; order Myrtales; family Onagraceae; genus Clarkia; species Clarkia xantiana. The sequence continues at coordinate 14,501,816 of JAPTYO010000012.1, read as the reverse complement.
CCAGTTAGGACGAACAATAATGAAAAATAATTCACACCTGAAGTGTGTGATATTGGTTCCAAATATTTTTATCAAGAATGGAGCACGGAAAGAAAATAGATAAATATGGTATTATTACGAAGGCGATTTCCCAAAAAGGAAAAGAGACATAACTAAGTATGAAACCCCAGAAGTGGTTCAGGTACATGAAAATAATTGTAATAAAGAGATCTCAATGAGTTCTGTCATTAACGGGAAGTGATGGAACCGTAAAATATAAAGTTGTCGACAACTGTTTTGAATATTATTCATGAGTGAATTCATAAAATAAGATGAGGATCTTGAGCTCAATATGTCAAAGAATCATTATGATTGGCCAAAGCTTGAAAAGACGCAAGTAAGAGCATGGAAAATGCAAAATGTGATAGCCAGTGGATATAAATAATTTCTGCGTAAATAGATTGCCTCGTAAGATTGGCACAACCCGTGGTACAAAGACTTTTCCGCAGAAAGATGACAATTATTATATGAAACATTTTGTGGAGCAATAACCTTCAAATACATTATTATGTTGGAAGTACATACAAGGTTTTAATATGCGTCTCATGATATGAATAATTTTATAGCCTATTTGGGTGGCTAATTTGATAGTGAAATCCACGTAAAAATCTCAAAAGGATTTAAAATGCTAGCATGAATATTTTCAAGAATGTTGGATGATAAAAATATTGTACCATTTACGGGTTGCTTATGGTATATTATCCCCACTATATCAACATTTGAGCTAAGATGTAGCGAATGCTAATATAAGTATACGAATAAAGCAAATTGATATTTGATAAGATAAATTTATCACGCTGTAGCCGAAAGGGCATCGCGTGAGGGGGAGAATTTGAAGATATTGAAACTCCTGAAGAGTTTTAAATACAATCAATTTATTGATGATGTTAAAATTCAGACGAAATATATTGAAAGGACAAAGGTTTGGCTCGACCTGAAGATCGAGTACTTAATATATTGATTGATAATATTACTGTCCAATAAGAAAAGTGTCTTAAAGCTATTTTGCATAGCTACACATCTATTGAGTACCTTAATGGCTGTAAGAATGATAGATTTGAATAAATATATTTTTCGTCCTCGTGAGATTGATGAAGAACATAATGGTCCAGAAGTACCTTATATAGTGCTACATTAGCGCTAATATATCTTGCTAATTAGAAGGAACGTGATGTATTATTGGTTATAAGCAAGATTTAGTTCTTCTCCAATATAGTGAAATTTTAACAATGTTAAGAAAATATTTGTGTATCTCCGAGTGACGAATTACATGAGTTTATTATCGGATATAATCAAGTCCTAAATCAGTTGGCTATGCAAAATGCATGTTATATTGTGAAGTGTACCATTATTTTGTATATTTAAAGATAATGAAGGTTATATAGCTCCAAATGAAGAATAATGTTACATCAAAGGAGACAAGACAAAACATATTTTCCCAAGTTATTTTTCATACACGATGTTTAGAAGAAGGCAACATAACATCCAACAAGTATGTGCGGATTTATTCCTGAAGGTTTATCGACTGCGAAATTTGAAGATTGGTGAACAATACTGAATTGCGTCGATTTAATGAAATTACGCGATGTCAACATCAGGGGGAGAATCTACACCGCTGCACTCTTTTTCCCTTAACCAAGGTTTTATCCCACTGGGTTTTCCTGGTAAGGTTTTTAACGAGGCAGCTTACAAAAGGGATCCATAATTGTGTACTCTTTTTCCTTCACTAGATTTTTATCCCAATGGGTTTTTTCTAGTAAGGTTTTAACGAGGCACAATTCCCTTATGAACATCCAAGGGGGAGTGTTATGAATATACATGTATGGATGTTCAATATTGTGTATATATTATCTTCCTTATTTAGACTTTCCTAGTATTGATTTTACTTCCTTTCCAAGTCTATGTAATCCCTATATAAAGGCCCCCTATGTGTGATAATAAGATCATCATCGAGTTCTCTCTTCTATTACCTCTCTACTTTTGTAACAACAACAATAATAATAGTAACAATTCAAATGTAAATCAAAATCTATTACCAAAAACAAAAAATATACTTCAATTTAAGCAGTAGCCAAAACTTAATTGAGACAAATCTAGCCCACTATCTGTCATGCGAGGGCCCAAGTAGTGTTAGGCCTCTTTAGGGTTTTCTTCCACTCATCCGTCGCAGCCATATATATATATATATAATATAAGCAACGACGTAATTTAGGGTTTCTCTGCGTGTACTCTATCTACAGGCGGGAGCAGTGAGCTGCACAGAGCAATTAGAAGAAATGGCCCCCGAAGCAGCCAAGGACCGTCAGCCGGAACCCTAAACTGGTTCGCGGTATCGGAAAGTTCTCCAGATCTAAGATGTACCACAAAAGAGGTCTATGAGCCATCAAGGCCAAGCACGGCGGCGCCTTCCCACGCCACGAGGTGCAGCCTAAGCCGGCTGCAGTCGCCGAGAAACCTCCCAAGTTCTACCCCGCTGATGATGTGAAGAAGCCTCTCATTAATAAGAGAAAGCCCAAGCCTACCAAGCTCAGGTTCCTATATGCAATTAGTAGCTAATGTCAAGTATTTAAGTGTTTTTTTCCCTTTGCATTGACTTGTGCTTATCTCACGCTACATATTCAACGTGCCTAATTGTATTCTATCACATTGTCTGCTGGATTAGCAAACTTGTTTGGAGTTCTCATATCTGTCCGCTGTTTTATCTTTTAAAATGTATCTTTTTTGGTTATCAGGCACTTCCTTGGTATTTGCTAGGGTTAACCAATTCATAGTTGTTCGTGTTTCTTTAATCAATAGGTATTTGTTAGGGTTAACCAATTCATAGGTGTTCGTGTTTCTTTAATTCATAGATATTTGCTAGGGTTAACCAATTCATTTGTGGAATTGTCTTGATCATTTTTTTTCTGTGAAAATGAGTACATCATATATAATTACAGTAAATGTTGTTTGTTGGGTAAATAATGTGCAACTACTATGACGTACATTGTAGTAGTAATGGAAATTGAGAATATACCCGGATCTTTGCGAGTGAGGAAAGCCTGAATTTGCGCATCTGCTGGGTTTACTGCTATCAATGCGTGGCTCTTTGAATAATTGAAAATTCTAAGAGGAGCTAACCTTTCCGTTTATAGGGCTAGCATCACTCCAGGAATAGTGCTTATCATCCTTGCTGGAAAGTTCAAGGGAAAGAGAGTGGTCTTTCTAAAGCAGCTCCCATCTGGCCTGCTCCTGGCCACGGGTAAATAACTATCTTTTCAACTCAATCTGCATATGAGACAATTTACATTCTTCTCTTGCCTGCATTAGCAGCAATGTGACCTTCTGTAGTTGAAATAAGTTTTTCTTCCCTTCTAGTGTTACACAATTTTAACGGTGAACATTACTCTGGCATGATTTCCCTAAGAGAATTAATGGGTTTTCAGGTTGTTGGCACTCTTTATTTTGAAGTGCAAATCATTTTTTTGTAGGTGCAGTCAGCCTAGAAAAGCTAGTAGTTTTTTTTTTTTTTTGGCAAAAAAAAAAGCTGGTTGTTGATAGAGCTGAATTTAACTATTTTACATATGAAGACAAATTCATGTTGTTATATTATTTAGTTTTGTACCTTTTTTTTTTTTGCCTAAATCTTGCTTCCTTCCCTGAACCGGTTTGTTCATTTAGCTATTAAATTGATGTTCATTTTCTGTGATTACCATACTGCACAAACAACAAGATGTTTTGGTTTTAATGTTCCTTGGAACAAAATGATGTACAGGACCGTTCAAGATTAACGGTGTTCCTATTAGACGGGTGAACCAATCCTATGTCATTGCAACATCCACCAAGGTTGACGTTTCAGGAGTTAATGCGGAGAAGTTTGATGACAAGTACTTCGCCAAGAAATTAGAGAAGAAGACAAAGAAAGGCGAAGGGGAGTTTTTCGAGGCAGAAAAGGAGGTCAGTATTCTTTACTGCTGTATAATGCTGGGCCCAAAATGAATGAATCCATTGTCTTATTTTCTTTGATGATGATGTTATAATGTAGGAAAAGAATGTGATTTCGCAAGAGAAAAAGGACAACCAGAAAGCAGTTGACGGTGCACTGATCAAAACCATTGAGGCTGTTCCGGATTTGAAGTCGTATCTCGCAGCAAGGTTCTCTCTCAGGTCTGGCATGAAGCCACATGAGCTTGTTTTCTAGGATGGTTATTATTATGTTTCAGCAACTTCTATTTCTGCTACTTTTGTTGGATGGATTTCGGGATTTGTATCGGAAAACTTCATTGCTGCATAATCATCTAAATTTTGATGTTGGTGTAGTTAAGATAGAATGAAATGTTCTCTTTTACAAATCTGTTGCATAGTTAGATAGCGCCCTGTCTTGATGCGATTTTATTGGGTTAATAACCTAGGAGAGTTCTAAAGTTTGCCCCATGTTAACGGGAGAGGTCTGAAGTTTCAAATGTTGATTTGAGAGGTCTGAAGTTTCAACTTTGTTGATAACAACGGTCTCCGTTTGTTTTTACCGTTAATTGTGACGGAAATTGGTCACGTGTTTGGCATGTGACCAGAAATAAAATTAAATTCCAAAAATGCTCTTCTATCAAAGTGTGCCCCTCACATGCTTGAAGGAAAAGACGAAAATGCCCTTAAAGCCACCACGGCTCCGGCCACCGCCACCCGACTCCGGCCACCACCACCTTGGCTCCGACGACCACCACCTTGGCTCCGACGACCACCACCGAACTCCGGCGACCACCACCGACCACCAACACAGCTCCGATCGGAGCCGTGTAGGTGGTCGGTGGTGGTCGCCAGAGTTCGATGGTGGTCGTCGGAGCTGAGGTGGTGGTGGCCGGAGTAATTTGACTTTAGGGGTAATTTTGTTATTTCACAATTACTCAAATGAGATATTAAATAAAACAAAATATTAAAAGGGAAAGAATGTCATTTCACACAATTCTGTTAAATTTAACCCTAAAAATGGACGAAAAATCTCAAATCAACAAAGTTGAAACTTCAGACCTCTCAAATCAACATTTGAAACTTCAGACATCTCCCGTTAACATGGGGTAAACTTCATACCTCTCCTAGGTTATTAACCCGATTTTATTCCTCAACCCTGATTTGATGCGATTTCATTTTTTTTTTTGGGTAAATTCATCCTCGAAGTTTTTGCAATTTTCCCCAAGCTTGTTGCGATTTTAGACATTTTTTTAATCTTGATTTTATACTTTGAACGTCGAAATGAACACCCTCCCCTGCGTGACTTGAGTTGTCGAGAGTAGGGTTGGTAATGGAAAATATGGAAACCGGATTTTTTTGCACAATTTACATATATGCCTAATCGTATCATTATGGTATGATGTCTGGATTTTTTTTTGCACAATTTACATATATGGCTAATCATATCATTATAGTATGATGCGGTTATAGTGTTGATTTTTGAAATAATAATAATTAGGGTTATAGCTTATAATATTGAGTTCATATTTTTATAACTATATAACCGTCGTTATTTATATAATAAATAGTAATATTTATTTAAATCCTAGTGATTAAAGTTCATTCTATTACTTTAATCTATCTGATTTGTTTATTCTTATTATGCTATATCATTCACTCTAATTACTTATAGGGTTCGGTTAAAATAAATTCGAGTTTATTTCAACTCGGTTTCTTAACCATTAAATTATGCATGTGTAAAAATCGTTTTTTTATTTATTCTAAATTCTGATTAATTATGTTACATGATCTAAAGTTGTCGAGTTGAAATAAAATTTAAGAGTTAGGGTTACATATAATAATAATTGACTAAAAAGATATAATTTGATTATGGTATTCCCCATTTGGCCAAAAAAAATAAAATTATGGTATTCTCCAAAGAGCTGTGATGAAAGAAAGTTCCGAAACGTCGCGCGCGCATCCAGTGAAGGGGAAGGCAAAGAACACCAAACAGATTACTTCTCCCGCAACGTCGCGTCCTACTCAGGCAGGCGTCGATTACTAAAAGAATCTAGAAGGCTCCAATTCATTAATTAGGGTTTCTAATATTCCTAACCAAGGGCTCTAGCCTGGACCTTCACCAATAAACAGTTTCGGGAAGCCCCTTATTCTCTGTGATTGGGTTAGTAGTGTCGACGCAATGGTCCGCTTTAATGGGGTGAAGCTCGTCAACTGGGTCGCCCGGCGGTCTCGCTCTGGGCACCTTATCGACAATTCTTCTTGCTTGGTATTACCTCCATCTCTATTGTCTCAACTCTCTCATTTCATATTCTCAGTAATGTATGCGTAAAGTTTGTTTTTTGTTCTTTTGAAACCTTCAGATTGGCGGCCCCATCGGCAAGGAGGCTAGCAGGAGATTTAGTACTGGAGTATTCAGCTCAAACAGGATTCTTGGGAGTTATACTTCAGTCAGTGGTAGTACCCAGAAACACCTTGCTCCTTCGAATTTGAAGTTTTTACGATAAATATTATGAGTTTATGTGTCTAAGTTCACTTCCGGAACTCTCTTTTTATAGTAGAGTTCAGATTACTCACGTTAATTGGACCAAGTATCGGTGTACATGATCTTAGTAGACAAATTATTTTGCAAAATGATATATTTTTTAAGAAATTAATGAATACAATAGACTGGATCATTTAGTTTGCTCCCACATAGTCATTGATAGTATCTTTTGTGCAGGTGATTGGAAAAAGTTCTTATCTTTGACTGCTGCTAATTTCAGTTGTGGTGGAATAAGATCAATTCATAGCACTGGTACGACTTTTCGACCATCCTATTCCTTGTTCCTATATTTGGTCCGGATCGTGATATGCAAAGTTCTTATGTATTAAATCTCTTTGATTTAGTGTAACCTACTGTACACTATGCTATTAAAAAAGATAATCAGAAGGAAAAATAAATATTAAATATCCTTTTTGGTCTATTACCCATAGTTTTGACTATATCACTTTCTCCACGAAAAAATGCTTTGAATTTGTCTTAAGTTCCACTTTACATCAGGTCCAGCATTTATGGCTGCAAAAAATTATTATGACACCCTTGGTGTTAGCAAGAATGCCAGTGCATCGGATATCAAGAAAGCGTATTATGGGGTACTTTCAGGATTCTATTTAAGAACTAATATGCCAAGTTTTTCTCTTTCCCATCTATTGATTCATGTTTGGTCTTCTTCAGCTTGCCAAGAAGCTACATCCTGATACAAATAAAAATGACCCTGAGGCTGAAAAGAAGTTTCAAGAAGTCTCAAAGGCATATGAGGTGTGTTTCTCATTTAAATGGTTTATCACTTAATCGAATGCGGTGGCATATAAATTTTTTTACGTCTTCTTAGATCGTATTATCCAAAAACTATAATATCTTCTTCACAAACTTATGTCAGTACTAGCAAGTCAATTTATGTTTGATAAACTCTAAACTAAATTCTGCTTGGCTTTGAAGGTTTTGAAAGATGAAGAGAAGAGACAACTTTATGATCAGGTATAGTATTCTTGGTCTTCTCTAAAGCTCCAAAACTTATGTTCTGAACTCTATCACCCAAGGTACTAGGATGATCCTTCATGCGACAGATGGAACATTGGGTTAGAATTGAACTGTCATTGCTTAAGAAAATTGTTGTGTGTGAGATGATGCATGGAATTCATGTCTTGTGGCCATAAGATGATGAATTGATCAAAGTCAACTTAATCATGGTTTTGCAATGAAATTGACAAGACAATGCCGTGTAGGAGAATACATAAAGAATGCAGCTCTTTTATGGAATATTCTCCTTGATTTAGACAACCTTTTATTGTATATCTAAGTTTTAATAATTCCTTTTAATAAACAAGGAAACTGACTTAGGGAAGCAAACCAGGAGCCCGTCAAATACCCCACTAACCTCATGCCGGAACCCTGTTGCTTTCAGTCATTTGCTATTTTTTCATGTCAGATTGGTTTCTTGCAACCTCTGGTGACCATATATTGCATGCAAATTTCTTGTTAAATATTTGACTTAATTAATATTTTATTCTGATATTGGTATATTTTTTCTTTGGGAAAAAGCTTTTGATTTAGAACCGAACTAAAGATTTATTTGAGCATATTAATCTTTTCCTTGCTTCAATTATAAGTATAAAAAAATATGCTGAGATCCTATTCCTGATTGGTGAAACTGGCTTACTCTTGATATAATCTGCATAGAAATTCTTTGTTTTCATGGGTGAATAATGGTCGTCATAAGCTTCCCTCCATTTCTCCTTGTAGGTTGGCCATGATGCTTTCGAGCAACAAGGGGACCCAGGGGCAGGTTTTAATCCAGGTTTCGGCGGCGGATTCAGTAATCCATTTGAAGATCTCTTCAATGGCGATGTAATGAGATTTCCTTGCATATTCTGTTTCATGCAGTAAATGCTATATACTTGTGTTGTTTCTAAGTAAGCCCACTAATCATTAATTTTAGGGTTAACAGTTCTTTTGGTCCATGATGTTTGACAACTTTTGGGTTTTGGTCAATGATGTTTTTTTTTCCTAGTTTTGGTACCATATGTTTGCAGATTTTTTCTAGTTTTGGTCTGACCGTTACATTCCGTCCATCTTTTGACATGTACAAGTCACGTGATCCACCTAAACTTTCAATTTTGTTCAATTTATTCCCTCTAATACTTTTCTAACCTTTTTTTTGTTCAATTTAATCCCGAAGTTTCAAAAATTCAATTGGACCTATTGTCCAATTGGGGTCAATTTTGAAATTTCGGTACTAAATTGAACAAAAAAAAAAGGTTAAGAAAGTATTAGAGGGACTAAATTTAAAGTTTAGAGTGGATCACGTGACTTGAGCATGTCAAAAAATGGACGGAATGTAACGGTTAGACCAAAACTAGAAAAAATCTGCAAATATATGGTACCAAAACTAGGTAAAAAAAAACATTATTGACCAAAACCCAAAAGTTGTCAAACATCATGGACCAAAAGACCTGTTAATCCTTAATTTTATGGTTGACTGTGCTTTAAGATCCCTTTGCAATTTGCATTCCTCTATCCTTCATATTTTTCTGGTTTGTTTAGGCAATTTGCTTGGATTTTTCACAAAAATGTTTTATGTATTTATTGCATTCTGTACCAAGCATAAATTTTTCTCTGTTTGATGGGTCACACACTTGTCACTGCTTCTTTCATTTGACTCCAATAGCTCGGTTTCGTGATCTTGAGCAACTTTCATACAGTGAATTGCAGGTTACTTATAGTTTGGTGCATGTTGTCTAAAGTTAAGAGGCCTAGATAAGCCAATGTTGCTTGAGTTCCTTCCTGTCCATTATATTTATCTAATACTTGTGCTGGTGATTATGACTGTTTGCAGATATTCAGTGCATTTAGACAAAGATTCGGTGGTCAAGACATTAAGGTGAGATCTAGTCAATCCTTTCTTTTTCAATTAAAGTTGACTCGCTCTTCTATTTACCTCCCGAGGCAGAGTCAATTTTAACATGCATATTCCTGATTATTCTACCGATAGGTTCCTCTAGAACTCTCCTTCATGGAGGCTGTCCAGGGATGCTCTAAAACTGTTACATTTTCAGCACCCTTGACTTGTCACGCATGTGGTATGGCTATCATCTCTCTCAGCATGTCTTATTTGTTTTTCTTACTAGCATTAAGTTCAAAGTTCTTATATTTTTATTTCAATTTATATTAATCAATTAAAAGGGTAAAGGTAGAAAAGAAAATAATGGTTAATGGATGATTTTATCTTTATTAATTAAAATGCATGTGTATATTATGTAAACCCTACCTCTATACGAAGGATTAAGTAGTCCTGGTTTCCATTTATATGTTCTAGGGAATATATAATATAAATAAATTCCGATACAACTGATAAACGAGGGGAACTTGAGATATCTATATTTTAAAATAGTTAGCCCATCTACATAAACATTTGATTGCTTTGTATTCTTAGATTCTCTACCATCTACACAACGAATCTTCAGGCTTCACTAGTAAAGAGCCTGTCGAATAAGAAACATAAACATACTCGTGAATCTGCTCAGTAGATGAATGTAAATACTGATATATGTATTATGATATCGATTGCCCAAGTGAAGTTAGTATTTGCTAATCCGTTTTATATACCTGGTTAAACCTGAGTTTTCTTATTGGCAAAAGAGAGTTAAAGTATTCATCCCTTTTCTCATTGCCATTATCTGCAGATGGAACTGGTGTGCCACCTGGCATTAAAGCTGAAACCTGTAAGCGCTGTCAAGGACAAGGAGAGGTAATAATCTAGGATTTTTTATTATTTTTATAATATTAGTCATGGGAGACAATTTAAACTCGATCCATTGTTTTCTCAATCCAGACATTTATTCAAAGAGGCATGTTTGGTATTCGTCAAACTTGTACTGCATGTGGTGGATCCGGACGATCAGTAAAGGTATCTCTTGTTTTCATAAACAGCTAGCAACCATTTCATGCATGTATTGAGGCACTTTGTTTTGTGGCTAGTTTTTTGCAACCCATCATTATGCTACTACTTCAAGAAAGGAGTTTGATGTTACTAGAGCTACTAATGTACTCCAGCTATTTAGACTGAATGATTCTCACTGTTCACGCAAAAAGTTTTCTCTTGTGGCATCTATTTTTAAGCTCTAATACTAATATGAATTTATTCTGTAGAGTTTTTGTACGGTATGCAAGGGGCAGAAAGTTGTAATGGGTCCAAAGACAGTCAAGGTGGACATTATGCCAGGTATCTATCTCTACAAGAAAAAATCTCCGTTTGTTTGACATACAATCGATTGAGGATTCACGACTCACATATATGATTTGAGTAATCTCAATAGTTGGAGCAATTGCTTAAATTTGGAGCCGTGTTACTACAGGTGTAGATAGTGACGAGACTATGAAAGTGTATAGAGGTGGTGGGGCAGACCCAGAAGGAAATCAGCACGGTGATCTGTATGTGACTTTTAAGGTGCGTGAAGACCCCGTGTTTAGAAGGGAAGGCTCTGATATCCATGTGGATGCTGTTCTGAGTATAAGTCAGGTAAACCTTTTATATAACTAACACCTTGATTGATCGATATTATGACGTGTCTTCCGGTTTCCTAGTAGTGGAACTAAATCACTAAGTTGTATTTGAACAGGCAGTTCTGGGTGGAACCGTCCAAGTCCCGACCCTGTCAGGAGATGTGGTTGTCAAGGTTTGTCATTTATCTACAAAGTTGGTTTCTTTGCAGAAGAAAATTAAATTGGAATGTGTCGTTTTAGCATGAAAGACAATGGCTGTTTGATTCGACTGCAGGTCCGACCCGGGACACAACCTGGTCAGAAAGTTGTCCTCAAGCGAAAAGGTGAGCTTTAAATTTTGGTGTCTTTTCGGTTATTATTAGCTATTTGTTAGTTAAACTTTGAGGGTATTGACAATTTGCTAGCTGAACTCCGTCTGATTTGTTTTTAAAATGGTGATGAAATTATGTCTATGCCCGTCATGTGTCATTAGAACTCAACTAGCAAATGAAAAATTTCCCGTATGATTTGTTGTTAAATGGTGATGAAATTATGCATGTGCCCGTAATGTTTCATTAGAACTCAGTTAGCAAAAGACAAATTTCTTCAAAGTGATTGCAAGTTTCAGAAAAATTCAGCCAATAAATTGCAAAGTTTTAAAAGTCGAGCTAGCAATTTACACAAACATGTATGTCTATGTCATAATTTAACAGCAAACTAGACTGAGACTATTGTATTGTCTAAGTCTATCTGGCAATTTGTCCGGTTAAAGAATAAAGATGAGGTAGCAAATTGTCCAAAACTCTAAAGTACAGCTCATTGTCATTTTGAAGATGCACATTTAAAATAGTGGTTGATTTGAGAGTGTGGAGTGTTTTGTTAATCGGCAGGGATTAAAACGAGGAGTGCAGCGTCATTCGGTGATCAATATGTGCACTTTAATGTCAGCATTCCTGCGTAAGTAGTGCTGTAGCAGTCTCCCTTCTTTATCCAAACAAAACACGAACAAACACTAATATGGTATATGTGATGCAGGAATGTAACCCCGAGACAACGTGAGTTGATTGAGGAATTTGCGAAAGAAGAAGGAGGTGAATACGAGAAACGTGCAGCAGCAGCAGGTGCTACATCTGGTTAAGACATCTGACAACTACACATCAATTATTACTGAGGTAAAAGATTGGACTAGTTGGAGTAGCAGTTATTGGTGTCAAGCAAATTTTGTAGGGTTGAGGTTTGTAATGGATATTTACTTTTACAAGAAAGTAATACACCTTGTAACATACATGTATGGTTGATCCATTCCATTCCAGGGTATTGCGATCATGCACTGTAATATGTACATAATAATAATCTCATTTATTGCCAAAACTGGTTTAGGTTTAAGCTTGGCTCGATGCATGTATATGAACCTGGGTGGCTCGGGAATGAATGACATGACTTGATGAAAATTGATGATGTTGGTTTGCTCAGTGGACCCAGTTAGTATCTTAATACATTTGTCTAATTTTGTATCCTACAATCATACGTTTCAAATTACCGGAGCAATAATTTTTTTTTTAAAATCATACACAATTTATGTGAAATAAACACACTAGCTATTAGATACTCAAAACATTAATTTCTACATGTAAAGAAAGAATCAATACTTTCTACATGTAAAGAAAAGATCAATACGCATCTGGAATAGCTAGCTCAAAACCCATTAACAAGACTGACTAATTGCAGCAATAACAATTTCCTAAAGAGTTCCAATTTCTATTTGAATGAGTCCACCCGTTTTCTAAAGAAAGAAATGAGGTAATTGAGTCCTAGGTAATGGAACATATGTCCCAAAGTCCTTGCAGAATCACATTCCTTGAGAATATGACTTTCCACATCAATACAAGCTGATATATATTTCTATCTTCTTCATTTTGAGTAAAAATTGAACATTTAGTGTGGGATATCGATATTTACTTACTGCGTACTGTGGATATATTGTTTATTTTACTCAGATAGTCCGTCCTTTACAGACAGACAGTTAGTTAGTTATCCAACTATAACTCGGATGATTTCGCAACCCGTTGTAGCATATTATTAGGTCTTTATTAATACCCCCCAGTCGGTCCAGTTGTCTTCATTTAGTTATTGTTGTTGATTGACAAAGAAAAACACTGTTGACATCGCTGTACCAGTACTGTACTACTTCTCCTTAGTCCTTACCTAATAAAGAAAAGAGGTTTTTTATGTTGGCTTGAAGTCGTCGGTGCATTAGAGTGATACGGTGCTGCTCCCTCCCTACTATTCAAATTGAATGCATGCATACTAGCTGATGGGTTCCGATGTAATCGTTAGCCCCGTTAACAGCCAATGGACGGCGAGTAGGTCCAGTGGGCCTCGTGAAAAGCATGGAAGGCTCAGAGGCCCAGTACGAAGGGTCCAGACTTCATCGGTCCCGATATATGAGCTGAATGCTCCCGACGAGAAGCCTCTGAGCAGGCCCCGATATGCCTTAGTAAAGGCCCCGATAATAAAGCCCCGCGGAGGCTGGACCTGTCTCGTGAGACAAAGGGTCCTGGGTGGTGACCTAGAATGAGATAACTCTGGAGTCCCCGACGGAAGTCGAGACTTGTGATCAGAGGATAGGACCGAGAAACCTGCCTACTAGATAGAGTAGTGGGAAGACGGTTAAAGATATAGATAAACTCCCCCAAGATACGCAGGGCGTGCCCGAGATACGCGGAGTATGGGTAAGATACGCGGAGCGTGGGGCGAAATATACGGAATCCCGAACGAGATATACGGAATCGTGGCGAGATATGCAGAATCGTGGGTAAAACTGCCAGGCGCAGTAACAGGTAACTGAGTAACTTCCCCTCCTATATAAAGGAGGAAGTTGCCTCAGAAAAGACATCATCTAATACGCACTTAGATTACTGCTACTACCCCATTGATCATATACTCATTTAAGCATCAGAGAGGGATTCTGGGTCACCACCCAGGTTATCCCCTTTTGCAGGATTACGCGAAGCCCAGGAGTCCAAGCTTTCCGTCAAGGACGTAACGGAGCTTCGCCCGTGATCCAACAATGGCGCCGTCTGTGGGAAGCTAACAAAAAGCCAAAATAGTTTCTACCAGATCAATGGCCGGTGGTGGCAAGAAGAAGCAAGTTCAGGCCGGCAGTTCTCGCCCCGCTGGAACTGTGAATTCCCCGTTGCTGGAGCATGTTGCCGAACAAGGTGAGTACCCTGCTGTTTCTCAGACAGGGGGGCATGGTGATGATGAGGTCTCAGTCCGAGACACGACGCTGAACAGGCAAGATATCCCGCGAAGGGAGGTGGATGCTCCCCCAAACCCAGTGGGGCACAGAGAGGAAGTCCCGCGAAGGGAAGTAGGTTCTTCTTCAAATTCGGAGTTAGCCAAGGCGGTAGCAGATGCTATGCCTATGTTCTTGGCAGCCATGGAGGCTCTGCTGGACAAGAGAGAGGCCACCAGGAGGGCAGAGGAGTTGCCCCCGCGAGAAGAGCTGCCTCCACCCCCTCCAAGGGTGGTTCCAGAAGAACAGGAGGTTCAGGAGATTCAGCCCAGGAATAAGGGTAAGGAGCCCGCGTACTCGGAGAAGTTCGTGGTTGATGGTCCCGGACCAGTGCAGCACAAGACCATTCCCCTGAATGTCCCATCACCCCCGATCAGGTGGTGAAGATCGTCAACATCTGCATGGGCGACCAGAAGCAAATGACATCGGAACTGAGGGATCGATCCAGTCATCCTTTCGTTCCACGGCTGCTAGATACTGTCGCCCCGCCAGGGCTAGGCATCCCGACCATCAAGGAGTACGATGGTGAAGGAGACCCGGTCCGCCGTGTTCAGAGGCACGTCCAGGCTTGTATGGGTAGGACCTCGAACGATGACCTTGTGTGTTCACTGTTCCCGATCACCCTGGGAGAAAGGGCCATGACCTGATTTTTCAGCCTCCCGCCGGAAAGCATTACGTGCTGGGCCGATATGCACGATCGTTTCATCAAACAATATCAAGGCCGTAGACGCCTCCTGAAGAGCGTGAGGTCTTTGGCACAGGTGGTGCAAAGATCCGATGAATCGTTGGCATACTACTACCAACGGTTCACTGCCAGTGCCGCGGAGATTGATGAAGAAATATCGGAGGGAGAGACCATCCGAACTTTCCTTCAGAACCTGACTGCTCCGTATGGCTCCGATCTGATGCACAGTGTAGCCGCGAAGGCTGTGTGGAGCATGGAGGCCCTGCAAGCGAGGGTGAAACAGCAAATCGACGTCCAGGAGTCGAAGATTGCCGCTGGAGAGCTTGATCCTCCAAAGTCGGGAAGAGGAAAAACATCGTCAAAGCTGTCGGATGATCGCAAAGGGAACGACAAGTCGGAGGGGAGTAGGAACCGTGGTCGCCCCGAGAGAAGGGAGGATAGGCGTCCTCCGAAGAAGGATAACCGCGAGGGTCGCAGTGTTCCCATCAACAGCTCGATGACCTCCGTGCTAGCTGTGATGGATCGGCAGGGTCTCGCCCGATACCCCCCGAGGAAAGAAGGAGAGTTCTTGGGAGGCCGCTCTGATCGTTATTGTCGGTACCATCGAGCTAATGGTCACGACACAGATAACTGTCGGGAGCTGAAGAAGGAGATAGAGAAGCTGATCCAGAAGGGGAAGCTGAAGGAGTTCGTCGGAAGGGGACGGTGCCGATCTCGTTCCAAAAGTCGGTCACGGTCCCGTTCCAAGTCCCGTGATCGATCCCCGAAGAAGAAGAAGGTTGAACCGGAAGCCTCTGGTTCCGGTGCCCATAAGGAGAGACGGGGGACCATTAACGTCATTCACGGAGGAATGGCAGCGGGAGGTGACACCACCGCATCCCGGGAGAATTATGCCTCTCGCATCTCTGCTGTGGTGCTATGCAAGAGGTCCCGGTCGTGGACTCTAAAGGAGGAAATGGTGATTTCTTTCTCATCGGAGGATTTGATAGGCGTGGAGAGCCCCCACGATGACGCCTTGGTCGTGACCCTGGACGTGGACGGATTCGAGATGAAGCGGATCCTAATAGACGGAGGGAGCTCCTCCGACATTCTTTTCATGGATGCCTTGGAGGCCATGGGAAAGACAAAGAAGGACCTGACGCAGGTGAACTTCCCGATGGTGGGATTCTCTGGATCGACTTCCTATCTGTTGGGGATGATTACCTTACCGGTGGAGTTTGGTAGCGGCTGGAAGATGGAACGGAGGAACGTGGATTTCGTCGTGGTAGAATCGGTGGGAACGTATAACGCCATTATCGGGAGGACCACCATCAACCCTCTCATGGCAGTCGCCTCGACGGTCTATCAAAAAATGAAGTTCCCGACTGACAACGGGGTCGGAGAGGTCAAGGGTGACCAGGTGGCGTCACGAAAGTGCTATGTTAATGCCACTCGACGAAGAAGAAGGGAAGCCATCACTGTCCTACAGACCGATGCCGATCCTCGAGAGGAATTTGGGCGTCCCGCCCCCATGGAGGATCTAAAGGAGGTTGAGATTGACGGACCTCGGAGGAAGGTGAAGATCGGGTCTGCTCTGTCGGAGGAGAGAGCCCAAGAGTTGATCGAGCTCCTGAAAGAGTTCAACGAGCTGTTTGCCTGGTCCCCGAGCGATATGCCAGGAATCAGCCCTGACGTGATAGTGCACGAGTTGAAGATAGACCCCGCGATCAAGCCTATCGCTCAGAGGAGGCGTCCGATGGGCGCGGACAAGAGGATCGCGATCCAACAAGAGGTGGGCAGACTCCTCGACGCTAGATTCATCAAAGAGCTCCGATTTCAGACATGGGTCGCTAACCCAGTCCTGGTGCGAAAGAGTAATGGGAAGTGGCGGATGTGTGTCGATTTCCGCGACTTGAACAAGGCGTGCCCGAAGGATTGTTATCCGCTCCCGAGGATCGACCAGTTGGTGGATGCCACATCGGGACATGAGCTGCTGAGCTTCATGGATGCCTATTCCGGATACAACCAGATCAAGATGGCGAAGGAGGATGCCCCCCATACGGCCTTCTATGCCGACAGTGACGTCTATCACTACGACGTGATGCCCTTCGGATTGATCAATGCCGGAGCAACTTACCAGTGGATGGTAAACAAGTTGTTCGGAGACATGTTGGGGAAGACCATGGAGGCTTATGTGGACGACATGCTCGTGAAGTCCCGACGGGCAGGAGACCATGTCCAGAACTTGGCGGCGGCGTTTGAACGGATGAAGTTTCATCAGGTTCGGTTGAACCCAGACAAGTGTGCTTTCGGGGTGAACTCGGGGAAATTCCTAGGGTTCATGGTGAGCCAGAGAGGGATCGAGGTGAATCCCGAGAAGCTGCGAGCAATCGAGGAGATGCAGTCCCCGAAGACTCATCGGGAGGTTCAAGTGTTGAATAGCCAGTTGGCCGCGATGAATAGATTCCTATCCAAGGCGAGTGATAGAGCCATGCCATTTTTTGATGTGCTAAGGGCTCACAAGAAGTTTGAATGGTCCGACAAGTGCGAGGAGGCATTCCATGCACTCAAGCAGCACCTCCGTACCCTCCCGCCGTTGGCGAAACCGGTTCCAGGCGAGCCGCTTTATGCTGTTTCTGATGTTGCTGTTAGTTCTGTTTTGATTAAGATTGTCAAGGGAAACCAAGTGCCTGTCTATTATGTAAGCAAGGCGTTTGCCAAATCTGAAATGAATTATCCCGCTATTGAGAAGTATCTCTTTGCGTTGATTGTTGCCGCTCGAAAGCTCCGACCTTACTTCCATGCCCACGAGGTTACGGTGTTAACCAATCAGCCCCTGAAGCACTTTTTGAACCGACCGGAGGCGTCGGGGAGATTGGTGAAATGGGCCATCGAGCTTACGGAGTTCCGTATTCATTTCGCTCTGAGAACTGCTATTAAGGGCCAGGCATTGGCAGATTTTATAGCTGAGTCTACAGCACCCGATCTAGAAGAAGCGGGTCCTGTAGAGGGGGCAACCATGGAGGTCCCGATAGCAGAACGGCCAGAACAGCCAGAACAGCCAAATGAGGAGAACACCTGGGAGATGTACACTGATGGTTCATCAAGTGTAGAAGGATCGGGGGCAGGATTCGTATTGATACCGCCCGGTGGAGGCGAACCCTTGCGATATGCCTTGGCCTTAACGTTTAGGGCCACCAACAATGAAGCGGAGTATGAAGCTCTCATCACGGGCCTTAAAATTGCCAAGGGTACGGGAGTTGATCATTTAAAAATGAAGTGCGATGCCAGCCTGATCGTAAATCAAGTCCAGGGGAACTACGAAGCCAAGAGCCCGACAATGAGGAAGTATCTGCACGAGGTGCAGACTTTGAAGGGGAGCTTCAAAAGTTTCGATATTGAGGCAATCCCGAGGGAAGAGAATGCGGAGGCAGACGCCTTGAGCAAGTTTGCTCTGGGAGTGGCCCCCGAGGAGAATCGGAAGGTGCACTTTCTGGAGAGAGTGATTATCTAAACCATCGATCCATCGGAGGTATGCGCTGTGAAAGTAGGGTCGGAGGAAGAAGAGAAACCCACCTGGATGACCCCGATGGTCACATACCTGACTACGGGGGCACTCCCCGATGATGATGTGGCAGCTGTCAGGCTGCATCGAATTGCGAACGACTACGTGATGGTGGACAACCAGTTATACAAGAGGGGGCATGTAAATCCTTTCCTGAAATGTGTGGCGGAGCCTGATACAAATCGGATCCTGAGAGAGCTACACGAGGGAGTCGCGGCCTGTAACGAAGGGGCCCGATCCATCGTGAGGAAGGCGTTGAATCTAGGCTACTATTGGCCTTCGATGAACAAGAAAGCGACAGCGATGGTCCAATCCTGTGACGCGTGCCAGAGATACGCTCCGAATATCGTGGCTCCTGCCGCAGATTTGATGTCCATCAGAAGTGGCTGGCCCTTCGCGCAATGGGGCATTGACTTGGTGGGACCTCTTCCCCAAGCGAAAGGCCAGTGCAAATATTTACTCGTGGCCATCGATTACTTCTCGAAGTGGATAGAAGCCAAGGCGTTGGCCAAAACGACGGGGCAGCAGATCCTCAAGTTCCTTCAAACTCAGATTATATCCCGGTATGGGGTTCCTCGAGTATTGATCAGCGATAATGGCCCTCCGTTCAATGGGGCTCAGTTGAAGGAGTACCTGGAGGAGTTGAACATTGAACATCGGACAGCTTCCGTCCACCATGCCCAAACTAATGGCCAAGTCGAATCAGCCAACAAGATCGTGATGGATGGCTTGAAGAAGAGAGTCTACGCCCTGCAGGGTCATTGGCTGGATGAGCTCAAAAACGTGCTGTGGGCGGTTAGAACAACACCCAAGCAATCGACGGGGGAAACTCCGTTTGGCCTGGTCTATGGCACGGAGGCAGTCGCTCCCGTGGAGATAGCGGTGGCGTCCCATCGCGCGAAATATTATGAGTCTCTAACGAACGAGGAACTGAGACGTCTAAACTTAGACTTGCTCGAGGAGAAGAGGTGGAAGGCTAATGAAGTTCAGGCTCGGATGCGTCTGGCAACAGCCCGATATTATAATCGGCGTGTCAAGTCCCGACAATTCTTCGTTGGAGAACTTGTCTGGCGGAGGAATGAGTTCGTTCATCAAGATCGGATCAACAAGCTATCGCCGAAATGGGAGGGACCTTACAAGATCGTAGGGATGTCAGCCCCGAATGCATACAAGCTAGAGGACCTTGATGGCAAGACGTTGAAACATTCCTTCAGTGGCGAACACTTGAAGAAGTATCATGTTTGATATTAAGTCGCCGCGAATGGCGCAAGTTATCTATCAATCCGATGTAAACGAAGCTTTGAATTATTTATGAATAAAATAAGTTGCTTCTGAATTGCTTTTAGATTTATTCTAACTGTTAGTAAGACGTCCTGAAGGACGCGACAAAAGCCTTCCGAGGTACGATAGAAAGCCTTCCAAGGTACGATAAAAGCCTTACGAGGTATGAGTAAGTCACCTTTATGGCGCGACAAAAAGCCTTTCGAGGTACCGACAAAAGCCCTACGGGGTATGCGTAAGTCATCTTTATGATGCAACCAAAAGCCTAGGTACGAAAAAGCCCTAACGGGTCCGCGTAAGTCGTCTATATGATGCGGCCAAAAGCCCTAAAGGGTACGAAAAAGCCCTAACGGGTCCGTGTAAGTCGTCTATATGATGCGGCCAAAAGCCCTAAAGGGTACGAAAAAGCCCTACCGGGTCCGCGTAAGTCGTCTATATGATGCGGCCAAAAGCCCTAATGGGTACGAAAAAGCCCTAACGGGTCCGCGTAAGTCGTCTATATGATGCGACCAAAAGCCTTGAAGGGTACGAAAAAGCCCTAACGGGTCCGCGTAAGTCGTCTATATGATGCGGCAAAATGCCTTAAGGGGTGTGAAAAATCATCTTAAGTGATGTATAAAATGGCCTTGAAAGGCAGGGATGAGAAACCTTAAGTGGTAAAATCCCGAGGAAAATGTCGCGAAAAGACATACGAAATCACATTAAGTGGTTTGGGCGAGAAACCTTAAAGTGGTGAAGTCCCGATTGGACGAGAAACCTTAAGTGGTGAAGTCCCGATTGGACGAGAAACCTTAAGTGGTGAAGCCCCGATTGGATGAGAAACCTTAAGTGGTGAAATCCCGATAGGACGAGAAACCTTAAGTGGTAAAGTCTCGAGTAAAGCGTCGGAAGGACGTATGAAGTCATCTTAAATGGTGCATCGGAACGTTCTGAGTAACGAGTCTAAAGTCGCTTTAAATAGCACAAACGATTATCGGGACCAAAATAGATGGAAGAAATTTCTGATATAAAGGCTCAAAGACCTGAAGGTTCCAATACAAAGGATAAAGAGGATACAAGGGGAAAAATTACAAGGACTAAAAGATAAAGCATTAAGCTTGGTCCTTGTTGGAAGTCGGGTCCTCAGCAGCGTTGGAGGGAGCAAGGTTCGGAGGGGCCTGGGCAGAAGGCTCCGCAGCCCGCGGAGTCGGGTCCACAGCAGCAGTCTCTTCACTCTCCGCGGGGAGGTTGAAGTACTTCTCCGCGAAAGGGGCGAGGGTCTCGGACTTCTTGAAGTCGATGGAATCCTCGTAGGCTGTGTAGAGTTCTTCGACGACATTGAACAGGATGTTCTCCACCTCGGACTTGCAGAACCCTACAGCATCCACCTTGAATTCTTCAGAATTCCGATACTCCTCGCGGCCCTGCGGACGACCCTCCTCGCGACCCTGCAGGCGACCCTCCTCGTGACCCTGCAGGCGACCTTCCTCGTGGCCCTGGGCCTTGGCCTCAGCCAGCTTGGCCTCGAGCCCCGCCTAGGCCTCTGCAAGAGCCTCCGCGAGAACACCCTTCTCGTGGATGAGCTGCCTCTTCTCTGACTCATGCCGCTGCTGATCCGCCTGGACTAGGGCTGGCGATGGTGAGGGTATGGTGCGAATAGCACTAATACCATAACCATACCATATTTTTTTCACTCATACCATAACCATAACCATAACCACTGCGGTTATGATTCTTCATACCATAACCATCACCATAACCGTGGTTTTTAACCACGATTAAACCATTTAACCACAATCATTCAAACTAATACAACATCATTGTTTCATACAAGAAAAGTAAATACACATTCATTGTTTCATACACGAAATCCAAATTAAACATAATTTAATTGTTTTACTCAATTAAAAAAATACATCTTCAATTGGCTATCACTTGCGATCATCGATCCTCTTTCGCCATCACTTACAATCGTGGTTACCTAATAATAAGAAATATAGACAAAAAAATGGCGGGTGGGAAAGGGAACGGAATAAAAATTATAATATTTGAATAATAATTAAAGTATAATAATAATGTATATATATAATGATATAGGTATTAGTAATATATATATATATATATTATATATAGAGGTGATGGTTATAACCGCGGTTATAGAATGAATACCATAACCACAACCATAACCATTACGGTTACAAGATTCATCACCATAACCGCCCCTCACCATAATGGTGCGGTTAACCATTGCGGTAAATGGTGCGAATAACCATGGTTATTTAATTTTCACCGCACCATTGCCGGCCCTAGCCTGGACCATCTTCCGCTCCCGACGCATGACAACCTCGTGATCCTGAACCTGCTTGAGCAGGCCCGAAGCCATCTCGTTAAGGAGAGATTTCTCCTTGGCCATCTTATTCCTGGCCGCCACAGCCTCGTCGAGGTCCACCTGGAGCTTGGCCAACACGTCGGGGTCCGACTTAACTTGAGCTTCCTCCAAAGCACCCTTGAGAGCCAGGATGAAGCCGAAGCAGCGCTGCTGGTCCGCGGTTTCCTAAGATGGAAGGGAAAAAGGGATTATAATCCGATGGTCGAAGGCAAAGAACAATGACGAAAATAAAGCAAAGGTAAAGATTTACCTCCATCCGACAGATGGCCATAGCACGGAGCTCCTCCTCGATGTCCTCCAGCGCCAAGGAAATGGGCCGCCTCAAGTCTGGAGGAATTGACCCCGCCAGCAGATGCAGGGCCAATTCAGGCTCAAGGTTTCCCCGCTGGAGTGGAACCCCTCGGAGAGACTCGATCGGGTTCCAGGGAACCGTCTCCTGGTCGGGGGTGAAAATCTTGTAAAGATTTTCATCCACGGGGAGAGGGGGGATGACCCCGGAACTTTCAGCCGGAGGAGCCACCTCGGCCGGTGGCTCGGGAGTAGGAGTGCGGAGCTCGGGAGGAGGACTCCGGGACACGTCTTCCACGGGGGGCCTCAGGCTGCTTTGACCTGGCCTTCGACAGGGAAGCAGGCCCCCCTCATTGGGCTCCTCAAAGGAAGGAGAAGCCTCCAAATCAGTCACCCGACGGAACTGAGCTTCCGTCGGGGTATCCTCCAGCATCGACGCCTGTGGAGTTGTGGCCCGCGCTGGGGAAGCAGCTCGCCTCGGAGTGACAGCCTCCGATGGACCTGCGGTTGCGGGACGAATAAAGTCAGGCAAAGTATCACGGGGGCACCAGATGATTTGACGCTCGAGATGTTGGTTCTTTCCGAAGAAGTTGTAGTACCCCGCCTTGAGAACGCGGGGGGTTTCTCCTCGAAGGATGTATTTAATTTTGCGAACCCACGATTCCCGATCAGCGGGGATAAACTCCTCGGGAACCAGCTTTTCATATCTTTTTATAGCACGACGGACACGCTTACCTTCCTCGACGTTAGTGACCCCGAAGACTTGGTCTATCTCCTCCATTCTGGCCCGCTTGGCCACGACCTGCTCTTTGGTCGGAGGGGCAGCGGAAGAGGAAGCGCCCTTCTTCAGCGACTTTCGCTTCCTCTTGGAGCCACCTGGGACGGCATCAGTCTCGCCCTGCTTCAACATGAGATGAGTCAGCAGAGAAGCCTTCTTGGGTGCAAAAATAAAAAGACAAAGTGATTAGAAGAATTACCCAGATGACTAAATCTTTGGAAACAGAATCGAGGAGCCGGACTCCGATATGAATCAAGTCCTTCTCCATGAGCTTGTTGGCGTCGAGGGGTATGAAGGAGTCCCCCCAACGGTAGAGCTGGACCATTTGGAGAGTGTTGAGGTCATCCTCAGTGTAGACCTCGAGCTTGGGGGCAGGGCCCGCCACAACTTCCCATCGGGGCCATGGGACAGAGCTGTTTTGGACGAAGAAGTAATACTTCTTCCATCCGCTGTTGTCGGACCCCGAGTCGCGAATCAGCACCCGATCCTTGTGGAACTTCCAGGTTTCGCTATCCCAACCGAAACGTGAAAGTTGCTCCTTTGTCCACTTGGGGAGTCGGGGGGAGAAGGAGCAAACACCAGCCTTATTGCACTTCATCCCGTAGAAAGTGCGGAAAAGCAGCAGACTGTACGTCCACTGCTGGCGGAGGCACAGAAGTTGGAAAGCATTCCACACGCGGATGGCGTGTGGAGAGAAGGTACAGGGGTGTGTCCTGTAGAAGTTGCACATCTCCACCAGGTTTCCGCAAAAGGGGAATCGAATCCCTGCGCTTATCTGTCCGGCGGAGACGAACACTTCTCCCTCTCGAGGACGCGTGACGATATGCTTCCTCTTGACAGCAGGCTGAGACTCATAAGGGAAACGAGGCTCCCAGTCCGAGGTAATGCAGCCCTCTCGGAGAGCAACCTCATACGAGGTCTCGGAGATCTCGTTAACAGCGAGTTCAAAAGTAAAAGGGGTCCTAGCCTCAGAACTAGCCTCGTCTAAAAACGGTTACAGACAGAAAAATTCAAGAAAGGAGGAAAAATAATATCAGCAAATCACGAAAACAAGAGAAGGGAAACCTTACCAGACATTGTCGATGGATGCTTGGTGAAGATGAAGAAGGATCGGGAAGATTGAAGGCCTTGGATCACGAAGAGCAGGAAAACCTTGGAGAGGAAAACTTCGAACTCAAGAATGGCAGAACTTTTAGAAATTGAGAGGATGGAGACGAAGTGAATAATGCCAGGGTTTTGGCTTTTATAAGCAAAAGGACAACTGAAAGGACTCAATCTCGACCGTAGAAGATGAAACGATTCGATCGTAATCGTTTAGATGGAAGGGACAGTACGGATGAGACGTGGTGACGTAATAAGTGTTTTTTTCAGAAAGCAACAGTCACGCCGATTTAAGCGTCGTTTCATAATCCATAGCATTTAATGCTGCAGTAACCGATGAGTCTCCTCGGATTTGGCAACTGCCCATAGAGTCCAGTGGGCCCGAGGTAATCATGAGTGAGAGACTCTGTCACACGACAATTACGCGCAAGGTAAAAGCCCCCGATAGAGATATCAAGAAGCCTGAAGGCAAAAGCCTCTGATGGCAATATCGGGAGGCAGGAACATAAAAGCCCCCGATAGCAAGGTCAGAAGATCTGGAACTAGAAGACACAACGAACTAAAAGTCCCCCATGTCTTGGGGGCAAATGATGGGTTCCGATGTAATCGTTAGCCCCGTTAACAGCCAATGGACGGCGAGTAGGTCCAGTGGGCCTCGTGAAAAGCCTGAAAGGCTCAGAGGCCCAGTACGAAGGGTCCCGACTTCAGCGGTCCCGATATATGAGCTGAATGCTCCCGACGAGAAGCCTCTGAGCAGGCCCCGATATTCCTTAGTAAAGGCCCCGATAATAAAGCCCCGCGGAGGCTGGACCTGTCTCGTGAGACAAAGGGTCCTGGGTGGTGATGGGTTCGATTACAGCCGTCAGGCCCTTTAACGGGGAGGAAACGGCAAACAGGCCCACCAGGCCCAAAATGAAGGTCAAGATGACCTAGGAGAAGGGTCTCGACGAAGAGAGTCCCGATGATGCAAGGTCCCGACAGAGTCGGTCCCGACAGTTGAGCGGGAAGCTCCTAATGAGAAGCCTTTAAGTAGGCCCCGATGATGAATCCCTGAGAATGATTGGCCCTGTCACGATGACGAGGGGCCCCGAGCGGTGACACAACGAGATAACTCTGGAGTCCCCGACGGGAGTCGGGACTCGTTATCAGAGGATAAGGCCAAGATATGCGTGGCGTGGCCGAGATACTCGGAACGTGGTTAAGATACACGGAGCGTGGCCGAGATACGCGGGGCATGGCTGAGATATGCGAGATCACACCCGAGATACGCGGGATACAGGCTAACCACCCCTAACGGTTCACCAGGTACTTGAGGCATCTCTTTGCCTATAAAAGGGCAGGAGGTCACCTCAGAACACTTACGTTATACCCTTTGTGATTATTGCTTGCCAGTTCGTATTGGGCACTCATTTAAGCATCGGAGAGGGATTCTGGGTCACCGCCCGGTCTATCCCCTCTTGAAGGATTGCGTGGAGCAAAGGAGCTAGGATTGCCGTCAAAGTCCATACCGGAGTTCCACCGTGATCCAACATTGGCGCCGTCTGTGGGAATCAAACAAAAAGCTGATATGCCTTCTAATCGATCGATGGCGGCTGGCAAGCACAGAAGACAGGGACAATCCGGTGGTTCCCGTCACCCCGCTGCAACAAATCTGGATTCAGTACCGGAACAGGAGGAAAACCAGAACCATCCCCCGGCTGAGCTCTCCCAGACAGGGGGGCACAATGGAGATCCCGAAGATATTGCTCCTCAGCACCAGGGCAATAGGGGGCAGGAGGCTCCCCCAGCTACAGACTTGACAAGGGCCGTGGCGGAAGCCATGCCCATGTTTCTGGCGGCCGTAGAGGCTCTCTTGGATCGGAGAGAGGCTGCGAGGAGGCAGGAGGAGATGCCCCCATTGGAGGAAGTGGCCCCGCCAACAGAGGGTCGGAACGCACAGGAAGCCCCGCCCCGAGGCCAGGACAGAAGTAGGGCAACCGGTCAGCCGGAGAGGTTCGTGGTTGATGGGCCAGGACCAGTACAGCACAGGACCATTCCCCTGAATGGTCCCATCACTCCCGACCAGGTGGTAAAGATCGTGAACATCTGTATGGGAGAGCAGAAGCCGCTGGTGTCGGAGCTAAGGGATCGATCCACTCATCCCTTCGTCCCCTGACTCATCGACACCCTAGCCCCGCCTGGGCTAGGCATCCCCACGATAAAGGAGTACGATGGCGAAGGAGATCCAGTTCGCCATGTCCAGAAACACCTCATGGCATGTCTGGGAAGAGCCCCGAGTGAAGACATAGTGTGTACGCTGTTCCCGAACACACTTGGAGAAAGAGCCCTGACCTAGTTCTTTAGTCTGCCCCCAGGCTGCATCACTTGCTGGGCAGATATGCATGATCGATTCATTCAGCAGTACTAGGGTCGGAGACGTTTATTGAAGAGCGTGAGGTCCCTGACCCAGGTGGTGCAGAGGCCCGACGAATCACTGGCTCATTATTACCAGCGGTACACAGCCAGTGTGGCAGAGATCGACGAAGAGATCTCGGAAGGTGAGACCATCCGTACCTTCATCCGGAACTAAACGGCCCCCTATGGTTCCGATCTGATGCACAGCGTGGCTGAGAAAGCTGTGTGGAATATGGAGGCACTACAAAAGAGGGTGAAACGGCAAATCGATGTCCAGGAGTCGAAGATAGCCGCGGGAGAACTGGAGCCCCCAAAGTCGAACAAAGGAAAGCAGTCGGTTAAACCCTTCGACGATCGTAAGACAAAGGGCAAACCCGAGAGTAGTCGGAACCGAGGCCGACCTGATCGAAGGGACGATAGGCGTTCTTCAAGGAAGGATAAGCGGGAGGATCTCGACATTCCTCTCAACTGCTCCATGGCGGAAGTGCTGACAGTCATGGAACGACAAGGTATCTCCAGGTACCCCCCAAAGAAGGATGGAGAATTCTTGGGATCTCGCACGGATCGCTACTGCCGATTTCACCGCGCAAATGGTCACGACACCAATCACTGTCGGGAACTGAAGAAGAAGATTGAAAAGCTGATCCAGTAGGGGAAGCTCAAGGAATTCGTCGGGGATAAGCGGTGTCGATCCCGCTCTCGATCCCGATCGCGGTCCCGATCCCGCGATCGGTCCCCAAAAAAGAAGAGAACCGATCCAGAGTCATCCGGTGCTCGCAAGGAGAGGCGGGGCACTATCAACGTGATTCATGGAGGGTTTGCTGCTGGAGGTGATACCTCATCCGCCCGAGAGGTCTATGCCTCTAGAATCCCTACGGCGGTGGTGCTGGGTAAGAGGTCCCGATCCTGGACCTTGAAAGAAGAGATGGTAATCTCCTTCTCGTCGGAAGACCTCATAGGCGTGGAGACTCCGCACGACGATGCCTTGGTGGTAACCCTGGATGTAGATGGGTTCGAAATGAAGAGAATTCTAATCGACGGGGGGAGCTCCTCCGACATCCTATTCATGGACGCGCTGGAGGCTATGGGGAAGACGAAGAAAGATCTAAAGGAGGCAAACTTCCCGATGGTCGGGTTCTCTGGCTCAACCTCCTATCCGCTAGGAGTAATCACCTTACCAGTGGAGTTTGGTAGCGGGTGGAAATCAGAAAGGAGGAACGTGGAGTTCGTGGTAGTCGATTCCGCAGGGACCTACAACGCGATCATCGGAAGAACCACCATTAACCCCCTGATGGCGGTTGCCTCGACAGTGCACCAGAAGATGAAGTTCCCTACCGACCATGGAGTCGGAGAGGTTAAGGGCGACCAGGTGGCTTCTCGAAAATGCTATGTTAACGCCACCCGAAGGAGGAGACGATAGGCCATGACTGTCCTTCAGACGGACACGGATCCTAGAGAAGAGTTTGGGCGTCCTGCCCCCGTAGATGATCTGAAAGAAGTCGAGATCGACGGACCCCAGAGGAAGGTGAAAATCGGGTCTTCCCTGACTGAAGAGACAGCCCAGAAATTAATTGAATTATTGAAGGAGTTTAAGGAGCTGTTTGCCTGGTCCCCCAGCGATATGCCAGGAATCAGCCCCGATGTGATTGTACATGAGCTGAAGATAGACCCCGCGATCAAGCCTATCACACAAAAAAGGTGTCCAATGGGCACGGATAAGAAGATCGCGATCCAGCAGGAGGTGGGCAGGTTGCTCGATGCTGGGTTTATTAAAGAGCTCTGATTCCAAACTTGGGTTGCTAACCCAGTGCTGGTGAAGAAAACTAACGGGAAATGGCGAATGTGTGTGGACTTCCGCGACTTGAACAAGGCTTGCCCAAAGGACTGTTACCCACTCCCGAGGATCGACCAGCTGGTGGATGCCACGTCGGGACATGAGCTGTTAAGTTTCATGGATGCGTATTCAGGCTACAACCAGATCAAGATGGCAAAGGAAGACGCTCCCCATACAGCGTTCTACGCAGACAGTGACATATACCACTACGATGGCATGCCTTTCGGGTTAATCAATGCTGGGGCAACCTACCAACGGATGGTGAACAAACTGTTTGGAGATATGCTGGGGGAAACCATGGAGGCTTACGTGGATGATATGCTGGTAAAGTCCCGACAGGCCGAGGATCATGTGCACAACCTAACCATGGCATTTGAGCGGATGAGGCTCCATCAAGTTCGCTTGAACCCGACGAAATGCGCCTTCGGAGTCCACTCAGGAAAGTTTTTGGGCTTTATGGTGAGCCAGAGAGGAATTGAGGTGAATCCTGAGAAGCTGAGGGCAATCGAGGAGATGCAGTCTCCGATAAACCATCGGGAGGTACAAGTGCTGAATGGCCGACTAGCTGCAATGAATCGCTTCTTGTCCAAAGCCAGCGACCGATCAATGCCGTTTTTTGAAGTCTTGAGAGCTAACAAGAAATTCAAATGGACCGCCAAGTGCGAAGAGGCGTTCCAAGCACTCAAGCAGCACCTTCGCACCCTCCCGCCGTTGGCGAAACCGGTTCCAGGCGAGCCGCTCTACCTTTATTTGGCTGTTTCTGAATTTGCCATTAGCTCTGTGTTAGTAAAAATTGTCGAGGGTAATCAAATCCCCGTCTATTATGTAAGCAAGGCGTTTGCCAAGTCTGAATTAAACTATCCCGCCGTTGAGAAGTACCTCTTTGCGTTGATTATTACTGCTCGGAAGCTAAGGCCTTATTTCCACGCACACGAGATTACTGTGCTGACGAACCAGCCTTTGAAGCATTTTTTGAACCGACCGGATGCGTCGGGAAGATTAGTGAAATGGGCAGTAGAGCTTAGTGAGTTTCGCATACACTTCGCTCCAAGAACAGCTATTAAAGGCCAGGCATTGGCGGATTTTATAGCAGAATCTACAGCCCCCGATCTGGAAGAAGCGGGCCCTGTAGAGGGGGCAACCATGGAGGTCCCGATAGAAGAACAACCAGAGAGGGCAGAGCAATTAGAACAGCCAAACAAGGAAAATACCTGGGAGATGTACACGGATGGCTCCGCGAGTTCGGACGGATCAGGAGCGGGCTTTTTATTGATACCACCGGGTGAAGGTGAACCGCTCCGATACGCCTTGGCTTTAACATTCAAGGCCACAAACAACGAAGCGGAGTATGAAGCTCTTATCACGGGCCTAAAAATTGCTAAAGGCACTGGAATCGATCACTTGAGAGTGAAGTGCGACGCAGCTTTAATCGTGAACCAGGTTCAAGGGCGATACGAAGCAAGGAGTCCAATAATGAAGAAGTATCTGCGAGAGGTACAAGCCCTGAAAGAGAGCTTCAAAAGCTTCGATATCGAGGCAATTCCGAGGGAGGAAAATGTAGAGGCAGATGCCTTGAGCAAATTTGCCATGGGGGCACCCTTGGAAGAAAATCGGAAGGTGCACTTCTTGGAGAAGGTGATCTTATCAAACATTGACCCAACACAGGTGTGCGCCATTGAAGCGAGATCAGAGGAGGAGCCAACTTGGATGACCCCGATAGTCGCATACCTGACTACGGGGGCAGTCCCCGATGATCAAGTAGCAGCGGACAGGATACGTCGGATCGCGGCCAATTATGTGATACTGGAAAATCAGCTATACAAGAAGGGCTGGTTCTCGACTCCGTACTTGAAGTGTGTGGCAGAACCCGACACCAATCGAATCCTGAAGGAGGTACACGAAGGGGTCGCGGCTTGTCATGAAGGGACCCGATCCATCATGAGAAAAGTGCTAAACTTAGGCTATTATTGGCCCACGATGAACAAAGAAGCGACGGCGTTGGTCCGATCCTGCGACGCGTGCCAGAGGTACGCCCCGAGTATCGTGGCTCCGGCCGCTAATCTGACATCCATCAAGAGCGCGTGGCCCTTCGCGCAGTGGGGCATCGACTTGGTGGGACCTCTTCCACAAGCACAAAGTCAATGTAAGTATTTACTTGTAGCTATCGATTATTTTTCAAAATGGATAGAGGCAAAGGCGTTGGCCAGAACAACGGGGAACTAGATCGTCAAGTTCCTCCAGACCCACATCGTGTCCAGATACGGGATTCCTAAGGTGGTGATCAGCGACAATGGTCCACCGTTTAACGGCTCTCAGGTGAGGGAGTATCTGGAAGAATTGAACATTGAGCATCGGACCGCCTCCGTACGCCATGCTCAGACTAATGGCCAGGTGGAGTCAGCCAACAAAATCGTGATGGATGGCCTGAAGAAGAGGGTCTATGCCTTGAAGGGCAAGTGGCTGAACGAACTGGAAAATGTGCTTTGGGCTGTTAGAACGACACCCAAACGATCAACGGGGGAGACTCCGTTCGGCCTCGTTTATGGCACGGAAGCTGTCGCCCCTGTGGAGGTAGCTGTGGCATCCCATCGGATGAGATATTACGAGCCCCTGACAAACGATGAAATGAGACGTCTGGACTTGGACTTACTCGAAGAGAAGAGGCGGGAAGCCGATGAAGTCCAAGCTCGAATGCGTTTGGCGACGGCCAGATACTACAATCGGCGAGTGAAATCCCGACAGTTCTTCGTCGGGGAGCTGGTTTGGCGTCGCAACGAGTTCGCCCTTTTGGATCGAATCAACAAGATGTCACCAAAATGGGAAGGACCTTATAAGGTCGTGGGGATGCCAGCTCCGAATGCATACAAGTTGGAAGACCTCGATGGCAGAACGTTAAAGCATTCTTTTAGTGGCGAACACTTGAAGAAACACCATGCTTGAAGAAAGTCGCCTTAAGTGGTGCCCGATAAAGTCGCCTTAAGTGGTGCCCGATAAAGTCGCCTTAAGTGGTGCCCGATGTAAAAATCGCCTTAAGTGGTGTATGCTGTTTATCGTTTAATTCGATGTAAGCCAATTTTATGCCGTCAATAAATAAAGAGGTTGCTTCCAATAAGAGTTGTCATTATATTTATGCTAAGTGTCAAAGTCGCCTTTCGTTGTGCACGAGAAAAGTCGCCTTCGGTGGTGCACGAGAAAAGTCGCCTTCAGTGGTGCACGAGAAAAGTCGCCTTCAGTGGTGCACGAGAAAAGTCGCCTTGAGTGGTGCACGAAAAAAAAAGTCGTCTTAAGTGATGCATGGGGCTAAGTCGCCTTAAGTGGTGCAAGATCCTTAGATTCATTCTAAGTACCAAAAAATCGCCTTAAGTGGTGCACAATATAAAGTCGCCTTGAGTGGTGCACGATACTAAGTCGCCTTGAGTGGTGCACGATCTTTAGGTTTATCCTAAGTAATAATTAAGTCATCTTAAATGATGCACGGAACTAAGTCGCCTTAAGTGGTGCAAGTTATTAAATCGTCGGGAAGAACGTACGAGAATGTCTTAAGTGTCGAGGTTTCGACCTAAGCACGTATAGTAAAGTCACTCGGAGAAGTGCAACGAAAAAATCGAAACTAAAAAAGTCTGATATTGATAAGGGCTCGAGGGCCCGACGATGACAAAAGAGAAGAAGATACAAGGACTCTAAAGATAAAAACATTCAAGCTTGGTCCTTGTCGGCAGCATTGGCAGCAGCTGGGTCCGCGGAGTCGGTAACAGAAGGATCCACAGGGTTGGCTTCGGGAGGATCGACTATCGGGGCGTCCACACTTGGAAGTTCAGAAGCATCTTCGACAATTACGGGGGTACTCCCCCCATCACTCTCCTCGGAAAGAGCAAAATACTTCTTCGCAAAGGGAGCGAGGGAAGGAGACTTGTCGAAGTTGATGGCGTCCCCGTACTCCAGGTGGAGCTCCTCAACCGCGTTAAAGAGAGTGTTCTCCACCTCCGCGCCAAAGAACTTCATGGCATCGGCTTGGAAGTCCCCGGACCTCCGATAGTCCTCCCGACCCTTTACCTCCGCCTCGGCCAGCTGCGCAGGAAATCCCGCGACTTGCTCCTCCAGAGCCTTCTTCTCGAGGACCAGTTTATCCTCGGCAGCCTTCTTCTCCTGGGCCAGCCTGTCCACAGCCACCTCCCGCTCCTTCCGCTCTTGCCTCAAGAGCCCCTCGAAGTCCCCGATCTGCTTCTGGAGGTCCCGAACCTTCTGATTGAGGACAACCTGTTCCTTGACAAGCTTTCCCCGCGAAGACTGGGAGGCCTTAAGATCCTCCTGGAGCTGCTCGCGGGTCCCTCGGTCCCGCTCCCGGGACTCATCGTAGGCGATGACATACCCGATAAGACGGTTGAAGTCCCCGAGCTCCTACAATAAGAAGAAAAAATGTTAATAGACAAACGACCCGATTTATCATCAAAAAGAAAGAAGCGAAGTCCTACCTCTATACGGCGCATGGCCATATCCCTACATCCCGATGCATGTGCGTCTGATTGAGGCAAATCGGATACCGCATAGTAGGCAGGATCGAGCCTGACAGCAGATGCAGGGCCAGCTCCCGGTCCTGCTCTCCTTGTGTAAGCGGGACCCCTTGAAGCGTCTGGATAGGAGTCCAGGGGGCATCCGCTTGTGAAGGGTCGAAGGGCCTGTAGAAGTTCCCATCGAGAGCAAGAGGAGGAGGAGGACGATAAGTGGAGGGGCATGCCTCCGTCTCGGCCCGAACGGGGGAAGGAGTGAAGTTATGGATGGGCGATGGCTGCCGCTGCTGCGGAGAAGATGAAGGAGGCGGCCCCTGAGGGGTTGGTTTCAAGGGGGATTGCCCCGTCCTCCGACGATGACGAAGGGAGCCACCCTCGTCAGTCTCCTCGGAGGAGTCCAAGGTTTCCACCTGACGAAATTGTTCGCCAGTCGGAGCCTTCTCCCCAGCTGAGGGAGGCACCTCCGCTGAAGATGGTGCATCCGCGGAAGCTGCGGCACCCGATGGAGCTCCCGAGCGACCTGCACCTGGAGGATGAGAAGCTTCAGAAATGTAGTCAGGAAGTTCATCGGGATTCTTACACCGAATGATACGTCGGGAGACGTATTGATCCTTCCCGCGATAATGATAGTAACCCGCCTTCAAGACACGAGGAGTTTCGCCTCGGAGGATTCGTTTGACGTCAGCGATACGGGCCTCCTTGGTCGAAGAAATCAAATCCTTTGGGACCATCCTCTTGTATGATTTAATAGCAAGTCGGAGTTTTTTACCTTCTTCAGCATTCTGGACATCAAAAAGCTGGTCCAGATCCACCCGCTTCCGTTTGGGCTGCTCCGTGGAAGGAGACCCTGACCGAGCAGCAGCCTTCTTGGCGGACTCCCTCTTCCGCTAGGGGCGGACAGCATCAGTCTCCCCCTGCTTAAGGAATAGATCGGTCAGCACAGATACCTTCTTGGCTGCAAACAGTAAACAAAGAAGAGTTAGAAGTTTACCCAAGGGACCATATTAGAAGGGCCGTCGAAGAGCTGCCCCCCAGAGACAATATCGAGGAGTCGGATCCCGGCGTGCACCAGGTCCCGCTCCACAAGTGAGTTGGCGTTGAGGGGAGTGTAAGACTCCCCCCATCAATAAAGCTGGATAAGTTGAAGAGTTTCAAAATCCTCGTCGGTATAAGTATGGAAGGCAGGCGGAGGGTCTGCTGCCACCTCCCACCGAGGCCAGGGAATCGAAGAGTGTCGGATGAAGAAGTAGCTCCTCTTCCAGCTACTGTTGTCGGACCCTGTATCAACCAAGAGTCCCCGACCCTTGACCACCTTCCAGGTGTCATTGGTCCAACCACACCGGGCAAGCTGCTGCTTACTCCACTTGGGCATCCGAGGGTAGAAGGCGCAAACCCCCGCCTCATTGCACTTCATCCCATAGAAAGTTCTGAAGAGCTGGAGGCTGTAGACCCACTTCTGTCGGAAGCAGAGAACTTGAAAGGCGTTCCAGAGGCGGATGGCATGGGGAGAAAAGGTAGTGGGGTGCGTTTTGTAATGATGGCACATCTCGACCAGATTACCACAAAAGGGGAATCTGATCCCCGCTGATACCTGTCCCGTAGAGACAAATACCTCCCCTTCTTGGGGACGAGTAACCTCAGGGTTACTCGAGGGGCGAGGCCAAGGATATGGGAAACGGGGTTCCCAGGTAATAGTGATACAACCCTCACGGAGGGCTGCATCATAAGCAGTATTGGAGATCTCATTCAGAGCATAATCAAAGTTAAAAGGTTTTCTCCCCTCAAAGCTGGACCCGCTGTCTGAAAAGCAACCATGGCAAGAAAAATACAGTGGGACTCTTGGAAAGCTATAAACGAGGAAAAGACGAACAAGCAACAAAAGAGAATCCCTTACCAGACATGATGAAGTAGAGGTTGAGGAGATGAACGAGGCGTCGCCGGAAAGATGATCGGAGAAACTCCAAGACCTTCGAAATCACAGAGCTTGAAATCGCAGAGAAATCGCAGAGAGCTTTTGAGAATTCGAAGACGGTAAAAGTTAAATTATGACCATGGCTAGGGTTTTATAGGCGAAGAAGACAGTTGAAGGGGCCCTTCGATCCGAGTCGTCGAAATCGAAAAGTCTTAATCTGGACCGTTGAGATGAAACGTGCAGAAGGACAACAGACGTAATGATGAAACGGCCTGAAAAGCACTTTTCAGAAAAGGACAGGCGCGAAAAATCAAGCACGTGGGCTGAAAACGTCGCTTCATTATCTACTGCATTTAATGAACTAGGGAACCGAGGAGACCCCTAGGATTTAACAGTTATCTACAAAACACTGAGGAAACGTGAAGGAGAAGACTGATAATTGAGTAACCGAACCAAGGGAAAGATCCCCGATTCCAGTATCGGAAGATCGGGAGTTGGAAGACACGACGAACTAAAAGTCCCTCATGTCTTGGGGGCAAATGATGGGTTCGATTACAGCCGTCAGGCCCTTTAACGGGGAGGAAACGGCAAACAGGCCCACCAAGCCCAAAATGAAGGTCAAGATGACCTAGGAGAAGGGTCCCGACGAAGAGAGTCCCGACGATGCAAGGTCCCGACAGAGTCGGTCCCGACAGTTGAGCGGGAAGCTCCTAATGAGAAGCCTTTAAGTAGGCCCCGATGATGAATCCCTGAGAATGATTGGCCATGTCACGATGACGAGGGGCCCCTAGCGGTGACACAACGAGATAACTCTGGAGTCCCCGACGGGAGTCGGGACTTGTTATCAGAGGATAAGGCCAAGATATGCGGGGCGTGGCCGAGATACGCGGAACGTGGTTAAGATACACGGAGCGTGGCCGAGATACGCGGGGCATGGCTGAGATATGCGAGATCACACCCGAGATACGCGGGATACGGGCTAACCACCCCTAACGGTTCACCAGGTACCTGAGGCATCTCTTTGCCTATAAAAGGGCAGGAGGTCACCTCAGAACACTTACGTTGAATTACATACCCTTTGTGATTATTGCTTGCCAGTTCGTATTGGGCACTCATTTAAGCATCAGAGAGGGATTCTGGGTCACCGCCCGGTCTATCCCCTCTTGCAGGATTGCGTGGAGCAAAGGAGCTAGGATTGCCGTCAAAGTCCGTACCGGAGTTCCACCGTGATCCAACAGGTGGTGACCTAGAATGAGATAACTCTGGAGTCCCCGACGGAAGTCGAGACTTGTGATCAGAGGATAGGACCGAGAAACCCGCCTACTAGATAGAGTAGTGGGAAGACAGTTAAAGATATAGATAAACTACCCCGAGATACACAGGGCGTGCCCGAGATACGCGGAGTATGGGTAAGATACGCGGAGCGTGGGGCGAAATATACGGAATCCCGAACGAGATAAACGGAATCGTGGCGAGATATGCGGAATCGTGGGTAAAACTGCCAGGCGCAGTAACAGGTAACTGAGTAACTTCCCCTCCTATATAAAGGAGGAAGTTGCCTCAAAAAAGACATCATCTAATACGCACTTAGATTACTGCTACTACCCCATTGATCATATACTCATTTAAGCATCGGAGAGGGATTCTGGGTCACCACCCAGATTATCCCCTTTTGCAGGATTACGCGGAGCCCAGGAGTCCAAACTTTCCGTCAATGACGTAACGGAGCTTCGCCCGTGATCCAACACTAGCTATATGACGTGCACAACCAATACACACGTTTGATTACAAGTACAAATAACATACTTCGTCAATTACAACCAAATGTTTAATCATTCATGACAATTTACAACACTACACAACTAAGCACAAAATGAGTCATTTTATTACCATTAGAATAGATATACCAAATGTACAACGATACTTACCAAAAGAAAAAGCCATAGAGACCAATATCATTGCAGTAAGTCATAACACATAACCCTAGCTAAAAATATCTCACAATTTTTTATTTCAAAAAGAGCATGTAACAACAATAAATTTTGTTCAGACTACCTAATCTGATTCAGGTAATTATCTTATTTATTTTAAGCACTAATTACACTGTCAGAACCTAACATGATGATTATATATAACCTAAAAGAATAAATTAAAGGGTTAATAACTAAAAAACTGTCCAAGGTTTACCCTATGTTAAAATTAGGTGTCTGAAGTTTAAAATGTTAAAATGAAGTGTCTCAAGTTTCATTTTTGTTGAAATTTTGTGTCTCGGTGTGATTACTTTAGAGAAGTCAATTCCGACGAAACCGTTTGTCAAATTCGAGCTCTCGTACACATTCCATTCTCGTCATCTTTCCGGGACCGTCACCTAAAAAGTTGGTCACATCCGGACAAGTAAATCTCGCTCTATTGTCCTTGGAAAATGGCTTCACACCACTCTTCTAGAAACTTTTTTTTTTAATATTCAATTTTTAGGTGAAATTTGACGATTTTGTGAAAAGTAAAGAGTGATGGATTATGATTGGGTTGGTGGGTTGATGAAAATGATTGAATGGAGATGAAAAGACGCTCAAAGACACCAAATTTCAACAAAAATGAAACTTGAGACAGTTCATTTTAACATTTCAATCTTCAGACACCTAATTTTAACATGTGGTAATGGACAGTTTTTTAGTTATTAACCCTAAATTAAACTATATAACAAATAGATGCCTGGAATGGATAGATAGATATCTCCGTGTACTTTTTCAGTTCCCCATTGGTGCATATTCCACCTTCTTATTCCACCTTCTTATCAATTTAATATCGGGTTTTAATAGATAATAATTGTTAGAGTACGTATTTTTGCACTTTTAGTTAAAGGTTGGTGCCTCTTACGGTATGCTAATTGTATCATGTGTCATACTAAAAATTATTAAGAAAAACAGTTTAAAATAACATATAGAAGAGTAAAATTTTAGAATTACATTAAAAAAATAATTTTTCTCAAGTATGTGTTTGCTTTGACATTTATAAATTTGCTATAATTTCATCTCTTAGTTATATACTTACTTTCAACTTTTTGAATTCATCCATTAACTACTACCAAAAAGAACAAATTATTTCATCCATCTATCCTTATTATTAATTTTACAATAACTATTTAGGACTCGGTGGGTTGGGTAAGGCCCGTAAGGGTACCACAGTAATAATAATAAGAAAAATTATTGAAGATAATATAATATATATTTAGCTGCATTATCCATCGTTATTAAGTATTAACAGTGCAACTCTCACATGTATGTATGCTAAACCAAATGGAGATGATAGGTGCATACACATATGAACATGCACAAATTGCTAAAAGATGCGGATTTTCATGTGCATGCCACGCCCTGATCTTTGTCCTTTCCAAATCCGATCCCCAGAAGAATTCTAAATGTTACACTTTTCCCCACAATCACTACTAAATAATAATAATAAAACAAGAAAAAAATACATCACGTGCAATCACAGGACGGTCCGGTTCAGTACGGCCCATTCCGGTCCAACCCAATCTTAACCGATTGAAATAACGGTATATTATATAGAACCCCCAATCGACGATGCTTAATCGATCCGGTCCAACCCAATCTTAAACCAATTGAAAGAAGAGGTAAATTATATGTATATATAACAACACATAAATTAACAAGTACTGAGCGGGTTCCCGCAGAGGCAATCGTTGCTAACAAAAGAGGAAGCCCCGAGGTGCTCGAACGGTTCACCGAGCGGGATCGAACCACATAAATGGTTGTGGCTCAAGTCGAGGTGGCCAACAAACTTTGTCGCGGATAATGTGTTGGGGACTTTTCCTTTAAACCCGTTATAAGATAAGTCTAGAACCATAAAATATGTTCTTGCCCCAAAGGCATCCGGAATTTCGCCATCTAGACCATTCCGGCTCAAATTCATGATCCCAATACCCGTATTGCTTAGAACCGAACCGGGAATCTCCCCTGATAGCGAGTTGCTGTCCAGATTCAGAGTTGACAGAACCGGCATTTTCCCTATCTGGTCCGGGATCGAACCGGTTAGCTGGTTCATGGACAGGTCAAGGTCGGCGAGCCGGTTGATACTAGCAAAAGAAACCGGAATGGTTCCTGTAAGCTGGTTCCGGCTCAGCATCGCCCGGCTCAACATCTTCAGATTCCCAATATCGACTGGGATCGAACCGGAGATCTGGTTGTTCCTTAAATCGAGGTGCATGAGGCTCGTCATTTCGACGAGACTGCTCGGGATCTCGCCGGAGATTTCGTTGTCGGCGAGATTGAGCACCGTCATGCTTTTGAAGTTTCCGATCGCCGCCGGGATTGAGCCGGTGAGTTTGTTGCCGGCGAAGTCGAGGATGCGGAGGGAGGAGAGGGAGGTGATGC
The DNA here is from genome assembly GCA_036873135.1 of Clarkia xantiana subsp. parviflora. Lineage (NCBI taxonomy): Eukaryota > Viridiplantae > Streptophyta > Magnoliopsida > Myrtales > Onagraceae > Clarkia > Clarkia xantiana. The sequence goes on along the minus strand of JAPTYO010000012.1, from coordinate 14,462,429 downwards.
AGTCGGGGATTTCGCCGGAGATTGCCTTCCAGTCGGCGATTACGAGGGTGGTGAGTCCGTCGAGGGTACAGATGGAAGGATCGATTGAACCAGTCATGTAACCGGACCGGCCGGCCTTCTGGAAGATAGGGTCCTCAGATTCTCCCCGGAGGATGATGTCGGTGACCCGGCCGGTGATGGAATCGAAGGTGACGCCGTACCATCCCAGGCAGGAGTCGGTGCCGGTCCATGTGTCGAAGATGCCTAAGTAGGGCTCGGTGAGAGCCGCCTTGAAGGCCGTCAGGGCTTGTAGGTCGGCCGGAGAGCAGGCGGTGATTGTGGCCGCGGAAGTTAGAGTGACGATAACGGCAATGTAGAGAATCTTCATCTCTCTTCTCTACCTTTCTTTCTGGAGCTTTGGTGGAAGGAAGTAGCTAGCGATGCAGTCAGTAATATAAGGAAGAGAGATGTCGTCGTATATATATATATATACATGCAGTGAAGAAACTGTTTAAGACTGACCGTAGTCTTCTTTATCCTAATTATAATTGGGGAAAATCAATAATTTAGTCAATTATAATTATATCATGTCACCAATATGTATAATACTGGTAAAACAATAAAACTCCGCTTAGTTCAGTGATTTAGCGCTATAATAGTTTTAACCAAAAGTGTTTTATTTAAAAATTGTCTGAATTTTAAAAATAGAAAAATATCCATAATATCACCTTATTATTTATGAATTATATAAATATCCATTTGAGTTAGCGTGTTATAATAATATCATCCGGCGGAATTTAGCTAGCACTATATATATATGGCCATCATTAGCAGAGATGGAGCTAGCAAGGCAACCCCTCAACTTTGGTATTTTAAAATATTTATATAAAATTTGATGGAATAAATTGGGGTACATTAATTATATTTATATGAGAATTTTTTAGGGTTTAGGCATCATATGCAAACGGGCCGGAGACACACATGCATGAGCTTGCACGATATAAATTTCTCTCTCTGCCACTATATGCATAATTAGTTGGGGGACATGGGGTCCATATAGTTGAAAAAGTTGTAATTGGTTAACCTTAAATATTGCCTATACATAAATACACGTGTCTTATGCGTTGTTATTATCGACTAATTACACTTCTGCTTATCAGTAAGGTCGGCCACTTATTGATACCTTTTCAATTTAGATAGATCAACGTTGCAACTTTTATTACAGTTACTTTATAAATATAAAGTCTTTCGGGTGATTTTTTTTTTTTTTTTTGCTTATTGTTGATTATATTTGTTGATTTTGGTGGGCTATAGCAATCTCAGTCAACTTCACTTGGACTTGGTATTTATTCCGGGCCTGGTTCTTGGCCCATCTGTCTGGTTGGTTGTTTGTTGAGTTAATTCACATATGGGCTGGCTTGATGAAATTAATCTGTTAGATTGTTGTGGCCTTAGAATGTTGTGGGACGGAATTGTCACGTTTGGAAACATTGGGGACCCTTTGAGTGAATTCTCGGGACCCCGCATATATTTAGGTGAGAGTTGGAGTTCTCTGAACACCATCTCGATGAGCCGCAAATCAGTTACAATTTTCTTCTTCCTCTCCACCACATTCTAGGGTTTCTGATAATCTAGGGTTTCGATTTTATCATGGTATCAGAGCGGCAAGACTCTCTTGCCAATCGATCTTGGGCATAGTTCACGCTGCGGCTCCTTCTGGGGTTCCTCCTTCCCTTATCTCCGCCGCGGATCGCCACTTCGACAATTCGTTGCCGTCTGTTCACCTGGTTACGATCCTTTCTGCAATTGTTGCCCCGATCATGTTGGTGGCTCGTCTTCTCATTACGTTGCGATTCTTTTTCGCGAATCATTGTCGCGACTCTTCGTTGTTTCTTGTGCCGGTCTGAGGAATCGTTTCGTCTTCCCTTCTGATTTGAAGATGGATGATGATACGACAGCACTGGATGGCAACAATCTTCCACAGGATGTTGCAACCGTAATCGATATCGCCAACCACGATTTCTCGAAGGAGATTCACTCGTTTCACCCGCTCTACCTCCACAGTTCGGATAATCCAGGTCAGAGTTTGGTTTCTTTGAGGTTATCTGGCCCTGAGAACTATAGGAAGTGGAGTAGGGGAATGCAAATTATCTTGTTAGGGAAGAACAAGCTTGGATTTATTACTGGTTCGTGCAAAAGGGATTCGTATGATGCTAAATTTCACCTGCTTTGGGACCGTTGTGATGCTGTTGTGAGGGGTTGGATAATCAGCTCTGTGACTGATGATATAGCAGATGGTATTATGTACTTAGAAACCAGTTTTGCTGCCTGGAAAGAACTTCAAGGGAGGTTTAACAAAGTAAATTGGTCTAGAATATATCAACTGCATCGTGAGATTGCCCTGGTCCGCCAAGGCATTGACTCCATTTCTGCTTTCTACACTAGAATCAAGAATCTTTGGGGAGAATATGACTCAGCTTGCTCGCTGCCCCACATTGATGGTGATATTTTCAAAAGGCATCTGGAACACAGAGAGCATGAAAGGATATTTCAATTCCTTATGGGCCTAAATGAGAATTTCTCTAATGTTCGAAGCAATTTATTGCTTTGGACACCTCTTCTATCCCTTAACCAAGCCTATAGTATGCTCCTCCAAGAAGAGAGCCAGAGAGATGTTTCCTCTTGTATTGTTACACCTGATGGTGTCTCTCTCAATGCCAAGGTCCCTGTCCCTAATGAAGGAAAAGCTAAGAGACCACCAAACCCAAACTTAGAATGCACTTTCTGTAAGAAAAAAGGGCACACAGTGGATCGTTGCTTTACAAGGGGCTGTGATTTTTGTCAAAAAAAGGGTCACTATCGTGACATATGTTTCAAATACAAAGAGATGGTACAGAACAAGGGTGTGACTGGAAAAACAAACAATGTGGCTTCTATGGTCAGTGAGCTGACCAATCTTGATTCACAGAATGCTGATGCAAGAGATAGAGGGTCTTCTCAAGGAAATGTTGTGCTGTCCCATGAACAGTTTGATAAGCTCCTCCAGAGGGCAGGAGGCAGTGGAGCTTCAGCAAATGTTGTCACTGCAGCCACCTCTTGTGAGGGAGGTATCCAATCTGCTGGTATGAATCCTTGCCATTTTAATAATGATCACTTGAACACTTGGATTTTAGATACTGGAGTTAGTTGCCACATTACAAACTGTTTTTCTTGGTTGTTGAACTTCAGACCCCTATCTAACACCAAAGTTCAGTTACCTAATGGAAATTATTCTTTAGCTGCTGGGGTAGGAGATTTTGAAATCATTAAAGGAAAATTGTTGAGAAACGTACTTTATTTACCTGATTTTAAGTACAACCTTATCTCAGTTTCTCAATTAACTCATGAACTGAATTGTACTGCCACTTTCTTTCCTAAAAATGCTGTTATGCAGGACCTCTCAAATGGGAGGGCCTGGGCAAGTGGTGAGCTACAATAAGGGCTTTATGTCTTGAACCCCAGTGGCACAGATACTCCTTTCTTGGCTTTAAATAGTGTAAAAAGTGATCTTTCTGTTTTGTGGCACAAAAGGCTTGGGCATGTTTCAATAAATGTTCTCAAGATGTTTCATGTATCAAACAATTTGTCTAATAAAGTTTCTGGATTTGATGATTGCACCATTTGTCCCTTGGCAAAACTCACTAGAGTTCCCTTTGATTTATCTGATTCTAGAGCAGAAAGTTCCTTTGATTTGATACACAGTGATGTGTGGGGTCCTTATAAGACACCCACATATGATAAAAAAAAGGTTCTTTTTAACTCTTGTGGATGATTTTTCTAGACTTACTTGGGTCTTTCTGCTCCAGTTCAAACATGATGTTTCTGAAGTCTTAAAGAATTTTGTTGGGATGGTGAAAACTCAATTTGGAAAAACTATTAAGATTTTCAGATCTGATAATGGTGGAGAATTCTTCAGTGACCATTTAGATAAATTTTTCAAACAAAATGGGATTCTCCATCAGAGTTCATGTTCCTATACACCCCAACAAAATGGTCGTGTTGAAAGGAAACATCGTCACTTACTTGAAATTGCCAGGGCTTTGAAAATCCAAGGCTTTATTCCTGATTGTTTTTGGGGACATTGCATACTTGCTGCTTGCTATCTCATTAATCATATGCCAAGCCAAGTTTTAAATCAGAAGTCCCCTTTAGAAATTTTTATTGGCAAGAAACCAGAGGTAAAACATTTAAGAGTCTTTGGTTGCTTATCTTTTGCAAAGAAGTTGGTTCCCTTGGATAAATTTGCTGCTCGTGCTATTCCTGCTGCCTTTATGGGATATTCTGAGACAAAAAAGGGATATGTTCTATTTGATTTGGAGAATAAAAACTTCTTTGTCAGCAGAGATGTGAAATTTTTTGAGCACATATTTCCTTTTCAAAGCAGTAATCTAACCCCTGTACCCTTCTTTGGAAATGATTTTGTGCCGTCTCTTGATGTTGCTGATGTTCCTAGTGTTGAGAATGATGAACAAAGTTCATTTGAATCTGATGATGATGATATTCAATCTCTTAATCCTCCAAATGATGAACCACCCTCTGAGGTGGAACATGATGGAGATCTTAGTCCCAATAATGCAAATGATGATCCTTTGTCTGATGCTGACCCTTTACAGACAAGGAGATCAAATAGGGTTAAGAAAACACCCACTTACCTTGATGATTATATTCTATCTTCTGCAAGTACTCCTTATCCAATCTCAGATTACATTGATTATGCTGGAATTTCAAAAGAATACAAATGTTATCTGTCTGCTATATCCAAATTAGTTGAGCCCACCTCTTTTGAAGAGGCTGTGGAGGATGTTGGTTGGGTTGATGCTATGCAGGCTGAAATCAAGGCCCTAGAGGACAATGGCACCTGGGAATTAGTTCAGCTTCCCCCAGGAAAACGCCCAATTGGTTCAAAATGGGTGTACAAATTGAAGTACCATTCTGATGGTACCTTGGAGAGATACAAAGCAAGGTTGGTTGCAAAAGGGTATAAACAGAAACAAGGTATTGATTATTTCGAAACCTTCTCTCCTGTAGTCAAAATGAAAACTGTTAGAACTGTTTTATCTCTTGCCTCTATTAAAAACTGACCTCTTTTCCAAATGGATGTCTTCAATGCATTTTTACATGGTGATTTAAGTGAAGAAGTCTATATGACTTTACCCCAGGGTTTTCGTAATCAGGGGGAGTTGGAAGATAATGTAGTTTGCAGATTACGAAAATCCCTTTATGGTTTAAAACAAGCTTCCCGCCAATGGAATTTAAAATTAACTGAGGCACTTCTTGAATCTGGTTTTATACAGTCCTCTTTTGATTACTCTTTATTTTTTAAGAGAGAAGATGATGAGATAGTCATTTTACTTGTTTATGTGGATGATCTTCTTATCACTGGAAACAGTGACAGATTGGTGTATGATCTTAAGTCTACTCTCCTTTCAAGCTTTAAGATGAAAGACCTTGGTGAATTACAATTTTTTCTTGGGATTGAGGTTGCTCGGTCCAACAAAGGACTAGTGCTCTCCCAACGAAAATATGCTTTAGAACTCATTTCAGAGGTAGGTTTAACTGGATGTAAACCAGCAGTAACCCCGATGGAATTGAATCTAAAGTTGACCACAAAGAAATATGATGATATGGTTAAAACTAACCTATCTGATTCTTTGATTGAAGACGATTCCAGTTTCAGGAGATTGATAGGAAAATTACTGTATTTGAGCCTAACCAGACCAGATATTTCTTTTGTAGTACAGCATTTGAGCCAATTTCTCAATCAACCAAAGAAGTCCCATTGGGATGCTGCGGTTAGGTTGGTGAAATACATCAAAAGTTGCCCAGGTAAAGGTATCTTGCTTAGTTCTGCTAGTACTGTAGAACTGATAGGTTTCTCTGACTCTGATTGGGGTAACTGCTTAGAGTCTCGTAGATCCTTAACATGATATTGTGTTAAGATGGGTGAATCCTTGGTTTCCTGGAAGGTAAAAAAACATGATGTTGTTTCTACTTCATCTGCTGAAGCAGAATATAGGGCTATTAGACATGTGGTGAGTGAAATTGTTTGGTTACGTGGGCTACTTGGTGAACTTGGTTTTAAACAAAGTAACCTGTCTCCTATTTTCTGTGATAATAAAGCTGCTATACAAATTGCCAATAACCCTATATTTCATGAGAGAACCAAGCATATAGACATTGATTGTCATTTTTCTAGGGAAAAGTTATTGGATGGCACTGTCAAATTTTTGCATGTCAAAACTAATGAACAGCTTGCAGATATTTTCACTAAGGCTTTACCAAAAAGGCAACATCAGTTTCTTGAAGGTAAGATGGGTATGAAGGACATTTTCCATACTGCGGGTGAAGATCAAAAGTTGGATACAGGTTGATGCTGTGGGATTTCTTGTATAATGATGTCTGTGAAGAAGCCTGAGATTGAGGGGGAGTGTTGATTTTGGTGGGCTATAGCAATCTCAGTCAACTTCACTTGGACTTGGTATTTATTCCGGGCCTGGTTCTTGGCCCATCTGTCTGGTTGGTTGTTTGTTGAGTTAATTCACATATGGGCTGGCTTGATGAAATTAATCTGTTAGATTGTTGTGGCCTTAGAATGTTGTGGGACGGAATTGTCACGTTTGGAAACATTGGGGACCCTTTGAGTGAATTCTCGGGACCCCGCATATATTTAGGTGAGAGTTGGAGTTCTCTAAACACCATCTCGATGAGCCGCAAATCAGTTACAATTTTCTTCTTCCTCTCCACCACATTCTAGGGTTTCGATTTTATCAATATTATGTACACTCCAACTGACACTGTAATTCTTTTAACTAACTCGACTTGTACATGTAGATCGTATATACATATATACTAAATTACTAATACATACCTTTATTGGAAACCAAAATCTGAGAAGTATTACAGCAAGTTGGAGCTACTGGAGGACTTCTTTGTTATTATGTTATTTTTGCTTTGTATCTTTTTCATTGTTTGTGGGTCAAGTTTCCTTCTTTGTAAACTTTTGGGTGGAACTCCATATTTGTAGTTGGGGATCCACTATATAGTGGTGGTTTAAGGGGGATAGGGGGCCATATGAAGGAACCCCCCTAGAGGAACCCGCCAGTGCTCTCTTCTTTACTCTTTACGCTTCTACTCTAGTCCAATCTAGGGTTAGGGTTTCATACCAAATCCAGTTTTCCACATGGCATCAGAGACGATCGAGGTGTTCTTTTCCTCGTTCTTTTTTATTCTGAGCCGCCTCTCCTGCTGAATCAATCAACCTCTTGATCGATTGCAGTCAGTTTACGCCGCACAATGTTTCATCTTCATATTCGCTTTGACGATTCGGATTCGCGAAATCTGAACCATCTTCTCCTGCCTGTTTTCCCTCTGGAAGTCGTATCATCTTCTTTCTCTTTGAAGATATGGCTGATATCTCATCTGGTTCAGGCAACGAGAACGATCCTACCAAGGAGGCAATTACTATTGCAGCCGGTAAGAAGGTACTTGATACTACACTTGAGTCTCATGAGAAGTTCGATGATGTTCCTAGCGTGCATCCGTTTCATCCTTTATACCTACATGCTAGTGACAACCCTGGTCTCAGTGTTATTTCACATGTTCTTACTGGCTCTCAAAATTACTCCAAATGGAGCCGTGCTATGTTTGTTACACTTCTTGGAAAGAACAAATTAGGTTTTGTTGATGGATCATACACTCAAGATAAGTTTGACTCGAAGTTGCATCATCTTTGGAATAGATGTAACGCCGTAGTTTTTGGCTGGATCCTGAATTCTGTTTCTCAAGAAATTTACAACAGCATCATGTATTGCGATAGTGCATATAAGGCTTGGGAAGAATTGAAGCAGTGCTTTGACAAAACAAATGGATCCAGGATATATCAGTTGCATAGGGAGATCTGTCTTAGTCAGCAAGGTCTTGATGATGTTTCCACTTATTTTACGAAACTGAAATTCCTGTGGTCCGATTATGATTCTGCTTGTTCTCTCCCAAACATTGAGGGTGATGCCTTCAAAAAAAACATTGAACACAGGGAGAATCAAAGATTATTTCAATTTCTGATGGGCTTGAATGATGTGTTCTCTGCTGTTAGAAGTCAGTTGCTGTTATGGGATCCTTTACCTTCTGTTAATCAAGCGTACATTATGTTGATTCAAGAAGAATCACAGAGAGGAATCTCTGCTGTTATAACTAATACTGCTGATAATGCTGGATCCAATGCTGCTTTTGTTGGAAATAAAGTCAAGAAAAACTCCAATAGCAACCTGGAATGTGACTTCTGTCACAAGAAGGGTCATTCAACAAATAGATTCTTTGCAAAGGGATACATTTTTTGCAAAAAGAAAGGAAACGTTATGTATATGTGCTTCAAATATAAGGAGCTTCAAAGGACAAAATCTGTTGTTGCCAAAAATGATACAGCTCCATATGGATTGGCAGAGCTTCAGAGCAATGTCAATACTGCCTCTGTTGGAAAGAATGACTCTCAGGGAGTTATATCCTTCACAAATGACCAGTTTGAGCGATTCCTGATGAGCATGGGACATGGCAGTAGCTCAAACAGCAATGCTGGGACAGCAACTATCGACCATGCCAACTCTGCTGGTAATTTTTCCCTGAACTCTTTTTTTCAAAATAAATCCAACATGTGGATACTAGATACAGGAGCTACTAACCACATGTGTTTCATGCCTACTTATTTCTCAAACAAGAAGCATATCACTGATTCCAAAGTTCATATGCCAAATGGAAATTTTTCTAAAGTACAAGGAATTGGTGACTGCTTCATTTCTCCTGAAATCAAGTTGCAGAATGTTCTTTTTTTACCAGATTTCAAGCATAATCTTATTTCTGTCTCTAAACTCTCAAAAGATATAGGATGTTCTGCAACATTTTACCCAAAATTTGTTGTTCTGCAGGACCTCTCAAATGGGAAGGTCTTGGGGACTGGCATTGAAGACTCTGGGCTTTACTTTTTTAAACCTACTTCTGATAAGAACACTTACTCTGTTTTCTCTTCTGTTGTACAAAATAAAACTTTGTTGTGGCACCAAAGATTTGGGCATGTTTCCCTGAAAGCTCTTCAGCATGTTGATTCTCTTCATACTTTGAATAAATCTGAGCAATGTATTAGTGATTGTAAAATTTGCCATATGGCTAAGATTACTAGATCACCTTTCCCTTTATCTGAATCCCGTGCTGAAAACCCTTTTGACCTTATACATGCTGATTGGGGCCCTTATAGCAACCCTACCTACGATGATTATAGGTTTTTTCTGACTTTAGTGGATGATCATACAAGGGTAACATGGATTTTTCTTTTCAAACACAAATACCATGTGCCTACTCTCATAAAAAACTTCGTTGCTCTTACTGATAACCAATTTCACAAAACCACCAAGATTTTTAGAACAGATAATGGTGGAGAATTCCATAATGAGCAGTTGAGTGATTTTTTTTCAAACAAAGGGATCATTCACCAAAGCAGTTGTGTTTATACTCCACAGCAAAATGGTAGGGTTGAGAGAAAACATCGTCACTTATTAGAGGTTGCCAGAGCTCTTAGATTTCAAGGATGTATTCCAATCGGATTCTGGGGTGATTGTATCTTAACATCTTGTTACCTTATCAACTTAATGCCCTCCAGAATCTTGAATGGAAAAAGCCCACTTGCCGTTTTATCAAACAAACAACCTAAGGTTGAACACCTTAGGATTTTTGGCTGCTTATGTTATGCAAAGGATCTGGTTGTGAAAGACAAGTTTGCTGCAAAAGGGATTCCTTCTGTTTTCATTTGTTATTCAGACATAAGATAAGGTTACAAGATTTTTGACTTAAGAAATGGAAACATTTTTTTCAGTCGAGATGTACTTTTCAAGGAGCACATTTTCCCTTTTTGTGGCAGCAAACCTGATCTTTTGCCCTCCTCTTGTGATAATCCTGTTTATATGGACACCAGTGATTTTTTATATTCAAATGTTAATGAGGTGCCCAATATTTCTGATGACTTCATTCCTGTCGATGAGTCACATGATGATGATAACATCAATTTACAGTCTTCTGATCATTCAATTGATGATTTTTCTGATGTTATCCCACCAAATGATGATAATACTCCTCATTCTGATGGTATCACTGTCCAACCTATTATTTCAGATCCTCCTAACCAGACTATTGTTACTACTAAGTCTGGTAGAGTGGTAAGACCACCTATATGGCATAGTGATTATCAAACATTTCAGGGCTCTGCAACTTATCCCATTACAGATCAAGTTTCTTATGCATCTTTATCACCTTCTTTTAGAGTTTTTTTGACAGAAATGTCGAAGATTACTGAGTCACAATATTTCTCTGAGGCTGTAAAGAACCCTAACTGGGTAGCTGCCATGCAAGAGGAAATGGATGCCTTGAAGGCTAATGGAACCTGGGAGCTTATGAAACTTCCAAAAGGTAAAATTGCTATTGGTTCCAAATGGGTTTACAAGTTGAAATATAATTCAGATGGCAGTTTAGAGCGTTACAAGGCTAGATTAGTAGCTAAGGGATACAAACAGCAACAGGGTATTGACTATTTTGAAACTTTTTCCCCTGTCGTTAAGATGCAAACTGTTAGAACTGTTTTGGCCCTTGCTTCTATATCTGCCTGGCCTCTTTTTCAAATGGGTGTCCATAATGCTTTTTTACAAGGTGACCTCGATGAGGAAGTTTTTATGACCATTCCTCAGGGATTTGCCAATCATGAGGGGGTGGTTTAGTATGTCGATTGCGCAAATCCTTATATGGATTAAAACAAGCATCTAGACAATGGAACTTTAAACTCACTGCAACTCTTATTTCTCATGGATATATGCAATCAAAACTAGATTATTCTTTATTCACAAAACAAGAAGGAAATGATTTAGTTATTTTACTCACATATGTTGATGACCTTCTTATAACTGGAAACAGTTCTAGATTGATTGCTGATTTAAAATCCATTTTAGAGAAAAGTTTTAAAATGAAAGATTTGGGTGAGTTAAGGTTTTTCCTTGGGATTGAAATAGCTAGAACTGCTGAGGAGATTTTTCTTTGTCAAAGAAAGTATGCCCTCGAACTAATTTCTGAAGTTGGATTATCCAGTGGAAGAGTTGCCCAAACACCCATGGATACAAACTTAAAATTAACAAGCATTGATTATGATAAACACTTGGGTGGTGTTGTTGGTGACCCTCCACTGGATGATGAAACTCTGTATCGAAGACTTGTTGGGAAATTGCTCTATCTAACTGTTACCAGACCAGATATTAGTTTTTCAGTACAATATCTAAGCAGATTCATGCAGAAGCCAAAAAGATCGCATTTAGATGCAGCACTCGGGGTGGTTAGATATATCAGAAATGAACCAGGTAAGGGTTTATTACTGCCATCTAATTATGTTCCTGAGTTGGTGGCATTTTGCGATTCTGATTGGGGGAACTGCATTGAATCTAGACGCTCTGTTTCAGGATACTGTATAAAGCTGGGTAAGTCTCTAATATCCTGGAAAGTGAAACAACAGGATACTGTGTCCTTGTCTTCAGTTGAAGCTGAATATCGTAGCATGTGTGTTGTTACTAAGGAAATAGTTTGGCTTAGATCTCTCTTGAAAGAATTGGGTTTTGTTCAAAACAAAAGCTGTATTTTATATTCAGATAGTAAGGCAGCAATACAAATTGCTACCTACCCAATATTTCATGAGAGAACTAAGCACATAGAGTTAGATTGCCATTTTGCTCGTGAAAAATTAAATGCAGGTGTCATTAGAACTGAGTATGTAAGGACTCAGATCAACTGGCAGATATCTTCACAAAGTCTTTGCCCAAGCTTCAGCATTATCAGCTGGTTGGTGAGTTAGGAATGAAGAATATTTTTTAAGTAAGGGGGAGTGATCAAGCAGAAGAACTCCGATGATGATTGAATATGGCTCCAACTTGATGGGGAGTATTGGAAACCAAAATCTGAGGAGTATTACAGCAAGTTGGAGCTACTAGAGGACTTCTTTGTTATTATGTTATTTTTGCTTTGTATCTTTTTCATTGTTTGTGGGTCAAGTTTCCTTCTTTGTAAACCTTTGGGTGGAACTCCATATTTGTAGTTGGGGATCCACTATATAGTGGTAGTTTAAGGGGGATAGGGGGCCATATGAAGGAACCCCTCTAGAGGAACCCGCCAGTGCTCTCTTCTTTACTCTTTACGCTTCTACTCTAGCCCAATCTAGGGTTAGGGTTTCATACCAAATTCAGTTTTCCACAACCTTTGTTGAATTCTTATACCAATTTCTACGGACTTAAAACTTCACAGGTGAATTAGATGTTATTGACAACAGGTATGTACGGATAATAATTATGACAATATTTGATATGATAATAGTGATTAATTATATTCGCTGAATCCGTAAGTATTTTAGTGTATTCAAATAATTGATAGTAATTAAATTGAAGATTGAAACACTTGTGGAGTCCCTTCTTTTACCATGCACAAATGATAATGATATTGGTAGTGCTTAGCTTATTCTCTTATATATTCATAGTTAGTTTATAAATAAATATCGATATCAAGAATGTTGCCCACACGAGTCGTGCGACATGACTTCGTACATAAATATAAATAATAACAGTAATATATTATGTGATAAAATTATAGTGGTTAATTTATTATGTGTATTATGGTAACATATTAATTTATTTTAAAAAAAATAACGAAAGTAAATACCAATAAAAAATACTTATCAAATAACAAAAAAGTTGAATTCGAAAAAAAAAAAAATTTAAGCGGTAGTATTTCGTCAGAAAAGAAAATAATAATTTAAAAGAAGTGGAAATCGAGTTCATGTACTCTAATATGAAGAACTTATATTCCAATCAGCTAGGCTATACATTTTAATGTAATTTTATTGGTGCATTAAAATTAGATTTATTATTGATACGTCACGTCAAAATATATGATTCACTCTCTTAATCATTGAACATCCAAATTAATTAATGTATATAAAATAGTATATTTAATATTATATGTTATTCTATTATTTATTTCGATTTTAAAAAAGAAAGATTTATGCACATAATTGATAATACTAACAGTACACACTATTTGTCAGTGTTATCAGAACCGGACCGGACCTCGAACCGGATAGGCGCCCGGTTTCCGATTCGTCCGGTCGGACTCGGTCCGAACCCGGTCAGACCGGAAATCCACATTTTCGCTAAATGGTACCTGATTCATGCTTCTTTTTCTGGGCTAGTAGTATTGGATAAGCTAATTTGGGCTAAGTTGGCTTTTTAAGGCCCAAGTTTTTCAAAACTAGAGGAAGAAAACCCTAAGCCAAATTACCTCAGTTGATGTGTCTTCTCTCTTCTTCAACAAATCCAAGCGGTCACTGCCTCATTCATCCACCCAAAACACCACCTCACCAAACCTGGTTACTTCAATCTCAGCCCCATCCCTTCCAATCATCTCCACGACCTCGCCCTTCTTCCATCCGCAACGGGTTAGTAAGCTTGTTGATGGTCGGGGAGATTTCGCCGGAGAAGTTGGATGCGAGGTCAACCGCACGAGGTTGTGAAGCTGAAAAGATGTTGCAGTCGTCGCTGGGCCCTCTAAGTCTCCATCTTCTTCTCTCTTATAATGAAACAAATGGAAGAAGAAGAAGGAGGAGGTTACTTATTTCCCTCCTGGCGGCTGGCTACACGATTAGTTAGAGTTTTTTTTTTTTTTGATTGAACCGGCAGGCCGGTGAACCGCCCGGTTCTCTCAAAACCGGCCGGTTCACCAAAAAACCAGCTGTCGAACCAGATTCGTTTACATCCTCCGGATTTACTCGAACCGGACCGTTAGAGGTACCGGTTTCGGTTCGAACCCGGTCGAACCGCTGGTCCGGTCCGGTTCTGATAACACTGCTATTTGTAATAAATATTTATGGAGGCTAGATTTAAATTTTGGGACAGTTGCTATTTATTTATTCAATTATTGAATTAATGGATGCTGATTGAAATTGAAGACAGTAATGAGCAAGAGCAACCAACTACGTTTTTCACTAGAAACGTTTGTTATATATAAAACTCCAAAAAGTTACGGACGGTCGTTATTATTACAATTCAAAAGTAAAATTGACATAAGAGGAAATGTAGTTTAGACTTAGCTAGAGACTCAATTTAAGGAACACAATTTCCACTCACGGAACGGATTATCGTCAAAATACATATGCAGGATATCATAAATTTCCAATCGGAGCTAACATGCATCGTTTCTCTGAAGCCCATTAATTAGATACTTTGAACCCGACTCAATCACAACCCGATCCTACCCTCTAGCCACTACTAAATTATCAACTCCACATAAAATTACCCGAGCTTCAAGTGCAACAATACTAATGTAATACATTATATGTTTATGTACCACATTTGTTAAAAATAATAAATTTGGAATTTTAATAAGTAAAAAGGCCGGGGTACTATTTAAGTATTTTTTCATTTTCTAGACCAAGTGAAAGAGGTACTATTCAAGTCCAACAAAAAATTAATTCCTCATTTTCTAAATTCAAATACTTAGTGTGTGGGGACAGTTGCTCTAGCTTGGAGACATGAAAAGTAACATCATTAAACCTCCTCTGATGACCGACCGTCCAGTAGAATTCGTTCATGGTTCCGAGCAACTACACTACTTCCACCCTGCTGGATTGCTGCAAGCCATGAGCGACACATATGAATCTTTTTTTTTTTTTTTGGTAAAAGGAGCCCATTTTATAAAAAACAAACAACAACCAACAAATTACAACAAAGCGAGAACAAAAGCCAGGCCCTACACCGCCCCATCAAGCAACAAGGCCTTCAGGGAAATTCGGTTGGAACCAGCAACCAAAACATTTGAAACAAGCGACTTCCTAGCTAAGACGTGAGCAGTTTGAACAGAGTTTCTAGGAACAGATTAATTTAAATGTACATTTGTTGAATTTGCTCAATGCTAAAGTATGAATAACAAATGCATTTATTTATAAATTCAAGTTTATAAAACAATTAATTAAAACCCACATCTTCATTGTTTTTTTTTTTTACAATCCATAATTGGACCGTTGCTGGACTTGGAGCAACTACTTTGATTAAAACACACACGTCTCCTCGTAGCTCTCCTCAGGCTGTTCTTTAATTAAATGGATAGACACAGACAGGGCTTAGCTGCAAAATATAGGTTACGACTGTGATAACATTATATATGTTAAGGTAGGTCAATATATATATAATATATATAGATGGATGGTCAAACTTGAAAATGCCAAATAACTTTCATACAGTTCGGCGGATGATACATATATACTTCTTTCTTGATAATTTGTTCTCTCAAATCATGTTTCTAAACTAGATCTAATCTGCTTGAGACACAATATGTTATATTATATTCATGACCGGACTGACTTAATGGAGATGCTTATTTGCCCATATTTTGAATAAATAATGAAAAAATTTAGAGATAATAAACGTAAAAAAATTCGTGCAATTTTTATCTCCGATATTACAGATTAATTTTTTTTTTCTTACAAATTAAATAATTAATCTACATAAAATAGTTCGTATATAGTCACTTTGTAATTTTAGTTATTATCGATCTATCTACTACCTATATTAAAAGTACATCCTGTCCTCACACCCAAACGCTACCAAAATCATCTAGCACCTCTTTGACTACCAAATCAGTTACCAAAAGGGTGTGTCCTGCCGGGTCTCTGTTTGTCTCTGCTCTATTTACTGTTTCGCTTCCCCTAAAACCCCTTCGTCTCCATATTATCTTCTTCGTTCTCTCCCTTAACCAACCAACCGTGCATCCTCCCTATCAAGGGGTTCTTGTTTTCCAAGGAGAGGTCGTCAATCATCGATTACATGTGAAGGCTTTCAATCTCCGAGAGGCAGCGGATCGCTGACGTGCGGGTGGCAGCGAGGGCGCGAAAGTAGTGAAAGGCTTCATACATTTTGCCGGGCTCGTGCTCCATGCCGATG
Organism: Clarkia xantiana subsp. parviflora; assembly: GCA_036873135.1. Classification (NCBI taxonomy): domain Eukaryota; kingdom Viridiplantae; phylum Streptophyta; class Magnoliopsida; order Myrtales; family Onagraceae; genus Clarkia; species Clarkia xantiana. The sequence continues at coordinate 14,446,407 of JAPTYO010000012.1, read as the reverse complement.
GTGGCGAAATCGTACCCACCACGATCTGCAATCTTCGCAATTATTGGTGAGAAAAAGGCATATCCTCGTTATAGATAAAAATGTTTTTTTTTAGTATTGCTAAAAAAAACTATTTTATCTGTCAATAATATATAAACAAAGTTAAATGCAATAATTATAAAATATTATATTATTAACCGTGTGTATACTAAACACAACAGACCTAAAAGATTTTTTTTTAAAAAAAAATAATAATAATATAACTAAGGGATTGAACCCCTGACCTCTGGTTAAGGGATGAGACGCTGAACCACCACACCATTGTTATATGGTTCACGTTATATTATCATATTACTAATCACATGTATCTATAACAAATATATCCGCTCATGAAGAACACCCTAATTAATATAATCATTAAAATTTAATTATAATAATATTTGAAAAGTACTGTTAATCTTGTGAATTTTTAAAGTGTTCAACGTTAATTTTAAATAAAAGGTATCTTAACCATCGTTTTTGTACAGATTAGAGCATTGAAACATTTTGAGGTAAAAAAAAAGGTTCTATTTTATGCAAACACATTGAATCATTCAGTCATTTGAAGCTTTCATTAAAACTATCTAAGCAACCAAAATAACTGCGAGGACATTTAAAGGCAGTACCAGGCCCAGCCACCAATTGCCAACTAGGGCTGCTGATAAAATACAACTTGGATGCATGGCTATAATTAACACGATACGCTATACCTTCAGAATAACCACGATAGAAATCAGGAAGCAATCAATCAATAACGCAATTTAGTGATTTAACTGTTGTCTTTCATACGTAAATTTAAAAAAAAAATCCAGAGTAACAAAATTAAGTGCAAGAGAAGGTAGGAGGGTTGATCAATCTTCCTCATCAATGACCTTGGTGCCTAACCCCTTGAGTCCTTCTACAGGGATCTCAGCAACTGTAACGAGGGAGTAGAATTCCTCCTTGGCATCTTCTTCATCGTTTCTCTTGCGTGCAATGCGGACACGGACTCTCCTGGGCACACTTCGGATACCACGACTCCAGATTTGCTTGTTCAGTTTCACATCAACTCTAACATCTGTTGTCCCCATTGCCTTCTGGGCAAACTTCCTGATTTCCTTTATCGCCTTTGGAGCCTTCTTCTTGAACGTACTGCACCACATATCATCAATCATAACAGTCACTATAACAAACTCTAAACATGTACAAGCAGATGCACTCAACTGATTTATTTCACTACAGTGTCTGGATGTTACTACTTCATGGGACACCGAACCATGAAAATAAGCTTTTTTAGCAGCATGACATGACATGAATGATTGCACAACTTATTGAATCACTACTTAAACAAAGACGAATCATAGAGATGGATAATCTTAAATTCATCAGGGGAAATATGTAAGCCATCTTAGTCTAAGCTACCAAAAAGCCCCTCCTAGCAATACTCTGAATAAAATTATTCCTGTTCACTGGCAATTTACAAATATGCAAAGGCAACAAATCATACTCCTGCAAGTATTGAAACGGCACTAACAACAACCCAATAGCATTGGTTACCAATTTCTCATTGGTAGATAATTCTAGTGTAAACTAGTATGAATACATGAAACCATTTATAAATGGAGGACTTGTATGAAGTTAATGGAAGGATAAACTTCTAGCTTTCTGTAGTCCATGAAGACGATAAAAGCTGAAATATTATCTTGCAGTAACAGCAGCAACTTGAAAGATCTGCTATTTGATTAATGTTGAATCAATATATTTGAGGTCCGATTCTTTATTCTTTGTAATCGAGAAAAATCAATTGTCCCAAAAAACCAGTAAAGGGAACAAAGATTCAAGCTATATCATTCAGACTAACAAAGCAATTCCTCACTAGGATTCGATGATGGACCTCAAAGTTGATGATAACAGCTCCTTTTAGTCAAAGGGAATTTCAGGATCGCAACAAAACAAGCTTCAAACAAGTATCTAGGCGCATAGATCATTTCTTACAACATAAATCCAACCAGCATCCATATCCACGTCTAATTTAGCTACCTTCGGTCAAGATTACATGAATGCCGAATTGCCAATGATTAACAAACAGATCGATATTCAATGCACAATACTGAAACATCCTAAGAACTTCACAGAAGGTCTCAAGATTAAGAGTTTTTCAACTAAGCATTTTAAAATCAAATTCACAGATTAAGATACAAATGAGAAGAAACTTCAGGAGAAGGTAACCGTACCATCCATGGAGGCGCCTGTGGAGGTTTACGGTGTACTCTCTGGTCACCACCTCTTCCTTCCTCCCTTTGCTCTTCCTGTCCGCCATCTGTACTGTAGCTCCTCCGCTCTAGACTCTAGTGTCTGGTTGTTGAGCTTTAGAACGGTCTCTCAGCTACAAATGAAACCCTAGCTAGGGTAAAAGGAAGTTTATAAAGAGGCTACGGCCTGATAACCTCCCTTCTGCAGCCCAAGACTCTCTTTGATAGTCTTAATTCGTTCGGGCCTAAGTTGTGGACCGGTCCATTATTGGTCTGTTAAGAAATAATAAGCTATAAGGGGAAGGGGGTGTTTGGATGGATGTAATGACTAATATGGAATATAATATTACATTACGTCTCACGTTACATTGTTTGGTTTGTCAAACGACGATATGTGTATTGTAATGTAATTTTCATTGTAATCTAGGATCACCTCCATTCAACGTAACGTGAGATTACATCCAAAAATGGATGTAATGTGAGATTACGTCTAACATTACTGAGCGTTCTTATTTTATTATTATTTATTAAATAGATAAAATACTTTGTATTGTCTTTATAATTTATTATGATGATAATATTTTTATTATTATTAGCTTTTTATTTTTTTTTATCAATTCCGTAACTCATTATTATGATAAATAAATGCACATGATGTTCGTATAAAATGAGTAAGTCTTTTTTCGTTGCACTTTTTATTTATAAAAATTATCTTATAAAACTATTTATAATGTTTTAATTAATATAATTTTAATAGTTATGCATATTAAGTTTAAATATTTAGTTTTTTTAATTCATAAATGACTATAGTATTAACCACAAAATATAAATTGTAAGAATTTAGTTGTCATAATATATATTCTTTTAAATCTTACCATATTAAGATATAGGGAAAGAACCTATTTAGTGTCTCAGGTTTACCTCATGTTTCAGTTTGGTGTCTCGGGATTAAAGTGTTGATATAGACTGTCCCAGGTTTCATTTTTGTTAAAATTTGGTGTCTCCGACCGTCTTTTCCTCTTCTTACAACCATTTCCATCAACCGACTCACCCACTTATAATCCATAACTTTTTACTTTTCACAAAATCGTCAAATTTCACCCAAAAGTTGAATATATAAAAAAAAAAAAAAAAAAGTTTCCAGCAGAGCGATTTCGAGCGACAACAAAGCATGATTTACTTGGACAAATGTGGCCAACTTCTTAGGTGATGGTCCCGACAAAGTGAAGAGAAGGGAGCATGCTTGGGTGCTCGGATATGTTAGTCGGTTTCGTCGGGATTGACTTCTCTAAAGTAATCAGACTGAGACACCAAATTTCAACCAAAATGAAACCTAGGACACTCAATTTAAACGTCAGACACCAAACTGAAACATGAGGCAAACTTGAGACAGTAAATAGGTTCTTTTCCCTAAGATATAATATATTCTCAACATAGATTAATATAATAATAATAATAAAGTCGCATTACAACACATACCAAAACTATAATCTAACATTACAATATACATTACAGCACAATCAAACATTGTAATATAACGTTACATTACGTAGCTCACATTACTTGTAATTAGGTCCGGCAATGGTGCGGTGAAAATCAAATAACCATGGTTATTCGCACTATTTACCGCAATGGTTAACCGCACCATTACGGTGAGTGGCGGTTATGGTGATGAATCTTGTAACCGCAATGGTTATGGTATTCAGTCATTAACCGCGGTTATAACCATCGCCTCTATATATATAATATTAATATATATATTGCTAATACTTATATTGTTATATATATATATATACATTATTACTATACTTTAATTATTAGTCAAATATTATAACTATTATTCCGTTCCCTTCCCCACCCACCATTTTTTTTTTCTATATTTCTTATTATTAGGTAACCACAATTATAAGTGATGGCCAATGGGGATCGATGATCGCAAGCAAAGACGGATTTATATAGAGGATTACGGGGTCACGGGACACCGCTTCACTCGACCGAGATAGAGTAAAAAATTAGCAATTAATCATAAGGACCCTGTAAAAAAATTGCAAAGAAACCTGTATATAAATTACAAAGTAAATTGATAACATATATAATGGTCTGTAGTGAAGCTAGTTTTGCGCGCATAAATTAACTACTCAATCCTTGGTTCAAGTCTCACAATCTACATTTTTGCATTTATTTATATATATTATTAATATTCTTCATCTTATGCCATATTTTTAGTTTTCAACTATAATTAAAAAATTATATTTACTTTTTATATTTTTTCTAATGTATTTTATATTTTTTTTTCCAATGTCGTTATACTTGCTTTTAGTATAAATTTTTTTATACCATTTCTTAATTGTAAATTATTTTTTTATCTTATGTGATATTCAGTTTTAAACTAGAATTAAAACATATCTTTATTGTTTAATATTTTTTTTACCGTATCTAATATTTGTTTTTCTCAATATCATTATATTAGGTTTTGATCTAATTTTTTTTAAAATTTTTATCAATTATCATTTCTTTTTTTATTCTAATTTATTCTTCTCCTAAAACTATTCTTTTTCTTTTCTGTCTCATTTCTCTTCACGTGTCATTGAAAAATATTTTTTACAATTTTGTAAGTCTTTTTTTTTTTTTAAACAACAACATTATTAATTTTTATTTATCTCATTCTAGTTAATTTTTCTTTTTTTGTTTGATAAGGAACAGTTATAATTTTTATTATGTTCTTTATGTTTGTATTGGATATTAATAATCTTTGGTTTTTTTTTTTTTAATTCATTATGAGTATATATATATAGTTGTACATTAACAATTTTATCACAATTATTTTTGTTAATTCGACCCGAAATTATATTTGATCCGACCGGTTTTTAACTATAGAAAAATTATTGTGCACCCAGTAACCCCTGAGTCCTGGATTCGTCACTGATCGCAAGTGAAGGCGATTGGAGATGTGTTTTTTTAATTAAGTGAAAGTTATGTTTAATTTGGATTTTGTGTATGAAACAATGAATATATGTTTACTTTTCTTGTATGAAACAATGATGTTGTATTAGTTTGAATGATTGTGATTAAATTGTTTAATCGTGGTTAAAAACCATGGTTATGGTTATGGTATGAAGAATCATAACCGCAGTGGTATGGTTATGGTTATGGTATGAGTGAAAAAAAATATGGTATGGTTATGGTATTATTGTTATTCGCACCATACCCTCACCATCGTCAGCCCTACTTGTAATCTCACATTACGTCCATCCAAACGCCCCCTAGCCCTAAGGGTGTAAATACGAACAAAACTGTTAATATTTTATTGTATTTTATAGTGTAGTGAGAAATTGTTAATATTTATTTTTTGCAAGCATAAGATCAAATCTAAATGAAAATTAAAAACAATTATACGCTATATAAGTGACTGAGTTATCATATTTTTTGTGCAACTAGTATCATTATCGTGTTTTTGATAATTGAAGAATGACTTTTTTTTTCCTAACATAACAGTGGCTTCAATACATTTAAATTGTGTAGTTTCTTCAGGCACTCTAAGCTTTATTGTTAGATTTTTTTCATCAACTTTAAACGTAGAGTTTTGAGTTTTGTTTAGCTCAACATTTTATTGATGACAACTATTATTTTATAATGATATATCTGCATTTGAGAAAAAAAATAGTTTATCTGTAATAGTTGGTAGGCGAATTTGTAGTTTATATATTATTATATTGCTATTTAAAACCATCGTTGTAGTGCATGAATGCTTTTATGATATGTTTGGTAGTGTAAAAACTCGTTTATGACCTGTTTGTACCGTTAGAAGAATAGTAGTTGTCAATAGTTTGTTTTAGAAAGTATTTGTAAGATCTAATTTTTTCAACGTGATGTTTCGAGATAGTAATTTTAGTTATTTTGATATTTTTTGATTTGAAAAACTATATTTTATATTGTAGTATATATAATGTATTGTTATTTATGTAATTGAATATGTATAGTTTAAATTATAAAATATGAATATCATATATTTTAATGTTCAAATATATATAATATTTGAGGATATAAATTTATATTTCATTATGATATGATTATAAATTTTAGACAATACATATCGTGGAATATGAAAAATTCATCAATAAATTGTTGTATCAAATCCAATTAGTTTTTAAGATTAATTATTTTTAATTTAAATTATTTTAGTTATTAAGTTTTAGAATTAATTTTAATTATTAATGTGTCGCAGTCTTTTTATTCACACTATCAACATAAAAATTAGTAAATTCAAATTATCGGAAGAATAAATTCAGTGGATGAAATTGAATATCTGGCAAGAGTTTGAGGACTAAGGTTGACTTAACCTAAACTGTAACCACGAGCAAATAAGTACAAGAGACTATCCCGTCTTTCTTTTATTTTAGCTCGGGAGAAGGAAGCAGTCAGAGCGGGAAAGGCCGAAGTGCAAAAGAAAATCGCTGAACTCTCTCCTCCACTAGCTCGCCGTCGAAGAGGTGATGATCCCAATCTCCTCTCCCTTCAATTTTATGATTGAATCTCTTTTTTCTCAATTTCGGTTTTTTTTTCCTCGAGTTAGGGTTTCTGAGTGAATCAGACCAAATTGGAAGGACTGACTTGAGATTTTCGCCATGGTATCATACTCTCTCTATCGGCTCGCAGTTTTCTTCAAGTAAATCTTTTTTTTTCTTCTTGACCAATTTAGGGGCTGATTTGATGATTGATGTTTTAGTCAGGAAGGAAAGAAACAGTGTTGGATTTGGCCAAGTTCGTGGACAAGGGGGTTCAAGTCAAGCTTACTGGGGGCAGACAAGGTTTGATGACTAATCCTATAATTGTTCTCTCGCTAATAGCAGCTCTGAGTAGAAGTAGAGTTATTTTCGAGCAATTGAATCATAAACCTGAATATGAATCCTTTCAATACTTGAAAAGTATAGCTTCCTGCTGAAAGTTTGGTAACTAACCCCTCTTTTTATGTCGTTTCTTTGTTGTACTTCTTCATTACAGTTACTGGAACCCTGAAAGGTTATGACCAGTTGCTGAACCTTGTCTTGGATGAGGCTGTAGAGTTCCTAAGAGGTTAGTGGTTATGGCTCTCCTTGGGTTTTACTTGTACTGCAGCACGAGTCTATTAAAAAAGCACATATATGCACGTGAAAGAGATAATTTATGTGAAATTGCAATATGTGGTTTTGTTAGATTATGTCAGGGGAACTTCATTCCTCATAATGCTTATTTTTAAATCTTGTGTTTTTGCTAATAGTTCCATGATATTTTTATATTTGGTGTATTATTGGGAAGAGTACTACATTTGTTTGGAAATGAACTGTGACATGGATGCATTGTCTGGAGTCTAGATTAGTTAAAAGGAATGTTATATGACTTCACATTGATTTATTGCTGTAATTGCTTATTTGAGTCGACATTACAAACTTATATAGTAATCCATGGTTTCTCTAAGCTAAAAATTATTGAGTGATGATGCAGACTACCTTGCCTCCTGTTTTGCAGATCCTGATGATCCACTCAACACAACCGACCAGACCAGGCGTCTTGGGTTAATAGTATGTTCTGCTGCTTTGCTAGTATAGTATTCCTTCATGTTTCTACAGTAGATATAAGAGATCGAACTGTCTAATTCTTTTGAATGAGAGTTGAGACTTGGCAATTGGCTTGATAAACATGGTATTTCATGTCTGTGCATAGTATTTCAACTGTTTGACTAAGTTATTATGATCAAGAAAATGTGTGGGGAAATAAAACTAGGAGTAGGGTAAGTGGTCTATGCATGTAAATTGTGTAGCAGGAACTTATGCATTCTACATAACCGAAAATGAAATGAGCAGTGGTCTATGAATCCTATGACATGTTCAGACAAATGAAATAATACATGAATGAGAATCAGACTGATTTTGGGGTTTTGTTGGTGGCATATATTTGTTATTTTAGTGTAGGAAGTGATCTGCGATTGGCAAGTCTTGTGATTCTCTATGCGATTTGGGCGTTGAAGCATAATTTCTAGGAAGCAGAAGCACTTGTCTACATATATTTCATCCAATTTAACCTTTGACATTTTTAATTTCCCATATAATCTCCATGGCTTACCTAGCTACTATTGTGTTTGATTTTCTAATCATCTTTATCATCACATAGGTTTGATTTGTGTCACCTATGTCAGTTTCTACCTTTTATTAAAAAAAAGGTCATTCTAATATCTGTCAAGATTACTGATGTATTATTGTGAGGCTCGTCTTTTATCGGAACTTGACTTTGTTTTTCACCAGGTTTGATACCAAAAAGGTAAATTAAAACACCAACATGTAATGAGATGCTCCTAAACTTCTAAAGAGGACTTTGATCATCACAGAAATACATGACAACTAGACATTAATTTGTCATTTGCATAATTAGGTGCATTCATCATGTCATGTCATAAGTTCATATCTGTAATGGCGTCTTACTAATTATGGAGTGTGGTGCAGGTATGTCGAGGAACTGCTGTGATGCTTGTGTCGCCTACTGATGGCACGGATGAGATTGCCAACCCCTTTACTGAACCAGATGCTGCAGTATAGGAGATAACAACATTAAGTCTCCATACTTGTTGGAGTGTTAACTTTGTAAGCTTAAATTGTTGTTTGCTTCATTTTCCTATGAGAAACCCGTCTTGCAATTTCTTGCTTTGCAGAACAAGTTGATTTTTATTTATCATCAGCTACTTTTGTTGATGTAGTAGAAGGTTTAAATTAGAGGACAAAGAAAATCCAAGAAAAATATGGTGGTATACTTGCCCCTCCAAAATTCTTTAGAGTATGCTAAGTCTCACAATTCGGAAGATTTGGAGGAGATAAATGGTTTAAGTATGGTAGGGGTGTCAATGGGTCGACTGAGCCATAGAGCCTCGACCGGAGCCACTGAGGGCTCTGACTGAGCCCTCTGTGGCTCTATCGGAGCCAAGGGCCCCGATCTGGAGCCCTCTGGCTCCGATTGAGCCACAGAGGGCTCAGTCGGAGCCCTCTGTGGCCCCAATTGGTGGTGGCCGGCCCCGATTAGGGCTGTAGCCACCACCAATTGGGGTGGTTTCCGGCTCCAAGTGGTGTTGACCGACCTTTTTCGTGGTGGTCGGCGGCTTTGGAGGTAGTGGCCGGCGGCTTTGGGGTGACTTGAGTAAACAATAGAGACTAAATTGTAAATATTAAATTTTAGAAATATAAATTTGAGGACTAAATTAAACAAAATAAAATTATTTAACGGTCTGTTGACTAACAGAAGTACAAAAAATATACAACATCTCAAACATATGGCACCAAAAGCCTAAAAAATTAAACATATGAGACAAAAAACCTACACTGGTTATACATGTGGCACCAAAAGTACATTTAACCCTAAAATATAAGGGTTCTAATGAGTTTGATGATTTAATTTGGATTTTGAGTTAAATTTGTAAATTATAATTCAAATTTAGAGTTGAATTTAGATACAATAAACATAATGTTTAAGGTTTGTAAAAATAAATTATTTTTCAAATGAGACTATCCGCGGGTCGACTCACCCCGCAAGATATACGGAAAGGGTACGAGTCGATCATATCGACCCGCGAGGTGGTTCCGAAGCTGGCGATAACCACTCCATTGACGCCCCTAAGTAGGGTGGAGTAGTTAGGGTGGCAATATTATCCTCTATATTTAAGTATAATTACAGGGTACACTAAGTTTTTTTTTTTTTTTGATAACCTGCTAACTGAATGTTGTTTAAATTAATTAAAGATGCCAATCCAAAAAGTTTAAAATTGTCTTGATAAACTTTAACTTACGAGGAAATTGTTGATTTTATTATCAATTTCTATCATATTCGACGGAAAATAAAAATGTGGTGTTAACAGCACGTGAGACTTTTTAATGTATACCCATAATAGATTTGTTAAAAAATTGAAATGATTGTAGTGAAATATTTTCGTTGGTTATCCTTTCAATTTTAGAGTGTATTTCAATAAAATGTCTAACTGAAGCAATTTCGTTACAATTATTTTAATTTATTACTGAATCTATTTTGAATGTACAAAAAGACTACACGTGGTTTGCAGATATTCATTTTCTATCCAAATCAATGAAAATTATAAGGGTTAATAACCAACCTATGAAAGGTATGAAGTTTGTCCATGTTAACCGGAGAGGTCTGAAGTTTCAAATGTTGATTTGAGAGGTCTGAAGTTTCAACTTTGTTGAAATTTGGTTTTCCATCCATTTTTAGGGTTAAATTTAACAGAATTGTGTGAAATGACATTCTTGCCCCTTTTAATATTTTGTTTTATTTAATATCTTATTTGAGAAAATGTGAAATGAAAAAATTACCCCTGAAGTCAAATTACTCCGGCCGCCGCCACTCTGCTCCGGCCACCACCACCCTGACTCCGGCGACCACCATTTCGGCTCCGGCGACCGCCACCACAGTTCCGATTGGGCCCAAATCAGAGCCTCAAAGCTCCGAAACTATGATCGGAGCCACAGAGGTCCAGATCAGAGCTCTGTGGCTCAGGTCGGAGCCACAAAGCTCCGATCGGAGCCACAAACTCCGATCGGAGCCACAAAGCTCCGATCTGAGCTCTGTGGCTCAAGTTCGGAGCCACAGAGCTCCAGATCGAAGCTACGTGGCTCCGACCTGAGCCACAGAGCTCCGATCAGAGCTTTGTGGCTCCGATTTGGGCCCAACCGGAGCCATGTGGCGGTCGCCGGAGCCGAGGTGGTGGTTGCCGGAGTCGGGGTGGTGGTCACCGGAGCCGGGGTGGCGGTGGCCGGAGCCATGGTGGCTTTAAAGGCATTTTCGTATTTTCTTTTCAAGCATGTGAGGGGCACTGTTAGCATATGATGACGTGGCGCCGTAATTGGTAGCCCGTTAATATATGTGGTTACCTAAGATAATTAGGTAAATGTCACATTAGGGCTAATTGGGCCAGACCCAATTCCCATGTGAAAGGGGAGGCCCAAAATTGGGCCTCCCCCACCACATGATAAGTCGGCCGAAACCCTAATAGTAGGGAGGAGGATTTTCTCCTCCTCCCACTATATAAGGAGGTCTTGGGGGTCACCTCCAAAACACACTTTGATCACAACTCCTCCTAAGTTGTGATTTGAGAGAAATCTTTTTCTCTCTATAGTGAGTTCGGCCGGCTCAATAAACACCACCATTGGTTTGCCAAATTGCTTCCGAGCATTCAGTCCGAGGTTCTGTCCCCGTTGAAAAATCGATAAGAGGATTTGCTGTGGAGCTTATACCGCGTAGGACTTCTTCTCATGAAGAACTTGTACGGGTTCCGACCGGAGGATCAGAACTCCCTCCACAACGTTCTTGGGCAGGAAAGCTATTGAGGTATGTGTACATTATTCCGCTGCGTAATTAGATTACTTACAAGTACACGTTTAGCATTCTGTAGTATTACGTCCCCGTAATCCAACAGTGGTATCAGAGCAAGTGTTAGGAGTTCTTAAAATTTTGATAAACTGATGTTCTTGAAATTTTTATAAAAACCGAAATTTTTATGAGGAACACCATGAGTAATCCGAAATTTTTAAACAAATTTCATATGTTTGATCTCCAAAAATTAAAATTTTCGGAATTTACATGTTTTTATAGATCAAAACCGAAAATTCATGTTTAAATTTGAGTTTGATGTTCATGATCTTCAAGAACGCGATAAGTTTTATCAAGAACAATATTTGGATTCATGATCATAGTAGTGTTTGATCTTAAAATTTGACAATTTTCCCAATTTTTGGTGTTATGGCCGAAACCCTAGGTGAATTATTAGGTAAAAAATTTAATTTCTTGGGGTGCAAGTAAGTAAAATTCGGCTGGCCTAGCATGGTGGATATATTTGTTACCATATTTTAATTTTATTAAAAGGAGACAATATATCTATAAATTGGAAAGATAAGGAAAGATTCATATTATATATTTAAAATATCAATATATTTAGCTAAAATATAGGGATAAAGATATATTGATAGGATTTAATTACTTAAAAGGATTAAGAAAAATAACATATATTTTAATCCCTAAAGATATATTTGACAATAATATATAGATATATATGTGTGTGTGGCCGAAATTATATATATATATATATATATATATATATATATATATATATATATATATATATATATATATATATATATATATATATATATATATATATGTTTATATTGTTAGTTGATGTACATCTTCTAGATAAAATCTTGACAATATTTATATATATGTTACTTAATTATTGTGCCGAAATATATATATATATATATATATATATATATATATATCTTTATACCAATATAAAATGTGAGAGTTGTCCTCACCCCCAAAAGGTACCTCTTGAACATTTTTATTTTTATTTTAATTTATTATTATTATTATTATTATTATTATATATATATATATATACTATATTTAGTTCCCATATATTTTTTTTATTATATATACGTGTTATATTTAGTTTCCCTATTTTTATAAAATTGGCGATTTAGTCTTTTTATCTTTGAGACCCATCTATTTATCTTTACTATTACTAAAAAAACCAGTTAGTTACATTTTGTTATTTTTAGTTTTTTAAGTCGCTTAATTGGTAGGTCACCGTAGTTATTATTAATTTCTCCAACAAATATACTTATCAGTTAGAGTCAACATGCATTCAATAGGTGCAAATGTCAGGTAGATGCATTTTTCCATTCACTATATCACCGATTTAGGGATGTTCCGCTTGTTGACATTTTTGTATCAAATAAATTAGTAACTTGCTAACTCATATAACATATCAAATATGGATCAAACCTGATTCTTGAAGTTTGACTTTACATATAACATGTTACTCAATGTTTAATACTTATTGACTCGAACTATCGATTTAGTTCTTGCGTTTGTAAATTCAATCATATTAGGAATCTCCTAATTGGTAGTTGAATAAATAGTTAAGTTGAATTCAAGTATAAACTTTAGACATTAGTGTTTTAAAAAATTGATAATTTAGTATGTACAATATTTGAGTATTACTAAAAATTTCATTAGATGTTGCATTAACTTTTTTGTTAAGGTCGCTTAACTGACGTCTTACATTAATTATCATTAGCTTATTAATACAATATACATATAAATTTGAGCCACCCATAAAGTAAGATATGTACTCAACTCGTGCAAACTTCGAGTACATGTTGAGATTTTTTTCGTATCACATAGATCAGTCACTTGTCAAATAATATCAATTGTTAAAATATGGGTCAACCACGGTTCTTGAATTTTGATCTTTTACGGATAACTGGTACTCATCGTCCAACATTTAGGGCACGTTTGATTGCCGGTATTGCGATATCCTAATACCGGTATTAGCTAATACCGTGTTTGTGTCAACTTGGTATTGGTATTAGCTAATACTTGGTATTAGCTAATACTCAATTATAGAAGGAATTTGGTATTAATTAATACCATCTAAAAGTAAAGCATTAGCTAATACTAATCTCCTAATTACCAATTTACCCTTGTAATATATGGCAAACTCTCACTGTTTACATCGTAGCTTCGGGCCGGACCCCGTTTACATCGAAACTTCGGACACGGGTCGGGCCGAGTCATGTTCGGGCCGGGCTGGGCGGTTCAGGCCGGGCGATTCGGGCTCTTCGGGTCTGGCTGGGCGGTTCGGGCCGGGTTGGGCTGGTCAGTTCGGGGCGGGCTGGGTGATTCGGGCTGGGCTGGTCAGTTCGGGCCGGGCTGGTTGATTCGGGCTGGGATGGTCAGTTCGGGCCGGGCTGGGTGGTTCGGGCCAGGCAGGTCAATTCTGGTCGGGCTGTGCGGTTCGGGCCGGGCTGAGCAATTCGGTCTGTTCGGGTCGGGTTGCTTTATGTTGCTTTGGTTAGTTCGGGCTAGGGCCGGGTCGGGCTAATCACTTTTTTCAATTGTTTTGTAATATTTTCTTTATATATATATACATATTTATACATTAGCAAAAATAGTTTTTACTATTTATACATAAATTTGATTTTTTTTTTATGAAAAATATTATTTTAAATAATTGAAGTTACTTTTTTTTGTTAAATTTTATCTTTGTTAAATTAATCATATGTAAAATATATCTTCATTGAAAATGCAAGTAAGGGTATTTAGGTCTTTTAGTCATTGTATTAGGATATCCTAATACAAAGTTCATTCAAACATTGTATTAGGATATCCTAATACATGACTCAATCAAATATTGTATTAGCTAAGCATGTATTAGCTAATACCGGTATTAGGATATCGCAATACCGACAATCAAACGTGCCCTTAGGGTCTCGAATCATTAATTTAGTTACTCAGTCTATCAATTAAATCAAATTGTGTACAACATAATTAGTAGTTAATTAAGTAATTGACATAAAATCAAGTATAAACTTTAGATTTTAATGAATTGAAATTTCATTTAGCGTTAAATCAATTTTTGTTGGTATTATGATATAAAATTGCATGAAAAGTGTATAGTTACGTTTGTATAGGTCAAACTGCTCCACCGATGACTCTAAGTGGTTAATTACGGGCTTACATTCTTCACTACTCAAGTTGATAAATTAGACACAACTTTGTCGTTAATAACTCACATCATGCTCAATCCAACTCATTAGTTATAACAGTAAATTAGTATCGTAATTTAAAAAAATAGTTAATTTTTTTGACTTAATTATCCTCTTCTATTTTTCCCGTTTTGAATTACTTTGTGTCGTTCTTTTCGATCACATATTCATTTCTCGCAACACATAAACTTGGCCATGTATTAATTACATGTTAAAATATTAGAAAACTGAAGATAAATTATGTATTTTAAAACTTAGACGATTAATACGCGTGCAACGCACGCGTTAATAACTAGTATATATATATATATATGCAATATTGGAAATTATTTTAGATAATTAATATTTCTTGGTGGCTAAGTTAAGTTTTTAGTGGATTTTAAAACCCTACTTAGCCCACAAGATATATTTCAGCCGAACCCTATGGGTTTATTGGGCCGGTCCAATTTCTAAAACCGGAACAGGTTAAACCAATCCGGGTTTTTCTTAATCGGGTCGAACTAGTCGGGTCGGGTCGGACCAAAGTAACTAAGTGAATCTAAACCGAACCGGTTTCGAGTGAACTGAACCACAATATTATTTTATTGAACCGTTTCGGACCAAACCGGATTTTTAAAATCGGACCGACTCATACCGTATTTCAAATTGGACCGAACCAAAATTAAAAAAAATTCGGAAATTTTAAATGTTTAATAAAATAGGATGTCAAATTTTAAATTCAAAATGTTTTCGAACTTTAAAAGTTAACCTAAAGAGTGCTCTTAGGGTTTACGTTTTAACATGTTTTCGGATAAAACCCTAATACCTGGTTACGATTATGGGGATGGATCTCGGATATGCATGTTTTTGGGATTGGATTAAATTAGTGGGCTGAATTGCAATTGTTTACTTTCTGCAACATATATTAGAACTGTCGTCTTGACTTAGTCAAGCTAGCTGGATAATAAATTGCGAGCATTGAGCTCTGGGATTTAAATATATGGTATGTGCAATAGGATATACATGCTATGCTGATTGAAATTGCCTAGAATCCATGTCTAGCAATTTCGCATGATTGATTGTAAGCATGAATTGCAAGTAAGCCCCTAATATTTTCAAAACGTTTTTTAAAAACTGAAAATACCAGTCGCCAATTATGCATATGATGTATGCGGAAGTTGCATGTTTTTACACGTATGCTAGAATGTTCATGAATGAAAGCATGTGGTAATTTACTTTAAGTAGAATTATGTATGATAAGGAACATTAGACGCATGACGCGTAAGCATGTTGTTTTG
This sequence comes from Clarkia xantiana subsp. parviflora, assembly GCA_036873135.1. Taxonomy (NCBI): domain Eukaryota; kingdom Viridiplantae; phylum Streptophyta; class Magnoliopsida; order Myrtales; family Onagraceae; genus Clarkia; species Clarkia xantiana. The sequence goes on along the minus strand of JAPTYO010000012.1, from coordinate 14,430,300 downwards.
GTTTGTTCGATGTTTATGGCATGATATAGTGCTATGCATGCGTAAATTATCGGATAATTCTCTTAAATCAAAAGGGCATTGGGAAAGTCAAGATCGGGTATGCTTATTTGAAAACTCCAGTTGCGGTAATTTGCAACATAATAACCGTTTTCAAAAGACTGATCTATTGGATTGAAGACGACAATAGTGTGAACTCTTTCACAACACCCCCTTCCCTCGGTTTACTGGCGGTCGGTTTGGTTTAATGACTGAAGGATCACTATTCGTCGTATTCCATCTTAATAGATAATCCGATGTTTGTAATTCTGTCAAAATGTTATTGTCTCCGTGATTTGCATAATCATCAATGTGGAAGTTGGCTCAATTAGTGTGATTCGATATTACTCGCAATCTTGATGGTATTAATTATGATGAATAAAATTGGAGTGTGTGTTGAACACTCCACTAAGATTCCGAAAAGTAGAGAGGACAACTACAGATGAATGTAATAACCTGTATGATTTTGACAATGAGAAATGAATGTGATAATTTGCTTCCCCAAGAATTGGAGTAGATTTTTTGATGATCTGAACGCATATATGGTGATACAATCGATCTTGGTAAAAGGGGGTTGATGAAGACTTCAATTGAAACCAGGCAATGTTATAGCTTAGTATTCCTTCGCATCCGCCTCGGAGGAAGCAAGGATGCACACGCTAGAATATTTCGGTTGAATGAGATGGTCTTCTCTCTTTTCATGGATGTCGGTGTAAAACCCGCATCAGATCTTCAGGATGAAAGGTCAACATGAAAATGATGTATATGGTTGTCTGATATTGACAAGACTCAATAACCGTGAGCCTAATCAAATATAGTAACCACATCAGTGAAAGGGAAACCTTATCTGCTCACCATAACGAGTTCGAAAGAAGTGAAGAATGATCCGCATAGCAAGAGAGAACTGGACCGAATAAGTCCTATACAATTATCCGGTGTGTTAAACCCCGTTGATAAAGTGCGTCTTAAATACGCCTCGTAGGTCATGTGTATGAAACTGTAAAATGTTTTATACGGACACAGATCATTTGAAGTGATTCACTCGTGAATTTACTCAGACGAGATGTTCAACATGACTCAAAGTTCTTGACTATATGCGCCAGAATCATGGATCGAATATTCAAACTTCAGATCAAGAACTATATCATTGTCATTTATCGTTCATTGTTCGTTTCTAAAATTTTGGTTATTTTGAGATTCGAAGTTATTGAATAAAGTAACTGTTGCTCGATTCGAAGCTCAATTTGCTTATCAATTTAACGTCTCGGTTGAACGAGAACGTCTCAGTTGTTATGCGGATCATGGTTCACTTCTTTCGAACTCACTATGTTGAGCAGATAAGGTTTCCTTTTCACTAATGTGGTTAATGTACTTGATTAGGCTCAAGGTTATTGAGTCATGTCAATATCAGACAACCATATACATCATTTCCATATTGACCTTTCATCTTGAAGATCTGATGCGGGTTTTACGCCGACATCCATGAAAAGAGAGAAGACAATTTCATTCAACCTAAACATTTCTAGCGTTTGCATCCTTGCTCCAACCGAGGCGGATGCGAATGAATACTAAGCTATAACATTGTCTGGTTTCAATTGAAGTCTTCATCAACCCCCTTTTACCAAGGTCGATTGTATCGCCATATATGCGTTCAGATCATCAAAAAACCCACTCCAATTCTTGGGGAAGCAAATTATCACATTCATTTCTCATTGTCAAAATCATACAGGTTACTATATTCATCCGTAGTTGTCCTCTCCACTTTTCGGAATCGTAGTGGAGAGTTCAACACACACTCCAATTTTATTCATCATAATTAATACCATCAAGGTTGCGAGTAATATCGAATCGAGCTAATTCAGCCAACTCTCACATTGATAATTATGCAAATCAGGAAGACAATAACATTTTGAAAAAGAATTGCAAACATCGGATTATCTATTAAGATGGAATACAATAAATAGTCATCCCTCAGTCATCTAGACAAAACCGACTGCCAGTAAACCGAGGGAAGGGGGTCCGTGAAAGAGTTCACACTACCGTCTAGTTTAATCTAATAGATCAGTCTTTTGAAAACGGTTATTATTTTGTAAATTACCAGAACAGGAATATTTTGAAAAATATGTATACCTGATCTTGGCTTTCCCAATGCCCTTTTGTATTTTAAAAATTTCCGACTATTTTACGCATGCATATAATTCTACTACACTCAGCAAATTACCATATCATGCCATAAAATCGGCCAAACCAAACATCATGCATACGCGTCTGCGTCTAATGTTCCGAAGAACTCATGCTAGCATACATAATTCTACGTAAAGTAAATTATCACATGCTTTATCATCCTCAACATTTTAGCATACGTGTCAAACATGAAACTTTCATAAACATGCATAATTGGCGACTGGATTTTCATTTTAAACACCTTTAAAATATTAGGGGCTGATTTGCAATTCATGCTTACAATCAAACATGCAAATTTCTAGACATGGATCCTAGGCAATTTCCAACCATCACAGCATGTCTATCCTATTGCGCAAACCATATATTTAAATCCCAGAGCTCAATGCTCGCAATATAATATCCAGCTAGCTTGACATAGTCAAGACGACAGTTCTAATTATATTAAATATACGTTGCAGAAAGTAAACAATTGCAGTTCGGCCCTCTAATTTTAATCCAGTCCCTAAAACATGCATTTCCGAGACCCATCCCCATAATCGTAACTAGGCATTAGGGTTTTAACCGAAAATGTGTAAAAACACAAACCCTAAGAGCACTGTTTAGGTTAATTTTAAAGTTCGAAAACGTTTTGGATTTAAAATTCGACATCCTATTTTATTGAACATTTTAAAATTTTCGAAAATTTTAAAATTGGTTCTGTCCAAATTAAAATCGGTTCGGGTCGGTCCGATCTAAAAATTCGATTTGGTCCGAAACGGTTCAATAAAATAAGATTGTGGTTCGGTTCATCACTCAAAACTGGTTCAGTTTAGATTCACTTAGTTACCTAGGTCAAACCCTACCCATCTAGGTCGGTCCGATTAAGAAAATTCAGATTGGTTTAACCCGCTCCGTTAACGCAAATTGAATTGGCCCATAAACCCTAGTGGGTTAGGCCAAAATACTTCTCTTGGGCTAAATAGAGTTTTAAAATCAACCAAAAACTTAACTTAGCCCATAAGAAATATCATTTATGTAAAATAATTTCCAATATTGCTAATATATATATATATATATATAAAATTCGGCACATGCATTATTAATATATATAAATATTGTCAAAATTCTATCTTTAAGATGTAAATCAATCAATAATATATATATATATATATATATATAATTTGGCCAACATATATATATATATATAATTATTTTCAAATATATGTTTAGGGAAAAAATATATAGACAATATATCTTCTTAATCTTTTTAAGTAACTAAATCCTATCAATATATCTTTATCCATATCTTTAACTAAATATATTAAAAGTTTATATATTTTACTCTATATATTGTGAATCTTTTCATTATCTTTCCAATTTATAGATATATTGTTTCCTTTAATAAAATTAAAATATGGTAACAAGTATATCCATAGTCTAGGCCGGCCGAATTTTCTTACTTGCACCCCAAGAAATTAAAATTTTTACCTAATAATTCACCTAGGGTTTTCGGCCATAACACCTTTTATCGAAAAAATTATCAAATTTTAAGATCAAATACTATTATGATCATGAATCCAAAAATTGTTCTTGATAAAATTCATCGTGTTTTTGAAGATTATGAACATCAAACTCAAATATAAACAAAAATTTCGACTTTGATCTTTAAAAACGTGTAAAATCTGAAATTTTAAGTTTTAAAAGATCAAAAACATGAAATTTTGTCAAAGTTTTCAGATTCTTGATGCAAAATTCGGTGTTCATGAATAAAAACCAAGAACATCAGTTTATCAAAATTTTAAGAACTCCTAACACATGCTCTGATACCACTGTTGGATTACGGAGACGTAATACTATGAAACACTAAAACATGTATGTGCTAGTAATCTAAATTACACAGCGGAAGAATTCGCACATACCTCAAAGATGAATCCTTTGCCCAAGATGTTGTGGAGGGAGTTCACGATCCACCGATCGGGACCTCGTGCAAGTTCCTAGAAGGAAGTCCCACGAAGTATGGCTCCACAGCAAATCATCTGATCAGTTCTTCGGCGGGGACAGATCCTCGGATTGATAGCTCGAAAGCAATTTGGCACACCCTTGGTGAATGTGTGGTTCGGCCGAAACTTTACTATTAGGAGTGAAGGAATTCACTCCAATTTACTCTTAAGAAGAGTTGTGAGAATACTTAGGAAAATCCCAAGACACCACTATATATAGAAGGAATGGAGTGGACAAAAGTCCACTCCATTCCATGTGGTACTCTATGTTTCGGCCGGCCACTTCAATGTATAAGGGAGGCCCAATTTTGGGCCCCTCATGTCATTAGGGAATTGGGTCTGGCCCAATTACCCTAAAGGGACATTTACCTAATTGTCTTAGGTAACATATACATATATTAACGGGCTACCATTTACGGCGGCCCTACACCTTATGCTAACAGTGCACACTAATCTTTTCCTGGAACTGGACCACTGCCATACCCGGTTAACAGTCCGACCCGGTTCGACCGCTGGTCCGGTTTTCAAAACACTGAGTTGTATTAGTATAAAATCTGAAATGGGTATATGTACAATGAAATTATTTCCGAGCATTAAATCAAATATTTCACATTAAATTTGTACTTTGAAACGATATGTCCCATCTCTCGAAGGACTTGCGTGTTGCATGCGTAACACCAGCTGTTACCCGTGGTGTAATCGTTTCGTTTCCAAAATTTAATTTAATCGGTTTCGTACATGTTCGACGTTACAGTTTATTTATTTTAGGGAGGACTAGCAATAGATTATAACTAAATCGTTCGTTTTAGTTATGCAATCGATGGGGTTACAATGAATTGGAGTATGTGTAATCGTTTCATTTATTCAGCCTCCTATCCTGGCCGAAATTTTGGTTCTTTATTCCGTATATTCGGATTTTGTTCGGACCAACCCCGTTGACCGGGTCGATTAATTGATAAGTAAATTGTAATTCGAATCGAATTGGATTCAATCTCAATAATAGTTACTTTATTCAATCACCCGAAAATATAAATAACCAAAGTCATCAATTCAAATGAACGATGAAAGATGAAACGACAAATAAGGTTCTTGATATGAAGGTCACGTGTTCGATCCACGCTCATCGCACTGATAGTCGAGAACTCTAAGTCATGTCGAGCACCACATATGAGCAAATTCATGAGTGAATCATATCATATGATCTGTGTCGAAATAGACCTTTTTACAACTTTATATTCATGACATACGAGGCGTACTAGGGACGCACTTTATCGACGGTGTTTGTCCCACCAGATATTCGTATAGGACCTCTGTGGTCCGGTTCTCTCCATGAAATATGGAAGTCATGGTTGATTTCCCTCAACGTCCTGTGGTGATTTTTGAAGTTGGTTTCCCTTTTGCCTTGGCTACTGCACTTGAATAGACTCATGGTAAGTGAGCCCCATCATCATCAGACAACCATGAAAGGGGATACCTCTTCAATATGAGAAATATTCTCCTCCATATTGACCTTTCATCCTGAAGGTCTCGAGTGACTTTTACACCAAAATTCATGGAGAGAAGATCATCATATTCAACCAAAACATTTCTAGCCTCAGCGGCCTTGCGTCCACCGAAGAGGATGCAAAGGAAACACTAAAGCTGTAATTGGTAGGTTTTAAGCCTTCGGTCAACGGGTTGTCGGTCTAAGGCTTGTTCCTCACTGGTGAACTGACGGATTTAGAACTCTCGGGGCTAGTCGCTCTGATGCTTGTCCTTCTGTCATCCTCCTTCTCTTCTCCACGTTACCCTGCAATAGGGGCAATATCAAGCACGGAGGAGGGTGGTGCTTGATGAACCCTCTCCGATTCTTAAGTCAGAACGTCGTTTTTAGAGAGATAAAGCTAGAGAGAAGTCAGAGCTAAATTGCACACTTAGCCAAGATGATCAAATGAATGGTGGAAAAGTTGTATTTATAGGCAACGGTGTCATTAAGATGACTTAATGACATCGTTAACCTTTAAACACAATTAATTAGTCCTTGATCATATAATTAAAACCTTAAAGCATGGAGAGGTTGGCGGAAATAATCTAAGTGCGGGAGTCGGGAAACGGTGCCAGGGCTCTTGGGGGCGGGGAGAAAATCCGACCCCCGAGGGTAGGGGTTGGGTGTGGCCACCCAACCCCTCCCTAGGGGAGATGGGTTTGCCAACCCGATCTCCCCTAGGGGAGGTCGGGTGTGGCCACCCGACCTCACCTAGGTGAGTTCGTCGCGCGGCCCGGACGAATATTTTCGCCTCGTCCGGACCGTTGGCGTTTCGGCGGGGTGTTTGGGTCGAAGTTTCGATTTATAATCATTAACGGGGTGATAAAAATAAAACGATTCGGAAGTCAACGGGTTCAAATTGAGCGTATATCCATCACATGCCCGCGAGTCAACCAATGGCCTGACCCTTGATTGACTCTATTTTAGGATGGTATGACACGCGCAATTTGAAGCCAGGATTTTACCTTTTGTCTGAATCTTTACTTACCCATGGATGTGTGTCTCTGACTCTGCCCCCTGTCTTATAAAATGGAGGAGTTGCAAACGTCAGAATAGCACAGACACGTGTCCAAGCACGTGTCCGTCTGAGATGGAAATAATAAATCCAATACCGTCACGAGCTTATACTCGGAAAATATACGCATATGTGGGGATGCAACATGAATATGGTTAAGTGAGTCCATGCTTCAATTTCATGACGGGGTAAGCCAATGTGGGAAAATTTTCAAATTTGGTCCAAAATTTTCCCTAAGTATAGGATACTAAAAAATATGCCTATAGGATGCTAACTATGGTGGGTGTGAGTTTAACCGTGGTTAATGGGAACTAGGGGTATCGGTTTTTAAATCTGACCTTTAAAATTTTCCTTTCCAGAGATTAACGGTGCTGATTTAGCGGCTTTGGAAAAAACCCTACTCCATTTTACTATAAAAAGGGATAAGTGATTACCTCATTCTCGTTGTCCTTTTCTCTTTTTCCCTTTTGGCGGTAGGATTCTTAGTTGGATTCACTCTTCGGGACGCGTGTCGCCTTGAGGTACGTGCCTTTTCCTTTGTGTAAGTGTTGCTTTTGGGGAATGTGATCCTGCTTCCCCTTTGATTGTTTCTTTTCTTGCCTTGTTTCTTGATTTGTGGGTCTTCATGGTGATATGGTCCTGTTTGGTTCATCCTCTTGCCCCCGTGCCTCTGCTTACTAGCATGTGGGGTCTTTTTATAATGAGGTTATGACTATCTCTCCTTATCCCCTACATCTGCTCCTTGGCTCGTGGGGTCTCTCTATAATGGGGTTATAACTATCTCCCCTTGCCCCCTACCTCTGCTCATTGGCCTGTGGGGTTTTCTTATATCATCTTTCTATTCTTACCTTTTGACTTTGTATTCGTCATTTTAGGAAAATGAGTTTCATATCGTCTCTACGATCCTTTTACTGTTTTACTTGGGCTAAGTTCGCATATTTTCGATCAGCAGATCTCCCCGGTGTTTGATGAGGAGTAAGAGGCCAGTACGGGTGGGAGTAGTTAGCTCCGGGATCGGACCCTCGATTGCAAAAAGATCGGGTTTTTGTGGTGTAAGGAGGTGTCCCCCTGCTGGAGGTAAGGGCGGTGTTGGTGTTAGGGTACCATCTTCTTTCTATATTGATGCCCCCCAATTGAGGGTCTGGGAGCCGTCTTTTGCTTCTTCCTTGTTTGGTAAGTCTTGGAATGTCTGAGTCTCCTTAGCGTATATTGGTGTTTACTATGTGTCTTCTTGTAGGTAGACTTCGTCTTCCGCTTCTGAGACGAAAGGAGCTATCTCGTCCTCCAGTTGATGGAATTGTTGGGTCTGAGTGGGCGCCTTATTACGGGCGTGAGGCTCGTTTTGACAATCAATCTTCTTTGCAAACTCCTGAGGTTGGAGTTCGTGTTTTGCAGTCTGCTATTCCTCCTGCTGATCGTGTGCCTCCTCCTAAGGGGTCGGAGGCAGTTTATGGATTGGCTCATGATGTGTTGTCTCGCTATGCTTCTGTAATTTTTTCTTTACCTTGTTATCCTTTAGGACGTTTCTCTTTCATGCTTTGTCCATCTCACCCTTTGTTTTTGTCCCAGGGTATTGCCGACATTGTTAATTTGTCCACCCTTGTTATTGATCTTGCTGAGTAGAAGAAGGTGCACGAGGACACTTGTGTCTCCCTTAGTTCTAAGCTTGTTAGTTGTTTGGAGCATAGTCGTATCACGGATTTGCAGTGCCGATATTTGGAGAGTCGTATTGCCCTTCTTAAAGAAGAGATTGAGGCTTTAAGACAGAAGTCTTATCGCGATGAGGTACTTCGGGCTGCTGAGTTGGTGTCCCTTGAGGAAATGCTTCGTATGGAGGAGAAAGGGTGTGTTATTGCTGAGTATAAGGGTTCTTCTTCTTATCAGGCTGCTATCAATGTTCGCTGCTCTGTGGCTAAGCGTGTTTCTTTAAAGGCGGTTCTTGAGCGTATATATATGATTGCTCCTGACTTTCCATTTTCTCAGCTTGGTGATTTGTCTGACTTTGCTGTTAGGCATATTGCCAAGATGAGGAAGTAGTACACCTATCTCTTGTGGTGGTTTTGCGAGTTTGTGGCTTGAGGTTTCTCTTAATTTGGGTCGTACTTCTCCCTCTTAACTTCTAGCCTCTTTATGTTGGTCTGTTTCGGGATTGGATCTCAGAATCTTCTCATAGATTGTTGGGTTGCTAAGTGGTTTGTCTCTATTGGTTATGTTGTTACTTTGCTTCTCATTCATGTTGCTTGGCTGAAGTACCTATGAGGTAGTCTTGAACTTGTACTCATCTTTGTTTATTGGGTTTATCAAGGGCTCCTTCTTGTGGTGTCTTCTTACTACTCTTCATGTTGGTCGGTTGCACTTATCTCTTAGTTTTTCCATCTTTGTTTGATACACTTGTCTTTGCTTATGGTATGCATGGTAGGGTGATTATCTCCCCTTTTCATGATAACTCCCTGTGCCTCAGTGTGTAGTTCTTTGGTTATGGACCCCTCATTTTCTGGTGTTTCCTTTACTTTGCATTTCTTTTGTATTTTTCTTCATCATCGTACCTGCTATCTCATCAAGAAAAAACATTATGTGTTCTTCATACGACTTTGCTTTGCAATTATTTTCTCATGCAATCCTTCTTAGTATGGTGCAATGATCTCTTCTGATACCCTTTAAATGGTATAAATGGGACTGTTAGACCAAAGATACGCTCTTGGTGGGCGTCGAATCTGTTCACGAGACAGGCTCTCGGAGGGCACTTAACGTTTCACAGGATAGGTTCCCGGAGGGCACAAGTTAGACCAAAGATACGATCCTGGTGGGCGTTGAATCTGGTAGTTTGAAATCTACCTCAAGATACGCTCTTGGGGCGTCGAATCTGGTAGTTTGAAATCTACCTCAAGATACGCTCTTGGGGGCGTCGAATCTGGTAGTTTGAAATCTACCTCAAGATACGCTCTTGGTGGCGTCGAAGGTTGTAGTTTTTAGAAACCACTCTCAAGATACGCTCTTGGGGGCGTCGAAGTTCGTAGTTTTTGGAAACCATTCTCAAGATACACTCTTGGGGGCGTCGAAGTTCGTAGTTTTTGGAAACCACTCTCAAGATACGCTCTTGGGGGCGTCGAAGTTCGTAGTTTTTGGAAACCACTCTCAAGATACGCTATTGGGGCTTCGAAGGTTGTAGTATGAAAACTACTCTCAAGATACGCTCTTGGGGGCGTCGAAGTTCGTAATTTTTGGAAACCACTCTCAAGATACGCTCTTGGGGGCGTCGAAGGTCGTAGTATGAAAACTACTCTCAAGATACGCTCTTGGGGGCGTCGAAGTTCGTAGTTTTAAAACTACTCTCAAGATACGCTCTTGGGGGCGTTGCTGGCGTTGTTGACTTGGAAGTCATATCTGTGTAAGGATAACATAGTGATTATATCACCATCTTTTTTGACAGATACTGTTGGGTAACTTCTAATTTATTAGGAGCATTCACGCTTTATGTATATTTGGGGTGCCTTGGATGGATCAAGACACCCTTTGGTGGAAATCAAAGATAGTTGTAGAGTCGGAGTAACTTCTTGAGTTCTCCTTCTCAAAAGTTGTTTTTGGAAAACTTAAAATGCTTGAACATGCAAAGTGCTGAATATTAAACTAAGGATATGGTCTTTTATTTGTGTTGTCTTCTTAGACGTAGAACTTCTTTAGATGTTCTCCACTGAAGGTGTTTGTGGAGATATACCCATCCCCATCCTCTAGGCGGTAAGAATTTGCGTATGGAACTGATGCTATCTTATATGGCCCTTCCCACTTTGGAGATAATTTTCTGACTTGATCTAAGTGTGAGAACTCGTTCTTCCTGAGCACTAGTTCTCCTATGTGGAATTGCCTCTCCTTGACTTGGCGGTTGTAATATCTTGCGGATACAAGGCGCATTCGTGCCTGTGCTTCCTCTGAGTTCCATCTTTTATCATCCACAAGGTCTAAGTCTAAGAGCCTTGCTTTGTTGTTCTCGTGCTCTTCAAAGTACGTGGACCTTAGTGATGATACAGCCATTTCTACTGGTGCCACCGCTTCGGTTCCGTGTACTAGGCCAAATGGTGTTTCTCCTGTGGCTATCTTTGGTGTTGTTCGCACTGCCCACAGGACATTTTCCAGCTCATCTACCCAACTTCCCTTGGTAGCATGAAGTCGTTTCTTTAAACCGTCTAGCACTATTTTATTTGCCGACTCTACTTGCCCGTTTGTCTGGGGGTGCTTTACTGATGCGAAGCGTTGCTCTATATTCAGCCTTTCACAGTACCATTGCAGTTTCTTACTTTTGAATTGTGGACCATTATCACTTATTATGGCTTTTGGGACTCCGTATCTCGAGACAATGTGAGATTGAATGAAGTTAACGATTTGTTCGTCTGTTGTCTTTCCCATTGGCTTCGCTTCTATCCACTTGGAGAAGTAGTCTATTGCTACTATTATGCAAGTTTTCTGCCCTTTTGTTCTTGGTAGGGGACCTATCAGATCGATCCCCCACTGTGCGAATGGCCAGGCTCCCGAGATGGAACTTAGCTTTGCTGTGGGGCTGTTATATTTCTGGAGTACCTTTGGCAGTGATCACATTTTTGTACCAAGTCTGCTGCTTCTTTGCTCATTGTTGGCCAATAGTACCCTAGATTGTAGACCTTTCAGATTATTGATCGTGCTCCTTCATGGCACCCCGCATCTCCTTCATGGAGCTCTACAAGTGCTCTCTCTGTTTTTGGATATGTTATGCATTTGAGGAAGGGTGTGGAGTACCCTTTTTTTTTTTTGTAGAGTTAATTATCCATCATTGCATAATTTCTAGCCATCCTTTCAATCTTGACTGCCTCCACTTTATCCTCTGGGAGTTTTCCTTCCGTGATGTACTAACGCATTGGGGTCATCCAGGCTTCTCCTTCATCTATCACTAGAGTCTCCATTTGTTCTATCACTGATTGCGTTCTTTGCTCTACAAAGTGAACCTCTTTGCCTGCTTCTGCCCCTAGGGCTAGTTTGCTTAAGGCGTCCGCCTCCTGGTTTTGTTCTCTTGGGACTGACTCAATGTCGAAGCTTTGGAAGCTCTTTATTAGGTCCCTGGCTTGTTGTAGGTATTTCTACATGTTTTTAGACTTTAATGTGTAAATTCCTTTTACTTGATTGACAACTAATTGAGAATCGCATCTAACTCTTAGGTGCTTTGCCCCTACTCCTTTGGCTTTTCTCAAGCCTGTTATCAGTGCTTCGTATTCAGCCTCATTGTTCGTTGCCTTGAAGGTAAGTGCCATGGCATAGCGCAGAGGTGTATCCCTACTTGGTGGGTATAATAGGAGTCCTGCACCTGAGCCTCCCCCGTTGGATGACCCATCGGTATGCATCTCCCATAATTCTTCTGGCGGTTTCTCCTGACTACTACTCGACTCACTTGTAGTTGTGATTTCTCCCAAGTCTTCATCGAGATTAATTCCGGTGAATTCGACGATAAAATCTACTAAAGCTTGCCCTTTAATAGCTGTTCTAGGGGCGAAGTGGATACGAAACTCACTTAGCTCAATTGCCCATTTGGTCAATCTTCCCGATGTATCTGGTCTTTGGAGGAGGTGTTTCACTGGTTGGTCTGTGAGGACTGTTACTTCATGCCCATGAAAATATGGTCTCAACTTCCTTGCGGATATGATCAGTGCATAGATGTACTTTTCTATTGGCAAGTAGTTGATCTCATACTTTGCCAATGTTTTACTTACGAAGTATACTGGCAACTGTGCAGCGTTTTCTTCTTTTATTAGCACCGAGCTTACCGCCACGTTGCTCACGGAGATGTAGAGGTAGAGGGGCTCCCCTGGTGTAGGCTTTGCTAGGGGTGGTAGTGTCTTTAGATGTTGTTTGAGTTGTTGGAAGGCTTCTTCACGTCTTGGTGTCCACTCGAACTTCTTGTTTGCCCTTAGCACCTCAAAGAAGGGTAGTGCTTTGTCTCCTATCTTGGACAGGAATCTGTTAAGAGCTGCCAACCTCCCATTCAGTCGTTGAACCTCTTTGTGTTTCGTAGGTGACTGCATTTCTTCAATTGCTTGCAGTTTCTCGGGGTTTACCTCTATGCCTCGCTGACTTACCATGAAGCCTAAAAACTTCCCTGATTGTACCCCAAATGCACATTTTTTCGGGTTTAGGCGGACTTGGTATTGTCTCATTCTCTCAAACGTTGAGCGAAGGTTTTCCACATGGTCTTTCTTCTTTTTGGATTTGACGATCATGTCGTCCACGTACGCCTCCATTGTCTTCCCTATCATGTCTCCGAAGATTTTGTTGACCATTCTCTGATATGTTGCTCTAGCATTTATGAGTCTGAAGGGCATCACCGTGTAATGGTATATCTCACTGTCGGCGTAAAATGCTGTGTGAGGGGCGTCTTCAGGGGCCATTTTTATCTGGTTATATCCTGAGTATGCATCCATGAAGCTCATTAGTTGGTGACCTGATGTTGCATCCACTAACTGATCTATTCTTGGGAGTGGGTATGAGTCCTTAGGACATGCTTTGTTTAGGTCGCGATAATCGATGCACATTCTCCAACTTCCTCCCGCCTTCTTTACCAATACTGGGTTTTCCACCCATGTTTGGAATCTGATCTCCTTGATGAAATTTGCTTTCAATAGCCTTTCCACTTCTTCCTGAATAGCTATCTTTTTGCTTCCTCCTATTGGCCTTACCTTTTGTGTTATTGGTCGCGTTGCCGCATCTATATTGAGCTTGTGTGAAATTACTTCTTCTGATATTCCTGGCATATCGCTTGGTGACCAGGCGAACAGATCTTTGTATTCCCTTAGTAAAGCTACTAAATGCTTTTCCTCGTCCTGAGATAAGGCGGTCCCGATTTTTGCCTTCTTGTCGGGCTCTTCTATGAGTATTTCTTTTAATTCCTCCATGGGGGCGGGTCTCCCATGATCCTCTCTTGGGTCTTCATCTATTAGTAGGACCTCTTTTGTTGTTTTCTTCTTCTTGCTTAGTGCGATCCTTGCACATTTCCTTGCTCTCTTATTGTTACCCTTTACTTCTCCTATTCCTTGGCTTGTGGGGAATTTCATTTTCTGATGTGGTGTTGATGGGACCATACCCCACTTGTTGATTGTAGTGGTACCCAGGACTCCATTGTATTCCTCCATTTCTTCTGTGATGAAGAAAGGGACATCGATCATTAACTGCCTCTGGCCTATCCCCAATGTCACGGGTAGTGTGACTGCCCCCAGTGGGTAGGTTGGCTCTCCTGAAAATCCAACCAAGGGAGAGTGTACCTGTTTTATGCTACTCGGCCTTACGCCAAGTATGTCGATGACTTTCTTGCTAATGATGTAGGTGAGCTTCCAATGTCTACCAGGATTTTTCCAACGTCCATATCTGTGATCTTCATTGTTATGACTAGGGCATCCCTGTTGTCAGGTAACACATGTTCCATGTCCTTTCTTGAAAATTGTATTATATCTTCTCTCTTTTCTTCTACTTGCTTTTCTTTCAGTTTATGATCTTCCAGTTGTGCCATGTATGCCTCTCTGGCATTCGATGACTCTCCTCCAGCTCCATAACCCCCATGAATGACGTATACGCTTGCCATCTGGCTGGTGATGATTAGGCTTTCTATTCGAAACCCACAGACGACGCCAAGTGTTAGGTTCTAAGCCTTCGGTCAACGGGTTGTCGGTCTAAGGCTTGTTCCTCACTGGTGAACTGACGGATTTAGAACTCTCGGGGCTAGTCGCTCTGATGCTTGTCCTTCTGTCCTCCTTCTTCTCTTCTCCACGTTACCCTGCAATAGGGGCAATATCAAGCACGGAGGGGGGTGGTGCTTGATGAACCCTCTCCGATGCTTAAGTCAGAACGTCGTTTTTAGAGAGATAAAGCTAGAGAGAAGTCAGAGCTAAATTGCACACTTAGCCAAGATGATCAAATGAATGGTGGAAAGGTTGTATTTATAGGCAACGGTGTCATTAAGGTGACTTAATGACATCGTTAACCTTTAAACACAATTAATTAGTCCTTGATCATATAATTAAAACCTTAAAGTATGGAGAGGTTGGCGGAAATAATCTAAGTGCGGGAGTCGGGAAACGGTGCCAGGGCCCTTGGGGGCGGGGAGAAAATCCGACCCCCGAGGGTAGGGGTTGGGTGTGGCCACCCAACCCCTCCCTAGGGGAGATGGGTTGGCCAACCCTATCTCCCCTAGGGGAGATCGGGTCAGGTGTGGCCACCCGACCTCACCTAGGTGAGTTCGTCGCGCGGCCCGGACGAGTATTTTCGCCTCGTCCGGACCGTTGGCGTTTCGGCGGGGTGTTTGGGTCAAAGTTTCGATTTATAATCATTAACGGGGTGATAAAAATAAAACGATTCGGAAGTCAACGGGTTCAAATTGAGCGTATATCCATCAGTAATGTTGTATGGTTGCAATTGAAGTCTTCTTCAACCCCTTTGTCCAAGTTTGAATGTACCACCACAAACCCTTTCAGATCATCAAATAACCTTCTCCCATTATTGGAAAACAGACTACCACATTCATCCGTAGGTGTCCTCTCCGCTTTCGAAATTGCAGCATAGATGAATTTAACATATACTCCTTCCATTCATCATATCATATACCATCAAAATTGTGAGGAATATAGAGATGCTCTCTATCAGCCATTGACACAATGATAATTATGCGACAATCAGGGAGACAATAATATTTTGAAAAACGAATTGCATACATCGGATATCTATGAGATAGAAGGCGACAAGTAATAATTTCTCAGACATCTAACCAACCCGACCACCAGTAAACCAATGGAAGGAGGTCGTGAAAGAGTTCATATTACTGACGTCTTCTTTCTAATAGATTAGTCTTTTAAAACGGTTTAATCTCTCTCATCAGAATGGGGAATTTTAACATACATCAGATATTGACTTTCCCAAGGCTCTTTTTAAAACGTTTCGAGGAATTCATGCAAGCATACACAATTCTACTACACAAGTAAACTATCATACGCAGCCACATCCAAGAAACAATCAAATCATCATGCATACGTGTCATGCGTCTAATGTTTCGAGGAACTCATGCTAGCATATATAATTATACTACTCAAGTAAACTATCACATGCGGCTACATCCTCCACATTCATGCATATGCATCATGCATGATCACTCCATAACAAACATGCATATTTGGCGACTGATTTAGGATTTTAAACATTTGGGGCTGACTTGCAATTCATGCTAACAATCAATCGTGCGAACTTCTAGACATGGATTCTAGGCAACAACAACCATCACACCATGTCTATCCTAGTGCGCAACTTGTTAATTGAAATTCAGGGCTCTGCCCTTAACATGCAATATCCAGCTAGCTTGACATAGTCAAGACACAATTCTAATCATGCAATAATATCAATTTATATAGTAATTACAAGTCAGCCCACTAAATGACTCAGTCCCAAAATCATGCATATTGAAATTTTAGGCCTAGCCCAAAATACATAATGTGATATTACCAAATTACTTAGGTGTTGGGCTTATATATATGGCTCCTATTATGGCAGCCCATTCACCAAATGCCAACACTTTGTCCTACCCATAACTAAAAAATTATTGAAGCACACCATTCTCTTCTTCTAGTTAAATGAGTGTTATCAGAACCGGGCCGGTGGTCCGACTGGTTTCGAACCGGAGCTGGTGCATCCACGGTCCGGTTCGAGCAAAAGCGGAGGATGTAAGCGAACCCGGTTTAAAATGCCGATTTTCTTCGAACCGACCGGTTCTGAGCGGACGGGTGGTTCGCCGGTTCAATATCGAGAAAGGAATATTCCGGAGCCAACCATAGTGATGGTGATGATGTCGCAGAGGTAACCAACCATGGTGATGGATGTGGATGTTCGACAAATAGATTTCTAGTTCACTTTCTGGAAATCAGTGCACGGAAGATTCGATCCGGCAACATAGAGCGATGGCGTCAATTTTGAAGGCGGGAGGGGATTGCGTGGTGGTGAGGGTCTGGATCTGATAACCTAAGAAAATGTTTCGATCTTCTCTTCCGTTCCAAATATGAGGTTTTGTTTTTGGATTAATAACCTAGTTACAGGAAGTTGTCGTAGGTGAGGGATAGAGAAGTGGAGGATAGCATCCACACCTGTGACTGTCGGCGTAGCTCTAGTACCACTAGCTCAAAAAGAAGCGTGAATCAGGCAATTTAGGGTTTAGACCACCTCTCCCGGTCTCAGCCGCCTATCTCCCTCTCGGCCAGCGCTGGAGTTGTCTTCTCCTTTCTCAACACCTCCGAACCCACCATGGATGTTCAGCTAATTGAAGAGATCATTGAAGGAGATGATAAGGAAGTTGGAGGCATGTATAAGGAAAGAGATGATAGAAAAGTTGGTGATTGCTGATAGGGAAGTTGGAGGCATTTTTGTGAGGAGCTATTGGGGAGAGAATAGAAAAGGTTGGCCGCAGGGGAGAATATGGTTTGTAGTTGTACTATATAGGTTTAATTAAGTGGGTTGACAATTTGTGCTAAGTTCTTAAGATTGAAAGCCTGCTAATCTTGTTTGCTTAGCATTTCTCTTAGATTGATTCAACCGGGTTCGAACCAGGAATCAGATGCCTAGCCGGGTCAGTGTCTGATCCGGTCTGATAACACCGAGTCAAATATGATTTTTGACTATTATTAATACCTAAATTTGGATAAAAATACTTTTTTTAAAGCCAAAATAGCTCTCACATTTATATGCATGATGGCAACGTTTGACAAATTGCAAGTCATTTTCACTTTTGACTTCAAAAAATATGCACATAGTAGAAAGCCTAACAATAGAGAACCCAAATAGTGTGTACTGTTCTTTTTGGTAACCAATATTGTATTATCAGTAAACAATTTTTCCCCCCTACAATAAACTATTAGTAGTTTATGTTAAAATAGTTTATATTTTTCTAAGTATATAATATATATAAAATATATAATTTTAATATTAGTTTTTTTTTTCAAAATTACTAATTTAGACCAACCTCATATTTCTTATAAATTAGAAATAAAAATCTCTTATTATAATAAGAAATTAAGAAGAATGCAATGACACTTTCCCGGATGAAGCAAAAGCTTGATTGCGTGGCAACACCTCATAGGCTGTCTTCTCGGCACCCGACAGGTCCACCTAAGCCAATATTTGTTTCGGATTTACATTGGATGCCTTTCCATGACTAATTTTCAGAATATAAGATTTAGCCCACTTATTTTTCTGTCAACATCACTGCAACCAAGTTATTTTATTTAAATAATTCCCTCATTTGCAGCGAAGGACACATAAATAAAGTCGCATTTCGACAAATCCATTATCACAGCCACCCGTCCACATCCACATCCACTTTCAATCCATAATTATCTAATAATTAAAGAAAACAATAATAATAAGAAAAAAAAGATAAAGACAATCCTAAATTGATAATAATCTGACACCATGCAATTTCTGGAAATCTGTGGAAGTTTCCTGATTCTACCGGATTTCAATTACAACGAGCAACCGCTGTGGAAGGAGCCAGCGAGATTCAACCTCGATCTACGAGAATTTTGACAGATCCGCTGCAGCTTCGTTTCGGTGCGGGAAGCACGGATTAAATTCTGACGATCTTCGCCGCTTTGACCACAGGGTTCTCCCTGGCGATGGCGTCACGGCCGGCGGTCTTGTAGTTGTAGCTACAGTCGTGTCGATCGGAGTACCGGTGCTTAGAGCAGAAGAGTTCCCCACATCGGCAGCGGAAACCGGTGAGACCGACCTTTTTTCGGCATCCGCAGCACCTATTCATCCCCGTCTTCTCCGTTGACTCGGCCGGAGGTGGCTGAGGCTGAATGGGCTTCCGTATCGTTGGCGGCTGTGAAATCGTCAGAACAGGGGAACGAGACGAGCGAGATATCTGACTCCTCTCCGCGATGAAAGTAAGGACGGAGGCGGTGGAGACGGTGGGGGTGGAGCTGGAGGAGGCGGTGGTGGCGCTGAAACATTTCTGGCACATGTTGTTGGTGGCGGGGTTGGCCGTAACACCGCAGTTGTTAACGCAGAGAGTCAAGGGCTCCGGAACCTTGAACTCAGTCTCTTCTTTCTCTGCTCTTTGAGACATGATGATTCCGATGGATGGAGGGGAGGATGAACCAAAGAAGAGGAGATGTGAATTGTGATATAGAGAGAGAGAGATTAAAGAAAAAGAGACGGAATGAAATACGTGAGGGAGGGAGGAAGGAGGTGGGAGGTTGGATTGGGCAATTTGAAGGGATTAAGGAAGGGTCGGTAATGGCGATGTAATATGGACCTCAATTTTAACTTTTTCTATAAAGTTTTCCACTTTTCCCATTTTACAACTTTTCTTTTTCTTCCTTTAACTAAAAATAAATAAATTGCAATTTTGCGCCTAACACTTTCTTTGTAAAAAATTTACAAGTATATATTTAGGAAAATTCTAACTCCTTAATCTCTGTTCCTTACACTCCGTTAATTCTATAGTAAAACTAACAACAACAAAATAAGTTGGTAAAAAAGTTAATTTATAATAAAATATGATAAAATCCAAGAATTATGAGAAGTAATTGTAGGAATTTTGGAAAGAAAAAAAAACAATAAATACAAGGAATGTAGCTGCTAGGCACTAGCTACCTCATGCTATGTTACTTTTTAGATTTTCACATTATGCAGAAATTAAAAACAGAAATTATAATAATGCATAAATAAGTTTAAAAAAATTTAAATAAATCCTTGAGCTTTCTAGAATCTAAGATTAATATTGTTGAAACAATATTGATTTACCCTGTAAAAAGTCATTCAATGTTTTTGTGTCATCTAACTTAAAAAAAAATGGCCATAACGAGTACTTTCACAAGATTTTTCATTTTATTTTTCGTGGAATATGGCATGTCTTTTATTGAAATCTAACTATCAAAATCAATAAGGGTGTCACGCACACCAACTTTCGCATTATTAAATAACATTTTTTTAATTTTAATATCTACGAAAATATATTTGCTTCATTTAATTTACTATCATATTATTTTCTCTAAATTATTGTTCTCGTAATAAAAAAATCATAACTTTTTCTACGATTTTCTAATTTACAAATAGATTTTTTCATGTAAAAGTAGAGATACAAATATTATAAATGAAAAATGACATAATGTATCTCTAAGTTACGTATATCACTATAACAAATTTTTTTAGACACTTAATAACTTCTTTATTCAAAAAATTAACAAACGATAAGCGCCAAGACGGATTACATAAACGGTCACACTATAGTAATTAAATAAGACAGGCCGGGGTGCAAGCACCCAATTAACTAAGCACGACATCTTTGTAACGTGGATATCAATCGAACTATCAGAATGTCCTCCTTCAGCTTGTGTATCTAATCAACAAAGGTCTTGATCCGCCAATTACATGCATAGTCCGATTGGGAATTCGATTCGACAAATTCCTTCAAGTATGACTCAATGATGATGTGACTCCAACCTTCTTGTATCACTAGTTTAAGAGCTTCATGGATCGCGAGAACTTCCAGGACGAGTGCACCTTGTTTTGGAGACGATCGGTTAATTTCACCCCTTACTTGCCTAAACTTGTCTCGGCCAACAACTTCAGTGCCTCCAGTTTTCATCTGTTATTCCCAAGATGCGTTGCAATTTAAATTGATCACGTCATTTCATGGGGCCTGCCACGTCACTGGGTTGGGGCTTGTTGAGGTTGTGGGTTCATATAGGGATGGGAATGAGATTGTCGATTTGCCCAGAACTCGTTTTGGAACTTGGTTGGATGGTCCATCGTTTGTATCAGATTAGGATCTTCTCTCGCATGCATGGCCCGATATCGTTCTTTCCATTTTGACCACGAGACCACCCCACGAGTGACCATCTCTACTTTTTTTTTTTCATTATTCGACAGTCCATTAGCATTTTTGAATTGGTCGAATCATTCTTTCATAGTCACCAATAATGGGTCAAGACAACGAATGTTAATGAATGCAAACCAGACCGATATGGTCCAAGCACACCCGTATAACATGTGCTCTAATGTCTCCTCGCAATCACAAAAGGGGCAATATAAGGGTTAATGTGAATATGAATGTGTTTTTTAAGGAAAAATTGTTAGATTGTTATATTATGTTTGTACCAATATCACTATTGTCCCAATTCAAGTTTTTTATGCATTATACCCCATTTATGCCTTAAATGGATACAATATCCAAAAAATAAATAAATGAGGGCAATAGTGATTTTAGTAGAAATACAAGGGAGTAATGTGACAATTTTTGTATAAAAGTTTACTCGTCAATGATATTATAATTTAAGTTTTCACATAAACAGAGTTTCGTATCCAAAGTTTGTTGAAATAATTGGTAAAACAAATTTGGTCGGATTAATTAGTGAAGTGATTTACGATCTTTGTTGACGAATTAAATTTTAACCGTAACTTTGTAATTGCGGAAGCAATATTGTAAATAAAAAAAGGTAAGGAAATTATGCATACTTAAAAATCAAGCGCACAAGAGCTGTTAGTGGCAAATATGAAAGATGTGCAGAGGAACATCAAAGGTGCCAAACCATACAAGACTGCATTGCATCTCCAGTTGGAAATCAATTTCACGACCAATTTCTTCTAGGATAACTATTTAAAGGTGTCAAACCATATAAGAAGAAAGACTGCATCTCCAGTTGTATTTATGATCTAGACTCTAGAGTCGTACCCCCAAATAATTAGGGAAAACTAATGAAATACACCCCAATCTTCTACATCATGAAGCTATGCATGCCCAACTCTTTTTTTGTTTGGCTCGATGAACCTGATTGATGCTCGTCCAATTTTTGACTACTTCTATTCCAGTTTCGAGTGACTCAGAAAATTGTAACTCACTTATTGAGTAACAAAGATGTATGTATGTTACAAAACTTACAACTTTGGTTCAATGTGTACCATAAGTATCAATACTAACATGCCGAACATTACCCCGAGAAGACTGAATTTGCAAATATTATCTCCTCTTACACTCTGCCTATCCGAATATAAATGGGGAAGGGTATTTGTGTATGTCGATCAAAGACATATCGAATCTCAGGTGTTCTTCATCCTCCTCTTATTCCTTGTAAATACACCCTTCTTATTGTTTGTTCGATATCTCCTCAACCAAAGTGCCTCGAATCATCAACAACGGAATCTGCATTTTGAGGAGAAGAATCAAACTATAGTGCATCTACCCAAAACAGTCACTTGCAGATCCCTTCCCACCATATATAAGCCTATAAGGTAAGGATGATCAATTTTACTTAATCTATCTATCTATGTATATTAAAAGCACAAAAGCTATTACGTGTTATGCATTCACGTACCCATCACAACATCTATGACATACCTTATCTTAGCCGCAAATCACTGAGGAAGTCTGACAGCCTGAAGATATAAAACCAAAGATGAATTCAATATCAAGATGGCCTTTTCAAATGAAGACCAAGACACATACATAATAAACAAATAAAACCTTATATCTTTGGCTATCACTGTCTGTCCATCTTCAGCGCTCAAATGTCGCAGAACTACCTCCTCGAGGCTGCCATCTCTGTATGCATGCTGCAATTGCAGAATGTACAGTGGGAAAAGTTAACACGTGTAATTTATAAGCAGAAGGAAGCATCAACTCTTCCTTCCCAAACTGCTAAACCAGCAAGAAAATTCAAGATATCATCGTAGATAAGTCATAATTTAAGTATTAGAAGACCATCATTGGAAGAAGTAACTGATTAAAATACAAAGTATACTTTCGGAAACCGTCATGGGAAGCTCACAAATCAAATCATTGATTACTCACCTTGTAGAAACAACTAGTCCCAAACGGGCAACCGCCATTCCCAAAATCAAAATGTTTACAGTCAATAGACCTGCATATAAATTTCAAAATGATGAGGACGGACAAATCCATAGTTCATCTTGGAGCTCTTTAATTAACTTAAATGATCTAGCAGTTGCGATTCCTCAAAGCTGTAGATTGGCAAACAGTGCTTCCTACACTTTTATGTTTCATTTTGTAACGTGCTCCATCAAGCATGAAATAGAGCAATGAAAAAAAACCCCAATTCAAAAAAAAAAAAAAAAAGAGGAAAAAATAATGGGACATTTCAGAATTCAGATTCAGTTTCTTACTTGAGTTTTGCCTTGTAAGTGTCCATTATTTCTTGTTTTTCTTCTTTCGAGGTATACCAAATGACACTAGGGATGATAAAGTAGGACAGTTTGCGACAAATTGGACAGGCTCTCAAAGCACTATTCAGATCGATTCCAGGAGTGGGTGAGGTACTTCGCCAGTTCCTTATACAAGAGATACAGAAGGGATGATCGCATTCTGACAATATCCCAAACTTCCTCTCTGCAGCAGATGATTTCGAAAGGACAGGTTCCAGACACACACTGCACTCTATTTCTTGACTAAGCTTCAATGCTTCAAGCTGCTTTTGTTTTTTCATGCACATAACCATATGTTCTTCTCTTTCTTCAGGCCTAAAGGGGTGCAAGCAATGTTTTCCACAAGTAGTGCACAAGTCTCCATGAATATGAGGACATTTTTCTCCTCTGGGGCAGTTACCCACCGCAGCAAATGAACAAAGTGACCGTTCAGAAGGTTCGATATTCCTAGACTCCACAACATCACCCTCACCGTAATAATCTTGATGCTGAAATTCGTTCAAGTTCCATGCAGGTGTTTCATTCCTGGGCTCCATGCCATTACCCTCACCATAATAATCATGATGATGAAGGTTGTTCAAATTCCATGCAGGCGTTTCAGGAGGAGCTAGAGATCTATAAGAAGTTAACTCTTCTTGACTGGGCAATGAGTCCGTTCCGTTATTGACAGAGAAACTACCAGAAGCCAAAGGGGAATGATGATTTGATGATACTGATGGCGTATAGCTCGGTGGCTGTGATGCTTTAACATGTTCATATCTGCATCGACTGCCGTATGAGCAGATACCTTTCTGGTAGTAGGTGCATATCTGTACAGGAAAACCAAGTACCCTCATCATTAAGTAATACGTGCATCGAAATTGCAATGTATTATTATTATAGGCTAAACATGGAAGGTTACATTGCTTGAAGGTGTACTCCAGTCATGTGAAAACTCACAGTAATCCCCTTTCAAACAAGCTCCATGGGCAAAGTACTTACAAAGAACTCTGCAAACATTACAAGTTTAATTAAGGATAATCCATCAGGTTTAACATTAAGATATTTCAATTCAGTGAAGAATAAACCTGAGGACAATTATAATTTTCCTCGTTTCGAGAGTTAGCTGCTTAGTGAATACAAGTAAAGGAGCAGGAGACAACCAATTACCCATGTGTACAACCGTGGAGCCAAATTGGTTCCCAATCAAAAACAGTGTTAGGTCCTATATAAAATCATGGATACACAAAAGTCTCTTGTTTCTTACCAATCAAAAGGCAGTACCATCAACTTTCAATATGCTGGACTACGTGAAGGGATAAGTTTTTACATGTGTTTACTACCCAAACTCTTACTTGTCTCTCCTTTAATCACTTTAACAGATTGGCCTAATCCAAGCAATCATTTGTCAAGTAATCGATAACAAATTGCATTTCATCTACAAAATGATAATTTTTCCGTCGAAGGGACTATCAATCCTTCAATTTACCGATCAATTCATAGTTATTACGCTTAAAAACTACATGAAATGCCTTACAGCCATCGTAAAACATTCAAATGAGCAGACTAATAACTTTTCTGCCAAGGATGGATTTTCAGCTGAAATGGATAGAAAACAAGCTTAGCCACATTCATTCAACACAACATACACGAGCCACTACTACATACGGACAGAGGAAGCCACAAAAACGGAGATTTCCAGTTACAGCGCGAAAAAAGTTGCAGGTACAAGGAATACCTGTTAGACATGGAGATGCAAGAGGGCAACGACAATCTATAGATCAAATTCCCGAATATGATTGGGTTTTTAGAATCGGAGGATTTGGTAGTTTGGATGGAGACTTGAGAATTGAAATCGGGAGAAAAGTGGACGAGACGAAAAAACCACCAGATTTCCAGAGCCGGTCGTCGATGGAGGAGGAAGGCGTTTTCTCTTCTTTCTCTGGTTCACAATTATCGTGCCCGGCGCAATGCTCCCGCCTTCTGTGTGTTATAGCCAGTCGTCTTTTTATTTAGGGAAAACAATATAAATGGTCCTCGAACTTTACTCATTTTTCTATTTCTGTCCTAGAACTTTATTTTTTTCTATTGATGTACTTGAACTTGTCAAATCCATTCTGTTATAGTCCCGTCGTTAAATTTTACTGTTAATTGTGGGTGATTAGACGCTGATTAAGCAAAAAATATTGATGTGGACAAGCTAACATGACATATTTAGGTTCACATCATATTTTTTAATATATATCAACAACTAAAAAATAAATAAATGAATAAATAAATAAATAAATAAATAAAAGAAAATTTAAAAAAAACATGAAAATGAAAGGCACTAAACATGATATGGCCAAAACTATGACACGCCAACTTGTCCATGTCAATATTTTATGCTTAATCAGCATCTAATCACCCACAATTAACAGTAAAATTTTAACACGGGACTAAAAGAGAATGAATTTGACGAGTTCAAGTACATCAATAGAAAAAAAATAAAGTTCAAGGACAGAAATAGAAAAATGAGGAAAGTTCGAGGATCATTTATGTTGTTTTCCCTTTTATTTATTTATATTTTATGGTGGAGACTAAATTCCATTTACATATTGAGACCCACATAATTTCATACTCGCAATAATGGCTATACGTCCGATTCGGGTTCGTTTTATACTATTCGGACCTCGTTTATACGTCAAACCCACCAACGGTTCTAAAATAA
Source organism: Clarkia xantiana subsp. parviflora (assembly GCA_036873135.1). Lineage (NCBI taxonomy): Eukaryota > Viridiplantae > Streptophyta > Magnoliopsida > Myrtales > Onagraceae > Clarkia > Clarkia xantiana. The sequence goes on along the minus strand of JAPTYO010000012.1, from coordinate 14,404,660 downwards.
TCACCCGTGAGTCAAAAATGACCCGGGGTACACATGCGCGTATCCCGGACGAAAGACTCGTCCGGATTGTCACCACAATCCGGAGCGGGTTCATATTGTCCAACAATCCGGAGGTCCGGATTGTCTACAATCCAACCTCCGGATTGTTAGACAATCGGGAAGTCCGGGTTATCTAACAATCCGGATCTCCGGATCACGCCCACGAATATACGCGAACCCATATATATGCGTACATAAAACGTGTCGGGCTCCCCGACGTATCGAAGAGATGACATCTCCTACAAAACATAAGGAGGTGCAGCAGCTAAATGGCCGTTTGGCAATCTTAAACAAAGTACTGGCAAAGATTGGAGATAAAGCACTCACATTCTTTGAAATACAGCGCGCAAAAAAGAAGTTCGAATGGACGCCGATATGTGAAGAATCTTTCCAGCAGTTAAAGCAACACTTCTGAACACTGCCTGCATTGGCAAAACCAATACAATGAGAACCGCTTTACCTCTACATATCGGTTAGCAACACTGCAATCAGCTTAGAACTTGTCAGGCAGAAGGGCAATACTCAGCTACCGGTATATTACGTCAGCAAGACCTTGGCAAAATACGAGGTGAATTACATGCCAATAGAGAAATACTTGTATGCCCTCATTGTCGCGGCAATAAAGTTGAGACCATACTTTCATGCACATGAAATAACGGTACTCACAGATCAGCCACTAAAACATATATTGGCAAAACCAAACATGTCAGGAAAACTGACAAAGTGGGCAATTGAGCTAATCGAGTTCCGCATCCACGTCGCCCCGCGAACCGCAATCAAGGGACAAGCCTTAGCGGATTTCATTGCGGAATTCACAGGGATCACCCCTGATGAAACAAAACAAGAAAACCACCCACAGGCAGCAGAGCCCTTCGACATATGGGAGATGTACACAGACGGGTCATCAAACGTAGGAGGCTCGGGAGCAGGACTCCTTCTAATACCACCGGATGGGTCGGAACCTCTGAAATATGCTCTAACTTTGGTATTCAGGGCAACAAACAACGAGGCAGAATATGAGGCCTTAATAACAGGCCTAAGAATTGCCAAAGGTGTAGGTGTCCAACACCTAAGGGTAAAATGCGACTCACAACTGGTCGTTAATCAAGTAAAGGGCGAATACATGGCAAAGTTTAAAAACATGCAGAAGTACCTAAAGAAAGCAAAGGAACTTGCTGACAGTTTTGACACTTTCGACATGACGTCAGTTCAGAGGAATGAAAATCAAGAGGCAGACGCTCTAAGCAAGTTCGTGCAAGGCAACGAACAAGGAAAAGAGACACACTTTGTCGAACATAGAATTCTATCGGTCTTCGAAAAATTTGAGGTGTTAACTATTGACGCCACACAGACATGGATGACATCAATCCACGCATTCCTGACGCAGCACGCTCCCAGACGACAGGACGCAGGCGAACAAAATACAAAGAGTCCAGTGAACTATGCGATCATCGAAGGCCAACTTTATAAGAAAGGTTTTTTAACCCCATACTAAAGTGTATCGCACAGCCGGAAACACAAAAGGTGTTAACTACATGAAGGACAATCAGCCTGCCATGAAGAAGCAAGGTCCTTGATTTGCAAGGCTCTACAGCTGGGGTACTATTGGCCTTCCATGAAATCCGAAGCAACAAACATGGTAACAGAGTCCGACTCCTGCCAACAATATTCAAGAAGCATTACAGCTCCAGCCGCGGATCTAAGCCCAATAGCAAGTGCTTGGCCCTTCGCGCAATGGGGTATCGACTTGGTAGGTCCTCTCCCAAAGTCTAAAGGGCAAACCAAGTATATCGTGGTTGCTATTGACTATTTCTCCAAATGGATAGAAGCCAAGGCATTGGAAAGAACAACAGACGCTCAAATCATCGATTTTATCTGAAATCATATTGTTGCCCGATATGGCGTCCCAAAAGTACTCATAAGTGACAATGGTCCGCAGTTCAAAAGTGGTAGGCTAAAAACCTACTGTGAAACCTTTAACATAGAGCAACGGTTTACATCAGTGCACCACCCACAAACCAATGGTCAGGTGGAGTCATCAAATAAGATCGTCTTGGATGGTCTCAAAAAAAAGAATACACGCACTAAAAGGAGGATGGGCCGAAGAACTCAGCAGCGTCCTATGGGCGGTACACACAACGCCTAAGCGAACAACATGAGAGACACCATTCAGCCTGGTGTATGGAACATAAGCAGTCACACCGGTAGAGATAGTCGTTCATCATACTGGACAACTCATTACGACATCCAGGCAAATGAAGAAGAAAGACTTCTAGATGGACTTGGCCGATGAAAAGCGTTGGAGATCAAAGGAGATTCAAGCAAGGATGCGCTTAATCACCTCGAGATACTACAACCAAAAGGTCAAAGGAAGACAATTTCATGTAGGCGAAATGGTGTGGAGAAAGAATGAATTCACACACAATCAACAAGTTATCACCTAAATGGGAGGGTCCGTACAAAATAGCATCGGTACCATACACCAACGCATATCGTTTGGAGGATGCAGATGGCAACATATCCATAAACACATACAGCGGCAGGCACCTGAAAAAGTTCCATGTAGGAACACACCACATACTTAACTAAAGAATCTTCGTATCAAACTCTTTAACACTTTTTATTATATCCAATACTTGAAGGAGATATAATAACTCCATATATTTGCAACTATGTAAGCGTCGCACAACTAATGAAGTTAATGTATGTTCGTAGGTACATTACCTCCTTACATTCCCTACTATGGAATAACACCAAGTAGAGGACTATATGCATTAAACATGCACCAACAATACAAGCTATTATGCTAAACACAACAAACGACCTTTATATGCCACCGACATGTCAATACTTGACATCAACAACGAATACTCAATACGCCCTCTCGCACGACATCTATTATGTCTACTCTATACGAGTACATCAAGAAATTTTTTTCTAAGGATTACTTACAAATAACATGGCATGACATCCCCACTCGGGAGCAACCCCATGATTACAACGATCATACCTCAGATTTTTCAACCAATAGGCGACCAAGAAAATAGTGTTCGGTTCAGTTCGGTCCGGTTTTAAATTTTAAAATCTGGTTCGGTCCGAACCGGTCCAAGAAAATAGTGTTCGGTTCGGTTCAACACTCAAAATCGGTTCAGTTAGATCCACTTAATTACCATGGTCCGACCCAACCCGAATAGGTCGAACCGATTGAGAAAATCCGGTTCAGTTTTATTTCGTCCTGGTTTTACATATTGGACCGACCCAATAATTAAAATTTAAAAAGTTGGGCCGAAATGTTTACTTTTGGCCCAAGTAAGGTTTTAAATCCATTAAAAATATTAAACTTAGCCACCAAGTAACATTAATTATATAAAATACTTTCCAATATTAAATATATATATATATATATATATATTTCGGCACTAACAAACACATACATATTTATTGCTAAGATTCTATCTTTAAGATTAAATCAATCAACAATATATATATATATATAAATTTTCGGCCATAATATAATGATATATATTTTATTTATTGTCAATATCTTTAATAGGGAAACAAATAACTGACAATATATTTTCTCAATCTTTTAGGTAACTAAATCTATCAATAATATCTTTAACCCTATTTAAAGATTTAGATATATTGATAGTTATATATTTCTATATATTTTAATGTGAATCTATCCTAATGTTCCTAATTATAGATATATTGTTACCTTAATTAAAAATTAAAATATGGTAAACAATATAATTTTATATTATTTGCCGAATTTTACTAGCTTGGTGACCAAGAAATTGAAAATTTTACCTTGTAATTTTACTCAAAAATTCGGCACAAACATGAATTAGGAACATGTGGTCAAATTTTAAGATCAAATTTTAATAAGATCTACAATCCAATGTTTGATTTTAATAAATATCATCTTTTTCTTGAAGATCATGAACATCAACTTTAACCATGAACATGAAAATTTCGGACCTATCATAAACCCTAAAATTCGAAATTTTTTATTAAAATCTTCTTTAAAATTTCGGTCCAAAGTTTTAAATTTTCAAGAACACCAATTTATCAAAATCATGAACTCCTAACACAAGCTCTGATACCACTGTTAGATTACGAGAGTAATCACTACGGAAACACTAAAACATGGTACGTGCATGTAATCGAAATTACGCAGCGGAAGAGTTACACATACCTCAACAGTTTACCGTAGTCCTAGATCCTTTGCACGAGGGAGTTCTCGATCCACCGGACGGAACCCGTAGAGGTTCTTGTGAAAGAAGTCCTACGTGGTATTGGCTCCACAGCAAAGCCTTAGATCAATTCTTGACACGGGGACAGATCTTCGGAGAGTTGCTCGAAAGCAATTTGGCACACACTTGGTGAAAGTATGGTTCGGCCGAAACTTGTCATGTGGGAGGAGGGTTTTCTCTCTAAAACACTCTTATGAGTGAATTATGATTAACCCTAAAATATTCCCTAACACCTCTTATTTATAGGAGGAGTAAAGTGGACAAAAGTCCACTTTACCCTCACTATATGTTTCGGCCGGCCTATGTATTTAGGGAGGCCCAATTTTGGACCTCCCATGTCAATTGGGATTTGGGTCTAGGCCAATTACCCTAATGTGAAATTTACACAAATTCATTATGTAAACTATACATATTATGGGCTACCAATTACGGCGCCCATCACCATATGCTTACAACAGGGACCTCAGATATAATTCAGGATAGGACACGCCATCAGTTGAGTCTCCTCACTGATGGTGCTGTAAATATGGAGTCTCTGCCAGTTGTGGGGATGCTATTTTGTTGGATGAAGAAACATTGTTAGGGGGGCCACAACTATTTTTTTAAAGGGAGTGAATCGTTACTAGCGAAAGCTGTTGCAGCCAGGGCATGTCTTCTGTTAGCTCAACATTTTCCTCAACACGCTTTTTGTCTCGAAACAAATTTTACTCTTCTTGTTGCAGCTGTTAAGGACACAGATCATGCACCATCTATCCTTTTTGGGGTGCTCAATAATATTGTCTATCTAAGTAGTTTGTTTTCGGATTTATCTTTCACTAAGGTATCTAGAACTTTAATAAAAGGGAATAAAACCTAAAAATTATCCCAATTTTGACCCGAGTGTCAGTTTGGTGTCTCAATTTTAATCTGTTGATATTTGGTGGCCCAATTTTCATTTTTGTTGCTATTTGGTTTTCCGTTAGATTTTGAGGTTAATTTTAACAGATTGAGTTGAAAAGACTATTTCCCCCTTTTTTTAAAGCCTCCGATTATGGCCACCTATCCCAATTCCGGCCACCCCACCTCTGATTCCGGCCACCCACCTCCGATTTCGGCCACCCACCCCGATTCCGGTCACCCCACCTCCGATTCCGGCCACCCACCTCGATTCCGGCCACCACACCTTCGATTCCGGCCACCCACCTCCAATCAGTCACTCACCTCTGATTCCGGCCACGGCGGTGTAGCTGCAACTGGTTATTGACGAGAGAAGAAGAAGAAAAGAAGAAGGAGAAGGAGAAGGAGAAGGAGAAAAAGGTGGGTGGGTGGCTGGAATCAATGGTGGTGGTCGGAATTAGATGGGGGGCTATTTTAGGAATTTTTAAAATTATTTACTCACATGCTGGTCACGTGACCACATTCCGTCCAATTTAACCCCAAAAATAGAAGAAGATACCAAATAGCAACATATATGAAAATTCAGACAGTCTTTGTAAACCTCAGACACCAAACTGACACATGTATTAAAATTGGGACAATTTTTAGGTTTTATTCCCTTAATAAAACCATTCCATGATCTTGCCAAAAAAGCAATTTTGTTGAACTTATTTGGGTGTTGGTTATTGTAGGGTTAACATGTCTTTTGGTTCATGATGTTTGACCACTTTTGGGTTTTGGTCCATGATGTTTTTTTTTTTTTTTTTGCCTAGTTTTGGTACCATATGTTTGCATATTTTTTTAGTTTTTGGTCTGACCGTTACATTCCGTCCATTTTTTCCATTAAGTGACATATGTAAGTCACGTGATCCACCCTAAACTTTCAATTTTGTTCAAATTTGGGGGAATTGACCCATTGAACTAGGTTTATGGTGTCAATTCCCCCAAATTTGACCCATTAAACCTAGTTCAATTCGGGCAAATTGAACTAGGTTTAGGTTGTCAGTTCACCCAAATTTGAACAAAATTGAACGTTTAGGGTGGATCACGTGACTTGCACATGTCACTTAACGGAAAAAATGGACGGAATGTAACGGTCAGACCAAAACTAGAAAAATCTGCAAACATATGATACCAAAACTATAAAAAAAAAAACATTATGGACCAAAACCCAAAAGTGGTCAAACATCATGGACCAAAAGACATGTTAACCCTTGGTTGTATCCTAATTTCCCTTCTGATTTCTTTGATTAGTCAGTTGTTGGTTGTTTCTGTTGTAAGGATGTTGTTCATATGTGGTTTATTTCTATAACATGGGCATATTTCATAAATAAATAAATAAAATCAGAACATTTACAATAACTTTGACATCCATGATCCATATCTATATAATATATAAGGGAAGATGAGAGAGGAAAGACTTTTCTGGTAATGACACATCAACATGGAAGGGTTTTCTGATGTTGACACCTAATCATAATAAGTGGCCAATAAGATATTGCCATAACATCATTAATTTTTCAATATACACAAAAGCAAAAAAAAAAAAAAAAAAAGCTCTCATCCTCATCTCTCTTTTGTGCCGCTCCATCTCTCTAATCTATGCATCTTCGATCTTTATTTCAGATCGTCGGTTACATCTTCAATATTTAACGTCTAAGAAATATTTAAAGCACATCTTTAATTTAGTTGTTTTGAACGTGTAAAATTATATAAAGACACAGAGCAAACTCATGATGTACAAAAAGATCATCGAAAGAATATATACTAAAGCATATAATATCTCCATTCTCAACTGATGTTTCTTGCTTCAAATCAAGATTAGCCACCTGTATACATGATCTAGAATTATCAAATGAAAGGAGAAAGAAGATAATTGCAATTAACACTACAAATTGTTACGAAGTAAGGCAAACCTCTTCATTACATGCACGGGTCATATACATGCACTCATTTGTAAGTTCATCTTCATCCCCTTCCTTGGATCTGAGCCCAATCGACCTAGATCTACGATTTATAGGTCCGAGATCGAACCCAAAGCGCTCAAATATGGGTTAAGTCGACAAGATATGAGTTTTCTAGGTCCGGGGATCGGTCACGAAGTTCTCGCCTTTTTTTTTTCTTTACGAAACTTGAAATTTGCAGGCTTTCTCCAGGTCCCTCTGCTTCCGCCGATCCATCTCCGACAGACTTCAACTCGGTTCCTGATCCCACCAACGTTGGTGATTTAGATCTCGGTTCATGAACCCAGATCTGGGGGTTCAAACTCATATTTAGGCCACAGTGCATTACGAAGCAATGTAGGAGGTGGTGGTGGGTGAGTCCATGAGGCCGGTGGCAAGGAGGAGATGGAGTAATGGTGGTTGTAGCAGCGTTGGAGGAGCTTGATGAACTCACCGGGGAAAGACTAAAGACGAAGCTAGAGCATGCCGCCGTGATGTAGAATAGACCATAGATGAAGCTAGAGGTAGAGCCTTTCGCGGTATAGAAGAGATGAGATAAAATATTTGGCATCTGCGGCGCTAGACTAGTGTGATGTGAAGTGTAACCCCTAAAGTCATAGGGTTTTTCTTGATATATCATCTATCAACATGTTTTAATAGCCCAACCCACTTTTCTTTACTACCACCAACCCATTTGAAAGGTTGTCCACACTAAATACAGGTTTCGTTTTCTCTTTTTCTTTTCCACAATCCATTAAGGGCAAGTTTGATTGTCGGTATTGCGATATCTCAATACACGTATTAGCTAATACATGTTTAGCTAATATATGCTTAGCTAATACAATGTTTGATTGTGTCATGTATTAGGATATTCTAATACAATGTTTGAATGAACTTTGTACTAGGATATCCTAATACAATGTCTAAAAGACCTAATACAATGTCGCCGGAGTTTGGCCGGGGGTCTTCAGAGTCCGGCCGGGGGTCGCCGGAGTCCGACCGGGGTGGCCGGAGTCCGGCCGGAGGTCGCCGGAGCCCGGCCGGAGGTCGCCGGAGCCCGGCCGGAGGTCGCCGGAGTCCGGCCTTCCTCAGCAGCCTCACTGACCGACCTCAATCATTTCCATAGTTTCTACTAAAAAATGAAGTCAAGAGATGCAGCATATGTTAGTCATTTGTCTGTGTCGATTAGATGAGGTTGGTTGCACTATGTTTAGGGAGATTAATAATTGAGAAATAGAATGCAGATGCTCTGGTTCTGAAAACAGACATTGTTGCATATCAATGATTTCATCGAATAACGTATATGTATTGCATTTGGTTAGGTCTCTTCCTACTTCAGAATATTAAAAGTATTATATTATATTTTCAAAATTTTTACATAAATACTTTAAAGATATAATTTTTAAACTATAATATTCAGAATGAAAAATATTGTAATAAATATATATAAATTAAAGTGGAACATTTCATACAAATGATTATTTCATCCAATTCATACAAATAGATATACAACCTGATCTTTAAAAAAAAATTTATCACTACTAATAAGTAAATTGTCTATTTATACAAAAAAAAAAAAATGTGTCTACATAAAGTTCAAACTTAAATAGTTATCTTCTTTTTGTCAATTTTTTTTAACTAACAACCCCACGCCGTGCGTGTGAGACTAGAGAGCTTAGAAACTTCAATTTTTTTCATACATTTTATTGTTTACAGTTTAACACGTCGCGCCCCGCGCGTAGCGCGGGGTCAGCACCTAGTATATATACTAGTTGTTTCGCGCGTGCACGCGCATGCTATGTTATTTTATAGTATAATAATAATATTCAAGGAAAATTAAAATATAATTAAACATAAATAAAGAAGTAGTGGACAAAGGAAGGAAACCAAAGATTTGACAAAAATCACTCCATTATTGGAACAAACAAATTATAAAGCTATGGCTCTGTTGTCATTCGTTCATCTTCATAATATTAATGACAGTAAGTAATCATACATAAATTATTTGTTGATGTTCATCTTCATCACACATTTAAACCCATTTAAGATCACGCATTTATTAGTCCTTCTCGCTTCGCTATAAGATCACACATTTATCAGTCCTCCTCACTTCGCTATAAGTTGATGTAGAACATCTTCGGTTCGACTATATTGGCACTTTACCTTCAAGCTTTAATTTATCTTCTCTTATTTGCCAATGTCAGCTTGGCCTAACTCACTCTTTTCTGTGATAACTATCCTAGATGTACCACCCACCATGGAAGCTATCATCAAGTATTCTTTTTGGCACACTAAATTCATATTAGAAACATTAATCTCAAATGTTTCAACTTCACAAAAAACATTGTTGCAATTTTAATTTGATATTAATTGGCATAGGCATGGTAATATTCTAACTTCCAATTAAATTTGTTAGCAACTGCATCCATATATAGGCCAAAAAAGGAAAACTAATTATCATGAAAAATAATGCTAATTAAAGAATTCAGTATATCAATTACAAGGAGAGATAGTTTTAAAGCAAATGATAGGAATTTTTTGCAGTAACCTCGTCATATTAGCTCCACTTCCATGATGTAAGGTTTGGACTATTGCTCGCATGCACGAGGGTTGCCAACACGGGAATTAAATATTTGGATGCAAGGAATCTCAGATTCCACTTGAAATATAATTAAGGTACTTAGTATATGAGGCACTTTTTGGCACATGCTCTTTATGGACTTGTATGGCTAAGTTGTATCTCATTCTACTATACTATGTATGAAGCTATTGTTGATGGTGTTCCAACAAAACCTAATAAAGCAGGATGTCCTTCAACCTTAACATGAAATATTCATTGTTTTACAATAAATATAGAGGAAAAATGAAATAAAAGGTTTCATTTTTAAGCCAATCATGATAAAACAAACACCTAAAGTCGGTTTCATAGTAAGATACTTGTATGCCTCTTTGATTTTGCATACTAAATTTCATTCTAATACCTAATAAGTGAATGGACCAATCATAAGAATAACCTAAGTAATAGATCAGTCAATATGTACCGAAAGTCTCAGTACAAAATCTATATGTGGTTATCTAAACCAATTTACAAGAGTTAATTTTTTGAGAAATCAAATATGATGAGGTTATAATATCAGTTATAACCCAAGTTAAGATGAAAGAATGAAGAGGTCACGTACTTTAGATAAATGTCTAACCTAAATCACTAACATAAAGAGCGAGTGAACCCTAAACCCTAGAGAACTAACCTAATATATATATATATATATAATTTCTGGATGACACACCTAAACTAATTGTAGCTTACATGTAGACTAATGTTCATTTCCCCACTTTTTTTCTTTACTTATTTTCTTTATTTATAAAACCAAAAAGATAAACAACCACAACCGTTTCAGATTTTGAGAAACTATGAATCTAGTGACAAAATTTTATATCAATCTCCTCTATTTGTTTAGTGCATCATACTTTTATATATTGGACACCATATAAAATGTGTTGGGACTTGTTGCATTTATATGGAAATGAAAACATGGAATCCTTCTAAACACTCAAATGCCAATAATACATATTAGTTTAAGCCTCAAATTGACCACTAACTTTAGGAGTTGTTGGATCACGGTGGAACTCCGGTACGGATTTTGACGGCGATCCTAACTCCTTTGCTCCACGCAATCCTGCAAGAGGGGATAGACCGGGCGGTGACCTAGAATCCCTCTCCGATGCTTAAATGAGTATCTCGTATGACTGGCAAGCAGTAATCTCAAAGTGTATTGAATTCAACGTAAGTGATCTGAGGTGACCTCTTGCCCTTTTATAGGCAAAGAGATGCCTCAAGTACCTGGTGAACCGTTAGGGGTGGTTAGCCCGTATCCCGCGTATCTCGGGTGTGATCCCACCTATCTAGGCCATGATCTCGCGTATCTCAGCCACGCCCCGCGTATCTCAGCCACGCTCCGTGTATCTTAACCACGTTCCGCGTATCTTGGCCACGCCCCGCGTATCTTGACCTTATCCTCTGATAACGAGTCCCGACTCCCGTCGGGGACTCCAGAGTTATCTCGTTGTGTCACCGCTCGGGGCCCCTCGTCATCGTGACAGGGCCAATCGTTCTCAGGGATTCTTCATCGGGGCCTACTTAAAGGCTTCTCATCGGGAGCTTCCAGCTCATCTGTCGGAACCGACTCTGTCGGGACCTTTCATCATCGGGACTCCCTTCGTCGGGACCCTTCTCTTGGGTCATCTTGACCTTCATTTGGGGCCTGGTGGGCCTGTTTGCCGTTTCCTCACCGTTAAAGGGCCTGACGGCTGTAGTCGAACCCATCATTTGCCCCCAAGACATGAGGGACTTTTAGTTCGTCGTGTCTTCCAACTCCCGACCTCTCGATATTGGAATCGGGGATCTTTCTCTTGACATGGTCATTCAGTATTAATCTTTTCCTTCACGTTTCCTCAGCGTTTTGTGGGTAACTGCCAAATCTCAGGGGTCTCCTCGGTTCCCCAGTTCATTAAATGCAGTAGATAATGAAGTGACGTCATCAGTACCCGTGCCTGACTCTCTGTGTCTGCTTTTTCTGAAAAGTGCTTTTCAGGCTATTTCATCATTGCACCTGCTGCCATTCCGCACGTTTCATCTCAACGGTCCAGATTAGAACGCTTCATCTTCGACGGTTCAGATTAAAGCGCCCTTTCGACTGTCCTCTTCGCCTATAAAATCCTAACCGTGGGCACAGTTTCACTTTATCATCTACAAATTCTCGAAAACTTTCTGCAACTCTTGGGGCCTTAGTGTTTCTTCGGCCATCTTTCCGGCAATGTCAGGTTCATTCTTCCAGCCTCCAGTTATCATGTCAGGTAAGGGTTTCTTCTCTATTATTCGCCTTCATCTTTGCTTAGTTTGATTGTAATTTCCTGGGAAAAACCTGACGTCCCTTTTAATGGATGCTTTCAGATAGTGGATCTGGTTTCGGGGGAAGGAAGCCTTTCAACTTCGACTGTGTTATGAACGAAATTTTCAGCACTGCTTATGATGCAGCTCTCCGGGAAGGATGTATCATTTCCACCAAAGAAGCCGATGCTCAAGGCCGGAAATGCATACCACAAGTTCAGAGTGAAGAGGAACTACTTCTTCATCGGAAACTCCTCGATCCCATGACCCCGATAGTCAATCCTCCAACGGCTGACCCTGTGGAGCCTTCTGCCACAGACCTTGCGGACCCTGTTCCCGTTGATGCCGCCAATGAGGATTAGGCCTAACTGCTTATTGCTAGAATCTTTGTATTCTTCTCCTTTTGTAATCATCGGGCCTTCGAGCCCCATTAATATCAGATTTTCTTAGTTCCGATTCTTTCGTTGCACTTCTCCCAATGGCTTTATTATACTTGCTTAAGTCGATACTTCGACACTTAAGACATTTTCGTACGTCATTCCCGACGATTTAATAATTTGCGCCGCTTAAGACGACTTAGTTCCATGCATCACTTAAGACGACTTTATATCGTGCACCACTTAAGGCGACTTTATATCGTGCACCACTTAAGGCGACTTTATATCGTGCACCACTTAAGGCGACTTTATATCGTGCACCACTTAAGGCGACTTTATTCAAGCATGGTGTTTCTTCAAGTGTTCGCCACTAAAAGAATGCTTTAACGTTCTGCCATCGAGGTCTTCCAACTTGTACGCATTTGGAGCTGGCATCCCCACGACCTTATAAGGTCCTTCCCCTTTTGGTGACATCTTGTTGATTCGATCCAAAATGGTGAACTCGTTGCGATGCCAAACCAGCTCCCCGACGAAGAATTGTCGGGACTTCACTCGCCGATTGTAGTACCTGGCTGTCGCCAAACGCATTCGAGCTTGGACTTCATCGGCTTCCCGCCTCTTCTCTTCAAGCAAGTCTAAGTCCAGACGTCTCATCTCATCATTCGTCAGAGGCTCGTAATATCTCATCCGATGGGACGCCACAGCTACTTCCACGGGGGCGACAGCCTCCGTGCCATAAACGAGGCCAAACGGAGTCTCCCCCGTTGATCGTTTGGGTGTCGTTCTAACAGCCCAAAGCACGTTTCCCAGTTCGTTCAGCCACTTTCCCTTCAAGGCATAGACCCTCTTCTTCAGGCCATCCATCACGATTTTGTTGGCTGACTCCACCTGGCCGTTAGTCTGAGCATGGCGTACAGAAGCAGTCAGATGCTCGATGTTCAACTCCTCCAGATACTCCCTCACCTGAGAGCCATTAAACGGTGGACCATTGTCGTTGATCACCACCTTAGGAATCCCGTATCTGGACACAATATGGGTCTGGAGGAACTTGACGATCTGGTTCCCCGTTGTTCTGGCCAACGCCTTTGCCTCTATCCATTTGGAAAAATAATCGATAGCTACAAGTAAATACTTACATTAACCTTGTGCTTGTGGAAGAGGTCCTACCAAGTCGATGCCCCACTGCGCGAAGGGCCAAGCGCTCTTGATGGATGTCAGATTAGCGGCCGGAGCCGTGATACTCGGGGCGTACCTCTGGCATGCGTCACAGGATCGGACCAACGTCGTTGCTTCCTTGTTCATCGTGGGCCAATAATAGCCCAAGTTCAGCACTTTCCTCATAATGGATCGGGCCCCTTCATGACAAGCCGCGACCCCTTCGTGCACCTCCTTCAGGATTCGTTTTGTGTCGGGCTCTGCCACACACTTCAAGTATGGAGTTGAGAACCAGCCCTTCTTGTATAGCTGATTGTCCAACATCACATAATTAGCCGCGATCCGACATATCCTGTCCGCTGCCACTTTATCATCGGGGACTGCTCCCGTAGTCAGATATGCGACTATCGGGGACATCCAAGTCGGCTCTTCCTCCGATCTTGCCTCAATGGCGCACACCTGTGTCGGGTCGATGGTTGATAAGATCACCTTTTCTAAGAAGTGCACCTTCCGATTTTTTCCAAGGGTGCCCCCAAGGCAAATTTGCTCAAGGCGTCTGCGTCTACGTTTTCCTCCCTCGGGATTGCCTCGATGTCGAAGCTTTTAAAGCTCTCCTTCAAGGCTTGTACCTCTCGTAGATACTTCTTCATTATCGGGCTCCTTGCCTCGTATCACCCTTGAACCTGGTTTACGATCAAAGCTGCATCACACTTCACTCTCAAGTGATCGACTCCCGTGCCTCTAGCAATTTTCAGACCCGTGATAAGAGCCTCATACTCCGCTTCGTTGTTTGTGGCCTTGAATGTTAAAGCCAAGGCGTATCGGAGTGGTTCACCTTCACCCGGTGGTATCAACAAAAAGCCCGCTCCTGATCCGTCCGAACTCGAGGAGCCATCCGTGTACATTTCCCAGGTATTTTCTTCGTTTGGCTGTTCTGATTGCTCTGCCTTCTCTGGTTGTTCTTCTGTCGGGACCTCCGTGGTTGCCCCCTCTACAGGGCCCGCTTCTTCTAGATCGGGGGCTGTAGATTCTGCTATAAAATCCGCCAATGCCTGGCCCTTAATGGCCGTTCTTGGAGCAAAGTGTATTCGAAACTCACTAAGCTCTACTGCCCACTTCACTAATCTTCCCGACGCATCCGGTCGGTTCAAAAAATGCTTCAAAGGCTAGTTCGTCAGCACAGTAATCTCGTGTGCGTGGAAATAAGGCTTTAGCTTCCGAGCAGTAATAATCAACGCAAAGAGGTACTTCTCAACGGCAGGATAATTTAATTCAGACTTGGCAAACGCCTTGCTTACATAATAGACGGGGACTTGATTGCCCTCGACAACCTTCACTAACACAGAGCTAATGGCAAATTCAGAAACAACCAAATAAAGATAGAGCGGCTCGCCTGGAACCGGTTTTGCCAATGGCGGGAGAGTGCGAAGGTGCTGCTTGAGTGCTTGGAACGCCTCTTCACACTTGGCAGTCCACTCGAATTTCTTGTTGGCCCTCAGGACTTCAAAAAATGGCATTGATCGGTCGCTGGCTTTGGACAGGAAGCGATTCATTGCAGCTAGTCGGCCATTCAGCACTTGTACCTCCCGATGGTTTATCGGGGACTGCATCTCCTCAATCGCCCTCAGCTTCTCGGGATTCACCTCAATTCCTCTCTGGCTCACCATAAAGCCCAAAAATTTCCCAGAGTGGACTCCGAAAGCGCATTTCGTCGGGTTTAAGCGAACTTGATGAAGCCTCATCCGCTCAAACGCCATGGTTAGGTTGTGCACATGATCCTCGGCTTGTCGGGACTTCACCAGCATATCATCCACGTAAGCCTCCATGGTTTCCCCCAGCATATCTCCGAACAACTTGTTCACCATCCGCTGGTAGGTTGCCCCAGCATTGATCAATCCGAAAGGCATGACATCGTAGTGATAGATGTCACTGTCTGCGTAGAACGCTGTGTGGGGAGCATCTTCCTTGGCCATCTTGATCTGGTTGTAGCCCAAATATGCATCCATAAAACTCAACAACTCATGTCCCGACGTGGCATCCACCAGCTGGTCGATTCTCGGGAGTGGGTAACAGTCCTTCGGGCAAGCCTTATTCAGGTCGCGGAAATCCACACACATTCGCCATTTCCCGTTAGTCTTCTTCACCAGCACTGGATTAGCAACCCAAGTCTGGAATCAGAGCTCTTTAATAAACCCAGCATCGAGCAACCTGCCCACTTCCTGCTGGATCGCGATCTTCTTGTCTGTGCCCATCGGACGTCTTTTCTGCGTGATAGGTTTGATCGCGGGATCTATCTTCAGCTTGTGTACGATCACATCGGGGCTGATTCCTGGCATATCGCTCGGGGACCAGGCAAACAGCTCCTTGAACTCCTTCAATAATTCAATCAACTTCTGGGCTGTCTCCTCAGTCAGAGAAGACCCGATTTTCACCTTTCTTTGGGGGCCGTCGATCTCGACCTCTCTCAGATCTTCTACGGGGCGGGACGCCCAAACTCCTCTCTAGGATCTGTGTCTGTCTGGAGGACAGTCATGGCTTCTTGCCTCCTCCTTCGGGTGGCATTAACATAGCATTTTCGGGAAGCTACCTGGTCACCCTTGACTTCTCCGACCCCGTGGTCGGTCGGGAACTTCATCTTCTGGTGTACTGTCGAGGCAACCGCCATCAGGGGGTTGATGGTGGTTCTCCCGATAATCGCGTTGTAAGTCCCCGCGGAGTCAACTACCACGAACTCCACGTTCCTCCTTTCTGATTTCCACCCACTACCAAACTCCACTGCTAAGGTGATTACCCCTAGCGGATAAGAGGTAGAGCCAGAGAACCCGACCATCGGGAAGTTTGCCTCCTTCAGATCTTTCTTCGTTTTCCCCATAGCCTCCAGCGCGTCCATGAATAGAATGTCGGAGGAGCTCCCTCCGTCGATTAGAATTCGCTTCATTTCGAACCCGTCTACATCCAAGGTTACCACCAAGGCGTCGTCGTGCGGAGTTTCCACGCCTATGAGATCCTCCGACGAAAAGGAGATCACCATTTCTTCCTTCAGGGTCCAGGATCGGGACCTCTTACCTAACACCACCGCCGTAGGGATTCTGGAGGCGTAAACCTCTCGGGCGGAGGAGGTATCACCTCCAGCAGCAAATCCTCCGTGAATCACATTGATAGTGCCCCGTCTCTCCTTACGAGTACCGGATGATTCTGGGTCGGTTCTCTTCTTCTTTGGGGATCGATCGCGGGATCGGGAACGGGACCGCGATCGGGACCGGGAGCGGGATCGACACCGCTTATCCCCGACGAACTCTTTGAGCTTCCCCTTCTGGATTAGCTTTTCGATCTCCTTCTTAAGCTCCCGACAATGGTTGGTGTCGTGACCATTTGCGCGGTGAAACCGGCAGTATCGATCCGTGCGAGATCCCAAGAATTCTCCCTCCTTCTTTGGGGGGTACCTGGAGATGCCTTGTCGTTCCATGACCGTCAGTACCTCCGCCATGGAGCAGTTGAGAGGAATGTCGAGATCCTCCCGCTTGTCCTTCCTTGAAGAACGTCTATCGTCCCTCCGATCAGAGCGACCTCGATTCCGACCACTCTCGGGTCTTCCCTTTGACTTACGATCGTCGAAGGGTTTAACCGACTGCTTTCCTTTGTTCGACTTTGGGGGCTCCAGCTCTCCCGCGGCTATCTTCGACTCCTGGACATCGATTTGCCGTTTCACCCTCTTCTGTAGTGCCTCCATATTCCACACAGCTTTCTCAGCCACGTTAAGTTCCGAATGAAGGTACGAATGGTCTCACCTTCCGAGATCTCTTCATCAATCTCTGTCACACTGGCAGTGTACCGCTGGTAATAGTGTGCCAGCGATTCGTCGGGTATCTGTACCACCTGGGTCAGGGATCTCACGCTCTTCAACAAACGTCTACGACCCTAGTATTGCTGAATGAATCGGTCGTGCATATCTGCCCAGCAAGTGATGCAGCCTGGGGGCAGACTGAAGAACCAGGTCAGGGCTCTTTCTCCAAGTGTGTTCGGGAACAGTGTACACACTATGTCTTCATTCGGGGCTCTTCCCAGACACGCCATGAGGTGCTTCTGGACATGGCGAACCGGATCTCCTTCGTCATCGTACTCCTTTATCGTGGGGATACCTAGCCCAGGAGGGGCTAGGGTGTCGATGAGTCGGGGGACGAAGGGATGAGTGGATCGATCCCTCAGCTCCGACACCAGTGGCTTCTGTTCTCCCATGCAGATGTTCACGATCTTTACCACTTGGTCGGGGGTGATGGGACCATTCAGGGGAATGGTTCTGTGCTGTACTGGTCCTGGCCCATCAACCACGAACCTCTCTGGCTGAGTGGACACCCTACTCCTGTCCTGACCTCGGGGCGGAGCTTCCTGTGCGTTCCGAACCTCTACTGGTGGGGCCACTTCTTCCAACGGGGGCATCTCCTCCTGCCTCCTCGCGGCCTCCCTCCGATCTAAGAGAGCCTCCACGGCTGCCAAAAACATGGGCATGGCTTCTGCCACGGCTCTTGTCAGGTCCGTGGCTGGGGGAGCCTCCTGCCCCCTATTGCCCTGGTGCTGAGCAGCAATGTCTTCGGGACCTTCATTATGCCCCCCTGTCTGGGAGAGCTCAGCCGGAAGATGGTTCTGGTTTTCTTCCTGTTCTGGTAGCGAATTCAGAGTTGTTGCAGCGGGGTGACGGGAACCACCAGATTGTCCATGTCTTCTGTGCTTGCCAGCCGCCATCGATCGAGTAGAAGGCATATCAGCTTTTTGTTTGATTCCCACAGACGGCGCCAATGTTGGATCACGGTGGAACTCCGGTACGGATTTTGACGGCGATCCTAGCTCCTTTGCTCCACGCAATCCTGCAAGAGGGGATAGACCGGGCGGTGACCCAGAATCCCTCTCCGATGCTTAAATGAGTATCTCGTATGACTGGCAAGCAGTAATCTCAAAGTGTATTGAATTCAACGTAAGTGATCTGAGGTGACCTCTTGCCCTTTTATAGGCAAAGAGATGCCTCAGGTACCTGGTAAACCGTTAGGGGTGGTTAGCCCGTATCCCGCGTATCTCGGATGTGATCCCACCTATCTAGGCCATGATCTCGCGTATCTCAGCCACGCCCCGCGTATCTCAGCCACGCTCCGTGTATCTTAACCACGTTCCGCGTATCTCGGCCACGCCCCGCGTATCTTGGCCTTATCCTCTGATAACGAGTCCCGACTCCCGTCGGGGACTCCAGAGTTATCTCGTTGTGTCACCGCTCGGAGCCCCTCGTCATCGTGACAGGGCCAATCGTTCTCAGGGATTCGTCATCGGGGCCTACTTAAAGGCTTCTCATCAGGAGCTTCCAGCTCATCTGTCGGAACCGACTCTGTCGGGACCTTTCATCATCGGGACTCCCTTCGTCGGGACCCTTCTCTTGGGTCATCTTGACCTTCATTTGGGGCATGGTGGGCCTGTTTGCCGTTTCCTCACCGTTAAAGGGCCTGACGGCTGTAGTCGAACCCATCAGGAGTACCAACATCTATGCTTATATCTATGTAGTTTCTGTATGTGATATTATCACCGTCAATGACTACATTTAAAATAGTTTAATTCTAATGTCCACTTTTGAAGATACATAATGTCATATGATGAATCTAATATTATAACTAAAATTCTATAAGTATGTTATATTGTTGAAATGTTTGTCGCGAATTACTGGGTTTGTGGTTTAGAGAGAAGTGATAGATTCATAGTTTGACAAATCCTGACATGAGCCCCAACGAATCCATGATTTTTAAAATATGCATCCTTGAATTCATACGAAGTTTAATCAAGTTCGTCCTACAACAAATATTATCAAATTAAGAAAAGTCCTGTCGTTAATTCAAACAACATATGACAAATTTGAAGTTTGCACAAGAACCCTATAAATTCTCTTTTGCTGGAAATCTAATTAAAGTGACGTCAATATTATACATCATGGAAGAAACCTGAAAATTAAAGGGTTAATAACTAAAAAACTTTCCAATGTTTGCCCTATGTTAAAATTAGGTGTCTGAAGTTTGAAATGTTAAAATAGACTGTCCCAAGTTTCATTTTTGTTGAAATTTAGTGTCTCGGTGTGATTACTTTAGAGAAGTCAATTCCGACGAAATCGTCTGTCAAATTCGAGCTCTCATACACGTTCCCTTCTCGTCATCTTGCCAGGACCATCACCTAAAAAGTTGGTCACATCCGGGCAAGTAAATCTCGCTCTATTAATATTGTCCTTAGAAAATGGCTCCACACCACTCTTCTAGAATTTTTTTTTAATGTTCAATTTTTAGGTGAAATTTGACGATTTTGTTAAAAGTAAAGAGTGGTGGGTTGGTGGGTTGATGAAAATGATTGAACGGAGATGAAAATACGCACAGAGACACCAAATTTCAACAAAAATGAAACTTGAGATAGTCCATTTTAATATTTCAAACTTCAGATATCTAATTTTAACATAGGGTAAACCTTGGACATTTTTTTAGTTATTAACCCAAAATTAAATCAATGAATTGTTGGTAAGGCATGGAAGCAAGCGACACAATTAAAAACCTTACATGTCAACTTCACTGAATGTTGTCAGGATAGCAAGCAACCATATTTTGGGAGGCCTTCAAACTTGTAGAAACTCTTTGTGTGAATAAATCTCACACTTTTTGAATCCTGGCCCAAAAATGAATACAATGTTAGATACATTTACTGTGCCTACTTTTTCAGTCGGGTAGAAAGAAATGATTCAATTGTTAGAATAAAAAATTAATAACAGAAAATAAGGAATAAACTTTCCAGTATGTGTCTGGAAATATGCTTATTTACTTCAACGCGATCGAGGAGAATATAAAGGAAATTGACACTCGTCAACCTAAGAGATCTCCTTAGAAGTGAATGGATTACATTGACATTAGGTGAAAATAATCTTCAACAGTCCCATGAATAATAAAATATCCCATATGTGGAAGCATACTGATGACTAACCTCTTTATCTATCTTCTAAAAATTGGAATTAAGACCATAAAGTCGCCATCGGTACTTGGATGACCTTGGCGTCCATAATAGTAGTTGCATTAATCTCAATTAGAAAATATAGATGTGGTCACTGGTGAGTGAGAGACAAACATGGAATTGTTGTTGTAAGCGATAGGTACGGCTAACAACACCGATCCCATAGAAACAATTATGTGATCGGGGAGAGGATAGAAGGCCAAAAGGTATTTGGGGTTGGATCGAGCGACGATTTTCTGTATCAGTCGTCCTTGCGCCTGGAGTAAGTTTATTAATCAATGCTGCAATTGAAGAGACGTGGCTATCAGTAGACGGAGTGCAAACGAGCGGATGAAGACGGGCAAATGAGCGGGCGATTGCGGGCAAAGGCGGATGTTATGGTATTGGTATTATAGTATAGGATTATAATAATGTGGTGGATTAGTAGAATCTAATACTTTGGGGGGTAAAAGGGTATTAAGGGTTAGTTGTTTATTATATATATGTATGAGAGGTTAATGAGAGAATTATGGAAAATTATGAATGAATGTTGAAGAGCTTAGCTCTCTCTATCTCTACATCTATGATCTAATCTTCTTGAATCTCCCATTCTCCGATCCTAATCTATCCACCTTCTATCATATCGATTTGGTTCGTATCATTGGTATCTCTTCCTTGACTTTGGTGATTTGGTTCGATTCCAACCACTATTATCGACTCTAAACACTGTCACCTCCGACCAAGACCCACTGCCGCCACTTTTAATTCAGATCTCTGTCTGTTTCGTTCGTCTGCCACTCTGGTAGTATTGCATTCATTAATTGGTACATCTCTCTGCCGTTGGGTTATTTTAATCTACTCCTCAACAAATAAGTGTTTGCTGGCTTGAGGCATAAGAAACTACTCTCTAATGCCGTAGGGTATTATTATTGGCTGATTCATATGGTATATATTTTTGTGGCCGATGGATGATTGAATGCTAGTTCTTATTCCATAAGGCTTCTTTCTCTTATGCATTTGACCTTCTTTAAAAGAATGATTGGTGGCGCTTGTCGTGGTTCTACCGTGCCTGGATTTAGATTGTGGATTGTGATTCTACGGTAATGCTGATGTGTTCTTGTTGATTTCCACTGCTGCAAATTGTTCTATTGCAATCTGTGCCCACAAGGTGTTTGTGGTAATGCCTAAGAGATATATTTGAGCAATATTGGAATCTGTTGAATTGAAGTTCAATAATGTATGTGTTTTCTAAAGATTGGATTGATCAAGATAAAGTGAGAGATTCAAGTCCTACTCTTCTTGTCCAAATCAATGATGCTCCCATGCCCATTTCAGATGAATTTATATATGAAATATTCTCACGGTTTGGAGTGGTTCAACGAATTGGTGTTTCTGCAGAATCAGACTTCAGATTTCTTGTTAAATTTAAATCTCTTTGTGGAGCTATTTTTGCAAAGTGGGGTTTACATGGGCAAATATTGGATGACGAATATGGTGAAATTGATATCAAATATTTTCATCATGTTATGGAAGCTAAAGAGGAACCCGTGATTGAATTTATTGACAATGTGGAAGAAGTCCAACGTGATGTTGAAGCTGAAATTGCCAACACAGTTAAAGAGGGTGTCTACACAGGTGAATTGAGTTGTTTTCTTGATTGTGCTAAAGAAGATGTCGACACAAGGGAAGAAGACCAACATGATGTTGAAGCCGGTTTTGATAGTGATGTTGTCCAGGATCAATATCATGATATATTAAGGCATCCAAGACAGTTTTGTGTTCATCTTCGGAGTTTCAACTACCGGGCACACTTGTAGAGTACTGTGATCCTTTTTGGTTACCTATACATACATCATCTATTGAAGCTCAATTGCATTTCTTGCTCCTGAAGATGACTTTTACCATCAATTCAGGCAAAACTATTCACTTAGCGAACAATCCGAATTGGAAGTGTCTAATTGATTGTGGTGATTTTCATTTTGGATGGACACTCATGCGAGATTATGATGGCTTCAATGGTCCCGAAAATCTCCAGGTCGCATTCACTTTCATGTGGTCACTCGTTCGAAACTATTATGGCTTCAACGGCCCGGGATTCTTTGTTTCGTCTCTCCTTCGTGATTATGACGGGTTTAATGGTCCTGGACACACCTTGAGGACAATGTGTTTTGAAGGGGAAGGCTATGTTATGATATTGGTATTATAGTATAGGATTATAATAATGTGGTGGATTAGTAGAATCTAATAGTTTGGGGGGTAAAAGGGTATTAAGGGTTAGTTGTTTATTATATATATGTATGAGAGGTTAATGAGAGAATTATGGAAAATTATGAATGAATGTTGAAGAGATTAGCTCTCTCTATCTCTACATCTATGATCTAATCTTCTTGAATCTCCCATTCTCCGATCCTAATCTATCCACCTTCTATCATATCGATTTAGTTCGTATCATTGGTATCAGAGACGTTCTTCCTTGACTTTGGTGATTTGGTTCGATTCCAACCACTATTATCGACTCTAAACACTGTCACCTCCGACCAAGACCCACTGCCGCCACTTTAATTCAGATCTCCGCCTGATTCGTTCCTCTGCCACTCTGGTAGTATTGCATTCATTAATTGGTACATCTCTCTGCCGTTGGGTTATTTTAATCTACTCCTCAACAAATAAGTGTTTGCTGGCTTGAAGCATAAGAAACTACTCTCTAATGCCGTATGGTATTATTATTGGCTGATTCATATGGTATATATTTTTGTGGCCGATGGATGATTGAATGCTAGTTCCTATTCCATAAGGCTTCTTTCTCTTATGCATTTGACCTTCTTTAAAAGAATGATTGGTGGCGCTTGTCGTGGTTCTACCGTGCCTGGATTTAGATTGTGAATTGTGATTCTACGGTAATGCTGATGTGTTCTTGTTGATTTCCACTGCTGCAAATTGTTCTATTGCAATCTGTGCCCACAAGGTGTTTGTGGTAATGCCTAAGAGATATATTTGAGCAATATTGGAATCTGTTGAATTGAAGTTCAATAATGTATGTGTTTTCTGAAGATTGGATTGATCAAGATAAAGTGAGAGATTCAAGTCCTACTCTTCTTGTCCAAATCAATGATGCTCCCATGCCCATTTCAGATGAATTTATATATGAAATATTCTCACGGTTTGGAGTGGTTCAACGAATTGGTGTTTCTGCAGAATCAGACTTCAGATTTCTTGTTAAATTTAAATCTCTTTGTGGAGCTATTTTTGCAAAGTGGGGTTTACATGGGCAAATATTGGATGACGAATATGGTGAAATTGATATCAAATATTTTCATCATGTTATGGAAGCTAAAGAGGAACCCGTGATTGAATTTATTGACAATGTGGAAGAAGTCCAACGTGATGTTGAAGCTGAAATTGCCAACACAGTTAAAGAGGGTGTCTACACAGGTGAATTGAGTTGTTTTCTTGATTGTGCTAAAGAAAATGTCGACACAAGGGAAGAAGACCAACATGATGTTGAAGCCGGTTTTGATAGTGATGTTGTTCAGGATCAACATCATGATATTGAGGCATCCAAGACAGTTTTGTGTTCATCTTCGGAGTTTCAACTACCGGGCACACTTGTAGAGTACTGTGATCCTTTTTGGTTACCTATACATACATCATCTATTGAAGCTCAATTGCATTTCTTGCTCCTGAAGATGACTTTTACCGTCAATTCGGGCAAAACTCTTTACTTAGCGAACAATCCGAATTGGAAGTGTCTAATTGATTGTGGTGATTTCCATTTTGGATGGACACTCATGCGAGATTATGATGGCTTCAATGGTCCCGAAAATCTCCAGGTCGCATTCACTTTCATGTGGTCACTCGTTCGAAACTATGATGGCTTCAACGGCCCGGGATTCTTTGTTTCGTCTCTCCTTCGTGATTATGACGGGTTTAATGGTCCTGGACACACCTTGAGGACAATGTGTTTTGAAGGGGAAGACTATGTTATGATATTGGTATTATAGTATATGATTATAATAATGTGGAGGATTAGTAGAATCTAATAGTTTGGGGGGTAAAAGGGTATTAATGGTTAGTTGTTTATTATATATATGTTTGAGAGGTTAATGAGAGAAATATGGAAAATTATGACTGAATGTTGAAGAGCTTAGCTCTCTCTATCTCTACATCCATGATCTAATCTTCTTGAATCTCCCATTCTCCGATCCTAATCTATCCACCTTCTATCATGTCGATTTGGTTCGTATCAGCGGACGAGCGAGTGCAACCTCACCGTCGAGCGAGCGGGAATCAACAATTTAGGATTTACGGTGGAAGAAAATTGTGTCAGTCGTACCGGTTGTTAAGTGTACATGTGAGTAAAGTGTACCACATCGGTTAGATTGAAAGAGCTGGAACACTATATAAGCTTGGTGGGCTACTCCTACTATTACCAATTGGTTTTAGTATGGAACCTCACTGGGCTTATGTAGTGGGTCTGGGCTCGCTCCCCAGTTTTATCTCCTAACAACTGGTATCAGAGCCGGTGGCTCGGTCCAGGAAGTCGGGGAAGGCCCAAAGTGGTGAGTCCCGGTAAGAGCGACGACACGTGATACATGCTGTTTCGAGTTTGGCTCCTGGCTCGGTGCATGACGTGGTCGTTCGAGGGGCTGGTTTGAAAAATCCACAGTTTGGTGCCGTGGACTTCCAGTTAAGGGGGATTTACGATGTGGGTAGACTCCCGGTTAAGGGGGAGCTACGGTGGACTCACATGTAAGGGGGAGATTGTTAAGTGTACATGTGAGTAAAGTGTACCACATCAGTTAGATTGAAAGAGCTGGAACACTATATAAGCTTGGTGGGCTACTCCTACTATTACCAATTGGTTTTAGTATGGAACCTCACTGGGCTTATGTAGTGGGTCTGGGCTCGCTCCCCAGTTTTATCTCCTAACACCGGTGCCCGAACAGTGCTGTTTTGAAATTGCAGTGGTGGGCGGCGGACAACAGGCTAGTGGTTAACAGTGGTCGAGAGGCGTGCGGATGGAGTGAGGACGCTTCTTTCTCTGATAGGTGTTTGTTTGTCTGAATGTGCAGTTGATATATTTTTTTTCCAAGCGTTTTCACTTGCAACTTGGATGTTGTCTTCTGAAAAATTTGGTTCAGGACGGTCTGGTAGCATTTTTTGGTTTGACATGTCGGTTCAGTTGGTTTAAAAATGGTACCCTTTAAAGGGTAGGTGTCCATTGAGGTGATGACCATCCTCACTTAATATATTAGTATCTACTATCTACTATTAATTCAGTATCGGAAGCCCTCTAGCCGACACGTGGACAGTCCACGTAGTTACCGTTTCCTAATTTAATCGGAATTTAATAGGGAATCTCTAAATTTAGATATATAATATTGATTGGTTGAAAATTAAGAAGTATTTTTCTCTCCTATTTTGGTCTCTACACAATTTAAAGAAACAAATTAATTAAAAGTTTCCTTTTAAATAGTAAATCTATACAGTTTGGCACCGGAAGACCATAGGCCGTCACGTCATTACTGTACATATATATACTAATAAATTTATACTATATATACAACTTCACCTAAATTAAAAATCACGGCCAACTCCTAAATAATAACCTAAACTAGCAAAATCACATAACTAAATAACTTTAAAAAAAAAAAGCCAAATACTATTATAGTCAGGGCCAACTCCTATATAATAGCCTAAATTATAGCAAAATCACATAATTAAATAACTTTCTAATATTATATAATATATAAGTATATACAAGTTACGACCCAACCCTATATAAGTATATTATATATATATATATATAAACCACAAAAAAAAAAAAAAACCAACGAATTACAACTACGTAGGCACCATTAATAAAAATACTATTTTATCTAAAAAAAACTTAAAAAGAAAAGCAGTTAATTTTGCAAAAAAAAAAAAAAAAAAGCATTTATGGTAAATATTGAGTGTTACCATAGACGTTTATAATATACATATATACATTTGAGTTTTATACATGTATCGTATATATTATTTCCTACTGTAACTATATATATATATATAAATATATATATAAATATATATATATATATATATATTTATATATATATATATAATATTCAACTTTACAAAACTATATAAATATTCATCTCATAACTAAACTCTATCCCTTACAGTTTACACTGCTTCCAATTTGTGTGTTGTATCAAAGACATCATGTCTCTTAGTGAAGAATGATTCATGGAGTACTACTCTAAGCATGTTCATAGTCCAACCCGCGGACTCGCACCTTCTACTATATATATTAGGGTTAAGAACCTATGAAAGGTCTGAACTATCACCCATGTTAACGGGAGAGGTCTGAAATTTAAAAAGTTAATAACAGAGGTCTGAAATTTCAATTTTGTTGATTTGAGGTTTTCCGTCCATTTTGAGGGTTAAATTTAACAGAATTGTGTGAAATGACATTTTTGCCCCTTTAATATTTTGTTTTATTTAATATCTTATTTAAGGAAATGTGAAATGACAATTTTACCCCTAAAGTCAAACTAAAGCCACCCAACTCCGGCCACCGCCACCTGACTCCGGCCACCACCACCCGACTCCGGCCACCACCACCCAACTCCGGCCACCACCACCTCGACTCCGACGACCACCACCTCGGCTCCGGCAGCCCGACTCCGGCCACCACCTCAGCAAAAAAGCTCCGATCGGAGCCAAAAAGCTCCGATCGGGGCCTAAAAGCTCCGATCGGGGCCAAAAAGCTCTGATCGGGGCCATAAAAGCTCCGATCGGAGCAAAAAAAGCTCCGATCTGAGCCAAAAAGCTCCGATCGGAGCTTTGTGGCTCTGGTCGGAGCCACAGAGCTCCGATCTGGAAAATTATGAATCAGATAAGGAAAATTATATTCGTAGCGAAATATCAATCAAGTGAGGTAAGTTATCAATCTCTTAACTCGATTTGTCATATTTGTATATAGGTTGGATGGTATAATTAATTCTGTTAATGGGTTTGCGATATGTAGATAGTTATTTAATTGTTTTTTTTTATTTCTAAAAAAGTACAAACTAGATATTTAAATATAAATAAGATATGCATATATATTTTAAAATTGATCACAATATATAAACCTACATAAATCATAATATAAATATAAATATATTATCTATATTTAATATTTAATTTGTGCTCTACAAATCTAGATATAAAATATTGAGTGGCTCCAAATTTAGAATTATTTTTTTATCCTATTTTAAAACTCTATGTAAAATAAGGAATCAAAGAATTAAAATTTTCGATTGAAATAATATATCTATACAATTTGCTTCTGAAGTCTTCTATAGTTTCCACATAGACGTTTCTATTTTTAGATTTATATTTAGATTTTGTATAAATATTAAATACAATAACTTACATAAATAAAATCTATATGT
Source organism: Clarkia xantiana subsp. parviflora (assembly GCA_036873135.1). Taxonomy (NCBI): domain Eukaryota; kingdom Viridiplantae; phylum Streptophyta; class Magnoliopsida; order Myrtales; family Onagraceae; genus Clarkia; species Clarkia xantiana. The sequence goes on along the minus strand of JAPTYO010000012.1, from coordinate 14,376,667 downwards.
ATAATATATATATTTCAATTTTTTTAGATTAATGATAATGATTAAAATAAATAATTTTTGAAATATATATTGATGAAAATTAATTTATTTTTATTTTTCAAATTTGATTTCAAACATTTTACTTTTTGTTAAAAAAAAATAACAAAAAATAATTTTTTTTTTTAACTTGGGCTTTTTTACCCGCGCGGTGCGCGGGGTTAGCATCTAGTAGAGATATATTGTGTAAATAACTAAAGTCACACTGACAAGGTCCGATGGGCAGCCTTCCATGTATACCAAAAGTCCAAGGTTTAATAACATAATAAATAAAGAAGACACATTAATTAATTTAATAAAAGGAATAGAGTCATATACCTCTAATTCTACCAAATAAAAGAGTCATATATATATACCCCTATTTAAAAAAAAAAATAGGGCAATACGCCTAGAAATATTTTCATAATTTTTTTTAAAACTTTCTAAATTGTATGGTTTAGTCCTCTAATAAAACACTATCATTTTATTTTTGAATAATTTAATTCATCAAATTTAATTTTTGTAAAAGATATATATAGATCATAAACTCTTGGCTCGATGAACCCAGCTTAGAGTCGAACCTGTAGGGGTCCAGCAAACTAAAATTCTTAGTCTATATTTTCTTTAGAATTTTTTTTAAGGACTAAATAACACAAAATACAAGGCTAGAACTGTTTTTTTTTTTTTTCGGTAAACAGGCTAGAATGTATCATAGAGCCTAAACTACATATATATATAAATAAATTAAAAAGTTAAGGTCTAAAAGGATGTATTAAGCATAATTATTTTATTTTTCATAGTAATAGTATTATCATAGTGAGGTCCGACGCGTGGGAGTGACGGAATTCTCTCCTTCAGATCTTCACCGTCTATTGAGCGCCTGTAAGTGCAACAAATAAAAAGGCGCCACGTCATTGGTCAGCATTCAATTTTTTATTACCAAAAAAGCGAGAATTGCATTTCCCAACGCAGCGGCGCACTCCTCCCTTAGTCCCACGCTGGTATATATTGTCGTTCCTCGTCCACACAGACCAACCTCTCTCTGTCTGCCTCCACCTCTCCGGTAAAGCCTCCTTGGTTTCCTCTACTGCGCAGAGAGGTGCGCTTCAGTCCTGCTCCCTACTATCGCCCTGCTCAGGTATTCTATATTCCTGATCTGATACTTTGTGCGCCGTTTATCAGATCTGGCTGTTGAAATCTATGATTTGTTTCATTCCTAAAAAATGTCGATCCGTGCAGTTCTGCAATTTCTTTCGCTTGATTCTATAGATTAACCGTAGATGTGATGATTTCTATCTTCCGCTTTGCTGTCTGGAGTCGAAAGTGCTTCACTGCTAGATATCTGAGCTCTTTTGAATCCAGTTTAGCTTAAATTTTACGCCTTAGCCAAATACTTGCTGGATCTACTGGTTGTGTGCGATTCGTCGCTTCAACGTGTTCTTTTTTTAATCTCGTTGATTTCCGTTGCTTGGATTTCATATATCGTAATATATGTTGGCACCACATCTGATCTTTGTGGATAAACTATTGGTCTTTGGTATTCTTATTTGGACTTTTCTAGTTAAAGTTTGCTCTCTGATAGTTGATCAAGTTTGGGTTGCTGTGTTGATTTGACGATTGGAATGGTAATTATGTTTCCAGATATATGCTTGTTTTTTATACGCTTTAAGCTGAATCTATTTTGATGTCACAGAAGTTTAGTCACAAATATGAATTACATCTTTTTAGGCTTCTCCGCAAATGATTTAGATGCAGCATGTAATGTTCTATGGGTGCTTGTGTTTTCGTATTGTAGATTGTCTTATATTAAATCACATATTTGAAATTTGATAACTCCTGATTCATTTTCCTCAGTTTTAAACTAAAAGTGTTGGACTACTATACAGTTATCATCCTTACTTTATGATGTTAACTGTGTTGAATGTTTCAACTTTCAAAACCAAATGAGTCTTTTTTTTTGGTTTAGAATACTAAGTTAGTTATTTGTTCTTGAATGTTGTTGTTCTCATGTTGATCTATGTATATTATATAACTTATTATCTTAATGAAAGTAGAGTGAAGTCTTCAAGAATCAATTGTATTGACTTCTTGCATTTTTGAATTCTTTCTTTTCTGGAATGGCAACAACATCTGCATGTTAGATGGCCAGCTTGCTTGCTCTTATGTTTCTCTGAGTTCGGAATGTCATTTAACTCCATTCATTTGACAATGATTGTCTTCATTACTATAATACAGCCTTATCAATTATTTTATATGCTCTAAGATTGACATGACAGCAAATTCCTCATTTCCAGGAAGTGAAGATGGCTGACCAGGTTCAACACCCAACTGTGATACACAAGTTAGCTGGGCAGCTCCTTGTTCGTTCTCAAGAGGCGCAGAGCTACAATGGGGCTTTCCAGAGCTCTCCTGCCCTGTATCAAAGGCGTGCTGCATATGGAAACTACAGCAATGCTGCATTTCAACATACCACATGCAGAGCTTCGACTGATCTAACTATGATTTCTTCGTCTGCATCTCCCCTGTTTGTCCATGCCCCTGCTGAGAAAGGGTTTTCAAGCTTTGCCATTGATTTCCTGATGGGAGGAGTGTCAGCTGCTGTATCCAAGACAGCTGCTGCTCCGATTGAGCGTGTTAAGCTTTTGATTCAGAACCAGGATGAGATGATCAAGGCTGGAAGGTTGTCTGAACCATACAAGGGTATTGGTGACTGCTTTGGAAGAACAATTAAGGAAGAGGGTTTTGGGTCTCTATGGAGAGGAAACACTGCTAATGTTATCCGTTACTTCCCCACCCAGGTAGGTTTTGTCATTAATCATTTTTTTTCCCTTTTCGTTTCATTTTGTCAACTTTTGACATCTAATATTGAGTAATGTTGTCTCTTTTAAACTCTTCTTCCAGGCCTTGAACTTTGCTTTCAAGGATTATTTCAAGAGGCTGTTCAACTTCAAGAAAGACAGGGATGGTTACTGGAAATGGTTTGCAGGGAACTTGGGATCAGGTGGAGCAGCTGGTGCTTCATCTCTTCTGTTTGTCTACTCTCTTGACTATGCCCGTACTCGTCTTGCCAATGATGCAAAGGCCTCAAAGAAGGGTGGAGAGAGGCAGTTCAATGGGTTGGTTGATGTTTACAGGAAGACTCTCAAGTCTGATGGTATCGCTGGGTTGTACCGTGGTTTCAACATCTCTTGTGTTGGAATTATTGTGTACAGAGGTCTCTATTTTGGACTGTACGACTCCTTGAAGCCAGTTCTATTGACTGGACAGTTGGCGGTTAGTGCTGATCTTTGCACTCTATCTATGGCCTACTTAGACATTTGTTCAATTGCTACATTTGTTTTACAGTTGACTGATATGATTATCGTTCTGTTTGCAAACTTTTGCAGGATAGTTTCTTTGCTAGCTTTGCACTTGGGTGGTTGATCACCAATGGTGCTGGGCTAGCCTCGTACCCAATTGACACCGTGCGTAGAAGAATGATGATGACATCAGGTGAAGCCGTCAAGTACAAGAGTTCATTGGATGCATTCACTCAGATCCTGAAGAATGAGGGTGCCAAGTCACTGTTCAAGGGTGCTGGAGCCAATGTGCTTCGTGCCATTGCTGGTGCTGGTGTGCTTTCTGGTTATGATAAGTTGCAGCTGATTGTTTTCGGAAAGAAGTACGGATCAGGCAGCGGTTAAGAGGTGCTTGCAGCCTTGCTCTAGTTCAATTTTTACTGCTGTTTTTTTTCTATGTAGAACTTCACTTTTAGATGGCGATGAAAATGTTGAGTTCCGAAAGTGTTTTCCGGAAAATAATTGGCACTGAAATGGAGATTCTCCTGAACCCACACAGGTAATGTTTTGGTTTGGTTGTGACTGGAGATTATTTATAAAGGCATTGTTACAATGATGTGCACTGGCTAGAGTTTATTTCAAGTTGGTGGAGTTTTTGTTTGGTGTTTCTCAGTTTATTATCACTTCAACCTTGTTTTACTATTCGGTGAAATCGACTTTGTTGGTTTGGTTTGCCTTTTGCTTTTGTTGCCTCCGTATCTTGAGAATTAGGGGTCTTCAATTGCCTGATACTTGAGAAAGTTGCTTTGGCATTTCCTTAAGTTACACTCCATCTCTTTTGGCATCGGTCTCTAACCGGAGTCCAACTTCCCAAATGTACTTGTAGCTCTCGACCTCAGAGGTCCACACGCAGTGCGTTAAGAAACCGCAAATTGTTGGGTGGTTCAGGACTTGCTCTTTGTGGGCACCAAGCAGATACAATATCTCTTCCATTTGTTTCCTTTACAAATTATCAGACAGCAAAGTTGTTGCTTCTACCCTCCGCATCCTAGATGATCTTCTACCATATTACAAAATGTAATAATAATAATAACAGTTAATTGGCTCTATGGTCCATTAAATAACCGTAACGGATCAAATTTATATCCCGTGATCTCTGATTTATTCAGGACAAGCAATTTCAGATTCGTACCTTCGATCAAGCTTGGACGGAGTGCCAACAAGAAACGATGATTGCTGTTAGCAAGCCCTAAAGCAAACTCAATCAGCTGCTCCTAACTGCTAACTCCTAGTATAATTGAGAGACCGACCCGTAGCTGCTAGACACCACTGCTCCTTTCCCAGACTACAAGCATTTTCCCACTAAGGGATTCAAACTTGTGACACAATGGTCATTCCAGGACAAAATAAAACATTACTAAATAAACTGACTATGTCAAATTTAACACAAAAAATGGACGGAGAACCAAATCGCAACAAAGTTGAAACCTGGACACCAAATATTAACATACATAGGTTAACTGAAACACCAAATAGGTTCTTTTCCCATAAAAATCGAGAAAAAACTCTTACAAGAAAGCTTTACCTATTATACTTCTTATATTTGTATTATTCAATCATGCACCACATATTTCGTGCTTAAAAAATGTTGCTAAATATACACACTCCGTTAGTTTACCATTAAATTTTACAGTAATACTGTAGTGTATAGTGAAGTGGGATTTGGCAGGCTTTACAGAACAGGCAAACAAAGGAAGGGTCACCATTATGCTTTGTATCACATTCACATCACATAACGAGGTATACTACTGCATCTCAGTCGAGGTTTTATTTGAGATAATAACAAATACATCAGTAGTGAATCCAACTTAGTGTAGTGGCAGCAGCACCCACAATTAGTTTTGTTTGGCATCTTCTCTTTAGAGTTTTGCCTGCTCTGCAAGTTGTTCCTGCTCAGGAGGAGGGAATAATAAGGTTAAGTTACCACACACTTAAGCACACCTAAACCTTTCTCTCCAAATTGCAAATGAATATATGCTATGAGAGATTGCTAAACCCAACTTTCGTATCCTACTATGCACAGATTTCACATACAAAGTTGCAAAATTCCAGATCCAACAACTTCGATTCGATCGACCACCATCTAGTCGTGAATATATAATGAAAGCAAATGCAGAAAACAAAACAAAATATATGAAATAGTATTGGTCGGTGAATGGAGAAGACACTCACCTCGGTCACAAAGAAAGCATGGAAGCCATATGGGACCCTATGGGGCAAATCCACTACTGCAACTGGATCTGCTGACATTGTCTTTGCATCTATCACCACTGATGATGATTTCCTGCACACCGTTAAATTAAATATGTTGGGTTCCAGGGAGGACTTCATATCTGTATGTTAGTAATTAGAAGAAGTCTGTTGTCTGTACCCTGTATTTTCGTCATGCATAAAGAAGATCAAGTACCCATCATCTTCTTCAGAGGTGATGCCTGGTTCTCGAGGGACAAAGATAGCTTCCGAACCAAATCTGCCTGGTCCAAGGTCGAAGATGCCTTGAACATTCCCTCCAACTTCAATCTTTGTTTTATCTTCTACATCCGGTTCAGCATGCAGATCGAATTTCACAATCCCGGTCACCTTTGCAATGCTATCCAGAAGGGTGCCATACACATATCGTTGCTTCCTGCCACACGAATGTATGTTAGGGAAAATTAGCAAAGAGATCAAAGAAACTAATAAATAAAAGTCAACGGGCGGAAAAGGATCATTTCTCTGATTTACTCAAGTAAGGAGTTGCACAAGATACAATTAAACGACAACCTTCAACCATAATAAAATTGGCATTACATCAAGGATCCGAGTTTTAAGTCATTTGGTGAATGGTCACTAACATTTCAAAAGTGGCACCAATTGGGAAAAATCACCCAAATACCCAGTATTTGAAACTCAAACACAAAAACAAGGGAAATTTTCGTTCAAAACTCAAAATAACCAATGGAGCATCTCCCAGATGCGCCATTTTCCCCGGACCCGTTAACGGTCTTTTTTTTGCCGTTAACGAAAATGGAGCAACTGCGTGATGCGCCCGAAATGGCGCATCACACAGTTGCTCCATTTTGGTGACCCGGAAATTTTCCCTTTTGGCGCATTTGGCAGCATATTTTATTGTTGTTGTTGAAGAGTTGAAAAATCGGTCCATCAATTGCTGTACCAATCTACACTAAGATAATATATCTGATTTGCAGTTCATATTTTAGTTAGTTGTACATAGTTATTTCAATTATGACAGAAAATAGTATTGCCTGGTACAAGATTTAGATTTAGTATTGCCAATATGTATATATTGTAAGTATGTATGTAGTGATGTGCTAATATACTATGTAATAATAATCATGTAGGAAAATATGGTGACCCTATGGTTTCGATACGATGATGAGTGGTTTCGATACGATGGTGATAGAGACATTACACTTGATGATGTTATATTTGTAGCTAAGAGCATGATCCGATGCCGAGCACCAAATGTTAAATTATTTTGGATGTTCGATGGAGAAATGAACACAGTCGGCTCTCAAAGTTATTGGGAGTCCATTTTGTCGTTAGGCATCGAGCAAATTGAACTGGTTCTCGTACCAGAACTGGACGTCACATATCAGATGAGCGTTTTAAGGTTACGTGGAGGCAGTGGTGAATGGCAGAGCAGCAATGCTAATGTTGATGAAGGTGAATGTAGCAATGTTAATGCGTATGAAGGTGATGCGACCCTACCGGAGGTTGTAGAGAGGGATGAGCGGTATTCATCCGACTCTGGAGCAGAGCCATTCGAAGAGTTGGTGAACCGGGAGAACCGGGTGGGAGACTACGAGTTCATAGATCAGTGGTCGGAGGGGAAAAATTCGGAGGGGGAAAATGAGGATGGGAAAAATGAGGAGGGAGACTACGAGTTCCCAAAGCAGTGGGTGGAGGGGGAATGGCAACAAGGGCTAGAGTGCGACGACTGGGAAATACATGCTGCGAGGTCGTCAAACAACGCGGCAAAGTATTTCCTGAAGGAAGACGAATATCCTAACAAGGAAGCACTGCAGATGTATGTTAAAGAATGGCACATCGCGAATTCCCGACAATGTAAGACCCCAAGATCAAGCAAAACTGAAATTCTGTTTAAATGCGCGGATGACAGTTGTTCGTGGAATCTTCGTGCAACATCAGGGTGGTTCGGTAAGTGGACGATTAGGAAAGTTGGGCCTATACACACATGTGTTAATATTGAGCCAATCGTGCATCACAGAAACCTTGACGCTTCGATGATTCAACGACAGATTTACCGTCATGTGAAAGATAACCTCAGCGTGACGATAAAAGATTTGCAGAATAAGCTTAAAGATTCAGTGTATAAAGAGTATCCATCTTATCGTAAGATGTGGTACGCGAAATGTTTAGTCATTGAACGACTGTTTGGTAGTCATGTATCTTCATTCGGGCTACTTCCACAACATTTACTGGCTGTTGCGCATTGCAATCCTGGATCCTTATTCGATTTTCAGTACAAAAACCCCGTTATTGGGGAAACTGCGACGTTCGATAAATGTTTCTGGGCTTACGCTCCTTCAATTCACGGGTTTCGGCATTGTCGACCGTTGATCAGCATCGACGGCACACATCTGTATCGAAAGTACACAGGAAAATTGTTGGTTGTCGTTGCATACGATGCTGACAATCAAGTTTTCCCGTTGGCATTTTGTTTATGTGACAAGGAGAGCATTGCAACGTGGACATGGTTTTTGTCCCATGTATGAGCATATCACTAAGAACCGTCATGTCTGCATCATTTCTGACCGTCACATCGGTATATTGCGTGCTCTAGCAGAGGTTTATCCTGAGCCAAATCACTCACACAGGTCTTGTGCCCGACATCTTGCGAGCAACTTTAATACTCATTTCAAGAATAAACAGCTAAAAAAGAAATTCTCGAGCATGATTTATGAGGTGAACAGGGAGAGGTTCCAGAAAGAGGTTGATATGTGGTTGGTTGCAGATGATCAGAAGTATAAATCTTTCATAGACCGTTGTGGTAACTTCGCTGTTTGGTCATTAGCCTTCGATGACGGCTCAAGGTATGGTGTAATGACAACAAATCATTCAGAGTGTTTCAACAAGGTCCTAAAAGATGCTCGCATGTTACCGGTGACCGCATTAGTCACTGAGACGTTCTCGAAGATGCTCAAATATTGGGTTGACCGGAAGAACATTGCAGAGGAAGCTGTTTTGGCAAAGAAAACGTATTCTCCGAAAATTACAGTGTTGATACAGAAGGCTAAGGAAGATGCGAGGTTCTGCAGAACTGTAACTTTTGAGCAGGGCGTGAAGTACTATGTTTTGGCTGCAGAACATGATGAAAACTACACGGTCAACATGACTGATAGGGACTGTGACTGCGGCAGATGGAGACTATTTCATTACCCGTGTTGTCACGCCATTGCAGCCATCAGTCATTCGAATCGTCGTCTTAAAGATTTTGTTCCCAAATGGTTCGAGAACAAAAAATGTATTAAAACTTATGGTATGCCGTTTCAAACACTGCGTCGGCAATCGCAATGGCCAACATGGGAAGGGCCTTTAGTAGTAGCAGATCCTCGGATGCTGATTGTTCCTCGGGGACGGAAGAAAAAGAGAATTCACAATGAAATGGACACATCCAAAGAACCCAAGCGGAGTAGATGCAGTAGATGTCGTCAAGGTCACAACGCAACGGTCAAATTTTTGACCGTTGAGCCAAAATTGGGTTAACGGTAAAAAATTTGACCGTTAACCCTAGGGGAAAATGGCGCATCTGCCAGATGCGCCCTAAATGGCGCATCTGGGAGATGCTCCATTGGTTATATTGAGTTTCGGACAAAATTTTCCCTTGTTTTTGTGTTTGAGTTTCAAATACTGGGTATTTGGGTGATTTTTCCCACCAATTGTGGGCTCAAGTAACTAAAGTTCACATGATGCAGTATTTAAAAACCACGGCTCACCTTTAAAAGTATCCAACACTAGCATTTTTAAATTTTGATTCCTACATTTGTCATCGTAATTAGTCTTGCTCACAGTTGCTAATACACAATCTTACCTGCTCGTATAGCTCTCGTTGATCCGAGGGAAATCAACAGTAGATGCTGATAATTTCTTCTCTGATGCTTCCCCAGTTTTCATGTTGAATCTCATTTCGTACCTGGAGAGCAAAAGAAGAAAGATAAATATTACAGCATCGATTATAGATGGTTAATTTGTGAGATGTAGTATGAGAGGGAATTATGTATATACAGTTCATTTATGAATGTCCCAAGCTTTTCCTTCTTCTCGGTTCCATTGATCATATCCAGATCTGGCTTCTCAAGTCGACAAGATACCAGAACTACTTCGTCTCCTTCTTCCCAGGCATTAGCTGGTAAATTGAATGTCTCGAGTTAGAACCAGTGATGAAAGAAACAACTATGGGTAATGCAGTTATCCAATAAGTACAAGGCATATATCTAAAGTATCTATTTTGTTAAAAATCCTAGGTCACCAACAACTCCATATACCTTGAGATCATACATGTGTATTTGCTGAAAAGGATATACTCCGAAACTAACATACTATCAATATAAACTGTACAATCAATCAGCTGTGCCACACCAGTAGGGCTTAACCAACCACTAGGCATGAGTCCTTGATTAAACATTAACAACATTTGAGAACTGGAGCGCATATCATTAGTTGCCCATGATCCACATTTCAGCATCTCCTACCTTCATCGAATGCAGTACTAAATTACATAGAAATGAATGTTCTCTTCTCTAAATTCTGGTTTGTTCATCCTGGGCTTAAGACTTGTCAGTTTCTGATTGAGATTGGAATACATCTGTACTTATATACTACTAACACCAGCAGGGAGTTGTAAGAAAAATGCATAACAGAAGTATGAATGATTTCAATCTCAGGTTTAGGTTCTGCAAAAACCATCCAATCCAATGAAGCAAAAAAAAAAACAGTGCGCACTATTTCAATAGAAAAACATTATAGTAAATAGAATTGCGCACCATTGTGAAATATGAAGCAATTTGGAAGCTCAAACCATCTGAGTTGGAGTTCATTCTTGGCATAACGTGGCAAGACACCAAAACGGGCTTTTTTCGTTTCGTCAAAAGTGAATATCAGCTTCTTTTCTTTCACCATTTCCTGGGTTCAGAAATTTAAAGTGACATCTGCATCTTTTGTAAAAAAATCTGCATAATCTCTGTGCTACATCTAGTAGAATACACAATCAACTCATAATTCAGTGGCACCACGAATACATTGAGTAGGTACAGGTCACCAACAATCTATGACTGAACTCGGATGCATGTAATATACACGTTAAAGTTGTACTATGCTCTCAACTATACAATTGACTTCTACAATCCTTTATAATTTTGGATGCATGGTTCCTGAGTTAAAGAACTATTCTTTCAAAAAGATATAACCTTTAATTGGGTAAGGCGAGAAATTAAATGAAATTCTATGAGAAGCATCACCAATTTTTTTCCATCCATATCCAATACGAGAGCATTAGTTTTTATATATGAGTTCTTACATTGACCAAGTGGGCAGACAAAAAATAGAAATGCATCTTCCATGCATTATGAGAAACAATAAATTTGAGGATTAACTAGTCCATAAAAAGAAATTAAATAAGAAGCTACATAATCTGTGATATTTGATGACTGCAAGAGGAAGAAAGAAAACCATCTAGAAGAGTCAAAATAATAACTAAGATAGTAGCTAAAGGTTTTCAATGCAACAGATCTTGAGGGCTTAGCCGTAGAATAATGGAAAGCACAATAAAACACATAAGTTTCATGGTTTCAACTTGTAGATCTCAGAGCGTACCTTGGGTCTGAAATACAATGGAAGATCCATAAAAATTGCATAATTTTCAGTGATGGCAAAGTCATGCATCATAATGGGTTCTGTTATTGTAATAGGTACTGGGTCATGCATATAACCATCCTTCGAGATAACTCTGTATGTAACATAAGGGGGTGTTTGTGCGTAGCCAAAGGTGAACATTTCTCCTGAGAAACCAATCCCAAAGTAAGTATTTTGCTACACAAAATTACGAATATGCAGCTAAGCAATAGCATTACCTGTGAATGGGTCGACCTTAGGATGGGCAGTGAAAGAATGTTGTAGCCTCTTGTCGTAATCCAGCAATCCAAGAGTTTGCAGATCCCCATCTTCCAAAACCTTAAGGACATCTACAGAGGAAAATAAAATAGATAGAATTTGACTCAATTAGACCAAAGAAGCAGAAAATATCATGGCCAAGGTCTCAAATGCATCAAGGAACATTAGGATGAAAAGGACACGTAAAATTGATTTCATGTCCTTAGAAATACTGACATGTAAGAGAGGGAAGAGAATAAGAACTCTTACAAGGTTTGTCACCCTCATTAAGAGCCAATAGTTTTCCGTGGTGATAAATAAGAGCCGTATTTCCTGGAGAGTATCAGTGCAAATATCTTTCAAGTTTAAACTACTAAAATCAAATCACAAAATTACTAATAGCTTCCTTGTAGATCATCAACCACTTCCCAAAACCTGGATCTTTCACAAGCAGCAAATGCTTAAAAAGTGCAACAATAGTACCCATCAGCAGTCAAAAGAAAGAAACAGATCAATAGTTCCAACGCTTTACCAGTTCCACGTCCATATGTAGTATCTAACACTTTTAGTTTTGTTCTCAGCATTTGCATGTTGACCATGAACAGTCCAAAGAACCCCTTGAGGTCCCCAATCTGGCAGCAGAGATCAAAACAGAAATGATCATCTATAAACCCATATCTGCGTATTTCAGAAATGTACTCTGAAGCTCTTAACTCCATGTCCATGCATGCACTATAGCTATTCTTATCAAACATTATCAAGTGACAATTAATTAATACACTGTTGTAGACCCATGGATAAAATACAGGAGTTAGGGTGACACTACAATGTTTAGTGCTAACATTGATGGCAAATAAATATGCAATATATACAACAGCAAAGTGGGGTAACACCTCTGATTTAAATGTTATTTATTGATTTCCCAGTATGATAACCTATATTCTTAACACCAGTTCTCTGTTATGATCGTTAGTGGCTAGATTATTATTAGGGATAATATCGATATATTAAATAATATATTTTATAATTTTTAGTTATCTCATAATATTTAGAATATCTATCTTTAGGTTTCTTGTAATCCCTATATATATGGTATTCTTATTAATGAAATATCAACCTTCCAACAAAATAATTTTAATCTCCTAAAGAGATTAGGGTTGATTAGGAAGTTAGTTTTCATATTTACATACATTCTTGTGTTCTTATTTCTATCGATATTCGGGCACATATCATTCTCCTGCACAAGATAGACTTTAACACGAACAATTCCATTCATGAAGCTTCAATAGATCAAGACATATCATAAAGTAAAATTTTGGACTCACAGGACTGGAGCTTAGCAGTACTTAAATATACTCTACTTAGATAATCATGTAATATTTTATTACTTCATAATCTAGTATTTGAACATTCTAAAGTGTTCTTTTTATCTTCTTTACTTTTTTCGAATGTTATGATAGATATACGGTAATCATAGTTCTTAAAACCGGTTGCAACATAGGCTTAACACTGATATCTCAGATGCCACTTACAGATCAAGGCTTAAAATTAGTTGTAAAGTTCTGCGCTTTTGACGGGAGCTTACTCCTACATAAAGTAGTTAAAATGATAATTTCTGTTCTTACTTTTGAAAGTGACCGTGTTAAAGTTAAAGGAAAGATGACCCTGAGGCCGAAACAGAGCTCTGGAACTACAAAAAGTATTATCCGTTAATTAACCCAAAAGCATAATCTAGTCAGCAGAGCAACTTTTCTAGTTTACTCTTCCGATGTTTTTACTTTACAATGTGGTTACTATATGGTATCTTCTTCTAACATTTATTTAAGAACGATATTTCAGTCTGTTTTTCATAAGTATAAGTAACTAAGGTTAAAAAACAAAAAAGCAACAAAACAGCAAGTTAGGGTGAACTCATTACACACATGAACATACATTACTATGATAACCTTTCCATAATTAAGAGAAATAAGATCTAGAACTTGTTAGAAGAGGAAAAGAAAGAACAGTACTACGAACTACGAAAGCAGATGGTTCATCAGAGTTTGCTTTTGCATGAACATCTCCAGATTCTTAACGAAGTCACAATTTTGGTAATTATTCATTGGGTCCAACTGAAATTTAAAAGCTGGTGTCATCACGATATGACATGTTCTTTTGGGTAAAAGATATGACCAATGTTAACTATCACACTTTTTTTGCATTAAAAGTCATGTCTATCCAAACAAAATTCATATAACTTAAACAGTTAAATGTGTATCTAAACATCTAGATTTTAACAGCATTAGAATTCAAACACCAAATTATTCTTAATACAGCAAAAAGTTGATGACAGACCAGCATTGATATAGTTTTTAGTGCAACAGCCTACCTTCATGAATTTAGAACCTCCAAAAAACTCCTCTTGTTTAAGTCGTGATGTTCTCACAAAACGAGAGACATATGTTGCTTTTCCATTTTTAATACGCATTCCATGAATCATCCTGCAATCACCCAAAACATATTGGAAACTTATGGTCAAATCTCTAGTAAGATAATAAAATTTATTTCTTTATTGAATCAAACTCTTGGTGATTACAAACAGTTGAAAACGCAGAGAATCAAGAACACTGTTACTGCAGATCATGGAGGTTTGCGCAGATTCAATAGTTACGTGTGGCGCACAGTTCGTAATAATAGTGGAATTATTTTGCCGAATCTGGCAAAGCAATCAGGTCTAAGAATTTCAGCTTCCATTCCACAATCAAAGATCCATATACATGTGGCACAAAGATGATTTTATAGTCAAACCAATAGAAACGAAGCCATCAGATCAGACAGAAATTAAGAATATGAAACTAGCTTAATAAGCTAACCTGAGGACCTGTATAGGAACAAGGAAAATACAAAGCGATAGGCCAACACATTACGCTATATCAATTCAGATGAAACTTGTGTGATCTTTTTAACTTCTTCAAAACATATCATACTAAATCAATATATATAACAAACTTGTTTAATGGTGTAGAATTGATCACATAATCAGTCCTTCAGTTTGTACAGGTCTCAACCAACTAGACGATTGCTAAACGAGCAAAAAAAACTAGACAATTGCTAAACTTATTGGAACATATTAATGAAAGTTCAACTTCAATGGTTATCCTACTTCATAGTACATACCGTGCAATATTTCAATATCCAACCATTAACTTGGTCTGGAAATGTTCAAGAAATATCATCTGGTGCAACAGCAAGCAACTAAATGAATAATTACAGTAAAGATTACTCACCCATCTCCATCAAACCTGCAAGAGAAAGCAACAGACAAAATTAGTACACACTAGTCAGTTCTTTTAATTCAACCTTCATGAACAAGGAAAGAATGATTAGTTAATAACCACATTAACAGGTGGGACAGTCTACATGTCACATTTTTTTTTTTTTGGTCTTTACATGTCACATTCAACCAATCTAATCTAAGGTACTAAAAGTTTAATTCTGCTAGATGAAACAAAAATCCTTGAGCTAAATGCTCTATCAAGCAAGGAATAAAAACATACCAATGATATCCTGCCACCGGGGAGAACTTCGGGTTTGGTCCCACCCGAACAAATTCTCCATTTAAGCAGTCCTGGAAGAGACCGGCATATTAACTGTCAAATTCACTGACAATAGAGACCGTGCAATCTAGAATCAATGTAACAATTAGAAAACCAAACATCCTCATAAGATTTTATGCATTTCCTCCTCAAAGATCAAACTTAGTTTCCATAGGCATCAGATTTTCTAAACCGGAAGAAATTGATTCATAATCTCATAATCAGATTAATTAAGTAGATTACGGTGATGCCGAAACGGAGCTTCAGAATATCAAACTACAGAGAGAGCAGGAATCATTGACGTACTCGTGCAACTTCCATGCGATCATAATATATACTTACAGGAAGATAGCCTTTAACAGAGAGTTCAGACACTGGAGGCGACTCGGGAACTGGAGCGAAATTGCCGGCGAGGTAGTGAAGAGGCAGCGAAGAGTCGTACATGAACTTTACAACGAGCTTCTCAAGGTAGTCGATCAGCTTGGAGGTGATTCCTTTCTGTGGCTTCGGGTCGATCACCACGATTTCGCCGCCGGCGCCGGTGCTGTAGTCAGACGTCGGCTTCTCCGCCATCTCGTCACTGAGTGAGAAAACAGGAGTATAGTTGCAATGGAGTGATGGTTGGAAATTGGAGGTAAGTGGAGTGGAAAGAGCATATCTAATCTCTTTTGTCAGCTGCCGCCTTTGGTTGTAAGAACTGCCACGTTCCGGAACAAGGAAGAGCAATAATTTTTGTGCTTCTAGACAACTTAGAAACATATTTATTTATTATTATCATTTATTTCCACAAGAAACACATTTTGCAACAACAGACGATTTATTAACCTTATTATATTATTATAAACACTAAGCCACAACAAGATAATAAGAATAGCAAAAGTTAGGAGAAAAAAAAAAGGTATAGCAAATGTTTTCTAATATTAGAAACAACCCCATATAAGAAAGAAACAAAAACAAACTGTAGAGGAAGATTTCAATTGTTCAGCAACATAATTGAATACGTGAAGAGAAACTTAGATTCATGATTTAGCTAATTGTAGTCACGCTCGACACGTTATGCCTTCCGTTTAAAGAGGGTCGTTAGCTTAGACTTTAGAGTTCGGTTGGGTACATTTTGCTACACTTTAGAAGCACGGCCTAAAGTAACCTAAAGGATTTTCCTTTTTTTTTTTATGTTTTAAATTTCTTTTTCTTCGTCTTATTTATTTTCATTATACTTTCTAAATCATACTTTTATTTTATATTAATAATTAATATAATAAACACAATTATGTTGCTATTATTTATGTTTTTATTTTATATCATTCAGATTCTATATATTTTTAACTAATTAATGATTTTTAAAGATTTTTTTTTTTCATGTTTATGTTTTTTTTTTAAATATGTTTAGATTTATTTATTTTTAAACATTTTTCAAATGAAAATTTATTTGTTTACGTATCATATTTTCATCCACTCCGTTAGTTTCTCTTTGAAGTTACTAACAAAACAATGTAAGCGTATGGTGATGGGCGCCGTAAATGGAAGCTCATTATATGTAGATGTTAACTAAGACAATTGGGTAAATGTCAAATTAGGGTATTGAGCTAAACTCAAATCCCAATTGACACGAGAGGCCCAAAATTGGGTCTCCCTATGCATAGTGGTCGGCCGAAATAATATAGGTGGGTTGTCCACTTTACTCCTATATAAATAGGGTGTTAGGGGTTTTATTAGGTTAATCATTAATTCCCCCTTAGAGTGTTTTAGAGAGAAAAACTCTCCCACATATCACCCTAGTTCGGCCGAAACTTCACCAACACCAAGGGTATGACAATTTGCCTTCGAGCAAACACTCCGGAGATCCGTCCCTGTCAAGAATCGATCTGAGACTTTGCTGTGGAGAATATACCACGTAGGGATTCCTTAACAAGAACCTCTACGGGTGCCGACTGGAGGACCGTGAACTCCCTGCTGCAGGATCTTGGGACTACGGATCACGTCTGGGGTATGTGCGAATCTTCCGCTGCGTAATATCGATTACTAGTATGTACCATGTTTATAGTATCCGTAGTGATTACTCCCCGTAATATAACAGTGGTATCAGAGCCTGTTAGGAGTTCATGATTTTGATAAATTGGTATTCTTGAAAGTTTTAGAATTTGGACCAAAAATTTTAAGATAAGAAAAATTAAAATTTTCGACTTTTATGATGTTAAGGTGGTCCGAAATTTTCATGATGTTCTTAAGAAATTTGATTTTCATGATCTTCAAGAATAACATGATTTTTATCAAAATCGAACATTGGATTGTAGATCTTATTAAAATTTGATCTTGAAATTTGACTACTTGTTTCCAATTTGGTGTTTGTGCCGAAACCCTAAGTAAATTACAAGGTAAATTTTTTAATTTCTTAGGCCCCAAGAAAATGTATTTCGGCCGAACCATTAAAATATTGTTTACCATATTTTAATTTTAATTTTAGGTAACAGTATATCTAAAATTGGAAACATAAGGATAGTTTCACATTAATATATAGAAATATATATATATATAAATATCAATATATCTAAATATTTAATAGGGTTAAAGATATTATTGATAGATTTAGTTACCTAAAAGATTGAGAAAATATATTGTCATACATGTGTATCCCTATTTAAGATATTGACAGTAAATAAATAAATAAATATATATATATATAGTCGGTTCCGAAATTTTATATATACATATATATATATATATATATATATATATACTGTTGATTGATTTTGTCTTAAAGATAAAATCTTGGCAATAAATACGTATATATTTAATGCTGGCCGAAATATATATATATATATATATATATATATATATATATATATATATATATATATATATATATTAGCAATATTGGAAATTATTTTATATAATTAATGTTACTTGTGGCTAAGTTAAATTTTTTAGTGGACTTCAAAACCCTACTTAGCCCACAAGTAAACATTTCGGCCCAAACCCTTTTGATTTAATTATTGGGCCGGTCCAATATATCAAACCGGGACGCATTGAATCAAACCGGGTTTTCTTAATCGGTTTGACCTAGTCGGGTCAGATCATACCGGGGTAACTAAGTGGATCTAACCGAACCGGTTTTGTGTGTTGAACTGAACCGTATTTTGGACCGGTTTGGACCGAACTAGATTTTAAAAATAAAACCGGACTGAACCGAACCGGATTTACTGAATCGGACCCGAACCAGATTTTTATGGACCCAACCGAACCAAACCGGACCGAAATTGACTGAACCGAACCGAATTTTCAAAACCGAATTCAAGTAAATTAAAATAGGGTGATCAAGTTTTAAAATTCAAATGTTTTGAACCATTAAAAGCCTACACAGTGCTCAAAAGGTTTATTATTATTTACATAACGATTAAACCTTAATGCCTTGTTTCGATTATGGGGATGGATCTCGGAGATACATGTTTTTGGGACTGGGTTAATAAGTGGGATGAATTGCAATTGTTTATTATTCGATATATATATTTATACATGATTAGAACTGTCGTCTTGACAGAGTCAAGCTAGTTGGATAATGCATATTGGGGGCGGAGCCCTGGTTAAATATATGGTATGCGCACAAGGATAGACATGCTGTGATGGTTGAAATTGCATAGGAATCATGTCTAGAAATATGCGTAATCGAATATAAGCATGAATCGCAAATCAGCCCCTAATGTTTAAATATTTTTAAAATCGAAACCCAGTCGCCAAATGTGTATGATTGATGCAGTGGCGGATCCAGAAGGTCAACAATGGGGTTACGTTATGTAATTTTTTTTTTTAAAAATTAACAACTTCTTTAAGTTTTTTTTTTTTTTTTTGTAAAAATGCATGTTTTAAAACGATGAAAATTAGTACTTTCTTCAACTACTTATTCAAAATTGTCGTTAAATACTTTTCAAATGAACAATATTAACTAAGCACAGATAAATCGTACTTGCTTGTGCAAATGTTACAATTTAGTCAAACTAGACTAGAACCATTTGTGGGTCAATTGACTCTCAATCGAGTCAATACACTATTATAACACTTATACAAGTTATTAGATCTTGATTTAGATATTTAGAAAAGTATTTGGCTAATTTTGTAAGTTTAAAACGTATTTGACTACAAATTTGGACGAGTGATTGAAAAAAGTATCAATTATAATTATTTTGAAATATGTTGTGCATTTTAAAACATATTGATACTACAAATCATCTTTTTCAAACATATTTTACGGTTTATATATTTGTTCTTATTGAACCTCATATTGTAATACATTAGGTTAGAGTAACTAAAATTATAGTTATAACAAAAGAGTGATAAATAATAAAACGTACAAACATAGTATTTAAGTGAAAAGTCCCAAATTTAAAATGGATGAACTTTTTTCCGAATGGATTGAATAATAGTGTTACAAAATAATTATAATGAAGTCTTACAAAATATTAATGAGGGCTCATTCTCTCACACTAAAATAATGTGGATCTTACAACAAAATAATGAGGATCGGGATATAATTTTCTTCAGGAATAAACCTAGGGTTTCAATAAAAATACTCGATAATGTGGTTACGTTCGTAACCACATTATCCTTAAAGGATCCGCCACTGGATTGATGTGGAAGTTGCATGTTTGACACTTATGCTAGAATGTTGAGGATGTAGCCGCATTTGATAATTTACTTGGAAGTAAGATTATGTATGCAAGCATGAGTTCATCGGAACATTAGACGCATGACGCGTAAGCATGAGTGTGGTTTGTGTGATGAATGTTACTTGCGTATGATTATTTACATGGATGGTAGAATTGTATATGCATGAGTAAATTCATCGAAATAATTATTTCAAAATAAAAAGGACATTGGGAAAGCTAAGATTGGGTATGCTTGTTTTAAAATTCCCGTTCCGGTAATTTGCGATTAAAACCGTTTTAAAAGACTAATCTATTGGATTGAAGACGACAGTAATGTGAACTTTTTCACAGTCATCTTCCATTGGTTTACTGGTGGTCGGTTGGTTTAGATGACTGAGGAATCGTTGCTTGTCGCATTCCATCTTAATAGATATCTGATGTATGCAATTCTTTCTCAAAATGTTATTTTCTCCTTGATTTCATAATCATCGACGTGTTAGTATCAATGGCTGCGATCAGTAATGTTATCTCCCAAATGAGCAAGGAAATGAGATTGAAAAGCAATAATTATAAGATCTGGA
Organism: Clarkia xantiana subsp. parviflora; assembly: GCA_036873135.1. Taxonomy (NCBI): domain Eukaryota; kingdom Viridiplantae; phylum Streptophyta; class Magnoliopsida; order Myrtales; family Onagraceae; genus Clarkia; species Clarkia xantiana. Next base: position 14,356,406 of record JAPTYO010000012.1, on the reverse strand, counting down.
ATAAGCGCACAAAAATGGTAATTACTGAAATGAGAGGTTTGGAGCATCTGACTTCGAAACATGCCAGGCCAGAGGGAGACCTCACGGCCAATCAGAAGGAATTCCATGATCATTGGGATGCGAAGGATCAGGAAATCCGTTCCGCCTTGTTGTCACTGCTGGATGACGACATACTCTATGGGTATGATCACTTTGATTCTGCCATGGACCTGTGAGATGGTCTTAAGGCAGGGTTTGGTGTTTACACCACAGCCTAGAAACGATCTTTAAACATCTCTTTAGACTCATATAAGATGAATCCCAAGCACACAATGAATGAGCATATTAGACACGTGTCTAACATGCTTGCTGAACTCAAGGAGGCAGAAGAAATCCTGACCGAGGAACAGAAGGTCCAATGCGTGATCCGATCCTTACCTGACTCTTGGAACATCATGAAAATGCACCCTACCCATGCCACTCAACTCAATAACCTCGAGAAAGTGCGAGTACATCTCGAGCTGGAAGAGGATCGTCTCAAAGCTGAAAAGCCGAGAGCAGAAATGCATCTAGCATCCTCGCATCCAGCTGAGCAAAATGGTAAACGCAAGAGAAAGGGCAAGGGCCTTCAGGTTAAGGCTGACAAGTCTTTGGCTCCAAAACCTCAGAAGAAGTTCAAACGCAAGCAATTCGGTGGCAAGAAAAGGCAAGCAAAACAGACACGTAAAGAGGAAACTCGAACGTGTTTTAGGTGTGGCGTAAAATGACACATTGCTGCTGCCTGCACCAATCCTCCCAAGGTACGTGCTGAAGGATAATGATAACCTCATAAGTTCTTCAAGGACTCTTACTCGAAAGTAATTCAATTTACCCTTTTTGGATTACAAAATCGAGAAGAAGAACAAGCACAGACCTGAAGAGTTTTGCCCTGGAAACATAAAGATTAAATGAAAGATTTTATCTTTATTTTCTAAAAGAACATCTTCTTAATTTTCCAGTTTAAGATACTTAATGATAATAATGTTCCTTGAAACATAGGAACCATTTCATTTTAGGCATGTGACAAATGCTTGGACAAAGTATTAATTACCCATCATTTTCAGGCTATTCGATCCTTTATTGTTGTTTGATGCATTGCTTATAAATCTTTCTTTATTAATTAGTACTCCATTAAATGAAATAATCAGTAATGATGATCATGTGCGAAACCGATTGGATTAAATTGAATTAAATTTAGAAATGAAACGATTTCACCATGAGTTAAAACTTTAGTAATAAACGCCGCGCGCGTGTGGACCTCGAAAGATGGAACACATCGTTTCAAAATACGAGTTTAATGATGAAGTGTTTTGATGATTAAGTGCTGAATTTTCGTTTGCGTCCCTTCGGAAACAACTTACTGATAACGTTTACATCGGAAAGAAGTATGCTTTATAAGCTACCACGACCTTGTAAAAGTATCAGCTGACACATAGGGTGAAAACCCAAGATGCTCAGTTCGGAGATGGGATGAAATCCCTGAGATAAGTTTGCAAACGAAGAAGGATAAAGTCAGTTAAACGATTTTCCTTCCAAACTCCTTGAACGATAAGTTAGGCTAGGCATTCAAATCAAATGACACTTCAAGAAGCACAGTTCGTAAACATAATGTTAGAGTCAATCTATCAGTACGTTCCCGATGGGATGGAAGAATATGAATCACATTTATGTAAAACTGTGTTCCAATAAAATCGGTTAGACACGTCACCATAAAAGCTAGAGAATGATAATGAGTTAAATCATATCATCATGCGACATTGATGTGCACATTAAACATGTATTTGGACCAATAATATGGTAACTGCTTTTAGAAATACCTGTTTAAAGCTTGGGAAAATGGTCGAACATGAAACATTACATCACTTGAGGACGAATTTCCAATGCATGGTCATTTTTCAAATTAATATAGTCTTGATCGAACCAGAGCAAGTTTACACTGACAATCAGGTCCCACTTACTTCAAGTGGGAGATTTGAACCGGCAAAACCAGTGAATAACATGGTAAATGATAATGGAAACATTTCCATAGTAAATCCAGTGGGAGGAATGAACCCTACCATATGAAATCACTGGTGCCGCTGAGACGAATCAAGTAGAACCTGATAGTCATATTGCTGAACCAATAATGTCACAGCTACCTATACTACCCATTGTTTCCCGTGGGAGTGTATCCGACCAAATTGGTTCCAGGACCTAGTGATCAAAGAATTAATCTCGGAAGTAAAACCCCGAGACCGAGAAGTCGTCTTAGGAAAGTTGTAGGTCAAGGTTCAAACACTGCTCTTATTCCCAGTGTGAGTGATGCTCCGATAAGAGGCATTATTCCGAGTGGGAGAAACGTTCAGACTCAAGATGGGATTAACAAGCCTAGACGAAAGTCAAAGGCATCAAACTTCTCCCAATAAGTATCTCATCAAGAAGGGTGAAAACCTCACTCTAACAATTGTTGACGAGCATTGGAAAGGCCTCAAGTGGGGAAATGTAGGAAAACAATAAAAGAAAGAGATCGCCTAAATGAAAGCCATTATAGTATATAGTTGATTTACCTGCTAACCACAGGGGCACAAGAATACGGTGAGTCTTGAAAGAAGGCTAACCACTGATGGAATAGGTCGGGCAATACAAAGCACAACTAATTGCGAAATGATATACCCAACTTCACGGAGTGGACTTTGACGAAATAAACTCATCGACTGTGCGTAAAACCACGGTTAGGGCCATTTATGGTCCTGGTCGCAAGTCTCGAACTCGATCTGCACCAAATGGATGTTAAGATCGCGTTCCTCCACGGAAACCTGGAGGAAGAGATCTACATGGAGCAACCGGAGGGTTTCATTACTCCAGTAACGAACGTAAAGTTTGTAAAATCCAAAGGTCTATTTACGGTCTTAAACAATCTTCTCGGCAATGGTACTGCAAATTCCACGAGAAAATCGTAGGAAACAGATTCGTGAATCTTCACGAGAATACGTGCGTGTATTATAAGACCTCTGGGTCTAAGTATGTTATTTTAACCTTATACGTGGATGACATACTCATTGCTGCAAACGATGTGAGTATTATGAACAAATCAAAGTCTTGGTTGGCATCTGTGTTCGAGATGAAAGACATGGGAGAAGCCACGTACATCTTAGGCATTAAAATTGCTAGAGATCGGGCTACCCGGAAATTATGTCAATCTCAAGAAGATTATATCAACAAATTGTTGAAAATGTTCAGATTCCATAGGGCTGGCAATTCGTGCGGGCCGTGCGAGTTCGTGTCGTGCTAGGTGTTGGATTACGGGGACGTAATACTAGGAAACACTAAATCATGTACGTGCTAGTAATCACAATTACACAGCGGAAGAATTCACACATACCTTTAGTCAATTCCTTTTCCAAAGATCTTGTGGAGGGAGTTCACGATCCACCAGCCGGAACCTCGTGCAAGTTCTTAGAAAGAAGTCCCACAAAGTATGTCTCCACAGCAAATCCTCTGATCAGTTATTCAACGGGGATGGATCTTCAGACTGATTGCTTAGAAAGCAATGTGACACACCCTTGGTGACTATATGGTTCGGCCGAACTATAGGAGAGGGGAGGAGGGATTTTCACTCTTAAATTACTCTAAGGAAGGAGTTGTTGATCACTTATTAAAAACCCCTTACACTCCCCTATATATAGGGGGAGTAAAATGGACAAAAGTCCACTTCACCCCTCCTCCAATATTCGGCCGTCCTATTGATGTGGGATGCCCAATATTTGGGCCTCTCATGTCAATTAGGAATTAGGACAAGCCCAATTACCCTAATATGACATTTACCCAATTGTCTCAGGTAACACATACAATATAACGGGCTACCATTTACGGCGCCCGTACACCTTATGCTAACAGCTCCCACTCGCCGGAATGGGAGGGTGCCTGTTAATGTATCGTTGTCCGAATCGCATCAACATTTCAGTCTTCTAATCTTGCCCCTGCTTCTGAATAGTTCATACGAGGTTTTCCGTGTGACCAGTGGATACGACGGGCATCGTGCTACTCATCTGTTAGGAGTGTTGTAGCGCCCGCGGAACGTTGATTCCATGCCGTCAATCAACATGTTAATAAAATATTAATCGTATCGCATTATATCCTTGGTTAACAGTAATTCTCCAATTTCCTAGCTTCCACATAGGAATACTTCTCCAAGGCATCCGTACAAGTATTTACAACCTTCAACTAATATCCGGTTGGTGGCCACCTAGTGAATACAAGAGTCAGTGAATTACAGGTGAACTTGACCATCCCCATCCCTCATACCCTTAGTCAAACACAACCGCTTTTCAAAGACGTGGTCACTTGGCCTTTTTCTTTGGCACTACGCTCGTACGTCGGGAAGCAGACTTTGAGCCTGACCTTAAGTATGAGTTCTGAGTCCGTGAGGATACTTTGGGCACCTCTTCATAGGGCACCAAGGGATCAATCACACGCTCGAGGTGAAGAATTTTGCGCCCATAGGAATCACGAGGATCCTAGCTAGCACAACCGAGCATGACCCCGTGGTCGAACATGGCAAGCGCAGTATGAAGCACGCGTCGATAGCATACATGAACTAGTCAGGGGTGGGATATGTCAATGATGCTACCGCATAATATTTAATCTGGCCCTGAATGTGGAAGATGACGGACGGAGTCCATCGCGGCGATTTACAAAACGAAGATCAAGTCGCGTTTTACCGAGACTAAGTAATCGTTTCGTATAACCAGGTTTACCCCTGGTTCTTAGCCGATCTTGATATGTTAGAGGTCCCCCTCACCTACAAGACGACTGTGCCTGTGTGACGAGGCAAGGCCCATGTTATGTTTGTTTCCACTTGGGTAACTTCGGCCTTCTCTCCCTCGAACAGGCTCTGGATGTGTGCACATGAACGGGTATCTATCTGTATGCTGCGAACCTTGAGACACGATCCTCGAACCAGTCTTCAACTTCCCGACTTTGATCTCTCGAACTCCGGATCCTGCACAAGGGGCAGTAACCAGCGTGGAAAAGTTGGGGAATGCTGGTTGGGCCCTCTCAAACGCTCAAGTCATAATCTTTAGAGAGAGAAAGTATTTAGAGAGAAGTCAGAGCTCGAAAGGCCAGAATGAGAGAGTTGTTAAAATGGGAGGCCTAGGTCCCTATTTATAAGGAACCAAAGGATCGTGCCCGGTTTGAAGGAAAACGTATATCGTCATCAAGGTGGGCTATGCGCGCACTGACTTCTCGTACTTGGCAAAATAATCGGGATAAGCGCAGAGCATGTCGGTAATCAGGACCTACCCGGATTGCCTTTTGGCAATCCGGAAGTCCCCCGGTCCGGGTACTGCGCGTATTTCGGACCGTTATGAACTTGGGTGTCCGCGGAAGAGTTCTTTTACGAGTTTTGGAGTATTTAGCGAGGCCCGAAATGTAAATACGAACCTGAATTGGACAGATATCTAACACTTGCCCCCTAGTCAAGTAGTGGTTCAAAACCCATGCTTGACTCTTTTTAAGATAAGATATTCGTCCAATTTAGGTTCGTTACTGACCTCAGGGTGGCCTGTTTGTCAATTCGAGTGTAGGGATCATAAATTTGACCAACTTCAATTTTCCGCCGTATGTACGTAATTTGTTTATAGGGTTAGCGTAGCGGACAATATGCGTATAACAACATGCAATTAACGATATATTCGCAATATCATGTAATGAGGGAAATACTTGTAATAATAAAGAATTATACAACGTGATAATATCATGGTACATGATGTAAGCATATAACACGTTGTCAACATGTAGATGACGACATAATAAACAGATGACGTAATCATGCAATAAGCAAAACACTTAGAACAATATAAAATTGGAGAGCATGTATGTAATCACGAAGCATTGTGTAAATGTGAGACATGATGTAAACATGAAATTATGCTTAGATTACAAAAATAATCATGTAACGATCATAAATAAGAATCGTGCATGATAAATTCTATATACGTAATATGTAATAGTAATTACATGTAGTATGTCATGAAGCATTGTGTAATATGTATGCAATATGAACATAGGAGAGATGCAAAGATGCTTGTAAAGGTTGCTAAGGACTTATGAAAATACATGAAAGTTTAGTCCTTAGCACATGGTGTAGACACTATTAGTAAAAATTAGGAGAGAGAATACTCATTATCTTAAATCCTTTATAGATAAATCTTCAAGAAGCTCTCCATTCTTGATGAAGATGAAGCTTTTGAGATCATAAATTTGGAGTAGACACACCATAGTTGATATCAATTGGATTCCGGCCAAGGGAGGGAAAAAGGTCGACGGCGCGTGGAAGGGAGATTAGCGGCGCGTGACTGGAACCACGGCGGCGCGTCATCTCGTTGGTGGCAATGAGTGATTTTTCCGGTGTGGCACGTGTCAATTCGGACTCGCTTCGTGTTGGTGAGTTCAATTCCGTACATGGCTGGACATTTCGTGACTTCGTTTGGCCTTAATTCGATCTTGAAATCATCATGTGTGTAGTCACCTTAACATGCACATAAGGTGTTTGATAAAATGCGTTAGAGTAATTAGCTTTCCAAATCGGCCAAAAAATTTCTAAGTGCTGGAAATTTTTAGAAAAGTATAAATGGATTGTTATACTTCCCTTGTGCATAGTATTCATTGCCGTCATGTTGTTCCATGCTTTAGTCATCGTTTTTGCATGCTTGATGACGGGTAGTTGTTCGGACATGATCGTTGATTGTTGTACATGGAAATGGTAGGCTAGACAATGTGCTTTGAGCATCGTATGTTGATCATTGGCCACTTTCTGCAAGCATGCTAAAACACTTAGAAAATATTTTAACAATATCTAATGCTTGTTACCATAGATGTCGTCGTATCAGCTGATGGATATATGTCCAGTTCAGGTTCGTATTTATATTTCAGGCCTCGTAAACACGTCAAAAATCACATTACGGTTTAGAAAACGCCTCCTAAGAGTCAAAACGGTCCGGAAGCGCGGTACACGCGTCCGGACCAGACCTCCGGGTTGCAGCAATCCGGACGTCCGGGTTGCGGCAATCCGGACCTCGCCGAATTGCCCAAATTCGATGTGGTCCGGATTGCTCTATGGGTATTACGCGTACCCCCGATTACCGTTACGCATAGAAAAGTCGAGTTCGCGCATTGCCAATATTGATGACGGTTACCGGTTTCCTTTGAACCGTCATCAAACCGCTTCAAAACCGGGTCCGGTCCCAATGTAGCCTATATATAGGAGACCTTGGCCACCCATTTTGGGACATTCTCTCATTTTCACAACTTTGGCATTTTGAGCTCTGACTTCTCTCTAGAAATATTTTCTCTCTCTAGAATTATTTTTCTCCCTTTAGCCCAATCGTGACTTAAGCATCAGAGAGGGCTCCACTAGCACCACCCCCCCCCCCTCTCCGTGCTAGTATTGGCCCCTTGTGCAGGAACGGGCCCCGCAGCTAAGGTGTGGAAGAGAAATAGGAGTAAGACGAGCCCAGACGCTAACCGAGACACATCGTTTTGCCGAGACACATCGTTTTGCCGAGACACAGACTTTTGCCGAGACACAGACTTTTGCCGAGACACAACCTTTCCTGAGACACATCATTAGACCGAACACTCGTCACCGGCATCCGGTAAATACCTCTTCCAGGCGAGGAGTGTCTGCCACAACCCGAACAACCCGATCAGACAAACGCGTCCATCCGACCCATTTCAACCAGTACGCAACATTAGGCGCCGTCTCCGTGATTCGAACAAAAAGCTATCATACCGCAAAGACATGACGAGTGATCGCAACCCTCCTGAAGAGGTTAACGCGAGAAATGCAAGGAAAAGGCCTGGACGTCCTAAGAAGTCTCCGGCAAGCAAAAGAGCAGGAGGTCAGAACCCAGCTGGAAGCCAGCCGGGACCTTCCCACATACCGAGAGCTACTTCCGTAGCTTCATCCATGCCAACCGAGGATGTGCCCGACGCACAGCACAACCACCAAGAACCAAATGACGAGCATCGTTCACCCCCACCTGGTTTTGAGCCAGAGATGCATGATGATGATGAATTTCAGACAGAAACGCCGCAAGGCGAACAACAAGGAACATGAGCAAACCCGATGCCTTCGGTTACTCCAGCAATGATGGCTGCGCTGGAAGAATTACTCGCATTCCGCGAGTCACTGAAAAATCAGGGATATGCGGCCCAACCACCTCCAACCGCCCAGGAACACGCTGCGCCGACAAGAGAAATGTCGCAAGACACTACCCGCCAAGGCGGTCCATTCCAGGGCAGAGACCAACATGCAGAAAATGCTTTCCAACATACAAGATATGAAGCCGCACGTTCATACACTCCTTCCCAAGGAGCCCGTCATTGGAGGAATGCAGAAAGGCAACCCCCACACCACCGCTCACAGCAGCCAACGAAGGATGATCCCTTCCAGGCCACAAGCAGAGATCAATCTGACATCCACCATAACACTGGTTGGCGAATTCCTGCAACAGATTATGATGCGCCTGTAAAAGGGTTTACTGCTGAGATGTTAGAAAAAATTGTTGAGAAAAAGATGAAAGAAGCGAAGATGAAGGGTATGCACGCGCTTGAGGAAAAGGCGTCGCATCCGTTCGCGGACCAGCTTGTAAACAGTCGCGTCCCAGACGCACTGTACCGGATTGGAGGTGATCTCTATCGCAGAAATGGAGATCCAGTGGAACACGTGCAGAAGCACGATGCCTCTCTGCTAGGAAGAACGAAGAACCCACACCACTTTGCAATGACGTTTCCACAAACTCTTGCCGGAACGGCAACACACTGGTTCTTCTCGCTGCCATGCGGAAGCATCATCTCATGGGCATACCTGAAGGCTAAGTTCATTCAGCGATATATGGGCGAACGCACATTGCTGAAAGGAACAAATGCTCTGGACGACGTCCAATACTAAAATGAAGAATCTCTCGCTGAGTATTACCTTCGCTTCAACCAGAATATCTCTGATATTCAGGGGAACCTAACGGAAGGAGAGATAGTATGAGCGTTCATCTGAAATCTCGGGCGGAGAGGCTACGCCTTAGCAGAAAAGATGGCAAAGCGCCCAGCTGAAACTCTAGAAGAGTTAGCCGCGAGAGTTAAAGAGTTCGTGGACATAGAAAGGTTCAGGAACCAGAACAAGGCGAAATTCTCTGCTGCAAAGGCGAAAGAAAACCCAAAGAAGACTCAAGCAGAGTCATCAAAGAAAGGAAGCAAAGGCAAAGAGAAAGTCAACGACAACCCTCCGCCGGCCAAGCGAGGTGTTATCAATGTCATCCACGGGGGACCTGCCGCTGGAGGTCAAGTGTCAAATGCTCGGGACGTTTATGCATCCCAAGCAGCAACATTGCCAAGATATGGAAAGCGCAAGCAATCAGAACAAGATGACGTGGTTATCCAATTTTCCAGGGAGGACTTAAAGCACATCGTTTACCCTCACGGCGGTGCTTTAGTCATAACCATGGACATCGATGGATATGATGTGAAGAGAATCCTGGTTGATGGTGGAAGCTCCGCTGACATTTTACATGTCAAAGTCCTGGAGCAACTGGGAAAATCAGTTAAAGACTTGACTCCGGGAACTTTCTCTTTAGTTAGCTTTGCCGGGGCAGCCACATACCCTCTGGGAACGATCATGCTTCCTGTCATCCTAGGCCAAGGGTGGAAAACATTGCGTGTCAATGTCACTTTTGTCGTTATGGAATCTCTTGGGGCCTATAATGGAATTTTAGGGCGAACAACGATCATCCCTTACGTGACCGTGCCCTCTACTGTCCATCAGAAGATGAAATTTCCTACTGACCACGGGATCGGGGAAGTACTAGGCGACCAGATATCCGCAAGACGATGTTACGTCAACGCCTTAAGAGCAAGGCAGCATCTCCATGTGGCGATGGTGAATTCTTTCAAGAAGCAAAAAATTGTTGATTGTGGAAGGCGTGAGCAAGCTGTTATAGTTTGGAATCCACAAGAGTACGTTCAGTATTCATCATGGAACCAGATATGGCCCGTCAAGCAGGGTGAAGGCGAGCCAGTCATGAACTACTTCAACAGATTCGCTGCCAATGCCTCTTTGGCAAAAGCAACAAGAGAGGAAGTGATGAGCGTGTTCTTTGCAAACATGAACGCCAGATCCTTCCTTCTCTTCGGAAGAACGCATGGATGGCGAACAAACAGGACCATGGCGGATCTAAAAGACAAGCTCGAGACGGCAGACTTGTGTGAACAAGAACTGAGGTGGGGTACACCCCTCAGTTGGGACAAATAAGTTCAAGCTGAAACGAACAAACAGGAAGGCGCGAGCATCAATATGGACAACATCTTCACACCGCTAAACACGACTGTTGAAGACATTTACGTCAACCTACTCGAAAACAAGCTCCCGAGTCCACTTGTTCCAAAGACTGCTTTCTTGGGAAAAAACGTTAAAGAATGGTGCAAATACCACAAAACCTGGGGACACAACACAAACAAGTGTCTACCACTGAGATGGGAGATAGAAGAATGCATCGCGCTGGGCGCTTTAAGACGATTTGTTGCAACTGACTCTGCGACGTCATCGTCAAACCAACCATGAAAGAGACGGGAGAAATAACTACCTTTCCGTTTACTTTGCGCATTTCTATTCTAAGTGTTTTTAGAATCATCGCATCTAGTTTCTTTACATGTTTTAAGAAGGAATGATCGGTTGACGCCTTCTCGAAAAAACAATGTAAATACGCGCAAGTATCTAATGAAGTCAATCTACCTTCGTAGGTACATATCTATGTCTTGCATGTTATTTTGGATTGAACGCGAAGTAACAAAACTACGCACTTATTATCTACATCAACAATTCAAGATATTATGCTACGTGCAAGCAAAAAATCTACTTCGCGTTATGACAACGCTTATCATCAACAACAACTTACTCATATTGACGACTATATCAAAAGCGTCATCAATGAATCAACAACTTGGAATTAAACCCAAGATATATTCAAAGTCAGCATGCTACAAAAACATATTTGCAATGACATAATTGCAACCTTTTATTTCAAACGTCATATTAACGACGCTCTACTTCAATGCGTCATACCAACGACGTCCTACTTCAAACGTCATATTAAAGACGTTCTATCTACAATGTCCTATTGACGACATACAAATAACATGCTGTGACATCTCTTGTTAGAGACAAATCTTCATGTTCATCGCCATTCCCTGGATTCAGAACAGGACGGGCAAATACAATACGCGACTGATCACCCCATAAGTGGCAAAAGTTCTCTTATTAGACAACGACCCCACGCTACAACAAGTGTGTATCTCCTATTAAGGGATCATACTCATCAAAGACTATACCTTAATCAGATAGCTTCAATCAACTACGAATTCCTGCTTAAGGGTTCACACTTTACGGCAAACGTCCTCTTGTTAGATGACAATCCCGTACTACAGATTTTCAAAGCGTGTTGCATGGTTCCTGGACGTGGAAATCATGCATCACAATACATATTTTCAAAACGTGTTACGTGGTCCCTGGACGCAGGAATCATGTATCACAAAAAAATTTTTCAAAAACCAAAATGTTTTTACGTATGCTTCCCCAACGCGGGTTGATACACGCTGGCAGGTGCGCACCCTGTTTACAAAACTCATAAAATTTACAAGTCGAGTCTTGTACAACGTCGCCTTAGAGTGGAATTAAGAGACGGTATAAACTAGTATCTTGTTTAGCCAAGATAACACCTTTCAAATATCAAAGGCCAGCGTCAAGTGCCTTTATGCCAAGTACCCGCGCCAAATACACTACTTGTTAAGAAAAGTCGCTATACGCGAAATACTTAACATGTTACAACTTATATAGCGGCAAGCTATTCGGGAAAGAAGGGCAACATGCGTAATGCATCATGCAAGCAATCTTGAGAACATCTCAAGTCATCAACCAAGAAGTGGCTAACGGTCACAGCTACGGAGACTACGTCTATGTTACTAGTCATCCACATTCAACAAAAATAGTAAGTGATAACGGTATGAAATATTACTAACGAGTTATCATGCAAACTGCTATGCATAAAGCAGGTTCAAACGACATAGTTCAAAGCAAACAAGTCACAAGCAATAACCAAGGAACAACTCCAACAAAGTTCCAAACATAGAAGCCGGGGGGCAAACAGACTCAGAAACGAGTTCAACATATCCAAAAGCAATAAACATAGCACAAATCAAAGAACGCCATCATCTCTGACGGGACTGGGTGGAACATGCAGAAGTTGCACATTAATGTCATCACCGTCTTCTCCAAACAAAAAGGCAAACTGAGCTGCTGCAGCATCCAAACGACGGAGCTCGGCAACGTGCCCAACCGCAAACTCCGCATACGGCCTTAACCTCTTAAAGGGAAAGCCGGGAGCAAGAATGCTCACCCTACGAACAAAGTCTTCAGCAAACTTGCTAAGCATAGGAGCGGCCTTCGTCGTAGCAGCAGCAGTAACCGCGCTGTCAAACTCAGGAGTAGTAGGGAACTTTTCAAGTCCCTCATCAATGCCGGCCTTCATTTCCTCTTCGCGCACCTTCCGACAGGCAACCTTGTGGTCGCCCGCATTGTCAGAAATCGCCTTCTCGATAGCAACATTCTCAGCTTCAAGCTGAACAAGGAGGGCATGATCAGAATCGTAACGGGTGTCAAAATTTGTCATCTTCAAAGTAAGACGGCGCACTTCATCCTTAGCTTCCTTAAGCTCGCCAGACACAATGGCAGCTTTATCGGTGATAGCACGCTTCTCCTGGACAAGTTCCAACATGAAGGAGGTCATGTGCACCATGTCAGAAACAATAAGACAATAAGCATACATGTTCGGAAACAACGAGCATAGCAAAGCAAAGAAAGACACTTAATGGTGTGAATCCAGACAGTGATCTCTAAACAAAGGTTCGCGCCTCTTCGTCGCTCGATGGCCGAAGAAGTCGATCACCAAGAGGAACGGATCGATGAAGAACACGCACACCAACTTCTTGCATGCTAAGCCGGGAACTCTTGGGGAAAGTGAGATCACCTGTCGTATACGGCATCCACTTATCATCCGAAATATCGCCTTCCAAAGGACAAAGCAGATCTGCACGTCCAAGTGGTGGGAGCACTACATGCAAACCAACCAGAGTTATGCAAAAACAAAAAACAAAGCGCACAAAAGCACATAGACAAGTGTTCAGCTCATACCGGAAGGAAGAGTACGTTCCACCTCGGGCCGCTCCTTCGAGCGGGGGCAGACAGCGCATCCTTGCAACCGTCAAATTCCTTCCCTTTATGGTAGGAAGGAGTAGGAACGGTCACAGCAGTCTTCGGGCGCTTCGAACTGCTCAAAGGACGCGTCCCAACGGCGGACCATTTGGCAGAATCAGGAGCGGCAATGACGCGATCAGTAACAAGCGTCTTGCGACCTGCAAATAGCAAACAAAGCTACAATCAAAATACAACTAAACTAAGACAGTATACAAGGAAGACTGTTTATTCAAACTGTTTACCTTTTCCATGCCTGGAAGCTGCCGATGCTCCGGGAGCAAGAGATGAAATAATCCTTCCATTAGAAGCAATCCTGCGAGCGGCTGCCGTCTGCAAAGACGAGCTTTTTCCGTCAAACCAACCTACATTGAAACACGGTAAAAGTTATAAAAATGCTTAACATACCGAAGCCACAGAAGGGAGCACATGAATCCCAGCATCGACCAACTCCTGATCAGATGCACGCAGCGAACAAGTAAAACCACGCGAGCGCTGACAATGATATATCTGCTTTATCACCTCCCTATCCAGCAAGGAGAGCTCCCGAAAAGCAGGCGCGGGATCAGGTTTCCGAATACACTCGACGTCCCAAGTCGTGCCCGCATCATGCGTAAAAAAGTAATGGTGCCTCCAATGATCGGCAGAGCGATCCGCGGCGGCAACCAATCGACGACTGGAATCCCACTTGGCTTCACCAAGGCCAAGTTCCTCAAACCCATCACCTTGCAAGTTCGGCCAGCGTACTTTCACGCTAAACCCCGCAGAGTCCGGACTCTTAAGCTGATAGAAGCAGCGAAAGATGGTGGGAGAATAATGCCATGACTGCCTGTGAAACAACACCCTAAAGCAAGTCCACACCCGAATTCCATTGGGCGCAAGGTCTAAGGGGGAAATCCCATAGCCGCTACAAAGCTCAATCAGGTCAGGGCAATAAGGAAAGCGCAAACCCTCCCTAACATGAGATGTATAAACGACGAAAAAGTCTATAGGCGGAGGGGTAGCATCTCCTAAACTACTCTTACGAAGCACATCAAAGGGATAAACAGCCTCTACGCGAGGGTCAAGTCCAGAAGCACTCGCATACAGTACAAACAAGGGCCTATCCAAATGGTTAGTGTAATACCTAACCAATACTTCCGTATCTTCGACGGGAGGTGCCTCAGCAAAAGGCTCAGCAACTACGCCCTCATCAGTGCCCAAAACACTATCTACTTGTGTAACCAAATCTACTTCCGAGTCATCCTCAACGTCAAAATTAAAAGGTGTCTGCGATAGAGGAGTGGTGGACTTACTCATAGCGGCAATTCGATCAAAAAGGAAGGAGTTCCACAAAAGATTACCGCGACTTCACAATCTGCAAGAACCAAACAAGAAGTCTACACGTCAAAGTCATGTGCTCACAAAGCGCCAATGCACATAAAAACATATGTGTAAGCAAAATCAACGCGCATAGCAAAGTCAATGCGTGCAACAAAAGTGGCCAACGTCCCAAGAAACTATCATGCAAGTGGTACGACTAACGTGACGAACCGCGAAGAGAAAACGCGACAACACTTAGGAAAAATATTTTTCTAAGGCATCGAGGCAACAAACGACTACCCTCAAAGATGTTTAGCAACTTCCGACAACCAACAAACCCGTTAAGGGAAAAACAACACGTACTGATCAAAAGGCCATTACGCGAAGGCATGGGGGCAATATATCAAATTGGGGAATTTTACCACGACTATGCACGGAGGTAAAAAATTGTCTAAGGCATGAGCTAACGACAATAGCAACAACAACCAACTAGCAATTTTCAACATACAAACACCAATGAGCAGCTCTATGCAACGACAACGACAAATAGTTCAAAGGAACAACAACATGGCAACATCCAAAAATCAAGACGAAGCTGTTCTGGAAAATCGAGTTTTCAGACTACCTCAAAATGTGACAAAAAGTATCACAATGGACTCCACTCGTCGAGACGATTTCAGAAAGGTAAAAATCGCGGCGAACGGAGCACGGGAAGGCGGCGCGTGGCTTACACGCGTCGGCGAAGCGGCGCACACGCGGCGGCGCGTGAGGGCGCGTCCGGCATCAGCTGGCGGTTCTGAAGACGGCGTTGGAATCGTCGCGGTGTTCTGAGTCGATTGGTGGTATTATTTTCTGAAAACAGGCCAAGAATCAAACACGTAACTTTCGGGATGCAACTAAAGTTTTTGGTAGTGAATAAAATATGAACAAGCAAATGGTTTCTAAAAATGGTGGAACAATTACCTGCAAAGAAGGATGAAGAATGGATTCCCAAAAAGCTGGAAGAATGATTGGGGATTAGTGTAATCACATATCCCAAAAGATTCCTTAGTGATAAGGATCAAAGGAGTAATTCACCTACACCCACACCTAAGTGCTTACGGTATACTCCACCCTCTTCTAAGTATATACTAATCTTTACGCGTATGATTATTTTAGTACTACGCGTATCAAATTCATCATTTTACATGCATGTTTGCATATCGCATGATTCATGATATATTAATCGCTAAGTCATTTTAGGGTATACGGATTATATTTCTAGCATCACGTAATTACATTCTTGCCATGACCGTTACTTGTACATGCATGTTGATAAATAGCATGTCCGCGTGACATATTACTAATCGCTTATATCCCTAGTGGTAATCATGTTTGCACGTTATATATGTGCATTCTCTATTGCACTAACTGCGATGACAGGAAATAAAGTCACTCGGTCAAAAAATCAAAGGACAGACGAAATCAAGACTTCTACGTCCAACCGACGATCAAAACCGGAAGGTTATCGTCAAGCTCAAATTGGACATGTACCCTAACTTTAAATAGAGTCAAGAAAGGTTTTGAACCGTTACTTGACTCGGGGGCAAGTGATGGATATATGTCAAATGCGGGTTCGTATTTATATTTCGGGCCTCGTAAACACGTCAAAAATCACATTACGGTTTAGAAAACGCCTCCTAAGGGTCAAAACGGTCCGGAAGCGCGGTACACGCGTTCGGACCGGACCTCCGGATTGCAGCAACCCGGACCTCGCCGAATTGCCCAAATTCGACGAGGTCCGGATTGCTCTATGGGTATTACGCGTACCCCCGATTACCGTTACGCATAGAAAAGTCGAGTTCGCGCATTGCCAATATTGATGACGGTTACCGCTTTCCTTTGAACCGTCATCAAACCGCTTCAAAACCAGGTCCGGTCCCAAGGTAGCCTATAAATAGGAGACCTTGGCCACCCATTTTGGGACATTCTCTCATTTTCACAACTTTGGCATTTTGAGCTCTGACTTCTCTCTAGAAATATTTTCTCTCTCTAGATTATTTTTCTCCCTTTAGCCCAATTGTGACTTAAGCATCGGAGAGGGCTCCACTAGTACCACCCCCCCTCTCCGTGCTAGTATTGGCCCCTTGCGCAGGAACGGGCCCCGCAGCTAAGGTGTGGAAGATAAATAGGAGTAAGACGAGCCAGACGCTAACCGAGACACAACGTTTTGCCGAGACACAGACTTTTTCCGAGACACAACCTTTTCCTGAGACACAGCATTAGACCGAACACTCGTCACCGACATCCGGCAAATACATCTTCCAGGCGTGGAGTGTCCGCCACAACCCGATCAGACAAACGCGTCCATCCGACCAATTTCAACTAGGACACAACATGAGCTTTGTCGATAAGCATCGCAAAAATGCTTAGGAGGTATTGTGTAGAAGTTGATAATAGCTACTTGATGCATGCAATCCATCCTTATCGACATGAATGTACGTACATGGAAACACTTAGAAAATATTCTCCCCTTGTCGACATGTATGTACGTAAATGGAAATACTTAGAAAATATTATTCACTTATCGACATGCATCCTTGTCGACATGTATGTACGTACATGGAAATACTTAGAAAATATTCTTCACTTGTCGACATGCATCCTTGTCGACATGTATGTACGTACATGGAAATACTTTAGAAAATATTATTCACTTGTCGACATGCATCATTGTCGACATGTATGTACGTACATGGAAATACTTAGAAAATATTCTTCACTTGTCGACATGCATCCTTGTCGACATGTATGTACGTACATGGAAATACTTAGAAAATATTCTTCACTTGTCGACATGCATCCTTGTCGACATGTATGTACATACATAGTGCTCATACACTGATTGAATTGTTGTTTGCAATTTTCAGGATTCCAAGTTACGCAGTCTCCTTTTAGGGTTTGGCCGAAATAAACACTAAATTGAAAACAAGTGGTCAAATTTTAAGATAAAATTTTAATAAGATCTACAATCCAAAGTTCGATTTTGATAAAAATCATGTTTTTCTTGAAGATCATGAACATCAAATTTCCTAAGAAAATCATGAAAATTTTGGACCACTTAACATCATAAAAATAAAAAAATTTAATTTTCTTAACTTAAAATTTTCGGTCCAAATTTTAAAACTTTCAAGAATACCAATTTATCAAAATCATGAACTCCTAACACAGACTCTGATACCACTTTTAGATTACAGGGAGTAATAACTACGGATACTATAAACACGGTATATGCTAGTAATTGATATTACACAGCGGAAGATTCGCACATACCTCAGACGTAGTCCGTAGTCCCAAGATCCTGTAGCAGGGAGTTCACGGTCCTCCGGTCGGCACCCGTAGAGGTTCTTATTAAGGAATCCCTACGCATTATATTCTCCACAACAAAGCCTCAGATCGATTCTTGACAGGGACAGATCTCCGGAGTGTTTTCTTGACAGGCAAATTGGCACACCCTTTGGTGGTGGTAAGTTCGGCCAGACTTAGGGTGTTATGGGAGAGAGTTTTTCTCTCTAAAACACTCTTAGGAGGAATTAAGGATTAACCTAATAAAACCCCTAACACCCTCTTTTATAGGAGGAGTAAAGTGGACAAAAGTCTATTTTACCAACCTAGTGTATTTCGGTCGGCCACTATGCATAGGGAGGCCCAATTTTGGGCATCTCATGTCAATTGGGATATGGGTCTGGCTCAATGTCCTAATATGAAATTTACCCAATTGTCTTAGGTAACCTATACATTTAATGGGCTTCCATTTACGGCGCCCATCACCATATGCTTACAGGGAGATATTCGAAAAGCATGTGAAACTGCTTGGATTGCGTAGGGTTTAAAAGTGGCATGTATTTGTGATAACATTTTGATAATTTAAAGTTACGTTTTTAACAAACGATAGAATTGCAATCGAGTTTATGATCCATCGACGTCATAATGTTTGAGTACATCAGATTTACGGTCTATAAACTAAGTCGTAGGAGGACGCAATCCTCTGCCAAACTATGTCGAATGTGGGCCTTACCTAGTCACACAGGTACGGTCGTCTTACGGTGCAGGGAGGTCTCTACCAAGCAAGACTGGCTAAGAATCAGGGGGATAAACCTGATTACGCAAGACGATTATCTAGTTTCGAAGTAACTCGACACGATCTTCGTTTTTGCAAATCGCCGTGATGAACTCCGTCCTCATTAAACCACATTCTGGGCCAGATGAGAATCTGTGATAGCATGATTGACATATCTCATTTCTGTCAACTTAAAAGTTCAGGTATGCTATCGACGCGTGCTTCATACTGCGCGTGCCATGTTCGACCACGGGGTCACAGCTCGGTTGTGCTAGATAAGAATCCTCGCGATTCTAACGGGCGCAAACTTCTTCACCTCGAGCGTGTGATTGATCCCGGGAGCCTTATGAAGAGGCACCCGAAGTATCCTCACGGACTCAGAACTCATATCTAAGATCAGGCTCAATGTTCGCTTCCCGGCGTACGAGCGTAGTGCTGAACAAAAAGGCCCAATGACCACGTCTTTGGAAACCGGTTGGGTTTGACTAAGGATATGAGCGATGGGGATGGTCAAGTTCACCTGTAATTCACCGAATCTTGTATTCACTAGGTGGCCACCAACTAGATATTAGTTGAAGGTTGTGAATACTTGTACGGATGCCTTGGAGAAGTGTTCATATGTGGAAACTAGACAAATGGAGAATTATCAGTTGACCTAGGATACAACGCGACACTATATTGTTTATGACAGGTTGATTGGTGAAATGGAATCATCGTTCCGCGGGCGCAACAACACTCTTAACAGATGAGTAGAACGATGCCCGTCGGTCGCACGGCAAACCTCGTATGAACAATTCAGAAGCAATGGTGAGATCGAAGGAGTGAAATGTTGATGCAGATTTGGACGACAATACATTAACAGGTATCCTCCCATTCCGACGAGTGGGAGCTGTAAGCATATGGTGATGGACGCCGTAAATGGAGCCCATTATATGTATATGTTACCTAAAACAATTTGGGTAAATGTCATATTAGGACATTGAGCCAGACCCAAATCACAATTGACATGAGTGGCCCAAAATTGGGCCTCCCTATGCATAGTGGCCAACCGAAGTAATATAGGTGGGTAAAGTGGACTTGTCCACTTTACTCCTATATAAAGAGGGTGTTAGGGGTTTTATTAGGTTAATTATTAATTCCCGCTTAGAGTGTTTTAGAGAGAAAAATCCTCCCAATAACACCCTAGTTCGACCGAAACTTCACCACCACCAAGGGTGTGCCAAATGCCAATTTGCCTTCGAGCAAACACTCCGGAGATCCGTCCCTGTCAAGAATCGATCCGAGGCTTTGCTGTGGAGAATATACCGCGTAGGGCTTCCTTAACAAGAACCTCTATGGGTGCCGACCGGAGGACCGTGAACTCCCTACTGCAGGATCTTGGGACTACGGATCACGTTTGAGATATGTACGAATATTCCGCTACGTAATATCAATTACTAGCATGTACCATATTTATAGTATCCGTATTCATTATTACTCGTAATCTAACAAACAAGACGTACAGCACCTTGTAACCAGTTACCATTTCGTACAATTACAAACATAATAATATATACATTTGGAAACTTCCATTTCTAAAATATCAAACACTTTCTTCATAGATACTACAATTTATAATTATTCCACATTTGTCCACAAATCATATTTCTTATTTTATTTTTTAAAAATAACAAAAAATGAAATTTATAAATATATATATATAATTTTTTTTTGTACTATATAGTATATTAATTTTGTATATCATTTTTTCCATTTTTAAAATAAATTTATCTATTTTTTAGAATAAAACTTAAATAGTAATAATTTAATAAACTTTAATATTTAATTATTTTTTTTAAATAGTAGTGTACAAATAAATTTTTACTATCTATTTTCTATAATTTTTGTGTATATAATAATTAAGTGATCGAAGCCTTTGCAGTTTGAAATGGAATCTATAACAAATATCGAAAAATGTAACTCCAAAAGATAATTGACATCGGCAACATACGCAACTTTTTCGGATATATATATATATATATATATATATATATATATATATATATATATGAATCTCGACAAGAATTGTAGGTATTTGCCGTCCGTAGCCTAAGCTGAATTTTGAAGTGGCTAACTGCCATGTGTATTTGTTTGTCTTTTTTGCTGAAATACATGAAAAGTTACGTCGGTGCATACATATACTAAAATGACACATATATAAACCCGATCACATTAGGTGATCACATTTGGTGTGTAGAATCACACAACACGTTAAAGTAGCCATTTTATTAATAACTAATAAAGTAGCGATGATTAATCAAATTGTTGATTATTATTTTTTTGATAATTTTTATTTAATTTAATACTATTTCTTTAATTTTAAGAGTTTATAAATTTTATATTAATTACAAGTATTCGTGAAATTTATTTAGTATATAAATTCACTTTTTATTGTAATGTATCAAATTTTTTGGCCGAATATATATCATTATTTGATATTTTATTTAAAGAACTTGTATTGTATGTAAAATTGAATACCTTAATACAATACAGTAATACAACATGAATATGTATATAAAAGTATTCGTAATGCATCGTGTTTGGTAAATGTAACATAATAAATTGGTTTTTTTTTTTATATAGACGTTAGTATACCGTGCCATGTTTTATCACCCATTAATCCACGAGAAATTTTTGGCTGGCGCCGATCCACCACGTTGTGGATCGGTTCAGTCTCACATAGTATGTGAGTTGGGCCCACAATAGGGTCCCACTCTCACACTTTTGTGAGAGAGTACCGGTCCACCACCTAATAATTCAGTGGTATTGAAGAATTTTTCTTAATCCACATGGACTACGTTTTCCAGATTATACACTTAATTAATCGACTAGAGAGAGGTTTTAGCACGTACGCTTGCTAAGCAATCGCATCATGCTTATACGCACATATATAGGGAAGCGTGAAATTTTAGGTTTCCAAATACCATCACGTCACCATTAAAGCTTTCCACTCCCAGTGTTGTTTTTCTTCACAGTTTCGACTGCTCTTCAAGTTGTTCCTGTTCAAACACAAGGTAACAAGCCAACATTGTAAAGCCGTAAATGCAAAAAACTTGCCAAAGTTCACATATTCGAAACAATTCTTAACAGGGAGCCTTTTTTGAAAAATTTGTAAACATCGAGTTGGGCCCACCTATAAATATAACTAATAATAAAAATTAATTTTGAATATAAAAATTATATTTAATGCTGCGAACATTCTGTATGAGAATTATTTATATATGATCAATGTACGAATTATAATATAATAAATTTTATATTTATTTTTTTAATGGAGCGAATACTTCCAAGTCTAGATATTAATTGGTTTAAAACCTCGTCTGAACCGGTTGATAAAAAACCGGATAATTTGAGAGAGGGTTTTATTCTTAAAAAACTCACATGTGCTCACATCTATAAAAAAAAATTAAATGCATCTAGTTTTTGTATCATACCATTAATAATATCACATTAACAATATCAATTTTCTTATAAGGTTTATTTTTATATTCATAAAAATAACATCACAAACACGATGTTTGTGAAACATATAATAGAAATGTCAATATCCTCTAACGAGTCGATCGCCCCCTCAGTTTTCACAAAGTGTAGTTTCAGTCCTAAAGGTATAAGTTATTTCAATATAGTTCTTTAAGATTTTTTTTATATGTATATAACAATCTGATTGTTTGGCATGATTCAATTATTTGATTATTCACCTACCTCAGTGACAAACAAAGCATGGAAGCCGTATGGAACCCTGTGTGGCAATTCCACAACTGCAATCGGATCTGCTGACATTGTTTTTGCATCTATCACCACTAATGATGACTTCCTGCAAAATAAAAAAAATCATTTTACTATTGCATCTTTTTAATTTTACCTTTATTATTAGAATTTCATAGTCCATGCATATATATGTACCCAATATTCTCATCATGCATAAAGAAGATCAAGTAGCCATCGTCTTCTTCAATGCCCGATTTTCGAGGGACAAAATTAACCTCCGACCCGAACCTGCCCGGTCCAAGGTTGAAGATTCCTTGAACATTCCCTCCAACTTGAATCTTTGTTTTTCCTTCGATGTCCGGTTCGACATGCAGATCGAATTTCACAATGCCCGTCACTTTCCCAGTCCCACCATAAATGCCGCCATAAACATATCTTTGCTTTCTGATGAATACATATAATATTATCTCAAACGGTTTGATATTTTAAGTCAGTTGGTCAAGTTGTCGCTCATATTTCTTCACAACTAGCATTAAAACGTCTATCTAAATGACACTATTAAACTCGAGCTTTCATATCAAAGTTTTCTACAATGTTTAGCAGTGTCACATACAGGCACAGATCTATTAAGGGGGTGAGGTGGTAATTTCACCCCTCTTCTTTTTGTAGTGAGTACTTTTTATTCTAAAAAAACGCAATTAATTTTTTTGTTAGTCCCTAACTTCATAATCCCCCCCCCCCCCCACCTAATATTTTTTTACATTGAATATTTACCCCTAATTAATTTTGCCCCTAAATACGAATACTTAATCCGTTCCTGGGACTTTTATTTGTACCCTTGATTTTATACCTATTTTTCTTGTCTTAAAGAAATCATTTTGATCGAGATTTGGTAATAATACGTAATATTTATATATACCTGCCAGTGTAGCTGTCATTGATTCGGGGGAACTCGAGAGGAGATGCTGATAATATCTTCTGCGACGCCTCCCCGGTTTTCATGTCGAATCTCATTTCATATCTAAAAAGAAAAAAGGAACATCATCAATTATGGTTGCAGCCATGACATTGTAAAAATGGTTCACTTATAACATAGCATTGAAGAGAATCATATATGATATATACAGTTCAGTTGTGTAAGTCCCAAGTTCATCCTTCCTGAGAGCCCCACTGAGCATTTCCAGATCCATCTTCTCTATTCGGCATGTGATCAAAACAACTTCGTCTCCCTCCTCCCAGGAGTTAGCTTAACAACAATGCATGGATTGTTCCAATGTGTTAGATAAATATATTTCAATTAATGTGAAAATAACTGCATACCACTTATACAGAATTGCGTACCATTGTGAAATATGTGGCAATTTGGCAGCTCAAACCATTTAATTTGGAGTTCATTCTTTGCATAACGTGGCAAGACGCCGAATCGGGCTTTTTTTGTTTCATCAAATGCGAAAATGAGCTTATTTTCGGTCACCATTTCCTGGGTTCATAAATTTAGAGTTAAGAATTCTTCTGCAACTTTCAACAACAATAGTAGTTGGAGCTTCAGAGAACCACCAATAGGGTTATACGTACCTTAGTTCTAAAACACATGGGAAGATCCATAAAAATGGCGTAATTCTCAGTGATGGCAAAGTCGTGCATCATAACGGGTTCCGGTATTGTAATAGTTACGGGATCATGCATATAACCATCCTTCGACACAACTCTGTAGGTCACATAAGGTGGTGTGGCCGCGTAGCCAAATGTGAACATTTCACCTGATCAATAATATCACTTAGTAATGTATTTTATTGTCCTCAAAGTATTACACAACAAGAAAATCCATTTTTTCGCATGGAAGTTTCGATATGTAATTTTACTTCGATTACACACAAAAATGAAAGAATAATGATTTGTAACTTTTTATCAAAATAGCAACATTAAAAACTCCAAACAAGAAAATTTATCTAAATATCAAAATAGAAAACGTCATTGTTCCAAATAGCGGCATGGGATGGCGCCACTGTTCTAAACACTGGCACGGTCTGTTGTTCTTTTTTTCTAATTTTTAATTTAAAGGATTGATATGGTTTTATGATTTTTTTGTAAACCCTTAGGTTTAATAGTTTTATTCTCTAGGTTAATCTGACTTAAGTGTACACCAAATACAATAGGGTTTAAAAAATATATTATAATTTATCTGTATTGTGTTGTGTGAACGGTTTGACCTAACTTTCTTATATAAGCCAAATTCATGCCGACAAACGGCGGTGTGTATTCTTAGTCGTGGCCTCATATTACTAATTTCATGTGGATACATTGTATTTAAAGGACTCCCTCAAAAGTTATGCTCGTAGATGATCGGACTCCAGTACGCCAAGAGAAATGGCAGCCCCCTCGTGGAGAATTCATAAAGCTGAATTGTGATGCTGCTTGGTGTCACCGAACAAGACGAGGTGGTATTGGGATAATAGCTCGAAATCACTTAGGCCATGTTGTTGGGGGAAGACACCGCTCTTTGCTCGGTGATGGGATCCTAAGCCTAGAGGCGTTGGCAATACTGGAGGCGTTAAATCTAGTGGTACAAGAAGGGTGGAATCAAGTGGAAGTTGAATCAGATTCCTTGGAGATCATCCTTGCATTGAAGGACCCTACTTCTGAAAGGGATTGGAGAGTTGACACCATCATTGACAACATTTTATGCCTTGCAGATCGGGTACTTGAAGTGAAGTGGATTAATATATCACGGAAAGCGATTGAATGCGCAAACTGGATAGCCATCCAATCTAGATTGAGGTCGTGTTTTGATAATTGGGTTCTCACACCCCTACCCTCTCTTTTGAATTTGATTGTAAATGATCGGAATCTTATCCCGCCTTAAACACTATGTTATTTGATATTGAATAAATGAAATACTACTTTTGGCTAAAAAAAAAAAAATTAATTAGTAGAGCAGGAGCATTAATTACCGGTAAAAGGGTCGATCTTAGGATGAGCAGTGAAGTGATGTTGCAGTCTCTTGTCATAATCCAGCAATCCAATAGTTTGCACATCCCCGTCTTCTAAAACCTTAAGCACATCTAGATTGAAATTCATAAATACTTTAGTAACCCGTTACAAATTTTAGTTAAATGAGATTATAATATTTATCAATCTGCCATTTCTAATTTTATATTAACCCGCTACTAGTTTTAATTAAATGAGATTATAATTTTTATCAATCCGCCATTATTTCTAATTTTAATAGATATACTAAACAAATTCATTTATCTTAATATTGTTCGTCTCCACGGTTCGCCAAAACTTCGATTAAACTCAAACTTTGGTAAACGTGTATACTGTAATTTCTTAGATAGCAGAATAAATGCACTTACAAGGTTTATCGTTCTCATTTAGAGCCAGTAGTTTTCCATGGTGATAAATAACAGTAGTATTTCCTGCAAAAGTAGTTTTTTTTTTCAAATATTTGAACCAAGTGTAGTTTTTAAAAGGTAATTTAAAAAAGACGAACCCCCTTTTTAAGGTGGATTGTTAAACTAGCTTTACCAGTTCCAATTCCATATGAAACATCTAGTACTTTTAGTTTTTCTCTAAGTGTATGCATGATGGCCTTAAACAATCCAAAGAAACCCTTGAGGTCCCCTATCTGGTAGCAACATAACAAACAAACCAAAATGAATATCTCTTACATCTTGATATTCTAACATATATATAAGTCATTTTAAATGCATCACCTTCACAAATGTAGATCCTCCAAAAGACTCCTCTTGTTTAAGCCGTGACGTTCTCACAAAACGAGCAACATATGTCACTTTTCCACTTTTAATACGCATTCCATGAATCATCCTGTTACGTAACCAAAATGTCCCATATAAATGATTAGGTAACAGTTATAAACAAGGAATAAATAATTTCTTACTCACCCATCACCGTCAAACCTGCAGCGGAAACGATACATAAGATTAATTCAGCACTGATTTAAATTTTTTATATATATATACTAGAATTTTTTGCTACATTTGCACGCGTGTGATCCAATATATAATTTATATTCATTAGTGTATGTGCATCCAAATTAAAAAAAAAATGACACTTCATTAGTCTCCACTAGACGATGCACTCACTTCTGCATTGCTAATAAAATAATTCATGTAAAGATTTCAGCATTTAATACATAACTAAATGAAGATTATATCAACCAATAAATTGTGCATATACATAAGTTGCAGAACCATAAAGAAGTTTCTACTTATTTTTAATTGAAGAGATTGGTACTTTAAAAATAATATTAATAGTAGTAAGAAATTTGAAGATGCAAACAAAGGTTTTGAGAATCAACAATCCATAATCAACAATATAATGACAAAATCAATATAACTGAAACAATCAATAGACCTAGGCATGTTAATTTTTTACACGGTTTTGAAAATGACCAGGAATTGATCCGGGTTCGGTTTGAGTTTGGGATGCAAAAGTTGCGATATGTGTCATTTCGGGTTGACATATGAATGGACTAAAAATTATGAGTTGGATTCGGTATTGGTATTGGTCCTGACCTTTTGACCCGAAATAAACAGAACAAAAGAAACCCTGATTAATAATCGGTGTGCCGCAATAGCATTCTGTCACGTGCCTGGAAAAGTGGTGCAAGTTGAAGCACACCCAACGTCTACTACGTCCAAGGGAGTTTTGTTATATAAAGCTCTTTAGGGGGGAGTAGTAGTTGGAAGCCAAGACATGACGTGATGGATGTGGGAGTGCCGGAAGCCCCGCGGGCGTATTCCGCTGGGAGCATGGAAAGCTCCATGCCCGTGACAAGTGGTATCAGAGCAGAGTTCTTGTTCGCCCGGGATGATTGAAGATATATATAAACGCTGCGGACTCTGAACGATCGTGGTTGTCCCGAGATGCTTTACCACGAGGATAGCCTCGATAGCGCGCTCTTAGCGAGCAGGGGAGTTGCTCGAAGAACAAGGTTGAGTTGCGCTGTTTTGTGGGGAGAACGCTAGTGGGACTTCAGAGTACTCGGAGGACATGACCGCGGAGGGTTGCCTGGTGCGGTGACGTTGCCACCATGGGGAGTGGATGCACTAGAGAAGAGTGTAGTCAGGTGCATATATTGGCTGCTATATCTCTTGAAGGAAAAGTGTCTAACGAGATGGGGAAAGAGTACACTATGCGGGGAAACTGCTTATTGATCGGAACATTGCCGAGTAGCGTCCCAAAGGTGGGAAATCTCATAAACGAGAAAGTCTAACCTAAGGGAAGAGGGGGAGGTATTTCCACGGGCCTCGCACTGGGGGAGTCCGATACGGAATGGTGGGGCCAGGACTAAGAAATCGCATACTATCAAGGTATGCGACATTGGATATGTTAAAGAAACTTTAGTTTCCTCTACTGTCATGTTAACTGATTCGAAATCCTCTTGGATTCTTGATTCAGGTGCAACAGACCACATAACCAATGACAAAAGTTCATTTGCCATGTTCAGACGAATGCTGAGGATTCAAAAAGGATATACATTTATGACAACTCTCAAGTTGACGTCGAAGGAATAGGGAACTGCAAGTTGCTGATGCGCAATGGCAGAACCTTATTTCTAGAAAATATCATTTTTGCTCCTAGAATTCGAAGGAATGTTGTTTCTGTAACTTCTCTTATGGATAATGGATTTGCTTTATCATTTTAGAATTTCCTTGTTCGCATAAATAAAAGCGTTTCTTTATATGGTCATGCATTTTCCTCTAATGGTCTGATCGTTATGGATCTGAACGGACATGAAAATTCAAATCGAATGTATTCATTGTCTTCTAGGGAAGCAGAAACTGATGCGGCTGGATGGCATGCGAGGTTGGACATATAGGCTACGACAGGGTTCACACCCTCGCTCGGAGAGGACTACTCCCGGGCGCGACGCAGGTGGTGAAAACCACTTGCGAAGATTGTCTAACCGGAAAGTCAACTTTTAAGCCATTTGGTGAATCACTACGAGCTGAATATTCATTGCATTTAATTCATTCTGACGTTTATGAACCCATGAATGTCAAATCTAGGGGTAGTAAACTTTACTTCGTGAGCTTCATCGACGACTCCACCCGTTATGGGTTTGCTCATTTGATTTCTCATAAATCTGAGGCAATTGACTGCTTTAGAAGCTTTCTTAACCTCGTAGAGAATCAGCAGGAGCGAAAGGTGAAACCCTTCGCACTGATAGAGGTAGAGAATATCTCTCTAATGAGTTTAAGAAGTTATGCGATGAAAGAGGTATAGTAAATCAAACTAAAATTCCTTACACACCACAACAAAATGGTGTGTCTGAGCGACGCAATCGTACACTCCTTGACATGGTTAGAACCATGATGTCGCAAGCGAAGTTGTCAATCTCCTATTGGGGTGACGCACTAATGACTGCCACACATGTAGTAAACCTTGTCCCTTCAAAAGCGGTGAAAACGACACCATATGAGCTTTGGTTTGGTAGAGAGGTGGATCTCAGGATGCGGCATTGGGGCTATGCAGCAAACACACATCAAACTGACAGTCGTTACGGTAAGTTAGGCCCTAGAGGGTTGAAAAGTATCTTTATAAGGTACTCAGAGAACTCTAAGGGATACGTGTTTGTAGCAACCCAAGAAAATGGTGGCGTTGTCGAACATGAGTCTAGAGACGCTACATTCCTTGAGGACGAATTTCCTAAGCTTGGAAACATCAAAACAAAAGAAGTCTTGATTGAACTAGAGGATGATGATAATCAGGTCTCACTCACTTCGAGTAGGAGACTTCAGAAAGTAACACAAGTGAACGATATGGTATATGAAGATGGGGACATTTTCATAATAAATCCAGTGGGAGGAGTCAATCCAACCGCCCAGATCACTGTTGCTGCAGATGCGAATCAAGTCGGACCTGATGATCAAGTTACTGAACCAATGGATGAAAATCCAACTTTACCCCAACTACCTACTGTACCCAGTGGGAGTGGTACGACCAACTCGGTTCCCGATCACCGTAACCGTGGAATTAATCTCAGAGGTGGAAATCCGTGACCGAGAGGTCCTCCAAGAAAAGTTGTTGGTGAAAGTTCAAGTAGCGCTCTTGTTCCCAGTGGAAGTTTTGCACCGATAACGAGCATTGTTCCTAGTGGGAGCGTAGTTCAAACTCAAGATGGGACTATCGAGCCTAGACGTAGTCTAAGGCACCGAACTTCTCCTAAGAAGTATCCCATCGAAAGAGGTGAATTGTTCACCCTCACTTCGTTTGATGAACCGATAACAGTTAAACAAGCTATGGATGGACCTCAAGCGAAAGAATGAGGAAAGCAATGGAGGATGAGATCGCCTCTATGAAAGCTAATTCGGTATGGTCTTTAGTTGATTTGCCTGCTGACCGCAGAGCAATAGGTGCCAAGTGGGTTCTGAAATTGAAACTCACTGCTGATGGAGCTGTCGAGCGATACAAAGCTCGGGACGTTGCGAAAGGATATACCCAACTACACGGGGTGGACTTTAATGAGACATACTCACCTACTGTGCGTTATACCACAGTAAGAGCCATATTGGCTTAGGTTGCAAGCCTCGATCTGGAGCTGCACCAAATAGATGTTAAGACTGCAATCCTCCATGGTAACCTGGAGGAAGAGATCTACATGGAGTAGCCAGAGGTTTTCTTTAGCCCTGGTAACGAACATAAAGTTTGTAAACTCCAAAGATCTATTTACGGTCTTAAACAGTCATCACGGAAATGGTACCGCGGATTCCACGAGGAAATCGTTTGAAATAGATTCGTGAATCTTCACGAGGATCCATGCGTGTACACGAAGACTTCCGAATCTAAATATGTCATCTTGACATTATATGTAGATGACATATTGATTGCAGCGAATGATGTGAGTTATATGAACAAATCAAAGTCCTGGCTAGCATCTGTATTTGAGTTGAAGGACATGGGAGAAGCCACGTACATCATAGGCATTAAAATTGCTAGAGATCGGGCTGCTCGCACTCTATGTCTCTCTCAAGAATCCTATATCAACAAATTATTGAAACGATTTAGTCTGCAAGATGCCAAGCCCGTGGATACGCCGGTTGTGTTCGGGTGCACGTTGTCTAAGCGTGATGGCTCGAAGAACCTGGCTGAGCGTGAACAGATGAAAAGTGCATAATACTTAAGTATGGTTGGCAGCTTGATGTATGTCATGCAATGCACTCGTCCAGACATCTGTTACGCTGTGAGCCTAGTAGCACGATTCCAATCAGATCCTGACATTCAACATCTAAAGGCTGTGAAACGAATAATTCGATATCTGGAAGGTACTGCCGACTACGTACTGTGCTATGAGGGCAGGAAGTTAGAATTGACCGGATTCAGTGACGTCGACCATGGTGGCAAACCAGATGATCGTAAGTCCACATCAGGAGGAGTATTTCTCCTTGCTAATGCAGTCATTTCATGGATGAGCAATAAGCAATCCTGTGTCGCGTTGTCAACGATGGAATCCAAATTCGTGGCCCTATCTAAGAATGCACAAGAAGCGGTATGGCTTAATAGGCTCTTAACTGCGTTGCTTGGCGTTAAGGACGGGAGTAAACCTGTGAAGGTATACTCTGACAGTCAAGCGGCAATAGCAGCAGTTAAAAACCCTAAGTACCATAGCAGGACGAAACACATTGATATAAAATATAATTATGCTAAGAATATAGTTGAGGACAAAGTAATCACATTAGAATACTTGTCTACTGAAAGTATGATGGCCGATCCATTGACTAAACCTCTACGCATGGATGTTTTCGAAAAGCATGTTAGAATGCTGGGACTGTGTAGGGTTTAAGTAGCCTGTATTGTGATTACAACTTTTGAAACTTTACTAAAGGAATTACAATTTGAGTTTATGTTTTTTACGACGTCGTAATGTCTGAAATTTCATCGGATTTTTACGGTCTATAAACTAGTCGTAGGAGGGATAACCTCCAGAATAAAATAATGTCGAATGTGGGACAAGCCTCGTCACACAAGCTCGGCCGTCTTGACGGAGATACTGATCTCCATTAGTTCAAGAATGGCTAAGAACTATGGTGGCAAACCCGGTTAAGCAGATCGATCATTTGGTTTACGGAGTAACACGATATGATCTAAGTTCTGCATATCGCCTTTACGAACTTCATTCGTAATAAAACCACATTCAGGACCAGATGACGAATCTGCGATAGCATATGACATTTCCCACTTCCTGACTAAACTCAGGTTATGCTATCGACGTGTGCTTGACACTACGCGTGCAATGTTCGACCACGGGGTTAGGCTTGGTTGTGCTAGATAGAATCCACGAGATTCGGATGGGCACAAACTTCTTCACCTTGAGCGTGTGGCTGATCCCGGACGCTATATGAAGAAGCATCAAAAGTATCATCACTGACTCATAACTCATACCTAAGGTCAGGCTCAAAGTTCGCTTCCCGGCGTGCTGAACAAAAAGGCCTAGTGACCACGTCTTTGGAAACCGGTTGGGTTTGACTAAGGGTATGAGCGATGGGGATGGTCAAGTACACATGTAATTCTCTGACTCTTGTAGTCACTAGATGGCCACCAACCTGACATTAGTTGAAAGGTTGTGAATACTTATACAGATGCCTTGAATGAGTATGCATATGTGGAAACCGGGCAATTGGAGAATGACAGTTGACCTAGGATACAGTGCGACATTTTTATTTTAACAGGTTGATTAGACATGGGGAATCAATGTTCCGCGGGCGCCACAACACTCTTAACAGATGAGTAGCACGATGCCCGTCGTGTCCGCCGGTCGCACGGCAAACCTCGTATGAACTATTCGGAGAAGGGATTGGATCGAAAACCAAATGCTGGTGTGTTGGATGACAATATATTAATAGGCACCCTCCCATTCCGGCGAGTGGGCGCTGTTAGCATTTGGACAATGGGTCGTCGTAATTGGGAGTCCATTAATTAAGTCCATGTACCTAAGAAATTAGTTAATGTCATATTAGGGATTTTGGCTAGGCCTAAAATCCCAATTGACATGGGAGGCCCAAAATTGGGCCTCCCTATAGCATGGTCGGCCGACTTTTGTAAGGAGGGGTAAAGTGGACAAAATGCTAGGAGAGTTTTCATAACACTAATGCTATCCTCTCTTCCTAAGTGGTGAGATTAAAAGAAAACCATCCTCCCTATATTTAGCATAGTTCGGCCGAAACATAGTACCACCAAGGAGGTGCCAAATTGCGTCGGGCAATTTAATCCAAGAGATCCATCCCGCGAAGAATCGACTGAGGCTTTGTTGTGAGGCATAATCCGCGTAGGGCTTCTCTAACAAGAAACTCTACGGGAACCGTTCGACGGATCGAGAACTCCCCTCAACGGTCCTGGGTTACAGGAAACATTGTAGGTATGTGCACCTTATTCCGCTGCCTATTATTTACCATGCACGTATCTTGAGTTTTGTTTCCGTAGCATTAGTTCCCTAAATCCTACAATAATCACACCGAGACACCAAATTTCAACAAAAATAAAACCTAGGACACTCAATTTTAACATAAAACACCAAATTTTAACATTGATGAAAATTCAGACAAATTATCTGTTCTTTACCCTATTATAATATATATATATATATATATACCAATTTAGAGACACTCTCAACCACGTGTCATATAGCCACGAGATCTTTTTCTTTCTTTACAGATATCACGTGCCTTAACAAATTATTCATGTTGAAATATAAAAATTAAATTAAATCACACTTTTTACATAATGGTTTTTTTTAGATAAATAGTTGAGTGACCCTTGTAAAATTTACATCATATCGAAGTATAGTTTATATTTAAATAGGATTAATACATCGTTTGACATGATTAAATGGTTATCTATATTTCAGATTATTGATCAAATTTATCTTGTATAGTCACTTATGTTTAACTTATATAATGATATTGATTATACCATTAGGTTCAATTAATTTAATCATTCTTCATTAAGTATAAGTATATTCTGGCCAAAAAAAAAATAAGTATAAGTATATCAAAATAAATTAAAAATAAATAAATTTACCAATCCGAACTTTGTTGGGTTTTTTTTTTTTTTTATCGTTTAACTTTGTTGGGTTTAACTTTTTCATAAATAAAATTTTTTTTTTATCGTTTAACTTTTTTTTAAGAATAGAACTTTGTTGTCATGATTCCAACTGTAGAAATCTCAATCATTTCCCTTTTTTAATACCCCTAATTATCAAGCAAGGAGTAAAATAATGCCTACCAATGATATCCAGCCACAGGGTCAAACTTTGGATTTGGTCCAATTCGAATAAATTCTCCATTTAAACAATCCTGCATGGCATAATCACTGTCACATGATGATACTATAACTGTTAATTGACAACGAAAATGAAACAGTTGTAATTCACAATTTAGTATAAACTGTGTTAGTGATAATATTATTATATATAGTGTCGTAGAGCGTGGTTGTCTAATATTCAAACTGGAGTTTGTGTAGTATATATACGGTTGAAAAGATTTACAAATCTGTTATCTTAATAAATATTATTTTTTCTTAATTATATATTGGCTGCACCCTAAACTTTTTAAATGGTAGGAAAAACAAATTATGGACCTACGTGCAATAAGGAGAAAATGTTAGATTACCCCGTATCGGATTGCCTCCTTAAAAAATTATATTTGGTACCACACCCCTTATTTTTCAAAGATTGTATAAATCCCAAATTATTTAACTGAAGCCACAGAAAAAAAGGGACCCTAAACTTTTTAAATGGTAGGAAAAACAAATTATGGACCTACGTGCAATAAGGAGAAAATGTTAGATTACCCCGTATCGGATTGCCTCCTTAAAAAATTATATTTGGTACCACACCCCTTATTTTTCAAAGATTGTATAAATCCCAAATTATTTAACTGAAGCCACAGAAAAAAAGGGATTTTCTACCATGCTTTTGAAGCTTCATGCTATTACTTTTTAGGGTGGACTTAATTGTAATATATGTAAAACTTTAAAAGTATGAAAAAATATGAATTTTTTTTTAACTACACTTAATATTTGTATCATACACTATTAATAATGTTAATTTTATTATAGGGTTCACATTTATGACAATAAAAAAATGTAAAAAAAGATATCACAAACATGGTGCTTGTGGAGCATAGTAGAAAAATCCGTAAAAAATGTTGGATGGTCCATTTTATGGGTTTAGGTTTCATAGTTAGGATTGTTTCCTAAAAGATTTCTTCTTTTATTATACCCCTCCAAAAATTTTGAAATGTGTTTATTCCTATTATTGCTATCCAAACTTTGATTGTTTTTGCTTTGTTATCTCAATGTTCGATGTTAGATCAGAAGGTTATATTTATCAAAAATAGAAGAAAAAACGCAGTTTGCCACTGTCTTTAACTTTTTTGCACATGCCCATTGACTAAATTACTGATAACAAATCTCAACCTGAATTTTCAGCTGTTTTACAAATCGCTCACCAAAGTTTTGGTTTGTCTAAATTTCAGTATTTTAACATTCAATTTCAGTTTAAAAGCTATATGTATCACTTACTTCATCGGGTTTGAGTTTGACGGTCAAAGTAACTTTGTGTAAGAATGTTTTATTTAGGTAGGAAATTGATTATTTTTGCCCATGTATTATTTAATTGGATGGAGATGTTAAAAGCTAGCTTTTTTGCATAACTTGCTTACAGGAAGATAGCCTTTGACAGTGAGGTCAGAGACGGGAGGCGACTCCGGCACCGGAGCGAAGTTGCCGGCGAGGAAGTGATGAGGCGGCGACGATTCGCACATAAACTTGACAGCGAGCTTCTCAAGGCAGTCCATCAGCTTGGAAGTGAATCCCTTCTGCGGCTGAGGCTGAGGCTCAATCGCCATCTTCACCGACGCGGAACTATAATAATATGAATATCATATATATATATATAGTTGCG
The DNA here is from genome assembly GCA_036873135.1 of Clarkia xantiana subsp. parviflora. Classification (NCBI taxonomy): domain Eukaryota; kingdom Viridiplantae; phylum Streptophyta; class Magnoliopsida; order Myrtales; family Onagraceae; genus Clarkia; species Clarkia xantiana. Next base: position 14,321,030 of record JAPTYO010000012.1, on the reverse strand, counting down.
GGGGATTCAATGAAATGAATATATTGGACAGATAAATAATTAATTAATTAATGGAGGAATTATATATATATCTGGTGAGCAAACTCAAAACCTGGAGAGCTGATCTGTCAGAATCCCTGCCGCCGGTGAAAGTGGCCGCCTTGAAGCGATGCAGCAGGCGGTTAATCCCGGTCTGGCTTGGGGCCGAAGGGGCGGCACCGAGCTGGCAACGACAAAACCTGGAGAGGACAACAATGGCAGCACCAGCAGCATTTCCAGAAACAACAATAATATAAGTTGGTAGTAGTAGTATTCTATTCTTCCTTCCTAGTTCCTACTACTATATATGGAGGAGGAGGAGGAGTATATATTAATTATTAGGTTAGGCGTAGCGTATCTCGGCCATTTCTAAATCTGGAAGGATAAACTTATTTTTATAAAGAAAAGTATATAAATTGTTTTTTTTGGTTAAACAAATGTGACAGGAAGGTGATCATAGCTGAGTGAATGTCAAAGTTTTCAAATTATTCTTGTTCAGAATATAATTCTGATACTAGTAGGACTCTTTATATATTTAATAACGAATATCATTTAATTTGCATCATAAAGTTTATATTATATTACAAATGAACCCTTAATCGAAATATAATATAAGAAAAAAAAAAGTTGAAAATTAAGAAAATTAAATGTATTAAAAAAATGGAAAAAATAATTAATTAATTATTAAATGATTGGCCAAAAAAATAATTAATTAAATGATGAAAATGCACATTAATAATAATAAAACAAACAATAATTCTTAAAAAAATATGTAAAAGTAAAGGGAAAAATTTAAATATAAAAACAAACAAGTTTTGAAACAACTTTATCTTGGCAAAAAAAAAAAACTATAGAATGATATAAAAATTATTCATCAAGAGTATGAAAAAAAAAATATATATATATACATATATACAAACTAAAATTCATTCTTAAATTTATTCTATTGATTTTTCAAATTAAATTAGTTTATCAATTTTTTCATTCACTAATTTTAAATGTAATATGTTTTATTTATGGTTTGTGTACACTTTCATTTTATATTTTCATACATAAAAAAATCACGAGTATTTAGTTTTTTTTTTACATTTTATATCACTTTTTTTTTTAATTTATATCTTTAGCATAATTTATTTTTAGAATTTTTTTACAATAATAATTTATTATTTTTTAGTTCATAACTTGTACATATAATTACTTATTTTTTTTAAATATATTTCGGTTTAGGGTTAGTTGTAACAAAATATAAATTTTGGGATATAAAGTAGAAAATATAAATGATTAAAAAAATTTGAAAAACTTAATTTGGGAATTAATTTCTAAAATAGTTAGTTTGAAGATAAGTTTGACAGGGAACTTGTTTGATAGTGGGTGACAGGAGTGTTAGGAATTAAACTTGTGATTTGTATTGAAGTGTCTGGAATTCTCTAAGAGTGTCTACTGTCTAGGAATTAAGTAATTATGAGAGACTAGAAAACTCTAGGTAATTAGAGTGTGTAGAAGAGTCTCAAGAAATATCTAGAAAAGAAGTCACTAGAATAGAAATCACTAGAAATCCTAGAGTCTCTAGAGTCCTCCATATGTACCTATAAATATGTGATGAAATGAATAAGAAGGCATCAAGTTGAGAAGTAAAAAACAACAAGTCTCTCATATCCTCTCCATCTCCTTCACACACACATATACATATTCAAATACCAACAAGTGGTATCAGAGCAAGGTTTAAAGATCGCGATGGCAACAAAAAGCATGCAAGTGCCGAGATTGACGAAGGATAACTACGATAAATGGTGTATCCATATGAAGGCCCTTTTGGGATCACTTGAAATGTGGGAGTTCGTGGAGACCGAGTTCAAGGAACCAGAAACAGTGACGGAAATGACAAAAGAAGAGAAGGAAGAATTGAAGGAGCAACGGAAGAAGGAGAAGAAGGCCTTGTTCACAATATATCAAGGTCTTGATGAAGCCACGTTCGAGATAGTCGCTCCGGCCAAGACATCATACGAAGCATGGGGAATACTCCAAAAAGCGTTCGATGGCGTCGAAAAGGTAAAGAAAATTCGCTTACAAGCTCTTCGTGCTCAATTCGAGTCACTTCATCAAGAAAGTTCGGAGTCCATCTCCGACTACTTCACTAGGGTCATCTCAATCGCGCATCAAATGCGCAGAAATGGAGAAAATTTAGAAGATGTCTGTATCATAGAGAAGATCTTGATATCTCTCGATCCAAAGTTCGATCTTGTTGCCGTGGCGATTGAAGAATCCAAGGATTTAGAAGAGATGTCCGTGGAGCAGCTCATGGGTTCTCTACAAGCCCATGAACAACGACTTATGAAGCGAGGAGAAGGAAAATCCTTGGAGCAGGCATTACAAGCGAAGATGACGCTAAAAAATGGCGGATCACGAGGCGGCTTCCAAAGAGGAAGATTCACAACACGGAGAGGAAGAGGTGGTCGAACAACAACCACCAACGAACCTGTTGATGGAGAATCAGGTGTACAAGGAGCAGTTCGAGGTCGCGGTCGTGGTCGAGGTCGCAGACGAGGTCGCGATGGATGGAGCAAATCAGAAATCCAATGCCATGTTTGTAAAAAAATATGGCCACTATGCAGCAGAATGTTGGTATAAATACAAACAATGGCGGAGAAAAGGCGAATCTTGTAGAGAAGACCGACGACGATGGAGTACTTTTGATGGCCTACGATGGAGCAGTGGCATCAGAATTCGTCACGTGGTTCATTGATACGGGAGCATCCTATCATATGTGTGGGCGAAAAGAATTGTTTGCGGAGCTTGACGAAAGGCGTGATGGGCATGTTACCTTCGGCGATCTCTCTCGACGGCCGATCGAAGGTAAAGGTAAAATTTTATTCGCACTCAAGAATGGGCGACAACTCTGCATCTCCGATGTTTATTATGTTCCCGATATGAAGATTAATGTTCTAAGCATCGGACAACTGCTCGAGAAAGGATACGACGTCCATATGAAGGATCAGGCTCTTAGCATCCGTGATAAAAATAACAAACTTATCACGAATGTGACCATGACTAGAACAGGATGTTTCCTCTACGGCTGAGCACACATGAGGATAATTGCTTGAAGGCGACCACCATGGACAACTCATCTGGCACATCAGGTATGGGCATCTCAACTTTGAGGTGTTGAAGCTACTGGAAAGGAAGAACATGGTACGAGGCTTGCCGAAGATTGACCGTCCCAACGGCGTGTGCGAAACATGTGTCATCGGGAAGCAACAAAGAAAACCATTCAAGAAGTATCATTCAAAGAGAGTAAGAGGCCGTCTTGACTTGGTCCACTCGGATGTATGCGGGCCAATCACTCCCATCTCGATTGGTGGAAACAAGTACTTCTTGACATTTACGGATAATTATAGTGGCAAAACTTGGACTTATATGATGAAGCAGAAGAGCGAAGTCCTGGCAAAGTTCAAGGAGTTCAAAAACATGGTGGAGAAGCAAAGTGGTCGTCATTTGAAGTGCTTGCGAACCGACCGAGGAGGCGAGTACACATCGCTGGAGTTTGACAAGTTTTGCAAAGAGAACGGGATCGTGCATCAACTCACCATGCCTCAAACGCCTCAACAAAATGGTGTCTCCGAGAGAAAGAACAGGACCATCTTGAATTTGGTTCGATGCATGCTCAAGGAGAGAGGAGTTCCGAAAGAATTCTGGGGAGACGCGGTTGCATGTGCCGTTTACCTACTCAACCGGTTCCCTACGAAGAGGATTGGAGACATAACACCGGAGGAAGCATGGAGCAAGCGCAAGCCAAGTGTCGAGCATTTTCGTGTCTTCGGATGCATTGCATATGCAAAAGTACAAGAAGAAAAGCGGACGAAGCTCGAGGACAAAAGTATGAGTGTGTCATGCTCGGCTACGGAGAGAACTCTAACGGCTACAAGTTATACAATCCTGTCACAAAAAGGGTTGTAATGTCGCGGGACGTCAAGTTTGATGAGGAGCGAGTATGGAATTGGGAAAACAACAACCAGCAAAAGGAGATCTTAGATGCGGAGGAGTCGGAGCACGAAAGTGTCCGAAATGAAGAAGTTCGGGAGCCAACTTCACCCACAAATGCTGGAGCCCAATCAGAAGGAGAAAGCTCAAGTGAATCACCCGTGAGGAAGACAAGGAGGATTCAGGATATATATACCTCTACGGAGGAAATTGATGTAAATGATGAAGAACTATATGGTAACCTTTGTCTCTTCGCAGGATATGATCCATTAACATTTGAGGAAGCCTCCAAGGAAACCAAATGAAAGAAGGCGATGGAAGAAGAGATAAGATCCATTCACAAGAACAAAACTTGGGAGCTCACTACACACATGTAGAGTCGTCAAAGGATCGATGGCCAACTTTTGAAGTAGACGGAACCTAACTGCAACCTTCATGGATGGAGATTTGGAGATGGAGGATGGAAAATCTCCTTCCAGAAGAAGACGATAGTTTCTTAAAATATATAATAATAATAATAATAATAATAATAATAATAATAATAATAATAATAATAACAAAATTGAAAAGATGCGCTAGTTATCTATCTGTACAGCACTTTCAACAAGAACACAAGTTAAAAAGATAAATTCGAGAGTAATGTATTATTGTTATTGTGGTCTTTTTCTGTCCCCTTTACAATGTAACCCTAGACCCCTATTTATACTAAAAACCTAGCGAGTGTTTACAGGGTGAAAAGCCAAGATGCTCAGTTTGGAGATGGGATAAAATCTCTGAGATAAGTTTGAAAATGAAGAAGGATAAAGTCGATTAAACGATTCTCCTTCCGTACGCCTTGAACGATAAGTCAGGCTAGGCATTCAAATCAACTGACACACTTCAGGAAGCACAGTTTATAAAAAACATAATGTTGGAGTCACTCTATCAGACGTTCCCTATGGGATGATGAAAAGTGATTCACATTTATGTAACACTGTGTTCCAACGAAATCAGGAACACACACCGCCATGAGAGCTAAAAGATGATGATGAGTTAAATCATGTGATCATGCGACATTAAATTGCACATTAAGCACGTATTTAGGACAAGAGTACGTAATCTACTCTTAGAAAATACTTGTTTAAAGCTTCAGAATATGGGGCCATGGTCGAACATAAGCTATTACATCACTAGAGGGTGAATATTCCAAATGCATGGACAGTTTAAATCTATATAGTCATGATCAAAACAGAGCAGGATATCACTGACAATCAGATCCCACTTAATTCAAGTGGGAGAGATTTGAACCAGCAACTCAAGTGAATGACATGGTAAATGAGAATGAGAACATTTTCATAATAAATCCAGTGGGAGGAATAAACCCTACCACACGTAATCACTGTTGCTGTAGAGACGAATCAAGTTGAACCTGATGGTCAAATTGCTGAACCAGGAATGACACAACACAACTACCTAAACTACCCATTGTTCCCAGAAGGAGTGAACCGACCAAACTTGGTTCTAGATCCTAGTGACCAAGGAATTTATCTCGGAAGTGAAACCCCGAGACCAAGAGGCTGTCAAAGGAAAGTTGTAGGTCAAGGTTCTAGCACTGCTCTTGTTCCCAATAGAAGTGATGCTCCGATAAGAGGCATTATTCCGAGTGGGAGAAACGTTCAGACTCAAGATGGGATAAACAACCCTAGACGAAAGTCAAAGGCATCAAACTTCTCTAGGAAGTATCACATCGAGTAGGGTGAAAACCTAACTCTAATAACTGTTGACAAGCATTGAAAAGACCTCAAGTGGAGAAATGGAGGAAAATAATAAAAGAGAGAGATCGCCTTAAATGAAAGCCATTACAGTCTATAGTTGATTTACCTGCTAATCACAGGGCATAATGATAAGGTGAGCCCTGAAAGAAGGCTCACCGCTGATGGAAAAGGTCGGATAAACCGACTTATTGCGAAAGGACTTTAACAATTTCACGTAATGGACTTTGACAAGACAAACTCACTAACTGTGCGTAAAACCACGGTTAGGGCCATTTATGGTCCTGGTCGCAAGTCTCGATCTCGAGCTGCACCAAATGGATGTTAAGACCGCATTCTTCCACGGAAACCTGGAGGAAGAGATCTAAATGGAGCAGCCAGAGGGTTTCATTACTCCTGGTAACGAATGTAAAGTTTGTAAACTCCCAATGTCCATCTACGTTCTTAAACAGTCGTCACGGCAATGGTACCGCAGATTCCACGAGGAAATCGTAGGAAACGGATTCGTGAATATTCACGAGGATCCGTGCGTGTATTGTAAGACCTCCAGGTCTAAGTAAGTCATCTTAACCTTATACGTGGACGACATACTCATTGCTGCAAACGACGTGAGTTTCATGAATAAGTCAAAGTCCTGGTTAGCATCTGTATTTGAGATGAAAGAGATGGGAGAGGCCATGTACATCTTGGGCATTAAGATGGCTAGAGATCGGGCTACCCGGAAATTGTGTCTGTCTCAAGAAGCCTATTTCAACAAGTTGTTGAAAAGGTTCCGATTACAGGATGCCAAACCTGTGGATACGCCGGTGGTGTTTGGGTGCGCATTGTCAAAACGTGACGGCCCCAAGAACTTGGTAGAGCGTGAACAGATGAAGGGTGCAGAGTATTCAAGTACGGTTGGTAGTTTGATGTACGTCATGCAATGCACCCGTCCGGATATCTATTACGCCGTGGGCCTAGTAGCACGTTTCCAATCAGATCCTGGCTATCAATATTTAAAGGTTGTAAAACGAATAATTCTTTATCTGAAAGGTACTGCCGACTATGCGTTGTGCTATGAGGGCGGGAAGTTAGAATTGACCGGTTACAGTGACACCGACCATGGTGGCGATCCGGATGATCGTAAGTCCACCACAGGAGGAGTGTTTCTCCTTGCTAATGCCGCCATTTCATGGACGAGCAAGAAGCAAACCTGTGTCACGCTGTCAACGATGGAATCGGAATTCGTAGCTCTCTCTAAGAATGCAAATGAAGCGGTCTGGCTGAAAAGGCTTCTTACTGCGCTACTAGATGGTGACGTCGAGAGTAAACCTGTGAATGTGTTCTCTGACGGTCAAGGAGCCATTGCGGCAGTAAAGAATCCGAAGTACCATAGTAGGACCAAACAAATTGATGTGAAATACTTTTATGCTAAATCTATGGTAGAAGACAATATAATCACTATGGAATACTTGTCCACTGATAATATGATTGCGGACCCATTAACTAAACCACTACGCAGGGAGGTATTCGAAAAGCATGTAAAACTACTTGGATCGCGTAGGGTTTAGACATGACATGTATCTGTGATAACATTTTGATAATTGGAAGTTACATTTTAAAACGAAAGAATAGCAATTGTGTTTATGATCTATTGACGTCATAATGTTTTGATTACATCAAAATTCCGGTCTATAAACTAAGTCGTAGGAGAACGCAATCATCTGCCAAAACTATGTCGAATGTGGGCATTATCTCGTCACACAGGTACGGTCTTCTTGCGGTGGACGGAGGCCTCTACTAAGCAAGGCTGGCTAAGAATCAGGGGGATAAACCTGATTACGCAAAAACAATCATCTGGTGTCGAAGTAACTCGACATGATCTTCGTTTTGCTGATCGCCGTGATGAACTCCGTTCGTCATTAATACACATTCTGGGCCAGATGAGAATCTGCGATAGCATGATTTGACATATCTCATTCCTTTGAAATTAAACGTTCAAGTATGCTATCAACGCGTGCTTCATACTATGCGTGCCACGTTCGACCACGGGGTCACAACTCGGTTGTGCTAGGAAAGGAATCCTCGTGATTCTGGCGGGCGCAAACTTCTTCACCTCGAGCGTGTTATTGATCCCGGGAGCCTTATGAAGAGGCACCCGAAGTATCCTCATGGACTCAGAACTCATACCTAAGGCCATGCTCAATTCTCGCTTCCCGACGTACGAGCGTAGTGCTGAACAAAAAGGCCCAGTGACCACATCTTTGGAAACCGGTTGGGTTTGACTAAGAGTATGAACGATGGGGATGGTCAAGTTCACCTGTAATTCACCGACTCTTGTATTCACTAAGGTGGCCACCAACCGTATAATAGTTGAAGGTTGTGAATACTTGTATGGATGCCTTGGAGAAGTGTTCCTAAGTGGAAACTAGGCAAATGGAGAATTATTAGTTGACCTAGGATACAGCGTGACATAGTATAAATGTTGTTTATAACATGTTGATTGGAGAAAATGGAATCAACGTTCTGCGGGCGCTACAACACTCATAACAAATGAGTAGCACGATGCCCGTCGTATCCGCCGGTCGCACGGAAAACTTTGTATGAACTATTCGGAAGCAAAGGACGAGACCGGAAGTGTGAATTTTTTATTAATTAATTGCGATAAAATGTGAATAATTGTTGGTGATCAAATGTGAGTTAATTAGTAATTAGTTAGATTGTTTAGTTAATGAAATGGTTGACAAGTTATTTAACTGATAACTTAATAGTTAATGATATATTGACATCTACAGTATCAACTCACTTAGGAGCCAACCGAAACTTTCATGTCATCAAAGATAAGAAACGTGAGAGGTTTAGATAAATGACTTATGGGTGAGAGAGCGATCAAGTGGGATGCGAGATAGGCAGGGTGGTGACCATGGAGACCTTGACTATGTATTATATATTTTGTGTTTAGTATTGAATAATTTTTTTTCGAACGATTAAGATTATATGGTTTGTATTTTAAATGTTTGGATGGTATGTTGAAAAAGTTTTTTTTTTTAAGTTGAATTTATTTTTGTTAATTTCAAATTTTGGTCAAACCTAGATCGGGAGTTGAGGGTTTGACCAGAGGCTTCGGTCAAACTTTCAACTACCAATCTAGTGTTTGACTGAAGACTCTAGTCAAACCCTCGATTCAGAGTCGAGGGTTTGACCAAAACTTTTAGTCAAACCCTCGATTCAGAGTTGAAGGTTTTTTCATTTTTACATTTTCAACAGTGAGTGTCTATTTGTACATATAATATTAAAATGTGCTTATTTAGCAAAACATCTCCCTATACTGAGGAGACTTTTTAATAAAAAATAATTTTAATAAAATATTAAATAATTCTTTTATTGTAGTGCATGTTAGTGGAAAATAAAAAAATACTGCATGTTGCGCTCTTTGAAAGGGCAGAGTATGTAAACATGTCCAATGTAAGGATGTTAGAAGGGTAGATTATGTAAAAATGTCTAATGAAAAGATGTTAGAGCATCCACGAATAGTATTACATAGCATTACTTAAATGTGGGTTTAACGTATTTTTTTTTATATAAAATGTATAAAAATGTGCTACGGTAGTTTTACATAACTTCCTTAAAAGTGAAACCTACCTATTTTTACGTAACATATTCCTTAAACTTAAGGAATGCATTATGTATTACGTAACCAATTTTTAATTATAAATTAATTCATTTTATAATTACTGTTAATATCTTATTGGTGATTGTTGGAAATTTTAATAATATAATATATTTAAGGAATATATTTAAGTAATACGATTGCAGAGTAAATATTTTTTATGTGTGTTTAACTTTACGTATTACTTAAAGTATACATAAATGTCTACGTGACAACTTTAAAAAATAAATTTAATTAAAACCATTGATGATGCTCTCACGAGTGTTGCTCTCTTAATGAGATATCTCATAGGGTCACTTCGCGGAAAACAAATTAAAAAAAAAAAGTAGTTGTGCCTAATTGGGGCAGAAAATTCTCTTTTATTTATTTATTTATATTATTGTTATTTCCAATTTAATAAAAAAAAATCGTTTTAATTTACTACTACAAATTCAACGACATTGGTGATTTAGGTCATCATTTACGTTTTTTTTTTAATATTAAATGTAATTAAAAACCGAAGTACAACCATAATTTTTTTATATACCTAAGATCATCCACAGTGGTTTAACATAAATTGTATTCTTTAAAGTTGCCACGTAGACATTTATGCACACTTTAAGTAATACGTAAATTTAAGACACACGTAAAAAATATTTTCTTTGCAATCGTATTACTTAAACATATTCCTTAAATATATTTTATTATTAAAATTTCTAATAACCACCAATAATATATTAGCATTAATTATAAAATGAATTAATTTATAATAAAAAATTGGTTACGTAATACATAGTGTATTACTTATATTTAAGGAATGCTTTATGTAAAAACATAAATTTACGTGTGGGTCTCATCTTTAAGTAATACTATGTAAAATCACTGTAGATAGTTTTTGTTGTTTTACTTAAATAAACATGTAGAAACCACGTTTACGTAATCTTTACGTAATACCACTGTAGATGCTCTAACAAATTCGAGTGTACGTAGACAACTAAATTATAACCTCATTGACATAAACGATTTTGAGTTTTTACTTTCAGATTAATTATACGCTTCACCCTAAGTTTAGATCCAAAAGTTAGGACAGAGTGTATGCTCTGCGGAAGTTAAAATTTAATATCAATGTTAACATTTTAATTTAGTTATTTATATATTCTAATTTTTAATTAAGAACATAAATATATTACGGTTCTAATATCGTCGTTTTTTTCCTAGACTATCGTTGATTTTTTTTTATTAATTTTAATTATTAATTAATTTAGGGCAATACATTTATTAATTAAAATAATTAATGTTATATTTTTATTTTTATTAAATAAAAAAGGGCAGTACATCCTTTCCTTAAAAGTCACGTACTGCCCATAGGAAGAGGGCAAGCGTATAGAATAGGGGTGAAATTGGGATAAACGAGCGGAATTTTTTAAGAAAATTTCCTTACCCCTAATTTTTGGGATTTTTCATAACCGTCCCTAGCCCTAGCTATATGTTATACATATGAAAAAGTCCCTACTTGGTCGGGACTTAGCAAATTCGGGACGGGCTAGGGACAACCCTAATTTACACTTAAGAATGAAAATAAACCTAAAATTTCAACTCAAATACATCCAAGTTCAAGCATTCATCAAATTGACGAACACATACATCAAATTCACCAACACATACATCAAATTCACGATCACGTATATCAAGTTCACAAACAATTCATTAAGTTCGCACACGTAGATTAAGTTCTACAATACGAACACTAGCATTTAAGCTCAACGCAGCTCCAAATCAACTCCAGCTCCAAGTCAGCTCCAAATCAGCTCCATCACTTGAAAAGAGTTGAAGATTTAAATGGTAAAATCTAAAACTATAAATAAATGTTCTAGTGCAAAGAATATTTAAAGGAAAAGCTAAAACTGAATGTCCAGACAGTTTACAATACCTTGACGAAGAAAGAAATGAAGCTACGTTAGTCACTTACTAAACAGGCTTTATTTTATATTCATCTAGTTTAAGTATAATTAGATGATTTAAGTTGTAAATTGTTGAATTATAGTAAATAAGTAGGGACTTTCGGGATTTTTTGAAAAAAAAAAAACCCTAGCCCTAGTTGGAAGTAAAAGTCCCTCCCATACGGGCTCGGGTCCAATTTCGGAACGGGCTAGGGCGGATTTTTCGGAAATTCAGTTTGTCGGGTTTTTTTTCTCCGCCCTATTATAGTAGGCTAGCAAGTAGCAGCTTTGTTTTCGAAAATTTTAGCCAAATGTTAACATAATTTTTTTTCCGCCAAAATAAAATACTATAATCCTAAGAAATTTTGTTTTTATCAACTTAGCAAACGTTGATGTTGCAAACAACGACTTAGTTTTGTTTAAAAATTTCTGTTTTTAGCAATTTTAAGGTATATAGTTTATGTAGGTTTTTTTTTTTAAATTCATTTGGGTGAATTAACTAAATTAATTGATAAAATTGTTAATTTTGTTTTTCAAAGGTTAATCGGATAAATTGTTCATTCCACCTAATAGGGAGTTTTTTAAATTTATTTATATATAACTTTTTTAAAACCTTAATAAAGTAGGCGAACAATTTAACCAAATTCAGTTTTATGTTAATCCAACCCATTAATATATATATATCATAACAATTATATCAGCTACCTAGTTTAACGGCGAGGAAACGGCGAATAGGCCCACTAGGCCCTAAAATGGAGGTCAAGAAGACCAAGGTGAATGGTCCCGACAGAGGGAGTCCCGATGATGAAAGGTCCCGACAGAGTCGGTCCCGATAGGTGAGCTGGAAGCTCCCGATGAGAAAACTTTAAGTAGGCCCCGATGATGAATCCCTAAGAATGATTGGCTCTGTCACGATGACGAGGGGCCCCAAGCGGTGACATAACGAGATAACTCTGGAGTCCCCGATATTAGCCGGGACTTGCTATCAGAGGTTAAGGCCGAGATACGCGGGGCGTGGCCGAGATACGCGGAACGTGGTTGAGATACACGGAGCGTGGCCGAGATACGCGGGGCGTGGCCGAGATAAGCGAGATCATGGCCTAGATAGGCGGGATCACACCCGAGATACGCGGAATACGGGCTAACCACCCCCAACGGTTCACCAGGTAACTGAGGTACCTCTCCGCCTATAAAAGGGCAGAGGCTACCTCAGATCAATTACGTTTTGAGAGTCACTTTGAGATTCTTACTTGCCGCCGTATACGAGATACTCATTTAAGCATCAGAGAGGGTTTCTGGGTCACCGCCCGGCCTATCCCCTCTTGCAGGATTGCGTGGAGTAAAGGAGCTAGGATCGCCGTCAAAGATCGTACCGGAGTTCCATCGTGATCCAACATTGGCGCCGTCTGTGGGAACGTAACAAAAAGCTGATATGCCTTCTACTCGTTCAATGGCGGCTGGCAAGCAAAGAAGACAAGGACAATCTGGTGGTTCCCGTCATCCTGCTGCGACGAATTTGAATTCACCACCGGAACGTGAGGACCAGAATCTTCCCGCTGCTGAGGTCTCCCAGACAGGGGGGCATAATGAAGGTCCCGAAGATGCTGCTGCTCAACACCAGGGGAATAGGGAGCAGGAGGCTCCTCCAGCTGCGGACCTGACGAGGGCTGTGGCGGAAGCCATGCCGATGTTTTTGGCAGCCGTGGAGGCTCTCTTAGATCGGAGAGAGGCTGCGAGGAGGCAAGAGGAGATGCCCCCACTAGAAGAGGAAGCGCCCCCACCAGCAGAGGTTCAGAACATGCGGGAGGCTCAGCCCCGAAGCCAGGGCAGGAGTAGGGAGTCCATTCAGCCAGAGCGATTCGTGGTCGATGGGCCAGGACCAGTGCAGCATAGGACCATTCCCCTTAATGGTCCCATCACCCCCGATCAGGTGGTGAAGATCGTGAACATCTGCATGGGAGAGCAGAAGCCGCTGGTGTCGGAGCTGAGGGATCGATCCACCCATCCCTTCGTTCCTCGACTCATAGACACCCTCGCCCCGCCAGGGCTGGGTATCCCCACGATTAAGGAGTATGATGGCGAGGGAGATCCGATTCGTCATGTCCAGAAACACCTTATGGCGTGTCTGGGCAGAGCCCCGAATGAAGATATCGTGTGTACGCTGTTCTCGAACACACTTGGTAAGAGAGCCCTGACCTGGTTCTTCAGTCTGCCCCCAGGCTGCATCACTTGCTGGGCTGATATGCACGACCGCTTCATTCAGCAGTACCAGGGTCGCAGACGTCTGCTGAAGAGTGTGAGGTCCCTGACCCAGGTGGTACAGAGGCCCGATGAGTCGCTGGTGCACTATTACCAGCGATACACTGCCAGCGTGGCAGAGATTGACGAGGGGATTTCGGAGGGTGAAACCATCCGTACCTTCATTCGGAACCTAACAGCCCCCTACGGTTCCGACTTGATGCACAGCGTGGCTGAGAAGGCTGTGTGGAATATGGAGGCACTGCAGAAGAGGGTGAAGCGGCAAATCGATGTCCAAGAGTCGAAGATAGCCGCTGGAGAGCTTGAGCCCCCGAAGTCGATTAAGGGAAAGCAGTCGGTCAAACCCTTAGACGAGCGCAAGTCGAAGGATAAAGCCGAGAGCAGTCGGGGTCGAGGCCGCTCTGATCGGAGGGATGATAGGCGTTCCTCGAAGAAGGACAGGCGGGAGGATCATGACATTCCTCTCAACAGCTCTATTGCGGAGGTGTTAACGGTCATGGAGCGACAGGGTATCTCTAGGTACCCCCCGAAGAAAGAAGGAGAATTTTTGGGATCCCGCACCGATCGCTACTGTCGATTTCATCGCACGAATGGCCACGACACCAATCATTGTCGGGAGTTGAAGAAGGAGATCGAAAAGCTGATCCAGAAGGGGAAGCTTAAGGAGTTTGTCGGGGAGAAGCGGTGCCGATCCCGTTCTCGATCCCGATCACGGTCCCGTTCCCGATCCCGCGATCGGTCCCCAAAGAAGAAGAGGTCCGACCCGGAGTCTTCTGGTGCCCGTAAGGAGAAGCGGGGCACTATCAACGTGATTCACGGAGGATTTGCCGCGGGGGGTGATACCTCGTCCTCCCGGGAGGTTTCTGCCTCTAGAATTCCTGCTGCTGTGGTGCTGGGTAAAAGGTCCCGATCCTGGACCCTGAAGGAAGAGATGGTGATCTCCTTTTCATCGGAGGATCTCGTAGGCGTGGAGACTCCGCACGATGACGCTCTGGTCGTGACCTATGATGTAGATGGGTACGAGATTAAGCGGATTCTGATCGATGGAGGGAGCTCCTCCGATATCCTGTTCATGGATGCGCTGGAGGCCATGGGGAAAACGAAGAAGGACCTTAAGGAGGCGAACTTCCCGATGGTCGGATTCTCTGGCTTTACCTCCTATCCGCTAGGAGTGATCACCTTACCAGTGGAGTTTGGTAGCGGGTGGAAATCGGAGAGGAGGAACGTGGAGTTTGTGGTTGTTGAGTCCGCGGGGACCTACAACGCGATTATCGGGAGAACTACCATCAACCCCCTGATGGCAGTTGCCTCGACTGTTCACCAGAAGATGAAGTTCTCGACCGACCATGGATTCGGAGAGGTCAAGGGCGACCAGGTGGCTTCCAGGAAATGTTATGTTAACGCCACTCGAAGGAGAAGACGAGAGGCTATGACTGTCCTCCAGACAGATGCTGATCCCAGAGAAGAGTTTGGGCGTCCCGCCCCCGTGGAGGATCTGAAGGAAGTCGAGATTGACGGACCTCAGAGGAAAGTGAAAATCGGGTATGCTTTGACTGAAGAAACAGCACGAGAGTTGATCGATCTGCTGAAAAAGTTCAAGGAGCTGTTTGCCTGGTCCCCGAGTCACATACCAGGAATCAGCCCCGATGTGATCGTACACGAGTTGAAGATCGATCCCGCGATCAAACCTATCACACAGAAAAGGCGTCCAATGGGCACAGACAAGCGGATCGCGATCCAGCAGGAGGTGGGCAGGTTGCTCGATGCTGGGTTCATCAAGGAGCTCCGATTCCAGACTTGGGTTGCTAACCCAGTGCTCGCGAAGAAGAGCAATGGGAAATGGCGGATGTGCGTTGATTTCCGCGACCTAAATAAGGCTTGCCTGAAAGACTGTTACCCACTCCCGAGAATCGACCAGTTGGTGGATGCCACGTCGGGACACGAGCTGTTGAGCTTTATGGATGCATACTCGGGATACAATCAGATCAAGATGGCTGAGGAGGATGCCCCTCACACAGCATTTTATGCGGACAGTGACATCTATCACTACGATGTTATGCCTTTCGGGCTGATCAACGCCGGGGCAACCTACCAGCGGATGGTGAACAAACTGTTCGGAGATATGCTAGGGGAGACCATGGAGGCTTACGTGGATGATATGCTGGTGAAGTCCCGACAAGCTGAGGATCATGTGCACAACCTAGCCATGGCGTTTGAGCGGATGAGGCTTCATCAGGTTCGCTTAAACCCGACAAAATGCGCCTTCGGAGTCCACTCAGGGAAATTTCTGGGCTTTATGGTGAGCCAAAGAGGAATTGAGGTGAACCCTGAGAAGTTAAGGGCGATCGAGGAGATGCAGTCTCCGATAAACCATCGGGAGGTGCAAGTGCTGAATGGCCGACTGGCTGCAATGAATCGCTTCCTGTCTAAGGCAAGTGACCGATCAATGTCATTTTTTGAAGTCCTGAGGGCCAACAAAAAGTTCGAATGGACCGCCAAGTGTGAAGAAGCGTTCCAGGCACTCAAGCAGCACCTTCGCACCCTCCCGCCGTTGGCGAAACCGGTTCCAGGCGAGCCGCTCTATCTTTACTTGGCTGTTTCTGAATTTGCCATTAGCTCTGTGTTAGTAAAGGTTGTCGAGGGTAATCAAGTCCCCGTCTATTATGTAAGCAAGGCGTTTGCCAAGTCTGAAATGAATTATCCCGCCGTTGAGAAGTATCTCTTTGCGTTGATTATTACTGCTCGGAAGCTGAGGCCTTATTTCCATGCACACGAGATTACTGTATTGACGAACCAGCCTCTGAAGCACTTTTTGAACCGACCTGATGCGTCGGGGAGATTAGTGAAATGGGCAGTCGAGCTTAGTGAGTTTCGCATACACTTTGCCCCAAGAACGGCCATTAAGGGCCAGGCATTGGCGGATTTCATAGCAGAGTCTACAGCCCCCGATCTAGAAGAAGCGGGCCCTATATAGGGGGCAACCATGGAGGTCCCGATAGCAGAACAACCAGAGATGGCAGAGCAATCAGAACAGCCAAACGAGGAAAATACTTGGGAGATGTACACAGATGGCTTCTCGAGTTCAGACGGATCAGGAGCAGGCTTTGTATTGATACCACCAGGCGGAGGCGAGCCGCTTCGATATGCTTTGGCCTTAACGTTTAGGGCCACGAACAACGAAGCTGAGTACGAGGCTCTTATCACGGGCCTGAAAATTGCCAAAGGTACGGGAGTTTCTCACTTGAAAGTGAAGTGTGACGCGGCCCTGATCGTGAACCAGGTCCAAGGGCGATACGAGGCGAAGAGCCCGATTATGAGGAAGTACCTTCGCGAGGTGCAAGTCTTGAAGGAGAGCTTTAAAAGCTTCGACATCGAGGCGATCCCGAGGGAGGAAAATGTGGAGGCAGATGCCTTGAGAAAATTTGCCTTGGGGGCACCCCTGGAAGAAAATCGGAAGGTGCACTTCTTGGAGAAGGTGATCTTGTCGACTACCGACCCAATGCAGGTGTGTGCTATCGAAGCAAGATCGGAGGAGGAGCCCACTTGGATGACCCCGATAGTCGCGTACCTGACTACGGGAGCAGTTTCCGATAATCAAGTAGTAGCTGACAGGATACGCCGGATCGCGACTAATTACGTGATGCTGGACAATCAGCTATACAAGAAGGGCTGGTTCTCGACTCCGTACTTGAAGTGTGTGGCTGAGCCCGACACAAGTCGAATCCTGAAGGAGGTGCATGAAGGGGTCGCTGCTTGTCATGAAGGGGCCCGATCCATTATGAGGAAAGTGCTGAACTTGGGCTATTATTGGCCTACGATGAGCAAGGAGGCGACAGCGTTAGTCCAATCCTGTGATGCATGCCAGAGGTACGCCCCGAGTATCGTGGCTCCGGCTGCTAATCTGACGTCCATCAAGAGCGCTTGGCCCTTCGCGCAGTGGGGTATCGACCCGGTGGGACCTCTCCCGCAGGCACAAGGTCAGTGTAAATATTTGCTTGTGGCTATCGATTATTTTTCGAAATGGATAGAAGCAAAGGCGTTGGCTAAGACGACGGGGAACCAGATCGTCAAGTTTCTCCAGACCCATATTGTATCCAGATACGGGATTCCTAAGGTGGTGATCAGCGATAATGGTCCGCCGTTTAACGCAGCTCAAGTGAAGGAGTATCTGGAGGAGTTGAATATCGAGCACCGGACAGCTTCTGTACGCCATGCTCAGACTAATGGCCAGGTGGAATCAGCCAACAATATCGTGATGGATGGCCTGAAGAAGAGGGTCTATGCCTTGAAGGGCAAATGACTGAACGAGCTGGAAAACTTGCTTTGGGCTGTCAGAACGACGCCCAAACGATCAACTGGGGAGACTCCATTTGGCCTTGTTTATGGCACGGAGGCTGTTGCTCCCGTGGAGGTAGCTGTGGCATCCCATCGGATGAGATATTACGAGCCCTTGACTAATGAAGAAATGAGACGTCTGGATTTGGACTTACTCGAAGAGAAGAGGCGGGAAGCCGATGAAGTCCAGGCTCGAATGCGTTTGGCGACGGCCAGGTATTACAATCGGCGAGTTAAGTCCCGACAATTCTTCGTCGGGGAGCTGGTTTGGCGTCGCAACGAGTTCACCCTTTTGGATCGGATCAGCAAGATGTCACCAAAATGGGAAGGACCTTATAAGGTCGTGGGGATGCCAGCTCCGAATGCATACAAGTTGGAAGACCTCGATGGCAGAGTATTGAAGCATTCTTTTAGTGGCGAACACTTGAAGAAACACCATGCTTGATGAAAAGTCGCCTTAAATGGTGCCCGATGAAGAGTCGCCTTAAGTGGTGCCCGATGAAGAGTCGCCTTAAGTGGTGCCCGATGAAGAGTCGCCTTAAGTGGTGCCCGATGTAAAATCGCCTTAAGTGGTGTGAGTTATTTATCGTTTGATTCGATGTAAGCGAAATTTGTGCCATCAATGAATAAAGAGGTTGCTTCCAATCAGAATTATTCTTAGATTAAGTACCTTTTCATACCACTTCTTTGCACAGAATCCACTTTTGGTACCACTTTTATTATTTTGTATACTTTTGGTAGCAATTCTTTCAACTTTGTATCCTTTTGGTACCACTGTTAACTTTCCGTCCAAATTGACCGTTAAGTGTCATGTGCCATGCACGTGATCGCCCTAAACTTTTGAATTTGTTTCAATTTAGTCCATCTAATGCATCTCTGACTTTTAATTTGTTCAATTTAGTCCTAAAATTTCAAAACCATGATGGGTCAAGGGTTCGATTAGGAAATTTTAGGGCTAAATTTAACAAATTAAAAGTTAGGGATGCATTAGATGGACTAAATTGAAACAAATTCAAAAGTTTAGGGCGGTCACGTGCATGGCACATGACACTTAACGGCCAATTTGGACGGAAAGTTAACGGTGGTACCAAAAAGATACAAAGTTGAAAGAATTGGTACCAGAAGTATACAAAAAATAGAAGTGGTACCAAAAGTGGATTCTGTGCAAAGAAGTGGTATGAAAAGGTACGTAATCCCTTTATTCTAAGCGTTATTTAGTCGCCTTGAGTGGTGCACGAGAAAAGTCGCCTTGAGTGGTGCACGAGAAAAGTCGCCTTGAGTGGTGCACGAGAAAAGTCGCCTTGAGTGGTGCACGAGAAAAGTCGCCTTGAGTGGTGCACGAGAAAAGTCGCCTTGAGTGGTGCACGAGAAAAGTCGTTTTAAGTGATGCACGATATTAAGTCGTCTTAAGTGATGCATGATTCTTAGATTTACTCTAAGTATTGTTAAAGTCGTCTTAAGTGATGCACGAGATTAAGTCGTCTTAAGTGATGCATGATTCTTGAATTTATTCTAAGTGTTGGAAAGTCGCCTTAAGTGGTGCGTAATGGTAAGTCACCTTAAGTGGTGCAAGTTGGTAAATCGTCTTAAGTGATGTGTGAGAATATCTTAAGTATCGAGGTTTCGACTTAAGTAAGTATAGTAAAGTCACTTTGAGAAGTGCAATGAAAAATCGGAATTACGTCTGATATTAATGGGGGCTCAAAGGCCCGATGATTACAAAAATGAGGAGAATACAAGGATTCTAAAGATAAGCAGTTAGGCTTGATCCTTGTCGGCGACATCAACGGGAGCAGGGTCCACGAGGTCTGTGGCAGAAGGCTCCATAGGTTCAGCCGCTGGAGGGTCGATTATCGGGGCGTCGGCACTCGGAGGCTCTGCTATGTCTTCAACAATCGCGGGAGTGCTCCCCCCATCACTCTCCTCCGAGAGAGCAAAATATTTCTTCGCGAAGGGAGCGAGAGAAGGAGACTTGTCGAAGTTGATGGCGTCGCCATACTCCAGGTGGAGTTCCTCGACCGCGTTGAAGAGGGTATTCTCCACCTCCGCACTGCAGAACTTCACAGCATCAGCCTGGAAGTCTTCAGACCTCCGATAATCCTCCCGGCCCTTGGTCTCGGCCGCGACCAGCTGCGCGGGAACCCCCGCAACTTGCTCCTCCAGAGCCTTATTCTCAAGGACCAGCTTGTCCTCAGCAACCAGCCGCTCCTGCCGCTCCCGCTTCAGGAGCCCCTCGAAGTCACGGACCTGCTTTTGGAGGTCCCGAGCCTTGCGGTTGAAGATGGCCTGCTCCTTGGCCAGTTTTCCCCGCGAAGACTCGGAGGCCGCGAGATCCTCCTTAAGCTTGGCCGTGACCGCCCGCTCTTGCTCCAGGGCCTCCTCATAGGCGAGGAGGTACCCGATGGAACGGTTGATGTCCCCCATCTCCTGCGAAGAAAGGAAAAGAAGTATTAGTAGATGAGCAACCAGTCTTATTGATGAAGAAAAGAAGGGTGAAAGGCTTACCTCTATCCGACGCATGCACATCTCCTTTACATCCCGGCGCATCTCCTCCCGATCTAAGGTAATCGGATACCTCATAGAAGGCAGGATTGAGCCTGCTACCAGGTGTAGAGCCAGCTCCGGATATGTGTCCCCTTGTCGGAGCTGGACCCCTTGCAGCGTCTGGATCGGGGTCCAGGGAGCATCCTCCTGGTCGGAGTCGAAGGCCTTGTAGAAGCTCCCGTCGAGGGGAAGAGGAGAAGGGCCGACTGGGGACGTGGAGGGGCGTGCCTCCGACCCACCCCGGGCTGGGGAAGGAGTGAAGTCGTGGGCGGGCGACGGTTGTCGCTGCAGTCGTGAAGAAGGCGAGGGGGGCAGCCCCTTGGAGGTTGGTTTCAGCGGGGACTTCCCCGTCCTCCGACGATGGCGAAGGGAGCCACCCTCATCAGTCTCCTCGGAGGAGTCCAAGCTCTCCACCCGACGAAATTGTTCGCCGGTCGGGGTCCCACCACTTGAGAAAAGTGGTGCCCCTGCCGAAGGAGGCACCCATGCTGAAGGTGGTGCGCCTGCTGAGGCTCCAGCACGCGACGGAGTCCCGGAGTGACCTACACCTAGAGGACGAGAGGAGGCTTTAGAAACGTAATCAGGAAGTTCATTAGAGCCCTTACACCAAACAATACGTCGGGAGACATATTGGTCCTTCCCGCGATAGTTGTAGTAGCCCGCCTTCAGGACACGAGGAGTTTCCCCTCGGAGGACTCGTTTGACATCGGCGATGCGGGCCTCCATGGTCGAAGGAATCAACTCCTTCGGGACCAGCCTCCTGTACGATTTAATAGCGAGGCAGAGCTTTTTACCTTCTTCAGCGTTCTGGACGTCGAAGAGCTTATCCACCTCCACACGGCTCCGCTTTGGCCTCTCCGCGGAAGGGGACCCCGATGGAGCAGCGGACTTCTTGGCGGACTTCCTCTTCCGCGCGGGGCGGACAGCGTCGGTCTCCCCTGCTTAAGGATCAGATTGGTCAGCACGGATACCTTCTTAGCTGCAAACAGTAAAAAACAAAGGTTAGAGATTTACCCAGGGAACCATATTGGAGGGGCCGTCGAAAAGCTGCCCCCCGGAGACTACGTCGAGGAGTCGGATCCCGGCATTCACCAGGTCCCGCTCCACGAGAGAATTGGCGTCGAGGGGAGTGTAGGACTCCCCCCCCACCGGTAGAGCTGGATGAGCTGAAGAGTCTGGAAGTTTTCATCGGTGTAGGTGTGGAAAGCGGGAGAAGAATCCGCTTCCACCTCCCATCGGGGCCGCGGGATCGAGCAATTTTGGATGAAGAAGTAGCTCATCTTCCACCCGCTGTTATCGGACCCCGTGTCGACCAGGAGCCCCCAACCCTTAACCACCTTCCAGGTGTCATTGGTCCAGTTGCACAACACGAGCTGCGTCTTGTTCCACTTCGGCATCCGGGGGTAGAAGGCACAAACCCCCGCCTCGTTGCACTTTATCCCGTCGAAGGTCCTGAAGAGCTTGAGGCTGTATACCCACTTCTGTCGGAAGCAGAGGACCTGGAAGGCGTTCCACAGGCGTATGGCGTGCAGAGAGAAGGTGGTCGGATGCGTCTTGTAATGCTGGCACATCTCGACCAGATTACCACAGTATGGGAATTTGATCCCCGCTGATATTTGCCCCGTAGAGACAAATACCTCCCCTTTCCGGGGACGAGTAACCTCAAGGTTACCCGAGGGGCGGGGCCAGGGATACGGGAAACGAGTTTCCCAGGTAGAGGTGATGCATCCCTCCCGGAGAGCTGCATTGTACGCAGTGCTGGAAATCTCATTCAGAGCATAGTCGAAGTTGAAGGGCTTCCTTCCCTCGGAACTAGATCCGCTGTCTGAAATCAGCCATGGAAAGGCACATTGGGTTTTCCGGAAAACTACAAACAAGGAAAAAATGTACAAGCAACGAAGAAGAAACCCTTACCAGACATGATGGTTGGAGGCCGGAAGGATGAACTTGACGTTGTCGGAAAAGTTGCTTGGAAGAACAGGAGGTCGGAGGAGCACTGAGGTCTTCGGAATCGCAGAGCTTGAATTCTCAGAGAGGTTGCAGAGAGCTTTTGAAATTTCGGAGACGGTAAAAGTGAAACTGTGCCCACGGTTAGGGTTTTATAGGCGAAGAGGACAGTCGAAGGGACGCTTTGATCTGAATCGTCGAAGTTGAAGCGTTCTGATCTGGACCGTTGAGATGGAACGTGCAGAATGGCAACGGGTGCAATGATGAAACGGCCTGAAAAGCACTTTTCAGAAAAGCAGGCGCGAAAAATCAGGCACGGGTACTGAAGACGTCGCTTCGTTATCTGCTGCATTTAATGGCTGGGGAACCGAGGAGTCCTCTCGGATTTGGTAGTTGTCCACAAGGTATTGAGGAAATGTGAACGAGAAGACTTATACTAAGTGACTATGCCAAGGGAAAGATCCCCGACTCCGACGTCGGGAGGTCGGGAGTTGAAAGACACGACGAACTGTAAGTCCCTCATGTCTTGGGGGGGCAAATGATGGGTTCCGCTATGGCCGTTAGGCCCTTTAACGGCGAGGAAACGGCGAATAGGCCCACTGGGCCCTAAAATGGAGGTCAAGAAGACCAAGGTGAAGGGTCCCGACAGAGGGAGTCCCGATGATGAAAGGTCCCGACAAAGTCGGTCTCGATAGGTGAGCTGGAAGCTCCCGATGATAAGCCTTTAAGTAGGCCCCGATGATGAATCCCTGAGAATGATTGGCCTGTCACGATGACGAGGGGCCCCGAGCGGTGACATAACGAGATAACTCTGGAGTCCCCGATATTAGCCGGGACTTGCTATCAGAGGTTAAGGCCGAGATACGCGGGGCGTGGCCGAGATACGCGGAACGTGGTTGAGATACACGGAGCGTGAGATACGCGGGGCGTGGCCGAGATAAGCGAGATCATGGCCTAGATAGGCGGGATCGCACCCGAGATACGCGGAATACGGGCTAACCACCCCCAACGGTTCACCAGGTAACTGAGGTACCTCTCCGCCTATAAAAGGGCAGAGGCTACCTCAGATCAATTACGTTTTGAGAGACACTTTGAGATTCTTACTTGCCGCCGTATACGAGATACTCATTTAAGCATCAGAGAGGGATTCTGGGTCACCGCCCGGTCTATCCCCTCTTGCAGGATTGCGTGGAGCAAAAGAGCTAGGATCGCCGTCAAAGATCGTACCGGAGTTCCTCCATGATCCAACATAAGGTATATAGTTTATGTAGGTTTTTTTTTTTTAAATTCATTTGGGTGAATTAACTAAATTAATTGATAAAATTGTTAATTTTGTTTTTCAAAGGTTAATCAGATAAATTGTTCATTCCACCTAATAGGGAGTTTTTTAAATTTATTTAGGAGTCCGAGATTCGGACTCCCACAACCTCTGATTGTGAGGAGGTGGCAGAGAGGGTAAATACCATTAATTGTTTGGGTGTTTTGTAACACCTCACAGTCGGAGGTTGTGGGAGTCCGAGATGACTCCCTATCATTTCCCTAACTTTTTTAAAACCTTAATAAAGTAGGCGAACAATTTAACCAAATTCAGTTTAATGTTAATCCAACCCATTAATATATATATATATCATAACAATTATATCAGCTACCTAGTTTTTAATTTTACAAGAGCCGTCGGTGCTCTGTGGAATCATCCGCGCTGAGGAAGAGACAGAGCAAAGCAACGCAAAGCAGAGGAAGCCATGAACGCTCCCGATCGGTACGAGCGTTTCGTCGTCCCTGAAGGCATCAAGAAGTAAGCCTCCAACAGCTCCATCTTCTTAAACTTCCCCATCTCTAGGACTACTTAATTTCTCTCTGAAA
Source organism: Clarkia xantiana subsp. parviflora (assembly GCA_036873135.1). Classification (NCBI taxonomy): domain Eukaryota; kingdom Viridiplantae; phylum Streptophyta; class Magnoliopsida; order Myrtales; family Onagraceae; genus Clarkia; species Clarkia xantiana. Next base: position 14,296,767 of record JAPTYO010000012.1, on the reverse strand, counting down.
TCACTGTTAGGGTTTCGTATGAGAGGGACACAAAAATAATCAACGCGGCTACCTTCACAATCGAGAGAGAGGACCACACGGTTGGCAACATTCTCCGCATGTAGTTACTTCAAACTCCAACTTTTTTCTTCTTTCTGTCATATTGTTTTAGCTTAATTGCTTCAGTGGTGCTTAGTATGGTTTTTTTTGGTGAACAGGCAGCTGCACAGGGACGATAACGTTCTCTTCGCTGGTTACAAGCTTCCTCACCCCCTCCAGTACAAAATCCTTATTAGGGTGAGTTTTCTCTTTCTTCATTTTCTGTTGATTCTCTCGAGTGATGTTGATATATAGGATAGGATCCTCATAAAATTCTCTTTTTCTCAACACGATTGCGGTGTGAAGATGGGAGTTATAATTGTATACAAGTTGTCTACGGTGCAAACAGTTCCACATTAACGCGGTTCAACATGGCCTAGAAGGTTGTCTACTGAAGATGTTAATTTTTTTCAGCCCTGATTACTACAAGAAGTCACCATATATTTTAGTTTCACACTTTAGCATAAATTTTATGATTGAATATTTGTTGTGTTTGGTAATAATGATTGAATGTTGACTCTGTCAAGATGCAGTGATTTCCCCTGTTAAGAACAGCTCTACTAAACCTAGGTGCTTCAATAGTTAATTAAAGAAACGAACAGAGAAAGAAAACGTTATACTAGTTTAGATTTGTATTTTTGTTCCCCAAGTATTCACCACTAGGTAAAAACCATGAGGCATTGATTTTATATTTCTCTGGGATACCTTAGTTCATCTAGCCTCATCTTTGGTAATTTCTGGGTTTATTTAGCTGCAGCTGGTGTTTGATTGTCATACCCCTTTCATGTGGAGTAGAATGGTGCTTATGAGACGCATTTGTTTGTAGATATAATTGACTCTACATGATATTCGTTGGGATTTTGACTTTCATTTCATGTACATTTCCTGCTTTTTTGGCATTGTTTGGTTGGTATCTTTGAGCAGCATTACTGTTGGAAAACAAAGTTTCTGCTTTTTATCTGTGGCATTACATGAGCTGTGTTAGCAGTTTTCAGTGCTTGATCATCTAGATGCTATTGTGCATTAAAACTGATAAATTCAATTTTCTTCTGTAGATCCACACCACTAGCCAGTCATCACCGATGCAGGCGTATAACCAAGCAATCAATGATCTCGACAAGGAGCTTGACCATCTAAAGAATGCTTTTGAGGTGTGACATCTCTCTCTTCCTCTTTAATAATATAAAGATGTTCATCTTAACTGATATTTGAATCTGATGAAGAGCCCTCATGGCTCATCTATAAAGTTTTCGCATCATCATTGCATAATCTTTGTGGTTGAAAAATGGTATAAGCAGTAATTTTGCAAACTTTTACTGGTATAGCTACTGTTTAGCCTTCCATTGAGTTATCTATGATTCCGTACATGTAGATAAAATAGCTAGCCACAGATGAATTTCGATGGAAATATTATTCGAAAGACCAATTTTATAATGTGTTGCACCAAACAAATTATCAAACATTTTGACTAATCCATTATTGTAGGTAGAAATGGCTAAACACTCAAGAGACTACTGACAAGCATCAAGCCGCCAATATCCTTGAGCTGTTTCCATTGCCAGGGTTAAACTAGTGGTTACGGACCTTATTGTAGTCTTATTTTTGCTAGCTACTGTATGTCGGTTAGATCTGTTTTTTTAAGTGTTCATTATCAACTGGTGGGGGGGTTGCATGGTAATATGATGGATATTGTCTGCTCCTAGATGATGTGTTGGTGAAATTGTGGTGTTGATTAGTATTGGATCCTTGCTTGTATGTGAGATTGCTTGTGTGTGAGATGTCAATGAGGCGGGGCAGAAGTTAAGCCACGGGCTCTAGGAAATGTCTGAAGTTTGGCACATGTTAACCGTAGATGTCTGAAGTTTCAAATGTTGATTTGAGAGGTCTGATGTTTCAACATTGTGGATATAAGAGGTCTCAGTTAATTTTTTCCGTTAAAATTAACAGAAGTTGGTCACGTCATTGGCATGTGACCAGAAATAAAATTAAGGGTTAATAACTAAAAAACTGTCCAAGGTTTACCCTATGTTAAAATTAAGTGTCTGAAGTTTCAAATGTTAAAATGGACTGTCCCAAGTTTCATTTTTGTTGAAATTTGGTGTCTTTGTGCGTCTTTTCATCTTCATTCCATCATTTTCATCAACCCACCAACCCACTCATAATCCATCACTCTTTACTTTTCACAAAATCGTCAAATTTCACCTAAAAATTGAACATTAAAAAAAAGTTTCTAGAAGAGTGGTGTAGAGCCATTTTCCAAGGACAATAGAGCGAGATTTACTTGCCCGGATGTGACCAACTTTTTAAGTGACGGTCCCGGCAAGATGATGAGAAGGGAGTGTGTATGAGAGCTCGAATTTGACAGACGGTTTCGTCGGAATTGACTTCTCTAAAGTAATCACACCGAGACACCAAATTTCAACAAAAATGAAACTTGGGACAGTCCATTTTAACATTTCAAACTTCAGACACCTAATTTTAACATAGGGTAAACCTTGGACAGTTTTTTAGTTATTAACCCTAAAATTAAATTTCCAAAATGCTCTTCCATCAAAGTGTGTCCCTCACATGCTTTAAATGAAAAGATAAGAATGCCCGAGACTTTAGGGTTTCGGCACACCGCGGCTCCGGCCACCGCCAGCCCGGCTCCGGCGACCACCGCTAGCCCGGCTCCTCGACTATGGAAACTACCACCCAGCTCCGGTGACCACCACCTAATTCCGACGACCGCCACCACAACTCTGATTTGGCCCCAATCGGGGCCGGTGGCTCTGATTTGGGCCTAATCAGAGCCATGGTGGCGGTCGCCGGAGTTGGGTGGTGGTTGCCAAAGTCGAGGTGGTGGTCGCCGGAGTCGGGGTGGTGGTGGCCGGAGTCGGGTGGCGGTGGCCAGAGCCAGGGTGATTTTAATTTGACTTCAGAGTAATTTTGTCATTTCACATTTCATTAAATAAGATATTAAATAAAACAAAATATTAAAAATGGCAAAAGTGTCATTTCAGACCATTATGTTAAATTTAATCATAAAAATTGATGGAAAACCTTATATTGAAACTTTAGACATTCCATATTAACTTTTGAAATTTCAGACATCTTCGATTATCATGGGTCAAACTTCAGACTTTTCCTAGGTTATTAACCCTTAAATATATAAGAAAGAAATGTATTTTTCCTAGGTTATTAACCCTTAAATATATAAGAAAGAAAGGTGTGTACTAATTATCGGACCTTGAGTCTTAACACGAGCTATAAGAAAGAAAGGTGTGTACTAATTATAGTCTCTAAGGCTAAAGTACTAAGCCTCGCAATTATGTTTATGGGGGGCTATTATGGTTGGTTTTTCCTTTTCCTTTTTATTATTTTTTTTTTTTTACCAGCAGATTCATTAATAACTAAAACAGAATTGAAGTACATGAGTTTAAGGCGGGATAAACTCTCGATCCTCAAAATTAACGACAAAAGAGATGGTGGAGGTTGCAACACCCAATTACTAATACACGACCTCTTTCTTGCCTGGATAGCGATCCAGTTAGCACAACAATTTGCATTTCTCGGGACAACGGACCAGTTTACCGCGTTCAAGTTCTATGCACGCCTTTAAATATTTTCTACTTGGGTTGATATTCTCCAGTTCTGTGGCTTGCCCAGTGCTATCACGTTTTCGACTGCCTCCTTTGAGTCAGATTCGAATATCACTCGGCTCCATCCGTTGTCGATAGCTAGTTCTACTCCATATTGTAGCGCCTGCACTTCCAGTTCTAGCACACCTAAACCATCTGCTGACCTGCAAAAACCTCCTATCACCACACTGGAAGCATCCCGAGCTATACCCCCAACACCGCCTAGTATGGATCGACTTTCCCAGGAAGCATCACAATTTACCTTAACAAAATCACTTGGGGGGGGGGGGGGGGGGGGGGTGTGCTTCCACCTTTCTTCATAGACCACGGGACGAGCTGAACTGCAGTGGCTCAAAACCGAAGGGATTGATTGCCAAAGCTCTGTATGTTCCTCATGTTCCTTCATGATTATCTCCATGAGTCTCTTAGGGTTTTGTGTGTCTTGATTATGTACAGCTCTGCATCTCTCCTTCCACACGTTCCAGCATACAAGACCAATTAGTGACCAGCGAATCATCCATCCCTTCTTCGTCAGATTCGAATTCCGTTTAATGTGTGCAAAAAGATAGCAACTGATTCGGCCCCTAGTTCGCTCGGCCTTATTCCTAAGGCAGCAAGCCATACTCCTTTCGTCCATTCGTACCCGTATAACATGTGTTCCGTCGTCTCATCCTCCCCACAAAAGGTACATGACGCTGCAATGTTTACTCCTCTTCGATGCAAGTTTGAGTAGACTGCAATGGAGTTTGAGGCAAGTCTCCACATGAAGTTTCGTACTTTCGGTATGGCACACATTGCCCAAAGTTACTCAAATTTTAGCTCTACACCTCTAGGTGGCACCTGCACGATCCATCCTGCATTCTCTGTGGCGGAACATGTTAACTGTTGGTAAACTGATTTCACTAAAACCTCGACATATATATATATGCATCGTGTTGTAGTTCAAATGAAAGTGTGATCTGGTTAATTGCATCAAGCCGGTGAGCGGGGACGTGAGGTTGAATGGAACTTAAACTCCAGGTTGGGCCCTACACATCTATCAATTCAGACTCTTGCTTAGCTAAAAGATCAGCTGACTGGTTAGTGGTGGTTGATAGCTTGAACTTTGGGAGACCCGGGATCCAAGCATCGTCGAACACATTGATACTCTCTCCATTCCCAACTTTCCACATGCCGTTCTTCATCAAGACATCACAACCAGCTAGTAAACTTGTCTACGCCCACGACGCTCTCGTCCCCTTTCTTGCGCTCTTAATAGTGACCTCCGGAAAGTAAAGTCCCTTAAAAAAATTTCTCAAAAGGCCTCCGGTGTTTGTAGTAATCTCCACGCCATTTTCGTAAGTAGGCCACGTTGTACATTTGCAACTCCTTAAAACCAAGCCCACCACATTGCTTTGGCTTTGTTAGTGTAGACCAACTTCGCCAATGAATTTTCCTCTCGTCTTCTCGTTGCCGCCACCAAAATCGCGCGATGATTGAATTAATCTCGGCACACCACGTTTTGGGAAGTAAAAAGATGCTCATCGTATAAATTGGCATTGCCGTGACGACCGATTTAATCAAAACTTCACTTCCCGCGCTATTTAGAAGGAGTGTCTTCCACCCTTGAATCTTTGCCATAATTCGCTCTTTTAAATATCCAAGCGCCTCTTTTCTGGATCTCCCCCAAATCGTAGGGAGCCATTAGTATTTCCCCGGGTTCCGAGTTACCTTTACACCTAATGCTCCTGCTACTTCCACCTTCTACTTCCACCTTCGTTTGATTGCGTACGTTTGATCCAAAGTAGATGTTAGATTTTCCATATTGACCATTTGCCCAGAAGCTTCGCAGTAGACTTCCATGACATTATTTAGAACCAACGCATTATGTGAGGTTGCTTTGATAAAGAAGACCGAGTCGTCAGCAAAGAAAATGTGGTGTAACATGGGGTAGCTTCGCTTCATACGAACGCCTTCCAAATTTCCTTGGGCTGCCTCCGTCGTTATCATTTGAGAAAAAACATCCGCCACGATTATGAAGAGATAAGGTGAGAGGGGGTCGCCTTGTCGTATGCCCCTCGATGGACGAAATGGGGTTGTCCTCTTTCCATTTATAAGGACTCGGTACGTGACCGTCAATATACACATTTAAATCCATTGGTCCCATCGAGGACAGAATCCCATCTTCGTCAACACCGCTCTTAGAAAATCCCATTCAATCCTATCATAGGCCTTCTGCATATCAACCTTAATAGAGCATTCCTCATTATTTTCCCTCCCTCTATTTCTAAGATAATGAAAGGCCTCATGCGCCACCAAGATGTTATCTTGTATCAATCGGCCGGACACAAATGCGCTTTGGAACGGGGTAATCATGTCCGATAGATGTGGTTTAAGGCGATTAACCAACACTTTCGAAATGATTTTATACGTAAAGTTGCATAAGCTAATTGGCCTAAACTGACTTGCGACGTTGGATTGGCAACCTTCGGGATAAGGGCTATGTCAGTTAAACCAAGTGAGGGAGGCATAGTGTTTGTGCGTAAAATATCTTGCACCATATCGAATATATCGTCACCGACCACGTTCCAATATCTCTGAAAAGAGGATAACACGAGCGACCAATGGTAGAGCGTCGGAGATACAGTCTCCATTAAAGTACTAAGGATATATCCTCCTAATCTGACGGGGTATGCAGATCTCAATTATGTCTTTCAACATACATAATCGAGCATTCCTAGGATGTACATATTGTGTAACAAAATAAAGTTGGATTGTTGCATTACTTCAATTCTAGCTTTAGCGTTTGCATCTACTAGACATGAGCAATAAAATTCTGCAATTCAAGATAATAGTTATGATTTTTTATTTTTTATTTTTTATTTTTTATTTTAAATTTCGCGGGGTCGTTCTAGGGAGCCCTCATCAGGAGGGCAGCACCCGTAGCATGCTCGCTCTACACCTAGACTAATCCCCACTCGCACCGGGTCACCCGTAAGGGGTAAAGTGCTGGTCATGAATATTTTTCAATTCTCATGACCACTAGCGGGGATTGAACCCCTGACCTCTGGTTAATGGGTGATGGGTTTTAAGTTAATATGCATGAGCTTGTATTTATCAAACTTGAACAATACATTTCTCCAATTCAAAATAATAGACAGGAATTTCAAGTTCAGATTTACTGTATTAATGATAAGTTTTTGGACAACGAATGTATCATTTTCAATATAAAAATATATGATTTCCAAATGGAGAGGAAATTATTCTGGATAGTCCATAATTTAGACTGTTAGTAATTCTTTTAACTTGCTGCGTGAGAAGCCCGGAATCCTGGTTTAAATGTAGATTTTAAAGCTGCAGGATACTCGCCTGCTTAAGATATATGTGGGGGTCAGGAGAATAATGTTGCATATGTATTCTAAAAATGACGCGTGTGATTTTTGTTTTTGTTTTAAATCTTAGTTAGAAGTTTGGAAAACAAACAATGACGATCACATATTGATATACTTTCGGATTGACCTCACTTAAACCTGATTTAGTACAGACGGAAACCCCCCATCCGGACAAGCTCGGGCCGACGTCCCCATGCGCGGTCCCGACGCCCGGGTGACTTTTCACCGGGTTACACTATTAATGGTCACTTTGAGTCCCCGAAACCCGTATAAAACATAGATGGATAATACCAAACACAGTGGGTCCCTCTGAAGCCAAACATGACTTATACCTGTCCTACTCGCGGTTATACATTATCTTGGGATAACACTATCTTTAACCGGATTATTGCACCACAAACTCTATAAATAAAACATCATATCTTTTATTTACAACTTAAGGATCTCGGTGCGAACGGTAAGTAGGAACTTCGACGCACGTGATGAATCAATCACTAATTTACCATGAAAAAGATTATATATTAAAAAAATCCCTATTGATAATATATATTGGGCCAGTAAATATTTGTTTATAGTATCAACTAAATAGTGTAATCAAGTGGTGTAGTGATTGCGCATCATCATGGATTTAATTCCGTCCATAACTATAAAAATAAAAATATATTCATGACCAATAAATCGACTCCAATTTGCAATTGGGGAAATAATTTATTTGAATACTATACTATATATATTGTTTCATTCGATTTTTTTATATATACAAAATTATACATGGAAATTAGAAGAGTAACGCACACCACTACATCTCCCCGTTTGTCGCTCTAGATTTATTTTTTAATAATAATAATAATAATAATAATAATATGTGTAGTAATATTAGAGAGAAAATAGAATAGACTCAATGCTGTCACCCACACCAGCCAGCCGCTCGTATGGTGCGTTGAGAAGGGATCAGCTGGTCGGCAGAGACGTCGCTAGACATGGCTTTGGCCGTGGGTGGTGGTAGTCGCCGGAATTGGGCGGAGGAGGATGGTAGTACAAACGCACCGTCTGGGGGCAGTGGGATTGAAACCTCGCCGCTATTTGAATTCCCAATTCCAGAATCTCCCCGTACTTCCCCATTCAGGCATTCACCTCGTTTAATTTACCCACACAACAATTAACTCTCTTATTATATATATATATATATGATGAGTCGAGGTGACATGTATTTTTGTAAGATGATTTTTTCAGAAAAGGTGACCAGGCAGGCAAATGAAAAAATTCCCTAACTGCCACTCTCCCATAAACCAATACCCAAAAAGTCCTTTGAGGTAAACTTTTAACAAAAAGATCCCTTAGCCCAACTGGCTGTAGGGCTTTTCAAAAACCGATGTACATTTTATTTAAACATCATCTCAATGTACCCTCTCTTCTCTCACTCTCGATTCTTTCCCCTCTTTTTCTCTTCTCTCTTCCTCTCTTTCTTCTTTTCTCTTCATTATATTATATATATATATATATACTAGCATATTATTATTATTATTATTATTATATCACTATTAATTAAGTTATTATATATATATATATATATAAGAACAATAAAATGTTTATAATTATATATATATATACTTTGATTAAATTATTTGTGGTAGAATTCTAAATAAAAATAATAACTAAATCATATTATTACATAACTAATAAAATTCATGGTATTTAATAATAGTATATTTAGGTAAATTTAGTAATATTACAAGTTGCATAAGATAATTCAGGAATCATACATAATAACTTAATAATCACCATAAATAATAATAGATTGATGCTATAACCTTTGAAAAGTCTTATGAATATTTCATTATAAACCAATCACCAGAGTTTATAGCATCACTCTATTATTATAAGATGATTATTAAATTATTATATGATTCATGAATTATCGTATGCAAATCATTGTATATTTAGTAATATAACTAAATTTACCTAAATATATTATTGTTAAATACCATGAATTTTATTAATTATATATAATAATATGATTTAGTTATTATTTTTAGTTAGAATTCTATAACAAATAATTTGATCAAAGTATATATATAATTATAAACATTTTATTGTTCTTATATATATATATAATAACTTAATTAATATTGATCATATAATAATTATATATATATATATAATGAAGAGGAAAGGAGAAAGAGAGGATGGGAGAAAAGAAAATGAGGGGAAATAACCGAGAGAGATAGAGGAGATGGGACACTGATATGATGTTAAAAATAATTTATATCGGATTTTGGAAAAGCTCTACAGCCAGTTGGGCTAAAGGGTCTTTTTGTTAAAAGTTTACCTCAAAAGGACTTTTTGGTTATTAGTTTATGAGAGAGTGACATTTAGAGAATTTTTTCCTGGCAGATATAATGTATGTAGTCAGTACGATAAATAGAGAATACAGTTTCTTTGAGTTGTATTAATTAATGCCTTCTTTACACTAAACCAATAATATAGGCAATAATTATGGGACAGTATATATTTCCTTATCTAGTATATCTGTATTTGGAAAAAAGAATAATATATACCTCTCTCTCTGTATATCTCTGTATATTCAATTATTGAGTTTTATATTCCATATCTATATATTTCCCTAGATATAGATATCTTGGCCAAATATATATATATATATATATATATATATATATATGATATAAATTTTATTAAACATCTGTATCACGTACGCTTTACACGAATATAAATGTAATCATATAAAAGGAGTTAATATTATATAATAAATATTTATTAAAAAGTTGGCCAAAAAGAAAGTTCACTCATACCATCAGAGTAATTAAGAAAGGGTAAACTTTCGATCTTTTACAAGTAAAGATAAAAGAGATGTCGGGGGTGCGCAGATCCAATTTAAATTATACGACCTCTTTCTAGATTGTACAACAACCAAGTTCACATATTCGTTTGCTTCACGCGAGACAACTGACCAAACAACATCACATAAGAGAGTAGTTCATCCTAAAACATTTGCGACCTGTGTAGCTATATTCCAGTCCATCTTTTCATAACTTCCTTCAATGCTATGGATCACTTCCATCGAGTCAGACTCAATGATAACACGCTGCCAGTCGTTTGTAATTGTCAGGTCCATACCCCTTTCTACTGCCTTCATCTCAATCTCTAGCACACCACGACCCGTGATGAATTGTTCGTAGCCTCTTATGATGGATCCGAGTTCAGTTCTTGCAACCACTTCAATTCCCCATGTTCGTGAGTCGCCTCGTACGAAACGTAACAGTTGATTTTAACCACCCCAGCCGGAGGAGGAGGTATCCACCTGCGTGTACGGTCGTCAGCTTGGGAGCTCATGGCTTGATGTCGGTCCCCTGCACCAGCTTTGGATAGACTCGAATTCATTATGGTCCTGTATAGTCTTCTTCTTCGTGGCTATTGGATTTGGAGCTTTACCGTTGTTGGATATACGCCAAAACTATCATAAATTGGGCCCTATAATAAGCCACAGTCGATTATACTTCAAAACTTGGAAAAACGGACAACTGAGGCCCAACACTTAGCCCCAATAATACCCGAGTGGCGAAACCTACTCGGAAGACCCCAGGGGGAAAAAAAAAACCCTTGGAGGTAACCCGAGCAAGGCCTTGAGGATGCCCATCCGGGCATCCCCTTTCACCCGAACGAGTTTTACTCATCCGGACCCCTATCCCTGGACGATATTTCGCCCAGGACTCGCACTTGGAGGCCATTCTCGAACACTTAACCATATTAAGCTCACCTACGATCGAACCGATGTCAAATACCCTATATTTACGGTCAACACCAATTTATATTACAAAACTGCCACAACCGGACCAGAAAAGCACTGGAACCGGGGCAGTTCAATAGGAACTCTATAAATAGAGTTATCCTCAATGCTCGCGATATATATTATCCAGCTAGCTTGACTACGTCAAGACGACAGTTCTTATATATGTTGCAGAAAGTAAACAATTGCAATCCAGCCCACTAATTTAATCCAGTCTAAAAAACATGCATATCCAAGATCCATCCCCATAATCGTAACCAGGCATTAGGGTTTTAACCGAAAACGTATTAAAAACGCAAACCCTAAGAGCACTGTTTAGGCTAATTTTTAAGTTTGAAAACGTTTTGGATTTAAAATTTGACATCCTATTTTATTGAACATTTTAAAATTTCAGAAAATTTTAAAATTTGGTTCGGTCCATTTTAAAAATCTGGTTCGAGTCGGTCCGATTTTAAAATCCGGTTTGGTCTGAAACAGTTCAATAAAATAAGATAGCGGTTCGGTTCATCACTTCACTCAAAACCGGTTTGGTTAGGTTCTACTTAATTGCTCCGGTTTGACCCGACCCGAAAAGGTCCACCCGATTAAGAAAACCCGGATTGGTTTAACCCGATCCGGTTTTGCAAATTGGACCGGCCCAATAAACCCATAGGGTTCAGCCGAAATATATCTTGTGGGCTAAGTAGGGTTTTAAAATCCACTAAAAACTTAACTTAGCCACCAAGAAATATTAATTATATAAAATAATTTCCAATATTGCTAATATATATATATATATAATTTTGGCACATATTTAAATATATATATATATATATATATATATATATATTGTCAATATTTTATCTATAAGATGTAAATCTATCAACAATACACACACACACACACACACACACACACACACACACACACACACACATATATATATATAAATTTCGGCACATATATGTATATACATATAATTATTGTCAAATATATCTTTAGGGATTAAAATATATATAGACAATATATTTTCTTAATCTTTTATAGCAATTAAATCTATCAATATATATTAACTCTATCTTTATCTATATATATTGATAGTTAATATATATTTTTCAATATTATATTGTGAACCTATCCATATTTTCCAATTGTAGATATATAGTTACCTTTTAATAAAATTAAAATATGGCAAACTATATCCATAGGGTGGCTGGCCGAATTTTGCTTACTTGGACCCTAAGAAATTAAAAAATTTACATACTAATTCACTAGGAATTTCGGCCAAAACACCAAAAATTGGAAAAATTGTCAAATTTTAAGATCAGACACTACTATGATCATGAATCCAAATATTGTTCTTGATAGAACTCATCGTGTTCTTGAAGAGCATGAACATCAAACTTAAATTTAAACCAAAAATTTCGGCACCAATCCTTAAAAGCATGTATAATCCGAAAATTTTAAGTTTTTAAAGATCAAAGTCATGAAATTAAGTTTAAAAATTTCGGTGTTCATGATGTATAAAATTCAGTTTTTATAAAATTTCAAGAACATCAGTTTATCAAAAAATTTAAGAACTCCTAAACCTGGCTCTGATACCACTGTTGGATTACGGGGACGTAATACTACAGAATGCTAAACGTGTACATGCAAGTAATCTAACTACACAGCGGAATAATGTACACATACCTCAATAGCTTTCCTGCCCAAGAACGATGTGGAGGGAGTTCTGATCCTCCGGTCGGAACCCGTACAAGTTCTTCGTGATAAGAAGTCCTACGCGGTATAAGCTCCATAGCAAATCCTCAGATCGATTCTTCAACGGGGACAGAACCTCGGACTGAGATGATGGTGTGCTGAAAATAATCACTAAGGGGGTGAAAGGGTTTCTCTCAAGTTTCTCAATGGAGGGACTTATGAATTACTTGATGTGTAAAACCCCTTAGGAGACTCCCCTATATATAGGATTGGTGGAGTGGACAAAAGTCCACTCCAACCAATGTGGAACTAGGGTTCGGCCGAACCACCTATTAAGGGAGGGAGGCCTAATTTTGGGCCTCCCATGTCAATTAGGAATTGGGTCAAGCCCAATTAACCTAATGTGACATTTACCCAATTATCTTAGGTAATATCCTTAATATTAACGGGCTACCATTTACGGCGCCACGTCACCATATGCTAACAGGGGCTCCAATAGGATCCCTGTGTCACATAAATCCTCCTCCGTGATGCGATGCACTGAATGGAAAGAAGTCGTTGTGTTCCCAATGTATATAAGCTTCGAGGCTTGCCTGTCGGACACAGAAAACTGGGAAAATGCAGGACGCTCATCCGTCTCTCGGGGGAAGTCCAAACACCAAGAGACACCCCGATCCTCAATGAAAAAGTAATGCTTATCTTAGTGGCTACTATCGCCCTAGAAGGGTAAGACAAAGTGATGCTTATTGTTCCATCCAGCACTACCCAACCCCGAAAATCCTTTTTTAGTCAGCAAGGGGTAACGAACTACTAAGGAGAAGAACCCCGAGTCGCATGTTGGATGCGGTAGAAGCATCAGAAGAGGTTGAAAGAATAAGCCCAGGATTGACGGTGACACAGCACCCTAAACCCAGTCCAAGCTCGGATAGCAGAAGGAGCAAAGCTAACAGGGGAAACCTGATAATACTCACAGAGCTCTCGAAGCTCTGTACAGTAGGGAAAGCGCAGTCCCGCCTTAATCTGAGGAATATACACCGCCACCATCCCATCCGGGGGGTGGAGTAACAGAGCTACCACTATGGCGATAAGGCAAGGAAAAGCGGAAAGTAGGCTTATCTAAGCTATTCAATCTCGTCGTCCTAACATAAAGGCTAAACTCCTTTCTCCTCACCAAATTTTCAGAATAGACCTCGAATAGGAATAAATGGTCGCGAAGAAAAGCCAACTCATCCTCAACTGGCTCTAGTTCGACACCTGACTCCGAGTCAGAATCAGACATCTTAGGAACATAATCTAGGCTTAAGTCAAGATCCGGGAAGCGCTTCCCCATAAAAAATTCTTGGCGGACATAGGAACTAATGGGGCCTTGGAGGAGGATCTACCACGGGAAGATTTAAAGGAAGAAGGCTTACTCATGGTAAAGAAGAAAGAACGCAACGTTTCTTAGTCCGCGAACGACCGAAAAGCTCCAAGGCAACACCTGACAATAGAAGGAAAGAACAATGACGCATCAGAAACTATTAACCCCACTGCAAGGTACCATGCTAATCCATCAAAGGCAACCTACATGGGAGTACATCCCAAAATGCACGAAGATCAAATGCTTACTACGGGGGCAGAGACAAGTGCATGGATGATACTATATACTAAGGGAAAGACTATGATGGATAAGAAAATATCACAAACACCCCTAAGAGGGGGGCAAGCAAACCCATCCCAACACCGCCTAAGGTAGTCGAGGGAAGAATCAAACACTTACAAGAAGCTATGTATCAACTACACAAGGACAAGGTGACCTAAACAAGGCACTAAAGCACCAAAGCAACTATCAATCCCTAAGGGAACAACACTTATATCAAATTTGAACAATCGAATACTCACTTCAAAGGTACTCCAAGCTCAACAACAAGAGATAATCCTCTATCCCCCAATCAACATTGCACATGAAGCAATTCAACTATTTATGGCAAGTCCTAGCTCTTATAGCAAACCACAAGGAATACATATGCATGAGAAATCCAAAATGTTGAACCTTTGAAGAAATTGAACCCGGTCAATCAAAATCAGACCACCGGACCGAAATTGGACCAAGCCGGAGCCGGTCAGATTCTCCCAGCTGCCACCCCCTCAGGCGGTCCTCCGTCGTGCCACAACCGAGCAAGCCACCGTGCTGCTCCCACCGGTTTAAATCGAACCTTTCAAATCAAACCCAACCCCAAATCAGACCTAAGTGAGCTCCATATGAGATATGGTGACTTAATTGGGTTGATTAGGTAACAAAATTGAAAATGGAGGTGGAGAAGAAAACCTAGGTTTAAATAAGAAGAAGTGCTCTAGAAAAGTGGAGATGGAGGCAAATAATGAAGTAAAACCTATAGTGTCAGACCTAAATCTAACCAAAGGCGAATTACGTACGTTTTGAAACGTGCACATTTTTTAAGAGTCGCCACTAGTTAATTAAGGTTAACTAGAATCCTAAATTTCCTAGGGAAAAAACATGATTATTCACCTAGGTCTAAAATCGATCTACGATCAGATAATCGGATTCAGGGGTTCTATTACGGACTTAAAACACATGGATTTAATCTCACCCTTTTGGTACTCTAATTCAAAAATTTGCCACAACTTTTTATGTATTTATGTTTTTTTAAACAAGTTGACACCAATTATAACAAATTTGGTTGATAAATTACTGCTTAATCAATTAAAGAACTAAACCCTAACTATGATAAATACATGATTAATAATAATAGAAATACATAAATAAACAATATAAAAATACATTAAACTAGTAAAACAAATAAAACTTACGTACCTACCTTTACATGAGAGGGAGTTGAAGACGAAGGCACATAGAATTAATGGAAGACGTAACGAGCAGATGACGGCGAGGCATAACGGCGCCATGGAGGTCGAAGGAGTCAAGTGACGCATGAACTAACTAGTAGCCAAGCATGGCTGGAGGCAATTCTTAGTACGTAGCCACGAACCTTGGTTTTACTCTGAAGCCCTTTCTTCTCAATCTCCTTGTTTACATCGATATGAATTCCTCTACCCTGAACCTGCTTGAGACTCCACTTCGCATAGCCAACACTTCTCCCACTACATTGGCTGCCTTTGCATTGCAAGATCGACCTCACTCAAGTGAGTACTTGATGGAATGTTCAACTGTCGATTCTGGCACTACAATTCGCCCATTGTTCCTGTTTACCATGTTTGCTGTGATGTACTTTAGAGATAGAAACAACTTTAAAACGTATCTTTTCAGTACGGTCATCCTTCTTCATCAATATGGACACACGCAACCTACTGAAAAATCGGTGATGCTGTTACTGGACAAGCCGGCTGGTCCTGTTGCTAAACACGTCGTTAAATGTTAGTGGGCTGCGGCCATTCGGAAGGAGTTTCTCATGTCTTACAGTTGAGGGGAGAGTCTCTGCCGATGCTGACGCCTAAGAAATTGTTAGAGAATGAATAAGAGTATACCGAAAACCTTCACTCACAAGTTCGAGCTTATGGGCTGATTGGTTAAGGCGTACGTCTTATTCCTAACAAGTGGTATCAGAGCCGATGGTTTGAATCTCGGCGGTGACATTTTAATTCTCTCTTCTCGTAATCACCTTTTCCCAACATTTGTGGTATCAGAGCCGAGCCCCCTTGGAATGCCAGGTTGGCCGGGCAGAAAAGCCCATGTTGTACGGACCAAGTAAAGAGTCCGGGTGTAAACAGATGTTTGCAAACATCAGTTTAAGGGAGGGTGTTAGAGAATGAATAAGAGTATACCGAAAGCCTTCACTCACAAGTTCGAGCTTATGGGCTGATTGGTTAAGGCGTACGTCTTATTCCTAACAGAAATCAGAGATTAGATTGAGAGGTGAGGTGGTGCGGCTGTCACGGTATTCTGTTCTTGCGAGGCGAGGGGAAGGTCAGTGGAGCAGCGACTGGAAGACGAGGTGAACAAATCGATGAATCTCCCGGCAGGTCCGATCGGTAACGGCTGAACTGGATAACGGAGTGGATGTCCAATCGGCAGGTGGTTGTCGGTGGAGCGTTTAGGAACTGTCGTTATAGCGGCAACGTTGAACGTGGCCGGAGGAACGTCAGGACAGTGTGGGACGGCTAACTTAAGTCACCGGAGCAGTCGAACTCCGATTGCTAGCTATGCTGTCGATGCTTGGACTATGACAAGGAAGGTGACGATGCCTTTATATAAATAAGGGTTAATAACTAAAAAACTGTCCAATGTTTACCCAATGTTAAAATGGACTGTCTTAAGTTTCACTTTTGTTGAAATTTGGCGTCTTGGTGTGACTACTTTAGAGAAGTCAATTCCGACGAAACCGTCTTTCAAATTCGAGCTCTCATACACACTCCCTTCTCGTAATCTTGCCGGGACCGTCACCCAAAAAGTTGGTCACATCCGGGCAAGTAAATCTCGTTCTATTGTCCTTGGAAAATGGCTCCACACCACTCTTCTAGAAACTTTTTTTTTAATGTTCAATTTTTAGATGAAATTTGACGATTTTGTGAAAAGTAAAGAGTGATGGATTATGAGTGTGTTGGTGGGTTGATGAAAATGATTGAATGGAGATGAAAAGACGCACAGAGACACCAAATTTCAACAAAAATGAAACTTGGTACAGTCCATTTTAACATTTCAAACTTCAGACACCTAATTTTAACATAGGGTAAACTTTGGACAGTTTTTTAGTTATTAACCCTATAAATAACAATAATAATAATAATATGATGAACATAGAAGAGAACGAGATAATAACAAACACAAATAGTAACATAGTCGACCAAATGACATCTGCAATCGGAATTTATTCTTCCTCTTTTTTCTCCCTTGCATGTAATAAGATATCTAGTCTACTGTAATCTAAGTAACAATTATTGTTGATTTATTTTACTAATAAATACAATATATTATAAACATTAAACTGAATATTCAGAAAATATACTCTATAATAAATACAGATAACTATCTTAATATTACATGAGCATTCTTGGAAACTTTACGACTTGCCATATTTAGATATTTCCCCATTTAGTGCGCCACATGTCATTCGTATCGCGCGTGGTCCAAAATTAGGTGTTTACATATAACATACCTTACAAAGGGATGTGTTAGGGGTTTTTTTCCTTCCAAAAACTCCAATAAAAAGGATACGTGAATAATGACACAGTCCAAATGCTAAGTAAAACGAGACCAAGGCTCGTAATTCTTACCCTTATACAATATCTCCGCATGGCGTGAATTTTTTTAAGCTAACAAAAGAATTTTACTAATATACATCTAGCTTCTCTGAACAGGAGGCAAGGAAAATCGTGACGCTTCTCGAGCATTCGATTAATGTCGGGATCGTCATAAATGTACACCTCACAACTCGCTTGGGCGATACTCCGAAAAAATAGAGTCTAGTAAAGGTTGAACCATTTCTTGACTCGGGGGCAAATGTTGGATATACGCTCAAGCTATCATAAAATTGGGCCCTATAATTAGGCCACGGTCGATTATAATTCGAAACTTGGAAAAACGGACACTCGAGGCCCAACACTTAGGCCCAAAAACGCCCCGAGTGGCGAAACCCACTTGAAAGACCCCGATGGGAAAAAAAACCATTGGAGGTAACCCGAGCAGGGCACCCTTGCTCGGGTGACCGGAGCAAGGCCTTGAGGATGCCCATCCGGGTATCCCTCTTTACCCGGACGAGTTTTACTCGTCCGGACCTCTACCTCCGGACGATATTTCGCCCGGTCTCGCCCTTGGAGGCCATTCTCGAATACTTAACCATATTAAGCTCATCTACGGTCGAACCGAGGTCAAATACGCTATATTTACGGTCAACGCCAATTTATATTACAAAACTGCAACAACCGGACCAGAAAAGCACTGGAACCGGGGCGGTTCAATAGGAACTCTATAAATAGAGTCCTCCTCTCATCATTTGAAGATAATCAATCTCTCTCTAAGCTCACTTTATCTCTCTAAAGCTTATACTCATTTAAGCATCGGAGTGAGCTTACCGGGAACCCCCGGTGCCCATTTGCAGGTACCCAAGAGAAAATGAGCGGGAATACGAGAAGAGGTAGCCCACGAAGAACGAGAATACGAAAGAAGAAGCTCATGAAGAGACCTGTGTGCAAACAACCGCTATACATGGCACGACGCCGCTCTTTCCAAATAGGCCAGCAAGTCAGGCCTATCAAAGCCCACCAGATCTGCTTCTCCTTCTTCGTGAGATGGGGTGCGTTTTTCAGCCGAGCCAAGTAGCTCGCTGTGGTGGTTCCCGGGGCGTCATCTGGGTGAACTGCAGCTGTGGCAAAGCAGATCAGTAGCGTCCACCCACATCGGAAAAGCATATGCTCAGCACATTCATCCTCCGAACAAAATGGGCATCGCGCTTTAACATTCATTCCACGTCGGCAGAGATTGCTATGCACCGCTAGCGCATTTGATAGGAGACGCCAAATAAAATATCACACCTTGGGGATGGTTTTCATTGCCCAAATGTCTCCCCACTTGAGCGATGTCGCATTGTGCATGACTGGAGGTTTGATCATCTTTGATAAAGCATGTACCTCCCTCACCTGGATATAAGCCGAACTCACAGTTAAAGAACCTGTTTTGTTGTGCGGCTAAATGAACACGTCAGGAGACGGAATGGATGGCAACGAGATCCTTTCTATTGCACGCAGCTCCTCATCTGTTACTGCTTCTTCAACATCTGAAGATCTCACGTAGACAAATTATAAATTAGATGAGTATTGTTTATTAGAAAGTTCAAATAAACGTGAACAAATTAAACAAGTTGTCTGCATACAAAAGTATTTTTATGTCTGATGTAGGCAGTTGATTTAAACTTGGTGTATGATTATATATATTATTTAAGTTTTTTTTATACAATTTAAAATATAAAACTATAGTGCATAGATTTTAAAAAGAAATTTACACATTGACTGGCATTTTATTTAAATTTTTTTTGGGCGCATTTGAATTAAAGAATAATCTCTAAAGTATTAGGAAAATGTCTCTAATTTGTTTTAAATGAGCTATATGAGACGAATTTATTAAACATTGTGTAAATCCAAATAAGAAACTAAAAAATATTCAGTATTAATCTTTAAATTTATATTTAACTGCTTTTTATGAATTCATATTATAATACAGTCATTATGTAGTATATAAGCATCACAATGGTTTTACACAATATTAGTTAAATTTATGTTTAACATATTTTTTATGTAAAATGTTTAAAAACTTAATACAATAGTTTTACATAGCATTTCTTAATTATAAATTAATTCATTTTATAATTAATGTTAATATCGTATTTGTGATTGTTGGAAAATTTAATAATAAAATATATTTAAAGAATATAGTTAATTTAAACAATTAGAGAGCAAATATTATTTACGTGTTTCTTAGCTTTATGTATTACTTAAAGTGTACAAAAATATCTATGTATCAACTTAAAAAAAATACAATTTATGTAAAAACCATTATGGATGCTCTAATGAGTCTAATTTACCACTATTAACAAATATATATATATATATATATATATATATATATATATATATATATATATATAATACATTGCCTAATCTAATGCTATATATATACACGATATATTGCGCCTAATCTAATTTTACCAACGATGATTGGTTTGTGCATGAAATAGGTTATGAGGAATCAATATTCTTTGGTTACTTAAGTGTGTAATTCTCTATTCCTAATTTTGATGACATAATCAATCTTGGCCTAACTTTCAAGAATGACCATTGACCACTCCAAATTCTACTGGAATTGTGAATATAAAAAAAACAACATTACATTTTAATAAAAATTACAAAAAAAACAACATTACATTTTAATAAAAATTACAAATTATACATAATCTAATATATTAATTACGCATCAGACTCTTCATTCTCTATGTATACCACTGATTGCCGACCTTCTCCGACCTGTTACTGCACCTGTCGTCGTGTTCCGCTTGATGTATCTGTTGTCATGCTTTCTTGATCCGCTTGGTTCCGTTGCCGCTCCTACCGGTTCCACTCCGGTCAGTGCAGTTTGCCCGCAACCGCCCGCCCGACACACTGCTGCCCGTTTGCCGCCACCGTCCCAGATCACCCGCCCCCACTTGTTGCCCATGCCCACCCAACGCCGCCCGCCCGGTCTGCCGTCCGTGCTCCCCTACCGCCGTTCGCTACTCGTTCACCGCCATAGCTAGTTCCGACATTTTTATGTTTAACTAATATTATTAATATAGATGAAACTAGCTCGAAAATGATGAAATTACATAATTAACCCGACTCATATAAAAATATAAGAGTAGAGCATTATGAAAATTTATATATTTTTCTACCAAAAAAAAAAGAAAATTTATATATTTAAATTGTGTAAGATAGTATAGTCAAATAAACAAAATCACACCATACATACATCTTTGAAACTAGGCATTAGGGCTGGCAATTTGTGACACGACACGATAGCACGACACGAACACGCACGAAAAAAACCGTGTTCGTGCTAGCATATGGCAGTACGATAACACGATAGCACGAACACGACTAACACGATATAACTTCCGTGCCGTGTTCGTGTTTGAGTATCCTAACACGACACGCACGATAACACGATAAAGTTGTGCTAATAAGACTAAATTTTAAGTATTTTTTGAGCAAATCTTATCTATTACCTCAAATTAGTGGTTTATTATTTAGTGTTTTTAAACTATATAATACTAACTTATGAATAGTGACATATTAATTCATGGTTTTTTAAATATGAAGTTAATTATTTTGATTTTTGCTCAAAGATCTCGTATATATATATACAACCGAATATCCTTCACAACACGATAGCACGACACGAACACGCACGAAAATATCCGTGTCGTGTTCGTGTTTGTAAAATGTGGCACGATAAGCTTATCGTGCGTGTTCGTGTTCAGTAAGTTTAACACGACACGATCACTGATGCGCACAATAGCACGCACGATAGCACGAATTGCCACCCCTACTAGGCGTGTAGATTGGATACGATTCCTTATCCCCTTCCTACTCTTTTCGTCTAGTTATATGGAGGATATCTCGGGGCCCAAAACACCGCTGCCACGTCATGTCTCTCCATCTGTAGCCCTCATCCTCACCACCAAACAGCGCCGAGACCCCCTGCAACTCCGCCCGCCATGGAAGCTCTCCTACCCAACAAACCACCCTCCATCTCCCGCCTTAAGATTCTTCCCGCTGCCCTTCTCTCTCCCCTCTTCTCTCTATACCTCAAGCCCACCCTCCGCCCAAAAGTCACCGTTCTTGCGATTCAGAACCCAGAGAAGCAGTATGAAGACAAGGCAGCCACGCCGGTAACCTTCTTTCAGGATCAAGTCATCAATGGCGGAGAAGAAGACGAGTCGTTCGGTGAAGTCGACAAGATCATCGGCAGCAGACCACTGCAAGACGGAACCGCCATGGAGTACTTGATACAATGGAAGGACGGCCACGACCCGTCGTGGGTCCCTTCCGACTTCATCGCCAAAGACGTCTTGGCGGAGTACGAGACGCCGTGGTGGACTGCGGCCAAGAAGGCCGACGAGGAGGCTCTCCGCCGCCTCATCCAGGCTGAAGACGGCCGCGACGTCGATGCCGTCGACGGAGATGGACGCACGGCGCTGCTTTTCGTCTCCGGGCTTGGTTCCGAAGGATGCGTGAAGGCTCTGGCCGAAGCCGGCGCCGATCTGGACCACCGCGATAACAGCGGCGGCCTGACAGCGCTCCACATGGCCGCCGGATACGTGAGGCCCGGAGTGGTGAAGGTTTTGATGGAGCTCGGCGCTGACCCTGAGGTGATCGACGACCGGCGGCGGACGGCGTTGGATCTAGCTAAGGAGATCTTGAACGTCACTCCAAAAGGGAACCCGATGCAGTTTGGGAAGCGGTTAGGGCTGGAGGGGGTGATCAGGGAGCTGGAAAAGGCTGTGTACGAGTACGCGGCGGTGGAGGAGATACTGGAGAAGAGAGGGAAAGGGGAGAACTTGGAGTATTTGGTGAGGTGGAAGGACGGAGAGGACAACGAGTGGGTGAAGGCTCGGTTTGTGGCGGCGGACCTCGTGGCGGATTTCGACGCGGGGCTGGAGTATGCGGTGGCGGAGGCGGTGGTGGGGAAGAGAGTTGGGGACGAAGGGAAGATGGAGTACTTGGTGAAATGGGCGGATATGGAGGATGCCACGTGGGAGCCCGAGGATAATGTTGACCCTGATTTGGTCAATCAGTTCGAGGCTCAGTCTAGTGAGTAGTCTAGTCACACAACAAAAGGGTTGGTTGGTTGTAAACATTAGATTAACTAGCGTTTGGCAAATAGAATTGCGTGCGCATTCTCCAGTCTCCACGTTGTTTTCTACTTCTCGATTTTTTTAATTTGCTGGTTGATTGTTGATTAAGAGTATTATTATATATATATATATATATATATATATATATATATATATATATATATATATATATATATATAATATAATCTTAAAAAGTTTAACAATATGTTGACAAATAAGATTTCTAAGTCATTTTATCTTTCATAATGTCAAATTAATCATTTTTTATTGGTCCATGTCATGACATACATAAGCAGAGACGAAGCCAGGAATTTTACTCAGAGGGGGCAAGATTTGATAGTAAAAAAAAAAATCACGAGCAATGTAAGATTTTAAAAAGTTAATTTAAAAAAAAAAAAAAAAAAAAAAAAAAAAACTAAGATCAAAATTACATATCTCTAATAACTAAGAGGGCAGTTTCCTCATCATTCTTAGTCCGACCCTGCCACTAAGCAGTGACGAAGATAGGAATATGATTTAAAGTCATTTTTATTAAACATTGGTTTTACAAATTCGAACATAGCAAATTAATAAACTTGTGAATATAAAATGTAATTTTTGGCTTACCAAATTATAAAATATAATTAAAATAACTATATTCTTCTAAAGAAAATCTTTAATTTTAAGTATTGTATACTAATATCTTAACTGAATATAAAAGTACATACTAATCTTAAAAAAATATTATTTATCTTATATATATATATATATATTTATAGTACATGATTAACATTAAAGTAAACTTACTTTATTGTAAAAATAATAGATAATCAATCATGCATTTTATCTTATTTTATACTATTATTTTTCACCTAAGATTTTAACGGTAAATTTAATTAGCTTCATCAAATTATAAAAATAAGAAATGATTTAAATATAGTGATAAAAATCAGTGTTATCAGAACCGGACCGGGGCCTGAACCTGCAGGGCCACCGGTTCCCGGTTCAGCCGGTCGAACCCGGTCTGAACCGGGTCCGACCGGTTTTAGTAAAAAACATGTAGATTTGCAAAACCTCTCGGTATGTTAACCCTTATGTAGGTTTTAGTCCGGACCGGGATCTGCCTCTTTGTAAGTTAACCCTAATTTTTTTTTTAATGAAAAGAGTCCGAACCGGCGAACCGGCCGGTTCGCCCAAAACCGGCCGGTTCAGTGAAAACCGGACTTCAGAACCAAATTCGCTTACATCCTCCGGAAATAAGCAAACCGGACCGTGGAGGGGTCCGGTTCCGGTCCGGTTCTGATAACACTGATAAAAATCATAAATATCCCTTTTTTTACTAGCCAATAATATCCGTAAGTACGAGTTTTTGACCGATATAAGCCTTCATGGACAACCAAATACAAATATAGACTGCATGAAAAAATAATTACAAATCTGAGGCAAACCGAGATTTCACATCTCGGTTTGGATCCAAACCGAGATTTCACATCTCGGTTTGGATGAAAAAATCCAAACCGAGATGTGAAATCTCGGTTTGCCTTAGATTTGTAATTTTTTTTTTTCATGCAGTCTATATTTGTATTTGGTTGTCCATGAAGGTTTATATCGGTCAAAAACTCCGTAAGTACTATATATATATATATAATATACTAAAGTGAACCTATAGGCTATATATATAATATACTAAAGTGAAAGAATGTGGGCTTGTCAATTTTCAGTTGTCAGAACGTACTAAAGTTACTTTTTACTTTAATCTATAATCATTTTATTATATATAATTACATATACTTATCTCTTTCTATTCATCTTCTTCCCTATCCATTTCTCTGCAACTCTTTTCTCGGAACTTCTCATTCTTCTCAATTTCTACTGATTCTTTAAAATGAAAGTACATAGTGAGCATCAGATTCAAAGGAAATTAATTAACCAAACCAACTTTTAACATTTTCAGAGGGGGATATGAAAACTCTAATTTTTCACTTAGGGCTTATGAAGTTCAGCGGGGGCAATTGCCCCCTTTGGACCTTACATAGCTCTGTCCATGTACATAAGTGAATCATGAGTGACATGCCAAATGGCTTAGTTCTAAGTGCTCCAAAGATCCTCATTCACTCTCAAATATGTTACAAAAGTTACACTAAATTTTGTAACATCACACCTCTTTATTTCAATTGCATAAGTGATTTTAGGGTTTTCTTAATTTTTTTATGTATTAATTTCCATGGAATACTAATATACATATTGCAAAAAATTAGTATGTGTTGTTGATTTTATATTAACAATTTAATAATAAAATAATCTAATGACTATATTTTTAGTATATCACATATTTTTTATTAAAATAATTAATATATTTACATGTAACTTTAATATAATTTGGTATAACCACATCTAAAGTATATAATTTATTATATATAAGAAAAATATACTTTTTTTTTGTCATAATACTTAAATTATGATTAAAAAAATCAATTTTATAAAATATATAGGCAATACATATGGTAAGGAAGCATATATTGTTGACAAAAAATAAATGATTCTTTTACTCAATTTTATTGATCCAACTAGATTGTACGTTACAGATGCTTATTTGACTTTATCTCTTTGTATATGCAAAAAATTTAAAATTATTCAAAACTTCCACATGCAATCTTGAAAAATATTACGACTTTTGAGTACTTTACTAATAATAATAATAATAATAATAATAATAATACTAATAATAATAATCCTCTAAAAAATAAATAAATATTTTATTTGTGCTTCATTTTTGCATACTCATTTTTATAATAATATTTTCCTAAATTTTATTTAGTTGTAAAACTATTGGAAAAAAAAAAAACTAATTTTCTAAATAAAGGTATTTAACAATTATAAATGTTAAATTAATCATATAATTAATAAATGGTAGAATTTATTTATAAATAAGTCATTTAATTACATTTTCTCTAATTTCTTTATTCTATAATTATTGATACATTCATTTTTTAGATCATAATATATCTAAATTATGAATTAAAATTAGTATAAATGTTTATACTCTAAGAAAAATATGAATATGTTACTTACTAATAATATTCATAATTGACTTCTTAATGATAGTGAAACAACTTTCTTTTATAATATATTACTTCATCATAAAATACGTAGTAGTTATTTATTTACTTATTAAAATACGTGTTTTCAATTTAATTTTTGTGATAAATACGCTGCAAATAAATATTATAAAATTTAATATGAACAACTTCAATTAACATCACATTTTAGTAAATTTTATATATTATATTTTTGCAAACTTATACTAATTATCCATAAAATATATATCTGATGTTATCTAAACTATAACTAATTAATATTTACGAAATTAATTGTATTAATTAAAAATAATACATTCTATCAATATATTTCATATATAAATTATTCTCTATTTTATATATGTGTATATTATATATATATATATATATATATATATATATATATATATATATTTATTTATTTATTTATTTAATAAAAGAAAATTGTAAAAATAAAAAAAAAATCATTATAATTTGTATTCACTTAATATATACTCATATTTTTACATTATGCATTAACAAAAATAAATTAAATATATAAAAAAAATGAAATTAATTACGATTAAATTAAGTTTACTATGAAATAACGCGCAAAGCGCGGGCCAATCACCTAGTGTTAAAGATATTTTAACTCCATTTTGAGCCACATCACTTTCACTTATTGATGGAACAAGCTCGTCAGGGGTTCCAGACTGGGTGGCCTTGCGTCGAGTCGAGTTTCTATACTCTTCGCGTTTCCCGTCTTCTTGATATTACCGTCGATCTCTTTCCAAGCCGTCGATTACCTGCAAGAAGGATTACGCCAGATGGGGGTGTCTCTGGCGAACCACTCCGATGCCAAAGTCAGAGCCGGATTCTAGAGAGATAAAGTAGAGAGAAGGCAGAGCAATATTGCCGGGAAGTGTAAAATAAAGAATGCGTCCTCCTATTTATGGAGTTTGATAATTGTACGGGTGGGACCCGTGTAAAAAAAGGTAGTTCTGCAAATAGGTGGAGGGTAATTTCGTAAATAGGTAGAGACCCGGGTGTCAGATAACCAAGGTTTCGGGGTCGGACGCGGGACGCGTCGACCCCGTGACACCGGACCCGGTCCGTACTATTGGTACGGACCAAGTCCGATGGTACCGGACCGGTACTAATTGAACGGACCAGTCCGGTAACGCGATATCGGACTAGCGTGTGAAAATATAAAGGCCTTAGCCCCTTACCATGTTCGGGGTCGACGACCATGTCGAGCTTTGATGAGGTCCAGTCGGATGTATATCCATCACTTATCAATTGTCATAAAAATATA
The DNA here is from genome assembly GCA_036873135.1 of Clarkia xantiana subsp. parviflora. Taxonomy (NCBI): domain Eukaryota; kingdom Viridiplantae; phylum Streptophyta; class Magnoliopsida; order Myrtales; family Onagraceae; genus Clarkia; species Clarkia xantiana. Next base: position 14,269,520 of record JAPTYO010000012.1, on the reverse strand, counting down.
AATTTAATTTAAAATGGATTTAACTCCTATAATGACGAAGATATTTTAAGCTAATAAAGTATTGATAGATGATAAATACTAAAATTTTTGGAAAATATAATATAAAGTTAGAAATGTCCATGAACAATTTAGAGGAAAACAAACTTAAACAAAAAAGAATGAATATAAATGAAAACAATTAGTGGAAGATACATAAAATGTAAAATGTCTCTCATTATCTCCTTCAAGCACTACCATACATGCTAATGGTGCTTTATGGTAGACCATCTTCTCCTACGCCATATGGACTATCTGGAGAAACAGAAATTGATGGGTTTTGTCACAAATCCCTCTAGCTGATAATCTACTTGTTTTATTCTCTTAAAGGTGAAACACTTCGAGGAAGCAATGGACAAACAAAAGCCAGAGAAGGAAATTGAAACTATCCTTGTTAGATGGAAGACTCCTGATGAGGGGTGGCATAAGTTAAATACAGATGGTTCTTCATAGGGAAATCCAGGCAGAGCTGGTGCAGGAAGAGTCATTAGAGACCATAATGGTGTTTGGATCAGGGGTTTTAGTAGAAAGCTATGCTGGACGACTAGTATTTCTGCTGAACTCAGGGGTCTTCGTGATGGTCTTGTTATGGCCAGAATGCTTAACTTAGATTATATTCACATTGAAGTTGATGTTATTACTATATGCGATATGATAACTGGTGATCGCGATGATTATCTTGCTCTTAAACCAATTATAACTGATTGCAGGAAGTTTATGGAAACTTTCAGGAGGTGCAGGATCAGACATACCTATAGGGAAGAGAATTCAGTTGCTGATGCTCTTGCACGACGCGGTGTCTTACATGAGCCTATCCTATGCTATTTTGATGTTCCCCCAACTAATATTAGAGATGTTGTCTTTAGAGACTTTAGTGGCACTGTGATGCCAAGAATGAATGCTACGGCCAGGATGTATTAGATAGCTATTTTTATATTAGTATTCATTCTCTCACAAAAAAAAAAAAGTATTTGTCCATCAAAATTTGTTCACTGTAAGTGCTCTTATGAAAGTAGTCATTAATTTAAGTTTTGAGCAATATTTTACTTATATTAAAATTTATGTTTTATAATATTAAATCTTGTTTTTATTATTAAAATTAATATATATTAAAAAATATATACATAATATTATTGATTTATTTATTTTGTTATAACGATGTATGTAAATTAGATGTATATAATATTGTATGTCATTCAGTAATAGTATGTCTTCACCTCTACTTATATATAAATCAACCACATGTAAATTATAATTTTTTGGCCTTTTGTAAATTAGATTATTATAGAAAAGTTAAAAATATTAATTATGATATTTAAAAATAATAATAAGGAATAATGAATTGTTATTCGTTTTGTTTGGTTAGTTAATTATTGTAGAATTAAGATTCATAATTGCTAAATTTGAAAGAATACATAATCCTAGCCTAATCCCTAGGATTGAGTATTCCAACTTTTCTAAAATTAAAAAAAATCGTATTCTAACCATATCTAATTTATATATATATCCATTATAATCTTATTAATCATGCAAACTGCCGTGATTTTCTACCAATAAAAGAATTGTTGTGACGACTGCCTGCTCCTGCTTCCACTTCCCTGCGTGCCCCGCTTTCCTGCTGTGTGCCTTGCTGCCTTACCTACTGAGTGCCATGCCTACTGTGTGCTTGCTGTTCATAAGGTATGTTATAAAAAATTTATGTTCATAAAATTTTATATATTTTACAGCATGCTTGATTGTTAGTGAAGCATATTATGCTGCCATTTTGAGTTTTATCTGTATGTTGTATACTCGGTTTTCTTTTAATTATATGTATGTCATATAATTGCTTAAATAATATTCAATCTAAACAAATTTTATTTCATCCACATAAAACCAAAAATCTGATGCTTGCCTTTGTATATAGATATCATCTTGATGTAGTTTAAGCTGATTTAATTAATTGATTGTTCTTTTTTAATTAGTATTATTTTTCAGTCATGGTAAATGATTAAAAGTGATCAATTTTAATTTAATTAAGAATTATAATCTAACATGTATTTTAAATTTACAATTCACTATTATATTTGTTATATTGAATATTACAATGTCTAATTTTTTTTTTAAAATAATAGTTTTTGTAAAAAATAATCATTTTTGAAGAAAAAAAATCATTTTTCATTTAATAATACATGATTTGTCGTTTTCATGTTTAGTAATATTAATTTAGTTAATAAAATAACAAAAGGGTATGTCTGTCAGTTATGATTTATTCTATTTTTTTACGATAACATTTAATCAACCAAACATTGGATTTGGAATCCTCATTCCATATTCCTCATGTCAACCAAACAACATCATAATAATATTACCTATTCCTTATTTTTATTCTTTATTCCTTATTCTATTTCGTGAACCAAACATGTCCATGCTGTAAAAATAAAACAAATATATTTATTTGTATTGACTATAAATAATATTATTAACTATGATGCTTTTAAATCTCAATATTGCCAATTGTATGACGTGGTAAGCATTTGTGTGAATCCAAAAAACTTCATAATTCATTTTAAATTAATCGGGTTCAAAGTTTGCTAACCTAATCCAGTAGAATCAATCATAGTTCATTATATTATATTTTAATCACCCTGAAAAAAAGAAAACTAACATTGGACCACATAGAGGAGAGAGAAAGCGGCCCAATATGTTGTTATCAACTAGGCCTATATTATGTTATATATATTCCTTTAAGAACACTAGCCGACTTCTGCACCTAGCCCGATTTGTACTTAATCCTGGCCCTGCCACGTCAATAGTCAATTTTATCAATACCCATCTCTACACTCCATCCACCGCACGTTGAGACCTCTCCGCTTACGAGACCGCGATTTCCGATCGTAATTCCAGAATATACGATTGTAAGTGTATTCAACTCTATTTCTCATTCCGAACCTATTTTCTGATTCGACACCAGATATTCACGGCCTTCTGCTTTTCTGGGGGACAGAAGCGTCCAAGTTTCCTTTTTTACTTTTAATCATGAATCAATAAACGAAGTTTTCTTGGAAGATTATTTTGGGGACAATATTGCATTTGATATAAAAATGGATTTTGTTTTTGTTTTTAATAATAACGAGTCTCGACTTATAGATATAAAAGTGGGACAAAATATGGTTTTATGAGAATATTAAGTCATATGCTTTACTAGAGATTGCTGTCAGTTTAATTTGTTGTCTTCTCCCAAATGGAGCTGCTTTTGCGTTTGCCTTTGGAATCCAATTTTTTTTACTTCAGTCTGTCTAGCTGGGTTCTGGGATTATGATATAGCCGAATCATTACTATATGGGGTTATAAGATGTGCCACCATCTTTGGCTCTTGAATGAGCAATGTATTCCTACTCTTGAGGGTACATCTACAGACTGAAAATTCACGGTCTAATGATAATACTACGAGTTCTGGACCTTCTGGCTCCCTACTAGCTGTATGATGAGGAATTAGAAATTAATCTGTCAATGAAAAGGTCTCCTATAACTTTGTTTTATGAAAAACATCAGTTGGACTGGGGTTGGCTTAAATGTTGAGTCCCATATGATTGAACTCTTTGGGGGGCTTGGATGGTAAGTGAGATTAATTGATTGTGGAAGTAACTTCTGATACAACTTCTCCAGTGTGGTGATGATTCTATTACTCTTAATTCTTCAACTTTTTAAGCAAGATTTTAATTTTTGTTCGCTTATTTTATTTGTAAAACTCGATCGGTAATTTTTTTTTTCATTTTGTATGTTATTCTGCATAATTTGGAGCCTGGTTCTAGTCATGATTGTGTCTTTACTTGAAAAACATTTGTTGTGATACAAACACTATTGGTTCACTGATGTGTCTTATCTAATTGGATGTATGCATTGGTTAAGTAAAGTGTCTATACAAGTTGCAAAATTGAGGATATTTAGTTGGAAGTTTAACATAAGCTGGAAAGGTTCTTGTCATTGGAGGTCTCGTTTGAAATTGTAAGGGTATGAAAAAAGTCAGTGTTTAGTAGGGTTCAATCACCGGTGATTCCAAATGGTTTATTATTGACTCTGGATATATTAGCTTGCTTGTACACTTGAGTCATGAACATGAAGCACCACCAAAGTTGTGGTGATTGGGTTGACATAATATAGTAAGATGTGATTTGTAGCAGTGACAGGGAAACTGCTGTTATAGTTTCATTACATTTACATGTTGGTGCTATGATTTCTATCTGATTTGTAGGCAAAAGAAAGGGATAAAGCAAACTAAGAAGAGCTTGGATTCAACAAAACTATGGGTGTTGTTGGCAATCTTAGTTCGGAGCAGCTTGAGTTTTTCAATTCTCAAGGTAAGCTTATACATCTCTAAGTTTGCCACTACTATCGTAAGTGATACTAAATTTGGGGCATTTGCAGGTTATTTGGTAATTGACTCATTTGCGAGTTCTGAGGAGATAAACAAGATGATGGGAAGAATGACACAGTTGCTGAATGAATTTGATGGCTCCACTACCTCAATATTTTCTACCAGGAGTCAGGTTCATTCAACTTAAACAGCAACTTACTTTCTTGTGTAGTTGAATTCACATTATTTGGAATAACAGTTGGGTGGCTTTGTTTTCAGCAGCAACATACTAATGATTACTTCTATGAAAGCGCTGATAAGGTTTCCTTTTTCTTCGAGGGTATGTCGTCTCTCTTTCTGAAAATTATAGTACATTAATTAATTAAAGAGTTAAGAAACTAAAAACAGTCTCAACTATAGGCGATGTTGTCAGCCGTTATCCCAGATTTAAAATGTTGATATATGTGTCTCAATTATCAGATTTGTTGATTTCTAATTTTTTCTCTTAAAATTGACTAAACAAAAATATGCTTTTTAAGCATCAATAAGCCTAAACTATGAACAACAAATCTGATACTTTGGAAAAGTGGAAAACAACATGCTTTTGTTGTTTTTTTTTTGTTGGCCAAACATGTTTTTGTTGCTTAAAACGCCACTTTTAACGTCAAAATCAGTTAAAAAAGTTGTAAGCAAGAAATCTGACAGTTAGGACACCGAATATCAACATTTTAAATCTGGTACAACTATTAGCAACGGTGACCTATTGTTGAGACTGTTTTTATGTTCTTTAACCCTTGGTTCCTTTACTTCTTCTTCTTATAAGAATAGACTTTCAGTAATCAATTCCCTGCTACTCTTTTATTATACGGGCTTTATAGTTCCCAAAAAGCACAGAAAGTTATGTAAGGAGCTTGTTAGTTGAATCATGCAATCTTGGCAGAAAAAGCATTTGGAGAGGATGGAAACTTGAAGCAAGCAAAGGAGCTCTCCATCAACAAGGTCGGCCATGGTATGTTCTTACTATGTTGGAGCACTGCTTTATTTATAACTACCGAAGCGGCGGTATTTATTTACTTTGAACGATGTGGTTTTGCAGCACTGCATGAGGTTGATCCAGTGTTTAAGAGTTTCTCATCCTCCAACAAGTTCTGCAGCATGCTGGTTTCATTAGGCTACAAAAGACCCATTGTTATCCAGTCAATGTATATATTCAAGGTGGTAAATAAAAATGTTTGTTTTAGGTAAGAAAGTGGTTGATGCTTAAGTCTGAACATAATAGAAATACTATGTGGTGGCAGCAACCAGGCATTGGAGGTGAAGTGGTGCCACACCAGGACAACTCATTCTTAATAACCGAGCCTCCAACTTGCACGGGACTGTGGTTGGCTCTAGAAGATGCAACCATTACAAATGGCTGCCTTTGGGCTATCCCGGGATCCCACAAGAGTATGTATGATGTTTCTTAGTTTGTAGATAGATAGATAGATGTAGAAGAAGAAGAAGAATTGTTTGTGAGATGTATTTATTGTGCAGATGGTCTGGTGAGAAAGTTTATTAGAGGAGAAGATGGGGTCACGTTCGACCGGCCTTCTCCAGCTTATGATAAAAGGGATTTCGTATGTATTGAGGTAAAGGCGGGGTCCTTGGTGGTCATTCATGGCGACCTCATTCATCAAAGCTTTGAGAACGAATCGTCAAAATCAAGGCATGCTTATAGCTTGCATGTGGTGGATACTGAGGGCTGCAAATGGGCTGATGGGAATTGGTGAGTGCAGAATATGGAGTTGATTAAGAAGATAGATTATGAAAATTGATGTTTGAATTTATTTATTGATTTGCTGCAGGATTAGAAGAAAAGTAGAGCCGGAGCCTCTATATAATTAATGTAGTATGTTGATGGAAGCAGCTGCTTCTCTCACAGCAGCAAGAAGTGTGATGTTTAGTGTGGTTGTTGTATCAGTCGCTACTTCACTCTCCTGTCTGTTGATGAAATGAATCATATAACAATAATAATAAGGGAGAAAAGAATAGACATTCAAAAACAACATTAATATTTTTTTACACTTAAATAAACAAGTAAAGTTTGGGGTTACAAAATTAACTGTTTCAAGTACATGTCATGTTACGATTAAAATTTGGGTGGTGATTAAGATGTTTCATCTATCCAACGTATCAAATTTGTTAATTTTCATTTTTTGGTCCAACATAATGAAATCACATAACCCTCATGTGATAGGCTTTTAGCAACAAAATTAGTATGTTAAACAATCTACCGCAATGAATGTTATACGTTGGACAACAGATTGTAACAAAAACTTGTAAACTTGAGCCCAACTCAAGGCACCTTGTATCTTAATTTTACAATGATATGTTTGCCTCAGCAGATTGTCAAGACCTTGGCTAAGATGACATAAAAAGAAAGGGCTGAAATTTAATCAAAATTCAGAATTAACAAGAAGCAAGTATTCTTCTACATGAGCATTTGTACCCCTCTATTATCCATCCATCCATCCAAGAAGCCTCAGGTGTCTTGCAAACTACTCTCTTGTCTTTCTTTCCTTGTCATATCTCCTTGTTGGTATGATCAGCTCCTAGAGGGGCAATGCCAAGCCCCAACAAGCTGCTTCTTCAACAACTGAACAATACTTAATTTACAAAACATTACACATTTTGAGATTCAGCATTATGCTTTGTATTCGAGCATCTCCCTTATGTTTAGCCGAATAGAAGGCCCCATCGAGGAGCACACGTGTGCACTCTTCCAGTATACTCCTTTAGCACCTGGTGGTTTGTTCACCTCTATTGATTTCTGTCACATCATATATCCTTGGGTTTTAGCAATATATCCATTATTACTTCTCATAAACTAAAGTTACAATGGATATATATAGATAGAGAAAGCTACTTACTACTGCTGCCAGAAAATTCACGGTCAGATCTTCCTCTGTAAAATTCACCTTCCCGAACGGAATGTGAACAATACCGGTTTTATCAGCTCTGAATTCAACCTTCCCCTGCTTAAATTCTGATATTGCCTGTAATAACAACCAAAAAATTAATCCAATCTGTTTCTACTTCTACCTAACAAAATATTCTAGCATTTTTTTATATGGATCTATCCGCATCAACAAAAACGTTGACAAGGATACCTGAGGTAAGTTGGCCGTGACTGTTCCTGCTTTTGGGTTCGGCATGAGACCTCTTGGTCCTAGAATCTTCCCTAGAACCGCCACCTGACCAGAAAAGTTTTCATTTCTCAGAATACATTGTCCAAACAAAGTGATTATTAATGCTACTTTAAGCCTAACATAATTTTCTGCTGCAAAATTCAACAAGAACAGACAAGAGAATCTACACACGTTATAGAGCTAACATAGAACTAGTTCAGGTAATGAATTCTCAACTCCAAATGTTATTCGTCAGATAAACTCAAATTAGATTTTTGCAGGAAATAAAGATTAACGGCATGCTAATTGCTAAAGAACGTCTCTTTTTTAAGTTTACCATCAGATAGTGAAAAATAGCTCATCATTAAAAGATTAACAGACTAACCTTAGGCATCATGTCTGGAGAAGCAATTAGTTTGTCAAAGTCCATGAATCCTCCTTTAATCTGCTCTATCAGATCCTCTCCACCAACCAAATCCGCACCTGCATTTCTGGCTTCGTCGAATCTCTCACCTGTAGAGATATATGGTCATTATTGTAAACCCGGTGAAGTAGGAAAAATTGTTTGAAGGTTCATTTAGGTCTCATTTCATTTCAAGGGAACTTCTCAAGGGGGAGTAGAACACAGGTATGAGAAAAATATATTGCTTCCTCCCAAACTTGTCTAACAACAGAGTTCATAAGTGAGAATAAAGAGACAAATACAGATTCGGGTATCGTAATATCCTAGTATAAAAAGGAAAATCGTTCCCAATCATGATATATGAATACAGGCACGATATTAGGATAGTTATGCATAGAGTTCCTAATTTGAAATTCCATTTCTTTCTTCGGGCCAAAAGAATTCCACCTCTTCCTAGAAACACTTATAATGTCCCTTGTACCCTGTGATGGGTGGAGTTGAGAGACTACCTTGAGTAAGAACAGCCACCTTGACAGTTTGTCCAGTGCCTTTTGGCAAATTAACCTGAATAAGGGGCATTTTAAATCAAAACAGTGCTACCAATCATTTGTCACCTGGAAAAAAGTGCAAAAATAACTCACAGTTGCTCTAAGCTGTTGGTCATTGTACTTGGGATCGATGTTAAGACGGAAATGGGCTTCAACAGTTTCGACAAACTTCAAGTTTGCTGTTTCTTTCAATAAAGAAATTGCAGTCTTCAAATCGTATTCCTTTTTGTTCTCTCTTAGCTTTTGAATCTCCAAGAATCGCTTGGACCTTGTCTGCCATATAAGATGGAATAACACTAAGAGCTTAATCAATACAATTGAGTATCATTAGCAATTCAAATTTCACAAAGATCTTTACCTCAAATTCTCAAACCTTAAATGAAAATATTATCTAAGTCTCACATAAGGATTAAACACGAAATGTTTTTCTTTCATTCTGCCACAACTTGCTTTAATATAAAAACAGTAACTTGATAAACTGATACTATAATTCAATTTTCGTCAATGTGATTAGCTAATCTCACAATAATAGTCTCAATCATAGAAAACACATAAATATGTTGTACTGGAACCCTAAATTATATCCAATTAGAAGCCATACCAAAAGAGTGCATCACAGAATCATGAGAAATCACATTGAACGGAAATGCCAACAGAAACAAAAGTTATCATACTCTGTCTCTCTTAAGCGGCAAAGCAGCCTTTCCAGTCTTAGGTTTGGTAGTAGATACAGTGGCGACAGCTGCACCCTCGGTTGCTTCATCCACTTCATCATCTGCCAACTCCGCCTCGGCTACGGCAGCAACAATACCGGAGTATCTACCCCTGAATCCTGAATCTTGACGGAAGAAGAAGCTGACACTCTGGCGAGCCCTAGCTCCCCTCAAGCTCAGAGCTAGCGAGCAAAGAGAGTTCGGCGCTTTGAAGGAGAGCATGGAGGGGTTGAGGTCCTGGGCACAAATGGCAGATGGGGCGTGCGCAAGCATGAGCGACGATGACGGCGTACTACAGGTCGCCATTGTCGAGGGAAGCGGTAGCTTTGTTCTCTGTACACAGGATGGGGGTTCAGTTTTGGGAGAAAGAGAGGAGAGTGAGCCTTATCCAGAGAGAAACAGAAGAGAAAGCAATGCGATAAGAACGAAACGGATCGGATTTTGGTAAACCCTGTATTCGCGAAATTACCTTGCTCAAGTTCTACTTCTAAACAGGTGCACAGTCCACTACGCGCCGGGTGTACACAGAAAAGCGCATCATATACACAGAAGACACTGTAATATATTGTACCCATTAATCAGATGTTAGTAGTTAAAATCCGCTGAGTGGAAAAATATTATGAGAAACACTTTACCCTTTTGACTGATTCAGTAAGTGGTGACCAGCAATTTACCCATTATTTATATTTGCTGACCTGGTGGGAATCACAAGCGTACTACAGTCTACAGTGTTTCTATCATGATAGAGAAAATAAAACGTGTCAACATTTTCTCTTAAAATAATCTCATATTTGAGCTTTAAGAGTAAAATAATCTTCATAATCAGCATTTTACATCTTATGAATAAAATAATTTTATGTGTAAAACAAATCATACACCCATGGTTGGAGTCACTGAACTAGTTTTACCATCTGGCACCAGTCTTTGGTCATTTAACAATTTAAGCAACTAGAAACTTGTTAAGCAGTCCAAATTCAAAAGGATGCGTGTCACTTAAAAGAACTTGGAAATCCGAAAGATTTATCTCGAAAGCCTCGTCGTCTTCATCACTAAACAAGTATGGACATCATATAACAATTTAAAGTAATAGCTGAAAGATGCACAACAATGTGGTGCTTACAATTCTTACACCATATCAACAGTACCCACCCATCATATTATAGCAAACAACTCCTAAATCCGAGATTACCTCTCTTCATCATCAAGCTTTGGATGAGGTTGTTTTCGGATCAGCTCCTGCTTTCACCTCACCACCAGAGCAACAGCCACCACCATGCTGATGTTGATGACCATGATGGTGGTGGTGGCTTTGCTTCCCTTTCAGCTGCTTCCGCATGTCATATGCATCTTCACCGTCAGCATAGTACTTTGCCTCAATATCATGGATCTTGTACCCTAATGTTTCTGTGTACAGATTAAATGCAGCACGGTTGCTCTTCCTCACGTGCAGAGAGACATACTCAGCTCCATACACCTGTTTTATGTTCCGTAGATGTAAGCAGCAATTTCTAGTATGAAATAAGAGAAAGTGAGATGGCAAAAGAGCTGATAAACATCAAGTAATTAACAATTCACCCACAAAAACATAGTAGCATGAGCTAGAATACCATATTTGTACACACTGAAAGATTTACAAAGGGGTCCGTCTGATAACTTTTAAAAGAGATGTGACTGTAGTACATATAATTCATTCAATAGGTAAAAAGTTGAAAATGTCCCAAGCATTCACCTAACATCGAGAGAGATCTAAATACAAGAGTGATGCAAAATTCCATTAAATTAAACAAAAACAGATTTTTTTGTGCTGCAGAGTCATCAAGGTTATCAGCAGCTCCTTCTGTTAGAGATTGAAAAGAGAAAGAGTATTTTGTTTCAGCTAAAAGGGCCTCTCAAAGTCTTTCTCAATCAGCATTTCCTGAACAACAAATATGGCACAATATCTGCGCCATTTTGACAGAAAGTTCCAGATGATATAGAATGCAACTTCCTGAAAAATCTACAGAACTAGGAGTGTGCTGCATCAAGCTAAATAAGAACTCTGGGAAATTACTCTGCGCTCTTAATTTAATGGAATCAACCAATCACAACCTTGTACATGTTCAACTGAAGTGGTTGTCATCCATGGTCTAAGATTAACCAATAACTTTTCAAGAACTTCCTTGTCTTTTCAGGGGAGTTGCTTCAGTATACCAATAACTATCTTTAACACAATAGTACAAGTCACTTAACACTGATGCCATTGCTGAACATGTGTGAAAAGACATTTTGAAAAATGAGTAACAAGAAATTGAATTATTTGATCTAACACAGCTATATCAGGGTTCTGCAATTTCCGTTGAGAAGTATCTATGGTGCAAAGAGCATTTAGGCAGAGAAGATCTGCGCGAAAAAGGCAAGTTCTTGAGATTTTAATTTCAAGCGTTCTTCAAATTAGGAGATGTTGGAACAATTCTTGCTTTGAGCAATGAAATTCCACACTGCACCTACCTAACATTTACACGATCAGGTCAAGCAATGGCTCCAGAAGACACTGCCTAGACTTAATCTCCATCAGCTTCCATCCAATAAGATGAAGATAAAACAGCCGAAGAACTGAAACGTTGGTGCAGAAATGAAAACGAACCTGTTCCATCCCGTGCTGAGCCGCGGTCATGAGCTTGGTAGCGAGCCCAAGCTTGCGGTGAGTTCGCAGAACTGCAAGAGAAGTAATATGACCATGGCATTCGTTGGTTTCCTCTTCCATCTTCGCCAACACGTACCCTACGATCTTGCCGCAGTCCTCCGCCACGTACAGGAGCTGAGGCCAGGAAAGGATGTGGTAAAAGTAGTACTTCATTTGGTAGTTCTCCGGCAGGCACATCAAATTGCAGGCCTGCATCGCCAGAAGATCGTCGACTGTGGCCTTGCGGATGCACACCATGGCGGAATTTGGTTGTTCAGTAACGTTGATCGAGAACGAGGATAAGGGTTCACGGAAGGAAGTCCGCCGTTTGGTGATGGAGAGAAGGCTGTTACTGTGGCCTGAGGTTTATGTTTTATTTTGGTATAATTACATATTGGTGCTGAACTGTGAGTAATACTAAGATAGGCGTACCTAAATTATATTTCGCTAAACTTGAGTAACTAAAAGTCTAACTATTGGAAAATTGTCGGAGCAGGCTTTATGTTTTGCTTGATTAATTCGGGATTTTTGAACATCTTTATGAAGCATCATACTTATATTTTTTTTAAATTATGTTAGATATGACATAATTGTAACCTAAGTAAAAAAAATTTAAAATAGTTTGGATAGCTATACTTCAAATTTTTATCACACCATTATTTTAATAGAAAAATGTAAAAAAAAAAAAAAAAAGTGTTTGTGAAGTATGATAAAAATATCCAATTAATTCAAATAATAATGGCTATGTGCTAAGCGGTGAAAACCATAATTATAAGGTATATATATATTATGAAAAAAAAACAAGGTATATATATATAATCTTTAAGCAAAAAAATATTATATATATAACCAATTTTAAAATTTTAGAGCTTAAATCCATATTATTTCGTTATGTTGGCAGTGGCACACAATCAACAATTAATTTTTTTAATAGGAAAAAATTATGTTATTTTAATATATATCTATTTATTACATTAATGCACTACAATTTTTTTTCTAGTTTGTATGAATTTAAAAGAAAAAAAAACTTACAGAAAATCAAATGTAAAAAAGTTACTTATATTTTTATATATTTCTAATTTATGTAATAGTATATTCCGATAGCGAATTAGTTGATAATCATACTGATATATATGTTATTTTGACCTATCAATTTTTTTTTAAAAAAAAAACATATAGTACAAAGCATTAATTAATAACTAATAATATTTTAAGCAACATGTGAATTAGTAACTAGTACTACCCTGGGCCTATTCTCTTCTCTGTTTGGGTTTTAGTCTCAAGTTGGGCCTTGTGTATTTGGGCTACGGCCCGTGTTATTGTTGATATGTTGTTAGCCCATTTCAGGTTTAGTTGTTGCACTTTATATTCTCGTGGGACTGATCCCTTCATTTTACAAACTTTGGGGTTGAACCTCTGATATTTATCTAGGATTCCCCTATATATATAGTGTTATTTAGGCGAAAGGGCTCCACTTGAAGGAATAGCCATTGATGATCCGCAAGTTCTCTTTGTTGTTGTCTGCTTTGCCATTCTAGGGTTAAGGTTACAAAACTTTACATGGTATCAGAGCACGCGAGCGATTTCCGCTCCGTGTCTCCCCGATTCTGTTCTCCTCTCCTTGTTGATTGCTTGATGGATCCTTACTTGGTGATTGATTGCTGAAGGCGTTCAGTTTTTCAGAATTCTGGTCGCTTCGTGTTTTTCGCCTTCTGGTTCTCGTTCTTTGGATCTCCCTCGCAACGCTTTGGATTCTTTCGGACTCTCTGCTGGCGATTCTCTTCCAAAGCGATGACGAATAATAGAGATGAAGAAACTTCCATTGGAAAGTCGATCACTCTTGACATCACCAGTCAGGAGTACAAGGATGCGATGTCACTAGTAGACTCTTTTCATCATTTGTATTTGCATGCTAGTGATAATCTTACTGCTATGATGACTTCTGTTGTGTTGTCTGGACAAGAAAACTATGTTAAGTGGAGTCGTGCCATGCGTTTTGTGTTAACTAGCAAGAATAAATTTGGTTTTGTGACTGGTACTTGTCCGCGTGACCATTTTGAACCTGTTTTTCACGAACTTTGGGATCGTTGCAATGATATTGTCTTTGGTTGGATTATGAGCTCTATTTCAGATGATCTTGCTAGCAATATTATGTACTCTGGAAGTGCTTTGCTAGCTTGGAAAGATCTGCGCCAAAGAATCAGTAAGGCAAGTGGATCTAGAACCTACCAGTTACATAGAGAAATTGTTCTAACTCGCTAGGGTTTGGATTCTATTTCGTCATTTTTCACTAAGCTTAGGCTCCTCCGGTCTGAGTTTGATTATGTTTGTAACTTGCCTCACATTGATAGAGATGTGTTCAAGAAACACATTGAACACAAAGAGAATCTAAGATTGTTCCCGTTTTTTATGGGAATGAATGATATCTACTTCAACATAAGAAGCAATCTCCTACCGTGGGATCCCTTACCCATAGTAAACCAAGCAAATAACCTTCTGATTTCTGAAGAAAGTCAAAAAGGAATTTCCTCAGAGATTGCTGGCTCTGCTGATACTGTTCAGTCAAATGTTATGGAGAGGGTTAAGGGAAATGCTTCTACTAAGTGCACTTTCTGTAATAAAAAAGGGCATAACTATAATCGTTGTTTTGCCTGTGTTGTGACTTCTGTGGGAAGAAAGGACATGCCAAAGACAATTGTTTTAAGTTGAAAGCCAAATGGAATTTACCCAAGGCCAACAATGGATCACTGGAATCACAGTAGCTGACTCATTACTAGAGATTTCAATGCAAGGGGGGTTATTTTTGTTAGATTACGGGGAGTAATCACTACAGATACTATAAACATGGTACATGCTAGTAATCGATATTATACAGCGGAAGATTCGAACATACCTCAGACGTAATCTGTAGTCCCAAGATCCTGCGGCAGGGAGTTCACGGTCCTCCGGTCGGAACCCGTAGAGGTTCTTGTTAAGGAAGCCCTACGTGGTATATTCTCCACAGCAAAGCCTCTGATCGATTCTTAACAGGGACATATCTCCGGAGTGTTTGCTCGAAAGAAAATTGGCACACCCTTAGGTGGTGGTGAGGTTCAGCCGATGTGGTGTTATGGGGATGAGGGTTTTTCTCTCTAAAACACTCTAAGGATGGATTAAGGATTAACCTAATAAAAACCCTAACACTTCTTATTTATAGGAGGAGTAAAGTGGACAAAAGTCCACTTTTCCCACCTCATAAGTTTCGGCCGGCCTATGCATAAGGGAGGCCCATATTTTGGGCCTCTCATGTCAATTGGGATTTGAGTCTGGCCCAATATCATAATGTGACATTTAGCCAATTGTCTTAGGTAACATATACATATAATGGACTTCCATTTACGGCGCCCGTCACCATACGCTTACAGCTCCCACTCGCCGGAATGGGAGGGTGCCTGTTAATGTATTGTCGTCTAAATTAGCATCAACATTTCACTCATTTGATCTCGCCCTTGCTTCCAAATAGTTCATACGAGTTTTGCCGTGCGTTCGACGAACACGACGGGCATCGTGCTACTCATCTTTTAGGAGTGTTGTAGCGCCCACGGAACGTTGATTCCCTTTCTTCAATCAACCTGTTATAAACAATATAGTGTCGCGTTGTATCCTAGATCAACTGTTAATTCTCCATTTTCCTAGTCTATGCATAAGAGCACTTCTCCAAGGCATCCGTACAAGTATTCACAACATTCAACTAATATCCGGTTTGTGACCTTCCCCATCGCTCATATCCTTAGTCAAACCCAACCGGTTTCCAAAGACGTGGTCACTGGGCCTTTTTGTTCAGCACTACGCTCGTACGCCGGGAAGCGAACATTGAGTCTGACCTTAGATATGAATTATGAGTCCGTGAGGATACTTCGGGTGCCTCTTCATAAGGCTCCCAGGATCAATCACACGCTCGAGGTGAAGAAGTTTTTGCCCGTTAGAATCACGAGGATTCTTATCTAGCACAACCGAGCTGTGACCCCGTGGTCGAACATGGCACGCGTAGTATGAAGAAACACGCGTCGATAGCGTACCTGAACTTTTAAGTTGACAGGAATGGGATATGTCAATCATGCTACCGCAGATTTTCATCTGGCCAAGAATGTGGTTTAATGACGAACGGAGTTCATCGCGACGATTTGCAAAAACGAAGATCATGTCGAGTTACTTCGAAACTAGATAATCATCTTGCATAATCAGGTTTATCCCCCTGATTCTTAACTAGCCTTGCTTGGTAGAGGCCTCCCTCCACCGCAAGACGACTGTACCTGTGTGACTAGGTAAGACCCACATTCGACATAGTTTGGCAGATGATTGCGTCCTCCTACGACTTAGTTTATAGACCGTAAATCTGATGTATTCAAATATTATGACGTCGATGGATCATAAACTCGATTGCAATTCTCTCGTTTATTAAAAGTGTAACTTTCAAATATCAAAATTGATGGATATACGCCCAATTTGAACCCGTTGACTTCCGAGTCGTTTTATTTTTATCACCCCGTTAATGATTGTAAATCGAAACTTTGACCCGAACACCCCGCCGAAACACCAACGGTACGGACGAGGCGAAAATACTCGTCCGGGCCACGCGTCGAAATCACCTAGGTGAGGTCGGGTGGCCACACCCGATCTCCCCTAGGGAGGGGTTGGGTGGCCACACCTAACCCCTACCCTTGGGGGTCGGATTTTCTCCCCGCCCCCAAGGGCCCTGACACCGTTTCCCGACTCCCACACTTAGATTATTTCCGCCAACCTCTCCGTGCTTTAAGTTTTAATTATGTGATCAATGACTAATTAATTGTGTTTAAAGGTTAACGATGTCATTAAGTCACCTTAATGACAACGTTGCCTATAAATACAACCCTTCCACCACTCATTTGAGAATCTGGATTATTGTGAAGTTTAGCTCTGGCATCTCTCTAGCTTTATCTCTCTAGAAGTATCGTTCTGACTTAAGCATCGGAGAGGGTTCATCAAGCACCACCCCCCCCCCCCCTCCGTGCTTGATATTGCCCCTCTTGCAGGGCCGCGTGGAGAAGAGAAGCAAGGAAGCAGAAAGACGTGGATCAGAACGACAAGCCCCAAGAGCATTAAACCCGTAATTTCACCAGTGAGGATTAAGGTTTAGATCGACAACACATTGACCTAAAGCTTAGAACCTAACACTTGGCGCCGTCTGTGGGTTTCGAATAGAAAGCCTGGCAATCACGAGAGCGATGACGAACAGCTTAGCGTCTAGAAATAATCGCCCACCTGGGGGCAATAGGCAAGAGAGACAGCCTATACCTCCAGTAAGGGTGAAACCGGACCGGTCGGACCGATTTTTTGCTTGGTTCGGTCGGTTACCCATATTTTCGGTCCGGCTTTTTTCCTTAAAAAAATCCGACCAAAAAACCATGTGAGAAAAAATAAACCGTCCATTGGTAGTACGGTTTTTTCGGTTCGGTTTTCGGTTTAAACCGAAAATCCAAAAGTAAAAATTATCATTTAAAATTCTCGTTATTTTCATGGAATTTATCAAAGCGAAATAAAAAATAACGTCAATTATTATAATTAAATAAATTATAAAACAAAATTAGAAAAAATAATCTTCATAAATGCTTATTTCATAATTTTTATAAACCTAATGAATTAATTATATTGATTAATATCAACTAATATAATATATATTTAGTTAGCATAACGGTTGGTTCGGTCCCCACAGTCCTCAAAAATTAAAATCCGGACTGAAAAACCGAACTAGAGTAAAAAAATTAAAAAAATCCGACCAAAAACCAAACCGTATATTTCGGATTCGGTTTTTTTTTGGTCCAGACCGGATCGGTTTTCACCGGTTTTTCGGACCAACCGGATTTTGGTTTCACCCCTAACCTCTAGCAAGGCAGCCTAACCCAGAGAAACAGCCTGCACACCCAGAGCCTCAGGTAGCCCCACAGGCACCCCAGCCTAACAATCAGAGAGCCAGTCTCGTGAACAGTTTTTCGACGCCCACCAAAAGCGTATCTTTGGTTTAACAGTACCATATATACCATTTAAAGGGTATCAGAAGAGACCATTGCACCATACTGAGAAGGATTCCATGAGAAAATAATTGCAAAGCAAAGTTGTGTGAAGAACACATAATGTTTGTTCTTGATGAGATAGCAAGTATGATGTGAAGGAAAACACAAAAGAAAGATAAGGAAAGGAAAGCATATACAAATGAGAAGTCCATGACCAAAGGATCATACACAGAAGCACAAGAGGTTATCATGAAAAGTAACGAGTTATCCTACCATCCATATCACAAGTCAAGAGAAGTATCTCAAAGGAACCCAACACCACCAAGAAGGATAGCAAAGACATGAAATCCAAAGTTCAAGGCTCTCAAAATAAACTCGACCCATCAAGAAGAGGAATTGCCTTACAAGTCGCACAAAGCAACCTCCGACAAACGTTATTGTCTTGCACGTCGCCCTTGCGTGACCTATGCTCGTATCAGACTTGAACATCGTCAAGCACAACTCATGAAGGAGACATCTAAAAAGCATGAAGGATACAACATCTGGCAAGACGAGACATCAGGACCTAACCCAACAAACATAGCCTAAACAAAAGGCAACTATAGAAATGAAGGCTCCCCAATGAGAAAGGAATACTAAAGCACAACTCTATACATCGTGATGTGGCTATCATGTCCACATACCTTGAAGTGGCTATCATGTCCACATACCTTGAAGTGGCTATCATGTCCACATACCCTGAAGTGGCTATCATGTCCGCATACCCTGAAGAGGTTATCATGTCCACACACTGCGAAGTGGCTATCATGTCCACATACCAAGAGGCAGCTATCATGTCCACACACTACAGAAGGGCTATCACTCCCACACATCACGAAGTGGCTATCATGTCCACATACCTCGAAGTGATTATCATGGCAGTACATCATAAAACATCTGTCAAAGACATACATTGTAAAGACACCATCCCGACCACGAACATCAAAAGGCTACGCCTAGCCTTAGGAGGAGGTTCAAGAAAAAGGGAAAAACAACACCCTTCATACGCTCATCAAAGGTATGCACTTATATTTCAACCACCTGGATGATACTAGGTAGGAGACGTCCTCATTATGAAGACAACCTCCATATCTCATGAAATCAACCATAAAGAAAAGAATCACGACAAGCACTATCGGGACATATAACAAAACGATCCCCACAACGATCACAACTACGATACTAGTAGAGGCTAACTCAAGAGCAGTCTCCAACAAACTCTCAAGCAAGAATTTGCTATCTTAATCAGAGCCATGGCAAAAGAAAGGAACCTCAATGAAAAGCGATGATCACACCCATCACCAAAAACAAAGTCTTCAACGCAATGGTTAATCACATAACCCAATAGATATGCCAAAGGCACCTTCAAAGTGGTAAAACCTACATGAAGAAAAAACAGATTTGAGACTCGACCTCTCGACTGGGGGCAGAGGATAGAGGAGAGACATCAAGATCCGTGGCCATCCCATCGCCATCCACAGTTTGTTTCTTTTCGTCAAAGCAAAGAGGGTGCCTCCTTAACCACTACCTCCTTATCACGAGAGGGAATTGGCAAGCGAGCACTTGAAGGAGAGTCCCTCATGGTTGTCTTCTTCCTGACAGTCGAGGGCCCGACCTCAGAATCAGGCTTCTGCGCCTTAGGATTGGGATTGACTTAAACTGTCGCCCACCGCAAGAACCCGCTCGTTAACCCGGGGCGAACGCTCTGACAACAAGAAGAAAGCAACATGAGAATAATCATAAGTGTATCATCGGACCTACACCGAGATATTGACGGTGATTCTCAAATATCGAAGAACAGAATGTGATAGGATAAAGAAAAGAGAATGAAATGAGAACATACTGGAAGCCTTAGCAGCCTTCCCTGACTTAGAAGATTTCTTGGCCTTATGAACAGAGATAGATGATACCTTTCTCTTATTCAAATCAACGATGCCTTCGGGATGCTCCGCCGGCACACTACACAATTTTCCATGAAACCAACCTACAAGGGGAAAACGGAAGACGAATGAAGACAAGAGGATTAATGATACTACCGATGATTACATTTAACAAAGTCGTGAAATCCATATATACGATGTCCGTACCAGCTCCATTAAGCCAGAGAATTAAGAAGAGGGAGAGAGTCCTTATCTTTGGAATTAGCCTCGACAATGTAATAAAACAATAATGCTCGACCTCTCGAAGCGATCAACCGTGACATAACCACCGTATTGGTCGAAATCGACTTTCGGTTGTCCCGGCAACCTCACAATCTTGTCCTTCTCCTTCAAGTTTTGCTGTGAATAAACCCTACTCCTCGAACTGTCACCCAAACCCTCTTGACTTACGAAATCGAGACCATTGCTCCGCCTATCGATGCCCGAGAATAACTTTCCGCGGTAAAAATTATTTACGGGAGTCTCGGCCTCATTAGTACGTGCATGGGTTTTTAGGGAAATAGTTACCAACACAATGGTTATGAATAATAGTAGTGAAGGTCGGCGATACTCACTCCATTTTGGTGGAAGAGAAAGGTTTTTCTTTTTTGGATCGATCTCAATGTTTGGGAAGTATGTATTTATATATATGTATATTAAAGCAAGAGACCGGAATAATATAATTAGCGATTTCTACCATATAACAGAAGGCGCGGTAAATACAAGAAAATCTCTATATCCGATGAGGCATGCATTCAGTTATTACAGCCATGCAATATATACATATACTGAACCAAATGGATAGATGTACCATAATTAGTATAATATTAATTATCCTCATGGAGAAATTAATTATCGGCCGACAAAAAGACGATCTTATAACATAAACATATTTAAGGATGTACGTACGCGTACATATGAATCGAGTCTGACAATGCTTCTGTTTTTAATCGACGAGTCCTTTCAAAATGGGGATAACAATAAGTTGTAACTACAACATTTGTAATTTGTTGGTGGGGCTGGAATAGCTTAATTAGTACCATGTTCTTTCGATGTTCACTAAATTGCGGAAAAATACACAAACCAATGACGCACAATCAAGCAATTCTCTTAATTAAAGAGAGAATCAATTACAGTTTTAATTTAATTAGGTCTATGCATTTTAAGGGCAAATGGACGTGCAACCAACATCTATGATATTCGATGTAATTTTATTACCGTAGATTTAAGTTATCTATACATGTTACTAAAAAGTTTATCACATAAAGTTTTTAATTTATTTAATTTCACATAAGAAAAAGCTCCTGAGCATTATTGTAAAAAAAATGACAGTTATTTGGTTTACGATATTTAAAATTAGAAAACACTAGGATGCATTTTCCGCACAGTGCGGGTTGACTTACTAAATATGTATAATTAACAAATTAATATTAGATGAAATTTATCATGACTACTTGTAATATGTTTAAACACTATTTTTTAAATAAAATATCAGTCTAGAATTTGAAAAATGAAAAGAAATATTTACCTACCCCTGACTAACTTAGCACCCTCCGCAGCCATCACTTCTTTCTCTTTCGTTATTCTTCCTCTATGACTATGTCGCAGCTCCAATTTTTCAACACCAGCAATCTACATAACCAGATATCAATTGTTCATAGATCGGACTTGAAGCAAGCAATTATTGTTACACCATCGTTGTCACCGCTGTCTTGACAAACAACCCTCCTCAACTTTGTCGCCGGAGATAAAGAGGGCTCCGCCGCTGAGAATGTCAGCTGCCCGTATGGCCTGCTAGCTTCGATCGCCGGATTCGCGTCAAACGTCTGTTCTTCAACAGATATGGATTCGATGACCACCGACGATAACTCGCCGGAGATAGAGAGCTGTCTGCCGCCCGTACAGCCTGGTAAATTCGTTCGCCGGCTCCGCGTCAACCATCTGTTCTTCAACAGATATATATAAAAGAAGCGTGGATAAATCTGAAGGAGATGCCTCGATTATCCCCTCTACATTGAATTGAAGTCGACTCGATTATCCCCTCTACATTGAGTTAAAGTCGCATCGTTTCTCTCCTCCAAACATTGAATTGAAGCGCAATTTTAACTGCGATTAATTTCATACATTGAATCTTGAACGGTCTGTTTCTTTTTGGATTGGATGAACCCGAAATTTTAATTGCAATTAATTGCATACATTCATATCTTGAACTGTCCGAAATCAGTGAAAATTTAATTGCGATTAATTGCATATATTGAATCTTGAACGGTCTGAAATTTGCTTACTTTTTGGATTGGGTGAACTCGAAATTTTAATTGCAATTAATTACATACATTGAATCTTGAACGGCCCGAAATCAACGAAATTTTAATTGCAACTAGTTGCATACATTGAATCTTGAATGGTCTGAAATCTGCTTGCTTTTTGGATTGGATGAACCCGAAATTTAATTGCGATTAATTTCATACATTGAATCTTGAACGGTCCGAAATCAACGAAATTTTAATTGCGATTAATTACATACATTGAATCTTGAATGGTCTGAAATCTGCTTGCTTTTTGGATTGGATGAACCCGAAATTTTATTTGCGATAATCGCATACGTTAAATCTTAAACGGTCCGAAATCAACGAAATTTTAATTGCGATTAATTGCATACATTGAATCTTGAACGGTTTGCTTGCTTTTTGAACTGAATGAACCCGAAATTTTAATTGCGATTAATTGCATACACTGAATCGTGAATCTTGAACGATCCAAAATCAGCGAAATTTTAATTGCGACTAATTGCATACATTAGATTTTGAACGGTCTGGAACTGGGGTTGTAGAAACCATGCTAAAGGATGATGTGACAACTTTTCATTGGCTGACTGTTGACACCATGCTAAAGAATGATGTGACAACTTTTCATTGCCTGACTGTTGATGTGGCGGTCCAACTATGATTTAACTAAATGAACTTTTCTAGTAGAATTTGAACTGCCAAACAATAATTTTTAGCACAAAACAAGCCAATGATTTAAACTAAAATTCTACAATTACCAACAACGACACTTTTTTTTGGGGTGAAAATGGGATTTCTAAAAAAAAACTAAAGTGAGCATAATACAACTGTTTGCGAGACCTCTCTCGATGTCTATTCAATTTCATGACGATTTAAAGTAGGAAATCTTCAAGCAATACAAATAGCTGCCTTAACAAATTCATTTCCTTGCATGCACTTGTGAGCAAGGTTCATGCACAAACTTACACCAAATGGCAAATCAGCAACCCAAATGGGAAAGACATTCAAAGTCTAATTGTTGCAGATTCATTCCTATTCACCATCATTCCAAAAAAAAAAAAAAAATCCTAAAGCAATATCATCTCCTCACCACCAAACATTTTTCTATCTCAAATTACATCAATGCAGTTACAGCTAGCTAATCATACATTAGAGCAACTCAAATAACCCCCCCGAATTGGTGGATGAGTTGTTCTCTTTCCTCTTGCGGCTGCCGATGTTCGGGGGCCTGCAAATCAAATTGATATCCATCAGCCATTTGCTGAACATATCCAGAAAAAATATGCAGTAGCTAGAATCATACCCAAGATACAATGTTGTGTCTGAATATTTGTTTTCGAGTGCTTCATCAAGCTCCACCACCTCTTCATCCGAAACAACAGCAACACGGTTTGCAGAACCATTCATCCCTTCACCAACATCACAATCCGGACTGTTTGAATATGGAAAGAAACCTCGAAGCTCCTCAATCTAGCAACACAAACCTATATATGAGTTCTATCCGCAATAATAATGCTGTTCTATAAGAAAATATTCTAAAACATAATATCAAATCAAATCACCTGTTTGCGCAGAGTTTCATTCTCTAGCATCGCACGTTGCTCCTGAAATTAAGCTACTTCAGTAACTTCATACACTTAAATCTTCGAAAAGAACTGGGTTTTCTGATAAATTTATATAAACCTGCAGTCTTGATTGTTCTAGTTGCTCCAATAGCCATTGCTCCTGAAATATGTGAATAATGGACTCTTAACTATCTATCATTAAAAAAAAAATTGCAACAATCTAGCTCTTAGTTAGGATAGAGGAACAGACCTTTCTCTCCCGAACAGATGATAATCCATCATTTATCTGCTGTTCTAGGTTTTGCAACTCCTTTAGGCTCACACCAGTGAAGTCCTTTCCATCAAGGCTTTAATTAGTTGGAAAAAGCAAATAGTTTGGTTAATTATCTGCAATACCAGAATACTCAAATGGAGAATAATGCTAAAAACAGAGGACATACAATTGTCTCACTTGTAGCTGAGCAACTTCCTCTTTGGCTGCACCAGAATCCTCCTCTTCCATCTAACAAGAAACAACCGATAGTAAGATTTAAGTTACACACTTTCATGTTCTTATTTATTTGATAAAGTCTCAACTTTTTTTCCAAGAGCAGAGGCATACTACATAATGTGGGACATCTTTCTCATATATGAGAGTATAATTTGTGTATATTATATATGGATATTGTACAATAAGAAGCAAAATTTTAAGTTTGAAATCCTGTTTATTCAGGAAAAATTCAATATTTGATATTTAGTTTTAGTTTTTATAACAGTGAATCCTAATTATAAAATTCTGGGTTGGCATGGTCAATAGTATATCATATATTGCTTGCTTTTTAACATTTATAGAGAAGAAATGGCAAGATAATTGATCTAACACTATATATGCATCATAAACTCAACTTCAAATTAGAAAAATACTAATGAAGGAAATACCTCGGGTTTGTATTCCACAACTATCGACTCAGATGTATCAACACACTTATTGTATCTTGTAAGAGTTTCTTTCATGCTGCAAAATTATGCAAACACATGGACTCGTCAAAAATGTAAAGGACAGGTAAAACATATATTCCTTTTCTACTCGTGCCACTAATATATAATCTAAAACTTGAAAGCTGGAAGGCTGGAAGCACATCTAATTGAACATTCATAATCTCATTTTAGGTAGAAGGCTAAGAATGAATGCTTTGTGTGTACTTTGCATCTATCAAGATCAAGAATCAACATCTTTCAATTGTTGGTAATTTGAACTAGGATAAAAATCTCCTCCTTCAAGATATTAACTATCTTGAAGGTAAAAAAAACATAGTACTTGGCTAGATGTGGAACTCCATTGCAAAAGGAAATCAATTCATCCTCCAAATCACATCTTTACGAAACAAGGGGCAATTTTTAGGAAACCTCACACCTAAAGGAATGACATTTTGTGAGATGCCATTGAGAGGGCTTATAGTCAACAATATTCAAGATATGACCGTCCTGAATTATAGAAGAAATACACGGATATCCACAATACTACTACTAAGAAATTGAATTAAGCAATGAAGTCAAATTCAGTCCATGGTTTCAGAGTTTTCCCTTTTGGAAATTATCAACTCCTAAAAGCTACAGAGCACGAGTCAAGGCCATAAGAAGTTAACTCTAAACATATAGAAATTAGATTCATGATCTTCATATCCCAAAATAATAATATATATAGCAAAAAATCAGGAATAATTCCATGAATATGACAATTAATCAAGTGAGGAACAGGAAGAGTTGCAGCATTAGACTAATCTGCGGGATCTGTAGCCAAATTAGTACATGCCCAGATATTGCATCTTGAATTATTTCAAACAATCAGTAGAGAAGAATGGTAAGCTCAATTTTGAACTAAATCAGTGTAATTTCCGTTCAGTGAAACATGCAAGCATAAATCTTCAAGCACCACCCAAAAGAAAAGAACATGAGGCAGAAAACAGTGGAAACAACAGTGGGATGGTGCACATGCAAGCAGGTTTTATGTAAAAAAATGAACATTTTGGTATATACGTACCCAGAACTGGAATACTCATAAAGCTTGCCAGTATTGGAGAAGATAATGACAGCAACCTCAGCATCGCAGAGGATAGCAAGTTCTCGAGCCTTCTTCAACAACCCACCGCGCCTCTTGGAGAATGTGACTTGCCTGCTGTTCGCATTCTCAATCTTCTTAATCTCAATCTTCCCTCTACCCATTATTTCTCAAGAATCAAGTGACCCAGCTGATCAAAGTCCTCCAGAATCAATTTCAAACAAAACCCACAAATTTATCCACACAAAAATCAAGGAAGGATTTCGAAAGGATGATCCTTTTTAGGAAAAACAAAAGAAAAGGGAAAGCTGGGACCAAGGTCTGAGTCTGTGTCTGGGCTCCAGTACTATACTTGGAAATAGAGTGCTAATTCGGGAGAGCTAGCCTAGCTAGAGAAGGGAGAAAGAGAAGATGGAAGGGAAGGGAAGGGAAGAAACAAAGCAATGGACAGAAAAGGAAGGGCGTTTTTCACCAAATGGCAGCAGAACCTGGAAACGGCAAGTTTGCATGGCTCTGTAGACAAGGAGAGTTGTGCATGCTTCTCCCTTTTGCCACATTTGACTCCTCACTGGTTTAGATTTAATGGGGGTGGGACCCATACAGGCTACCTAATTTCTTTTTCAGTTTTCTATGACCATCTGTTTTATTATATATATATATTTTTTTAATTTTCTATTTTCTATTTCTATATATATATAGTAAATGCATTGCCAGATTTGGTATCCTTCTGGCCACTGTCATTACTAGAGATGTGTGTGATAATTCGATCAGTTTTGCCGTTTTCAGAAGTGTAGATTTTAATTGCTGCATTTGGAAGGGAAGAAGGATGATGTGTGTTTCCAATAGTACTTAGCTGTAGCAGTTTCCTGTCTTTTTCTCAAGTTTTTAAATTCTATGCTTTGTTTGTTAAGGAAAAATATTTATTTAGTGTAAAGTAAAACTGACTAACTGAGTCAAATTTAATTTAATAGTAATAATAAAAGTAAAATGCAACATTTCCCCAAAATATAATAAATAAAATTGAATAAAATTAGCAGTGTGATCATAAATGGACCGGACCACACAGTCCACAAGTCCAGGGTGTCACCGGTTCGATTCATACATTGGAAATTAGTGTGCAAGTGCAACACCATTATTTTATTTTATTCCACGTCTATAATAATCTTAACACGAAGTGGGTCACTCCGCAGACTAGACTTTTATGACATTAGACATAAAAAAAAGTTTATTAAGTAGAATGCATAAAAACTTATTTATTTCGTAAAGTATATACTCTACGAAATAAATAAGTTTACTCTGTCGAATTTTCAATATATTGAAAATTCGACACAGTATTGAGGAAAAATCTTGATTTTCTTTATAATTCAATTAATAATTAATAACTGAAATTCAAAGACGGGTAATAGAGCTAAGTAATGAAAGTAAAATCCCTAAGCCGGTGGCTAGATCAAATTTCGAAAGTTGTAAGTATACCCTAACAAAATTGATAAATTGCAAAAACGACACAGAGAAACATAAAACTGCAATTTTGCCCTCTAAACGACCGAATTTGGCCAAAAACCGTTGTATCCCATTGCTTCCTACAAGTCTTGCTCAGATCGTCGTTTATGCATGAAAAACTGTATTCGCGCGCAAAAATACAACACTTCAAAATCTCCCACATCATTCTCTCAGGGGAAGAGAATACTCGCCCTCGAATCTTGAGCAGCGAATGTCGGTAATAGAAAGTAGGAAGAAGAACACACTTCGCCCCAACAACATAAAATCTGTCACGCAAAGGGGGATGTCACGTGGTAAGGACTCAAAACACATAAAATCGAAATCAACAGTTTCATCCTTATGTTCGACGGAGCCCCAAGCAGGTCGTCGAAATTGTCACCATTCGGCGGCTTTGGAACTCCACCGGAGCTGAATATCAAATCGGGTCCAAGATCAAAGTTGAAGGATCGCGAAGCGGTGTTCAAGGGTGGTCTGGATGCCGACATCGGGCCCGATTTTCCTTGTGGCTTGTACCCGAATTTGGAGGTCAAGAGGCCTTCGACGTCGCTCATAGCGGTTGGAGAAAGGAGGAATCCAGAATCATAGAAGGTTGGGTGATGGTCGATCATCGCTGTGACATCATCATCTTCAGCATACTCATCATAAATTGGATTACAAAAAACAACAGTAGTTCTGGTACGGTTCTGGTGCTAGCCAATCAAGGAACGACATCACGCATGACCGAATGGGCTCTGATACCAATCTAATGCAGTGTGATGGGGATAGACGATGGTAGAATGCACAAAAACTCGTTGATTCCGTATAATACCAAGAATTCGACACGATATTGAGGAAAAACCTCGATTTTCTTTATAATTCAATCAATAACTAATAACTGAAACTCAAAGACGGCTAAACAGAGTTAAGTACTGAAAGCAAAATCCCTAACCCTAGGTCAAATTCTGAAATTTGCAAATAGACCATAACAAAACCGATAAATTGCAAAAACATTCTCGCGCAAAAATCCGACACTTCAAAATCTACCACATCAACTAGGCAGTCTAGTATATGTTCGAATACAGATAAACTCCAGAGTGGATATATAAACATATATGCACAAATTTGAACTTTCCTTTTGAAGTTGAATTAATTAAGAGGTGGTCAATAAGAAGAATCTTACCAAGTAGAAGTTAAGAAAAGGAGGAAAGCATGTTTGATCTCTATGTATAGGGTGTTACTAATTACAGACATATTCAATAAATGCAGCTTATTTTTGGAACTCACAAGCTTTTTAAACAACTCATTTTTCGTGATTTATTTAGGAGTTGGTGGGGGAGTTCTAAAGGTAGTATTTATTTTTATAGTTTATACGGATTCAAAAACTGGTTAAGCAATTGACATTAAATCAGTGTTTTGAAAACCGGACCAGACCGGCGACCGGACCAGACCGGCGGTCGGACCAGATCAGACCGTGAACCAGGCGTATTAGCGGTCCGGTTCTGATAAACTATAGGATTGCACAGCAAAATCGGTTTGGCAAGATAAACCGGGTTGGACCGGATAATCCGGCACCGGTCTGACCGTAACAAAGAAGAATGTAATTTTTTTGTCAAGAAAAATATTAATTGGCAACAGTCAAACTCATACCTATGACCTGTTTTGAGAATGACGGCACGCTACCACTGGACTACATGTCAAGATGTTGATAATATGGCATAAAAATATTTTATTAATATTTCTAAATACTAAAAATTTGAAGCAATGAAACCGGATTGAACCGGGTCGGACTGGGAACCGGTCATCTTTCCGGTCCAAGGTCCGATCCGGTTTTCAAAATACTGCATTAAATTGTCCATTTTCTTAATCTTTACATTGGGGGTAGATATGCAAGTGAATTCCAAAATAGGTTTGTCTGCCAAACTTATTTTCAAATTAGATTTCTTCATAAATTAATTTCCAAATTATGTTTTTCTATTTTTTTTTAATCATATATATATATATACATATATATATATATATATATTTTATTTTACATCTCAAAGTTTATATTTTGTTACAATTGACCACTAAACCGAAATATAATACAAGAAATATATTAGAAAAATTGAAAAAAAAAATAAGGTAACTATATGTAAAAGTTAAAAACTAAAATATAATAAATTAGTAATAGTGAAAAAATTGTAAAAATAAATAATGCTAAAGATATAAATTATAAAAAAAATGAGATATAAAATGTAAATAAATTAAATACTCGTGATTTTTAAGTATGAAAATATAAAAATAAAAGCGTACATATACCCTAAGTAAAACATGTTAAATTAATAAAATTAGTGACTAAAAAAAACCAGATAAACTAATTTAAATTTGAAAAATCCATAGAATAAATGTAAGAATGAATTTTAGTTTGTAATTTTTTTCATACTCTTGATGAATAGTTTTTATATCATTACATAGTTGTTGTTTTTTCCATTATAAAGTTATTTCAAAAATTATTTTAATAATTTCACATATTTTTGAAGAATTAAAAGCTATAATAAAATGTTTGTTCGATTATTTTTTAATGTGTATTTTAATCATTTAATTAAATAATTATTTTTAACTTCTATTTTTTTTTCATACATTTAATTTTCTTAATTTTCAATTTTTTTTGTCTTACTGTATTATATTTCAATTGAGGGTTCATTTGTAACATAATGTAAACTTTATGATGCAAAGTAAATAATATTTATTATTAAAAATATAAAGAAACATATTTTGGAAATTATTTTCTGAACAAGCCTAGTTTGGAAATTAATTTCGAGAAGTAACCTATTTTGGTCATTCACACCAATGATGAGTCAGTTTTATGAGAAAGTAAAGACTTTCTCTGCCCCGTTAACATTACTTTCACCTAATCATTTATTTTTTCTAAACAATTATTAATGGTAAACTGATTTAAATATTTTTTTTTTCCAAGGTTAATGTAATTAAGTCGTTCAACAAATTTGACTATGTTCATCCAATCAAGCCGTTCAAAAAACCTGATAAGTTTCTTAAAACAATGGTTTAATTTAATTTTTAAAAAATATATTAGGTTGAATGAACAGTTTGCTCGAACAAAACTTAGAGGGAAAATTGCGTGTACAAATTTGGTCAAGTGAACACAAAATGAATATATATTTTTTTCTTTCTTAAAAAACTATTAAGTTGGGCGAACGGTTTGACTAAATTAACACTATAAATTAATAATAAAACTAGTTAAACTAATTTGCCCTTAAAGATTCATCCGGTTAAACTATTTGTCTAACTAATATGCTTTTAGAAAGAAGAAAAATATATTCAAACTATGTAAAATCAACTAAAAAACCTAAAAAAATATGTTATGCGGATATGATTTGCGTCCAAATTGTTTTTTTTTTTTTTTTAAATTAATTTAATTACATTAATTACTTAATCAAGTAATAATAACGTAATTAATTAAAGTGGTTAGGTACTTAGGTGCTGCCTAGTAGATAATGGGTGGTGACTTTGTACTTTGGACTGGAGTGCAATAAAAGCAAGTGCCAAGTTTGGTAGCTAGCTACGCTTAGCTGCACAATATATATATACTACCCAATTATCATCCAAACTTGAGATAAAAAAATATTATCATCCAAACTCAGCGCGCCCAAACCACTTTTTTTTTTTTACCGTTACACGACCGCCGTGATTAGACGGGGCGGTGGTTATTTTTTTTAATTACCGCTAATTATGTTTTTTTCCCTAAACCTTTAATTAAGGATTTAGTGTTCAGTTTAGAACATTGTGATCCCTCATTGTGCTATTCTAAACTGCACATCCAGTTATTTTGGTCTAAGAAACTCAGTGTCAGACATGTGTATGTGAGTTAAAAAAATTAGTGTGACGACTCCTATTGGGACGTAGAAAATCAATCTCACAATGGTTGTACTTGTTCCAGTTTTTTCTGTAAGATGGTGCCTTGGTGAATACGATGTAAAGACAACGATCCAAATCTACCTAAAAACAAAATTCAACACATGATGGAGAAAGAAACCATATTAAACCTTACCAATTAACATGCTCCAAAATTACGTAAGTTAGCCTCACCGATGAAATAAAGGACTGAACCTGCGGTCCATTTTTTTTATCGGGTTAACATGTCTTTTGGTCTATAATGTTTTACTATTTTTAGGTTTTGGTTAATAATGTTTTTTTTGCCTAGTTTTGGTACCATATGTTTGCATATTTTTCTAGTTTTGGTCCGACCGTTACATTCCGTCCATTTTTTCCTAACTGACATGTGCAAGTCACGTGAACCATCCTAAGCTTTCAATTTTATTCAAATTTGGGGGAATTGACACCCTAAACCTAGTTCAATTTGGGGGAATTGAACTAGGTTTAATGGGTCAAATTTAGGGAAATTGACAACCTAAACCTATATCAGTGGGTCAATTCTCCCAAATTTGAACAAAATTAAAAGTTTATGGTGAATCACTTGACTTGCACATGTCAGTTAACGGAAAAAATGGACGGAATGTAATAGTCGGACCAAAACTAGAAAAATCTGCAAACATATGTATCAAAACTAGGCAAAAAAAATATTATAGACCAAAACCCAAAAGTAGTCAAACATCATGGACCAAAAGACCGGTTAACCTTTTTTATTTGATTGAGGAGCTAACGGTGGATGAGAATCGCAGCCAAAGTTTGCTCTGAAACCTTGATAAGGGGTGCTTCGTTGGTGGAGTACACAGACTTCGATACTGCAGACTTCAAACCAAATTGCAAAGATTTGTTTAATTAATGGATAATATCTCAACTTCTACTCATAAATGAATCATTTTTAAATCTCAACCTAATATATTCGGCTCTTACTTAATCAAATGAGGATACCATGCAAAGCACTGAAAAATCGTGCATCAAACATACCAAAACCATAATTCAACTCACTTCTGAGAGAAGGCGATTCTTCGGGGAAGTTTTGCAACTTCTGGAGTAAGCACCACATGTCTGTTCATAAGCACCGGATATCAGGGTCGTAAACGGCGACTAATCAAATATCATGGTAGATTCACAAGTGCAGTTATTTACTTGTACTCATAATTGTCATCGAAATAATTCTCAGAGTACTGGATCTGGTCCATCCTCATACAATTTATTGAATGTCGATGATTCGTATCAGCGTATCTTTGATTATTAGGTTAGCACTGCCTGAGCATCTGCCTTTTAGAAATCAAGATCTCCTGATGTGGAATCAACAGTAATTCACACACAAAATCAACTGGATGGTCGTCCTAATAAGCTCTCCAATTGCCAGACAGTGCGCAACTCGTTAATTGAAATCCAAGGCTCTGCCACAACATGCAATATCCAGCTAGCTTGACATCGTCAAAACGAAATTCTAATCATGCAATAATATCAATTAAAATAGAAATTGCAATTCAGGCCACTAAATGACTCAGTCCCAAAAGGTACTTTTGGTGCCACATGTTTGACCTGGTAGGTTTTTGGTGCAATATGTTTCATTTTGTAGGCTTTTGGTGTCATATGTTTGAGAGGTTGTATATTTTTTGTATTTTCCGTTAGTCAACAGTTAGTTTGACCGTTAAATACTTTTATTTTGTTCAATTTAGTCCTCAAATTTATATTTTTAAAATTTAATATTTACAATTTAGTCCCTATTGTTTGCTCAAGTCACCGTCCAAGGCCACCGACCACCACCCACCACCTCCAAGGCCGCGGAATGCCACAAAACAGGCCGGCCACCACCCCACGACACCGGCCACCACTGCTTGGGGCCGAAAACCACCCCAATTGGGGCCGGCCCCAATTGGTGGTGGTGGCTACAGCCCTAATCGGGGCCGGCCACCACCAGTGGTGGTGGCTACAGCCCCAATCGGGGCCGGCCGCCTCCAATTGGGGTCGCCGGCCCCGATTGGAGCCCTCTATGGCCCCAATCGGGACCGGCGGCCCCAATTGGTGGTGGCCAGCCCCGATTGGGACTGTATCCACCACCAATTGGTGGTGGCCGGCCCCGATTGGGGCTGTAGCCACCACCACTGGTGATGGTCGGGCCCGACTGGGGCTGTAGCCACCACCACTGGTGGTGGCTGGCCCCGATTGGGGCTGTAGCCACCACCACTGGTGGTGGCCGGCCCTGATTGGGGTTGTAGCCACCACCAATTGGGGCCGGCCACCACCAATTGAGGTGGTTTTCGGCCCCAAGCGGTGGTGGCCGGTGCCGTGGGGTGGTGGTCGGCCCGTTTCGTGGTGGTCGGCGGCCTTGAAGGTGGTGGTTGGTGGCCGGCGGCCTTGGACGGTGACTTGAGCAAACAATAGAGACTAAATTGTAAATATTAAATTTTAGAAATATAAATTTGAGGACTAAATTGAACAAAATAAAAGTATTTAACGGTCAAACTAACTCTTGACTAACGGAAATACCAAAAACATACAACCTCTCAAACATATGGCACCAAAAGCCTACAAAATGAAACATTTGGCACAAAAAACCTACACATGTGACACCAAAAGTACCTTTAACCCTAATCGAAATTAGGCATCAAGTTTGATTAAAACGTGAAAATTACAAACCGATTTGCATTGTGTAGGTAATTTTAAAGTTTGAAAAAATTTGGATTTTAAAATTTGACCATCCTATTTTTTAGTTGACTCGGGTCGGCCCGACCAAATTGGCCTGGTTCACGTCAATTCGGTCCGACCGGTCCGGTTCGGTTGAACCGGTCCAGTTCGGTAAAAATAGGTTTGGTTCGGTTTTCACACACAAACCGGGTCGGTTTGGTTCGATCCGCTAGTTACCCGGTCCGACCCGACCCATATGGGTCGAACCGATTGAGAAAACCCGGTTTGGTTGACTCGTTCCGGTTGGACCCGTGGAACCAGCCCCGGTTCGGGTTCCCATGGTCTTCTGGGTCAGTTGGCCCGAGCCGGATGTACAAAATTGGACTGTCCCATTTTAGGGTTCGGCCGAAACTCTTTCTTGTGGGTTAAGTATAGTTTCAAAATCCACTAAAAACCTAACTTAGCCACCAAGTAAAAATAATTATAGATATAATTTCCAATATTTGCACAATATATAAATTTAGTAAATTTCGACCGCAATATATATATATATATATATATATATATATATATATATATATATATATATATATATATATATATATATATATTGTCAAGATTCTATACTTAGAGATATAAATCTATCAACAATATATTTTCTCAATTTTTATGGTAACTAAATCTATCAATATTATCAATATTCCCTATTACGGCGGCTCATTCACCAAATGCCAATAAAAACAATGCAAAGTTCAAAAGTTTCCACCAAACACATTTGATCAAAATCAGAGGTTAAACACTAGATACATAACTTATCAAAATTCAGAAACAGATCAGAGTCAGAGGTCAATCAGAAACAGAGGCTTCGAACTTAATCGAAAGTCGGAACGGAACATAACATATCAGATCAGAGGTTTCGAACTTAATCGAAATTCAGAAAAGAATCAGAGGTTGCTCTAGTCTTTTCACCACGCCTACGATACCTGCAGGAAGGCTCCAATATTTATCCCCCATTAGAAGGATGCAGAGCCCATGTATGCCGCTGGGTCGGCTCCAATGTTTATCCCCCACTGGAAGGATACAAAGCCCAGATATTCCTCTGGGTCGGCCAGAAGCGATCGATCTCCGTATGCATACGCTAGAGGGCCCCTCGTAAGTGTTCAGATCATAGCCAGACTTACGAGCACATAATCAAAGACATATAAAGAACTTCTAAAAACATGTTTCTAGTAATTAATTTCCTATCAAAATATGATATCGAAACGTATAACAGAAACATTCTTGCAAAATCGATCCTATCAAAATATACGTAATTCTTAACAGAACTTCAAGCAATTGATCCGAATTTCAAAATACGAAAATTATATTCATGCTCGAAAATGGCTTATCTTTGAAACTTCATGCCATGCATAAAATATTTATTTTGTAAATATAGGAATAAGCTAAAACTACTTACCTCAACTGAAACTCCGAAACTAATGTTAACAGCTCCGTCGATTCGATCTTCCTAAAAATAATACAATAACGAGTTTAAGACTTTCTGCCCGAACCACGAAGTCTACTAAATTGGTGGCCACCGCCAATTGGGGCCGGCCACCACCAATTGGGGTGGTTTTCGGCCCCAAGCGGTGGTGGCCGGTGCCTTGGGGTGGTGGTCGGCCCGTTTCGTGGCGGTCGGCGGCCTTGGAGGTGGTGGTTGGTGGCCGACGACCTTGGACGGTGACTTGAGCAAACAATAGAAACTAAATTGTAAATATTGAATTTTAGAAATATAAATTTGAGGACCAAATTGAACAAAATAAAAGTATTTAACGGTCAAACTAACTGTTGACTAACGGAAATACCAAAAACATACAACCTCTCAAACATATGGCACCAAAAGCCTATAAAATGAAACATCTGGCACCAAAAACCTACACATGTCAAACATGATGCACCAAAAGTATCTTTAACCCTAATCGAAATTAGGCATCAGGTTTGATTAAAACGTGAAAATTACAAACCGATTTGCATTGTGTAGGTAATTTTAAAGTTTGAAAATATTTGGATTTTAAAATTTGACCATCCTATTTTTTAGTTGACTCGGGTCGGTCCGACCAAATTGGTATGGTTCACGTCAATTCGGTCCGACCGGTCCGGTTCGGTTAAACCGGCCCTGTTCGGTAAAAATAGGTTCGGTTTTCACACACAAACCGGGTCGGATTGGTTCGATCCGTTAGTTACACGGTCCGACCCGACCCATATGGGTCGAACCGATTGTTAAGCCCGGATTGGTTGACCCGCTCAGGTTGGACCCGTGGAACCAGCCCCGGTTCGGCCGGTTTGGGTTCCCATGGTCTTCTAGGTCAGTTGGCCCGAGCCGGATGTACAAAATTGAACTGTCCCATTTTAGGGTTCGGCCGAAACTCTTTCTTGTGGGTTAAGTAGAGTTTCAAAATCCACTAAAAACTTAACTTAGCCACCAAGTAATAATAATTATAGATATAATTTCCAATATTTGCACAATATATAAATTTAGTAAATTTCGGCCCCAATATATATATATATATATATATATATATATATATATATATATATATATATATATATTGTCAAGATTCTATATTTAGAGATATAAATCTATCAACAATATATTTTCTCATTTTTTATGGTAACTAAATCTATCAATATTATCAATATTCCCTATTACGGCGGCCCATTCACCAAATGCCAATAAAAACAATGCAAAGTTCAAAAGTTTCCACGAAACACATTTGATCAAAATCAGAGGTTAAACACTAGATACGGAACTTATCAAAATTCAGAAACAGATCAGAGTCAGAGTTCAATCAGAAACAGAGGCTTCGAACTTAATCGAAAGTCGGAACGGAACATAACATATCAGATCAGAGGTTTTCGAACTTAATCGAAATTCAGAACAGAATCAAAGGTTGCTCTAGTCTTTTCACCACGCCTACGATACCTGCAGGAAGGCTCCAATGTTTATCCCCCATTAGAAGGATGCAGAGCCCATGTATGCCGCTGGCTCGGCTCCAATGTTTATCCCCCACTGGAAGGATACAGAGCCCAGATATTCCTCTGGGTCGGCCAGAAGCGATCGATCTCCGTATGCATACGCTAGAGGGCCCCTCGTAAGTGTTCAGATCATAGCCAGACTTACGAGCACATAATCAAAGATATATAAAGAACTTCTAAAAATATGTTTCTAGTAATTAATTTCCTATCAAAATATGATATCGAAACGTATAACAGAAACATTCTTGCAAAATCGATCCTATCAAAATATACGTAATTCTTAACAGAACTTCAAGCAATTGATCCGAATTTCAAAATATGAAAATTATATTCATGCTCGAAAATGGCTTATCTTTGAAACTTCATGCAATGCATAAAATATTTATTTTGTAAATATAGGAATAAGCTAAAACTACTTACCTCAACTGAAACCCCGAAACTAATGTTAACAGCTCCGTCGATCCGATCTTCCTAAAAATAAGACAATAACGAGTTTAAGTCTCTCTGCCCGAACCACAAAGTCTACTAAATATCCAGCCACTTATTCAGAAATAAAATATCCTAGGATCCAATTCAGATTTCATATTCACTGGTTCAGTCACGACACGTAAAACTAGATGGAGACCCGATATCCCATTATTCGCTGCATTTTTTATCATCTCAGAAAAATTCCCAAAAATTACTGAAAGTAGAGGTTTCAAATACAAGTCCAACGCCGCAAACGGCGTTGCGTATCTGAGTGGCCCACACGGGTTGGTCGAAGTTCGCCGAGCGTGGTCAACTTCATCTTCAACCTAAGACCAAATTTAACAGGTTGCAGAGCAAACTTCAGGAGCTCGGTTCTCCCTTGTCCGGGCTCAGTTTTAGGTGTTCTTGGTGTCAATGGAAAGCCCTTATAATGAACTACAAGCTAGTGCATTCATTTTTGCGAAATAATCTTAAAAATACGAATTTTATGGCCTGAAACTTCACGGTTCAATTAAATTTCTGAAACTTCAAATCTCGATATCTAACCAACGACACGATGAAATTCGGTTTATTCACTCGTGTTAGGTTACTTAGGTTCCCTAGAATCTAACCATGGCCAGAAACGAGAATATTCACCGTCAAAACATAATCCATCATTAACAACCATCGAATTTTTCTCTATCTAGGATTAAACACAGCCCATCAACGAAAACGAATTTAAAATTGTAAAGGTTACCTTATTTCTGTTGTTTATACACTATTGGTGACGTTAAAATTCAGTTATGGCATCCATTGACTCATCTTGTCTTCGAGCTTGTCGAATCCTACACCCATCGACGTTCGCTTGCCAAATCTTTCCGCTACTTTCATCGGCTCTTAGGGTTTTGGGGGGGGGGGGGGGTGGGGGAAGGACTGTTGCAGGTTTCTACAAGTAAGTTCTCCATAGTGTTTATGGTTCCTTCTGTAGGTTTTAAAAAAATATTCATAGAAAGCTTCGTTTTTCCTTAAACTTTGTCGTTAGGTGAAATTAGTCCCACAATTTCTTTATTTGCAAATATAGACCTTAAACATAACGCGGGTGTTACAATCTAACCCCCTTAAAAAATTCCTTCCTCGAAATTTTCTTCTTTTCTTACGGAGTATTTCAATCTTCCTTTCTAATGCTTACAAATTTGGTTGCTTCGAAGTTTAAGTTAACTTCAAGTCACCCTTTCTTTTCGTTACGATGTTCTCCTTGAACACTTATAGACATGATTGTAACCGTCTTGGTACTTAGTCATTGTTGTTCATGGAATCAAACAAAAGATACCTTAAACGAACTCTTGCCTTAAACTCAATAGATGGTAACTAATCACATGCATTTCGTCGTGCATATGTTTCTGTTATCTTTGAAACTTGAATACTTTGTGCACTTGAGTTGTCGTGGGTGATGATGTAAGTCGATACACTACTTCTCTCGTTGTCAAATATCTCAAATCATACAATTTAGCTTAGGATGAGAGTTTTCCTCGCCATTAAAACACCATTCTTTCCTCGTGGCAACGTTCAAAGGATACCTTAACACCGACTAAAAATTCCAGGGTCTCGACGTCCCTTGTCTACGTTACTATTTTGTCTATTCTCACTGTACAAATCCATTTTCGAATCACCTTAACCTTTAGTTATTATTACACAAATTATCATCCACCCCAAATATTTTCATTCTTCTTATTTGTTCCAATAAGTCAGATTTTGACACCTCTTACCATACAATGCTTCACGTGTTGCATCACAGTAGTTGTTTGATAATTTTTGATATCGCTAGACTAAACCAATGATAGTGTCATTCATTGAGCAATAAAAACCAATAATACAAGACATCTACATATATTATCTAGAATTTGAGTAGCTGGTTGTGACTGGCCATTGATTTAAGGATAGAATGAGTACTGAAACTTTCGTCTCAAAATGCCTAATTCAAAATCTCTTAGAAACTTGATTCTTCGTCATTTATGCCCATTCAAAATAATATTCTCTGAAACTCTATGCATTCGTACAATTTTCTTTATGTAGAGCTTCGCTAACATGCCTTAGAGTAATCATTCTGATTGGGCAATAAATGCGCAAATTCCATTGACCAATTCCTAATTACATTAATAACACTTTTCCTATCAGGAGTCATTAACATTCTAGACACAATATCCATCAAATGTTGTTCTTATTAGATATCATCAAGCACCAAAAGAGTCACGGTGCTTATACTTTAGTATCTTCACGACGTAAATTCAATAAACGAGTTTCAAACTTTCCTTCAGTTCCAGAGTTTGGAGCTTTGTTTTAGTTTTCCAAATCGAACATAGCTATTTAGTTCCTTACCCAACAACATTTTTATAGAAGTCGTGGATTTTATTTTCCAATACATACTAATTCATAATGGAACTAAGATCTCTTTATATCGTGACATTCAAGAGGTTACAGATTACTCATATTCGTAACTAATTTTGTCGTAACTTCGATTATCTATATTTTCCCTACTCAATGAATGGTCACATTTCCTTGTATAAAGAAATATTCTTTCTATTTCCATATATAGATCTTCATAAACTTTAAATTTTACATTTAATATCTCACTACTATTTCCATGTTTGGAATGCAAATCGAATTTCCTTCTTCAAAATTAACATTTCTTCTTTAGGTG
Source organism: Clarkia xantiana subsp. parviflora (assembly GCA_036873135.1). Taxonomy (NCBI): domain Eukaryota; kingdom Viridiplantae; phylum Streptophyta; class Magnoliopsida; order Myrtales; family Onagraceae; genus Clarkia; species Clarkia xantiana. The sequence goes on along the minus strand of JAPTYO010000012.1, from coordinate 14,229,580 downwards.
GAATTAGTAACCTATCTGCTACTAAACTACTGTCTAACCCTTTTATCCCAGAATCAACTCATTCTCAATGAGTTGATAAATTCATTTACATGCTCCGACCTCGACACTTTAAGAAATCGTCACCTTCTTGATCGTGAGTCTGGTCTAAATTCCAACTTCCATTTGCTTTCTTATTAACCAACCTTCTTTTTATCTCCAACTCCAAAGGCCAGACTCCCTGTTTAGAGTAAGCTCTTACTCTTGGTGGAGATTATCCATTCATGTTCGTGAGATTCAACTGTAGGATTACGGGGGTAGATACAAGAGAAACTATATCAAGATATGTGCTAGGTAACTAATACGCAGCGGAAGATAGTGCACATACCTACTTTGCTTCTGTATACCTTAGATCACTTGAATGAGCGTTCTCGATCCGTCGGAAGGTTCCCATAGAGGTTCCTGTTAGAGAAGCCCTACGCGGATTATGCATCACAGCAAAGCCTCAGTCGATTCTTCGCGGGATGGATCTCCGGAGTAAATTTCTTGACACAATTTGGCACCTCCTAGGTGTATGTGTGGTTCGGCCGAACTTGAGGTATTTAGTGTTAGATTACGGGGAGTAATCACTACGAATACTATAAATATGGTACTTGCTATAGTAATTGATATTATGCAGCGGAAGATTCGCACATACCTCACAAGTAGTCCGTAGTACCAAGATCATTGCAGAAGGGAGTTCACGATCCTCCGGTCGGCACCCGTAGAGGTTCTTGTGAAGGAAGCCCTACACGGTATATTCTCCACAGCAAAGCCTCAGATCGATTCTTGGCAGGGAACGGATCTCCAGAGTGTTTGCTCGAAGACAAATTGGCACACCCTTGGTGTCTGTGTGGTTCGGCCGAACTAGGGTGTTATGGGGGAGGGTTTTTCTCTCTAAAACACACTAAGGTGGAATTAAAGATTAACCTAATAAAACTCTTAACACCTCATATATATAGGAGGAGTAAAGTGGAGAAAAGTCTACTTTACTCCTCACTAATATTCGGCCGGCCTATGTATAGGGAGGCCCATATTTTGGGCATCTCATGTCAATTGGGATTTGAGTCTGGCCAAATGTCCTAATGTGACATGTACCCAATTAACTTAGGTAACATATGCATATAATGGGCTTCCATTTACGATGCCCATCAACATATGCTTACAGCTCCCACTCGCCGGAATGGGAGGGTGCATGTTAATGTATTATCGTCCAAATCTGCATCAACATTTCACTCCTTTGATCTCGCCCTTGCTTCCGAATAGTTCATACGAGGTTTGCCGTGCGATCGGCGGACACGACGGGCATTGTGCTACTCATCTGTTAGGAGTGTTGTAACGCCCGCGGCACGTTGATTCCCTTTTCTCCAATCAACCTGGTATAAACAACATTTATATAGTGTCGCGCTGTATTATAGGTCAACTGATAATTCTCATTTTGCCTAGTTTCCACATAGGAACACTTCTCCAAGGCATCCGTATAAGTATTCACAACCTTCAACTAGGGGTGTCAATTTCTGACTCGACACGATTTGTAACGGATATGCTTTTTTTCATGTCCTGATCTACACAAAAATATGTACCGTGTCTGATAGATCTGATTACACGACTAGACACGTTTTTAGGCATATCCGTGTAGATCTGATCTGTAAGTCCAACGATAGACACACATCGACACGACTTATCTGAAACTTAATATTTATTTATAAAGATCAGTAATTGTAAAAAGTTGCAACTATGATGAGCGTGATGGGGGATAGACGCATAGAAATCGAAAGACTAACGAAATCAAACCCAGGGTTTGAGGAAATAATCGAAAATAACGACAAAGTCCAACTTAATAGAAAATTACAAAAAAAAAAAAACTGAAATAACATTTAAATATGATTTTAAGCGTCGAAACAATGGAATGTGACCAAAAAGCAGAGCAACACACGGTAAGGCTTAAGTTTAGATCTAAACGCCGTTTCCGCCCGAAAAATACTATTCACGCGCCAAATTCCGACAGTTGAAAGTCCGGGACTAGAAATCGCATAATTCTCGAAATTTCAGAATTAATCGGTTCCGCCCGCATCAAACTATTTATTCAGTACATTACTATGTATTTATAAAACTTATAATAGGTTTTAGTTGTATTCGTAATTGTCATTACTTAATCGGAAAACCATGAAATTCCAATATTAGTGCATAAAGTCTGCATAAAGTCATCAATTTGCAAAGTTGATAAGCTCTTCCTTCAAGAACTTAACCAAAAATATTTTTTTTCCCCACCAAATTTCATTTATATGGGTTGAGAATCCTTCGGGGCATGAGTTGTTTTGATTTACCTTGGTGGAACTATAGGAAAAAGTAGCATATTTTACTATTTTAGGAAATTGTTGATTATCGAGGAGTAAAGTTCGTGTTTTTTTCACCAAAAAAGTTGAGTTTTTCATTTTCATAAAGTTCCGTGTCGACACGGAATCTATTTTGACACGGCATGGCGTGTCAAAACAGACCCCGTGTCCACACGAGATCTGTTTTGACACGAAAATTTTGTGTCTCGTGTCCGTGTCCCGTGTGACACGGGATCTACCCGTGTCAACTCCCGTGTTTGGAAAACTAGCGACACATTTAGGGTGATCTGTTTTGACACGAGAGATTTGTTGACACGCGTGTCACTAGCGATACGGCACGAATCAACACGACACGACGTGATTGCCACCCCTACCTTCAACTAATATCCGGTTGGTGGCAACCTAGTGAATACAAGAGTTGGTGAATTATAGGTGAACTTGACCATCCCCATCGCTCATATCCTTAGTCAAACCCAATCGGTTTCCAAAGACGTGGTCACTGGGCCTTTTTGTTCAGCACTACGCTCGTACGCCGGGAAGCGAACATTGAGCCTGACCTTAGATATGAGTTTCGAGTCCGTGAGGATACTTTGGGTGCCTCTTCATAAGGCTCCCGGGATCAATCACACGCTCGAGGTGAAGAAGTTTGCGCCCGCTAGAATCACGAGGATTCTTATCTAGCACAACCGAGCTGTGACCCCGTGGTCGATCATGACACACACAGTATGAAGCACGCGGTGATAACATACCTAAACTTTTAAGTTGACAGGAATGGTATAAGTCATTCATGCTATCGCAGATTCTCATCTGGCCTAGAATGTGGATTAATGACGAACGAAGTTCATCACAACGATTTGCAAAACGAAAATCATGTCGAGTTACTTCGAGACTAGATAATCATCATGCATAATTAGGTTTATCCCCCTGATTCTTAGCCAGCCTTGCTTGGTAGAGGCCTTCCTCCACCGCAAGACGACCGTACCTGTGTGACTAGGTAAGGCCTACATTCGACATAGTTTTGGCAGATGATTGCGTCCTCCTACAACTTAGTTTATAGACCGTAAATCTGATGTATTCAAACATTATGACGTCGATAGATCATAAACTCAATTGAAATTCTTTCGTTTCAAAAATGTAACTTTCAATTATCAAAATATTATCAAAGATACATGCCACTTTTAAACCCTACGCAATCCATGCAGTTTTACATGCTTTTCGAATATCTCCCTGCGTAGTGGTTTAGTTAATGGGTCCGCAACCATGTTATCAGTGGAAAAGTATTCCAAAGTGATTATATTGTCTTCTACCATAGATTTAGCATAAAAATATTTCACATCAATGTGTTTGGTCCTACTATGGTACTTCAGATTCTTTACTGCCGCAATGGCTGCCTGACTTTCCGAGAACACCTTCACATGTTTACTCTCGACATCGCCATCAAGCAGCGCAGTAAGAAGCCTTTTTAGCTAGACCGCTTCCTGTGCGTTCTTTGGAGAGGGCTACGAATTCTGATTCCATCGTGGACAACGCGACACAAGTTTGCTTCTTGCTCGTCCATGAAATAACGGCATTAGCAAGGAGAAAGACTCATCTTGTGGTGGACTTACGATCATCTGGATCGTCACCATCGTCGGCGTCACTGTAACCGGTCAATTCTAACTTCCCGCCCTCATAGGACAGTGCGTAGTCGGCAGTACCTTTCAGATAACGAATGATTCGTTTTACAGCCTTTAAATGTTGATAGCCAGGATCTGACTGGAAACTACTAGGCCCACGACGTAACAGATATCCAAACGGGTGCATTGTATGGCGTACATCAAACTACCAACCATGCTTAAATAATCTGCACCCTTCATCTATTCTCGCTCTGCCAGGTTCTTGGGGCCGTCACGTTTTAACAGTGCGCACCCAAACACCACTGGCGTATCCACAGGTTTGGCATTCTGTAGTTTGAACCTTTTCAACAATTTGTTGATATAGGCTTCTTGAGATAGACATAATTTCCGGGTAGCCCGATCTCTAGCAATTTTAATGCTTAAGATGTACGTGGCTTCTCCCATGTCTTTCATCTCAAATAATGTTGGATATACGCCCAAGATATCACTAAGTGGACCACTCGGGAAGAACACAGACACCTGAGGCCCATCGCGTAGGCCCGGAGAACACCCCAAGGGGCGAAATCCACTCGGGAAGACCCCGAGTGGAAAGCCCACCCGGGGGGAACCCAAGCAAGGGACTCCTTGCTCGGGTTACCCGAGCAAGGTCCCTCTTGCTCGGGTAACCTGAGAAAGACTCCCCTTGCTTGGGTAACCCGAGCAAGGCCTAGGGGGTACCTCTTCGGGTACCCTCATCCGTCCGAACGAGTCACCCTCGTCCGGACCCCCACCCTCGGAGGATATTTCGCCCGAGACTTACCCTTAGAGGCCACATACCTACACTTGGCCATGATAAACTCATCTACGGTCGAACCGGGGTTAAAGGCACCTTATTTATGGTCAGGACCAGCTCATATTACGAAACTGCCACAACCAGACCAGAGAACCACTTGAACCGGGGCGGTCTGATAGAAACTCTATAAATAAAGAGCTAATCCCCTCATTTGTAGGTAATCACTCTTTATCTAAGCTCACCCTCTCTCTAGAAGCTATCACTGACTTAAGCTTAGGAGTGGGCTTATAGGGACCACCAGGTGCCCTTTGCAGGTAAGCGAGGAAATGAGAAGGAAATACGGGAAGAAGAAGCCCATCAAGGAGAAGATCGGGAAGAATAAGCCCATCAAGGAGAAGAAAGAGAAGGATAAGCCCATAAATAAGACTCGTGTGCAAACACTGGCGCCGTCTGCGGATTTGAGCAAGAAGCACGTAGCCTCTACCTAAGCTCGATGGCAACAAACAATATGCAAATAGGGTACAACGGGGGCAGTATTTGTGAAGCACCAATGATGGATCTTCAAGAATCAAACATAGGAGAGCAAAAGATGAAGATGGAAGACCAACTACCACCTAAAGAATATCAACTGCCTCTGGATAGCACCCCATCAAACTCTACAACACCACAGTGGGGGGTAAGCCAAGAACTACCCCCACCACCCCCAATGACAAAAAAGTGGACAGCCGGAGCAACAATAAATACAATCCATGGAGGCATAACCTCAGGAGGAGAAACAAACTATGCAAGAGAGGTGTATGCTACACAGTCATGGGAAAAACAAAAGGCACAGGAAGGAAAGCATAATGGGAGGGAACTCCACTTTGGGGGAAAAGACATAAAAAACGTGAGCCTTCCTAACAACGAGGCACTTGTAGTCACCATCGGCACCAAGTAAAGAGGATCTTGGTGAATGAAGGAAGTTCGACAAACATCCTGGCATTTGATACAATGATAAAACTTGGGATGAAGAAAAAAGACCTGAAGCCACTATATAACCCACTAACAGACTACCAAGGAACAATGTCATATCCGATGGGAACAATCACTTTACCGGTGACATTGGAGGATGGAGAAGCAAACCTCACCTTCGACGCTAACTTTGTCATAGTGGAAAAATTTATCGGTTACAATGGAATGCTAGGATGTACCTCAATAAACAAATATGGCATGATTCCGTCTACAGCATTTCAGGTACTCAAATTCTGAGGAAAAGGAGTAGGCGAGCTTAAATGAGACCAATCGGTCGCACGGATATGCTTGAATGACATATGGAAGGAGGAAGCCAACAAACTCCCGCCAGATGAGTTTCTCATTGACACAGACCCAAGAGAGGAATATGGAAGACCAGCTCATGCGGAAGACATAAAAGAAGTTTTAATAGAAGAGCCAGACAGAAAAATACGTTTGGGGACAACACTCTCCAAAAAGGATGAAGAGGACTTAGTAGCTCTCCTCAAGGAATACAAAGAGCTATTTGCATGGTCCCCAAGCGATATGCCAGGAATAAGCGAAGAAGTAATCTCGCACAAGCTAAACATTAGTGAGTCAACCCGACCAATAGCACAAAAATACGATCACTATGGGAACCTAAGAAGATCACAATCCGAGAGGAGGTGGGTAAACTACTAGACGCAGAGTTCATACAAGAAATAAGATTCCAAACATGGGTAGCAAACCCAATATGGTGAGAAAGAACAATAGAAGATGGCGAATGTGCATTGATTACCGCGATTTGAACAACGCATGTCCGAAAGACGCATACCCGCTTCCACGAATAGACCAGCTAGTAGACTCCACAGTAGGACATGAAATAATAAGTCTCATGGACGCATACTCAGGGTACAACCAAATCAAGATGTGTCCAGAAGATGCACCACACACGGATTTCTACGCAGACAGTGAGGTCTACCACTACAAAGTGATGCCTTTCGGATTAATAAATGCAGGAGCAACGTACCAGAGGATGGTCAACAAGCTATTTGGGGATATGATTGGAAAAACGATGGAGGCATACATTGACGACATGATCGTCAAGTTCAAAGTAAAAGCAAGCCATGAGGCTGACTTACGGAAGGTATTTGAGAGGATGCGTATCCATAAAGTACGGTTAAGTGAATGCAAGTCTTTTTAAAAAAGGCCCTCCCTTTTTCAAGATATCCGAGCTTTTCTTTCTAGGCGACCAGCACTCAAGAAAAAACCGACTAACAACAATCTGATATCATCCAAATCACTCAGATGCAGCGTCGAAAAATTACGAAGAACTCAAGAGTCGATCATCAAAACGTCTGATATCCACTAAATCACTCAGACGGATCGACTACTTGCAGTGCAGAAGAACTCAAGAGTCGATCATCAAAATGTCTGATATCCACTAAATTACTCAGACGGATCGACTACTTGCAGTACAGAAGAACTCAAGAGTCGATCATCAAAACATCTGATATCAGTCAAATCACTCAGATGGATCGACTACTTGCAGTGCAGAAGAACTCAAGAGTCGATCATCAAAACGTCTGATATCCACTAAATCACTTAGACGGATCGACTACTTGCAGTGCAGAAGAACTCAAGAGTCGGTCATCAAAACATCTGATATCCACTAAATCACTCAGACGAATCGACTACTTGCAGTGCAGAAGAACTCAAGAGTCGATCATCAAAACATCTTATATCAGTCAAATCACTCAGATGGATCGACTACTTGCTATGCAGAAGAACTCAAGAGTCGATCATCAAAACGTCTGATATCCACTAAATCACTCAGACGGATCGACTACTTGCAGTGCAGAAGAACTCAAGAGTCGATCATCAAAACATCTGATATCATTCAAATCACTCAGATGGATCGACTACTTGCAGTGCAGAAGAACTCAAGAGTCGATCATCAAAACGTCTGATATCCACTAAATCACTCAGACGGATCGACTACTTGCAGTGCAGAAAAACTCAAGAGTCGATCATCAAAACATCTGATATCAGTCAAATCACTCAAATGGATCGACTACTTGCAGTACAGAAGAACTCAAGGATCGCTAACGGCCTGATATCCACTAAATCACTCAGACGTATCGATTACTTGAAGTTCTTGAAGACTGATCTTCCCAAAGTCACGAATCGACCATCCAAAATCTGATATCAGCCAAATCACTCAGAAAGGTCGACGACTCGGAAGACAGATTAGATACTTGGGAAATTTTACCCTTCTTAAAGTTCGATTGTGTAGAATTTCGATATCTATTCTAAAAATCGAGCATGTTCAATGAGCAACAATCTTTGGTATGTTTATTGGGAATGATTAGGCTTTCTAAAAAAGATCTAATAGTACTTTAAGTTTGGCGGAAAGTGCAAAAGGGTAATAAAGGAACGAGTAAGCAAAGATCGTCAAAGATGGATAAAACCTCCCTTCATTAAACAAACAAAGTTTACATTGAGTCGGAAAGGAAATTAAAACATCTATACAAGCTTCCTCCTCCTCTCCCTAGCCCTAGCCTCCTCCACCAAATACCCTCGAAGAGCCTCCACCTTCGAGAAGTCGAAATTAGGGTCCATAGCCCTAATATCCTTCACCACTGAGGCAATGGTCGAGAGAAGCATCTGCCCGCAAGTCATGGCAGCATCATTCTGGTACGCCTCACTAGCTTTATAGCTAGCAATGACCTCAGATCAGATCTCTTGTGCTTCTCCACCTCCGCCTTCAGCATGGCGATCTCCTCTTAACAAGAAACCACCTTGGTTCGAAAAATATTCAGAAAAGCAGCCGAATCCCGGTAAGCCTCGCTGAAAACCGCCGAAAGAGTCATAAAAACCCTCGAGGCGTCTCTGCAAGAGGAGAGCTCTTCGGTCGTACTCGTCAAGGTGGCAGTCAGGCGAGTGAGCTCCTCTTCAAAACGAGCAACCTCTCTTCGAAGATGTTGCCCCACCTCCACCTCCAACTCTATAGAGGCGAGTTTCCCCCTCAGGAGACAAACTTCCTCATTCAAGTCGAGGATCAATTGACCAACCTGCAAGAAGTCGCGGGTGGCCTGAAAAAGAACAAACGTGTTCAGTATGAAATTATACCAAAAAGATAACAGCAAGAAAAAACGTCAAAAACCCTTACCTTAGCTTGCCGATGCAGGAGTTGTCGAGTAGCCTCCTCCGCATAATCAATTGGCAGGCGGGAGCGATCTAGAGGGGGGACGGAGGCGTTTACCAGGTGAGGAGCCAACTCTTTATTGGCAATGGAGTGGCTCTCCTTCAGTTGATACCCCTTCAAAGAGGCGAGTGGATCCTAGTCGACATCCCCCCTTGAAGAGTCGGGGGCAGAATGGAGCATCCTCTAAGCAAAAGGAGGACCCTCAAACCTCAAGCCTGTCATGGCTTGCGAAGAAGAAGGCTCCATAAGAGCCTTACCCTTTGGATCATCTCCTGCAAAAGAAAAATGTTAAAGAGATTCTATAAGCCTTAAAAGAAAAAGATCGACGAAGAATGAGGCTCTATACCTTTGGAGGAAGAAGGGCCAGTAAGAATAGGAGTGACTGTCGGAACGGTCTCCTGGAATTCGGAGATGGGGTGGCGATGGTGACCCTCGCCTTCTTGGAAGATTTGGTGTCTCCCTTCTTGGTAGGTCTCTTAACGCTTCCTCGAGGGGTCCTTATTTTCTCGGCAGCTTCAGTTGCCTCCCCTGCCTTAGCAGAATCAACAACGGTATCAAGAGAAGACCCCTCCAAAACAGGTTGAGCCTCGTGGAAGTCAATGGGTTCAGGGGCGATCTCCGCGGCCGCTGCTACCGGATCCTCGGTAAGAGGCACTCCTGTCGCCGCCTGAGCATCAAAAAGATGCTTAAAAAGACCTACAGAAAGCAGAAAGAAGATTCAAAAGGCGACTATGAAATGAAAGGAGAAATTACCCAATTTAGAGGAGGATCCTCAAGTCGTAGACGGATCGAGGCTCTGATGAGGGCCTCCTCTGTGGTGTCAACCACAGACTTCCAGGGAACAAAGTCGGGAGAGGTAACTATGGCGTGAATTTCACCAATAGTGATAAGCTCCTCCGGAGTCAACCCCCGCAGATTCGGGGCAGAATCAGGGCCAAGTGAGGGAATTAAAGGTCAGGAGACACCTTCTCGACAGAAGAAGTAGTAATTCTTCCAGTTGGCGTTATAAGACCTGAGATCGGTCACCAACTTTGTGGCCGACTCCCACGAATACTCGTCATCAGTAGGCCATCGGCTATTGAAGCTACAAACGAGCTCCCGACTCTTGCGCATTTGGTAAAAGAACCGAAAAATTTGTAAAGAATACGTCCATTGGTAGATGTCACACAAGCAACGAAAACCCACCCAGAAATGGATAGCATTCTCCGTCAGTTGGCAAGGATGAATGCGATAATGCTCGCAGAGCTCTTTCAAATCATCACAGAAAAGGAATCGGATTCCCGCCTCAAGCTGACCTAGATACACCGGGACCTCTTCCTCTCTAGGTCGATATTTTTCCCCAACGGGACCACAGTATCGAGGGTTCTTGGCGTCGCTCAGATTGCCTAAAGTCATGGATTTTATGAAGCCATGACAAGTTAATTTGTTCTTTTTGGGAGAAGGAAAGGAAGGGATAAATCTTTGAGAACTACCTGAGGGAATTTGACCAGCCATAGGAGTTTTAGAGAGAGACTGGAGAAAAGAAGCTTCTTTTTCAGGATCAGAAGGGTCGGCAGTGGCGACTCCAAATAAAATCCTCTCTTCAAGAGTACACGGTCGAGGAGAATTGGGATTAATGAAAAAGTGTTGTATTTGTTCGCCAGGGTGAGAGAGGAAACAAGAGCAGAGGTAAAAAAGTGAAAGTGGAAGCCCTATTTATACTGAAGAGCTCAGTCGTTTGGGTAACTTCCCAGCGAAGCCTTCCCGAGGTCAGCCATCCATTGGTGCCTTCACTGACAACAAGACCGTTGCCCTGCACCTGTCAATAGACTAACGAGGTGACTCTCCAACTCCCCAAGGAGCTCTCAACAGTCAGAATTACCGAGCCAAAGTCTTGTTCCTAACCTAGAGTCTCTTCAACTTCTGTGAGCCCAAGAGTTTTATCGGCTAACAGAGTATTCTCGCCAAGGATCAGAGGTAATACTCGACTCAAGGCCTCCCCTTTATAAATAAAGTTGACGACTTAAGTCTCGGGGGAAAGTGTTGGGTTATGATTAATTAAACTCGCCATTAAGCACAAAAATTGAGTACGTACAAAGGACAAGGAAAGAATATTCGTCGACCTTTCTAACTCGTCTTAACGAGATAGGGATGAAAGGTCGACGACAACTTATGAAAAAGTCGACTTCCAAAGTGCGACCGCCTGCCATCAGAAGAAACCTTCTTTCGAAGGTAAAGACAGGTGGCGACCTGCTAGTTACTATCAGAAGAAACCTTCCTTCGAAGGTAAAGACAGGTGGCGACCTGCTAGTCACTATCATCAGAGGAAACCTTCCTCCGGAAGTAAAGACAGGTGGCGACCTGCTTGTCACTATCATCAGAGGAAACCTTCCTCCGGAAGTAAACACAGGTGGCGACCTGCTTCAACCGTCATTAGGGGAAACCTTCCTCTAGAAGTAAAGATGAGGTGGCGACCTGTTTGTCACCTGCTTGACCGACTCTGAAGAGAAACCCCCCAAGGAGGGTAACCGTCATATAAACTTGGTAACTTATCCCTATAAATAGGGACTATTTCTATTTTACTTGATTACATTCAGTCAGTTCTAAATACGTTCATGTATTATTACTCTCAAATCCATTACTGATTTAAGCTTCGGAGTAGAATCAGGGGCCATCCCCACCCCTTTCTCAGGTTCTCGCCCCACACAACCTCTTAGAGGAAAACTTAGCGTTCGAGAGAGCTAAGTCCGAGGCGATACTTGGAAGTCCATCTCCTGAAGTTCAAGGCCACATCATTTTGATCCAAACAACGCCCAAGACTTCCTATGACACAAGACGCGAAACCCCACCCAAGCAAGATGAACGCTAGGCACTAATTCGAGAGGAGATATTCCATAATATTGACAAAGGTCACACAAGGCGGCAAAATACGGAAATCGCAGCCCTGCCTTGACCTGACTAGGGTACACAACAGACCACCCTTGCGGAGGAAGAGTCACACATCCAAGCAGCAAACCCTCAGGAAGCGAATCGTACGGATAACAAGGTATGTCCTCAGACTGCAAACCAGCCATCTTAATAAGACTCCTATATGTGGAAAGCTTAAGATAGTTCCTTAAAAATTCGGCTACGGGGGCATCAGAATCCGAGTTACATGACACAATAGAACCCCAATCAACATGCAAATCATCATCAGGCATATCGGCTAAACTGAAAACGGGCAAACGACTAGACTTCAAGGTAACATCCTCTTCGTCCGAAGAGGAAGGTATGAGGGGGCAACGAGTAGACTTACGAAGCTTTGGCATGATGAACGCGATCCTTAATCACAAGCGACGAACGAAGAATAGCCCGAAGTAACCTACAACTAGAAACAAAATACCATCAACAACTACATAACACCAACAAGTCAACGATATAACCGAATGATACGGTACAACGAAAAAGAGGGGAGAATTCCAAATTCTCCGCCTAGAACTTTTCCAAATAAGACGTTACACAAGTGTGCAACGCATTATAAAAGGAGAGGAGCCAAATATTCTCGAAGTTGAGAACTTCCAACAAGACGTCACACGAGGACGCAACGAAACACCAAAAAGGGGGGTAGCACCGCTACCTCGCCTCGAAAAACTTTCCGACGTTAAAAAGGGGGATATAATCACTACCTCGCCTAAAAATTTCTCTAAGTATAAAAAGGGTGGTATCATCACATTTTCCATCGAAATTTTTTTTCGAAGGTTATAAAAGGGGGTATCGGCCAATTTTCCGCAAAAAAAATTCTAAGACCAAGTAGATGGGATATCATCACATTTTCCATCAAAAGCCTTCCTAAGTTCAAATAGGGTGGTATCATTACATTTTTCATCGAAAAAAAAAATTTCGATGACCAAAAAAGGGGAGTATCGGCCAATTTTCCGCAAAATTTTTCTAAGCCCAAATAGGTGGGATACCATCAAATTTTCCATCAAAAGCCTTCCTAAGTTCAAATAGGGTGGTATCATTACATTTTCCTTCGAAAAAAAATTTCGAGGACCAAAAAAGGGGAGTATCGGCCAATTTTCCGCAAAATTTTTTCTAAGACCAAATAAGTGGGATACCATCACATTTTCCACCAAAAACCTTTCTAAGCCTAAATAGGATGGTTTCATCACGTTTACTATCGATAAATTCTTCAAGGGCCAAAAAAGGGGTATAGTTACATGTTCCATCAAAAAAAAAAAAAAATTCGAGGACCAAAAAGGGGAGTATCGGCCAATTTTCCGCAAAAATTTTTCTAAGACCAAATAGGTGGGATACCATCACATTTTCCATAAAAAGCCTTCCTAAGTTCAAATAGGGTGGTATCATTACATTTTCCATCGAAAAAAAATTTCGAGGACCAAAAAGGGGAGTATCGGCCAATTTTCCGCAAAATTTTTTCTAAGACCAAATAGGTGGGATACCATCACATTTTCCACCAAAAACCTTTCTAAGCCTATATAGGATGGTCCCATCACGTTTACTATCGAAAAATTCTTCAAGGGCCAAAAAACGGAGTATAATTACATTTTCCATCGAATTTTTTTTTTTCAAAGTCTAAAAAGGGGGATACCTTCTAATTCCGCAAGAATGTTCTAAGTCAAAAAAGGGGGGTCTAGTCACTTCGTTGCTTCGAAATATTTTTTCCATGACCAACACAATACACGATAGGATATTCAACAAGCACGTATCAAAGCAAGGCATTACCAACAATCATCAAATCGAAACTCATACAAGGAAATATCGGAAGAATTCACGAAATCGAACCTCGGAAATGGAGGGCAAGAAGCCAATAGTCAACCCACCCCGCGCGAACCCGACCCGCTAGCGCTCCACCGGCCCCGCCACGAACTGCCCTCCCCCACCGACCCACCACCCACCCTCCGCCGTGCCACCGGTGGTCGAACCGCCGCCGCCGTCGAGCACCTCCAAGCCGCCGGAACTCTCCACCCTTTGTGTTGCTCCACCCAAGCTAAAACAAGACCAAGCTCTAAATCAAAGCACACCAACCTCTAATGTTAGCTCCATGGAGTGTCTTGCAAGGAGGAATGGAAAAATGGAAGAGAAATAGTGATGGAAGAAGAGGAGATGTGGAGAGGAATGGTAGGTTGGAGAAGAAGAAGAGAGAAGGTGGATAGTAAAATGAGGAGAATGAGGACAAAAATGGTGGGTGGGGGTATAAAAAGGAGGGTTGATAGTTTTTTATGGTGATTAATTCACAACCACACATTTCCAACACATGGAAAAATTCAAATGCTAAGGCATGGAGGTAACATATCTATTCAAAATATCATCATGTCATCTTATACATGTCATAAAAATCGGACCAAAGGAAAAATCTCACGATTCGGAAAATTTTCCGCAAGACAAATTAAAGGGGGTATATACATGAAAATATCACATACAGTTCTACATCCGTACTAACGTTTCCAAATATGACAATCTCGTAAGACAGGAAGGACGAAGACAAGAATCGACGAAAATATCAACATGGAAAGCACCGAATGAGGTAACCCGTATCGAACGGCTCCAAGTTGAGTGTCTATGCCGTCTAAAAAATGAGTCAAGAAAAGGGTTACGCCATTACTTGACTCGGGGGCAAATGATGGATATACACCCACTTAGACCCGTTTCGACCCGACTTACTCACCACTCGGACCCAAAAAGGTCTTAGACCGACACACGACAAAACCCGAACTTAGAGAAAATCACCGCCAAAGACCCACGAGACAAAGTTCGGCTAGGGACACCCCCTAACCGAACAATGTTCGGTTAGGAAGGTCCTAACCGAACATTGTTCGATTAGGACACCCCTAACCGAACATTTTCGGCCCGGGGGTCTCCCCCCCGGGCCACGCATACCCCGAACTACCAAAATCGTTCCCCACACCTCCGATGCTTAGCTTGGCCTAATCCCTACTTATCTTAGTTAACCGCATGATTAACAGACTAATTTTGCGATTAGTCGACTAATGGTCCAATAGCCCTATAAATAGGACTCTTGCCATTTCATTTGAACAACTTGAGCTCTCATGCATTTTGCTCTCCCTTCTCTCTAGACTTTCTCTCTCTAGAGCATATACTTATTTAGGCATCGGAGTGGGCTCACCGAGCACCCCCCCCCTTTGGTGTTCGGTAGTCCATTTGCAGGTACTCGGAGCATAACGGAGATCGGAGATAGGAGAACGAGGACAACCCCCTCACTCGACGTCTTTAGGTGAAACATCGGAGCAAAGACTACCTTTGACGTCTTTAGGTGGAATATCGGAGCAAGGACTACCTTCGACGTCTTTAGGTGGAACATCGGAGCAAGGACTACCTTTGACGTCTTTAGGTGGAATATCGGAGCAAGGACTACATTCGTCGTCTTTAGGTGGAACATCGGAACAAGGATCACCTTCGACGTTTTCAGGTGGAATATCGGAATGAAGACAATATCCGAACGTCTTTAGGTGGATCGCCAAAGCGGAAATCATTCCTACGAAAGGAATCGCAATCCAAAGACGAATATTTTTACAGGTTCATACATTTCTGTCGGATACCGACCGATTGGTTCACGCATGACCCGAACCAATTGGTAGCGTGATCCAACAGAGAGGATGACCCCCCCCCCCCTTGTGAAGGACGGTTGAGCTTATACACCCGGTCGGTGTTTTTATGATTGTTGCATTTGTGTTTTCCTCCTGCTTGTTTTGGAGATGATTTTGTTTCATGGATAGATACTCTGATTTGCTTTCCATTGTTGTAGTACTTCTTTCTATGTTGTGTTTGGATGACTTGGTGTGCTTCTAGCACGCCTTTTGTTATGATGCTCTATTCGAATGGCCTATACTTCCAGGACTTATATTCCTTTTATTTTTTGTTGCAATGGTTGTCCTTATAGATCTTCCTATTTCCATATGTAAAGGTAGTTGATTGCTTTATCATATTTCAAGGTTTCCTTTTGGATCTTCCCATTTTCGACTGTAAGGGTGGCCATGTGGGTCTTATGTCCCTTTTCGGTTGGAATGGTTGCCCTTATAGATCTTCCTATATCCATATGTAAAGGTTGTTGATCGTTTTATCATACGTTAGGGTTGTCTTTTTGGATCTTCCCATTTTCGGTTGTAAGGGTGGCATGTCAGGTCTTATGTCCCTTTTCGGTTGGAATGGTTGTCCTTATAGATCTTCCCTGTCCATATGTAAAGGTTTTTTTATCACTTTATCATATGTCAGGGTTGTCTTTTTGGATCTTCCCATTTTCGGTTGTAAGGGTGGCCCGTCGGGTCTTAAGACCCTTTTCGGTTGGAATGGTTGTCCTTATAGATCTTCTCATGTCCATATGTAAAGGTTGTTGATCGCTTTATCATATGTCAGGGTTGTCTTTTTGGATCTTCCCATTTTCGGTTGTAAGGGTGGCCCGTCGGGTCTTATGTTCTTTTTCGGTTGGAATGGTTGTCCTTATAGATCTTCCCATGTCCATATATAAAGGTTGTTGATCGTTTTATCATATGTCAAGGTTGTCTTTTTGGATCTTCCCATTTTCGGTTTGTAAGGGTGGCCTGTCGGGTCTTATGTCCCTTTTCGGTTGGAAAGATTGTCCTTATAGATCTTCCTATGTCCATATGTAAAGGTTGTTGATCGCTTTATCATATGTCAGGGTTGTCTTTTAGGATCTTCGCATTTTCGGTTTGTAGTGGCCCGTCGGGTCTTATGTCCCTTTTGGTTGGAATGGTTGTCCTTATAGATCTTCCCATGTCCATATGTAAAGGTTGTTGATCGCTTTATCATATGTCAGGGTTGTCTTTTTGGATCTTTCCATTTTCGGTTTGTAAATTCCTGGAAAAACATCTCATTCATTAAGTTTCATTTTCGCTTCATACATAAGGAAAGTCTAAATGGAGTCAGTGGATATCATTTATTACATATTCTCCACTCTAAGTGGGGGCAAACTCCAGCTCTTCTGATCCAACCTCATCCTCCAGGCGTCCAGCGTGGATTTCCTCTTCGACCTCCAGCCTGAGGGCTAAGCATTTGTTAGTACTAAGACCCCAGGTCTTGTGGTATTCACACCATCCCTCCACTTCTACTCCGCTGAAGGCCATTGATGATTCTATGGGTGGTGGGATCCGGTCACAGAGGACTATGTTGTATTGCTCTTCTATCTCGCTCCTTAGAGGTGTGAAGTGTACTATCCGCCCGTCACTGAGTCTCTAGTAGCTTATTTCTTCCTCTTCCTCTATCTATATTGCTTGCCACAGTTTATGGTTGAATTCTTCGACTGAAGATATGGCGGCGATGCCCCCTTCTCCTCCGAAGTATTCCTCAGCGTCCCTCCTTAGGTTCCTGAAGAAGGCCCTAACGAACTCATTCCTGGTTGTTTTGAGTTCTGCCGCCACCGTCGTTAGCCTCGCGAAATAGGTTTTTTATCAGCTCATCTCCTTTTTGTTGGATATCATCCAAGCATGCACGATTCTTCCTTTTTTCACTTCTTTTCTTTCTTTCTTTCTTCCTTTCTTCGACTTCTTCCACGTCCTGCTCATTGGGCTATTGCCTTTTCCTCTTCTTGAAAACCTCCCTTGTTACACTTAGAAGTTGGGTTACTGCTCCTTTCATCACATCCATCATGTTCTTCCATCATTGCTTGACCATTCCATTCAAATTTCCTCTTGGGGTATCCACAAAGGCGATTGGTAGTCCGTGTTGTGCCTTTCTCCTCATGGCATTCAGGTAGCATTTCCTTAACGCTGCTTGGTCCCCCAGTACCTCACCAATGTCATTTGGTGTCGGGAATTTCATCTTTTGGTGGACGGTTGATGGGACTATGCGATTTGGGTTGATGGTCGTGCGGCCCAATATTCCGTTGTATGTCCCCTACTCTTCAACCACCACAAAGATTATTTTCAAGTGGACTTGTGTCCAACCTTCGCCCAAGGTTACTGGAAGGGTTATGATCCCCATAGGGAATGTGGTTGCTCCTGCGAAGCTCACCAAAGGGAAGTTAACAGGCCTAAGATCCCGCTTTGTCCTTCCTAATGCTCTAACCACGTCGATATGAAGGATGTCTGTAGACTGCCTCCGTCCACTAATATTCTTCTTACGTTTCAGCCGGCAATATCCATCGTGATTACCAAAGCATCATCATGTGTATATACCACATACTCTAAGTCCTCGTCCAAGAATGTTATTTTCATGTTCTCGCCTGGCCTTTGCCGTTTCCCGAATGGTGACATTTCATTGACTTATTCCATATATACCTCTCTTGAGTTTGAGGCTTCTCCCCCTGCTGCTAGACCACCATGGATGACGTTGATGGTCAATTTTCTATTTTGTGGGGAGGGAAGTCCTCCATTTTTTCTTTTCCTTTTCCTTTGCCGGTGTACTTTGGTTGAGGGCTCCTATCTCTTTTTCTCTCATCCTTCACAAAGTTTTTCAGCATGCCTTCTTGGATGAGGTATTCGATGTCACGTTGGAGGTGGAAGCAGTTATCTATGTGATGTCCATAAGCATTGTGGTATTCACACCACTGTTCTAAGTTATTTCCCATCATTCCCCTTCTTTTTTTCCGTTGGCGGAGTCCATAGGTTGAGTCTCTTCATCTCTTGTAAGATTACTAAGGCTTCCATTGTCAGAGGGGTAAAGACAATGTTGCGAATGCCTTGGGGTTTTTGTTGCTCATTGGCTCTTGCTCCTCCCTGGGACGTCTAGGCCTGTCTTCTCGGGGGCTGTTGTTGATGCTGTGGCTGTTAGGATTTTCCTTTTGCTGGTTTGTTCTCATTTGCCTGTGCTTCATAGCCTTTCTTTCGATTTGAGCGTGCGCGCTCCAAATCGATATAAGATTTTACTCTCTCCGCCATCTCTTCCAGTGAGTTGATTGGCATTACCTCCACGTTTTCTGCCAGAGGTAACCCCGACGCCCCAGATTTCTTATGAAGGCCCGAACTATCTCCGCTTCAGATAACATTGTTGCTATGTCGGAGATATTCAGGTTGAACCTCGTGTAGTTGCTTGCCAAGCTTTCGTCGTGCCCTTTCTTTACATCATCCAGTGCAGAGTCTCCCTTCAGGAGCTGCCTTTCCCCTAAGTAATGCTAGATAAACTTGTCCTTCAAGTATTCCCATGAGGTGATCGATGCCTATGGCAGACTGAAGAACAAGTACGAAGCGTTTCCTGCCAGAGTTGAAGGGAATAGCATTGCATAGTGGTCCTCCACTGCCGTTCTTCCCAAGAGTGATGATTCGTGCTTCTGGATATGTTGTATTGGGTCTCCTTTTCCGACATAATCTAGAATCTGACGTGCTGTGACGTTCGGTGGGACCATTACATTGATTAGTTCCTGAGTGAAAGGGTGCGAGGCCCTGTATCTTAGTTTGTGCATTGCTCTTCCCTTCTAGTCATTGATCTTCTTAGCTATTAGCTCCTCGATTTCCTCCTTCGTGAGGGCTATTGCTGCTATGTTCTGCTGCCTTGCAATTTGAGGGCCAATATTTTGTTGGTTGTTTTGGGGCTCAACATGTCTTTGACCGTTTTGAGGTCCAGCATACCCTTGGTCATTCTAGGGTGCCGAATACCCTTGGTAATTCTGGGGTCCAGCATATCCTTGACTGTTGTCTGCCAGGTAATTTGGGTTCCTTTGCTGGTAATATCCCCTTCCTTGGGGTTACTGGTTCAAGGATTTAGAATATGCCTACCGGTTTCCTCTCATCGACCTTGGAGGTGACGCATGATACCTTGGTTGTTCCTGCCTTACGTGTGTTCTTAGACGCTCCATTCTTTCTAGCATTTCCTCTAATGCTGCAATTAGTTCAGGAGTGATGTTGTATGTTCTTTCTTGTTGGGGTGGCTGAGGTTGCGGCTGGTTCACCGTTGCTTCCAGGCGGGCATTGGTTGAGGAATTTTGTTCCTCAGGAGGTGGGTGTTCCTCGTTTCTTGCTCCCTCTCGTTCTCTGTCGATGGTTGCCTGCTGGCTTACCACCGGAACTTGCCTATTCCCCACTGCGGGTGCTTGGATGTTTTCTCCAGTGGGTAGCTGCCTGCTCGGCCCCCCAACTTGCCTCCTTGTTGTTGTCATCGATCACAAGTAGTAGCAACGTGCTTCTTGTTCGAGTCCAGTAGACGGCGCCAGTGTTTGCACACGAGTCTTCTCTGTGGGCTTCTCCTTCTCGATATTCTCCTTGATGGGCTTCTTCTTCCCGATCTTCTCCTTGATGGGCTTCTTCTTGCCGTATTTCCTTCTCATTTCCTCGCTTAACTGCAAAGGGCACCGGGGGGTCCCGGTAAGCCCACTCCGAAGCTTAAGTCAGTGAGAGCTTCTAGAGAGAGGGTGAGCTTAGAGAGAGAGTGATTACCTTCAAATGAGGCGATGAGCTCTCTATTTATAGAGTTTCTATCAGACCGCCCCGAATACAGTGGTTCTCTGTTCTGGTTGTGGCAGTTTCGTAATATGAGCTGGCCTTGACCGTAAATAAGGTGCATTTGACCCCGGTTCGACCGTAGATGAGTTTATCATGGCCAACTGTAGGTATGTGGACTCTAAGGGTAAGCCCCGGGCGAAATATCGTCCGGGGGTGGGGGTCCGGACGAGGGGGACTCGTCCGGACGGATGGGGGTACCCGGAGGAGTACCCCCAAGGCTTTGCTCGAGTAACCCAAGCAAGGGTGCGTTGCTTGGGTCCCCCCCCCCCCGAATGGGCTTTCCACTCGGGGTCTTCCCGAGTGGATTTCGCCACTCGGGGTGTTCTCCGGGCCTACGCGATGGGCATCGGGTGTCCGTGTTCTAAGTTTCGAATTATATTCGGTTATGGCCCATTTATCGGGTCCAATTAGTGATAGCTTGGGCGTATATCCAACAAAAATCATCCAGAAATCCAGCGTTTCCATGTCATCAGATACGGAATATCCGTCGCTCTATCTGCTTATCCTGAACTTGAGTAGTTGACAACTTCGTGATTCATGCTTCTGCTACGCACTCTGATATTATCCAAAATTCATTGCCTCAAAATACCTAGAGAAGGTCACCAGGTACTGATGATATGAAGTATTATTAACTCGTCCTGAAACTAAGGAGTTGAACAGGGGTAAGTTGCTGGGAGCAACTCAGTAAGTAATGCTCACTTATCCCTACTGGATCAAGCTCTCAAAAAATATATAAATATATTTATATTATAACAAGTATAAACATAAAGCTTTCAAAGAACGTCAAAACAATGAAGTGTTCAAAAGTTTCCACGAAACATATTAGATCAAAATCAGATGTTAAACACTAGATGCAGAACATATTAAAATTCAGAAACAGATAAGTGTCAGAGGTAAATCAGAAACAGAGGCTTCGAACTTAATCGAAAGTTGGAACAGAACATATCAGATGTTTCGAACTTAATCGAAATTCAGAACAGAATCAGAGGTTGCTCTAGTCTTTTCACCACGCCTACGATGCCTACATGAAGGCTCCAATATTTATTATCCCACATTGGAAGGATGCAGAGCCCAGGTATGCCGATGGGTCGGCTCTAATGTTTATCCCCCATTGGAAGGATACAGAGCCCAGATGTTCCGCTAGGTCGGCAAGAAGATATTGATCTTCGTATGCATACGCCGGAGGGGCCTCGTGAGGGTTCAATCATAGCCAGACTTACGAGCACAGAATCAGAGACATATAACGAACTTCTAAAAATATGTTTCTAGTAATTAATTTCCTATAAAAATATTATATCGAAACGTATAACAGAAACATTCTTGCAAACTATATCATATCAAAATATACGCAATTCATAACAGAACTTCAAGCACTTAATCCGAATTTCAAAATACGAAAATTATATTCATGCTCGAAAAGGGCTTATCTTTGAAACTTCATGCAATGCAGAAAATATTTATTTTGTAAATATAGGAATAAGCTAAAACTACTTACCTCAACTGAAAGCCCGAAACTAACGTCAACAGCTCCGTCGATCCGATCTCCCTAAAAATAATACAATAACAAGTTTAAGACTCTTTGCCTGAATCACAAAGTCTACTAAATTTCCAGCCACTTATTCAGAACTCAAATCTCCTAGGATCCAATTCAGATTTCAAATTCACTGGTTCAGTCACGGCACGTAAAACTAGGTGGAGACCCGATATCCAATTATTCACTGCATTTTCTTACCATCTTAGAAAAAATAACAAAAATTACTATAAGTAGAGGTTTCAAATACGATTCCAAAGTCGCAAACGGCGTCGCGTTTCGATGTCTGAATGGCCCACACGGGTCGGTTAAAGTTGGCCGAGCGTGGTCAACTTCATATTCAACCTAATATCAGATTTTACAGCTTGCAGAGCCAACTTCGGGAGCTCGATTCTCCCTTGTCCTAGCTCGGTTTTTGGTGTTCTTGGTGTCAATGGAAATTCCTTACAATGAACTACAAGTTCGTGTATTCATTATTGCGAACTAATCAATAAAAATACGAATTTTATGGCCTGAAACTTTATGTTTCAATTAAATTTCTAAAATTTCAAATCTCGATATCTAACCAACGACACGATGAAATTCAGCTTATTCACTTGTGTTAGGTTACTTAGGTCCCCTAGAATCTAACAATGGCCAGAATCGAGAATATGCACCATCAAAACGTAATCCACCTTTAACAACCACCAAAGCTTTCTCTCTCCAGGATTAAACACAGTCCATCAACGAAAACGAAATCAAACTTGTAAAGGTTACCTTATTTCTCTTTTTTATACGCTATTGGTGACGTTAAAAATCAGTTATGGCATCCACTGACTTGTCGTGTCTTCGAGCTTGTCGAATCCTACACCCATCGATGTTCGCTCGCCAACTATTTCCGCTACTTTCATCGGCTCTTAGGGTTTTGGGGGGAAAGGGTTGCCGCAGGTTTCTAGAAGAAAGATCTCCATAGTGTTTATGGTTCCTTCCGTAGATTTTAAAAAAATATCCATAGAAAGCTTCCTTTGTCCTAAAATTTTTCGTTTGGTTAAATTAGTCCCACAATTTCTTTATATGTAAATATAGACCTTAAACATAACGTGGGTGTTACATGCATACTTTTCAATATTTCAAAATAGATCAGAGTCATAGATTAATCAAAATTAGGTTTCGAACTTATTTAAAGTCTGAACAAAATATAGTCAGAGGTTCAAAGTCAAATGTTTCAAACTTAATTGAGAGTCGGAACAGAACATAAACAGATGTTTCGAACTTAATCGAAATTTGGAACATAACAGAATCAGAGGTTTCGAAATTAATCGAAAGTCGGAATAGAACAAAATCAGAGGTTGCTCTAGTCTTTTCACCACACATACGATGTCTGCAGGAATGCTCCAATGTTTAACTCCCATTAGAAGGATGTAGAGCCTAGGTATGCCGCTAGGTCGGCTCCAATGTTTAACTCCCATTGGAAGGATACAAAGCCCAGATATATCCGCTGGGTCGGACAGAAGCGATCGATCTTCGTATGCATACGCCGGAGGGGCCCTCGTAAGGGTTCAGACTAAAGCCAAACTTACGAGCACAGAATCAGAGACGGAGGTCAGAGTTCATAAAATAGGTTTCCAGAACATACTTCAATCAAAATCTTATATTAAAATATCTCATAGAAATGTCCTTACAAAATCGATCATGCCCAAAACATACAGAATGCATAACAAGCACTTTATCTTAATCTTAAAAAGCATAAAATATTCCATGCACAAAATATTTTGTGATAGTTTAGAAACAATAAGAATAAGGATCGGATCACGTACCTCTAACTCTAACCCTTAATCAAATTCCAATATCTTTATCCAAAAGCATTCTGTATTTGAGTCCTCATCATGCAAATCGAACCGGAGTCCTAGCAAAACCATAGTTCACATCTCAAGACGAATTTCCTATGATGATACATCTAATTAGGAGTCCAAAGTTGAAGAGAAAATATAAATCATACACCGAGTTTTTCCAAGCAATCCTCAGCAATTCGTTGCTCACCTCCGGATCCACGGCAGAATTTCATATTAGTTAGTCCAGTTCAAAAGATCATAACTTTCTCAATACATATCCGTTTTACGTGATCTTGACGTCCACAGAAAGCTTATACAATAAATTTTAAAGCTGATAAATTTCTTTGGGGAGAAACCAATTGGAAACAGGTCACTTTCCTCCTTAAAAAGAGCTGTCCTAGCTAAATTGCAGTAGCAGACAGATTTGGAGAGTTAACTTTTACGATTCTTAACTCACTCTACACATATCCGTTTAGGGTGATCTTTATGTCCCGGGAAAGCTTAAGTAATTTTATTTAATTATGTACCATAATTCCTGGTCGAATTCAATTGAAAATTACTTGTTTATAACCCTAAACAAGCCTGGCAATAAATATTACATCACCTAACTGATTGCAGGTTCAACTTCAAGATGTCATACCTCCATCTCCGTAAGTCCGGTCATGTGATCTTAGTGACTAAAGAAAATATACTTGATATAATTTAAGTTTGTATAACTTGCTCATCCAAAAACCAAAGCCAAACAGGTCGGTTTAACAGATTTCTTTCCGAACAGTACCGAAACTTCATAATCGTACCCAAAGTAAACTGAATTGCAAGGCAGTTTATCTTCGTCCAAAAATTCTGAATAAATTACTAATGATACTAATTCCAGTTACAAATACGTGAGTGAAAACGCGGCCTTAATCAGAGATAGGGTTAGCTCAAATCAAGTCCGTGAAGTTACAATCACAGGACTGTTCGCAGCAGCAAAACTGCATGCGAGGCCAACTTTAACATGCTCTAACTTTTTGTACAGATATCTGATTGAGGTGATCTTGGTGTTCTCAGGAATCTAATATGATGTAATTTAAGGATATATAATTATTTCATCCAGAAATCAAGAAAATTCAGGTCGTAATTACCTTCTAATAGCGCTGTGTAGAAAACCAACTAAATCTCATATCATCAAACATTAAACTTGAGTGTTCCTGTTTGATTCCAGCAATCTCATCCGTTCTCTTGATTCACGTATTCTGCTCAGATTTACTTCAAATTAGAGATGGGACAAGTTAGGTTTTGCCTATAGAAATTTACCCAGGAGGGGGAGCTTGATTTAGGGTTGAGTTTCTGGGTTAATATTTGTTTGCCTTTCCACAAAAAGCCAACTTTGTCCTTGAGCTTTTTCATTAGATGACATTTGTCCCAAAATTTATTTTCTTGCAAATTTAGACCTTAAGAATAGCACAGGTGTTACACACGATATCTAGTCTCGACATGAATAAGGGTCGAGCAAACAGAGGCCAGGTCATAGGGGTGTCGACTAGCATGAATCACAGCACATACATTGTTATATTGACCCTTGAGCCAGCAAGGCTATCACTCATCGATTGATGTAGGAGTTTACGACCCTTGAACCGATCATATAAGCTCATGACTCGGGTAGATGAGGATGACGAGAATTCCTGGTGAAGACGTGTCCAAATGGAGCATTTGCTCACCTTGTGACTAACCGATGCTAGTAACCAAGAAGCCAGAGTACTCTTATGCTACTTAAACCGTGTAAACTCAGGATTTAAGCAGTTAGCCCCCATCATCAGTAGCCAAAGATTGAGGTGGAGAAGTAATCGTGCTATATCTTCAAGACCAAATCCCCTAGCAGCAACTATAACTTGGTGTTTCCAAGATTGGAAGTAGAGCATCATTCATGGTTATAGTTGACCAAAAAAAATCAAAGAAAAAAGAGTAACACCTCAGACCACAGCTTCCATTGACGATATCAGGGAAATGAAACTAAAGGGACCAGCAGCAAAGGAAATCGACATCACAACAGCAGTAGAGGAGATAAAACAGCTTCGCTGTGATACCATATCATGATTTACATAGATGTATGGATCTCTATGAAGAAGATTAGTAAAGCAAAGTGGCAGCCACAACCAATGTTAGTTAAGAACCATTTCAAATTAATTTTATGTCTAAATAGAGTTTCTCTTACATATGATGCGACGAGTAAGTTTGATCCTAAACATCATAGATGTGTTACAATCAATTCTAAATTTGTTCATATACCCTAACACTATGTAATGACCGGAGGTTGCGTACTCGTTCCACGAGGTTCTTCATCAATCTCTTGATCTTCCTCGTCGCTACTTTGAATTAGTTCCTGCGACATTAAACTGTCAAAATGTCGCAGTTGTCCCACTTCTTCAAACGCAACGCGAACATTTGGATGTTTGAATTTGCACATTTCTTAATGTACAAATCATCTGTTTCAAGTAGCATTTTCCGATTTGTTTTCAAGATGCATTCGAACTGCTTCATCTGTGAACAATTATATAATCTTGTTATTCAAAATAGATATAATTGTATATTGATATACATTATCATTAAAAACAAATTACCAGGACTTGGTGGGACTTTCCGTACTGTTCAAAATACCCTTGCGTCGGGATCACTGGTGTATCTTCTTCGACCTCTTCGTTTTCTGGTGGGAAATCATCATAATATACAAGGTTATTGGTGGCAGATGCATACCAACTCATGTATTCCTTGTATGATGCACTTCTAGGAACAGGAGCTGCGTAGTCTACCCAACGTCTTTCCCATGCCAAGATGTAACGCTGATGATGCATTTCCCAAATGTTTTTCGAAGACTTCATCCACTTGTCAATCCCATGGAGATGATCCCATTCTTGCCGATCCCAGGGACAGTCATCAGGGATTGGTTGAGGCAATCCCAACTGTCGATAAACTCGATCAGCCATTTGCCATTCCACGCAATTGAAGTGGATTAGTGGGATCCGGATCTTAGACAAGTCCCAAGCTTGCATGCAAATTTCCGGCACTAACCTTTGCAAATTATCTGAATACGGCATCCAAGTAATCTGCAAGTTAACAATAACATAGCAATGTTATAAATAACATTAAATAATTCAAATTTAAATGATTAGCAAGATAAATATTATGTTACCCCATTTTTTTTTAACGATATCAACTGGTCCCGATAATATAAATGACAACCAGGAATCACGTTTTGTTTTCGGCTCTTCGCTCCCACCCACCAACACCCGACCGATTCGCGTTCTGTATATGAGTTCAACACTTTCGGTCTGCCGACTCCTATACGCGTCCAGCACCAAACCTACATTCCGGAAAAAAATTACCACGTCGTAACCAACTCTCAAACACAAATTATAAATACTAGATTTAAAAATATTCTTAATACCTGCAGGAGCACACCGCAAACAGGGAGATCAGTTTGGTCTTTGTGACTCACCCACCTACAAAGACCTCTGTATGTGCAGCTCAATACAGCTGACGCCCAACTGTATTGACTACAAAGACTAAAATCACGCAAGAAATATATGTACTCAAGAGGTACATACCCTGCGCTAGAATTTGCTAATAGACATTCTCCAAGGAGGATCATTATATATGCCCTAGCCCTACATTGTGCTACTAAATGCACGTTCGTCTGATAACCAGGCTCATTGTCTTCTACCTTCCAGTTCTTCAAATACTTTACTTTAATTTCCAACGTACTTTTTTTAAAATGTTCTCTACCGGGTGTTACGCCGAAGAGATCAGTGAACGTTGACTTAGTAACATCGTTTACATTAGTTTCTGGGAGAATTTCTTGCCGGTAGAAATCGGTTATCGGCGGACCGTCAACCCGTAACCCCAATATCATAGACACGTCCTGTAGCGTGATAGTCATTTCACCTTGTGCAAGGTGGAACGTGTGTGTCTCTGGACGCCACCTCTCCGCTAGTGCATGCAACAGGCCAGGATCTAACTCTATAGTGGACGTCTTGCCTGCGTACTTGAAACCCGCACGTTCAATGTAACTGTTCGTTAATACGTCAGTTTTCCACATCTGTCCCGTTCGAACTTTGCATTGTCTCATAGTAGGCTTTTTAACCTATCATCATGAATATCGAAATTACTAAACAAGAAAAGTATATTCATGTCGTGCCGACTAATTCATTAATCGTAAAATTTATCAAACATATTACTTTGTATATATATACATGAAATTCAGTTTTTAAATAAATTTTCTATATAACTATCAATTTTCCATTTTTTTTTCCTTAATAAATAGTACTTTCAAATTTTCTTTCTATTTTATGAAATACATAAAAGTTATAATATTTTAGTATAAATGTTTTCTACAGTTGTATTTACAAATCATATTATAAAAAATTATAAAGTATGCACAAATTTAAAACGTGTATCTATCAAAACTTACAGTATCTTCGCTAGCGATTTGAGACTTGTGCGAATCCTGTCTATATAGCAGAGGTGCATGTGAGACCATATGTTGCTTCCCAAGACCACCTCTCATAGGCGAAGTTCCTTCCCCACTAGCCATTTAAAGTAGATTAATGTAAGAATTTGAGAAGGATGATGTTTGTTGAATGAAAGATAGTAGGAAATGTTTGGAGTTTTTAAGAGGGTTTGATATTTGATATAAAAAAAAAGTGATTTAAAAAAAAAATATATATATATATATAAAGTCTTGTCGCTGTCGACAGTGCATGCCGACAGCTTTTTTTAGTTCGCCGAAATCTCAGTAAAGTGCAGAGACACTTCCGACATGTCCTGTCACAAGTCGGCAACTTCAACGAGATGTGAAATATGGATGAAGAGAAGACAAGGCTTCATCGAGATTTCATATCTCGGTGAAATTGTTCCTCTATTTCGCCCGATTTAGAAAATCCGGCCAGCCCTATATTTGTATTTAGTTTTTCATTTAGCCTATATGGCTATATGTGTATTTAGGGATGGCAACGGGTCTCGGGACCCCGCTGACCCGCGGGGCCCCGACCCGGTTTTGACCCGAGGACCCGCGGGTCACGGGTCGAGTTCGGGGCGGGTCGGACCCGGGTCGGGTCGGGTCCGGGTCTAGGTACACGGGGCCCCGTTGACCCGCCCCGAAATGTCTATGTATATATTTTTTTACTTTTTTTTTTTAATGTTAATATAATGCACCATTTACTAAACAATATGGTTAATATAGTACCTATATAAATAACATGGACCAAATTATAAATAGATGTATATTTAGATTATTAGGATTTGTTAATTTTGATTTGGTATTCGGATTTGAATTTGTATTTGGTAATGAATTTGATGTGTTTGTATTTGATTGATGTTAGATTTATGGTTTGAATTTACATATAATGTAATATTTTGGCAAAAAAAATTGTATTTAATATTGAGAAGTGAAAAAATAAATAAATAAATAAATAAATAAATAAATAAATAAATAAATTGTTCACGTCGGGTCGGGTCGGGGCCCCGCGGGTCGACCCGCGGGATTTTTTACCCGCCCCGACCCGCCCCGTTGCCATCCCTATGTGTATTTGGTTGTTCATGCAGCCCTACTTAGATCAAAAACTCAAAAATAGATTCTACATGCAAATTTGAGGATACAAGATCCATATGAACGGTATATTCATCCAACCTAATTGATAACAATAATATCACAAAAAAAAAAATCAAGTTTATAAACTAACCTTCCACTAAGCAACGTGCCTCTTGGCAGTTTATTTCGGGGAGCAGAGGCAGAAGGCGCATTGGAATGTCTTTTTCTTGAAGCTTGAGCTGCTGCAACTCGAGGAGCATGGTCACTACTACTGGACAGTGTTGGAACTGATGGACTATCAAAAGGAAGAAAATCATCGGGAATATTCTCAAGAGGGCCCTCTGCAGGATGTGATACAGTCTCTTGCAGCTGATGCGAAGAACATACAGGTTTACTATAAACAAAATAGTAAGCAATAGGTTAGGATATCAAAATTCAACAACCAGACACGATAGGTGGTTTTTAAAAAACATCTGTAGACTAACATAAAAGCATATTATGTTACAAGAGACAAAAGATACTACTGAGCATAAAAAGATTCACTTTATGATTATACCCACTTATAGCCAAGGTAAGTAAATATTTAGTACTAATCAACTATGCTAGACCAGGGATCTTAATAAACGTGTCTTGAATAGTGTAAGATGGGTTTTTCACGGCGTACTTAAATTCTAATCCCACCAACATAATATGCACAAGCTATCTATCTTCATTGGCAAGACTATGTGGAACAGTCTTCCATAACTTGACCTAAACATTTAACCAATATGAAATGGAATTACCCACAGAAACACAGGCTTCATCGATGGAAAGGGTTTAAACGCAACCTAGAACACATTTATCTTCATTTACTATTTCAACAATGCAGCTAGATAACGAACATGGAACTATACATCAAGGAATGAAACTTTCTCCCACGAGTCAACCTTGTCCTGCTCAGATTGAGGGTAAGTGAAACTGAGAAGCACCATTGAGACCAAGACTGACTTCTTTTTATTGTCATATCTGGACTTTTCAACTATATATATACATATGTGTTGAAGGCTTGGAGCCAAATGAAGCTGAAAACGTACGGACAAGAAAACCAGGAATGGCAAGATACGGACTCTGAGTGCACTCACTATTCGATTATACAGCTAAAACCTTGAAAAACTAGTCACACATTGCAGCGGCATACATCTTTATCCCTAACTTATTGAAATCCATTTATCAAGCACTGTGCTGCAACTATAAGCGCACATTGTACTCTCTCCATAACATCCATATAGTATGGTGACATCTCTCCGAGGTCAATCGAAAAAAGGATATGCACAGAAGGTAAGATTGGAAGTAAAGCTCGGGAGGGTTACCGTTGGCGAGCAACAGCCCAAGGCGGAGGAGGTGCAGGATCTGGTATCGGAGCCTCTTCCTTGTCTAATTCACGGTTCTCTTCTTTAATCTCCGGAACATCCTCTTCCGTCGAAGCGTAGTCCACCAGAGACATCTCTCTCTTTCGCACTTCTCTCTCTCTCTCTCTCTCTGTCCAGTCCAGAGAACTGAGAAAGTAACTATACCAAACTTGTGTGGATTGTTGTAGTTGTAGGCAGGGCAGCTTGAGAATTAATGAATGGACCGACCGTTGTTAGCCAGCCCGTTATTTCAAACAATTCTTTTAATTCCATTCGATTCTCTAACTAACGGGGAAATGTCCTCCCGTCCCCAACTTCAAGCCAGGTCGGTGGTCTTTCTAAGGCACCAGAGTCATATGATTTTTTTTCTAGGACTAAATCCACTATGTTTTTTTTTAGTAAAGTAAGATTTGGAACCAGTTCGGCCCTGAACCGGTTTAATTCTGCTTGTGTGATTGTCAATCTCAGTTGCTGAATCACTCACTGATCGAAACAAACTATCAATATCAGACCCTAAGGTTTTAAGATGGAGAGAAATTCTCAAGTGTAAGAAATGGCTTAAAGTTCAACAAGTCTTGTTACAGCAGCAATACCCAACCAACTCATAAGAAGAGTTAACATGCACAGATGTAAAGTACAATTCCTAATTAATAAAAAAAAAAAAAACCCACGACAACAACATACACATTAAACAACTAATAAAAAACTACCACCTGAATTGCTCATTATATATAAACCATTGGAGTTAACCATTGCATTACAACCATCATGTCATCTGTTTGTTAACAAGCAACAACTCAATTAACTTCCATAAAGAAGAAAGCTCATAGCCCAATCTATCTATCTATCTGCCACTGGAAAAGCCAACAATCCCGCCTTTTCATCAACTCATCTTTCCAAATACCTCAGCTACTACTACTTGAAGAAAACAGAGAATATTTTTTTGGCCAAAAAGAAAACAGAGTTTACTAGATGATCAAAACTAAACTAAACCCAATGGAGAACTATAACACTTATGGCTGAGGAGGTTGCTGCCCGAGGAGTGACGGCCTGTAAAATGCATGGTTCTGTGCCATTTCAATTCGGTCTCGAGGGTCATTGCTAGATTCATCCCTTAATGCTTCTAGAATCCCATTTGGCTCCGACTCCCTGGAAATCACATTCCATCATATTATATATATTACGTATATGCTTCTTGCTTACACAAATATGCATCATAATTTTTTAATGTCTAAGCTGAGCTGAGAAACAAAAGGAGACAACTTTCTATATCCAAGTTTTGTTTGGTACCTTAGTATCAAAATTTTGTGTAGCATCTTGAGGATAGGACAGAGCTCGACTGTAGCTACGGGTTTATGTTCTTCGGGATGGATGATGCTTAAACACGGCTGACTTAACAGCTCATAGAAGGCCTTCACAGCAGACACCCCCTATATACAACAAACCAAACAAATCTGACTCATTTGTTTTAGATAATAATGTAGATGGTAATGGAAAATCCGAAAAAAGGCGGAGCACAATCAAAACAAACTAGTATATTGATCACATTGCCAAAATTAATTAAATAACAAAATTTGTATAGTGTCCATTTTGTTCAGTAGAAATTAATTAAGTGTTACCTGAATCATTCCCTTGCCCTTAATGTTATCACCCATTTGAAGGTTTAGTTCACCTCTAGCTAACTTGTGGCCGTACCATGCATTACGCCCCTTTAGAAGAGTTACGTATGTATCTGCAAGTAATGGCCCTGCCAGCTTCTCAGGCTCCTCGGCCAACAAATGGGTGATAAATATCATTTCCGATGTGCAGTGAGCAAAGTACACTGATTTGCTCGTGGCACTCTCATTTGTTAGGGCAGCAACCATACCTGCATATAAATAAAACATATCAACTTCCACTTTTTAATAATTCCACCTTAGCAAAGTTTATAAGCAAAGCAAAATGTCTATTTTTAATTTTAAAGAAAGGCCTACCTGCACCAATAGCGTAGACATTCTTTAATCCCCCCATGACTTCGTGTGTGACAAGGTCACCATTGTCCCACACTATGAAATGGGGTTGTCTGAGAAACTTAGCCAATGGCTTCCTCCACTTGGCCGATCCACATATTCGAGCATTCGCATATTCTTTGTTATAAATTTCAGAGGCAATATTTGGTCCTCCAAGGTAAAGAATGTTCTCCAAAGGCACACCGGCTGCAATGGATAAAGCAACAAGACAAAGACCCAATCCAGGTCAATCCGTATCATGTGGAAAATACTTCAGAGAAACCAATAATAACACAAGAAAATTATTATTCCAGTCAAGCTGTATTCCACCTCAATAACGCAATGGAGAAAACAATAAACACACATTAAATTATTATATCAATCAATTGCAGCATTAAGATCATAATTTAAGTCGAGCCTCTTAAAATTAAAACGACGATTCTCCTTAATTTCTAATATATAGTAAAAAAAAATTAGCACCCTCTAAATCTATGAAGAGTAATGTGGATATCTATCAACATCAAGGGTAGGTCTCTTCATGGCAACTCTTCATTTGCCTAAAGTAAAATCCACAAGCCCCTTTCTGAATACTCATTTTAACTAAATCCTCATTACATTTAGTTGCCACATATGTGTCATCTAGCCAACCCAAAAAATTACCAACCTGCCCCTAAAGCATATGAAAGACCAAGAAAAACATCATTGCTCATAAACTGCAAAACACTATCACACTGCTCCGTGAAAGATAGTTTTTTTAAAAAATAAAAATAAATTACTATCTTAAACTTAAACGGTTATGCCATTCCTATCCCGCTAATTGGTGTCCCTTTCCAGACACCCCCATCGACCCACTCTATTATTATATCCAAAAAAATACATAACTATTATGACGCACACAAATCATGTATCATATTTGGCAGGCAATAAAAACATTTCCATATTAATTGTATATATTATATTGGGAACTGCATTCATTGTAAAGATGTTAAGAAAGCTTACTTGCTCGATTGATCATTTGTGTGGGGGTCAAGATGCGGGGTTCAGGCTGCAATTCAGCCTCCACGCCCTTGGCCAGAGATATAATAACTGGCACTGAAACTCTTTCTTTCCAATACCGACTAATTTCTTCAAACACCTCACGTGTTTCAGTGGAAGGCAACCCATTCACAACTATATCTGCATCCCATACAGCTTCCTGCATATTGGTAACAACTTTAAAAGGGCAAAGCGGGGTTGCTGCTAAACCCAATGGAGAACTATAACACTTATGGCTGAGGAGGTTGCTGCCCGAGGAGTGACGGCCTGTAAAATGCATGGTTCTGTGCCATTTCAATTCGGTCTCGAGGGTCATTGCTAGATTCGTCCCTTAATGCTTCTAGATGTTGGAAATATTGAAGATAAATATGCAAATTTATAAAGTCCAAGGACCAAAATGCAATTAGTCAAATCTCGGTTACTTACAAGTAATTCATCTAATTAACATGCAAGATATAGGCAACACCGAAATTGTACGTAAAGTTCAACACGAAAACGAATACGTATTTTTTATACTGAGGCCCGTGCTAATCACAGTCTCCTTAAGGCAATTTCGCCCCTCCCCACCCTCGGGTTATGCAAAGGGGTTTATACAAGGGGCGATCACCTCCCAGGATTCAACAGTGTCATCGAATCGTGTTATGCATGCAACACGTTCGACCGAACCAAACCCAATACCTGAACTCAAACAAAGAACAGGAAAGCCGACGACAACGGCTAAAAACAACTAGAAAGGTTGAACACGACATAAGTCGAAATCAACCTAAGAAGAACTCTGCAATTCGTCAACACGAAGAACAGAGGAGAAGAAAATTTTACTTGGATTCCAAAAAAAAAAGATTCCGAAAATATTGGATACTCAACCTAAAGGAAGAGATCTCATTTTCTATTGTGCATTGGAGGAGAATAGTAGTTTAGTATTTATAGGAGGTGAAAAGGAGAAGAGGAAGGTAAAGTTTTCAATGTGGTACAAAACTCTTTTCACAAATTCCATTCACAAAAAATGGGCTAGATTTAACATTGGGCTCAATAATAAAAAAAAAAATTTGGGCTCTAAACAAGATTAGTCTAAAAAAAATTAATTAATAAAATTGGCCCATTTTTCAACAATCCCCCACATGAATGGAAATTGAAAATTTAGACACGGATTTTGAGTTCAACGGTCAATACCTGCAAAGGATAGGTAGGGATAACCCCTTTGAACCTATCCCTTGTGAGATCATGCCTTCTCTACTGACTGGTCGGTAGACGCGATGTCCTTGAACCGACTGTCGTTGGTGTAGATGACGACATAACCCACACAGGTACCTTCCTAGTATGGTTCGGTTCACGCCCTGTGATCCCTAGGCCCTGGATCACTCGCCTGGTTCTGCAAGCGTTTCTAAGAATTGCGCCCTCGACAATTCCTTTCGAAGCGGCCCCACTTCTCACTCGCATAGGTGATTCTATGTCTCAAGAGCATCATCACGACTCTGAGTTCTCCTTACGAATCATTAAAAGCTTTGCGTAAAAAATAATTTCCAATTACTGTGCTCGGTTTAACCGATTATTGAAGATCAATACCGGCAAAAGCTTAACCTCATCTCCATCACTGTTTGCATCATGGGAATAGGCTCGGGGTTTGACCCCCCACAGTGACAACACTCACTCTTGTGATTAGGTTGTCCCATTGAACCAAGTTCTTGGGATCTCCAGTCATCATGGTTGGGTTTTCCTTCTCAAGAGCGTTTCCTCCACGGGCTTTAGCCTCATTCCCTTCGATGCTTGGCCAAATAACTCTCTGTTTAACCCTTTCGGGTAGCGGATCCGCTATTTATCTGCCGACTTTACTATATCGGGCACAATAAATATATTTGAGAGCAACTGTCTAATGGTAATATAACGTCTATGACGTATATGTTTGGACATTCCATTAGATAGGTTAAACTATGTTATACAGATTGATTATCGCAACGTTGCATCAATGTTCTCAAATCATCACAGTCCTCAGACTATCATTTCCTGCAGGAATAATTTTGTCAATCCAACAACTAAATTTAGGTTGATTCTTATGTGGACAACAGGTTCGCAGAGTCTCCAATTTCCCAACCTTTAACAAAGGTTTTCAGGCCAAATGGGGGGTGCACCACTTATATCCGCGTTAACCTTGTCTTTTAAACAAAATCTTCAACCTTTCATTAGATTGGATTTTATTTGGATTAAACCAAAAAACAAACTCATCAATCTTTGCACTAACACAGGTTTTGGCCAATTAGTAAAATCCTCGAGAAAATGGCATAGTCATTCTGCATCTTCGGCACATTTTTTCAGTACAATAACTCAGACTTGATCGTCGATCTGGCTATGACTGTTTGTTTTTTAGGATTTTCTACGACACTGTTGCACCTCGTAAGGTGAATACGTAACCACTTATACTCAATGTGGTAGTGTCTAATCGGATATCCATTTTGCATCACTATAACATTCTATCACATAAGCATATCCCTTTGTCTAGACCATGATTACGAATATGTCTCAGATATCTAAGTACCCTGATTACCTCGTTCTAGTGGTCAACACTGGGGTTACTCGTATATCGACTCAATACACTTACAACGTGAGCGATATCTGGTCTAGTGCATGACATTAAGTACATGACACTTCCAATAATTTGAGCATACTCAATTTGGGTAAAACATTCTCCCTTGTTCTTTGAAAAATACTTACTCGTATCTATTAGAGTAGTGACCTCGTTCTTGTCATCTTTGTTGAATTTATCCAAAATCTTGTCAATATATGAGTTTGACTTAGAATGAGACCTTCCGATGATCTAATGAGTTTTAATCCAAAGATCACATCGACAAGATTCATGTCTTTCATGTCAATACTCAAATTCAATATAGGTCCAGTGGACCAGACTACCTCATCGTTTTTTCCAACGATTAACATCAACGTAAAACGTTTGTCATACTTATTTATTTTGAAACATTTCTCCAATAAAACGCTGTCAAATTTATCAAGCCAGTGTTTAGGCATCTGTCTAAGACTATACAGAGAATTGACAAGGTTACATACTTTCTTTTCCTGCTCTCGCACAGAGAAACTCTCAGGTTGTTCCATGTAGATTTATTCCTCTAAACCTCCATGTAAGAAAGATGTTTTTCACATCCATTCGATGTATTTCTAGATTTCGCAAGGCTGCAATCGTAAGCACCATCCTTATGAATGTGATTCTAGATACTGGAGAAAATGTATCAAAATAATCCAGTCCTTTCTTTTGTCTATAGTCTTTTATGACAAGTCGGGCTTTGTAATTATCAATTGATCCATCTTCGTTCATTTTACGTTTGAATATCCACTTGTAGCCTAACGGTTTGTCTCCGGGCGGAAGATCCACCAGCTCTCAAGTGTTGTTCTGCAAGATGGATTCAATACCACTGTTGATTGCCTATTTTCATAGAGGTCTCTCAGAAGAGTTTACGGCTTCGTGGTAAGTCTAAGGTTCGACTTCAAGCATATAGGTCAGAAAAACTGGACCATAGGATTTTTCAATCCTTGCCCTTTTACTCATCATGGGCTTGACCTCGGTTTCAACCTCGGTCTCGACTATTTTTCCTCTATAGTCTCATATGCTTGCCTCTCCTCTAGACTTAGCCAAAAATACATTTTCCAAAGAAAATTGCATTTCTTGATTACATTAACGTATCTTTGTGTTTATTCGACACTTTCGATTCAAACAGAAGAAATCGATACGCGTTACTCTTCTGAGCATATCTTATGCAATCAACAGTTTAGCGCATGTATGCGCCTTTTCCGTAGAGGTATCATAACTTTTAGCAAGACACCCCCCACATTTGAAGGCACAACTCAAACAGAGTTTATCTTCCTTCTTATGGTGTACCTTATTCAAAAGGTAATTGCTAACAAACATGGTCTCAACCACATTATTTTATTTATTCTAGGGAAATTTTAACGTGTTAACACACGAGTTTGGTATGAAGTTATTACAAACTCTCAACCACATCATCATTGATCATCAGATCACCATCGTATCAATGTAGGTCATCAGACCGTCAAAACATCAACATTTTCCTTAAAACAATATGAGATCAAATTTGGTCATTAGACCGCCACGTTTCTAAAAATGGTATAACCCTCCGACCAATAAACGACATCGGCCCGTTGCACCGCAAGTGCCAAAACTACCTTTTTTTTTTTTTTGAAGGAAAGAATGTGGTTGGATTCGATCATTTTTACCTAATGACAATCCATTCACCCACTAAGAAAAAAAAAAAAACCTTAACCGTCGCCCGGTGGTATCGAAACCGCGACCCAGCTAAATCGGGATTTTATGCGGTGCAATGACTTCACAAATTAAATCGTGTTTAAGTCAACATTCTCTAAACAGAGAATAAATGTTGCCGCATTTCTCATTGCGAAAACAATTAATTATTTAGTTGAAACTCAAGTTTTTATTTGTAAACCATGAATTTGTTATTTCATCTTTTCCTTCATCAAGTATACATAGCAATATTTCGTACTATCATCTACGAACGTAATGAAGTACTTATTTTTCGCATCGGGTTTGGACATATATTAAGTCGCAAACATCGCTATGTATTTTGACCAAGAAGTTCGGTAATCCTTTCGACCGAATAAGTTTCGCTTCAACGCAAACTTCACATTTAAGTTCTTGATCTATTTTGATTTTAGGAATATGAACCATGTTAGATAACCTCTGCAAGGTATCGTAATTAACATGTTCTAAATTATTGTGCCACAAATTCAGCACAAGAATGAACATTCTTATCTCATGTTCACTATAGGCACTACGCCCAATGCAAAAACATGTGTATTCATGTTTACTTCAGGCACTACGGCCATTACACTTAAAGTAATTCAACTTCATCCAATCAAATTTGTCGTCTATCTGTATTTAACGTACAGTTCTTTTGACGATTTCGAGTGCTCCCAATAGGGACGCTTCCTCCTCATTTTTTTTTTCAGAATCGTCAAAAAGAATTCCATCTTTTGACTTCAACTTCTGAAGTAAGTCTAACTTTCCCAGCATTATAGACGGCGGCCTAAACGAGTGTCCAACCTCGGTAATCAAGGTGTCGGTATATGTGATAGCATCACTCGCTAGAATAATAAAATTTATAGACCACATCGTGAAGATGGTGGTCTTTCCCAATTTTAGAGTTGTCCGCCAAGTGTTAGCTACATTTTTATTGAGTAGCGTTCAAACATTGACCTATGACCAACTTCTTGGGATTTTTTTTTTTTTAAGAAGTCCAAGTGGTTCGTACCCGACCCCACAATAGTAATCCGGGACATCAAATTCAGATTACTAAAATTCAAATAACGATTTGAATTTCTGATTTCAATAATTAAGTTTAATCACTTCAATTACAAATATAAAAAAAAAAAAAAAAAAAATTCCTTCTGTTGGACAGAAAATAAACCTGGACACGGTTACTTTCGGTTTTGACAAAACCAAACCCTCACGGAGCTAACCTTCTGAGTAAACACTCATGTACACATATCGCGGCGTACATACGTGCCGAGGTTCGGGTGTGTGCAATCGATTCGTTGATTCACACGTACATTTATATCAAATGTAATAATCAGTGTTTTAGACAAGGAAATAAAATTTCCATAACAATTGTCATACACTCTAAATCGGCTTTAACCGACTTCTTAATCCAATTTTCAACAATGGATTCAACGACCCCATAAGCCTCAACGGCTAAAGTGGGTCAAGTCACCAAGCAAACATATCAATTTCGGATGCCTTAATAGGTTTAACAACCTTGACCATCTCGATTTTTCATAGTAGTCTCAACGACTTAGCGACCTCAACGGTCCTAATAGCCTCAACGGCTTTTGACGACTTTACCAGTCTCGACGACCTAAATGGCCTTAGCGATTTTATCAGTCGCATGTGCTCTCGAGCATGTTCACATTTTCAATATCATTGTTCGACAATATTTGTGAACTTTTAGAGAATAAATAATTTTCTCCAAAAAATTGAATCTCAAAATTCAATTAAGCATCCTCTCATAAAACCAACAAATAAAAATTGCCTTAAGATTGTTGGAAATATTGAAGATAAATATGCAAATTTATAAAGTCCAAGGACCAAAATGCAATTAGTCAAATCTCGGTTACTTACAAGTAATTCATCCAATTAACATGCAAGATATAGGCAACACCGAAATTGTACGTAAAGTTCAACACGAAAACGAATACGTATTTTTTATACTGAGGCCCGTGCTAATCACAGTCTCCTTAAGGCAATTTCGCCCCTCCCCACCCTCGGGTTATGCAAAGGGGTTTATACAAGGGGCAATCACCTCCCAGGATTCAACAGTGTCATCGAATCGTGTTATGCATGCAACACGTTCGACCGAACCAAACCCAATACCTGAACTCAAACAAAGAACAGGAAAGCCGACGACAACAGCTAAAAACAACTAGAAAGGTTGAACACGACATAAGTCGAAATCAACCTAAGAAGAACTCTGCAATTCGTCAACACGAAGAACAGAGGAGAAGAAAATTTTACTTGGATTCCAAAAAATATGGATTCCGAAAATATTTGATACTCAACCTAAAGGAAGAGATCTCATTTTCTATTGTGCATTGGAGGAGAATAGTAGTTTAGTATTTATAGGAGGTGAAAAGGAGAAGAGGAAGGTAAAGTTTTCAATGTGGTACAAAACTCTTTTCACAAATTCCATTCACAAAAAATGGGCTAGATTTAACATTGGGCTCAATAATAAAAAAAAAAATTGGGCTCTAAACAAGATTAGTCTAAAAAAAATTAATTAATAAAATTGGCCCATTTTTCAACACTAGAATCCCATTTGGCTCCGACTCCCTGGAAATCACATTCCATCATATTATATATATTACGTATATGCTTCTTGCTTACACAAATATGCATCATAATTTATTAATGTCTAAGCTAAGCTCCAATCGTAAGCAAGAAGTACAAGTAAGCTCCAATCGAGCTCCAAAAGGCTCCGATTATATGCTTCTTGCTTACACAAATGTCTGCTTGTATTATCATTATAGCTTATTATGATAATAATTTTGTTATTATTAGTAGTTTTTTTATTTTTTATCCACTTCATAACTCATTATTATAATAAATAACAATGCACATGATGTTCGTATAAAATGAGTCAAGTCTTTCAATGCATTTTTTTTTATGAAAATTATCTTATAAAACTACATATAATGTTTTAACTACATATAATGTTTTAACTATTAGAATTTTAACAGTTGTGCATATTGAGTTTACATATTTTGTTTTAGAATTTATAAATGATTATAGTATTAACCACGAAACATAAACTTTAAAAAGTTAGTTGTTGTCAAAATATATTTTCTTTTTTAATTCTTATCATATTAAGATAAATATACTCTCTATAAATTAATATAATAAAAATAAAGTCACATTACAATGCACGTTACAACACATACCAAATACTATAATCTAACATTACACTCCACATTACAGCACAACCAAACACGGTAATCTAACATTTCAAGTAATCTCACATTACAGCTCACATTACTTGTAATCTCACATTTCAAGTAATCTCATATTACGTCCATCCAAACACCCCCTTAAAGTAAATTCATTTCTACTAGTACTATGCATTATGTTTTACATATAGCAGATATAATTTAAGTACAATCACTGCAAATGCTCTTCCTAGTTGGAAAACTGAGAGTAAAATTGATTTGCTATTTGAATTAAGTTACTCGATTTTTAATATGTCGCACGGTGGTGAACGAGTAAACAAATAAACCAACTTGGTGCAATGACCATTTTATCCACTCACAGAAAAAAAACAATTCTAAGTTCTAACTCAGAGTTATATTGAACCAACTAGTAAAAAAAATTGTGTTCTTAAAAGCGATCCAAGTTTAAATCCTATTGAAAATGTCACCTTGAAAATGGCTTTTAATAACCTTTAAAGTTCACGATCTAAATTTGCATTAGCAATCTTATACACTTAAAAAAAATACTTATAAAATGAAAGATAGTAGGAAATGTTTGGAGTTTTTAAGAGGGTTTGATATTTGATATAAAAAAATTTTAAAAAAAAAAAAAAAGTGATTTAAAATATATATGTAAGTGTTTTCGCTGTCGGCAATGCATGCCGACAGCTTTTTTTAGTTCGCCGAAATCTCAGTAAAGTGCAGAGACACTTCTAACATGTCCTGTCACATGTCGGCAACTTCAACGAGATGTGAAATATGGGTGAAGAGAAGACAAGGCTTCATCGAGATTTCATATCTCGGTGAAATTGTTCCTCTATTTCGCCCGATTTAGAAAATCCGGGCAGGCGTATTTAGTTTTTCATTTAGCCTATATGTCGGAAAATTTATGAAACTGCCCCCCCCCCCCCCCCCCCCCCCCCCCCGCGAAGTTGGAATTTGAAATATGCCCCTCAAAAGTTGGTATTTATGAAAACGCCCCGTCCCGCTGATAATACCAGCGGGATGGGACGTGACATGTCAGCGGGTCCCGCTGACTACCACGCGGGATGAGCTGTCATCCCGCGTGGTGTTGTCCCGCTGGTATTACCAGCGGGACGGGGAACCCGACAAAACGGGTTCCCCTAGGCGCAGGCACGCATGTGACAGCGCCTGCGCCTAGGGGAACCCGTTTTGTCGGGTTCCCCGTCCCGCTGGTATTACCAGCGGGACCAGCTGGTCCTATTGACCAGCTGCCGGTCAAAACCGGACCAGCTACCAGTCAAAACCGGACCAGCAGCTGGTCCGATTTATTTCTCCCCCAGCCTATAAATGAAACCCCCTTCTACAATGTTAAAATTTATATTTCCTTTGTATTGTTTCAAACTAAGGTAATGTAATGTACGCTTATAAAATTTAGACTTTTTATAGTTAATATATGTTGTTATAATGCTACAATATATGTTTTTTGGAAAATTTTCAGGAATGCCAACTCATTTGAGTACGTTGTGACATATCAGAAGTTGTTTATCAAAAGAAAGGTAACATACTGTTATTTTTTTACTAAGTATTCTGATTATAATGATATGTATAGTACAACTATTATGTAAGATATAAAAATAAGAGATGATGATAATTATTTTTGTGCTGAACTAATGTAGAAATTATAATGTAATTAAGAAAACGTAATTTTGTATGATTTTTGTTTAAATTTCAAAAATAAGGATTTTCACATATATAGATTATAATGATGTATATATTACAGCTATTATGTGAAATAAAAAATAATAATAGGATATGATGACATTTTTCTTGTGATGAAATAATGTAGAAATTATAATGTAAGTAACAAAAATTAATTTTTGTTTATTTTTTTTGTATTCTGAAAATTATAATTTTCACGTACATAGTATGTGAATAAAAAATTGATATATATCGTACAACTATTATGTTAAAAAAAAATATGATAATTTTTGTTTGTACGGAAATAAAGTAGAAATTTTAATTTATTTAACAAAAACAAATTTTGTAAATTAAATTATATTAAAAATCTGTAAAAAAAAAAAATTCAATAATTTTTGAGAATATTAGTACGAATTATTAGTTATTAGGGAAGTCCAATTCCGCAAATGGATCTGAATTTGAAGTGCGGTAGAATTTATACGAGCTTGTCAAAGTTTAAAAAAAAAATTTAAAAATTAACGTTTGAACTTTGATCTAGGACAACAGTTTATTTACAACTACAAATGCAATGAAACTCGAGATTTATTGAATTTTTATATAATTAACGGTACGTTAAATTTTCAAATTTATTTTAAAAATTCGAAACTTAGGGTTTTCAGCATCGAACAGTGTTCAACCCCCCTAAAACGCAGTGTTCGGGCCAAATGTCGAATTTTTAGAAAAATTTGAAAAAATTAGTACAAATTATTAGTTATTAGGGAAGTCCAATTCTGCAAACAGATCTGAATTTAGAGTGTCGTAGAATTTATACGAGCTTGTCAAAGTTTTTAAAAAAAACACAAATTAACGTCTCAAATTTGATTTAGGACTACCGCTTATTTACAACTCCAAATGCAATGAAACTCGAGAATTATTGAATTTATTATACAATTAACAGTATGTAAATTTTTCAATTTTTTTTTAGAATTTCAAAATTTAGGGTTTTAAGCACCGAATGGTGTTCGACCCCCCTAAAACGCAGTGTTCGGGCCAAATTTTGAATTTTTAGAAAAATTTGAAAAACTTTGTACAAATTATTAGTTATTAGGGAAGTCCAATTCTGCAAACTGATCTGAATTTAGAGTGCCGTAGAATTTATACGAGCTTGTCAAAGTTTAAAAAAAAAAACACAAATTAATGTCTGAAATTTGATTTAGGACTACCGTTTATTTACAACTACAAATGCAATGAAACTCGAGAATTATTGAATTTATTATACAATTAACAGTATGTAAATTTTTCAACTTTTTTTTAAGAATTTCAAAATTTAGGTTTTCAGCACCGAACGGTGTTCATCCCCCTAAAATGCAGTGTTCGAGCCAAATGTCGAATTTTTAGAAAAATTTGAAAAAATTAGTACAAATTTAATATTAGGGAAGTCCAATTCTGCAAACGGATCTGAATTTAGAGTGCCGTAGAATTTATACGAGCTTGTCAAAGTTTAAAAAAAAAAACACAAATTAACGTCTGAAATTTGATTTAGGACTACCGCTTATTTACAACTCCAAATGCAATGAAACTCGAGAATTATTGAATTTATTATACAATTAACAGTCTGTAAATTTTTCAAATTTTTTTTTTAAGAATTTCAAAATTTAGGTTTTCAGCACCGAACGGTGTTCATCCCCCCTAAAATGCAGTGTTCGAGCCAAATGTCGAATTTTTAGAAAAAATTGAAAAAAATAGTACAAATTATTAGTTATTAGGGAAGTCCAATTCTGCAAACGGATCTGAATTTAGAGTGCCGTAGAATTTATACGAGCTTGTCAAAGTTTAAAAAAAAAAAAACACAAATTAACGTCTGAAATTTGATTTAGGACTACCGCTTATTTACAACTCCAAATGCAATGAAACTCGAGAATTATTGAATTTATTATACAATTAACAGTATGTAAATTTTTCAATTTTTTTTGAGAATTTCAAAATTTAGGGTTTTAAGCACCGAATGGTGTTCGACCCCCCTAAAACGCAGTGTTCGGGCCAAATTTTGAATTTTTAGAAAAATTTGAAAAACTTTGTACAAATTATTAGTTATTAGGGAAGTCCAAC
Source organism: Clarkia xantiana subsp. parviflora (assembly GCA_036873135.1). Taxonomy (NCBI): domain Eukaryota; kingdom Viridiplantae; phylum Streptophyta; class Magnoliopsida; order Myrtales; family Onagraceae; genus Clarkia; species Clarkia xantiana. Next base: position 14,184,711 of record JAPTYO010000012.1, on the reverse strand, counting down.
TCTGCAAACGGATCTGAATTTAGAGTGCCGTAGAATTTATACGAGCTTGTCAAAGTTAAAAAAAAAAAAAACACAAATTAACGTCTCAAATTTGATTTAGGACTACCGCTTATTTACAACTCCAAATGCAATGAAACTCGAGAATTATTGAATTTATTATACAATTAACAGTATGTAAATTTTTCAAATTTTTTTTAAGAATTTCAAAATTTAGGTTTTCAGCACCGAACGGTGTTCATCCCCCCTAAAATGCAGTGTTCGAGCCAAATGTCGTATTTTTAGAAAAATTTGAAAAAATTAGTACAAATTATTAGTTATTAGGGAAGTCCAATTCTGCAAACGGATCTGAATTTAGAGTGCCGTAGAATTTATACGAGCTTGTCAAAGTTTTAAAAAAAAAAAAAAAAAACACACACAAATTAACGTCTGAAATTTGATTTAGGACTACCGCTTATTTACAACTCCAAATGCAATGAAACTCGAGAATTATTGAATTTATTATACAATTAACAGTATGTAAATTTTTCAAAATTTTTTTAAGAATTTCAAAATTTAGGATTTCAGCACCGAACGGTGTTCATCCCCCCTAAAATGCAGTGTTCGAGCCAAATGTCGAATTTTTAGAAAAAATTGAAAAAAATTAGTACAAATTATTAGTTATTAGGGAAGTCCAATTCTGCAAACGGATCTGAATTTAGAGTGCCGTAGAATTTATACGAGCTTGTCAAAGTTTAAAAAAAAACACAAATTAACGTCTGAAATTTGATTTAGGACTACCGCTTATTTACAACTCCAAATGCAATGAAACTCGAGAATTATTGAATTTATTATACAATTAACAGTATGTAAATTTTTCAAATTTTTTTAAGAATTTCAAAATTTAGGTTTTCAGCACCGAACGGTGTTCATCCCCCCTAAAATGCAGTGTTCGAGCCAAATGTCGTATTTTTAGAAAAATTTGAAAAAATTAGTACAAATTATTAGTTATTAGGGAAGTCCAATTCTGCAAACGGATCTGAATTTAGAGTGCCGTAGAATTTATACGAGCTTGTCAAAGTTTAAAAAAAAAAAAAAAAAAACACAAATTAACGTCTGAAATTTGATTTAGGACTACCGCTTATTTATAACTCCAAATGCAATGAAACTCGAGAATTATTGAATTTATTATACAATTAACAGTATGTAAATTTTTCAATTTTTTTTAAGAATTTCAAAATTTAGGTTTTCAGCACCGAACGGTGTTCATCCCCCCTAAAATGCAGTGTTCGAGCCAAATGTCGAATTTTTAGAAAAATTTGAAAAAATTATTACAAATTATTAGTTATTTGGGAAGTCCAATTCTGCAAACGGATCTGAATTTAGAGTGCCGTAGAATTTATACGAGCTTGTCAAAGTTTAAAAAAAAAAAAAACACAAATTAACGTCTGAAATTTGATTTAGGACTACCGCTTATTTACAACTCCAAATGCAATGAAACTCGAGAATTATTGAATTTATTATACAATTAACAGTATATAAGTTTTTCAAATTTTTTTTAAGAATTTCAAAATTTAGGTTTTCAGCACCGAATGGTTTTCGACCCCCCTAAAACGCAGTGTTCGAGCCAAATTTTGAATTTTTAGAAAAATTTGAAAAACTTTGTACAAATTATTAGCTATTAGGGAAGTCCAACTCTGCAAACGGATCTGAATTTAGAGTGCCGTAGAATTTATACGACGCTTCTAATTCGGTTTATATTCTACATATAGGAAAATGTTTTACATTTTATTTCGCTATGACGTCGAGTCATTAGTAGCTGGCATATTCATATACACGGCGGTACATATGTTGAGCTACAATGTCATCGCGGTATTACATTTCGCGATGCAAAAATCCATGCAATGCGACTCTGCGGTATATCAAGGCCTCTTCTTGGGATCGTTTTACGGGATGGGTGGAATGCAATCACCACATTCGAAATGTGGGGAAGTATTATGTCCAGCTACTAGTCCCCGGTGGAGATCATTGTCGTTCCTAGAGCTGGAGTGGATGACGATGTAGAAGAGTATGGTGGGTATGATCTGTCCCGTCATATGTTACAACTAGGATTAATGGGCGGAGCTCCCACTGATGGAGAATGCAGCACCTCAATACCTGATCCAGATTGCACGAACACCTTAATTGAAAGACTTTACAGGAACGCCAGACCTGATGGAGACTGCAGCAACGACGTGCAAGGAGAATGCAGCAACGTTGATGGTGTAGAACAAGATGCAAATGTAGGCGAGGTTGTCGAAAATCAAGAAGAAGACGATGTGCGCGGAGAGGAGGACATGCAAGAAGAAGAAATTTACATTGAAGATGAGTCTCCTGCTCTAGTAGAATCTCGTGAACGATGGAAACAAGTTGAATGTCAAGAGGACTGGACTTCCGGTGACTGGCTGTATGGATTGGACTCAAGTGATTGGAGTAGGCATGGCGGGCAATCGACCGAAGATGTGGATGATTTTGTAGTTCAAAATACGTATGTCGACAAAGCTGAATTCCAAAGGACGGTGAAAAGGTGGCACATCAGGCATGGGCGTGAAGCAAAAACGAAGAAATCAGACACTATGCGAATAGTGTACTGTTGCACACACGATACATGTTCTTGGTCACTTCGTTGTTCCAAACAAAAGTTGGGATGTTGGGAGATCACGAGTGTGGGCCCACCACATTCATGTGTAAACAGTACTACAGTCACCCAGAACAGGCTACTTGATAGTCGCTTAATGGAAGATTTGTTTTATCCGTTCGTTAAAAATAACAACGCCATAACGATTGTTGATTTACGCGGAATTGTAAAACAAGAATACAAAGTTTGGCCAACTTACCAGAAAGTTTGGTCAAGTTTAAGGACGCGAAGCTGAAGCGAAAATTCGGCGATATGGTTTGGACTCCCTCGAAGAAGTTGTTTCAAAAATTGTATGCCCAATGGTATGAAGCCGATAACGGAAAGTACAGACCGTTCCTGGAAAGTTGTGGTGAATTTAGTACGTGGTCTCTATCGCATGACGAGGGTTGGAGGTACGGGAACATGACAACGAATCAGTCTGAGTGCTTCAACAATGTGTTGAAGAATGCAAGGTCCTTACCTATCACTGCGATCCTTATAATGTCATTCGAACGAATGAATACCTATTGGGTGGACCGGACGAAGAAAGTGAACACGCAAATTTCTCAAGGACATTTCTATCTTGAGAATGTTAGACTTTTTCTAGAAAAAGCTGAGGAGGCCTCCAGGAACTTCACTGCTAAGACATATCACCAAGGCGTAGAGTACCAAGTTTCTGCTCAAGGTTGTGAAGCTAGGTTGTAAACATAACGACAAAACAATGTACCTGCGGAGAGTGGAAGTTGTATCGCCGACCGTGCAGACACGCCGTGTGCGCTTACCGAGCGGCGAATACAAGTTACTACGACGGTGTTAATGGTCATTTCAGGATAGCAAACTATAAGCTCATGTATTCTTATCCATTTCACCCACTCCCTGACATAGATGAACGGCCGCCCTGGACGGGGCCCACCGTTGTTGTTGATCCAGCCATGATGGTCTCTCGGAAGGGACGTAAAAATAAAAGGTTGACAAACGAGATGGATGAGCGCGAACCCGGCAAGAAGAGAAAGTGCAGTATCTGTAAAACTGAAGGACACAATAGGAGAAACTGTCCACTACGGGTAGTCGAACCACCGGCTGATGATGATGTATGAAGCTATTGTTGTAATGTTATCATTTGTATTTGGGTTAAAGGTCCTTTGGGTACCACATGTTTCCAAAAATTACACTGTTCATACCACTAGTATTTTTTCGTACCGAATTGGTACCATATGTTTCCAAACCTTACTGTTTTGGTACCTCCGTTAGGGTTCCGTCAAAAACAGCTGTTAAATGGCATGTGCCATGCACGTGACCAGCCCAAAACTTTCAGTTTTGTTACAATTTAGTCCATCTAATACATCCCTTACTTTTATTTTGTTCAATTTAGTCCTAAAACTTCAAAATCAAACCATTTCCCCAAATTGACCTAGCCGGACCTAGCCATGGGCTAGGTCCGACCCTGGGTCATGGTCGCCGGACCCAGGCGACCCCAACCCAGGGTCGGACCTAGCCTAGGCTAGGTCCGGCTAGGTCAATTGGGACCTAGCCCCAATTTAGGGTTAGGTCCCAATTGACCTAGCCGGACCTAGCCTAGGGCTAGGTCCGACCCTGGGTCGGGGTCGCCTGGGTCCGGCGACCATGACCCAAGGTCGGACCTAGCCCATGGCTAGGTCCGGCTAGGTCAATTTGGGAAAATAGTTTGGTTTTGAAGTTTTAGGACTAAATTGAACAAAATAAAAGTTAGGGATGTATTAGATGGACTAAATTGTAACAAAACTGAAAGTTTTGGGCTGGTCACGTGCATGGCACATGCCATTTAACGGCTGTTTTTTACGGAACCCTAACGGAGGTACCAAAACAGTAAGGTTTGGAAACATATGGTACCAATTCGGTACGAAAAAATACTAGTGGTATGAACAGTGTAATTTTTGCAAACATGTGGTACCAAAAGGACCTTTAACCCTTTGTATTTCTCTATTTTAAATGTAACTTTAAATCTTGGTATTGTAATGAACTTGTTTTAAAATTCTGAATTTTATATGTTGCTAATTTGTGTTATTTTTGCAATGTGTTTGACTATTACTTAAATAAATCTTATAATATTTTATACGGTCAGAAAAACTGTTTTTCCTATGTTATATATTTATGCTAATATATTTTTATGACAAATTTTGTATGGTCACATAATATAGATAATAAGTGATAAATCTTAGTTCATTACTTACCTAATCTAACCGTGAACTAACTAGTAACTACATTAATATTTGGTCAGTAGAAAATATAATATTATCACAAAACGTCTATCGCAAAAAAAAAAAAAAAGCATTCTTGTGTTTCAATCATCCAAAAAGAAATATCAAAATAACATTGCAATAACGTTTAGTTCCCCCCACCGGGAGGTGGTTGATACCCAATATACGGGTTGTAATAGCCGTAATAAGAAGGTGGGAACTGCCCAGACGGTGCTTGGAGAGGCCCAGGCGGTGAAGAAATAGACCCACGCAGTGGTGGATAAGGACCGACTGGTGTTGGATAAGGCCCAGCTGGTGGTGGATAAGGCCCAGGAAATGGGCCGGGCCTTGTAAACTGTGACATGGCGAACCTATCTTGTACAAATCCTGGTTGTGAAAACTGAGTAGCCATTGGAGGTTGGGAATCAGGTATATCCATTTCTTGTGCGTCTTCACGTTCCTCCTCGATGCTACAGTCAGACATCTCTCCATCTTCAAGTATATTGAGCATGTCATGTTGCCCAGAAACAGTCAAGCAATGAGTTGTGATGTCCATCATTTTTTTGTAACGCTCCTTAGGAGGGCCATTATCATGCATCAATTTTCTTATCTGTTTATACATGAGACTGTAGCCACGCGCCTGTTCAACAATTCACGTAATAGTGGTTATTCGAATGACTTAATTGTAGACTTATAAAGATATATTTCTTTTGTCTTACCATGTAGCTTATCATGTCACCGTGTTGACCGAGATAACCCTGCGAAGGGCGAACATGCAATGGTCGTTGTTCTTCAACTTCTCCAGCTTCAACTTGAACTTCTGGGTGATCTTTAGCTAAATAAGTTGTAATACGACGATACCACTTGAAATATTCTTTCGACCTCACACATTCAGGCTCAGGGATAGGAAAGATATCACGATCATTGCGGTTGTTCCACGATAATATGTACTCCCCATGGGTAACATGCCACGGTATTGGTGGTGACTTCTGCCATTGGGCACACGAGTGGAGGCGATCCCATAATTGTTGATCAGGGAACACCTCGGGGATATAAAATCCAAAGCCTAACTGCTTATACACTCGTTGTGGCAGTTGATATTCCACAGAGTTAAAGTGGATCAGAGGTAGTTGTAAGTAGGCCAAGTCCCAACCTTCTCTGGCAATTTGTGGCATTATTGATGCAACTTCCGCGGTCCATGGGTTCCAAGTAACCTGTGTTATAACAATATTAGAGTCAACATATTAACTATAAATATAATATGGCATTCTAATGATCGATTATTTAAGTTTAATACCGCAGATTTCTTCAATATCTTAAGTTCATCTCGGTAAAACCACCTAGTACGAGATTGGACAGTTTTCTTTGAACTCCTTTTCTCTCTCCACCAACAACCGACAGCACGACCAGCCTCAACATGACCAAAGCACGTGGGTCTACCAAGCGCGAGATACGTCCAACACCACACCTATATATGAGATAAATGACATTACATAATATAAGTAATTAATAATATTAATAATGCATTTTCAATACCTGTACTAGCACACCACAACCGCCGATGTTGGTCGCTGACTTTTTACAAGTCCACTTGCACAATCCCCTGTACAAGTGGCTCAATACAGCAGAACCCCAACTGTATTGACTGCACGCATCCAGATCTTCGAGAAAATATAAATATTGCAGTGGCACCAACGATCCGTTGGAGTCTGCGAATAGAACTGTCCCTAAGAGACACAATATATACGCCCTTGCTCTCTTTTCTGCTTCTTCATCATCGTCTGTTTCGAACTGAGGATGTTTTTTTTCTTTCAAGAAAGTTGTCTTCAACCAGCTGCACTTGAGATCACACGTCCCTTTGATTAATTCGTCGGCAGGGGTTGTCCACCAAACAAACGCTGGAAAAGAGCTAGACTGTGATTTTTCATAAATCCCGCAACTGAAACTTCGGGATTTAATACAATTCCATCTCTGTAATGGTCTGATATCGGCGGACCATCGATCCTTAACCCCAAGATCATCGCCACATCCTTCAGAGTAATCGTCATTTCACCTGTAGGAAGATGAAAACTGTGGGTTTCTGGTCGCCACCTCTCCGCTAAAGCATGCATCATTCCAACATCTACCTCAATACGAGATGTCAATCCTGCATCAAGAAAGCCCGCCCGGTTGACGAATCCCGCAGTTCGTGCGTCTATCTCCCACAATTTTGCACATCTAAAGTGTGACTCGGGCCACGGAGTCTCGATCTATCAACAAGAAATTATTCGTTATTAGTTCAAATAATTAATTCGTCAATTTGTTTTTCAAAGTATTTTCAATGTAAAAATATTTCTTTAATAATGTCCAATATCTATTTTTCCTAATTCTAATTTCAATATTTAAAATCAACATTTAAAAATACTATCAAATTTCAGAAATACTTTTAATATATTATAACACTCTAATTTATGTTTTTATATTCGAAATGTAAAAAAAAAAAAAACAAAAAAAAAAAAAAAAAAAAACGTCTAATCTAATCTCTATTTTTAAATCCTGTTGTTAATTTTATTTGAGAGTTAGTTTTTTTTATTATTTCTACAGTTATTTAGAAACCCTATTTGAAAACGATATAAATTCGACATTTTAAATTAAAAACTTTCAAAATTTTCGTAAATTATGTCAACACTTAATAACACAGTAATATCTATTTTAAATTTAAAAAAAAATACTGTTTAATCTCTATTTTTCAATAATATTTTTTTTAATTTGAAATATATTTTTTTCACTATTTCTAGAATAATTTGAACATTTGAAAACCCAATAATTTTAACTTTTTTTTCCGTATTTAATAAGAAATTAAAAAGAAACCATGAAAATTCGTAATTAATTTCAAAATTTAATAGCACCATAATTTCTATTTTTATTTTATTTTTTAATATACATATTAAAAAAACTGTCTAATCTCTATTTTTCAGTTTGATTTTTTTAATTTGAATTTTTTTTAACTTCTAATATAATTTTGAAATTGGAAAACCAAATATTTTATATTTTGTATTTAAATAAGAAATTAAAAAAAAACTATTAAATTTCGTAATTACGGTTAACATTTAATAACACACTAATTGAAACCGGAAGACAATAATGAACATTTTTTTTTTTCAATTTGGAAATTGTTTTTACATAATTTCGACAATAATTTCAAATTATATAAAATCGCTGATTTGTTATTTAAATTTCTAATTAAAATTTTAATTAATAGTCTAAAATTTCAAAAATAATTTTCTACATTTTAAAGCACATTAATTTTAATTTATGATTTCTAATTTTAAATTGAACATTTATAAAGAAATTGTCAAATTTCAAAATTTAAAAACAAAACTCAGTAATCGATTTTCAATTTTTTTTTATTTCAAAATTATAAAAATACTTTTATTTCGAACAAAAAAAAAAAACATCTACTTTCGTATCAATAACATATTTATTTGGCATTGTACTCTATTTACGCAATCTAATTTAATCTATGTATCAATATAAACATTTATATTTATAGAGAAAATAGAAAATTTACCGTGTCCGTGTGGACAAAACTAGCCCTGTGTACGTTATTCATGTAGAGCACGGTATTATCTCCTAGTTCATTGCCAAAACTCATCCTTCTTCTTGAACTGGAAGAACTGCCTTCACCATGGTAAGTCATTCCCCTTGAAAATTTAAGATTGAAAATATAACTCTTTTTATAAGTAAAATTATGAGAGAATTATATTTTTACTAAAGTATAGAAATGGGGTTCTTATAGAAAATAGGAGGAGAAGGGAAGAAGATGGGAAGGTGGAAAAAAATTAGTGTTAGGGTATAGTGGGGGGGAGGGGCGGCTGCTTTCTTGTTCTGAAACCAGCCGTCCTGTCCCGCTGGTAATACCAGCGGGACAACACCACGCGGGATGACAGCTCATCCCGCGTGGTAGTCAGCGGGACCCGCTGACATGTCACGTCCATCCCGCTGGTATTATCAGCGGGACGGGGCGTTTTCATAAATACCAACTTTTGAGGGGCATATTTCAAATTCCAACTTCGCAGGGGGGCAGTTTCATAAATTTTCCCTATATGTCTATATGTGTATTTGGTTGTTCATGCAGCCCTACTTAGATCAAAAACTCAAAAATAGATTCTACATGCAAACTTGAGGATACAAGATCCATATGAACGGTATATTCATCCAACCTAATTGATAACAATAATATCACAAAAAAAAAAAATCAAGTTTATAAACTAACCTTCCACTAAGCAACGTGCCTCTTGGCAGTTTATTTCGGGGAGCAGAGGCAGAAGGCGCATTGGAATGTCTTTTTCTTGAAGCTTGAGCTGCTGCAACTCGAGGAGCATGGTCACTACTACTGGACAGTGTTGGAACTGATGGACTATCAAAAGGAAGAAAATCATCGGGAATATTCTCAAGAGGGCCCTCTGCAGGATGTGATACAGTCTCTTGCAGCTGATGCGAAGAACATACAGGTTTACTATAAACAAAATAGTAAGCAATAGGTTAGGATATCAAAATTCAACAACCAGACACGATAGGTGGTTTTTAAAAAACATCTGTAGACTAACATAAAAGCATATTATGTTACAAGAGACAAAAGATACTACTGAGCATAAAAAGATTCACTTTATGATTATACCCACTTATAGCCAAGGTAAGTAAATATTTAGTACTAATCAACTATGCTAGACCAGGGATCTTAATAAACGTGTCTTGAATAGTGTAAGATGGGTTTTTCACGGCGTACTTAAATTCTAATCCCACCAACATAATATGCACAAGCTATCTATCTTCATTGGCAAGACTATGTGGAACAGTCTTCCATAACTTGACCTAAACATTTAACCAATATGAAATGGAATTACCCACAGAAACACAGGCTTCATCGATGGAAAGGGTTTAAACGCAACCTAGAACACATTTATCTTCATTTACTATTTCAACAATGCAGCTAGATAACGAACATGGAACTATACATCAAGGAATGAAACTTTCTCCCACGAGTCAACCTTGTCCTGCTCAGATTGAGGGTAAGTGAAACTGAGAAGCACCATTGAGACCAAGACTGACTTCTTTTTATTGTCATATCTGGACTTTTCAACTATATATATACATATGTGTTGAAGGCTTGGAGCCAAATGAAGCTGAAAACGTACGGACAAGAAAACCAGGAATGGCAAGATACGGACTCTGAGTGCACTCACTATTCGATTATACAGCTAAAACCTTGAAAAACTAGTCACACATTGCAGCGGCATACATCTTTATCCCTAACTTATTGAAATCCATTTATCAAGCACTGTGCTGCAACTATAAGCGCACATTGTACTCTCTCCATAACATCCATATAGTATGGTGACATCTCTCCGAGGTCAATCGAAAAAAGGATATGCACAGAAGGTAAGATTGGAAGTAAAGCTCGGGAGGGTTACCGTTGGCGAGCAACAGCCCAAGGCGGAGGAGGTGCAGGATCTGGTATCGGAGCCTCTTCCTTGTCTAATTCACGGTTCTCTTCTTTAATCTCCGGAACATCCTCTTCCGTCGAAGCGTAGTCCACCAGAGACATCTCTCTCTTTCGCACTTCTCTCTCTCTCTCTCTCTCTGTCCAGTCCAGAGAACTGAGAAAGTAACTATACCAAACTTGTGTGGATTGTTGTAGTTGTAGGCAGGGCAGCTTGAGAATTAATGAATGGACCGACCGTTGTTAGCCAGCCCGTTATTTCAAACAATTCTTTTAATTCCATTCGATTCTCTAACTAACGGGGAAATGTCCTCCCGTCCCCAACTTCAAGCCAGGTCGGTGGTCTTTCTAAGGCACCAGAGTCATATGATTTTTTTTCTAGGACTAAATCCACTATGTTTTTTTTTAGTAAAGTAAGATTTGGAACCAGTTCGGCCCTGAACCGGTTTAATTCTGCTTGTGTGATTGTCAATCTCAGTTGCTGAATCACTCACTGATCGAAACAAACTATCAATATCAGACCCTAAGGTTTTAAGATGGAGAGAAATTCTCAAGTGTAAGAAATGGCTTAAAGTTCAACAAGTCTTGTTACAGCAGCAATACCCAACCAACTCATAAGAAGAGTTAACATGCACAGATGTAAAGTACAATTCCTAATTAATAAAAAAAAAAAAACCCACGACAACAACATACACATTAAACAACTAATAAAAAACTACCACCTGAATTGCTCATTATATATAAACCATTGGAGTTAACCATTGCATTACAACCATCATGTCATCTGTTTGTTAACAAGCAACAACTCAATTAACTTCCATAAAGAAGAAAGCTCATAGCCCAATCTATCTATCTATCTGCCACTGGAAAAGCCAACAATCCCGCCTTTTCATCAACTCATCTTTCCAAATACCTCAGCTACTACTACTTGAAGAAAACAGAGAATATTTTTTTGGCCAAAAAGAAAACAGAGTTTACTAGATGATCAAAACTAAACTAAACCCAATGGAGAACTATAACACTTATGGCTGAGGAGGTTGCTGCCCGAGGAGTGACGGCCTGTAAAATGCATGGTTCTGTGCCATTTCAATTCGGTCTCGAGGGTCATTGCTAGATTCATCCCTTAATGCTTCTAGAATCCCATTTGGCTCCGACTCCCTGGAAATCACATTCCATCATATTATATATATTACGTATATGCTTCTTGCTTACACAAATATGCATCATAATTTTTTAATGTCTAAGCTGAGCTGAGAAACAAAAGGAGACAACTTTCTATATCCAAGTTTTGTTTGGTACCTTAGTATCAAAATTTTGTGTAGCATCTTGAGGATAGGACAGAGCTCGACTGTAGCTACGGGTTTATGTTCTTCGGGATGGATGATGCTTAAACACGGCTGACTTAACAGCTCATAGAAGGCCTTCACAGCAGACACCCCCTATATACAACAAACCAAACAAATCTGACTCATTTGTTTTAGATAATAATGTAGATGGTAATGGAAAATCCGAAAAAAGGCGGAGCACAATCAAAACAAACTAGTATATTGATCACATTGCCAAAATTAATTAAATAACAAAATTTGTATAGTGTCCATTTTGTTCAGTAGAAATTAATTAAGTGTTACCTGAATCATTCCCTTGCCCTTAATGTTATCACCCATTTGAAGGTTTAGTTCACCTCTAGCTAACTTGTGGCCGTACCATGCATTACGCCCCTTTAGAAGAGTTACGTATGTATCTGCAAGTAATGGCCCTGCCAGCTTCTCAGGCTCCTCGGCCAACAAATGGGTGATAAATATCATTTCCGATGTGCAGTGAGCAAAGTACACTGATTTGCTCGTGGCACTCTCATTTGTTAGGGCAGCAACCATACCTGCATATAAATAAAACATATCAACTTCCACTTTTTAATAATTCCACCTTAGCAAAGTTTATAAGCAAAGCAAAATGTCTATTTTTAATTTTAAAGAAAGGCCTACCTGCACCAATAGCGTAGACATTCTTTAATCCCCCCATGACTTCGTGTGTGACAAGGTCACCATTGTCCCACACTATGAAATGGGGTTGTCTGAGAAACTTAGCCAATGGCTTCCTCCACTTGGCCGATCCACATATTCGAGCATTCGCATATTCTTTGTTATAAATTTCAGAGGCAATATTTGGTCCTCCAAGGTAAAGAATGTTCTCCAAAGGCACACCGGCTGCAATGGATAAAGCAACAAGACAAAGACCCAATCCAGGTCAATCCGTATCATGTGGAAAATACTTCAGAGAAACCAATAATAACACAAGAAAATTATTATTCCAGTCAAGCTGTATTCCACCTCAATAACGCAATGGAGAAAACAATAAACACACATTAAATTATTATATCAATCAATTGCAGCATTCAGATCATAATTTAAGTCGAGCCTCTTAAAATTAAAACGATGATTCTCCTTAATTTCTAATATATAGTAAAAAAAAAATTAGCACCCTCTAAATCTATGAAGAGTAATGTGGATACCTATCAACATCAAGGGTAGGTCTCTTCATGGCAACTCTTCATTTGCCTAAAGTAAATCCACAAGCCCCTTTCTGAATACTCATTTTAACTAAATCCTCATTACATTTAGTTGCCACATATGTGTCATCTAGCCAACCGAAAAAATTACCAACCTGCCCCTAAAGCATATGAAAGACCAAGAAAAACATCATTGATCATAAACTGCAAAACACTATCACACTGCTCCGTGAAAGATAGTTTTTAAAAATAAAAATAAATTACTATCTTAAACTTAAACGGTTATGCCATTCCTATCCCGCCAATTGGTGTCCCTTTCCAGACACCCCCATCGACCCACTCTAATATTATATCCAAAAAAATACATAAATATTATGACGCACACAAATCATGTATCATATTTGGCAGGCAATATAAACATTTCCATATTACTTGTATATATTATACTGGGAACTGCATTCATTGTAAAGATGTTAAGAAAGCTTACTTGCTCGATTGATCATTTGTGTGGGGGTCAAGATGCGGGGTTCAGGCTGCAATTCAGCCTCCACACCCTTGGCCAGAGATATAATAACGGGCACTGAAACTCTTTCTTTCCAATACCGACTAATTTCTTCAAACACCTCACGTGTTTCAGTGGAAGGCAACCCATTCACAACTATATCTGCATCCCACACAGCTTCCTGCATATTGGTAACAACTTTAAAAGGGCAAAGCGGGGTATCAATCATATTCAAGCAAAACCCATCTTTCAGAATCTCATCAGCATGTAATGTCCTGTCCCCTAACCTCGCCTCCACATATTTCAGATAAGCACACCTCCTTATCAGTCTCCTCAGAACATCTTCCCTCGAATTGATCACCTCAAATAAGTGTTCTGCAGTGGCTTTATCCACCAAACGCCCCGGTCTCCTCCATATTCTTATTGAAACCTTCTCTCTTAAGTGGCCATAAGCGTCTTGCAACATTGCAAGAAATACACTGCCCCAAGCTCCAGCACCGACACCAACGATTCTCAGCGGATCATCTTCTGATTTCCCCATTATAGCTCGAAGCTCATCAAGCTTCGCTTCTAAAGACCCGTTTAGGTTATGGATATACCCATCTGACTGGACATTATCAGCCATTTCTTCAATACCCCCAACCAACTGCTTCTCCTTCAACTCCAAATTCACTAATATAGGTATGATCCCAAACCAAAACGGATAAAAAAAAAAACAAAAACAAAAATTGACCTTGAACTAAATCAGATCAAGTAATCGATCAAATTAACAGGTGGATTTATTCAAAACATCAACTCCTGAACAGCTTGATCATCATTATCAACCTAGACACGCCGAAAACTACAGTATAATCAGGAAATTATTTCCTATAATGAAGATAGCAAGCTGAACTAGCTCTAAAACCTCACCAGAAAATTGAATATATTATCCAATAAAAGAAGGAAGTAGCTGCAACATTCTCTGAGTTTTCGAGTTTCAAACCCTAACAAACTTGTCCAGAAAAAATAATATGAACACGGCGGAGAGAGCTATGCGGTTCGGCGAGTGATCCAAGGGCGGCGATACCAATGCAGAGCTATTTCGTCGGTATGTGCATGAGCCGTCCAAATGGGTAGAAGATTTCGCCGAGGAATGCAGCACGGGAGCTCGAGAACTGGGAGAATCAAGAACCAAGGTGAAAAAAGGAAGAACTTTTCGACACGAATTGCACTGCTGATGGTATACAGGGGAAGAAAGAAGAAAATGTTACAGAATGAATTAATTTGGGATTAGATTTTACATGAGATAGAATGGTGTTCTTTACTACGAGTACGACATCAATCAATAAATACTAATTTTGCAGTTCAACACCGTCTTGCTGTTCCATTTCTTCCACGCGCACGGTAGGCGATTGACAATGTCGGTGACCGACGGACATAACTTGTCGGCGGTCATACTTGGTTCGACCACCACAGCTGTTGAAGCCAAGGTCAGCGGTGAAGTGGGTTTGGAATATACTTTAAAGTAGGGTTATAAATTTTGGTGTCTAAAATTTAAAATGTTAAAATGGACAGTCTCATGTTTCATTTTTGTTGAAATTTAGTGTCTCTGTGTGATTACTTTAGAGAAGCTAATTCCGACGAAACCGACTGTCAAATAGGAGCTCTCATGCGCGCTCCCTTCTCGTCACCTTGTTGGGACTGTCATTTAAGAAGGTGGTCACATGTACGCAAGTAAATCTCGCTCTATTGTCGCTGAAAATCCTACACAACACTCTGCTGGAAATCTTTTCTTTTGTATGTTCAAGTTTTAGAAGAAATTTGGCGGTTTTATAAAAAGTAAGAGTAATGAATTATGAGTGGGTGAATGGGTCGATGAAAATGTTTGAATGAAGAGGAAAAGACGCGCGAATACACCAAATTTCAATAAAAATGAAACATGAGATAGACAATTTCAATATTTTAAACTTCAGACGCCAAAATCGAACATGGAATAAACTTTAGACAGTTTATAGGTTTTTAACCCTTTAAAGTAAAATCATTTCTACTATGCATTATTTACCATATGTATTATGTTTTACATATATAGCGGATATAATTTAAGTACAATAACTGCGAATGCTCTTCCTAGTTGGAAAATTGAGAGTAAAATTGAACCAAGAATTGTGTTCTTAAAAGTGATCCAAATTTGAATCTATTGAAATGTCACCTTGAAAATGGCTTTTAATAACCTTTAAAGTTCACGATTTTAATTTGCATTAGCAATCTTATACACTTAAAAAAATACTTATAAAATTATTAATACAATATCTAAATATTAAATCTAGCTAAAGCCAGCTCCAAACTCTAAAAGTCAAAACCAAAATCAACTTCTAGTCTTCTACTATAAAATTGCACCCTGCCTCACCAGAGAGTTTGATCTTTGAGAATTGTAGGACCTTTTTGGTTCGATTAAGGGTTAAATTAAATTAAATTTAGTTTTTCTATCCTACAAATTGTTCATTCTTTTGATTTTATGTATTTATTTCTTTTATTTTATTTTAGGATTAATAACCTATAAAATGTCTGAAATTTGACCCATGTTAACCGGAGAGGTCTGGATTTTCAAAAGTTAATATGGAAGATTTGAAGTTTCAACTTTGTTTATAAGAAGTCTCCGTTAATTTTTTTCGTTAAAATTGACGGAAATTGGTCACGTGCATGGCATGTGACTGTAAATAAAATTAAATCTAAAAAATGCCATTCTATCAAAGTATGCACCTCACATGCTTGAATGAAAAGACGAAAATGCCCCAATCATGGCCGACCCCCACATGCGGCCGTCGACCACCACCCAAGGCCGACGACCACCACCACCCTGGCCGACGACCACCACCACCACCCTGGCCGACGACGACCACCAATCGTGGCTGGCCAGCCCCAATCGGTGCCGGCAGCCACCGATTGGGGCCGGCCACCACCCCAATTAGTGGTGGCCAGCCCCGATTGGTGGTGGTCGCCACCCCAATCGGGGCCAGCAGCCCCAATTCGGGCCACAGAGGGCTCCGACCGAGCCCTATGTAGCTCAATCGGAGCCAGGGGGCCCAGATCTGGAGCCCCCTGGCCCCGATTAAACCACAGACGGCTTGGTCGGAGCCCTCTGTGGCCCCAGTTGGAGTGGCGGCCACCAGCAATCGGGGCCGGCCACGATTGTGGCTGGCCGGCCACGATTAGGGCTGGCCGGCCACGATTAGGGCTGGCCGGCCACGATTTGGGGCTGGCCGGCCACGATTTGGTTGTAGCCGGCCCGATTGGTGGTCGTCGTCGGCCTTGGGTGGTGATCGGCGGACTTGTGCGGTGACGGAGAAAACAATAGAGACTCAATTGTAAAAATCAAAACTTAAGAATATAAATTTGAGGACTAAATTGTACAAAATAAAAAAATAGGGATTCAATTCTTAATTTGACTTCAGGGGTAATTTTGTCATTTCACATTTTCTCATATAAAGTATTAAATAAAACAAAATATTCAAAGGGCAAAAGTGTCATTTCAGACAATTTTGTTAAATTTAACCCTAAAAATGGACGGAAAACCAAATATCTACAAAGTTGAAAATTCAAACCTTCCATATTAACTTTTGAAAATTCAGATCTATCCGGTTAATATGGGTCAAATTTTTCATAGGTTATTAACGATTTATTTTAATAAAGGTTAAAGCTCTCTCCCGCAAACTTTTCTTCTACCTGCTCGAAATCTCAATCACTTGTAGCTTGAACTTGAAGCAAAAGCATAATATACTAAAACCAACAAGTAATTGGTATCCTGGCCATCAAGCAAGCAACACTCATCATGTAGCTCCAGATTCAAATCCAGACAGCACTACAACATTCTCAAATCAAAGTTTGCAGACTATAAAGAATCACTCTGTTGTAGTTAATGCAGCAAACCAAAGAATCTAAATACTTCCTACTCTTCCATTCAACAAAACTATAATACAGTAACACTTTAACATGGATGGTCATGTAGTAGTATACATACACATCAGGCGCTTGGATACTGATCGAGAAGAACCGACAGATCATATCACATCAGAACTTGAAAGAATTTAACAAGAAAGAAACACCCCAATCATAAACCTAGCCTGCTTGCTCATTTCTTTCCTAATTCTTCCCTCCAAACAAACACTCACCCCAGGAAGTAGAAAAAAGAGCAGTAGTAGTTATTGCTCATATTTTCCGCCTCGCCAATATGTGATCTGACCTTCACTATCCATTCCTGGTGGGGATAATGGAGGAATAGCAGACGCCAAATGGAAAGAAGAAGAATTGGCCTCAAGATGCAAGATCCTTCTTGCAGTCGCTTGAGATTCTTGTTTTCTTCCAACTTTTCTGGATGGGAGGGACTGAGAGGCGACAGCTTTGGATGAACCGTTTGAGATCGACGATAGAAACCTGTCTTTCGACAAAGTAGATGGTGCAGATGCAATAATGGAGCTGAAGATGCCAGACTCCCTCAAACCTTGTACAATAGCCTGCCATAAACACAAAGATGTCAGTATATATCAATAATGCAACAAGGAGATACCAGACTGTTTCTGTTATAGACACATTTTATGTCGACAACATTTAGTTGGTTTCGATTTATTTACCATTGGTGCATAAATACGAGTCAGGATTCCCTTCCTCATGAGTTTGAGTTTAACGTCTTTGTCACCCCAGACAACATGTTCGCGATACCTGAAAAACAATCACAAAGTTGGTACATCTTTACAAATAGTAACACTTCATATAATCTGCACAATTTTGTTGGGAGGATCAATTTGCCAATTCTTCAGTGGGAAATTCCGGGGAAAAAACGCAGAAACATATGTAGAAGACAAAAAAAAAAGGAATAGCATTACAAGCTTTTCTGCAGGTGGACACTTACCAACTAAGCATTTCATCTTGTGTTGCAGTCGAAGCAATAATGAAGGCCTGCATACAGCATCATTTGCTTCTTTCAGTTAGATAAATTTCAAGCTTACGGAAAGAGTTTGACAACAGAAAGAAAGATAAGACAGAACTATCCCATTTTTTCATACAGACAACTAAATTATGCTCCTTTTACCTAGAGAAATGGAGTGATCCTATCACATAATGACAATTCCCAAACTTATTGATCCAATGCGTAAGGACTAACTCAGGTCTATTTTAGATGTCACAAATTTACTCACCGAATATCTATCTATTTTGGATTTTGTATCTCTTGGGAAAGCCTAAACAAGGATTCTCATCTTGAAAGAAAAAGCACTTTTGCCAAAAAAAAGGGGAAAGAAGAACCAGGACTAACCGATCTATCGAATTCCAACATGAAACAGCGTTTAACATCGTCCTTCGTTGGCTTGCAACCACATCGATCACGTCTGGAGGTTAAGTCTGAAAACTTTGCATATGTATAATGTAGGACAGCAGCCTCTTCCAGTTTGATCTCACTACCAAAATTCATACATGAACCAGCACGTTACTTAGACTTGTAAAAGCTACTTTATTATTTTGCTTGGTTGAAGCTCGATATAAGGAAGACACATAATAATAAAACTCTCATACTTGGGGGTTTTCATATAATTGTGCCATCTGTGGGCTCCATTAGGGCGAAGATGATCACGAACCCGAGCGGCTGATTTTCCATTTCCATAAGTGAGGAAGTAATTTGGATTACCACGAGTGGATTCCTTATACATACCAAAGTATGTATCTTTTGGAAGATGATCATAGTTCTTCTTGAACATTGAAACCTGTTCACGTCAATGAAGAGATATCTTGGTATTACTTTCCCGTGCAACGAATGTATAAAACATATATTTCATCAACAACTTGCGAATACAGATTTGGCACTGACATTGTAAATATTTTACAAGAGTTCATAAACATGAATGAGTAAAACAATATGAAGGGAACAAAAAATCCTTTACTGGCCTACTTGACACTTTGACTTACATGAAACCACAATGTCCAAGAAAATTCTATACGTCCAAAGTTCTTATATAAGTACGAGAACTAGTTGAAGTTCACAATCCACGAACCATGCACTTAACTATACCATAGATAGATTTGATGCTTTAGAGATTAGACGTCAGAAAATGATAGATTTGAGATTAAGAGATACGGGGTCAGTTGCTTGGAACGAACCAATGTGTCCCAAAGCTTTTGTGAGAAGGTGCCTTAGAATGCTAAGTTGTAAATAATGTAACCAACCAGATGCCTTTCTTTACTATAAACTCCAATGAGACAAAAGACAAATGGAATATATACCTCAGTGAAAGGATCCTTAATATCATCTCGTTCCACGCTGCTCTCCTGCAAGTAGATAGCAGCTATTAAAGATGAGTAGCATGCTACAAAACCTTAAGATAGGGCTCTAAATGCTTCACTTGCATAGTTAGGAAATACTACATTAGCTAATCAAATTTCAGTGTACAAAAAAAAAAATCAATAACTTGAGGCTGGATCTTAAATAATAGGTTTGGAAAACATCAAGCTAACAAATGGGTTCGCTCACATAATTAGGAAATATGACCATGTCCACGTTTTTGGGAACATCCAGTAGCAATTGCCTCAATGAGTACTCTCGTGCACCAGCTGGATGTAACAGCTCATCAGTATCGAGATGTATTATCCAGTCGACATCTGCCTCCTAATATTTGTACAAGAGCCATCAGCTCAAGTCCATAATAACGTCAGATATCATACCATGTGACAAGAATCAGAGATATACCCTTGCCATGACGATTGCCATTTCCATATTCAGAGACTGCTTTACGAAAAGCTCATAGTTGCAGGGCTTGTAGAAGAAGCTTGACAGCCAAGTTTCATTCCAAATACGACTGACAAAGAGGTACACAAACTATTATAATGGATGCAACTAGCAAAAAAAAGTTGAAAATACAGAATGATGAACTTCAATTTTAAGGATATCTGATGTTCAGGAAAATGAAATCTGAAGTTCACATCAATAAAAAAGAACGCTATGTAAATGCAGCAAGCAACATGCAGACAAAATTAAAATGCAATCAACCTTTTGGCTTGTTGCTCCTCTAACTCCTTAGTTCTGTATATCACTTTAACTCCCTGTTTGATAGTAAATAACGCTTCAGGCTACAACTCAAGTATGCTTGATTTGAAATGAAAAAACAATAAGCTCACTGGAAAGGAGAAGAAAATAAATCAACCATGAACATACAGGAATCGATTCAAGAACTTTTGATACTCCTGGAGCTGCAGCCTTTCCTTCAACAAATAGGAAAAATGTAGTAACTCCAATTACTTTGTGATAAAACATCCAGGGTAGAATTTGATCCAAGCCAGCGGAGGTACTTGTTGTTACACATATCTGTGTATATGGACACAATGTTAGAGGCTCTTTACATGATTACTTGTACATGTTCAATCAAATATGATACAGAACTGATATAGTCTCTTTTTATTTTTTCCTTCAAATAGTGAAGTTGCTATTTTCATTAATAAGGGACCAAAAGGGTGTGAGATGTAGAAAACATGACAAGAAGCAAAATATGTGCATAGGATGATCCAAACTCGAATCAGGGTACATCCTAACTGGAAGCATCACTGTTTGTAGGGTACATGGTAATTTTCCGAGTAACAAGCATTGGTACACAAATATATAATCAGGAGTTTGTTTGATCTAGATGCTGCCAAAATATTATAATCTGCTCTGGAGGTGTATATCATGTATGACTACAACTATAGGATTTAGAATTTGAACCGATCAAATAGTTGGCGGAAAAAAGAATCAAATAAACAAGCATACAAAAGAGAAAAGAGATTTCACATGTTTGAGACTTCTGGAGCTAGCTACTGAATTTTCATGCCCAGCTGTATAGGAGGTCTTAAATCTATCAGGCATACACAGGTTGCATCATGTATGCGAATTGAATAGCAAAGAAGTTAGTACTTCAGCAGAAATGAGAAAGATTCAAAGAAACTACTATAAGATATATGTGCACTGGAACCAAATCTGCAAGGCAGAGTAGACCATAAACATATTTAGAGCCTGACTAGACAAAATTAACAACAGCATCGTTAAGCTGGAGATCAATCGAACAAAAGAAGTTGAGAAGCCAAAAAGATAAAAGGAAATAGATAGCTCGTTCTTCCAGATTAGTTCTCACTGAGTCAATGATCACTCTAAACGCATCATCATCACTTAAATCGAAATCAGATGACGAGACCAAACCTTTGGCTTCAAATTGGGATGGTAATCGAACTTCCAATCATGGAAGTAGGGGAAAGAGGGGGAGGCACTACGACCGAGAGTGAGGCAGTCGGAGGAGCCATGAGAGACGGATGAGACGGGTGAAGTATTCTCCATACCGGGAAAGAGGCGGTCTGATCCAGGCGGAGCCCAGTGAGTAGAGGGGTCATTTACGCCACCGCGCCATTGAAGAGCAAAAGCTAGGGCCGCGAGAGTTAGAGGGAGGAGAGTTAAGAGGAGGAGGAGCTTGGAGGCAAATGCCTGAGATGAAGAAGACGAGTGAGGGGCTGGATTTGCTCGGAGAGAGGTGTGGAGATGGTGATGGTGGTGGCTTGGCATGGTGGATCTACCGCCTTTGGTAGCCGGGAGGGACGGACGTGATTCAGTTTTTTTGAATAGCAGCCCCAACCAGCAATAGAAATGATGTTGCGTCTTTTTCTATTGACAAAATTCTTGTTAATCAATCTCTATCTATCCATACCAGAAAAACAAAATTAGAGAGTACTATTAGCATATGGTGATGTGATGCCGTAATAGGAGCCGTTAATTAATGAAATTATCTATGTTAATTAGGTAATTGTCAATTTGGGCTAATTGGGCCAAATCCAATTAGTGATTGACAAGAGAGACCCAAAATGGATCTCCCCTTATTATGCATAGTTCGGCCGAATGTGGTGTATCACATTGGTTGGAGTTGCCTTTTGTCAACTCCACCAATACTATATATAGGGGTGACTCCTAAGGGTTAATACACTCATAAAATAATAACAAGGATCTCCATTGAGAAACTTGTTTTCCTTAGTCTATATTTTTGGCACCATCAACATCAAGTCTGAGGTTCCATCTCCGTTGAAGTATCGATCAGAGGTCTTGTTGTGGAGCTACATCGCGTGGGACTTCTTCTAACGAAGAACTTGCACGTGATTCCGACCGGAGGATCATAACTCCCTCCACTTCGTTCTTGGGCAGGAAAGCTAAAAGGTATGTGTACTAATTCCGCTGCGTAGATTAGATTTCTTGCTAGTACACGTTTAGTATTCCGTAGTATTACGTCCCCGTAATCCAACAGTGGTATCAGAGCGAGTGTTAGGAGTTCTTAAATTTTTTATTAACTAATGTTCTTGATGTTCATAAAAACCGAATTTTTGATGTTCATGAACACCATGAAGAATCCGAAATTTTTAAGTAGATTTCATTAAAAACTTAAAGTTTTCAAATTTACATGTTTTTCTAGATCAAAACCGAATTTTTCATGATAAATTCAAGTTTGATGTTCATGATCTTCAAGAACACCTTGAGTTTTATCAAGAACACTATTTGGATTTTTTTTATCAAGGTAGTATTTGATCATAAAATTTGACAATTTTTCCAACTTTTTGTGTTTGTGCCGAAAACCCTAGGGGTATTTTAGGTAAAAAAAATTAATTTTCTTGGTCACCAAGTTATTAAAATTTCGGCACAAATATTTAAATATATATGTTGCCATTTTTAAATTTTATTAATAGGTAACTATATATCTATAAGTTGGAAAATATGGATAGGTTTATAATATAATATTGTAAAAGATATTAACTATCAATATATATAGTTAAAGATAGGGTTAATATATATTGATAGAATTAATTACTATATAAGATTAAGAAAATATATTGTCTACATATTTTAATCCCTAAGAGCATCCACAATGGTATTACGTAAAGATTACGTAAACGTGGGTCCTACATGTTTATTTAAGTAAAGCAACAAAAACTATCTACAGTGGTTTTACATAGCATTCCTTAAAGATGGGACCCACACGTAAATTTATGTTTTTACATAAAGCATTCCTTAAATTTAAGTAATGCACTATGTATTACGTAACCAATTTTTTATTATAAATTAATTCATTTTATAATTAATGCTAATATCTTATTGGTGGTTGTTGGAAAATCTAATAATAAAATATATTTAAGGAATATGTTTAAGTAATACGATTGCAGAGAAAATATTTTTTACGTGTGTCTTAAATTTACGTATTACTTAAAGTGTACATAAATGTCTACGTGGCAACTTTAAAGAATACATTTTATGTAAAACCATTGTGGATGCTCTAAAGATATATTTGACAACAATAATTATATATATATATATATATATATATATATATATAGTGGCCGAAATTTTTATAAATGTGTATATATTGTTGATTGATTTACATCTTATAAATAAAATCTTGACAATATTTATATATATATATATATTTAAATTTATGCCGAAATTATATATATATATTAGCAATATTGGAAATTATTTTAATAATGATTGTTATTTCTCGGAGGTTAAGTTGAGTTTTTAGTGGATTTTAAAACACTACTTAACCCACAAGGAATAATTCGGCCGAACCCTAGGGTTCTTAGGCCGGTCTAATTGCTAAACCGGAGCGGGTAAAACCAATCCGGATTTTCTTAATCGGGTTGACCTAGTCGGGTCGGGTCGGACCATAGTAATTAAATTAAACCTAACCCGACCGATTTCGAGTGATGAACCAAACCACAATCTTATTTTATTGAACCGGTTCGGACCAAACCGGATTTTTAAAATCGGACCGAACCAAATTTCAAAATTTTGGGAATTTTTAAATTGTTCAATAAAATAGGATGTCAAATTTTAAATCCAAAATGTTTTCGAACTTTAAAATTAGCCTAAACAGTGCTCTTAGGGTTTGTGCATTAATACACGATTTCAGTCAAAACCTAATGCCTGGTTTCGATTATGGGGATGGATCTGGACTTTCATGTTTTTTAGACTGGATTAAATTAGTGGGTTGATTTGCAATTGTTTACTTTATGCATCATATATTTTGATATAATTAGAACTATCGTCTTGACTTAGTCAAGCTAGCTTGATACTATATTGCGAGCATTGAGCTCTGGGATTTAAATATATGGTTTGCGCAATATGATAGACATGCTATGCTGATTGAAAGTGCCTAGAATCCATGTCTAGAAATTCGCATGATTGATTGTAAGCATGAATTGCAAAACAGCCCCTAATATTTTCAAAGCGTTTTATAAAACCGAAAATTCCAGTTGCCAATTATGCATGATGTGTGCGAATGTTGCATGTTTTGATGCGTATGCTAGGATGTTCATGATAGAACGCATGTGATAATTTACTTTACGTAGAATTATATATGCTAGGAACATTAGACGTATGACGCGTAAGCATGTTTTGTTTGATGTTTATGGCATGATATGGTGATTTGGTAAGTGTAGTAGAACTATAAATATGCATGCGTAAATTATCGGACAATTTTACAAAATTATAAAGAGCCTTGGGAAAGCCAAGACCGGGTATGCTTATTTGAAAATTCATGTTCCAGTAATTTGCAATAGAATAACCGTTTTCAAAAGACTGATCTATTAGATTGAAAATGACAATAGTGTGAATTCTTTCATGACACCCCATTTCTCGGTTTACTGAAGGCTGGTTTGGTTTAGTGACTGAAGAATCACTATTCGTCGTATTCCATCATAATAGATAATCCAAGGTTTGCAATTCTGTCAAAATGTTGTTATCTTCCTAACTTTACACGATTGTCATCATAATAGTTCTAAATGGCTCGATCGGATTTAAGAAATTATGCAAACTGGATAACATTAATTATGATGATTGGACAACTAGAGTTAAAAATGATCTAATTCCCGCGGGAGTTGAGGATCGCGTTGATCCCAATGACAAACGGATATATGTGGACGAGAATTGGGAGCCCTACAGATACAACGGTGCAAACAGGTTATGTAGGGATCAAAAAGCACGCGAGATTATTTGCTCGCATATTACAACTGAAACGAAAGAAAGCATCGTCAAAAGGAGCGCATTGCATCTTTGGTGCACCTTACACCTTCGCTACGGCAAGGGAAAGGCGGCTGAAGCAAGAGAATTAATGGCCTCGTACCATGAAATTCTATGCAAAGAGAATGAGATAGAAATCGTTCTAGACTCCGCGGATGAATGGGCAGAAATTCGAAAGGTGATGGACATGTTTCCTCTTTCATGGTTTGCTGATGATAGCGGACTTACACGTCTGATCACAGCAATTAAAACGGCAATAGACTTGTATGATGCCGACCATAAAGATAGAAATATCTCCAAACTTCCTGATGTGTCGGAGACCCGATTTGCTGGACTTCGGAATTATTTGGCTAAACCCAACAAAAGGTCTAAGCGATGATCCAGTGCGACAACCACTGTTGATTCATGTGTCATAAAAGGTACGCCTCGTTTACCACAATACATAAGACGGTTACACGTTTTAATTGATGCAAAAACATCTGACATAATTCAATTCTTGAATTAATTTTCAGGTGGACTGCTCAAAGTGACTGCCATATATATATGTGACTTTCTTTGCTTAGTTGTAATTATTGATCCGTGAAATTTGTCGTTGTTTTTGTTGGGATCCTTATTTCTCGTCTATTTGTTGAACGTAATTCGAAATTATTGAATGATGTAGTAACCATTCATTTTTTTTAAATGGTCTGTCTTTCGAAATTAATCGGCCCGGTTAAACGGGATCGATCCGGAACAAGTAACTAAAATTCCATCAGTAGAATGATTGGATTAAACATTTATCCGAACTCATATCATCATTTTAAAAAAAGATCCATAACTCGCATAACAAACGTAAAACGAACCGATCGATATTAATTCTTATTTGTTAAAGTACTCCATTATAGTTTATATCCCAAATAATGTGCATGTTTAAAACCGATTTTGATTTTAAATTTGGAAACGAAACGATTTAAACCATGGGATAAACTGGTTTTAGGCGTCACGCGCGCGTGTACCTCAAAAGACGGAACACATCGTTTCAAAGTACAAAATTAATAATGAAGTGTTTTAATAAATGAATGCTGAGTTTTCGTTTGTAATTCTTTGGAAATAACTCAATGATGACTACTGTGGTTAGATGTATGCTTCAATGCTACTACAATCTAGTAGTCTGTTAACTAAAGCATTAAAGCGAAAGTTTAAATGCATAGTCCATGAGGTGGATAAATCTATGGATGAGTTAAATAAACGAAAAGAAGTAGTCGGGTAAAACGACTCTCCCACCATTAGCCTTGAACGAAGAGTTTGGCTAAAAGCATTCATTAAACACTTCAAGAAACATAGTTCAGAATTACATAACGTTAGAGTTACACATTAATTGTTCCTGCGGGATGAGATTAATTTAACTCACATTAATGTAAAACACTATGTTCTGACAAAATCGGTTAACACGTTACCATAAAAGCTAATGAATGATTCGGGTAAAACCTTATCACAAAGACGCATTAATTTGCGCATTAAAACGAGTATTTATTAAGAGTACGCACTACTCTCGGAGAATACGAGTTTTAAAATTAGCTTGAAACAATGGTTTCGTGGTCAAACATGGCACATTATAAAGGTTTGAGGATGAATTTCCAACGCTTTGCAGAACGAAACAAGCTAGTACTGATTGAGTTAACAGATGGTTGATGGAGATTCTCAGGTCCCACTTACTTCGAGTGGGAGAATTGATATAGCATAAGTGATTGATTTGGTAAATGATGATGGAAACGTCTTCATAATAAATCCAGTGAGAGGGCTCACTCCCCCTCACACATAATCATCGCTAAACTTCAAAATGCGAATCAAGTCGGACCTGATAATCATGATAATGAACTATTTCAACTACCCATTTTTCCTAGTGGGAGTGGAACAACCAACTTGGTTCTAGATCCTAGTGATCGAGGAATACATCTCAGAGGTAAAAACCCGAGACCGAGAGGATATTCCAAGTAAGTTCAACCACCACCATTGTTCCCAGTGGGAGTAATGCCCCGATAATAAGCATTATTCCGAGTGGGAGTAACGATCAGACTAAAACATGGGATTAACGTGCCTAGACATAGTCAAAGGCAACGAACTACTCTCGAGAAGTATCCCATCAAACGAGATGTGTTAAACATCTTGATGTTCGTTCTTGAACCAGTGACGGTTCAGCAAGCAAAGGAAGGACCTCAAAACGAGGGAATGGAGGAAAACAATGGAGGATGAAATTGCCTAAATAAGAACTAATTCAGTTTTAGTCTTTGGTTGATTTATATGTTAACAACAGCACTTCTGGTGGAAATTTCGAGTGGTGCAAAACTCGAATAATTGCGAAAGGATACACCCAAATTCACGGAGTGAACTTTGATAAAGACGGACTCACCGACTATGCGTTACACCATAGTCAGGGCCATCCTTGCCCATGACTGCAAGTCTCGAACTCGAGCATGCATCAAATGGACATTAAAGACCAAACCTCTCCAAGTAAAACTGGAGAAAGAGATCTATATGGAGCAGCCGGAGAGTTTCATTACTCCTGATAAAGAACGCAAAGTTTGCAAACTCCAAAGATCTATATACCGTCTTAAACAAACGTCTCGGCAATGGTATCGCAGATTCCACGAGGAAATCGTTGGAAACGGATTCGTGAATCTTCACAAGGATCCCTGCGTATACACTAAGACCTCCGGGCCTAAGTATGTCATCATAACACTATACGTGGATGATATACTCATTGCTACGAACGATATGAGTTTCATGAATAAATCAAAGTCCTGGTTAGCATCAGCATTCGAGATGAAAGACATGGGAGAGGCCACGTACATCTTAGGCATCAAAATTGCCTGAGATCGTGCCGCCCGGAGATTATGTATATCTCAGGAGTCATATATCAACAAACTGTTGAAAAGATTCAGAATGCTGGATGCTAAACCCGTAGATACGCCGGTTGTGTTCGGGTGCGCGCTATCGAAGCGTGATGGCCCGAAAAACCAGCAGGAGCGTAAACAGATGAAGAATGCGGAGTATCTGAACATGGTAGGGCGTCTAATGTACGCCATGCTCTATACTCGGCCAGACATCTGTTACGCTGTGGGCCTAGTAGCAAGATTCCAATCAGTTCCTAGTTATCAACATCTAAAGGCCGTAAAACGAATTATCAGATATCTGAAAGGTACTGCCGACTACGTTCTGTGCTATGAGGGCGATCGGCTCGAATTGACCGGTTATAGTGACGCCGACCACGGTGGCGATCCGGATGATCGTAAGTCCACCACAGGAGAAGTTTTCCTCCTTGCTAATACTTTCATATCATGGGTAAGCAAGAAGCAATCTTGTGTCGCACTTTCCACTATGAAATCAGAATTCATTGCCCTCTCCAAAAACGCACAAGAAGCGGTCTGGCTGAAAAGGCTTATTACTGCATTAATTGGCACCGACAAGAAGAGTAAACCTGTGAAGGTGTACTCCGACAGTCAGGCGGCCATTGCGGCAGTTAAGAATCCAAAGTACCATAGTAGGACAAAGCACAATGATGTGAAATACAATTATGCTAAATCTGTTCTGGAAGACAACATAATCGCTTTATTCTTCGTTGCCGTAGTAAATAGGGTAGAAAATCGATTTTCTTTCGTCGTCTTAAAAAAAAAATGTAAAAGAAAGGGGGGGTAATGCATTATGAAACGTTCACTCAAAAACAACCCTTTTGTAGCGAATCCTTTATTAAGAAAAATGGAGAAGCTTAACAGAAGGGAGGACAAACAACTTATAAGAACTTGGTCTAGGAAGATGGGCGAACGACGGGAATTGAACCCGCGCGTAGAGGATCCACAAACCTCCGTCTTAATCCACTTGGCTGCATCCGCCCCTTAAACTTGAAAATACCATATAGGAACCCAAAAGTAGGATACATCTTAAACATTGCGCACGAATAAAAAAAGAATAATAGAAAGAAAAACTAAAAAAGGAGGAATAACCAATTAATATAACACGAAATTGGTTATTCCTCCTTTTTTAGTTTTTCAAATAAAAATAAAAAACAAATACTTGCCTACAGACAATATGGTTGCAGACCCTTTAACTAAGCCGTTACGTAGGGAGATTTTTGAAAAGCACGTAAAAATTCTTGGATTACGTAGGGCTTGAACTGTGTGGCTTGTAAAAGTGATAACATTTTGACATTTGAAATTATGTTTCAATTGAATAAAAGAATTGCAATTTGAGTTTATGATTTATCGACGTCATAATGATTAACAACATTGGATTTTACGGTCTATAAACTAAGTCGTTGGAAGAAGTAAAATTCTTCCACCAAAATTATGTCGAATGTGAACCTTGCCTCGTCACACAGGCACGATCATCTTGTAAGGAGAGAGGGACCTCTACCATAACAAGATTGGCTAAGAATCAGGGGGATAAACCTGATTAAACAAAACGATAACATTGTCACGCTTAACAAGCATGACTTAATCTTCGTTTTGTAAATCGCCGAGTTGGACTTTGTCCATCACTATATATCACATTCAAGGCCGGATGAGATATTCTGTGATAGCATTATTGACATATCCCATCCCTGACTTTACCAGGTGTGCTATCGACGCGTGCTTCATACTGCGCGTGTCAAGTTCGACCACGGGGTCATGCTCGGTTGTGCTAGCTAGAATCCTTGTGATTCAAAGGGCGCATACTTCTTCACCTTGAGCGTGTGATTGATCCCGGATGTCTTATGAAGAGACATCCAAAGTATCCTCACGGACTTAGAACTTATACCTAAGGTCTGGCTCAATGCTCGCTTCTCGGCGTACGAGCGTAGTGCCAAAGAAAACGGCCAAGTGACCACGTCTTGGAAACCGGTTGAGTCAGACTAAGGGTATAAACAATGGGGATGGTCAAGTTTACATTTAATTCACCGACTCTCGTGTTCACTAGGTGGCCGTCAACCGGATATTAGTTGAAGGTGTGCCAATTTGACTTCGAGCAAACACTCCAGAGATCTATCCCTTGCCAAGAATCGATCAGAGGCTTTGCTGTGAAGAATATACCACGTAGGGCTTCCTTCACAAGAACCCATACGAGTGCCGACCGGAGGATTGTGAACTCCCTCTGCAAATCCATGTAATTAGAGCTTCATAATTATGGTTATAATAGTCTTTTCGTATCCAAATCCCAGTTACACCCATATTTATTATACCAAGCCAATGTATCCCACCCACCTCGATCCTCTCACAACAGACGCAGTAAGTCGAGCCACCGCCGAGGCGCATTCTAAGTCACAACTAATCTGCCTCGGGATGTGCCTGCCATTCATTATCGAACACACTCGATATGAAGCATTTGTTCAAAGGCAATGCATAAGGTTAAAGAAACCACACGGACTTGGATATTTAATAAATTTTCAAATTAATTATTATAGAAAATATCGAACCCCGCGCAATATCTAGTGAATAACTATTGTGAGTGATTCCGTCCAACTTAGACATACATGTTAACGAAGTTAGCAATTCGTACCCATGGAAAACCTGAGACAACCAAATATATTAAGTGTTGACCATGAATATTTTTCCATTCACATGGTTATTAGCGGAGATTAAAGTTATAACCTCTAGTTAATTGATGAAGCGATAAACTTTTATACAATAATATAATATTACACGATTTAACATACGAATATTTGTTATACTTAGTTGAGCTCGGAACGGGACATACGGGCTTTTACCTGAGCCCGAGCTCGAAATTTTGGGACCACACTTTCTTAGCCCGAGCCCGAATATAAGAAAAAGTCCCGCCCGAGTCGGGACATCGGGACGGGCTCGGGCTAGCCCGAAATTTAGGCAAAAAAATTTGAAAAAAAAAAAAATCAAACAAGAAATCTCATGTATATTTGACCAACAGTGCTATTGTTCTTGCGGATGACTGACGTGACTTGGAAGTGAACAACAGTCTGGGAGTCGTTGCACCATTACAGGCCATGCATTGTCTTCGTCGCGAAGTAACGTCTTGCGGTCTGGAAATCGTCATCGCCGAGTTGGAGTGGAGTGAGGAACTGAACGTGAAAATTTGCGGCGCTGCTAGAGTTCTAAAATCTTCTAGCTAAGTTACAGTAATATGATCTAAGCCTTTAGTCTAAAGGGCTAAATATATGAGCTTTAAAGATGCTAACATAACTAAAGACTTTTACCTATAGGCCCAAATAAATGGGTTCTAATTGTGTTAGGGCTATATATAAAGTAAGAATTACAATTAATAAATAAGGTTTATTCGGGACGGGCTCGGGACTTTCGGGCTTTTGACTAAAAAGCTCGAGCCCGAGCCGAAATTAAAAGGGAAGTCCCGTCCATTCGGGTTTGGGCCTAATTTCGGAACGGACTTTTTTGGGACGGGCTCTTCGGGATTTTGAGCTCCTCGGGTTTTTTCTCAGCCCTAGTTATACTTATACCATTATATCTGTGTAGACAACTATTATAATGTGTTTAATTCGTAGTAATGCATTATGAAAGAGTTTTAAAAGAAATATAAACATCAATTTTGTTTTTTTATGTTACCAATTTTGATTATTAACACCAATTTATTAGATAGCAAAATTAAAATTAATCTGAAAAAAAGATAATCAAGTACTCTGCAATTGCAGACAAATTACATGAGGAGAGACAGCGAGCGTAGCCGATAAAAGCCGAGCAAATCTCAAACCCTAATCTGACTGTAATCGTTTCTTTCTTCTCTCCGCCCAACCCCTCACCTTCCCTCTAGGGCTAGACAGTCGATGCTCCGTTGCGGCGGTCTGTTGAAGGGCCAAAGAGAGGGTACTGTCGTTAATTGCTCTCTCTCCTCTCACTCTCAGCTCTCTCCTATTTCATGTCTCCTATCGGCTTTGATCTTGCCCCTCTCGCTCCAGGGTCTCCTAAACCCCTAGATTCCTTCCACACACAGCAATTCAGGTACTGCAGCAACTACTGGAATAATTTTCGGCAATTGGGATCTCATAGTACGTCGTCTACGACATGAGTGGTTCAAAGGTACATTTCTCTTCTACAAAATAGCTCTGTTTCTGTTGCTGGCTGCAGTAAGTTGTTATTAACGTCACGTAGCAATATCTATGCATTTTGCCGATCGTCCAGTCCGAGCCTTGTGATGTTTGGGTGTGATTTGTTGCCTATGTAGTCTTTGGACTGATAGTCCGACGGGTTTTATCAACCATTTAGTCTATATTGTTGAATTTCATGCATCAGTCAGTTTCTTAACATGGAAATTGATAATTTTGCATCTGAAGAAAGACATTTGCTTTATCTGATTCTGACGTCTATCTGGCCGGGAGCTGGTTATGTGGAACTTTTATGACAGTAGTTTTAGATGAGAGCGGTTCAAATTCAGTTAGTGAAAAAACAAGAGAAAAAAACAGGGGGAAAAGGCATTATAGGAGAAAATATTCTTTTTTGATTGGGTTGTTCTGTAATTCTTATTTATTCCATCTTAAACTTTTATTTTCTATCTGCACTTGATTAGGCTTTTGTTTTCGGTTCGTTCACGGAAGATGAAAC
Source organism: Clarkia xantiana subsp. parviflora (assembly GCA_036873135.1). Taxonomy (NCBI): domain Eukaryota; kingdom Viridiplantae; phylum Streptophyta; class Magnoliopsida; order Myrtales; family Onagraceae; genus Clarkia; species Clarkia xantiana. Next base: position 14,151,792 of record JAPTYO010000012.1, on the reverse strand, counting down.
CAAGTCTTTGCTGCTTCAGTCATCTAATGTTTCTGAGAAGACACTTGAGAGAAGTGGAGTACAAATTGGCACGGTGTGCATTCCTATTGGGAAGGATCTAAATGATCACGTGACTCAGTCTAAGGGGCATTTAAGTTCTTCAAAAGGGACTTCAGTATTAAAACCCTCAAGATCTCCTAAACAAGATGTATTGCCGAGTAAAGGAAGAGCATATGCCAACGTTCCACCGAGTTCTGCCCATCCTAAAGAAAATGGGAACACCTCTGTTGCTTCCATTACTAATGGTATGAAAGAATTGCGAACAGAAGTTGGTAGTTTGGTAGCTATAAATATAGCCCAGAATGATAGTAGCACCTTGGCTTCTGTTCATGCATCAACGTTTGATGTCCTCAATGAAGGAAAATCAAGGGAAACAGAGCAAGACGTTAATATTGCGGATTCACTAGTGCCGCTGCCAAAAGACGAGATTAAGAATTCATCGGATGGGCTCATATCACCTGCAAAAAGTTTCTTACCACGTGGCATTATCAATTCGGGCAATTTATGTTTCCTGAATGCTACTTTACAGGCCCTCCTTTCTTGCGCTCCCTTTGTTCATTTATTGCTGAAATTGAAGCATGGAAACATTCCTAAGGTATGGTCTCTGACTCTCTGTATGCTTTGTGGCTATCCTTCTGCTTGCCATTTTCTTGCGACTTTATGGACTGTTGCCTCATTAATACATCATGGTCCTCATATTGTTTTCTATTTATTCAGGTTGGCTACCCAACATTACATGCCTTCGTTGAGTTTATCTCTGAGTTTGAGATAACCAACAACAATTCAGGAAATGAAAAAAAGGATACAGCTTCTATAGATGTTGGAAGGGCTTTTAGTCCGGCAATGTTTGAAGTTGTTCTACGTAATTTTACTCCAGATGTGCAGAGTGGTATATCAGGCAGACCAAGGCATGTATCTTTTCCTAGTTATAGTTATTATTCCTCGAGGTTACTGCATCCTTTACTTTATTTGACTTGCATTTGAAAGTACCCACTTACATTTTTAATGTATGCCCCTAACGTACGATTTATTCATTATATATACTGCTGTGACTCAACCCTGTGACTTAGTTAAGATTGACTTAGTCAAGTGATCAAGTCTTGGTTGCTAAGCTATTAAGATATTTTTGAAGTTGCAGTACTACATTAACTTCTGTTATTTATCTTAGCTGTTTCTGTTCTTATTATTGTCCTTGCAGGCAAGAAGATGCACAAGAATTTCTGAGTTTCGTTATGGATCAAATGCATGATGAATTACTTAAGCATGGAGGACAGTCATCCTTATCTACTTCTGTGGATGATGATGATGAATGGGTGACTGTTGGACCAAAGAACAAATCAGCAGTGACTAGAACCCAAAGTTCTGTTCCCTCAGAACTGAGTGATATATTTGGTGGACAGCTTAACAGTGTAGTGAAGTCGAAGGGTAGGTAGCAATTTTATATCTATATCTATATATATACGTGTGTATGTCTCAGAAATATATGATATGGATTATGGATGATAAAAAAGGGATATGGATATATGGAGCCCTTATCTTCTTTCTAATAGATATATCAATTACATAACAAAGTAAACGAGAAGCCCAGAAGCATGAATAATGCAGAAAGGAATGAGTAAAACTAATAGAAAGGAAGGAAAAAGTACACCAGTTTTGAATATAGAAAGCTAGAAAGATAGTGAAATCATGATAATTGCTGTTCTGACTTTTAGATCTATCAATTTCTGTTACACCACATGATTCAATAAAGTCGTCTCAACTCTGTTTGTTTCAGTATTCTGGTTTAGTCATCATGGTCCATGTCTTATACCATAGAAAAAAAATGGGAGGGCACTGCTGTGTCATACATTTCATGGCAAAATTGAGTAGTTGTGTCACCTGGGTATGTACCTGTCTTTTCCTGTTTTATATTGTCTGAGATATCATTTTCTTGTTTGCCACGCATTTCGTTTTGCATAATTCAGTTTTGGACCGTCCTACATGGTGCCTTTTGAATGATGTTATCACCTTATGTTTGTTGCTGAAAAAAACCCTGTACCATTTGTAAGGAACAACTTATGTTTTCTTTTTCTGGCTGAAGTTTATGACCTTGTGAAGATATGGTGTCATTCAGTAAGGGAAAAGCTCAATTATGTATCTTTCCCTCAGTGAGCATTGCTTAATCAAGAGAAATAGTGATTCTTACTTAAAAAATCTTGAGCTGGACCTCTTTTTAGTACAAAAACATTGAGAAAACTTTATGTGTTATCTTTGTTAATGTTGTAGCACTATAGGAAGCACTTTGTGACACGAAACACATGGTTTTGAGTCTGTAGTTTCTTGGGGGTGGTATTGCTGATGGAATAGCCTCACAAAGTCACAATAGACTTACAAATTCTTTTGTTCTTCTTTATGGGGGCAGGTCACACACCATCCGCAACTGTTGAACACTTTAACTTGCTCCACCTCGACATTCATCCAGAAGCTGTACATACAATTGAGGATGCACTCCATTTGTATGCTGCGCCCCAACATCTTGAGGGATACAAAACATCAAGAGGTGGAAAGGTTTGCCCAATATCTTTTCACATTATTAATGATGTTTAGTGCAGTTCCATGTCTCTATGCTTGGTATTCTGTGAAATTTCTTAAGATAATTAACCAGAGCTGATGGAGGGTTTCATCCCCGAAAGTGGGGACACACATATTATGTTGTCACTAGTCATAAGTAGTCAGCTTTTGTCTTTATCTCATCTCTTCCAACTTAGCATTTTGTAATCTCTTTCACTCCCCAGGATTATAAATCTTACTAATAAGTTAGAATTCTTGCAAAATATTTCATTTTAAGATTGACAGTACTCTACTCCTTCCCCTTCATTTGTCATACTTTTGGGTAGCTCAAGTTAATCCGAGTTGGATCTGCCCATGGGATTAATGGAAGTAGTTTACTCTCTGAGGGTTGATAGATTCATTTGTGCATAAATAATCAAACATATACCTGATCCAGTTGTGGAGTGCTTGGGTTATGACCTCACAAGACCAGGCCAAATGTTGATTGCATTGAGATCAAACTTATGTATGCCAATTTCAGGATAATGTAGTGGCTGCTAGCAAGTCAATGAAGATTAAGACGCTTCCAAAGGTGTTGATATTGCATCTGAAGCGGTTCGGTTATGGAAGCCAAGGCAGCACCAAGTTGAATAAACCATTGCACTTTCCACTTGATCTTGTTCTCTCTCGTGATCTTGTACCTTCTTCCACCAAGGTGATTTTATACCTCCATCTTTTATTTAATTTATTTATTAGTCGTACTACACAACTCCGCTAGTTATATCAAATCCAATCTTTTGTTTTATATATATATAATTATTATGGAATCTGCAGGGTAGTCGAAAATACGAGCTTTTTGCTACATTAACACACCATGGGAGGGATCCATCGAGGGGTCATTATACAGCAGACGGCCGTTACAGCAACGGGCAGTGGCTAAGGTTTGATGATGCATCAGTGAGTGGTATCGGGACAAATAAGGTACTCCATGACCAGGCATATCTCCTCTTCTACAAGCAAATTTAGCTCTTTTACTATAATAGTAGAACCAAGCCCTATCCAATCCGGGTTAGTTCGGACAAAGATATTAAAATTGCCTGTCTGTGCTTTCGGTAGATTGACCAAATTATTAATTTAGCAATGTTTGGTGGATTAGCAATGTTGTAATCTTTCCTTATGGGCATCTCATACTCATAGTGATTTAATGTAAAGATAGATTATTTGGTTGGAATGCGGGTGCCTAATTAAGATGAGAAGTGCCTAGAATCCAACTGATGATGATCGTAGCTGGGTGTGTGAATCTTGGTCAATTCAATTTGGGTCGTAACAGGAGTTAATTGACTAGTTTAGATATAATGCAGAAATAATTAATTAATTATTCAGTAAAAGTAGTCAATTAATGTGTGTGGATATTTTTAATTGTAATTGTAAAAAATAAAAGACGCTATCATTTTACAGAGAATTTTAGTTGAAAAATGATGGAATAGGTTTTAGTGAAAACTTGAGAAGAATTGTTGAAGAAGCAGGACACGGGGTTGTCGACTAATTAATGAAGAGGAATCTATAATATATCTGCTGCATTGTGCTCTAATTTGAGGGACTAACCGGATTCAGCTAATAACCATATAATTAGTAATTAAATTAATTAATTAATAGTAGGGTTTTCATTATCCAAGTTTAGTAATAACTGTTGGTATATATATATACAATCCTACATTGATTGAAAAATTATAAATAGTTACGCGGGTAGGAGGTGTGTATCCTTCCTTAATTTAGATACCCTCCTCCTTTCCCTTGCCACATTTCTCTCCTGTTAATTAATAAACTAACTCATCACCCATTTCTGCAAGCCATTCTTTTCTGAAACCAATAAAACACCACCATGCTCCAATCTCATCCATCTTTGGAGGTTAAATCCTCCTCCTCCATCCAATTACTCCACTCATCCACCACAATCTACCAAAATTACGACGACGATGTCGAAGATTCCGACAATACCCCTGAACCTAATTTGCCAAGGTTCAGTTTTGTCGACATAATGTTTTCGTTTCTCAACTGCGGGACCCGATCGTACCGAGCCTTAGCCGTGTTACCTGGTCACATCGGATCCGTCTCTTCTCTAGCCCTATGTGGAGAGTTCATATTGAGCGGGTCCCAGGGAACCGACATCATAGTATGGCAACAACCCGATTTAAGGATGTTGACCAAGTTCGGGCAGGGCGAAGCGTCGGTAAAGGCAGTGGTGGCTGTGGGGAACAGGTAGGTATTAGGGAATAATATATATATCTATTCCTTAATATAACTTTATCAGCGTATAATAAAATATATTTTCCTTGCTAATATAATAACAGGGTGTTCACTGCCCACCAAGATAATATGATTAGGGTTTGGAAGGTTTCGAGAAGGACGGACGATATGTTCAAGCTCATCGATACGCTACCGACCATGAAGAATTATTATGTGGGGAAGTTTATAAAGAGACAGTGTCATAATAAGAAGCTTTGGTTCGAGCACTCGGATACCATTTCGTGCTTGGCGGTGTCGAATGGTCTACTATACACCGGGTCGTGGGATCGGACACTTAAGGTGTGGAGAATGTCTGATTTGAAGTGCATGGAGTCTATTGAAGCTCATAATGATTATATCCATGGCTTGGTTTCCTGCAATGGGATTGTCTATTCGGCTTCTGCAGATGGAAAGATCAAAGCTTGGGGTAAGACTAATTAATAGTCATTTGTTTAGGGGTACGTAGGAACCTAAAAACACTCCCTAACTCCCAACCATTTCGCATATTACTATGTCCCTAATTTTAAATGTTGATATTTAATATCATGAATATCAAATTTGTTACATACCAATTTTTTTTTTTTTTTTTGTATTAAAATTGGTGTTTTAAGCTAAAAAAACATGTTGCATGTTTTTGTTTCGTCAATTTGAAAATAAAGAAGTGGAAAGCAACAAATCAGATAGTTGAGACAATGAATATCAACATTTTAAATCTGAATAACAATTAGCAACATGACTTATAATTAAGCATGTTTTTAAATTCTTAACCGTTTTTTATTACCAAAATAGGATCAAATCTTATCAACAAAATTAGAGATATTATCGAGCAGAATATGATAGAAGTTTTAATTAGTGATTTAGTATTACCTATTGAAGATATGAGAAATGAAGAGTTTACATTCATTTTTTTTAGTGTTAACCGTTCCAACTTTAGGTTATGTTTCTAATCACTGTACCAAATTTAAAATGTTGATATTTGATGTTTCAACTATTAAATTGATTAATTTTCACTTTTTTCTTTTAATATTTCTTTTAAAATTAACAAAACAAATATATTTTTTAAACGTTAAAAAAAAAAGGGTTAAAGGTACTTTTGATACTACATGTTTGACCGAATGTGGCTTTTAGTACTAGATGTTTAGTTTTGTGTACTTTTGGTACCAAACGTTTGAAAAAATGTGGCTTTTGGTACATCCGTTAGTTGGCTGTTAGTTTTGGCCGTTAAATGACATGTGCAAGTCACGTGATCGACTCTAAACTTTTAATTTTGTTCAATTTAGTCCCTCAAATATATTTCTAACTTTTATTTTGTTTAATTTAGTCATAACACTTCAAAATCGGACACAATTAAACCAATCGAATTCAATTGACATAGCCTCATTTGGGTCAAATTTACCCAATTAGAGATAGGTCCCAATTGGGTTCGATTTTGAAGCTTTAGGACTAAATTAAACAAAATAAAAGTTATGAATATATTTGAGGCACTAAATTGAACAAAATTAAAAGTTTAGAGTCGATCACGTGACTTGCACATGTCATTTAACGGCCAAAACTAACTGCCAACCAACGGATGTACCAAAAGCCACATTTTTTCAAACGTTTGGTACCAAAAGTATACAAAACTAAACATCCAGTACTAAAAGCCACATTCGGTCAAACATGTGGTATGAAAAGTACGTTTAACAAAAAAAAAACATAAATCATGAGCAACAAATATGATACTCTAGAATAGTGGAAAATAATATGTTTTTATTGCATAAAACATCAATTTTAGTGTCAAAATAAGTCACAAAACAGTGAAAATCATAAAAAAAAAAATACTTGAGACACCGACTATTAACATATTAAATTTAGGACAAATGACCTAAAGTTGTGACTATTTTTAGCTTCTTAACTACTTTAATATACATACGTCTTACTTTAATATATGTATATATATTTTCCAACAGCTCAAGGCAATGGTAAAGGGGAAGGGAATAGCAACACTTTACATTACTTGAGGGGGGTGTTGGAGGGGCATGATGGTGTTTCGGTGAACTCAGTGGCGGTCTCCGAGGACGGGAAATGGGTTTACGGAGGCGGGTCGGACGGGTATTTGATGGGTTGGGAAGGGAACGATGAATATGTGAGGTGGAAATTGGTGTGTGATAGAAAAGCACATGAAACTTGCATATTGTGTATGTGCATGGTAGGGGAGTTTTTATGCACTGGTTCAGCAGATAAGAGTATAAGGATTTGGAGAAGAAGAGCATTGGGTGAGATTACATTGGTGGGATGCATAAGAGGGCATGAAGGGCCAGTGAAATGTCTTCAAGCTTCACCTGTTTGTGTTGGAGATGGCTTCATGTTGTATAGTGGAAGCCTTGATAAGAGCTTGAGGGTGTGGTGGGTTCCTAAGAACTCCATGCAACAACAAGACTCAGATTATATTGTAGAAGAAGAAGAAGAAACATCCATATTCATGCCCTAATACTTTACCTCTAATGGGCTGATCCGGTGCGAGTGGATTCATCTAGATGTGGAATAAGCATATTATGTGTGCTGCCCCTTGAACCACCCCGCGGGAAAAAAATATATATGATAGAGTTGGTTTAATCATTTGTCTTATAATGAGCTGATCCGATGCGAGTGGATTTATTTAGGACTGGGGGCAAGCATATTATAACTGCTGTCTCTAAACCACTCCACGGGAAAAAAAAATATATATATGGTAGAACTAACTGGTTTAATTATTTGTCTGAGGTGAGGTGATCAATATTATATATAACATGAGGCCCGTGAAGGGTACACAACTTTTTGAAACTCTCTAAGTAATTGATGTGTAATTTTTTCATGAAGTTGTAGTAACCCTAGCTAGCTAAATAGGGTTGTGATATGAAAATTCCTCTGGCTTCCGAGTGGGGGTGCCATTTGCAATTATCAGTTAATGAATGACATGCAGTCTGCCATACAGTTAGTTTATCTAGCTTGTTTATTAATCATCATTATTAATTGATCCATTGCCAACGCCTTTACTTTGATTTATACACATTGCATCTAAGTTGGGTTCCATTAAGTCCATCATAGATTCGATTTCAGCATACATATATATATTTATTTATTTTTTGAAAAACTTGAAAAATATGAAAAATATAACGAAAAAATATGAACAATTTGATGAAGACATTCAAATATAGTTAAAAGGGTTAAATAATTTTTTTAGTACACCATATTTGATCAAAATTGCTTTTTGTGTAACATTTTTTTTTTTACTTTTGGTGCAATACATTTGCAGTTTGTAGACTTTCAGTGCATCCGTTACCGTTAAGTAGCACATGTCTTGTACAACCAATTCTCTAATTTTCATTTTTTTCAGTTTAGTCTCTCAATTTTTATGCCTAATTTACAAATTAGTCCCTAAACAGTTTCATTCGGACCCTAAGTCTTATTGAACTAGTCAAAGTCCGACCCATGAATGTTTCCGACCAATGGTTGGGTCGGGCCCTAGACCTGGACGACCTTAACTAGGCTCTGACCAGCCATGGGTCGGACTCAGCCACGGGTCAATTGGACTTAGGGTTCGATTGGAATTGTTTAGAAACTAATTTGTAAAATGAATACAAATAAAGGGACAAAACTGAACAAAATGAACATTAAAGGCTAGTTACGTGCAAGACACAAGCTACTTGACGGTCAAAGAATTAACGGATGAACAAAATGTCTACAAACTTCAAACGTATTGCACCAAAAGTATAAAAAAAATGTTATACCAAAAACCAATTTTAGGCTATAAAAAAACCTTTAACCCTAATTAAAACACCATTTTTTCACGTGTCATTTTGTTTGTTGTGGAACACCGTCATGTTAATATTTAACCGAAAAATTTGGATAGAAAGTTGATGAAATACTGTATAAAAAATATTTTAAAAGTATTTAACCACTTAAAAAAATAGCATTTATTATGAATTACCAAACTGATTTTTGAACTATCTAATAAATTGCTAATTAAATTTTGTTTTAACATTTTGCTTTTTATAATGTATACGATGCATGCATATCGATTCTTAGCTCAGTCAAAATTTCTGTATTTTCTTAACGAAATTACATAAATAACGTGTTTTTTTATGCAGCTACTAAATTCATCCAAATTAGACGGAAAGTCCAAAGAATTTACGAACATGTAATAATTGAATTAGAAAAAAATAGGAGTTAACTGGTAATTTTTTTCAACATCTTTGACAACTTTTAAGTTTTTGTCCGTTATTTTTTTGTTCTTCCTAGTTTTAGTACGATATGTTTGACAACTTTTGGCTTTTTGTCCATTCGTTAGTTGGCCGTCAGTTTGACCATTAAATAGTCACGTGACTTGCACATGCCTAGCCCCAAATTTACATTTTGTTCAGTTTAGTCCTCAAATTTATTGTCATAACTTTTTATTTTTGCAATTTAGCACTTAAACATTATCAATTGCACTCTAGATATAAATTGACTTAGCTATGGTCCGACCCATGACTAGGTCAGACCATGGCTAGGTCAATTTAGTCAGACCATGGCTAGGTCAGACCATGGGCGACCCTAACTATGGTCTGACCTAGCCACAGGTCGGACCATGGTTAGGGTCGTCGGGCCCAATTGGACCCTAGGACTAAATTAACCTAGTCATGGTCTGACCTAGCCATGGGTCAGACCATGGCTAGGTCAATTTAGTCCTAGGCTGCAGTTAATAATGTTTAAGGGTTAAATTGCAAAAATAAAAAAGTTAGGACAATAAATTTGAGGACTAAACTGAACAAAATGAAAATTTAGGGTTACGCATATGCAAATCGCGTGACTATTCAACGGTCAACTAACGGATGGACCAAAAGTCAAAAGATGTCAAACATATCGTACTAAAACTAGACAAATAAAAAGATGTTGGATTAAAATCCAAAAGTTGTCAAAAATGTTAAACCAAAAGACATATTAAAAAAGAAGAAAAAAAAGTAACCATTTGTTTTTCACCGTCCAACTCCAAACATCATAATCTATCTATTTACCAATATATAAAATGCAATGGGTCCTCTGTTAGCATATGATGACGTGGCGCCGTAATAGGAGCCCGTTAATTAAGGGAATTACCTAAGTTAATTAGGTAATTGTCGATCTGGGCTAATTGGACCAAATCCAATGACCAAAATTGGGCAACCCCTTATATGAGACTTGTACCATTTTGTTTGAATAAATAACTAATTTAATATACATAAGCTAAATGGATCAACCTCATTTAATAACTAATTTATTGGACTGAAGTCTTTCATTAGGTTTGTATCATATCGGCCTAAAAAAAAGTAAAGCCGTATGAAGCCCAAATCAAAGCCCATTCCCATTTCAAAAATCGGAGCAGAGAAAGCCTGGCGCGATCTCTCTCTCTCTCATTTACTGCGTCTGCGACGGATGGAGATAGTGGAAGGGTTTTTGAATCTTTGATCATCTTGGACCTCTACACACCTGATGTGATTGATCTTGAATCCTAGCAAGCGAACGATGGAGAGACGGGTGGTAGTGGTCTGTCCAGAAAATGTAGAGCTAGCGCAGTACATGTTGCAGAAGATGCAAGAACTTGCGGACCAACCCAAGGGCTTGTCCGAGAACAACGAAAAGACTCTCCGCAAAGCTCATACCAGCATCTGCAACTCTAAATCCCCCATTACATCCGTCAGAGACTTCTCTCAAGTCAAGTAAGCGAGCACTTGTTCTTCCTCGTTTGCTTCTTCCGCAGATAGTGTCTAAATAACTGCACTTTAAAATGAAAAAGAGAGGAATTGGTTACCTATGTTTGTGGGTTTTGCAATTAGTGGTGCAAGGAATTTTGTAGCGGACACTTATTTGATACGGAAAATTGGAATAGTTTAGAACCTTCGAACATATTGTTGTTTCCTGTAAGCTCCTCAATTCAAAAGCCAAAATTTACCATCGTCTGAGGGATTAACTTAGCAGTGAGGCTCACTGGGAAAAGGACCAGGATTCTGGGTCAGGGTGCAAAATATAGAGTTGCAGTCCACTCCTCGAACCAGAAGATATCATTTTCTATTTTCATTTTGTTGCAGAGGTGTAGGAAAATGGATCTTGCGACTTATGAAAGGATTCTTCAAAGATGAAGTCAATGATTCTGAACTTGAAAGTTTGAACTCAAAGGGTGAGAAATTACTGCTCTCTTGATTCTTAAATTTTCGTTAAATTTTTGTGGCACTGAGTGAGTTCATTACTGTGTGGCTCTCCTTAAATTTTAAAACCAAGCTGTTGGGCAGCCCTTCCCTAGAGCATGACAAGTTATGCTTTTAGAGGCAATCCATACTTATTTGAGGTTTGAAAAATGTGACAAATTCATTGTCATGTAAACGTGGGTGCTCAACTGTTTATCGATATGATTGTAGCGTGTGCATACTTACTTGCTGGAGTCCATATAATATGGTGATATAGTTTGCTTAGTAGAACTATGTCTCGTTTCAATTCATCATTCCATAATCCATACAGCAATAGTTTTAAGCTTATTCATTATTGTTCTAGGTAATAATGGTAAAAGAGTTAAACGCTATGTTCCCCAGAAGAATTCTGTAGCATATGCCTTGCTGGTTACACTTTACAGGTATCAGCTATTCCGTTCGTTTCCACCCTCTTTTATTTTTCTAATATTAGTAGTAACCGTAGCAATCGGTCTGAAGTTAATTGGATGTTAATTAGGGTAACATCAAATGGGGATGACTTCATGCGTAAGCAGGACCTTATTGATGCAGCTGAGGCTAGTGGACTCTCCCGGGCTCCAATAGCGTAAGGCAAACCTTTGTCAATATACATGGAAAAAGAGTTGGATTATAGGATTTTTTTTTTGGCCAGAAGTTGGATTATAAGATGATATATGTTATTCTTGCTCAGTCCAGAAAAAGGAAAAGGAAAACCTAGCCAGTTTGGAAGTTCTCCAAGGGAATGGTACAGTGGATGGAGCTGCATGAAAACATTGATAACGAAGGGTTTAGTTGTGAAGTCTAGCTGTCCTGCAAAGTAAGCTGTTACATATCCAGACAGTCTTGTTTCACTGCAATCTTTCACTATGCTCCAATTATTCTATAGAACATATTAAGGGCTAAAAAAATTATTTTTTATGTCAATAATGTAGAAGGGTATATCCCTCTGTAGCATTGGTAATTAATTGCAAAATGAGCATTTACTTCCTTTGGTAATTTGGCAAGTATGATATATGGTCACGTATTTAAAAGGTTTTAGGTTTACTCGTATCAAAGGATATCTTTTTCAAGCAATAAAATTTCATCTAGTGAAATAGTATATTTTACTTGCCTAGATTTCTCAGGTATTTGGTTCCCATACTTTTCTTTTATTGGAAGAGGAACAACAGGGTGTAGTTACTTCTCTGATGGCATCATGTGAATGAATTGTTTATTGCTTTCAAAAAACCAAGTTAGAAAGACTTAAGCTCTTTTGTGTTTTTTTTGGATGAACTTAGTACTAATGGCATTTTTTGGTACCTAAAGGTATATGCTAACCCAAGAAGGCAAGGAAGCAGCACGGGATTGTCTTATTAGGTCTGGTTTGACAGTGGGTAGCTCTCAAGAAGGCCCTTCTAATCTTTCAGGCTGCCAGTTGGACTCTCTCAAGTCAAATGAGAGGGTATGTTCCTAACTGGGGTTAATAACTAAAAAACTGTCCAAGGTTTACCCTATGTTAAAATTAGATGTCTGAAGTTTGAAATGTTAAAATGGACTTTCCCAAGTTTCATTTTTGTTGAAATTTGGCGTCTTTGTGCGTCTTTTCATCTCCATTCAATCATTTTCATCAACCCACCAACTCACTCATAATCCATCACTCTTTACTTTTCACAAAATCGTCAAATTTCACCTAAAAATTGAACATTAAAAAAAAAGTTTCTAGAAGAGTGGTGTTGAGCCATTTTCCAAGGACAATAGAGCGAGATTTACTTGCCCGGATGTGACCAACTTTTTAGGTGACGGTCCCGGCAAGATGACGAGAAGGGAGTGTGTATGAGAGCTCGAATTTGACAGACAGTTTCGTCGAAATTGACTTCTCTAAAGTAATTACACCGAGACACCAAATTTCAACAAAAATGAAACTTGGGACATTCCATTTTAACATTTCAAACTTCAGACACCTAATTTTAACATAGGTAAACCTTGGACAGTTATCTTGACTGGTTTTGGCTATATGAAATATGATATCATTAGAGTAGATCGAGTGGTGTTTGGTAGTTAGAAGCCCATCGTCATTAAGAGGAATATTTCTGTTCATGTATAATTATGTCCAAAACAAAGTTATGATGTCTGCTCTCTCTCTATATTAAGAGGTTCAGCATGCTCCTGTCGAAGTTTTGGAAACATCACCAATCAAGGATATCTTAACAAGTTCTCAGAATGATCAAGTTTTTTATATGGATTTGGATGACCACACTTTGAGAGGAGACAATCATACTGCAGCTAGTCGGGCAACCACAAGCTGTGAGGATTTTCCTACTTTGTCGTTATTTGGTGGATACATTATTTTCATCAACTGAGAGTCTGAGACTGATGCAATTGGTTTTTTTCAACTTGCAGGCCAGAATGATAATATTGGAGCTCATCACAAACCAGTACAGTTACCCAAGAATGTTAACCGCAGAAACAAATTCTCATCCGACCATACATCCAAGACCTCATTCAGCATGCAGCCCTGCTCGTCTTCTGTATGTCTGAACCTGCACAATGTTTTATCGCTAATCTTTATGTACATTACGTATTGGCAAATAAATCCATGGAAAACATCTTGATTCTGTGTTATTTAGTTTTGGGTTAAGAACCTATAAACTGTCTGAAGTTTGCCCTACGTGAGATTTTGGTGTTTGAAGTTTAAATTATTGATATTGACTGTCCGAAGTTTCAACTTTGTTGAAATTTGCTGTCTCCGTTCAAATTTGATGTTAATATTGACAGAACTTGGTCATGTGCTTGTCATATGACCTAATAAAAAAATGAATCCCAAAATTGCCCATAGTTGGGTGGTGGCCGGCCGGAGTTGGGTGGTGACTGGCCGGAGTAGGTGGTGGTCGGAGTAAACATAATAGTAACAGGGGAAATTTTGACTTTTCACACAATTTTGTTAAATTTAACAGCAAAAATGGACGGAAAATCAAATTTCAAGAAAGTTGAAACTTCAGACAGTCAATATCAACAATTTAAACTTCAGACACCAAAATCTCACATAGGGCAAACCTCAGACAGTTTATAGGTTCTTAACCCTTTAGTTTTTCTATTCTAGTTCATGAATAATACTTCAGTTTAAAGTTTTGAATGTTTAGTAGATTATACATCATGGGTATGGATAGGCCTAAAAGCGTTTTGTTCCTTTTCCTAGAACTTTTAGTTTGACATTTCATTTGGCTATACTCACTCCATGTTGCAAAATCTTATCTGTTTTGCTAACTAAAAATACTTGCATTACCTTCTTCTGACTCTTTAGGTTAATAATCCAAACGAGTCAAGTTCATGTTTCCTGGATCCAAATAAAGTTCTAAGCAAGCCACCTCTGAGCCTCGCAGAGAGGTTTGAGGATGCATATGAAGTGATACTAATACTGGATGATCGGGAGCAATTTGCTACTCGTGGGTTAGTAACCATTTGGTTGATCTCTCCGTGGAGGCAATACTTAGCATTTCAATCTGCAGTTGGTAGAGTAGTCAATAAATCCTGATGAATTAAAATCGATTTCTGAAAAATGTTGCACAGATGCCTCTGTGTATTGGCTAAACAATTTTTTTGGCCGGTATGTATTGGCTAAACAATGGAATTACCTAAAATGTGCATGAATTAAAACTTTTGTAAATGGACCTGGTGGCAAGGCAGCTCCTCTTTTTTGTGATCCTAAATATGAATTTCATTCGGTTACCCGAAACATTAAATGTGTCTCTTATGCTGGTACTTCAGGTCACGAGCAGGGAAACTAATTGGTAATATTTGTCAGCAGTTCAATATTAAAATAGAGGTAAGTCACGTCTCATTCGTTGACAAATTTTATTCAATGCATATTTCTTCATACTATTTTTAGTTATGTCAAGATGAAATACAAAGTTTATTGCTTTGATTTGCTTAGATTCTTTTCATCTCCCTCAATTATTAAAGACTCAAGTATATTCCAATTTGTTATGAAGACCTTGAAATATTTCTCCCGCTTCACCTGGGGACCTATCTATTTAACCTAGTTACATGTACTTAATTGCTCTATAGTTGCCTTCTTCTCTTACTCATTAGTTATTTGCAGGTTAGGCGGCTACCAGTTGGGGATGCGATCTGGATTGCACGTCATAAATATCTTGATAGTGAATATGTCCTTGACTTTATAGTAGAGAGGAAGAAAGTTGATGACCTGCGCTCTTCCATTAGGGACAACCGTTATAAGGATCAGAAAGTGAAGCTTCTGGTAGTCATACTTTTTCCTTGTATATGCTAATCAACATCTAGATGCTTTAACAGTAGTTACAATCTACAGTATCATGCCTTTTCATGCTTCATTTTCATTTTTACTACTTGTTCTTTTTATTGTCCATCATTCTAAGTTCTTAATGGCTGGTTAGTAATTTCTAGTGGTGTGTGAGTAGCATAATGAGAAACTAAAGAAAGCTTGTCCAATTTTGCTAATTGTAAGAGGTGTGGACTTAAGAAGCTGATATATATTGTGGAAGGCGATCCAAATTTTTCTGAAGCTGCCGAAAGCATCAAAACAGCGTTCGTATTATCATCCAAAGTGCCTTTTTTTTTGCCACTTAACAACATCCCCCTGACTCGGTCTTGTAAAATATGCAGTTGTTTTACTACGGAGATTCTTGAGGGATTTGATGTACAGAGAAGCAGCGGCCTAGGCGATACACTGAGAAAGTATGGCTACCTTACAAAAGAAATCACTCATTGCTACAGATCAGAGGCTCTGGAAGAAGGGTCCCAAAGAGAGGTTTGCCCTCCCTTTGATCACTTTATCAGAAGATGTCAAGAACTGGAGAAAATGACAGTTAGCGACGTATTTGCAACCCAACTCATGCAGGTATCCTCTGCTTTTAAATGTATATTTGGAACCTTTGTATAATTTGAAATCCATGCTACTTCATTGAGATACATGAATTGCTCGCCCCATCATACCATAATTTGGATTTGGATTTGGAGCAAAGAAACCCGTCTTCCTTCTTTCTCTATTTCAAGTTTCAATAGTAATATTCGTGCTGCACAATCCATGTACCTGGGATTAGTTAGTTTTCTTAAATGTTTGTTGGATACAGGTTCCGCAGGTCACTGAGGAGGTTGCTCTTGCTGTCCTTGACATGTACCCTACACTTGCATCTCTTGCACAAGCTTACTCCCGTCTTGTAAGTCCCTTGCTTTGAGAAACTTTTTAGGTCAGCTTGGTGTCTACACCAAGTTAATCACTGTGTCCTACCTATGTAGTATGCATGCAGAGTTCACTCTTCAAACAAATTTTTAGAAAACAAAAAACCACCAGACTAGTGGACACTTGTCATGTGTTTGTTGGATTGATGTAAAAACGGCTATGAGAAAATGGGTTCATGACAAAACTGCCCGAATCATTTTCCATTCTAAATTTAGGATCAAAGTTAAGTAATCTGCAGCACAAAAAATGATTGCCATTATGATCATCACTTTTTTACTCAGAGAATGTTTAAAGCTGGAAATCATCTCTATTTTGCATCATCTGACTCTGACTGGGTTGTATTTTGTGTAAAGGATGATGATACTTGTGGTCAAGAAGAGATGCTGAAGAAGCAAAGCAACGGCTTCATCAATGCTGGTGCTAGCAGGAATATCTTCCTGTTGGTGTGGGGTGAGTGAGTAGTACGCGCTATCCTGTTTGTGGCTTAGATAGATAGATGGCACGAGTTAATAACTAATAAACTGTCTAAGGTTTGACCAAATTGAAATCTAGTGTCTGAACTTTAAAGTGTTGATGAAATGGACTGTCTGAGGTTTGAAATATGTTAAAATTTGGTTTTCCGTCCAAAATTGCTGTTAATTTTGACAGAATGTTGCGAAAAGTCAGAATTGGCATTTCTATCAAATATGAAGTGGCAAAATTACCCCTAGAGTCAAACTAAAACAACCACCACCCAACTCCGGCTGGCCACCACCCAACTCCTTCCGGCGACCACCCAACTCCGGCCGGCCACCACCCAAAACCATATAGTTGTTGATTTAGTTATGAGGGGTAATTATGTCAATTCACTAGGTAATGGAAGGTCAAATTTTTCACAGATGGGCATTTTTGGAATATCAATTTTATCGAGCTCATGTGATGGTCACGTGATACAGTTTTGTTAGACTTAACCCCAAAAATAGACGGAGATACTAAATTTCAAAAAACACCAAACCTGGGACTGTCAGTTTCAACGACGGTCACCGGATTTTAACATAGGTCAAACCTCAGACAATTTATTTATTAACCCTAGATGGCACATACAGTTGTAGTTGGACCTTATATTACAAGAGTTTAGTGTATATCAAAACATCATAATCTGAAAGATGATGAAATAAATGCATGTTGGTTCGTTTTTTAGTTGGCTTGGACGATGTTTCTTTGTCATAGATTTAAAGCCTGACATGATAGGAAGAGCAGTTCAGAAAGAAAAAAAAAAAAAAAACATCCATTTATATTTCTGTTCAAGTTGAATGATCTCCACCACGAAAATAGTGACCTAATGTTAACGTTTACTTTCAAATGATATGATTTGACTTACCCAGAAAGAAAAAAAAAAAATTATATGATTTGATGATTTGACTTTGAAGTTATAATCGAAACTCTTTTGGAAGACTTATCTCGCATTGATCTAATTAAAATATCAAATCTTGTTCGATTTGCATACTAGTTCAGATATAAAATAACTAAAATTAGGCTTAACAAGTCGATCTCTTAATTGTACTAAGTTGATGATAGAACATTGCTAAGCACGATAGCTCGAACATTGCATACTGAAATTAGCCTAAGGTTACTACTACTAGACTACCAGTCAATTCCTTTTCTTAAACTCCAGGTAGATTATTGTATGGACTTGATCCAATGAACTCAACCACCATTACTACAAGCAAATACTAATCAAATGTATACTTCCTTCTTAGCATCAAAATATATAGTATCATAGTTTCATATTAAATCGGTTAACTAACTAACATCCCATTTTCATTCTGAATTCAAGTAAATTGCAGATAACCTTAAGGTTACGTTTGATTACTGTATTGCGATATCCTAATACGCGTATTAGCTAATACCGTGTTTGTGTCCACTTGGTATTGGTATTAGCTAATACTCAATTATAGGAGGAATTTTGTATTAGCTTATACCAACTAAAAATGATGTACTAATTAATACAAAACCTGAAATTACTTATTTACCCCTAACCTTATTTAATATACAACAACTACACCAACTTCGGCTCATAACATCGGCCATCGGCGACCCCCGGCCGGACTCCGGCGACCTCCGGCCGGATTCCAGCCACCCCCGGCCGGACCCCCGACGACCTCCGGCCGGACTCCGGCCACCCCCGGCCGACCTTCAATTATAATAATAATTAAAAATGTATATATCTATTTAGGGTTATTTAAATCTTTTAGACATTGTATTAGGATATCCTAATACAAAGTTCATTCAAACGTTGTATTAGGATATCCTAATACATGACACAATCAAACATTGTATTAGCTAAGAATGTTGAGTAAAAATTGGCATCATATAAGCAAGTGGGCTACCTCCTCTTATCACTAATTGGTTTTAGGATGGAACCCCACTTGTGAAAATGGTTGCTCTATGTTGACCCGTTGGGTTTGACTCGACCCAATGTGGAATTTAATATGGTATCAGATCTAAAGTCCAGGTTCCGATTATTAGCGGTGTGTGGGTTTGTGTCCCCTTGTTGGCTCCACGTACCATATTTGGGTCTGGATTAAGCCTGGACGTGTGAGTATTGGGTTTGTTAAAATTTAGTCCCAGACCGTTCGGATTTGAAAAAGCCGGTGCCTTAGTTAAAGAGTCTTCACAGTGCGGGGGAGTGTTGAATATCCCACTGTGAGTGGTTATACCACACCGGTGGTAATTGTAATATTAGAGCACCATATAAGCAAGTGGGCTACCTCCTCCTATTACCAATTGGTTTTAAGATGGAACCCACTTGTGAAAATGGTTGCTCTATGTTGGCCCATTGAGTTTGAGTCGGCCCAATGTAGAATTTAACAAATATATTAGCTAAGCATGTATTAGCTAATACGTGTATTAGAATATCGCAATACCGGCAATCGTGCCCTAAATCCTAAATGTGTAATTGTTAAATTGTAACAGAATTGATCAAATTTTAAGATGTAAATTTAATGAAATTGCATCTATTGCATATTTATCTGCATTTTGCAGTTTGATTGCATTTTAATCCAACTCTTTTTATTTATAGAAAGCACTGCCATCAATTTTGATTTTTTATTTTAAAAAAGAATAATAAAAAAAACCTCATTCCGGGTTTTAAATGAGAACCTATTCTACAACCACTTAATCATAAAAGATAAAATAAAATAAATAAATAAATAAATAAACGAACCTACTCCTCCGATAGCTACCTATTAATATTATATAATAACAACAAAAAAAAGGCTATTAATATTATATACATATGTATATTTATATATAAGAAAGATCAAAATTTGTAATTTCCATAACATTTTGCAAACCCCAACTTCTCATTCCTTAAATTGAGCAAATTAACTATTATGATTCTCATCTATCTAAACTGAAAAAAGAAAGAAAAAAAACAATACAATTTTCACTAAAGAAAAAATTGAGGGGTGTGGCCAAAAACTTGATGGTGGTATTATGTAAGAAAATATATAACGTTTAATTAATTATACATTTGTTGCTACTTATGTTTTACTCCTATCAAGCTTTGATTACTTATTTTTTAAGACTAGATTAATTGGTTAGTGTTTGTTCTTTACTCCGCTAAACTTTTTTTATTGAATTTTCTACAGAACAAACATAAAGTGTCGTGTCACACAAGAAGAAAAAGTGACACGTAAATTGTAAAAAAAAACAAAACATTTATGGTTAATTAATCATGTTTATGTTCATCATCTTGCATTAATCAACAATCTCATATCATATTTCTATCTGATACCCATTTCTACTAACTTGCGTTATAATGTTACCAACATTTTCAACTTATTATGTAACTAAATATTACAAGTATAAACCAAAAGTATATATAATACTAAAAATATAATAAACAGAAAAAATGGGATATGCTCTTCAACTTATTGTATGATGTTTTTTTCTTTTGAAATTGGACGGGATTATCTATTCTGTTGGATCACGGTCGAAGCTCCGTTACGTTCTTGACGGAAAGCTTGAACTCCTGGGCTCCGCGTAATCCTGCAAAAGGGGATGACCTGAGTAGTGACCCAGAATCCCTCTCCGATGCTTAAATGAGAGTATGAACGATGGGGTGGAAATCAGTAATCTAAGTTCGTATTAGAATGTGTGTTTTCTGAGGTAACTTCCTCCTTTATATAGGAGGGGAAGTTGCCTCAGTTACCTGTAATCGCGGCTGGCAGTTTTACCCACGTTCCGTATATCTCGTTCAGGATTCCATGTATCTCGCCCCACGCTCCGCGTATCTCGCCCACGCTCCGCGTGTCTCGGGCACGCCCTGCGTATCTCGGGGGAGTTTATCTGTATCTTAACCGTTTCCCCACTACTCTATCTAGTAGGCGGGTTTCTTGGTCTTATCATCTGATCACAAGTCCTAATCCATATCGGGGACTCCAGAGTTATCTCATTCTAGGTCACCACCCAGGACCCCTCGTCCCACGGGACAGGGCCAGCTTTCTCGGGGCTTTGTTATCGGGGCCTTCTCAAAGGCTTCTTGTCGGGAGCATTCAGCTCATATATCGGGACCGATCTCGTCGGGACCTTTCGTATTGAGCTTCTGGACCTTCCAGGTCTTTTGCGAGGCCCACTGGGCTTACCCGCCGTTTATCGGCTGTTTAACGGGGCTAACGATTAAATCGGAACCCATCATAGTCTTAGTAGCTTCTTCGGATCCTTTTGGCTGAGGCACTAATTACTTGCAGTATGGGCTTAATCTTAAAGCAGTAAGATCGACGGCGCCGGCTCCAACTGTTGGACTCCATCCTGTTCTGTTTGTTTTGTTTTTTTTTTTTTCCCGCGAGGTGGTCCTCGGGGGGCCCTCATCAGGAGGGCAGCACCCGTAGCATGCTTGCTCCACACCTAGACTAATCCCCACTCGCACCGGGTCAGCCCGTAAGGGGTAAAGTGCTGGCCATGAACAATTTTCCATTCCCATGGTCACTAGCGGGGATTGAACCCCTTCTTGTTATGTTTGTTATTCTAGGCGATTACGTCTCTCTGTTCGGCCGGGTTTTTAAAAGAATAAATAAATATTAAAACTTTGCTTAAATCTAAATATTATTATCTCGTCCACTATCCTGTGTAATGCTATTGGTAAGATCCAGCCAGATTTAATGTATCCATTGCTTGTTTTATATTTAGGGATTAAGTACCTTTTCATACCACTTCTTTGCACAGAATCCACTTTTGGTACCATTTCTATTTTTTTGTATACTTTTGGTACCAATGTTTTCAACTTTGTATCATTTTGGTACCACAGTTAACTTTCCGTCCAAATTGGCCGTTAAGTGGCATGTGCCATGCACGTGACCGCCCTAAACTTTTGAATTTGTTTCAATTTAGTCCATCTAATGCATCCCTAACTTTTAATTTGTTCAGTTTAACCCTAAAATTTCCAAATCGAACCCTTGACCCAATTTGACCTAGCCGGACCTAGCCCTAGGCTATGTCCGGCTGGGTCAATTGGGACCTAGCCCCAATTGGGTTCAATTGGGGCTAGGTCCAATTGACCCAGCCGGACCTAGCCTAGGGCTAGGTCCGACCCTGGGCTGGGGTCGCCTGGGTCCGGCGAACCCAACCCAGGGTCGCCGGACCCAGGCAAACCCGACCCAGGGTCGGACCTAGCCCTAGGCTAGGTCCGGCTGGGTCAATTGGACCTAGCCCCAATTGAACCCAATTGGGGCTAGGTCCCAATTGGCCTAGACGGACCTAGCCTAGGGCTAGGTCCGACCCTGGGCCAGGGTCGCCTGACCCAGGCGAACCCGACCCAGGGTCGGACCTAGCCCTAGGCTAGGTCCGGCTAGGTCAGTTTGGGTCAAGGGTTCGATTTGGAAATTTTAGGGCTAAATTGAACAAATTAAAAGTTAGGGATGCATTAGATAGACTAAATTGAAACAAATTAAAAAGTTTAGGGCGGTCACGTGCATGGCACATGCCATTTAACGGCCAATTTGGACGGAAAGTTAACGGTGGTACCAAAAGGATACAAAGTTGAAAACATTGGTACCAAAAGTATACAAAAAAATAGAAGTGGTACCAAAAGTGGATTCTGTGCAAAGAAGTGGTATGAAAAGGTACTTAATCCCTTATATTTATGTATGGATGGATAGGGCTAATAACCAAATAACTATCCGAAATTTGGCTCCATTCCAAATTGCTATTTCAACTTTTTTTAAAAAAAAGTATTTATCTAAATTTTTAATTTTTTGAGTAAATTACGAGACCAGTTCCGGAGGAAGGAACCTCTTTACCTTTGAGCTTGCTACTAACGAAATCTCAGAGACCTTGTACGAGGCTGCTCTCCGGGAAGGCTGCATTACCTCAGCCTGGGAACCCCGCTTTCCCTATGAATCCCAGCAAACCACCAGGAGGAAGCACATAGTTACCCGCCCCCGAGAAGGAGAGGTGTTCATCTCCACGGGGCAGAGAAATGCTGGGATCCGATTCCCCTTCTGCGGGAATCTGGTTGAGATGTGCAACTTCTATCAGACGCATCCAACCACCTTCTCCACACACGCTATCCGCGTGTGGAACGCCTTCCAGGTTCTGTGCCTCCGCCAACAATGGACGTACAGCTTGCTGCTCTTCCGCACCTTCTACGGGATGAAGTGTAACAAGGCTGGCGTCTGCTCCTTCACTCCCCGACTCCCCAAATGGACCAAGGAGCAACTTTCTCGGTTCGGCTGGGATGGTGAGACCTGGAAGTTTAACAAGGATCGGGGGCTCATTCGTAACTCAGGGTCCGACAACAGTGGATGGAAGAAGTACTACTTCTTCGTTCTGAACAGCTCTATCCCATGGCCCCGATGGGAGGTTGTGGCGGACCCTGCCCCCAAGTTTGAAGTCTACACCGAGGATGACTTCAACACTCTTCAGCTGGTCCAGCTTTACCGTTGGGGGGAATCTTTCGCTCCCCTCGACGCCAACAAGCTCGTGGAGGAGGACCTGATCAAGATCGGGGTCCAACTCCTCGATTCAATTTCTGACAACCTGGTTATTTGGGTAACACTTCTAAATGCCTTTTATTTTCATTTTTGCAGCCAAGAAGGCATCTCTGCTGACCCATCTCGTGTTGAAGCAGGGGGAGACTGATGCTGTCCAGGGCTCCACGCGAAAGCGGAAGTCCTTGAAGAGGGGAGCCTCTTCTTCTGCAGCTCCTCCGACCGCGGAGCAAGTCGGGATGGCCAAGCGGGCTAGAAGAGAGGAGGTGGACAAAGCCTTCGGTGTCACCACTGCCGAGGAAGGTAAGCGCGTTCGCCGAGCTATTAAAAAATATAGAAGGTTGGATCCCGAGGAGTTTATCCCTGCTGACCGGGAGTCGCGGGTCCGAGAAATCAAATATATACTTCGAGGAGAAACCCCCCGCGTCCTCAAGGCGGGATACTACAAATTCTTTGGAAAGGACCAACACGTCCCGCGCGGTATCATCTGGTGTCCGAATAATACCCTTCCTGATTTTATTCGTCCCGCAACCGCAGGTCCATCGGAGGCTCTTACTCCGACGAAGGCTGCAACTCCACAGGAGCCAATGACTGAGGATGCCCCGACGGAAGCTCAGTTCCGTCAGGTGACCAACTTGGAGGCTTCCCCCTCCTCCGAGGAGCCGACTGAAGGCCTGATTCCCCGCCAAAGGCCAGGCCGGAGCATCCTGAGGCCAACTGTGGAGGACGTGTCTCGGAGTCCTCCCCTGGATCTGCGCTCTCCAACTCCGGAGCCCCCGACCGAGGATCCTCCGACTGAGGCTTCCAAGGTCATCCATCCTCTCCCCATGGATGGGAACCTTTACAAGGTTTACACCCCCGATCAAGAGACGGTTCCCTGGAACCCGATCGAGTCTCTTCAAGGGGTCCCACTCCACCAGGGAGACCTTCAGCCATAATTGGCCCTGCATCTGCTGGCGGGGTCAATTCCACCAGCCTTGAGACGCCCAATCTCCTTTGCTGCTGAAGATATCGAGGAGGATATTCGCGACATGGCTATCCGTCGGATGGAGGTAAAACTTTACTCTCGCTTTTGTTCTTGCCTTCAATTATCGGACCTTAATTTCTTTTCCTTCTGCCTTAGGAAACTGCGAACCAACAGCGCTGCTTTGGTTACATCCTTGCTCTGAAGGGTGCTTTGGAGGAGGAGCGGGCCAGGTCGGACCCCAAAGCCTTGGCCAAGCTCCAGGAGGACCTTGCCGATGCTGTAGCGGCAAGGGAGAAGATAGTTAAGGAGCAGTCCCTCCTTGGCCAGAAGGCTATGGACTTGCAGAAGCAGGTCCATGATCATGAAGTTGTGCTGCGTCGGGAGCGGATGATGCTCAAGGAGGAACAGCAGCGGCACGAGGCGGAGAAGAGGCAGCTCATCCTCGAGAAGAACATTCTCGAGGAAGCTAAGGCGGGACTCGAGGCCGAGAAGGCGGAATTTCCTGCAAGGCGAAGGCTCAAGGTCGCGAGGAGGGTCGCCAGGAGGGTCGCGAGGAGTATCGGAACTCCGATGATTTCAAGGCGGATGCCGTGGGGTTCTGCAAAACCGAGGTGGAGAACGTTCTGTTCAATGCCGTCGAGGAGCTTTACACGGTATACGAGGATGCCATTGGCTTCAAGAAGTCCGAGACCCTCGCCCCTATCGCGGAGAAATACTTCAGCCTCCCCGCGGAGAGTGATGAGGCCGATGCCCCTGAAGGTACCGCGGACCCGACTCCACAGACTGCGGAGCCTTCTGCCCAGGACCCCTCGAATCCTGCTCCTTCCAAAGCTGCTGAGGACTCAACTTCCAACAAGGACCAAGCTTAATACGTTATTCTTTAAGTCCTTGTAATTTCCTCTTTGTTTCCTCCTTGTATCGGAACCTTTAGGCCTTCGAGCCCTTATAAAAAAATTCCTTTCATCTATTTTGGTCTCGATGATTATTGCACTACTTAAAGCGACTTGACTCGTTACTTAAAACGTTCTGATGCATCACTTAAGATGACTTCATACATCCTTCCGATGCTTCACAAGGACTTACCACTTAAGGTTTCTCATCCATACCATTTAAGGTGATTTCATACGTCTCTCGCAACGTTTTCCTCGGGACTTCACCACTTAAGGCTTCTCGTCCATGCCTTTCAAGGCAATTTCACACATCACTTAAGATGATTTTATCGCACCCTTTAAGGCTTTTATTGTGTCTTTCCAGATGACCTAATCATACCCCTTAAGGCTTTTTGCTGCATCATAAAGACGACTTACTCGGACCCCTTTAGGGCTTTTATTCATACCTAGGCTTTTTGGTTGCATCATAAAGACGACTTACTCATACCTCGTAAGGCTTTTGTCCGTACCTCGAAAGGCTTTTTACCGCGCCATAAAGGCGACTTAATCGTACCTCGTAAGGCTTTTATCGCGTCCTTCAGGACGTCTTACTCGTACCTCGGAAGGCTTTTATCGCGTCCTTCAGGACGTCTTACTCGTACCTCGGAAGGCTTTTAATCGTACCTCGGAAGGCTTTTATCGCGTCCTTCAGGACGACTTGCTAACAGTTAGAATAAATCTAATAGCAATTTGATCGGAAGCAACTTCTTTTATTCATTAATAACTCAAAGCTTTGCTTACATCGGATCGATAGATAACTTGCGCCATTCGCGGCGTTTTAACACCACGCACCACTTAAGGCGACTTCGGGTCAAACATGACATTTCTTCAAGTGTGCGCCACTAAAAGAATGTTTCAACGTTTTGCCATCAAGGTCCTCTAACTTGTACGCATTCGGGGCTGGCATCCCTACGATCTTGTAAGGTCCCTCCCATTTCGGAGACAGCTTGTTGATCCGATCTTGATGAACGAACTCATTCCTCCGCCAGACAAGTTCTCCAACGAAGAATTGTCAGGACTTGACCCGCCGATTATAGTACCTGGCTGTTGCCAGACGCATTCGAGCCTGAACTTCATCAGCCTTCCACCTTTTCTCTTCGAGCAAGTCCAAGTCCAGACGCCTCATTTCTTCGTTCGTCAGAGGCTCGTAATACCTCCTGCGATGGGACGCCACTGCTATCTCCACGGGAGCCACTGCCTCCGTGCCATAAACAAGGCCAAACGGAGTCTCCCCCGTCGATTGCTTGGGTGTTGTTCTAACAGCCCACAACACGTTTTCAAGCTCATCTAGCCAATGACCCTGCAAGGCGTAGACTCTCTTCTTCAAGCCATCCATCACGATCTTGTTGGCTGATTCGACTTGGCCGTTAGTCTGAGCATGGTGAACGGAGGCTGTCCGATGCTCGATGTTCAATTCCTCCAGATACTCCTTCAACTGAGCCCCATTGAACGGAGGGCCATTATCGCTGATCAACACTCGAGGAACCCCGTACCGGGATACGATCTGAGTCTGGAGAAAACTGAGGATCTGCTGCCCCGTCGTCTTGGCCAACGCCTTAGCCTCTATCCACTTCGAAAAGTAATCAATGGCTACGAGTAAATACTTGCACTGACCTTTTGCTTGTGGAAGAGGTCCCACCAAGTCAATGCCCCACTGCGCGAAGGGCCAAGCACTCCTGATGGACATCAAGTCCGCGGCAGGAGCCACGATATTCGGAGCGTACCTCTGGCACGCATCACAAGATTGGACCATCGTTGACGCTTCCTTGTTCATCGAAGGCCAATAGTAGCCTAAATTCAGCGCTTTCCTCACAATGGATCGGGCCCCTTCATGACAGGCCGCGACTCCTTCGTGCAACTCTCTCAGGATCCGATTCGTATCAGGCTCCGCCACACATTTCAGAAAAGGTTTTACATGCCCCTTCTTGTATAACTGATTGTCCACCATCGCGTAGTTGCTCACGATTCGACGCAACCTAACAGCTGCCACTTCATCGTTGGGGAGTGCCCCCGTAGTCAGATATGTGACTATCGGGGTCATCCAGGTGGGTTTCTCTTCTTCCTCCGATCCTGCTTCAATAGCACATACCTCCGATGGATCGATGGTCGAAATAATTACCCTCTCGAGAAAGTGCACCTTCCGATTCTCCTCGGGGGCTACACCTAGGGCAAACTTGCTTAAGGCGTCTGCCTCCGCGTTTTCTTCCCTCGGGATTGCCTCAATGTCGAAACTTTTGAAGCTTCCCTTCAAAGTCTGCACCTCGTGCAAATACTTCCTCATTGTCGGGTTCTTCGCCTCGTAATTCCCCTGGACTTGATTCACGATCAGGCTAGCATCACACTTCACCTTTAAATGATCAACTCCCGTACCTTTGGCGATTTTAAGGACCGTGATGAGAGCCTCATACTCAGCTTCATTGTTGGTGGCCCTAAACGTCAAAGCCAAGGCATATCGCAGGGGCTCGTCTCCACCGGGCGGTATCAATACAAATCCTGCCCCCGATCCTTCTACACTTGATGAACCATCAATGTACATCTCCCAGGTGTTCTCCTCATTTGGCTGTTCTGGCTGTTCTGCTATCGGGACCTCCATGGTTGCCCCCTCTACAGGACCTGCTTCTTCCAGATCGGGTGCTGTAGACTCTGCTATAAAATCTGCCAATGCTTGGCCCTTAATAGCCGTTCTCGGAGCAAAGTGAATACGGAACTCCGTAAGCTCGATTGCCCATTTCACCAATCTCCCCGACACCTCCGGTCGGTTCAAAAAGTGCTTCAAGGGCTGATTAGTAAGCACCGTAATCTCGTGGGCATGGAAGTAAGGCCGTAGCTTTCGAGCAGTAACAATCAACGCAAAGTGATACTTCTCAATAGCGGGATAATTCATTTCAGATTTGGCAAACGCCTTGCTTACATAATAAACAGGAACTTGGTTGCCCTTGACAATCTTTATTAACACAGAACTAACAGCAACTTCAGAAACAGCCAAATAGAGATAAAGCGGCTCGCCTGGAACCGGCTTCGCCAACGGCGGGAGGGCACGGAGGTGTTGCTTAAGTGCTTGGAATGCCTCCTCGCACTTGTCGGACCATTCAAACTTCTTGTGGGCCCTTAGCACATCAAAAAATGGCATGGCTCGGTCACTCGCCTTGGATAGGAAACAATTCATCGCGGCTAATCGTCCATTCAGCACCTGGACCTCCCGATGGGTTTTTGGAGACTGCATCTCTTCGATTGCTCTCAGCTTCTCAGGATTCACCTCGATTCCTCTTTGGCTCACCATAAATCCCAGGATTTTCCCCGAGTTCACTCCGAAAGCGCACTTGTCCGGGTTCAAACGAACCTGATGAAACTTCATCCGCTCAAACGCCACCGCCAAGTCGCGGACATGGTCTCCCGCCTGTCGGGACTTCACCAGCATGTCATCCACATAGACTTCCATGGTCTTTCCCAGCATATCCCCGAACAACTTGTTCACCATCCTCTGGTAAGTTGCTCCAGCATTGATCAGCCCGAAGGGCATAACGTTGTAGTGATAAACGTCACTATCAGCATAGAAGGCTGTGTGGGAAGCATCCTCCTTCGCCATCTTGATCTGGTTATAACCAGAATAAGCATCCATGAAGCTCAGCAGGTCATGTCCCGACGTGGCATCCACCAACTGGTCGATTCTCGTGAGCGGATAACAGTCCTTTGGGCAAGCTTTGTTCAAGTCGCGGAAATCGACACACATCCGCCACTTCCCATTACTCTTCCTCACCAGGACCGGGTTAGCGACCCAAGTCTGGAATCGGAGCTCCTTGATGAACCAAGCATCGAGCAGCCTGCCCACCTCCTGCTGGATCGCGATCCTCTTATCCGCGCCCATCAGACGTCTCTTCTGCGCGATAGGCTTGATCGCGAGATCAATCTTCAGCTCGTGCACTATCACGTCGGGGCTGATTCCTGGCATATCGCTCGGGGACCAGGCAAACAGTTCCTTGAACTCCTTCAGAAGCTCGATCAATTCTCGGACTCTTTCCTCCGACAAAGCAGACCCGATCTTTACTTTCCTCTGAGGTCCGTCAACCTCGACCGCTTTCAGATCCTCCATGGGGGCGGGACGCCCAAACTCCTCACGAGGATCGGCGTCAGTCTGAAGGACAGCCATAGCTTCCCTCCTTCTTCTTCGGGTGGCGTTGACATAACACCTTCTGGATGCCACCTGGTCACCCTTGACCTCCCCGACCCCATTTTCAGTCGGGAACTTCATCTTCTGGTGGACGGTCGAGGCAACTGCCATGAGAGGGTTAATGGTGGTCCTCCCGATGATAGCATTGTACATCCCCGCAGACTCTACCACGACGAAATCCACGTTCCGCCTTTCCACTTTCCAGCCACTACCGAACTCCACCGGTAAGGTAATCATTCCCAATGGATAGGAAGTAGAACCAGAGAATTCCACCATCGGGAAGTTCACCTGCGTCAGGTCCTTCTTCGTCTTTCCCATGGCTTCCAAGGCGTCCATGAACAGAATGTCGGAGGAGCTCCCTCCATCTATCAGGATCCGCTTCATCTCGAATCAATCCACATCCAAGGTCACGACCAAGGCGTCATCGTGGGGGCTCTCCACGCCTATCAGGTCCTCTGCTGAGAAAGAAATCACCATTTCTTCCTTTACAGTCCACGATCGGGACCTCTTTCCTAGCACCACAGCAGCAGAAATACGGGAAGCATAATTCTCCCGAGAAGCGGAGGTATCACCTCCCGCCGCCATTCCTCCATGAATGACGTTAATGGTTCCCCGCCTCTCCTTACGGGCACCGGAGGATTCCGGCTCAACCTTCTTCTTCTTTGGGGATCGGTCGCGGGACTTGGAACGAGACCGCGATCGGGTTTTGGAACGGGATCGGCACCGTCCCCTACCAACAAACTCCTTAAGCTTCCCCTTCTGGATCAGCTTCTCTATCTCCTTCTTCAGCTCTCGACAGTTATCTGTGTCGTGACCATTGGCTCGATGGTACCGACAGTAACGATCAGAGCGACCTCCCAAGAATTCACCTTCCTTCCTCGGGGGGTATCGGGCGAGACCCTGCCGATCCATCACTGCTAGCACGGAGGTCATCGAACTGTTGAGGGGCACATTACGACCCTCTCGATTATCCTTCCTCGGGGGACGCTTGTCCTCTCTTCTATCGGGGCGACCACGGCTCCTACTTCCCTCCGATTTGTCACTCCCTTTGCGATCATCCGACAGCTTGGACGATGGCTTTCCTCTTCCTGACTTCGGAGGATCAAGCTCTCCGGCAGCAATCTTCGACTCCTGCACGTCGATTTGCTGCTTCACCCTCGCTTGCAAGGCTTCCATACTCCACACAGCCTTCGCGGCCACACTATGCATCAGATCGGAACCATACGGAGCAGTTAGGTTCCAAAGGAAGGTGCTAATGGTCTCTCCCTCTGATATCTCCTCGTCAATCTCCGCGGCACTAGCAGTGAACCGTTGGTAGTAATATGCCAACGATTCGTCAGATCTCTGCACCACCTGGGTCAAAGACCTCACACTCTTCAGGAGGCGCCTACGACCCTGATACTGCTTGATGAAGCGGTCGTGCATATCAGCCCAGCAAGTAATGCGGTCATCATTCGCGGTCCTACCCATACAGGCCTGGACATGCCTCTGAACATGGCGGACCGGGTCCCCTTCACCATCATACTCCTTGATGGTCGGAATACCTAGCCCTGGCGGGGCGACAGTATCTATCAGCCGTGGAACAAAAGGATGAGTAGATCGGTCCCTCAGCTCCGATGTCATATGCTTCTGGTCGCCCATGCAGATGTTGACGATTTTCACCACCTGATCGGGGGTGATGGGGCCATTCAGGGGAATGGTCCTGTGTTGCACCGGTCCGGGACCATCTACCACGAACTTTTCCGAGTGCACGGGTTCCTTACCCCTATTCCTGGACAGAACCTCTTGTTCCTCTTGAACCTCCCTCGGAGGAGGCGGAGGCAACTCTTCCCGTGGGGGTAACTCTTCTCCCCTTTTGGCAGCCTCTCTCTTGTCCAGCAAAGCCTCCATGGCCGCCAAGAACATGGGCATAGCATCTGCTACTGCCTTAGCCAACTCCGGGTTTGAGGAAGCACCTACCTTCCTCTGTGGGATTTCCTCCCTGTGCACCACCGGATTTGGAGGAGCATCCACCTCCCTTCTCGGGATATCCTCCCTGTTCACCGTCGTGTCTCGGACTGAGACCTCATAATCTTCACCATGCCCCCCTGTTTGAGAAACAGCAGGGTGCTCACCTTGTTCAGCAGCATGCTCCGGCAACGCGGAATTCACAGTTCCAGCAGGGCGAGAACTGCTCGCCGGGACTTGTCTCTTCTGCTTGCCACCACCAGCCATCGATCTAGTAGAAACTATTGTGACTTTTTGTCAGATTCCCACAGACGGCGCCAATGTTGGATCACGGTCGAAGCTCCGTTACGTTCTTGACGGAAAGCTTGAACTCCTGGGCTCCGCGTAATCCTGCAAAAGGGGATGACCTGGGTGGTGACCCAGAATCCCTCTCCGATGCTTAAATGAGAGTATGAACGATGGGGTGGAAAGCAGTAATCTAAGTTCGTATTAGAATGTGTGTTTTCTGAGGTAACTTCCTCCTTTATATAGGAGGGGAAGTCGCCTCAGTTACCTGTAACCGCGCCTGGCAGTTTTACCCACGTTCCGTATATCTCGTTCAGGATTCCATGTATCTCGCCCCACGCTCCGCGTATCTCGCCCACGCTCCGCGTGTCTCGGGCACGCCCTACGTATCTCGGGGGAGTTTATTTGTATCTTAACCGTTTCCCCACTACTATATCTAGTAGGCGGGTTTCTTGGTCTTATCCTCTGATCACAAGTCCTAATCCATATCGGGGACTCCAGAGTTATTTCATTCTAGGTCACCACCCAGGACCCCTCGTCCCACGGGACAGGGCCAGCTTTCTCGGGGCTTTGTTATCGGGGCCTTCTCAAAGGCTTCTTGTCGGGAGCATTCAGCTCATATATCGGGACCGATCTCGTCGGGACCTTTCGTATTGGGCTTCTGGACCTTCCAGGTCTTTTGCGAGGCCCACTGGGCTTACCCGCCGTTTATCGGCTGTTTAACGGGGCTAACGATTACATCCGAACCCATCATAGTCTTAGCAGCTTATTCGGATCCTTTTGGCTGAGGCACTAATTACTTGCAGTATGGGCTTAATCTTAAAGCAGTAAGATCGACGGCGCCGGCTCCAACTGTTGGACTCCATCCTGTTCTGTTTTTTTTTTTTTTTTGGTTTCCCGCGGGGTGGTCCTAGGGGGGCCCTCATCAGGAGGGCAGCACCCGTAGCATGCTTGCTCCACACCTAGACTAATCCCCACTCGCACCGGGTCAGCCCGTAAGGGGTAAAGTGCTGGCCATGAACAATTTTCCATTCCCATGGTCACCAGCGGGGATTGAACCCCTTCCTGTTCTGTTTGTTATTCCAGGCGATTACGTCTCTCTGTTCGGCCGGGTTTTTAAAAGAATAAATAAATATTAAAACTTTGCTTAAATCTAAATATTATTATCCCGTCCACTATCCTGTGTAATGCTTTTGGTAAGATCCATCCAGATTTAATGTATCCATTGCTTGTTTTATATTTATGTATGGATGGATAGGGCTAATAACCAAATAACTATCTGAAATTTGGCTCCATTCCAAATTGCTATTTCAACTTTTTTTTTTTAATTATTTATCTAAATTTTTAATTTTTGAGTAAATTACTACATTTTTTTTTTCAATTCCCGTTGAATTTGATATAAAATGAGCATGTTCTAACTATGTGAAGTCTTTATGTGACCAAAGATGAATTCATACATAAATTTAAAAATGGGTTAAAGGTCCTTTTGGTACCACATGTTTGCAAAAATTACACTGTTCATACCACTAGTATTTTTTCGTACCGAATTGGTACCATATGTTTCCAAACCTTACTGTTTTGGTACCTCCGTTAGGGTTCTGTCAAAAACAGCCGTTAAATGGCATGTGACATGCACGTGACCAGCCCAAAACTTTCAATTTTGTTACAATTTAGTCCATCTAATACATCCCTAACTTTTATTTTGTTCAATTTAGTCCAAAAACTTCAAAACCAAACCATTTTCCCAAATTGACCTAGCCGGACTTAGCCTAGGGCTAGGTCCGACCCTGAGTCGGGGTCGCCTGGGTCCGGCGACCATGACCCAGGGTCGGACCTAGCCCTAGGCTAGGTCCGGCTAGGTCAATTGGGACCTAGCCCCAATTGAGTTAAATTGGGGCTAGGTCCAATTGACCTAGCCGGACCTAGCTTAGGGCTAGGTCCGACCCTGGGTCAGGGTGCCCTGGGTCCGGTGACCCCGACCCAGGGTCGGACCTAGCCCATGGCTAGGTCCGGCTAGGTCAATTTGGGGAATGGTTTGATTTTGAAGTTTTAGGACTAAATTGAACAAAATAAAAGTTAGGGATGTATTAGATGGACTAAAATGTAACAAAATTGAAAGTTTTGGGCTGGTCACGTGCATGGCACATGCCATTTAACGGCCGTTTTTTACGGAACCCTAACGGAGGTACCAAAATAGTAAGGTTTAGAAACATATGGTACCAATTCGGTACGAAAAAATACTAGTGGTATGAACAGTGTAATTTTTGCAAACATGTGGTACCAAAAGGACCTTTAACCCTTTAAAAAACTGCACCGAAATACCTTTAGTTGAATATTCAATTGAAAGACATCGGGGAATTTAACAAATGTCCAATTGAAGGTATTGCACAATAATCTTTTTGATGTATACTTGAATCGAACTTGGATACACATGAAAATGCCTTACGTGGCTAGAACATGCTCATTTTATGTTCAATTTGACGGAAATTGAAATAGAACCAATAATTTACTCGAAAAAAAAAATGAAAGTTCGGATAACTAATTTAAAAAATCAAAATCTTGATAGCGATTTGTAATCGAGTCAAAATTCAAAATACTTTTCTATAAGAAAAAACCAATATTATAGTAAATCGAACGGAACAAAGTTTGGGGTATAAATAAAATCTTCGAAACATAGGGGGAAAATGTGTAATTTTCCAATAAAAAAAGAGCAACAAAAGTATGTATATTAGCACTCGGCTTCTTTCTCTTGTCCTTCCTTCCGTCGAGCACATCGGATTCATCGCACTGGGCTCGCGTCTACAGAAGGAGATGAAGGTTCTCATCAAGACCTTGAAGGGCACTCACTTCGAAATTGAAGTGAAACCTGAAGACTCGGTTCGTTTTCCTCTGCTTCTCACTCTTGATTTTAGGGTTTATGATTTTTTAATGCGGTATTAGCGCTTAGTGCTTCTCTGTGCTAGTCTAGAATACTGATTTTGTTGTCAACAAGGTTTTGATTGGTGGGTAGCAATTAGGGTTTAACGTCCATGGGCGTTGCCGATCATCTGTTATTTGTTTTGCGGCTTAGTTGTAATTAGTCGCATTTATTTTATCATATGATAGTCATTTGTTCTTTAGAAGTGAGTTCTTAATGGTCATATTGTCGTTCACGGTAGTTTCACTGCCTATTCACCATGAATGTCGATAATTGTTTTCTCTCGTGATTCTTGGATCACTTTGCATATGGCTCTAATCGAAAGCAGCAAACAACTTCTGCTAGAAGAGTAGAAAATGGCCCTGTCTTGAAAATTGAAATAATAAAAAAAAAAACCATAAATTACCTTGCTGTTCTGTTTCATTCGTGAAGAGGAGAGATATGTGACCACTTAGCATAATTTGATGTATTCTCTATCATATTTCCCTTAACTTGGAAGTAGGAGAGCAACGCTATTTTTCATAACTATTTTTGGGATAAGACTAGTTATAGAGAATAGCTTATTGCCGTCCCAACTTCCCAGCTTCAATGGGCTTCCGAGTGACAACTTATTTACTTGACAGCACCTCTACAGTGATGCAAAGTCTTGCTGAACTTACCTACTCTGAATGCTGTGCCTGTGTTCGCGTTCTTAATGCTGTGCCTGTGTTCGCGTTCTTTCTGCTGTGTACTTTTTGCCTTTTGGTATTTGAGGATTAAAGATATTATGAATAGTGGATATTTCTCTCTTAGTTTATGCTGTTTTAAACTTTACATATGTGTTCTACCCTAATTTGGGTTTAGATAGGATATTAATTAAAAGAAAAATATATTATATGGAAAAGTTTGTTACGGTTACTTTAGGAGGAAGCAAAGAATGATTCCTGTCTAAATTGACCTTCTTTAAGTTGTTAGAAGCCTCAAGTTTGAAGCAAGGTAGATGCAAAGCTGCAAAAGCTGAAAAGTAGGACTCTCTGTTTTTAACTTTGGATTACCTTGTGCGATCAAGAAGTGAAAATTCATATTTTACATTAGGAGATATTTTATGTCGAACTTTTGGAAGTCGTGATTTGATCCACTGGCTTCTTCACGGCACTAGAATTTATATGGAATAAGTATTTTACTTACATCTGGAGTTAATTTTTTTCGGAGTTGGTTAATCTTTCTTGAGAATAGAGCTACTAAAACATTTACGAATATCATACGAGTGACGCATCACTACAGTAGACCATACACACCCTTAATCCTTATTTTTGGGGTTCACGCAAAAGAAGCTTGAAGCATTAAGCTGAGATTAACATTTATATACTAAATGCTTTCTTGCTTTCTGCCTGCTTTGACAAGTTAGTGATGTTTTGCATCCATACATTTATGTGTGGTCAGGTAGCTGATGTGAAGAAAAATATAGAAACTGTCCAAGGAGCAGATGTGTATCCTGCTGCTCAGCAGATGCTAATCTATCAAGGGAAAGTCCTCAAGGATGACACCACGGTGGATGAAAACAAAGTTGCCGAGAATAGTTTTATTGTCATCATGATGGCAAAGGTAAATAACCTTTTTAACCAAGTTCGTTAAAGTTGTATTAAGGCTACTCAGTCAATCAATATGACCTGGAGTATTCATAATTGTTTTAGTTCAGACGACCTTAAACTATTTTCAGTTTTGAGATCTTCCTATTCAGTATCTGTTCCTAATAGTTTTTCTATTCTCCCAGTGAATGACCTATCATTATTTTCAAATGCAGAATCGTCTACTTGTTGTATTTTTCCTATCATTGTAATCGTCATGAACGGTCCTATTTGTTTCTTTATCTGATTGTACCATCCAGTTCTAACGTGCTGCTTTTGACTACCAGCGACATTTTCTAACCAAAGAGCTTTATACTGGTTATTAAAAAGAGTGACTTGAAGTATAGATGCTAACTTCCATTTTGATGTAGTATTGGCTGCTGAATGTTGAGTTTCATCTTCCATTGTTATGTTACATTTGTAACTAAATAATAAATCATTGTCAACGTAAATGGATCATTACCAGTGGCAGTTATATATATTTGAAACACGTGGGATATTTTCGTGACATCTTTGTTTTATAGTTTTCTCTATTAATATAACTGTTTGCTTCGTCTTAATTTTTTTTAATGTACTTACTAGAGTAAAAAGCCTGCTGAGGGTTCAACTGCATCTTCTGCACCTTCAAAAAAGGTAATGACTTCGTCCTTTTACTGTTTCACTTCTTGTCCCCCATTTTAAAAAAGTGTTCTATTTGAATCAATAAGCTAAAAGTTGGCTTTTTATCTGAGTTTTGCTGTATTGTGTCAATGTTGGGTTGGTGTGTTGATACTCAGGTTAACATGTATAAACTAAAAGGTATTTTACTTGTAGGGAGAGCAGTCAACTACTCCATCCGCTGCTACAGTTCCACCACCATCAACAACCTCTCAGTCTCCAGTTTCAACTCCAACGTCAGTAGCAATTATTGTTCTATTTTATATCTTTTGATTCAATGATAATTGCTGATCACACATGTATGCTTTTCTTCCATGAAGAACTGTGCCTGCCGCACCACCACCTGCTCAACCTACTCCTGACTCTTCAGTTCCTGCCGGGTGAGTATGAGTATTCCGTCTTTTGTTTAATGTTTTTTTTGAGGATCCTTTATTAGCAGTATAACAAGTTGTTAGTATTAGAGTATTTATTGAGCAGTTGTTTTTTTTTTTTTTTGGCAAATTGAGCAATTTATTCTTATATCTCATTTCTGAAAAAAAAAAAAAAAAAAAAAAAAAAGGTTAAAGGCACTTTTGACATCACATGTTTGGCTGAATGCGGCTTTTAGTACCGGATGTTTGATTTTGTATACTTTTGGTACCAAACATTTGAAAAAATGTGGCTTTTGGTACATCCGTTAGTTGGCCGTTAGTTTTTTTCGTTAAATGACACGTGCAAATCACGTGACCGACCCTGAACTTTCAATTTTGTTCAATTTAGTCCATCAAATATATTCATAACTTTTAATTTGTTTAATTTAGTCTCAAAATTTCAAAATCAATTCCAATTGAACCATAGAATCCAATTGACATAGCCGGACCTAGCCTAGGGTTAGGTCCGACCCTGAGTCGGGGTCGCTGGACCCAGCCGACCCTGACCCAGGGTCGGACCTAGCCTAGTGCTAGGTCCGGTTAGATCAATTGGGACCTAACCCAATTTGGACCTAGGCTATGTCCGACTAGGTCAATTGGGTTCGATGATTTGGAATTGATTTTTGAAGTTTTGGGACTAAATTAAACAAATTAAAAGTTAGGAATATATTTGAGGGATTGAAAGTTTAGGGTCGGTCACGTGACTTGCACATGTCATTTAACGGAAAAAACTAACGGCCAACTAACGGATCTGCCAAAAACCACATTTTTTTCAAACATTTGGTACCAAAAGTATACAAAACCAAACATCCGATACTAAAAGCCGCATTCGGTAAAACATGTGGTGTCAAAAGTACATTTAACCCAAAAAAAATGATGGTTCAAATTTTAATATTCTCGCAATCTCTTATTATATCAGGTCAGAGTCTGTTGCCTATGGCCAAGCAGCTTCGAATTTGGTTGCTGGGAGCAATTTAGAAGGGACAATTCAGCAAATTCTTGATATGGGCGGTGGGATGTGGGATAGAGATACTGTTGTCCGTGCTCTTCGAGCCGCTTATAACAATCCTGAAAGAGCTGTTGATTACTTGTACTCGGTAAACTGTCTGTCCTTGTAACATGCTTGACATATATTACCTATATTTTTTCACGTATCTTGTTTAATGAGTACAGTACCACCAAGTATTTGCATTGTGCTATGTCGCAATTCCTTATTCCATAATTATTTTGTATTTTCTGCGTATCCAAATTCATTTCTTTTTTACAACAGGGTATTCCAGAGCAAGCTGAAGCTCCTCCTGTTGCCCGCATTGCTCCAAGCGGACCAGCTGCAAATCCTGTTATCCAACCTCCTACACAACCTTCACCTGTTACCTCAGCCGGACCAAATGCAAATCCTCTTGATCTCTTTCCTCAAGTAAAATTTCTGCAGCTTTTGGTGTTTTCATTATATTTTCTAGTTTTGGCAACAAAAAAAACTTCTGGTGAATACAACCTAAAAGAAAAGAACGTACTTTTGTTGGTGACATGCAGGGTCTTCCCAACATTGGTCAGGTTGGTGGTGCTGCAGGGTCTCTGGACTTTCTTCGCAACAGTCAACAGGTTATGAGTTATTTCTTTCTGTGGGTTTGCCTTTGGTAAGAGGAAATGGAGTGAGAAAGAGATGGAACTACCGTACAAAAATATCTGTTAATCTGTGCGGTGATTCAATTACTTTCTCACTCATTTCCTTCATACAATATGCCACCTTGGTTTACGTGTCTGAAGCTTTGTTAAAACCTATAATATATTATTCTGATTGGAAATCTTTTCTTCATCCATTGATTACAGTTCCAAGCTTTGAGAGCTATGGTACAGGCTAACCCACAAATATTGCAGGTTTTTAACCTTCCTTTTATATTTTAACTATTTATATAATATATAAATTAAAATGTATTTGGGGATATCCATGATCTTTATTATTTCTTCACTCTTTTTCCTTAAGCCTATGCTTCAAGAGCTTGGGAAACAGAACCCGCAGCTAATAAGGCTTTTTCAAGAGAATCAAGCTGATTTCCTTCGTCTTATTAACGAACCTATGGAGGGTGGAGAGGGGTAAGTAATTACTGTATTCATGAGATTTTGCAACTTCTTTTTGAATGAATCAAGCAACAGTAAGTAATAATGTGGTGGTGGTGGTGGATTTATTTTAGGAACATATTGGGAGAGTTGCCACAGGCAGTGACTGTGACACCTGAAGAAAATGAAGCCATAGAGAGGGTAACTTTGTCATTCTCGATTAAATATTATGTTTCAATATCTTTGCTTTTTCTATATTTGCTAGTGTAAGATTGATGTTGATACACTACTGCTTCCTCCTCAGGAATTCGTAAAAATATGTTGTTCACCAATTTTCATGTGTGCTGCTGCACCTGCTGCTATTTCACTAGACATTTCATGTTAAATATTTTGTATTTTTCAGCTGGAAGCAATGGGGTTCAACCGAAACATCGTGCTGGAGGTGTTTTTCGCATGTAACAAGAATGAGGAGTTGGCTGCCAACTACCTGTTAGATCATATGCATGAGTTTGAGGAGGATTGATTAATACATATAGAACAGTAAAGATGGACTAATGCCCATGTTTTTTTTTCAACAACATTCTTATGTATATTAAATACAGGAGTCCTCCAATTGTCATACTTATTTCTTGCATTATTATTATTATTGCAATTAATTAAGGAAATATTATTTGAGTAGTGTTTTCAGGTGGTGGTCGCTTGGCAGATTGACCAGTAATTTACAGGATACACAGTTACATACATGATTTAAAAAAAAAAAAGCAAGATCAAGAAATATTTGCTGCTCCGAAATTTAAAGTGCATCAAATTGACCCTCAGCTTTCACTTGACACCAGAGTGAACAACTATTTGCTTCAGCTCATTTCCCTCTTAAAAGTAAACCAATTATTTCTAGTGCCAGAGGAAGCCCTCCAATAGTACTAATTACTTGATTTGCAAGTTCTTCATATTCAGGCTTCGGGTAGTCTGTTTTGAACGTGTGCCAACTGAAAAGTTGAAGAGAGAGATTGTATTGGATTTAGTGCCTTCATTTCCCAACACACAAACCTCTCTAGATTGGCTTCAGGAACTACTTTCTGGTGCTTCATCTTCAATTACAAGAACAATGTCATTTCTAGTAGTGATAATAATGATTCTGCTTCCCATACAGAACCGACTACTATTTCCAACAAGATACTCTCTTTTTTTTCTTTTTTTTTTTTTTTGCCAAAAACAAGATACTATATTTTGTTGCTTTTGAAAATTCTTTTGCAGAATGTTGATTGCATCAGCTAAACCAGAGGGATTCTTTAGTTTGGGATCAAGATTTACCAGGAGTTTGTTCCTGCAAATGCCCAATACTGCTATCTCCTGCAATGTCATCAAGAAAGCAATGACAATCAAAACTACCCATTATTTTGTTTAAAATGGACTTAGCAAGAGTCGTCTTTCCAATAGTTCCATAGATTCTAATCATTCGCACACCATCGCTTCCAACATTCAATAATGCCAGGGCAGCTTCAAGTTGAAAGTCAATTCCAACTAAATATTCAGGAACATTTGGTGTTCCATCTCGAGCTTGATTAACAGCTCCTTCACGAGGCCGTTGACAAATCCTTATGCGCTGCCACAGACATAAATACAATCAAAACATGGACAAAATATTCAGAGGTAAGATTTAGAGTATAATAAGTTAAACATGATTAAGTACTCTATCCACCACCAGCAGTGGTGGTCTAGTGGTCGAGAGCGCTTACTCCCAAGTGGTTTGGCTCCGAGGTCCCAGGTTCGAAACCCCTCAGGGGCGTCACCTATCAGGTCCCGTCTGGCCCACATACCGCGGCAGGAGAGCCCGAACATTACGTAACGGGATGGGCCTAGGGTCGCCACTACTAGCCCATTCCTTTTTTTGGCCAAAAAAAAAAAAAAATTAAGTACTCTATCCATTTTGCTTATCTATGCGAAGGTTGCTTTATAACAGATCGTAAAAATCTTTGAAAATTTAACCGATTTAGCTCTGGGTTACCACTCATTTACTCTAAAGCAGATAGAGAGGAAATTAGAGGATATACCCTTGAATTGTTGATTGCTTGCAAGATGATTTCGATCACTTGACCAGGTGATAACTCATCTTCATTCCGATATACTTTAATTTCAGCATCTCTCATGATGTTATACAAGAAGTCGACGAATTCAGCACAAGTATCAGGACCTCTGAAACTCATAAATACATCGTCCACTTCCTCTACTGCAGAATATGTGCTACTTTCGTCTTTCTTGGCTGCTCTCACTTCAATACGTAACAGAATCTCTTGGTTTCTTCTCTTCTCAAGAAAGGTGCGACTTTAATGAGCTACCAGAAATCCTTGCAAGAGCAAGATCCATCCTTGAAGCGGTGAAACCGATGTCGATCTCTCACCACAATCTCCCGTTCATAAACCTTAGAAACAAACTTAAACGACATATGACAGTCGTTGCATATCCTTAGATTCTTCATGATTCTTATTGGCATTGGTGAAGGGATATTAATCAAC
The DNA here is from genome assembly GCA_036873135.1 of Clarkia xantiana subsp. parviflora. Classification (NCBI taxonomy): domain Eukaryota; kingdom Viridiplantae; phylum Streptophyta; class Magnoliopsida; order Myrtales; family Onagraceae; genus Clarkia; species Clarkia xantiana. The sequence continues at coordinate 14,110,112 of JAPTYO010000012.1, read as the reverse complement.
CCAAAGGCAACTGCAAGCTTCTCACTGTGTCTGGACAAACTTGTATCCTTCTCCTCTTCATCAATTTCCAAGAAAACCTCACTTCTGTCAGGCACGTAACCTTCCATTTTTAATCTCCTATCTATCTCACCTAATTTATTCTCCATCTCAGGATTAGTTCTATCTCCTGCAAAGAACTCATGAACTGCCCCATTTGATTCAATCATGCTACAACCAGGGACCTTCTTCACTGCATTCTGCGTCATTGTATCCCTAATCTCAATCACATTATCCCAGCTACCTCCTGAAGCATACATGTTTGATAAGAGGACGTGAAATCCATCGTGATCTGGGTGAAGCTCGACCAGCTTTCTTCCTACCCTTTTTCCCATCTCAATATCTCCATGTTTTCTACAAGCACCAAGAAGCGCTCCCCAGGTAGAGTCATCCGGTGCCATGGGCATTTTCTCAATAAGTTCTTCCGCTTCTTCTAATTTACCTGCTCGTCCTAGTAGATCCACCATGCATCCATAATGCTTGATATTAGGTTCTATATTGAATTCCCTAAGCATGGAGTCGAAATGTCTCTGCCCCTCATCCACTAATCCCATGTGCCTGCATGCTCCTAGTACCGCCATGAAAGTTATCTCATTAGGCACCACTACGCCACATGCTTTCATGTGTAGGAACAACTCAAGTGCTCTCTCTGTGAATCCATTCATTGCCAATCCAAGAATTGCAGCATTCCATGTGGAAACTCCACTTTCTTCCATTCCGTGAAAGACATTCAGTGCATCATCCACACATCCGCATTTCATGTACATATCAATCAGGGTAGTTCCCAGTCTGACATTATTAATCTTGAGGTTGTTCCTATCAATGTAAGCATGAATCCATTTTCCCTGTTCGAGTGCAGCCAAGTGGGTACAAGCTGATAGCACACTGACCATAATGGCCTCATCGGGTCTAGTTTCTCCGGTAATCTGCATTTCTTGAAACAATTCCAGAGTCTCCGAGAAGCGATTATGTTGAGCATAGCCAGATATCATTGCGGTCCAAGATACAATATCCCTTTTGGGCATGGTATCAAATAATTCCTTCGCATTCTCAATCAAGCCACTCCTCAGGTAGCCTGATATCATGGAGTTCCAAGATATTGAGTTCATGTTAGGGTAGTTAGCATGAAATAGTGTTTCAGCTGAAACGATTTCATCACATTTTGAATACATGGAAATGAGAGCATTCTGAAGATTAATATAGGAATCCAACCCAAGCCTAATGGCCACTGCATGAACCGACTTTCCTGTCTCACCAAGACATTGCTGGGAGCAGGCTGAAATAACACTAATCACCACAACCTCGTCCAACATAATCCCATGTTCATACATCCTCTTAAGTACCAGTAACGCCTCCTCAAACATTCCGTTTTGTTCATAACAAGAAATAAGTGCAGTCCATGACACCATATCCTTTTCTTCCATTTCGTCAAACAATTTTCTTGCATCATCCACTTGGCCCAGCTTCCCATACAAATCAATCATTGAATTGGACGCAATTGTATTCCTCATAGGCATCTGGCAAAATATTCTTTTTGCATCATCCAGATTCTTCATCTTTACATAACCCGCCAAGACAGAATTCCATGAGACAGAGTCCCTTTCAGGACTTTCATCAAAGAGACGTGATGCATCCCTCATGTTTCCACAAACAGCATACATGTTGATCAATGTGTTTTGAACATAAACATCTGAACCAAAACCGAGCATCAAAACATGGCCATGCATCTGTCTACCTTCAAACTCTGATAACCGTAATGCACTAGCTTGAACAAGAATCGGGTAAGTATAGTTATCCGAAGCATTATCCTCATTTAACATCAACTTGTACAGAGAAATGGCATCTTGAGGGCAACCTCTCTTCACGGATGCCTTCATCATAGTATTCCAAACAAACCCATTTGGATTTTCAAGGAGGTTGAAGATCCGGAGAGAGTAATCTATATGAATAAAAGGTGAGTTTTTTGAAAATAGCAGCAACCTGCTAGCAGCATAACTGTCTCTAATGTACCCAGTGAAGATCATCTGGGAGAGGATTTGGTTGAATTCCCTGAGGGTTCGGCATTGAAGCAAATTTTTCTCTAGTATGAAGAGATTAATCGTTGAGGTAATAGCACCAGAAAAGCTCTTTAACTTCCGCAGGCTCATCAGATCAGAAGTGAAGCAAACAATTTTAGAGTGGCATCTGCAAATTTTAGATGTTTACATTACATACTGCATGAGACAGAAATCTGGAAATAGTGCACCTTCAATGAAGTAAAAATACAACTACAGATGAATTGAGTAGATCATCAAATAAATCAATTTCTCCAGTTAACTGAATGATGGGAAGTAGAGAAAATAATTTCCTAATTTTATTTACTATTAAGAAAGAATGCTCTCATTTCCTATTTTGTGGGTTGTGGCTAGATAACACAAAATGTGAAAAGAAGAAAACAAAAATCATGCATTGTCATCATCTTCCAAAGAAACTAGAAATAATGTATATCTGGCAGAAAAGGAGCACCGTGTAGGAAAAGATCCCGTCTGAAATCTCAAAATCATCATCCCGGTGTTATTTTGCCATTTTTTCAATATATATATATATATGCCAAATCATAGTGAAGCAATGCAATTGCAGGTCGCTGATGCAAAAGAGTATGATTTGGCATAAATATTTCATTCTATTCAGTGTATATTGCCTTCACCATCTTATAACCGTCTAAAGGAGATGCATTTCCACGTTTTTCTTCATCTCATCATGAACATGTGTTAATTGCCATTGACACCATGTCCAAGCTGTCAAAAGGAATAAGCTGTAATGCATAGTTTTACACATCGAACTGCATAGCATGGCAGCTTGTAGTTCAGCCATACAAAAAACCAAGTCAAAGTATATAGTACATGCAAATATTTGTTGTCAGACCTAAATCTAACCTAAGACAGACGTTTTTGAAAAAACGTGTATCTCGAAAGAGACACCGCTAATTAATTATAAATGCTAACTAGAAACCTTAAATTGCCAAGAAGAAATAATAATGAATTAAAACGTCTAGGTTAACCTACAATCAGAGATTCAGGTTCAGAGGTTCTATTATGGAAATAAAAGCATTTTAAAATCCTCCATATCGGTACTCAATACTCAATTCACCTAACTTGCCATAATATATTATATATATATATTTCAGTTTCTTTATAAAAAAACATGACAATAATTCAATTATACATGTACAACATGTAAAAATAACAAGATTGGCATACAAGGATTCACAGTTCTACATATATTCTGGTTGCTTTGCATATGCTACTTATTACTTGGATAATTAAGCCTATTAACATGTAAACCCAAAAACGAGATAATTCTGTTAAAAAAAACTCTACATAAAGCAGCTTTTGGATTTACATCAGAATCTGATAATTAACGAGTAAAATATGAAGATGTAAATAATAAGAACTAACAGATGCAAGACCAATTTAAACCAGCAGCAGCAATTAACCAGTGGTAGCAATTAAACAGATGGTTTTAATTTATAATTATCTGATCCAACCCATTCACAGCCGTATATCAGTTAAAATCAGAGACCAACTCTAGCAGTGTGAATAAAAAATCCAGCAACAGCAAAACAACCCATGGCAGTAATATTTAGCACCTGTAACAACTACCATCAAAATCAAAGCTGTAGCAATTAAGGGACTACCTAACTGGAAAGGGGAGGTCGCCGGCCGGAGGGGCGGAGCAGGACGAATACAGCGGGCGGCCTGAGCGGGGCTGGAACGGCTTCTAGCGTACCTTGACGGCGGAGGCGAAACTTGAAGCCAGGAGCGTCATGGTCGGGATCGGATGGTCTAGAATGGATAGCCGGCGACGGAGTTCGGTGGAGCGCGGACGTCGGACGGCAGTGGGTGGCGGCGTGGTCGGAGCAGACGAAATCGAGAGCCAGAGCCAGCAGGGAGCGGTCGCGATGCCTCCGTTCAAAATATGCAGAAAGAAAAAAACGGTTTTGCACTTGCACAAAGTAATAATTAATTTCAGTCTCCTTGTTGTTCTTCCTTACATAGACTCTCCTATATTTACATACATGTACAAAAGTTTATAATGAGCTAAAGAAAAAGTAATGGCTGAAGATCCAGTTTGGTATTTTCACAAACAAGTGGTAGGCAGCGATATGAAGTGCTTATCAGAGTCTGAGCAAGTATACCAGAATCGCCGCCACTGAGAAGCGGGAAGAAATCATAATCTTTCAAACGAATCCTTCCTTGTTTTGTTGCTTGGCGTTTATGGGCCGAATGTTATATATATAACTGATTTTTATTTCTTAAACTTTTTTTACATTTTTTTCCCTTTACCTTTGTTCGATATTTTTTTTTGGTAAAAGATGCCCATTTTATAGAAGATACCGAGACACACAAACAAAAGCATTACAACTAGAGGAAAGGAAAAGAAATCCCAACTAAACAATCAAGCCTAACGGGATATCATCTCCTAACCAACAACCATACAAATTCAAAGAAACAACAGTTTTTGCAAGTCTATGAGCAGAACCAACCAACAGACGATTAACCTTACAGACAGAAAGACTACTAAACAAACAAACAAGCGAACTAATATCCGAGACCACCCCAAAAAGGATTGCAGGCGCCTTTTCAGGGAAATCCAAGGCTGCAACCAAAAGTGCAGAGTCAGTGAGAAGCTTGATCGGTACCCTCGCGTAGCTCTTAGCCAATACAAGCCCTGCTCTAACCGCAACCGCTTCAGCAAGCAGGGGGTCCACGCCAGGGCATCGAACCACCGTCACCCCCCTCAAAGTCTCCTCTTCATCCATCAAAACAGCAGCACCAACTACAAAAGACAGCTCCCTATATACAGCCCCATCAGTAGTGAGCCTCCACTGATGGGGTGTTGCCTCATCCTCTCCAGTTAAGGGGCTGCTTGATGGGGGTTGGAAGGACCCCCCTGATTGTTGACCTGTAAATAACGAGGATAATTTTGTTTTTAGAGAATAGGTAACCCTAGAATTGTAGAAGATAAAGAGACACAGCAATGGCGGGGATCACTTAGCCAGGTTCCTTCACTGGCTGACTATCACCCCTAAATAGTGAGGAAATCCCGAACAAATCAGGATTAATCCTCAAGTCTGTAAATGAAGGAAACAAGTCCACAAACAATATTACAATGCTTCAAATATGCCCACAATATTAATAACAATGATCAACAGGAAAATAACAAGCCCAAGCAGCAACCTAGCGGACCCGAAGCAGCCCAACAGCCCAAGACTACAGCCCAACCACCACATATGGTGTTTCTTGATTGCATCCAGCCCAAAACTCCCCCTCAATCCAGAAACACCAATATTCTGCCAAAACACCATGAACACTAATCCTTTTCCAAGGCATTGTCAGTAAAAGCATTATACATACCAATTTTATCAGTTAAAACATGATGCTGCTGAACAGGCAAAGGCTTGGTAAATATATCTGCAAGTTGCTCACCAGACTTAACATACCTCAGGGAAGCAGTACCATCCAAAATCTTTTCACGAGAATAATGGCAATCAATTTCAATATGCTTGGTTCTCTCATGGAATATGGGATTAGTTGCTATCTGAATTGCAGCTTTATTATCACAAAATAACACAGAAGCAGAATCTTGATGAAAATGCAATTCAGATAACAATCCTCTAATCCACACTATCTCAGCAATAGCCTTCCTAATACTACGATACTCAGACTCAGCTGATGACAAAGAAACAGTTTTATCCTTCTTAACCTTCCAAGACACAGGACAGTTACCAAGCCTAATGAAATACCCATAAACTGAACGCCTAGTTTCTAAACAGGAAGCCCAGTCAGAATCACAATAACCCTGTAAGATAGGCTTAGAACTTGAAGGAAAAAGAAGAGCCTTACCAGGTTCTCCCTTAATATACCTTACAATCCTAAGAGCAGCATTCATGTGAGACCTTTTTGGCTCCTGCATAAACTGGCTAAGGTTCTGGACAGAAAAGGAAATGTCAGGCCTGGTGACTGTTAAATAAAGCAACTTCCCTATCAGTCTCCTATAGGGGGTGACATCACTTAGGGGAGGATCATCTGAACCAACTTTCACATGCTTATCATACTTAATACTGGTCAATTTGGAATCAGACTCCATAGGAGACTTAGCAATTTTAGCTGCAGATAAACCAGTGTCAGCTATCAACTCCAAAGCATACTTACGTTGAGACAACAGGATGCCCTTCTCAGACCTAATCAATTCAATGCCCAAAAAATACTTAAGCTCTCCCAAGTCCTTCATTTTAAAATTGGTTTCAAGGACAGTTTTTAACTCAGCAACAAGCTCTCTACTATTACCAGTAATGATGAGGTCATCCACATAAACCAAAAGGATAACAACTTCATTTTTATTAAATTTAGTAAATAGAGAGTAATCAAATTTGGATTGGGAGTAGCCAGCATTTGAAAGAGCAATGGTTAGTTTCAAATTCCATTGTCGAGAAGCCTGCTTTAAACCATATAAGGACTTTCGAAGTCTACACACAAGATTCTCCCCCTGACTTCGAAAGCCAAGAGGAAGAGACATATAAACCTCCTCATCTAAGTCACCCTGCAAAAAGGCGTTATAGACATCCATCTGATATAATGGCCAAGCGTGCATAGATGCCAAAGACAAAACAGTTCTGACAGTGGTCATCTTAACAACAGGTGAAAAGGTTTCAAAATAGTCAATACCATGCTTTTGCTTAAAACCTTTAGCAACCAGACGGGCCTTATACCTTTCTAGACTACCATCAGCATTATATTTTAATTTATAAACCCATTTACAACCAATAGCATTCTTACCCTGAGGGAGGGTGACAAGATCCCAGGTCCCATTATTTTCTAAAGCTGTAATCTCATTTTGCATAGCATCAATCCAACCTGGATCTTGAATGGCCTCAGAATAACTATTTGGTTCAACCAGTTTAGAAATAGAAGTGAGAAAACAGTTGTAACTGGGAGAAATATTGGCATAGCTGATGTAGTTAGAAATTGGATATAAAACTCTAGAGGAAGAGGCATAGTCATTCATCCAGATTGGAGGTCTTATAGTTCTTCCTGAAACTTTGGAGATAACAGGGGGGGCAGGCACTTCAGAATCATGGTAAATAGACTCATCATTAGTAATAGGGACATGAGTAGTTTCTTCAGAACCATCAAAGGGTTCATCATTAGATTTAACAGAGTCCTCATCAGAGGAAACAGAATGAGTATCATGAGTTTGTAAAACCTCCTGAGTTTCAAAATTAGAATAAGGAATATCATCAACACTAGGAGGGGTTGGCTGTTCACAAAACAGGGGCATCAGATCAACTTTGCTTCCTTTAAAAGGAAAAATAGTCTCATAAAATTTGACATCCCTGCTAACAAAAAAGGACTGAGTTTCAATATTGAAAAGTTTATAGCCCTTCTGAGTATATGAGTAGCCAAAAAAAACAGCTGGGATGGCTCTAGGAGCAAATTTGTCAGATACCAACAACTGTTTTGCAAAACAAAGACAACCGAAAATCCGAAGGTGATCCAAATTTGGTTTCTTCCCAGAAAATATTTCCATAGGAGATTTTTCATTTAAAATGCGAGATGGGGTGAGATTAATCAGATAACACGCAGTAACAACACACTCACCCCAAAATTTGTCAGGAATAGAAGCCTGAAGTTTTAAGGAACGAGCAACTTCAAGAAGGTGTCTGTGTTTTCTCTCAACCCTAGCATTCTGTTGGGGAGTATAAGTACAACTATGTTGGTGAATGATCCCCTTTTTAAGAAATAGGGAACTGTTGTGCTCATTTAAAAATTCTTTTCCATTGTCACTACGAAAAACTTTGATTGTTTTGTTAAATTGAGTCTCAATCATAGCAACAAAGTTCCTTATTAGAACAACAACATCAGATTTGAAGCACATAAGAAAGGTCCAAGTGAACCTAGAATGATCATCCACCAAAGTCAAAAAATATTTTTTATTATCATGAGTTGTTACAGAGTAGGGTCCCCAAACATCAGCATGAATGAGATCAAACACAGTATCTGCCCTAGAATCAGAATTGGGAAAGGGTGGTCTAGCAAGTTTGGCTAAGGGGCAGACAGAGCAATCATGAATGGCCACATCCTTATTTTTCAAACATTGGATGGGTTTAATGTGATCTAAAGCCTTGACAGAGGGGTGACCTAGTCTTCTATGCCAAAGAACAACTTTATCATGGTTGGTAATAGTAAAAGCAGTAGGCTTATTTTTGGTGTGCTCAGGATGAAAGAAGTAAAGGCCAGAATCCTCAAGACCACTCCCCAAGACCTTCCCATTTGAGAGGTCCTGCAGAATGCAAAAATTGGGATAGAAAAGGGCAGAACAGTTCATTTCCTGAGTAAGTTTAGAAATGGAAATCAAATTGTATTGAAAGTCAGGAATAAACAGAACATTCTGCAATTTATTTGTATTAGAAAAATAATAATCACCAACAGCAGTGATGGAAGAGGACAGGCCATTTGGAAAATGTACTTTAGAACCAGAAATAAGCCTAACATTTTTTAACCAGCTCAATTTATTGGTCATGTGATTGCTAGCCCCGGTGTCAAGGATCCAACTATCATGCTCACAACAGGAAGCCAAAAAACAGGATGAAGAAATGATACCTTGGTTTGATGCATCCTGTTTGTTGATGGCCACAGCAGCAGAGCCACTGTTACCTCCAATCTTTTGCATATACTTCTCAAATTGTTCATTTGTCAATGTAATTCCACCTTGCAAAACACCACTCAAAGAGGAATTATTAGAAACTTTGTTGAAAACAAAGTCAGCTGTGTCGCCATCCACAGAAGGGGCAACAGTGCTCTTGGCTGCAGCTGTCTTTGCTTTCTGTAATTCCTTAAGTTTGAAACAGTTGTCTTTGCAATGTCCCTTTCTTTTACAAAAATCACAGCCCTTTGCAAAACAACGCTCAATGGTGTGACCCTTTTTGTGGCAAAAATCACATTCCAAATTAGGATTAGGGCTGCGTTTAGGTTTATCAGGAGCAACAGAGGCAATTGCAGAGACAGGGGTGATATCAGAAGACATAGAAGCAGATATGTCCCTTTGACTCTCTTCTTGGCACAACATACAATATGCTTGGTTAAGAGAGGGAAGAGGAGTCAAGAGGAGCAGATTGCTTCTTACATGAGAATAGGTTTCATTTAGCCCCATTAAGAATTGAAACAGCTTCTGATTATCCTTATGTTCAACATGTTTCTTAAACAGAGGGCCATCAATATAGGGAAGGGCACAAATGGTGTCATACTCGGTCCAAAGATTTTTCAGCTTAGTAAAAAAGATAGTAACAGAATCGAGACCTTGCCGAGCAGTCACAATTTCCCTATGCAATTGATATATTCTAGATCCACTAATCTTATTATATCTATCTTGGAGTTCCATCCAGGCCAAGTGTGCACTCTCAGAGTACATAATTCCATCAGAAATGTCACTGGAAACTGAATTCATCAACCAACCAGAAACAACAGCATTGCAGCGGTCCCAAAGGTGCTGCAATTTTTCTTCAAATGAGTCGCGCCTGCATATTCCAGTTATAAATCCCAACTTATTTTTTCCGAGGAGAAAAATTTGCATGGCGCGACTCCACTTTGTATAATTCTCGCTTCCAGTGAGTTTAACAGAGACCACACACTGGCCAGGGTTTTCAGTAGAGTGAAGGAATAAGGGATGGAAAGAATGCACCTCTGATGAAAGATCAACCAATTGGAGATTCCCGGTTGCAACCACCATCGGATTGTTCGTGCCGTCCTGGGAATGCGAATCGTCTTCCATCGATGAAAAGTGGACGCGAGCAAGGGAGATCGGTTCAAGAATTGCACATGTAAAAGAGGATCTGACACTTCACAATGGCCAGATCTTAGAAAGAGCAAGGAATCTGAAGCGTCGCCAAGATCGTACTGCGAAGGCCCCAAGAAACGGCTCAAGTAATCATCATGGAGTGCAGATAACGAACCGTCTTCAATTGCCAAGAATCGGATAGGAGCAACGGGGACGAAGGCAGCGGAAGAGGTCAGATCGGAGCAAATCGCTCTGATACCATTTTGTTTTTAGAGAATAGGTAACCCTAGAATTGTAGAAGATAAAGAGACACAGCAATGGCGGGGATCACTTAGCCAGGTTCCTTCACTGGCTGACTATCACCCCTAAATAGTGAGGAAATCCCGAACAAATCAGGATTAATCCTCAAGTCTGTAAATGAAGGAAACAAGTCCACAAACAATATTACAATGCTTCAAATATGCCCACAATATTAATAACAATGATCAACAGGAAAATAACAAGCCCAAGCAGCAACCTAGCGGACCCGAAGCAGCCCAACAGCCCAAGACTACAGCCCAACCACCACATATGGTGTTTCTTGATTGCATCCAGCCCAAAAGATAAAAGATACATATCAGCGGAGAGATCATTAATAGAAATCATTGTGAATCGTATGTCTGGTCTTCTTGGTCTAAAAACAACCCCATTTCTGAAAAGCCAAATAGACCAAATAACTATGCACTTAATGGCCAAAACTCTTTTCTTCTCTAGCTTGGTTGAACCACCATCTAAACCCCATTCTAACCAATCACGTACAGAACGTATGGGTAACACTGATAAATCAACACCTAAGGGGCTACCAAACCAAATACGGGCTGCAAATGGGAAAAACATCATCAAGTGATTCCAGGATTCATCCTCAACTCTGCATAGGAGGCAAAGAGGATCAAAAGAAGCAATACGTCTTTGGAGATTCAGCCCTAAAGCCAAACCACCATTGCAACCCTTCCAAACGAACATCTTAACTTTAGGAGGTAATGGTAAAGACCAAAGCAGACTCCAAAAGGTAGGACTAACAGTCATAGGGGGAGCAGAGGTAGAGCCAAATATTTGAGAATGAAACAGCGAGCTAAGGAGGTGATTAGGGATGGCAACGGGTCTCGGGGCCCCGCTGACCCGCGGGGCCCCGACCCGGTTTTGACCCGCCGACCCGCCGACCCGCGGGTCTCGGGTCGGGTCCGGGTCGGGTCGGGCTCGGGTCGGGGCGGGTCCGGGTCTAGAGACCCGGGGCCCCGTAGACCCGCCCCGAAATGTATATATGTATATTATTATTTTTTATTTTTTTTTATGTTAATATTATCTAACATTTACTAAACAATATGGTTAATATAATAAATATATAAATGACATGGACCAAATTACAAATAAATGTATATTTAGATTATTAGGATTTGTTAATTTGGTGTTTGGATTTGAATTTCTAATGAATTTGATGTGTTTATTGTTTATATTTGATTGGTGTTAGATTTATGTTTTGAATTTATATATAATGTAATATTTTGACAAAAAAAAATTGTATTTAATATTGAAAAGTGAAAAAAAAAAAAAAAAAATGTTCACATGGCGGGTCGGGTCGGGGCCCCGCGGGTCGACCCGCGGGAATGTTGACCCGACCCGACCCGACCCGAAAGGGCCAGTTGGCCGGGGCCGGGTCAGCCAGGCCGACCCGCGGGGCGGGTCCGGGGCTGCAAAAACCCGCCCCGACCCGCCCCGTTGCCATCCCTAGAGGTGATATCCTGACTTGACAGTGTATTGTCCAGACCTGTGATGCAGCCAAGAGATCCTATCTGGTGTTGGAAACATTGGGATCCTGATTTCAGAAATGTAACTGAGTATAAGTGGGTGTACAATGGTGGACAAAGTATCTAGTTTCCAGGTCCTAGTGACAGGGTCAATATAGGATTCAACCCTAGGGGGTTATCATTATCCACACCCACCCTCCATTGAAGCAGAGAAGAGGTATTTGGGACCCACGGATCAGTCCAAAAATCTACGGATTGGCCTGATCCAATCAACCAACGACTGGCTATAAAAAGCAGGGGCCTAAGAGCAATCAGGTTCTTCCAAATTGGGGAATGACTGGCAGAAACAGTTGCTGTAAAGATAGATTCATTAGGGAAATATTTTTGCTTCATTGTAGTGGCCCATAAAGAATCAGAGCTAGTGACCAGTCTCCAAAGCTGCTTAAAAAGAAGAGCAATATTTTGAATCCAGAGATCCTTAAAACCCAACTCACCATCCCTCTTACTTCTAGTTAACTTAAGCCAGGAAATCCAGGCAATCCCTACTCTGTCAGACGAATTTTTCCACCAAAATTGTCTAACAATCTGTTCCAACTTGTCCAGGATATGGAAGGGGAGCCGCAGGCAACTCATAGTGTACACCGGGATAGAGGAAGTTGTTGATTTGATCAAAACCTCCTTCCCAGCAGCCGAAAGGTACTTCGACATCCATCATTGTATCCTAGATCCAACTCTATCAATTAATGTGGCCCCAATTGATTTCCTTCCCATAGAACCAGTCTATGGGAAGCCTTAAGTATTTATCAGAGTCTAGCATCTCAACAACCCCAAAGACCTCAGTTACTTGGTCTCTAAGGGACTGGCTGACGTTCTTGCTAAATCTAATAGAAGATTTATGGAAATGTATGCATTGCCCTGATTGTTTCTCATATTGCAGAAGTAGAGACTGTAAGACTTGAATGTTCTGAATGTTTGCTTCAAGGAAAAGGAAGCTATCATCAGCGAATAACAAATGAGATATTGGTTGGCATGATGCAGCTGGCTTGATACCTTTGAGTACCGAGGTTTGCTGGGATATCAATAGATGTGCAGAAAGTATTTCAGAGCACAGAATGAAGAGGAAGGGAGATAGAGGGTCCCCTGGCGCAGACCTCTTGACGGGAAGATAGTGGAGGATGGAGTCCCATTTATCAGGATACTCATAGAAGTAGAGGAGACACATTGCCTAACCCACTGGATGAAAGGGGAAGGAAAGCCTAGCTTTAAGAGAACAACTTTAAGGAAAGGCCATTCAATACGATCATAGGCCTTACTCATATCAAGCTTGAGGGCCATCAGACCTACACACCCCACTCTTCTCTTTTTAATGGAGTGTAGCAATTCCTGAGCTAGCAAGATATTATCTGTTATCAGTCTACCTGGCACAAAGGCACTCTGGAATGGGGATATTAAAGTTGGTAGAACTAATTTGAGGCGATTAGCTAGCACTTTATAGATAATCTTGTAAGTCGTATTGCACAGACTAATGGGTCTCCACTGGGATAAATTCTGAGGTTGAGTAACTTTAGGAATGAGAACCACAAAAGTATGGTTGAACTCCTTTAATAGTTGACCAGATTGGAAGAAATTTTTCACAGCTAAGGAAACCTCAGGAGAAATCGTTTGCTAGTTCTTTTGGAAGAATCTAGGTGGAAAATCATCTGGGCCGGAGACTTGTCAGGATGAAGGTCCCTAATTGCTCCTAGGATTTCAAGATTGTTAACAGGATCAGCCAAAGAAGCCAGATTAGAAGTGTTTGATCTCTCCCCTAAGCAGTCAACCAAAGAAAGTGGGCCTTGAAACCCTATAGAAGAAAAAAACATCTGTGAAATACTCCACCACATGATCATGTATCTGGGTTTGGGAGGTAAGCCACTCATTGCTAGAGTTCCTGAGCCAATCCAATCTATTCATATGACGACGAGCAACGGTTTTAGCATGGAAGAATTTAGTATTTCTGTCCCCTTGGAGGAGCCATAATTGTCTAGACTTCTGTCTCCAATGAGTTTCTTCTAGGGAATAAAGAGCATGAAGATCCTTAGAAAGGCTAGCCTCCTGAATAGGATCCCCATCCTGGGTCTGACACTCTAAAAGATTACCTAAGGCCACCCTAATATTTGACTGAATGTTTCCAAAGCTAGAGGAATTCCAATGCTTGAGGGAGTGTCTGAGTCTGGTAAGCTTCCTATGTAGAACAAATTGGGGGAGACCTAAAATGGGGAGGCACCACGACTTCTCAAGGACTGATAAGAACTCAGGATACTCCAACCACATGTTTTCAAACCTAAATGGTCTTCTCCTAGAATTTGTGTTTCCAGAACCACTGAGAGCTAATAAGATAGGACAATGATCCGAGGCAAGCATTTCTAGGTTGAACAGGGAGGCTTGAGGGAAGCAGGTGACCCACTCACAAGTAGCAAGAGCTCTATCTAATCTGCATTTGATGTTGTCCACTCCCGTTCTTCGATTAGACCAGGTAAAGGGTGGTCCTTGAAATCCTAGATCCAGCAGATTCAAGGAACTAGACCACGGGAAAGACTGCAAGAGACGAGAAGCGGACCTAGCATTGCCTCCTTTCTTTTCATCTAAATCCCACGTATCATTGAAATCCCCCAACAGCAACCAGGGCATGTTTGTATCAAGATCTAAACGACCTAAAGCATCCCAGAAGGCAAATCTATTGGCAAACACTGACGGAGCATACACAAACGTAAATAGCCAGGGACTCTCAGCTGGGGAGCATTGAACTGAGCAATGGATGTAATTATCGTTAGACTCCAGGATTGCGAGTGATGACACAAACCTCCAAGCTAGTATGAGTCCTCCTCTAGTATCCACCGCAGGAACAGAAATACTGTTGGAAAATCCTAAGTTGGTAAGGGTTGTTTCCATTCTTAAGGGTTTACACTTAATTTCTGACAGACAAATAATATAGGGGTTCCACTGTGCCACCAAGTGGCGCAGGTGTTGAATTGTCATGGCATTTCCGCAGCCCTGACAATTCCAGGCCAGAACATTCATAATGGCTGCGGGAACTGCAAAGTCTGCAGACCCGCCCAAGGAGCACTCAACGATGTAGTAGAAGACCCAGGGGACCCGAAGTCCCTGTAATAGCTATCAAGAAGACCATAAAAACGAGAATACCAGAGATTGAACAAGAGAGAGACCTGATCAAAAGTTGGTGCCGAATCCACCATTTCCTCGTCCATGGCAGAAGAGTCTGTAGAAGACTGGGAGTCAATGTCCAGTACAATTCGCTGCCTTGTGCGCCTCAGAGTGGTCTCCTGCATCGGAGTATCACGAATCGTAATTCCCGGGTTCCTGAAAGTCTCGTAGGAACGCTTCCTCGCAACAGACAAATGGCCATTCTCCATCACCGGCGCCTTTCCATCTCTATGCTCCACATCATCTAGGGGGGGGGGGGGTCAACCGGAGCCGCTAAACCATTCTCACGATGGGGGGGAGACGGGGATCTATTAGAGGGCCCTGCCTCAGAATTGTTAGCAGGCTGGGCCTGTCTGCTGAGTTGCTCCATCAGGATTAATTGTTGAGCAAAGGCCTGATCATCAAAAGGGGGCCCAGTCTGCACCGTGGGATGTTGGAAGAAAATACCAGCCCGGTTATAGTCCTCAATGGAGTTTAGGAGCAACGTAGACTCTGCATGGGAAAGAACTGAAGAAGGTGACTGCTCCGGCGCCGGGTGAATCTCCGTCAGACGACTCGAGGGTTCTGGAATCTGAGAAAACTCAAAAGGCCCTGTGAAAGGTGGATACGGGTGTTCCCATGCTGGAGTAGGGTTTTGAGCAGAGAAATGGTGCTGAGGAGATGCCCAAAGATAGTTCCAATGTTGGTATACAGGGAAGAAGACATTCAAGGGGAAAGACGCATGTGCCTGTTGTAGATTCTGTGGGGGTGTGTATGGTGGTGGAGGGAAATTGGAAGGGGTGGCATGGTGAAAAGGGGGGGTTGAAACCTTCTGTATCCTGGAGCTAAGGTTGATGAAGCTAGGGAAGCTGACGGCGGGAAAACAGCGGCAATCAGAATAGCTTCAATAGGGTTCGAGTAGGCCGGGTGGGACTGCTGGGGGGGGAGGTGCCTTCTGCGTGGGGTTAGCATGTTCTCTGCGTCTATAGCCACTGCCGCCCCAGTTTGGAGTATTGAAACTAGGGTTCGAGTCGAGGGGGATCCAATTAGTGAGCCTACCGGAACCCCGATTCCCAAAAGTAAACATGTCGTGGGGAGAGGTGGAAACCCTAGTGACCCTGGGTTCGTCAGACATCCGTGAAAGCCTTGTAGTTAGATCATTGAGAATCACCGCCCCAGGGGCCCTGCACTCCTCCAAGTTGTGGCCAAAACGACCACAACGACGGCAAGGGAGGCCCAGACGATAAGCAATAAGGACCTCATGAGTAGTTGTTCCATTTGTTAAGCCAACTGAAGGAAGGACAGGCTCCTGGAGGTTTAGGCTAACCCTAACCCTAGGGTAGGCAGTGATCCAAGTTCGATCCGAAGCCACCTCAGTTTGGATTACCGTACCCACCTGAGCCGCAATCATTGCAATATTAGCATCCGTCATCAGGTGCATAGGAAGCCCTCTAAGTTCTATCCAGGTTTCAACTCTAGTGAAATTAGCCTCCGTGCTCGGCAGATTAGGGTCCGGGCGCCACAACTGGAGGACCATACCCTGCACGTTAAAGGCACTATTTTGCAGCACCTCCAAAGCTTGATTTTCTGAGGAGAAAATAAAGATCCAGAGGCCATCTTCCCTGCGAATCACCTCCGGAGCTTCATTGACACGCCAATTAGACTGGACAAACCTACAGACGACATCTTCCCGAACCCCCCGGAAGGACAGGAAGCGACCAAATAAAGTTCTGCGTAGTATTTCCATGGAGTTAAAGCTTGACGAGTTTGGTGTGGCTTTGATGGCAGTGAGAGTGATAAAAGTGCGACAGAAGAGAGGTATGGAGTGAAGGCATCTGTGAATTCGAAGGGAAGCTTTAATTGAAGCCTCCATAGCGTCGTAGGTGTTATGATTAGCTAGGGGATAGGGGGAACCACGCAAGCAAAGCCCGCATGCATGTAAAACAATCAGCAACCACCAGATCAGCACAGGTGTCTCGGAAAACAAAGCGGCGTTGGCGTGAGAGGTGAATGGACAGAAAGGCAAAAACAACACTCAATCAAGGCGGCGAACGAATCATCACTTCAACGGGTAACATCTAGTGGTAGAATCGAAGCGAAACGGCAAAGAAAATTAAACAAAAAGAGTCGATTGGGTTCCGGTGAGGAAACCCTAAGAAGCAAGGAACCGAAAGGGACGAGAGAGAGACAAAGGGTTGAAAAACCCTCGCTTTATTTTTTTCGATATTTAAAATACTAACATACTAAATTACATAAAATTTATTTAATTTAACATAAATTAAAAAATACAACATTTTTTTCACTAACCCTAATTATAGAAAAAAAATAAGGAGCATTCCCCGCGCATCGCGCGGGATGATACAGTAAGTACATAAAAGGTGTAAAATAATTGTTACTACAATTGAAATATTTACGTGGTCGGAACAAAGTGAGAGAGATAACGAAGGACAGTAACGACAGATGTGAACGAACAAACAATTTAGTAAAAACTGTCTATAATAATATTAAATTTGGAGTTGTTATTTATAACACGAAGAACATCGTTGAACGACTGCAACAGATAGTAAAATCGAACATCCTGATTGACATGAATGCATAGGATGAAAAAAAAAGAGCCTTTTTTTTGTCGTTTGTTGTTGCAGCTTGGAGAAATGGTGTCCCTACATTAGTTTTGTGAAAAAAAAAAATTAGGATTATTATATGGTATAAGTATATAGATGCTTACGTTGGAAAAGCATAAGTGAGAAATTGTTAGGTGTAACTGTTACCTTAAATAATCTATTTATATACTATGTTTTTAACCGTATCAGATGATGGTGCATTGGGATCCGCATTAAGTATTTTTAATCCTTGTCTTTGAGTAATACGTGACACAGCTACGTAAAGTTGTCCATGTGTAAAGACATATTCGATGTGGTGTTTTTAGCTTGTTGCATTGTATTATGTATTTGATTAATGCGTAATAAAAGAAAAGTATATACCTGTTTTGGAAGATAGATTTCAACGGAAGCAAGGGATTAACCTTGACTTTTGTTTATGGTCATCGCAAAACATACATCCAACGGGTATTGTCGCATTTTAGTTTAATGACCATTTTTTGTCCGGACTCGTACAAATTTGCGGTAGAATGACTTCCCTAGTTTTTTATCTCGTGATGATGCGAGCTTCTACTGACCATTTGGAAAGTCTAGTGACAATTAACCTTGTTCCATTGCAAAGACTCAAGCTTTGGTTTAGATAGAGTAGTAGCATCACTGGAATTTCAAATTTCAAACAAAGACGATGGTTTGGTATTCCTGGTATATACAGAGAGTTCAAGAATTCAACGGGGTACAGAAGTTCATTTTCCTCTTTATGGTAGTCATTCGTGGCATCTGTATCCGTCGAAAGGTAAACATGTTCTTCTCCGGGAAGAGTTGTCATAACGTAAGAGTTGATTTCCTCAACTGTCTCATTATATGGAGTAAGAATGGCCATTTCCGTCAAATAATTTGTATTGGACAAATTTGCTGGTAGGTCCGGATAAGTACTCTGTATGATTGCTTCAACCAGGTTTGGTGTAACTTCAAATAGAAGATCCTGGGGGATTTGAATCTATTCTTCTCCTGATTCATCAGATAATGCATATGTACCAATCTGCATAATCCAATTAGAAAATTCAGATATATCATTTCGTTATGCTTCTGAAACATTCAAATTGTCTAGTCTCATGTTATGAGTTAAATTTGAACACATGACATCTTTGCCAGATACATGACATTTTAAAGGATGCATTAACTGTATATTCTCGTGTTTCTTTTTTAATCACAGGTAATGTTTGTCTAAAGTCACCGCCAAACACTGTCGTAATACCACCAAATGATTTTTCTGCGTTTGCTGGGTCGATCTGACCAAAAATGTCACGCAGTTATTTATCGACAGCTTCAATATTTAGCTTGTTCGCAATAGAAGCTTCATCCCAAATGATTAGTGATGTTTGTTGGAGCAATGTGGCAAGCTGCGTGCCTCTTTTAATCGAACATGTAGAGTGAGCAGTAATGTCTAAGGGGATGTGGAATCTCAAGTTTGCAGTTCTACCACCTGGAAGTAATAGCGCAGTTATTCCAGACGATGCTACACCAAGCGCGATGTGGCTAGTTGAACGAACCCGTAAGAATATTTCCACGTACAGTTATAATATATATGAACTTTCATCTGTAAGGATGAAGAAGAAATTACGAATATTTATATTCTAACGTTTAGTAGAAGTGTTTTTTTTTTGTGTTAGTTTCTAACTGTTGACTTGTCAATAAACTTATTGCAGCATCAGAGTTTAAGGCATGTATAGACTGCCACATCTGCAAAAATACGCGTTCGAAAGGGAACATCGAAAATAATATTATTGGAAAAAACTACTATTATTTGAAGAATGTGTTGGAATGAGGTTATGACTATGGAGGCATCAGAACCCTAAACCGGGAACCCTGAACCGAGACAAACTCAGACTCTTCGGTACTGTTGTTGATGCACCGACTTCAAATATCAGCAGGGGACATTCAATCGATGCAGATTATCTGGGCCTGTAGCATCAAGCATTATCTGGACCTGCAACATCGGGAAAGCACCAGACTTAGAGTAATTCAATTGCATCTGCACCGTACCTGCAACCCTCAACTCGTTGCATACCTCAGCTTGGTTTTCGCTGGACTGAACACCCACAGCTCCTGCATCGGATGGAGAAATCTACAAAAACCCCAGCTCCACATTGCATCTGTTACTATCTCTCAGTCTAAATTTATATATATAGTTAATCGTACAACTAATAACACTAAGGGGGTGTTTGGATGGATGTAATGTGGGATGTAATCTCACATTATGTCCCACATTACGTTGTTTGGTTTGTCAAACGACGTAATGTGCATTATAATGTAATGTCCATTGTAATCTCAGATTACGTCCAAACTTCATTCAACGTAATGTGAGATTACATCCAAAAACGGATGTAATGTGAGATTACGTCCAACATTTCAGAGTGTTATTATTTTATTAATATTTATTAAATAGACAAAATACTTTGTATTATCATTATAACTTATTATGATAATAATTTTGTTATTATTAGTAGTTTTTTGTTTTTTTATCTACTTCATAACTCATTATTATAATAAATAATAATGCACATGATGCTCATATAAAATAAGTAAAGTATTTTCATGCATTTTTTTAAAATTATCTTAAAAAACTACATATAATGTTTAACTATTAATATTTTAATAGTTGTGCATATTGAGTTTACATATTTTGTTTTTAGAATTCATAAATGACTATAGTATTAACCACAAAACATAAATTTTAAGAAGTTAGTTGTTGTCAAAATATATTTTCTTTTTTAAATCTTATCATAATAAGATATAATATACTCTCTATAAATTAATATAATAATAATAATAAAGTCACATTACAATGCACATTACAACACACACCAAACACTGTAATCTAACATTACACTCCACATTACAACACATGTAATCTAACATTTCAAGTATTTTCACATTATAGCTCACATTACTTGTAATCTCACATTTCAAGTAATATCACGTTACGTCCATCCAAACGCCCCCTAAGTACATAATATAAAAACATAAAAGTTAATCTAAATAAATTTAAAAATGAAAAACCCTAAATATATATAAATAATCCATATAAAAGTAAATCTTTAAAAATGAATCTTAAATCAATAAAGACGGGTGGTTCCTCCGTTGCGTTTTGGCATAAGATGTGATTATTTATAGGATTGGGCAATTCACGCAGGGCGTACGAGTTCGTGCCATATTAGATTCATGTCGTGGTCTGGGAGATTGATCTACAGTTCCATATGAAAGCGTCCCAATTTAGCTCAGCATAAATACGACACCAAAAAATCACGCGGCATGATACGAAAACTTGGCACGACAAATCTATATTAAATTGAATAACAAATTCACACATAACAATTTTTTTAATTAAAATTTGAAAGTTACTCATTATAAAGATTGTAATTCAAACTTCATAAAATATAGGGTTAACAGGTCTTTTGGTCCATGATGTTTGACAACTTTTGTGTTTTGGTCAATGGTGTTTTTTTACCTAGTTTTGGTACCATATGTTTGCAGATTTTTTCTAGTTTTGGTCTAACCGTTACATTCCGTCCATTTTTTGACATGTTCAAGTCACGTGATCCACTCTAAACTTTAAATTTAGTCCCTCTAATACTTTCTTAACCTTTTTTTGTTCAATTTAGTCTCGAATTTTCAAAATTGACCCCAATTGGACAATAGGTCCAATTGAATTTTTGAAACTTCGGGACTAAATTGAACAAAAAAAGGTTAGGATAGTATTAGAGGGACTAAATTGAACAAAATTGAAAGTTTATGGTGGATCACGTGACTTGTACATGTCAAAAAATGGACGGAATGTAACGGACGGACCAAAACTAGAAAAAATCTGCAAACATATGGTACCAAAACTAGGAAAAAAAAACATCATGGACCAAAACCCAAAAATAGTCAAACATCATGGACCAAAAGACCTGTTAACCCTAACATATATTATTGTAAGAATAAGTCGTTCAGATAAATTTATTTTAATAGAAATTATATATATATATATATATATATATATATATATATATATATATATATATATATATATATATATATATATATATATAACTATCCTATCGTGTCATCAATATAAAGACGAACACGATACAAATTTTGTTGACACTAATTTGCTCAACCCAACTACCCGACTCAAAAATACTTGATCAAAACTTGTAACTTTTTCGGGGTGTTTGGATGGATGTAATGTGGGATGTAATCGAACATTACGTCCCACATTACATCAACATTACGTTGTTTGGTTTGCCAAACGACGTAATGTGCATTGTAATGTAATGTCCATTGGAATCTCAGATTATGTCCAAACTTCATTCAACGTAATGTGAGATTACATCCAAAAACGGATGTAATGTGAGATTACGTTCAACATTACGGAGGGTTATTATTTTATTAAATTTGTTAAATAGATAAAATACTTTGTATTATCATTATAACTTATTATGATAATAATTTTGTTATTATTAATATTTTTTTTAATTTATTTTTTATCTACTTCATAACTCATTATTATAATAAATAATAATGCACATGATGTTCGTATAAAATGAGTAAAGTATTTTCAATGCATTTTTTTAAAATTATCTTAAAAAACTACATATAATGTTTAACTATTAATATTTTAATAGTTGTGTATATTGAGTTTACATATTTTGTTTTTTGAATTCATAAATTTTAAGAAGTTAGCTATTGTCAAAATTTATTTTCTTTTTTAAATCTTATCATAAAATATATAATATACTATCTATAAATTAATATAATAATAATAAAATCACATATTACAATGCCTATTACGAGAAATTATACCATACATCGGCTGTAATAGGTGTCTTCCACCTGGTGACACTACATCCACTCACAAACTGACAAGTGATAAAGAGGAGGAAAGAGAAAAGCTTATAATGACACATGTCATTTGCTAAATGGTGAAAGGGACACCACATGGAGGACAGGTGTTAGCTCCGAGGTAAGCAATAATTTCTCGCCTATTACGTTCATCCAAACGCCGACTCATCCTGCCTTGCACGAATTAGCAGCCCGTTACTTACATCTTCAATCCTTCACTTTCTTCCGCTTCACTCTTCATACTCTTCTCTCTGGGAAATTCTTGGGTGGGAGCTCACTCTACCGCCATGACCAAAGTCTATGGAACCGGAACCTACGACTTCAAGCGCCACCGAGTCGCCGAGTACCCCGTTGAGTTGACTCACCAGCTCGGAGACAAGCCCGTGGAGTCCAAGCCTGGCTCGGCGCTTCCCAGCTCCATCACCCTCTCCGAGATTCAACGCGACCGTCTTTCCCAAATTGCTGACGCCAACTGGCTCAAGTCCGGTAGCAATGCGGAGCCTAGGAAGCCGTTTGATCCGGAGCTCGTTAAGGAGATTTATGATACCGAGCTTCTGGTTAGGTCGGGGACGAAGCCGGTCCCCTTGCATCGGGTCATGGTTCTGGAAGTGAAGCAGTACCTGGAGAATTACCTTTGGCCGAATTTCGATTCTGAGACAGCCACGTTCGAGCATGTCATGTCTATGATTCTCATGGTTAACGAGAAGGTAATGCTAGATATGGTGGCAAATTATTCTTCAGTTTTTTAAGTGCTTAGGGTTAATCTTTCAGTGATTACTAATTAGAAGATAAACTGTGAAAAGGCTCCGTTGATATGTGAATAGTTCGGTTGGTTCATCTAGATAGCTTCCGAGCTTATTTTATATAAATCCGGAGAAATTGAAGGAGGAGGCTTTGTGTTGTTTGACCGCCTTATTAGCTTATTAATAAGTAATATATTTATCTGATTTGGGAACAGAAATCCCAAATTCACTCGAGGAAAAGTTTATTGTGAAAGCTGAATTTATTTATTAAAGTGACTCCACCTATTTCTCTTTGAGTTTTATATGAGAATTTTGGTCGTAGAAATTTAACAGAAACGTCTGGGCTACTCCACTTCACTTTTAGCTAACATGGTAGATTCCGAAGTAATATCATGATTCTGTTCTTAACTATGTAATAACCGGACGCTTTGTTCTTTGAGATCTGTAGTTTCGAGAGAATGTGGCTGCTTGGATGTGCTTTTACGATCACAAGGATGTGTTCAAGGGTTTTCTTGAAAGGGTTATTCGTCTTAAGGAGGTTTGTTTCTTTCCCAATTCAGATTCGCATTCTTGCTTTATCTTTCCGCCTATGAAAAGAAACGCTACTGTCATCTGCTAAAAGTACCTCCAGTTTTTTAAGATACAATAGACAAGGCTATCATAGTCATCATAGAGACCCCATCAAATAAATTACTAGTGATGTAGGCTAATTAATCTGGACGCAGATTTGTGTAGCAAAAAAAATTTAACCATGAAAGATTTTCCCTGAATAGAACTTAAGGACTTAATTATAGTTTAGTCATATATTCCCCGAGCCTGTAAACACTAAACAGGACAACATGTATCATATTCAGTTTCCATATTTTTGCCACTAAGTGTTTGGTTTTTATATAATTATTATAGTGGTTGCTCTTAGATGTACTTGGGGATTACTCTTTCGGATTTCATCATGAAAGCTGTATGTCGTACATCTGAATCTGCCTGAAACTGAAGGAATTTCATCATGTTTAAGAGGGACTGATGCTTAGAATCCTTGACCAAAGTTGTGTTAAAAAAATCTTATGAATTATTTATGGGCTAGTATTAATTTTCTCCATTTGTGAATACAGGACAGACAGCTACATATTTCAGAGAAAACAAATTATTTAGTCTTCATGATTAATGTATTCCAGGTACGTGATTTTCTATGCAGATATTATTGGAATATTTTTAAGTTGGTTTATGCTTGAATTTGAATTTTCTGTCCGCTTATATATTTGCGGGAAAGTTTGAGGATATCATCTGAGAATTAATTAATTGCCTCTACTGATTGTTCAGTGCCCTTGTTCATCTCTTACATGTATTAAGGACAAAGGAAAATAAAGTTTACCAGTACATGGTTCAGTTGAATTTTGGTTTTGATTTTTAGAATATAGTATCGGACATTTATTTTAATAATGAGATGTTTCTTGATTCAAGACCTTACCACATTAATTTATCTGTCTCACTAACTTCTCTTTGGTTTGCAGAGTTTGGAAGATGAAGTTGTTAGTGAGACTGTTCTTAGATTAGCAAGTCTGTTATCCTGGCACGGTTTGTCTTATGGTCGTTTTCAGGTATGAATTGCCTTTAGTTTCCTGTTAGTAATGAGGTTTTAGAAACATGGATGACTCAACACAGCTCAGGGTCTAAACGCCAGACATGCAACCTTGGGCTTCACTCTTTGTTATTTGGTTTCTATGCCTGTAATTTAAATGATCTCATTTCGTTTTTTTGTTCGCTTATTTAGATGGAGCTTTGCCTTAACCCAGAGTTGATTAAGAAATGGAAAAGGATGATAAAGCGGGAGGCAAAGGATGCTGGTAAAAGTGGAAAGGCTTTCGATCCCTCTTCTAAGGTTGAAGTGAAGTTTCTGAGGAATCTCATGGAAGAGTTCTTGGAGGTATATCTGCTGTTGACAAGTTTATTGCCCTGTACAGTTTTCTTTAAGTAATGTAAGTGATCATGAGGGTTCTTGCTTGCATGGCCAGGTACTGGACATCAATGTATTTCCACGAAAACATTATGTTAATGAAGATGGTGAACATGTTGAGGCTGATGGTCTGGGTAAAGCTGATGAGGCATCTATCTTGTACTGTGAGAGGTTTATAGAGTTTCTTATTGACTTGCTGAGCCAACTGCCAACTAGAAGGTACTATCTCTTCCCAGCTGTCTCATCCTTTGCTTATATCGCGATGCTTCTGTTCTGGAATTTTGGTTTGAAAAACCTTGGAATGTTTGTAGAGAAGCTTTCGTGCATAACCCTTGTGTATCTTATTACCATCCTGCTACATTTCTCCCATGTTTAGTTCTGCTTGAAATAATTCATTTGCTGTTTGAGAAGTTCTTCTGCTATATACCACTCTGTACCATGACTAGGGCTGGCGATGGTGAGGGTATGGTGCGAATAGCACTAATACCATAACCATACCATTTTTTTTTCACTCATACCATAACCATAACCAAAACCACTGCGGTTATGATTCTTCATACCATCACCATAACCATAACCATGGTTTTTAACCACGATTAAACCATTTAACCACAGTCATTCAAAATAATACAATATCATTGTTTTATACAAGAAAAGTAAACATACATTCATCGTTTCATACACGAAATCCAAATTAAACATAACTTCATTGTTTCACTTAATTAAAAAAAACACATCTTCAATATCACTTGCGATCTTCGATCCTCATTCACCATCACTTCCAATCGGGGTTACCTAATAATAAGAAATATAAACAAAAAATGGTGGGTGGGAAAGGGAACGGAATAAGAATTATAATATTTTACTAATAATTAAAGTATAATAATAATGTATATATATATATATATAATAATATAAGTATTAGTAATATATGTATTAATATTATATATATAGAGGTGATGGTTATAACCGCGGTTATGGACTGAATACCATAACCATAACCATAACCATTGCGGTTACGAGATTCATCACCATAACCGCCCCTCACCATAATGGTGCGGTTAACCATTGCGGCAAATGGTGCGAATAACCATGGTTATTTGATTTTCACCGCACCATTGCCAGCCCTAACCATGACATATTTTTGAAATTCGGAGTATTTAGATAATTACTGCTGTCTGATTTTGTTTGCATCCGGGGACTTATTTAGGCTGTATCATTTCCCAGGTATTTGAGGCCTCTGGTAGCTGATGTGGCTGTTGTGGCCAAATGCCATTTAAGTATTTTATATAGGCATGAGAAGGGGAAACTATTCGCTCAACTGGTCGATCTGTTACAGTTTTACGAAGGTTTTGAGATAAATGACCATGTTGGAACACAACTTACAGATGATGAGGTCCTCCAAACACATTATGATCGAGTTCAATCTTTCCAGTTACTTGCATTTAAGAAGGTTCCTAAGGTAAGTTCGTCGTCCTGAAGAATTTTTAGAGCAATATGTTATCACAATCATTCCTCTGTCTTATGATTCTTCCAGTATGTTCTTAATACATGTCAACGTCTTCCTGTAGTTGAAGGAACTAGCATTGGCTAACATTGGATCAATAGATAAGCCTGCTGATCTTTCTAAGAAATTGTCGGTGCTGACAACAGAGGAGTTAAAGGACCTTGTTTGTAGAAAGGTTAGTTTATGGCTGATCATTTTTTTTTAATATTTTGGAATGAAATTTGGTTCAGCATTTCATTTTTCTTCTTCCGCTGTATAAGAAATGCCCAACTCAATTCACGGTCTTTCTTGGATGCTTCAACTTTCTGAAGCATTTTCTCTGGTTAGCGTTGACAACTACTTGAGAATGCATAGGAATTAGGAACAAATAGACCTTATTGTGTAATTGGTATACTAAAATCTAGAAACCTTACTTTTTGAATGATTTTGAACGGATGCTATGTATCACCTTTCTTTATTTAAGGAAACAGGCATGAGATGTTTGGTTCTGTCGTTCTTTTGCTTATCCATCTATTAATTTGAGATGAAATGAATTTAAATGTGTGCATCTAATATTCTGGTGCTTGTGTTTTTAACCTAATATGAAACTCCTCAATAGTAGTACAGTGCGATAAAGTTGATTGATTAGAAGATTTCTGTCTAGTGGCCCATAATTTCTTGAGTGATTGTCCTGAATTATTGCTGGCTCTGATTTGACTTGAATATCCTCTGTCAGTCCCTGGTTGGAAAATTCTTACTTTACGCAACCTGGACTTTGAGATGTCAATATTTCACTTACATCTGCAATCTTCAGAAATAACAAACAGTACATCCATTTGTAAATAATGGACAGAACTTTCACTATGAGTAGTATAAAGGTTTCACTCTTTCTGCTGCTTTTATTCTTCTTTAGTTTCTCCTAATGCATGATAAATCAATAATTGATCAAGAGCTGTGTAATTTATTTTGAACTTGCTTTTTGTTTCACATAATCTTAGTCTTCCTTTATCTGGGTTTTAGTGGAAATGAACTAAAGTTAACCCTTGATTCATGTTATGCAGCTCAAGCTTGTGGCAAAAGAAGATTCTTGGTCTGACAGGAGGGATTTTCTAGTTGAGGTCATGGTCTCCTACTTTCAGAAGCAACAGTCGCAGAAAGAAGCGATCAATGCGCTTCCGCTTTATCCAAACGAGCAGATTATGTGGGATGAAAGCCTTGTACCAAGTATCAATTATTCGGGTGAAGGTTGTCTAGCACTTCCAAAGTTGAATCTTCAGTTTCTGACTCTCCATGACTACCTACTGCGAAATTTTAACCTTTTCCGCCTTGAATCAACATATGAGATCCGAGAGGATATTCAAGAGGCTGTACCCCATCTCCTAGCCTACATCAACAATGAGGGAAACACTGCATTTCGTGGTTGGTCAAGAATGGGTGTCCCTATTAGAGAGTTTAAGATAACTGAGGTAAAGCAGCCAAATATTGGTGAGGTTAAGCCTGCTGCTGTGACAGCTCAAGTAACTTTCAGTATATCCAGTTACAAGGCACAAATAAGATCAGAATGGAATTCACTTAAGGAGCATGATGTTCTATTTTTGCTCAGCATTAACCCCTCATTTGAGCCTCTAAGTGAGGAGGAAGCTTCAAAAGCTAGTGTGCCCAAGAGGCTTGGCCTTCAGTTTGTCCGGGGATGTGAGGTAATTGAGGTTCGTGATGAGGAGGGGACTCTTATGAATGATTTTACTGGGAGGATCAAGCGAGATGAGTGGAAACCACCAAAAGGTGAATTGAGAACAGTGACTGTGGCTCTGGATACTGCACAGTACCATATGGATGTTACTGATATTGCAGAGAAAGGTAAAGATGATGTGTATGGTACGTTTAATATATTGATGAGGAGAAAGCCAAAGGAAAACAATTTCAAGGCAATACTGGAATCTATAAGAGATCTTATGAATGAGTACTGCATCGTTCCAGATTGGTTGCACAATATATTCTTGGGTTATGGCAATCCTTCTGCAGCACAGTGGACAAATATGCCAGATTTATTGGAATCAGTTGATTTCAAAGATACTTTTCTTGATGCAGATCATTTAAGGGATGCGTTTCCGGAGTATAAGGTCAGTTGTTGTGCCTTTAAGAGTTTATAGTGAGACTGTTCTCTCTTGCTTGTCATTTTATGGCTGACACTTAATTAAATGTGTTTCCCTTAGGTTTCTTTCGTAAATCCAGATGGTTCGGAGAATTCTCTCCCAAAGCCCCCTTTCCGTATTAGGCTTCCAAGGAAGCTTAAAGGGACTACACATGCTCTTCCTGGTAATAAAAAAACTGAGATGGATCATGTGGGTGATGTCAGTATGGTAGATGCTGGAAGCGAAAAGGAGGAACTTGTTGTAGAGGCTTATGTTCCACCTGACCCTGGTCCTTATCCTCAAGATCAGCCTAAGCAAAATTCTGTTAGATTTACGCCGACACAGGTACCTTAAGCTGCATTTATATAGTCGCTGTGCAAATCATTGTGCCTTAGAGCTCTAGGGAAATGGATTTTTTTCCTTTTTCGCAACGTGAGCAGATTCTTGATGTTGCATCCGAGATTCCTCAATCTCTTCCCATATTCGTCAGAATTGAGATGGTATGCCTGGTATAGTACCAAGAAATTCTCCTTGCTGGAGAATTACTATGGGAAGTAAGATATGTTGCTGGAATTGATTTTTGTTCTCAATTTAAGTTTGTGTAGTCCCTTATGTTTCATTACCATTCTGTACTCTAAGTAGTAGCATCTCTTGGTTTTGTATCAGAAGGTAATTTTTTAGGTTTAAACTGTTGAAAGACTTCTAATTGCTGTTATATTTTCTTTTTTTTCCAGATTGGAGCAATTATTTCTGGTGTTCAGCCAGGACTTACCATGGTCGTTGGTCCGCCCGGTACAGGAAAAACTGATACAGCTGTGCAAATATTAAATGTTCTCTATCATAATTGTCCTTCGCAGAGAACACTGATCATCACTCACTCCAACCAGGCATTGAATGACCTCTTTGAGAAGATAATGGAGGTAATTTTTCGTGAGCTCAGGGGAAAAAGTTGCTTAAATTATAGCATATATGTTTCAGATCATAGGCATTTGAGATATCTTTATACCTCTATAGCATCCCTCTGCTCCCATGTTGCTAAACGCTATGGTATTGTTGAATTTTGCAGAGAGATGTGCCAGCTCGTTACCTTCTTCGTCTTGGGCAAGGAGAACAAGAACTAGCCACTGACCTTGACTTCAGCAGGCAAGGTCGTGTTAATGCTATGCTCGTTAGACGTTTGGAGTTGCTGAGCGAAGTTGAAAGGCTGGCGAGATCTCTTGGCCTTCCTGAGGATGTAGGTTATACGTGTGAAACAGCTGGCTATTTTTGGTTGCTCCACGTGTACTCACGGTGGGAGAAGTTTCTTGATGACTGTGCAAAGAATGAGGACAAAGCGACTTTTATCCAAGACCGATTCCCCTTTAAGGAATTTTTTTCAAACACCGCCCAACCTGTCTTTTCTGGTCAGTCGTTTCCGAAGGACATGCGGGCAGCTAAGGGTTGCTTCAGCCACCTAAAGACGATGTTCCAGGAGCTTGAAGAGTGTCGGGCATTTGAGTTGCTCAAGTCCACTGCAGATCGAGCTAATTACTTGATGACTAAGCAAGCAAAGATTGTGGCAATGACTTGCACTCATGCAGCACTGAAGAGGAAAGATTTTCTTCAGTTGGGTTTCAAGTATGACAACTTACTGATGGAAGAAAGCGCTCAGATACTGGAAATAGAAACATTCATCCCAATGCTACTGCAGAGGCAGGAAGATGGTTATGCCCGACTCAAGCGCTGCATACTGATTGGGGATCACCACCAGTTACCCCCTGTAGTTAAGAACATGGCTTTCCAAAAGTACAGCCACATGGATCAGAGTCTCTTCACGAGGTTTGTTCGCCTTGGTATCCCATATATCGAGCTTAATGCCCAAGGTAGAGCTAGGCCAAGTATAGCAAAGCTTTATAACTGGAGGTACCGAGAATTGGGCGACCTCCCATTTGTGAAGCACCAAACCATGTTCCAAAAAGCAAATGCTGGGTTCACATATGACTACCAGCTAATTGACGTACCTGATTACCAGGGGAAAGGTGAGACTGCACCATCTCCATGGTTCTACCAAAATGAAGGAGAGGCTGAATATATAGTTAGTGTGTATATTTATATGCGGCTGCTCGGTTACCCAGCCAATAAAATTTCCATCTTGACAACATACAACGGTCAGAAATTCTTGATACGGGATGTTATCAACCGCCGGTGTGCTCCGTATGACTTCATTGGTCCACCTAGCAAGGTAAATTACGTTTTGCATTTTTTATTTGTTAATTTTGACTGTACGCAGTTACTTTGTTTTTAGTTTAAAGTTTAAACATAAAACTGAACATTGAGCTGTCTGTTATTGATGGATACTTAAAAAGTGGAAGTAGATTGCACTAGCTCCTGTTTCATATGGAAATTGGCTTGCTTTTATTACCAGTCAATTGAGGTTCCTTTTTCTACTCATTAATTTTGGTTACAGACAGAGGGCAGCGAGTATGTTCTCTTAAAGGTCGCTCATAACTTGTCATGTTTTCTAATTTTCATTTTTTTTTTAATTGCAGGTTACTACAGTCGATAAGTTCCAAGGTCAACAAAACGATTTCATTTTGCTGTCTCTTGTGCGAAGTCGCTTTGTAGGTCACCTTCGTGACGTACGAAGGTTGATAGTCGCAATGTCTCGTGCTCGACTTGGGCTGTATGTGTTCTGTCGACGGTCTCTATTTGAGCAGTGCTACGAACTGCAGCCAACATTTCAGTTGCTTCTGCAGAGGCCCGACCGTCTAGGGCTCAATCTTTATGAGAACACTGCAGTTACAGAGAGGCTTGTTGAAGACACCAAAGAAATGTATCTTGTCAGCAGTGTAGAGGAGATGGGTGGTATCGTCATGGACAAAATATATCAGACATATCAGGTACCCCTTAATGTAGATGTTTATTCAATTTCAATTCAATGTTTGTTGGACCAGTCTGTCAGTATAAGGTCAGTTGTTCTAAGTAGAAAGTAAATGATGAAGAGTAGGAAATCTACTTCATCACTGTTATTGGGATTAAGAACCTAAAAACAGTCCCAACTATATGACATGTTGCTAATCGCTGTCCTAAATTTAAAATGTTGATATTGGGTGTCCCAACTATCAAATTTGTTGCTTTCCAATTTTTTTCGACTTGATTTGACGTAAAAATTGGCATTTTAAGCAATAAAAACATGTTTTCCACTTTTTTGAAATATCAAATTTGTTACCCAGGGTTTAAGCTTATGGTTGTTTCGTCAAATTTAAGAGAAAATAGTGGAAATCAGCCAATCTGATAGTTGAGACATTGAATATCAATATTTTAAATATGAGACAGCAATTAGACCTATAGTTGAGACTGTTTTTAGGTTCTTAACCCTTGTTTTTTTTTGGTCAACTTAACCTTGTTATTGACTTTTGAATTATGGGTGCAGATGGTGCAAAATCATCATCAGTACATAGAGGACTTTGGGCATCATAAAAAAGATGATGAGGCAATGGAAGAAGCCACTGGCAGTGAAGTTGCTGTTTTGCCACTAAATGGCAACAGTGAAAGCAAGATGGAGGAGGTGAGTGCTGAAGCCGATGGCGTTTCAGATTCTACAACACTCAATGGTCAAAATAGGGATGTAGCTATGGCAGAAGCAGAAGTGGGAGCAACAACGGTTGTTGAAGATGGAAACACTAACGCAGTGCCTGAAACTGAAGATAGAAAAATGGAAGATGTAGATGAGTAAAATTTATCTGATCAGAGAGATGGATGAATGAGGGTATACAATATCTGCAAAGAGTATCAGCTGGCAAACATCACTGCTTGTCCACTCCATCAGTATATGCAGCATCAGTATATGCAAGCACTTAGCAGCATCAGTATATGCAAGCACTTAGCAGCGAATCGTGAGTTTTTGACGATGTTACTATGCTGCTCCATATATGAGGGTTTCGTTACTTATCTCCCCTTTTAATCTTTGTAGCTGCAGCTGTAAGGTTTTGGTAGTGGCTAACTTTTGTATGTTTGGTTTTTTTAGTGTTCAATTTTGTTGTTCATATAGTAGATAGAAAGCAGCGGATATCCATGATTAGCATTTTGGGGGAGAGAGCACTAAATATGTACTGCTATGTATGTGTATGTCGACAATAACTTAACAAACTGAGTCTTAATGCAATAATAGGGTTGGCTGACAATTTTCGATTTTTATGGTTGGTACCTGAGTCTTATTATGTTTTGCTAACCAACCTGAGTTGCTGCGTCGTATAATTTTAGCTTCT
Source organism: Clarkia xantiana subsp. parviflora (assembly GCA_036873135.1). Taxonomy (NCBI): domain Eukaryota; kingdom Viridiplantae; phylum Streptophyta; class Magnoliopsida; order Myrtales; family Onagraceae; genus Clarkia; species Clarkia xantiana. The sequence goes on along the minus strand of JAPTYO010000012.1, from coordinate 14,077,253 downwards.
CGATTCGTATCAATATGATTTCATCACATCCCATGAGAATGAAGACCAGTTCGCTGCTGTTGCTCATAAAATCTTGCCTAGTAAATGCTAGGGAGGGTTAGGTTTACAATTTGGGTTAAGAATCTATAAGCTGTCTCAAGTTTTCCGTGAGATTTTTGTGTCTGAAAGTTTAAATTGTTGATATTGACTGTCTGAAGTTTCAACTTTGTTAAAATTTGCCGTCTCTGTCCAAATTTGCTGTTAAAATTGACAGAACTTGGTCATGTGCTTGTCACATGACCCAATAAAAAAATAAATTCAAATTGCCCCTAGTAGGGTGGTGGCCAGCCGGAGTAGGTTAGTGGCCAACCGGAGTAGGGTGGTGGCCGGCCGGAGTTGGGTGTTGGTCGGCCGGAGTTAGGTGTGGCCGGAGTAAATATAAAAGTATCAGGGACAGTTTCACACTATTTTGTCAAATTTGACTGAAAAAAATGGACGAAAAACAAAATTTCAACAAAGTTGAAACTTCAGACAGCCAAAACTCACCAATTTAAACTCCAAACACCAAAATCTCACATATGGCAAACCTCAGACAATTTATGTGTTCTAAACCCTTACAATTTTTAGTCACGTTGTCTTTTGGTATTAAGTATAACAAGTTTGTTTTTTTTTTAGAAATATTGCACTTAAAATGTTGCGTTTTGGTGCAAAAAATCTTGTAAATCTCCAAGGTCGAGCATGGAAAGGAAGGAGGTGGATTAATATGATGGTAAGAGAGAATTTGAGGGTAAGAGAGACTTCGGTCAGGCCCAAGCGAATTGACTAACCAACCCACACTGACTGGACTCTAAACATGAACACAATTGACTCAAATTTACAGCTTTACCACATATCTGACCAGAAGAATACATATACCAACAACAAAAGCGAGATGTATTGACACTAGTCCATGGGAGTGAGTGTGTATACTGGTGCTACGAATACAAACGTTACTACAATACAGACATTGTCAATAATATAAATACAACCAAAAAGAAAGCAACCCTATCTTACAAGTTAGGTCTCTCCTTGGTTCTAACACAAGATAAATCAAAAACCCGATAAAGTCGTGTGATTAAGCAACACAGCGTGAAGGAGAGAGCGCTATCAACTCCAAAACCAGGCCACCAGCTAATTCTCCACTCAACTAGCAAGACAACAAGCATCTATCTTTATTACCCGCTTCGCTCAAAATGAAACAAAACCAACCTTGGCAGCGTTACCATATAAGTAAATATAACATCCGTAGCCACCAAGTGTGGAAAAATGTTGCTTTGCTGATACCATGGAAAAGGAGATAAACTGGTGATTCTGTGTACCTTTTCTCATTGAGAAGCTTCGAGCTCCATGGTTACGTCATCATCATGGAGAGGGCCCCCTGCCATGGTTATGGATGTGTTCATCGAAGCACTGGTTTTCAGGACTTCCATTTGCTGGGCATCTTTCTGATGATGTGTGGTAGGGCTCCCTGGCCTTTGATGAGACTCAGTTTCTGAGCCATCTGGCAATGCTCCACCACTAGGCAAGTTTGAAGCATTCAAGACTTTGTTTTCAGAGGTACTCGGTAGTGATTTTGCAGAAAGAGGAGAGTCAGGTGCTGCAGCAGGATGCTTCACTATCGATTCCATTGGTCGGTGGAATAGCAAACGGGCAACAGTTCGGTCAATGGGGTTCGTCTCTGTTTCAACATCAGCCATTTCAACCACCCTGCAAATACCCAAAAAAAAAAGTGTTGAGTTGAATCTTAGGCATAGAGAGTTGGGATAAATTAGTAGAAGGCTTAGGCTAGGCAGACCACTTACTTATTTTCAGGGTTGATCTCTATCTTCTTAGCTACACCAACACTCACAGTGTTGAGACCATCTGGTTTAGTCTGCTTACCTCTGCTGCTAGTGTCAGTAGTATAATTCCTCTGTTCTGCACTTTTTGCCAACCGGAACAAGCTGTCACGAATACAGAGTCTTATTCTGCTGTCCAACTGCATCATATACCCTAACAAAGTTAATTTACAGAAACACTAAGAAAGCATACCGGGGAAGAAGCCATAATAAAGATAGACACCTACTTTACCAATCACATCCTGGAGCCGACGAAGAACTATTTCCTCAGCTGCATAGTCAACTACCGCCCCAGAGATTGTACTAGAATCACCTTGTTCGACGGCTGGACCGGTCTCTGTTGAAGGAAGTAGACTTGTATCATCATGATCAAGTTCAGAGCCCTCAACAAGCCGCGTTTGGGACTGAGATGGAGATTCTTGAGCAACAGAGGAACACACTTGCTGACCAAACTGCTCTTGCTGTCTCTGAATGGCAAGCATTGCCTGCATTTGCTGTCGCCGTCTCAGCTTCTCTATTTTCTCTTGCGGAGTCATGGTCGGGGGCTTGTCAAGGGAATCTAACTGCTTTTTTACTGGGGTTACTTCGGCGCGAGAAGCTTCATAACTAGAAAGCACAGCCTGACCCTGACCCCTATACATCCCCAAGTGAGAATGAGAAACTGAAGGTATTTTTGGATATGGGTTAGCGACATTGCCAAATGTTGGAACATACAAATATGGGTATGACGGATAGTGGTAATAGAAAGAATGAGTCCCCTGCATCTGCCTTAGTTGACTCATGGACGGTGTGGCTAGCTGGAGATGCTCGTATTGATCAGATGAATTTGATGGGGTCCATGATGCTTCATGCACGTCTCTCATTGATCTCATCTCCATCTTCCCTTCCCTCTTTCTCTGACCTTTCTGGTGCTTTTTTGGCCTAGAAACCTGCACACATGTATCATAAACTGTATTATTGGCCTAAGCATCTAAAGGATTTGTTAACCAGGTAAATAAATAGCTCCGTAAAGAATTGATCCTAAACCAAGTATGGTTATCCTAATTCATATTCGTATATAGAACATGGAATGTGGAGCAACTTAATTGCACTTTCGAGAATTCAGCCTGATCCATACGAAGTCTAGGCCTCGTAATATGGAGATCATGTGTTTATTGAACCTCGTAATCAATACCTTCTCAGAAAGCTCATTGATGGTCTCACTTTTTTCAGCAACATAATGAGAACTAGTAACATTGGCTCCAACAGGACAATTGCTCTGAGAAGAAGACAAAGAAGAAGAACTTGAGATCTTATCAGTTACATAAGTTAAAAACTTATTAGAATTTGATGAATCGCGCTTTAACAACCAATACCTGACCCTTAAATACGGTTTTACATCGATCTCCATGTTTAGTATGCCCAAGAAGTGCATTTGAACGGGAAAAACTAGGAGATGCTGGAACATTCACTTTCCCGAAGACAAAATTGCATGAGAGGTCATCTTGAGCTATATTTTCTGCCTTGGCTTGCAGAATCTCTGAAGAATCAGTCAATGCTTCTGACCTCAGATTGGGAGAATTCCGAGAAATAGTCGTTACATCATTAGAGGGCCACTCGTAATCAGCTTTACCAAGAACATTTCCAAATAATGACTCATCATTACTGCAAGACCAACCCTTATAAGGACATTCAGTCAGATGGATGCAACACACTTGCAGCCGAAAGAAAAGAGCAGCTGATGAATCTCACAGGCTGTTTACCTAAATGCATAACTTTGATATCCAACAATCAACAGCTTACTCTAAAAGTGAGTCACCTCACTCCCAAAAAATATCAGCTGTGTCATGAACTCCAAGTTGAAGTATCAAACCCAAGACAAGTCTTTGATACCTCTTTGTGCTTATCAAGATTTTCAAGAAAAATGTTCCTTTTCGAGGAGTTCCACACGTAGCTTATCTTAAACTTTCAGAAAAAATAAGACTGTGATATATAAAAAAACATTATACTTATAAAAGATCGAACCTAAATATTAAAGAAAAAATGCTGAAAGGAAATGTGTTTGGCACCAGGCTCCTCAAATAGACGGTTCAAGAAAGAATCCGTAGTATAACTCACCTAAAGATTCTATCAAGATCATCAAAGCTTCCAATATTCTCCCATCCATACCCAGCATAATCAGTATCTTCTTCACCTAGGGCATTTTCAAACATTGGATGATCTCCATGATGTTGAGATGTCTCTGGCAGTAAGATTTTATGTACAATTAGAAATACCAACAATAAAATAAGCTATCCTAGAGATACTCTTAATTAGCAAAATTAACGAATCAAATGCTCACCACCTTTTCCTGAATCATCAGTTTCCATCACATCAGTAGATACTTCACTGTTTATGGATTGTTGACCATTTATGATGAAATCTGAAGACCCCAGATGTGGCCAAGAGTTCATACTGAGTCCAGAGGATGAACTATTTCCATGTTTATCAAATATAGAAGTGTTCCGCAGCTTTAGATCAGGAAAATCATGTTTTTCACCTTTTGTCTTCTTTCCAGCAAGCTTACCCACACTAACATCTTGGTCTTGTTCCTTCTTGTTTTGGTAATCTATGCTATCGTCCGGATAGGGAACAATATGATCATCACGTTCCTCAGCCTCACCCCATATGATATTTGCTAGCTGACAATATTACCAACAATTAAGAGAGCAGAAATCAGTGACGTTCAACAGTACGTTCGTTTCAAATGGATGATGCATAAGCATAGACACGACAATAGATCTTTCTAAACAAGTCCATAAACTTGAAAAGTTGATACTCTGTTCAACGCATATACATAACTATTGTTATACACAGTAGTTCTTTTAATAACCTTTAAATGTCAACTTTATGAGGAGAGGCAGTCATCAAAACCAGATAACTCTGACCACCAACATGCATGGGGACTATATTAGATGAATCACCAGACTTACTAACAAAGATTAAGCCATCACAAATTCAACCGACTAAGTGTTGACTACTCACATCACTAACTACTCAACAGCAATTGCCACTCTTCTTACAGTAGAGTATCATTTTATGCTCTCTCCTACCAGCACATGATATCTCCACCAATAAATCCTTTCTTAGACCAACTAAAAAAATACTATTTTGAATCAACTACAGTATATCCTGCAGATTTACAGCTAAAAACCGTGGAACCAACAGAGAAGCCACCTACATGATGACCTTCAATGGGCATTTCTGAGAACTGACGCCAGAGCCAGCTAAAAGAAGGCAACAAAATTACAGTAATACCTCTTCGTCGTTCCAATCAAACATAGCTGAAGAAATCGGAGAAATTCGTGAAGCTATAATAATCCAATCGAGGAACAAAATTGTAGTTGCAGATGAATCCACACATTCTCGAACCCAAACGGAGAGCCGAAACCTAATTTGAAACAGCACAAGGAAGAAATCATCGATTAAACCAGCAGAAGCAAATCGTGAAATACAGCAAAGATGTGGAGCTCAAAACCTACTTTTCAGAACGAAGACATTAAATTTAAAACCAACAACTCCAGAGCTTTGGAAACTTCCACAGAAAAGAAGAAAGTAAGAAACAACGAGAGGCTAGAGAGAGAAAGAGGGTTCACGTGAGCCTCACGTGGTGGGAGAGCGGATCGGATAGTGTAGGGAATGCAGGGCTGGGTTTCCGACACGTGTCATAGGGTGTATCATAACTTGTGGTTAAGAGAGGCCGATCTATTGCTGCAATCTGAGTGGCTGGCCGGAAGATTTATAAAATATTGAGTTTCTTATGGATTTTATTATTTGTGGCCCGGTTTGCTTGCACGGCATGTGGGGGTTGCTTTGCTTCCTGCCTCTATATTTATATATTTATTATTATTTATCCATGCGCAAGCACTTGGCTGGCATATACGGATTATCCTGATTTAATTTTGGGTCAACGGAGCTAAATAAAGGATAATCTATATATTCTATATATATTTATAAAATAGTTTGAAATAGAGTAAATCCGTCAGAGCATCCATAGTGCAAGAAAAAAATGGAAGACAACTTCTCCATGTGATAAGGTGGGTTGTCACTTTGCATTGGAGATATACAAGATTTCTTGTCCAATCCCTTTAAGGAGGGATCCACTCTTTCACATCTCATCATTAATATGGTGATATAGTATAGAAGAAAAAATTGTTAATTTTATTAGTATTAAAAGAATATGTAGGGTCAACTTGGTAGACACCATTGGAGTAGTGATAGACAACTTTAAGACACTTATTTTTTTAAGAATATATTGATTATGTGGCGCTGATGTGGCATTAAATGGGATGGGAGTTGGAGTTGTGGATTGTGGATGCTCTAAAAGCACTTTCAATGGGCAAATTTTGCAAGACATTTGCTTATGTGGATGTGAGATGCAATGACAAATTTTGTCCACACCACTAATTGTCCCTGCATAATTTTTTTCTCTTTCCTCTAAGTTGTCCTTAGGACATTTATATTTCCAAGACATTTAATTAATTTATTTATTTTTAACAAAAATAAAAATGAATTACAAATAATAATAAAATGTTTGTAGTATATAAAATGTTATATATTATTGTGATTATGAGAGGTATATCAACAGAAAGGAGTTGGGGTTGTGCATTGTGGATGCTCTAACAAACCATTTTCACAATATTACTGTGTCTATAATCGATGTTCGACATAATTCATTCAATTGTGATGAACTAAAAATTTGAACTTAAGCACGAGCGTGAGACTGAAATTTTTTCATATATCTAAAACATGGAAATTAAACAGAATGTAAAAGAAGCACGCAGACACAAACAAATAATGAAGAACTAAGAATAAGAATATTAATATATTTGGTAATTTTCTAATTTGTTCGGATGATTCTAAGAGAGGGGCAACAACTTTATATATATTACTAGGTATTTACCCCGCGCATTGCGCGGGGTTGATATTTTTAGAATTTTTGTTTGTGTTTATACCTAAATTATATTATAGATAGATAGATAGATAGATAGATAGATAGATAGATAGATAGATAGATAGATAGATAGTGTAATTCAAACATTAGAAGAAAAACAAATAGAGTTTATTTGAGAATTTTAAAAGCATAAACATACTTTTGATATTTTTAACAATGGTTATATTATAGTTAGTTTTAGAAATAATTAAAAAGGTGACAAAATATGTGAAAAAAGAGGTTGTTTTAAACTTTTAATGAAAGTAAGCATGCATGAATTTTTTTCTTAAAGTATTTAAATTTAAGGAGGCAATACACATTTTATTCTTAAGAATTCTTATAAGAATCTTTTGTTAAGTAAAATTTTTACATTTTTTGCAAATTGATACTAATTTTTAACACTATTTTAACTACATGTTGCGCAAATTAATTTTGTAAAACTCACAAAAACTATTAGAATATAAATATGAAGAATGTGAATTAGTATACTAATCAAGATTAACTAATATACATGTAGAAAAAATGAAATTAAATAATTGAATAATGTGTAACATATGAAGAAGTTACAAAACCAATTATCAACCAATTAAAATGCTTATTGGTGACATGGCAAAAATCTAAGCTATTAGCCTTAGAAGTGTACCTAAATTATATTATATATAGAACTATGAGATGCATATACACATAATATAACTTTATATGTAGAAATCCGAGTTCAGCATTGGATTTGAACAATAGATGAGGTAACTTTGGTTCTACATAGTTGCATAATATAATTTGTCCTGTAAACACCTAATTTTGGTCCGCTCGCAGCACGTTCAAAATGTCATATGTGACGCGCTAAAAAAAGTATTTAAATATGGAATGTCGCGAAGTTTCTAAAGATATGAATGTTTTAAAATAGAATAGTGTATATGCAAATTTATTGTAAAATATTCAGAAAATATATTATGTGTATTTATGGTAAAATACATAAATATATATGTATATTTTTGGAATATTAATATAGTATATTTTCAGATTTTATTTTCCTAGTTTAGCTATAAATAGGGTCCTTTTACATGTAAAAAATACACAACAATAATAATTAGGGATGGGCATTGGACCGATCCGGTTCTGGATCGGAACTGGTTTAAACGGTCTGGTCCGGCCCGGACCGGATTAGATATGTGTACTAATATTATCTCAAGAAAATCTGGACCGATTCTGGACTGCTTTATAAAAAGCAGACCAGTCCGGTCCAACCCGTTTTAATTTACAGATTTACACTAAAATTTAAAAATGAAAAACAAGTCCAAAAATCAGTCCGGGTCAGAAAAAAACCGGTCCAAACCAGTCCGTTTCAATTTAGTTACGGTTCCTTTAGAAATATACAAACAGTTTTTGGTCTGGTTTCCACTAAGTGTTATCAGAACCGGACCGGACATCAAACCGTTTAGGACACCGGTTTCCGGTTAGATCAGTTCGAACCTGATCCGGCCGTTTTGGAAGTTCAAACGACAGAATGCAACTTAAAAGGGATTCTCCATTAGTAGCGTACCTTTGAAAACCCACTTGTTATTCTTCTTCGAGAAAGAGGACCATCTAAAGTGACGCTTACAGCTTTAAGTGCTTAACCATCACTACAACTTCCAAAAAAATCATAACAGCTCTAAACCCTCAAATACAGCCAAGCATGCCCTCTCGTTCATTTTCCTTGGCTAGCAAAATAAGATATTTCATGCTTGAATTTTTATACCGTTCACACCTCCAAGGAGTGAGAGATCTGACGCAGCAGAGGAAAAATGTTCGTCGGCATGGGGTCTGAGATCGGGAAGCCTAGCTCCGCCTCCTCCAGTTCTTCCCCCTTGCTTCTTCATCTCCTCCGTCGATCTCCGCCTCTGCGTTTACAAGAAACAAAATCACTACTCCCCTCAACACCACCGCCGTCTCCGCCCTCCCACCTCTCCTTACAGATCGGCCGCATACAACTTCATCTTCACGGGAGTCGAGGCGGCAATGAGGATGTCTAATTTGGTTTTGCTAGGATTTGCAACCGATTTAATGAATTTTCCATTTTTTTTTTCCATCTTTGGACATTGAATCGGTGAACCGGCAGACCGCCCGGTCCGACTAAAATCGGCCGATTCACTAAAAAATCTGAGAATGAACCAGATTCGCTTCCTTCCCGGTCTTTTAAGTGAACCGAACTGTTGGAGGTACCAGTTCCCGGTCGGACCGCCGGTCCGGTTCTGATAACACTGTTTCCACTTGAAAAAACTGGTTTGTTTGGAATCTGTCTAGTCTGGACCAGTTCCAAACAATCCGGTTCCGGACAAGTTTCGGGTCGGTCCGACCAGACCGGTTTTGTTGCCCATCCCTAGCAATAATACTACACATGTTCTCGAAATCCGTGCGAAATTTGTCTTTTTCCTCTGCAATTAATTTTTTTTTTTTGCTTTAATCTTCCATAGCCGTCCTGAGGAGCCCCCGCCGGCGGCCCTAGCTCCGCCTGCCGTTGCCCGCACCACCTCCAGCCGTCCTCCGCTCGCCCGACTCCAGCCACACCTTTCTCCGCCCTCACCTGTCACTACCCGCCGGAATCTGCTCCGGACAAGCTCCTGTCGCTGCTCTGTTGGGCCTTCTCCTTGCTGCGGTCTGCTTCTGCTCGCCCGGACGGACGGCAACCCTGCTGTCACCGGAATCTGCTCCTTTCTGCGAACCACCGGTGCCCGTCCTCCCTCTGCTGCTGCCGTCGACGGAAGCCGGGCCCGCTGTCGCTGCTGCTTTCCTCGTCAGCCGTCCCTCCCTTTGCCGCAGTTAATTATGATTATGATTATTATTATTGTTATTATATATTATTATATTAGACGTAGTTTAACTTGTTTAACTCTAGTTAATTTAGACTAATAAAAACTAGGTGCTAAATCACGCACCGCGCGGGGTGACTTTTTATGTAATTGTAATAAATAGTTATAGTAATATTTATTAAAATCATAGTTATTAGCGTCGATAAATATAAACTATGAATAACATGTAATTTTATATCGTATCAAAATAATACACTTTTGTTTTGAATATCTAAAATACGCATAATTAAATAATATCATTTTATTTGAATGCATACACTATAGATATAGCTATTTCGCCAATTTTACTATAATTTATATTATATTATTTTAATTTAAGATTATACTTTTTAATTATAGATATTGTGACCAATGTAATTTTTTTTTAATGATTATTTGATTTACATATCATTTTTTATATAAATTATAAGTGAAACTTTTTATAATCATAGTATATCATATTATTTATTATTAATTTACACACGTTAAATAGTTAAAATAAATATTTTTTAGTATATATTAATTTAAATAAACTTTATATAAAGAGAGAGTTGTATCGCGCAATGCACGGAGTGACTTGATAAACCGGACTTGACAAAGATGTTGTTTGGTTTAGTATGGTCTTCAATAAAAACAAATAAAGGAACCATGATATAAAAAAAAATATCAATCAACAATATCATTTTGGCTTCAACATTATATGCATACTATATAATCGACATTTCATTTATTCATTTTACTGTGGAGATTGCACAAAAATTTCAATTAGAGGAAGAAATTAGTAAGTCCATATGAGCCCACCCACATTTTTATTCAAAAAAACCAAGCCCATAAGACAAACCCTTCCGCCATTCCCCCGTAACTCCTTACCACTTTAACCCTACATGACAGACCTTTCTCTACCTGAGTTACTTCCTTTCGATTTCTCCTTGCGCGCCACCTATTTTTCCTCCAACCTCCACGCTTCCCATAGTCCATGCCACTCCATTTCAACAATCAACCTCTTTTGCCACTCTATAGTGTTCGAACCGGCAACCGGAACCGTTTCATCGCTTAAATCTGGATGTGAACCTTCAGATTAGGTTCCGTGACAGCTGGCTTCTTCATATTGACCATCGCAGCCTTTAGAATCGATATTGTTGCATCCAAATCCAACCGGGGGGTCGGACTCTTCGGCACTTCGGGTTATGGTTGAGTCGGGTCGTCGGATGATGAGTGCAGGTTGTTAAGAGGCGACTTCAGGCTTTCAGTAGACGATTGCAGGCTGTCGGCAATGCGCTTCTTGCCGGCTTCACGAGCTCCTTCCCTACACAAAGGGTAACCAACACGGAGGGGGGGGGGGGGTGCTGCCGGTTGAACCCTCTCCGATGCTTAAATGAGGATCTAGAGAGAGAAAGTTTCTAGAGAGAGGTCAGAGCTCCAAAGCCAATTTCTTGAGAATATGAATACAATGAGTTGAAATGGGAGGCCAAGGTCCCTTATTTATAGGCAACCTAAGAACCGAACTCGGTTTTTGAGCGGTTCGACGCCGGTTTTAAAGGAAGATAAGAACCGTCGTCTGGTTTGTTTGAGTTTGGCTTTGGGAGACTCTTTGCTCGGTGTACGTAAGTAAGGTAGCGCACACTACCTAGGCAGCAATCCGAACCTTGTCGGACTTAGGCAATTTGACGGGGTTCGGATTGCCTGCGTACAATCCGGGCCGTCTGGATTGCCTAAGGGCAATCCAAAAGGTTCGAATTGCGGGGCAATCCGGAGGTCCGTTCCGGACGTGCATGCCGCGCTTCCGGACCTTTTTAGACCTCGGGTTGTGCGTTCGGATCCGTTATGTGATTTTCGACGTGTTTACGAAGTCCGGAATGTAAATACGAACCCGAATTGGGCAGATATCCATCACTTGCCCCCGAGTCAAGTAACGGTTCAGAACATACTTGAATCTATTTTAAGATAGGATATAAGCCCAATTTAGGTTCGGTGCTGACCTCAGGGGTGGCTTGTTTGACAATTGGGCGCGAAGGCCTTGATTTTGCTTCACTTTAAATCTTGTCGGGAGACTTATTAACTCCTGACAGGGTTAGTGCAACAAGCAGTATGCATATAAAAATGAACAATAGACGGTGCACATATAGCAGTGAACAGCGGACAGTGCGCACATGATAATGGACTTAGGCAATAATTTCAATGGATGTGTGCAATCATGGTCTATGATGTTAACATGAATATGATGACATGATATAAATGATGCGAACATGTAATCAACAATTGAATCATGAAAATGATCATCTAATGATATGCATCATGCATTATGAGATGACGTAGTGCGCGCTAAATTAAGTGCGCATAGCATGTAGTCATGATTGCTAAAATGAGTCTAGAAAATGCTAAGGGTTGTAAAAAAGAGATAACAACACCTAGTCATGCCATTTTAGGGACTTAAACAAGAAATAGTGAAAGTTTTAGGAAATACCCATAGATAATTGTGGATAGATATAGGAGAGAGAATACCCATTAATTAATCCTCCACCCTTAGTAGTTTTTAGAATCCTCTCATTTCTTGAAGAAGAAGACACTTTGGAGTAAAAATCTTGGCCACCAAGAAACTTAGTCCGGCCACCATTAATCCACTCGATCACGGCGAGACCGAGCAAGGCGGACTTCTGCGGTGGTTTTGGACAGAACGACAGCAGCACCTTCACCACCGGCGGCGGCGCGTGACTCCAACGGCGGTGGCGCGTGAGGTTTCGGGTGGTGGTTCATGGTGGTTTTCACGGTGGTTCGACCGTCTCGACGAGGTGAGTCCGATACCGTGTATGGCTAGCCTTTTATGACCTTGCTTAGTCTTGATTTACTCTTGAAATCTTCATGAATTTGATTACATTAACATGCACATAAGGTGTTTGATAAAATTCCCAAGAGTAGTTAGTTTCTCAAATTGGCCAAAATTTTGGCTAAGTACTGAAAATTTATGAACATGATAGTAAATAGAAATACTCCCCTCATGTATAGTAATCATTGTCGACATGTTGCACCATAGCGTAAATAGTGTTCGAACATGCTTGATGTTGATTGTTGATAGTTTATAATTGATCATTGACCGTACGCTGTTTGATCTTTGTCGACTACCGTTGATTGTCGACATAGGAAAATACTTAGAAAGTATTTCTTGATAGTCGACACATTGTCATATGTCGACTGCTGTCATAGTGAAACACTTAAAAACATCCATTGGTAGTCGACACCTCGTTATATGTCGACTGCTGACATGGTGGAACACTTAGAAAATATTCATTGATAGTCGACACCTCGTCATGTGTCGACTGCTGACATGGTGGAACACTTAGAAAATATTCCTTGATAGTCGACACCTCGTGTGTGTCGACTGCTGACATGGTGGAACACTTAGAAAATATTCCTTGATAGTCGACACCTCGTCATGTGTCGACTGCTGACATGGTGGAACACTTAGAAAATATTCATTGGTAGTCGACACCTCATCATATGTCGACTGCTGACATGGTGGAACACTTAGAAAATATTACTTGATAGTCGACACCTCGTCATATGTCGACTGCTGACATGGTGGAACACTTAGAAAATATTCATTGGTAGTCGACACCTCGTCATATTTCGACTGCTGACATGGTGGAACACTTAGAAAAATATTCCTTGGTAGTCGACACCTCGTCATATGTCGACTGTTGTCATGATGAAACACTTAGAAAATATTCATTGATTGACTCTTTGTTTCATGACCATACTACCATCCATATGCATGCTAGCTGAGTATGCGTGCGCTTGTATGTGCGCGCTTGCATGTGCGCGCTTGCTCCAACACTTAGAATTTTTCTCTTGTCTGTTTCCATGCATGTTGTATCTATAGGCTTGTCATATGTCGCACGCGTTGTTCACTGCGCGTGTTGCTCGTTGTGTACATGATCATAGCATGCGTGATGTAATATCTTGAACACTTAGAATTTCTCCTTTGTATGTCAACATACATGTCGTAGTCCTGCATTAACTGGTATATACATGCAAGTATAAATTCCATAATCATATTCGCACTTGTTACCTTAAATGAAGGCGTAGTATCATGTAGATGCACGTTGATTACGTAGAACACGTAGGTGTTGGGATGAGGCTCATGTGGACGTGGAGTCTTATGTAGATGCGCGTAGATCACATAAAACATGTTAGTGTTGGGACAAGGCCCATGTTGACATAGAGTTACCCCCCGAGGGGGATGTTCGCTATATGATGTATAGAGACTAACAAGTCTGTAGATATGTAGTTGTCTCCATTGGGAGAGTGTTCATTCCTTAGTGCTTGCATTGATGACTGTCGTGTATACACGCGCTGATCAAGTTGTTGTTCATCCTTGTAGACTGAGTTGTCAAAGCGTATCTTCCAGAGTACACATCCAGACTTAGCTGATTTTGCGGACATGATAACCGCTTAGAGACGTGCGGACATGATAGCCGCTTAAACCTGAAGTAGTAGATCTTATGTTGGCATGTCGACACGTACGTACGCGTACTCGCGATCATGGCAGTTATACTTATCATTTGAAAATGAATTGTTATATATCTTATTGACGTGTCGGAGCATGAGCGTACTATGCCATGTTTGTTGCTACTATCTTTAGTTTCTGAACGAGAGGTGTTGTTTCCTCCCTTAATGCGTCGGCTCACGTGTGTTGCGCTTTGACGTCTCAAAACTTAGTTTTTGAACAACATGATGCCTTCCTCCTAGGGTGTTGACGCGTACGTGCTGCCCTTGGGAGTGATACTTTCTAGAATTCGGTAAGATAATGGTCTTCTCGCCTTTCTGGGTCTGGGTCAGGGTCGAGGTCGACTTAGCGTCATCATTGTCAACAATACTCTTACTTGATCAGGAATAAAATGATCCGACTTCGAGATTCGTCCCTCGAGCTACTTCAAGCGATCTGAGTCTACTGCTGGTGGCGAGTCATCAAAGGTTCTTTCCCACAATAGAGGGAAATATGTTAGGTTTAGACTCAACTGCCTGCTCTTTCTGCCCCCGGGTCGAGGGGCGAATTTCGACAGAGGAGCCGATTTGAAAGGGTATGCTGCCTATGTTGTCGATCATCCTTTGAACTTGTCACGTTTATCTTTCTTGTTTGCTTCTTTGATGATAGTATTGCTGAGGGATCGCGCGCGTGCTGAGGGATCTTACGCGTGTTGAAAATGCATGCGTATGCATGTTTGCTTTGCCCCCATGCATCTTGCTTGCTTTATCCTTGTGAGTATCATTCTTTATTCATTTGTATTTTTTCTCCAAGAAGCATGATGTTGTTTGCTATGCAATGGATAGAGTGAACAAGAAAGCTTGCTGCTTGGATGCTAAGGTTGTTGGATTGAAGGCTTCTGCCTTTGTTTAATAGGCTCGAGTTGCTGCCCTTGAATCCGAGATGAATGTCCTTTACAAGAAGGTTGTTGATGATAGCGAGGTGCATAATTATTTTGTGATGACGTCTAGACAGGCGTTGGCAACTTGATGTATGATTTATGCAAGGTGTGTATACTCTTGCCCCCGTGTCTTCGTTTTGTTAACTTTGTATTTTGCTAAGTCTGCCAATGATTGTATGGCACCCTTTGCGCACTCAAGGCATGATTGTACATTGCGTTATAAGGGTCGCATGGCTGCGTACGTAAGGATCGCATGGCTGCGTACGTAGATGTTGAAATATACCACTTGCATGTTGTAGTAAGTTGATTGTGTTTGCTCTACTAAGCTTTGTACATAATTGTTGTTCCCCATGTCTGGTTGAGGTTACGCCGGGTGTTGTTCCCTGAACCTTTTATATATACGTTTGACGTTGTCGAATAGACCTGTCATGATCATAGTAGAAATGCATGATAACTCGTTAGTAGTATTTCATACCTTGTTTTACCATAGTTGTCCGTATATATTGGACTTGTATGATAGGATTGATTTCCTTGTTGTAATGGATATAACATCCGTAGCTGTGACAATAGGATGCGCGTCGCTATGTGTCATGAGTGCCTATCTTGTTTTGATATCCAAGGAATGACATGATGAATGTATTGAGTACTTGTCATGTTTATAGATAGTAACATACAAGACCATAAGATAGCAATATGTTTGGTGTTTTCCATGGTTAGACCAGTACTTACCTTGCGATGCTAATGCACCTCTCCATGGTTAGTCCAGAAGGGTTGTACAAGACCACTTTAGAGTGACTTGCAGTTTTTACCGTCTTTTGGTCCACGCCAAGGCGACGTTGTGGGAAGACACTACTTGATGAGTTTGGTGTGTTTTATCTGTTATATGCTCACGGGCAATATAGCGTTGTACAAGACTCGACTTGTAGGGTTGGAGAGTTTTTTGAACAGGGTGCGCTCCTGCTAGCGTATATACGTGAGGTTATCCTAACAAGGAATATGTCTTCATGGCGTATGAACCCTTAAGAGGATATGCATACTTTGAGAGTGTATGAAGCTGCCCTAACAAGGAATAAGTCTTCATGGAGTATGAACCCTAAAGAGGATATACATACTTTGTCGATGTGTGGGGTTGTCGTCTAACAAGAGGACTTCCACCACAATGGGGTGATCAGTCCCACTTGTTGCCGCATCCTGTTTTGAATTCAGGGAATGGCTATGAACATGAGGATTTGCCTCTAATAAGAGGATTTCGCAGCATGCCATTTTGTAGTTGTGAACGTGGGGGTTGCCCTTTAAGGAGGATGTCGCAACATGTCACTTTGTAGTTATGAGCATGGGGGTTGCCCTCTAAGGAGGATGTCGCAGCATGTCACTTTGATAAATCTTGCTTTGAACTCAAGATGCAGTATGTTGTCGACGTTATTCGGGGTAGTCATTGTTATAGATAGAGAGCGTTTATATGCTCATTGTTGATGTTGATAGTAGATATGTCGTCGTATGATATAAGTCGTTTGTTGTACATAGCGCGATAACTTGTATTGTTGATGCGAGTAATGTGTGCGTAGTTTGCTACTTGGCGTAATTCCAAGGTAGTAAGCATAATGTAGTATGTACCTACGAAAGTAGATTAACTTCATTAGATACTTGGTGTATGTACAATGGGTTGCGGGAAGGAGTCAACTGATCGCTCCTTCCGAAATGTAGCAATGCTAAACATAAACTACACTTAGAGTGCTAGTTGCATTCTAAGAAGACTTAAAGTAGATATGCAAAAATGAAGATAAATGGATTGATAGTGTTTTCGCTGCCTTCGTGGATGGCTTGATGGCGATTGTGGTTGTTTGGATATAGATTGCATCAATACTCGATGTTGTTTCTGAGTAGAGTACATTGCTGCTTTGATAGTTGAGTTTGTACCTACGAAGAGGATTGCGCTTTGTCAGATAGTTGTAATATTTACAAGTTTGCAAAAATATGGAGTTATGAATTTTCTTTTGGGGTTGAATGATTCTTATGCTCATTTAAGGAGCAACTTGTTGATGAGGCAACCCCTTCCTTCTCTTAGTGTTGCATTTTATGTGTTTGTGCAAGAGGAGAGTTAGCGTGTCATTTCAGGTTCAATTGGTGATGTTGGTGAATCAACTGCCTTGTATTCAATGAGGAATTCTTTTGGTTATCCTAAGAATTCTAATGGTGGTTCAAGGAATGGCTCAGGAAATGGAGGTCCAAATAGGCCCTCTAATAACTCTGGTGGCTCAGGTAATGGTGGTAGACCTGGCAAGATAGATAAGTCCAATTGGCATTGTACCTATTGTGGTAAGTATGGCCAAAGAGAGGATACTTGTTGGAAGAAATTTGGTGGTCCTCCAGGAGCTTTGAAACGCCAATGGAACTCAGCTAATGCAAGTGTTGATGATGAAGCCACTTCCAATTTGGTTGAGCATGTTGCAGCTGGGGATAAAAGGATCTTCCATGGCACTTGTGAGAAGAGGATTGTTCACTCAGCTATGGATAAGAGGGTGCAACATGTTGCAGCCCAAGATGATTTTGAGCCTCTTGGCTATGAGGGTGGTGATCAGGTTCAAGCTCACATGGCAGGTATGATATCACCTTCTACTATGACTTGGATCATCGATTCAGGGGCTACCAATTATATAACTCACGAGGTAAGTTGGTTACATAATCTAAGGGCAACTAATTCCAACATTTAGTTTCTCCACTTGCCTAATGGTCACAAATGTAAGGTGACACATATTGGTAGCTGCTCCCTTCTCAAGTGGTATTATCTTGGATGGTATCCTTTTGGTACCTGATTTCAAGTTCAACTTGATTTCAGTGTCTAGACTTCCTCACCAATTGAATTGCAAACTAGTATTCACCATTGATCATGTGTTGCTTCAGGGCCAATTTGGGAAGCAAATGGAGATTGGTGAAAGGTCCAAGGGGCTCTACATACTCAAGGATCAGGTGCCTTCTCATGCAAGGATGGTGGTGGCAGCTTCTTCTATTGCAACTAATAAAGTGGATGCATGGACTTGGCACAATCGTTTGGGTCATGTTTCAGCTATTCACATGGGACATTTGAATGATCTATTGTGTTTGAATAAATCCACTGATTGTATTAAACAGTGTAGCATTTGCCCTTTGGCCAAGCAAACAAGACTTTCATTTCCTCTTAGTGATTCTCATGCTTCTAAGCCCTTTGATCTGGTTCATATGGATCTTTGGGGTCCTTACAAGGTGTCTACAATCAAGAATTATCAATATTTCCTCACCATTGTTGATGACTTCTCAAGGGCAACCTGGGTGTTTTTGATGAGGAATAAGAGTGATACATTCATTCATATCAAAGGGTTCTTATCAATGGTTCAGAATCAGTTTGGGGTAGTTGTCAAAACCTTAAGGAGTGATAATGACACAGAATTTGTCAATTCAATTTGCAAAGAGTATTTTCTTCAATTGGGGATCCAGCATCAAACAAGCCGTGTCCACACTCCTCAGCAAAATGGTAGAGTGGAGCGCAAGCATAGACACATATTGAATGTGGCTAGAGCAATCAGATTTCAAGCTTCCATGCCTATTAAGTATTGGGGCTATTGTGTTCTCACAGCTTGCTACCTCATCAATCGGTTGCCATCTTCTATTCTGGACTACAAATCCCCTATGGAGGTGTTATATGGAAGGAATCCTTCTATTGCACATTTGAGGATCATAGGTTGTTTATGCTTTGCCACCAAGCTAAAAAATTCAGATAAGTTCAGTCCTCGAGCTGAACCTTGAACTCTCATGGGGTATTCCATTTCTCAAAAGGGTTACATTGTGATGAGTGTTCACACATCTTCCTTTCAGGTATCAAGAGATGTGTTTTTTCATGAACACATCTTCCATTTTGGAATGTCCAAGTCAGTTTTGGGTTCTCTATTGCCTTCTTGCTTGTGTCCAAAGGCATTGGGTGATATTCCCATTATAGAGGATCCTCCTTCTCTAGCTGATCCTCCTATTGATGTTCCTTCACCTCCTCCTCAGGTTGTGGATGATCCAAGACACACTGCCTCTAATCCATCTCCAATTGTCACTCCTCATGTGCCCATTCTTAGAAGGAGTGCTAGGATTGCACAAAGGAATCAATGGGCTTCTTCTAATGCTGCATTTGGTATTGAAAGGTTTGTTTCATATGATAGTTTGAGCTCTGATATCAGCTGCTTCCTAGCTTCTATTGACGAGATCAAAGAGCCTTCAACCTATAAGCAGGCCATCAAGGATTCAAATTGGGTGGTGGCCATGAATGATGAAATAAATGCTCTTCAAGACAACAGGATTTAGGAGGTGGTGGATCTGCCTTTTGATAAGAGCACCATTGGTTGCAAATGGGCGTTTAGAGTGAAATACAACTCTGATGGATCTATAGAGAGATATAAGGCTAGATTGGTTGGCAAGGAGTTCACTCAAGTAGAGGGGACTGATTTTAATGAGACCTTCTCTCCAGTTGTCAAGATGACCACAGTGATGATTGTGTTGGCTATAGCAGCTTCTTATTTTTGGGGATTATTTCACATGGATGTGAATAATTCTTTTCTTCAAGGAGATTTACATGATGAGGTCTACATGGATATTCCTCAGGGTTTTGATTCATCTAAGCCTGTGCTTGGAGCTCCTCGAAGGGTATGCAAATTGTTGAAGTTTTTTTATGGTCTTAAGCAAGCTTCAAGGCAGTGGAATATTAAGCTCACTCATACTTTGATTGAGCATGGATACATCCAAAGTTCCTCTGATCACTCTCTCTTCACTAAGTTTGAGGGTAAGGATAGAGTTTTCTTACTCATATATGTGGATGATTTGCTCATCATTGGCTCCAATGCTAGGATGATCAATCAGTTGAAGGTTGTTCTTTAATCTCATTTCAAGCTCAAGGATTTGGGCAACTTGAGATACTTTTTGGGGTTGGAGATAACAAGGTCTAAGGAGGGTTTGGTCATCAATCAGAGGAAGTATGCCTTGGAATTGATTGAAGAGACTGGATTGGGAGCAGCTAGGCCTACTGAAACTCCTATGGAGTTCAATCTCAAACTCACCTCACATGGTTATGATGAAGCAATCAACACCACATTCCTTTGGAGGATGCAACTTCTTATAGAAGGATGATTGGTAGGCTTCTCTATTTGACTATGACACACCCTGACATTAGCTTCTTTGTCCAGAGGCTTAGTCAATTTGTTGACAAGCCAAAGAAGTCTCATCTAGATGCTGCCTTGAGGGTGATCAGATATATCAAAGGTAGCCCTAGACAAGGTTTGATCTACCCATCTCAGAATCCTCTCACCTTGAGCATGTTTTGTGACTCAGATTGGGCAGCATGTCCCTTTAGTAGGAGATATGTGAGCTTTTATTGTGTAAGACTTGGCAATGCAGTAGTGGGATGGAATGTGAAGAAACAAGATACAGTCTCTCTTTCGAGTGCTGAGGCAGAGTACATGTGCTTAAGGGTGGCTATTCAGGAAGCTTTGTGGCTCAAAAGACTTCTCAAAGAATTGGAGATTCAAATTTCTTCACCTATACCAATCTACACAGATAATCAGGCAGCAATCAAGATTGCAAAGAACCCCATGTTTCATGAGAGGACCAAGCATATAGAGATGAACTGTCACTTTACTAGGCAGCATATTGATTCCGGGGTGATTCTTCCTCATTTTGTTGCATCCAAAGACCAGCTGGCTGACTTGCTCACCAAGGCTCTCATTAAGAAGCAGCACATTGCCTTACTTAGGCTATATGGAATAAAAGATGTGTTCCATGAAAAGAGAGAAGAAGATGAAGAAGGCGGGGGCATATAGGAGTATACTTACTCACTAACATATGTACACACTAAGTTAGTTGATTAGTGTTAGTTAGTGATAGTTAGTGTTATCAGCTCCTAGTATAAATACTATCTCATATATACATTGTAAACTGATTTGGTCTAATGAGAATACATTGCATATTCCAAATCCTCTCCACTGAATACCGTATGCGCGCACCTCCTGATACCTGCACAAGGGGCGATATCGCACACCACGAAGAGGGGGGGTGGAGTGTGATGAGCCCTCTCCGATGCTTAAATCAGAAATCTTGAGAGAGAAAGCTAGAGAGAACTCATAGCTTCCTTTTTTAACTTAAGTTATGAAATGGTTGGGTAGATTCCCTTAAATAGGGGCTCCTTGAACCCGAATCCGGTTTTGAATGGTATGACGCCGGTTTAATGTAAAATGTGAACCGGGCGTGGACGGGCGTAAAGTTGACATCGGGAAGGCCCGCACGTGCAATGTCTACGTAGGGGTTTGCGCGTCACCGGGGGACGATCCGGACCACACCGAGATGTTACGGCAATCCGGTGTGGTCCGGATTGTGGTGACAATCCGGACGAGTCTTCGGTCCGGAACGCGTACGCGCATTTTCCGAACCGTTTTGAACTCGCGGGTAAATAATTCGAAGTCGTTAGTGGGTTTGACGTGTAAACGAAGTCCGAACATAATCCGAACCCGAATCGGACGTATATACATCACTATTGAAGAAAACAGTATCACACCAAAAGAAGAAGCAAACTAAAATCGTCGGATAAAGGAATAATTCCACATGAAATAGTCTCACATTTCATTCATTAAACGACAAAGAGGGCAAATGGAGTTGAACGAGCTAATGAAATTTTTGGCCTAATGTTGAGCGTCTGTTTTTTCCAAATGAACATCCTACCATTTGAAAAAAAAAATTGAGTGACCAAAAAAGTTTCAAAAAAAAAAAAAACTAGCGTTCTGCTCGAAGAATCCGAAGAAAGTCCAAGCTTGGGATTTCAACATATATACATTAATAATTTTATATTCTTACACAATAAGTTTTAAGTTTTTTTTTTTCCTTTTTCTTATACCAAAAACTTTAAAAATAAATAAATAAATTACGCCGTGGTCGACCTAATTTTAACTGTTACCAGCAAGGTTGTCAGGATCGCGATCCGGATCGTAGGATCGTGCGATTCTAAGATCTTACAAGGCTAAATCGATCTGATCGCTCCTAGGATCGTTAGCACTTAGGACCAGAGTAGGATCGAGCGCCGGATCGTTCAGGATCGGTTATGATCGGTCTATGATCGTGATCCTTAAATATCCTAAGAAAATCATACATAGATTGAGTTTTTTTTATTATTTCAACCGCTAACTACAATTTGGAGGCTCATTATACTTATTTATGACATAATTCTAATTATATTTGAATAATAAAAAATTAATATTGTATTTCTTATTCATCTCCATTTATATGTCTCTAATAAATCAAGTAACTTTGTTTACCTAGAATACATTAAACATATACATTTTTTATAATTAACTTGATACTTCATACGTTTCTTTGTAATTGAATTCTTATTTTCAAATCATTTACAAGTAGAAGTTCGACTAATTATAAATTAAATGATCAATGTGATTTGGACTTGAACTTAGATGATATTACAAAAATATCGCGTATGCTTAACATTTGAAGCCGATGAAGACTTAAATAAAGTTGATAATGTTTTTATAGAAAATTATTATTATAATTAGAAGTTTGAACTTTGAACTAATTTAAGGTTGTTAGTACTTTGTTGAACTTAGATGTCTATTTAGAAGTGTATAACTTAATTAATAATGTCTAAAATACTTTTGAATACTATTTTGGTGATTTGATATTATATTGAGTAATGTATTCACTTTAAAGAAAAATAAATTACTTTTAATGTGAAATACTTTGTAAAATTTTGTTGGATCGTACGATCCCCGATTCGATCCTACAAATGATCTGATTCTACCCTCAACCGATTCTAGTTAGGATACCGATCCTAACAACCTTGGTTACCGGAGCCAATGGAGAAGACTAGAGTGGAAAATGCCAACTTTTCTTGCCTTTTTTTCTTTCCCATAGCTTTCGTTCTTCCCCACTCTGACGCTCCTCTCTGCAGTGAATTTAAACAGTTTTAATTTGAAAATCTACGCGCACTTCGTGACTCCGTGTCCTGCAAATACAGTTTGGCTTTTTTTTTATTTAATTAAATTTTTTATTGGACGGCCGGTTATACCAAATCCCTCCTCTCCAGCCGTCGTCTTCGTTACTCCGTCTCCACTTCCCAAATGGGGTTCTGAAATCGACTATCATCGCCATCACTTTCACTTGATTTCATTCAACTGCCAATCGTATCGGCCTGACGTTACAATCCTTCGCTTCAATTTCTCCCAACAAGGCTCCAGATCTGTTTCAGTTCGTGCTTCATTGTCCTCTCGGTACGTTTCCGTTCTTGGGATATGGAGCTCCTTCCTTTCTCTTGAAACTTGATCCGCACGATCGGTTTGCTTCTCTATGCTTAACGATTTCAAGTAATTGAGTGGAACGCTTTCAGGGTTGCTTCAAGTTTGGACATTTTTGCCTTGTCGCTATGTAGTTTCGCGGCTTGTTTTTAAGCCTCATGGTGATGCTTGCTGGACTAATCAAAAACCCTAAATTGATCTTTGGAAGTACCAAGTCAAGTCAACTGTCGCTGCAAAAGTAATGCTCGAGTTTTTGAATAAGCATCTTATGATCAACTCTAACTCTAAGCATTTGCGTGGTGATTTTTAGGATTTTGTATCTCTGTTCAGCCCATTTCCAGTTACGATCGGCGATTGAGGCCAATGCTTTTTTTTTCTTTCCGTTTACATTGTTTTGGTTGAACTAGGGAGGGAGGCACAAAGAGAATCCGCTTGCGGACTGCTTTTGCTGTTGGGTTGATGATATTTGTTTATATATCCATCCGATTAAGGGTGGCATCCAAAAATTTTAGGGCCATCTAAGTTTATTTCAGCAAGTTTATGCAGTCTAAAGTATGAATTAGTGTTCCTTTAATATGCTCCTCAGATTTGGCACCTTTTCTATGGATTCCTTCGCATTTATAGATATACTTCACTTTCGAAAACATTTGCTTCTTGTAGTTATAAATGCAAACATCTACTGCTAATCGATTGACCAAAAGGTCTTCTACAGTTGGAGTTCTTATCTTTTCAAGATTTTCCAATATCATCACTTGATTAATTAATCTCTGGATTTTTTTTTCCTTTTCCAGTATCCACTTTTATTAAGCTAAGGAGCCACTTCTTGAAATGGCATCTGGAAATTCCTTTTATGATGAGATCCGAAACAAACCTGAGGTTATGGATCCACAACAAGATGAAGAGATGATGGACATAAATGTTACGGATCCAGCTGAAAATGCAGTAAAACCCAATGTCGCTGTATCCAGCAGTGTTCGCGATTTATTGGAGTGTCCAGTGTGCTTAAATGCGATGTACCCTCCTATCCATCAGGTTTGCTCATTAATTCTGAATTAGTTATTTTCCAATATAAACTATTTAGTACTATCATTTGTCACAAGCTGTTGGTACGTTCTAAATTGGAAGTTCCTACAACAAAATAACAAATGCGACCCTTATGGACTATCCATAATCCGGTTTCTGTCATGAATCCCGCATTAACTGCCAATATGTGCTGAATAAAGGGTTATTGATCTGTCCTTAGTGGTTGGTCGATCTTATCCAGGCTCGGTTTACCCATCTTCTTTTGAATCCTTTTGAAAAAAAATTAATTAATTGATGCACAACTTACAATCACAACTTAAAAAGTCTTTAGCCGTATATGACTCTGATTTCATGCATAACTAAACATCTTGGGTTAATCAAATGTTGTAAATTTACCCAAAACAAATGTTGTGAAACTTTTTTAACCGTATAAACTAACTTCTTGTAGTCATTATTTAAATTGTAAAAAGTGGGTTATTTACTAGTTTCTTTGATGATGTGGCAGTGCTCGAATGGACACACACTGTGTTCTGGTTGCAAGCCAAGGGTGCACAACAGATGCCCAACTTGCAGACACGAGCTTGGAAACATCAGATGCTTAGCACTGGAGAAGGTGGCTGCATCTCTAGAGCTGCCATGTAAATACCAAAGTTTTGGGTGTAGTGGGATATACCCTTACTACAGCAAGCTAAAACACGAATCTCAATGTGCATGTAGACCCTATAACTGTCCCTATGCTGGGTCGGAATGCACTGTCATCGGAGATATTCCTTCTCTGGTTGCTCATCTGAAAGATGATCACAAAGTCGACATGCATAGTGGCAGTACTTTTAACCATCGCTATGTCAAGTCTAACCCGCATGAAGTTGAAAACGCCACGTGGATGCTTACGGTACTCACTGACCTTTATTTGCATGCAAGTAATACCTAAGATTGAGAGAATATATTTACTCAATAATATGTGTGTGTTTTTTGGGATCTATTTGTTAGGTTTTCAGTTGCTTTGGTCAGTACTTCTGTCTGCACTTTGAGGCCTTCCAACTTGGGTCGGTGCCAGTTTATATAGCGTTTTTGCGGTTCATGGGTGATGATAATGAGGCCAAGAACTACAGTTACAGCCTGGAGGTTGGAGGGAATGGGAGGAAGATGGTATGGCAGGGGGTGCCCCGAAGCGTAAGGGACAGTCATAGGAAAGTTCGGGACAGTTATGATGGCCTTATAATACACCGCAATATGGCCCTCTTCTTCTCGGGTGGTGATCGGAAGGAATTGAAGCTTAGGGTCACTGGAAGGATTTGGAAAGAACAGTAAGTAAACAACTCCTCCTCCTCCTACTTTGCTAAGTGTGTGGTTAGTTTGTCTCTGTAGCTCTAGCTAAGCTTTTTGTCTTCTTGGTCATGTATTTTTTTAGGAGGCAATGTCTTTTTGCTTTTCTATGTAACATGAGTTGGAAGACCCTCCTCATTTTATATGTCAATTCTATCTATTTAATTTTACTATCCAAGGGGTGCTATATTATATCTAGGGTTAAGAAGATAGAGACAGTCTTAACTATACGTCATGTTGCTAATCGATGTCCCATATTTAAAATGTTGATATTCAGTATCAACTATTAGATGATTTGCTGCTTTCCACTTTTTTCAACTTATTTTACCGTTCAAACTGGTGTTTTAAGAAGCTAGATATATGTTGTTCGATTTGCTCATGCTTTAGACTTAAGTAGAAATCAACCAATCTTTTCGTTTTTTTTTTTTTTTTTTTTTTTTTTTTTTTATCTTAACCAATCTTTTAGTTTATATACTGAATATCAACATTTGAAATCTGGGAACGATTAGCAACTTGGCCGCCTATAGCTATGACTGGTTTTAGGTTCTTAACCCTAATATCAGTGCTTAATTACCAAAGTGATAGCTGAATTTGTGAACCATTGGTTTTTTTACTGCATTTTTGTTTCATTTTGCGGTATTTTTCGAGCTATGCCTAACAATGCTGTAATTTGCCAACTCTATCCATCGAAGTCTCAAACGGGAAATCCAAGTTTCCTTACTATTCAAGTGGTCAAGGTTTTAAATACAAAAATGGTGTTGAACTAATGGCCGATGTATCGAGTGCTTGCTGATTTTATTTCAACATTTCTCTAGTTATTAAACTAGTATATACACAAAACAAGGAGGATTTAAGTACCAAGTTCTTTTAACCAAAAAAAGTACCAAATTCGTCCAACATATTATTATCAGCATTGACCACAGCTTCTATCAGCAAAGACCTGATTTGAAATACATACATTCATGAGAAGTCAACAAGACAAGATTGTCTGAACAGAAGAACAATCAATTGGATGTGAAAAACATTTGCCCTCACTCAAAATTTCAAGCCATGACATACATAATAATAAGGCAGGCCATCATTATTAATTTTGTTACAAAACATTAACTAAGTTTAGTTGCTGCTGCATTTAGCCAAGTATGCATTCCATCCAAGCAGCCGATACTCCCGAGCTGCCTCTCCAGGATTTGCCGCTTTTATGATTCCACGTCCCACTATTATGATATCACTTCCTCTATCATAAATAACCTGCATCAATGGAAGATATTTGATGCAATTCAATAATCAGCTAAGCTATTATTCAATCCTGTTCTTCACCAACTTAACTGGTTATTTCAATTAAAGCTACTTACAGAATGGGGAGTGTTATACTGCTGGCCAAGATTATCACCACCCTTCACCATTTGAACTCCTGGAGTTGCCTGAATGAATGCAGGGTTTATTGGTTGGCTTGGCCATGATGCTGGATTCACCGAAATGAACCCCATCACAAAATCAGAATGGCTCTCTGCTATTTTCACTGCTGCTGCTGTGTAGTCTCCTGTCGCGAGGTTACCAGCTGAGCTCATCTCAGCAAGAAGCAACAGTCCCCTTCCCCGTGGTAAACCCTGCCAATTCATCCACCAAACCCCCTTTTTATTTTAAACTAACTATAATTTTATAGAGATTGACATGATCCATATATATATATTCAGACCTTTAATTTCAATCCATCAACAATGCCAGGGCCAGAGATGATGTGGGCGTTAATTATGTCAGCCCATTCTAGTATATGGAAGATACCTCTGCAAATGACAGAAATATCAAACCTTAGTCACTCCAAATACAACAACTAAGACAAACAAAGTTAACTACAGGATGATAGATTAAAAAAAAAATATCTTTCTTACCCTTCATATTGCATTGTCACTGTGTTACCAATATCAGCAAACTTGCGGTCCTCGAATATGAGGAAATTGTATTTATCTGCAATCTGCAAACCATCAACCCAATCTGTCAAAGTTCAAAAACCTAGAATTACTAAATTGAGATATGCGGCTACGTGTGGTTTTTACATACCGAGCGCAGTTTTGAACCAAACTCGGGAGTAAAATCTGTAAATATGTCGACGTGAGTTTTGAGTAAGCAGATTTCAGGGCCAACCTGCACATAAATGGGAATTTGTTCAAACAACTCAATATATATGTGCAAGGATCTGACAGGCTCAGTTTGATATATTCCTAATCCTAGAAAGCTTGTCAGGATACTATACATATAAATTGGCGATTGTGAAAATGAGAAACTGTGGACAATAACATATTTGTGCTTGTGGTCAAACACATCTAATATTCCACATTCATATCAGAGACTGTTAAATAATTTCCAAAACAAAAAGGTAGAAAGAAAGAGAACGCTAAACAGCAAGTTTCGGCAGTGATCTTGCACATGTGGTTATTAATGCATTTTCAGGATTTTCAATATAAAGATGACAGTTTTGGAATACAATTTTTTTTTTTTTATCGAAGTTTTGGAAAACATTTGAGTAGCTGGTAATATTTTTTAACTCACTAAAGTGCTACTTTAAACTATAAGCATGTATAATGTGCTTTTGGAGGGCTCGAGATGATAAAGAAAACATTGTTAATACAATAAATCTTCCATTTGGCAGATTATAAGTTTATAACTTTGTAACATTAAATTAAATTAGGTAAAAGAATTCAGAGAGGGATTCTGACCTTCTCAGCAAGATCAAGCAATTCCGCTGCAGTCCCCACATCTGCAGCCACGCACAAATTACTTTGTTTTGCTATCATAACCTCAAACAACCTCTTCCCAGTTACATTCTTGGACAACTTTGCCCTCTCTCCATAGTCCAAAACCCTAGCTTTCCCCTTTACCTCCTTCGCAGGGGCAGGCACAGCCACCTTCCTATTCTCTTCAAGAAACTTCAACACCGCCCCTACCATTTCTTCCCCTAGCTTCCCTTTCTCCTTCAGAATCCTTATCATATCAGTCAATTTGATCATTGAATGCAATTTAACTCCATTCGCCTCCAGATTCTCCCTCCCACCTTGCTCCCTATCGATCAAAACCACCGCGTCGCTCACCTTCAACCCTACAGCTCGCAGTGGGGCTGCCGTCTCCAGCACCGACGCGCCGCTTGTCACCAAATCCTCAATTATTAAGCATACTTGATCCTTCTTAAATTCGCCTAATTAAGCATCACCAGCTAACGTTAAACCGAATGTTGAATGCAAAACCAAATCAAGAGTAAGCTCAGGACCTCATGAAATGAATAGAAGCAAGAACTTAAATCAGAACTGACCTTCAATGGCTTTGGAGGTTCCGTAGTCTTTGATTTCCTTTCGGCGCATGAGCATGGGGATGTCATTGGAGACAGAAATGACAGTGGCTATGGGTAGCGCCGTATACGGGACTCCGCAGACAACGTCAAACGAGGTGGATGATACAGAGGAGATTATGGTCTGCGAGATGTCGCGGAGGAGGGAGGGGTAGGAAACGATGAGACGGAGGTCGATGTAGATAGGCGATGATATGCCGGACTTGAGCTTGAAATTGCCAAACTTGACGGCAGAGATCTCGTAAAGCTTGAGGACGAGATCCTCAACGGATGGCGGTGGCAAGGAGGAGGCCATGGAGAGAGAGTTCAGTTGGCGGCGATGATGGTATATTATAGCTCTTGGCTTTTCACGTGCTTTATATATATAGAGACAAGACGAGTGGGATTTTGAGAGTGAGGAATAATAGATGCTGTGACTCCGCCAGGTAAAATTAATGAGAGCAGGACTGTAGGAGTAAAAAACTTCATGACTTTTTTTTTTTTTTAAATATCTTTATAAAAAATATATCTTTATAAAAAATTTATTTTTTAAAAATACAAACGGCGCTATCTTATTAGTTTGTTCTTTTGGTGTTTGTACTTTGTTGTTGTTTGTTTGTATTTGGATGTTTGAAGTTATTGAATGGAATTTCTCATAAAAAAAACATCTATTTTTTTTAAATAAATTCAATGTTATTATGATTCTGATATTAGGGTTCTAGTTAAATTAAATGATTTAGATCTGTCATAACTAGGATTTTAGAAGATTACGATTCTAGTCTTATCACTTATGATCTTATAATTTTACAATTCTAATTATGTTAAATGACCTTAATTAGGATCTCAATCTTAATAACATTATCTAAAATCTTTAGAAATTGATCAACTGTATGTTTAGGGACGAGCTATAAATATTTTCTATAGGAGATACTACTTTGAACGCGGAAATAAAAATGCTATAAAAATATACTAAACTTAACTACCTTTAGACTTTTTTATAACAATAACCTTAATTATCTCTATCCTTTAAATTTTCAATTAAGATAGAAAAAACTCAACACAAAAAAAAAGTAGTAATACTATAAGTCGTGTCGTATTCTAACAAACCGTGAGTCCACAAAAAAAAAACCAAAATATATTATTATAAATGAAAATTCAAATCATTTGTAAATGATAATCTCAATTATATGAATTAATTAAAAGAAATATCTATTTTTCATTAAGTGTGTGGATTTTTTTTTTTTGTGAAGTGGATTAATTTGAATGTGTAGATTTTTTTATATGTTTATTTTAGCTAAAAATGAATTTTATATCTAGATGGTAAATTGAAATATAATGATTAAAACCGAGATAATATAAAAGTATAATAATAAAATAAAGAGCTTTAATAAAAATGCTGAATGTAGAGTTTCGACGAGTTACAGCAGATAGACAGTGTCGGTAATTATTATGAACTTTTGGATCAAACTCCACCGAGTCCGACAAATCGGCATTCCATTGTCGGAATCTATGGATATGTTTGATTACATGTATTAACTAATACAAGTATTAGCTAAGCATCGACTAAGATATCTTAATACATGCTAAGCTAATACAATGTTTGGTTGAATCATGTATTATGATATCCTAATACAATGTTTGGATGAACTTTGTATTAGGATATTCTAATACCAATGTTGTCTAATGCGAAAGGCGACATGAGGCGACGAGGCCAAATATCGCCTCAAATTTGAGGCGACAACGAGGCGCTCGCCTCATTGAAAAAGGCGACCTACTTGAGATAAGTATAACATCTATAGAAATACAATATATAATACTTAAGAAAATTAGGACTTTTTTTTGTATTTTTTTTTTTATTCTAAACTTTATAAGTCCTAAAAATACTAATATGGGCCACATTATAGATGAAATAGCAAGTTTGGGAACTATTTAATTACTAATATAAGTTTAGGGACCTTTTTGCAATTTTTAAAAACTTATAATTAAAAACCCTAGCTCTTTTAGACCAACCTGGCAGCCACCATAAACCTAGGGACCTTTTTGCAATTTATTATAACTTTATAAACAAAAACCCTAGCTGCTGCTGCAGTTAACATAGCCTAGCTGCAGACCTGCAGCCACTTTCTTCAATGTTTCTTCTTCCAAGAGTGCAAGTCTGCTTCTTCTTCTTCTTCCATGGCCATACTATGACATCTCTGTCCACCTACGCTCCTAGTGTTCAAATAAAGACCCAAAATCCATCAAGGCGACAGAGGCGAGCGTCTTGACGCCTCAACGCCTCACAGTTGAGGCGCCATTAGGGAAGGTAGCCGCCCCAGACAGGTCTGAGGCGGGGAGGCCGGATTTCGCCTCAGGCGCCGAGGCGCTCGCCTTTGACAACACTGCCTAATACAATGACTGAAAGACCTAAATGCCCATAAATAGACATGTACATTTATTATAATAATTTAAGTACGCCATGTGGTCGCCGGCCGAGGGCGCCGGAGTCCGGCTGGAGGACGCAGGAGTTCGGCAGGTGACCGATGTTATGAGTCGAAATTGGTGTAGTTGTTATATGGTTAGGGGTGTTTTGGTCAATATGTACTATGTATTAGTTAATACATGATTTTTTGAGTGTCTTAACTAATACATGATTTACTGTAAAAATGAGTATTAGTTAATACTCATGTATTAGCTAATATCAATATCAAAGCAAAACAAATAAAGCTTAACTCAGACATGTATCAATATATTTTAATACATATTTTAATACAGGCAATCAAATATGTTATATGTATTTTCTCTAAAATAAAAGAGTTTTGTCATGTTGTGATCTTGGGAACTATCGGTTGTTGCTGGGCACGTATTAAGGAAAACAAAAATGAGTTTTATTTTATTTCTCTCCCCCGTTGTTTCTTTTTCAACCTTTCCTCTTTTTCTGCAACACTAAAGTCTAAACCGCTCTATGTTTCGAAGAGTATCCAGACATATAGAAGCAAAAGTTGAACTTCAAAGTCTAAAATAATTTTGGCAAAAAAAAAATAGTCTAAAATAATTAGGTAGACTTTGCCGTTCAATTTTATTTTATTTTTTTAATAATATTGCCGTTCAAATTAAAAGTAGAATGTAATTTTATGCCAACTTTTAAGTTTGAAATCATTTTATTTTTGCATATCTAGTCAACATGAAGGTGGATTCTATTTGCTATGAATTACGATCACATTAATATATGGTCATTCATGTTTGAATTTGTTCTAAATATTTATGAATTTAGTTTATATAGGTAGTTTATGCACATATAATTTATTTATACGCTCAATTTCTATTGTTGCTATTCCCTAATCCCATATGAATTATGATCATCACTCATGCATCTCCAAAGTCGTTCAATACCACAATTAGTAGTTATTCATTCTCTTAACTCTATGATATTTGCTTCCAGTTATATTTCTTATAGAATTTACAAGTAAATTAAGTATGGTCTAGTCTCTGTTACTGTCTACTAGCTGATCATACGAGGTTTGGATGCAATATTTTTTCTCTTGCTTATCTATCTATTTCACTTACGTCCATGTTTGATGTTAATTATTTTTATTTGCTCATATTATGTTCATTTAGCTGTGCGCAACACTATTTTCGTTACTTAACTCTTTTCATTTACAAGTAGCAAAACTGCTGTTGTATATCAAAACTAAAATCACGTACTATGAAATAGATCGTGTTTTACAGGTTGTTTACTCTTCCGTTATGATTTATCAATTTTATAACTCCAAAGCATCTTTTATTTTCTCATTGTTGGATAAAAATAAGAATAAACATTATAGTTAGTTTCACTAGTGGCACTTTTCTAGATCATATTTTTCTTTTAAACTCTCTAAAATTAATGTTTTGTACTGCATTTTAATGTTAATGGACTATATGATCGATCATTCTGGCACTTGTTATGTTTCATTCGAATATACATTTATTTTTAGAACAAAAGTTCTTCTTGATTGTATATATTTGCCAGGTGATTTAGTATCAGAAAAAAAAAAGACATGGTGATAGATGTAATGTATGCTCAACAATAATGATAAATAAGTATTACTAAAGTTTAGATTAAAATACATATTATTATTTTTATCTCATCATCACGAAAAAAAAGAAGTTATTATTTATGCAGAAACGATAAGTTAATAAGGTTATAAAATTTTAAAGATGTTGGTTTCACTTTCAGTTGAGTAATTATATTTGGCTAATTAGTATAATGAAAAAAGTGGTCATAGGGGTGATTTGATTTGACTAAGGAAGGAAAAAGGAAAAGAAATAAAAAGGAAGTTGGTTGCCATATAACAAATTCTGGTGAGAGGAGGAGACAGACAACCGATCATGTCTTTTCAACTTGTACCCTTAAATTGTTGTCAACTCATTTCATGTTTTCACCCTTCTTTTCCTCCCTTCCATTACGTTTGGTTTGGGTTGCATTAATCAATCATCTACCAATTTCCGTCACAATCTTAATTTCCTCCTCATTCTAAATCTTTTCTTCCACACCACACCACACCACGGGACGGGACGGGCAATCTCAAGCGAAAAAGGTTCCTCCGACTAGACATTGTTGATGTTTTTGCAAATTCGATTTGATGATGATACTGATAAATAATTGTAACATCATTATATTTTTCAGTTGATTCAACGGGGCCGATATTATTGCTATCATTTCAGAATAATGCAACTGAGTATGGAAAAACCTTGTCACAAAAAACACAACGGTATGCATGCGTCTCTTAATTTCATCTTCATTCTATTTTGTTGTACATACAAGAAATAATTAATACACGATCGAGCATGGAGTTTTGACAACTTGGTTTTATGTTCGATCCAATCCAAACCCAACAGCTTTATTATGTTGGATTTGCTAGACTAGACCAATCTGCTTCATTAATGATGATTTCTTGTACAATCATCTATCTAATTTTTTACGTCATTTTTAGGACCGGGGTCGTCTAGCCTATTAGATCTCTTACAGAAAGAAAATCCACGGTGGAGCTGCAAAACTGATAAATATGCAGGCACGTCTTCTACCTTTCAATCTCAATTTATCTTACATTTATTTAAGATTTAAAAACTGTCTCAGTTATAGGTCAAGTTACTACTCGCTATTCCATATTTAAAATAATATTTGGTGTTCTAATAATCAAATTTATTACTTTCCACTTTTTTTTTAAAAAAAAAAATAAATGATTTTGGTGTTAAAATGATCGTTTTAAGGAACTATGTTGTTTTCTACTTTTTTTTCAAAGTATTAGATTTATTAGTTATAGTTTAGGGTTATTTGGTGTTTAAATTTAAAAAGTATGTTTTTTGTTTCGTCAATTTTTTTAAGAAAAAAGTGGAAATAAACTAATTTGAAGTTGAGACACCAAATAATAACATTTTCAAAATGAAACAGACTTATAGTTGATTGTGTTGTTAGATTCTTAAAGCACATATTGAAACTTATTAATATTTATTATTATGATCATGTCCTTTAGGGGGGCCACAACAACGGCTAGACCAACTGTTATCGCAATCTGGGAATAAGACTTGTGCTGATTGTGGGACTCCAGACCCAAAATGGGTGTAAGTAATTCATATACATCCACCATATATATCTTTGTTATCTAAATTAGGGTTAATTATAATTTTGCAACCACATTCTTGTTTACTGTCAGGTCATTGAGTATTGGAGCATTCATATGTATCAAGTGTTCTGGAGTTCACCGAAGCCTGGGAGTGCATATAACAAAGGTGCAGCAATAAAAAACCAAAGCTTCTTCATATTTTAAATCAATGAATGTCCTCCTAATAAAACTAGTTTTGGTGGGATATTAATTATATCAGGTACTTTCTGTAAAGTTGGATCAATGGACAGACGAGCAAGTGAATAGCTTAACAGATTTGGGAGGAAACACGACAGTGAACTCAAAGTACGAGTTTTGCTTTCCAAGCAACCTACGAAAACCCACTCCAGATTCCTCTGTAGAAGAGCGTTCAGATTTTATTAGGTAAATTAATATCATCAGTGTCATAATATATGATGAAGTCCACTATAATTAAAATGAAATTTGAGCATTTATAACAACTTAAAAATCAAACAGACTTCATTTTAGACACACCATAAAATAATTGGAATGTTAAAACCTAATATATATGAAAATAGGAGAAAGTATGAGCTTCTACAATTTTTGAGACCGGGAGAAGAAGCTCCAGCAGCATTGTCATGGCCATCAAGTCATAGATATTCACAGTCAGAACCACAATCCATCCCAGAAAATAAGAAGCATTATTATGAGAAACAAGCAACTAAGCATCGCCATAGTTCCCGTCACACTAAAGCAAGAAGTAGAGATGCCGACCATAAACATAACAAGAGGAACTCAACTGTACGTACTACATAATTTTTATTTAATCAATTAAATACTTGTATTTATTCCATATATAATCTAATTAATATTTGCAGGCTGGGATGGTCGAGTTTGTGGGACTCATTAAGATCAATGTGGTTAAAGGGACCAATCTAGCCGTACGCGATATTCTCATGACTAGTGATCCATACGTTATCCTCTCTTTAGGTGATCAAGTAAGTTATACCCTAATTTCCAAGTTCAATTAACTTATTCATTTCTGTTATATAACTCTTCATTTTAATAATGCTATATAATAAAATGTTGTTTTTCTCAGACGATGAAAACACGTGTCATAAAGAACAACTTAAACCCGATATGGAACGAGCATCTCATGTTATCTATTCCTGAAAATGTTCCTCCTTTAAGAGTGGTAAGTCCTTTTTATAAATGAACGTTGTTATTATTCTAACTATTCACCTGAACTTTTTGAGTATCAACCATTTGTTAGATGCTTTTTCTTTTTGTTTTAATAATTTACTAGTTGAACTAAAACAAATTTATAATGTGCTATCTTCTTCCAACTCTTCTTTACTTCTACACACACAAAAAAGTGCACATACACTCTACATGAAACCTAGCTAATTGGCGTTTTAATTTTTTTTTAAAAAAGAGTATATTTAGCTAACAAACTGCTCTTATCCTAAAAAATCCACCTAACAAACTGTCCATATTAAAAAGGTCAACTAAAAAAGTATTGATGCTATGGAAATTCAGTTAGCAAGTTATTTAAGCACTTAAAAAATTAGCATTGAATTCGTAAATCAGATTTCAAATGTCGTTAATCCATCTAGAACTGAAAGTTGGACGGAGCTAGTAAATTGTAGATTTTAAATTAATTAAGTGAGCAAATTATTAAAAAAAAAAGTAAAGCATTCTGACTATTTTATATACATATGTTTGGGGGGTGTAGCTTGTGTATGATAAGGACATGTTCAAAGCTGATGATTTCATGGGGGAAGCAGACATAGATATCCTCCCATTACTCACTGCAGCAAGAGTGAATGAGTCTACCTCGTCTTCTTCTTCATCAGAAGCAGCAGGGTCCAGAGAGACAATGTTGCAGGTTGTACGGAGATCAATTGATTGCAACGACAACAACTCGCTAGTGAGACATAATTGTATCAACTTGGTAGATGGCAAGATTAAGCAAGAAATCATTATTATACTACAGAACATTGAGAGAGGAGAGCTGCATGTTGAGCTTGAATGTGTACCTCTTACCCAATAACACTTATATTCTTTTTTTCATTTCATTCCATTTTTTCACTTGTATCTTAATTTGTAGATTACTATGCACATAATAATATGCTTGAATCACTGTTGATACAATTTTTTTATTCCAACATTGAAACAATCATTCAGCATACACTAGTTAGTATGTTTGGTATACATTTTGGGTGGTAATCTGTGGTGTGGGGTCGCGTTTGTGCCATGCTGAGTTTATAAATATTTCAATGGAATGGACAAGACTGTCTACAAAATATGTGATGAGATTCAAAATTGAATATGGATAAGACTATTTAAAAAAACCTGACACGATATGACATAATTGAAAGAACAAGAATCGATATGACATAATTAAAAGAACAAGAATCTTCTTCTTTTATTTAACTTAACTATTACAAGTGTATGTTAGAAGTAGTTCAAATCATTTTCTCGTGAAATGAGAAATGACAATGAATGGCCATGTATGTACCTACTTTTAGTATGGCTCAATTGAACGGCAATTCTAATTTCTATTATGTTTTAGCCATTAAATAAAATTCAAGTTATTGGAAAGTTAAAACAATTGACATTGTGGTTGTTGCCAAATGTACTAGCATTGGTGGTAAAAAAAAAATGTATAGCATCGCTGAGAAACTTCCTAATCATCATCATCATGTATGTACTAAAAAACGTTGGGCTGAGCATGGGGTGGAATGGCTGTAAACCCTAAACAAGCATATATGTTGAATAAATTGGGGGGGTTCAATATGGACCTTTCCTTTGGTGCTGTTGGGCTTTGTTTAATTCCATGAACGGGCATTTACTTTCTATATAGGCCCAAATAGGAATCATCTCTCTGTCCTCTATCTAATTGTTATTGAGAAGAGTACCACATCGGCAGTTTGAAGGAGAAGGAACGCTGTAGTGTGTAATAAAAGAGGCGGATGGGACGTTGTGTAAAGTACTTACCTGGACGGGTTCAATGGGCGAACATGAAGGCTCATGGACCAAGCTTGTGACCTCCATTGCACTTTGGAGGGGTGCCTGCCTAAGATCTACCCAAGTGGTAGAGTCTACGTCATAATTTGTGGCAGAGGGGACTGCGTACGCGCGGTCCCTATCAATTCTTCTTAATTTAGATTTTTCTTTAAAAATTACTCATGTTCATAAATTCCATGATTTGTTTCAACTGAACACAGTAAAGTTTTACTAGTTCTACCTCAATAGAGATGGAGACCGAGCTTCATAAAGAAGATAGACTTTGTTTTCCAAAAAAAAGTGATCGGTGCAACATCTGCGTTAATAATGGATTAAAAAATATTTATTTCATTTACCATGATAATAAGATAGAATCCAAAAAATATATATCCATTATTTTCGTAGGAAACCTGGGTGCGCTGCACTGAGGAGGATTCCAAACCATATCAAAGCTGTTCTAAAAAGTTCCGATCCACACATTTTTATTTAGTCCTGAATCATCCCTAGAATAACTGGTTTGATTATAAATAGCTTGGAACCGGTTTTAATTTTTTTTTTGTAAACAACAGTTATTATAGTTCGTTTCCGGCCCACCCCATACCCTTTTTTAAGGATTTTATTATTATCGGGCAAAAAAAAAAAAAGAAGAAGGTTTTTATTATTGAAAAAAAAAACAGTTACAAAATCCGTTTTAGTCCAGTTCTTGACCGGATATGAAGAAGTACAATCGTGTTTCTTGGTACTGTTTACTTTTTAACAGAATTGGACCCGTTTGGAATCGGTCCAGCATGGACTAATTCTTAACACATTTCTATTCTGGGCCAAGGTCCAAACCGGTACAGCCGGACCAGTTTAAATGACGAACCATACTTTGCTACTCAATGTGATTGCTTGTAGTTCACATACATAGATACAGAATTTGATTATTTGTTTTGTTAATATATATATTGGATTCATGTTATTTCGTGATAATTTGTAGGTATTGTGAGAGTAATGAAGAGGCATCTATCTGATGTGGAGTGGTTTCAATCAGGTGGAGAACTAATGTCAAAATTTGGCGGGAATGGAAACGACATTATTATATATAGGGTCAATAACCTGGAGAGGTCTGAAGTTTGACCCTTGTTAATTTGAAAGGTCTGAAGATTGAAATGGTGATAACTGAGGTATGAAGTTTGGACTATGTGATTTTTAGGTTTTCCGTCCAAATTTTCTGTCAAATTTAACAGAACCGCGTGAAATGTCAAAAATACCCTTTTATAATATTTGAATTAATAAAAAGTTTAATTAATATAAAGATGAAATGATAAAAATACCCCTGTCCATAATTTAAACCTAACCCAACTCCGGCCACCACCACGGCTCCGGCCGGCCACCACCCAACTCCGGCGACCACCACTCACAACTCCGACGACCGCCACCACGACCCCAATTGGGCCCAAATCGGAGCCACAAAGCTTTGATCGGAGCTCGGTGGCTCCGATCGGAGCTCTGTGACTTCGATTTGGGGTCACAGAGCTCCAAATCGGAGCTCTATGGCCCCAGATCGGAGCCACAGAGCTCCAATTTGGAGCTCTGTGGCCCCAAATCGGAGCCGCTCCAAATCGGAGCTCTGTGGCCCCAGATCGGAGCCACCGTCTCCGATTGGGTCCAATCGGGACCGTGGTTGTGGTCGGCGGAGTTGGGCGATGGTCGTCGGAGTCGGGTTGTGGTCGCCGGAGTTGGGTGGCGGTCGCCGGAGCTGTGAGTGGTGAGTGGTGGTCGCCGGAGTTGGGTGGTGGTCGCCGGAGTTGGGTGGTGGCCTTAAGGACATTTTTGTCTTTTCATTCAAACATGTGAGATGCAAGAAGGGTATTTTTGGAATTTTATTTTATTTCTTGTCACATGCAATGCACATGACCAACTTCCGTCAGTTTTAACGGAAAAAACTAACGGAGACCTCTATTATCTACAAGTCGAAACTTCAGACTTTTGTTATCATCATTTCAATCTTCAGACCTCTCAAATTAACAATGGTGAAACTTCTTACCTCTCCCAGGTTATTGACCCTTATATATATATATATGTCTCTCTTGGTTCAGTCTGAAGAGTCGGGAAAGGAGAGGGCTCAATAAAACAAACTAGATCATGAATGGTATATCTGTCTAGAGTATTCTTTTACATCGTCATCACCACCTGGCTTTCTTTCTTGTCCAGATTACCGACTTACTATTTACTAATTAACTAGTACTGCACACCCACCGATGATATATATATATGTAGCCAGCATTTGTTATGTTAAGTGTGATTAATTAACGGGCCACCACCACCAGTATATATAATAATAATTATTATTGAATATTAAACTGAACCAAGTTGGTACTAACTAGCTTAGCTACTACTGCACACAGTTGAGTTAGTTGTCTATTTAATTTATTTTTATATAATATAATGGTAAGTGGATGTCAGCACTTAGCTTTATTTATATATGGTATGGTATCTGAGCAAATAGAAATCAGACAACGTGCTACTTATAGTGGGTATGAGCATTCATTTGTCCCCCTTCTTGGGAAGTGAAAAGGTGATCTATTCTATTGCCCCTCTACTACTATTATTATTAGAAACAAAGAAAGAAATCAATCAATCTTGGAGTTAAGTATATATATGTTGAACTTGAATGTGGTCCCTCGACAAAAAGAGGGCTTGCTTCATCGAGGAATTCAGTTGATAGGATTCTTAGTTTTGTCTCTCAAAATCGAACTCTCTCGACTCTTAGATGATGAGTATATATATATCTGTCTGCAACTGTCTTTCTTCTTCAAGCTGAAACTTACTGACTCTTCTTCTTCTTCAAATATATAAGGTCAGCTAGCTGTTACCTAATTGTAATGAATATATGTTGTTGCTTATTATAAGTTGGAATGTCTTGTCTTTTCTTTTCTTTACATGATTCCTAAGTTGTTGGAGTCTTGCACCTGTTTCTTTCTTTCTTTCTGTTGTGATTAGTTAGTTGAGCTTAGTTTGAATTAATGACTCACCTCTCTCTTGTTTAAATAGAAGAAAATGGAGAGCAGATTTAGCACAGCTGAATGAAATTACGAATTAATTGTGGTATCTAAAAACCCCTTAATTACACTCTGTTAACTAGTAACAAGATATGGCATTCTTACTTATATCCTTGTAATAATGACATAACTAAGAATCTTGATCGCTCTCTCTACTAGTGACAAACTGATGAATACTGACTCGAATATTTGGTACCTATTTATCCAAAGTGTTGATTATAAGTAGAGAGGTGTTCCGACACAGAACCTCCGACATGTCTTTTAATGGCTTGCAGTGTAATATTTAGCAACTTCTTGGTGATTTTATTACAGTAACATTCGGAATATGTCGAAGGTTCCATTTCGGAACCCTAATCATTTTCCTTATATAAATATTACATGACCCACTTCATCTAATTAGCGCCCTAATCAAAATATATGCCAGCCAAGTCGCTTTGTTTGGTAGACCCTGTTAAGCAAGTGTTTTGGCCGGAGCAAGCCCCGTAACTCAGCCAATTAATTCATGACCGATAAACCTTAAATCGCTCTAGCTTGAGCTCGTGCTTAAAATGGTTTACCATACCATGAGAAGAGAGTGAACAGTCTTTAATTAAGGTGAAACCTACTTATGTGGTACTCATATATTCAATACTTCAAATAGATGGATTACCAAATATAAAAAATATTTTTAAGTTCATTTTAGCAAAAGACATATACAGTTAGATTATTTTTTCAACGTTATACAAGCACTAAAGTTGTGGTTTTTTTGTTTTTTTTTACATTTTTTTATTATTCTAACGGTGAATTCACATATAAATTGACAATAGTATAAAGCAAATTTTAGATGTAACTAAAAAAATTCATAATTTTAATTTTTATCTATATTATAAATTATTATACCAAATTAGTAAAAAAAAAAAAAGCATGCTAGAAAATACCTATATAATTAGGTTCCTTTTAGGTTATAATAATATTCAGTTGTATCTGTGACAACTGTGTGTTTTCGTCACTGGGTTTATTAGCAACGCATTTTGTGCTAGTGACAAAAAAAAAAACCTTTCTGTAACGAATTTGTATAGTATCTGTGTCTTCTAATTCTGAGTGACTACTACATTAGTGATTTGTTGTAGCAGTGTTGATATCTTTGATCAGATATCATGTCTTCTTCAAGACCACCACCAACCCAGTCGGCCTCCACCAACTCTGTCCGGTCAAGACAAACCGCGAGGATCATCGCCCAAACCACAGCCGACGCAAAAATCCAGGCAGACTTCGACGAGTCGGGCAACTCCTTCGACTACTCCACCTCGGTCCGAGACATCGAAACCCTAGACCCATCCAACAATGTAACCACAGCATACCTCAGCCAAATCCAGAAGAGCCTCACCATCCAGCCCTTCGGCTGCCTCGTCGCCTTAGACGACAAAAATCTCAAGGTCATAGCTTTTAGTGACAATGCACCCGATCTGCTAACCACGGTTACTCATACAGTCCCGGCCGGGTTAGGTGACCAACCGGTCTTAACCCTCGGGACAGATCTCCGAACCATTTTCACCGCTCCTAGTTCTTCCGCATTGTACAAGGTTTTCGGGTTTCCCGATGTTTCCCTCCTCAACCCGGTCCTTGTCCACTGCAAGACGTCCGGGGAGCCGTTTTACGCGATTGTGCACCGGGTGACGGGTAGTATCGTGATCGATTTCGAACCCGTGAAGCCCTTCGAAGTCCCAACGACTGCTTCCGGAGCGCTACAATCGTATAAACTGGCCGCAAAGGCGATCGCCCGGCTCCAGTCTCTGCCGAGTGGTAACATGGACCGCCTTTGCGAAACCATGGTTGAACAAGTTTTCGAAATGACGGGTTACGATCGAACCATGGCTTATAAGTTCCACGACGATGATCACGGTGAAGTTGTCTCCGAGATGACCAAACCGGGCTTGGAACCCTATCTCGGGTTGCATTACCCGGCGACTGATATCCCTCAGGCTGCAAGATTCTTGTTCATGAAGAACAAGGTAAGAATGATCGTCGATTGTCGGGCGAAACCCGTGAAGGTGAATCAAGACGAGAATCTCCCGTTCAACCTGACGCTGTGCGGGTCGACGCTTCGGGCCCCGCACACCTGCCATTTACAGTACATGGAGAACATGACCTCGATCGCTTCCCTCGTAATGGCGATCGTTGTCAATGACGATGAAGAAGAATCACCGGCCGAAGTAACCGGAAAGTCGAAGAGGTTGTGGGGTCTCGTGGTTTGTCACAACACGACACCGAGGTTCGTCCCGTTCCCTCTCCGATACGCTTGCGAGTTTCTCGCGCAGGTGTTTGCGATCCATGTTTCCAAGGAACTAGAGCTGGAAAGACAGATACTTGAGAAGAACATACTAAGGACACAGACATTACTATGCGATATGCTGATGCGGGACCCTCCGCTCGGGATCGTGTCCCTGGAGAGCCCGAACGTGGCGGACCTCGTAAAATGTGACGGAGCCGTTCTTCTTTACGAGAACAAGACTTATAAATTGGGAACTACTCCGACAGACTCCCAACTACGCGACATTGTCTCGTGGATGTACGAATGCCACGCAGATTCGACCGGTTTGAGTACTGACAGTCTAAACGATGCCGGGTTTCCAGGAGCGGGTGCTCTCGGGGATGTTGTTTGTGGGATGGCTGCGGTTCGAATAACTTCCAAAGACATGGTGTTCTGGTTCCGATCCCACACGGCTTCGGAGATTCAATGGGGTGGGGCCCGACACGACGAAGGAGTCAAGGATGATGGAAGGAAAATGCACCCTAGGTCGTCTTTCAAGGCCTTTTTGGAGGTGGTTCGGGGGAGGAGCTTGCCGTGGAAGGAATTCGAAATGGATGCAATCCACTCGCTTCAAATCATCGTGAGGAACGCATTGATCAAGGAAGAATCTTCAGGGACGAGGAGGAGGAACCCGAATGACGATCACGAATTAGAGACTGTGACGAACGAGGTGGTGCGTTTGATCGAGACTGCCACCGTGCCGATATTGTCGGTGGATGCTGATGGTTTAATCAATGGATGGAATTCAAAGATTGCTGATTTGACTGGTTT
The DNA here is from genome assembly GCA_036873135.1 of Clarkia xantiana subsp. parviflora. Lineage (NCBI taxonomy): Eukaryota > Viridiplantae > Streptophyta > Magnoliopsida > Myrtales > Onagraceae > Clarkia > Clarkia xantiana. The sequence continues at coordinate 14,033,528 of JAPTYO010000012.1, read as the reverse complement.
ATCTGTTGAGGAAGCCATTGGGATTCATTTGATCACCCTTGTAGAGGATACTTGGGTTGATATTGTCAGGGAGATGTTGTACATGGCGTTACAAGGTAATATTAGTACATATAATTGCATCTTTCTTTCTGTTGAAGTATGTATAAAAGTATGTCGAATGTCTTCACCCATAAATTTGACTTTATGGATCAATTGGTTAAAATACACGTCTTATTATCAACACTTTATTCATATATATAAAGATATTTTTACGTTTTCGCAGGAAATGAGAAACAAAATATCGAGTTCGCGATCAGAAGAAGACGCGGTGAGCCGATCAGGTTGGTCGTGAACGCGTGTGCGAGTAGGGACCTCGAAGATAACGTGGTCGGGGTGTGCTTCGTGGCTCAAGACATCACAGGCGAGAAGATGGCACTGGACAAATTTACCCGGATCGAAGGGGATTACAAGGCGATCGTGCAGAACCCGAGCCCTCTGATACCCCCAATATTTGGGGCTGACGAGTTCGGGACATGCTCGGAGTGGAACCTAGCCATGACCAAACTAACTGGATGGACAAGAGACGAGGTAATCGGAAAGATGGTGCTGGGCGAAGTTTTCGGCATCCATAAAACAACCTACTGCCATCTCAAGAATCAAGAAGCTTTCGTGAACCTCGGGGTGGTACTCAATAGCACGATGACCCGCCCTGAGAAGCTCTCGTTCGGGTTTTTCTCAAAGGATCGTAAATTCGTCGAGTGTCTTCTATGTGTGAGTAAGACAGTGAGTGGGGTGTTTTGCTTCTTGCAGCTACCTAGTTCACAATTGCATCAGCAATCAATCCATGAGCAAAATGCTTTGAAGATGCTTGCTTATACAAAGAGGCATGCTCGGAATTCCTTGAACGGAATTATCTTCGCCCGGACCGAGTTAGGAGGAGAACCGGAAATGGTCACGATGACGAGTGCGCAGTGCGAGAACCAACTGTCCAGGGTTCTCGACGATTCCGATCTCGACACTCTAATTGATGGAAATATGGATCTTGAAATGGTGGAGTTTACACTAGAAGAAGTATTGGTAGGTTGTATTAGTCAAGTGATGGTGAAGAGCAGAAGCAAGGGAGTGCAGATAGTGAATGATGTAGCACAAGATGTTGTCACCCGAACCTTGTACGGCGACAGTGTCCGATTGCAACAGGTGTTATCGGATTTCTTGCTCGTATCGCTCGATTTCACGGCGACCGGGAGCCAGCTTAACATATCAGCATGTCTCACTTCGGGAGAAGCCCTTCATCTTGCACACCTAGAGCTCAGGTGAAAATACAGGAACTAGCAACAAAAAAATATTTGGTTGGTAAAAATAAAAATGTCGGGTCGGTATCGACTTTATTTTAACAATAATAATTCCATATATCTTCTATCTTGTTTGTGTACAGGATGATGTGTCACGGTGGTGGAGGTGTACCGGAATGGGTGTTGAACCAGATGTTTGAGAGTTACGGAGGAGGGGAGGTGGCTGACGGGGCAGGGATCAGCCTTCTCATCAGCAGGAAGCTTATAAGGCTGATGAATGGAGATGTGCGGTATTTGAGAGAAGATTACAATAAGTCTACTTTTATACTGTCTCTCCAATTGGCAATTCCCACTTAAAGTAGCAACTAGTGTGGTATGGTATAACATGTTGTTTGTAATCATGCAGAATAAATTTGTTGTTTTACTTTTACTTCCATGTAAAAGATATTTTAATCTTCCCCTAATGCCATGGTTGTATGTTTTCCCAAGTTTGTTGCATCACTCTTCTTCAAATTGAACCTACTTACCTTCAAACAATGTGTTTTCAAAAGGCATAATTAAGGCGCATTGAGACGTTGATGCTAAATATTACGTCAAATGTAAATGCATGTGGCGATCCCTCATTAAAAGAGTGCTCAACATCTATCTATGCAGTAAAATACTCAAAACAAAAGTTATCATCCCTATACATATATAGAGAAGGATAAAAAGACAAACTTAATGCAGTAGACTATTCCGTTTAACTACTTAGAGTTAGCCAATCTTGTTACTAAAACTGTGGAAGAGGAAGAACAACTTCCTAATGGTATTATATTTTAATTTCTAATTAATTTAGATTTATTTAATAAACCATTACCATCATAAGACATAAGTCAAACAGATAAATATATATATGGGTTAAGAACTCAATAGGGGCCTGAATGTTTGCCCATGTTGCCAAAATGGGTCTGAATTGAAAAAACGTATTATTAAGGGTCTGAATTTTGTTGATAATCGAGTTTCCGTCCAAATTTGCTATTAAATGTAACGGAAATACGTGAAATGACAAAATTACCCTTTTGCAATTATTATACAATTTATCAGTTTAATTAATGAAATGTGAAATGTCTAAAATATCTCTGCATACTAATTATGCCCTACGGCCACCACGGCCACCGACCACCGACCACCACCCTAGCTCCGGCGACCACCACTCCAGCTCCGGCGACCACTACCCCAATTCCGACGACCTCGGCGACCCAAAAAGCTCCGATCTGGTCGTCGGAGGGGGTGGTGGTCGCCGGAGATGGGTGGTGGTCGCCGGAGCCGGGTGGTGGTGGTCGCCGGAGCTGTGGTGGCTTAAAGGGTATTTTCGTCTTTTTAGGTCAAACATGTGAGGGACACACTCAGGTCAAAGGGCATTTTCGGGTTTTCAAATTATTTTCGGTCACATGCTTGGCATGTGACCACTTTCCGTCACTTTTAACATAAAAAATAGACGGAGACCTCACTTATACACAAAACTCAAAATTCAGGCCCTTAATAATACGTTTTTTCAATTTAGACCCATTTTGGCAACATGGGCAAATATTTAGGCCCTATTGTATTATTAACCTATATATATATATATATATATATATCCAGTATAATAAACAAGCAACGCTTTCATTGAAGAGGATATAAAATAGGGATCCATGTACCCTTTTTCCTCATATTATTATTACATATATATAATTTTATCAGGCACATACATCGTTGTGCATTGTATTACCTCATACATACATGTATCTACATATTGACAAGGAATATGAATATCAACCCCATGCTGATACATACGAGTCCACAAAGGAAAAAAGAATACATGAACCCGAAGAAGATTCAATCCATCCAATCCAACTAAGCCAGCCAGCCTTATAAAATGCAGCAGAAGATAGAGATTATGGCAAGCAATTAACGTACGTACCTATACTCAGTCAGTCAGTCAGTAACAGCATTCCCGGCACCGAACCAAACCGTTTTCATTGCAACACCAGCATCTCTTAAGCATCCCTTCAATTTCATCAAACACCTTTCTACTCCCACTGCAATTCGAACACGGCACAAACCTAACATCCCCGCAACAACTACATACAAACCCAGGTGCCCTCTTCGGGAACCTCTCCAGCAGTTCCGCCAATTCACCTGTTTCGTATAGCTGCTTGATGGCGTCAGATCCACCGATGTAGTTCCCTCGGATGAACACCTGCGGCAACGTCACAACTTTCTCGCCCAGAACCCTTTGCAGCTCCTTTATGTACCCACGATCCATGGACACGTCACGTTCATCCACCCATAACCTGAATCCTTTGAATATCATCTTCACCGTGTAACAATCCTCGAACGTTCGCCGAATTCCGTGCAGGCTTGTTAAGTAGACGACGATTCGATCCTCTGTACCGGGTAATCGGATGGACGAGGTGTTGTGGGGATTAGATACGATGGATGACGGTTTTGGGGGTTTGGTCTTGGAGGGGAATTGATTGGATTTTTCGTCGGGTGGGGGTTTTGAAGATTCGAACAAGCTGCGGAGGCGGCTTACCTTGCCCTTGAGGGAAGTTTCCTTGTCGACGGTGGGTTTTTTGATGGATGCGGTGCGATCTAGGGTTGGTTGATTTTGATTGTTGGAGATGGGTTTCGGTGGAGGTTCTGCGAACATGGGGATCGGGCGAGAGAAGACGGAGCGGTGAGGCTTGACGGGGGAATTCCGGTTGTTTCCGTAATGAGTCGCCATGATTGATCAAATTTGGTGTTCCTTTAAAACGTAATAGCCAAGAAAATGGAGGATTGAATAGGGGAATGGTGAATCAGGAGGTGGAAAGGATGGATTGAGACGGAAACGATACAGCTTTTTCACCGGAATTTAGCTAGGAACAGAGACGGCGGCCGAGAATGAAGGTGGGTTACGTTACGTTTGCTTTTCTGCGAAGACAAACAAGATAGAAAGATGGACGAAATGGGGATGGATGATCTCGATCGAGATACAAAAAAGGAGAAGATGATGAATTCTTTATTTTTTATTATTATTATTATTTATAAATAATCATTTTTATTATTTTGGTTTTGATGGAGCCCAGTTTGTATTTTGTAAGGCTTGGACTGTCCTAAGACCCGTCCATTAAAAGCCTGTCAATGTCAATCAATTGGGCCGAATTTCGGCTTCGGTTCACGCTTTCTACCAATCTGAACTATCTATATATAATAGGAAAAAGACTAAGAAAATGTAAGTGCGCCACGTCAGACTAATAGATGAATATAAGTACGCCACGTCATCCTTTAGCATGGTTTCTACAACCGATTTTCGGTTTTACCGGTTTGATACTTGGTTCATTCATCTCAACCATCTCACTTTAATGATGACTTCTAGAGAAACCAAAAGTCTCACTTAACCAAAATATAACAATTTATTACGCTTCCAAAAAAAAGAGTGATGCTATAAAAGAGTGGTATAAGGTCCCACCAAGAACCAAGAATATGTGCCCCAACAGTTGAATTCCGGTGAGATCTTATTCTGCGTTTTTTCCTAAGAATAATTGCTACTTCGAGGAAACAATTTTCTTTTACCTTTAGCATCTTAATTTTGTTACTTTTCTACGATCTTGGTTGTTCATGTTCCCCCAACTGTAGGTTGTCCACAACTCTATGTCTGAAACTTAGTTGAATCAGTATGCTCTTCCACAGCCTGTGACGTTTTTAAGGAAATCATGCACCTAAAACGGGTCTAACATTGGAGGAAGAGCTTACTTGATGAGATTTCTAGGTTAATAACGATTTTTTTTTCCAGATTTGCAAGTAATACAATACATTTGGCAGCTCAATCGTCAACCTTTTTCTCCCGATGTTCATTATCGTTGTCGTTTATGCGAGTTCTTCTCACCAACCGATCAGTCTCATCACTTATCGAGTTTTATCTTCACTAGATCCTACTCTGCATTTTACTGTATATGCTCTGCTCGAGGAGTTTCTTTTGCTCGACTCCATTTCATCATTTTGTGAGAGTAGAAGATTTCTTCGGATTTGTGTTTGATTCTCAAAAGGCTGGAGGTGGGTTAGAGATGTATGTTCAACTTTCTTCTTTCCTTGGATGAATGCAATCAGTGATGATGACTAAAAATATTTGGCCAAAAAAAGATAATGACTAAAATATACTTTTGTCTTAGTTATTACTTGGGCATTTTTCTACAAGGGCGTTCATATATTTAACTTAGTATATATAATAAAGTAAAATGAAAAAGAGTGGGAGGACCTAGAGTTGCCACGTCAGCATTTGGACCTAGAGTGCCACGTCATACTCATTGTTAACCAATTATACAACTCCACCTAAACAAACAATTTAAAAAGAAAAAAAAACTCAATTTTAATCTATTTATTTCTCTAAAAAATGTAGGTTTCAAAAACTATATATTAATTAAGGTGAAGGGGGGGAGAGGAAGAGATTATGAGAGGAGATAATTAACGTGCAAATAAGTGAATGACAGTAATTGTGGAGTGAAGAAATAGGCGGAGAAAGCAGCGCGTAGAAGATAATTGCGAGTGGATTAAATTTATGACGTGTCAGCATGGAATTTCTTCTAGATGTTATTGTGTCGTGCTAAAATGGAATTCATTCTAGATGCTATTATGACGTGGCAACTCTAAGTCATCTCACACTATTTCCTTTTACTTTATTATATATATATATATATATAGATATAGATAGATATGATTATAATTTTGTTATATAAAAATATTAATTATTCATATTAAAGTCTCATTTCACACATTTTATTTTTCATTTTATAAGTTTATTTTACTTTTTATATCACCCGCGCGATGCGCGGGTTCGGCACCTAGTTATTATTAAGCAAGTAGCTAGCTAGCTCTCTTTATTATAAAGGTCATCTATATCTATACATACATACATATTACTAACGTCATTACAAATCGCCATGCACAGTGTACCCTATCACAAAACTTAACTATTTTTCAACGTGGCAAGGAGTTCTTTAGAAAAGAAAAAAAAAAAAACTTCTTCAAACGACAGCAATTGTTGAAGGTACCACTCAAATTTCATTATGGATTTGTTTATTATTTTTATTATTATATTAAATTGAAATAATATTATAATAACTAGTGTATACTTTTTAGCTCCCTTAAAACAAATTAACTAAAAAAATTAATATTTACGAATTAGATATATCTCATTTAAATAGTGACATTACTTTTTACATAAGAAATTTTTTTCTCACATCTTTTGGCGATACATCTTTTGACGATGTGTACTTTTAGTCTTAAAAATATAATTATTTTCAAATTGGCTCTTGAAATCTTATATTTTTCCTATTTGATTTTTTTTTTACTTTATTTATTCGATTATAGTTTAATTCTTTCCTAAAAAGTCATAATTTCATATCTGTATATTCTATATATAATATGTACACTAAAAAGTATAATTTTGTATTATTAATCTAAGACACGTCAAATAAATTAATTTAAAATTATTATTTTTTTGGCCATGTTAAAATTACCACATAGCAAGCTAAATACTTGATGACAGAACATTTCCAGAAATTTCACATTAATTAGTAGGATTTGTAGTGAGAAAATTTGATGAGGGCATTTAATATGTCCAATGGATGCAGAGGTTCCAAAAGGCAGGCCTCTGAAGGCTATTTCCCTAATTTTTTATAATGATAAACGTGCATAATAATGACGTGCGGTTATTATATTGTTATAAGTTTTCTAGTTGTTCATAAATAACAAAGTGCCAATTTACACTTGTCCAAAACCGTATTTAGTAGCTAATGAAGAACTCTTATACATATAACTCTCTTACTCTAAATATGATAGGAGACTCTTACATTTTGTGATGGTAGTAGGTGTTGTAGTGGTTGCTTTTTGTTTGCACTCCTACAAAAATGAGATTACTCCTATTTATAGGGTGCCTAAGGTCTTTCTAGGAAAATCTAATTTTAGAAACTCTAGAATGACCCTAACAAATATCTAAGTACCAAGTAATCCCTAGTAGGGGGTGGGCACTGAACCGGTTCAGCCCGAACCGGTTCCGAACCGGGCCGGAACTGTTTTAAACGGTCCGGTCCAGTAATGACTAGGGTTTTATATTGGCTTAGGTTGGTCTAAAAAAAACTGGACTGGTTAGAACCGATCCAGAACCGGTTTTGGCCTGTTTTTTTTAAAAAACAAGTCCTGGACTGGTTTTATATGTCGGACTGGTTCTATCATTAAAAACCCGTAAAAACCGGTCCAAAACCGGTTTTTTTTAAAAAAAAAAAGAAAATAGTCTCAGTCAAATGCAGTCAAAACGTTTTTTTTTTTTACTTAAAAGCAGTTCAAAACCGGTCCGGTCCGGACTGGTTAATTGGACTGGTTTGGTATACCCCTTGGACTGGTTCCAATTTAGGGGTTACAAACCAGTCCAATTTGGACCGGTCCACTGCGGACCGGTTCCAGACCAATTCCGAACCAGTCCGGCCGGACCGGTTTTTATGCCCAAGCCTAATCCCTAGAATATTCTACACTTATTCTAGGCCCTTATTTTCTAGATTTTTCCTTCAACTTGGTCCAAGTTTTTTAGCCCAAGTCCTCAACATTGGCCCATAAAGCTTAAGTTAATATTGGCTCATGAACTTAGTCCATGAAGGTAAGTTAATGTTGATCTTAACATGACATGATGCAAGTCGATTTATGTATAAAAATAATTCACTAGTGAGTAGTGACTAGCTAGGGTTTTGTAAGTTAGAGAATGATAATTCTCGATTATGAATTTTTATTGTGCGGTTATCATCGTTGTGCTTTGTACTTTGGATTATGTTGTACTTGTTCCATTGTATTAATTTGTTCTACTTATGTGGTCGTTTGGACAATCTCAACTCAAGGGTGTGTTTGGCCAAAAAAAACTCAAGGGTGTGGAGTGGAACTAGAGGGTTTTAATTGTTGACTTAATATTTTAGGACTACAATATTTAAAATCTTAAATGCAAGGTCTAGGATAAAAAATTAACTACCTCAAAATTTATACAATAAAATCATCTGCTGTTATACCTACGATTTCAATTCTGGAACACGAAATACAAAAATTACGAAAATGGTTACATAGTCGGTTGGTATAACCATCGTGAGCCCTAATTCTATCTAATTGTGTGACTTATGCAACCACTTGGCAGTTGGGTTCCTTTTGAAATCTTATTATAAAGTTCGGGGGTAGCACTGCAATGAACGGGTGAATTAACCTAAATTGTATTTTGGGATGTGCATCATCATCATAATTAAGCCAAGGGGGGCAGTCAGTGAGTGGAGAGACTCGTAAAGGTGCTGAAACAGGGACAAGAGACAAAGGAGCAAAAAGACGTGAAGAATTAATTAATTCTCTTTTCATAAACCTCCGACGAAGAGTTTCGGATCCAACAAACCTCCCATCCACGTCAACGCCACGGCCTTCAGCTCTGATCGCACTAGAATCACCATTCTCAAACTCAGGTTTGTTCGTCGCTCTTCTTCAGCAATTCCGTGGCATTCTACTTCTTATGTACCTGCCACTCACTGGAACGGTCTTCTCTTCTTGCTGTTCTTGTTAATCTCCATGGAGATGGCTTGAAATTGTCACTCGTCGCCTAGTACTTCTGGGTTTATGGAAAAAAAATTCCTTTCAATTGATACGGTATTTCTGCCAGGATTCGGGGCATGTCCGGTATTGACTCTGTTATCTGTCGGATTTTTTTAAACATCCTTGATTTTAGGTTTTCGGTGGGATCGGTTATGGAAATTAAGTTCGATGCTGACTTTCATTGATGAAATTACGATTATTTGGAATTTGGATTTATAATCTTTCAAAATTCATCGTCTTGTCATCGTGCAGATTGCTTTGTAGATCATCACTTTAATGTCAATTTTGTCAATTCAGTGTTTTGAGGTGTATGTAGACAATGTGCGTTATCCTTGGTGTGATCTAGATTGAATTTTGTTCAATCTTAAACCTCTTTCAGGTTGCAATCAAGGAGTACTTCAGCAAGTTATGCTCGATGTTACTTACTATCTCGTGGTTTTGACTGCAATCCAAAACAAATTTGATGATCCAGTGGAGAAAGGAGATCGTGTAGCTGTTTTTTCATCCAACACCACCAAAGTTCGATTTTTTTGTTATTGATTCTGATTTTGCAAAGAAGGCCATGGCAAGGTCATCTCCATTACTGTTGGTTCTTTTGACTTGTGGATTTTGCTTTGCTACATATAACCTGGTAACCATGATCCTGCACAATGCAACCGTCGGGAAATTGGTGGGCAACGAAACAATCAAGCTAGTATCAGATGCAGATCCCATTGTTGAGATGCCTGATAATGTGAAGACCCCTAGAAACTCAAACTCGCCTTTCCATGTCGCCCTAACGGCAACAGATGCTCCTTACAGCAAGTGGCAGTGCCGGATCATGTATTATTGGTATAAGCAACAGAAGGATTTGCCTGGATCCGGAATGGGTGGATTCACCCGGATTTTGCATTCAGGAAGCCCCGATAACTTGATGGATGAGATTCCCACCATGGTGGTTGATCCTCTTCCTGCTGGTCTTGATCGGGTAAAGCTTCAATTATATATATTTCAAGCATGCCCTGACACTGACGTTTCTTATATGTGTTTAACCAGGGCTACATTGTATTAAATAGACCATGGGCCTTTGTTCAGTGGTTGGAAATGGCTACAATTGAGGAAGAGTGAGTCTTAAAGTAACTGTGTGTTGCGGAATTCCTTGACCTGTTGTTTTCCATTTAGTAATCTGCTGTCTGGATTGTTGCAGATATATACTGATGGCAGAGCCTGATCATATATTTGTTAGACCTTTGCCTAATTTGGCTACTGAAAGCTTTCCTGCTGCTTTCCCATTTTTCTACATAAAGCCTGAGCAGAACGAGAAAATTGTAAGGAAGTTCTACCCCGAGGAGATGGGCCCCGTGAAAAATGTCGACCCAATTGGAAACTCCCCTGTTATTATTAAGAAGGTATTGCATTTCAACAATGAAAAAAACCTATATGTGACAGTATGTTGATTTGAATCGTTATTTTAGCAGAATAATGTGAAAGACAGACTCTATGAGATTCATTGTTCCAAGATTATATTTTGGCAAATGCTAATATATCTCAAACATAGAGCTTCTGGCTTTTATGTGATGCCCTTTTTGCATGAAATTATGTATTACAGGAAATTTTGGAGAAGGTTGCTCCTACATGGATGAACGTGTCTCTGAAAATGAAAGACGATCCTGAGACTGATAAAGCCTTTGGATGGGTTCTTGAGATGTAAAGAACACATTATGTTTCTGCTTAATCCTAATAAATTGTGATGTCCACTTTGATCATACTCTAACATTACTCTTTTTTTAAAAAAACAAAAAAGGTATGCTTATGCCGTTGCATCTGCTTTACATGGGGTGCAGCATGTACTACGTAAAGACTTTATGCTCCAGGTGATGCGATCTTATATATCTGCTGGCCTTTCAAGTCTTTTCTTAATGTACTGATCATTTTGTTGTAAAAAAATTCAGCCTCCATGGGATTTGGAAACCAAAAACAAGTTCATTATTCACTATACTTACGGGTGTGACTATAACATGAAGGTGTGTTTTACATTGTCTACAGTTATGCAAAAGTTGCATTTTCTACATTTTACAACCTCGTGTTACTTTTTGTGTAAACTTGATATGCAGGGGGAATTAACATACGGGAAAATAGGAGAGTGGCGATTTGACAAGAGATCGTATCTTCGAGGACCGCCTCCAAGAAACCTTTCATTGCCTCCATCTGGAGTTCCTGAGAGTGTGGTATGTGATGTGATTATATTATATTATTATTTGTACTTGTCTTTTTGGTCTGGTTGATGAACATTCATCATCTTTTTCTTCTTCTGTTCATATGGTGGTGTTCTTGAATGGTGATGCTGATATTTAATGGCAGGTAACTCTGGTGAAGATGGTGAATGAAGCTACAGAGAATATTCCCAATTGGAACACAGACTAGTATAAGTATTTAAGGCTTTGATTGATTTCATCAACTCCTCCCTCCCCACCACCCTCTATTCTTTTAGGAAGTTTAGTAGTTACTTAGCCTTCTGCTTCCTCTCACAGTTTTGGCTTTCATAGTTACTCTCATACAAAAAATATACAAAGAAGCTGCCAAGCAATTGTTTTATTTTTCTTTCTTGTGAATTTGATTTTGGCTGGGGTTATTATAATTATTTTATTGTATCCACATTTATTATGTAGTATATATATGGGTTTCTTTTTTTGTTCATAGTTGATTTTTAACATCTTGATTGATTTTCATTGAGATTTGATGCAAAAAGCTGCATTTTAGTTGTCCAAACATCCGCAAGTAATTTAGCGGATTTTTTTTTTTTTTTTTTTTTTTTTTTTTTTCATGTGTAGGGTATGTGAATTGTTCCGTAGTCAGCAATTTGATAATTAGCCCTAATAATGTTGGATAAACTAATTAAGTTTGATTTTAAGTAATTTCTTCAATCTTCCAACATGACAGTGAAAACTTAAAAGGCACGGACGCACGAGTAAACTGTTTTTCTATCCTTGAACCTCCCTATGGTCTAAATAAAGAAACCAAAGCGAATCCAACAATTTGGAATTTGAGATCCGGACAAGGCAAAGTACAGAGAAGGAAGAGCAGTTTTGTAATAAAAAAAAAAAAAAAAAAAAGGTTAAAAATGGTGTTTTGGTGCCATACTGCCATATGTTTAGCCAATGTTCGTTTCTTTTGTCGTACGTTTTATTTTGTAAATTTTTGGTGTCATATATTTGCATTTTGTAGACTTTTGGTGCATCCGTTAATCAACGGTTAAGTTTGAAATAATTTTATTTTATTCAATTTGGTTCATAATCTTCTTCCAGCCACTATCCAAGCCCACCAGTGACCACCAATCGGGGCCGGACGGCTCCGCCGTCCGGTCTCGGTTGGGCTGCTGAGAGTCCAGATCGGAGCCACAGAGCTCCAGATCGTAGTTATGCTCTAGTCGGAGCCACAAAGCTCCGATCAGAGTGCTCTGTGGCTCAGGTATGGGCCACAGAGCTCCATATTGGATCTTTGTAGCTCTAGTCGGGGGCCCTAATCGCCGATCTGGAGCTCTGTGGCCCCGAACTGAGCCACAGAGCTCCGACTTGAGCCACAGAGCTCCGATCTGGAGCTCTGTGCCGATCAGGGCCCTCGGTGGCCCAATTGGGACCGAACGATTCTAATCGGAGCTATCCAGCCCCGATTGGTGGTCACCGGTGGGCTTGGATGGTGGCCGACGGCCTTGTGCGGGTTCTGGCGGCCTTGGGCGGTGGCCGGAATATTTTTTGATGTGGCCGGAATAAGATTAGAGACTAAATTGAACAAAATAAAAGTATTTAACGGTCAAATTTAACGTGGACTAATGGATGCACTAAAAATCTACAAAATGCAAACATATGACACCAAAAAATTCAAAATAAAACACATGACACTAAAAGCCAACATTGACCAAACATAAGACACCAAAAAACCATTTAACCCTAAAAAAATGATAAATTTGATGTCAAATGACTCAAAACTATAATACAGTAAAGTCTCGTTAATAAACGTTTTGTTATAAAAACTTATTGATAAGATCATTAACAAAATGTTGTTACAAAAATCTCATTGAAACATTAAGAAATTCAAATGGGATGCAAAGAGATAAATGAAGAACACTGAACAAAAGAGTATTTTTAAATTCACTGCGATAGAGAATTTAATTTTTTGGGATAACCACATTTTTTAGTCAATAAATTATTCAAAATTGTTTTTAACATAAAATGATTAATTTTTAAGTATATTAATTTTGTCTAGTATTATTACAATATTATTATGCAAATATATATATATAATGGATGTCCAATAATAACAACATATAAGTATTAATTAGCTTTTTTTTGCCATCAAATACATAATCTAAAGTATTATCTAAATTTTGGATAAAAAACTATAATTAATTTTTTTATACTTCATTATTATCAAATACTTTACAAATTTTTGCAGTGCACATTAATACCATTTAAAAGAAATATTTAAAGTTTTGTGTTACGCGCAATTTCATTGAATAGTTACTATATTTTTTACTGCTATGATTCAAAAATATAATACGGTTGAGTTGCAATTTATGACATGAAATATTTGTTCACTGGTTGATTGATGACCCCTCCCTCCCTCTGAAAGGTAAGAGGGGATTCAAATTTTTTTTCTTTTAAATAATAAGATAAGGAAGACTATCTAAAACTTGACTCAAACATATCCATAAGGGACATCTAACAATTTTCCCCAAAAATGGATCTGGTACGTTTGATGTACTGTATTTATAACTACAGGTTCAATGTGGCACTATAATCTAAAATGGCACACATCAATATCACTGAATTATATGTACTTTTAATTATATATATATATATATATATATATATATGTAAGATTGAAGGAAAATGGCATACATCACAGCCATCACCACCGCTACCAATTAAGTGACTGCAGTAGTTGTCTGAAGGTCGAAGCATATTGGTAGTCAAACTCAGTAAACGCAGTCAATCCTTCAAAGAAGGTGGCGGAGGACGCTAGCTACTCTTTCTTCTTCTCTCTTTTTATTTTTTGTTTTATTCAAATAACACTTTTATTAATCAATATATATATATATATATGTATGTATCTGTATGATTTCAATGAGTCAAATTATTTAGTTACCTTACGGGAAAAAAAAATTATTTAGTTACGGAAAATATATGGTTTGACAAATTATTAACTGAAATAACTATTATGATTTTTAGGTAATTTTTTTTTTTTGTCAAGTGACTTTTAGGGAATTCAAAAGTTTAAAAGTTGCACAGTTATTTTTTTTAATCTATTTTAGATGGAAAGTAAAAATATGTTATGCATGTGATTATTACTAACGTTTGAAAGAACAAAAATATCTTCTCCTAGACCGCCTCCGACCACGATGGAATGCATCGACGTCTAACTTTGATTACACACCAACTGTCTGACGCGTTGGGATATTGCGGCCTTAATTGTCATTTATCCATTCATGGTCGCTAGGATGCGACTAAGCTTCGACGGTGGTCTGATCCCACACAATATCATTATTGAGGAAACCATGATGGGTCTGTACTAAAAAGATTCTGCCATGCGCCGACGCCGACAGTTAGCGAAATTACTGATGAGCAATCTCAATTGTTGAGGAGAACAACTTCTTATCGGATAATCGATTTAGAGATTTCATGATGAAACGATCAAACTCCTTCGTATACGAAAGGAGCTTTGGAGAGGATGGTAATGGAGCCATGCAGGGATGGAGCCACATAGGTGTGGGGCCAATTGCCTCCCTCAGCTTTTTTTTTTTTTATGTGTAATTTTTATCCTAAAAATCGTAATATTGTCAATATGACCCTTTAAAACCTTACAATGGCCTCCCCTGAATTTTTTTGGATTTTTCTATCATGCTTCAAAAGCACCATACTTTTTGTACTTTTTTTTGTATTTTTCTATTGCCCTAAAGGTGAACCTTAGAGGGAAATTGATATTATTAATAGTATGATGCAAATATTAGGTGTTGTTAAAAAATTTCATATTTTTTCATACTCTTAAAGTTTTACATATGTACAATTAAGTCCACCCTAGTAATAAAAAAACCAAAAACATGATGCTCTTGGAGTAGGAGTGTAAACGAGCCGAGTCAAGACGAGTATTTGGCAAGCTCGACTCGACTCGGCTCATTTTATTCGAGTTCGAGTTCGAACTCGACCGAGCCTAATTTTTTCAAGCTCGAGCTCGGCTCGGTGCCATACTCGACGAGCTCGAGCTCGCTCGACTAATCCAAAATTTAATAGTTTTGAATCTCCAGCTCGAACTTGATTTTTTATTAAGATAAAATAATATCAAGTTATAATAGCATATTATACCATTACACTATGCATCCTAGCAGCAAGAGTTTAACAACAAAAAGTTCCGTAGAGGTTCACAGTAATAACACCATAGATCACAGTGATAAGCAACTTCCCAGTTCTAATATCAAAAGGAATTTAGTCTAAACTGTTGCTGCATTATATCCACTTCCGAAAATCAACATGTTAATTACAAGATCCATATCCACTAGAGGCTCCTATATTTCCAATGCCCATTATCATTATTACCTTAAAAAAGAAATGAACTAAATGAATATGCATTCTTTAGACAGTTTGCCGGGAAGCCATATGCATGTAGGATAATACATTATTTGGGACAACATCTTTTGATGCATCAGCTCATTATACTAGGTGTTTCTTAAAGAATTTCATAGTAAATGAATACTCAAAGGAGGAAAAGATAAATGTCACAAATCCAAACTTATTTAACCCGCGCATAAAAAAAATGATTCTAGACACCGTGAATATTAAATCAACAAAAATATGAATTTCTCCAAAGATAATATAATGAAAACATGAATAGAGGCCAACGAAACCATTAATTCAATTCCACTAATAGAAAAACATATTATACTAGGTGATGGGTATACGTCCAATTCGGGTTCATTTTACATTATTCGGACTTTGTTTACACGTCAAACCCACCAACGGCTTCGAATTATTCACCCGCAAGTTTAAAAAGATTCGGGACGCGCGCGTATGCGTCCCGGGCTAAAACCTCGTCTGAATTGTCCGACTCTCCGACATCCCGACTGTCGGATATCCGTGAGCTCAAACAACCCGTTAGCATACTACACAACACTTCAAGGACCCGATGACTTTCGAGTCAACGACCCGCGAAGAGTCAGGATCCAACATTTTGGCGCCGTCTATGGGAGCATATCATACAATCGCCGCAATACACAACACAACGAAAAACTCACCAAACCTACAAGTTGAGTCTTGTAAAACGTTATCTTGTACGTGAACAAATAACAGAAACAAAACACTCCAACTAAGCAAGTAGTGTCTTGCCACAACGTCGCCTTGGAATGGCCCAAGAGACGGAAAAAACTACAAGTCGTGTAATGCGAACTTGTACAGCCCCCTAGAGTAACCAGGTAGAGGTGTAGTAGCATCACAAGGTCAGTACAAGGACTATCCAAGGAACACCTCGCCTCAACGCTATAACGGGGGTACCCAAGTAGCGGATCAAAACACTTTCAAAATTGGCAAGTCGTGTCTTGCTACAACGTCGCTTTGGAATGACTCAAAAGACGGTATAAATTACAAGGCGTATTACACGACCTTTGTCACGTCCCTTTGACTAACAAAGTGGAGGCGTACTAGCATCGCAGGGCAAGTAATTGGGTTAGCCAACATAACGCCTTGCAACAACGTTACGCGGGGTGTACCCAACTAACAGATGGAAAAACGCACCAAACTAACAAGTAACGTCTTGTGATAACGTCGCCTTAGAGTGGACTAAGAGACGGTAAAAAGTAAGGTCTCGCCTCATCGCGATGACACGTTCACGTGTGTGTGAGAGTCTTACGCATTACTACTCATAAATGCCAAGTACCGGGAAAATGGCCTTGTGCATTACTACCCATAAATTCCAAGGGTCACTCTAAGGTCTTGTGCATTACTACTCATAAATGCCAAGTGCCGGGACAAGGGCCTTACGCATTACTACCCATAAATGCTAAGCGTCACTCTAAAGTCTCGCGCGTTACTACCAATGAAATACGGTAAGCATACAACACATGTGTTTAACACATATCCATTTCGCCATGCCTTGGTATAACCAAGAGGGGCGCGCAATGCAGGAACATATGTCTCCTAACAACAACTACAGATGCTACATCCAATAAGAGGACGAGTCTCAACTCTATTCTATAGTCCACACCACATGGACAATCATGAAAGCAAATGTATGAAATATTACTACCATGTTATCATGCATTACTAAAATATTCATGACAGGTCTTATACGACAATGTCAAGCATCGAAACATAAACATGAAAGGTTCAAAGGGACAACACCCCAAAATGCAACCTCAACCCGACACGGGGAGCCAAAACCATGTACAAAGCCTGGTAAAGGAAACACAATCAACCTAATGCCACATGCGAGATACCAACACCTCCAGCAGGCTGAACAACACCCTCATCTTGAGTGGACATATATGTCTACTTACATACTCAACGAAGAGTCTCAAGTTTCGAACATCGTTGCGAACAATACCTCACTACCAAGCCTATATATACAAGGGCTAAAATCATGCAAGTTGCAATACAAACATCACTGTCAACATATTCGGGGGCTTTCGCCTCAACAACCTCAAGGGCATGCGCCTTAGAAATTTGGGGGCATTCGCCTCAGCTGCCGGGGGAATAATCCCGTCTCTAAGACGCAAGGCGCCCACATGTCCAATGGCAAACGTGGCATATACACCCAACTGATCAAAGCAGAAATCGGGGGCGACAGTATATACCTGTTCAATAAAGCCCGCGATGGAGTCGTACAACAGGTCGTTAGCACCTGCCCGAATCTCAGTCCTATAGGACTCTGAGTCTTTGTACTCCACCACACCATCAACATTGCCTGCTGCATAGGCCTTCTCCTCCCCGACTTGCAAGGCAAGGTCGTGCGCCTCGCTATCCTCAGCAACCTTCTTATGAAGGGCAATAACATCAGACTCGAGTACAACAACTCGAACCTGACAAGATGAGGTTCCCGCCTCCAAGTCAGCAACCTTCGAATCCAAGAAGCGCGCCTTCTCTTTCGCGCTCGCCAGCTCGCGACATACCATGTCGCACTTCTCCTAAAGTGCCTTCTTCTCCTCCAAGTTAAATCACAAGGGAAGAAAGACAAGTTATAAAAGAGTAAGGATGAATACTTACATGCGCAAGACATGTCATTGCACCCTCAGCATACGAGTGCGCATCCTCAGGTTCGCTGGGGCGAACCCTTCGATCAACAGTAGGAATAATCTGCCGGAACACACGTACTCCCACCTCGGGATTAGTCAAGCTGGAATCCTTGGCAAAACGTGGCCCCCCAACAAGCAAAGGGTGTCCACACCCCCACCAGTGATAGCGTCCTTGGCAGAACGAACCAAGTCAGCTCGGAAGAACGCGGCAAGGGGCGTAATACCTATGAACGCACACAAAGATAAACAAGAAGGCCCAAACATTACAGTATAGCAAGAAAAGAAAGGCAAGTTACACAAATTAACGAGGGGACTTCTCTTCCAAGGTCCGGTCCCTCGACCGGGGGGCAGACATACCAGGCGCGCGAGCCTGACCCTAAACGTTCGACGCCTCGCCACCGTCGGATTTCGACCGCTTGGGATCGCTCAAGGGACGCCTCTCAGAGTCAGCTTTTTTGTTCTTGGAACGAGGCGGAGTGTCCGCAACAACAACACACGCGCGTCTACGCACCAATAGGGGAAACAACGTCTCTCGTTCAAAAACTAAGTATGGAGACGCTAATTGAAACACACGCGCGTCTACGCACCAAGAAGGAGGAGCGACGCCTCTCGTTCAAAAGCTAAGTACGGAAGCACTACGCGAAGCACACATGCGGCAACACAATGAGAGGGGGCGTAACACCTCTCGTTCAGAAATTAGATATAATGGCTACATACATGGCGCAACGCGCGCATGTTTCGACACATCAACAAGGTGACGATTCACTTCTAAATTTTAAGTGTAAGATACCACGAACGCCACACTATGCATGTACAACACTGTGCACACACGTCGACATGTTAATGCGAGATTTACCACCTCACATACGAAGCACCTAAAGGATACACCAAGCGGCTATCAAGTCCACACATCTCTAAACGGCTATCACGTCCGCGTATCTGGAAGTGGCTATCATGACCCCATGCCTCTAAGTGGCAGTTGTGTCCACAAATCGCCGAACGACTTTCATATATGTGCGTCACATCAACATATCTATAGCCAAGTAGCGGTCGTAGGAAGCACTCTACCTTGAAAAAGCCAGGTAGCGGCAACAACATGGATAGGCATGTCGCCCCGCCGACCTCTGACCAACGACATGGAATGGTACGTCACCTCGTCGACCTCTGGCCTTCTCCCTACCTCGGAAACATCAAGTAGCAGTCGCTGAATGCACCCAACTTTGGAAAAACTAAGTAGCAGTCGTGGAACGCACCCTACTTCGGAAAACCCAAGTAATAGTCGGCACAAGGGTCAACACCCGCGTCCGAGACAACTATGTGGCGAACATCCCCGACACGGGGGCAACTCCACACCTACGGACTTATAGATTCAAACTACTACATAGCGAACATCCTCTATACAGGGGAAACTCTATATCAGTTAGGGCCTCGTCCCGACACTTATACAGCCTATACGGCACTACGCGCGTCTGCACGACCTGACACTACGCACGTCTGAGCGACCCAACACTACGCGCGTCTGCGCGACCCAACACATGTCTATCATGGGAAGTTCATCGACAACATGTCAGAGGCCTAACACCTCGCAACTAAGGGGTTAACACGCCTATGGTTCGAACTGGTACCTACGTACACCTATATGATCTATACGCCTATTCGGCACATATGTGCACGTACCCAACCACGTCACTACGAACACTCCCACTCCGGGGGCAATACTATATCGACAAAGGCCCCGTCTCTAGACATATACGTTGCAAACATACTCCCATTATGAGGCGTTCGTCAACGACGCGGTGGATGCATGGCGCCTCGCAGTCTCAGGACCTGCGCTTCCGTAACACACACTCCTCTATATAGTGTGAGGATGAAGGTTTACCTCTCCTTAATTTCTCTGACTCTTTTAATGAGTCTTTAGCATATATATATGCTTACATTTCTGTGCGTACATACGCATGTCTACATATACATACACACGTATACATATCCATGTCACGTGTTTATTATTACGATCACATTACCCATATACTTATACACATGTCATTGCATATATACATGCCCATACTTACATGATTTAATTTCATGGCATTGCACGTCACACGCTGACTCACGTACGCGTATACCATGTCCATACACATGTTAACATTCGTATCCATGATTGCATACATAGACTTACATTATTATATATATATATACATACATGTCATACACATACACTTGCTGCACTAACCATGTCGGCAGTTATGACCACTCCCGATAAAAAAAAATGAGGGACACAATAGCAAGGCCCACGCACCAACGGACAGTAAGTCCACCTCGAGGTAACACCCGAATTTAAATCAAACGTATACTCTATCGAAAATATAGTCAAGCAGGGGCCGCGCCACCACTTGACTCGGGGGAAAATGATGGGTATACGTCTGAAGGGTTCATTTTACATTATTCGGACTTCGTTTACACGTCAAACCCACCAACGTCTTCGAATTATTCACCCGTACGTTTGAAATGGTTCGGGACGCGCGCGTACGCGTCCCGGGATAAAACCTCGTCCGGATTGTCCCGACAACCCGGACCACACCGGATTATTGCGATATTCAGTGTGGTCCGGATTGTTCCTCCCGACGACACGCAAACCCTTACGTACACACTACACGTACGGACCTTCCCTATGTCAGCTTTACTCCTGTCTACGCCCGGTTCGTATTTTACACTAAACCGGCGTTGGACCATTCAAAACCGGGTTCGGGTATAGGGGCTCCTATTTAAGGGAATCTATTCACCCATTTCACAATTAATTTGACGCGGAAGCTCTGACCTTTCTCTAGCTTTCTCTCTCTAGATCTCTAATTTAAGCATCGGAGAGGGTTCATCGCACTCCACCCCCCTCCCCCTCTGCGTGGTGTGCGATATTGCCCCTTGTGCATGTATTAGGAAGAGGCGCGTCTACGCTGCAAGACATGCATACACGTGTACACTACAAGACATGCATACACGTATACACTACAAGGCGCGCATACACGCATACTCCGCAAGGCGCGTATACGCGCATCCTCTGCAAAGCGCGTATATGCGCATACTCCGCAAGGTGCACGCATGCACATACACTGCAAGATACTCAAACACTTAGTCATTTCAAGGGCTTGCAAGTCCCCGACAGTCCGGAGCTCCGACTCTCCGACAGTCCGACGCTCCGACAGTCCGATGCAACGACCCTCCGACCCTCCGACAGTCCGACAGTCCGATGCAACGACCCTCCGACCCTCCGACATCCCGACTTTCGGATATCCGCGAGCTCAAACAACTCGTTAGCATAACTACACAACACTTCAAGGACCCGACGACTTTTGAAGTCAACGACCCGCGAAGAGTCGGGATCCAACACTAGGCGTTTCTCAAAGCAATTTGAGTATTAATACTAAAGCAATTTGAAGTATGACTTGTGAAGCAACCATTCAATATTAAGTAGCAGATAACTCACAACATATGCTTGTTTCTTTTTTTTTCACAAAACCAGAAAATTGAATAAACCCTTATTTGTTTACTTACCTTCTCATGGCATTGGAATAAATATTTCATTCGGTTTCTTCTCCTTATGCAAATACAAGGCAATTATATAATCAATCAAACAAGAACTATCTATATTATATGATATATTAACCATTAAATATTCAGTTCAACTAACCTTGTTCTCCTTCTTCACTCTATAAAAATTACGACACCATTCTCCAGCACATAGTACCTCTTGTACTGTTTCAGGAGATAATGAGAAACGATATGAGTCAATCACTCTAGATCCAGCACTAAATGTAGCTTCAGAAGCCACGGTAGTGATTGGAATTGCAAGGATATCACGTGCCATCTTTGATAAGATCTGATATGTGCATGATTCTGATTTCCACCACGCCAAAACATCGAAGGTAGATGGATCACCCACGTGAATATGTATTCCCGCTTCTAGATACCTGACCAGATCTGACTTCTCAACAGGTACATTATCTTGCGCTTTTGCATACTTATAATAGCGAGACCAGCCAGAAGCACGTCTAAACTCATTAGAAACATCTTTAGTAAACCCATATTCAATAGCTTGAGTAGACCCAACTTCCTTTTGATGCTCCTCCAAGTACTCACTATAAAGTTCATGCATCATCCACCTTCATAATATTTTCACGAGCTTCATTGTGTGAATACAATGTCGGAAAAGCATACTCAACTACTGTTTTCTTGCATCTTAGATCCAAGACAGCAACAACAGACATTAACAAGTTACACTCCCCCCAATACTATCAAATTTAGCCTTCATCTTCACACCCATGGAATTAATGAATTCATCCGCATCTCCAACCTTGTCATCTAAAACCTTTTTAATCATTAGCACCTCGTTGAGAAATAAGTTAGAAGTAGGATAGTCACTCCTGGAGATAATATTAGTGGCATGGCTGAAAAATTCCAAAAAATCATAAACTTTTTATACTTTTCTCCAATCTTCCGAACATGGACAATAAATGAAGTTGTTCTCGTTCTTTATATTGGTCAAATGCTTCTTTAAACTTAACAGCAACATCAAGCATATCGAATGTTGAATTTCAACGTGTTTTGCAGTCCAATATCAGCTTCTTATGTGGCAATTTCAGTTGCTGCACAATCTCTGAGAACATGATGAGTCTTTGTTCACTTTGATTAATGTAGTGAACACTCTCACGGACATTCTCATTTATGCCTCTAATCTCAGAAACTCCATCTTGAACCAAAATATTCAATATGTGAGTAGAACATCGAACATGAAACAACTTACCTCCACATAACAGCTTCGTGCTCCTAGAAGAAGTAGACTTTAAGTTTCTAACAGCAACATCATTGTTTGCAGTATTATCCACAGAAATTGTGTAGATCTTATTCTATATTCCACTCCTTGAGACATTTGAAAATTTCAGCAGCAATCTCGATTCCACGATGAGGAGGAGGTATACGAACAAAGTTTAGAACACGTTTTTGCAGCCTCCAATTTGAGTCGACAAAGTGTTCAGTCAAAACCATGTACCAGGATTTCTGGTTAGTCGATTTCCACAAATCAGTAGTTAAACTGTCCAGGAGCACCATCATCTTTTTCTTCTCATTCTCATAAATTTTCTGAAAATCCTTCTTAATTGTTACACGCGGTACTTTTTTCCACTCCGGCGTGCCTCGTTTATGCATAAGATTGAATCATTTTGTCTCTATAACAGAAAATGCGTGCTCATCCATCAATATCCACTCAGCCATCGCCTCCGTCATTTTTAACGTATCAAACTTTCCATTTGTGTAGCGGAAGATATATGACCTTCAACTTGCACCGATGAGTCTACCATTGGAAAATTTATTTTTTGTTGCTACCTTATGCTGAGTCTTCACTTCAAACAATTTTCCATGTGCCTTTTAAAATGAGATTTACTCTTACTTTTTAAAATAGCAAGAAGTCTCTTACAGTGTTTGCATTTTGCTTTGGCTACTCCTTGAACTACAACTTCCTCAAAATCTTCCCACACAATTGATGTCATTGCTCTTTTTTTTTTTTTTTTTTTTTTGAAGATCATCATCTTCATTTTCACCTTCAAGTTCAACACCTCCTCCATCTGCAGAACTATTTCCAATCAGAATTTTATCTGATACATTAGTGGTATCTTGGAATGATGCTTCACTGAGTGGAGGATGATTTTCTGCTTCCATTTCAGTCCCCATTACAACGTGGTACTTGAAATTCCCATAAAAGAAAACTACACCAAGTCAGAAAACGTTATAGATCTTTATTTCTATAGCAGTTTGTATCTGATATTTATTGGGAAATTATTTTTGCCATATATCTACCTAGCTTTTTATATGCAATTTCTTAATCTTGCTTCTTGTAATATTTAAATTGCGTGTATATGCTATCGTTACAGAATCCAAGACTAAAACATGTTTCAAAATGTGTCTAGGTAGTTTACTTCTTTGGTAGCGCTTATATGCAACTTCAAGATGCCATTATCTTATAAGATTAATTTGTTTATATAATGTATATAATTTGATGTTTACTTCTACTTTTGGTCAGATTTACCAACTTGGTGGCATATTAGTTGCACTAGTAAAATCAATAGCAAAATGAAAAGCAAGATGATTGCTTCCCTAAATCAACCAAACATCTCTTGATTGTAGGGAATCGGGAAAGGGACGACGCAGTGGGTTAGGAAGATATGGTAGAGTGACTGAAGATGAAGAGTAATAAGAGAGATAAGACAAATAGAAGAAGATGAATCGCAAAATGACATCTTTGGTTTGGGTTTAGTGACTAATAGTGGGCCTCTAGGAAGATGGGCTGAATTATATATACATATAAATATATAACATCAGGCTCGATTAGGCTCGCGAGCTGTCCGAGTCGATTATAAACGAGCTCGAACTCGATTCGGCACAGATTTAAGCTCGACTCGAAATCCAACGAGTCGAATTCGAATATGACCGAGCCGGTCACGAGTAGCTTGACTCGTTTACACCCCTATCTTGGAGCTTGGTAGAAAAATCCAATTTTTTTATACTAGTCATCTACTTCCAACATAATTATTGCCCCCTAACTTAATTCGTGATTTCGTTCCTGAAGACAGCCACAATGTCATAGTGGAGAGTGTTGGATCATGGTAGAACTCCGGTACGATCTTTGACGGCGATCCTAGCTCCTTCGCTCCACGCAATCCTGCAAGAGGGGATAACCGGGCGGTGACCCAGAATCCCTCTCCGATGCTTAAATGAGTATCTCGTGTAGACTGGCAAACAGTAATCTCAAATAACGTATCTCAAATCGTAATGTGCTCTGAGGTCACCTCTGCCCTTTTATAGGCGGAGAGGTACCTCAGTTACCTGGTGAACCGTTGGGGTGGTTAGCCCGTATTCCGCGTATCTCGGGCACGATCCCGCCTATCTAGGCCATGAGCTCGCTTATCTCGGCCACACCCCGCGTATCTCGGCCACGCTCCGCGTATCTTAGCTACGCTCCGCGTATCTCGGCCACGCCCCGCGTATCGCGGCCTTAACCTCTGATAGCAAGTCCCGACTAATATCGGGGACTCCAGAGTTATCTCATTGTGTCACCGCTCGGGGCCCCTCGTCATCGTGACAGGGCCAATCATTCTCAGGGATTCATCATCGGGGCCTACTTAAAGGCATCTCATCGGGAGCGCCTAGCTCGCCTATCGGGACCGGCTCTGTCGGGACCTCTCATCCTCGGGACTCCCTCTGTCGGGACCCTTCGCCTGGGTCATCTTGACCTCCATTTAGGGCCCAGTGGGCCTATTCACCGTTTCCTCACCGTTAAAGGGCCTAACGGTCATAGCGGAACCCATCAGAGAGTATTCTCATCCTAACACTATAGGGGAATGAAATCGTTGATGTTCTTCCGATGACGGGTTACTTCCATTGTCGGAATCCAGCGTATAATATACTCAGCACCTAAAGTAACTCTGATTGTAATGGGGTAAGTATTAGAAATAATATATTTAAATCAATTCATTAGTTTAAATATTATATTATTACATAGGGTTAAAAGGTCTTTAGGTGTCATATGTTTGAGCAAAATTGAATTTTGGTTTTGTAGACTTTTTGTGTTATATGTTTGCATTTTGTAAACTTTTGGCGCATCCGTTAGGCAATCGTTAAGTTTGACCGTTAGAATACTTTTATTTTAGGGAGTCCTCCAATTTATATCCCTAACTTTTGATTTTAATTTAGTCTCTAAACAAACCCAACCGCACCCTAACCAACAATTGACCTAGCTAGAGCCCGACCCATGACTGGGTCGGACCCTAGTTGGGGTCGCTGATCCTTGCCCACCCAGACCAGGGTCCGACCCAGTCTTGGGTCGGACCCTAGCTGGGTCAAGTTTGGCCTAGGGTCCAATCAGGTTTTTTTGGGACAAAATTGCAAAATTAAAAGTTAGATGTATATAAATTGGAGAATTAAATTAAACATAATAAAAGTATTTAACGGTAAAATTTGACATATGATTAACGGATGCACCAAAAGTCTATAAATTGTAAACATGTGGCACCGAAAGTTTAGAAAAATAAGCATAAGATACAAAAAACCAACATTGGTTAAAAATATGACACGAAAATACGTTTTAACCCTATTATTATTATTTATTTATAAAAACGACATTTGTCCCTGGAAAGTGGAAGATTTACGCAAGAAAACAATAAAATAAAAATAAGGGAAAAGCAAGACGACCGTCGATCCATTCCAGTAGGGCGGAGCAAAAAACCCGACAAACCCGAATTCCCGAAAAACCCGCCCTAACTCGTCCCGAAATTGGGCCCGAGCTCGTATGGGAGGGACTTTTACTCCCAGCTAGGGCTAGGACTAGGGCTTTTTTAAAAAAATCCCGAAAGTCCTGAAAGTCCCTAGTTATTTACCCTAATTCAACAATTTACAACTTAAATAATCTAATTATACTTAAACTAGATGGATATAAAATAAAATAAAGCCTAATTAGTAAGTAACTAACGTAGCTTCATTTCTTTCTTCGTCAAGGTATCGTAAACTGTCTGGACATTCAGTTTTAGCTTTTCCTTTAAATATTCTTTGCACTAGAAAATTTATTTATATTTTTAGATTTACCATTTAAATCTTCAACTCTTTTCAAGTGATTGAGCTGATTTGAAGTTGATTTGGAGCTGACTTGGTGTTGGAGTTGATATGGAGCCGCGTTTATTAGGAGTTATAAACACACTTGTATAGTTGGTGTCTAACTT
The DNA here is from genome assembly GCA_036873135.1 of Clarkia xantiana subsp. parviflora. Taxonomy (NCBI): domain Eukaryota; kingdom Viridiplantae; phylum Streptophyta; class Magnoliopsida; order Myrtales; family Onagraceae; genus Clarkia; species Clarkia xantiana. Next base: position 14,006,625 of record JAPTYO010000012.1, on the reverse strand, counting down.
GTGCTATTCTGTGTGTAAAAGTTGTTATGTTAGTTAGAGGTCTACTATATATAGTAACCGAGACACTTTGTAATACTTGATGATTGATGAAATGAATTGTTCAATTCTACATCATTCTCCAATTCTCGAAATGGTATCAGAGCTTTGTGTAACAAACTTTTTCGGCGGATCTTCTTGATTTTGATATCTTCTCCGACGGATCTTCTTGATCTGGATCTCCTTGATCCGGATCTTCTCTTTGGTAATTCGAGTTACAGGTTTGACGGGGAAGTTTTCTCTTAGCATGGCGGTACCGTCACTGGAATCTTGAAGTTCATCTTCTCCGGCGAGCTTATTCACTTTCCGGCGATTACTTTTCTGTGAAATCCTTTCTGATATGACTACTAAAGTGGACGATCGTCTAACTTTGCATCCTTCTGACACCAATGGAGCTTCCTTGATTAAATTTCAGCTCCTTGGGACAGAGAACTATCAAGCTTGGAGTTGTGCCATAAAGGAAAGTCTTCTTGTCAAGAACAAACTTGGATTTATAGATGGCAGCTTCAATAGAGAATCAGTGGCAGTGAATCAGAGAGCATTATGAGATAGATGCAACGCTCTTGTCAAATCTTGGTTGAGGAAGTCTGTGTCGAAAGAATTGGTTAGTGGCTTGATATACAATCCTACAACGGAGTTGATATGGAACGACTTGAGAGACATGTACAACAAAGTCGATGACACTCGCATCTTTCAGCTCACAAGAGAGATTTATCATGTTACTCAAGGTACATTACAATTACTGCTTATTTTGCTAAATTGAAGATGCCGTGGGATGAGCTAGTTGCTATTAATGATTTGGTGATGGAATGTGAAGTAGATAGAGAGCGGTTGGATGAGCACAAAGAGAATCAAAGTTAATACAATTTCTGATAGGTCTCAATGAAACTTATGGATATGTTAGGACAAATCTCTTGATGAGGCAGCCTTTACCAAGTCTGGGAGTTGCTTATTCATTGCTTTTACAGGAGGAAGATCAGAGGAATATCTCTGGTCATATAATTGATGGCTTGATTGATAATGGAGCAGCTATGTATTCTAATAGGAGGATTGGGCAAGGTTCTGTAAGGAATGGAAGCAGTGAAAGTCTTAGTAATCCCAGTGGAAATGGCTTTAAGAGAACAGATAGATCATGATAAATCTGTAGTTTTTGCAGAAAGAAGGGACATCGAGTTGACACTTGCTGGGAAAAGTATCTTGAGTTGAAGAAGAGGTGGAAGTCTGCCAACATGGTTGTAGGAAGTGACACTATGATTCCTAATGATCCTTTATCTGAAGGTGTTGAAGCTCAGAACAGTGCAGCCAATCAGTACTCGAAGTCACTTTCTCAAGACCAATTATGCCAGATTGATGTTTTTCTGAAGTACATGGAAAAAGGAAAGACGAAAATTGAAGCTCATTCGAATATGGCAGGTAACTTTGATTCATTCACTATGGATTGGATCATTGATTCGGGAGCTACATATCGCATGACTTATAAGAGGGATTGGCTTATTAATCTAAAGGAAAATGACACAAGGTGTAAATTTGTTCATCTTCCTAATGGGAAAAAGTGCAAGGTTACACACATTGGGGATTGTGTTATTCACTCAAAATGCATATTAAGAAATGTGCTTTTGATTCCTGATTTCAAGTTCAATCTTATTGCTGTGAGTAAGCTTCCCTCTCAATTGAAATGTCAGATCATTTTTCATGATGACTCTGTGGTAATACAGGAGATATCAAATGGGCAGAAGTTGGTGACTGGGAGTCTGATTAAAGGCCTGTATGTTGTTCAAGTTACAAAGAGAAGAAACATAGTTGCTACTGTTGCTAATGGTAGAGTTTGTGATGGAGATTCATACATATGGCATAGAAGATTGGGTCATGTGTCAGCTACAAGGCTTAGTTGTATTAAGAGTCTTTGTAGTTCAGATATTGATCAAATAAGGCAATGTACCATCTGCCCTCTTGCTAAACAGACAAGAAAACCTTTTACAGAAAGTGTTTCTCATGCTGCTAGTCCTTTTGAGCTTGTTCATTTGGACCTTTGGGGACCTTATAAAGTTTCCACTATAAAGAGTTTTCAGTATTTTCTTACAATTGTTGATGATCACTCAAGGCACACATGAATATATTTGTGAGCAACAAAAGTGAAACATTATGTCATATTAAGAATTTTCTGATCATGGTGATGACTAAATTTCAATATTCAGTCAAGTGCTTTAGGAGTGACAATGGGGGAGAATTTGTCAATGAGCTCAGCAAGAATCTCTTTCAACAACCAAGGATTCTGCATCAAACCAGTTGTTCCTTCACTCCACAACAGAATGCCAGAGTGGAGAGGAAGCACATGCACTTACTCTATGTGGCAAGAGCTCTTCGATTTCAGGCTTCTATTCCCATTCATCATTGGGGGTATTTTGCTATGGTAGCATGTTATTTGATAAATCTCCTCCCCACTCCCATTTTGAAAGGTAAAAATTCTTATGAGTGCTTAAGGAATAAGACACCATCTCTCAGTCATTTAAGAGTTTTTTGTTGTTTATGTTACACAACCAAACTCAACAACTCAGACAAGCTCTCTCCAAGATCTGAACCTGCTGTCTTCATGGGCTATTCTCCCCCTCAAAAGGGATATTTGGTGATTTATCTAAAAGATCATATATTTCATGTGAGTAGAGATATTGATTTTGATGAAGGAGTATTCCCTTTTAGCTTGAGCAGACAAGAATTAGAGGAGAAGTTTCCTCTTCTGAAGAAGAAGAATGCAGTTAATGATGTTGCTGATGTGTTTTTTCATGATGAGCTGAGTCCTGAGCCTACACCTGTTGAAATTCCTCCTGTAAGGAGATCTACAAAAGTCAGACACGCTCCTAGATGGGTAAATGATTATGTTACCCCAACCATTACTCAAGGAAATGTGTCAAATGCTGTTTTTGGTTTGGAGAGCTTTGTTTAATACAGGAGATTATCTAATTCTCACAGGTGTTACTTGGCAAATATTACTAGGATAAGAGAGCCCATGAGTTACAAGGAAGCTATTCAAGATGAAAATTGGATCATAGCTATGCAGACAGAGGTTAAAGCATTACAAGACAACAACACTTGGGAGATTACAGATTTGTCAGAAGGGAAGAGGTTCATTGGTTGCAAGTGGATCTTTCGAGTTAAGTATAAAGCAGATGGAAGTTTGGAGAGGTACAAAGCAATGTTCGTTGCAAATGGTTACACTCAAATAGAAGGAAAATATTTTACTTAGACTTTCTCTCCAGTTGCAAAGATGCCTACAGTGAGAACTATATTGGCCATTGCAGCAGCTCACACTTGGAATATTTTTCACATGGATGTGAATAATGCCTTTTTACAAGGTGATTTGTATGAAGAGGTCTACATGCAAATACCTCAAGGTTTTGAGGAATCAAATGGATCAGGGACAAACAGGAAGGTGTAAATTATTGAAATCCCTTTATGGACTTAGCCAAGCATCCAGGCAGTGGAACATCAAGTTCACTCAAGCACTTTTGAAGAGTGGATATGTGCAAAGCAGATCAGATTATTCCCTTTTTACAAAATCAAAAGGAGAACATTATGTCTTCTTATTGGTTTATGTAGATGACATTCTCATTACTGGTTCCAATGATGAGATGATTCTGGATTTGAAAAGAGTTTTGGAGACTAACTTCAAACTCAAGGACTTGGGGCAGCTGAAGTACTTTTTGGGATTAGAGTTGGCTAGATCAAAGAAAGGAATGCTTCTCAATCAGAGAAAGTATGCCTTGAAGATCATTATGGATGCTGGTCTAGGTGCTGTGAAGCCTTCTCCTACACCTATGGAATCAGATTTGAAACTAACAACTAAAGATTATGATGAGCATTTTGGTCTAAACAAGGATGATGGTCTTTTTGAAGACCAAGGCTTGTACATGAGATTAGTTGGGAAGCTCTTATACCTCACCATGACAAGACCTGACATTGCTTTCTCTGTTCAACAATTAAGCCAATTTGTTCATCAACCGAAGAAATCACACTACAAGGCAGCAATGAGAGTGATTCGATACATAAAATGGTCTCCTGGACAAGGCTTGTTTTACTCGTCTGAGAATAAAATTGATTTGAAGATCTTCTGTGATGCAGACTGGGGCTCCTGTCCTTTCTCGAGAAGGTCTATCAACTCCTATTGTGTGAAATTAGGAGATGCAGTAGTGGGATGGAAAGTGAAGAATAATTTGACTGTATCTCAGTCAAGCACAGAGGCTGAATATAGAAGTTTGAGTCTTGCAGCAGCTGAAGCCACTTGGATGAAAGGATTACTGGGTGAAATAAGTACATCTCCCAATCACTGTGTACTCAGATAGTGAAGCTGTAATTAAGATGAGCAAAAATCCTTTATTTCATGAAAGGACGAAACATATAGAACTTGATTGTCACACAGTTCGTGAAAAAGGTAGTTGATGGCACTATACGCGCTGTACATGTAGCTTCTGAAGATCAACTTGCTGATTTACTCACAAAAACTTTGCACAAGCAACAACATGAGTTTTTAATAAATCAGTATGGCATCAAGGACGTTTTTCGAGAAAAAAAGGTGAATGCGGAAGAAAAGAAAGAGGGTGGATATTATGAGTTGTAAACACACTTGTATAGTTGGTGTCTAACTTGTGTCTATTCCGTGTGTAAAAGTTGTTATGTTAGTTAGAGGTCTACTATATATAGTAACCGAGACACTTTGTAATACTTGATGATTGATGAAATGAATTATTCAATTCTAAATCATTCTCATATTCTCTAAAGCGTTGAGCTTGAATGCTAATATTCTTATTGTAGAACTTAATCTACGTGTGCGAACTTAATGAATTGTTTGTGAACTTGATGTATGTGATTGTGAATTCGATGTATGTGTTGGTGAATTCAATGTATGTGTTCGTGAATTTAATGAATGTTTGAACTTGGATTTGTATTTAAGTTAAAAATTAATGTTTATTTTCATTCTTAGGTGTAAACTAGGGTTGTCCCTAACCCGTCCTGAATTTGAAAAGTCTCAACCAAGTAGGGACTTTTTCAAATGTTTAACATAGAGCTAATGACAGTTGTGGAAAATCCCAAAAATTAGAACAAATGACATTTTTATAAAAAATCCCGCCTGTTTATTCCGAGCTCACCCCTACATTCCAGACCGTGAGAAATTGGAATGACTGATGAGCGCAGCACAGACGTCATACTCTCTCTCTCGCCCACACCAAACCACACCACTCCATTTTCGTTTTTCTTTATTATTATTATTATTATTATTATTATTATTATTATTATTATTACTATTTCCCTGGTAATAAAACAATAATTCATCATCACTAAACAGAGAGCATCACCACCACCATCATCAACTACGTCAACATCTCCAGGTCGGTATTCCTCTGCTTAAGCTTTCCCTCTACTCTGTTTTTCCTGTGTGTTTGGTAAAATTATTAATTTTTCTTGTAAAAGGTGGTGGATTTTGATCTTCTCCCCTGAAATCGGTGGGTAGTCTCCTTGATTAGTTTTGACTTCTGGGTTGGTCAATCTCGCTGATTGTTTCATGTGAAAGATGCGAGGGTTGAGTTGAGTAGTGAGAGTTGGTTCTGCCTGAGTTTCTTGACTGACCAAACTGGGTTACTATAGAGAAGTAACTTTTGGGGTAATCTCAGATACCATTTAGTTTAGTTGTTAAGAGCTGATGGCTCGCTCGATTTGAAGTTTGCCTCATTATTTTTTTTTTAAAAAAAATTGCATCTTGTTGAAGTAGATGCTACTTTTAAAATGATTTAATTTTGGTTAGTGGGCTTTGTTGAGCAAATCCAGATTAGAATTTCTTTTTTGTCTCCAGTTATTTGGCATACTTGCTGATTGAGTTAAGTTGATAAAGATTTACTCAAGTACAGTCTGCATTTTCTCAGTATCTGCTACATGTATTATAGTCAGGTGTTATTAAACGTTTATGATCCGGCTCCAATTTGCAACTCCTTGGGAGAGAGATAGACACACAATATATGTATCTGTCTCTCTCAGGAGTTGCAACTCCAATCTATGTGTCTGTCTCTATCTAAGTGTGTGGTTGATGAGTACCATTTGAATTTGAACCGTCTAAGTGTTTTTGTTTTTATCAGTATTCGGATAAATAAGTTGAGAGAATATCAATATTTTCATATGCTGAAGTCATGTTATGATTTAGTAACCTTTGTTCAAGTAGTTTAGTTTAATCTGTGTAAGAGGTACTGAAGCCATACTGTCGTCTTGCAGAACACTAACGGCCAAAAAAAATGAAAAGGGCTGCGTGAACGGGATGCCGAATTTTGATCAACAGTTGCCTATTGCTGATACACAGTAAGTTCGTTGCTGTAAATTTCTCTGTCTAAATTTTCACTTGCCCATGATTTTCCATCCCTTGACAGTGTTATGTATGTGTAGATTAACCGTAATGAAATCCAGATAAGTACCTTGCAAGTAATGTTTGGAGGCTGAACTTGATTACAGTGTTGGTAGTTCTTCATGTCTGGAGAAGCAAATTTGGCCTTTTAGATAATAAATTAATTACAGTAGTTTATTAGCTATAAAAACAATGCTTCTTGCTGTGTCTTCATTGATTATGCTGCAAAATTGATGCTCTTTAAGTATATGTATAGCTACATTTGTAGCAGTCTCCCTGTGATGGCGTCATGTTTGGTAATATTTACTTTAAATCTTTACCATATTTCAGTTACGCAGATAACGCATTAAACAGTTACCGGATTTCTGATTTCACGGCACTTGGACAATCTCCTGGATTTCCCTTGGTGGATGCAGTTGAAGTGAGTAAGAGTAAGTCTTCTTTAATGCAGTTAAAATTTGAATATCATATTCAACAGATCAATGGATCTCATCTCTCCTTTTCGCCCCCGCTTGAATTATTATTAGGGTTTGAACTTTGAACGTAGAAAATTGAGATTTTTATTTACCGTAGTTAAAACATGACTCCCCTTTACCACATCTTCTTAGAACGGTAAATTTTATTTTTTTAGATTCTCATCATTCATAATAAAAACGGTTCTAGTGTCATTGAAAGTACTTCAGTGTAATTTCCAGAGAAAGCATTTAGTTTTCTGACTTCGTTTGGTTATTTTATTTTTTGCACATATTATCTGCTTTTCCCCATATAAAATGTTTTCAACTTACAGTTCTCAATGAGATTCTTGGAACTATTATGCCTATCATAAAAAAGTTCTAAAGTTCTACTAACAAATGGGCTTCAGGTAAAAATCGATTTGATATAGCAAAGCAGAGGGCTGAAGCTTCTGCATCAGATTCTATTCAGATTGGCAATCTAGATAAGGTACGTATAATATATGATCTTTAAGTACATGGAAGATGGAACTATGCCTATTATCTTGTTTTGATTTGGAGTTTCTCTTTCCACAGTTTCAAAAGAGTCAACCATCAAATATCACTTCTACATACATCAATAATACAAAAAACTTGAGTAAATCCAGTATGGCTGATGCTAGTCCGATGACTGATATCTCAACTGATGACACAGATGAGAAGAATCAAAGGGTGGATGAATCTCTCTCCTTGCTTTTCAAAATTTGGTTCAAACTTTAGTGTTCTTAATGCAATCAATATCTATCCACCTTTATGTCGGATATGTCAAAATTTTGATTTGTGCAGCTTGATAGAGGTAAATCCATGGTTATTGCTGCTTCTGATTCCAGTGATAGATTGGACAAGACAGATCAGAAGGTTTCAAACACAAACTGTATTTTTGTTATTTGCTTCTTGTTACAAAAGCCTTGTTTAGTTTATATGTTTTTTCCGCCATGCAGACCCTACGTAGGCTTGCACAAAACCGTGAAGCAGCCCGAAAAAGTAGGCTGCGGAAGAAAGTATGTTTGCTATACTTCAAACTCTTTTTTATTTTATTATTATTATAATTATTATATTTTCAGGTGCTGAGTAACTTGATTGGCTTATCTGGGATCTATCCGGTTTTTTTATACGTTTCACTTTATCTGTTTGATGTACTGCCAAATTCGGCATAAATTCTCTTTATGGGATTATGTCAAATATATATATATATTCTCTTTATGGGTTAATTAATGGAGCTTCACAGGCATAGTCTATGTATATTTAGGTTCATGGAGAAAGTTTATGCTTTTGTCTTTTGATAATCCCCTTCACACCAAGGAGAAAACAGAAAAGGGTCACTTAAATGGTTTTTATTTATTTTTGTTGTTGTAAAAGTTAACCGCCGTTCCTTCAGTAGATATGAGTAATCTATTTAGAGGCATAATTTCTGGGTATCTAATTTTGAAAAAGGCATATGTTCAACAACTGGAGAGCAGTCGGTTAAAGCTCACCCAACTAGAACAGGAACTTCAGCGAGCAAGACAGCAGGTAAGAAGATTAAGTTAATTTTACTTTCTTTTTCTCCAGTTGGCAGATACATTCCATAATCTCATTTGACTGAAATGATCTTTACCTCTTGTTGGATTAGGGGATATTTATTTCAAGCAACTCCGGAGACCAGGCTCATGCTATTGGTGGAAATGGTATTCTTTTGTTAACTTGTTGTTTAAGCTATGTAATTATCTGATTTTTTTTTTCTTCCTTGTGTATGACGCATGTCATTTGCGCCAACTGTATTTTTGGCACAAAAGATAAGAAAATAGATGTAGATAAAATATGTCCACTGAGGTTTCATACTAAAACCAATTGGTGATAGTTGGAGTAGCCGATAAAGCTTATATAGTGTACCAACTCTTTCAAACCATCCTATGTGGTACAATTCACTCACATGTATACTTACACTACTTGGTGTGGTAGGGGCGATGGCATTTGATGCAGAGTATGCACGGTGGCTTGAAGAGCAGAACCGCCAAATAAATGAGCTGAGGTCAGCCGTGACTGCACATGCAAGCGATACGGAGCTGCGGATAGTAGTGGATGGAGTGATGGTCCACTATGATGACATCTTTAGGTTGAAAGGGAATGCAGCCAAGAATGATGTTTTTCACTTATTGTCTGGGATGTGGAAGACTCCTGCTGAGCGGTGCTTTCTGTGGCTCGGTGGTTTTCGCCCATCCGAGCTCCTCAAGGTAGCCCCATCCTAATTATTCTATTACCAATCATTAAGCCGCACGATATGATAGGATTTTACGTAAATGAGAATTTATGTTACAGTAAGTTAATAATCCGTACAGAAATTAATTAATATACTAAAAGAACATATGCTGCTTTTCTTGATTCTTGATTAGTTTGTTGTTATAGTAATGTTATTTAAATTAGAAATATATGATATATCATATGCAACAACTATTTATGATTAAAAAAAACAGTTCCACAGAAAAAGTTTTATTTGTTTTTAAAAAATTGTCAAAATTAGATAATATTACAGTGAAATTAACCAAATGTATGTATTTGTATTTGGATATGGCAGCTGCTGTTGAGCCAATTGGAGCCACTGACAGAGCAGCAAGTAGTGAATATCGGGAACCTGCAGCAGTCGTCTCAGCAAGCAGAAGACGCACTTTCTCAGGGTATGGAGGCGTTACAGCAGTCCTTAGCCGAGACATTGACAAGTGGGTCCCTTGGCTCGTCAGGTTCATCTGGAGATGTTGCCAACTACATGGGTCAAATGGCGATGGCCATGGGGAAGCTCGGGACTCTCGAAGGCTTCATCCACCAGGTACAATCATTTTTGCTCAAAATGATGATAAAAGAGTTTGATTGATTTGGTTTGGTTTGGTTTTTGCAAGGCTGATAATCTTAGGCAACAGACACTGCAACAAATGCATAGAGTGTTGACGACTCGACAGTCAGCAAGGGCGCTACTTGCTATCCATGACTACTTCTCGCGACTACGAGCTCTCAGTTCGCTGTGGCTTGCTCGTCCTAGAGAATGAGGATAGGTCATCCAGTTGTAATAGTAAGTACATCACTAATCATCATCATATTGTAAGATAATTCCCACACCTGAGCTGCATAATTGTTAGAAGAAGAAGAAAAAGGTCATTACAATTTGGTCATTAGGTAACAGCTTAGTATTCCCTGTCTTGTTGATTTAGTGTTCCAAGTTTATTATAGTCAGATTGATAGAGTTACATCACTGTTGTCTTATCTAGTCTGTAACATTGTGAAATTTGACTATCTATCGATGAAATTAAGAGGTCTGATTTTTCTGTACATGGCCTTTAGTATTGACATATATCTATCTTCTTTTAAGAGATACAGTTCGGCTCGAGTAAGTGAAATTAATATGTGCATTGGGCTTATTCTTTTTTATTAAGGTTATGAGCTAATATTTAAATATTATGACCATAAACACTTTTAAGGAATGACAAACATTGTAAAAAACCCTCCAATTCCAGGTTAAACATCGTACACTTGCATAATAAAGTATCAACCACATATCTCTGTCATAATCCGTGTTGTGTTGTGTTGCGAGGCATCCGACCATCTGTCATTTTTGGGTCTAACACTAGATCTGTCTTGTTTATCAATCTTAGAGCAGTTAGATGTAAACTACATAACAATGTAAGGCAGAACACAATCATCACATTTCTCCACATTCAGCAATGACACAGGCAAGCTTTGGCTTGTTGTTGGGCCCTGTACCTACATTCTCTATCTTCCTTAGCACCAAAAGTCCATCCCCTATCACTCTCTGCAGCCCAAATATAAACAAACAAACAAACTAGTATCATTTTCTTCTTCTTTCTTTAATAAAGAGGATTCACTTCATAACCAAAAACAATCAACTGCATTGCTATGATGATGCACATACCCCGAATACCACGTGCTTGTTATCGAGCCAATCACATTTTGCGCAGGTTAGGAAGAACTGAAACCACAAGGCAAGAATTTTATTTATTATATATATCGCACATCAAACCAAAATATGTTCTATCACACAGATTGAGTTTAAGTCAGTTAGTTTCTCGACTCAAATTCAGATGAAATTTATGATGAGACAGTGAGAGATCAGAAGTTACCTGGCAACCATTTGAATTTGGACCACTATTAGCCTGAAATGGAGGCCAAAAAATTTGTTCAATTATAGTACAATACTACTATCAAGAACAAAAAAAAAAAAAACTCTGAATTCGCAGACACACACGAACCCAAACTATTTAAATTTTGAAATATACTGCAGAGACAGAACACGTTTATCTTTTTACACTTATTCTAAGGTAATATAACCATTTAGGGGATTATCAATGAGCAATAGAGTGGTTGTCTAGAAGAGCATGTGTGACTTCCTTTACCAGTGATGCAGTAAAAACAGATCAAAGACTGATCCAGATCCTAAGAAAAATAGATATCAAAAGCAATTATCTTGTACAACAGATTCGGCATCAGATCTTGCAAAAGAGTTCTCTGAAAAGGTAGACGAGCTCATAAGTCATGACTAAAGGCAACAGATTTTCAATAAGTACAGCAAAGATACACATTGAACCTTCTAAATCTTCCTCTTTTTCAATTTTTTTTTTTTCCTTTTCTATTTCTGCAGGAGTAAATATATTGACTGAAAGAAGGAATAAAGTTATGCTTATAAACATTAGGCAACGACTATTAAAAGATTTGAAAACAAAACAGCTAGCTCTAAAGCAAAGGCAATAAATACATGGACATACCATTGATAATAGACCCGGGCCAGTGTGTTTGGCAACAAAGTTTTCATCATCAAACTTATGTCCGTAGATGGAGACACACCCACTTCCATCACCCTGCGAAGTAAATTGTTTCAGTTTAATACACACTAAACTAAAATTTTCATGACATATTAACAACATAACCCACAACACTCGTGCGGCCGTGCCCATCATATTCAACTTGTACTGCATTGACAAGAGAATGATATATCCAACCCAAAGAGTATGATTTTTTTGCCAGGGTTAAACAAATCCACTGCTAGTCTGCGTACATAGTCAGCCACACTTCACATAAAAATTTGCCAGATGTTACTGATGCTAAAAAGTGCATCAAATCTGTAATGGCAAAATGATTTCATAACCCTTAAATTGTGATGTGAGAGACCATGCTACGATTCTAAAGATAAATTAGATTAAAAACAGATGCATGGGTTTGAATTACACAAGAACATAGCAATTAATGAACTTCAGTTGATAGATGGAAGAACTCTCTGACTGATACATGTAGTTTTCCTAGAACTTAATGGATTTGGGACTCTTAGGACCAGCCTTCACATACATGGAACGTACACAAACATTTCTCAAATGCACATGATCCCAATGTTGAGACTTAAGATGAATTGCATATTCCACACTTTCAAGTTTCAACACCGGCATTTCGTCTTACTCTCAGACTTCAACATAAGTTGACGTCAATCTTACATGAGTTGAATTTTCCTGCATTCCAGACAGTCTGGTATACTGCATCTACATGGACTTGAAAGTTGAAACCATATCAAAACTTAAAACCTTGGACTTCAAGTAATTGATCCAAGACCATAACCTAATAGGTATTGAAAGCCCTCTCATTTATGTACTTGGTTTCCAAAAAATTAATCAGTATAAGATACTTGGCCAATGCAACAGCCATAAAAAAATTAACTGTCAACCCTATCCAAGCATAATGGTATGATTTCCCTCAACTTCATTGTTTCATATGCCTCGGCAGAGTGTTGTGAGGGATTCTACTTTGATGAAAACTTATATATAAGAATCTATAAGATGGAAGGTAAAAGTTCAATAAGTACTGGAAATCCCCAGCTTGAACGATTGGATGTACCTTCAGAAAATCCCCAGCTTGAACCATGAAATCTTTGATTACTCTATGGAAATGGCACCCCTTGTAGCCAACAGGTAACCCAGCTTTTCTGCCAAATTGGTTGAGGAGCAAGGATAAGCTTTCAGGACTAAAATGGCCAGAGGGTTATATATTACTGAATTAATCTAGAAGGTCTTAACATAAATGTCTGTAACGAATAGGAAGGAATCTACAATGTCAACACAAACAGCTTGGTCGTTAGTGTGATAAACATGTAAAACTCGATCCCCTTAGGCTGTATTAGATGGACAGAAACGAATGTATGTTAAGAAAAGGATAAGACTTGGCTGTTGATTCCACTCACCTGTACTCTCCTGTGCAGAATTGCCTGCAAAAGTTCGAAACCGAATAAGTTAAATTAATCAAGTAAAAAAAAAAGGATTCAATGTAATGTCATCAGCAGTAATGCAAAGAAGTTGCTCCATAAGTATTGAAAATACCGACGAGCTCCTTGAAGTAGTGCGGTAAGAGTACGTGAGAGAGTATGGAAGTGGACCTGAAATTTTCGGCAGTTTTAGGGACAATATCGGCGAAGAGCTCCATCTTGATTCTGCCAGCAGCAACCCCGCCGATGGTTATGTCGAAGAAGACGACCGGGTTCTTAGGGTTTTGTGGTCGCACGTGCCACTCCACCCCTCCGCCATGCCCACCTCCGGACGCCATTTCTTTGTCAGAAGAATATTTCTTCTCAGTCCTCTCTTCCCCCTCGGAGTGAAGCTAAGCAGGAAGAAGATTCTGCAGCTTTTGTTTTGTAGACGAAGAAGCTTCCTTCTTTTTTTTCCTAGATGGGCCTCAGTTCCAAGTTCAACGACTACAGGCCCATCAAAAAAGTAATAAATCTCTTTGTTTCCATCCATTCCTTTTATATTGTAAATAAATAAATAAAATAAATCTTAGCTTGGTCAATTTCCTCTTTGTTTTCCTTTAAAAAGATATTTCAATAATAATAATTATTAATAAGAAAGAAAAGAACACGGCATTCAACTTTAATTAATGTGATTTTACTGGTTCAGCACGTTATCTAAGATTATAGATAGAATAAAGAAGGAAAAAGATACGGATTCCGATTTGAGGATCCGTCAACCTCCGATTTGTGAGGAAAAAACAAAATGCCATCAAAGTTGTGTATAATTACAACATGCCACTCAAAGTGAAATTCGGATGTTTAGGATTCCGAATATCGGAGTCCGTATCACGGCTCAATAAAGAAATATTCATACCAATATTTTACACGGACTAATTCGTTACAAGTAGAAATAAATTTAAGCGTAAAATTAGCATAACAAAGATTTTACCCTTATTATGGGATGCAAATCTCCTGTCTTAGTTTGCCTGTCTTGGTTTCTACCCTATTAATCTCAGCCACACATCTATCATCTCTTTTTTTTTTTTCTTTTTTTCTTTTGTTTTTACTTTTAACTTAATAATTAATTCTCTCGCTGCCCTATAATAGAAAATCATCACTTCACCTTAAATATTAGATTTCGTGCTGAAGGTGATTTTAAACTTTTGTATACCGGATGGTTTTAATGTTTGATTTATCTTTTAGTATAATATAATTAAAATAAAATAAAAACAAAAGCTAGAACAAAAATAATAATTAAAAAAACGTCAATATAATTTATACAAAATTAGTACAACATAACCTGTATTCATAAACAAAATCTACTAAATAAAATCGATCAAAGTTTATATTTATACAATATGTTATATTAGAAAAGATAGTATAGAATAAAAATAATTTTTAATAGTCATGTTAAAAGAAAATTTATATATAAGATAAGATCAATATTATTATTATATATATATATATATATATATATATATATATATATATATATATATATATGGATGTGTATGTGTATGTATGTAGGTAGGTAATGAAAGGATACAATATAAAAAAAAAAAATTGTTGTAATTGTCACTGAGAAAAAAAGATGATCTTTTTATTATTATTTATTTTTTTTTATCGTGGTGCCGTGGTTTTAGAATTAATTGTCAATAAAAATAAATAAATCAAGAGAGAGAAAAGAAAAGAAAATAAAAATGAGAGGAGATGTGTGGCTGAGATTGATAGGGTAGAAACCAAGACAGACAAACCAAGGCAGGCGATTTTCATCCATTAGGAGGGTAGTATATGTCAGGCCATAATAAGGGATGAAAATCGCCTGCCTTGGTTTGTCTGTCTTGGTTTCTACCCTATCAATCTCAGCCACACATCTCCTCTCATTTTTATTTTCTTTTCTTTTCTCTCTCTTGATTTATTTATTTTTATTGACAATTAATTCTAAAACCACGGCACCACGATAAAAAAAAATAAATAATAATAAAAAGATCATCTTTTTTTCTCAGTGACAATTACAACAATTTTTTTTTTTATATTGTATCCTTTCATTACCTACCTACATACATACACATACACATCCATATATATATATATATATATATATATATATATATATATATATATATATATATATATATATATATATATATATATATATATATATATATATATATATATATATATATATATATATATAATAATATTGATCTTATCTTATATATAAATTTTCTTTTAACATGACTATTAAAAATTATTTTTATTCTATACTATCTTTTCTAATATAACATATTGTATAAATATAAACTTTGATCGATTTTATTTAGTAGATTTTGTTTATGAATACAGGTTATGTTGTACTAATTTTGTATAAATTATATTGACGTTTTTTTAATTATTATTTTTGTTCTAGCTTTTGTTTTTATTTTATTTTAATTATATTATACTAAAAGATAAATCAAACATTAAAACCATCCGGTATACAAAAGTTTAAAATCACCTTCAGCACGAAATCTAATATTTAAGGTGAAGTGATGATTTTCTATTATAGGGCAGCGAGAGAATTAATTATTAAGTTAAAAGTAAAAACAAAAGAAAAAAAGAAAAAAAAAAAGAGATGATAGATGTGTGGCTGAGATTAATAGGGTAGAAACCAAGACAGGCAAACTAAGACAGGAGATTTGCATCCCCTCCTAATGCACTCGCGATTTAAAAAAAAGACTTTAATGAATGTTTTTGTTTTAACACTGGACGTTATTAGCTTAGCTACCAGGGTATCAGTGGGAGCATTATTAATTAAGGGAAAAAAAATTCTTAAAGAAAAAACAAAATCAACTTTTACACAAACTAAAGAGTAACTATACTATCACTTTCTGATAGGTGCAGTGTGGAAATTGAACTTACAAGTACAGAGCAAAAGGCTAGTCTCTTATATTATGGTGAATTGAATTACATATTAATCCAGATTAGACAACAAATCAAATCCACCAATCTCTATTCATCCGAACTTAATCCCGAGTCATCCTCTTCCTGCCCGTAGAAGACGTCCTCCACCTCTTCATCCTCATCGTTGCTTTCATCAACTTCCTTGTTCACTTCATCTTCATTCGGGATCGCTTTATCAATCTAATTCAATCAAATACTTCAGAAAACAGTGAATTTATATTATCAATTGAAGCCAGATTCATCCATCTGAAAATACTTCACCTGTGCAGTAACCAGTTGTAGACGACCAACTAATTGCAACAAAGGTTGAAATGCACCACTCCTGTGTCTCATTCTCTGTAACAATCAAAGCAAGACTCAACTCAGCCTGTCTTTAGTTTACCAGTCACTTCAAACACTATCAAAGAGCAGCACCACTTCATTTTTTGTCAGCAGAGTTGAGTAGAAAATGAAAATCATGCATCTGTTCCAACTTCCAAAGTAGTAACATCAAATTTTTTTAACAGCTTCAATCGATTTTAAACAAAACCACTTTACCTCGCTTAGGAGATGAAGTATTTGAGTCTCCTTCTCTTCAGCAACGACATAATTACTGTGACTGATCAATATGCATTTGATCCATTTGAGAACTGCACTTGCATTGCAGGACCTGTTTTGGACCCCATCATATCATTAACGAATAATACTTCTTAGAAGTTTTATCAAAATATGGAGAATAACCCGAACTGGTTTTAGCAGGAAAATGATTCAAAAGGATAAACCTCGATTTCCACATGCTCACTAGAGCATCGAGTAATTTGTAAGCTTCACTTGGATCCATTGATAAAACTGCAGCCCTCATCTAATGCATAGCACAACATACTTGGTTAAGAGCTAAAGATGATTTTTCTTAAAGTAATTTCTCTTCTGCACAAGAGACAAACCTTCCTATGTGAAAGATTTGCTTCAAGATCAATACCCTTGAGCATGTCGGAACTAATTCTGGACTTAGCTGTTAAATCCTTCTCGTGGAGTAAACCTAACGATCTTAGCTGAGCCTCCATACTGATTGGTTTACGACCATCCACTACGATATAAAAAGTGAACATACAATTAAAAAAGGGTGAACTATGCATTAAGAAAATAGCACAGCAAAGAAAAAAGTGTGGACTTCCATTTTCAAAATGGAATCAAATATATGAGGAAAACGACAACTTGAAGGTTAATGCAGTGTTAACGCACCTTTTGTTCCTCTAGGTTTTGCAAGAGCCCTACTTTTAATTATCCCATCCATTACTTCATCAGCATCTACAACAGACCCCTTGTCTGTTTTACTCCCCTTAGTTGTCTCGACTAACCTTGGAACTGGAAGCAACGCACCCTCTGCATTTGCTCTGTCCAGTGCTATAACTGCATTGAAACCAACAACAGTATGTCACGTGAAAGACGAGTGCATAAAAATATTTGAATATTTCCATAACGGTGGCCAAGATTTCAGCAATAGACGGAAGACCTAAACCAGCTAACTGCATAATAGCGCCTTTGCATCAAAGAAATAGAGTTGTTAAGCCAAACACAAAAATAGCAGCAATAATTATCCACTGAAAGACTTCTTATATCATTCTAAATGGCAAAGTTTTGTGTAAACTAATAGACTCAATCATTCATAAATTCGTAGGTCACATGCCCCATTCTTTAGGACCACTATCATGCACTGACAGGGGCTACAAACCGATGACATTAAGGGGGAAAGGACTAGCCAGCTTAGCTATTAGCACTAGGTAAAAGGCCGTCTAATTAACCACTATGTGTTAAAAGGAGATGTAGATGTAGCATAACTGAAGTAATTACTACCATCAGAATGTCCTTGCGGCAACTTTATATGTAACTTGGCATGGCATGGGTTTAACAATAGGGTTAATAACCTAGGAAATGTCTGAATTTTGGCCCATGTTAACCGGAGATGTCTGAATTTTCAAATGTTGATTTGACAGGTATGAGGTTTCAACTTTGTGGATATAAGAGGTCTCCGTTAATTTTTTCCGTTAAAACTAACGGAAGTTGATCACATGCTTGGCATATGACCGGAAATAAAATTAAATTCCCAAAATGCCCTTCTATCAAGTGTGCCCCTTACATGCTTGAACTGAAAAGACAAAAATGCCCTTAAAGGCACCACGGCTCCGGCCACCGCCACCCCGACTCCGGCAAACACCACCCGACTCCGGCAACCACCACCCCAGCTCCGGCGACCACCGCCCAACTCCGGCGACCGCCACCACGGCTCTGATTTGGGCCCAATCGGGGCTGGTGGCTCCGATTTGGGCCTAATCGGAGCCGTGGTGGTGGTCGCCGGAGTCGGGTGGTGGTGGTCGGAGCCGGGGTGGTTTTAATTTTACTTCAGGGGTAATTGTCATTTCACATTTCCTCAAATAAGATATTAAATAAAACAAAATATCAAAATGGGCAAGAATGTCATTTCACACAATTATGTTATATTTAACCCTAACAATGGACGGAAAACCTTAAATCAACAAAGTTGAAATTTCAGAGCTTTCAAATTAACTTTTGAAAATTCAGACATCTCCGGTTAACATGGGGCAAAATTTAGACCTTTCCTAGGTTATTAACCCTTAACAATAACATGTTCAAGCTCAAATGACCAATATATAACACATCTGAAGTATGACTATCATTAGTTCTTGCTGAAATTTTCAAATAATAACTTTTTTAATGTTATTTTCAAATAATAACTATATCAAGTGGCTTAGCAAGCAAACACATACCTTTGTTTTCTTTACGTTCCCCTTTATTAGGCTTAGTGAAAGCTTGATTAGGCAAGAGAACCCCATTGCGGGCACTTTCCAAAATCATGTCTGTCCCAGCATGCACTGAAATTTTCCGGAACAGCGGCTTCACCAGCAAACCATAGGCAACAAAAACCTCGCCTGATGTAGAACTTGAAATGCTTTGCAGTTTTGAAGCAAAAATTGTGGAGAGCATAGCCTGATTCTGGGCTAAACTGTATTCTTTTGATAAAGAGATTTTTGTAGGTGTTGCACTACTTAGTTCCTGAATGCTCTGTCCACACCAAAAGTAACAAACACCAGTCTCTGAAATAGCCAAGACAGAAAGGCCCACATCACCAGTTTCCCTATTCATATTGCTTCTGCAGTCTAGAAAGACGGCAGGGTGCTCCATAGCAAGAACACAGCTTGCTGATTTCTTTTTGCCACTTCCTACTTTCCATACGGCAATATATCTTTCACCAGCAGAAGATGAAAGGATAAAATTCCCATCTTCAGAAAAGATCATGCAACGTACAGCGCCCTACAACATAGAGGTACATTATATACTGAAAAAGCAAACATATATACAAAAGTGCCAAAATGACTCACGGGATGGCCGGAAAATTTCTGAATCTTCTTATGATCTGAGGAATTGAATATCTTCAACTGTCCAGCTGCAGTAGCTACCAACTTTCCATCTGTATGCAAAAAAGGACAGCTTTGTCAGGGATGTATGCTACTAGCTTAACATGCATTTCATGAAAATTAGAGTAACAGTGTGTCACTCTGCAATATAACAAAGATAAATAGTTATATCAATCTTGGACATTTTTCTTCTGTAGCCCAACATTGGAATTTGGACATTTGCTGCCCCATTTGTTCACACCTGTGATTTCATTCATACGAATGGTAAATTGTCCTTAATATTAAAAACATGCAACAGCATACATATAAACTTATTCCTCTAATATAGAAGCACATGTCGTAAGTTGTATCTTAAACAAGATTAAAGCAGCATAGCAATTATCAAAGGCACATCAAATTTTACTTACTATACATAGTGACCAATAATGTACATCGGCAGCACTATTTTTAGGTTCAAATAATGTCCACCCAAGCTACTCTCTTACCACTACCTCCAATTAGTTTCAGTATGCCACAGTCTTTATGTTAGAAGCTGTATTGTTTATCAACAAATGAAGATTCTAGCTTCATGAAATTTCGAACGTATTTATTTTCTCCAGCCTTCCGAGCCCCTTGCTACATGCAAACTGCTAGTGCTAAACCCCACTTTCCATATGGACATCACATTCTGAAAGAAAATATGTGCTGGGTAACAATAACTAGATAGGAACTTGCGGAGTTACTTGCCAATAGGCCATACCTGGTGAGACGGAGATAGAGGATATCCCTCTTGTTGAAGCTTTAAACTTCCTTAAAAGATTTCCTGTAAGGAAATCAATTTCGCAGACCATCCCATCAGCTCCAGCAGTAAAGACGACCTGTCCATGCTTACTACATGAAACGGCACTTACTCCCCTGCATGTTAAGAAATAATAAATAAATATAAAATTTCCGAAAGTAACACCTTGCTCATGAACAAAATGCTAAAATAATCTTTTCACTTATAGATCACCATGACAAGTTCACAGCCACCAAAGGGAAACAAATGTGAAGCATGATACTTACCCAGGATGACAATCATTGACCCTCCATTTCAATTGACCAGCAGCCACATCAAGCCCAAGAATATCACCACTGCCTGTTCCTAGAACTAACAATGAGGAGACGAGCTTTCTTTTTTTCTGCAATCACCAATATGTGAATCTATATAGTTACTAAAAGAAAAGGTTAACATCTTTTATTCTTAGTAATAAAACTTCATCTATATGAAATGTAGCTATGTACCTTTCCATCAGCAGCCAACCATATCATGCACGTATAATCAACTGAAAGGTGGCCTTTCTCCGTTTTAATGAAGGAATCAGTCTCATCGGTCCCAGTGATATCCGCAAACTCTGTTTGAATTTGACCTTTCAGAGTGTCCCAGATCTAAAAATACCAGGAAATGTTACCTAATAAGCCTAATGTAACCACAAATAGTGGATAGACTACAAGGACCATCTCTCTTTTCAATAGAACAGAAGGAACCAACACCACTAAAATTACTATAGCCTGAAAGTCACTGCCCACATTTTTCAAAATTTTGAGATTATAATACATAATACATTAAACTACTAAGAGCATGTTTCTATACTAGTCAACAAATGGTCATTTTGTTCTGAAAAATCACATGACCCGGCCATAGTTGGTGACTTGGTGCAGTGAAGCAACATATGACACGACCTCAAACTCAAACACTTAGTAGGTGCGTATAGTAAGTGCGCTATCCGGCATCCATTCGTTACACAAATCGGTTACACTGCAACTCCAATTTAAACCAAAAAAATTGTACCTTTATACGTCCATCTCCAGAGCTGATTGCAAGAAAGTCCAAAGTTGGACTAAACGCAGTCAAGATGTCTCTGATATTTGAGGACATGATTGAATACTGAAAAGGCGCACGAAACAAAAAGGAAATTATACTTCTGAATTTTTTTCACGACTTGACCAATTGGACAAGTAAGCACTTCTGCGTATTCATCCAAATAGAAAGTAGAGTTCCATCCATCATTTTCAATAGGAAACCTTGAACTCCAATTGAATTGAAATTTCAGAGCACAACTCTATATCTTTCAATGTGATTACCAGGGATGGAGTTCGCCGGTTGACGGCGGCGGCTGTGACGGCGAAGAAGGAGAACAGGATCAACTAGATGCCGCGCCAAGGGTTTTTCTTGGGTTTAAGCAAACTGCTCGGATGCAAGGCTAATACGACAGTCGTTTAGATTTTGCTCTTTTTTATGAATCAGAATTACCGTCTTTACTCTTTTAGTCTTTACCTTGGCGAAAAAAAAAAAATATATATATATATATATATATTTACCGTCTTTCTTTACTCCACTTTGCCCTTGTAGTTTGGACGTTTTCTAAGAAACCCCCTAAATAATGTTCAATTTTTTTTTTCAACCCTATGTTTTGTGATTTTTCATGATTTTTCTACCATGCTCTAAGAGCACCATGCTTTTGGTTTTTTTATTACTAGGGTGGACTTAATTGTAACATATGTAAAACTTTAAAAGTACGAAAAAATATGAAATTTTTTAACCACACCTAATATTTGTATCATATTATTAATAATATCAATTCCCCTATAGGGTTCACCTTTAGGGCAATAGAAAAAATACAAAAAAAAAAAAACCAAAAGTATGGTGCTCTTGGAGCATGATAAAAAGATCTGATAGTTTTGGAAGTCCGATCCAAATAGCAACTGTTGGATATAATTCGAGGCAGCCTAGTACGAGTCGACAGAGTAAATGTCGAGTTCTCAAAAGAACGCATTATCGACCACTCAAGTCCGGAATGAGGAGACAAAGATGAATGATCGACTACCCTACAAACAGAAGTCGACCCACCAGACAACAAAGCACAAGGCGAGAAACTCATTCAAGGCTCCCCTTTGTTGAAGTATAAGTCAAGTTGAGGATTAAAGATTCCTTACTAAAGTACGAGTCAAGTCGAGTCGACCATCAGATACTTGGAGGAAACCTCCCCTCTTAAGAAGGACAGGTGGAGACCTGCTCGCCGCCTCTGGGAAGAGGGAGGCACCAGCTGGCGACCTGCTTGCCGCCCTCTATACCACAAAAACCTTCCTCTGAAGAAAGTTGACCAGCTAGCGACCTGCTCGTCACCTACTGATTTCGTACCGTCTTTCTCAACCAATCAAGTAAAGGCAGCCACCGCCATTAAACAGCCAATCAAGGCATAGTAGCCGCCTCCTTGAAAAAGCCATAAAAAGATCTCCCTATAAATAGGGGCTCACTTTCATTATTTAAAAGTTCTAAGATCTATCAATTACTCTATATTATTCTCTCGATATCCATTACTGACTTAAGCTTCGGAGTGGAATCAGGGTCCATCCCCACCTCTTTTCAGGTCCTCGCCTAGCACAAAGCCACCAAAGGAAACTAAGTGTTCACGCGACCAAGAAAGATACATGAGTGAGCTAGCTCTCGGCGAGACTTAGAAGTCCATTACTCGAAGTTCTAAGGCCACGTCATTTTGATCCCAACATTTGGCGCCGTCTGTGGGAACGGTGATAAAAAAAAGTCATGGCCCCACCAAGGAATCGAGCAAGACAAAATCAAGCACGGATAGCCGAGGGTGTATTCCAAGGACCAAATGAAACCTTGGAAAACTACTTTAGGCGATTTCAAGGAGGATATACCGGGGGTGAACTCTCGGAGAGAGAAGCCATCCGGGTATTCTACAGAGGTTTGGGACCACAGTCCTGATCCTTAGCCATCACTCAATACACTGAACCAGTGGAAAGTTTGGAAGATTTGATTCGACGAGCGACTATCCATGTAGAAGCGGAACAAGCCCGGGTGAGTCGCCCAACTCTACACCAAACCCCACGAGAGCAAGGGGAGAGTTCATCCATTCGAGGAGTTTCTTCAAGAGAATTCCGGCAAACTCAACATAGGATGAAAGCACTTCTAGCAACGGAAGGAACTCGTCGTCCCCTCTCTTACTGTGAAAGTCACCAAGAAGAGGGACACAACACGGAGGATTGCCTTCTGGCGAAGAGAGAATTAGAATTCATGCAAAGAGAAATTCAACGACATCACCGACGTCGAGCCCACGAGGGTCGAAGATGGAGATCCCCTCCAGACAACATCAATGTTTTGTCTGGAGGATTCGCCGCTGGAGGAGAGTCGAGCACAGCCCGAGACACCTATGCAGCTCGAGACATCTCCTTGACAGATACTCGCAAGAGATCAATGGAGCTTGAACCCATGATAGTTACCTTCTCTATGGAGGACTTGTCGAGAGCCACGCTATTCCAGGTAGACGTCCTCGTAATTACAGCTCAAATAGGTAATTTCAAAGTTAAAAGAATACTGGTCGATGGAGGGAGCTCTACTGACGTAATCACCTTCGAGACCATCACCGCGATGGGGTACAAAGAAGAAGATATTCAAAAGATGACTTCCCCATTGGTAGGATTTGCAGGGAGAATAACTTACCCCCTGGGGGCAATACAACTCCCTGTGATCTTGGGTCAAGGATGGAAAGCCCTGCATTTTGTGTTCGTCGACCAGATCAACGCCTACAACGCCATATTGGGAAGGACAACTCTCAATTCCAATTACATTATCCCTTCCACTGCCCATCAAGTCATGAGGTTTCCCACTCATCACGGAATATGAGAAGTATGGGGCGACCAAGATTCATCTCGCCAATGTTACGCCAACTTCCTCCGGAGAAATAACCAGAAGGAAACCCTCTCTATCATCACAGATGAGGATCCTCGAGAAGAAGGAGGACGACCCGCCCCTATGGAAGAATTGATAGAAGTGGCCTTGGAAGGAGAGGAAAGAAAGGTCAAGGTTGGAGCCTCACTCCCCCCAGAATTAGCCAAGAGGATAATCGCCCTCTTAAGGGAATACAAGGAGTTATTTGCTTGGGAACCCAGCGACATGCCAGGGATAAGCCCGGAAATCATCTCCCACGAATTGAGAATAGATCCCGCTATAAAACCCATAGCTTAGAAAAGAAGATCTATGGGGGCATAGAAGAAGGCAGCAATTCGCCAGGAGGTGGGAAAGCTAGTTGAGGCTGGTTTTGTTAAGGAGATACGATTCCAGACCTGGGTCGCCAATCCAGGTTTGGTGAGAAAATCTAACAATAGGTGGAGGATGTGTGTGGATTTTCGAGATCTCAACAAGGCATGTCCAAAGGATTCCTATCCTCTTCCAAGAATTGATCAGTTGGTCGACGCTACTTCAGGACATGAGCTCCTAAGTTTCATGGACGCCTACTCGGGGTACAACCAAATACAGATGCATCCCAAGGACGAGGCCCATACCGCCTTCTACGCCGATTGTGATATTTATCACTATAAACCCATGCCTTTTGGTTTGATAAATGCGGGAGTTACTTATCAACGCATGGTGAACAAGCTCTTCAAACACATGATAGGAAGAAACATGGAAGCATACGTGGACGACATGTTGGTCAAGACCAAGAGAGGGCAGGACCACGTCCAAGATTTGGATGAGGCCTTCGCATGCATGAGACTTCATCAAGTAAGATTGAATCCTACTAAGTGTGCTTTTGGAGTTCAGTCGGGAAATTTTTTGGGCTTTATGGTCAGCCAAAGAGGAATCGAAGCTAACCCCGAGAAGGTGACGGCCATAGAGGAAATGTCCTTGCCTACCTGCCATAGGGAGGTGCAAAGTCTCAATGGAAGACTCGCCTCGTTGAGGAGATTCCTGGCAAGATTGGGGGACAAGTCCCTTTCTTTCTTTAAAATTCTAAGGGCCAACAAGAAGTTCGAATGGACGCCAGAATGTGAGGAGGCCTTCCAACAATTGAAGAAACATCTTCACTCCCTTCCCGCCTTAGCCAAACCTCTACCAGAGGATCCCTTATTCCTATATTTAAGTGTCAGTTCAGCGGCGGTGAGCTCAGTCATCATTAAGGACACTTGCAACATCCAAATTCCAGTATACTACGTCAGCAAACTCTTTGGCGTTGCTGAAGCTAACTATATGGAGATCGAGAAATACCTGTATGCTCTGTTGATAGCAGCTAGGAAACTTCGACCCTATTTCCACGTCCATGAAATCACGGTGCTCACCAACCAACCTCTAAAGCAACTGCTACAGAAGCCCGACGTATCAGGAAGAATGGTCAAGTGTGCAGTAGAGCTAAGTGAATTCCGTATTCACTTTGAGCCACGAAAGGCGATCAAGGGCCAAGCATTGGCCGACTTCATAGCTGAGAATATGATAACACCAGATGCTAAACCCATTATCCTCCCGCAAGAAGAGCATGTCAAAGCTACACCAGAAAGTACAGCCAATGATACCATACCATGGTCGCTGTTCACTGATGGATCGTCCTCTGCCTTAGGGTGTGGGGTAGGTTTGGTATTAACACCACATGATGGGGAGCCACTCCGCTACGCCTTGGATTTAACTTTTCGAGCAACCAATAATGAAGCCGAGTATGAAGCTTTACTCACCGGTCTTCGAATAGCCAAAGGTATGGGAATTACCAACCTAAGGGTAAGATGCGACTCCGAGTTGATTGTCGATAAGACGAATGGGACCTATGTCGCCAAAGGGGAAAACATGAAAAAGTATGCAGGAGAGGTACGAAGACTCATCCAAGACATGCCCCATTTTCGAATAGAGGCTATTCCTCGCAATGAGAATCAAGAAGTAGACGCCCTCAGCAAACTCGCCTGGGGAAACACCCCACCAGTAGCGGTGCACTTCGTTGAAAGTTCCCTTTATTCAGCCATGGAAGTCGGAGCTGAAGTCCTCAACATTCAAGCTCCCGACTCATGGATTACTCCTATCCAGAATTATCTGGAAAAGGGGACTCTTCCCGAAGATCCTCTAGAAGCAACCAAAATTCGAAGGGCGACAGGGCGTTTTGTAATCTTGGACGGATATCTCTACAAAAGAGGATACTCCACCCTTTATCACCGATGCATAACCTCCTCTCAAACAGAAAGGATAATGAAAGACTTACATGGAGGTGATGCGGGATGTCACGAAGGAACCAAGACCTTGGTATTGAAAGCCTTACGACAGGGATTCTATTGGCCGACGATGCATAAAGAGGCGACAACGTTAGTACAAGCCTGCCCTGCCTGTCAAGATTATGCCCCTAGAATCGCAAGGCCGCCGGCGGATCTTACTCCCATGATGAGTGCCTGGCCTTTCGCACAATGGGGAGTTGATCTTCATCTACCTCAATCCACAGGTCAACGCACACATATTGTAGTTGCCATCGACTATTTCTCCAAGTGGATAGAGGCCAAAGCTCTGGCCTCTACGACTACTTTCCAAATGATTAAGTTCATACGAGAGCAAATCATATGTCGATACGGAGTCCCTAAGATCCTCATCAGCGACAATGGTCCTCAGTTCGCCAGCGATGAGGTCGCCGACTTCTGTGAAGAAATGTCGATTAACCATCGATTTGGTTTTGTTCATCATGCACAAACGAATGGACAAGTGGAAGCAACCAATAAAACGATCCTTAACGGATTAAAGAAGAGAGTGGCCTCTCTGAATGGGAAATGGGCTGAAGAGTTAGAGCAAGTACTATAGTCACTCAGAACCTCACCCAAGAGAGCCACGGGCGAGACGCCCTTTAGCATGGTTTATGGGTCAGAGGCCGTCTCACCTATTGAAGTAGTCAATATCTCACAAAGAGTCGCTGCATACGAAGTCGACCAAAACGACGAACAAAGGAGGATCGATCTAGATCTAGCCGACGAGAGAAGATGGACCTCTGAAGAAGTCCAGGGGAGAATGAAGCTCGCCACCGCTAGATATTTTAATCGAAAAGTGGGACGACGCCAGTTCTTTCTAGGAGAAAAGTTCCTACAAAGAAATGAATTCGTAACAGCCGATCAAAGAGGAAAGATGGTACCAAAATGGGAAGGCCCCTACGTAGTCATCGGTATACCATGCCCCAACGCCTACAAATTGGAGGATCCGCAGGGGCAACGCCTCAACAGAACTTTTAACGCGGAACACTTGAAGAAATTCTATGTGTAGAAAGATCCTTCTCTTTATATGTATTTCAAGTACAATAAAATAATTAAAGATGTGATTTCTTTCCTCTTAATATGCTAGAAATAGGACTTCTCGACTTCATACAGTCGGCGACTATCCAGGAATCAAACTGACTCCCCCGACTTCCAAAAGTTGCCATCTACAAAGGAGATCAGTCATAACACTGACTCCTCGACTTCATACAGTCGGCGACGATTCAGGAAATTAGTCATAAAACTGACTCCTTCAACGATCTACAAAGGAGATCAGTCATAACACAGACTCCTCGACTTCATACAGTCGGCGACGATTCAGGAGATTAGTCATAAAACTGACTCCTTCAACTATCTACAAAGGAGATCAGTCATAACACTGACTCCTCGACTTCATACAGTCGGCGACGATTCAGGAGATTAGTCATAAAACTGAATCCTTCAACTATGTACAAATGAGATCAGTCATAACACTGACTCCTCGACTTCATACAGTCGGCGGCGATTCAGGAGATTAGTCATAAAAATGACTCCTTCAACTTTCTACAAAGGAGCAGTCATAACTGACTCCTCGACTTCCTACAGTCGGTGGCAATCAAGAGATCATTCATAACATTGACTCCCTCCCCCGACTTCCGAAAGTCGCCTCTACACAGGAGATCAGTCACAACACTGACTCCTTCAACTTTCTACAAAGGAGCAGTCATAACTGACTCCTCGACTTCCTACAGTCGGTGGCGATCAAGAGATCAGTCATAACACTGACTCCCTCCCCCGACATCCGAAAGTCGCCTCTACACAGGAGATGGTCACAACACTGACTCCTTCAACTTTCTACAAAGGAGCAGTCACAACTGACTCCTCGACTTCCTACAGTCGGTGGCGATCAAGAGATCAGTCATAACACTAACTCCCTCCCCCGACTTCCGAAAGTCGCCTCTACACAGGAGATCAGTCACAACACTGACTCCTTCAACTTTCTACAAAGGAGCAGTCATAACTGACTCATCGACTTCCTACAGTCGGTGGCGATCAAGAGATCAGTCATAACACTGACTCCCTCCCCCGACTTCCGAAAGTCGCCTCTACGAATGAGATCAGTCCCTGCTGACTCCCTGATTGCAGAGGGGCAAAGTCCTCTCATCATAAAAGGTACTCGACATAACTCCTTCCCCTTTATTTTAAAAGATTAATGACTTATGTCTCGGGGGCAAGTGTTGGATATGATTCAAGGCAGCCTAGTACGAGTCGATAGAGTAAAGGTCGAGTTCTTAAAATAACGCATTATCGACCACTCAAGTCCGGAATGAGGAGACAAAGATGAATGGTCAACTACCCTACAAACAGAAGTCGACCCACCAAACAACAAAGGACAAGGCGAGAAACTCATTCAAGGCTCCCCTTTGTTGAAGTATAAGTCAAGTCGATGATTAAATCTTCCTTACTAAAGTATGAGTCAAGTCGAGTCGACCATCAGATACTTGGAGGAAACCTTCCCTCTTAAGAAAGGACAGGTGGAGACCTGCTCGCCGCCTCTGGGAAGACTTCCCTCCGAAGGAAGAGGCACCAGCTGGCGACCTGCTTGCCGCCCTCTATACCACGAAAACCTTCCTCTGAAGAAAGTTGCACCAGCTAGCGACCTGCTTGTCACCTAATGATTTCGCATCGTCTTTCTCAACCAATCAAGTAAAGGCAGTCACCGCCATTAAACAGCCAATCAAGGCATAATAGCCGCCTCCTTGAAAAAGTCGGTAAAGATCTCCCTATAAATAGGGGCTCACTTTCATTATTTAAAAGTTCTAAGATCTATCAATTACTCTATATTATTCTCTCGATATCCATTACTGACTTAAGCTTCGGAGTGGAATCAGGGGCCATCCCCATCTTTGGATTTTACAAACTTTATGTTCGTTACTAGGAGTAATGAAACCCTCCGGCTGATCCATGTAGATCTCTTCCTCCAGGTTTCCGTGGAGGAATGCGGTCTTAACATTCATTTGGTGCAGCTCGAGATCGAGACTTGTGACCAGGACCATGACTGGCCCTAACCGTGGTTTTACGCACAGAAAGATAAATATGAGATAAGGAATGGTATCATCAGAAAGCAGAGCTGGAAGGGTAAGCCCCCCCTCGTTAAGGGAAGCAACACGGCATTGTTACGGAGGATCAGTCACCCGGGCAAACCAACCCTCCTCCAAGAAGAATTGTGCTATGCCCCCCATCAGTGAGTTTTTTGTGTCAAAGTCAACTTCGTGAAATGGGTATATCCTTTACCATCAAGTCGGGTTTCGCACCTCCCGACCTTTTCAATCAGTGGTGAGCCTTCTTTCAGGACTCAACTTATCCTTGTGCCCATGTGGTTAGCAGGTAAATCAACTATATACTATGATGGCTTTCATTTAAGGCGATCTCTTTCTTTTATTATTTTCTTCCATTTCTTCACTTGAGGTATTTCCAATGCTTGCCAACAGTTGTTAGAGTTAGGTTTTCACCCTACTCGATGGGATACTTCTTGGGAGAAGTTCGATGCCTTTGACTTTCGTCTAGGCTTTTGTTAATCCCATTTTTAGCCCGATCATTTCTCCCACTCGGAATAATGCTTATTATCGGAGCATTGTTTCCTCTGGGAACTAGAGCAGTGTTTGAACCTTGACTAACAACTTTTCCTTTGACAACCTCTCGGTCTCGGGGTTTCACTTCCGAGATGAATTCCTTGATCATTAGGATCTGGAACCAAGTTTGGTCGGATCACTCCCACTGGAAAGAATGGGTAGTTTTAGGTAGTTGCATCATTCCTGGTTCAGCTATATGACCATCAAGTTCAACTTGATTTGTCTCAACAACAACAATGATTTCGTGTGGTAGGGTTTATTCCTCCCACTGGATTTACTATGAAAATGTTCCCATTCTCATTTACCATGTCATTCACTTGAGTTGCTGGTTCAAATCTCTCTCCCACTCGAATTAAGTGGGATCTGATTGTCAGTGATATCCTGCTCTGTTTTGATCATGACTACATAGATCTAATCTGTCCATGCATTTGTAATATTCGACCACGACCCCATTTTCTAAAGCTTTAAACAAGTATTTTCTAAGAGTAGATCACATACTCTTGTCCTAAATACATGTTTAATGCGCAATTTAATGTCGCATGATGACATGATTTAACTCATCATCATCTTTTAGCTTTTATGGCGGCATGTCTTACCGATTTTATTGGAACACAGTTTACATACATGTGTGTCATCTTTTTCATCCCTTAGGGAACACCTGATAGAGTAACTCAAACATTATGTTCTTGAATTGTACTTCTTGATGTGTGTTTTAATTGATTTGAATGCCTAGCCTAACATATCGTTCAAGGCGTTTGGAAGGAAAATTGTTTAACCGACTTAATCCTTATTCGTTGCAAAACTTATCTCAGAGATTTTATCCCATCTCTGAACTGAGCATCTTGGGTTTTCACCCTATGCGTTAGCTGATACTTTTACAAGGTCGTGGTAGCTTCGAAGCCTATTTCGTAGCGATGTAAATGGTATCAATAAGTTGTTTCCAAGGAATGCAAACAAAAATTCAACACTTCATCATTAAATTCGTATTTTGAAACGACGTGTTCCGTCTTTCGAGGTCCACTTGCGTGTAGCGATATTTACCGAAGTTTTAACCCTAGATTAATTCGTTTCATTTCTAAATTTAATTCAATTTAATCCAATCGGTTTCGCACATGATCATCATTACAGATTATTTCATTCAATGGAGTACTTAATAATAAAAAAAGATTTATGACCGGTTCATTCTTAGAACTACACAATCAATGGATTTTAATGGCATTTCGATTTTACTCAAAGAATTAGATGTAGGATAAAATGTATGGAGTTTTTTGATTCAGCTATTTCCAATAGCCTTATTGCTTCGGTTTGCTTACATTTCGGATCGATCTCGTTTCTAGCCGAGTCGATTAATCTTGATAAGCAGAACTCATTTCGAATCGAATGGTAACTACTTTATTCAATAAATTCGAAACAATAATAACCAAAATTCAAACAAAATGAACAATAGGAAAAAACCAACATAAACAGTACTGGGGTCTCAGATCTCAAACTTGAAGCAGCCACGAAGAAGAATGATGGACAGGTCGTCTTAACCGAGTTGTACCGTGAAGGCACTGATCATCATTTAGACCTTTTGTTTCCGGGGGTTGCCAAGCATTTTTAGCATACCAATGAATCTGTCATCGAATGCCTCGGATTCTTTCAGAAATTTTCCTTATTTATCATCTGCTTCGAACAGGTCTATTGTCGTCTTAATCGATTTGATTAGAAGCGTGAACCCTTTTTCGTCAACAAACCATAAAAGAGGAAACATCCTCATTACTTTCTGAGCCCTTGTCCATACGTCTAACTCGTCAGTGGGATCATGAAATGCTATTACACCGTCATCACTGCATAGATACTATAGTATTCTGCCATTAAGGTGTAAGCATATGGTGATGGGCGCCGTAATTGGTAGCTCATAATATGCATAGTTTACCGAAGGAAATTAGGTACATGTCACATTAGGGTAATTGGGCCAGACCCAAATCCCAATTGACATGAGAAGCCCAAAATTGGGCCTCACTATGCATAGTGGCCGACCGAATATTTGGAGTGGGCAAAGTGGACTTTTTTCCACTTTGCTCCTCCTATAGATACATGGTGTTAGGGGATTTTTAGGGTTAATCACAATTCCCTCATTAGAGTGTTTTAGATAGAAAAACCCTCCCCCCTTCACCAAGTGTTTCGGCCGAACCTTACTCCTCACCCAATGTGTGCTAATTTGCTTTCTAAGCAAACACTCAAGAGATCTGTCCCCGTGCCAAGAATCGATCAGAGGTTTTGCTGTGGAGACTATACCACGTAGGGCTTCCTTAACCAGGACCTCAACGGGTGCCGTTCGGTGGATCGTGAACTCCTTGCAGAAGGATCTAGGGACTGAGGATCACGTTTTATGTATGTGCAAATCTTCCGCTGCGTAATTTCGATTACTAGCATGTACCATGATTTAGTATCCGTAGTGATTACTCCTCGTAATCTAACAGTGGTATCAAAGCCTGTGTTAGGAGTTCATGATTTTAATAAATTGATGTTCTTGAAATTCAAAGAAAAGCGAAATTTTTAAAAGAAAATTTTAAAATTTCGATTTTTAAGGTTGATGGTAAAACTGAAATTTTCATGATGTTCTTAGTTAATTTGATGTTCATGATCTTCAAGAAAAGTGTAATATTTATCAAAATCAAACATTGGATTCGAGATCTTATTAAAATTTGATCTTGAAATTTGACAACTTGTTCCTAATTTGGTGTTTGTGCCGAAAATTTTAATAATTTTTCAAGGTAAATTTTTTAATTTCCTGGTCTACAAGCAAATAAATTTCGGCACACACATTAAAATATTGTTTATCATATTTTAACTTTTAATTAAGGTAACAATATATCTATAATTGGGAACATTAGGATAGATTCACATTAATATGTAGAAATATATATAACTATCAATATATCTTAATATTTAATTGGGTTAAAAATATTATTGATAGATTTAGTTACTTAAAAGATTGAGAAAATATATTGTCAGTATATTTGTTACCCTATTTAAGATATAGACAATAAATACATATATATATATATATATATATTAACATATATAAGCCGAGTTTTATATATATATATATATATTGTTGATTGATTTAATCTTATAGATATATGTTAGTGATTTAGCC
The DNA here is from genome assembly GCA_036873135.1 of Clarkia xantiana subsp. parviflora. Taxonomy (NCBI): domain Eukaryota; kingdom Viridiplantae; phylum Streptophyta; class Magnoliopsida; order Myrtales; family Onagraceae; genus Clarkia; species Clarkia xantiana. The sequence continues at coordinate 13,973,322 of JAPTYO010000012.1, read as the reverse complement.
GAAATATATATATATATATATATTTAATATTGGAAATTATTTTATATAATAAATGTTACTTGGTGGCTAAGTTAAATATTTGTGGGCTTTAAAACCTTACTTGGGCCACAAGTAAACATTTTAGCCCAACCTTTAATATTTTAATAATTAGGCCGGTCCAATATGTCAAACCGGGACGAAATAAAACCGAACCGGATTTTATCAATCGGTTCGACCTAGTCGGGTCGGGTCGGACCGGGGTAACTAAGTGGATCTAACTGAACCGGTTTCGCATGTTGAACCGAACCAAACCCTATTTTAATTGGAACGGTTCTGACCGAACCAGATTTTAAAATTAGAACCGGACCCGAACTGTATTTTTCTGAACCGAACGGGACCAAACCGGACCGAAATTGACTGAACCGAACTGAATTTTCAAAACCGAATTCAAGTCAATTAAATTAAATAGGGTGGTCAAATTTTAAAATCCAAATGTTTAGAACCTAAAATGGCTTACACAGTGCTCAAGGGTTCGATGTTATTTACATAACAATAAGTAGGGATGCGCATTAAAACCGGTCCGACCGGACTGGTTCGGAACTGGTTTGGAACCGGACCGTTTGGAACCGGTTCAGCTCGGAACGATTCCAAACAGACCAGTTCTGAACATGCTAAACTAGAACCAGACCAGGGGGTATACCCATTCGGTTCAAAGAACCAGTCCGAACCGGACCGGTTTTGGAACTGCTTTATTATTTATAAATTAATAAACAAATAAAAAATGACACCTAAGCAGTGTTATCAGAACCGGACTGGACGTCGAACCGGCAAGGGTGCCGGTTCCCGGTTCATCGGTCAGACCGCCGGTCCGACCCGGTTCGGTTGCTGGTCCATATAATATAATATATATGATATAATAATCCAGACCGCCAGTCCGACCTGGTTTTTTTTGTTTTTTTTTAATGAAAGGAAAGTCCGAACCGGTGAACCGGCGAACCGCCCGGTTCGCCCAAAACCGGCCGGTTCGGTGAAAACCCCGGACTTCAGAACCGGGTTCGCTTACATCCTCCGGAAATGAGCAAACCGGACCGTGTAGGGGTCCGGTTCCGGTCCGACCGCCGGTCCGGCCCGGTTCTGATAACACTGCACCTAAGTCCTTACCTGTACTCTTTGTGGCTTCGAAACTTGGGAGAGTGGAGACAGAGGGATTCATGTTTCATTGAGCAATGGAATTTTCAAATAATGCTAAAGTCTTTATTACTCTATAGTTATATACAATACAGAATATCAATAGACTCATAGAGTAATAGACAGACCAGAGAGCTAGAAGTGAGATCTCTTCTTCGTTCTTCAATCTTCCTTTACAGTTTGACCCACTCTAATTCGTCATTCTTCGAGGCTCAAGCTGCAGTCCGCCTCCCCACCATCATCTCCCCGTCGTCGCGTCTCCGCCTCCCGGTCGTCGTGTCTTTGCCTCCCGACGTCCCGTCCTTTCTCTTCTCCTCGATTTCAGTCTTCTTTGCTGAAGCTTTAAACCCTAAGGGCACGTTTGATTGCCGGTATTGCGATATCCTAATACCGGTATTAGCTAATACCGTGTTTGTGTCAACTTGGTATTGGTATTAGCTAATACTTGGTATTAGCTAATACTCAATTATAGAAGGAATTTGGTATTAATTAATACCATCTAAAAGTAAAGCATTAGCTAATACCAATCTCCTAATTACCAATTTACCCTTGTAATATATGGCGAACTCTCACTGTTTACATCGTATCTTCGGGCCGGACCCCGTTTACATCGAAACTTCGAACACGGGTCGGGCCGAGTCATGTTCGGGCCGGGCTGGGCGGTTTGGGCCGGGCTGGGCGGGTCGGGCCGGACTGGGTGATTCGGGCTGTGCTTGTCAGTTCGGGCCGGGCTGGGTGATTCAGGCTGGACTGGTCAGTTCGGGCCGGGCTGGGTGGTTCGTGCCAGCCAGGTCAATTCGGGTCGGGCTGTGCGGTTCGGGCCGGGCTGAGCAATTCGGGTTGTTCGGGTCGGGTTGCTTTACGTTGCTTTGGTTTAGTTCGGGCTAGGCCCGGCTAGAACGGGCCGGGTCGGGCTAATCACTTTTTTCAATTGTTTTGTACTATTTTTATATATATACATATTTATATATTAGCAAAAATAGTTTTTACTATTTATACATAAATTTGATTTTTTTTATGAAAAATATTATTTTAAATAATTGAAGTTACTTTTTTTTTTTGGTTAAATTTTATCTTTGTTAAATTAATTATATGTAAAATATATATTCATTGAAAATGTAAGTAAGGGTAATTAGGTCTTTTAGGATATCCTAATACATGGCTCAATCAAACATTGTATTAGCTAAGCATGTATTAGCTAATACCGGTATTAGGATATCGCAATACCGGCAATCAAACGTGCCCTAAGTTTTTTTTTTTGGGTCTTCTTGAACTGAACGGTCGTTTTTCTGTTTTCTTTTATAGAAAAAACGGTCCAAATATCCAACCGGTTCAAGACTGATTTATTTGAAAAGCAGTTTAGAACCGGTCCGGAACCGTTTCTGGACCGGTTCTAACCAGACCAGTTTTTTTTAAGCCAACCTAAGCCAATATAAAACCCTAACCATCACTGGACTGGACCGTTTAAAACAGTTCCGGTCCGGTTCAAAACCGGTCCAGGCCGGACCGGTCCAATGCCCATCCCTAACAATAAGACCTCTATGCCTTATTTCGATTATGGGGATGGATCTCGGAGATACGTGATTTTGAGACTGGATTAATTAAATGGCTGAATTGCAATTGTTTATTATTCAATATATATATTTATGCATGATTAGAACTGTTGTCTTGACTGAGTCAAGCTAGCTGGATACTGCATGTTGTGGGCAGAGCCCTGGTTAAATTTATGGAATGCGCACTAGAATAGACATGTTGTGATGGTTGGTAATGCCTAGGATTCATGTCTAGAATGTTGCGTGATTGAATATAAGCATGAATTGCAAATCAGCCCCTAATGTTTAAAATTATTTTAAAATCGAAAACCAGTCACCAAATATGTAGGATGAATGTGAATGATTCATGTTTGACACGTATGCTAGAATGTTGAGGATGTAGCCGCATTTGATAATTTACTTGGAAGTAGAATTATGTATGCAAGCATGAGTTCCTCGGAACATTAAACGCATGACGCGTAAGCATGTGTTTGGTTTGTTTGATGAATGTTACTTGCGTATGATAATTTACATGGTTAGTAGAATTATATATGCATGAGTGAATTCATCAGAATATTTTCCAAAATACAAAGGGCCTTGGGAAAGCCAAGATCGGGTATGCTTGTTTTAAAATTCCCGTTCCGGTAATTTGCGATTTAAACCATTTTAAAAGACTGATCTATTGGATTGAAAACGGCGGTAATGTGAACTCTTTCACAACCATGCCTTCCAGATTGCGTGGTTCGTAGAACTGTTATTTTTCGGATTCAATATTAATAGATATCTGATGTATGCAATTCTTTCTCAAAATGTTATTGTCTACCTAATTTTGCATAACCATCAATGTGCTAGTTTTCATGGCTGACCCGATACAGTTCTACGAACCACGCAATCTGGAAGGCATGGATTACGATGCATGGAGAGATAATGTTATGGATCTTCTGATCGCTGCGGATCTTGGCGATCAGGTCAATCCGACGGCGGATAGGTTGAGCTTGGACGAATACAAAAACCCACATGAAATCAACGGAAAGAAAAGGTTGAGGAAGGATCGTAATGCACGAGAGTTGATTCTCTCGCAGTTGTCAACTGAAGTAGAAGGAGAATTTGTACACCTCAGCACATTGCATCTTTGGAGTGCCATATACCTTCGCTACGGTAAGGGTAAGGCCGTTGAAGCTAAAGCCTTGATGGCGGAATACTTCAGTATTCTATGCAGCGATGACGGCATAATAGCCTATCATGATCCCGCTGATGAGTTGGACGTATGGACACGGGCTCAGAAGGTAATGAGAATGTTTCCTCTTTCATGGTTTAACGAGAATGGCCTAACGCGTTTGATAAAATTGATTAAGACGATGATAGACCTATTCGAAACAGATGATAAAGAATGAAATTTTCATAGGAGCCCGAGGCATTTGATAAAAGATTCATCGGTATGCTGAAATGCTTGGAAACCCCCAGCAAAAAGAAGTCTAAACGATGATCTGGTACTTTACTCACCATGATATCAGTACCTTTTAGGTACATTTCGGTTAAGACAACTAGTCCATCAAACTTCTTCATGATTGCTTCGAGTTTGAGATCTGAGACCCCAGTATTGTTCAGTGTTGGTTTTTCCTATTTGTTTAATGAATGTTTTTGGATTACATTGTTTCGGTTTCATTGAATAAAGTAGTTACCTTTCGATTCGAAAAGAGTTCTGCTTGTCAAGATTAATCTACTCGGTTAAAAACGGGATCGATCCGAAATAAGTAAATAACAAAAATAAAAACGCCATTATAAATGGCAGAATCAAGCAAATCCATACATTTTCTCCTACATCTAAATCTGTGGACTAGATCATGCCATTAAAATCCATCGATTGCGTAGCTCTAAGAATTAACCGATTAAAACTCTTTCTTTATTATTATAACTCCATTGAATGAAATAATTTGTGATGATAATCATGTTCGAAATCGATTGGATTAAATTCAGAAATGAAACGATTTAACCAAGGGTTAGAACCTCGGTAAAATTGCGCTATGCGCAATTGGACCTTGAAAGACGGAACACATCGTTTCAAAGTACGAGTTTAATAATGAAGTGTTTAAATGATGATGTGCTGAATTTTCGTTTGCATTCCTTCGAATATAACTTATTGATAACATTTACATCGGTAGGAAGTAGGCTTCGAAATCTACTATGACCTTGTAAAAGTATCGACTGACGCATAAGGTGAAAACCTGAAATGCTTAGATCGGAGATGGGATAAAATCTCTGAAATAAGTTAGCAAACGAAGACGGATGAAGTCGGTTAAACTATTTCTTCCGTACGCCTTGAACGATAAGTCATGCTAAGCATTCAAATCAAATGACACACTTCTAAAGGCATAGTTTGTAAACATAATGTTGTAGTCATTTCGCCAAACGTTCCCTATGGGATTATGAGAAAGTGATTCACATTAATGCAAAACTATGTTCCATTATAATCGGTAAAACACGCCGCCATAAAAGCTTAAGAATGATAATGAGTTAAATCATATCACCATGCGGCATTAATTTGCGCATTAAACACGTATCTAGGACAAGAGTATGCGAACTACTCTTTGAAAGTAAATGTTTACAGCTAGAAAAATGGTGCCGTGGTCGAACATGAGACATTACATACTTGAGGACAAATTTTCGGATGCATTGACGGTTTCAGTACAATGAGTCTTGATTAGACAGAAGAAGATATAACTGACATCAGGTCCCACTTAATTCGAGTATGATAGATTTGAACCAGCAACTCAAATGAATGACATGGTAAATGATAATGGGAACATTTTCATTATAAATCTAGTGGGAGGAATAAACTCCCTCCACACGAAATCACTGTTGCAGTTGAGACAAATCAAGTTGAACCTGATTATCGTAATGCTAAACCGAGGATGCCACAACTACCTATACTACCCATTGTTCCTAGTGGGAGTGATCCGACAAACTTGTTTCCAGATCCTAGTGATCAAGGAATTCATCTTCGAAGTAAAATCCTGAGACCGAGAAGTCGTATAAGGAAAGTTGTCGGTTATGGTTAAAACACTCATCGTGTACCCAATAGAATTGATGCTCCGATAAGAAGCATCATCTCGAATGGGAGAATTGATCCCAATTGGAAGAAATGCTCTGATAAGAGGCATTATTTCGAGTGGGAGAGACGTTAAGACTCTAAGACGGGATAATCAAGCCTAGACGAAAGTCAAAGGCGTCGAACTTCTCCAAAGAAGTATCCCATTTGGAAGAGTGACATACTCACTCTATCGACTGTCAACGTGCATTGGAAAGACCTCAAGTGGAGAAATGGAGGAAAATTAAATGAGAGAGATCGCCTAAATGAAAGCCATTAAGGTCTATACTTGATTTACCTGCTAACTACAGGGGCATAAGGATAGGTTGAGTCCTGAAAGAAGGCTCACCACTGATGGAAAAGGTCGAGCGATACGTAGCTCAACTTGTTGCGAAAGGCTATACCTAACTTCACGGAATGGACTTTGACAAAACATACTCACCACATGTGCGTAAAAAACACGGTGGATGGCCATTTATGGTCCTGGTCGCAGGTCTCGATTTCGAACTGCACCGAGTAGGTATTAAGACCGCATCCCTCCTCGGAACCCGGATGAAGAGATCTACATGGAGAAACCAGAGGGTTTCATTACCCATGGTGACGAACATAAAGTTTGTAAACTCCAAAGATCCATCTACTGTCTTAAATGGTCGTCATGACAATGGTTCCGCAGATTCCACGAGGAAATAGTAGGAAACGGATCTGTGAGTTTATCACAAGGATCCATGCGTGTATTATAAGACCTCCAGATCTAAGTATGTCATCTTAACCTTATGCGTGGACGACATACTTATTGCTGTAAACGACATGAGATTTATAAATAAGTCAAAGTCCTGGTTGGCGACGATCCAAGAGATCAGTCATAATACTGACTCCTTCAACTATCTACAAAGGAGATTAGTCATAACACTGACTCCTCGACTTCATATAGTCGGCGATCTACAAAGGAGATTAGTGTCACTCCATTTGTTGTAGAGGATTCAACTACTAGAACACGGAAGCAGCGGGCTCCAATTTTTCAGGAATTTTAGACCACGCTTTTGATAAGCTTTGATTTTTGGCTAGAAACTCTCTCTGTCGTGTATCCACGATTAATGCCATAACACTGACTCCTCGACTTTATATAGTCGGCGACGATCCAGGAGATCAGTCATAATACTGACTCCTTCAACTATCTACAAAGGAGATTAGTCATAACACTGAGTCCTCGACTTCATATAGTCGGCGACGATATAGGAGATCAGTCATAATACAGACTCCTTCAACTATCTACAAAAGAGCAGTCTTAATTGATTCCTCGACTTCCTACAGTCCACAGCAACCAAGAGATCAGTTGTAACACTGACTCCCCTTGCCACCGACTTCCGAAAGTCGCCCCTAAAAAAGATGCGACCTAGTATCTACATGTTATAAAAGAATAGTCTTAATTGACTCCTCAACACTAAAAGGTCATCTCGATGAAGGAGATCAGTCTCTACTGACTCATCGATTCTATCAACGCCAAATGACGGAAAGGAAACTAAGTGCTAAGAAAGTCGAGGGGCAAAATCATTTTCTCATCAAAGAAGGTACTCGACATAACTCCTTCCCCTTTATTTTAAAGACTGATGACTTATGTCTCGGGGGCAAGTGTTGGATATGATTCAAGGCAACCTAGTACAAGTCGACAGAATAAAAGTTGAGATCTCAAAAGAACATATGGTGGAACATTCTAGTCCAGAATAAGGGGATGAAGATGAATGGTCGACTATCCTACAAACAGAAGTCGACTTCCCACACAACAACCATAAGGGACAAGGCGAAAAGGTCGTCCAGGGCTCCCCTCTTAAAAGAGTAAGTCGAGTCGAAGACCAAAGCTTCCCTTCTCAAGGTGCGAGTCAAGTCGAGTCGATCATCAGGAATTTAGGAGAAACCTTCCCTCTTAAGGAAATGACAGGTGGAGAACTGCTCGCCGCCTCTAGAAGACTTCTATCTGAAGGAAGAGGCACCAGCTGACGACCTGCTCGCCGTTCTCCATACCACAAAACCTTCCTCCTAAGGAAGAGGCACCAGCTGGCGACGTGTTTGTCACCTACTGACTTCTCACCGTCTCTCCCAAACCAATCAGAGAAAGGCAGCCACCGCCATTAAACAGCCAATCAGGGCACAGTAGCTGCCACTTGAAGTCGGTAATCTTTTCCTATAAATATGGGAACCCTCTCAATAATTAAAAAAGTCTTCATTGATACTTCATATTATTCTCTCCAAATCCATTACTGACTTAAGCTTCAGAGTGGAATATGGGGCCATCCCCACCCCCTTTTCAAGTCCTCGCCTCATACAAAGCCTCAAAAGGAAACTAAGTACCCAAGAGGACAAAAAAGATACCTAAGAGAGCTAGCCTGCGGCGATATCTCGAAGTCCGTTACCCGAAGTTCAAGGCCACGTCATTTTGATCCCAACATTTGGCGCCGTCTGTGGGAACAAAGATCAAAAAGTCATGGCACCACCAAGGAATCGAGCAAGACAAAATCAAGCACGGATAGCCGAAGGTATATTCCAAGGACCAAATGAAACCTTGGAAAATTAATTTAGGCGATTGCAAGGAGGATATACCAGAGGTGAACTCTCGGAGAGAGAAGCCATCTGGGTATTCTTCAGAGGATTGGGATCTCAATCCCGATCCTTAGCCATCACTCAATACACGGAACCATTGGGAAGTTTAGAAGAAATGATGCAACAAGCGACTCTCTACGTAGAGGTGGAGCGAGCCCGGATGAATCGCCACCATCAGCAAGAGCCACCACGAGGTCAAGGCGAGAGCTCTTCCATGAGAGAAGCCTCGTCAAGAGAATTCCGACAAACTCAAAAAAGGTTAGAAAGACTTCACCTAAGTGAAGAAAGTCGTCATCCTAATCCTTGTTGTGAATATCATCAAAAGGAGGGGCATGATATCGAAGACTGTCTCCTCAAAAGGAGAGAGTTGGAATTTATGCAAGAGTAGGATCTTGTGTTTGAGTAATTCGCTCGACTAGTCGTCGTGTGCTGACATTAGCTTGGATACTTGCTGCGACTACACAAGTGATACATATGCGACCGTAATTTGGCTTAGATGCCTAAGTAGGGAGCTCGTAGATAGAGTATTCCAGAGAGCGTTGTAAACAACCTCTACTTGGTGTTGTCTCTTAAGTAGAGGGTGTCTTTGATACATCTCTTGTATCTGTACATAACCTGTCTCAAACTGTTTCGCATTGATTCGAGACGTATATTGGTTAGTAAATAATATGGAGCTATAAATCTCCTTGTAAGGCTATGTTGCCTGTCATGTCGTCCCACTGGACTAGATTTGACCGAACTATTCGATCCTTATATCGGGTTCGGCTAGTTCGTTCTTTTCAGCTTGCAATGACAATATGATTGGACCATACTATTCACGACTAGCCTGTTCCGTTTAGATTGCATTATTGTCTGATTAAATCAAACTATTCAGGGTAGATATCTTACCAGAGTAGTCTGTTCTATTCAGTTTAGTATTTCACATAGAGTTATTACCTCTTACTCGAGTTTCGACAATATGCCGGTTACCTGGACTTTTTTTAGTAGAAGTGATTGCCTTTTGAGGGCGATACCTGGTGTAGATATCTTGGATTGAATCTATATAGGATGCTGAAGTTGTTTTCCTCGTATGTGGCTTCCTCTAAGGAAGAGTGATGTTGCGCGTTCGCGTGCTCGCGTGTTCGCGTGACCTTTCATTTCTGAACTTTTTCCTAATAGTTAGGTGGGGTGACAAGCACTTGTTCGTTCGGTGCCCCCCGAGTCGCTTGGCAGTCACACCATCTTTCTTTGCTCGGGTGTGATGAGTATCTATTGTAAGTAGGATATGTTAAACTCTTGTAATAGTTGTATTTCACGACGTGCCCCCGTTATTGCGACAAGTGTTATACATTTCCCTTGGTGACTCTTGTGTGGCAGCGCCCATTCTTGAGGAGTATTTGTGAATTCCCTCCCTCCTATTCCTTGCATTTTGATGCAATTGTATTTGTTGGTAGGATTGAGTAGGGGTAATGACTTTCGTTCGGACGTATGTGGCACTTAGTTTTCCTTTGGCTGTTTTCCGAGTATTCTTGTGCGGAACCTCAAATGCCGTAGTTCCCGTACCATAGGTAGGTAATACCTTATGTTTCTTCATGGTGGTGTGCCCCCCCCCCCCCCCCCCCCCATTGTGGTTTTTACTTGTAGCCTAACTTCTCTTGAAGTTGTGCTTGTGTCACGGATGTATACATGGTTGAGGAATGTCGAACTGGCAAGGTCCCCCTCTTTTCCTTGTGTCTTTATCGGAGATAGTGTGTATGTTACCTTTAACATCCCCATTAGGACCAGTATGCATGGGTAGGCGCATGTAAGCACATGTTGGTGCGCGTAGGTGCGCGTAGGCACATGTATTTGCGTCGGATTGTTTGGGATCCCTCCATCCGTGACGAAGGAGTATTTGTTAGAGTCATCTCCTTCTTATTTGCTTGACGAAGGAGTATTTGTAGGATTTCGGAGATAGCTATGTCACCTTCTCCACGTGATGGTTTTAGCACAGATGTGCGTATAGCGCATGAGTCGCTCTTGAGTAACACTCCATAGTGTTGGTGGGGTTGTCCCTTGAATGGTGTCCCCTCTTGTTTATTGTTGTGATGCGATGTTTAGAACCTTTGATTTCCTCCACAGAGGTGTAATCAGCGTATGCCCCCGCTTGGGGATTGTTAGGTGATGGTGTTTACGCGAACGCAAGGGACTAAGCTGTCGTGCTGTAATCGTTGATTTCGTTTTTGTAGGCACCAGTCAGTCGGGTGTTTGACCGGTGTGTCTGTTTGTTTTCACCTATTGGTGGGGCTTGACAATGTTGTTATTGTTTGCTTCGTCACAGCGCAACGAGACATGTGCAGTCTTGGTTGTCTTTTTGTTACAGAGGCATGGGGTGTTGCTTGCTCTAGCATTGGTTGTGTGTGCGTTGGCTGTTGCACTTTGTCCCCGTGAGGAATTGCTTCCCATGACTTGGGTGCGTTGTAGAGACGTACGCACTTTGGAGGTGTATGCGTTTGACAATTAATGTTCTTCTTTGGCGTTGCTTGCTTGATAGAGCAAGGCGGTTGTGACCACTCTGATAATCGAAGAGGGGTCCTTTGAAAGCTGTGCGCTTGAATGGTGAACGATGTTCACTGAGTGGCCAGCTCAGACAGAGCTTAAGTGGCCTTCGACAATATTCCGGCGGCGATGATGGTCCGCGTCAAGTCGTTTTTCGAGTTGTATCGAATTTTTGAAGGTTTGACCTTCCTTTGCTTTGTATCTTCCTTGATTCTCCCTGCGCTGGTTGTGATCGTTCCTCGGTTAGAGGTTTCGACAGCGCTTACGATAGGTGTGGTAGCGAGCGTCTGGGGGCTTCGCGTTGTTATCCATACCATGAGGTCTGGGTTGGGTTGTATCGTCATTGTTTTCGGTTGACGACGATTTCTGGTGATAGCGATTCCCTCGCCGGGCCGGAGTGGCCGTGACGCGTCCAACTTGTTGGTCGGACGCCGATGGTTGGTGGTAGTAGGGAAGCTATTGCGGTGATGCACACTGCTATAGGGGCGCATGATGTCGGTACACCTGCTTGTAGGTGCAATGAACTTGGTGGTATGTCCAGGGTATGTCTCATGTGTTGTTTGGATCGCGTAGCATAGCATTCCAGAGTTAGTCTTTGCATGTCCCTTGTGTTGGACTATGCGTCTCCTCTTGGGTAGTCTTTGTGAGTGTCAATGTTTGTATTGGCGCATCATCATGTTGGTGTTTTTGAGCATGTTGCATCTTCTAGGACGCGTATGCTTCCCTTGCCTAACATCACCATGTATGATGAATATGTTTGCCATATAGTTGCTGCTGGTAAGCGAGAGCATGTTCGTTCGAATCTCGCGGACGGCGCCAAAATGTTGGATCCTGACTCTTCGCGGGTCGTTGACTCGAAAGTCGTCGGGTCCTTGAAGTGTTGTGTAGTTATACTGGCGGGTTGATTGAGCTCGCGGATATCCGACAGTCGGGGTGTCAGGTGGTCGTAGTGTCGGAGCGTCGGAGACTTGCAAGCCCTTAAAATGGCTAAGTGTTTGGGTGTCTTGTAGTGTCTTCGCATGCACGTGTCTTGTAGTATGTGCATGCCTCGTGGAGTATACACATATGCGTGTCTTGCGGAGTATGCGCACACTGCGGGGTATGCGTGCCTTGGCGGAGTATGTACGTATGTGCATCTAGTAGAGTGTCGGGACTCGGACTAGACAAACTGTCGAGTCCTTGTATTGATGCGGGAAGATGCCTCGAGTTGTTCACTTTCCGGGTTTTCGCACGTGTCGGGGCTCGTGCATCTCCGTATACCTGCAAGAGGGGCGGTATCGCACACCACGCGAGGGGAGGGGGTGGAGTGCGATGAACCCTCTCTGAAGCTTAAGTCAGGTATTTTAGAGAGAGAAAGTAAGAGAGTGGGCAGAGCTTCCGCTGTCAACTTAGTTTGAAATGAATGATCAAGGCCCCTATTTATAGGAAACCTTGGAATCAAACCGGGTTTTGAACCGTCTGACGTCGGTTCAATGCAAAGTATGAGCCGAGCGTAGACGGGAGTAAAGCTGACATCGGGAGGGTTTGCAGGTGCGGTGTTTACGTAGGAGTTTATATGTCAACAATAAGAGGAATCCGGACCGTCCCGAGGTATCGCGAGGATCCCGGGAGGTCTGGAATAACGAGACAATCCGGAGGGTCGGATTATCCCGCAATCCGGATCGGATCCGGATTGTCTGCAATCCGGAGCCGATCCGGATTGTCATGCAATCCGGAGCTGATCCGGATTGTCATGCAATCCGGACGCGGTGCAAGTCCGGGGCGCGTACGCGCGTGCCCCAGACTTTTTAGTACCCGCAGGTGAATAATTCGAAACCGTTTAGTGAGTTCGACGTGTGTACGAAGTCCGAATAATATAAAACGAACCCGAATCGGACGTATACCCATCACCCCATATATATGGGAGGAGTAAAGTGGACAAAAGTCCACTTTACCCCCCCTCATTAATTTCGGCCGGCCATGCTAGTATAGGGAGGCCCAATTTTGGGCTTCTCATGTCAATCGGGATTTGGGTCTTGCCCAATACCCTAATGTGACATGTACCCAATTAACTTAGGTAACATATACATATAATGGGCTTCCATTTACGGCGCCCAACACCATATGCTTACACTACGTTCATCTTGGGAATTAAAATTGCTAGAGATCGTGCCGCTCGCAGGTTATGTCTATCTCAGGAAGCCTATATCAACAAACTGTTGAAAAGGTTCATATTATAAGATGTCAAACCTGTGGAGACGCCGGTAGTATTCGGGTGCGAGTTGTCAAAACGTGAAGGCCCGAAGAACCAGCAAGAGCGTGAACAGATGAGGAGTGCAGAGTATTTAAGCATGGTCAGAAGTCTCATGTACGCCATGCTTTGCACTTGTCCGGACATCTGTTACGCTGTGGGCCTAATAGCAAGATTCCAATCAGACCCTGGCTGTCAACATTTAAAGGCTATAAAACAGATCATACGTTATCTGAAAGGTACTACCGACTACGTACTGTGCTATGAGGGCTGGAATTTAAAATTGACCGGTTACAGTGAGGTCGACCATAGTGGTGATCCAGACGATCGTAAGTCCACCACAGGAGGATTCTTTCTCCTTGCTAATGTCGCCATTTCATGGACGAGCAAGAAGCAATCCTGTGTCGCGCTGTCTACGATGGAATCAGAATTCGTTGCTCTCTCTAAAAATGCGCAGAAGCAGTCTGGCTGAAAAGGCTTCTTACTACACTACTTGATGACGATGTCGGGAGTAAGCCTGTGAAGGTGTACTCTGATAGCCAGGCAGCTATTGCGGCAGTTAAGAATCCAAAGTACCATAGTAGGACTAAACAAATTGATGCGAAATATAATTATGCTAAATCTATGGTAGAAGACAATATAATCACTTTAGAATACTCACCCACTGATGACATGGTAGCGGACCCATTAACTAAACCATTACGCAAAGAGACATTGAAAAGCATGTTAAACTGCTTGGGTTGCGTAGGGTTTAAAAGTGGGCATGTATCTTTGATAACATTTTAGTAATTGAAAGTTACATTTTTAATAAACGAGAGAATTGCAAATTGAGTTTATGATTCATCGACGTCATAATGTTTGATTACATCGGATTTTACGGTCTATAAACTGAGTCGTAGAAGGACGCAGTCCTCTGCCTAAATTATGTCGAATGTGGGCCTGCCTCATCACAAGGGCACGGTCGTCTTGTAGGAAAGGGGGACCTATGCCATAACAAGACTGGTTAAGAACCAGAGGGTAAACTTGGTTACGCAAAACAATCATTTGGTTTCGGAGTAACATGACATGATTTTCATTTTGCACATCACCGTGATGAACTATTTTCGTCATTAACCACATTTTGGGCCGGATGAAAATTATGCGATAGCATTATTGACATATCCCACTCCTGACAATGTTCGGGTATAATATTGACGCGTGCTTCGTACTACGCGTGCCATGTTTGACCACGGGTCATGCTCGGTTGTGCTAGGTAGAATCCTCGTGATTCGGATGAGCGCAGACTTCTTCACCTCGAGCGTGTGATTGATCTCGGGAGCCTTATGAAGAGGCATCCAAAGTATCCTTATGGACTTAGAACTCATATCTAAGGTCAGGCTCAATGTTCGCTTCCCAGCGTAAGAGCGTAGTGCTTAAGAAAAAGGCCAAGTGACCACGTCTTTGGAAACCGATTGGGTTTGACTAAGGGTATGAGCAATGAGGATGGTCAAGTTCACCTGTAATTCACTGATTCTTGTATTCACTAGGTGGCCACCAATCGGATATTAGTTGAAGGTCGTGAATACTTGTGCGGATGCCTTGGAGAAGTATTCCTATGTGGAAACTGGGCAATTGGAGAATTAACAGTTGACCTAGGATACAACGTTGTACAATTTAATGTTTTTAACAGGTTGATTGGAAATAGGGAATCAACGTTTCGCGGGCACTACAACACTCCTAACAGATGAGTAGCACGATGCCCGTCGTATCCGACGGTCGCATGGCAAACCTCGTATGAACATTTCGGAAGCAGGGGCAAGATCGGAAGAATAAAATGTTGATGCGATTTGGAAAAAAATACATTAACAGGCATCCTCCCATTCCGGCGAGTGGGAGCTGTTAGCATATGGTGACTGGGCGCTGTAAATGGAAGCCCATTAATATGTATATGTTACCTGAGAAAATTGGGTAAATGTCACATTAGGAAATTGGGCTAGACCCAAATCCCAATTGACATGAGTGGGCCTCCCTTATACACTAGGCCGGTCGAATATTATGTGTGGGCAAAGTGGACTATTGTCCACTTTGCTCCTCCTATAAATAGGGAGTGTTAGGGGTTTTATTAGAGTAATTCACAATTCATCGTTTGTGGCAATTTGAGAGAAAACCCCTCCTCCCTAAATACACATACTTCGGCCGAACCACATACTCACCAAGGGTGTGCCAATTTTCTTTTAGCAAATACTGTGGAGATTTGTCCCTCCAAAGTATCAATCAGAGGCTTTGCTGTGGAGACTATACCGCGTAGGGCTTCCTTAACAAGAACCTCTACGGGTTCCGTCCGGTGGATCGAGAACTCCCTCAGCAAGATCTTGGGACTACGGAAAACGTTTGAGGTATGTGCACATCTTCCGCTGCGTAATTGTGGTTACTTGCATGTACCGTTTATGAGTTTATGTAGTATTTAGCCACGTAATCCTACAGGAGCCGGGATGGTGGAGAGATGAAGGGCCGGCGTATGGTGGAGCTGGTGACGAGCGATGGTAGTTCAATGTGCAAAGGGAGAAGATCTGGTGATGATCCGGTGTATGGCGTGAATTAATGGAGATATAAGGAGATGAATTTTGATCAGGAACCGATGTAAACAACTTTTATTCAACTTCTTATTGTTGTCTTCCCCCACTTCCTTACACGCCTCACACACACACACACACACATATATGTATATATACTAACATAGACTAGGGTTTTGTCTCTAACTAGGAAGTAAATAAACTAATAAATAAATACAAATTATTCTAAATATTAAACTAAATATGCAAAAAATATATTATGCAATAAATACAAATAACTATCCTAATATTGCCCTGAGCATCTTTGGAAGTTTCGTGACTTACGATATTTAGACATTTCCCCATTTAAGCGCGCTATGTCACGCATGTCGCATGTGGTCCAAAATTCGGTGTTTACAGTTTGCCCCTCTTTGGACGGATTCCCGTAGAACGCGTTCGAGGGGGTTCGTCCAAAGACAAGGAAACACTGAATTTTGGATGAGAAAAATGTATCTTTTTTGAGTCATCGAATCTTCAAGGGAGCTCCTGGCTTATTTCGGACGGTGCAAAAGAGTAGAGCCTCTGTCGGCGGTGCCCCTATTGGCGGTGCTTCCGTTGGCGGTGTTTAAAAGTAGAACCTCTATCGGCGGTGCTCCTGTTGGTGGTGCTTCAGTTGGCGGTGGGGTAAAGAAAAGCCTCTAGTGGCGTGCGGGAAAGTAAAGCCTTCAGTTGCGTGCGACAAAGTAAAGCCTCCAGTGGCGTGCGGAAAAGTAAAGAAAAACCTCCAGTGGCGTGCAGTAAAGAAAAGCCTCAATCGATGATGCCTCAATCAACGATGCCTCCAGTGGCATGCAATAAAGTAAAACCTTAGTCGATGATGCCTCCAATGGTGAGCGATAAGGAAAAGCTTCAAGTGGCGGATGTTAGAGAAGAGCCTTTAGTGGTGTCCGTCGGAGAAGAGCCTCTAGTGGCGTCCGTTGGAGAAGAGCCTCTAGTGGCGTCCCTTGGAGAAGAGCCTCTAGTGGCGTCCGTTGGAGAAGTGCCTCTAGTGGCGTGACTTGCGAATGCTGAATACTAAGTCTTCGTTCGTTGGGTTGTGACTCTCGAAAATCTGGACAACTACAGATCCCGATTGTCAGTGGTGACTAGCATACATGGGGCAGCGCAACACCGTTGAAAAGAGTAGATGTGATTAATATCATATCTGGGACAGCGCAACATCGTTGTGGTGACTAGCATATCTGGGACAGCACAACACCGGTTGTGGTGACTTGCGAGAGTAGACTGTAACCGACATGTTTGCCGTGAAATTGACTCGTAGGAACAGACTGTAACAGTCCTACTAATCCTCGAAATGTGACTTGCGAGAGCAGACTGTAACCGCCTCGCTTTCCATGAAGTTGACTTGTAGGAACAGACTGTAACAGTCATACTCATCCTTGAATGGTGACTTGCGAGACCAGACTGTAACCGTCCCGCTTTCCGTGAAGTTGACTCGTAGGAACAGACTGTAACAGTCCTACTCATCCTTGAAATGCGACTTGCCAGAACAGAGTGTAACCGTCTCGCTTTCCGTGAAGATGACTTGGAAGGCGCTGTATACACATGCGCATGAATGTTTGTCCCTAATTTTTGCCTAAATTGCGCATGGTGCGACAATCTAGCGGGATCTTTATCTTTTTTAGAGTTTCTCTCTTATTTTCTCCTTTTTCCACGGTCTAATTTGAGAGATCGTCGACCGTGCCCATCGGTTTCCCTATTTTTTGCATGGACTGCCTCGCGAGGTTTTCAGCCCATCGGGATTTTATTTTCTCTCCTTTTGCCATGATTGCGATTTCTGAATTTTCTATCATGCCCCCTATTTCCTGATTTTGCCTAGGCCGCCCTTTCATGTTTTCAACCTAGCGGAAGCACTCTTATTTGGTAGCCGATTAATGGGTGGTTGTGACCCTCTCAATTATTTCCGCATTTTCCATTGCGGAAGATCTTCTTTTCAGTAGTCAATTTCGTGTTGACTGTGGCCCATTTTTTATTTATTTTCCGTCTCGGTGCGGGAGTATTTGTAACCGTTTAGAGGGTAGCCGTGACCCTTTTCTCACCGTCTTCGATATTGCGGGAGCTCTTTTGATTTGTAGTCATTTGGAGGGTGGCCGTGGCCCTTTCAAATATTTCACACGCTCACCAAATTTGTGGGAATTCGCTCTTTATACCTAGCCATTTTTAAGGTGGCTGTGGCCCTTTCAACAATTTATCATCCTCTCAGGATTTGGGGAACACTCTTTGTATGTAGTTGTTTTAAGGGTGGGTAGGCCCTTTCAAAGAATTTCCCGGCCTCACAAGATTCACGGGAAGACTCTGTATATGTAGCCATTTTGAGGGTGGCTGTGGCCATTTCTTTTATTTTCCCGCCCTCACCGGGTTCGCGAGGTCACTCTTTTATTTGTAACCGTTTGGATGGTGGCTGTGGCCCTTTTTTATTCTCCCGCCCTCGCAGGGTTCGCGGGGTCACTCTTTTATTTGTAGCTGTTTGGAGGGTGGCTGTGGCATTTTCACTTTTTTCCCGCTTTTGATGTTGCGGGAGCGCTCTTTATCTATAGCCAATTGAAGGATGGTTGTGGCCCTTTCTTTGTAGTCGTTTTAGGGACGACTGTAGCCCTTTCTATTTGTAGTTGATTTAGGGACAATTGTGATCCTTTTATTTCTTCATGCTTTCACAAGATTTGCATGAACCTAAAGAAAAATTAGTTTTTTTTTTTTTTTTTGCAGCTCACCTTTTTCCATAACTGTCCCTGTGGGTTTTCGATCATGCCTCTCTCCCTACCTTTTGCCTAGGTCACATTTACAGGTTCTAAACCTAGCAGGAATCTTTTTTTTTTCTCTCTTTTTTATTTTTTTTCTTGAAATAGAAAATTTACCAAAAATAATCAACAAAAATTATTTACATGCCCCTAGTGGCATATTGAAAAGTTCTAATTCAAAATATCTTCTAGAGAAGGACTCAGTTGATTGTGTCAAAATACGTCGCCATGTTAATTTCCTGGATGGACCCTACGACCAATGAATGACAAGACAATGATTTCTTCTCTCAACTTCTCAAGTGCCCTGGCTATTACTTAATCTCATATGGGGATGCCCCATGGCTAGAACCTATCGGGTTAGGCTCGTCGCATGCTGGATGAATGGCCTGGTTGATGAACACACATGGATGGTGTTGAGTTTGACACAGTAGGCCGCATATGGTAAATTGGGGCATAGATATTGTCTGAGGTATCTGAGACAAATTCGGCAGCTGACACAAGAATGGTTGGCGAGCAAAGGTCGTGCACGAGATGTGCTCTTCAGGGTCTTTGATTTGGAT
This sequence comes from Clarkia xantiana subsp. parviflora, assembly GCA_036873135.1. NCBI lineage: Eukaryota > Viridiplantae > Streptophyta > Magnoliopsida > Myrtales > Onagraceae > Clarkia > Clarkia xantiana. Next base: position 13,954,304 of record JAPTYO010000012.1, on the reverse strand, counting down.
GATTATTCGAGCTGCACAATGAGTAAGGAAAAACTCAACTTTTGGGGATAAAATTGATCACAACTTCTCTTACCTGGGTGTTGGATCTTTCTAATGGGAAATATGCTCGCTATGCGACTGGACCTGCTGCATGTCCTGATTTTCCTGCTCCATCTAGCAAACACAAATTGTATATATACACCTGCCGGAATGTAAATACCCCTGAACATCTAATGGAAGGCACCAACAATAATGTTTTCTTTGCTTGACATCTCAAATGTTCATTGATCATCACCACATTGAATCTTCACGGGACTCTCGATGATCTCTTGATATTTTCCCATCTTCGGACATGCCTGATCTCAATGGGAGATGCCCCATGGTTACCACTGAACAGTTTAAACCTAACCACATAACAGTTGTATACCTCGGCTGGGAAAGCGTATGAATTTCACACATGGTAGGTCAAATTTTTCATGGAGACCCTTCGAAGCGCTCACGTTTCACATGGTTGTGGCCTTGGTTGAAGTGGTCGTATGACCTGCAAAAAGAGTAGAGACGCTCAAATCTCTAGGAAAAACTCAAGTACAATTTATCGCACTTGAGCGTTGGATATACCGAGTGCGTAATTTGTTCTTCGTGCAACTGGATGACTGCATGTTCTTTTTTTTGTTGCACAATTTGGCCGACAGAACTTATATGTACATGATACCTAACCAAGGGTACATGAAAAGAGTGAATGAAAAATCAATGTAGAGAATATGAGAAATTACGCATGATTTTTTGAAAACTCGAATGTCATTCATTTCATAATTTTTATTACTTTTTAAAAAGGAATCAAAATTTATGATCTAGGGTGTTTTGCACCATCATGGAGTTTACTGAGTTTGTTGAGTGCACTGTCTGGCTCGAACGCATGACAGATACCAAAACAAAGTTTTTTTCAAAAAGATTTTCTCGTCCTTTGTTTAAACTCGAATAGTCGTACTCAGCTGAACAGTTAAACTATTTTTTTTTTCAAAAATTAGAATCAAATCTCCCACTTTTTTTAAACGCTTGCTCGTGCGAATGTCGAAATGACGATCTTGCCGAAAAAGTGTAATACACCTTGGATAAAAACGAATGACACTTTGAGTTTTTTTTAATGCTCATGCATATTCGAAAGTTAAAGTTCTAATGCTAAGAAACTTACAACAGAATACCCGAATGACGCATACGAAATGCATGTTTGAAAGTTAAAATTCTATTCTAAAAAATTCACAACTTACAACAGTTTACCTGAATAATGCATATGAAATGCATATTTTGAAATGAAAATTTCAGGTGGACTTAAAAAAAAAAGAGTGGTGATAGGGATTCCGACAGTCGGAATCCCAAACCACCGAATGCCACTCACAATGGCATGAAAGTAAATTATATCAAGTTTTATGGCATTTTATAACTTCCTCATATTCGGAGGTTGGTGTTATCCCACAATCGGATCCCCAAACATTTCCGAAAAAAAAATTAATGCAAATGTGATGCATATTTGAAAAAGTTCTATGACTAAGAATGTGTACAATCTATGTACAAATCATTTTTCCTAAAACAACGCACATGAGATGCATACTTGAAATGAAAGCTCTACGGTTAAAGAAATTTACAAGTTGCCTTAATTTTTTTTAAGAGAAAAAAAACCAATACACCTTGGTTGCTCAAAAATAGAAATTCAGGTGAAAAGTTGTTGTTGTTGTTGTTTTTTTTTTTTTAAAGAATGCATATGAGATGCACAAAAATAAACACAAGATGCAAACTTAAAAATAAAAGTTCTACAACTAAGAAAAAAATACAATTTACCTGAAAGTCTTTTTTTTCAGAAAATAATGCATATGAGATGCATGTCTTTACTTAAAAATTCATGTAAAATATTTTTTAAACATACGAGCCCTAAAACTAAGAGAGCTTACGATTTATCTAATTTTTTTAAAATTAATGCATATTGGATGCATTATTAAAAATAAAAAAATCCAGGTAAAAAGTTTTTGAAATGATGCATATTAAATGCATGTTTGAAATTATAATCTCTAATAGCTAAAGAGGAATTACATTTTTTCCTAATTTTTTTAACAAAATAATGCATATGTGACGCACTAACTTACAACTTACAACACATGTTTAAAATAAAAAATTCAGGTAAGTGGTTTTAAAAAAATAATGCATATGGAATGCATGTTTGAAGTTAAAAACTCTAAAACAAAAATATGTTTCACTTTACCTAAAAAGTTGTTTTTTTTTAACAGTGCATATCGGATGCATGATACAAATTAAAAATCCAGGTAAAAAGTTTTGAAAATAATGCATATAGAATGCGTGTTTTTTATCTTAAAGATCTATTGCTAAAATAACTTACAATCTAACCGAAATTTTTTTTAAACGTAATGCACATATAATGCATTAAGAAAATTTACAACTTACCTGAAAACTTTCTTGAAAATAATGCGTATTAAACGCATGTTTGAAATTTTTTTTAAAAAAATTCAGGTAAGAGGTTTTTTTTAAAAATAATGCCTATGGAATGCATCTTTTTAAAAAAAAAAAAAAAAAAAATCTACAAGTAATAGACTAATTACTTAACCGAAAAACTTTTTTTTTTGGTTTTTTTTAATAAATGCAATGAGATGCATAAAAATAAAAGTTACAAAAACAGAAAAAATAATAAAAAATAAACTTATAGATTATCTAATAACTTGTTTACAACAAAAGGTGGATAAAAAAATGATATGTTAGGGGGGGTCTAAAAAATGTGTGACTTTGCTCTACAAGGTAGGTTCCACTGACAGGCTTCCGACACGGTGGTTTCCTCACCCCGTCATAGGGATCACAAGACCTTCACGAGCGGTGGAGTTGTTCTAAGTTGTTCCTGCGCCGGGATTCCTAGTCGCCCTGGGTTTTAGACGTTTTGGAGATTATTCTAATGTGGAGTGTGTGCGAATTCAAACATTACAAAAAAGAAAAGAGTTAGTCATAACCTTAATAATTTGTACCTGACACACAAAAAAACAAAGTTAGAATAGTGAAAAGAATAAAAATAAAAACTCAAAGATACATGCAAAAAGTGAATGTAATGAGCATGAACCCTCTAATTTCCAAGAGAGTCGTTAAATTGTCAGACTTAAATCTAACCTAGGCGAATTACGTTTTGAAAACGTGCATTTGAAAGAGCCGACACTAGTTAATTGAAGTGCTAACTAGAATTCTAAATTACCCAAGTAAATAACGAATTAAATACTTAGGTACTAAATCGGTCTATGATCAGAAATTTGAGTTCCGAGTTCTATTACGAATTAAAAATGTAATTTTTTACTACGCTATTTCGGTACTCCATTCACTTAATTTTCCATATATCTAATTAATTAATTCTAATCAACCCAATTCTAAATTAATAACATATGATGAAATTCGGAATAAGATGAATACTAATAAACACACCCATACATTACTCATAACGATTGTAATTTATGTAGATTACTGACTCGTGTAACTTATCCGATAAGTATCATCACCTCAGGTCAATAAGAGATTTTACTTAAAAACAAAATTCCTAAACCAAACATACATATTATTTTAAAGCCTAAAGGGACCAACTATTAAAATAAAATAAAATAAAAGGCAAAGCAACCATCATATTAATTATATTATATATATATATATATAAGCAAGAGTAATTAAGAGTTTAATGTCAGAATCTAATTAAATAACTATGCATATGTAATTAAGCATTTACTGTTATGAAATCGTCTGGACAAAATGTTGGATCAGAGGGAATATGATTAGAGTCGGACACAATCGGGAGGAGATATGAACAACAAGACCACGTCACTGTTGGTGCCTTGGGGATCCGGACAGCGAGCGCGGAATCGAAAGGATGGTCGGAGCCGGGATGGTGGAGAGATGAAGGGCCGACGTATGGTGGAGCTGGTGACGAGCGATGGTAGTTCAACGTGCAAAGGGAGGAGATCTGGTGATGATCCGGTGTATGACGTGAATTAATGGAGATATAAGGAGGTGAATTTTGAACAGGAATCGATGTAAACAACTTTTATTCAACTTCTTATTGCTGTCTTCCCCCACTTTCTTACACGCCTCACACACATATATACTAGGTAGGGATGGCAACGGGTCTCGGGGGCCCGACCCGGTTTTGACCCGCCGACCCGCGGGTCACGGGTCGGGTCCAGGTCGGCTCGGGCTCGGGTCGGGGCGGGTCCGGGTCTAGAGTCCCGGGGCCCCGTAGACCCGCCCCGAAATGCATATATATATATTTTTTATGTTAATATGATCACATTTACTAAACAATATGGTTAATATAGTACCTATATAAATAACATTGACCAAATTACAAATAGATGTATATTTAGATTATTAGGATTTGTTAATTTGGTGTTTGGATTTGAATTTGTAATGAATTTGATGTGTTTGTTGTTTATATTTGATTGGTGTTAGATTTATGTTTTGAATTTATATATACTGTAATATTTTGACAAAAAATTGTATTTAATATTGAAAAGTGAAAAAAAAAAAATCACATGACGGGGCGGGTCGGTGCCCCGCGGGTCGACCCGCGTGATTGTTGACCCGACCCGACCCGCCCCGGAAGGTCCATTTGGCCGGGGCCGGGTCAGCCTGGCCGACTCGCGGGGCGGGTCCGGGGCTGCGAAAACCCGCCCCGACCCGTTGCCATCCCTAATACTAGGGTTTAGTCTCTAACTAGTAAGTAAATAAACTGATAAATAAATACAAATTATTCTAAATATTAAACTAAATATGCAAAAAATATATTATGCAATAAATACAAATAACTATCCTAATATTGCCCTGAGCATCTTTGTAAGTTTCGTGACTTATCATATTTAGACATTTTCTCTTTTAAGTGCGTCACATGTCACGCATGTCGCACGTGATCTAAAATTAGGTGTTTACATTAGTCTTGTGGACCATTGCTCACCCATAAGACTGTGACTGCTATGAAACTCCATCATAAATAAATTGGCCGCACTAGCTCTCCAACGTTTGAGAACATCATTAGGTACCCCATTTATCGACCAACAGTTTTCAATCTCGTGTCCTTTTCTTCCCGCAATAAGTGCATATAATGTCATTAACGTTCTTAATTTTTCCACCGTTCTGATTACCCCTGTTCTTGTTCCCATAATACATACTAGGAGCTGCATTGCCTTGATATTGACCAGGATTATTGTTGTAAACAGGAACAGTATTATTCTCACCATTAAAATCACTCTAATTATTTCATCTATGAGAACGACCATCACCACTGAAAGAATAGTTATTCCCCTTTTGAAATCCATCATAGTTAGATGAGTATAAAGCCACAGAGCCATCACCATATCCCGAGCTAGCAACTAAACGTTGATTTTCCTCTTGCATAACAACAGAGTGAGCATGATTCAAGGTGGGCAATGGACTCATCATCAAGAGATTAGACCGAATATCACTGGAAGTTTCATTAAGCCCAACCAGAAATTGAACCAGATTGTCTTTATCTCTCTTAGATAAAGTCTTAGAGGAACTAGAGCACTGTTAACACATCCATCACCCACAAGTGCTTCACCCCACATGATCTTCAGCTTGCCAAAGTAATGAGCAATTGAGAGGGTACCTCGCTTTATGTGGTAGATCTCACGCATCAGATGATAAACTCGAGTTCCATCCACCTTGCTGAAACGTTCATTGAGCTCTTCCCAAATCAACTGTGCAGTAGGAATATATCTCATTCCATTTGATAGATATTTGGAAATCGAGTTGATTAGCCAAGCTTTGACAATGGCATTGCACCAATCCCATCGTTCTTTCAAGGTTTTTGTCACTAATTCTCTGTTACATCGACAATTAACTAAACATAGCTTATTCTTTACAAGCAGTGCTTCTGGCATAACTTAAATCCAGTTATGATAGTTTCCTGTTCCCTTGAGTTGCTCAGATTCAGGAATCAGAGATACTCTCGTGGTGTCTGAAGGATATAAATAAAGGCGATCATCAGAAGGAAGTTCGGTGAATTCAGGAGTTGAGCCAACTCGGGGCCATGCATCTCTAACTGGTGGAGGGGGAATCAGACTATTTCCAGCCATGTTGAGCTAGATCAGACGTAACTTGAAGCTCATTAATTAAGTCCTCCTACTTTAATATATTTATTGATTTTAACTTTTTTCACTTAAGATTGATTAAATAAAAACAAATTTTTTTAAACATCAAATAAGCCAAAATAATGAGTAACAAAACTGATAATTCGGAAAAGTCGAAAAGCAATATGTTTTTATTGCATAAAAACATTAATTATAATGCTAAAATCAGACGGGAAATGTGGAAATCATCAAATTTAATATTTTAAACATCGAATATATTAAAAAAAAATTTGAAATACCAAATCGTAACACGCCTATTTCAGGTGTGTACAGGTACTAAACTTTATTTCTCTGCCATCATATAAACTCTAGATTGAATGATATTAATTGAAGAGGGGAATGAATTACGCAGAAACGAGACAAATGAGGAAGAGAGAAAGAAGAAGATGGGCAGTGGTTTAGAGTCACTGTATTCGTTCAGAAGAACTGAATGTTTTGGATAGGGCAATTAAATGACCATTGACTGCTTGCTTTTTCAGGGTCGTCCCTTGTTTCATGTTTAACTCTAACACCAACTGACGGGTAGTGTGAGTTGCAAGGAAAAATCACGGATCTAACCAATTTATGGAACTCAAACACAAAAACAAGGGAAAATGAGTTTCTTGTCCGTTAATCACTATTAGCGCATTTGCCAAATGCGCCAATTTCCTGGCACATCTGCCAGATACGCCCATTTTCGAATTTTTTTGGGCGCATCTGGCAGATGCGCCAGGTATGCGGCGCATCTGGCAGATGCGCCACTATTCCCCTATAAATGGCGAGTTGCGCCGGCACAAACCTCATTCCTTCCATTCTATCCTTCCATCCTCTCTACTCTCAATTCCTCCTCTCTAAAAACTATGGGTGAGCCATCTTCTCCATCAGTTCTTTACGACCAAGAGCGTCATATATCTCAACATGCTGCTATTGATACGGTAATATTTACTACTGTTACTTTTAATCAATACATTGTATTTAGAATTACATGATGCTAGGAATTTACATACCTGCCTATAGGTGTAGATAAATTAAAAGAAACTGTTAATTCGATTGATTTAGAAATTTAAAGTTAATTGTGTATTTTAATTTATAGTAATAAATTGTATATTGTACATGTTAATTTATAGTAATAAATTGTATGTGTTCATGTTAATTGAAATTTATATATCTGTTAGATTATCAATTAAAAAAACGGTTAATTTGATTGATTTAGAAATTTAAAGTTAATTGTATGTTTTAATTTATAGTAATAAATTGTATGTGTACATATGTTAAGTGTATATTTTAATTTATAGTAATAAATTGTATGTGTACATGTTAATTTATAATAATAAATTGTATGTATACATGTTAATTAATAATCCGTTAGATTATCAATTTAAAAACCTGTTAATTTGATTGATTTAGTAATTTAAAGTTAATTGTATATTTTAATTTATAGTAATAAATTGTATGTGTTCATGTTAATTGATAATCTGTTAAAAAAACTGTTCATTTGGTTGATTTAGAAATTTAAAGTTAATTGTATATTTTAACTTATTGTAATATTTACTATCGATAATTTTAATTAATAAAATTTATTTAATATTTATAGGTCGTTACACCTACACATGATAAAATTTATTTAATATTTATAGGTCGTTACACATACACATGAGATACAGTTTAGAGGGGACAAAATGGAGGATTGGGATTTAGATGCCCGAACCCAACGGATTGTTGATGATGCTGGGTTTGGAATAGTTAGCTGGGCTACCCACATTTACTTCGACAAGGCATTGATGCATTCAGTTGCCGAGAAGTGGCGTAACGAGACACACACATTTCACCTAGGTAAAGGTGAAATGACGGTGACGTTACTGGACGTCTCCGTCATATTGGGTTTACCAATTAGTGGGATGCCCGTAACCGATTTTTACCGGGAGGGCTTAACCCATGATGTTTTTCCCCAACACACATATGATCTATGCAATCGTCTCCTTGGAGTAACTCCACCCGCAGAACATCTCAAAGGCAAGACGCAAGTGAACGTCAAAAGGTTGAGGCCGTTAATTTTCAATCTTCCGGTTGAAAATGATCAGCAAGTGGAACAAAAGGCACGAGGCTACATCTTACTCCTACTCGGCCAAGTGTTGTTCGCCAACCTTAATGGAGCTTTTATTCCACTTGAGTATCTATACTTCGTGGAACACTTGGATAGGATTAGACAATACAGTTGGGCCTCAGCTGTATTAGCTTGGTTATACAGGGGCCTCTGCGATGTTGCGAGTGGGACTACAAAAAATTGTCAAGGATGCGGTGCCCTGTTACAGGTATGCAAATTAGATGCTGAAACTATTTTTATTTTAGCTATTCGTTTTTAATTTGATTTTGCATGTAGGTCTGGATATGGGAGTTTGGAACGCTTCCCATGTTGGCCAATCGGATTTCCGACGCAATGTTTGGAACGACAGGCTGTAAGTATCAATACACGTTTTGTTGGTGAAAAATGGACTAACAAAATCACGAACACGCCTATTAGAATGACCGATGGCTGCAACAGCGTGACAACATGGTCGGTCAAATGCTCTCCATCGGTTGCAGTCACATTCCCTATCAGTCAAGTTGACGGTGTAGTCATCATCGCATCCAGGAGCCGAAACATAGTAAACTTCGCCCTGCCGATAAGTTCTAACCCTACATACCTTCGCATCATCCGCAACCTTAGTAAGGTGCACTCGCATTTTCGGAGAAAACTCATGCTTCGCATTCACCTCCTTTTCTGCTTTGTTCTTCCGGTCAACCCAATAAGTGACCATCTTCGAGAACGTCTCGTCGACTATTGCGGTAACCGGTAACAGGCGAGCATCTTTTAGGACATTATTGAAACACTCAGAATGATTTGTCGTCATTACGCCATACCTCAAACCTCCATCGAAAGCTAATGACCAAACTTCGAAGTCACCACAACGGTTTATGAAACCTGCGTACTTGGCACCATTAGCAACCATCCACATTGAAACGTCATCCTGGAACTTCTGCTTGTTTACCTCATAAATCATCTTCGAGAACCTCTTTTTTAGCTGCTTGTTCTTGAAATGAGTGTTGAAGTTGCTCGGATGTCGGGCACAAGACCTGTGTGCGTGCGGATATGGATACACTTCGTTGAGAGCACGCAATATACCGGTGTGACGGTCAGAAATGATGCATACAAGACGGTTCTTAGTCACATGCTCCTTTAGATGAGACAAAAACCATGTCCACGTATCCGTGCTCTCCCTATCACACAAACAAAACGCCAGCGGGAAAATTTTATCATCAGCATCGTATGCAACGGCAACCAACAATTTTCCTGTATACTTTCCATAGAGATTTGTGCCGTCAATGCTGATCAACGGTCGACAGTGCTGAAACCCGTGAATTGAAGGAGCGAAAGCCCAAAAACATTTATCAAACATCGCAATCTGCCCAATAACGGGGTTTTTGAACTGAAAATCGAAAACAGATCCAGGATTGAAATGCTGGATGGCCTGTAAATGTTGTGGAAGTCTCCCAAATGAAGATTCATGAGTACCGAACATGTGCTCAATGATATTACATTTCGCATACCACACCTTTCGATAACTTGGATACTCATGATAATTGGAATCCTTAACTAGATTCTGCAATACTTTTATCTTCACGCCGAGGTTATCTTTCACCATCTGGAAAATCACATCTTCAATCATCTTAGAGTCAAGGTTTTTGTGGTGTTTGATTGGCTCATGATTAACACATGTGTGCACAGGCCCAACTCTCACAATCGTCCACTCTCCGCAAAACCCTGATGTTGCACGAAGGTCCCACGAGCAATCTTCATCTGTGCAATTAAACAGAATTTCACGTTTGCTTGATCTTGGGGTCCTACATTGATGGGAATTCTCGATGTGCCAATCTTTAACATACTTCTGCAGTTTCTTCTTGTTAGGAAAGCTTTTCTCCTTCTTAAAGTACTCTATTGTATTTGAAGATGAAGCAGCATGTATTTCCAAGTCCCTGCACTCTAACCTTTCTTGCCATTCACCTGAGATCCACTGTTCCGGGAACTCATAGTCTCCAACCCGGTTTTCCCGGTTCACCAACTCTTCGTAAGGCTCTGCTCCAGAGTCGGATGAATACAACTCGTCTCTCTCTACAACATCTGGTAGAGTCGTATCAAATTGTTCTGCGTTGCTGCATTCACCGCCATCCGCATTCGCATTGCTGCTCTCCCCTTCAGGATTGCCTCCATATAGCCCTAAACCGCGCATCTGATATGTGAGGTCATAGAAATCAGGGTGCACGTAATTGACTCTTACGTCTTGTTCGTAATCGTCTTCGTCTTCAACCTTAGTACCACCCCAATTTGGCACGATAACCAATTCAATTTGCTCGGTGCCTATCGCCAAAACGTGCTGCTCCCAATAACTTTGATCAGTGACTGTGTAAAATTGTTGATCGAACATCCAAATAAATTCAACATCTGGTGCTCGGCACCGGGTTAGGTTCTTACCACCAATATCAGATCATCAAGTGTAATGCCTCTGTGAGTTTCATAAAAAATCGATTTGTCATTGCGATATCTAACCACAACGCCGTTAACATCGAACATACCATCGTATCGAAACCATATGGTCACCATTTTGTCCTACAATATTTTTACAAAGTATATTAGCAAATCACTACACATACATACTTACAACTATATATATAGGAAAACATACAAAACTAAATTTTTTTAACAAGCAATTCTATTTTATGTCATCATTGAAATAACTATGTATAACTAACTAAAATATGAACTGCAAATCATATATATTACCTTAGTATAATAGATGTGGTGGTGCAATTGGTGGACTGGTTTTTCAACTTTTCAAAATAACAACAAAAAATCAGAACTACAGTTTGTCCTACAATATTATTACAAAGTATATTAGCAAATCACTACACATACGTACTTACACTATATATATAGGCAACCATAAAAATCTAAATTTTTTTAACAGGCAATACTATTCTTTGTCATCATTGAAATAACTAACTAAAAATATGAACTGCAAATCAGATATATTACCTTAGTATAGATGTGGTGGTGCAATTGGTGGACTGGTTTTTAACTCTTCAAAACAAAAAATTATGAAGTCCGGCGTAACTCACCTTATATAGGTGATTTCGGCGCATCTGGCAGATGTGCTGGTTACCTGGCGCATCTGGCAGATGTGCCAGTTACCTGGCGCATCTGCCAGATGCGCCAGGTAACCAGCACATCTGCCAGATGCGCTAGGTCGTAACGGTCAAATTTGACCGTTACGACGTGGTGCATCTGCCAGATGCGCCCAAAAAAATTCGAAAATGGGCGCATCTGGCAGATGTGCCAGGAAATTGGCGCATTTGGCAAGTGCGCTAATAGTGATTAACGGACAAGAAACTCATTTTCCCTTATTTTTGTGTTTGAGTTCCATAAATTGGTTAGATCGGTGATTTTTCCGAGTTGCAATGTAATACTTAATAGTGTGAATCGAGTTTAAATTTCGCTAGCAATGTCCCGGCCGCTTTAATTTAATAAAGATTAAAAGTTTAACACTATAGGGTTTAAAAAATATTTTAAACAAACTCTTCTTAACTTAGCAGAGCTGCAGAGGAAAGGAATGTGTTGGATTTAGGGCCGGCAATGGTGCGGTGAAAATCAAATAACCATGGTTATTCGCACCATTTACCGCAATGGTTAACCGCACCGTTATGGTGAGGGGCGGTTATGGTGATGAATCTTGTAACCGCAATGGTTATGGTTGTGGTTATGGTATTCAGTCCATAACCGCGGTTATAACCATCACCTCTATATATATAATATTAATACATATATTACTAATACTTATATTATTATTATTATTATATATATATATACATTATTATTATACTTTAATTATTAGTCAAATATTATAATTTTTATTTCGTTCCATTTCCCACCCACCATTTTTTTTGTCTATATTTCTTATTATTAGGTAACCACGATTGGAATTAATGGTGAATGAGGATCGAAGATCGCAAGTGATAGGCGATTGAAGATGTGTTTTTTTAATTAAGTGAAACAATGAAGTTATGTTTAATTTGGATTTCGTGTATGAAACAATGAATGTATGTTTACTTTTCTTGTATGAAACAATATTATTTTGAATGATTGTGGTTAAATGGTTTAATCGTGATTAAAAACCATGGTTATGGTTATGGTGATGGTATGAAGAATCATAACCGCAGTAGTTATGGTTATGATTATGGTATGAGTGAAAAAAATATGGTATGGTTATGGTATTAGTGCTATTCGCACCATACCCTCACCATCGCCAGTCCTAGTTGGATTCTGTCTGTCTGTCACAGCCCCCATTCATTCAACTTCAACTTTCTTCTTCTTCACAGAAAAGTCGCTGCAGACCATTTATCTGTGTCCACTGATTAACTAAACACGGACTACTTTCTCTCATACATCCTTTTCCTCACAGTCAATACTTTCCATTTCCAGTCTGTCAATACACAATATATAGCAATAATACCATACTCACACTTTGTTATGATGATTACCAAAAACTATACTTCATTTATTTACTTGAATGAATATAAATAATTAAATTGATGATAAACCAACAACAATCTGAGCCAAAAGAATACATACACTTTTTTAATATATATATATATAATAATAAAAATGAAGGTTTTCTAGCCGCCCCAATCCAATCATCGCTACCAAAACTTTTTTCCTTACAGCATGAATGAAGAAATGAAGCTAGAGCTGTACACAAGAACAAATGCAATGTGAAAAACAAGATTGATGATGATTACAACGTTGACATATGCAGATTATCATTCCCTATTTTTCTTTCTTTTTTCCCAATTACTCCCCACTTTTATTCGAAAAGAATCATCTTTGATTGATCCTCCCTCCTCCACTGAATCGACCAACTTCAAATCCCAGCAGCAGCAAAAGAAGACCTGCTTTGGATTAATAATCCATCTGAGAAATTCGGCTCCTTGTTCTCCAACTCCGGGCAAACATCAGGGAACACAACCGATGAATACCCTGAGACATTGGAACATGTCCAAGGAGACAACGATGTCGGATTGCTCAATGACAGAGAGATGTTGGATAGACATATGGAAGTGAATGGAGACTCTGGGATTCCGGTCAACTTTCCGGCGACGGAGATGTTCCTGCCGGTGACAGTCTGTATTGAGATGCCATCGATCTCCGGTAGGGCAAACGGGTCGTAACTGTCATCTGGGTGTGTTCCGTATTGACCCGATGCCTCGAATGCTAAGTAGATATCTTCCATATCAACATTAGAGATTGCGATATCTTTGATATAACCACCTCTTCCTTTCGTGGTTCGGAAAGCAATTCCGGTCAATGAACTTTCGATACGGACTGACTGGATGTGAATATCAGAGATACCACCCGACATCTCACTGCCGAATGCCAGGCACGAGCCCTTTGAAGATTGTAAATTAACGCGTCGGATTTGCAAGTTTGTGGTGGGTACTCCGTATGAAATCCCGTACTCATCCCAACCGCTCTTTAGGGCGATTGAATCGTAACCCGTGCTTATTGTGCAATCCTCTATGCACATGTCGTCTGAGGAATCTGCAAAAAGTGGTTACTTGCCAGTCAAGAAATTGACTCTAACACCAAATTATGAACATAGATTGTTAGACAACCTGGTACTATGCCGACGGTTTGAGGGGATTCCGGAGGAGTAGAAACCGAAATGTTTTGAATGTGGACATCACTGTAAAAACTTGACCATGTTATAACAATTTTATAGAGAAGTCATGATTGTAAATTCACAGTTTTGTACACGAAAACTAACCTACAGTAAACAGGGTGGATATTGTAAGAAGGAGCATTCAACAAAGTGAGATTCGAAACCACAATTGATTTGGAGGAAATGAATTCGATGAGATGGGGGCGAGTGTAGTTTAGTTTCTTGTTTCTGTACCAATCCCACCAAACCAAGCCTTGCCCATCGATAGTTCCATTATCACCTATCAAAATCTGATCTTTAGTGACACAAGGAAGCTGAATTCTTCATATATATATATATATATACATACTACTTATGATTCATCACAATCTTAAGAATTTTCAAGTTTTAGATCACTGTTTTTAACATCTTAAGCTCAATATCACTCAGGCAGCAGAGTATACTTATGATTCAAGACAAACTTATAAGAAAAAAAAGAACAGAGTTTGCAGAAAAAAAATACCTGTTATCACAACATCATGTAGCTTGTAACCATTAATCAAACTCCTATATCTTCTCCCAGGAATCTCGATTCCTCGACCGTATGATGGAAGGGGCTCAACAATTTCCCAATTTGATGGATCCTGGGAAAAATCAAGAACGCAAAATGAAATTTTCACGATTTTCCATTCATTTTACTGATTATTAACTGAATTTTCAGTTTACAATACCTGGGAGCCAAGAACTACGGCGCCCTTTTCCAAGAAAAGTGTGAGGTGGCTGGTGAGGTTGAAACTTCCGGTGAGCCACCGTCCGGGAGGGACATAGAGCTTAGCGCCGCCCTTGTCAGCAAAGGACTTGAGGTAGAAGATGGCATTTTGGAAGGCGATGGTGTTCAAAGTTTTGCCGTCTCCGATAGCTCCAAACTCTGTAATAGACACGCTGTGGGGCCGGGGATCCAATGCTGTAGATTTGGAATCGCAGATGCTGTCGCTGCTGGCCACCACTTGTCCGTTAGCTGTCTTGACAACAGCATTGCTCAGTGCCAGAAGCAAGAGCAATGCCGCGGCCTGAACAACACAAGAAGAAACAGAATTTGGTTTCTCAGAAGCATTTCGACGAACACATGTTGGGAATTTGAATAAGGCTCGATGGCTCGCTCCAGTTTACCATCATCAGCATCGTCTAAATAGACAAAATTATAATTCCTAAACACACACTTGGAAAATAAATCAATGGTTGCCTCCCCAGTACTTGATTAACTATAAAGGCAACAGCAATCGAGGTCCGAGAAACAAACAGAAACCTCCGCAATTACAGACCCAATCGGGTTTTCGTGAAACAGAGGTACCTAAAAAGTGGGAATCCAATGCGTGGGAATGCAAAGCATAGAAATGCCAAAAGATCAAGAATTGCAAAACAGGGAGTGAGGGTGAGCTCAAGAAATTCATTAAAATCAATCGAGACGCCATTTTGATCAAATTAACCATGAATCTGTCGAAATTGAATGATCCCAAATAGAAAAAACATACTTACTAGCATCTTCTCGAATCAAAAGATCTCCTTTACTGGCTAATCTTTCCGATACATAGACCACCACCGCCACCACAGAAAATAAGTGAGAATAGCGAAACTGCAGCCAAGCGAAGCGAAACAGAGGAAGGGGAAGGGAGGATGGAGAGGAGGAGAAGAAGAATCAATCACCACCCACCAAAAAAAACCAAGTTTTATTTATTTATTTATTATTTATTTTCCTGGAAGTATGTGTATTAAACGCATTAATGGGGTATAAATGTTGGAGAATGAAATGAATTGTTGCGGAATAATTATTAATTATTATTTTTCTGGTGGGTTGATGATTATTATTTGAGTTTAAGAGTGTAAAATAATAAAAATAAAAATACTTTACAAAATGACAGCTTTTCATGCACAGCGGTGCGACCAAATCAAACTAAGCAAAACTCAAATGTAGGAATAAAGTAATTAATTTATTAATTAATATGGAGAGAGACATTATTAATTTATAATTAGTGGTAATTACTGTCCATGAACATGTTTTCTAACCGTCTCTCGCCGACAGATTTCGTTTTTAACGGACACTCTTAAAACTGCGGAAGAGTCGGAGAGGAAGACAGAGAAACCGCGCTTCGGTAGGAGTGCTGATTGCTGACTCCGTATTTTTAACATAATTTTCGGCGGATTGGTCTTAGGAAAGGCCATTATCTCGAGATAGTACTTATAGTGTGTTTATTACATATATAAACTAATACAGTTGGTCATTTAAAATGTTACTCATAAATATCTTTATGTTATGATCACTAGCTAGTTTGGACCTAATTTTTGATTAAGAAATGAGTTACAATGATATAATTATTTATTATTATAATACTATAAGCGTGGTAATTATAAAAAATTTATTATCATTATAGTAAATATCAAATTTTTTATTATTATTATATCTTTCTTTTCCATTATAAAATTCAGGAATATTTAGTGTTTTAAATTTAACCTATGTATATATTTTTCTCCTAATAAAATATTGAGTGAATTTTCAAAATAAGTTAGTTTGAAACTAATTTCAAAATAGGTTTTTTTAGAAAATAATTTACAAACTAGACTTTGATCTCTATCATATGTTTCATTTTTTTTTTTGGCCAAATCATATGTTTCATTCACATCATTTTAAAAATAATTTTTTGTCATTATATTTTTTAATTGCATCATAAAATTTACAGTATATTATAAATGAATACACAACAAAATGTAGTAAAAAAATTATTTTTTTAAAAAAATAATAATATAGGGACTAGATTAATTGCTTTCTCTGTCCTATTTTTACACTTAATTTAATATTTTAATGGCTTTCACAATAATGGCAAAAAAAAAGACTTTTCACGATAATCTCACCCTACTAGGGTAAGCATGCTCGCTCCACACCTAGACTAATCTCCACTCGCATCAGGTCAGCCTGTAAAGAGTAAATTGTTGGCTATTCATATTTTTTCATTCTCATTGTCACTAGCGGAGATTGAACCCCTGACATCTGGTTAATGGATGATATGCTAAACCACCACCTCATATTATATTGTTCTCACCATACGTGGTTTGCTTGTATTATATTATATGTATATGTATAATAATATATGAAAATTATTTAAAATATAGATTTTTTTTTCCCATAAATAAAAGGTCCGTTTTGAATTTCGTCTAAATAAGCAAATGGCTAGTTTGACGGTTGATTCAGACCTTTGGGTTTACATGGCACCGTTTCACAAAGTTCATCAAATGAATATTATTTCAAATATGGAAGATTTAAACGAAAATCGGAAAATTAATATAAAATTGAAATCGCAAAATGAAAATAATGTAAATCATGTAAAGAGAGCAGAAAATTGATGGCTATATTAAGTTGAAGGAAAAAAATCATGTATAGTTTACTAATGACTGTCCAAAGTTTACCCTATGTTAAAATTAGGTGTCTGAAGTTTGAAATGCTAAAATGGACTGTCCCAAGTTTCATTTTTGTTGAAATTTGGTGTCTCGGTGTGATTACTTTAGAGAAGTCAATTCCGACGAAACCGTCTGTCAAATTCGAGCTCTCATACACACTCCCTTCTCGTTATCTTGCCGGGACCGTCACTTAAAAAGTTGGTCACATCCGGGCAAGTAAATCTCGCTCTATTGTCCTTGGAAAATGGCTCTACACCACTCTTCTAGAAACTTTTTTTTTAAATGTTCAGTTTTTAGGTGAAATTTGACTATTTTGTGAAAAGTAAAGAGTGATGGATTATGAGTGGGTTGGTGGGTTGATGAAAATGATAGAATAGAGATGAAAAGACGCACAAAGACACCAAATTTCAACAAAAATGAAACTTGAGACAGTCCATTTTAACATTTCAAACTTCAGACACCTAATTTTAACATAGGGTAAACTTTGGACAGTTTTTTAGTTATTAACCCTTTTTTTTATCAAACTAGGTCTACATAAGAACCAAATACAAATATAGATCATTCAAATAATTATTTATAAAACTAGGTTTGGCCGGATTGGCCTAACCTGGCGTACTTTTTTTAACAGTACGCCGGGTTGGCCCGACCCGACGTAGTGAAAAACTCTTTTTTTTTTACACTAGGCCGGGTTGACCCAACGCCTACTGAATTAAATTTTTTTTTTTCTGATTTTTTAATAGTAAAGTTGTA
This sequence comes from Clarkia xantiana subsp. parviflora, assembly GCA_036873135.1. NCBI lineage: Eukaryota > Viridiplantae > Streptophyta > Magnoliopsida > Myrtales > Onagraceae > Clarkia > Clarkia xantiana. Next base: position 13,936,237 of record JAPTYO010000012.1, on the reverse strand, counting down.
AAAATAATATAAAATTAGTAATTTTGTAAACTTTTTCTAAAACACTATTGGACCCAGGCGACCCTGGGTCAGGGTCGCCGGACCCAGGCAACCCTGACCCAGAGTCGAACTTAGCCCTAGGCTAGGTCAATTTGGGTCAATGGTTTAATTTTCAAATTTTAGGACTAAATTGAACAAATTAAAAGTTAGGAAAGTATTAGAGGGACTAAACTGAACAAAATCAAAAGTTTAGGGCTACTCACGTGCACGACACATAACACTTAACGGCCAAATCAGATAAAATTTTAACAGTAGTATGAAAAATGTATAAAATACAAAATATTGGTACCAAAAGTGTAAAAAAAAATCCGACACCAAAAGTAAATTTCAGTTAAAAAAGTAGTATGAAACGAAACCTTATCCGTAATAATAATTTAGAATTGCAATGTATAAATACATATTACGTACATAATTAGTCGAATTGTGGCTAGCTAGATAGGTAAGTAGAGTAAGGAGTGGCTATGTATGTTATAGAAAGTGATTACGGGATTCAAGTAAGTGGGCAAAAGAGACGTGTGGCTGACAACTGTTTAGTCTGAAACCAAGAACTTCACTTGCATTTCATGCACTTTACTGCCCAATAATTACAAGTATTATTAAAATATTATTATACTATAATATGAGTAAATTAGTAGGCGTGCCTGCGCATTGCGCGGTGTGTATTTGAGATATTGTAAAATTGAATTTTATTATTGATAATTTAGTTTATTGGTTTTTTTTATTATTTATTCAAGTTTTGTGAAATACATGTTTAAAAATTATATGGTCTGAACAACTAGATTTCTCATCGTTCTAGCTAAAAAATTGGACACTTAATTACTAGGACTTTTCTATAAGCCCTCCGAGATTTTTAATCTCAGGGGACCAGAAATAAAATAATATAATTATAATGACCAGATGGTATAGTAAAAGATGTTACCTCGGCAATTCTAACTAGGCTACGAAACCAACACAGTACCGTACTTCATAAAATATATTATTTTATTAAAAAATGAGATTCGGTCGGTGTTGAGTATAGTTTAGACTTTACATATTGTTTAGCGTAGTAATTTCATCTTTTTAGTTTTATTCCTTATATATATATATATATATATATATATATATATATATATATATATATATATATTTTATAAAAAAATATATATTTTGCATATTAAAATTATAAATTATATACAATTGATTTTTTTATACACAATAATTCATTTTATCATATTAAAATAAACTCGATCAAACAAAATTTTAATATTGATTACTTTTTTACCCTACGATTTTTTAATATTCTATTTGTTACGTTTATTTGTGTTTTTATTTTCTATATTACAAATACTTCGATTTCTAATTTTTTGAATGTATTTTATTATTTTCCTTAACAAATTAATACTAACACAAAAATAATTATCAGTATTGTTATTGTGTCTTCATTACAATTATCTTCAATTCAAATAATATACTTTCATAATTATTCTCATGTTTAATTAAAATAAAATTATCATGTCTAACGAAATATCATTTTATGTGGTTAATTCATAAAATAATATTATGGACAATTTTTTGTATAAAATAATACATTGTGAAATTTGTGAATTAGAGGATCAAAGTCAATTTTAGAGGTTCTAGGTTCAATTTCATAATATTTCGCATTGTGGTTTAATTAACAATATTGGTTTTAGAATGGAAAAAAAATTCACTTCATTGAAAATGTTATATTATTTGTTAACTATTGATATATTTAAATTTTATTTATTAATGTGTTTTTTTAGTTATATTTATTATAATTCAAGATTTATAACTTAAAAAAAATAAAAATAGATATCCTAATTTTATCTAGTGCGCTTGATGTGTCTTTTCTTCTTCACGCTGCAGCAGCAGCCCAAGTAAGCTCTTCTCCCCTTCATTCTTCCCAATACAGTTGAGCTCTTATCTTCCTCTCATTCATCACGTGTCATGTCAAGCTTTGATACTTCCTTAGTGATCTGTGCCTCACCGGTCTGTGGTAGCCACTCTTTTTTCTTCTTGTGTAGACTTTTACAGAATCTGAGAATCGTTGGTTGAAATTCCAATTCCAATGGTTCTTCACTTTTTTTTGTTTTCCCAAAGTTCTTTACTTATTAGATCGGGGTTTTCATTCTTAATTGGGATCTGCACTTCTTAATGTATGTTATACATATTAATTATAGCATCAAGCCTCAGTCACGTACCAACAAATAATATCGTCATTGTCTTGACACGTTACTTGATGCACCAATGATTAATCTTCATTGTGTTTGGAATTGAATTTATCAAATCGATATCACATAAATATAAAATACAGAATATATCTTAAATCAATTATCTCAAATACATTGTAAAAAAATAATAACACAACTTAATAAAAAAAATTAAATTTGAGATAATATTATAATTAAAAAAAATAAAAATTAATTTCTAAAATTTGAAAACTAAAGAGGGAAATCTAAAATTCATAAAAAAAAAAAAAAAAAAAAAAAAAAAAAAAAAAAACTTATATATAAAAGAATTTATTTTTTCTCAATTTTTAAAGTAAGTATTTAAGTGGTTGTTTTTCTACTTGTCAACTTAACTCTAAACTTTTAATGATTGATCAAAATATTAAGAACTAAAAGTAAGAAAGAAAACAGAAAGTAATAACGATATATTTAATATTTATCATGTACACTAATTGCGTAATATTCATCACACTACACAAACTTTTAAATAATATCTCAATTTTAAATTATTAGAAAATAACTTTTAAAAAATATACAAACAGAAAAATTGAAAAAAAAAATACAAGCACAAACAAATGAAATATTAAAAATTAATTTGAGTTGAGTTTATTTTAATATAATAAAAGAATTATTGTGTATGATAATAAATAAATAAATCAGCAATGCACATAATTTTTAGTTTGTATTATGTTTTATACAGACTAGTATAACTTTGTTCATTATAATACATATATATAATATATATAAAGTTAAAATTATTAATATTATAACATATACGTAAGAATGTAAGGGTGGTGGACTACTGGACCCAGGAGGACTGGTGGTGCTTGATTAAGTGGGACAAATAATAAATGTTTTAAAATAATAAAATATTTTACAAAGTATGATACAATGTTAGTTTTTTAGCATGCTGCAGGATGCTTCGAAATAAAAAGGTAAAAACGTTTTGTTTTATTATTTAGTCCTTTTAATTTAAATTTTCCGTTTATAAGCACCGAGATGAAAAATCTCTGAGTGTGATTAGAAAAGTCCTAATTACTATATCAATCATAGACGAATTCGAGCTTTACATAAACATATACTCAACCGAGCAAACTCTCGAAGCAACAATTTCAACCCAAGAAATAGAAAGGATTCAAAGAAAATAATGCATCAAAATCTTGGCTGTTGAACCCAAAAATTAAAACTGTATCATCCATAAAGCAAGATTTTTTTTCGTTGAACAATAATTTTTGCCGTAGAACAGAAAGTAGGCAAACACTCATAAATTACAGATATCATAGACAATAGTCCTCACAAAGCATGAAGGTTTGAGCGGCAATTACTATTAATAGATAGCAAGTCCACCAAAATCGGAAATGTATCATTAATTTCGATTTATGAACATTTTTGTAAAAAAGTAATTTCATTTTTCAGAATTAAAATGTAGTAATTTCAATATGAAATCATCTATATATGATTTTAATCAATGAAATCGAATTAAAGATTGTAATCATTTACACCCAAATTAGGTAATATGTATAAGAAAATTTACAAATTAGAAAATAATCGTGTGGAGCCTAAATTATGTGGAGAAGGAGAAGATGGATTCACAGTAATATATAGATACGGTGAAATTAGCTGGGTCTTCGGGGAGATTGAACGTAGTGGACAGAGCAACTGGCGGAAAGAGTGCGACCGACATGAGGAGGACGGCCGGACCTGTGGAGTGGTGGCTGGGTCGAGTGTGGCGTCAGCAGAATCTGGTCGAGTGGTCGTTCAAACGGGTTGTGGCTGGAGCATGGTGGCGATGCAATCACCAGACGGAGCAACTGGCGGCGCGGTGGCTGACTGCGGTGGCGGACTGCAGAGACGGTGGGGATGCGGTGGCGGACTGAGCAATTGGAGGTGCGGTGATGGTGTCTGGATATGGGCAATCGTAAAGTGGTCCAAGCAGGATGGTGAATTCGTGGTAAGGGGGGACAGAGCGTGAAAACTGAAAACCCTAAAATCTATATGTTGAAGGTAATGCTGTAATGGTATATAGAAAAATAAGTGTTTTGTGAAGTATTTATTGAGAAAACCTTTTTGTGTATTTTTTTTATTATTATTTTTGTAGTTGAATTGTCAATTGGTCTGTAAAAGAAACTGACGGTAAGATGCATTGTGGAGTGTTGGAGCAATTCTAGAGTATCATCAATGTATATGTGGCAATGAGTTGTTTTATTAAAGTGAGAAAATTAGAGGTTTACCAATAGTATAATTCAATTGTGACACCTCATATTAAAGTTTTATGATTTGTCAAAAGATTAGACTAACTTTTGAAATTATATTATACTAGACACTAACCCGCGCAAGCGCGGGAGAAATTTTTTAAATAAAATTTAAATTAATAAATTAAGTTATCTTAATTTATTGAATATGCAACATATCAACAGTTAATTTAAAACTTAATATATTTTTTTAATAGAAAATTAATAATAACGCATTAATTTAATTAAAGTATTTATTATTAATTATAATTTAAATTTAAATTTTTTAATTTATAATTGAAATAATTAACATTATATAAAAAAAATTAGATGTATAACTGATATAATATATAATTGCAATTTTAATATTTACTCATTTTTGTTTGTTAATATTTGTTGAATAATTTCAAATTTTTCTTTTTAAATTATTTAATTTAAATATATTAATTATTTAATATATTTTACATGATTGAATGACTTAATTATAAAAAAAATTCATATATCTTGATTTTATACATGTAGCTTTTTCTTGGTAAAAATAGATACACATCAAGGTTATTATTATAATTTTTTAGTTGATCCTATATATTATTATTATTACTATATATATATAAATAATAATATATTTGATGGTTTAAATCATTTTGTTTTAAAGCAAGAATGTTTTGACTTTATCATATATAATATATAAGTATAACATATCTATTATAATCTAATTTTTTTGGATAAATACTAAAATAATATATTTTTATTAGTATTCTATAGATATACTGTTTATGTGGCGGTTTATGAAACTTTCACATTATGCATCATGCTCAGTATTTATATATAATAATGTATTTTATATAATTTTAATATATATTAACATTTATATTTCTAAAGTTGGAATCGTTTTAGATTTGTTTACCTTTCAAGGGTGTATATATATATATATATATATATATATATATATATAAACTTTTATTAAAAAATGATTCATGATATATATAAGAACCAAAATTGGTGAAAATTTATTAATTTTTGTAATAAAATATTATATTACTGAGTAAATAAATTAGTAAATATTATATTTACATATTTATGGTTGGTATTATTTTTCTACGTTATGTTAACAATTATATTTTTTAATTAAATAAGATCTATGTTTATATACGAATATTATATATTTATGAATTTATTTATATTATGTAAATTAATATTTGTTATATAAACTTAATTCCTTTGCGTACTACTCTGGTCAACTTAACTTGGTAATTTAAACTTATTGGGTGTTCTTAATTTCCATTAACCAAAGAGATACTGATTCACTATATATATAAATCTTACCTACAGTCTTTTTTTTTTTTTTTTTTTTTTTTTTTTTTTCAGGCTTGAATTTATTTTGTTATATTACCAAGACACTAAAATTTAGCCTTACATATGAAAAAATAATCTACTACAACTACTTTAAATATGTGACTGGCCCTCACCCCCAACCGCAACAACTCCTTCGAAACGCTTTGTCTACAAATTAAAATGGCACCGCTGGTTTTCCCACCCAAATGACACTTTCTCACACTAAGTCATCTTCCTCTTCCACATCTACCACTCATATTTCCTTTACTGATACGCGCCTCCCTCCCTTACTGCTCTCACCTTCTCAGACCGGCCACCGCAGAATCAATACCACCGCTTTATGGCTCTGACGGCGCTCGCCAGGTATGCTCAAATCCGAAGATGTCCTGCTGCTCCTCTTGACACATACATCCCCTCGTTGATTGGTAGAAAAGAACCAATTATGCAGCCCCAAGAAATCGACAGTTACCCCATGGCATGAACAACCAACTCACGCTGCTCCGACAACGCTTCGAACTCGAAAATTGGCTGATCAAATGTGCTTCTGATTGGTTGCTCTAAAATTGTCAATATTCTCCACATAACAGATTACATCTTCATTCCAAATATTTTTTTAAAAAAATATTGTTGCGGTAATTTTCGATGTATTTTGGTTTAATTGGCGTGCCCTCACTGATTTCAGTAGAGAAGAACCAAATATGCAGCCCCCACAAATTTGACAATGACGTCATAGAGTCCGTGGCTCTGATATCACCCAGAGAAAAGTGGTTCCTCGGGTCTGTTTTTGATTGGTTGCTCTAAAATTGCCAATATTCCTTCGTATAATAGATTACGTGTTGATTTGCAATAGCTTTTTTTGAAATATATTGTTGCGGTAACTGTCGATGTATTTGGGGATATATATAGCAGTAGGGTGGATTGAGAAGTACACAATTGAAATAAAGGTTTGCATAAGAAAGATTGTCTATAAATCAATCATATGTATCGTGACTTTTATCGTATGAGTGATCGTATCTTGTAGTGTAAAGTTTGAAATATTTACTGATTATTACCTCCGTGTCGCTGCCATCTTAACTGCAATTTTGAATATATTTTTTTAATATGTTGTTGCTTCCAATGCCATTTTTAGTTGCAGGTATTACTTTGATAATCATTATTTATCCTCAAATTTGCAGGCGGCTCAGCTTGAGTTTTACTCCTACTGTCACTTGATTGAGGTTACTTGATTGTTAGAGAGGAAGATCCTGCCTTTTCATAATTTAACATCGAATCTCCTCGCTCCCCGTCAGTTTACTTGAGCAATTCCTTACTTTCCCTCCTTTCACCGTTGACCGGCTTTGTCCTACCTTAAGTGATACGCTCTCTCGAGCGATTCTGTCTGCTGGCAACTGGTGCTTGTGCTCTCTTCTTGCCGTTTTGTGTCAAAGCTTTTCAGGTTTTTCCTCTATTTCTTTATACTTTTTGTTGAATTGAAATCCGGGTAGTTTCTAGCAGAAATCACTTAATCCTTAGTAGTAGAGTTGGATTTTTCAGATTATTTAGGTGTCTTAGATTGCGGATTCGTGATTACACATCAACTCCCATTTTTGCCGTATTGGATTGAAAATCTATGAATCATGATATGTTGTCTTAGGTTGTTATTACTTAAGGATTGAGACCGAATATTTAGTATCTTGAGTTGTTATTTAACTCAGTATTGAAACTGAATCTGTAGTTTTTTTTATATAAGAAGTATTGAGCTTATAATTGATGATTGTTCTCGTAGGTTTGTACATTCAAAGATACTTTAGCCATAACCAAATATATAATTTTCAAGATATCATGTTCTACCAGAAGACTGGTGTTTAATGCTTAACTACTATTAGCTAGAAGTTTGATTGTATTATTGTTTCTCTAAGTTAAAAACATTCCAACATGTGTTTCATAGTAGTTACATAATATGATGATAGGTTCATCTTGTAAGAGTATTTAACGGCTTACATAACAGTTTTGTAGGTCTCTTGATATTGCAAAACAGTATTATTCTGGTCCTTCCTTAATACAATCGTATAATTTTGACCTAGGTATATTGTTGATCCGAAAGTTGTATTAGTCGGATAAAAATAAAGATAATGGAGGGTTCTTGTTAACATTCGGTAGCACAGGTCTTTTCTTCCCTACTCCCAATGTGGTTATGGCTTCAAACTTTTATTCTCACATACTACGTGTTTAATGTTTACTTTTGTCACACTGATAGGTGTAAGTAATGAAGGAGACAAAACCTAAGTCTAGCAAACATGAGCGGATATCTGCACTTCTCGCACTAAAGAAACTCGACGTTATGCTCAAGTAAAAAATAGACAAAGTTGTGCTTCGCAAGGTACTTAAACATGTCAGATTTTAATAGGAAAGACTTGAAGGATAGTCTTGAAGGAACACCAACAAGTAAGTGGCTCGTGTGGAATCATGACTTTGAGTACTAGCCTTAATCTATAGAAGGGGGGTTATCTTCGACTCAAAAGGTATAACTGATGAAACAAAATATAAGATTCATGAAAAACGAATAGAAATATGCGCGTGCAACGCATGCGCAGAATAACTAGTATATATATATATATATGGATCGAAAAAAAATCCAAACAAAGAGTGATATAATTACTTATGGGAAAAAAGTCATGCTTACTAAACTTTGAAGTTTGAACGTGTATAATATATACACATATTTATTACGTATGGCCACACCAATTGATACATACATGTATGAATATATGTTTTTTTAATATTTAAATCTGTATTAATGATGTTGTAATTTTTCTTAATTAAAAATAATAACAAAGAGCCATACTATAACACAGAAAAATCCATATTATTGTTTTACTTAATAAATTGTTACAATATTAACAACATACTGATACAAAAGTTCTTACGTAATACTTCCAATTTTAGTGTCATAAAATAAATCAAACCCTAAACAATGAATATTGCAACTAATAAAAAGAATATCATCGCAGTACGACTTCATTATTTTCGACCTTCTATGTTAACAAACTATAGACCATAGATATTGGAAATTATTTCATCCTATTGATCAATTTTTTTATTAACACAACTAATCTTGAATTATAAAATATTATTTAGGCAAATAAAATAATAGCTTAAGCAATATACACTTATAAATATCATATAAACATTAACATATGAAAAATGTTATAAAAATTAGTAAAAATATGATTATGATAATATATCACAGTACCACCTCACTGACTTACAACAATTTCGATGTTTGTTTAGGTGATAAAGATGATATCCAGTACATGTTTAGGGAGACACTAACAACAGTGATAAAGTAAGAATTACCGCTAATCTTTCTTTCAAAGTTAAGTAAAGTAGTAGAGCAGCTTGAAATAATCACGCTTGCTTATGAAATTATTTTCCATGAATTAGGAACACGTCGAACCTTGAGTTGGTGAAAAAAAAAGCGGAATAATTATTTATTTCATCAGATACATCATAATCTGATTAAAGCACTACTATCAATGACCAAATCCTATTGCTTCGGATGTCAATAGATTTTACTTTCTTATTAGTTAGAGGGTTCATGAGGTAGAAACTTACGAAACACAAATATTACATGTAAATGCATTCTCTAAGTATTATTATATCTTAATACGTACATGCAATCAAATAAGCTCTATTTTTTTTATTTTTGCCAAAGCCCTAAATTTCGTATAAAAATGTACGAATATACCTTTTTTTGTGCCGCTTGAAATAACTACGATAGCTAAAGCTGAATCGTCCATGTTAGTTGGCTCATGAACTAATTTGAGGAGGCCTCAGCAACAATTAAGGGTGGTGAATTGACACCTTAAGTCTATATATATGATGGGTTCCGATGTAATCGTTAGCCCCGGTAACAACCAATGGACGACGAGTAGGTACAGTGGGCCTCGCGAAAAGCCTGGAAGGTCCAGAGGCCCAGTATGAAAGGGCCCGACTTTAGTGGTCCCGATATATGAGCTGAATGCTCCCGACAAGAAGCCTCTGAGTAGGCCCCGATAATAAAGCCCCGCAGAGGCTGGACCTGTCCCGTAGAGACTGAAGGTCCTGGGTGGTGATCTAGAATGAGACAACTCTGGAGTCTCCGACAGGAGTCGGGACTTGTGATCAGAGGATAAAGACCGAGAAACCCGCCTACTTGATAGAGTAGTGGGAGACGGTTAGAGATGAAGATAAATCCCCCGAGATACGCAGGGCGTGCCCGAGACACGCGGAGTATGGGTAAGATACGCGGAGCGTGGGGAGAGATATATGGAATCCCAACCGAGATATACGGAATCGTGGCGAGATACACGGAATCATGGGTACAACGGTCAAGCATGGCCACAGGTAGCTGGGCAAATTCTTCTTATATATAAAGGAGGAAGTTACCCCAGAAAACTGATACTCTCTAATACGCACTTAGAATACTGCTGCCACCCCATTGATTGTATACTCATTTAAGCATCGGAGAGGGATTCTGGGTCACCACCCAGGTCATCCCCTTTTGCAGGATTACGCGGAGCCCAGGAGTCCAAGCTTTCCGTCAAGGACGTAACGGAGCTTCGCCCGTGATCCAACATTGGCGCCGTCTGTGGGAAACTTACAAAAAGTCAAGATAGTTTCTACCAGATCAATGGCCGGTGGTGGCAAGAAGAAGCAAGTTCAGGCTGGCAGTTCCCGTCCCGCAGGAACTATGAATTCCCAGTTGCCAGAACGTAACAAGGTGAGAACCCCGCTCTTTCCCAGACAGGGGGGCAGGGTGATGGTTATGAGGTCTCAGTCCGAGACACAGAGATGAACAGGTAGGATATCCCGCGTAGGGAGGAAGATGAGGCTCCCCCGAACCCGGTGGGCCATGGAGGAGAAAGAGTCCCGCGAAGGGAAGAAGGGTCGTCTTCGAACTCTGAGTTGGCCAAGGCAGTAGCTGATGCTATGCCCATGTTCTTGGCTGCCATGGAGGCCTTGCTGGACAAGAGAGAGGTCGCTAGGAGGGCGGAGGAGTTGCCTCCGTGAGAAGAATTACCTCCACCCCCTCCGAGGGTGGTTCCAGAAGAACAAGAGGTTCAGGAGGTTCCGCCCAGGAGCAAGGGTAAAGAACCAGCGCACCCGGAGAAGTTCGTGGTCGACGGCCCGGGTCCAGTGCAAAACAGGACCATTCCCCTGAATGGCCCCATCACCCCCGACTAGGTGGTGAAGATCGTTAGCATCTGCATGGGTGATCAGAAACAGATGACATCGGAGCTGAGGGATCGGTCCAGCCATCCTTTCGTCCCGCGACTAATAGATACCGTTGCCCCGCTCGGGCTAGGTATTCCGACCATCAAGGAGTACGATGGTGAGGGGGACCCAGTTCGCCATGTTCAGAGGCATGTCCAGGCTTGTATGGGTAGAACTTCGAACGATGACCTCATATGCTCATTGTTCCCGATAACCTTGGGAGAAAGGGCCATGACTTGGTTCTTCAGCCTCCCGCCAGGAAGCATCACGTGCTGGGCTGATATGCACGATCGCTTCATCAAGCAGTATCAAGGACGGAGGCGTCTCCTGAAGAGTGTAAGGTCCCTAACCCAGGTGGTGCAGAGACCCGATGAATCGTTGGCATACTACTACCAACGGTTCACTGCTAGTGCCGCGGAGATTGACGAAGAAATCTCGGAGGGAGAGACCATCCGTACTTTCCTGCGGAACTTGAGCGCCCCGTACGGCTCCGACCTGATGCACAGTGTAGCCGCAAAGGCTGTATGGAGCATGGAGGCCCTGCAAGCGAGGGTAAAACAGCAAATCGACGTCCAGGAGTCGAAGATTGCTGCTGGAGAGCTCGATCCCCCGAAGTCGGGAAGAGGAAAGGCGTCGTCCAAGCTGTTGGATGATCGTAAAGGGAGCGACAAATCGGAGGGAAGTAGAAACCGTGGTCGCCCCGAGAAAAGAGAGGACAAGCGTCCCCCGAGGAAGGACAATCGAGAAGGTCGGGCTGTTCCCATCAATAGCTCGATGACTTCTGTGTTAGCTGTGATGGACCGACAGGGTCTCGCCCGATACCCTCCGAGGAAAGAAGGCGAATTCCTAGGAGGCCGCCCTGACCGTTACTGTCGCTACCATCGAGCCAATGGTCACGACACCGAAAACTGTCGGGAGCTGAAGAAGGAAATTGAGAAGCTGATCCAGAAGGGGAAGCTAAAAGAGTTTGTCGGAAGGGGACGGTGCCGATCCCGTTCCAGAAGTCGGTCACGATCCCGTTCCAAGTCCCGCGACCGATCCCCGAAGAAGAAATGGTTGAGCCAGAAGCCTCAGGTTCAGGTGCCCGTAAGGAGAGGCGGGGAACTATCAACGTCATCCATGGAGGAATGGCGGCGGGAGGTGATACCTCTGCTTCTCGGGAGAATTACGCTTCCCGCATATCTGCCGCGGTGGTGCTAGGCAAAAGGTCCCGGTCGTGGAATCTGAAGGAGGAAATGGTGATTTCTTTCTCGGCGGAAGATCTAGTAGGCGTGGGAAGCCCTCACGACGACACCTTGGTCGTGACCCTGGACGTGGACGGGTTCGAGATGAAGAGGATCCTGATAGACGGAGGGAGTTCCTCCGACATTCTTTTCATGGACGCTCTGGAATCCATGGGAAAGACGAAAAAGGACTTGACACAGGTGGACTTCCCGATGGTGGGATTCTCTGGTTCCACTTCTTACCCATTGGGAATGATTACCTTACCGGTGGAGTTTGGTACTGGCTGGAAGATGGAGAAGCGAAACGTAGATTTCGTCGTAGTGGAGTCTGCGGGGGCATACAACGCTATCATCGGGAGAACCACTATCAACCCTCTCATGGCAGTCGCCTCGACGGTCCACCAGAAGATGAAGTTCCCGACTGACAACGGAGTCGGAGAGGTCAAGGGCGACCAAGTGGCGTCGCGAAAATGCTATGTTAACGCCACCCGAAGGAGAAGGAGGGAGGCCATGACTGTCCTTCAGACTGATGCCGATCCTCGAGAGGAGTATGGGCGTCCCGCCCCCATGGAGGATCTGAAGGAGGTTGAGATTGATGGGCCTCAGAGGAAGGTGAAGATCGGGTCTGCTTTGTCGGAGGAAAGAGCCCGAGAATTGATCGAGCTCCTGAAGGAGTTTAAGGAGATGTTTGCCTGGTCCCCGAGTGATATGCCAGGAATCAGCCCCGACGTGATAGTGCACGAGCTGAAGATAGATCCCGCGATCAAGCCTAACGCGCAGAGGAGGCGTCCGATGGGCGTGGATAAGAGGATCGCGATCCAACAGGAGGTGGGCAGACTGCTTGACGCTAGATTCATCAAGGAGCTCCGATTCCAGACCTGGGTCGCTAACCCGGTCCTGGTGAGAAAAAGTAACGGGAACTGGCAGATGTGTGTCGATTTCCGCGACCTGAACAAGGCCTGCCCGAAGGACTGCTACCCGTTTCCGAGGATTGACCAATTGGTGGATGCCACATCGGGACATGAGCTGTTGAGCTTCATGGATGCGTATTCCGGGTACAACCAGATCAAGATGGCGAAGGAGGATGCCCCCCATACGGCTTTCTATGCCGACAGTGACGTCTACCACTACGACGTGATGCCCTTCGGATTGATCAATGCCGGAGCAACTTACCAGCGGATGGTGAACAAGTTGTTTGGAGACATGCTGGGGAAAACCATGGAGGCGTATGTGGATGACATGCTGGTAAAGTCCCGACAGGCAGGAGACCATGTCCAGAACTTGGCGGCGGCGTTTGAGCGGATGAAGTTCCATCAGGTTCGGCTGAACCCCGACAAGTGTGCTTTCGGGGTGAACTCGGGGAAGTTCCTAGGGTTCATGGTGAGCCAGAGAGGAATCGAGGTAAACCCTGAGAAGCTGCGAGCAATCGAGGAGATGCAGTCCCCGAAGACTCATCGGGAGGTTCAGGTGCTGAATGGCCGGTGGCCGCGATGAATCGATTCCTATCCAAGGCGAGTGACCGAGCCATGCCATTTTTTGATGTGCTGAGGGCCCACAAGAAGTTCGAATGGTCCGACAAGTGCGAGGAGGCGTTCCAGGCACTCAAGCAGCACTTCCGTACCCTTCCGCCGTTGGCGAAACCAGTTCCAGGCGAGCCGCTTTATCTCTATTTGGCTGTTTCTGATGTGGCTGTTAGTTCTGTTTTGATTAAAATTGTCAAGGGCAACCAAGTGCCTATCTATTATGTAAGCAAGGCGTTTGCCAAGTTTGAAATAAATTATCCCGCTATTGAGAAGTATCTATTTGCGTTGATTATTGCCGCTCGAAAGCTACGACCTTACTTCCATGCCCATGAAGTCACGGTATTAACTAATCAGCCCCTGAAGCACTTTTTGAACCGACCGGAGGCGTCGGGGAGACTGGTGAAATCGGCCATTGAGCTGACGGAGTTCCGTATTCATTTCGCTCCAAGAACCGCTATTAAGGGCCAGGCATTGGCAGATTTTATAGCTGAGTCTACGACACCCGATCTGGAAGTAACGGGTCCCGCAGAGGGGGCAACCATGGAGGAAGTCCCGACAACAGAACAACAGCTAGAACAGCCAAATGAGGAGAATACTTGGGAGATGTACACTGATGGTTCATCAAGTGTAGAAGGCTCGGGGGCAGGATTCGTACTGATACCGCCCGGTGGAGGCGAGCCCCTGCGATATGCCTTGGCCTTGACGTTTAAGGCCACCAACAATGAAGCGGAGTATGAGGCTCTCATCACAGGCCTTAAGATTGCCAAGGGTACGAGGGTCGATCATTTAAAAGTAAAGTGTGACGCCAGCTTGATCGTGAATCAGGTCCAGGGGAACTATGAAGCCAGGAGCCCGATAATGAAAAAGTATTTGCATGAGGTGCAGACTAAGGGAAGCTTCAAAAGCTTCGATATCGAGGCGATCCCGAGGGAAGAAAACGCGGAAGCAGATGCCTTAAGCAAGTTTGCCCTGGGAGTGGCCCCCGAGGAGAATCGGAAGGTGCATTTCCTAGAAAAGGTGATTATCTCAAACATCGATCCGGCGGAGATCTGCGCTATTGAGGCAGGATCGGAGGAAGAAGAGAAGCCCACTTGGATGACCCCGATGGTCACGTACCTGACCACGGGGGCACTCCCTGATGACAAGGTGGCAGCTGTCAGGTTGCGCTGGATTGCGGACAACTACGCGATGGTGGACAACCAGTTATACAAAAAAGGGTACGTAAAGCCTTTTCTAAAATGCGTGGCGGAACCTGACACGAATCGGATCCTGAGGGAGCTACACGAGGGAGTCGCGGCCTGTCATGAAGGGGCCCGATCTCTAGTAAGGAAGGCGTTAAACTTGGGCTACTATTGGCCTTCGATGAACAAGGAGGCGACAGCAATGGTCCAATCCTGTGATGCATGCCAGAGGTACGCTCCGAATATCGTGGCTCCCGCCGCGGACTTAATGCCCATCAGGAGTGCATGGCCCTTCGCGCAAAGGGGGATTGACTTGGTGGGACCTCTTCCCCAAGCGAAAGGTCAGTGCAAGTATTTGCTCGTGGCCATCGATTACTTCTCAAAGTGGATAGAGGCTAAAGCATTGGCCAAGACGATGGGGCAGCAGATCCTCAAGTTCCTTCAAACTCAGATCATATCCCGGTACGGGGTTCCTCGAGTGTTGATCAGCGACAACGGCCCTCCGTTCAATGGGGCTCAGTTGAAGGAGTACCTGGAGGAATTAACATTGAGCATCGGACCGCTTCAGTCCACCACGCTCAGACCAATGGCCAGGTAGAATCAGCCAACAAGATCGTGATGGATGGCTTGAAGAAGAGAGTCTACGCCTTGAAGGGCCATTGGCTGGATGAGCTCGAAAATGTGCTGTGGGCTGTTAGAACAACACCCAAGCAATCGACGGGGGAAACTCCGTTTGGCCTGGTCTACGGCACGGAGGCAGTCGCTCCCGTGGAGATAGCGGTGGCGTCCCATCGCGCAAAATATTACGAGCCTCTGACAAACGAGGAAATGAGGCGTCTAGACTTAGACTTGCTCGAGGAAAAGAGGTGGAAAGCTGATGAAGTCCAGGCTCGGATGCGTCTGGCAACAGCCCGATATTATAATCGGCGTGTCAAGTCCCGACAATTCTTCGTGGGAGAACTTTTCTTGCGGAGGAACGAGTTCGTTCATCAAGATCGGATCAACAAGCTATCACCAAAATGGGAAGGACCTTACAAGATCGTAGGGATGCCAGTACCCAATGCATACAAGCTAGAGGACCTTGATGGCAAGACTTTGAAGCATTCCTTCAGTGGGGAACACTTGAAGAAGTATCATGTTTGATATTAAGTCGCCGCGAATGGCGCAAGTTGTCTATCAATCCGATGACGCGACAAAATCCTTAACAGGTACGGACAAAAGCCCTACGGGGTACAAGTAAGTCGTCTTTATGATGCAACCAAAAGCCTAGGTACGAAAAGGACCTGATGGGTCCGCGTAAGTCGTCTATATGATGCGGCCAAAAGCCTTAACGGGTACGAAAAAGCCTTAACAGGTCTGCATAAGTCGTCTATATGACGCGGCAAAAAGCCTCAAAGGGTACGATTAAGCCGTCTGGTAAAGACGCAATAAAAGCCCTGGAAGGGTATGGCTAAAGTCGTCTGAAGAGACGCGATCCTCAAAGGGTACGATGGAATCATCTTAATAATGTGCGATTGGACGAGAAACCTTAAGTGGTGAAGTCCCGATTGGATGAGAAACCTTAAGTGGTGAAGTCCCGATTGGACGAGAAACCTTAAATGGTAAAGTCCCGAGTTAAGCGTCGGAAGGACGTATGTAGTCATCTCAAATGGTGCATCGGAACGTTCTGAGTAACGAATTTAAAGCCGCTTTGAATAAGTGCAAATGATTATCGAAACCAAAACAGATGAAAGAAATTCCTTAGATAAAGGCTCGAAGGCCTAGGAGTTCTGATATAAAAGACAAAGGAGAAAGACTATAAGGACTAAAAAGATGTAACATTAGACTTGGTCCTTGTTGGAAGATGGATCCTCAGCAGCATCGGAGGGAGCAAGGTTCGGAGGGGCCTAGGCAGAAGGCTCCGCAGCTGGCGGAGTCGGGTCCACGGTAGCGGCCTCTTCACTCTCCGCGGGGAGGTTGAAATACTTCTCCGCGACGGGGGCAAGAGTCTCGGACTTCGTGAAGTCAATGGAATCCGCGTAGGCTGTGTAGAGTTCCTCGACAGCGTTGTACAACACATCCTCCACCTCGGACTTGCAGAACTCTACAACAGCCACCTTGAATTCTTCAGAGTTCCGATACTCCCCGCGGCCCTGTAGGTGGCCCTCCTCACGACCTTGCTGGAGACCTTCCTCGCGGCCCTCCTCGAGGCCTTGAGCCTTTGCCTCAGCCAGCTTGGCAGAGAACTCAACCCTCTCCGCCTCGAACCCCGCATTGGCCTCCGCGAGAAGATCCGCGAAGACGTCCTTCTCGCGAATGAGCTGCTTCTTCTCCGCCTCATTCCGCTGCTGCTCCACCTGGACCATCTTCCGCTCCCGACGCATGACAGCCTCATGATCGTGGACCTTCTTGAGCAGGCTCGAAGTCATCTCGTCTAGGAGAGCTTTCTCCTTGGCCATCTTGTTCTTGGTCGCCACTGCCTCGTCGAGCTCCACCTGAAGCTTGGCTAATGCATCAGGGTCCGACTTAGCTTCAGCCTCCTCCAAAGCACTCTTCAGAGCTAAGGCGATGGCGAAACAACGCTGCTGGTCCGCAGTTTCCTAAGGCGAAGGGAAAAAAAGATAAGAATTCGATGGTCGAAAGCAGGGATAAGGAAGAAAACAAGAAAAGGTAAGGTATTACCTCCATCCGACGGACGGCCATAGCGCGGAACTCCTCTTCGATGTCCTCCCGTGTCAAGCAAAGCGGCAATCTCAAAGCGGGAGGAATTGACCCTGCCAGCAGATGCAGGGCCAAGTCGGGCTGAAGATTATCCCGTCGGATCGAAAACCCGTGGAGGGATTCGATCGGACGCCAGGGAATCGCCGCCTGGTCGGAGGTGTAGATCTTGTAAACATCATCCATCGGAAGACGAGGGATAGCCTCGGCATCATCGGTGGGAGGAGCTACCTCAGTCGGAGGAGGCTCGGGGGTAGGAGTGCGGAAAGCAGGAGGAGGACTCCGGGACATGTCCCTCACGGCGGGCCTCATGCTCCTTGACCCCGACCTTCCGCGGGGAAGCAGGCCCCCCTCATCAGGCTCTTCGACAGAAGGAGAGGCCTCCAAATCAGTCACCCGACGGAACTGAGCATCCGCCGGGACATCCTCCAGCATCAGTTCTTGCGGAGCCGCAGTCTCCGCTGGAATGACAGCCTCCGTCGGAGCAGGAGTCTCCGAGGGACCTGCGGTGGCAGGACGAACATGGTCAGGAAGAATTCCGCCAGGACACCAGAGAATTTGACGTTCAACATGCTGGTCTTTCCCAAAGAAGTTGTAATATCCCGCCTTGAGAACGCGGGGGACTTCTCCTTGAAGGATGTATTTAATTTCCCGAACCCGCGATTCCCGATCAGCGGGGATAAACTCCTTGGGAACCAATTTCTTATATCTTTTAATTGCACGACGAACGCGCTTACCTTTCTCGACGGTAGTGGCCCCGAAAGCCCGATCTATCTCCTCCCTCCTAGCCTTCTTGGCCCCGACTTGCTCTTCAGTGGGAGGAGCAGCAGACAGAGGAGCGGAAGAGGAAGAACCCTTCTTCACCAGCTTTCGCTTCCGCTTGGAGCCACTCTGGACGGCATCAGTCTCGCCCTGCTTCATAATGAGATGAGTCAGCAGAGAAGCCTTCTTGGCTGCAAAGGTAAAAGATAAGATAGTTAGAAATATTACCCAGATGACCAAATCTTTGGAAACAGAGTCAAGGAGTCGGACTCCGATACTAATCAAGTCCTTCTGGAGCTTGTTGGCATCGAGGGGTATGAAGTTGTCTCCCCAACGATAGAGCTGAACCATTTGGACAGTGTTGAGGTCATCCTCAGCATAGTCTAGGAGCTTGGGGGCAGGGTCCGCCACGACCTCCCGCTGAGGCCACGGGACAGAGCTGTGTTGGACGAAGAAGTAGTACTTCTTCCATCCGCTGTTGTCGGAACCCGAGTCGCGAATCAGCACCCGATCTTTGTGGAACTTCCAAGTTTCGCTATCCCAGCCGAAACTTGAAAGTTGCTCCTTTGTCCACTTGGGGAGTCGGGGGGAGAAGGAGCAGACACCAGTCTTGTTGCACTTCATGCCGTAGAAGGTGCGGAAAAGTAGTAGACTGTACGTCCACTGCTGGCGGTGGCATAGGAGTTGAAAGGCATTCCACACGCGGATGGCGTGTGGAGAGAAGGTACAAGGGTGCGTTTGGTAGAAGTTGCACATCTCCACCAAATTTCCGCAGAAGGGGAACCGAATCCCCGCGCTTATTTGTCCGGCGGAGACGAACACTTCCCCTGCCCGAGGAGGCGTAACGATGTGCTTCCTTCTGACGGCAGGTTGAGACTCATACGGGAAGCGAGGTTCCCAATCGGAGGTGATACACCCCTCTCTAAGGGCAACCTCATATGAAGCCTCAGAAATCTCATTGACAACAAATTCGAAAGTGAAAGGAGCCCTAGCCTCAGAAGTAGCTTCGTCTAAAACGGTTGCAAACAAGAAGATTTGAGAAAAGGAGAGCAAACAGCAAGTAAATCACGAAAACATAGAAGAAAGTCCTTACCAGACATGATTGGAGATCGGAGAGGTAAAATGAAGGAAGATCGGAAGGGTTGAAGGCCTTGGATCACTTGAACAGCAGGAAGAGCTTGGAGAAGAAGCTTCGAATGCAAGAATGGCTGAAATCGAGAGAGTGCAGAAGAAGTGAATAATGCCAGGGTTTTATCTTTTATAAGCAAAAGGACAACTGGAGGGACTTAATCTTGACCGTTGAAGACGAAACGATTTGATCACAACCGTTGAAATCATGAAGACGGTACGGAAGAGACAGCTGGATGGGCTTGATTTCCACCGTTGAAGAGGAAACGACACGATCTTAATCGCCGAGATTATAGGTACGGAAAGGACGTGCGTGACGTCACAGCTGCTTTTTCAGAAAGCAACAGTCACGCCGGTTTAAACGTCGTTTCCTTATCCCTAGGCATTTAATGCTACAGTAACCGAGGAGTCTCCTCGGATTTGGCAACTGCCCATGGGGTCTGGTGGGCCCAAGGCAATCATGAGTGAGAAACTCTGTCATACAACGATTGCGTGCAAGGCAAAAGCCTCCGACTGAGGTATCAAGAAACGTAAAGATAAAAGCCCCCGACGGTGGTATCGGGAGGTATGAAGACAAAAGCCTCCGACAGCGAGGTCAGAAGATCTGAGCTGAAAGACACGACGAACTAAAAGTCCCCCATGTCTTGGGGGCAAATGATGGGTTCCGATGTAATCGTTAGCCCCGGTAACAGCCAATGGACGGCGAGTAGGTCCAGTGGGCCTCGCGAAAAGCCTGGAAGGTCCAGAGGCCCAGTATGAAAGGGCCCGACTTTAGTGGTCTCGATATATGAGCTGAATGCTCCCGACAAGAAGCCTCTGAGTAGGCCCCGATAATAAAGCCCCGCAGAGGCTGGACCTGTCCCGTAGAGACTGAAGGTCCTGGGTGGTGATCTAGAATGAGACAACTCTGGAGTCTCCGACAGGAGTCGGGACTTGTGATCAGAGGATAAAGACCGAGAAACCCGCCTACTAGATAGAGTAGTGGGAGACGGTTAGAGATGAAGATAAATCCCCCGAGATACGCAGGGCGTGCCCGAGACACGCGGAGTATGGGTAAGATACGCGGAGCGTGGGGCGAGATATATGAAATCCCAACCGAGATATACGGAATCGTGGCGAGATACACTGAATCATGGGTACAACGGCCAAGCATGGCCACAGGTAGCTGGGCAACTTCTCCTTATATATAAAGGAGGAAGTTACCCCAGAAAACTGATACTCTCTAATACGCACTTAGAATACTGCTGCCACCCCATTGATTGTATACTCATTTAAGCATCGGAGAGGGATTCTGGGTCACCACCCAGGTTATCCCCTTTTGCAGGATTACGCGGAGCCCAGGAGTCCAAGCTTTCCGTCAAGGACGTAACGGAGCTTCGCCCGTGATCCAACAATATATATATCCATAACAATCTAAACCCTCATCAATATATTATTTTTATTACTATCTATAATATCAACCTTATTTATATATATAGCATTTTAGCTAAAAACGTATCAAGCTTTAATACGATAATATATATTGTTTAATTAATATAACATGCATCTTTCCTTAAGAAGAGTATAATCATAATATTATATATATATATATATATATATATAACGTGTCATTTATTTAGGTATATACATAATAATGTTTCTTTTATTATTTATTACTTTATATTTCTTACTTTATATATCTTGCTTACGTGACGGCCTATGGTCTTCCGGAGCCAAACTGTATAGATTTGCTATTTAAAAGGAAACTTTTAATTAATTTATTTCTTTAAATTGCGTAAAGAACAAAATTGAAAATAAAAATACTTCTTAAATTTCAATCAATCAATATTATGTATCTAAATTTAGAGAACCCCTATTAAATTAGGAAATGCTGACTGGACATACTGTCCACGTGTCAGTCACAGGGCTTCCGATACCGAATTAATATAGTATAGTAGATATAGATACTATTAAATTAATTACCATTTATACGAATTAACTGGATTTTAAAAGAAATCTTATATTATAACTGAAGACGCTCTCCTCAAAGATGTATCGTGGAATAATCTTAATCGCTATTCGGAAAAAGATGGTAGGTGAATTTCATCTTTACTTGATTAATTAAATTATATTGGTTTTATTCAATCTAATTGATTTGATTTAAGTTTTGAATACTATTGTAATTTAGAGGATTTTAATATGACATTTTCTAGTAGTATGATACCTAATTTGTAGATATTTTTACTCATTTTAAATTTATTTTGGAGATAAGTGAAATTATGTAAAATTTACCGACTTATTGTTTCTTAATAGAAGTGCATGTTCTCAAAGTCGCTTAAATCTAGCTTTGGTTAAAGTTGTTTAAGACGTGCATTTAAATATCTAATATTATCATAACGTGCATGTTAAATCCTGTTGATTGATGTTATTTATGTGAAACATCCTATTAAAAAAGGTCAATGTGAATTGGTATGAATATAGATTACACTGATAGTGAATTGCCGTAAACTGTTGTTCGGAAATATCTTTTTTAAAAGAGGGTGTTAAAGTATAATTAATAGTATGCTTGTGATCATCGAAAATTTAAATAATTACGTATATTATGTTGGAATTAATGAGGGTAAATATGCAAATTTACAAAATCCGAAGACTAAAACGCAATATTCTAAAATGTAATGACTAAAATGCAATTAGTCAAATTTCGGTTACTTATAAGTAATTACTCCAATTATCATGCAAGAAATACGCTAATTTGATATTTTACGTAAAATTGACAAGAACACGAATACATATTTTTATACTGAGGCCCGTGCGGATCACAGTCTCATTAAGGCAATTTCATCCCTCCCCACCCTCGGGTTATGCAAAGAGGTTTATACAAGAGGCGATCGCCTCCCAGGATTCAACAGTGTCATCGAATCGTGTTGTGCACAAAACACGTTCGACCGAACCGAACTCAATACCTGAACTCAAACAAAGAACAGGAAAGCCGACGACAACGACTAAATAATAACTAGAAATGTTGAACACGACATAAGTCGAAATCAACTTAGGAAGAACTCTGCAATTCGACAACACGAAGAACGGAGGAGGAGCAAAATATAACATGGATTCCGAAAAATATTGGATACTCAACCAAAAGGAAGATATCACATTTTTTTGGATCTTTCTATCATGCTCTAAGAGAACCATGATTTTGATACTTTTTCTGTATTTTTCTATTGGTCTAAAGGTGAACCCTAGAGGGAAATCGATATTACTAATAGTATGATGCAAATATTAGGTGTGGTTAAAAAATTTCATATTCATACTTTTAAAGTTTTACATATGTTACAATTAAGTCAACCATAGTAATAAAAAAAACCAAAAGCATGGTGCTATTGGAGCATGGTAGAATTTTTTTTTTTTTTTTTTCATTCTACAAAAAAGTGAAGATGGAAACTCATTTATATAGGAGAGGAGAATGGAGGAGGAGAGTTAAAGTATTCCATGTGGTATCCTTTCACAATTTCACTTCACTAAAAAATTGGGCTAAATAAAGAGTTGAACTCAAATTAAAAAATGGTTTTAAAACATTAGCCCAAAAAATCATTTAATTAAAAAAAATAGCCCAAATTTTCTAACAATCCCCCACATGAAAGGAAATTAGAAATTTAGACACGAAAATTGAGTTCAACGGTCAATACCTGCAAATGATAGGTAGGGGTAACCCCTTTGAACCTATCTCATGTGAGATCATGCATTCTCTACTGACTGGTCGGTAGACGTGATGTCCTTGAACCGACTGTCGTTGGTGTATATGACTACATAACCTACACAGATACCTTCCTAGCATAGTTCGGTTCACGCCTGTGATCCCTAGACCCTGAATCACTCGCCTGTTTCCGCAAGCGTTTCTAAGAATTGGGCCCTCAACAATTCCTTTCGAAGCGGCCCCACTTATCACTCGCATAGGTATGTCTCAAGAGCATCATCACGACTCTGAGTTCTCCTTATGAATCATTAAAAGCTTTGCATAGTATGTGATTCCAATTAAGTAGTTTGCATTTACTATGCTCGGTTTAACCGATGCTTGAAGATCAACAAAGGCAAAAGCTTAACCTTATCTCCATCACTATTTGCATCATAGGAATGGGCTCGGGGTTTGACCACCACAGTGACCACAATCACTCTTGTGATTAGGTTGTCCCATTGAACCAAGTTCTTGGGATCTCCAGTCATCATGGTTGAGTTCTCCTTCTCAAGAGTGTTTCCTACACGGGCTTTAGCCCCATTCCCTTCGACACTTGACCAAATAACTCTCAGTTTAACCCTTTCGGGTAGCGGATCCGCTATTTATATGCCGACTTTACTACATCAAGCACAATATATATATATTTGAGAGCAACTGTCTAATGGAATTATAATGTCTATGACGTATACGTCTAAACATTCCATTATATAAGTTATACTGTGTTATACAGATTGATTACTGCAACGTTGCATCAATGTTCTCAAATCATCACAGTCCTCAGAATATCATTTCATGCAGGAATAATTTTGTTAATCAAACAACTAAATTTAGATTGATTCTTTTGTGGACACAGGTTCGCAAAGTGTCCCATTTTCTGACCTCTAACAAAGGTTTTCAGGACAAATGAGGGGTGCACCACTTATTTCCGCTTTAACCTAGTCTCTTAAACAAAATATTAAAACTTTCATTAGATTGGATTTAATTTGGATTAAACTAAAAACAAACTCATCAATTTTTGCACTAACACATGTTTTGGCCAATTTGTAAAATCCTCGAGAAAATGGCGTAGTCATTCTGCATCTTCAGCACATATCTCCAGTACAATAACTCAGACTTGATAGTTGATCTGGCTATGACTGTTTGTTTTGAGGATTTTCTACGACACTGTTGCACCTCGTAAGGTGAAAACGTAACCTCATAAGGATATCTCGTTGTAGACCATCACGAATATGTCTAAGATACCTAAGTAACATGATTACCCCATTCCAGTGGTCAACACTAGGGTTACTCGTATATTGACTCAATACACT
The DNA here is from genome assembly GCA_036873135.1 of Clarkia xantiana subsp. parviflora. Lineage (NCBI taxonomy): Eukaryota > Viridiplantae > Streptophyta > Magnoliopsida > Myrtales > Onagraceae > Clarkia > Clarkia xantiana. The sequence goes on along the minus strand of JAPTYO010000012.1, from coordinate 13,911,636 downwards.
TACAGCGTGAGCAATATCTGGCCTAATGCATGACATTAAGTACATAACACTTCCAATAATCCGAGCGTACTCAATTTGGGGAAAGTATTCTCCATTGTTCTTTGAAAAATACTTACTCGTATCTATTGGAGTAGTGACCTCGTTCGTGTCATCTTTATTGAATTTATCCAAAATATTTTCAATATAACGAGTATGACTTAGAATGAGACCTTACAATGATCTAATGAGTTTTAATCCAAATATCACATCGACAGTATCCATGTCTTTCATATCAATATTCGAATTCAACATATGTCCAGTGGACCGGACTACCTCATAGTTATTTCCAACGATTAGCATGTCATCAACGTAAAACATTTTTCGTACATATTTATTTTGAAACATTTCTCCAATAAAACACTGTCAAATTTATAAAGTCATTGTTTAGGCGCCTGTCTTAGACCATATAAATATTTGACAAGCTTACAGACTTTCTTTTCCTGCTCTCGCGCAGAGAAACCCTCAGGTTGTTCCATGTAGATTTCTTTCTCTAAATCTCCATGTAAGAAAGCTGTTTTCACATATATTTGCTGTGCTTCTAGATAAGGCCGCAATCGCAAGCACCATCCTTATGAATGTGATTCTAGTTACTGGAGAAAATATATCAAAATAATTCAGTCATTCTTTTTGTCTATAATCTTTTATCACAAGTCGATCTTTGTAATTATCAATTGATCCATCTTCTTTAATTTTACGTTTGAATATCCACTTGTAGCCTAACGGTTTGCCTCTCGGCGGAAGATCCACCAACTCCCAAGTGTGTTTCTGCAAGATGGATTCAATTTCACTATTGATTACCTCTTTTCATAGAGTTCTCTCAAAAGAGTTAACGGCTTCGTGGTAAGTCTCAGGTTCTGCTTCAAGCATATAGGTTAGAAAAACTGTACCATATGATTTTTCAGTCCTCGCCCTTTTACTCATAATGGGATCGACCTCGGTTTCAACCTCTGTCTCGACCTCAACATGCCCTCCATGTTCTCGGTCTTGACTATTTTCCCTCTATAGTCTCATATGCTTGCCTCTCCTCTAAACTTAACCAAAAATACATTTTCCAAAGAAAAATGCATTTCTTGATTACATTAACGTATCTTTGTGTATATCTGACACTTTCGATTCAAACAGAAGAAACCAATACACGTTACTGTTCTGAGCATACCCTATGAAAATGCAATCAGCAGTTTAAGGCATGTATGCGCCTTTTCCGTAGAGGTATCATAAATTTTAGCAAGACACCCCCACATTTGAAGGCACAACTCAAACATAGTTTATCTTCATTCTTATGAGTTACCTTATTCAAAAGGTAATTGTTAGTTAAAATAGCTACCCATATTAATCATAACTCTAAAACAAACATGGTCTCAACCACATTATTTAATTTCTTCCAGAAAAATTAACGTGTTAACATACGAGTTGGGTATGAAGTTATTACAAACTCTCAAACGCATCATCATTGATCCTCGGATCATCATTTTATCAATGTAGGTCCCCAGACCTTTCAAAACATCAATATTTTCCTTAAAACAATATGAGATCAAATTTGGCCATTAGACCGCCGCGTTTCTCAAAACAGTATGATCCTCAGACCAATAAACGGCGTCGGCCCGTTGTACCGCAAGTGCCAAAATTACCCGAAGTTTTAAGAATGAATGATTGCGGTTGGATTCGATCATCTTTATCAAATACATACATAATGACAACCCTTTCACTCACTAAGACAAAACCTTGACCGTCGGCAACATTATTAATACAAATTAGTCCAAAACTAATCTGTAAAACGTTGCCTAGTTGGATTGAAATCGCGACCCAACTCAATCTGGGTTTTATGCGTTACAAAAACTACACGGATTAAATCATGTTTAAGCAAACATTTTCTAAGCAGAGGATCATCGTTCCCACATATCTCACTGCGAAAACATTAAATTATTTTATTTAGATGAAACTCAAGTTTATTGTTAGTAAACCATAAATTTAAATGTTTCATTTTTTTTCCTTCATCAAGTATACATAGCAATATTTTATACTATCATCTACGATGTTAATGAAGTATTTATTTTTCCGCCTCGTGTTTTGACATTTTTTAAGTCGCAAACTTTGCTATGTATTAGACCAAGAAGTTCGGTAATCCATTCGACCGAATAAGTTTCGCTTCAACGCAAATTTCACATTTAAGTTCTTGATCTATTTTGAATTTAGGAATATGAACCGTGTTAGATAACCTCCGCAAGGTATCGTAATTAACATGTTCTAAATTATTATGCCACGAATTCAGCACAAGAAGGGACAATCTTATTTCATGTTCACTTTAGGCACAACGGCCAATATAAAAACATTTTTATTCATGTTTACTTTAGGCACTACCGCCATTACAGATAAAGTAACTCCACTTCATCTCAATTGAACTTTTCGTCTATCTGTATTTAACGTACATCTCTTTTGAGGATTTCGAGTGCTCCCAACAGAGACACTTCATTTTTCATATTTTTTTTTCCAGATTTTGTCAAAAAGAATTCTATCTTTTGACTTCAACTTCTGAATTAAGTCACAGCGACTTTCCCGGCATCATAGACGGCGGCCTAGATGAGTGTCCAACCCCGGTAATCAATGTGTCGGTATATGCGATAGCATCACTTTCTAGCATTTTATAGACCACATCGAGAAGATTGTGGTCTTTCCCAAATTTAGAGTTTTCCACCAAGTTTTATCTACATTCTCATTTAGTGGCGTTCAAACATTGGACTTATGACCAACTCCTTGAGATTTTTTAGAAGTCCGAGTATTTGGTACTCGACCCCACAATAGTAATCAATCTGTGACATCAAATTTGGATTACTAAAATTCAAAAATTGATTTGAATTTCTAATTTCAGTAACTAAGTTTAATCACTTCAGTTACAAAAATCAAATATAATTTTTTTTGTTGGACAGAAACTAAACCTGGGCACGGTTAATTTTGGTTTAACAAAACCAGACCCACATGGGGCTAACTTGTGTGTACAAACGACACAGAGTAGATACGTGTCAGGGTTCATGGTTGTGCAATCGATTTGTTTATTCACAGTTACATACATGTCAAATGTAATAATTAGTGTTTAAACAAGAAAATAAATTTTTCATAACAATTGTCATACACACTAAATCGGCTTTAACCGATTTATTATTCTCATTTTCAACAATGGATTCAACGACCCCATAAGCCTCAACGGATAAAATGGGCATGGTGACCAAAGTCACCTTAGCAAACATATCAATTTCGGATGCCTTAACAGGTTTAACCACCTTGACCATCTCGATTAGTCATAGTAGTCTCAACGACTTAGCGACCTCAACGGTCCTAATAGTCTCAACGACTTTTGACGACTTTATCACTCTCGATGGCTTAAATGGCCTTAGAGATTTTATCAGTCGCATATGCTCTCTTCTCGAGTATGTTCACATTCTCAACGTCGTTGTTCGACACTATTTGTGAACTTTAGAGAATAAATAATTATTTTCTCCAAAAGTTGAATCTCAAAATTCAATTAAGCACCCTCTTATAAAACCAACAAATAAAAAATTGCCTTAAGATTGTTGGAATTAATGAGGGTAAATATGAAAATCTACAAAGTCCGAAGACCAAAATGCAATATTTTAAAATTCAATGACTAAAATGCAATTAGTCAAATTTCGGTTACTTACAAGTAATTACTCCAATTATCATGCAAGAAATACGCTAATCCGAAATTGTACGTAAAATCGACAAGAAAACGAATACGTATTTTTATACTGAAGCCCGTGCGGATCACGGTCTCCTTAAGGCAATTTCGCCCCTCCCCACCCTCGGGTTATGCAAATGAGTTTATACAAGGGGTGATCACCTCCTAGGATTCAACAGTGTCATCGAATCGTGTTATGCACGAAGCACGTTCGACCGAACCGAACTCAATACATGAACTCAAACAAAGAACAGGAAAGCCGACGACAACGACTAAATAATAACTAGAAAGGTTGAACACGACATAAGTCGAAATCAACCTAGGAAGAACACTGTAATTCGTCAACATGAAGAACAAATGAGGATAAAAATATAACTTGGATTCCAAAAATATGGATTCCGAAAAATATTGGATACTCAACCAAAAGAGATCACTTTCTTTTTTTTTTTCATTCTACAAAAAAGTGAATATGGAGACTCTTTTATATATGAGAGGGGAATGGAGGAGGAGAATTGAAATATTCGATGTGGTACAAACATCCTTTCATAATTTCACTTCACTAAAAAATTGGCTAAATAAAGAGTTGAGCTCAAATTAAAAAAATGGGCTTAAAACATTAGCCCAAAAAAACAATTTATTTTAAAAAATAGCCCAAATTTTCTAACATATTATTCACCTTGCGTAATTAAGAAAAAAGTTGACTATGACACATACATCTTAATTTCTAATATGACATCAGAGCGTGCAAACACAAATCATGTTTACACTATTTATGTGAAACCTCTTACCAAAAAAGAGTTCGAGGTGACCGGTATGAAGCCCATGATAGGACCAAAAATGAGAAGTCGTAAAATGTCGTTCACAAACATCAATTTAAATAAAGGTGTTGAATTATAATTAAAACTTAAAAACATGTTTGTGATTCTTAAAAATTGGAAACCTCATATGAAAAGCTGAGGTGGAGCTCATGAGAAAATTGAAACATCTCGTAAAATGTGCATGAGAAGTAGATCAATACAAAATATGTTATAAATCGATACTCGTAAATATCAATTTAAGGGAAGATGATTTTGTATAATTAAGAGCATGCCAAGAATTTCAATTACAACTTCAAACTTATGAGAAAGTTGATTAATGCACGTGTATTACATTTTAACAAAGTATGGTGCAGTGTGCATAACCATTTATCTAATGGTAAACCGTCATTAGAAAGTATAAAGAGAAATTGTTACAATTCTGCATAGATATTTATGTTCGAGATTTGAAAGATCGTTTGTTCCTTTAGATCACCTGTCACACTCTTACTACATCAAATTTTGCTTCATCATGTCATTATATTTATTATTTTACTTCTATGGTTCACTAGTTATCTCGATAGGTTTAAAAAAATCACAAAATTAATTACACGAGTACACATGTCAAAATCACAACGATAGGACACGATATGAGACATGTGTTCTGGATCCATGTTTAGCTCTACAATTTGGTTTTTCGAATTCTAAACTTGAAGACGCTTTCACTCTATTTATCAATTCTCTATTCAACTAGTGATTCATGTCGCAAATTGTGTGTGAAAAAATTATTTTAAATTAATATATTATATGATATATATATATATATATAATTTATTTTTACAAATTTCATAGTAATAAATATATACATATATTAAACATATAATATATTATATATTATTAGAATTATATTTACCTCTACTTATGAAAGGAAAATATTCTCAAATAAGAGTACAGTAAAAAAATGCTACCACTCTTTAATTACGATATTCAAGAATAGATAATATTATAGTAAATAAAAATGTAAATAAATACATTAGTTGATATTTAAATTATATAATATTACTTAATAAATTATATTTTTTTCTAAATGTGTTTTAAAATTTAGAATCGCCAATTAGTGTCATATGACAAAATATTATATATTTGAGATTAAAAAAAAAATATGAAATTGATTATAAATCTCAAAATTACGTTTTCAATATGTTTCATTATATTAGTTAATTGAACAAAAATATATTTCTTTAAGTTATATCTAAATAATATTGGTGTATTATTCGTTTTCCGATTTTAAAATTATGCGCTCCTAAATTAGTCATTTTAATTAATCTAATAAGTCTCTTAACATATCAAATGTGTGTTTTGAGCAAATCAAACAAATATAAATCCCATTGACGCTCAAATTCTTAGTGCAAGCTTATAAAATAAAGTACATGTTAATAGCCTCAGTTGGTAATATAGTGATTAAGAACGCTTATTCTTATATAATTTTTTTAACATAAATAACCACTTTATAGAAACAAAATACGAAAATGGCAAGGAAATGAATTTTTTTTACACATATAACAAATAAAGTTGTTTCATACAGCGGTGCAAAAGCATGCAATTGTCTCAAATAACAACGCAAAAAACATGCAGTTGTCTCTAACAAACGATAGGGGTTGCCCTTTGGTTTAAACAGAAACATCTGCACGTTGCTCATTCATTGAGCGACGTGCATGGAATTTATTCACAACCTTAGTATTATCGTTTGGAATAAATTCATTGCACACACGCCACTTTATCAATGAGCGACGTGCATGTAATTTATCCCCGTCGTTATTTAAAAGAGCGGTGATGCCTATGATATAAAGGGCATCACCGCAATTTTAAAGAGCTGCACTGCGCTTCCTCTAAAGAATCTCCTGTCGATCTGCTCCTCCCCGAAATAATCGACTGGAATGAGAGGAGGAACAGATCTGCATAATATTTTTAAGAGGAAGTGTTTGCAGCTTTTTAAGAGTGCGTCGAAACCATTTATATAATAAGAACCCCTTTTCTCTTAAAGAGCCGCAAGAATAAATTTTCACACAGACGTGCGTGTATAAAATTTATTCTCGCATGCAATATTACTGTTGAGAACAAATTCACCTTACAAATATACGCCGCTCCATGAACAAGCGACGTTTAGAGGTTGCCGTTTAAATCAAACAGAAACCATTTGCCGTTTTTAGAGACAATAACATGATTTTGCGCTGCTGTCACAAACAATTTTAGTGGTTATAGAAGTAAAAAAATTCATTCATTTGCTATTTTCGTAATGGGTTTCTATAAAGTGGCTATATAAGAATAAAATGTGATTTGACTTCTAAATTCCATATTTAAAACTCCTCGGACAGTTACTTTGCAGTAATTTAATTAAAATGTAAGTCTCTACACTAGACATAAAAAGAGATGAGTATAACTGATTTTAGTAAATCTACCATCTATAACTATACTAGACTATTATTAAAAGTCATCGAAAACATAAGAAAAAAAAAAGACGGGTTCATTTCCAAAAAAAAAAAACTATACTATAGTATACATTATTTTGTCAAAAAAATAAATATATAACGAGATGATGTTCCTTTCATGAAAGAAAAATGAAAAAATAAATATTACCCATTTCTCTACTGTACGACACACATGTTGCCGGTTGGGTTGGGGGCTGTTTTGGGTTCCACGGTCCTCAGTGGCATTTTCTTCTTAATAAATAATAATTTTCTCAAAAGGGAAAATATATTTTGTATGTTATTATTTTTTTTAGAAAAAAAAAGGTGATTGTTGTTGATTTGGGAGGGCATGTGGGTTGACAGAGATGAGGGGCGAAGCGGGTCCCTCCCTCAATCATGGCGAAATGCCAGGCTGGCGTCAATCACTTGACACATAACTCTACCCTATTAACGTAACCATATATTATATTATATATTTATTATGCACCTTAGCTTTGAACTTTGAAGAGAAGAAGATGTTTTGTCTATGATGGTTTGTTTGTTTCTTTGGTCTTGTGGTTGCTTTTTGTTTCTTTCTTCTGTGATTCCATTGTGCCCTTTTAATTATGTGTTGAGTAAAACATATGAAAGCTTATCGTGGAGTAATTTTTAACGACTCTTGGAAAAATGATTTTTTTTTAAGTCTAAAAGTAATAAAAAGTTTCAAAACCATAAAGGCAACCTCGAAATTATGGTACTCAGTCTGTGCTATTTTAAATTAGTACAGTAACCAGTCACGTTATTCTAAAAAAAAAAATTATAATTAGTAGTTGTGCTTTTTCAAAAGTGCAGTATTCGGGTATCTACTATCTATTGATGTATTAATGTTGGATGATAGATAGGCACCGTCACGAAAAATGCTTTTAGAGAGTTTCAACTAATTTCTTGTTATTATTTTTAATTTCCATAATCTCTTTACTCAATGTTCCGTTTCTGACAAAATCTTATACGTTCACAATATATATGACTGTTACAAATGTTAAGTATTTTGGAAATAGAATCACAACTTTTTTTGTGATGAACATCGAAAATAATAATTATTTTTTTTTGCTATTTTATTAATTTTAATCCAACAAATTCTCGTGGCTGCATCCTGTAGGGAGATTCTCTCCATGCACGTATACAAAAACATATACAATGATTATTGCCTCAATATATTCATTCACAATATACATATATGATTAGATCTTATTAATTCATTTAAGCTGTAGGAGCTGGTGCAGCTGCTTCCTTGCTGCTCGACCCTCCCAACATGCTCGATACCAGAACTAGACGCTAATAAAAAAAATAGTTTTTTTAAATAATTCATAATGATAAAGATATATATATATATATATATATATATATTAAAATTCAAGAACCTTACATTAACAAACTATAGAAATAATTTATCATAACCCCTAATAATAAGATTAATAACCCTAACATATAAATTACCGTTATAATAAAAATTGATTATTGTGTTTCATTATTATGTCTAATAATTTGATTATTTTAAATTTATTTAGATTGTGTAAACTATTAACGAATGATGACATAATAGTTGATTATAATTGTATTTAATCAATACCATAAATATATAATGATTTGTATGATCGACAAGACACACACTTACCCCATCTTTTGCTCGAACCAACTAACCCAAGTTTGTCCTTTCTTTTCTCCGTTGGGCGCTTCGGCCGAGGGAGCAGGTGCGGCTGCCGCCTCAATAGTTGACGTCAGTTCTCGTTCCTGGCCGTAGTTTGTGAAAAAATTGAGGCGGAGGAGTGATCGGCCTGAACCCACCGCGTCGAGCGCATTGGCTCGAACCGTGAAGGTAGAAACCATGAGAGTTATAACCAACATGAATGCTACTGCCTTTGCCATCGAGAGGTTGGGATTTCGCCAAGAAGGGGGGATTTTTTTTTCTTTGTGTTTTAAATTTATATATATTATTAAAGATTTCCTTATGATACCTGAATGTTGATATTTGGTAAATTTATAGTGATCAAGAGAGCTATTTTCGGTGAAAGGATGGGAAACGTGTGATTGATTTTTGTTTTCACTATTTTCCTGGGTATTACCAAGTTCAAGATATAATAATGAGTAGTATACTATATATGGTTCTAATTCCCCTGAATTCGCAGGAGACAGGCTTACACTCGCTGTATTTGGTGGAGAATTTTTCCACGGTTATTGGAGAAATGTTTGAAATATGTGATACATTAATATTTATTTAACTCGTGGGTATTCAAATCGAGAATTATTAGAGTTAAAGAGTACGAACAATTAATATTACGAACCAACTATATATGTATTATTTTATACGAGATATTAAACTAACAATTGATTATATTTGATACTAGTTGTTAGTTTAGAAAATTATATTAATGACTTTACAGTTTTTCAGATTGACTGGATGATTTTCTTTTTCTTAGTGAATCTGACCGGTATAGTCTCACTACATCTAGATTTATTGGACATGACATATTAATATTCTGTAATGACCTCATTATTAGTATTTATTAGAACGTTTAAGTTTTATTTATTATTATCATATCAGTGATACACGACTTTCACTTTCCTATAAATAGAATGTTTCATCTTCTATTTTATAACATCGTCTTCGACAAATCCTCTCAATTCGTGTTCTCATGGCCGACCCATTTCAGTTTTTGGTGGAGTTCAGACAATGTTTTGTTCGACTGGTGGGGTTTTGTATAGCCTGCCATCGAATACCAGTTTACAATGGGAGGCAATCACTCATAATTTTACTTTAGTACAACCGACCAATCGGTGATGGAGCAAAATCGTATTCAGCAGACCATGACCAGTACGGAACTCGATTAAAATTATTTTATTCATTTGATCTGGAAATTCTCATTTAAAACTTTCCCTTTATGTGTATATTTTTAACAATTTTAAGACAATCTGTATATTTTATAGGAGATCATTATTTAGCAAAAATGAATAAGATTTTGTTATACTCAAATCAATATTTATCGGTTTCTGAAGTGGTTTTGTTCAAGACTTGAGAATACGTCATCTCTTTTTCATATGTTGAAATAGTTACTCCGAAAAACATCCATATATATATATATATATATATACACCGTGTGAATTATGTACAGATCTAATCTTTAGTTGAGTAATATACATATACATAGATTATATATGTGAAGTTGTGAACATTGAACACGTTGTTTGAATGATGTATTTTAACCTCACGATGTTCTTTGTGTTTTCTTGTAAGAATTAGGATCGTACTTTTGACTATAATTGGATGAATATGGAACGAATGACCGACCATCATCTGCATACAGAATTTGTTAGTCTAGCGGTCTTTCGGTTTCTGCCTAACCATATGGAACATCTAGATGAATGACAAAGACCCTTTTAGGTGAAGTTAGGGACCACTAAGTAATTAACAATAACTTTAATTATAAGTCCTCCCATCCACAAGACTTAAACTTTTAGTCCCACTATTAGAATATTACACCAGATACCCTAATAAATATCTATGACATGTGGACCACTTAACGGAGAGAATAAAGTCTTTTATATATATCTGTCTGTGTAGCGTAATATATTCATACATTCTCCGATTTGGTCCCATGACACATATATTTCATATATTGGTGTTCTGAATTTGGCCAAAATAAATATTCTTCGGATTGTGGAGACCTCCCACTAATTCCTGAAATATCAAATACGAGCCATGGCGGTGATACCAATTACTATATGTCGAGTACTTCCCTTCCATGAGCTACGATACTTAATAATTCAGAAATAAGTACTTTAGGGAAAAACTTTATGAATGACTTGTAAAAGTCTTTCCGGTCCAACTTTATATCCCGATGAAATACTTTTACTTTATATATGCATAGCTTGATGAGATAGTTCGTCATTATTCTCTGTACAAGTTAGGTATATGAGAGAAACATATCGAGATAGGCCTATATCCAAAATTGACCAGAAAACCTGATTACTAGTAGTCGTTTTTTTTATTTGAACTATAAAAAGTATCTTACAAATAAAAAACTAACAGATATTTAATATTGTTTGTGGTGTTTAATTATGAATTAAATTATATATTTAATAAGTTAAAATAGATTGATTATTAAATTACGAATTTAACGTTCGCTTTTAAAAGACATTTTTCTTTTCCAATAAATAATTTAAAAAAGTTTATCCCTTGTTGTGTAGTAAAAATTGTTGTACATAGTAACAAAATTTATGGCTTATTGTGTAATAAAAATACTCAATCCGGAGTCGGTTTTTTATTATATATTAGCTAACAAAATGAATGGTAGTACTTGAAGTCTATCACTTTTTTCCTATTCTCTCTCAATTTTGTCAAACCCTAGTTTCCGCCGCCAGCATAAACTCATCGCCCCCACTGCCTCTTCTCACCCTGCTTAATTCACATGTCACCCGTTAAGCACACCTTCCACTACGATGTGTCTGGAAAAGTCTGGTTCGTTTGCAGACCACCGGATCTCAGACCTCACGAAACAGAGTACACCCCAATCAGACCCACGACGATCACTTTGTGCTTCCGTCCCTCTGGAGCTATATGCTACTGGCCTTGATCTACGCCACAACTGCAAGCCTTGTCGCCAGAGAAGTCTTGCCTGAGAGCTCCCCTCGTCCCACCAGGTTTTGAACCACTTCCTGCGGTCCTTCCGCCTAGTCCCATAAACATTAATCTTCTTTTTCGATCCTCCGGAGTTGTCTACTACGGGCCATCTCTGCAGGCCTCATCGCCGGCGACGTCCTGCTTGAAAGCTCCCCGTGTTCCGCCAGGTTTCCAACCATTTGCTACGGACCTCCCAACTTATTCATCGGCCCCTTATACGACTACCCAGTCAGCCCGTCCTGAGTTATTCATCTTCCAAGCCACCAGATTTCAGACATTCGGTTCAAGTTATAAGGTTACACAGAAGCTCGAGTCTCGACTCCCTCGGAATCAAAATCAAAGCTCAAACTCGCTGAAGCCCAGCCGCTAAAGTGCAATCTCGTGACATTTTCACCTTCCGGGCTAGTCGTGTTCAGCCAATCTACTGCTTGTTGTGGTCAAAATCAAGGCATTCACGGAGGTTCGAGTCTCGTGGTCTACCAAAGCAAGGATGGAGCTCGATCTTCGCGCCAGGCAGTCATCCCTACCGCAGCGGACTCCATTGGCCACGCAGCAGGCCTACCTATGTACCCTTGAGAAGACTTCTATCGTCCGTCGAATCGTCGTCTTCATCACCCTTGGAGAAGCCATCTCTTCTGCCTTCGCCATCGCAGCATATTTGCATTGAGGAGGTGGTTAATTCAACAAAGGGTGTGGTCGAAGAAGAATACGATGATGCGTTCAAATCAACCTCTAGCATCACAGGCAACCCTCTGCCCAGTGTCGACGAAATAATCACGTCTGATCCACTCTTATTCGGAATCTTCATGAAGGAGGAAGCAGGAATGGAAATCAATAAGAATTGGGTCTTTGCTAAGATGAAGCTAGATCACTTTCCTCCACCGATGAATTTTCTTCTCTATGCACACTTCACTCACAGGTACACCTATCCACTAAACCTACATGTTACATTCGCATGGATATTGGGCTCTTTAAGGGCTATGACCTGTTTATTAGGCGTATGTATTCCGTTGTGCAAAGCAATTTGGAGGAGTCTAAGCCACGGTCACCAGTGTACCCCTGGTCCCCACTTATCTTGCCCTGTCATGTACCAGTTCCAATCAGTTGGAACCGAACTGGTATTGGTACATTGCATCCTACTTCGTTGCTCAATATCAAACAATTTGATCTCGCCCTCAACTGTCATATCTCGCCGGCGTCGATCATCTATAAGATTGAGCAACTTGAAATGGACCTGGATCAAGCTTTGAAGAAACCACGTTGAATTGATAAGGTTGGTACCGAAATCCTCAAAGAACACCAACCCAATGGATATTCAAGCGACCATATCCACCATTTTCTTTTTCGACTAGACCTGGCCTTTACTAGGTTTAGTCAAAGCAAACTTATTCTCTTTGAGAAATCAAGGTCTCCATCGTCCCCAACGTGTGCTAGTCTTCGGATGTTCCGCGTTTCGGGGTGCATTGGTACACTGGCTTTCAGTCATGTATACCATCGAAGGATCCTTATCTGCTACACCTTCTACATGTGGTCGTTCTTGTTTAATCATTGGTTTTGGTGGGAATTTGAGATAATGGGTATACCTTCTCGTACTATTTCACCCGGAATCTACTCTATGTTAGACACTCTCCTGGCTTCCACCATGACGCACGCTTGTCGAGCTAGCATTCTATTCGGTGATGTGATCAAGCTGGTTCTCCCGGAATCACAAGCGATCTATCTTAGTTTTGCTACTTCAATAGCGTCTTTACCTTCTCTGGACATTTCATGGCCTTTACCGTCTGTAGCCTATTTGCATCTTTTATTTTTAACTGAACTGAACTTTCTAGTTAAGATTTCGGCTTCTTGTCATCTTGTTTATCTTGTATCAGGAATTTGGTTATATCCACCTATCCTGACAGATTTAGATGACGGCTGACTCTTCGTTCTTTAATTTTGGGCAAATTGTTTTAGCCCTTATGTTGTTGTGTGTTGTGTCCGTCCTTTGTTCTTCCTAATAATATGGCTTCTTTTACCAAAAAAAAAAAAAAAGAATGGTAGTAATTTGTCACAATTCAATTCATATAAAATAATCCACGAAAATTCTAGCTGTATATTATTTCAACTAATTTGCATCAAAACATAAATTTAAGCATTTATTTGTCAGTAAAGCTTAATGACATAAGACTAATACAAATTCGAAAACACTATAAAATTAATAATTTGTACTTATGTTTATATTATTTTACTGTCTAGTTAGGTTAGGTTATACAAAATGATATTATAATGGATTAACAAACAATTAATGTAATGTAGATGGACGTAATGTAATATTACTTGAAATGTGAGATTGTAAGCTACGTAATGTAATGTAAGATTATAGTGTTTGGTTGTGCTGTAATGTGCATTCTAATATGACTTTATTATTATTATATTAATCTATATGAAAGTATATTATATCTTAATATGATAAGATTTAAAATAATTTGTATTATGACAACAACAAACTTCTTAAAGATTATGTGTGTGGTTAATATTATAGTTATTTATGTATTCTAAATACTGAATATTTAAACTCAATATGCACAACTATTAAAATTCTATTAATTAAAACATTATATGTAGTTTTATAAGATAATTTATAAATAAAAAAATGTAACAAAAAAGACCTCATTTTATACGAACATCATGTGCATTATTATTTATTATAATAATAATGAGTTATGAAGTATATAAAAAAAAAAAAAACTAATAATAATAACAATATATTGGCCAAAAAATAATAACAACAATATCATTATCATAATAAAATATAAAGATAATACAAAATATTTAATCTATTTAATATTAAAATAATAACACTCCGTAAAGTTAGACGTAATCTCACGTTACATCCGTTTTTGGATGTAATATCACATTACGTTGAATGTAGTTTGAACGTAATCTTAGATTACAATGGACATTACATTACAATGCACATTATATCATTTGGCAAACCAAAAAAACATAATGTAAATGCAATGTGAGACGTAATGTGAGATTACATCTCACGTTACATCCATCCAAACACCCCCTAAATATATATGTAAATATTGATATTTCTTCTTTAAGTTTTGATTGATTGATAGAGGTTGAATCATCGAAAACCAAAAAAAAAAAAAAGACGGGTTCATTTCCAAGACATGTACCCTGGCAGGTTAAATTAAATATGTTGGCCCATGAATAACAACATATGGGTATCAAAGTTTCAATTTAGGCCTGATATTTGCGTCTGGATTAATCATGGATCGGATCCAAAATTAACGAGCCTAAGTTACCAAATTTCGTTAAATTGTCCATCGTTCAAAAACCAAATTAAAAATACCTAAAATTATTGTTTAATTTTAAAAACGCCCATTCCATAGATAATCTTTCCGGAAGTTTAATATTCGGAAATATTATCAACAATTTTGGGAAAAATCACCTAAATATCTAGTTTTTATAACTCAAACACACATATGTCTAACTTTGAGTTTCGTTTTCTTAAATATCTATGCGCGCTCTTTTGAAACGCGCGCGGTGGTCAAGCGCTTTTTTAAAGCACGTGCGGTTTCCTTAGTTCAGTGTTTAGTCTTTAAACCAGTAATTAGATATTATTGGGTTTGGATAAACGCGCGCTCTTCAGAAGAGCCGCGACCTAACAGTCCAAATTTTGACCGTTAGGAGCCGTGTCTGTCAACCACGCGGTTTTGACAGAAAATATATTGTTGATAGATTTATATCTTTAAATATAGAATCTTGACAATAAACAAATATATATATATATATAGGGCTGATATATATATATATATATATAGTGCAAATATTAGAAATTATATTTATAATTATTCTTACTTGGTGGCTTAGTTAAGTTTTTAGTGGATTTTAAAACCTTACTTAGCCAACAACTAAGAGTTTCGGTCGAACCCTATAGGGTAATGGGCCAGTACAATTTTGCACATCTGGGTCGGGCTAACTGACCCGGAGGACCATGGGAACCTGAACCGGGTCAACCAAACCGAGTCGGGTTCCACGGGTCCAAACGGAATGGGTCAACCAATCTGGGTTTTCTCAATCGGTCTAACCCATCCGGGTCGGGTCGGACCGGGTAACTAAATGGGTCGAACCAATCCGACCCGGTTTGTGTGTTAAAACCGAACTGAACCTATTTTTACCGAACCGGATCGGTCGGACCGGTCGGACCGAATTGACGCGAACCAGACCGTTTTGGACAGACCGACCCGAGTCAACTGAAAATAGGATGGTCAAATTTTAAAATCCAAATATTTTTGAACTTTTAAATTACCTACAAAGTGAAAATTGGTTTGAAATTTTCACGTTATAATCAAACATGATGCTTAGGTTCGATTATGGGGATGGATCTCTGACATGCATGATTCTGGGACTGAGTTATTTAGTGGGCTGAATTGCAATTGCTATTTTAATTTGATATTACTGCATGATTAGAATTGCGTCTTGATGATGTCAAGCAAGCTGGAAATTGCATGTTGTGGGCGGTGTTGGGTTACGATTAAAATGATAGAACAGTATGAAGGCGAGTACGTTTACAAGGCGAGACTAAAGAAAAGCTGTCGACCATTTCTGTTCAAAATGACAAGGCAAAGACAAATGGTCGAGGACTATATATGAAGAAGTCGAATTCTGAAGAACGACTAGCAAAAGAGGGCGACTAAATCACTCAAGGCTCTCCTATTAAGGTACGGGTCGAGTCGATAGCCAAAACACCACTGAAGAAACCTTCCTCTTAAGGAAAGGGACAGGTCGCAACCTGCTCTAGCCGCCATGAAGAAACCCTCCTCTTAAGGAAAGGGACAGGTGGCGACCTGCTTTCAACCGCCAAAGGGAAACATTCCCAGCTAAGGAAAGATGAGGTGGTGACCTACTTGTCACCTGCTTAAACCGACTCTAGACAGAAACCCTCCCAAGAGGGTAGCCGCCATTTGAAGTCGGTAATCTCTTCCTATAAATAGGGGAACATTATATGTATTTTACAATCTTGATTCTCATAATTGATAATACTCTTTCTAAATCCATTACTGACATAAGTTTCAGAGTGGAATCAGGGGACATCCCCACCCATTTTCAGGTCTTCGCCTAGTACAAAGCTCCTAAAGGAAACTAAGTACCCTCGAGGTCAAGAAAGATACCTAAAAGAGTTAGCTCCCGGCGAGACCTCGAAGTCCACTACCAGAAGTTCAAGGCCACGTCATTTTGATCCCAACATTTGGCGCCGTCTGTGGGAATCGGTGATCAAAAAGTCATGGCTCCCGAGAAGAACAAGATGCCAAAATCCGTGGTTGAAGAGATGGGAGAAACCCCAGAAAATCCCACCACTTCAAAACCAACTCCGGAAGAAGATCCATCCGTGCCTCAAACTAATGGAACTGGTGGTGAGGAGAATTCTAGTCACTCCAAGTCATTACCAAATTCAGAAGAGGCGAGAACAGTCCCCCCGGCTGTCCCTCAGGAGGTAATGGCGGCTTTCATAGCCTTTTGGAACCAAGCCCAGGCGGGAACTATTCCCGACAAGAAGGAACCAACCCGAGAAGTCTCCCAGAAGGAAGAAGTAGCCTCCAGTGTGAAGATTGTGGAGGAGAATCTCTTGGAAAAAGAGATCCCTAAGGCTCCCGAAGTCGAGACGGCGAGCAAAGGTCCTGTCCTATTCACTATAGGGCAGGTAGAAGAACTGTTGGAAAAGAAGAGAAGAGGGGAGAACGACCTGCTAATTGTTCGTGATCACACCACTCACCCTTTCTCCAAAAGGCTATTTAACACTCGAGTTCCCCCGCAAGTATTCGCGAGGAACATCGACGACTATACAGGCGAGGGAGATCATGTTCGCTATATCAACGCCCACAACTCTTCCCTCCTATGGAGAGGGGCAACGCCAGATCATTACGCAGCTCTCTTCCCAACAGCTCTAAAAGAAGAAGCTTCCACTTGGTTCTATGGTCTTCCTGACAACTCGATAGACTCATGGGAAGAGTTGAAGACCAAGTTCATAGAATGCCACATAGGATAAAGACAACGTCTCAAGAGAATGGACTTTCTAGATAAAATTGAGCAAGGTCTTGATGAGACCTTAGCCAATTATTATACTAGATACCACAAGATACTCCAGTAGCTGAATGAGGACACCACTGATGGTGAGCTGATCAGGACCTTCTGGAGAGGCCTCAGTGTTCAGAGCCAGGTTTTGAAGGATAGCATGGTGATGAAGCCCGTGCGAAAAATTGATGCCTTCGCCATTAAGGTTAAGAAGTACATCGACTTGGAAATGTCACACGAGAAGTCACCCATGGAGACCAAGAAGCAGGTCATTCCTGCTAAGATCGAGGAGGGTTCTGCTTCTCGACCCCCAAAAAGAGATGAAAGGCGAGAAATGACTTTCCGACATGGAAGTCGTCAAGGACCAAAAAAGGACATTAACCCTTATTTGGAAAAATTCACTCCTCTCACGCATAATATTTATGTGGTACTCCAAGAGATGGAAAATCTCAGTCTGGACGACCCTCCTCCAGTCAGAAAGAGTCCGATGGGATCCCAGATAAACGACTACTGTCGTTATCATCGAGTTCAAGGGCACGACACTAATGAATGCATCGCCTTGAAGCAAGATATCGAGACGTTGATCCGAAGAGGTAAACTATTAAAGTTTATTGAGAAACTTTTCAAAGCTCCAAGGAAACGAAGTCGCAGTCCGCGAAGGAATTCTCAATCTCCCCCTCATGACAATCCCGCCCCAATCCAAAGAGGGACGGTGAACGTCATCGCAGGAAGATTCGCCTAAGGAGGAGAGACCAGCGTCGCCGGAGAAGTATACGCCACCCAAGCCTCAAAGACAGAAGATAAGGGAAAGGCACATCAAGTAATCGACCCAGTGGTCATAAGCTTCACAACCGACGATCTCATGATGGTGACTCAACCTCACGATGACTCCTTAGTTATCAACTGCCACCTTGGCAGAATATGAAGTCAAAAGGATCCTCATCGACAGTGGATGCTCAACGAATATACTCTTCTACGAAGCCTTTCAAACTTGGGTTAACCAGAAGAGACCTAATGAAATTCGAATTTCCTCTCATCGACTTTGCTGGAAGAACCACCTATCCAATGGGTGCTATCAAACTACCAATGGTCTCAGGAAAAGAGAAGAAGACTTTGATGATATACGTACTCTTCGTTGTCGTCGACGCCGCCTCAGCATACAATGCTATCATCAGAAGAACTACTCTTAAACCCCATCGGATAATCCCGTCAACTGCTCATCAAGTAATGAAGTTCTCGACGCCACATGGGATAGGTGAGGTAAGAGGAGATCAAACCGCATCTCGACGATTCTATGTCAGCTCGATGTGATGCCGCAATAAAAGAGAAGTCATAGAAACAACGCCTAATTAAGGAAATATCTTTGTGTATCTTTAAGGCTAATGTTTGTTAATGATGTTTTGTGAGAGATTCAGGAAGGATGAATAAACATAGCATTTTAAGGCCCTTTTTTTTTTCCAGATATCTGAGTTCTCCCCTTAAGGCGTCAAGCATTCAAAAATCAAAGAAGCCGACTATCAAAAATCTGATATCATCTAAATCACTCAGATTGGTCGACAGAGGCATGGCGTCGAAGACAAACTTTTTCCGAATCAAGAGTCGACCATCAAAAATCTGATATCATCTAAATCACTCAGATTGGTCGACAGGGGCATGGCGTCGAAGACAAACTTTTTCCGAATCAAGAGTCGACCATCAAAAATCGGATATCATCTAAATCACTCAGATTGGTCGACTACTTGAAAGATGTTAAGTATTGAAGACAAACTTTTTCCGAATCAAGAGTCGACTATCAAAATCTGATATCATCTAAATCACTCAGATTGGTCGACTACTTGAAAGAGGTTAAGTATCGAAGACAAACTTTTTCCGAAATCGAGTGTATCATCTAAATCTCTCAGATTGGTCGACAACTCAAAAGAGGTTAAGTATCAAAGGGGCAGATCTTCTTGAAGTTAAACCACCAGAAATCTGATATCATCCAAATCACTCAGAATGGTCGATGACTCAAAAATGTTAGGTCTTAAGGATAAATCCTTCTCAACGTTAATTATCGATCGAGTAGAAACCTGATATTTACTACAAAAGTCGTCAAAATTGATAAACACGGCTTACAGTAATTCGAGGAAGATGAAAGAAAATTTATACAAGATTTTTTCCACTATCCCTAGCCCTAGCCTCGGCGACTAAATATTCTCGAAGCGCCTCCACCTTCGAGAAATCAAAATTGGGGTCTATAGCCCTGATGTCCTTAACCACTGACGTGAAGGTCGAAAGAAGCATTTGCCCACTGGCCATGGCAGCGTCGGTCTGAAAATCAGTATTGGCCTTATAACCAGCAATGATTTCCGAGGCAGGTCCCTTGTACTTCTCGACCTCGATCACAAGAGTTGCGCCTTCCTTCTTACAGGAAGCCACCTTGGTGCGAAGACTCTCCAGTACGGCGGTAGAGATGCGGCGCACACTGTTGTACTCCGCATTGAGAAACAAGGAGGTCTTCAGGGTATCCTTGCAGATGGAAAGCTCCTCGGCGGAATTGGCGAAGGCTTCGTTCAATTGAAGGACCTCCCCTTTCAGTCGAGCAACCTCCTCTTGAAGACGTTGTGTCTCTCCTATCTCCGCCTCCACAGTGGCGAGTTTCCCTTTCAAAGAGGAAACCTCCTCATCCAAGTCAAGAATCAGACGACCAACTTGCAGAAAATTGCGAGTGGCCTAATGAATACAACAAATTGGTAAGAAGTCGACTTCAAAACTACATAGACAAAAAAAGGAATATAGGACCTTCTTACCTTGGCCTGTCGGTGCAAGAACAAGCGAGCAACCTCGCTAGCTCTTTCGATGGGCAAGCGAGGGCGATCTTGAGGAGGGATGGAGGCATTCAAAAGATGAAGGGCCAAATCTCGATTGGCGAGAGAATGATGCTCCTTCAACTGGTACCCCTTCAAAGAGGCAAGGGGATCCCAGTCAGCATTCCCAAACAAGGTCTCGGGGGCAGAATGAAGCATCTTCCAATTGAAAGGAGGACCTTCAAAACTTCAAGCCCGTCATGGCTTGAGACGTCGAGGATTCAGCAAGACCCTTACCCTTTGGGTCTACTTCTGTAAAAGAAAAATATTAGAGATACTTCAAGAAAGACGAAAGAAAGTGAAGTCGACAAAGTTCATACCTTTGGAGACTGGAGGGGAACTTGAAGTGGCAGGAGCAGCCAAGGAGGCGGCCTCCTGAAATTCCGAGATAGAGGTGGCGATTGTCACATTCGCCTTCTTAATGGGCTTGGCACCGCCTTTGTTCGCCGCCCTTTTAGTTCTCCCTCGAGGAGTCTTCTCTACCACTTCAGCAGCATCAGTAGGAGTTCCCTCGAGAGAAGGTTGCTCAGGGGCGACTCGGTATTGGTCACCGCAGGATCTTCAGTCATGAGCACCCCTGTTGCCGCCTGATCACGAGCATCAGAAAGCTTCGTAAAAATACTTACAGAAAGCAAAAGAAGATTCAAAACTGCGAATATGAAAAAAAGAAAGATTACCCAGTAAATTGGGGGATCTTCAAGGTGAAGTTGAATTGATGCTCGAATAAGAGCCTTTTTTGTCGTATCATCGACAGAGCGCCACGGCTCAAAACTCTTCGATGTGACGGCGACATGGATCTCGCTGACGGTGGCGAATTCCTAAGGAGTCAAGCCTAGTAGAGAGGGGGCACCATCGGTACCGATAAGTCACAGGCCAAGAAACGCCTTCTCGACAGAAAAAATAGTAATGTTTCCAATTGGCGTTATAAGACTTAACCCCAATCACCAACTTCTTGGCCGACTCCCAGGAAAAGTGATCATCAGCGGGATTCCATCGACCTTTGAAGCCAAAAATTGATCATTCGCTCTTTAACAACTGGAAGAAGCATAAAAAAAGTTGAAGAGTGTACGTCCAGCTGTAGGTATCGCACAAACAACGGAAGCCCACCCAAAAACGGATGGCATTAACCGTGAGTTGACTGGGATGCACGCCATAGTGCTCACAAATTTCTTCCAGCTCTAAGAAAAAAGGGAATCGAAGCCCCGCCCCGATTTGGCCCGCATAAACTGGGACTTTCCCAGCTCGAGCTTGGTGACATTCCCCGACGAGACCACCATATCGAGGCCTTTCGGTGTCGCTCAGGTTAGCCAACACCACAGCTTTTATGAAAGCGGCGCTCAATAATTTATTCTCCTTTAGAGGTTTGGAAAGAGAGGGAATGAAACCTTGGAACCTACCTTCGGGAAATTGAGCGGTCATTGGAGTCTTGGAGAGAGATTGGAGAAAAGAGGCTTCTCGATTAGGACCAGCAGTAGCGACTCCTATTAAAATCCTCTTCAGGAGCACAAGAATGAGGCAAGTTTGGGTTGATGAAAAAAGCACTATATTGGTTCGCCAGAGTGAATGAAAAACAAGACCAGAAGTGAAAAATGAAAGTGAAACAGTAATATTTATACTAAAGTCTCCGCTGCTTGGATAACTTCCCAATGAAGCCTTCTCTAGGTCATCATTCATTAGTGCATTCACTGACAACGTGATCGTTGTCTAGAGAACCGTTGTAAATTTAATGAGACAACTCTTGAGCTTCTCCAAAATACCCAACGGTCAAAATTTCATTAGCCAAGGGCCACGTCTCGAATAAAGACACCTCCTTCAACCTAAAAAATTAGAAGTTCGCAAACTGATGGCCAAATTGGATACCGAATCTCACCAATAGATCCTGGAGGTTATACTCGACTCAAGACCTCCTCTTCATAAATGAAGTTGACGACTTAAGTCTTGGGGGCAAGTGTTAGATTACGATTAAAATGATAGAACAGTATGAAGGCGAGTACGTTTAAAAGGCGAGACTAAAAAGTCGTCGACCATTTCTGTTCAAAACAACAAGGCAAAGACAAATGGTCGACGACTATATTTGAAGAAGTCGACTTCTGAAGAACGACTAGCAAAATAAGGCGACTAAATCACTCAAGGCTCTCCTATTAAGGTACGAGTCGAGTCGATAGCCAAAGCACCACTGAATAAACCTTCCTCTTAAGGAAAGGGACAGGTGGCGACCTGCTCTAGCCGCCATGAAGAAACCCTCCTCTTAAGGAAATGAACAGGTGGCGACCTACTTTCAACCGCCAAAGGGAAAACTTCCCAACTAAGGAAAGATGAGGTGGCGACCTACTTGTCACCTGCTTAGACCGACTCTAGACAGAAACCCTCCCAAGAGGGTAGCCGCCATTTGAAGTCGGTAATCTCTTCCTATAAATAGGGGAACATTATATGTATTTTACAATCTTGATTCTCATACTTGATAATACTCTTTCTAAATCCATTACTGACTTAAGCTTCGGAGTGGAATCAGGGGACATCCCCACCCATTTTCAGGTCCTCGCCTAGTACAAAGCTCCTAAAGAAAACTAAGTAACCGAGAGGTCAAGAAAGATACCTAAAAGAGTTAGCTCCCGACGAGACCTCGAAGTCCACTATTAGAAGTTCAAGGCCACGTCATTTTGATCCCAACAAGCGGAGCCCTGGATTTTAATTAACGAGTTGCGCACTAGGATAGACATGTTGTGATGGTTATTATTGCCTAAAATCCATGTCTAGAAGTCCGCATAATTGATTGATAGCATGAATTGTAAGTCAGCCCCAAATTTTTAAAAATGGAATTCAGTCGCCAAATTTGCATGTTTATTATGGAGTGATCACGCATGACGCGTATGCATGAATGTGGAGGATGTAGCCGCATGTGATAATTTACTTGGATAGTATAATTATATATGCCAACATGAGTTCCTCGGAACATTAGACGCATGACGCGTATGCATGTGATTGGATTGTTTCTTGGATGTGGCTGCGTATGATGATTTACTTGGGTAGTAGAATTGTATATACTTGCATGAATCCTCGAAACATTTTAAAAGGGCCTTGGGAAAGCATAGATCGGGTGTATGTTAAAATTCCCCGTTCCGGTTGTTGTGTTACGATTAAAAGGATAGGACGATATAAAGTCGAGTACGTTTAAAAGGCGAGACTAAAGAAAATTAAGTCGTCGACCAATTCTGCTCAGAATGATAAGGCAAAGACAAATGGTCGACAACTATATATGAAGAAGTCAACTTTTGAAGATCGGCCAGCAAAAGAAGACGACTAAATCGTTCAAGGCTCTCCTATTAAGGTACGAGTCGATTCGATAGCCAAAACACCACTGAAGAAACCTTCTTCTTAAGGAAATGGACAGGTAGCGACCTGCTCTAGTCGCCACGAAGAAACCTAAGGAAAGGGACAGGCGGTGACCTGCTCTAGCCTCTATGAAGAAACCTTCCTCTTAAGGAAATGGACAAGTGGCGACCCGCTTCAACCGCCAAAGGGAAACCTTCCCAGCTATGGAAAGATGAGGTGGCGACCTACTTGTCAGATGCTTAAAAAGACTCTGGACAGAAACCCTCCCAAGAGGGTAGCCGCCATTTAAAGTCGGTAATCTCTCCCTATAAATAGGAGAACATTATATATGTTTTACAGTCTTGACTCTCATACTTTACAATACTCTTTCTAAATCCATTACTGACTTAAGCTTCGGAGTGGAATCAGGGGACATCCCCACCCATTTTCAGGTCCTCGCCTAGCACAAAGCTCCTAAAGGAAACTAAGTACCCGAGAGGTCGAGAAAGATACCTAAAAGAGTTAGCTCCCGGCGAGACCTCGAAGTCCACTACTAGAAGTTCAAGGCCACGTCATCTTGATCCCAAAACCGGTGAGAGCGATTAAACCGCTTTACAAGACTGATCTATTAGAAATGAGACGTTAGTAATGTGAACTCTTTCACGACCTCCTTCAATTGGTTTACTGGTGGTCGGGTTGGTTAGATGTCCGAGGAATCATTAGTTGTCGCATTCTGCCTCATAGATATCTGATGTATGCAATTCGTTTTCCAAAATGTTATTGTCTCCCTGATTGTTGCATAATTATCAATGATAATATAGATGACAAATCGAAAGCGTTTCTACACTGCACTTGATGGTAGTAATTATGATGAATGGGAAGATTATGTCATGGATATCCTCTTTGCTGCTAATGTTGAGGATCAAATAGACCTATCAACAAAGAGGATAAACACGGATGAATTTGGTAGTCCAAACTACAACAGCAGTGGGAGGTCACAAAAAGATCAGATAGCACGTGATTTAATCCTTGAAACCTTGATGGAAGAAGTGGAGAAGGGATTCATGAACGTCAGCGCATTACACCTTTGGTGTAACATACGCCTTCGCTACGGCGAAGGAAAAGCCGCTGAAGCAAAAGACCTGATGATTAATTATCACGGTATTCTTTGCACATATGGAGGTGTAAGAACCGTTCATGATCCCGCTGAAATTACCCCAAAGATCTATCCCCACGAGGAATCGACAAAAGGCTTTGATGTGGAGACCATTCTTCGTAGGCGATTCCTTAACAAGAATCACTACAGGATTCGGCCGGTGGACTGCGAACTCCCGCAAGATCTTGGGACTACGGCAAAGGAGAAACTGGTATGTGTCCCTATTTCGTTGCGTAATTAGTTACATGGCATGTACACGTTTTTCTTGTCTGTAGTAACTATCCCTGTAATATCCTTCACCATCTTGAAAGATGGCCGATGTTTGATTTCAAGTGGCAGTAGCTTAATTGACGTGGCCACGGGTGTTGTTGATGCAATGAAAACAGTCACATTTGAGGTGGAGGTGAGTGTTGTCCTCCCTCTAGGAGGAGAGGACCACGCCTCCCCACCACGAAGGGGAGCAAGGAAGAGTAATGGAGCTCCTCCTTTTATGGGTGGGGTGTCTATTATTGGTTATACGGGTGGAAGCACTGATTTGAGTTTATCCTGAGTGATTATATAGATCACAGTGGAGGTCTTTACCTCTGAATCCATTTCTATGATGGTGATATGATAATGTAAGTCTATATTTTTGCTTTGATTGTCAATCATCGACAAACATAGCAAAGTAACATAAATTACTTAATTGAGATATCACATGTTACGCAATAACTTTTATTGATTCAAAAAGATAAGAGATCACGCCAAAGTTATGATGGAGCTCTTGCGATAAAGAATCATCTATGCAAGTGAAAAGACGGACCGCTTTGAAATGATTTGTTGATAATGCAATTATTAGAAATGCTTGCAGAACCATGCGCATGATCTATGACAAAAAAGGATCACTTGGTGAGAACAAAACCAAGATTAGTAAGATACATGTACGGGTTATAACATAATTTACACCATTGAACTCCATTTAAACCAAGACTATACAAGTATTGATCGTTGAACTCCACTATTCTCCAGTCTATAAGTTCGTTTAGGTACTTTATCAATTTTACTTTCATGTGGGGATTGTTGGAAAAATATTATAATGACACTAAATTTTTTCTGATTGGGTGAATGAGAAATTGATGTTCTCATTACATACGGTCAGCGTAGGCCCGACTTCGTATATATTCGAGGAATCTGACGTGTTAATAGTGTATAACGATTTCATTAATAGAGACTTTTTGTTTGTATTTATTATTGTGTCATTAATGTAAGCTTAATCCGGCCCTACAAATAGAGATATTTTTCTATTTTTTCTTAACTTGAGTCACACTCACTTCTCTCTATTCCTTTTTATTGATCGTCTATCCGGCTTAGTTCAGACAATGTTCTGTTTAACTGGCAGTGCTTCTTACTAACTTGTCACTTGAATACCATTTTATCATGAGAGACAATTATTCATGGTTATATTTTAGCATAACTAAATGTTGGATATACACCCAAATTGACCTCACTTAGACTCGACTTAGTCGCCACGTCGACCCCAAACATGGTTATAAACCGAAACTTGGACATCGGGTGACCCAAGACCCAAAAAAACACAACCCCGAGATAGATCATGACCCGAACATGTGGAGTTAGTCCTGGTAGCGCAGGCCCGGACACGTGGAGTTAGTCCGGGCCGCGCATGCCTGGATGGAACGACCTCCATCCGGACCTGTGGTGTATCCCCCACTGGTCCGGTTGGAGGGGGCTCCAACCGGACCACTAGAGTTACCTCTACTAGTCCCGACGGAGATGCCTCCGTTGGGACTATTCCGAATGGGCACTCCCCATCCGGACTAGTTTGGTCTGACACGTCTCCGCGTTCGGTCCCGACGTCTGAGTGACCCTTCACCCGGGCTACGCTATTGATGGTCAATCTGAGTCTCATACACCCGTATAAAATATACGTGGATATTGCCAAACACAGTGGGCCCCTCCGATGCCAAGCAAGACTTATACCCATCCTACCTAGGGCTGGCGATGGTGAGGGTATGGTAAGGGTACTACTAATACCATAACCATACAATATTTTTTCACTCATACCATAACCATAACCATTGTGGTTATGATTCTTCGTACCATAACCATGGTTTTTCACCGCGGTTAAACCATTTAACCATAAACATTAAAACTGATACAACACTATTTGTTTCATACACGCAATCCAAATTAAACATACATTCACTTTTTCATACACGAAATCCAAATTAAACATAATGCCATTTTTTTTACTTAATTAAAGAACATTTCTTCAATTGCCTATCACTTGAGATCCTCAATGGCCACCACTTCCGATAGAGGCAACCTAATAATAAGAAATATAGACATAATGATTAGGCATATTTATATAATTGAATTACTATCAGTTTTGCTAAGAATAACTAATTACCTCAGTTATTGCTGATTCATCATCTTCTTCTACATCATCAATTGACTTAAGCTTTCTTAACTTTATAGATGCAACTGTAACAATGAAAGAAAATATATGAATTAATACACATTGACAAAATGGTATGAAAATTTTCATAAATAGAGCAATTCTATGGTATAGTAGAAGTTTGGATGCGCAAGTCATAAGTCACTTTAGAAGAAAAATAATGTCTGAAGAAATATAAGTTATATAATTAGAGCTATATACCTGAGTGTTCACACATATCCAATCGTGATTACACAATAGTCAAGATACCGAATGAATGAATGGTGAGATCTCTGGCAACAAAGAAAAGAATGGTGGGAACTGAGATCTGTGATAATTAGATTAATACTTTTTTTACTCTTACAAGATTAATATATATATATATATAAATATTAGTCATATATATATATATCGGTGATGGTTATAACCGTGGTTATTGAAATAATACCATAACCATAACCATAATCATCGTGGGTACAAAACTCATCACCATATCCGCCCCTCACCATAATGGCACGGTTAATCATTGCGGTAAATGTTGCGAATAACCATAGTTATTTAATTTTTACCGCACCATTGTCGGCCCTAGTCCTACCCGCGGTTATAGACTATCTCGGGATAGCATTATCCTTAACCGGATTATTGCCCAACAAACTCTATAAAAAGAAGGGTTAAGAACACAATAGGGGCCTGAATGTTTGCCCATGTTGCCAAAAGGGGTCTGAATTGAAAAAACGTATTATTAAGGGCCTGAATTTTGAGTTTTGTGTATAAGTGAGGTCTCCGTCCAAATTTTCTGTTAAAAGTAACGGAAAGTGGTCACATGCCAAGCATGTGACCAAAAATAATTTGAAAACCCGAAAATGCCCTTTGACCAAAGTGGGTCTCTTATAGGTTTGACCTAAAATGACGAAAATACCCTTTAAGCCACCACAGCTCCGGCGACCACCACCACCCCGACTCCGGCGACCACCACCGGCCTCCGGCGACCACCACCGGCCTCCGGCGACCACCACCGGCCTCCGGCGACCACCTCCGACCTCCGGCGACCACCGAAAAGCTCCGATCGGAGCCAAAAAAGCTCCGATCGGAGCTTTGGAGCTCCGGTCGGAGCCACAAAGCTCCGATCGGAGCTCTGTGGCTCCGATCGGGGCCACAGAGCTCCAGATCGGAGCTCAGTGGCTCCCGATCGGAGCCACAGGGCTCCAGATCGGAGCTCTGTGGCTCCGATCGGGAGCCACAGAGCTCCGATCTGGAGCCCTGTGGCTCCCGATCGGAGCCACAGAGCTCCGATCTGGAGCCCTGTGGCTCCGATCGGGAGCCACAGAGCTCCGATCTGGAGCTTTGTGGCCCCGATCGGAGCCACAGAGCTCCGATCTGGAGCTTTGTGGCCCCGATCGGAGCCACAGAGCTCCGATCGGAGCTTTGTGGCTCCGACCGGAGCTCCAAAGCTCCGACCGGAGCTCCAAAGCTCCGATCGGAGCTTTTTTGGCTCCGATCGGAGCTTCGGAGCTCCAATCGGAGCTTTTTTGGCTCCGATCGGAGGCCGGTGGTGGTCGCCGGAGGCCGATGGCGGTCGCCGGAGGCCGATGGCGGTCGCCGGAGCCGGGTGGTGGTCGCCGGGCGGTGGCCGGAGCGTGGTGGCCTTAATTGCATAATTAGTGTGTAGGGGTATTTTAGACATTTCACATTTTATTAATTAAATTGATAAATTGTATAATAATTACAAAAGGGTATTTTTGTCTTTTCACGTGAATCTGTTAGATTTAACAGAAAATTTGGACGGAGACTTGAAAAAACACAAAACTCAAAATTCAGGCCCTTAATAATACGTTTTTTCAATTCAGACCCCTTTTGGCAACATGGGCAAACATTCAGGCCCCTATTGTGTTCTTAACCCTAAAAAGAACCATATACCTCTCATTTACAACTTAACTTCATTCTTGATAGCCCTCAAACTTCTCTCTAGAATATTTTATCTATCTATCTCTCGTACTCATTTAAGTATCGGAGAAGGTTCGTCGGACACCTCCTGCACACCCTTCTTGCAGAATTGCGAGAAGTCAGATACGAGAAGAAAAGTTCGTCAAGTGAAAAATTTCGGTGTGATAGGTCCACCCAAATAGGAATAATGATTAAAGACTAACAGTTGTTGAAGAAGTAGAATTGTCTTAAAAAAACTTAATCAGCACATAACTGGATTAATCATTCTTTCGTTGATTTATATAATCCATAAAAACCTCCTAATCTCTTAATTTATGTGCATATTAGATTCCATATCCCTCTCCGTAGCTCCGTGACAGGTCAGGATTCTGTTGTGTATCTATCTATATCGCACCCAAATTGAAGGTAGATACCTTTTTTGACCTGAAAATCCTCCAGGTGCGTCTTTCTTTCTTTCTTTCTCACATTACAGTTATTATTAGTGGAGTATGGCTCCACCTTCTCCTGGACATTACATTATTATGTTACATGCATACTATCCTGCAGCTTCAACTTGTTTTTTTGGTAGCAACAGGGGCAATGCCGGTCATATCAAACTTAAATAAATTGTTGGGCTTCATGTGTACACGTCTGTTTGTGTTTGGTTACACAGTATTGTGAAGATGTCTGCTTTATTTTGACATAAATGTGTAGTTATATATAAAGTTGGTTAATTAGCAGTACAACAAAAGATACATCTTTATACCAATATAACATATGCAACTTGTCATCACCCCAAAAAAGTGTTACCTCTCCAAAAGGTGCCACAATTCAACCATTTTCTTGGCCGGTCCACAATTCCAAACAAACCAACAACCAAAAACAAAACACCATACCGGCTCTTTTTCATTAAAAAATATGTGGAAACTGTTTTGCACAAAATCTTCCGTCCACTCACACACCTAATGACGAACCTCCCACCAACAAAAATAAACTGCAACTACTCCTTCCCAAGATTACCACGGTACGCCTTGCACCTCAAAATTGGCCGCCCAAACCATATTCACCCTGATTAATTCCGACCACAGACCAACAGTTCTGATCACATCACTTTGCTTCCACTGCCGCGTGGCCCCATCTCCAATTGGGGCGCCCATTTCCGAACCAGCACCCCCTTCCCAGACTCCTCCATCTGCCGCTCGAATCCCTTCCGGCAGCCACTTCTCACCGTCGAACTCCGAGTTGATGTCCACCCCTGTCGGCGGCCTCACCACCCATACGAAATCTCTCCCGGTCGCCTCCAACGCAACTGCCAATTTCATCATGTGCATCGCCGAAATCGTGTTCATCGATCCGAATGACACGTAAAGGACTGATTTCGGAGGTTTGGAATCGAGCCACTTGATGCAGCAATCTGATTCGGTACTCGGATGAGTCGACACGGTACTTCATGCCTTATTCTTGATCGAGAAAATTCGTAAGTGTATGTCTACTATCCTAATTATGTTGTCTGTCTCTTGGTTAATAGAATACAAGGCAATTAGCTTCTCGGGATGGATATGGAGTCTGATGCCCCGGTTCCCAGTGGTCGTAAAACTATGGCTTTAATATCTCTTTGTCATTCATGTTACCAGTAAGTCCGTTGCTCATCTTTACATTTACATTAGTAAATTTACTCTTAGTGAGTGGTGATACAAACTGTGAAATATGGTGTAAAATTTCTATAGAAAGTGGTTTAGGGACCAACATGTTTTTTATTTAGTCCTTATACCAACATGTTTGAAAAAGATGGTTTTATGGACCAACATGTACAACAAGCTTGCAAAATATGTTAAAATGACATACCGTCCACTTGTTATCAATAGTCTCATTAAGTGGACACGTGCGAAACACATTTTTAGAAAAAAATAATAATAATTAAAATAAGAAATTAATTTATACATAGCAATGATTATTAATGGGTGGATGTAAATAATAATAACAATAATTATTATTTTTTAAAACGTGATCCGCACGTGTCCACTTAATGAGACTAGTGACAACAAGTGGACGATAATCATTTTACCATCTTTTGTAAGCATGTTGTACATTTTAAAAAGGAAAAAATGGTCCATAAAACCATCTTTTTCAAACATGTTGTAAGTTTTAAAACATATTGGTCCATAAAATCATATTTTTCAAACTTGTTGCATGTTATATTCCATATTTTACATACTTTTCTCTAAGAGATAATAACATATTGTGCTTTTTTTGTCTTCAGTGCCTGAAGCTAATTACTCCATAAATCATAGTTATAATTTGGCATTGTTGTTGCTCCTTCATACATAAAGACATGAATGAAACAATCAGCCAATTGGTGTACAATTATTACACTCTTCAATTCAACCAAGTGGTGTCTCATGGCAATGGCGGAGCCAACAATTAAATAACAGGGGTAGACTATTCCATTATATATTAGATGGGATCACTATTCCAGTACATACTAGATAACAAAATAAAAAAATATGAAGTAGAAAATCTAAGTTTAGAAAATATATAATCTATATAACTAAAAATGTAAATGATGAAACTTCAATGCCAATTACATATCAAATTTATCATATATATATATCATAATTTTTTCCTAAGAATGAGGGGCATATGTTCCCTCATTCTCCAGGATAGCTACGCCTCTGTCTGATGGCATATATATGCATGTCGTTCTCCGTATGCATGTCTATAGTGTTATCTAATTTTTCTTCGTAACTTCTACTATTGAATGATTGATTTCAACTGAACAGTACAAGATATTGTACGTATTTAATGATGTTGTAGTTGTTATCCGATAAAATTTGGCACTTAAATTTCATTGGTATCTTTAAAAAAAAACTAGAATTAATGGCAAAA
Source organism: Clarkia xantiana subsp. parviflora (assembly GCA_036873135.1). Classification (NCBI taxonomy): domain Eukaryota; kingdom Viridiplantae; phylum Streptophyta; class Magnoliopsida; order Myrtales; family Onagraceae; genus Clarkia; species Clarkia xantiana. The sequence goes on along the minus strand of JAPTYO010000012.1, from coordinate 13,879,364 downwards.
AATAATAATTATTCATTCAAGTTTTTAACTTATATATATATATCCCTCAACTCTGAAAATATGCAAAACCATGCCATATATGGATGGATTCATAAATGAAGTTGGAGGTCTTTTCTATAATCAAGACAGACGTTCCAACTTAACCTCGAATGATAAAAAGGAAAGCAGACGTCTTATGCGTAACGCCGTAAACGACGCCGTGAAAATGACCTGTTACTTGGGGCAGCTATTATACATTATTCTTCCTAAGAGACAGCTACTCCTGCATCATGCAGGCTGCATGTATTTATTCATTCATTACTTAACGCAATGCAAACATCTGACTAACAAATAATCATTGAAAGATTTAGGAAGGCTTAATTAGTTGAAAAAATGAGGAAAATTAGTGATAAATATATACATTAAACATATGCAGCAAAGATTACGCACCATGAACTAGCACTAATATATGCTTAATGAATACACTTTAAGTTTTCATCAACTGTAATGCTCTTATTTGTATCTTACAAAGTAATAGTTAAATTATTATTAAGTTCAGATATAATAAATTCAGCATATTTAGGATTTATTATTATGTTTAGAATAACTGGAATGGTTGATTAGAATGGTGATGAGTAGGAATTGGATACAAACTTCAAAGTTCAAATTTGACCTACACATTTATAATTCGAACTTGATTAATACAAAATTTCAATTATAATATTGTAGGTGTTCCGTCATTGCTGGAAGTATATATCCTCTCTTTGTCAATATTGTGCGTTTTCAACATGAAACACCTGCGCCTCTTAAGAAATTATTTAAAGATGGAGGCAACAAATGTGCAGAGTTCCATGCACATATAAGGGCTTATAATAGTCTTTTCTCACTCACTTCTTTTGGTGTTCCGCGTCGATAGAGATCTTGTTTCTTCAACACATGGTGTCTACACCTTTCGAGCCCAAATGCAAGTTTACAATGACTTACCAGCTCTGTTAACAGGTGAAACTCTTGCTTTTTGCAATTGTTTTTCTATGATACTTCAAATGAGCTCCATAATCGGATGTTCATGTTTACTGATCCTTGTCTTAGCGAGACAGTTATACAAACACTCATGCATATATTATTGATCAACCCCTATACTCGTGTACTTTGAAACTAGCATATCTACCTTAAGAAATGTGTTACGTCCGTATCTTACGTGATATCCAGCTAGATCGACGCATCTATAATAGCCCTTCTGTAGATGATATTGATGCTATCTAGGTTGAAGTTAATAATAGTCAAGCCCACTGTGACTATGAAATCACCATTCAATCCACCTTCGGGGAACGACACCGTATACGTCATTATTATGGCTACTATGATCCAGTACAGTACCCTCTTCTATTTTCTTACGGTGATGACACACGTGGCATCTAAATATATTTATGTCCACTGGCCAGGATAGCTCAAGTAGCTCTGTCTCAACACAAATTTCATCACTGAAATTAAAAGTGAACGTAAGCATCAATCATACATCTTACCATCATCTATTTAATGTTTCAATTTATTTACGTAAGTCTAACTGTATGGCGCCACCAATTGTAATGACATAATTTATCTCATTTTGAAGAAAGGCCCCATGTTTCAGCAAAGAGAGTTTCATGTCGTGAATATTACTATTACAAGCTCCAAATAAGAGATGATGGTTATTTTATTTTGAAAGAAAAACGTCTACATGATTCGGATTCCGAAAGCAATGAACAATGCATCAAAAACTTAAAGGGCTCCACATTCCTCTATACATTTTGGGTACAAAAATCATCTGACACTATTCGATACTACTCATACTGTTTATAAAACTATTTCTTAATTTGTCTTCTTAACTTTACTATCACTTATATAACTTTAGAGAAACTTTAGAATTAAAATTAACTAGATGCGCGTGCAACGCGCGCGCGCCACAACTAGTTATTTATAAATACAGTTAGTCACATCTCAATTAAACTCGTTCATAGGTATTATCCAATATTGCAAGCAAGGTTTGTACTTGATTAGCATGACTCTATCCATATAACATAGTCCCACAAAAATTCAATTCGGGTTGTAACACCCTTAAGCTCGAGTGAATATTTTCATTTTACCCATTCCAGCTAAATTAAATGAGCCAATTATCTTCAAATTCATAAAAGAAATAAATTATGTTGAACTCAGAATACTATAGTTTTGCCTTTAAGTGGTACAAATAATTTATTTCTTTCCAATTTTGGTTAGGCTTGGTGCCAAACAAATAATTTAAGTGGTTTATTCTTAGAGTTTTAGAAGAAAAAAAACATTTAATAAGTGTGAGACATTTATTTATTTATCATAATAACATTAGTTTGGTGAAAACACCAAGTTTACACATGAATTGCCCACAAACATTTACATACAATCTGGGTGTATTACTCATAACTATCAACCATACTGAGCATGGGTAATCAAACAAGCCCTAAAGCAGCATTTCCATAAGCTACGTACCTAGAAATAATGATAATTCAACAATCGAATAAGTTAAAGCGAATTAAGTAATTAACAGAAGATACTCTTCCATTAGAAATAAATGGAAGGTTCATTAGGAACGGACGCTGCTAGTTGAGCGAGCTACACCTAGATATATTAATTAATTAACAGAAGATACCCTCCCATTATAATTATATATTGAGTAGCACCTCCAAAAATTAAAGTGGGTAATCTTAAGTTTTGTAATCCTAACCCTAATTTGGTTGAGAAGATGAAGAATCACACAGAGAAAAGAGAGTAATGGAGAGGCACAGAAAATTGCGGTTCATTGGAGATGGTTCCTTCACTTGGCACCTCCTCACCTTATAACACTAATAAGGGGACCCCAAACACTCAAGAGTGTTCAGTTTCAACCCTGAGTCTTTACAACGAAGGAACTTAGTCCACAAAGATAAACAAACTAACTAAAACACCCCTAAACTATTACAAGGCTCAAGAGGCCAGATTGGATTAACCAATTCCATAATACAAAATGGGCTAGAAACAACTAGGCCCAACTTAGCCCAGAACAAGGCCCTCGAACACGCCCCCTCAATCTGGACTCCTAGACAACGTTGCAGAATTCGTAACTCCCCTTGTCAACTTCTCATTTCCCGAATCAACCTTATTATCACCTGCATTGCTCAACACAAAATGCTCACCAGCAAAGATGTTAATCATACTAAGTTTATGGATCAAATATTTAAACTGCTTCCTCACTAATGCCTTAGTAAAGACATATGCGACCTGATTACCTGTACGCACATACTGAAATTTAACAGTACCCATCAAAAGCATTTGCCTAGAAAAGTGACAGTCAATTTCAATATGCTTAGTTCGCTCATGAAAAATAGGATTAGAGGCAATCTGGACAGCAGCTTTATTATCACAACATAATATTGAAGGCTCATTTTGTTTAAAACCCAGTTCAGAAATCAGCCCTCTTAACCAAACTAGCTCCTGTACTGCATGTCTGATACTTCTGTATTCAGACTCTGCAGAAGAAAGTGATACCACATCATGTTTTTTGACTTTCCAAGACACAGTGGACTTCCCAAGCATAATGCAATAACCAGTCAACGGCCTTCTAGTCTCAGAACAGGAAGCCCAATCAGAATCACAAAACCCAGATAAACCTAAAGAACTATCAGAAGACAACAGCATACCCTTTCCTGGCTCAGACTTAATATATCTAACAATTCTCAACGCAACTTCATAATGGGACATTTTTGGATTATTAAGATACTGACTCAATTGTTGCACAGGAAAGGATATATCTGGCCTAGTGATAGTTAAGTACAAAAGCTTTCCTATCAGCCTCCTATAGGAGGAAACATCATCTAGGGTTCTATCATTCTGATTCACATTTAAAGCATCATCATAGTTTTTGCTGGTCAGTTTCAAATTGACTTCCATAGGGGTTTTGGCAGGCTTACATCCTGCTAAGCCAACCTGGGAAATCAGTTCTAAAGCATACTTGCGTTGGCACAAAACAATTCCCTTTTTAGATCTAGCAATCTCAATTCCAAGGAAATACTGTAATTCTCCCAGATCTTTCATTTTAAAACTGCTCTCCAAAACATGTTTAAGATCAGTTATCATTTGCCTGCTATTCCCAGTAATCAACAGATCGTCCACATAAACTAACAACACAACAATCTGATCACCATTCCTTTTAAGAAACAAAGAATAATCATGCATGGACTGAGAATAACCAGCATTCAAAAGAGACTCGGTGAGTTTTAAATTCCATTGTCTGGAGGCTTGTTTGAGACCATACAAGGATTTTCGCAATCTACATACTAAATTTGAACCAACAGATTTAGAGGATGACCCCCCTTGATTGCGAAAACCTTGGGGAAGACTCATATAAACCTCCTCAGTCAAATCACCTTGTAAAAACGCATTATAAACATCCATTTGAAAGAGATGCCAATTTTGAGAGGCAGCAAGAGCCAAAACTACCCTCACAGTATTCATCTTAACAACAAGAGAGAAAGTCTCATAATAATCAATGCCAAATTGTTGTTTATACCCTTTAGCAACTAAACGAGCCTTAAATCTTTCTAATGAGCCATCAGAATTATATTTAATTTTATAAACCCATTTAGAGCCAATAGCTTTCTTACCAACTGGGAGTTGAACAACATCCCATGTTTTATTGACTTCTAATGCTGAGATTTCCTCTTCCATTGCCTTGACCCAAGAAGGATTCTGTGAAGCTTCCTCATATGAATCTGGTTCCACCATTCTAGAAATTGAAGTCAAATATCTATGATAATCATGAGACACATTCTTATAAGAGACAAAATTGGAAATGGGATATATTGAAGATGAGGAAGCAACATAGTCTGCCATACGAATGGGTGGTCTCCTATTTCTGGCAGACCTCCTTACATTCTGCTGAGCAGCATCAGAAGTGGGTATAGCAACTTCATCATGTGCCAAAGGAATATTAGGATCAGGGTCATTATCCATATCACTATCAGGTAAATTGTCCAATTCAGAAGAAGGAATATCATTCTCAATCTCAGATGTGTAACCATCATTAGTGCCATCATCATAGATATCATCAAGGGTGTCATGTTCACAAAAAAAGGGCATAGACTTAGTAGTGCTGCTGAAAAAGGGAAAGGTATTCTCAAAAAACTTTACATCCCTACTAATGAAAAATTTCTTTGTATCTAAGTTGTAAAGTTTATAACCTTTCTGAGAATTTGAATATCCAAGAAAAACTGAGGGAATGGACCTGGCAGCAAACTTAGTCTTCACCATTAAATCCTTTGCAAAACATAAACACCCAAACGTTCTAAGATGTTTTACATCTGGTTTTCTATTAAACATAACCTCCATGGGGGATTTCCCTCCCAGAACTTGTGTAGGCATTAAGTTGATAAGATAACAAGCTGTCATAATACAATCCCCCAAAAACATATCTGGAACAAAAGCCTGCAACTTAAGTGCCCTTGCAACTTCTAGCAAATGTCTATGTTTTCTCTCTACCCTCCCGTTTTGTTGGGGGGTATGAGAGCAAGAACTCTGATGGAGAATTCCTTTAGAGGTAAAAAAACTTTTAATTTCAGAGTTAAAGAATTCTCCACCATTATCACTTCGAAAGACTTTGATGATCTTGTTAAATTGTGTTTTAACCATGAAAACAAAATTCCTTAACAGCTCAGCCACATTATGTTTAAACTTCATTAAAAATACCCAAGTGATCCTTGAATAGTCATCAACAAGAGTTAAAAAAATATCTGTTATTATCATAAGTGGTTGTTCTGTAAGGTCCCCAAATGTCACTATGCACAAGATCAAACATAGAATCTGCTCTTTTATTAGAAATACCAAAAGGGAGTCTAGGAAACCTTGCAAGAGGACAGATAGTACAACCATCTATATCAAGAATTTTATTGGAGGACAAAACTAAGCCATCAATGTGCTGCAAGGATCTCACAGAAGCATGACCAAGTCTTCTGTGCCAAAGGGAAGTCATATCCTTAGCAGCAGTAAGAGCAACTGATGATGAGTTCTTAAAGTTGGGTGTGAGAAAATAAAGTCCAGAATGTTGTTAACCAATCCCCAAGACCCTCCCATTTGAGGGGTCCTGCATAAGAGCAATATTGGGATGAAAAATGGAAACACAATTCTGGTCTTTTGTGAGCTGAGAAACTGAAATAAGATTGTATTTGAAATGGGGCAAATAAAGAATGTTCATCAGTGTACATCCATCAAAAATATCATAATCACCCATTCCAGAAGCAAAAGCAAACTCACCATCAGGCAATTGAACTTTAATTTTGGAAATTGGTTTAAAATTTTTCAACCAGGAAAGCTCTTTAGTCATATGATTACTGGCACCAGAGTCTAAAATCCAACATTTTGAAAAATCATTATCAGACAGTTTAGATATCATACAAGCACCTTGGCAATTGTCTGTCAGAGTGGTGGCTGTGGCTACATTTGCAGTGTTGCCACTACCTCCAAGCTGCTGCAGAAGCTTGTTAAATTGCTCCGAGGTGAGATTTATGCTGCCTGAAGATGATGAAGTAGTTGGAGCAGAGGGTGGATGTGGTGCACAGTCACTGAGACTCATATTGGAAGATTGAGTATCAGTTTTTCCCAACGCAGCTTTCCCTTTTCCAATTTCCTTGAATTTGAAACAATTATCTTTGCAGTGGCCTTTCTTCTTACAAAAGTCACACCCCTTGGCATAGCAGCGATCAATGGTGTGTCCCCTTTTCTTGCAAAAGGTACACTCTAATTCAGAGGATGAAGTCCTTCTGTTCTTATCATCATTAACTGCAAGGCTTTTTGCACTCGGAGAGACACCAGCATTGTTAGCAATAGAAGCAGACACGTCTCTTTGGTTTTCTTCTTGGAGAAGAACTCCATAGGCTTGGTTCAGTGTAGGCAAGGGACTCCACAATAGCAAATTGCTACGCACATTTGAAAAAGTTTCGTTTAGTCCCATTAAGAACTGAAACAGCCTCTCATGTTCTTTGTGATCAAGATGCCTCTTAAAAAGATCTCCAGGAATATTAGGAAGGGAACAGGCAGAGTCATAATCAGTCCACAGATTTCTCAACTTCGTAAAGAAACTACTGATTGAATCCAGGCCCTGTCGAGCGGTAACAATCTCACGATGAAGTTGATAAATCCTGGAACCACTCATCTTATCAAATCGTTCTTGTAATTCCTTCCAGACAATATGTGCATTTTCCAAATACAGAATACTATCAGAGATTTCATCAGAGACAGAATTAATGATCCAGCCACGAACCACAGCATCACATCTATCCCACAAAACGTGGAACTTAGAATCAAAACCAGCACGATCACAAGATCCGGTGACGAATCCTAGTTTATTCTTTCCTAGCAGGATAATCTGCATTCCCTTGCTCCATTTACGAAAATTATCCTGACCAGTTAATTTGAGTGATAACAGAGTCTGGCCAGGATTATCAGAGGCGTGAAGGAATAAGGGATGGAAGGAATGAACCTCGGAAGAGAAATCAACAACGTCGGTTGCGGCGAGATGCGATGTTTCGCTACCATCCGTGTTGTGCTCACTCATCGTGACCGAATCAAGAGGCTTCCAATTGGTGAAGAAGGAGAGCTCGCTTGAAGTCGAAAAACGAGGACAAGATCTCCAAGGAAAAGATCGTGACGAACAGGTGAAACGCCACGAAAAGTGAAGAACTGAAGCAAATCGTCACAGCAAGGGGAGGAGGGCCTCACGATAAGGGCTGCGAGGTGGATGCGAGAACGGATCGATCAGCAAGAAGGTCTTGCGGCTCTGATACCATCTTAAGTTTTGTAATCCTAACCCTAATTTGGTTGAGAAGATGAAGAATCACACAGAGAAAAGAGAGTAATGGAGAGGCACAGAGAATTGCGGTTCATTGGAGATGGTTCCTTCACTTGGCACCTCCTCACCTTATAACACTAATAAGGGGACCCCAAACACTCAAGAGTGTTCAGTTTCAACCCTGAGTCTTTACAACGAAGGAACTTAGTCCACAAAGATAAACAAACTAACTAAAACACCCCTAAACTATTACAAGGCTCAAGAGACCAGATTGGATTAACCAATTCCATAATACAAAATGGGCTAGAAACAACTAGGCCCAACTTAGCCCAGAACAAGGCCCTCAAACAGGTAATTACTACTAGACCTGATCTTGTTGTTCAGTCGAGTCCTGAGATGCGGGTAGCCTTGGAAGGCGTAATCCGCGGGGTCGAACACGGGCAGTTCTTGATAACATGCACGGAAACTGTTTCCTCCACCTAATAATAAATCGAACCCAGCCAGATTGGAGTTTTTTTTTTTTAAAAAAAAAGGAGAGAAATGTAATAAAAAGAAACAATTAGGTAGGTACCCCAAGAAGATGATACCAGTTGATGAATCGCAGTTTTCTGTTGCGAAGGTGATGGCAAAAGAGGGTACGTTTGGGAATGGATCATCCACCAGCCGGCCGGGATTTAATGCAAGATTCTCTCTCTGTTTCCAGATTCCCCTCCTCCATTAAATTAAACGTAATATTATTAATTCCTTGTTGTATTGTATAGATAGATTCAGTCTGAAGAGTGAGTGAGTATTAGTGAAGAGAGAGAGAATCTATCTATTTGAAGAAGGTAGGAACAAAATCATAAGTAATTAGATGCAATGCAACCTTTCCCCTTTGAGGGAGGGAGACACACAGATTTTTCAAATTGATCGGTTAAGCACTTTCAATAGGCAAATTTTGCAAGACATTTGCTTATGTGGATGTGAGAGGCAATGACAAATTTTGTCCACACCACTAATTGTCCCTCCATAATTTTTTTCTCTTTCCTCTAAGTTGTCCTTAGGACTTTTGTGTTTCCAAGACATTTAATTAATTAATTTATTTTTAACAAAAATAAAAATGACTTACAAATAATAATAAAATGTTTGTAGCATATAAAATGTTATATATTATTGTTACTATGAGAGGTATATCAAACATATTATCCAACTTCGTGATAGACAGACACATCGACAACTACAAGAAAATTTGATCGAACATATTTGACAATTTCATAATACTCGTGCAAATTTCGTTTAAGTCTACTATGAGTGATTAATGATGTAGCTTAATTATTTAATAAAAAAATTAATACAATAAAATTTTCTTTTTTATAATATTATTAATGATTTAAATTATGTATTATTTTATATATTTCATAGATAATTACTTGAATAAAATATTTATTTGTATGTGTAATAATATAATTAGTTGATTAAAAAGTAAATTATAATTAAATACATTTTATTTATTTAAATCATATAAAAACCATATAATCCAAAATGGCTTACCTAATGTGTCCAAAATGGGTTTTGCACATTGTGAGGATTTGGACAAAATTTATTTTTCTCTCTCTTCTATGACACATAGTCTATATGGCTGATGTGGCGGCAAATGTCTTTCAAAATATCTTTTACTATTGGAAATGCTCTTAGTTGGCCGGTGGGAATTCCCACAACTTACCACGTGGCTAATTCTGGAATAGGGTCTCGAGACATTTTCGGCTTCCCTTTTATTTTTCATCCCAATCCCCCCCCACCCACTTTTTTTGCACAATCCCGATCCTGTGAGTATTTGGTTAAACAATTTTTATTCTACCAACTATTTATTATTAATGTGTACGTTGGTATTAACTATTTTAATTTTCAAGTTACAAAATTTATTTATAATAGTGTTTTAAGTATGATAATATCTTTAATTGTATTCAACTTAATGTGATGATATTCATACCAATATTGGTATAATAGATATCTCTAATTTTGCTTCAGTTTACCAATAAAATAATTATGATATTTCAAATTGCATTGTTTCTTTTCTTTTATTATTATTAATTACACTTTCAATACGCTGGAGAAAGTCATGGTAAGTAGATAGTTGGGAATATTGAACAGTTTCGCGGCAAAATTCTAAGCTCTCTCTTATGATGGTTTAGTTAAGGCAAAAATATCTTTGTCAAAATGGAACTCAAAAGACGATAGATATTCAACTAATCCTTGACTTGAGAGATAATGTGCGGATAAACTACAATTATCGTTCCTTACTTTGTGATTGTACAAGGCTTCTATATGTTTTTCAAGAGCTTTAAATTTAAACTACGACATATCTACTACTATGAGACGAATAAAATGGCAGACCAATTAAAAAAAAGAAGCGGTAATGTTGACAAAAAATTTATGAGAAAATTAACGGAGCTCTTTTCCAATCAAATGAATTATTTGTTCAATCACTTGTTAGTCATCATCCGTTGTCGTCCAGCGGTTAGGATATCTGGCTTTCACCCAGGAGACCCGGGTTCGATTCCCGGCAACGGAACTTTTCCTCAATTTTTTTTATTTTATTTGCTACACTTTCTAATTTCCCGTACCCTAAATCGATTTCTTCACTAGCACTCTAGCCAAGTTCTCGATTCCATGGAAGCATCTGTCTGTCTTCACCGATCTAATGGCAGCATTCAAACTACTCCATCTCACTCTCTGATAGCAACTCCGATAAACTACCAACGGGCTCGCGAATTTCCGCCGTGGTTGCAACTCTAGCGCCCCCGCGCAAGAACCTGCGAAGAAAGCGTCGAACCAAGCGGCAACGATTCAGCGGAGACGACGTGGTCAATGGAGAGAACTTCTGGTATTACGTGGAACCTGGAGGCGGTGACGGCTCGAACAGCGGAGGTATCGGCTCTGACGGTGGCAGCGGCAGCGGCTGGAATTCCGGTGGTGGTGGATTCGGAGGCCAGAACCGAGACGATTCGTCTTCCTCGCCATCCTGCCTTTGATTTCTTTTACGAAGTTGTTTATTGGATTGCGGTTTCCAGTTGTTTCCACTTTGCGATAAAGAAAGCGTGGAGAGCCATTCTCTGATTAGTGTGTGAGCAATTTGCTAACTGGTATTTGATCATATTCCTTCCAAGTTATTGTTTTTAGTCAATTGGAGGAATCCGCGCAGATTGAATTACTCTTTTCAACTGGTATATATATTATTATATGATAAGCTTTGGATCTTTGATTGATTTAGAAACAAAGGTTGTAACTTTATGGGTATAATATAATGGTTGTTGAAGAGAGAGTTTAGTGAAGTAAGCTTCACAGAGTTTAGAGAAATTGATTGCTTTGCTTTGCTTTGCTAGTACTAGTAGGTTCACTAGTACAGACTCTTCTTGATTCTTAAGTTTGCTGCCTTAGTTTTGAGCTTTGGAAGAATCCCAACTCATCATATTTATTCTAAAGGTGCGGTTTAAGATTTCATCTTTGACACAGTTACAATTTGGATATTCGACTCATTACAGGTTCTGCCGTTTATGGTTTTTTCATCTCTCAATTTGAATTCTATATAAGGACTGTGTAGTTGTGTTATTAGATTTGGAGTTGTGAAATTGTGGTGGGTGCTTGACTGCTTGGATATTATGAATTCCTATGTTCGTCTCTTTGGCTCATGATTCACTCCAATTTTGAGGAATCTGCTGCAGAAACATAATCGTCGGGTGAGGAAGAACTGGCGGCTCCCACGCCCTGAAGCAACGGGTGAGATATTCATATTGAACTATTTCCATTTTTTTCAAAAATTCTCATTTTATTGGTACAAGGATTGTGGAAATCTATTTCACTTAGGTGAGCGACCCTATCTATGACCAAAAAACTTATTTGCAAGTATCACATAATTATAGATTGAAATTGGATTATTGACACTATATATGTTGGGTAGAACCTCACTTCCATCTATATTCAAAACTTGCATTTCAAAGGAGTCAATGCAGACATAAATTTCATCATAGGTGACTATGATTTGGACATGAAATATGATTTTTATGTTCATTTGCCATGTCAAGATAGAATTTTGATCAGACATGTAATTTTTCTTTTTGGAAAATTAAGAATTTTAAAATTTGATGAAATTGTAGTATAATTTTTCTTCCAGACTGTTGCCAACGGTGGGAGAATTTTCAAACTCAGTAGCACTATTATTTGCTGAGTCATACTCTCTCTTTCCCTTTCTCTCACTTATAGCATTGATATATTTAATTTTCCAAAGTGATGAAACAAGCGAGGGTACAATTATCGCGTATCTTATGTTTATCATTTGTTTAGGAGTAATGCTATAGAAAACCAAATTCAGACCGAAAACAATGACGAAAGGAAATATTTATTGCACCTGCACACAAAAGTGGACCCACCATACAAATATGGCTTGTTATTCTTCATATACCCCTTGCGGATGTAAGGAGAATAATACTTATTAGTTTTCTTTTTTCTTTTCCTTTAATTAATGATATTTATTATTGGGAAAAATATGTCAGTTTTTTAATTAAATTATTTTAAGCTTGAACATTCTATTATTTTATACATTTATTATTAATAATACCAATTTTAAGACAGTTTGATTAATAATTAAAATTAGTTTGTAATTAAAAATTTTAAAAATGAAATCTCTACTTGTAATTATAGAGTCTTAGGTTGTAATCACACTCTTATTATATGTATTATTTTTAAAGTTTAATACGGTAATTTTTTTATCAATAAAAGTATTTTTCATAATTAAGTTGTAACGATAAAAAAATTTATTAGTTAACGAAATATTTATATAAAATAACTACATGAATAAACATTTGTTACATTTACTATGAATTAATAATATATTTTTATTCAGTAAAATAAAATAAAATAAAGGGTTAAAGGTACTTTTGATACCACATGTTTGAGCGAATGTGGCTTTTAGTACTGGATGTTTAGTTTTGTATACTTTTGGTACCAAACGTTTGAAAAAATGTGGCTTTTGGTACATCCGTTAGTTGGCCGTTAGTTTTGGCCGTTAAATGACATGTGCAAGTCACGTGATCGACTCTAAACTTTTAATTTTGTTCATTTTAGTCCCTCAAATATATTCCTAACTTTTATTTTGTTTAACTTAGTCATAACACTTCAAAATCGGACCCAATTAAACCAAGCGAATTCAATTGACATAGCCTCATTTGGGTCAAATTTACTCAATTGGAGATAGGTCCCAATTGGGTTCGATTTTGAAGCTTTATGACTAAATTAAATAAAACAAAAGTTATGAATATAGCTGAGGGACTAAATTGAACAAAATTAAAAGTTTAGAGTCGATCACGTGACTTGCACATGTCATTTAACGGCCAAAACTAACGGTCAACCAACGGATGTACCAAAAGCCATATTTTTTCAAACGTTTGGTACCAAAAGTATACAAAACTAAACATCCGGTACTAAAAGCCACATTCGGTCAAACATGTGGTATGAAAAGTACCTTTAACCCTAAAATAAATTAGAATAAATACATTCATGAAATAAACATATTAATTTTTTTTTTTTAATAATGAATATCTTTACAAATGTGAAAGACCTAAAAAAACTGATAAAAATAATATATTAATCAAATATAAATAGCTAAGGAACAGAACAAAAACAATATCATCGATTCTCAAAGAGGGTAGAATAGGAAGAACAAGCCAAAATTTCATGGTGGGTCCCCATATATTAATAAATGCAATATTTATTTACTTTCGTCATTAATTTCTGCATCAAATTCGTCTCATGTAGCATTACTCTTTGTTTAGTTTTGAGATCAATGGTTGTGTTATTTCATGCAAATTGATCACTTTATGGTCATGCTTTGCTGCCCCATTTTTATATCGTGCTAAGTGATAATAACACAGACTTAGAGCACTTCCAATGATAGTTCCTGGTTCCTAGATCCCAATTCCATGTTGTAAATTTGTCATTGTAGAGAGTTCCTACTATAATATATAATTTAGTTACCTTAGGTAGTTTTTAATTAGGTTGCTTATAATTTTGCCATGTCAGCACTCTAATTTTTTATTGGCCGATGAAAGTCAAGCTCCTCACGCGCCCTCACCTCTTCTTCATATCGTGCTCACTACGTCTTCACTGTCGTTCCAATTTCTTCAATGTTGTCGTTTTACGTATTTTATCATTTAATCAGCGCGATCTTCAGTATCGGATCACCCTAAGTACATATTCCGTTTTGATTCCGGTTTTTACCTTCAGTTTCATCATAATCGTTGTCGTTTCGGTGTCATCATTACTCGCCTCCATTTCGATTCAATTATTTCGCGATCAGTTGAAGAATGTAGTCCTTGATCTTGGTTTGACAATCCAAGCACAAAAACCAGAACATTTTCTTTGATGTTAATTTAGAAATCAAATTAATCCAATCTCTGGGCTTCAGATAACCTTGAAAATGAAGACAACCGAGACGTGCAGCGGAAGAAATTATTGTGGTGGTGGAATGAAGAAGAACAATGGTGGAGTGGCTTCAAGTACAGAATCTCGATGAGTGCGCTGGAATTAAAAAAACGACGGTGATGCATCTCTTTGCACAATATAATTGTCTTAAATCTATGTCTGAAAAAAAAAAAAAAAATTGTACTTATTGGATGTTGAATATTTTTTGTACTATTAGGAGATCAGATAGCTATTATTGTTAATGGATTTTCGAAATGCCGATCTATGTGTATTAATTGACTGTGAATGTTCAAAATGGTTCAAATTGAATTTATATCGTTATACAATTTCGTTGCAACATCTAAGGGGCATCAATAAAGCTCATTTGTATATAGTTGGATGAATAATGTCAATTGTCAGAGTAGACAATACAATTGGTCCACAAAATGCTTTACTTCACATATATTGACGAACACATGTTGCACATTGCATAATACTATCAGAATAGTTCAACTCAAAACAAGATTGGGAGGAGCAACTTTATATGCAATGGGATAAATATTCAAGAAATGTAGTTAAATTTACAACAAGCAAATTAGAATCACATAGATAGTAGCAGCTTAGAAATTGTTTCAGCTCTTTGATCTTATGCTGAACCATTTTCCTTCTAGATTCAGCTATGTCTTCTATCTCAAGACCCAAGAGTAATATTTTCTTGCTTCCACCGTTATTGGACTATCGGAAGATGAGCTTTGTTCTCAACTTAACTAATCCAACTTCTTGGAATCTGCACTTTGTAGGTTGTGAAATCATGTCTATTCATGCAAGGAAAGATTGATGAGAGTTTTTAATAGCTTGCAGTAGGATCCACTTGCAGGTATTATTCTCTGAAATGATGTAATCTTCAGATATGCCATTTTTTCTGCAAATTAATTATACAAGTTAGAAGGTGTACGAAATAGATCATACCTTAGAGGAGGTAAACATCTACATTGACTTGCCTCTGAGTGTTAGTACTAAACTGTTTAGTTGTAATATTCAGTCTAAGCACGTTGAAGTATGAATCAAAAGAAACTCTCTATATAATTGTGCAATCTAATTTTGTGTGTTAATTTGGTCAGTGTTGATAATTAAAAAAAATATATTTTGACTATCTGATGGTTTGGAGTAGATAGTTTCTGGCAAGATCTAGCAGCACCTGTGAAGACAGATTCTTCGTTTTGGACTATAGGTAACCTTGTGATGAACAAACTTTGACAAATAATGGAGTAGAAAGTATGAGTGGTAAGATAATAGTCATTCAATTTATATATATAGATATATACATCTCTCCATGTCTCTCTTCCCCTTATTCAAGTCTCACTGCTGCTACCTATACATCATACATATACATGACATGATAGGAACATAGGGATAAGGGTTCCTTTGATACTACTTCTTTGTGCAGAATCCACTTTGGTACCACTTTTTTTTTTTTTTTTTTTTTACACTTTTGGTACCAACGTTTTCCAATTTGTACTATTTTGGTACCTCCGTTAGAATTCCGTCCAAAATGGCCGTTAAACCCCATGTGCCATGCACGTGACCAAAAACTAAACTTGGCTGGACGGATTTACCCTTAGGGATAAATGTTCTTTTGGTGCCACTTTTTTTAGCAGAATCCACTTTTAGTACCACTTTTTTTTTGTATATATATGATATTTATATGTAAAATATAAATTTATTTCATGAAGTAATTTTTTTTAATGCGTTTTAAAATTTAAAATTGTCAATTATGCCTATACTATAATTAAGTTTAAACTTATTGATAGTTTCACAACGTCTCAATATATTTTACTCTTTTTTGGCCATATCAATAATATCTAACCATTTCAGCAAAAAAAAAAAACTAACTTTTTTTTGGCCAAGTGAATTCGTGAATATTCAAATAATATTGTTCAAATACATCATAGTGGGAAAAACTTCCGATCCTTATTAACTAAAAATAAAAGAGAGGGCGGGGGTTGGGAAACCCAATTATCACTACACGATCTCTTTTTGCACTGTGTCGCAATCCAGTTTGCACATTCATTTGCCTTCCTTGGGATAACATTTAGCACGCCAAAAGATCCGGGGAATCTTAGATGCTATGATGTTTTCCACAACTGGGTTATTCTCCACGGGATTTGGCGTGACTCTTCCATTAAACCCTCACTTTTGAGCTTGAACTTGTTCTTTCAAATTTAACTCAACTCGTAAGTCCATTATGCATCACAAACTACACAAATCGTAGTCAAACACAGTTCCGTAAGCTCGGCTGTTTATTTTTGTTTAGCCCAGCTTTATACAAGGAAGAGAAGTACATGAGCATGAAGAGACATTTGATGATATGTAAATGGCCAAGTCTATACAAAACAATCAAGGCTGACTCGAAACCTATACATATATTATAGGGATAAGAGTTCTGTTAAACTCGCCATTGGCCAAAAGTGTAAAAAAAAAAATGTGGTACCAAAAGTGGATTCTACCCAAAAAAAGTGGTACCAAAGGAACCATTATCCATAAGGGTAAATTCGTCCAGCCAAGTTTAATTTTTGGTCACGTGCAGGGCACATAGGGTTTTAACGGCCATTTTGGACGGAATTCTAACGGAGGTACCAAAAAGGTACAAAATGCAAAACGTTGGTACAAAAAATGTACAAAAAAAAAAGAAGTGGTACCAAAAGTGGATTATGCCCAAAGAAGTGGTACTAAAGGAACCCTTAACCCTAGGAACATATGACACATTATTAATTTTATTTAACACACATAATGTACCAATACCTAGGCAATATGCTTATGCAGAGATCAGATCAACCATTACAAATGTGGCATGCCATGCTTGCTTTAATTCAAATATTTCAATCTTACTTTGTCTGATGAAGGTGTGTCTTTGTGGTTGCAAATGCATGCGACTCAATAATATCATCTCATGCAGATGCAAGTTAAGATGTTCAATTCTACGGAAGGTGAGTTTTTACTATTAATGTAAGCACAACCCATAAAATAACATTCATATTATCATTCATATTTGTTGCTCATTTTCACATGTTAAGCTCTTATAAATTGTTAAGTTTTTGGTATCCATCCAGTGGGCTATAGTTTCATTGAATCTTCAGAACTACGGTAGTGGGAGGAATCCTTGGGGGAAAGTTGAAGCCTGAATACCTTGATAAGCTACTTCCTTCTGCAACTGCAATCATGTTTTAGCTGTTTTGGGGCTAGCTAATTACCCTTTTGGTTTTTAGTTATACTAGAGATTTAAACACGTGCTTTTAATGTATACATTCAGAATTATAACTCTTGAAATTGTTACGTCTAATTATTTGAACAATGATGATATTAAACAAGGGTTAAGAACCTATGAAAGGTCTGAACTATCACCCATGTTAACGGGAGAGGTCTGAAATTTAAAAAGTTAATAACAGAGGTCTGAAATTTCTGTTTTGTTGATAACAGCGGTCTCCGTTAGTTTTTTCCGTTAAAACTAACGGAAGTTGGTCACATGCTTGGCATGTGACCGGAAATAAAATAAAAAATGCCCTTCTATCAATTGTGCCCCTCACATGTTTGGAGTGAAAAGACCAAAATGCCCTTGAAGCCACCACGGTACTCCGGCGACCACCAATCGTACTCCGGCGACCACCACGGTACTCCGGCGACCACCACCGTACTCCGGCTACCACCACCAAGGCTCCGATTGGGCCAAAATCGGAGCCACCGGCCCCGATTGGGCTCTGATCGGAGCCACCGGCCCCGATTGAGCTCCGATCGGAGCCACCGGCCCCGATTGAGCTCCGATCGGAGCCACCGGCCCCGATTGGACTCCGATCGGAGCTTTTTGGCCCCGATCGGAGCTTTTTGGCTCCGATCGGAGCTTTTTTCTGAGGTGGTGGCCGGAGTCGGGTCGCCGGAGCCGAGGTGGTGGTCGTCGGAGTCGAGGTGGTGGTCGCCGGAGTCGGGTGGTGGTGGCCGGAGTCGGGTGGTGGTGGTCGGAGTCAGGTGGCGGTGGCCGGAGTTGGGTGGTTTTAATTTGACTTTAGGGGTAAAATTGTCATTTCACATTTCCTTAAATAAGATATTAAATAAAACAAAATATTAAAGGGACAAAAATGTCATTTCACACAATTCTGTGAAATTTAATCCTAAAAATGGACGGAAAACCTCAAATCAACAAAATTGAAATTTCAGACCTCTGTTATTAACTTTTTAAATTTCAGACCTCTCCCGTTAACATGGGTGATAGTTCAGACCTTTCATAGGTTCTAAATATATTAAACAAAGAAACTGAAAGATAAGATATTTTAATTTTAAAATTTTAAAATCTTCATATTTTGGCATAACAAATAATTGATTTAATTTTCTTTTATCGTATGGATCCATTTCTTTGTAGTTACAAAATTATTTTCAAAGTCAAGTCTATATATTCATTGTCGAGTACACTAACAAAACAAGCCACCGCTAACAATTTACGATATTATTAGACTATGCAAAAATAGTTTTTTTTTTCATGACTGTACAAAATAGTTAAGAATGTAATATAAAAAGTGCTCAACAACATCAATATATACAAGGTAAAATGAGATGCAAACAACACTAATTTATTTAATTGAATGTGATATAAAATCTAAAAGTGATGTACAGTAGTATGTCGAAAAAGTTATAAAAAAAAATTACCACAATTGCCATTTTGTCTAAAATAAGAATGTTCTCTGAACGTTTAAGTCAAATTTGTTATCACTTCTCTTAATTAGTAGGATACATTGAGCTCAGATCAATTCGTGTAGAAATAATATTGAAGTACTGAACCAAAAAAGAGTTCGAATATATGCTCCAGCTAATAACCACGAGTAAGAAATACGAAGAAAAAAAAGACGGTCAACTACTCAGTCCAATCGATAGTTATAGCAAACTAATACTATGATATATAAAACCCGAAAGGAGTCCAAATATGCAGCAACACCAGTATAAAACACCAAAATGTGAAATAATATATACTGTGAATGGAGTTTTAAAAGGTAAAGTAGATTAAATAGAGTTCCTACTTGTAGTAGTAGCAATGTGGAATGGTTGTTGTAACGCTGGAGCGCTGCATAGCCCTGATGATGAAGGCGGGATATTGTAAAATTTCTATGCCGATAACCAACCTGCTTAAGTAAGTTGAACTTAAATAAGAGAACATACTGATAGAAGAAGTGAATATAACTGCAAGAATCCTACCTGTATTGAAGCGCAACATGCAAACATACCCATAAAGAGACACATAACTCGAAAATCTATCTACCGGTAATGAAATCAACATTGAGCATATAATATAAGATTAGTAAAAGGCAGACGTCACCGGCTCTAGAAGAGCCACACCCTACGGATGATGTGAAAGTATTGCTGGGCAGTATCACGTATGTTTCATCCCTACATCTAGGGAACTGACATGCAACATATCAAATTTCATAAGTGAATAAAGCATTCAAATGATTATATATGTAGGAATCGAAAGTCGTGCAACAACTTCATGGCTCAACGGTGGAGTTGAAATGGGTGCCTGGCGGTGGCCTTGAAATAAAAGGGATTAAATATAGTGAGCGAGGAAGGTTTGGCAAGGTGGGAATAGTTTTAGGCGGGAACGGTTTTAGGGTGTGTAAGTATAAGGGAATAAGATATATTATAGATAAATATATCTTATTATATTTAGATAAATATATCTAGATTAGGAATAGATATATTCTTAGTATATTATCAGATTATGTTTCTTATTATATTGCTATAGATATAGTCTTGTATCTATATATATAGGTACATGTACTCAACCCTAAATAAGATCAATAATACAATTCTCATTCTTCTATATGGTATCAGAGTCTTTCTAACTCCAACGAGTACAACTTACAAGCCGTCGCCCACCATCGCCGCTGTTCACGGGCGGTCGGCACCGCCGTCAACTATGAAGATGTCATGCCGGCCGCCCCCTGGCCAATTCTAAATCATTTTTTTTCTTCTAATAAGACAATAAATCCCTGCTTTCGTATCGACGATTTCTGCACCGATCTTTTGGTACCCGCTCCAACGAGCGTAATTTTTTTATCGGCCCATGCTCATGGCGGTATTTCTATCTACTAGCATCATCGATCCTACTAGCTCCAACTAGCGAAAGTATCTGATCGCTACACCTGAGGGCTCTTCCGTGGCTCCGTGACCCGCTTCAAGCTTTCTGATTGAGACTTGCTGCCTTTTTGCTGCCTTTTTGTTGGAATTAAGAGGTTTGCTCCAACGAGCAAATTCACCTCCGTCGTTTGCTTATCGCTCACCAACGTGAACATCGTGACCAGCAGCATCCTGACCGACTGGACATCTCCGGGTCTCCGCCATTGCCGACTGGACTTCCGGGCTACCGCCGTGCCGACTGGATGGATATTTCCAGGCTACCGCCGTGCCGACTGGACATCTCCGGGCTTCCGCCGTTGCCGATTGGACCTCTTCGGGCATCCTTCGATGAAGACTGGACTATTGGGGCATTCATTAATTCTTCGTATCAAGATCGACATTCTTGTCAGAACGTCCGTCTTGCGGGGGCGTATAAGGGAATAAGATATATTATAGATAAATATATCTTATTATATTTAGATAAATATATCTAGATTAGGAATATATATATTCTTAGTATATTATCAGATTATGTTTTTTATTATATTGCTATAGATATAGTCTTGTATCTATATATATAGGTACATGTACTCAACCCTAAATAAGATCAATAATACAATTCTCATTCTTCTATAGTAAGTGCCGAATGAGTTTGATGTCTTTCAAATATAAGCCATGTAGAGGAATAGATAAGCCGTTTGAGAAGAGTAGAGATATTTTGAGATTTTCACATATAAATAACTCTCTATATACATTATAGGGTTAATAACCAAATTGCTACCTGAACTTTGGCCCTCTTACAAATCGCTACCTCAACTTTTAATTTTGAAAATTAGCTATCTCAACTTTGAAATTCAGATCAAATCGCTGCCTCAGTCAATTTTTTGTCAATTTAGACAGAATTGAACCACATGTGTTTTTTTCAAATATTTTTCTTCCAAAAATGCCCTTATCTCTCTTCCTTGCCTCATTGCGTGAACATACTTCACCATATTCTCTCGGTTATCATCATTGCTTTATTATTTTATTCTATGTCGTATGTATATCTTCAATTCTAAAATTTCAGACAAACTTCTACATTACTAATTAACAACTCCTCCATCAAAACAAGCTGGAGAATCTAAAAGTTGTTTTGTTGTTATTTTGATGCAGTAATGGTGTTGTTTCATTGTTGTTATTGTTGTTTTTTTTTTCCCGTTTTTGCTTATGCAATTTTTAATTCGGTTTTTATCGGATTACGTTTAGGTTATGTGTTATTTTGTTGTGTTATCTTGTTGTAGTAAATATGTTGTATCATTGCTGTTTTTTTTTCCCACTTTTTGCTGCTGCAATTTTCACTATTACTACGTTTACTTTTTGTTATTTTGTTGTTGAATCATAGTGAATATTTATCGTTATTCTGTTGTTCAATTGCTTCCAACGAAATGGTTCTGGGTATTTATGGATCAAAGTCATAAAAAAGTAATACGTCCGTAAATTATAATACAAATTAAGTTAAATTCACTCCACCTACTAGCATTTTCAGCATTTGCACAAAAAGATAAAAGATAAGATAATAATAAGAGATAAAAGAGAAGTTGAAACACTTGAAAGAGACAACTTCAAATCTGTATCTATGTCTGGTATACTTGGAACTAACATCAAAATAATTTGAATTCTGTTATATTTTCATTAGGATATATATGACATTTACAAATTCCATACATAATTTTCATGTGAACAAAGCAAGTAGAGCGGCGAAGTTAACCTTTTTTTATGGTGGAATTGTAATTAGTAATATAGAAGTTTATCTGAAACATGGAATTGAAGATATATATACGACATAGAAGAAAATAATAAAGCAATGATGATAACCGAGAGAATATGGTGAAGTATGTTCACGCAATGAGGCAAGGAAGAGAGACAGGGGCATTTTTGGAAGAAAAATATTTGAAAAAAACACATGTGGTTCAATTCTGTCTAAATTGACAAAAAATTGACTGAGGCAGCGATTTGATCTGAATTTCAAAGTTGAGGTAGCTAATTTTCAAAATTAAAAGTTGAGGTAGCGATTTGTAAGAGGGCCAAAGTTCAGGTAGCAATTTGGTTATTAACCCTACATTATATTTAAAAGTTGGAATCACCTCAAAGGCACTTTCCCTTTTATATAGAGGAATATATAAAGTTATATTACTTGGCTCGATCATCATCTATTAAGTTTCTAATTGGACGGTCAATACGCAATTACCTGTATCCCATTTTCTTCACAGAATGATTGACTAATCAGTCCAGTAAAAGAAGTATTTTTTAGATTGTGTTACTACAAGTTAGTTAATTAATTAGACACAATAGCTATGATGGGTTCCGATGTAATCGTTAGCCCCGTTAACAGCCAATGGACGGCAAGTAGGTCCAGTGGGCCTCGTAAAAGCCTAGAAGGCCCAGAGGCCCAACACGAAGGGTCCCGACCTTAACAGTCCCGATGTAGGAGCTGAATGCTCCCGATGAGAAGCCTCTGAGTAGGCCCCGATACGCCTTAGTAAAGGCCCCGATAATAAGGCCCCGCAGAGGCTGGACCTGTCCCGTAGAAACTGAAGGTCCTGGGTGGTGATCTAGAATGAGACAACTCTGGAGTCCCCGACAGGAGTCGAGACTTGTGATCAGAGGATAAGACCGAGAAACCCGCCTACTAGATGAGAGTAGTGGGAAGACGGTTAAGATATAGATAATCTTCCCCGAGAATACGCAGGGCGTGCCCGAGATACGCGGAAGTATGGGTAAGATACGCGGAGCGTGGGGCGAGATATACGGAATCGTGGCGAGATATACGGAATCGTGGCTATAACGGCCAAGCCTGGCCTCAGGTAACTGGGTGACTTCTCCTCCTATATAAAGGAGGAAGTTACCCCAGAAAAGAAACATTCTGATACGAACCTAAACTTTGCTTACCACTCCATTGATCACCGTACACATTTAAGCATCGGAGAGGGATTCTGGGTCACCACCCAGGTCATCCCCTTTTGCAGGACCACGCGGAGCCCAGAAGTCCAGAACTTTCCGTCAAGGACGTAACAGAGCTTCGCCCGTGATCCAACATTGGCGCCGTCTGTGGGAAACTTACGAAAAGTCAAGATAGTTTCTACCAGATCAATGGCCGGTGGTGGCAAGAAGAAGCAAGTTCAGGTCGGCAGTTCTCGTCCCGCAGGAACTGTGAATTCCCCGTTGCCGGAACGCGTTGCTGAACAAGGTGAGAACCCTGCTCTTTCCCAGACAGGGGGGCAAGATGATGAAGTCTCAGTCCGAGACGCAGAGAGGAACAGACAGGATGTCCCACGGAGGGAGGGAGATGAAGCTCAACCAAACCCGGTGGGCCCTGGAGCTGGAGGTGTCCCGCGAAGGGAAGAAGGGTCGTCTTCGAACTCGGAGTTGGCCAAGGCAGTAGCGGAGGCTATGCCGATGTTCCTGGCTGCCATGGAAGCCTTGCTGGACAAGAGAGAGGCCACCAGGAGAGCGGAGGAGTTGCCCCCGCAAGAGGAGTTGCCGCCACCCCCACCGAGGGTGGCCCCAGAAGAACAGGAGGTGCAGGAGGTTCCGCCCCGGGACAAGGGTAAAGAACCTATGCATTCGGAGAAGTTCGTGGTTGACGGCCCAGGACCAGTGCAGAATAGGACCATCCCCCTGAATGGTCCCCTCACCGCTGACCAGGTGGTAAAGATTGTTAGCATCTACTTGGGTGACCAAAAGCAGATGACGTCGGAACTAAGGGATCGGTCCAGCCATCCTTTCGTACCGCGACTGATCGACACCGTCGCTCCGCCTGGGATAGGCATCCCGACAATCAAGGAATACGATGGGGAAGGAGACCCAGTCCGCCATGTACAAAGACATGTTCAGGCTTGCATGGGTAGGATTTCAAACGAAGATCTCGTATGCTCGTTGTTCCCGATAACTCTGGGAGAAAGGGCCATGACTTGGTTCTTCAGCCTTCCGCCAGGAAGTATCACGTGCTGGGCTGACATGCACGATCGCTTCATCAAACAGTATCAAGGTCGGAGACGCCTCCTGAAAAGCGTGAGGACCCTAACCCAGGTGGTGCAGAGACCTGACGAATCGTTGGCATATTATTACCAACGGTTCACTGCTAGCGCTGCGGAGATTGATGAAGAAATCTCGGAGGGAGAGATGATCCGCACTTTCCTGCGGAACCTGAGTGCTCCATATGGCTCCGACCTGATGCACAGTGTAGCCGCGAAGGCTATATGGAGTATGGAAGCCCTGCAGGCGAGGGTGAAACAGCAAATCGACGTCCAGGAGTCGAAGATTGCTGCTGGAGAGCTCGATCCCCCGAGGTCGGGAAGAGGAAAGCCGTCGTCCAAGCTGTCGGAGGATCGCAAGGGGAGCGACAAGACGGAGGGAAATAGGAACCGTGGTCGCCCCGAGAAGAGGGAGGACAGACGTCCTCCGAAGAAGGATAATCGAGAAGGTCGGGTTACCCCCATCAACAGCTCGATGACCTCTGTGCTAGCTGTGATGGACCGACAGGGTCTCGTCCGATACCCCCCGAGGCAAGAAGGCGAATTTCTAGGAGGCCGCCCGGACCGTTACTGTCGCTACCATCGGGCTAATGGTCACGACACTGAGAACTGTCGGGAGCTGAAGAAGGAGATTGAAAAGCTGATCCAGAAGGGAAAGCTGAAAGAGTTCGTCGGGAAGGGACGGTGCCGATCCCGTTCCAGAAGTCGGTCCCGATCCCGTTCCAAGTCCCGCGACCGATCCCCGAAGAAAAAGAAGGTCGAGCATGAGGCTTCAGGATCAGGTGCCCGCAAGGAGAGGCGGGGAACTATCAACGTCATCCACGGAGGAATGGCAGCGGGAGGTGATACCTCCGCTTCCAGAGAGAACTATGCTTCGCGCATATCCGCCGCGGTGGTGTTAGGAAAAAGGTCCCGGTCGTGGACCCTAAAGGAGGAGATGGTGATCTCTTTTTCAGCGGAGTATCTGGTTGGTGTGGAGAGCCCTCACGACGACGCCCTGGTCGTGACTCTGGATTTGGACGGATTCGAGATGAAGCGGATCCTGATAGATGGAGGGAGCTCCTCCGATATTCTCTTCATGGATGCTCTGGAAGCCATGGGAAAGACAAAGAAGGACCTGACGCAGGTGGATTTCCCGATGGTGGGATTCTCTGGCTCCACTTCCTACCCGTTGGGAATGATTACCTTACCAGTAGAGTTTGGTAGTGGCTGGAAGATGGAGAGGCGGAACGTGGATTTCGTTGTAGTGGAGTCTGCGGGGGCATATAACGCGATCATCGGGAGGACCACTATCAACCCGCTTATGGCAGTTGCCTCGACGGTCCACCAAAAGATGAAGTTCCCGACTAATAACGGAGTTGGAGAGGTCAAGGGTGACCAGGTGGCGTCGCGGAAATGCTACGTTAATGCCACCCGACGAAGAAGGAGGGAGACCATGACTGTTCTCCAGACGGATACTGATCCTCGAGAGGAGTATGGGCGTCCCGCCCCCATGGAAGATTTGAAGGAAGTGGAGATCGATGGGCCGCAGAGGAAGGTGAAAATCGGCTCTGCTTTGTCGGATGAAAGAGCCCGAGAGTTGATCGAGCTCTTGAAGGAGTTTAAGGAGCTGTTTGCCTGGTCCCCGAGTGATATGCCAGGAATCAGCCCCGACGTGATAGTGCACGAGCTGAAGATAGACCCCGCAATCAAGCCTATCGCGCAGAGAAGGCGTCCGATTGGCGTGGACAAGAGGATCGCGATCCAGCAAGAGGTGGGCAGACTGCTCGATGCTGGATTCATCAAGGAGCTCCGATTCCAGACTTGGGTGGCTAACCCGGTGCTGGTGTGAAAGAGTAACGGAAAGTGGCGGATGTGTGTCGACTTCCGTGACCTGAACAAAGCCTGCCCGAAGGACTGCTACCCACTCCCGAGGATTGACCAGCTGGTGGACGCTACATCGGGACATGAGCTGCTGAGCTTCATGGACGCGTACTCCGGGTACAACCAGATTAAGATGGCGAAAGAGGATGCCCCCCATACGGCCTTCTATGCCGACAGTGATTTCTACCATTATGACGTGATGCCCTTCGGATTGATCAATGCCGGAGCAACTTACCAGTGGATGGTGAACAAGTTGTTCGGGGACATGCTGGGGAAAACCATGGAGGCATATGTGGACGACATGCTGGTGAAGTCCCGACAGGCAGGGGACCATGTCCAGAATTTGGCGGCGGCATTTGAGCGGATGAAGTTCCATCAGGTTCGGCTGAATCCCGACAAATGTGCTTTCGGGGTGAACTCGGGGAAATTCCTAGGGTTCATGGTGAGTCAGAGAGGAATCGAGGTGAACCCTGAGAAGCTGCGAGCAATCGAAGAGATGCAGTCCCCGAGGACTCATCGGGAGGTCCAGGTGCTGAATGGCCGGTTGGCCGCGATGAATCGCTTCCTATCCAAGGCGAGTGATCGAGCTATGCCCTTTTTTGATGTACTGAGGGCCAATAAGAAGTTCGAGTGGACCGACAAGTGTGAGGAGGCGTTCCAGGCACTAAAGCAGCACCTCCGCACCCTTCCGCCGTTGGCGAAACCAGTTCCAGGCGAGCCGCTCTATCTCTATTTGGCTGTTTCTGATGTGGCTGTTAGTTCTGTTTTGATTAAGATTGTCAAGGGCAACCAAGTGCCTATCTATTATGTAAGCAAGGCATTTGCCAAGTCTGAAATAAACTATCCCGCTATTGAGAAGTATCTCTTCGCGTTGATTATTGCCGCTCGAAAACTGCGACCTTACTTCCATGCCCATGAAGTCACGGTATTGACTAATCAACCCTTGAAACACTTTTTGAACCGACCGGAGGCGTCGGGGAGATTGGTAAAATGGGCCATCGAGCTGACGGAGTTCCGCATTCATTTCGCTCCGAGAACCGCTATTAAGGGCTAGGCATTGGCAGATTTTATAGCTGAGTCTACGGCACCCGATCTGGAAGTAACGGGTCCCGCAGAGGGGGCAACCATGGAGGAAGTCCCGACAACAGAACAGCAGCCAGAACAGCCAAATGAGGAGAATACGTGGGAGATGTACACTGATGGTTCATCGAGTGTAGAAGGCTCGGGGGCAGGATTCGTATTGATACCGCCTGGCGGAGGCGAGCCTTTACGATATGCCCTGGCGTTGACATTCAAAGCCACCAACAACGAAGCAGAGTATGAGGCTCTCATCACAGGCCTCAAGATTGCCAAAGGTACGGGGGTCGACCATTTAAAAGTGAAGTGCGACGCTAACTTGGTTGTAAATCAAGTCCAGGGGAACTATGAAGCTAAGAACCCGACAATGAAGAAATATTTGCACGAGGTGCAAACTTTGAAGGGAAGCTTCAAAAGTTTTGATATCGAAGCGATCCCAAGGGAAGAAAACGCGGAAGTAGATGCCTTG
The DNA here is from genome assembly GCA_036873135.1 of Clarkia xantiana subsp. parviflora. Taxonomy (NCBI): domain Eukaryota; kingdom Viridiplantae; phylum Streptophyta; class Magnoliopsida; order Myrtales; family Onagraceae; genus Clarkia; species Clarkia xantiana. Next base: position 13,851,541 of record JAPTYO010000012.1, on the reverse strand, counting down.
AGCAAGTTCGCTCTGGGAGTGGCTCCCGAGGAGAATCGGAAGGTGCACTTCCTAGAGAAGGTGATTATCTCAAACATCGATCCGGCAGAGATCTGTGCCATTGAGACAGGATCGGAGGAAGAAGAGAAGTCCACTTGGATGACCCCGATGGTCACATACCTGACTACGGGGGTACTCCCCGATGACAAAGTGGCAGCTGTCAGGTTGCGGTGAATTGCGGACAACTATGCAATGGTGGATAACCAATTATACAAAAAAGGGTATGTAAAACCTTTCTTAAAATGCGTAGCGGAGCCTGACACGAATCGGATCCTAAGGGAACTACACGAAGGAGTAGCGGCCTGTCATGAAGGAGCCCGATCTCTAGTAAGGAAAGCATTGAACTTAGGCTACTACTGGCCCTCGATGAACAAAGAAGCGACCGCGATGGTCCGATCCTGTGATGCATGCCAGAGGTACGCCCCAAATATCGTAGCTCCCGCCGCGGACCTGATGCCCATCAGAAGTGCATGGCCCTTTGCGCAATGGGGAATTGACTTGGTGGGACCACTTCCCCAAGCAAGAGGTCAGTGCAAATACTTACTCGTGGCTATCGACTACTTCTCAAAGTGGATAGAGGCCAAAGCATTGGCTAGAACGACGGGGCAGCAGATCCTCAAGTTCCTTCAGACTCAGATCATATCCCGGTACGGGGTCCCGCGAGTGTTGATCAGCGACAACGACCCTCCGTTCAATGGGGCTCAGCTGAAGGAATACCTGGAAGAATTAAACATTGAGCATCGGACCGCTTCAGTCCGCCACGCCCAGACCAATGGCCAGGTAGAGTCAGCCAACAAGATCGTGATGGACGGCTTGAAGAAGAGAGTCTATGCCTTGCAGGGCCATTGGCTGGATGAGCTCGAGAATGTGCTATGGGCGGTGAGAACAACACCCAAGCAGTCAACAGGAGAAACTCCATTTGGCCTGGTTTATGGCACGGAGGCAGTTGCCCCCGTGGAGATAGCGGTGGCGTCCCATCGCGCGAAATACTACGAGCCTTTGACAAATGAGGAAATGAGGCGTCTGGACTTAAACCTACTCGAGGAGAAGAGGTGGAAGGCTGATGAAGTCCAGGCCCGAATGCGTTTGGCAACAGCCCGATATTATAATCGGCGTGTCAGGTCCCGACAATTCTTCGTGGGAGAACTTGTCTGGCGGAGGAACGAGTTTGTTCATCAAGACCAGATCAACAAGCTGTCACCAAAATGGGAAGGACCCTACAAGATCGTGGGGATGCCAGTGCCCAATGCATACAAGTTAGAGGATCTCGAAGGCAAGACCTTGAAGCATTCCTTCAGTGGCGAACACTTGAAGAAGTATCATGTTTGATATGAAGCCGCCGCGAATTGCGCAAATTGTCTATCAATAAAATCCGATGTAAGCCTACTTTGAATTATTAGTGAATAAAAGAAGTTGCCTTCCGATCAAATTGCTTTCGAATTTATGCTTACTGTTAATAAGACGTCCTGAGTGACGCGACAAAAGCCTTCCGAGGTACGATGAAAGCCCCGCAGGGGATGCGTAAGTCGTCTATATGACGCGGCCAAAAGCCCTAACAGGTACGGGCAAAAGCCCTACGGGGTACACGTAAGTCGTCTATATGATGCAACCAAAAGCCTAGGTATGAAAAGATCCTGATGGGTCCGCGTAAGTCGTCTATATGATGCGGCTAAAAGCCTTAACGGGTACGACTAAGCCGTCCAGTAGAGACGCAATGAAAGCCTTAAGGGATATGAAAATGACCTTAAAAGGCATGGACGAGAAACCTTAAGTGGTGAAGTCCCGATTTTGAACGAGAAACCTTAAGTGGTGAAGTTCCGATTTTGGACGAGAAACCTTAAGTGGTGAAGTTCCGATTTTGGACGAGAAACCTTAAGTGGTGAAGTCCCGATTTTGAACGAGAAACCTTAAGTGGTGAAGTTCCGATTTTGGACGAGAAGCCTTAAATGGTAAAGTCCCGATTGGATGAGAAGCCTTAAGTGGTGAAGTCCCGATTTTTTATGAGGAGCCTTAAATGGCAAAGTCTCGAATAAAACGTCGGAAGGACGTATGAAGTCATCCTAAAGGGTGCATTGGAATGTTCTAAGTAACGAATTTTAAAGCTACTTTAGATAAAGTGCAAACAAGTATCGGAGCCAAGACAGATGGAAAGAAAACTATTCATATAAAGGCTCGAAGGCCAAAGGAGTTCATTACAAGAGATAAAGGAGAAAGACAACAAGGACTAAAAGATGTAAGCATTAAACTTGGTCCTTGTTAGAAGATGGACCCTCAGAGGCGTCAGAGGGAGCAAGGTTTGGAGGGGCTTGGGCAGAAGGCTCCGCAGTTGGCAGAGTCGGGTCCACGGCAGCAGCCTCTTCACTCTCCGCGGGGAGGTTGAAGTACTTCTCCGCAACAGGGGCAAGGGTCTCGGACTTCGTGAAGTCGATGGAATCCGCGTAGGCTGTGTAGAGTTCCTCGACGGCGTTGAATAAAACGTCCTCCACCTCGGACTTGCAGAACTCCACAGCAGCCAGCTTGAATTCTTCAGAATCCCGGTACTCCTTGTGGCCCTGAAGGCGGCCCTCCTCGTGCCCCCGCAGGTGGCCTTCCTCGAGGCCCTGAGCCTTGGCCTCAGCTAGCTTGGCAGAGAACTCAGCCCTCTCCACCTCAAACTTCGCCTTAGCCTCCGCGAGGAGATCAGCGAAGACGTTTTTCTCATGAATGAGCTGTTTCTTCTCCGCCTCATTCCGCTGATGCTCCACTCGGGCCATCTTCTGCTCTCGACGCATGACAGCCTCATGGTCGTGGACCTTCTTGAGCAGGCTTGTGGACATGTCATCGAGGAGAGCCTTCTCCTTGGCCATCTTATTTTCGGCCGCCACCGCCTCGTCACGCTCCATCTGAAGCTTGGCTAAGGCTTCAGGGTTCGCCTGGGCCTGGGCCTCCACCAAAGCACTCTTCAGGGCCAGGATAAGGCCAAAACAGCGCTGCTGGTTGGCGGTGTCCTGAGAAAAGGAAGAGATCAAGATGTAAACAATTGAAGATAAAAGTAGTGAAGAGAATGAAACAAGAATAGAAGTTTCACCTCCATCCGTCGGATGGCCATGTCACGAATCTCCTCCTCAAGGTCCTCCTGCGCGAAGGACAGGGGCCGCTTCAAGGCCGGAGGAACTGACCCCGCCAGCAGATGCAGGGCCAAGCCAGGATCAAGGTCTCCCCGCCGAAGTGGAACTCCTCGGAGAGACTCGATCGGGTTCCAGGGCAGCATCCCCTGGTCGGGAGTAAAGACCTTGTAAAGGTTTTCATCCACAGGGAGCGGGGGGATGACCCCAGAACTCGAAGCCGGAGGAGCCACCTCAACGCGCGGCTCGGGAGTCGGGGCACGAAGAATAGGAGGAGGACTCTTAGACACGTCCCTAGCATCGGGCCGTGCGCTCCTGGACCTCGACCTGCCACGGGGAAGCAGGCCCACCTCTTCAGGCTCCTCGACGGAAGGAGAAGCTTCCAAGTCGGTCACCTGGCGGAACTGAGCTCCCGCCGGGACGTCCTCCAGCATCAATTCCTGCGGAGCCGCCGTCTCCACAGGAATAATAGCCTCTGTCGGGGGAAGAATCTCCAAAGGACCTGCGCCAGCGGGACGAATGAAGTCAGGGAGAGTACCCTCAGGGCACCAGATGATCTGACGATCGAAATATCGTTTCTTCCCAAGGACGTTGTAATATCCCGCCTCAATAACGTGGGGAATCTCTCCTTGAAGGATGAACTTAATCTCTTGAACCCGTGTCTTCCGATCAGCGGGGATAAACTCCTTGGGAATTAATTCTTTATATTTTTTAATTGCACGACGAACGCGCTTACCTTCCTCGACAGTGGTGGCCCCGAAGGCCTGATCTATCTCCTCCCGTCTGGCCTTCTTGGCCACGACCTGCTCTTCAGTCGGAGGAGCAGCAGCTAGGGGAGTGGAGGAGGAAACCCCTTTCTTCACCAGCTTGCGTTTCCGCTTGGAGCCGCCCTGGATGGCATCAGTCTCGCCCTGCTTCATAACGAGATGAGTCAACAGAGAAGCCTTCTTGGCTGCAAAGGTAAAAATGAAATAATTATAAATATTACCCAGACGACTAAATCTGCATAAACAGAATCAAGGAGCCGAACTCCGATGGCAATCAGGTTCCGCTCCTGGAGCCTGTTGGCATCGATGGGTATGAAGTTGTCCCCCCAGCGGTAGAGTTGAACCATCTGGAGGGTGTTGAGGTCATCCTCGGAGTAATCCTGGAGCTTGGAGGCAGGGTCCGCCACGACCTCCCATCGAGGCCAGGGGACAGAGCTATGCTGGACGAAGAAGTAGTACTTCTTCCAGCCACTGTTGTCGGATCCCGAATCACGAATCAGTATCCGATCCTTGTGGAACTTCCAAGTTTCGCTGTCCCAGCCGAAACGTGAAAGTTGTTCCTTTGTCCACTTGGGGAGTCGGGGGGAGAAGGAGCAGACACCAGCTTTGTTGCACTTCATGCCGTAGAAAGTGCGGAACAGTAGAAGACTGTACGTCCACTGCTGGCGGTAGCATAGGAGCTGGAAGGCATTCCACACGCGGATGGCGTGTGGAGAGAAAGTACAGGGGTGCGTTTTGTAGAAGTTGCACATCTCCACCATGTTTCCACAGAAGGGGAACCGAATCCCCGCGCTTATTTGTCCCGTGGAAACAAACGCTTCCCCTGCCCGAGGAGGTGTGATAGTGTGCTTCCTTCTACCAGCAGCTTGGGATTCGTAAGGGAAGCGAGGCTCCCAATCCGAGGTGATACACCCCTCTCTAAGAGCAGCCTCATACGAAGCTTCAGAAATCTCATTGACAGCAAACTCGAAAGTGAAGGGAGCCCTAACCTCAGAACTAGCTTCGTCTAGAACGATCGCAGACAAGAGAAATTGAGAAAAGAAGAATAAACAGTAAGCAAATTACGAAAACGTGGAAAGAAGTCCTTACCAGACATGATCGGTGGTCAAAGGAGTAAGGACGAAGAAGATCGGAAGGGTTGAAAGCCTTGGTCACTTGAAACACCAGGAGGAGCTTGAAGAGAGCTTCGAATGCAAGGATGGTTGAAAGCGAGAGAGTGCAGAAGAAGTGAATGAGACCAGGGTTTTACCTTTTATAAGCAAAAGGACAATCGAAGAGACGTAATTGTGACCATTGAAGACGAAACGATTTGATCAAGGCCGTTAAAACTAGGGGACGGCACAGAGGAGACAGCTGGATGGGTTTGATCTGTGCCGTTGAAGAGGAAACGACACGATCTCAATCGACGAGATTGTAGGCACGGAAGAGACGGGTGTGATGTCATGGTTACTTTTTCAGAAAACAGCAGTCACGCTGATTTAAGCGCCGTTTCTCTATCCTCAGGCATTTAATGCTGCAGTAACCGAGGAGTCTTCTCGGATTTAGCAACTGCCCATGGGGCCTGGTGGGCCCAAGGCAATCATAAGAAAGAGACTCTGACATGTAACGATCACACGCAAAGATCAAAACCTCCGACGGTGGTATCGGAAGGTATGAAGACAAAAGCCTCTAACTGAGGCATCAAAAATTGCAAAGGTCAAAACCCCCGACGGTGGTATCAGAGGGTGCGAAAATAGAAACCTCCGACAACGAGGTCAGAAAACATGAATTAGAAGACACGGCGAACTAAAGTCCCCCATGTCTTGGGGGCAAATGATGGGTTCCGATGTAATCGTTAGCCCCGTTAACAGCCAATGGACGGCAAGTAGGTCCAGTGGGCCTCGTAAAAGCCTAGAAGGCCCAGAGGCCCAACACGAAGGGTCCCGACCTTAACAGTACCGATGTAGGAGCTGAATGCTCCCGATGAGAAGCCTCTGAGTAGGCCCCGATACGCCTTAGTAAAGGCCCCGATAATAAGGCCCCGCAGAGGCTGGACCTGTCCCGTAGAGACTGAAGGTCCTGGGTGGTGATCTAGAATGAGACAACTCTGGAGTCCCCGACAGGAGTCGAGACTTGTGATCAGAGGATAAGACTGAGAAACCCGCCTACTAGATGAGAGTAGTGGGAAGACGGTTAAGATATAGATAATCTTCCCCGAGAATACGCAGGGCGTGCCCGAGATACGCGGAAGTATGGGTAAGATACGCGGAGCGTGGGGCGAGATATACGGAATCGTGGCGAGATATACGGAATCGTGGCTATAACGGCCAAGCCTGGCTTCAGGTAACTGGGTGACTTCTCCTCCTATATAAAGGAGGAAGTTACCCCAGAAAAGAAACATTCTGATACGAACTTAAACTTTGCTTACCACTCCATTGATCACCGTACTCATTTAAGCATCGGAGAGGGATTCTGGGTCACCACCCAGGTCATCCCCTTTTGCAGGACCACGCGGAGCCTAGAAGTCCAGAACTTTCCGTCAAGGACGTAACAGAGCTTCGCCCGTGATCCAACAAGCTATTCTCATTTCATTATTGGATATATTACAAGTTAGGTTGAGTATTACTTTTCGTGAGCTCTGAGTTTCGAGTATAACCTAACCTTATAATTGGTGAATAAATTGTTTCTTCCGAGTTTTAATGCGAGCTAACTTAAATTTTGTATAATTTTTATGTGCATCATTCAACCATTTCAAAAGTTTTATGATAGAACACTAACCTTCTAATCCAACAAAACGTAGTGTTTTCAATTTTCCTAAACGTAGTGATTTATTACAGCTGCCGAGTTTTTTCAGTTTTCCAAAACGGATGCTTCGATTGTCAATATTAAACACAATTTTCCTCCACCACTTCAACCATCAAAACCGTTGATTTGATTAATTACCGCAATTCTCTTCACATTCAACTGCTTGACAAACTGGTTGAGATTAGCTAATTTCCTCAGGTGAATTTCCTCTGTTGAATTTTGCACGGGGGACAATACATTGGGAGGGATTTCCTCTGATGAATTTAGCTTAATTTGATGAGATTATGTCTGTAGTATGTCAATTAATCTTTGGAAAATTGCTTATGAATCTCAGTAAACATGTCTTTTCTGTTTTTTTTTTTTTTTGTGGTAAATTTTCTTTATCAATTTACTGCTTTCGATTGGCAAAAAAAAAAAGTTTACTGATTTCTTTTCGGTGTTTTCAATTTGCTGGCATAATTGCAGATAGTCGGTTTCATTTTCATATGGATAGGTATAGTTGCAGATCAGCGTTTTGCATGGGCGCTTTTCTTCAATCACAGGAGCGTTTAAGTGGGTGTTTCATCTTCCAAAACTTCAATCAGGTATACACTAGAAAGCCCTCTAAACCGATATACTCATGCAGATATTTGACGAAGTATAATCGTACATAGGGCCGGCAATGGTGCGGTGAAATTCAAATAACCATGGTTATTCGCACCATTTACCGCAATGGTTAGCCGCACCATTATGGTGAGGGGCGGTTATGGTGATGAATCTTGTAACCGCAATGGTTATGGTTATGGTTATGGTATTCAGTCCATAACCGCGGTTATAACCATCACCTCTATATATATAATATTAATATATATATATATATATATATATATTACTAATACTTATATTGTTATTATATATATACATTATTATTATACTTTAATTATTAGTCAAATATTATAATTCTTATTCCGTTCCCTTTCCCACCTACTATTTTTTTGTCTGTATTTCTTATTATTAGGTCACCACGATTGGAAGTGATGACGAATGAGGATCGATGATCGCAAGTGATAGGAAATTGAATATGTGTTTTTTTAATTAAGTGAAACCACGAAGTTATGTTTAATTTGGATTTCGTGTATGAAACAATGAATGTATGTTTACTTTTCTTGTATGAAACAATGATGTTGTACTAGTTTGAATGATTGTGGTTAAATGGTTTAATCGTGGTTAAAAACCATGGTTATGGTTATGGTATGAATAACCATAACCGCAGTGGTTATGGTTATGGTTATGGTATGAGCGAAAAAAATATGGTATGGTTATGGTATTAGTGCTATTCGCACCATACCCTCACCATCGCCAGCCCTAATCGTATGTGTCTCTCGCCGCATTTGATGGATGATTGAGAATTACTATTATTTCGAATCATAACTGATTCAGTATGGATCATCGAGACTTATTAAGATGTGTAGTCTGTTATCTAACGTCAGTATTGATTCATAATACTGTCACCCAAGTGTTTGAATAAATGCCCCTGAGAGTAAAAAGTTGGAAAATTGCAGTTTGCTCCATTAGAGTTAGCAATTGGAATCGTGAGGGAAAAGTGATTACTTATGCTAACCCCCGTTCAACTGCAGAGAATTAATCAATTGAAGGTATGTGTTGAACATTCCCGTTAATATGTTTATCAAAAATAGTTTTTGGGTTTCAAGATACAAAATCACCAATTTCTTAAGAACACAAGTCAGCTTATGCACATTCTGTTACCATCTTACATAATCAGCTTTTCTGTCAGGTTCATATTTGTTGGATCACGACGTGAGCTCCGGTTACGATGACGGATTCCTTAGCTCCTCGCAATCCTGCAGAAGGGGATAGAGGGCAGTGGCCCAGAATCCCTCTCCGATGCTTAACGTAAGTATGGCAGTCAACAGAGCAAGCAATATGTGTGTGTGTAAAACGTAACCCTAATCTGGGATAACTTCCCTCCTTTTATAGAGGAAAGGCCATCCCAGTTACCTGGTTAGGCGGTTGGATCGTTATCCACTATCCCACGTATCTCGCCACGTATCTTGCCCTGTATCTCGTACAGTTATTCGTATCCCACATATCTCGCCCATTATATCACTACTGTGATCATGGCGAGATTTCCGGGATTGTGCTCTTACTGGTGAGCCCCGATCGTTATCGGAGGCTCCCGAGTTAAGTTGTTAAGGATTCGGTTTCGGGGAGTGGTGCCAACTCCCATATCGGGACCGACTACGTCCAGGTCCGATATTTTCGGTGCCTTCCCCTGTCGGAGCCATACTTGCTCGGGGTCTTTCGATGTCGGGGCCTCCTTCTGTCGGAGCCCTTAGTCTTCTAACAGCCCAGCTTCTAGCCCAACGGGCCTAGTCGCCGTTTGTTAATCGTTAAGGGGCCTAACGGCCTTCGCCGGGGCCCATCATCTGCCCCCAAGACGTGAGGGACTTATAGTGCGTCGCGTCTTCCAACGTCGGACTCCTTCGTATCTTTATCGGAGGTCTTGGCGTGGAATGTCGGAGGCCATTGCCTTGATCTTCTCGAGATCTTCTGGGATCTTGTTTGTATTCGAAAGGATTTTTGATCAGACCAGCATTTAATGCTGATGAGAGATGAAGGAACGTTTCGGGTTCTGCATGCTTATCTGCTGAAAAAGCACTTTTCAACCGTCCCAATACGTCATTGTCTCTTGTCTTATTCGTCCCATGCGTCCTGACGGTTCAGATTAAAACCTTTCCCATTTTCTGAATTCGCACGTTTTTCCTTGGATGGTCATGATTGAGTCGTTTCGAGTCCCGTGGCTTTGATTGCCCGCCTCTTCAGCTTCTTTTTGTTTCTTATAAAGCCCTAACCCTAGGCACTGTTTCACCTTTCTTTTACCTCTCCTTTTCTGCGATCCTAGAGCTCTGATTCTCCAAATTTCAAGTTTTCACCGGCGATTCAGGTTTTTACCAGTGTCTCAGGCACTTCAAGCTTCTTCAATCAGGACTCAGTCACTATGTCTGGTAAGATTCTTCTTCTTATTGTTCCTTTCCTTTTCGTCTTTGTTTTCCTTTAGGTTTCAATTTTGTCCTTCTTTCCTTCCTTCGACGATTTTCAGCCAAGGGATCTGCTACTATTGGCCAACCCTTCGTCTTCAAGTACCTCAAGAACACCCTCGCACCTATTAGCTTTGATAGGGCCCTTAGAGAGTGTGGTATTTTTGAATCCTCCTTCGGGGCTCGCTACCCCTACGACAAATTCGATTCTCGTGAGCCTGAGATTACCCTCCCCAAAGGAGATGAGGTATTCATCTCCCCAGGGCAGATCAGTGCAGGAATTCGACTGCCCTTCTGCCCGAGTTGGGTGGAGTTGTGCAATCATTACAAGACGTATCCTACGACCTTCTCCCCACACGCAATCCGCACATGGATTGCTTTCCAAGTGTGGTGTGATATCAACGGGGAAGATTGGAGCTATTCCCTGGAGCTTTGGCGGGTTCTCTACAAGATGACCTGCAACAAGGACGGGATTTGCTCCTTCACCCCCCGCCAGCCCGAGGGGACCGAGGAGCAGTATAGGGAGCTAGGCTGGGACAGGAAGACGTCCTGGAAGCCTTGCAAGGAACGGGCCATCATCTCCGACAAGGGGAATGATAATGCTAACTGGAAGGGGCAGTATTTCTTCATCCAGCCTGGTCCCATCGAGTGGCCGAAGACTGTCGTGGAGGCTGATCCCCCCGTGCCTTTTCGCTCGTGGTCGGAACAGACCAAGAGAGCCTTGATGCTTATCCAGGCTCGCCGCTGGGAGAAGGGTTACCTACCCTTTGAGGCCACCTCTGTCACCGACCAGCAGCGGCTCAAAGTTGGGGTTATGCTAATCGACCCTACTTCCGGAGGAAAAGTTCGCGACGGTGTTTCCAATGTAATTCTCTGGGTAATTTTCTAATTGTTTCTTTTTCACTGCTTACAGCTCCTCGAACATCGCTGACTGCCCGTCTATTTCAGGAGGACACCGATGCCTCCCACTCGCTGAAGCGTAAGAAGAAGTCTTCCCACCGGAAGATTTCTGCCCCGTCGGGGCCGTCCAAGAAGAGGGCGAGGACCTCCGAGGCTCCTAGGTCTGCCCCCACCTCCAAGCAGACTAATGCAGACGCGGTCAGGGCCGCCTTCGGTGTTCGTTCCGAAAAAGAAGGTAAGGCAGTCTTTCGTGCTATAAAAAGGTATAGGGAGTTAGTACCTCAGGATCTTCAGGCCTCCGATATGGAGGGACGAGTTAGGGATGTCAAGAATATCCTTCGAGGGGAGACTCCGCATGTCCTCGAAGCGGGCTATTATGATTTTTTCGGCAAGGAGAGATATATGGAGCGTCGTCTAATCTGGCACACCGATATCACACTAATCCCTCGATTTATTCGCCCCGCTGCAGGTCCTGCGGACGTCGCCCCTGCTACGCCTGCCTCAGACTCCGCGCCTGCAGTGGAGCCGGTGGTAGAAGATACCCCGACGGAAGCTCGGGGGAGTTTGGTCGGGTGACCAGCCTGGAAGACTCCCCTTCTGATGACCGAGCTGAGGAGGAAGGTCTCACCCTCCGAGGGAAGTCGAGGCTGACTCCCGTGAAGTCATCTGGTGGGAAGGCTTCTCCACTTCCTACCACGCCAGCGTCGTCTTCCGCCCCGCCATCTTCGCCACCACCATCTTCGCCAGCTAGGGGTGCAACCCCCGAAGCTCGAGTGAGTGAGGAGGCTGAAGAGCCTCGCCTGGTAGTACCCCCGTTCCCTTTGGACGGGGACTACTATCGGGCCTTCTCTTCGGACCAGGGCTCCGAGCCTTGGAGACCGGTGGAGTCCCTCCAGGGGGTCCCTCTATATCGGGGGTGCCAGGAGAAGAACCTAGCCTTGCACTTGGTGTCGGGCTCGGTTCCGCCTTCTTTGAGGCGTCCCCTTTCTCTGGAAGGGGACGACATCGATGCTGATATTCGGGCGATGGCTGTCCGTCGGGTAGAGGTAAGTGCATCTTTCTTTTGTTTATCTGTGGGTGTTCCGATTTTTTGAGTACTAAGCTTCTTTTTTCTTTTCAGGAAATCGCGGACCAGGATCGTTGCTTCGGCTACATCCTGTTGTTGCGAGAGGCTTTGGAGCGGGAGCGGGCCAACTCCAACCTCGAGAGCCTGACCAAGCTCCAGGAGGACCTGGCTGCCTCCGAGGCGTCAAGGCTCCGAAGGGAGGAGGGTGAGAAGCGAGCTGAGGCGCGGGCCGAAGAATTTAGGCAGCAGGTCGAGGAGCTCCGAGCCAAGCTTACCCAAGAGGCCCAGTCCTATCAGCGGCAAATCTTAAGTCTTGAGAGCTCGCTCAAGAGGGAGCAGCAGGCGGCCCTGGCGGATCGGGGCCAGTTTGCTTTCGAGAGGGCAGCATTGCAGGAAACTGCGGAGCGGCTGAAGCTCGAGAAGCAGAGGGCCATCGCGGAGCTAGAAGAGGCGAGGGCGGATCACTCCGCCCAATTAACAAACGCGAAGGTCCAAGGCCGCGAGGAGTACCGAAGCTCGGAGGACTTCAAGGAGGATGCAGCGAAGCATTGTCAAGAGGATTTGCAGAATGCCATCCTTGACATTGTCGAAGAGCTTAACGAGACTTATGGGGACTCCATCGATCTGAGAAAGTCTAAGACTCTTGGCCCCGCCGCAGAGACGTACCTCAACCTTCCTTCCGAAAGCTCCTCTGAAGACGCCGGCGAGCCTGCCCCTCCGAAGCCTTCTGAAGATTCAGCACCTGGCGATCAAGTTTAGAATCTTAAGTCCTTGTACTTCTTTCTTATTATCCTTTTTGTATCGAACCTTTTGGGCCTTCGAGCCTTTTATGAATGTTTCTCGTAACTCTTCTATCGGACCCTGAAGTTTTCCATCGTCCTATGACGCCTTAAAATCGAGCCTTAAAAACTTAAGGACTTTTCGGACGTCCAATGACGCTTTAAAGTCGAGCCTTAAAAACTTAAGGACTTTTCGGACGTCCAATGACGCTTTAAAGTCGAACCTTAAAAACTTAAGGATTTTCGGACGTCCAAGGACGCTTTTTAACCGAACCTTAAAACTTAAGGATTTTTGGACGTCCAATGACGCTTTTAAAATCGAACCTTAAAAACTTAAGGATTTTCGGACGTCCAAGGACGCTTTTTAATCGAACCTTAAAAACTTAAGGATTTTCGGACGTCCAAGGACGCTTTTTGATCGAACCTTAAAACTTAAGGATTTTCGGACGTCCAATGACGCTTTTAAAATTGAACCTTAAAAACTTAAGGATTTTCGGACGTCCAAGGACGCTTTTTGATCGAACCTTAAAACTTAAGGATTTTCGGACGTCCAATGACGCTTTTAAAATCGAACCTTAAAAACTTAAGGATTTTCGGACGTCCAATGACGCTTTTTAATCGAACCTTAAAAACTTAAGGATAACTTAGGAACACTTTGATCAGAAGTAACCTCTTTATTGATTGATGTCTTTAACATGGCATGCACCACTCAGGGTGACTTGATTACATCGTTGCGCCTCTACGGGCGACTTATTTGTCAAACATGACATTTCTTCAGATGTTCACCACTAAAGGTGTTTCGTAATACTTTACCGTCGAGGTCTTCTAGCTTGTAAGCATTTGAGGCCGGCATGCCTACGATCTTGTAAGGCCCTTCCCATTTCGGAGACAGCTTGTTGATCCGATCCTGGAGAGCGAACTCATTCCGACGCAGGACCAGCTCCCCCGCGTAGAACTGTCGCGACCTGACCTTCCGGTTATAGTATCTGGCCGTCGCTAGGCGCATCCGAGCTTGTGTTATGTCGGCCTCTAGCCGTTTTTCCTCTAGCAAGGATAACTCCAGGCGCCTGGTTTCGTCATTCGTCAAAGGTCCTATCTTGGCTTTTCCTGGACTCGTCGAGGGCTCATAGCATCTGGTTCGATGGGACGCCACAGCGATTTCTACGGGAGCGACCGCCTCCGTCCCATAAACAAGTGCAAACGGGGTTTCACCTGTTGATCGTTTGGGTGTCGTTCGGACCGCCCACAACACGTTCTCCAGCTCGTCTAGCCATTTTCCGTCCAAAGCGTAGACCCTCTTCTTCAAGCCCTCCATCACGATTTTGTTGGCAGCCTCCACCTGCCCATTGGTCTGGGCGTGACGAACGGATGCTGTCCGATGCTCGATATTGAACTCGTCTAGGAACCTTTCCAACTGGGCCCCATTAAACGGAGGACCGTTATCACTGATGATCACCTTCGGCACCCCATATCTTGACAAGATTCGGGTCTGGAGGAACTTAATGATATGTCCCGCTGTTGTCTTGGCTAGAGGCTTAGCCTCGATCCACTTCGAGAAGTAATCGATTGCGACCAGTAGATGTGTGCACTGGCTTTTTGCTTTCGGAAGGGGTCCCACCAGGTCAATGCCCCACTGCGCGAAGGGCCAAGCACTCCCAATGGGCGTCAAATCAGCAGCGGGGGCTGTGATATTCGAGGCGTATCTCTGACACGCGTCACAGGATCGAACAAGCGCCGTTGCCTCCTTATTCATCGTAGGCCAATAGTATCCCAAGTTCAACGCCTTTCTCAGGATGGATCGGGCGCCTTCGTGACAGGCTGCGACTCCTTCATGTAGTTCTCTCAAAATTCGGGTCGTGTCGGGTTCTGCTACGCATTTCAGGAAAGGTGTCGAGAGCAAACCCTTCTTGTACAACTGGTTATCCACCATCGCGTAGTTAATTGACATTCGTCGCAGTCGTTCTGCCGCCACTTTGTTTTCAGGCAGTGCCCCCGTAGTTAGGTACACAATTATCGGGGTCATCCACGTGGGCTCCTCCTCTGGCCCTGTCCCGATAGCGTATATTTCCGATGGATCGGTCGTCGACAGAATCACCTTCTCCAAGAAGTGTACCCTCCGAGTCTCCTCCAAAGGTGCCCCCAAGGCAAATTTGCTCAAGGCATCGGCCTCCACGTTCTTTTCTCTCGGGATTGCTTCTATATCGAAGCTTTTGAAGCTTTCTTTTAATGTCTGAGCCTCCCGAAGGTACTTCTTCATGATTGGATTCTTTGCTCCATACTGCCCCCGAACCTGATTTACAATCAGGCTTGCATCGCACTTTACCCTTAAATGATCGATTCCTGTGCCCTTAGCGATTTTCAGCCCCGTTATGAGAGCTTCATACTCCGCTTCGTTATTGGTAGCTTTAAATGTTAGGGCCAATGCGTATCGAAGTGGCTCAGACCCGCCTGGCGGAATCAATACGAACCCCGCACCCGATCCATCCGAACTTGAGGATCCATCCGTGTACAACTCCCAAGTGTTTGACTCATTTGACTTCTCCATCATTGGAGCCTCCGGGATCTCTTTGCTATCCCCCGTTGCCCCCTCTACTATTTTCGATGCTTCAGGATCGGGAATGGTAGATTCAACTATAAAGTCGGCCAATGCCTGCCCTTTGATAGCCGTTCTTGGAGCGAAATGAATTCGAAACTCGCTAAGTTCAACGGCCCACTTTACTAGTCTCCCCGACGCATCGGGCCGATTCAAGAAGTGTTTTAATGGCTGATCAGTCAACACCGTAATTTCATGTGCATGGAAGTAAGGCCGTAACTTTCTAGCAGTAATAATCAACGCAAAGAGGTACTTCTCAATCGGAGGATAATTCATTTCACTCTTGGCAAACGCCTTGCTTACATAATAGACGGGGATTTGATTGCCCTTGACAGCTTTAACTAGAACAGAGCTTATTGCAAACGACGAAATAGCCAAATAAAGATAGAGTGGCTCGCCTGGATCCGGCTTCGCAAGTGGTGGGAGATCGCGAAGATGTTGCTTGAGCGTCTGAAACGCTTCCTCGCATTCATCGGACCATTCAAATTGCCGGTTGGCCCTTAATACGTTAAAAAACGGCATTGACCGGTCGCTGGCCTTGGACAAGAAGCGGTTCATCGAAGCCAGGCGACCGTTCAACACTTGCACCTCCCTGTGGTTTGCCGGGGACTTCATCTCTTCTATCGCCCTTAGCTTTTCGGGGTTCACCTCGATCCCCCTCTGGCTCACCATGAAGCCTAAGAACTTCCCTGAATGGACTCCGAAAGCACACTTGGCTGGATTTAGGCGGACCTGGTGGAGTTTCATCCTCTCGAAGGCCATAGCCAAATTACTGACATGGTCCGATGCTTGTCGGGACTTCACCAGCATATCATCTACGTAGGCTTCCATGGTACCTCCGATCATATCCCCGAACAGTTTGTTCACCATTCTCTGATAGGTCGCCCCTGCGTTCACCAGGCCGAAAGGCATGACATCATACTGGAAGACCTCGCTGTCAGCATAGAAGGCGGTATGTTGGGCATCCTTCTTCGCCATCTTTATCTGGTTGTAGCCAGAATAAGCGTCCATAAAGCTCAGCAGCTCATGCCCTGATGTAGCATCCACCAGCTGATCGATCCGCGGGAGCGGATAACAGTCCTTCGGACAGGCCTTGTTTAGGTCGCGGAAGTCGACACACATCCTCCATTTCCCGTTGCTTTTCCTTACCAGCACTGGGTTGGCTACCCATGTCTGGAATCGGATCTCCCTAATGAATCCAGCGTCGAGCAACCTGCCAACCTCCTGTTGGATTGCAATCCTCTTGTCTACCCCCATCGGACGCCTCTTCTGCGCTATTGGCTTGATCGCAGGGTCGATATTTAGTTCGTGCTCGATCACATCCCGGCTGATTCCCGGCATATCGCTCGGGGACCAGGCAAACAGCTCCTTAAATTCTTGCAAGAGCGCAATCAGCTCTTGGGCCCTCTCGTCGGATAAGGCTGACCCGATTTTCACCTTCCTCTCGGGCCCATCTATCTCGACTTCCTTTAGGTCCTCCATGGGGGCGGGACGCCCAAACTCCTCTCGAGGGTCAGTGTCTGTCTGGAGCACTGACATGGCCTCCTTCCTTGATCTCCTGGTGGCGTTGACATAGCATCGTCTCGACGCCACTTGGTCGCCTTTCACCTCGCCTACCCCATTCTCGGTTGGGAACTTCAGTTTTTGGTGGACGGTCGAGGCTACCGCCATCAGAGGGTTGATGGTGGTTCTTCCAATGATTGCGTTGTACGTTCCTGTGGATTCGACCACCACGAACTCCACATCTCGCTTCTCCATTTTCCAGCCACTGCCGAACCACACGGGCAGTGTGATAACCCCTAACGGATAAGAGGTTGTGCCACAAAATCCTACCATCGGGAAGTTAACCTCCCGCAAATCTTTCTTCTTCTTTCCCATCTGCTCCAGGGCGTCGGAGAAGAGGATGTCGGAGGAGCTCCCTCCATCGATGAGGATCCTCTTCACTTCAAAACCTCCTATATCCAGCGTTACTACTAGGGCATCTTCATGGGGGGTCTCTACTCCCTCCAGATCCTTCGCCGAGAAGGTGATCTCCATCTCTTCCTTCGGAGTCCACGACCGCGATCTTTTTCCCAAAACCACCGCGACTGGTACTTGGTTGGCATAACGCTCCCGAGAGGCCGATGTGTCACCCCCCGCAGCGAACCCTCCATGGATCACATTAATAATCCTCTTCTGTCGGGACCCCGAGGGACCTTCCGAAGGCTCTGTGGCAGAAGACCTCCTTTTTCTTGGGGACCTCGATCGAGACTTGGACCTTGACCGGGACCGAGAACGGGGCTTGCAGCGTGAGTCTTCCACGAACTCCTTTAGCTTTCCCCTCTGGATAAGCTTCTCTATTTCCTTCTTCAGCTCCCGACACTGGTCAGTGTCGTGTCCGGGGGCCCGATGGAATCGGCAGTATCGGTCGGTGCGAGAGCCCAACTTTTCTCCTTCCTTCTTCTTGGGGAAACGAGCCAGGCCTTGTTTCTCCATTACCGCCAGGACTTCCTTTAAGGGTCTGTTGAGAGGAGTAAACTCCTCCTTCTGACTATCCCTCCGGTTCGGACGCCTATCCTCCCTCCGATCAGAGCGTCCACGACTTCGGCTGCCTTCGGAGCTATCTTTTTGGTGTCGGTTACCCGATGATTTGGGAAACTGCTTTCCTTCGCGCCCCTTAGGAGGAGCCAGCTCTCCGGCAGCGATCTTCGATTCTTGGACATCGATCTGCTGCTTTACCCTCGCCTGAAGCGCCTCCATGTTCCAGACGCTTTTGGCCGCGACGCTGTGGAGTAAGTCGGAGCCATAGGGAGGGCTGAGGTTGTTTATGAAGATACGGATGGCCTCGCCCTCCGATATCTCCTCGTCTAGCTCGGTCATGTTAGCCGTGTAACGCTGGTAGTACTGAGCCAACGATTCGTCCGGCTTCTGGACCACCTCATGTAGGGTCCGAACACTTTTCAGCAATCGTCGACGCCCCTGGTACTGGGCGATAAATCGCTGGTGCATGTCCTTCCAACAGGTTATACACCCGGTGGGCAGACTGTAGAACCACGTCATCGCCTTTTCTCCCAAGGTACTCGGGAACAATGCACAGATAACGTCTTCGTCAGGGGTCCTGCCCATGCACGCCGTCAGGTGCTTCTGCACGTGGCGGACCGGGTCCGCAACTCCGTCGTATTCATCTATCTTCGGGATACCCAAGCCCGGTGGAGCCAGGGTGTGGACCAATCTGGGAACGAAAGGATGTGTCTCTTGACTCCCCAACTCTGACATCATGGGTTTCTGATCTCCCATACAAATACCCACAATCTTCACTACCTGGTCGGGGGTGAGGGGACCATTCAATGGGATTGTTCTTTGTTGCACGGGCCCTGGTCCATCGACCACGAAGTTCTCCACTGGTGCTGGGTTAGGGGGAACGGGCTGTTCCCTCAACGGAGGGGGCGGTGGCAGGTTGTCGGCCGCCTGCCCCCTAGGAGCATCTCGTCGCGGGGGGAGTGGTGGCAGATCAGCCTGCCTTCTAGCAGCTTCTCTTCGATCCAGGAGAGCCTCCACGGCCTCCATAAATAGGGGCATGGCCTCTGCCACTACCCTGGCCAGTTCTGGAATCTGGGAGGGTGCTTCGTTCCGGCGAGTGCTGTCACCCTCGTCTCTCAGATCCTGATGTTGGGCAGCGTCCTCCGGGTGAGTGCTGGTGGCCGGCACCTGCTTGCCTGAACGTTGTGGTCTGTTGCCAGCCATGATATGGAATCAGAGGAAAGCAAACTTACTTCTGGCTTTTTGTTGCGTTCCCACAGACGGCGCCAATGTTGGATCACGACGTGAGCTCCGGTTACGATGACGGATTCCTTAGCTCCTCGCAATCCTGCAGAAGGGGATAGAGGGCAGTGGCCCAGAATCCCTCTCCGATGCTTAACGTAAGTATGGCAGTCAACAGAGCAAGCAATATGTGTGTGTGTAAAACGTAACCCTAATCTGGGATAACTTCCCTCCTTTTATAGAGGAAAGGCCATCCCAGTTACCTGGTTAGGCGGTTGGATCGTTATCCACTATCCCACGTATCTCGCCACGTATCTTGCCCTGTATCTCGTACAGTTATTCGTATCCCACATATCTCGCCCATTATATCACTACTGTGATCATGGCGAGATTTCCGGGATTGTGCTCTTACTGGTGAGCCCCGATCGTTATCGGAGGCTCCCGAGTTAAGTTGTTAAGGATTCGGTTTCGGGGAGTGGTGCCAACTCCCATATCGGGACCGACTACGTCCAGGTCCGATATTTTCGGTGCCTTCCCCTGTCGGAGCCATACTTGCTCGGGGTCTTTCGATGTCGGGGCCTCCTTCTGTCGGAGCCCTTAGTCTTCTAACAGCCCAGCTTCTAGCCCAACGGGCCTAGTCGCCGTTTGTTAATCGTTAAGGGGCCTAACGGCCTTCGCCGGGGCCCATCAATATTATAATTAGCTACATTTGGAAACTGCAAATGCTTGATGTGGATTACTAATTCCCCTAATTCTACGGTCCATCCAGTTTTTTCTTTTCCTTTCTTTTTCATTTTTCTTTTTTCCGAATTCTTCGCATTGAAATTACCTGTCACCTTCTTCTCCAGTGCTCCTACAGTCATCTATCTATCTACTCCAACCGCGACTTCTTCTTCTTCATCTCCACCATATCTGATGCAACACAGTCGTTCTTATCTTGGCGGATCATCTGAGTCCTCTTCGATTAGTTCATCATCTTGATCAAGTGGACAATTGATTTTTGGAATCCTCCTATACAAAGTGTTTGCACATGTGTTTCAATTATACAAGAATCTATCTGAATACACAAAGATTCCTCCTCTAAAATTGGTCCACAGCTATGGTTGCTTTAGCTAATTATTGATTCTAATAACGCAATGTATTTGCAGATTACATTTTCTGCCCTTCTAATAACGAAAAGTCTGTGTATGATCGGTTAAATTATTCTTTTTTATTGCTAGATAAGTTCATACTGATTTTTGGTCTTGTCATTTGGTATTATGATTTATCGTTCATAATTGTTTTTTAACTTTTATTGGGGTTATTTATTTGCTAATTTCTAAAGAGTAATGAATATTTTTCTTATTTTATTATATATACTATGATTGGATCAGCGAAGAGTATATTTTTCTGCTAGGAGACTTCGGTGATGTTGCATATATTGAAAGTAATAAAAACAAGTAAATAAAATTCAGATAAGAGTAATGCCTTTCACTCGATCTTCTTCAAAGACACCTCATTTGAATTGTTTACAACATAGACTATAGACTAGGTGCATTTCCAGCGCATCGCGCGGGATGACTTACTGAATATGTATAATTAATAAATTAATATTCGAAGAAATTTATACCGACTATTTGTTATGTTGAAACACTATTTTTAAATAAAATACCAGTCTAAAATTTTAAAAGTAAACGAAAGGTTGAAAATTTTGAACCATAAAATACCATTGTGCAAATTCACAAATAAATGCTACCTTATTAGGTCGTCGGATCCGTGTCAAACGTCTGTTCTTCAACAGATATGATATCGATGACCACCGGCAATATCTCGCTGGAGATAGAGATGGCTCTGCCACTGAGACTCTCAGCCGTCCGTACCGCCCGGTATCTTCATTATCCGACTCTGCGTCAAGCGTCTGTTAAAAATCAGCGAAATTTTAATTTCGATTAATTACATACATTGAATCTTGAACGGTCCGAATTTTTAATTGCGATTAATTACATGCATTGAATCTTGAAGTTCGAAATCAAATAAATTTTAATTGCGATTAATTGCATACATTGAATCTTGAACGGTCCGAAATTTTTGTTGCGATTAATTGTATACATTGAATCTTGAACGGTTCGAAATCAGCGAAATTTTAATTGCGATTAATTGAAACTTAAAAACTCTCAGCTCCCTAGTGCAATCAATACTATGAAGTTAATGACTACAAAACTCTGCATCGATTAACGTAAAAACCAAAATCCTCAGTTCCGCATTCACTCTGTTATTATCTTTCCTTGAGAATTTATAATATATATAGGTTCAATAATTAGACTTATTCATAAAATTATTGTTTTTATAACTTTTATTTACTCAAAAATATATGATGCGTAAAAATACATCCATATGAGTGTTTACTTTTTTTTTTTTTTTTGGCCAACAAATATGCGCATTTTATTAATGATAATTAACCAACGTCTGGGCTACAATCAAGTAAAAGTAACGACACTAGAGGAGATGGGGGTACAAGTACCCAATTGATCGGGCACATCTCCTTTCTGGATTGAATAGCAACCCAGTTTGCGCATCTGTTTGCGCTCCTTTTAACAAAACGCCAAGAAATAGACGGTATATTCCTAGCAACCTGTAATATTGAGGCAATTATATTATCCAACCTCCAATCTCGCTCTCCAGCCGACCGAACGATTTGATTCACCACATATTCCGAGTCCGATTCGATGATAACATTGCTCCATTGATGGTTCACGGCAAGTTCAACCCCATGTAGAATTGCCCGCGCTTCAACATTCATGGCACTAATGTCTCTGCAAGATGAGTTCCTACCCGATAATAGGCGGCCTGAATGGTCTCTTGCTACGACTCCCGTCCCCCCACGCCTGGTGCCTTGCATCCATGAGCCATCGCAATTAATTTTTACAACATCGGTAACTGGTCGTTGCCAAGTAAAACGAGGCACAGTTGTACTCCTATTAGAAGTTGGCTTACGTCTGCATCTTGCATCCCAAGTCTCGTCTACAAGCCTTCTCACATGCTCAACGACAGATCGAGGATTTGGACGATCGTGGTGGTATGTCGCTCGGCATCTTTCTTTCCACACTTCCCACCCGATAATCTCGGTATTTATGTGCGCCATTACCTCAACCATTCCTCCTTTTTGTCCCCGTTCGCCCATTAACTCCAACCAATCTACCCATCGTGGTTCATTACCGGGTTCCCATCTTAGACCCATGCTTCCAAACCATACCAACTTGACCCATTCACACCCCATAAGGGCATGATCAATAGTTTCAGTTTTGGTACAAAAAGGACACATTGCATCAACTCTAATTCCACGTCTATTAAGCTCATCAAAAACGGGTAAGGCTCGGGCACAACTCTTCCACAAGAATTGTTTAACTTTGGGGAGAGCGTCGCCGCTCCAAATACGCTTCCAAGTAGATGCAGATACAAACCTGGAAGTAGATAGAGCCGGTCTCGGATCTTGTTGGGCACGTTCACGAAGTCGCCTATAGACTAGTCTCGGACAAGCCTCCCCCGTTATAGATGATGGCCATACCATTTTGTCTTCACCCCCAAACCTCTGAATATGGATGGCAAGAATGGCCTGCATTTCTTCATTCGTCATGTGCTGCATAATGGGACTAAGGTTCCAATTTAATTCAGGTGGCCTAAGTAAGTCAGAGACTCTCATAGTATGGTCAACTGAATTTGCTCCGAGACGATGACTAGTCAAGCCGGGGATCCATGCATGTTGAAAGACTCGTATACTTTTACCATTACCCACTTTCCATATGCCCTCCTCCTTAAGCACATCTCGCCCTTCAAGAATACTTGACCAAGCCCAAGAGGCTCGTCCTCCCTTGCTCGCCTCCCAAAAATCCGTATGTGGAAAGTAGATTCCCTTGATGACTTTCGCCCAAAAAGAAGAAGGTTCGTTTTGGAGTCGCCATGCCGTTTTAGTTAGCATGGCTAAGTTGAAGGTTTGTAAATCACGGAATCCCATCCCCCCTTCGTCTTTTGGTCGAGTCATGTGGCTCCACTTCTTCCAATGCAATTTGCGTTCGTCGCCTTTTTGACCCCACCAAAAACGTGCTATAATACTTGTAATCTTATCACACCACGTATTCGGAAGCCGAAAGAGTGACATTGCATATGTTGGAATTGCGGTTATCAGTGTTTACTTTGATACATTTTTAATAGCCATATAACTAATTTTATAAAAAAAATGAAAAATATATTATATTAGTTTGAATAATATAATTAACGCAATTGAATAAATAAATAATCTTCCTTTAGCCAAAATAAATAAATAACTTTCGGTTGTTAGTGTGTTTTTAATCAACGCTTAACTTAATTATTTAGATTTTATACATGTGAGTGAAAAAAAATGGTATGTAAAAAATATATTATGATGTATAAAATTTCTTATAAAATTATATTTCGTACGTTTTATTTAATATATTTTATAAATTTAATTTTATTTTTTGTCATTCACCCGCGCGATGCGCGGGTTCAGCATCCTAGTTATTATATAAGTCAAGCGAGTTCGAATTTATTCGAGTCGAGCTTTATTTTTTTAGTCATGATAAATGCTAATTTATTGTGATGATTAACTAATGAAGTCGAGTCGAGCTTAATTATGTCGAGTTTTGATTCAACTCGATTTCGAGATTCAAAATAAAGTTCGACCGAGTTCGAGCTTTACAAATAATAATCAAGTCGAGGTTACTCAACTTATTTATTATACCTCTAGGTGGTGATACTGATGTGAAATAGGATGTGCATAGATGAGACATACAATTAATCAAAAGATAGTTTTAAGTAATACAGTTTAAATACAAATAGTGGAGTTGTTGTAAGTGCATATATATTCGGTCAATTAAATTATGTATGTAGATACTCTTAATATTCTTCCAATAGATTTTGATATGATTTTGGAATATGGAAATGGTCAAGTATATAAGGAATCAAATTATTAGATTGTTTGTCCACTATATATATATACTTAAGTTTGTAGGACGAGTTATATTCTCATTCACCTGATTTCCTAAAGAAATGATGAAGTGTAACCTCAGAAAGGTGAGCACACAAGTGACCAACTTCTAATTCTTTATACACTTGTATATATTCTTCATGTGTGGACTAAGATCCTATCCTTGATATTATATATAACTTGTCCCATTCCTTGGGATAATTAAGAACAAATTCCCAATTTAGGAACAATATTCTTCCAAATGAAAAGGCCATGGATATATATATATATATATATATATATATATATATATATATATATATATATATATATATATATATAGAAATGCTACAATAGACCAATTTCATGCCGAAACTAACCACGAAAGTAGATAGTTATTGCAGTGATTGAAACGAGTGGACCCATTATGCAAGTTTTGCTTGTTTTTCCTATTCTATCCTTATTTGAAACAAGATAGTATTATTTTTGTTCTATTATTATTTACCCATTTGCAATATTTTTTTGCATATTTCTTCACTGGTTCTTTCATATCCACAGATGTATATAGCATTATTTTTATTATAAAAAAAAAATCAAATATGTTTGTTTCATGAAAATGTGTAATGTCATACGTATTTATTCTTTTTTTTTTGCGCAATTTTATTTTATTTCACTTCATAAATACTAAATAATAGTATATATATATTATTGATTTATATTAAATATAAAAAATTATTTTTTTCTCGTATCTATGTTTGTATAAAATATTAGTTTCTTAAAAAACAATAGACACACCTATTAAATTTTTTAGAACAAATTATGAAATATATTTAATAAAAACTATAAATTATACCTTTTTAACAAATATTTAGTAAATATTTAACTCTTTATATTATTTTCCAACACATTTTTACTATGCATTAAGTATATTTTTCAAAACTATGAAAGAAATATGAATTTATAAGATTACACGTTAAATTCATTTTTTTTAGTAATTTGAATAGAAATAAAATATAATCTATATATATGTATATATATAACCATTTTTAGTGTAATATAATTACGTATTTACAAAAAAAATGTAAAGTTTAATATAAATAAAACATTTTTTTATTAAAACATCTTTATTGATAACTATAATTAAAAAGTATTATAAAAACTCATTGGTTAACCATGAAATACTTAGTATAAAAATATATGAACCAATAATATTTATGTATTATTATTTAGAATTTATGAAGTGAAATAAAATAAATTAAAATAAATATATAAAGACATAATACATTTTCATGAAACAAATATTTTCATTTGTTGTTTTAATAATGCTAAATACCTTTGCGTATGCTTTTTTAGAAAAAAAAATAATACGCTATATATATATATATATATATATCAACCCATCACAAATGTGTAAGGAATAGAACTTCATTAAGGGTAGAATAGGAAGAACGAGTAAAAGTTCTATAGTGGGTTCACTTATTTCAATACATGTAATAATTACCTACTTTCGTCTTTAATTTCTGTCTAAAATTGGTCTTCTGTAGCATCACTCATATATATATATATTTTTTTTTACAGGGTGTCTTACATTTCAGCTTTTAGAATAATCTCTACAGACATAAGAATACATGAGATTTTTTTGGCCAACAAATACATGAGGAATTGAAATTAGGAATAATAACATGTTTTTTTTAAAAGTGATTAGATTGAAATGTTTGATGATTTATTTATATTTAACAATAACATTAATAATTTGATAATATTTCAGGTTCTAAATGTGTTGCACTTAAATGAAGTGATAACATATAAAAAAAATCTTTAAGCTGGCTAATATTGTGTCACTATCAATATGTTATAAGAATCTCTCTTTCCTCGGGGATATGGATAATAAAGAATAAGTTCTCCATTTTCTATAAGAGCATCCATAGTAGTATTACGTAAAGATTACGTAAACGTGAGTCATACATATTTATTTAAGTAAAGTAACAAAAAATATCTA
The DNA here is from genome assembly GCA_036873135.1 of Clarkia xantiana subsp. parviflora. Classification (NCBI taxonomy): domain Eukaryota; kingdom Viridiplantae; phylum Streptophyta; class Magnoliopsida; order Myrtales; family Onagraceae; genus Clarkia; species Clarkia xantiana. Next base: position 13,825,771 of record JAPTYO010000012.1, on the reverse strand, counting down.
CAGTGGTTTTACATATCTTTCCTTAAAAATGAGACCTACACGTAAATTTATATTTTTACATAAAGTATTCCTTAAATATAAGTAATGCACTATGTATTACGTAACCAATTTCTTTGAATTCATTTGATTCTTCCTGGGTCGATGCCCGAGCGATGGCGAATGCCTGATCGAATTGATCGGGTCATGTAGGAACAAGGTTCGAATATGGCGCCCTTGGGACTTTCTATTGGATTGTGATGAAGAGGAAGAGGATGAGCTTCCATATGAAGAGGATGAGCTTCCATATGAAGAGGATGAGATTCAAGAGGAAGAGGATGAGCTTCAAGAGGAAGATGATGAGCTGCTTCAAGATGAAGAGGATGAGCTGCTTCAAGATGAAGAGGAGGAGCTTCAAGATGAAGAGGAGGAGCTTCAAGAGAATGATTCGGAGTTCTTGCAGAGTGAAACCGTGCAGTCCCAGAGACGAGATGGATTTTCCGAAGAACAAGGATTTTTTCGAATAAGCCAATTCATTTGGGACCCTGGAGATCAAATTAGTAATATTATCCGTGAACGGATTGAGCAATATAATAGAGAAGTAAAGATTGTAAATATTGGTACCGTACTTCAAGTTGGTGACGGCATTGCTCGTATTTATGGTCTTGATGAAGTAATGGCAGGCGAGTTAGTCGTATTTGAATATAAATTAATTCATTTTATAATTAATGCTAATATCTTATTGGTGGTTGTTGGAAAATTGAATAATAAAATATATTTAAGGAATATGTTTAAGTAATACGAATGCAGATAAATTATTTTTTACATGTGTCTTAAATTTACGTATTACTTAAAGTGTCATAAATTTCTACGTGACAACTTTTAAGAATGCAATTTATGTAAAACCATTGTGGATGCTCTAAGGACCAGATTGTAACTTCAACAAGATTAAAAGAATGGAGAAATTATTATCTACCTCGGTACTTACACGTGGCACTGAGGTGTTGTCCCCTCAGTCAACTAGAATTAGACATGTATACATGACTCAGCACCTTACTGCCACATGTCACATTCTGATTGGCTGTGGGGGCAACACCTCGGTGCCACGTGGTAGGTAAGAATTTCTCTAAAAGAATGTCTATTTCCTCTATGATTTTTAGTGGTTATTAACTACTCTTTATTTTTGAGGGAAAAAAACTACTTTACATATCAAATATATACAAGATTAATTTTGTAATTTCGAATTTGAGAACACTAATGTTAACATTCTTCACATAATATGTCTCTATAGATTCGAGAATACGGATCGCTTATAGAAACATAATTCGTTTTACCTTTAGCTAATATTTTATATTTTATTATTATTATTACTATTATTATTATTATTATTATTATATTTAATTATTTTTTTTATATATATAGAAATTATATTCAATTTCAACCAACCTTTAATATATTATTATTATTATTATTATATTCAACAACCCACTTTTCAACGACAGCTAGTTGAGTCTTGTAAGCGTGGGAGTTAGTTAAACTACTTACTGCTTCAAATTAGCTCGGTTAAAACTTGATTTTCACTCGAAAAATATCGAATCTAGTCGAGTGTTTTGGTATGTAGAATTCAATTGAGTTTTTTTAGCCTGTCCAGTTCGAGCTTAATATTACCCGATTCGAATATTTGCAGGTCTAAACGAGCTTTATAATATATATATATATTATAATCTTCCTCGCGTATATACATGTCGGAACATATATGAGATTCACTGCAAAGACGTATGTACGTATAACATGTATATAGAATTATAGATGCCGGGGTTCAGATATTGATAATATATAATATTATACATTGAGAGAGAGACCCACATATGCACTTAATTCGCCCCTTCTTCATGCATGCACTGCTATATATATATTATATAGCTACAACATGTCTTAAATATTTTAATGGAGTAACATGATCTATATAATAACTAATTAAAGATGTAGATATATATTTATTTATCAAAGCCGGCACCTCGGAACATCATGGGTGGCCTGTTGGTATTATTAGCTGTGGTTGAGTGTAGTAATTAAGAATGGTGTGTTGTTGGTGAGGTGGAACCATTTGGGTGACTAGAGGTGCTTCTGTGGGGTGGTAGAGGCAGTTCTGACGGCGGCGTAGATATTGCTCATTTCCCTCCTGTTGTATCTGCCGGTCATGAGACATACGGCGGCGGCTGTACATCTCGTCGATGAGACTGAATCCCTCAAGACCCACCTGAATAAGATCTGACGGCGGTGGTGACATAATCTTAAATATCTCCGATCCGGTGAGAAATCAATTATATTATATTATGGAGGGAGGATGTGTTGGTGAATGCAAATATATCTTGTACTATGCTCTCAACCTCCCTTTATATATCGTAAAGGGATTAACTTGCGTGCGTGGATCAACCGCTAAATAATATGTTGGAAATATTGAGGGTAAATATGCAAATTTACAAAGTCCGAGGACCAAAATGCAATATTCTAAAATTCAATGACTAAAAAACAATTAGTCAAATTTCGGTTACTTACAAGTAACTATACCAGTTAACATGCAAAATATAGGCAACACCGAAATTATACGTAAAATCGACACAAAACGAATACGTATTTTTTATACTGAGGCCCGTGCTAATCACAGTCTCCTTAAGGCAATTTCGCCCCTCCCCACCCTCGGGTTATGCAAAGGGGTTTATACAAGGGGCGATCACCTCCCAGGATTCAACAGTGTCATCGAATCGTGTTATGCATGCAACACGCTCGACCGAACCGAACCCAATACCTGAACTCAAACAAAGAACAGGAAAGCCGACGACAACGGCTGAAAAACAACTATAAAGGTTGAACACGACATAAGTCAAAATCAACCTAGAAGAACTCTGCATTCGTCAACACGAAGAACAGAGGATGAGAAAATATAATTGGATCCCAATATTATGGGTTCCGAAAAAATTGAACTCAACCAAGAAGGAAGAGATTCCATATCTCAATGTGCAAATGAGGAGAAGAATGAGCTTGTATTTATAGGAGGTGAATAGGGTTGTCAACGGGGCGGGTCGGGGCGGGTATCGCCTGCCCCGTACCCGCCCCGCGGGTCGAGATGGTCGACCCGTACCCGCCCCACACAGTTCGCGGGGCGGGGCGGGTCGACCCGCGGGTCACCTATTAGTGGTACATAATATATTATTATCAATTTAAACCCTAAATTCTATATTTACCATATACAAATTCAATTTAAAATTTAAATCACTAATAATAAATTTAACTTCAAATTCAAATACAAGTCACAAATCCTAATTATTTTAACTATGTATTAAATTACCTATATAGTCTTATATAAATACGTGTAATATATATATATATAAATTATCCACATACGGGGCGGGGCGGGTCAACGGGGCGGGGCGACCCCAAAACCGTACCCGCCCCACGGGTCACGGATCGCGGGTCAACGGATCAAAATCGGGGCGGGGCTCCGCGGGTCACGGATTACCCGTGACCCGTTGCCACCCCTAGAGGTGAATGGGGAAGGAGGAGTGTGAAGTGGTTGGTGTGGGACAAAAACTTCACAAATTCCATTCACTAAATAATGGGCTTAAGTGAGATTGGGCTTGAGTAAAAACAATTTAGCCCAAAATCCAACTCAAATAAAATTAGTTAAAATGGCCCATTTTTTTTTTCTAACATAATATACTTTCCACTTTGGTTATTCCAATTTATCTCAATATAGTGTCCAACATTTGATTATTTCCATTTATCATGACAAATTAAAATGTTAACTCTTTCTTGTGTTTTTACCGTTTTTCGTTAATATTAATAAAGATTTACGTCTTTAAAAAAAAATTTAAAGAACTATAATACCTAAACTTAATTAAATACAAAAAAGGGAAATAAAAGTTATATAGATTTTTTTTTTTTTGATTTTTTCTTTCTAATATATTACGATGCGAGTTCCTAAATTTCTTAAAAAATATAATTTTTCTAATAAATGTTGTTAATTTTCAAAGTTTTAGTTTATTATTTCAGTCATCATTTATATTTTCCTCATATTTTATTATCATTACATTTCTTTAATTTTAATATTATATTTTCATGGTTTGTTTGAGATGTTAATCATCACCGTTCCATTTGTCAGACTTGACAAAGTCGTTAGAGCACTTCCAATCGTAGTTCTTAATTCTATGTTGTAAATTTATTAGTGTAAAAAGTTCATAATTTCTAGTTTAACTTACTGTTGATTCCTACTTATAATGATTAAATATGAACTTTACATTTCAATGAGAGTTCCTAGTTCCAAAACGGGAGTTCCTAATTTCTAGATTTGCCACTGGACGCTGACTAGGCTCCACTAGGTGTGACTAGGATTACTAATATTATCGTTTTGCCATTATCAAATGAATAGTGAAATGGGACACTTCCTACTAATAGGAACTCCCACGTTATTGTTCATGTCGGTTCTTACTCTTTAATATTATTTTACTGGGTTAATAACTAAAAAACTGTCCAAGGTTTACCCTATGTTAAAACTAGGTGTCTGAAGTTTGAAATGTTAAAATGGACTGTCCCAAGTTTCATTTTTGTTGAAATTTGGTGTCTCGGTATGATTACTTTAGAGAAGTCAATTCCGACGAAACCGTCTATCAAATTCGAGCTCTCATACACACTCCCTTCTCGTCATCTTGCCGGGACCGTCACATAAAAAGTTAGTCACATCCGGGTAAGTAAATCTCGCTCTATTGTTCTTGGAAAATGACTCTACACCACTCTTCTCGAAACTTTTTTTTTTAATGTTTAATTTTTAGGTGAAATTTGACGATTTTGTGAAAAGTAAAGAGTGATGAATTATGGGTGGGTTGGTGGGTTGATGAAAATGATGGAATGAGGTTGAAAAGACGCACAAAGACACCAAATTTCAACAAAAATGAAACTTGGGACAGTCTATTTTAACATTTCAAACTTCAGACACCTAATTTTAACATAGGGTAAACATTGGACAGTTTTTTAGTTATTAACCCTATTTTATTCAATTGTTTTGCTTCTCTTTTTGATTTTATACATATATATAATTATGCTACGCTAAGACATGGGTCGTCATAGGTCGTTTTTAGTATTAAATGAGTTAAATAATGACACAACCAAAATTACTAATTTTTAATTTCGAATAAATTTCAGAGTTTCAAGACTCAGATTGTTTATATTTTAACATGTAACACAACCGTCAATTCTAAATTTAAAAAATAGTATAGAATTCCATATTATTAAACGTGAAATAATTTTTGTTATTAAAAATGTTATATTATTTTAATGCACATATATTTATATATAATCTACTTATTATATTATTATATTATTGTATTATTATTCTATAAAATGAATATATTTTTTATTATGATACATTATATAAAAATAATATTTTTAGGATGATATACAATATATTTTTACCTATCAATTTCCTTAGGGTTCAGCCGAAACACTAATTGGAAACAAGTGGTCAAATTTCAAGATCAAATTTTACTAAGATCTACAATCCAATATTTGATTTTGATAAAAGTCACGTTTTTCTTGAAGATCATGAAAATCAAATTTTACTAAGAACATCATGAAAATTTCGGCACTTACAATTATAAAAATCAGAAATTTTAAATTTTCACTCTTTAAAATTTCGGCCAACACATTAAAAATCAAGAACATAAATTTATCAAAATCATAAACTCCTGACACAGACTCTGATAACACTGTTGGATTACTGGGCTAAATACTAAGAAAACATAAACAAGGTACATGTTGTAATCACTATTATGCAGCGGAAGATGTGCACATACCTTAAACCTTTTCCGTAGTCCCAAGATCTTGCTGAGGGAGTTCTCAATCCACCGGACGGAACCCGCAGAGGTTCTTGTTAAGGAAGCCCTACGCGGTATAGTCTTCACAGCAAAACCTCTGATCGATTCTTGGCAGTGACAGATCTCCGGTGTGTTTTGCTCAAAGCAAATAGGCACACCCTTGGTATTGTATAGGTTCGGCCAAAACTTGTGTTTAGGGAGGAGGGTTTTTCTCTCAAATCACCACCAAGGAGGAATTGTGAATTACCCTAATAAAACCCCTAACACTCCCTATTTATAAGAGGAGCAAAGTGGAAAAAAGTCAAATTTGCCCTCTACATGTTTCAGCCGCCCTATGTTGTATAAGGGATGCCCAATTTTGGGCCTCTCATGTCAATTGGGATTTGGGTCAAGCCCAATTTCCCTAATGCGACATTTACCCAATTTATTAGGTAACATATACATATTAATGGGCTTCCATTTACGGCGCCCAATCACCATATGCTAACACGCCTCGCTAGAAATGCCGCTGCACGCCTGGGATTACCGCCACGCCGTGCTGGAACTGAACCGCCCGACTCGGGTTGGTTCAAATTTTGGACCCTTGGACCAAACAAAGACCAAAACATACCAAACCGGGTTCTTAAACTGAACTAAGGTGATTACTTGGTGACTAAGCAAGGTAAAAGATCATATTTTTTTTCTAGATTTGAGGCAATGGTGGCTATGGTGGTGGTGAAAGGTAAAGAACTTTTTATAAAAGTATTGCCCTAGGGTTAATAAGGAGATGAAATCTCCACCCTCCATTTCAAAATTTCAAAAATTTAGAAAAAATGCCCATTATTTACAACATTGCCATCAACTATAGTGTTGGTGATATTTTCACTAAGGCACACGTACATGCCATTACATCACTACATATCATTGATAGTGTTGGTGATATTTTTACTAAGTCACATACATATTATGACATCATGCATACATCACTATATATCATTGATAGTGCTTCATAACACTTGAAATTTTTTTCACTCATTGGCATGATTACAGTCAAATACATCACTACTAGTGTTATCCAACACTTAATTTTTTTTTTCATGTATACATCGATAAACCCTGTAACTAGTGTTGTCAAAACACTTAGAAGTTTTTTCACCACTATGAATTACCGCACCTATACACGTCAACACCACCGTTGACAAACACTTAGAAAAATTTTTCATGATTGTCACATACACACATATGTCATAACATACATTCACCCGTCCATATTACATTGTCACGCACACATACACGTACTAATATTGATATGATAGAATTCATTTGCATTATCACTTAAAATCAATTACAAGCGCGTACGACCATGTCCATGATTACGTACATGACATTACATGCTAACCTCATATACATGCGAATTTCTGTCTATGAGTATAATGATAACATAGGTCGAACATCGACACAGACAAGGACAATGACAAAATTCCTAGTACGGAAGGAATGACCATCGACATATACATGAAACAAAGCTAAAAAAATAGCCGAGATACAATCGGGTGTAAATCCTTATAAGAAATAGAGTCAAGTAAAGGTAAAACTAATGCTTGACTCGGGGGAAATGATGGATATACACCTGACTGGACCTTACTAAGGTTCGACATGGTTGCACCGTCGACCCAGAATATGGTAAGAACTTTACTCACACGCACTTGGTCCGATACCGCGGTACCGGACCGGGCACCAGACCAGGTCCGGTATCACAGTACCGGACCAGGTCCGGTATCACAGTACCGGACCAGGTCCGGTATCACAATACCAGACCGGGTCAGATACTACAACACCGGACCAGGTCCGGTATCACAATACCGGACCGGGTCCGGTATCACAATACCGGACCGGGTCCGGTATCACAATACCGGACCGGGTCCGGTATCACAATACCGGACCGGGTCCGGTACTATAACACCAGACCAGGTCCGGTGTCACGGGACCGACGCGTCCCGCGTCGGTCCCCAGCACTTAAGTGACTGACACCCGGGTTGTCCATATTTACTAAACTACCCCTTTTTTACACAGGTCCCACCCGAAAATGTGGGCCCCGCCGGTGCCCAATTTTCAAACTCTGTAAATAGGAGAATGTATTCTTCATTTCAGACTTGATCTCTCATTTTACATTCACGAGCTTCGCCTTCTCTCTACTTTATCTCTCTAGAATCCGACTCTGACTTTAGCATCAGAGATGGTTCGCCGGAGACACCCCCTCTCTGGCGCAATCCTTAGTGAAGGTATTCAAGGCAAGAAGAACGACCGACAGCGACGCTACGAGGAAGAGTAACACGACGAGGATTGGAATACGACTCGACGCAAGGCCGTCTAATACGCAAGGCCGTCTAATACGGAACCCCCGGGGAGCTTGTCCCACCAGGACTCCGGCTACCAGCCCCACATGCAAAGCCCGATCCCTCCATCGTGGTAACCCTAAATCTTGTTTTACCCTTTTATCCTTAATTAATTTCCAAAGTCTTCTTATTTTTATTTCTTGATCGCTGAAGTTGCATGAGTTCTACTCTGCTGGCTATTTAAGTTCAATGTTTTCTTGCTTAGATCAATCTCCGATAATTTTTCCAATTTTGCATCTAAGTAGTTTAATCAAAAGGGGTTTTGGCTTCAAAATGATTTTTTTTAATAAAAAATAAAATTAATTTCCAAATAAGATAGAGCCTGCAAGGATTACTGATAATGTTAATCTACTACTGTTAAATATTGAGGGGTGGAACTCAAACAGTGAATGTGGTCATCAGATCTTGATCACTTACCATAGAAGTAAACTCGATATGTTGGGTTCAATTTTCTAGATTTGGTATTTGTTGGACCTGGACTAAGGGTAAATGTATTTAAACTTCTGCATTTTCTATTCATAATTATGTTGTTTGTTTAATTGTTTTCTCGATTAAAAGGAAATTATGACTCGAGCTCTAGGCTGTAAAAATAACGAAGTGCCGATTTGCACTTGCCCTAGCTAAAGAAGAACTTGAATGTATATGTATATAACACACTAAATATGCTTGATAGGAGGCTTCGTGGAGAACTTGATTTTATTCACTTGATGGTTGGGTTGATTACAAGACACTTACACTCATATATATAGGCCCATTCACCGACTTATGCAAGACCGACATATGCAAGAGATTTCTAGAGTTAGAAATCTCTAGAACACTAACCCAACTAAGTATTCCAACACTCTCTAGGTTATTCTAAATTTATCTACCCATCTCCTAGACACTTCTAAAGTATGGCTACTCAAAATTACTTTATTATTTTAACACTCCCTCTTAAAGTAATTTTTAGTAACTAACTCTAACCTTGACTGTGATATCTCAAATTGACCATTCGAGAGCGACTCCGTGAAAGTATTGCCAATATCTTTATTGCTCCGAAATTCTACCGCGTCGAACGACCCGTCTAACACCTTCTCCCGAATAGGATGATATTGTTGAAACTTAATGTGCTTAAACCTTGCGTGCAATGCCGAATTAATCGGTGTTTGTTTCCTTGAGGTCTTCATTTTTCTTATCTTGTTACCCCCATCTGTAGTCGGCAAATAATAGCTTCTTTCGTTGGTCTTTTGTGGTTTTGATTCTCTCACTTCCCTTGAGACCGTGCAGTATCCTCTTTGATCAAAGACCGAACTTTTAACAAGCGACGATGTATCTTGTTGACGCTTCTCTCCTATTGTCGGCGACGCCTCTTTAACTCTCGTAGACATCTCCAAGTCCGATTCTTCATTATCTTCATCTTGAGGCAAAGATTGATTATCAACTACCGGATTTGCAAGGAAGCAAGAATAAGCACATATGTGACTTTTATCTCGATCGAGAACTGGCTTAATGATTGATCTTCTCGATCCTTTCTTCAATACCTGTTTATCATCGGCTTCTCCATGAAAATCTCCGCGAGGATTAGAACTCCCCCTTTTTCCATGAACCTTCTTTGAAGAAGTTTTATTTCTTGAAGCCGGTATCACGAACATGTCGTCTACTCGCTCGCCGATGTGAACAACATCTGCCTTGATCATCTCTACATTCTTGAGAAATTTCACATCATTCGGACCAAATAAAAGGTACATACCTGAATCGACTGCATTTGCCACTGAAAGAAGATTTTTCTTCATACCCGGAACATGATAAACGTTATCGAGCTTGATCGATGTCCCACCACTACCGTTGATCACAACAGTGCCTTCTTTCTCAACATGGTGAACGGTATCATCCGCCGTGAGTATAACTTCTTCTCCTTCATGACGGTGAAGATTCGAAAATTGCTTCACATCTCCAGTAAGATGATGACCACAACCGGAATCGACAATCCACTCATTTCCCGAGTTTCGAGCTACGAACGCACATGTGAGAGTGGTCTTGGCTAGAAAGCATTTAGCCCATTCTTCATCTTCGGTTGAGGCCTTATACTCCACCATGTTACTCTCCTTCAATTTGGTCCGACAATTTCTTATCAGATGTCCAGGCTTTCCACACCGGTAACACTTGAAATCTTTTCTGCGAGACGACTCCGCGTTCCCACCAACCTTTTTCCTGGCGTCATTCTCTTTCACTTGAGCCACAAGCGCCCACTGATCTTCCTCCAGCTTTATCCCGGCCATTTGCTTAGCCAACGACTCTTGGGAAGCTAGAAGGTTCTCAAACTCCTCCAAGGATGGTTGTTGAACCCACTCTTGAATCGACGTAACAAACGGTGTATATTCGGAACGTAATCCCCGAATGATGTACTGTTTTATCCGCACCTCCGAGATTGGCTCCTCCGGGTTGAGCAAATTAATTTCTGAACACAAGTTTTTAACCTTTAAAAAGAACTGTGAAATCGACGACTCACCCTGCTTCGCATTCGCCAGATCTGTCTCCAACATTTGTAACCGCGCCTCGTTCTTCTTGTTGTATAGCTGGTCTAGCGTCTTCCAGATCGAACTAGCAGAGGTGCATCGTGAAATATTCTCAAACACCTCTGACGATATCGACCTCTTCAAGGCAAACTCCGCCTTGGCATTCCTCCGCTTCCAGCGCTTGAGATCTTCACCGTTTATGGCGGTATCCTCCGGGGTGGTTGTATCACTGCATACAACGACATCCCACAAGTCTTCGCTCAAGAGATACGACTCCATGCAGGACTTCAGAATCCGGTAATTGGACGAGTTTAGTAGTTTCATTCCTTGTCCAATCACGCGACCGACAACATCCATATTTAGAGTACCCGAGTTCTTCAATCCCGATCTTGAATTCTTCCGCGTTACCGCAATAATGGCTATGATAGCATGTAAAAATAACGAAGTTCCGATTTGCACTTGCCCAAGACCGTATCTAGTAGCTACCGAAGAACTCGAATGTATATGTATATAACACTCTAAATATGCTTGATAGGAGGCTTCGTGGAGAACTTGATTTTATTCACTTGTTGGTTGGGTTGATTACAAGACACTTACACTCATATATATAGGCCCATTCACCGACTTATGCAAGACCGACATATGCAAGAAATTTCTAGAGTTAGAAATCTATAGAACACTAACCCAACTAAGTATTCAACCACTCTCTAGGTTATTCTAAATTTATCTACTCATCTCCTAGACACTTCTAAAGTATGGCTACCCAAAATTACTTTATTATTTTAACACTCCCTCTTAAACTAATTTTTAGTAACTAACTCTAACCTTGACTGTGATATCTCAAATTGACCATTCGAGAGCGACTTCGTGAAAGTATTGCCAATATCTTTATTGCTCCGAAATTCTACCGCGTCGAACGACCCGTCTAACCCCTTCTCCCGAATAGGATGATATTGTTGAAACTTAATGTGCTTAAACCTTGCGTGCAATGCCGAATTAATCGGTGTTTGTTTCTTTGAGGTCTTCATTTTTCTTATCTTGTTACCCTCATCTGTAGTCGGCAAATAATAGCTTCTTTCATTGGTCTTTTGTGGTTTTGATTCTCTCACTTCCCTTGACACCGTGCAGTATCCTCTTTGATCAAAGACCGAACTTTTAACAAGCGACGATGTATCTTGTTGACGCTTCTCTCCTATTGTAGGCGACGCCTCTTTAACTCTCGTAGACATCTCCAAGTCCGATTCTTCATTATCTTCATCTTGAGGCAAAGATTGATTATCAACTACCGGATTTGCAAGGAAGCAAGAATAAGCACATATGCGACTTTTATCTCGATCGAGAACTGGCTTAATGATTGATCTTCTCGATCCTTTCTTCAATACCTGTTTATCATCGGCTTCTCCATGAAAATCTCCGCGAGGATTAGAACTCCCCCTTTTTCCATGAACCTTCTTTGAAGAAGTTTTATTTCTTGAAGCCGGTATCACGAACATGTCGTCTACTCGCTCGCCGATGTGAACAACATCTGCCTTGATCATCTCTACATTCTTGAGAAATTTCACATCATTCGGACCAAATAAAACGTACATACCTGAATCGACTGCATTTGCCATTGAAAGAAGATTTTTCTTCATACCCGGAACATGATAAACGTTACCGAGCTTGATCGATGTCCCACCACTACCGTTGATCACAACAGTGCCTTCTTTCTCAACATGGTGAACGGTATCATCCGCCGCGAGTATATCTTCTTCTCCTTCATGACGGTGAAGATTCGAAAATTGCTTCACATATCCAGTAAGATGATGATCACAACCGGAATCGACAATCCACTCATTTCCCGAGTTTCGAGCTACGAACGCACACGTGGGAGTGGTCTTGGCTAGAAAGCATTTAGCCCATTCTTCATCTTCGGTTGAGGCCTTATACTCCACCATGTTACTCTCCTTCAATTTGGTCAGACAATTTCTTTTCAGATGTCCAGGCTTTCCACACCGGTAATACTTGAAATCTTTTCTGCGAGACTACTCCGCGTTCCCACCAACATTTTTCCTGGCGTCATTCTCTTTCACTTGAGCCACAAGCGCCCACTGATCTTCCTCCAGCTTTATCCCGGCCATTTGCTTAGCCAACGACTCTTGGGAAGCTAGAAGGTTCTCAAACTCCTCCAAGGATGGTTGTTGAACCCACCCTTGAATCGACGTAACAAACGGTGTATATTCGGAACGTAATCCCCGAATGATGGACCGTTTTATCCTCGCCTCCGAGATTGGCTCCTCCGGGTTGAGCAAATTAATTTCTGAACACAAGTTCTTAACCTTTAAAAAGAACTGTGAAATCAACGACTCACCCTACTTTGCATTCACCAGATCTGTCTCCAACATTTGTAACCGCGCCTCGTTCTTCTTGTTGTATAGCTGGTCTAGCGTCTTCCAGATCGAACTAGCAGAGGTGCATCGTGAAATATTCTCAAACACTTCTGACGATATCGACATCTTCAAGGCAAACTCCGCATTGGCATTCCTCCGCTTCCAGCGCTTGAGATCTTCACCGTTTCTGGCGGTATCCTCCGGGGCGGTTGTATCACTGCCTCCAACGACATCCCACAAGTCTTCGCTCACGAGATACGACTCCATGCAGGACTTCCAAATCCGGTAATTGGACGAGTTTAGTAGTTCCATTCCTTGTCCAATCACGCGACCGACAACATCCATATTTAGAGTACCCGAGTTCTTCAATCCCGATCTTGAATTCTTCCGCGTTACCACAATAATGGCTCTGATACCATGTAAAAATAACGAAGTGCCGATCTGCGCTTACCCAAGACCGTATCTAGTAGCTAACGAAGAACTCAAATGTATATGTATATAACACTCTAAATATGCTTGATAGGAGGCTTCGTGGAGAACTTGATTTTATTCACCTGTTGGGTGGGTTGATTACAAGACACTTACACTCATATATATAGGCCCATTCACCGACTTATGCAAGACCGACATATGCAAGAGATTTCTAGAGTTAAAAATCTCTAGAACACTAACCCAACTAAGTATTCCAACAGTCTCTAGATTATTCTAAATTTATCTACTCATCTCCTAGACACTTCTAAAGTATGGCTACTCAAAATTACTTTATTATTTTAACACTCCCTCTTAAAATAATTTTTAGTAACTAACTCTAACCTTGACTGTGATATCTCAAATTGACCATTCGAGAGCGACTTCGTGAAAGTATTGCCAATATCTTTATTGCTCCGAAATTCTACCGCGTCGAACGACTCGTCTAACACCTTCTCCCGAATAGGATGATATTGTTGAAACTTAATGTGCTTAAACCTTGCGTGCAATGCCGAATTAATCGGTGTTTGTTTTTTGAGGTCTTCATTTTTCTTATCTTGTTACCCCCATCTGTAGTCGGCAAATAATAGCTTCTTTCGTTGGTCTTTTGTGGTTTTGATTCTCTCACTTCCATTGAGACCGTGCAGTATCCTCTTTGATCAAAGACCGAACTTTTAACAAGCGACGATGTATCTTGTTGACGCTTCTCTCCTATTGTCGGCGACGCCCTTTAACTCTCGTAGACATCTCCAAGTCCGATTCTTCATTATCTTCATCTTGAGGCAAAGATTGATTATCAACTACCGGATTTGCGAGGAAGCAAGAATAAGCACATATGCGACTTTTATCTCGATCGAGAACTGGCTTAATGATTGATCTTCTCGATCCTTTCTTCAATACCTGTTTATCATCGGCTTCTCCATGAAAATCTCCGCGAGGATTAGAAATCCCCCTTTTTCCATGAACCTTCTTTGAAAAAGTTTTATTTCTTGAAGCCGGTATCACGAACATGTCGTCTACTCGCTCGCCGATGTGAACAACATCTGCCTTGATCATCTCTACATTCTTGAGAAATTTCACATCATTCGGACCAAATAAAACTTACATACCTGAATCGACTGCATTTGCCACTGAAAGAAGATTTTTCTTCATACCTGGAACATGATAAACGTTATCGAGCTTGATCGATGTCCCACCACTACCGGTTATCACAACAGTGCCTTCTTTCTCAACATGGTGAACGGTATCATCCGCCGTGAGTATAACTTCTTCTCCTTCATGACGGTGAAGATTCGAAAATTGCTTCACATCTCCAGTAAGATGATGACCACAACCGGAATCGACAATCCACTCATTTCCCGAGTTTCGAGCTACGAACGTACATGTGGGAGTGGTCTTGGCTAGAAAGCATTTAGCCCATTCTTCATCTTCGGTTGAGGCCTTATACTCCACCATGTTACTCTCCTTCAATTTGGTCCGACAAATTCTTTTCAGATGTCCAGGCTTTCCACACCGGTAACACTTGAAATCTTTTCTGCAAGACGACTCCGCGTTCCCACCAACCTTTTTCCTGGCGTCAATCTCTTTCACTTGAGCCACAAGCGCGCACTGATCTTCCTTCAGCTTTATCCCGACCATTTGCTTAGCCAACGATTCTAGGGAAGCTAGAAGGTTCTCAAACTCCTCCAAGGATGGTTGTTGAACCCACCCTTGAATCGACGTAACAAACGGTGTATATTTGGAACGTAATCCCCGAATGATGGACCGTTTTATTCGCGCCTCCGAGATTGGCTCCTCCGGTTTGAGCAAATTAATTTCTGAACACAAGTTCTTAACCTTTAAAAAGCACTCTGAAATCGACGACTCACCCTGCTTCGCATTCGCCAGATCTGTCTCCAACATTTGTAACCGCGCCTCGTTCTTCTTGTTGTATAGCTGGTCTAGCGTCTTCCAGATCGAACTAGCAGAGGTGCATCGTGAAATATTCTCAAACACCTCTGACGATATCGACCTCTTCAAGGCAAACTCCGCCTTGGCATTCCTCCGCTTCCAGCGCTTGAGATCTTCACCATTTCTGGCGGTATCCTCCGGGGCGGTTGTATCACTGCCTCCAACGACATCCCACAAGTCTTCGCTCACGAGATACGACTCCACGCAGGACTTCCAAATCCGGTAATTGGACGAGTTTAGTAGTTCCATTCCTTATCCAATCACGCGACCGACAACATCCATATTTAGAGTACCCGAGTTCTTCAATCCCGATCTTGAATTCTTCCGCGTTACCGCAATAATGGCTCTGATACCATGTAAAAATAACGAAGTGCCGATTTGCACTTGCCCAAGACCGTATCTAGTAGCTAACGAAGAACTCGAATGTATATGTATATAAAACTCTAAATATGCTTGATAGGAGGCTTCGTGGAGAACTTGATTTTATTCACTTGTTGGTTGGGTTGATTACAAGACACTTACACTCATATATATAGGCCCATTCACCGACTTATGCAAGACCGACATATGCAAGAGATTTCTAGAGTTAGAAATCTCTAGAACACTAACCCAACTAAGTATTCCAACACTCTCTAGGTTATTCTAAATTTATCTACTCATCTCCTAGACACTTCTAAAGTATGGCTACTCAAAATTACTTTATTATTTTAACACTCCCTCTTAAAGTAATTTTTAGTAACTAACTCTAACCTTGACTGTGATATCTCAAATTGACCATTCGAGAGCGACTTCGTGAAAGTATTGCCAATATCTTTATTGCTCCGAAATTCTACCGCGTCGAACGACCCGTCTAACACCTTCTCCCGAATAGGATGATATTGTTGAAACTTAATGTGCTTAAACCTTGCGTGCAATGCCGAATTAATCGGTGTTTGTTTCCTTGAAATAATAGATATATATTTGTTTGCAGAATATATCGATAAACTAGAGAATCTATTCTCTAATGCTGTTTTTTATAACGAATCTTTATTTTGTTTTGCCCTGTCTCATATTATCATATTGGATAGAACAAGATTGAGTAATCTAATAAAACCCTTCGCGGGCGAATATTAACTCTTTCAATATCTACTTCAGTTGTAGGGTTAGCTCATAATTTATCGGAATAAATGAATTGTTCCCCGGTTCGTTCCGCCATCCCACCCAATGAATTCTTAGGAATCGTTTTTCAAGAGAATCCTCTGTATTCATAGGTTCCGTCGTTCCCATCGCTTCTCAATTAATGGTTAGGTTTGAATTCTACAATGGAGCCTTTCGTGGAATTTTTTTAAAGAATGATGTTCAGGGTACCTATCCAGAAGTTTTCGCAACTCCACGATGTATGATGGAATCATCAAAGATTGGGCCCTTGCGAAATCTCTCTGTAACTCACTATAGGCTCGGGAAAAAAAGATAAGGTGTGAAAAAAGGATTCATTTTTCTTATCTTGTTACCCCCATCTGTAGTCGGCAAATAATAGCTTCTTTCGTTGGTCTTTTGTGGTTTTGATTCTCTCACTTCCCTTGAGACCGTGCAGTACCCTCTTTGATCAAAGACCGAACTATTAACAAGCGACGATGTATCTTGTTGACGCTTCTCTCCTATTGTCGGCGACGCCTCTTTAACTCTCGTAGACATCTCCAAGTCCGATTCTTCATTATCTTCATCTTGAGGCAAAAATTTATTATCAACTACCGGATTTGCAAGGAAGCAAGAATAAGCACATACGCGACTTTTATCTCGATCGAGAACTGGCTTAATGATTGATCTTCTTGATCCTTTCTTCAATACCTGTTTATCATCGGCTTCTCCATGAAAATCTCCGCGAGGATTAGAACTCCCCATTTTTCCATGAACCTTCTTTGAAGAAGTTTTATTTCTTGAAGCCGGTATCACGAACATGTCGTCTACTCGCTCGCCGATGTGAACAACATCTCCCTTGATCATCTCTACATTCTTGAGAAATTTCACATCATTCGGACCAAATAAAACGTACATACCTGAATCGACTGCATTTGCCACTGAAAGAAGATTTTTCTTCATACCCGGAACATGATAAACGTTATCGAGCTTGATCGATGTCCCACCACTACCGTTGATCACAGCAGTGCTTTCTTTCTCAACATGGTGAACGGTATCATCCGCCGTGAGTATAACTTCTTCTCCTTCATGACGGTGAAGATTCGAAAATTGCTTCACATCTCCAGTAAGATGATGACCACAACCGGAATCAACAATCCACTCATTTCCCGACTTTCGAGCTACGAACGCACATGTGGGAGTGGTCTTGGCTAGAAAGCATTTAGCCCACTCTTCATCTTCGGTTGATGCCTTATACTCCACCATGTTACTCTCCTTCAATTTGGTCCGACAATTTCTTTTCAGATGTCCAGGCTTTCCACACCGGTAACACTTGAAATCTTTTCTGCGAGACGACTCCGCGTTCCCACCAACCTTTTTCCTGGCGTCATTCTCTTTCACTTGAGCCACAAGCGCGCACTGATCTTCCTCCAGCTTTATCCCGGCCATTTGCTTAGCCAACGACTCTTGGGAAGCTAGAAGGTTCTCAAACTCCTCCAAGGATGGTTGTTGAACCCACCCTTGAATCGACGTAACAAACGGTGTATATTCGGAACGTAATCCTCGAATGATGTACCGTTTTATCCGCGCCTCCGAGATTGACTCCTCCGGGTTGAGCAAATTAATTTCTGAACACAAGTTCTTAACCTTTAAAAAGAACTGTGAAATCGACGACTCACCCTGCTTCGCATTCGCCAGATCTGTCTCCAACATTTGTAACCGCGCCTCGTTCTTCTTGTTGTATAGCTGGTCTAGCGTCTTCCAGATCGAACTAGCAGAGGTGCATCGTGAAATATTCTCAAACACCTCTGACGATATCGACCTCTTCAAGGCAAACTCCGCCTTGGCATTCCTCCGCTTCCAGCGCTTGAGATCTTCACCATTTCTGGCGGTATCCTCCGGGCCGGTTGTATCACTGCCTCCAACGACATCCCACAAGTCTTCGCTCACGAGATACGACTCCACGCAGGACTTCCAAATCCGGTAATTGGACGAGTTTAGTAGTTCCATTCCTTGTCCAATCACGCGACCGACAACATCCATATTTAGAATACCCGAGTTCTTCAATCCCGATCTTGAATTCTTCCGCGTTACCGCAATAATGGCTCTGATACCATGTAAAAATAACGAAGTGCCGATTTGCACTTGCCCAAGACCGTATCTAGTAGCTAACGAAGAACTCGAATGTATATGTATATAACACTCTAAATATGCTTGATAGGAGGCTTCGTGGAGAACTTGATTTTATTCACTTGTTGGTTGGGTTGATTACAAGACACTTACACTCATATATATAGGCCCATTCACCGACTTATGCAAGACCGACATATGCAAGAGATTTCTAGAGTTAGAAATCTCTAGAACACTAACCCAACTAAGTATTCCAACACTCTCTAGGTTATTCTAAATTTATCTACTCATCTCCTAGACACTTCTAAAGTATGGCTACTCAAAATTACTTTATTATTTTAACATAGGCATCTATCTTCAACTTATGGAGAACCGATGTTAATCTGAGAGTGTACGAAAGTAAGTAACCCTTTTGTTATTTACACATACTTTGAGTGAGTTGTTGGACAATCCTTATTCAAGCATGCTATTTCATTTATTTTGTGTTCCAATATACTACTCACACATCCACTTTTTATATTTGAGAAATTGTTCATTAATCTGGGTCTTCATCGGTACCACTGTAGCTACATTAATATTTTGTTGTTGATTCTTTTCGGATGACGACACAGGTCCATGTGAGAAAATAAGGATGACATCTCACAGGTCCATACTCTCAGATGAAGGTATTGTTGCATCCATAATGCATTTTCTAGAGTAGTTCTTACAAAGCACTGGTTTCCTTAATATAATAATTAGTTAGAACATTGTGTTTCACAATCTGAATGTGTGTGAATGAACAGTTGAAATTTTTAATAATTTGCATGATTTGGAAAATGATGGAAATATATAGTATTAGAGCTACTTTTGAAATATTATATATTAAACCACATCCATTTGACTACTTAGTCATCATAGATTGATGTGGATGCTAAGTTTTATTGTAACATGTGATGCAAGATGAGGGGAAGTTTCTAATTAAGCTGCAAAAGAACCTTTAGAAGCCTAACTTATTTACAGTAGATAACACTATTTGGTCAAAATGACCTTCTTAAATTAATATTATTCTGTTTTACAACAACTTTGAGCAGATTTCTTCATATTTATTAGTTTTTCATTTATATTACCCTTCTTTCTAAGTCGGTATTTTGGTAGAACTGAGATATGCATATGGTTAACTTTTGACTACTTAGTGATCATAGATTGAAGTGGATGCTGAGTTTTACCAAAAGAATATTACCTCAAGTTGGTATGTATTATGTAATTGGGCAGTGTATCTTAACTACTTTACGATTTCGATAATACTACTTTACGATTTCGATAAATGATTGGATTTTCATAATTTCTATTCTTGAATAGTATGATATCTGCCTTCTCTTTAGGGTAATGCTTTTGTCATTTCACTCAAAACGTCAGTAGAGTGAGAACTGCTTTGCAATTCCTATTGTTAATGTCGAGTTATTTTGTTAAGTAGGCATATTTTTAATTGTAATTACGAAAATAAGCATGTAAAGTTGAAAATTCCAACTTTAAGCAAATCCTCGGATGTGAGTCGAGGATTTGACCAAAAGCTCTGGTCAAATCCTCGGATGGGAGTCGAGGATTTGACCAAACGCTTTGGTCAAATCCTCGACTCCCATCCGAGGATTTGACCAAAGCTTTTGGTCAAATCCTCGACTCCCATCCGAGGATTTGACCGTAGCTTTGGTCAAATCCTCAATTTTTTTAAATAAAATAACTGAAATTAAAAAAAAATTCAATATTTTCAACATTAAAAAGAAATCAATCCAACATTTAAATATCAACTAATAATTATGCAAATCGATCTACATTTATCTCAATCTATCAACTAATAATTATCTAAATAATGTGCATTTCATCGCAATTATGCAAATTGATCAACAATTAATCATAATTAATCACTACATTATCTACATTCATCTCAATCTATCAACTAATAATTATAATTATCTAAATAATATGCATTTAATCGCAATTAAGCAAACCAATCATCAAGTTAACACTAAATAATATGCATTTCATCTTAATGATTTCTTTTTAATGTTGAAAATATTGGAACTTTTTTTTTTTTTTTTTTTTTTTTAAATTTCAGTTATTTTATTAAAAAAAATTGAGGATTTGACCAAAGCTACGGTCAAATCCTCGGATGGGAGTCGAGGATTTGACCAAAAGCTTTGGTCAAATCCTCGGATGGGAGTCGAGGATTTGACCAAAGCGTTTGGTCAAATCCTCGACTCCCATCCGAGGATTTGACCAAAGCTTTTGGTCAAATCCTCGACTCCCATCCGAGGATTTGCTTAAAGTTGGAAATTCCAACTTTACATGCTTATTTTCGTAATTACAATTAAAAATATGCCTACTTAGCAAAACAACTCGTTAATGTCCATCTATTACATTGTTTATTGGAGTTCTCATATCTGGTATTTATTGAAACTGATAACAAATCTGGCTGTCTTAGAGACTTGAAATACCCACTTATTTCTGATGTTACCAAATCTATATCTGGATCAAATAGAATTCTAATACCATAGCATGTAATGAATGCTCTTTCTAACAAGATCTTTCATTTTTGTTTCTCTTAAATTTCTACTAACAAACATTTCTTTATAAGAAATAAAATGGAGAGTCAAGTGTAGTAGGCTTTAGTGTCCATTTATAAACTATAGTATGAGATCCAATCAAACTAGCTATAAATTTGTGATGTTTATGTATTTTCTTGTATCGATCAACTTTATAAGTTGAAGGAATTCATTATTTTATTTGGGAAAATATCTTGATCTAAAGATACACGATTTTAGATGTACTAGAAATTACATTAGAACTAGAAGTTGCTGACGGGAATGCTCTCCTAGGCCTTCTCAAGGTTTTCTTTTTTGGGCTTTCCGTGTCAATATTTTTTATACGATCATCATTTGCATCATTTGGGTATGACTCAAGATGATGACCTATTTGACATTAAAATACATTATCAAAGATATTTTTTAATCTCATATTAGTTATGAATTAATTAATGAAGGTTATAATATGCTTATGTTTGAATTTTTAAGAATTTTTAAGAGAGAATTTTACTTTATCTTGGCAAAGTGAAGTACTATTAGCTTCAGTTTGTTTTAATTACTGTTTATTATGGTACATAAGTGAATGATTGTCTATTGTATTGAAAGCAATAGAAATTGTTACTGTGCTTATTGTTGCAAGTTCCTAATGTATTGCTTTAACCAGGGTCATCAAAGCTAGGGCTTTAGGCATCTGAGAAAATAAGACCTCATATATATTATTATAGTTAAGTCTATTTCAACCCATGAAAAAAATGTCAAGTTCAACAAAAGAATAAAACCACTTTTCATTATTTTTGGGCCAACGATTGACTTAATTATAATCAAGTAATTAAGCCATCATTTATTAAGCCAACTATAAGACCTATTATAGTCAATTTAAGCAATTAGTTATACACACATTACTTTCGACCGACAATATATACATTAGTTATTACTAATGTTTTGTTTTAGTTATATTGTCAAAGCAAATGAAATTTTAGAAAAAAAAATTGAATATAAATATTTAATTAGCAATTTTGCTTATTTAAAAGTTCAAAAAATAATTTTTAAATAAAAACTTACTATAAATAGTCAATTTAAATATTTGTAAAAAAAGTGAAGGTCCGAATTTAGTTTTAGCTTTAGGCCTCGATCTTTCTTAAGCTGGCCCTGACTTTAACCGACTTATGATTATATTATTATTATTATTAACAATTATTTATACAGTATTTTTAATTGAAGTGGAGACTAATAGATTCTACACACCTCAAGTGTTTTATTGATAAAATTACTGACGTGTTATTACAAGCTTATTTCCTCAAATTACTTAACCAAAACATATTATAAGAATATATGATGTGAAATAGTTTTGAATTTTTAGTTTCTTCTTAGACTTTTTTTAATGTTATTTCATTTTTCAATATCATAGAGACTATGATTTTGTGGTTAATGATGCATACGTACCAATTTACCCCGCAACGTCCAGAGATAGCAGCTAGTTTATAAAATAGAATGTAAAAATATGTGAAAAAAATTGTAAAATTTCAATAGAAAGCATTTCTAAATTCACATAAAAATGTATAATAATATTTTTTTCTTTTAACTTTATGAACAACAATTATATAATATGTGTTTTTTTGGCAACTTCCGATAAATTACTTACTAAATTTTGATAGTTTAAAAATTTCAACTTGATAAAACAGACGGGCGGGCAGTTGGCACCCACCCCTAGATGTACATATATTTACCAAAAGAGGATTTAATATTATATATATATATATATTTATTTTGGCCATTGGATTTAGTATTATATAATAGACAAATATGTTTATGTATATGTATATATACACTGATAAATTAGGCGAAAGAACACAGAGCTTTTATTGGGTAATTCGGTGCCACCACCTGCTGCTGCCCCTCACCCTCTCACATGTTGTGATGTGTGGGACCCACTTTGTTGGGCCCCACATCACAACATGTGAGAGGGATGAGGGGCAGCAGGTGGTGGCACTGAGGTAGGGAATTTTTCAAGAAGACAAAGGAGATCATTATCATTACATTATCATATCGTCGTCATATAAAAAAGACGAGACTTTAAGCTCGAAGTTTATCCTTGGAATAGAAAGAATCCCCTTCAATAATTTGATTCCAAATTCGGCTAAGAAATCTCGTAGTCTTCTTAGTCAGAAGAAGTGGATCGCAATCAGCAGCAGCATGGCGATCCGCACCAGTGATCTCCTCCAGCAGGTGGATTCAGCTAACCAGCTCGATCTCAATGCTCTGTTCCGCTACGCCTATGCCAACGTCCCCGACTTCCCTTCCGCTGCCTCTTCTTACTCTGTTTCTCAGGTTCTGCCGTTTACGCGGCCATCGTGTGCGTTTGTTTTCGCTTCAATTTGGGCTAAAATTGTTAATTTTTTTGGTGGTGACGATGCTTAATTTTCTGGTTAGTTTGGGCATGGTCAATCAAACCCGACGTTTCTCATTGAAGTTGGGTCTAGGAGCTCTTTGAAGAGATACGTTATGAGGAAGAAACCTCCTGGGATACTGCTGCAATCTGCTCATGCTGTAGATAGAGAATTTAAGGTGCTTACTTTTCTTATTTTCCTGTTTAGAAATGATTTTTCGCAAAAATGATATTTTGTGTGGACTAGGAGATTCAACCGCTGATGAAATGTCGGCCTTTGATCCCCACTGAGGGTTATGCGATGTGAGATCTTCGCAAGTTCACGATTTGATTGCCGTGAAGAAATTGTGTTGTCTCTATGTTGTCGCCTTTTAGCCTTTACTCGTGCTAATCTTTTCTATTGAACTGTTGCGAAATGATTCTGGAGGTCATTTCCTTTTACTTCCAGAGTTAGTTGTGGATGGGATTAAAAGGTGGTACTCAACTGCAAAAGGGCAAATACTTAAATCCACTATTATCTCCAACTAAAAGTAGAAATAAAATTGAAAATATTTCACAATCAGTTTAGTAAGATTGAGATTAGAAAAAAGTTGTATACGAAATTAACTCCTGTGTGGGCATGAGGTTTAGAATGCAATGTTTACGAGCCAGTAATTAACTAGTGATCGGTGTACATCTGTTTCGTGTATCACTAAATGGTAATATATATTTTATTACAAAGGAGTTCACTTTTTTGGGGTCAAGTAAATCAATCTGTTGTTCAAGCTAAGATGATGAGGGACTTATATGTTCCTAACATGAAAAGGAAGGCAGCAGATCATTCTCAGCAATGGGTTACCTATTGGGTAACTTGGATTAAAATGTTGGACAATAATAATGCATATGCATTCTTCCGTTTGCATGTCAGATATGTACTGCAGGTTTTGAAAACTCTCAAGCTTTGATTTCTTGTTTTGCTATACCAGAATCAGTCCACTCCCAACAGTTCAATAAAGTGGCTGATGTTAATTGTTGGTTCCACAATGAAAACCTGTAGGTACTCCAAGCACTGGGTGCGCATACGCAGGTTCCAGTTCCAAAAGTTTTCTGCTTATGTGAAGATCCAAGTGTCATTGGCACTGCATTTTACATCATGGAGTATCTTGAAGGACGAATATTTGTTGATCCAGCACTACCAGTAAGCTATCATCAATTTTATTATCAGTGACTGCTTAGTTTGTGTTAGGATTTGTTTTCTGTTCCTTGTTCCTTACCTCTAGTAAATAGACAGCAGTGATCTTTCTTTTTCAACTATTAATGTTAGGCCTTAATTCAAGTCACCTCTCTATCTTGTCAGGGTGTGGCGCCGGCACGTAGAAAGGCAATATATGCAGCAACTGCAAAAGCTTTAGCATCTTTGCATTCTGCAAACGTGGATGATATTGGTCTTGGAAATTATGGAAAGAGAGATAACTACTGTAAGCGACAGGTGCTTGAATTTTCTGAAGACTCCTTAGATACTAAATCTTAACTGCTTTCTTTGGAAGATTTTGATGAAGTACTATGCGCTAAATCTAGTAAAAGCAAATTTATTCTGGGTTTAGATTGAAAGGTGGGCTAGGCAGTATATGGCTTCAACTGGGGAGGGAAAGCCGGACAGAAATCCAAAAATGTTTGAGCTAGTAGATTGGCTGCGACAGCATGTTCCAACAGAAGATTCTTCAGGGGCAGCATCTGGCGTAGTTCATGGAGACTTCCGCATTGACAATGTTGTCTTCCATCCCTCTGAGGTGTGCAGAGGAATTTTCTTTACCCTCATAGCTCTTATTTTGTCCTTTTCTTGCTTAGCTGGTTGAAGTTTGGACCCTTTCCTTATTATGAACTTCTTTTCTAAAACCAAAGCATAAAAAAATCAGTCTATTATTCATTCTATAATATGTTGTGGAATGTGGAGCTGTTTAATACCTATGTATGCATAACGTAGGACAGTATGTTTGTAAAGGTGGAATTTTGTTTAACAGTGTTTACTCCGAATGTGTTAACAGTAAAAGATCTAATTTCACAGCTTCTTCAAACAGGACCGAGTTATTGGAATCCTTGACTGGGAATTGTCAACTCTTGGGAATCAGATGTGTGATGTTGCATACAGCTGTTTGGTAGCTCTCTTGAATTCAGCTTACCTGCACTGAGATTATCAATGTGCTTACAGTTTCTCATCATGGCTGATGTCAGACAAGTAATTTGTGTTCTTCGTTAAATATATATGCAATGCAGCCCTATATTGTAGACCTTGGCTTTGATAAAGTATCACTAGGTCAAGGGTTTGAAAGCAGTGGAGTTCCGGATGGAATTCCTTCTCAGGAAGAATATCTAGCAAACTACTGCATAGCATCTGTAACTAATTTCTTTCTCTCCAGTCCTTTTTTTCTCTTCTTATCTTCCTGAATGAGATCTTCTGCTTATTTTTTCATATAATTGTTGTTTCTGCATCCAGGGAAAACACTGGCCTGCTGCTGAGTGGAAGTTCTACGTGGCTTTTGCCTTGTTTCGCGGTGCATCAATCTATGCAGGAATTTACAGTAGATATATAATGGTATTTTCATATACCAAAGCATATTCATTGGAAAACAAATGTGCAACTACTTTTATTATTATCTATTAAAAGTGTGCATTGGATGACTTTCTGACCTGCTCATATTTTGAAATTCAGGGCAATGCTTCAGCAGGTGAGCGTGCCAGGATGGCTGGTGAAAAGACGAATGCCCTCATAGACTTTGCACGAGCATATATTGAGCGTGATTCTGTGCTACCTGAGCATCCTCCTCTTGGTAGGTTAAATCTTTGCTTGAAATTATGGTAGAGAGTTTACGGGTTAGCCTGGTAATTTGAGCAATTTGTCTTAGAAAACAACCCAGACTTAGCTGCCAGAGCCAAGCTGCATGGATGGCCTTCTTTTGACTATTGGAGATGTGAACAAGCTGAGCCGACAACTACCACATCGTCATTCCAAAAATTAGAAAGAAAAGAAATCTAACGAACTTGATTCTTCCGGTAGTTTTGGTTTAACTCGTGAATGTGATTGACACATGATACACCATTTATTAAAGAAAATTAATGTTCAAAATAGAAAAAAGTAATTAATTTAATATTAGAAAAGAATAAAGGAACAGGGTATGACATCAATGAACTTATATGCCCCTTAACAACAACTGAGTCTCTTCTGTTAACCAGTATCGTAATGACCAATGTTTCCATGTTGTGCTCCTTTCCTTTTTCTTGCGTAGCTCTAAAGCAGAACCAAGCTGGTGATGGTAGTAGGGGTGAAAGTTTTTCACCGGTCAAGGGAAAATTTGTTCCGAATGCAAGGATCCTAGAAATGCGAGACAAGTTGATCAAGTTCATGGAAGATCATGTATATCCAATGGAAAGTGAGTTCTATAAACTCGCCCAATCCAGCCAGCGATGGACTATTCATCCAGAGGAGGAGAGACTGAAGGAGTTAGCAAAAAAGGAGGGCTTATGGAATTTATGGATACCTGTATGTTTATACGCCATTCAATATTTACTGCATTTATCTATTTCTGTAGCAGCTACTTTATATTTGGCACTTTAGGTACACCCTTCTAATTTCTTGCTGATGAAGTTTGACAGTGCTGCTCGGGCAAGGGAAGTAATCTTTGGTGGGAGAAGTCATCCCACTTCCAAAGATGTAGATGATCGCTTTTTAGGTGCAGGGCTTTCCAACCTCGAGTATGGATATCTTTGTGAGATCATGGGCCGCTCTATATGTGCACCCCAGATATTTAATTGTGGTGCACCAGACACTGGGAATATGGAGGTACATAAATAGTCTTGGCTCTCTTTAAGTGTTGTTAGAGATAGAGATATTATTACTATCATTAAGGATAAGGAGCTACACTATATATACAAGTCTCTGCTCAACCCTAGAAGTGTCGAGTAATAACAGCTCTATAATGTGAGTCATCTTCTCTAATCTAAGTTGGTATCAGAGCCTAACCTAGGCTCCTTCTCCCGTCTGTAAGTGTAATCAACAGACAGCTCTCCTTCAGTCCAATAAGACCTCGTCAAATTTAGGGTTTATCCTTCAAGATCATATCGCTAATCATCTCAGAGTCGGCCGGCGATCACATCAAGCTTTCCGGAGCCACCAGTATCCGCCGCATGCGCCGCCACGCGCCGTTTGTAGCTGAACTTCTCTCGGCGCGTGTTGCCCATGCGCCACCGTACCGGCCGCCAATCGTCGCCGCACTTCCGCCGTTCGTTTCGCCGGCGTCCTGCGACTCTGTTCCAGTCAGCGGTGTCGCCAATCGCCGCCGTCGTCAGCCATCTCGCCGGCGCGTGTAACCCACGCGCCTCCGTCCCGGACTGCATCTGTTGCTGCTCTTCTGCCGTTCAGGTCGCCAGCGTCTTCTGCTCTCCTGATCTGACTGCTTAAGGATCTCGATTGTTGCAGCTTCGTGTTCTGTCTTGTAGCAAAGGGCCCTGCTACCTCTCGTTCCAACTGCTCTACTCTTGCAGTTAGTTCACGACGATTATCTTTTTTCACCATCTCTTCAAGTGCTCTTCCAGGTCTGCTCTTCTGCCGGACTGCTCTTGCTGCTGCATCTGTCGCCAGCACTGCATCTGCCGGACTCTTCTTGCTGCTGCTCTTGCGTGTAACTCACGCGCCGCCCTCCCGGCCGCCGTTGGTCGCCGCGGTCCCGTCGTTCGATTCGCCGGTCTCTTCCGACTTCATCCAGTGCTTCATTCTTTGCAGTT
This sequence comes from Clarkia xantiana subsp. parviflora, assembly GCA_036873135.1. Taxonomy (NCBI): domain Eukaryota; kingdom Viridiplantae; phylum Streptophyta; class Magnoliopsida; order Myrtales; family Onagraceae; genus Clarkia; species Clarkia xantiana. Next base: position 13,797,320 of record JAPTYO010000012.1, on the reverse strand, counting down.
CAAAGTCATCTGGTTGGATTTCGTCGTCATGTCTCCAATAGAATACATCACTGTTTCTGCAACAGAATATAGTAGGCTTATGGAGTTTAAGAAAATTAAGGAAGCACAAGTTCAAGCATCGGCAACTACTAGTTCTACCGCTTGCATCTCCCAGTCTAGTAATACTCAAAATCTATGGATTATTGATTCAGGTGCTTCAGACCACATTACGGGTAACCTTTCCTCTTTTGACGCTATATCTCCATTAAACTCTAGTCATCAAATTACTCTTGCAAATGGCTCTAGAGTTACTCCCAAGGGAATTGGTACAGTCTCACCAATGCATTCTCTATCCTTGGAGTCTGTTTTATACATCCCTGGTTGTCCCTTCAACCTCATCTCTGTCAGCAAACTCGTTCATTCAATTGTTCAATAACCTTCAGTAAAGACTCACTTGTTATACGTGAACTTAGTACCGGACGAACAATTGCTGTGGGATATGAATCAGGAGGACTTTACTACCTTAAGTCATCCTCAATTATTTGTGCTGCAGAGTCTCCAAATCTTCTTCACGATCGTCTTGGTCATCCCAGTTTGTCCAAACTTCAGCAAATGGTTCCCAAATTGGATAAGCTTAAAACACTACAATGTGAATCATGTCAACTCGGGAAACATATTCGATCTAGCTTCAGAAATCATGGTGAAACCAGGGTCAATTCTCATTTTTCTGTTATACACTCTGATATTTGGGGTCCTAGTCGTGTACCTACCTCTGCTGGGTATAAGTACTTCGTCACTTTCATTGATGAGTTCTCCCGTTGCACTTGGATATATTTAATGAAAGAACGTTTCGAGCTATTTCCAATATTCAAGTCTTTTTTGCTGAAATTCAGACACAGTTTGGTAAAAAAGTCAAAATTCTTCGCAGTGATAATGCAAGAGAATACTTCTCGGGAACGTTTTGATCGTTTATGAGTCAACATGGAATTCTACATCAGTCCACATGTCCTCATACACCGCAGCAAAATGGTATTGCCGAACAAAAAAATAGGCATCTGATTGATACTGCTCGCACATTATTGCTCCATGAAAATATGCCAGTCCGCTATTGGGGTGATGCTGTTTTAACAGCTTGTCATTTGATAAATAGAATGCCTTCATCTTCCCTTGGTAATAAAATTCCATACTCTATTTTGTTTCCCAAGGAACCATTATTTCATGTGAACCCCCGTGTTTTTGGGTCTACCTGCTTTGTTCATAATGTTTCTCCGGGACTTGACAAACTTGCTGCACGTGCCATCAAGTGCGTTTTTTTAGGATATTCCAGGTTGCAGAAAGGATATCGTTGTTATTCTCCGGTCAAGAACCGATACTATATGTCTGCGGATGTCACATTTTTTGAAGACACGCCATATTTCCCTCCTTCCACAGCCGAGTCATCATCTACACTGGATGTGTTATCACTTCCTATCCTGAGTCCACCATCATTTCCGATACAAATTCCATCTCCTCCAATTGAGTTAGAAATGCGTCCCTCTCCTCCACTTGTGTCAGAGGCTCCACAATCTCCTTCCGTTGTGAAAAAAGTTCCATTTTCATCGGTTGATCCACCGCCTCTTCTTCAATATCAACGTCGACAGAGACAGTCTACTGCAGTAGAGACCTCTACATTTTCTACTCCATCTCGAGTGTCTGAACCGACTACAGACCAGCCTGACTCATCCGAAGAGTTGCCCATTGCTCTTCGAAAGGGAAGTAGATCCACTCGTAACACTCATCCTATTTATAACGTTTTGAGTTTTCATCGGCTTTCTCCATCCCACTTTGCTTTTGTTTCATCATTGTCTTCCGTTACTATTCCCAAAACTGTTCGTGAGGCGCTTGCTCATCCCGGATGGAAGCAAGCCATGATTGACGAGATGCAGGCCTTGGAGCAAAGTGGTACATGGGATTTGGTCCGATTGCCGCCGGAAAAGAAAACTGTTGGTTGTAGATGGGTGTTTGCTATCAAAGTTGGAGCTGATGGTCAAATTGACCGCCTTAAAGCACGTCTTGTGGCCAAAGGCTATACTCAAGTTTATGGTCTAGATTATGGAGATACGTTTTCTCCCGTAGCAAAGATTCCTTCTGTACGGTTACTTCTCTCTATTGCAGCTATCCAACATTGGCCGTTGCATCAATTAGATATTAAAAACGCATTCCTTCATGGAGAGCTTGAAGAAGAGATTTATATGGAGCAACCACCTGGATTTGTTGCTCAGGGGGAGTCGGGACTTGTTTGTAAGCTGCATCGCTCTTTATATGGACTCAAGCAATCACCACGGGCCTGGTTTGGAAAATTCAGCTCTGTTATTCAGAAATTTGGGATGAGTCAGAGTGAAACTGACCATTCTGTCTTCTACTCACAATCTTCTTCTGGTCTCTGCGTGTATCTAATCGTCTATGTCGATGACATTATTATTACTGGGAGCGATCATGAGAAGATTAAACAGCTGAAGACGCACTTATTCAGTCACTTCCAGACCAAAGATTTAGGGAGTCTTAAATATTTCCTTGGAATTGAAGTTGCTCAATCAACGAATGATATTTGCATATCTCAAAGGAAGTACGCACTAGATATTCTGGAAGAAACAGGCATGTTGGATTGTAGGCCTGTTGATAGTCCCATGGATCCGAATAGTAAACTACTTCCGAATCAGGGGGAGTTATTTGATAACCCTGAAAGATATAGAAGATTGGTGGGCAAATTGGTCTATCTTACTATCACTAGACCAGACATTTCGTTTGCAGTAGGGGTGGTCAGCCAATTCATGCAATCTCCCTGTGTTGAACACTGGCAGGCGGTGATGCGAATACTTCGGTATGTCAAGAAGGCTCCAGGTCAAGGGTTGATATATAAAGATAAAGGAAACACTGAAGTGGTGGCTTACACTAATGCTGATTGGGCAGGTTGTCCAGTAGACAGAAGATCTACGTCTGGTTATTGTGTCTTTCTCGGAGGAAATCTAATATCGTGGAAAAGTAAGAAACAGAACGTTGTTGCTCGTTCTAGTGCTGAAGCAGAGTATATGGCCATGGCAGTTGGTACGTGTGAGCTTCTTTGGGTCAAACAACTTCTTCAAGAGTTGAGGATTGGAGATAATAAACCAATGAAACTTTATTGTGATAACCAAGCAGCTCTACACATAGCCTCAAATCCAGTCTTCCATGAGAGAACCATACATATAGAAGTCGATTGCCACTTTATCCGCGAGAAGATCGTCTCCAAGATTATTACCACCGAATCTGTTAGTTCTAGTAATCAACTAGCTGATATTCTCACTAAAGCCTTTGGCGGCTCTCGGAGTCAGTATATTAGTAGCAAGCTTGGTGCACATGATATGTACGCTCCAGCTTGAGGGGGAGTGTTAGAGATAGAGATATTATTACTATCATTAAGGATAAGGAGCTACACTATATATACAAGTCTCTGCTCAACCCTAGAAGTGTCGAGTAATAACAGCTCTATAATGTGAGTCATCTTCTCTAATCTAAGTAGTGTAAATGATTGCCTCATAGTTCTTCTTCTCTTCATAACAAGTTGCATCAGGGCTTATTAACTAAATAGAATAATACACATCTATTGCTCACCTGACCGACAAATTCTTCTGTACTAAGGCCTACTTGATCTTACTGCTTTATGATCATGCTGAAGTTACAAATAGATAGAGCACCTTATTTTCATGAATGTTCAAAATATAATTGAATTTCAAGTTATATTCTTTTATTATGTTGCAATTTTAGAAATGTATTACTGTAATTGACTATGTTGCAGGTATTACTACGCTATGGAAACAATGAGCAACTTCGCGAATGGCTCACTCCGTTGCTTGAAGGGAAAATCCGGTCGGGATTTGCAATGACAGAACCAAGGGTTGCATCATCTGATGCGACCAATATTGAATGTTCCATCAAGAGGTAGGTTTGTTCATGTAGGCCTCTTACTCTTTTAGTGTTTTTTCAGATGTTATTTATTGCATACTGCTCTGGTCTTTCATAGGCAAGGAGATTCTTATATAATCAACGGGAGAAAGTGGTGGACAAGTGGAGCCATGGATCCACGATGCAAGCTTCTGATCGTCATGGTTTATTTTTTACTAGCTCCTTGGTGTTTTTTAATTGTTGGATAGAGTTAGTTCTTACCAAATCCTATGTGAACTGTGGCTGTGATAGGGGAAAACTGATTTCAGTGCTGCAAAGCACAGGCAACAATCAATGATTCTAGTAGATGTCAACACTCCAGGAATACGCATAGTGAGGCCACTAACGGTATTCGGATTCGACGATGCTCCCCATGGCCATGCTGAAGTCATATTCAAAAATGTCCGTGTACCCGCCAAAAATATTCTTCTTGGTGAAGGCCGTGGATTTGAGATTGCACAGGTAACGATGATTTCTTGGACATTTGTTTCAACAATCACTTAAATTAGAGAAACGAGTATTGTTATACAAGGAGCAGCTTCTATGTAAATCATATTCGTACTGCCTTATACAGGGAAGATTAGGCCCTGGGAGGCTGCACCATTGCATGAGATTGATTGGTGCAGCTGAGCGTGGAATGCAGTTGATGGCTCAAAGGGCTCTTCAGAGGAAAGTGTTTGGCAAGTTAATTGCAGAGCAAGGCTCTTTCCTCTCAGATATGGCTAAGGTCAGTAATTCACTTAACTCCATGCCCTGTACCATAAATTGAGGGAAAATCAAGTTTAAATACATTATAGGGTTAATAACCTATAAAAAGTCTGAAGTTTGACCATGTTAACCGGAGAGGGTATGAAGTTTCAAATGTTGATTTGAGAGGTCTGAGGTTTTAACTTTGTTGATATAAGAGGTCTCCGTTAATTTTTTCCGTCGGAAGTTGGTCACGTGCTTAATATGTGAGCGAAAATAAAATAAAATTCCAAAAATGCCCTTAAAGCCACCACGGCTCCGGCCACCGCCACTCTGGCTCCGGCGACCACCACCCCGACTCCGGCAACCACCACCCGGCTCCGGCGACCACCACACCGACTCCGGTAACCATCACGCAACTCCGATCTGGAGCTCTGTGGCTCCGATTGGTGTTTTGTGGCTCCGATTTGGGCCAAGAGGGACCGGTGGCTCCGATTTGGACCCAATCGGAGCCGAGGTGGTGGTCGCCGGAGTCGGGAAGGTGGTGGCCGGAGCCGGGTGGCGGTGGCCGGAGTAATTTGACTTCAGGGGTAATTTTGTCATTTCACATTTCCTCAAATAATAAGATATTAAATAAAACAAAATATTATAAGGGGCAAGAATGTCATTTCACAAAATTCTGTTAAATTTAAGGGTTTATAGGTCTTTTAGTACCCTATGTTTGCCCACTTTTGGCTTTTGGTACTACATGTTTGGTTTTGCCTATTTTTGGTACCATATGTTTGCCAATTGTATACTTTTGGTCCGACCGTTAGTTGACCGTTAGAGTTGACCGTTAAGTAGTCACGTGACTTGCACATGCCTAGCCCCAAATTTTGATTTTATTCAATTTAGTCCTCAAATTTTTTGTCCTAACTTTTTATTCTTGCAATTTAGCCCTTAAACATTTTCAACCGCACCCTAGGACTAAATTGACCTAGCCATGGTCCGACCCATGGCTAGTAGAACCATGGCTAGGGTCGCCGGACCCGGGCAACCCTAACCATGGTCCGACCTAGCCATGGGTCGGACCATAGCTAGGTCAATTTAGCAATCGGGTTCAATTGACCCAATTGAACCCTATGTTAAATTGACATAGCCATGGTTCGACCCATGACTAGGTCGGACCATGGTTAGGGTCACCCGGGTCCGGTGACCCTAGCCATGGTCCGATCTAGGCATGGGTTAGACCATGGCTAGGTCAATTTAGTCCTAGGGTACGGTTGAAAATGTTTAAGGTCAAATTACAAAAATAAAAAGTTATGACAAAAAATTTGAGGACTAAACTGAACAAAGTCAAAATTTGGGGCTAGGCATGTGCAAGTCACGTGACTACTTAACGGTCAACTCTAACGGTCAACTAACGGTCGGACCAAAAGTATATAATTGGCAAACATATAGTACCAAAAATAGGCAAAACCAAACATGTGGTACCAAAAGCCAAAAGTGAGCAAACATAGGGTACCAAAAGATCTATAAACCCTAAATTTAATCCTAAAAATCGATGGAAAACTAAATTTCAACAAAGTTGAAATTTCAGACCTCTCAAATCAACATTTGAAACTTCTGATCTCTCCGGTTAACATGGACCAAACTTCAGACTTTTCATAGGTTATTAACCCTACATTATAAGTGGTGCTATATATATTTGGAAAAATAAATTTTAGATGACTCTTGAAGATGCGGGGTTTTTTAAAACAAAAAAAAACAAAAATCGCATACATAGTAATGATTATGTTTTGTTTGTGTTCATGCTGCTGTCAGTGTCGGATAGAGCTGGAGAGAACTAGGTTGCTGGTACTAGAAGCAGCTGATCAACTCGATCGCCTTGGGAACAAGGAGGCTCGAGGAACCATAGCCATGGCCAAGGTCTCGTTTCTTCTACCATAGCGTCTTATTATTGATCATCATCATCATTTGGTGACTAGAATTGCTCTTTTTGGCTGTTTTGATCGAAATTCTGGGTATTTATGTATATTATTATTGTGGAGCAGGTAGCAGCACCTAGTATGGCTCTGCGGGTGCTGGACATGGCCATGCAAGTTCATGGAGCAGCAGGGTTATCTTCAGACACAGTTCTTGCACATCTTTGGGCCACTGCTCGAACCCTCAGGATTGCCGATGGTCCGGATGAGGTCCATCTCGGCACCATTGCTAAGCTAGAGCTTCGAAGGGCAGCTAAGCTCTGAAGGAAATACTATTCAATAAAAAAAAACAGCAGATAAGTAAAGTTTCTACAAAAGAAGAAAGTAATAGTTGCGGAGAAAATATTCAGTGTTTCTTGCTGGAGGTGATTGTTCTTTTGTGCATCTTTTTTTCTGGTAAAGTAGTAATAAGTTGGGTGTGGAATTGTGGATGGATAGTTAGTATGGGTTGAATTCTATACCTAAAAATGAAAAACTTATATAGCAGTAAGGTTTCATTGAAATGATGCCCTTTATTACAAAAACCCTATAATATATTCTAAAGATGTAAAATATATTTTTAAATTATTTGAAAGATATTATTCTACCCTAATTTCTTTATCAAGACTATTATTAATTACAACTCGGTTTCGATCATTGCTTCAGAGTTTCTGGGGTGTCAAGGGAAACTGTATGCCGGATGATTTCTGGGGGAATACAACCTAAAAACTGTCTAGATTTTGACTTGAGTGTCAGTTTGCTGTCTCAATTTTAAATTGTTGATATTTTCTGTCCCAATTTTCAGTTTTGTGCCTATTTGGTTTTCAGTTAGTTTTTTGGGTTAAATTTAACGGACTTACTTGAAAAGACAATTTTGTCATTAAAAAAAAAAAAACCAACCGACAATCCGGCCACCCACCCCGACTCCGGTCACCCACCTTCGAATCCGGCCACCCACCTCCAGCCACCCACCTCCAATCAGTCGGAATTGGCCGGGAATAAGCCAAAATCGGCCGGAATCGGGACGGGTTTGGCCGTAATCGGGGTGAGTTTGGCCGTAATCGGGGTGGGTTGGCCGTAATCGGCCGGAATCAGAGATGCTTAGCCCTAATCGGCCGGAATCAGAGACGCATAGCCGTAATCGGCCGGAATTGGCTGGAAATTTGTTGGAAACCTAAGCCCTAAATCGGCCGAAATTTGCTGGTCGGGTTTACTTTTGGAATTTTAAAAATTGGCCACTTACGTAATCAGATTTCGTCCAATTTAACCCAAAAAATAGACGGAGACACCAAATAGCAACATGTATGAAAATTCGGACAATCATTCTAAACCTCAGATACCAAACTAACACATGCTGTAAAATTTAGACAGTTTTTAGGTTCTTTTCCCGATTTCTGGTGATGACGATGATGCTCCAATAAATGGAGGCGTAGAGAGAACAATAAATTTGGGTTTCATTCATTCATTGCAGCATAATAAATACTGCAGCATCCCTTTAAGGGTTATATTATTGAGGGCTAAATGCGAAACCTGACTCAAGACTGACCCAACTCCGATTAAACTCGTAACATTGTCTACCCCTTAAAAGTGTCTAGGACCATTAAACCCATCATAATCCCAAACAAATGACTAAGTGAATATAAATGCAACTTGAGGATTCCCGGGACTGTTGAAACCTTAGTATCCAACCCCTTCTCTTCTCTTGATAGATTTTTTTTTACAAAATATTAGAGGATGCAACTCATAGTCTTTCGAGAGGTGAACCGAGGTCAGGAAAAGCTTGAGGAGCATAAATCGCATCTGGACCGGAATGACCAAGTCAAATGTTGCTACTCAATACGGGTCCTCATATGCAGAGTTGGTTTACGACATGTGTACGTCACAAATGTCGAATTCCACTGTCCTTGCAGGTCTATTAAAACCATCAATTTGGATTGAAGTGGGCTCTAAGGGAGTCAGCTCGGGCTCATCAAAACTGATACCAAAATCTATACCTGAGTAGAAACCCATACTTCCATCTTCATATGTTTCAAGTGTTTCAATTGCTTGACTTCGTAATCCTTTCTTTTGCTGCACCTCCTCACCTTCAAGCGGAGAGTCCAAAATAACATATTCACTTCCACCATCTTCTCTTCCTTAGGGATGTTAACAACATCGATGTAGTTTTCATTCCGAGAATTTTGTTCTGCAGCCATAGCAGTGACCTTCCAGAAAATCATGTCGAGTTTTTTTTTCTTCGATTGAGTCAAAACTATCAACAATGGACAAGGTGGTGGTCTCCATTGCTAATTAACAAAAATCCCATACTACTCAGAAATGCAGCATCGATCACAAAATAAATTTCCTAGTAGGCATTTTGACAAACACCTTGTGGCCGCATTGTTCACACATAACTCAGAAACCAACATAAATAAAATTAGTATTCCAGCATTAAGTGTATCACATATACCAAAGTCCAAAACCACCAGTAGCAGCAACAAGTGTATCACATATATCAAAACCAGCCGCAGCAGCAAGAAGTGTATAATAGAAAAGCTTATTCTAAATAATCACATATACCTAGCAATGGCAGATATAAAAAACATGACCGAAATACTGCAGCAGTAGATGAACAGACAGCAGGCAGACGATCTCGGCAGCAACGCGGTGGTGGTGAGGTGGTGGCGGCGGCGCGGTGGTGGTGAGGTGGTGGCGGCGGCGCGGTGGCGGCGTGCTAATTTAGCTCCGACAGAACTCTGATACCAGATGATAAGGCTCCAGTAAATGGAGGCGTAGAGAGAACAACAACAATAACAAAATTAGGGTTTCATTCGTTCATTGTTGCTCAATAATTACTGCAGCATCCCTTTAAAGGTTACATTATTGTGCTTAACAACTTATTAAATGGGCTAAATCCGAAACCCGACTCCGATTAGACTCGTAACAGAAGATGAGCCGCTAGAGTAGTATTATCAACATGTGATGATAGAAATTCTGAGAATTACTTCCGAAACATTCGGAACCACTTTCTGTAGCAGGTGGTGTAATTTTCACCAACTTTTGTGGCATTTTAGTGTTAACACCAAATTCTAAATTTATATCATTTCCGTATATAAACCAACCTAACCTTATGGACCGTCCGATGATATCGCGTCCTTTTAGACGAACTCTAGTGTCACGTGTCTGAAGCTTTGACGCTCCAAGCGGAACCGACACGCGGGTCATCCGGCCTTCCCACGTCCGGATCAACCCTCTTTACTCCCAAGATCAGTTCTTGAAGCCTAACTCACACTGCGCATACGGGCGGAACGAGTCGTGGTTAGGGGTCTTTGCTCCTAAGAGCAGCTTAACTGGTTTTCAGCCTGCCCTAGACATCATCAAGAGAGCGGCATTAACTCCCGAATCAGCAGGATCCCGAAGGATATGTAACGTCTTACCGATAACAACCAGGACATTGGAGACCAGCCATTGGCTTTCAAGCGACATTCTCGTGAGCCACCACTACGATCCCATGGAAAGAGCTCCTTTCACGCCTCTCTGCAAACAGCTTTCTCGCATAAGAGTTATCCACCTCCTTGGGTACGCCTCTACAACTTGCCTCCGCCCTTCCAGCAGTTTTCCGCTCAATAGCGCAACTCAGCCTTCTTCGTCGAACAACTCCTTGATCGGAAACCTTGTTCTCTAAGAGCGTGCTACTCGATGGCAATCCTCAAAGAAACTCGCGACAACCACGATCGGTTCAGTGCAACAGTAATATTTTTCATCATTCCCACCTGGGTCGAGAACTCCGCTTTGATACCACTTGTCACAGGCTTGGAGCTTTGACGCTCCCAGCGGAATACGCCCGCGGGGCATCCGACTTTCCCACATCCGGATCAGCCCTCTTTACTCCCAATATCGGTTCTCGAAGCCCAACTCGCACTGCGCATACGGACGGAACGGGTCGTGGTTAGGGGTCTTTTCTCCTAAGAACAACTTAACTGGATTTCGGCCTGCCCTGACCATCATCAGGAGAGCGGCGTTAGCTCCCGAATCAGCAGGATCCCGAAGGATATGCAACGTCTTACCGATAACAACCAGGACATTGGAAACTAGCCATTGGCTTTCAAGTGACATCCCATGTAATGGGGGGGGGGGGGGGGGGACTTCCAACTACTACTACCCCCTAAAGAGCTTTATATACAAAACTCTCTTGGACGTAGTTGTGACGTTTGTGTGCTCCAACTTGCACCACTTTTCCAGGTCTGACATTCTCCCCCACCTAACCACAACGCAACGCCCTTGTTGCGCGAACCCGCTGATCCGTAAAAAGGGCTGATCCGGATGTGGGAAGGTTGGATGTCCCACGGGCGTATTTCGCTGGGAGCGTCAAAACTCTAAGCCCGTGACACTAGGTACATGCTAGACCGACCAATCAAGGACCGAGGAGCCGCCTCCTATATGGATCATTCCTCCACTTTAATCTCTAGTTAAATATGCGCCCCTAATTAATATTCTATTAGTAATATATATATTATGTATAGTGTTAACTAGTTTAATTCCTAGATCCAAAAAAAGAGTTTAATTCCTAGAAATTTATTTAAATTTGTTTTCTACTATTATTTTGTAATTTCAAGTATTCTAACAAATAAAATAAAATAAGATTTTTTTGGCCAATTCAATTAAAATAAGATGAATAAATTAATTTTGTTTACTTATTTTATCTAAAATAATTACTCAAATAAAACATATACTATGGCAAAAAAAAGAGATAAAACATATATTAAAAACCCAATAATATCTCTTTAAATAACCCAATAATGAGTAAAAAAAAAAAACATCACTGTCTCTCTAGTTGATAACATAATTGTCAATTGACACATGTTGCGCTGCGCCTATAGATAGATAGTTAGTTAGGTAGTCATCATAATAATAGAAAATTAGACAGATCCAATATGCGAGCATGCAAAAATTTCTCACATACACACATTTGTGTGGCAAAGCTTAATTGTAGAAAGAGCCAATGAATTGAATTAGCCGTAAGTGATTGAATGAATGTATATATAAATACCCTTCCATTCCTTTGATTAGAAGTACTTTAAATAAGTCCATCTCTCTTTCTTTTGATTAACCTAATCCATCATCATTATCATTTCTCTCTCTTTTAAGGTACGTATGATGATGGTGTCAGGCGGCAATGCAGCTGCCAGGACGATGAGGATACTCCTCGTCCTGGTTGTGGCGGTGGCGGCAACAGTGGCTCAGGAGAACACCGCTATTACCAAAGTGTGCGAACCGACGGACTATCGTGAAAGATGCGTTAAAGAACTTAGCTCTTCCGCCGGAAATACGTCGGACCCTCTTGAGATCATCAAGATTGGTTTCGATGCTGCTTCCAAAAAGATTCAGGCTGCAATCAAGAACTCGTCTGCCATCAAGGAGGCGGCTGAAGACCCGAGGACTAAGAACGCTCTGGACCTGTGCCAGAAACTGCTGGAATACTCCATCAAAGAGCTCCACTCTTCATTCGAGCGTATGGGAAACATAGACATCACCAATATCAACCGCTTCATTGCCAACCTTAACGTCTGGCTTAGCGGTGCGGTGACGTACCAGGAGAGCTGTCTTGACGCGTTTGAGAACACCACCGGTAACGCCGGTGACAAGATGAAGAAGTTGCTCAATACTTCCATGGAGCTCACTAGCAATGGACTTGCTATGGTTTCAGAGGTCCAATCCCTTGTCACTACCTTAGATCTATCTTGGCTCGGCCGACGCCTGCTCTCCCAGGAGCGGGCTGCAAGTATAGACGGGTTTCCGACGTGGGTTGACGGCACCAGGAGGCGGCTCCTACAAGAGACGACACCAGAAAAGGCTGATGTGGTGGTCGCTCAGGACGGAAGTGGCAAATACAAGACTATCGCCGAAGCCCTGAAGCAGGTCCCTAAACCCAACAGTAAGAGCTTTGTGATTCACATCAAGGAAGGAGTTTACAAGGAAAGGATCGTCGTGGATGCCAACACTACCAACGTGATGTTTATCGGTGATGGCCCCACAAAGACAGTTATCACCGGAAGTGCTGCCTTTGTTGATGGACTGCCAGCAATTTCAACAGCAACCGTCAGTAAGTAACATTAACTATACTAGATAATTGCTCGCGCTACGTGTAGTCGTCATGTGCATTTTACAGTGACAAGATCATATAATGATACAAGTGCATAATCTCTGAGGATAATACAAGAATAACACTTTATTTTTTAAATAATGAATGATACGTGGGTATATTGATTGCAGATGTACAAGGTATGAACTTCATTGCCAAGGATATTGGGTTCGAGAACTCGGCCGGGCCTGAGAAGCGCCAGGCAGTGGCCCTTCTGGTGCAGAGCGACCAATCCATCTTCTACAACTGCCATATCAACGGATACCAGAACTCACTCTACGCGCTCACCCACCGACAGTTCTACCGGAGCTGCACAATCCGTGGCACACTGGATATCATCATTGGAGACGGCATTGCTTTGTTCCAGAGCTGTGAGATTATCATCAGGAAGCCATTGGAGAGCCAACAGTGCGTCGTGACTGCTTCCGGGAGGACAGACCACCGATCAGCCGCCGCCATTGTCCTCCAGAACTGCACCATCAAAGGTGACCCAGAATATCTGCCCGTCATGGACATCAACAAGGCTTACCTTGGTCGGCCATGGAAGAACTACTCTAGGGCGATCGTGATGCAGTCAAATATAGACAAGGTGATCCAACCCAAAGGATGGGTCCCCATGTTCGGAACCATCAACCTGGACACCTGCTACTTCGCAGAGTATAAGAACAGAGGCCCTGGTGCCGACCAGAAAGAGCGGGTGACATGGAAAGGGATCAAGAAGATAACCAATGATGAAGCAATGGAGTTCACTCCAGCTACATTCTTCAAAGTTGATACTTGGATCATTGCTTCTGGGGTACCCTACGATCCAGATTTGGTCGAAGTCTAATAAATTATTAACTATTAAGAGGAAATTAAAGGAGACCGTATAATTATGCCGCCTGTCATAAGTGTCATGCATGACATGTAGAGGGAATATGTATACACATTAATTAGAAAAATGAAGAGATGACATTAATAATAATGACCTCATTTAATTTGTCTTGTCTCTCTTAGTAATCTTCCTTCATTATGTTTATACCATGCAATGCTCCCTCTTTGATTAAAACGGAGCAGGATATCACTAACAATCAGGTCCCACTTAATTCGAGTGGGAGAGAGAGATTTGAAACAGCAACTCAAGTGAATGACATGGTAAATGAGAATGGAAACATTTTCATAATAAACCCAGTGGGAGGAATAAATCCTACCACACGTAATCACTGTTGCTGTTGAGACGAATCAAGTTGAACCTGATGGTCAAATTGCTGAACCGGGAATGACGCAAATACCTAAACTTCCCATTGTTTCCAGTGGGAGTGAACCGAACAAACTTGGTTCCAGATCCTAGTGATCAAGGAATTCATCTCGGAAGTGAAACCCCCAGACCAAGAGGTTGTCAAAGAAACGTTGTAGGTCAAGGTTCTAGCAGTGCTCTTGTTCCCAATAGAAACGATGCTCCGATAAGAAGCATTGTTCTGAGTGGGAGAATGGTTTCCAATGGAAGTGATGCTCCGATAAGAGACATTATTCCAAGTGGGAGAAACGTTCAGACTCAAGATGGGATAAACAAGCCTAGACGAAAGTCAAAGGCATCAAACTTCTCCAAGAAGTGTCCCATCGAGTAGGGTGAAAACCTCGCTCTAACAACTGTTGGCAAGCATTGGAAAGACCTCAAGTGAAGAAATGGAGGAAAATAATAAAAGAGAGAGATCGCTTAAATGAAAGCCATTATAGTCTATAGTTGATTTACCTAACCACAGGGGCACAAGGATACGGTGAGTCCCGAAAGAAGGCTCACCACTGATGGAAAAGTTCGGGAGGTGCGAAAACCGACTTGATGCGAAAGGATATACCCATTTCACGAAATTGACTTTGACAAAAAAAAAACTCACTGACTGTGTGTAAATCCACGGTTAGGGCCATTCATGGTCCTAGTCGCAAGTCTCAATCTCGAGCTGCACCAAATGAATGTTAAGACCGCTTTCCTCCATCGAAACCTAGAGGAAGAGATCTATATGGAGGAACCGGAGGGTTTCATTACTCCTGGTAACGAACGTAAAGTTTGTAAACTCCAAAGGTCCATCTATGGTCTTAAACAGTCGTCTCGGCAATGGTACCGCAGATTCCACGATAAAATCGTAGGAAACGGATTCGTGAATCTTCACGAGGATCCGTGCGTGTATTATAAGACCTCTGATTTTAAGTATGTCATCTTAACCTTATACGTGGACAACATACTCATTGCCGCAAACGATGTGAGTTTTATGAACAAGTCAAAGTCATGGTTGGAATCTGTATTTGAGATGAAAGACATGGGAGAGGCCACATATATCTTGGGCATTAAAATTGCTAGAGGTCGGGCTACCCGGAGATTGTGTCTGTCTCAAGAAGCTTATATCAACAAAATGTTGAAAAGATTCAGATAACAGGATGCCAAACCCGTGGATACACCGGTGGTGTTTAGGTGCGCACCGTCAAAATGTGACGGCCCCAAGAACCTGGCATAGCGTGAACAGCTGAAGGGTGCAAAGTATTTAAGCATGGTTGGTAGTTTGATGTACGCCATGCAATGCACCTGTCCGGATATCTGTTACGCCGTGGGCCTAGTAGTACGTTTCCAATCACATCCTGGCTATCAACATTTAAAGGTTGTAGAGCGAATAATTCGTTATCTGAAAGGTACTGCCTACTATGCGCTGTTCTATGATGGCGAGAAGTTAGAATTAACCGGTTACAGTGACGCCGACCATGGTGGCGATCCGGATGATCGTAAGTCCAAACAGGATGAGTGTTTCTCCTTGCTAATGCCGCCATTTCATGGACGAGCAAGAAGCAAACCAGTGTCGCGCTGTCAACGATGGAATCAGAATTCGTAGCTCTCTCGCACAGGAAGCGGTCTGGCTGAAAAGGCTTCTTACTGCGCTGCTAGATGGTGACGTCGGGAGTAAACCTGTGAAGGTGTTCTCTGACAGTCAAGCAGCTATTGTGGCAGTAAAGAATCCAAAGTACCATAGTAGGACCAAACACATTGATGTGAAATATTTTTATGCTAAATCTATGGTAGAAGACAATATAATCACTATGGAATACTTGTCCACTGATAATATGATTGCGGACCCATTAATGAAACCACTACATAGGGAGATATTCGAAAAGCATGTAAAATTGCTTGGATTGCGTAGGGTTTTAATATGGCATGTATCTGTGATAACATTTTGGTAACTGGAAGTTACATTTTTTAAACGAAAGAATTGCAATTAAGTTTATGATCTGTCGACGTCATAATGTTTTGATTACATCAAATTTTCGGTTTATAAACTAAGTCATAGGAGGACGCAATCATCTGCCAAAACTATGTCGAATGTGGGTCTTACTTCGTCACATAGGTACGGTTGTCTTGCGGTGGAGGGAGGCCTCTACCAAGTAAGGCTGGCTAAGAATCAAGGGGATAAACCTGATTACGCAAAATGATCATCTAGTGTCGAAGTAATTCGACATGATCTTCGTTTTGCAGATCGCCGTGATGAACTTCGTTCGTCATTAATCCACATTCTGGGCCAGATGAGAATCTGCGATAGCATGATTTGACATATCTCATTCCTTTGAACTTAAACGTTCAAGTATGCTATGGACGCGTGCTTCATACTACGCGTGCCACGTTCGACCACGGGGTCACAGCTCGGTTGTGCTAGGAAAGGAATCCTCGTGATTCTAGCGGGCGCAAAATTCTTCACCTCGAGCGTGTGATTGATCCCGGGAGCCTTATGAAGAGGCACCCGAAGTATCCTCATGGACTCAGAACTCATACCGAAGGTCAGGCTCAATGCTCGCTTCCCGACGTACGAGCGTAGTGCTGAACAAAAAGGCCCAATGACCACGTCTTTGGAAACCGGTTGGGTTTGACTAAGGGTATGAACATGGGGATGGTCAAGTTCACCTGAAATTCACCGACTCATGTATTCACTAAGGTGGCCACCAACCGGATATTAGTTGAAGGTTTTGAATACTTGTACGGATGCCTTGGAGAAGTATTCCTAAGTGGAAATTAGGCAAATGGAGAAATATCAGTTGACCTAGGATATAGTGCGACACTATATAAATGTTGTTTATAACAGGTTGATTGGAGAAAAGGGAATCAACGTTCCGCGGGCGCTACAACACTCCTAACAGATGAGTAGCACGATGCCCGCCGTGTCCGTCGGTTGCACAGTAAACCTCGTATGAACTATTCGGAAGAAAATGACTAGATCGAAGGAGTGAAATGTTGATGCAGATTTGGACGACAATACAATAACAGGCACCCTCTCATTCCAGCGAGTGGGAGCTGTAAGCATATGATGATGGGCGCCGTAAGTGGTAGCCCATTATATGTATATGTTACCTAAGTAAATAGGGTATATGTCACATTAGGACATTGGGCCAGACCCAAATCCCAATTGACATGATAGGCCCAAAATTGGGCCTCCCTATACTATACATGGGCGGCCGAAATTAGGATGGAAGTAAAGTGGACTTTTGTCCACTTTACTCCTTTATATATATGGGGAGTTAGCGGTTTTATTAGGGTTAATCACAATTCCCTCTAAGTGGTGTTTTGAGAGAAAACCCTTCCCCCAGAAACACCTACATCGGCCGAATCACTTATTCACCAAGGGTGTGCCAATTTGCTTTCTAGCAAACAATGCAGAGATCTGTCCCTTGCCAAGAATCGATCAGAGGATTTGCTGTGGAGAATATACCACGTAGGGCTTCCTTCACAAGAACCCCTACGGGTGCCGACCGGAGGATTGTGAACTCCGTCCTGTGAAGATCTTGGGTCTACGGATAACTATAGAAGTATGTGTGAATCTTCCGCTGCGTAATTTTGATTACTAGCATGTACTATGATTTAGTTTCTGTAGTGATTACTCCCCGTAATCTAACAAATGTTTCGTACTGAATATGGCCATTGGATAATGAGAAACGAGTGCGAACTTCACTATATGCGAATGAAGCTATTGCTCTCGCAACAGCAACCGAGGATTAGATTTGGTCTATAAGGTTCCTATATATATTCCGGATGATGCACATTAATGCTCCAGTGTTAGTCTACTGGTAATTGTGCTGTAATATTTTCCGAAGAGGATCCTAACAATGTTTGAACATTCAAAAGACCAATATAACTATGCATAAGGCATGGTTGCATGCAAGATGGTGAATGTGAAGTGATAGTCGATGAATGATGGATAAACGGTAAGAACGTAAAGCCCCTGCATATGAGCAATTCATCGACATTTGATCACAATGAAGACAAATGTTCTTGAACATTGTGTAGATAGAGAGACAAGTTGCTTATTTTTCCCAATGATCACATCACAATGTTCATTTTTATCAATATGTTTGATTTGAATACACACATGTTTATTGTGATTGCTATGTGCATTTACTCGAATTTTCAAATGTATGTCGGGTAAACTTAGCTCTCTCACACGAGTAACCGCCTCCGCGTCCTAGGGGACGTTACGACTTTGTGAAGAATGGGAGATGAGACATGATTTTGAGTTTAAAATAATCAAGTGGGTGATTAGAGAGCTAACGGCTCCAATACATAAGTCGCTTGTTGACATGCGGTCATCAATAATTTTAGTGGAATAAAGTTCCACGTAGTTTACCTTAGAGCGGGATGTGAGTTAGTGGACTCTGGTTTAGATGCATGCGGCATTTGAATAGACATCCTCACAACACTGTCTTTGAGAAAAATGACATACACTCCATGGGAAAAGGAGAACAGTGTTGTGAAACAAGTTTCATACTGTGTGTACTATTATTCGACCACATGTTTACGCAAGCATGATCTCAGCTTGTTGCAGTGTGAGACCCATAGATCCTTAGAAGGTTCTAAATTGTGTACCCTCACGACTCTGATAAGAGACTTGAGACCTGGCACGATGTTCGCTAGCTTAGTGTGTTTCCATATGGCCACCTACAGATTCAGCCTGGGGGGGGGGGGGACATGTCTAGAAAAATGAGTCGGGTTGGTGTTGAAGGAATCGTGAGAAGAGGAAGATCATCAACGGGACCTTTTTTAGAGTTTTGTTCACCGGTCGACCATTCATGATTTCGTTTCATGATTGTGAATACAAGGTATAACTGAGATCTTTGAGATATACCTAAATGGGATTCGATGATCTAGGGTACAAGCATACTTATGATTGTCTAGTTGTTCGTCCACAACGAGAGGTTGTACACTTCTAACAGTACAACAACTAGCTCTCGCAAAGTATGCAGGTCGCACGGTTGAGCCCAGTATAAAAGACAAACGAGGTGTTATGAGTATGTCTCCTGGCACACTGAGCACTCCCATTATGTTTGAGTGAGAGATGTAGGAAAACTACACCCATAAGGGGTGCTAGTGTGAGTCGCGGTAAGATCGGGGACCAAAATGTAATGTCTCGGAAGAGTGAAACCGCTCGTGGTAACCGCTCAACTATCTCCCGTGCCTATAAATAGACCCCTTGTGTTAGGTCTACGGTGTTAGTGTGTGAAGGAGGAAGAAGACTCACGTTCTTTACCATCTAAACTCCTTATATTCATGAGAGCTCAAGTTCTAGTCTAAGGGTCATCAACTGTAGAGACCGAGGTACGCTCCGCCAAAGTGACGTACCTCTCCGACCGGCACCCCCAACGTCGTGTTTCCAAACCGCCGCCGACGATCTACGCTTCCGCAACCGCATGCTGCCGCACCGAAAAAGTAAGTATCGTCTCCGTGTTACAATCTCATGTCTTCATAATGTGTGTGTGTATTTAGCGTGCATGTAGTTCGCATTCCTACAGTTTGAATGGACAACAAGAGCCAACTTCTTGTCACCGTGCGCAAAAAGGTCATATTATGATTCTCAATTCTTTAAGGGGCTGGCTAAAATGCAGTCGAGTTTATTTAAACTTGATTTCTCAGCCGTTAGATCATGAGAGAGAATTAACCATAATTGAGGAGAGATAAAAAGTGTTTCTTACACATGCATAATCTGATGTGGCTGAGAAATCAAGTTTAAATAAACTCGAGTTTATTTTAGCCGAACCCATTCTTTAAACCCTTTTTTTGGGTATAGTATGGGTTAATGGTGTAAATGAATTAGGTTGGGTCTTCTGTTATAGATCTTGAGAGTTTATACTATGTAGTTGATGATTTTGATTCAAACTAGGCTGATATAAGAGTTATGGATTTTTATGATGTACACTTCGTGATATAAGGTGATTTAGTTTTTTCTACTGTTATATAGTGTAATGATTTATTGGAGTCACGGAGTTCTCACAATGATTCATTGCACGCAGTTATCGTATCAATGATGAAATTATGCTTGTTTTGATATATAATTAAATTATCATTTGTTGCTAGAATGCAGGATCCTGATGGAGATGGAAAGCTGGATCATGGTGAAGAAGAGAGGTTAACTTTTAATGATATTTTGATGACTGGTGAAACTGAAACTTCTTCAAAGTCAACTCAGCAAAGCATAGGAGAGGAAAGATCCCAAGTTCAGTTGTCAGTTGATAAAGACGATGAAGTTTCACAGATCCAGGAAACGATGACACCATTGATGCTGGAAACTCAGTCACTAGTTAGTACATCAGCTTGAAGGAAGCTGATGTGGTTGAAAAAGGCAGAAACCTTCATCAGACCTTTCAGCAGTCCTTTTTTTGTTATTAATGTTCTTGAGCACCATCAGTAAGAGTTATTCATAGCAAATTTTATGAAATATATAATTTTCTTGCAATTTAAAGAATAATCATAATGCAGGTTAGTAAATGACACAAAACAAATTAATTGAGGTAATTATTAATTATGTCATCTCTTTATTTTCCGATTAATGTTTATATATTCCGTCTACATGTATTCCATGACACTGATGACAGAAAACATAATTAAATGGTCTCCTTTAATTTCTCCTTTAATAGTTAATAATTTATTAGACATCGACCAAATCTGGATCGTAGGGTACCCCAGAAGCAATGATCCAAGTATCAACTTTGAAGAATGTAGCTGGAGTGAACTCCATTGCTTCATCATTGGTTATCTTCTTGATCCCTTTCCATGTCACCCGCTCTTTCTGATCCGCACCAGGGCCTCTGTTCTTATACTCTGCGAAGTAGCAGGTGTCCAGGTTGATGGTTCCGAACATGGGGACCCATCCCTTGGGTTGGATCACCTTTTCTATATTTGACTGCATCACGATCGCCCTAGAGTAGTTCTTCCATGGACGACCGAGGTAAGCCTTGTTGATGTCCATGACGGGCAGGTATTCTGGGTCACCTTTGATGGTGCAGTTCTGAAGGACAATGGCAGCGGCTGATCGGTGGTCTGTCCTCCCGGAAGCAGTCACGACGCACTGTTGGCTCTCCAGTGGCTTCCTGATGATAATCTCACAGCTCTGGAACAAAGCAATGCCGTCTCCAATGATGATATCCAGTGTGCCACGGATTGTGCAGCTCCGGTAGAACTGTCGGTGGGTGAGCGCGTAGAGTGAGTTCTGGTATCCGTTGATATGGCAGTTGTAGAAGATGGATTGGTCGCTCTGCACCAGAAGGGCCACTGCCTGGCGCTTCTCAGGCCCGGCCGAGTTCTCGAACCCAATATCCTTGGCAATGAAGTTCATACCTTGTACATCTGCAATCAATATAGCCACGTATCATTCGTTATTTAAAAAATAAAGTGTTATTCTTGTATTGTCCTCAGAGATTATGCACTTGTATCATTATCTGATATTGTCACTGTAAAATTCTCATGACGACTACACGTAGCACGAGCAAGAATCTAGTATAGTTAATGTTACTTACTGACGGTTGCTGTTGAAATTGCTGGCAATCCATCAACAAAGGCGGCACTTCCGGTGATAACCGTCTTTGTGGGGCCGTCACCGATAAACATCACGTTGGTAGTGTTGGCATCCACGACGATCCTTTCCTTGTAAACTCCTTCCTTGATGTGAATCACAAAGCTCTTACTGTTGGGTTTAGGGACCTGCTTCAGGGCTTCGGCGATAGTCTTGTATTTGCCGCTTCCGTCCTGAGCGACCACCACATCAGCCTTTTCTGGTGTCGTCTCTTGTAGGAGCCGCCTCCTGGTGCCGTCAACCCACGTCGGAAACCCGTCTATACTTGCTGCCCGCTCCTGGGAGAGCAGGCGTCGGCCGAGCCAAGATAGGTCTAACGTAGTGACAAGGGATTGGACCTCTGAAACCATAGCAAGTCCATTGCTGGTGAGCTCCATGGAAGTATTGAGCAACTTCTTCATCTTGTCACCGGCATTACCGGTGGTGTTCTCAAACGCGTCAAGACAGCTCTCCTGGTACGTCACCGCACCGCTAAGCCAGACGTTAAGGTTGGCAATGAAGCGATTGATATTGGTGATGTCTATGTTTCCCATACGCTCGAATGAAGAGTGGAGCTCTTTGATGGAGTATTCCAACAGTTTCTGGCACAGGTCCAGAGCGTTCTTAGTCCTCGGGTCTTCAGCCGCCTCCTTGATGGCAGAAGAGTTCTTGATTGCAGCCTGAATCTTTTTGGAAGCAGCATCGAATCCAATCTTGATGATCTCAAGAGGGTCCGACGTATTTCCGGCGGAAGAGCTAAGTTCTTTAACGCATCTTTCACGATAGTCCGTCGGTTCGCACACTTTGGTGATAGCAGTGTTCTCCTGAGCCACTGTTGCTGCCACTGCCACAGCCAAGACGAGGAGTATCCTCATCGTCCTGGCAGCTGCATTGCCGCCTGTCACCATCATCATACCTTACCTTTAGAGAATGAAATAAAGTGAGAGATATATGATAATGATGATGGGTTTAATTAGAGATGGACTTATTGAAAGTACTTCTACTCAAAGGAATGGAACAAAGTATTTATATGTACATTAATTCAATTACACACCGCCAATTCTATTAATTACAACTACAATTAGGCTTTGCCACACAAGTGTGTGCATGTGAGACATTTTTGCATTTTTGCACGCATGCATATTGGATCTGTCTTTCTATTATTAGATTATAATAACTACCTATAGGTGTTGTGCAACATGTGTTCATATAGATAATAATCGTATCACCACTTAACAAAAATCAGGATATATATATATATACATTAATTAATTAATTAGACTATAGTATGCTGAAACGTAATATTGGTGCAATCAACTTCTCAGTGCATGTCTCATTTAACCATTTACTTTCAATGTTGTCGAATGTTTAAGGCGAACTGAGGCGACAAAATTAAATATCGCCTCAAATTTAAGACGCACATGAGGCTATCGTTTCATTAAAAGAGGGGCATAGTGTTATTCTATTAATTAAATCTACTGCAAATACCATTAAATCAAAAAACTTATCATTTAGAAAATAGAAAATAAATTGTTAAACTTGATGTAGTAGGCTACTTAGTCTAATTAGGTAGATATTGAACATACTAGCATAAATGAGAGACGCGGAGGAATAAGAGACGTAGAAAAAGAAGAGATCTAAAGATCAAACCTCAGTATTTATTAACTTTATATTTTAATTATTTAACTATAGAAAGTAATAGGTTGGGGAAAATAAAAATTTATTCATAGGGTGACGTTTGAGGCGCTCTTGAGACACAGTGAGGCGAATTGCCATTTTCTCGCCTCGCATCATCGCCTCAGGCAACTAGGCGCTAGCCTTCAACAAATTAACTTTAAACTTAGAGATGGATTTGACCTATTAACCCTAACTTCAGAAACATAAAAAAAACGTAATTAGGGTTAAGAAATTAAAAACATTATATATTATAGGTTATGTTTCCATAATTTCTATTTTAAATTTAAAATGTTTATATTCGTTAACAACGTCGTTCCTGTATGTGGCTGTGCTATTTCCGTACATGCACAAATTTTCTTTACGTTTTTGTATTTGAATTTTTTTAGGTTATTTTTTAGTAAAAAAAATCTTCAAAACACATCAATATCCAAATAGCTAAATAACACTATCTGAAAACATTATGTCAATCAAACTCTCTATAAGAGGTGTGATCGATTTTGGGTAGAACCCTAACAGGAATGTAAAGGAGACAAGCACTTCGGGTCATCGGGTGAGTTCCTTCATCTGGTCACCCTCGCCTTTAAATACATAGGGCAAAATTGAGAAATAGAACTTACACCCAATACTTTAGAAGGAACATCTATAAGCCCCTAAACAAGCAAAAACACAACCAACGAAATACAACTGGAAGTCCCAAACAAAACAAGAGTAACAAAAAGGTCCACAACAATTACACAACAACAAATAATAACAACTAAGCCCCTGAGATTCCAGATTGCACATAAAGGACCACAAACTTCAACACTCCCCCTCAATCTGGAATTCTTCTATCCTTTGCACCATTATCCTCCATGTGTGACTCTCCCTTGCTGTAAATATTCCTTAGCCCCAGCAATCCACTGATATGATCAAATTCCTTCCTAGATAAAGGCTTTGGTAAAAATATCTGAAAGTTGGTCTCACTCCTAACATATCTCAAATCAACAATGTTAGCAAGAACCTTATCTTAAATGGCGCCCAATTTCAATGTGCTTGATTCTTTCATGAAAAACTGGGTTTCTAGCAATCTGCACAGCAGCTGTACTATCACAATAAAGAACTGATGCTTCACTTTGCTCAAAACCTAATTCACCAACAAGATTCCTAAGCCAAATCAATTCAGAAAGAATTTTCCCCATGCTGATATATTCAGCTTCAGCAGAAGATAAAGAAACAGTTCCCTGTTTCTTTACTTTCCAAGAAATTAGGTAATTCCCTAACTTAACACAATAACTTGTAACGGATCTCCTAGTAAGAACACAACCACCCCAATCAGAATCTGAGTAAGCAGTCAACTTTACCTCAGAAGAAGTGTCAAGAAATAAACCTTTTACATGCTAAGTTTTAATATACCTCACAACCCTCAAGGCTGCTTGCATATGAGACTGTTTGGGATCCTGCATGAATTAACTCAGATTTTGCACAACAAAGCTAATATCTGGCCTATTCATGGTTAAATATAACATTTTCCCTATCAGTCTCCTATAGGCACTGACATCATCTAGGGCATTATCATCAAGATTCACCTTAAGATGCTTATCATAGGCTCTAGTGGTCAATTTCAATCCAAATTCCATAGGAGTTTTTGCATTTTTAGAACCAAGAAAACATGTTTCAGAAATTAGGTCTAAGGCATACTTCCTTTGGCAGAGCACTATACCTGAGTTAGATCTAGCTACCTCAATGCCTAGAGAGTATTTTAAATTGCCTAGATCCTTCATTTTAAAACTATTTTGTAAAACTCCTTTCAATTCATTTATCAATCTACCAATATTGCCTGTGATAAGAAGGTCATCCACATAAACCACCAGAACAACCAACTCAGAACCAGCAGATTTAATAAACATAGAATAGTCAAGTCTAGACTGAATATAACCAGAATCAACCAGAGTTTCACACAATTCAAATTCCACTTTTTAGAGGCATGTTTTAACCCATACAAGGATTTAAGTAATCTACACACAACACCCCCTTTTGATAAATCTTTATGCACCTTCTCCCCTGTTACGAAAATGAATACTGTTAGAACTGTTTTGTCTTTGGCTTCCATCCATTTTTTACCTCCTCTGATAAATCACCCTGAAAAAAGGCATTATACACATCCATTTGATATAAAGGCCAAGAATGGATGGAAGCCAAAGACAAAACAGTTCTAGCATTATTCATTTTCGTAATAGGGGAGAAGGTTTCATAATAATCAATATCAAACTGTTGTTTATAACCTTTGGCTACCAACCTTGTCTTGTGTCTTTCTAGACTACCATCGGACTTGAATTTTAACTTGTAAACCCACTTACATCCTATTGCAATTTTACCTGGGGGCAGTGAAACCAATTCCCATGTACCATTTGCTTCTAAGGCTTCAATTTCATCTTGTATTGCTTTGATCCATGCTGGATCCTTGGAAGCTTCCTGAAAACTTGTGGGTTCTACCAACTCAGAAACATTTGTCAGATAGCATTTATAAGAAGAAGAGATATTGCTATAAGAAATAAAGTCACTAATAGGGCTGAAAGTAAAATCCGGCCGAACCGAAAAACCGGTCAAAACCGAACCGGTCCGGACCGAAAAAACCGAACCGTTAATACACGGTTCGGTATGTGGTCGGTTTTTTTTTTGTGTAGTTCGGTTTTTCGGTTTGGTTCGGTTCTCATTCTAAAAAAACCATGGATACCGAACCGACCGAAATATATTAATATATTATATATATTGCTTATTTATTACTTATTATTCAATATAATAATTATTATTAATAAAGACAATTAACAGCTAATATAATTAAGACTATGAGATAACGAAGAGCCTATCTTCCTCTCCAAGTCCAAGGCATTTACTCTAAGACCCATCCACGCGACCACGCCCACGCTTCTGCCGATTCCGATTTCCCATTGTTCATAATCAATTCGATGATGGTTCATAGTCCAATATACATCTATATAAATCTTCTCCGTCTATGTTTCACTATTACAGGTCTGATCTTTTATTTCTAACCCATCTTCTTCAATTTGAACATATTTGGTATTTGATTTCTGTTTCCCCAATTCGAACCGAATTGGGTTCTAATAGACAGTTTGATTTCGTCGAATTCGTTCCGGAAGACAGATTATGGCTGAAGCACCTACAGGAACAGATATACATGTCTCAGACACGGTAATGACAATTTACTAAATTAGGGTTTAGGTCAATTCAATTTACGTATTTTACTAATTCAATTTCAATCATGTTCCAGACTATGGTCCTGGCTGAGGTACATGCAGTTGTCCAAGGTACACAAGTCTCGGCCAAGGTAATGATAATTCAACTACTTAGAATTTTTGTCAATTCAATTTACTCATTTTACTAAAAAAAAAAAAAATCATGTTCTAGACAATGGTCATGGATGAGGAGCGTGGATGCAGCCATGGGAGCATCTATCCAAAATATACAAATCTCAGACAAGGTAATGTTATTTACTCAATTAGATTCAATTGTGTCTCATGTACGGTTCTTAAATTCAGTCAGTAATGATTTTAGTTTAAGACTTTTAGTCAATTCAGTTTACTAATTTTGATTTTACTAATTCAAATTTTTCCCAGACTATGCCCGAGTCAAATGCAAAGGCAACACCAATTGATGAAACATCTGCGAAACCACCAAGTCCTAAACGACGTCAAAAGCGTCCGAGCTCTTCTGCAACTGATAACAAGTTAAGGTCTGAGGCTTGGGAACATTTCACAAAGGATAAAGATGATCCAAATTTTGCTTGGTGCAATTATTGTGGTAAGAAATTTCGTGCTGCTACTGTGAATGGTACAAGTTGTTTATTTAACCACTTGGCAAGATGCAAAAAGTATCCTTTTCAAAAGAAGGATAAAAAACAGAAGACTTTACCATTTGTGCCTGAATCAGATAGTGTGCCAAAGTTTGAATTAGCAATTGCTCGAATTGAATTAGCTAGAATGATTGTGGATATGGAGCTGCCTTTTAGAACAGTTGATCATCCTGCATTTCATCGATTTACAAAATATTTGAACCCTAAGTTTCAGTGTCCTTCACGTATCACAGTAGCAAAAGATGCATTTAAGTTGTATTTGGATGAAAAGGCTGCTTTGAAGGAAATACTTTCCAAGAATTCTCACAGAATCTGTTTAACAACAGATTGTTGGACATCTTGCCAAAACTTTTGTTACATGTGTCTTACTGCACATTATATTGATGATGGTTGGGTGTTGCACAAAAAAATTCTGAACTTTTGTCAAGTTCCTAGCCATTCTGGTGATGTAATTAGCAGTGTCATTGAGTTGTGCTTGATTAGTTGGGGTATAAAGAAAGTGATGACAGTTACAGTTGATAATGCTAGTTCAAATGATATTGCAATTGATTTCTTGAGGAAAAGGTTTTCACTTTGGAATTCATCTGTATTGAATGGGCAGTTTCTTCAAGTAAGATGTTGTGCACATATTTTGAATTTAATTGTGCGTGAAGGTTTAAAAGAAATGGATTCTGCAATTTTTAGAATTCGTTCAGCTGTTAAACATGTTAGGAGTTCCCCAGCAAGGTTGCTTAGTTTCAAAAATGTGATTGAGACTGAAAAGATAGAAGAAAAAGGTTTGTTGTGTATGGATGTGGATACTAGGTGGAATTCAACCTTCTTGATGTTAAAATCAGCTTTGAAGTTTCAACGTGCTTTTGCTATGATGGAGATGAAGAATAAGAAGTACAGAGTAGAGCTTTCCAAGTCTAAAGGCTTACCGAAGGAGGATGATTGGGAGCATGCATCAGCTATCTTGCCCTTTTTGGAGCTGTTTTACGATGCTACCAAGCGTATATCAGGTTCGGCCTATATTACTTCCAATATCTATATGGTAGAAATATGTGCAATTGCCATGAGAATTGATGAGTATTGTAATGATAATGATATACGAATTCGAAAAATGGCTAGAAACATGAGGGAGAAGTATTTGAAATACTTTGGTAACATTTGCAGTATCAATCAGTTTTTGTTTATAGCAGTGGTACTTGACCCTAGGCACAAATTGAGATATGTTGAGTGGATGATCAATACTCGCTATCCTGAAGAGGTAGCATCAGAGTTGAAGGCTAATGTTCGTGATACATTAAGTTCTTTGTTTGAAGAATACAAACTGCCTCCATCAGGTTCAGGTACTGTTCAGTCTAACAAGGAAACAGGTGACATGCTTGTGACTTCAAAAAAACCAGGTTTGATGCATGCTGCAGATTTTCTGACAATGAAGTTTATGAGTGAAACTGGGACTCAAACTGAAGAGAAAAGTGAGCTGGAAAAATATTTGGCTGAAACTTGTGAAGCGTATGTAACTGACTTTGATATTTTGAAGTGGTGGAGGTTGAATGGTGGTCGATTCCCTTGTCTTGCTAGAATGGCTCGAGATGTATTAGCGATTCCTGTTTCTACTGTAGCTTCAGAGAGTGCTTTTAGCACTGGAGGTCGAGTCCTTGATGAATTTCGCAGCTCTCTTAGTCCACTTATGGTGGAGGCTTTAATATGCACAAAAGATTGGCTAAGAAGTCCCCCGAGTTCGATTGATCTTGAAGAATACATTAAGGAAATTGAAAAAATTGAAGGTAATTTATAAATTTCTGTCATACTTTTATATCATTTTAGTACTTCAGTTTTTATGCTAATTTAATAAACTTTGAAACAGGTGTAACGAGTTCAGAAACTCCACCGGCGTGGATGGTTGTTGATGATTGATCATTATTAAACCAAAGTAAGTTCTTCTATATGTGGATTATGATTACATATCCATTTAGTTTCTTGTCAATTATGCATTATTAACTTAATCTCTGTATTTTTAGGTTTGGAGTTTGCAACTTGGCATTGAGCGTGGCAACTGGCAAAGTCATCTTAAACAAGTTCACTTTTGTTTCAAGAAGGATTAGAATTAGTTGGTTTTGTTCTTGTTTTGCTGAGGAAATCTATTTTGTTAAGGAATTCAAAGACTTTTGTTCCCGTTCTTCTTTTGTTCTTAACTGAATTTGTCGAATGTTGCTCTTTGGTTAAGGATTAATTTGCATAATCTTGTTGTTCTTTGGTTAAGGGTTAATTTGCAGGATTTGTTTTGGATGTGGGAAAGAGTTAATTTGCAGGATTTGTTCTTGTGATTCTGATTATGTAAAAGTTAAACCGAAAGTCCAGACCGAAAAACCGTACTAAGTTTGGATGGTTTTTTTTTTTGTTAAACGGTTTTTTGGTTGGTTTTTTTTCTTGAGATGATCCGGACCGATTATATCGGACTCCGACCGAATGAAGTGTAAATCCGGTCTGACCGGTCCGATTTCACCCCTAGTCACTAATAGGATAAGTGACTGAACAGTTGCCAACCATATAATCATGTAACATCACAGGAATCTTGGTATGTCTAGTAGACATGCGCAGCTCAAGAACATCATTAGAACCAGTATGTCTATCAGAACCAAAAGAATGTTCATCATTTGGACCAGGTTCATAAATATCATCAGAACCTAGGTGTTCATCATTTGATGTGGGTGGGGCAATCTCAACAACAGAATCAAGATCTTTAGCTTTAGCTTCACCATGATTTTCAGCATCACCATTTTCAGAAATTGGATTTCCAATTTCATTAAAAAAAAAAAAAAAAAACGAGTTCTGGGTGTATAGTTGCTAAAAATGAGTAACAAATCAGGCTTGCTTTTCTCAAAAGGAAAAATATGCTCATGAAAAACAACATCTCTGCTAATGAAACAGGTTTTTTTATTTAAATCATAGAGTTTATACCCCTTTTGAGTGGAAGAATAACCAATAAAAACAAAAACTGAGGCACAAGAAGCAAGCTTGTCTGAAACAACCAAGTTTGTAGCATAAGCCAAACACCCAAAAACATTCAAATGATCAATCCTTATGCTCTTCCCTTTAAAATTTCCGGTGGACACTTTCCATCTAACAACTCAGAAGGCATAAGGTTGATTAAATGACAAGCAGTCAAAACACAATCCCCCCAAAATCTATTTGGAAGAAAGCTTTGCAATTTTGATGCCCTAGCTACTTCCAAAAGGCGTCGATGTTTTCTTTCACTCTCCCATTTTTCTATGGGGTGTAAGAACAGCTACTCTGGTGTATAATCCCATTGTTAAAAAAAAAAAACTTAGTTGCTCATTAAAAAACTCACGACCATTATCTGTTCTGAAAATTTTAACAGGTCTCTCAAATTGGGTTCTAATCATGGCAACAAATTTTTTTAAAATAATGGGTATATCAGACTTGAACTGCATAAGAAAAACCCAAGTGAGCCTCGAGAAATCATCCACCAAAGTTAGAAAAAAAAATGTTTACTATCATAAGTTGGTGCGTGATAAGGCCCCCATACATCAGCATGAATGAGTTCAAATAACAAACTTGCTTTGGAATCAGATATTGGAAAAGATGGTCTAATGATTTTAGCTTTGGGACAAATAGCACATTCTTCAATAGCAACTTGCTTATTCTAGAAACAGTTTAAGGAGTATACATGTTTCAAAGTCTGAATAGAGGCATGCCCAAGCCTTCTATGCCACAACATGGGTTTATCAATGGAAGACTTGAGAGCAACATGCCCAGTTTTATTGCTAGTATTAAGAGAAAAATATAAACCTGAATTCTCTTTAAAAGTCCCCCAAGACCCTCCCACTTGAGAGGTCCTGCAGAATACCAAGTTTGGGAAAAAAATGTTGCAGAACAATTCAGATCCTTTGTAAGTTTTGAAATACATAAAAGATTGTATCTGAAATCTGGTATGTATAAAACATCCTGCAGCTTTTGGTTTTCAAAAATAATGTGCTCTCCAATGCTTGAAACATTAGCAGAAGTGCCATTGAGTAGTTGAACTCTGGAACCACTTTTTTTAGGATTGGATAACCAGTCTAATCTGTTAGTCATGTGATTCGTGGCTCCAGTGTCAACTATCCAACAACTATTCATATTAATAACATAAAAAAACTAGAGATATACCTGCAACATTGGCATTGGTGTTTCCAATTGTTGCTGTATGAGACACATAGGCGTTCATCTGTCCAATTGACCACATCAACTTGTCAAAGTGCTCCTTGCTGAACAAAATGAAGTTCTGACCACCAGAACCAGCAGGTAAGGCACTGGCATTAGCATTGTTTGCTGACCCCTCAAAATCCATGCTACCATTCATCCCTGAAGCAGCACTGGACCGGTTGCCCGCAGTTTTTCCCTTCAATGCATTACGATACTTGAAACAATTTTCCTTACAATGCCCCTTCTTCTTACAGTAGTCACAACCCTTAGAGTAGCACCTCTCACTGTTATGTCCCTTCTTTTTACAGAAGTCACAGAGAACATTAGCAAAGGGATTCTTCTTACCAACACAAACATTAACACCAACATTTGCACCCAGAAAATTTGAACCAGAATCCAAATCAGATGAGAC
Organism: Clarkia xantiana subsp. parviflora; assembly: GCA_036873135.1. Taxonomy (NCBI): domain Eukaryota; kingdom Viridiplantae; phylum Streptophyta; class Magnoliopsida; order Myrtales; family Onagraceae; genus Clarkia; species Clarkia xantiana. Next base: position 13,765,669 of record JAPTYO010000012.1, on the reverse strand, counting down.
AGTCTTATGACTCTCTTCTTGTGTCAACATATTGTAGGCTTGATTCAGTGATGGGAGGGGCTCCAACAAGAGCAATTGGCTTCTCACAGCAGAATAAGACTCATTGAGCCCCATTAGAAACTGGAAAAGACGCAAATTGTCCTTATGTTCCAGATGCTTCTTAAAATTTGCACCATCAATGTGAGGCAAGGCACATGCTGAGTCGAATTCAACCAACATAAACTTCAACTTTGTGAAAGAGTCGAAATATCATCCAATCTCTGCTTCGTAAGACTAATATCACGATGGAGCTGTTAAATCCTCGAGCCATTTCTCTTGTCAAACCTTTCCTTAAGCTCATACCATGCTTTGAAGGCACTGGTCATGTACATGATATTATTCTCAATGTCACGGCTAACAGAGTTAAGAATCCATCCAAACACTACAATATTGCACATCTCCCACAAATCATGTAAAGATTCATCAAAACTATCACGAGAGAAAGATCCATTAACAAACCCCATCTTGTTCTTTCCGTGTAAGATAATGATCAAGGCTCTACTCCACATTGGATAGTTCTTACATCCAATCAAGCGATCAGAAACAACAGTCATGCTTGCATTATCCGACGCATGTAAGTATAAAGGGTGATGTGAATGTACATCTGGATAAGATTCGAATCCGATTACCTTCTTTCCCGATGTAGAATCCTCTGGTTTCTTGTCATCAGCCATCGCAAGATACCAAAGGAAGAAAGGTTGGGGAGGATAAAGAACGACTCCTCAATAGCGAAGATGAACAGTCGCGTCGAAACAAGAACAACCATCAAGAGGAGATTCGCAAGGTAACCAGAAGACGATCCACGATCTCAAAATCGCGAATTCCAAGGGCTCAGTCGAAGACGAACGGACACGCAGCAAGCGAAGCGTCGCTGCTGAACAAGGATCAAAGGCGAGAAGATAACCTGAGGAAGGAGAAGATCGCAACGGAGACAAAGAGCAGGCGAAGGCTCAGAATCGCGAAGATTCGCGAAGCTCTGATACCATGATCGATTTTGGGTAGCAAACCCTAACAGGAATGTAAATGAGACAAGCACTTCGGGTCATCAGGTGAGTTCCTTCATCTGGTCACCCTCTCCTTTAAATACATAGAGCGAAATTGAGAAATACAACTCACACCCAATACTTTAGAAGGAACAGCTATAAGTCCCTAAACAAGCAAAAACACAACCAACGAAATACAACTGGAAGTCCCAAACAAAACAAGAGTAACAAAAAGGTCCACAATAATTACACAACAACAAATAATAACAACTAAGCCCCTGAGATTCCAGATTGCACATAAAAGACCACAAACTTCAACAAGGTGGACGAATACGATGGGGTGAGGATATCAATTGAGTCAGTCGGAAGCCTGCGGAGGCAGGTCGATAGTTGACTTGAAGTGGGAGATGAGAATTCTTAAGTCGTCTTACGGTTAGAGATGAGAATTCTTAAACCGACTTACTTAATAGAGTTGTTTAATTCTAATTAGATGGGGATATATGGATGAGGTGATTAAGTGTGAGTCAAAGATCTACTTGATCATATTGGAGACCGAACAACGGTTGGGTTGGGATGGATTGGGTTGGTTCGGTCTGGCCCGATTGAATGGGAAGAAGTTGCAATAATTGGGACAAATAAACACAAAACATACTTAAAAGATAAGGTTGAATATGTTGCAATTACAGACAAATATGGTTACCCAGTACTCGTCTGAGATTCCTTGTCAGGCTTGGGTACTCAAATATATAGGGTATTATAATTATTATTATCTGCCACCAGAAGAAACAAAATGAAAAGGAAAAGAACAAATTAGATCAGATGGAGAAAAAGGACACACATAAATTCATACAAATAGTAATATTATTCAAAGGAAAATTATGAAAGTGGAGAGTATGGTGGGCGATGTACGTGTCAAAGAGTGAACACTAAAAGTTAAACCTCATTAGCGACGATGCATGATGGATTGCTTTCAGCTGTGTCTCTCCATTATTATAGTATTATTATCTCTCTCTTAAGCTTATTCTTCTTTCTTCTATACTATACTATACTATTGATGCAGATCTCAAGCTAATTAAACAAGAGAACATTCAATGGTGGGTCTGAGTGTAGTGTTAGAAGAGGGTAGTGAAGAAAGCAATAATAATGTGAGTCTTATGATGAAACAAGTGATGATGGTTAACAAACCTGCAGCTATAGCGGTAGTGATGACCCATCATCAAATTATTAGCAGCAGCAACAACGTCGTGGTTCCTCGTCGTCTTTCTTCGCCACGCCACTCAGCCCACTTGCCACCGGTTTTTCTAGACGTGTGCTTCCTCTGCAAAAACCACCTTTCCCCTGGAAAAGACATTTACATGTACAAGTCAGTATACTATATTATATATATATATATATATATATATATTCTTCATCAGCTTAAGTTTTTAAATTAGGGTAAATATATATAATTAAGTGCATTCGTCATTTAATTATGTAGGTACTTATCATATTCATTTGAATGTAAATCATGTAATATGGTATAGTAGTTTAGAATTTCATCCATTAACAAGAGATTAGGGTTCAATTCTTGTTAGTGGTGCAGTAAAACACATGTCAGTCGACTAACCCAATAAAAATGGAGATTAATTTAAGTGTGGTACTCCCTCCAGTCCAGATGATGGCTGATGGGTTCCGATATAATCGTTAGCCCCGTTAAACAGCCAATGGACGGCGAATAGGTCCAGTGGGCCTCGTGAAAGCCTGGAAGGCCCAGAGGCCCAGTACGAAGGGTCCCGATTTAAGCGATCCTGACATAGGAGCTGTACGCTCCCGATAAGAAGCCTCTGAGTAGGCCCCGATATGCCTTGGTAAAGGCCTCGATAATAAAGCCCCGCAGAGGCTGGACCTGTCCCGTAGAGACTGAAGGTCCTGGGTGGTGATCTAGAATGAGACAACTCTGGAGTCCCCGACAGGAGTCGGGACTTGGGATCAGAGGATAAGACCGAGAAACCCGCCTACCAGATAGAGTAGTGGGAGACGGTTGAAGATAACGGATAAATTCCCCCGAGATACGCAGGGCGTGCCCGAAATACGCGGAGTATGGGTAAGATACGCGGAGCGTGGGGCGAGATATACGGAATCCCCCGAGATATACGGAATCGTGGCTATAACAGCCAAGCTTGGCCTCAGGTAACTCTGGGTGACTTCGCCTCCTATATAAAGGAGGAAGTTACCCCAGAAAACCCTAATTCCAATACGAGCTTAGACTTTTGCTTACCACTCCATTGATTACCGTACTCATTTAAGCATCGGAGAGGGATTCTGGGTCACCACCCAGGTCATCCCCTTTTGCAGGACCACGCGGAGCTTAGGAGTCCAATCATTCCGTCAAGGACGTAACAGAGCTTCGCCCGTGATCCAACATTGGCGCCGTCTGTGGGAACTGACAAAAAGTCAAGATAGTCTCTACCAGATCAATGGCCGGTGGTGGCAAGAAGAAGCAAGTTCCAGCCGGCAGTTCTCGTCCCGCAGGAACTGTGAATTCCCCGTTGCCGGAACGTGCTGCTGAACAAGGTGAGAACCCTGCCCTTTCTCAGACAGGGGGACATGGTGATGAGGTCTCAGTCCGAGACGCTGGAAGGGACAGGCAAGAGATCCCTCGTAGGGGGGAGGATGACGCTCCACCAAACCCGGTGGGCCCTGGAGCTGGAGATGCCCCGCGAAGGGAAGAAGGGTCTTCTTCGAAATCGGAGTTGGCCAAAGCAGTGGAGGAAGCCATGCCGATGTTCCTGGCTGCCATGGAAGCCTTGCTGGATAAGAGAGAGGCTACCAGGAGAACGGAGGAGTTGCCTCCGCGAGAAGAGTTACCACCACCCCCGCCGAGGGTGGACCCAGAGGAGCAGGAGGTTCCGCCCCGGGACAAGGGTAAGGAACCTATGCAGCCAGAGAAGTTCGTGGTTGACGGCCCTGGGCCAGTGCAGAATAGGACCATCCCCCTGAATGGTCCCCTCACCGCTGACCAGGTGGTGAGAATTATTAGCATCTACATGGGCGACCAAAAGCAGATGACCTCGGAACTCAGGGATCGATCCAGCCATCCTTTCGTACCACGGCTGATCGACACCGTTGCCCCCCCAGGGATAGGTATCCCGACGATCGAAGCATATGATGGGGAAGGAGACCCGGTCCGCCATGTGCAAAGACACGTTCAGGCATGCATGGGTAGGACTTCAAACGAAGATTTGATATGCTCGCTGTTCCCGATAACCCTAGGAGAGAGGGCCATGACCTGGTTCTTTAGCCTTCCACCAGGAAGCATCACGTGCTGGGCTGACATGCACGACCGCTTCATCAAGCAGTATCAAGGTCGGAGACGCCTCTTGAAGAGTGTAAGGGCCTTAACCCAGGTGGTGCAGAGGCCCGACGAATCGTTGGCATACTATTACCAACGGTTCACTGCCAGTGCCGCGAAAGTCGACGAAGAAATCTCAGAAGGAGAGATGATACGCACCTTCCTGAGGAACCTAAGTGCCCCATACGGCTCTGACTTAATGCATAGTGTGGCCGCAAAGGCTATATGGAGCATGGAGGCCCTGCAAGCGAGGGTGAAGCAGCAAATTGATGTCCAGGAGTCAAAAATCGCTGCTGGAGAGCTGGATCCCCCGAAAAAGTCGGGGAGAGAAAAGGCGTCATCCAAGCTGTCGGATGATCGCAAGAGAAGCGACAAATCGGAGGGGAGTAGAAACCGAGGCCGTCCCGACCGGAAAGAAGACAAACGTCCCGCGGGGAAAGACAATCGAGAGGGTCGGGTCACCCCCATCAACACCTCGATGGCCTCTGTACTAGCTGTGATGGAGCGACAAAGTCTCGTTCGATACCCCCCAAGGAAAGAAGGCGAATATCTGGGCGGCCGCCCGGACCGTTACTGTCGTTACCATCGGGCCAGTGGTCACGACACCGAGAACTGTCGGGAGTTGAAGAAAGAGATTGAAAAGCTGATCCAGAAGGGGAAGCTGAAGGAATTTGTCGGGAAGGGACGATGCCGATCCCGTTCCAGGAGTAGGTCCCGCTCCCGTTCGAAATCCCGCGACCGATCCCCGAAGAAGAAGAAGGTGGAGCAGGAAACCTCAGGATCGGGAGCCCGCCGAGAGAGGCGCGGGACCATCAACGTCATCCATGGAGGAATGGCGGCGGGAGGGGATACCTCTGCTTCTCGTGAACACTATGCTTCGCGCATCTCTGCTGCGGTGGTGTTAGGGAAAAGATCCCGGTCGTGGACCCTAAAGGAGGAGATGGTGATCTCCTTCTCAGCGGAGGACCTGGTTGGTGTGGAGAGCCCTCACGACGACGCCTTGGTCGTGACCCTTGATGTGGATGGATTCGAGATGAAGCGGATCCTGATAGATGGAGGGAGTTCCTCCGATATTCTTTTCATGGATGCTCTGGAAGCTATGGGAAAGACGAAGAAAGACCTTACGCAGGTGGACTTCCCGATGGTGGGATTCTCTGGCTCCACTTCCTACCCGCTAGGAATGATTACCTTACCAGTAGAGTTTGGTAGTGGCTGGAAGATGGAGAGGCGGAACGTAGATTTCGTCGTGGTGGAGTCCGCGGGGGCATATAACGCGATCATCGGGAGGACCACTATCAACCCTCTCATGGCAGTCGCCTCGACGGTCCATCAGAAGATGAAGTTCCCAACTGATAACGGAGTAGGAGAGGTCAAGGGTGACCAGGTGGCGTCGCGGAAATGCTATGTTAATGCCACCCGACGAAGAAGGAGGGAGACCATGACTGTCCTTCAGACAGATACCGATCCGCGAGAAGAGTATGGGCGTCCCGCCCCCATGGAGGACTTGAAAGAAGTGGAGATCGATGGGCCTCAGAGGAAGGTGAAAATCGGTTCTGCCCTGTCGGATGAAAGAGCACGAGAGTTGATCGAGCTCTTGAAAGAGTTCAAGGAGCTGTTTGCCTGGTCCCCAAGTGATATGCCAGGAATTAGTCCCGACGTGATAGTGCACGAGCTCAAGATTGACCCTGCGATCAAGCCTATCGCGCAGAGGAGACGTCCGATGGGCGCGGACAAGAGGATCGCGATTCAGCAGGAGGTGGGCAGGCTGCTCGATGCTGGATTCATCAAGGAGCTCCGATTCCAGACTTGGGTGGCTAACCCAGTGCTGGTGCGAAAGAGTAATGGAAAGTGGCGAATGTGTGTTGACTTCCGCGACTTAAACAAAGCCTGCCCGAAGGACTGCTACCCGCTTCCAAGGATTGATCAGCTGGTGGATGCTACATCGGGACATGAGCTGCTGAGCTTCATGGATGCGTATTCTGGGTATAACCAGATTAAGATGGCGAAGGATGATGCCCCCCATACGGCCTTCTATGCCGACAGTGATGTCTACCATTATGACGTGATGCCCTTCGGATTGATCAATGCCGGAGCAACTTACCAGCGGATGGTGAACAAGTTGTTCGGGGACATGCTAGGGAAAACCATGGAGGCATATGTGGACGACATGCTGGTGAAGTCCCGACAGGCAGGAGACCATGTCCAGAATTTGGCGGCAGCATTTGAGCGGATGAAGTTCCATCAGGTTCGGCTGAACCCCGACAAATGCGCTTTTGGGGTGAATTCGGGGAAGTTCCTAGGGTTCATGGTGAGCCAGAGAGGAATCGAGGTGAACCCCGAGAAGCTGCGAGCAATAGAGGAGATGCAGTCCCCGAAGAATCATCGAGAGGTCCAGGTACTGAATGGCCGGTTGGCCGCGATGAATCGCTTTCTATCCAAGGCAAGTGATCGAGCCATGCCATTTTTTGATGTGCTGAGGGCCAACAAGAAGTTTGAGTGGACCGACAAGTGTGAAGAAGCGTTCCAGGCACTAAAGCAGCACCTCCGCACCCTTCCGCCGTTGGCAAAACCAGTTCCAGGCGAGCCGCTCTATCTCTATTTGGCTGTTTCTGATGTGGCTGTTAGTTCTGTTTTGATTAAGATTGTCAAGGGCAACCAAGTCCCGATCTATTATGTAAGCAAGGCGTTAGCCAAGTCTGAAATAAATTATCCCGCTATTGAGAAGTATCTCTTCGCGTTGATTATTGCCGCTCGAAAGCTGCGACCTTACTTCCATGCCCATGAAGTCACGGTATTGACTAACCAGCCCTTAAAACACTTTTTGAACCGACCGGAGGCGTCGGGGAGATTGGTAAAGTGGGCCATCGAGCTGACAGAGTTCCGCATTCATTTCGCTCCGAGAACCGCTATTAAGGGCCAGGCATTGGCAGATTTTATAGCTGAGTCTACGGCACCCGATCTGGAAGTAACGGGTCCCGCAGAGGGGGCAACCATGGAAGAGGTCCCGACAACAGAACAGCAGCCAGAACAGCCAAATGAGGAGAATACGTGGGAGATGTATACTGATGGTTCATCAAGTGTAGAAGGCTCGGGGGCAGGATTCGTATTGATACCGCCCGGCGGAGGCGAGCCTTTACGATATGCCCTGGCATTGACATTCAAAGCCACCAATAACGAAGCAGAGTACGAGGCTCTCATCACGGGCCTCAAGATTGCCAAGGGTACGGGGGTCGATCATTTAAAAGTAAAGTGCGATGCTAGCTTGGTTGTAAATCAAGTCCAGGGGAACTATGAAGCTAAGAGCCCGACGATGAAGAAATACTTGCACGAGGTGCAGACTTTGAAGGGAAGCTTCAAAAGCTTTGATATCGAGGCGATCCCGAGGGGAGAAAACGCGGAAGCAGATGCCTTGAGCAAGTTCGCTCTGGGAGTAGCCCCCGAGGAGAATCGGAAGGTGCATTTCCTAGAAAGGGTGATCATCTCAAACATCGACCCGGTGGAGGTCTGTGCTGTTGGGACAGGATCGGAAGAAGAGGAGAAGCCCACTTGGATGACCCCGATGGTCACGTACCTGACTACGGGAGTACTCCCCGATGATAAAGTAGCAGCCGTCAGGTTGCGGCGGATTGCAGATAACTACGCGATGGTGGACAACCAATTATACAAAAAATGGTACGTAAAACCTTTCTTAAAATGCGTAGCAGAGCCTGATACAAATCGGATCCTGAGGGAGCTCCACGAAGGAGTCGCGGCTTGCCATGAAGGGGCCCGATCTCTAGTAAGGAAAGCATTGAACTTAGGCTACTACTGGCCCTCGATGAACAAAGAAGCGACCGCGATGGTTCAATCCTGTGATGCATGCCAGAGGTACGCCCCAAATATCGTGGCTCCCGCCGCGGACCTGATGCCCATCAGAAGTGCATGGCCCTTTGCGCAATGGGGAATTGACTTGGTGGGACCACTCCCCCAAGCAAGAGGTCAGTGCAAGTACTTACTCGTGGCCATTGACTACTTCTCAAAGTGGATAGAGGCCAAAGCGTTGGCTAGAACGACGGGGCAGCAGATCCTCAGGTTCCTTCAGACTCAGATCATATCCCGGTACGGGGTCCCGCGAGTGCTGATCAGTGATAACGGCCCTCCGTTTAATGGGACACAGTTGAAGGAGTACCTGGAAGAATTGAATATTGAGCATCGGACCGCTTCAGTCCGCCACGCCCAGACCAATGGCCAAGTAGAATCAGCCAACAAGATCGTGATGGATGGCTTGAAGAAGAGACTTTATGCCTTGCAGGGCCATTGGCTAGATGAGCTCGAAAATGTGCTGTGGGCTGTGAGAACAACACCCAAGCAATCAACAGGAGAAACTCCGTTTGGCCTGGTTTATGGCACGGAGGCAGTTGCTCCTGTGGAAATAGCGGTGGCGTCCCATCGCGCGAAGTATTACGAGCCTCTGACAAACGAGGAAATGAGACGTCTGGACTTAGACCTACTCGAGGAGAAGAGGTGGAAGGCTGATGAGGTCCAGGCCTGAATGCGACTGGCAACAGCCCGATATTATAATCGGCGTGTCAGGTCCCGACAATTCTTCGTGGGAGAACTTGTCTGGCGGAGGAACGAGTTTGTTCATCAAGATCAGATCAACAAGCTGTCACCAAAATGGGAGGGACCCTACAAGATCGTGGGGATGCCAGTGCCCAATGCATACAAATTAGAGGATCTCGAAGGCAAGACGTTGAAGCACTCCTTCAGTGGAGAACACTTGAAGAAGTATCATGTTTGATATGAAGCTGCCACGAATGGCGCAAATTGTCTATCAATAAAATCCGATGTAAGCCTACTTTGAATTATTAGTGAATAAAAGAAGTTGCTTTCCGATCAAATTGCTTTCAAATTTATTCTAATTGTTAATAAGACGTCCCGAGTGACGCGACAAAAGCCTTCCGAGGTACGATGAAAGCCCCGCGGGGGACGCATAAGTCGTCTATATGGCGCGGCCAAAAGCCTTAACAGGTATGAATAAAAGCCCTACGGGGTACACGTAAGTCGTCTATATGATGCAACCAAAAGCCTAGGTATGAAAAGACCCTGATGGGTCCGCGTAAGTCGTCTATATGATGTGGCCAAAAGCCTTAACGGGTGTGAAAAAGCCTTAACAGGTCCGCGTAAGTCGTCTATATGACGCGGCAAAAAGCCTTAAAGGGTACGATTAAGCTGTCCAGTAGAGATGCAATGAAAGCCTTAAGTGGTGAAGTCCTGACTTTGGACGAGAAGCCTTAAGTGGTGAAGTCCCGATTGGACGAGAAGCCTTAAGTGGTGAAGTCCCGACCTTGGACGAGAAGCCTTAAGTGGTGAAGTCCCGACTTTGGACGAGAAGCCTTGAGTGGTGAAGTCCCGATTGGATGAGAAACCTTAAATGGTGAAGTCCCGGCTTTGGATGAAAAACCTTAAATGGCAAAAGTCTTAAGTAAAACGTCAGAAGGACGTATGGCGCATCAGAACGTTCTAAGTAATGAATTTTAAGCCGCTTTAGATAAAGTGCACGCGAGTATCGGAGCCAAGACAGATGGAAAGAAAACTATTCATATAAAGGCTCGAAGGCCAAAAGAGTTCATTACAAAAGATAAAGGAGAAAAACGACAAGGACTAAAAATGTAAGCATTAAATTTGGTCCTTGTTAGAAGATGGGCCCTCAGCGGCGTCGGAGGGAGCAAGGTTTGGAGGGGCTTGGGCAGAAGGCTCCGCAGTGGGCGGAGTCGGGTCCACAGCAGTAGCCTCTTCACTCTCCGCGGGGAGGTTGAAGTACTTCTCTGCAACAGGAGCAAGGGTCTCCGACTTCGTGAAGTCGATGGAATCCGCGTAGGCTGTGTAGAGTTCCTCGACGGCATTGAACAAGACGTCCTCCACCTCGGACTTGCAGAACTCCACAGCAGCCAGCTTGAATTCCTCGGAGTCCCGATACTCCTTGTGGCCCTGAAGACGACCCTCCGCGCAGCCTTGCAGCCGACCTTCCTCGAGACCCTGAGCCTTGGCCTCAGCAAGCTGGGCAGAAAATTCAGCCCTCTCCGCCTCAAACTTCGCCTTGGCTTCCTTGAGAAGATCCGCGAAGACGTTTTTCTCATGAATGAGTTGCTGCTTCTCCTGCTCATTCCGCTGATGCTCCATTCGGGCCATCTTCTGATCTCGACGCATGACAGCCTCATGGTCGTGGACCTTCTTGAGCAGGCTTGTGGCCATGTCATCGAGGAGAGCCTTCTCCTTGGCCATCTTATTTTCAGCCGCCACCGCCTCGTCACGCTCCATCTGAAGCCTGGCTAGGGCTTCAGGGTTCGCCTGGGCCTGGGCCTCCACCAAAGCACTCTTCAGGGCCAGGATAAGGCCAAAACAGCGCTGTTGGTTGGCGGTGTCCTGGGAAAAAGAAGAGGAGATCAAGATGTAAATAATTGAAGACGAAAGTAGTAAGGAGAATGAAACGAGAATAGAAGTTTTACCTCCATCCGTCGGATGGCCATGTCACGAATCTCCTCCTCAAGGTCCTCCTGCGCGAAGGACAGGGGCCGCTTCAAGGCCGGAGGAACTGACCCCGCCAGCAGATGCAGGGCCAAGCTGGGATCAAGGTCTCCCCGCCGAAGTGGAATACCGCGGAGAGACTCGATCGGGTTCCAGGGTAGCATCCCCTGGTCGGGAGTAAAAACCTTATAAAGGTTTTCATCCACAGGGAGAGGAGGGATGGCCCCGGAACCCTCAGCCGGAAGAGCCACCTCAGCTGGTGGCTCGGGAGTCGGGGTCCGAAGAGCGGGAGGAGGACTCTTGGATACGTCCCTGGCAGCGGGCCTTGTGCTCCTAGACCCCGACCGGCCACGGGGAAGCAGGCCCCCCTCTACAAGCTCCTCGACGGAAGGAGAAGCTTCCAAGTGGGTCACCGGACGGAACGGAGTCCCCGCCGGGACATCCTCCAGCAGCAGCTCTTGGTGAGCGGCATCCTCCGCCGGAATAATGGCCTCTGTCGGGGCTGGAGCCTCCGAGGGACCTGCGTCAGTGGGACGAATGAAGTCAGGAAGAGTACCTTCAGGGCACCATATGATTTGGCGATCAAAATATTCCTCCTTTCCGAAGACGTTGTAATATCCCGCTTCAATAATATGAGGAACTTCTCCGCGAAGAATATATTTGATCTCTTCAACCCGCACCTTCCGATCGTCGGGGATAAACTCCTTAGGAATTAATTGTCTATAACGCTTAATGGCACGACGAACGCGCTTACCTTCTTCGGCGGTGGTGGCCCCAAAGGCCCGATCTATCTCCTCCCGCCTGGCCTTCTTGGCCCCGACTTGTTCGTCGGAAGGAGGGGCTGCAGACAGGGGAGTGGAGGAAGAAGCGCCTTTCTTCACCAGCTTGCGCTTCCGTCGGGAACCGCTCTGGACGGCATCAGTCTCGCCCTGCTTCATAATGAGATGAGTCAACAGAGAAGCCTTCTTGGCTGCAAAGGTAAAAATAAAATGGTTAGAAATATTACCCAGATGACTAAATCTTTGGAAACGGAGTCGAGGAGTCGAACTCCGATAGTAATCAGGTTCTTCTCCTGGAGCTTGTTGGCATCGATGGGTATGAAATTGTCCCCCCAGCGGTAGAGTTGAACCATCTGGAGGGTGTTGAGGTCATCCTCGGAATAATCTTGGAGCTTGGGGGCAGGGTCCGCCACAACCTCCCATCGAGGCCAGCGGACAGAGCTATGCTGGACGAAGAAGTAGTACTTCTTCCAGCCGCTATTGTCGGATCCCGAGTCACGAATCAGCATCCGATCCTTGTGAAACTTCCAGGTTTCGCTGTCCCAGCCGAAACGTGAAAGTTGTTCCTTTGTCCACTTGGGGAGTCGGGGGGAGAAGGAGCAGACACCAGCTTTGTTGCACTTCATGCCGTAGAAAGTGCGGAACAGCAGAAGACTGTACGTCCACTGCTGGCGGTAGCATAGGAGCTGGAAGGCATTCCACACGCGGATGGCGTGTGGAGAGAAAGTACAGGGGTGCGTTTTGTAGAAGTTGCACATCTCCACCATGTTTCCACAGAAGGGGAACCGAATCCCCGCGCTTATTTGTCCCGTGGAAACAAACGCTTCCCCTGCCCGAGGAGGTGTGACAGTATGCTTCCTTCTACCAGCAGCTTGCGATTCGTAGGGGAAGCGAGGCTCCCAATCCGAGGTGATACACCCCTCTCTAAGAGCAGCCTCGTACGAAGCTTCAGAAATCTCATTGACAGCAAACTCGAAAATGAAGGGAGCCCTAACCTCAGAACTAGCTTCGTCTAGAACGATCGCAGACAAGAGAAATTGAGAAAAGAAGAATGAACAGTAAGTAAATTACGAAAACGTGGAAAGAAGTCCTTACCAGACATGATCGGTGGTCAAGGGAGTAAGGATGAAGAAGAGCGGAAGGGTTGAAAGCCTTGGTCACTTGAAACACCAGGAAGGAGCTTGAAGAGAACTTCGAATGCAAGGATGGTTGAAAGCGAGAGAGTGCAGAAGAAGTGAATGAGACCAGGGTTTTACCTTTTATAGGCCAAAGGACAATGGAAGGGACGCAATCGTGACCGTTGAAGGCGAAACGATTCGATCACGACCATTGAACTAGGGAGACGGTACGGAGAAGACAGCTGGATGGGCTGGATCTGGGCCATTGAAGAGGAAACGACACGATCTCAATCGACGAGATTATAGGCACGGAAGAGACGGGTGTGATGTCACGGTTACTTTTTCAGAAAACAGCAGTCACGCTGATTTAAGCGCCGTTTCTCTATCCTCAGGCATTTAATGCTGCAGCAACCGAGGAGTCTTCTTGGATTTGGCAACTGCCCGTGGGGCCTGGTGGGCCCAGAACAATCATAAGAAAGAGACTCTGACATGTAACGATCACACGCGAAGATCAAAACCTCCGACGGTGGTATCGGAAGGTATGAAGACAAAAGCCTCTAATTGAGACATCAAAAATTGCAAAGGTCAAAGCCCCCGACGGTGGTATCGGAGGGTGCGAAAACGGAAACCTCCGACAACGAGGTCAAAAAGCATGAATTAGAAGACACGGCGAACTAAAGTCCCCCCATGTCTTGGGGGCAAATGATGGGTTCCGATATAATCGTTAGCCCCGTTAAACAGTCAATGGACGGCGAATAGGTCCAGTGGGCCTCGTGAAAGCCTGGAAGGCCCAGATGCCCAGTACGAAGGGTCCCGATTTAAGCGATCCTGACATAGGAGCTGTACGCTCCCGATAAGAAGCCTCTGAGTAGGCCCCGATATGCCTTGGTAAAGGCCTCGATAATAAAGCCCCGCAGAGGCTGGACCTGTCCCGTAGAGACTGAAGGTCCTGGGTGGTGATCTAGAATGAGACAACTCTGGAGTCCCCGACAGGAGTCGGGACTTGGGATCAGAGGATAAGACCGAGAAACCCGCCTACCAGATAGAGTAGTGGGAGACGGTTGAAGATAACGGATAAATTCCCCCGAGATACGCAGGGCGTGCCCGAAATACGCGGAGTATGGGTAAGATACGCGGAGCGTGGGGCGAGATATACGGAATCCCCCGAGATATACGGAATCGTGGCTATAACGGCCAAGCTTGGCCTCAGGTAACTCTGGGTGACTTCGCCTCCTATATAAAGGAGGAAGTTACCCCAGAAAACCCTAATTCCAATACGAGCTTAGACTTTTGCTTACCACTCCATTGATTACCGTACTCATTTAAGCATCGGAGAGGGATTCTGGGTCACCACCCAGGTCATCCCCTTTTGCAGGACCACGCGGAGCTTAGGAGTCCAATCATTCCGTCAAGGACGTAACAGAGCTTCGCCCGTATCCAACAATGGCTTCTTTTAGAACCACCCTACGCATGCATGCTTTGGATTCCATATCCAAAGTAATATATCTTTATTTATTTGTAATTATTAGTATATATAAATAAATACGAGAAGATGATTTATCTCATTCATCTATTTGGTTTGGTTGAGGAAGAGGGGACAGGGGGTTTTGTAGCGTGGAGTGCAGGTGCAGGCAGATTTTGATGGACGAGCAGGCCGAGGCTGCTTCGAGTTCGAGGAGTCATCACCCTTGTGCCTCCGTCCGGGATGTTGGCAGCACCGCATATTGATATTATTAATCCATCCATTCATATATATATATATGTAATTGCACCACTCGGCGAGATCTAAGTCTAACACAAAGACAAACCAAAAGAATGTGTTCCCTACCTAGATATATATATAGCCTAGTTAAGCTAACTAGCTCCTTAATTAGGATATCATGACTATCTCATATTATATACATATATATAATAACCAGTCTCTCTCAGTAATTTTCTGTTCAAGCAAACTTAATTCTTGTATTATTTTTCGTCCCATATTTCTATCTAACAACTTTATCCAGGGACTTGTATGAAAATAAAGCAATCTCGTTCTTCGTCTCTTAGATCATTCAACACATTTAAAACAATGTGTATCATCAAAGTACAGTATGGCAACACAATATTTGTAATAATTTTAAATGTGTTGATATAATTGATAAACCTTGTAGCAACTTCCATGCAATTTTATAGATGTTTTATTGAAAAACTAAAATTTTAATTATATTTCATAGTTTGTATTAATAATGAATGAACCGACGAAGAGATAAATAGAAAATATCACTTTTTTTTGCTAGATTTGTTAAGAGAGATGAAGAGTTAGATGGTCCCGAAAAAGATAAAGAGACGCTTGTGTTGTATAAATCATGGTATGACAGTGTTCGAATCACGACGGGGATGAATATTAAGTTAAAGAGTTCTCTATCTTTGCGAATCATGGCACGGCAATGTCAGGGTTACGACGAAGATGAAAATTAAATGAATTTGTTATAATGATATTTCTATTTCTAATTCCAATTTTTTTTTTTTTTAAGATTGTTGTAAACTGGATTAAATTAGAACACTCAAAAACACTTGGTTACTGCAGTAACTTATGCAGCAAGCTGTTGGGGCTTATATCGCAAGAAAAAGAAGAACAAGAAGAGTGTAAATGTAATTGAAGGAATTGATTCGATTAGCTAAGGATTACAACAAATTTAAAGTGTCTACAAAACAGAAAGTCCCTAAGATTAAGCACACTAGACCAATTAAGCTAGAAATTAGCTAACAATTTGAGAAAAAAAAAACATGTGTTGCAAATCGCAGATTGAAGGATGAGAGTTAAACCGGCGGTCTGAACCCATTTTCGAACCGGACTGGACTAACTAACTGAACTTGCTAAAAACGGAAACTCTTAAATTCACTCCCCAAAGCTTGACAATCTTGTTAGATTCAAGCTTAAGTTATGAGCTCAACTCCAAGTCTTCTTCTCAAGTACTCAAACGAGCTTGTCTTCAATGATTTGGTGAGTATATCTGCAACTTGTTCCTCACTTTTGCAGAAACTTAGCTCAATTTCCTTGTCTCCGCATAAATCACGAAGGAAATAGTACTTGACATCTATGTGTTTACTTCTGCCATGGAGAACTGGATTCCTTGAGATCTTGATGGTGGAGTTATTGTCATACATCACGTCAATAGCTTCACTTTGCTTATCCTTCAAACTTTCTAGCACTCTTCTAACCCACAAAATTTGACACGCAGAGGAAGTTGCTGCAACAAACTCAACTTCGGTGCTTGAAAGTGTCACTATTGGTTGCTTATTGGATGACCATAACACTGCACCTTGACTCATCATCAATGCAAAGCCAAAAGTGTTTCTCATGTCATCTCTATCACATGCATAGTCACTGTCAGTGTAAGCAATCAAAGCATCTTTCTCACTCTTCCTATACCTCAGACCATGATCCTTAGTTCCTTGCAAGTACCTAAGGATCCTTTTTACTGCATTAAGATGCTTCTCAATGGGCTTCTCTGTATATCTAGACACGAGACTGACTGCAGATTGAATGTCAGGTCTAGTTGCTGTCAAATACATAAGACTCCCTATCAATTTCTATAGAAAGTCCTATCTACTTCTTCTCATGTGCCTTCCTTTGTGAGTCTTATACCTGTTTCTATTGGAGTTTGACAGGATTGCAATCCTGTAACCTGATTAAAATGTCTCTAACATACTTCTTTTGGCGGACACTAATTTCATTAGATTCATGTTTTACTTCTAATCCTAAGAAATAATGTAGCTTTTCCCAAATCAGACATCTCAAACTCCCTCATCATTAGTTGCTTAAACTCATCATATAGCTCAGTGTTGTTCCATGTGTATATCAAATCATATACATAGACACAAACAATCAAGAAATTGCCATTTCTTGTTGATTTCATAAACAAGGTGTGCTCACAAGGACATTTTTCAAACCCTTTTTATATTAGAAACGGCTCTAACCTGCTATACCGGGCTCTATGAGCCTGCTTTAGACCATACAGAGCCTTCTTGAGCCTATACACCATGTTCTCTTTTCCCTTTACTAAGAAACCTGGTGGTTGATAAATAAATACCTTTTCTTCTAGCTTCCCAAGAAGAAAAACAGACTTTACATCTAGTTGGTAGAAGGGCCACTCATTCTGAGCAACTAGAGCTATTACTAGTCTCATTGTGCCTAACCTTGCTACTGGTGCAAACACCTCAGTATAATCTATTCCATATGATTGTTTGTACCCCTTAACTACTAACCTATCTTTGTATTTGTCTACTTCACCATTCTCTTTAAGCTTTGTTTTAAACACCCACTTAACTCCTATGGTTTCATGATCCGTAGGCAACCTAACCATTTCCCACGTCTGATTCCTTTCTATTGAGTTTATTTTTACTTGCATAGCTTCTCTCCATTTACTCTCCTTACATGCAGACTCATAACTCACAGGATCACAATCAGCATATATGCAGTAATGAGCTATGAAATCAGGATCATTCCTATGAATTTCTACACTACTAACCTCATAGTCATCAAGATATCTTGGTTCCTTGACTATTCTTGAATTTCTACGCCACTCTTCTTGAGGTCCAACTGCAATTGGTGACTCTCCATAGTCAAGTGCTTCTTTATCTCCTTATTGATCTCAAGCTCTTATTTCAGTGGGTGAGTGATCATTAGCATTAGTGGTATCTTGGTCTTCTCATTCTTCTTGTATGTTGAGATCAACACCATCTTCATTTTTTGCACGTGCTTGCTCATTCTCTTTGAGCTCCTCATCTTCTACAATGAGCACATCTCTTTTAGGCTTCTCACTGCCCCATTCTCAGTCTCTTTCTTTAGAAACCTTCACATCCCTACTTATCACTATCTTCCTTTTGATAGGATTAAAGAGTTTATATGCTTTTGTAACATCACTTAAACTCATAAATACACAGTTTTCAAACTTGTCATCTAGTTTCTTTCTATATACGGACGGTACTTTTACAGAAGAAACACATCCAAAAACTCTAAGATGACTTACAGAGGGTTTAAATCCAGTCCAAGCTTCTTGAGGAGTAATATTTCTCACTGCAAAGGTTGGGCACTTGTTTAGCACATGAAAGCTCCAGAGAACAGCTTCACGACAAAACTTCTTTTGCCCTCTTCTTGTGTTTAGGATGCTTCTCACCATGTTCATCACAATCTTGTTTTTCCTCTCTGCTACACCATTCTGATGTGGTGTGTGAGGAGCCGTCTTTTGCCTTTCTATACCATGTGCTTCCAGATATTTCTTGAACTCATATGAGGAAAACTCACATCCTTTATCTGTTCTGAAACACTTAATCGTATGCCCACTTCCTTTCTCAACTGCAGCTTTGAACCCTTTAAAGATACTAAAGCCTATGGTTTCTCACTTAAAATTGAAACTCGTGCTTTTCTAGTAAAGTCATCTATAAAATGAGATGAAGTAGCTTTTACCTCCATTAGATGTTGGTTTAATAGACCCACACAAGTCTGAGTGAACCAGCTGCAGTGGTTTGGTGGCTCTCCATTCTTTGTCTTTGGGGAATTTGTCTCTTTCATGTTTCCTAAACACACATCATTCACACAGTTGATGTTGTATTTCGATTGTAGGGAGGCCTTCCACCATCTTCTTCTGACACAAGGTATTGAGTCCATTCAAATTCAAATGACCATACATTAAATGCCAAAGTCAGGAATGCTTGCTACTCTTCTCTTGAACTGCAAGACTTCTCTATAAAGTCTCAAGTCTCAATGGAAATGGCCTATTTGGATTCATCTGAATTACCAAAGTTGAGCCTGAATTACCAAAGTTGAGCCTTTCTTGTCTTCATAATTTTTTCACTTCTCCTTCTCAAAATGCACTAAGTATCCCTTCTGGAGGATGTTAGCATTTGGATAATGCGCCACCATAACTAAAAGCCCATTAATATAAGCTAATTACCTAAGTAATTAGGTAATGTCACATTAGGGATTTTGGGTTAGGCCTAAAATCCCAATTGACATGAGAGGCCAAAAATTGGGCCTCCACTAGTAGATGGCCGGCCGAATATGAGGTGAGGGAAAAGTGGAATTTTGTCCACTTTGCTCCTCTTATACATAGGGAGGGGTTGGAGATTTATAACAAGTCAATTCTCTCATCCTTTGTGGTGAGATTAAAAAGAAAACTCTTCTCTCTATTCTCTCCTAGTTTCGGCCGAACCACCCTAGACCTAGGAGGTGCCAAATTGTGTCAAGCAATTTACTCCAGAGATCCATCCTGCGAAGAATCAACTGAGGCTTTGCTGTGAGGCATAATCCGCGTAGGGCTTCTCTAACAGGAACCTCTACGGGAACCGTCCGACGGATCGAGAACTCCCCTTCAAGCGATCTAAGGTACACAGAAGCTAAGTAGGTATGTGCACTATCTTCCGCTGCGTATTAATTACCTAGCACATATCTTGATATTGTTTTTGTTGTATCTACCCCCGTAATCCTACAGAGTATCAGAGCCAAGTTAGGAGTTCGTGATTTGATAAAACTGGTGTTCTTGGTTTTATTTAAAATCTGGCCAAAATTTGAAAAGGTGGAAGTTTTTATTTTTTTATTTTTTTTACAATCATGTTGGCCGAGATTTTTCATGGTGTTCATAGTGTAGTTTTATGTTCATGATCTTCAAGAAAAACAAGACTTGTATCAAAATTACAGATTGGATTCTTGATATTTGCAAGATTTGATCTTGAAATTTGACCACAAACCCTAATTTATGTGTTTCGACCGAACCTTATTTAGGTGTTCAATGTGAAATTTTTAATTTCTTAGTCCAAAAGTAACCCTAAAGTGACCGAAATTTTGAGAAAATTATCTTACATGTTTCGGCGGGAATTTTCCTTCCTAGGTATTAGGCCAAAATTAGGGCTAAATTCACAAGATAATTGTGGATAGTAACTATCAATATATCTAGCACAATTTTAGGGATGTAGATATTATTGATAAATATAGATGTCTAAAAGATTGAGAAAATATATATTATTGATAGACTATATATCCCTAATATTAAATATTGAAAATAATATATATATATATATAGTGTTACCAAATATGTATATGTATATATATTGTTGATTGATTATATATTTCTAATATAGAATCTTGACAATAAATATATATATATATATATATATGTTTGTGTCGAATTGTATATATATACATATGCAGAAAATTAGAAATTATTTTATAATTAATTGTTACTTGGTGGCTAAGTTAAATTTTTTTGTAGATTTTAAAACCCTACTTAGCCCACAAGTAACAATTTCGGCCGAACCCTATGGGTAATGGACCGGTCCAATTTAGCACATCCGGGTCGGGTCAACCAACCCGGAAAACCATGGGAACTGAACCGGACCGAACGGGTCAAACCGAACCGAACCGGGTCGGGTTTAATGATATTAAACCGGTTCAGTTCAACCAAACCGGGTTTTCTCAATCTGTCTGACCCATTCGGGTCGGACTGGGGCAAATAATATGGGTCAAACTGACCCGGTTTGAGTGTCGAGCGAACCGGTATTGACTGAACCGGACTCTTAAAACCGAATCGAACCGTGTCGAATTAAAATAGAATGGTCGAATTTTTAAAATCTAAATGTTTTTTAACTTTAAAATTACCTACACAGTGCTTGAAGGGTTTAATTTATTCGCATTTTAATTAAACTTGATGCCTAGTTTTGATTATGGGGATGCATCTCGGAAATGCATGATTTTGGAACTGGATCAGTAAGTGGGCTGAATTGCAATTGTTATTTAATTGATATTATTGCATGATTAGTATTGTTGTCTTGACTATGTCAAGCTAGCTGGATATTGCATGTTGTGGGCCGAGCCCTGGTTTTCAATTAATGAGTTGCGCACTAGGATAGACATGCTGTGATGGTTGCAAATGCCTAGGATTCATGTCTAGAAGTACGCATGATTGATTGATAGCACAAATTGCAAATCAGCCCTAAAAGTCTAAAAAAAAATTAAAACCGAAAATCAGTCGTCAAATATGTATGTTTGAATGGTGTGATCACGCATGATGCGTATGCATGAATATTGAGGATGTATGAGCATGTGATAATTTACCTAAGCAGTAGAATTATTTATGCGAGCATGAATTCCTCGGAACATTAGACGCATGACGCGTGTGCATGATATGTGGTTTGTTTCGTGGATGTGATATGCGCATGATGATTTACTTGTGTGGTAGAATTATGTGTGCAAACTAGAAATCCTCAAAAACGTTTTAAAAAGGGTCTTGGGAAAGCCAAGATCGGGTGTTTTAAAGCCTCCCGTTCCGGTAAAAGCGATTAAACCGTTTTAAAGGACTGGTCTATTAGAAAGAAGACGTCGGTAATGTGAACTCTTTCACGACCCCCCCTTCCCTCGGTTTACTTGCGGTTGGTTGGCTTAAATGTCTGCGGAATCATTATTTGTCGCATTCTATCTCATAGATATCCAATGTATGCAATTATTTTTCCAAAATGTTATTGTCTCCCTGATTTTTTATAATTATCAATGTGTGTTTGAATTGGCTGAATGAGTGCGATTCGACATTCCTCGCAATCTTGATGGTGAGTACTATGATGGCTGAGTATGTGTTAAAGTCCTTTCTGCTGCGATCCCGAAAGCAGAGAGGACAACTACGGATGAATGTGGTAGTCTGTATGACTTTGATGATAATGGATGAATGTGGTAGTCTGTTCCCAATAATAGGGGTTGAACCTTGGACAAAAAAAAAGTTCTTTGATAATCTGAAATCGATTATGGGGTAATGTTCAATCTTGGACAAAGAGGTTGAGGGAGACTTCAATTGCAACCACATAACGTTACAGCTTTTAGTGTCCCCTCTGCATCCGCTTCGGTGGAAGCAAGGACGCTGAAGCTAGAAATTTTGGTTGTGAATGATGGTCTCCCCTCCATGGATGCTGGTGTAAAAGCCGCTCGAGATCTTCGAATAAAAGGTCAACATGGAGAAGAGGTTTCCCATTTAATGGTTGACTGACTTTGATGGGGCTCACTTACCATGAGTCTTTTCAAGTGCAGTGACCATGATGAAAGGGAAAACAACTTCACAAATCACCATAGGACATCAAGGAAGTGTTATCAGAACCGGACCGGACATCGAACCGGTTAGAGCTCCGTTTCACGGTTCAGCCGGTTCGACCCGGTTCGAACCCGGTCGAACCGTTCTAGTGAGAAAAAATAAATAATAACAGAGTAGACTTTCGATGGGAAAATTCCTAGGTAAGCTTGGTGTTTACACCAAACCAATATTATAAAGACAAGTGTCTTTACTCCCACCATTTTAGGGTTCATTCTTAGGGTTTTAGAAAAACAACCAATAAAATAGTGACGCTTGTCATTATAATATTGGCTTGGTGTAAACACCAAGCCTACACAAGAATTGGCCCGATGACTTCCAAGTTCCAATAATAAAATTCAAAAGTCCATAGTCAAAGCCCATCCCAAGTATTGTATACATAGGTAAACAAAACAACTAAGACAGCAGCCCTCCCCTCCTATTCATCGTCTTTCTCAACTGCCCTCCTTCATCGTCTTTCTCCTCTTCATCCTAGGTGATTGACCTTTTTTATTCGCCAACGCTGGAATCAAGCAGATGTAGTCGATTCCCGTTCAGCCCAGTCGCCGTAAGTCCAGTTCTATTACTTTCAGTCTGGAATCGACAATGAAGACCAACTTCCTGATCGACGTCGACCTCATCTCCACCAGAAGCCTTGAGTAAGCGTCGCTCTATAAATAAAAACACCACTTCTAGATCCTAGCACAGAGCAGCTGCAGAAAGTTCAACGATCCATCCAGCTTCAGTGCAAGAGCCATGAGAACCTCGTTGTTGTTGCAATGCTTGGGGAGCTTGAAATTGCCCTGAGCTACGAGTCCGTTGTAGATCTCCCTGAAGTTGCTCATCCGCCGTCATCAACCATGGCAGCCTGATTGATCGTCTTGCTTCTGTTTTAGCTAGGGTTAGCACTTTGAACTGAATTGATTTTATTTTAGTTTATTTTTTTAATATCGAACCGGTGAACTGGAGGAACGGCAGGTCCGCTTAAAACCGGATGGTTCTCTAAAAATCGGACTGTTGAACGGGGTTCGCTTACATCCTCCGTTTTTACTCGAACCGGACCGTTGAAGGCACCGGTTCCAGTTCGAACCCGGTCGGTCCGGTCCGGTTCTGATAACACTGCATCAAGGGATTCAACCTTGATTTCCACATATCGTGAAGAGAACAAGACCCTAGAGGCCACAAACGAATATCAGGTGGGTCAAACACCATGGATAAAGTGTGTTTCAAGTACGCCTCGTTTGTCGTAAATATAAAGCTGTAAAAAGGTTTTATTCAGACACAAATCATCTGATGTGATTCACTCGTGAATTTGTTCAAACGAAAATCCAAACCTACTATTTAGGAACCAAAATATCGGCCAGGACAAATGGTCATACAATACGAAACTTTAAACATACTCCATCGTTAGTATCGGGTCGACCGAACTGAATAAACTCATCGATTGTGTAGAAAGAATGCATAGTGATTTAAATATTCCTTATTTGTTAGTAATCCATTAAATAATTAAAATCGTAATGATGAACATGTGCGAAACCGATTCAGTTGAATTTTGGAAACGAAACGATTTCGCAACAGGTAAAAGCTGGTGAGTTGCGCGCGCGAAGCGCGAGGTTCCTCGAAAGATGGGACACATCGATTCAAAGTACAAATTCAATACTATGTGTATTCTTAATTTAATGCTTGATAGATACTTTCATTAGATTTAAGACCTATTCCGGGCTTTACTCATTGATTTCTCATAAATCGAGAAGAAGTATGCTTTAAAAGCTACCACGATCTCGTACAGAATCAAATGTTGCAGTAGGTGTGTTAAGACGTGTGTATCGGCTCTGCGGGTCTTCGATCCGAATAACACTTCTCACGGGTAATTTTTTCTCTTTTGCAATCCGTTAGCTTGCAAATACGATCTGTTATCTCTAAGCGACCCGTTATCCGACTCCTTGCCAACCTGCACAAGGGGCGATATCGAGCACGGAGAGGGGGGTGGTGCTCGATGGGACCTCTCTGATACGTAAGTAAGTTCGGTATTCTTGAGAGAAGGCAGAGCTAAAACGAGTAAAGTTGCAACATGATGGAAATGAATAGAACTTGAGCACTATATATAGGTTTCATGGGGATTAAGATGGCTTAAAGACACCGTTAATCCCTAAGTACACTTAATTAACACATAATGAAGGGATTAAGCCCTTAAAAGCATGGAGAGGTTGGTGAAAATGACTAAGTGTTGGACGGGTAAAACGATGTCGGGACCTCGCGAGAAGAGGTCCGTGTGACACGGTTCGGAAACGTTGTACACTCCCTTGGGGGGGTACACGGCGTCCAGACAGGGTCTCGGGACCTTCGGGGTCGGATGAAAAATCCGACCCCTAGGTCCTGGGATCGGTCCAGCCGGACCGATTTCTTCTAGGAGAGATCGGGCCTGCTGGTCCGATCTCACCTAAGTGAGGTCGGGCCAGCGGACAAGTCTGGGAGATTATTTTTTGCTCGTCCGGGCCGTTCACGCTGTGGGTAATGTGTTCGGGTCAAAGTTTTGAATTATAATCGTAAGTGGGGTGGCCAAAATAAGACAATCTGAATTAAAACGGGTTCAAATTGGGCGTATATCCATCACATGCCATCGATTCAACCAACGCTCCAACCTTGATTGACTCTATTTTATGATGGGATGACACGCACCATTTGAAGCCATGGTTTTACCTCTTGATGAATCATTTACTTGTCCATAGGTGCGTTTTCCGTGCCTTGTCCTCCGTTTCTCAAAATAGAGGAATTGTAAACGTTAGAGTAAACGTGCACGTGCATAGGCACGTGTCCGTAAAATATGGATGTAATGAAAGTTCAATCTCTTCGTGTATACATTTTTTTTAAAAAATGCTAATATACATGGGAATGCAATGCAATCATGATCATGGGTTGATGTTGTTAGCATATGGTGACGTGGCGTCGTAATTGGTAGCCCGTTAATATATGTGGTTACCTAAGATAATTAGGTAAATGTCACATTAGGGCTAATTGGGTCAGACCTAATTTCCATGTGAAAATGGAGGCCCAAAATTAGGCCTCCCCCACCACATAATTCGGCCGAAACCCTAAAAGGGAAGGGGGAGGATTTTCTCCTCCCCCACAAGGAGGTCTTGGGGTCACCTCCAAAACACACATTGATCACAACTCCTCCTAAGTTGTGATTTGAGAGAAATCCCTTTCTCTCTATAGTGAGTTCGGCCGGCCCAATAAACACCACTATTGGTGTGCCAAATTGCTTCCGAGCATTCAGTCCGAGGTTCTGTCCCCGTTGAAGAATCGATCAGAGGATTTGCTGTGGAGCTTATACCGCGTAGGACTTCTTCTCACGAAGAACTTGTACGAGTTCCAACCGGAGGATCAGAACTCCCTCCACAACGTTCTTGGGCAGGAAAGCTATTGAGGTATGTGTACATTATTCCGCTGCGTAATTAGATTACTTACAAGTACACGTTTAGCATATCGTAGTATTACGTCCCCGTAATCCAACAGTGGTATCAGAGCCATGTTAGGAGTTCTTGAAATTTTGATAAACTGATGTTCTTGAGAATTTTTTAAAAACCGAAATTTTTATGATGAACACCATGAGTAATCCGAATTTTTTTAACAAATTTCATATGTTTGATCTTTAAAAACTTAAAATTTTCGGAATTTACATGTTTTTATAGATCAAAACCGAAAATTCATGTTTAAATTTGAGTTTGATGTTCATGATCTTCAAGAACACGATAAGATTCATCAAGAGAAATATTTGGATTCATGATCATAGTACTGTTTGATCTTAAAATTTGACAATTTTTCCAATTTTTGGTGTTATGGCCGAAGTCCTAGGTGAATTATTAAGTAAAAAATTAAAATATTGGGGTGCAAGTAAGTAAAATTCGGCCGGCCTTAGCATATGGATATATTTGTTATCATATTTTAATTTTATTAAAATGAGACAATATATCTATAAATTGGAAAGATAAGGAAAGATTCACATTATATATTAAAATATATAAAATATCAATATATTTAGCTAAAATATAGGGATAAAGATATATTGATAGGATTTAGTTACTTAAAAGGATTAAGAAAAATATTATCAACATATATTTTAATCCCTAAAGATGTATTTGACAATAATATATATATGTGTGTGTGTGTGGCCGAAATTATGGATATATATGTGAGGGTTGTCCTCACCACCAGGTACCTTTTGAATATTATTAGTATTATTATTTTATTATTATTATTATTATTATTATTATATTTAGTTTCCATATTTTTATAAAATATGTGATTTGGTCCTTATTATCTCTAAGACCCATATATTTTTATATTTACTATTACTAAAAAAAATCATTTAGTTAAATTTGATTATTTTTATTTTTTAAGCTCGCTTAATTGACAAGTCACCGTAGTTACTATTAACTTCTAAATCTAATATACTTATCAGTTAGAGTCAGCATAGATATATGATATGCATTCAGTATGTTAAAATGTCGGGTGCATGCATTTTTCTTCACCATATCCCAGATTTGGGGATGTTCCTCATGTTGACATTTTGTATCACATAAATCAGTCACTTGTCAACTCATATAAAAACATATCAATATATAAATCAAATGTGGTTCTTGAAGTTTGACTTTACATATAACATGTTACTTAATGTTTAATACTTAATGGCTTGAACTATTAATTTAGTTCTTGTGTTTGTAAATTCAATCATATTAGGTATATCCTAATTAGTAGTTGAATAGATAGTTAATGTGAATTCAAGTATAAACTTCTGACATTGGTAATTTAAAAAATTGATGATTTAGTCCCTACTATATTTGAGATTTACTAAAATTTTCATTATTTAAATTGCATTAACTTTTTTAGTTAAGGTCGCTTAACTGATATCCTACATTAATTATCATTAACTCTTAATACAATATACCTATAAATTCGAGTCACCTTGAAAGTAGGATATGTATTCAACTCGTGCAAAACTTCGAGTACATGTTGAGATTTTTTGTATCACATATATCAGTTAATTGTCAAATCATATAAAGTGTCAAAATATGAGTCAACCACAGTTCTTGAAATTTGACCTTACAGATAAATTACTCATCGTTCAACATTTAGGGTCTCGAACTATTAATTTAGTTCTTCAGCCTATCAGTTCAAACAAATTGTGTACAACCTAATTAGTAGTTAAATAAGTAATTGACGTAAAGTTAAGTATAAACTTTATATTTTGATGAATTGAATTTCATTTAGCTTTAAATCAATTTTTGTTGGTATTATGGTATAAAATTGCAAGGAAAGTATATAGTTACGTTTGTATAGGTTAAACTGCTTCACCGATCACCGATGACTCTAAGTAGTTAAGTACCGGTTTACAATCTTCACTCCTCAGGTCGATGAGTTAGATACAACTTTGTCGTTAATAACCCACGTCATGCGCGATCCAACTCAGTATTAGTTCTAACCGTAAATATATATATATTTGTAAGGCTAATTTAGTACCGTAACTGAAACAATAGTTAATTTTGTACCTAATTACCCTCTTCTATTTTTCCCATTTTGAATTATATTGTGTCGTTCTTTTTTATCATACATATTCATTTCTCGCAACCCATTAAGTTGACCATGTATTAATTAAATATTATCATATTAGAAAACTTAAGATAAATTATGTATCTTGATACTTAGACAATCGATACGCGTGCAACACACGCGTTATTAACTAGTATAATATATATATGCAATATTGTAAATTATTTTAAATAATTAATATTTCTTGGTGGCTAAGTTAAGTTTTTAGTGGATTTTAAAACCTTACTTAGCCCACAAGATATATTTCGGCCGAACCCTATAGGTTTATTGGGCCGGTCCAATTTGCAAAACCGAAACGGGTTAAACCAATCCGGGTTTTTCTTAATCGGGTCGGGTCAGACCAAAGTAACTAAGTGAATCTAAACCGAACCGGTTTCGAGTGATGAACCGAACCACAATCTTATTTTATTGAACCGTTTCGGACCAAACCAGATTTTTAAAATCTGACCGACTCGGACCGGATTTTAAATTGGACCGAACCAAATTTTAAAATTTTTCGTAAATTTTAAATGTTCAATAAAATAGGATGTCAAATTTTAAATCCAAAAGTTTTCAAACTTTAAAAGTTAACCTAAACGGTGCTCTTAGGGTTTACGTTTTAACACGTTTTCGGATAAAACCCTAATACATGGTTACGATTATGGGGATGGATCTCGGATATGCATGTTTTTTGGACTGGATTAAATTAGTGGGCTAAATTTCAATTTTTTACTTTCTGCAACATATATTAGAACTGTCGTCTTGACTTAGTCAAGCTAGCTGGATAATAAATTGCGAGCATTGAGCTCTGGGATTTAAATATATGGTATGCGCATTAGCCTTTAATTTTGACCTTTGGATTTTTTATTCTAGATTTAAACGGTGTAGATTCAAAGGTTCTGAAAAACCCTAATATCCTCTACTATAAATGGGGATAAGCGATTACCTCATTCTCGTTGTCATTATTCCTTTCGTTTTGGTAATCGAGCATTTCGTTTGGTTTTACTTCTTTGGGTGTGTGCAGGCGTCTTCTCTCATAACGACAAGTTACGTAGGATGTTTTTAGAGTAAAACGCCGTTCTTTTATTTTTGTCTATCATAGGTTTCCTCGTTCCCTTCGACTGCCTCATGCGTTATTTTGTACCTTTGCTTTTGTGACCTCATGATGGTGGGATCGTGTTTAGCTTTAGCTGCTATCTAATTGCTTTCGTCTCTTTGATATTTACGAGTTTTGCTTAAGTTTGGTAGTTTTTTCTTCTCGGGTGTCTGCCCCCTGCATTTGCCTGTCCTCTCGTTGTTTAAGGAAATGAGTGAGGTATTTCCTTTGTCTTTTCTTCATGCTCATATGGCGTCCCTTTCATCATTTTTTAGCTAAGGTGTATTCTTGCAGCTGGTGAATCTCCTAAGTTGTTGATGGGGAAAGGACCACTGCTAGTAGGGGTGTCTGATTCCAGGACCGGACCCTCGATTGTCAAAGGATCTCATGCCGCCGGTATTGACACTTTGACCCCTTCTTGTGTAAGAAATCCGGTCGCGGGCAGGAGTGGGGTTAATGCTAGTGTTGCCATGCCGTCCCCTCTCCCTATTCATGCCCCCGAATCGAGGGTGCGAGTGCCGGTTGTCCCATCTTTCTAGTCTGGTACGTTCTTGGGTATGTGTTTCCCATTTGTATTGATTGACGTAAGTTTATTTTTTGTAAGTAGAATGCGACTTCCGTTGCTAAGTCGGAGGGACTTGATTCGTCCTTCTTGTAACGACGTTGTTGGTTTTGAGTGGGTTCCTTTCTCTGAGCGTAAGTGTCGTTTTGATAATCAGTCTTCTTTGCTTACTCCTGAGGTTGCAGTTCGGGTATTGCAAGTTGCAGTTCCTCCTAGTGACCATGTGACCTCCCTCAATGGGCCGGAGAAGGTTTTCCACTTAGTGCGTGAAGCACTGTCTCTTCATGCTCCCGTAGTCTTCTTCTAACCTTGTTTCCTTTTTTATATCCTGTTTTTCGTGTTTTGTTATTCTTACCTGTAGTTTCCGCACTAGGGCCTTGCTGATATTGCTAGCTTTTCATCACTTGTTGTCGATCTTGCGGAGGAGAAAATGGTACATGAAGATGCTTATGTTTCTCTTAGTGTTGAACTCGTTAGTTGTTTGGAGCATGGTCGTATCTCAGACTTGGAGTTTCGTGATCTGCAGGATTGCATTGTTCTTCTTAAAGCTAAGGTTGTCACCCTGCAACAGAAGGCTGCGCGTGATAGTGTGTTGTGGGCTGCTGAGTTGGCTTCTCTTGAGAAAGTGTTTCGTATGGAGGAAGAAGAGCACGCTATACTTGAGTATAAGAGTTCGTCGTCCTACAAGTCTTTTGTTACCGATCGTTGCACTGTGGCTAAGCGTCTTTTCTTAAAGATGATCCTTGAGCGAGTCTTTGCGGTAACTCCTGATTTTCCGCTTTTCCATTTTGGTGATGTGGCCGACTTTGCCGTTAGGTATGTTGCTAAGTTGAAGAAATAATGTACCTCCATTTTTGGTGGTATATGTGGGTATGTTGGCATTGCTTTGGTAGAGTTATTTCCCTCTCTCTTTTGTAGAAGGACCATGTATTTGTCCTTAAGGATGCTATTGATTGTGTTTGTGTCGCCTTTTCATGATATTGGGTACTTGTTATTTTTAGTTTCCCAATATCATATTTGCCGGAATGTCAGACTATCTGACTGCTGGATCTCAGCCGGCGGGGTGTCTCACTTACCCCCATTATGATGTCCTTTCGTTTTTATTTCTCTTGTTGGATTGAGTGTGTTTGGATGGTATCTTGGTCGTCGTGACCTCTTTGTATTTTATTTTTCTTTTTTTTTTGATATGGGTGTTAGTACTGCTAGCTGCCTTTCATACAACTTCTAATGGTTGTGTATGCGGCCTTTTTTTTATTCCTTCCTTGGGTATTCGTTCCCTTTTGTTTTGGTGCCTTGTTGCTGCCCTTGTCTATAATCGTACCTGTAATGCCATCATGAACAAAATTACACATTTCTCATAAGTTATAACTTTGCTGTGTAAAGGAAAAAAAAAATCCAAGATATGTCCTTGGGGACACTATAAGGAATTTTTTAGTATATTCCCCTAAGGGCGTCGAAACTATTCGCGGGATTGGCTCCCGGATGGCGTAGAATGTGTTCACGAGACTGGCTCTCGGAGGGCGCGGAATGTGTTCGCGAGATCGGCTCTCGGAGGGCGTAGAGTGTGTTCGTAGCTTTAGAACTACTCTCAAGATACGCTCTTGGGGGCGTCGAAATTATTCACGGGACTAGCTCCTGGAGGGCGCAGAATGTGTTCACGAGATCGGCTCTCGGAGGGCGTAGAGTGTGTTCGTAGTTTTAGAACTACTCTCAAGATACGCTCTTGGGGGCGCCGAAATTATTCACGGGACTGGCTACTGGAGGGCGCAGAATGTGTTCACGAGATTGGCTCTCGGAGGGCGCAGAATGTGTTCGCGAGATTGACTCTCGGAGGGTGCAAAATGTGTTTGCGAGATTGGCTCTCGGAGGGCGCAGAGTGTTATCACGAGATTGGCTCTTGGAGGGTGCAGAATGTGTTCGCGAGATTGGCTCTCGGAGGGCGCAGAGTGTTATCACGAGATTGTCTCTCGGAGGGCGCGGAATGTGTTCGCGAGATTGGCTCTCGGAGGGCGCAGAGTGTTATCACGAGATTGGATCTCGGAGGACGCGGAATGTGTTCGCGAGATTGGCTTTCGGATGGCGCAGAGTGTTATCACGAGATTGGCTCTTGGAGGGCGCAGAATGTGTTCGTGAGATTGGCTCTTGGAGGGAGCGGAGTGTTATCACGAGATTGGCTCTCGGAGGGCGCAAAATGTGTTTGCGAGATTGGCTCTTGGAGGGCGCAGAGTGTTATCGTAATTTTAGAACTACTCTCAAGATAAACTCTTGGGGGCGTTGAAAGAGACATACGCTTGTTAGTCGTATCTGGGTAAGGAGCACATAGAGGTTGGGTCATCTCATACTTAGAAAATATTTTGGTGAACATCTACTTTATTGAGAGCATTCATGCATTATATACAAGGGGGGTGTCGTTGGTCGTCCAGGACATCCTTTTAGGGAAAACGATAGGTAGCAGAAAAGTTGGAGAAACTTCCTGAGTTTTCCGCCTTGAGAGTTGTTTTTAGAAAACTAAGAATGTAAACATGTATTAAAGAAAGATAAACCTAATGATATGGTGTTTCACTGATGTTGTTTCTTTAGACATAGAACTTCTTCAAGTGCCCCCCACTGAAAGTGTTTGTAGAAATATTTCCATCTCCATCTTCCAGGCGGTATGCATTCGCTGGTGTACTGACGCTATTTTGTATGGTCCTTCCCATTTTGGAGATAGATTTTTCACTTGATCTAAGTGTGAGAACTCATTTTTTCTCAGTACTAATTCTCCTACATGGAATTGCCTTTCTCTGACTTGTCGATTGTAGTACCTTGCGGATACAAGACGGATTCGTGCTTGTGCCTCTTCTAAGTTCCATCTCTTGTCGTCTACTAAATTTAAATCTAAGAGTCTTGCCTTTTTGTTTTCATGCTCTTCGAAGTAGGTGGTTCTTAGTGATGACACAGCCATCTGCTGGTGCTACTGCCTCGGTCCCATATACTAGACCGAATGGTGTTTCTCCTGTGGCTATTTTTGGTGTTGTTCGTATTTCCCACAAGACATTTTCTAACTCATCTACCCAGCTTCCCTTGGTAGCATGAATTCTTTTTTTTTTTTTCAAACCATCAAGTACTATCTTGTTTGCCGATTCCACCTGCCCGTTTGTTTGGGGGTGTTTTACTGATGCAAAATGTTGCTCTATGTTCAACCTCTCACGGTACCACTGTAGCCTCTTGCTCTTGAATTGTGGTCCGTTGTCGCTTATCAAGACCTTTGGAACTCCGTACCTTGAGACAATGTGTGATTGGATGAAACTGATGATTTGTTCGTCTGTTGTCTTTCCCATCGGTTTTGCTTCTATCCACTTGGAGAAGTAATCTATCACCACTAATATGCAAGTTTTTTGCCTTTTTGTTCTTGGTAGGGGGCCTATCAGGTCAATTCCCCATCGTGTGAATGACCAAGCTTCTGATATTGAGCTTAGCTTGGCTGCTGGGGCTGTTATGTTTCTAGAGTATCTTTGGCAATGTTCACATTTTTGCACCATGTATGTTGCATCCTTGTTCATTGTTGGCCAATAGTATCCCAGATTGTAGACCTTTCGAATTATTGATCTTTCCCCCTCGTGACATCCGGTGTGGCCTTCATGGAGCTCCGCCAATATTCTTTCTGTTTCTAGGTATGTTATGCACTTGAGGAATGGCGTAGAGTATCCCTTCTTGTAGAGCTCATTGTCCATCATTGCATAGTTCCTGGCAATTCTCTCAATCTTTATTGCCTCCACCTTGTCTTCTGGAAATTTTCCCTCGATAATGTATTGACGCATTGGGGTCATCCAGGTCTCCCCTTCGTCTATTGTTAGTACTTCCATTTTCTCTATCACCGATCTTGTTCTTTGTTCCACAAAATGCACGCTTGCTTCCGATCCCAAGGAAAGCTTGCTTAGGGCATCTGGTTCGTGGTTTCGTTCTCTTGGGACTGATTCGATATCGAAGCTTTGGAAGCTTGTTATCAAGTCCTTTGCCTTTTGTATATATTTTTGCATGTTCTCGGACTTTGTGATGTAATTACCCTTTACTTGATTGACGACCAGCTGAGAGTCACACTTAACCCTTAGGTGCTTCACCCCTACTCCTTTGGTTATTCTCAAGAATGTTATCAACGCCTCGTACTCTGCCTCATTATTGGTTGCTTTGAAGGTAAGTGTCATGGCGTAACGCATTGGCGTGCCCTTATCAGGTGGGTACAATAGAAGGCATGCGCCTGATCCTCCCACATTGGCTGATCCGTCAGTATGCATCTCCCATATGTCCTCTGGTTGTGTACTGGCTGGCTCTTGTTGCAATTGTGCTTGTCGTTTCCCCTGAAGTCTCCGTCGGGACTTATTCCGGTGAATTCTGCAATAAAATCTGTTAGGGCTTTCCCTTTGATGGTTGTTCTTGGGGCGAAATGAATGCGAAATTCACTTAGCTCAATTGCCCATTTGGTCAGCCTCCCTGACGTGTCCGGTTTTTGCAAGAGGTGTTTCAAAGGTTGGTTTGTGAGCACTGTTATCTCATGCGCATGAAAATATGGTCTCAACTTCCTTGCTGATATGATCAATGCGTAGAGGTACTTTTCAATTGCCAGGTAGTTGATCTCGTATTTTGCCAATGTTTTGCTTACGAAATATACTGGCAGTTGTGCATTGTCTTCCTCTTTCACTAGTACTGAACTTACCGCAACGTTGCGTACGGAGATGCAAAGGAAGAGGGGTTCTCCTGGGGTTGGCTTTGCTAAAGGAGGTAATGTCTTTAGGTGTTGTTTAAGTTGTTGGAAGGCTTTCTCACACCTTGGTGTCCATTAAAACTTCTTGTTTGCCCGTAGCACCTCAAATAAAGGTAGTGCTTTGTCTCCAATTTTGGACAGGAATCTGTTAAGAGCTGCCAACCTTCCGTTTAGCCGTTGTACTTCCTTGTGCTTCGTGGGGGAGTGCATCTCCTCAATTGCTTGCAATTTTTCAGGATTCACTTCTATTCTTCGTTGACTTACCATGAAACCCAAGAATTTCCCTAACTGTACTCCAAACGCGCATTTTTTCGGGTTCAAGCGGACTTGATGCTGACGCGTCCTTTGGAAGGTCATACGAAGGTTCTCGATGTGGTCGCTTTTCTTCTTAGACTTGACAATCATGTCATCTACATATGCTTCCATTTTTTCCCTATCATGTCCCCGAAGATCTTGTTTACCATACGCTGATACGTTGCTCCCGTGTTTATGAGTCCGAATGGCATCACAATGTAGTGGTATATTTCACTATCGGCATAGAATGCCGTGTGGGAGGCATCTTCGGCGGACATTTTGATTTGGTTGTACCCTGAGTATGCATCCATGAATCTCATCAATTTGTGGCCTGACGTTGCATCCACTAGTTGATTTATCCTTGGAAGTGGGTACGAATCTTTAGGGCATGCCTTGTTAAGGTCGCGATAGTCGATGCACATTCTCCAACTTCCGCCTGCCCTTTTCACTAGTACTGGGTTTGCAACCCATGTTTGAAACCTGGTCTCCTTGATGAAATTTGCTTTTAATAGCTTGTCCACCTCTTCTTGGATAGCTATCTTTTTGCTACCCCCCATTGGCCTTATCTTCTGTGTTATTGGGCGTGTTGCCGGGTTTATGTTGAGATTATGTGATATTACATCCTCATATATCTCAGGTATGTTGCTTGGTGACCATGCGAACAGATCCTTGTACTCCCTTAGTAATGCTGCTACGCGCGATTCTTCTTCTTCAGTCAAAGCTGTCCCTATTTTCACTTTTCTTTCGGGTGGGTATCGCTCGAGAATGAAGTCACTCTGGGGCTTTAGGTGCTCGACCGATAAGGGAGAGGGGCGAAGAGGCTCTACTACGAGCTGCCAGTGCGCCGGCACTTTGGGTCGCTACGATGCAAGCGTTATCCGGAATGATTGGACGTAAAGCGTCTGTAGGTGGCTTTTTAAGTCCGCCGTCAAATCCCAGGGCTCAACCCTGGACAGGCGGTGGAAACTACCAAGCTGGAGCCTTTATTAGTATTTCTTTTAGATCCTCCATAAGTGCAGGTCTTCCGTGATCCTCTCTTGGATCCTCATCTATTGATAGGACCTCCTTGTTGGTTTTCCTTTTCTTGCACACTTCCTTGCCACCTTCTGATTTCCTTTAACTTCCCCAATTCCTTCATTTGTGGGAAACTTCATTTTCTGATGTGGTGTTGATGGCACTATGCCCCACTTGTTAATTGTAATTGTACCTAGAAATCCATTGTACTCGTCCATTCCCTCAACAATAAGGAAATGAACGTCGATCTTCAATTGCTTCTGGCATATGCCTAGTGTCACAGGTAGTGTGATTGCCCCCAATGGGTAGCTTGGCTCTCCTGAGAATCCTTTGAGGGGAGAGTGCACTTGTTTTATGTTACTTGGTCTCACACCTAGTGTGTCAATCACTTTCTTGCTGATGATGCTGGGTCGGTGATTTTCATTGTTATGACTAAGGAATCATTGTTCTTTTGTAAAACATGTTCCATGCCTTCCTTGAGAATCGTATTATATCTTCTCTTTTTTTTCCTTCGCTTGCTTTCCTTTGATTGTGTTATCTCCTACTTGTGTCATGTATGCCTCTCTTTCATTTGCTGACTCACCGCCTGCTCCAAAACCTCCGTGAATGACATATATGTTTGCCATCTGACTCGTAATAGTTGGGCTTGTTTGTTCGAAACCCACGGACGGCGCCAAGTGTTAAGACGTGTGTATCGGGTATGCGGGTCTTCGATCCGAATAACACTTCTCACGGGCAATTTGTTCTCTTTTGCGATCTGTTAGCTTGCAAATATGATCTGTTAGCTCCAAGCGACCCGTTATCCGACTCATTGCCAACCTGCACAAGGGGCGATATCGAGCATGAAGAGGGGGGTGGTGCTCAATGGGCCCTCTCTGATGCCTAAGTAAGTTCGGTATTCTAGAGAGATGAAATCTAGAGAGAAGGCAAAGCTAAAACAAGTAAAGTTGCAACATGATGGAAATTAATAGAACTTGAGCACTATATGTAGATTTCAAGGGGATTAAGATGGCTTAACGACACCATTAATCCCTAAGTGCACTTAATTAACACATAACGAAGGGATTAAGCCCTTAAAAGCATGGAGAGGTTGGTGAAAATTACTAAGTGTTGGATGGGTAAAACGATGTCGAGACCTCGCGGGAAGAGGTCCGTGTGACACGGTTCGGGACGTCGCACACGCCCTGGGGGGGGGGGGGGTACGGCGTCCAGACAGGGTCTCGGGACCTTCAAGGTCGGATGAAAAATCCGACCCATAGGTCCTGGGATCGGTCCAGCTGATCCGATCTCACCTAAGTGAGTTCAGGCCAGCGGACAGGTCCGGGCGAGTATTTTTTGCTCGTCCAGGCCGTTCGCGCTATGGGTAATGTGTTCGGGTCAAAAATTCAAATTATAATCGTAAGTGAGGTGGCCAAAATAAGACAATCTGAATTAAAACGGGTTCAAATTGGGCGTATATCCATCAAGGTGAAAACCGAATGCACAATTCAAGGGTGGACAAAACCCTTGAAAATGAGTATGCAATGAAAAGGAACGTCCGTTAAAGTGACGACTCCCACAATACGCCTCTAACGATAAGATTGTCTCAAGCATAACTAAATATCATACACTTATAGGATATAGTCTGAAACATGATGTATTTAACTCAACTCCCGATCTCCTAAAAGGATGATATGATGTTGACTTTTACTCATGAAGAACTTTGTTCCTATAAAATCGGTTATCACAACACCACGTGAGCTATTAACTGGTAATGAGATGGATCTTACCAAATGCGACATTCCAGTTGCAAACATAAACGAAAATTGTACCAACAACTGCAAAAGCAGAGTTGGAACCTAGAATACTGAAAAGTATCTCTATAGCATGCATGTGTACAATAGCTCAGGAGAATAGCGGCGTGGTCGAACATGAGACGTCACTATACTTGAGGCTGAGTTTCCATTGCTTTATAAACATCAATCTAACGAAGTCTTGATTGAACTAGAGCAGGATGATGATGATCAGGTCCCACTTGCATCGAGTGGGAGATTTGAGGCACCAACAGCAGTGAACGATATGGTAAATGAAGATGGAGACATTTTCATAGTAATTCAAGTGGGAGGAGTCAATCCAACCACCCAGATCACTATTGGTGCAGGTGCGAATCAAGTCGAACCTGATAATCATGTTCCTGAACCGTTGGATGAAAATCCTATGATGCTGCAACTACCTACTGGTAACAGTAGGAATAGTACAAGCAACTTGGTTCCTGGTCCTAGTAACCGTGGAATTAATCTCGGAGGTGGAAATCCGAGACCAATATGTCGTCCTAGAAAAGTTGTTGGTGAAGGTTCAAGTAACGTTCTTGTTCCCAGTGGGAGTAATGCCCCGATAACGAGCATTATAACAAGTGGGAGCAATGTTCAAGTTCAATATGGGATTAACGAGCCTAGATGCAGTCAAAGGCATCGAACTTCTCCCAAGAAGTATCCCATTGAAAGAAGCGAGTTACTCACTCTGACTTCGGTTGATGAACAAGTAACGGTTAAACAAACCATGGATGGAACTCAAGCGAAAAAATGGAGGAAATAAATGGAGGATGAGATCGACTCTATGAAAGCTAATTCAGTTTGTTCTTTGGTTGATTTACCTGCTAACCGCAGAGCCATAGGTGTTAAGTGGGTTCTGAAATTGAAACTCACAGCTGATGGAGCCGTCGAGCGATTCAAAGCTCGACTCGTTGCGAAAGGATATACCCAACTTCACGGAGTGGACATTGATGAGACATACTCACCGACTGTGCGTTACACCACAGTTCGGGCCATTTTGGCTTTGGTTGGCAGCCTCGATCTAGAGCTGCACCAAATGGATGTTAAGACTGTATTCCTCCATGGAAACCTGGAGGAAGAGATCTATATGGAGCAACCTGAGGGTTTCATCACTCCTGGTAACGAACGTAAAGTTTGTAAACTCCAAAGATCTATCTACGGTCGTAAACAATCGTCCCGACAATGGTACCGCAGATTTCACGAGGAAATCGTCGGAAACGGATTCTTGAATCTTCACGAGGATCCATGCGTGTACACTAAAACCTCTGGGTCAAAGTACGTCATCTTGACATTATATGTAGATGACATACTAATTGCCGCGAACGATGTGAGTTACATGAATGAATCAAAGTCCTGGTTAGCATCTGTATTCGAGATGAAGGACATGGGAGAAGCCACGTACATCCTAGGCATTAAGATTGCTAGGGATCGGGCTGCTCGAAAGCATTGTATCTCTCAAGAATCCTACATCAACAAATTGTTGAAAAGGTTCAGATTACAAGATGACAAACCCGTGGATACGCCGGTTGTGTTTGGGTGCGCGTTGTCGAAACGTGACAGCCCAAAAGACCTGGCTGAGCGAGAACAGATGAAGAGTGCATAATACTTTAATATGGTTGGCAGCTTAAGGTATGTGATGCAATGCACTCGTCCAGGCATATGTTACGCGGTGGGCCTAATAGCACGATTCCAATCAGACCCTGGCTATCAACATTTAAAGGTCGGGAAACGAATTATTCGATACTTGAAAGGTATTGTCGACTATGGACTGTTCTATGAGGGTGGAAAACTAGAATTGACTGGGTTCAGTGACGCCGACCACGGTGGCGATCCAGATGATCGTAAGTCCACCACATGAGGAGTATTCCTCCTTGCTAATGCCGTCATTTCATAGTTGAGCAAGAAGCAATCATGTGTCGCGCTGTCTACGATGGAATCCAAATTCGTGGCCCTCTCTAAGAACGCACAAGAAGCGGTCTGGCTTAATAGGCTCTTAATTGCATTGCTTGGCATCCAAGACAGGAGTAAGCCTGTAAAAGTGTACTCTGACAGTCAAGCAGCAATTGCAGCAGTTAAGAACCCTAAGTACCATAGCAGAACGAAACACATTGATGTGAAATATAATTATGCTAAGAATATGGTTGAGGACAAATTAATCACTGTAGAATACTTTTCCACTGAAAGTATGATGACTGATCCATTAACTAAACCTTTACGTTGTGATGTTTTTAAAAAGCATGTTAAAATGTTGGGACTGCGTAGGGTTTAAGTGGCTTGTATTGTGATGTTAATAATTTGAGATTTTAAGTAATATTTGAATATAATGAATTCAATTTGAGTTTATGATACTAACGACGTCATAACGTCTAAATTACATCGGACTTTTACGGCCTATAAACTAGTCGTAGGAGGGTCAACCTCCAAAATGAAATAATGTCGAATGTGGACCAAGCCTCGTCACACAGGCTCGGCCGTCTTGACGGAGAGGGGGACCTCTACCATATCAAGACTGACTAAGAACCACGGTGGCAAACCTGGTTAAGCAGAACGATCATTTGTTTTCGGGGTAACACGACATGATCTACGTTCTGCAAATCGCCGTAACGAACTTTGTTCGTTAGACATCCACATTCTGGGCCAGATGACGAATCCGCGATAGCGTATGACATTTCCTACTCCTGTCTAAATTCAGGTTATGCTATCGACACGCACTTCATACTGTGCGTGTCATGTTCTACCACGGGGTTAGGCTCGGTTTTACTAGACAGAATCCACGAGATTCGAATGGGCACAAACTTCTTCACCTTGAGTGTGTGACTGATCCTGGATGCTATATGAAGGAGCATCTGAAGTATTCTCACAGACTCAGAACTTATACCTAAGGTCAAGCTCAATGTTTGCTTCCCGGCGTACGAGTATAGTGCTGAACAAAAAGGCCAAGTGACCATGTCTTTGGAAACCGGTTGGGTTTGACTAAGGGTATGAGTGATGGGGATGGTCAAGTACACCTGTAATTCTCCGACTCTTGTATTCACTAGGAGGCCACCAGCCTGATATTAGTTGAAGGTTGTGAATACTTGTACGGATGCCCTGAAGGAGTATTCCTATGTGGAAACTGGGCAATTGGAGAATGACAGTTGACCTAGGATACAGCGCGGCACTTTATTTTTCCACATGTTGATTAGACATGGAAATCAACGTTCCGCGGGCGCTACAACACTCCTTGTAAACACCTAATTTTGGTACGCGCGACACGTGCGTAACACGTCAAAAAGGTTATGTGTAACGCGTTTAAAAAAGGAAGTATTTAAATATGGAAGGTCACGGGGTTGCCAAAAATAGGCTCAGTTTAAGTTAGGAAAATACATATGCAATAAATGTTGTAATAATCAGAAAATATATAGTATATATTTATGGCAAAAATCATAAATATATATATATATATATATATATATATATAATTTTTGGATTTATTAAGTGCATATTAGAGAAATATATGTTTTCCTAATTTTTGGGTCTAATTTACCTATAAATAGACCCCTAGCATCTATGTAATAGACAGAAAAAAAAAAACAGAAAATACAGCAATATCCTTGAAAATTGTGCAATTCTTCTTCCTCCTGCGTGCTATTTTTTTTTAACCAAGTCATCCATATAGAGCTCCGCTGGTTTTAGATCCGACCGCCCCGCCCGCTACTGCCACGGTGGTCCTGCCTCGCCGTCGTCGTCTCGGATCACCGGAGTCGCCGTCGAAGTCACCTGCTGCTGCCGCTGCCCCCCCCCCCCCCCCCCCCGACGAATCCACCACCACCAGCTCCGATCAGCGCGTTCGGTTACTTGCTGCTATCCGAAGCCTCTTGCCGGGTTTACCACCAGAGACGAGATCCGCTCGTCCGCTGTCCAGTTCACTCCGTTGCTGCTGTTATCGGTCGCCACTGCATTCTCTGTCTCTATCCCGCACTCCTTCGTATCAGGTAGGTTGCTCTTTATATTAATATGTATTGTCCTATATAATATTAATATGTATTGTCGTTTAGTGTTTGTTTCCTTTGTCTAATACTGTCCACTTTGATTTAGTTTAGTTTACTATTTTATTTTAATATATAATATATGTATAGTTGAAGTATGTATTGAGCTTAAATTAGACATATAGTTTATTATACCATGTTTTATTTAATTACATTCAATAATGGTTAGCGTTTTTAGGTTATTGTTTGAGTAGGAATTATACTGATATTTATTAATCTTGATAATACTTATTTAGCTTAGAAATTTAAACTGTATATATTGTGAATCAATATGCATATTAGTGGCAAATTAAGTGAATTGAGTACCGAAAGGGCGTGATTAATTTCATGTGTCTTCAATCCGTAATAGAACCCCCGAACTTGAATCTTTGATTGTAGACCAATTTCAGACCTAGGTTTAACTCACGTTTCACTTAGGCAATTTAGGATTCTAGTTAGCCTAATAATTAACTAGTGGCGACTCTTTCAAAATTGCACGTTTTTAAACGTAATCGCCATAGGTCGGATTTTAGGTCCGACACTCCTAACAGATGAGTAGAACGATTCCCATCGTGTCCACCGGTCGCACAGCAAACCTCGTATGAACTATTAGGAGCAGGGATTGGATCGAAGACCAAATGCTGATGTGTTGGACGACAACATATTAATAGGCACCCTCCCATTCCGGTGAGTGCGAGTTGTTAGCATTTGGATAATGGGCCGCCGTAATTGGGAGCCCATTAATATAAGCTAATTACCTAAGTAATTAGGTAATGTTACATTAGAGATTTTGGTTTAGGCCTAAAATCCAAATTGACTTGAGAGGCCAAAAATTGGGCCTCCCCTAGTACATGGCGGGCCGAATATGAGGTGAGGGCAAAGTGGACTTTTATCCACTTTGCTCCTCTTATAAATAAGGAGGTGTTAGGGATTTATAACAAGCCAATTATCTCCTCCTTTGTGGTGAGATTAAAAAGAAAACCCTCCTCCCTATTCTCTCCTAGTTTCGGCTGAACCATCCTAGACCTAGGAGGTTCCAAATTGTGTCAAGCAATTTACTCCGGAGATCCATCCCGCGAAGAATCGATTGAGGCTTTGCTGTAAGGCATAATCCACGTAGGGATTCTCTAACAGGAACCTCTAAGGAAACCGTCCGGCGGATCGAGAACTCCCCTTCAAGCGATCTAAGGTACACAGAAGCTAAGTAGGTATGTGCACTATCTTCCGCTGCGTACTAATTACCTAGCACATATCTTGATATTGTTTCTGTTGTATCTACCCCTGTAATCCTACAGAGGAGCTACCCTACACTCAGCAGGTTAGTCTTAAGATCAGGTACAAATAATACATTATTGATGTTTTCAGTAAAACCATTCTGGGATTATAGCTTGACTTATCTTCTTTCCTTCACTTGTACAGATGAGTTGTCTCCAAAAGCTACTCTTGACTTGTAGCTTTAATCCAGACTTGCAAGAACTTCCTTGGATCCACTCATGTGATTGCTGCAACCCGTATCTATAAACCAAACATATGCATATGATGATTCAAGATTTGAGTGGTCATGTATAGTACCTCTCCTTCTCCAACTTCAATGAAGTTTGATCTCTACTCATTTTCTGGAAGCTTGACATTATATTTGAATTTGTAGTGGCCAAGCTTATGGCACCTATAACACTCAAAGTCAGCTTTTTTTTCTTCTTTTTCACTATTCTCTGAAAAAGCTGCTGCTTGCCTTCTCTTGAGTCTTCTTCTTCGTTGTCTCTGCCTTTATTATGACCTCATCTCCCATAGTTGCCTCTCATTCCTCATCTTCTCTCACGAAATTGTCATTTGCCTCTATAGCTTGAGCTACTGAAATCACTCACAGTTTTGAGAGCTTGTTATTCCTTAGTTGAATTGTGATTCAACTTTTGTGCATAACAATTAAGGAGCTCTGCAACTCATCTAAGGTCAGTTTATTTATGTCTTTAGACTCCTCTGTGGCATAGACTACATAGTCAAATTTAGCACTCAGTGTTCTTAGCACCTTTTTTACAGTGGCAAGATCTTTAACTATCTCCTGTTAGAACATCATCCTAGTGCAAACTTCTAACACTCTAGTTCAATAGGTTGATGCTTTCTCACCTTCTTTCATTTGGAGCAGCTTGAATTCTCTTCTTAAGGCTTGTAGAT
Organism: Clarkia xantiana subsp. parviflora; assembly: GCA_036873135.1. Lineage (NCBI taxonomy): Eukaryota > Viridiplantae > Streptophyta > Magnoliopsida > Myrtales > Onagraceae > Clarkia > Clarkia xantiana. Next base: position 13,722,537 of record JAPTYO010000012.1, on the reverse strand, counting down.
GGGCTCTTCTCACACATTCAGACCCAGTTCCCTTAGCCTTCATCGAGTCTCATATGTCCTTAGCAGTATCTTTACAAAGAATATTGTCAAGGGTTCCTCAATCAGTGCATTGAAAAATGATGTTCTTAACATTCATGCCAGTCAACTTCCTCTCCTTGTATGTTGTTGCATCTCCAGTTTCTGTCTCAATTTCTTCCTCAATCATGTCCTAGTACTCGCCCTTATCAGGTTCTCCATGACTAAACTTCATATGTCGAAGTTACCTTCATACTTAGGTATTGCCAACCCCGTGAAGATGCTCTCTGCCATGGATTTGATTGACTTGTATCCTGAACCGTGGGCACTGATACCACATATAAAGTTGATTGATTAAGAACACCCAAAAAAACTTAGTTACTGCAGTAACTTATACAACAAGCAGTTGAGGCTTATATCGCAAGAAAACGAAGAATAAGAAGAGTGTAAATGTAATTGACTGAATTAATTCGATTAGCTAAGGATTACAACGAATTTAAAGTGTCTACAAAACAGAAAATCCCTAAGATTGAACACACTACACCAACTACACCAATTAAGCTAGAAATTAGCTAACAACCTGAGAAAAAAAATGTATTGCAAATCGCGGATTGAAGGATAAGAGATGAACTGAGAGTCTGAACCCATTTCTGAACCTGTCTGGACTACTTGTTAAAAACGGAAATTCTTAACAATTGTGCTATTTTTTGCATTTTCCAATCATCCCATCACAATGGGAGATGAGAGTTCCTAAATTTGTTTAGGTCTTCAAGAGATTCCTTGTTGATTTGGAGAAAAATATTAAATTTGTGAAATATTATAGTTAAGAGTTTCTATTTTTACGAAGACTGAACTAGAAAAATGTACATCAATGCTTTTTTAAAGTAACTTTCCGTAATCTTAATCTTCTAGCAAAATTGAATATTATCCTCCATTTCGAATCATTCACGTGTTTTAGTATTATTTCAATCAAACTATGGAGACAAAAAATTGATCCTAGTAAATATTTAACTGTATTTCTTATCCCCTAAGCATGCATTAGTAATTCAAGTTTTCTTTAAACACTGATGAAATCCTCTTGTAGAAGTCAAATTTCAAAATTTAAAATGAAGTTTCTTTATGTGTGAGAATTATCATTTATCAGTTCTCTTCTTTCTATTTTTTTCGCTAAGTTCTTTTCTTTTCTAAAACCTGTATAGTCTATTTTCTCCGGCCATCTACTAAAACTCTGCTTAGTATATTACATCAGTGTGATTCAAAACTACAAAAGGCCCAAATCATGCATCAACCCCCCATATATGTCGTTGTGTTGATTAGTTCAATCGTGTTTATGAATATACGAACTTCATACTTCAAATCAAACAAAAGAAGATTCACGAGTCAGATACCACCGATTCTATTTAAGAGCAATGTACAAACCAACTTCAGTGATCAAGTTAGGGAGGTCTTCCAACGGAAAGACTAATAATTTATCATCACAATATTAATTGGTGATACCTAACTACAGATAGCAATGACTGTGGATAGTATTGAAACAGCAACTCTATATGCCGCAAACACCAGCCCCATAACAATCACTCAGCACCACCACCATGGTTTTACACTAAATTAACCAGACTTGAACAATAAAATTGCTTTCTGATCCAAGTAGAAGTACACAAAGTGGTTCGTCTCATGAGTCACGTAAGATCCTGCACCCACCAGATAAATAAGGCAGACATTAATATCAAACATTAAATCGACAATAACATCTTATTTGCTTTTCAATAATCGTTAACTTTACAGTGACAACAATGGTACACAAAGTGGAGGATGAGACTATCAACTGTGATCATTATATGACAAGTATATCAAGCAAAAGCCGCCTGTCGATGTCCGTTAGGAAGTAGTAAATTGATAATATTCTCTAACGGCCCCATCTGACAGTAACATGACGAGCCTACGGTATCTGAGTAACTGAATTCAATCACTAACTAATCAATCTATTAAAAGTGGTGGTAGAAACATTTTACTCAACACTCTCTAGAGTCCTACTCTCTAGAGTCCTACTCTCTAGAGTCCAATAGGTCTAACTTTGTGTGATATTCCTTGTTGTGCTGTCTAATTTTACTCAACACTGATTTCCAAACACACATACTCCTTGCGTTTAACGAATTCTACTTAATTTCAAATGTTTAACTCCTAGAACCACTTATTACTCATAAAAGCAACCATAGACTAGCAGTACATTCTAGATTAAATACATGAACCAAACAGGTCCTGCCACCCTGCTTGAAAATGAAGTTTTTAACCCAAATAGAGAGTTTAATGTGAGGGGCTTCACATTCTGCTAGGGAAGAAATTAGAAAAACAAGAAACAGTAATTTACATGAGCATCAACAAGATGTCAACAATGTTTGCCCTAATTCTTTCAAGTCAAAAGACTTCCTAAGAGAGTTAAAGGATAATTTGTGAACATCATCCACGCATCGCCAATCAATGCAGTAGAAGTTATAATGGCCAGTTAAGATTTGACAGTCCTTTATGGTCACCTTAATAGAAACATTTAGGTCATTAGAATTTCGACCAAACTATACCCTAAATCTGTTTAGATACTCGTGTTTCATATTACTTTGAAAAATTATATGATAAGCTGAATGTACTAACCACAGAAATAATTCAAATCTTCATGCATCTATGTTGTAGTTGTAAGATTTATATGTTTTACTAGTCCATATCTTAAGCTAAGCTAATAGATGGTGGGTCTAGGAATGGCAATGGGGAGTATAAATATTAGACCGTGGATAGCTACTCCATTTTAAGGCATTTTCTACCAGCCAAAGAATGGGTATGCAATTAAGGATATCTAACGCTAGGAGTGCGGATATGGTATTGGTATGAACAGTATAACTATTCACGGATAAAATCCATAACTTAAATTACTCAAATGTATTTATCTTCTATTTCTTCTTCTGCCTAAGTATTTCTAGAGTTCTAGAAGAGTTACAAGGATTTCTTTTTTCCTTTGCAAATTTGCACAGCAGGCACATGATTCTGATCCTTCCATTGAGCAACCCTCTCTTTTCTTTGTTGAATTCCCTCATATTTCATTGTTGTACTTTTTTTGGTGGTAGTTTAGGAATGTATTTGTTGATTTAGACAGTGTAACTATGTGCATAGTGTAATGTTGATATTACTGATTCCAATAACAGACGAGAGTTTCTTATACCTACCTAGAGCAGGTTTAACCTAGCCCTACTCACAAGCAAATATACTTTTTTAAAAAGGCTCCGGCTAGGTGCTAATTGAACAATCCCCTGCAACTCCCTCCATTCTCCTTTGTGAGTTTTACTACAACAAAGCCTTTTCTACTCATTTCCTTGCATTTCTCTAACCCAACAAAGCAGATAGTCTAATCCAGACAAAGCCCTTAATTAAAAAGGAAACCTCTGATCAAATTTCTGAAAAGGCTATCACTAATTAGAAAGTTGGAAGACAAATGATTCACAAAACTTGAGCCCTCTGCGTTTTCTACTGCACAGCATAACAGAAGCTAAACTGGTACATAGATGGGAACATTTTCTGGCCATGAAATCATACTAGAAATTCAAAAATTAAGAGGAAACAGGACGTTACCGAAATTCCGCCCAACAATGCAATGCCAGGTAGGGCCGTGCTTCTTATCGAACTCCTTCTTCATATACTCAGCCACATCCTTCTCTACACTGTGTTTCTCGAACGCCTAGCAAATAACAACATATAAATCGAATCACCAACCGTGGAAATAACGGAGAATAGTTTAAGACCTAAGTGCCAAGGCAGATGGACATTACAGCAATTGCGATATCCACGGCTTCCTTTTGCATGTCATCCTTCATATCGGCGCTCTTGATTACGATTTTGTGGCCGACAGGCACGGCGGAGGAGGTCTTGCAGTCATCGGAGATACTGCTGGACAAGTCCGTCGGAGCTCTAGGATTGCTCTTCCGTGCGTCGATTGTGCTCATTTTCTAGCAGATCTTTCAATCGAATAGTTGTCAGGGGCTCAGGTCCCCGTCCAAAGAAAGGAAATGATGAAGTGAAGAGGTCCTCCGCTCTGCAGGGAATGGTAAAGAAGAAGAAGAGAATATATTCCTTTCTTTCTCCCCGTCTCTAACCTTCCGTTTTTGTTCCTTTCCTCTGCTCTGCGTTCGTCTCCGTCTCCTCCTATTGGTTAGTTTGCTTTTTTTTTACTTTATACCAGCACTGTCGGTCAGTACAGGGAAGTGGTAACTGGCATAAGCTGAGAAATTTCCGGAGAAATATCTACCGAAAGTAATATTTGCCACGTAATTAATCCCATTACTTTTCCATTTTTTTTTTCTGCATTACTTTCAAATTCTACCCAAACTAAAAGTAGAGCTGTAACAGCAAAACAAATAAAAAAAGACAAACAATGATTAAGTTATGGTATTAAGTACTTTATTTTTCCACGATTAATTACCATTATTGAAAATACTATAATTGTAGTATATTTTTTATTTACATACCAAACTATAATCATTACCATTATTGAAAATACTATAATTATAGATTTCTTTTTATTTACATACCAAATTATATGATCATAATAATCAGTACAATCAATATATTATAATAGCCATATTTATAATCACAATTTTTCATCATAATTAATTTTATATATATATATCCATATACTTTTTAAATTGTACTTATAAACTGATAAAAAAAAATTCAAACACAAAAAAAAATAAGATTAAGATTAATATGAATTTAACATATAAGAAATCTAAATAATATAATACAGAAACTAAGACTTCATGATTTATAATTTATCACAACACCAATATTAAAAAAATTAAATAAGATAAAATAGTGAGTTTTACTAAAGTGTAATATACTTATGTTAATCAATGATTATTGAGGGCCAAAAGAAAATAAATGGATTTTTATGTAATGAACTAACATTAGGTAGATTATTCTGTTTGTATATATTATATGGTTATACTTATAGATGCAATATATTAACCATAACAGTACTGTATTATAGTGGTATGGTTAATTATAATAATACTTAAGATGGTTGGACTAATTAATGGTAAAATGAATTGTGTTCCCAAATGAACAAGTTCGAATATGACTTTAACGCAGTCAAAGCTAATTTGTGCAAGTTGTATTGTATATAAAAAAAAAAACACAATAGTTAATGGTGTAAACAAAAAAAACCATAATTATTGTTTTTATCGTACAATTGCTGTCTTAGAGCATCCACAGTGGTATTACGTAAAGAATACGTAAACGTGGGTCCTACATGTTTATTTAAGTAAAACAACAAAAACTATCTACAGTGGTTTTACATAGCATTCCTTAAAGATGGGACCCACACGTAAATTTATGTTTTTACATAAAGCATTTCTTAAATTTAAGTAATGCACTATGTATTACGTAACCAATTTTTAATTATAAATTAATTCATTTTATAATTAAAGTTAATATCTTATTGGTGGTTGTTGGAAAATTTAATAATAAAATATATTTAAGGGATATGTTTAAGTAATACGATTGCAGAGAAAATATTTTTTACGTGTGTCGTAAATTTACGTATTACTTAAAGTGTACATAAATATCTACGTGACAACTTTAAAGAATACAATTTAGGTAAAACCATTGTGGATGCTCTTAGTAAAAAGCCATATAACCCTCTACTCTAACTAACATCATTTTAGTACTGTATTTCTTCTATTGAGTTGTGTGGAGTCTGCAATTATTTTTCATTTTTGGCTTTGTGCAGACTCGCTCACTCTGCGATCCAGCGAAGAAAGACCGAGCATCATCTTCCACCATGGGAAGCAGATCAAAGGGTACTACAACACTGCAGGTCGGAGCCGATGGCGTGGCCCTCATCACCATCATCCACCCTCCTGTCAATGCTCTCTCTTACGACGGTAACGTCACCAATAAATTCTTTTCTCACTATTCCCGTCATGTTAACGTGGCTGAAATTTTCAGCCCTGAATATGTTGTTCCAAAATTCCGGTTTGATACCCATCATTATGGATTACAGCCACGGCGCTGGTGAAATTGGATTGGTTTGATAGGATATTACAACTTTGTCGGATACATGAACATGATCAATTTTTCTACATGAACACGATCTCTTTCTCTCCTCAGAACAAATTTTTTCGTCTAGCTAATCTCTATATTGTTTACTTGTGAAATTTTAGGACTAATTGAACAAATTAGAAGTTAGGAATGTATTAATTGAACAAAATCAATTAATACATGACTTTTAACGCCAAAAAATGGACAGAACTTTAATGGAGGTATAAAAACTGTACAAAATGGAAAGTTAGAAACGTTTGGTACCAAATTGGTACAAAAAAATATACGGTATGAACAATATATTTCGTGCAAACATACAGTATGAAGTGTTGACCCTTAACCCGAGTTAAGGTTTTTATCTCGTGGACTGCCACAAAGATACTAGTTGCATTGATCTAATTTAGCCGTGCTGATTTGGAATCATTATGCAGAATGCAGTCAGTGAATCAGTTGTAATAGCAGTATTACTAAGTAGACATTGTAGCTGTGTTCTGCTAGATAATATTATATATAGGTAGCTCAGAGCTTAGTAGTTACTTTATCACAAGGTTCAAAATTGTCATGATTGTTTCCTCTATAAGGTCGATGTTATGACCCTAGATCAGGTCAAGGGTTCATGGATAGGATAGTCTAACTCGTTGAGGGGAGAACGAACCCTGAACTTGCTTAGAGAGAGAATCCTAATCTCTTCGAACTCGTTGAGGGGAGAACGAACCCTAAGCTAAACTACTAAACTGAAAAACTGAATAATTAAAATAACTTTGCTCTTCTTGCTTTTTTATTCAATCACTAGCCCTTTAAATAGGACTTTATCAATACAATATTAGGAAATATGAAATCTATGAAAATATTCCCTATTAATGTTGATTGAATAATCAATGCATAAATATAAATATTATTATTAATTATAGAATCTATCCTATTATGGATATTTCTATCCATAACAGTCGAGCTTTTTGTTTCAGCTTTTCGTTGTAGAACTCTTGGTTGATGTTATTTAAGTAAGTAGAATAGTTTGGTTATTTAACAATAGGCGAATATTTCATCCTACAAATAGGTGAATTCAGGAGTATGTTCCCTATCAAATTGAAATGGAAATTGGAAAACCATTGTTTGACATCAGTTTACTGTAACCAATAAGCACTTCTATTTTAATTTAACTGAGCAATTTGATAACTAGCATTCTGTGTTTAGGATTATAGAATGCACCGTTGTTTGAAGTATTGTAAATTACTAAAGTACCTGTGAATTTTTTGTTCTTTCTCAGTGTTGCATTTCCTAGCTGATAACTATGAGGAAGCTTTACAGAGAGATGATGTGAAAGCAATTGTAGTTACAGGTAACCGTCATAGGTTGTCCATTAGAGTAGCACTAGAATGAAAGTGGTTAAAATCTATAGTTATTCAACTTTTTCCTATTATTGCTAGAGCAGGTGCAAAGGGCAAGTTTTCCGGTGGCTTCGACATTACAGGCTTTGGTAGTAAAGGTAAGAACATTAGGCTCCATCCGCTGTGCTTCCTGTCATACTATTTGATAGTAATTAGTGCGACTTTTTTCCGGTGCAGAGTCCAAATCAAAGCGGAACTCTAAACGGTTGGATTTTCTCACTGATTTAGTTGAAGGTGTGTTAATGGATTGAATTCCTTCATATTTTCATTTTGACGTGTTAAAGGCTGACATATATGTTGGCTTTTAATTTTAGCGGCCAAAAAACCTTCAGTTGCTGCCATTGATGGCCTTGCCTTGGGTGGAGGACTTGAGCTGGCTATGGTATGTTATGCCTCCAATTTATCAGGAACTTTTTTTTTTGGAATCCTAGCTTATTCCGCTTGCTCTTGTTAACTGTCTTTGGTCAGGCTTGCCATGCAAGAATATCAACCTCAAGTGCACAGCTAGGGTTGCCAGAACTGCAGCTTGGGATAATCCCTGGGCTTGGAGGTATCACTTTCTTTTTTCTAAGAAAGAGCTTTCTTATGTTTTTGTGGTAGCTCAAAATACTACTCTCTGGATCTATTATAAGATACATGAGGAATTATCTGCCAAGCTAATTTCAGTTACCAATTTTTTTAATAAAACCCTGAAGGGTTGCAGTGGTGAATGCATTAAACACCTCCATGAAACATGCATGATTTCAACTGAATTAAATAAGTCTCACTAGATTCCCACAGGTGGTTTCATGGGCTGGCTATGGTGTTTACTTTATATGCATGTCTGCCTGTGAGTAATTCACATGTAGGTAGGGGAGTGTGTCTACATCTCTCTCTATGTGTGTGTTGTGTGTGTATGTGAGTAAGTCAACATATTGCAAATTATCCATGTGACAATTGGAATATCCTAGCGGCTATTATTAAGATCTAAAAACCCATCGATTGTTCAAAAATATTTTACTTTTGGGTTCTGTCAGGTTCTGAAGCCTTTTAATATAGTCGAACGCATTTTCTAGTTTTGGTATCTTAACTCAATGAACCTGAAGTATATGATTGATTGGCTTTGAAAGATTGTAGATTTGATGTAACTCTTTTATGGGCCTTGACTGCATGATTTCAAGACCTTCCATTATTGAATCCGATAGAATTCTTTATGAGTGCTAATATTTTTTCAAATATTTTCGTTCTCAGGAACACAACGGCTTCCACGTCTCATTGGTCTCTCGAAGTCACTGGAAATGATGTTGGTTGGTCCTGATCTATTTTTTCTGTAATATTCAGTAATTTCTTAGCAAATTATTATTTTTCTTAAAAAAAGTTATGTTCAATCAATCTGCTGGATCAGACCTCAAGGCCAGTAAATGGGGAGGAAGCATATTCATTAGGCCTTGCAGATGCTCTTGTATCACCAAGTGAACTATTAACCACAGCAAGGAAGTGGGCCCTGGATATTTCAGAGCACAGAAAACCGTGGATTTCAAGCCTTTATAAGAATAGCAAATTAGAGCCTCTTGGAGAAGCTAGGGAAATACTTAAGTTTGCTAGAGCTCAGGTCCAGAAACAATCTCCTAATCTTCAGCATCCCTTGGTTTGCATTGATGTTATTGAAGAGGGGATAGTATCTGGCCCGTTGGTTGGACTTGCAAAGGTGCGTGCCATATCTAATATTTGTTCTGTTAGAGCAAGCCTGTGAGGGGCCTTTACAGATCTACTATCATCTGTTGGCAGGAGGCTGAAGCCGCACAAGGTCTTCCACTAACCAATACAAGCAAGAGCTTAATCAATGTCTTCTTTGCCCAACGTGGAACTTCCAAGGTTTGAATTATCTCTTACAAAGAAGATTTTGGCTTTCAACTGTATATATATATAAGTCCCAGCAACATAGTTTTATGTAGTATTGCTCTGGTCATATGCATGTAACTTATATTAAAAGGGACAGTTTGGGTTGATATCAAGGAGATTCCAGACTAATGCAAATGGCATGCAGTTCTATGCATTATATATATATATATATATATACATACATACAAAGACGTTAGTGTGAATCTTTGATCTGTGGATGACTGGCTATGACTGCTGTCCCTTTATCAGGACCCTGGCAGCTCATAAGTTCTTAGTCTTTCGTCCATAAATCTTCTAGGGATTGTTCATAATATTAAAACCTTGCTTATGTACAGCTCCCTGTGATTATCTCTTATGAGTAGGAGAAAATAAATGAGTCAATGTGGAAACCCATTACAGAATGTATCATAGATGGTTACATGTTTATGAAGGATTAGATTTGATGTTTCTTCTCTGCTACATCACCCTGCAAGTGTCTTGTTCTGAACAGATACCTGGTATCAGCGATAGAGGCTTGGTGCCAAGGCAAGTGAACACAGTTGCTGTCATCGGTGGAGGCTTAATGGGTTCTGGAATTGCAACATCATTGATTGTTAATAAGTTCCCTGTGATACTAAAAGAAATAGATGAGAAACTTTTGGAGGCTGGAATAAATCGAGTCAAAGGTAGACAATGATTTCATTATTACGAAACTGGAATTTTGTTTTCTTTCTCTATATACTGTTGTGTGTGGATTTGTAGTGTTGTGACTTTTCTAAACTAATAATACTCTACTCTGTCCAGCCAATCTGCAAAGCCAGGTGGTTAAAGGGAAAATGTCTCAGGAGAAGTTTGAAAAGACAATGACTCTGTTAAAGGGTGTACTTGATTATGAAAGCTTTAAAGATGTTGACCTGGTGATTGAGGTAATCTGTTTGGGGTTCGATGCTACTGTCGCTTTCAGAATATGCACTATGCTGTTAACAAAAATCATTTCAGTTGCTTAGACTATATTTTTAATGTCTTTATCCGGGAAAGATTCACAAGACAGGCCATGTACTTTTCGAATAAAATGAATGCTTGACATGTCTCCAGTTTCTTCATAAATTTTTGACACTTTCTTCTGGTTCTGTGACAGGCTGTCATTGAAAATATCTCCCTAAAACAAAAAATATTTGCTGATCTTGAGAAATATTGCCCACTGCACTGCATACTTGCAAGTAACACTTCGACTATTGATTTGAACCTTATTGCTGAGAAGACCAAGTCGCAAGATCGGATTGTCGGGGCACATTTCTTTAGGTAGTAGGGCATGGAAAGATATGTAAGTTATGTATTTGTATTTTTCTGTTACCTTTGTCTAAATAAATTCATTTGCTGCTGCTCTTTGATGCAGTCCTGCCCATGTCATGCCTTTGTTGGAAATAGTTCGAACTCCGAACACATCTCCCCAGGTTCTCGTAGATTTGCTTAACCTTGCAAAAAAGATTAAGAAAGTACCAGTTGTGGTTGGGAACTGCACAGGATTTGCTGTGAACAGGATATTCTTCCCTTACACGCAAGCTGCACTTTTCCTTGTTGAGCATGGTGTAGATCCTTACCGGATTGACAAGGCAATCACCAAGTTTGGGATGCCAATGGGCCCTTTCAGGTTTGTTCATAAAGATATCCATTTACTTCCAGTAGTAGTTTTCATTAATCTGTCTGAACAAACCTTTCAGATTGGTTCAAATTCAGTTACTTTAAGAGTAGTAGTTCTCATTGATCTGTCCAAACAAATACCGTTCCGGTCATGGGCTTAGTAGTGGTCAGACCAATGGGAGCATAATGGGTCCGAGCAAAGTGAAAATGAAGCAAAAAGATTACATCAAAACAATTCTTAAGTGCAATATGCATATCTTCTCAAAGAAACAATGAGGTGAATTTAACTTTTGTTCCCTGGTATGTTATCAATATTATACTATTTGATATGCAGATTGGCCGATCTTGTTGGATTTGGGGTGGCAGTTGCCTCTGGTATGCAATACATCGAGAACTTCCCTGAACGAACTTATAAGTCAATGCTCATTCCAGTGATGCAGGAGGATAAGAGAGCTGGTGAGACCTCTAATGCAATTCTGAGTTTATAATGGCTGTTCTTGCTGTGGCATAACGTTGCTCAAATCCCATGGCTTTAACTCTTTATTTTTTAAAGGTGAATCCTCCCGTAGAGGGTTTTATGTCTATGATGAGAAACGCAGAGCCTCCCCGGATCCTGATCTAGTGAAGTATATAGAAAAGGCCAGGAGCGTATCTGGTGTCACTGTTGACCCTAAGGTCTCTCTTTCTCTCAAATAACTACTGTATATAGCAAAATTACCAATTTTCTTGATGGCTATATACAATTGTTGGGTGCAAACAGATACAGAAGCTACAGGAGAAGGATATAATAGAGATGATTTTCTTTCCAGTTGTGAATGAAGCTTGTCGAGTACTTGCTGAAGGGATTGCTGTCAAATCAGCAGACCTCGACATAGCCTCTGTTATGGGCATGGGTTTTCCACCCTATAGGTAATAATGTGATTTCAGCGAGCGATCATCAGCACTGATTCCTCGCTAAAATGATGGAGTTTCGGTTGTTTTTTTTTTAATTGAACAGGGGAGGTGTTGTATTCTGGGGAGATTCAATGGGGTGCAAGTATATATGTTCAAGATTGGAAGAATGGTCAAAGATGTATGGAAACTTCTTCAAACCTTGTGCTTACCTGGTTGAAAGAGCTGCAAAGGGTATTCCTCTGGTAAGATACGATCTCGAGTTCTCGTTAACAATCACGTATTTGCGGCTTTATCGTGCTTGTCGTGTTGATGCTGGTTTGTTAAAATTTATGGCTCTTCTGTTGATATGGCAGAATTCTGCAGCAGCTCAAGCCAAGGCTCGGCTGTAATAGTATCACTATCTACGGCCTGCTTCAGGGGACAGCATCATATGAGATCTTTTAGCAAGTTTACAAATAATGAACTCAACATAGTTTTTAATTATGAATTAATTCATATTTTACCAGTTCTTAATATAGAGTTCATAAAGTCTAAAATTGAAACAATTAGTTGGATTTTTAAAAGTTATTAAACAAGATTTGTTCAAAAAAGTATTCAAGAAGTAGATTAATCTAAGTTAATCTTGTGTCTTGTATTGTGATATATAAACACGAACATATACAAAAATAACATTTCTGGTAAGTCATGCCGCACGAAGTTCCATAACACGTCAGAGTTGAAAAGGATCGTTTCGCGAATGAAGAAAAATATCTAATGAATGAATTATCTTGGAAGGATGATGGTTCATGAGTACAAATGGATTTCAGTACTATTTTATGATATATGGGCTTTGGGTTACATAATACATTGGGTTACCTTGCTGTTGGGCCTATAAATTGTGTGGAGCCCGTGCTTTGAATGGCAATTGTAAAAGTGAAATACTAAGTGGGGATAAATATTAGGTTAATGTTACTTTTCATACTACATATTTGACCAATGTAGGTTTTTAGTGCTACATGTTTAATTTTGTAGGTTTTTTATGCTATATGTTTGAGATGTTGTATTTTTTTGTGCTTCCGTTAGTCAACAATTAGTTTGACTGTTAAATACTTTTATTTTGTTCAATTTAGTCCCCAAATTTATATTTCTAAAATTTAATATTTACAATTTAGTCCCTAATGTTTGCTCAAGTCACCGCCCAAGGCCGCCGACCACCACCCATCACCTCCAAAGCCGTCGACCACCACATAAAGGGCCGGCCACCACCACTTGGGGCCGGAAACCACCCCAATTAGTGGTGGCCGGCCCCTATTAGGATGGCCACCACCAATTGGTGGTGGCCGGTAGGGGTGAGCAAATATCCCGAGAGGCTCAAAATCCCGCCCGTCCCGCCCTAGCCCGTCCCAAAAAGCCCGTCCCAAAAATGTGCCCAAGCCCTAATGGGCGGGACTTTTCTTCTCAACTAGGGCTCGGGCTAGGGCTAGGGCTTTTTTACGAAGTCCCAAAAGACCCGTCCCGTCCCTTTTTGCTAACTTATCAGTTATAAATTATAGTTAACTTTAGTGATAGCTCGGGTTGAAGTTCGATTTGATCTGGATTTGTATTTATAACTTGTTATATCTGAATTGTTGGTGACTTTTTGTTAGAGTCTTGGTAAAACTTAGTTTTGGAGTCATTGGTGAACTATTTTGGAGAACCAAGTTATGTGTTGAACTTGGTGTTCTACAAGTGACAAAATGTTTGAGTGATTTTGGTGTTTTATGGTGAACTTTGTGGTGAACTTTGTTGTTGTTCTGTGTTTGGTTATGGTTTAAGTAAATTGAGTATGATTTTTTTTTTTTTGAACTTGGATGGGAATTTTGGTTTGTCCCATTTGTCCCTAGTCCCTGTAGGCCCGTGGCGGGCGGGCCTTTTCCTACTAGCTAGGGCTCGGGGTAGGGCTCGGGACAGCCATTAAGCGGCCCTAGTTTTAGGGCTTGGGCCATTTTTTAGAAAAAGCCCGCCCATCTGTCCCATGCTCAGCCCTAGTGGCCGGCCCCGATTTGGGTGGCCAACACCAATTGTGGTCGGCCACCACCAATTGGGGTGGTTTCCGGCCCCAAGTGGTGGTGGCAGGCCCTTTTCGTGGTGGTCGGCGGCTTTAGAGGTGGTGGCCGCCGGCGGACTTGAGCGGTGACTTGAGCAATCAATAGGGACTAAATTGTAAATATTAATTTTAGAAATACAAATTTGAGGACTAAATTGAACAAAATAAAAGTATTTAACGGTCAAACTAACTGTTGACTAACGTAAGCACCAAAATCATACAATCTCTCAAACATATGGCACCAAAAGCCTACACTGGTCAAACATGTGGCACCAAAAGTACATTTAACCATAAATATTAGCAAGTTTACTTCAAGATCTCTTTCTGTAGTAAATTAACATATCAATTACAAGGCTCTGAATATTCTTTTATAAATGTTGGCTCTGAATATTCTTTTATAAGGCTCGGTAATATTTAAATTTGAGATATCTTGAAAAAAAAATATATGTAATGCTTATTTTTTTATATATTTAACTTATTCAGCATTAAAGTAAGTGAATAGTCATCGACTATGCCTAGATTCTCTCTAACTTACCTACTTCATATGGTTTTCTGACCGTGCAGAAACCCTAGTCGCCACCAACTGATATTTAATTCCCCAACTTTATATATATAATCGATTTCTCTTTCTTCTTCTTGCCAGTAATTACATTTCTCCATTCCAAAAAGCTTCCTAGCTTTTGAGCCGACTTGGTTGGCCAACCATGGAGCTTCGGACTCTTCAAATTCTGCTACCTCTCTTTCCTTTCCTTCGCTCGAGTTTGGAGCTGGTAAGATAGACTCTGGAATTCCCTTTCCTTTCTCCAAGTGGCGAGAACTTCCTGTAAGATGGATTTTTGGTGGATTTTGGAAGCTTGGCAGAGCTTTCCCTCCATGCGCTCATTGGGTGCTGTTCTTTCAATTCTTCTCCCGAGACAAGGCAACTCAACAGGCGGTGGTTCTCTCTGGAGTTTACCTTCTCCTTCTTCGCCCCTTTTGCAGAGTTCCTCATCTGCAATTATGATTCTCCATTTCTTGTTCTTTCTCCATGGCCTTAGACTGGAGCTTAATCCTAGTCGGTCGTGTTTTCTCGGTGCGTAGGGAAAGAGTGGATCTTATTCGAAGACTTGTTACTGATCACTGGCGCATTCCGACGGTGCCTCGTTACCGTCATCGTGAATATGGGATTTGGGTGTTCTACTTCCAGCATGTCGTTCATCTTCAGGAGGTCCTTCTCAATTTCCCCTTCACTGTGGAGAACTCTTTGATGATGTTCTTCCCTTGCCCGGATAATCGTATCCCGCCGTCCTTACCTTTCTCGGATATTATGACTTGGGTGGAATTACGAGGGATTCCACCGCACCTCATGTCCAGGGAAGTTGTCAATAATATCATCTCCACCATCAGTGAGGTGGCGTTCTTGGAGTATGAAGATGCTAGGTCCCTGGAGGTGGCTTTTCCTAGGGCTCGGGTTTTGTTAGACCTTGAACGTCCAGCAATCCCTGGTATGTGGCTGTTAGAAAATGATGAACGTCACCAGGTCCATGTCGCTTATAGGCTTGCTTACCATGAAAACGTTGCGGACGCTTTGGGCATCACCAAAAATATATGTAATGTCTCCGACGTTGTCCTTACCAAGCAGATTGAGGAGATGCTCAACATGAGTGATCGCCGGCCAGGTCTGACGTATGTTCGGGAGAGGTACCAGCCTATATATTCAAGCTGTAACAGAGGAGGTTTCAAAACCCTACCTTGAATTCTCCGGGTGGAACGGTGATGATGCGTTTTGGGAACCAGAATCAAGCTGATGGCCAAGCTGCTCAACAGGAGGAGGTGGCTCCGGATTTGGGTGGAGCTCAGGCTCAGGAGGAGGCGCCTGAAATTCCTCTTTTCGCCACCTTTCTTGATGATAATCATATTTCACCAGGAATTCAACTCATCTTTTCCGAGCAGCAACCTGTCTTTGGTGAGGTTTTACCTGATTTGTCGGATTTTATCAATGTTGTTTCCTTGCATAGCAGGTTCCCACCCCAAGATGCATGTCTGCCTCCATACCTAGTTGCATCGATTAATCTTGATTAACCCGGACATTCACTCAACCATCACACATATTCCACAAGTTAGCGGGAACCAGGAGAATTGGGACCCTCCTTTCCGGTGGTGGTATCAGAATTGGGGGAGTCTTCCTGCTCAGGCCTCCCTATTCCCATTACATTACATGCAACCACCTATTCAGTACATGCAACCACCTATTCAGTACATGCAACCTTTCATAAAGGCGCAACACATGGGGCCACCTTTGGTTTGGATTCCCATTACAGACCATAACTTTCCCTGGGTTTGGGATGGTGTACGTTACCAACGAGCTTACATGCAACCTCCGGTCATTGTGGGCCCAGATGTTTTCCGTCCTTATACGATGATGTCTTCAACGGCTGGCCTAGCACTGTTCACAACGAATCGTTCAGGGAGGTGACTAATTTTGTGGACATTCATATTGATTCTGCTGCCCTCTTTTTGCCTCTTGATTTGGGTAGTGGGTTTATTGCATTTGATCATGAGCCCACTCGAGCTGCCACCTTACCAAGGAATTCTAATTCATCCCCGGAGATTTTCAATATTAATACAGATCCTACCGCGGGAACCCTAGAGGCTATTGTTCAGGGAATTGTGGGGCCAAGGGAAACGTCGTATGTGGTAAGAAGTGTTGTTGATTCCTTAGGGGAAGAGTTTGTCCGTAGGCCGGGTAAAGATACTATGGAAATCGATCCTCCGACTCACTATCAGCTCATTGGGAGGAAACGACCACGTGGTTGGGCTCCTCCGCTTATTCGTGAACTTGGGGAGGAGGAAGTGGAGGCTGCTAGGCATGTGCTTCCTAGATTGGAGGAAAATGTGCACCCTACTGTGGATGAGGTACCTTATTATTGCTACACATATCATTATTTTCACTATATTGCTTGTGATTATGTTGGTATTTGCGTTGATCTGGCGGGGAGGTCTTTGGCCTCTCTGCGACTATTATGAATATACTTGTTTGGAATTGTCAGGGAGCCGGGAACTCTCTGACAATTCAACACCTTCAGCATCTAAATCAAACTCATCATCCTAGCATTGTTTTTGTATCGAACGTTAAGAGTCGTTTGTTTAGACTTAGGCGGTTGCTTCACTCTATGGGCCTTATTCACTTGGTTGATTTTGACCCGTAATATACTAGGGGAGGTCTCATTCTTAGATGGAATTCGACTGTTCTAGTTGATGTTTTTTGCCACAACATTAATGGCATCCATGTTACAATCTGACACTCGCCACTTGACATTTCGTGGGATGCTTCTTTTATATATGCCCTGTTGGATCACGGTGGAACTCCGGTACGGTCTTTGACGGCGATCCTAGCTCCTTCACTCCACGTGGTCCTACAAAGAGGGGATAGACCGGGCGGTGACCCAGAATCCCTCTCCGATGCTTAAATGAGTATCTCGTATGGACTGGCAAGCAGTAATCTCAAAGTGTATAACACAACGTAATTGATCTGAGGTGACCTCTGCCCTTTTATAGGCGGAGAGGTACCTCAGTTACCTGGTGAACCGTTGGGGGTGGTTAGCCCGTATTCCGCGTATCTTGGGCACGATCCCGCCTATCTAGGCCATGATCTCGCTTATCTCGGGCACGCCCCGCGTATCTCGGGCACGCTCCGCGTATCTTAGCTACGCTCCGCGTATCTCGGCCAAGCCCCGCGTATCTCGGCCTTAACCTCTGATAGCAAGTCCCGACTAACATCGGGGACTCCAGAGTTATCTCGTTGTGTCACCGCTCGGGGCCCCTCGTCATCGTGACAGGGCCAATCATTCTCAGGGATTCGTCATCGGGGCCTACTTAAAGGCTTCTCACCGGGAGCTTCCAGCTCACCTGTCGGGACCGACTCTGTCGGGACCTTTCATCATCGGGACTCCCTGCGTCGGGACCCTTCACCTTGGTCTTATTGACCTCTATTTTAGGGCCCAGTGGGCCTATTCGCCGTTTCCTCACCGTTAAAGAGCCTAACGGTCATAGCGGAACCCATCATGCCCCATTTGATTCTCTGACCGTCCACAATTCTGGGAGGCTTTATTTGCGCTCCGCTCTTCTCGAAACCCAAATTCAGCTTGGCTGGTAACTGGGGATTTTAATGATATGTGGTATTTTGATGAAAAATCTGATGGTAACCCTATTTCAACTACTAGATTCCTTAGGGCTCAGGCTTGGTCTGATGAGGCAGAATTGATAGACTTGGGTTATATAGGACAGCAATTCACGTGGTCGAACCGGCGTTCCGGTTTGAACCGGATTCAGGAGCGTATTGATCGTGGTTTTGGGAATGCAGTTTGACGAACTTGATTTCAGGATGCTTCTCTCACCCATCTTGAGCAAATAGCGTCGGATCACTGCCCTCTTTTACTTAATACTCGCCCTCTCAATCGACGCATTACATTCAGCCGCCCTTTTAGGTTTGAATCCATGTGTCTCCAACATGACGATTTCATGAATATGTTAGCTCATTCTTGGTCCCAACCTATCCTTGGCTCGGGCCAATATGTTCTATCTTCAAAACTCTGTAGACTGATTCCGACTCTCCGATCTTGGAAAAAGTCAACTTTTGGTAACATCCACTCTTCTTTACACAACGATCTCCAGGCCCTCAATGTAGCACAAACAATCAACTCGGATGAGGAGGATATCCGTTCTTTGGAGGTTTGCATTAAGGATATATAGCATCGTGAGGAAACTATGTGGCATCAAAAATTCCGACAACTATGGCTTAAGGAAGGAGATCGTAACACTAAATTTTTCCACGCCTACACGATATGTCGTCGGAACACTAATCGAATGGATTGGATTCTTAGTGATGATGGAACCTGGATCACTGAACCATCCTTGATTAGGGAACATGTCTGTCGATACTTCCAACTTCTGTTCACTACCTCTATTGATCTCCATCAAAGCACTTACCCTTCAAGAAATGCATTACGGATCCCAGATA
Source organism: Clarkia xantiana subsp. parviflora (assembly GCA_036873135.1). Classification (NCBI taxonomy): domain Eukaryota; kingdom Viridiplantae; phylum Streptophyta; class Magnoliopsida; order Myrtales; family Onagraceae; genus Clarkia; species Clarkia xantiana. The sequence goes on along the minus strand of JAPTYO010000012.1, from coordinate 13,703,594 downwards.
TAGCTATCTCAACAATCTTCTGGCCTTTCTCGGAACATGATATTTCTCTGGCTCTTTCTTAATTGGGTGCTGATAAGGCACCAGGCCTGGACGGCTTCCAACCTCGTTTTTTTCAAACAACACGGGAAGTCGCATTTTTGGGTATTAATAACGCGGTTCAGCTCTTCTATCATTCCGGTCGTCTTCTCAGGGAGATCAACAGTACTTTTTTTAATTCCAAAATCCGATAGCCCGACTTCCATCAAATATTGGTTTGTGTAATACGGTGTGTAAGGTCATCTCAAAAATACTTTGTAAACGTTTACGCCCAATCATGCCTCGTATTATCTCGCCTTTTCAAACGGCCTTTGTTGCGGGTCGATTAATCACGGACAATACCTGGCTTACTCATGAACTCATGCACACAATCAAACGACGGTGTCGGGGCAGGGTTGGATTGGTTGCCCTAAAACTATACATGACCAAAACATATGATCGGGTTGAGTGGAGCAATTTAAGGCTTGTCTTGTCCTCCATGGCCATCCCGGAACGGTTCATTCAATGGGTTATGAAATGTATTTCAACGACTTCCTTATCAGTGCTTATTAATGGGAATTGGATACGGTCTTTCACTCCGTCCAGAGGTCTTCGCCAGGGGGATCCGCTCTCGCCTTACCTTTTTATTCTTGTGTCTCAAATGTTATCCCAGGAATTAACAAGGGCTCAAGAGAATGGCGAGATCCAAGGAATTAGACCTGGTATGCATTGCGTTACGATTTCCCATTTCCTAACAGATGAGTAGCACGATGCCCGTCGTATCTGCCGGTCGCATGGAAAACCTCGTATGAACTATTCGGAGACTGAGACAAAGACTAAAGACTGAGATGTTGATGCTATTGGATAACTATATATTAACAGGCACCCTCCCATTCCGGCGAGTGGGAGCTGTTAGCATATGGTGATGTGGCGCCGTAATTGGTAGCCCGTTAATGCTAAGGAAATTACCTAAGTTTATTAGGTAATTGTCACATTAGGGTAATTAGGCCAAACCCTAATTGACATGGGAGGCCCAAAATTGGGCCTCCCCCCTTAATAGCATAGCTCGGCTGGATTTGTCCCACATTGGTTGGAGTGGACTTTGTCCACTCCACCAATCCTATATATAGGGGACTCACCTAAGGGGTTTATTCATTCATTCAGAATAAGAAGTACCTCCATTGAGGAACTTGAGAGAAACCCTCTCACCCCCTTAGTAGTGATTTTCGGTGCACATCTCAGTCTGAGGTTCTGTCCCCGATGAAGAATCGATCAGAGGCTTTGTTGTGGAGCTTACACCACGTAGGACTTCTTCTTACGAAGATCTTCTTACGAAGAACTTGTACGTGGTTCCGTCCGGAGGATCAGAACTCCCTCCACGACGTTCTTGGGCAGGAAAGCTAAAAGGTATGTGTACATTATTCCGCTGCGTAGTTAGATTACTTGCATGTACACGTTTAGCATTCCGTAGTATTACGTCCTCGTAATCCAACAGTGGTATCAGAGCAAGGTTAGGAGTTCTTAAAATTTTGATAAACTGATGTTCTTGAGTTTTGAAAAATCCGAAATTTTCATGTTCATGAACACCATGAGTAATCCGAAATTTTTAAGTAAATTTCATGTGTTTGATCTTTAAAAACTTAAAATTTTCGAAATTTACATGTTTTTATAGATTAAAACCGAATTTTATGTTCGAATTTAAGATTGATGTTCATGATCTTCAAAAACACCATGAGTTTATCAAGAACACCTTTTGGATTCATGATCAAGTTAGGGTTTTGATCTTAAAATTTGACAACTTTTCCAATTTACATGTTTGTGCCGAAAACCCTAGGGTATTCTAGGTAAAAAAAAAATTAATTTTCTTGGTCACCAAGTTTTAAAAATTTCGGCCACATTAATTATAGATATAGTTTGCCGTTTTCAAATTTTATTAATAGGTAACTATATGTCTATAAGTTGGAAATAAGGATAGGTTCATAATATAATATTGTAAAAGATATTAACTATCAATATATATATATATATATATATATATATATATATATATATATATATATATATATATATATATATATATATTTATTATTGTCAAATATATCTTTAGGGATTAAAATATGTAGACAATATATTTTCTTAATCTTTTATAGTAACTAAATCTATCAATATATATTATCCCTATCTTTATATATATATATATATATATATATATATATATATATATATATATATATATATATATATATGTATGTATGCCGAATATTTTATGTATATATATCTATTGTTGATTGATTTACATATTAAAGATAGAATCTTGACAATATTTATATATATATATTTAAATATGCCGAATTATATATATATATATATATATATATTAGCAATATTGGAAATTATTTTAAATAATTAATATTTCTTGGTGGCTAAGTTAAGTTTTTAGTGGACTTTAAAACCGTACTTAGCCCACAAGACATATTTCGGCCGAACCCTAGGGTTTATGGGCCGGTCCAATTGCTAAACCGGAGCGGGTAAAAACCAATCCGGATTTTCTTAATCGGGTCGACCTAGTCGGGTCGGTTCGGACCGTAGTAACTAAATTGAACCTAACCTAACCGGTTTGAATGATAAACCGAACCACAATCTTATTTTATTGAACCGTTTCGGACCAAACCGGATTTTTTAAAATCAGACCGACTTGAACCGGATTTTAAATTGGACCGAACCAGATTTTTTAAAATTTCTCGAAAATTTTAAAAATGTTCAATAAAATAGGATGTCAAATTTTAAATCCAAAATGTTTTCGAACTTTAAATTTAGCCTAAACAATGCTCTTAGGGTTTACGTTTTAACACATTTTTCGGTTAAAACTCTAATACCTAATTTCGATTATGGGGATGGATCTCGGATATGCATGATTTTGGGACTAGATTAAATTAGTGGGCTGAAATGCAATTGTTTACTTTCTGCTACATATATATTAGAACCGTCGTCTTGACTCAGTCAAGCTAGCTGGTTATTAATTGCGAGCATTGAGCTCTGGGATTTAATTATATGTATTGCGCAATAGGATAGACATACTATGCTGATTGAAAGTGCCTAGAATCCATTTCTAGAAATGACGCATGATTGATTGTAAGCATGAATTGCAAAACAGCCCCTAATGTTTTCAAAACGTTTTTTAAACTGAAAATTCCAGTCGCCAATTATGCATGATTTGGGCGGATGTTGCATGTTTTGACACGTATACTAGGATGTTCAAGGATAGAAAGCATGTGATAATTTACTTTACGTAGAATTATATATGCTAGGAACATTAGACGCATGACGCGTAAGCATGTTTTGGTTTGTTCGATTTTTATAGCATAATATGGTATTATGCATGCGTAAATTATCGGATAATTCCTTTTAAAATTATAAGAGCCTTGGGAAAGCCAATATCGGGTATACTTGTTTGAAAATTCCCGTTTCGGTAATTTGCAATATAATGACCGTTTTCAAAAGACTGATCTATTGGATTGAACACAAGGATAGTGTGAATTCTTTCACGACACCCCCTTCCCTCGGTTTACTGACGGTCGGTTTGGTTTAGTAACTAAAGGATCACTATTTGTCGTATTCCATCCTAATAGATAATCCAATGTTTGCAATTTTTTCAAAATGTTGTTGTCTTCCTAACTTTGCATAACTATGTGTTAGAATCGATGGCTGCCACTAGCAATGTAATCTCCCAGTTGAATAAGGGAATAAGGTTGAATAGTAGTAATTATAAGATATGGAATAAACGAGTTAAGATGATAATCTTTGAAATAAGAGGTCTGGAACATTTGACCACAAAACAAACTAGGCCTGAGGGAGACCTCACGGAAGAGAAAAAGACATTCTATGATGAATGGGATGTCAAGGATCATGATGTTCGATCCACCTTGCTATCTATGCTGGAAGATGAGATTCTCTATAGGTTTGATCGTTTGGGAACTGCCAAAGACCTCTGGGATGGTCTTAAGGCAACATTTGGTGTTTACACCATAGCCCAAAAGTGATCGTTAAACATCGCTCTTGATTCCTATAAGATGAATCACAAACATACGATGAAGGATCATGTTATGCATGTTTGCAACTTGATCGCTGAACTCAAGGAAGCAGGTGAAAACCTGTCTAAGGAACAACAAATCAACTACATGATCCGCTCTTTGCCCGACTCTTGGAATATCATGAAAATGAGCCTTACCCATGCCACCCATCTCGATACTCTCGAGAAGGTGCAAGTTCATCTTGAGATGGAAGAGGATAGACTCAGGGCTGAAAAGTCCAGATCTGAAATGCATATTGCATCCTCCGGGCCAGCCGAACAAAAGGGGAAGCGCAAGAGAAAGGGCAAAAGTTCTCAAAACAAAACTTGGAAGTTTGTGAAAAACAAATCCCAGAAAAAGATTAAACGCAAACAAACTGGTGGCAAGAAAAGGCAAGCAAAACAAACACGTAAAGAGGAAACTCGAACGTGTTTCAGGTGTGGCGTAAAAGGAACCCGGCTAATGTCTGTACCAATCCTCCTAAGGTACGTAATGAGAAAAGATGATGAAAATCATTCTTTCTGTTTCGATTTTAAACACTCGAGAGTAATTCATTTTCTTTTGAATTACAGAACCGAGAAACAGAAGCAACGACCTAATCGAGGACGCCCCAGGAGAATAAAGATAGAATGAGATATTTCTTTATCTTTAAATTGCTAAAACTTCTTGACTTTTATTTCTGTTAAAGATGTTCTAGAATAAGTTCCATAGAGGAACGTATTATTTTTCTAAGTATTGGCTAATACTTGAATAGAGTATTGAATTCATCATCGTTCGTTTTTATCTTATTATTTACTCTATTCAACACATTGCTGATGCATCCTTATTTCTTAAGTACTCCATTAAAATGATAAAGATCCCGAAATAATATGCATGATAAAACCGACTTTAAAATTCGAAGAGTAAAACGATTTCATAACCATGGTTTAAACCTGGTATGCGCCTGGCGCATGTCACCTCAAGAGACGGGACACATCGTTTTAAAGTCTGAATTCAATACTGAAGTATTTTAATGAATGCTTAAATTTTCGTTTGTAATCCTTTAAATATAACTCATTGATAGCTACTGAGATTATAAGTATGCTTCAAAGCTACTACAATCTAGTAAGAACATCAACTATGGCATTAAAGCGAGCGCTTAAATGCATAGCCCCTGAGGTGAATAACTCTCTGGGTGAGTTCAACAAACGAAAGGAAGAAGTCAGTAAAACGACTCTCCCACTATAAGCCTTGAACGAAAAGTTTGGCTAAAGCAATCATTTTATCAAATACTTCAAGCAACATAGTTCAAAGTTACATAATGATGAAGTTCAACATTAATTACTCCTCGGGATGAAATTAAGTTGATTCACATTGATCTAACTCTATGTTCCAATAAAATCGGTTGACACATCACCATAGCTAACAAGATGATACGGGTAAAACCTTATCATTAGCAGCATTACATTGCGCATTAAGCAAGTATTCATTAAGAGTACGGTATACTCTTAAAAGAATACAAGTTTAAAATTAGCTAAGATTGATGGTATTGTGATCAAACATGACATATTATTAAGATTTGAGGATAAATTTCCTATGTTTTGCAAAACGAACAGACATAGTACTGATCGAATCAATGAATGGTTAACAGAGATTATCAGGTCCCACTTACTTCGAGTGGGAGAATTGATAAAACATAAGTGATTGATATGGTATATGATGAATACAAAAGTCTTCATAATAAATCCAGTGAGAGGGCTTACTCCCCCTCACATATAATCATCACTAAATACAAATGTGAATCAAGTCGGAACCTGACAATCAAGAACACTGAATTAAAACAACTGCCCATTATTCCTAGTGGGAGGGAAAAACGACCAACTTTGTTCCTGGTCCTAGTAATCAAGGAATAATGTTCGGAGGTAAAATTCCGAGACCAAAAGGTCATCCTGAAAAGTTGTTAATCAGAGTTCTAGCACTGCCATTCTTCCCAGTGGGAGTGATGCACCGATAAGAAGCATTATTCTGAGTGGGAGTTACAATCAGACTATAGATGGGATTAACGAGCCTAGACATAGTCAAAGGTAACAGACTTCTCTCGAGAAGTGTCCCATCGAATAAGATGTGTTAAACATATTAACATTCGTTCTCGAATAAATGACGATTCAGCAAAGAAAGGGAAGGACCTTAAAACAAGAGAATGGAGGAAAAAAATGGAGGATGAAATATGATTAAATAAGAACAAATTCGGTTATGGTCCTTAGTTGATATGCTAACCGCAGAACTAGAAAGTGAAATTTTAGAATTCACTTCTGATGGAAAGATGAGTGGTTCAAAACTCAAGTGATTGCGAATGGATATACCCAAATTCACTAAATGGACCTTTATGAAACATACTCACCAACTGTGCGTTACGCCACAGTAAGGGCCATCCTTGCCCTCGTTGCATGTCTCGATCTAGAGCTGCACCAAAATGGATATTAAGACCGCATTCCTCCATGGAAACTTGGAGGAAGAGAGCTATATGGAGCAGCCAGAGGGTTTTATTACTCCTGGCAAAGAACGTAAAGTTTTCAAACTCCAAGGGTCTATTTACGGTCTTAAACAGTCGTCTCGGCAATGGTATCGCAGATTCCACGAGGAAATCGCCGGAAACAGATTTGTGAATCTTCACGAGGATCCTTGCGTATACACTAAGACCTCTAGGTCTAAGTATGTCATCATAACATTATACGTAGATGACATACTCATTTCTGTGAACGACGTGAGTTTCATGAACAAATCAATAGAGTCAGCATTTGAGATGAAAGACATGGGAGAGGCCACGTACATCTTAAGCATTAAGATTGCCCGAGATTGTGCCGCCCGGACATTGTGTCTGTCTCAAGAATCTTATATCAACAAACTGTTGAAAAGATTCAGAATGCTCGATGCTAAACCCGTGGATACGCCGGTTGTGTTCGGGTACGCGCTGTCAAAGCGTGATGGACCGAAAAACCAGCAGCAGCGTGAACAGATGAAAGGGGCAGAGTACCTAAGTATGGTAGGGAGTCTTACGTACGCCATGCTATGTACTCGACCAGATATCTGTTACGTTGTGGGCCTAGTAGCAAGATTCCAATCAGATCCTAGTTATCAACATCTAAAGGCCGTAAAACGAATTATAAGTTATCTGAAAGGTATTGCCGACTATGTTCTATGCTATAAGGGCAGGCAAATAGAATTGACCGGTTATAGTGACGTCGACCACGGTGTTAATCCAGATCATCGTAAGTCCACCAAAGGAGGAGTTTTCCTTCTTGCTAATGCTGCCATATCTTGGGTGAGCAAGAAGCAATCATGTGTCGCGCTTTCCACTAAGGAATCGGAATTCGTTGCCCTTTCTAAAAACACACAAGAAGCGGTCTGGCTGAAAAGGTTTCTTACTGCATTAATTGGCACTGGCAAAGAGAGTAATCCCGTCAAGGTATACTCCGACAGTCAGGCAGCCATTGCAGCAGTTAAGAATCCAAAGTACCATAGCAGGACCAAACACATTGATGTGGAATACAATTATGCTAAATCTGTTCTGGAAGACAACATAATCGCTTTAGAATACTTGTCCACGGATAAAATGGTTGTGGATCCATTAACTAAGCCATTACGTAGAGAGATCTTCGAAAAGCGCGTAAAACTGCTTGGATTACGTAGGGTTTAAGTGAGTGACTTGTATGAGCGATAAAATTTTGACATTTGAAATAATATTATTTCGATTGAATAAAATAATTACAAACTGAGTATATGATCTATCGACGTCATAATGAAATATAACATCGGATTTTACGGTGTATAAACTAAGTCGTAGGAAGAGCTAAAACTCTTCCACCAAAATTATGTCGAATGTGAACCATGCCTCGTCACACAAGCACGGTCATCTTGCAAGGAGAGGGGAACCTCTACCCAACAAGATTGGCTAAGAACCGGGGGGATAAACCTGGTTAAACGAAAAGATAACTCTGTCACGCTTAATGTATGACTTAATCTTCGTTTTGTAAATCGCCGTGTTGGACCCAGTCCATCATTAAAATCACATTCAGGGTCAGATGAAAGATTCTGCGATAGCATGATTGACATATCCCAATCCTGGCTAGTCCAGGTGTGCTATCGACGCGTGCTTCATAATGCGCGTGCCATGGTGGACCACGGGGTCATGCTCGGTTGTGCTAGCTAGAATCCTAGTGATTCAAAGGGCGCATACTTCTTCACCTTGAGCGTGTGATTGATCCCGGATGTCTTATGAAGAGGCATCCAAAGTATCCTCACGGACTCAGAACTTATACCTAAGGTCTAGCTCAATGTTCGCTTCCCGGCGTACGAGCGTAGAGCCAAAGAAAACGGTCAAGTGACCACGTCTTAGAAACCGGTTGAGTTAGACTAAGGGTATAAGCGATGGGGATAGTCAAGTTCACTTATAATTCACCGACTCTTGTGTTCACTAGGTGGCTGCCAACCGGATATTAGTTGAAGGTTGTGAACACTTTTAACAGATGCCCTGGAGAAGTATTCCTATGTGGAAAACTGGGCAATTGGAGAATTATCAGTTGACCAAGGATACAGTGCAGTACATGTTTTATTTTAACAGGATTGATTTACGAAAGGGAATCAACGTTCTGCGGGCGCTACAATACTCCTAACAGATGAGTAGCACGATGCCCGTCGTATCCGCCGGTCGCATGGAAAACCTCGTATGAACTATTCGGAGACTGAGACAAAGACTAAAGACTGAGATGTTGATGCTATTGGATAACTATATATTAACAGGCACCCTCCCATTCCGGCGAGTGGGAGCTGTTAGCATATGGTGATGTGGCGCCGTAATTGGTAGCCCGTTAATGCTAAGGAAATTACCTAAGTTTATTAGGTAATTGTCACATTAGGGTAATTAGGCCAAACCCTAATTGACATGGGAGGCACAAAATTGGGCCTCCCCCCTTAATAGCATAGCTCGGCCGGATTTGTCCCACATTGGTTGGAGTGGACTTTGTCCACTCCACCAATCCTATATATAGGGGACTCACCTAAGGGGTTTATTCATTCATTCAGAATAAGAAGTACCTCCATTGAGGAACTTGAGAGAAACCCTCTCACCCCCTTAGTAGTGATTTTCGGTGCACATCTCAGTCTGAGGTTCTGTCCCCGTTGAAGAATCGATCAGAGGCTTTGTTGTGGAACTTACACCGCGTAGGACTTCTTCTTACGAAGAACTTGTACGTGGTTCCGACCGGAGGATCAGAACTCCCTCCACGACGTTCTTGGGCAGGAAAGCTAAAAGGTTTGTGTACATTATTCCGCTGCGTAGTTAGACTACTTGCATTTACACGTTTAGCATTCCGTAGTATTACGTCCCCGTAATCCAACACCGTGGTGGCAGGCCGGTGATGTGGCGGCACCGATGCAATGGGCAGAGGCTCTGGCACAAAAGACAGAAGCTGATCACGGCCAGAATCGAGCTCCGGTGAATCGCTCTTCTCTGGCGGGACAAGCGGCGGAGGAGCGGCGTGATCCCGAGGGGCCGGCGAGACGAGCAGCGGACGGAGGTCCGGTTACAGGCAGCTCCGGTGGATGGTGGCGACGGAGAGCTACAGGTGTACAGGGAACAGCGGGAGTGAATGAAGAGTTTTCACGCTTTAAAAAAAAATTTTATTTTATTCTGGTTTTTTTCTATGTGTTTTTTACATAGTACCTAGGACCCTTTTATAGCTAGCCTAGACCCTAATATTAGGAAGAAAAAAAAAAATATTTTCTCCAATATACAAAATAAATTCCGAAAAGTATACAATATATATTTATGAACATTGCCATAAATATATATTATATATTTTTTGAATTTTACATAATATTTAATGCATAGATATTATCCTAATTTGAGCTAAACCTATTTTTAGCAACTCTGTGACCTTCTATATCCAGATACTTCCTTTTTAAAACGCGTTACACATAACATTTTTAATGTGTTATATACGTCGCGCGTACCAAAATTAGGTGTTTACAACTTGCCCCTCTTTGGACGGACTCCCATAGAATGCATTCGAGGGGGTTTGTCCAAAGACGAGTAAACACTAATTTTGGCTAGGAAGTATATCTTCTTCCGGGTCTTTAAGTCTCCAAGGTGGCCTTTGGCTTTATTGACGAACATCGCTAAATAAAAACATCAAATGGTACTGCGGAACGTAGAGCCTCCAGCGGCGGTGCGGTAAAGAAGAGCCTCCGGTGGCGGTGCAGTAAAGAAAAGCCCCCAATGGCGGTGCGGTAATGAAAAGCCTCCAGTGGCGTGCAGTAACGAAAAGCCTCCAGTGGCGTGCAGTAAAGAAAAACCTCAATCGACGATGCCTCCAGTGGCGAGCGACAAGGAAAGGCCTCAAGTGGCGTGCAATAAAGTAAAATCTTGATAGATGATGCCTCCAGTGGCGAGTGATAACGGAAAGCCTCTAGTGGCGTTTGTCGGAAAAGAGCCTCTAATGGCGTCCGTCGGTGAAGAACCTCCAGTGGCATCCTTCGGAGAAGAGCCTCTAGTGGGGTATGTCGGAGAAGAGCCTCTATTAGCGTCCGTCGGTGAAGAGCCTCCAGTGGCGTCCGTCGGAGAAGAACCTTAGTGGTTTTGACGACTTGAACGTCTCTCCCTAATTTTTGCCTAAGTTGTGCATGACACAACAACTTAGCGGGATCTTTTTTTTATCTCTCATATTCTCTCATTTTGCCACGGTCGATTTAGAGATTTCCGACCGTGCCCCTCGTTTTTTTCATTTTCTCTCATTTTGTCATGATCGCACTTTTTGAGTTTTGCAATCATTCTTCTCATTTACTGATTTTGCCTAGGCCGCCCTTTCAAGTTTTCAACCTAGCGGAAGCACTCTTTATTTGGTAGCCAATTAATGGGCGGTTGTGACCCTCTCAATTGTTTTCCGCATTTTCCATTGCTGGAGATCTTCTTTTCAGTAGTCGATTTCGGGTTGACTGTGACCCGTTCTTTAATTTCCCGCCCTCACAGAATTCGCGGGATCATTCCTTATTTATAGCCATTTTCCTCTAAGAGTGGTTGTGGCCCTTTAAAAATTCTTCCGCTCTCATAAGCTGCGGAATCACTCATTGTGTATAGCCGTTTTAAGGGTGGCTGCGGCCCTATTTGAAAATTTCAGGTAAGTAGCTCAGGATGCATTATGAAACGTGTCGTCATCGCTGCTTAAGGCCTTGATTTATTTTATTGATTTTTTATTTTTAAAAAATCCCTTTTTGCCATGATTGTCCTTTCAAATTTTCAATCATGCCTCTCATCCCTAATTTTTGCCTAGGTCGCCTTTACAGATTTTCAACCTATATTTTTTTTCTCTTTTTTTTTAGCTTCTCTAGGGGAAACTACTCTTTTAGGCATAGTACATTTTGAGTGTGTCTGCATTGATTGGACTCGGGAGGTCGCGACCGTCCATATCAGTGATGATCATCGCGCCTCCTTTAAACACCTATTTGACCACGTAGGGTCCTTCATATTTGGGCACGAACTTCCCTCGTGAATCAGGATTGATAGGTAGTACTTTTCGCTGTACCAAGTCCCCTGGTTGGAAATTACGTGGTCGCACCTTCTTTTCAAAGGCCCTAGCCATTCGTTGCTGGTAACATTGCCCATGGCAAAGTTCCGTGAGTCTCTTTTCATCGATGAGGTTCAACTAGGGGTGAGCAAATATCCCGAGAGGCTCAAAATCCCGCCCGTCCCGCCCTAGCCCGTCCCAAAAAGCCCGTCCCAAAAATGTGCCCAAGCCCTAATGGGCGGGACTTTTCTTCTCAACTAGGGCTCGGGCTAGGGCTAGGGCTTTTTTACGAAGTCCCAAAAGACCCGTCCCGTCCCTTTTTGCTAACTTATCAGTTATAAATTATAGTTAACTTTAGTGATAGCTCGGGTTGAAGTTCGATTTGATCTGGATTTGTATTTATAACTTGTTATATCTGAATTGTTGGTGACTTTTTGTTAGAGTCTTGGTAAAACTTAGTTTTGGAGTCATTGGTGAACTATTTTGGAGAACCAAGTTATGTGTTGAACTTGGTGTTCTACAAGTGACAAAATGTTTGAGTGATTTTGGTGTTTTATGGTGAACTTTGTGGTGAACTTTGTTGCTGTTCTGTGTTTGGTTATGGTTTAAGTAAATTGAGTATGATTTTTTTTTTTTGAACTTGGATGGGAATTTTGGTTTGTCCCATTTGTCCCTAGTCCCTGTAGGCCCGTGGCGGGCGGGCCTTTTCCTACTAGCTAGGGCTCGGGACAGCCATTAAGCGGCCCTAGTTTTAGGGCTTGGGCCATTTTTTAGAAAAAGCCCGCCCATCTGTCCCATGCTCAGCCCTAGGTTCAACTGTTCATATCTTCATCTGGCCCATTCTGCTTCGTCGAGCCCCGATTCTTCCAGGATCCTTGCTGAAGGAATCTCCACTTCTACGGGTAGAACTGCTTCAGTTCCGTACACGAGTGAGAACGGAGTTGCCCCGGTCGATGTACGGATCGAAGTTATGTATGCCAAGAGTGCCCAAGGTAGCATATTATGTCAATCTTTGTATGTGACTGCCATCTTCTCAATGATCTTCTTTATGTTCTTATTCGGCGCCTCCACCGCACCGTTCATCTGAGGACGGTATGGGGACGAGTTCCTGTGTTTGATCTTGAGTTGACCACATAAATCGTTTATCGGCTTGTTGTTGAAATTCTTGGCATTGTCTGTGATTATCGTCTCGGGTAGTCCGTAACGGGCAACAATGTCTCTTCGTAAGAAACGCTCAAACGCTTTTGCGGTAACTGACGCAACTGTGACAGCCTCTATCCACATGGTGAAATAATCAATTGCCACCAAAATAAACATGTGGTCGTTAGACGCATTTGGTGAAATGGGACCGATCATGTCAATTCCCCACATTGAAAAAGGCCACGGAGAAGATATCGGCTGTACCTCGTTTGGCGGCGCATGAATCTGGCTAAAGTACACTTTTGGCATAGGTGGCACCGTTGGACGTGCTTGACGCAGTCTGACATCAGGGTAGTCCAAAAATATCCCATCTTCATGATTTTTCTTGCGGGCATGTGACCGCTCATGTGCGGTCCACAACTTCCTTCGTGGACTTCCTCCATCAATCGCTTCGCTTCTTCCGAACCTACACATCTCAAAAGGGTGGCATCAAAATATTTTCTATAAAGAACCTCACCACTAAGTAAGTAATTGCATGCCATCCTGCGGATGGTTTTCCGATCTTTGCTACTTGCACCCTCGGGAAACTCGCATGACTGCAAGTATCTCTTTATGTCGATGAACCAAGGTTTCCATCTGATTCTTCAAGCGTGCAATAATATGCAGGACGCTTTTTTACTCAATCTCAAGAGACTCTATGGAACTCCCGCCCGAAATATTCACCATCGATGCAAGGATTGCCAACGCGTCTGCGAATTGGTTTTTACTCCGAGGCATCTGCGTGAATGTTATTTCTTCGAAATCCTCGTTCAATTCTTCGATATGATGATGGTACGGTTGCCACTTGGGATTGTTAGCATATGGTGATGTGGCGCCGTAAATGGTAGCCCGTTAATATTAAGGATATTACCTAAGAAAATTGGGTAAATGTCACATTAGGTTAATTGGGCTCGACCCAATTCCTAATTGACATGAGAGGCCCAAAATTGGGCCTCCCTCCTTTAATAAGTTCGGCCGAACCCTATACCACATTGGTTGGAGTGGACTTTTGTCCACTCTACCAATCCTATATATAGGGGAGTCTCCTAAGGGTTTTACACATCAAGTAATTCACAAGTCCCTCCATTGAGAAACTTGAGAGAAACCCTCTCACCCCCCCCCCCCCTTAGTAGAGATTTTGGCACACCATAACCAGTCTGAGGTTATGTACCCGTTGAAGAATCGATCAGAGGATTTTCTGTGGAGCTTATACCACGTAGGACTTCTTCTCACGAAGAACTTGTACGGGTTCCGACCGGAGGATCAGAACTCCCGCCACATCGTTCTTGGGCAGGAAAGCTATTTAGGTATGTGTACATTTTTCCGCTGCGTAATTAGTTTACTTGCATGTACACGTTTAGCATTCCGTAGTATTACGTCCCCGTAATCCAACAGGGATCTCTTGTTTTCCATTCTCCCAAGGTTTGGAGAATGATCAGCATGGAGTCTCCATAAACCTCTAATTCCCATATCTTGAAATCGATCGCCGCTCGCAATTCTAGAATACATGCTTCGTATTATGCCACGTTGTTGGTGCACGGAAAAGTAATTTTCGCCGCCACCGGTAAATGTTGGCTCTTTGGGGAGACAAGTACTGCCCCCACACCACACCCGGTAGAATTTGCAGCTCCATCAAAATACATTCCCCATAAGCTACTATTTCATGCCTCTTCTTCCACGTGAAGTATGTCGCTGTCCGGAAGCTCGTGACTTGCTTGATGGTCGTCATCAATGGGAAACTCGGCTAGCCCTTTTATAGAAGTACGAGGAATGAATTGTATGTCGTACTCAGCAAGTTGGACCTGCCACTTGGCGACATTCTTCATTAACGCCGGCTTTTCTAGTATGTACTTCAAGGGATTCATCTTAGAAATGAGGTGTATAGTGTAATACAACGTATACTGTCGGAGTCGTTGCATCACCCATACCAACACGCAACTTGTTCTTTCAACTTTCGTGTACTTGGCCTCTCCATCAGTGAACTTCTTGCTGAGGTAATATATGACGCGTTCCGTCTAGCCATCTTCATCTAGTAGCCCCAGCATGCACCCCAATGAGCCTTTTCAAACCGCCAGATACAAAATAAGCGGCCAACCCGGAGTAGGTGGGACCAGGACTGGTGAATTGACTAGATATGCTTTGATTGAATCGAAGGCACGCTGACACTCTACATCCCATTCAATCAATGCATTTTTCCGCAGGAGGCGGAACAACGGTTGACACTTGTTCGTCATATTGGCGATGAGCAAACGTCCGAGCATGCTTCTAAACTCCTTGACGGTAGATGGTGCTGGAAGGTCTAAGATCGCCTTGAACTTGTCGGGATCCACTTCTATACCCTTCTTGCTGACTATAAAGCCCAGCAACTTGCCGGATGTTACTCTGAATGTGCATTTTGCTGGATTCAGCCTGAGTTTAAACTTCTTGAGCCCATCAAAGAGCATCTGCAAGTTAACCAGGTAGTCTTCATCTTCGCGGGACTTTGCGATCATATCATCGACGTACACTTCTATCTGCTTATGCATCATGTCATGGAACAATGTCACCATTGCTCTCTGGTAAGTTTCCCCCCGTATTCTTGAGTCTGAAAGGCATGACCTTGTAGCAAAACGTGCCCCACATCGTGATGAAAGTGTTTTTTGACTTGTCCTATTCCGCCATCTTGATTTGATTGTATCCAGAGATCCCATCCATGAATGAGAACATGTTGTGCCGCACCGTGTTATCGACTAACATGTCAATATGAGGGAGTGGAAAGTTTTCCTTCAGACTAGCCTTGTTGAGATCTCGATAATCAACACAGACTCGAACACGACCATCCTTCTTCGGTACATGGACAATATTGGCGACCCACTCGGAGTAGTTGCACACCTCAAGGAACCCCGCGTTAATCTGCTTGATGATCTCTTCCTTGATCTTGAGGAGTAACTCCGGACTTTGTTGACTTAGATGTTGTCTCTTGGGCTTGAACTTCTCAGTATCGATGGGCAAAGTATGTTGCAATTGATTTATCTAAACATGGCATGTCAGAATATGACCAAGCAAATATATCCTTGTACTCGTCTAGTAGCTCGATCATCTGAGTTTTCTGAGAAGGATCAAGAGTTGCCCCAATTTTGAGCTCTTGGGGTTCTTCCTTCGTACCGATGTTAACTATTTCGATAGTTTCGGTAGTCGACGACTTTCTCTCTTCAAATCTTTCGAGACTCTCTCTTATTTCGATCGGGACATGGTCATCACTAAATTGTCAGACCTAAAATCTGACCTACGGTGAATTATGTTTTGAAAAAAGTGGATTTTGAATAGAGTCGCCACTAGTTAATTATTAGGCTAACTAGAATCCTAAATTACCTAAGCGAATAATGAATTAAACACCTATGTATAAAGTTAGTCTACGATCAGAAATTCGAGTTCGGGGGTTCTATTACGAATTAAAAATGTAATTTTCAATTACGCCCTTTCGGTACTCAATTCACTCAATTTGCCAATTTTCAATCAATTATAAATCGACTTTAAGTACAAAGTAACAATAAAATCTAATAATTCTAATGACTATCACATACAATTGAATCGACACACAAACTAACGCGATGAACATACGTAATTAACTGTCTATCATCTAATTAATCTAAGCTAATCACGTTTAAAACCATTTATATTAAATTAAATATACTAATATAACATGTACTTAAAAACAATACAATAGGCAACATTGAAACATGTAATTAAACTAAGCTATTTTGGCCACAACTAAATTAAAGACCACCCTAATATAATAATGATGTAACAATAAAACAAAAACAAAAACAAAACTAATAAAATAGTAATAAAAAAAACAAAAAAAAAACACAAAAAAAAAAACTTCACATGCAGCGGAGAGGACCAATCCACGACAAAGGGAAGTCCGGCAGTGGTCCGTGACGCAGCAAGGAGGCGAACGACGGGTGATGGACACGGCGGGTGAGGGCGGAGCAGGGCATGGCCTGGTCTGGTCATGGAGGGCGATCAGAAGCTGATTGGGCCGAGAGGGGTGGTCGCAGTTGGAAATCTGGGGCGGTCAGTGCTGGCGTGTGGAGCTCCGGCGAGAGGTGGGCTCGGTGGGGCGTGGCCGGGACGGCAGCAGTGAACGACAGGACTTGGTCAACGTGGTGGAGACTAGGCGGACTGTGGTCACCGGCAAGGGCAGCAAAGGTCCGGTGATGTAGGCAACATGAACGATTTAAAAAAAAAAAAAAAAAAAAAAAAAAAAAAAAAACTTTACACTACATGACAAAAACGCACAGGTTACGAGAAAAGTAGTATTATTATGGGTCAATAACCTGGGAGAGGTCTGAAGATTGGACCTTGTGAATTTGAGAGGTCTGAAGATTGAAATGGTGATAACTGAGGTCTGAAGTTTGGACTTTGTGATTTTTAGGTTTTCCGTCCAAATTTTCTGTCAAATTTAACAGAAACACGTGAAATGTCATATTTACCCTGACAATATTTTAAACAAATTAAAGTTTAATTAATTGAACATGAAATGACAAAAATACCTCTTTCACTAATTAAAACATAACCCAACTCCGGCCAACACCACGGCTCCCGCCGGCCACCACCCAACTCCGGCGACCACCACTCACAGTCCGGCGACCCCACCAAACTCCGACGACCGCCACAATGGCCCCGATTGGGCCCAAATCGAAGCCATCGGCCCCGATCGGAGCCACAAAGCTCCGATCGGAGCTCGGTAGCCCCGAATCGGAGCTCTGTGGCTCCGATCCGGGGCCACAGAGCTCCGATCTGGGGCCACCGAGCTCCGATCGGAGCTTTGTGGGCCCAATCGGGGCCGATGGATCCGATTTGGGCCCAATCGGGGCCGCGGTTGTGCTCGCCGGAGTTGGGTGGTGGTCGACGGTGCGGGTGGTGGTCGCCGGAGCTGAGTGGTGGTCGCCGGAGTTGGGTGGTGGTCGCCGGAGTTGGTGGTGGCATTAAGGGCATTTTCGTCTTTTCATTTAAGCATGTGAGGTGGAAGAATGGCATTTTTGGAATTTAATTTTATTTATGGTCACATGTCAAGCACATGACCAGTTTCCGTTAATTTTAACGGAAAAAACTAACGGAGACCTCTATTATCTACAAGTCAAAACTTCAGACCTCTATTATCACCAATTTAAACTTCAGACCTCTCAAATTCACATGGCCCAAACTTCAGATCTCTCCCAGGTTATTGACCCTATTATTATTGATGGTCTCTGTATTTTACATGTAAAAGGAACCTATTTATAACTAAACTAAGACCCCCAAACTAGGAAAATAAAATATGAAAAATATATGCATTTAATATTCCTAAAATATACATATATATTTATGTATTTCACCATAAATACACATAATATATTTTCTGAATATTTTATAATAATTAATGCATATACACTATCCTATTTCAACAAGTCCTATCTTTAGAAGCTTCGCGACCTTCCATATTTAAATACTTTCCCCTTTTTTAACGCGTCACATATGATATTTTGAACATGTCACGCGCGGACCAAGATTAGGTGTTTACAGCTATATTCCTCTGTTGCGTGTCCTGTCGCACCCATATGAAATTCACACTTTGAGTGCGGTTCATTCCTGACTAATCTGGAATCAGACTTCAAAACCTCAGGATTGATGAGTCTATGAGCAAGCGCTTGTCGGTACACCTCTGTCGTTGGCAATGGTAAATGTGTGAATTTCCTAGGCTCTCGATGTCTCTTCTCGGCCCGATTGCCTTGTATAGTTGTGACGGGGGGTGTCGAACCTTGGGACCGTGGAGCTGCGAGCTGGGATGCGTGCATCGCGGACTTAGGGTAACTCATCGGGTAGAATGCAATGGTCGTCGCATCATTGGGCGACGAGTCCTCCAGCCTTCCCTTTTTCTTAGGATCTTCGATTTTCCTTTTACGGATCTCATGCCCCATCGTCTCCTTCGAGGGATTGTCGTGTTTGTTCTCCATAAAGGCGGGTGGCAATGCGGGCCCCTTCAAACTTGACGGACCTTCATGGTTGATAGGCCCCGAGGTCGGTTGGGTTTGGTCGGGAAGATTGAATGCAGCATATGAAGCTTGGATGGAAAACCTGGTAGTGTCAAGTGAGGCAGCTTCATCATTTCTCGTTAATATAAGAAAGGAATTCGGGATCAGGGTTCCCGTCAGCACGGTTGGGTTCGAGGCTGCGAGAGACGACTGTGCTCCGAGTAGTGCCATAAATCGCTCAAAGTTTGGACATGACGGCCAATGTTTCTTGCATTTTAGTATTGGATGCCTCGAGCTGAGCCATCCGCTCCTCGCATTGTTGAATTTTTGGAACTTGATCCATTCAGGTGGGCTTCTTTCGTGTAAGAAGTCACACCTTGCCGGTAATACCTGCAAATTAAAAATGCGGTGTTAAGAATATGGAACACAAAATATCATGCATGATCTTTTTGAAAGTAATGTGTCATTCATCTCAGCATCTTTTAAAAATTGTTTAGTAACTAAAATATGTTTTTTAAGACACTTTACACAACTGCGGAACTCGGTCAATGAGCTCCGAGTACTCGCCCCATAATCCGAGCGAAGATAATGCAAGGACGTTTTTTCAAAATATTTCATTTTTACCATTCGATCGAATTTTGGAGCGAGCACTTGACTCTAACGTCTCTATTCCCAATGTTGAACGATTGCAGCACTCTACTATACACAGGTTTTCTCCAATATTCTTGCTCTGCCTCCATCATGCTAATCCGGAACTGGTCAACGTCAACCTCGGGAAATGGAAAAGCCGTGATACAAGGAATTGTGAAGTCTTCCCATTCTTACCTAAAATTGTGTGTAAAGTGCTTTAGAAACGATGATTTGAACGACACTTTTTGGGAAAAATATGATGCATGCTTGAAACTAAAATTTCCATTAATATACGTTGTACAATTACATATGCTACAGAAAATAAAAGATTACATCGAGGCCCATGTCCTATACATGAAAAACTCTAAGGGTTGAGAACAGTTAGAAAAATAGCACACGCAAGTACGCATAGCGGCAGGATCGAAGCTCCGGGTGTGTATTTTTCTTTGTTCTAATAGGTGAGTTTCACTTATAGGCTTCCAACACGGTGGTTTCCTCACCCAATCATAGGGATCACAGGACCTACACGAGCGGTGGAGTTGTTCTGAGTCGTTCCGGCGGCTCATCAGCGTGGTCGTACCCTTACTATCTCTCCGGAGTTCCTAGTTGCCCTGATATTTAGGCGTTTGGACATTATGCTTAAAGTGATTGTGTGTGGTTTCAAACAACACCATAAAAAAAAATTGTTAGTGAAAACAAAAATAAAAACAAGACCTTCGTACCTATGAAAAAAAACAAAAACTATAGTTAGAATGACGACGAAAAATATGTTTAAATTAAAACATGGCAAACAAGCAAACATGAGAAGCCCGAACCCTCAATTAAGTCCCCAGCAGAGTCGCCAAATTTTTAGACCTAAAATCTGACCTAATGCGATTAAATGTTTTGAAAACACATTGAACTTTTAAAGAGTCGTCACTAGTTAATTAAGGCTAACTAGAAACCTAAATTATCTAGGTAGATAACAAATTAAACACCTAAGCATATTAACTGATCTGCAATCCAAATTTTGAGTTCGGGGGTTCTATTACGAATTTTGTAAAAAAAAAATTCGAATTACGCCCTTTCGGTACTTAATTAACCTATTTGCCAATTTTAAAATTTAAACATACTTTTACGAGAAATTAATTTAACGATATAAAAAAAAAAAAACTAAACTAATTTCATGCGAAACTATTATTAACGACAAATCTAAACCTAAAAAAAGCTATTAAGCATCTAAAACTCCTAACTGAGACAAAATCTAAACAAAACTAAATATGCTCAAAATCACTATATAATCTAATAATTACATGTCATACATGTATACATAAAACATGTTATCTAATTAGGTTTACGTTTTAATTACTTAGCTAATATGATATAATAATGGTAAATATAATAATAATAATGAATAAATAATCAGAAATGTATAATATAAATAATTAATTATTTAAATTTTTTTTTTTGCAGAGATGTAAAACTCACCGGGACCAGCAGCAACCCAGCAGCTCAGCGACGGAACTAGCAAGGGCAGGGGCGGACGACACCGGAGCAGACAGCATCCAAGGACTGGCACGGACAGGGGCGGACGACACCGGATCTGACGCGAAGGACCAGCACAGCACCGGCGGGAGTCCTGTCTCAGGCGAGTATGGGTGGCTTGTAGCAGAAGCAACGGGCGCCGGAGCAGGCAGCAGGACCATTGTGGCAGGCCGGCGACGTGGCGGAAGGCCGGAAATGTGGCGGCACTGGCGCAATGGGCAGAGGCTCCGGCACAGAAGACATCAGCAGATCACGACCAGAAAAGGAGCTCCGGCGAATCAGTTTGCTCTGGCGGGACGAGCGGCGGAGGAGCGGCGTGATCCCGAGGGGTCGGCGAGACGAGCAGCGGACAGAGGTCCGGTGACGGGAACAACGGGAGTGAAGGAAGAGTTTTCACGCTTTAAAAAAAAAAATTATTCTGGTTTTTTTCTGTGTGTTTTTTACATAGTACCTATGACCCTTTTATAGCTAGCCTAGACCCTAATATTAGGAAAAAAAGATATATTTGCTCTAATATACACAATAAATTCCGAAAATTATACAATATATATTTATGAACATTGCCATAAATATATATTATATATTTTCTGAATTTTACATAATATTTAATGCATATATATTATCCTAATTTGAGCTAAATCTATTTTTAGCAACCCTGTGACCTTCTATATCCAGATACTTCCTTTTTTAAACGTGTTACACATAACATTTTCAATGTGTTGTATACGTGTCGCGCGTACTAAAATTAGGTGTTTACAGTTTACCAATTGATTGGGTGACTCATAAACGCTCGATCGGGCAGAATATTATTCAACGTATATGCAATCGAGTGCAAGGGTGGATGACGAGATTACTCTCTCTGGCTGGGAAGGACATCATCATCAAGTCGGTGGCCGCGTCGATACCCACTTACACGATGTCTTGCCTAAAACTGACAAAGTATACAACGGATGCCATCGATCGAATTCAGAGACAGTTCTGGTGGTCCAATAAATCCTAATATACAGGAATTTGCTGGATAGCGTGGGACAAGATCACTCGGGGAAAACAAGATGGTGGCCTTGGCTTTCGTAATACCTTGTCCTTCAACTGGGCGCTTCTGTTAAAACAGGCGACGAGACTCCTCACGGATGATTCCTCTATCTGAATTTCCTGTATGCGTAATAAATATTTCCGGCATGGGGAGTTTTTTACTGCTAAAGCAAACTCTTCACACTCTCCCTCTTGGCTATACTTAATCTCTATCCGACGTTTCCTTGTTGAAGGAGTCCGGTGGAGGATTGAAACGGCAGGAAAGTGAATTTCTGGACGGACCCGTCGGTTCCCAACTTTGGGCTTTTAAAGGATTGGTTGATTCCACCTCTTCTTCAGAACAACATCCGGTTATCTTCCTTTATCATGAACCGAACTTGGGACATTCAGGCGCTGCTTTTACCCTTACCTAGAGTTGTTGTCACGGCTATCTCATAGATTAATCTCCCCATTTTTGATACAAATGACGTCTTTATCTGGAACCATTCTTCTTCGGGTGCATACACTATTAAATCATGATATCAACTCATTAACAAGCTTCTCAGTGTAGAGAGGCCGGGGTCTTCATCGAGTTCTTCTTCCACAACTGCTAATCGGTTTCCCTGGAATAGATTGTGGTCTAAACATCTCCTTCCTATAATTCAGATGTTCATTTGGAAGGCGTTATCGGGAGGTCTGCCCTTCAGGGCAAATACTCTATCGTTGAATTCCACCAGTTGACGATATTTGCCCTATGTGTTCTTTGGAAGTTGAAACGTGGGACCGTACTATGTGAAATTGTTCGTTCGCTAAGCGTGTCTGGTTTGCGTCTAGTTTTGGGGTTGGCTCTAATCTAGGTCATATCCATACGGTTTTAGAGTGGCTACGTCTCTCTTTTAGGAGTTGTGATATTGATGTATTTGTTCTGAAATGTATTATCTTGTGGGGTATTTGGCTTGAACGAAACAATGTGGTGTTTCGCGCTAAACAACCCAATGCACAGTCTGTAATATTTTTTTATTAACCGTGCTTGTATTGATAACATTGAGGCTCTCTCTGATGTTGCAGGGCCCGCAAGGCTCATCCGTGGAGTCGGGAATTTAGGTTCGGTGCCTCTTACGCTCCATACTTTTGCTTGGACAATCTTGGTGGATGGTGCAACCAGGGAGCGTTCTTCTCGGGTGTTTGGTACAGCTGTTATCTTGGATCCTATAAATACTGTTGTTGCTGTTTCGGTTTGTAAGTCTTTTGTTGATGAACCCTTGTTTGCGTAAGGGATCGCATGCCGGACTGGACTATTGTTGGCTCAAACAATGAATCTCGATGTGCGTTTTCTACTTTCAGATTCGGCGATTGTGGTTGAACAATTTACATCCGCTTCTCATGTTCCTTTACCTTCCTTGTTTGGAGTTTCGTCAGATGTTAGACTCTTGTTGTTTTCTTTTCCCTTGTTGCGTTTGCACAAGGTCGATCGTATTTTTGTTTCTTTAGCGGACTCGGTAGTTTTGATAGCGGTCAACAATAATGTGACTGGAACATGGTTTAAACCAGGTATCCCTTCTTGGCTCCTTCCGTCTTAGCTTTATGGTTGTTTGTACTGTTGCTTGCTTTATATAATGACGACCGTTTGATATAAAAAAAAAAAAAAAAAAAAAAAAAAAAAAAAAAAAAACTTATGCATCATTATTAAATTTTATTTGAAAATTGTATTTATTTTTAAATAAATATTAAGGTTATTTTAGAATTATAATAGAATTTTATAGTATTTTTAGTAATTTTATAAATTATATTTCGTCTATACTTAAAAAATGACGAAGCTAGTAAACTATACATTAGAAAAAGTTCGATTACCGATTTACTAAAAAAAATATCTAATATATTACATATTACGTAAAATTAAGCTAATAACCTTATATATAAAAGCTGAAATTTTTACACCATATACATGGATACACTTCTTCTGTCTCAGATCGTTTCTCACCATTAAGATTTTGATACGTATCTTGAGTGTAATTAATTTTGTAGTTTTTTTCTTTTAAAACTTTATTGAAATCAAAAAACACTAAAAAAATATTAAATTTAAAGACACGTGTTAAAATTTTAATACGAAGATACAGTCTATTAGAAAAATGGTGGGCACTAGATCTCTCAATCCTATTAAGTACTAACAAAAGAAAATTTACTTTATTACAAACAAAAAAATAGTAAACCTAAAAAGTCTTAAACCCTAAAGTAAAAAATAAATAAAATAATAGAGTCCGGCAGGGGAAAGTCAGGAATACACGTGCCTCTGGGATCTCTCCTCTCCTTCACTTCCCTCTGAATCAGCTCCCTCCCTCCCATTTCCAGTCTGACCAATCTGTTCCCTTCCTTGCCCTACTCTCTGTCTCCTCTCTATCTTCTTCTTCTTCTACTACTTCATGCTTTAAGTCTTGTAGCACCTCAGAAGAAGAAATCCAACCAGATCAAAAAACCCCCCTTATCTTCCCTTCTTCCTTCTCACTGAAAATGTCAACTTAGAAAGCCACTTAACATCAAAACCAAACCAAGGAAGCAACAATGGCGGAAGGTGGAGTAGGAAAGAATGCTGCAGGTGTAGAAGATCAGCAGGACATGGGTGACGGAACGCAATGCACTAACCATCCGTTGAAGAAAAACACCGGCGGCATCTGTGCCTTGTGCCTACAGGATAAGCTCGGCAAGTTAGTCGCTTCCTCCTCCTTTGATGCATTGCCCCCCATTCTTGCTCGTTCCTCCTCGTCTTCTACCTCCCCTCCTTTCAGATCCGACGTTGCCAGTGTCTATGGCGCCGCGTTCAACCAGTCGTCTGTAGCTGCTGCTTCTTCGTCTTCCACCGCTATTGCTAAGACGAGTGCCCCTCCTGATTTTGCTGCCTTGAAGAGGAGCAAGTCCACGACGAGCGGCCCCAGGAGAGGTTCATCGGTGGCTGACGCACACCAAGTGCTCGATAAAAGTCCCCGCAGAAGAAGATCTGGTTTCTGGCCGTTTCTCTACCTTTATTCTTCCTCCTCGTCGTCGAAGCAGGTCGCCTACAGGAGGAATGTGGATAACGGCCTCGGAGGCTCCAGAATCACATCTCTGACGGCCAACCCTAAACCTAGCTGCACCGTCGAGGTCGACAATGCTCGAAACGAAGCGGTAACTGAAACTGAAAGGAGGAAGGTCTCGCGGTCAAGATCTGTCGGGTGTGGCAGCCGGAGCTTCTCCGGTGATTTCTTCGGGAGGATCTCTAATGGCTTCGGCGATTGCACTCTCAGGAGGGTTGAGTCTCAGAGAGAAGCTAAAGCCAACAAATCCTCTGCAGTAGCAGTAGCAGAGGGAAGGCAGAGCAGCAACCACCACCAGTACATGAAGGAGAAGGTCCGATGCGGCGGGATCTTCGGCGGGTTCAAGGTGACGTCATCATCCTCATCGTCTTCATCTTCCTCCCACTCCCACTGGGTGGCACCGGAAGAAACAGCACCCGCCATTAACAAGACAGCAGCAGTCGGAGGTAGACCCGCCGCCGCCACTCTCGCCGTGAATGGCCGGAGCCGCCACCTCCACAGGAACAGCTGGGGATGGGCGTTGGCCAGCCCCATGAGAGTCTTCAGCAAACCTTCTTCGAAGAATGGGAAAAGACTGGAAGCTTCTTCTTCGACGAAGATCAACGGCACTGTCCCCGATTTGGGCGCCATTCCCTCGCTGTTGACGGCAAGTGGCTGAGTTTCATTAATTTCAATTATGGTCATGTACTTTTCTGCAGTTTCAAGATGGTCCTATCCTTTAATCTGCCCTCTCAAACAGTCCAAATATCGAAAAATCGTTTCAAAACTGATGAGTCGATGACCATCATCAAGTATATGATCATAGTAGAAATTCATCAGCAAAAAATCTGTTTTTTTTTTTATTTTTATTTTTTTTTATTTTTATTTTTAAAGCCACTATCTACTTGAGTTATTCATCATCCTTGTGCAAAAGTATCACTAGTAGTACTGCAGCTAAATAAGAGCTTGTTGATTGAAAAGAAGATGTTCTTGCTGTTTTTTTTTTGTTGTTGTTCATTGGATTCTGCAGATGGTTGGATCCTTTTGCATAATATATTGAGTAAATTAAATATGGTGTTTCTGCATAATTCATCAGCGTAAATTCTGTTTTTTTTTTCGAAATTATAAAAAAGCCACTATGTAGTTGAATTATTATTCATCATCCTTGGGCGGAAGTGCAGTTAATTAAGAGGTTGTTGATTGAAGAAGATGTTCTTGCAGTTGTTCATTGGATTCTGCAGATGGTTGGATCCTTTGTTGTATATTAAGTAAGAAGAATTAAATATGGTGTTACTGCAGAAACAACATGTGTTAGGGTACTGTAGTGGAAACAGAAGGGTGGGGACACAATTTTCTAGTTTCTTCACATGGACACCACCTGTATAGAATAGATGCTGTTATTGGAGACTGTAAACTAATCCTGGTTTAGTTTGGCATTATCTGCTTAGACCTGGCCATTAAGTCTAAGGAAGCTTCAAGGAGTAATTAATTAATAATTTGGAAAGTTTAATGTGATTCTCTTGTCCATGTTTTTGTTTGGATCTTTTAAGAAAATTTACTATATAATAGATTAGGGAAAATTGATTGCTGCGACATACATTACAGTGTCGGCTATTAATGTATTAGCTAAATACAAGATTATAAAAAAAAACTTCATGGACAACTAAACCACCGTGCGGGTCACGTCACTTTCGAAGAAGCCCGACCGTGATTACTGTGTACTGCCTCATAATATATTTACAAAAATTAATTTTTTTTGCAAAAAAATCATTTTTGATATAAATATATTTTAAAATGTATTATATGCTTAATTCATATTTTAATTAATATCATTTCAAATTTTTTGTTAAATATATATCAAATTTACAAGATTAACTAAATAAATTTTTTTTAATATATAACAAAGTCTACACAATTGAGTATGGATTCAGATCTCCTGTCTCATTCTTCATGCTTCAGATTATGCTTACCGTTAAGAATTTAACACGTGTCTTTAGATTTAATATTTTATTCCTGAAATTTACCCGTCTCAATAGAGTTTTAGAAAAAAAAAAAAAAACAAAATTAATTACATTAAGAACACGTGTTAAAATTTTAACAGCGACGCACTCTATATGCGGCATAAGATTTGTATTTCTTGAATATAATTAGAACTCAACTGACTGTATCTTCCGTCAATCATCCATCAATTCATTAAATACATTTTAAATTTACTAAATTAAGAAATTAGCAAATACTTTTTTAAATAATAACGAGGTCTATAGTCTATACAATTGAATCTAGTCCGACCTTGACCTTAACCGATTGTGCCTTCCGTTAACCATATCATCGAATACATTTTAAATTTATAAAATTAACCAACTGATTTACTAAATATTATAGCGAAATCTACAATTTAGCCTAATCAGTCCTCAACTGATTAACATAACATAAATTATTACGACTTAATTTCAAAAAATTGAAAAGTACTCAACTATTTTTGTTAATTTTAAAGTATTTAACACAAATTTAAGCAGGACAATTATCATCATTTTTGAGCAAAATATTCATTTATTTTAAAATATATTGATCCCAAAAACCATTTTTCGCAAACACGTTGTAAAAGACATAATTTTTAGAAAGACAAATAAGATTTATTTAGTTCAGCCCCATAATTATATGTGTTATACAAATTTCTACATTTGTTTTTTTATAATAAAAATCTCTACAGTTTATACTAATGCCAGATCAAATATGATCTAATCTATCAATCCAACAAGTAAACTGATTGACTGACCAAAAAAAAAAAAGTAAACTGATTGTTTACATTTGCTCTTAAAGCTACATTTATCGTCACAATAACTCTGAATAACTTTTTACCCTATGTGAGAACTGACTAATATAAGACATATTCAAAGCAGGCCCAAAGAAAAAGAAAGCACAGATAAGCAGAACATAGGCAAGCAAAATCAAACTAAATATAGCCCTGGAAATTTGTTTGATAAGTAAATCTGTAGGAAGAGCACAAAACCAAACACGAGCCAAATGCGGATACTGTTGTTTTCACCATATTGATGGATAGGAGGAGGAAGGGGGTTTAAAGAAAGACAAGGTCAAGATAATGAAGATTGTTATTCCTCATCATCCCCCTCGTTCTCAGCAATGTTGAAGTACCTAAGCTCGTAAACACTCCGATCCTTGTTAGAAGCAATCACCCGGAGCCAATCCCTAACATTGTGCTTCTTCAGATACTTCTTCGTCAAGTACTTGAGATACCTGCACCAATGTGTATGAGGTTGAATCAAAGACTGAATGCCGAGCTGCTCATACATATATATAATAATACTAGCAAGCATAATATAATATATAATGAAAAGCAAGCTGATCATGGATAGGAAGAAGATTTATAAAGCTATACATTTCAGCAAAACAGAAGCAAGATAACCAATTGCAAAAAAAAGTGCATTGAGCAAGAATACAAGAGAAAACAAAGTTTTTAGTCATAAACAAACTGGAACTTCCCAGCATACTAATTCAATCTTCTAAAAATACAACAATTCTTCCACCATTGATTGATATGCCAAACAAAAACACATTTTTGTTACTAGCATATGTGCAAATTGCAAAATACATTATCAGTCCACATCTGAGCCTTGTTAAGGAAATATTCAACCAAAGTTATGCAGCAAAGCCTAAATTATCAGCACAATGATAAGTTTTCCTCTTTTGCTTCAACCACAGCTGCCAACAGTTGGAGTTGGACCTCTAAACGTACAGAATCAAATGGCCTATACTCTATCATACATTTGAACATATATACATGGTATTCACCTAATTATTATAGCTATGATTTTCCATAGTTTAAGGAGCAACTACGTTTCGCTATTTCAAGGCAAAGACATTTGCAGTTGAATTGCATTGCTCGCACAAATACAGCAAATACACACCAATAATTTTACGGAGCAGATCAGCGCAGCAAATGAACAGTTCAGTCAGATAGAGGGAATAAGTTAGTTACCGTTTGGAGAAGTTGGAGTCGGAGGTGACGGTGATCTTAGACTTTTCCCTGGAGACTGCAACAACGTCACCAAGAGCTCCGGCCTTGCCGTCGACCTTGATGCGCTCCTGAAGGAACTTCTCCAAGGAGGCGATGTCCATGATTTTATCCTCGACAGGCTTGGCGTAGTCGATGACAAAGGAGACACCCTTTTTCTTTCCCGCCTTGGCACCGCCGGTTGTCCTCATCGCTCAAGTTCGTTCTACACACCTGCTCCTGCAATTATCCGACTCTTGATCTCATCTACTGAACAAAAGGTAAATAAATGCACAAGTAGTCATTGACATTTGACAGAGAGAGAGAGAGAGAGAGAGGGAGAGAGAGAGTTACGTGAAAGCTGAAGCGAAGGTTTCACTGCGCCGCTGCAGCTGGGAGGATGGAAGAAACGGAGTCTAGGGTTTTTGAGACTTTAAACAGGTGCTGCTGATGGGCTTGGACTGCTCACAATTTTTTTAGCTGGGAACAGACTTAAAATTCCAAGTTTATCCTTGTCTGTAAGTATATGAAAAGAAATTGAGAAATATAAAGAACATGTTTAGTTGCAAATGAAGTTTACAATTTCATAATTTCAATTTCACCCTCCCCTCCCCTCCTCTAATAATAGCTAATTTATTATTCGTTATTCATTCTATAATGTATATTCTTCATTTTCTATTTTATTATATTCCAATTTTATTTACCAAACGTGTAATAAATTTAGTTTACTCTAATTTAAGCGAAAAATCATACGAATTCATATTAAATTATACTGATGAATCCTCCGCATGACAATGTGAGTTGTTCAATTGTATTTAATATAATTAAGATTACTTGTTCAACCCCACCAATAAAGAATTTAGTCTCTCACATTCTATAATTTATTTTTTTTAAGTGTTGAAATATTATTTAGATTGTTGGGCAAAAAAAAAAATATTATTTAGATTTAGTTTATTAGAAATGGTTGAATAAAAAATAAATGCAAATTTCTATTTAAATTGAGAATATTACATACAATTCTTTCTTTATTATTTTTTGTTTTTTAATTTTTAATTTAAAATAATAAGAAACAAATTGCCAAAAAAATAATAAGAAAATACTATTTATCATGAAATAAATTTAAAATGTGTTAATTTCCTTTTTAATATACAAACATGTAGAGTTCAAAATGAGGATAAAAATAGTAGAAAGTACTGAAGTCATAAAAAACTACCCCAGAACACTTATACTTGGCATTGAGTTCGAATAATGCATTATGATGCTCTTAAGAATACAAGATATAATGATGTTTTTTTTCACAGTGATTATTCTGTCATTTGGTAGGATACCAAATCAATCAGCAGGAAACAAGATAGCACATAACAAAACACTGGTCTCAAAGTGAAATGATCAAAATGTAAAAAATGGCCACAAACTGACTGTTTTCTTCTCCACCTAACAAAAATAGTCCCAAGCAATTCTTTCCCTTGCCACATCTCTATTCCCTACAAACAACGACGATGATGTTTCCTTAACGATAGATACTTTTGGGGATCAAATCAATCAAAAACTGGCAGCCGGGACATCGAGGGTGGACCCCGCTTGAATCTGGCCCCAGCCAATCAGACGCCAGTGCTTCTCCACACGTCGGCTCAATGCCACCTTCTCTCCTTTGCTGGTGCACACAGGAGATGTAAGCTGCAGCTTCGCCAAATCGTTCTTCACAGCAACCACCCGAGCTCCAGTGGACATAGACCCAATGTTCAACATCAGTATCTCTTGCTTGGTTAGCTTAGTCACCTTACCTTGCTTCTCTGACCCTTTAGTCCTCACCCCAAGAAGCCTCCTAAGCAAGAAGAAGTTCACCTGCAAATACAAGCCACCAATAGTTTTTAGCTTATTGCAGCTCTTTTAAGAATATATATTATGCGAATAAAACAATCAGCCACTCAAAGCTGAAACCATGTAATATGGTGTAGCTGTTCAACGCTTCATCCCTTAACCATAGGTCAGGAGTTCAAACCACTCCGGCGACCATGGAAGTGGAAAGATATTCAGGGCCAGCACCTTACCCCTTGCTAACTCCATTACGAGTGGGAATTAGTCTAGGTGTAGAGCAAGCATACTACGGATGCTACCCTCCATTTTTTGAAAAAAAATGAAACCTCTTTTTGATGAAAAGAAATCCCCCAGAGTAGACTTACCTCAAGCTCAACAAAGATCTCAGGGAGGGAACCAACCTCCCCAAGGACCTGACCCACCAACCTATCAGCACGAGTCAGTGTTGGGTCCATAGTTGTGCCAACCCCAATAAGACCTCCAGGAACAGCAAACTGCAGTTCGTTTTGCTCTGCGTATAGGGACACAATCCTTGAATATATCGGTGTGCATTTGATATTACCAGTTTCGTCCTTCACGACAATTCCAGGGCGAACTTCAATCATCTGGTTTACCTTCAAAACTCCCTACACAATCCATACAGAAGAAAAGATCAGCTCGACCAGAAGACATGATTTTGCCATTATTACAGAGTACCAACAATGGAAGGTAATATACCCTTAGGATACTTCCACCAGCCACTCCACCTCTGATCTCATCAACTTCATAACCGGGCTTGTTGACATCAAAAGATCGGATTACGATCATATTTGGTGGTGAGATAAAATTCCTCTCTGGAATGGGGATCTTTTTCACAATGTACTCGCATACAACATCGATATTGTACTTCAGCTGTGCAGAAATTGGCACAACTGGTGCACCACCAGCCACAGTTCCCTGTTGTTAAAATAAAACTAATTAGAAACCAACAGACACATACAAAGTCATGGTGATAGATTGTATTATTATATTGACAAAAACCAATAGTGTCTAAGAACAGACAAAACAACTTACCTCAATGAATTTTTGTATTGCCATTTGCTGGTTGATGGCTAAATTTTCCTGAACAAGATCGACTTTGTTCTGAAGAATGATAATATGTTGCAGACGCATGATTTCAACAGCTGCGAGGTGCTCAGAAGTTTGCGGTTGAGGACAGGTCTCATTCGCAGCAATCAAAAGCAGTGCTCCATCCATAATAGCTGCTCCATTAAGCATTGTAGCCATAAGAATATCATGTCCCTATAGATCAATGAAGAACATTACATTTAGCCAGTTTTTTCCCTGACAAACTTGATAATTCCCTTGAGGCTTAATGTAGCACAATATTGCTATATATGATTTAGTTCATGTCTGTACTCTTAACACGCATTTCAACGTAATACACGGATAGTTCCAAAACAGTACCGTTATTAAAAGTGCCACTAAATAACAGTTTCTGGTTCTTATCTTCTCTTACAAGCTACAACACATGAGAAATTCCGAAACATCAGGATAAAACCTTCCATGCTGATTATACTTATATAACAACTTCCTTACTAGTGTAAATTAAATAAACTGGAATAAATTGATATAGGCAAAAGTAAAACATAGGAATTATGTTTATACCCAAGTTTCCATAAGTCAAAGGTTATTCAGGAAAACAGTACTTTCAACAGCACAGAGATGACTCCCACGTCTCAAAGCAAATGAACAATCTTAGCAATAAAAATGAATCATAGCAACAAAAAAAAAACGAAGTTACAAATGTGATAGTTTAGAGTCATAGACTAATACTATTTACAGGTTCTGAAGAAAATAATTGATTGGACAGCCATATTAGATTGAGCTAAATCTATATATCCCAGCCCCATTTTATTGAGCACACAACTAGTGTCCTACCTTTCACGTCAGAGCCAGGAGAATATCAATGTTATAAACTTAGAACTTACTGGACAATCAACGAATGAAACATGTCTCAGAAGCTTCATGCGGGAGGTTTCAAACCCAGGCACATCACATAAGGGACTGTCTTCCTTTCCACTTCCATAAGCCCTACAAACCACAATAGTTGCTCCTATTATACCAAATAAGTCAATCAGATACTACGAACAGAAGATACTTACTTGTAGCACATTGGGCGTGGACACTTTTCATCTTCGCATTTATAAATTTTTGCATTTGCATATCCAAGTTTGATGGTAATGTTACGCTCAAGCTCATTCTTAAAACGGACAGTCTGCAGATTACAAAATAATTCCAGATGAGTCTCTTCGAACTGCATGTATGACCATACTTAAAGGAAAAAGGAACTGCAGATTTTCGAACTATAACAAACTTTACAACTTACTCCAAACAAACCTTGAATTTTGTTGTGTCCAAAAATAAATTTTTTAACAAACTAAAGAATTCAAAATTGTATAGCCTCTATGAACTATGACCATACACTAAGGTTGCAGCATAGAAGTAAGACTTTACAGTGGAGCTAGCAACAGCTAAAGACTAATTAACACCAGAGAGATATTATCACACATTCCCAGCGAATTTTTCCTAAATATATTTTCATAAATCTTCTTTCACTTATGCTCTATGGTTAAAATGACCAGTTAAAAGTGACCACCAGTCTCTACTTCCATAATAGTACGTGCTTGAGAAAACAGAAAACAAAAGAAAAAAAATATTATGACTTCCTTATTTAACTATGTAGTCATCCATGTTATAAAGATCCATTTGCATAAGAAAGTCAAGACAAGAAGTAAATACCTGCACGCCTGATATAGCTTTTACAACTGTTGACTTGCCATGAGCCACATGACCAATAGTGCCTGAAGAACAACTTTTTCTTTTCAATAATTGACTATATAAGAACTGAAATCAAAACTGCACTGTGCAAGTTCTTGTAAGGCCAAAATACGTACCTATATTTATGGTGGCTTGCCGAGATATTACTTCAGGAGAAAGTGGATGCAACTTTGTCACATCCAATTTACTCAAGTCCTGCTCCATCAATCCCTTTCTAGACATTTTGATCAGATGCAAAGAACCCCCTTCTCGAATTCACTTAGCCCGGTTTATGCTCGACTTTCCTCCAATTCCACGAACCTGTAACAGGCAAACATGCCTTATACACAACCATTTACTCAAAATGGCAGAAAGTAGATTGTTCAACTTATGAATAGAAAGCTATATAAGGGAGTGACTAGTTTATTTTTGGCATGGAAGAGTGTACTAGTCTGGTTAAGCAAAAAAGGTATAAACCACGAGTTATGAATAAATATGCACCAATGCATTAACTAAATGAAGCATTGCTGCTTCAACAGAGATGACATGAGAATTTCGTCTTTCACTGCTGAAATTCCGTATGAAATTAAGCTATTCAAACGCAAAGAAAGTAAACTTCAATAAGCTTTACGAATCAACAAAACCTATAAGTCCACAGTAAAGAAAGTAAACTTCAATAAAACCATTCGAACAGAAAACTAGCTAGCTCATATTAGGTTCATCAGAAAATTTATATCCGGTGAAAATAAACAGCTCTAGTACACG
Source organism: Clarkia xantiana subsp. parviflora (assembly GCA_036873135.1). NCBI lineage: Eukaryota > Viridiplantae > Streptophyta > Magnoliopsida > Myrtales > Onagraceae > Clarkia > Clarkia xantiana. The sequence goes on along the minus strand of JAPTYO010000012.1, from coordinate 13,669,187 downwards.
AGAAAATTCAATCAAGCGTCCAAATAGTGATCGGAAAGCTTGACATACTGAGAATTTCTAGAGAAATAGACAAAGCAACATTAAGAACCAGCAATGATGAAATCTGCGAATTACAAGGACTAATCGGAAGCGATAAAGCTCGAAAGATTACTGAAACTACGGCAGTAGAAGAGAGCGCGCCGAGTTGCAGATGGTCGAGTGAGGGTTTAGTCGCCGAGCCGCCGAGAAAGAACGAAAGAACAGCACTCTCAGGCTTAGATGAGGCGGACGGGATCTGAAACCTAGATTTTATATTGGGCTTTATTCCTGATTCAGTTTTGGGCTAGTTGGGTAGTATGGCCCAGTTTAATACATATTTTCTTTAATTAGATTTTTTTTTTTTCTTCTATATATATATATATATATATATAATCGACTAACATTCATTCTCTTACCATCTATACGTTTTTCCAGTCATCATATTCCTATTTAATTAGGGTTCTATAAATTTAAATATAAAATATTGACTAACGGAAAATTTAAAATAATTTTGATATCATATTTTAATCTCAGTTACACTGTGGGCCTAGTAGCAAGATTCCAATCAGACCCTAGCTATCAACTTTTAAAGACCATAAAACGAGTCATACAGGTACTGTCGACTACGTACTGTGCTATGAGGGCAGGTAGAAAGAATTGACCGGTTTTCAGTGACGCCGACCATGGTGGCGATCAGGATGATCGTAAGTCCACCACAAGGGGTGTATTCCTACTTGCTAAAAGCCGTCATTTCATGGACGAGCAAGAAGAAATCATGTGTTGCGTTGTCTACGAAAGAATCGGAATTCGTTGCTCTCTCCAAAACGCAAAGGAACGGTCTGGCTGAAAAGGCTTCTTACCGCATTGTTGGGCACTGGCGAATTGAGGATGCCTGTAAAGGTATTCTCTGACAGTCAAGCTGCCATAGCGGCAGTTAAGAATCCAAAGTACCATAGTAGGACCAAACACATTGGTGTGAAATACAATTATGCTAAATCTGTTCTGGAAGACAACATAATCTCTTTAGAATACTTGTCCATGGATAAAATGGTTGCAGATCCATTAACTAAGCCATTACGTAGAGAGATTTTCGAAAAGCACGTAAAACTGCTTAGATTGCGTAGGGCTTAATAAGTGGCTTGTATAAGTGATAACATTTTGACATTTGAAATATAATTTCGATTGAATAAAAGAATTGCAAATTGAGTATATGATCCATCGACGTCATAATGATAAATAACATCGGATTTTACGGTCTATAAACCAAGTCGTAGGAAGAGGTAAAACTCTTCCACCAAAATTATGTCGAATGTGAATCATGCCTCGTCACACAGGCACGGTCATCTTGTAAGGAGAGGGGGACCTCTACCACAACAAGATTGGCTAAGAACCAGGGGATAAACCTGGCTAAACGAAACGATAACCTTGTCACGCTTAATGCATGACTTAATATTCGTTTTGTACATCGTCGTGCTGGACCCAGCCCATCATTAAAATCACATTCAGAGCCAGATGAAAGATTCTGCGATAGCATGATTGACATATCCCAATCCTGGCTAGTCCAGGTGTGCTATCGACGCGTGCTTCATACTGCGCGTGCCATGTTCGACCACGGGGTCATGCTCGGTTGTGCTATCTAGAATCCTAGTGATTCAAAGGGCGTATACTTCTTCATCTTGAGCGTGTGATTGATCCCGGATGTCGTATGAAGAGGCATCCAAAGTATCCTCTCGGACTCAGAGCTTATACCTAAGGTCTGGTTCAATATTCGCTTCCCAGCGTACGAGCGTAGAGCCAAAGAAACGGCCAAGTGACCACGTCTTGGAAACCGGTTGAGTTAGACTAAGGGTATAAGCGACGGGGATGGTCAAGCTCACTTATAATTCACCGACTCTTGTGTTCACTAGGTGGCCGCCAACCGGATATTAGTTGAAGGTTGTGAACACTTGTACGGATGCCCTGGAGAAGTATTCCTATGTGGAAACTGGGCAATTGGAGAATTCTCAGTTGATCAAGGATACAGTGTGGTACATGTTTTATTTTAACAGGATTGATTTACGAAAGGGAATCAACGTTCTGCGGGCGCTACAATACTCGTAACAGATGAGTAGCACGATGCCCGTCGTATCCGCCGGTCGCACGGCAAACCTCGTATGAACTATTCGGAGACGGAGACTGAATAATGAGATGTTGATGCTATTGGATAACTATATATTAACAGGCACCCTCCCATTCCGGCTAGTAGGAGTTGTTAGCATATGGTGACGTGGCACCGTAATTGGTAGCCCGTTAATGCTAAGGAAATTACCTAAGTTAATTAGGTAATTGTCACATTAGGCTAATTGGGCCAAACTCAATCCCTAATTGACATGGGAGGCCCAAAATTAGGCCTCCCCCTTTAATAGCATGGTTCGCCCGAACTAATGTCCCACATTAGTTGGAGTGGACTTTTGTCTACTCCACCAATCCTATATATATAGGGGACTCACCTAAGGGGTTTATACATCAATCGAATAATAAGTACCTCCATTGAGGAACTTGAGAGAAACCTCTCACCCCCTTAATTGATATTTTCGGTGCACATCTTAGTCCGAGGTTCTGTCCCCGTTGAAGAATCGATCAAAGGCTTTTTTGTGGAGCTTACACCGCGTAGGACTTCTTCTCACGAAGAACTTATACGTGGTTCCGACCGGAGGATCAGAACTCCATCCACATCGTTCTTGGACAGGAAAGCTAAAAGGTATGTGTACACTATTCCGTTGCGTTGTTAGATTACTTGCATGTACACGTTTAGCATTCCGTATTATTACGTCCCCGTAATCCAACACCCAAGACCTCCTTATATAGTGGGAGGAGGAGAAAATCCTCCTCCCTACTATTAGGATTTCGGCCGAACTATGATGTGGGTGGGAGGCCCAATTTTGGGCCTCCCATGTCACGTGGGAATTGGGTCTGGCCCAATTACCCCTAATGTGACATTTACCTAATTATCATAGGTAACCACATATATTGACGGGCTACCAATTACGGCGCCACGTCACCATATGCTAACATAATTATAGGTATAATTTCCAGTATTTGCACAATATATATATATATATAGCAATTTTCTGCCCAAATAAATATATTATTTATTTATTGTCAATATTCTATATTTAGAGATATAAATCTATCAACAACATATTTTCTCAATCTTTATGGTAACTAAATCTATCAATATTATCAATATTCCTAATATTGTGCTAAAATATATTGATAGATATTATCACAATTATCATGTAAATCTAGCCCTAATTATGGCCACATCCATCCTAGCAATATGGCCGAATTTTGCCTAAAATATTTCCACATGTTTCGGCCAACATAGGTTACTTGGGGACTAAGAAATTAAAAAAAAATCACTTTGTAAAGCTAAGCATGGTTCGGCCGAAACTTGTATTAGGGCTAGTGGTCAAATTTCAAGATCAAATTTTACTAAGATCATTAATCCAATGTTTGATTTTGATAAATGTCACGTTTTTCTTGAAAATCATGAACACCGGTTTTACTGAAAAACACTCAATTTCATGAACATTTTTACCAAAAACTTCAAGAACTCCAATTTTATCAAAATAAAAAACTCCCTAATACGGGCTATGATACCACTGTAGGATATTATGGGGATAGTTACTACGAATAAGAAACACGTGTACATGTCAGGTAACTAATTACGCAGCGGAATAGGGACACATACCAGTTTCTCATTTGCGTAGTTCCAAGATCTTCTGGGAGTTCGCGGTCCACCGGTCGGATCCTGTAGTGATTCTTGTTAAGGAATCGCCTACGAGGAATGGCCTCCACAGCAAAGCCTATTGTCGATTCCTCGCGGGGATGGATCTCTGGGGTAATTGCTCAAAGCAATTTGGCACCTCCTTGCTCTAAGGGTTCGACCGAACTAGTTCTATAGGGAGGAGGGATTTCTTTGTCTCAACACTTAGGAGAAAGGAGTGATTAACTATTAACCTTAAAAGAAATCCTGACACCCCATATTTATAGGAGGAGGTGGGAAAATATCATCTCCTTAATTACTAGTTTCAGCTGACCACAAAAGGGGGGGGGGTGCAATTTTGGGCCTCTCATGTCAATTGGGATTTTAGGCCCAACCCAAAATCTCTAATGTAACATTCCCAATTACCGTAACTGTTGAGCTTATATTAAAGGGATCCTATTACGGCGACACATTCACCCAATGCCAACAGAGATTTCTTTTCTAACAACTAAAGGGAGAGAGTAACCAACCCCAATAAATCTATAACACCTCCTATTTATAAGAGGAGATGAGTAAAACACACATAGGGCTTTACCATGTTTTGGCCGCACCATCAAGCTAAATGGGTCGGCCCACATGGGCTGCGCATGGTCTATGGAGATTTCGGCCTGACCCAAAATTCCTTATGTGCCATACGCCAAATTAGACTTAGCATGTTGGGCTTATATTAATAAGCTCTTATTACGGCGGGTCATTTACTCTAAATGCCAACATATATATCTATAATTGATTAGATTTCTATATTAGAGATAAAATCTATTACTAAATATATTTTCTCAATCTTTTTAGGTACGTATTTATCACCAAATATATATATCCCTAAAATCATGCATAGAATATATCGGTAATTTATGTCACGATTTGACCTCGCGACAAACCCTAGTCGCTGAAAATTATAATAAAATAATAAACAAAAAACAATTATTGGTGGGAGGCCACGCCGCCGTGGCTTGGCCTAGGCTAGCCGCGATCCTAGGGTTCGGTGGGCAAGATCAAATTTTACCTCGACAAAAAATCCAAAATCCAATTTTCATAAAAATCACATTTTTTATTAAAAATTCATGAACACCTTTCACAGGCACTGATACCACTGAACGATTCTAGGGGATAAATAATACAGATCAAACCACATGTACATGCTAGGTAAACTAATTACACGCTGGAAAGGGTGCACATACATATTAAGAGAATATGCGATCCGTAGCCCAAGGAAGTCAACGAGGGAGTTCACGATCTATCGGGCGATGTCCTACGGGAACTCTGGTTAGGAAGCAATCCGCAGGCAATGGTCTCCACAGCAAACCCTCTTCAATCCGATTGCTGGATGAATTTCCGGGGTGAATTGTATCACACAATTCGGCACCTACTTGGTGTGTTCTTGGGTTCGGCCGAACCTATAGTAAATAGGGAGATGGGGATTTCTTTTCTGACAACTAAAGGGAGAGAGTGACCTACCCCAAGAAATCTCTAACACCTCATATTTATAAGAGGAGGTGAACAAAAAGCCTTTTAGGGTTTTGTGCCCACTTTGGCCGCACCAATGGTCTAATAGGGCCGACCCACATGGTCCGCGCGTGGCCCATGGGGATTTCGGTCTGACCCGAAATCCCCTATGTGCCATACTCCAAATTAGACTTAGCATGTTGGGCTTATATTAGTGGGCTCCTACACGGCGGCTCATTTACACTAAATGACAACACGAATCTCGTTGGAGACCCCTCCGAGAGGGCTTTAAACTTAACGCTCATGGCCCGAAATTGCGAAAACAATCTTGCATATACAAAAAAAGGTATAAATTTATTTTGAAATAACGGATCTTCATATTCATGAATAAATTACATGTATTAGAGCATCCAGAGTGGTATTACATAATATTACTTAAATGTGGGCTAAACATATATTTTATGTAAAATGTATAAAAACGCGCTACAATGGTTTTATATAGGATTCCTTAAAAGTGGGACCCACCTATTTTTACATAGTCTATTCCTTAAATTTAAGGAATGCACTATGTATTACGTAACCTAACTTTTATTATAAATTAATTCATTATATAATTAATGCTAATATCTTGTTGGTGGTTGTTGAAAAATTTAATAATAAAATATATTTAAGGAATATAGTTAAGTAAAACCATTGGAGAGCAAATAATATTTATGTATATCTTAATTTTACGTATTACTTAAAGTGTACATAAATGTCTATGTGTCAAGTTTAATGAGTACAATTTATGTAAAATCATTGTGGATGCTCTTAAACACATTAAGAAGACTTAAGTTGTTCAAAAAAAATATTTGGTTAAATATAATGGTTAATTAGTCAACTGCACCCACATGTTTTAGTCACGTTGCCAGATGCACTCATATGTTTTTCATGTTGCTAAATGCACCGATATGTGTTGCTTTGTTGCTCAATACACATTTAGTCTAAATTTCGTTTATTTTTGTCGTTAGTTATTCACGTGCTACTCACCTGCAAACATTTTTTAATTAAAAAAATAAATGATTTTGCTAATGACAGATATACCCTCCATCCTCGTATTCCACTGTTGTGATGAAATTAATTACCCTAAACCTAAATCTCTGCAGACATGCTTCTTTGTATCGCTACTCGTCTTTACTGCGTTGTCGTGTATCTTCGTGGTTGGTCGTCTGCTACTTGCCCATCGCGGTGATTGGTCGTCGTCGCGGTGGTTGGTTGTCGTGGGTGCATTCGGGTGCATGTGTGGCGCATATGTATTTAACTAATAGTGTTAGAGCTTCAGGTGCATTCACCAACATAGCAAAACGTATGGGTGCATTCGCTTACATGTGCGGTGCATCCAGCAACATGCAGAAACGTATGGGTGCATTGAGCTAATTAACCCTAAATATAATCATATTAAGATATAGTATACTTTTATATAGACTGATATATGATAATAATAAAATCACATTATAATGCACATTACAGTATACGAAACATTGTAATTTAACATTACACTCAATATTAGTTCACAACCAAACACTCAATCTAACATAACATTATTACACTACAAGAAATCCTAGTCGTTTGTGAGAGATTTGTTTCTGAGGGACATATAACATTATTTGTTAAACAATTGTGAAAATCCCTTACAAATACAAAATTCAATATTTTTTTTAAGGAAATGACTTCTAACAAAAAAAACTTGGCTAGAAACTTCCTTGAAAATTCCTTACAAAAATTTGATTTTTGTAAGAATTTCTCTCAAAACATAATTAGTCCCTAGAAAATGCTTATTATAATTTATGAGATATTTGATTCCCTTAAAAAAATGTCGTCACAAATTACCAATTTCTTGTAGTGTTAAGCTCATGTTATTTGTAATCTCACATTTTTATTTTTATTTTTTCACAAAAATTCTGCATAAAATTATTTTTCATAATTCTTTTTACAATTTAAAAAATAATCTGAATAATAATAACGAAGGATAAAATTGAAATAAGTATAGTCCAAGTAATTATTCAATTACTAATAAAGCTTTCCTTATCTAATTACCTATTTGGTGGATCCATATATTTGGTAGATGTTTCTTCTATTGTTTAATTGGCAATTTTGTATTGCCATATATCTATTGATAGGATGAAGAGAAACATGTATATTGTATTCATAAAATCGAGGTACTTGATCATGTCAGAAAACAAGTTTGCAGTTCTATCATAAACATTATTCTATTAATTATTGTTATTATTCTAATAATTATATATACGGCAGAACACAGGTCCTACCTACACCTTAGTTATTCTGCCATGCATGTCCTCTCTATAAATGAATGCATGGCCATGGACTAATTAAATTAAAAGCATTTTGTTTTGAATATTAATATGACTGCCCATATATATATATATATATATCTTCCTGTCCTGCATGTTGGTTTGTTGATCATGATCCAATGGCAATGAATCCATATCCATATTAGTGGATGAAGTAAAGGGTAGGCTAGCTAGGATATAAGTGAGAATTAGCGGCGGTGGTCTTGGTATCCAGCTGGTCGCCGAAGATTCGTTGTCTGAAGTCAGAGACCATGAGAGGAAGGCCCTGTCGTAGGGACACGCTTGGTTCCCAACCAAGTAGGTCCTTTGCCTTTGAGATGTCGGGTTTCCTCTTGTGGGGATCATCTGCTGTGTTTGCCCTGAACTCTATCTTTGCGTTTGGGTCTATCACTTCTTGCACCACCTGCATCCATTCCACCCAATTTGTTAAATGGTAGTTAAATGTAATAATATATATATAGATAGTGAAGGAGGTACCTGAGCAAGTTCAAGCATGGTGAATTCACCAGGGTTTCCAAGATTGAAGGGTCCAACATGTTGTCCTTCCATTAGCCTCATTAGACCTTCAACCTGTACCAACCCAAACCATTATTATTTAATTTATTTATCTTAAAACTAACTAGAGTTAATTAATTAAGACACTAATTATATACCAAGTCGGAGACATATTGAAAACTTCTAGTCTGCTTTCCATCTCCATACACAGTCAAGGGATCTTTTCTTAACGCCTGATAATTAATTGATGAACATAACCAAGCATTGCATAATAAGGTTTCATTTTATAACTCTCAAACAAATATATAGTAGAGAAGGGAGAGGTCGAGATTGGACCTGCGCTACGAAATTACTGACAACCCGACCGTCGTCAAGACACATGCGAGGCCCGTAGGTGTTGAAGATCCGAGCGATTCTAACCTGCAAACACAAAGAGAGACAATGACTGATGTTCATCTTTTTTTATTAAAGACGTGCTCTTTCAAATTTACACCATCTTAGCCGCTAAGTGTCTCACTTATGTTTGAAATATTAAATATGTTCCTTTCACTTTTCTGTCTAAAAATCGAATTAAAAAATAGGATAACAAAATCATGTGACATGTGCACGTGATAAGTCTTTTGTTGTGATTGAATGTCCGACGTATCAGAATAGTTGTGATTGATTGTTCGATGTATCAGATTTGTTGTCAAAAACTCGTCAAGTGTGGATCACGTGATTTCATTTCATAAGTTTTTAAATCAATTTTGGATGGAAATATGAAACATAACAAATCTGATATGTCGGACGGTTAATTACAACAAAAGAAATATATTGAAACACATAATTACAATATAACATATACTTAAGACGGACCGTTTAATTCTTTTAACTTTGTATATGAATGAATAAACAAGAAAACATAAGAAAAATTTAAAGAATGGAAAATAATAAAGGGAGGAAAATGAGCTACCTCAATGCCTAGGCCTCTGTGGTAGTCCATAGTCAAAGTCTCAGCGGTACGCTTTCCCTCGTCGTAGCAACTCCTCACACCTGCCATCCCCACCAAAAACAAAACCACACGTCTCAAAATTATCACAAAATAATAATAAAATAATGATGAAGTGCATGCGATTGTAAAGTAGAGTTACCAATAGGGTTGACATTGCCCCAATACGTCTCCACTTGGGGGTGCTGGAGAGGATCACCGTACACTTCGCTGGTGCTGGTTAGCAAAAACCGAGCCCCCACCCGCTTCGCCAGACCCAACATATTCAGTGTCCCCACCACATTCGTCTTGTGCACCTCATTTTCATGTTAAGAAATACTACTCTAACAATTCTAATTAATATATTAGATTAATTATGAAGAAATAGAAAGAAAGAAAGTAAGGATATAATGGTCTTGACAGGGTTGAACTTGTAATGCACCGGAGAAGCCGGGCATGCGAGGTGGTAGATCTGGTCAACCTCCAACAGAATGGGTTCCACCACGTCGTGCCGAATGAGCTCAAACCGGTGGTTCCCAAAGTGGTGCGCTAAATTCTCCTTTCTCCCCGTGAAGAAATTATCAACCACGATCACGCTATCTCCTCGCTCGATCAGCCGGTCCACCAGGTGGCTCCCCACGAACCCCGCCCCACCCGTCACCAACACCCTCAGCCTCTTCTGCCTCAGCCCCAGCGGCACCCTCCCCACCACCGCCTGGTGGTGCGGCATGTACGAGGAGTCGCCGGCGATGGCCTCGCTGCCGGAAAGTTCAGTCAGAGCCCGGTGGGCCGGAAGAGGCGGCGGGTTAGAGGCGGGGAAGGCGTGGAAGAAGAGGGTGGCGAGGGCGACGCCGATGAGGAGGTAGAAAAGACGGTTGAGCAGCATTGATGGGGTCGACGGCGGAGCGGTGGCGATTGAGAATTTAGTGACGTCGATTGTCCGGTTGGCGGTGGCGGTGGATTGGTTCCTGCGGATCAACTGTTCCAGAGCCATGTCTGGAGCTGCACAGAATTTGCTCTCTCTTTCTCTCACTACAGTCGCATTCAAACAATGTGTTTTGCTTTGTCGCGCGATTGGGTCAAGAAAATTTTCCGGGGAAGAGGGTTTGACCGGGAAGATCAGGTTGAATTGAAGTGTTCAACCTTAACGAGAAATGTGACACAAAATATGGAGAGATGAGGATTTATGAACTCTATATGGAGAGGGAGGGAGACACGTAAGGGTGCAAAATTGGCCCAACTCTATATATCTTGTGTTCGGCTCGGTGGGTATCCATATAATACAGACCACATCCCTAAACATTGCATAATGTTGCAAAATAAGAAGACAATTGCATTTTTGGTTCACCCAACAGGAATACCCGATATTGGGAAATGGAAAATTAATTAAGTAAAAAAAACGGTGGAGTGATGATATAAATAATTGGTGGTGGTTCATAGCCGAATGCTATCTACTACATTTTGATGTAATTATAAATTATTACTTCAAATTTATTTTTAAAATATTAGTTACCCGATCATATAGTTTTCAAGTAAACTATTACACATGTTATAATTTTTTACCAATAAAAAATGAGCATGTCCCGACTACATAATTTTTTTCATATGTACTCAAGATGGATTCGATAATTTATTGAAAGTATTACAACAAAATAAAATATATTCAATTGGACGCTCAAATCAACATTCACTCAGTTTCAACGATGTCTTTCAATTGAGAGTCCAATCGAATGTACATAATTCTTTTAATTTCTGGAGAATTTATCTTGTGTACTCATTAAAATATCTTATGCGGCTAACCCTTGCTTTATTTCTCACCAATTAGAGGGAAATTATAACAAGGTAAAAAATTGCTCAGAAATTGAAAGTTCATGTAACAATTTGTATTTGAGTTTAAATTCAAGTAGCAATTTAGTTATTACATTTTAATAATGAAGCAACAAATAAATTTCCAACAATACTATTTTTCATGAACGAATCAAACACATATAAGTAGACCGTCATTTTTTACGACAAATGTTGTTTAATAGTTCTATTCAAGCTGTGTATGTGCATCCAGGTAAACATTTAGGGGGCGTTTGGACGAACGTAATGTGAGATTACAAGTAATGTGAGCTGTAATGTGAGATTACTTGAAATGTTAGATTACAGTGTTTGATTGTGCTGTAATGTGGAGTGTAATATTAAATTACAGTGTTTGGTATGTGTTGTAATGTGCATTGTAATGTGACTATATTATTATTATATTAATTTATAGAGAGAGTATATTTATCTTAATATGATAAGATTTAAAAAAGAAAATATATTTTGACAACAACTAACTTCTTAATGTTTATATTTTGTAGTTAATACTATAGTCATTTATGAATTCTAAAAACAAAACATGTAAACTCAATATGTACAACTATTAAAATTCAAATAGTTAAAACATTATATGTAGTTTTATAAGATAATTTTCATAAAAAGATGCATTGATAAGACTTTACTCATTTTATACGAACATCATGTGCATTATTATTTATTATAATAATGAGTTATGAAGTAGATAAAAAAGCAAAACAAAAAACTACTAATAATAACAAAAATATTATCATAATAAGCTATAGGGTTAAGAACCTATAAACTGTCTGAAGTTTGTCTTATGCGAGATTTTGGTTCTGGAGTTTAAAATGATTATATTGAATGTCTGAAGTTTCACTTTTGTTGAAATTTGATGTCTTCGTCTAAATTTGCAGTTAAAATTAACAGAATTTGGTCATGTGACAAGCACATGACCTAATAAAAAAATAAATTCCAGAATTGCCCCTAGTTGGTGGTGGCTGGCCGGAGTAGGGTGGTGGCCGGCCGGACATAATAGTATAAGGAGCAATTTCGACATTTCACATCATTCAGTCAAATTTAACAGAAAATTAGGATGGAAAACCAAATTTCAACAAAAGTGAAACTTCAGACATTCAATATCAACATTTTAAACTTTAGACACCAAAATTTCACATGGGGCAAACTTCAGACAGTTTATAGGTTCTTAACCATAAGTCATAATGATAATACAAAGTATTTTGTAATAAATATTAATAAAATAATAACACTCCGTAGGACGTAATCTCACATTACATCCGTTTTTGGATGTAATCTCACATTACTTTGAATGGAGTTTGGACGTAATCTGAGATTACAGTGGACATTACATTACAATGGACATTACATTACAATGCACATTACATTACAATGCACATTAAGTCGTTTGGCAAACCAAACAACGTAATGTTGATGTAATGTGAGACGTAATGTGAGATACATCCCACATTACATCCATCCAAACACCCCCTTAGGTGACGTTTGGATGGACGTAATGTGAGATTACTTAAAATGTGGGATTACAAGTAATGTGAGCTGTAATTTGAGATTACTTGAAATGTTAGATTACAATGTTTGGTTGTGTTGTAATGTGGAGTGTAATGTTAGATTACAGTGTTTGGTATGTGTTGTAATGTGCATTGTAATGTGACTTTATTATTATTATTATTATTATTATATTAATTTATAGATAGTATGTTATATCTTACATTGGCAAATCAAACAACGTAATGTTGATGTAATGTGGGATACAAGTATCTCAGAGATACAAGTATGGTTGTGCTTTACAAATTTTGCAAAGTTTGGTTTGTTATTTACTAAAAAAAATAGTTAAGATTATTATTTTTTTTTTTTTGCAAAAGAACTAAACTTAGGTTTTTTTTTTGGGTAATTAATCCTAAAATGAGGCGGATTTTTTTTTTTTTTAAATAACATAGCAAGTAAGAATGAAAATTTAGCTCTAATATTTTCAAATTTGATGTTTAAATATTAAATATAAAGTTAAGGGACCAAGTTACTTTTTCAAAATAAATACATATTAAGATATAATATATTTTTAAATAGATTAAAATTATAATAATAAGTAAATCACATTACATTGTACATTACAAACCAAAACACTATAATCTGACATTACACTCCACATTACAGCACAACCAAACATTGTAATCTGACATTATACTCCACATTACATCATTGTGTTGGACTTGTGGTCGTGGTATGGCTGCAGTGGGCCAAGACCAAAGCCCAAGTCATGTGTGTAAATGACATAGAAAGATGCCGTGAGATTCACATGTCCAGATACATCAAATATTGCTAATTTAGCAAGTGTATAGTCAATATTAATACCGAATATTTTATACACAGTGTATATTCGGTGTATAATTTAAATATAGTCAATATATATGTGCATAAATATATTTTCTATATTCGGTTTGAGAAATCCTCACACTATAAATAGATGGTATTCCTATTCAGAAAATCACTCCAAAATTTCGAAATTTTCCTCTCAAAAAATTAATGTTTTACCCTTGTATCGACCAACGTTATTTCCTACAATCTTAAGGCAATTTCGTCTTGTTGGTTTTATACAGTAGGGTATATTCTGAAATATGATTTTCCACGGAAAAAAGCTCAGTAAATTTTGTTGTGTATCAGAAAACTGAGATATGGCCTCCAACGATAATGATGGAGTTTTGTCACTAGTGGTGTAACTTATGTTGCTAAAGTGACCGTGGGGGCTTAAAGAAGCTACGATTGCTTTTGTAGCTAATGTTCCAATTGTTGGTTTGATCAGTTTGGAAGCTTTGTTAAAAACACCGGTTACCAGATTTGGAAACATAACCGGGATGGTTTACAACATTGGAAAAAGATGATTGTAAAAATATTCCTAAACAATATATTGGTTTAGGAAAAAAATTTCTCTTGTATTCAAGTCAAATAAGTATATATTGACTAAGAATAATATAGATGTATGTGAGGAAATAATCAAGCTAAGTGTAATGCTCTACGAGCAAGAAAGAACATTGATTAATAAATGTTTCTTTTGCTTAGTTGATTTAATTTACATGTTAATTGTGGTACCTTGTGAATGTTAATTAACATAAATTACATCCCTACACTCAATTGATAATAAACACAAAAGAGTAAAATTTGTGTTGCATTCGAGCTCACTCGAACTCCTTAGTCAGAATAAAGAAATCTCAAATCGTTTGATTTGGTACATATAAGCGATTGCGACTTGAAACTTATGCTTGCGAGAGTCGGTAAGAAGTACTTCATCACGTGGTGTATGATAGTACAATATGTTGCAATGTTCGGAAAAGATGGTGAATTGTAAAATTTACACTTTATGAACAAGAGTTGATAATCAACTTGATAAGAGAATTAAATTATGTGCAGTAGCAATAATTGTTCTCTGAATAGTGACATAGATACGGTTTAATCCGTGAAGTCACTACACCGAATTCACTCTGAAGAGTTTGGTTGCGGGAAAGAATAATCGAACATTGAAGAACATGATGAACTCAATGTTGATTAGTTCTGGGTAACCCAGAATACGAGGAGAGAATCTATTTAGATTAGCAATTACTTTGAAAGTAAGCTATCTCGTAACATGAAAATAAAAATCTTTAGCTTCGAATGTGGGGGTATTCATCACCAGCAGTGGTGGTCTAGTGGTCGAGAGTGCTTACCCCCAAGTGGTTTGGCTCCAAGGTCTCAGGTTCGAAACCCCTCAAGGGCATCACCTCGCGGTGACCTGATGCATGCGCTTCTTATTAGTATATTGTGCATGATTCAATTTTTTTGGATATACACAAACTACGATAAATTGTAAAGACCAAGAGGTCTGATAATCATGACGCTCTAATGACCAATGTTGACATAATAATGATCTAAGGATCTATGTTGACATAATGATCTGATGATCAATGTTGATGTTGTGGTAATTGAGAGATCGTAAGAACTTAGACCTAACTCGTGTTGTAATTGAGAGATCGTAAGAAATTAGACCTAACTCGTGTTGAGACACGTTAAACTTCTGAATAGTGTGGTTGATACCATATTAGTTTTGGAGTTACGATTAATGTGGGGTAGCTTTGAAGAGCATTTTATTTGTTAAGGTACCCAAATAATGTTAGAGAACTCTTCTTAAATTGTGCAAGGTAGTGAAACCTTTGCGTTTATAATTGAAAATGAGAGTTTCTCATAAAACATGTTGAAGTTGAGACCGAGGTCGAAACTGAGGATCTATGTTGACATAATGATCTGATGATCAATGTTGATGTTGTGGTAATTGAGAGATCGTAAGAACTTAGACCTAACTCGTGTTGAGACACGTTAAACTTCTGAATAGTGTGGTTGATACCATATTTGTTTTGGAGTTACGATTAATGTGGGGTACCTTTGAAGAGCATTTTCTTTGTTAAGGTACCCAAATAATGTTAGAGAACTCTTCTTAAATTGTGCAAGGTAGTGAAACCTTTGCGTTTATAATTGAAAATGAGAGTTTCTCATAAAACATGTTGAAGTTGAGACTGAGGTCGAAACTGATGTTTATCCCGGGAGAAATAAAAGGGCTAGGATTGAAAAATCCCATGGTGCAGATTTTCGGACCTAAATGATTAAAGCTGAAAGAGGCAGTCGATAATAATATTGAATACATTCTGCAAAATCATACTTAGTAGCTGGTGGTTCTTCCTCCTGGAAACAAATCACTTGGCTATAAGTGGATTTTCACGCAAGATGAAAGCAGATGGTTCAAGTGATAAGTGCAAAGTATGATTTGTAATCAGTGGTTACTTTGACACTTATTTTCTAGTGACGAGATTCACGTCCATTAGAATGGTACTTGCAATTATGGCCCTCTGAAATATTGAAGTACATCAAATGGATGTGAAAGACAGCTTTCTTAAATGGAGACTAGAAGAAGATATTTATATGGAACAACCTGAGGGTTTCTCAGCTCCAGGACAAAAGAAATATTGTAAACTTGTCAAGTTATTTTATGGTCTTAAACAAGCACCTAAACAATGACATCAAAAGTTTGACAGTGCCATCATAGAGATATTTAGTATCAACAAATGTGACATGTGCATTTACGTGAAAGACAATTACAAATGTTAAGTAATTTTATGTCTGTGTGTCAATGACATGTCTATCGGAAGTAACGATGAAATAGTTCGATCAACGAATCATATGTAGAATTCGAGATTTGACATAAAAGATATGGGCATTGCTGATGTAACTTTCGGATTAAAGATCACAAGTACATCAGAATAAATTATTCTAAGTCAATCTCATTATATATCGATAAGATATTAAAAAAAAAATCAACACAGATGGTATAAGAAAGGTCAGCACTCCAATGGATCCAAGCAAGTTTTCTCGGAAAAATAAAAAGAGAAAGGAAGTTTAAAATTGAATACGCTAGGATCATTGGGAGTGTAATGTACTTAATGAAAAGTACAAGACTTGATATTGCACACGCTATGAGCGTACTGAGTAGATACACGAGTAACCCAAGTACAGATCATTGAGATGATATCGTCAGGTTACTTAGGTACCTGAGATATGCTCGTAATTACGGACTGCACTATACCAGACATTAGCGATTCAAACTGGGTATTTATTAAGGTGCCGTCGTAAAAATGAAAATCCTCTAAACAAAATTTTAAAAACCATATATTTTGATTCTAGGTTTATGAGCACTGGAAGTGCACCGTACAATTGAAACGGCTTTGCCGTTTATTAGAGGATTTTACAAGTTGGCCAAAATCGGTATGAATACCAATACTGCGATTGATGAGATTATTTTGGTTTTACCCAAACACATATAATTCAACATATTATAAGAGCTTGATGGTTCTATCTAGAGGACAAGGTTTGAAGCAAATAAGTGGTGCACCCCCCAGTTAGTCTGATAACCTTTGTTAAATGTTGGTTAATGGGACACTTGACAGACTTGTTTCCTGCTAGAAGAATCAACTTGAATATAAATGTTGGATTAACAAAATATTCATGCAGGATATGATAGCGGTCTGAGTACCTTGAAGCAACGTTGCGATAATCCATCGACACTTGGTATGATGTGATGTAACATGTATAATGGAAAGTCTAGACTCATGTTACACAATCGCTCTCAATTGGAAATATCACGCTTGACAAAGATCGGCTGATAAATAATGCGGATCCGCTACCCGTAGGTTTAAACGGACAGCTATTTGGCCAATTATCTAAGGGAATGGGTTTAAAGCCTTGGAGAACATTCCTGAGAAGGAAAAACCAACCTAGCTGACTGGAGATCCCAAGATCTAGGTTCAAAGGGACAACCTAATCATAGGAGTGAGTGAGATCACTGTGGGGGTCAAACTCCCAAACTCATTCTTAGATGTAAACAGTGATAGAGTGGAAAATGTTAAGTGAAAACTTTTAATGATTCGTGAGAAATCTCAAAGACACTCTTGATTGAGATCAGAGTTGTGATGATACTGTTGAGATAAAGAATCACCTATGCGAGTGAGAAGATGAGCTGCTTCGAAAGGAATTGTTGAGGGCTCAATTCTTAGAAACGCTCGCAGAACCAGGCAGATGTCTAGGGCCATAACGGACATCGAGGCGTGAACCGAACAATACTAGGGAGATATCTGTGTCACTTGTATCATCATTTACACCAACGGCAGTTAGTTCAAGGACATCGCGTCTACTAACCAGCCAGTAAAGTCGGTATAAGTTCACAATGGAAGGTTCAAAGGGCAGACCCCATACCTATCCTATGCAGGTATTAACCGTTGAACTCAAAGTATCGAGTCTAGAGCTTACTTAGGTTTCCATACTATTCATGTGGGGGATTGTTGGACTTGTGGTCGTGGTTTGGCTGCAGTGGGCCAAGACTAAAGCCCAAGTCATGTGTGTGAATGACATAGAAAGATGTCGTGAGATTCACATGTCCAGATACATCAAATATTGCTAATTTATCAAGTGTATAATCAATATTGATTCCGGATATTTTATACACATTGTATATTCAGTGTATAATTTAAATATAGTCAATATATATGTGCATAAATATATTTTCTATATTCGGTTTGAGCAATCCTCACACTATAAATATATGGTATTCCTATTCAGAAAAGAAATTTTCCTCTAAAAAAATTACTGTTTTACCCCTGTATCGACCAACGTTATTTCCTACACATTGATTACGAATCAACTCTTTAGGTCAGAACATTATAAGTAATCTCACATTACGTTAATCCAAACGCCCCCTTAGCCTATTCAGTTACTAAGGCTTTGCCAGCTCCTCAATCGTATCTGATTGGGAACCTTATGATGAAGAACATCCTTTTGGCTGGGGAGAACACTTGATACTGGAGACCAGATGTTTCCAGTTTGAGGAAGTGTGGAATTACTTGGACATCAAGTTGGGTTCGAGCTGAGTTGAGCTTGTTTCATTCATCTTTGTGTTTGCTGTTGAGTTTTGTTTATTTGGGCTTACTTTGTGTTTGGCCGTATGGTAGATTTTTAAGTTCTATTTTGTATGTATATAGAAACTAAAGGGTTGAATCTGTGAGCAGTTGCTTTATATATAATGTTATAATAAGGTGAAAAAGAGTCAGGTAATTGTCGCTTCATCTTTTAACAAAACACGCCTTACACGAATGTCATTTGTGTACGAGATGGGACGTGACCATTATCATAATCACCGTATGCGAATGGGAGTCACGTACCCCATTAATTTTCTAATTTCAAAATTTTTAATTATACTAATCCATAATTTCTGTATTTGAATTTCGTAAAATGGCTATTTGGACAAAAGTTCCAAAAACTATTCAAGAAAAAAGTGGAAGAGAAATATATATACATCTCGTGCTACTATTCTTTCGAACAAACTCCTGTAAAATCAAAGGCAAACAAATCTGTAGACCAATAACAGCTTCAAAAGTATGGACATGATATGATATATGAATTAAAGTAGTAGGATTGTAATTTCAAATCAGCACAACTCTCGAAGGCTTATACAAAGAGCTCTTCGTAAGCACAAAGGGACTTTGTAGATTATTCAACTTTTTTACAAATCGCAACCTGCTGTGCTGTAGTTTTTCACCATAACAAAACTTGATCGATTCAAATGCCCAAGAACACCATAAGTTACCTTCACCTTAGAACCTTGCACCCAAAGAATACAAGGGAAAAATGTCGCCACCTTGACTAGTCATGCTTGGAAGATCTGAAGGAAGCATCATTTAAACTGTCCTCCACTCACTTCAGAGTCATTTGCATTGTGGCATTCAGTACATCCTGTCCTTCTGCAACAGCTAGTGCAGATGAGTCAAATAACTAAATGATGCATCTCTAAAATAAATTATTAGTAGCTAAAAGTTCAATAGCAGAAGTAAAAACAAACTTGGCTCATTACCATGTTGCCAATAGAAGTCATCCTCCAAGACATCTCTACTACATGCGAAATTTAGCAATTAGAAATGGACATATTACAATTGGTTGTTTCCAACAGAGGACTTTCTTCCTTTTCGGGGCAACATTTCAGCTTTGTTTGTATCTAGTAGTACTAACAAGAACACCTCATTCTCTAGGCAATTTCCATGGTTAAGAACTAAACCTATTTTACTGGAGAAGGGTGATAGATATTTACAGGCCTCTGGCCACAAACTTTATATATATATAAAGTTGCTGTAGAAAATTTGATGTAGGTGGTGGGACTGGAACCAACAGAAACATTGAATATTGATTGAGAAACCATAACAAAAAAAAAAAAAAACAAATTGAAGGAAAGAGTGCTGAAGTGGATTACAAGCTCTTATACCTCTTTCAGCAACAAGTACACTAAATGGTGAAATATGACCCATTAACTTCTCTCAACTATTCAAAGAGATTCTTTGAATGCTATAATAACTCTAGAAATGTAATAACCAGGGATAAAACACCAATATATTATATCTGAATCTAAATTGCTGAAAAAGGAAACTGTATAGTTTACAGTTGAAAGGAACTACAAGTTACCTTCATGCAACTCCAAAACTCTGTAGTTTATTGCAATTAGGAGTTGGCAAATTTCTGCTCCACCGACGCCTCTGCATCTCCACGTGACAGTATCGCCCTAGCATATTCTTGTAGTCCTTTATCACATGGTCCTCAAAGTTAGCTCGAGAAGCTGTTCCTGGAGGATACTTGTTATCAAATGATAATGATTTAACAAAGAACTCCACTCCATGTTTCTCAGTCACTTTCGGAACCTGGCAAGAGTAATTCTTGAAAAGAGAGTACTCTGGCTCTGTGAAGGGCAGATACGCCAACAAGAAGATGAGCAAGAACGGCAAGATTTGTAGAAGAATCATGAAGTTGGACCCACCTAAATCACCTCCCTCCCCTCTATCGTTGCCCGTCCCTCTTGCTCTATGAGCATTAGAAGCCCTATACAAATCCCTTTGACTAAAGAATGCTCTGAAAATCACATCTGGGTCAAAATCATCATCAAAAAAGTCATTGGTAGGTCTTCTCCTACGCCGCGTAACATTATGCCTCTGATTATGTTCAAAATCATTGACATGACCCACTTGATCGTATTGCCTCCTTGAAGTATAGTTGCTCAAGCAGTTGAATGCTTTCGAAACTTTCTTAAATGCCTCCTCGGACCCTGGTACTTTGTTCTTATCAGGGTGAACCTTGAGGGACAACTTCTTGTATGCCTTCCTGATCTCCTCATCAGCACAATTCTTGTCCACACCTAAAATCGCATAGTAATCATGGGTTCTCTTAATCTGCCTAACTAACAGTACATGTTCTTCATTGTAACTCTTCTCCTCATTCGGAATCTCGTGAGATTTGGTTGAACCATGATGATCTTGATTCTTATTATCACTGGGAGAGGAAGAAGAAGCTGAATTAAGCTTCTCACAAGCATGTAAAAGCTCATCAACAGACAAATCCTGGTTCAAGCGCTGAGCAATCTTTATAAATTTCAAGGCACGCTCTCTGTTTCCTGAAGCAACTGCTTCTTCAGCAATGCTTATACATCTTAAAGATTCGTCTTTGTTACCCTCCATCACGGTGACAACACTTGGAATCCTAAATGGCCCGCCAATTCTCAAACCAAATAGACAAATTCCCCCAAAAGACGAGGAGCCTATCTCTATTTACTAAATTCAAACTTCTGAATCGGACTCGTCGGTTCTCCTGACGGAAATGAGATATAAATCAGGGTTCCACAGAAATACTACGAGAAAAAAAGACATGGAAATACTGAAGTACAGACTCTCTCCAAATCAACAAAAGCGGTTATTTCGACCGAATCGTAGCAAAATCCACCAAGAGACGGCAATTCAGCAAATAGATCAGAAGGCAAAGCAAGACTTGAGTTCACCTGATTCAACACCGGAAATGGCGATAGAAGAGACCGAAGGAGAAGCTGCAGCCGGAGATCCAAGCTGCAGCGGTCGATGGCGGATGGTTTTTCCGTTTTTGTCGCCTGGCTGGCTATGACTGGTGAGTTTGTGAATACATAAACCCAACCACCGAAAGAGCGCAGCGTTCATCCCCACTCTAGTTTTAGTTAGCTTTTTGGCCAACTAATTATAAGTAATTAATTACTTGGCACAAAATATGTTATATTAATTAGAATTTCTGTTTGATGAAAAATAAGTAATTAGAAGTAGAATTTTTCCATTTTGTTTTCCAACCATTAGAATTTCTTTTCATTCCCAAAGTATTGGAAAAGCTTGATTCCGTTGTGAGGGAAGGCTATGTTAAGTCAACATTCACTTAACATTATGGGCCAAGAATAATTTACTATCATGGGCCAAGACTTAAAAATTTTGGCTAAAATAGTTGGCCCAAGTTGAAGATATATCTGGAAAGTAATACTTAGTGTATGTGTCTATATAACTAGTCACTAACCCCGCGCACCGCGCGGGAGAAATATTCCGAATAAAAAAAATTAAATTTAAAAACAAATTAAGTTATCTGAATTTACTGAATATACAATTATATATCAATAGTTATTTGTAAATTTAAATATATTTCTTTTGATATAAACTTAATTAATAATATTGCATTACTCTAATTAAAGTATTTAATACTAATTATTATTTAAATTATTTAATATTAGTGAAATAATCAACATTATATATCATTTTGCTAGACGTATAACTGATATAATATAAAACTTGCAATTTTTACATTTACTCATTTTTGTTTGTTGATATTTTTTGTGTGATTTTAAATTTTTATTATTTAAATTAGATAATTTACATCTATTAACTATTTAATATATTTTATATTAGTGAATTACTTAATTATAAAATTTCAGATACCAAAAACAAATATATTGAACACAAAGCAGTAATAAATGAAGTAATAAACAATTAAAGTATACAATTCAAATTTTTTAAACATAATTGATATAAAATTATTTTAACTAATTATAGTATACTAGGTATTTGCCCCGCGCATTGCGCGGGGTTTAATATTTTTATAAGTGATCATTATTAACATAATATTGTAGGGTTTCAGATGAGTGATGAATCACCATCGGTTAAAAAACGATACATGCCGTCAATTGAATCGAGAAAATAAAATAAAAGATCATACATCAATTAAAGTTTGTCATGTTCTAAAAAAAAGAAAATAGGATCCAATGCAAAGTTAAGAAACTAACACCTGAGAATAATCCATGAATGAAATTGTAAAATAAAAAACATTGACATCACCTTTCGTTACCTTAATATTAAAGATGGTTATCATAAGTTTCACAGATAATGGATATCAATCAACAACTATTGAAGAAAAAACAAACTCTTTGTTTAGGGTTTACATAGCCATCAAAGAGAAATTACATAGCCATCATCACAACTATTAAGTAAGATAGAAATTGAATAGGAAGAATGAAGAGTTGCAAGATAAATCACTACATTTTGACAGTAAGAGCCTCCCTTCTTTAGCAATGTAATGTAAGTATACCTGGTCTCTGAAACTGTGAGATATTGAGAACATTTTTACGTAAAGGGGTTGCAAAAAATTGATTAATTTCACCATTTTAGTATTATAATGACGAATCAAAACAAATGTATTGTCTCTTGCTGTAGAATTAACAAAGTTGTGAGATTGACCACTTTAGTTGTTGATCTGTGGAGCTGACAGTTATCTATGGCTAGTATCAAATGTAGTACTACGTACATTTGAGTCATCAGCATCATTATCGTCTAATTCAAGCATTTGTAGTCATAAGAAAAAAAAGAATTAAAAGTGAAGAAAGTCATGCTCATAATAATTCAAAAGAACTATTCTTCATACGAATCAAATATCTCACCTCTGTTGTTGCTGCAGTGATTATAAGTAGTTCTAATCCAACATCACTGCATTCCGTGTAATCTGAATTAAATTACTATGTTAATTGGTATTGTTAATGCTTAGTTTAAACCCTAATATCATTGACTGCATTTAGTGGCAAAAAAAAAATTGATTGCATTAAAATTTATTAAACAACGCTTAACCTGGTTACATGGTGGAGCAAGAACTTGGAGCAATCTCATCCTCTCACCAATTCTATTCTCTTCTTACCTAAAAAACAACGTGAGTAATTAATTAATTAAAAGATGAAAATAAGTAAAATCCAGAAATGGGAACCCAACCAAAGCTAAAGAGAGCAACAAATGCATTTGAAGTATGCTAAAACATTAATCTCTTTGGCTCCTTCAAGATCTGTACCAGTACCACCATTAGCAGAACACATTATCTTCGGTCTTTCTGTTTGAATTCATAAATTAAATTTCTGCAATATAAATAAGAGATGAATTGGTTGGGATTAGCGGAAACCACTAGCTTCGGTCTCTCTGTTTTAATTCATAAGTTAAAATTCTGCAATATGATTAAGAGATGAATTAGTTGGCATGCTAATCCACATTTCTTGCAGATGAGACATTAGAAGATAATTATGGATAAAAGAAAGATATACTGCATATTCTTTTGAATCTAAGAGATAGATATTGTAACTTTAACTGAGAAGCGCAATATAAATCACCAGATTGTTATAAGAGTAAACACTAACTGACGTAACTACAATGGAACTCCTATTTCTTTTTCAACTCTTCCTCTACCAGAAACCAACATCAGTAACCGATACATCATACAATGTCAAACTGCAATCCTTTAAACAACATGACTAAATCTTGCATGACAGTAATAGAATGAGCTAGAATTACTTACCAATTTTTCTCAATGCAAGTAATGACTGAAAATTTGTTATCGGTGCAAACAAATCAAACATGCCCATTCTGCAAAACATATGAAACAAATCAAGTTAAACAAATGTGACAGATTTTTGTTAAAATCAAGGAAATTATAAAATCAAGGATAAATCAAATTCAACCCACATACGAAAATATACTATACCAGCTAGAAATTGAAAATGAAAATTGTTAAATGTCTACTTCAAATTAATATACATGTAAAAAATTTGATATATGTAATCATCTTAGTCATTGGCAAAGAATGAAAAGGAGTTTCCAACACTATATGTCTTATATCAAACAAATATGAATAATCCTAATTGTGCTACCAAGAAAAATAAGCAAAATTAATGTAGTTTTCCTTTCTACTAATATATGTTTCTTTAGGCACATGCTAGAAATAAAAATAATATTACAAATTATTATTTTTAACAAATGTAAAAAATAGCATAATTTAAATGTTTTGCCGTTCAGAGACAATTTTAAAGCTGCTTTAGATTGATGATTGTGCCAGAATCCAGTCGAACAATTCTAAAACTGCTTATTCTGACACTACATGGCACAAGACTTGTGTATTTCTGACATTTATTAGCAGATGTCAAACCTTCAAGTTGCTATAAAAAACCAATTACAGTTTGAGAATGTGATGTAGATAAGAGTCGAGAATGGAAAGAAAAATTATGAAAAACAAATGGATATATACTGAAAACTCGATGATTCCTTGAGATGCAGCTGTACCAACCATGGATGGCATTAATCCTCCATAGAGCCCTCGTTCTATTCTACATGGAAAGCTGTAACACCATTAATCAACATTATAGTAGAAAAAAAAAACAGACATAGAAAAAAAACAGACATTTCTCAAAATCAATCATCAGAGAAAGTTGGGGCAAATTTTTATTTTTTATTTTTATCAAAAGCTATGTTTTTAGCTTCAAAACCAATTTGATCCAAAACCCTAAAATCTATCTACAGCAAGGCGATGAGTAATTAGTAGAATTCAAATCGTCATTGAATCAACTACCTCAGCTTTTCACCGCGATTCCGAGAATGAATATCTTCGGTTGTTCCCTTCCGAGGGAGGTTCTGCACAATCAATCTGAGTTGAGGAGAATTCTTCCACGGGTTGTTCTGTAGCATAATGTGCTGTAACTGGGTCCAGTTGAGGCGTTTCGACAGCGACATTGGAGATTGCGATAAATGAACTGGCCTGCTTTCTGTTCCTGTTGTACTATGTGGGAGAGGGAAGAGAATGAAGGTGAAGAAGAAGAAAGAGGGATAGATAGAAGATATACATGGTTTGAGCGTAATGAACAAATTATACCGAGAAGAGGCGATAATCAAAGGGCTCTCACCAGTTCGACGTTCTTCTTTAGCACATTGCATCCGCTTAATCTCCGTCCTTTTTTCCTTCCTCTGCCTAGCCCTAGCCATCGGCTCGAAGCTCTATGCGGCGGATCTCGGCCTCGACGCATCTCCGCCCCTCTCCTCGGCCTCGGCGCGTCCGTCTATCTCCAAGGCTCTCCCTCACTGTCAACGCCTTCATCCCCGACGTGGCTATTGGAGATTTCTTTGTAGAAGCAATTGGAAGGGTCGACAGCTGCAACAAATAAAATTGAGAGATGGAAGTGTAACGCTGCAATAATTAAGATATGCGTTAGAAGTAGAACAGACACAGTGGTAAATAGCCCGAAGAAGAGCAAAACGGCAAGAGAATGATGGCTCTCTAATTTAGAGCGTGATTTGTACGCACAAATCAGATTTTAGAGTGATGACATGGAAGACAATTAGAAGCCTAATTAAAACATAGGTATCCAAATTATATTAGATACCAGCTGCTGTTCCAAAAACTTGCGACGTAACTTCTGAACAATTTGCCTCGGAATATATGCATGAACGCATGATTCCTGAACATCAAAGTTTCAATTGTTACACATAAATGAAATCATTAAGCACTAAACTTTATATATTGACATTTAATCTTTGGTGCAGGCAGTGGCTAACCAACCCCCTCAATCAAGCTTGCATTTGAATTAATATTATCAAGTTTAGCATCAGTGGAACAGCCAAAACAATGTATATACAATCAAATCTATTCTTAAACTGAAAAAAAAAAGAAAAAAAAAAAGAAAACTACATTCAAAATCATTTAACGACAGAATATTATATATTGACATTTAATACTGATCAGCATTAAGCACTAAACATTATATATCTAAATCTAAATCTAAATCTAATCTAATCTAAATCTAATCTAATCTAATCTAATCTAAATCTAAATATCTAATCTAATCTAATCTAAATATCTAAATATCATACTAATCCTGATTGTGAGCTCTTCTGGTGTCGACACATCAGCTTTATCGTCAAATCAGAGGTTTACACATCATCATTTCAATTTATTCTTTTCTCCCTCCAATTAATTTTCTCACCTCTCAATCAAATTAATTCTCACGGTAACAATTAATTCTCCCTTCACCTCTAACATGGATGGTCTTAGCTCAGGCATTGAATTTATGCGTGACACATCACATAACACATCAACAACTTATCTATCTAATATATAATTTAGGTACCTCTTTTCTATTAGGTTGTTTCTTTATCTGCCATGTCAGCTATTTAATTTTTCATTGGCCCGTGGATTAGACGCGCCCTCCTTATATTTGTTGCGCGTTATTTTCCTCTCTGCGCAGGTATCTATTTCATCTTCTCTTCTTCTTTTTAGCCAAGCGTGCAGTTGCATCTTCCCTTGAATCCGGTTTGTCTTCCTCACCGTTACTAAGAGCGTTTCATCCTCTTAAAATCTTTGCATTACCGTTTTTATGATTAATCAGTTTGGTTGTTTGGTGTTCATCTGCTAAATAAAAAAGGATAATTGCATTTGGGCTCTTCAGTTGTTAAAATCGAGCAACAACGCCAACAAATCCTCCATCTTAGCGCGTTTGAAGATAAGGAGTTGATTTGACGCCCCTTCACGAGATCCTGACGACCTCAACGAGTCTGATCAGTTGCATGTGGTGACCCCTCTCTTCTCTGGTATTTATTCATCACGCGGTCTTTCTCGGTCGATGATGTTTCATTTGGGTTCCCTTCCTCTTCCAATTATCTTAATTCCACCAATTATTCTCTATAGGCTTTTCAGTACTTTGTCTTGCCCGTTTAACCCTAGATCGTTTGTGTTCGTCTGCCCGTCTCCCCCAATCAAACATCACCGGCTCCGTTTTTCCATCTCCAATCAGTTGTAATGGCTCAAGATGTGTAGAACAACATGTCGAAGAATCTCCCTTAGACGTGTACGGCCGAAGATATTCATTCTCAGTTTCAGAAATATGGTACTTTGGTGGATGCTGAGGTAATTGATTCAGTGCCGATTTGAATTCTACTATTTTAGGGTTTTCAATGAATTTAGTTTTGAATCTACAAAAATAATAGCTTTTGATGATTTTCATTATGCCACAACTTTTTTAATGATTGATTATGAGAAATGTGTGGTGAAATTTGTTGTAATGTTGAGTTATGGTGTCGCAACTTTCTATTTATAATAGAACGAAGAAAAGAGCTTTGCCATTTGTGGATATAGCTTCATCTGAGGAAATTGTTGAGACTCTCAAGAATCTCGAGTTATCTGTAAGAATTTGCTTCATAGATGCGTAATTTTAAGATTTTTTAATATATCTGCTAATTGTATACAAGGATATGCAGTACCTTCCATAGCTTGAACTATTTGACCATCTGAATGAAAATATATATCCTAGCAGCAAGACACCATTAAACCCTAAACTACAGCCACCATTACTCCATTTCTCTAAGCCATTGTATCTCTGTGTGGGTTAATAATGTCATTGTATATGATATAGTTTGAAAGTTATTAGATGTTCTTAATCTAGCCTTAAAAGAAAACATCATGATATCCTGATAATAGTTTTTACTTTTTACTACTCTATTGAGTTTTTTTTTTCTTAGCAAACATTATATTTATGTACTTGTGTAGCTGCTAAATTTAACTTTTGGTTTTGGGATGTTCATAATATGATTGTTGTTGTGTAGGAATATGAAGGCAGAACATTGAGGTAAACTATGCCAAGATACTAAAGGAGAAGCCATATAATATATAGATTTCCATAGTCGCGCTAGCTTAAAATTCAGAACGACTTCGACCCACCAGAACTCAAACTCGCTTCCGGTAATATTGCCATATTTTTTTGGTCGAGTCCATAGCGACTTAGGTAATTGTTGTCTGTTCCGTGAATGCTCTGTTTTTTTGAATGCTTTGTTTTGTTGTCTATTTAAACTGACATTCTTCTTCATCTGGGTTTGGAGAATCTTGCCATCTCGGAAGAATTTTTCGGCGGTCAAGGGCTCATTATCGGGGGGTAGAATTTGAAGTCGAAGCTTGAGCCACCATGAACTGGCCTTGAGGATCTCTCCACTAGATGTAAGATTCAGCCTCACTTTGCATTTTTAGTCGTTATGTTCTCTGCCTACATTGTTTTTGTTGTTGTCCGTTGTTAGATGCTTATGAGGTGTTCGAGGAAATGCTAAAGTGAAACAACCACGTTAATATTCAGTTCCAAGCAGTTCTCATCTTCTGATCGTCAATAATTAGCTGCAAATAATGAAGCATATAAGCCTAGAGAAGTCTGATAATGATAGTGGATGGTTTAAACTCCAGGTCTCTTAGCAAAAAGGCATGGCCTTTCTTTCCTTTTATTGGTTCAGGTACAATCTATGATTTTTACCTTCTGCTGATTCATGATACAACAATATCTTCTTCACAGGAATTTACACTATCTTTTATTACAAGTATCACATCTTTGGAAGTCAACCATGTTACAGAAGGTGTATTTGTAGTTTGACCATTACATATTGCTTTGTTTTCCTGGAAAAAATGTTACACTATAGTGATTTTAACAATCAATACATCTATATATTTATGCTTTGTTTGTAATTAATTATTGTTTTCACTTAGTAATGCTTGATGTAACCAAGTTAAAAGTTTGCACAATGTGTTTTTGGTGCAATTGCAAATAAATGTTCAATTTTGACGTCTGTTTCAAATTAAGGAACAAATGCATGATGTTGAATCCTCTTCCGTGCAAGAGGTTAATGATCTCTAAACTCCACCACTCAGGTTAGAGTATGAAATTGTAAAAGTAGTTTAGTCATATTGCAATCAAATTTTGGTAGATTGTTATATAAGAATACTTACACAAGTTGAAGGTGGGGCTGCATAAGTTGAAGTTGGGGTTGATAGGTTGCTTTCTTACGAAAATAAGACTTTTTGAAATTTGTTATGTCTCATATTGGTAGGTTTCTGCACATGTTTTAGCCAGCGAGGATAAATGAGAGAATATTATTATTATGGGTGATGCTAGAGCATGTGAAAAATCCATAGAAAGCACTTCAGATCCACATGGCAATACCTAACAACATTCTCTTTCTATTTTGTGAACAATCATCATTTGACATGTGTTACCTGAGAACTTTCTATGGATTTTTCACTAAAAATTTCACACTTTAAGGATTTACCCTATTATTATTATTATTATTATTATTATTATTATTATTATTATTATTATTATATATATATATATAGAGAGAGAGAGAGAGAGGAAAAGTTTTTACCATTAATTTGTTTTAGTTCAAAGAACGTATTAAAATGGAGATTGTTGATGTTAGTAACTTTTTATATATCAGGTATTAATAGGATGAAAGTACATTATTTATGGTGTACGAACGAGTTCTTTTTTTGGTAAGAAGTACGAACAAGATTTAATATTTCGTGTAATTGATATATTAATAAATATAATCTCATTTCATTTTCATATATAAATAACTAAATCTCTATACAGTTTCATAATGATTAAACTGATAAAAAATATATAATATATCGATATATAAATGAAGAACAATACATACCAAATAATATATTTATAAAACGCCATCTGAATAATAATACGTAATATAAACCCAAATAATTATTTTAGAAAATATCCTACCCCGCGCATTGCGCGGGGCAAATGCCTAGTTGACATTTAATCTTTGGTGCATGCAGTGGCTAACCAACCCCCTCAATCAAGCTTGCATTTGAATTAATATTATCAAGTTTAGCATTAGTGGAACAGCCAAACAGTGTATATACAATCAAATCTATTCTTAAACTGAAATAAAAGGAAAAAAAGAAAAAGAAAACTACATTCAAAATCATTTAACGACAGAATATTATGTAAGTTGTTGAGTAAATTGATGGCTTAGAGAAGCAAAATACCTGATCATCTAAGAGAAGCATATCCACAGACATTAAATCTGATTCATTCTTGAAATTGACAGAATCCCATAATCGGATTATGCGTACCCGTATTGAATAGTTACTATATCCTCTGCGCAAATGACTCAGGGGGTGAATTTTGGAAGCCATAAGAGGTAATTAGTCAGCAAATAACCACCAATCTATCCTAAATTGCAATACCAATCTATCATGAATTCAGATGACCACAAATTTATTAAAAAAAAAACTTAAATAGTATTGCAGTAGTGAAGAGAGGATTATTCTTTTTGAATATATGTAACGGGTAATAACGTTAAATTGGCGCACCTTTAATGTAATTAAAGGTGAGAGAAGACCTGAACGGCAACGGCAACGGCAAGTAGCAGAAGCCGAAACAGGTTGCAGCAGTGGGAGATTGGTCACAAATCTTTAGGGAACGATTAATTCATGGAATGTGTGAATGATGAAACGAAAGGAAGGTTGAAGAAGACCGATTAACCATGACATGATTACCATGTAACCGAATGATCATGGCGGAAAAACTGTCGGAATTTATGGAGGAAAACTAACAGTTGTAACGATTGGAAGTTACCTTGGAGCGTTACAGATGAAACCGGCGAGAGAAACCACGCTGGGCGGTTTCCTTGGAGCGTTACGGATGGAATTGGCGAGGGAAATCTTGGAGCGGCGACAGGAACTTTGGAGCGGCAGAGAAAAAGGCAAAGCTTAGAAACCTAATTAGCAGGAGATGAGGGGAATGGCGCGTAGAAGACACGATCCAATTAAAATTTAATCAGCTTACATGGCAGAAAATTAGTAATTGCCTGATTAGTAACCTAATTGCCTTCTAAATTATATTATATATAGATAGATTGGCGAGGGAAATCTTGGAGCGGCGACAGGAACTTTGGAGCGGCAGAGAAAAAGGCAAAGCTTAGAAACCTAATTAGCAGGAGATGAGGGGAATGGCGCGTAGAAGACACGATCCAATTAAAATTTAATCAGCTTACATGGCAGTAAATTAGTAATTGCCTGATTAGTAACCTAATTGCCTTCTAAATTATATTATATATAGATACTGTCAAACTTCAAAGAAAGTGGAACACTAAAGAAAGCATAAATGAGTCGACTTTTAATATATTTAAACGAAATCATTAAATTCATAAGAAACTAATTAAACCTCGTGTTTATTAAACTCAAATAAATACTCAAAATTTTTTTTTTTTTTGCCAACGCAATATATATACTCTTTAAGTTTTATTGACCAAAGAATACACACTATAAGTTTGAATAACAAAATTAAATTATAAAATCAAAATAAAATAAATCTGAAGATAATGAAATTCAAAGTAAGAATCTCAAGTCTTTCAACCAATATTTATTTATTAAATTCGGGCTCTTTTGTATTTTTTACTTACTGCACATATATATATATATATATATTTTCATAAATAAAAGTTTTGGTACCATTGAGTCGGTCGGTCGTGGATGTAACCAAGATGTTTTGTTATCTTGTGCTTGCAATCTCGTATAACCTTAAGAAATAATAAAAATATTTAAAAATCAACCAGTTAGTGAATCAACTTCGTAATTCAAAGAAACAATCACTAATCTAGAGTATCAGATTTTTTATTTGAAAAATAATGCTACAAAAGTGATCTGAGAGGGAGGTACCATATGTTAGCACCGTGAGTCGGTCAGCCGAGTGGATGTTACTAAGATGTTTTGTTATCTTGTACTTGCAACCTCGTATAACCTTAAGAAATAGCAAAAATATTTAAAAATTAAATCAATTAGTGGATCGACTTCGTAATTCAAAGATCATTAATCTAGAGCATCAAATTTTTTATTTGAAAAATAAAAAGTGATCTGAGAGGGAGGTACCATATGTAGGTACCGTGAGTCGATCGGCCGAGTGGATGTTACTAAGATGTTCCGTTATCTTGTGCTCGCAATCTCCAGTAGCCTTAAGAAATAGAAAAAAAAAAATTTAAAAATCATCTGGTTAGTGAGTCGACTTCGTAATTCAAAGAAACAATCACTAATCTAGAGCATCAATTTTTTATTTGAAAAACAATGCTGACAAAAGTGATATGAGAGAGAGGTACCATACGTCGACACATCATATTTTTCTCCTCATTAGTACATTCATCGTCCGCGTCCTATATTCGACATAAAATATCACATTAAAGAATAATATTAAAATAAAAAATATGTGTAACATTTATATATAGCTAATATACGTCGGATACTTTATTTTCCAAATTTCTTGTGTATACTCATAATTACAATGCATAGTTCTTGATCCAACTAAAAAAAAAAAAAAAAATTGATTGATTAAGTTCATTGATTCTGCCTTTTATTCTATTATTTTTTTATCTGATTATCTCATTCCCTTTTGTTAGGGGTTTCGACTGCCAATCTCTCTACAATTTATGATCCAAGTTAACTCTAAAGTTTATGAAATATCTGGGTTTATGATGAAAGTATTAGCGTGAAAGTACACATATTATGTAGTATTTTTATAGGGAAGGGATGGAAAGAAATCAATTTTATTAGAAAAAATACCGTTCTTAGTAGAGTTAATGAGTGTCACTACAAAAGTAGTATGAATTTACAAATAATAACTCAATATAAGTCATTAGATCATAAAATTATTAGTTAAATATAACCATAATGTAAAAATATACCATATTATATTGCTACATATCGGTTGGTGATGGAGATAGATGGAGAAGCCAATTGTTGCAATTATGCTGAACTTGGTGCTTCCTCGGGCAGACGCATAGGACATGCATGTTCAATCATGTCGTGAAACTTCACGATTAATAAATAAAAGAAAACCTGAAATGATAAGAGAAGAATTGATGTAAAAAATGGTGGTTAATTAAAATCTCTGCTTCTTTACCATGCAAATTTGTTAGGGTGAATGGATGGACTGGTGCTGGCGTGTGATTAGCTACCTTTAGGGTTTAGTAATTAGTTGTCTATATATATATGGTATTATTTTATTTAAAAAGTAGAAAGAAGTTAAATAAAAGAATGTATATATATATATATATATATAATATTTGGAATGTAATTGCCGAAATTTATTCTATGATGATGTCTATATAATTGTTTATATATATTACGTTTACGTGGCGGCCTATGGTTTTCCGGAGCCAAACTGTATAGATTTGCTATTTAAAAGGAAACTTTTAATTAATTTGTTTCTATAAATTGCGTAGAGACCAAGTGTATGTGTCTATATAATTCTAGGGTCAATAGATGTAGGACTTTCTAGATAATTTCTAGGATATTCTTACTCTAAAAATATCTAAGTCTAGAGTTTTCTCTAGATAGTATAAATAGGTCTAGAGTCATTTGTCAAGGAACAACTAGATCCACCACCACAACTTGTAAGAGTCTCCTATCATACTTAGAGTAATAAAGTTATATTTATACGAGTTCTTCTCTAGTTGTTGAAGTACAGTCTTAGGCAAGTGCAAATTGGCACTTCGTTATCTTTACATGGTATCAGAGCCACTTTCGGGGTAATGCGTTACGAGTCAAGATCGAGATTGAAGAACTCGGGTACTCTAAATATGGATGTTGCCTGTCGTGTGATTGGACAATGAATGGATCTACTAAACTCGTCCAATTATCGGATTCGGAAGTCATGCATGGAGTCATATCTCGTGAGTGAAGACTTGTGGGATGTCGTTGGAGGCAATGATGCAACCGTCACGGAGGAGACCACCAGAAACGGTGAAGCGATCAAGCGCTGGAAGCGGAGGAGTGTCAATGCGGAGTTTGCCTTGAAGATGTCGATATCGTCAGCGGTGTTTGAGAAAATCTCACGGTACACCTCTGCCAGTTCGATCTGGAAGACGCTCGACCAGCTATACAACAAGAAGAACGAGGCGCGGTTAAAGATGTTGGAGACGGATCTGGCGAATGTGAAACATGGTGAGTCTTCTATTTCACAGTTCCTTCTAAAGGTGAACAACTTGTGTTCGGAAATTAATCTACTCAACCAGGAGGAGCCAATTTCGGAAGCGCGGATAAAACTGTCCATTATTCGGGGATTACGTCCCGAATATATTCAGTTTGTTACGTCGATTCAAGGGTGGGTTAAACAACCATCATTTGAGGAGTTTGAGAACCTTCTAGCTTCACAAGAGTCGTTGGCTAAGCAAATGGTCGGGATAAAGCTGGAGGAAGATCAGTGCGCGCTTGTAGCTCAGATGAAGGAGAATAACGTCAGGAAAAAAAGTTGGTGAGAATGCAGAGTCATCTCGCAGGAAAGATTTCAAGTGTTATCGATGTGGGAAGCCTGGACATCTGAAGAGAAATTGTCGGACCAGACTGAAGGAGAGTAATATGGTGGAATCTAAGATCTCAACCGAAGATGAAGAATGGGCAAAATGTTTTCTTGCCAAGACCACTCCCACATGTGCATTCACAGCTCGAAACTCGGAAAAGGAGTGGATTTTCGATTTCGGTTGTGGTCATCATCTTACTGTAGATGTGAAGCAAATTTCGAATCTTCATCGTCCCAAAGGAGAAGAAGTTATATTCACGGCGGATGATACCGTTCACCGTGTTGAGAAGGAAGGCACTGTTGTGATCAACAGTAGCGGTGGGACATCGATCAAGCTCGATAGCGTTTATCATGTTCTGGGTATGAAGAAAAATCTCCTTTCAGTGGCAAATGCAGTTGACTCAGTTCACATCGATGAGCGAGTAGACGACATGTTCGTGATACCGGCTTTAAGTAAAAAGACTTCTTCAAAGAAGGTTCATAGAAAAAGGGGGAGTTCGAATCCTCACGAAGACGTCCATGGAGGAGCCGATGATAAACAAGTATTGAAGAAAGGATCGAGAAGATCAATCATTAAGCCAGTTCTCGATCGAGATAAAAGTCGCATATGTGCTTATTCTTGTTTCCTTGCAAGTCCGGTAGTTGAGAATCAATCTTCGCCTGAAAATGAAGATAAATGAGAGTTGGACTTGAAGGTGTCTACAGGAGTCAAAGTGATGTCGCCATCACCAGGAGTAGAGCATCGACACGGTATTTCATCGTTGACTAATAATTTGGTCTTCGATGAAGGAGTAATATACAAAGTGATGGATATTCGCCCAATTTGGGTTCGTATTTATATTCCGGACTTCGTAAACATGTCAAAATCACATAAACGGTTCGAAAATACGTCCCCGAGATTCAAAATGGTCTGGACGCGCGACACACGCGCCCGGATCGGACCTCCGGATTTCCCAAAACGACCCGGAGTACGTCGGGATCGCCCGAACCCGATGTAACCCGAGTCGTCATTTGCGACGCGCGTGTTCCTTTGTGTCATCACACTAATTTAGAGTTTTCCGATAGCCAACCTTGATCAAACCAGACGACGGTTCACATTTTCTCTAAAACCGTCGTCAAACCGCTCAAAAACCGGGATCGGTTCTAAGTAAGCCTATAAATAGGGGATCTAGGCCATTCATTTGAGGGGATTCCACAGGAGATTGGCTTAGGAGCTCTGACTTCTCTCTAGCTTTCTCTCTCTAGAAATCTCATTTTAGCATCGGAGAGAGCTCAACCGGCACCACCCCCTCCCCTCTTCGTGCTGGTTATCGCCCTGTGTGCAGGTCCGGACGACTAGGCGTGCAGTAAGGAGCGTAAGAAGGAAGGACCCGACACGACGATAATTTGGAGATTTGTCAAGGTCGTTACCTATAGCGGTTCATGACGAAACATCTGGCAACGTCCGCGAGATTCGAACAAGAAGCTATATTGCACCACAAGTTATGACGAGCAATCATCCTCCTCCTGATGGTGTTAATCTGCAGGAAAAGAAGAAAGGCTCAGGGCGCCCGAAGAAGACGCATGCAAGGAGTCAGCCTGGACCTTCGAACATCCCACAAGCTACCTTCACAGCTTCCTCAGTGCCCGCAAGAGACGTGCCCCCAACACAGCACGAGCAAGGAGCACACAACCTAGTGCACAATACACCCCCTCCAGGGTTCGAGCACGAAGCGCACACAAATCAACAATTCCCCCATGGGATGCCTGCCGAGGAGACACAACCTGGATGAGGTGCAGACCCAACACCAACAGTTACTCCTTCTATGATGGCTGCACTTGAAGAGCTGTTAGCTTTCAGAGAAATGCTAAGGAACCCCAAGGATTTGCACCACCTCCTCCCCCACCTCCACCAGTCAGGGGACATGCCATGCCAGCATGGGCAGTGTCACAGAACACTTCCCGCCAAAAGACTCTATTCCAAGGAGGGGAACAACATAAAGAAGAAGAATTTTAGTTCCAACAAGCAAGGAGCGCACCAAGGCAAGAAGCACCGCGTTCATTCAATCCTTATGAAAGAACGCGGGGTCTGGAAGAATCATGGAGACAACCACCACCTCCACACTCACAACAATACTATAAGGAGAATTCCTACCAGGCAACCAGTTAGGAACATGCTGGGATATATCGCAACACTGGATGGAGAAGACCAGTGAACAATGATGACGTCCCAATCACGGGACTCACTGCAAAAGACCTGGAAGCAATAATAGAGAAAAAGATGAAGGAGGCCAAGATGAAGGGCATGCATGCATTAGCTGAGAATGCATCTCATCCCTTCGCAGACGAACTAGTATACAGCCGTGTACCAGATGCGCCCTATGGAATAAAAATAGACAAGTTCCGGGGAAAAGGCGACCCAATAGAGCATGTACAGCAGCATGAAGCCTCTTTGCTGGGAAGAACCGACAACCCACATCATGTAGACATGACGTTTTCCCAAACTCTAGCAGGGACTGCAGCACATTGGTTCTTCTCACTTCCATGCAGAAGTGTGACTTCTTGGCCCTATTTAAAGGCTAAATTCATTCAGCGTTATATAGGAGAGCGCACGCTCCTAAAAGGAGTAAACACATTAAATAGCGTCCAGCAGCAGAACCACGAATCCTTAGTAGATTACTATGTCCGCTTCAACTAGAATGTTGCTGACATCCAAGGAAACTTGACTGAAGGGGTGATAGTGCGCGCTTTCATAAACAACTTAGGTCGTAAAGGGTACGCACTCGTTGAGAAGATGTCCAAACGACCCGCTGATACACTTGAAGAGTTGGCTTCAAGAGTGAAGGAGTTTGTAGACCTGGAGAGATTCAGGGAACAAAATAAAGCTAAAGTAAGTGCCGCCCGAGCAAAAGAAAACAACAAGCCAGCAAAGCCTCAGCAAGGCAGCCAACAAAACAGGCAGTGGTAACCACAGCCTAAGAGACCATTTCAATTAGATTTCCAGAAGCCCAAGGAAATCAATCTTGCTGAATGCGTTCCTCTGAATGCGCCACTATCCGTTATTTTGAAAGAAATGAAGGAAACAAACATGTGGAAGGAGCCTATCAACTTCCGAAAAGGTCCGTTGGGGAAGGAAGAGAACAAGTAGTGTGAAAACCACGAGGTTCATGGCCACGAAACGGACATATGCGTGAGTCTCAGATTCGGCATCAACAATTACATCCCGAAGGGCGAGTTAAAGCATTATGTCGACCAAAGCGAGCGTCCAAAAAGAGCCAATACATAGTCATCTGAAAAAGGCAAAGGAAAAGACAAGGTCAATGATAACCCGCCTCCGCCAAAGCGCGTAATCAATGTCATCCATGGAGGCCCAGCTGCTGGCGGTCACATGTCAAACCTAAGAGATGTTTATGCCTCTCAAGTGAAGACACTTCCTACGTACGGGAAGCGACGTCAAACTGAAGAAGACGAC
Organism: Clarkia xantiana subsp. parviflora; assembly: GCA_036873135.1. Classification (NCBI taxonomy): domain Eukaryota; kingdom Viridiplantae; phylum Streptophyta; class Magnoliopsida; order Myrtales; family Onagraceae; genus Clarkia; species Clarkia xantiana. The sequence continues at coordinate 13,630,979 of JAPTYO010000012.1, read as the reverse complement.
GTCGTCATTCAATTCTCAAAAGAGTATATGAAACATATTGTTTATCCTCATGACGACGCTCTCGTCATCACAATGGACATTGATGGGTAAGATGTAAAACGCATCTTGGTTGACGGAGGCAGCTCTGCTGACATTCTGCATGTCAACGTTCTCGAACAATTGGGAAAGACGGTAGTGTACCTTACTCCGGGATCTTTCACATTAGTCAACTTTGCTGGTGCTGCAACAAGTCCCATAGGAACGATCACCGGTCATTTTTTGTGAAGGGTGGAAAACCCTTAGTGTCAACATCACCTTCGTGGTGGTGGAAGCTCTAGGAGCTTATAGTGGAATCTTAGGGAGAACGACTATAAACCCTTACGTGATGGTTCCATCCACTGTTCATCAAAAGATGAAGTTTCCGACGAAAAATAGAATTGAGGAAGTATTGTGAGATCAGACGACAGCACGAAAGTGCTATGTTAATGCACTCAGGAGCAGACAACATGTCACAATATCAATGGTTGACACTTCCAATAGAAGAAGGTTTGATATCGAACACAATTATGAAGAAGCAAAGGAACACGTTTTAACACTTGTAAGTCCGCCTGAGAGAATCTGCTTCCCAGCATGGCAAAGCGTGTGGGACGTCATGCAGGGTCAAAACGAGCCAATAATGAGCTACTTCAGGAGATTTGCCTACAACGCTGCTCTGGTTAGAGCAACAAAGGGAGACGTGATCAATGCATTCTTCTTGCACATGAATGCTTCATCTTTCCTCCTTTTCGGAAAAGTACATGGATGGCAAACTACTGATACAATGGCGGACTTGAAAGACAAGATGGATACTGCAGTGGCATGCAAAAGAGAGCTGGGATGGGGTACACCACCCAGCCAGGAAAGGGAAGAACAAGCCGACAAGCAACCAAATGGAGGAACAAAAATCAACCACAACTGCATCTTTACACCTTTGAACACAGAGGTCGAAAAGATATTTGTCAACCTCCTAGAGAACAAGCTTCCCTTACCACTCGAGCCAAAAACTGCTTTCCTTGGCAAGGATACTGAAGGATGGTGCAAATACCATAGAACGTGGGGGCACAGCACCAACGATTGCTTGTCTCTACGACTCGAAATTGAGGAGATTATCTCGCTGGGAGCACTGAAAAGCTATGTAGCACACAGCTACTCCACTACTCCATCAACCCTACCATGAAGACAACAAATACTTCATCATTTTCTCCATATCTATCCATGCTTATTTACTTTAAGTATTTTTAGATTCATCATTACCTCAGTGTAATTTACGCTTAGTAATCCGACTACTTGATTGGAAGGAGAGATCGGTTGACGCCTTCCTACAACTCATTGTGTATACAACAAGAACCTAATGAAGTTAATATACTCTCGTAGGTACATTACCACATTATGCATACTACTTGGAATTACAACAAGTAGCAAACTACGCGCTTATTACTCGCATCAACAAAGCAAGCTATTATGCTATATACAAACAATCGACTAAGTATAACGTCGACATATCTACCATCAAAACCAGCAATGAGTATATTAATACTCTCTATCTATAACAACGACTACTACAAATAGCGTCAACAACATATTACATCTTGAGTTTAAAACCAAGATTTATCTACAAGTGACATGCTGCGACATCCTCCTTGCGAGGGCAACCCCCATGTTCACAACTAAAATTGCATGCTGCGAAATTCTCTAGTTAGAGGCAAATCCTCATGTTCATAGCCATTCCCTGAGTTCAAAACAGGATGCGGCAATATTCAAAGGGACTGATCACCCCGTCTTGGCGGACGTCATCTTATTAGACGACAACCCCATGCTACTACAAGTATGCTTCCCTATCGTGGGTCGATACATCATGGCGCGACATCCTCTCTTTAGAGGGCAACCCCATACAACTACTTCAAGTATGCTTCCCCATCGCGGGTTGATACATCATGGCGAACGTCCTCTTGTTAGATGACAATCTCATATTATTTTCAAAGTATGCTTCCCCATCGCGGGTTGATACAACGCTATCAGGAGCACACCCTGTTTGAAAAACTCACCAACCCTACAAGCCAAGTCTTGTAAAACGTAATCTTGCCCGTGAGCATATAACGGAATAAAACACACCAAATTCAGCAAGTAGTGTCTTGCCACAACGTCGCCTTGGAGTGGGCCAAGAGACGGTAAAAACTGCAAGTCACTCTAAAGTGGTCTTGTACAACCCTTCTGGACTAACCATGAAGAGGTGCAGTAGCATCGCAAAGTAAGTACGGGTTTCACCATGGAAAGCTTTGCAACAACGTCACGCGGGGTGTGCCCAACTGACGGATAGAAAAACGCATATCATAATGCAAGTAGCGTCTTGCCACAACGTCACCTTGAAATGGTTCAAGAGACGGAAAAAACTACAAGGCGTATCAATACGACCTTTGTCCCGTCCCTTGGATTAACCAAGTTGAAACGTAGTAGCATCACAAAGTAAGTACGGGTCTAACCATGGAAAGCTTTTCAACAACGTCATGCGGGGTGCGCCCAACCGACGGATGGAAAAACACATAGTATAGAACAAGTAGCGTCTTGTCACAACGTCGCCTTAGAGTGGAACTAAGAGACGGTATAAACTAAGGTCTTGCCTCGTCAAGACGACTCTACTACGTCCCAATTACTAAGTGCCAAGTGCCCTCGTGCCAAGTGCCAACACCAAACGCATTGCCATCTTATGGTCTTGTATGTTACTATCTATAAAAATAACAAGTACCCAGTATACTCTCTACGCTATTCCTTGTAATCAAAACAAGATGGGCGCTCATGACACATAGCGACGCTCATCCTATGGTTACAGCTACGGATGTTATATCCACTACAACAAGGAGATCAATCCTATCATGCAAGTCCAATATATAAGGACAACTATGGTAACACGAGGTAAGAAATACTACTAACAAGTTATCATGCATTTATACTGTCATCATATCAGGTAAAGACGATAAAACCACAAGAAAGTAGAAAATAAACAAAGGTTCAAAGGTCAAGACCCGAAGTAACCTCAACCCTAAACATGGGAAGCACAACCTACAAACAAAGAGTTGGATACACTCTCGAAAGTCAACCTGATGTTATTGGCGAGATGTCGTTATCTCCAGCTCGCCCGGGGGCAATCTCCATAGTATCAACACAAGTAATAAAGAGGTCGACATCACCCTCATCATCAAACAACATGTCAAAATTGGCATCCGCAAGTGCCAAACGACGCAAAGCTTCAACGTGTCCAACAACAAAATTGGCATAAAGACCCAACTTTTCAAAAGGGAAGTCGGGGGCAAGAAGACTCACCCTACGTATATAATCTTCAACAAACTCTCCCATTATCTTATCCGACTTCACCTTGATGGCATCATCAACAACCCCAGCAAACTCAGGAGTAGTCGAATATTCTGCAGCTCCAGTCACCCTGCCCGCCTCAAAAGCATCCTTGCGTACAGTCTCCAACGCCACTTTATGTGCATCACCGTCCTCCGTGATCATATTCTCATCTGAAACATTTTTCAAATACAAAAGTTCAGTATCTGCGAGCAATAATCTCAGCCTCAAGCTCAGTAGAACGAGCCCGATGAGAAGTATACTGAGCCTCGTAGTCTGCTGCCTTCGAACCAATTGTACGTACCTCCTCCTTGGATTGAGTAAGTTCACGACTGACAACCTTGCACTTCTCAACCGCAGTCCGCTTCTCGCTCACAAGCTCCATCACAAAAGACGACATGTTCACCATGTCAGCAATAGCCTGGAGATAACACAACAACAAACAAGGCATAAAGGTGTCACAACGATACATGCAATCATACAAATAAAGAAAGGAGAAGATTAACACTCACAGGGGCAAAACGAGTCAAGGCGCCTTCAACGTAAGATTGCGCCTCTTCATCAGTCGACGGCCGTGTATGTCGCTCGCCAGGAGGAACACACCTGTGCAATACGCGCACGCTCACCTCCGGAGTGCTAATTTTGGAATCCTTAGCAAACCGAGGTCCACTAGCAGCAAAGGGTGTCCATTCGTCCCCAGAAATGTCGCCCTCCAGAGGACGAATCAAGTCAGCACAGCCGAGTGCAGGGAGCGCTGAAAAGCAAGCAACCACAAATGAAGTAAACAAGCAAGATAACGCAAAAATAACAAAGGAAAGAAGCGCGTAATACATACCTCGGCGAGAGGTGCGCTCCTCCGCGGGTCGATCCCTCGGCCAGGGGGCAGAAGACGCCTATGTACGACATGTTACTCCTTTCCATTTGTCGCACGAAGGAGTATGTCCGGTCGCACCGACTTTAGTGCGCTTAGGATCACTCGAGGCACCCCCCCGCCGCGTCGGACCTCTTAACAGATTTATTGGAGTTGGGAGCAGGAACAACCCGCTTAATAACAAGGGCGGAGCGATCTGCAAACAAAGACAAGTTAAGAGCGAACAACATGGAAGAATAGCAAAGACAAAAGAAATTATCTTACTCATCGGCTCCTTGCTACGGTCTTGTCCGGAAACCTTGGGTACGGGAGGAACTGAAGATGACGCATCCTTCCTAGCAGAAGCAAGGACGCGAGCAGGATTCGTTTGCAAAGACGAGCGCTTTCCATCAAACCAACCTACATCACAACCTAATAAGAAGTTATAAAGGCTTGTAGCATACTCCAAATCTAAGTACGCTACCAAATCAGTTTCGGACTCGTCGCCAGTGTCCGAACATAAAGTAACTTGTGGGGTAGTAATGGAGAACTTACTCATAACGACTGTCCCAGATGAACCAATAGCTTGAACCTGAGAACTGTCCTGTCAACCCAACCTGTAAAAGCAGATAACGACCCGATCAGCATATGCGTACATGACAATTACTCATACGAACACTCTCCCAATGGAGACAACTACATATTTACGGACTTGTTAGTCTCTATGCATCACATAGCGAACATCCCTCTCGATGGGCAACTCTACAACGACATGGGCTTTGTCCCAACACCTACATGTTCTATGCAAATGACGCGCGTCTACATGATACTACACCTTCACCTAAGGTAACAAGTGCAAATATAATTATGGCACTAACACGTATGCTTGCATATGTTTTCTAAATTGATGCATGTTTATACCATGAACGCTGACAGCAGTCGACATATGACAAGGTGTCGACTATCAAGGAATATTTTCTAAGTGTTCCACTATGTCAGCAGTCGACATATGACAATGTGTCGACTATCAATGAATATTTTCTAAGTGTTCCACTATGTCAGCAGTCGACATATGACAAGGTGTTGACTATCAAGAAATATTTTCTAAGTGTTCCACTATGTCAGCAGCCGACATATGACAAGGTGTCGACTATCAAGGAATAATTTCTTAAGTGTTCCACTATGTCAGCAGTCGACATATGGCAAGGTGTCGACTATCAAGGAATATTTTCTAAGTGTTCTACTATGTCAGCAGCCGACATATGACAAGGTGTCGACTATCAATGAATGTTTTCTAAGTGTTCCACCATGCCAGCAGTCGACATATGACAAGGTGTCGACTATCAAGAAATATTTTCTAAGTGTTCCACTATGTCATCAGTCGACACATGACAAGGTGTCGACTACTAAGGAATATTTTCTAAGTGTTCCACCATGTCAGCAGCCGACACATGACGAGGTGTCGACTATCAAGAAATATTTCTAAATATTTTGCTATGTCAGCAGACGACACATGACGAGGTGTCAACTATCAAGAAATATTTGTGTCAACTATTAAGAAATATTTCTAAGTATTTTGCTATGTCAGCAGACGACACATGATGAGGTGTCAACTATCAAGAAATATTTCTAAGTTTTTTACTATGTCAGCAACCGACATATGACGAGGTGTCAAATATCGAGAAATATTTCTAAGTGTTCAACTGCGATAGCTGACGACAAACGGCACATGACAGACGGCATATGATAAAGTAGTAAACATCAATCATCAAGAAATATTCTCTAAGTGTTTCGTCATGAAGGAGATAACAAGGAGCGATTATCAACTATCAACAATCAACATTGAGCATGTCTTGATGCTATCTACACCATGGTGCATCATATCAACAATGATCACTATACATGAGGGGAGTACTATTACTTACTATCATGATTATGAATTCTCAGCACTTAGCCAAAATATTGGCCAATTTGGAAAACTAATCTCTTTTGGGAATTTTAACAAACACTTTGTGTGCATCCTAGATTAACCAAATTCAAGAGGCAATCAAGATCAAATTGAACTTAAACGAAGTTGCGAAGGGTCCAGCCATACCCAAAATTAGACTCGACACCACGAGACGACCCCGGAAAGCCGACCACCCCGCTAGAGGTCACCCGCCACCGCCGGAGACCCACGCGCTGCCGCCAGCTCACCACGCACCGCCGTGAGCTGTGCCGTGGTTGTCCCTCCTCTTGCCGGAATTCCACCGGTGATGTCTTTTGTATGGCTGCCCCCAAAATTGCTTGGTCTTCAAATGTGCTTAGCCCCCAAAATTGGCTTCTCCAAAATTTTATTCTTCTTCAAGAAAATAGAGGATCTTGAAAACTTTTAAGGAGGAAGGTTTAACAAATTGGTATTCTCTCTCCTATTTTTCCTAATAGTGTTCACACTTTTAAATAAGTCATAAATTCAATTTTATTTCTCTATAAGTCCTTAGTATCATGACTAAGCATGTTTACATCACTATTATAGAGGATCTTATGACGCGTTATATGCAATCATGCTCACATGCTACGTGCCCATGATTTAATTATGATCATCTAGTTTATCTTAAGGCATGATCCATGTTGTTATCATCATATGATTGATCACATGCATCCATTATACATATATCTCTGTTACACTAACCCTGTCAGCAGATAACGAATCACTCGTCGAGAAAAATCAAGGATTGACGAAATTAAATTTCAAATATCCAATCGACGATCAATCAACTTTTGAGGTCAGCACCGAACCTAAATTGGATGATTATCCTATTTTAAAATAGAGTCAAGCAAGGTTTGAACCGTCACTTGACTCGGGAGCAAATGATGGATATTCGCCCAATTCGGGTTCGTATTTATATTTCGGACTTCGTAAACACGTCAAAATCACATAAACGGTTCGAAAACACGGTCCCGAGGTTCAAAACGGTCCGGACGCGCGTCCCGGACCGGACCTCCTGATTGCCCAAAACGACCCGGAGTACGTCGGGATCGCCCGAACTCGACGTAACCCGAGTCGTCATTTGCGACGCGCGTGTTCCTTTGTGTCATGACACTAAGTTAGAGTTTTCCAATAGCCAACATTGATCAAACCAGACGACGGTTCACATTTTCTCTAAAACCGTCGTCAAACCGCTCAAAAACCGGGATCGGTTCTAAGGAAGCCTATAAATAGGAGACCTAGGCCATTCATTTGAGGTGGCTTAGGAGCTCTGACTTCTCTCTCTAGAAATCTCATTTTAGCATCGGAGAGGGCTCAACCGGCACCACCCCCTCTCTTCGTGCTGGTTATCACCCTGTGTGCAGGTCCGGACGACTAGGCGTGAAGTAAGGAGCGTAAGAAGGAAGGCCCGACACGACGATAATTTGGAGATTCGTCAAGGCCGTTACCTCTAGCGGTTCAGGACGAAACACAAGGCATCACAGGAAGTGAGAAAAATAGTTTCAAAGTCACAATATGATCGAGAAAGAAAAGCGCGACTGGAGAATCGAGTGCGGCACATACCATGGTGCAACATTGACAAGAAGAAACATGAAGGAAAGTCAATGTTGAGGGGGAATATTAAGATCAACATTGACTTACCATCATGGGCCAATAATAATTTACTTGGGCCAACACTTGAAGATTTGGGCTAAGATAGTTGGCCCAAGTTGAAGAAATATCTAGATAGTAATACTTAGTGTATGTGTCTATATAATTCTAGGGTCGATAGATGTATGATTTTCTAGATAATTTCTAGGATATTCTTACTCTAGAAATATCTAAGTCTAGAGTTTTCTCTAGGATGGTATAAATAGGTCTCTAGTCATTTGTCAAGGAACAACCACCACAACTAGATCCACCACCACAAGTTGTAAGAGTCTCATATCATATTTAGAGTAATAAAGTTATATTTATACGGGTTAATAACTAAAAAACTGTCCAATGTTTACCCTATGTTAAAATTAGGTGTCTGAAGTTTGAAATGTTAAAATTGACTGTCTCAAGTTTCATTTTTGTTGAAATTTGGTGTCTTTGTGCGTTTTTTCATCTCCATTCAATCATTTTCATCAACCCACCAACCCACTCATAATCAATCACTCTTTACTTTTCACAAAATCGTCAAATTTCACCTAAAAATTGAACATTAAAAAAAAAGTTTCTAGAAGAGTGGTGTAGAGCCATTTTCCAAAGATAATAGAGCGAGATTTACTTGCCCGGATGTGACCAACTTTTTAGGTGACGGTCCCGGCAAGATGACGAGAAGGGAGTGTGTATGAGAGCTCGAATTTGACAGACGATTTCGTCGGAATTGACTTCTCTAAAGTAATCACACCGAGACACCAAATTTCAACAAAAATGAAACTTGGGACAGTCCATTTTAACATTTCAAACTTCAGACACCTAATTTTAACATAGGGTAAACCTTGGACAGTTTTTTAGTTATTAACCCTATTTATACGAGTTCTTCTCTAGTTGTTGAAGTACGGTACTGGGTAAGTGCAAATTGGCACTTCGTTATTTTTACAGACTATTCGTATATAAATAATATAGAGACATTCGCATGTGGAGGTATTAAAATGTCAATTATACTACATGTGATATACTACATGTGAGTTACTCATGAGAATATAACTATAAAATCTCTTTTTGGAAGAACCGTTCCTCCCGAGACATTCAAACTGTTTTTTTTTTACTATACTTTACTAGCATCGTGTTTATGGTTTTTTTTTTTTTTTTCATTTTTCTATTTATCCTAAATCGAATGATATTATTAAGGGTCAATAACCTGGGAGATCTGAAGTTTGGGCCATGTGAATTTGAGAGGTCTGAAGTTTGAATTGGTGATAATAGAGGTCTGAAGTTTCGACTTGTAGATAATAAAGGTCCCCGCTAAAATTAACGGAAATTGGTCATGTGCTTGACATGTGACCAGAAATAAAATTAAATTCTAAAAATGTCATTCTTTCACCTCACATGCTTGAATGAAAAGACGAAAATGCCCTTAATGCCACCACCAACTCCGGCGACAACCACTCAGCTCCGGTGACCGCCACCCAACTCCGGCGACCACCACCCGGCTCCGACGACCACCACCCAACTCCGGCGACCACAACCGCGGTCCCGATTGGGCCCACATAGCTCCAATCGAGGCTCTGTGGCTCCAATGTGGGCCCAATCGGGGCTGATGGCTTCGATTTGGGCCCAATCGGGGCCGTGGTGGCGGTCGTCGGAGTTGGGTGGGGTCGTCGGACTGTGAGTGGTGGTCGCCGGAGTTGGATGGTGGCCGGCGGGAGCCGTGGTGGTGGCCGGAGTTGAGTTATGTTTTAATTAGTGAAAGAGGTATTTTTTTTCATTTCATGTTCTATTAATTAAACTTTAATTTGTTTAAAATATTGTCAATTGGCAAATTTGACATTTCATGTGGTTCTGTTAAATTTGGACGGAAAGCCTCAAAATCACAAAGTCCAAACTTCAGACCTCAGTTATCATCATTTCAATTTTCAGACCTCTCAAATTCACAATGGTCAATCTTCAGACATCTCCCAGGTTATTGACCCAATTAATAATTATATATAAATTCTAAATTCATACTAAAAAAATTCATAGATATGTTGCTTCTCACTTTTTCGACCGCTAAAATTTAGCATAATTTTGACTTAAATTGTACTGTAAAAATAATAATAACGTTTATTAACCTAAAAAACTAACACACCAAATTGAAATATAATTTATACTTGGAGTGTTTAGGTTCTTTTAACTCTAGAAAAAATTACAGTTTTTTGCAGCAATTTTACAGAACACTTGGTCGTCACTGGAACAGAGAAAGATCTAATGGAAATTCACAATTTTTCCTTTAACGAAAGACGGTTAAATTAGCGCCAAATACATTTCATTGATTCATTAGTAAAAAAGTTGTGCAAGTACATAATACAGAGAGAGGTCCGAATTATGACCTATATTGCAAATACCACTATCATCAATATATATAAATATGATACATAACTACCCTTAACTCTAAAAACTAGTACCATGGCCGGCCACTTAAGAGTCAGATTTCCTCATCCTCCGCAATGAAGGGCTGTTTTCTCCTCAGCGATTCCAGCACCTCCTTAGGCCGACAACTCCGGACACCTCCACAACCACCACCAGTGGCAGCCGCCTCGCTGCCACGTGGGGACGGCCTCACCTTAGGAATGCCTAGTGAGTGGAGCGGCGGGCTAAATGGTCCGCGATTGACCTCCCTCAGGACAGACCGAGCCGTAGCAGTTGCCTGGGCCTGGGCCTGAGCATCATCCCGAGCCTTGAGAGCCGCCTCGTGTTTCTGCATATCATACACAAGCTCCTTCTGCAGCTGCTTGTCGGCGATAAGCATTTCGTCAATCTCGTTCTTGTAGTCTTTGAGGAGGAGGCGGAGGCAGTCCATTAGGGATCCCGTGAGGGGGCTGTGCTTGGTCTCTAGTAGCCGCTTGAGCTCGATGAAGATCGGGATTGTGTTCTGAATCAGACCTTTCCGAACCGCTTGGCTTATGGCTCGACCCTTGGACGACTCTCCGCCTTCGTCGTCAATATCTGCAATGTCTGTGGTTGATCCCCGTGTTGTTGGGATTCGGATCTCTTTGCATACTAGGATCTTAAAAGCATCCTGCTCAACCCAAAATAAACAAATCTTCATTGCTTAGAAATAACTATAAAAAAAAAACTGCACTTACAGTCATATAAGCATGGGTTAAAAACCTAATCACAGTCCCAACAATGTTGCTTTTAGGCTTAAATTGTTGCTAATAGGTGTCTCATGTTTTGTTTTCGTCGTTTTTTTTTTTAAATTTTTTTTATAAATTTTCTGTCTATTTTTTCTGTTAATTTACTAGAGCATTTAAAGAAAGAAAAAAACAAAATGGCACCTATGTTTACCTTTAACTTATGTCAATGAGTGTGTATATACATTGAAATTGAAGAATTTATACAAGATTGATGTTCGATTGAAGTTAAATGACATAAATATACAGAATTGAAGAAAATCAATACCCAAATTCGTCAAATTTAACAGAAAAAACGGACGGAAAACTAAAAAGTAAGGAAACAAAACCTAGAATACCTACTAGCAACAAAAACAAAACCTGAGGCAAACTGAGACAAACTGAGTTAGCAACAATTCAAACCTGAGACACCTAAAAAGAACCTGGTGCAAACTGAGACTGTGATTAAGTGCTAAACCCTAAAAGTATATATCGACACATCATATTACATCTAAAAGAAAATCTTCACTTACCCTCTTGAAGTTTCGGTTCCGGCACGTCCCAGTTCAACATATAACATGACCGGGTAGAGACCGAGAACTAAAATTCAGGAACCTAAAACTATATATCTGGGTAATGGGTATAGGGGTAGAAGTACCAAAAAGAAACAGGGACCTCAAAACTGCTAAGCCTAATAATGTACGTACAGCCACAAGGTCCCCTGTAGTTTTGCTTATTCTAGAAAATGCTTCGGATATCAGTCACATTCAGGAAAGAAGGTGCCTGATAAAATTATCACCTGAAGAACAGACTGGCCAGTTGAATCCTCGATGTTGAGCATTCCATCAGAAGCAGCAGCGAGTATCTCGGCACAGATCTTTGCAAACGTTGCAAGAAGGTGCTCTGGAGCCATTTGCTTGAGCAAAGACGTGTAAATGTGCATTCTCTTCGACCTTGAAGTTTCATCATTGCCCCTGAATTTTTTAAATTTCGTATGGTAAAATAATAGTCTGTATACAAAGAGATGGCTACATTTGCTCATTGACGAATGAAAACTCATACCTTAAAGAGAACATTCGACTCTCAGCGCGAGACCCTTGCGCGTTAGAGTGTCCACTATGGGCACGGCAATCGTTCAGAACATAAATGGCTTCCACAAAGCTGTTATAAGCCAAAAGTGGCGCTTTTACTGCACAATAGTTTTCACAAATTACTTCCTAACCGACTCTCTTTAAGTTTGTCACTAAAATCCAAATTATTTTTAACACAGTTCAATGTTGATGGCTATGGCTTACCTTTGAGAATACTACCAAAGAGGAAATCAGCAAGTTGTCGGATCTTTACTGAATCATCGACCAGAGAGAGGAGGAACCGAAGAAACAGCACTCCTCTCCATTTGACATAATCCCTCTACAGAACGGTTCATTCAATTAGAGAGTACAAAGACATGGTCACTGACCAGAGAAAATAGGAGATACTCAAACTACCTACCTGCAGCAATCTGGAAAGAAGTATAAATGTCTGTCTTCTAACAAGTTCACATGGATCACAGAGGCACTTTGTGATTTTTGTTATGTAACTGTTGCCATAAAAAACACGGCCACCAAATGAGAAGATATAAATCTACCTAAAATTCTTGAATCTTCTTCTTGAACAAGTTGAATACCAGAAAAAGCGAGTATTATTATCATTAATTGGCCTTACCCATCAACCAAAGCAGTGTAACGAACACAAAAATCTGCCATTGCCACTACAAGATTGTTGCGGAGAGCTGCATAGTCACTGTTTTCAAGCTCCTGCGCATTGGATCAAACTATTGTAGCTAAACTTCAATCAGAAAACAGAGTAATATGCAGCAGAAATGTCAGAAAAGTTCTTAAAAGATGCAAAGCACAATCGATTTTAAGAAAATTTGGTCTAGTGCACTTGAACAGGGGATATAGGAATAGGATCATCAAAAGATGGAGAAATTTGCAAAAGCTTGCTAGAAGCATGCATGTCCCCTATTAAAGATGTTTCTGAACAGAGGCATCAGTGGAAGGTAGCAGCACACTTTTTCACTTCTGTACTTTAGAATTTCAGATATAATATCTGATACTGTTAATAGTTTATTTATATCATACCTGCACAAACAAAGGAATGTAGCGCTTTGCAAGTTTTCCATCTGCAAGACATATCTTCCCCATAGTCAACCAAGCCTGAATGTACAAGGATGGAGCTATCTGTTTAATCGATATTGTGGAGCTCTTTAACTTTCTCAACTTGGGGTCAGTATTTTCTGAAGTAATGATGGTATGCAACAAGGGAACAATGGAGCTTGTATCAGCTGAAGGACAAACTATGATCACCGACCCAATTGTGTAAACTGCAGTTACTGCTTTGCGAAGAAATTGAGACATTGCTGTTGATGTTTTGCCCTTTCTGCTCTGACTAATGGGTGGAGTGGAAAAGGTGCCTTGTTTATCTGCTTGGGATTCCTCAGAGACATATTTTTCTAGAATGTGACAAGCTTTGGAGAGAACTACGCGGGCCCATCTAAGAACAAGTTCATCAGCTTCATCTGAACTCAGAGCTTTCTGCCAGCAGAGTGTTCTCAGTGCTTTAACATGAGCATTAACCTGTAAAGATAGAGCTTTCACATAAGCATCAACCAATCAGGTGGAATTCTTTCTCGTTGACAATGCTAAGAGACACCTTATGACGTGTCCCAGGAGTAAAAAAACATGATAAATGATCTTCAAACTTCACTTTGATTGAATACTTTAGATACTTCAAAAGCTCATGATTGTGGTATAATACAATGAAACTATTGCACTAACTGGGAAGTAGAAGGTGCCTTCAATTGATTTGCATATTGCAATTTGTATGGCAAAATAAAAATGAACTAAAAGCTTCTTGATGAAGAAACATGGAAGGTCTATTCATTCGAACAACATGCTCTTTTGTTCACCATAAAATTACTCAGTCAAGGAAGTGCGTAAACCTGCTCACAGTTGGTCAAGAGCTTTCCACTCTAAAGCAAAATATTTAGCGAACTTTTGAATAAGCTTAAATCTCCTACCTGCTAAAATACTTTTAAGATGGAAAGGAAAAGAAGAGTTCAGATCTGAAATTTCTGCTGCAAACACTACCGCAGACTGGCACCCACCCTACTTTATTTTCCGTACAGCATACACTGAGACAACTCTAACATCCCAAGTGTCAACTTGAGAAACCAGAGTAGAAGGAATGGCATTGATAAAGAAAATTAAGGAAACACTTGCACAGGAATAACAGAATGAAGTTGGTAGATTAACTACCTCCGTTGAGTGCATATTGAACCCTTCAATTCGCTGGAGTAAATTATGAGCAAGCTCTGCAGCAGGTTCATGTGGCAGCTCAAGAGCGACATTGGAAATGGTTTGCAGGAGATAAACCCGATCACCAGCCCAAGTGACAGAATTTGATTCTAGCCCATCTTGCTCTTCAGATTGATCTCCATGTACAAGTGAGCTCTTGATTGCTCCTCCGTCGCCATTATTATCAAGTATCTCCCAGTGATGGTGAAGGAACTCCCACTCAACTGATTTTGGGAGGAAGACTGACACCTCTGACAAGAGAAACCAAGCACCTTGTGGCGCTGTCCACTTCTCTATTGGCATCGAATGACTCAACCAGAGAGATTCTGAAGACTTGATGATATTTTGAAGGGCCATTGAAATTTTAGGCCTTAGTAGTTTTTTCTTCCCTAAGTTTGTGCAGATCTTCTTTACCCAAGGTGTAACGTCTCCATGGCAAACCTCTCGAAGCAAACTCAATGCACCTTCTGGAAGAAGTGCCTCTATCTGCCTTTCAAAGCTTTTACCTTTTACATCAGAATCATGTGAAGCAGGAAGCTTGGTAACTGAACTAGAAGATCCTGCTCTAGATATTCTATCCAACACTAGTTCAAGAAATAGAGTTTCACATTCTTCCTGAATATTTGATTCATTATCTGTTATCAAGCATGGAACGTTCTGCATCCATTCAACCGCGACACTTCCATTTGGGTATGTTCTGAAAGCCTGTATACGACATGGACATCAGTTAAGAACTTAAGAACAGCCATTGCTTTAAGAAAATATAATACCGGGCCTGAAACATGTAAAGAATAGGTCACATACAAGATTCAGGAGAAATTTTTTCAAAGTTGGCTCTAGAATCCAGTAACAGTTTCATAGTAGAATCCACCCTAAGAGAGAATTTGATCAAGTTTGATGTATATGATACATAATCAGACCAAAATTCAGTGTAAAGGAACTCATGTGGGTGTGTCTTCTTTTCATTTTTCTAACCAGGGCAGACACACATACTATGAAAACCATGAAGCTTCCAAAGATACGTTAGACTTCTAAAGGGAAAATTCCAGCAACACAGATAACATAGTGACATTTTCAGTTAGTGCTTACTGAGCAGGGCAATATCATTCGTGCCACTGCAGTGTGTGAACCGCAATTTGACACCCCCAAACATGTATAGGCTCAGGTTTTCACCACACCCACGATCAGACTACAGAGCAGTAACTAACTGACAAAGCATTTCAAAGAAGAGATTCAACTCATGAAGATACATGCCAACAATGCATTGAATGAAATATAATCCATCAAACTCTGTTAAACCAATATAGCATTACTAATTGACTAATAAAAGTATTACAAATCATATATATGCTAGCTCCTCAAATTGTTCAGGAAAGAAATATAATATATGGAAAAGGATGCAACCAACCTCGGAGAGAGCTGAAATAGCTGCCTTCCTTATGCTAACAAGTGGGTCTGAACAAGCTATGCCCAAAGTTTTGAGGATACCCTCATCAAAGGAACCATCTAAGATTGCTGTTAGCTTGGTGATCAAAGTAAGTGCAGCTTTTCTCACAGCAGCCTTCTCATCTGTACACCTTTCCCTCAAAAGCCCAATAATTCCCCCCTCTAAGATTTGCCTTCTTCCATTCCCAATCCCCATGGCTTCTTTCAAAACGGCACATTTATTTTCGTTGCCTGTAAAATGGCCCACCAACTGCGCCAAATTCGACAAGGCTCGTGCCCTGATTTGCCCCATTGAATCCGAACAACGCTGAATTAGAGCCTGCAAACACTTCATTCCCCACAAATCATCAGTCTCAGAAGCTTCAGATCCTCCCCAATCTTTTAGAGAGACCAAGAGTGTAAGAACAAGATCAACTGCTAAGAGTCGTAATTTACTCTTCCCTTGAGTCATCTTCACCAGATATTCAGCAAAACCAATCTGATCACTGTGTTGTAGGGACCTAACTATTTCCATTATTGATTCTACTGCCAAAGCACGCGGCTCAGCCTTCTCAGGTGCCTTCTGGACCAAAAACTTGGGCAAATTCACTGCTGCCTTTCTAACCCCGTCACTTTCCTTTGCAGCACTCATCATAGTATTCTTCAGAAAACCAAGAGCGAAAGACCTCGTTTGTGATTTACCTGAAAAGATCAACGGAGAGAGGGCCTTTGCAATCTCCGCAGCAGAATTTGCTGGGTCACCATGCTCAGGTTTCAAGACTTCACCCAGAATCCGCAAGGATGGGCGGGTCACTTCCTCGTACAAACTCGAATCACCCCATAAATCGAGTGCCATTGCTGGAATTTCAGCTACAGTCTGAACTAGGGACTTCAAGCATTCAGGAAATCTGTCCAGATGAATCAGACGCATCACGAGAACTAACCTTTTCAAGACCGCAAACAAAACTCTATTATCAAATTCTGTCTCCCCACTCTCGCTGACATAGCTCTGGCGCGAGTTCTTTTCCCGCCTCGACCCACCAGTGCCACGCTTCTTCCGACCACGGGCTGGGAGAGCCGACCTAACGGGCGGGTCATCCGGCAGGCCCGCTGGCCGCTGCTTGAGAGCTCTGCGGACAGCATGGAGCAGCGAGAGGAATGCCAAGGGAGTAAAAAGAGCCAAGACGGGGGCTCCGGGGGATAGAATAAGTGACAGGTAGACGTCGGCTGCCAGGAGAGAGACCCGGATCGAACCCTGACCCGTACTGGGATCCATGGCGGAGGCGATGTGGTGGGTGAGAGAAGAAAAGTGGTGGTTTTTGGAGCCGAGTTGGAGATAAAACCGGTCCATGACTTCAGAATCATCGCTCTGGAGGAGACGGTGGAGATCTGAAAGGGCGGATTCAGAGATTGGGGGAGGTGCGGAGGTTTGTGGACCTTGGTGGAGGTCGTCGAGCTCCGACAGTATCCTGAGAAGAGTTTCTTCATCTTCGTCTTCCATTACTGAGCTTGCTTTAGAAGCTTGAGCTTTGAGACCAGTTAGGTTGAATTTCTACCGAAAATGAATTTGGTTGGTTTTCCGCGGTAGAGCTCAATTCGAACTTTTCGTTCCCGCTTATACTCTCTCTATCTATGGTGGTGGTGGTGAGTGGTGGAAGGAATATGATAAAGATGCCGAATCCTAGTATCCGAGAACATCCGATCCGAATGTGAGGGTAAGAAATTTGGCCCAAAAGTTGATCATAATTACACTCCTTGACACTGTGTCTTGTTCGGATGTTTTCGCAACCTAGGATTCGGACTCTGTATCAGTCATAGTGGTGAAATGATGTCACCGTTCTCTTATTTTCACAGAAGGGCTCTTCGTACCATAACTTACTACAGTTAAGTTATATGGCCAAAGAAAAGAAGAGTTGACAGGCTAGGAATGGTATTTATATGTATTCTGTATTTCTATGGTATTGAAATAAACGTGGAAGAGAGCCTTTGCCTTTAAAGAGTGGATACAAGAAGACAATCTAATTGTTATTTCTAGCTGCTATTACAATCTAGCTGCTATTACAAACCAAATAAAAAACAACTTAGGTAGTAACAGCTGCTCGTTGTTCTGTCAGTTCCCGGTGATGGAAAAGCTTTACCAGAAATCGCCGCTCACAGTCCTGACATGCAATAACACAGTAAGGATATTGTTACTGCTGCACTGATAACAATCCATTCCAGATCATGCATGATTTGAAGGATAAGTGCATTACCATAAACATGTTGAGATGAAAGGGTTTATCGGGATTCATCCGTCTCAACTTCAAGTATGTATAAGCAAAACTTAGTTGATCACGGGAGGTAAACCGGTCGACTTCATTGAACCACAGACAAGAGAATAGATTGGACATGGGTGTATGAGCCCTCACAATAAAGGACCCCTCAGGCACATCTGCATACCATACATACATACATCATTCAATGCTACCCCTACCAAATCTCAAAGATAAGAAGAGTTCAATTTCATAAAGGATCAAACTTACAACTAGGAAGAGGGATTTCTGAGTCGGTAGCATTGAACTTGATTAGGCCATCAGATTGGTAGAACAAGAACTGTTGATCAATGGCGGCGTGGCTATATTTGTTCAGACGCTTATTCTGGACTACTTCCTCCCAAACACAGTGACGTTCATAGTGGTTTGAGATGGCATATTCGGATTTTGTTCGCCACAGGAAGTGCTCAATTATGCTCATTGGATCGGTATGCAGTCTCATTTTACTGTCAACCCATATCGAGTACCTACCCCACAAAAAGAAGAGCTATTTAAACAAAGAGGAGCTCAACTCAGATGAATTCATTCACAAATTAAAAGATGTACCTAGAAGAAGGGAAGAGGCGATGGGACAAGAACTTTGGGACCTTTCCAGTTCGCCTCATGTCCTTGTAGGGTAGGTTGCTCACTACAACTACTCTCCACAGACCAACGCAGCCTCTATCATCTGGCACATGCCCTTCTGATGACAAAGTCGACAATGTCGGCTCATCCACAAACATCACGAAACATACATTTTGCTTGGAATATTCACTCATCTGTCAAACATATCAATCCAAACTAATCAAATTTCATGTGTATATATAACATTCAAGTCATCAAAAATTTCAATTTAAGCTAACAAAAGCATATTTCATATGCACATCATATTACTAGAGAATGTACCATCCAGAGCACTAGTTTTATAACAAATAAAAGCTACCGCACATGCAGCAAAAACAATCATGCTCTACAACTATCCCGGAAGAAGAATGAATATCAGGTAACATAAAAGCAGTGACAACTAGTTTAAACTTTAAACCAACACAAAGTATACATCTTGGCATAAAATCCTTCACCACAAATTCAGCCCACACCATCATGCAAAAGATAAACCATTTTATTGGCCTCAACAATTTCATAAGCTTAATCATTCTTTCACCCCTAAAGCTTTTAAAATAATAATAGTAATAAGTTGCAAGTATGCAATACCATCTAGGATTGCCAATACACTGAAGAAACAAAATGCTGACATGTACTCGTGATTTACTCAAACTCTATTATAACTTCACAAAGATACTTAGATTCAAGCCATAAAGCAACACTGCACAGTAAATGGTAGCTCAACAATTATCTTCCAGGAATAGGTCAAACACGAATACTTACAGCATCTTAAGCAAGATAACTATGAGCAGTTTTTTTTTTAATTACCCGTTTGGTTGTGGGCCTCCTCAAAAAGTCAGAACTCCCAAAAATGCAAGAAGATACCACAATTTTGCACGTTCTCATAAACTCTAAATCCTTCTCTTCCAAATCAAATCCAGTGCTAGGAGATCCTTCTGGCCCCTTGACAAAACCACAGTGAAGTGTTTGATTTCCAGCAATGAAGGATTTTTCTCTCTCATCAAGTTTCTGGTGCCCAGCAAACCTTGGATCGGAAGGATAATTATCCTCGTTTTCAATGTATTGAAGTGAAAATCTTTTGAAATTTGTAAATGTGGTCGGCTCAACAAGATAGTCAACCGAATTTGACAAATTGACATCACAAGGCAAATCTGAGTAGTCAACAAAAGGAATGAATATTAAAACTTAATTTTTATAAGTAACATGTGACTGTAACATAAGAGAAAAAAACGCCATTAACAGCAGCAGGACTATAAAGGTTCATTAAACGGGGGAGTAGAGGAATATTCAGACATGGTCAATTAGCACTGAGATCGAATTTCAGTATTTTATGCACCAGATACTTCGATGACCAAAGAATCAATCAGTATTAAATCAGTTCTGAACCAAAATTTTCCTTTTGGGCTAAGTTTTTGAATGAAACGGCAATCTTAGAGAAGAAGTTAACGAGTACAAATCTATAGGTTGGTCAGTTGTTAAACTTCCAAAATACTTGTAAGAGCAATTTTCATTTTATTTTTTTGACGTAGCGGTTAATATATCATTAATAAAGCACCAAGAGACTTCTGCTCATACACAAAAGAGGGGGGAAATAAGCAAAAAGTGTACAAAAAAAGATTCATGGAGGTGCTTGAAGAGCAGTTCCATGGAGGAAATTTAATCAGACAAAGGCAATTTTGACAGCTGATACAACAATACAAATTCGTGATGTTTTATCACTTCCATTCCCTTGTAATCAGTCCTTCCATGTGATCTCTATTACTATTTACTACTTCAGATACTGAAAGCACGCTGAGGCAAGAAATATGAGAGATTTCCTTACGCTTCCTCCGATGACCGCGCTTGGGTGGTGCATCAACAGTATGCACCCCGAGAGATGTTCCTATCCTGTCAGATGAAATGCTACTTTCAAGTCTACCTTCATCATCAGAGTCCACAATAACATCTCTTATAATCCGGTTAGATGAAATATTATCTTCCATTTTTCCTGCAAGATTTTACCAAAATATGAACACCAACAACTCGCTCAAAAGATGGAAAAACACCATGATACATACTATAAGAGTTAATCAATGACTCTGACAGTTCTAAAATACAGTTTAACGAAATCACTTATCCAAAGATAAGACAAATATTAGAGTTATGCATCTTTCACAATCCATGAATTTGGTGGAGGTGAAGGAGTTTGAACCTCACCGTGCAAGAACATATTCACGCCGAGAGCAGCCAAACAGAAGAGGAAAATGACTGCCAGCAAAACCAAGAAATGCGAGACTCTGTGCTTGCTGAGCCTCCTTCCCCGACGAACATACTGAAATCCATCAAAACTTTGCTCCAGAGGCTTCAATATTGAGCCCATTGTCCCTACCGTGAGTCAAAAATGCATTTTCTTTTATTGTTTACAGATTCTGATTGAAACCCATTTCACTGTTCGAGCTCTTCTCTCCTCAAGTTCAAACAAGCTGCTCATAACATCTGATGCGAGCAACTCGAGCTTCTGGACCTGGTACTGGTAGGTGGTCTTGTGCAAGGATCAAATGGCATCTATTGTCAACATGACATCTGGGCGCACTCGTAGTGATGATACCGGTGCCAGGGACCCTGTGACTGACGGGAATCGGCCAATCGAGGATCGTTCCCTGCAGTTGTATAATTGGACCGGGGGATCGAAACAGAGATTCAGGATCGTGTGTGATGAAGTTCATGAGATGTTTAGATAGATTAAGTCGTTTATATTCACTATAATGTAAATCAGTGAGTTATTATTTTATTATTATTTAATATATAGATTTTGTATAATTTTTATTATTTATTATGTTATTATTATTATTATTTTTATTTACTTCTTGACACGTTAATTGTTATAATAAAAAATCATGCGCGTAATATTTGTACAAAATAAGTAGGTTTTTTCATGGCATTTTTATGGAAATTATATTATAAAATATATTTTAATAAATAGAATCTTAATAGTTATCCGAATTTAGTTATGATATGAATAAACTATATCACGCTACCAATTGGTTCGGGTCGTGCGTGAACCAATTGCTCGGTATCCGATAGAAATGTATGAACCTGTAGAAATATCCGTCTTTGGAGTGTGATTCATTTCGTATGAATGATTTCCGCTTTGGCGATCCACCTAAAGACGTTGGGATATTGTCTTCATTCCGATATTCCACCTGAAGACGTCGAAGGTGATCCTTGTTCTGATGTTCCACCTAATACGACGAAGGTAGTCCTTGCTCCGATATTCCACCTAAAGACATCAAAGGTAGTCCTTGCTCTGATGTTCCACCTAAAGACGTTGAAGGTAGACCTTGGTCTGATATTCCATCTAAAGACGTCAAAGGTAGTCCTTGCTCCGATGTTCCACCTAAAAACGTCGAGTGAGGGGGTTGTACTCGTTCTCCTATCTCCGATCTCCGTTATGCTCCGAGTACCTGCAAATGGACTACCGAACACCAAAGGGGGGGGTCCTCGGAGAGTCTACTCCGATGCCTAAATAAGTATATGCTCTAGAGAGAGAAAGTCTAGAGAGAAGGGAGAGCAAAATGCATGAGAGCTCAAGTTGTTCAAATGAAATGGCAAGAGTCCTATTTATAGGTCTCTTGGACCATTAGTCGACTAATCGCCAAATTAGTCCATTAATCATGCGTTTAACTAAGATAAGTAGGGATTAGGCCAAGCTGAGCATCGGAGGCGTGGGGAACGATTTTGGTAGTTCGGGGTATGTTGGATCACGCTACCAATTGGTTCGGGTCGTGCGTGAACCAATCGGTCGGTATCCGAAAGAAATGTATGAACCTGTAGAAATATCCGTCTTTGGCGGTGATTTTCTCTAAGTTCGGGTTTTGTCGTGTGTCGGTCTATGTTGCGTCCGGGATGAACAAGGTCGTGAGGACGCGTCTGTTCGCGTGGTTGTGCGGGCTTTTTGGGCTGTAACCCTTCCGTCAGGAGGAGGTTGGGTCACTGACGAGTGTTCGGATTCACTCCCGTAAAGGTCTGTGACTCGGTTCGGCTGTGTCTCAAGAGGCGGTGGTCTGTGCACAAATGCAGGCGTCTGGGTGGCGATTCCTGCACGAAGGACCAATGCTAGCACGGAGAGGGGGGGGGGGGGGTGGTGCTAGCGGAGCCCTCTCCGAAGCTTAAGTCATTATAAGGGCAAAAAGGTAATTTCTAGAGAGAGAATATTTCTAGAGAGAAGTCAGAGCTCAAAATACCAAAGTTGGGCAAAATGAGAGGATGTATCAAAATAGGTGGCCAAGGCCTCCTATTTATAGGCTTTCTTGGGACCGGACCCGGTTTTAAAGCGGTTTGATGACGGTTCAAGATCATGCGGTAACCGTCATCCATATTGGTAATGTGCGAACTTGACTTCTCTACGCGTAACGGTAATCGCAGTTACGATAGTCGCGCGATACCCGTAATGCAATCCGGACCTCGTCGAATTTGGGTAATTCGGCGAGGTCCGGATTGCCGCACAACCCGGACGTTCGGGTTGCAATGCAATCCGGACGTCCGGATTGCATTGCAATCCGGACCTCCGGATTGCTTTGCGCAGCCCGGAGGTCCGGTCCAGACGCGCGTAAATGCGTTTCCGGACCGTTTTGATTCCTTAGGAGACGTTTTTAAACCGAGATGTAATTTTCGACGTGTTTACGAGGCCCGAAATGTAAATACGAACCCGAATTGGACATTTATCCATCACTTGCCCCCGAGTCAAGTAACGGTTTAGAACCTTTCTTGACTCTATTTTAAGTTAGGATACTTGTCCAATTTGAGTTTGACGCTAACCTTTCGGTTTTGATCGTTGGTCGGACGCAGGCATCTTGATTTCGTCCGTCGTTTGATTTTCCGACCGAATGACTTTGTTTCCTGTCATCACGGTTAGTGCAATAGGAAATGTATATGCGCAAGTATAGTTATCGTCGGAGACATGGGCAATTGATAATACACTATGCGAGCATACCTCTATCAATATGCATGCATAGGTAATAGTCACAACAAGATCATAATTACATAGTGCAGGAAATAGAAACCGTATGCTTCTAAAACAACTAAGTGATTACCAAATCATGAATCATGCGGTTGCGACGTACATGTAAAGTGATGGGTTTGATACGTGCAATGTCAAGATATGCATAGGAGTAGATATTTTTATAGGAGAGGGTAGAGTATACCGTAGGGGTTTAGGCTTGAATGTAGGTAAACTAATCCTTTAATCCTTATCAACAAAGCATCTCTTTGGGATATGTAAATACACACATCCCCAATTATCCTTCCATCACCTTGGGAGTTCATCATTCCATCTCCTTTGCAGGTAATTCATTCACCCTTTCCCGAAATGCTTTTGTGTTCAAAATTTCTTCGCCGTCGTGGAGCTTAGACACATCCTGACAGTTTCGAGTCTGATCTTTGGCTTGTTTTGAGAAGTTGACACCACCATTCGACTCAGTTTGTCCCAAGGATTCCAGCGCCGCCTTCGGAACCACCAGGAGCCACCGGACGCGTCCTCACGCGCCGCCGCGTGAGAATCACCTTCGTCGGAGCGTGTGGCCCACGCGCCGCCTTCCCGGCCTCGGTTCGTTGCGGTCCTTACCTTTCCGGAATCTTCTCGACGAGGGGAGTCCATTGGGATACTTTCCGTCACGTTTTGAGGTAATTTGGAAATTCGAATTTTCAGGACAGCTTCGACTTGAATGCTAATGTCACCGTATTGTTGTTCGTTTGAGCTATTTTTCGTTGTCGACATGTGGGACTGCTTGTTGATGCTTATATGTCGAGTAATTGCTGATTGATTTTCGTTATTATCGTCGTTTGTCCATAATTTAGGCGATTTTTCAGTTCCGTGGATAGTTGAGGTAGAATTCTCCGTTTGGGTATAGTGCCCCCGTATCTTTGTGTAGAAGCCTTTTTTGGTCGATATGCATAATTTTCCTTCTTGGCGGGTTTTTTGGTTGACGGGGATTGCCCAATAACTTTAGGCATAGTCACTTGTCGTCTTGACGCCTTAGAGAAAAATTTTCCTTAAGTGTTGCCGCGTTCGATCCTTACGGTTTGTCGCGTTAGTTCCACCGTTTGCATGATAGCTCCTTAAGACGTTAGTCCCTTCTATAGTACGTATCAACTTTACTATGTGCGTGGAACTTGGCTACGTGCGTTGACTTTTTTATACGCGCGTTGACTTTGATACGCGCATTGATGTTGATACGCGCGTTGACTTTTGATATGCGCGTTGACTTTGATACGCGCATTGATGTTGATACGCGCGTTAACTTTGATACGCGCATTGATGTTGATACGCGCGTTGACTTTGATACGCGCATTGATGTTGATACGCGCGTTGACTTTTGATACGCGCGTTGACCTTGATACGCGCATTGATGTTGATACGCGCGTTGACTTTTGATACGCGCGTTGACTTTGATACGCGCATTGATGTTGATACGCGCGTTGACTTTTGATACGCGCGTTGACTTTGATACGCGCATTAATGTTGATACGCGCGTTAACTTTGATACGTGCATTGATGTTTGCTTCTTTCTTGCAGATTGTGGGATTGTAGTAACTTCTTGCGGAGCTTCCTTCCCTTTGATCGTGTTGATACAATGAGTAAGTCTACCACTCCTCTATCGCAGACTCCCTTTAATTCGGATATAGAGGATGACTTGGAAGTAGACCCGGCTTTGCCGGCAGATAGTGTTTTAGACACCGATGAGGGTGTAGCTGTTGGGGTATCTCCTGCTGGAGAGACTGAGGCGTTGGTTAGGTATTATACTAACCGCTTGGATAGATCCCTGTTCACCTTGTATGCGAGTGCTTCCGGACTCGACGTTTGTACCGAGGATTTTTACCCCTTTGAGGTACTTGCTGATTGATAGCAGTCTAGGAGATGCTACTCCTCCGCCTGTAGATTTATCCGTCGTGTACACATCACACGTTAGAGAGGGTTTGCGGTTTCCCTACTGTTCCGACTTGGTTGAGCTCTGTAGCGGTTATGGGATTTCCCCTTTAGATCTTGCACCCAACGGGATTCGAGTATGGACTTGTTTCAGAGTGTTGCTTCACAAGCAGTCCTGGCGTTATTCTCGCACCCTCTTTCGCTGCTTCTACCAGCTTAAGAGTTCAGACTCAGCGGGATTGTGCGGTGTGAAAGTTCGTTGGCCGAACTTGCAGAGCGATGGTTTTGAGGAACTTGGTCTTGGGGAAGCCAAGTGGGATCCTAGTTACCGATTAGTTGCTACTGCGGATCGGTCTGCCGACCATTCGCGGCATCATTACTTTTTTGTTCATGATGCGGGGACGACTTGGGATGTCGAGTATGTTCAGAAATTTGATCCCGCGCCTGCTTTTCGGGAACTCTCCTCGTCGGATAAGGAAGTGAAACAGATATATCATTGTCAACAATCGCGCGGCTTTACTTGCTCATTGCGTGCATCCGATCAAGAATTGATTGATGCTGGGATCCATGTGCTCCTTTCTGCAGCTTCGATATGTTGATCATTTTTATAACTTTCTACCGTGTTGCACTGTAGGTCGGTTTTATGAAAAAAGGTCGTCTTTGCAGACGGCGGCCGCTCGCAAGATTGCTTCTAGCGGGAGGATCGTTCCCCCATTTGCTTCTGGAGCATCGGCGGCTTCTGGACGCGGAAAAGGTAGATGGTTTTAAAAGAACAATCTTCCTTATGAATTTTCTTGTATGGATTGTAACTTTGCATGCTACTTGTAGGTCGTACGACGCTTGTTACTGACCGCGTTGTTGCTGTTCCTGACTCTTCCAAACGGTCCACCACTGGGGCGCGTTCTTCGAGCAGTTCAAAGCGTCTGAAGACTACTGTGACCGTTCCTACTCCTTCCTGTCATAAAGGGAAGGAAGTTGACGGTTGGGAGGATGCGTTGTCTGCCCCCCGCTCGAAGGAGCGGTCCGAGGTGGAACGTTCTCTTCTTTCTGGTATAAGCTGGACACTTGATTCTGTGCCTTTATACGGTTTTGTTTTTTGCTTTTGCATAATGCTGCTTGGTTTGCATGTAGCGATCCCGCCACTTGGACGTGCGGATTTGCTTCGTCCTTTGGATGGTGATATTTCAGATGGTAAGTGGATGCCATATGTGGCAGGAGATCTTTCTTTTCCCAAGAACTCCCAGCTGAGCATGCCTGAAGTTGGCGTGCGTGTTCTTCATCGATCCATTCCTCCTGGTGATCGAGTTGTTCGACCCTCGAGTGACGAGGAGGCACGAACTTTTTTTGAGAGATCGTTGTCTGGATTCACTCCAGTGAGTATCTTTTTTCCACCTCGCTATGTTCGTTGTTCTCGAACATGTATGCTTATTGTCTCCTTGTTTTCAGGTTGTTTCTGACATGGTGCACATGGCCTCTTTCATGTTGGAGCTTGTCTAGGAAAAACGTGCCATCGCTGACAAAGTTGCCACTTTGTCTAAGGAGCTTGAGGAAGCTAAGGATGAAGTGCGCCGTCTTTCGTTGAAGAAGACGGATTTTGATGCTCGTTATGATTCTGATTATGCCCGCCTTGTTCAGCTTGAATCTGAGAATGCTGCCATTGAGAAGGCCATTTCTGATAACGCAGGCAAGCACAAGGCTGCCTGTCGGAAAGTGCGCGAGGCAGAAATGAAGGCTGGCATTGAAGAGGGACTTAGCAAGTTCCCTTCTACCCCTGGGTTTGATAACGCAGTTACCGCTGCTGCCACAGCGAAGGCCACTCCTATGCTCAGCGAGTTTGCTGAGGACTTTATTCGTAGAGTGAGTATTCTTGCTCCTGGCTTTCCTTTTGACAAGTTAGGGCCATATGCGGAGTCTGCTGTTGGGCAAGTTGCCGAGCTTCGTCGCTTAGATACTGCAACATCTGAGTTTGCATTTTTTTTTTTGGAGAAGATGGTGGCGGCACTAATGTGCAACATTTGCCTGTTCCGCCCAGCCCTGTCAGGGATGATGGACTCCTTTGATTTGTGTCATCTTTTCAATATGTTGAACTCGTTTATGAGCTCGTTTGCCCCCCGGCTTCTATGTTTAGAAACGTGTTGGAGTTGTTGTTTGGTTGTTGCTTGTGACTTGTTCGCTTTGAACTACGTCGTATGAACCTGTTTTATACACAGCAGTTGGCATGATAACTTGTTAGTAATATTTCATACCGTTATCGCTTACTGTGTTTACTGAACGTGGGTGGCTAGTAGTGTAAACGTAGTCCCCGCAATCGTGACCGATAGCCACTTTTGATTCAAGATATTTCGTACGATGCGTTATGCATGTTCTACGTCTTCCTGCATAGCTTGACACACTATATCCGTCGAAGCTTGTCAAGTGACTCGCGTATAGCGACTTAACAAGTAGTATGTTTGGAATGTGTTATCTTCGCTTGAGCGAGATACTAGTTTATACCGTCTCTTAGTTCCACTCTAAGGCGACGTTGTACAAGACTCTACTTGTAAATTTATGAGTTTTAAACAGGGTGCGCACCTGCCAGCGTGTATCAACCCGCGTTGGGGAAGCATACGTAAAACTTTTTGGGTTTTGAAAGAGAGTTTTGTGAAACCTAAAAAGGTTGTTTGATAAAATGTTTGAAAAGGTGTTTGATATATAAAAATTTTATAAAGTATTTGGCAAAATATTTGGTAAAAATATTTGTGATACATGATTCCTGCGTCCAGGGACCATGTAGCACTTTTGAGAGTATGAATTGTGATGCATGTTTTCTGCGTCCAAAAACCACGCATCACGGTTTTGAAAATCTGTAATACAGAATTGTCGTTTAGTAAGAGGACTTCCGCCGTATAGAGTGAACCCTTACTAGGAATTCTTAATATGGGACTGTCGCCTAAACAGAGGACATCCATCATGAAGAGTGAACCCTTACCGGGAGTTCGTAATATGGGATTGTCGTCTAAACAGAGGACATCCGCTATGAAGAGTGAACCTTTACCAGGAATTCGTAACATGGGATTGTCGTCTAAACAGAGGACATCCGCTATGAAGAGTGAACCTTTACCAGGAATTCGTAACATGGGATTGTCGTCTAAACAGAGGACATCCGCTATGAAGAGTGATACCAGGAATTCGTAACATGGGATTGTCGTCTAAACAGAGGACATCCGCTACTTATGGGGTGATGAGCCCTGTTATCGTATTTGCTCATCCTGTTCTGGATACAGGGAATGGCTATGAACATGAGGATTTACCTCTAAAAAGAGATGTCACTAGAAGTAAACATGCCCCCTTTGATAGCGGGTCTTGGTTAATCCGAGATATTGCTTGTAAGTGACGGCTCTTTGAATAGTCGTCCCTTTGAGTAGAGAATTGCTATAAGTTCCTTTTTTGTAGATAATCCGCAAGTTGCCCTTGTGTCATATAAGTAGGCTGTGAATACAACGCCATTGCTTTGTGTTGCCAACACCTTCTTGATGTAGATGTTGATTTGTGAATGGAGAAATAAACTCATTGTTGGTGTAGGTATGCAAATATCATCCATTATGTGTATTTGCAATATGCTGTTTTTGAAAGTGTCTTGGGCTTGACTCCAAGTGTTTGACTCTATGATGATGCCTTTTTATGTGGTCATCCATATGGGTAAATTGTTGTTGATGATAAACGTTGTCATAACACATGATATATTTTGCTTGCACGTGTCATAATTTCTTGGATTATTGATGTAGATAATAAGCGCGTAGTTTAGTTGCTTCGCGTTTTATCCAAAAAATACCGTGCAAGAGATAGATGTGTACCTACAAATGTAGATTGACTTTATTAGATACTTGCGTGTATTTACATTGATTATACTAGAATTACTAGGAATGCGCAAATTAATCTAAAAAATAGTTGTTTCTCCCGTTTCATTATGGCTGGTTTGATGACGATGTCGTGGAGTCGGATGCAACAAATCGCCTTAGTGCACCTAGCGTGATGCTTTCTTCAATTTCCCACTTTAATGGTAGACACATGTTTGTGTTGTGCCCCCATGTTTTATGGTACTTGCACCATTCTCTGATGTTGTTGCCCAAGAAAGCTGTCTCTGTGACAAGTGGACTTGGGAGCTTGTTTTCCAGCAAGTTGACGTAAATGTCTTCAGCCACCGTGTTTAGCGGTGTGAAGATGTTGTCGATATCAATGCTTGCGTCTTCCTGCTTGTTCATTTTTGCTCGAACTCCTTTGTCCCAACTGAGGGGTGTACCCCACCTCAGTTCTTGTTCGCATAAGACTGCTGTCTCAAGCTTATCCTTTAGATCTGCCATGGTTTTTGTTGTTTGCCATCCATGAGTTCGTCCAAAGAGAAGGAAAGATTTCGCGTTCATGTTTGCATAGAACACACTTATCACTTCTTCTCTTGTTGCTTTCGTTGTTGAGGCGTTGGAGGCAAATCTGATGAAGTATTCCTTGATTGGCTCGTCTTCTCCCTGCTTAACGAGCCATATCTGGTGCCATGGTGAGAACTGGATGCTTCCTTGTTGGTTCCAAACTGTAACAGCTTGTTCCGTCAGTTGCTTCTTTCTTTCATCAACGACTTTCTGTCTCTTGAAGGAATTTACCATGGCCACATGGTATTGGTGCTTTGCTCTCAAGGCATTGACGTAACAACGTCTTGCGGTTATCTGATCGCCTAGCACTTCCCCAATCCCATGTTCCGTTGGAAACTTCATCTTTTGGTGGACAGTGGAGGGCACGATCACATAGGGATTGATCGTTGTTCGTCCCAAGATTCCGTTGTAGGCTCCGAGAGATTCTACAACTACGAAAGTGACGTTGATGTGTAATGCTTTCCACCCCTGGCCAAGGATGACAGGAAGTGTGATTGTACCTAGGGGTTGTGTAGCTGCTCCGGCGAAGCTGACTAATGAGAAGGTTCCTGGGGACAAGTCCTTGACAGATTTTCCTAGTTGCTCCAGGACTCTGACATGTAGAATGTCAGCGGAGCTTCCACCATCGACAAGAATTCTTTTCACATCGTACCCGTCAATTTCCATGGTTATGACTAAAGCATCATCGTGGGGGTAAACGATATGCTTTAAGTCTTCCCTGGAGAATTGGATGACTGCGTCTTCTTGCTCAGGTTGCTTGCGTTTTCCGTACTTTGGCAGTGTTGCTGCCTGGGATGCATAAATGTCCCGAGCATTGGATACTTGTCCTCCGGCGGCAGGCCCACCGTGTATGACGTTGATTACACCTCACTTGGCTGGCGGAGGGTTGTCATTGACCTTCTCTTTTCCTTTGTTTCCTCTTTTTGATGACTCTGGTTGAGTCTTTCTCGGGGGGTTGTTGCCTTGATCGACAAACTGTTTCAATTCGCCTTTCAGGACGAAGTTGTTAATTCGGAAGCGCAGATTGACACAGCTATCGGTCTCGTGGCCAAAGACCTCGTGGTTTTCACACCACTTGTCCTTGTCTCTCCCCAATGGGCCTTTCCTGAAGTTGTTTGGCTCCTTCCACATATTCGCGTCCTTCATTTCTCTCAAAATTACAGACAGCGGGGCATTCAAAGGAATGCAGTCGGCAAGGTTTACTTCCTTTGGCTTCTGAAAATCTCCTTGAAAGGGTCGTTTTGGCTGTGGTTGCCAATGTCTTCCTTTTTGACCACTTGGGTGTGGTTTTGGTTGGTTCTGCTTTGGTTTATCTTTTGCCTTTGCTGCAGCGATTTTTGCCTTGTTCTGGCTTCTGAACCTTTCGAGATCTATGTATTCTTTGACTCTTGCGGCTAACTCCTCCATGGATTCCGCTGGGCGCTTTGCCATTTTTTCAGCTAGGGCATTGCCTCTTCGTCCGAGGTTTCGAATGAACGCTCGAACAATCTCTCCTTCTGTCAGGTTCCCCTGAATGTCAGAGATGTTCTGATTGAAGCGGACGTAGTAGTCGGCAAGAGACTCTTCGTTTTGTTGTTGGACGTCGTCTAGAGCGTTTGCCCCTTTTAACAATGTGCGCTCGCCCATGTACCGTTGAATGAATTTGGCCTTGAGGTCTGCCCATGAAGTGATACTTCCGCATGGTAGTGAGAAGAACCAGTGTGCTGCAGTCCCGGCAAGAGTTTGTGAAAACGTCATTGCGAAATGGTGTGGGTTTTTCGTTCTACCTAGCAGAGAGGCCTCGTGCTTTTGCACGTGTTCAACTGGATCTCCTTTTCCACGGTAGAGGTCTCCTCTGATTCGATACAGTGCGTCTGGGACGCGACTGTTCACCAAGTGGTCAGCGAATGGATGTGACGCCCTTTCTTCAAGAGCGTGCATACCTTTCATTTTTGTTTCCTTCAACTTCTTTTGCACCATTTCTTCTAACATCTCGGCGGTAAACCCTTTTACCGGTTTAGCATAACCTGTTGAAGGATTTTGCCGACCATTGTTGCGGTAGATGTCAGATTGATCCCTGCTTGTGGCCTGAAAAGGATCATCTCTCGTTGGTTGCTGTGGGTGGTAGAATGGGGGCTGTCTTTCGTTCCTCCATTGATGGGCTCCTTGGAAAGGAGTGTATGACCGTGAAGGTTCATATCTTGCGTGTTGGTTCCTGCTCTTTGAAGGATTGCCGTAACGAGTAGTGTCTTGCGACATCTCTCTTGCTGGCGCAGCATACTGTTGGTTGGACGGAGGTGGCTGAGCCGCATATCCTTGGTGTTTTAGAGACTCGCGGAATGCGAGTAACTCTTCCAGTGCTGCCATCATTGCTGGAGTGACGGTGGGCATCAGGTTTGCCCCCGTTCTTTGTTTGCCTTGTGGCATTTCTGCTTGGGATTCATCTTCGTGCGTTTCTGGTTCGAAACCAGGTGGATATGCGTGATGTTTGTTCCTTGGCTCTCTGTGCTGTGCGTTGGGCGCATTGTCAGTCGGTATGGATGAAGCTATGGAAGTAGCTCTTGGAATGTGGGAGGGTCCCGACTGGCTCCCAGCTGGAGCTTGACCTCCTGTTCTTTTGTTTGCTGGAGATTTCCTGGGGCACCCGAGCCTTTTCCTTGGGTTTTTCACCTCTTCGGGAGGGTTGTGTTCACTCGTCATGATTTCTGCGGTACGGTAGCTTGTTGTTCGAATCACGTAGACGGCGCCAATGTTGCGTCCGGGATGAACAAGGTCGTGAGGACGCGTCTGTTCGCGTGGTTGTGCGGGCTTTTTGGGCTGTAACCCTTCCGTCAGGAGGAGGTTGGGCCACTGACGAGTGTTCGGATTTACTCCCGTAAAGGTCTGCGACTCGGTTCGGCTGTGTCTCAAGAGGCGGTGGTCTGTGCACAAATGCAGGCGTCTGGGCGGCCATTCCTGCACGAAGGACCAATGCTAGCACGGAGAGGGGGGGTGGTGCTAGCGGAGCCCTCTCCGAAGCTTAAGTCATTATAAGGGCAAAAAGGTAATTTCTAGAGAGAGAATATTTCTAGAGAGAAGTCAGAGCTCAAAATACCAAAGTTGGGCAAAATGAGAGGATGTATCAAAATAGGTGGCCAAGGCCTCCTATTTATAGGCTTTCTTGGGACCGGACCCGGTTTTAAAGCGGTTTGATGACGGTTCAAGATCATGCGGTAACCGTCATCCATATTGGTAATGTGCGAACTTGACTTCTCTACGCGTAACGGTAATCGCAGATACGATAGTCGCGCGATACCCGTAATGCAATCCGGACCTCGTCGAATTTGGGTAATTCGGCGAGGTCCGGATTGCCGCGCAACCCGGACGTCCGGGTTGCAATGCAATCCGGACCTCCGGATTGCTTTGCGCAACCCGGAGGTCCGGTCCGGACGCGCGTAAATGCGTTTCCGGACCGTTTTGATTCCTTAGGAGACGTTTTTAAACCGAGATGTAATTTTCGACGTATTTACGAGGCCCGAAATGTAAATAAGAACCCGAATTGGACATTTATCCATCAGTCTAAGACCTTTTTGGGTCCGAGTGGTGAGTAAGTCGGCTCGAAACGGGTTTAAGTGGGTGTATATCCATCATTTGCCCCCGAGTCAAGTAATGGCGTAACCCTTTTCTTGACTCTATTTTTAGACGGCATAGACACTCAACTTGGAGCCGTTCGATACGGGTTACCTCATTCGGTGCTTTCCATGTTGATATTTTCGTCGATCCTTGTCTTCGTCCTTCCTGTCTTACGAGATTGTCATATTTGGAAACGTTAGTACGGATATAGAACAGTATGTGATATTTTCATTTGTATACCCCCTTTAATTTGTCTTGCGGAGAATTTTCCGAATCGTGAGATTTTTCCTTTGGTCCGATTTTTATGACATGCATAAGATGACATGATGATATTTTGAATAGATATGTTACCTCCATGCCTTAGCATTTTAATTTTACCATGTGTTGGAAATGTGTGGTTGTGAATTAATCACCATAAAAAACTATCAACACTCCTTTTTATACCCCCCACCCCCCACCCACCATTTTTATCCTAGTTCTCCTCATTTTACTATGCACTTTCTCTCTTCTTCTTCTCCAACCTACCATTCTTCTCCACATCTCCTCTTCTTCCGTCACCATTTCTCTTCCATTTTCCCATTCCTCCTTGCAAGACACTCCATGGAGCTAACATTAGAGGTTGGTGTGCTTTGATTTAGAGCTTGGTCTTGTTTTAGCTTGGGTGGAGCAATACAAAGGGTGGAGAGTTCCGGCGGCTTAGAGGTGCTCGACGGCGGCGGCGGGTCGACCACCAGTGGCACAGCGGAGGGTGGGTGGTGGGTCGGTGGGGGAGGGCAGTTCGTGGCGGGGTCGGTGGAGCGCTAGCGGGTCGGGTTCAGCGGGGCTTGTCGGGAGGAGCGCGCGGGTCGAGTTCGTGCGGGGTGGGTTGATTGTTGGCTTCTTGCCCTCCATTTCCGAGGTTCAATTTTGTGAATTCTTCCGATATTTCCTTGTATGAGTTTCGATTTGATGATTGTTGGTAAAACCTTGCTTTGATACATGCTTGTTGAATATCCTAACGTGTATTGTGTTGGTCTTGGAAAAAAATATTTCGAAGCAACGAAGTGACTAGACCCCCTTTTTTGACTTAGAACATTCTTGCGGAAAATTTGATGGTATCCCCCTTTTTAGACTTTGAAAAAAAAAATCGATGGAAAATGTAATTATACCCCGTTTTTTGGCCCTTGAATAATTTTTCGATAGTAAACGTGATAGGACCATCCTATTTAGGCTTAGAAAGATTTTTGGTGGAAAATGTGATGGTATCCCACCTATTTGGTCTTAGAAAAAAATTTGCGGAAAATTGGCCGATACTCCCCTTTTTGGTCCTCGGAAAAAAAATTCGATGGAAAATGTAATGATACCACCTTATTTGAACTTAGGAAGGCTTTTGATGGAAAATGTGATGGTATCCCACCTATTTGGGCTTAGAAAAAATTTTGCGGAAAATTGGCCGATACTCCCCTTTTTGGTCCTCGAAAAAAAAAATTCGATGGAAAATGTAACTATACCCCGTTTTTTGGCCCTTGAAGAATTTATCGATAGTAAACGTGATGGGACCATCTTATTTAGGCTTAGAAAGGTTTTTGGTGGAAAATGTGATGGTATCCCACTTATTTGGTCTTAGAAAAAATTTTGCGGAAAATTGGCCGATACTCCCCTTTTTTGGTCCTCGAAAAAAAATTTCGATGGAAAATGTAATGATACCACCCTATTTGAACTTAGGAAGGCTTTTTATGGAAAATGTGATGGTATCCCACCTATTTGGGCTTAGAAAATGTTTTGCGGAAAATTGGCCGATACTCCCCTTTTTGGTCCTCGAAATTTTTTTTCGATGGAAAATGTAATGATACCACCCTATTTGAACTTAGGAAGGCTTTTGATGGAAAATGTGATGGTATCCCACCTATTTGGGCTTAGAAAAATTTTTGCGGAAAATTGGCCGATACTCCCCTTTTTGGTCCTAAAAAAAAAATTTGATGGAAAATGTAACTATACCCCTTTTTTGGCCCTTCAAGAATTTATCGATAGTAAACTTGATGGGTCCATCCTATTTAGTCTTAGAAAGGTTTTTGGAGGAAAATGTGATGGTATCCCACTTATTTGGTCTTAGAAAAAATTTTGCGGAAAATTGGCCGATACTCCCCTTTTTTGGTCCTCGAGATTTTTTTTTTGATGAAAAATGTAATGATACCACCCTGTTTGAACTTAGGAAGGCTTTTGATGGAAAATTTGATGGTATCCCACCTATTTGGGCATAGAAAATTTTTGCGGAAAATTGGCCGATACTCCCCTTTTTGGTCCTCGAAAAAAACATTTCGATGAAAAATGTGATGATACCACCCTTTTTATATTTAGAGAAATTTTTAGGCGAGGTAGTGATTATACCCCCCCTTTTTAACGTCAGAAAATTTTCTGAGGCGAGGTACGGTGCTACCCCCCTTTTTGGTGTTTCGTTGCGTCCTCGTGTGACGTCTTGTTGGAAGTTCTCAACTTCGAGAATATTTGGCTCCTCTCCTTTTATAATGCGTTGCACACTTGTGTAACGTCTTATTTGGAAAAGTTCTAGGCGGAGAATTTGGAATTCTCCCATCTTTTTCGGTGTACCGTATCATTGGGTTATATCGTTGACTTGTTGGTGTTATGTAGTTGTTGATGGTATTTTGTTTCTAGTTGCAGGTTACTTCGGGCTATTCTTCGTTCGTCGCTTGTGATTAAGGATCGCATTCATCATGCCAAAGCTTCGTAAGTCTACTCATTTCCCCCTCATACCTTCCTCTTCGGACGAAGAGGATGTTACCTTGAAGTCTAGTCGTTTGCCCATTTCCGGTTTAGCCGATATGCCTGATGATGATTTGCATGTTGGTGGGGGTTCTAATGTGTCATCTAACTCGGATTCTGATGCCCCCGTAGTCGAATTTTTAAGGAACTATCTTAAGCTTTCCACATATAGGAGTCTTATTAAGATGGCTGGTTTACAGTTTGAGGACATGCCTTGTTATCCGTACGATTCGCTTCCTGAGGGTTTGCCGCTTGGATGTGTGACTCTTCCTCCGCAAGGGTGGTCTGTTGTGTACCCTAGTCAGGTCAAGGCAGGGCTGCGTTTTCCGTATTATGCCGCCTTGTGTGACTTTTGTCGATATTATGGAATATCTCCTCTCGAATTAGTGCCTAGCGCTCATCTTGCTTGGGTGGGGTTTCGCGTCTTGTGTCATAGGAAGTCTTGGGCGTATTCTCTTACTTTGTTCCGACTTTTCAATTTCCCTCGATGCCAGAGTTCGTCTGACATGTACTCCTTTGTGTGCCGCTTTCCATCCATGGATGCCGGTGGGTTTCGCTCGTTAGGTTTTATTGACCATAGGTGGGATAACCGTTATAGGTTTGTTGTTTAGTGATGTTTCTCGTGGGGTGTGGGCTAAGCAGTATTTTTTCATTTTTCGACCGTCATACTTCCTGGAGTCTGCGTAGTAGGGGTCATGCGGACATGCCTCCTTGCTTCGAAGAGTTGTCACCCTCTGATTGTGAGGCCTTGGCGGCTATTTGTTGTTCTCATCGAGATCGTTCATATAAGACCGTTAAGGCCGTGACTGACGAGGAGTTGTATGCGACGGAGATATGTGCTACCTCTCCCTTGGTGTGTTAATGATGTTCTACATGGCTGTGTTTCTTTTCGTGTAGGTGGGTTCTATGATAAGGCTACTTCTTTTCAGGGGGTTGGACCTGTAGACGAGCTTGTTGATGATGGGAGGAGGACTCCTCCCTATGCGTCTCTGGAATCTTCTAGAGTTACTCGCACTAGCCGTAGTGTTGTTGGTATGTGGGTTTTGTTGTTTCTCGATTCTTCATGGCTTATGTATACATTTCCTTTCTAACGGTTTACTCTTTTTTGGTGTTGTCAAGTGCCTCGCAGAAAGCGGAGTCTTCTCGTCCTCCTATGACGAAGTCCGACTTCGAGACTAGGTCTTCCGATGCTTCTCTTCGCAAGATGAAGACTGTATTGGCCATCCCGAGCTTGAGAGCGCCTTTCTGTAATAGAGGAAAGGCTACTGGGCCTTCTCCTAAGGTTACCCGTTGTCAGACCTAAATCTAACCTAAGGCGATACGTTTTGAAAACGCGGATTTTAGAAAAGAGTCGCCACTAGTTAATTATAAGGCTAACTAGGATCATAAATTACCTAAGTGAATAACGAATTAAACACCTAGGTATAAAATCGGTCTATGATCAGAAATTCGAGTTCGGGGGTTATGTTACGAATTAAAAAGAACAATTTTTAATTACGCCCTTTCAGTACTCAATTCACGAAATTGCCATCTTTTTATTTATTTATTTTTTCTTATCTGAAATAAAAACTAACTAAATGAACACAAAAAAATGAATTTTACAAATATTAAATGTGAGTGATATCGAAACGAATTAATAAGATATGTTCATACATTAATATATATATATATCACCAACTATTACATTACCTTCGCACATGCCGTTTAGTTCTGAAAAGAAATATTAATAATATAATAATAATAATAAGTTGAAAGCAAGTTATAATATTAATAATATAATAATAATAATAAATTTACTTTCTCTCCAAGTCTATGTAATCCCTATATAAGGGCCCCTATGTGTGATAATAAAATTATCCTCAAGTTCCCTCTTCTGTTACCTCTCTACTTTCGTAACACGTTATCAGCACGAAATTGCTCAAAATTAAATTGCCGGACATTTGAAGCTACCGATATTATCCATAGTCCTGAATATACCTCATCCAAACAAGACATTCGACATAAATTTTTATATTGATTAATATTAATATTAGATGTACTTAAACATTGATATTGTCTTACGTGCTAGTGGGTTTTTTTTGTTTGTTTTTGTTTTTAGTTTGGACAGGGTCACAGAAGCCAGACTATCCATGTACGCTGCCCCGAGATGTACTACTACTAGATGCTGGGCGGAACGACCGTCGACCTCTGTAACCGCGATCAGGGTCGAGCCAGGAGAAATCAAACGCAAGTTTTACCAATTCAAGCAAAATGCTTTGCTCCAAGAACAACCATGAATCAAATTCTTGCCGCGAAACTCTAAGAACAGATAAGTATACCTACTATTAAAAACAATAAGCATACATATTATTACATTATTAAATTGATATTTGAATGGTTTGTTTCGTTCTTAAAAAAAAAACTATAAATTATCCTGAAGATCATGAAATCGAGCATTTGTACGAAATTATTTATTCATTTACGCTTTATACATTTTATTACTCCGCAATCATCATTATGATGAAGATGAATAAAATAATAACATGCGGAACGTATTACAAAAGATACAAAATATATCTCTTGCATATTATGAAAGAAATACATATTAGGTAAACCAGAAGTTTACCGCCAATATTCGCATGATTGATTAAATATCTCGGTAAACCTGAAGTTTACTGATGCATTGAGGTAAACCAGAAGTTTTACTCATATAATACAATATTTGGCATGACCGGTTACAGACCATTCCGGATTACTTAAGATGCGCAATACATTATTTGGAAGAACCTGAAGGTTCTCCATAAATCATTATGATAATTGCTCTCAAAGGAAAATTCATTATGTGATCATCATCAACTAAGTTCGGGATAAATTCCCCTTGTTTGTGGAAATTATAAAAGGTGAATATGGGCCTGTTCACCTGCCATGTGGACCGATATATTATTTTGAAAGATGCATCTACAATATGGTCGCATGTGCATTAAATTATCACGAATTTGCAATAGCAAAATTTCCAGATTATGCAATAAAGAATGATGATGATATTGGAAGTTGATAATTACTATAAGAATTAGACAATTCATTGTCAATATTTGTAGTTTAGCATGAAAGTTGCAACGAACCTCCGGTTATATAGTTAACATGCTATCAATGAGAGCAAATTGTGTACAAATGCATGCTATTATGAAATCGGCAATATAATTGAGCACCAAACAAATGTTAAATCACAGTTCTCCCATTACAACCAACTTTTGGTCAATAGACAAATTTCCCATATATGAATTTTATGATGTGCGATATATATTTGAACTGCTCCACCGCAGCGCACAAATATGGGTCTAGAATGTTGGGAAAAATATGTTGTCTAAATCAATTATTTGGGAATAATGACTGATATATATTAAAGCAAGAGTTGCTGATTATTATTGATGAACAAATTTTCCCAACATTAGGGGGAGAAAAGAAGCAGCTGGCAGAAAATAGATTGACTGAACAAAAATTGTTATTATCTCATTTAGATCCTCGCACAATGATAATATGAACCTGAAGTTCAAAGAGATAACCATTTTCAGATACTGCCTATTAAGTGACTTTATGAGACCCAGAAAGTCATAAGTCAATTACCGGCTGCAAATGCTCCAATTTGAAATGTCCCGGTTGGACAAACTATAATGAAAAATAATTCACGCCTGAAGTGTGTGATATTGGTTCCAAATATTTTTAACAAGAATGGAGCACGGAAAGAAAATAGATAAATATGGTCTTATTACGGAGGCGGTTTCCCAAAAAGGAAAAGAGACATAACTAAATATGAAACCCAATAAGTGGTTCAGGTACCTGAAAATAATTGTAATAAAGAGATCTCAATAAGTTATGTCATTAACGGGAAGTGATGGAACCGTAAAATATAAAGTTGTCGACAACAGTTTTGAATATTATTCATGAGTGAAATCATAAAACAAGACGAGGGTCTTGAGCTCAATATGTTAAACAAATATCATGATTGGCCAAAGTTTGAAAAGACGCAAGTATTAACATGAAAAATGCAGAAGGTGGAAGCCAGTGGATACAAGATATATCATATGATATTATGCGATTCAAGAAAACTGATATTTTGATAAGTTGAATTGATCACGCTATAGCCGAAAGGGGCATCGCGTGAGAGGGAGAATTTAAAGATATTGAAACTCGTGAAGAGTTTGTAAATACAATCAATTTATTGATGATGTTAAATTCAGACAAAATATATTGAAAGGACAAATGTTTGGCTCGGCCTGAAGATCGAGTAATTAAGGGATTGAAAATAATCTTGTCCTATATAAAAAAATGTCTTGAAGCTATTTTGCATAGATAAACACATCTATTGGGTACCTTAATGATTGTAAGAATTCCATGAGTGCACAAATCAAGACCTAAATTACTTTGCTACACAAATGTAAGTTATAACATGGAAGTGCACAATTTTCAAATGTAGCATTATATTGTATATATATATGAAGATAATGCAGGTTATATAGCTCGAGTTGAAGATTGTTATATCAAAGGAGACATACAAAACACATTCGCCTCAAGTTGTTCTTCATCCAACGAATTTATTCATATGACTATCTAGCGGATCTTTTCAAGGAGGCTTTATCGACTGCGACATCTGGAATATTGGCGAACATGATTGGATTGCGTCGACTTAATGAAATTACGTGATGTCAACATCAGGGGGAGAATCTACACCGCTGGCCGCTGCACTCTTTTTCCCATAACCAAGGTTTTATCCCATTGGGTTTTCTTGGTAAGGTTTTTAACGAGGCAGCTTACAAAAGGGATCTATAATTGTGTACTCTTTTTCCTTCATTAGATTTTTATCCCACTGAGTTTTTTCTAGTAAGGTTTTAACGAGGCACAATTCCCTCATGAACATCCAAGGGGGAGTGTTATGAATATATTATATGGATGTTCAATATTATGTGTATATATCATCTTCCTAATTTAGACTTTCCTAGTTTTAAATTTACTTTCTCTCCAAGTCTATGTAATCCCTATATAAGGGCCCCTATGTGTGAAAATAAGATTATCCTCAAGTTCCCTCTTCTATTACATCTATACTTTCATAACAAAAGTAAAATAAAAAGAGATACCGAATTAAATTAGAAGGATACAATCGGTCTTCTTCTTCGCTCTGTGTCTTCCCAAGGACAATTCTTGCTGGAGAACGACGTTGCGATTGATGGGTTATAGAGGTTAAATGAGGTGGATGAATACGATTCGCGGCAACTACTAGTAAACGCTGGTCGGAGAACGAACTGGGGTCGTGGTCTGAGCGGAGCTGCGATAAATGGAGGTGGACGTTCGGGCGGGTGGTCGTAGAGCAGCATACGGGTGAGAGTCTGTCGGTGGTCGCCCAGCTGGGAATTGCTCCAATGAAGATGGTCTTCGTGGTGGTAATGGCGCAACGGAGACGACCGGACACAGCGAAGATCGGCTTGGGCACAGCGGCAACTGGAGTTCCGGTGATGTCTAGGTCGGACTCGAGATGATGATGCGGATGGTAGTCGGCGTTCGTCGTGGCAGAGCTCCGGCAAACTCCGTGTCTCCGGCCGAGCAGGAAAGGATGACGAAGAAGAAGACCCTGCACATGGAAAAGAAAAAAACGAGAGAAGAGAGAGATAGGCTTGGAGAGAGTAAAATTATTATTTTTTGGCACATAAATCAAGAAGTATTATTATTTTTATTGTTGTATTTCTGTTGTGTCTTGTTTTACATGTATTAGGACCCTATTTATAGCTAAACTAGGACCCATAAACTAGGAAAATAAAATCTGAATAATATATGCATTTAATATTCTGAAAATATACATATATATTTATGTATTTCACCATAAATACACATAATATATTTTCTAAATATTTTACGATAAATAATGCATATACACTATCCTATTTTAAGTCAGTCCTATCTTTAGAAACGTTGAGACCTTCCATATTTTAAATACTTCCTTTTTTTAACGCATCACATATGACATTTTTGGACGTGCTACGCACGCACGGACCAAAATTAGGTGTTTACACCCGTGACAAGGGCAAGACTCCCGATTCAGGCGTTGTCGAGGGGGTGTTGGCCGATGGGTTTGTGGTCGATGATGATGTTGAGATGGCCGAGGTTCCTCCGACCGTTACCTCTCCCGGTATGTAGATTCTTCTAGTTGTTGTATTTGTTCATGGTTATCATGTATTGTCTTTATTGAGGTGTTTGCATTATGTAGGTATGGCTAGTCTTCCTCCCGTGGCCGTTGAAGAGCTCGTTCGTTCCTATGTGGGCGACATTCGTGGCATGACGTGGCATCCGATGGTTTCGACCCGCGACTTCCACTTTCCTAAAGGTTGCTCGTTGTCTGCTCCCGAGGTTGGCATTAGGGTGTTTAATGCCATGATTCCTCCCTCCGATTGACTGCCTATGCCCTCTGATTCCGGCCAGATGGAGACCGCCCTTCAGGGGATGTTGTCCGAGTATATTCCGGTAAGTGTAGATGGGTTTTATTCCTCGTTCTGTTATTGGTATATCCGTTTGACGTCTATGTTGTTGCTTTTCAGGCTACCGCCCACATAATGAATCTGTCGTTCTTTGCCCTCAATGCGACACGCGAAAGGGATGCTGCTCGTGCTCGGTTGGAGAAGGTCGATGCTACCCTGGCGGAGCACAAG
Source organism: Clarkia xantiana subsp. parviflora (assembly GCA_036873135.1). Lineage (NCBI taxonomy): Eukaryota > Viridiplantae > Streptophyta > Magnoliopsida > Myrtales > Onagraceae > Clarkia > Clarkia xantiana. The sequence continues at coordinate 13,588,009 of JAPTYO010000012.1, read as the reverse complement.
GCGAATGTGCGAACCTTAGGTGTCGAAGTTGAGAATTTGAAGTTGTCCGAGTCGGAGAAGATGAAGCAAATATCTGAGCTCGAGGAGCGCCTCTCGCAGCTGAGGGTTGAGTATGATGCGAAATTTATCGGTGCGAGGGATGCTGCCCTTGCGAAGGCACAGGCGGAGGCTGTGGCCGAGTATAATGCGTCAGAAGCCTTTATTAATGATGCTCAACAGGAGAACTCCGAGATGTTGATGCAATATGGACATGAGCTGGTACGTACTATTTATGAGCATTGTCCCGATTTCCCCGTTGCGAAGCTAGGTGATCTTGAGTGCCTTGGGAAGCACTATGCCTGCCTAGAGGGTGGGTGTGCCGGGGACATGGCCGTTGGCGATGAGGCGGAGGGCTCGACTCCTGCCCTTGATGGTACTGGGATTGTGGTTTCCGATGATGAGGGAGGTGGCACTGGGGATCCTCCGACTGGTCATATTTGAGACTTTTTTGCTTTACGTGTTTGTTTAGACCTTCTTGTACCTCTTTTAATGTATTGTTGGATGTATGCCTTTATCTTGTAGACTTGGTGGGTATGCCGTGGACTTGTTGCTTGGATTTGACCGGGGTGTTGCGCTTGTCATGTTAGACGCCTTGATTGTACCTGTTTCCTTATCATGTTATGTGTATCGGATGAATTTGATTATGCATATTGCGGTTTTAACGAAATCGTTAATGTTGTTGCCCCCCTTGGCTATATCGGTTTGTGCCCTTGCATATGATCTTTTCTTCTAAACTTTCATTGTATAGAAGACCTGGTTAGCTGTGTCAATGAGACAGCTTGATGTAACCTTCTTTATTATGTGTCGAGATATTCCGACATGCTGTGTCAATGAGGCAGCATGTTCGATATGCCCCCCTTTTTTGAGGGTGTAGATATGGATCATAGTTGAACTCGCGTTATGGATATTTCATTATAACTTGCAACGTACATTGTTGTGCCTCGTGGTTACAACGCATGTCGTTATGTGTTTCCCCGATATATGATTGTCGCCTATGGTTTGCGGCGTATTTCACGTTATCTTGTATTGTTGTTCTCGTTATTGTATACTTGCATTCGTATTCTCGGAGGTTGCCATGGCTAAGGCTTGGTGTTTTATGGTTGTTTGGATTGGGATGTGGTCGAATGTGTTTGGGTATGTTTGGTGTTGGTATGGAGTATTGGAAATGGGATATCGTTTATAAACCAGCTGGTCTTGTTCATGCCTCTATTTGGTTTTTTTTTCCAATATAGGGCCTTTACGCTAGTTGGTGGTAATCCAACTACGTTTTAACCTTCGCTTGGACATATTTCCAAGCAAGGCCAACGCGCTAAACTGGGTCTATAACCAGGTTAGGGTTGTTTATCCGTAACCCCTACCAAGTTTCCGGTAACATGGGGCCAACACGCTAGAAGGTGTGAACTCCTTCAAGGGTTGTTCCTTTAGAACCTTTACCCAGTTTCGCCCCTGGCGTAAAGGCCAACACAACATCTAGTGGGAACTCCGGAGTGACTGGTTGTAGGCCACTGTCATGTACAAAGTCCAGCGACAGGGCAAGCGCTTAGGTGGTTCATTCGTTTTTTGATGTTTCTCATTTTTATACCGACCGGTTTCGCCCCTTGGACTGACAAGTGTTGTTAGACTCGAATTCGTTGGAGTCTTTATGCTTGCTTATTGGTCCTTGTTGCTTGTCTTGGTACCTGCGGTACTCATGCAAACAACATACATAATTTCATTAGATGGTTGCGTCATAACATGTTGGACATGATACTACAAAAGCTTGCATAGGAATGTAAACTACTCTAAGCTCCACACATGGAGTGTTTTCTCTACTACATAGCTTAGCACAATAAAAAAAAAGGATAGTGGACAAGTGCATATGGGTATGGGTATGCCCCTTGTCGGGTGGTGGGGGGGGGGGGGTTGGTGGATGTGTTTCATGTGGAGGGCGTGTCATGCCTTAAAGTGGTTCAATCGTCCATGACGGACCATTGTCTCGATCTCGTCTTTTAGGGCGAGGCAGTCGCCGGTCTCATGCCTCCGTGTCTCGTGATGTTCACACCACCTATCGAGATTTGGTCCGACGAAGGCTTTTCGGGGAAGGGTGGCTCGATGAGACCTTGAAGGTGCTCCCTGAATAGTTCACCCACTACGATTCTGAGCGGCGTGAAGTCGTAAGATGGTGTATAGCTTTCGAGTCTAGCCGTCTCATTGCTTGCCCTGTCGGTGTCGACATCCTCGTCCGTGTCACATGGATGTCCTATGACCTCTTCCCATATTAATGTGTTTTCCTCCTCCTCCCACATCATTGCGAAGGCCAGCTTGTCCCTGAAATCTTTCATTGTTTGGGTTGTCATGATTCCATAGCCTCCTCCGAAGAACCTGCTTTTCTGGAATTCCAAGTTTCTATAGAAGGCTCGTATGACCTCCCCTGGGGTTGCGTCTTCCGCTGTCGCGTTCTTGCTAAACCTGCGAAAATAAGAACAAATACTTTCCCTTTTCCTTTGAACGACCGCGTCTATATTGATCACGTCTCCTGTTATATTTGGGTTGTCTTGTTCCTCCCTCCTTTCTTCGCGAGTCCCTGCATGAGGTGGGGACTCCTGGGGCACCTGCATAACGTCAACTTCGGTTGTCTCCTCCTCTTCGTCGTGTGTTGGTGCCTTCCTTGACGGGGCGAAGCATAGTAACCTACTTAGGCGTAGTGAGCCTGTGAGGAATTTTGCTTTGCCCCTCCTTCGTTTCTTTTGCTTTCCCGTCTCTTCTTCTCCCTGTTCTTCTGGTATGTTGATCATATTGATCGAGGTGTGTCGGTGTGCCTTAGGCTTCATGGCATTTAGGTAGCATCTACGAGCTGTCACTTGGTCGCCCAATACTTCATTTATTCCGTTGGGGGTTGGGAACTTCATTTTTTGATGGACTGTGGAGGCGATGATTCCTGTCGGGTTGATGGTCGTTCGACCCAAGATACCATTGTAAGCCCCTAGTTCCTCTACCACCACAAAGTTGACGTTCACCTGGATTTGTGCCCATTGTGCCCCCATCGTGACTGGGAGCACGATTGTGCCCAAAGGGTAGGTTGTTGCACCTGCGAAGCTAACAAGTGGGAAGTTCACCTGTTTTAGATCTTGTCTCCTCTTTCCCAATTGTTCGAGCACTCTTACATGTAGTAAGTCTGTCGAACTGCCCCCATCGACAAGAATCCTTTTGACCTCGAAGCCATCTACTTCCAAGGTGACGACCAATGCATCGTCATGCGGGTATACAATGTGCTCCATGTCTTTTATCGAGAATTGGATGACCTCTTCCTCCTCGACCCTTGGGCGCTTGCCATAAAGTTCCATGTTAGTTTGGGAGGCGTATACCTCCCTGGCGTTTGATACTCTTCCTCCTGCGGCCGGTCCTCCGTGGATGACATTGATGGTTCCCCTTTTGATCGGGGGTGGGCGCTCGCCCACCTTCTCTTTTCCTTTGTTATGAGTGCCTTGTGCTTGTGGTGTGCCTCCATTACCCCTTTTTCGATTGTCCACGAATTGTCGTAGCCCTCATTGTCTGATGATGTGGTGTATGTTCGAGAGGAGGGTGTAGCATTCGTCCGTCGTATGTCCGTGCACTTCATGGTTATTACACCATTGGTCTAACTTGCCCCCGATTGGTCCGTCCTTGTACATTAGTGGTGTCTTCCAGATATTCATTTTTTTTCATCACTCCTAAGATCACGGAGGGCGTTGCGTTCAGTGGGGGGCCTTGTTGTTGGTTGGTTGGTCTCCCTCACGACGTTGACTGGTTGAGGCCTCTGTTGTTGTTGCATTGATGGTTGTTTCCATATTGGTGGTCTTCCTTCGAATGGCTTGCTTTGCCTCATCGATCCTCCAGCGTTCGTCTGGGGGGTGTCCTTAACTTTCGGTTGTGCCTATCTCTCTCCAAGTCGATGTATTATTAACGCGGGCTGCTAGTTCCTCCGATGATGCTACCGGTTTTATCGCCAATTTGTCCGCTAGGGCGCTGCTGTTCTTACCAAGGTTCCTGATGAATGCCCGGACTATCTCTCGATTCTCTAACTCCTCGTCGATATCTGCAATGTTTTGATTGAATCGGGTATAATAGCTAGCCAAGGTTTCATCGTTACCTTGTCGTACATAATCCAGGGATCCTGCGCTTTTCTTTAGTTGCCGTTCACCCAAGTACCTTTGCAAGAACTTCTTCTTGAGGTATTCCCAAGAGGTGACGAAGTTCCTCGGGAGGCCGAAGAACCAATGTGCCGCTGGACCTGTTAAAGTGGTTGCGAACAATAGAGCGACTATGTTCTCATTGTGGGTTCTTCCGAAGAGCGCAGCCTCATGTTGTTGTATATGTTCCATCAGATCCCCTTTGCCATTGTATTTCTCTCTTCCTTCATTTAGACCATCCGGCACGTGGCTATGTATTATGTCCTGTGTGAATGGGTGGGATGCCTTGTTGCTGAGGACATGCATGGCCCTTCCCTTAGCCTCCGCCATCATTTTCGTTATTATTTCCTCCCCCCTCTTCCGGGGTCATTGTTGGCGGGTTTGTGTACGGAGTTGTGTCGGCGCCTACTCCGATTCTTGTTTCTCGTAACTCCTCACGTGGAGCTAGGAGTCCTCCGTTGTTTACGACGTGGTGGTCATGTCCTCCCGGGACTTGGCGGTTATCGTCGTTGCCGGCGTGTTCCGCTTGTGCATGGTAGCCTCTACCATTTCCTACACGTTGTTCATGTCCTGTCGGGGGTTGGGGGTACCCCTCTTCATGGAAGCCTTGTGGCGGTGGTACCTGTTCATCATCAAAAAATCCTTCGTTTCTTGGGGGTGGCATGGCCTCCTCATCATGGTGGTTGTTTGCATCTCGAAACACCCGTCCTCCTCCTTGGGCGTAAGCCGGTCTTGCATGGGGAACTTCCTGTGGTGGTATGTCATACGCATTCCGGTTGTAGAACCGGCTATCGTAGGATGAATGTCCATGTGAGTGACCTGCGAAGGGCATGCCATATGGTGGGAAACCATAGTGAAAACCGCGTGGGGGCATCCCGTAAAGGGAGCTATGTGAGAAGGTCCTGGGATGTCTCCTTTCCACTCCTCCTGATTGATGCCTACTCTGTGGGGTGCTTGATGCCGACGATGCATACACGGGCATATTCTGTTGTTGGTGTTGTTGCTCCGACGGAGTCTTCTCCTGTACCTGTCCCTGTACTTCGATGTTTACCCTTGGACGATCCTTCTGTCCGTTGGGTGGCCGTTCCCTAGGTGGTGGTTCGCTTCGTGCGGCCATTCCTCGAGTGATCGCCAGGTTTTTTGTTCGAGTCACGCAGACGGTGCCACTGTTGGATCACGCTACCAATTGGTTCGGGTCGTGCGTGAACCAATCAGTAGGTATCCGACAGAAATGTATGAACCTGTAGAAATATTCGTCTTTGGAGTGCGATTCATTTCGTAGGAATGATTTCCGCTTTGGCGATCCGCCTAAAGACGTTGGGATATTGTCTTCATTCTGATATTCCACCTGAAGAAGTCGAAGGTGATCCTTGTTCCGATGTTCCACCTAAAGACGACGAAGGTAGTCCTTGCTCTGATATTACACCTAAAGACGTCAAAGGTAGTCATTGCTCCGATGTTCCACCTAAAGACGTCGAAGGTAGTCCTTGCTCCGATATTCCATCTAAAGACGTCAAAGGTAGTCCTTGCTCCGATGTTCCACCTAAAGACGTCGAGTGAGGGGGTTGTCCTCGTTCTCCTATCTCCGATCTCCGTTATGCTCCGAGTACCTGCAAATGGACTACCGAACACCAAAGGGGGGGGGCTCGGTGAGCCCACTCCGATGCCTAAATAAGTATATGCTCTAGAGAGAGAAGGTCTAGAGAGAAGGGAGAGCAAAATGCATGAGAGCTCAAGTTGTTCAAATGAAATGGCAAGAGTCCTATTTATAGGGCTCTTGGACCATTAGTCGACTAATCGCCAAATTAGTCCGTTAATCATGCGTTTAACTAAGATAAGTAGGGATTAGGCCAAGCTAAGCATCAGAGGCGTGGGGAACGATTTTGGTAGTTCGGGGTATGTTGGATCACGCTACCAATTGGTTCGGGTCGTGCGTGAACCAATCGGTCGGTATCCGAAAGAAATGTATGAACCTATAGAAATATCCGTCTTTGGCGGTGATTTTCTCTGAGTTCGGGTTTTGTCGTGTGTAGGTCTAAGACCTTTTTGGGTCCGAGTGGTGAGTAAGTCGGGTCGAAACGGGTCTAAGTGGGTGTATATCCATCACTATACGTATTAAATCAAAATGTAAAATTTAAAAAGTGTAAGTTAGTTGTTTTCAAAATAAATATTCCTTTAAATATTATCATATTAAAATATAGTATACTCTCATATATATTAATATTATAATAATAACAATATCGCGTTACATTGCACGTTATAAAGTATACAAAATATTTTAATATAACATTCCACTTCATATATTAGAACTAAAACTGCAAAGTACAATTTAACATTACATTACTTAGCTCATATAATTTGTAATATCACATTACGGTTACATTATATTATGGTAGGTGTCATATCTTTCGACCCTTTCTGTTAGGACCAGTGTTATCAGGACCAGACCGGCGGTCCGACCGGGTTCGAACCGAAATGAGTGTCTTCTACGGTCTGGTTGAGAAATTACGGAGGATGTAAACGAACCCGTTTCGATAGCTGGTTTTTTGGCAAACCAGCTGGTTCGCCGGTTCGGACTTTATGAAAAAAAAAAAAAAAAAAGGTTTACCTGAATTTGAACTGGCCGCAACCAAAAACAGAAATATATCAAAGTTCAAAGTGTCGCAGGCACTGGGAGAATGAAGAAAGAAGTCTGAAGAGTGAAGACTCTGAACTCCAAAGAACAACAGCCATCACCGCTTCGCCGACTGCTCCGCCGACCACCACTGCTCTAAAGCTCTCTCTCTCACTCTGCCTCGTCGAATATCTATCTGTAGGGATTTAGAGAGTTCACTCACCTAAATCTAAACCTCACAATGTATATGGGACTGCTTATAAACGGAATGTACTCAACGAATCAACCAGAATTGCACTGATGAACAAAGAAGAACATGTATTACTTGATAATGAAGAAAGAAATTACATTGCCTTAAATAGCCTAAATTGCAACGGGAATAAACAGAAAATTCCGCAAATCTATCAACTAAATAGATCCACTACTTTGCTACAACGATTATCAATAAAATCGGAAGAATCAGTTGCAAATCCGTGAAGTTCGTTTTCTGCGTTCTTCAGTTGCGGGATTGAACCGGACTTGGACCGCTGCTGAACCGCTGGCAAGATTTGTTGATGCTGGACCAGCCGGTTCGGAAAAACTTAACACACTTAACTGTCTAAATTTTCCGAAAATATTAAACTTCAACACTCTCCCCTAAACTGAACTTGATTACCTTCAGTTTAGTTTAATGACTCCTAATTTTGATCTCAGATCTTCAAACGAACTTCTCTTCAATCCTTTGGTAAAGATATATGCAATTTGTTCCTTGCTATTGCAGTATTCAACTTGAATTTCTCCTTCATTTACCAAATCTCTAAGAAAAAACATCTTCACATTGATATGCTTGCTTCTGCCATATAACACAGGGTTCTTTGAGAGTTTCATTACTGAGTTATTGTCACAGTACAATAGTGTTGGCTCTCCTTTATCTTGCTTCATAAAATGCAGGATTTTTCTCATCCAAACAACATGACAACTACACATGGAAGCTGCTACGAACTCAGCTTCAGTACTGGACAAAGTGATAATAGGTTGCTTCTTGGATATCCAGCAGATATCAGCTCCACTCATCACAAAAGTGAAGCATGTGGTGCTCTTTCCATCATCAATAGATCTTGCAAAATCACTGTTAGAAAAACTACAAGTTTTGAATCTTCAACCCTTTCTATATTTGAGCCCTAACTCTCTTGTTCCTTGAAGGTATCTTAGTACTCTTTTTACTGCTAGAAGATGCATTTCAGTAGGATTTTCCATAAAACGACTCAATAGACTCACAGCATACTGAATGTCTGGCCTGGTTGCCGTCAGATACATCAATGATCCAATCATCTGCCTATAGAGTGTTTTGTTAACTTATGATCCTGACCCTGCTCTTGTGAGTTTGTTTCCTAGTTCATAAGGTGTACTAACTAAGTTTCAATTCTCCATTTGAAACTTGATTAGTAACTCACCTATGTACTTCCTCTGACTGACTAAGATTCCCTCATCACTTTGTTTGATTTCTAAGCCCATAAAATAATGCAACTTACCTAAGTCAGACATTTCAAACTCAATGGTCATCTGTGATTTAAACTCTTCACACATCCTGACTGAGTTACCTATATAGATCAAATCATCTACATAGACACAAACTATCAAGAGATCTCCATTTGACTCATTTTTTATAAAAGTGTGTGTTCATATGGACAATTTTCAAACTTTTGTTGCAGAAGGTAACTCTCTAATCTGCTATACCAAGCCCTAGGTGCTTGTTTCAATCCATAAAGTGCCTTCTTAAGTTTGTAAACCTTGTTTTCTTTTCCTTTGATTTCAAAACCAGGTGGTTGATCTACATAAAATTCTTCATCTAAGTTTCCATGTAGAGAAGCTGACTTTACATCTAGTTGAAACAAGGGCCACCTATTCTGAGCTGAGAGTGCAAGAACAGTCATGATTGTGTCTAATCTTGCAACAGGTGCAAATACTTCAGTATAATTGACTTCATATGACTGTTTATAACCCTTAGCCACCAATCTAGCCTTATACTTATCCACTTCCCCTTTTTCATTCAGCTTGGTTTTGAAAATCCATTTAACTTCTTTAGTTGACTGACCCCTAAGCAAGTTGACAAGATCCCGAGTTTCATTCTTTTCTATAGAAACTAACTCAATTTTCATAGCTTTCCTCCATTTTAGACTCATGTTAGCAGTATCATCTAATGGATCACAATCAGTAAAGATGCAATAATAAGTAACATGCCCAGGTTCATTTCTATGAATTTGAACTGTTGATACCTCATAATTTTCGAGCCAATGAAGTCTCTTGACTCCTGTTTTCTCCTGAATGATTGCTCCTGAGTCAAGTTGCCTCTGAACCTGTCTACTGCGCTCTGGAAGTCTGAGTTGGGGGTCTCTCAGGTAAGCATCACCATCTTGGTTTGTTGATCCTTCTGATTTAACTGGTTTTTAGACTACTTGGCCTCCTGAGTTTCCTTCTTCACTAGTTGTGCTTTGGCCCTCATTTATCCTTGTCTGAGGTGTTGCTTCTTCAAAATCAGGAACTATAAGCTTCCAGTCATCCCTTGCTACACCCCATTTCCATGAGGAGAACTCATCAAACACAACATTGTTACATTACGGGGAGTAATCACTACGGATACTATAAAAAAAATGTACATACTACTAATCGATATTACGCAGCAGAAGATTCGCACATACCTCAGACGTAATCTGTAGTCCCAAGATCCTGCAGCAGGGAGTTCACGGTCCCTTGGTCGGCACCCGTAGATGTTCTTGTTAAGGAAGCCCTACGCAGTATATTCTCCACAGCAAAGCCTCAGATCTATTCTTGACAGGGACGGACTTCGGAGTGTTTGCTCGATGGCAAATTGGCACACCCTTGGTGGTGGTGAAGTTTCGGCCGAACTAGGGTGTTATGGGGGAGAGTTTTCTCTCTAAAACACTCTAAGGAGGAATTAAGGATTAACCTAATAAAACCCCTAACATCCTCTTTATATAGGAGGAGTAAAGGAGACAAAGGTCCACTTTACCCACCTATATAATTTTGGCCGGCCACTATGCATAGGGAGGCCCAATTTTGGGTCTCTCATGCCAATTGGGATTTGGGTCTGGCCCAATGTCCTAATGTGACATTTACCCAATTGTCTTAGGTAGCGTATACATATAATGGGCTTCCATTTACGGCGCCCATCACCATATGCTTACAGCTCCCACTCGCCGGAATGGGAGGGTGCCTGTTAATGTATTGTCTTCCAAATCTGCATCAACATTTCACTCATTCGATCTCGCTCTTGCTTCCGAATAGTTCATACGAGGTTTCCCGTGCGACCGGAGAACACGACGGGCATCGTGTTACTCATCTGTTAGGAGTGTTGTAGCGCCCGCGGAACGTTGATTCCCTTTCTCCAACCAACCTGTCATAAACAATATAGTGTCGCGATGTATCCTAGGTCAACTGATAATTCTCCATTTGCCTAGTTTCCACATAGGAACACTTCTCCAAGGCATTCGTACAAGTATTCGCAACCTTCAACTAATATCCGGTTGGTGGCCACCTAGTGAATACAAGAGTCAGTGAATTACAGGTGAACTTGACCATTCCCATCGCTCATATCCTTAGTCAAACCCAACCGGTTTCCAAAGACGTGGTCACTGGCCTTTTTGTTCAGCACTACGCTCGTACGCCGGGAAGCGAACATTGAGCCTAACCTTAGATATGAGTTCTGAGTCCGTGAGGATACTTTGGGTGCCTATTCATAAGGTTCCCAGGATCAATCACACGCTCGAGGTGAAGAAGTTTGCGCCCGTTAGAATCACGAGGATTCTTATCTAGCACAACAGAGTTGTGACCCCGTGGTCGAACATGGTACGCGCAGTATGAAGCACGCGTCGGTAGCATACCTGAACTTTTAAGTTGACAGGAATGGGATATATCAATCATGCTATCGCATATTCTCATCTGGCCCAGAATGTGGTTTAATAACGAACTGAGTTCATCACGGCTATTTGCAAAAACGAAGATCATGTCGAGTTACTTCGAGACTAGATAATCGTCTTGCGTAATCAGGTTTATCCCCTGATTCTTAGCCAACCTTGCTTGGTAGAGGCCTCCCTCCACCGCAAGACGACCGTACCTGTGTGACTAGGTAAGGCCTACATTCGACTTAGTTTGGCAGATGATTGCGTCCTCCTACGACTTAGTTTATAGACCGTAAAACTGATGTATTCAAACATTATGACTTCGATGGATCATAAACTCGATTGTAATTATCTTGTTTATTAAAAACGTAACTTTAAATTATCAAAATGTTATCACAGATACATGCCACTTTTAAACCCTACACAATCCAAGCAGTTTTACATGTTTTTCGAATATCTCCCTGCGTAGTGGTTTAGTTAATGGGTCCGCAACCATGTTATCAGTGGACAAGTATTCCAAACTGATTGTATTGTCTTCTACCATAGATTTAGCATAAAAATATTTCACATAAATGTGTTTAGTCCTACTATGGTACTTTGGATTCTTAACTGTCGCAATAGCTGCCTGACTGTCAGAGTTTACCACGACGGGTTTACTCACGGCTTTGTCACCATGAGACTGATTATAAGCGGAATGTACTCAACGAATCACGCAGAATTGCACTGATGAACAAAGAAGAACATGTGTTACTTGATAATGAAGAAAGAAAATTACATTGCCTTAAATAGCCTAAATTACAACGGGGATAAACAGAAAATACCGCAAATCTATCAACTAAACAGACACACTACTTTGCTACAACGATTATCAACAAAATCGGAAGAATCAGCTGCAAATCCGTGAAGTTCGTTTTATGCGTTCTTCAGTTGAAGGATTGAACCGGACTTGGACCGTTGTTGAACCGATGAACCGCTGGCGAGATTTGTTGATGTTGGACCGGCCGGTTCGGACAAACTTAACTGTCTGAAGTTTTGGAAAATAGTAAACTTCAACACTCTCTAATCGATCGAATTCTCTTTCGTTTTGTTCCTCTCCACTCAAAGCTCCAATCACCAACTCCCTCCGTGGCTGGTTATACAGGAAGCGAGGGTTCGAATCGAAGTTGTAGCTCTTCTCTCCACATCTCCACATCTCCTTACGGTGGAAGTTTAAAAATAAAGGGCGAATGGAATTCAGCCATCTTCATAATCTGTAAGCTAGCTTCTGTATATAGTGTAGCCTATAATTGATCAATTTTGTAGATGAATGGTTAATTGGATGAGTTTGGATGGCATTTTTTGAGGTGGTGGAGCGATTTGCTTACTATGGTTTGGCAAGAAACCTAATGAAAGAAATGGGACAGCCAATCGATAGCCACCGATTGTCTGACCAATTTGCACCAATACCGGTCGGACCGGGTTTGAATCAGGTCGAACCAGACGAACCGAGAACTGGTGGCCTGACCGGTTCGACATCCGGTCTTGATAACACTGGTTAGGACTACTGTTGAATTGGGCTAAACGTTGTCCAATTAGTTTCCACCAAAACTAGCTTGTCACCAAGTCCGAATTAATTACCAAAAAAATTTCTCAACTAAGCCAAATACAAGAAATATTGGACAAGTTAATGAGATCTATATATTTTGTAATATAAAATTTAAACATAGAACTGATAGGGACCGCGCGTACGCAGTCCCTTATGCCACAAATTATGACGTAGACTCTACCACTTGGGTAGATCTTAAGCGGGCACCCCTCCGAAGCGCAATAGAGGTCACAAGCCTAGCCCATGAGCCTTCTTGTTCGCCTATTGATCCCGTCTAGGTAAGTAATTAACTAAACGTCTCATCCGCTTCTTTTATTACACACAACTCGCACTATTTCCTTGAAACTACCGATGTGGTACTCTGACTTGGAGAGTTTGATTTGAACCAAAAAATAGAGTTAGAGGACAAAGGCTTTTACATGTTTGTTAGCCCAGTTAAAGCGTATGAAATTTTCTTATGTTTTGTTTGGGCCAGAGAGGCCTTTGGTAAACAAAAATTAAGGAAAACATTTTTCTTTATTTTGGAAAAATTCGTCAGCAACCACCAACAAAGGGAATGACTCATATTGAACCCCAATTTATACACAACATATCTGGCGATTTACAGCCACCCCAACCTAGATTTTTTTTAGTACATGATCATTAGGATTTGTATTTATTTTTTTATTTTTTTTGAATAAATAGGAAAAATGCAATCAGTCAACTAAATCCGACTGTGGGTAAACTCAAAAGTCGTACGTTATGAAAGATTTCGGTTTCCAATGAAAAATATCTAAAGTAACAAAAACTTTGTCCAATTTCACAGCTTCCTTAGTAAGATAGTCTGCAACCTTCTTCGATTTCCTAAATATGTGTCTCAACTTAAAAAGATTAAACAGCAAGAGTAACTTCCTTCAATCAAAATTAAAGGTGTCAGTGATCTATCATCAATCAATTATTTAAAGATTAAAATTAACTGCCTCATTGGTATCCATCTCCACACAAATCGATTTCGTACCCAAAATTTGAGCAAAGATTGAGATGTCTCTTACAGCGCACAACTCAGGAATCAAGTGCCAATGTTCCTTTGAAATTCACAAATAAAACCTACATCTTCATTTCTTAACACTATCCCCTCCGACTGCAGATTCTGGATAACCAAATGCAGATCCACTTATATTTACATATTATGCTTTTGAATATATGCTGTAAATATTATGTTGTAATTACATATCCATATTTGTAAATGTCAGATTATAAATAAATCATTCAACCCCTCATTAGAGATCACAGTTGAGATTCACGAATTCTTATTTTGCTTTATGGTATTAGAGCTTCACCATGGCAAATACTATTAACCTCTCTTCACTTTTAGCTCTTCTATGGCATCTTCAACGTCTTTATCTTCCTCACTCCCTTCTTCAATTCCAAACATCCATTTTCAATCGGAAGGAAATGATGGTTATCACTACTGGAAACATAGTAATGGTTCCGCTGCTCAGAGCTTACGAGTTTCTCCAATTTGTTTACGGCACTACTGTTGCGCCGACACAAACAATAATAAATTGACAGACAAAAGAATAAAATCATGAATACATAAAGTGGGTGATTTATGATCAATTTTCCCTTACATGTATCATGATAAATCTCAGCCCTGAGGTGGGTTCGAATCTTGGCTCAGTCTCCACCTCACACCAAGCTTGGAAAGCTACAGCGACACTATTTGACTCGCAAACCTTGGCTCAAGAATATCTTCTTGATCAGCAATGGCGGGCAGTCCGGAAAGACGATGCTTCAATGATCGAGTTTCTCACCACAATCAAGCAACTTGCGAATCAATTCTCCCTTCTCTGGAAAGTTGTCACACCTGCACTGCTGAACAAACACATTACTTCTAGGCTCGTTACCGACTGGGAACCACATGTCTTGGCTCTCGCTCCTACTCTCGCCACGATGTCAACGGATGAGCTTTGCGCCCTTCTTCTCACGCAAGAGGCTCGACGGTCGTTTGCTTCCTCTCAGACCGAACCGTCGTTGTCAATTCTAGTGGGTGCGCCTCCTGCCATTGTGAATTTTTCCAGAGCATCCAACAATCGCGGTCGTGGTCGTTTTGGGAGCTGTTACAGCTGATCCTTGAGAAAAAAAAAACGAGCTTGGATTGTGTAGGTACAGTGTAATATTCATAAACTCATTATGACACGTACACTCCACAAATTAGCACTCATAATGTCTACTAAAGTTTTGAAAAGCAGACCAGTCCGGCGGTCGTACTGGGTTGGACCGTGAAGCAGCTTTAGCAACGCCCCGATTCAAGAATATATATATATATATATATATATATATATATATATATGTGTGTGTGTGTGTGTGTGTGTGTGTATTTGAGAAAATTACCAAAATAAGCATATTATAATACTAAAATACAAGATTGTGCATAAATTTGAAAATTACACATATAGGCATACAATCGTCTCCCAGTCAAGGGTGTGACCAAAATACTGGTCAAGCCCTGATGGGAGTCAAGGGTTTGACCAATATTTTTGTCAAACTGATATTTTTTTGCTGGGTGATGTAGTGGATTTCGAAGTATTAGATTTTGGCGCGCGAATACAAATTTTCACGCGGAAACGGCGATCTAAGAAAGATCTATAGTTTACCATATGGTTCAACGCTTTTTGGCCAAATTCTTTCGTTAAGAGAGTTAAATTTGCAATTTATATTTCTTTAGTTTTTTTTCTTTCAATTTTTGGTTTTTATTGGATTTATTATCTGTTAATTTTGGAATCAGCTAGGTTTAGGGTTTTAGATTTATCTATATAAACTTTGTTTAGCAGTCTTAATATTCAATTTTGAAATTATTATTAATGAAAAATCGGGGTTTTCCTCAATCCTACGTCAAATGATGTGGGGGGGGGGGGGGGGGGTTTGAAGTGTCGGATTTTTGTGCGTGAATACATTTTTTTCATGCGAAAATGGCGATATGGGAAAGAATTATAAGTATAGAGTTCAACGTTTTTCTGTGAAATTTCTTCGTTTAGAGGGTTAAAATTTCAATTTATGTTTCTTTATTTTATTTTTGTCATTTTTCAGTTTTTGTTGGATTTATTTGTTAATTTCGGAATTACCTATAGTTAGTGTTTTAGATTTCTCTATATAAACTATGTTTAGTAGTCTTAGTATCAGTCTTTTTATATAAACATAATGATATTCACCTTCAAATTGTCTTGGACTTTTTTATTTAAGAGATTGGTGTGCCAAATGGATTGATTTCCCAAGGTGGGTGACTATGGAGATCTTGATGATTATATATTTGTGTGTATTATCAAATAATTTATTTTTTTATTTTTTATATTTGAACGTACAAGTTTCTATAATCTATTCTATATTATATAAATCAGTAGGAAAGAGAGTGGTTAAATCTTACAATGCCACGTCAGCGTTTTCGAACTCCTCTTGCGTGCTACACTGCTACCTCACCTCCTTTCTATTGGACTAGCATGTGTTTAGTAATGGGTCTATATTAATAATGAACTTAATTTTAAGATGACCCAATATTTTAAAAAACCTTTGGCCAAAAAAAAATATTTAAAAAAACCATTATTGTTGAGGTCGGTTCCACCTGGGACACCTCGGGTTGCTCTTCGCGAACGGGTTGGATGTGCACGCATGTACGGTCTCATGTCAGCACGTCACGATCCACGATCCGCGAACCTCGATCCTGGAACCCCGAACTTGGCTTTGGCTCCAATCCCGATCTCCTACACGTCGGGTCCTGTAAAACGGGCAATAACCAGCATGGAGAGAGGGTGGCGCTGGTTGAGCCCTCTCCGATGCTTAAGTCACAATCTAGAGAGATAAAGTATGTAGAGAGAGGTCAGAGCACAAATAGCCAATTTGGGAGAGTTTCGAGTTAAGTTGTCAAATGGGAGGTCTAGGTCCCTATTTATAGGAAACCCGAGAACGGTACCCGGTTTTATGCGGTTCAATGCCGGTTTAAAGGAGAACGCTTACCGACATCGATGTTGGTTATGTGCGCACTGACTTCTCATACTTAGTAAAAATAATAGGGGTAAGCGCGCGGTGCTAGTTGACAGTCCGGACCATGTCGGATGTCCGACATGGTCCGGATTGCCGGGCGAACCGGATCAGTCAGGACTGTCGAGGCAATCCGGAGGTCCGGATTGCCATGGGGCAATCCGGACCTCCGGGCTGCCTTATGGAAATCTGGAAGTCCCGGTCCGGGTGTTGCGCGCATCTGGACCGTTTTGGACTCGGGGTGTCCGCGGTGAAATTCGTTTGTGGGTTTCGTCGTGTTTGTGAGGTCTGAAACGTAATTGGGCAGATATCCAACAATTATCATAGTCTATTATGTATTATTTTGCTGCACATATTATTTATTTATTAGCTTGTAAAAAGTAGCTCAAATCATAATAATAATAATATTATTCTATATTATTTAAATCAGTAGGAAAGATAGTGGTTAAATCTTACGATGCCACGTCAGCGTTTTCGAACTCCTCATGCGTGCTACATCACCTCCTTTCTATTGGGCTAGCATGTGTTTAGTAATGGGTCTATATTAATAATGAACTTGATTTTAAGATGACCCAATATTTAAAAAAAAAAACCTTTGGCCAAAAAAAAATATTTAAAAAAAACCATTATCATAGTCTATTATGTATTATTTTGCTGCACATATTATTTATTTATTCAGTATTGATACGGATTCCGAAATAAGGTTCCGTAATATTCCGAATTCACTGGGTGATCAAAATACCCAATAAGTTGTAATAAATTACATAAGGTGCCATTGTGACACAATTCGGAGGATGTCGGAATCTCCTTTCGGATTCCGTATCATCTCTCTTATTTATTAGCTTGTAAAAAGTAGCTCAAATCATGATAATAATATTATTACTACATATGAAACATATATAATAATTATGCATTTTATCTTAATAGATAAACAAAGTCCAAGTCTACTTATGCATTTTTTTTTCTAAATCTAAATTAAAAAAGTGTATTACAGTTTTGAATGTGTTTTTTCTTTTGATTATATTATTATTATTAAAGTCTACACGCATGAATTCTCTTCAAATTTGAGTATTCGATTCATTTTCTCGGTGTGTATTAGATTAGGGATCCATGCTTTTTATAAAACGACATCATCTAATAGTAGGTAAACTCAGCATTTTTGCTTCAACCAGT
Organism: Clarkia xantiana subsp. parviflora; assembly: GCA_036873135.1. Taxonomy (NCBI): domain Eukaryota; kingdom Viridiplantae; phylum Streptophyta; class Magnoliopsida; order Myrtales; family Onagraceae; genus Clarkia; species Clarkia xantiana. The sequence continues at coordinate 13,570,537 of JAPTYO010000012.1, read as the reverse complement.
TAGCTAATTGATCAAGATTCTAAATTGAATGATTTCACTCTGTAAGTTGTTTCCAAATAATTATATGCCAATTGATAGTAAAATGAATTATCACAAGATCATAAGGTTCGACTTTATATAATTTTATCCAAATAGACACAGAGCTAAAGCACTCCGATGTTAATTTCTGTTCAGGTTATACACTCCTAACAGATCCTGTATGATTGGCTGTGAAGCTAATGATTTTTGCAATTTCATAATCTAATGGTATTGTCTTTATGATGGACATTTTTAAGTTTGAGAATACCTCATTCTCTTAGTTGTGTGATCAATATGTTTTAGTCAGACTGAAAGTTCCATATTCCGTTGATTATTGTTTTATTGAGTTAATTGCAAGTTCGCAAAAAAAAAAAAAGGTCCACTATTATGTTTTGTTTTATACATATTAACTCATTGTTTTTTGCAATTCTATGATAACAAAATGTTTGAGCTTCTGATTTTTCCTCTCTTTTAAGATATTGAATTAACGCAAATCTAAAAAGTGGATCATAAGTCATAGTTTACTATTGAATTGTATTATTATTATTATTATTATTATTATTATTATTATTATTATTATTAACAGGTAAAAGAATTACTAGGTAAAGAGACAATGATGATAATTTTAGAAGAAAACTACATGTATAGAGAATCGACTGTAGCTTGGCATGGCATACCATTATTTATGAAGTTATATGATAAAAAGATGTTTGAGCTTCAAAGTTTTCATTATCTTTTAAGATATTCAACAAATATTGATTTACAAAGTGAATCAAAATGTAATAATTTACTATCAGATTTATTGATTATGTACCTTTCGTATGTTGATTCTACTGTGTAAGATATTGAGATAAAAAAAAAACGGTGTAAAATATTTAGTTTTCATGGACTCTCTCCTCTTTTATTGAATGTTTACTGTCATATACTTATATTTCATCATTTTTTTGGTTTTAAAGGAGTTAGATGGTAAAGAATCAAATGTTAGTGGCTCTAAAGGAGATAACACCTCATGGATATCATTGATTCTATAATATGTGGGGTAATTAATTCTTTTGTAAAATCATCACTTTATTGAACAAATGTAGATCTAAATAGTGAAAGTGATAATTTACAAAGTCTTTGGAGGAAAAACAAGTATAATATCATTTGTTACTTCCAATATTATTACATATTAAAATTTACAGTTTGGCAATTCGTCTTGCGCGTAACGCATGATCAACGCCTAGTTTGTATTAAATGTTAGGATCAATTTAGACGTTTGAATGGTTTCTTTTTTATGTTGTAAATGGTTTATGTTAATGCTGAAATTTAATTTTTGAATTAAGATTTTGGTCAAACTTGAGGTCGAAACCTAGACTCCCAATCGGGGGTTTGACCGCAGTTGGTCAAACCCTCGACTGGGTGTCTAGGGTTTGACCACAACTTTTGGTCAAACCCTCGACTGGGAGTCGATGGTTTACTCATTTTTGTCAATTTTAATTTTGTGTGCCTATTTTTGTATATACCAATTAAAATATGTTTATTTAGCAAAACAAATCCAAAATACTTATATCTCTGATCACATTAAATGTTTTATGAAATTAATATGTTCAAATATGTTTTGTCACCAACATTGTACCAATGCCGGAATCGGTGAAAGTCAAGCACTTTATTGTGTTAAGAACCTAAAAACTAGTCACATGTTTCATCCATGTTGAAATTTGGTATTTCAGGATTAAAATATTAATATTGACAATCCCATGTTTCATTTTAGTTGCTTTTCGGTGTCTCGGTGTGATTATTTTAGAGAAGCCAATCCCGACGAAATCGACTGTCAAATTCAAGCTCCCATGCACACTCTCTCCACCTCACCTTGCCGGACCGTCACCATGCTGGGACCGTCACCATGCTGGGATCGTCACCTGAGAAGCTGGCCACATCCGCACCAGTAAATCCCGCTTAGTTGTCGCTGAAAATCGCTCAACACTTCTCTGCTGGAAACCATTTCTTTTGGATGTTCAATTTGGGGGGATTTTATGAAAAGTAAATCAGTGATGAATTATGAGTGAGTCTAATGATGCAAACGATTGAATGGAAAGGAAAAAATACACGGAGACACCAAATTTCAACAAAAATTAAAACAGGCTGTTCATATTAATATTTTAATCCTGAGACACAAAATTTCAACATATGTGAAATCTGAGACTGTTTTTAGATTATGTGTTAACATGTCTTTTGGTCCATGATGTTTGACCACTTTTGGGTTTTGGTCCATGATGTTTTTTTTTTGCCCAGTTTTGGTACCATATGTTTGCAGATTTTTCTAGTTTTGGTCCGACCGTTACATTCCGTCCATTTTTGCCGTTAAGTGACATGTGCAAGTCACGTGATACACCCTAAACTTTCAATATTGTTCAAATTTGGAGGAATTGACCCATTGAACTAGGTTTAGGGTGTCAATTCCCCCAAATGTGACTCATTAAACCTAGTTCAATTCGCCCAAATTGAACGGATTTTTCTACCATGCTCTTGCTTTTTTTATTACTAGGGTGGACATAATTGTAACCTATGTAAAACTTTTAAAGTATGAAAAAATATGAAATTTTTAACCACGCCTAATATTTGCATCATATTATTAATAATATCAATTTCCCTCTTTGGTTCACATTTAGGACAATAGAAAAATACAAAAAAAAGTACCAAAAGCATGGTGCTCTTGGAGCATGATAGAAAGATACAAAAAGAACTAGGTTTAGGGTGTCAATTCCTCCAAATTCAAAATTGAAAGTTTAGGGTGGATCTCGTGACTTGCACATGTCACTCAACGAAAAAATTGGACGGAATGTAACGGTCGGACCAAAACTAGAAAAATCTGCTAACCTATGGTACCAAAACTAGGCAAAAAAAAAAAACATCATGGACCAAAACCCAAAAGTGGTCAAACATCATGGACCAAAAGACCTGTTAACCCTTAGATTCTTTAACCTTTTTTTCCCATTAATTAAAGGGTTAACATGTCTTTTGGTCCATGATGTTTGACGACTTTTGAGTTTTGGCCCATGATGTTTGTTTTTGCTTAGTTTTGGTCTCATATGTTTGCATATTTTTTTTTTTGGTCATTCTGTTAAATTCCGTCCATTTTTTTCGTTAAGTAACATGTGCAAGTCACGTGATCCACCATAAACTTTTAATTTTGTTCAATTTAGTCCCTTTAATACTTTTCTAACTTTTTTTTGTTTAGTTTAGTCTCAAATTTTAAAAATTCACCCGAAATTGGACAATTAGGTCCAATTGACCTAGCACTGGGCTAGCCCAGGGCTGGCTCCGACCCTAGTCGAGGTCACCAAACCCGGGCGACCCCGACTGGGGTCTGACCCAGCCCTGGGCTAGGTCAATTGGACATATATCAACAATATGATAATTTTTTGAGAGTATTTGAGAAAATTTTTGGGTTTAGAGTTTAGGTAACTTTAATTGTGTGCTGAGATGCGCCGGCGCATCTCAGCTTATATAGACATTTGGGGTGCATCTGTCAGATGCGCAACGGACATGGCACATCCGACAGATGCGCCTGTCGTAACGGTTAAATAATTGACCGTTACGATATGGCGCATCTGCCAGATGCGCTGATGGTGATTACGGCTCGGGAACTCGTTTTTCCATGTTTCTGTGTTTGAGTTCCAAAAGTTAGTTAGATCGGTGATTTTTTTCCATATATTTCTACCAATTCGAGCATTAATCTGTTAGTGGATTGGTTCGAGTCTAAATGATGTTAGGAGTTAGGACTGGTTCGTTGTCTAATAATCTAAGTTTCCACCAAAACTAGATCATCACAAAGCTTGAACTCATGAATAGAAATAACCATAGAAACGCTATTAAGTTCTATATACAAACTGAATTTTACACTTAGAATTGGTAGGGACCGCGCGTACGCAGTCCCCTCTACCACAAATTATGACGTAGACTCTATCACTTGGATAGATCTTAGGCAGGCACCCCTCCAAAGTGCAATGGAGGTCACAAACCTAGTCCATGAGCCTTCATGTTCGCCCATTGAACCCGTCCAGGTAAGTACTCTACACAACGTCCCATCCGCCTCTTTTATTACACACTACAGCAAACTTCCTCCTTCAAACTGCCGATGTGGTACTCTCTCAGTTGATGAAAAGCATGGATTTTCACTTTGTTTCGGTTTGGGCCTTATATATATAGATAGAAAGGAAAGGCGCCGTTCATGGAATTAAGCAAAGCCCATTTCTTTAGTTACACCAACTTAGGTATGAACCTCTTACTATAAGTCCGAATCAAAGGGAACAAAATCCGCCCCACTGCAGGCTTGCTTGTGTAATTTGTTATATGAGATCAAGATTTTACACACAAAACTGGAAAAAAGAAAAATCATGACTAAATTCTTCAAAATGTAAACATCATTTAGATCAACAACATACAACAAAGTAGTATAGTCATCCTGGCATGGCAACAAATAAAAAACAGCCCGCAATAACTCTGAACCAAAAAAAAAAATGTATAGTCTAGGGGGAAAACCAAGCGCTAATAAGGTCTGCTAAAGAATAAAAAACAACAGAATAAAAAACAACAAAATCGGGTCCAGCGATATGCAAATGGATCCGGCATTGCTTTTTAAAAGTCGTTATATACAGCTAGTCCTCTCTAGGAGCCAAACCCTAGGCTTCAACAGCACAGCAGTAATAACAATATCCCATGAAATCAATCAAATCAAATCCTCACAAAACCAAAGCTGCTATCTCAGTTCGATGGTGAAGGCAGGCACTTGCCTTCTTCATCTCTATTCTTTCTCCTCTCTTCTCTTCTCAAAACAAATCAGTCTGCTCTCAGTTTCAATATCTCCTTGGTTGTCCTCAGCCTAAAGTAAGGCATGTGTTCCTGCAACCATAAATTCAACAAGCTTTTCTTAGACAAGATATAAAAGCATGACAACAGGTTTTATAACCAGATGGACCTTTCTTTCACTACTTGTAAGTTAGGTATACCTGGTTGAAACAGAGCCCAAGACCTCTACTAAAAAAATCTGCATATTTGATCATGAACATTCCACAGTCATACCTGTTCAACACACAATAAGGTCTGGTCTATCAGCATCTTTATTTGAGACCAGTTTCACCAAGAAAAGCCACAAATATATCCACAAATGCAAATTATAAATAAAACAAACCCATTCTCCTGTTCCGGGAGATCTTCCACATATTCTTTCTGCCAAGATTGCACATCAATGTCCTTTCCAGTCTTGTCCTTCACTTCGTCCACAAAATATCTAGCCTGAGTTATTAAGCAGCCAAACTTAGCAGCAGTCAAGTGTGTATTAAAAACATATTGCTAAGGTTCCTGGCCACAATATTTTTATCCTTTACCTAGCATATATAATTAAAGACAAAAGAATGATTTACCAATAAAAGAAACTACAATTGACAACTTTATGGATTTCTCAACACAAAAACCATGTATTTCCCATTAGTGAACATGCTCTAGTGATTCTATGCAAAACCCTCACCTTATGCTGGTAACAAAGTCAGTGCAATGTCATTCAAATTTCAACCTCTACTATGACAATAGAAACACAACCATATGGATGAGTAGTCTCTGGCTTGATCTACATGCACTTAATAGACTAGAAATCTTCATCTTCAATAACAATGTCTAGAATCTGACTTCCAAAAGGAAATGAAACATCAGTGTGAAGATTTCACACTGTACATCCTTTATGACATGCTGCCGCACAAATCCTTAACTAGTTTAAAACAGATATCACAATGTAACCTAGGTTATACGGTGCGAAATCTATCAATGATGTCCACCATCTACACAAGTCATATGAATCTATCTATCTATCCATGCATGTATGTGTGTGTTGAAGTGTGCTTACAATCTGGCCAATCATATGCTAAAGTTTAATAGGAATATACAAAAAATAACTCATAAGCAAACAGTAAAACATAACATAACAAGCCATACCAGTACTTTCAGCACTTGAGGATCCTTCCCTCTGAGAGAATCCAGATATTGAAATTTCTTCTCTTTCTTGTTTATAATGCCCAGACACCAGTGTATTTCTTGGTGGATAGGAACAAATATCTAATGAAAGAAAAAGATGGACAAGAATGTGAGACTAAGTAGTAAGCACCAAGTGGAAATGTAATTAAAGGATGTAAATAACCATTCAAAGGAGACAAAAGTATAAGAACAATTACTTTATCACAATCAATGAGGCTATATCCCAATTTCCTTTGAGTAGTCCAGCGTCTGACAGATTTGTAATTGTAGCCGCCACCTATTAACTGGCATTATTTTGATCAACAGAAGAAAATGAACAAAACAATATTAACTCCGTGGAATTAAATTAAAATATTAAATCAATCAAGATAATAAGGAGCACGGCCATGCATAAGAAACCATGGCAACAAGCTGTCAAACGAAAATGAGAGCCAAAGTTCAATATGTTCAGGAAAAAGAGTTGGACGGCTGGCACATTATACACCATAAAGGATTAACTAAAGATTGCTCTAGCACCACCATAGTACAGATAGAAGAAAAAGAATATACAGAGCTATGTTTTCTGCGAATTGAAGAATGTCACATTTCTGAAGAGAGGATATTCAGCCTAAAATTAAAAAAAGAATGATGATTCTATTCACCGAGGTAAAAGTAACGACGGTACCTTTTTGTAAAAGAATGTGTTGAAGAAATGACATTTCAAGAACTTTTTTGGTTCTCTGTTCTGCCTTTCCTTCAATAACTCAAGATATAAATTTATCACCTGCAAAGCAAAAGGTTCTACATCATCCAAACAGAAGATTTATCCAGAACTGTTCATTCAGTACAGCATTCAAATTTCAACTTTCATTTGTAGAGTAAGAGGAAACTTGGAATTACAGGGCAATCAACACCATCAAAGTAATTATTACCTCATCATTTAACCAAGCAAATGGTCTAAGGCACTGCAGAACTTCACCAGAAATCTCGATGTTAGAGTCCTTGTGAACTACCAAAATTTTCCTCCTACAGTAAAAAGTACCCTTTCAAACTACTGAATTTATTTGACAGGCTCAGTTAATAAACCTTTTTTAATAAAAAACCTGTACCTGTTGCCTGACAGGGCACGGTTCACCTCAGTCTCTTCTTCGTCTGTGAGTGGAAGAAAAGGCTCACGCGGTATCTCCTGAAGAAAATGAAATATTAGCACATTGGTCGAACAGCTTCATCTTATGCAATTACAAAGAACAAGCAAAAAGAGCAACCAATAGATGCAAAAAAACATCGATAACACAACGAACACCTGTTGTTTTTTCTCTGGGCGCATCAACTTAAAGACCGACAATCTCTCCTCATACAGTTTTTTATTAAACTCAATTTCCCTGATTTTCCCATCCCTGCTAAGAGCTTTTTGAAGCAACTCCTTGTAGGCATACAAACTTAACACCTTTGATTCCTCAGGCCTCTCTACTGAAAGAGAAACTAACATATTTCCTGCATTCTCCACTCCAATAGCAACTTCATTGCTCAACTCTGAGACCACGGACCCCTGCAAATTAGCTGCACCCATATCTACAGCTTTCAATCTATTTCTACCAGATGGTGGCTCCATTTCTTCTATACTCGAGTCCTCAGAAATAACATCTTTTTTCCTTTCCTGAGTTTCATCATCTGCCAAGTCAATCACCTCTTTACCTTCAGCGTAGTAACTTGAGGTGTAAAGTATATTCCTTTCTGGCATCTGATTTGTACCGACATGGACGTTACCAATTTCACAAGCTGCAAAATCTTCTCTTTCAAAGTCTCTAATCCTAGTTGTCGCCCTATATTCTCGATCTGTGGCAGTGGATAAACCAAACTTGGGAGGTCTAACAGGGGCATGGAGCTTTCTACCTGGTCTGGTCGAGATTTCTGGGTACCTTAAAACTCTAGAGACTGTGCTCCTCAAAGATTCCTGCCCCTGGTACTTAGAAGAGGACTTGAGCCGTTTGGAAGATTGAACTTCAGGAGAACTTATATGTGGATGCTTGGGAAGCAAGTTCAAGTACTCGCCACCTCGCTTGCGATTCGTTAGCGCACCCATTGGCAGACACCAGACGTCCGAGACTTAAATATATCAGAACCGTACAGCGACGGCGAGGCCCATCACTCAGAAATTAGGGTTTTTGAGATACTAACGATGGAGCTTCCGGAATAAACCCCACCCGCGATGGAGGCGAAACGAACTCTGGAGGCGAATTTGGGGCTCAGGGAAAGCCCTAACTTGAGTATTGATAGGAGATTCCGCAATGACTGAAATCCTGAAAATTATACGATGTGGAGAAAAGATTGAGGAAGAAAGGGACGGGTGATAGGACTGTTCAGAGGACAAAGAAGAAGACGCGGAGATTTGGGTCGGAAAACTATCGGATTGAGAAGAATGAGGAAGAAGGAGAGGTGTCTGCTGCAGCAATGGCCGCTCAACGATTAAACTCCGTTAGTATGCTCCACCGCGCTGCCTCTCTCCTTTCCGGGAAAAAGCATCCTTAAATAAATAGGGTTATTAAAGAACCGTCTGAAATATATCAGATTTGGTATCTAAAGTTTAAAATGTTAATTTGAACACACCCAAGTTTCATTTTTTTAAAAATTTGATATCTTTATGCGTATTTTTCTTTTTCTTCAATCATTTTTATCAACGCAATCACTCGTAATCCATCACTTTTTACTTTTATAAATTCGTCAAATTACGCTCACTTGAACATCCAAAATAAAAAGTTTGCACTAGAGTGGTGTAGATCAATTTTCAGTGACAGCGGAGCGGGATTTATTTGCGTGGATGTAACCAGCTCTTTAGGTAACGGTCTCGGTAAGTTGATGAAAATGGAATGTGTATGAGATGTCGAATTTAATAGTCAGTTTCATCGGAATTGACTTCTCTAAAATAATTACTAAAAACTAAATTTTAACAAAAATAAACACTTCATTTATGTCAGACACCTTACAAAATTTATAAGTTCCTAACCCAAATAAATAAGTATCGGCACAAGTAAAACGTGTGTGGATTATGTAAGGCTGGCTGAACTAAAATACAAATTAATATGAAATTTTACTAATCATTTCAAAAGTTCAAATTTTTAGGATGCAACATCGTAACTGAAACTTGTTGGTATTAAATTGTGAGTACCAAAATTCAGAAATTTGTATACACAAGTTACCCGGAAGAACTCACTACTAATAATACGTGACAAGCTATCTCGTAATGCATAAAGCACGTGCATTTACACATCTATAATGTTTATTTTTATTCAAACAAAAAAACCTAAGTTGACAAAACAAATTTCCGATGGTTTTGACTGACCCAATAACAAATATATTATATAAGAAAAATTGACAAAATACATATATATATATGCTAACCAAGGTTGTCAGGATCGTGATCCGGATCGTAGGATCGTACGATCCTAAGATCTTACAAGTTTAAATCGATCCGGGTCGCTTCTAAGATCGCTAGCACTTAGGGATCAGAGTAGGATCGAGCGTCGGATCGTAGAATCGTTCATGATCGGTCTAGGATCGTGATCCTAAAATATCCTAAGAAAATCATACATAGATTGAGTTTTTTTTTTATTATTTCAACCACTAACTACAATTTGGAGGCTCATTATACTTATTTATGACATAATTCTAATTATATTTTAATAATAAAAAATTAATTGGTAAATAGAATATCAAAAACACAATTTATATTGTATTTCTTATTCATCTCCATTTACATGTATCTAATAAATCAAGTAACTTTGTTTACCTAGGATACATTAAACATATATGTTTCTTATAATTAACTCGATACTTCATACGTTTCTTTGTGATTGAATTCTTATTTTCAAATCATTTACAAGTAGAAGTTCGACTAATTATAACTTAAATGATCAATGTGATTTGGACTTGAACTTAGATGATATTACAAAAATATCACGTATGTTTAACATTTGAAGCTGATGAAGACTTAAATAGAGTTGATAATGTTGTTATAGACAATTATTTTGTAATTAGAAGTTTGAACTTCGAACTAATTTAAGGTTATTAGTACTTTGTTGGACTTGGATGTCTATTTAGAATTGTATAACTTAATTAATAATGTCTAAACTACTTTTGAATACTATTTTAGTGATTTGATATTATATTGAGTAATGTATTCACTTTAAAGAAATAAATTATTTTTAATGTGAAATAATTTGTAAAATTTTGTAGGATCGTACGATCCCCGATCCGATCTTACAAACGATCTGATCCTACCCCAGGGACGGATCTACATTGTCCTTTACGGGGTCATGGGACACCGCTTAACTCGACAGAGTTAGAGCAAAATATTAGCAATTACCGATAATGACCCCGTATAAAAATTGTAAAGAACCATATATAAAAATTACAAAGTAAACTAATGATGCATAGTGCTTAGTAGTCTAGTTGGTTTTACACGCATATATTAATTACTCCATCCTTGGTTCAAGTCTCACCCTTCAACATTTGCCTTTATTTATATACTAGATACTAATCCCGCGCGGTGCGCGGGTAAGAAAATCGAATTAAAAATTGAGTTTAGCATAAAAAAAAAGTTAAAATATAAAATAAAATCATTAAAATTGGATTTTTGAAATATAAATAATATAAATATTTTCATAGATATAATATTGAAAATTTTACCTATTTACATATAAGTTTTATTTTATATTTATGTAGTTGTGTATAGTAGTTTATTTATCTTATATATTTTATATTTATGTAGATGGATGATATATGATCATTATATAATTTTTGTATAGATTGGTTACTATAAGGTATATTTTTGTATGCTTTTATCTATAATATATTACACATATTACTTACTATATAATATATTTATTTATTATTACATTATAATAATTATGTAATATTGTATTATAATAATTATTTATTACAAAATTATTATATATATATATATGATTTACTATATAATATATATTCCAATTTTACTTCCTTTTCCATTAATTAAATCTCATTTTATTGAATTTGCGAAACTTTTGCCTTAAATCAAATTTTATGCATCCAAATCCAATTTCATTATTCGTGGCAAAAAAAAAAAAACCAATTTCATTATTAAAATATTATTTATTATTCTATTTAATTACTTACGTGATGAACAAAACTGTGTATATATATATCTCGACAAACTGAGTATTGACTATATATTGAATAATATTTATTCAATCAAATATGTATAATCCTTTATTTAGTTATTATTATCAACATGATCCAACATTTGTAGGTTTAATTGTAGGTTTATTTTTAAAGAACCAAAGCCGAACTGCATATCACCCGACCACGCATAAGTGCGCAACCATATCTCTGCATAGTGCATAGTGCATATCACAAGAACCACACTTGATGTTTCTTTTTTATTCTAATATAAATGTATTATTCATGGCCAAAAAAGAAAAAGTAGAAGTACTTGATCAACCAAAAAAACTCAACCTGCATTAAATATTTGTTTCTTTTGGGACTTTGGCGACCAATTTAAGGTCGTGGAGCTATGAACAATTAAAATATATTTAATTGAGTATCCAAAATATTTGTAAATATAAATGTATATTGTCTAGAGAATTGTATATGTTTATATATATCTCTTTTAGAAACTTTATGACTCCTATATTTAGTTGGGTATATATATACAGAATACATTGTAAATTTATATTGTCCAGAAAATTTATATATCCATATACATCATGGCGAATAAAACAACTTTTTTGGTAAAAAATAATAATATAATAAGATGAGTTTTGTACGATTTGAATTACATTGTGTTTTCTTTTAGTAGAAACCTACAATATTGCATATAAAACATTAATTAGATTCTCATACAAATCAAACAATAGTTAAGGTTGGGTACACTTACATTTTTTGTTAAGTTGATCGTTATTACGCTGCAAATCCAATCTATACTGTATTGGACACAACATTATATACAGCTTCCGATTTATGATATCACTGAATAAGAGTAAACTTTCTAAGTCAATAAGAAAAAATTTAGTGTAAAATATAATCCACATCAATTAAACTAACTAAAAGAGCAAACAATGTCGAATGTGATTTAACGTGGCAAGAGACGTCTTACAATGATTCGTGTAGTAATTGCTTGTGGGCTAAGCATGCAATGACCTCCCATCCCCATTTTTAATCGAAATCAAGACATCAGGTAGATTCGTAATCTCAATTAGGGTTGATCCATGCATGCATTAGATATCACCATAGTCCGTAGTCGAGTCCTTCAAGTTCGTCGTTAGAGAGCTAATTTTCCCTAGAATATCGATAGGCTTGAAGGAGACAATGGAGTATCAGTAGATTCAATTGTACGTTTTTTTTTTGTCAATTTCCTGCATGTTTGAAACTCCAATTATTATACTTAAAACTTAAAAGTCATTGATCAATGACATTGGATAAAGTTGTGATACCTGACGACAAACCTCTTCATAATAGTGTGTTCTTCCCCCATGAACTATTTACGGTCCTTAATGACTTAAAATATAGCGATGTCGGTTGCACCAGTATCAACTATGCTACCTACGCCATAAGAGTATAACAATTAATTTATTAATATATCATACAAACTATAAAATCTAACAACATAAATGTTTAGAAATTTTGAATTTTGAAGTATTATAAATTAATTTGATACCTATATATGAGATGATCGATGTAATTAAGTCGCTTGTTTGAACATATAAAATACCCATGAGAATCCATGGAAAGATATACTGCCTGTATTGTCATCTCAACAATTAGATCATTCAAGATAGACATTAGAATTATGTTACTGAAAGAGTATTTAGTCTAATTTTACCTATATATAAAAGTGAGATTTTGCAGCTATGCTTGATGAGCTACTATACCATATATATAACACAGTCAATTACTCAATAAAAACAAAAGAGGGATGAGATACATACATAGGTTAGCAACCCTCGGATTATCCTTCTCAATCTCGTTAGCCACACGAATAATCGTAATATATATACATGTTTTTTTTTTTAATCTTAATATATACACATGCATGTTGAAACCCTAATATTATAATACCTTAATATTACGTATAATATTCTATATAATATATTTTTTATATTTTTTCTTTATTTTGTACAATGAGCGTTGCCATTATGTTATATTTAAATATTTAACAATTAAAAATAGAACGCTTACATGGCGGCTTATGGCCTTCCGGAACCAAACTGTATAGATAATGAATTTAAAAGGAAACTTTTAATTAATTTATTTCTTTAAATTGCGTAGGGACCAAAATAGGAAATAAAAATACTTCTTAATTTTCAAGCAATCAATATTATGTATCTAAATTTAGAGAACCCCTATTAAATTCCTATTAGATTAGGAAACAATGACTGCATGGATTGTCCACGTGTCGGCCAGAGGGCTTCCGATACCGAATTAATATAATACTAGATACTAACCCCGCGCACCGCGCGGGAAAAAATAAAATGTATATTACAACATAATAATTAATTAGAATTTTTAAATTAAATCATTTACTAAGCGTAGATATAATCTTAGGTGGATCTTCCATACACGTATATTCCACATAACTTTGATAGCATAAAAAAACTAACTAAATATTTGACAATAATAATATTATTATAAATACATACCTCGAACATATATTTATATATACATTTTTATACGTTTTTTTTTTATGAAATTCTGTTAAATTTTAAATAGTAGAATGTTTAACTTTTGGTTAAATTAAATATGTTTTATGTTATTTTTTTAGTATTATATATATTGACTTATGGATTTTCAAAATATGTTTTATGAAGTGACGATTTGGCTTAGGTGGCGGTCTCAAAAGTTTCGCTATCAAATTGTATTGATTTTTTATTTAAATATAATTTTTTAATTATTTGTTTCTTTGCTTATGTAGAGAGATTTTTTATTTTATCTAGAGCTTAAAATTATAGACAATTTTTTACCCAATATAATATCTCTACCGCGAATAAATAAGTTAAAATACCAAGTTATCTTAATTTCAAAATAAATAATATATGTGTATTAATATTTTTTTATAAAGAAAGTAAGCATTTGAATGGTTATTTATCATAAAACTTAAAAATTAACATATGGCTATTTATTAAGCCAATTTGTATGTGGTGGAAATATTTATGCTACACATATATGTACATAAAAATATAAGCATGGCTAACCAACTCATGCAATAATAACACGCCAACATTACATAAATGATATTAACTCAAACCCAAATTATATGTATGAACTTAAGTTGCATATAAATTTAAAAAAAAAAACAAAACAAAACAAAACAAACAAACAAACAAACCAAGTTGTATGTCGATCGTGAGAGCGTTGCGGGTGAACTCCTTGGTCCACCTACAAAAAAATTCAAAATCACAATAAATAAATTAGAAACATGTATAATAAAATTTTCAAAACAATATAAAATTAAATAAGAAGCTTTGATATAAGCCTTTTTTTATTACCACTAATAAGCTTTTATATGTATATATATATATACTAATATTACATTTTCGACCTTAACTATGAGATTTTTCTACCATGCTTTTGGAGCACCATGCTTTTATTTTTTTTTTAATACTATGGTGGACTTAATTGTAACATAAGCAAAACTTTAAAAGTATGAAAAAATATGATTTTTTTTTAACTACACCTAAGATGCGTATCATACTATTAATAATATCAATTTTCCTATGGGGTTCACCTATAAGACAATATGAATAAAAAAAATAGTGGCAAAAACATGGTGCTCCAAGAGCATGATAGAAAGGTCCTTAATTATGAGGGTATTGAGGTTGAGCTCTTTGGTCCACCTTAAAAAATTAAAACTAAGATAAATAAATTAGAAACACGCAAATATGCTATAAAACAATATATTTCAATATAACTTTTTTTAAACAATTAATAAGTTTCGATATAACTAATATTATTCATTTCACCTTAATTGCAAGGGTGTCGAGCTTGAGTTCCTCTATCTAAAGAGTGAACCCATAGTAGGCATCTTTCGACCCAGTTGAGTTCCTCGATCCAAAAAGTGAACCACGTAGTAAGCCTCTTTCGATCCAACCACAAAAGCTGTAGTTGTACTAATTTTAATATTGTAATAATAATTATACATAGACCAGTACACCATGTTACCTGCAATTATGGTGATGAAGAATGTCGTCATGCATTGACTGTAGTCATACATAGAGATTTTATATATATATATATATGTTTGGAAACATTAATATACGTCTTCTCTTGTTTATTTAGTTAATAATAATTATTATTTTAATATTTCTATTTTATTTTTGGTAAATAGGAAAGCACATTCACACGGATGGCACTGGCGGTAATTTTTTCTTTGGTATTAATGGAATTTCGGGATTTTTTTGTATGCTTTTAACGTTTGTTAATAAATTAATATAGTGTTTCCAATATTATAAACAATGTTTATAGTATGTTTTTATTTATAACGTTTATAAATTTTTTATTGATTGCCTTAATTAGTTAACATAATCTGTGGACACATTTTCTCGTTTATATATTTTTTTGTTATTATTTACATAATATATTTAGCTTAGAATTAATTGTTTTCTTTAATTAAATATGGAGTTTCTTTATATATATTGTTTACGTGGCGGTCTATGGTCTTCCGGAACCAAACTGTATAGATTTACAATTTAAATGGAAACTTTTAATTAATTTGTTTCTTTATTTTACGTAGAGACTAAAATAGGAGATAAAAATACTTCTTAATTTACAACAAATCAATATTTTATGCCTAAATTTATAGATCTTCAATTAAATGCCGATAAATTAGGAAACACTGACTGGACGAACAGCCCACGTGTCAGTCAGAGGGCTACCGGTACCGAATTAATATAATATAGTAGATAATAGATATATTATTAATATTCTTCATCTTATGCCATTTTTTAGTTTTAAACTAGAATTAAAAAATATATTTACTTTTTAATATTTTTAATGTGTTTTATATTTGTTTTTCCCAATGACATTATACTTGCTTTTAATCTACTTTAAAAAAAAAAACTTTCTTAATTTGTTTAGACTCTTTCATCTTATGTCATCTTTTCAGTTTTAAACTAGAATTAAAACATATCACTACTGTTTAATATTTTTTTTACCGTATTTAGTATTTATTTTTTTCAATATCATTATACTAGGTTTTGATCTAAGTTTTTTTTTTAATCTTTATTAATTGTCATTTCTTCTTCTCTTAAAACTATTATTTTTTTACTCTTTTGCAAGTATTTTTTTAAAACAAAAATATTATTAATTTTTATTTATCTCATTCTAGTTAATTTTTATTTCTTTGTTTGGTCAGGAACAATTAAAAAAATTTATTATGTTCTTTATGTTTGTATTGGATATTATAAACGTTTGAATTTTTTTATTCATTATGAGTATATATATAATTGTACTTTAACAATTTTATTACGGATTTTTTTGTTAGTTCGATCCGAAATTATATTTGATAATACCGATTTTTAACTATAGAAAAATTATTGTGCACCCACCAACCCGGGTCCTGGATTCGTCACTGTCCTACCATCAACCGATGCTAGTTAGGATCCCGATCCTAACAACCTTGTTGCTAACTCAAATGCAAATACAATGTACGATGAGTTTCAGAGACGAAAATACTCAATAGCGCAATTTCCAAGTGCGCAATATGCGTTACGCACTATCAAGTGTACTACATCGAATAATAAACATTAATTATGTAGAAATACGCAACATGTAACAGTCATATTTTAGACACATCATAATTCCGTTGCGCATCTCATAAGCGCGCTACGTAATTAATGCTAATTACTCAATCTAGTAGAAATTAACACAATGTAGTGCACTTGATAGTTGCGCATACCTTGTATTTGATTAAGCAAATTTAAGTACTTTTCTCAATATGTATATATATAATTACAGCCATCATCACTTATTTTTAAGATTCAGCAACAGTTTTTTTACTGTCCCAATCAATTCATCATTATTACAACCAGAGGCTAACTGGCCAAGAGAGGCAGGCGATCAGGAAAATGGCTATCATATATCTATCTATCTACAATGAAAATTATAAGGGCAAGGCTATTTATTATAAGTTGTTTGTTTAAACAAGCTGCACAACAGCAGCTACCCGTAAGGCACCATTCTGAAGGAGATCAGGGAGTTCATCGAATAACAGAGCCGTCCTCCATCCCCATCCTTTCGGAGCTTTCGGTAACAGCATCCCTTTTTCCTTGAAGCTCCCAAATACCATCACTTCTCTCTTTGATGGGCATATCAACTGAACACCAATAATACACCAATCTTCACAAACTTGTATTTATTATACCAGAATGCTTCAACTTTGACGAAACTTACCTGATACCGAGCTGTAACCTTCTCACGGGAGTCCACATACATATGAACCTAAATATTACAAGTAATAAATATCTCATGACATAGTAGTAAAGCAAAGCAAACACACAACTTGCTAGTGTGGCTGTTATTCCGACAAACAATTAGGGGAATGTATATGCAAATTGCACTTACTTTTCTAAGGGAATCTGATATTTCAGCTTTCCTCCGATGAAGAAACAGTCCTGTTTATAGTCGGAAATTTACTCATCTCAGAACAATCTCAATCTAAATTTGACATAGAAATGATTTATCAGTAGAAGAATACCAAGAGTTCTCCGTCCTTGAGGGTCTTCATCATTAAAGGCCTGGACACTTACCTGTATAGATATATATCTCCAAATGTTAGACTAACAGCACATGGAAAATTAAGAAAGAAACTCCATAGGAAAGCTTTTTGTAATGCTATTATAGATCGGTTGGGCATACCTTCCACAATGACCCAGCATAAAATACTTCAGGGGAGTGCTTAACTTGGCCATCATTAAGCCTATGCACATCCGAAAATTCCACCCTTTGATGAAAAAAAAGAAAAAAGAAAAAGAAACATAAACAGAACAAACGGGTATTCAGAGATTGGCGATAGAAGAATAACAAAGATACGACTTCTCAAAGAACTGTCGAGCATATTGTACAGCTAAGAATACAGAACAGAGCAAATAGCTTAATGGGAGAGATGAAAGATCTGCTGATGATTTATAAATCCAAAAGTCTTAGTAAACTAAAGTGGTTAATTTTAACTAGAAAAGAGAAACTGAATGGAATAACAAAATTGTGAAGCTAGAACATGAAAGTTTACCAAAGCAGTGTGAACAAAAAACACGAGAATAACCCACCCAAAACGAAAAGGAGGGAAATGGCTCAGTGGTGTCTTCATATCCAAGGAAATAGAGGAACCGCTGGCATTTTCCCACTCAGTTCCAGAGGCATGATCTGGATGTTCAAGCATCTCCACGGGAATGCCACTAGAGCTTGTACCAGCTAAAGACGTTCCAGAGTATCTGTTCTGAAAATCTATCTCATATGCCCTACCAGCTTGATCTCCATGGCCATTAGCAATGTTGTTTCCTGCCTGAGTAAGTCCAACCAGAGCGGTCAAACCATCTCCAGACGGATCTCCATTTTGGTCAGCCCTAGCTCCAGAATCATCATTAGCAGGGGACTGCTGGGAGTTTCTATTCCCCACAACAAAGGGAACACGAGAATAGACGAGCTGTGTTGGTGGCCATGCAGCTGCAGGGACAAATTGAGCTCCACGTCCAATACCAGCAAGCCCATCAACAGGTCCCCGAACATGAACTCTAACAGGCCGAGACATTGTACTAGCTTCACCTTGAGGGATTCCTGTTACATACACATTTCCAACATTCCCGGGTGCACCACTCTGATCTTGCTCTTGCATGTAGTAACTACTCCCAGACATTCCACGAGAGAAACCAAACGGTTGTCTGCAGGCACATGCTATGTTGAGAAGGCAGCAATTCTTGCATGTGTCAGCCCCAATTTCTTGTAACTTCTGACTCAAAAGCATCTGCATGAAATTCATTATGTGTCAACATCAGCGGAACCAACCATGAGAGATAGGAGCCACAAGAAAATTTCCCCAAGTCGACCAAATAGGCGTGACTGAATCTTTTCTTGATCAGCATATGAATGCAACTTCAAGAAGATAGGAGCATTGCACCTTGTTTACAAGATCTAGTCATCAATGATCAACTATTTGTACAAGGAGAAAAAACGTAAAAGCAATAGATTTAATTCAAGGGGCTGGAGAACTGGATTAAATTAGCTGTGGTGCTAAAAGTCTCGTTCTTAGAGGTAATGTAACTAGGCAACTGCAGGTTCTTTTAAAAACTTCATATGTTAAATCTTGCTCTGTCCTCTGACTGGAAACATAAGCAAATAGGTAATAAAAAAAAACTAAGAGAATATGATTGGTCAATAGTAGGGCCAGATGTGAGCTAAAGCGATTTCAAAGGGTAAGCCAGTATCTCAAAGTTCTGCTGAATCACCAAAACAGGATACCAAACTAATCTCAGTGAATACTCAGATAATGTAGTCCATTCGTTGATGACTAACGGATTAATTTGTTGTAGACGAAATATGAAATTTCATCAAAAGCATCAAAGAAGAAAGGCAAGTGATCCCTAACCTGTAGCCAAAGACTATCATTAATCGCTTTGCATGGGAAACCAAGCTCCTCAAGCTGCTTTCTCACATTGATAAGCGCCTCAAAAGACATATTGCAGTAGAGAAGCGAACCCCCTTCAAAAATGTCTACAAATGTATCATATTCCTCCCCACAAATCCCACTGTTCTCTGCAACAAAACTTTTTACCTGCCTTCTGCCTACAACCCTGCCACCCCATGAAAGAGAAGGCAACCCACATCTTCCCCATTCATTCGGCATAAGCCCATAACAGGAAGAGTTAATATTGGTAGAGCATTGAATTGATTGGTCCCTAGTAAGCCAACCGTTGTTATCAAAACGATAGAATGATTCATCTTCTGATGGCCCTTCCATAGCTGACCCGCTGTTCACTCCACTTGTTCTTACATTGGTAGTACTCCCTAAGTTGCTATTGGAGGTTCTACTAGTATCTGTTTCTGAAAAGGAGTTTAAGGTGGAAGTATTTTCTGTGTTCGAGTAAACTGGCTCCAAATTCGAGTGTGCATATGTCGCCTGTTGCACTTGCTGTCTGGAATCAGACGCCTCTCTTTGGTAATCAACAACATAGTCTGCAAGTCCAACTAGAAGATTATTGGCAGCCCCGCAGCGCTCCAGGTTGCCACTTAAACTCAAGCTTCCTAGATCAGATTCCAGTCTACTACTTGCAGATGTATCTATCACATTTTTTCCTTTTCCTTCAGAGGAACCAGTTGACACAGGCAAGCCAATCTCTGAACCCAAACTTCCCTGCTCAGAAAGCTCTGCCCTAGACAATGCGCCTTTAGCAAGGAGAGTGAACAAAGCAAGTTCAAACCTAAGCAAAAGAGGCCAGACAAGTCGTACATGTTTCAGTAACACTTAAACAATCAAGATGCGGATTACGAATCCAACAAGATGCACTGTCTTACCTTCTCTCCTCACAAGGAACCCATAGTTCATCAGAGGTTAGCAATGCATGCAAAGTTTGAGAGGAAAGTTTTGGAAGCACCTGAAAACAAAAGTTGAGGTAATATAAAACAAATACTAAATAAGAAGGTACAAACACAACTGGCTAAATTTTAAACAAAACAACAGTATTCCAACAGTAGGATCCCGCAAATCCATTAGATTCAGTAAAAGATGCAGGGAATAACAAGCAGATCCAAATAAAACATAAATTTCTGTTGATTTCTTAAACAAAGATGAAATTTATTTTTAAGAAGCTAGATTCAGTATGTATCTAACTGCAAAATAATATACGAGTGATTGCCTCTTTCAATTCCATGGCCCCACTTTGACAAAGATAGCCCCAGCAAGCATTCCTCACACGCTCTCCGTGGATGCCGTAATCCTGGCTCTCAGCAAAAACCTAAACCAGGCAAAGATTGTAAATATGTAAGAAAGAAATAATAACCCAACAAGAAGAGCATAAGCAGTTATGACCTGATATACAAGGAAGTTTGAAGTCCATAATTCAGATATAATGAAATCTGTACATATGGCACATAAATCCTGCACAGTAGAAATCAGCGTGTTAATGTTATACTCATGAATAATCAGTCAGAAGTTAAATAAACACTCTACTAAAGGGGATAAAGGTGCTTTGCTCTAATATGTTTTTCCACAGTGGGGATTGTTCCCATTTAAGTTTTTGCTAGATATATACCCCATAGGTTTCACCAAAAAATATCTGCCATCACACCCATTTAACGTTTTCCATCTAATATTCTGTTATTTTTTATAAAAGAAAATATCATAATAGTTTCTTACACTTTGCATTGTTTCAATCTCAACTAAAACTTATTATCATTATTATTATATTAGCTCCCCCATGCTCTGCTTCATCGTGACATACAAGTTCACTCCCATATATATATATAAATTAGAAGAAATGTATATATATATATATATATATGTCAGAACTCAATATGTAAAAGTGAACAAACAAGATAAATCCCCCCTCAGAAGTAAGCTTAGCATCATAATGTGATGTTCAGCGATACATTAGCATAATTCTTCTTCGCATCATCGGGGGGCATCAACTCAGATTGTGTGAACACAAATAAGAAAATTAACATGTTTTAATTGATGGGTAGCTCAGATTGATTGGATTGCTTAACTTATTTGTCAATTCCCATCTCAGCTACTTCATGGGGTGGCAAAAGTGAAGAAAAGAGAAGGAGTGGTCAACTTCCCCGATGAGCTACTACGATTAAACATCTGCTTTCTGAATGAGCGGTGAATATTAAACATCTCTTTTTTTTTGGTAAAAATATATTAAAAAACTCAAAATTCTTAAAGTTTGGAGTCGATCTGGATTATTTTCCTTATGTATGTCTGTGGTTTCGCTAGAACGACATGGAATGAGTTCCTCAATGCAAAACATACCTTGTACTTTCAGCTCAAAGAGCATGCTATTAAAACAAACACGAACATGTTTAGAGATTCCTTTGATAAAATACATGCGTGACTATTAAAATCAAATACATTTGTGTTAGAGAGTGGGTGTCGTTCACAAGTGATTGGGTGTAAAGTAGAGGTTAGTCCAAAGTTAATTCCCACATTGGCACAAACATAAGGGGAGCAAAGCAACACTTTTCCCCGTGCGAAATATCAGATATAAGTATAACAAAAACCGTCTATAACTACCTACATAATCCACAAGAAAAATAGCTTACCTGGAGATCAAGAAATGAGGCAGCAGCAAGAACTCGGAATGCATTGTTATCATTGAGCTTAGGATGATGACCATACAAATAGGCAAGAGCAACTGCGATTGCCTCGGGGTTAACATTGTTATCATCTATATTTAAGGTCACAACTAGTGCACTGGCTTCTTTCCATGGACCATGAAGCATGTTTCTGCAATTAAAGACGCAATCATTACAGCAGACAATGAATTTTACCACGTGATCTGATGAAATATCAATCATATGGGAAAGATCTGACTCTAGTGAAAGTCAGGACAAAATAAGCTAAAATATTGATGAACCAAGTGCGCATTTTTCAGCAATTCAACTGAACATAAAAAGAAGAAACCGAGTAAGAGCTACTACTTAAAAAACAGTCAAATCAGAAAATGAAGAGTCACAGCACGCAATTCAGTAAAAACGAACCTGAAGTAAGAGCTACGGGAGAGGATTAGGCGGTGGAGGTGATACGTGGAGCCCATGGCATGCACAGCGATGTCGGAGAAGGCTCCGGAGTTAAAGCCCTCCATCTGGATATGATCGCAGAGGGAGGTGAGATTGCAGTCGAGCGCTCGGAGCTCGCCGCTGCTCCGATCGTTGTCGGAGAGCTGCGATGGCTGTGGGATCGTCATCTTCGCCGGCAGGGGCCCGAACGATCGCGACTTGGTAAATTGGGGTTCCATGCTGCTTCAATTATTACCCCAGAAGCATCGAAATTCGAACGTAGAAGAGGATCTCTCTATTGGATTTGAGCGGAGAATCGCGGTTAGAGTGTATAGCTAGACGGATAGATAGACAAGAGAGTCCGAGAGAGATAGAGAAGTGTCAGTGAAGGCCTACTGCGTGACCGACCGTGACGCGCTTCTTGTGGTTTTGTGTTCCTTTTCTTTGTGATACATCCACAATGCACAATCCCACCAACTAGGGGTGAAATCAAAATCCGGTTGGTCCGAAAAACCGGTGAAAATTGAACCGGTTCGGACCGAAAAAATCGAATCCGTAGTATGCGGTTTGGTTTTTAGTCGGATTTTTTTTACTCTAATTCGGTTTTTCGGTCCGGTTCGGATTTTGAGCTTTGAGGACCGTGGAGACCGAACCGACCGTTATGCTAATTAAATATATATAATATATATTATATTAGTTGATATTAATTAATATAATTAATTAATTATATAATATGAATTGTAAAATAGTCACTTATAAATATTAATTTTTCTAGTTGTATTTTATAATTTATTTAATTATATTAATGGAACTTATTTATCATTTTGATATGATATTGTCCATGAAAATAAAGAGAATTTTGAATGATAATTGCTAATATTGGATTTTCGGTTTAAACCGAAAACCGAACCGAAAAAACCGTACTACCAATTGACGGTTTATTTTTCCTCAAACGGTTTTTTGGTCGGATTTTTTTAAGGGAAAAAACCGGACCGAAAATTTAGGTACCCGACCGAAACAAGCAAAAATCCGGTCCGACCGGTCCAGTTTCACCCCTAATCCCAACTCCCATCCCATTTAATGCCACATTAGCGCCACATAATTAATATATTATTATAAAAATGAGTGTCTTAGATCACTACTCCAATGGTGTCTACCAAGTTGGCCCTGCATATTCTTTTAATATTAATAAGATTAACAATTTTTTCTTCTATACTATATCACCATATTAATGGTGGGATGTGAGAGTGGATCCCTCCTTGGAGGGATTGGACAAAAAATCTTGTTCATCTCCAATGCAAAGTGACAACTCACATTGCCACATGGAGGAGTTGTCCTCCATTTTTTTCTTGCATTGTGGATGCTCTAAGAAAAATTATTCCTTAGTCCCAGTCTGCCACGTATATAGATTCAGCTAATAAAAAAACAACATAGGTTAAAACTTAAAAGTAAAAATAATAATATAGAGAATAAAATGGATTATTAATTTTTCTTTCTCCAAATATTAATTACTAAAAACTTATTATATTAATATTATTAAAATATTTTGATTAAGATATTTAAAATCAATTTCATTATATTCAATTGAGAGTGCGCTAAATGCCTTCACTCATAAATTTAGACTTATGAGACAGTTGGTTAATGCACACGTCTTGTTTTCTAATATAGTATCATAGCGCGCATTTTCGAATCTCCATTATATTTAACCCAGAGATGGTCAAGGCCGAGGTGGCCGAGCTAATATCCATAGTTTGACCCAAAGTTGGTCAAGGCCGAGAAGGTTCGAAGGATGTTAAAGTATAAGAGTGTGCTAAATGCCTTCACCCATAAGTTCGGACTATGGGACAGTTGGTTAAGGCACACGTCTTATTTTCTATACTATCCACATCGGTTACGTTCATTATTATGAAAATGATAAAATCATTGTTTAACATATATTATGTATAATATGTTGTTTCTTAAAAAATAATTATAAATAAAAATAATTTTTTGATTTACAAATATAATACAAGGGTGACTAGTTTTATGATTTTTTTTTTTTCTAAAAACTTATTGAACGTTGTTGGGATCAAAATGACGTGGCCTTGAACTTCGGGGAATGGACTTCCAAGTATCGCCTCGGACTTAGCTCTCTCGAACGCTAAGTTTTCCTCTAAGAGGTCATATAGGGCGAGAACCTGAAAAAGGGGTGGGATGGCCATGATTCTACTCCGAAGCTTAAGTCAGTAATGGATTTGAGAGTAATAATATATGAACGTATTTTTAACTGACTGAATGTAATCAAGTAAAATAGAAATAGTCCCTATTTATAGGGATAAGTTACCGATTTTATATGGCGGTTACCCTCTTTCGGGGGTTTCTCTTTAGAGTCGGTCAAGCAGGTGACAAGCAGGTCGCCACCTCATCTTTACTTCTAGAGGAAGGTTTCCTCTACTGACGGTGACAAGCAGGGCGCGGGTGATACATGTTCCTTCTATTTCCCCAAGTAAAGCTCTTCGCATCGCAATGCCTATTGTATCTCGCCACCTGTCTTTACCTTCGAAGGAAGGTTTCCTCTGATGATAGTGACAAGCAGGTCGCCACCTGTCTTTACCTTCGAAGGAATGTTTCTTCTGATGATAGTGACCAGCAGGTCGCCACCTGTCTTTACCTTCGAAGGAAGGTTTCTTCTGATGATAATGATAAGCAGGTCGCCACCTGTCTTTACCTTCGAAGGAAGGTTTCTCCTAGTGACGAGTAGTCGTACTTTGGAAGTCTACTTTTTTCGTAAGTTGTCGTCGACCTTTCATCCATATCTCGTTAAGATGAGTCAGAAAGGTCGGCGACTCTTCTTTCCATGCCCTTTGAACGTACTCGACTCTTGTGCTTAATGACGAGTTCAATCAATCATAACCCAACACTTGCCCCCGAGACTTAAGTCGTCAACTTTATTTATAAAGGGGAGGTCTTGAGTCGAGTGCGAGAATACTCTGTTAGCCGATAGAACTCTTGGGTTCACAGAAGTTTGGGAAGTTGTTCCTTTTGGGGGAGAGGCTCTAGTATAAATACCACCATTGCCTCTTCTTTAGTGTCTAATTTTGACTCCATCTTAGAGTTAACTTCTGTAAGTCTTCTGTAAGCTCCGGTTACCATGGCTGATTCCCCTTCTTCAGGTACTTTTGAGGGGATTCTTATTTTTTGTTTTCATTGAATACCTTTTTTTTTCGACGACTTTTTATCAACGTGGATTATTCTTTCCAGAATTTATAAAAATGATTCTCCGGAACCACCTTCGAGCTAAGGAGGAGGTCCCAATCTCTTCAGTTATGGCGAGTACCTCCTCGGCCCCTGCTCCGGTAGTTAATCGGGGGGCTTCTTTCGATATTTCTACTGATGTTGACGCCAATCTTCCTGTTGAGCCTTCACCGCCATACTCCTCCCAAGGTAAGGCAAAGAGTATTGCTCGCCGCTCGAGTCGGGACAGGGGCGGCGATT
Source organism: Clarkia xantiana subsp. parviflora (assembly GCA_036873135.1). NCBI lineage: Eukaryota > Viridiplantae > Streptophyta > Magnoliopsida > Myrtales > Onagraceae > Clarkia > Clarkia xantiana. Next base: position 13,544,314 of record JAPTYO010000012.1, on the reverse strand, counting down.
CTTGGCGAAGGAGGAGACAAGGAGGAAGTTCATCTTCTTCCTCAACTTCAAAGTCTTCACCTCAAGCTGATAAGCCAACTTCGTTATCTTCTCCTCCTGAGGTGTCTTCCGGTGGTTTTCCGAGTTACGAGGGGTCCTCCCTTCAACTGGGATATGTTGTTGAATCTTGTTGTGGATCCAAACAAGAATTGAGATCCTCTCCGATCTTTGCAGGGATATTCTCTCAAAGAGGGACATTCATTCGTTGGCTCCGATCTGGCACTTCACTTGTTGAATGCTTCCGTTCCCCCTCGAGATTGTCTTCGTCTGGGAACGGATCCTGAGGATGTGGAAAAAGTTGTTCGCCTTTTTCTCTCAAAACAGGCTGAGGTAAGGGCGACCCTCTAATAAGCTCGTCATGTTTCCTCTTTATTTGCTTCATTAAATAGTTCATTAGTTTCTTTTTCATAGATCTCCCGAGACTCCCTTCAGCTTTCTCGCTTGATAATCGATCTTCTCGAGGAGTTACAAGCGTCTAAGAAAAATAAGACTTCTGTGCCCCCAGCAATTGTGACTGTAGTTCAAAGCCTCCGAGAGGAGAATGCTAAGTTGAAAGAGGACCTCAAACTAGCAGATGAGACCTCTTCCCTTTTGCGGCGTGATCTTCATAAGTGCGAGGAATACTTACAAAGTTCCATCGGTTTGATGAAGGAGCATCATTATTTATTAGAGAGAAAGAAAAAGGAGAAGGATAACCTTCAAGTCGAGAATACGGTATTGGGGGAGAGAGTCGACGTGTTGCTAAAGGAAGTGTCGGCCTTGAGGAAATCTGAAGCTACGGCCGTGGAGCAATATAAGGCAAGTTCCGCTTTGACCTCTGATATTACCGTGGCAGCTTCGGACTTGCTCTTCTCATCTTTAAAGGAGATGGTTGCTAACTTAAGAGCATATCAACCTGACTTTCCTTTTTCTCGGGTTCCTCTTTTTCAGTAATACTTAGAAGTCACCAAAGAAATTGATGATTTTGTAACCTCGTCCTCTAAGGGGAAGAAAACTTTATGAGAGTTTTTACTCATCTAAAATGTTCTTCTTTTGAGGATGACTCTTTTGTAATAAATTTCTTTAATAAAGGATTTCTAGCTTCTGTCGTTCTTTGCTAGAATTTATCGATTTAAGAATCGTTAATATTTATATCCCTTTTGATAAACATAGGACATACCTCGACCTTCATTGTCGGGGGGTGGTATCATCTGTTGAGACGTGATGATTTTGATTGAGTTGTCGCCGTTCCTAAGCTTTGATCGCCATTTTGGGCACATAATGGTCGACAACCGATTTGGAGGTATTCGATCGAATTGTCGTCGCACCTAGGCTTTAGTCGCCATCCTGGGCACATAATGGTCGACAACCGATTTGGAGGTCTTCGATCGAATTGTCCCCGCACCTAGGCTTTAGTCTCCATTTTGGGCACATAATGGTCGACAACCGATTTGGAGGTCTTCGATCGAATTGTCACCGCACCTAGGCTTTAGTCGCCATTTTGGGCACATAATGGTCGACAACCGATTTGGAGGTCTTCGATCGAATTGTCGCCGTACCTAGGCTTTAGTCGCCATATTGGGCACATAATGGTCGACAACCGATTTGGAGGTCTTCGATCGAATTGTCGCCGCACCTAGGCTTTAGTCTCCATCTTGGGCACATAATGGTCGACAACCGATTTGGAGGTCTTCGATCGAATTGTCGCTGCACCTAGGCTTTAGTCGCCATTTTGGGCACATAATGGTCGACAACCGATTTGGAGGTCTTCGATCGAATTGTCGCCGCACCTAGGCTTTAGTCGCCATCTTGGGCACAATGGTCGACAACCGATTTGGAGGTCTTCGATCGAATTGTCGCCGCACCTAGGCTTTAGTCGCCATTTTGGGCACATAATGGTCGACAACCGATTTGGAGGTCTTCGATCGAATTGTCGCCGCACCTAGGCTTTAGTCGCCATCTTGGGCACAATGGTCGACAACCGAGTTGGAGGTCTTCAATCGAATTGTCGCCGCACCTAGGCTTTAGTCGCCATTTTGGGTACATAATGGTCGACAACCGATTTGGAGGTCTTCGATCGAATTGTCGCCGCACCTAGGCTTTAGTCGCCATCTTGGGCACATAATGGTCGACAACCGATTTGGATGGCGCAAGTCGAGGATGATAATATCGAAATGATTTCTTTATAAAGAAAATAGATCTCGGGGGACCATTTCATTCATCATTTCCTGAATATTACATCAAAAAGGAAAGCTTGGCATTAGTTATAACAAAAATAGGTATCTATCACAAAAGTTACTGTGACTTCTTTGATCGTCGTGTCGCCGTATGATAGCAGTATCGCGCTATGGCCCGATCTCCTCGAACTTCACCGATTCCCCGAGGCGTCGAGAATTTCATTACGTGATGCGCCGCTGAAGGGATGATGCGGTAAGGATTGAGAGTAGTTCTCCCAATAATGGCGTTGTAGGATGAAACTGCATCAACCACTACGAAAAGTATATCCACTTGTAAGGTCTTGTCTCCTCCTAAGACGGTGGTAAGTCGAATGGCACCCAAAGGATAAATAGTTTCTCCTGCGAAGCCTGTTAAAGGAAAATCGACTTTCTTTAGATCCTTTTTGGAGAAACCTAGTTGTAAGAATGCTTGGTAAAAGAGGATATCCGTCGAGCTTCCACTATCGATGAGGATCCTTTTGACTTTATAAGTGGCGATCAGTAGAGTGACCACCAGAGCATCTTCATGTGGTTGATCTATTTTTGCAAGATCGCTGATCGTAAAACTAATGGTCTCGAGGTCGGGTTCCCGAGGTCTCTTCCCCATTACTGCCGCCGTGGATATTTGTGCAACGTACACTTCCCGAGCCGAATTTGTTCCTCCTTCTGCAGCGAATCCTCCGGCAATGAAATTTATCGTTCCTCTTGGAGCGGGATGGTCGGGTGGAGGGGATCGAGAATCTTCCCTTGGGCTTCGATCCCGCTTTTTTGGAGCATTGGAGGCCTTCTCAATAAATTTCAACAGTTTGCCCCTTTGTATAAGGGCTTCTATATCTTGCTTTAGGATGATACACTCTTTTGTATCGTGCCCCCGTGTTTGATGGTAACGAAAATAGGCGCTCATTTGGTGACCCATTAGGTTCTTCTTTATGGGTGGCGGGTGGCTGAGGCGAAGCTTTTCCATTTCCTGGAGTACCACCGTCACATTGTGTGTAAGATGAGTGAACTTTCCTGGATAAGAGTTAGGATTTCTTATTACCGGACGGTTTCCAGATCAGAAGTTCCCCTTTCGTCTTTCTTCCCTCTTAGGTGGTCGAGAAGCGGAGCCTTCTTCGGTTTTTGTTGGCACGCTTGGCGCTTGATTTCTCGAGGCGACTTCTCGTGTGATCTTTCCAGATCTATGTACTTCTTCACCTTCGTGGCGAGGGCATCGATCTTTCTCACCGGCTTCATCACCATGTTGTCCTTCAGAGCTTGGCTCTGCGTCCTAAGACCTCTCCAGAAGGTCCTGATCAACTCGCCATCCGTGGCGTCTTCATTTAACTGTTGGAGTATCTTATGGAACCTAGTGTAATAATTGGCCAAGGTTTCATCAGAACCTTGTTCAATTTTATTAAGATAGAATCCGACAAAGAATGATTTCTCAGTCATCTAAACCAACCGACCACCAGTAAACAATGGAAGATGGTTGTGAAAGAGTTCATATTATCGTCGTTTTCTTTCCAATAGATCAGTCTTTTAAAATGGTTTTAATCGCAGATTACCGGAACGGGAACTTTAAAATAAGCATACTCGATCTTGGCTTTCCTAATGCCCTTTTTATTTTGGAAAAATATTCCGATGAATTCACTCATGCATATATAATTCTACTATCCATGTAAATTATCATACGCCAGTAACATTCATCATACAAACCACACTCATGCTTACGCGTCATGCGTGTAATGTTCCGAGGAATCGTGCTTGCATATATAATTCTACTTCCAAGTAAATTATCAAATGCAACTACATCCTCAACATTCTAGCATACGTGTCAAACATGTCACATTCACATCCATCATACACATTTGGCGACTGGTTTTCGATTTTAAAATAATTAAACATTAGGGGCTGTTTGCAATTCATGCTTATATTAAATCACGCAACATTCTAGACATGAATCCTAGACATTTCCAACCATCACAGCATGTCTATCTTAGTGCGCATTCCATATATTTAACCAGGACTCCGCGCACAATATGCAATATCCAGCTAGCTTGACTCAGTCAAGACAACATTTCTAATTATGCATAAATATATATCGAATAATAAACAATTGCAATTCAGCCCACTAATTTAACCAGTCCCAAAACATGTATCTCCGAGATCCATCCCCATAATCGAAACAAGGCATAAAGGTTAGCAAACCTTGAGCACTGTGTATGTCTATTAAGGTTCAAAACATTTGAATTTTAAAACTTGACCTCCCTATTTTAATTGACTTGAACTCAATTTTAAAAATACGGTTCGGTTCAGTCAATTTCGGTCCGATTTGGTCCGGTTCGGTCCATAAAATCCGGTTTAGTTTCGGTCAGGAAAATTCGGTCCGGTCCGGTTTAATTTTAAAATCCGGTTCGGCCCGAACCGGTCCAATAAAAATAGGGTTCGGTTTGGTTCAACACACAAAACTGGTTTGGTTAGATCCACTTAGTTACCCCGGTCCGACCCGCCCCGATTAGGTCGAACTGATTGAGAAAACCCGGTTCGATTTAAATTCGTCCCGGTTTGACATATTGGACCGGCCCAATTATTAAAATTTGAAAGGATGGTCCGAAATGTTTACTTGTGACCCAAGTAAGGTTTTAAAGTCCAAAAATATTTAACTTAGCCACCAAGTAACATTAACTATATAAAAATAATTTCCAATATTAAATATATATATATATATATATATATATATATATATTTTTGGCCAACATTATTACATATATATATTTATTGCTAAGATTCTATCTTTAAGATTAAATCAATCAACAATATATATATATATATATATATATATATATGTAAAATTCGGCACATACATATAAATATATATTATATTTATTGTCAGTGTCTTAAATAGGGAAACATATTTTAACAATATATTTTCTCAATCTTTTAGGTAACTAAAATCTATCAATAATATCTTTAACATATTTAAATATTTAGATATATATTGATAGTTATATATATTTCTATATATTAATGTGAATCTATCCTAATGTTCCCAATTATAGATATATTGTTACCTAGATTAAATATTAAAATATGGTAAACAGTATTTTATTATAATATGGCCGAAATTTGTTTGCTTGGACACCAAGAAATTAAAAAATTTACCTTGTAATTTACATAAAATTTTCGGCACAAACTAGTTATTGGGAACAAGTGGTCAAATTTTAAGATCAAATTTTAATAAGGTCTACAATCCAATGTTTGATTTTGATAAATAACATCATTTTCTTAAGATCATGAACATCAAATTTCCTAAGAACATCATGAAAATCTCGGACCACACATAAACCAAAAATTCAAAAATTTTAAATTTTCTCTTCTTAAAATTTTCGGTTCAAAATTATAAAATTTTCAAGAACACCAATTTATCAAAATCATGAACTCCTAACACAGGCTCACTGTTAGATTACGGGGAGTAATCACTACGGAAACTAAATCATGGTACATGCTAGTAATCGAACTTACGCAGCGGAAGATTTACACATACCTCTACAGTTATCCGTAGACCCAAGATCTTCGCAGGAGGGAGTTCACGATCCTCCGGTCGGCACCAGTGGGAGTTCTTGTGAAAAAAGCCCTACGTGGTATATTCTCCACAGCAAAGCCTATGATCGATTCTTGGCAAGAGGACAGATCTCCGGAGTGTTTGCTCGAAGGCAAATTGGCACACCCTTGGTGTTGATGTATGGTGCGGCCGAATGTGGTGTTTCTGGGAGGAAGGGTTTTCTCTCAAATCACCACTTAAAGGGAATTGTGATTAACCCTAATAAAACCCATAACTACCTATATATATATAGGAGGAGTAAAGTGGACAAAAATCCACTTTACCACCTCCTAAGTTTCGGCCGGCCATCTAGTATAGGGAGGCCCAATTTTGGGCCTCTCATGTCTATTGGGATTTAGGTCAGGCCCAATGTCCTAAAGTGACATATACCCAATTTACTTAGGTAACCTATACATATAATGGGCTACCATTTTACGGCGCCCATCACCTATGCTTACAGGATCTTGGGACTACGAATTACGTCTGCGGTATGTGCGAATCTTCCGCTGCGTAATATTGATTACTAGCATGTGCCATGTTTATAGTATCCGTAGTGATTACTCCCCGTAATCTAACAGTGGTATCAGAACCTGTGTTAGGAGTTCATGATTTTGATAAATTGATGTTCTTGAGAATTATTATTTTGGGCCGAAAATTTTAAAGAAAGAAAAATTAAAATTTTCGAATTTTTTAAAGTTATGAGTGGTCCGAAATTTTCATGATGTTCTTAGGAAAATTTGATGTTCATGATCTTCAAGAAAAACATAATTTTTATCAAAATCGAACATTAGATTGTAGATCTTATTAAAATTTGATCTTGAAATTTGACCACTTGTTTCCAGTTAGGTGTTAGTTTCGGCCAAACCCTAGGAATTACAAGGTGAAATTTCTAATTTCTTAAGCACCAATGTTGAAAATAAAAAATCGGCAAATTTTTTTAGAACTATTGTTTACCATATTTTAATATTTAATCTAGGTAACAATATATCTATAATTGGGAACATTAGGATAGATTCACATTAATATATAGAAATATATATAACTATCAATATATATCTAAATATTTAAATAGGGTTAAAGATATTATTGATAGATTTAGTTACCAAAAAGATTAAGAAAATATATTGTCAGTATATTTGTTACCCTATTTAAGATACTGACAACAAATAAGTATTTATATATATATATATATATATTTTTAATTGTGCCGAATTTATATATATATAATATGGGAAATTATTTTATATAATTAATGTTACTTGGTGGCTAAATTAAGTTTTTAGTGGACATCAAAACCCTACTTAGCCCACAAGTAAACATTTCGGCCCAAACCCTTTGGATTAATTAATGGGCCGGTCTAATATACCAAACCGGGACGCTTAAACCGAAGCGAGTTTTCTTAATCGGTTCGACCTTGTCGGGTCGGACCGGGTAACTAAGTGGATCTAACCGAACCGGTTTTGAGTGTTGAACCGAACCAAACCCTATTTTTATTAGACCGGTTCAGACCGAACCAGATTTTGAAAATAAAATCGGACCGAACCGGATTTTACTAAACAGGACCCGAACCGGATTTTTCTGGACCGAACCGGACCGAAATTGACTGAACCGAACCGAATTTTCAAGTCAATTTAAATAAAATAGGGAGGTCAAGTTTTAAAATCCAAATGTTTTGAACCTTAAATGGCCTACACAGTGCTCAAGGGTTTATTATTATTCACATAACAGTTAAACCTTTATGCCTTGTTTCGATTATGGGATGGATCTCGGAGATACATGTTTTTGGGACTTGATTAATTAATGGGCTGACTTACTACTCTACTACAACAAGACCAACGCTGATCGATTACGAGTATGGAAGGTGCAACCAGGTATGAACAACACAACCCGAACTTAGACAACTTCGCCGTCATTATAGGGTAAGAGTTGGAAAGTGGACCGTCGGACTCAAGACTTTGTCAAGGCCGAGCATGCGTCTCACCAATGAGATTATGGCCCCCGGCATTGCTCATCTATCCGGGTAGAGCATTCTCAAGCACATATTTGACTAAACAGAATACTAGACGCATTGAAACCCAAAAAACTTGGAAGAAAAGCTGCAAGCAATGCGTGAGTCGAACCCCCCGTCTTCAAAATTCGGGTTATGCCCACTACCGGGGGCAATACCACTCTTAAAATACAAGGAATGACCCCACACTTACAACCACCTCCCTATACAAACCAAGTGCATGATGCTATCGAGCGAATGGACAACTTACGCTCAAAGAAAGGCAAATAAATCAAATTACCAAGGTAAAGCTAAGGTGTAACTCGGGGAAATAATTGGCAACCAATATCACTAAAGGAAACAGCTCCTCAATCCTGGAAAGTGCGCAACTTCTCTGTTGCGCTGAGCGCAAGACCCCTCCGCTGCGCTAAGTGCAAGACTCCTCTGTTGCACTAAGTGCAAAACTTCCACCCTGCGCTAAGTGCAAGACTCATTCGCTATGCTGAGTGCAAGACTCATCTGTTACGTTGAGTGCAAGATTCATCCACTACGCTAAGTGTAAGACTCATCTACTACGCTGAGTGAAATACTCCTCTGTTGCGCTAGGTGCAAAACTCCTCCGCTGCGCTGAGAGCAAGACTCATCCGCTAAGCTGAGTGCAAGACTCATCTGTTGCACTAAGTTCAAAACTCCCATGCTACGCTAAGAGAAAGACTCATATGTTACACTAAGTGCAAGAATCACCTGTTACGCTGAGTGCAAGACTCATCTGTTGCGCTAAGTATGAAACTCCTCTGCTGCAATGATCGCAAGACTCCACGATTGCGGCAAGGAGAAGACTCATCAATCTCCATACGGATGAAACCACCACTTACAAGCCAATAAATATCATCCACACTCACCCACTGGAGTAAAAGACATGCTCACTATGGGAGCAACTTTATATACATGAGTTACAAAACGTAGCTCACACAAGGGTAAACCCCAACATACAACAACATATCAACTACGGGGACAATCACGCATCTACAAGTTACCAAGCGTAACCAATACAAGGGTAAATCCCTATATGCAAAGATATCAAAATGCCTACTACAGAGGCAATGACACACCCATGAGCTACCAAGTGTAGCTGACTTAAGGGCTAACCCCCCACGTCCGGAATACCAGACGTTTCCACTACGAGGGACAACTATACATATACAATTTCATATGTGCGGGTCATGAAATGCAACTAACACAAGGGCTAACCCCCCGCGTCCGAAGTGCAAAGCATGCCCACTACGAGGGCAACCCTATACGTATAACTCCATATGCGCAGGTTACAAAATGTGATCAACACATGATCCAACCCCTATTCACGGAGGTACAAGGTATGCACACCATGGAAGCGACCTCAACATTGAGCTGCAAAGACAAAACCATCAACAGGGTGAATTGCAGGAACAATGTTAAAGACCATACTCACACTCTGACAAGCAGGGAGAAAAGCCACGTCTGTCAGAGTACAAGGCTAAAAGACCATGCTTGCACTCCCACAAACAGCGCGCGACGTTGCACCCAAAGCGCCCAATCAGTTCCAAGAACAAAAAAAAAGAGGTCCCTCCAATAAGGAGATAAACCTAAAGGCTAAGTTCAAAATGAGACTAAGACCCATGTTTCATACTAATAAATCATTATATTATCCATGTACATACTTGTACTAACACCAACACTTATGTTGGTTAACACTCATATTTTTGTGTGTATGTCCTTCCAATAGGAAGAAGAAAAATACAACGCTCCCCGAGCACTCAAGGAAGATCGGAATTGTCGGAAGGTACAATTCATAAACTCGTTTGGGCGACTATTCCACGGAAAATAGAGTCAAGTAAATGTTAAACCATTGCTTGACTCGGGGTCAAATGTTGGATATACGCCCAAATGATTGTAAACTAGACTCAATATCGAGACCTATCTATCCATAGTCGGTTGCAAATTGAAACATTGATACCAGACATCCTAAGACCCAAGGCACGGCAGAAACCCGGTAAGTTAGATCCAAAAGACCCCCTGTGGAAAAAAAATCACTCGGAGTGTTTCGTGTGGAGGCTCCACCCGGACAACTCGGGTGGCAGCTCCACCCGGGTAACCCGAATGGAGCTTCCATCCGGGTAACCCGGGTGGAAGCCCCACCCGGGTCACCCGAATGGAAGCTCCACTCGGGCACCCACCGTCGGGCGACAACTTCTCGCTCGGACTCCGAAGCCTTGACGGAGATCCATCCGGGGCATGCCTTTGAAGGCCATCTCAGAATATCTCAAACCATGTGGGCCCATCCGTTGCCAAATAAGGATAAACCCAACTTATTCCCGGTTCTTGCCCATAAGAACCGCTTTTCCATACCAGAATTCCCAAAAACCGGTTTAGCCACCAATAAACTCTATAAATAGAGTTATCATTCCCTCAGTTGAAGGTAACCTTGACCTCTCTCTCTAGCCTACACATTCTCTCTAGAACACATATCTTACTTGAGCATTGGAGTGGGCTTACCAGAAATTCACGGTGCCCCTTTTGTAAGTGTGCAAGGAGAAAGACGAACGGAGACACAACGTAAAGGGGATCGCGAAGTCCGTAATCAAACACACCGTTAATTTATTACTCCGACTAGACATGAGGTCAAAATAGGACCGTGGCATCACGACCACGTGAAACAGAAAGTTATCATATATTTATATATATATATTTTATATGAAATAATCAAGTGATAGATCAAAGCAATACTCCAAACGTTACACTTTTAGAATATACACATAATAATGATTTAATCAAGCACACCTGTCAAAATTGGGAAAAACATTGCCTAACATTTTGCCTCCATGCATGGGAGATGAAGGACGTGAAATATATAATTTCAAAAGAAAAAGATAACTTAGTAATAAAGCGGACGAAAACAAATCTTTAAGGTGACGAAGGTGAGGAACGCCGCCCAGAAAGCGCAGATTTTAACGATATCCGCCGCAAAGGGGTTCACCTTCTGGAAGCTCCACTTGCAGGCCACGAGGGCGACCAAGTTCAGTGCACAGAACCCGAACCCGACTGGAGCCGACTCGATCGCCACCACAATCGGGTCCCACACCATCCCCAGAGACACCTGCGCGAGGTAAACCGGCAGCGCCATGGACTCGCCGTTGAACCCGCCGTCGGCCCACACCAACCAGCCGGCGAGGCCCATGAGGGATGCGGACGCCATGGAGCAGACGTGGACGAGCCACAGAGGAGGGAGCCAGAACGGATTTTCTGCGAGCTTTTGGTACTGCTTAGCCGTTCCGAACAGAAGGATGAAGACCGCCGTGAGGGCTGGGGGGGTGGCGATGGAGATCAGCAGCGACCGGAGGGCTTGCCGGGCCTTGGAGGACCGGTTCCCTTGGGGTACCTTCAGTCTGGTTAGGTTTTGTGTATGGGAAGCCATTGATGGATGAGATCAGACGGAGAGAGATAGAGAGAAATGGATGTTAAAGAGAGAAGAGAAGAAGGAGCTAGCGGAAATGGTAAGAAGAATGAATGGACGTTTTGGAGGAAGAATAGGATCGACTCTAGATAGTAGATACATCATACTATCTCAATATGGCATTTAACGGTTCACTTCTAGTTCTAACTTCTACGTACCTTCATTTTGGCACTCGCAAAATAGGAAAATTTATGAAACTGCCCCCTGCGAAGTTCCAATTTGAAAAATGCCCCTCGGAATGGGGCATTTATGAAAATGCCCCGTCCCACTGATATTATCAGCGGGACGGTCAGCGGGACATGACCTGTCCCGCTGACTGCCACGCGGGATGATCTGTCATCCCGCGTGGCTACTGTCCCGCTGATAATACCAGCGGGACGGGAACCCGACAAAACGGGTTCCCCTAGGCGCAGGCGCTGTCACATGCGCGCCTGCGCCTAGGGGAACCCGTTTTGTCGGGTTCCCCGTCCCGCTGGTAATACCAGCGGGACAGGACGGCTGGTTTCACCAGACGAAACCAGCCGCCCCTCCCCCCACTAAACCCCTAACCCTAATTTTTTTCCACCTTCCCATCTTCTTCCCATCTCCTCCTATTTTCTATAAGAACCCCAATTCTATGCCTTAGTAAAAATATAATTCTCTCATCATTTTACTTATAAAAGGAGTTATATTTTCAATCTTAAATTTTCAAGGGGAATGGCTTACCATGGTGAAGGCAGTTCTTCCGGTTCAAGAAGAAGGATGAGTTTTGGCAATGAACTAGGAGATAATACCGTGCTCTACATGAATAACGTACACAGGGCTAGTTTTGTCCACACGGACACGGTAAATTTTCTATTTTCTCTATAAATATAAATGTTTATATTGATACATAGATTAAATTAGATTGCGTAAATAGAGTACAATGCCAAATAAATATGTTATTGATACGAAAGTAGATGTTTTTTTTTTTTCGAAATAAAAGTATTTTTATAATTTTGAAAAAAAAAAAAATTGAAAATCGAAATTTAAAAAGAAGAAATTACTGAGTTTAATTTTTAAATTTTGATATTTGACAATTTCTTTATAAATGTCCAATTTAAAATTAGAAATCATAAATTAAAATTAATGTGCTTTAAAATGTAGAAAATTATTTTTGAAATTTTAGACTATTAATTAAAATTTTAATTAGAAATTTAAATAACAAATCAGTGATTTTAGATAGTTTGAAATTATTGTCAAAATTATGTAAAAACAATTTCCAAATTGAAAAAAAAAAATGTTCATTATTGTCTTACGGTTCCAATTAGTGTGTTATTAAATGTTAACCGTAATTACGAAATTTAATAGTTTTTTTAATTTCTTATTTAAATACAAAGAATAAAAATATTTGGTTTTCCAATTTCGAAATTATATTAGAAGTTAAAAAAAATTCAAATTAAAAAAAGCAAACTGAAAAATATAGATTAGATTTTTTTTTTAATCTCTATATTAAAAAATAAAATAAAAATAGAAATTATGGTGCTATTAAATTTTGAAAATTAATTACGAATTTTCATGGTTTCTTATTAAATACGAGAAAAAATTTAAAATTATTGGGTTTTCAAATGTTCAAATTATTCTAGAAATAGTAAAAAAAAATTCAAATTAAAAATAACATTATTGAAAAATAGAGATTAAACGGTTATTTTTTTAAATTTCTACTTAAAAATAGATATTACTGTGCTATTAAGTGTTGACATAATTTACGAAAATTTTGAAAGTTTTTTATTTAAAATGTCGAATTTATAGCGTTTTCAAATAGGGTTTCTACGAGTTCGAAAATAAAATTGACGAATTAATTATTTTTAACTAATAACGAATAGTTTCATGTTGATAGATCGAGACTCCGTGGCCCGAGTCACACTTTAGATGTGCAAAATTGTGGGAGATAGACGAACAAATTGCGGGGTTCGTCAACCGGGCGGGCTTTCTTGATGCATGATTGACATCTCGTATTGAGGTAGATGTTGGAATGATGCATGCTTTAGCGGAGAGGTGGCGACCAGAAACCCACAGTTTTCATCTTCCTACAGGTGAAATGACGATTACTCTGAAGGATGTGGCGATGATCTTGGGGTTAAGGATAGATGGTCCGCCGATATCAGACCATTACAGAGATGGAATTGTATTAGATCCCGAAGTTTCAGTTGCGGGATTTATGAAAAATCACACTCTATCTGTTTTCCAGCGTTTGTTTGGTGAACAACCGCCTGCCAACGAATTAATCAAAGGGACGTGTGATCTCAAGTGCAGCTGGTTGAAGAACACTTTCTTGAAAGAAAAAAACCATCCTCAGTTCGAAACAGATGATGATGAAGAAGCAGAAAAGAGAGCAAGAGCGTATATATTGTGTCTCTTAGGGACAGTTTTATTCGCAGACTCCAACGGATCGTTGGTGCCACTGCAATATTTATATTTTATCGAAGATCTGGACGTGTGCAGTCTATACAGTTGGGGTTCTGCTGTATTGAGCCACTTGTACAGGGGATTGTGCAAGTGGACTTGTAAAAAGTCAGCGACCAACATCGGCGGTTGTGGTGTGCTAGTACAGGTATTGGAAATGCATTATTAATATTATTAATTACTTATATTATGTAATGGCATTTATCTCATATATAGGTGTGGTGTTGGACGTATCTCGCGCTTGGTAGACCCACGTGCTTTGGTCATGTTGAGGCTGGTCGTGCTGTCGGTTGTTGGTGGAGAGAGAAAAAGAGTTCAAAGAAAACTGTCAAATCTCGTACTAGGTGGTTTTACCGAGATGAACTTAAGATATTGAAGAACTCTGCGGTATTAAACTTAAATAATCGATCATTAGAATGGCATATTATATTTATAGTTAATATGTTGACTCTAATATTGTTATAACACAGGTTACTTGGAACCCATGGACCGCGGAAGTTGCATCAATAATGCCACAAATTGCCAGAGAAGGTTGGGAATTGGCATACTTACAACTACCTCTGATCCACTTTAACTCTGTTGAATATCAACTGCCACAACGAGTGTATAAGCAGTTAGGCTTTGGATTTTATATCCCCGAGGTGTTCCCTGATCGACAATTATGGGATAACCTCCACTCGTGTGCCCAATGGCAGAAGTCACCGGCAACACCGTGGTATGTTACCCATGAGGAGTACATATTGTTGTGGAACAACCGCAATGATCGTGATATGTATCCTATCCCTGAGCCCGAATGTGTGAGGTCGAAAGAATATTTCAAGTGGTATCGTCGTATTACAACTTATTTAGCTAAAGATCAACAAGAAGTTGAAGTTGAAGCTGAAGAAGTTGAAGAACAACGACCATTGCATGTTCGCCCTTCGCAGGGGTATCTCGGTCAACACGGTGACATGATAAGCTACATGGTAAGACAAGTGAAATATATCTTTATAAGTCTACAATTAAGTCATTCGAATAACCACTATTACGTGAATTGTTGAACAGGCGCGTGGCTACAGTCTCATGTATAAACAGATAAGAAAATTGATGCATGACAATGGCCCTCCTAAGAAACGTTACAAAAAAATGATGGACATCACAACTCATTGCTTGACTGTTTCTGGGCAACATGACATGCTCAATATACTTGAAGATGGAGAGATGTCTGACTGTAGCATCGAGGAGGAACGTGAAGACGCACAAGAAATGGATATACCTGATTCCCAACCTCCAATGGCTACTCAGTTTTCACAACCAGGATTTGTACAGGATAGGGTCGCCATGTCACAGTCTGCAAGGCCCGGCCCATTTCCTGGGCCTTATCCACCACCAGTTGGGCCTTATCCAACACCAGTCGGTCCTTATCCACCACTGCGTGGGTCTAGTTCTTCACAGCCTGGGCCTCTCCAAGCACCGTCTGGGCAGTTCCCACCTTCTTATTACGGCTATTACAACCCGTATATTGGGTATGAACCACCTCCCGGTGGGGGGAACTAAACGTTATTGTAATGTTATTTTGATATATCTTTTTGGATGATTGAAACACAAGAATGCTTTTTTTTTTTTTTTGCGATAGACGTTTTGTGATAATATTATATTTTCTACTGACCAAAAATTAATGTAGTTACTAGTTAGTTCATGGTTAGATTAGCTAAGTAATGAACTAAAATTTATCACTTATTATCTATATTATGTGACCATACAAAATTTGTCATAAAAATATATTAGCATAAATATATAACATAGGAAAAACAATTTTTCTGACCGTATGAAATATTATAAGATTTTATTAAAGTAATAGTCAAACACATTGCAAAAATAACACAAATTAGCAACATATAAAATTCAGAATTTTAAAACAAGTTCATTACAATACCAAGATTTAAAGTTACATTTAAAATAGAGAAATACAAATGATAACATTACAACACTAGCTTCATACATCATCATCAGGCGGTGGTTCGACTACCCGCAGTGGACAATTTCTCCTATTGTGTCCTTCAGTTTTACAGATACTGCACTTTCTCTTCTTGCCGGGTTCGCGCTCATCCATCTCGTTTGTCAACCTTTTATTTTTACGTCCCTTCCGAGAGACCATCATGGCTGGATCAACAACAACGGTGGGCCCCGTCCAGGGCGGCCATTCATCTATGTCAGGGAGTGGGTGAAATGGATAAGAATACGTGAGCTTATAGTTTGCTATCCTGAAATGACCATTAACACCGTCGTAGTAACTTGTATTCGCCGCTCGGTAAACGCACACGGCGTGTCTGCACGGTCGGCGATACAACTTCCACTCTCTGCAGGTACATTGTTTTGTCGTTATGTTTACAACCTTAGCTTCACAACCTTGAGCAGAAACTTGGTACTCTACGCCTTGGTGATATGTCTTAGCAGTGAAATTCCTGGACGCCTCCTCAGCTTTTTCTAGAAAAAGTCTAACATTCTCAAGATAGAAATGTCATTGAGAAATTTGCGTGTTCACTTTCTTCGTCCGGTCCACCCAATAGGTATTCATTCGTTCGAATGACATTATAAGGATCGCAGTGATAGGTAAGGACCTTGCATTCTTCAACACATTGTTGAAGCACTCAGACTGATTCGTTGTCATGTTCCCGTACCTCCAACCCTCGTCATGCGATAGAGACCACGTACTAAATTCACCACAACTTTCCAGGAACGATCTGTACTTTCCGTTATCGGCTTCATACCATTGGGCATACAATTTTTCAAACAACTTCTTCGAGGGAGTCCAAACCATATCGCCGAATTTTCGCTTCAGCTTCGCGTCCTTAAACTTGGTATTGAAGTTGCTCAACAAATGGCGCACACAGTATCGGTGGACACCTTTGTCTTCTTGCACGTACACTTGTTTGACCGCCTTTAATATACTGATGTGACGATCAGATATGATGCATACCTTACGTCGATCACACGTCACATGTGCGCGTAGTTGCTCTAAAAACCATATCCACGTCTCGTCACGCTCTTTGTCACACAAACAGAAGGCCAACGGTACGATTTGGTTATTAGCATCGTATGCCACAGCCACAAGAAGTTTGCCTGTGTACTTGCCGTATAAATGTGTGCCATCAATGCTAATTAACGGTCTGCAGTGTTTGAAAGCCGATATTGAAGGCCCGAAAGCCCAAAACCATTTGTCGAATGTCGTTTCTCCATCAGCTTGATTTCTCACCGTCTTGAATTCAAACCGGTAAACCGTACCGGGATTGTAATACGCTATTGCGACCATATGAGGTGGAAATATCTGGAAAGCCTCTTCGTGAGTTCCGTATATCCTCTCAATGACATGACATTTGGCGTACCAAACTTTCTGGTAAGTTGGCCAAACTTTGTATTCTTGTTTTACAATTCCGCGTAAATCAACAATCGTTATGGCGTTGTTATTTTTAACAAACGGATAAAACAAATCTTCCATTAAGCGACTGTCAAGTAGCCTGTTCTGGGTGACTGTAGTACGGTTTACACATGAATGTGGTGGGCCCACACTCGTGATCTCCCAACATCCCAACTTTTGTTTGGAACAACGAAGTGACCAAGAACATGTATCATGTGTGCAACAGTACACTATTCGCGTAGTGTCTGATTTCTTCGTTTTTGCTTCACGCCCATGCCTGATGTGCCACCTTTTCACCGCCCTTTGGAATTCAGCTTTGTCGACATACGTATTTTGAACAACAAAATCATCCACATCTTCGGTCGATTGCCCGCCATGCCTACTCCAATCACTTGAGTCCAATCCATACTGCCAGTCACCGGAAGTCCAGTCCTCTTGACATTCAACTTGTTTCCATCATTCACGAGATTCTACTAGAGCAGGAGACTCATCTTCAATGTAAATTTCTTCTTCTTGCATGTCCTCCTCTCCGCGCACATCGTCTTCTTCTTGATTTTCGACAACCTCGCCTACATCTGAATCTTGTTCTACACCATCAACGTTGCTCCATTCTCCTTCTTGCACGTCGTTGCTGCAGTCTCCATCAGGTCTGGCGCTCCTGTAAAGTCTTTCAATTAAGGTGTTCGTGCAACCTGGATCAGGTATTGAGGTGCTGCATTCTCCATCAGTGGGAGCTCCGCCCATTAATCCTAGTTGTAACATATGACGGGACAGATCATACCCACCATACTCTTCTACATCGTCATCAACTCCAGCTCTAGGAACGACAATGATCTCCACCGGGGACTGGCAGCTGGACATAATACTTCCCCACATTTCGAATGTGGTGATTGCATTCCACCCATCCCGTAAAACGATCCCAAGAAGAGGCCTTGATATACCGCAGAGTCGCATTGCATGGATTTTTGCATCGCGAAATGTAATACCGCGATGACATTGTAGCTCAACATATGTACCGCCGTGTATATGAATATGCCAGCTACTAATGACCTCGACGTCATAGCGAAACAAAATGTAAAACATTTTCCTATATGTAGAATATAAACCGAATTAGAAGCGTCGTATAAATTCTACGGCACTCTAAATTGAGATCCGTTTGCACAATTGGACTTCCCTAATAACTAATAATTTTTACTAATTTTTTCAAATTTTTCTAAAAATTCGACATTTGGCCCGAACACTGCGTTTTAAGGGGGTCGAACACCATTCGGTGCGGAAAACCCTAAATTTTGAAATTCTCAAAAAAAATTGAAAAATTTACATACTGTTAATTGAATAATAAATTCAATAATTCTCGAGTTTCATTGCATTTGTAGTTGTAAATAAACGGTAGTCCTAAATCAAATTTCAGACGTTAATTTGTGTTTTTTTTTAAACTTTGACAAGCTCGTATAAATTCTACGGCACTCTAAATTGAGATCCGTTTGCAGAATTGGACTTCCCTAATAACTAATAATTTGTACTAATTTTTTCAAATTTTTCTAAAAAATCGACATTTGGCCCGAACACTGCATTTTAGGGGGGGTGAACACCGTTCGGTGCTGAAAACCTAAATTTTGAAATTCTCAAAAAAAAATTGAAAAAATTACATACTGTTATTTGTATAATAAATTCAATATTTCTCGAGTTTCATTGCATTTGTAGTTGTAAATAAACGGTAGTCCTAAATCAAATTTCAGACGTTAATTTGTGTTTTTTTTTTTTAAACTTTGACAATATCGTATAAATTCTACGGCACTCTAAATTCAGATCCGTTTGCAGAATTGGACTTCCCTAATAACTAATAATTTGTACTAATTTTTTCAAATTTTTCTAAAAATTCGACATTTGGCTCGAACAATGCATTTTAGGGGGGGATGAACACCGTTCGGTGCTGAAAACCTAAATTTTGAAATTCTTAAAAAAATTTGAAAAATTTACATACTGTTATTTGTATAATAAATTCAATAATTCTCGAGTTTCATTGCATTTGTAGTTGTAAATAAGCGGTAGCCCTAAATCAAATTTCAGACGTTAATTTGTGTTTTTTTTTTTAAACTTTGACAAGCTCGTATAAATTCTACGGCACTCTAAATTCAGATCCGTTTGCACAATTGGACTTCCTAATAACTAATAATTTTTACTAATTTTTTCAAATTTTTCTAAAAATTCGACATTTGGCCCGAACACTGCGTTTTAAGGGGGTCGAACACCCTTCGGTGCGGAAAACCCTAAATTTTGAAATTCTCAAAAAAATTTGAAAAAATTACATACTGTTAATTGAATAATAAATTCAATAATTCTCGAGTTTCATTGCATTTGGAGTTGTAAATAAGCGGTAGTCCTAAATCAAATTTCAGACGTTAATTTGTGTTTTTTTTTAAACTTTGACAAGCTCGTATAAATTCTACGGCACTCTAAATTCAGATCCGTTTGCAGAATTGGACTTCCCTAATAACTAATAATTTGTACTATTTTTTTCAAATTTTTCTAAAAATTCGACATTTGGCTCGAACAATGCATTTTAGGGGGGGTGAACACCGTTCGGTGCTGAAAACCTAAATTTTGAAATTCTCAAAAAAAATTTGAAAAAATTACATACTGTTATTTGTATAATAAATTCAATAATTCTCGAGTTAAATTGCATTTGTAGTTGTAAATAAACGGTAGTCCTAAATCAAATTTCAGACGTTAATTTGTGTTTTTTTTTTAAACTTTGACAATATCGTATAAATTCTACGGCACTCTAAATTCAGATCCGTTTGCAGAATTGGACTTCCCTAATAACTAATAATTTGTACTAATTTTTTCAAATTTTTCTAAAAATTCGACTTTTGGCTCGAACAATGCATTTTAGGGGGGATGAACACCGTTCGGTGCTGAAAACCTAAATTTTGAAATTCTTAAAAAAATTTGAAAAATTTACATACTGTTATTTGTATAATAAATTCAATAATTCTCGAGTTTCATTGCATTTGTAGTTGTAAATAAGCGGTAGTCCTAAATCAAATTTCAGACGTTAATTTGTGTTTTTTTTTTAAACTTTGACAAGCTCGTATAAATTCTACGGCACTCTAAATTCAGATCCGTTTGCACAATTGGACTTCCCTAATAACTAATAAGTTGTACAAAGTTTTTCAAATTTTTCTAAAAATTCGACATTTGGCCCGAACACCATTCGGTGCTTAAAACCCTAAATTTTGAAATTCTTTAAAAAAATTGAAAAATTTACATACTGTTAATTGTATAATAAATTCAATAATTCTCGAGTTGCATTGCATTTGTAGGTGTAAATAAACGGTAGTCCTAAATCAAAGTTCAAATGTTAATTTGTTGTTGTTTTTTTATTTTTTAAACTTTGACAAACTTGTATAAATTCTACCGCACTCCAAATCCGTATCCGTTTGCGGAATTGGACTACCCTTATAACTAATAATTCGTACTAATTTTACTAAATGTTTCTAAAAAATTGAGATTTGGCCCGAACACTGCGTTTTAGGGGGGTTGAACACTGTTCGATGCTGAAAACCCTAAGTTTCGAATTTTTAAAATAAATTTGAAAATTTAACGTACCGTTAATTATATAAAAATTCAATAAATCTCGAGTTTCATTGCATTTGTAGTTGTAAATAAACTGTTGTCCTAGATCAAAGTTCAAACGTTAATTTTTAATTTTTTTTTTTAAACTTTGACAAGCTCGTATAAATTCTACCGCACTTCAAATTCATATCCATTTGCGAAATTGGACTTCCTTAAATAACTAATAATTCGTACTAATTTACTCAAAAAGTATTGTTTTTTTTTTTACAGATTTTTAATATAATTTAATTTACAAAATTTGTTTTTGTTAAATAAATTAAAATTTCTACTTTATTTCAGTACAAACAAAAATTATCATATTTTTTTTAACATAATAGTTGTACTATATATATCATTTTTTTATTCACATACTATATACGTTAAAATTCTAATTTTCAGAATACAAAACAAATAAACAAAAATTAATTTTTGTTACTTACATTATAATTTCTACATTATTTCATCACAATAAAAATGTCATCATATCCTATTATTTTTTTTATTTCACATAATAGCTGTAATATATACATAATTATAATCTATATATGTGAAAATCCTTATTTTCGAAATTTAAACAAAAATCATACAAAATTACGTTTTCTTAATTACATTATAATTTCTACACTAGTTCAGCACAAAAATAATTATCATAATCTCTTATTTTTATATCTTACATAATAGTTGTACTATACGTATCATTATAATCAGAATACTTAGTAAAAAAATAAGAGTATGTTACCTTTCTTTTGATATACAACTTCTGCTATGTCACAACGTACTCAAATGAGTTGGCATTCCTGAAAATTTTCCAAAAAGCATATATTGTAGCATTATAACAACATATATTAACTATAAAAAATCTAAATTTTATAAGCTTAAATTACTTTACCTTAGTTTGAAACAAGAAGAAACAATACAAAGGAAAAATAAATTGTATAAGGGAGTACAAATATATAGGCTGAGGTTTCAAAAAATCGGACCAGCTGCTGGTCCGGTTTTGACCAGCTGCTGTTCCGGTTTTGACCGGCAGCTGGTCCGGTTTTGACCGGCAGCCGGTCAAAATGACCAGCGGCTGGTCAAAGTGACCAGCCTGTCCAGCTGGTATAACCAGCGGGACGGGGAACCCGACAAAACGGGTTCCCCTAGGCGCAGGCGCGCATGCCTGCACCTAGGGGAACCCGTTTTGTCGGGTTCCCGTCCCGCTGGTATTATCAGCGGGACAGTAGCCACGCGGGATGACAGATCATCCCGCGTGGCAGTCAGCGGGACAGGTTATGTCCCGCTGACCGTCCCGCTGATAATATCAGCGGGACGGGGCATTTTCATAAATGCCCCATTCCGAGGGGCATTTTTCAAATTGAAACTTCGCAGGGGGGCAGTTTCATAAGACTATGAGACTATGAGAATGAGAATGAGAATGGTTCAGCATGTCATGAGACTATGAGAATGAAAAAATATTAGTGACAAATACTTCACTCCTTACCGACTGACTTGATGCAAGTTGGAATTAGTCTATGTTTGAAGCATTATCAACAGGGAATGAGCCAGTGTGGTAGGGGTGACTGAAAACGATCCTAGACCTAGGACCATTTGGTTTTGGTCATTTATCAGGACAAAACCAGGACCATTTAAAATAGTATTGATCTGTTTTGGTATGGTTTTAGTCTAGACCATTTAGGATCATTTAAGACCGTTTTTTTTTTTTTCATTATTTTGTAACCTTTTTAATAAAAAACTGGATTTTTTTTCTAACGTAATTTATATTATCTAATTGATATAATTTTTTTTATAAGATTTATACCACATGACACTTCATTAATCAGTAATCTTAGGGTTAACATGTCTTTTAGTCCATGATGTTTGACCACTTTTGGGTTTTGGCCCATGATGTTTTTTTCCCTAGTTTTGGTACCATATGTTTACATATTTTTTCTAGTTTTGATCTGACCGTTACATTCCGTCCATTTTTTCTGTTAACTGACATGTGCAAGTCACGTGATTCACCCTAAACTTTCAATTTTGTTCAAATTTGGGGGAATTGACCCATTGAACTAGGTTTTTAGGGTGTCAATTCTCAGAATTTGACCCATTAAACCTAGTACAATTCGTCCAAATTGAACTAGGTTTAGGGTGTCAATTCACCCACATTTGAACAAAACTGAAAGTTTATGGTGGATCACGTGACTTGCACATGTCACTTAACGGAAAAAATGGACGGAATGTAACGGTCGGACCAAAACTAGAAAAATCTGCAAACATATGGTACCAAAACTAGGCAAAAAAAAAACATCATGAACCAAAACCCAAAAGTGGTCAAACATCATGGACCAAAAGACTTGTTAACCCATAATCTTATCAATAAGAATGATTTTATTTTAATGTAAATAGCACATTACTATGAGAAACAAGAATAATCTTAATGTAAATAGCACGACTAGAAATGTAATCGAGCCGAGTATCTGGCCATCTTGGCTTGACTCATTTTACTCGAGTTCGTGCTCGAACTCAACCGAGCCTAAATTTTCCAAGCTCGAGCTTGACTCGGTGTCATATTCGACGAGTCCGAGCTCGGCTCAACTCAGATTGAACTTTAGCAAGTCGAATTTGAATATCGACCGAGTCGATCTCAAGTAATTTGACTCGTTACCTTAAGTACGTCCAATGGACGACCAAATGTTGAGTGATGCATATATTGTTTTGAGTGAGAGAAAGTACTAAAAAGAGAGTGAGATAATAAAGTAATATTTTTCCTATTTATTTTATATATATATATATATATATTTATTTATTTTATATATATATATATATATATTGGCCAAAAAAAAAAAAAATTTATTAATTTATTAATTAGGAGGGGAAAATGGCAATATAAACTAATATATTATTTATGAAATAACTAGTTTTATTGTTTTCTGAATTTTTTTATAATTTAATTTGGTCTTGATCTAAATGGTCTTTTCGATTTAGGACCGAAACCGAGACCAGAAAAAAAAAAAAAAACAAACATAAAAAGAGGATCAATGGTCTAGGTTCTAAATGATCCTAGTCTTTTTGGTTTGGTCTTGATTTTATTGGTCTTTTGCTCAGCCCTACAATGTGGATCCAAAGAGGGCAATTATCCCGCTCAACTGTTCGTGACATCCTAAAAATGTAAATAATTCTGATTCGACCCTTTAAAATTTTACATATGTCCCACTAACTTATTTTATATTAATTGTTTATCTTTAATTCAATTCTCGCACATATTTCGGACTTTGTCTCTAATTATGTATCATACTTATTTGGGTTTATATAACTCCAATGGTCAACTATGTTTAGCTCATATAATCGTCTGGTATCTTAATTATTTTTGTGTGATAAATAGTTTAGTATATTTTTTTTAGAATGTGAATTTTTTTAATCGGTTTACTTATTTTCGTTAAAGGTCTTAGACGGAAAATAATAAAACATTAAAAATAAAACATAAAGCTTGTGGTCGGGGTCTTTGTTTTATATCGATCTAGACACACATAGTTCTTGATTATATATTTCATATTACGAATTATTTCAGTTATTTTTGCTCAAGTATTTGATATCATGTGTTATGAATTATATTATTATAGTATTAGGGATTAAATGGATAAAGAAAATACTTTAGGGCACGTTTGATTGCCGGTATTGCGATATCCTTGTTAGAAAATGGGCTACACAAATTTTCATTTGGGCTACTCTAATTTTATTTGGGTAATTTTATTCTCTTTTTTACTTAAGCCCAAATTTTCTCAAGCCCAATTTTATTTTGTTGTGAATGTAATTTGTGATTTGTACCACATCGAAAGTTTTACTTTCCTCCTCCCTTCTCCTCCCCTATATAAACAAGCATTTCCCTTCTCCTTTTTACACATTGAGAAATGGAATCTCTCATTTTGGTTGAGTATTCAATTTTTCTGGAACCCATAATCTTGGGATCCAATTATATTTTCTCATCCTCTGTTCTTCGTGTTGACGAATGCAGAGTTCTTCTAGGTTGATTTTGACTTATGTCGTTTTCAACCTTTCTAGTTGTTTTTAGCCGTTGTCGTCGGCTTTCCTGTTCTTTGTTTGAGTTCAGGTATTGGGTTCGGTTCGGTCGAGCGTGTTGTATGCATAACACGATTCGATGACACTGTTGAATCCTGGGAGGTGATCGCCCCTTGTATAAACCCCTTTGCATAACCCGAGGGTGGGGAGGGGCGAAATTGCCTTAAGGAGACTGTGATTAGCACGGGCCTCAGTATAAAAATACGTATTCGTTTTCGTGTCGAAGTATACGTACAATTTCGGTGTTGCCTATATCTTGCATGTTAATTGGAGGAATTACTTGTAAGTAACCGAGATTTGATTAATTGCATTTTGGTCCATGGACTTTATAAATTTGCATATTTACCCTCAATATTTCCAACAATCTTAAGGCAATTTTATTTGTTGGTTTTATGAGAGGATGCTTAATTGAATTTTGAGATTCAATTTTTGGAGAATGATGTTGAGAATGTGAACATGCTCGAGAGCACATGCGACTGATAAAATCACTAAGGCCATTTAGGCCCTCGAGACTGATAAAGTCGTAAAAAGCCGTTGAGGCTATTAGGACCTTTGAGGTCGCTAAGTCGTTGAGACTACTATGAAAAATCGAGATGGTCAAGGTTGTTAAACCTATTAAGGCATCCGAAATTGATATGGAGGCTTTGGTGACTTGACCCACTTTAGCCGTTGAGGCTTATGGGGTCGTTGAATCCATTGTTGAAAATTGGATTAAGAAATCGGTTAAAACCAATTGAGTGTGTATGACAACTGTTATGGAATTTTATTTCCTTGTCTAAACACTGAGTATTACATTTGATATAAATGTACGTGTGAATCAACGAATCGATTGTACACACCTAAACCTTGGCACGTATGTATGCCGCGATAAATGTACATGAGTGTTTACTCAGAAGGTTAGCTCCGTGTGAGTCTGGTTTTGTTAAAACCAAATTTAACCGTGTCCAGGTTTATTTTCTGTCCAACATAAGGAAAAAAAAATTGATTTTTGTAATTGAAGTGATGAAACTTAATTACTGAAATCGGATATTCAAATCGTTATTTGAATTTCAGTAATCCGAATTTGAGGTTCCGGATTAATTACTATTGTGGGGTCGGGTACCAAATACTCGGACTTCTAATAAATCTAAGGGGGTTGGTCATAAGTCCAATGTTTGAACGCTACTCAATGAGAATGTAGCTATCACTTGGCAAACAACTCTAAAATTGAGAAAGACTACAATCTTCTCGATGTGGTCTATAAATACGATTATTCTGCGAGTTATGATATCGCAGATGCCGGCGCGGGGTTGGACACTCGTCTAGGATACCGTCTATGTTGCCGGAAAGTCGCCGAGACTTACTTCAGAGGTTGAAGTCATAAGATGGAATTCTTTTTGACAAAATCTGGAAAAAAAAATGAGGAGGAAGCATCCATGTTGGGAGCACTCGAAATCGTCAAAAGAACTGTACGTTAAATACGGATAGACGACAAATTTGATTGAGATGTACTTCAAGTGAAATGGCCGTAGTGCCTAAAGTGAACGTGAAATAAGAATGTTCCTTATTGTGCTGAATTTGTGGCACAATAATTTAGAACATGTTAATTACGATACCTTGCGGAGGTTATCTAACATGGTTCATATTCCTAAATCAAAATAGATCAAGAATTTAAATGTGAAGTTTGCGTTGAAACGAAACTTATTCGGTCGAAAGGATTACCGAACTTCTTGTTCTAAATACATAGCGATGTTTGCGACTTAATATATGTCCAAACGCGATGCGAAAAATAAGTACTTCATTACGTTCGTAGATGATAGTACGAAATATTGCTATGTATACTTGATGAAGGAAAAGATGAAACAATAACAAATTCATGGTTTACAAATAAAAACTTGAGTTTCAACTAAATAATTAATTGTTTTCGCAATGAGAAATGCGGCAACATTTATTCTCTGTTTAGAGAATGTTGACTTAAACACGATTTGATTTGTGAAGTCATTGCACCGCATAAAACCCTGATTTAGTTGGGTCGCGGTTTCGATACCACCGGGCGACGGTTAAGTTTTTTTTTTCTTAGTGGGTGAATGGATTGTCATTAGGTAAAAATGATCGAATCCAACCACATTCTTTCCTTCAAAAAAAAAAAAAAAAAAGGTAGTTTTGGCACTTGCGGTGCAACGGGCTGATGTCGTTTATTGGTCGGAGGGTTATACCATTTTTAGAAATGTGGCGGTCTAAAGACCAAATTAGATCTCATATTTTTTAAGGAAAATGTTGATGTTTTGACGGTCTGATGACCTACATTGATACGATGGTGATCTGATGATCAATGATGATGTGGTTGAGAGTTTGTAATAACTTCATACCAAACTCGTGTGTTAACACGTTAAAATTTTCCTGGAAGAAATAAAATAATGTGGTTGAGACCATGTTTGTTAGCAATTACCTTTTGAATAAGGTACCCCATAAGAAGGAAGATAAACTCTGTTTGAGTTGTGCCTTCAAATGTGGGGGGTGTCTTGCTAAAAGTTATGATACCTCTACGGAAAAGGCGCATACATGCGCTAAACTGTTGATTGCATAAGATATGCTCAGAACAGTAACGCGTATCGATTTCTTCTGTTTGAATCGACAGTGTCGAATAAACACAAAGATACGTTAATGTAATCAAGAAATGTATTTTTCTTTGGAAAATGTATTTTTGGCTAAGTCTAGAGGAGAGACAAGCATATGAGACTATAGAGGAAAATAGTCAAGACCGAGATCATGGAGGGCATGTTAAGGTCGAGACCGAGGTTGAAACCAAGGTCAAGCCCATGATGAGTAAAAGGGCAAGGATTGAAAAATCCTATGGTCCAGTTTTTCTGACCTATATGCTTGAAGTCGAACCTTAGACTTACCACGAAGCCGTAAACTCTTCTGAGAGACCTCTATGAAAATAGGCAATCAACAGTGATATTGAATCCATCTTGCAGAACAACACTTGAGAGCTGGTGGATCTTCCGCCCGGAGACAAACCGTTAGGCTACAAGTGGATATTCAAACGTAAAATGAAAGAAGATGGATCATTTGATAATTACAAAGCCCGACTTGTCATAAAAGTTTATAGACAAAAGGAATGGTGGAATTATTTTGATACATATTCTCCAGTAACTAGAATCACATTCATAAGGATGGTACTTGCGATTGCAGCCTTGCAAATTCTAGAAGTACATCAAATGGATGTGAAAACAACTTTCATACATGGATATTTAGAGGAAGAAATCTACATGGAACAACCTGAGGGTTTCTCTGCGCGAGAGCAGGAAAAGAAAGTCTGTAAGTTTGTCAAATCTATGTATAGTCTCAGGCAGATGCCTAGATAATGGCTTTATAAATTTGACGGCGTTTTATTGGAGAAATGTTTCAAAATAAATAAGTATGAAAAACGTTTTACGTTGATGACATACTAATCGTTGGATATAACGATGAGGTGGTCCGGTCCACTGGACCTATGTTGAATTTGAGTATTGACCTGAAAGACATGGATCTTGCCGATGTGATCTTTGGATTAAAACTCATTAGATCATCAGAAGGTCTCATTCTAAGTCAAACTCATATATTGACAAGTATTTGGATAAATTCAACAAAGATGACAAGAACGAGGTCAGTACTCCAATAGATACGAGTAAGTAATTTCAAAGAATAACGGAGAATGGTTTTCCCAAATTGAGTACGCTCGGATTATTAGAAGTGACATGTACTTAATGTCATGCACTAGACCAGATATCGTTCACATTGTAAGTGTATTGAGTCGATATACGAGTAACCCTAGTGTTGTCCACTAGAACGGGGTAATCAGGGTACTTAGGTATCTGAGACATATTCGTAATCATGGTCTACACAAAGAGATATCATTATGTGATAGAATGTTATAGTGATGCAAAATGGATATCTGATTAGACACTACTACCTTGAGTATAAGAGGTTACGTATTCACCTTACGAGGTGGAACAATGTCGTAGAAAATCCTCAAAACAAACAGTCATAGCCGGATCGACGATCAAGTCTGAGTTATTGTACTGGAAAAATGTGAATGGCTATGCCATTTTCTCGAGGATTTTACTAATTGGCCAAAACCTGTGTTAGTGCAAAGATTGATGAGTTTGTTTTGGTTTAATCCAAATTAAATCCAATCTAATGAAATGTTGAAGATTTTCTTTAAGAGACAAGGTTAAAGCAGAAATAAGTGGTGCACCCCCCATTTGGCATGAAAACCTTTGTTAAAGGTTGGGAAATGGGACACTTTGCGAAGCTGTTGTCCACAAAAGAATCAATCTAAATTTAGATGTTGGATTAACAAAATTATTCCTGCAGGAAATGATAGTCTGAGGACTTTGTTGGTTTGAGAACATTGATGCAACGTTGCGACGATCAATCTGTATAACACAGTATAACCTGCATAATGGAATGTTTAGACATATACGTCATAATTCCATTAGGCAGTTGCTCTCAAATATATTTATTGTGCCCGATATCGTAAAGTCGGCAGATAAATAGCGGATCCGCTACCCGAAAGGGTTAAAAGGAGAGTTATTTGGCCAAGCATCGAAGGGAATGAGGCTAAAGCCCGTGGAGGAAACGCTCTTGAGAAGGAAAACCCAACCATGATGACTGGAGATCCCAAGAACTTGGTTCAATGGGACAACCTAATCACAAGAGTGAGTGTTGTCACTGTGGGGGGTCAAACCCCGAGCCTATTCCCATGATGCAAACAGTGATGGAGATAAGGTTAAGCTTTTGCCGGTATTGATCTTCAATAATCGGTTAAACCGAGCACAGTAATTGGAAATTACTTAATTGAAATCATTTTTTACGCAAAGCTTTTAATGATTCGTAAGGAGAACTCAGAGTCGTGATGATGCTCTTGAGACATAGAATCACCTATGCGAGTGAGAAGTGGGGCCGCTTCGAAAGGAATTGTTGAGGGCGCAATTCTTAGAAACGCTTGCAGAACCAGGCGAGTGATCCAGGGCCTAGGGATCACAGGGCGTGAACCGAACCATACTAGGAAGGTACCTGTGTGGGTTATGTCGTCATCTACACCAACGACAGTCGGTTCAAGGACATCGCGTCTACCGACCAGTCAGTAGAGAAGGCATGATCTCACAAGGGATAGGTTCAAAGGGGTTACCCCTACCTATTCTTTGCAGGTATTGACCGTTGAACTCAAATTTCGTGTCTAAGTTTCTAAAATTCCATTCATGTGGGGGATTGTTAGAAAATGGGCTACACAAATTTTCATTTGGGCTACTCTAATTTTATTTGGGTAATTTTATTCTCTTTTTTACTTAAGCCCAAATTTTCTCAAGCCCAATTTTATTTTGTTGTGAATGGAATTTGTGATTTGTACCACATCGAAAGTTTTACTTTCCTCCTCCCTTCTCCTCCCCTATATAAACAAGCATTTCCCTTCTCCTTTTTACACATTGAGAAATGGAATCTCTCCTTTTGGTTGAGTATTCAATTTTTCTGGAACCCATAATCTTGGGATCCAATTATATTTTCTCATCCTCTGTTCTTCGTGTTGACGAATGCAGAGTTCTTCTAGGTTGATTTTGACTTATGTCGTTTTCAACCTTTCTAGTTGTTTTTAGCCGTTGTCGTCGGCTTTCCTGTTCTTTGTTTGAGTTCAGGTATTGGGTTCGGTTCGGTCGAGCGTGTTGTATGCATAACACGATTCGATGACACTGTTGAATCCTGGGAGGTGATCGCCCCTTGTATAAACCCCTTTGCATAACCCGAGGGTGGGGAGGGGCGAAATTGCCTTAAGGAGACTGTGATTAGCACGGGCCTCAGTATAAAAAATACGTATTCGTTTTCGTGTCGAAGTATACGTACAATTTCGGTGTTGCCTATATCTTGCATGTTAATTGGAGGAATTACTTGTAAGTAACCGAGATTTGATTAATTGCATTTTGGTCCATGGACTTTATAAATTTGCATATTTACCCTCAATATTTCCAACAATCCTAATACCGGTATTAGCTAATACTGTATTTGTGTCAACTTGGTATTGGTATTAGCTAATACTTGGTATTAGCTAATACTCAATTATAGAAGGAATTTGGTATTAATTAATACCATCTAAAAGTAAAGCATTAGCTAATACCAATCTCCTAATTACCAATTTACCCTTGTAATATATGGCAAACTCTCACTGTTTACATCGTACCTTCGGGCCGGACCCCGTTTACATCGAAACTTCGGACACGGGTCGGACCGAGTCATGTTCGGGCCGGGCTGGGCGGTTCGGGCCGGTCTGGGCAATTCGGGCTGTTCGGGTCGGGCTGGGCGGTTCGGGCCGGGTTGGGTGGTTCTGGTTGGGCTGGTCAGTTCGGGCCGGGCTGGGTGATTCGATCTGGTCAATTCGGGCCGGGCTGGGTGGTTCGGGCCAGGCAGGTCAATTCGGGTCGGATTGTGCGGTTCGGGCCGGGCTGAGCAATTCGGGCTGTTCGGGTCGGGTTGCTTTATGTTGCTTTGGTTAGTTTGGGCTAGGCCCGGCTAGAACGGGCCGGGTCGGACTAATCACTTTTTTCAATTGTTTTGTACTATTTTCTTTATATATATATATATATATATACATATTTATACATTAGCAAAAATAGTTTTTACTATTTATACATAAATTTGATTTTTTTTTTAATGAAAAATATTATTTTAAATAATTAAAGTTACTTTTTTTTTGTTAATTTTTATCTTTGTTAAATTAATCATATGTAAAATATATCTTCATTGAAAATGCAAGTAAGAGTATTTAGATCTTTTAGTCATTATATTAGGATTTAGGATATCCTAATACATGGCTCAATCAAACATTGTATTAGCTAAGTATGTATTAGCTAAGCATGTATTAGCTAAGCATGTATTAGCTAATACCGGTATTAGGATATTGCAATACCGACAATCAAACGTGCCCTTAGGGTTAAGTAGTAGCAACTAGCAATCAATAGTTAATAGTAAAACTAGTATTATTGTTAGGTTTTATTTTATATATTCAAAGAAGTTGTAAAGGAGGAAATGAACGATGAATTGGAAAAGAAATTGGTTGTGGTCATCAGTTCTTCTTCATCTTCACCGCCACTTCACCTATTCTTCTTGGTTCAATCTTCTCCCTATTGAACTCAATCTCCTATCTAGGGTTTTCTATCTTCTTCCCCGTTACGATCGACTTTGATTCGTAACATTGGTGTTCTCGTTGAGAGAAACCCCTATCATCGATCAAATTCCGACCATCTCCGCCCTTCACCAAACTGCACCGCCCTTCGCTAGACTCCTCCTCCCGTCGCCGACATCCTCCGCTCATTGGTCGGTCCCGCCCGCCACCAGTTCAGTCACCATCGTCCTGCTGCTGGTTTGTAATCTGTTGCAGTGTTCTTTCCTGTTGCTGTTAACAACCACAGATTGATTGGTAATTTCATATCTTCTTACTGGTGCTCTAATCCTTGTTGTTGATCATCAATTCTTGCTGCTGGACTGAATTTAGCATACAAAAAATTGTTGTTGGGAAGTGTTTTATGTTGTGCCTACAAGTGTTTGTTAAAATGTCAGTTAAAAATATCTAAAATATTTTGATGAATGCTTTTGCTGTTGCTGGGATTCTCTGTTGCTGATTAGTTCTTCTGCCTCTGCTTGTGAACTGAATTTTTGCGCCCACAAGGTGTTCGCTAAAATTCCTATTAGAGAAATTCAGGTGTAAGTTGGTGATTGTTGATGCACTCTTGTGTAGTATCGGATTTTATTGAATTTGCAATGGACAACACGGAATTTCTTCTCATAGTTGAATCGATTCAGGATGGCATTAAAGAGATACAAGAGTTCCTCTGATTGCTTCTATAAAGTGTACAAACCAAATGGATAAATTGCGTCAATATGACGAACCAGTGTCTGACTTACATAGATATGATGAGCAATCGACGACCGACTTACATGAATATGATGAGCAAGCAGTTAATACCTTGGATGATATTATTATAGAAGATGAATTGTGTGACGTTGAAGCTTGTATTGATGCTAGCACTTGTGATGATCTTCAATAACACATTTTTATTGAGGATAAGAACAATGATGATGCCACAGTTCAGATTGAAGATGTTGTTTACACGAATGGTAACATGAATGGTCTAGTTGTTGACATGGATTCCAAGTGATGACATATTATCATATGGTTTATTATGATCCGTTTTGGATACCTATATTTGCATCTTCAGTTGAGGCTCATAAGCGTTTCTTGCTTCTCAAGATGCCTCACACAAGCAGTCCAGAGTTGATTTTTTACTTGGCGGACAACCCGAGCTTGAAGCATCTAAGAGATTTTGGATATTTCATCATAAAATGTGCAATTATGTGCGATTGTTATGGCTTCAATGGTCCCGGAAATTCTCAAGTAGATATCACCTTTTCTTGGGCACTTGTCCGTAATTATGATGGGTTTAATGGTCCTAGACACCTTGAGGGCAATGTGTTTTTAAGGGATTGCCAATGTTGTGAATTATATTATTATAGTATTAAGGATTTCATGGATAAAGAAAATACTTTAGGGCTAAGTAGTAGCAATCAATAGTTGGTCAAACTAGTATTATTGTTATGTTTTATTTTATATATTCAAAGAAGTTGTAAATGAGGAAATGAACGATGAATTGAAAAAGAAATTGGTTGTGGCCATCGGTCCTTCCTCTTCTCCACCACTTCACCTATCCTTCTTGATTCAATCATCTCCCTGTTCAACCCAATTTTCTATCTAGGATTTTCTATCTTCTTTCCCGTTACGACATCATGGTTCTACTAAGGCTACCCATTATGTCTGTAAATGTTCTTTCCATTATATTGAACTCAGATGAAGTGTCAAACCCTAATATAATCTAGGTTTACAGCGAGTCAACTCATATAAGATATAATGTTAGTTGGACCAACTGGTAAAGCGAGTTGCGTTCCCGTGGGCGACCCGATGTCGAAACCCGCCGGAGACACCGCCTTGGGGAGGGCTTTAACCTTAACGCTCCCGGCCCGAAATTGCGAGAGCAATGTTATTATATTAAAAAAAAGATATATAATGTTAATTATAAATAATTTTCATTTTTAACTTGCACGAAGATTTAAGCCTAAATATATCCAATTAAAAAATAAAGTATCTAACTAGTACATTATATTAATTTTTTCTTAGGGTTAAGAACACAATTGGGGCCTGAATGTTTGCCCATGTTGCCAAAAGGGGTCTGAATTGAAAAATGATATTATTAAGGGCTTGAATTTTGAGTTATGTTTATATGAGAGGTCTCTGTCTATTTTTTCTGTTAAAAGTGACGGAAAGTGGTCACATGCTTGACATGTGACCGAAAATAAACTGAAAAACCGAAAATGCCCTCCGACCAAAGTGTGCCCCTCACATGCTTGACCTAAAAAGACGAAAATACCCTTTAAGCCACCACGGCTCCGGCGACCACCACCACCTCCCCGACTCCAGCAACCACCACCCGGCTCCTGCGACCACCACCTAGTTCCGGCGACCACCACCCCGACTCCGGCGACCGCCAAAAAAGCTCCGATCGGAGCTTTGGATCCCCGGTCGGAGCCACAGATCTCCCGATCTGAGCTTTTTGGCTCCGATCGGAGCTTTTTTGGCGGTCGCCGGAGTCGGGTCGGTGGTCGCCGGAGCCAGGTGGTGGTTGCCGGAGTCGGGGTGGTGGTGGTGGTCGCCGGGGCGGTGGCCGGAGCCGTGGTGGCCTTAAGGGCATAATTAGTGTGCATGGGTATTTTAGACATTTCACATTTCATTAATTAAACTGATAAATTGTATTATAATTGCAAAATGGTAATTCTGTCATTTCACGTGGTTCCGTTACATTTAACAGAAAATTTGGACGGAAACCCGAAAAAACACAAACATGAAAATTCAGGCTCTTAATAATACCATTTTTCAATTCAGACCCATTTTGGCAACATGGACAAACATCCAGGCCCCTATTATGTTCTTAACCCTTTTTCTTATATATTGGTTATACTGGTAAGAGCCTTTGTCATTTCTTTTGATCGATCCATAGGGTAGTTTTTTAAAATATATATATATACTAGTTATTAACGCGTGCGTTGCACGCGCATCGATCATTTAAATTTCAAGATATATAATTTATCTTAAGTTTACTAATATTTATAATTAATCAAAGTATAATATGGGCAAGTTGATTCGTTATCGAATCTATGTGATAGAGAAGAGCGACATAACGTAATTCAAAACATGAGAAAGAGAAGAGGATAAGTAAGTACTAAGTTATCCTTATAGTTAAATATATAAATGAGTTGAGTCGAGCATTACGATGGTCATTAACGGCTCAATTGTATCTAACTCATCAACTTGAGGTGTCAAGAATGTAAACTTGTTCTTAACTACTTAGAGTCATCAATGGAAAAATTTGATCTATACAAACGTAATTATATACAATATCACAATACCAACAAAATTTGATTTAACAATAAAGATAAAATTAAATCACAAAAATATAATTTAGACTTGAATTTACAAAACTATTTAGTTAACATTAATTAGGTTGTACACAATGTGATTGGATTAACAAATAGAAGAACTAAATTAATAGTTTGAGTCCATAAATATTGGATGATGAGTAAAATATTATTTGTACGTGGTCAAACTTCAAGAACCACATTTCACCCATATTTTGACCTGTTATATATATAATTTGGTAAGTGGCTGATCTATGTGATAGAAAAATCTCAACAGGCGGAACATATATCACTCGATCTATATAATTCGTTGAATAATTTTTTTTACATGTATCCGAAATTTGAACGGAATGAGTATGATAGGGCTGACTTAAATTGATATGAATATTGGATTGCAGTTAATTATAATTACTATGACATGCCGACTAAGCGACCTTAAAAAAATAACAAAATTTAAATAATGATTTAGTAATAATATTAAAGATAAATAAATGTTTCTCAAATATAGTAATGACTAAATTATTAATTTTATAAAATATAGGAATTAAATATAATATATTTTTTGTTAATAAAGTGAAAAGGTGCCAAAGATGTCTATTGGGGGTGAGGACCCAACACAAATAATATATTGGTATATATATATATATATACTAAAAATTGTCCCAAGCGGTCAAGTATCTTAAAAGGTTTTATGCTTGAAAACCTCAAAATACTATAGTTGGAGTGGAGGTAGTAGAATTATGTTGATGAGATGAATGAGTATAAAAATTTTCCAGTTTGTCTTACATGTCTATCTATCTATTGATATATAGAAAATGAGTAAATCCTTAAAATGTGAATTTCTTGTGAAAGTAAAAAAGAGAAAGTTGGTGTAGTACAAATTTAAAATATTATTGTTAGCCCATTATACATTCCGTGGAAATTTCACAATATTTTTGACAGAACATTCTGTATAGCAGGTAGCATTTGCCACCGTTTTTTTGTTTGAGGTCTGGTTTTGGAATAAATAGGCAGCTATTAATTAATTAGTTGACGGCCCAAGATCTATGGAGACAATAAAGAGTAGAAGAAGATGATTAGCCAGATTTAGCGAGAAACGCGTAACGGTAATGTGTCCACCTTTATTAAGGAAGCTATACATGTGACGTGCAATCAATTTGGCATCTGATTCCTCTCCTTTCTTTCTTAATTTCCAT
This sequence comes from Clarkia xantiana subsp. parviflora, assembly GCA_036873135.1. NCBI lineage: Eukaryota > Viridiplantae > Streptophyta > Magnoliopsida > Myrtales > Onagraceae > Clarkia > Clarkia xantiana. The sequence goes on along the minus strand of JAPTYO010000012.1, from coordinate 13,507,850 downwards.
GATTTCAGGTATATATATATCACTTACAAATTACAGAAGGATAGACAGCTACGTACACTTATAATTGTCTCCTTCTTCTTCTTCTGATGTGATGGTTACTGCCTCTGCACAGCTTTTAGCATTACTTTAGCCAGCCTGTATGAATCAGTTGGAGCCAAGCAATTCACACTCAGTCATTTTCAACCATTCATTAATGCATAGCGTTGGAGGATAACCAAAATATATAAAAGCAGACTGCAGATGCATCCAACTCCATGCTTGGACTTTTTAAATGCATGGCTGTTAGACCAAGCGACACGCACGAGTGCTTCAATTTATGATGAAATCAAATTTAAAACTCCAACAAGAAGATGAATATTATCATCAATTACACATGTAATTCGCTGTCATCGTTAACTTGTAATAATTATTACAGCCCATATATGGTAAATTTGGCAGCATAGATAGAGTAAATAACTTCAAGCCTCTCCAACCAGGCAACCACAGTATTTATTCATTCCAGCAATATCATCATAAATTTAAATCAGTATATGAATAATTTATTTAATATAAAATACAGTAGGCAAATACAATGGAAATGTACTTTTGGTTTACCATATATTATCGCTAGAAATTGAATCTACTACAATTATTTATATAAAAAAATTCCGTATATATATATAGTAAAGAAATAGAAATTACTGCATAGAGACCGATGTACAGAGGCTTAGTAGGTAATTACGGCTTAACTGCGGCAGCGAGTGATACTGCTGCAGCCGCGGGAGTAGGGATTGGCGTGAGCTCCGGGACGGCAATTGTAGTACGACGATCCGCGCCGTGAGCACGGAACTGAATTCCTCCTCAGCGCGCCGTAGCTGATGTACCTCGCCGCCGCTAGCATTCGCCGTGTGCTCTCCGATTCCATCGCGAACTCCTCCGACTCCACTAGGCACTCGCCGATCGAGCCACGGCAGTCCGATCCGAGAGCGTGGTAGCTCAGAGAGCTGCCTTCGGCGGTTAGATCGGCAGCCAGGGACAGAGTCACGTGGATAGAGAGGACCGCACAGAGCAGAAGGACGGCGTGGGCTCGGCTAGCGCAGATTGCTCCCATCACTTCCTGTGTCTTCTCTTGGACGTCTCTCGGTTTTCTCTCAGTATTGGATTGGAGAAGTTGAAGGGACGAGAGAGAGTGAACCAGCGCGGTGATTGTCGTTATTATAAACGAAGTCGTGTCATGCAAATGCCCCTAAACTTGTTCCTATTTACATATTCACCAAAAATGATTCCGTACTAAATTACAAAATACCACCTGTTTCTGATATACCCTCCCTCAAACTAATTTATTTATAGTATACTCTATAAAAACTATCTTTAAAAAAAAAAGTAAAAAAAAAAAGACTATCCATTGTTAGATTAGTTTGATTTCATAACTTGCAAATGCAAACCAATAGTTTTTCTCGTATGCTTCTTATATTGTATTAATGGGTTCTGTTAAACTATATTCAACCGTAAATAAAGTTGAATTTGCAGCTTTTTAGATTGTATATGCATATTATGATTATGTTTATCTCTTTATTAAGCTAATTAAGTTTCTATCTAAATATATATGTAAATTCTGAAATCTGGTTAAATTTTTATATTCTTCTCATGAATGAACAATCGTAAATTCGACGAACTTTTATTCAAACTCTATATTAATTACCAATTAAAATACCCAATTCAGTCTGGTTTCCTACTCTATAAGTAGTTTTAAAGGGAGTCTCGTTATATTGATTTTGGTCCTAACACACACACACACCTTAAGTAATTATCCATTAGTAGTTGAGTAGAAGGGAAGGGTTTTGTCCAGTGGAATAAAGTGCGCTAATATAACTGTGTTGATATTTAATAACGACGTCAATAGCGCATTGATTAGTTCAGCACATTAGAACACAACACGGGAAAGTATTAGAAGAAACAAGACTTGGCGGATAATGGAGTCCCTCCCTTTACAGCTTGCTCAACAAGTTAGTGGTGATTAAACACCAGAAGAGACATTAGAGTTTGTGTTCATACAATCCAAATTCCAGAGATTCATTTTTTGGTGGAGATAGATTATTAACTGTTATCTAATGATGGATGGTACGTAGAGATTATATAACTTCATTTCTTAGTTATACTAACTTGTTTTGTTACAACCGATTTCTAAAATCATTTTTTTTTAAAAAAAAGGAAAGCTAATCTAAAATAATATAATATGTATTTTTTAAATGTGAAAATAGTTAAAGAAATAAGGGAGGAAAAACCAATAGGATATACCGCGTTTTTTCCAATCAAGTGTTATACATGTATTGAATTGTGATCCATTACTTTTAAATTAGAAGAAAAATTTAAAAGAGCTACAATTTGTAAAAATGTGAAACTTGAACTAACAATATATATATATATATATATATAAAAAAAAATCAGTTAGCATTTACCAGAGTTTCCAAACACCGTGTAGCAAATAATAAGCCCTAATTTTTTCAATTGGTTTGTTGCAACATGGCTCGAACCCAAAAATTTCCCTAATTTTGATTAATATAATTATTTCATAAGAATTTGAATAGAATGCAGAAACAATTAAGGATAAGGATATCAATAAAATTAGGGTTGATGATGATTTTGCTAGTTAACGTTTGGGCATTCAGAAAATATGTTAGTTAAAATATTATTTTTTTGGACAATTTACTAGGTCAGGTTGTGCTTGTGGATAAATTGTTGGCTATATCAAATATTTATTATAATTTAAACAAAATAGACCACATTGATTGCACGTGATTAAAGAAAAATTTTAAAAAAAAAAAATCTGACCTAAAATAAATAATCGACTTTATCCACTTAATCATCCATAAGAATCAACATAGTAGAAATTACATAGTTCCATCTTAATATGAGAAGTATAGAAGTATTCCAAAAATCACATTTTTTGTAAAGGTAATTTTGTTAATTTAGATATATTATCCAGTTTTTAATAAAATTACTTGTGAGTGACGTGATAAATTCTATCCAAATTAGATATAATATATTCGCCATATCTAATAATTTGTTCACAAATCAAAACTGATTAACAAATCGTCAAAAATATATATATATAGCTAACAATTTATCCAAGTGGTTAAAAATCTGCTAGTATTTTGGTAATCATCAACCCATAAAATGATTATGGGCAATTGGGCATATTATTATGAGAGCCTCATAATGACAAAAGATAGTTTGATTAACATTTATAACCATATCATCGTCACATCAATTATGTGTCATAGAATAGAGATAAAAAATTAATTTGACCAAAACAGGCATAATGGGTAAAAATCATTTTGGACACATTAAGCAAAGTCATTTTAGATTTATATGATATAAATAAATATATATTTACTTATAATTTATTTTCTAATTAACTAATTATATTATCATACATACAAATCAATATTTTATTCAATCAATAATTATCTATAAAATATTTAAAAAAAAATACATAATTGAAATCATTAATGATATTAAAAAATAGAAAACTTATTGTACTAATTTTTATAATAAATAATACATAATTTCATTGTAATAGTTTTTTATAATGTTAAAGAAGACTACTGTGCAATATAACGCTAATGTAATCTTTAGATAATGTTTCATATTACCTAAAACAGGTATGTTCATAATTTTTTATTCTGTTAAAAATAACAAATTAGTTAAAAAAAAATATGGAATAAAAACATCAAAAGTAAAAATATTCCACCCCAACTAAACTAAGAGGAAAGAAACATTAACTACAAACTGAATTAGGAGTTTTTGACCAAAATAGGGCCAAATGGACAACCAAATACAAATATAGGCTAGAAAAAAAAATTATTTATAAATATAGGGCTGGTCGGGTTGGGGGAACCCCCACTTGGCCGGGTTCCCCCAACCCGGCCAAAGAAAAAAAAGAAAAACTTAAATGCTTGGCCGGGTCCCCAGAACCTGGCCAACTGTTTAATTTTTTTTTTTTAAGACAAATTAAAAAAAAAATAATAATAATAACCCATTATTTATTTCTCTATATATACAACCTTAACTATCTAACTCATGGCCAATACGGGTAGTCAAAGCTCATGGACCAATACGGGCGGAACCGATTAGAGTTCGAAGATTTTTTGCCGTGAATATTGTTATTCGGGCGGACGTTCGGATTTTGGCATGTGAATAGTGTTTTTCGATCGAAAACGGGTTTCAGGTTCAAAATCACGGATACGCCGTGAAATACGCTCCTTTTTGGCCAAATTCCATCATCTGAGGCCTCAAAATCGCGTTTAATGTTATTTCGGGAGTTTATGCCGTTTTGATGGAACCCCGTTTTCGATCGAAAAACACTATTCACGTGCCAAAATCCGAACGTCCGCCCGAATAACACTATTCACGGCAAAAAAATCTTCGAACTCTAATCGGTTCCGCTCGTATTGGTCCATGAGCTTTGACTACCCGTATTGGCCCTGAGTTAGATAGTTAATGTTGTATATATAGAGAAATAAATAATTGGTTAATTTTTTTTTGAATTTGTCTTAATAAAAAAAAAAGTTAAACAGTTGGCCGGGTCCCCAGAACCCGGCTAAGCATTTTATTTTATTTTTTCTTTGGCCGGGTTCCCCCAACCCGGCCAGCCCTATATTTGTAAATAATTTTTTTTTCTAGCCTATATTTGTATTTGGTTGTCCATGTAGCCCTATTTTGGTCAAAAGTTCCTGAATTAGTGGATGACAAAAAAATTCCTTCAAACCATGTAACAATGTGTGGTGGTTCAACGCCTCATCCCTTTAACCAGAGGTCAGGGTTTCAATCCCCGCTAGTGACCATGAGAATGAAAAGTTGTTTATGGCCAGCACTTTATCGTAGCTGACACGGTGCGAGTGGGGATTAGTTTAGGTGTGGAGTGTCCTGACGAATGGGCGAGCGGCAAATAATAATAATAATAATAATAATAATAATAATAATAAATATGTGGGCGGTGGGTCTAGGTACGTTGGGCTTCACGACATTTTCATACGCTTATTGGGCCTTTTCAATTGATAGCAGTACATGGTTTCAATTGGAGACATCTGTGTCTAGAATATCAAGATGGTTCATGCGCTTAATGTGATATATTTGTTATGATTCTCGATCCTCTATTTTCAATTCTTCTCATCCTATTATATAAGTACTACTACTACCACTACTACTGTCTTTGTAATAGCCATTACTTACTCACTTTATCCTTTCAACTTAAGTAAGCTAGCTAGCTTTACTCATCTGATCTGATCTGATGGCAAAAAGAAAAGTAAACTAGCTAGCTAGCTATTATTGGAGGACTGACTCATTTCGTCCTGATGATTATATATATATATGTAAGTTAATGTGCAACTGAAGCTTATATATTTTCCGCTTGCTTATTTCATTCATTCATTTTTGGGTTATTTCAAAAAAACCACTTCTATATATCTTCAGGTATCTCACAAATCCGCACTAAGAAGGGAATGACCTATATATAGCATCAAATGAGTTTTCTGTAGCATGAGAAGGAAGCTTGTCATCTATTAACTATACATGTCTCTATATATCCAGAAGGAAGGAATATGTTATGGTTAAATGGGGGTGTTTTTGTTCATTTGCTAATGCTTGCCTTACAACATACTGTATGTATTTGACTGGATAATGATCCATGACAAGTTGAAAATGATTCGGTCCATGTAATTAAATAGTTTGTGGCCATGGAAGATAAAGAGATATGGAGCTGCAGCCGCCACAAATATATATGATTAGAATCCATTATATATATCTGTGATGTATTATTATTCAAAACACATTGATTTTTGTATCTCATTTTGATAGATTGGATTTTGGATTGGTAGGAAAGTGTCGCTATCAGAGAGATCTTATCTGCTCTCAAATCTACATACATACATACATTCCCGCCCTGTTTATATATATATATATTCATCATCTACTGGTCATAATTACATCTCTCATTTCCTCTCCACCCTCCATTCATTCAAGTGATTCTTCTTCTTCGTGGCACTCAAGGGCAATTTGCAGACTTGAGTCCGGTTTGAGTGGAGTGCGTTCATAAAACATATCATTTCAACTTCATCTATCCCGCCCATTTTTATTTCATATTAAAAAGGGAAATTTGGTTTCCATCCCCATTGTTTAATTTGTGCCACTGTGAGGATTCCTCCTATCTCTTTTATTTCCTACAAAACAGTCCTTACAATTCCCCCCATAAAGTCACCCATTCAGTTCAATATCCAAAGATTTGGCCAAAACGCTCCTCTCATATAAACCCAGGATAAGAATATATTCGTGTAAAAATCAAAATGTCCATTATGCTGCTGCAAACAACAGATTAGAGGAAGAAAAAAAAAATTCCGCTCACAACAAAGGAAGAAGATTTTTTTTTAAATAACAGTTTTTTAGGATTTAGGTACTTTTATAATATATTTTTTTCTGAAAATTTGTTGTATTGGACAAATGGTATGATTGGATAAGCCCTAGAGTTAAATGGATTTAGGTAGTTTTATTCTAAAGTATTATTGAATTGAACGAAATGTACATCTATATGCATTTTTTTCACCAAGTTCAATAGATTTTTAGAATAATTTAGGGTTAAGAATCTATGAAAGGTCTGAACTATCACCCATGTTAACGGGAGATGTCTGAAATTTAAAAAGTTAATAACGGAGGTCTGAAATTTCAGTTTTGTTGATAACAGCGGTCTCTGTTAGTTTTTTCCGTTAAAACTAACAGAAATTGGTCACATGCTTGACATGTGACCGGAAATAAAATAAGTTTCCAAAAATGCCTTCTATCAAGTGTGCCCCTCACATGCTTGAAGTGAAAAGAGCAAAATGCCCTTGAAGCCACCACGGTACTCCGGCGACCACCAATCGTACTCCGGCGACCACCACCAAGACTCCGATTGGGCCCAAATCGGAGCCACCGTCCCCAATTGGGCTCCGATCGGAGCCAAAAAAGCTCCAATCGGAGCTTTGTGGCTCTGGTCGGAACCACAGAGCTCCGATCTGGAGCTCAGAGCTCTATGGCCCCGACCGGAGCCACAAAGCTCCGATCAGAGCTTTTTGGCTTCGATCGGAGCTTTTTTGCCGAGGTGGTGGCCGGAGTTGGGTCGCCGGAGCCGAGGTGGTGGTCGTCGGAGTCGAGGTGGTGGTCGCCGGAGTCGGTTGGTGGTGGCCGGAGTCGGGTGGCGGTGGCCGGGGTTGGGTGGTTTTAATTTGACTTTAGGGGTAAAATTGTCATTTCACATTTCCTTGAATAAGATATTAAATAAAACAAAATATTAAAGGGGCAAAAATGTCATTTCACATAATTCGGTTAAATTTAACCCTAAAAATGGACGGTAAACCTCAAATCAACAAAATTGAAATTTCAGACCTCTATTATTAACTTTTTAAATTTCAGACTCCGTTAACATGAGTGATAGTTCAGACCTTTCATAGGTTCTTAACCTAATAATTTAACCTATAGTAGGTTCACCCTATCATATACTTCACCAAATTCAATAGAATTTTAAAATAAAACTACATAAACTCATTAACTTTTACGGTTTACCGGACTATATACCTTTAGTCCTATCCAACAACTTTCTGCAGAAAAAAAAAACACCTAAATTTTACCCAAAAAAACTTTTATTTTCAAAAACTTATTTCTTCAAAATCCATATTATTTGCCCAATTCAATAAACTTCTAGAATAAAACTATATAAATCAATTTATCTTCTAGAATTCAATCGATCATATATTTTAATAGTGTTTTTTTTTCAATCGCTTGAGTATTTAAATTTAAAATTTTAATATTTGAAGTTGAGTCAACTATGCTTTCATAGTATACTCGGAATTTGAATCAATCATGTACTCATATTATTTTTTAAGTCAGCTTAATCATGTCATTTATCATTGTTAGGACAATACTCCACAGGCATAACATGCACCGGTATCTATATACTATATAAATTCTGAATGAGAGAGAATAAGAGAAATAATCTGGAGCCGCCACGTCAGAATGGTGAGCTAATCAGAAGCCGCCACATCAGTCTTTAGTATTGTTGTCAAACAAGTAGAATTCAAACTGTTCAAGATTCAATATATACAATTAACCGGAATTACAATTTCGCTGAATTCAGACCGTTCAAGATTCAATGTATGCAATTAATTGTAGGGAAAAGAACCTATTTACTGTCTCAAGTTTGCCTCATGTTTCAGTTTGGTGTCTGACGTTTAAATTGAGTGTCCCAGGTTTCATTTTGGTTGAAATTTGGTGTCTCAGTGTGATTACTTTAGAGAAGCCAATCCCGACTAAACCGACTGTCATATCCGAGTTCCCAAGCATGCTCATTCTCGTCACTTTGTCGGGACCATCACCTAAGAAGTTGGCCACATTTGTCCAAGTAAATTATGCTTTGTTGTCGCTCGAAATCGCTCTGCTGGAAACTTTTTTTTTTTTAATGTTCAACTTTTGGGTGAAATTTGACGATTTTGTGAAAAGTAAAAAGTGATGAATTATAAGTGGGTGAGTCGGTTGATGGAAATGGTTGAAAGAAGAGGAAAAGACGTGCGGAGACACCAAATTTTAACAAAAATGAAACCTGGGACAGTCCATATCAGGACTTTAATCCTGAGACACCAAACTGAAACATGAGGTAAACCTGAGACACTAAATAGGTTCTTTTCCCTTAATTGTAATCAAACTTTCGTTTCATCCAATCCAAAAAGCAAGCAAATTTTGGACCGTTCAAAATTCAATGTATGCAATTAATCACAATTAAAATTTCGATGATTTCAAACCGTTCAAGATTCAATGTATGCAATTAATCGTAATTTAAATTTCGTTTCAATTCAATATTTGGAGGAGAGAAACGAGGCAACTTCAGATCAATGTACATGGGATAATTGAGGCGACTTCAATTCAATGTAGAGGAGATAATCGAGGCTTCTCCTTCAGATTTCTCCACACATCTTTTATAATAGACGCTTGACGCGAGGCCGGCGAACGAAGGTACCAGACGGCTGACAGTCTTAGCGGTGGAGCCCTCTCTAACTCCAACGAGATATCTCCGTTGGTCATCGAAGCCATATCTGTTGAAGAACAGAAGCTTGATGCAGATCTGGCGATCGAAGGTAGCAAGCGGTACGGGCATATGAAATATACGAAGATGAAGAATACAACATGTCACGTTTACTAACTAGATCTAGGGGTGGCAATTTCTGACACAATACGAAGACACGATCTGTAACGGACCTGTTTTTTTTCATGTACTGATCTACACGAAAATTTGTACTGTGTCTGATTGATCTGTTACACGATTAGACACGTTTTTAGGCATATCCGTGTAGATCTGATATGTAGGTCCAACGATAGACACGACTTATCTGAAACTTAATATTTATTTATAAACATCAGTAATTGTAAAACATTGCAATTATGATGTAGCGTGATGGGGGATAGACGCGTAGAAATTGAAAGAATAACAAAATCAGACGCAGGGTTTGAGGAAATAACCGCAAATCACAACATAGTCCAAATTAATCGAAAATTACAAACAAAAAACCGAAATAATATTAAAATAATATTTTAAGCCTCAAAACAATGGAATTTGACCAAAAATCAGCGCAACACACGACATAGCCGTGAGTTTTGAATTAAACGTCGTTTCCGCCCTAAAAACACTATTCACCCGCCAAATTTTGACATTTGAAAATCCCGGACTAGAAACCGCATAATTCTTGAAATTTCAGAAATAACCGGTTCCTCCCGCATCAAACTATTTATTCAGTAAATTAATATATATTTACAAATCTTATAATATGTTTTAGTTGTATTCGTAATTGTCATTACTTAAGCGGCAAACCATGAAATTTCAATCTTAGTGCATAAAGCCTGCATAAAGTCATTAACTTGCCTTAATGAAACTATAGGAAAAAATAGCATATTTTACTATTTCAGGAAACTGTTGATTATCGAAGAGTAAAGTTCGTTTTTTTTTCACCAAAAAGATTGAGTTTCTCATTTTCATAAAGTTCCGTGTCGACACGGGATCTATTTTGACACAGCATGGCGTGTCAAAACAGATCCCGTGTCAACACAAGATTTGTTTTGACACGAAAATTCCGTGTCTCGTGTCTGTGTCCCGTGTGACACGGGATCTGCCCGTGTCAACTCTCGTGTTTGGAAAATTAGCGACACATTTTGGGTGATCTGTTTTGACACGAGAGATCTGTTGACACGAGAGATCTGTTGACACGTCTGTCACTAGCGACACGACACGAATCAACATGACACGACACGATTGCCACCCCTAACTGGATCACTCAAATTCTTCTCCTCTCGCCCTCCTTCAATACTCTCTCTAGACTATGTTTTTTTTTTCACATTCACTATATGTTTGATTAACATTACTACAAAATCATATATATGTGTATTTATATATTTTTTAGCTATTACATTTATAGTAATTTATCTATTTTTTCAACTGCCACATGAAATTCAAAATTGAATTTCCAAATTTAAATACATACATAATTATTATAATTCCATAATTGTTATAAAAAAATTTCTGGTACTTAATTACAATAATTATCTGCAATTAATTTACTTGATATTGAAATTAATACTATTTTTCCATATTTGTTGAACAGTTTTTAGCTTTAATGGTAGTATATTATATATTTGATTCACATGATTACAAAATCATACATATGTGTATTTATATTATTATTTTGGCTATCACAATATATGTTTATAGAAATTTATCTTTTTTTTTCAGCTTATATGAAAATTGAAATTGAAATTCTAAATTTTAAAATTAAATTGAATTTAGACATATTTATTATAATTGCATAATTGTTTAAAAAATTTCGATACTTAATTATAATATTTACAATTAATTTTACTTAATAATGAAATTGTTACTGATTTTTTTTTTTCAAATTTGTTGAACTGTTTTTAGTTTTAATTATATATATGCTGCGATTGATTTTTTTTTTAATTGCATTCATACTTCTTCCCAAAATTATATTTACTATTTCCGGCTATCATAAATGTTAATATTATATTATCACTATTAATTCTCCAAGTTAATCTATTAGTGCATTCTAAACTTGAATTGAGATTTTATTTGTTTCATAATAACTGAATCTATACTTATTATTAATTCTGAATGAAAGATAATAACATAGTGAATGTAGAGCTGATGATTTATTTTTTTACGTTAACCGATGCATTTATGACAATTGAGCTAAGAGTTTTGTAGTCATTAACTTCATAACATTGATTGCACTAGGGAGTTGATGATTTTTAAGTTACAATTAAACGCAATTAAAATTTCGCTGATTTCAAACCGTTCAAGATTCAATGTATACAATTAATACTTATTAAAATTTAGGACGATTCAAGATTCAATGTAAGCAATTAATCGCAAATAAAATTTCTCTGATTTTGAACGTTCAAGATTCAATGTATGCAATTAATTGCAATTAAAATTTCAGACCGTTCAATTCCAATGTATATAATTAATTGAAATTAAAATTTCGCTGATTTTTAACAGACGTTTGATGCGGAGCCGGCGAACGAAGATACCAGGCGGTACGGGCGGCTGACAGTCTCAGTGGTAGATCCATCTCTATCTCCGGCGAGATATCGCCGGTGGTCATCGAAACCATATATGTTGAAGAACCGACGCTTGACACGGATCCGACGACCAAAGGTAGCATGCGGTACGGGCATCTAAAATTTATTTGTGAATTTGCGCAATTGTATTTTATGGTTCAAAATTTGCAGTCTTTCGTTTACTTTTTCAAATTTTAGACTGATATTTTATTTAAAAATAGTGTTTCAACATATTAAAAATAGTCAATATATATTTCATCGAATATTAGTTTATTAATTATACATATTTGGTAAGTCACCCCGCGCGATGATCGGGAAATGCACCTAGTTCATTAGTTCATTGAAAAAAATCTATTTTTATTTATTTTAGTGTAACTTATTATTAGAAAATTTTAAAAAATAATATTGTACAATTTATTTTTTGAATAATTTAATGGTTTGTGTTCATCATGGAAATGTATATAATTTGTTGAGCTATCATAACTAATTCATTAAATTTCTTACTAATTAACATTGAAATTAATAAATTCTAGATTAGAAATAGGAATTAATTCTTCTATTTATTTTTCTCAATTAAGGTTTTTGAAATTATTTCTGAATTTCCTTCTTCGTGACATATCTACCGAATTTGTTTGGATATCATAGTTGCTACTATTATGTTACTATAATTAATTTTTCAACTCTACTCAATTGTGTCTAATCATTATTATATTACAATTAATTTCTTGATAACTAATGTTAAGATTAATGCGGTTAAAATTTAAATACATAAGTAATTTCTTCCATAAATATTTTAATTGTTTTTTTAATAAAATGTATATAATATTTTTCATTTGCTACTACTTATTATATCACAATAATAATGATCTAATTTTGAATTAAACATGTATTAATTAACTTAGTATTTTTTTTAGATTAATCGACTTAGTATATTATATTTATGTGTAAAAATGTTTATATATATATATATATTTATTTATTTAACTATTTAAGCTTAACAATATTGCACATATATTTTTGTTTTTGTTTTTCTTACCTTACATTTCTTTTGTGGGAAATATAGTAGATCAAGATGAACAAAATATTTTATATTGCAACTGTTAAAATTTCGGTATACATACTTGAGCAGTATTACTTCACTTGCTAAAAGAAATTAGCAAAAAATGTCTGAGTTAATATTTTTAAGTATTTCAAAATATTTAATTTTTTTAGTAAGTATTTATTCCTTTTACCATTTCATGGTTTGTAATTGTAATACCCAAAAAATTGAAATATGATATACATAAACCTACTAACTAACATATAAAACATTTGTTCGCACATGTTAAGATATAATTATTTAAGTTAAAGCATTATATATATATCTTAAATGTGTAGTAGTGTTTTTTGTTTCCACAGAGTCACATCAGAAAGGCATCACTCATAGCATGTTTGCTCTACACCGTAGAATAATTTTCACTCTCACTGGGTCAGACCGTCACGTGTAAAATATTGTTTGATGGGTTCCGATGTAATCGTTAGCCCCGTTAACAGTCAATAAACGACGGGTAAGCCTGGTGGGCCTCGTGAAAGGCCTGGAAGGTCCAGAAGCCCAGTAAGAAGGGTCCCGATGAAATCGGTCCCGATATATGAACTGAATGCTCCCGACGAGAAGCCTCTGAGTAGGCCCCGATATGCCTTTGAGAAGGTCCCGATAATAAAACCCCGAGAATGCTGACCTTGTCCCGTGGGACGAGGGGTCCTGGGTGGTGACCTAGAATGAGACAACTCTGGAGTCCCCGATACGGATCGGGACTTGTGATCAGAGGATAGGACCAAGAAACCCGCCTACTAGATAGAGTAGTGGGGAACGGTTAAGATATGGATAAACTCCCCCGAGATAGGCAGGGCGTGCCCGAGATACGCGGAGCGTGGGCGAGATACGCGGAGCGTGGGGCGAGATACACGGAATCTTGAACGAGATATACGGAACGTGGGCTAACCGCTAGGCGCAGTTACAGGTAACTGAGGTAACTTCCCCTCCTATATAAAGGAGGAAGTTACCTCAGAACACAGAGTCTCTAATACGAACTTAGATTATTGCTATCCACCCCATCGTTCAAACTCTCATTTAAGCATCATAGAGGGATTCTGGGTCACCACCCGGATCATCCCTTTTTGCAGGATTACGCGGAGCCAAGGAGTTCAGGTTTTCTGTCAAGAACTTACCGGAGCTTTGACCGTGATCCAACATTGGCGCCGTCTGTGGGAAACTTACAAAAAGTCACAATAGTTTCTACTAGATCGATGGCTGGTGGTGGCAAGCAGAAGAAGCAAGTCCCGGCGAGCAGTTCTCGCCCTGCTGGAATTGTGAATTTCGCGTTGCCGGAACGTGCTGCTGAACAAGGTGATCACCCTGCTGTTTCCCACACAGGGGGGCATGGTGAAGATCATGAGGTCTCAGTCCGAGACACGGCCGTGAACAGGGAGGATATCCCAAGAAGGGAGGTGGATGCTCCTCCGAATCCGATGGGGCACAGGGAGGAAATCCCGCGGAGGGAGGTAGGTGCCACCTCGAACCCGGAGTTGGCTAAGGCAGTAGCAGATGCTATGCCCATGTTTCTGGAGGCCATGGAGGCTCTTCTGGACAGAAGAGAGGCTGCCAGAAGAAGGGAAGAGTTGCCTCCACCCCCTCCGAGGGAGGTTCAAGAGGAACAGGAGGTTCAGTCCAGGAATAGGGGTAAGGAACCCGCGCACTCGGAAAGGTTCGTAGTCGACGGTCCCGGACCAGTGCAACACAGGACCATTCCCCTGAATGACCCCATCACCCCCGATCAGGTGTTGAAGATTGTCAACATCTGCATGGGTGACCAAAAACATATGACATCGGAGCTGAGGGATCGATCTACTCATCCTTTTGTTCCACGGCTGATAGATACTGTCGCCCCGCCAGGGCTAGGTATTCCGACCATCAAGGAGTACGATGGTGAAGGGGACCCAGTCCACCATGTTCAGAGGCATGTCCAGGCCTATATGGGTAGAGCCTCGAATGATGACATCGTGTGCGCGCTGTTCCCAATCACATTGGGAGAAAGGGCCTTGACGTGGTTTTTCAGCCTACCGCCAGGATGTATTACTTGCTGGGCTGATATGCATGAGCGCTGTATCAAGCAGTATCAGGGTCGTAGGCGCCTCTTGAATAGCGTGAGGTCTCTGACCCAGGTGGTGCAGAGGTCTGACGAATCGTTGGCGTATTACTACCACGGTTCACTGCTAGTGCCGCGGAGATCGACGAGGAAATATCGGAGGGAGAGACCATCTGCACCTTCCTTCGGAACCTAACTGCCCCATATGGTTCCGATCTGATGCATAGTGTGGCCGCGAAGGCTGTGTGGAGTATGGAAGCTTTGCAAGCGAGGGTGAAGCAGCAAATCGACGTCCAGGAGTCGAAGATTGCTGCCGGAGAGCTTGATCCTCCGAAGTCAGGAAGAGGAAAGCAATCGTCCAAGCTGTCGGACGATCGCAAAGGGAACGACAAATCAGAGGGAAGTAGGAGCCGTGGTCGCCCCGATAGAAGGGAGGACAAGCGTCCTCCGAGGAAGGATAACCGAGAGGGTCGTCATGCTCCCCTCAACAGTTCGATGACCGCCGTGCTAGCGGTGATGGATCGGCAGGGTCTCGCCCGATACCCCCGAGGAAAGAAGGTGAATTCTTGGGAGGTCGCTCTGATCGTTACTGTCGGTACCACCGAGCCAATGGTCACGACATAGATAACTGTCGGGAGCTGAAGAAGGAGATAGAGAAGCTGATCCAGAAGGGGAAGCTTAAGGAGTTTGTTGGTACGGGACGGTGCCGATCCCGTTCCAAAACTCGATCGCGGTCTCGCTCCAAGTCCCGCGACCGATCTCCGAAGAAGAAGAAGGTTGAGCCGGAATCCTCCGGTGCCCGTAAGGAGAGGCGGGGAACCATTAATGTCATTCATGGAGGAATGGCGGCGGGAGGTGATACTTCCGCTTCTCGGGAGAATTACGCTTCCCGTATTTCTGCTGCCGTGGTGTTAGGAAAGAGGTCCCGATCGTGGACTTTGAATGAAGAAATGGTGATCTCTTTCTCAGCAGAGGATCTGATAGGCGTGGAGAGCCCCCACGATGATGCCTTGGTCGTGACCTTGGATGTGGATGGATTCGAGATGAAGCGGATCCTGATAGATGGAGGGAGCTCCTCCGACATTTTGTTCATGGACGCCCTGGAAGCCATGGGAAAGACGAAGAAGGACCTGACGCAGGTGAACTTCCCGATGGTGGGATTCTCTGGTTTTACTTCCTATCCGCTGGGAATGATCACCTTACCGGTGGAATTCGGTAGTGGGTGGAAAGTGGAAAGGCGGAACGTGGATTTCGTCGTGGTGGAGTCTGCGGGTACGTACAATGCCATCATCGGGAGGACCACCATCAATCCTCTCATGGCAGTCGCCTCGACCGTCCACCAGAAGATGAAGTTCCCGACGGATAATGGAGTCGGGGAGGTCAAGGGTGACCAGGTGGCATCCAGAAGGTGTTATGTTAACGCCACCCGAAGCAGAATGAGGGAAGCCATGGCTGTCCTTCAGACTGATGCCGACCCTCGAGAGGAATTTGGGCGTCCCGCCCCCATGGAGGATCTGAAAGAGGTCGAGATTGATGGTCCCCAAAGAAAAGTGAAGATCGGGTCTGCTTTGTCGGAGGAAAGAGCCCGAGAATTGATCGAGCTCCTGAAGGAGTTAAAGGAGCTGTTTGCCTGGTCCCCGAGCGATATGCCATGAATCAGCCCCGACGTGATAGTGCACGAGCTAAAGATTGATCCCGCGATCAAGCCTATCGCACAGAAGAGGCGTCCGATGGGCGCAGACAAGAGGATCGCGATCCAGCAGGAGGTGGCCAGGTTGCTTGACGCTGGATTCATCAAGGAGCTCCGATTCCAGACTTGGGTCGCTAACCCGGTCCTGGGGAGGAAGAGTAATGGGAAGTGGCGGATGTGTGTCGATTTCCGCGACTTGAACAAAGCTTGCCCAAAAGACTGCTATCCGCTCCCGAGAATCGACCAGTTGGTGGATGCCACGTCGGGACATGAGCTGCTGAGCTTCAAGGATGCTTATTCTGGTTATAACCAGATCAAGATGGCGAATGAGGATGCCCCCCACACAGCCTTCTATGTTGATAGTGATGTCTATCACTATGACGTTATGCCCTTTGGGCTGGTCAATGCTGGAGCGACTTACCAGAGGATGGTAAACAAATTGTTCGGGGACATGCTGGGAAAGACCATGGAGGCTTATGTGGATGACATGTTGGTGAAGTCCCGACAGGCGGGAGACCATGTCCGCAACTTGGCGGTGGCGTTTGAGCGGATGAGGTTTCATCAGGTTCGTTTGAATCCGGACAAGTGCGCTTTCGGAGTGAACTCGGGGAAGTTCCTGGGCTTTATGGTGAGCCAAAGAGGAATCGAGGTGAATCATGAGAAGCTGAGAGCAATCGAGGAAATGCAGTCTCCGAAAACCCATCGGGAGGTTCAGGTGCTGAATGGCCGATTAGCCGCGATGAATCGTTTCTTATCCAAGGCGAGTGACCGAGCCATGCCATTTTTTGATGTGCTAAGGGCCCACAAGAAGTTTGAATGGTCCGAAAAGTGCGAGGAGGCATTTTAGGCGCTCAAGCAACACCTCCGTACCCTCCCGCCGTTGGCGAAACCGGTTCCAGGCGAGCCGCTTTATCTCTATTTGGCTGTTTCTGAAGTGGCTGTTAGTTCTGTATTAATAAAGATTGTCAAGGGCAACCAAGTTCCTGTTTATTTTGTAAGCAAGGCGTTTGCCAAATCTGAGATGAATTATCCCGCTGTTGAGAAGTATCTCTTTGCGTTGATTATTGCTGCTCGAAAGCTGAGGCCTTACTTCCATGCCCACGAGATTACGGTGTTAACTAATCAGCCCTTGAAGCACTTTTTGAATCGACCGGAGGCGTCGGGGAGATTGGTGAAATGGGCAGTCGAGCTTACGGAGTTCTGTATTCACTTTGCCCCAAGAACAGCTATTAAGGGCCAGGCATTGGCGGACTTCATAGCAGAGTCTACAGCAACCGATCTGGAAGAGGCGGGTCCTGTAGAGGGGGCAACCATGGAGGTCCCGATAGCAGAACAATCAGAACAGCCAAATGAGGAGAACACCTGGGAGATGTACACTGATGGTTCTTCAAGTGTAGAGGGATCGGGGGCATGATTTGTATTGATACCGCCCGGTAGAGGCGAGCCCCTGCGATATGCCTTGGCCTTGACGTTTAGGGCCACCAACAATGAAGCTGAGTATGAGGCTCTCATCACGGGCCTTAAAATCGCCAAAGGTACGGGAGTTGATCATTTAAAGGTGATGTGTGATGCTAGCCTGATCGTGAATCAAGTCCAGGGGAATTACGAGGCGAAGAACCCGACAATGATGAAGTATTTGCATGAGGTGCAGACTTTGAAGGGAAGCTTCAAAAGCTTCGACATTGAGGCAATCCCGAGGGAAGAAAACGCGGAGGCAAGCGCCTTAAGCAAGTTTTCCCTGGGGGTAACCCCCGAGGAGAATCGGAAGGTGCACTTTCTGGAGAGGGTAATTATCTCAACCATCGATCCATCGGAGGTATGTGCTATTGAAGTGGCAGCTGTTAGGTTGCGTCGAATCGTGAGCAACTACGTGATGGTGGACAACCAGTTATATAAGAAGGGGCATGTAAAGACTTTTCTGAAATGTGTGGTGGAGCCTGATACGAATCGGATTCTGAGAGAGTTGCACGAAGGAGTCGCGACCTGTCATGAAGGGGCCCGATCCATTGTGAGGAAAGCGTTGAATTTAGGCTACTACTGGCCTTCGATGAACAAGGAAGCGATAGCGTTGGTCCAATCTTGTGATGCCTGCCAGAGGTACGCTCTGAATATCGTGGCCCCTGCCGCGAACTTGATGTCCATCAGGAGTGCTTGGCCCTTCGCGCAGTGGGGCATTGACTTGGTGGGACCCCTTCCACAAGCAAAAGGTCAGTGCAAGTACTTACTTGTAGCCATTGATTAATTTTCGAAGTGGATAGAGGCTAAGGCGTTGGCCAAGACGACGGGGCAACAGATCGTCAAGTTTCTCCAGACTCAAATCGTATCCCGGTACGGGGTTCCTCAAGCGTTGATCAGTGATAATGGTCATCCGTTCAATGGGGCTCAGTTGAAGGAGTATCTGGAGGAATTGAACATCGAGCATCAGACAGCCTCCGTCCGCCATGCTCAGACTAATGGCCAAGTCGAATCAGCCAACAAGATCGTAATGGATGGCTTGAAGAAGATGGTCTATGCCTTGCAGGGTCATTGGCTAGATGAGCTTGAAAACGTGTTGTGGGCTGTTAGAACAACACCCAAGCAATCGACGGGAGAGACTCCGTTTGACCTCGTTTATGGCACGGAGGCAGTTGCTCCCGTGGAGATAGCGGTGGCGTCCCATCGCAGGAGGTATTATGAGCCTCTGACGAACGAAGAAATGAGACGTCTGGATTTGGACTTGCTCGAAGAGAAAAGGTGGAAGGCTGATGAAGTTCAGGCTCGGATGCGTCTGGCAACAGCCAGGTACTATAATCGGCGGGTCAAGTCCCGACAATTCTTCGTTGGAGAACTTGTCTGGCGGAGGAACGAGTTCGTCCATCAAGATCGGATCAACAAGCTGTCACCGAAATGGGAGGGACCTTACAAGATCGTAGGGATGCCAGCCCCGAATGCGTACAAGTTAGAAGACCTTGATGGCAAGACGTTGAAACATTCTTTCAGTGGCGCACACTTGAAGAAATGTCATGTTTGATCCTAAGTCGCCTTAAGTGGTGCGTGATGTTAAGTCGCCGCGAATGGCGCAAGTTATCTATCGATTGATCCGATGTAAGTAAAGCTTTGAGTTATTAATGAATAAAATAAGTTGCTCCCGATCAAATTGCTTTTAGATTTATTCTAATTGTTGGTAAGTCGTCTTAAAGGACGCGATAAAGCCTTCTGAGGTACGATTAAAAAGCCTTCCGAGGTACGAGTAAGTCGTCCTAAAGGACGCGATAAAAGCCTTCCGAGGTACGATTAAAAAGCCTTCCGAGGTACGATTAAAAAGCCTTCCGAGGTACGATTAAAAAGCCTTCCGAGGTACGAGTAAGCCGTCCTAAAGGACGCGATAAAAGCCTTCCGAGGTACGATTAAAAAGCCTTCCGAGGTACGAGTAAGTCGTCCTAAAGGACGTGATAAAAGTCTTCCGAGGTAAGAACAAAAGCCTTACGAGGTACGATTAAGTCGTCTTTATGATGCAACAAAAAGCCTAGGTATGAATAAAAGCCCTAAGGGGTCCGCGTAAGCCGTCTTTATGATGCAGCAAAAAGCCCTAAGGGGTCCGAGTAAGTCGTCTTTATGATGCAGCAAAAAGCCTTAAGGGGTATGATTAAGTCGTCTAGAATGACGCGATAAAAAGCCTTAAATGGTACGATAAAATCATCTTAAGTGATGTGCGAAATTGCCTTGAACGGCAGGGACGAGAAACCTTAAGTGGTGAGGTCCGAGAAAAACGTCGCGAAGGACGTATGAAATCACCTTAAATGGTATGGACGAGAAACCTTAAGTGGTAAGTCCTTGTGAAGCATCGGGAGGATGTATGAAGTCATCTTAAGTGATGTATTGGAACATTTTAAGTAACGAGTCAAGTCGCTTTAAGTAGTGCAATAATAATTGAGACCGAAATAGATAAAAGGAATTTTCATAAAGGCTCGAAGGCCTGAAGGTTCCGATACAAGGAGGAAATTGTGAAGAGGAAATTACAAGGACTTAAAAAATGAAGCATTAAGCCTGGTCCTTGTTGGAAGTTGGGTCCTCAGCAGCTTCGGAGGGAGCAGGATTCGCGGGGTCCAGGGCAGAAGGCTCCGCAGTTTGTGAAGTCGGGTCCACGACACCTTCGGGGGCATCGGCCTCATCACTTTCCGCGGGGAGGCTGAAGTATTTCTCCGCGAAGGGGGCGAGGGTCTCAGACTTATTGAAGTCAATGGCATCCTCGTATACCGTGTAAATCTCCTCGACGACATTGAACAGAACGTTCTCCACCTCGGTCTTGCAGAACCCCACGGCATCCGCCTTGAAATCATCGGAGTTCCGATACTCCTCGCGACCCTGAGCCTTTGCCTCAGCCAGCCTGGCAGGAAATTCAGCCTTCTCGGCCTCGAGTCCCGCCTTAGCTTCCTCGAGAATGCTCTTCTCGAGGACGAGCTGCCTCTGCTCCGCCTCGTGCCGCTGCTGTTCCTCTTTGAGCATCCTCCGCTCCCGACGCAGCACGGCTTCATAGTCATGGACCTGCTTTTGCAAGTCCATAGCCTTCTGGCCAAGGAGGGTCTGCTCCTTGGTTATCTTCTCCCTTGCCGCCACAGCATCGGCAAGGTCCTCCTGGAGCTTGGCTAAGGCTTTGGGGTCCGAACTGGCCCGCTCCTCCTTCAGAGCATCCTTCAGAGCGAGGATGTAGCCAAAGCAGCGCTGTTGGCTCGCAGTTTCCTGAGGCAAAAGGAATAAGAGGTTAAGGTCCGATAATCGAAGGCAAGAGCAAAAGCGAAAGTAAAGTTTTACCTCCATCCGACGGATGGCCATGTCGCGAAGATCCTCGTCGATATCTTCGTCGGCCAAGGAGATCGGACGTCTCAAGGCTGGTGGAATTGACCCTGCCAGCAGGTGCAGGGCCAATTCTGGCTGAAGATCTCCCCGATGGAGTGGGACCCCTCGAAGAGACTCGATCGGGTTCCAGGGAACCGTCTCTTGATCGGGGGTGTAAACCTCGTAGAGGCTCCCATCCAGGGGAAGAGGAGGAATGACCTTGGGAGCCTCAGTCGGAGGCTCCGGAGTCGGAGAGCGCAAATCCAAGGGAGGACTCCGAGACACGTCCTCCACAGCTGGCCTCAGGATGCTCCGCCCTGGCCTCTGGCGGGGAATCAGGCCTTCATTTGGCTCCTCGGAAGAGGGGGAAGCATCCAAGTTAGTCACCTGACGGAACTGAGCTTCCGTCGGGGTATTCTCTGTTATCGGCTCCCGTGGAGTCGCAGCCCTCGCTGGAGTTGCAGCCTTCGTCGGAGTAAGAGCCTCTGATGGACCTGCGGTGGCGGGACGAATAAAGTCAGGAAGTGTATTATTGGGGAACCAGATGACCCCGCGCGGGACGTACTGGTCCTTTCCACAGAAGTTGTAATAGCCCGCCTTGAAGACGCGGGGGGTTTCCCCTTGGAGTATGTATTTGATTTCTCTGACCCGCGACTCCCGGTCAGGGGGGATAAACTCCTCGGGAACCAACCTCCTGTATTTTTTAATAGCTCGGCGAACACGCTTACCTTTCTCGGCGGTGGTGACACTGAAGGCCTTGTCCACCTCCTCTCTTCTGGCCCGCTTGGCCATCTCGACTTGCTCCTCAGTCGGAGGAGCCGCAGAAGAGGAGGCTCCCCTCTTCAAGGAATTCCGCTTCCGCTTGGAGCTTGGAACAACGTCGGTCTCCCCCTGCTTCAACACGAGATGGGTCAGCAGAGATGCCTTATTGGCTGCAAAAATGAAAGTAAAAATGCAGTTAGAAGTGTTACCCAAAGAACCAAGTTGTCGGAAATTGAATCGAGGAGTTGGACCCCGATCTGGATCAGGTCCCCCTCCACGAGCTTGTTGGCGTCGAGGGGAGCGAAGGATTCCCCCCAACGATAAAGCTGGACCAGTTGAAGGGTGTTGAAGTCGTCCTCGGTGTAGGCTTCAAACTTGGGGGCAGGGTCCGCCACAACCTCCCATCGGGGCCACGGGATAGAGCTGTTCTGGACGAAGAAGTAGTACTTCTTCCATCCACTGTTGTCGGACCCTGAGTCGCGAATGAACCCCCGATCCTTGTTAAACTTCCAAGTCTCGCCATCCCAGCCGAAGCGAGCGAGTTGCTCCCTGGTCCATTTGGGAAGTCGAGGGGTAAAGGAGCAGACTCCAGCCTTGTTACACTTCATTCCGTAGAAGGTACGGAAGAGCAGCAAGCTGTACGTCCATTGTTGGCGGAGGCACAGGACTTGGAAGGCATTCCACACGCGGATAGCCTGTGGGGAGAAGGTGGTTGGATGCGTCTGAAGAAGTTACACATCTCAACCAGATTCCCGCAGAAAGGGAATCGGATCCCGACGTTTATCTGTCCCGTGGAGACAAACACCTCTCCTTCCCGATGACGGGTAACTATGTGCTTTCTCCTGGTGGGTTGGTGAGAATCGTAGGGAAAGCGAGGTTCCCAGGCCGAAGTGATGCAGCCTTCCCGGAGAGCAGCTTCATAGAGGGTCTTAGAGATTTCATTAGTAGCAAGCTCGAAAGTAAAGAGGTTCCTTCCTCTAGAACTGGCCTCGTCTAAAAACGGCCATAACGGAAAAACTTAGGCAAGAAAAGAAAATAATATCAGTTAATCACGGAGGCAAAGAAGGAAAACCTTACCAGACATAGTGGATGATGGATCGGAGAAGACGAAGAAAAGATCTTAACGGCTGGAGGCCTTGAATCGCCGGAGAATCAAACGAAACTTGGAGAGAAAAGCTTCGAGGTTTGACAATGGCAGAGCTTTCAGAAATCAGAACGGTAGGGAAGAAGTGAATAGTGCCAGGATTCTGGCTTTTATAGATAAAAAGACAGCTGGACAGATTCGAATCCGAACCGTTGAAGATGAAACGGCTCAATCTGGATCGCCGAGATTATAGGGGACAGTACAGAAGAGACGTTAGTGACGTAATACTGCTTTTTCAGAAAGCAACAGTCACGCCTGCTTAGGCGTCGTTTCATCATCCCTTGCATTTAATGGTGGAGTAACCGAGGAGTCTCCTCGGATTTGGCAACTGTCCTTAGAGTCTCGAGGAATCGTGAGCGAGAAGCTTTCTGATTAAAGAGTTGCACCCAAGGTGAAAGCCTCCGATGGTAATATCGGGAGGTCTGAAGATGAAAGCCTTCGATAATGATGTCGGAAGGTTCGGAATTGGAAGACACGACGGACTATAAGTCCCTCATGTCTTGGGGGCAAATGATGGGTTCCGATGTAATCGTTAGCCCCGTTAACAGTCAATAAACGGCGGGTAAGCCTGGTGGACCTCGTGAAAGGCCTGAAAGGTCCAGAAGCCCAGTATGAAGGGTCCCGATGAAATCGGTCTCGATATATGAACTGAATGCTCCCGACGAGAAGCCTCTGAGTAGGCCCCGATATGCCTTTGAGAAGGTCCCGATAATAAAACCCCGAGAATGCTGACCCTGTTCCGTGGGACGAGGGGTCCTGGGTGGTGACCTAGAATGAAACAACTCTGGAGTCCCCGATACGGATCGGGACTTGTGATCAGAGGATAGGACCAAAAAACCCGCCTACTAGATAGAGTAGTGGGGAACGGTTAAGATATGGATAAACTCCCCCGAGATACGCAGGGCGTGCCCGAGATACGCGGAGCGTGGGCGAGATACGCGGAGCGTGGGGCGAGATACACAGAATCTTGAACGAGATATACGGAACGTTGGCTAACCGCCAGGCGCAGTTACAGGTAACTGAGGTAACTTCCCCTCTTATATAAAGGATGAAGTTACCTCAGAACACAGAGTCTCTAATACGAACTTAGATTATTGTTATCCACCCTATCGTTCAAACTCTCATTTAAGCATCGGAGAGGGATTCTGGGTCACCACCCGGATCATCCCTTTTTGCAGGATTACGCGGAGCCAAGGAGTTCAGGTTTTCCGTCAAGAACTTACCGGAGCTTTGACCGTGATCCAACATTGTTCAAGAATATTTTTTCCATTCACATGATCTCAACCAGGTTTGAACCTTGACTATTTAGTTAATGGGTGATGTGTTGAACCATGTGTAGTAATGTTTAATTTGCATTGAATATGTTATTTAAAAAAATACCAGTAAAGTTATAAATTCAACTTTGCGTTTTCAGAATCCAAACAATTCTATAAATAAATTACTTACCGCGTAACAAGTGGGTATACTAACTAGAATATATATATATATATATATATATATACGACCAAGATTTGCGAAATCGTAGGTGTTGTCCGGATGTCAAGTACAGACCGCGCAGAGAGAAAAGAGTGGAGATCAAGGCATTTATCGGTTGACCAAAAAATAGGTATTTACGACGCGGTGATTGTGAATCTCCACAACAGAAATTCCAACCCACAGCAGCAACAACGGCTGTGCCTCTTCTCTTTGCTTCTCTACCATCCAAATCTATTCCACCCATCATAAAGCCCCCGCCTTTTCCCAATTCTAAAACCAAGTTGCACTTCTTGACGATTCTCCCTCCCTCCTCTCTTGCATGTGCACTGCGACTCAAATCTGCCCTTTCACTTCCTTGTTTCCCTTTGATACTTACAACCCATCACTACATTTCGCCGCCCATCTCTTCAACTTGCTATTGATGATGACCAAATCCTCCTGATTTCGTCGCGCTCTTGATCGTCGTAAGTCCTACTGATATGGATGTTTATTTAATTCAGTTCGAATATGATTGATTGATAAGGGTTTTGTGGAATTGTTGGACTACCAATCGTCTCTTATCATCTGTTCCTAATCGAGCTTAAATATATTGGATCTGAAACTGAACTTTGGATCCTTTTAAAACACCTTGAACTTAGAGCTCTCTTGGGATTGATATTTTTACAGATTTTGTCATGATTTTGGAGTTATGTCAATTTTGCTGGTCATAAGTGATGTAGTAGTTACCTTACCTGTTAAAATCACCGAACTCAATGAACTTTATGGGCTAAATCAAGAATCCCCCTGCATTTGTATCAAAGAGCATCTGAATATGTAGCCTTTGGTGGTTGAAGGTCTAGTAATTAGGTTGATTTTGTAAAGTGGATATAACATAGGATGATGGAATTTATTAAGTGGTAACCCTTTGAAGGTCATAGCCTGGCCTTATAGCTTCGGCAGTTGTTTGCTTGATCCTTAATAACCATGAATAGCACAGCACTTGAATACGTTTAAGAATCAGCTATTTTGGTGTGTAAATTGGCCAGAATCTTACGATAATAATTCTACAGAGCCAGTTGTAGCCAACTCTGATAAAAATCTCATGAATTGGCCACTCAGTTTATACTAGTTGGTTTCCCAGTTTGAGCACACCAAGGCCTATTTATTATTTCTTATCAACATGGTAGGTAGGTCATAAAATTTCTTTATATATAATCTACGACGCTACAGATATGGCTTACGGCAGCACCGTTTGCTCTTAATCAATGTGAAATGTTCATGCTGAATGTGGCATCCACATCTTTTATCTTCCAAGTAAAAATGAGTTACACAAGCAAAGATTAGCTGTTCTTGTGAACTTGGAAATTAATGCAGTTCAATTGCTCAAAATTTTGAAGAGTTGGTCGGATAATTCCGAATTATTTATTACGGATGGGATAATCTACATTTTTTTTAAATGCAAAATTTAGCTCATCTTAAATAAAAGTCTTTGTTCTAGCCATCCTGTTGTGGTAACATATAGAAGATGTATGATTGTTAAACTATGGGTGAAAGAAAGTGAATAATTGAATTATATGTTTCTAGTGTCCAATAATGGAGATGTTTGAATTCTTTCAGGCAGAACAATGGTAGGAGAGACAACTATCAAGTCCGAGTCTGATTTGAAGGTGAGTTTCGGTTATCAGTGCAGCGAAAAGAATGACTCTTGCGAGGTTTCCAAAGGAGTCAACATTCCCCGTGCAGGAGGAAAAATGCACAGAAATAGTAGTTTCTCTTGCTTGTCTGGGGCCGCTTTAAGCGCTAATGCCACCTTAGCCAATACAAACATCTGCAATGGCCTAATCGGGGAAGAAATACTCCCCAGTTGGGATTCACCGAATTCATTTCGCAGAATCCCCTCTTCGCCATCCTTCTCGAAGTTGGATATAATGTCATCTTCTCTCCAAAGCAGTATCTCAAACTTGAGTTGGAGCCCCTCATTCCTAAGCGAATCAAACTCCTTTGAGAATGACTCATATCTATGCAAACACATGAGTGCTCCTTCAAGAAACGAAGGGTTTCTCAATGGTATGGAGTTGCAGGTGGCTGGAGGGGCTGCAGGAGAGGACAGAGTACAAGCAGTTTGTTCTGAGGAAAACGGATGGCTGTTTTGTGGGATTTATGATGGCTTCAATGGCAGAGATGCTGCTGATTTTCTTGCAGGGACATTGTATGACACCATTGTGCATAACCTCAATAGTGTTCATTCAAACTTCTATGCCTCGGATTCCAAGGATCCTGATGAAGAAGAGTATGTCCTTGATGACAATGACGAAACTTTTCCTATTTCATCGTCAAAGTATAGTTTGACCAAGCTTGCTGAAGGTGGGCTGATTTTGACCGATAAAGCGGAAAAGTCACACAGCTCGTTTCAGCAGGAAGTTCTTGATAGCCTTCAGAAGGCACTAGGTCAGGCCGAGAATGATTTCTTGTACATGGTTGAGCAAGAAATGGACGATCGTCCCGATCTGGTCTCTATTGGTTCTTGTGTTCTTGTTGTGCTTCTGTATGGGAATGACCTTTACACTGTCAACCTAGGAGACAGTAGAGCTGTGTTGGCTACATATGGTGAAGAATCTAAAGACGTTGTTGGTGAATTGAGAGCTGTCCAGCTCAATGATAGTCACACGGTCGACAATGAAGCTGAAGAGGCTCGGGTACTAAGAGACCATCCCGATGACCCCAAGACCATTTCAATGGGTAAGGTGAAAGGGAAACTCAAGGTTACTCGTGCCCTTGGAGTTGGATACTTAAAGAAGGTAATTTACTTTGTCTTTCATTTTGGCTTACAACTTTGATCTTCACATGCTGTCAAATTGCTTAATTTTAGTTTGTTATTTGTCCAAAGTTTGCAATTTGGTAATTATTATTATCCCTAAATGCATACTTGGATTTTTGCAGAATGTGTGTAAGTTTATATGAAGGTAGGATTTGGTTTTCTTGAAAAAGCATGCAAATTGATTATCTTTGTGATATTAATTACACCATTTAGGTTTTTAATAATTGAAGTACATACTCATTTGCAGAAACATCTGAATGAAGCTCTAATGGGAATCCTCCGGGTGCGTGACCTCAGGAGCCCTCCTTATATATCGACCGATCCTTCGCTCAATGTGCACAGCATATCTAAGATGGATCACTTTGTGGTAGTTGCCAGTGATGGTCTCTTTGATTTCTTTAGCAACGATGAGGTGGTGAAGCTTGTGCACTCCTACATTCTCAACAACCCGAGTGCTGATCCAGCAAAACTTTTATTGGACCAACTTGTTTCAAGGGCAGCACTTAATGCAGGTAAATTTCTTTTGTCATAAAGTTGAACAATTTGAAACTAGTTCAAGAACCCCACCTCACTCCTATGAATTGAATGGTATATAGGTTTCAGCCCGGAAGAGTTGATGAATATTCCGGATGGAAGGAGGAGGAAATATCATGACGACGTGACGGTGATTGTGATTATGCTTGGCACCAACCAACGAACTTCCAAAGCATCAACATGGGTGTGAGTGCTATTAGATGTCTTTGAGTTTCCTTATATATTGGTTTTATTGTCTCAGCCTTCCTCCTTAGATATGAAATTCCTTCCATTTTGAAAAAGTGTATATATGCACTTTGGAACTCTTTTACAGCAGCAGTATCAAGGAGTTCAGTGGGTGGGAGTATGTCTGTAAATGAATAAGGTTCCGCAGAATCTTCTGATTTGACACCATTGGAGATGAATATTCTTTACTATTTGGTTTTGGTGACTCGAGTTTCATGAAATGATATCATAGAAGCAATAATTTGATTTGCTGATGAATGAATGCTGAAATTTCATTTTTTTTTTTTCCATCGTACAAAGTGATTTAGAGGAACCTCTCCTGAAGCAATACTCAAGTTCTACTGATCAAACAAACAATAATATGGACATAAGTCCTCATTAACTAGTGCAACTAGTTGCTCTCTTGACAATTTGGAATGTTGAATATACAACTGCTTGCCAGCTGCTTGGCAGTTATAGTGTCATTTCGTTTCAACAGTAACATTACTCAGTTGTCATCTTTTACTGGAGATGGCTGCTCCTGTGCTGTTTGCTCTTGCTTCTCTTCAGCAGCTGCAACACTTTCTGGACCTCCTTTAGCATCTTCTGAAACATCCTGTAGCTGCATCAATGTTTCAAGACCAACCAATCAGTTTTTGCATCAAAACATAAACAAATTTGCAAGAAGTAGAGGATGATTTAGAGAATATTTCTCCAAGATGAAGTAATGGTAGGTCAGTATTCCCCTATGAAACATAATGTCAAAACTTATCCTTCATGACACAACAGTTCAACCACACTTCACAGTGTGAAAACTATCCAAGTCCAAACTTTCGGGTTAGTTCAAATGAGGTTTGCTTGCTTTATTAGACCATTTATAATCCTTGCTAGTATTGGCCAAAGATGTCCCTTCACTTCACTTATGACTGAGTCTTCAGTACCTAATGAAGGATTCATTGCCCCAGAAAATGAAAAGAACAAATAATATTTGAAGATATATACCCCCAATTTCCTTATGCTAGAACTAACATCCTCTTGCTGCTGCTGAAGAGTTGTCCTCAGATCTTGAAATTCCTGGTAGTTTTCCACAAGCAAACAATTTAGATACGAGGTGTTTCATCGGCAAAACATGATACATATACATATACACAGAGGCAGCATTACTGACGGATCTAAGCTGCTCGACCTCGCCATTCAGGGATTTTGTTAGATCTGAAAGTTCCTGCATAAAATCAGCACTGATGGTCTTACATACTGAAAAATGAACTCATGCTGCCTAAACCAGAGGAAAAAGGCAGAATCATCATCCATGCATAGAAGTTAGAACTACAAAAATTTCAAAAAGAAATGCAAGCTCTATTATTAAGAAGTAAAATATGCAGAGATAAAAAAGCAGAAAAGTGCAATTTCACCATGCTGTCGCTGTCTCCATGGGATAAACCCTTTAAGGAGCAAGTTTAGCTTATTTAGTTTACTTATCATATAATGGTTCAGTCACAGTCACACAGCCACAAAAAAATACTTGATATATATTTAATAAGTAGAGAAATTATGATTCATGCTTTATTTGTATTGAAGGATCCAGAAGAGGTGAATCATGACAAGAAGTGATGGAGGTCAATGACTAGTTAAATAACACTCACATTGCTATAGATCTTAACTTGGGTATCCAACTTTGATCTCCAACCCTCTAGATCCTGATAAAACAGAAGAATAGTATACGAGAATAAAAATGGAAACTACAAAATCAAAGGAAGCTATGAAAAACAGCAGCAGTTTATCCATTTTACCTGCTTAAGGCTTTTTATTCGAGTGAGAAGTACTGATCTTGAATCATCTAATTCCTGCAGAACATAAGAGAGCAAATGCTTAGAGAAGAAACTCTAGTACTCTCAATACATCAACCAAGACTAAATCAAAGACAACAAAAACTATATTCCATGCAAAATTAATTGTTTACTTCCAGATCACCTCCATTTCATTGAACCCTTGAAATATTTTGGGCGGACCAAATCTTTAAAAATCTCCCCTTTCTTTACCATCACAACACTTACAAAAAAAAAAAAAAAATCGTAACAATTCAATTCTTATCCGAAGTACTCTAGCTTGATCTAGAAAATCAATACACAATGTGGGAAGCCAAAGCTTCCTGGAAAAGGAGTAAGAATTGCAGAAAATTCAGAATTTCACAGATGAACTTCAGATAAGCAAACGCAATTAGTAAGTGAAAAAAGAAAAAGAATGTGAGGTTGAAAGCATACAGCGATTCTCAGGCTAACCGCTGAGATGTTCTCCTTCTGCGACCAAAAAATGAATACAACTATCAGATCCATAAGCTTAAAACGGAAATTATAAAAGTGCATGACTTTGGATGAACTGAACTCATAGACGAGGAGAAGAAAAAGTACAGATGATGGGTGAGGAGCAGGAGCAATAGGGGGCTGAGCGGAGTCAGGATCGGCCATTGATAACTGCTTTGATGATTGAGAAACCGAATCGGAAAAATCAAGATCCTGTCAGTCTACTCTACTGAAAGAAACCCTAGTTTTGGTGGATCCCAACCCAACTGTAGGAGTGAAGAAGGGGAAAGAAAGATAGAAGTTTTTTTTTTGCCCAAAATGAAAGAGAAGAATTAATTAATTAATTAAGAAAATGAAGCAAAATTTGAAATTCTAACGGTGCCTGCCTGCAATAGTTTTGAAATTCTAACGGTGCTTGCCGGCAATAGTTTATACTTACTATACAGTTTTGACGCTACGCATTGTAAAGCTGTCGTTTCACTTAACGGGGCCAACTGCTAAGCACCGAGCTGGAGCCACATGAAAACCAAAAAAATAAAACGCCGTTGCCGGGGATCGAACCCGGGTCACCCGCGTGACAGGCGGGAATACTTACCACTATACTACAACGACCTGTTGTTAGTACAGGTTATCTTAATAATATACATGAACTATTTCTGAAACTACATTACTCAAACATGCATCTACATATTCCTCCCATTTCTTACTGATAAACTTGATCATGTATTACTAATGCAGATACTATCATCATAGCATAGCCCATCCAAACACAAGCAGATGATAATTTACCAGGCGAAGATGCAGGAAAAGCCTTGAAGTAGTATATATTCGTTATCGATTGGGAGCAAGTGTTAAATCAAGCGTAACAAGTACACCCCTGTTAATACCAATACTGAATGTATTAAAAGAACGATACATATTGTTGATTCAATCAAACACCCAACACATACAAAACACAAAAATGTTAGGTTTCAGCAAAACCCAAACCCAACTACAGCTTGCTTATAGATCATCCTCCATTCTCAAATACTCCCCAATATCTGCCTGGTGCAGCACCACGATTCCATTCGGGTCCAACTTTCTACAATCTTGTGTAGACTTTGCTGCTATACCAAATCCCAGAGGCACATCTGACATCGAGAAGACCACTACTCCGTCACCTGCCATACATTATTTCATCGTCAAAAGTTAATTAATTTTCATTTCAGAAATTGGCAAACAATCAAACCATAAAACAATGTATATGATAGAGACACCCAAAACAATAATACAAGTTACACAATGAATCCAGTTATAAAAAAGATTTTGTAACTTAAACTATTCCCTAGCAGTTTGGTGATTTTAGGTGAAAATCATATCCCACAGAATACAGGGAATGACTTATTGCCAATTTTTCATGACATACTTAGAAATTATCATGTTGTTTTTCTTCAGCCAACAAAGCTTTGGAGCTACACTACACACCAACTACAAAAACTAGTTACTGAATATGTTGTTTTTCTTCAGCCAACAAAGCTTTGGAGCTACACTACACACCAACTACAAAAACTAGTTACTGAATAGCTAGCTGATTAAATCAATTTGACAGCAATTTTAATATCTATGGGAAAAAACAAAGACAGCAACTTGATACTTGATAATAGTTATTAATAAACATACTGATAGAGCAACTAATCCTCGTCTAAAAAGATATGGAAGATCACAAATTGACAAATCAGAAACAATTAAATTAAATAGATAGAAACACTCAAACTTGACAAAGAAAGGAGGGATACTCAAACTCAGCAATTACCAATGTTCTCATGGAACATCATTTCTCAAACACAATCTAATCTAGACTAGGAAAGAACATAAGCTACAGAGATACTATAATTCAATTAACACCGAGGATTGGCCAATGAATAAGCTAGTAATAGAGGTAACAAAACGGCCTTAGCTACAGAGATACTCCAATTCAATTACCAACAAGGCTTAACCAATGAAAAAACCTTTTTTTTTGCCAAACCAATGAACAAACTAGTAATAAAAGAGAAAACAGAGGATTAGCCAATGAACAATCTAGTAAAATAGAAAACTAATCAGGAAAATAGCCTTACCGGGGTTGATGCTATCGGTAATCCTCCCCAATCCGCCCTTGAGGACGTGGTTCCCGTACAAGAAAGACATCTCCGAGGTGGGTTTGAGCCAAACCTTGTGCTTGGCGTTGGAGGCCAGTAGGCTCAGAGACTGGATAGTCAAGTGAAAGCTACCTCCTTTAGTGAACTTGCCGATGCAGGTGCCGAGAGAGACCAGGTTGGCACGGCTGACGTTGGTTGCGCGCTTCACCATGGACTCGCTGACATAGAAGACCCTGTTCTTGTTAAGACGGAAGCAGTAGCGGCCGGGATTGGAATCCGGGCCCTCATGAGAAGGGCTCTCCACGATGTTCTTGAGATTGTTGCCGGCGAACTTGAACAGCTTCTCGAACACTTGGGTCGTCTCGTTCTCGTCCAGTGCTCTCATTCTGGCAGAATAATTTTTTGTACAGTACCAACAAATCAAAGAAGGCAGCTAGGGTTTATAGGTTTTATACTCGACCACTCTTATATTTATGGGCACGGCTAAAACTCAGCTCGACTGATCTTCACGTCGAATTAACGGCCGTTGGATATAAATAATCGAGATCCGTGCATAATAAAACAACTACCGGAAGGCTGCTGGACTGCCTTATAGTTCTAGAGTCAGTATTATCAGGACCGGACCGAAGGTCAAATCGGTCGGTCACTGGTTTCCGGTTCGATCGGGTTCGAATCCGGTCCGACCAATTTTGTTGCAAAATAAGCAGATTTTTACAGAACTAACAGCAGTACCACAACATGTCCCGTAATAACACACTACTTCTATTCTAAGATCTCTAACTCTAACAATACAATATACAATGTATTCATTTCAACCCTAAAAATCGATATTATCCTCCTTGTCTGTAGCATTGGTATGTCGCCTCTTTAGTTAATTGGTGTGCTTATTTATGATCTAGTCAAAAATCAATTTCATAAGCTCAATTTACTCAACTCTAAGCAGAAAATTTCATTTCAGGGCGATCGATAAGCTGCTCAGAAAATTTCATTCCAAGCTAATATAAACTTGATTTTAGTATGTTGAAAACTGGACTGACGGTCGAACCAGGTTGGACCGTGATCGGGTCATACCACCGGTCCGATTCGACGAAAAGTTGGTAATGCACACTAAAACAGGTTCAACAGATGAACTCGACGGCTATACCGTTTTTTATTCGAACCAGTGATGATTGGACCGGGGTTTTAAAACCACCCTAATCTAAAATCCACCCACTATAGTAAGTCATTGCAATTTGCTTGGTTGGGTCGCCGTCCATCCTCCTGTTCTTCTCACATTTCTCTTTTTCTTCCTTCTACCTATTTGTCTTTTGCTTGACGAATGATGCCTCCCGTCACAAGCTTCGTCGTACTGAAGTTTGCTTCCGAATTTTCAGCAAGTGAGGGAGGTATCCATGGCAAACGCTGGACCTCTTCGCAGCTCAATTTTCTCATACGATGATATCGTTATCTAAATCCACAATGGACTACCCTATTTGCTCGTCCATGACCCCAAGATTTGCGTCGGTGCTGATTCTTCCAATCCAGATGGTGAAGACTATGGGCACGATGACAGTGATGAGGAGCTCGAAGAGGACGAAGGTGATGGCACTTGAGGTGACCAAGCTGCTACTTCATCATTCTTCCTTCTCTGAGAATCTCTGGCCACTTCAATATTGTTGTTGTGCAACTCCCACTTGAACCGGTACAAACTCGGTCTGAACCCGGTCGGACCAGTCAAGCTGCAAATCGGTCGCCAATGCAGTTCGTCTCTGGTCCGGTTTTCAAAACACTGCCTAATTCTGTCTGTCTACATTGTTGTTAGCAAGTACCACTAATTAACACTAATAACTCATCTAAAAACCAGTAAAATAGAGTCCTACGGTTAACTACAGACCTGCGGCGCGGGCGATTCCTGGCTACGGTGAGGTGGCAGCGACGATTCCTGGTTGCGGCGCGGGCGATTCTGGCACGGGCACTCCTCTGGCTGTGCCTCTCCTCTGTTCTTCACTTCTTCTATATGTGGCTGTTTGGATTTTTTGATACTTCAGTAGTTCAGTTCAGTAAGTTAACCTGATTGATTTTTTTTTAATGAAGTCTTAACCGGCTAACCGTTCGGTCAGAACCGGGCGGTTCGCCGAGAACTGGACTTTCAAACATGGTTTGCTTACATTTTCCACTTTTGCTCGAACCGGACCGTTGGAGGTACGGTTCCGATTCGAATATGGTCGAACTGTCATTCTGGTCCGGTTCTGATAACATTGAATCTAGTTCTACACATCTTTCTTACCTTTTCTTTTTTAATTATTAGGGTTAAAGATACTTTTTATATAACATGTTTGACCGAATGTGTACTTTTCATACAACATGTTTGACTAAATCTGGATTTTGGTATAATATGTATTTTTTGTATAACTTTGGTACCAAACATTTGAAATTTAATGGAGTTTGGTACATCCGTTAGTTAGCTGTTAGTTTTGGCTGTTAAATGGCATGTGTTCATCTAAACTTTTGATTTTGTTCAATTTAATCCTTAAAATATATTTCTAACTTTTATTTTGTTTAATTTAGTCATAAAATTTCAAAATCAAACACAATTGACCTAACTGGACCTAGCCTAGGTTAAATCCGACCATGTGTCGGGGTCGCCGGATATAATATGTTTCTTGACTGGATTTTACTTTACACGTGTTATGCACACACATATCAAATTAATATATTGAAATCAATTTAAGTGGATTTCCTTAATTCTTACACTACATACCGGCATGCGACGCACGTACACACAGTGTCGTCGTGAGGATAATACATTGATCAAGCTGACTCCGAGTATAAATGAGAGAATAATCAGCCAACTCTAATGATGATACAAGAATATAACCTAATTAAAAAAATGATATAAATGAAAAAAATCTTAAAAATATTAAGTCAAATGCTTCAGCTGAAAGACTTTTAATGAGTGTTTTTGCTATAGGTCAATCGAGCAGTTGACTTACTATTTTAATATTTTATTTTATAACACTATCATATATTTTTAATAAGGATTTTCGTGTGTGCTAGGACTGAAATCAAATAAGGTAGGTAGGGTTTTATGTTTTTTTTTTCCCTCAGTAATTCTTATATTAACTAATAGAAAATCAGGCTACCTAGCTTTTTTTTTTTTAAAGAATTCTGTAAGTTTATTTTTTTGAGTTTGACTAAAATGTATTCGAATTTAAATATGTTATTTCAGGAAAATAAATGTATCAAATATTAAAATCGAACATAATTAGATCTCAGCTGTTATCCACATTTTAATTTGTCTGATTTCAACTACTACAATTCCGACTGCAATTTAATCCAACATAATATTTTACCGTTTTAGAAAATAGAAAAATTAAAAAAAAATAAATAAATAATCGTTATCATAAAATGTTGTCTTAAATATATTATTGATAAAATAGTTAAAGAAAATAGTATAAATCTATATCTATATATAATATAATTCTGATAGATGTTATGATATTCTGACAAATAATAAAACAGACCAATGACATGTCAAAATGGAGATATAACATTGGTCCACGTCAATTATTCTCTCTTTCTGATGACATCTCAATGACATGTGTGTAATTCTAATGCTTTAGATTTGCTCCAAAGCTCCATATTGCTCCTCAGAAGACGTTTCTTTTTTATTTAATAAAATATCACATATAGTCCTCTAAATTTAATCAATTTTTAATTTTTTCCTTAGTGATATGTTTTATTTATTGTTATTCTTAATATCCATTTCTTCCACATACTTTCTAATTATTTCACTATTAACCTCACATAAATTTCTCAAAAAAAAAAGTTAGAATAATATAAAAAAAATGTATTAACTATTGCACACACCCTTATAAAATTAGTTTCAGTTGCACGAAAATTTAGATGATCGATGGTTTTATTTAATAAAAATAAACCTTAAGAAACTATTAAAAAATTAGAAAATAAAATGTAGAATATTAAGAAAAATATAATTAGAAAATTATATATTAAAAAATTGATCAAATTAATTTTTACACCCCAACATTAAAAAGATTAAAATTTTGGACCATCATTAAAGTTATTTACTATTTATTGCATACACCCTTAGAGAAATTATTTTCAATTGCTCTAAAATTTAGATGATAGAGGGTTTAAAAAAACATTAAAAAAAAATTAAACATGGAATATTAATAAAAATTATAATCATAAAATTAAATATTTTATGAATGAATATTTTCAAGATTCCACCTGGAAACGCAACAAAAATACACAAACTATATTATATATATTATTTTTAATTTGCACTTTTCTTTATCTCACATCAAACCTGTTAAGCCCGGACATCATCATCATTGTTGGGATCAAATTGACGTGGCCTTGGAACTTCGAGTAGTGGACTTCTAAGTCTCGTCGGGAGCTAGCTCACTCAAGTATCTTTCTTTGTCGCGTGGACACTTAGTTTCCTTTGGTGGCTTTGTGCTAGGCGAGGACCTGAAAAGAGGTGGGGATGGCCCCTGATTCCACTCCGAAGCTTAAGTCTGTAGTGGATATCGAGAGAATAATATATAGTAATTGATAGATCTTAGAACTTAAATAATGAAAGTGAAGCCCTATTTATAGGAAAAATGTTACCGACTTCGTAAGGCGGTTACCCTCCGGGGAGGGTTTTGTTCAGAGTCGGCTTAAGTAGGTGACAAGCAGGTCGCCACCTGTACCTTTCCTTAGGAGGAAGGTTTACTTCTGAAAGAGTTTTTAATGGTCAACTCGACTTACTCTTTAAAATAGAGGTCCGGTAGCTTCTATCTTTATTAATCATGTTCTGAAAGTCGACTTCCTCAAAAGATGATAGTCGACCTTTTACCTTTGTTTCACCATTCCAAACAAGGTTGGTCGTCGATTCGTCAATCTCGCCAATAAACGTAACCCAACACTTGCCCCCTGAGACTTAATCCGTCAGCTTCATTTATGAAGAGGAGGTCTTGAGTCGAGTATAATTCTTGAACATGTTCGAGCGAGATTCCGTCTCTGTTAGTTCACTTAACCTCGGTTGGATAGGCTAAAAAAGGATACCTTTAATCGAGGCGAGATGCTAGTCCCTATGGCTTTCCTGACCGTTGGTCTGGGAGAAGCTGGAGAGTCACTTTAAGAAATCTTTTGACAGGTGTACGGTAACGACTATATTGTCATTAGACAAACTAATGAATGATCGTCCTCGGGAAAGCTTCCTTGGGAAGTTACCCCCCTCTGGGGGAGGTTTTGGGGTATAAATACTGCCCCCCCCCCCTCCTCTATTTCTTCGTTTTCCCCGTTGATTTGGTTGGACTTCTAGGAAGGAGATTATATTTTGAATAACCAGTACCATGGCTGGTCATCCTCCCTCAGGTATTCTGGTAGTATTTTCTTTTCGAGGTTGCCACTTTACTCTTTTGATGCGGATTTTTCCTTCTTTTTTCAGATTTTATCCAGGCAATTCTCCGTAATCATCGTCAGGTCATGGCGCGAGCTTCTTCTGTCCCCCCTCTAAGGAGGCCAATAGTGAAATGTCTATCGATACTCCTATCGACGTTGAGGCCATTCATTCGGTTGGAAAGTCACCTCCAAGACGGTCTCCGAATGAAGGAGAGATGAAGAATACCTCTCGTCGTTCCAACCAGGATAAGGGTACTTGGCGGGAAGGAAGGCGAGGTGGGGATTCATCTTCTTCGTCAACCGATTCATCCCCGCCTCGCGCTGAGGCGCCACCACCTTATGTCGGGTCATCAACTCGCATACCTCCTCAAACTGGAGCGTCCACTCGACTGTTCCCTTCTCATGTTGAGGCGTCTTCTAGTGATCTTCCAAGTTATGGAGGTCCTCCTTTTACCTGGGACATGGTGTTTAGCCAATCTGCTAATTTTTCAAAGGATTGGAATCCTCTTCACTTTTTGCAGGGGTATTGTCTTAAAGAAGGAAACTTGATTTCCAATCCGGATTTGGCTCTTCATTTATTGAATGCTTCCATCCCTCCTCAGGATCGTCGTCCTCTGGCGACGAATTCGGAAGATGTAGAAAAGGCTACTCGCCTTTTTCTTCTGAGACAGGCTGAAGTAAGTGTGACTTTCTTGGCGTGCTTATTGAAACTCTTTGTTTGTATTGGTTTGACCTTCCTCTTATTTTTTCCCATAGGCTTCCCGAGATTCCCTCCAATTTTCTCGCTTGGTGATTGACCTTCTTAAGGAGTCACAGGCGACCCGGGAGAGTAAGATTTCAGCGTATCCTGAAATCGTAGAAGAAGTTCGAGATCTTCAGGAGGAGAACGTCAAATTGAGAGAGGATCTTCGACTAGCAAACGAAACCTCTTCCTCCTTGCGCCGAGACCTCCAAAAGTGCGAAGATTCTCTGCAGAGCTCTATTTCCTTGATGAAAGAGTATCACCATTTGTTGGAGATGAAGAAAAAGGAGAAGGATAACCTTAACGTCGAGAATATAATACTCCGTGAGAGGGTTGATGTGTTGCAAAAGGAGATGTCAATCTTGAGGAAGTCTGAGGCCAGGGCTGTAGAAAATTACAAAGCGAGTTCTGCTTTTGAATCAGATGTCGTCATAGCCGCTTCAGACTTGCTTTTTCCTTCTTTGAAGGAGATCATAGCCAATCTGAGAGCGTATCAACCCGACTTCCAATTTTCTCAAGTTCCTCTTCTTCAGCAATTTTTGGAAATTCCTACCGAAGGGGATGAAGGTTTTGTTGCTTCTTCTAAGAGAAAAAAGTCTTTGTAAACACTTACTTTCTAGGGTGCTTCTCTTCGGGGTGATCCCTTATGTAATATATCTCTTTTTGTAATAAAAGTCTTACTACTCGTAGTTTTCATAATCATATAACGTGCCTAAATTTCTTTGCCGCTTTGATCGAGTAATGTTAATCGTTAATATTTCGTAAACGTCGATTTGCACCTTTAATCAAATTGTCGCCGTACCTAGGTTAATGCCATTTTGGGCACATGAGGTCGAAAATTGATCCGTAGATCTTTAATTCGTTGATCGAGTTGTAGCTGTACCTAGGCTTTATTGTCATTTTGGGCACATAAGGTCGACAATCGATTTGTAGACCGCTTTCTTCGATCGAGTTGTTACCGTACCTAGGCTTTATAGCCATTTTGGGCATAAAAGGTCGACAATCGATTTGTAGACCGCTTTCTACGATCGAGTTGTCGCCGTACCTAGGCTTTATTGCCACTTTGGGCACATAAGGCCGACAATCGATTTGTATACCGCTTTCTTCGATCGAGTTGTCGCCGTACCTAGGCTTTATTGCCATTTTGGGCACATAAGGTCGACA
The DNA here is from genome assembly GCA_036873135.1 of Clarkia xantiana subsp. parviflora. Taxonomy (NCBI): domain Eukaryota; kingdom Viridiplantae; phylum Streptophyta; class Magnoliopsida; order Myrtales; family Onagraceae; genus Clarkia; species Clarkia xantiana. The sequence continues at coordinate 13,467,961 of JAPTYO010000012.1, read as the reverse complement.
ATCGATTTGTAGACCGCTTTCTTCGATCGAGTTGTCGCCGTACCTAGGCTTTATTTCCATTTTGGGCACATAAAAAGATCGACAATCGATTTGTAGACCGCTTTCTTCGATCGAGTTGTCGCCGTACCTAGGCTTTATTGCCATTTTGGGCACATAAGGTCGACAATCGATTTGTAGACCGCTTTCTTCGATCGAGTTGTCATCGTACCTAGGCTTTATTGCCATTTTGGGCACATAAGGTCGACAATCGATTTGTAGACCACTTTCTTCGATCGAGTTGTCGCCGTACCTAGACTTTATTGCCATTTTGGGCACATAAGGTTGACAATCGATTTGTAGGTCTTTTTTATGATGGTAATACCAGAATGAGTTCTTGTAAAAAAAAGAGATCTCGAGGGATCATATTTTCTCATCATTTCCTGGATATTACATCAAAAAGAGAAACATTAGCCATAATAAGAAAGTGTCTACTTCAGGAGTTATTATGACTTCTCTGAGCGTCTTGTAGACGTATTGTAGCAGTGCGGCGCCATAGCTTGATTTCCTCGAACCTCGCCAATTTCCTTTGGTGTCAAGAAATTCATTACCTGATGCGCCGTTGATGGGATAATTCAGTGAGGATTGGGGGTGGTTCTACCGATAACGACATTGTACGATGAGGCGGCATCGACTACTACGAAAAGTATATCCACCTGTAAAATTTTCTCCCCTTCTCCCAAGGTGGTGGTCAGTCGGATAGCTCCCATGGGGTAGATGGTTTCTCCCGCGAAACCTATTAGAGGGAAGTTGACTTTCTTCAGATCTCTTCTCGTCAATCCCAATTGTAGGAATGGTTGGTAGAAGAGTATATCTGTTGAACTTCCGCTATCGATAATAATCCTTTTAACCCTATATGTGGATATAAGGAGGGTGACCACTAGGGCGTCTTCATGCGGGTGAATCACTATTGTCGTGGAAACGAATCAAGTTGAACCTGATAATCATGAAGCTGGACCAATACCACAACCACCTATACTACTCATTGTTTCCAGTGGGAGTGATCCAACCAACTTGGTTCCAGGTCCTAGTGATCAAGAAATTCATCTCGGAGATAGAATCCCGAGACGAAGAGGTCGTCCGAGGAAGATTGTAGGTGAAGGTTCTAGCACTGCCCTTGTTCCTAGTGGGAGTGATGCCCCGATAAGAAGCATTGTTCCGACTGGGAGTAATGTTCAGAGTCAAGATGGTATCAACGAGTCTAGACGTAGTCAAAGGCATCAAACTTCTCCTAAGAAGTATCCCATCGAGAGGGGTGAGATCCTCACTCTAACATCTGTTGACGAACCGGTAACGGTTCAACAAGCGTTCGAAGGACCTCATGCTATGGAATGTGGAATGCAATGGAGGAAGAAATTTTCTCAATGAAAGCCAATTCGGTATGGTATTTGGTTGATTTACCTGCTGATCGCAGGGCCATAGGAGCAAAGTGGGTTCTTAAACTGAAACTCACTGCTGATGGACAAGTCGAATGATACAAAGCTCGACTTGTTGCGAAAGGATATACCCAACTTCACGGATGTGACTTTGACGAAACATACTCACCAACTGTGCGTTATACCACAGTACGGGCCATTCTGGCCTTGGTCGCAAGTCTCGATCTCGAGCTGCACCAAATGGATGTTAAGACCGCATTTCTCCACGGAAACCTAGAGGAAGAGATCTACATGGAGCAACCAGAGGGTTTCATTACTCCTGGTAACGAACGTAAAGTTTGTAAGCTCCAAAGGTCCATCTACGGTCTTAAACAGTCGTCTCGGCAATAGTACCGCAGATTCCACGAGGAAATCGTAGGAAACGGATTTGTGAATCTTCACGAGGATCCGTGCGTGTTTTATAAGACCTCCGGGTCTAAGTATGTCATCTTAACCTTATACGTAAACGACATACTCATTGCCACAAACGACGTGAGTTTTATGAACAAGTCAAAGTCATGATTGACATCTGTATTTGAGTGAAAGACATGGGAGAAGCCACGTACATCTTAGACATTAAAATTGCAAGAGATCGTTCTACCCGGAAATTGTGTCTGTCTCAAGAAGCCTATATCAACAAACTGTTGATAAGGTTCAGATTACAGGATGCCAAACCCGTGGATACGCCGGTGGTGTTTGAGTGCGCACTGTCAAAACGTGACGGCCCCAAGAACCTGGCAGAGCGGGAACAGATGAAGGGTGCAAAGTATTTAAGCATGGTCGGTAGTTTGATGTACGCCATGCAATGCACCCGTCCGGATATCTGTTATGCCGTGGGCCTAGTAACACGTTTTCAATCAGATCCTGGCTATCAACATTTAAAGGCTGTAAAACGAATTATTCATTATCTGAAAGGTACTGCCGACTACGCAATGTACTATGAGGGCGAGAAGTTAAAATTGACTGGTTACATAGACCCCGACCATAGTGGCGATCCGGATGATCGTAAGTCCACCACATGAGGAGTCTTTCTCTTTGCTAATACCGTTATTTCATGGATGAGCAAGAAGCAAACCTATGTCGCGTTGTCCACGATGAAATCGGAATTTGTAGCCCTCTCCAAGAATGCACAGGAAGTGGTTTGACTGAAAAGACTTCTTACTGCGCTGCTTGATGGCGATGTCCGGAGTAAACCTGTGAAGGTGTTCTCTGACAGTCAGGCAGCCATTGCGGCAGTAAAGAATCCGAAGTACCATAGTAGGACCAAATACATTGATGTGAAATATTTTTATGCTAAATTTATGGTAGAAGACAATATAATCACTTTGGAATACTTGTCCACTGATAATATAGTTGCGGACCCATTAACTAAACTACTACGCAGGGAGATATTCGAAAAGCATGTAAAACTGATTGGATTCCGTAGGGTTTAAAAGTGGCATGTATCTGTGATAACATTTTGATAATTGAAAGTTACATTTTTGAAACGAATGAATTGCAATTGAGTTTATGATCTATCGACGTCATAATGTTTGAATACATCATATTTACGGTCTATAAACTAAGTCGTAGGAGGACGCAATCCTCTGCCAAAACTATGTCGAATGTGGGCCTTACCTCGTCACACAGGTACGATCGTCTTGCGGTGGAGGGAGGCCTCTACCAAGCAAGATTGGCTAAGAGTCAGGGGGATAAACCTTATTACCTAGGACGATTATCTAGTCTCGAAGTAACTTGACATGATCTTCGTTTAGCAAATCGCCATGATGAACTTCGTTCGTCATTAATCCACATTCTGGGCCAGATGAGAATCTGCGATAGCATGATTGACATATCTCATTCCTGTCAACTTAAATGTTCAGGTATGCTATCGACGCGTGCTTCATACTGCGCGTGCCATGTTCGACCACGGGGTCACAGCTCGGTTGTGCTAGATAAGAATCCTCGTGATTCTAGCGGGCGCAAACTTCTTCACCTCGAGCGTGTGATTGATCCCGGGAGCCTCATGAAGAGGCACCCAAAGTATCCTCACGGACTCGGAACTCATATCTAAGGTCAGGCTCAATGTTCGCTTCCCGGCGTAAGAGCGTAGTGCTGAACAAAAAGGCCCAGTGACCACGTCTTTGGAAACCGGTTGGGTTTGACTGAGGATATGAGCGATAGGGATGGTCAAGTTCACATATAATTCACCAACTCTTGTATTCACTAGGTGGCCACCAACCAGATATTAGTTGAAGGTTGTGAATACTTATACGGATGCCTTGGAGAAGTGTTCCTATGAGGAAACTAGGCAAAATGAGAATTATCAGTTGACCTAGGATACAGCGACACACTATATAAATGTTGTTTATAACATGTTGATTGGAGAAAAGGGAATCAACGCTCCGCGGACGCTACAACACTCCTAACATATGAGTAGCACGATGCCCGTCGTGTCCTCCGGTCGCACGGAAAACCTCGTATGAACTATTCGGAAGCAAGGACGAGATCAAATGAGTGAAATGTTGATGCAGATTTGGATGACAATACATTAACAGGCACCTTCTCATTCCCGCGAGTGGGAGCTGTAAGCATATGGTGATGGGCGCCGTAAATGGAAGCCCATTATGTGTATATGTTACCTAAGTTAATTGGGTACACGTCACATTAGGACATTGGGCCAGACCGAAATCCCAATTGACATGAGAGGCCCAAAATATAGGCCTCCATATACATAAGCCGGTCGAATATGTTAGTGAGGGGTGAAGTGGACTTTTGTCCACTTTACTCCTCCTATATATATGGCTTGTTAGGGGTTTTATTAGGTTAATCCTTAATCCTTCCTTGAAGTGTTTTAGAGAGAATCCACCCCCCCATAACACCCTAAGTCCGGCCGAAACACATACACCAAGGGTGTGCCAATTTGCCTTCGAGCAAACACTCCGGAGATCCGTCCATCGCCAAGAATCGATCTGAGTCTTTGCTGTGGAGAATATACCGTGTAGGGCTTCCTTCACAAGAACCTTTACGGGTGCCGATCGGAGGATCGTGAATCCCCTTCTGCAAGGATCTTGGGACTACGGACTACTGTTAAGGTATGTGTGAATCTTCCGCTGCGTAATTTCGATTACTAGCATGTACCATGTTTATAGTATCTGTAGTGATTACTCCCCGTAATCTAACATAAAATGTAATTGAATTAGCCGTAGTTGAATTAGACATAATATATATATATTATAAACTAAACTAAACTAAACTCTACTGTGTATATATATATTTATAATCATTGTATTTAATGACATAATATGTTTCTTACCCAACACGTTTTATTATAAGTTACACACATACGTAAATAACCTCTTTAAATCAACTTAAGTAGATTTATGATAGAGGGTGATCACTTAAGTGGATTTATGATAGAGTATGATCGAGTCGACTCTGAATAAAAGAGAGGATGACCATCTGACTCTAATTTGATATAAGAATATAAACTTATTAAAAAAAGTATATAATTAATAAAACAATTATTAAATAATATTAAGTCAAATGCTCCCACGACCAGAGATCTTTCATGAGTGTTTTTACTCTCGGTCGCTAGTTAACTTGCGATTTTTAGATTTTTTAACACTATTTTATATTTTTAATAAAGCTCTATTCTTATATAATTCAGTAGCAAATCATTCTCTCGTAAGAATTCTTTTATGGGTGGTGTAAACTTCACAGTAGAACCGAAATCAAAGAAGGGTAGCTAGGTTTGATACATGTTATTCTTCTCAACAACTCTTGTTTTTATTAATAGAAGATCAAATTACAGGTTCAAATGCTACTGCTGGTAACCCTGAAAATAGAAAGACATTCATGACCAGCATATTTTACATTACATACTGACTCGATGTGGATATAGATTTGTCTAAGTGTGCAAATATTAAAGTTTTATTTTGTGTTATTGAGTTTTTTTTTTTCAACAATTTTGTAAATGCATTAAATATTTTAGAGTTTGTTTGAAGTGCATTCGATTTTACAAACTTATATTAAGTGAAACAATGTATTAAATTTTAATGAGAAACTTAATCAGATCTCTCGGTCCGTTTATTTTGATGTGCGTCTGGTTCAATTACTGCAAGTTCAATTGCAATTTAATCCAATCAAATTACGGTTTTAGATTTTGGCCAATTTTTTTTTTTTTTACAGTTTTAGAAATTACAAAAAGTTTACAAATTTCTTTTTAAAGATCAATATCCTAGGATGTATCTTAAATATATATATTAACACAAGAAAAATATAAATTTAACCGTTGTTTTTTGTATTCAAAGTTTGAAACCTTGCAACCACAGACAACCTAAAATAACTCAATAAAAAAATGGCAATATCACCATAGCAAAAAAAAAAATGGCCAATCCATAGCCATGAAGGTTTTACTACACGCTGTTCTTTGCCGATCAGCAGAAATCAAAGCATCGCAAGTGCAGCCAACTCAATGTAACAAAGGCCGAAATCTCGCTCAACGATCGGCCTATGAAGCCACAAAAACTTGCTCAATCTAGCTAGCTACCAAGCACTCTTCTCATACCACTAGTATGAAGTAGTAACAACAAGAATTTTACAATCTCTTTGTCGAAATCATCTGTCAAGTCTAGTCAAACAACCTCATGATTGCATTTTATTATCAGCGTTATTCTCCGGAGGTAGCTTAACATGTTGCAAGATGCTTTGTATATGGGCAACATCAACGCGGAATTTCTCAGCAATTTGATGCACTTCCATAGGACCTGCGTGTTCTTCAGATTTCCCCTGAGACAGGAGGATGACTTGGCGCAACTGTGCCACATTCAATGTTCCTGCAGGAGCAGATCTATCCTCATATCTGCTCGAGTCAGGTGTCGTGTTCCTTAGTTTAGGCAACGGCCTCTTGTACTTCTCCACTACATATGCCTGCCAGATATCACATATTCAAAACAGGGGGAAAAATAAGCAAAAGATGTACAAAAGAAGATTCATGGACGTGCTCAAACATCTTTATTGTGTCCATCAAGATCCCACTTGTACCCCCCTTCTACACCAAAAACTAACGGTTTAAGGTTATGGTAACATAAGAGAGAAATATGTAGTCAAATATCAGACAACCTGCTTTAATAGAATAAATTAGTACTTTGATGATTGTTTTAGAGCAAGGGCTGCATAATTGCATATTTGGATCAGGTCTATTTGTCCCAAGACAGCAATATGTGAAACCCATTTGAGATTCTTATTGCAGTAAGTTATCTAATAGTGAGTGAAAGAAGTCTGTCTTAGTTTTCTAGTATGTGAGGAGAGAATGTAGAAAACAATCTAATATGAACGGAGAACATGATTGAATTGCTTAAAACTTAAAAGTAGTGAAATACAATAGAGAGGGACTCCTCATATAGGAAACCTAGCAGAGTACTAAGTAACTAATACAATGACCTATATTACCCTAACATTCTGATCAGAAATGCGAGGTATTGAAGCACCAAGCAGTAGACACTTGAAGCAATATATCAGAATGCAGATATCTTCATGTATTATGAACCTTGTGTACTTAAACTCACAAAAAATACACTTCAAGTGGACTTCTTTCATGAACAAAATGATAAGAGTAACTATGGTAACTTACATCACCCATCTCAGGCTTCCCGCCTGGCTTCGTACTTATTCTTCCAACCATCTGACTAAGCATGGCGTCATATTGAGGGTCTCTATCTTCAAGTGCATTTTCAGGATCTATCTTAACCATGTCATCTTCAAGCAAAAAAGTTTTTTTTTTTTTTATAGTTACTTAACCTCCAAACCACTGGTTGAACTTCAATCAGAAAGTGAGAAAACAGCTAGAAAAGTAGAAGTATCAAGAAATTATTTATATAGGCAAATAAGCATATGTAGTACAATAGAGCAGTTCAATTGGAACAGTAGCATATAAGTTCTTGTATAGGTTTTTTTATTTATTCCAACTTCAAGAACAATAATCAAGCTACATTTATTTATCAATGTATGCATAATTGCATATAGTTTGATACAGTATCTCAATTCAAGGAAGAGTAGTATTACTAAACCAGCATATATAGATGAAGGTTGTATGCAGCATGTTATGTTCATAAGAACCATTTAACAACTTAGCTAATGTTACAGCCTACAGGTAACTTTCACTCTACACCATCAAAACAATTTAGTAGCTGTAAAATAATTTTTAAATGTAATGAATGACAAACTCTAAGGCATGTAGCTCTATCTGCTGGTTTACCAAACAAAAAACTCAATCTGCTGCAAAAAGCACTCAAGTTCCATGGAAGTATCAAATGAGATGCTAGCTTCAAAATACGTTTGGCACAAAATAATTGTGTACTTTCTCATAAAAATGTGCTTCTTAACCACACAAATTACCAATTCGCATATGCTTCTCATTTGAATTTGATGACCTCTGATCCAATCTATTTGGTTTAGTATCTTCATTCGAGTAAAATGGAAGAGCTATAAAATGAGTACATATATCAATTAGGTATCTCTCTTTAACAAACTTCCATCATCTCTCGGCAATTCATTTACCCTAAATCAGCCAAAATCGGTCTTTAAGTTCATGGATGCTATCGAAACAAAGACATATGATCATCATCGAGGCATCATTGCGAGGACCAATTTTTGTAACAGCCCAACTAGTAATCACAAGACACACAACAACAACAACAAAACCAGTTGCGTCAAGAATCCTTTGGAAAGGAAACCGGGATTGATACCAGGATCAAAAGAAGCGTGCTCGGTCGGCTTCGGTGCGATGTCAATTTTCCGGTCAACAGCAGGCCTGGTCTGGGTGGCGGGAGGCTGGTCCAAGTGGGAAGTGGGTCGTGCCCTTCCAGTTGCTCGACGAAATGCCTGACCCATCTTCTGTTGTAGTTTGGATCCAACTGGAGTGGAAATGTAGATGTAAAATGGCAGCCTAAGAATTACCAAAATTTGGAACCTACTTCAGAGACTCATGGAAGGAAAGTAGCTGTGACGGAGCCGGGATGGACCGAACCATCATACATGGCAAAGGAATTGAATAGCGAGTAGCCGGTGCTGCGTGTAGGAACTGAGCGAGGTTACGTGGCGTGCGTCATCGGTTGCCACGTCTCCTTTTGACCTCAATGATGGTCTCACTCTTCTTTAGAGCATCCACAATGCACAACCCCAACTTATATCCCACTTTATGCCACATAAGTGCCACATAATCAATATATAATAAAATAAAAAAGTGTCTTGAGGTTGTCTATTACTACTTCAATGGTGTCTACCAACTTGGACCTACATATTTTTTTAAATAATAATAAAATTAACACTTTTTTCTACTATACTCTCTCACAGTATTAATGATGGGATGTGAGAGAGTGGATCCCTCCTTGGAGGGATTGGACAAAAAAATTTGTCCATCTCCAATGCAAATGGACAACCCATCTTGCCACATGGAGGAGTTGTCTTTCATTTTTGTCTTGCATTGTGGATGCTCTTACGGCCCAATAGTTCCGGTATATATGGCCAGTGAATTCCTAAAATAAACATACTTACAAATAAATAAGCTAAAAAATAAATTATAAAATGGTCTATAAAATCTAAAGAAACTAAATATTCGTGGATATTTATTTAATTATAAAAAAAGAAATATAAAAGCGTATATCAATCTTAAAGAAAACATTTAAATATTTATAAATTATATAAAATTAGTGATTAAAAAATTAATGAATAAATTAATATAAAATTAAAAAAATAATAGAATAAGTTCAAGCAAGAATTTTAGTTACTATATTTTTTTTCATACACTTAATGAATTATTATTATTATTATTATTATATCTTGATATATTTAGTTCAAAACTTATTCATTTTAAAATTTTGGCTTTTAATTTTAAATATTTTTTTAATAATTAAAATAAAAAAAATGTTATCTGTTTATTTTTTATATACACTTTCCTGATTTACCTTAATTAATTATTTTCATTTATATAAATTATTTCATACATTTAATCTTTTTAATTTTTCAAAGTTTCTTATGTTCTTTGTGTTATATTTCGTTTTAGATTCATTTGTAATATGATATAAATTTTAAAATACAAATTAAATAATATATATAATTAAAAAAAAGGTTAAGAACCTATGAAAGGTCTGAACTATCACCCATGTTAACGGGAAATGTCTGAAATTTAAAAAGTTAATAACAGAGGTCTGAAATTTCTGTTTTGTTGATAACAGCGGTCTCCGTTAGTTTTTTCCGTTAAAACTAACGGAAGTTGGTCACATGCTTGGCATGTGACCGAAAATAAAATAAATTTCCAAAAAATGCCCTTCTATCAAGTGTGCCCCTCACATGCTTGGAGTGAAAAGACCAAAATGCCCTTGAAGCCACCACGGTACTCCGGCGACCACCAATCGTACTCCGGCGACCACCACCGTACTCCGGCGACCACCACCAAGGCTCCGATTGGGCCAAAATCGGAGCCACCGGCCTCGATTGGGCTCCGATCGGAGCCACCGGCCCCGATTGAGCTCCGATCGGCCCCGATTGGACTCCGATCGAAGCTTTTTTGGCTCCGATCGGAGCTTTTTGGCCCCGATCGGAGCTTTTTGGCCCCGATCGGAGCTTTTTTGCTGAGGTGGTGGCCGGAGTTGGGTCGCCGGAGCCGAGGTGGTGGTCGTCGGAGTCGAGGTGGTGGTCGCTGGAGTCGGGTGGTGGTGGCCGGAGTCGGGTGGTGGTGGCCGGAGTCGGGTGGTTTTAATTTGACTTTAGAGGTAAAATTGTCATTTCACATTTCCTTAAATAAGATATTAAATAAAACAAAATATTAAAGGGGCAAAAATGTCATTTTACACAATTTTGTTAAATTTAACCCTAAAAATGGACGGAAAACCTCAAATCAACAAAATTGAAATTTCAGACCTCTGTTATTAACTTTTTAAATTTCAGACCTCTCCCGTTAACATGGGTGATAGTTCAGACCTTTCATAGGTTCTTAACCCTAAAAAAATATACTTTGAGAAATAATTTATGAAAAAACTTAGTTTTATGATTTGACTTATTATAAGTACGAGCATCCACAATGGTATTACATAGTATTACTAAAATATGAGTTTAACGTATTTTTTATGTAAAATGTATAAAACGTAATACATTGGTTTTATATAGAGGAATACACTATGTATTACGTAACCAATTTTTATTATAAATTAATTCGTTTTATAATTAAAGCTAATATCTTATTGGTGGTTGTTGGTTATAATAAAAAATTGGTTATGTAATATACATAGTGCATTCCTTAAATTTAAGGAATAGGTTACATAAAACTAGGTGAGTCCCATTTTAAGAAAAACTATGTAAAACCATTGTAGAGTATTTGTTTACACTTTACATAAAAAATAGGGTTAAATGTACTTTTCACACCACATGTTTGACCGAATGTGGCTTTTTGTACAAGATGTTTGGTTTAGTATACTTTTGGTACCAAACGTTTGAAAAAATGTGGCTTTTGATACATCCGTTAGTTGGCCGTTAGTTTTTGCTGTTAAATGACATGTGCAAGTCACGTGACCGACCCTAAACTTTTGACTTTGTTCAATTTAGTCCCTCAAATATATTCCTAACTGTTATTTTGTTTGATTTAGTCTTAAAACTTCAAAATCGAACCCAATTGACCTAGACGGACCTAGCCTAGGCCTAGGTAAGGTCCGGCTAGGTGGGTTCGATTTGAAGTTTTAGGACTAAATTAAACAAAATAAAAGTTAGGAATATATTTGAGGGGCTAAATTGACAAAGTCAAAAGTTTAGGGTCGGTCACGTGACTTGCACATGTCATTTAACAGCAAAAACTAACGGCCAACTAACGGATGTATCAAAAGCCACATTTTTTCAAACGTTTGGTACCAAAAGTATACAAGACCAAACATCCAGTACTAAAAACTACATTCAATTAAACATATGGTGCGTAAAGTATCTTGAACCCTAAAAATATGTTAAATCTACCATTTAAATTAGGGGTGAGCAAATATCCCTAGAGACTCAAAGTCCCGCCCGTCCCGCCCTAGCCCGTCCCAAAAAGCCCGTCCCAAAAATGTGCCCAAGCCCTAATGGGCGGGATTTTTCTTCTCAACTAGGGCTAGGGCTAAGACTAGAGTTTTTTTACGAAGTCCCAAAAGATCCGTCCCGTCCCTTTTTGCTAACTAATCATCTATAAATTATAATTAGTTAAGTTAACTTATATAATATGCATGCATTTATAACTTGTTATGGCAGAATAGTTTGTGACTTTGTGTTAGAGTCTTGGTAAAACTTAGTTTTGGAGTCTTCGGTGAACTATTTTGGAGAACCAAGTTATGTGTTGAACTTGGTGTTCTTACAAGTGACAAAATGTTTGAGCGATTTTGGTGTTTTATGGTGAATTTTGTGGTATGTGGTGAACTTTGTTGTTGTTCTGTGTTTGGTTATGCTTTAAGTATATTGAGTATGATTTTTTTTTTTTTTAACTTGGATGGGAATTTGGGTTTGTCCCATTGGTCCCTAGTCCCTGTAGGCCCGTAACGGGTGGGCCTTTTCTTACTAGTTAGGGCTTGTGATAGGGCTCGGGACAACCATTAAGTGGCCCTAGTTTTAGGGCTTGAGCTATTTTTTAGAAAAAGCCCGCCCATTTGTCCCATGCAATAATTTAAATAATACTATGCAATACCGTTGTGATTGTGGATACTCTTAAGGGTAAACATGCTCGGCAACTGCTAGGGATAAGTAAAAAGTTTCCATTAATTTATATATAGTGGCACCAAGAATGAGTATAGGTGGAGAGACCAACAATCAGGAAAAATGAAAAAAAAATGTTTAAAATATTTTAATTTAATTAAAATGAACTATCACTAATTTAAAATAACTACCAACAAAATGATTCTGAAAAATATATAATAAAATAATAATAATTTGTTACTATATATATATTTTTATAATGACTTTTAAATGTATGTAATGTCATATTAACTTTCACGGTCCATATAATTAATTATGTATATGTTAGTACATATCTAATCACCTTTTAATTAGCTTTATAATTAATAAATTAGTTAAGATAATAAAAATTAACTGAAATGGCGGTCAGTTTAGTGTAAGCTCATTGGTGAAGATAAAGTAGAAGTGTTGGAGAAGATGATAAACACTTAAGAAATAAAAGAGATGAGAAGCATTGCCAAGTTGTTGGCAGAGAATCTCTATACTCCACCATCATCAGATTTATAAACAACAAGTAGGTAGCTAGCTAGCTAGAGAGTTGAGCTAATAACACAAGTAACCCTAGCTAAATTAAGGTGGAGGGACTAGCTAGCTAGGGTTTTGGAATATATCTGGTAGCTAGCTAGCTTGATTAACACACAGATCTAGCTAGAATGGATGAAGGTGATGATCATCATCAAGAAGGAGGAGATGGAGGAATGAATAATAAAGAGGAATTAGGTGAATATCAGATGTTGCAGCTTCCAATAGCAAACGTGGGGAGGTTAATGAAGCAGATTCTTCCACCAAACGCCAAGATCTCGAAAGAGGCCAAGGAGACGATGCAGGAGTGTGGTTCTGAGTTCATAAGCTTCGTCACCGGCGAGGCCTCTGAAAAGTGCAGGAAGGAGAGGCGAAAGACAGTCACGGGGGAGGACATCTGTTGGGCGATGGAATCACTCGGATTAGACAACTACTCAGCTCCTCTTAGGCTTTACCTCCAAAGGTACACACAATTTCATTTTCATCACAATACTAATAATAATCATACAACGTTAACTGCTGCTGCTACTCAAGACAGGCAAAACAGGTCAAGCTAAACATCGATTTGTCCCTGTGTCGTAATTATATATGCTTTTACTTTCTTCTACTGATCATTTCAACACATAGCTAGCTAGAGTGTTTTTTTTTTTTTTTTTTTTTATCAGTTTGGGGTTTCAATGAAAAGAATTGAAGATACATGTAATTGATTAATTAATGAAGACGGAGAATCATTCATCTATATATTACCATAAGTACTCGTGCATATGCAGATAGATGCAAATAAAAGGTTAATTAGCTAGTATTAGTGTTGTTGCTCCATCTCTATGTGTTCTCTGCAGTTAGTTTGATTGGGATTAGTTTATTCTCAGAAATTTAGGAGATGGAGACCAGTAAAGTTATGATTTTTAATTAATAATTTGTTAGTAAACCGTTAATTAACTGCATGTTATAACTTATCTAGCTAGGTATAAGCTGATTCTACATAGACCAAGCTGGGTGGTTATTTGTTAACGACGTGTTCTTGTGGGGTTAATATATATAGATGTTGACAATTATACATACAGTGTGTCTGGTCTGGGGCAACTCAAGGTTTCAAAACGTCCTCAAATACGGGGACATGTTAATTTATGTCTCAAAGACAGAACAACTATTTGTTCCTGCGAGTCCCATATATATATACAGTGTATATAGGCTAGAAAGAAAGAGGAACTGATTAGCTAGCAGCTACTTGCTAGAATTAATTAGGGCTTAATTAGGTCAAGAATCAGTTATTTGGTCATTTATTTACCTGGGGTGCTAAAATGAGATTCCATTTTTTAGTAGTTAGATTATGAGAATATGTAATGAATCGAATTTTTTTTTATTACACAATTATGTATTTGATCTAACTAAAAATGAAATTTAAATAAGTTTAGCTTCAGTTTATTAAATTTTTATTTATAATTTGTTGTCTCTCCTTCCATTCGCTCGAGGATTTTTTTGTTGAAAACTCCACATTTGGAAATTGAAATTATTGTTTTGAAGAACAGGGATTAAAGGTTGAAATTAACCTTAGAGAACATATATATGCCTTCACTACATAGTTGATTTTTCCTCACTCACTATAATTTATCCAATTAGCTAGCTAATAAACAAGGTCTTCATTTAAGGTTAAATGTCGTTTTTAAGATAGAGATTGTTCCAGGAAAATTTAAACATTTTTTTTTCAACAGCTGGAACGTCTTAAAGTTAAAGCCGCTCATCCAGTTAGTTTCTGTTAGAAGGACTAATAATAATTTGTTATACAACATATCTCACATCCGATGATTACAAATACTATATAATATATAAAGTCATTTAAATAATTTCACAATTCCTTCACATTGGTTACAATTAAAATTGACGCCACTTTGATATATAATTTTTTTTTTTTTTTTTTTTTTTTTCTTCACATTTTGACACTTCTTCTGAGAGTGACATCTCCATATATATATCCAGTGTTGATGAGCATTACGCCATTATATTTTGCTTCCGTGTCGTTATCTAATGATCCTTTCGTTTTTCTTTTGGCATCTTATATAATATATAATTTTAAAAAATTGATTCTGCTAATCTTTATAACGAGGGTATATATTATATGTATATATATTTGGTCCCTCCTATAATTGAAATGTAAATTCAAATATATTATCAATGAATTTTGAGATTTTTTTTTTGAAGTTTGAAAAAAAATGGACACTATTTGTTATTATAAAATCTCTTCAGTTAATTATAATCACTTAATTAGTAGCTAGTAGAAGCTGACTAGAAAAGAATATCCGTCCCCAAATATATCTCTTATTATGGAATTATATTTGGCAAGACAATATGAACGTACAATTAGTTGATGCTGATGTTTATAATATAAAGGAGACCAAATTATATACATGCTAATGTTTATATACATGTAATATATATATATATATATCTTATTATACACAACTCATGTCTAACGTTAACTTCAACGTTATTTTAAAATATTTTATAATTTTAATTTCTATAAAATATTGACTTCTTTTAATTTATTATAATACTTTTTATAGTAGTGTTTTAATTTACGAACGGATTTTTCAATTAAAAATATATATGAAAAAGTTTTAAATGATATATAACATCAATAAATATATATAATGTATGTGGATGGGTAATGGGCATCATAGGAACCAAATTAAGGGGAGAAACCCTAGAGAAACATCGACCAATCACAGTATACATTTTGACTTTATTGCTGTGTGATTGTTGGTTTGTGGGATCTAGGAGATAGATATCCAAAAAGCAACAAGAACATATTCCCATTGAATATTGCCTCCAATGAAACGTGGGAGGACTCATAGTGCTTTGTCCTGTATTTTGGGAAAAATGAACTACTTGATTACTTTAGAGCGTTTTTCAGTTGCCATTTTCTTTATTGAGAACAGGATATAATGATAAAGATTACAATGGTTAATAATTGACAGCAATATATATATAATATATATGCGGACTCTCTGAGTGATTCGAGTGAGATATATATATACTCTAACCGTTTTTAAAACGACAGGAATAAACACGGTATACTATAATTTAGAGAGTGATTCGAGTGAGATATATATATACTCTAACCGTTTTTAAAACGACACGAATAAACACGGTATACTATAATTTTTAGGGTTAAAAAGTTACTTTTGTATCGTATATTCGACTAAAATTCGCTTTTGATATGATATGTTTTTTTCATCTACTTTTGGTATCAAACGTTTTAAGAAAATATGTTTTTAATACATCCGTTAGTTAACCGTTATTTTTAGCCGTTAAATGTTATGTGCAAGTCACGTGATCCACCGACCCCGACCAAGGGTCGGACCTAGCCGTATGTTAGGTCCGGCTAGGTCAATTGGGCTCGATTGGATTCAACTAAATTCGATTTTGAAATTTTAGGACTAAATTGAACAAAATAAAAGTTAGGGATGTATTAGAGGGACTAAATTGAACAAAATCAAAAGTTTAGCGTGAGTCACGTGACTTGCACATGTCATTTAACGGCCAAAGCTAACTTCCAATTAACGGATGTACCAAAAACATACTTTTTTGAAACGTTTGGTATCAAAAGTAGACGAAAAAAACATATGATACCAAAAGCGGATTTCGGTCAAACATATAGTACCAAAAGTACCTTTTAACCCTATTTTTTATATATATTTCTAACATGAAACGAATATAGTTTTACCGTCAAATAATTTCGATACGACTCTTAAAATTATTAATGCTCTTCAAAATTATATATATATATATATGAAATTTAATATTTTATTATGAACACATTCATTTTACTTATATTGCAATTAAGTTATTAATTTAATATATATATTTACATTATTAGATTTACTCGTTGCACCACGACTCTGCAATATTTAAACTTTAATTATATATATAGTGTTATATTAAGAGTATGAGAGTTACCTAATAATACAATAATGATTATTATGCAATATATAAAACTTAGTTATATTTAATATTGGATTTTTTTATAAAAATAATAATTTAACTTGTGTTTTTACAAACTTCTTTTTTTCTTTCTCAACTACAAGGATGTACGAGTAAGTTTGTAAACTGAGAAGAAATCGCTAAAAATACAACACCCCACCAAATTGAAGACTTGAACTTATTTGTCAACATATCGTGTTGGGTGATTTTGAATATTTTGTAACATTTATAAAAGTTTTGGGTTAAAAGTATAATATTTTGTCGAGTTAAAATGGCTCACTCCTAAATATATCACTTATTTTTCAGATATGGGAGCTGACACGAGCAGCTCCCGACTTCAGGATGAAGTCTGGATTTTTTTTTCGGGACATAAATTGAATTAAGGCAAATAATAAAAAAATCTGAGGGTAAGTCTAAGTTTTTAAAGATCCCAATTTAAAACAATTATATTTTCCGAGTAAAATATACATATCCCGAAAAGATGAAGAGGAAAATTGCGCTTCTGAACCATACGTGATGGGTATACGTCCGATTCGGGTTCGTTTTACATTATTCGGACTTCGTTTACATGTCAAACCCACCAACGGCTTCAAATTATTTACCCGCAAATTTGGAAAAGGTTCGGGACGCGCGCGTGCGCGTTCCGGACCTAGAAACCTCGTCCGGATTGTAGCACAATCCGGACCTAGGTCCGTCGTCCCTCTCGGTGACGCGCAAACTCCCGTACACACTACACGTACGGACCAAATTGGGCTTTTATATATATATATATTAGCAATATTGAAAATTATTTTAAATAATTGAATATTTCTTGGTGGCTAAGTTAAGTTTTTAGTGAACTTTAAAACCCTACTTAGCCCACAAGACATATTTCGGCCGAACCCTAGGGTTTATGGGCCGGTTCAATTGCTAAACCGGAACGAATAAAACCAACCCGGGTTTTCTTAATCGTGTCGACCTAGTCGGGTCGGGTCGGACCGTAGTAACTAAATTAAACCTAACCTAACCGGTTTTGAGTGATAAACCGAACCACTATCTTATTTTATTGAACCGTTTCAGACCAAACCAGAATTTTTAAAATCAGACCGAATTGAACCGGATTTTAAAATTTGGACCGAACCATTTTAAAATTTCGGAATTTTTTTTTAAATTGTTCAATAAAATAGGATGTCAAATTTTAAATCCAAAATGTTTTCGAACTTTAAAATTAACATAAACAGTGCTCTTAGGGTTTGTGTTTTAATACACGGTTTCAATCAAAACCCTAATGCCTAGTTTCAATTATGGGGATGGATCTCGGAGTTGCATGTTTTTTAGACTGGATTAAATTAGTTGGTTGATTTGCAATTGTTTACTTTCTGCATCATATATTTTGATATAATTAGAACTGTCGTCTTGACTTTGTCAAGCTAGCTGGATATTATATTACGAGCATTGAGCTCTGGGATTTAAATATATGGTGTGCGCAATAGGATAGACATGCTACGCTGATTGAAAATGCTTAGAATCCATCTCTAGAAATTCGCATGATTGATTGTAAGCATGAATTGCAAAACAGCCCCTAATATTTTCAAAACATTTTATAAAGCCGAAAATTCCAGTCGCCAATTATGCATGATGTCTGCGGATGTTGCATGTTTTGACGCGTATGCTAGGATGTTCATGATAGAACGCATGTAATAATTTACTTTACGTAGAATTATATATGCTAGGAACATTAGACGCATAACGCGTAAGCATGTTATGTTCTATATTTATGGCATGGTATGATGATTTGCTAGATGTAGTATAATTATAAATATGCATGAGCAATTTATCGGATAATTTTACAAAATCATAAGGGCCTTGGGAAAGCCAAGATCGGGTATGCTTATTTGAAATTTCCCGTTCCGGTAATTTGCAACAGAATAACCGTTTTCAAAAGACTGATCTATTAGATTGAAAACGACAATAGTGTGAATTATTTCACGACACCCCCTTCCTCGATTTACTGAAGGTTGGTTTGGTTTAGTGACTGAAGAATCACTATTCGTCGAATTCCATCATAATAGATAATCCGATGTATGCAATTCTATCAAAATGTTGTTATCTTCCCAACCCAGTGTTGTTATCGATGAATAGATGACATTATCATATGAATCTGAGCTATTAGTTGAGACGAATTATGACTCGTGGAGCAAACGCGTCATTACAATTTTAGAAGCACAAGGTCTGTGTGACCACATACAAATAACCATGAATTATCCAAATGTCGGACTCACCAAAGATCTGGCATTTGCCCGTTTTAAATGGGAGAAAGATGACAAGAAAGCAAATGAGCTGATACTGTCAGAAATGTCAGAAGATTTCTATGTCTGCTATAAGGATGATTCGACGACAAAGGACATCTGGGATGCCCTCTTTCTGAAATATGGAAGTGGCATGGCAGTTACACTGCACCCACTTATACCAACATTAGAAACCTGTCTGAACAACAATAGTAAGAGTATACTTGAAAAAGTATACGACCTCATTCGCATATTCAAGCCATTGGAAGATGACAGTCAGATGGCTGAATAGGATAAAATTCAGGCCATAATAGGGATCCTCCCGAAGTCTTGGAGAGCAACCAAGGCTATAATGACTGTCAGCAGTTCCGTACTTGATATTGCATCTGTCCTGAAAATAATCAAGATGGAACAGACTCGATTAAAATCGGTAACGAAGGAACCGAAATCCACAGGACAAGCTGGGCGCAAAAAAAGGAAATTCAGGAACAAATGAAAGAAAAAACAGGCAGTCGACGGTAAAACGTTGACTTCACCTAAACAAGGCAGTCCCAGATTAAAATATGAGATAGTTTGCGGGAATTCCAGCCCACGCCAAATAAGCGATGGTGCAGATTCTAGCAGATCGCATCCTGAGAAGGTATGCAAATTTGGTTATGTAGAGGAAGCTTTAGTTTCCTCAACTGTTATGTTAACTGACTCAAATCCGTCTTGGATTCTTGACTCAGGTGCAACGGACAACATAGCCAACGATTGAGAACTATTTGCCAAATTTAGACGATTGCCGAAGGATATACATTGGCGACAACTCACAAGTTGAAGTCATAGGGGTAGGAAATTGCAAATTTCCAATGGGCAATGGCAAATTCTTACTTCTAGATAATGTCATTTTCGCTCCTAGAATCCGTAGGAACGTTGTTTCTGTTTCTACTCTTATGGATAAAAACTTTATTTTGTCATTTGAGAAATCCTTTGTTCGTATAAATAAAGGGGATACTTTATTTGGATTTGCCTTTTCTTATAATGGTTTGTTTATGATGGATCTACATGGCAATGTAAATTCATATCGTTTGTATGCAATGTCTTCCAAAGAAGCAGAAACTGACGCAACCGGATGGCATTCGCGGCTTGGACATATAGGATATGACAGAGTTCAGTCGTTGGCTCGACGAGTCTTCCCGGAACAAACAGTGTGATCAAACACACATGCCATGACTGTCTGGCTGGAAAGTCCACCCGCAAGCCATTCGGTGAAGCAAAACGAGCAAAATTTTCATTGCAGATAATCCATTCCAATGTCTGTAGACTAATGAACGTAACTGCTAGGAATGGAAAGAGATACTTCGTAACTTTCATTGATGACTACACCCGATTTGGGTTTACTCATTTGATTACTCACAAATCTGAAGCTATAGATTACTTTATAAGAGTTCTGAAGCTCGTAGAGAATCAATAGGAGCGGAAGGTGAAAATCCTTCGCACCGATAGAGGTGGAGAATATCTCTCTAATGAGTTTGATAATTTATGCAAAGAAAGTGGGATCGCCCGTCAAATGACGATCCCCAACACACCACAGTAGAATGGTGTGGCTGAACGTCGTAATCGGACTCTCCTAGACATGGTGAGAACCATGATGTCACAAGCACAATTACCAATTTATTATTGGGGAGACGCATTTCTTGCTGCCACTCATGTAGTAAACCTTGTCCCATCAAAAGCAGTTAACATAACACCGTATGAACTCTGGACAAGTAGAGAGTTAAATCTTACCGGGCTGCGTCCTTGGGGGTGCGCAGCTTACACACATACAACTGACAGTCGATTTGGCAAGTTAGGCCCCAGAGGACTTAAGAGCATCTTTATAAGATACTCTGAGAACTAAAAATGTTATGTATTTGTGTCAACTGATGAGAACGGTAGTGTATATGAACATGAATCCAGAGACGTCACTTTTCTTGAGAACGAATTTCCATCGCTTCAAGAGATAAAAACAGATGAAGTTCTGACCGAACTAGAACATGATGATGATGATTCTCAGGTCCCCCTTTATTCGAGTGGGAGATTTGGCACAGCAACAAGTGATTCGTTAATGAGGACGATATCCCCATTATAAATCCAGTGGGAGGGCTCACTCCCCCCCCCCCCTCCCAAACACAAATCACTACTTCTGGGAATGCGAATCAAGTAGAACCTGACATTCATAACACACAACCACCGTCAATTCCCATTATTTCAAGTGGGAGTGGGATAATCGCTCCAGTTCCAGATCCTAGCGATCAAAGAACAAATCTCAGAGGTGAAATTCCGAGACAAAGGGGTCGTCCTAGGAAAGTTGTTGCTCAAAGTTCTAGTAACGCCAACATTCCCAGTGGGAGTAGTGCCCCGATAAGAAGCATTATTCCAAGTGGGAGTGTGGGTCAAACTCAAAATGGGATAGGTGAGCCTAGACGCAGTCAAAGGCAACGCACTTCCCTTAAAAGGTATCCCATTGAGAGTGGCAAAATATTCACTCTCACATCTGTTGATGAACCAGTAACTGTTAAACAAGCGATGGAAGGACCTCAAGCAAAGGAATGGAGAAAATAAATGGAAGATGAAATCGCCTCAATGAAAGCTAATTTGGTTTGGTCATTAGTTGATTTGCCTACAAACCGCAGAGCAATAGGAGCTAAGTGGGTTTTGAAACTCAAACTCACTGCTGATGGAGAATTCGAGCGATACAAAGCTCGACAAGTTGCGAAAGGATATACCCAAATCCACAGAGTGGACTTTGATGAAACATACTCACCAACTGTGCGTTACACCACAGTAAGGGCCATCCTTGCCCTAGTTGCTAGTCTTGATCTAGAGCTACATCAAATGGATGTTAAGACTGCATTCCTCCATGGAATTGGAGGAAAAAATCTATATGGAGCAGCCGGAGGGTTTCATTACTCCTGACAAAGAACGTAAAGTTTGCAAACTCCAAAGATCTATATAAGGCCTTAAACAATCGCCTCGGAAATGGTACCGCGGATTCCACGAGGAAATCGTCGGATACAGATTCGTGAATCTTCACGAGGATCCCTGCGTATACACTAAGACCTCTGGGTCTAAGTATGTCATCATAACACTATACGTGGATGATATACTCATTGCTGCGAACGATATGAGTTTCATGAATAAATCAAAGTCCTGGTTAGCATCAGCATTCGAGATGAAAGACATGAGAGAGGCCACGTACATCTTAGGCATCAAAACTGCCCGAGATCGTGGCACCCGGAAATTATGTCTATCTCAGGAATCATATATCAACAAACTGTTGAAAAGATTCAGAATACTGGATGCTAAACCCGTGGATACGCCGGTTGTGTTCGGGTGCGCGCTATCGAAGCGTGATGGCCCAAAAAACCAACAGGAGCGTGAGCAGATGAAGAATGCAGAGTATCTGAGCATGGTAGTGAGTCTAATGTACGCCATGCTCTGTACTCGGCCAGACATCTGTTACTCTGTGGGCCTAGTAGCAAGATTCAAATCAGATCCTAGTTATCAACATCTAAAGGCCGTAAAACGAATTATCAGATATCTGAAAGGTACTGCTGACTATGTTCTATGCTATGAGGACAATCAGCTCGAATTGATCGGTTATAGTGACGCCGACCACGGTGGCGATCCAGATGATCGTAAGTCCACCACAGGAGGAGTTTTCCTCCTTGCTAATGCTGTCATATCATGGGTAAGCAAGAAGCAATCGTGTGTCGCGCTTTCCACTATGGAATCAGAATTCGTTGCCCTCTCCAAAAACGCACAAGAAGCGGTCTGGCTGAAAATGCTTCTCACTGCATTAATTGGCACCGACAAAAAGAGTAAACCTGTGAAGGTGCACTCCGACAGTCAGGCGGCCATTGCGGCAGTTAAGAATCCAAAGTACCATATTAGGACTAAACACATTCATGTGAAATACAATTATGCTAGGTCGGTTCTGGAAGACAACTTAATCACTTTAGAATACTTGCCTACAGACAATATGGTCGCGGACCCTTTAACTAAGCCGTTACGTAGGGAGATTTTTGAAAAGCACGTAAAATTGCTTGGATTACGTAGGGCTTAAACTGTACGACTTGTAAAAGTGATAACATTTTGAAATTTGAAATTATGTTTCAATTTGAATAAAGGAATAACAATTTGAGTTTATGATTCATCAATGTCATAATGATTAACAACATTGTATTGTACGGTCTATAAACTAAGTCGTAGGAAGAAGTAAAATTCTTCCACCAAAATTATGTCGAATGTGAACCTTGCCTCGTCACACAGGCACGGTCATCCTGTAAGGATAGAGGGACCTCTACCATAACAAGATTGGCTAAGAATCAAGGGGATAAACCTGATTAAACAGAACGATAACATTGTCACGCTTAACAACATGACTTAATCTTCGTTTTGTAAATCGCCGAATTGAAAATTGTCCATAACTGTATCACATTCAATGCCAGATGAGAGATTATGCGATAGCTTTATTGACATATCCCATCCTTGGCTTTACCATGTGTACTATCGACGCGTGCTTCATACTGCGCGTGCCACGTTCGACAACGGGGTCATGCTCGGTTGTGCTAGCTAGAATCCTTGTGATTCAAAGGGCGCATACTTCTTCACCTTGAGCGTGTGATTGATCCCGGATGTCTTATGAAGAGGCATCCAAAGTATCCTCACGGAATCAGAACTTATACCTAAGGTCTAGCTCAATGCTCGCTTCCCGGCGTACGAGCGTAGTGCCAATGACCACGTCTTGGAAACCGGTTGAGTCAGACTAAGGGTATAAATGATGGGGATGGTCAAGTTCACCTTTAACTCACCGAATCTCTTGTTCACTAGGTGGCCGCCAACCGGATATTAGTTGAAGGTTGTGAACACTTGTACGGATGCCCTGGAGAAGTATTCATTTGTGGAAAACTGGGCAACTGGAGAATTAACAGTTGACCAAGGATGCAGTGCGGTACATAGTTTTATTTCTAACAGGTTTGGTACATGAAAAGGTAATCAACGTTCTGCGGGCGCTACAATACTCCTAACAGATGAGTAGCACGATGCCCGTCGTATCCACCGGTCGCACGGCGAGCCTCGTATGAACTATTCGGAGACGGAGACGAAGACTGAGATGTTGATACTATTGCATAATCGTATAGATTAATGAGCACCCTCCCATTCCGGAGTGTGGGAGCTGTTAGCATATGGTGACGTGGCGCCGTAATAGGAGCCTGTTAATTAAGGGAATTACCTAAGTTAATTAGGTAATTGTCAAATTGGGCTAATTGGGCCAAATCCAATTAGTAATTGACAAGGGAGGCCCAAAATGGGCCTCCCACCTTTGTTGCATGGTTCGGCCGAAACCCTAGTACCACATAGGGTGGAGTTGCCTTTTGGCAACTCCACCCAATACTATATATAGGGGTGACTCCTAAAGGTTTAAACACACAATTAAGAACAAGGATCTCCATTGAGAAAACTTATCACCCTAGTATAATATTTCGGCACCATCACATCAAGTCCGAGGTTCCATCTCTGTTAAACAATCGATCAGAGGTCTTGTTGTGGAGCTACATCGCGTGGGACTTCTTCTAACGAAGAACTTGCACGTGGTTCCGACAGGAGGATCAGAACTCCCTCCACATCGTTCTTGGGCAGGAAAGCTAAAAGGTATGTGTACTAATTCCGCTGCGTAGATTAGATATCTTGTTAGTACACGTTTAGCATTCCGTAATATTACGTCCCCGTAATCCAACAATCCCTATCTTTATATATATATATATATATATATATATATTGATAGTTAATATCTTTTACAATATTATATTGAACCTATCAATATTTTCCAATTTATAGATATATAGTTACCTATAATTAAAATTAAAAATTGCAACATATATATTAAAATATTTGTGCCGATTTTTTTAATAACTTGGTGACCAAGAAAAAGTAATTTTTTTATACCTAAAATACCCCTAGGGTTTTCGTCACAAATACTAAAAGTTGGAAAAGTTGTCAAATTCTAAGATCAAATACTACCTTGATCAAGAATCCAAATTGTGTTCTTGATAAAACTCATGGTGTTCTTGAAGATTATGAACATCAAACTCAAATACATAACAAAATTTTTGGTTTTGATCCTCAAAAACACATAAATTTAGAAAATTTTAAGTTTTTAAAGATCAAACACATGATTTCATGTTGAAAATTCCGGAACACATTTTGATGTTCATCAACCTAAAAATTTCGGATTTTTTAAGAGATTCTGGAACATCAGTTTATCAAAAATTTAAGAACTCCTAACTCAGGCTCTGATACAACTGTTGGATTACGGGGACGTAATACTACGGAATGCTAAACGTGTACTAGCAAGAAATCTAATCTACGCAGCGGAATTAGTACACATACCTTTTAGCTTTCCTGCCCAAGAACGATGTGGAGGGAGTTCTGATCCTCCGGTCGGAACCACGTGCAAGTTCTTCATTAGAAGAAGTCCCACGTGATGTAGCTCCACAACAAGACCTCTGATCGATTCTTCAACGGAGATGGAACCCTGGACTTGATGTTGGTGGTGCCGAAATATTAGACTAGGGTGACAAGTTTTCTCAATGGAGATCCTTGTTCTTAATTGTGTGTTTAAACCCTTAGGAGTCACCTCTATATATAGTATTGGGTGGAGTTGCCAAAAGGAAACTCAAACCAATGTGGTACCAGGGTTTCGACCGAACCATGCATAATAAGGGGGAAGACCCATTTTGGGCCTCCCTTGTCAATTACTAATTGGATTTGACCCAGTTAGCCCATATTGACAATTACCTAATTAACTTAGGTAATTCCCTTAATTAACGGGCTCCTATTACGGTGCTACGTCACCATATGCTAACATTAGTCACCAAGGATAAATTTCGGCCAGATTTTAAATAATGTTGTTTGCCATATTTTAATTTTTAACTAAAGTAACAATATATCTATAATTGGGAACATTAGGATAGATTCACAATAATATATAGAAATATATATATCACTATCAATATATCTAAATATTTAAATAGGGTTATAGATATTATTGATAGATTTAGTTACCTAAAAGATTGAGAAAATATATTGTCAGTTATTTGTTTCCCTATTAAAGATATTGAAAATAAATAAAATATATTATATATATGTAAACCGAAATTTTATATATATATATATATATTGTTGATTGATTTTGTCTTATAGATAAAATCTTGGCAATAAATATGTATATATTTAATTAGTGCTGAAATATATATATATATATATATTTTAATATTGGAAATTATTTTATATAATTAATGTTACTTGGTGGTCAAGTTAAATATTTTTGGACTTTAAAACCCTATTTGGGCTACAAGTAAGCATTTCGGCCCAAATTTTTAAATTTTAATTATTGGGCCGGTCCAATATGTTAAACCGGGATGAAATAAAACCGAACCATATTTTCTCAATCGGTTCGACCTATTCGGGTAGGGTCGGACCGAGGTAATTAAGTGGATCTAACCAAACCAGTTTTGAGTGTTGAATCGAACCGAACCCTATCTTCTTGGACCGGTTCAGACCGAACCAGATTTTAAAATTAAAACCGGACCCAAGAACCGGATTTTGCCGGACCGAACTGGATTTTTCGGACCGGGCCAAACCGGATTTTCTAAACCGAACTGGACCAAAATGGACTAAAATTGACTGAACCGAACAATATTTTTTAAACCGAATTCAAGTCAATTAAAATAGGGAGGTCAAGTTTTAAAATCCAAATGTTTTTTAACCTCGAAATGGACTACACAGTGCTCATAAGGTTGCTAACCTTTATGCCTTGTTTCGATTATGGGGATGGATCTCAGAGATACATGTTTTTGGGACTGGATTAATTAGAGGGCTGAATTGCAATTGTTTATTATTCAATATATGATTTGAACTGTTGTCTTGACTAAGTCAAGCTAGATGGATATTGCATGTTGTGGGCAGAGCCCTGATTAAATATATGGAATGCGCACTAGGATAGACATGCTGTGATGGTTGGAAATGCCTAGGATTCATGTCTAGAAGTTTGCGTAATTGAATATAAGCATGAATTGCAAATCAACCTCTAATGTTTAAAATTATTTTAAAATCGAAAACCAGTCGCCAAATATGTATGATTGATGTGAATGTTTCATGTTTGACACGTATGCTAGAATGTTGAGAATAGAGTTACATTTGATAATTTACTTGTAAGTAGAATTATGAATGCAAACATGAGTTCCTCGGAACATTAGACGCATGACGCGTAAGCATGTGTGTGGTGTGTATGATGAATGTTACTGACATATGATAATTTACATGAATAGTAGAATTATGTATGCATGAGTGAATTCATCGGAATGATTTTCCAAAACAAAAAGGGCCTTGGGAAAGCCAAGATCGGGTATGCTTATTTTAAAATTCCCGTTCCGGTAATTTTCGATTAAAACCGTTTTAAGAGACTTATCTATTAGATAGAAGACGGCGATAGTGTGAACTCTTTCACAGCCATCTTCCACTGGTTTACTGGTGGTCGGTTGGTTTAAATGATTGAGGAATCATTATTTGTCAGATTCCATCTTAATAGATATCTGATGTAAGCAATTCTTTCTCAAAATGTTATTGTCTCCCTGATTCTTGCATAACCATCAATATGTTAGTTTTCATGGCTGACCCGGTACAGTTCTACGAGCCGTGCAATATGGACGGCATGAACTACGATGCATGGAGATATAATGTTATGGATCTTCTGATCGCTGCGGATCTTGAAGATCAGATCAATCCGACGGCGGATAGGCTGAGCTTGGACGAATATTAAAACCCACATGATAGCAACAACAAGAAAAGGTTGAGGAAGGATCGAAATGCACGAGAGTTGATCCTCTCGCGGCTGACAGATGAAGTAGAAGAAGAGTTTACGCAACCCAACGCATTGCATCTTTGGTGTTCCGTATACCTTCGCTTCGGTAAGGGTAAGGCCGCCGAAGCAAGAGCCTTGATAGCGGAATACTTCAGTGTTCTATGCAGTGATGATGGCATAATAGCCTATCATGATCCCGTTGATGAGTTGGACGTATGGACTCGGTCTCAGAAGGTAATGAGGATGTTTCCTCTTTCATGATTTGTTAACGAGAAAGGCCTAACGTGTTTGATCAAATCGATCAAGACAACGATGGACCTATTCGAAACAGATGAGAAAGAATGAAATTTTCCAAAAGAGCCCGAGGCATTCGATGAAAGATTCATCTGTATGCTGAAATGCTTGGCAACCCCCAGCAAAAAGAAGTCTAAACGATGATCCGGTGCTTTACTCACCATGATATCAGTACATTTGGGTACATTTCGGTTAAGACATCTAGTCCATCAAAACTCTTCATGACTGCTTTGAGTTAGAGATATGAGACCCCAGTATTGTTCAGTGTTGGTTTTTCTATTTTTTTAATTTATGAATTTGGGATACATTGTTCCGGTCTCATTGAATAAAGTAGTTACCTTTCGTTTCGAAAAGTGTTCTGCTTATCAAGGTTAATCGACTCGGTTAAGAACGGGATCGATCCGAAATAAGTAAATAACCAAAATGAGAATGACATCATAAATGAAAGAATCAAGCAAATCCATACATTTCCTCCTACATCTAAATCTATGGACTAGATCATGCCATTAAAATCCATTGATTGCATAGCTCTGAGAATTAACCGATTAAAACCCTTTCTTTATTACTCCATTGAATGAAAACTGTAATGATGATCATGTTTGAAACCGATTGGATTAAATTGAATTAAATTCAGAAATGAAACGATTTAACCAGGGGTTTTAAACCCCATAGTAAATTGGGCGCAAGTGGACCTCGATAGACGGAACACATCGTTTTCATAAAATGAATTTAACAATGAAGTGTTTGAATAATGATGTGCTGAATTTTCGTTTGCATTCCTTCGGAAACAACTTATTGATAACGTTTACATCGGTAGAGGCTTCGAAAGCTACCACGACCTTGTAAAAGTATCAGTTGACGCATAAGGTGAAAACCTAAAACGCTCAGTTCAGAGATGGGATAAAATCTCTGAGATAAGTTAGCAAACGAAGAAGGATGAAGTCGGTTAAATGAATTTCCTTCCATAAGCTTTGAACGATAAGTCAGGCTAGGCATTCAAGTTAAAAGACGCACTTCAAGAAGCACAGTTTGCATAATGTTGGAGTCATTCTATCAAAGGTTCCCTATGGGATGATGAAAAATGATTCACATAAATGTAAAACTGTGTTCCATTAATATCGGTAAGGTACGTCGCCATTATAGCTGAAAGGTGATGATGAGTTAAATCTTATCACCATGCGACATTAATTTGCGCAATAAACACGTATTTAGGACAAGAGTGCGTCGATTACTCTTAGAAAATACCTGTTTACAGATTGATTATAAAATGGTGTCGAGCTCGAACATGAGACGTTACATCACTAAGAGGGAGAGTTTTCCAAATGCATGAACAATTTCAATCAACGAAGTCATGATCAAAACAGAGCAGAATAACAATGACATTCAGGTCCCACTTAATTTGAGTGGGAGAGATTTAAACCAGCAACTCAAGTGAATGACATGGTAAATGAGAATGTGAAGATTTTCATAGTAAATCCAGTGGGAGGAATAAACCCTACCACACGTAAACACTGTTGTTGTTGAGGCGAATCAAGTTGAACCTGATGGTCATATAGCTAAACCAGGAATGACACAACTACCTAAAATACCCATTGTTTCCAGTGGGAGTGAACCAACCATACTTGGTTCCAGATCCTAGTGATCAAGGAATGCATCTCGGAAGTAAAACCCCGAGACCAAGAGGTTTCCATATGAGAGTTGCAAGTCGAGGTCCTAGCACTGCTCTTGTTCCCAATAGAGGCAATGCTCCGATAAGAAGCATGGTTCTGAGTGGGAGGATCGTTCCCATTAGAAATGATGCTACGATAAGAAGCATTATTCCGAGTAGGAGAAAAGACCAGACTAATAAATGGAACTCGCAATACCTAGACGAGAGTCAAAGGCAAGTATCCTATTATGTAAGGTATAAAACTGTTGACAAGCATTGGAAAGACCTCAAGTGGAGAAATGGTGGAAAATAATAAATGAGAGAGATCGCTTAAATTAAAGCCAATATAGTCTATAGTTGATTTACCTATTAACCACATGAGCGCAAGGATAAGGTGAGCCCTGAAGTAAGGCTCACCACTGATGGAAAAATGTCGAACAACCCGACTTATTGCAAAAGGACTAACCCAATTCACGGAGTGGACTTTGATAAGAGAAACTCACTGACTGTGCGTAAAACCACGGTTAGGGCCATTAATGGTCCTGGTCGAAAGTCTCGATCCCGAGCTGCACCAAATGGATGTTAGGACCGCATTCCTCCACGGAAACCTGGAGGAAGAGATCTACATGGAGCAACCGGAGGGTTTCATTACTTCTGGTAACGAACGTAAAGTTTGTAAACTCCAAAGGTCCATCTACGGTCTTAAATAGTCGTCTCGGCAATGGTACCACGGATTCCACGAGGAAATCGTAGGAAACAGATTCGTGATTTGCGTGTATTATAAGACCTCCGGGTCCAAGTATGTCATCTTAACCTTATACGTGGACGACATACTCATTGCTGCAAACGACATGAGTTTCATGAATAAGTCAAAGTCCTGGTTAGCATCTGTATTTGAGATGAAAGACATGGGAGAGGCCACGTATATCTTAGGCATTAAAATTGCTAGAGATCGGGCTACCCGGAAATTGTGTCTGTCTCAAGAAGCCTATATCAACCAGCTGTTGAAAAGGTTTAAATTACAGGATGCCAAACCCGTGGATACGCTGGTGGTATTTGGGTGCGCAATGTCAAAACGTGACGGCCCCAAGAACCTGGCAGAGCGCGAAAAGATGAAGGGTGCAAAATATTTAAGCATGGTTGGTAGTTTGATGTACGCCATGCAATGCACCCGTCCGAATATCTGTTATGTCGTGGGCCTAGTAGCACGTTTCCAATCAGATCCTGGCTATCAACATTTAAAGGCTGTAAAACGAATAATTCGTTATCTGAAAGGTACTGCCGACTATGCGCTGTGCTATGGGGGCGGGAAGTTAGAATTGACCGGTTACAGTGACGCCGACCATGGTGGCGATCCAGATGATCGTAAGTCCACCACAGGGGGAGTGTTCCTCCTTGCTAAAGCCGCCATTTCATGGACGAGCAAGAAGCAAACCTGTGTCGCGCTGTCAACGATGGAATCGTAATTCGTAGCTCTCTCTAAGAATACACAGGAAGCAGTCTGGTTGAAAAGGCTTCTTACTGCGCTGCTTAATGGTGACGTCGAGAGTAAACCTGTTAAGGTGATCTCTGACAGTCAGGCAGCCATTGCGACATTTAAGAATCCGAAGTACCATAGTAGGACCAAACACATTGATGTGAAATATATTTTTATGCTAAATCTATGGTAGAAGACAATATAATCACTATGGAATACTTGTCCACTGATAATATGATTTCGAACCCATTAACTAAACCACTACGCAAGGAGATATTCGAAAAGCATGTAAAACTGCTTGGATTGCGTAGAGTTTAGAAATGGCATGTATCTGTGATAGCATTTTGATATTAGAAAGTTACATTTTGTAAGCGAAAGAATTGCAACCGAGTTTATGATCAATCGACGTAATAATGTTTTGATTACATTAGATTTACGGTCTATAAACTAAGTCGTAGGATGACGTAATCCTTTACCAAACTATGTCGAATGCGGGCCTTACCTAGTCACACAGGTAAGGCCGTCTTGTGGTGGAACAAGGCCTCCAGCCAAACAAGACTGGCTAAGAGTCAGGGGGATAAACCTGATTAAGCGAGACGATTATCTAGTTTCGAAGTAACTCGACGTGATCTTCGTTTCGCATATCGCCGTGATGAACTTCATTCGTCATTTAACCACATTCTGGGCCAGATGAGAATCTGTGATAGCACGATTGACATATCCATTTCCTGTCAACCCAAAAGGTACATGTATGCTATCAACGCGTGTTTCATACTACGCGTGCCACGTCCGACCACGGGGTCACAACTCGGTTGTGCTAGGAAGGAATCCTCGCGATTCTGGCGGGCGCAAACTTCTTCACCTCAAGCGTGTTATTGATCCCGGGAGCCTTATGAAGAGGCACCCGAAGTATCCTCATGGACTCAGAACTCATACCTAAGGTCAGGCTCAATGCTCGCTTCCCGACGTACGAGCGTAGTGCTGAAGAAAAAGACCCAGTGACCACGTCTTGGAAACCGGTTGGGTTTGACTAAGGGTATGAGCGATGGGGATGGTCAAGTTCACCTGTAATTCACCGATTCTTGTATTCACTAGGTGGCCACCAGCCGGATATTAGTTAAAGGTTGTGAATACTTGTACGAATGCCTTGGAGAAGTGTTCCTATGTCCAAACTAGGAAAATGGAGAATTATCAGGTGACCTAGGATACAACGCGGTACAATATGTAAATGTTGTTTATAACAGGTTGATTAGAGAAAAGGGAATCAACGTTCCGCGGGCGCTAAAATACTCCTAATAGATGAGTAGCACGATGCCCGTCGTATCCGCC
The DNA here is from genome assembly GCA_036873135.1 of Clarkia xantiana subsp. parviflora. Classification (NCBI taxonomy): domain Eukaryota; kingdom Viridiplantae; phylum Streptophyta; class Magnoliopsida; order Myrtales; family Onagraceae; genus Clarkia; species Clarkia xantiana. Next base: position 13,435,374 of record JAPTYO010000012.1, on the reverse strand, counting down.
GGTCGCACGACAAACCTCGTATGAACTATTTGGAAGCATGGAGCAGATCAAATGGGAGAAATGTTGATGCGGATTTGGACAACAATACATTAACAGGCACCCTCCCATTCCGGCAAGTGGGAGCTGTAAGCATATAGTGATGGGCACCGTAATTGGTGGCGCATAATATGTATAGTTTACCGAATTAACTTGGGTAAATGCCACATTAGGGTAATTGAGCTAGACCCAAATCCCAATTGACATGGGAGGCCCAAAATTGGGCCTCCCCAATTACATAGGCCGGCCGAAACTAATAGTAGGGGTAAAGTGGACTTTTGTCCACTTTACTCCTCCTATAAATAAGAGATGTTACAGATATTTTAGGGTTAATCATAATTCCATCATAAGAGAGTTTTAGAGAGAAAAACCCTCCCACGCCAAGTTTTTCGGCCGAACCACTTATTCCACCAAGGGTGTGCCAAATTCCTTTCGAGCAAACTCTCCAGAGATCAGTCCCCGTGCCAATAATTGATCAGAGGCTTTGCTGTGGAGCTGCACCACGTAGAGCGTCTCTAACAAGAATATCTCGTGTCCCGACCGGAGGATCGCGAACTCCTACAAGCAAGGATCTTGACTAAGTTACTCTTGAGGTATGTGTAAACTTTCCGCTGCGTAATTGATATTACTAGCACATACCATGTTTAAGTTTCCGTAGTGATTACTCCCTCTAATCTAACACAGAGTTCATCACGACGATGTGCAAAACAAAAATCATGTCGTGTTACTCCGAAACCAAATGATCATTTTGCGTAACCAAGGTTATCCCATGGTTCTTAGCCAGGCTTACTCCTGACGTCGCCATCAAGCAGCGCAGTAAGAAGCCTTTTCAGCCAGACTGCTTCCTGCGCATTTTTGGAGAGAGCAACGAATTCTGATTCCATCGTAGACAGCGCGACACAAGATTTCTTCTTGCTTGTCCATGAAATGACGGCATTAGCAAGGAGAAAATTTTATCATGTGGTGAACTTACGATCGTCTGGATCGCCACCATGGTCGGCGTCACTGAATTCGTTCGATTCTAACTTCCAGCCTTTATAGCACAGTACATAGTCGGCAGTACCTTTTAGATATCGTATGATCCGCTTTACAGATTTTAAATGTTGATAGCCAGGGTCTGATTGGAATCTTACTACTAGGCCCACAGCGTAACAGATGACCGGATGAGTGCAAAACATGGCATACATGAGACTTCCGACCATGCTTAAATACTCTGCACTCCTCATCTGTTCACGCTCTTGCTGGTTCTTCAGGCCGTCACGTTTTGACAACGCGCACCTGAATACTACCGGCGTCTCCACAGGTTTGGCATCTTGTAATCTGAACCTTTTCAACAGTTTGTTGATATAGGCTTCCCATTATAGACATAACCTCCGGGCGACACGATCTCTAGCAATTTTAATGCCCAAGATGTACGTAGCCTCTCCCATGTCTTTCATTTCAAATACAGATGCCAACCAGGACTTTGATTCATTCATGAAACTCACATCGTTCGAATCAATGAGTATGTCATCCACGTATATGGTTAAGATGACGTACTTAGACTCAGAGGTCTTTGTATACACACATGGATCCTCGTGGAGGTTCATGAATCCGTTTCCAACGATTTCCTCGTGGAATCTGCGGTACCATTGCCGATACGATTGTTTAAGACCGTAAATGTATCTTAGGAGTTTACAAACTTTTTGTTCGTTACCAGGAGTAATGAAACCCTCTGGTTGCTCCATATTGATCTCTTCCTCCAGGTTTCCGTGGAAGAACGCGGTCTTAACATCCATTTGGTGCAGCTCTAGATCGAGGCATGCTATCAGGGCTAGGATTGCCCTGACTGTGGTGTAACGCACAGTCGGTGAGTATGTTTCATCAAAATCCACTCCGTGAAGCTGGGTGTATCCTTTCGCAACTAGTCGGGCTTTGTATCGCTCGACATTTCCATCAGCAGTGAGTTTCGGTTTCAGAACCCACTTAGCCCCTATGGCTCTGCGGTTAGCAGGTAAATTAACTAAAGACCATACATAATTGGCTTTCATTTAGGCGATCTCTTCCTCTATTGCTTTCCTCCATTCCTTCGGTTGAGGTCCTTTCAACGGTTGTTGAACCGTTACCGGTTCGTCAACATAAGTTAGAGTGAAAATTTCACCATTCTCAATGGGAAACTTCTTGGGAGAAGTTCGATGCCTTTGATTTCATCTAGGCTCGGTTATCCCATCTTGAGTCTGAAAATTGCTCCCACACGGAATAATGCTTCTTATCGAAGCATCACTCACACTGGGAACAGGGCAGTGCTAGAACCTTGACCTACAACTTTTCTTGGACGACCTCTCGGTCTCAGAATTTTACCTCCGAGAGGAATTCCTTGATCACTAGGATCTGGAACCAAGTTGGTTGATCCACTCCCACTGGGAGCAATGGGTAGTTGTGGTATTATTGGATTTTCATCCAGCGGTCCGGCTACATGATTATCATGTTCAACTTGATTCGCACTTGCAACAATAGTGATTTGTGTGGTAGGATTGTCTCCTCCCACTGGATTTACTATGAAAATGTCTCCATCTTCATTTACCATGTCATTCACTTGTGTTGCTACCTCAAATCTCCCACTCGAAGTGGGACCTGACTATCATTGTAATCCTGCTCCATTTCGATCAAGACTTCATCTGTTTTGATTTCACCAAGTGTTGGAAATTCATCCTCAAGGTGTAACGTCTCATGTTCGACCACGACACCATTTGTTAGATTACGGGGAGTAATCACTACGGACACTAAAACAAGGTACATGTTAGTAATCGTAATTACGCTGCGGAAGAATCACACATACCTTTAGCACAGTCAGTAAACCCAAGATCTTACTGAGGGAGTCCGCGGCTCTCCGGTCGGCACATGTAGAGGTTCTTATTAGAGAAGCCCTACGTGGTATAGTCTCCACAGCAAAGCCTCTGATCGACTCTTCGGCAGGGACATATCTCTGTAGTGTTTGCTGAAAGCAAATTGGCACATCCTTAGTGCTAGCAATGGTTCGGCCGAACTAGTGGTGTGGGGAGGAGGGTTTTCCTCTCTAAAACACTTTAAAGAAGGATTAGTGATTAACCCTAATAATCCCCTTACACAACATATATATAGGAGGAGTAAAGTGGACAAAAGTCCACTTTACCACACTAATAAATTCGGCCGGCCTATGTATTAGGGAGGCCCAATTTTGGGCCTCTCATGTCAATTGGGATTTGGGTCTAGCCCAATTACCCTAATGTGACATTTACCCAAGTTCCTTTAGGTAAACTATACATATTATGGGCTACCAATTACGGCGCCTATCACCATATGCTAATAGCTCCCACTCGCCGGAATGGGAGGGTGCATGTTAAGGTATAGTTTCCCGAATCGGCATCAACATTTCACTCTTTCGATCTTCCCCTTGCTTCCGAGTAGTTCATACGAGGTTTGCCGTGCGACCGGCGAACACGACGGGCATCGTGCTACTCATCTGTTAGGAGTGTTGTAGCGTCCGTGGAACGTTGATTCCCTTTCTTCAATCAACCTGTTATATATCACATATAAAGTGTCGCGCCGTATCCTAGGTCAACTAATAGTTATCCTTTTGCCTTGTTTCCTCATAGGAACACTTCTCCAAGGCATCCGTACAAGTATTCACAACCTTCAACTAATATCCGGTTGGTGGCCACCTAGTGAATACAAGAGTTGGTGAATTATAGGTGAACTTGACCATCCCCATCCCCATCGCTCATATCCTCAGTCAGACCCAACAGGTTTCCAAAGACGTGGTCACTGGGCCTTTTTGTTCAGCACTACGCTCGTACGCCGAGAAGCGAGCATTGAGCCTGACCTTAGATATGAGTACTGAGTCCATAAGGATACTTTGGGCGCCTCTTCATAAGGCTCCCGGGATCAATCACGCGCTCAAGGTGAAGAAGTTTGCGCCCACTAGAATCTCGAGGATCCTGAGCTAGCACAACCGAGCTGTGACCCCGTGGTCGAACGTGGCACGCGTAGTATGAAGCACGTGTCGATAGCATACCTGAACTTTTAAGTTGACAGGATAAGGGATATGTCAATCATGTTATCGCAGATTTTCATCTGGCCCAGAATGTGATTTAATGACGAACGAAGTTCATCACAGCGATGTGCAAAGCGAAGATCATGTTGAATTTCTTCGGAACATAATGATTATCTTGCGTAATCAGGTTTATCCCCCTGATTCTTAGCCAATCTTACTTAGTAGAAGCCTCCTTCCTCCGCAAGACGACCGTACTTGTGTGATGAGGTAAGGCCCACATTCGACATAGTTTTGGCAGAGGATTGCGTCCTCTTACGACTTAGTTTATAGACCGTAAATCCGATGTATTCAAACATTATGACGTCGATGGATCATAAACTCGATTGCAATTCTCTCTTTTATTAAAATGTAACCTTTAATCATCAAAATTTTATCACAAATACTATACCACATTTTAAACCCTACGCAATCCAAGCAGTTTTACGTGCTTTTCGAATATCTCTCCGCGTAGTGGTTTAGTTAATGGGTCCGCAACCATGTTGTCAGTGGACAAGTATTCCATTGTGATAATATTGTCTTCTACCATAGTTTTAGCATAAAAAAAATATTACACATCAATGTGTTTGGTCATACTATGGTACTTTGGATTCTTAACTGCTGCAATAGCTGCTTGACTGTCTGAGTATACCACGACGGGTTTACTCCCGTCTTTGACATCAAGCAGTGCAGTAGGAAGCCTTTTCAGCCAGACTGCTTCTTGTGCGTATTAGAGAGAGAGAGAGAGAGAGCTACGAATTCCAATTCCATCGTAGACAGCGCGACACAGGTCTGCTTCTTGCTCATTCATGAAATGGCGGCATTAACAAGGAGAAATACTCCCCCTGTGGTGGACTTACGATCATCTGGATCGTCGCCTTGTTCAGCGTCACTGTAACCGGTCAATTCTAACTTCCTGCCCTCATAGCACAGAGCATAGTCGGCAGTACCTTTCAGATAACAAAAAAAAAAATCGTTTTACAGCCTTTAAATGTTGATAGCCAGGATCTGATTGGAATCGTGCTACTAATTCCACGACGTAACAGATGTCCAGACGGGTGCATTGCATGGCGTATTTGAGACTTCTGACCATACTCAAGTACTCTGCACCCTTCATCTGTTCACGCTCTTCCAGGTTCTAGGGGTCGTCACATTTTCACAGTGCGATTCCAAACATTACCGGCGTATTCACGTGTTTGGCATCTCGTATTCTGATCCCTTTTCAACAATTTTTCGATATAGGCTTTCATGAGATAGGTATAATTTCTGGGTAGCACTATCTCTAGCAATTTAATGCCTAAGATATACGTGGCCTCTCCCATGTCTTTCATCTCAAACACAGATACCAACCAGGACTTTGACTTGTTCATAAAACTCACATCGTTTGCGGCAATGAGTATAGCATCTACGTATAAGGTTAAGATGACATAATTAGACCCGGAGGTCTTATAGTACACGCACGAGTCCTCGTGAAGATTCACGTATCCGTTTCCTACGTTTTCCTCGTGGAATTTGCGGTACCATTGCCGAGACGATTGTTTATGACCGTAAATGGACCTTTGGAGTTTACAAACTTTACGTTCGTTACCAAAAGTAATTAAACTATCCAGTTGCTCCATATAGATCTCTCCCTTCCAGTTTTCCGAGGAGGAATGCGGTCTTAACACTCATTCGTTGCAGCTCGAATCCGAGACTTGCGACCAGGACCATTTGGCCCCAACCGTGGTTTTACGCACAGTTAGTGAGTGTGATTCGTCAAATTTCACTCAGTGGATTTGGGTTTATCCTTTCGCAACAAGTCGCCTTTTAAACCGTCCGTCTTTTCCATCAGTGATGAACCCTTTTCGGGATCCATCTCATCCTTACGCTCCTGTGGTTAACAGGTAAATCAACAAACACTATAATGGCTTTCATTTAGGCGATCTTTCTCATTTTATTATTTTCCTCCATTTATCCGCTTTAGGTCTTTTCAATGGTTGTTAAACTGTTTCCGGTTTGTCTACAGATGTCAGAGTGAGGTTATCACCCTTATTACTGGGATACTTCTTTGAAGAAGTTCGATGCCTTCAATCGTATTTAGGCTCGTCAATCCCATCTTGAGTCTGAACGACACTCCCACTCGGAATAATGCTTCTTTTCGGAGCATCACTCCCACTGGGAATAAGAGCAGTGCTCGAACCTTGACCTACAACTTCCCTTTAACAACCTCTCGGTCTCGGGATTTTATCTCCGAGATTGAATTCCTTGATCACTAGAACCTGAAACCGAGTCTGGTCGGATCACTCCCACTGGAATAATGGGTATCGATGGAAGATGTGGTGCTATTGGATTATTTTCATCCAGCGATTCAGCATCCATCATGAATATCAGGTTCAACTTGATTCGTCCTATCGACAACAGTGATTTTCGTGTGGTAGAGGGTGTAATCCTCCCACTGGATTTATTATGACAATGTTTCCATTATCATTTACCATATCATTCACTTGGGTTGCCGGTTCAAATCTTTCTCCCACTCGAATTAAGTGGGGCCTGAATTTCAATGATATCTTGCATTTTTCAATCAAGATTATATCTGTTTAAATTTCCATGCATTGAAAGTTCGTCCTCAAGAAGTGTAATGTATCACGTTCAACCACGCTACCATTTTCAAGCTATAAACATGTATGTTCAAAGAGTAGTTTATTAGGGAAAACTGATGTTGTCTATATTCATTGTATTTAGTACAATAGATTTACATACTACCTTAGTCATTACTAGAATAGGATAGTATATCAATCATGGTGATTACCTTCTTCAATTGTCTCCACAATATGTGGGATACTCTTGTATATATTGATCACTATTGTAAGTGTACTATGTAGACAATAATAATACTTTCTCATTACCATTACATAGTCATCATACTCTTGGTCCAAATACTTGTTTTAATGCGCAATTTTAAAGTCGCATGATGATATGATTTAACTCATTATCATTCTTTAGCTTCATGGTGCAGTGTTGTTAACCGATTTTATTGGAACAAAGTCTTACATAAATGTGAGTAATCTTTATCTCATCCCAGAGGGATCGTATGATAGGTTACTCTATCATTATGTGATTCAGACTTTGCTATATGAAGTGGTGTGAAATGAATGCCTAGCCCGACTTTCGTTCAAGGCTAGTAGTAGTGATATCGTTTAACCGACTTCATTCTTCTTTGTTTGCAAACTTATTTCAGAGATTTTGTCCCATCTCCGAACTGAGCGTTTAGGTTTTCACCTTGTGCACCGGTTGATACTTTTAGAAGGTCGGGGTAGCTTTTGAAGCATACTTCTTTCCGTGTAAATGTTATCTATAAGTCATTCCGAAAGGGATGCAAACAAATATTCAGCATTTATTCATCAAAGAACTTCATTATTAAATTTGTACTTTGAAACAACGTGTTCCATCTTTCGAGGTCCACATGTACGCTATAAGGCGTTATTTACCAAGGTTTAACCCTAAGGTAAAATCGTTTCGTTTCCAAAATTTAATCCAACTTTTAATTTAATCGGTTTCGTACATGATTATTACTAATTATTTCATTGAATGGAGTACTAATAATTAAGAAATACTAAATCTTTCGATCTAGCTACGCAATCAATGGGTATGTTTAGTTCAGTTGTCCCGACTGAAATGACGGAGTATGTGCGTCGTTTAGTTTCATTTAGCCTCTTTTACATGGCTAAAATTTTTGGTTCTAACCGGTAGGTTTTGTATTTTCGTTTCGGATCGTTCCCGTTTAACCGGGAGCGTTAAATTGATAAGCAAATTGTGCTTCGAGTCGACCAACAATTACTTTATTCAATAACTCCTAATCTCGGAATAACCAAAATTTTAGTGACTCAAACGAACGATAAATGACAATGGTAGGGTTCTTGATCTGAAGTTCGCGTATTTGATCCATTCTTGTCGCATAGATAGTCGAGAACTTTTAAGTCATGTTGAACATCACATCTGGGTAAATTCACGAGTGAATTACATCAAATGATCTGTATCCGTATAAAACATTATACAGCTTCATGCACATGACCTACGAGGCGTGTTTGAGACGCACTTTATCAACGGGGTATAACCCACCGGATTATCGTATAGGATCTTTATGGTCCAGTTCTCAGCATAATATGCGGATCGAGATTGGCTTCTTTCGAACCCAGTATGATGAGCATAGAAGGTTTTCCTTTTACTACTGTGGTTACTGTACTTGATTATGCTCAAAGTCACTGAGTCATGTCAACATCATATAACCATATACATCTTTTCATGTTGACCTTTCATTCTGAAGATCTGATGCGGGTTTTACGCCAACATCCATGAAAAGAGAGAAGACCATCACATTCAACCGAAACATTTCTTGCTTTTGCATCCTTGCTTCCACCGTGACGGATGCAAAGGAATATCAAGCTGTAACATTGTCTGGTTGCTATTGAAGTCTTCTTCAACCTCTTTTTACCAAGGTTGAATGTATCACCACATACGCGTTCAGATCATCAAAGAACCACTCCCATGCTTGGGTAAATAAATTATTACATTCATCTCTCATTGTCAAAATCATATAGATCGTCCTCTCCACTTTTCGGAATCGTGGTAGAGAGTTCAACACATACTCCTTATTATTCATCATAATTCATACCATCAAGATCGCGCGGAATATCGAATCGCACTAATTCAACCATCTCACACAATGATGATTATGCACAATCAGGTTATCAAAAACATTTTGAGAAAGAATTGCATACATCAGATATATATTAAGATGGACTACAACAAATAATGATTCCTCAGTCATCTAAACCAACCGACCACCCGTAAACCGATGGAAGGGGGTTGTGAAAGAGTTCACATTATCGTCATCTTCAATATAATAGATCAGTCTTTTTAAAAACGGCTTTAATCGCAAATTACCGGAACATGAGTTTTAAAATAAGCATACCCGATCTTGGCTTTCCCAAGGCCCTTTTTGTTTTAAAATTTTCGATGAATTTACTTCATGCATATATAATTCTACTTTCCACGTAAATTATCATACGCAAGTAACTTTCATCATACAATCCACATACATGCTTACGCGTCATGCGTCTAATGTTCTGAGGAACTCATGCTTGCATACATAATTCTACTTTCTAAGTAAATTATCACATGCAACTACATCCTTAACATTCTAGCATACGTGTCAAACATGCAACATCCACATCAATCATACACATTTGACGACTGGTTTTCGATTTTAAAATAATTTTAAACATTAGGGGTTGATTTGCAATTCATGCTTATATTCAATTTTGCAACATCTAGACATGAATCCTAGGCAATATCAACCATCACAGCATGTCTATCCTAGTGCGCAAATCATATATTTAACCAGGGCTCAGCCCACAACATGCAATATCCAGCTAGCTTGACTTAGTCAAGACGACAGTTCTAAGCATGCATAAATTTATATAGAATAATAAACAATTGCAATTCAGCCCACTAATTATACCAGTCCCAAAAACATGTATATCCGAGATCCATCCCCATGATCGTAACGAGGCAACAAGGTTTAATTAATATGTGAATATTAGGAAACCCTTGAGCACTGTGTAAGCTAACCGGAGTTCAAAAACATTTGGATTTTAAAAATTGACTTCCCTATTTTATTTAATTGCCTTGAATTCGGTTTTGAAAATTCGGTTCAGTTCAGTCAATTTTCGGCCCGGTTCGGTTCAGTCCAGCAAAATCCGGTTCGGTTCGGGTCCGGTTCGGTTCGGTCCGGTTTTATTTTCAAAATTTGGTTCGGCCCGAACTGGTTCAATAAAATTTGGTTAGATCCACTTAGTTACCCAGTCTGACCCGACCCGACTAGGTCGAACCGATTGAGAAAACCCGGTTCGGTATAAAAATTACGTTCCGGTCTAATACATATTGGACCGACCCAATAATTTCAAAAAGGGTTTGGGCCGAAATGATTACTTGTGGACTAAGTAGGGTTTTGATGTCCACTAAAAACTTAACTTAGCCACCAAGTAACATTAATTATATAAAATAATTTCTAATAATAAATATATACATATATTTTCGGCACAAATTAAATATATACATATTTATTGCCAAGATTCTATCTTTAAGACAAAATCAATCAACAATATATATATATATGTATATATATATAATTCGGTTTACATATATATAATATATTTTATTTATTGTCAACATCTTTAATAGAGAAACAAAAAACTGACGATATATTTTCTCAATCTTTTTAAGTAACTAAATCTATCAATAATATCTCTTACCCTATTTAAATATTAGATATATTGATAGTTATGTATATTTTTTATATATTAATGTGAATCTATCAATATGTTTCAAATTATAGATATATTGTTACCTAGATTAAAAATTAAAATATGGTAAACAATATAATAATTAATATCGGCCGAATTTTATTTTCTTGGTGCCTAAGAAATTAAAAATTTTACCTTGCAATTCCTTAGGGTTAACTGAAATTAACACATAATTAGAAACAAGTTGTCAAGTTGTCAAGATCAAATTTTACTAAGATCAACAATCCAATGTATGATTTTGATAAAAACCTTGTTTTTCTTGAAGATCATGAACATAAATTTTACCAAGAACATCATGAAAATTTCGGATTCACCAACAACCCTAAAATTCGAAAAAAAAAAAAAATTAAAATTTTAAAATTTTCGGAAAAAATTATTTTCTTTCAAGAATATCAATTTATCAAAATCATGAACTCCTAACACAGGCTCTGATACCACTGTTAGATTACGGGGAGTAATCACTACGGACACTAAAACAAGGTACATGCTAGTAATCGTAATTACGCAGCGGAAGAATCACACATACCTTTAGCATAGTCCGTAAATCCAAGATCTTACTGAGGGAGTTCGCGGCTCTCCGTTCGGCACCCGTAGAGGTTCTTGTTAGAGAAGCCCTACGTGGTATAGTCTCCACAGCAAAGCCTTTGATCGACTATTCGGCAGGGACATATCTTTGTAGTGTTTGCTAGAAAGCAAATTGACACATCCTTAGTGCTAGCAATGGTTCGGCCGAACTAGTGGTGTGGGGATGATGGGTTTTCTCTCTAAAACACTCTAAAGAAGGATTAGTGATTAAAGTCCAATTTACCCCACTAATAAATTCGGCCGGCCTATGATTAGGGAGGCCCAATTTTGGGCCTCTCATGTCCATTGAGATTTAGGTCTAACCCAATTACCCTAATGTGACATTTACCCAAGTTCCTTTAGGTAAACTATACATATTATGGGCTACCAATTATTGCGCCCATCACCATATGCTAACACCATTATCCCAAGCTAATTTAAACATGTATCCTCTAAGAGTAGTTATCATACTCTCGGTTCGAATACTTGTTTAATGCGCAAATTAATGTCGCATGATGATAAGATTTAACTCTTCATAATTCCTTTTAGCTTTTATGGCGTCGTGTTTGACCCATTTTATTGGAACATAGTTCTACATTGATGTGAGTCAACTGCTTTTTACCCCATAGGGAATGTCGGTTGTTGAACTCTAACATTATGTTTTCAAACCATGCTAGCTGAAGTGTGTTATCGATATGAATGCCTTGTATGACTTGTCATTCAAGGCATTTAGTGGGGGAGTCATTTTACCGACATCATCATTTTCATTTGCTAATTCATTTCAAAGACTTTATCCATCTATGAAATGTGCATTGGGCTTTCGCTTTATGCGTCAGTTGATACTTTACGAGTTCGTGGTTGCTTGTGAAGCATACCTCATTTCGTCGTATAAGTATCAAAAGAGTCATTCCTAAAGGGAGGCAAACAAAAATTCAGCATTCATTCATTAAAACACTTCATTATTTAATCCGTACTCTGAAACGATGTGTTCCATCTTTCGAGGTACACGCGCGCGTGGCGCCTATTCCAGGTTTAACCCATGGTATAAATCGTTTCGTTTCCAAAATTCAATTTAATTTATTCCAATCGGTTTCGTACATGTTCATCATTACGAAATTTATCATATAATTGAGTACTAACAAATAATAAAGATTTAAATCGGTTCGTTCTTGGAACTAAGCAATCGATGGATATTAACGGTATTTAGATGTTTTATGATATTAGATGAAGGATAGTGTGTCTATTTGTTTGATCCGACCAATTGCACTTGGCGGATATTTCGGTTTCAACTTCGTTTCGGATCGATCCCGTTTAACGAGTCGATTAATTTTGACAAGTAGATCACATTTCGAATCAAACAGAAACTACTTTATTCAATAAATCCGAATCTCAATTAACCAAAATTCAAACATTAAACGAAAAATAGGAAATCCATTAACAACAATAATAAGGTTCAGATCATAGAATGAAGCTATATTGAAGGCAAGATAAACAAGCAGTCTTAACATGTATCAACGGTAGGGGTGGACGCGGGCGGGTTCGGTCGGGAAATTTGAAGAATAATTCCCTCCCATCAAAGTTCGGGTTTTTAGACTCGGGTTCGGGTTTGGGCTCGGGCGGGAAAATATGAGAAAACTTATCGCCCGACCTCGGGTTTCGGGTTTTTCGGGCGGGTTCGGGTTAGACCAAACTAACAATTTAGCAATATTTGTCTGCACAATTTTACTGATTATGTTAATTAAAAAAAATGGTAAGCAAACCATGACTTGACTAAGTAACCATGATTATACACACATCGACTTCTTTACTAAGTAACCTAGATTATGCAGCCGTCTTGATTCTTGACTACCTGGATTATACACACATGTGCATCTTACCCTCATACACCAACATGTGCATCCAGTCATCCATTTCAAACACATAAGTTAACAACAATCCATTACAACCAAATTCTCTAACCAAATCAAAAGACAAAATCACTGCGTGCATATATAATCCTACAAAGTCTCGAAGACTCTAACCAAATTATAAGACAACATCACTGCATACATACACAATCGGGCGGGTTCGAGTAAAACGGGTTTTCAGCTCAATACCCGAACCCGAATTTTCCGGCGGGAATTTTCAAATCGGGTTCGGGTTTTCAATCGGGACGGTTTCGGAACGGGTTTCCCCGGGTTTCGGGTTCTCGGGTTTTTATGCCCACCCCTAATCAGCGGTGGTTGTTATAGTGGATCATCATTTAGACTTTTTGTTGCTGGGGTTAGCCAAGCATTTCCGTAGACCATCGAATATGTCATCGGATACCTCGGGTTCTTTAAAGATGTTTTCTTCTCCATGGTCGGTCTCGTACAGATCCACGATCGTCTTAATCGATGTGATTAGACGTGTGAGTCCATTATAGTTAGCAAACCATGAGAGAGAAAACATCTTCATTACTTTCCAAGCCCTTGTCCATACGTCTATTTCGTCAGCGGGATCATGAGCGGTTATAACTCGGTCATCATTGCATAGAATACTGTAGTATTATGCCATGAGGTCTTTTGCTTAAACGACCTTTCCTCCACCGTAGCAAAGCACAGCAAAGATGCAATGCGTTGCTCTCCAAAAACTCTTCATCTACTTCAACTAACAGTTTCGAATAAATTAATTCTCGTGCTGTCCGATCTTTCCTCATCATTTTATTTCTGTTGTAGATGTATGGTTTTCCATATTCGTCCGTCTCGATCATTTCTGCTTTCAGATTGATTCGGTTATCAACATCCGCAACAATAAGGACATCTTCAACACTGTCTTTCCATTCATCATAATTCATACCATCCAGATTGCGAGGTTCATCGAAGCGTACCGACCCAGCCATGAAAACTAACACATTGATAATCATGCACAATCAGGGAGACAATAACATTTTGAGAAAGAATTGCATACATCGGATATCTATTAAGATGGAATACGAAAAATAATGATTCCTCGGCCATCTAAACCAACCGACCGCCAGTTAACCGAGGGAAGGGGGTTCGTGAAAGAGTTCACATCATTGTCGTCTTCAATCCAATATATCAGTATTTTGAAATGGTTTTATTCGCAAATCACCGGAACGGAAATTTCGAATAAGCATACCTGATATTGGCTTTACCAAGGCCCTTTTTGTTTTTGAAAAATATTCCGATGAATTTAGGCATGCATACACAATTCTACTTCACAAGCAAATCATCATAGCAAGCCAAATTCATCATACAAACCACATATCATGCATACGCGTCATGCGTCTAATGTTCCGATGAATTCATGCTTGCATATAAGTAATTCCACTTTCTAAGTAAACTATTACATGCGACTACATCCTCAACATTCAAGCATACGTGTCATACATGAAACTTCCATATCAAACATGTATATTTGCCGACTGGTTTTTGTTTTTAAAACATCTTAAAAAATTAGTGGCTGAGTTACAGTTCATGCTTAGAGTCAATCATGCGAATTTCTAGACATGGATCTTAGGCAATTGCAACTATCATAGCATGTATATCCTAGTGCGCAAACCATATATTTAATCAGGGCTCTGCCCGCAACTTGCATTTTCCAGCTAGCTTGACATAGTCAAGACGACAGTTCTAATAAATATATGTGACGAAAAATAAACAATTGCAATTCAACCTTCTAATTATATCAGTCCCAAAATCATGTATTTCCGAGATCCATCCCCATAATCGAAAATAGGCATTAAGGTTTAATTAAAACGTGAAAATTTTAAACCTTCGAGCACTGTTGTAGACTATTTTAAACCTTTGACCATCCATTGTATTAACTGACTTGAATTCAATTTTGAAAATCCGGTTCGGTTCAGTCAATTACGGTCCAATCCGGTTCGGTTCCCTAAATCCGGTTCGGGTTCGGTCTGGTTTTATTTAAAAATCTGGTTTGGTCCAAACCGGTTCAATAAAATAGAATTTCGGTTCAACACTCAAAACCGATTCGGTTAGATCCGCTTAGCTACCCAGGTTCGAACCGACCCGACTAGGTCGAACCGATTAAGAAAACCCGGTTTGGTTTAATCCGCTCAGGGTTTTAAAGTCCACTGAAAATTTAACTTAGCCACCAAGAAATATTAATTATGTAAAATAATTTCCAATATTGCATATATATATATATATATATATATATATTTATTGCCAAAATTCTATTCATAAGATATAAATCAATCAACAATATATATATCTATATATAAATTTCGGCCATATCTTTAATAGCGATATTTATTTATATATATTTATTTATTTTCAATATCTTTAATAGCGAAATAAATATGTTGACAATATATTTTTTTCAATCCTTTAGGTAACTAAATCTATCAATAATATTTTATCCCTATAATTTAGCTAGATATATTAATAGTTATGTATATTTCTATATATTAATGCGAATCTATCCATATATTTCCAATTTATAGATATATTGTAACCTTTAATAAAAATTAAAATATGGTAAACAATATTAACACATGTTTCGGCCGAATATTGTGTAACTTGGGGCCTAAGAAATTTAAAAATTTACCTAGCAATTTGTTAGCATATGGTGACTGGGCGCCGTAATTGGTAGCCCATTAATATGTATAGGTAACCTAAGAAATTGGGTTAATGTCATATTAGAGAAATTGGGCTTGACCCAAATCCTGATTGACACGAGAGGCCCAAAATTGGGTCCCCCTAACATAAGTGGCCGGCCAAAATATATGAGGTGCAAAGTGGACTTTTGTCCACTTTGCTCCTCCTATAAATAAGGGGTCTTAGGGTTTTATTTGGGGTAATTCACAATTCTTCCTAAGTGGTGATTTGAGAGAAAAACCCTTCCCCCTTGAGAGCATACTTCGGCCAAACCTAGTCCACCGCCAAGGGTGTGCCAATTTGCTTAGAGCAAAACACTCCGGAGATCCGTCTCTGCCAAGAATCGATCAGAGGCTTTGCTGTGGAGCTAATACCACGTAAGGCTTCTTTAACAAGAACCTATACGGGTTCCGTCAGGTGGATCGTGAACTCACTCAGCAAGATCTTTGGGACTACGGATAAGGTTTATGGTATTTGCACATCTTCCGCTGCGTAATTCTGATTACAAGCATGTACCTTATTTATGTTTCCGTAGTAATCAACCCCGTAATCCAACAGTGCTATCAGAGCCTGTGTTAGAAGTTCTTGATTTTGATAAATTGGTGTTCTAGATTTATAAGAGTGATGGCCGAAATTTTAATTGAAAATTTTATAATTTCCGATTTTTATAATTGTAAGGGCCGAAATTTTCATGATGTTCTTAGTAAAATTTGATGTTCATGATCTTCAAAAAAATGATGAATTTTATCAAAATCAAACATTGGATTGTAGATCTTATTAAAATTTGATCTTGAAATTTGACTACTTATTTCCAATTATGTGTTTCGGCCGAACCCTAGGTAAATTAACAAGGTAAAGTTTTTAATTTCTTAGGCCCCAAGTAATGTGTATTTCGGCTAAAATTACTAGGGTTATTGTTTACCATATTTTAATTTTTATTAAAGGTAATAATATATCTATAATTGAAAATATATGGATATGTTCACATTAAATATATAGAAATATATAACTATCAATATATCTAGCTAATTTATATGGATTAAGATATTATTGATAGATTTAGTTAACTAAAAATATTAAGAAAATATATTGTCAATATATTTGATTCCCTATTAAAGATATTGACAATAAATAAAATATATATATACATAGGTGTGCCGAAATTTATATATATATTGTTGATTGATTTTGTCTTTTAGATAGAATCTTGACAATAAATATATATATGTTTATTGTGTATGTGCCGAAATATATATATATATACATATATTCGTAATATTGAAAATTATTTTGTATAGTTAATAATTCTTGCAGGCTAAGTTAAGGTTTTAGTGGACTTTAAAACTCTATTTAGCCCTATGCTAGGTCCGGCTAGGTCAATTTGGGTCAAGGGTTCGATTTGGAAATTTTAGGGCTAAATTGAACAAATTAAAAGTTAGGGATGCATTAGATGGACTAAATTGAAACAAAATCAAAAGTTTAGGGCGGTCACGTGCATGGCACATGCCACGTAACGACCAATTTGGACGGAAAGTTAACGGTGGTACCAAAAGGATACAAAGTTGAAAGAATTGGTATCAAAAGTATACAAAAAAAATAGAAGTGGTACCAAAAGTGGATTCTGTGCATAGAAGTGGTATGAAAAGGTACTTAATCCCATATATATATATATTAGCAATATTGGAAATTATTTTAAAAAATTAATATTTCTTGGTGGCTAAGTTAAGTTTTTAGTGGACTTTAAAACCCTATTTAGCCCACAAGACATATTTCGGCCGAACCCTAGGGTTTATGAGCCGGTCCAATTGCTAAACCGGAATGCATAAAACCAATCCGGGCTTTCTTAATCGGATCGACCTAGTCGGGTCGGGTCGGACCGTAGTAACTAAATTGAACCTAACCTAACCGGTTTTGAGTGATAAACCAAACCACTATCTTATTTTATTGAACCATTTCGGACCAAACCAGAATTTTTAAAACCAAACCGAGTTGAACCGGATTTTAAAATTTGGATCGAACCACTTTAAAATTTTTGGAAATTTTAAATTGTTCAATAAAATAGGATGTCAAATTTTAAATCCAAAATGTTTCCGAACTTTAAAATTAGCCTAAACAGTGCTCTTAGGGTTTGTGTTTTAATACACGGTTTCAGTTAAAACCCTAATGCCTGGTTTCGATTATGGGGATGGATCTCGGACTTGCATGTTTTTGGGACTGGATTAAATTAGTGGGCTGATTTGCATATGTTTACTTTTTGCATCATATATTTTGATATAATTAGAACTGTCGTCTTGACTTAGTCAAGCTAGCTGGATATTATATTGCGATCATTGAGCTCTGGGATTTAAATATATGGTTTGCGCAATAGGATAGACATGCTATGCTGATTGAAAGTGCCTAGAACCCATGTCTAGAAATTCGCATGATTGATTGTAAGCATGAATTGCAAAACAGCCCCTAGTATTTTCAAAGCGTTTTATAAATCCAAAAATTCCAGTCGCCAGTTATGCATGATTTGTGCGGATGTTGCATGTTTTGACGCGTATGCTAGGATGTTCATGATAGAACGCATGTGATAATTTACTTTACGTAGAATTATATATGCTAGGAACATTAGACGCATGACGCGTAAGCATGTTTTGTTCGATATGTATGGCATGGTATGATGATTTGCTAGATGTAGTATAATTATAAATATGCATGCGTAAATTATCGGATAATTTTACAAAATAATAAGGGCCTTGGGAAAGCCAAGATCGGGTATGCTTATTTGAAAATTCCCGTTCCGGTAATTTGCAACAGAATAACCGTTTTCAAAATACTGATCTATTAGACTGAAAACGACAATAGTGTGAATTCTTTCACGACACCCCCTACCTCAGTTTACTGAAGGTTGGTTTGGTTTAGTGACTAAAGGATCACTATTTGTCGTATTCCTTCTTCGTAGATAATCCGATGTTTGCAATTCTGTCAAAATGTCATTGTCTTCCTGAATTTGCATAATTATCAATGTACTAGTTTTCATGGCTAAGTCGGTACGCTTCTATGAACCTTGCAATCTTAATGGTATAAATTATGATGAACGTAAGGAATATGTATAGGACTCCTCTCTGCTACGATTCCGAAAAGCAGATAGGACAATTACAATTGAATATGGTAGTTCGTATGATTTTGACAATGTGAAATGAACGTGATAGTTTGTTTCCTAAATATTGAAGTAGATTCTTTGATGATCTAAATGCGTATGTGGTGATACATTCAACCTTGAATAAAAGGGGTTGAAGAAGACTTCAAATTGCAACCAGACAATGTCAAAGCTTGGTATCCCTTTGCATCTGCCTCGGTAGAAGCAATGATGTTAAAGCTAGAAATGTTTCGGTTGAATGTGATGGTCTTTTCTTTACATGGATGCTGGTGTAATAGACACTCGAGACCTTCGCAATAAAAGGGTCAACATGAAAAGACGTATATGGTTGCCTTACATTGACAAGATTCAATAACCTTGAGTCTAGTCAAGTACAGTAACCAATGCAGTGAAGCGACAACCTTCTCAGCTCACCACAATAGATCGAATGAAGTAAATTGTGATCCATATATCATGGAGGGAACTTGACCGTAAAAGGTTTTAAACGATTATCCGGTGGGTTAAACTCCATTGATAAAGTACGTCTCAAACACGCCTCGTATGTCATGTATGTAATAAAGCCGTAAACGTTTTACTTGAACACAAATCATTTGATGTGATTCACTAGTGAATTTAATCATATGTGATGTTCAACATGACTTAAAGTTCTCGACTATCTATACGGTAAACATGGATCAAATATGTGACCTTCAGATCAAGAATCCTACCATTGTCATTTATCATTCGTTGTTCGTCTGAATTACTAAATTTTGGTTATTTAGAAATTCGTTATTATTGATTAAAGTAATTATTGCTCGATTCAAAGCTTGGGAGCATTCCGAGAAACAATTTACTTATCAATTTCACGTTCCGGTCAAATGGAACGATCCGAAACGAAATTTCAAACCCACAGGTTAGAATCAAAATTTCGGCTATGTAAAAGTGGTCGAACAAAAACGAAACCTTTTACATACTCTGTCATCTCAGTCAGGTCAAACTGAATTGAATAAATTCATCGATTACATAGTTCTAAAAGGCAAACCGACTTACCTCATCCTTATTTTTTATGTACTCCATTAAACATATGTATCCCAAAATAATATGCATTTTAAAACCGAGTTAATTTTAAATTCGGAAATTAAAACGATTTCAAAACCACGGTTTAGACCTGGTATAATGCGCATGGCGCATGTCACCTCGAGAGACGAGACACATCGTTTTAAAAGTACGAATTTAATGATGAAGTAATTTCATGAATGCTGAACTTTTCGTTTGTAATCCTTTGGATATAACTCTTTGATAACTACTTAGATTATACGTTGCATTACAGCTACTACAATCTAGTAAAATATCAACCATGGCATTAAAAGCGACAGCTTAAATGCATGGTCCATAAGATAGATAAATCTATGGATGAGTTAAATAAACGAAAAGAAGTAGTCGGTATAACGACTCTCCCACCATTAGCCTTGAACCAAGAGTTTGGCTAAAAGTATTCATTAAACACTTCAAGAAACATAGTTCAGAATTACATAATGTTAGAGTTGCACATTAATTGTTCCTGCGGGATGAGATTAATTTAACTCACATTAATGTAAAACACTATGTTCTGACAAAATCGGTTAACACGTTACCATAAAAGCTAATGAATGATTCGGGTAAAACATTATCATAAAGACGCATTAATTTGCGCATTAAAACAAGTATTTATTAAGAGTACGCACTACTCTCGGAGAATACGAGTTTTAAAATTAGCTTGAAACAATGGTTTCGTGGTCAAACATGGCACATTATAAAAGTTTGAGGATGAATTTCCAACGCTTTGCAGAATGAAACAAGCTAGTACTGATTGAGTTAACAGATGGTTGATGGAGATTCTCAGGTCCCACTTACTTAGAGTGGGAGAATTGATATAGCATAAGTGATTGATTTGGTAAATGATGATGGAAACGTCTTCATAATAAATCCAGTGGAAGAGCTCACTCCCCCTCACACATAATCATCACTAATTTCAAAATGCGAATCAAGTCGGACCTGATAATCATGATAATGAACTATTTCAACTGCCCATTTTTCCTAGTGGGAGTGGAACAACCAACTTGGTTCCAGATCCTAGAGATCGAGGAATACATCTCGGAGGTAAAAACCCGAGACCGAGAGGATATTCCAAAGCAAGTTCAACCACCACCATTGTTCCCAGTGGGAGTAATGCCCCGATAAGAAGCATTATTCCGAGTGGGAGTAACAATCAGACAAAAACATGGGATTAATGTGCCTAGACATAGTCAAAGGCAATGAAATTCTCTCTAGAAGTATCCCATCAAACGAGATGTGTTAAACATCTTGATGTTCGTTCTTGAACCAGTAACGGTTCAGCAAGCAAAGGAAGGACCTCAAAACGAGGGAATGGAGGAAAAAAATGGAGGATGAAATTGCCTAAATAAGAACTAATTCCATTTGGTCATTAGTTGATTTGCCAGCGAACCGCAGAGCAATAGGAGCTCAGTGGGTTTTGAAACTCAAACTCACTGCTGATGGAGAAGTCGAGCGATACAAAGCTCGACTAGTTGCGAAAGGATATACCCAAATCCACGGAGTGGAATTTGATGAAACATACTCACCAACTGTGCGTTACACCACAGTAAGGGCCATCATTGCCCTAGTTGCTAGTCTTGATCTAGAGCTACATCAAATGGATGTTAAGACCGCATTCCTCCATGGAAACCTGGAGGAAGAGATCTATATGGAGCAGCCGGAGGGCTTCATTAATCCTGGCAAAGAATGTAAAGTTTGCAAACTCCAAAGATCTATATACGGCCTTAAACAATCGTCTCGGCAATGGTATCACAGATTCCACGAGGAAATCGTCGGATACGGATTCGTGAATCTTCACGAGGATCCCTGCGTATACACCAAGACCTCCGGGTCTAAGTATATCATCATAACACTATACGTGGATGAGATACTCATTGCTGCGAACGACGTGAGTTCATGAATAAATCAAAGTCCTGGTTAGCATCAGCATTCGAGATGAAAGACATGGGAGAGGCTACGTACATCTTAGGCATCAAAATTGCCCGAGATCGTGCCACCCGGAGATTATGTCTATCTCACGAATCATATATCAACAAACTGTTGAAAAGATTCAGAATGCTGGATGCTAAACCCGTGGATACGCCGGTTGTGTTCGGGTACGCGCTATCAAAGCGTGATGGCCCAAAAAACCAGCAGGAGCGTGAACAGATGAAGAATGTAGAGTATCTGAGCATGGTAGGGAGTCTAATGTACGCCATGCTCTGTACTCGGCCAGACATCTGTTACGTTGTGGGCCTAGTAGCAAGATTCCAATCAGATCCTAGTTATCAACATCTAAAGGCCGTAAAACGAATTATCAGATATCTGAAAGGTACTGCCGACTACGTTCTGTGCTATGAGGGCGATCAGCTCGAATTGACCGGTTATAGTGACGCCGACCACGGTGGCGATCCGGATGATCGTAAGTCCACCACAGGAGGAGTTTTCCTCCTTGCTAATGCTGCCATATCATGGGTAAGCAAGAAGCAATCTTGTGTCGTGCTTTCCACTATGGAATCAGAATTCGTTGCCCTCTCCAAAAACGCACAAGAAGTGTTCTGGCTGAAAAGGCTTCTTACTGCATTAATTGGCACCGACAAGAAGAGTAAACCTGTGAAGGTGTGCTCCGACAGTCAGGCGGCCATTACGGCAGTTAGGAATCCAAAATAGCATAGTAGGACAAAGCACATTGATGTGAAATACAATTATGCTAAATCTGTTCTGGAAGACAACATGATCACTTTAGAATACTTGCCTACAGACAATATGGTCGCAGACTCTTTAACTAAGCCGTTACGTAGGGAGATTTTTGAAAAGCACGTAAAACTGCTTAGATTATGTATGGCTTAAACTGTGTGGCTTATAAAAGTGATAACATTTTGACATTTGAAATTATGTTTCAATTAAATAAAATAATTGTAATTTAAGTTTATGATTTATCGACGTCATAATGATTAACAACATCGGATTTTACGGTCTATAAATTAAGTCGTAGGAATAAGTAAAATTCTTCCAGGAAAATTATGTCGAATGTGAACCTTGCCTCGTCAAACAGGCACGGTCATCTTGTAAGGAGAGAGGGACCTCTACCATAACAAGATTGGCTAAGAATCAGGGGAGTAAACCTGATTAAGCAAAACGATAACATTGTCACGCGTAACAACATGACTTAATCTTCGTTTTGTAAATCGCCGAGTTAGACTTTGTCCATCACTATATCACATTCAAGGCCAGATGAGAGATTTTGCGATAGCACTATTGACATATCCCATCCCTGGCTTTACCAGGTGTGCTATCGACGAGTGCATCATACTGCGCGTGCCACGTTCGACCACGGGGTCATGCTCGGTTGTGCTAGCTAGAATCCTTGTGATTCAAATGGCGCATACTTCTTCACCTTGAGCGTGTGATTGATCCCGGATGTTTTATGAAGAGGCATCTAAAGTATCCTCACGGATTCTAAGGTCTGGCTCAATGCTCGCTTCCCGGCGTACGAGCGTAGTGCCAAAGAAAACAGCCAAGTGACCACGTCTTGGAAACCGGTTGAGTCAGACTAAGGGTATAAGCGATGGGGATGGTCAAGTTCACCTTTAATTCACCGACTCTCGTGTTCACTAGGTGGCCGCCAACCGGATATTAGTTGAAGGTTGTGAACACTTGTACGGATGCCCTGGAGAAGTATTCCTTTGTGGAAAACTGGGAAATTGGAGAATTAACAGTTGACAAAAGGTACAGTACGGTACATAGTTTTATTTCAAACAGGTTTGGTTCATGAAAGGGAATCAATATTCTGCAGGCACTACAATACTCCTAACTGATAAGTAGCACGATGCCCGTCGTATCCGCCGGTCGCATGGCAAGCCTCGTATGAACTATTCAGAGACGGAGACGAAGACTGAGATGTTGACACTATTGTGTAATCGTATAGATTAACGAGCACCCTCCCAATCCGGCGAGTGGGAGCTGTTAGCATATGGTGACGTGGCGCTGTAATAGGAGCCCGTTAATTAAGGGAATTACCTAAGTTAATTAGGTAATTGTCAATCTGGACTAATTGGGCCAAATCCAATTAGTAATTGACAGGGGATGCCCAAAATGGGCCTCCCCCCCTTTATGCATGGTTCGGCCGAAACCCTAGTACCACATTGGTTGGAGTTTCCTTTTAGCAACTCCACCCAATACTATATATAGGGGTCACTCCTAAGGGTTTAAACAACCAATTAAGAACAAGGATCTCCATTGAGAAAACTTGTCACCCTAGTCTAATATTTCGGCACCATCAACATCAAGTCCGAGGTTCCATCTCCGTTGAAGAATCGATCAGAGGTCTTGTTGTGGAGCTACATCGCGTGGGACTTCTTCTAACGAAGAACTTGCACGTGGTTCCGACCGGAGGATCAGAACTCCCTCCACATCGTTCTTGGGCAGGAAAGCTAAAAGGTATGTGTACTAATTCCGCTGCGTAGATTAGATTTCTTGCTAGTAGACGTTTAGCATTCCGTAGTATTACGTCCCCGTAATCCAACACAAATATGCATGTATGATATGGAAGTATCATGTATGACACGTACGCTTGAATGTTGAGGATGAAGCAGCATGTTATAGTTTACTTAGAAAGTAGAATTATATGAATGCTAGCATGAGTTCCTCGGAACATTAGACCCATGACGCGTGTGCATGATATGTGGTTTAGATGATGAATTTGGCTTGCTATGATGATTTACTTGTGTAGTAGAATTATATATGCATGCGTAAGTTCATCGGAACATTTTTAAATACAAAAGGGCCTTGGAAAGCCAAGATCGGGTATGCTTATTTCAAAGTTCCCGTTCTCGATAATTTGCGAATAAAACCGTTTTTTAAAGAGACTGATCTATTTGGATTGAAGACGGCAATAGTGTGAACTCTTTCACGAACCTCCTTCCCTCGGTTTACTGGCGGTCGGTTGGTTTAGATGGCTGATGAATCATTATTTGTCGTATTCTATCTTAATAGATAGCCGATGTATGCAATTCTTTCTCAAAATGTTATTGTCTCCCTGATTATGCACGATTATCAATGTGTTCGTATAAGTTGGTTGAATGAGTGTGATTCAATAATCCTCGCAATCTTGATGGTATGGATTATGATGAATAAAATGAGTATGTGTTGAATTCTCTGCTACGATTCCGAAAAGCGGAGAGGACAACTACATATGAATATATTAGTCTGTATAATTTTGGCATTGAGATATGAATGTGATAATTTGTTTCCCCAAGAATGGGAGTAGGTTCTTTGATGATCTGAACGTGTATGTGGTGATACATTTAACTCTAGATAAAGGGGTTGAAGAAGACTTCAATTGCAACCAATGTTACAGCTTGGTATCCTTTTGCATCCGCCTCGGTGGAAGCAAGGATGCTAAAGCTAGAAATGTTTTGGTTGAATGTGATGGTCTTCTCTCTTTCCATGGATGTTGTTGTAAAAGCTGCTCGAAACCTTCACGATGAAAGGTTAACATGGAAAAGATGTATATGGTTGTCTGATGTTGACGGGACTCACTTACCATGAGTCTAGTCAAGTACAATAACCACAGCAATAAAAGGACAACCTCCTCTGCTCACCATAGTGGTTCGAAAGAAGGCAACCATGATCCGCATATGATGAAGAGATATGGACCGAATAGATCCTATACGATAATCCGGTGGGTTAAACTCCGTTGATAAAGTCCGTCCCAAGTACGCCTCGTATGTCATGAGTATAAATCTGGAAAATGTTTTATACTGACACAAATCATTTGATGTGATTCACTTGTGAATTTACTCAGGTGTAGTGTCCAACATGACTCAAAGTTCTCGACTATGTGTGCGACAAGCGTGGCCTTCAGATCAAGAACCATATCATTGTCATTTATCATTCGTTGTTCATTTGAGTTACTAAAATTTTGGTTATTTCGAGATTCAGAGTTATTGAATGAAATAATTGTTGCTCGATTTGAAGCACGATTTGCTTATCAATTTAACGGTCCCGCAAAAGGGAACGATCCGAAACGAAAATCCATACCCACGAGTTTGGAACCAAATTTTTCGGCCATGTAAAAGAGGCTGAATGAAACGAAACGACACACATACTGCATCATCTTAGTCGAGACAACTAGACTGAATAAACTCATCGATTGCGTAGCTAGATCGAAAGATTTAATATTTCTTACTTGTTAGTACTCCATTATATGATAAATTCCATAATTATGAACATGTTTAACACCGATTGGATTAAGTTAGATTGAATTTTGGAAACGGAGCAATTTATTCCATGGAATGGAACCTGGAATGAGCGCCACGAGCGCGTGTACCTCGAAAGACGGAACACATCGTTTTCAAAGTACGAATTTAATGATGAAGTGTTTTAATGAATGAATGCTGAATTTTCATTTGCCTCCCTTTGGAAATAATTCATTCAATACTTGCACGATGATGAGAGGTATGTTTCACAAGCTACCACGAAACTCGTAAAGTATAAACTGACGCATAAGGCAAAAGCTCAATGCACAGTTCAAAGATGGATAAGTCTTTGAGATGAATTAGCCAATGAAAAGGATGATGTCGGTAAAACGGCTCTCCCACCAAATGCCTTGAACGAAAAGTTTGGCAACACATTCATATTGATAAAGCACTTCATCAACTATATCGGTTAACACGACGCCATAAAAGATAAAAGAAATGGTAACGAGTTAAATCTTATCATCATGCGACATTAACTTGCACATTAAACAAGTATTTGAAACGAGAGTATGATGACTACTCTTAGAGGATACATGTTTAAAATGGCTTATGATAATAATGTCGTGGTCGAACATGAGACGTTACATGACTTGATGACAAATTTTTAATGCTTGGTGAAATCAAAACAGACGAAGTCTTGATCAAATTGGAGCAGGATAACGATGATGGTCAGGTCCCACTTACTTCGAGTGGGAGATTTGAGGCAGCAACACAAGTGAATGAAATGGTGAATTAAGATGGGGACATTTTCATAGTAAATCCAGTGGGAGGAGTTAATCCTACCACACAGATCACTGTTGCTGCATGTACGAATCAAGTTGAACCTGATAATCACGTTGTCGAACCGCTGGATGAAAATTCCAATAATACCACAACTACCCATTGTTTCCAGTGGGAGTGGGTTAACCAACTTGGTTCCAAGGCCGAGAGGTCGTCCAAGGAAAGTTGTAGGTCAAGGTTCCAGCACTACCCTTGTTCCTAGTGGGAGTGATGCTCCGATAGAAAGCATTATTCCGAGTGGGAGCAACGTTCAGACTCAAGATGGGATTAACGAGCCTAGACGAAGTCAAAGGCATCGAACTTCTCCCAAGAAGTTTCCCATCGAGAGGGGTGAGATATTCACCTAACTTCTGTTGATGAAACGGTAACGGTTCAACAAGCGTTGAATGGAACTCAAGCGAAGGAATCGAGGAAAGCAATGGAGGAAGAGATCGCCTCAATGAAAGCCAATTCGGTATGGTCTTTAGTTGATTTACCTGATAACCGTAGGGCCATAGGGGCTAAGTAGGATCTGAAACTGAAACTCACTGCTGATGGAAATGTCGAGTGATACAAAGCTCGACTAGTTGCGAAAGGATACACCCAGCTTCACGGGGTGGGCTTTGATGAAACATACTCACCGACTGTGCGGTACAACACAGTCAGGGCAATCCTAGCCCTAGTAGCATGCCTCGATCTAGAACTGCACCAAATAGATGTTAAGACTGCATTCCTCCACGGAAACCTGGAGGAAGAGATCTATATGGAGCAACCGGAGGGTTTCATTACTCCTGGTAACGAACGTAAAGTTTGTAAACTCCAAAGGTCTATTTACGGTCTTAAACAATCATCTCGGTAATGGTACCGCAGGTTCCACGAATAAATCGTTGGAAACGGATTCGTGAATCTCCACGAGGATCCATGCGTGTATACAAAGACCTCCGGGTCTAAGTACGTCATCTTAACTTTATACGTGGATGACATACTCATTGCTGCGAACGATGTGAGTTTCATGCACGAATCAAAGTCCTGGTTGGCATTTTTATTTGAGATGAAGAACATGGGAGATGCTACATACATCTTGAGCATTAAAATTGCTAGAGATCGTGCCGCCCGGGGATTGTGTCTATCTCAGGAAGCCTATATCAACAAACTGTTGAGAATGTTTAAATTACAAGATGCCAAACACGTGGAGACGCCGGTAGTATTCGGGAGCGCGTTGTCAAAACGTGACGACCCGAAGAACCAGCAAGAGCGTAAATAGATGAGGAATGCCGAGTATTTAAGCATGGTCGGAAGTCTCATGTACGTCATGCTTTGTACTCGTCCAGAAATCTGTTACACTATGGGCCTAGTAGCAAGATTCCAATTAGACCCAGGCTATCAACATTTAAAAGTTGTAAAGCGGATCATACGATATCTGAAAGGTACTGCCGACTACTTACTGTGCTATGAGGGAAGGAGGTTAGAATTGACCGGATTCAGTGACGCCGACCATGGTGGCGATCCGGATGATCGTAAGTCCACCATAGGAGGAGTGTTTCTCCTTGCTGATGCCTCCATTTCATGGACGAGCAAGAAGCAATCATGTGTCGCGCTGTCTACGATGGAATCGTATTTCGTTGCTCTCTCCAAAAATGCACAGGAAGCGGTCTGGCTGAAAAGGCTTCTTACTGCGCTACTTGGTGGCGATGTCGAGAGTAAACCTGTGAAGGTGTTCTCTAACAGTCAAGCAGCCATTGCAGCAGTAAAGAATCCAAAGTACCATAGTAGGACTAAAACATTGATGTGAAATATAATTATGCTAAATCTATGGTAGAAGATAATATAATCACTTTAGAAAACTTGCCCACTAATGACATGGTGGCGGACCCATTAACTAAACCATTACGCAGAGAGACATTTGAAAAGCACATTAAACTGCTTGGATTGCGTAGGGTTTAGAAGTGGGCTTGTGTCTGTGATAACATTTTGATAAATTGAAAGTTACATTTTTAAGAGAATTGCAGTTTGAGTTTATGATTCATCGACGTCATAATGATTAATTACATTGGATGGTACAGTATATAAACTGAGTCGTAGGAGGACGCAATCCTCTGCTTAAAATTATGTCGAATTTGGGCCTTGCCTAGTCACACAGGCACGGTCGTCTTGTAGGCGAGGGGGGCCTCTACCAAAGCAAGGATGGCCAAGAACCAATTGGGAAACTTGGTTATGCAAAACGATCATTTGGTTTCGGAGTAACACGACATGATCTTCGTTTTGCACTTCGCTGGTGATGAACTCTATTCGTCATTTAACCACATTCTGGGCCAGATGAAAGTATGCGATAGAATCATTGACATATCCCACGCCTGACATTGTTCGGGTATGCTATCGACGCGTGGTTCATACTACGCGTGCCACGTTCGACCACGGGGTCATGCTCGGTTGTTCTAGATAGAATCTTCGCGATTCGGACGGGCGCAAACTACTTCACCTTGAGCGTGTGATTGATCGCGGGAGCCTTATGAAGAGGCGTCTGAAGTATCCTCATGGACTCAGAACCCATATCTAAAGTCAGGCTCAATGTTCGCTTCCCGGCGTACGAGCTTAGTGCTGAAGAAAAATGCCAAGTGACCACGTTTTGGAAACCGGCTGGGTATGACTAAGGGTATGAACGATGGGGATGGTCAAGTTCACTTGTAATTCACCGATTCTCGTATTCACTAGGTGGCCACCAACCTGATATTAGTTGAAGGTTATGAATACTTGTACGGATGCCCTGGAGAGGTATTCCTATGTGGAAACTGGGCAATTGGAGAATTAACAGTTGACCTAGGATACAGCGTGATACAAACTGATGTTTTTAACAGGTTGATTTTAGATAGGGAATCAACGTTCCGCGGGCGCTACAACACTCCTAACAGATGAGTAGCACGATGCCCGTCGTATCCGCCGGTCGCACGGCAAACCTCATATGAACTATTCGGAAGCAGAGGCAGGATCAGAAGAGTGGAATGTTGATGCGATTTGGACGACAATACATTCCATTCCGGCGAGTGGGAGTTGTTAGCATATGGTGACCGGGCGCCGTAATTGGTAGCCCATTAATATGTATAGGTAACCTAAGAAATTGGGTTAATGTCACATTAGGGAAATTGGGCTTGGCCCAAATCCCAATTGACATGAGAGGCCCGAAATTGGGCCTCCCTAACATAAGTGGCCGGCAGAAATATACGAGGTGCAAAGTGGACTTTTGTCCACTTTGCTCCTCCTATAAATAAGGGGTCTTAGGGTTTTATTTGGGGTAGTTCACAATTCTTCATAAGTGGTGATTTGAGAGAAAAACCCTTCCCCCCCCCCCCCTTAAGAGCATACTTCGCCGAACCCACCACCAAATGTGTGCCAATTTGCTTAGAGCAAAACACTCCGGAGATCCGTCCTTGCCAAGTATTGATCAGAGGCTTTGCTGTGGAGCTAATACCACGTAGGGTTTATTTAACAAGAACCTTCACGGGTTCCGTCCGGTGGATCGTGAACTCCCTCAGCAAGATCCTTGGGACTACAGATAAGGTTTAAGGTATGTGCACATCTTCCGCTGCGTAATTCTGCTTACAAGCATGTACCTTATTTATGTTTCCGTAGTAATTAACCACGTAATCCAACACAATTTCCCTAGGGTTCAGCCGAAAAACACCAATTGGAAATAAGTGGTCAAATTTCAAGATAAAATTTTACTAAGATCTACAATCCAATGTTTGATTTTGATAAAAGTCACGTTTTTCTTGAATATCATGAACATCAATTTCTACTAAGAGCATCATGAAAATTTCGGCACTAACACTTATAAAAATCGGAAATTTTAAATTTTCACTACTTAAAATTTCGGCCAACATGTTTAAAATCAAGAAAATCAATTTATCAAAATCATGAACTCCTAACACGTGCTCTGATACCACTGTTGGATTACGGATCTAAATACTACGGAAACTCAAATAGGGTACATGCTAGTAATCAGAATTACGCAGCGAAAGATGTGCACATACCTTATAATCTTTCCGTAGTCCCAAGATCTTGCTGAGGGAGTTCTCGATCCACCGGACGGAACCCGTAGAGGTTCTTGTTAAGGAAGCCCTACGCGGTATAGTCTCCACAGTAAAGCCTCAGATCGATTCTTGGCCGGTACAGATCTCCGGAGTGTTTGCTCAAAGCAAATTGTCACACCCTTGGTGTTGGGGTTAGGTTCAGCCGAAGTATGTGTTTTAGGGATATGGGGTTTTCTCTCAAATTGTCACAAATGAGGAATTGTGAATTACCCTAATAAAACCCCTAATACTCCATATTTATAGGAGGAGCAAAGGCCCACACCTATATTTTGGTCGGCCTTGGTGTATAAGGGAGGCCCAATTTTGGGCATCTCATGTCAATTGGGATTTGGGTCTACCCCAATTTCCCAAATGTGACATTTAACCAATTATCTCAGGTAACATATACATATTAATGGACTTTCATTTACGGCGTCCAGTCATCATATGCTAATAGTTGGATCCAGAGAACGGTTATAATCAAACTCTTCATATGTTTAATCTCTTCCTTAGATCAACATGATTTTGATTTAGTAAACCCTAGGTTCCATGCATGTCCAATTTCTCCTTAATACTCTGCTAACTAGTTGAAATCTTGATTTAGTCTTTGATTTTACTCTAATCGGCATATCTTAGAAGATTTTTACAACCGGCATTGTTCGATTAGAAGTCAGTTTTGTTGTAAAACTGACTAGTGTCAATTTTTTTTCATATGATTGGTAGATATTAACCATTTGTGGTATGTGATTTTTTTTCTTCAGATGGACACAGAATTGTAGAGACCGAAACTGAACAAATGCCTCGAATTAGAAGTGACTACCAGGCAGAATTACCAAACCTGATGTCAAAGGCTGATTACATACAACTTATTGAGGGAAGAAGCCATATAGAGGATAGTAAAACTAGTAGTGACCATGCTGCTGCTGATGCTGTAGATTACCATTCTTGGAGCGTGATGGAGGAGGACGCGTTCCTATTAGCTCTATACATATTCGGGAGGAACTTTCTTCTTGAATAAATACATGGAGGATCGAAATCAATGGAGAATGTATTATCTCATTTCTACGCAACAATTTACCAGTCTGAGAGGTATGTAAATGGATGGAATGTAAGAAAGGAAAAACCAGAAAGTATGCTCATGGAGCCCAGATTTTTACCTGACTGAGGTAGAAGAAGTTACTTTCCCGTCTGCTCCCACTTTTCTCCAACGAAAATGACATGAAATTAATAAATGAGGTATATATGCTCAATTTTTCCATCTGCACCTTCAAATATGGTTAAATGCAAGCTTTCTTGGATCATAAGTTATATAAACAAGCAATTTATAACATGAGTTTAATTTTTTTTTCTCCTACAGGTTTCAAAGTCATTAGAAGAGGGTAAAATGTCACTCGAGGAATATGTATTTGCTCTAAAGGATATGGTCGGGTTAAACAATCTTATAGAGGTTGTTGGAATTGTTAAAGGGAAGCATGACAAACACAGCCATTCATCACCCTCGAATAATATCACTATTGATGCAAAAGTCATATACAGAGCTTTCATCTGCAAAAATAGTGAATTTCATCAAAGTAGTGCTCGTTTAAGTAAAGCCAAATCCAGTGATCTCTTCTGGGAAGCTGTATGGCTTCGTTTTGGCAAATGGGTGGCATTCTGAAGAATCACGAAAGAATGTTTTGGTGTTTCTGATTATTGGAGTTGATAAGTTTTCTAGAGGAGGCGGTCTCGTTAAGGGAAGACATTACTTTGAATCTGCCAACGATGTGTTGAGCAAAGTTGCAACTGAACCACACAACTCATACAAATCGAGGTTGCTGAGGTAGTTAGCGATATATCGAGATATTCTGGTGCTGAAAGAAATTACGAATCAAACATGTAGTTGATTTTTTTTTCAATGATGAAACCTTTTTTTTAACATTTTTTTTTTTAGTTGAAAATATTAAACTTTTTTATTTAAAATAATTGGATTGGGCTACAAAATAATAATTTATAGTGTTATATGTGAAGCACAGGCCTGACTGCGGTCAGACCGATCCCCGACCGGGCGAACCGAACCCTAACCAGTTCGGGGTCCAGTCCGGCTGATAACATTGCTCCTGAATCTTGATGGCAATGACCACCATATTACGACACCTCGTGAAATAAACAGCCACAAACGATTTTTTTTTTGTGTGCAAGCCACAAGAGATTGATTGCTGTTCATCTCATTCCTTCCCACCCTCGTCCAATTTCACAGAGCTTTCTGAGAATTCATTCATTCAATTGAAGAAATATCCATTTGGAAATTTATGGTGTCTCGGTGACAGGGCCAAGTCCTTTCTATCCTCCATGTTTTCTTTGGTTTGCCACCTAATCTCATCATCCATTTCCATCTCTCCCTAGATCTGCGCCATCATTAAATTTACGATAATAAACATAGGTATCACCTTTTGAAGGTTTGGAATTGATGACGATTTTGGTGAGTGATGTTAGGGTTTTTGGATTAGTTATTGAGCAGATTTCTCTCTTCTTCTTTTTTGGTTTTAGTGTCAAATGTATTCGGTTGAAAAGAAATATTGCAGAGGATTTGTTGGTCGATAATAAATGCATGCTGCAAATTTAATATTGTATGCTGGTGCAACTTTCTATGAATGGCTTGTTCAATACATTTCGCAGGAGATACAAAGTCGGTAAAATTTATCTGGAGGGTGAACAGTATTTTCTGAGTGCATATTCTGGAGAAAGTGGAGGTTAATTTTGGTGCCATAATGGAGTCGGCAGTTCAAGAATACAGTGGAAATGTTGGAACCGTGTTAGTTCCGATGCGATTTGTTTGGCCCTATGGGGGTAAAAATGTGTCACTCAGTGGATCCTTTAATAGGTTGGGGTTGAGACATTAAATTTGTCTTCAAGAAAGATTTTTTAAACATGATTCCAGTAATATCGGTTTGCTGTTTGTCAGATGGTCTGAGTTGATCGCTATGTCCCCTGTTGAAGGATGCCCTACTGTGTTTCAGGTCGTAGTTTGTTTACCGCAGGGATGCCATCATGTAAGATCTATAAAAAAAAGTTTGATTTCTTAGATTCATTGTTGGACCTGAAAAATATGTCTTCAGCACTTATGTTGAACATGTACAGTCTTTTGTATTTCGTTATATTGACAATGCACACAATTATTCAAAGTTTTTTTCAACCAGCTTGATCCAAAATGATTTGTCAGCAACGAACTGGCGCTTTTCTAAGATTTCTGTTGGAAAATGTTTTTAATTAAGATATGTTCTTTTCACAGTGAAATATTTCAAGAAAATGATATAGAGAGTACTACATCTGACATCCCATTAGATTGATCTTTATGCACTTTGCTTGACATTTTAACTAGATTCAGCATGTTAATTTTCCTGGTCAAGAGATACAAAATAAGTAGATGTAGATCATCATTTGGTTGATAATCCACAAATCACTAAAATGATATATCTTTGTAGACATTTATAGCACATCTATTATGCATATGTACTTGCCATTATGGATTTAGAAATGTCACTTTGGACTTAAGTTGTGTAACAAGAAATGTGATTTTGAACATATGCAAGGATGAAATGAGATAATGGTTCTTTTTGGTTAGGAACTAACATGAAATTAAGTGCAATTATTGTGAAAACATGTTTCTTTTATTGTATGCACACAAATGTGTGAATGATGAAAGTTAAAAGCGCAATTATGAGGATAAACAAACTTAATGAGCAGCTAGAGATAATAATAAGTTGATTGGGGTCTCTCTTACTCCTTATAGATATAGATTATGATTTGTCTCTTAAAATATGCACATTCAAGTGGATAACTGAAGTAGTTGAATTCAACATTGGTTTGGGCTTAAATGTAGATACATAATGGACAAACCAACCATTCCACTTTATGCTTGAGACAAAAAATACTTACCTGTCTGCCTTGTATGAACATTAATTTTGTAACAATAACCACTTAAAGGTACACTGTGCTTCTTTGGATGAATGGGGGCTCTACTTATATCTGTGTAATCGTTATTGAAGATATATCTTTCAATTTACTAGAGTTCTTTCCTTTGGTCCTAAATATTCTCCGAGTAGTTTCCATGACCAGTTCTCTATATTGATGTACTTCTTATTCATGTTATTCAGTGGTTTGTCAATCTTAATGCAGTACAAGTTTTCAGTTGATGAACAATGGAAGCATGATGAACTGCAACCATGCGTGAGTACAGAGTATGGTATAGTGAACACCATCTTCTTGCTTCCGGAGGCTAACCATCTATCATGTTCGCATACAGCACCTGTAGCCATGGATGCTAAAAACCGAGGTTTCAAACACTTGGTAAGAGTCTGTTATTTCACATGGATAGTGCATTGAAGTCTTGAAAGTTATTATTTTGTCGTTTCTGACTTCTATAAAGTGAAGTGGCACGTACTTAATAAGTGTTGTATAATCTATATTTTTTTTCCTGCATTCCACATATTTTTTTTTAACTTCTGATGTGATTTTCACTGCGGGTTGCATTTTTTCGACACCCTACTTCCTGAATCAAATCTAAATTTGGCTGGCTCGTGGTTGAAGTGCAGCTTCCAGGCACTGTTAGTCCAGTAATCGACTCTGGCACAAGCAATTTGGAGTCGAAAGTAGTTGCCTCCTGTCAACAGATTTCTGCCCTATTGTCTAACAAAACAGCTTTTGAGTTACTACCAGAGTCAGGCAAGGTTTGGATGAGTACTTGTTTGGAAGTATTTGTTTTTAGGGTATTGCTAAGTTTACCATTCAACTGTGCTTAGTTTCGATTTGTCTAGCTTACAGGTAGTAGCAGTGGACATTGAGATGCCCATAAAGAAAGTCTTCCATATTTTCTATGAGCAGGTATTATGTCGCTGATTGATGTAAATTCTAGATATGTTAGCCATGAGGATTTGAGTTACTACATATATTTGGTCATGCATTTCATCTATCTTTAACATATACTGTGGGGAGTCAACATTTACTATTAGGAACAAAATTTCTCAGGGAATCAGTACAGCTCCTCTGTGGGACTTCAGCAAGGAGCAATTTGTTGGTGTATTGAGTGCAATTGACTTCATCTTAATTTTGGAAGAGGTATAAATTCAAGCAGAAGTAGGACTAATGTCCTCGGCTATATAGTTTACATTGACGTGCATATATATGTGCTTCGGTCATCAAGACCTCAATTGAGAGTACAGACGGTTGACCAAAAATAATTTCAACATATTGTTCAATATTCTTCTGGTCTTAACTATGGTTTTGTGATTCATTGAGATTAATATGCATGCAGACTATGTAAATTTTCATACCAATGGAATCTAGAATATTCTGTCAGTTTTACTTCCTATTTAGACAATTTGATAAGGAGAAATTTTAGGTAGAGATAAGCTGAAAGGTTCTGTTAATAACATTCGAATCACAGTTGGGAAATCATGGGTCAAATCTGACAGAGGAGGAGCTAGAAACACATACCATATCTGCCTGGAAAGAGGGAAAGACTCATACGAAGAGACAAGTTGATGGGAATGGCAGAGCATTTTCAAGACCGCTTGTTCATGTGGGTGGAATTTTTATCTATAGTCGGGTGGAATTGTATCTAAGTTTTACCCTTTGAGGCTTTCGTATTTTATTTTGTCTTCGCCAAAGTCTTCCGACATTATTGGAATCTGTCAATCTGATGGTAGAAAGAAAAAAAAAACATCAACTATGTCATGCTCCTTTAAAATGTCCTTTGCATTCCCCTGTAAAATTTTTCTAAGTAAATTTTGAAGGGCAATACTTTTTTGGTATAAAAAGAAGATTATGAATTATTTTAAAATTCAGAATGACTGAGAGGGACACAGTTACGTCAAGTAAACCTATCCTACATTCGGAAACGACTTTACTTTCTTTTTCTTGTTATTTGAGTATTTCTGATATGCAATTCTCTACTTTGTAACTATCCAATAGAATGTATGCTTTGATCGATTTATTCAGTCATGGAGAAGCACTCATCTTTCTCTGTGGATGTCTTCTGATAGTGTTTTACATGCCTAACTTCTTTTACTATAGGCTGGACCCAATGATAACTTGAAAGAAGTTTCTCTGAAGATTATACACAATGCAGTGGCCTCAATTCCAATTATCAATTCCTCGACAGAAGAAGGTTTATACCCGCAGCTATTGCATATGGCTACGCTTTCCAGAATTCTAAAATGTGAGCTTCGCTTAACTTTTTATTGTTCATGCATTTCATTTCTTAACCACTGATTGCCAGTTTCCTGTGAACAGGTATCTGCAGATATTATAGGAATTGCCCTGGTTTATTGTCTATTCTGCAGCTACCCATTTGTGCTCTTTCTGTTGGTACATGGGTATCACAAGTTGGGGAATCTAATCGAAGGCCTCTAGTGATGTTGAGACCTAGTGCATCTCTTAGTATGGCATTGAATACGTTCATTCAAGGTAACCTCTCTCTTCTAAGTATGGAGTTTTTACATTTTGATTAATATATTCTATTGAAAAATAAACCTTGAAAGTTGAAAATTGTTTAGAAAATAATTTATATCGGTAGATCCATATATTCTACAGTCTTCGCCAAGCATTTATGCAGCAGAAGAATCAATGACCGGATAAACCTAACTTGAAGATACTTATAATTTTGAAATTAGATGCAACAGGACTTAAAAATTTACCCCAAAAGCATGTCTTGTTACTTCAAAACCATGTTTGTTAGAGCACTTGTTGCGCTTGATGTTCATGTGGACAAATGTAACTCAATCTTGTACATCTTTTTTGTAGCCCAAGTTAGTTCAATACCTATTGTTGATGAAACCGACTCACTGCTTGATGTTTATGCCCGAAGGTACATGCTGATTTGATCTATAATTGCATGTGGTTTGCAGCTTTGGTGTAATCTGGCGCTTTGCTTTGTTACTCTTTCTGATGCTTGCAATTTCTATTCTGTTTGGACAGCGATATTACATCTTTGGCAAATGACAAAGTTTATACACGGATCAACTTAAATGAGATGACTATGTTTCAGGTAATTACTATCATGCATGTGCTTTTCCATTTCTTAGGCCCATGTCAACATCGTGCTTCCACTAATGTGTGTTAACTAAACTATATATGTTTTTCATGGAATTTTTATCTAAAGTAATGTCATTTACATGTTTGATGCTTTAACTGAAAATTTAAGCAGGTTTAGCAGACAAGTAAGGAACTGTTTTGCTAGTTAGCATCACTCTAAAAATTGTGAATTGTTTAGTTTCACCATAAGCTGATAAAGTTGCTTGTTGAATTTATCTATATATGCAACTATTATAACTATACGAACTTAATGGACAGTTATATATATATATATGTATACATGTCACCCTATGTCACAACTATCTATTAAATTCAGACACTGCAGTTGGTACAAGATTCTTATTTATTGTACGAGCCGAAACAACGATGTCACGTATGTTTAAGATCAGATTCTCTACACAAAGTGATGGAAAGGTTGGCAATCCCTGGTAAGCATACTAACTTCTTCATCTCTCCATTTGACCATTGTGCTTTAATCTTCTGGGCTCCTCTCGGTGGATGAACTATTTTTTTCCCTGTAATTAAATTAAAATCAGGTGTAAGACGACTTATTGTTGTTGAGGCCGGGAGTAGGCGAGTGGAAGGAATCATCTCATTGAGCGACATTTTCAAGTTTTTGTTAGGTTAAAGATTGTTTGAGTAGGAAAGATGGTTTCTGAAAAGTTGGATTGAAGAAAAAAGAGGCCATGGCTAAAATTGGTTCAATCGAGTATTTGCCTCACCATGTCTCACCACATCATTCGTCAACAATGAGTTTCAGTGTATTCAAACATCCTGCACTTTTTCCATAGGATGAGGGATCGACAACTTATGTTTTCAATGATGTCTTGTCTATAAGTTGCTAATTTAATTATAGATTTAATAACGGACTTAAGGGGTAGTGGTAGTAGCACTAGCTCAACTCAGGAAGTTAAGGTTAGTCTGGAGTGGAGTGTTGGACTGTGAATTTGTGTATACTAACGTCCTTTAATTTTATTTTTGATTTTCTTGTTTGAAACAATGTAATTTTGTGCATACTTTGTTGACATGTTATTTCAGTTCTTCTATAATGGATTATTGTTCAGATAAGAAAATTTATTTTATTCGTAAACTGTCAAGTAAGATTGTTCACAAAAAAATTATGGATTATACATAACTTTTGTGTATATTCAATAGATTATATGTTTGAGAAATTAATTATTTGGACAAAATAGTGTTTAAATGTTTTGGCAAATATATATAAGAAAATACATACATATAAGCGAAAGAAAAGACAAAATTATATGCATCACTTTTCGAATATTGTTTTGCTAGTGTTGACTGCCTCTTTGTAGAGAGATTCAAATTATGTTTCACTTTTTTAACCGATGATAAAACTAATGAGAAAATGAAAAGAAAAAAATAGAGAAAAAAAGTTGTATAAAAAAGAATGAAAATATAGTATGAGACAATGAAAATCAAATTATTGTTTATAAAAATACGATGAATAAATAATTAATAAACAATTGTTAATTTATTAAATATTATATTTTTAATTATTCCATTATTTGAGTTCTGTAGTGTTAGAAATAGTTTACCAAAAAAAGTAGTATTAGAAATATAATATATTATAACATAAATATAAATTTGTTATATTATTAATGAATATTCATTATTACAATACATATTGTATATTATTTTTAAGTTTCGTAATCTTATATAAATGAGTGATATGTATAATAATAGATTATGCTTGATTTCTCCATTCTATTTGTTCTCTTTGTTTCAAAATATGTTTTTATTTCAATAACTAACTCTAATTTTTTTATTTTTTTTTATTTTTTTTGCCAAAGAATAAATAACTCTAACTGAATGTGCAAAATTTTGATGAAAAAAGTACAAAATTGAATAACTAACCCTTTACTTTTACTAAAAAATGAGGGTGCAAACTCAGATTCACGTATTGGTTGTGCTGTATGATTGCCTATATATTTTCCCTCGGGTTTTGGTTTGTACTTTGAACTGAAGATCGAAAATCAAACCTCCAAAGATTTGACAGAGGATCAAATCAGACGGAGCGAGAGAGGACAGGAATGGATGAATTAAGTGAAGAGGAGAAGAAGGCTCTCCGAGGAAGCAAATTCGCACCTCTGCCTTCGTTACCTGCTCCTTCTCAACCTCGGTAAGCTCTGAATTCTCTCCTTGGTGGATGATTACTCTCTGAATAGTCGCCTTTGTTGATTGGTTGGATTTTGCTTGTGCTTTCAACAGATTGGCTCACCCTGGCGGAGCTATAAAGACCAATAAAGCAGCCGCCTTGGCCAAATTCCTCGAGCGCAAGCTCCAAGATCCCCAAGGCTTGGCTTCCCTCAATCCTGACCTCATTGAACGCGCCGTCAAGAATGCCAAACACTCTATCACTTCTGGTAATAATAATTCCTTCACTCTATCAACACATGGTTTCTTGCTCTGTTTCCTTCCGAGTTTAGATTTTGTCAGTATTCCTGAAGTTGAGATCTGGTTATTGGAATTCTGAAACTACTATTGTGGTTTAGGGTTTCGTTGGTGCACTTCATTTCCATCTGAATCTTGTTCCTTTTTCGCATTTTCATTAACAAACACAGTGCAGCTTGAATGTTCTCATTATTTCATTCCATTTACTGATCCAGTAAGGTTTATTCACTAGATTATCTTTGCAACTTTTGTCTGTGAATTGGGGTATATAATCTGAAAATCTCATTTATGTTTATTTGCATTAGAGGTGCAGAGTGGATATATTATATACACTCCAAACGTTTATCTTTTTGAACTTTGGTTATCAGGCGGCACCTCAAGCTCTGGAAGAACAATTAAACATGTGGATTCCTTCGATGACCCAAATGTATGTACTGTTTCCCTCCAAGTTCAATTGTCATTTATATGGTGGTTTGAACTTTAAGTGCGAGGCTGCTGTGATAAGATTTTGGTGGTTGGAAAAATGAATATACAAGGGATCTAGTGGTTTGGAATTTAAGGCGTGGAAGCGACCCCTAATTAAGTTCTTTGCGTTGTGTTTCCGCCTTTCCGGTTTCTAGGATATTATAGTGGGTGATGAAGAAATGGAAAATGATGAGTCCAAGACCTCGAAAAAGACTAAGAAAAAGAACAAGGATAAGAGGAAGAAAAAGAAAAACAAGAAGAGAAAGGTAGATCCTTTCATGTTTTTTTGTTTTGTAACATCTTATATGTTTATCCATCTTTCATACTGTGATATCATGTGCTGGTATCATTTGAACTTTCCCTAATGAAAGTAGTGTTCTTGCAGGTGATGGATGATGATACTGGAGCTGCTCCAATTAAAAAGCCAAAAAAGAAATTAACATTGTGATAGATTCTTCTTAGTATTAGCTAGCTTGTAGCTGGGAATTACGGGAAAGCAATGAGCATCATGATTTATAGTTTGCTACTTAGGTGAATATAGTTGGACCAAGATAGAACATAGATTTGTTGGTTTGTTTGTCTTGTTGGTTATGGTTGAACTCATGGAGACGGATATATGCCATTTTATTTGATTAACAATCGAGCATTGTTTGGTATTTTTGTGTTTGACTCTATTTATTTGAAAAGTTATGGAAGGTTCGAATCAAAATGCATGAATTTTGTAATGAAATCTGCGCTTTGTACCCCCAAAATGGGGAGGGATAGATGGATTGATTATTGGGTCAACAAATTGGAGTTGAAGACTGAACATGCTCGGGTTTAAGAAAAACAGTATGATGAAGAGGATTGCTTGAAGGATTGATTGTAGGGGATAGATAGAGCAGTGATGAGTTAAATCTAGCAGTTATGCTGATTTCCGAGAGGGAGCAGAGGCTGTATATATATAGAGTATGGAGGGTTTGGAAGTAACAGTAAAAGCCAATAACGTGTTTAATATATAAAACAATCTTCCATAACGACCATCAAAGCACCAGTGGTCTAGTGGTAGAATAGTACCCTGCCACGGTACAGACCCGGGTTCGATTCCCGGCTGGTGCACAGATTTGGGAGAGCAGTGATGATTAGCGATAGGTGATAGATAGGGTCTATCTCCGCTACCTACGCTCTGTGGGGAAATAGTTTGCTTTAACTGAGCTCTCCTAATACATTTTTTAGTGTTCTTTTTTTATACAAATCTAGCCCTGCGTAGTACATTAATACACACATTGGTAAAATCTCAGGGGCGTTGCATATAGTCGTCATATATATATATATATATATAGAATCGATAAGGGATGTGTTGAGGTGCAGACTCCTTTAAGTTCTCCCCAAGAACAAGGACTTGATGGTATGGGACATGCAGCATGAGCTCTTGCTCCACAGGCTTCTCACGCGCCATCTTCTTCACACTCTCCATTAATTATTTATTTAATTCTGATCATCGATCACTACAATGTAATACCCCTTAATGTTAATATGTGTAAGTAAGTTATAGGGCATGGTAGAGTTGTTTATATATATAGAGATCATTGAGGAGGGAGCATCTTACGATTCTTAGCTCAGCTTCTACTGACTACTACTCATTTTCTCGGTCAAGTGAGGACAAAAAATCCAGTTAGGCTGGGTTAGTGCGCTAGTGCTGTAGGGATAAACGTCTCATGCTAGGGGTGTGATAAAATGGTACAGAGCCGACCTGAGACCTTGATCCACATTGCAGAAAAAGGGATCACCCAACGACGGGAGATAATAGCTGAAGTAAAGTATTAACCCATGTAGTTTCAATCATATAGATAGAGGAGATAAAGATTGTGGATTGGGTTGCGATGAGAACATCGATCACACTATTAATGGAGTAAATAGTGATACCCTAATTTACCGCATGTAATAGAAAATAGTGATATGTTGTCTATATAAGCAAGATATGTACTACTATGAATATCTTATTTTCTGGGACCAAATGAGAATAAGGAACTCAGTTATGCTGGGTTGAGGATAGTCGTTCAGACTTTAAGTGATTGACAATGAGAAAGAATTTTACTTCAATGCTCTCGGAGTAGTTACTTGAGATAGAGATGCTAATAATAAATCTTATCATCAGCTAATTTGCAAATTCTATGTGGAAAAGAATAACTTGGCTTCTAGCTAGCTAGCTGCTCGATCACGAGAATCTACCTTTTGCGACATATTCTCTCCGATGAGAAATGACAACTAGCTAGCTTAGGAGGAGATAATAAAATGTTCCGTCTAGATAGAGATATGTATAAATATATATATATATCTACTTTAATTAATGGGTTAATAGGTTTTTTTGGTCAGTGATGTTTGACAAGTTTTGGGTTTTGGTCAGTGATGTTTTTTTTTTCCTAGTTTTGGTCTCATATGTTTGCATACTTTTTGGTTTTGGTTTTTCCGTCAGTTTTGCTGTTAACTGAACACGTGAGGGTCACGTGATCCAAAAAAAAAACGAAATTTAAAAGATGAAAAGACCAACCTGCCCTTTACTTACCCTTACTTAAATTGAGGCTTCTTCTCCTCTTCCGCTGCTGTTTGAACAAAAAAAACATTGTATAACCCTCCTTTCTTCCCATTTTACACCACAACAGGCGGCACGGCCATTCCCTCTCTTCATCTTCTTCTTGTTCTTGTTGCAGAGAGAGAGAATAACTGAAATAAGAATGAGTAGAGGGAACAAGAAGGTGTCCTACATTTCAGTTGTTCCGTCATCCTCTTCTTCTTCATCATCATCATCATCATCTCTACAGTCTCTCCACATTCCTAATGATCATCCTCCTCCTGCTCAACCCAAGAAACAAATAACAACCTCCTCCAATAACAGAAGCAGCAGCTGGAGGAGATCATGTCATGGTCGGACAGTATGGTGGTTTGTGGTTATATTCCTTGTGAGCCTATTTGGGATGGTGAGGCATGGTTACATGAACCTTGACCCTATCGTCCCCTCTTTCCCATCCTCCTCCACCTTAATTTTAACAGCCAATAAAGTAGAACAAGCACTTGTGTTATTACCTGCTGCAACACCAAACACTACCAATTTGATCATCACAACTAATAAAAAGCATCGCTCCGGTCAAAGTCAAATAACAACAGCATCGGCGGAAGAAGAAGAAGATGAGTTGTTGTTTTGGATACAGCCGGACGGGATGGGATTTCGGGGTGTGATAAAATGGTACAGAGCCGACCTGAGACCTTGATCCACATTGCAGAAAAAGGGATCACCCAACGACGGGAGATAATAGCTGAAGTAAAGTATTAACCCATGTAGTTTCAATCATACAGATAGAGGAGATAAAGATTCTGGATTGGGCTGCGATGAGAACATCGATCACACTATTAATGGAGTAAATAGTGATACCCTAATTTACCGCATGTAATAGAAAATAGTGATATGTTGTCTATATAAGCAAGATATGTACTACTATGAATATCTTATTTTCTGGGACCAAATGAGAATA
Source organism: Clarkia xantiana subsp. parviflora (assembly GCA_036873135.1). Taxonomy (NCBI): domain Eukaryota; kingdom Viridiplantae; phylum Streptophyta; class Magnoliopsida; order Myrtales; family Onagraceae; genus Clarkia; species Clarkia xantiana. The sequence continues at coordinate 13,391,037 of JAPTYO010000012.1, read as the reverse complement.
AGGAACTCAGTTATGCTGGGTTGAGGATAGTCGTTCAGACTTTAAGTGATTGACAATGAGAAAGAATTTAACTTCAATGCTCTCGGAGTAGTTACCTGAGATAGAGATGCTAATAATAAATCTTATCACCGGCTAATTTGCAAATTCTATGTGGAAAAGAATAACTTGGCTTCTAGCTAGCTAGCTGCTCTATCACGAGAATCCACCTTTTGCGACATATTCTCTCCGATGAGAAATGACAACTAGCTAGCTTAGGAGGAGATAATAAAATGTTCCGTCTAGATAGAGATATGTATAAATATATATATCTACTTTAATTAATAGATTCGGATGGACGAACTGTCTTGAAGATGACATGAATGAGAAAAAAAGAAGCCGCCCATTGCATTGCATTGCACTACACGATGATGATTCTCAAATAGGGACGGACATTCTGTCCAAATCTGTACGGGGATTATAAGCTCTTGAACACTCTTGTATTGCATATATGTGTGGTTTGTTCTTTTTCATTATCTGGCTTTTCGGATGTTACAAGGCCACGTAAGACCATCATGCACTACCCACCCTGCACAATATCGGAATTTAAGCCAAGTTAATAAATAGTTACTCTCTCTATATAAGGTTCCTTAATTTCTCACGGAATTTGGCAACTTGTGTTCAACTTTTTGTGCAACTAGCTAGAGAATTGGGCACGTCCAGCCATTCCGAAGTGTTTAGTTGCATATAGAGCTAATATAGCAGATGTAAAACGTGTTTGTTATAAAAAGAATGACAAATAATATTAAGGGTGAACTTTTTGTTTTTGGTTCATGCGGAGTTTCAATCAGAATGAGAACATTCATAATATACTTGCTCCTCATATATATAGAATAATTATCTCTCGCATCGGGTCAGCCTATAAAGAATAAAGCGTCAACCATATATATATATTTTTTTAATTTTTTTGGGCTAAGCAGAGTTTCAATGGAATATAAAAGTGTAGGATTATAGGGGATAAATACTACGGAAACAAAACAAGGTACATGCTATGTAAACGAATTACGCAGGGGAATTAGGGGCACATACCTATAATGTTTTCCGTAGACCCAAGATCTTCAAGGGGAGTTCTCGATCCGCCGGACGGTTCCCGAAGGATTCTGGTTAAGGAATACCTACGCAGATTGGTCTCCACAACAAAGCATATTGTCGATTATTTAGCAGGGATGGATCTCCGGAGTAATTGCTTGAAGCAAATTGGCACCTCCTAGTGCTTGTGAATGGTTCGGCCGAAACACTAGTAATAGGGAGGAATGATTTCTTTTTGTCTCACCACAAAGGAAGAAAGTGATTAACCTTAATTAGTTCCATAACACTCCTTATTTATAAGAGAAAGTGGGCAAAACTCACCTCACCACTTTATTAATTTCGGCCGGCCTATATTGAGAAAGGGAGGCCCAATTTTGGGCCTCTCATGTCCATTGGAATTTTAGGCCTAGCCCAAAATCCCTAATGTGACATTACCCAGTTGACTTAGGTAACAGTCTCATATTAATGGGCTCCTATTTACGGCGGCCCAATCTACAAATTTCAACAGCTCCCACTCGCCGGAATGGGAGGGTTCATGTTAATACGTTGTCGACCAACACATCAACATTCGTTCTTCGATCCAGCCCTGCTTCGGTATAGTTCATACGAAGTTTGCCGTGAGATCGGCGGACACGACAAGCATCGTGCTACTCATCTGTTAGGAGTGTTGTAGCACCCGCGGAACGTTGATTCCCCATCTATAATCAACCTGTAAAAATACTGTGCCGCGTTGTATCCTTGGGCAACTGTCATTCTCCAATTGTCTAGTTTCCACATAGGAACACTTCTACAAGGCATTTGTACAAGTATTCACAACCTTCAACTAATATCAGGTTGGTGGCCACCTAGTGAATACAAGTGTCGAAGAATTAAAGGTGTACATGACCATCCCCATCGCTCATACCCTTAGTCAAACTCAACCGGTTTCCAAAGACGTGATCACTGGGCCTTTTTGTTCAACACTGCATTCGTCCGCTGGGAAGTAACATTGAGGTTGACCATAGATATGAGTTCTGAGTCCGTAAGGATACTTCAGATACTTCTTCATAAAGCATCCGGGATCAGTCACACACTCAAGGTGAAGAAGTTTGTGCCCAACCGAATCTCGTGGATTCTACCTAGCACAACCGAGTCTGACCCCGTGGTCGAACATGGCACGCGTAGTATGAAGCGCACGTCGATAGCATAACCTGAACTTACATGTTGTCAGGAGTGGGAAATGTCATATGCTATCGCATACTTGTCATCTGGCCCATAATGTGGTTGTTGATGAACGAAGTTCGTCACGACGATATGCAAAAATTATATATGTCGTTTTACCCCGAAACAAAATGATTGTTTTGTTTAACCAGGTTTATTTTTCGAAATCACCATGGTTCTTAACCGGTCTTGACATGGTAGAGGCCCCCCTCTCCGTCATGACGACCGAGCCTATGTGACGAGGCTTGGCCCACATTCGAGATGTTTTATTTGTGAGGATTGTCCCACCTACAACTAGTTTATAAACCGTAAAATCCGATGCAATTAGAACATTATGATGTCATAAGATCATAAAATTAAATTGCAATTCCTTTTATTCAAATATTACTTTAAATCTCAAAATGTTATCATCACAATACAAGCCTCTTAAAACCTACACAGTCCAAACATTTTGACGTGCTTTTCGAAAAAATCCATGCGTAAAGGTTTGGTTAATGGGTCTGCCTCTATACTCTCAGAGAACAAGTATTCTAATGTGATCAATTTGTCTTCGACCGTAATTTTAGCATAATTATATTTTACATCAATGTGTTTCGTCCTACTATGGTACTTAGGATTATTAAATGCTGTAATCGATGCTTTACTGTCAGAGTATACCTTCACAGGCTTACTCCCGTCATCGACGTCAAACAATGAAGTTAAGAGTCTTTTAAGCAAAACTGCTTCATGTGCGTTCTTAGAGAGGGCTACGAATTCAGATCCCATTGTAGATAGCGTGACACAAGATTGCTTCTTGCTCATCCATGAAATGCCGGCATTAGCACGGAGAAATACTCCTCCTGAGGTGGACTTACGATCATCCAAATCGCCACCGTGGTCGGCGTCACTGAACCTACTCAATTTTAATTTTTCATCCTCGTAGCACATTCTGTAGTCGGCAGCACCTTTTAGGTATCGAATAATTCGTTATGACCTTTAAATGTTGATATCCATGGTGTGATTGGAATCGTGCCACTAAGCCCACGGCGTAACAAATTTCTGGACGAGTGCATTTCATGGCGTACATTAGACTACCAACCATAATGAGGTACTCTGCACTTTTCATCTGTTCACACTCAGCATGGTCTTTTGGGCCCTCACGCTTTGACAACACGCACCCATACACAACCGGCGTATCCACAGGTTTGGCATCTTGTAGTCTGAACCTTCTCAACAGTTTATTGATATAGGATTCTTGAGAGAGACATAGTTTACGAGCATCCAGATCCATAGCAATCTTAATGCCTAGGATGTACGTGGATTCTCCCATGTATTTCATCTCGAATACAAATGCCAGCCAGGACTTTGATTCATTCATGTAACTTACATCGTTCGCAACAAGTAGTATGTCATCCACATATAATGTCAAGATAACGTACTTCGACTCAGAGGTCTTAGTGTACACGCATGGATCCTCATGAAAATTCGCAAATCCGTTTCCAACGATTTCCTCGTGGAACCTGCGGTACCATTGTCGAGACGATTGTTTAAGACCATAGACCGATCTTTGGAGTTTACAAACTTTACATTCGTTTCCAGGGATTATGAAACCCTCTGGTTGCTCCATATAGATCTCTTCCTCCAGGTTTCCGTGGAGGAATGCAGTCTTAACATTCATTTGGTGCAGCTCTAAATCAAGGCATGCGACTAGGGCCAGAATGGCCCAGACTGTGGTGTAACGCACAGTCGGTGAGTATGTCTCATCAAAGTCCACATCGTGAAGTTTGGTATATCCTTTCTAAACGAGTCGAGCTTTGTACCGCTCGACATTTCCATCAGCAGTGAGTTTCAATTTCAGAACCCACTTTGCCCCTATGGCTCTGCAGTTAGCAGGTAATTCAACTAAATACCATACCGAATTGGCTTTCATAGAGGCGATCTCATCATCTATTGCTTTCCTCCGTTCTTCGCTTGAGGTCCTTCCAAAGATTGTTTAACCGTTACCCGTACATCAGCCGAAGTCAGAGTGAATATCTCACCCTTTTCGATGGGATACTTCTTGGGAGAAGTTCGATGCCTTTGACGTCTAGGCTCATTAGTCCCATCTTGAACTTGAACAACACTCCCACTAGGAATAATGCTCCAAATTGGAACAACACTCCCACTAGGAACAAGAGCGTTACTTGAACCTTCACTAACAACTTTTCTTAGACGGCCTCTTGGTCTCGGGATTCTACATCCGAGTTGGTAGTGCCACTCTCACCGTCATTAGTAGGTAGTTGAGAAATTATAGGATTTTTCATCCAACGGTTCAGCAACATGAATATCAGGTTCAACTTGATTTGCACCTGCAGCAACAGTGATTTGTCTGGTTGGATTGACTCCTCCCACTGGATTTATTATGAAAATGTCTCCATTTTCATTTACCATGTCATTCACTTGCGTTGCTGCCTCAAATATTATGAAAATGTCTCTATTCTCATATACCATGTCATTCACTTGCGTTGCAGCCTCAAATCTCCCACTTGAAGTAAGTTGGACCTGATCATCATCATTCTTCTTTCGTCCAAACCCGCTTGATCTGACGGACTTGACGAATCTTCGCTTTGTTCACTGTGTTCGATCCTTCGACTTGCGCTTCTGACTTCAAGCTTGTCGTCCGAACCTGCACGTAGGGGCAATAAGATGCTTAAATGAGTATTTCTAGAGAGAGAAAGCTAGAGAGAAGTCAGAGCTCTAAAGCCAATCTCAAGTGAATGTGTCTAAAATGGATGGCCTAGGCTCCCTATTTATAGCCAACCTTAGAACTGATCCCGGTTTTTATGCGGTTTGACGCCGGTTTAAAGGAAAATGTTAACCGTCGTCTGGTTTGATTGAAGTTGGCTATTATAAAACTCTAACTCAGTGTGAGAACACAAATGGGATACACGCGCTGCAGACGACGACTCGGATCACGTCGGGTTCGGACGATCCTGGCGCGATCCGGGTTGTCTTAGGGCAATCTGGACGCGTGTGTCGTGCGTCCGGACCGTTTTAAACCTCAGGAGCGTGTTTTGACGGTTTACATGGTTTTGACGTGTTTGCGATGTCCGGAATGCAAATACGAACCCGAATTGGGCATATATCTATCACTTGCCCCCGAGTCAAATAATGGATTGACCCTTAATTGACTCTATTTTAAGATACGATACATGTCCAATTCGGGCCCGATGCTGACCTCAGGCGACGGTTTGTTGTCGGTTGGGCACGTGGGCCTTGATTTCACCTAACTTTATTTTTCTTGGCGAGTATTTGATATCTGCTGACAGGATTAGTGTAACAGAGATATGTATGTATGATAAATGCATGTGATCATATTCATGGATGTCGACATGCATAAAAATGTATGAACCATTGATGTATATGATACGTACATGACGAGTGCGGTAATAATGATGTACAAGATGCGATGACGCTTTATTAATAAAATCACGCAATCAATCATGGGATGATGAAAACATGGATTATGACTTAAGATAAACGAGATGATCGTAAATAAATCATGGGTACGTAACACGTGAGCATGATTGCATAGTGACTAAAAATGATGTACGCCGTGATATGGATGTAAACATACTTACTCATGCTACTAAGGACTTATAGAGAAATAGAGAGGAATTTATGACGTGTCCATAAGTGTGAACACTATTAGTGAAGATAGGAGAGAGAATACCCATTAGTTAAACCTTCACCCTTAATAGTTTTTAGGATCCTCTCCTTTCTTAAAGAAGAAGAAACTTTAGAGTAGTAAATTTGGGGGCCAAGCACAGTTGAAGACCAATAAATTTTGGGGCAGCCATCCAAGCACCATCCCCGGCGGAATTCCGGCAAGGGGAGGGGGTGGCCACGGCACAGCACACGGCAGCAGAGGCGGCGGCGCATGGCTGAGCTGCGGTGGCGCATGGCTGAGCTGCGGTGGCGCGTGGCTGATCGACGACGGAAGTTTTCCGGCGACGGTGGACGGCTCTCCGGCATCGTCTCGTGGTGGTGAGTCTAATTCCAGGTATGGCTGGACCTTTCGCAATTTCTTTTAGGCTCAATTTGATCTTGATTGTCTCTTGAAATTGATTACTCTAGAATGCACAAAAGGTGTTTGTTAAAATTCCTAAAGAGAGGTTAGTTTTCCAAATCGGCCAATATTTTGGCTAAGTGCTGAAAATTCATAAACATGATAGTAAGTAATAATACTCCCTTCATATGTAGTGATAATTGTTGGCATGTTGCACCATGACGTAGATAGTGTTCGAACATGCTTGATGTTGATTGTTGATAGTTGATAGTTGATAATTGATCATCGTTATCTCCTTCATGACGAAACACTTAGAGAATATTTCTTGATGATTGATGTTTACTATTTATCATATGTAGTCTGTCGTCTGCTATCAAGATGAAATACTTAGCGAATATTTCTTGATAATTGAAGCTTGCCATATGTCGACTGTTGTCGTAGTCTAACACTTAGAAAATATTCATTGATAGTCGACGCTTGTCATATGTCAACCGCTGTCGTAGTCGAACACTTAGAAAATATTCCTTGATAGTCAACACTTTTTCATATGTCGACTGCTGACATAGTGTAACACTTAGAAAATATTCCATGATAGCCGACACTTTGTCATATGTCGACTGCTGACATAGTGGAACACTTAGAAAATATTCCTTGATAGTCGACACTTTGTCATATGTCGACTGCTGACATAGTGGAACACTTAGAAAATATTCATTAATAGTCGACACTTGTTATCAGTCGACTACTAACATAGTGGAACACTTAGAAAATATTCCTTGATAGTCAACGCTTGTTATCAGTCGACTGCTGACATAGTGGAACACTTAAAAAGATATTCCTTGATAGTCGACGCTTGTTATCAGTCGACTGTTGACATAGTGGAACACTTAGAAATTATTCCTTGATATCCATATACATGTTGTAGACCTTCATTTAATAGAAGATACATGCAAGTAAAGACGTTAGTGCTATAATCATATTCGCACTTGTTACCTTAAGAAAATGCATAGTATCATGTAGTCGCGCGTAGATCACATAACGCACGTAAGTGTCGGGACGAGGCCCATGTCGACATAGAGTTGCCCCCCGAGGGGGATATTCGCTATGTGATGTATAGAGACTAAGAAGTCTATAGATGTGTGGTTGTCTTCATGTGAAGAGTGTTCATTGCTTAGTGTTCGCATAGGTAGCTGTCATGTACATGTGCGCTGATCAAGTTGTTATCAGTCTTGCAGGTTAGATTGTCCGGACGGTTTCTTTGAGTTCACGCTTGTAGCTAATCTGAGATAGTTGCTATGAGTAAGTCTATCATTCCTACCCCATGTGTTACTTTATGTTCAGATACCGGCGGCGAGTTAGAAGCCAATTTGATAGCATATTTGGATAGCGAGTTAGGAGCTGACATTGATCACACCTTGGAGTCTGCAGCCGAGGTAGAGACGATAGAGGTGACCCATTACTTTTGTAACAACCGAATAAGTGAAGAGATATATATGTTATATGCGCCTTCCTCCGGACTCTGTCCATACTTGGAAGTTGTATTCCCTTATGACGTACTTCCAGGAGTTACCCCCAGACAACCTAAGGTGCCTCCTGACGACTTGTTCGCTGTTTACTTAGGGAAAATTCGGGAAGGCCTGTGCATTCCTTATTGTCCGGACCTGGTTTATCTCTGCCATTATTATCAGATCTCGCCATTGGATCTTGTGCCTGCTGGGCTCCGTGTGTGGACTTGCTTCCGAGTATTGTTTCACCAGCAATCGTGGCATTATTCCACGGTTATTTTTCGTTGTTTCTACCATCTGGACGTAACGGGGTTGTGTGGCGTGAAGATGCATTGGCCTTGTCTTCAAGAAAAGGGGTTTGCCTCACTCGGGCTTGGTGACGCGGAGTGGGATAGTGATGTTCGGCTTGCTGGGAAGGCTGACCGTTCCGGCTCTCATTGGCGACATCAATACTTTTTCGTGTGTGATGTCGGTACTACTTGGGATACAACACATGTTGTAGAGGCTGATCCTGCACCCGCCTTCTCCGAGCTCTCTTCGGACGATAAAAAGGTTTTGAAGCATATATATCAGTGTCAACAAGCGCGCACTTATCAGTGTTTGTTGCGTGCATTAGATCAGGAGTTGGTTGATGCTGGGATTCATGTGCTTTCTTCTGAGGATTCGGTATGCTGAAAGCCTTTATAACTTCTTGCTATGTTGTTATGCAGATTGGTTTGATGGAAAAAGCTCGTCCTTGCAGACGGATCCTGCTCATGTTATCTCTTCTTCCAAGAAGGTCGTGTCGTCTTCTGCTCCTCCTCCACCTAAGGCTTCTGGTCCTGGCCGCGTCAAGGGATTGACGGGTAAGATGTTTCCTTATGATTTTATTTTTAACTTACTACTCCTCCAAGTTGTTGTTCTTAACTTGTCTTTATTTGCAGGTCGCTCACTACTCGTGACTGAGCGCATCGTTCCTGCTCCAAACTCCAGTGTTCCAGCTAAGAGATCCGACACGGCGGCGCGTGCCTCGAATGACCCTAAGCGAGCTAAGGTTGGTGCGACAAGCCAAACTCCTTCTTGCGGGAGGGGAAAAGGAGAAGAAAGTCGCACTGAAACGCCTTCAGCACCCCGGTCGAGGGACCGACCCGTGGAGGAGCGTACTCCTCGTCGAGGTATATGTTGCAAGCTTCTTTCTTTTGTTATCCTTGCCTTATTTTGATTGTTGTTTGCTTTATAGCGTTCTCAGCACTTGGGCGTGCTGACTTGATTCGTCCTTTAGATGGCGACATTTCTGGGAGTGACTGGACACCTTTTGCTATCGGAGGTCCTCGGTTTGCTAAAGATTCTAAACTTAGCATTCTGGAGGTGGGAGTACGAGTGCTGCATAGGTGTGTTCCTCCTGGCGATCGACGCATTCGACCATCGACTGCTGAAGAAGCACATGCTTATGATGAGGGTGCCTTGACTCGATTCGCTCCTGTGAAAGTCAATCTTCTCTTTTTCTTTATTTGTATGAAAGCATGCATTGTTATGACACCTTTATGCCTTGTTTGTTTTTGCATTATTCACAGGTTGTTGCCGACATGGTGAACATGTCGTCATTTGTGATGGAACCTTCGAGCGAGAAGCGGGTTGCAGTTGAGAAGTGCGACGTTGTTCGTCATGAGCTTGCTCAATCCAAGGAGAGGGTGCGCACTCTTAACTCGAAGGCAGCGCATTTTGACGAGCTTCAGGCAGAGGTCGTTGCTCTTGAAAAGAAGATCACAGAGGATGTTAACGCGCATGAGATAGCGTTGTGTGCTGCGCGCGAGGAGGGATTCAAGGTTGGCAAGGAGGATGGGCTTGCTGAGTACCCAACCACTCCTGCCTTTGTTAGTGCGGTCGATGCCGCTGCTAAGGTGAAGGCCGATAGGCTTATGAGCGATTTTGCAGAGGATTACATCCGTAGGGTGAGCATTCTTGCCCCCGACTTCCCTTTTGACAAGCTGGGTCCTTACGCGAATTATGTTGTCGGACATGTTAACGCTTTGCGTCGTTTGCCGCTTGAGGATGCCAACTATAAGATGTTGTTTGGTGATGACGATGGTATCGACCTTGTTATCACCTCTGCTGAGATCATGGAAGTTGCCCCCGGGCAAGCTGGAGATGATGAGATCTTGCGAGTGGCGTCAGGAATGACACAACTACCTAAACTACCCATTGTTTCCGGTGGGAGTGAACCGACCAAACTTGGTTCCGGATCCTAGTGATCAAGGAATTCATCTCGGAAATGAAACCCCGAGACCAAGAGGTTGTCAAAGGAAAGTTATAGGTCAAGGTTCTAGCACTGCTCTTGTTCCCAATAGAAACGACGCTCCGATAAGAAGCATTGTTCTGAGTGGGAGAATGGTCCCAATGGAAGCGATGCTCCGATAAGAGTCATTTATCCGAGTGGGAGAGACGTTCAGACTAAAGATGGGATAAACAAGCCTAGACGAAAGTCAAAGGCATCGAACTTCTCCAAGAAGTATCCCGTCGAGTAGGGTAAAAACCTAACTCTAATAACTGTTGACAAGCATTGGAAAGACCTCAAGAAGAGAAATGGAGGAAAATAATAAAAGAGAGAGATCGCCTTAAATGAAAGCCATTATAGTCTATAGTTGATTTACCTGCTAACCACAGGGGCACAAGGATAAGGTGAGCCCTGAAAGAAGGCTCACCACTGATGGAAAAGGTCGGATAAACCGACTTATTGCGAAAGGACTTACCCAATTTCACGGAGTGTATTTTGACAAAACAAACTCACTAAATGTGCATAAAACCACGGTTAGGGCCATTTATGGTCCTGGTCGCAAGTCTCTATCTCGAGCTGCACCAAAAGGATGTTAAGACCGCATTCCTCCATGGAAACCCGGAGGAAGAGATCTACATGGAGAGGCCAGAGGGTTTCATTACTCCTGGTAACGAACGTAAAGTTTGTAAACTCCAAAGGTCCATCTACGGTCTTAAACAGTCGTCACGGCAATGGTACCGCAAATTCCACGAGGAAATCGTAGGAAACGGATTCGTGAATCTTCACGAGGATCCGTGCGTGTATTATAAGACCTCCGGGTCTAAGTATGTCATATTAACCTTATACGTGGACGACATACTCATTGATTCAAACGACGTGAGTTTCATGAATAAGTCAAAGTCCTGGTTAGCGTCTGTATTTGAGATGAAAGAAATGGGAGAGGCCACGTACATCTTGGGCATTAAGATTGCTAGAGATCGGGCTACCCGGAAATTATGTCTGTCTCATGATGCCTATATCAACAGGTTGTTGAAAAGGTTCCGATTACAAGATGCCAAACATGTGGATACGCCGTTGGTGTTTGGGTGTGCACTGTCAAAACGTGATCGCCCCAAGAACCTGGCAGAGCGTGAACAGATGAAGGGTGAAGAGTATTTAAGCAATGCAATACACCCGTCTGAATATCTGTTACGCCGTGGGCCTAGTAGCACGTTTCCAATTAGTTCATTGCTATCAACATTTAAAGGCTGTAAAACGAATAATTCGTTATCTGAAAGGTACTGCCGACTACACACTGTGCTATGAGGGAGGGAAGTTAGAATTGATCGGTTACAGTGACGTCGAGCATGGTGGCGATCCGGATGATCGTAAGTCCACCACAGGAGGAGTGTTTCTCCTTGTTAATGTCGTCGTTTCATAGACGAGTAAGAAGCAAACATGTGTCCCGCTGTCAACGATGGAATCGGAATTCGTAGCTCTCTCTAAGAACGCATAGGAAGCGGTCTGGCTGAAAAGGCTTCTTACTACGCTGCTACATGGTAACGTCGGGAGTAAACCTGTGAAGGTGTTCTCTGACAGTCAAGCAGCCATTGCGACAGTAAAGAATCCAAAGTACCATAGTAGGACCAAACACATTGATGTGAAATATTTTTATGCTAAATCTATGGTAGAAGACAATATAATCACTATGGAATACGTGTCCACTGATAATATGAATGCGGACCCATTAACTAAACCACTACGCGGAGATATTTGAAAAGCATGTAAAACTGCTTGGATTGCGTAGGGTTTAGATATGGCATGTATATGTGATAACAATTTGATAATTGGAAGTTACATTTTTGAAACGAAATGCAATTTAGTTTATGATCTATCGACGTCATAATGTTTTGATTACATCAAAATTTCGGTCTATAAACTAAGTGGTAGGAGGACGCAATCATCTGCCAAAACTATGTCGAATGTGGGCCTTACCTCGTCATATAGGTACGGTCGTCTTGCGGTGAAGGGAGGCCTCTACTAAGCAAGGCTGGCTAAGAATCAGGGGATAAACCTGATTACGCAAAACGATCATCTAGTGTCGAAGTAACTTGACATGATCTTCGTTTTGCAGATCGCCGTGATGAATTTCGTTTATCATTAATCCACATTCTGGGCCATATGAGAATCTGTGATAGCATGATTTGACATATCCCATTCCTTTGAACTTAAACGTTCAAGTATGCTATCGATGCGTGCTTCATACTACGCGTGCCACGTTCGACCACGGGGTCAGAGCTCGGTTGTGCTAGGAAAGGAATCCTCATGATTCTGGCGGGAGCCTTATGAAGAGGCACCTGAAGTATCCTCATGGACTCAGAACTCATACCATAGGTCAGGCTCAATGCTCGCTTCCCGGCGTATGAGCTTAGTGCTGAACAAAAAGGCACAGTGACAACGTCTTTGGAAACCGGTTGGGTTTGACTAAGGTGGCCACCAACCGGATATTAGTTAAAGGTTGTGAATACTTGTACGGATGCCTTGGAGAAGTGTTCCTAAGTGGATACTAGGAAAATGGAGAATTATCGGTTGACCTAGGATACAGCGCGACACTATATAAATGTTGTTTATAACAGGTTGATTGGAGAAAAGGGAATCAACGTTCCGCGGGCGCTACAACACTCCTAACAGATGAGTAGCACGATGCCCGTCGTGTCTGCCGGTCGCACGGCAAACCTCGTATGAACTATTCGGAAGCAAATGACAAGATCGAAGGAGTGAAATGTTGATGCAGATTTGGACGACAATACATTAACAGGCACCCTCCCATCCCGGCGAGTGGGAGCTTTAAGCATATGGTGATGGGCTCCGTAAAATGGTAGCTCAATATATGTATAGGTTACCTAAGTAAATTGGGTAAATGTCACTTTAGAACATTGGGCCAGACCCAAATCCCAATTGACATGAGAGGCCCAAAATTGGGCCTCCCTATACTAGTAGGCCAGCCGAATTTTAGGTAGGAAGTAAAGTGGACTTTTGTCCACTTTACTCCTCCTATATATATGGGGAGTTAGAGTTTTTATTAGGGTTAATCACAATTTCCTTGAAGTGGTGATTTGAGAGAAAACTCTTCCTCCAAATACACCATATTCGGCCGAAACCACCAAACACCAAGGGTGTGCCAATTTGCCTTCGAGCAAACACTCCGCAGATCCGTCTATCGCCAAGAATCGATCAGAGGCTTTGCTGTGAAGAATATACCACGTAGGGCTTCCTTCACAAGAACTCCTACAGGTGCCGACTGGAGGATCGTGAACTCCCTCCTGCAAAGATCTTGGGACTACGGATTACTGTTGATGTATGTGTGAATCTTCCGCTGCGTAATTTCGATTACTAGCATGTATCATGGTTTTAGTTTCCGTAGTGATTACTCCCCTTAATCTAACACATGTTAGATTACGGGGAGTAATCACTACGGATACTAAAACCAAGGTACATGCTATTAATCAAAATTACGCAGCGGAAGATTCGCACATACCTTATTTTGTTACCTAGAATAAAAATTAAAATATGGTAAATAATATAATTTTTAAAAAAATTCGGCCCAAATTTTATTCATTGGTGCCTAAGAAATTAAAAATTTTACTTTATAATCTACCTAGGGTTTCGGCTAAAAACACATAATTAACAAATGGTCAAATTTCAAGATCAAATTTTAATAAGATCTCCAATCCTATGTAGTCAAAGTCGAGTTTCTACGTAGAGACGGAAAAGAGTAGACAAAATCAGATCGTAAACTCAAGTCGTAAAATCGTGGTTTTTATGAAACATATCAAATTAGTATTTAAATATATATATATATATATATATATATATATATATATAATAAATGTGTTATTTGTAAATGTGCCCACTAGTAGTGTTTTATATATATATATATATATATATATATATATATATATATATATATATATATATATATATATATATAATATTTCATATTATATGTAGGATTTTTAATATATATTATATGATATATGACATGTAGGAACATATTTCTTGTTATTTTCTTTAGTTAAATTTTTTTGTCCAAGCTAAGTAATTGATTTAAATATATAAAATCAATATTTTATATGAAAATTGAAAACAAACGTTGAACTTTAAGAAAGTATAACGGTAAACTACATCTTACACTTGTTTTAAGAATAAATGATAACTAATTATTATTATTTCCACAATTTTTTTTCGGCCAAACATAGTATTATTATTTAATTATAGCAAAAACAGTATTTAATAACTTTGTTGCTTGGATTTGGGCCATTCTTCCAATTAGGTCTTGAAATGGGTAGAAGAACTAGACACGTCATATTTTACGCACTACAAGAAAATCGGCTATTTGTGACAGATCTTTTTTGAGGGATTTAATCCCTCAAAATTTTGTCTGTTTTGTAAGAGATTTATAAGGATTTAATTAGGGAATATTTTTTAAGGGATAATCCCTTACAATTTTGATTTTCCTAAATAAAATACTAAGGGATTTGTAAGGTAAAATTTCTAAAGGATAATTAAGAGTTTTTACTAGATTTTCCGTGAATATTTTTTTTTACAAGAAATCTGTTAAAAATAACCCTAGCAAACATGAAGTTTTGTGAGGGATTTAAGTTCCTCACAAAAGTTATTTTATTTGTGAGGGATTTTCCCTAAAAAAGATATTTAATAATAAAAAATAATAAAGCAGGAGCTTTCGATTCAAGTAAACAGAGCGTTCTGAAAGTGCAGTATAAATCTACGACTTCTTGTAGAAAGGGTAAAGTAATATAGGTCAAGCGTTCCGTTAGTTTTCATCGGAGACCTCAACCACACCAGAGCTGCCCGGACTGTCCTCGATCTTGAGCTCACCAGAGCTCCTTAACGTCTTCCTCAATCGTTGCCTTCTCTGATTATCGACTTCGTTGAGGATTCAATCTCCGATTTCAGTCTCTACTCATTTGTCGATTGTCCAACTAGAGTCTGACATCTTCTCGATTGCACCTCAACTTTTCGGATCAGTCTATTAAAAAGTTGAAATCGATCTGGAAGCCTTCTAAGGTCAGTTCGAATCCGAGGTTAGGGCGATGGCGAACGTAGTGGTCGTGACGGCTATTGCCGAGATGGCTAGAGAATTAGTGGTGATTACAGAGCCGGCTTCAAAGCTATGGAGGTGATGGATCTAATCACTGTCTGTGGCGGCTCCAAATCTCTGACGGTGGCAGCTCCAAAATTTCGACGGTGACACTGGCGGTGATCGCTTCGGCTCTACTAGCAGGTAAACACTCCAATTTTTTTTATGAACATCTAAGTATGATACTTCTCCATTGCTATGATGCAATTGGAATGATGCTTATGATTCTCATCACACATGAATATCAGGTATATACTCTCAAAACTGATTTCCATGCTTCTATTTCTAACTGATGTGATATCTGCCTGTTTTTGGTCTGTCATGCTTTACAACTTCTAAAATGTAATAAGTAAGAAAAAATACATTTGTTAGCAATAATTATTATGCAATCTAGGGGATATTTCATAGTTTTGACTATTCTGCAACCTTGATTTACTCTCATAACGAATAAGTATAAGTTTGAAAAGGGTATTTTGTGTTTAACATCATGATACGTATTTTCCAGCTAATCATGTCTCGGCGGTGGATTCCTTGTCTAAACTCATATTTGGACAAGGCATGTAACTTCTTGATAATTAGTTTTTTACTGAATATATCTTTCTCCATTTGTTATTAGTGGTTGATTTTATTTATAGATCATGTTTTTATGTATGTGGTGAAGGCACTTAATATACTCTATTAATTGATTCTGCCGACTAACTAATTCTATATTGGTTTTTTTTTTTTTTTTTTTTAGTATGGTGGTATAAGGAATGCGATTTTAAGTAAGGAAGTTGGAGGATTCTAGAAGGGTAGTATGATTTTGATCAAATGCATGTGTTACCTTTAATGGTGTTATTTGCAAAGACTTGAATAGTGTTATTCAAACCTTGGTTGCATGTTATCTTTGTACTTGACTATGTAATCTTTTTAGTTTTATATGATATATGATATCATAATTTTGTATTATATATTTGTTTTGTTAATATAATAATAATAATAATAATAATAATAATAATAATAATAATAATATATTAATATATTTTTTTAATAATTCCTCACAAAATCCCTCACAAATTCCTTAGAATAAAGTTTCTCAAAAAACCCTTAGTAAGTTAATAAAATCAATCCCTTGCAATTC
The DNA here is from genome assembly GCA_036873135.1 of Clarkia xantiana subsp. parviflora. Lineage (NCBI taxonomy): Eukaryota > Viridiplantae > Streptophyta > Magnoliopsida > Myrtales > Onagraceae > Clarkia > Clarkia xantiana. The sequence goes on along the minus strand of JAPTYO010000012.1, from coordinate 13,374,726 downwards.
TCTCAAAAATCCTTTAAAGATGGACCCTAAAAAAATCTCTTAGTAATTTTTCAGCGAAAACTCTAACAAATTCCACAAGTATTTTTTGAGGGATTTGATTTTTAGAAGATTTGACAAGGATTTTTTAAGGGTAATCCCTCACAAACATTTGCAAGGGATTTCCCTTTAAAATCACAATTTTTCTGGCGGGGCTATTTGCTAGAAGCGTTCTCTTACAAAATCCCTTACATGATGAAATTTGTGAGGGATTTCCGAAAATCCCTCAAAAAATCGACCCTCACAAATGGCCGATTTTCTTGTAGTGTTATACAACCGACAGGCACTTCGGATTTAGAAACGCAAAAACGGAAGAAAATCAACGTTTTTATCGATTCTACGTCTCAAAATTCCGTTTCCATCCGAATCAACAAAATTCCGACTTCACTTGCGACTCAACTCGATTTTGAGCGTGAAATCGTAAGTACGTGCGATTTTGCGAGTTAAATACAAGTTTTTAACTACATAGCTCCAATCCAATGTTTGATTTTGATAAATATCATTTTTTTTTGTAGATCATGAACACCAAATATCCTAAGAACATCATGAAAATTCCGGACCTCATAAACGCTAAAATTCGAAATATTTTAAAACTTTTCATTTAAAATTTCGGTCCAAGTTTTAAATTTTCAAGAACACCAATTTATCAAAATCATGAACTCCTGACAAAGACTCTGATACCACTGTTAGATTACGGGGAGTAATCACTACGGATACTAAAACCATGGTACATACTAGTAATCAAAATTACGCAGCGGAAGATTCGCACATACCTTAATAGTAGTCTGTAGTCCCAAGATCTTTGCAGGAGGGAGTTCACGATCCTCCGATCGGCACCCGTATGGGTTCTTGTGAAGGAAGCCCTACGTGGTATATTCTTCACAGCAAAGCCTCGGATCGATTCTTGGCAGAAGGACGGATCTCCGGAGTGTTTGCTCGAAGGCAAATTGGCACACCCTTGGTGGTGGTGATGTGGTTCGGCCGAAGTGTGATGTCTCTGGGGAGGAGGGTTTTTTTTTCTCTAAAACACTACAAAGAAGGATTAAGGATTAACATGATAAAACCTCTAACACCACATATATATAGGAGGAGTAAATTGGACAAAAGTCCACTTTACCCACTTACATAGTTCGGCCGGCCACTATGCATAGGGAGGGCCCAATTTTGGGCCTCTCGTGTCAATTGGGATTTGGGTCTAGCCCAATGTCCTAATGTGACATGTACCCAATGAACTTAAGTAACATATACGTATAATGGGCTTCCATTTACGGCACCAAACACCATATGTTTACAGCCCATGTTACTATTGAAAAAGTGATACCAAAACTATGATAATGTCACACGGTAATTAAAACATTAGAAAAATAGATAATAAACTAAAACAAAAAATAATAATAAAAAGAACAAAAAAGTTTTAAAAAAAATTCTAAAAATGTTGAAATGAATTTTAAGATACGATAAAATAATAAAATATATTTCACGTTAGTAATCGTCGTCATTTGTTACATAATGTTTAACGGTAGACTAACATAATGATGCATCTGACAACATTTTAAAACATAGTGATGCATTTAGCAACACACAAAAACAAGATGGTGTCTATGTCAACATGGTCAAAACATAGTGGTGTATGTTGTTAATTAACCCTTAAAAAAACTTATTATTAAAGAACTAAGAAGACTACGTTATTACAACTGACTATTGAACTAATGTTGTGTTTCGTCAATAGTATGCACGTATACAAATCTCATGCCCCACTTTTTCTGTTTTAAATCATGTCTCACCGTTAAGATCTTGACACGTGTCTTAGGTGTAATTAATTTTGAGATATTTTTTTCTAAAATCCTATTGGGTTTGGTGAACCCTAGAAAAAAATATTAAATTTAAAGACGCGTATTAAAATCTTAACAGGGAGTCACGATCTGAGACATGAAGAGTAGGTTGTACATTTGAATCCAGTATGCACATATTAATTATGCAGTTTAGACTTTGTGGATCTGACAAATTATCTCTATAGAAGCGGGTCTGTTTGAGGATTGAATGACATAATTATATATCGGTTGGTAGAGTAGAGTTGCACTTACATATGTAAAATAGATGGATCTACTCTCCCTCAACCAATCATTACATATATTGTAAAATAATGGATCTCCTAATCTCCCTCAACCAATCATCTCCTATTATATATATAGATAACTTACATATCGTCACGTACCATTTTAAATTATTATTATGAAGAAAAAAAATTGGATATGAAGTATAAAAGAACAGCACAAAGCGACAAGATTAATCCAAAAAGATGACATGCCTGTCGCTTTTGTTGAAATCAAACATGTACGACATAATTAAGTTGGATTAATCTCTGCAATAATTATTATTTATGGTACGGTTCAAATCACTGTACTGAGTAAGTCAGTAACCACACCATTGCTACACTCACACACTACATTTTACTAATACTCGAAGTCCCCATTGCCTTGGCGAGTTCCCTAAGAACAAACTTCTGAATCTTTCCCGTTGAAGTCTTGGGCAGCTCTTCCTTAAACACCACGGTCTTAGGAACCATGTACCGCGGCATCCTTGACCTACAGAACTCAATCACCTCTCTCTCCGTTGGCGGGTTCCTACCCGGCACCGTCGGGTTGAGTCTCAGAAACGCACACGGTGTCTCGCCCCAATACTCATTGGGTCGGGCCACCACTGCTGCCTCATTCACCGCGGGGTGGGTATATAGCACGGATTCAACCTCCACGCTGCTTATATTCTCACCCCCGCTAATAATCACATCCTTGGATCTGTCTTTTATCTCCAAATACCCGTCCGGGTGCATAACCCCGACATCTCCCGTATAAAACCACCCGCCCCGCATGCACCGGTCGGTGCTTTTCGGGTCTTTTAGGTAACCCAGCATGATGCATCCTCCCCGGAGCACAATTTCCCCTTGGGTCACCCCGTCTCGCTTTACTCCTGTTTTCATGGACGAAGACAGGAATTATATTCAGGGGGTAATAATTGAGTGGGCAAATAATTAGTTTAATTTTTTTAGGGACATGTGTAAAATTTTAAAGGAACAAGTTAATAATAATTACAAATTTTATGATAAAAATTACATATTATAAAAAAAAAATAAAAAATAAAAATTGAGGAGATAATTGCCTCCCGTAATATTAATAATATCAATTTTCATATAGGGTTCACATTTGTAAAAATGCAAAACTATAAAGATGATGTTTGTAAAAGATAATAGTAGAAATGCTCGTCCCTACCTGCACCCGACTCCAGATCCACTACGTCCACTTCGGTGAACCCGACAGTCCTGACCCCCTGCCTGGCCTTTATCCGGGCCCGTTCATCGGCTGGAAGGCGGTTCCACTGGGGCTTCCAGGCACACGTGGTGACATGCCCCGCGGTCTCCGTGAGGCCGTACCCGTGGCTAATAGTAAACCCTAACGACTCGGTCCGATGGATAACGGCTGCGGGTGGGGGAGCCCCAGCGGTTAGGATTTGGACCGGGTTTTTTAACGGGTCACTGTTGGTGGAGCTGGACAGCATGTTGAGCACCACCGGGGCACCACACATGTGGGTGACGTCATGTTTGTTGATTAGATCGTATATGACGTCAGCATCGAACTTGCGGAGGCAGATGTTGATGCCGCCGACAGCCGCCATTCCCCAAGAGAAGCACCAACCGTTTGCATGGAACATGGGCAGCGTCCATAGATACACCGGCTGCTTCGGGACCGACCATTCGATTAGAGAATCGACGGTGACCGTGAAAATGCCGCGGTGGCAGTGAACCACTCCCTTCGGCGACGACGTCGTTCCAGACGTGTAGTTGAGTATAATCGGATCCCACTCGCTGACGGGTCGGACCCACTCGAAACCCGGATCGCCTTCTTCCACGAGGCTCTCATATGTGCGCCAGAACTGGTCACGATCAGAACCTATGGAACTGGAACCTTCGTCGTCGATGAGGACGAGGCGGGGACGGGCGGCGGCGCTGGGGAAGAGAGACAGAGCTTCCACGACAAGAGAGGCAGATTGCCAATCGACGATTAGAAGCTTCGACTCAGCATGTCGGAGGAGCACCGATACTGTCCGGGAATCCAATCGGGTATTGATGTTGTTTAGGACGGCGCCGGACATGGGTACGGCGAAGTGGAGCTCGTACATGGCGGGAACGTTCGGGGCGACGACTGAGATGACATCGCCCCGGCCAAAACCAGACTTGGAAAGTGACGATGCGACGCTGAGGCACCGGCGGCGGGTCTCTGACCAGGTACGGGTGGCATTTCCGTAAATGATGGCAGGGCAGTCTCCATAGACGATTGCTGCCCGGTCGAGGAAGCCGAGCGGGGTCAATGGGGATGAATTGGGTGCGCTGGGCTTCAAATCGTCCATCGATTGGTCAACGGCCAGCGCTGCCTCTGCTCTGTAACTCTGGGTTTGAGAGACAGTGAGATAAGGAGGATATGGATTAGGACAAGAAGATATCTAATTAAATGAAAGGGATGTTTAACTAGAGGTGATTGGTGACTGTTGCCAAAAAAAAATGATGAGATTTGTTACCAAAAAAATGAGATTTGTCATATGATGACATTTATGAAGTTGCCAAATTTTCAGTATTAATGTTTTTTTTAGGAAGGTTACTTGTGAAATACATTTTTTTTTTTTGGTTTTCCATTCTTATGGTTACAGGGGTTGAAGTTTGAACCTCTTACCTCTGGTTAAGAGATGACTTACTGAACCACCACATTATTTTTACATGGTTTAATATTTTACATATTGGAGTTTTTTTTTTTATCAAAATAGACCCAAAAAAACAACCAAATACCAATATAGGCCACATAAAAAAAAATTACAAATATAGGTCTGGCCGGCTTGGGGCAACCCGGCCAACTGAACATATATATATATATATTTTACAGTTGGCCGAAAAAAAAATGGTCTCAACCCGGCCAAGTGTGTGTTTTTTTTCGTTTTTTTTTAATAGAAGTTGTAAAAACTAATGGTTTTGTAATTTTTTTTCTAAAAACATATTGAACATGGTGAACCCTAGGGTAAATTGACAGACATTTTCCGTTTAACAGTTTTCGTAAAAAAATTACAAAACTACTAATTTATTTTATTTTTCTAAAAATCTATTAAACATGGTGAACCTAGAGAGAAAATTGACATTTCGCAGAATAATCTTTTTTTTTTTCTAAAAACTTATTGGACATGGTGAACCCTAGCTAGAAGACAAATGTGTCAATTTGCCCTCTAGGGTTCACCATGTCCAATATGTTTTTAGAAAAAAAAAATTATAAAACTATTAGTTTTAAATTATTTGTACAACTTCTATTAGAAAAAAAAAACACACACACACTAGGCCGGGTTGGGGCAAACCGACCAACAAAAAAAAAAAAAAATCAGTTGGCTGGATTGCCCCAACCCGGCCAGGCCTAGATTTGTAATTTTTTTATGTGGCATGTATTGGTAATTAATTGTTTATTTGGGTCTATTTTGGTAAAAAAAACTCTACATATTGCTCATTAGATTTCACGTTTGTAAATATACGCGTTAAACTTATTCAAATTATATTATACTAATTATTTACCCCGCACTTTGCGGGAGTTCAATATTTTCAGTAAATACTTATTTACGATTACGTTATATATTATTATTAAATAATGTTTTAAATGTTACATGTAATTTTGTATATATTATTTTTAATTTATAATTTGTACATTATTATGGAGACAGTATGCATTATTCTCTAATAAGTTAATCAACTCTGAAAAATACAAAATGTATTATGAAATTTCCTTGATTAATTAACTAGCTATATTGAATAGATATTCTACCATTATTAAAAATAAAGGCTTGAGAAGAACATTTGATACAATTTTTAGATTTTGTATTCTGAAATGGTAACATGTACACATTTTGTTCTCCATAGATGGACTAATGAAGGAGATCGTGTCTCTATATCGTCATTAGAGTCAGTTGATTATGCTCTTGTAGTATCCTTCTCCGTTTCATTTTTATCTTTTTGGTCCACCGCCCTTAAATGACTACACACACGCTTAATCCATCCATCATTCCAAAAACCATCATACAGCTATTTCATACTTTTTTAGTTTTAAAATTTTTATATTTAGTAGAAACTATAGAAAAATAACAACCAAGACAAACCACCATAACACTCAATCATATCACTATAAAGAACGATCCATTAAGAATCAAACTGAATCGAGACATACCCCGACCCACACTATTAGAGTGGTAAGTAATAAATATGTATATATGCATTGCACAATTATTGAACTACCATTGCCTCCATGAAGCATAATCTTATGAGTGCTAGGCATACCAAGTTAAATAAATGAATAAAATATGAACAAACCCTCCCTTATTTTAGATTATATTTTCATTAATAAAAAAATTTCATATTATATTTCTTATATGAGATCTACTACTTTACCTACATTCTTTTTTAGAATACTCCATGTTTCCTCTTTCTTGTAGTTTCAGACAATGTTGCAGACTTGCAGTAAAAAATCTGCATGAAATCGTTCTTTCATTAATTCATAAGAGATTCTGGTCACAAAATCGTCATGGAAAATAAAATATAGAGAGCAGAATCAATGTACAAAAAATCATCGCTATAAAATGCAAAATTTGGTCTTTCAGAAGTAAAAACAGTGACTTTGGTTGCCTACATTCTCTTAGTTGTCGTATCTACGTTCCACAATGAGTATTAATTAGAAAAATAAAAAGTGGATCCCGTTATCGGAAAAAAAAAAATATATATATATTTGAAGAGTAGAAGGCTTACTTGATTGAGAAGAGACTATTGACTCCACTTGAATTAGCAGATACACTTCAATAATAAAGAAGAAGAGCAACACCATCATGAGCTAATTTCACTTTGCCAAAATCTGCAATAATGATTCATCCATTCTGAATTCTGAGAGGAATTCAGAATTGAGGAAGGAGTCAAAAGGAATTCACAATTTTTCCTCCTGTAAAATATATAAATGCAAGGTAGAGATATTAAACATTAGCGCTAAAAAAAATGGGTGGCAACTGCTGGACTAACCCTTTAAAGTACATAAGGGAGATGCTTATGGAAGAGAATATGGAGGATCATGGGTGGTTCCTAGTGACTTTGATCTTTAAGACATTGATAAATCCTTTTTTGATGTGCTTGGTGAGCAAACCGATGACTTTCATTAGGAAACCCCAAAATTTGATGTTAGCCAGTTGTTGAGAGTCCAAGGTAGCAATGTTTCTGAGAGTAAGAGCTTTCAGAATAGTGTTGAAGTTCTTATCTAACTGCTAACTCGAACTCCAGCATTTATTTTGATGCTCATTGGCTTCATGATCATGGAAAGAATGATGTCACTCACCGCAAGATGTCATTCATTTAAAAGAATTTGCTAACTTGAGTTTTGGTTATGAATCACAAATTTACTCCAAGTCCATTAGCCGCACATTTAGTCATCATACTGATGGATTCATGGACTCTTCTGCTCTGATTAAGAATATGTTCAATCATGCGAAATTTGTTCTGCAATTTAACAAATGATTAGAAGAAGCCAGGAAGTTCCTACAATGATAGCAATAATTTGCTGATAATTTTTTTTAATATTTCAAGCTCGGAATCTAGTAGAGGGAGTTTAGAGGCCAGCAATTACATTGTGAAGAATGAGGGTGAAAAAACTTGATTGGTAGATCAAGAGGGAGAAAAAAATCATGAAAGGGTGGATGAATTAGATGTTAAATATCATCAAACTGTAGGATTACGGGGTTAAATACTACGGAAACAAAACTTTAGATACGTGCATGGCAACTAATACGCAGCGGAAGATAGTGCACATACCTACAATGCTTCATGTAGTCCTGATATCAATGAGGGGAGTTCTCGATCCACCGGACGGTTCCCGTAGAGGTTTTGGTTAAGGAAGCCCTACGCGGATTATGCTCCACAACAAAGCCTCTGTCGATTCTTTAGCGGGATAGATCACCAGAGTAAATTGCTTGACACAGCTTGACACCTCCTTGGTAGAGAGTAGGTTCGGCCGAACCTCTATGATATTAGTGAGGAGGCATTTCTTTTAATCTCACCGCAAATGAATATTTAACTGAATAAATCACCTAGCACTCTCTATTTATAGGAGGAGCAAAGTGGACAAAACTCCACTTTGCCCTACATAGGTTCGGCCGACTTTGATGAGTAGGGAGGCCCAATTTTGGGCCTCTCATGTCAATTGGGATTTTTGGCCTAACCCAAATTCCCTAATGTGACATTACCAAATTTCCTTAGGTAACAGACTCATATTAATGGGCTCCTAATAACGGCGACCCAATCTCCATATGCCAACAGCCCCCACTCGCCGTAATGGGAGGGTGCCTGTTAATATGTTGTCGACCAACACATCAACATTTGTCTTCGATCCAGCCATGCTTCAGAATAGTTCATACGGGGTTTTCCGTGCGACCGACGGATGTGATGGACATCGTTCTACTCATCTGTTAGGAGTGTTGTAGCGCCCGCGAAACGTTGATTCCCATCTTTAATCAACTTGTTAAAACAATAGTGTACCGCGATGTATCCTAGGTCAACTGTCATTCTCCAATTACCCAGTTTCCACATAGGAATACTCCTTCAGGGCATCCGTACAAGTATTCATAACAATCAACTAATATCAGGTTGGTGGCCACCTAGTGAATACAAGAGTCGGAGAATTACAAGTGTACTTGACCATCCCCATCGCTCATACCCTTAGTCAATCTCATTCGGTTTCCAAACACGTGGTCACTTGACCTTTTTATTCGGCACTACGCACGTACGCCGGGAACCGAACATTGAGCTTGACCTTAAGTATGAGTTCTGCGTCTGTTGAGGATACTATGGATGCTTTTTCATATAACATCCAGGATCAGTCACACGCTCAAGGTTAAGAAGTTTGTGCCCATCCGAATCTCGTGGATTTTTTCTAGCACAACCGAGCCTAACCCCGTGGTCGAACATGGCACACGTAGTATGAAACGCGCATCGATAGCATAACCTGAATTTAATCATGAGTGGGAAATGTCATATGCTATCTCAGATTTGTCATCTGGCCCATAATGTGGTTATTTGACTAAAAAATTTCGTCACGACGATTTGTAAAACTTAGATCACGTCGTGTTACCCCGAAACCAAAAGACCGTTTTGCTTAAACAGGTTTGCCACCGTGGCTCTTAGCCGTTCTTGATATGGTTGTTAGCATATGGTGATTGGGCGTCGTAATTGGTAGCCCATTAATATGTATACATTACCTAAGAAATTGGGTAAATGTCACATTAGAAAAATTGGGCTTGACCCAAATCCCAATTGACATGAGAGGCCCAAAATATTGGGCCTCCCTTATACATGGCCGACCGAACTTTAATAGTAGGGGCAAAGTAGAATTTTGTCCACTTTGCTCCTCCTATAAATAAAGGGTGTTAGGGTTTTATTTTGGGTAATTCACAATTCTTCCTAAGTGGTGATTTGAGAGAAAACCCTCCCCCCTAGAACACAAGTTCGGCCGAACTTGTTGCACCACAAAGGGTGTGCCAATTTGCTTAGAGTAAAACACTCTGGAGATCCGTCTCTGTCAAGAATCGATTAGAGGCTTTGTTGTGGATCTAATACCGCGTAGGACTTCCTTAACAAGAACTTCTACGGGTTCCGTCCGGTGGGTGGTGAACTCCCTCAGCAGGATCCTTGGGGACTACGGAAAGGGTTTAAGGTATGTGCATATATTCCGCAGCGTAATTCTGAATACAAGCATGTACCTTGTTTATGTTTCCGTAGTCATCTGCCCCGTAATCCAACAATGGTAGAGGTCCCCCTCTCCGTTAAGACGACCGAGCCTGTGTGACGAGGCTTGATCCACATTCGACATTATTTTAATTGGGAGGTTGTCCCTCCTACGACTAGTTTATAGACTGTAAAAATACGATGTAATTCAAACATTATAACTTCGTAAATTCGTAAACTCAAATTGCAATTCATTTCATTCAAATATTAATTTAAATATCAAAATGTTATCATAATACATGCCACTTAAACCCTACGCAGTCCCAGCATTCTAACATGCTTTACGAAAACATCTATGCGTAAATGTTTGGTTAATGGATCTGCCATCATACTCTCAATGGACAAGTATTCCAATGTGATTAATTTGTCATCAACCATATTCTTAGCATAATTGTATTTTATATCAATGTGTTTCGTCATGTTATGGTACTTAGGATTCATAACTGTCGCAATTGCTGCTTGACTATCAGAGTATACATTTACAAGCTTACCCCTGTTCTCGACGCCAAACATCGCAGTTAAGAGCATTTTGAGCTAGACTGCTTACCGTACGTTCTTAGAGAGGGCCGTGAATTCGGATTCCATCGTAGACAGCGCGACACGGGATTGTTTATTGCTCATCCATTAAATGACGGCATTAGCAAGGAGAAATACTCCTCCCGAGGTGGACTTACGATCATTCGGATCGCCACCGTGGTAGGCGTCACCGAATCCTGTCAATTCTAGTTTTCCACCTCATAGCACAGTCCGTAGTTGGCGGTACCTTTCAGGTATCGAATAATTCATTTCACGGCCTTTAGATGTTGATGTCCGGGGTCTGATTGGAATCGTGCTACTAGGCTCACAGCGTAGCAGATGTCTAGACGAGTGAATTGCATGGCATACATCAAGCTGCCAACCACACTAAAGTATTCTGCACTTTTCATCTGTTCACGCTTTGTCAGGTCTTTCGGGTCGTCACGTTTCGACAACGCGCACCCAAACACAACCGGCGTATCCACGAGTTTGACATCTTGCAATCCGAACATTTTCAACAGTTTGTTGATATATGATTCTTGAGAGAGATGCGAGCAGCCCGATCCCTAGAAATCTTAATGCCTAGGATGTACGTGGCTTCTCCCATGTCATTCATCTCGAATACAGATGCCAGCCAGGACTTGATTCGTTCATGTATCTCACTTCGTTTGCGACAATCAATATGTCATCCACATATAATGCAAGGATGACGTACTTCGAACCAGATGTCTTAGTATACACGCATGGATCCTCGTGAAGATTCACGAATTCGTTTCCAACGATTTCCTCGTGGAACATGTGGTACCATTGCCGGGACGATTGTTTAAGACGGTAAATCAATCTTTGGAGTTTACAAACTTTACGTTCGTTACCAGGAGTAATGAAACGCTCTGGTTGCTCTATATAGTTCTCTTCCTCCAGGTTTCTATGGAGGAATGCAATCTTAACATCCATTTGGTGCAGCTCTAGATCGAGACTTGCAACTAAAGCCAAAATGGCCTGGACTGTGGTGTAACGCATAGTCGGTGAGTATGATTTATCAAAGTACACTCCGTGAATTTTGGCATATCTTTCCGCAACGAGTCGAGCTTTGTACCGCTCGACGGCTCCATCAGCAGTGAGTTTCAATTTCATTACCCGCTTTGCCCCTATTGCTCTGCGGTCACCAGGAAATTCAACTAAATACCACACCGAATTAGCTTTCATAGAGGCGATCTCATCCTCCAATGCTTTCATCCATTCTTTCGCTTGAGGTCCATCCATAGCTTACTTAACCGTTACCGGTTCATCAACCGAAGTCAAAGTGAATAATTCACTTCTTTCGATGGGATACTTCTTAGGAGAAGTTCGATGCCTTTGACTACGTCTAGGCTCGTTAATCCCATCTTGAACTTGAACAACGCTTCCACTAGGAATAATGCTCGTTATCGGGGCAATACTCCCACTGGGAACAAGAGCGTTGCTTGAACATTCACCAACAACTTTTCTTGGACGACCTCTTGGTCTCAGGATTCCACCTCCGAGATGAATTCACTCACGTTTAAGTAATATTATGTAATACCATTTTGGATGCTCTAATGAAAACTTTCTTAAAGAGTATTTTTTTTTAAAATACCCCTATTTCAAAAACCAATTAAAAATGTAATTTTTTTATTAAAACTATTAACAAAAATGCCATTGGACGCATTTTGAAATCGCGTCCATCCGAAAAAAAGCCAGTTAATTGCAAAGAATTTAATTTTCGGCAATAAAAATAAAAACTCGTAGTTTTTTTATCTGACCAATGTGATATTGCCCGATAACATTATTTCGCAATTTTTTTAATAGTTGAAAATTAATTTTTTTTTTTAATTAATTATTATTTTTTCGGATGGACAAGGTTTCAAACCGTATCTAGATGCATTTTTTTAATATTTTCTTTGTCATTATTAATATTTTTGTTCACAATATATGTTATTGGTTTGTGAACTAGGAGTATTTTGGAAAAAAAATTATGAAAGTACTAACAATTTATTAAAAAAAAATGGCATACAGTATTTATATATTTTTTCTTACCAGTAATATACAATTGATATCATAAGGCGTTTACAAAAAAAATCATAAGCAAATAATATATTAGTTAGATTTTTTTTCTTCTGATATTGTATATATTTTTTGGTTAATGGTCCACTTCATACCACTTGTTTGCAGGAAATCCACTGTTCATACCGGATGTTTGTAGGAAATCCACTGTTCATACCGAATGTTTTTTTGTACCAATTTGGTACCAAGAGTTTTCATTTTGTACATTTTTCATACACTCATTAGTGCTCCGTAAAAAAAAAGTCCGTTAAATGGTCATGTGCCGTGCACGTGACGTTTTTTTTTAAAACGAATAAATAAAGTTGATTTGCCTAAAATGCCCCCCCCCCTCGAGAAAATTCACTGTTCATCTTCTTCAACTCTCTCTCTCTCTCTATCTCTAAAGTCCGCCATCCTCACTCAAAGATCTGTGAAACAAAGATTAAAATAAAGATTAGGAGTTGACTCACAAAGCTGGAATCAGGAAAAGAATTGCTAGACACAAATTAATCTGAAGAGAGAACAACTACTTAATTCAGTATGAAGGATAAGTTGAGAACTGCCAAATTAAACAAAATCACCCAAGAGTGAAGACCAGTGATATACATCTCGTGGCAGAAAACGATCCAAGTTTAAGAACCAGAACAGTTGGTGGATCTCTGTTTCGGAGATTCAGGTCCCGCATTAGTTGGTGAGAGCTTTATGGTTACTGTCACTATCGAAGGCAAGGGCCACGGTGTTGATTCAAGAGAACTAATGATCAACTTAGTCGATGTCAAAAGAGGTGGGTTGTATAGTCCAAGAGAAGCAGAACAGTCTTCATTTGACAGCAATCATCATATTGAGCTCGTTGCCATTGATGGAGTGGAATCAGGAGATGAATCGGGCTCAGTCCCCGAGAACATAAATAAGATCCAAAAATCTTTTGGTTTGATTTATGTCTCGTTCATAAAGAATGGAGAGTCGTGGTCTTGCAAATTGGAGATCAAGTAGCACCGCCCCAAATAAATCATGTTGTACATATCATTAGGCTACAACTCTAATGCGGATGACCCTAATACACAGAAGATACATCTTCACAAGAGCTTGCATATTGAAGGAAAGGTTGTTGTTTCAATTAACCATTAAATTCTGCTTCCTTTCAGCCACCCAATTCAATTTCAATTCAATGCTAGAATCAATAAACAAAGATGACGGAACTTTAGAGAGAGAGAGTTGAAGAAGATGAACATTGAATTTTCTGGGCAGGGAGGCATTTTAAGCAAAGCAACTTTATTTTTTCGTTTAAAAAAAACACGTCCCGTGCACGACACATGACCATTTAACGGATTTTTTTGACGGAGCACTAACAGATGTATGAAAACGGTACAAAATGGAAACCCTCGGTACCAAATTGGTACAAAAAAAACATCTGGTATGAACAGTGGATTTTCTGCAAACAAGTGGTATGAAGCAGTGTTATCAGAACCAGACCGGAGGTCGAACCGGCCAAGCCACCGGTTCCTGGTTCGTCCGGTCGGACCTGGTCCGACCGGTTCTAGTTCAAATCAGGACATGGAACCAGTGTTATCAGAACCGGACCGGACCGCCGGTTCGACCGGGTTGGACCGGGAACCGGACCATTAGCCGGCCCAATTCTTTAAAAAGATCGGCAAGGAAGCGAACGAGGTTCGTTAGCCGTTTTTTTAAAGAACGGGCGGTTTGCCGGTCCACCGGCTCGGCATTAAAACAAAATTAAAAAAAAAAAAATCTAAAATGCTAAACGGCAGCATATTGTAGTTTGCAGGAGCAGCTATCGACTAAATTCAGAGAAGAGAGAACTGGAGAATAGAACAAACACAGAAGAACCCTAGCTGGAGAAGAGAATAGAATCGCAGCGGCGCAGCCAGCAGCTCTCGGCCAGAATCGAAGTCGTCTCAGGCCAGCTCAGTCGTCCGATCGCCCCACGCCGCAATCTCACCGCATCCTCGCCGCCAATCTCGCAGGTCGCAGCCAATCACAGATTTGCAGGTATGACCTTGTACATCCGAAGAAAAAGTGACGGTTCCATCGTGCCCGTGCCGACCACCGCGCCTCAGCCACCACGTCGTCGCCTTTCAGGGCTTGCTTAACTTATTTCTTTCACGGCAACCCTCATTCCTTCTTTCTTTCAGGGCAAACACTTACTGAAAGGGAGAGAAGAAGGGTAGAAATGGGGTGGGGTGGATTGGGGACGAGAGAAGGGAGGGAGAGATAATTGAGAGAGAGAAAGGATAGAGATGAGGGAAAGAGACGGGAGGGTGGGGACGAGGGAGAGAGAAGATAAGGGTGTGACGAGAGAGAAGTGAGAGATATAGGGTGGGTTGGTTGTATTATGGTATTTATGGCCTTTCTTATAATTCCGGTCGGACCGGGTTCGAACCGGCTTTGACCGGACGAACCGAGAACCGGACACTTGACCGGTTCAGTGTCCGGTCCGGTTCTGATAACACTGCATGGAACAACTCTTCGGAACTGAAGCCCCCTCCGTTGTCCCTTCCCTTCCCCTACCTAAGCCCAAACCCTCCCTCCTTCTACAAACTATGTTATACAACCCAAGATCCAAAGAGTACCGCAACGAGAAATCAAGCGTTGGGAAGGGACTGGATTTCTGCCGATACACACTTGGTTCCTGAGCTGAGAATCGAGTCCAGAATTTAGAATCGAGCAGCAATTGGAGAATTTAGTTCAACGAGTCGTACCTGTCTAAGTCGTTGCAGGACTTCTAGGGCCGGAGGTGGAACCTCATGGTGAAGAGCATCCCGCGGCCCAACGTGTACGATCCCGTCAGATCGATCGCCAGCCATTGAATCAGGAGGCAGGCGGCGTCCCTCGCCGGTGTTTTCTCCACCTTCCTCGTCTCTGGAGTGATGCACGAGTTGATGTTCTACTATATTGGTAGGAGAGAGCCCACGTGGGTGGTCACGCGCCTCTTCGTTCTCCATGGGATCTCTATGGTTGTAGAGAGCATGGTGAAGAAGGTAACCAAATGGCGGAAGAAGGCCTTCTTCTCTAGTTGCGACGCTGAAGAGGAGAAGAACCGGTAACCCTAACTTATTTTTTATTTTTTTAAGAAAAAAGTCTGAACCGGTGAACCGACCGGTTCGCTCAAAACCGGCCGGTTCGGTGAAAATCGGACTATCGAACCGGGTTCGCCTACATCCTTCGGAATTGCTTGAACCGGACCGTGGTAGCCTCCGGTTCCGGTTTGAACCCGGTCCGGTTCTGATAACACTGGCATGAAGTGGACCCTTAACCCATGTTTTTTTATGTAAAATGTAGAAAATTGTACTACAATGATTTTACATAGCATTACTTAAAAATGAGATCAATTTATTTAGTAAAGAATAAATATTATTAATGTGAATACTAAGTATATATTTATTTATTTATTTATTAAAATTGTAGATAAATTTCATATTTTATTCTGATGTTCTTAATTGTGACTTTTTGTAACTGGTGATTACATGATTAGCACTTCTACAAAAAAAAAAAAAAAAGCCCACGTAGCAGCACTTCGACAATTTGAAAGAACTCTTCTTTCTGGTTACTCCTGCGCATGTTACCATCTGTCGGTCAAAATAGTGAACAGCAAGCATACCTACACGCCACGGTGATCACCGAGAAGCAGTGGGATAACCGACTCCATCTTTCGGAGCTCAGAATCATCGCCCTGCTGAAGTCTCTCTCTCGTTTGCAATCAATACGTGCGTAATGTTGAATTAGAAATTTCAGCGGCTACCGTTCTTTTCTTACAAATTTGACGTCCTTTTGCGATTGAATTTATCCTTACGTTTGATTTGTCCTCCCTTGTTGCTGCAGAAACGTCAATGGAACGCAATGGGCGGTGGTTGGGATTGATCGCTCTATTGTGTTTGCTAGCTGTTTCTAGTGCTGCGGGTAATGCTGCTGCTTTCATCGTGCTGCTTATCTCTTAATACTTTTTATATTTGGATTGCAATTGAATGCTGTTGTCCGATACTGAAGTTGGTTGTTAATACGACATGGAATTGAGTGCTTTTTTGCTTCAACTGGTAAATCGAACAAATGCACCAATTTGAATAGAAATGAGAGCACCGGTTTCCTGTTTTGCTTATGCTTCTAAACATATTGGATAGAACTTTGGATGTAGGTTGAGAAATGATATTCTACCATATTGGTATGTCACCAGCAAGTTCTACCCACATGGAGTAATCTAGTTTTTTTTTTTTTTTGGCAACTGAGAACTATATGGTGTAATAATAATCTAGTTGGCTCTTGGCACTCGGGTTATCATCCTTTCTGACTTTGCTGTTGGTTATCAAGCCTTGTACAACCAACTTGATGATGTTTTTCGCATTTTTGATGTACAGAACTGCACGTCAATCATGAGAAACATAAACCTGTGTACAACCATACTCTTGCCACTATATTAGTGGAGTATGCATCTGCAGTAAGTCCCATCTCTGGTTGGTTCATTCTCTATGAAGAATTAGCTATATTATTGTGATTCAGTAGTAGGTTTAGTTCTGTTTTCTTCTTTTCTTTTTCTCTTTAAAATCTGATATAAGAGCCAGCTATACAGTATGGCCTTGATATGGATAATTAAAAAAAATGCTGTTTCAGAGCCAGCTATACAGATTGATGGCTCTCTATCTCTTTGATCATATAATAAACATTGATTTTTCTAGTTGAGAAAACTATGAGTTTTTCTTTTAGTGAATTCTGTTTTACCAATCCTAATATCCAATTCCATTCCTAATATTAGCTACTTCTAATCAAAATAACTTTCATGGTGCCAAGTGAGAGATTAAATCCCATGTTTTGCAGGTTTATGAGTCAGACTTGACAGAGCTGTTCACTTGGACATGCGAAAGATGTGGTGACTTGACCAAGGTAGTTAGGTTTGTAATGAAGTAAATATATCACACAGTAGAGATAGAAAATTATTTTCATATTTAAATGATTAAATATTCTTTTGAGGTTACACAAATAAAGTTTGTCTTTTATGTGAGTGTAGGGATTTGAAGTAATTGAGCTTATTGTTGATGTGGTGCACTGCTTACAGGTAATTCTCGTTGACATGAAACCTTGTTGACAAATGATGCTCCCTTATATCTTTAGTAATCTTTTGAATTTTAATCTTGATTGCCATCATTGTCCTGAAACTAAATAATATATAGTGCAGGCATATGTTGGGGTGGCAGAAGATCTTAATGCTATTGTTATTGCATTTAGAGGCACACAGGAGCACAGGTACTTATGATACAGCATTTCTCTTACCTCCTAAATAAATGGATCTAGTTGTCGTTATGTCAATGTTTCTTGTAGTTAATTGATTGATCTGTCACTTTAACTACAGCATACAGAACTGGGTTGAGGACCTTTATTGGAAACAACTTGATATAAACTATCCTGGCATGCCCGGTGCTCTGGTCAGTCTTGCACTTATCTCAACAATTCCCATACGTGTTTTATCTATTCTGATGCAGTTTACTGTTTTAGGTGCATCGCGGATTCTATAATGCCTATAACAATACAACAATGCGCCCTGGAATTCTAAATGCTCTTCGTAGGACAAGGGAATTGTATGGGGACATGAACATAATAGTAACGGGGCATTCCATGGGAGGGGCTATGGCATCTTTTTGTGGAATCGATCTTGCAGTAAGTATTACTGAGTTGATTTTTGGTCATGTTAGCTCTGTGATCGATAAGTTCCCTTAAACTGTTTTTGATAAAACTTCATCCTATATTCTTTAGGCCCTTAAATAGTTGAATTGGTGTATTAATTTGTGCCAATCCCGATTTTCAATAAAATTTCAGGGCTTAATGTGAAGTTTTCTCTTAGCTCTGCATTGGATAGGCACTGAACTTCTTCAGATTCTGAGGATTTTGAATGGTTGATGTGTTGACTGCACCTTTGAAAAATTACAAATGAAAGTTGGGTTATTTATGGATGAGAGTTTAGAATTATTTTATAAAATTTGATTTTTTTTTTTCTTTCTATCTTTAAGTTTTTTTAGTCCTATTTTCTATTAAAAAGGAAATATTTAACTAATAGAAAATTGAAATTTTAATTAATAAGACATAAATTCTATATCTATAAGCTAAACTTCATATTATATAAAATTAGTGTCTTTTTTTTCCCCCAAAGAACTCAAAGTAGAAAGACCTCTCTTCTATCCATAAGACACTGGACTTTTTTTTGTGCCGATCTAATTTTTTGCATTTTTCACTTTCTTTTTTTATTTGGAGGAAAATAAGAAGACTTTCAGGTACATGGAGTTGGTCTCTCTATGGTGAGAGATGATATACTAATTCACTTTAGAGCCCAATAATAGTGTTCACATTTGATAGTTCAGTCTTTCCTTTTACATATAGCTAAATAACTTCATTATCCCTATTCACTATGAGGCAATTTGCAACCTGAATAACAACAGCAGGTGATATGGACAAGCTCTGACAGAGTTCATGCTTTCTCTTAGGCCCCTATTTTTTTTTCTTCCATCGCGAACACTACTTATTTCACTTGAATGTGGTATTAGTGATTATAGATTGTATATAGAGCTACTGTTGAGGTACTAACAGATTTTCCTACGCGTTATACAGGTCAATTGTAAGACCAATAATATTCAGGTTATGACATTTGGGCAACCTCGTATTGGCAATGCAGTTTTTGCAGAACATTATAGCAAGCTAGTGCCGAACACAATTCGAGTTACAAATGGATATGACATAGTTCCTCATTTACCACCATATATTCCTAAACTTCCACACAAGACATACCACCACTTCCCTAGAGAGGTAAAATTTTGACACAGTATTCTGGCTGGTCACGTAAGTTGTTTGCGGCCATACCGCCATAGCAATATGTCATTTGATATTTAGTACTATGCATCCATGGTAATGAAGTTTCTGTTCAACCTTTATGTGCTTGATATCTAAACTATGACATTCTATAGAGTTAGGGTTACCTTCATAACTATTTAAAAAAATTCGACAGGAATCACAAAAGGTATTGATAATTTTTGTAACTACTTTATGATTTCCTTACCATTTTCTTTCTCCAGGGAGATTTTTAGCAATTTTTTCTTTGTTATTTTCATCCATCTAACCTGTTTAGTAGCTGATGCACATGATCTCCTCATACTAAGTTCCTTAGTATTTTTTTATATTAATATATGGCAGAAATACTGGTTCACCATACTGTTTTGATCAAACTATCAAAGCTTACTTGTATATTTTCAGGAGCAAATCTGTTACATGATGCTTATCCACTTCTAATTGAATCTGTCTTCTAATTGCAGGTGTGGCTGTATAAAATTGAAATGGAAAGTTTAGTTTATACAGCTGAAAAAATATGTGATCGTTCCGGGGAGGATCCATCTTGTTCTAGGTGAATATCTTTCGATTTGATATTAGTGTGTTCCATTTCCAATGCACTTGATTATTCTAGAAATTTCTTGGGCGTGTTCTGGTTTTCTGCTTCTCTATTGTGTTGTAACTGGAGGCATTAATTTGTCTAGCGATTAGAAGATCCAGGAACAAGAATCAGTGGATTGCTTCTACCAGATTGTGCTAAATCTAAGAAATATTATTTTACCTGTGCATATCTTAAACTGATCATTTACATTGTTCGTTCCATGCAGATCAGTATCTGGGAAGAGCATTACAGACCATTTGTCTTACTTTGGTGTGGATCTGATGGCTAAGACATGGGGATCCTGCAAAATTGTTAATGACCCTCGCCTGTTGGAATATTCTACAGTTGATCTCAAGGGAAATTTTATCTTTTCCAAGACCCACCTCGTGTCTATCCTACATGATAGTTCAAGGCGAGGAGACAATGTGACTACAAGCTTTATGGTTAGCAGTTGATATTCTGACACGGATATTAGGAGGAAAGATGAGGAATTCGTTATCTAATAAAGTTATATAGAGATGCTATATTCAATTAAATAGCAAACTTTTGATAGGATCTGGCTTGGGTAAAGCATGTATATAGATCATCCACCTGGCTATACAGAGAGCAGCTTCATAATTTAAGCAAATCGTCTACTGTCCACTTTTTGGGAACATTGACTTTCTAACTGTTGCTCATCCAGAATTGATATAGATTTATGTTTATCATTCTTCTCCAACCCCATGGATGGCCCTATTTTGATTGAAGTGGGATAAGCTTGTATTTCTTTGCATGTATACTTGTATAGTGAATTGTCTGAGGAATGAACCTGGACGATTAGAATTGGAGGAGGGGAAAAGAACTCTGATGGAAGTTACTTTCAGTGAGGAAGATTCATTCATATGAAGATATTCTGGTCTCTTTTCGTGTGAAGATGATGGTGAATTCAGTGACCTGGTATGATGCTTTAACTTCGTCTCTCTCCTGTGAGATTGTCTTACACTTGTATTAACTCTTTCCTTCGTTTTGTCGTCAAGTATGTAAGCACATATCTGATATCTCTTCAGGAAGTGGGGTTCAATAAAAAGTATTTTTGTACAGAAAATGGTTATTGAAGTCGATAACTCTATCAGCGGTTTGCCACTGGTTATTGCATATCATTCTCAGTATTTTAAGATATTCATGATATTATGCTTGAAGAAATGCATCTGATACTACAAGCATACAGCAACATAGCATGAGAACTCGTTCGAATTCCGTACTTTCAATGATCCTTGTCGATGCAAGGCAGTGGATTTCCAGAGGTACTTTTTATTACAGTAGCAATGACAAGTGAGGTACAGTTAAAAGAAAAGGAAGCGCTTGTGTTTATAGATAACAAATATGACATTATTATATTCCCTATTTCATCTCGGAGCTGATGTTCAAGTCATTAGCTGCTGCTGAATCGGCCTTGGTTTCCTGCAAGGACAAATCTGTAAGTTCCACTGCATCATATTCCTACATACTACTATAGGTGTTTCACAGAGAATTTGATTCAGTTACCTTCTTAATAGCAGGTTCCTCCTCCTTAACGGTTTTGGTTGGTGGTTTGGCTTCATCCACAGAGACCGACTTTGCAGCTTCTTCCACCACTTTCTTGACAGCCAAGTTATCTTCCTTGACGGTTCTCTCCTCCGCAACCTGTGCAGCTTCGACCTTTTCCGTGACAGCCAAGTTACCCTCTTTGGTGGCTTTCTCCTCCACCTTCGTGGTTACTCCCCCTTCCTTGATGACAACCAGCTTCTCTTCTTGCACAACGATGGGCTCTTCTGTTATTGATGGCATAAGGTAAAAAAGCAAGCTCATTTCGTGATGATAGTCTATATACTAATTTGGCTAAGTTGACTCATAATAAACTTAAAGAATTTTCTCTTATTCTAATGTCAAAATGATTAGTTTCTATTGATGCTTTAGAGTTCATATCAAAGGGCTTTATATTGAATCACTGACCCTTTTGTTTTTCAACATTGGTCTCTTGCAGCAATGGCTTCTCTTCCACTGGTTGCTTCTCCTCCACAATAACTACAGCAGCATTCTCTTTTACCGCTTGAGTCTCTTGCGGCAATGACTTCTTCTCTTCCACTGGTTTCTTCTCTTCCGCAATAACTACAGCAGCATTCTCTTTTACCGCTTGAGTCTCTTGCGGCAATGGCTTCTTCTCTTCCACTGGTTTCTTCTCTTCCGCAATAACTAGAGCAGCATCCTCTTTTACTGCTTGAGGAGTCTCTTGCAGCAATGTCTTCTCTTCCACAGCAACTACCACAGGTTTGACATTCTCGACCTTGTGCTCGGTTTGTTTGGCAGGGCTTATTTGCTGAGCTTCCAATGTTGTTGCTACAGCATTTTCCTTGTTTTCTTGTGGAGCTTCAATTTTCTTGTCCACCAAGCTTTCTCCTCCTTTGACTTGCGTCTCTTTGGCGGCTACGTTATTGATGGTAGCGGTTTCTGGTGCTTTGTTGGTCTTAGAAGAAGATACGGATCTGAAACTAGGTTTCTTGATTTTGGTGAGGATGTTTCCGGTGGCAACATCACCTTGCTTTGATTGTCCGCAACCCATTGTTGGTTATGAGGGAAATTGTGCTTCTCCCTCTGGTAAGTTTGGATTGCGGGGAAGGGAGAGCCACTTACTTTCCTTGTCAATTAATTTGGAGAGTTAAAAAGGTGAATTGGTGTGGTTTTGCGTTATTTTTAGGATGGACAGTTTGTTGTCTGTTGTCAATTGGCGGTCGGAATTAAGGTAAGCTGAAACTATTTTGGAATGTGCTAAAATGGCAATAACTGAATTATCAGGATTCTCTGTTTTGTTGTTTTTCTTTGACCATGTCATTGAAAAACCAATGAATTTAGACCAATTTTGTTGCCAAAACAAAAGAAATTTAGATCCTTTATTTCTAGGGTTTTGGATATATCATTAACGTCGGTTCTAATGGATAACACGAGTCTTTTGAAGTGGTATGCAGCCTGTACTCCTAACCGGCGTATAGGGGGCACCCGAGTCCTTCGATGGACTGACTATTCAATCCTATGGGATTACACTAGTCGGGCTGAAAATTTCAATATTTTAGGTTATTATATTATAGGGTTTTAACCAAATTGGAACTTGGTTAACAACCCAAAACAAATTGGTACCCTTTACCGAATTGGTATCCGAGTCAACTTGGATGTTGCACAGTTAGAATTTTCGGTTAAAACTTACAGAATCGGTCACTACGCCTGAGAAGAAAAAAAAGCTTAACAGGTCTTTTGGTCCATAATGTTTGATCACTTTTGAGTTTTGGTCCATGATTTTTTTTTGCCTAGTTTTGGTACCATATGTTTGCAGATTTTTCTAGTTTTGGTCCGACCGTTACATTCGTCCATTTTTTCCGTTGAGTGACATGTGCATGTCACGTGATTCACCTTAAAATTTCAATTTTGTTCAAATTTGGGAGAATTGATACCCTAAACCTAGTTCAGTTTGTGCGAATTGAACTAGGTTTATGGGTCAAATTTGGGGGAATTGACACCCTAAACCTAGTTCAGTGGGTCAATTCCCTCCAAATTTTAACTTGGAAGTTTAGGGTGGATCACGTGACTTGCATATGTCACTTAACGGAAAAAATGGACGGAACGTAACGTTCAGACCAAAACTAGAAAAATTTGCAAACATATGGTACCAAAACTAGGCAAAAAAATACATCATGGACCAAAATCCAAAATGTCAAACATCATGGACCAAAAGACATGTTAACCCAAAAAAAAAAACATGAAAAGACTAAATACCCTTATTGCAAAATGAATAATAGATGAACTCAAAATTTTGAAATCCAATATCTTCATCATTTCATCTTTTTTGACGAATTTTTTTTAACCTGCATAACTTTCCGAGATCTATGCAACGCAAATATTCGTAAGACGGTTTTCCCATTTTTTTTTCAATAAACATTGTTTTTCATGTTAATTCATTATTTTTATATATCAAACTGCACTACATTCTAACACTTATCACCATTAATCACCAATTTTCTTGCTAATTGAATTCCAATACTACCATCAAATTGTTGCTCTTGCCCATGCACTTGTTGCGCTTTCCACCGACTTGAGATAAAAACATATATTACTTTGAAACATTTATATCAATCCTGGTACCAAATCTGCAATTTGTGCTTATAAAGTATCTCTTTTTCGTAAAAAAAGTTTCACCATTCCTTGATGAATCTTCTTATTTTCTTGAAAAATCTTCTCATTTTGTTGATACTTCTCAAATTTTTCATATGCAACAACCATCATCTTCTTTACCTTGGCATGGGGAAAAATTTCGCCAGTAGGTTTCTACACGTGCTCTGTATGGAATGTAAGTGTTTGTTCGTTCAATTATAAACAATCTGTTGTTGTTTTTAGCCCCAATTGCTGATTTCGTGTTTCAAATTAGTCGATTACAAAAGAAGCAGGTTGTCCGTATTTCGAATGGTACGATGTCAATGTGTGTCCTCGTGGTAAGAAAGTTTATGCCAAAGTAAAGAAGATGATGGCTGCTGCAGATGAAAAACTTAAAAAGTATCAAGTATCAACAAAATGAGAAGATTTTTCAAGAAAATGAGAAGATTCATCATGAAATGGTGATGTTTTTGCATAAAAAAAAGTGATGCTTTATAAGCACAAGTTGCAGATGTATGAAAATAGAGTAAATAGTTATAAATTTGTTGTTGTCATACTAGTTATGTTGTTTTTTATTTCTGCATATGGTTTCTATGTAAGTTTGGGCAGGATGTTCTGTCTTTTGTTGTTATAAGTGTTTCATTTTGGTGTATGACAAAACTTCGATGTTCTCTTTAAATATATGGGTAGTTCTAAGTGTTGCATTTGGTACCTGAGTTAATATAAATGTTTCAAAGTAGTATACGTTTTTATCTCAAGTCAGTGGAAAGCGCGAAAAGTGCATGGGCAAGAGCAACGGTTTAATGGTAGTATTGAAATCCAAAAAGTGGGTGATCAAGGGTGATAAGTGTTAGAATGCGGTGGAGTTTGATACAAAAAATAATGGATTAACATGGAAAACAGTGTTTATTGTAAAAAAAATAAGATGAGAAAATCACATTACGGTTATTTGGGTTGCATAGATCTCGAAAAATTATGCGGGTTAAAAAAAATTCGTCCAAAAAGATGAAGAAATGAATGAGATATTGGGTTCCAAAGTTTTGAGTTCATAAATTATTCAATCTACAATAAGGTTATTTTGGTATTTTCATTTCATTTTTTTTCCTCTGGCAGCAAAAATGGTCACGTGCTCCGGACGTGACCGATTTCGTGAGTTTTAACCAGAAATTCTAACGGTGCAACACCCAGGTTAATTCGGGTACCAATTTGTCATAAGATATAATAGAGGTACCTATTCGTTTTTGGCTGTTAGCTCAGGTACCAATTTGGTTAAATCCCTATATTATATTATTAAAGAAAAAAAAATCACAATATAGTTTTCAATAATAGTTACAATTACAACTAGTCAATTCAATACGCGTTGCTTGAATTTAATTTTAAAACTAACTTTTTTTTATAATAGTTGCCATTTTCTGTTTTGTATAACGGTTTGGTTTTATATATATTAAAAGATCTTTTTATTAATTTGTTACAATAAATTAAAAAGATATCAGTATATGATATGTTATATCTTATGTTATTAGAGCATCCACAATGGTTTTACATAAATTGTATTCTTTAAAGCTGTCATGTAGACATTTATGTACACTTTAAGTAATACATAAAGTTAAGATACATGTAAACAAAATTTTCTCTACAATTGTACTACTTAAACATATTACTTAAATATATTTTATTATTAAATTTTCCAACGACCACCAATAAAAATTAACATTAATTAATTTATAATTAAATATTAGTTACTTAATACATAGTGCATTCCTTAAATTTAAGGAATAGGTTACGTAAAAGTAAATGGATCCCACTTTTAAGGAATGTTATGTAAAACCATTGTAGCACGTTTTTATACATTTTACGTGTAAAAAATATGTAAAACACATATTTAAGGAATACCATTATGGATGCAAACAACTTACGTGACCAGCCAGAATACGGTCGTGACCAGCCAGAATACTCTCGTGTTAGAGAAAATATAATAAAATGAAATTAGCATTCGGTTTTCACCTCTGTTGCTTTTCTCCCTCATCTCTCCTAGGTTTCCAGCCGCTGCTTCGGTTCTTTACATGAATCTCCTTCATCGTTTTCTTTTGCCTCCACCTGTTCATCACTGCATCCAAACACTTCTTTTTCCTTCTCTGTTTGAGGTGACTTTTCGTTATTGTCTGGCTTTGTTATTCGTGTAAATTACCTAAGGTTAGGGTAATCATTAGTCTAGGGGTGCTATGGATGCTCATGCCTCCTCGACTTCCATTAAAACATTGTTTCTCTTCCACAAATGCATTGTTTCGTCGCTTTCTCTCTCTTCACTGTGTTAGAGAGGATGTTGTTAAGAGATTTGTGGCGGTTAACTGGAGGATAGATGATACACCGAAAGTCATTCACCGCGAAGATAGTTTATGGTTGTTCATTTTCTCAACTGTTGAGCAAGTCCTTGAAGTCTAGCTTAACGGTGGCTTCAATATTTAAGGCATGATGTTACATCTATGGCGCCCTGCACATCCTGTGTGAATCCACCATAATGCCAAACTTCACTAGAGTCGAGATGTGGATCAAATTTCGGGGTCTTCCTATGACCCTCATGACTAATGATAATATTCTACGTCTCAAGTGGTGAGCTCATCCAAACTGAGGTTAACAAAAAAAAAACCTTTATATATGTATATATATTTGACTATTATTATTATAATTTTCATTATCATCGATTCAAAGGAAAATTAAATATCAACTACCCGTTTTAACCAAAAAAATAATATCAACTACCCCATTAATTTGGGGAAAAAAAACTACCCCCATTAATGGAAAGAAACAAAGATATGGTGAATGGAAGTGCAACTAACCTTCTTCCATCTTGAGTGAAGTGCCATTTCCATTTCCTTTATATTAAAAATAAATAGAATAATAATTTAATTTAATTAATAGTGCTAGTCATGCCAAGTATAGGAGTGGGGAAATGGGCATGTTAATCATATTCAGTTTGATCATGCTTATTCAAAATCAAGTGACTTTGGTTTGATTTTTAGAGAAAATATTAGTTGCCACCGCCCTAACAAGTGGCAACTATGTGGTGGCCCTCCGCCTAATTACATTCTGCCATGTGTTTATATAACTGATAGTCTTTGCCAAATGTCAAAATGTGATAGGGTGAAGGTCCACCACCTAGGTTGCCACCACCTCATCTGCTAGAGCGGTGGCAATGAATAATTCCTCTGATTTTTAAAGTTACCGTAGATAGCTAGATGGTTGATTTTGCTAGCTAGATATATATTGTTGTCATTAATTGTATAACATAGTGTGTGTGACACTTTAGTTTTAGCAAATATGACGACACTTGATTTTATTTATGAATGAATGAATCAGGGCATGTACTACATATAAGCCCCGTTAATTATGGGAGTTATCTATCTATCTATCCTTCTTTTTTTTTAAGATGAATTCTTTTTTATGTCGATGGGCTGCTGATGAGATGAGATGAGATGAGATGGGAAATGCAGCTTCCTCTATTCCTATTCGTCCAGATTGCGGCGCTAGCTAGCTTGTCCCTTTCTCTATCTCCAAGCAAACCTATATATATCCCATAAATAATAATTAATATTAATATGGTTCTTTCTTTTTAATAATATATATATGTATGTATAATATCATATTATATGGGAAATTTGGAGTTGCGACCGTCAAAATTAGAGTCGTTCCTTCCAAATGCAACGTTCTTACCAGCCAGTTACCGAGCTGCTGCAGTACGTATGATTCGAAATTTGTTATTTAACCGTAGCAGTTTTCGTTAAATGATCAAAACTATGATTTCCAATTTTGCTTAGAACCAAGTCCATTTCGCGGGCATGCATTTTGGTGTTTGATTGATGATCAAATCCCCCCAATCTAACGCTCACATGTCAACCTTATCCCCTTCCCTACTTTCGCCATCAACTTGCTCATCTTTTATTATTATTAATCAATTTTTTTATTGAATTATTATTTTCTGTTCCAACTGTTTGAGACTAGAATTACGTCATTTTTGTATGTCGTGAATAATTTGTTATGAATAAGACGTACGCTTTTACCAATCAGCTCATAAGCTCGAACTTGTGAATGAAGGCTTTCGGTATACTCTTATTCATTCTCTAACACTCTCCCTTAAACTGATGTTTGCAAACATCGGTTTACACCGGACTCCTTACTTGGTTCGTACACATGGACTTTCTGCCCGGCCTAACTGGCCTTCCAAGGGGGTTTTTTTCAACCTTTTTTCTTAAAATGTCACCGCCGGGATTCGAACCATCGGCTCTGATACCACTTGTAAATATTTGGAGTGGAAAACAAATAAACTCACAGCAGAAATAAAAACTTACGAAGAACACACAGAGGTTTTAAGAGAAAAATTGCTACTGCACTCATCTATTAAAAGTGATGATGATTACAAGCTTTAAATAAAGCTAATCTTAAAAGAAAACAACCCATTACTTGCCATGACTCAAGTAATAATTAATGGGGAATACATCAACTAAAAATCTGAATATAATCTGCAGAAAAAAAAAAACGCGCCGATAATAACAGCAGATAAGAACAAGGCTGGACCGGTCTGAAATTAGTGAACCGGCTTAGTGAATCAGTCTGACCGGCCTTCAACAGCAACAGCAGTCTTCGTCTTCAAAAGCTACAAAAATCATTTCAATCCCTTCCTTAATCTATACACTTGCTATTGTTAGATTAAAAAATGTTGCAAACACCTAATCTCCCACGAAGGTACTCAAAAGACGAAGTTTTCAATCCCTTGGTGAGAATATCTGCAATCTACTCTCCACTTTTGCAGAAATCAAGCTCAACTTTCCATTATTCACCAAATCTCTTAAGAAGAAATACTTCACATCAATATGTTTGCTGCGCCCATAAAAACTGGATTTCTTGACAGCTTGATTGTTGAATCATTGTCACGCCAGATTCTTGTTCCTTCATTTTGCTTCTCCTTCAAATCTTTTAGGATTCTTCTCACCATATAATTTGGCAAGCACATGAAGTGGCTGCTACAAATCCTGCCTCAGTGCTGGAAAGTGTCACGACGAAGTTTTCAATCCCTTGGTGAGAATATCTGCAATCTGCTCTCCACTCTTTGCAGAAATCAAGCTCAACTTTCCATTCTTCACCAAATCTCTTAAGAAGAAATACTTCACATCAATATGTTTGCTGCACCCATAAAAAACTGGATTTCTTGACAGCATCTGCCTATGAGTTGCTTATAACCTCTCCTCTTTACCTGCTCCTTCTTTGGTGAGCTTAAGTCCTACTTCAACAGGTGTGCTTACAGAATTGCAATTCTGAAGCTTGAATCTCTTAAGCACATCCCTAACACCAACAATGTGTGTTCATAAGGGCTATTTTCACTTTTTTTTTTTTTTTTTTCATTTTTAATGCCGCTCCCGAGAATCGAACCCTCGCACCACTTGTTAAGAATAAGACGTACTCCTTAACCAATCAGCACATAAGCTCTAACTTGTAAATAAAGGCCTTCGGAATACTCCTATACATTTTCTAACATAATAATTTATGTCATGGCTAAAAAAACATTTGTGTAAATTTTTTAGCTCATCCTACTCTTTGTTTATTCCATTATATATATTTCTCCAGTACCGTCAGTTGAAATAATACCAAAATGAGATTATACATATATATAGTTATAAAAAGTAAAAAGAAATGTCATTTTGAGCAATCCAAGAAGCACCTGCAGTAAAGTCTAGTTGGTATTGAAAAGAACATTATCAAGCGAATTGATTTGGACGCTCCGCATCGTATCTTCCTGTATTTTTACTTTTTAGTTCCTCACAAATAGTAATTTTGAAGTTTTTTTTTAGTTTTTAAACTCTGAACTGCAGCAAAATAATATAAATGAATAAACTAATTGCAAATTATTAGCAATTAAGTACAAATAGTATTAATTGTTTTTTCTTGAAAAAAAAAACTCTAAACTGAAATTGAACTACAAACAAAAAAAGAAAAGAAATTGAACTACCAAAAAAAAAAAAGTAAAAGACGCCGTTTTTTTTCCCTCCCTCCCTCCTGTGTTTATTTATGTGATGTGAGGCTTTGTGGGAGAGATAGAGGATCGAGACAATAAAGAAACACAAGGAAAAACCCATCCCCATCCCTTCCTTCACCGACCCCACCCCACCCCACCCATCCATACCACCAGATCAGGGAGGGAGGGAGGGAGCTCCGGCCTTTCGCTTCTCCCGGTCCTTCACCGTCCAAATCCCATGGATGCATCCGATGATGATGAACGTCTTCAGTTCGGGAAGATGGGTTACGGGTATATATGGACCACCACATTCTCCTAATTCCTTCCTTCTCTGTTTCTGTTGATGAGCTCGTAAATTCGGTCAAATCTGATTCTGCTCTGTATTTTCTTCTTATTTCCAGGTGCAAACATTATAGGAGGAGGTGCATGCTTCGAGCTCCCTGCTGCAACGAGATTTTCTCCTGTCGCCATTGCCACAATGAGGCTACTGTAAGTTCCTACCTTCTTGAGCTTTTCAGCTTATTTGTTCTTTAATCCTTTTGGTGGTAAGTATATAAGTTAAACCACGTTTAGAGGCGAGTTGGTCAAGTGGTCCGTTTTAAGTCTCGGGAATTAGTGGATTCTCAGATCTACCTATACTATATTGGACTAACCTGTTTGTAGAAAATGAACCCCAGTCATTGACATAAGACAAAGTTTTGTGCTTGATGACACCTTTCTCTGTCTATGTTATATCTCAGAAGTCAGAATGTTGAATGAACTTTCTTGATTGCAACTTCTAGTCATTTCATATCTTGATTGGTCCACTGCAGAACATGTTGAAGAACCCCTATGATCGCCACGACCTGGAACGTCAAGATGTAAAACAGGTACCTAGCTAGCTGACTCATGATGACTCTTTCATTCTTCAGTTCTGTTCTGATCTGATCTGATAATAATTATAATGACTTAGTGATGATCAACTTCATTCATGGTTTTATTTCTTGATTGATGGTTTGCAGGTTGTTTGTTCAGTTTGTGACACAGAACAGCCGGTATGTGATGCTAGATTTCATGATTTACTTTCCTTTTTATCATCCTGGAAATCTCTTTTGAATATCTAAAACCCAGTTTCTTGATGTCGTCAAGGTTGCACAAGTATGTACCAACTGCGGGGTTAATATGGGGGAGTACTTCTGCGACATCTGCAGATTCTATGATGATGATGTAAATAATCTTTCCCCTATCCAGTTTTAAGACAGAATAGGATTCAGATCTCTTCCTCAATGAAGAGAAGATTTGTTGCTTATAAATATCTCAGTTTGTAGCTGGCTTAGACTCTTATTTTGAATGCTGTTTTTGCAGACAGACAAGGGGCAGTTTCATTGTGACGATTGTGGCATATGCAGGTGAATTCAAATAAAATTCATTTGGTCTTCCATAATGAGAGATTGAAAATTTGATCAAGGCCTAACTTTTAACATCATTAACAGAGTTGGTGGACGTGAGAATTTTTTCCATTGCAAGAAGTGTGGTATGTCTTCAACTAATCTTCAAGCTTTCGCTTTCTTGTTAGACTTGTATAGTCTACAGTTGCCATTGCTAATTTGCTAGAAATCACAATGGTTGAATTGAGTTGTGCATTGCACCGATTTTTTTTTTTTTGCATGACCATAAAAGATTCTTAATTTGTGAAATGAATTAACAACTCCAATGTTCATGAGGAAAGTTGGCTATGCTTAGAAGTTTCCTAATGCTGCTTTTTTATGGGTCGTGCTCCCTTCCCTTTGAAATTGAAATTCAATCATAGTGGTGCTGTTATGGATTCTGTTACATTCCGTTTTGTTATACCATACTGTAAGATTGAAGAAGAGTGTTACTTTCTATTTACCTATGGAAATCCATTTTTTGCCAGGTTCTTGCTATGCAATTAGTCTAAGGAACAATCATTCTTGCGTGGAGAACTCCATGCGTCATCATTGTCCTATTTGTTACGAGGTTTGTCTATAATATAATTTCCATTATCTAACATCTAGATTTTGAAATAACTTTGAGATAAGCGTTAGCACATTATACTGCAACATGAACTGATTAAAATTGTGGGTGCTGCAGTATCTGTTTGATTCCCTGAAAGACACTACTGTAATGAAGTGTGGGCACACTATGCATTGTGAATGCTATGATGAGATGGTAAAGCGCAACAAGTAAGCAATTCTTCTGCAAACTGTTATCATGTGATCGGTATTGCCGAGTTGCGTGACTCCAACAGCATACTAATTCTGCAGATATTGCTGTCCTATTTGTTCAAGATCAGTGATTGATATGTCCCGAACTTGGAAGCGAATGGATGAGGAGGTAAGTTACACCCTATTTCACCACCACTCTTCAGTCTCTGGCCTCTTTACTTTCCCGAGTAGGAAATATAGTCTAAATTAGGACTCTTAATTGATGGAAAAAACGATTAAATCATTCATGGATATATTGGTTTTGGCAGATTGAAGCAACTGTCATGCCTGAGGATTATAGGGATAGAAAGGTACTACTTTTTCATTCATTTGGAATATACTTATTCCATTGCAGTAGAAGATGGTTCATTCATGGAGATATTTGTATGGCAGGTGTGGATATTGTGCAATGACTGCAATGACACAACTGAAGTATACTTTCACATAGTGGGGCAGAAATGCAGCCATTGCAGATCTTACAACACTCGGGCAATCGCCCCTCCTGTTCTTCCCCAATGATTTTATCCGATCTGATTAATGAACCCGATTCGAAGAAAAGGGGTGGCGCGTTTATCATCAAATATTCGATACACGGGCAACATTATTACTTATTTTACAGCATTCTCTATATATAACACACAATATACTGGTTTGGTCATGCATGTACCATTAATTGTTTGCAAATGATTTAATCAATGTGCTATAATGTACACACATTTGAACCTGAGAAACTCTCCTCAGGTTGTCACTCTCTGTTGTGTTATTCTATCAACTTAAGAGAAGCTATATATCCTTTGTACTCCAATCTTAAACAGGTTCTTGCCTTTAGCCAAGTTACAATCGGTAGAGGATGTGGGAGTTGCCTTCACGACCAAGTAATGATGGCAGCCATGATTCGGGTGCAGAACCTGGTAAATACGTTGTAGACTTTGTTCGAGTTGCCTTCATGTCCAAGTAATCCGACGGCTGCCTCACTTTTGCCTGAGATGACATTCGCCACTATATGTTGGTAGATTATAATTATGGAGTGAGCCCAGACCCACTACATAAGCCCACAGGTTACTAAAACCAATCGGTAATAGTAGTAGCCCTCCAAGCTTATATAGAGTTTTAACTCTTCAATCTAACCGATATAATACAATTCACTCGTATATGTGAATACCTTATTATTATGAGACGAGAAGACCGTCTACCAGAGAGATTGCGAGCTAATACGAAATTTTGTGACGGTTTCAGACTGATTTGAAATTTAAATAAAAATATGGAGAAACACCATTTTAAAAAATAATCATATTTTAAATAGGGTTAATAACTAAAAAACTGTCCAAGGTTTACCCTATGTTAAAAATAGGTGTCTGAAGTTTGAAATGTTAAAATGGACTGTCTCAAGTTTCATTTTTGTTGAAATTTGGTCTTTGCGCGTCTTTTCATCTCCATTCAATCATTTTCATCAACCCACCCATCCACTCATAATCCATCACTCTTTACTTTTCACAAAATCGTCAAATTTCACCTAAAAATTGAACATTAAAAAAAGAGTTTCTAGAAGAGTGGTGTGGAGCCATTTTCCAAGGACAACAGAGCAAGATTTACTTGCGCATATGTGACCAACTTCTTAGGTGACGGTCCCAGCAAGATGACGAGAAGGGAGTGTGTATGAGAGCTCGAATTTGACAGACGGTTTTGTCGGAATTGACTTCTCTAAAGTAATCACACCGAGACACCACATTTTAACAAATTTGAAACCTTGGACACTACAGTTTAACATTTGAAACTTCAAACACTTAATTTTAACATACGGTAAAACTTCACTTCAAACTTGTAGTCTAACATGTATATATATATATAAACTAAAGTCAGGAGCGACTCGAGTCTTCTAGGATTTTGAGCGAAAAGCATGAGCCTGATGTTTGAGACATAGTCTCACTCGGCCAGGTTCAGGTCTAATTTTGGGACTGACTTTTTTAGGACGAGGTCGGGTTGAGCTCCTCGTGTTTTTGCTCTCACTAGTTGGAGGAAGAATAGTATGGACAGAAGAAGATAGATTAGAATTAAAGAAAAGAACTAGTATTGCTTTTCTTTCCATGTTACAGCTTGGCATAATCTAACTTTTTAGCTAGAATCTGAGATTACTTGAGACTCAATCAAGTAAACGCTCCTACATGCAATAATAGTGACTACATATATCACACCATGATCACGATGAGGGAGGAAATGAAACAGTAAAAAAGCTGATTGCTCTTCTATATCATATTATATTATGGAGACGGCAATAGAAGCACACGTTGTTATATTGCAGACGAGGCTTTTGAACCTTTTCGAATCCAAAGAAATCGAATGCGAGTCGATCCTCTCGACACAGATGGACGATGCAGCCGATAAACTCAAGCTAATCTACGATTTCCTGATGAAGGAGGAAAGCCAACGTTCTAAGGACTATGACAGCTGGAAAGCCCGACTCAGAAACGCCATGGACAAAATCGAAGACGAAATCGAGACCTATCTCTATAACGTTGCAGCACAACGCCAGAGAAACATCAAATTTGCTGCAGATTCTTGGGTCATACTTAAGAACAAGATCCGTCTTTTCAGAGCCATGCGGCAATTCATTAACACAACTGATGGCCTCTCTAAAGACCAATACCTTGTCCATTCTGTTTCCTCTTCATCTTCCAGTACTGATCGTCCTGCAGCTGCTCTTTCTTGGGCATATAAGATATGTGGCTGCCATCAGTCCTCCTCCTCCCAAGATAATCAGCGCCCGCCGCCTAAAAAATGCGATTGGTCCCGAATTTCTCGCCCCGCTTTTATTGACACGCCGGATAAGACTGATAATAATCGCACAAGCCAAGAAAAGGTACGTACCAAAACGTACACAAGGTCTAATCTTATCATATTATTAATTAATATGACCCTTATTTTCATTAATTAAAAAATGTTTTTAAATATACTACTCATTAACCTCTCGGATAGAATTTATATTAGGGTTAAATGGTTTTTGATGCTACGTGTTTGATCAAGATTGGTTTTTGATGTAATATTTTAAAAAAAAAATTGGTGTCATATGTTTTTGTACATTTTTAGTGCATTGTTAATTGACTGTTAAGTACCCACGTGCAAATTCCGTGATTTTTTTCATAAGTTTCATTTTTGTTCAATTCAGTCATTATTTTCTCTAGCCAATCAATATTCTTTCGGTCACTGCCCATAGTCTTCCAGCCACCGTACAAAGCCACCGGCCAGCATCTAAGCCCACTGATGGCCATTAATCAGGGTCGGACGACTACGATTGGTCCACCGAGGGACCAAATTGGATCCACATAGCTCCAGATCGGAGCTTTATGGCTCCAAATTGGGGCCAATGAGCTCTAGATCGAGAGCTCTAGGCTCCGATATGGACCTTTGGTGGCCTAATCGGGGCCAGACAGCTTCAATCAGAGCCGTCCGAGCCTGATTGGTGGTCACTGGTGGTTTGGATGGTGGTCGGTGGCCTTGTGCGATGGTAGGAAGAAGATTGGCTGGCCGAAGTAAAATATTAAGACTAAATTGAGCAAAAATGAAAGTTAAAAGAAACGTCGCGTGATTTGCACATGTGTACTTAACGGCCAACTAACAGATGCACCAATGTCTACAAAACCCAAACATATGACAACAAAAGTCTATATATATATATATATATATATATATATATATATATATATATATACATTGTACCAAAAGCCAACTTTGATCAATCACGCGGCACCAAAAAACTCTTTATTAACCTTTTATATTATAACTAAGGGTTAATAACCTATGAAAGGTCTGAAGTTTGACTCATATTAACCGGAGAGGTCAGAAGTTTCAACTTCGTTGATATAAGAGGTCTCCGTTAAAACTGACGGAAATTGGTCACGTGCATGGCATGTGACCAGAAATAAAATTAAATCCAAAAAATGTCCTTCTATCAAAGTGTGCCCCTCACATACTTGAAATGAAAAGACAAAAATGTCCACCACTCACATGCTTGAAATGAAAAGACGAAAATGCCCCAACCGTGGCAGCCACCACCCGCAGCCGCCGACCACCACCCAAGGCCGGCCCCAATCGGGGCCGGCAACTACCGATTGGGGCCGGAAGCTACCATTAGGGCCGGCAGCCACCGATTGGGGCCGGCCACCACCACAATTGGTGGTGGCCGGCCCTGATTGGTGGTGGTCGCCACCCCAATCGGGCCACAGAAGGCTCCGACCGAGCCTACCGTGGCTCAATCGGGGCCAGGGGACTCCGATCTGGAGCCCCCTAGCCCCGATTGAGCCACAGAGGGCTCGGTCGGAGCCCTCTGTGGCCCGAATCGGGGCCGACAGCCACCAACTAGGGCCGGCCACCACCAATTGGGCCGCTCACCACTAAAACTTAAGAATATAAATTTGAGGACTAAATTGTACAAAATAAAAAATAGGGACTCAATTCTTAATTTGACTTCAGGGGTAGTTTTGTCATTTCACATTTCCTCAAATAAAATAAAACAAATTATTAAAAGGGGCAAAAATGTTATTTCAGACCATTCTGTTAAATTTAACCCTAAAAATAGACGGAAAATCTTATATCAACAAAGTTGAAACTTCAGACCTTCCAAAATTAACTTTTGAAATTTCAGACCTCTCCGGTTAACATAGGTCAAACTTCAGACCCTATAACTAATCATTTAGTCACACATTGCGTAGGTTTCTACTTCGATGAAAATCAAATTATAATACTATTGACGTGCATTTTATGCATAAATTCGTTTTCAGAAATAATATATTAAAATACTATATGCATTTTATTGTTGATCAGGTTACTACACTAATATATGTAAGTAAGAAATATAAGATATCATATGGCATTAGGAAGGTTTGCACTCCTATTTTCATATGAAAAAATCGTTCTTAAATAACAGTACTATAGTTTCCCCAAAAAAAAAAAAACAGTAACATAGAAAAAGTTATGATGCTTTGATTACTATTTTCAAAAGTAAATTATATAGTAAATTAAATAAATATATTTAAGGATCTTAGAATTAGATTAATTTTTTTTAATGAAGGATGAATTTGGTGTCTTTTAAACTTCACAATCGTCGATTTTGCGTAGCACAATAATAAGCATTTAAGGCTTATAACTCTAGAATTGATTTTAAACATTAAAATTGTTCATTTTGTCATGTGTCATTATTCAATTTATTCAAACGGAATTATATTTATTCAAATATATTTATACTTGCGTTTTGAGCAAAAATTAATTTTAAATTATTATATATTAGTATAACTATATGAGAAAAACTAGGGGTGGCAATTCGTGCTATCGTGCGTGCTATCGTGCGTGACAATAATCGTGTCGTGCTAAACTTACTGAACACGAACACGCACGGTAAGCTTATCGTGCCACGTTTTACAAACACGAACACGGCACGGATATTTTCGTGCGTGTTCGTGTCGTGCGTGTTCGTGTCGTGCTATCGTGTTGTGTAAGGATATATAGTTGTACATCCCGAAACGAGATCTTTAAGCAAAAAATAAAAATAATAAACTTTATATAAAAAAAACTATGATTAATATGTCAATATTCATAAGTTAATAATATAGAGTATAAAAACACTAAAAATTAAATAACTAACTGAAGTTTTTAAAGGTAATAAATAAGATTTGTTTAAAAAATACTTAAGAATTAGTCTTAGTAGCACAACTTTATCGTGCTATCGTGCGTGTCGTGTTATGATACTCAAACACGAACACGACACGGAAGTTATATCGTGTTAATTGTGTTCGTGCTATCGTGTTATCGTTCTACTATATGTTAGCACGAACACGGTTTTTTCCGTGCGTGTTCGTGTCGTGCTATCGTGTCGTGTCACAAATTGCCAACCCTAAGAAAAACTCACTTTTTCAGAATTATTATTACATTATTATAGAGCTACGATAAAAAAAATGAATTTAACATATATATATTGATAAAATAGAAATAAAAAAGGGGTAAATTTAAAAAATTAAATTTATATATTATTAATAATTAAAATTTTAAAGAGGTCTGAGATTCCAATAACATTAATTTTGAAATTGATTAAAAAATTTGTAATATTTCTATATATTTTTTCTTATTTTTTTTACAAATAAAATTGTTCCTTTTCCAATTCATCAAATTATTTTAAATTTTTGTTATTTATATAACTACAAATAACGGAAGATGCAGCTTATTAGGATTACTTACCAAATTGCTAGCTCATATTTGAACCATTGGACAAATTGTTAGTGTATGTTTTTTTTTTTTTGAATATTTTGTTAACTTAGGTTTCACTGTATGGTGTGAAAAAAAAAGGACAATTTTCTATGTGGCTGTAAATTTCTCACACGATAAGATAATACGACACAAACATGCACAAAAAAAATCTAGTTCATGCAAGCATATGACAGAACGATTATAACACGACATCACAAACATGATTAACACGAAGTAATTATCGTGCCGTGTTCGTGTTTAGATATCACAACACAACCGAACGATAAGTTTTATTGTTGGGTACTTTTTGTACAATTCTTATTTAATAACTTTTAAAACTTTAATTAGTTGTTTAATTTTTAGAGTTATCAACTCTATATTACAAATTTATTAATACTGACATCTTAATTCATAGTTTTTGCTATATGAAGTTCATTAATTTGATAATTACTTAAAAATATTTTATGTAGATTAAGATAGGTTAGGTCATTTAAACCGGTTTTGTCATACTGGTTCAGAACTGGTCTGGAACCTGACTATGGAGAATTAGTCTGGTTCGGTTTTTAAATGGGTAAATCGGTACCAAAACCACGAATTACTCAGTGGTGGAGCCACGTACATGGGTGCAGCTGCACACACTCAACTTTATAGAAATTAGTGTATATGTTAGTGGATACGTAAAATTTGCAAACTTCACTTAAATATGAAAAAAAAAGAATTATTTAAATATAAAAGTGGCGTAACATTAAATATGAATGTTTAGTATGTATACAATATCTAACTAATTACATTAAATCTTTATGTAAGTGTATCTAAGATTATATCTAAATATTTAAGTGACAATATATATTTATTCAAATAAATATCTATAAAAGTATTACCAAAAAAATATGCAAAAATCATTTTGTCCATAGCAGTGTTTTGAAAACCGGACCGGCCGGCGGTCGGACCGGGTCAGACCGCGAACCGGGTGTATCAGCGGTCCGGTTCTGATAATTTATAGGTCTGCACAGCAGAACTGGTTCGGCAGGATAAAACCGGGTTGGACCGGATAAACCGGCACCGGTCTGACCGGAAGAGAGAAGAATGTACTTTTTTTGTTTAGAAAAATATTAATTGGAGATACCAAGACTCAAAACCATGACCTCCTTTGAGGATTACAACATGCTACCACTGAACTACATGACAACTTGTAAATATAATGACAGAAAAATATTTTATAAATATATTTCTAAATTCTAATCATTTCAAGCAATAAAACCGGATTAAACCGGGTTGAACCGGGTCGGACCGGTTAGACCGGGAACCGGTCATCTTTCCGGTCCAAGGCCCGGTCCGGTTTTCAAAACACTGGTCCATAGTGTAGTTCGATGAGGGTAATTTGACAAATAGTTATTTGATAAATTTCATTGAGAAATATATATTTGCGTCGGTAGATAATAAGTCTATTATGTTTCATTTTCAAAGTATAAAAACTCGTAATAACATTGTAAGTTGGTGTTTAATTTTAAATTATTAAACTATATTGTATTAGTTTTTTTTTCATATAAATTTTTTTTTACAACTATATTTTTCAGTTTCTTAAATAATTATTTATTATTTCTATATAATATTTCCTAAAAAAAAAAAAAAATTGATCACTCTTATACCATTAGCCCCGGATCCCACGTTGAATATACTCAGTTTATTGGCCAAAAAAAAGAATATACTCAGTTTAAATTTACAGATTTCGTGATATGTAAACCTTAACATTAATTATATGTAGTTAAACATTTTCTTCATTATTTTTATTCATATATATTGTCTCTTGTATTCCTCCTATAGAGTATAGACAGACAGCAGAAATGTTGGTATAAACTAACAATTTAGCATGCGTTTGTAAATTAATTTATAGGGGAAGAAACAATTAGAAGAAGA
This sequence comes from Clarkia xantiana subsp. parviflora, assembly GCA_036873135.1. Lineage (NCBI taxonomy): Eukaryota > Viridiplantae > Streptophyta > Magnoliopsida > Myrtales > Onagraceae > Clarkia > Clarkia xantiana. The sequence continues at coordinate 13,334,335 of JAPTYO010000012.1, read as the reverse complement.
ACTGAAAGATTGCGAGGAAATGGGAGTATCGGTGGTTTTGGGACCCGACGGCGTGGGTAAAACGGCCATCACCCGAGCAGTTTCAAACACAGCCGGAATCAAAGGCCGATTCCAGTGCCACGTGTGGGTACAAATGTTCAAGGATATTACTTACAAGCAGTTGCTTCTACGTATAGTGAACCAAGTAACTAACTGGTTCCCAATGAATCCCGAGGACATGTCCGAACCCGAACTGGCCGGATTGGTTTGTCAGCAACTTGTTCGAAAAAGCATCCTTATTGTACTCGAAGACGCTCTGGATTTTGACGCCTTTTTTCAGTTCTTGTTGGGACTCAATGATTCCTCCTCCGGAAGCCGAATCATTATCACTACAACAAATGAAGATGCTGAATATTTTGCACGTACTGCCATCAAACTTGACCCATTTCATCAAAACACCCTCTTCACTAACAAAGAATTGTTTCAGAAACATGAAGATTTGCTGAAAGACAACGCCGAAACAATCGACAACAGTTGCCGCGGATTACCCCTCAAAATCTCCCTTCTCGACAAGCTACTATCGTATACCCACCCGAAAGACTGGCCATTCAAGAAGAAGGATCAAAATCGACTTATTGTTGATGAATTGGATGTGTTCAAAGTTTGTTACAACAAATTGCCACCACATCTCAAGCCTTGCTTTCTATACTTATGTCTATTTCCCAAATCTTTTCCCATCCCGATTCGGAGGATTTTACGTCTCTGGATCGCCGAGGATATGATCCAGTGGACGAGCGGGACAACGCAACAGCTCGAGGACACAGCGGAGTGTTACCTTCACGACATGGTGAAACGGAACCTGGTCGAGGTGGTGACGTGGAAGAGAGACGGGACCCCACACACAGTCCACATGAACGCAAATCTATACGATAAATTCTCGCCTTTGGCTCTTACGATTGGGATGGTTGATGTGTATGGCCTAAAGGCGAATACGCAGCAATTCGAGTATGTTAGGTGGTATGTGGAGCCGGAGTATTTGGGGACGGAAAAGAAGGCGGCGTTGTTGAGTAATATTGTGGAGTCGGGGTGTCCGAGATCTTTCGTGTCGTTTCGGAGAAGGAAAGGTATCCTTGCAAATGATCTGGGTAGGTTTGTGAAGATGCTGACATCAAAGAAGAACCTTGGGTTGCTTAGGGTTCTTGACCTGGAGGGGGTCTATAAACCCTACTTGGAAAACTCACTTCATAAGCTACTCCTCTTAAGGTACGTACGTATGCGCCATATATATATATTTATTGGTAAATAAATTTCTATATCAATAAACATAAATAAATAGACAAAATATGAAAATAATTTTATTGATTATATATATATATATATATATATATATATATATATATATATATATATAGGGTTAAAGGTACTTTTCATACCACATGTTTGGCCGAATGTGGCTTTTAGTACCGGATGTTTGGTTTTGTATACTTTTGGTACCAAACGTTTGAAAAAATGTGGCTTTTGGTACATTCGTTAGTTGGCCGTTAGTTTTTTTCCGTTAAGTGACATGTGCAAGTCACGTGACCGACCCTAAACTTTCGATTTTGTTCAATTTAGTCCCTCAAATATATTTATAACTTTTAATTTGTTTAATTTAGTCCGAAAACTTCAAAATCAATTACAATTGAATCATCGAAGCCAATTGACCTAGCCGGACCTAGCCTAGGGCTAGGTCCGAACCTGGGTTGGGGTCGCCGGGCCCAGCCGACCCTGACCCAGGGTCGGACCTAGCCCTAGGCTAGGTCCGGCTAGGTTAATTGGGACCTAGCCCAATTTGGGTCGAATTTGGGCTAGGTCCCAATTGACCTAGCCGGACCTAGCCTAGGGCTAGGTCCGACCCTGGGTCAGGGTCGGCTGGGCCCGGCGATCCCAACCCAGGTTCGGACCTAGCCCTAGGCTAGGTCCGGCTAGGTCAATTGGGTTCGATGATTCAATTGGCATTGATTTTGAAATTTTCGGACTAAATTAAACAAATTAAAAGTTATAAATATATTTGAGGGACTAAATTGAACAAAATCGAAAGTTTAAGGTCGGTCACGTGACTTGCACATGTCACTTAACGGAAAAAACTAACGACCAACTAACGGAAGTACCAAAAACCACATTTTTTCAAACGTTTGGTACCAAAAGTATACAAAACCAAACATCCGGTACTAAAAGCCACATTCGGCCAAACATGTGGTATGAAAAGCACCTTTAACCCTATATATATATTATCTGATTAATTAATTAGATTAATCAACATAGCAATATATGTAAAAGTTAAACATATTTTAGGGTTAAAGGGTCTATTGGTATAACATGTTCGACCGATTTGTGTAACATGTTTCTTTTTTAGACTTTTGGTGCAATATGTTTGCGATTTGTAAACTTTTGGGTGTAACATGTTATTTTCACGGTTAGACTTAGTTTTAATCTCACCCTTGACTCCCCTAAGTTTCATTTTTACTAAATGTAGTCATTTCATTTTCTCTGATCATCTACTTTTCTTCCAGCCACCGTCCAAATCTTCCGACCACCACTAATCGGAGCCTTCCAGCCCAATTGGGTCACAGAAGACCCAGATTGGAGCTGTGACTCCGACCATAGCCACGGAGAGCTCCAAATGAGCCCTCTGTGACTCAATTGGAGCAGGAGAGCTCCTGATCAGGCTTCTTAGGCTCTGGTCGGAGCCATAGAGCTCCAGTTAGCTCCGACCAGAGCCACAGAGGGCTCCAACTGAGCTCTATCTGGCTCAATCGGAGCCAGAGACCCTGATCTGGAGCCCTTTGGCTACATTCGGAGCTTTAAGCAAAAATGAAACTTAAGGGAGGTCATGTGACTTTCACATCGGTACTTAATGGTCAAAACTAACGCTTAACTAACAGAAGCACCAAAATTCTATGAAGTGCAAATGTATTGCTCCAAAAGTCTAAAAAAAATTACACAAAAAATCAATTTCGGTCAAACGTGTTGCATCAAAAAACCTGTTAACCCTATATTTATAATTTAAAAAATTAGCATGGTAATTAAGATAATTAAAAATATAAATGTCTAACTATGATTAATAAGATTATATAACTTATACTCCTAATTTTAACTTTTAAAATGTTTGACATCTACTTACTATTTATATATATTATATTTTTTTATCAGTTGCAAATATTTTAAGTCTATATGTATAATATGATGCTTCATAAATTTTTATAATAAAATATTAAGAAATTATATATATGTCATGTCTTCTAATAATAATTTCTTTTACAAATTTAATGAAAATTAATCTTTTACACATAATTGTAATCATATGGAATTATTTACACAATTATAACTGTGTATATAATAACATCATATTAGCATTTTTATAAAAATTATATTTAATATATAAAAATTGTAATCCTCATTTACTTTTTTGTAATTAAAAAATTTCATATATAAAGTACACATTTACACACACTTATTAAAAAAAATGCAATATTTGTTATTATCAAATATATTATCATGAAATTCTCTACATAATAGAATTTACAGAAAATAATTCACGACATACAAAATTAGTGATGTTAAATAATAATATGTGCAATATATATAATTTTTTTCAGTTAGTATTATAATTATTTTATAAAACCTATCGCTCTCAAAAGAGAAACATATCTATCATATAGTGATGAAAAATTACGAAAAGTGCCAAAAAATAATAATTTATAGAATGGCTTATGGTGAAAAAAAGTATACGAAAATAGTGGTGCTATAATTGTAAATTTTTTTATAGAAAGTAGAATGGGCCTATAATAATATTTTATATTTGCACTAAACCAACTTTCTCTCTTTTATTTTCAAAACAATTTTCACTCATACGAAAAACAAAACGGTTTGTGTGGATGAATAGAAGCTTAGGATTAAATCTAAAGTATTTCAGTGTCGTCAGGCTTTAGTTATAATTTGATTAAAAAAAAGACCGAATGAAATGTACCGTAAATTAGTAACTACTTACTTAATTTGATATTAGGATTGAGAAACTGTTTTAAATTTCTTAGGTTAAGAACTTATAAACTGTCTAAAGTTTGTCATATGTGAGATTTTGGTCTTTAAAGTTTAAATTGTTGATATTAACTGTCTGAAGATTCAACTTAGTTAAAATATGATGTCTCAGTCCAAAATTGCTATTAAAATTAATAAAATTTGATTATGTGTTTATCACATGACCCGATAAAAAAATAAATCACAAAATTGCCCCTAGTAGGTTGGTGGCCGGCCGGAGTAGGGATGTGGCTGGCCGGAGTTGGGTGATGGCCGACCGGAGTAGGGTGATGGCCGACCGGAGTAGGGTGGTGGCCGGAGTTGGGTGATGGCCGACCGGAGTAAGGTGGTGGCCGGAGTAAACATAAAAGTATCATGGGCAATTTCGACTTTTCACACCATTCTGTCAAATTTGATAGCAAAAATGAACGGAAAATCAAATTTCAACAAAGTTGAAACTTTAGACGGTCAATATGAACAATTTAAATTTCAGCCAAAGGCAAATCTCAAAACAGTTTATAGGTTAACCCAATTTCTTTTTGTGTTAACATTTTAGTATTCTAATTATCCAAATTATATAGAAATGTGAAATTGTGTTTTAATGTTTATTATATACTTGAACAACAAACAAACAGGTACCTAGGGTTAAGATCCACTGGGTTAGACTCACTCCCAAAAGATGTGGGGGGTCTTCCTTACTTGGATACATTGGACATCAAGCACACCAACATTACCCGCCTACCCAGTTGCATACGCAAGATGGAACGCATCCGACACCTCGATTTAAACGGTTTTCACTTCAACGAATCTCAGCTCAAGCATTTCTCCGCAGCCCAGTTTATACCAACCCTGCGAACCCTAACTGGCTTTTACGTCGCTTGCCACATATCTGACCACATTTTCGATGATACCGAACAATCTCTCTCTCGCCTAACCAACCTTGCCAAACTGGGTATCCATTTCCAAAACCCTAACGAACATCATATGAACAAGATAGCCCACTGGATACAAACCAAACTAACCGGTCTCAGGTCCTTGAAGCTTGGAATCACTGCAAAGACTCAAAGTACAAAAAAATCCGACGACAATAATAACGACACTCATCAAGGAATGCTGTTACCGGATTTGTCGAGACACACCAATCTCTTTAACGTCTACTTGTTGGGAAAACTGCGGAAATTGGATGCGGAGAAATTACCATCCTGCATGAGGGTTCTGACTCTTTCGATGTCGGAACTAGTCGAGGATGATCCGATGAAATCATTAGGGGCTCCTTCAAAGTTCCTTAACTTGATTGAACTCAGACTCTTAGCTGAGTGTTATAAAGGGAAGAAGATGGTTTGTCCTCGCGGTTCGTTTCCGAATCTCAAGGTTCTTAAACTGTGGAAGAACTCGTCGCTTGAGGAGATATGGTTTGAAGATCATAGTGCGTTGAAGAATCTTGAACATCTTGAGATTCGATATTGTCATAATTTGAAGATTAGGGAATTAGCAACCAAGCTTCTTAAAAGCCCGGAAAAGAGGGAGAAGGCAAAGCTAAAGGAATTGATTGTGTTTCATGATCCTGATCATCCCAATAATAGTGCTGACAGCAAGCCTGATCATCCCAATAGTAGTGCTGAGATCCAGAAAATAAGAGATGATTTCAAGTCGCAGCTGTATATTGGAATACACAGTTCAAGTTCCTCAGACGACAAGGTACGTATATGCATAATGAATTTATTTAACTACATTTTAAGGTTAAGAATTAGTTGATGGTCAACTGTGTATTTTCTGTTCATTTTAACACTGACATTTAGCATAAAACTGTTAATCAACGATTTGTATACCTGAGATTCATCTTAAGCTGTTTTTTTACGTCTCGTATCTTTCTTGCTAGCTTCTCTCTATTATCATTATACAATATCAACAAGATTTTTGGATGGTTATGTATATGGACAGAAAACAGAAATGGAAAATTCATCGGAGTTAACACACGATGAAAATGATGCGCGGAGGCAACATACCGGAGAAGAGGAAGAGGAGAAGTGAAGAGAATGATGAGGAGAAGCTCATGCACCAACATCCATCATGTCTGTAAATAAATGCATGAGAAAGACCAACACTTAGTCTCTAAACTAATCAATAAAATGCAGCTTGTTGTAAATTGTATGCATGTATATATATACATACTGTGTGTGCATTGTTATGTAATTTGCTATTTTTATTTGAATGTTTGACATATGTATGTATGTATACTATGTCGACTGTTGTAATAAACTACCAATTGATTATGATAATAAAGATTAAAAGTTGTGTATTTAAGCAATAATGTTTGATTATTAAGCAACATTTGATAGCTTAATGTTCGATTGGACCTAGGACATTGAGTCGCCTGACACTCCAGTTTCTTATCTTCTTTGTTCAAACCAAAGTGCTCATCATATTCCACTTGCAATAACATTTACTTGCACGTTTTGCGAATTAAAAGGTGGTTCCTTACAAAGATGATTAAGTAGAACCTATTTTCACGAATCAGGTCGGCCTTCAAACAGGCATTGGCTCTTTGCAAATTCAACAAAAATCAAATGTCCATCCACTATCTGCACAAAGAAAGACAACACAGAAACAAAGCCAAGATCAAAGTTGCAGAGTTATAGATTAACAATTGAACAAAAACTATAGGGCTTGAGAATGCAGCAGACAATACTAACACAATTAGTAGCACAGAAACACAAAACCAAGACATACCCTTGCATTCATCGCACAAATTGCCCTTTGTGCTTCATCTGTAGATTTATAATTTATAAAGCCAAATCCTTTTGGCCTGCCAGTTCTTCCATCTTTGATTAACCTGGCTATACGCATAATCTTAATAAACAAGTTTGCAATTTGCATTACAACTAATCTGATGTTAAATGTTAAACCAACACACACACATATATAAATATAAACCTTCTGTTACTGCACCAAATGGAGAAAACATCTTTTTCAGTCCTTCCTCAGTTGTGTAGAATGACAACCCTGTATGGATGGATGGACATGAAAAAACATAAAACAAAACCCTACTTTACATCTCCGACAAAAGATTCTACCACCAATTAAGAGAAAGAGAGAGAGAGCCAATTACTACTGACAAAGAGCTGCAACTGTTGCCTTCTCGCCATTAAAGCCTGTTAGCCAAAACAATCAACTAGGCCATAAACAAGGAGGTCATTAATAAGAGTAGCACATAGAGATGAAAGAGGATGAAGAAGAGAGAATTAAACCCTAAACCCAACACATGGATGATATGAAACTGACAAAAATAACTAATATTGCGGCGGCTATCTATCAGAAATGTACGAACTATATATATCTAGAGAAGCTATCCGCCCTCTGCCGCAATCAGACCTGATAGATTCCTCAAGAGATAACAGAGACAATCTCAGTAGAGAGCAGGAAGCCACTGCAATTCTTCTGCGAGAGAGAGAACGGCAGAAGAAGAAGATCCGGCGGCGAGAAAGAAGATCGACAGCAGTAGAAAAAAAAAAAAAAAAAAAACAGCCTGCCGCCGTTTTGTAATTTATTACTCACAGAAATGAAAATTCAGTCATTTACTTTAATTTTAGGGTTAATTAGCCAACTGCACTCACATGTTTTAGTCATGTTGTCAAATGCACCAATATGTTTTTTTCGTGTTGTTAAATGCACCGATATGTATTGTTTAGTTGCCCAATACACCTTTCATCTCATTACCGTTTACTTTTGTTGTTAGTTATTCACGTGCTAATCACATGCAAACATTTTTTTAATTAAAAAATAAATGATTTTGCTAATGGCAGTTATACCCTCCATCTTTATCTTCTTCGGTCGTGATGAAATTAATAACCCTATACCTAAGCCTCTGCAGACACGCTTATTTGTATCATTACTCGTCTTCACTGCGTCGTGTAACTTCGTGGCCGGTCGTCTGCTACTTGCCCATCGCGGTGATTGATTGTCGTCGCGGTGGTTGGTTGTCATGGGTGCATTCGGGTGCATGTGCGGCGCATATGTATTTTACCTAACGGTGTTAGAGCTTCAGGTGTATTTACCAACATAGGAAAGTGTTAATAACTAAAAAAACTGTCCAATGTTTACCCTATGTTAAAATTAGGTGTCTGAAGTTTGAAATGTTAAAATAGACTGTCCCAAGTTTCATTTTTGTTGAAATTTGGTGTCTCGGTGTGATTACTTTAGAGAAGTCAATTCCGACGAAACCTTCTGTCAAATTCGAGCTCTCATACACACTCCCTTCTCGTCATCTTGCCGGGACCGTCACCTAAAAAGTTGGTCACATCCGGTCAAGTAAATCTCGCTCTATTGTCTTTGGAAAATGGCTCTACACCACTCTTTTAGAAACTTTTTTTTTAATGTTCAATTTTTAGGTGAAATTTGACGATTTTGTGAAAAGTAAAGAGTGATTGATTATGAGTGGGTTGGTGGGTTGATGAAAATGATGGAATGAAGATGAAAAGACGCACAAAGACACCAAATTTCAACAAAAATGAAACATGGGACAGTCCATTTTAACTTTTTAAACTTCAGATACCTAATTTTAACATAGGGTAAACCTTGGACAGTTTTTTAGTTATTAAACCCATAGGAAAAAAAACATATGGGTGCATTCGCTTACATGTATGGTGCATTTAGCAACATGCAGGAACGTATGGGTGGGTGCATTGAGCTAATTAACCTTTACTTTTAAATAGGTGAAATTTGACCATCAACATTATTATGCATGCATGGATAGGAAGTTTTGCCTAATAATTTGATATCACAACAACGCCTGCCGTGAAAAAAGAATAGTAGGTAAATAAATACACCCCACAAGTACCTTACATTAATTATATTATAACCTCTCTTCTCAATGCAATGCAGCTACCAAAGTTGTCTCCTTTCCTTGTTGGTTACTGGATCAATAATCAACTCTAAACACATATATAAACCAAAAGGCCAGCTGAGCTCAATCATTCACCCTTAATCTGACCAGAAGAAGACCGATCTTTCGAGAATTCCTTCTTCGACCGCTTCTTCTGTTTCAGAGCAGCTGGATCTGCCAAAGGACCCGACCATGTCTGAATGTGTGTCTTTGCATATGAGAAATTGGTGGAACTGAATGGCCCATCTTGAGGGTCGAAAACTGCATCCAATTGATGATGAGTTGACCCTATAGGATACCCGAGGGCTCCGTCTTGGTGTGGAGGCGGGAACTTCTCGCTCTTGCTCTTTGCATTGGCGTGGGTTATCATACGCCGCCTCTGCTACAAAAACACAACAAAAGTTTAGTTTTTTTTTTTTGGGTGGAGGGGAAAAACAAATGTATAAGAACGTTTTATACGTCGAGGTTGGCTTGAATCTCTGCGTTGGCTTCAGGGGCGGGAATAGCCCTTACACCTCGTTCACGAGCTGCTCGATGTTTCTTCACACCATCTGGATTGCCTCTGCCTGCAGCTCTCACTCTAGAAGATGGATAAAGAAGAAGACTGTTTCAGATTTCATCTCATAGATATAGAACAGCATGCTTAGAATTCATGTAAAAAAAAACCCACCTCCGAGCTTCTTCATCGCGTAATTTAGCATCCATCTCCTTGCTTGGGGGATACTTTGGAAGGCTAGAAGGCTCGCAAGCAAATGGTTGGGTTGTGAAAAACTAACAAATAATGAAAAAGAAACAGCATATCATTGCGACGTTGATAGTTCCATGAGTTATGCAAATCACATTCCTCATTCCCCAAACCGATAGCAATTTAGTTTCTCTTAAGAGATGCTTGTTGCAGCGGTCATTATATAAATAGGATTGTGCAAATAGGAATCTTGATTGACATGGTAATGAAGCAAGTACATGAACAAGTATTACAAAACACCCTTTAATACCAGAAAGAAAACTCTACTTTACCCAAAAAGAAACTTTACACATCAATGTGCTTAAGTAGAAGCTAATATCTCTTGATCATTATCGGTTCAGAAACCAAAAGCAGTAACCACTATCTAACTCTTTTTCGATGAATAATTGATGTGCTTCTGTTGGATTCTAGTTTCTGATACAGATGCTAGGCCTAGCAACAGTATCAGCTGTTCTGGTGATGGAAAAACAAAAAAATACAATAGAAAACATACTAGATATTTACCAGTCATGGATAATCCACACATTAAGAACAATTGTGATGGCACTTCAGTGAAACAAGATGCAAAAAGCTACTAGCAGAGAAGAAAACAAAGAATCTAAAGCAAGAAGACTTACTTCACTTGCTAATGCAGCTGTGGCGGTTAGACGTTCAGATGGATCGATTGCAAGTAGCGTGTCAATTAGAGGAAACGATGAAGCTGGAAAGTCCTTAAACGTCTCAGCTATGCACCTCGTGTATGATTGTTGTGGCTTAAATATTGTAGCGTGTGGTAGCTTGGATTTCTTCCAGTATTCTTCAGATGGAGAACCGCATAGTTTAAATATCTTGTGTAATTGCTCAACCTAAGCAAACCATATGTACAAGTTTTATTAGCATAAAAGGGAATGTCATGCAAAAGACTTGTAGGTGGCAATTTTGGTTGACTTTGTGGCCTAATCTTCTCAGAATCAGTTGCCGAAACAAGATCCTAAGGTTAGGAGGTTCATGTATAATTATGTTCTATGTATGACACAGGGATTTAATTTATATGAAGTGAAAAGAAATCATGTAGTATACAAATGGCGTTAATGTGAGATCCTCTGCATTTGCTAGATTGGAGAGTAGAAGTTATGAAAAAGAGTATTCTTTCATGATTTATTTCTTACTTTACACCATACCAGCTATCAAATGCCTCTTATGTATATGAATTCACTATTAAGTACGATAAATTGTAGAGCCATACTAATTACATCAATTTATTTACTTAGATATAATTACTTTGAGTTGTGACTAAACGGTTTAATTTGTTTTGGCTGAAAATGGTTTAATTTTATTGTCTCTAAGTGGGGCAAAGCTCTAAATTAAGTGGGTGTAAGGTATTTGAGATCTTAACATGTCTAGGAAAACAATGTAAAGCAAAATTAAGCACATAAAAATTTCAAGAATCAACAAGCATTCTTCAGTAAAAAGAACACTCAAAACCCGATAATATGTTACCTCAGTACGACCAGGCATAATAGGTTTCCCTGCCAATAACTCGGCTAAAATGCAACCAGCGCTCCACAAGTCCACCCCCACTCCATAATCTGTAGCCCCGAGAAGAAGCTCAGGGGGTCTATACCATAATGTGACCACCCTACTAGTCATTGGCTGCTTGTGGTTTCGGTCAAAGAAAGAAGCCAATCCAAAGTCAGCAATCTTAAGAACGCCATCATTGTTAATTAGCAGGTTGGATCCTTTGATGTCACGATGCAGGACATTACGATTATGACAATGCTCAAGCCCAGATAATAGCTGGTGCATGTAGCACTTTATCTGCAACAACCATCAAGGCATCAACAACAAATTACTTGCCATTTTTAAAATGAACTGCCAGCTAGCTAGCTAATCCTCATTTTCTTACTTGTGCCTCGGTGAACTTAATTGTGGGACTTGCAGCAAGTCCAGCCAAATCGTGCTCCATGTATTCAAACACAAGGTACAAGCTACACGACATTCTAGATGTTGCAAGGCCTTCCAATTTCACTACGTTAGGATGATCCAACGTTCGCAATATCAAGATCTCTCTCGCCATGAACTTTACACTCTCTGGCTCCATATTGTCAAACCGAACTTTCTTCATAGCAACAATTTTCCCTGTTTGAATATCCCTAGCTTTATATACATGACTGTATGTACCCTGCCCAATCTGATGATCATGGCACAAGAGAACAAGTCATTAACTATAGCAGCCAACAACATGAATTATAACTAGATCTTTTTCTCAATTAGCAGAAAAAGACTTCAAAGAATCATTTTGTAGTTGGCATGACCAACAAATTCATCATGAGTATGCTTCAGAAATATAAACAAATCATGCCGATGAGAATTGAGATCAAGAATCTTTTAGCTGCCAATATTAAATACCTCAATCTTGATATTTACAGGAAAAAAAAAAAAAGATTTTGTTGCAAAAAGAATATGAGAGACCAACTTGGCACTGCACTGACTCAGTTCTTGTTCTTGATTTCATCGTACAATTCACCGACAGAATCAAAGATTATCTGTCCCACAAACATAAACCAAATCCATGCCAAATCAGACCCAATTTGTTAGGCTAGCATTTAAATGCAAACAGATTCAAAACACTTAATTCTGCTTTAGATCCTTAAACCATCTTAAACAGCTGAATATATATATATACTCTTACCTTAGCAAGCATCTCATAAGTATCAGCACGCCTCGGAATCAACCCGTTGATGGCTTCTCCGGCGACTGCAGAGAGCCAGGAAGGCCATCTAGCGGCCACCTGCCGACGGTGCTTCTCCCCTTTGGGTTTGCCACTGACGCTCACCTCCTTCCCACCTCCCTTGGAATTGCCGCCATTTCTAGCTTCATCATCACCATTTTCCTTTGAAGCCCTAACTCCGACCTCATCTCTGATCTCCTGACCCTCTCTCTTCTTCTCCGCCTCCCTCTCCTTGCCGAATACACACCCCATCCCACCTCACTTTCTCATGCCACCCTCCTCCCCCAGTCAATCAGCGAACCAATGCAATCAAAGCAGTGACGAACACGCCTAAGGGCGGAAACCCTAACCGGAAATTTCGCCCAAAATGTAGGTGGCCTGGCTTTTTAATCAAGGAATGCAGGACACAGCTCGGAGGTGGAGAGGGTAGGGGACAGTTGTAGCTTTCCGGAGACAAAAGCGAGGAGACGACAATGATTTGGTAGACCACAGTCAAAGAAAAAGCTGCTGGTTGTACAGTAGCAAGCAGCTAGTAACAAAAAGGAAAAGTTGAAGAGAGAAGAACAGTAGAAGAGAAAAATTGGAGCTTTAATGTTGGACTAGATGGATTTGGTGAGTGTTGCAGAGACAAAAGTGAAGTTCCGTTCTTTCTTGGCACAAATCTAAATTGGAGTTGTTTGGCAGGTTGAAGATGCGTTGAAGAGTGAATGATTAGGAAGAGCTGAGCTCAGATCTCTACTCAGTACTCACTCTCTCCACTCTGTCTTCTTCCTCTAATCTGCAGTCCCCACTGGTGTGATCTGGTCCGTCTGGTATCTTAATGCTACAAACTACGACTGAATCGTCCGCTCCGGTACAACATTTTTAGAGTCGAAACAAATTAATCTATGTTTTTTTTGTGAAATTTTTTTTATGGAATTTGATTGGGATTCCGAAGTTAAGAATCCGACAACCTCCGAACAAGGCATAGATATTAAATGCCATTAAAGTTGATTGGATTTACTTGGATGCCACTCAGAGTGAAATCAGCATCTTAGGGTTCCGAGTGTCGGAACTCCTATCACGGCTCAAATTTTATATGTTACGCCATACGGGCTTACGGCCAAGTTTTTTTCTTATTTTTATTTTTAGATATAAACATATTTTTCTTTTAGTATTATTAGGAGTGGCAACGGGTCACAGGTACCCGCCGACCCGCGAGTACCCGTCCCGTTTTCGACCGACTCGTGAGCCGCTATCCGCGGCCGGATCCGAGTTTAGGGTTGCGGGCCCCGCTGACCCGCCCACTGCATTCATTTTACATATATATATATATATATATTATATAAAATTGATGGATATACACCCGATTGGACCTCACTAAGACTCGACTTGGTCGCCCCGTCGATCCGGAACGTGGTAAGTGGCCGAGACCTGATAGATCACGCGCTAGTCCTTCAAGAAACCTCCGTCCGGACTAGTCCCGACGGAGCGACCCCCCAACTGGACTAGTCCGGTGTCTAACACTTGACACCAGACTAGTCTGCTGTCACACACCGGACTAGTCCGGTCATAACGAGGTTCGCGCATCCCGCGTCCGGCCCCCGACGCCCGGGCGATCGACACCCGGGTCACGGGCACGACACATCTATATGAATATTACATGGGTCTCACCAGTAAATGTGGGCCCCACCGATTGCAAGATCACAATCCCTATAAATAGGGCCTTATATCCTTCATTTACAACTTGATTTTTACGGGAATGCTCTAACTTCTCTCTAAAAATTTATCTCTCTAGAACCGAACTCTCATTTTTAGAATCGGAGAGAGTTCGCCGGACCCCCCCCCCCCCCCCCGGCGGCTTACCCCTTGTGCAGGTAAGCGAGGCAAGGAACGAAAAGGAGAGGAATATGAGCAAGGAAACCGATATCGACTAGACAAAAGGCCGCCAAGACCGAAACCCCAACGAGCTTGATCCATCATCGGCGCCGTCCGTGTGACTCGAACAAAAAAAGTCTGGGTATAGCAAGATCGATGACAGCGAGTGGACAATCAAGATGTGAACCCACAATGGGGAACGAGCCTCCACCCTAGAGTCAAGGCCACCTCTACATCCCAACACGCAAGTACCAAGAGCGACGTGACCAAGGGAGGAGCCACCCGTTCCTGTACCTCAAGAGGAGTCTTCGACTACCTCAACACCTATGATGCGCAGACATTCAAGCACGGAGGTCCAGACAAGCGCTCAAGCGCAGTCTCGAAGAACACAGTAGGGAAACCCCTCTCAAGGATTCCCCTATGGCATGCCACCGCAGGAGCAGCCATATGGAATGCCACCCCATGGAGTGCCATCATACGACATGCTGATATTCAACCGGCACACTTATGCAGCGTCTAGACGCCCGATGTTTTCTCAAAGTGCCTCGCCGGTTACGGCAAGTTTCATGTGTTAGATTGCGGGGAGTAATCACTACGGAAACACAAAACATGGTACGTGCATGTAATCGAAATTACACATCGGAAGGGTTACACATACCTCAACAGTTACCGTGGTCCAAGATCCTTTGTACGAGGGAGTTCTCGATCCACCGGACGGAACCCGTAGAGGTTCTCGTGAAAGAAGCCCTACGTGGAGTTAGCTCCACAGCAATCAATTCTTGGCACGAGGACAGATCTTCGGAGAGTTGCACGAAAGAAATTTGGCACACCTTCGGTGTTGGTAATGATTCGGCCGAAACTAGTAGATGTGGGAGGAAGGTTTTCTCTCTAAAACACTCTTGTGAGGGAATTATGATTAACCCTAAAATATTCCCTAACACCTCTTATTTATAGGAGGAGTAAAGTGGATAAAAGTCCATTTTACCCTCACTATAGGTTTCGGCCGGCCATTAGTATATGGAGGACCAATTTTGGGCCTCTCATGTCAATTGGGATTTGGGTGTAGCCCAATTACCCTAATGTGACATTTACCCAAGTTCATTAGGTAAACTATACATATTATGGGCTACCAATTACGGCGCCTGTCACCATATGCTTACATCTCTCACTCACCGGAATGGGATGGTGCCTGTTAATGTATTGTTGTCCAAATCCGCTTCAACATTTTTCCCCTTTGATCTGCTCCGTGCTTCCGAATAGTTCTTACGAGGTTTTCCGTGCGACCGGCGGATACGACGGGCATCGTGCTACTCATTTGTTAGGAGTGTTGTAGCGCCCGCGGAACGTTGATTCCCTTTTCTCCAATCAACCTGTTATAAACAACATTTATATATATTGTACCGCGATGTATCCTAGGTCAACTGATAATTCTCCATTTACCTAGTTTCCACATAGGAACACTTCTCCAAGCCATTCGTACAAGTATTCACAACCTTCAACTAATATCCGGCTGGTGGCCACCTAGTGAATACAAGAATCGGTAAATTACAGGTGAACTTGACCATCCCCATCGCTCATACCCTTATTCAAACTCAACCGGTTTCCAAAAACGTGGTCACTGGGCTTTTTTGTTCAGCACTACGCTCGTACGCCGGGAAGCGAGCATTGAGCCTGACCTTAGGTACGAGTTCTGAGTCCATGAGGATACTTCGGGTGCCTCTTCATAAGGTTCCCGGGATCAATCACGCGCTCGAGGTGAAGAAGTTTGCGCCCGCCAAAACCACGAGGATTCCTTTCTAGCACAACCGAGCAGTGACCCCGTGGTCGAACATGGCACGCGTAGTATGAAGCACGCGTTGATAGCATACCTGAACCTTTTGGGTCAACAGGAAAGGGACATGTCAATCATGCTATCACATATTTTCATCCGGCCCAGAATGTGGATTTATGACGAACGAAGTTCATCACGACGATCTGCAGAACGAGAATCACATCGAGTTACTTCGACTATAGATAATCATTCTGCTCAATCAGGTTTATCTCCATGATTCTTAGCCGGCCTTGCATAGTGGAGGCCTCCCTCCACCGCAAGACTACCGTACCTGTTTGACTAGGTAAGGTCCACATTCGACATAGTTTGGCAGATGATTGCGTCCTCCTACGACTTAGTTTATAGACCGTAAATCTGATGTAATCAAAACATTATGACGTCGATTGATCATAAACTCAGTTGCAATACTTTCGCTTACAAAATGTAACTTTCTAATATCAAAATGCTATCACAGATACATTCCATTTCTAAACGCTACGCAATCCAAGCAGTTTTACATGCTTTTCGAATGTCTCCTTGCGTAGTGGCTTAATTAATGGGTCTGCAATCATATTATCAGTGGACAAGTATTCCATAGTGATTATATTGTCTTCTACCATCGATTTAGCATAGAAATATTTTCACATCAATGTGTTTGGTCCTACTATGGTACTTCGGATTCTTAACTGCCGCAATAGCTGCCTGACTGTCAGAGAACACATTTACATGTTTACTTCCGATGTCACCACCAAGCAGCGCAGTAAGAAGCCTTTTCAGCCAGACCGCTTCCTGTGCATTCTTAGAGAGAGCAACAAATTCTGATTCCATTGTTGACAGCGCGACACACGTATGCTTCTTGCTCGTCTATGAAATGGCGGCATTAGCAAAAAGAAATACTCCTCCTGTGGTGGACTTACGATCATCCAGATCGCCACCATGGTCGGCGTCACTGTAACCGGTCAATTCTAACTTCCCGCCCTCATAGCACAGAGCATAGTCGGCAGTACCTTTCAGATAACGAATATTCGTTTTACAGCCTTTAAATGTTGATAGCCAGGATCTGACTGGAAACGTGCTACTAGGCCCAAAGCGTAACAGATGTCCGGACGGGTGCATTGCATGACGTACATCAAACTACCAACCATGCTTAAATACTCTACACCCTTCATGTGCTCGCGCTCAGCCAGGTTCTTGGGGTCGTCACGTTTAGACAGTGCGCACCCAAATACTACCGGCGTATCCACGAGTTTGGCATCCTGTAATCTGAACATTTTCAACAACTTTTTGATATAGGCTTCCTGAGATAGACACAATTTCCGGGTAGCCCGATCTCTAGCAATTTTAATGCCCAGATATACGTGGCCTCTCCCATGTCTTTCATCTCTAATACAGATGCTAACCAGGACTTTGACTTGTTCATGAAACTCATGTCGTTTGCAGCAATGAGTATGTCGTCCATGTATAAGGTTAAGATGACATACTTAGACCCGGAGGTCTGATAATACACGCACGGATCCTCGTGAAGATTCACGAATCCGTTTCCTAGGGTTTCCTCGTGGAATCTGCGGTACCATTGCCGAGACGACTGTTTAAGACCGTATATGGACCTTTGGAGTCTACAAACTTTACGTTTGTTACCAGGAGTAATGAAACCCTCTGGTTGTTCCATGTAGATCTCTTCCTCCAGGTTTCCGTGGAGGAATGCGGTCTTAACATCCATTTGGTGCAACTCGAGATCGAGACATGCGACCAAGGCTAGAATGGCTCGTACTGTGGTGTAACACACAGTTGGTGAGTATGTTTCATCAAATTTCAATCCGTGAAGTTGGGTATATCCTTTCGCAACAAGTCGAGCTTTGTATCGCTCGACCTTCCCATCAGCGATGAGCTTCAATTTGAGAACCCACTTGGCTCCTATGGCCTTGCGTCCATCAGGTAAATTAACTAAAGACCATACTGAATTGGCTTTCATTGACGAGATATCCTCCTCCATTGCATTCCTCCATTTCTTTGCCTGAGGTACTTCC
This sequence comes from Clarkia xantiana subsp. parviflora, assembly GCA_036873135.1. Lineage (NCBI taxonomy): Eukaryota > Viridiplantae > Streptophyta > Magnoliopsida > Myrtales > Onagraceae > Clarkia > Clarkia xantiana. The sequence goes on along the minus strand of JAPTYO010000012.1, from coordinate 13,316,269 downwards.
AACGCTTCTTGAACCGTTACAGGTTCGTCAACAGATGTTAGAGTGAAGATTTCTCCTCTTTCGATGAGATACTTCTTAGGAGAAGTTTTATGCATTTGACTACGTCTAGGTTGGTTGTTCCCATCTTGACTTTGAACATTACTCCCACTCGGAACAATGCTTATGACTGGAGCATCACTCTCATTGGGAACAAGTGCAGTGCTCGAACCTTCTCCAACAACCTTCCTTGGTCGACCTCTTGGCTTCAGGATCCTATCTCCGAGATTAATTCCTTGATCACTAGGACCTGGAACCAAGTTGGTCGGTACACTCCCACTGGAGACAATGGATAGTATTGGTGGTTGTGGTATTGGTCCGGCAACATGATTATCAGATTCAACTTGATTCGTCTCTGCAGCAACAGTGAGTGTGGTAGGGTTTATTCCTCCTACTGGATACAATGAAAATGTTCCCATTCTCATTGACCATGTCATTCACTTGAGTTACTGGTTCAAATCTCCAACTCGAAGTAAGTGGGACCTGATCATCAATGTTATCCTGCTCTAGTTCAGTCAATACCTCATCTTTTTTGATTTCTCCAAGCGTTGGAAATTCGTCCTCAAGAAAAGTCACGTCTCTGGATTCATGTTCGACCACGCCACCGTTTTCTTGAGCTAATACAAATACGTAACCCTTAGAGTTCTCCGAATATCTAATAAAGATACTCTTTAGTCCTCTGGGCCCTAACTTGCCGAAACGGCTTTCAATCGTATGTGTATAGGCAGCGCAACACCAATGTCGCAATCTTGTGAGATTTAATTCTCTACCATGCCATAGCTCATAGGGCGTTGTGTCTATCGCTTTGGTTGGGACAATGTTTAATACATGAGTGGCAGTCAATAACGCATCACTCCAATAGGAGATAGGTAATTTTGCCTGCGACATCATGGTTCTGACCATGTCCAGGAGAGTTCGATTACGACTTTCAGCCACACCATTTTGCTGTGGTGGGTTGGGGATTGTCGTTTGACGGGCTATCCCTCCTTCTTTGCACAACTTATCAAACTCATTAGAGAGATATTCTCCACCTCTATCAGTGCGTAAGGTTTTCAACTTCCGTTCCTGTTGATTCTCTACGAGGTTTAGAAAGTTTTTAAAGCAATCTAATGGTTTAGAAATTTTTTAAAGGGTTTAAAGTTTTTAACCTTCCGTGCCTCGAATTTACGAGTAATCAAATGAGTAAACCCGTAACGGGTATAGTCGTCAATGAAAGTTACGAAGTATCATTTCTCATTCCTAGCGGTTACATTCAGTGGTCCACAGACGTCGGAGTGAATCAACTGCAATTGATATACGACTCGTTGAGCTTCTCCAAATGGTTTGCGGGTGGATTTCCCAGCTAGAAAATCATGGCAAGTGAGTTTAGTCACATTGCTGGTACCAGGAAAAAGCTCTCTTCGGGTTAATGAATGAACTTTATCATCTTGTGAGTTGTTGCCAATGTATATCCTCTTAGAATCCTTTGGCAATCTTCTAAACTTGGCGAACAGTCCTTTGTCGTTGGCTATGTGGTCCGTCGCACCTGAGTCAAGAATCCAAGAAGGATTTGAGTCAGTTAACATGACAGTTGTGAAAACAAGAGCTTCCATTTCATAACCAACGTCGCATACCTTTTCAGGATGCGATTTGCTGGATCCTGTACTTTCGCCTATTTGGCGTGGACTAGAGTTCTCGCGAACTATCTCTGATATTAGTCGGAGATTTCCAGGTTTAGGCTTTGTCAACGGTTTATTGTCGACAGCCTGTTGTTTCTTTCCTTTGTTCATCCTCTTCCTCTTTCCTTGCCCGGCTCGACCCGGTACTGGTTTCAGTCGAGCTTGTTCAATCTCGATGAATTTCAGCACCGATGCAAGATTTAACACAGAACCACTGGCAGTCAGTAAAGCCTTGGCTGCTCTCCAAGACTTCGGGAGGGCCCCAATGATGGCCTGGATTTTATCCCATTCACCCACCTGACCTTCTTGCTCCAGTGGTTTCAAAACGCTAAGGAGATTAATACTTTTTCCAGTACATTTTTGTTGTAGCTGTTAAAGCTTCTTCCAAGGCAGGTATGAGTGGGTGCAGGATTGCTGCCATGCCGTTTCTATATTTCAGGAAGAGGGCATCCCTAATGTCCTTTGCAATCGGAACATTCTCATACGCATCATGGAATTCCTGTGAGATCTCAGAGAGCAGAATCTCATTTGCTTTCTTGTCATCTTGCTCCCACTCAAAATGGGCATATGCTAGGTCCTTGGTCAGACCGACTGCTGGGTAGTTCATGGATTTCTGAATGTGACCCGAAAGGTCATAGTCCTCCAACAGTGCACTGACGCGCTTGCTCCACGAGTCATAGTTTGTCTCATTCAAAAGCTCATCAGCACAAGATGTTGTCATCTATGCTGTAATTCGTTACTAAACACGACGATAATCATGCATAACCAGGGAGACAATAACATTTTGATAAAGAATCGCATACATCAAATATCTATTAAGATAGAATTCGATAAATAGTGATTCCTCATTCATCTAAACCAACCGAACACCAGTAAACCAATGGAAGATGGCTGTGAAAGAGTTTACACCATTGTCGTCTTCTATTCAATAGACCAGTCTGTTAAAACGGTTTAAATCGCAAATTACTGGAACGAGAATTTTAAAATAAGCATACCCGATCTTGGCTTTCCCAAGGCCCTTTTTGTTTTGGAAAAATCATTCCGATGAATTGACTCATGCATACACAATTCTACAATCCATGCAAATTATCATATGCTAGTAACATTCATCATACATACCACATACATGCTTACACGTCATGCGTCTAATGTTCCATGGAACTCATGCTTGCATTTATAATTCTACTTTTAAGTAAATTATCAAACGCAACTACATCCTTAACATTCTAGCATACGTGTCAAACATGTAACATCCACATCAATCATATATATTTGGTGACTGGTTTTCAGTTTTAAAATAATTTTAAACATTAGGGGCTGATTTGCAATTCATGCTTATATTCAATCACGCAAGCTTCTAGACATGAATACTAGGCATTTTCAACCATCACAACATGTCTATTCTAGTGCGCATACCATATATTTAACAAGGGCTCCGCCCACAATATGTAATAACCAGCTAGCTTGACTCAGTCAAGACAACAGTTCTAATCATGCATAATATATATTGAATAATAAACAACTGCAATTCATCCCACTAATTTAACCAGTCCAAAAAATATGTATCTCCGAGATCCATCCCCATAATCGAAACAAAGCATAAAGGTTAGCAACCCTATGAGCACTGTGTAGTCCATTTCGAGGTTCAAAAATATTTGGATTTTAAAACTTGACCTCCCTATTTTAACTGACTTGAATTCGGTTTAGAAAATATTGTTTGGTTCAGTCAATTTCAGTCCGTTTTGGTCCGGTTCGGTCCGGTTCAGAATATCCAGTTCGGTCCGGTCCTAAAATCCGGTCTGGTCCGACAAAAAATCTGGTTTGGTTCGGTTTTAAATTTTAAAATCTGGTTCGGTCCGAACCTGTCCAATAAAATAGGGCTCGGTTCAACACTCAAAACCGGTTCGGTTAGATCCACTTAATTACCCCGGTCCGACCCGACCCGAATAGGTCGAACCGATTTAGAAAATTCGGTTCGGTTTTATTTCGTCCCGGTTTATCATATTGGACCGGCCCAATAATTAAAATTTAAAAGGTTGGACCGAAATGTTTACTTGTGGCCCAGTAGGGTTTTTAAATCCATTAAAATATTAAACTTAGCCACCAAGTAACATTAATTATATAAAATAATGTCCAATATTAAAAAATATATATATATATATATATATATATATATATATATCGGCAAGAACATAAACATATATATATTTATTGCTAAGATTCTATCTTTCAGATTAAATCAATCAACAATATATATATATATATGTAAACTTCGGCATAATATATAATATATATATTTTATTTATTGTCAATATCTTTAATAGGGAAATAAAGAACTGACAATATATTTTCTCAATCTTTTAGGACTAAATCTATCAATAATATCTTTAACCTATTTCAATATTTAGATATATTGATAGTGATATATATTTATATATTAATGTGAATCTATCTTTATGTTCCCAATTATAGATATATTGTTACCTTAATTAAAAAATTAAAATATGGTAAACAATATAATTTTAATAATCTTCTATGTATGTGCCAAAATTTCATTGCTTAATGACCAAGAAATTAAAAAAATTACCTTGAAAAATAATTAAAATTTTCGGCACAAACACTAATTGGGAACAAGTGGTCAAATTTTAAGATCAAATTTTAATAAGATCTACAATCCAATGTTTGATTTTGATAAATTTTACATTTTTCTTGAAGATCATGAACATCAACTTTACCATGAACATGAAAATTTCGGACTTATCTCACAAAACCCTAAAATTCGAAACTTTTTAAAATCTTATTTAAAAATTTCGGTCCAAAGTTTTAAATTTTCAAGAACACCAATTTATCAAAATCATGAACTCCTAACACAGGCTCTGATACCACTATTAGATTACGTGGAGTAATCACTAAGGAAACACAAAACATTGTACGTGCATGTAATCGAAATTACGCAGCGGAAGGGTTACACATACCTCAACAGTTACTGTAGTCCAAGATCCTTTGTACGAGGGAGTTCTCAATCCACTGGACGGAACCCGTAGAGGTTCTTATGAAAGAAGCCTACGTGGTGTTAGCTCCACAGCAAAGCCTCAGATCAATTCTTGGCACGGGGACAGATCTTCGGAGAGTTGCTCGAAAGCAATTTGGCACACCTTCGGTGTTGGTAATGGTTCGGCCGAAACTAGTATATGTGGGAGGAGGGTTTTCTCTCTAAAACATTCTTGTGAGGGAATTATGATTAACCCTAAAATATTCCTAACATCTCTTATTTATAGGAGGAGTAAAGTGGACAAAAGTCCATTTTACCCTCACTGTAGGTTTCAGCCGACCATTAGTATAGGGAGGCCCAATTTTGGGCCTCTCATGTCAATTGGGATTTGGGTCTAGCCCAATTACCCTAATGTGACATTTACCCAAGTTCATTAGGTAAACTATACATATTATGGGCTACCAATTACGGTGCCATCACCATATGCTTACATCATGTCTGCCATAGATGACTTGACGACATATCGAGATGCTATAAGAGCAAGAGGATAGAGACCACCCCCTGTTGTCCCGAATCATCAAGTTCCCCCAAGGGAGGGTCTAAGAATGACACAAGCTGAGGGACACCATCCCCCACACTTTGCAAGGCAACAGCCTACGCACCATCAAGAAAGGTAACTACCTACCCCCCAAACTGCAAGACAATCGCCAACGCATCACAATGCAAGGTAAGCATTAATACGGCCTCCTGCCCATCGATATTAGTATGCCCCAGCAGGAGTGCATTCTGAGAGAGAAATAGCGGAGCATTTGCCTGTTGGCATTTGGTGAATGGGCCGCCGTAGTAGGAGTCATTTAATATAAGCCCAACAGTTAAGGTAATTGAGTAATGTCACATTAGAGATTTTTGGCTGGGCCTAAAATCTCAATTGACATGAGAGGCCCAAAATTGGGTCTCCCCTCTCCTTTGTAGGCCGGCCGAAATAAGTAATTAAGGATGTGAGATTTTCCCACCTCCTATATAAATAGGGGGTGTTTGGATTTCTTTAGGGTTAAATAGTTAATCATTCATTTCTCCTAAGTGTTGAGACAAAGAAATCCATCCTCCCTATATTAGCTAGTTCAGCCGAACCTACCACCAAAGGAGGTGTCAAATTGATTTGAGCAATTACACCAGAGATCCATCCCCGCGAGGAATCGACAAGAGGCTTTGCTGTGGAGACAATTCCTCGTAGGCGATTCCTTAACAAGAATCACTACAGGATCCGGCCGGTGGACCGCAACCTCCGAGAAGATCATGGGACTACGGCAAAGGAGAAACTGGTATGTGTCCCCATTCCGCTACGTAACTAATTACATGGCATGTACACGCCTTTCTTGTATGTAGTAATTATCCCTATGTATCGTACAGTCGTATCAGAGTCTGTATTAGGGAGTTCTTGATTTTGATAAAATTGGTGTTCTTGAATTTTTTGGTAAACTGTTCATGAAATTGAGTGTTTTCCGGTAAAACTAGCGTTTATAACTTTCAAGAAAAACGTGACATTTATCAAAATAAACATTGGATTGTTGATCTTAGTAAAATTTGATCTTGAAATTTGACCATTAACCCTAATTGGTGTTTTCGGCCGAACCATAGTATTGAAATTACAAAGTAAATTTTTTAATTTCTTAAGCCCCAAGTTACAAGTTTCGGGCGAAATATTGGTGTAATTTTTTTGATAAATTTCGGCCAATACTAGGATGGATTATGCCATAATTAGGGCTAGATTCACATGATAATTGTGATAATATCTATCAATATATTTTTAGCACAATATTAGGGATATTGATAATATCGATAGATTTAGTTGCCTTAAAGATTGGGAAAATATATTGTTGATAGATTTATATCTCTAAATATAGAATCTTGACAATAACTAACTATATATATATAATTGAGGCCGATTTATATATATATATGTAGTGCAAATAGTGCAAATTATATCTATAATTATATTTACTTGGAGGCTAAGTTAAGTTTTTAGTGGATTTTAAAAACCTACTTAGCCGTGAAGTAAATATTCGGCCGAACCTTATAGGGTACCAGACCGGTCCAATTTTGCACATCCGGGTCGGGTTGACTGACCCGGAGGACCATAGGAACCCGAACCGGCCGAACCGGGTTGGGTTCCACGGGTCTAACCGGAGTAGGCCAACCAATCCGGGTTTTCACAATCAGTGCAACCCATCCGTGTCGGGTCGGACCGGGTAACTAATGGGTCGAACCAAGATGAACCGGATCGGTCAGACTGAATTGATGTGAACCAGACCATTTTGGTCGGACCGACCCGAGTCAACTGAAAATAGGATGGTCAAATTTTAAAATCCAAATGTTTTCGAACTTTAAAATTACGTACACAGTGCTAATCGGTTTGAAATTTCACATTTTAATCAAACCTGATGCCTAGTTTCGATTATGGGGATGGATCTCGGATATGCATGATTTTGGGATTGACTCATTTAGTGGGCTGAATTGAAATTGCTATTTTAATTGATATTATTGCATAATTAAAATTGTGTTGACAATGTCAAACTAGCTGGATATTGCATGTTGTGGGCAGAGCCCTGCATTTCAAATAATGAGTTGCGCACTAGGATAGACATGCTGTTATGGTTGTTATTGCCTGGAATCCATGTCTAGAAGTTCGCATGATTGATTCATAGCATGAATTGCAAGTCAGGCCCAAACGTTTAAAACTGGAAATCAGTCGCCAAATATGCATGTTTATTATGGAGTGATCACGCATGATGCATATGCATGAATGTGGAGGATGTAGTCGCATGTGATAACTTACTTGGATAGTAGAATTATATATTGTTAGATTACGGGGAGTAATCACTACGGATACTTAAAGAAGGTACATACTAGTAATTGGAATTACGCAGCTGAAGTTTCGCACATACCTTTAAGATGATCCGTAGACCCAAGATCTTCTTAGGAGGGAGTTCACGATCCTCCGGTCGGGACCCGTAGAGGTTCTTTTTAGAGAAGCCCTACGTGGTGCAAGCTCCACAGAAAAGCCTCTGATCGATCCTTGGCGCGGGGACAGATCTCTGGAGAGTTTGCTCGAAGGCAATTTGGCACAACCTTGGTGAGGGATATGGTTCGGCCGAAACCCTAGGTGTGGGAGGAGGGTTTTTTCTCTCTAAAACACTCTTTTGAGGGTATTGTGATCAACCCTAAAAATCCCTAACACCTCTTATTTATAGGAGGAGTAAAGTGGACAAAAGCCCACTTTACCCCCTTACATATTTCAGCCAGCCTATGTATTTGGGGAGACCCAATTTTGGGCCTCCCATGTCAATTGGGATTTGGGTCCAGCCCAATTACCCTAATTTGACATTTACCCAAGTTCATTAGGTAAACTATACATATTATGGGCTACCAATTACGGCGCCCATTACCATATGCTTACAGCTCCCACTCACCGGAATGGGAGGGTGCCTGTTAATGTATTGTCGTCCAAATCTGCATCAACAACTCTCTCCTTTGATTTGCTCCTTGCTTCCGGATAGTTCATACGTGGTTTGTCGTGCGACCGGCGGATACGACGAGCATCGTGCTACTCATCTGTTAGGAGTATTGTAGCGCCCGCGGAACGTTGATTCCCTTTTCTCCAATCAACCTGTTATAAACAACATTTATATTGTACCGCGCTGTATCCTAGGTCAAATGTTAATTCTCTTTTTGCCTAGTTTCCACATAGGAACACTTCTCCAAGGCATCCATACAAGTATTCACAACCTTCAACTAATATCCGGTTGGTGGCCACCTAGTGAATACAAGAGTCGGTGAATTACAGGTGAACTTGACCATCCCCATCGCTCATATTCTTAGTCAGACCCAACCGGTTTCCAAATACGTGGTCACTAGGCTTTTTTGTTCAGCACTACGCTCGTATGCCGGGAAGCGAGCATTGAGCCTGACCTTTGATAAGAGTTCTGAGTCCGTGAGGATACTTTAGGTGCCTCTTCATAAGGCTCCTAGGATCAATCACACGCTCGAGGCGAAGAAGTTTGCGCCCGCTAGAATCACGAGGATTCCTTCCTAGCACATCCGAGCTGTGACCCCGTGGTCGAACGTGGCACACGTAGTATGAAACACGCGTTGATAGCATACCTGAACCTTTTGGGTTGACAGGAAAGGGATATGTCAATCATGCTATCAAAGATTCTCATCTGGCCCATAATGTGGTTAAATGACGAACGAAGTTCATCATGGCGATATGCAAAACGAAGATCAAGTCGAGTTACTTCGAAAAAAGATAATCGTCTTGCTTAATCAGGTTTATCCCCCTGACTCTTAGCCAGTCTTGTTTGGTGGAGGCCTCTCTCCACCGCAAGACGCCCGTACCTGTGTAACTAGGTAAGGCCCACATTCGACATAGTTTGGCAGATGATTGCGTCATCCTACGACTTAGTTTATAGACCGTAAATCCGATGTAATCAAAACATTATGACGTCGATTGATCAGAAACTCAGTTGCAATTCTTTCGCTTACAAAATGTAACTTTCTAATATCAAAATGCTATCACAGATACATTCCATTTCTAAACCCTACGCAATCCAAGCAGCTTTACATGCTTTTCGAATATGTCCCTGCGTAGTGGACAAGTATTCCATAGTGATTGTATTGTCTTCAACCATAGATTTTGCATAGAAATATTTCACATCAATGTGTTTGGTCCTACTATGGTACTTCAAATTCTTAACTGCCGCAATGGCTGCTTGACTGTCAAAGAAGACCTTCACAAGTTTATTCTCAACATCACCACCAAGCCGTGCAGTTAGAAGCCTTTTGAGCCAGACCGCTTCTTGTGCATTCTTAGAGAGAGCTACGAATTCCGATTCCATTGTGGATAGCGCGACACATGTTTGCTTCTTGCTCGTCGATGAAATGGCGGTATTAGCAAGGAGGAACATTTCCCCTGTAGTGGACTTATGATCATTCAGATCGCCACCATTGTCGGCGTCACTGTAACTGGTCAATTTTAACTTTTTACCCTCATAGCACAGCGCGTTGTCGGCAGTACCTTCAAGATAACGAATTATTCGTTTATCAGCCTTTAAATGTTGATAGCCATGATCTGATTGGAAACGTGATACTAGGCCCACGGCGTAAGAGATATCCGGACGGGTGCATTGCATGGCGTACATCAAACTACCGACCATGCTTAAATACTCTGCACCCTTCATCTGTTCACGCTTTGCCAGGCTCTTGGGGCCGTCACGTTTTGACAGTGCGCACCCAAACACCACCGGCGTATCCACGGGTTTGGCATCCTGTAATCTTAATCTTTTCAACAGATTGTTGATATAAGCTTCTTGAGACAGACACAATTTCCGGGTAGCCCGATCTCTAGAAATTTTAATGCTTAAGATGTACGTGGCCTCTCCCATGTCCTTCATCTCAAATACAGATGCCAACTAGGACTTTGACTTGTTCATAAAACTCATGTCGTTTGCGGCAATGAGTATGTTGTCCATGTATAAAGTTAAGATGACATACTTAGACCCGGAGGTCTTGTAATACAAGCACGGATCCTCGTGAAGATTCACAAATCCGTTTCCTACGATTTTCCTCGTGGAATTTGCGGTACCATTGCCGAGACGACTGTTTAAGACCGTAAATGGACCTTTGAAGTTTACAAACTTTACGTTCGTTGCCAGGAGTAATGAAACCCTCTAGTTGCTCCATGTATATCTCTTCCTCCAGGTTTCCGTGGAGGAATGCGGTCTTAACATCCATTTGGTGCAGCTCGAGATCGAGACTTGCAACCAAGGCCAGAATGGCCCGTACTGTGGTGTAACGCACAGTGGGTGAGTATGTTTCGTTAAATTTCACTCCGTGAAGTTGGGTATATCCTTTCGCAACAAGTCGGGCTTTGTATCGCTCGACCTTTCCATCAACAGTGAGTTTCAGTTTGAGAACCCACTTTGTTCATATGGCTCTGCGGTTAGCAGGTAAATTAACCAAAGACCATACCAAATTGGCTTTCATTGATGAGATCTCTTCCTCCATTGCATTCCTCCATTCCTTTGCTTGAGGTCCTTCCAACGCTTGTTGAACCGTTACTGGTTCGTCAACAGATGTTAGAGTGAAGATTTCTCCTCCCTCGATGGGATACTTCCTAGGAGAAGTTCGATGTCTTTGACTACGTCTAGGCTCGTTCCCCCCATATTGATTTTGAACTCTTCTCCCACTCGGAACAATGCTTCCATTCGGAGCATCCCTTCCACTGGGAACAAGAGTAGTGTTAGAACCTTGACCTACAACCTTTCTCGGACGGCCTCTTGGTCTCGGGATCCTATCCCCGAGATGAATAACTTGATCACTAGGACCTGAAACCAAGTTGGCCGGAGTACTCCCAATGGGAACAATGGGTAGTGTTGGTGGTTGTGGTGTCGGTCCAGCTTCATGATTATCAGGTTCAACTTGATTCGTCTCTGCGGCAACAGTGATTTGTGTGGTAGGGTTTAATCCTCCCATTGGGTTTATAATGAAAATGTTTCCATTATCATTAACCATGTCATTCACTTGCGTTGCCGGTTCAAATCTCCCACTCGAACTAAGTGGGACCTGAACATCAATGTTATCCTGCCCAAGTTCAGTCAATATCCCATCTGTTTTAATTTCGCCAAGCGTTGGGAATTCGTCCTCAAGGAAAGTTACGTCTCTGGATTCATGTTCGACCACGCCACCATTTTATTGAGCTGACACAAATACGTAACCTTTAGAGTTCTCTAAGTACCTTATAAACATACTATTTAGTCCACTAGGTCCTAACTTGCCAAAACGACTGTCAGTCGTATGTGTATAGGCAGCGCAACCCCAAGGTCGCAATCTGGTGAGATCTAATTCTCTTCCATACCACAATTCATATGACATTGTGTCTACCGCCTTGGTTTGGACAAGGTTTATTACATGAGTGCCAGTCAACAACGCATCACTCAAATAGGAGATAGGTAATTGAGCCTGCGACATCATGGTTCTAACCATGTCAAGGAGTGTACGATTACGCCGTTCAGCCACACCATTCTGCTGTGGTGTGTTGGGGATTGTCGTTTGACGGGCTATCCCTCTTTCTTTGCACAACTTTTCAAACTCATTAGAGAGATATTCTCCACCTCTATCTGTGCGTAAGGTTTTCACCTTTCGCTCCCGTTGATTCTCTACAAGGTTTAGAAAGTTTCTAAAGCAATATATTCCCTCGGATTTACGAGCAATCAAATGAGTAATTCCATAACAGGTGTAGTCGTAAATGAAAGTTACGAAGTATCGTTTCCCATTCCTAGCGGTTACACTCATTGGTCCACAGACGTCGGAGTGAATCAACTGCAATGGATACTCGGCTCGTTGAGCTTCTCCAAATGGTTTGCGGGTGGATTTCCCAGCCAGACAATCATGGCAAGTGTGTTTAATCACATTGCTGGTACCAGGCAAAAGCTCTCTTCGAGCCAATGAATGGACCCTATCGTAGCTTATATGTCCCAACCTCGCATGCCATCCGGCTGCGTCAGTCTCTGCTTCCCTGGAGAATAATGCATACATTCTATTCGAATCGATACATCCATTCAAATCCATGATAAAGAGACCATAAGAGGAATAGGCATGCCCAAAGAAGACATCGCCTTTATCTATACGAACAAAGTTCTTCTCAAATAATAAAATGTAATTATTATTCATAAGAACGGAAACAGAAACAACATTTCTACGGATTCTAGGAGCAAAAAGGACATTCTCAAGTAGCATGGTCCTGCCATTGTTCATAGACAATTTGCAGTTCCCTACTCCAATGACTTCAACTTGTGAGTTGTCGCCAATGTATATCCTCTTAGAATCCTTTGGCGATCGTCTAAACTTGGAAAATAGTCATTTATCGTTGGCTATGTGGTCCGTCGCACCTGAGTCAAGAATCCATGAAGGATTTGAGTCAGTTAACATGACAGTTGAGGATACTAGAGTTTCCATTACACAACCAATCTCGCATACCTTTTCAGGATGCGTTTTGTTGGACCCTGTACCTTTGCCTATTCGGCGTGGACTGGAGTTCCCGCGGACTATCTCTGATTTCAATAGGAAATTGCTTGGTTTAGTCAACATTTTTACCGTCGACTGCCTGTTGTTTTCTTTCCTTTGTTCATCATCTTTCTCTTTCCTTGCCCAGCTGGTACCAGTATTGATTTCAGCCGAGCTTGTTCCATCTCGATGAACTTCAGTACCGACCAAAGTACCATAATAGGACGAAACACATTGATGTTAAATACAATTATGCGAAAAGTGTGGTAGAAGAAAAATTGATCACATTAGAATACTTATCCTCTGAGAATATGGTGGCAGACCCATTAACTAAACCACTACGCAGGGATGTTTTCAAAAAGCATGTCAAAATGCTTGGACTGCGTAGAGTTTAGGAGGATTGTATTGTATCAAATAACATTTTGAGTTTCGAAGTAAAATTTGAATACAAATAATTTCAATTTGAGTTTATGATCTTACGACGTCATAATGATTGGATTACATCGGATTTTACGGTCTATAAACTAGTCGTTGGAGCGTAAAACCTCCCAATAAAATATGTAGAATGTGGGCCAGCCTCGTCACACAGGCTCAGTCGTCTTGACAGAGGAGGAACCTATACCATGTCAAGACCGGCTGGTGCTTTCGAAAAACCTGGTTAATCAAAACGATCATTTGGTTTCGGGGTAACACGACATGATCTTGTTCTGCATATCGCCGTGATAGGAATCTATGATAGCGTATGACATTTCTCACTCCAGAAAATATGTAAGTTCAGGTTATGCTATTGACGCGCACTTCATACTGCGCGTGCCACGTTCGACCATGGGATCATGCTCGGTTGTGCTAGGTAGAATCCTCGCGATTCAGATGGGCGCAAACTTCTTCACCTTGAGCGTGTGACTGATCTTGGGTGCTTAATGAAGGAGCACCTGAAGTATCCTTACGGACTCAGAACTCTTATCTAAGGTCAAACTCAATGGTCGCTTTCAGGCGTACGAACGCAGTGCTGAACAAAAAGGCCTAGTGACCACGTTTTGGGAACCAGATGAGTTTGACTAAGGGTATGAGCGATGGGGATGGTCAAGTTCACCTATAATTCTACGACTCTTGTATTCACTAGGTGGCCACCAACTAGATATTAGTTGAAGGTTGTAAATACTTGTGCGGATGCCTTGGAGAAGTGTTCCTATGTGGAATCTAGGCAATTGGAGAATAATAGTAGACCAAGGATACATCGCGGCACAAATATGATTACAGGTTGATAACATTTTGGGAATCAACGTTCCGCGGATGCTACAACACTCTTAACTGATGAGTAGCACGATGTATGTTGTGTATGCCAGTCGCACGACAAGCTCGTATGAACTATTCTAAAGCAGGGCATGGATCGAAGAATAAATGTTGATGTGTTGGTTGACAACATATTAACAGGCACCCTCCCATTCCGGTGAGTGGGAGCTGTTTTTAGTTGATTTACTTGCTAACCGCAGAGCCATAGGGTCTAAGTGGGTTCTGAAGCTGAAACTCACTGCTGATGGAAATGTCGAGCGGTAGAAAGCCCGACTAGTTGCGAAAGGATACACCCAGCTTCACGGAGTGGACTTTGATGAAACATACTCACTGACTTTGCGTTACACCACAGTTCGGGCCATCCTAGCCCTGGCCGCATGCCTCGATCTGGAGCTGCACCAAATGGATGTTAAGACCGCGTTCCTCCACGGAAACCTGGAGGAAGATATCTATATGGAGCAACCAGAGGGTTTCATTACTCCTGGTAACGAGAAAAGTTTGTAAACTCCAAAGATCCATATACGGTCTTAAGCAATCGTCTCGACAATGGTACCGCAGATTCCACAAGGAAATCGTTGGAAACGGATTCGTGAACCTCCACGAGGATCCATGCGTGTATACTAAGACCTCTGAGTCTAAGTACGTCATCTTAACCTTATACGTGGATGACATACTCATTGCTGCAAACGTTGTGAGTTTCATGAATGAATCAAAGTCTTGGTTAGCATCTGTATTTGAGATGAAAGACATGGGAGAGGCTACGTACATCTTGGGCATTAAATTTGCTAGGGATCGTGCCGCCCAGAGGTTATGTTTGTCTCAGGAAGCCTATATCAACAAACTGTTGAAAAGGTTCAGATTACAAGATGCCAAACCTGTGGAGACGCCGGTAGTATTCGGGTGTGCGTTGTCAAAACGTGACGGCCCGAAGAACCAGCAAGAGCGTGAACAGATGAGGAGTGCAGAGTATTTAAGCATGGTCAGAAGTCTCATGTACGCCATGCTTTGCACTCGTCCGGACATCTGTTACGCTGTGGGCCTAGTGGCAAGATTCCAATCAGACCCTGGCTATTAACATTTAAAGGATGTAAAACAGATCATACGTTATCTGAAAGGTACTGCCGACTACGTATTGTGCTATGAGGGCTGGAAGTTAGAATTGACCGGTTTTAGTGACGCCGACCATAGTGGCGATCTAGACGATCGTAAGTCCACCACAGGAGAAGTCTTTCTCCTTTCTAATGTCGCCATCTCATGGACGAGCAAGAAGCAATCATATGTCGCACTGTCTACAATGGAATCGGAATTCGTTGTTCTCTCAAAAAATGCGCAGGAAGTGGCCTGGCTGAAAAGGCTTTTTACTGCACTGCTTGGTGTCGATGTCGGGAGTAAGCCTGTGAAGGTGTACTCTGACATTCAGGCAACTATTGCGGCAGTTAAGAATCCAAAGTACCATAGTAGGACTAAACACACTGATGTGAAATATAATTATGCTAAATCTGTGGTAGAAGACAATATAATCACTTTAGAATACTTGCCCACTGACAACATGGTAGCGGACCCATTACTAAACCATTACGTAGGGAGACATTTGAAAAGCACGTTAAATTTCTTGGATTGCGTAGGGTTTAAAAGTGGGCATGTATCTGCGATAACATTTTGATAATTGAAAATTACATTTTTAATAAATGAGAGAATTGCAAATTGAGTTTATGATTCATCGACGTCATAATGTTTGACTACATCAGATTTTACGGTCTATAAACTGAGTCGTAGGAGGACGCAATCATCTGCCTAAATTATGTCGAATGTGGGCTTTGCCTCGTCACACAGGCACGGTCTTCTTGTAGGAGAGGGGGACCTCTACCGTAACAAGACTAGCTAAGAACCAGGGGGACAAACTTGGTTACGCAAAACAATCATTTGGTTTCGGAGTAACACGGTAAGATCTTCGTTTTGCACATCGCCGTGATGAACTTTGTTCGTCATTAACCACATTCTGGGCCAGATGAAAATTCTGTGATAGCATTGTTGACATATCCCACTCCTGACAATGTTCGGGTATGCTATCGACGCGTGCTTCAAACTACACGTGCCATGTTCGACCACGGGGTCAGGCTCGGTTGGGCTAGGTAGAATCCTCGAGATTCGGATGGGCGCAAACTTCTTCACCTCGAGCGTGTGATTGATTCCGGGAGCCTTATGAGGAAGCACCCAAAGTATCCTCATGGACTCATAACTCATATCTAAGGTCAGGCTCAATGTTTGCTTCCCGGCGTACGAGCGTAGTGCTGAAGAAAAAGGTCAAGTGGCCACGTCTTTGGAAACTGGTTGGGTTTGACTAAGGGTATGAGCAGGAACGAAGCCAAGATCATTTTCCAGAGGGGGCAAAATTATACTCGTAGTTCGTTTTCAAATTATATAAGACTGCTTCTATAATTTCAGATCGGGAAAAGCTGATACACTTGCGAATATAAAATGTAATTAAAATAACTAATTTTTCTATTTTTTTAAACGGTTAACTCTAGGTAAAAACCGTTAAAAATGTTACATAGATTTTAGTTACATTTTTCATCTTAATATTAGATATAATCGTGAAAATAATATCTTAAAATTAATATAAAAATGCATACTAATCCTTAATAAGACATATCATCTATATCATAATTATTTTATCAAATGCACTACATTTATAACTTGTAGAATATAGTTAATACAAATAACAAAACAAGACTGATTTTTTGTTTAGAAAATAAATAAAAATTTAACTATATAGTAAAATT
The DNA here is from genome assembly GCA_036873135.1 of Clarkia xantiana subsp. parviflora. Lineage (NCBI taxonomy): Eukaryota > Viridiplantae > Streptophyta > Magnoliopsida > Myrtales > Onagraceae > Clarkia > Clarkia xantiana. The sequence goes on along the minus strand of JAPTYO010000012.1, from coordinate 13,299,446 downwards.
ATTTTTATTGTCTAAAACAACCGACGTTGTTAAAGGAAAAAATAATAGACTAAACCAATAACATTTGATCTTATTTTATACAATTATTTTTGCAATGAAAACCTAAGATTTTTTACTACTTTAACTATACGGTAAATTCAATTATCTTTAATTTGAAAAAAAAAAATATATCAATTATTTAACTAGGAATGTAGTATATTTATTTTGGTAAAACGAAAATTGAATTTTGCCACTTAAACTGAAAGTATGTAACTATATAATAAATAAACAAATACTATCGTAAAAGTACAACTATTTTTTGGAAAAAGTAAAAGTAGATGTACAGAACTCTACTTTTTCACTTTAAGCATTTATTGCTTCTATCTATCTTATTCTTATCTTTCCCCTACCACTCTTCTTCTTCCCTACCAATCTTTCTTCCTGCGAAACTTATTACCTTCTTCCATGTTCTACCATAGCCATTCTCTTCTTTAAACTTCTTCTTTTCTTTATCAAAGTATGGAAACATAGAATGAAGGTTCAGGTGCAGGGGCAAGAAGATAACTAAATGAACTTTTGCCAATTCTCAGAAGGGGCAACCTTAAGAAACCCTAAATTTTATCTAGAAACTCAAGAAGTTCAGAGGGGGCAATTGCCCCCTCTGGACCCTACATAAATTCGTCCGTGGGTATGAGCGATGGGGATGGTCAAGTTCACCTGTAATTCACCGACTCTTGTATTCACTAGGTGGCCACCAGCCGAATATTATTTGAAGGTTGTGAATACTTGTACGGATGCCTTGGAGAAGTATTCCTATGTGGAAACTAGGCAATTGGAGAATTAACAGTTGACCTAGGATACGGCGCGATACAATTTAATGTTTTTAACAGGTTGATTGGAAATAGGGAATTAACGTTTCGCGGGTGCTACAACACTCATAATAGATGAGTAGCACGATGCCCATCGTATCCGCCGGTCGCACGGCAAACCTCGTATGAACTATTCGGAAGTAGGGACAAGATCGGAAGAATGAAATGTTGATGCGATTTGGACAACAATACATTAACAGGCACCCTCCCATTCCGGCGAGTGGGAGCTGTTAGCATATGGTGATATGACGCCGTAAATGGAAGCCCGTTAATATGTATATGTTACCTGAGACAGTTGGCTAATGTCACATTAGGGAAATTGGGCTAGACCTAAATCCCAATTGATATGAGAGGCCCAAAATTGGGCCTCCCTTATACACTAGGCTGGCCAAATATTATAGGTAGGGCAAAGTGGACTTTTGTCCACTTTGCTCCTCCTATAAATAGAGAGTGTTAGGGGTTTTATTAAGGTGAATCCTAATTCCTCCTTTGTGGTAATTTAAGAGAAAACCCTCATCCCTAAACACTCTAGTTTGGGCCGAACCACATGGAACACCAATAGTGTGCGAGCAAACACTCTGAAGATCTGTCCCTGCCAAGAATCGATCAGAGGTTTTGCTGTGGAGACTATACCGCGTAGGGCTTCCTTAACAAGAACCTCTAAGGGTGCCGTCAGGTGGATCGAGAACTCCCTCAGCAAGATCTTGGGACTACGGAAATCGATTAAGGTATGTGCACATCGTCCGCTGCGTAATCTTGATTACTAGCATGTACCTTATTTAAGTTTCCGTAGTATTTAGCCTCGTAATCTAACAGTTGACACCCTATGTCTATGATGGTGAGACGCCTACTTCGGGGGCAACATGACATGTGTGCGTTATAAAACGCGATAGACGCAAGGGTCGACACCCTATGTCCATAAAGACTAATACGCCTACTACGGGGGCAACATGATGAACACATGCTATGAGGAGCGACGGACGCAAGGGTCGACAAGATATGTATTACATTATATTATACTACTAAAATATACTAATACTGAAAAAAAAATATGTATTCATTGTGATACGCGTCATGTGAAGGAGAAGATATTCAAATTTCCAACCCCAATTTTAATTGACTCAAATGGTTCTTACAAAAAAAATTTCCAACAGATTACAATTTGCTGGAGAAGCTGTTGGAATCAAAATATTTCAAACAGATTCCCAACGGATATGTGTGGTTGGAAACATCTGTTGGAAAATCTGTTGAAAACTTAAGAAATTTATATCTGTTGGCGGCCGTTGGAAATCCGTTGAAAAATTCCAACAGATTGTGTCTGTTGGAAATCCATCCGTTGGTGATACCCTGTTTTCTTGTAGTGACCCTATGTCCATAATGAATAGTACGCCTACTACAGGGGCAACATGATGAATGCGCGCTATGAAGCACGACAGACGCAAATGGTCGACACCCTATGTCCATGATGATTACTACACCTACTTCGGGAGCAACACGACATAGTAAGAATGACGATGAAAATGACAATGCAAATTCTAACTCCCTAAGCATATGAAGATTCCTACGCCTACTGTGGTGGCAATATGACACTTATGACATGATACACGCTCAAGGTGACCCCCTACGTCCGACATATTGATACATGATGGACGCGAAGGGTAACCCCCTATGTCCAACATATGAACATACCATGGCAACGCAAGCATAACGTACGACGCCATTGACAGAGACCCAACACCTCACGTCTAAGGTATAAACAAGCCTACTTCAGAAGAAAATTTTTACATGACAATGTTTATCATTTTAGGTTATGCACAAAATGACCGATATGAAAAAACAACCTGAACGGAAACAACGACATTCCTACTCGGGAAACACAAAGTTTTTGAAAATTGAATATTTTTCAAAATTGGAGTAAAGGTAATCCCTTCCCGATTACATGCAATTATTCGATTATTTTTTATATAACCATATATTGCAAGTATTTGTCTCGATTATGATTAAAAGATAGGAAACGAAAAGGTAAAAGATTAGACCTTCAAAATTCTGAACCAAATCGAGCCAAACCGGTCTGATGCAAACTAGAGTAGGCCGCCAGAAATCCTCCTGCCGGCCGATGATGTCACCACCGCTGCATACCAGCAAGTCACTGGTCGGAGCCGCTGTCACCGGAGACGTCCGCCCCGCTTCCCTCTGCTACGGTCGACCTCGCCAAAAGGAAGCCGCCGGCAATGGATCTCCTCCCCTTCTCTAATGCGAGCCTCGCCGCCACAATTGGAGAATTCTGCCGCCACCGGAACTCCTGACCCTCCAATAAAGGCCGACGCCGGTGCCCTCCCTTGACCCGGTGCCTGCGACGCCGCTGACGAGGCCCCCTTCCTAGCTGCAAGATGACAGCCACCGGTGAAGCCATCCGTCGCCGCCGCTGGACCTCCCTTCACGCCGCCCCTTCGATTGGCCGGCCAAAATCAAACCAAGCAAGGTTCGATTAATCAAACCACGATTAGACCGACGATCAAACCAAGTTCCAAAATCGAACTAAGGTAATTTCTTGGTGCCCAAGCAAGGTAAAAAGAAAGAATTTTTTAATATTGGTAAAGATTGAATCTTTGTTGGCCATCACAAGTGGTGACATACACCCTTTTTAAAGAAAATGCAAGTAGGGTTTTTGGAATGGTGATTATTTACATTGATGCCATCAACTATCACATGCTTAGGCATATAGTGTTAGTATTTTTTCATATGCTAATGCATACACCCATGATTGATAAATATGCATCATTGATAGTATTTTCATACACTTAGTAATTTTCACCATGATTTCCATGTATGCATCCATATGCATCACTAATAGTGTTGTCAAACACTTAGTAATTTTTCCATTGCTTTACATGAATGCATCCATATGAGTCAACGCTAGCATTGACCAACACTTAGAGTTTTTCATGATCATTACATATATACACTCACTTTAACCATATGACACAATTTTGGCATATTCGTACATGAACATATCATGACATACAAGGCTTCATTTATGCATGCTCCATTACGTACATATGCACGTATCCATGTCGACATGCTCGCATTCACTTGCAATGTTACTTAGGATCCATTACAAGCACGTATGATCCATATCAATGATTACATTCATGAAATCATATGCTAACACATTTATGACTCACCCCATACTTATGTGAATTTTTGTATCTAAATTACGACAATGACATAGGTCGAACACCCTTCTAGCACGGAAGGAACGACCGTCGGGCAACGCGCACCGACAACGACAGACTCATTAAAGAGGTAAAATATAGCCGAGATATCGGGCGTGTATCATTTTAATACATAGAGTCAAGTAAAGGTAAAACCAATGCTTGACTCGGGGGAAAATTATGGATATACACCTGATTGGACCTCACTAAGGCTCGACTTGGTCGCCCCGTCGACCCCGAACATGGTAAAGGCCGAGACCCGATAAACCACGCGCTAGTCCTTCAAGAAACCTTCGTCTGGACTAGTCCCGACGGATAGATACCGGACTAGTCCGGCACCGAACCAGTCTGGTCCGATGAGACCGGACTTGTCCGATCATAACGGGGCCGGCGCGTCCCGCGTCCGGCCCCCGACGCCCGGGTGATCAACACCCGGGTTACGCGCACAACACATCTATATGAATATTACATGGGTTCCACCCGTAAATGTGGGCCCCTCTGATGCCAAGATCACAATCCCTATAAATAGGGTCTTATATCCTTCATTTACAACTTGATTTTCACGGGAATACTCTGACTTCTCTCTAGAACTCTATCTCTCTAGAACCGAACTCTCATTTTAGCATCGGAGAGGGTTCGCCGAACACCCCCCCAGCTTACCCCTTGTGCAGGTAAGCGAGGCAAGGAACAAAAAGAGAGGAATACAAGCAAGAAAACCGATCTCAACTCGACGAAAGACCGCCAAGACCGGAACCCCGACGAGCTTGATCCATCAAAAACTTTATGGATAATAAAATACATAGTCAAAATAACAATGATTCTAATGAGTTTGATGATTTTTTTTTTGGATTTGGAGTTAAATTTGTAATTTTTTATTCGAAATTGGAATTGAATTTGGATACGGTGAATAAAGAATTTAGGGTTTAGAGTTTGAAATAATAAATTATGTTCATCGTAGGTTGGCCCGCCTTGAAAATTCATGGGACGGGCACGAATCGACCATATCGTCCCGCGGGATGGGGTCCGGAACTGGCAATACCCACATGCCCTGTTGCTACCCTTAAGTATTATATATATATATATATATATATATATATATTTCTTACTTAGAATGACAAAGTATTCAAAATTATTTACAACTAGCTCTTGAGGTTGCGAATGACATTAGTGATACATAGTTTTTTTAGGGTGACAATTCGTGATTTCGTGCATGTCAATAATTTGGTCGTGTTAAACTTATTGAATACGAACATTCATAGTAAGCTTATCGTGCCACATTTACAAACACGAACACAACACTGGATTTTGCATGCGTATTTGTGTCGTGATATCGCGTTGTATTAAGTTATTCAGATATACATTTCTATACGAGTTTTTTAGGCAAAAATTAAAATAATGAACTTCATATAGATAAAAAATTATTGATTAATATGTCAGTATTCATAAACTCGTAATATAAGATTGAATAAACTCTAAAAAATAATTAATTGGAAATTTAAAAGCTATTAAATAAGATATGTTAAAAAAATGATTAAGAATTTCAATTAGTAGCACAACATAAGTGTGCTATCGTGCATGTCGTGTTGTGATACCGAAACACGAACATGATACGCACATTATATTGTGTTAATCGTGTTTATGCTATTCTGTTATCATTCTGTCGTATACTTGCTGAACACGATTTTTTTTTCATACGTGTTCGCGTCCTGTAATAAAATATCAGACATAGTTTTTTTCTCTATGCCGCTAATGTCATTAAAGGTACATGTTGATTTTTTTTTTTTTTTGTTTAGGGATTAATTACTTTTATAGTTTATAAAATTTTATAATTTTTTTTTAAATCCTATTATAATGAGTGAACATTTATAACAGTATAAACTCTATAGACCTAAATTATTCGTTTATTTTAATTCTTTAAAATTTCAACTCTTTAAGATTCAGTCGGCCAAAGTATTCATACTCATTCTAAAATGTATATACTAGATACATAATTTAAATAAATTAATTTAGTCATAAAACTCTTGAATCATATCGTTATCGTTGTAACATTTTCGCAGTCAAACAACGTGTGTAACCGTGTGATAGGGTAAGGGTAAGTTGACATTATCATATGTGTGCAAGTTGTAGGGTTCTGATTGGCTACACATAATTTTATAAATTCTATTATTATAATTAATTAATATATATATATAATAAATAAACGCACCAGATTGATCGTTGGGACTGGGACTGAATAATAAAAATTACAATTGTCCTCATGGGATCTCGGGAACCGTAATGGCAGCGACGGCGTTAATTGCTGCTTCCTCCACCTACTCCACTTCATTGCCAACAACTGGATTATCCATCTCCAGGAACCCCATTAATTTCTTGCCCCTCTTCAGAATCCCTAATCTCAATACCACCCTCGTCTCTACTTTCTCTCCCTCCTCATCGTCACTTCCCAAGCACCTCCCGGTCAACGCTTCCTCCGTCCTTGGTTCACTCTCGATCTCTCTCACTCACTCTATGTTTCCTACGCATCAATTATGCATCTTGTACCATGCTGTGTGATCTCCGATTGTCTTCCTTCTTCTTATTGATCTTTAATGGCATCAACGTTACAGAACTGGGAATTACTTTTTGGTTGCTGTGAACCTGATAAAGAATTTGAGTGTGTTTTGACTTTTGAGTGGTCCATGCATTAGAGTTTGATAGTGATGAGATGCGGTTGACTTAAAGATTGAAACTCACGTTTTCCTTTGATTCGCATCATGAGAATATGGATGCCCTATTACTGGGCGTCTCTTTCTGTGGCTGTTGGAACTGAGCTTTTCACAAGTTATGATGTTTTTGTTTTGGTGGTGGTATACGAGAATTCTCTATCAATTTCGAACTGCAAGTTTTTACTTTCTAGGTTAAAGCCCTCCCCTCTTTCTTCTCCCAAGGACCAGATAGTATCGCAAACCTTGTACGACTAACATAGATGAATTTTGTGACGCTGGTTTTCTCTATCAAAATCTGTTGAGCAAGAAGAAAGTGTTTATTCTGGTTCAGTTTCAGAATTTGCTTCTCTGTTTCTTGAAGCTGCATCAAAGGAAAAAATGGAGATCACTTCTTCAAGGGCTGTAGGACATCATGATCTGCTCATTGTTGGTCCGGGAGTTCTTGGTCGTCTTGTTGCAGAAAAATGGCGGGAGGTAAAACTGGAAACATCTGTAATGTAATGGTGTCTTCTGGGAGCAATGTCTTTTCTATATTTGGGGTTATTTTATCTTTATAATTAGCTATGCTCTGATACCGCTTTGTTTACAGTATGCAACTAGTTGTGTTTTGATTCTTCATCTTATTGTACTTTGGGGGTACTTGGGATTATGTCATGTTTTGATTCAGCATTATTACAAAAGCATCATTGTGCAGGAGCATCCCGACTCCCACATTTATGGGCAGACTGTGACTACTGATCACCACGATGAGCTGATAAAGATGGGCATTCAACCATCCTTGCTAGGAACAAGCCCCGAGCATCATTTCCCAAATGTCATTTTCTGTGCGCCTCCCTCACGAACTCCAGACTACTCTTTTGATGTCCGGTAACTAAACGATGAAACCAGCAAATCTCTTTGCCTAGCTCATTATATCAGTACTGATGAGATCACCTATTTTATGAAGCCTTTGCTTGATGATCAATCCATCTGTTTTGTCTTTATAACAGGAAAGCTGCAATGAGCTGGAATGGTGAAGGCTCTCTCTTATTCACATCAAGCTCTGCTCCATATGATTGTTTTGACAATGGACCATGTGATGAGGTGATACGTTATGTTCTGATGCATTGAGTCACAATTTTCTTGTTGCTGATATCTTGTGCCCTTAAGTACAACCTTTCCTTCTTGAGCTCTTCATCTAATGTAGTTACTGTTTCAGTAATAGTATTTGTCTCATTTGATTGTCAAGAGTGACATATAATACGATTTGAATGAAGGAACCAGTAATTTGAGTAAGCTAATAAAAGCTTTGAACTATAAATAAATGTGCATTTACGAACCATTATACTCTTTCCTGTTTGAGCTTATTGCAAGAGCTAGAGCACCATTATACACCTTTTTGTTTTTTTGTGTATCTTTCTAATCTAGATTTGTTAAAATGCTCAAAATTTTGTCATTCGACTACTTATGCAGGATACACCAGATGTTCCGATTGGTCGGAGCCCAAGGACGGATGTTCTTCTAAAAGCAGAGAAAGTGGTTCTAGAATATGGTGGCTGTGCTGTTAGATTAGCAGGGCTCTACATATCCTTTACTTTAGTAGTTTACTACTATACACAACACAATGACATCTAAAGGTCTCACTATTAGAAAACAATTTTCATATGCTGGTGGCCTTAACTAGATCATACAACGCAGACAGAGGAGCGCACATTTATTGGCTAGAGAAAGGGACTTTAGAAGTTCGTCCGGACCACATCCTAAATCTAATTCATTATGAGGTACAAGGTTGTTGTTCAACATTTTTAGCATGAAGTTGAAATGGTTACTAAAGCCAAAGTATTATTTTCTTTACACTGACAGGATGCTGCGTCTCTCTGTGTTACGATCATGAAGAAGAAACTTAATGGCAGGATTTTCTTGGGCTGTGACAACCACCCGGTTTCTAGGTTGGTTTTGTTTTCTATTAATCCTTCCTAAGTTCTTAAGCGAGTCATTGCCGTTTGTCCAACTCCTTGCAGGCAAGACATAATGGATATTGTTGAAAAAAGTGGAAAGTTCAGTAAAAAGTTTCAAGGTTTCACAGGTAAGCTACTGCCGAATGAAGAAGTATCTGTTTGAATAGCCTTTGCAAACTAGCAGTTAAAAACTGGTTCATCGGTTTCTTCAGGCACAAGCGATCCCCTCGGTAAAAGATTGAACAACTCAAAGACTCGCCAGGAACTAGGCTGGGAACCCAAGTACAAGAGTTTTGCACATTTTTTACGAGTGTCGGAGTAACTTAATCATTACTTCTTCCCGACATTCTTCCTCTATTCTAAGGTTGTTGATACTATGGTTAAGAACCTAAAAACAGTCTCAACTATAATTAAAATGTTGAGATATTCAGTGTCTCAACTATTTTATTTGTTACTTTCCACTTTTTCGACTTATTTTGGAGTTAAAATTGGTATTGTAAGTAACAAAAATATGCTGTTTTCCACTTTTACGAAGTATTAGATAGATTTTTTTTTTTTTCACGGTTTAGGGTTATATAATGCTTAAAGGAAAAAAGTGAAAATAAACCAAAACATTCTGTTAATTTTAAGTGAAAAAAAGGGTGTAAATTCAACTAATCTTAGAGTTTGAACATCGAATATAAATATTTTAAAATTGGGACAACGAGCCTAAGTTGCTAATGTTTTTAGGTTCTTAACCATTGAATAGTAATTTGTGAACCAAATTAGCTGATATAATACTTATATTAATAAGAAGCTTGTATTATGTGAACAAAACTAAGCTAAGGCAGGCACTCTGAGAAATAAGGACCCCAACTCCTTACAAAAGCTCCACATCCACATTAAGACAGTTTAAAGATCACAAAACAAGAAGCATCTAAAAAAGAATCCCTCTAGAAACAAAAACAAGGCTCTTTCCCCCTTCTTATATTATTTCTTATTCTCAACAAGCTTCTCGATGAGATCTGCAACATCTTGCACAGTCACAATGCTCTCCAAGCTTTCCTCTACCAGGGTGATCCCAAATCCTTCCTCAAGTCCCTGCATAACACTAAGCTGCATGTACTGATTGATGTACACCAGTAATTAGAATGAAATCACAGAGAGAGATGTATGATGATGAACGCAATATGAATAACCGTACCATGCCCAATGCGTCACCTGCAAGAGACAAAAGTCTAGTATCCCCCGTCACCTCAGAGTCTTCTAGTAGAACCAACTGCTCCTTAACTATTTCACACACCTTTTCAAGTGTCTGTGGCTTAGCCTATTCACAGAGTGAGTCAATCATTTACATATGCATACACAGAAATTAGTTAGCAAGTCATTTATCAGCACAAACAAGTGAACAACCAATAGCTAAAAGTTGGGGGAGCCATGTTAATTAAAAAGGTGAATATTCCTTTTAGCAAATAATGTACTTATACTATTCAATGGTGAAAAGGTAATACATACCGCACAGCAAATTTGAAGGCCGGATACCCTCTTTGATGACCTAAGAGATGGGAAGCTGTTCCCACTGATGGGAAGTGAATCTCAAGCTAGAAAACCCGCTTGGTTGCTGTGCACATTAAGTCAAATAAACCGATCAAATACCAATATATGCTCAACTAAATCAAATTTCTGTTTGTAATGCAGCAGCCCAAACTAACACTTCAAACACCACACCTAGTTGTACAAAGAAGGCTGAACTATATCATGGAAAACAGGATATGGATTCAACTATTTGACTACACCATGCATGCAAAATCATGATACTGAGCTCCACAATGATGTTAAACACTGTATCATCACCAGATTGGAAGCCATTCAAATTAGTTCCTAAACAATGGTGCTAGTACTAGAATGTTCTGAATCAATCAAGTACAACTAATCTTATTTCTACATACCGAATAAATTGACAGGTATATAGCTGCAACTTCTTTTCTACATCAAAATATTAACTTTATGTGCACAAGTGTTGATGCAGCAAAGTTATTCCAGAGCCTTGATGTTCTAAAGCGGCTCCAAATAGGCGTCAGGTCAGACCAAGCAACGCTTGATCTTTCTGATTATGTTCAATTAAAGTGAACCAACCTAACTAGAAAAACACTGTCCTACTCAAACGAGACATTGATTAATAATAACACAATATTAAGAATTGTATGATCAAACTGTGTCAAGTTAAGAAAGCTCTAAACCAGTAACGGAGGCAGACTTTTCATCAAACGCAATACTGAAAAACAGTTAGTCTTGCATACAGGTATCTTTTACGTATGAAGCCAGACAAGAGACGTAACGATCTCAATCGTACAGCGACAGAAAATAAACAAATCCATCTGTACACAAGAATCAACAAATTAAATGGGAGATGCCGTGACAATAATAGGAAGAAAACAGCACCTTGGTCTGCTTCAAAGAGCAAGAAGCAGACTTCAAGCAGATCCAAGCTCCGGTAACAGATGTCATAGTTATTGATACAGAATCCAGAAAATGCACGTACAGAACTAGTGAATTTGAAAGACTACTAGGGAAACGGCGATCGCAAGAAAGGAAGCTGTTTTTCTGGAAACGACGGTGAGCGCGATTGGTGTCGGCTTCTCGCGTTTTCGTTTATTATATAGCCGAGTAGCAGTATATGGGCTATTGGGCTTTGTGTCTATCAAAATGTGGAGATGAAGTGTTTGCCTGTTTGGTTTCTGGACTAACTCTGTTCCGCCCCTAGATATCCAGGCAGGTATCGGTGGTTACCAATACCCATTCTATCATTCTATGCATATAGTTCGTGAAGGAGCAAAGTTATTAGAATTTAGAATCTAATCATTCGACATTCCCAAAAAAAATTCATTCGATATCGATATAGTTTAGCGGGTCAGCACTAAATTTTTAATCAAAGTTTTGTTTGGATTCCTGTAAGTGAAAAATATATATACATAGATAGCATTTTACGATGAGTGTCTAGGAAGTATACTATAAATGTTGCCATTTAAAAACACTATACAGTAAACAAAAAAAATACTAGAATATTAATATGAATATTTGGATTTATGATTCCACGATCCACGTCGAGCAAAATAATTCAGATTCCTTGTATGATTCTACTATAATGGATTTAGAATCTTACGGTTCTGCAATTTTAATTAAGTAAAACAAATATACGATTCAAGTAATGTATGTATAATCATTCATTCTTAAGTCGAGAATTAATTTGGATGGAACCAATCAACAGATTATTACAAATGTTAAATTTTCTCAAATTTAATAATTATTTAAAAAGTTCACAAATCAACTTATTGATTATATATATTAATAGCTTCGTCCATATTTATATCTTACGGGCTGACCCGGTGCAAGAGGAATTTAGTCTAGGTGTAAAGTAAACATTTTACGGATCCTGCCCTCTTCTAGGAATAGCAAGTAAGTAATAGTTCATCGGATCGAGTGTGTTATGAATAAATGTATATCAACATTAAATTCTAAAGATTTAAGTTATTCTTATATTTGATAAAAAAAAAATTAAAAATTAAAATTTATACTGAAAAATATGTTAATAAATTAGTAGATATTTTTTTTTCAAAAAGAATTTTTTTTATTATTTTTTATTTAGTAATTTATATGTCAGTTAATCTCTATAGTGTAATTAATTATATAAAGTTATCTTATATAACTTAATTTATAACTCTTGAAGAATTTTATTATTTTCATATTGATCTAATCCTAACATTTAATGATATTATTCAGTATCTCGATTATAACCACGAGGAGGGAAAAATAAAAATATAAAGATTTTAAATACAGTCAAATTTATAACTTTTAGATTTGATTAAAATTTTCTTCTAAAATATGATTCATTTTTTTTATTTATCATGATTTAACCATTGCAAATTCAACTTTATTTGTATTTACAATGAACTACATTTTAATAAGTACAATAAAAAAAGACACCAAATAATGAGTTATTTTGACGCGGGAAACGTCAGGCTTAAATTCAAGAAGCACATATTAAGGAAGCTCAAGCCCAAATAAGTAGAAGATATTCCTAAAATACATATTTATGAATATCTATATCTTTATATTTTATATCATAGTTTAGATTATATATAGTTATAAATCTAGTATTATATATAGAGATTACCTATATCTATATCTATATCTATATTTATATCTATATCTATACCTATATCTATATCTATCTTAGTAGGAATATAGCCTAGTTAGCTTCATATATATAGGGTTCATTTTCCTTGTTATTCATACAACTTTCAGATAATTAATATATTTCAGAGACATTGTTCTTGTTCTTAAGTGCTTGATTAAATACTGGTTTATCTTTATCGACATCTGCTGCGTCAGTTGGTATCAGAGCAGGCTTGGAATCCGGGAGGATGAGGAAGCTGCTGTGATGGCGAACCAAGGTGAGAAGTCAATCATCCTATTGACGGTGATCAAGGGGTGGAAGTCCGAGTTCTTGAGCACGAAGTTGCTATAATTGACCTTAGGGCGGCTGTTGAAGAACTTGGGGAGCGGCTGAATGACGTTGAGAGGACAATCGAGCAGAAGTTCGAAGAGATCAACGATCGTTTACGCCGTAGGGCTTCAAGCCAACATGAATAGACCCGCCAATAGGGGAGGTGTCAGGGATCGTGCCCGATGTCAACCTATTGCCAGACCTTTTCCTGCAAATCTGAATCTTCGATGGCATAACGACAATGTGAATGATTATGAAGAACTAGAAGATGACTATGAAGACAATATTGGCATGGGGCAAAATCAAGATCAAAAGACGTATATAGTTCGGAAACTAATCTTGACAGCAAATGAGGAAGATGATACACAACGTCATCAGCTCTTCAAAACAAGATGCAAGATAAACAATTTTCGTGTTGAGGTCATCATCGATGGAGTTAGATGCGAAACATAATTAGTAAAAAGATCGTCGATCAACTGGACTTACCGTTGAAAAAACATCATCAACCTTACACTATAGGGTGGATCAGATATGTGGGTAAAATCACAGTCAATCAGCGGGTGCAAGGTAAATTTTGCCATGGGAGGCTATAATGACGATGTGTACTGTGATGTTGTTGATATGGGTGCTTTTCAATTGTTGTTCGGGCGTCCATGGAAGTATAATGTAGATGTAAAACATTCCGGGCGTGAAAACATATACCGACTAGAGAAGGAAGGGTCCGATATAGTTTACTGCCATTGAAGAAAAGATTTAAGGTTGATGTAGAGATTAAGACAAGCACTGTAGGTGAGTCAATCTCAGAGGTAGAAGACATCCTTAAAGATCCTGATAAAGATAAGCTAATCAATGAGAAGAAATATGTGATTTCATCTCTTGGATCTAAAAAATCAAAATCAAGTAATCGTTATGATTTAGAATTGGTGGACGGATTCTTAAACAACCTCAAACGCTCTATCGAGTCAGATAAGAATGAAGATGACAAGTATGAAAAAAATAATGTGGTACAATAGCTGATGGGATGTGTATGTCGGGGCAAGTAGATGTCGACCTGAATGTCAATCCCACGTGTGAAATTCTTCTCCTTCCAATATGTTCCCTTTTGCTCTTCCCGTAATCCGCTCATTCGCTGACCTGCACGAGGGGTAAGCCGGGGGTTGAACCGGAAAACCATCTCTGATGCTTAAATTAGTACAGTGTTCTAGAGAGAGGAACTAGAGAGAAGGCAGAGCCCAAAATGTGTAAGAATTCATCAAGTGTCAAATGAGAAGAACTTGAGCACTATATATAGGCCTCAAAGGGGATTAAGCCGGTTAATGACGCCGTTAACCCCTAAACGTGCTTTATTAATGCATAATCAAAGGTCTAACCCCTTGTAAGCATGATAGAGTTCGTGGTATTGTGTAAGGGTCGGATGTGTAAAATGAGGATGGGTCTCTGCGAGGCATGACCCGAACGACGATCTCCTGGACGTCGCGTACACCCTTTGGTCGGGCGTATTACGTTGTCCGGAGGTGGTACCAATGCCTCTGATATCAGACCAAATATCCGACCTCAGAGGCCTGAGATTGGACCAGCTTTGGTCCGGACGGGTGTTTTTTCCCGCCCCGGCCGTTTTTTCCTGCGGGTGATGTGTTCGGGTCAATGTTTCGATTTGTAATCGTGTGTGGGGTTATCGTGATACTAAAATCCGAATTAAAACGGGTCCAAATTGGGCGTATATCCATCATTTTCCTCCGAGTCAAACAATGGCCTAACCCTTGATTGACTCTATTTTACGATAGGATGAGACGCTTAATTTGAATTCGTGGTTTTACCTCTTGACGAGTCCACCGTGTATCCATAGGCGTGTCGCGGCGCTTTATTTTCGTCTCTCAAGACCGGGGAAACATAAACATTAGTGTAAACATGTATGTACTCAGACACATATCCGAAAAGTACGGGTATGACAAAAATCGTGTCTTCATATGCATAGCCAAAAAATGTGAACACGAATATGGGTTGTTAGCATATGGTAACTGCGCGCCGTAATTGGTAACCCATTAATATATATAAGTAACCTAAGAAATTGGGTTAACGTCACATTAGGGAAATTGGGCTTGACCCAAATCCCAATTGACATGAGAGGCCCAAAATTGGGCCTCCCTAACATATGTGGCCGGCCGAATATGTGTGCGGGGCAAAGTGGACAAGTCCACTTTGCTCCTCCTATAAATAAGGGGTGTTAGAGTTTTATTTGGGGTAATTCACAATTCTTCCTAAGTGGTGATTTGAGAGAAAAACTCTTCCACTCCTTAAACATACTTCGGCCGAAACCTAGTCCACCACCAAGGGTGTGCCAATTTGCTTAGAGCAAAACACTCCGAAGATCCGTCCCTGCTACGAATCGATCTGAGGCTTTGCTGTGGAGCTAATACCACGTAGGGATTCTTTAACAAGAACCTCTACGGGCTCCGTCCGGTGGATCGTGAACTCCCTCAGCAAGATCCTTGGGACTGTTGGATTACGAGGACGTAATACTACAGAATGCTAAATGTGTACTAGTAAGTAATCTAATTACGCAGCGAAATAATGTACACATACCTCAATAGCTTCCTGCCCAAGAATATTGTGGAGGGAGTTCTGATCCTCCGGTCGGAACTCGTACAAGTTCTTCGTGAGAAGAAGTCCTACGCGGTATAAGCTCCACAACAAAGCCTCTGATCGATTCTTCAACGGGGACAGAACCTCGGACTAAGATGTGCACCGAAAATTACTACTAAGGGGTGAAAGGGTTTCTCTCAAGTTCCTCAATGGAGGTACTTTATTATGAATGAGTGTATAAACCCCTTAGGTGAGTCCCCTATATATAGGATTGGTGGAGTGGACAAAAGTCCACTCCAACCAATGTGGCATAGGGGTCCGACCGAACCATGCTATTAAAGGGGGATGCCCAATTTTGGGCCTCCCATGTCAATTAGGGTTAGGGTTTGGCCCAATTACCCTAATGTGACAATTACCTAATTAACTTAGGTAATTTCCTTAGCATTAACGGGCTACCAATTACGGCGCCACGTCACCATATGCTAACAACTCCCACTCGCCGGAATGGGAGGGTGCCTGTTAATATATAGTTATCCAATAGCATCAACATATCAGTCTTCAGTCTTTGTCTCTGAATAGTTCATACGAGGTTTGTCGTGTGACCGGCGGATACGACGGGCATCGTGCTACTCATCTGTTAGGAGTATTGTAGCGCCCGCAGAACGTTGATTCCCTTTCGTAAATCAATCCTGTTAAAATAAAATATGTACCGCACTGTATCCTTGTCAACTAATAATTCTCCAATTGCCCAGTTTTTCACATAGGATTACTTCTCCAGGGCATCTGTTACAAGTGTTCACAACCTTCAAATAATATCCGGTTGGCGGCCACCTAGTGAACACAAGAGTCGGTTAATTATAGGTGAACTTGACCATCCCCATCGCTTATACCCTTAGTCTAACTCAACCTGTTTCCAAGACGTGGTCACTTGGCCGTTTTCTTTGGCTCTACGCTCGTACGTCGGGAAGCGAACATTGAGCTAGACCTTAGGTATAAGTTCTGAGTCCGTGAGGATACTTTGGATGCCTCTTCATAAGACACCCGGGATCAATCAAACGCTCAAGGTGAAGAAGTATGCGCCCTTTGAATCACTAGGATTCTAGCTAGCACAACTGAGCATGACCCCGTGGTCGAACATGGCACACGCAGTATGAAGCACGCGTCGATAGCACACCTAGACTAGCCAGGATTGGGATATGTTAATCATGCTATCGCAGAATCTTTCATCTGGCCCTGAATGTGATTTTAATGATGGACTGGGTCCAACACGGCGATGTACAAAACGAAGATTAAGTCATGCATTAAGCGTGACAAGGTTATCGTTTCGTTTAACCATGTTTATCCCCCTGGTTCTTAGCCAATCTTATTAGGGTAGATGTCCCCCTCTCCTTGCAAGATGACCGTGCCTGTGTGACGAGGCATGGTTCACATTCGACATAATTTTGGTGGAAGAGTTTTACCTCTTCCTACGACTTAGTTTATAGACCGTAAAATCCGATGTTATATTTCATTATGACGTCGATAGATCATATACTTAGTTTGCAATTCTTTTATTCAATCGAAATAACATTATTTCAAATGTCAAAATGTTATCGCTTATACAAGTCACTCACTTAATCCCTACGTAATCCAAGCAGTTTTACGTGCTTTTCGAAGATCTCTCTACGTAATGGCTTAGTTAATGGATATGCAACCATTTTATCCGTGGACAAGTATTCTAAAGCGATTATGTTGTCTTCCAGAACATATTTAGCATAATTGTATTTCACATCAATGTGTTTGGTCCTACTATGGTACTTTGGATTCTTAACTGCTGCAATGGCTGCCTGACTGTCGGAGTATACCTTGACGGGATTACTCTTTTTGCTAGTGCCAATTAATTCAGTAAGAAGCCTTTTCAGCCAGACCGCTTCTTGTGCGTTTTTAGAAAGGGCAACGAATGATTCCATAGTGGAAAGCGCGACACATGATTGCTTCTTGTTTACCCATGATATGGCAGCATTAGCAAGAAAGATAACTCCTCCTGTAGTGGACTTACGATCATCCGGATCGCCATTGTAGTTGGCGTCACTATAAACGGTCAATTCTATTTGCATGCCCTTATAGCACATAACATAGTCGGCAGTACCTTTCAGACTCTTTATAATTTGTTTCACGGCCTTTTGATGTTGATAACTAGAATTTTGGTTGGAATCTTGCTACTAGGCCCATGACGTAACAGATGTCCGGCCGAGTATAGAGCATGGCATACTTTAAACTTGCTACCATGCTCAGATACTCTGCATTCTTCATCTGTTCACGATCCTGCTGGTTATTCGGGTCATCACGCTTTGACAGCGCGCACCCGAACATAACCGGCGTATCCACGGGTTTAGCATCGAGCATTCTGAATCTTTTCAACAGTTTGTTGATATAAGATTCTTGAGATAGACATAATGTCTGGGCGGCACGATCTCGGGCAAACTTAATGCTTAAGATGTATGTGGCCTCTCCCATGTCTTTCATCTCAAATGCTGATGCTAACCAGGACTTTGATTTGTTCATGAAACTCACGTCGTTCGCAGCAATGAGTATGTCATCTACGTATAGTGTTATGATGACATACTTAGACCCAGAGGTCTTAGTGTACACGCAAGGATCCTCGTGAAGATTCACAAATCCCTTTCCGACGATTTCCTCGTGGAATCTGCGATACCATTGCCGAGACGACTGTTTAAGACCGTAAATAGACCTTTGGAGTTTGCAAACTTTACGTTCTTTGCCAGGAGTAATAAAACCCTCTGGCTGCTCCATATAGATTTCTTTCTCCAAGTTTCCATGGAGGAATGCGGTCTTAACATCCATTTGGTGCAGCTCTAGATCGAGACATGCAACTAGGGCAAGGATGGCCCTCACTGTGGTGTAACGCACAGTTGGTGAGTATGTTTCATCAAAGTCCACTCCATGAATTTTGGTATATCCTTTCGCAATCATTTGAGTTTTGAAGCACTCATCTTTCCATCAGTAGTGAATTCTAAAATTTCACTTTCTAGTTCTGCGGTTAGCAGATGAATCAACTAAGGACCATAACCGAATTTGTTCTTATTTAGGAATATTTCATCCTCCATTGTTTTCCTCCATTCCCTCGTTTTGAGGTCCTTCCCTTGTTTTGCTGAATCGTCAATGATTCGAAAACGAATGTTAAGATGTTTAAAACATCTTATTCGATGGGACACTTCTCGAGAGAAGTACGTTGCCTTTGACTATGTCTAGGCTTGTTAATCCCATCTATGGTCTAATTGTTACTCCCACTCAGAATAATGCTTCTTATCGGAGCATCACTCCCACTGGGAACAATGGCCGTGCTAGAACTTTGATCTACAACTTTTTCAAGATGACCTCTCGGTCTCGGAATTTTACCTCCGAGATGTATTCCTTGATCACTAGGATCTGGAACCAAGTTGGTCGTTTCCCTCCCACTAGGAATAATAGATAGTTGTGTTAGTTCAGCATTATGATTATCAGGTTCGACTTGATTCGCATTAGCATTTAGTGATGATTATATGTGAAGGGGAGTGAGCCCTCCCACTAGATTTATTATGAAGACGTCTCCATCATCATTTACCATATCAATTACTTATGTTGTATCAATTCTCCTACTCGAAGTAAGTGGGACATGATAATCTTCGTTAACCATTCATTGATTCGATCAGTACTATGTCTGTTCGTTTTGCAAAACATAGGAAATTTATCCTCAAATCTTTATAATATGTCATGTTCGAACACAATACCATCAATCTTAGCTAATTTTAAACTTGTATTCCTTTAAGAGTTCATCGTACTCTTAATAAATACTTGTTTAATGCGCAATGTAATGCTGCTAATGATAAGGTTTTACCCGTATCATCATTTTAGCTATGGTGATGTGTCAACCGATTTTATTGGAACATAGAGTTACATTAATGTGAATCAACTTAATTTCATACGGAGGAGTAATTAATGTTGAACTTCATCATTATGTAACTTTGAACTATGTTGCTTGAAGTATTTGATAAAATGATTGCTTTAGCCAAACTTTTTCGTTCAAGGCTTATAGTGGGAGAGTCGTTTTACTGACTTCTTCCTTTCGTTTGTTAACTCATCCAGAGACTTATCCACCTCATGGACTATGCATTTAAACTCTCGCTTTAATGCTTTAGTTGACAGACTACTAGATTGTAGTAGCATTGAAGCATACCTCTAACCACAGTAGTCATCATTGAGTTATTTCCAAAGAATTACAAACGAAAACTCAGCATTCATTTTATTAAAACACTTCATTATTAAATTTGTACTTTGAAAAGATGTGTTCCGTCTTTCGAGGTACACGCGCGCGTGGCGCCTAAAACCAGTTTAAATCGTATCATTTCCAAATTTAAATCAATTTAATCGGTTTTACATGCACATTATTTCGGAATATATCATTTAATGGAGTACTAACAAGCATGAGGAGTTTAGTCGGTCTGCCCTTTTAGAACTATGCGATCGATGGATTTATTCAGTTCAGTTTGATCTGACTGAGATGACGGAGTATGTGAATCGTTTCGTCTTGTTTGACCATTTTTATACCTGGCCGAAATTTTGGTTCTAACCCGTAGGTTTGAATTATCGTTTCGGATCGTTCCCTTTAACCGGAACGTTAAATTGATAAGCAAATTGTGCTTCTAATCGAGCAACAATTTCTTTATTCAATAACTCCGAATTTCAAAATAACCAAAATTTTAATAATTCAGACGAACAACGAACGATAAATGACAATGGTAGGGTTTTTGATCTGAAAGTCTCATGTTCGATCCATACATATCTGAACTTTAAGTCATGTTGAACATCAAATCTGATTAAATTCACTAGTGAATCATATCAAATGTTTTGTGTTCAAATAAAGCGTTTCACGGCTTTATATACATGTCATACGAGGCGTGTTTTAGACGCACTTTAATATCGGGGTTTGACCCACCGGATTATCATATAAAACCTTTTACGGTATAGTTCACTTCATGATATATGGATCACAATTGACTTCAGATGATCTCTTGTGGTGAGCTGAGAAGGTTGTCGCTTCACTGCCTTGGTTCCTTTGCTTAACTAGACTCAAGGTTATTTAATCATGTCAATGTAAGGCAACCTTATACATCTTTTCCATGTTGACCTTTCATTGCCAAGGTCTTGAACGGATTTTTCACCGACATCCATTGATAAAGAAAGAACATCACATTCAACCGAAACATATCTAGCTTTAGCATCCTTGCTTCTACCGAGGCAGATGCAAAGGGACACCAAGCTTTGACATTGTCTGGTTGTAATTGAAGTCTTATTCAACCCCCTTTAACCAAGGTTGAATGTATCACTACATATGCATTCAGATCATCAAAGAACTTACTCCAATTCTTGGGAAATAAACTATCACGTTCATCTCTCATTGTCAAAATCATACGAACTACTGTATTCATTCGTAGTTGGCCTCTCCGCTTTTCGGAATCGTAGCAGAGAGGAGTCCAATACATATTCCTTTAGTCCCTTGGACGAAGTCCTATACCCATTCCTTCAGTCAGGAGGTTGGTTTACCTGAGAGTTGAGACCTCCTAATACTTGGGACCCTTAATTGGGGTTCAATAGATCTTATCTCCTCTTGTATGCACCTAAATCTTTCCTCTTTTCACTTTCTTAAAGATTCATATTTCCTCCTACATGTCAAATAAATAATCGCTCCAGAGAATTCAGAAGTAGTCAATGAAAAAGTAGATACTACATATAAACATCAATCCTATGTTGTCTCTGGGGATAGCTCAGTTGGGTTATGAAGAAGGTAGCAGAGGATGAACATATGCACTGCAGGTTGCCATGATGATATTGAAAATGAAAAATGATAGAAAGTAAGAGTTTCTCACCGAAACTAATGACGAAATTGTTGTGTCCAGCTTAGAATCTAGCAAAAGTATTCTCTCTCCAATTTTCCCAATATAACCCTTCCGTTTCTTCCACTTTGAGTGAAAATTCTCTCTCAATTGTCTTTAGTCGTCTTTACTCTTTCTTATTTTCTCAATTTCTCTCTTTATTGTCTATATATATCGAGCATAACTCACTTTCTCCTTGTTGTATTCGCCACACAGCTGATTGAGTAATAGGCAATAGGAAGTCCTTTAGTTTAGCTAACACAGACAACAATTATTTTATAATGAACGAAATGTGAATATGTAATGTGAATTTTTTATTTATTATTATTTTTTCTTTTTTATATATAATATATTGATCTGTATATAGACTTTCCTTTTATTTAAACAAAATGTATAAATATTGTCGGACCTAAAATCTGACCTAAGGCGTTATTACATTTTAAAAACGTGGATTTTTTAAATGAGTCGCCACTAGTTAATTAAGACTGACTAGAATCCTAAATTACCTAAACGAATAGCGAACTAAACACCTAGGTATAAAGTTGGTCCACAATCAGAAATTCGAGTTCGGGGGTTCTATTACGAATTAAAAAATATATTTTTAACCACGCCCTTTCGGTACTCAATTCACTTAGTTGCCAACTTTATTTTTTAATATATGCTATATCAGATTAATCTGACGATGTAAAAATTTAATTAAATTTGTCATATAAAAAAATATTGTCAGTTATTAATCTAAGTTTAAAACTAATTATAACTTATAACTCTTAATTAAGATGAAATAAAAAAACACCAAAATATTCAAGCATGCTTAAAATCCACACACAACCTAATATAAATTTAACATACATATAGAATTTACTTAATTTAATCTAACTAACTACATTTAAACTATTTATATAATAATAATAATATTATAACATAATAATAATAAAATATAATATAATAATAATAAAAAATAAAATAAATAAAAAAATAAAACAAAAATAAAACAAAAAAAAACAAAAAAACGGCAGAGCGGAGGTCGACGGTCACAGGGGGACGGGCAGAGCGGCGGACGACACGGCGGCGGCGCGGCGATCCCGGCGGACGATACGGAAGGTGGGGCGGCGGTGGAGGTCAGGCGAGTCTTTCCTGGGAGAGTAGAGAGAGAGAGAGAGAGAGAGAGAGAGAGACGACGGCAAGGCGAGGGCCGGTGGCGTCGAGGCCTGGTTGGGCTGCAGCGGATCGGAAGGCGGTGGTCCGGCGCGGCCCTGGCTGGTTGTCCAGGCGGATGGCAACGGCTGGAGAAGAGAGGGAAAGAGAGGGAGAGAGAGAGAGAGGAGAGAGAACGAGAGATAGAGAGAGAAGGGCGACCGACCAGACCGGCAGAGTGGTGGCGGGGATAGGATCCGGCGGCTTGGGCAGCGCCGAAGGCCCGAGGCGGTTAGCACGGCGGTTGCTGGTGGCCGGGCTTGGGGTTCACCGGAGCTGCAGCAACGTGAAAAAAAAAAAAAAACTTTCTGAGCACTAGTGGACAAAAATCGCGCAGACCCTGAGAAACACTGATTTTGACCATAAAGTATATTCTCTTCCAATTCTTCGAAGTATTCAAGGTGGCTCATATGTGATGGGTTCCGATGTAATCGATAGCCCCGTTAACAGCCAATGCACGGCGAGTAGGTCCAGTGGGCCTCGTGAAAAGCCTGGAAGGCACAGAGGCCCAGTATGAAGGGTCCCGACTTTAGCGATCCCGATGTATGAGCTGAATGCTCCCGACAAAAAGCCTCTGAGTAGGCCCCGATATGCCTTAGTAAAGGCCCCGATGATAAAATCCCCGCAGAGGCTGGACCTGTCTCGTGAGACAAAGGGTCCTGGGTGGTGATCTAGAATGAGATAACTCTGGAGTCCCCGACGGGAGTCGAGACTTGTAATCAGAGGATAAGACCAAGAAACCCGCCTACTAGATAGAGTAGTGGAACGACGGTTAAAGATATAGATAAACTTCCCCGAGATACGCAGGGCGTGCCCGAGATACGCGGAGTATGGGTAAGATACGCGGAGCGTGGGGCGAAATCTACGGAATCCCAAACGAGATATACGGAATCATAGCAAGATATGCGGAATCATGGGCAAAACGGCCAATCACGGCCACAGGTAACTGAGTAACTGCCCCTCCTATATAAAGGAGGAAGTTACCTCAGAAAACATCATCATCTAATACGCACTTAGATTACTGCTGCCACCCCATTGATCATATACTCATTTAAGCATCGGAGAGGGATTCTGGGTCACCACCCAGGTCATCCCCTTTTGCAGGATTACGCGGAGCCCATGAGTCCGAAGCTTTCCGTCAAGGACGTAACGGAGCTTCGCCTGTGATCCAACATTGGCGCCGTCTGTGGGAACCTGAACGAAAAGTCAAAATAGTTTCTACTAGATCAATGGCCGGTGGTGGCAAGAAGAAACAAGTCCAGGCCGGCAGCTCTCGCCCTGCTGGGACTGTGAATTCCCCGTTGCTGGAATATGCTGCTGAACAAGGTGAACACCCCGCTGTTTCTCAGACAGGGGGGCATGGTGATGAGGAGGTCTCAGTCCTAGACACGGCAGTGAACAGGCCAGAGATCCCGCGAAGGGAGGTGGATGCTCCCTCAAACCCGGTGGGGCACAGAGAGGAGGTCCCGCGAAGGGAGGTAGGCTCTTCTTCAAACTCGGAGTTGGCCAAGGCGGTCGCAGATGCTATGCCTATGTTCTTGGCAGCCATAAAGGCCCTGTTGGACAAGAGAGAAGCTGCCAGGAGGGCAGAGGAGTTGCCTCCGCGAGAAGATTTGCCTCCACCCCCCCACCCCCCCAAGGGTGGTTCCAGAAGAACAGGAGGTTCAGCCCAGGAGTAGGGGTAAGGAACCCGCGCACTTGGAGAAATTCGTGGTCGACGGCCCGGGACCAGTGCAAAACAGGACCATTCCCCTGAATGGCCCCATCACCCCCGATCAGGTGGTGAAAATCGTCAGCATCTGCATGGGCGATCAGAAGCAAATGACATCGGAGCTGAGGGATCGATCCAGCCATCCTTTCGTTCCGCGACTAATAGATACTGTCGCCCAGCCCGGGCTAGGAATACCAACCATCAAGGAGTATGATGGTGAAGGAGACCCGGTTCGCCATGTTCAGAGACATGTCCAGGCCTGTATGGGTAGGACTTCGAATGACGATCTTATATGTTCGCTGTTCCCGATCACCTTGGGAGAAAGGGCCATGACATGGTTCTTCAGCCTACCGCTGGGAAGCATTACCTGCTGGGCCGATATGCACGACCGCTTCATCAAGCAGTACCAAGGTCGAAGGCGTCTCTTGAAGAGTGTAAGGTCCCTGACCCAGGTGGTGCAGAGATCCGATGAATCGTTGGCATACTACTACCAACGGTTCACTGCGAGTGCCGTGGAGATCGATGAAGAGATATCGGAGGGTGAGACCATTCACACTTTCCTTCGGAACCTTACTGCTCCGTATGGTTCCGATCTGATGCACAGTGTAGCCGCGAAGGCTGTGTGGAGTATGGAGGCCCTGGAAGCGAGGGTGAAACAGAAAATCGACGTCCAGGAGTCGAAGATTGCTGCCGGAGAACTTGATCCTCCGAAGTCGGGAAGAGGAAAAACATCGTCCAAGCTGTCGGATGATCGTAAAGGGAGCGACAAATCGGAGGGAAGTAGGAACCGTGGCCGCCCCGAGAAAAGGGAGGATAGGCGTCCTCCGAAGAAGGATAACCGCGAGGGTCGTAGTGTTCCCATCAACAGCTCGATGACCTCCGTGCTAGCTGTGATGGATCGGCAGGGTCTTGCCCGATACCCCTCGAGGAAGGAAGGAGAGTTCTTGGGAGGCCGCTCTGATCGTTATTGTCGGTACCACCGAGCCAATGGTCACGACACAGATAACTGTCGGGAGCTGAAGAAGGAGATAGAGAAGCTGATCCAGAAGGGGAAGCTGAAGGAGTTCGTCGGAAGGGGAAGGTGTCGATCCCGTTCCAAAAGTCGGTCGCGGTCCCGTTCCAAGTCCCGTGACCGATCCCCGAAGAAGAAGAAGATTGAGTCGGAACCTTCTGGTTCCGGTGCCCGTAAGGAGAGACGGGGAACCATTAACGTCATTCATGGAGGAATGGCAGCGGGAGGTGACACCACTGCTTCTCGGGAAAATTATGCTTCTCGCATCTCCGCTGCTGTGGTGCTAGGCAAGAGGTCCCGGTCGTGGACTCTAAAGGAGGAAATGGTGATTTCTTTCTCGGCAGAGGATCTGATAGGCGTGGAGAGCCCCCACGATGACGCATTGGTCGTGACCTAGATGTGGACGGATTCGAGATGAAGCGGATCCTGATAGACGGAGGGAGCTCCTCCGACATTCTTTTCATGGATGCCCTGGAAGCCATGGGAAAGACGAAGAAGGACCTGACGCAGGTGAACTTCCCGATGGTGGGATTCTCTGGATCGACTTCCTATCCGTTGGGGATGATTACCTTACCGGTGGAGTTTGGTAGCGGCTGGAAAATGGAACGGCGGAACGTGGATTTCGTCGTGGTGGAATCCGCGGGAACATACAATGCTATTATCGGGAGGACCACCATCAACCCTCTCATGGCTGTCGCCTCGACAGTCCACCAGAATATGAAGTTCCCGACTGACCATGGTGTCGGAGAGGTTAAAGGCGACCAGGTGGTGTCACGAAAGTGCTATGTTAACGCCACCCGACGAAGAAGAAGGGAAGCCATGGCTGTCCTACAAACCGATGCCGATCCTCGAGAGGAGTTTGGGCGGCCCGCCCCCATGGAGGATCTGAAGGAGGTAGAGATTGATGGACCTCGAAGGAAGGTGAAGATCGGATCTGCTCTGTCGGAGGAGAGAGCTCGAGAGTTGATCGAGCTTCTGAAAGAGTTCAAGGAGCTGTTTGCCTGGTCCCCGAGTGATATGCCAGGAATCAGTCCCGACGTGATTGTGCACGAGCTAAAGATTGACCCCGCGATCAAGCCTATCACGCAGAGGAGGCGTTCGATGGGCGCGGACAAGAGAATCGCGATCCAGCAAGAGGTGGGCAGACTGATCGACGCTGGATTCATCAAGGAGCTCCGATTCCAGATGTGGGTCGCTAACCCAGTCCTGGTGCGAAAGAGCAATGGGAAGTGGCGGATGTGTGTCGATTTCCGCGACTTGAACAAGGCCTGCCCGAAGGATTGCTACCCGCTCCCGAGGATTGACCAGCTGGTGGATGCCACATCGGGACATGAGCTGCTGAGCTTCATGGATGCCTATTCCGGATACAACCAGATCAAGATGGCGAAGGAAGATGCCCCCCACACAGCTTTTTACGCTGACAGCGACGTCTACCACTACGACGTGATGCCCTTCGGATTGATCAATGCAGGAGCAACTTACCAGCGGATGGTAAACAAGTTGTTCGGAGACATGTTGGGGAAGACCATGGAGGCTTATGTGGATGACATGCTCGTGAAGTCCCGACAGGCAAGAAACCACGTCCAAAACTTGGCGGCGGCGTTTGAGCGGATGAGGTTTCATCAGGTTCGGTTGAACCCAGACAAATGTGCTTTCGGGGTGAACTCGGGGAAATTCCTAGGGTTCATAGTGAGCCAGAGAGGAATCGAAGTGAATCCTGAGAAGCTGCGAGCAATCGAGGAGATGCAGTCCCCGAAGACTCATCGGGAGGTTCAAGTGTTGAATGGCCGGTTGGCCGCGATGAACCGATTCTTATCCAAGGCGAGTGACAGAGCCATACCATTTTTCGATGTGCTAAGGGCCCACAAGAAGTTTGAATGGTCCGACAAGTGCGAGGAGGCATTCCAAGCACTCAAGCAGCACCTCCGTACCCTCCCGCCGTTGGCGAAACCGGTCCCAGACGAGCCGCTTTATCTCTATTTGGCTGTTTCTGATGTTGCTGTTAGTTCTGTTTTGATTAAGATTGTCAAGGGCAACCAAGTGCCTGTCTATTATGTAAGCAAGACATTTGCCAAATCAGAAATTAATTATCCCGCTATTGAGAAGTATCTATTTGCGTTAATTGTTGCCGCTCGAAAGCTCCGACCTTACTTCCATGCCCACGAAGTTACAGTGTTGACAAATCAGCCCCTGAAACACTTTTTGAACCGACCGGAGGCGTCAGGGAGATTGGTGAAATGGGCCATCGAGCTTACGGAGTTCCGAATACATTTTGCTCCGCGAACTGCTATTAAGGGCCAGGCATTGGCGGATTTCATAGCTGAGTCTACGGCACCCGATCTGGAAGCAACGGGTCCCGCAGAGGGGGCAACCACGGAGGTCCCGACAACAGAAAAGGTCTCGATAACAGAACAGCCAGAACAGCCAAATGAGGAGAACACTTGGGAGATGTACACTGATGGTTCATCAAGTGTAGAAGGATCGGGGGCAGGATTCGTATTGATACCGCCCGGTGGAGGCGAGCCCCTGCGATATGCTTTGGCCTTGACATTCAAGGCCACCAACAATGAAGCGGAGTACGAGGCTCTCATCACGGGCCTTAAGATTGCCAAGGGTACGGGGGTCGACCATTTGAAGTAAAGTGCGATGCCAGCTTGATCGTGAATCAGGTCCAGGGGAACTATGAAGCCAAGAGCCCGACAATGAGGAAATATTTGCACGAGGTGCAAACTTTGAAGGGAAGCTTCAAAAGCTTCGATATCGAGGCAATCCCGAGAGAAGAAAATGCGGAGGCAGACGCCTTGAGCAAGTTTGCCCTGGGAGTGGCCCCTGAGGAGAATCGGAAGGTGCACTTTCTGGAGAAAGTGATTATCTCAACCATCGATCCATCGGAGGTATGCGCTGTAGAAGCAGGATCGGAGGAAGAAGAGAAACCCACCTGGATGACCCCGATGGTCACATACCTGACTACGGGGGCGCTCCCCGATGATGAAGTGGTAGCTGTCCGGCTGCGTCGAATTGCGAACGACTACGTGATGGTGGACAACCAGTTATACAAAAGGGGGCATGTAAAGCCTTTCCTGAAATGCGTGGCGGAGCCTGATACAAATCGGATCCTGAGAGAGCTACATGAGGGAGTCGCGGCCTGTCATGAAGGGGCCCGATCCATCGTGAGGAAGGCATTGAACCTAGGCTACTATTGGCCGTCGATGAACAAGGAGGCGACAGCAATGGTCCGATCCTGCGATGCATGCCAAAGGTACGCTCCGAATATCGTGGCTCCCGCCGCGGACTTGATGCCCATCAGGAGTGCCTGGCCCTTCGCGCAATGGGGCATTGACTTGGTAGGACCTCTTCCCCAAGCGAAAGGTCAGTGCAAGTATTTTCTCGTGGCCATCGATTACTTCTCGAAATGGATAGAGGCTAAGGCATTGGCCAAGACGACGGGACAGCAGATCCTCAAGTTCCTTCAAACTCAGATCATATCCCGGTATGGGGTTCCTCGAGTGTTGATCAGCGATAACGGCCCTCCGTTCAATGGGGGAATTGAACAATGAGCATCGTACCGCTTCAGTCCGCCATGCTCAGACCAATGGCCAAGTAGAATCAGCCAACAAGATCGTGATGGATGGCTTGAAGAAGAGAGTCTACGCCTTGTAGGGCCATTGGCTGGATGAGCTTGAAAATGTGCTGTGGGCTGTTAGAACAACACCCAAGCAATCGACGGGGGAAACTCCGTTTGGCCTGGTCTATGGCACGGAGGCAGTCGCTCCCGTGGAGATAGCGGTGGCGTCCCATCGCGCGAAATATTACGAGCCTCTGACAAACGAGGAAATGAGACGTCTAGACTTAGACTTGCTCGAGGAGAAAAGGTGGAAGCCTGATGAAGTTCAGGCTCAGATGCGTCTGGCAACAGCCCGATATTATAATCGGCGTGTCAAGTCTCGACAATTCTTCGTTGGAGAACTTGTCTGGCGGAGGAACGAGTTCGTTCATCAAGATCAGATCAACAAGTTATCGTCGAAATGGGAGGGACCTTACAAGATCGTAGGGATGCCAGCCCCGAATGCGTACAAGCTAGAGGACCTTGATGGCAAGACGTTGAAACATTCCTTCAGTGGCGAACACTTGAAGAAGTATCATGTTTGATATTAAGTCGCCGCGAATGGCGCAAGTTATCTATCAATCCGATGTAAGCAAAGCTTTGAGTTATTAATAAAAGAAGTTGCTTCCGATCAAATTGCTTTTAGATTTATTCTAACTGTTAGTAAGACGTCCCGAAGGGCGCGACAAAAAGCCTTCCGAGGTACGATAAAAAGCCTTCCGAGGTACGATAAAAAGCCTTACGAGGTACGAGTAAGTCGCCTTTATGGCGCGACAAAAAGCCTTTCGAGGTATGGACAAAAGCCTTACGGGGTATGAGTAAGTCGTCTTTATGATGCAACCAAAAGCCTAGGTACGAAAAGGCCCTAATGGGTCCGCGTAAGTCGTCTATATGATGCGGCCAAAAGCCTTAACAGGTTCGAAAAAGCCCTGATGGGTCCGCGTAAGTCGTCTATATGATGCGGCCAAAAGCCTTAAAGGGTACGATTAAGTCGTCTAAATGGACGCGACAAAAGCCCTTAAGGGGTACGATTAAAGTCGTCTGATTTGGCGCGGTAAAAGTCCTAAGGGGTATGAAAAATCATCTTAAATGATGTGTAAAAATGGCCTTGAAAGGCAAGGATAAGAAACCTTAAGTGGTGAAGTCCTGATTGGATGAGAAACCTTAAATGGTGAAGTCCCGATAGGACGAGAAACATTAAGTGGTGAAGTCCCAATTGGATGAGAAACCTTAAGTGGTGAAATCCCGATAGGACGAGAAACCTTAAGTGGTGAAGTCCCGATAGGATGAGAAAACCTTAAGTGGTAAAATCTCGAGTAAAGCGTCAGAGGGACGTATGAAGTCATCTTAAATGATGCATTAGAACGTTCTAAGTAACGAGTCTAAAGTCCAAACAATTATCGGGATCAAAACAGATAAAGAAACTGCTTGTATAAAGGCTCGAAGGCCAAAGAGGTCCGATACGAAGAATAAAGAAGACAAGGAGAAAAATTACAAGGACTAAAAGATAAAGCATTAAGCTTGGTCCTTGTTGGAAGTCGGGTCCTCAGCAGCGTTGGAGGAAGCAAGGTTCGGAGGGGCCTGGGCAGAAGGCTCCGCAGCCCGCGGAGTCGGGTCCACGGCAGCAGTCTCTTCACTCTCCGCGGGGAGGTTGAAGTACTTCTCCGCGAAGGGGACGAGGGTCTCGGACTTCTTGAAGTCGATAGAATCCTCGTAGGCTGTGTAGAGTTCTTCGACGGCATTGAACAGGACGTTCTCCACCTCGGACTTGCAAAACCCTACAGCATCCACCTTGAATTCTTCAGAATTCCGATACTCCTCGCGGCCCTGCAGACGGCCCTCCTCGCGACCCTGCATGCGACCCTCCTCGTGGCCCTGCCGGCGACCTTCCTCGTGGCCCTGGGCCTTGGCCTCAGCTAGCTTGGCCTCGAGCCCCGCCTTGGCCTCTGCAAGAGCCTCCGCGAAAACACCCTTCTCGTGGATGAGCTGCCTCTTCTCCGCCTCATATCGCTGTTGATCCACCTGGAACATCTTCCGCTCCCGACCCATGACAGCCTCGTGATCCTGAACCTGCTTGAGCAGGCCCGAAGCCATCTCGTCAAGGAGAGTTTTCTCCTTGGCCATCTTATTCCTAGCCGCCACCGCCTCGTCGAGGTCCACCTGGAGCTTGGCCAACGCGTCGGGGTCCGACCGAGCTTGAGCCTCCTCCAAAGCACCCTTCAGAGCCAGGATAAGGCCGAAGCAGCGCTGCTGGTTCGCGGTGTCCTGAGAGAAGGGAGGAAAATATCAAGATGCAGTAATCGGAGACAAGAATGATGAAGAGAATAAAACAAAGATGAAGTCTTACCTCCATCCGACGAATAACCATATCGCGGATCTCCTCCTCAAGGTCCTCCCGCGCCAAGGATATTGGCCGCCTCAAGGCTGGACGAATTGACCCCGCCAGCAGATGCAGGGCCAATTCAGGCTCAAGGTTTCCCCGTTGGAGTGGGACCCCTCGGAGAGACTCAATCGGGTCCTAGGGGACCGCCTCCTGGTCGGGGGTGAAAATCTTGTAAAGATTTTCATCCACGGGGAGAGGGGGGATGACCCTGGAACTTTCAGCCGGAGGAGCCACCTCGGCTGGTGGCTCGGGAGTCGGGGTGCGAAGCTCGGGAGGAGGACTCCGGGACACGTCCTCCACGACGGGCCTCAGGATGCTCCGGCCTGGCTTGCGGCGGAGCAGGCCTCCTTCGTTGGGCTCCTCGGAGGAAGGAGAAGCCTCCAAGTCAGTCACCTGACGGAACTGAGCTTCCGTCGGGGTTTCCTCCGTCACCAGCGCCAGTGGAGTCGTGGCCCGGGCTGGAGTAGCAGCTCGCCTCGGAGTGACAGCCTCCGATGGACCTGCGGTGGCGGGACGAATAAAGTCAGGAAGAGTATCCTTAGGGCACCAGATGATTTGACGATCGAGGTGTTGGTTCTTTCCAAAGATGTTGTAATATCCCGCCTTGAGAACGCGGGGGGTTTCTCCTCGAAGGATGTACTTGATTTCTCGAACCCGCGATTCCCGATCAGCGGGGATAAACTCCTTGGGAACCAGTTTCATATATCTTTTAATAGCACGACGGACACGCTTACCTTCCTCGGCGGTAGTGACCCCGAAGGCTTGGTCAATTTCCTCCCTCCTGGCTCGCTTGGCCACGACCTGTTCTTCGGTCGGAGGGGCAGCAGAAAGAGTGGCGGAAGAGGAAGCGCCCTTCTTCAGCGACTTTCGCTTCCTCTTGGAGCCACCTGGGACGGCATCAGTCTCGCCCTGCTTCATAATGAGATGAGTCAGCAGAGAAGCCTTCTTGGCTGCAAAAATAAAAAGAAAAACTGATTAGAAGAATTACCCAGATAACTAAATCTTTGGAAACAGAATCGAGGAGCCGGACTCCGATGTGAATCAAGTCCTTCTCCATGAGCTTGTTGGCGTCGAGGGGTATGAAGGAGTCCCCCCAACGGTAGAGCTGGACCATTTGAAGAGTGTTGAGGTCATCCTCAGTGTAGACCACGAGCTTGGCGGCAGGGTCCGCCACGACCTCCCATCGGGGCCATGGGACAGAGCTGTTTTGGACGAAGAAGTAATACTTCTTCCATCCGCTGTTGTCGGACCCCGAGTCACGAATCAGCACCCGATCCTTGTGGAACTTCCAGGTTTCGCTATCCTAGCCGAAACGTGAAAGTTGCTCCTTTGTCCACTTGGGGAGTCGGGGGGAGAAGGAGCAAACACCAGCCTTATTGCACTTCATTCCGTAGAAAGTGCGGAAAAGCAGCAGACTGTACGTCCACTGCTGGCGGAGGCACAGAAGTTGGAAGGCATTCCACACGTGGATGGCGTGTGGAGAGAAGGTACAAGGGTGCGTCTTGTAGAAATTGCACATCTCCACCAGGTTCCCGCAGATGGGGAATCGAATCCCCGCGCTTATCTGTCCGGCGGAGACGAACACTTTTTTCTCTCGAGGACGCGTGACGATATGCTTCCTCTTAACAGCAGGCTGAGATTCATAGGGGAAACGAGGTTCCCAATCCGAGGTAATACAGCCCTCTCGGAGAGCAACCTCATACGAGGTCTCAGAAATCTCATTAACAGCAAGTTCAAAGGTGAAAGGAGTCTTAGCCTCAGAACTAGCCTCGTCTAAAAACGGTTACAAACAAGAAGATTTGAGAAAAGAAGAGCAAACATCAGCAAAACCATGAAAACAGAGAAGAAAATCCTTACCAGACATGATGGATGATTGCCGAAAGAAGATGAAGAAGGATCGGAAGATTGAAGGCCTTGGATCACTTGAACAGCAGAAGGAACTTGTAGGAAAAGCTTCGAGTGCAAGAATGGCAGAAATTAAGAGGGTGGAGAAGAAGTGAATAATGCCAGGGTTCTGGCTTTTATAAGCAAAAGGACAAACTGGACGGACTTAATCTGGACCGTTGAAGACGAAACGATCTAATCTTGATCGTCGAAGACTGAGGGACGGTACGGAAGAGACGTGGTGACGTAATAAGTGCTTTTTCAGAAAGCAACAGTCACGCCGATTTAAGCGTCGTTTCATAATCCCTAGCATTTAATGCTACAGTAACCAAGGAGTCTCCTCGGATTTGGCAACTGCCCACAAAGTCTAGTGGGCCCAAGACAGTCATGAGTGAGAAACTCTGTTATACGACAATTGCACGCAAGACAGAAGCCCCCGATTGGGGTACCAAGAGGCCTGAAGATAAAAGCCTCTGATGGCAATATCAGGAGGTATGGACGTAAAAACCTCCGACGATGAGGTCGGAAGGTCTGGAACTGGAAGACACGACGAACTAAAAGTCCCCCATGTCCTGGGGGCAAATGATGGGTTCCGATGTAATCGATAGCCCCGTTAACAGCCAATGGACGGCGAGTAGGTCCAGTGGGCCTCGTGAAAAGCCTGGAAGGCCCAGAGGCCCAGTATGAAGGGTCCCGACTTTAGCGATCCCGATGTATGAGCTGAATGCTCCCGACAAGAAGCCTCTGAGTAGGCCCCGATATGCCTTAGTAAAGGCCCCGATGATAAAAGCCCCGCAGAGGCTGGACCTGTCTCGTGAGACAAAGGGTCCTGGGTGGTGATCTAGAATGAGATAACTCTGGAGTCCCCGACGGGAGTCGAGACTTGTGATCAGAGGATAAGACTGAGAAACCCGCCTACTAGATAGTGTAGTGGGACGACGGTTAAAGATATAGATAAACTTCCCCGAGATACGCAGGGCGTGCCCGAGATACGCGGAGTATGGGTAAGATACGCGGAGCGTGGGGCGAAATCTACGGAATCCCAAACGAGATATACGGAATCATAGCGATATATGCGGAATCATGGGCAAAACGGCCAATCACGGCCACAGGTAACTGAGTAACTGCCCCTCCTATATAAAGGAGGAAGTTACCTCAGAAAACATCATCATCTAATACGCACTTAGATTACTGCTGCCACCCCATTGATCATATACTCATTTAAGCATCGGAGAGGGATTCTGGGTCACCAACCAGGTCATCCCCTTTTGCAGGATTACGCGGAGCCCAGGAGTCCGAAGCTTTCCGTCAAGGACGTAACGGAGCTTCGCCCGTGATCCAACAATATGCTTATTCTGGTGCGGAAAGATAAAACCTCTGTCGGCGGGACGCCTGTTGGCGGTGCCTCCATTAGCGATGCAGAAAGTAAAGCCTCCAGTGGCGGTGCTAAAAAGTAAAGCCTCGGTCGGCGGTGCCTCCGCTGGCGGTGCAGAAAGTAAAGACCTCGATCGACGATGCCTCCAGTGGCGTGCGACAAGGAAAAGCCTCCAGTGGCGGTGCGGAAGTAAAGTCTCCAGTGGCGTGCGGGAAAGTAAAGCCTCCAGTGGCGTGCGGGAAAGTAAAGTCTCCAGTGGCGTGCGGGAAAGTAAAGCCTCCAGTGGCGTGCTGGAAAGTAAAACCTCCAGTGGCGTGCGGGAAAGTAAAGCCTCCAGTGGCGTGCGGGAAAGTAAAGCCTCCAGTGGCGTGCGGGAAAGTAAAGCCTCCAGTGGCGTGCGGAAAAGTAAAGCCTCCAGTGGCGTGCGGAAAAGAAAAACCTCGATCGACGATGCCTCCAGTGGTGTGCGACAAGGAAACGCCTCCAGTGGCGTGCGACAAGGAAACGCCTCCAGTGGCGTACATTAAAGTAAAAACTCGATCGACGATGCCTCCAGTGGCGTGCGACAAGGAAAAGCCTCCAGTGGCGGTGCGGAAAGTAAAGCCTCCAGTGGCGTGCAGAAAAGTAAAAACATAGATCGACGATGCCTCCAGTGGCGTCTGTTGGAGAAGAGCCTCTACTTGCGTTGGTTGGATAAGGGCCTCGAGGGGCTTGACGACTTGAATGCATGTCCCTAATTTTTGCCTAAATTGCGCATGACGCGACAACTTAGTGGGATCAATTTTTTTTTAATCTCTTATATTCTCTCCTTTTGCCACGGTCAAAATTTTAAACCGTGCCCCTCGGTTTTCCTAATTTTTGCATGGATTGCCCCTTGGGGTTTTTATTCCATCGGGATTTTATTTTCTCTCATTTTGCCATGATTGCAATTTCTGAATTTTCTATCATGCCCCTCATTTCCTAATTTTGCCTAGGCTGCCCTTTCGGGTTTTCAACCTAACGGAAGCGCTCTTTTTTGGTAGCCGATTAAACGGTGGCTGTGACCCGTACTTTATTTCCCGTCTCGATGCGAGAGTATTTGTAGCCATTTGGAGGGTGGCTGTGACCCTTTTCTCACCGTCTTCAATGTCGCGAGAGCTTTTTTTGATTTGTAGCCATTTGGAGGGTGGCTGTGACCCTTTTATTTATTTCCATCGTCGATGTTCCGGGAGCGCTCTTTCGATTTGTAGCCGTTTTAAGGGTGGCTGTGGCCCTTTCAAATGATTTCCCGGCCTCACAAGATTCACGAGAATACTCTTTATATGTAGTCATTTTGATGGTGCCTATGGCCCTTTCAACAATCTCCCATCCTCTCAGGATTCGAGGAACACTCTTTGTAGGTAGCCATTTTAGGGGTGGCTGTGGCCCTTTCACTCATTTCCCGCCTTCAATGTTTCGAGAGTGTTCTATATCTGTAGCCGTTTGAAGGGTGGCTGTGACCCTTTATTTTGTAGTCGTTTTAGGGACGACTGTGGCCCTTTTTTATTTTCCCGCCCTTACAAGATTCGGCGGGGTCACTCTTTTATCTGTAGTCATTTGGAGGGTGGCTGTGGCCCTTTATTTTGTAGTCGTTTTAGGGACGATGTGGCCCTTTTTTATTTTTCCGCCCTTACAAGATTCGCGGGGTCACTCTTTTATCTGTAGCCGTTTGGAGGGTGGCTGTGGCCCTTTATTTTGTAGTCGTTTTAGGGACGACTGTGGCCCTTTTTATTTTCCCGCCCTCACAGGATTCGCGGGGTCACTCTTTTATCTTTAGCCGTTTGGAGGGTGGCTGTGGCCCTTTCATTTATTCTCCGCTTTTGATGTTGCGGTAGCGCTCTTTATCTGTAGCCATTTGAAGGGTGGTCGTGGCCCTTTTTTATAGTCAGTTTAGGAATGATTGTGACCCTTTTATTTGTAGTTGATTTAGGTACAACTGTGACCCTTTTATTTCTTCACTGCTGTCACAATATTAGCACAAACACTCTCTTTATTTTCCTGTAGCCGATTAAAGGGCGGCTGTGACCCTAAAGAAAACTGAGTGCTCTTTTTTTTTGCTTTTTTCATCTCACCTTTTGCCATGACTGCCCCTGCGGTTTTCAATCATGCCCCTCTCCCTGACTTTTGCCTAGGTTTTCAACCTAGCGGGAATTTATTTTTTTCTCTCTTTTTTCTTTTTTCAAATGGAAAGAAAATCTGCAGAAACTAATCAACAACAACTATGTTACATGCCCCTAATAGCAGATTAAACCTTTTAATTTCTGAGAACTTCTCCGGAGGAAAACTTGTCAAATAAGTTGATTATGTCGATGTCTTGAATGGAGGATCCTATCAATGGGTGGACGACACCGACAATAATTTCTTCTTCTTCTTCTTCTTCCTCTCAAATGCTCTTTCATTAGCACGGTCGATCTTCATGGAATCTCGATCTTTTTTAATAGGAAGATCTCTGGATGTATTCTATCTTCAACCATGCTTGATCTTAACAGGAATGCCCCACGGCTACATCTGACCGGTTCATAATTCGTCGCATGCTGGACGAATGGCCTGATTAATGAACACACATGGATGGTGTTGAGTTTGGCACAGTAGTCCGTAAATGGTAAACTTAGGCATAGATATCGTCCGAGGTATCTGGGATAACTGACATAAGAATGGTCGGCGAGCGAAGGGTCGTACACGAGATGCGCTTTTCAGGAGTTTTGATTTGGATGATTATCCAAGCTGCACAATGAATAAGGAAAAACTCAAATTTCTGGGATAAAAATGATTACAACTTCTCTTACCCGGGAGTTGGATTTTTCAGTGGGCAATGTGATCGCTATGCGACTGGACCTGCTGCATGTCCTGATTCTCCTGCTCCACAACTTGTATATGTAAACCTGCTGAAAAGTACATGCCCCTAGTGGCAGACTGAAAATTTTAGAACTTTTTTCGGAAAAGGATTCGGTTGATTGAGTCAAGCTACATTGATCGGCACATTGAATCTTCACGGGATTCTCGATGATCTCTTGAAATTTTTCTCATCTCCTGACATGTCCGATCTCAATGGGAGATTCCCCATGGTTACCGCTGAATGGTTTAAACCTGGCCACATAACGGTTGTATACCTCGTCTTGGAAAGCGTATGAATTTCACACATGGTGGGTGAAATTTTTCATATAAACTCTTTGAAGCGCTCACGTTTCACATGGTTGCGGCATTGGTTGAAGTTGGTCATCCGACCTGCAAAAGAGTAGGGACACTCAAATCTCAAGGAAAAAATTAAGTACAATTTAACGCACCTCAGCGTTAGATATCTCGAGTGTGCAATTTGTTCGTTGTGCAACTGGATGACTGCATGTTCTTTTTTTGTTGCCCCATTTAGCCGGCATAACTTATGTGTACATGATACCTTAACCAAGGGTACCTGAAAAGAGTGAATGAAAAATCAGTGTAGAGAATATGAGAAATCATGCATGATTTTTTGAAAACTCTAATGTCATTCATTTCATAATTTTGATTACTTTTTTTGAAAAAGAATCAAAATTTATGATCAAATGTGTTTTGCACCATCATGGAGTTTACTGAGTTTGCCGAGTGCATTATCTGGCTCGAACGCAGGACAAATGCTCAAAACAAAGTTTTTTCAAAAAGATTTTATCGTCCTTTATTTAAACTCGAATAGTAGCACTCAACTGCACAGTTAAACTATTTTCTCAAAAAAGAATCAAAACTCCCATTTTTTAAATGCTCGCTCATGCGAATGTTGAAATGACGATAGTGCCAAAAAAGTGCAATACACCTTAGATAAGAACGAATGACACTTTGAGTTTTTTTTTTAAATGCTCATGCATGCTCGAAAGTTAAAATTCTAATGTTAAGAAAGTTACAACTTACAACATATTACCTGAATGATGCATATGAAATGCATTTTTGAAAGTGAAAATTTCAGGTGGATTTTTTAAAAATAATGCAATTGAGATGCATGCGTGAATTTGAAAACTCTATAGCTAAAAAAAACTCACAATTTTTCTGAAATGTTTTTTTTTTTTGTAAATAATGCATATTGAATGCATGTTTAAAAAAAATCAGGTAAAAAGGCTTTTTTGAAAATGATGCATATGCAATTCATGTGTGAATTAAAAAAAAACTCTAAGGGCCAAAAAGGAATTACAAATTTTCCTAATTTTTTTTTTTAAAAAATGATGCACATTGAATGCACTAACGGAATTTTACAACTTACATGAAAAGTTTTTTCCAAAAAATAATGCGTATGAAACACATGCTTGAAATAAAACATTCTGGTAAGTAGTTTTGAAAACAGCACATGGAATACAT
The DNA here is from genome assembly GCA_036873135.1 of Clarkia xantiana subsp. parviflora. NCBI lineage: Eukaryota > Viridiplantae > Streptophyta > Magnoliopsida > Myrtales > Onagraceae > Clarkia > Clarkia xantiana. The sequence continues at coordinate 13,260,259 of JAPTYO010000012.1, read as the reverse complement.
GTTTGAAACTAAAGGTTCTACGACTAAGAATGTGTACAATCTATCAACATATTATTTTTCCTAAAACAATGCACATGCGATGCACATGAGATGCATACTTGAGATGAAAGTTCTACAGTCAAGATAATTTACAAGTTATCTGAAAAGATTTTTTATTTTTTTGTTTTTTTAATGAGGAAAAAAAAACAATGCATCATGGTTGCTCAAAATTAAGAATCAGGCGATTTTTTTTTTTTAAAAGCATGCATATGAGATGCACAAAAATAAATACAAGATGCAAACTTAAAAATAAAAGTTCTACAACTGAGAAAAATTACAATTTACCTGAAAGTTTTTTTTTCCGAAAATAATGCATATGATATGCACGTTTTTTGATTAAAAATTCAGATAAAATGTTTTTTAAACAAAGAGCCCTAAAACTAAGAGAGCTTACGGTTTATCTAAAAAGTTTTTTTAAATTAATGCATATTGGATGCATTATTAAAAATAAAACAATTCAGTTAAAAAGTTTTTTTTTTAAATGATGCATATGGAATGCACGTTCGAAATTAGAAGCTCTAATAGTTAAAGCGGAATTACAAATTTTCCTTTTTTTTTTAGCAATGCATATACAATACAATAACCAAAATTACAACTTACCTGAAAAGTTTTTTTTCAAAAATAATGCGTACAAAACACATGTTAAAAATAAAAATTCAGGTAAGAGGTTTTTTTAGAAAAAAATGCATATGAAATGCATGTTCGAAAGGAAGCTCTAATAGCTAAAGAAATTAAATTTTCTGAAATGTCTTTTTTTAAGTAATGCATACGTAACGCACTAACAAAATTACAACTTACCTGAGAGTTTTTTTTTTTAAAATAATGCGCATGAGACGCATATTTAGAATAAAAATTTAGGTAAGGTTTTTTTTTTATAAAAACAATGCATCTGAAACACATGTTTAGAAATAAAAATCTACAACTAAGGGATTAACTACTTAGCTAAAAATGTTTTTTTTTGGTTTTTTCTGAAAATAACGTATACAAAATGCATTTTAAAATTAGAAGCTCTAATAGCTAAAAGGGAGTTAAATTTCTCATGAAAATATTTTTTTGAAAATAATGTATGAAAGATGCGCTAATCTTGAGTTACAACTTACCTGGATGTTTTTTGTTTCGACCAAGTTATTGCGGACTGTCCGCTGGATAACTAGTCGGGGTCTTCGGGTTGTACGCAAGCTGAATCCGCCTTCTAGTGTCGTGCGCGGGCTTTTAGCTCTGTCTTCCAAAAGATGGCCAGCCTCTCTGGGTCTCTAGCGGGATGTCCGCCGGCACCTGCAGAAGAGCGTTTACCAAGCAGTCCCCGTGGAGAGGGGGGGGGTGCTTGGCGTGCTCACTCCGACGCTCAACATCAGTGTTTTTCTAGAGAGAGAAAGAGAGGGTTTTTAGAGAGAAGTCAGAGCTTTTCCGAAGCTTGCCCAAAGTGATTTTTGGAATGAGTTGAATTGACTTGAAAATGTTCACCCCCAAGGTGGCTATTTATAGGCCATCTTGGACCGTAAACCGGTTTTGACCCGGTTCAATGTGGAAATGTGAACCGGGATGCAGGGGTAAGCTTTAGGAAAAGGGCTCTGACGTACGTCTCAGGCGGCTGTCATGAACGGGACGCGCGCGCCGTTGGAGCAAAGGTCTCGGACACATAGGAGTTAGTGTAAAAATCGGGTCTCCGTATGCGTCGAGGTAAAATGGGGGGTGTGCGCGACACCCCCCGGGTGTGGAGCTTACCCGGAATTCCGGGTAAGCTGGGCTTACCCGGAAATTCCGGGTAGGCCGGGGCTTACCCGGAATTTCCGGGTAAGCCCCCCGGGGCGCCGGGCAAGTTCGCGACTTGCCCGGTTTACCCCGGTTAGCTCGAAATTGGGTTTCTGTAGTGGGCCTTGTGCGTGTATGAGGTCCGAATAATTAAAACCGAGCCCGAATCATGCGTATATCCATCACTTGCCCCCGAGTTAAACAATGGCTTGACCTTTGTTTAACTCTATTCTAAGATAGGGTATACGCGTGATATGGGTCGTCTGCTCACCTTGGGTTTTGACCTACCAAGGGTGGATGTGCGCGGCTCAGACGAGTTTCTTGCCTTAGCTTTTGAGATGATCACGGTTGATAACTGCGTGACGGGTTAGTAGCATAACAGACTACAAGTAATATGATAAATGTGGTTTTGGAAAAAATGAGGCGTGAGCACACGTGAAATTTTTCGGGTTTGTGTGATGATCCAAGCAATATGGAAAGTTCATGTCACGACTAAATGTATCAAAGTGATAATAAATCATGCAAGTCTTGATAAAATGTTTTTCATGCAATACGGTAGTTTCCGGGAGCCCGTCGTCCAAGACAGCCGTCTTAACGGCGAGACGACGGTTTTGGGTGAATGAAATGATGCCGGGTTTGGAAAATCACATGCAACGGACATGATATGAAAAGTCATGGATGTAAATCATGGATGTGTGCAATGCATGACGATGACGTGTGTATGACGTATGTGTAAAAGATGCATAGTCATGTACTAAAAGACTTAGAAAAAATAGAGATAGGTAAAGGGTTACCTACACACTTATGAGGGAGCGTGTATCCCGGACGTGCGGGTCATAAGCCCGCGAGGTGTGATGCATCCGCCGCGTCGTTGACGAACGGAGTATGTTCGCAGCGTATGTGTCGGGAGTCGAGGCCCTTGTTGATATAGTATTGCCCCCGGAGTAGAGGCGCTTGTAGTGACGTGATAGTGCCAGCCTAATGACTCGTCACCATGGTTGTCGTTGTTTGATCTTTGTTGACTGCCGTTCATTGCCGTCATAGGAAAATACTTATAAAGTATTTCTTAATGGTCGGCACTTCGTCATATGTCGACTGCTGACATGGTGGAACACTTAGAAAACGTTCCTTGATTGGCTCTTTCTTTCCTGATCATACTACCATCCATATGCGTGCTAGCTGAGTATGCGTGCGCTTGTATGTGCGCGCTTGTATGTGTACGCTTGTATGTGTGCGCTTGTATGTGTGCGCTTGTATGTGTACGCTTGTATGTGTGCGCTTGTATGTGTGCGCTTGTATGTGCGCGTTTGTTCCAACACTTAGAATTTTTTCTTTGTCTGTTGCCACGCATGTTGTCACTATAGGCTTGATGTCGACGTATAGTAGGTGTCGTCATGGTGGTTGATATGAACAGGGAGTTGCCCCTCTCGTAGGGTGTTCGCTATGTGATAAGTAGAGACTAACGAGTCTCGTAGGTATGTAGTTGTCTCCCATGTCGATGGTTACTGGGATTTCCCCGAGTAGGGTGGGTTCCGTGACTGCTACTTGGTTGTTCCAAAGTTGGGTGCATTCCACGACTGCTACTTGGTTGTTCCCAAGTTGGGTGCATTCAGCGACAGCTACTTGATGTTTCTGAGGTAGGGAGAAGGCCAAAGGTCGGCGAGGCGACGTGTCCTTCCATGGCGTCGGTCAAAGGTCGGCAAGGCGACTGCCTATCCATGTTGTTGCCGCTACCTGGCGTTTTCAAGGCAGAGTGCATTCTGCGACCGCTACTTGGTTTTCCCCCAAGGTAGAGTGTGTCTAGCGACCGCTACCTGGTTTGCGAGAGAGGATTCGTAAGGAACCGCTTGTATGCGCTCCCGGAGCCTTGAGCCATTTTGAGGATAAAATTTGATCGAAAGGTGGTCGGATGGCATCTTGGTAATTATAACCAATTTCGTATGTCTCTGATTTCTTTAGCTCTTGAATTTGTCGCTATGTAGAGCGCTTGAATGCCTGTGTCACTTTGCACAAATGTGTGAAAATTTGATTAGTAGGCGGCCTAGGCCTTTGATGAGCGTAAGGATTTTTGACTCCCGAGCGGGAGGATCCATAGCTGTTTGTATGCGGACAGCTGGTCCGTTGGGTTGGATGTCCCTGCAAAGGACTGTGATGAATGTGGTTGATGTGTGTGGCTTGCGATGTTGTGCGCGCAGTGCTGCACCTAGTGTCCGCTGCTACTGTACTTAGTTTCTGAGCGAGAGGTGTTATTCCTCCTCTTAGAGCGTCGATGCACGCGCGTTTGGTAGGAGGTGTACGCGTTCCGTAGATGTGCGTGTTTGGTAGGAGGTGTACGTGTTTCACACGACTCTCCCAAATCTTGTAAACTGACGATCTTAGAATAACAGTGGTACGCCATGACTTGTCGTTGTGTTTCCCGGAAATGACGCCAAGTGTACAGGGCGGAGTCGCAGGCGGATTTCCTCAAACTGTTCCCGGCCTCGGCGACACTCCTCCTGACAACCCGGGTATGGGACTTGTGCCTTTAAAGGTTGAGACTTTTCCCATGCTAACATGCTAATGGTCTTTTTGTGGTTGTCCTTGCAGGCTTGGTACTCCCTACGGCGGGGGGAGTTGTGCCTGTTCGAGAGAATGGTGCTGACGTCCGTTCCCCGAGCGATCCTAAGAGGTCGACGTCTGCCGGCATGCCTCTTGCTCCTTCCTGCGACAAAGGGAGGGGCCAATGTATGCGGATTCGACCATGCCTGCCCCCTGGTCGGGGAACGGCCGTTCAGCGGAGGTGCCTTCCTTGGCAGGTGACTGTGGTTGACTTCTTGTTGTATTGGTATAGTTTTGCCTTCTCCTAATGTGTTTGCTTTTGATGTGTAGTTGTTTCTATTCCTCCAGCTCTTCGCAAGTCTGATCTGATGTGTCGACTTGATTGGGATGTGTCCGGGAACGAGTGGACTCCCTACTCTCAGTCTGCTATTTGCTTTCCCAAGGATATTTCCTTGAGCACACCTGCTGTCGGTGCGCGTGTGGTTCAGCGGTCTGTCCCGCCTGCTGATCGCAAAAAGTGCCCCCGTGACTCTGAGGCTGCTTTGAAGTGTGTTAAGGAGTTGCTCGCACGACTTTGCTCCTGTACGTTGTTTTCTTTGGGTGTGATGCGCTTGTGTTGTTGTGTTGAGGGAGAAGGCGCGCGCATATTCAGATGCTTTTTCCAAGGCTTCCGCTGATCTCAAGGGAAGTCAGGATTGCGCGTCTTAGCTGGAGGCGGAGCTGTTTGCCTTATTGCGCCAGGAGAAGGTTGACGAGGCGGCACATGCTGTGGTGTTGAAGGAGACTAAGGAGTCTCATGTTGTCCTGGGTGATCAGCTTGGGATGGTTGAGTTTCCTACTATAGCTGATTACTCCAAACTTCTCGAGAAGGCACGTGATGATCACATGGAGTCTTTCTCTGTGGATTGCTTCAGGAGAATATACTCTCTTGCCCCCGATTTTCCTTTCTAGAGTGCTGGTCCATATGCTGGCTATGCCCTTGGGATGAGTGGTTTGACGGGACAGGCGTCCGTCCCTGTTGGTGATGATCGCCGGGATGCTTTCAAAGGCCCAGCGCAAGATGTTCTTATGACTGATGTCTTTGGTTCTGGTGCTCCTGACGTTGGGTCAGGTTGATCTTTCTTTGTTTTTCCATCTGTACATATGGCTGCTCCCCTTGCATGGGTGAGATTTTGACGGGTTGCATCTTGGGCTCGACTTTTAAGCTGGCCGGATGTCTTTACTTTTGAGCCCTGCTATATTATATATATGCCTGACATGAGATGTTAGAAAGATATAATACTAAGTATTATTTTGCATCTTCCCTTATTGCTGTCTCAATGACTTGTCCTCTTTTTGTAAGAGTGTTGCTCTATTGAATGGTTGATTTTCTTGATCCGATGGTTTTCCTTAGGAAATCGCATCTCTGTTGGTGACGGTTGTGGATGAGTTGGTATTACCGTCGTCTGTGGCTTCGTAAGGAGGATGATCCTTGTTGAAGTGCTTGTATTTCTTTATGAGGATGTGAACAGACTAGTATGTTCACATATTTGATGCTGCGGTTAAGTGTGGGTAGATTAGTATGTCCGACCCTTGCCTTTGTTTGCGAGGGAAGATTCCTAATGATTCGCTTGTCCCCCGACTTTGTGCAAGGATGTGAATAGATTAGTACGTTCACATCCTTATATGATGGCGAAGTGTGGATAGATTAGTACGTCCGACACTTGCGTTTGTTTGCGAGGGAGGATTCCCAATGATCCGTTTATCCCCCGACTTTTGCAAGGATGTGAATAGGTTAGTACGTTCACATCCTTGTAATATGGCGAAGTGCGGACAGATTAGTACGTCCGACACTTGCATTTGTTTGCGAGGAAGGATTCCCAATGATCCGTTTATCCCCCGACTTTGTAAGGATGTGAATAGATTAGTACGTTCACATCCTTGTAATATGGCGAAGTGTGGATAGATTAGTACGTCCGACACTTGCATTTGTTTGCGAGGGAGGATTCCCAATGATCCGCTTATCCCCCGACTTTTTGCAAGGATGTGAATAGATTAGTACGTTCACATCCTTGTGTGATGGCGAAGTGTGGATAGATTAGTACGTCCGACACTTGCATTTGTTTGCGAGGGAGGATTCCCAATGATCCGCTTATCCCCCGACTTTTTGCAAGGATGTGAATAGATTAGTACGTTCACATCCTAGTTGAAATTATTTTATCTCCTTGTATGCGTCACGCTCCCTCTGTTTTAAATACAGGCATGAGCTTTGCTTAGTCTTGCTTTGATATCCTTTTGATGGCTTTTCTTGTTGGTTGCCCTTTCTGCGTATAGAGTTAGGGCCTTTGTTGATGATGTATGTGGCTTGTTCCTGGTTTTGGACCGGGGTTGCTTGCCATTACAAAGTGATTTTTCCTATGCAAGGAGTGAACTTGATATCCCTGGAACGTCTGAGACGGCTGTCTCCAGGTTTCTTCATTGAATGGCCCTGCTTGGTAGGGTGTTTGGGAGCGCGAGAGCTCCTGTCTTGTCCCTTGTTGGGGGGAACTGTCTGCTTTGCTGTGCATTCCCGTGAAAGGTCGGGGTTTTTGAGATTGTAGGGCCTCTCTGCTGAAGTGCATTCACTGGAGGCGCCTGCGTTGGTGGCGGAGGCATATTTGCTTGTTGCGCGGGAGGGGGCGGTGATGCCCCGTATCCTCGGTTGCGCAGGGCCTCTTTCAGATGAGGCAGCTGTTCGAATGTCGCCATCATTTCCGGGGTGACTGCAGGCGCAGCCTATGCCCCTGGTGTCTGATTGTATGCCCCCGCATTTGGCATTCCGTATGGTTGTTCTTGTGTGTCGAAAGTTTAATGGGGAAAGCCTGGAGGAGCGTTGGTTTGCTGTGTGACCCCTCGCGCGTTACTCCGAGAGTATACGCTTCTTGTAGGCGTAGACGAGGCGACTGAGGCCCCGCTTTGGCTCTGCGGGGGGTCTTTCTGAGCTCTCTGCAGAGGAGGTCTCATGCTTGACTCCGGGGTTGGAGTTTTCCTTGGACGTCCTGGTCCTCTTTTCTTTGTCTTAATCTGCGGTGGCTGCTCGTTGCGTGGGGTCTCATGATTGTATGCCCCCTGCGTAAGAGGTTTCGTCCCCTGCACTGAAGCCTCCGTGTATGGTGTATGTGTAATGCATCTTGCTTGTTTGTTTGAGAAACGCAGGCTTTCTGTTGCGTTCCCACAGACGGCGCCAAGTGTTTCGACCAAGTTATTGCGGACTGTCCGCTGGATAACTAGTCGGGGTCTTCGGGTTGTACGCAAGCTGAATCCGCCTTCTAGTGTCGTGCGCGGGCTTTTAGCTCTGTCTTCCAAAAGATGGCCAGCCTCTCTGGGTCTCTAGCGGGATGTCCGCCGGCATCTGCAGAAGAGCGTTTACCAAGCAGTCCCCGTGGAGAGGGGGGGGGGGTGCTTGGCGTGCTCACTCCGACGCTCAACATCAGTGTTTTTCTAGAGAGAGAAAGAGAGGGTTTTTAGAGAGAAGTCAGAGCTTTTCCGAAGCTTGCCCAAAGTGATTTTTGGAATGAGTTGAATTGACTTGAAAATGTTCACCCCCAAGGTGGCTATTTATAGGCCATCTTGGACCGTAAACCGGTTTTGACCCGGTTCAATGTGGAAATGTGAACCGGGATGCAGGGGTAAGCTTTAGGAAAAGGGCTCTGACGTACGTCTCAGGCGGCTGTCATGAACGGGACGCGCGCGCCGTTGGAGCAAAGGTCTCGGACACATAGGAGTTAGTGTAAAAATCGGGTCTCCGTATGCGTCGAGGTAAAATGGGGGGTGTGCGCGACACCCCCCGGGTGTGGAGCTTACCCGGAATTCCGGGTAAGCTGGGCTTACCCGGAAATTCCGGGTAGGCCGGGGCTTACCCGGAAATTCCGGGTAAGCTCAGCTTACCCGGAATTTTCCGGGTAAGCCCCCCGGGGCGCCGGGCAAGTTCGCGACTTGCCCGGTTTACCCCGGTTAGCTCGAAATTGGGTTTCTGTAGTGGGCCTTGTGCGTGTATGAGGTCCGAATAATTAAAACCGAGCCCGAATCATGCGTATATCCATCATTTTTTTTTTTTAAATAATGTGCATGAAACGCATATTTAGAACGAAAATTTAGGTAAGAGGTTTTTTAAAAAAAATGCAATGAGATGAATGCATGAGAAATAAAAGCAATACAAACAGTTGTATGATAACATTTACAACAAAAAAAAAACAGATTAATTTAGGGGGGGTAAAAAAATGGGTGGCTTTGCTCTACAAGGTAGGTTCCACTGATAGGTTCCCGACAAGGTGGTTTCCTCACCCCATCATAGGGATCATAAGACATTCACAAGCGAGTAGAGTTTTTCCGAGCCGTACCGGCGGCCCAGCCGCTCCGGTCGTATCGTACTAAACCTCCGAGTTCCTAGTCGCCCTGGGTTTTAGGCGTTTTGGACATTATACTAAAGTGAGTGTGTGCGAATTTAAGTAATATATATACAACAAAGAAAAATAGTCGGTCATAAAAAAAAAAATTAACTCCACACCTGAAATCACAAAAAACAAGTTAGATCAGTGAAATTAAAATAAAATTAAAATTACAAAATTCAAACATGGCAAAAAGTAAACATACTGAGCCCGAACCCTCTAAAACTTCCCCAGCAGAGTCGCCAAATTGTCGGACCTAAAATCTGACCTAAGGCGATATTACGTTTTGAAAACGTGGATTTTTGAAATGAGTCGCCACTAGTTAATTAAGGCTAACTAGAATCCTAAATTACCTAAACGAATAGCGAACTAAATACCTAGGTATAAAGTTGGTCCACAATCAGAAATTCGAGTTCGGGGGTTCTATTACGAATTAAAATATGTATTTTTAACCACGCCCTTTCGGTACTCAATTCACTTAGTTGCCAACTTTATTTTTTAATATATGTTATATCAGATTAATCTAACGATGTAAAAATTTAATTAAATTTTTCATATAAAAAAAACATTGTCAGTTATTAATCTAAGTTTAAAACTAATTATAACTTATAACTCTTAATTAAGATGAAATAAAAAAACACCAAAATATTCAAGCATGCTTAAAATCCACACACAACCCAATATAAATTTAACATACATATAGAATTTAGGGAAAACAATATAAATGGTCCTCGAACTTTACACATTTTTCTATCTATGTCCTTGAACTTTAATTTTTTCTATTGAGGTACTTGAACTCATAAAACTCATTCAGTTATAGTCCTGCTGTTAAATTTTATTATTAATTGTGGTTATAATGCACTAATTAGACGAAAAATTGATAACATGGACAAGCTGACATGACATGTTTAGGGTCACATCATAATTTTTAATATATATCAATAACTAGAAAATAAATGAATAAATAAATAAAATAAATTAAAAACAATACAATACGAAACTGAAAGACACTAAACATGATGTGAAAATAAACAATGACATGCCAGCTTGTCCATGTCAATATTTTTTTACTTAATCAAGGTCTAATTACCACAATTAACAATCAAATTTAACGACGAGACTATAACAGAATGGATTTGAGGAGTTCAAGTACATCAATAGAAAAAAAAAAAGTTCAAGGACAGAGACAGAAAAATGAGTAAAGTTCGGGGACCATTTATGTTGTTTTCCCTAGAATTTACTTAATTTAATCTAACTAACTACATTTAAACTATTTATATAATAATATTATAACATAATAATAATAAAATATAATATAATAATAATAAAAAAACAAAATAAATAAAAAAAAACAAAAAAACGGGGTAGGAGATGACTTACCATGGCAGCGGAGGTCGACGGTCACAGGGGGACGGGCGGAGCGGCGGACGACACGGCGGCGGCGCGGCGCGGCGATCCCGGCGGACGATACGGAAGGTGGGGCGGTGGTGGAGGTCAGGCGAGTCTGTCCTGGGAGAGTAGAGAGAGAGAGAGAGAGGGAGAGACGACGGCGAGGACGAGGGCCGGTGGTGTCCGGTGGCGTCGGGGCCTGGTTGGGCTGTAGCGGATCGGAAGGCGGTGGTCCGGCGCGGCCCTGGCTGGTTGTCCAGGCGGATGGCAACGGCTGGAGAAGAGAGGGAAAGAGAGGGAGATAGAGAGGAGAGAGAACGAGAGATAGAGAGAGAAGGGCGGCCGACCGAACCGGCAGAGTGGTGGCGGGGATGGGATCCGGCGGCTTGGGCGGTGCCGAAGGCCCGAGCCGGCGAGCGAGGCGGTTAGCGCGGCGGTTGCTGGTGGCCGGGCTTGGGGTTCACCAGAGCTGCAGCAACGTGAAAAAAAAAAACTTTTCTGAGCACTAGTGGACAAAAATCGCGCAGACCCCGAGAAATAATGTATTATTGCTTTGTAGTGGTTTTTTCTGTGTCCCTTACAATGTAAACCTAGACCCCTATTTATACTAAAAACCTAGCCTAGTTACAGATAAAATTTAAATAAAAAATTGCTAACAGATAATTATTCTAGAGAATATTCCTAAGGATATATATCTTTACAGATAATTTTCTAAAAATAATAAAAACTAATTATTATATATATATTTTTAAATATTCCGAAAATATTAAATATATTCAAAATAATTTAAAATATATTTTATAATAATTTCCCTAATGTGCCCTTGAGCATTTTGGAGACTTTGTTGCTTGGCGCGTCCAAAATTCGACGTATCATGTGTAACGTCGTTACGTCCGGGTCAAAATCGAGTGTTTACAAATATACTAGAGTTAATTTAAGTTATCTTATTTATAATGTCTAAATAAATTGTTATAATTCCATTTTTTTAATTGGAAAGTCCCACAATTAAAACTTGTGATAAAGTTAATAGGTTAAAAATTATATATTATTTTAATAACGAATTAATTACAAAGTGTTAATTAGCGGGTTCTGCATGAATTTACTTAAACTAAAATTTATGTTATAATATCTATAGAGATGAGCTTTGTGCATAATATTTTTTCTAAACTAATATATAAAAAATGCATAGTATTGTTGAATTTTTGTGTGAAAAATATAACATTGATTAGTTTATTACAATAATGTCGTAAAATATACGGTATTATGTTCACTAAAAAGCTTTTCACTTCAACCTTCACATGTAAGAATAGTTCACAAATCAGAATATTATGACAAGAGTTATGATAATTTAATTATAATATTCAAAATTAAATAATATTATATAATCATGTAGATTTTCATTGTGTATTTTAAAGTTAAAAAAGGACATTTGTTTTAAGTGGCAAAATAATATACATAAGACTAAAAATTGTAAAGTTGACTTTAAACTACTTATCGGTTTAACTTGTGTATATTTATCTAATAATTTTTTAAAATAAATTTTGTTACCTAAATTATATTCAAAAAAATATTTAATATATTTAGTATAACTTCAAATGAATTATTGAATATTATTTATTATGTAAAATGAAATTAGACTATTTTACTGATAAGTTAACTTATTCTCGTAATGCCAAGATTAATAAATATAAATGTATATATAGATATATAATATAGTTTAATATAATAGAAAAAAATTATATAAGAAACAGTATACTACGTAGCAAAGAGGGATTTTTCTACTATGCTTTGGAAGCACCATGCTTTTGGTTTTTTTAATACTATGGTGGACTTAATTGTAATATAAGTAAAACTTTAAAAGTATGAAAAAATATGAATTTTTTTAACTACACCTAAGATGTGTATCATACTATTAATAATATCAATTTCCCTATGGGGTTCACCTTTAGGGCAATAGAAAAATAATAAAATTAGTGGCAAAAGCATGGTGCTCCAAAAGTATTGTAGAAAGGTCCAGCAAGGAGCCAACATAATGATAACACTTTCACACAAAAAAAACATAATGATGTCCACATAACATGATAATATAGGGATTTAAACCAAATTAGTACCTAGGTTGACCACCCAAAACGAATTGGTACCTGCACTAAATTTTGTTGTTTTATGGTACCCGAGTTATCCTGAGTGTTGCACCGTTAAAATTTCTAGTTAAAACTAACAGAATATCATTTTTGGCGCATGAAAATACCAAAATACCTTTTTTTGCAGAATAGTTATATAATAACAACTCAAAATTTTGGAACTCAATATCTCACTCATTTCTTCATCTTTTTGGACAATTTTTTTTGAAACCGCATAACTTTTCGAGATCTATGCAACCCATATATCGTAAAGTGATTTTCCTAGTTTTTTTCTTTCAATAAACATCGTTTTCCATGTTAATTCATTATTTTTTGTATCAAACTCCACCGCATTCTACAACTTATCACTCTTGATCACCCACTTTTTTTACTAATTGGATTCCAATACTAAAATCAAACTGTTGCTCTTGGATTCCAACACTTCTGTTTAAGAACCAAATTGATGTTATACCTTTCATCCAAAAGAAAACCAAAAATGAAAGTCTATCGAATTACTTGTTATGCAATCTATAACTTACTGGAATTTTTCTTGATGTTTCCAAATTCCAATAAACTATATTGATGTGTCTCTAAATCAATAAACGTCGCTGCAAGAGAACATATGGATCTTAGATAGATAAAGATGTTTAATACTTGAAGTAGAACAATAGAAAAAGTACTGTTAATGGTATTGGAAGAACTTTTAGAATGGTCACCAAGAAGAAATAGTTTATTTTCCCATTTAAGCTACATGTGAAAATTGATTCTCTCAGTATCCTGAGGGAGTGAGGGATGACCACAAGGTGAGAAAATAAGATGAACTAGTATTAACACAATCACACAAATAATTTTTACTATTATGTGGTTAGAGACAACCAGTAAATTTTCTTTCAAGTTATTGCCAGAAACTGCTTCCATTTGCAATTTTATGCTGGACCATGTCAAGCTTTTAAAATCGAAGACCTGCAAAACTGGTCAATTTTTCAGCATGTACACAAAATATATAAACAAAAAATTGGTAGATTATCATGCTAAAATCCATATGTTCTCTTGCAGTGACGTTTATTGATTTAGAGACACCAGTATAGTTTATTGGAGACATCAAGAAAAATCCTAATAAGTTATAGTTTGCATAATAATTAATTCGACGGATTTTTCATTTTATATTTTCTATTGGATGAAAGATATAATATCAATTTGGTTCTTAAACAGAAGTGTTGGAATCCAAGATCAACAGTTTGATTGTAGTATTGAAATCCAATTAGTAAAAAAAGTGGGTGACCAAGGGTGATAAGTGTTAGAATGCGGTGTAGTTTGATACAAAAAATAATGAATTAACATGGAAAACAGTGTATATTGGAAAAAAAAACAAAAAAACAAAAACTGGCAAATCACCTTACGACTATTTGAGTTGCATAGATCTAGAAAAGTTGCGGTTTTAAAAAAAAAATTGTCCAAAAAGATGAATAAATGAGTGAGATATTAGGTTCCAAAGTTTTGAGTTGCTATTATGTAGCTATTCTACAAAAGTAGTATTTTTGGTCTTTTCGTGCGCCAAAAATGGGATTCGGTTAGTTTTAACCCGAAATTCTAACGGTGCAATACCCATGATAACTCGGGGTACCAAAAAGCAACAAAATTTAGTGGAGGTACCAGTTCGTTTTGGGGTGTTAACCCAGATACCAATTTGGTTTAAATCTCGATAATACATTTCAGGAATTATTTTGGAAGTTTCAAAAAAAAAAAAAAAAAAAAGCTAAAGAGGGGTGTTATTGTAATATATGGAGAGAGAAAATCTACTATATTCAAAGATCATGCGGAAATCTTCCACTTTCGTCTGCTATTTAGGTAGAAATTTTTGTCTTTATAGCATTACCGCACTCCAAAGTCCAAAAGGACGCCATTAATGATGGAAAAAAGAAAAGGGGCACTGCTATAGGGGCAGAAATTCGTACCGAAATAGAGAACGAAAGTTGAAGTCCTCCACGTGACAGTGACTTTATTCTACAAGACAATTTCTCACTCCTTATATTACAAGAACACCCCTTTATAATTTGGTGTTTTTAGAAACTTCCAAAATATAATTTCTTTTTCCAATATTGTTAAGTTATGTTGTTACTTTATATTATAACGTGTAATTTGTAAGCACTATGTGTTGACTCATTGGCTCCCCAATATACGCAATATACCGTTTTTTATATATTAGAATTTTATTATTAATATATTATATATATACTTGGCATTAGGAGAATAAGCTAAATGATAAGTATGTTCTTTAACACAATAATCTAATTTTATTACAATAAATAATACTTAATAATTTTACTTATTTTCAACGGATTTAGTATCTAACCAGTATTAAATAATTCATACTAAATATTTTTAGATTATATTTATATATTGGTGTAAATAAATATTTTTTTTATTATAAATAAAGTAGGTAACAACATTTATTTAAAAAAATGATTAGATAAATATAAATAGTGAAACGATAAGAAGTTTAAAGTTAATTTTACGATTTTTAATCTTATATATGTATATCATTTTGCTACTTAAAATATATGTCATTGTTTAGCTTTAAAATAAACACAGAAAACCTATATAATTTTATAAAAGTACATTATTTAGCATATATATACACTTTTAATAATATATTAATATTATTTAATTTTGAATAACACAATCAAATTGTCAAATTCTAATTTGTAAACTATCTTTTTCATGTGAAAATTGAAGTGAAAAGTTTTTAATAATATGATACCATATATTTTACGAACTTTATTATGACAAACTTATCAATAATATTTTGGTAAAAAAAAGTAATCAACAATATTATGTATATTTTTAAGTATATTAATTTAGAAAAAAAACATTATGCACAAAAATTGGACTGTACAAAGTATTTCCGTCACTAGTTTCGGTCGGAATTTCTTAATTTTTATCATTTTCCAAAGAAAAGTATTAGGGGCATTCCGAGAATTGAACTCGGGACCTCTCGCACCCTAAGCGAGAATCATACCACTAGACCAAATGCCCTTTTTGCAATGGAGGTTAAAATTAGCTATAACAAAGTTACTGTGTATTCGAGTTCATAACTAAATGGCCTTCTTGATCTGGCTGGATGAAGAAGTATCTTCAAGAAACCAAACCGAAGCCCTAAGTTTTTCCCTCCAAAATCACTCCTTTTCCCTCCATAAACCCTAATCTCCCTTCGCCGGAGTATACTGATCTTCTGGTGATTTGATTGGATACTCTCTGTTGCTGGTCACTCTTCTTTGAAGCCACACTCCACTCTAGATGGTGTGAAGGCAATGGGACCTCTCGGGGATAAAGATGGTGAAACCGCCGCGATTGAGCCCAAAACCTTCAACTTGTCTAGCGGAGACACTCAACCTCTCGATATCAGGGTCAAACCCTCTCCGCTCCCGGGTAATGATAATCTCTAGCTTACGAATCAATTACATCTCGTTCCGAATATAATGCTCAGATTTCTCGGTGTGTGTGTGTCTGCCAAAATCTGGGATCTTACCTTTACGTATGCACCATTTCCTTCTTATTTATTGATATTTATTTCCTTTTCTCTCATTTAGATTTATTGATATCTATTTCTTTATGTCTCAATTAGATGAAATGGTGAGAAGAGGTTCCGTTGAAAAGAATTTTCGAGGCAGTATGGCTGAATTTCATGATACTATTCCGCTATTCGAGGAGTTCGAGACCCAGATTGTTAATTTTGAAGAGGATACCCAAGTGGTGGATTTTGATGATGAAACTCAACTGATAGATGATGGTCAATGTTGCTATGAGAATTTGGAAACCCAGATAGTTGATGATTTTGACACTCAAGTGGTGCTTGATAGTGACAGTGAAGGTAGTGATAAAACAGAGGAACTGCATTTGGGTGATGAGCCATCCGATGATAATAATTCAATTGGTCAGAATGATGAGAAGATTAGCTGCAAGGGTGAGAGTAGAGGGCAGACTGCTGCTGCAGCTGCTCTGAGTGATGAATTGTGTGGTTCAGGTGAGACCTTTAACTCTACTTTGGATATCAGTTTCTTGTCTGTGTCTCGCTCAAAGACATCATTTGTATATTTGAGCAAAATTTCTTTCAGCTTCCATTTATTTCTTTCCATCTACTTGCTTATTCTTACGTGGTTTTCCTATCCTCTGCTGGGTAAGTTAAAATTTTAAATTGATTTTTTTTTTCTTTTGTAAACAACAAGTTGCTAAATTTCCAGAGAATAAATCCTATAAAGGAAGTTTAAAGCTAGAGGCTGCTATGGTTTAAGGGTTCCTAAAGAGAAGACGATCCCTCTAGCAAGATTTTGGACCGTTTGTAGGGATATGAGGGTGTTTTCAAACTGAATGATGACGTGAATTTACATTGTTAGGTTAGAGCCGTATATATGTTTGTTAATACATGTGTCCGAACTTTTCTATTTCTGCTCAAAATGGACAAACTGCAACAACCGAACAGTTGAAGGTTGTAAATTTGGGAGTAAGTTCTTTTTTTCATTGCATGTAACGGGAATGATCAAAATCTAGTAAAGATTTTACGGTACAAACTATATTTTCTTGGGGTAAACTCACTCCAACTTCTAATATGTTACCTTTAAGTGTACATAAATCATCTACCTCCACCCTTGATAGTTTTAACTGAAAATTAAACATATTTCATCAAGTCATTCTTCTTGTTTTTTATACCTCAGGTTCTATCAAGAGAGGTTTCACTTCATTCCGAGCAGCATCTATTCGGGCATCTGGTCTAGCTGCTCGTGCTGCAGCTCAACATATGTACAACTCTGAGACATCCTCCCTACTGAGCCACAGGAAATCTCCTCAAGAAGATACTACTGCCCAAACCAATGAACGGTCTTTTATAACAGTGTTATCGAATTCCCAAACGAAATTAAATAAGAGGGATGTAGATGAACCGAAAGGTAGGAGTGGAAGCTCTGCAGTTAGAAGACTGTTTAATGAAGATGATGCAGATCTTAATACTGAAGATCTGCACTTGGGAGATGACAAAAATGAGCAATTAAGCTATGTTGACTCTCAAGAACCAGGAGACTTTTCACAGGCTGCTGCAATAGATTTTGTGGACCAATATTTAAAGGATAATGTTGAGGAACTTCAACAGGAATCTTGCATCAAAAGGTCTGGTGGAGGAAACCCAGTGGACCAATATTTAAAGGATAATGTTGAGGAACTTCAACAGAAATCTCGCATCAAAAGGTCTGGTGGAGGAAACCCAGTGACTGTATCGAGTATCAAAGGGCCACAAAATTTGGCCAGGAAAGCCGCTAGAGTGAGAAATCAAGAGAAGGGGGCTTTTGACTGGGATGATGACCTCGAGGATGACCGGGGTGGAGATCTCTTCAGCAAAAGGAAGGAGGAATTTTTTGATGGTGGAAGCAAGTGCAAGTCGAGGACTGAACACAAGAAGCCCCGAGTCAGAACATCTGACGGAAATGTAGATAGGAATAAGCCATCAAGCCTCCCGAACATAAAAAGCGGCAGAATTGTTTCATCTTCAAAAATAATATCAGATGCCAAGGTAGCTGAAGAAAATATTGCAAGGAATCTTGGGGATGAGTTTATGAAGGAGTCTTCAGAGCCCTTGAGAGGACAGTCTGAGCTTTTGTACACAGTAGGTTTTGATACTCAGTTGGCAGCCGAGGCTATGGAAGCTTTGTGCCAGGTGGACATGTTTACTAGCAAAGATGGCAATTCTGCCCTTGAAGGTAAGCAAAATGATATAGATGCACATCTAGGAAATTATAACAGTATCAAGAAGAATCAGGGACGAGTAAAGGAAAAGCCTAAGGGCAGTGTGAGGAAAAAGACGGAAGAAATGCCATTAAACATCTTACAGAGCAGTAAAGTCTCTCCAATTGCTCGCCGAACCAGGCTGTCAAAGATGACAAGGGAAATGCATGAAGAAAGATACAGTCATCAAATGGAAATTGATGCTGCAGTTGAAGAAGGAACTATCAAACTAAAGGGAGTTCCCTCAGCTGCTAGAAGAACTAGAAGCATGGCCAAAAGAGATGCTTCTGATAATCATCAGTCTGATAGAAGCAAAGGTGTATCCGAACTGCCCCTTGAGCTTGACTGGAGCAGACAGTTGGTGCCCAGGCGCAAACGCACTAGTAATGATTGTGGTGGTAATTTGAGTAGGAAGAAGCAACAGAAAAGTCCAACTTACAAGGTCAGGTCTGTTGGGTGTAAACCTTTGGAAGAACCACAAACAGTACAAAATTTGAATTGTGAAGTAGTTGCTGCGAAAGACGAAGCACCAAAGGAGACATCTAATGTATATAGTCCCTCGGTTTGTATTACCCCTGTTAGCTGTTCAACACTTGCAAATGAAGCATCACCAGTTTGTGCGGGAAATGATTATTTCAAACGGTCGTGTAAGAAGAACCTGTCTCGGTCCTATCTTAGAAAGGAACTTGAGGGCTTAACAACTGCCTTGAGACCCGAGGCTTCTCCAACTTCAGCTGTGAGGAAACGGAGAGAGATGACAGATGTTCGAGTCTTGTACAGCCGCCACTTGGACGATGATATAGTCAAGCTGCAAAAAAAGGTTAGTTGCTCTGAGTGATTTCACCATTTTCTCTAACGCCATAAAATCGTTACATCTGTCACTGATGTAAACAAATGTTCAAAGCTTTTCTGAATGATACGTCAATGATATGCAAATTGTATACACAGGAGATACACAAATTTGATTAATTACTGGCTTAAAACAGTGTATGACAGCCCTTTACAAAATTAGTATATTAATTCTGTCAGTCATTTATTCCCAATTTTGGCTTAAAACAGTGTATGAGAGCTGTCCTGCAAAAGTGGTGTCTTCAAAGTAAAGGGCTGTTAATTTTCACATGATGCGTGAAGATAATAGCTAGCTACCAGAGAGTTGTGCTTCCTGTTGTTTCTCTAGTTTCCGATGTCAATCTATTTTGTTAGCAATCTTCCTTGGATATCTTAAGATCAAAGTTTTGGAACTTGCTTTCCCACTATTGTTAATGGCAGAAATTAGTGAAGAAGATAAGGTCGAGGTCTGAAATTCTTCCCTTTTTAGGAATAAAATACAGAAGTCAGTCGGGTGAGTTTCTTGCTGAGACACTTGGTTTTTTTTCTGTGCTGTGAATTGATTCTCTTCTTATATGTACTTTGGTGATAGATCTTGGCCCGTTTAGGAGCTACGGTGGCCGATTCTATTGCAGATGCAACACATTTTGTAACAGATAAATTTGTGCGAACAAGGAATATGCTGGAAGCTATTGCCCTGGGGAAGCCAGTAGTTACACACTTATGGATCGAGAGCTGCGGACAAGCCAACTGCTTTCTTGATGAGAGAAATTATATATTAAGGGATGCCAAGAAGGAGAAAGAGATGGGCTTCAGCATGCCCGTTTCTCTGGCACGTGCATGTCAACATCCACTTTTACAGGTGAATTTACTTTTTACTTTTAACTAGAAGGTTTCAGGTAATAGGTCATGGGCGATCCAGAATTTCTACAATAGGGGTGCAGTATTAAAAAAAAAAAATGATGAACAAGAAAATAGCAAAGGTATATTTAAATTAAACTTTAATAGATATAGATCAATGACAGAAACGTGTACTAACTTAACGTCCATAATTTGCTGAATTGTCCCATTTTTCTCTGTTATAATTTGTTAAATTCTTTAATAATTGGGTTCTTTTCATAGTATGTAGGTTAATATAGATTTTTTTTTTTTTTTTTAAATGAGGGTCGTTTCCATAGTGTTTACATATATGTATTATATACCTAGGCAAATAAGAAATCTTGAAGAAGAAAAAAGTGGTGGACTCTTTTTACTGATGTAGGTCTTCCCAAGGTATGTGGATACATTCTGTGTTGTGTTGAAAGTTAACCACCAATATATATTATCTTCAGGATCAGAGAGTATTCATCACCTCAAACACAGAGCCGAGCTTTGGAGTAGTATCAGCTCTTGTTAAGGCAGTTGGTGGCCAAGTATGAACAGTTTGGCCCTACTATTGTAATTTGTTTTAACATAATCCAAATAGATTTGCTAAGCTGAAGTATGAATGATTTCAGGCAATTGAGAGGATTGGCAGATCTGCCCTGAAGGACGAGGATGATCTGTTGATCTTATCCTGTGAAAAGGATTATGATGTTTGTGTCCCTTTCCTCGAGAAAGGTACTCACTCTGCCTTTATTATCTGCTCTGTTTTTAGTTTTCTGTTAGTTCTTTTTTTTTTTGGCCAAAGGGTGTTAGTTCTTCTGCTGTTGAAGTAACTGGAATAAGGCATATTTCACTAAGAGAGGCCTATGTTATTACTTGCAGGGACTGCAGTGTATAGCTCAGAGCTCTTACTGAATGGAATAGTCACTCAAAAGCTGGACTATGAAAGGTCTGTACCATTATTAACATGAATTCCTTATTATAAGGACCACTTAAAACAATTATGATGATATGGTGGATTTAGAGGAGAGAAGAAATGTTGGTTACTGTTTTGTTAACAGCTTTCTTCAAGCTTTGCATTAATCAAGCTTTGCAGTTGCACAACCAAATTTTGAAAATTTGAACTTAACAAGTAGAGCAGGTTTCACCTGCTAATATGTGTGTGCGGATCCTAATTGCAGGCACCGGCTCTTTACGAATCATGTTAAGAGAACACGATCAACAGTTTGGGTAAAAAAGGATGGCAAGAAGTTCGTCCCGGTAGCTAAAACCAGATAAGCTTCCTTCCTGGCACTTAGCTACTGCTACTCTTTGCCCTTTTTTTTTTTATTTAGCAGATTTGAAGCTCTGTTGCTTCTTCTTGTACGTAGTTTCGAATGAGAACGACTTGCTTGTCTGTAAAAACCCCTCTACTCAATCCGAAACTCAAAATTGTTTATTGTGTTATGTTACTATGTTCCACAATTTTACAAATGCATTTAAGTTAGAAGTTTTAAAATTTATTTTAAGCATTAAAACGGTTAGTTTCATCCCTTGTTATTATCTAATTTGATTCAATTAATCAATGTTTAAAACTGTTTAGTTTCATCCGTGTTAATATCAAATTTGATCCAACAAAATTTAATAAGCGCGGTGAGTTCGATTGTTTAATAATTTAATTAGTGTCGGAAAAAAACTAGGCACGATACATTAGACCTCCCCAAATGAATACATGTAATTAATTGAGTTTTTGACCAAAATAGGGTTACATGTACAACCAAATACCTATATAGGCTAGAAAAAAAACCAATTACAAATGTAGGGCTGGTCGGGTTGGGGAAACCCGGCCAACTGAATTTTATTTTTTATTTATTTTTTTTTTTTCCAGAAAACTGAAAAAAAAAATAAAAACAATTGGAACTCACTTGGCCGGGTTGGGGCAACCCGGCCAAATATGTTTTTTTTTTTTTTTTTTTGCTTTTTTTAATAGAAGTTGTACAAATTAATGGTTTTGTAAATTTTTTTCTAAAATACCTATTGGACATAGATGGCAAATTGACAGACATTTTCCGTTTACCAATTTTCGTAAAAAAATTACAAAACTACTAATTTTATATTTTTACGAACTCACTTGGCCGGGGTCCCACAACCCGGTCAAGTAGTGTTTCTTTTTTTTTTTGTCTCAAAATTAATTAATTGCCGAGTAAAACAATGGGTGCTATTGACATCGCAATTAATTTATTTTGAGAAAAAAAGAAACACTACTTGGCCGGGTTGTGGAAACCCGGCCAAGTGAGTTCGAAAAAATATAAAATTAGTAGTTTTGTAATTTTTGTACGAAAACTGGTAAACGGCAAATGTCTGTCAATTTGACTTTTAGGGTTCACCATGTCTAATAGGTTTTTTAGAATTTTTTTTTTTACAAAACCATTAATTTTTACAACTTCTATTAAAAAAAGTAAAAAAAAAACGAAAAAAAAAAACATATTTGGCCGGGTTGGGGCAACCCGGCCAGCCTTATATTTGTAATTGGTTTTTTTTTTTTTTTCTAGACTATATTAGTATTTGGTTGTCCATGTAACCCTATTTTGGTCAAAAACTCTAATTAATTAGACCTTACAAATATGTGTACTTGAAATATTCTGCCAAATCAGCAGATGAGAAGAAAGGTAAGCTGTGTAATCGCCACGTCATCAAATACTTTTAGTCCCGAGGCGAGTTAAACTCACACGCCACTAGCCAGTAGCTTCTCTTAGTGTTTTGAAAACCGGATCGGACCTTAGACTGAAAAGATGACCGGTTCCCTGTCTAACTGGTCCGATCGGTTCAATCCGTTTTTATTGCTTAAAATGATTATAATCTAAAAATATGTATAATGTATTTGTTAGTCCTTATATCAACAAGCTGTCATGTAGTTTAGTGGTAGTGCGCCTTTATTCTCAAAGGAGGTCATGGGTTCAAGAACTGACACCCGGTTCGCGGTCTGACCCGGTCCGACCGCCGGTCCGGTCCGGTTTACAAAACACTGTCTCCCGTTAATCCCTCACTTCTTCTCCCGTTACCTTCTCTCCTCCATTAATCCCTCACCTAATCAATTGCTTTTCCAGTTTCATGGTTTTCTTCTCACCTCCATCAGTGCCCTCACCATCCCCTCCTAATCTCTTCATCTCCTCCTAAATTCGGATTCGCGACGCAAGGTGGGTGATTTTGCCTCGACGATTGGAGCAACAGTCGAGGGCCGAGCTGCACGGCGTCGCTGGAGTGTGGGTTTCTGGTCCAATCAGAGCGAATCATGTAAGGAGGGGGTCCGAATGTGTAGGTTGATCGAGCTCACTAGAGGAGGAATGAAGATGGCGATGGCCACGATCGGGAAGGAGCTGCAGCCACGGCAGCGGAAGCCAGGAGATGGTGCAGTTAAAGATGGTTCGAAGTTTCGTATTAAAAATTCGTCGCAGAGCAATTTGCCAGATCAAATCGACGATAGCAAGGGAACCCAGGGCTGAGGAGGAAACAATCCGTCGACAGCTTTCGTAGCTTCGACAAGCCTATATTATTGTGAGTGCTGTATTTTCCACAAGACCATAAATTCCATTCATATTGATTTATTGCCTAATTTTCTGGGTTTTGGTGATGGTGGGAATATTAACGTATGCCCCTTAAATAATAGGATTATAATCTTAATCCTAGGACGAGGTACATGAAGTTGATAATCTTAGAGGCTCAAGATTACTAATTCCTCTCTTTTTGGCATCTATCTTCTTTTGTCGTTAGATACAGAGTCTAACCATCATGATATCGAAAGAGACCCTATCTCAATTAATCTTCTTTAGTGCTAATTGTGCTATCTGACAAATGTTACTTCAGCAAGTATATTCCTGACGTTTGAAGGTATTGCTTTAAATGTAATCGTAATCATGTAATTTACATTCTGTAAAGGACAACAAAAATACTTGAACTTAATCTTATTTGCACGAGGGTAAGATTCATATTTTGTGTCTAACAAAAGTTAATATAACATCAGATCCAGATTTGGATATGGTGACTTTTTTTTGGCCGATTTGAATATGGTGTCTGGTTTATATAAATTATCTTGAATTATAAATTAATAGTGATACTACTCTGTCGGTTGAGGGATTATTGGAGCACTTTCATACTATGCAGGGTGCTCTTTCTCTCGATTCAAGTCGGGACTTCTTGGAGCACTTTCATGGAGTTTGATGGCTACTTTAACCGATATCAAGTAAGAGGTTGCATTCTGCATACTTCTTCGATCTCTTTTAGTCACTTTCTCTGATGTGGTGAATATTCTATTTTCTAATACTTTTGGTGCTGTTTTCAATGGAATTTTAAAGTTGCTGCTGTTTTTCTGGTACTATGACGATACAATTGTTCTATATAATAACAAAACAAGCCCTCTGATATTAAGATAGTGATAATTGTATGTAGATTGTAGATTCCATGGTTGTTATTAGTGTCCGTGGCGAGTGTATCAGGATCACTTCAATCTTTATGTTGGGGTTCTTCAACCTTTGGTGCTACTGTGAGCTCATCCTTTAGCGGTTCTTTGGTGGATTCTTATGGTGTCAGGTACATATGCATATGTCTAAAATTTACCACACCAGTCGCTCAAAAAAATTTCATATTTTTTTTTTTTTCACAGGTTTGTTTTCGGTCTTACTGCCTTCTAACTTAGTTACATCTGCAGCACCTTCGATTTTCGTAGGTCAAGCAAGGTCGTCGTTTACATGCTTCCTTTATTCCATAGTTGGGGTAATATTTAGAGTTTACTCGAGTTGATTTTGATACATTGTGATTTTGTAGGTTTATGTGATGTTGTAATCCTTTGAGAATTCTCTGGCATACGCAATTGGTTGGAATCAAGAGACCACAACTACGTTGTGATCGATGATAAAGAGGGTCAATATTGCTGGAATTTCCTATATTTTGGCACTTTTTCCCTTTACATTAATCAGTTATTGGCAATATAATGGTTTCTGTTGCACGAGACGATCTCATGAGCTGACATTTCTTGGCTATTACCATCTAATTGATTTTCAACTCTGGCCATTTATTAGAGTAGTCTAAGAGAAAATCAGCTCTGTTGTAGGTGATTTTAGTAGTCTTCCTTAATATTCATCAGAAGCTTGGGTCGTGCATTGTTGCTGGAGTTGAATATGACTAATGTTATATTTGCACAATGAAATATAAATCAGACTCCTCTCTAAACATCAACTTTTGATATAGATTCAATTTTTTACGATGACGTTGCTAATTTCTGGTTTTTTTTTTTAGGAAAGTCCGTTATCCTTTGAAACCGAATCAACCAATGTCTGCATCTTTTCTATTCTCCAATGAGAGCATGCCAAATTGCTTGACGAAAATCAATTTTTTTTTTTATTTTTTTTTTATAGAGGTAGATGATTGACCACAAGTAAATCTTCTAAATTCTAATTTGACCCATTTTAATTTATTTGGCTATGTTTGTTTCTGTAATTTATTAGCTCTCCTAGATCTTGGTCGATTAATAGAGAACATGTCGGAAGAGAATAAGAAGACTTATCAACTCATAACGTAAGTACAACTTTCTACATGCATGTAAATGTGTACGGTTTAACGGTTTGCCCCGCGCGTTTTACATGTGAGCCCAAAACAAAACTCGGTAACGACAAGAACAAAGAACTCGGCTTCACATGTGTATTTTGGGATACTTAAAGCGCAAGGAAGAGAAGAACAAAGAAATGCACATAGGAGCCTTTACGCCTCTTACTCACCCAATGCGGAACCGACAACCATCACCACAAGTGGTGGTTGCTCCGGTACTTAAAAAAGGAGGTAAGTCATTAGATAATTGATGTTATCTCCGTGTTCTTAATCATGTTTTTCAGGTTTCGGTTTAGGGCAAAACCCATGTCTGATTTTCTTCTCACAACTGATTTATAGTTTGATTGTTGATATTAGTTAAATTGCTTATATTTTTCTCTTGAAGAGCTTATATGCCATCTACTTGCCATATTGAGTTGATTCTCTCAGGTTGGTATTGTTTTTGCTTAAGTTTGTATTATTTTTAATTGGTTTCCTATTTATATGTTGAATTATGAATTGTTTGATTACTTAGAAGAAGGTAGAAAGCGGGGATGTGACTGCAGTTGATAAAGCAATATGGAAAATTACAAAGCTTAGAAGAACGTTTTGACAGCCATGAGATTATGATGCTATGGGCCTCAGCTTACCTTTGTACAATGCCCCGATGAGAGTTGCGGAAATGTAGGGAAGTCATACAACATTTCACACTTCATGAAATTGATATTATCAACGGCGTTTCTTCTACCATGGACCTCTTTTTCTGCAGTTTCTCGTTGGAAAATAACGAGCTATTTTTTTATATAGCATTTTAAAATAATTTAAATGCAAAATTAACATATGAAAACACTTATTTAAAATTATAACATAAAATGCATGTCCAACCTGCGTGTGATGAAAAGCTCTGCACATTGAAGAAATTAACACTACTAATGATGTAATGGATGGGATGGAGGAGGCTGACTATTAATCAATAATTAAAAAAAAAAAGAAAAATACACCGCTGTCAATCTTTTCATAATTCATAGGGAAAAGTATGTAAAACATGCAACATGTTTGAAAAAAATGGTTTTACGGACCAATATGTTTTAAAACATACAAAATGTTTGAAAAAGATGGTTTTATGGATTAAAATGTACAACAAGCTTACAAAAGATAGTAAAATGACGTATCGTCCACTTGTTGTCACTAGTTTCATTAAGTGGACACGTGCGGATCGCGTTTTTAAAAAATAATAATTATTATTACTAGTATCTGTATCCACCCATTAATAATCATTGTTATGTATAAATTAATTTCTTATTTTAATTATTATTATTTTTTTCTAAAATTGTGTTCCGCACGTGTCCACTTAATGAAACTAGGATAACAAGTGGACATATGTTATTTTAACATCTTTTGTAAGCGTGTTGTACATTTTAATACATATTTGTCCATAAAACCATCATTTTCAAACATGTTGTACATTTTAAAACATATTGGTCCATAAAACCATCTTTTTCAAACATGTTGCATGTTTTACATACTTTTCCCTAATTCATACTACATCTGGTCTGGTCCCACCACTCCCACTCATCTTTTCCATACTCATCTTTCTCTCTCGGTATAACTTTGTTTCTATACTATTTTATTATACAATTTTGTTATAAGTACCATATTTAAACTAAAACATGTGTAAAAACACGAAATATTTTAAAAGTAAATAAATTAGAACTTACAATCGGTTAGAAAAATAAACAACCTCCAAATATATTAAATATTAGCAAGCATTAATTTTTTAGATAAATAAATATATTATTTATGAGTTTTTTATAATAAAAAAGTATTCTAATTATTTAACAAAAATATATGATTTATGATTTTTTTATAATAAAAAATTATTGATTCAAGATTTTCTCATATTTAATATATTTGAAATTACTACCGAAAAAAAAATACTACCAAGTTAACATTAGTCCATTTTTTTTTTTGAAATTATATATTTGAAATTGGTTGTTCATTTTCATAATTACTTTTAATAATTGTTCATTTAATTTTTTTTTTGGCCGAGTGCTGATTTAGTTAAAACTGTATATTTCTACATAATTTATTTTTAATTATATTTATACCAAAATAATAGAATAAATTAGAAGAAAGGCTTTTGAGTTTTGATAATCTATCTATCTATCTATATATATAATAAGTTAGCATGTGAGAGAGTGTAGCAATATGGTAGTGCCACATCATCCATGAAAATAAACTTGGATGTGCCACATCAGCAAATAGGGTTGGCTATAAAATTGCCACGTCAGCACTTAAATTATACTAAAATTATTATTTAATTTCTTAAAAATAACACACTTTACTTAATCTGCATTAATTATCACTAATTTTGTTATTAAAAACACATTAAACTATTATATTTAATAGAAAGACGATTCTTGGTCAAAAATAAAATAATAGAAAGACGATTGTAAGTGGTTGATCAACCTCATATGACTAACTTCATCAAGATGCCATAATTTAGAAGAAAAATCTTTTAAATTTTCTCATTATAACTCTCATTATATTTATATACTCATTTTACCCGATTTTTTTTGTTCTTCAAGGTATTAATAACAAATATAATTTCTTTTATTATATATAATATATTTTTTATGGAAAAAATATATTATTAAATGCAACAAACTCAAAGCATAATTTTAAAATTTTACATACAATGAAACATGTACTGTTTGACCGTCGCCCCGCGCGTAGCGCGGGGTCAGCCCCTAGTATATTATATAAGGGAGGAGGAAAGAGAGTAGATTATCCTCATGCTGCCATGTCATCATTTTCACCACTCTCATTGCTGCCACGTGTCTTCTCTAAAAGAATAAATGAAACTCTATAAGGCTTCCACATAAGCCTCTTCCTCCAATCAACTTCCTCCACATTTGACATTAAATCTCAACAAAACCTATATAATTGTTAGAAAAAAAACGTATATATTTGCAATATAAAATCAAACAAACATTATGGTAATTATAATTTAATGTATTTTTTTAAAAAAAATGCAATGACAAAGTGGTAAGCAATATTCGTTTTTTCTAAATCGGTTAGTTGGACCGTTCGAATAGGAGTCGACACTTTTGTCAGTTTGATGTCTAAATTCGGTTCTAACAAACTTTTTAAATGCATATTGTAATAACACTACGAGAGTGCAATTTCGTTAAAATTAAATAAAATGATTGCCAAAATAAAAAAAAATTAAAATTTAACTGTCTTGAAATTTAGATTTTACGAATGTGGTGCTTAACCGTAATTCTTGAAAATTCATAATCATTAAATTATATATATTTAATTTAACAAAAGTTGTAGATATTTTTTATTCTAAAATAAACATTTTAAAAAAATCTTATACTTTTCTTACTTTATTTTGTTTACACGTGAAATTATCTTCCTTTAGTTGTACGTTTTATTATATATTTTCATTTTGAAAAAAAATATTATTGAATATCCCGCGCGTAGCGCGGATCAGCACCTAGTTGATATATATAGAGAGAGAGGGAGGGAGGCAGATATTTTTGTATTTAATAGTCATGTCTCATGTCTCCCATCATATTAGCATATCAATAATGACAGGATGGGTTCAAGGAATGCACGCAGGTCGGAGCTGCGTTTTGTGCTATTTTTTCAAATATTTATTTTACAGTATTAATTTTGTATTTATTTTATTTTTAAATACTATTTCAAAAATTAATTCGAAAATAACTGTATATGCAGTGAGGATTTTAACTTGAAATAGTATACTTCTTTTTTTGTTTCATAAGAACACAATAGAGGCCTGAATGTTTGCCCATGTTGTCAATTGGGGTCTGAATTGAAAATGATATTATTAAGGGCCTGAATTTTGAGTTATGTTTATATGAGAGGTCTCCGTCTATTTTTTCTGTTAAAAGTGACGGAAAGTGGTCACATACTTGGCATGTGACCGAAAATAAACTGAAAATCCGAAAATGCCTTCCGACTAAAGTGTGTCCCTCACATGCTTGACCTAAAAAGATGAAAAAATGCCCTTTAAACCACCACTGCTCTGGCAACCACCACCCCAGTTCCGGCGACCCTTCCGGCGACCCAAAATAGCTCCGATTCGGGGACACAGAGCTCCGATTGGAGCTTTTTTAGGTCGCCGGAGCTGGGGTGGTGGTCACCGGAGCTGGGTGGTGGTCGGTGGCGGTGGTCGGAGCCGTGGTGGCCTTAAGGGCATAATTAGTGTGCAGAGGTATTTTTGACATTTGACATTTCATTAATTAAACTGATAAATTATATAATAATTGCAAAATGGTAATTCTATCTTTTCACGTGGTTCCGTTATATTTAACAGAAAATTTAAACGGAAACCCGAAAAAACACAAAACTCAAAATTTAGGCCTTTAATAATATCATTTTTCAATTCAGACCTCAATTGACAACATATGCAAACATTCAAGCCCCTATTGTGTTCTTAACCCAACTTTTTTTTGTATTTGTGTCATGTATGATATTACATTGCTGAAATATTAATGTGCAATTTCTGGAGATCAAGGCTGTTATGTTTTCTATGTTTGTTGCCTTTGTATGTTATACACTTGTGCTGTTATACAATTAATATAATAAATATGGACTATACGAAAATTTTATGCATGACATAGTTGCTCTTTTTTTATGTGTTTCTATTCAAGTCAACAGCTAAACTTTTGCACTAAGATGATGAAATAATCCATTACGGTGTGCATAAATGCAGGTAACATTTTAATAAACTTTGTTCGGAGATTTTAAGACTCTTAATTTTCATATGCATGTATATGTGTTATAACCAATTTATATAAACATCCAATGTATTGTTTCAAACCAGTTTTTTTACAAAAGTTTTGAATCTATGTAAACACTGCAAGTGCCCCTCTTGAATTGGTGAAGATGAGCATGTTGAAGAGGAAGATAATCTGGATATCGGTGATGAAAATGAGATGGCTAACTTTATTGATATTTTTTTTTTCATAAATGTTAATATTTACGGTTTAGGAGGTCGTCCCGCGCGTAGCACGGGGTCAGCACCTAGTTAATTATTAATAATAATATATTAAAACTCAAAATTGTTTATTGTGTTATGTTACTATGTTCCACAATTTTACAAATGCATTTAAGTTAGAAGTTTTAAAATTTATTTTAAGCATTAAACCGGTTAGTTTCATCCCTTGTTATTATCTAATTTGATTCAATTAATCAATGTTTAAAACTGTTAAGTTTCATCTGTGTTAATATCGAATTTAATCCAACAAAATTTAATAAGCGCGGTCTGATCGATTGTTTAATAATTTAATTAGTGTAGGAAAAAAAACTAGGCACGATACATTAGACCTCCCCAAATGAATACATGTAATTAATTAGACCTTACAAATATGTGTACTTGAAATAAATATAAGAATTAAGGGTTTTAATACATTGTTTAGTTACTTATATTTGCATAATATGATGAAATAGTTACTTGTTTTTTTGACACAATAATGTTATTATATACATTTAGAATGTAATTAAATGATTTTTTTTTCATTTATTTCGTCACTTATAAGTTTTAACTTAATATGATTAAATAGCTATAAAATTACGATTTTACTCCAATCAATTTAATTATTCTTCGTATTTTTTTTATTGTGTTATCCGTGGTTTAATGGTCATCATCAAGTATAACATGTACATACATACATGCAAACACATCCGTCCATCATGGGTAATACATCTACAATCACTACGCTGCATCCTATATATATATATATAAGCCTTAAACAACCAATCAAATATTTCATATCCAAGACTGCAGAAATACCAACTGGCATATGTGCAATTTGGTAATCGTAACAAACCCTAGAAGAGAAAATGTGAGGTAAGACTTGAGATCATCAGAACAGTTCATTTATTTGGTGTTCTTCACCCTACAGAAATAATTGTCAAATACACCCAAGAGTTCAGAAGGAAGGAACTCGGGACAACAAACAAATAAAACAACAACAAATTGGCACATAACAAAATAAAGTCCGGACTGGACTGGACTAAGTTGGGCCTAAAACAATAATGGGCCCTTCTTAAAGCAGCATGCCTTCATCATGGGTTTCAACACCTCCCCTCAAATTGGGCTTTGGAAAATATACACCATCCTCAACTTGTGAAGAAAATTCTTATGCTAAAGCTTTGGAAGCGTCTTTATGAACACATCTGCGAGCTGATCTGAGGACTTCAAATGTTTCAAGCTGACATTTCCTGCAGTAACTTGATCTCGCACAAAATTGCAATCAACTTCAATATGTTTCGTACGCTCATGAAAAACTGGGTTAGTAGCATTTTGAATTGTAGATTTATTATCACAATGCAAAACAACATGTTCCTTTAAAGGAAAACCAATCTCCTGGAACAAATCTTGCAACCAAATAATCTCGGCAACAACATCCCTCATACTTCTATATTCAACCTCAGCTGAGGAACACGACACTGTAGGCTGTTTCTTTACTTTCAAGAGACTAAATAATTTCCAACGAAAACACAATATCCATTTACAGAGCGACTAGATTCAACACAATCAGCCCAATCAGAATCACAGAAAGCAGACAGAGAAAGATCACCCTTAGCAGATAACAAAATACCTAAACCAGGTTGCTATTTTAGATATCTGATAACACGAAAAACAGCAACCAAATGAGAAAATTACCTCTGACTCAGCTGGCTTATCACTCGTTTATGAGAATCTCACATCTGCTGATGATTATGGTTTTTGGAGTAAAGCTATGAGAATATGCCTGATTTTAAGAATAAACTTGGTTTTGTCACTAGTGCGTGTAAGAAAGAGAATTTTGACTCAAGCTTGCACAATCTCTGGGATCGCTGCAATGCTCTTGTTCTGGCTTGGATTATGAACTCCGTATCTCGTGAGCTTATATTTGGAAACATTTACACTGAAAGTGCCTTCTCAGTATGGAATGATCTGAATGAAAGGTTACATAAAGTGAATGGTTCCAGAATTTTTCAACTTCATCTTGATATTTGTTTAGCTCAACAAGGAGTTGATTCCATTTCAAATTACTTTTCCAAGCTTAGAACAATGTGGGAATAATTTGATACTATATGCAATTTGCCAAATTGTGGTTGCCAAGAGTTTCAAAAGCATATTGTTTATGCAAATAATCTGAAGCTTTTCCAATTTATGAATGGCTGAATGATTAATATTCCAATGTTCGCACCAATCGTCTTATGAGGGAAGCCTTTACCACTGTTTCACAAGCATATGCAGTATTGATTCGGGAAGAGAATCAAAGAGGGCTTTCTATCAACTATCTGGTCAACACTGTTACAGATGCAAGGAATCCTATTGCTAATGATAGTGTGAACAAGTCAAGAGGGCAGAAACGCAATCTTAATCTGTTTTGGGAATATTGCAAAAACAGAGGTCATGATTTTGATCACTGTTTCAAAAGGAAGAGATACCCACCTGGTTCGAAATTTCGTGGAAATGCAGGCCAAAACGGGACTCCTCAAGCTAATGTTATGATTGAAGGAACCTCAGATGGACATCTTGGAGGCAGCTCGGAAGGTGGAGGTTCCCTGAATGCAACCCATTTGGAGCTACCCAAGAATCAACCACTGATGGTTACCTCAGAGCAGCTTGAGCACCTTGCTCGCTCCATGGTGAGGTCCCAGAAATTTGACTCTGAGAATGATGTTCGTGCTAATGTTGCAACCTCAGCCACAAGTATAAATTGTCTTAACTCTTCTTTTAGTGACAATGCAAACTGGATTTCAGACACCGATGTCACACATCATATGATTAGAGATCAGATTGGCTTTATGACTACAAAACATGCCAGACTAGAGAGAGACTCACGGATGATCAGGAGGTATTCCATGATGAATGGGATGCTAAGGATGGAGGATGACATACTCTACGGGTATGATCACTTGGAGTCTGTAGTGGACCTGTGAGACGGTCTTAAGGCAGGGTTTGGTGTATACACCACAGCCTAGAAACGATCTTTAAACATCGATTTAGACTCCTACAAGATGAATCCTAAGCATACGATGAAGGAGCACATTAGAAATTTGTCTAATATGCTTGCTGAATTCAATGAGGTAGGAGAGATCATGTCTGAGAAACAGAAAGTACAATGTATGATCCGTTCTTTTCCGGACTCTTGGAACAGCATGAAAATGCACCTTACCCATGCCACTCAACTCGATAACCTCGAGAAAGTGCGAGTTCATCTCGAGCTGGAGAAGGATCGTCTCAGGGCTGAAAAAGCCTAGGACGGAAATGCACATAGCATCCTCTTCACCAGTTGGGCTAAATGGCAAGCGCAAGAGAAAATGCAAAGGTCTTACATTAAAAGGCTGATAAGTCAATGGCTCCAAAACTTGAGAGAAAGTTCAAACGCAAGCAATCTACTGTCAATAAAAGGTAAGCAAAACAAGCACGTAGAGAGGAATCTCGAACGTGCTTCAGGTGTTTTTTTAAAAGGCTACCTGTCTGCTACCTATACCAATACTCCCAAGGTACGCGCTAAGAAATAATGATGAAAGTCATAAATTCTCCTTGGGTTCTTCGAGAGTAGTTAAATTTACCCCTTTTGAATTATAGAATCGGGAAGCATAACAAAGGCAAACCCGAAGGAGGATGCCTCGGAACAATAAAGATTAAGCGATAGTTTTTATCTTTACTTGCCAGAACCTTTTCGAATTTTTAGTTTAAGATACTCATCGATAATAAGTTCCTTGTGATAAGGAAACTATTTCTTTTAAGCATGTAACAAATGCTTGGACCGAGTATTAATTATCCATCTTCACCTAGCTGTTCGATATCATTATTGATGTTCGATGCATTTCTTTTAAATTTAGATTTAATCTTTCTCATTTGTTAGTACTCTGTTATATGATAAATTTCGTAACGATGAACATGTTTGACACCGATTGGGTTAAGTTAAATTGAATTTTGGAAACAGAACGATTTATTCCATGGAGTGGAACCTGGAATGAGCGCCACAGGGGCGTGTACCTCGAAAGACGGAACACATCGTTTTCAAAGTACGGATTTAATGATGAAGTATTATAATAAATGAATGCTGAATTTTCTTTTGCCTCCCTTTCGGAATAATTCATTCAATACTTGCACGATGATGAGAGGTACGCTTCACAAGCTACCACAAACTCGTAAAGTATAAACTGACGCATAAGGCGAAAGCTCAATGCATAGTTCAAACATGGATAAGTCTTTGAGATGAATTAGCCAATGAAAATGATGATGTCGGTAAAATGGCTCTCCCACCAAATGCCTTGAACGAGAAGTTTGGCAACACATTCATATCGATAAAGCACTTCACCAACTATATTGGTTAAAACACGACGCCATAAAAGCTAAAAGGAATGATAACGAGTTAAATCTTATCATTATGCGAAATTAACTTGCGCATTAAACAAGTATTTGAAACGAGAGTATGATGACTAATCTTAGAGGATACATGTTTAATTTGGCTTATGATAATGGTGTCGTGGTCGAACATGAGACGTTACATGACTTGAGGAAGAATTTTCAACGCTTGGTGAAATCAAAACAAACGAAATCTTGATCGAATTGGAGCAGGATAAAGATGATAGTCAGGTCCCACTTACTTCGAGTGGGAGTTTTGAGGCAGCAACACAAGTGAATGAAGATGGGGACATTTTCATAGTAAATCCAGTGGGAGGAGTTAATCCTACCACATCACTGTTGCTGCATGTGCGAATCAAGTTGAACCTGATAATCACGTTGCCAAAGCGCTGGATGAAAATCCAATAATACCACAACTAGATGAAAATCCAATAATACCACAAATACCCATTGTTCCCAGTGGGAGTGGGTTAACCAACTTGGTTCCAAGGCCGAGAGGTCGTCCAAGGAAAGTTGTAGGTCAAGGTTCCAGCACTGCCCTGGTTCCCAGTAGGAGTGATGCTCCGATAGAAATCATTATTTCGAGTGGGATCAACGTTCAGACTCAAGATGGGATTAACGAGCCTAGACGCAGTCAAAGGCATTGAACTTCTCCCTAGAAGTTTCCCATCAAGAGGGGTGAGATATTCCCCTAACTTTTGTTGATGAACCGGTAACGGTTCAACAAGCGTTGAATGGACCTCAAGCGAAGGAATGGAGTAAAGTTATGGAGGAAGAAATCGCCTTAATGAAAGCCAATTCGGTATGGTCTTTAGTTGATTTACCTGCTAACCGCAGGGCCATAGGGGCTAAGTGGGTTTTGAAAATGAAACTCACTGCTGATGGAAATGTTGAGCGATACAAAACTCGACTAGTTGCGAAAGGATACACCCAGCTTCACGGAGTGGACTTTGATGAAACATACTCACCGACTGTGCGGTACACCACAGTCAGCGCAATCCTAGCCCTGGTAGCATGCCTCGATCTAGAGCTGCGCCAAATAGATGTTAAGATTGCATTCCTCCACGGAAACCTGGAGTAAGAGATCTATATAGAGCAACTGGAGTGTTTCATTACTCTTTGTAACGAACGTAAAGTTTGTAATCTCCAAAGGTCTATTTACTGTATTGAACAATCATCTCGGCAATAGTACCGCAAGTTCCACGAGGAAATCGTTGGAAACAGATTCGTGAATCTCCACGAGGATCCATGCGTGTATACAAAGACCTCTGGGTCTAAGTACGTCATCTTAACTTTATACGTGGATGAAATACTCATTGCTGCTAACGATGTGAGTTTCATGCACGAATCAAATTCCTGGTTGGCATCTATATTTGAGATGAAGTACATGGCAGAGGCTACGTACATCTTGGGAATTAAAATTGCTAGAGATCGTGCCGCCCGGAGATTATGTCTGTCTCAGGAAGCCTATATCAACAAACAGTTGAGAAGGTTTAAATTACAAGATGCCAAACTCGTGGAGACGCCGGTAGTATTTGGGTGCGCGTTGTCAAAGCGTGACGAAGGCCCGAAGAACCAGCAAGAGCGTGAACAGATGAGGAATACCGAGTATTTAAGCATGCTCGGAAATCTCATGTACGCCATGCTTTGCACTCGTCCAGACATCTGTTACGTTGTGGGCCTAGTAGCAAGATTCCAATCAGACCCTGGCTATCAACATTTAAAAGCTTTAAAGCAGATCATACGATATCTAAAAGGTACTGCCGACTACGTACTGTGCTATGAGGGAAGGAGGTTAGAATTGACCGGATTCAGTGACGCCGACCATGGTGCCAATCCGGATGATCGTAAGTCCACCACATGAGGAGTTCTCCTTGCTGATGCCGCCATTTAATGGACGAGCAAGAAGCAATCCTTTGTCGCGCTGTCTACGATGGAATCAGAATTCGTTGCTCTCTCCAAAAATGCACAGGAAGTGGTCTGACCGAAAAGACTTCTTATTGCGCTGCTTTGTGGCGATGTCAAGAGTAAACCTGTGAAGGTGTTCTCTGACAGTAAAGCATCCATTGAGGCAGTAAAGAATCCAAACTACCATAGTAGGACTAAACACACTGATGCTAAATATAATTATGCTAATCTATGGTAGAAGATAATATAATCACTTTAGAATACCCGCCCACTGATGACATGGTAGCGGGCCCATTAACTAAACCATTATGCATAGAGACATTTAAAAAGCACATTAAACTGCTTGGATTGCGTAGGGTTTAGAAGTGGGCGTGTGTCTGCAATAAACATTTTGATAAATTGAAAGTTACATTTTTGAGATAATTGCAATTTGAGTTTATGATTCATCGACGTCATAATGATTAATTACATCGGATGGTATGGTCTATAAACTGAGTCGTTGGAGGACGCAATCATCTGCTTAAAATTATGTCGAATGTGGGCCTTGCCTAGTCACACAGACATGGTCGTCTTGTAGGCGATGGGGGCCTCTGCCAAAGAAAGACTGGTCAAGAACCAGTTGGGAAACTTGGTTATGCAAAACGATCATTTGGTTTCGGAGTAACACGACATGATCTTCGTTTTGCACTTCGCCGTGATGAACTCCGCTCGTCATTTAACCATATTCTGGGCCAGATGAAAGTCTGTGATAGAATCATTGACATATCCCACGCTTGACATTGTCCGGGTATGCTATCGACGCGTGTTTCATACTACGCTGCCACGTTCGACCACGGGGTAATGCTCGGTTGTGCTAGATAGAATCTCCGCGATTCGAACGGGCGCAAACTTATTCACCTTGAGCGAGTGATTGATCCCGGGAGCTTTATGAAGAGGCGCCCGAAGTATCCTCATGGACTCAGAACTCATATCTGAGGTCAGGCTCAATGTTCGCTTCCCAGCGTACGAGCGTAGTGCTGAAGAAAAAGGCCAAGTGACCACGTCTTTGGAAACCGGTTGGATTTGAATAATGGTATGAGCGATAAGGATGGTCAAGTTCACCTGTAATTCACCGACTCTCGTATGCACTAGGTGGCCACCAACCAGATATTAGTTGAAGGTTGTGAATACTTGTACGGATGCCCGGGAGAAGTATTCCTATGTGGAAACTGGACAATTGGAGAATTAACAGTTGACCTAGGATACAACGCGATCCAAATTGATGTTTTTAACATGTTTATCTGAGATAGGGAATCAACGTTCCCCGGGCGCTACAACACTCCTAACAGATGAGTAGCACGATGCTCGTCGTATCCGCCAGTCACACGGCAAACCTCGTATGAACTATTCGGAAGCAGGGGCAGTATCAGAAGAGTGGAATGTTGATGCCATTTGGACGACAATACATTAAATGGCACCCTCCCATTCCGGCGAGTGGGAGCTGTTAGCATAGGTGACTGGGCGCCGTAATTGGTAGCCCATTAATATGTATAGGTAACCTAAGAAATTGGGTTAATGTCACATTAGGGAAATTGGACTTGACCCAAATCCCAATTGACATGAGAGGCTCAAAATTGGGTCTCCCTAACATAAGTGGCCGGCCGAAATATGTGAGGTACAAAGTGGACTTTTGTCCACTTTGCTCCTCCTATAAATAAGGAATGTTAGGGTTTTATTTGGGGTAATTCACAATTCTTCATAAGTGGTGATTTGAGAGAAAAACACTTCCCCCCTTTGACATACTTTGGCCGAACCTAAAATCATCACCAAGGGTGTGCCAATTTGCTTAGAGCAAAAACTCCGGAGATCCGTCCCTGCCAAGAATCGATCAGAGGCTTTGCTGTGCAGCTAATACCACGTAAGGATTCTTTAACAAGAACCTCTACGGGTTCCGTCCGCTGGATCGTGAACTCCCTTAGCAAGATCCTTGGGACTACGGATAAGGTTTAAGGTATGTGCACATCTTCCGCTGCGTAATTCTGATTACAAGCATGTACCTTATTTATTTTTCTGTAGTAATCAACCTCGTAATCAAACACCCTTATCACTCAGAAATCATATCCAAGGTTGGGCTCAATGTTCGCTCCCAAGCGTACGAGCGTAGCGCCCGAACAAAAAAGCCATGTGGCCACGTTTTGGGCACCGGTTGAGTTCGACTGAGGATATGAGTGATGGGGATGGTCATGCACATCTGTCATTCACCGACTCTTATATTCACTAGGTGGCCACCAACCAGATATTAGTTGAAGGTTGTGAATACTTGTACATATGTCTTGGAGAAGTATTCCTTTGGGGAAACTAGGCAATTGGAGAATAACAGTTGACTAGGGGTATAACGCGACACACAGAAGTAACAAGTTGGTAACGGGATGGGAATCAACGTTCCTCGGACGCTACAACACTCTTAACCGATGAGTAGCATGATGTACGTTGTGTCTGTCGGTCGCACGGCAAACCTCGTATGAACAAGATGGAAATTGTATTGGATCAATGAACAAGTATTGATGTGTTGGTCGACAGCATATTCATTCCGGCGAGTGTGAGCTGTTGGCATTTGGAGTAAATGGCCGCCGTAATAGGGAGCCTATTAATTTAAGCCCAACGTTCTAAGTATAATTGGGGTATGTCACATAAGGGATTTCGGATCAGGCTGAAATCCCAATGGACCATACAAGGCCCAAAATTGAACTCAATTACATGGTGCGGTCGAACCTGTGAGTGAGCCCTTAGGGGTTTTGCTCACCAGCTCTTATAAATAGGAGGTGTTAGGTGTTTCTTTGGGGTTAATCACTTTCACCCTTTTAGTTGTGACAAAATAAATCTCTCTCCTTATATACATAAGTTTCGTCCGAACCTACCCAAGCAAAATGAGGCGCCGAATTGTCTTGTGCAGTTCACCCCGGAGATCCATTCCAGCAACCGCATTGAAGAGGCTTTACTGTTGAGACCATTGCATGTGGATTGCTCTCAATTCAGAGTTTCCACAGGACATCGTCCGGCAGATCGTGAACTCCCTCGTGACGTGCCTCGGCTACGGAGAGCAAAACTGGTATGTGCTCCATTTCCATTGCGTAATATGTTTACAAGCATGTACCTGAGTTTTGATCCGTAATTATATCCCCTAATTCCAACGGGTGACTCCACAAATAGAAGAGCTCCATTTGTTCTCACCGCAGTAGGAGTCCCACATTGCATACCCTAAACTGAACGAGATTAGGAATGGTGTTAAAACTGATTAAAAATCTTATAGATTGCTAAGTAGGAGTCATAGTTTTTCTTATTTCAAAACTTATAGATTACCAAGCTGCAAAGCTCCATCCTTGTTCGGGGGGAAAAAGTTTGGTGACATCTAGAGAGACGGTTTCAGCGGCTGGCGGTTTCGATGCTTCTGTCTCTGTTTAAGAAATTGCTCTAGTAAAGTGGGTGTTGTAGTAGTAAACACAGAGGTTAAATAAGGGGGGGATTTAAGGTGATGTTACTTTGATAAATGTTGCTTTAAATAGGGTGGAGAAGTTGGAGTTGAGCTCCATTGATCAGCAGCAAGAAAACAGGCGAGGTAATCATTCTACCTATCAAATTGGCATTACATTAATTAAAAGTAAATATATAAGCATGCCGTGTTCATTGTATATGGATGAACAAAATACCAGTTTGAATCTGGAACCTACCGAGATTGGCCCATATAGTAAGATTCAGAAATGAGTTTTTAATTAAGCAGTCTTTAAAACTAGTTGATATTCATCATAGATTCAAGTGTTGTATTACTATATTGTGTTGCTATTAGAATATCAGATATATAATCTATCGCATTCAAAATTATTTAAGTACCATCTCTGCACTACTAGCTCATAACTTACTTCGTTGACAAAGAAAAAAAGTATCATCTCATCAATATTATTGTTGAGATGAAACTTAATTTTTTTATTTAATGAAACTAACATCAAAGTTATCAAAATAATGATATTTTGATAACTGTAACATCATTTTTGTTACATTTTACGACTTCGTTAAATTTATGCAATGTTGTAAGAGCATCGCTAAACTTACCATTATTAATGATAGATTTCTGAGCATCTTACATTGATATTTTTTTTATGTTGACATTAAATCTCAATTTTCTTATTCTTATGCAACATAAATCCACACTTTGTGTTATAGTTTGTAAGTTAAATTAATTTAGTTGTTAGAAATGCGATTATTCTTGTTCAAGTGGGATCTCTTCTATCTAGTTCAAGCCTTTTCGAGAGATCAAGACATTGTAGAGTGGAGTTTGAAAGAAAGCTGGGATTAAAGGGCCAACTCCAATTCTATCTAAAGAAATTATCATAAAAATTTATTTAGTCGTGTTTTTTTTCCAAGTGTCTTAAGGAGGCTTAATATGGAGGAGGGCAGTATTTGTAGCAGATGTTTACACTAAATCTATAATAATTCATCTTTTGCACCGGATCAGCCTATAAGTGGTCATTTAAATTGCAAAATTAGTTGTTGGGACCTGAATCGTGCGGGTTGTCGGGTCCTTGGAATGTTGCGTAGTATCCTCGTCGGGTTGTTAGAGCTCATGCGTGTCAGACAGTCGGATTGGAGGAGAGTCGGACTGCCGGAGTGTCAGTGGTTTGCAAGCCTTTAAAATGGCTAAGTGTTTGAGTATCCATGTGTGCAGTTGTCTTGTCGGGCTATCGGGACTCACGAGTAGTGTTCGCGCGTACTCCTCCTAACACCTGCACAATGGGCAATACCGAGACCACAAAGGGGGGGTGGTACTCGATGAGCCCTCTCCGATGCCTAAATGAGAAGCAATTCTAGAGAGATAAAGTTAGAGAGAAGTGAGAGCTCCCAAGCCTCCTTGAATTATGAAATGGGTGACTAAGGCTCCTAT
The DNA here is from genome assembly GCA_036873135.1 of Clarkia xantiana subsp. parviflora. Classification (NCBI taxonomy): domain Eukaryota; kingdom Viridiplantae; phylum Streptophyta; class Magnoliopsida; order Myrtales; family Onagraceae; genus Clarkia; species Clarkia xantiana. Next base: position 13,218,763 of record JAPTYO010000012.1, on the reverse strand, counting down.
TTATAGGGAACTTTGGACTCGAACCCGGTTTTGAGCGGTCCAACCCCGGTTTAGTAAGAAAACATGAACCGGGATTGGGTTTGAGAAATATTGGCAGTTGAAAGACTCATACATAGTGTAAAACACGCAAGGGTACGCGCATCGTAGGGTGACAATTTGGAACACACTGGATTATGGAGACAATCTGGACGAGTCTCGGTCCGAAGGTGTGTGTTGCGCGTTCGGACCGTTCTAACTCGCGGGTAAGCGTTCGTCAGCCGTTAGTGGGTCTGACGTGTAGACGAGGTATGAATGTAAAACGAACCCATATCGGGCGAATATCCATCATTTGCCCCCGAGTCATCTAATGGCTAAATCCTTGCTTGACTCTATTTTACGATAGGATAGGCGTCCGATTCGGGTTCGGGAATTACCTCATGGTGAACTTACTGTCGGTTGGCGCGTGGGCCTCATTGTCGTTTTTCCTTCTTCTTCTTGGTAAAGGAAAGTATAACTGCTGACATGGTTAGGACAGCGAGTATATGTATATAATAAATATACGTGCAATGATATGAGTGTCTGTACGTAACGTGGACGTAACTATCGACATGTATGTAAAACATGATATACGAGTGTATGTAAATTGACGAATGATATATGATGATATGCATGAGTGTCAATGCAAGCATGGATATGTCTAAGTGATGATGTACATGCCGATATAGGCATGGGGAATGCAGATGCATCGCAAGCATGGACACATGTGTATGCAATTGAGTATGCGAGACCATATGAATATAGATATGTACGCATAAGTGCATGGAAATCGTATGAAAGAGAATGTAAGCATTGAACAGAGACAGGTGTAAGTATTGGTCTAAGTATTTAGAACCTTGAGTGTGTAGTAGAGAGATACTCCCCGTATTGATCGCGGGAGCTCGTTGGTCGAAGGTCTTATTCGCTTCGCGTTGATTAGATAACGGTTGTACATTGCTTATCCACTTATTTCATTGAGATTTGACTTTCTCGCCGTAGGTTGTTCATTGACGTTACCTGCGACCATAGAAATGATACGTGTATAGTTATTCGAGCCGTAGGAGCACTGGCCTCTTTAGTCGCGAGGTGTTAGGCCTCCGACATGTTGCTGATGGGTGTCTGATGATAGACATATATTTGTATTGTATGAGTCGCGGGACAACGCCCTTGTCGACATGGAGTTGCCCGCGTGGCGGGAATGTTTTGTAAGCATATGGTGATGGGCACCGTAAATGGAAGCTCATTATATGTATATGTTACCTAAGTTAATTGGGTACATGTGACATTAGGACATTTGACCAGACCCAAATCCCAATTGACATGAGAGGCCCAGAATATGGGCCTCCTTATACATAGGCCGGCCGAATATTAATGAGGGGGTGAAGTGGACTTTTGTACACTTTTCCCCTCCTATATATATGGGGTTTTAAGGGTTTTATTAGGTTAATCCTTAATTCCACCTTAGAGTGTTTTAGAGAGAAAAACCCTCCCACATAACACCCTAGTTCGACCGAACCACATAGACACCAAGGGTGTGCCAATTTGCCTTCGAGCAAACACTCCGGAGATCTGTCTCTTGTCAAGAATCGATCTGAGGCTTTGTTGTGGATAATATACCGCGTAGGGCTTCCTTCACAAGAATCTCTACGGGTGCCGACCGGAGGATCGTGAACTCCCTTCTGCAAGGATCTTGGGACTACGGACTACTTGTAAGGTATGTGCGAATCTTCCGCTGCGTAATATCGATTAATATCATGTACCATGTTTATAGTATCCGTAGTGATTACTCCCCGTAATCTAACAGTGGTATCAGAGCCCGTGTTAGGAGTTCATGATTTTGATAAATTGGTGTTCTTGAAAATTTAAAATTTTGGACCGAAATTTACATGATGTTCTTAGGAAATTTGATGTTTATGATCTTCAAGAAAAATGTGATATTTATCAAAATTGAACATTGGATTGTAGATCTTATTAAAATTTGACCACTTGTTTCCAATTTAGTGTTTTATTTCGGCCAAACCCTAAAATTACAAGGTAAAAAAAAAAGTTAATTTCTTAGGCTCCAAGAAAGCTAATTTCTGCCGAAATTAATTATTATATTGTTTACCATATTTTAATTTTTATTTGAGGTAACAATATATCTATAATTGGAAACATTAGGATAGATTCACATTAATATATTGAAATATATATAACTATCAATATATCTAAATATTTAATAGGGTTAAAGATATTATTGATAGATTTAGTTTCCTAAAAGATTGAGAAAATATATTGTCAATATATATGATTCCCTATTTAAGATATTGACAATAAATAAAATATATATTTATATATGCTAGCCGAATTTTACACATATATATTGGAAATTATTTTATATAGTTAATGTTACTTGGTGGCTAAGTTAAATATTTTTTTAATGCACTTCAAAACCCTACTTAGGCCACAAGTAAATATTTCGGCCCAAGTTTTTTTTTTTTTTTTTTAATTATTGGGCCGGTCCAATATGTCAAACCGGGACGAATTGATCCGAACTGGGTTTTCTCAATCGGTTCGACCTAATCGGGTCTAGTCGGACCGGGGTAAGTAAGTGGATCTAACCGAACCGGTTTTGTTTGTTGAACCGAACCAAGCCCTATTTTATTGGACCGAACCAGATTTTGAAATTAAAACCGAACCGAACAGAACCAAATTTTACATCGGACCAGACCCGAACCGACCAAACCGGAGTGAAATTGACTGAACCGAACTGAATTTTCAAAACCGAATTCAAGTCAATTAAAATAGGGAGGTCAAGTTTTAAAATCCAAATGTTTTGAACCTAAAAATGGCCTACACAGTGCTAGAGGTTGATAACCTTAATTCTACCATCCATGTTTTTGGGACAGGATAAACTAGTGGGCTGAAATGCAATTGTTTATTATTCAATATATATTTATGCATGATTAGAACTGTTGTCTTGACTGAGTCAAGCTAGCTGGATATTTCATGTTGGGGGCGGAGCCCTTGTTAAATATATGGAGTGCGCACTAGGATAGACATGCTATGATGGTTGGAAATGCCTAGGATTCATGTCTAGAATGTTGCGTAATTGAATATAAGCATGAATTGCAAATCAACCCCTAATGTTTAAAATTATTTTAAAATCGAAAACCAGTCGCCAAATATGTATGATTGATGTGGAAGTTTCATGTTTGACATGTATGCTAGAATGTTGAGGATGTAGTCGCATTTGATAATCTACTTGGAAGTAGAATTATTTATGCAAGCATGAGTTCCTCAGAACATTAGACGCATGACGCGTAAGTATGAGTGTGGTTTGTGTGATGAATGTTACTGGCGTATGATAATTTACATGGATGGTAGAATTATATATGCATGAGTGAATTCATCGAAATATTTTTCCAAAATAAAAAGGGCCTTGCGAAAGCCAAGATCGGGTATGCTTGTTTTAAAATCCCCGTTCCGGTAATTTGCGATTAAAACCGTTTTAAAAGACTGATCTATTGGATAGAAGACGACGATAATGTGAACTCTTTCACAGCCATCTTCCATTGGTTTACTGGTGGTCAGTTGGTTTAGATGACTGAGGAATCGTTATTTGTCGGATTCTATCTTAATAGATATTTGATGTATGCGATTCTTTCTCAAAATGTTATTATCTCCCAGATTTTGCGTGATTATCAATGTGTTAGTTTTCATGGCTGAACCGATACAGTTCTAAGAACCTCGCAACCTGGACGGCATGGATTATGATGCATGGAGAGATAATGTTATGGAGCTCCTGATCGCTGCGGATCTTGACGATCAAGTCAATCCGAAAGCGAAAAGGATAAGCCTGGACGAATATGGAAACCCGCATGAGTGCAACAACAAGAAAGTGTTGAGAAATGATCATAATGCACGAGAATTATTTCTCTCGCAACTGTCAACTGAAGTAGAATGAGAGTTTATACAACTCAGCGCATTGCATCTTTGGTGTGCCATATACCTTCGCTTCGGTAAGGGTAAGGCCACTGAAGCACAAGCCTTAATGGCAGAATACTACAGTATTCTATGCAGTGATGATGGTGTAATAGCCTTTCAAGATCCCGCTGACGAGTAGGATCGGAAAGTAATGAGGACGTTTCCTCTTTTATGGTTTGTTGACGAAAAAGGGCTCACGCGTCTGATCACGTCGATTAAGGCGACAATAGACCTATTCGAGAAGATCATAAAGAAGGAAACTTTCCGAAAGAACCCGAGGCATTCGATGACAGATTCATTGGTATGTTGAAATGCTTGGAAACCCCCGGCAAAAAAGGTCTAAACGATGATCCAATGTGATAACCACCATGATATCAGTACCTTCACGGTACAACTCAGTTAAGACGACCTGTCCATCATTCTTCTTCGTGATTGCTTCAAGTTTGAGATCTGAGACCCCAGTATTGTTATGTTGGATTTCCTATTGTTCATTTTTGTTTGAATTCTGGTTATTATTGTTTCGGATTCATTGAATAAAGTAGTTACCGTTCGATTCGAAATGAGTTCTGCTTATCAAGATCAATCGACTCGGCTAGAAACGACATCGATCTGAAATGTAAGTAAACCGAAGCAATAAGGCTATTAGAAATAGCCGAATCAAACAACTCCATACATTTTCTCCTACATCCAATTCTTTGAGTAAAATTATAATGCCATTAAAATCCATTGATTGCGTAATTCTAAGAATGAGCCGGTTATAAATCTTACTTTATTATTAGTACTCCATTAAATGAAATAATTATTAATAATAATCATGTACAAAACTGATTGGATTAAATTGAATTAAATTCAGAAATGAAACGATTAAACCAAGGGTTAAAGCTTCGGTAAATAGCGCAATGCGCGAGTGGACCTTGAAAGACGGAACACATCGTTTCAAAATACAAATTTAATAATGAAGTTTTTAAATGATTAAGTGCTGAATTTTCGTCTGCATTCCTTCGGAAATAACTTACTGATAACGTTTACATCGGAAAGAAGTATGCTTCATAAGCTACCACGACCTTGTAAAAGTATCAGCTAACGCATAGGGTGAAATCCCAAAATGCTCAGTTCGGAGATGTGATGAAATCTTTGAGATAAGTTTGCAAAAGAAAAATGATGAAGTCAGTTAAACGATTTTCCTTCCAAACGCCTTGCCGATAAGTCAGGCTAGGCATTCAAATCAAGTGAAATAGACTTCAAGAAGCACAGTTCAAGAACATAATGTTAGAGTCAATCTATCGGGTGTTCCCTATGGGTTGAAGAAGATGACTCACATGTATGTAAACTGTGTCCCAATGAAATCGGTAAGACACGTAACCACAAAAGCTAAGGAATGATAATGAGTTAAAATCATATCATCGTACGACATTAAATTACGCACTAAACATGTATTTAGGACAAGAGTACGTTACCTACTCTTAGAAAATACCTGTTTAAAGTTTTTGAAAATGGTGCCGTGGTCGAACATGAGACATTACATCACTTGAGGACGAATTTCCAATGCATGGTCTGTTTCAAACTGATGTTGTCTTGATCAAACCGGAGCAGGATAACACTGACAATCAGGTCCCACTTAATTCGAGTGGGAGAGAGATTTGAACCGGCAACTCAAGTGAATGACATGGTAAATGATAATGGAAACATTTTCATAGTAAATCCAGTGGGAGGAATAAACCCTACCACATGAGATCACTGTTGCCGTAGAGACGAATCAAGTAGAACCTGATAGTCATATTGCTGAACCAAGAATGCCACAACTGCCTTGACTACCCATTGTATATAGTGGGAGTTACCCATTGTTTCCAGTGGGAGTGATCTGACCAACTTGGTACCAAGGAATTATCTCGGAATCAAAACCGCGAGACCAATAGGTCGTTCAAGGAAAGTTGTAGGTCAAGGTTTTAAGCACTGCTCTTGTTTGCAATGGAAGTGATGCTACGAGATAAGAGACATTATTCCGAGTGGGAGAAACGTTCAGACTCAAGATGGGATAAAAAGGCTAAACAAAAGTCAAAGGCATCGAACCCATTGAGCAGGGTGATAACCTCGCTCTAACAACTGTTATTGAGTATTGGAAAGACCCCAAGTGGAGAAATGGAGGAAAACAATAAAAGAGAGAGATCGCCTAAATGAAAGCCATTATAGTCTATAGTTGATTTACCTGCTAACCACAGGGGCACAAGGATAAGGTGAGTCCTGAAAGAAGGCTCACCACTGATGGAAAAGGTCGGGCGGTGCGAAACCCGAATTAATGCGAAAGGACATACCCAATTTCACGGAGTTGACTTTAACAAAATAAACTCATCGACTTTGCGTAAAACCACGGTCATGGCCAATTATGGTCTTGGTCGCAAGTCTCGACCTCGAGCTGCACCAAATGGATGTTAAGAACGAATTTCTCCACGGAAACCTGGAGGAAGAGATCTACATGGAACAACCAGAGGGCTTCATTACTCCTGGTAACGAACATAAAGTTTGTAAACTCCAAAGATCCATCTACGGTCTTAAATAGTCATATGGGAAATGGTACCGCAGATTCCACGAGGAAATCTTAGGAAACGGATTCGTGAATCTTCACGAGGATCAGTGCGTGTATTATACGACCTCCAGGTCAAAATATGTCATCTTAACCTTATACGTGGACGACAACTCATTGCCGCAAACGACGTGAGTTTTATGAACAAGTCAAATTCATGGTTGGCATCTGTATTTGAGATGAAAGACATGGGAGAAACCACGTACATCTTAGGCATTAAAATTGCTAGAGATCGGGCTACCCGGAAATTATGTCTGTCTCAAGAAACCTATATCAACAAACTGTTGAAAAGGTTCACATTACAGGATGCCAAACCCGTGGATATGCCGGTGGTGTTTGGGTGCGCACTGTCAAAACGTGACGACCCCTAGAACCTGGCAGAGCGAGAACAGATGAAGGGTGCAGAGTATTTAAGCATGGTCGGTAGTTTGATGTACGCCATGCAATGCACTCGTCCGGATATCTGTTATGTCGTAGGCCTAGTAGCACATTTCCAATCAGATCCTGGCTATCACGTTTAAAGGCTGCAAAATGAATTATTCATTATCTGGAAGGTACTGCCGACTACGCACTGTGCTATGAGGGCGGGAAGTTAGAATTGACCGGTTACAGTGACGCCGACCATGGTGGCGATCCGGATGATCGTAAGTCCACCATAGGAGGAGTCTTTCTCCTTGCTAATGCCGCCATTTCATGGACGAGCAAGAAGCAAACATGTTTCACGTTGTCCACAATGGAATCGGAATTCGTAGCCCTCTCTAAGAATGCACAGGAAGCGGTCTGGCTGAAAAGGCTTCTTACTGCGCTGCTTGATGGCGATGTCGGGAGTAAACCTGTGAAGGTCTTCTCTGACAGTCAGGCAGCCATTGTGGCAGTAAAGAATCCGAAGTACCATAGCAGGACCAAACACATTGAAGTGGAATATATTTATGCTAAATCTATAGTAGAAGACAATATAATCACATTGGAATACTTGTCTACTGATAACATGGTTGCGGACCCATTAACTAAACCACTACGCATGGAGATATTTGAAAAGCATGTAAAACTACTTGGTTTGCGTAGGGTTTAAAAGTGGCATGTATCTATGATAAAATTTTGATATTTGAGAGTTACATTTTTGAAACGACTAAAATTCAATTGAGTTTATGATCTATCGACGTCATAATGTTTGAATACATCAGATTTACGGTCTATAAACTCAGTCGTAAGAGGACGCAATCCTCTGCCAAAACTACGTCGAATGTGGGCCTTACCTAGTCACACAGGTACGGTCATCTTGCGGTGGAGGGAGGTCTCTACCAAGCAAGGTTGGCAAAGAATCAGGGGGGATAAACCTGATTATGCAAGATGATCATCTATTTCGAAGTAACTCGACATGATCTTTGTTTTGCAAATCGTCGTGATGAACTTCGTTCGTCATTAATCCACATTCTGGGTCAGATGAGAATCTGCGATAGCATGATTGACATATCCCATTCCTTTCAACTTAAAATTTAAGGAATGTTATCGACGCGTGCTTCATACTGCGCATGCCATGTTCGACCACGGGGTCACAAACTTCGTGATTCTAGCGGGCGCAAACTTCTTCACCTCGAGCGTGTGATTGATCCCAGGAGCCTTTTGAAGAGGCACCCAAATTATCCTCACGGACTCGGAACTCATATCTAAGGTCAGGCTCAATGTTCGCTTCCCGGCGTACGAGCGTAGTGCTAAGCAAAAAGGCCCAGTGACCACGTCTTTGGAAACCGGTTGGGTTTGACTAAGGATATGAGCGATGAAGATGGTCAAGGCCACCAACCGGATATTAGTTGAAGGTTGTGAATACTTGTAAGGATGCCTTGGAGAAGTGTTCCTAAGAGGAAACTAGGCAAAAGGAGAATTATCAGTTGACCTAGGATACAGCGTGACACTATATAAATGTTGGTTATAACATGTTGATTGGAGAAAAGGTAATCAACGTTCCACGGGCGCTACAACACTCCTAACAGATGAGTAGCACAATGCTCGTCGTGTCTGCCGGTCGCACGGCAAACCTCGTATGAACTATTCGGAAGTAAGGGCGAGATCAAAGGAGTGAAATGTTAATTCAGATTTGGACGACAATACATTAACAGACACCCTCCCATTCCGGCGAGTGGGAGCTGTAAGCATATGGTGATGGGCGTCGTAAATGGAATCCCATTATATGTATATGTTACCTAAGTTAATTGGGTATATGTCACATTAGGACATTGGGCCAGGCCCAAATCCCAATTGACATGAGATGCCCAAAATATGGGCCTCTCTATACATAGGCCGGCTGAATATTAGTGAGGGGGTGAAGTGGACTTTTGTCCACTTTACTCCTTCTATATATATGGGGTGTTAGGGGTTTTATTAGGTTAATCCTTAATTCCACCTTAGAGTGTTTTAGAGAGAAAAACCCTCCCCCATAACATCCTAGTTCGGCCGAACCACACAGACACCAAAGGTGTGCCAATTTGCCTTCGAGCAAACACTCCGGAGATCCGTCCCCTGCCAAGAATCGATCTGAGGCTTTGCTGTGGAGAATATACCGTAGGGCTTCCTTCACAAGAACCTCTACGGGTGCCGACCTGAGGATCGTGAACTCCCTTCTGCAAGGATCTTGAGACTACGGACTACTTGTGAGGTATGTGCAAATCTTCCGCTGCGTAATATCGATTACTAGCATGTACCATGTTTATAGTATCCGTAGTGAATACTCCCCGTAATCTAACATGTTTTCCAAGTTATAGTTGAGTACTCAGCTCATTCATATAGAGTTGCCCCTGTGTCGGGGATGTTCGCCATATAGTTGTCTCGGACGCGGGGTGTCAACCCTTATGTCAACTTCTACTTGAGTTTTTCCCGAAGTAGGGTGCATTCGGAGACTGCTACTTGAAGTTTCCATGGTAGGGCGTGTTGGGATCAAAACGACCATGGCCTTGAACTTCAAGTAATGGACTTCGAGGTATCGCCGTAGGCTAGCTCTCTTAGGTATCTTTTTTGACCTCTTGGGTACTTAGTTTCCTTTTGAGGCTTGTATGAGGCGAGGACCTGAAAAGAGGTGGGGATGGCCCCTGATTCCACTCCGAAGCTTAAGTCAGTAATGGATTTAGAGAGAATAATATAGAGTATTAAGAAAAACTTAACTTAATGTTTTAGAATGTAATACTATTTATAGGGAGATATTACCGACTTTATATGGCGGCTACCCTCTGGGGAGGGTTTCTGTCCAGAGTCGGCTTAAGAAGGTGACAAGCAGGTCGCCACCTCATCTTTCCTTAGTTGGGAAGGGTTCTTCCTTTGGCGGTGGAAGCAGGTCGCCACCTATGCTCTTCTTTGGGAGGAAGGTTTGCTTCTTAAGGCGGCTGAAGCAGGTAGCCACCTGCCCCTTTCCTTAAGAGGAAGGGTTTCTGATGAGTCTTCGATTGTCTACTCAACTTATTCTTTAATAGGGAAGGGCTGGTGGTAGCCTAGTCGCCTTTATCTTGTTAATCGTACTCTGGAAGTCGACTTCTTCGAATGTGATCGTCGACCTTTTACCTTTGTTTATCATTTTGAACAAGAAAGGTCGACGAATTATCGATCTTGCCTTTTAAACGTGCTTGACTTTATTCTAGTCATGTCGTGTTTAATCGTAACCCAACACTTGCCCCCGAGACTTAAGTCGTCAACTTCATTTATGAAGAGGAGGTCTTGAGTCGAGTATAGCTTTGAAGTCCTGCTGGCGAGCATCTGTCTTTATTTTTACTCTGCTTATATATTTCTGTTTTCTGAGATTGGGATAGGTGTCCTTAGTCGAGATGTGGCTCTTGGTCAACAAAATATTTTGACTGTTAGAGGTCTTGGAGAAGCTCAAGGGTCGCCTCAGTAAATTGAAAACGGTTCTCTAGACAACGGTCATGTTGTCAGTAGATGCACCAATGGATGACGACCTAGGGAAGGCTTCCTTGGAAAATTATCCAAGCGGCGGAGGCTTCAGTATAAATATTACTGCTTCAGTTCCATTTTTTTACCTCTGCTCTTGTTTTTTCATTCACTCTGGCGAATCAATATAGTGCCTTCTTCATCAAGAGGGCAAGGTTAAGGTGATTTTTTTTTCATTCACTCTGGTTCCAAGGCTTTGTTCCTTCTTTTCCTACTCTCAAGGAGAATAAGTTATCGAGCGCGGCTTTTATAAAGGCTGTGACTTTAGCCAATATGAGTGATGCTGAAAAACCTCGATATGCTGGTCCCATTGGGGAGTGTTATCAAGCGCGGGCTGGGGAAGTTCCCATTTATGCGGGCCAAATCGAAGCGGGACTTCGATTCCCCTTCTGCTCAGAGTTGGAAGAACTTTGTGAGCACTACGGCGTGCATCCCTGCCAGCTCACGGTTAATGCCATCCGTTTTTGGTTGGGATTCCATTGTTTGTGCGACGTCTACAATTGGACGTACACTCTTCAGGTCTTTAGATATTTCTATCAGCTGTTGAGGAGTGAGGCGTCGATCTTTGGTTTTAAGGGTTGATGGCCCTCAGATGACCAATTTTCTTGGAAATCGGCCAAGAAATTGGTGGTTGGGATTAAGTCTTATAATGAAAATTGGAAGCATTATTACTTCTTTTGTCGGGAAGGCGTCACTTGGCCTATAACCCCTCTACTTGGTGTTGACGGTGCCCCCACTTTACACGGGTTAAATCCTGAGGAATTCGCCACAGTTGGCCAAATTCACGCCGATGTTACCTTAGAAGACCTTGAGCCGTGGAAGTCTGTTGAAGATATAACAGAGGAGGCTCTTATTAGAGCTTCAATTCGCCTTCGCACTGAATATCCTCCAATTAACTGGGTAACCTTTCTTTTTTCATAATTGCTTTCCTAAGTCTTGTTTTTCATAATTGCTTTCCTAAGTCTTGTTTTTCTCTTTATGTAGGTATTTTTATGAAGCTCTTTGATGCTCGTGATCAGGCGGAAACAGGAAGGCCAATGGCTGAAGATCCTGCGGCGACCAGTACTGAGATCACCCTTGAACAACCTTCTCTCCAGGGAGTTCCTGGTGGTGCTGATGCTGATATTGCAAAGGGGGTTGAAAAGACTACTCGCGTGAGAACCAAGAGAACAGCCAACAGAGGCGGTGTCAAGCCTATCAAGAAGGCAAAGGTGACAGCTGCCACTCATATCTCAGAATTTCAGGAAGCTGCCCCCCTGGTCGCTCCTGCCACTTCAAGCTCTCTCCCAGTTTCCAAAGGTATGAACCTTTTTTTATTTCACCTTCTTCCATTTTTCTCGAGGTATCCCTAATGTTTCTTCTTTTTTTCACAGAAGTTGACCCAAAGGGTAAGGGTCTTGCTGAATCCTCAACTTCTCAAGCCATGACGGGCTTGAAATTTGAAGGTCCTCCTTTTAATTTGAGGATGCTTTATTCTGCCCCCGAGACCTTGTCCGGGAATGTCGGCTGGGATCCCCTGGCTTCTTTAAAAGGGTATCATTTAAAATAGGGTCACTCTCTTGCTAATCGAGACTTGGCCCTTCATCTTCTGAATGCCTCCATCCCTCCTCAAGATCACCCTCGTCTGCCCACCGAGAGTTCTAGCGAGACTGCTCGTGTGTTCTTACACCGACATGCAAAGGTAAGAAAAGCCCCATGTTCCTCTGTCTTTCTATATAGTTTCAGAGTTAGCTTCTTACCAATTCGTTGTATTCCTTAGGCCACTCACGATTTTTTGCAAGTCGGCCGCCTGATCTTGGACCTTAACGAGGAGGTTTCCTCCTTGAAAGGGAAGCTCGCCTCTGTGGAAGCGGAGACAGGAGAGGCGCAACGTCTTCAAGAGGAGGTTGCTCGACTAAAAGGGGAGATCCTTCATTTGAACGAAACTCTCACCAATTCTGCTGAGGACCTCTCCATCTTCAAGGATGTTCTACAGACCTCATTGATTCTCAACGCTGAGTACAACAGTGTGCGTTGCATCTCTACCGCGTTTTTGGAGAATCTTCGCGCCAAGGTGGCTTCCTGCAAGGAGTAGATCGCCAGTCTGGAGACCGAGGTCGAGAAGTATAAGGGATCCGCTTTGAAGATCGTTGCTGGTTATAAGGCCAGTACTGATTTTCAGACTCATGCGGCCATGATCAGTGGGCAGACGCTTCTTTCGATCTCTGCGTCGGTGGTTAAAGACATCAGGGCTATAGACCCCAATTTTGACTTCTCGAAGGTGAAGGCACTTCGAGAATATTTAGTCGCCGAGGCTAGGGCTAGGGATAGAAGAAAAAAATCATGTATAGATGCTTTCGTATCTTTCCCAACTTGATGTAAACCGTGTTTATCAATGGTAGAGGGAAGATCTTCTGATGACTTATATGCATCTATTCTCTTTTGATTTTAATCGATCTTTTCATTTAATTGTCTATTTTAAAGGATAGACAACTCATCCAAATAACTTTCTTAATTAATCCTTCAAATAAACTTAAGATACCAAAGTATTATATTTTTATTTAATCGATGCTTAGTTTTAGAGAAGGATTTCGTCCATGAGGATCTGACCTTTTTTACTGAGTCGTCGACCTTTCTGATTGATTTAGCTGATGTAACATTTCGAGTGGTCGATTAATGACTTCAAGAAGATTGGCCTTTGATACTTAACCTCTTTCAAGTAGTCGACCAATCCGAGTGATTTAGATGATATCAGATTGTTGATGGTCGACTCTTGATTCGGAAGTTTGTCTTAGATACTTAACCTCTTTCAAGTAGTCGACCAATCCGAGTGATTTAGATGATATCAGATTGTTTATGGTCAACTCTTGATTCAGAAAAAGTTTCTTCGATACTTAACCTCTTTCAAGTAGTCGACCAATCCGAGTGATTTAGATGATATCAGATTGTTGATGGTCGACTCTTGATTCGGAAAAAGTTTGTCTTCGATACTTAACCTCTTTCAAGTAGTCGACCAATCCGAGTGATTTAGATAATATCAGATTGTTGATGGTCGACTCTTGATTCGGAAAAAGTTTTTCTTCGATACTTAACCTATTTCAAGTAGTCGACCAATCCGAGTGATTTAGATGATATCATATTGTTGATGGTCGACTCTTGATTCGAAATTTTTTGTCTATGATACTTAACCTCTTTCAAGTAGTCGACCAATCCGAGTGATTTTGATGATATCAGATTGTTGATGGTCGACTCTTGATTTGGAAAAAGTTTGTCTTCGATACTTAACCTCTTTCAAGTAGTCGACCAATCCGAGTGATTTAGATGATATCAGATTGTTGATGGTCGACTCTTGATTCGGAAAAAGTTTGTCTTTGATACTTACCTCTTTCAAGTAGTCGACCAATTCGAGTGATTTAGATGATATCAAATTGTTGATGGTCGACTCTTGATTCGGAAATTTTTTGTCTTCGATACTTAACCTCTTTCAGGTAGTCGACCAATCCGAGTGATTTAGATAATATCAGATTGTTGATGGTCGACTCTTGATTCGGAAATTTTTTCTTCGATACTTAACCTCTTTCAAGTAGTCGACCAATCCGAGTGATTAGATGATATCAGATTGTTGCTGGTCAACTCTTGATTCGGAAAAAGTTTTTCTTCGATACTTAACCTCTTTCAAGTATTCGACCAATCCGAGTGATTTAGATGATATCAGATTGTTGATGATCGACTCTTGATTTGGAAAAAGTTTGTCTTCAATACTTAACCTCTTTCAAGTAGTCGACCAATCCGAGTGATTTAGATGATATCAGATTGTTGATGGTCGACTCTTGATTCAGAAAAAGTTTGTCTTCGATACTTAACCTCTTTCAAGTAGTCGACCAATCCGAGTGATTTAGATGATATCAAATTGTTGATGGTCGACTCTTGATTCGGAATTTTTTTGTCTTTGATACTTAACCTCTTTCAAGTAGTCGACCAATCCGAGTGATTTAGATGATATCAGATTGTTGATGGTCGACTCTTGATTCGGAAAAAGTTTTTCTTCGATACTTAACCTCTTTCAAGTAGTCGACCAATCCAAGTGATTTAGATGATATCAGATTGTTGATGGTCAACTCTTGATTCGGAAAAAGTTTGTCTTCGATACTTAACCTCTTTCAAGTAGTCGACCAATCCAAGTGATTTAGATGATATCAGATTGTTGATGGTTCAATCTTGATTTGGAAAAGGTTTGTCTTCGATACTTAACCTCTTTCAAGTAGTCGACCAATCCGAGTGATTTAGATGATATCAGATTGTTGATGGTCGACTCTTGATTCGGAAAAAGTTTGTCTTCGATACTTAACCTCTTTCAAGTAGTCGACCAATTCGAGTGATTTAGATGATATCAGATTGTTGATGGTCGACTCTTGATATGGAAATTTTTTGTCTTCGATACTTAACCTCTTTCAAGTAGCCGACCAATCCGAGTGATTTAGATGATATCAGATTGTTGATGGTCGACTCTTGATTCGAAAAAAAAATTTTCTTCGATACTTAACCTCTTTCAAGTAGTCGACCAATCCGAGTGATTTAGATGATATCAGATTGTTGATGGTCGACTCTTGATTCGGAAAAAAGTTTGTCTTCGATACTTAACCTCTTTCAAGTAGTCGACCAATCCGAGTGATTTAGATAATATCAGATTGTTGATGGTCGACTCTTGATTCGGATATAGTTTTTCTTCGATACTTAACCTCTTTCAAGTAGTCTACCAATCCGAGTGATTTAGATGATATCAGATTGTTAATGGTCGACTCTTGATTCAGAAAAAGTTTGTCTTCAATACTTAATCTCTTTCAAGTAGTCGACCAATCCGAGCTATTTAGATGATATCAGATTGTTGATGGTCGACTCTTGATTTGGAAAAAGTTTGTCTTCGATACTTAACCTCTTTCAAGTAGTCGACCAATCCGAGTGATTTAGATGATATCAGATTATTGATGGTCGACTCTTGATTCGGAAAAAAATTTGTCTTGGATACTTAACCTCTTTCAAGTAGTCGACCAATCCGAGTGATTTAGATGATATCAGATTGGTGTTGGTCGACTCTTGATTCGGAAAAAGTTTTTCTTCATACTTAACCTCTTTCAAGTAGTCGACCAATCCGAGTGATTTAGACTATATCAGATTGTTGATGGTCAACTCTTGATTCGGAAAAAGTTTGTCTTCGATACTTAACTTCTCTCAAGTAGTCGACCAATCCGAGTGATTTAGATGATATCAGACTGTTGATGGTCGACTCTTGATTAGGAAAAAGTTTATCTTCGACGCCATACCTCTTCTGTGTCGTCGACCAATCCGAATGATTTAGATGATATCATAGTTTTGGTGGTCGATGATCATTTTTGAATGCTTGACGCCTTAAAAAGGAAACTGAGACATCTGGAAAAGGGCCTTAAAAGGCTTTATTTATTTATCATTCCTGAGTCTTTTACAAAAAAAACATCATCAACAAACATTTGCCTTTAAGATAAACAAAGTTATTACTTTTAATTAGGCGTTGTTTCGATAACTTCTCTTCGATTGCGGCGTCGCATCGAGCTGACGTAACATCGTCGAGATGTGCTTGATGACGAATTACTAACGCTTGGTGAAATCAAAACAGACGAAGTCTTGATCGAAATGGAGCAGGATAACAATGATAGTCAGGTCCCACTTACTTCGAGTGGGAGATTTGAGGCAGCAACGCAAGTGAATGATGTTTACACACGAGTGTTTGTCGTGGGCTTCTCCTTCTCGATCTTCTTCTTCATGGGCTTCTCCTTCTAGTATTCCCGCTCTGTGGGCTTCTCCTTCTCGTATACCTGCAAATGGGTATCGGGGAGGGAGTTCCTGATAAGCCCATTGTTTGCATACGACGTCTTGAGTGTCTTCTTACTTCAGACCTCCGTCCTTCCTTCCCCTCGTGATACCTGCAAAATGGGAAATACCGAGACCAAAGGGGGGGGGGGGGTGCTCGGTGTTCCCTCTCCGATGCTTGAATGAGTATAGGCTCTTAGAGAGATAAAGTAGAGAGAAGACAGAGCTTGAGTAAGAGATAGCAAGATTGGTTTCAAATGAGGAGAGGAGGTATCTATTTATAGAGTTCCTATCGGACCGCCCCGGTTATAGTGGTTCACTAGTCCGGTTGTGGCAGGTTCGTAATATAAGTTGGTCTTGACCGTAAATAAGGTGCATTTGACCTCGGTCCGACCGTAGATGAGCATAATGTGTTTAAGTGTGTGGGAATGGCCTCCAAGGGGGACCTTGCTTGGGTACCCGAGCGAGAAGTCCCTTGCTCGGGTGACCCAAGAAAGGATTCCTTGCTTGGGTTGCCCCCGGGTGGTCTTTCCACCCGGGGTCTTACCGAGTGAATTTCGCCACTCGGGGTGTTTTTCGGGCCTATGTGATGGGCCTCGTGTGTCCGTTTTCAAGGTCTCAAATAATACTCAGTTATGGCCCATTTCTCGGGTCCAATTAGTGATAGCTTGGGCGTATATCCACCAAATGACATGGTAAATGAAGATGGATACATTTTCATAGTAAATCCAGTGGGAGGAGACAATCATGCCACACAAATCACTGTTGCTGCAAGTGCGAATCAAGTTGAACCTAATAATCATGTAGTCGGACCGCTGGATGAAAATCTAATACTACCACAACTACCCATTGTTCCCAGTGGGAGTGGATCAACCAACTTGGTTCCATATCCTAGTGATCAAGGAATTCATCTCGGAGGTAAAATCTCGAGACCGATAGGTCGTCCATGAAAAGTTGTAGGTCAAGGTCCTAGCTCTGTCCTTGTTCCCAGTTGGAGTGATGCTCCGATAAGATGCGTTATTCTGAGTGGGAGCAAAGTTCAGACTCAAGATGGGATTAACGAGCCTAGACGAAGTCAAAGACATCGAACTTCTCCCAAGAAGTATCCCATCAAGAAGGGTGAAATTTTCACCCTAGCTTCTGTTGACGAACCGGTAACGGTTCAACAAGCATTAAAAGGACCTCAAGCAAAGGAATGGAGGAAAGAAATGGAGGAAGAAGGACCTCAAGAAAAAGGACCTCGCCTCAATGAAATCCAATTCGGTATGGTCTTTAGTTGATTTTCCAGCTAACCGCAGAGTCATAGGAGCTAAGTGGGTTCTGAAGTTGAAACTCACTGCTGATGGAAATGTCGAGCGATACAAAGCCCGACTAGTTGCGAAAGGATACTGCCCCGGATGGCCCGGACTGTGGTGTAACGTACAGTCAGTGAAGCTGGGTGTTAAGACCGTGTTCCTCCACGGAAACCTGGAGGAAGAGATCTATATGGAGAAACCAGAGGTTGTCATTACTCCTGGTAACGAACGAAAAGTTTGTAAACTCCAAGGATCCATTTACGATCTTAAACAATCGTCTCGACAATGGTACCGCAGATTTCAGGAGGTAATCGTTGGTAACGGATTCGTGAACCTCCACAATGATCCATGCATGTATACAAAGACCTCTGAATCTAAGTACATCATCTTAACCTTATACGTGGATAACATACTCATTGCTGCAAACGAAGTGAGTTTCATGAATGAATAAGAGTCCTGGTTAGCATCTGTATTTGAGATGAAAGACATGGGAGAGGCTACGTACATCTTGGTCATTAAAATTGCAAGATATCGTGCCGCCCAGAGGTTATGTCTATCTCAGGAAGCCTATATCAACAAACTGTTGAAAATGTTCAGATTACAAGATGCCAAACCTGTGGAGACGCCGATAGTATTCGGGTGCGCGTTGTCAAAACGTGACGACAAGAAGAACCAGCAAAAGCGAGAACAGATGAGGAGTGCAGAGTATTTAAGCATGGTCGGAAGTCTCATGTACGCCATGCTTTGCACTCGTCAGGACATCTGTTACGTTATGGGCCTAGTAGCAAGATAAGACCATGGCTATCAACATTTAAAGGCTGTAGAACGGATCATACGTTATCTGAAAGGTATTGCCGACTACGTACTGTGCTATGAGGACTGGAAGTTAGAATTGACCGGTTTCAGTGACGCCGACTATGGTGGCGTTCCAGACGATCGTAGGTCCACCACAGGAGGAGTCTTTCTCCTTGCTAATGCCGCCATCTCATGGACGAGCAAGAAGGAATCTTGTGTCGCGCTGTCTACGATGGAATCAGAATTCGTTGCTCTCTCCAAAAATGTGCAGGAAGCGGTCTGGCTGAAAAGGCTTCTTACTGCACTGCTTGATGTCGATGTCGGGAGTAAGCCTGTGAAGGTGTACTCTGACAGTCATGCAACTATTGCGGCAGTTAAGAATCAAAAGTACCATAGTAGGACTAAACACATTGATGTGAAATATAATTATGCTTAATCTGTGGTAGAAGACAATATAAACACTTTAGAATAATTTACCACTAATAACATGGCAGCAGACCCATTAACTAAACCGTTACGCATGGAGACATTTAAAAATCACGTTAAACTGTTTGGATTGCGTAGGGTTTAAAAGTAGGCATGTATCTGTGATAACATTTTGATAATTGAAAGTTCCATTTTTTTTTAATAAATGAGAGAATTGCAAATTGAGTTTATGATTCATCGTTGTCATAATGTTTGATTACATCGGATTTTACGGTCTATAAACTGAGTCGTAGGAGGACGCAATCCTCTGCCTAAATTATGTCGAATGTGGGCCTTGGCTCGTCACACGGGCACGGTCGTCTTGTAGGAGAGGGGGACCTCTACCGTAACAAGACTAACCAAGGGGATAAACTTAGTTACGCAAAACGATTATTTGGTTTCGGAGTAACACGACATGATCTTCGTTTTGCATATCGTTGTGATGAACTCTGTTCGTCATTAACCACATTCTGGGCCAGATGAAAATTCTGCGATAGCATTGTTGACATATCGCACTCCTGACAATGTTCGGGTACGCTATCGACGCGTGCCATGATCGACCACGGGGTCAGGCTCGGTTGTGCTAGGTAGAATCCTCGAGATTCGGATGGGCGCAAACTTCTTCACCTCGAGCGTGTGATGGATCCCGGGAGCCTTATGAAGAGGCACCCGAAGTATTCTCATGGACTCAAAACTCATATCTAAGGTTAGGCTCAATGTTAGCTTCCTGGCGTACGAGCGTAGTGCTGAAGAAAAAGGCCAAGTGACCACGTCTTTGGAAACCGGTTGGGTTTGACTAAGGGTATGAGCGACGGGGATGGTCAAGTTCACCTGTAATTCACCGACTCTTGTATTCACTAGGTGGCCACCAGGCGGATATTAGTTGAAGGTAGTGAATACTTGTACGGATGCCTTGGAGAAGTATTCCTATGTGGAAACTAGGCAATTGGAGAATTAACAGTTGACCTAAGATACAACACGATACAATTTAATGTTTTTAACAGGTTGATTGGAAACAGGGAATCAACGTTCCGCGGGCACTACAACACTCCTAACAGATGAGTAGCACGATGCCCATCGTATCCGTCGGTCGCACGGAAAACCTTGTATGAACTATTCGGAAGCAGGGACAAGATTAGAATAGTGAAATGTTGATGCAATTTGGACAACAATATATTAACTGGCACCCTCCCATTCCGGCGAGTGGGAGCTGTTAGCATATGGTGATAGGGATCCGTAAATGGAAGCCGGTTAATATGTATATGTTACCTGAGACAATTGGGTAAATGTTAGATTAGGGAAATTTGGCTAGACCTAAATCCCAATTGACGGGAGAGGCCCAAAATTGGGCCTCCCTTATACACTAGGCCGGCCGAAATATTAGAGTGGGGAAAGTGAACTTTTGTCCACTTTGCTCCTCCTATAAATAGAGAGTGTTAGGGGTTTTATTATGTTTATCCTAATTCCTCCTTTGTGGTAATTTAAGAGAAAACCCTCCTCCCTAAACACACTATTTCGGCCAAACCACATAACACACCAAGGGTGTGCCAATTTGCTTTGAGCAAACACTCTGAAGATCTGCCCAGCTAAGAATCGATCAGAGGCTTTGCTGTGGAGACTATACCGCGTAGGGCTTCCTTAACAAGAACGTCTACGGGTGCCGTCCGGAGGATCGAGAACTCCCTTAGCAAGATCTTGGGACTACGGAAAGCGATTAAGGTATGTGTGCATCTTCCACTGCGTAATCTTGATTACTAGCATGTACCGTATCTAAGTTTCCGTAGTATTTAGCCTCGTAATCCAACATGAGTAGTATGCTCAACGAGGCGTCATGAGTTCTCATTAACTTGGAGGCTTGCTGCAATGATGCAAGTGATATATATGTGGCCGCTACTTGGCTTAGATGCCTAAGTAGGGTGTTCGTAGATAGAGAATTTCAGAGAGCGTTGCATGTAACCTCTACTTGGTGTTGTAACCTAAGTAGGGTGCGTCTTTGATGTGTCTCCTGAATCTGTATGTAACCTGTCTCAAATTGCTTCGCATTGATTTGAGATATATATTGGTTAAAAAAAAATGTAGCTATAAGTCTCCTCATATGACTCTTTCGCCTGCTATGTTGTCCATTTGTACTAGAGTTTCAATGTGATTAGTTTGAACTATTCGATATTCATATCAGGCTCGGCTAGTTTGTTATGTTCAGCTTGTAATGTCAATGTGACTGGATCAGACTATTCGCGACTAGTATGTTTCGTTCATATTGAATTTTGTTTTGACTAGATCAGACTATCCGGGCTGGATATCTTTTTCTAGTAGTCTGTTCTATTCATATCATTATTTTTTTGTAAAGATATTACCTCGTACTTGGGTTTTCTTTCGGCTATAATGCCTGTTACCTGGATATCGGACCTAAAATCTGACCTATGGCGATTACGTTTTGAAAACGTGGATTTTGAATAGAGTAGCCACTAGTCAATTAAGGCTAACTAGAATCCTAAATTACATAAGCGAATAACGAATTAAACACCTAGGTATAAAATCGGTATACGATCAGAAACTCGAGTTCAGAGGTTCTATTACGAATTAAAAATAAACAATTTTTAATTACGCCCTTTCGGTACTCAATTCACTTAATTTGCCAATTTTAGTTTTTAAAAATATATATTACATTAGATAAATTTAACAATGTCAATATTTAATTATATGTTTATTATACCCAAAATTATTATCAAATATTACCCTAGTCTAAAACCTAACTATGATTTATAACTCCTAACTTATACGAAATCTAAAGCAAAAATTATCAAACATGCTCAAATCCATATAAAACCTAATATACATAGCTCTTGAACAATTAAACATTCTACCTAATTAGACTTAATCCCCTATAATTAAATTACCTAGTTAATTATAATATAATAAAAATAATAATTAATAACCGAATAATATAATGATTAAAATAATATAAAAAAATAAAAAGGAACAAAAGAGAGGAAGCAGACATACGTACGTGAAGGAAGGGACGGGCTCACCTGCAGGGACACGGGAAGGCAGATGGTGGCGCCGGGCTACAGGGGATGGTGACCGGCTGGAACGACAAGGCACTAGCGAACGACTGGGCAGAGGAGAACGGAACGGTGGTGCGAGCAACGCATTGTCTGAGCAGGGGCGACGACACCGACGATGGTGTGGTGGAGCTGGGCAGCGCACGGAAGAGAGGAGCAGCAGAGCACGGCCTGACGCGTCGGACGGGGTTGAATGGGTGGTCGCCGGCGGTCGTGGACGGTGGTGTGGTCTGCTTGAAACTCAGACGAAATTTCCCATGCGTGAGAAAAAGAGAGAGAGAGAGAGAGAGAGAGAGAGAGAGAGAGAGAGAGAGAGAGAGAGAGAGAGCAGCTAGTTGTCAGGCGCCGTGGTGGGCGGATGGTCGCCGACGGGGGAAGCTCAGGCGGCCAGCAAAGGCTAGGAGTAAAAAAATACTTTTTATCACTAGATGATAAAAATCGCACGGATCCCGAGAAGAGCTGTTTATTATTTTCTTTTGTGTTTCTTTTTACATGTATTATGACCCTATTTATAGCTAATCTATTCCCTAAACTAGGAAAATAAAATCTGAAAAATATGCACCATTAATATTCCAAAAATATACATATATATTTATGTATTTTATCATAAATACACATAATATATTTTCTGAATATTTTATAATAAAAGTGCATATACACTATCCTATTTTAAGTCGGTCCTATCTTTAGAAACTTCGCGACCTACCATATTTAAATACTTCCTTTTTTAGCGCGTCACATATGACATTTTGAACGTGCTACGTGCGGACCAAAATTAGGTGTTTACAGCTTGCCCCTCTTTGGGCGGATTCCCGTAGAACATGTTCGAGGGGATTTGTCCAAAGACGAGTAAACACTAATTTTGGTTGGGAAGTATATCTTATTTGAGTCTTCGAATCTTCAAGGGAACTTCTGGCTTATTTCGGACAGCGCTAAAGAAAACCTCCATTTGCAGTGCCTAATGTAGAGCCTCGAGCGGCAAAGTGGTAAATAAGAGCCTCCAGTGGCGGTGCGGTAAATAAGAGCCTCCAGTGGCGTGCAGTAAAGTAAAACCTCAATCGACGATGCATCTAGTGGCGAGCGACAAGGAAAAGCCTCCAGTGGCGTGCAATAAAGTAAAACCTTAATCGGTGATGCCTCCAGTGGTCAGCGATAAGGAAAAGCCTCAAGTGGCGTATGTCGGAGAAGAGCCTCTAGCGGCGTCCGTTAGAGATATGCCTCTAGTGGCGTGACTTGCGAAGGCTGAATACTAAGGCTTTGTTCGTCGGGGGTGACTCTCAGAAAGCTGAAAAAATACAGATCCTGATTGTCGGTTTGTGACTCGCAAAGGCTGAACAACAAAGGCTCCGTTCGTCAGATTGTGACTCTCAGAAAGCTGGAAAACTACAAATCCTGATTGTTGGTTGTGATTTGCGGAGGCTGAACATCAAAGACTCCGTTCGTCTGGTTGTGACTGTTGGAAAGCTGGAAAACCACAGATCCCGATTGCCGGTTGTGATCACGATGGCTGAACATCAAAGGCTCCGTTTTTCAGGTTGTGACTCTCAGAAAGCTGGAAAACTACAGATCCTGATTGTCGGTTGTGATTGGCGGAGGCTGAAGATCAAAGACTCCGTTCATCTGGTTATGACTCTCGGAAAGCTAGATAACTACAGATCCCGATTGCCGGTTGTGACTCACGAAGGCTGAACATCAAAGGCTCCGTTTGTCGGGTTATAACTCTGAGAAAGCTGGAAAACTTCAGATCCTGATTGTTGTGAACTTGACTTGTAGGAACAGACTGTAACAGTCCTACTCATCCTTGAATGGTGACTCGCGAGAGCAGACTGTAACCGTCCCCCTTGCCGTGGAGTTGACTTGGAAGACGATGTGTCGCAGAAAATACACATGTGCATGAATGTTTGTCCCTAATTTTTACCTAAATTGCGCATGGTGCGACAATCTAGCGGGTCTTTTTCTTTTTTTAGAATTTCTCTCTTATTCTCTCCTTTTTCCACGGTCGAATTTGAGAGATTGTCGACCGTGCCCCTCGGTTTCCCTAATTTCTGAATTTGCAATCATGCCCCTCATTTTCTGATTTTGCCTAGACCGCCCTCTCGGGTTTTCAATCTAGCGGAGGCACTCTTTATTTGGTAGCCAATTAATTGGTGGCTCTGACCCTCTCAATTGTTTTCCGCATTTTCCATTGTGAAAGATCTTCTTTTCAGTAGTCAATTTCGGGATGACTGTGGCCCGTTCTTTATTTCCCACCTCGATGCGGGACTATTTGTAGTTGTTTGGTGGGTGACCTTGACCATTTCCTCACCGTCTTCAATGTTGCGGGAGCTCTTTTGATTTGTAGTCATTTGGAGGGTGGCTGTGGCCCTTTATTTTTCGTCTCTGATACAAGAGTGCTTCTAATCTGTAGCCGTTTGGAGGGTGGTTGTGGCCCCTTCAAATATTTCCCACGCTTACCAAATATGTGGGGATTCGCTCTTTATGTGTAGCCATTTTAAGGGTGGTTGTGGCCCTTTCAACAATCTCCCCTCCTCTCAGGATTCGGGGAACACTCTTTGTACGTAGCCATTTTAAGGGTGGTTGTGGCCCTTTCACTCATTTCCCGCCTTCGATGTTGCGAGAGTGCTCTATATCTGTAGCCATTTGAAGGGTGGTTGTGGCCCTTTCTTTGTAGTCATTTTAAGGACGACTATGACCCTTTTTATTTATAGTTGATTTAGGGACAATTGTGACCCTTTTATTTCTTCACTGCTCTCTCAAGATTTGCATGAAAACTCTTTATTTGTCTGTACCCGATTAGAGGGTGGCTCTAACACTAAACAAATGAGTTTTTTTTTTTTTTTTTGCTTTTTTTTTTGAAAAAGAAAAGTTACCGAAAATAATCAACGACAAGTATGTAAATGCCCCTAGTGGCAGATTGAAATCACTTGAATCCACGTAACTTCTCCTAAATGAGGACTCAGCTGCTCGAGTCAAATATGTTAATCACGTCAGTTTCTTGAGCTGTGTACCATCTAATGGGCTACACTGACAATAATTTTTTCCTCGCTTGACCTCCCAAATGCATATTCATCGGAACAGTAAACCTTTACGGGATCCTCGATTCCTTTATATGATCTATTCATCTATTGATATTCCCTCATCCAAGGTCATGCTCGATCTCAATAGGGAATGGCCCACAATTAACACACCAATTGTGTTAGGCTTGTCGCGTATTGGATGAATGACCTGGTTGATGAACACACGTGGATGGTGTTGAGTTTGGCACGGCAGGCCGCAGATGGTAAATTGGGGCATAGATATTGCTTGAGATATCCGAGACAAATTCGGCAGCTAACACAACAATGGTCGACGAGCTAAGGTGTCGTGCACGAGATGTTCTCTTCATGGGCTTTGATTTGGATGATTACCTGAGCTGCACAATGAGTAAGGAAAAACTCAAATTTTGGGGATAAAAATCAAGTACAATTTATCGCACCTGAGCGTTGGGTATCCCGAGTGCACAATTTTTTCTTCGTGCAACTGGATGGCTGCAAGTTCCTTTTATGTTGCCCCATTTAGTCGACGGAACTTATGTGTGCAGGATACCTAACCAAGGTTACCTGAAAAGAGCGAATGAAATATTAGTATAAAGAATAAAATAAGTCATGCATGATTTTTTGAAAAATTTCTAATGTCATTCATTTCATAATTTTGATTACTTTTAAAAAAAAAAGAATCAAAATTTATGATCTAAGTTGTTTTTCGCTATCATGGAGTTTACTGAGTTTGCTAAGTGCACTATTTGTCTCGAACGCATGACAGATACTCAAAACAAAGTTTTTTCAAAAGTATTTTCACGTCCTTTGTTTGGACTTGAATAGTCACACTCAACTGAACGAATAAAATATTTTTTTCAAAAATTAGAATCGAAACTCCCATTTTTAAACGCATGCTCATGCAAATGTCGAAATGAAGGTCTTGCCGAAAAAAGTGTATTACACCTTGGATAAAAACGAACGACACTTTGAGTTTTTTTAAAAATTCATGCATGCTCGAAAGTTAAAGTTCTATTGTTAAGAAAGTTACAGCTTACGACCAGATTACCTGAATAGTGCACAGTGAATGCTTATTTTGAAATGAAAATTTTAGATGAATTCTCTTTTTAACAAAAAATAATCCAAATGCGATGCATGCGTGAATTTGAAAGCTCTATAGTAAAAAAAAAAAAAAAAACTTATAATTTACCTGAAATGTTTTTTTTTTAAATAATGCATATTGAATTCATGCTTTAAAAAAATCAGGTAAAAGTTTATTGAAAATGATGCATATGTGATTCATGAATGAAGTTAAAAGCTTTAAGAGCTAAAAAGGAATTACAAATTTTCCTAATTAAAAAAAATATGAACATTGAATGCATTAACAGAATTTACAACTTACATGAAATAAGGTACCTACGAAAGTAGATTTAACCTTCATTAGATATTTTGGAGTTCATACAACGGATTACAGGAAGGCGTCAACTGATCGCTCTTTTTGAAAAGTACTAAGGTTAATAAGCATAAGTTGTACTTAATCTAAAAATACTTAAAGTATATATGTAAAAATAGAGATAAATGGATTGATGATGTGTTTGACGTCTTCATAGGTGACTTGTCGGCAAGTTGATTCTGCCACGTGCCACATAGTTCCTCAGTGCATCTAGCGTATTAAGCTCTTCAATCTCCACCCTTGGGGATGAACAAATGTTGGTGTTATGCCCCCCAGTTTTATGGTGCTTGCATCGTTCTTCAACGTTCTTGCCAAGGAAGGCAGTCATTGGCTCAAGTAGACGAGGAAGCTTGTTTTCTGGGAGTTTGATATTTGTTTCTTCCACCTTCATGCTCCAAGGACTGTAGAAGTCGTCATAATTGGTTCCCTGAATGACGTTGTTTTTCCCACGCTTCGTGAGAGGTGGATTATTATCCGCCTTTTCCTGAAGACTGCACATGAGACTTCTTTTGATGCTTATTGCTTTGGTCGATATACTTCTTCATTTCTCCTTTTAAGATGAAGCTGTTTACATGGAATCTTAAGCTGACACAGTTGTCCGTCTCGTGGCCATACACTTCGTGATTTTCATACCATTTGCTTTCATCCTTTCCCAATGTGCCTTTGCGGAATTTAGAGGGCTTTTTCCAAAGCTTGGTCTTCTTCATCTCTTTCAAGATGAGAGATAGCGGTGTGTTCAATGGAACACATTTGGCGAGATTGGTCTCTTTGAGCCTTTGGACGTCTGACTGGAATGGCCTCTTTTGTTTTTGTTGTCTCTTTTTCCAGGAAGCGTCCATCTTTTCCTCAATTATAGCCTTCAAGGTTCTTGTTGTAAGTCCCGTGATTGGGACATCATCGTCATCAACAGGTTTTCCCCATTCCTCCTTGTGATGGATGTCAGCGTCGTCTTGGCTTGTCATCGTGGAGGATCCTTCCTTGTGCATTTTTGAGCGAGAGGTCGGAGGTTGTTTCCATGTCCCCTCTTGGTGTTGTGCTATCATATACGGATTGTATGAGCGCGCAACTCCTTGCCTTGTTTGTCGGTACTGGAGGGTACCTTCCATGTATTTCCCCCTACTCCTTGGTGCGGTATGTCTTGATGACTTGTGTTTCGGGACATTGCTCTTGTCCCCTCGGTTTTTCCGTTGTTTGGAGGCGGAGCTGGTGATGGCGGGGCACATCCTTGGTTCCTTTGCATCCTTCGTAATGCAAGCAGCTCTTCGAGCGCGGCCATCATGGTAGGAGTGATAGGTAGTGGCGGGTTGACACCTTCATATTGGGGGACTCCCTCTTCTGGCATCCCAAATTCTTTATTGATGTGCTCATTGGGCTCAAATCCCATCGGGGGTGTAAAGTGCTTTGCATTGTGGACTCCTTGGTCATACTGTGCGAAGGGCGCACTTCTTGTTGGCATGAAGAAGGCATTGGATGTGGCAACATGCATGTGGGAGGATCCAAGTTGACTTCTTGTCGACTTCTGCGTGGTTATGACCAAGGCGTCGTGGTGCACATTGTGCTCTTCGTCCTTTGATGATACATCAATGACATCTTTTATGGCAACATCCTTCATGACGGCATCCTTTATGTCGGCATATTTCATGACGGCATCCTGAGACTTGTGCATTGTCTTTGCAACGATCCCTGCTTGCTCGTATGACTTCTCGCCTCCAGCATCAAAGTCTTCATGGATCACATGTACGTTTGCCATCTTTTCCGAATAGGATGCAATGTACATCGTACTCTGGACTTCAAGACCATGCTGTGTGGAAGGCACATTGCTTGTTGGCATGGAGGATCCTTGATTATTTAGAGTCTCCCTGAATGCGATAAGTTCTTCAAACGCATCCATCATGGCTGGTGTGACTGGTGGCATGTTGCTTGCGCCTCTTGCTTGCTGCTGCACTCCGCCAGCTGGCATCCCGTATGGGAACTCTTTGTTCCCTTCCGTCCTTTGCTCGAACTCGTGCACTAGAACCTCGTTCTGCACGTCGGGACCATGCTACGCGGAAGGAGCATTTGCAGTTGGCATGGAAGAGGCGGTAAACTCTGCATCTGGAATGTGAGAAGGTCCTGGTAGGCTTCTCATCGGCTTCGGCTTGCTCGCACCCGCCTTTTTCGTACGTCTTCCTGTCATAGCTTGCGGTATGGAACGGCTCCCTGTTCGAATCATGCTGACGGTGCCAAGTGTTGAGATCGTTTCCACTTGGGATATCTCGAACTTCTTTTCAGGGACCTCGATACTCGATCCACGAAGATAAGATGCACAAAAATAAGATGCAAAATTAAAAATAAAAGTTCTACAACTAAAGAAATTATAATTTACCAGAAATGTTTTATTTTTTTGAAAATAATGCATATGAGATGCATATCTTTAATAAAAAAATTCAGGTAAAAGATTTTTTTTCAACATAAGAGCCCTTAAACTAAGAGAGCCTCCGATTTATCTAATAAGTTTTTTTTAAAAAAATAATGCATACTGGATGCATTATTAAAAATAAAACAATTTAGATAAAAAAACTTTAATGATGCATTTGGAATGCACGTTTGAAATTAGAAACTCTAATAGCTAAAGAGGAATAATTACGATCTTTCCTAAAACATATTTTTAAAAGTAATGCATACGTATCGCACTAACCCAAATTAAAACTTACCTGAAGATTTTTTTTAAATAATGCGTATGAAACGCATGTTTAAAATAAAAAATTCAGCTAAGAGGTTTTTTTTTAAAAAAAAACAATGCATATGAAATACATGTTTGAAAAGAAAATTTCTACAACTGAATGACTAACTACTTAGCTGAAAAAGATTTTTTGTTTTTAATAAAAAAAGCAATGAGATGAAAGCGCTAGAAATAAAAGTTATACAAGCAGTACTATTTACATAATAACCTTTACAACAAAAAAAAAACACGGATATAACACGACATGTTAGGGGGGGGTAAAAATGTGTGGCTTTGCTCTACAAGGTAGGTTCCACTGATAGGCTCCCGACAAGGTGGTTTCCTACCCCCATCATAGGGATCACAAGACATTCACAAGTGAGCGGAATTTTCGGAGTCGTACCGGCGGCCTAGCCGCTCCGGTTGTACCGTACTAACCCTCCGGGGTTCCTAGTCGCCCTAGGTTTTAGGTGTTTTGGACATTACACTAAAGTGAGTGTGACGAATTCAAATAATACATATACAACAAAGAAAAAGAATCAGTCATAATAAAAAACTTAACTCAA
The DNA here is from genome assembly GCA_036873135.1 of Clarkia xantiana subsp. parviflora. Classification (NCBI taxonomy): domain Eukaryota; kingdom Viridiplantae; phylum Streptophyta; class Magnoliopsida; order Myrtales; family Onagraceae; genus Clarkia; species Clarkia xantiana. Next base: position 13,189,094 of record JAPTYO010000012.1, on the reverse strand, counting down.
CACCCGAAATCAAAAAAAAAAAAAACAAGTTAGAATAACAAAGTCAAATATAAATAAAAAAATGGCAAATAAGCAAATATAAAGAGCCCGGACCCTCTAAAACTTCCCCAGCAGAGTCGCCAGATTGTCGGACCTAAAATATGACTTAAGGCGAATTACGTTTTGAAAAACGCGGATTTTGAAACAATCTTGTTGAGATCGTTTCCACTTGGGATATCTCGAACTTCTTTTTTAGGGATCTCTACCTCGATCCCTGTCTCAATCTTCTATACGCCGGGTCCTGCAGAGCGGGCGATAACCAGCTTGGAGAGGGGGGTGGTGCTGGTTGTGCCCTCTCAGATGCTAAAGTAAGAATTTTAGAGAGAGGTCAGAGCACAAATAGCCAATTCTCCAGAGTTTCGAGTTCACCTTCTGAAAATGGGAGATCTAGGCCCCTATTTATAGGAAATTTGAGAACTGTGCCCGGTTTGATGTCGGTTTACAGGAAAACGCTTACCGACATCGAGGTTGGCTATATGCGTACTAACTTCCCGTACTTAGTAAAATCAGGGGTAAACGCGCAGTATTAGTCAGTAATCCGGACCGTGTCGACATCCGACATGGTCCGGATTGCTGGGGCAATCCGGAGGTCCCCGGTCCGGGTGCGACGCACATCCAGACCGTTTTGACCCGGGGTGACTGCGGTAGGATCCGTTTTGTGGTTCTAGTGTGTTTGCGAGGTCCGAAACGTAAATATGAACCCGAATTGGACAGATATCCAACACTTGCCCCCCGAGTCAAGTAGAGGTTCAAAACCCATGCTTGACTCTATTTAAGATAGGATATTCGTCCAATTTAGGTTCGACACTGACCTCAGGAGTGGCCTGTTTGTCAGTCGAGTGCGCGAAGCACAGATTCATCCATCTTTATCTTTCCGATGAACGTACATAATCTATTCACAGGGTTAGCGTAACAGACGGTATATATATAACCATGTGCAGTTAACGACTTATTCATAATAACATGCAATAAGCGAAATACGTGTGATAATAAGTAATCATGCAACGCGGTGTCATCTTGGTACGTGACGTGAACGTGTAACATGATGTTAACATGAAAATGGTGACATGGATGATGTAATCGTGCAGTAAGCAAAATACTTAGAGCAATATAAAAATGGAGAGCATGCTTGTCAACATGAAGCATGATGTAAACATAGAATACGATGCAAGCGTGTAATATATTGTAAACACGTAACATGATGTAAGCGTTCAATTCATATTTAGATTATAAAAATAATCGTATAACAATCATAAGTTAGCATTATGCATATATAAAAATAATAACATGCATAATAGTCTATACGTACGCAACATGCGATAATGATCGTACGTAGCGCGTCATGCAACATTAGGGAGTATGTATGTAATGCAAGCATAGGAGAGATGTAAGTATGCTCATAAATGATACTAAGGACTTGTGCGAAAATAGATATTAGTTTAGTCCTTAGCACATGGAGTAGACACTATTAGAGAAAATTAGGAGAGAGAATAGTCATTAGCTTACATCCTCCTTTGATAGTTTTCCAAGAAGCTCTCATTGTTTGTTGAAGAAGGAGCCTATGGAAGTGTAAATTTGGAGTGGTCACCATAATATGCATACAAGGTGTTTGATGAAATGCATTAAGATACTTAGCCTCAAATCGGCCAAAAAATTTCTAAGTGCTGAAAATTTTAGAAAAGTGCAAATGAATTGTTATACTTCCCTTATGCATAACATTCATTGCCGACAAGTTGCTTCATGCCTCAGCCGTTGTTTTAGCATGCTCGATGTTGACAATCGGTAGTTGTTCGTACATGGTCGTCAATGGTTGTGTGTTGGTAGTGAAGCCTTAGGCAATGTGCGCTGAGCATCATGTATTGATCATTGGTCCCTGTATGCAAGAATGCTAAAACACTTAGAAAATATTTCAATAATATCTAGTGCTTGTTACCATTGATGTAGTCATATGATTCTTGTTGACCGTCGGCATAGAAACACATAGAAAATATTTCGTAGTAGTTGATGTTTGCCACTTGATGTACGTTATACGTCGTCATGCTAGTATACCTGGAGAATGCTCCTAAATAGTTGATTTAATGCCGCTTGTTGATTGTTGACATCAAGGAAATACTTAGACGATATTTTATGACGGTTGATTTCTTGTCGCATATAGTCCCATGTCGTAAGTGAAATACTTAGAAAATATTTCAGCCATATCGTGCTGCATGCCGGCACCTTGTCGTACATAGATATTTGATAGTATGCTGACGGCTTGTTGTATGTTGACACTAGTAGCATATTGACACTTAGTAGCATGCTAACCGCTTGCAATATGCTGACTGTCATCCTGAGCAAAACACTTAGAAAATATTTCTTGATGGTCAACACCTTGTTATGTGTCGATTGCTGGCATAGTGGAATACTTAGAACATATCACTTGATAGTCGACACATTGCCATATGTCGACAGCTGTATGCGCATGCTCGTTATGTACACGCTTGTATGCGTGCACTTGCCCCCACACTTAGAATCTTTTCTATATCCATTGTTATGCGCGCTGTATCCATAGACTTGATGTAGAGATATGGTGCATGTCGTCGGCTGTCATGGTAAAACACTTCGAAAATATCTCGTCTTTGTTATCATGAGTAAGACCACTATTCCCATTCTGCGAGTAACTCTATGTCCGGATGTCAACATGGTTGAGTAGCTAAACAATGCACCAAGTGTAGATGTTGACGTCTTTACTTGATTAATTGATGTCGGTATTCATATACTTCCTTCCGAAGATTTGGTATGTTGATGATCTTTATAATTTGTATCATGCTGCAATGTAGGTCGGACCGATGGAGAAAGCTCATCTTTGCAAACAGCCGATGTACATGGTAACCCACTTATTGGAAAGGATGTCCGCACTATTGCCCCCGCTACTCCGGAGTCTCCAGATATGATTGCAGTAAAGAACTTGTGAGTAAGGCACCTCCTTGTATCTTCTTTGAACTTGTTAATTTTCCAAGTTGTTGCTTTCATGTTGCTTTTGTTTGCAAGTTGCTCCGTACACGCGACTGAACGCGTGGTTGCAATTCCTGGCTTTAGCACAATTCAAAAGATCCGTCGCAGGGGCGCGTTCCTCGAGCGATTCTAAGTTTTCTATGCCGAGTGCGACCGTGCCAATTCCTTCTTGCGATAAAGGGAATAGAGTTGACGGTCGTGCAGTGGCGCCTTCTGCCCCCCGGTCGAGGGACCGGCCCAAGGAGGAGCGTTCCTCCCATTGAGATAAGCGTTGTTTGTTTCTTCACACTTGAAGCTTGAACTTGAAGATGGCTGATTTTGATGCATGCATTGCTGCTTGTCGCGCCCATGTTGAAGAATTATGTTGTACTGAAATTGAAGCGGCCATTCTTGCCGTATTTTTGTGAGGATGACGACATTGCATTTGATGTCGTCATTATGAACTCTTTACCTTAGTTCCTTGAAGATGACGTTACCTCCTGGTTGGTATTAAGTTGTCTGCTTTCAGCATGTTGAACCCTTAAGTTATCTCCACTGTCCGTATGTATTGGACTTGCATGATAAGATATATATCCTTAGATGATGAGCATGATGTCCGTAGTTACGACTGTATGTCGCGCATTGTTGAGTGTTATGAGCGCCCCTTTTGGTTAGATTCCAAGGCATGCCAAGATGTGTACACTAGGTACTTGTAGCATTGCATGTAGTAATGTACTTGGCACTTGGCCCTTGACATGTAGCAGTGTCGTCTTGACGAAGCAAGACTTAAGTTTATACCGTCTCTTAGTTCCACTATAGGCGACGTTGTACAAGACTCGAATTGTAAGTTTGGTGAGTTTTTCAAACAGGGCGCGCTCCTGCTAGCGTTTTTGAATGAAGCCTGCCAACTTAAGATACAAGTCTTCTTTATGTGATATGTATAGTTTGAGTGTACATGAAGCCATCCTAACAAGGAATGTATCTTCATGGCGTATGAACCCTTAAGAGGGATATACATACTTTGTAGATATGTGGGGTTGTCGTCTAACAAGAGGACTTCCGCCACGATGGGGTGATCAGTCCCACCTAAGTGCCGCATCCTGGTTTGTATGCAGGGAATGGCTATGAACATGAATATTTGCCTCTAAGAGCATTTCGCAGCATGCCATTTTTTAGAAGTAAACATGGGGTTTGCCCTTGCAAAGAGGATACCGCAGCATGCTACTTTTGATAGTAAATCTTGGTGTTTATCCAAGATATTGCTTGTTGTTGACACCTTTGGAATAGTCGTCACTTTGAGTAGAGAATTTTATAAGTCCCTTTTTGTAGATAACCCGCAAGTTGTCATCCCCACATATAAGTTGACTGTGCACATAGCGCGATGGCTTTGTGTTGCTGACATCTTCTTGATATAGACGCCGTTATAGATGGAGAAATAAACTCCTTGTTGGTGTAGATAATAGATATGTTGGCGTTGTATGCCATAAGTTCCTCGTTACACATAGTGTTTAGCTTGTATTGTTAAAGTAGATATTATGCGCATAGGTTGCTACCTGGCGCAATTCCAATGTAGTAATCATAGTGTAGTATGTACCTACGAACAGGATTACGCTTTGTCAGATAGTTGCAATGTTTGTAAGTTTGTAAAAATATGGAGTTATGAATATCTTTTTAACTAATGCATAAAATAAATAGAGTAAAGGAATCTGATACGAGGATCCCTTCATTGTGTAGAAAACTTACCTTAGTGCAGATGTGATATGTGCGGACATGTCGGGAGCGGATCTTTTCAAGTACCACTCACTGTATGTGTTTGTGAATATGTACGTACAAGGAGAGACTATGCATTGCTGTATGCATCCTTTAGTCAATACACGTCGATGCTTCCTTAGTATGATGCACATACATATATATGATCGTTGCTTGATATTGTTTCCAAGGGAAGAGCTGATGTTTGAGTAGAATATTCGCTGAGATGCCGCGAGTTATAATTAACTTGGAGACTTGTTGTGATGATGCAAATGATATATACGCGGCCATTACTTGGCTTAGATGCCTAAGTAGAATGTCCATAGATAGAGAATTCCAGAGAGTGTTGCATACAGCTCCTCCTAGTGTTGTTCTCCAGATAAGATGTGTCATTGAGATATCTCTTGGATGTACATATAACCTGTCTCAAATTAGTCGCAATACTTTGAGGTATATATTGGTTAAGGAATAGAATAGAGTTATAAATCTCCTCATATGGCTCTATCGCCTGTAATGCCAATATGACTGGATCAGACTATTCGCGACTAGTTAGTTCCGTTCAGCTTGGATTCTGTTTTGACTAAACCAAGCTACCCTGAGTAGTTGTCCTACTTGAGTGGTCTGCTTTATTCATAATAGTGCTGTTGTGAAGTTGTTACCTCATACCTGAGTTTACCTTTGGCAATAACGCGTGTTACCTGGACCTAGTTTTAAGTAGGAGATATCGTCTTTTGAGGGCGATGCTTGGTGTTGATAACAGACATATGGGTGTTATATGGCCTAAGCCGTTTGTTGTTCCTAGTGCGATAGCTTGTGTTGTTGACGCAATTAATATGTGCGTTGCTTTTGGTTTTATTCTAAAGTAATGAGCATAGTGCAATAAGGTACCTACGAAAGTAGATTTAACTTTCATTAGATATTTTGGAGTTCATACAACGGATTACAGGAAGGCGTCAACTGATCGCTCTTTTTGAAAAGTACTAAGGTTAATAAGCATAAGTTGTACTTAATCTAAAAAGACTTAAAGTATATATGTAAAAATAGAGATAAATGGATTGATGATGTGTTTGACGTCTTCATAGGTGACTTGTCGGCAAGTTGATTCTGCCACGTGCCACATAGTTCCTCAGTGCATCTAGCGTATTAAGCTCTTCAATCTCCACCCTTGGGGATGAACAAATATTGGTGTTATGCCCCCCCCAGTTTTATGGTGCTTGCATCGTTCTTCAACGTTCTTGCCAAGGAAAGCAGTCATTGGCTCAAGTAGACGAGGAAGCTTGTTTTCCGGGAGTTTGACATTTGTTTCTTCCACCTTAATGCTCCAAGGACTGTAGAAGTCGTCATAATTGGTTCCCTGAATGACGTTGTTTTTCCCACGCTTCGCGAGAGGTGGATTATTATTCGCCTTTTCCTTTGCCTTTTCCTAAATACTCCACATGAGACTTCTTTCGATGCTTATTGCTTTGGTCGATATACTTCTTCATTTCTCCTTTTAAGATGAAGCTGTTTACATGGAATCTTAAGCTGATACAGCTGTCCGTCTTTTGGCCATACACTTCGTGATTTTCACACCATTTGCTTTCATCCTTTCCCAATGGGCCTTTGCGGAATTTAGAGGGCTTTTTCCAAAGCTTGTTCTTATTCATCTCTTTCAAGATGAGAGATAGCGGTGTGTTCAATGGAACACATTTGGCGGGATTGGTCTCTTTGAGCCTTTGGACGTCTGACTGGAATGGCCTCTTTTGTTTTTGTTGTCTCTTTTTCCAGGAAGCGTCCATATTTTCCTCAATTATAGCCTTCAAGGTTCTTGTTGTAAGTCCCATGATTGGGACATCATCATCATCAACAGGTTTCCCCATTCCTCCTTGTGACGGATGTCAGCGTCGTCTTGGCATGTCATTGTGGAGGAACCTTCCTTGTGCATTTTTGAGCGAGAGGTCGGAGGTTGTCTCCATGTCCCCTCTTGGTGTTGTGCTATCATATACGGATTGTATGAGCGCGCAACTCCTTGCCTTGTTTGTCGGTACTGGAGGGTAACTTCTGTGTATTGCCCCCTACTCCTTGGTGCAGTATGTCTTGATGACTTGTGTTTCGGGACATTGCTCTTGTCCCCTCGGTTTATCCGTTGTTTGGAGGCAGAGCTGGTGATGGCGGGGCACATCCTTGGTTCCTTTGCATCCTTCGGAATGCAAGCAGCTCTTTGAGCGCGGCCATCATGGTAGGAGTGATAGGTAGTGGCGGGTTGACACCTTCATATTGGGGGACTCCCTCTTCTGGCATCCCAAATTCTTTATTGATGTGCTCCTTGGGCTCAAATCCCATCGGGGGTGTAACGTGCTTTGCATTGTGGACTCCTTGGTTATACTGTGCGAAGGGCGCACTTCTTGTTGGCATGAAGAAGGCATTGGATGTGGCAACAGGCATGTGGGAGGATCCAAGTTGACTTCTTGTCGACTTCTGCGTGGTTATGACCAAGGCGTCGTGGTGCACATTGTGCTCTTCGTCCTTTGATGAGACATCAATGACATCTTTTATGGCAATATCCTTCATGACGGCATCCTTTATGTCGGCATATTTCATGACGGCATCATGAGACTTGTGCATTGTCTTTACAACGTTTCCTGCTTGCTCGTATGACTTCTCGCCTCCAGCATCAAAGTCTTCATGGATCACATGTATGTTTGCCATCTTTTCTGAATAGGATGCAATGTACATCGTACTCTGGACTTCAAGACCATGCTGTGTGGAATGCACATTGCTTGTTGGTATGGAGGATCCTTGATTATTTAGAGTCTCCCTGAATGCGATAAGTTCTTCAAACGCATCCATCATGGCTGGTGTGACTGGTGGCATATTGCTTGCGCCTCTTGCTTGCTGCTGCACTCCGTCAGCTGGCATCCCGTATGGGAACTCTTTGTTCCCTTCCGTCCTTTGCTCGAACTCGTGCACTGGTACCTCGTTCTGGACGTCGGGACCATGCTACGCGGAAGGGGCATTTGCAGTTGGCATGGAAGAGGCGGTAGACTCTGCATCTGGAATGTGAGAAGGTCCTGGTTGGCTTCTCGTCGGCTTCGGCTTGCTCGCACCCGCCTTTTTCGTACGTCTGCCTGTCATAGCTTGCGGTATGGAACGGCTTCCTGTTCGAATCACGCTGACGGCGCCAAGTGTTGAGATCGTTTCCACTTGGGATATCTCGAACTTCTTTTCAGGGACCTCGATCCACGAAAATAAGATGCACAAAAATAATATGCAAAATTAAAAATAAGATGCAAAATTAAAAATAAGATGCAAAATTAAAAATAAAAGTTCTACAACTAAAGAAATTATAATTTACCAGAAATGTTTTTTTTTTATGAAAATAATGCATATGAGATGCATATCTTTAATAAAAAAAATCAGGTAAAAGGTTTTTTTCAACATAAGAGCCCTAAAACTAAGAGAGCCTCTGATTTATCTAATAAGTTTTTTTAAAAAAAAAATAATGCATACTGGATGCGTTAAAAACAATTTAGATAAAAAGTTTTTTTAATGATGCATTTAGAATGCACGTTTGAAATTAGAAACTCTAATAGCTAAAGAGGAATAATTACGATCTTTCCTAAAACGTATTTTTAAAAGTAATGCATACGTAACGCACTAACCCAAATTAAAACTTACCTGAAGATTTTTTTTTTTAAATTATGCGTATGAAACGCATGTTTAAAATAAAAAATTCAGCTAAGAGGTTTTTTTCAAAAAAAACTATGCATATGAAATACATGTTTGAAAAGAAAATTTCTACAACTGAATGACTAACTACTTAGCTGAAAAAGATTTTTTGTTTTTAATCAAAAAAAACAATGAGATGAAAGCATGAGAAATAAAAGTTATACAAACAGTACTATTTACATAATAACCTTTACAACAAAAAACAAATACGGATATAACACGACATGTTAGGGAGGTAAAAAGGTGTGGCTTTGCTCTACAAGGTAGGTTCCACTGATAGGCTCCCGACAAGGTGGTTTCCTACCCCATCATAGGGATCACAAGACATTCACAAGCGAGCGGAATTTTCGGAGTCGTACCGGCGGCCTAGCCGCTCCGGTCGTACCGTACTAACCCTCCGGGGTTCCTAGTCGCCCTAGGTTTTAGGCGTTTTGGACATTACACTAAAGTGAGTGTGACGAATTCAAATAATACATATACAACAAAGAAAAATAATCAGTCATAATAAAAACTTAACTCAACACCTGAAATCACAAAAAAAATAACAAGTTAGAATAACAAAGTCAAATATAAATAAAAAAATGGAAAATAAGCAAATATAAAGAGCCCGGACCCTCTAAAACTTCCCCAGCAGAGTCGCCAAAATGTCGGACCTAAAATATGACCTAAGGCGAATTACGTTTTGAAAAACGCGGATTTTGAAACAATCTTGTTGAGATCGTTTCCACTTGGGATATCTCGAACTTCTTTTCAGGGACCTCGATCCTCGATCCACGAACTAACTTTAACTTCTACCTTGATCCCCGAACTAACTTTTGATCTCTGTCTCAATCTTCTATACGCCGGGTCCTGCAGAGTGGGCGATAACCAGCATGGAGAGGGGGGGTGGTGCTGGTTGTGCCCTCTCCGATGCTAAAGTCAGAGTTTTAGAGAGAGAAAGTTTAGAGAGAGGTCAGAGCACAAATAGCCAATTCTCCAGAGTTTCGAGTTCACCTTCTGAAAATGGGAGATCTAGGCCCCTATTTATAGGAAACTTGAGAACTGTGCCCGGTTTGATGTCGGTTTACAGGAAAACGCTTACCGACATCGAGGTTGGCTATATGCGTACTAACTTCCCGTACTTAGTAAAATCAGGGGTAAACGCGCAGTATTAGTCAGTAATCCGGATCGTGTCGACATCCGACATGGTCCGGATTGCCTTGGCGATCCGGACTTGTTCAGATTGCCTTATGGCAATCCGGAGGTCCCCGGTCCGGGTGCGACGCACATCCAGACCGTTTTGACCCGGGGTGACTGCGGTAGGATCCGTTTTGTGGTTCTAGTGTGTTTGCGAGGTCCAAAACGTAAATATGAACCCGAATTGGACAGATATCCAACAAATCTCCACTAGTTAATTCTTAGGCTAACTAGAATCCTAAATTAGCTAAGTGCATAATGAATTAAACACATAGGTACTGAATCGGTCTACGATCAAAAATTCGAGTTATGAGGTTCCATTACGAATTAAAAATATAATTTTTAACTACGCCCTTTCGGTACTCAATTCACTCTGTTTGACGATACTCAGTTCACTTAGTTTGTCAATTTTATTCTTAAATATACGTTACATCAGTTTAACTAACGATGCAAAAATATTATCTAATATTGTCAACTATAATTCTAAGTCTTAAAAATTAATTGTAATCTATAGTTTCTAGCAAGAATGAAATCTAACACATTAAAATTAGGGTTAAGAACACAATAGGGGCCTGAATGTTTGCCCATGTTGCCAAAAGGGGTCTGAATTGAAAAAAACGTATTATTAAGGGACTGAATTTTGAGTTTTGTGTTTTTTCAAGTCTCCGTCCAAATTTTCTGTTAAATCTAACAGAATCACGTGAAAAGACAAAAATACCTTTTTGTAATTATTATACAATTTATCAATTTAATTAATAAAATGTGAAATGTCTAAAATACCCCTACACACTAATTATGCACTTAAGGCCACCACGCTCCGGCCACCGCCCGGCGACCACCACCGGCCTCCGGCGACCGCCACCGGCCTCCGATCGGAGCCAAAAAAGCTCCGATTGGAGCTCCGAAGCTCCGATCGGAGCCAAAAAAGCTCCGATCGGGGCCAAAAAAGCTCCGGTCGGAGCTTTGGAGCTCCGGTCGGAGCTTTGGAGCTCCGGTCGGAGCTTTGGAGCTCCGGTCGGAGCTTTGGAGCTCCGGTCGGAGCTTTGGAGCTCCGGTCGGAGCTTTGGAGCTCCGGTCGGAGCTTTGGAGCTCCGGTCGGAGCTTTGGAGCTCCGGTCGGAGCTTTGGAGCTCCGGTCGGAGCTTTGGAGCTCCGGTCGGAGCTTTGGAGCTCCGGTCGGAGCTTTGGAGCTCCGGTCGGAGCTTTGGAGCTCCGGTCGGAGCTCTGTGGCTCCGGTCTGGCTCCGGTCGGAGCTCTGTGGCTCCGGTCGGAGCTCTGTGGCTCCGGTCGGAGCTCTGTGGCTCCGATCGGAGCTCTGTGGCTCCGATCGGGGCCACAGGGCTCCCGATCGGAGCCACAGACCCGAGCGGGAGCCACAGTGCTCCGATCAGAGCTTTTTTAGCTCCGATTGGAGCTTTTCGGTCGTCGCCGGAGGTCGGTGGTGGTCGCCGGAGGCCGGTGGTGGTCGCCGGAGGTCGGTGGTGGTCGCCGGAGGCCGGTGGTGGTCGCCGGAGTCGGGGTGGTGGTGGTCGCCAGAGCTGTGGTGGCTTAAAGGGTATTTTCGTCATTTTAGGTCAAACATATGAGAGACACACTTTGGTCAAAGGGCATTTTCGGGTTTTCAAATTATTTTTGGTCACATGCCAAGCATGTGACCACTTTCCGTCACTTTTAACAGAAAAAATAGACGGAGACCTCAATTATACACAAAACTAAAAATTCAGGCCCTTAATAATACGTTTTTTCAATTCAGACCCCTTTTGGCAACATGGGCAAACATTCAGGCCCCTATTGTGTTCTTAACCCTTAAAATTATCTAACATGCCTAAATCCACAAACAACATAATATATGTTCAACATACATATTTAACTTAAGTAATTAAAATTTAATTAACCTAAACAAATTTGATTCAAATAATTTAAACAAAATCTAATTTAATATAATAATATATGAATAAAAAAATATAATAAAAAAAAACTGTTACGGCACCTACCTGGCTGCAGACTCGGACGGAGGTGGGTAACAACAGCCGCCAAGACCACGACTGCGGTGGCTTCTGGGACCGGAGCGACGTTGGAGCAGTGGCGGGACGGGACGAGCGACACAGGGCGAAGCAGGGGTGGATAGGGGGAGGTCACCGTGAGCAGAATCTTGGTCGGAGATCGTGGCTGGATGGAGGTTGGACGACGCCAGGGAACAGGTGGCAGTGATGGCAGCTCCGACGAGCACTGAAGGTGGAAACTCCAGGACGGGGCGAGGTGGTGACTGCGGGAGTGGGCAGCGCAAGGCCGGACGTGGCGCCGGTGATGGTTGCTACCGGAGCTGTTCAGATGCTGAAAAAAAACGAAGAGGAGAGAGAGAGAGAGAGAGAGAGAGAGAGAGAGAGAGAGAGAGAGAGAGAGAGAGAGAGAGAGAGAGAGAGAGAGAGAGAGAGAGAGAGAGAGAGAGAGAGAGAGAGAGAGAGGGGGGGGGGGCTGAGGCGTGAGGTGGTCGAGGCTGGGCACCGGTAGGGCCGGCAGTCGAAGGCCGGTGGCGGGCAGCGCTGGTAGGAGAGACAAGGCCGGCGCGGTGGCTGGCTAGGAAGGCTGGCTGGATTCCATGGCTGCCGGTAGAGAGAGAAGACGAAGAACAAAAAAACAAACTTTACACTACATGACAAAAATGCACAGGTAACGAGAAAAGTAATATTATTATGGTTGTTGTATGTTTTTTACATGTAAATGACCATATTTATAGCTAAACTAGGACCCCAAACTAAAAAAAAATCTGAAAAATATGCATCATTAATATTCCGAAATACATATATATTTATATATTTTACCACAAATACACATAATATATTTTTTGAATATTTTACAACAAATAATGCATATACACTATCCTATTTTAAGCCAGTCCTATCTTTAGAAACTTTGCGACCTTCCATATTTAAATACTTCATTTTTTAGCGCGTCACATATGAAATTTTGAATATGCTACGCGCGGACCAAAATTAGCTGTTTACACTGGACCTTTGTCGAGTAGAAGAAATCACCCTTCAAGGGCGATTCTTGGTGTTGCCAACTTGGGCGAATCCGTATAGGAGATTGAGGTTGTTTTCCTCATTTGTGACTTCCTCTTAGGAAGAGTAGTGTCGCATGTTCTCGTGGCCTTTCATTTCTGATCTCCTCCTCTATAATTAGGTGGGGTGCCAAGAACTTGTTCGTTCGGTGCCCCCAAGTCGCTTGGTGGCCGCATCGTATTTCTTTCCTCAATTGTGATGAATGTCTTTTGTAAGTGGGATATCATTGAATCTTTCTAAGATTCGTAGTACGCGACGTGCCCCCGTTCTTGCGACGAGTTTTGGGCATTTTCCTTGGTGACTGCCATGTGGCAGCGCCCATATTTGAGGAGGACTTGTAAATTCATTCTCCCTTATTCCTTGAATTTTGATGTAAGTGTATTTGTTGGTGGAATTGAATATGGGTAATGGTCCCCATCTGGATGCGTGTCTCAGACGGGTGAGTGGCACTGGTACGCCTTGCGTCGCGTTCTATCGAACAGTGCCCTTTTATTGGGGCATTGCCTTACTTGATGTGTTTATCCTTAGTTTTTCCTTAGAAAAATTTCCGAGATTTTTTTGTGGAGAACCTCAAAATTCGTGATCTCCTTACAAGAGGTAGGCAATCCTCGTGACTCTTCATGGTGTTGTACCCCCATAGTGGATATGACTTGCAGCTTAAGTTCTTTTGAAGTTGTTCTTGTGTCACTGATGAATAAGTGGTTGAGGAATGTCAAACTGACGGAGTCCCCCGCTTTTCCTTTTGTTGTAGTCAGAGATAGTGCTTATTACCATCGTCTGTTCCGAGTGGCATAATAAATTATGGGGAGTAATCACTACGGATACTTAAACAAGGTACATGCTAGTAATAGGAATTATGCAGCGGAAGTTTCGCACATACCTTTGATAAATATTACACTTTTCTTGAAGATCATGAACATCAAATTTACCAATAACATCATGAAAATTTTCGGTTTTTTTTTTTTAAATTTTCAAGAACACCAATTTATCAAAATCATGAACTCCTAACACATGCTCTGATACCACTGTTAGATTATGGGGAGTAATCATTACGGATAATTAAACAAGGTACACACTAGTAATCAGAATTACGCAGCGGAAGTTTCGCACATACCTTTAAGGTGATCCGTAGACCCAAGATCTTCTTAGGAGGATGTTCACGATCCTCCGGTCGGGACCCGTAGAGGTTCTTGTTATAGAAGCCCTACGTGGTGCAAGCTCCACAGCAAAGCCTCTGATCGATTCATGGCACGAGGACGGACCTCTGGAGAGTTTGCTCGAAAGCAATTTGGCACACCCTTGGTGAGGGATATGGTTCGGCCGAACTAGGGTGTTATGGGGGGAGGGTTTTTCTCTCTAAAACACTCTTGTGAGTGAACTATGATTAACCCTAAAAATCCCCTAACACCTCTTATTTATAGGAGGAGTAAAGTGGACAAAAGTCCACTTCACCCCACCTAGGGTTTCAGCCGGCCTATGTATTTTGGGAGGCCCAAAATTGGGCCTCCCATGTCAATTGGGAATTGGGTCTAGCCCAATTACTCTAATGTTATATTTACCCAAGTTCATTAGGTAAACTATACATAATATGGGCTACCATTTACGGCGCCCATTACCATATGCTTACAATTATACCCATCCGTATTAGAGTCACCTCCTTCTTATTTACTCGGCAAATGAGTATTTGTAGGATGTCGGAGATAGCTCTCTCGCCTTCCCCGCGTGATGGGTCTGGCACAGATGTGCGTATGACGTAGGAGTCGATCTTGAATCCTTATTTCCCATGTTGTTAGGTCGATTGGTGTTTGCGTTCCGCAGTGGTGGTGGGGTTGTCACTTGAATAGTGTCCCCCTCTTGTTTATTACCGCGACGCGATGTTAAAAGCCTTTAAGCCCCTTCATACAGGTGTAGTCAGTGCATGCCCCTGGTTGGGGATGTTAGATTACGGGGAGTAATCACTACGAATACTATAAACATGGTACATACTAGTAACCGATATTACGCAGCGGAAGATTTGCACATACCTCAGACGTAATCCGTAGTCCCAAGATCCTGCAGCAGGGAGTTCACGGTCCTCTGGTCGGCACCCGTAGAGGTTCTTGTTAAGGAAGCCCTACGCGGTATATTCTCCAAAGCAAATCCTCTGATCGATTCTTGGCAGGGACGGATCTCTGGAGTGTTTGCTCGAAGGCAATTGGCACACCCTTGGTGTTATGAGGCTCGGCTGATGTGGTGTTATAGGGAGAAGAGTTTTTCTCTCTAAAAAACTCTGAGGGATTAAGGATTAACCTCATAAAACCTCTAACACCTCTTATTTATAGGAGGAGTAAAGTGGACAAAAGTTCACTTTACCCCCTACTAATAAGTTCGGCCGGCCACATGTTCAAGGAGACCCAATTTTGGGCCTCTCATGTCAATTGGGAATTGGGTCTGGCCCAATGTCCTAATGTGACATTTACCCAATTGTCTCAGGTAACATATACATATAATGGGCTTCCATTTACGGCGCCCATCACCATATGCTTACAGATCCCACTTGCCGGACTGGGAAGGTGCCAGTTAATGTATTGTCGTCCAAATCAGCATCAACATTTCACTCATTTGATCTCGCCCTTTCTTCCGAATAGTTCATATGAGGTTTGTCGTGCGATTAGCGAACACGACGAGCATCGTGCTACTCATCTGTTAGGAGTGTTGTAGCACCCGCGGAACGTTGATTCCCTTTCTTCAATCAACATGTAATAAACAATATAGTGTCGCGCTGCATCCTAGGTCAACTGTTAATTCTCCATTTGCCTAGTCTCCGCATAGGAGCACTTCTCCAAGGCATCCGTACAAGTATTCACAACCTTCAACTAATATCCGGTTGGTGGCCACCTAGTGAATACAAGAGTCGGTGAAGTACATGTGAGCTTGACCATCCCCATCACTCATATCCTTAGTCAAACCCAACCAGTTTCCAAAGACGTGGTCACTGGGCTTTTTTTTCCAGCACTACGCTCGTACGCAGGGAAGCGAACATTGAGCCTGGCCTTAGATTTGAGTTCTGAGTCCGTGAGGATACTTTGGGTGCCCCTTCATAAGGCTCCTAGGATCAATCACACACTTGAGGTGAAGAAGTTTGCGCCCGTTAGAATTACGAGTATTCTTATCTAGAACAACCGAGCTGTGACCCCGTGGTCGAACATGGCATGCGCAGTATGAAGCACGCGTCGATAGCATACCTGAACTTTTAAGTTGACAGGAATGGGATATGTCATATCATGCTATCACAGATTTTCATCTGGCCCACAATGTGGATTTATGACGAACAAAGTTCATCATGGCGATCTGCAAAGCGAAGATCATGTCGAGTTACTTCGAAACTAGATAATCGCCTCGCGTAATCAGGTTTATCCCCCTGATTCTTAGCCAGCCTTGCTTGGTAGAGGCCTTCCCTCCACCGCAAGACGACCGTACATGTGTGACTAGGTAAGGCCCACATTCGACATAGTTTGGCAGAGGATTGCGTCCTCCTACGACTTAGTTTATAGAACATAAATCTGATGTATTCAAACATTATGACGTCGATGGATAATAAACTCGATTACAATTCTCTCGTTTATTAAAAATGTAACTTTCAATTATCAAAATGTTATCACAGATACATGTCACTTTTAAACCCTACGCAATCCAAGGAGTTTCACATACTTTTCGAATATCTCCCTTCGTAGTGGTTTAGTTAATGGGTCAGCAACCATTTTATCAGTGGACAAGTATCCCAAAGTGATTGTATTTTCTTCTACCATAGATTTAGCATAAAAATATTTCACATCAATGTGTTTAGTCCTACTATAGTCCTACTGTGTGTACCACGACGGGTTTATTCACGTCTTTAACATCAAGCAGTGCAGTAAGAAGCCTTTTCAGCCAGACCGTTTCCTGTGCGTTTTTGGAGAGAGCAACGAATTCTGATTCCATTGTAGGCAGCGCGACACATGTTTTCTTCTTGCTCGTCCATTAAATGGCGGCATTAGTAAGGAGAAAGACTCCTCCTGTGGTAGACTTACAATCATCCGGATCGCCGCCATGGTCGGCGTCACTATAACCGGTCAATTCTAACGCCCTGCCCTCATAGCACAATGCGTAGTTGGCAGTACCTTTCAGATAAGGAATAATTCGTTTTTACAGCCTTTAAATGTTGATAGCCAGGATCTAATTGGAATCGTGCTACTAGGCCCACGACGTAACAGATGTCCGGACGGGTGCATTGCATGGCGTACATGAGACTACCGACCATGCTTAAATACTCTGCACCCTTCATCTGTTCTCGCTCTGCCAGGTTCTTGGGGCCGTCACGTTTTGACAGTGCGCACCCAAATGCTACTGGCGTATCCACGGGTTTGGCATCTTGTAATCTGAACATTTTCAACAATTTGTTGATATAAGCTTCTTGAGATAGACATAATTTCCGGGTAGCGCGATCTCTAGCAATTTTAATGCCTAAGATGTATGTGGCATTTCCCATGTCTTTCATCTCGAATACAGATGCCAATCAAGAATTTGACTTGTTCATAAAAGTCACGTCGTTTTGCGGCAATGAGTATGTCATCCACGTATAAGGTTAAGATGACATACTTAGACCCGGAGGTCTTATAATACACGCCGGATCCTCGTGAAGATTCACGAATCTCTTTCCTACGATTTCCTCGTGGAATCCGCGGTACCATTGCCAAGACGATTGTTTAAGACCGTAAATGGACCTCTGGAGTTTGCAAACTTTACGTTCGTTAACATGAGTAATAAAATCCTCCCGTTGCTCCATGTAGATCTCATTCTCCAGGTTTCCGAGGAGAAACGCGGTCTTTAAGATTTATTCAATGCAGCTTGTAATCGAGACCTGCGTTCAGGACCATAAATGGCCCTAACCTTGGTTTTACGCACAGTCTGTGAGTTTGTTTCGTCAAAGTCCACTCCGTTAAGTTGGGTTCGTCCTTTCGCAATAGGTCGGGTTTTGTATCGCCCGACCTTTTCCATCAGTGGTGAGTCTCCTTTTTCAGGACTCACCGTATGCTTGTGCCCGTGTGGTTAGCAGGTAAATCAATTGTAGACAATAATGGTTTTCATTTAGGTGATCTCTCTATTATATTTTTCCTCCATTTCTCCACTTAAGGCCTTTCCAATGCTCGTCAACAGTTGTTAGAGTGAGGTTTTCACCCTTCTCGATGGAATACTTCTTGGGAGAAGTTCGATGCCTTTGACTTTCGCCTAGGCTAGTTTATCCCATCTTGAGTCTAAAAGTTTCTCCCACTCGGAATAATGCTTCTTGTCAAAGCATCACTCCCATTGGGAACAAGAGCAGTGTTTGGACCTTGACCTACAACTTTCCTCGGACAACCTCTCGGTCTCGGGGTTTTACTTTCGAGATGAATTCCTTGATCAGTAAGACCTGGAACCAAGTTGGTAGGATCACTCCCACTGGGAACAATGGGTAGTAAAGGTAGTTGTGGCATTATTGGATTCATTTAGTAACATGACTATCAGGTTCAACTTGATACGTCTCTGCAGCAACAGTGATTACATGTGGTAGGGTTTATTCCTCCCACTAGATTTACTATGAAAATATTTTCACTTGAGTTGCCGGTTCAAATCTCCCACTCGAAGTAAGTTGGACCTGATTGTCAGTTTAATCCTGCTCCGGTTCGATCAAGACTACATTTGTTTTAAACTGACCATGCATTGGAAATTCGACCTCAAATGATGTAATGTCTCATGTTCGACCACGACACCACTTTCCCAAGCTGTAAACAGGTATTTTCTAAGAGCAGTTAACGTACTCTTGGTCCATATACGTGTTTAATACGCAAATTAATGTCGTGTGATGATGTGATTTGACTCATTATCATTCTTTAGCTTTTTATGGCGACGTGTCTTACCGATTTCATTGGAACACAGTTTTACATATATATGAATAATCTCTCTTCATCCCGTAGGGAACGGCTGATAGATTGACTCTAACATTATGTTTATGAACTGTGTTTCTTGAAGTGTGTCATTTGATTTGAATGCCTAGCTTGACTTATAGTTCAAGGCGTATTGAAGGAAAAATCGTTTAACCGACTTCATCCTTCTTCGTTTGCAAACTTATCTCGGAGATTTTATTCCATCTCCGAACTGAGTATTTTGGGTTTTCACCTTATGCGTCAGTTGATACTTTTACAAGGTCGTGGTAGCTTATGAAGCATACTTCTTACAGATGTAAATGTTATCAATAAGTTGTTCCCGAAGGGATGCAAACGAAAATTCAGCACTTAATCATTTAAACACTTCATCATTAAACTCGTATTTTGAAACAATGTATTCCATCTTTCAAGGTCCACACGCACGTGGCGCTATTTACCGAAGTTTTAACCCATGGTAAATCGTTTCATTTCTGAATTTAATTTAATTTAATCCAATCAGTTTCGCACATGAATATCATTACTGATTATTTCATTCAATGGAGTACTAATAGTTAAGAAATACTAAATATTTCGATCTAGCTACGCAATCGATGTGTATGTTCAGTTCTGTTGTCCCGGCTGAGATGACAGAGTACGTGAATCATTTCGTTTTATTCGACCACTTTTACCTGGTCGAAATTTCGTTTCGGATCGATCCCATTTAACTGGGTCGATTAATTTTGACAAGTAGATCACATTTCGAATCGAACGGAAACTACTTTATTCAATAAATCTGAATCTCGAACTAACCAAAATTTTAGTAATTCAAACGAAAGATAAATGACAATGGTAGGGTTCTTGATCTGAAGTTCGCGTATTTGATCCATGATTGTCGCATAGATAGTCAAGAACTTTAAGCCATGTTGAACATCACATCTGAGTAAATTCACTAGTGAATCACATCAAATGATCTGTGTCTGTATAAAACATTTTACAGCTTCATACACATGACCTACGAGGCGTACTTGATACGCACTTTATCAACATGGTTTAACACACCGGATTATCATATAAGACCTTTATGGTCAAGTTCTCTCTCTATGATATGCAGATCATGGTTGACTTCTTTCGAACCCCGTATGGTGAGCAGAGAAGGTTTCCCTTTTACTGCTGTGGTTACTATACTTGATTAGGCTCAAGGTCATTGATTCCTCTCAACATCAGATAACCATATACATCTTTTCCATGTTGACCTTTCATTCTGAAGATCCGATGCAGGTTTTACGCCAACATCCATGAAAAGAGAGAAGACCATCATGTTCAACCGAAACATTTCTAGCTTTAGCATCCTTGCTTCCACCGAGGCGGATGCAAAGGGATACCAACCTGTAACAATGTTTCGTTGCAATTGAAGTCTTCTTCAACCCATTTTTACCAAGGTTTAATGCATCACCACATACGCAGTGGATCATCAAAAAACCTACTCCCATGCTTGGGGAAACAAATTATCACATTCATTTCTCATTGTCAGAATCATACAGATTACTATATTCATCCGCAGTTGTCCTCTCTACTTTTCGGAGTAGAGAGTTCAATACATACTACTTTTATTCATCATAATTCATACCATCAAGATTGCGCGGAATATCGAATCGCACTGATTCAACCAACTCACACATTGATGATTATGCACAATCAGGGAGACAATAACATTTTGAGAAAGAATTGCATACATCAGATACCTATTAAGATAGAATGCGATAAGTAACGATTCCACAGTCATCTAAACCAACCGACCACCAGTAAACCAATGGAAGATGGCTGTGAAAGAGTTCACATTACCGTCGTCTTCAATCCAATAGATCAGTCTTTTAAACGGTTTTAATCGCAAATTACCGGAACGGGAATTTTAAAATAAGCATACCCGATTTTGGCTTTCCCAGGGCCCTTTTTATTTTGGAAAAAATATTCCGATGAATTAATCATGCGTATACAATTCTACCATCCATGTAAATCATCATGCACATGTAACATTCATAACACAAACCGCACTCAAGTTTACGCGTCATGCATCTAATGTTCCGAGGAACTCATGCTTGCATACATAATTCTACTTCCAAGTAAATTATTAAATGCGGCTACATCCTCAACATTCTAGCATACGTGTCAAAACATGAAACTTCCACATCAATCATACATATTTGACGATTGGTTTTTTATTTTAAAATATTTTAAACATTAGGGGCTGATTTGCAATTCATGCTTATATTCAACTACGCATCATTCTAGACATGATTCCTAGGCAATTTTAACAATCACAGCATGTATATCCTAGTGCGCATACCATATATTTAACTAGGGCTCTGCCCCCAATATGCATTATCCAGCTAGCTTGACTTAGTCAAGACGACAATTTTAATCATGCATGAATATATATCGAATAATAAACAATTGCATTTCAGCCCACTAATTAATCCAGTCTCAAAAACATGTATCTCCGAGATCCATCCCCATAATTGAAACAAGGCATTAAGGTTTAATTGTTATGCAAATAATAATAAACCCTTGAGCAATGTGTAGGCCATTTAAGGTTCAAAACATTTGGATTTTAAAACTTGACCTCCCTATTTTATTTTATTGACTTGAATTCGGTTTTGAAAATTTGGTTCGGTTCAGTCAATTTCGGTCCGGTTCGATTCTGTTCGGTCCAGAAAATCCGGTTCGGGTCTGGTTCAGTAAAATCTGGTTCGGTCCGGTTTTATTTTCAAAATATGGTTCGGTCCGAACCGGTCCAATAAAAATAGGGTTCGTTTCGGTTCAACACTCAAAACCGGTTCGGTTAGATCCTCTTAGTTACCCCGGTCCGACCCGACCCGTCAAGGTCGAACCGATTAAGAAATTTCGGTTCGGTTTAAGCGTCCCGATTTGGTATATTGGACCGGCTCATTAATTAATCCAAAGGGTTTGGGCCGAAACATTTACTTGTGGGCTAAGTAGGGTTTTGATGTCAACTAAAATCTTAACTTAGCCACCAAGTAACATTAATTATATAAAATAATTTCTAATATTAAATATATATATATATATATATAAAATTCGGCCAACATTAAATATATACATATTTAATGCCAAGATTCTATCTTTAAGAAAAAAAAATAATCAACAATATATATATGTATATATAAAATTCGGTACCAATAATATATATATTTATTTATTGTCAGTATCTTACATAGGGTAACAAATATACTAACAATATATTTTCTTAATCTTTTAGGTAACTAAATCTATCAATAATATCTTTAACCCTATTAATTATCTAGATATATTGATAGTTATATATATATTTCTATATATTAATGTGAATCTATCCTTATGTTTCCAATTATAGATATATTGTTACCTAGAATAAAAATTAAAATATGGTAAACAATATACCTAGCATATTTCGGCCGGATTTTTCAACCTTGGTGCCTAAGAAATTAAAAAATTTACCTTCTGATTTACATAGGATTTCGGCCAAAAACACATTATTGGAAACAAGTGGTCGAATTTCAAGATCAAATTTTAATGAGATCAACAATTCAATGTTCGATTTTGATTAAAAAAAAAACATGTTTTTCTTGAAGATCATGAACATAAAATTTTCCTAAGAACATCATGAAAATTTTGGACCATTAACAACCCAAAATTTTGAAAAAAAAATTTAATTTTCCTTTTAAAATTTTCGGTCCAATTTAAAAACTTTCAAGAACACCAATTTATCAAAATCATGAACTCCTAACACATGCTCTGATACCACTGTTAGATTACGGGGAATAATCACAATTGATACTATAAATATGGTACATGCTAGTAATCGATATTACGCAGCGGAAGATTCGCACATACCTCAGACGTAATCCGTAGTCCCAAGATCCAGCAGCAGGGAGTTCACGGTCCTTCGGTCGGCACCCGTAGAGGTTCTTGTTAAGGAAGCCCTGTGCGGTATATTCTCCACAGCAAAGCCTCTGGTCGATTCTTGGCAGGGACGGATCTCCGGAGTGTTTGCTCGAAGGCAAATTGGCACACCCTTGGTGTTATGAGGTTCGGCCGATGTGGTGTTATGGGGATGAGGGTTTTTCTCTCTAAAACACTATAAGGATGGGTTAAAGATTAACCTCATAAAACCCATAACACCTCTTATTTATAGGAGGAGTTAAGTGGACAAAAGCCCACTTTACCCCTACTAATAAGTTCGGCCGGCCACATGTATAGGGAGGCCCAAATTTGGACCTCTCATGTCAATTGGGAATTGAGTCTGGCTCAATGTCCTAATGTGACATTTACCCAATTCTCTATGGTAACATATACATATAATGGGCTTCCATTTACGACGCTCATCACCATATGCTTACATGGGATTATCGGGCATATTAAGGATTTTGCGCGGACGCGACGGACTGAGGTGTCGTGTCCGATTCAGGTGATGATCATATGTTTCGATTGTTTGTTTCCCTCCATTGGTGGGGTTTGAAAACTTTGTCATTGTTTGCTTCGTCCGCCATGAGCGGTCTTGTTTACCTCTTAACATAGAGGCAAGGGTGTTGCTATGTCTAACGTTGGTTGTTGCGCAATTGCCTCCTATTTGTGCGTAATCAGAGGTTGAGCGCTTGTACACCCATGATTTGGGTGCGCTGTAAATATGTACACACTTTGGAGGTGCGCGCGTTTGATAGCTGGTGGTTGGATGCAGCTCGTTGAGGTAAGGCGACTAAGAGTTTGGCTGACTTTTCGAAGGTCTTGTCTTCCCCCTTTGTGTTGGCTTTTATTCCAATTTTTCCTTGTCATAAGATAGAAATAGTTATATATTTATAACATTGTTTTTATAGTAAGGGGTTACTCCCTGTGTCGGTCGTTAGAGCTTCTCGATTGGAGGTCTCGTCAGCCTTGTGTTGAATATATAGTTTTATTGCATTGACCGCCCATTGGTATGACCTGCAATTATAAGATTGTATATATATAGTTCTTGCCGCAATGGATACACCTGCGATAGGCATGATAGCGAGCGTCTGGGGGCTTTGCGTTGGTACCCAGACCATGGCGTCTGGATTAGGTCGTCTCGTTAGTGTCTTCGGTTGACAACGATTTTCGGTGATAGCGATCCCTTCGCCGGGCCGGATTGATAGCGATGTGTAAAACCTGTTGGTCGAACATCGATGGTTGGTGGTAACAGGTGTCGCAACAGTGACAGTGTTAGCGTTGAAGCGGCGGCGGTAGACGCAGTCACCACAGCGGCGGTCGTGACGTCAGAGTCGCACAGTGTAGCACTCCAGTGTTGGTCTTTGCATGTCTCTTGTGCTAGACGATGGATCTCCTCTTGGGAAGTTTCTGTGAGCGCCTACGTTTGTATTGGCTATTTAGCTCTTGGAGGCGAGTAATAGCTTTTTGTTCGAATCTTGCAGACGACGCCAATGTTGGGACCTGACTCGTCCGGGTTGTCGGGTCCTTGGAATGTTGCATAGAATCCTCGTCGGGTTGTTAAAGCTCACGGGTGTCAGACAGTCGAATTGGAGGAGTGTCGGACTGTCGGAGTGTTAGAGGTTTGCAAGCCTTGGCTAAGTGTTTGAGTATCCATGTGTGCAGTTGTCTTGTCGGGCTGTCGGGACTCGCGAGTGTTGTCCGCGCGTGCTCCTCCTAACACCTGCACAAGGAGCAATACTAAGACCACGCAAGGGGGGTGGTACTCGATGAGCCATCTCCGATGCCTAAATGAGAATCAATTCTAGATAGATAAATCTAGAGAGAAGTGAGAGCTCACAAGGCTCCTATTTATAGAGACCAAGGCTCCTATTTATAGGGAACTTTGGACTCGAACCCGGTTATGAGCGGTCCAACCTCGGTTTAATAAGAAAACGTGAACTGGGATTGGATCTGAGCAAGATTGGCAGTGGGAATACTCGTACATGTGTAAAACACGCAAGGGTACACGCGTCGCAGGGCGACAATTCGGACCACACCGGATTATGGAGACAATTTGGTGTGGTCCGGATTGTGGAGACAATTCGGACCAGTCCAGATTGTAGTGACAATCCGGACGAGTCTCGGTCCGAACGTGCGTGTTGCGTGTTCGGACCGTTCTAACTCGCGGTAAGCATTCGTAAGCAGTTAGTGGGTCTGACATGTAGATGACGTTTGAATGTAAAACGAACTCATATCTGACGAATATCCATCATTAGGGTCGTGCGCGTGGAATGTATATGCGACAACAACTAGTATATATATATACAGCAAGTCAAATAGTCAATGAAAGAAACCGCCACTAATTAATTAACCCGATTTCTCCATTTATAACTTTACAAATGTTCTATTTGCAAATTATCAATTATTTTCCATAGACAATTAAATATTTATTTGTTGGTCCTCAATTTTATGTAAATAAATAAAAATTAACCCATTTTTTTAGTCTCTATATCGATTGCTTCGAAATGCCTAGAAAGCTTTAAAAGTAGTGGTACTTTTACAGGTGGACCCCACATGCTAGGAGAGAGACTGATACAGACTTAAAAATTTGGAGGGATCAAACTGTAATATTCTATTTTTCTTGCTAGCGGATGGATACTGAGTATAAATCCGAGTAACCCGAAATAAGCTCTGTCTACTTACTATCAACACCGTTAACTATTTTCTTTTTCTTATTAATTAATTAGTATATATGGATTATATACATTTCAGATCCTTCTGATCTGATTCTTCCTCTTCAGTATCCGCTGCATAGCTCTCTATCTTACTCTTCGGCCTCCTCTATTCGTCAACACCGGCAACTTCCTCGGCGAGGCGGACTGTTGGAATTTTATAATATAAATAGATTATAATATATATAATCATGTACATAGTCTGCATGCGAATGTGTTGAACCGGTATATTGCTAAGGAACAATGTGACACCACGTGTTGAATCTTCTAGAGAATATATTTTGGCGGGTAATGGTGCAACGGTCACCAATGAATGTTCCATGACACATCAAAATGAATTTTGCCGCCAAAATTGGTGTCCTTTGGTCGCTAATATTTTAGCCTATAAATAGGCTAGCATGTTAGGCAAATAAACCATCCACAAATTTATTTACTTAATCACTAGTAAGTATGATTCATGTGATCATGCGGTTTCCATTAATATGTTGGTTCTTAAGAAGTTCTTAGGTAGGTCTCCGGGTTTTGCTACTCGTTAGACCTACTGATTTTGTTGTATCCTCGGAGATGATTTGCTAGTAACCCGTTAGCAAAACTCGTTTACGAGTGGAGGCAAATATCATTTTTCGGAAAGCGACTGTATGTATGCGCCTCAAAATCAACATATTCGATATCCCGTGTCTCGTATCGTATTACTCGTGTTGGATAAATATATGTCCCGTATCAGATAATTCATGTCGGTTATATGTCCCGTATCGAATGATTCATACTTGAATCAATGTCCCGTAATGAATAATACATGTTGGCTTGTGATATATTATAGTGATTGGTTGCTCGTACTCTAACCCTAAGCCCCGATTCCCAACTGTTGGATAACGGACGTACATGCCAAGCAAACCAACAACCGAATTAGTACGTAAATAATACGGTAGTTTAGGAACGATACGTTTACCTTCGAATGTGGCGGTTTTGCGACGGCGGGAGCGGAAGCGGATCGTCGTAGTCGGTTCGGAATCACGGCGGCCACAGGGATGCCGGTCGGAGAGGTACGTCACTGATCGGAGCGTGCCTCGGTCTCCACGAGCGATGACCCTATAGACACCTAGAGAGCTCTATATGTGGAGTGGATGGAGTAGCGTGAGATATATATCCTCCTAGACCACCAAGAGGGTCTATATATAGCCAAGGAGAAGCCCATGGGCAATTTACAACTTTGGGGACCTAACACATTGGTCCCCGCTCTTTTTATGGAGCGGTTGTCGACTTCGGGGACTCGACATATCGGTCCCCGATCTCTCCGAGACCTACACTAGCACCCCGTATGGGTGCAATATCCTACATCTCCCACTCACACATAACGGGAGTGCTCAGTGTGTGTGGAAACGTATTTCCAACATCTGTCTGTCTTTCATACAGGGCTCACCCGTGCGACCGGCATACTTTGCGAGAGCTAGGTGCTGTACATCTGTTAGGAGTATACAGCCTCTCGTAGTGAACAACCAACAAGAGAACTGCTGTACATCTGTTAGGAGTATACAGCATCTCGAAATGGATAACCAACTAGAGAACGGTAAGTATGCTTGTACCCTAGATCATCGAACCTCATTTAGGTATTCTCAAAAATCTCATTATACCTTATATTCACAATCATGAAACTAATTCATGACTGGTGCACCGGTGAACACAATTCAAAAAGAGGTCCCGTTGATGATCTTCCTCTTCTCACGATTCCTTCAACACCAACCCGACTCGCTTTTCTAGACATGCCCCGCCAGGCCGAATCATTAGTAGCCTCTTGGAAACACACTAAGCTAGCGAACATCGTGTCAGGTCTCAAGTCTCTGATCGGAGTCGTGAGGGTACACAATCTGGAACGTCATAAGGATCCTGGGTCTCACACTACAACAAGCTGAGATCATGCTTGTGTAAACCCGTGGTCGAATAATAGCACACACGGTATGAAACGTGTGTCACAGCACTCTTCTCCTTTTCCCATGGAGTGTATGTCATTTGTCTCAAAGACAGTGCTGTGCGGATGTCTGTTCAAATGCCGCATGCATCTAAACCAGAGTCCACTAACTCCCATCCCGCTCTAAGGTAAACTACGTGGAACTTCATTCCACTAAAGTTATCGATGACCGCATGTCAACGAGCGACTTATGAATTCGAGCAATTAGCTCTCTAACCATCCACTTGACGATTTTAAGCTCAAAATCTTGTCTCATCTCCCATTCGTCACACAGACGTAACGTCCCCTAAGACGCGGAGGCGGTTACTCGTGTGAGAGAGTTAACCTCTAGTTTACCTGACATACATTTGACAATTCGAGTGTATGCATATAGCAATCACAATAAACATGTGTGTATTCAAATCAAACGTATTGATAAAAATGAACATCGTGAAGTGATCATGGGGAAAAATAAAGCAAGCTATCTCGCTATCTACACAATGTTCAAGACCATTTGTCTTCATTGTGATTAAATGTCGATAAATTGCACGTATGCAAGGGCTTTACGGACTTACCGCTTATCCATCATTCATCGAATATCATTTCACATTTACCATCTTGCATACAACCATGCCTTATGCATAGTTATATTGGTCTATTGAATGTTCAAACATCGTTAGGATCCTCTTCGGAAAATATTACAGCACAATTACCAGTAGACTAACACTGAAGCAATAATGTGCATCGTCCGGAATATATATAGGAACCTTATAGACCAAATATAATCATCGGTTGTTGTTGCGAGAGCACTAGCTTCATTCGCATATAGTGAAGTTTGCACTCATTTCTCATTATCTGATGGCCAGTCAGTAAGAAACATTTTCCTAAGGAAGTCGTTACTCCCACTAGGAACAACTTCACTATATTTTGTCATACACACATGTACAACGCCTCAACAACCATCGTTCTCCGATCCTTGAGCATCAATCCAAGTCGAGCCATATGCCCGATTTAATAGTGGGTCTAGTGCACGTCACAACATGCACAAGACAC
Organism: Clarkia xantiana subsp. parviflora; assembly: GCA_036873135.1. Taxonomy (NCBI): domain Eukaryota; kingdom Viridiplantae; phylum Streptophyta; class Magnoliopsida; order Myrtales; family Onagraceae; genus Clarkia; species Clarkia xantiana. The sequence continues at coordinate 13,160,795 of JAPTYO010000012.1, read as the reverse complement.
CCGACTGAGCTCATCTTAATTAAGACATTTAGCGCATCAAGTCATGATCTTTATACAGAGTTAGCTTATCGAGGTAATAATATGATCAATCACCCAAGAAACATATTCTCTCAAATGATCTCTTAGAAACACAATTCCAAGATTATATTGATTTACCCTCCAGATATCAACTAAGTCTCATACTCATTTGATTAAATCCGTAACTACCAGCACGTATATGTGTCAAACACATTTACTTTACATGATCTTGTCGATGTTTTAATAACAGTCTTAGTCCGTAGTGACTAAAACATCTGATATGACTAACACATCGTCATTAATAATATTGCATCGAGGGAATAAAGTAGAATGCTAACGGACCACCATAGTCCAAAAGCTGCATTCGCATACCACAATATGGCTAAGTTCTTCGATTTCTACTTTGATATTTCAAAGGCAATATCTACATCCAAGATCAACGTGGCTGGGTTCATGCGAATACAACACTCGCAATTATTCGAGACACATCTCAAATTTTCATGACATTTAGGACCTCACAGATCCATTGCGCTTCGCGTCTTCCATATTGTCCTCCATTTTCCTTAAAGGGTATTAGAAGCCACAATAAGCTCCTACTAGGATTAAGAACATTGTGTACACGCTCCCACTGGAACGATAACCTTTACTCATTTCGAGTAACAACCTGAAAGTTCTTGCTCCCACTTGAACTAAGATTATGACCAGGATCATTTACATTCGCAACTGATGGTGAAGAAACGCGAGCATGACGAGAAACACATTCAACATCTGCAAGCTTGACGAGAAACATATTCAACATCTGCAAAAATTCTCCCACTCGAATGAAGTTATCTTGGTACATTTAGCTCAAGAACTCAAAAATGGGTCACAACCCACTTTTCCCTTTATAAGGATAAACATGTTCATTTCGACATCTTTTAGTTTAGGCACAAACTTGCTCCCACTTTCGGACTTTTCCGGATCAAAACATATATGAAGTGGTATGCAACTAATATTCAGACACTTGATCAAGTTGACAAACATTCGTCTCGATATAAGGTGGGTCCTCCTTGTGGAGAGACCCGGATATTACCATAGGTAATGTATTATTGGACCAATGTTGTCACTGACTCAACCATCTTAAGAAGCGTATCACCTACGTCTTCTAGCAACAAGCTTATGTTGCATAGTGACAAAAAAAATAGTCAACATAATGAACTATCTCTTAATATGGCGTATCTTTACAAGTCATGCCGATGAACTAATCACCGTCTTAACGTATATGAGAACCAAAAGTTCTTTATCTATTCAATTCATCTACAAGACTCGCTTAGGCATCTGTAGAATATTAAATAAATATACAAGATACGAAACATATTTAAGCATTCCCACAACAAATATGGGTTAGTATATGTCTAATTTGAACTTATTCTGGTTGCCTCAACATAAGGCTTCCGGTCATATCGCTAGCATACTTGCGACAAATAAATATTTGGATATATTGAAATCATTGCAAGACGCAAAATCGATATACAATAAATCCACTGGAACTGACCATATATACACAAAATCAATGTCATGGAAACATAAATTGAACAACTAGGTCTAACAGAAATAAAACCGAACATCAGCTATTCGACTAAACAGTAAGACATTGAAAAACTCGGTTGTCTCATAGACATAGCTTGTTGATGCCAACATATTCGGCTGAAGCTCGAGTGTTCCATTTCCATCATGCTTTAGTCGAGATATCGAAGATCAAATAAATCTTCTCGTCCAAGGCTCAATCATGAGTCACAACTCAAAGGATAATAATCATATATTGATCAAACTAGAAACTCATAGTCTACTAGTTTAAGCACCAAGACATACCTGGCGCTTTGGAGCAGTGCAATCTTTCGAGTAGTGACCGATACGGTTACAACTATAGCACTTTCTCTTAGCTATTTGGACACAACGCGGACGCTTCCGCTCGCCAATTTCATCAGTCTTTTGTTTCTGACTTGACCCATCATGCTCATCCTTCTTACCACGATTCCTTCTCTTAGGCTTCCTTTGAGCTTTGGAGGAAGTCGCCACATGCAACTCAGCCAGAATACTCTTACTCTTATGCATTTCCTCTTCTAGCTTTAGAAGTCTCTGAACTTCTTCTAGAGTGGCAGCCCAATCAGAGCGGGATAACTGCATTTTGACATGCTTCCACGAATCGTGTAAGGAGTGAATTACAACCTGGAGTTTCTGCCTTTGAGTGAACATATGACCGGCGCGCCTGAGTTCAGCTATCATATCGGCCATATGCCAACTATGCAACTTCATGGAGTGTTCAGGATGCCTCTTATAAGAGGCTAATCTCATAGTTAGGAACTGTATCCTTTATGTGGAATAGAAACCAAATTTCTTCTTCAAGTCGTCCCAAAGCGCCCTAGCACTCTGATAACCTTGAAATTCCTTGAACACACCATCATCCATAGCACTCAATAAAATGATGCACGCGGTGCGATTTTTCACTTTCCAGGCCTCATAGGCTTTCAGGTCTCGCCTCTGCTGGGCCGTATTCCCCGCTTTAGGCTCTTCCATGTCATTGGATATGGTCTCCAGAATTTCTAGCTTTTGGAGTAAGTACTGAACTTTCTCCTGCCAGACCTCATAGTTATCACCATTCAACTTTAGCGCACAGCTAAGTTCGGCAACAATCTTTTGGAGAACTGATGTCATCCTTTACACAAAAGAGATAACATCTTATCAGGATCATTCAACAAGGCATGCAAGAATTATTGTCCATTATACTTACACATGTTACACTCAACTTTCTTATTGACCGAATTAATTAAAGTAAGCATGCCCCGGAGTCAAAAGTTCACTATGTTCCCCAATCATCGTCCAAAGTACATGCTTAGCGAGAATTAATTTTAGCCAATAATCAAGTCAAGTTCCAACCACATTGATTACGTCAACATGCAATCATGATTTAGCTTATACATGAATGACTAACTACAGCATGTGATATGCTAAACATGTAAATCTCTAAGCAAGTTGACATGCTCTCAATGTTGACTTACACATGGATTCTACACAAATCATCATGGATCATGCTTAGCATATAACAAGTATCAATCGAGGAAAACATGCTCTCAAGATTGATATATACAAATATACTAAACAAATTAGCATGGACTAAACATGAAATATTCAAACATGCTTATATGGATGATGATTTGTACAATGATATGACATAATAAATCATGCTAGCATGCATCTCAAATATTCATATACATGGATACTATATAACATGTATCATGCTTAGCGAAATCATGTCATAATGAGCAAAATATGCTAAAAAATGTACGTATACATGGAAGTTAAACAAATTAACAAGTATCATGCTTTATAAATAACTAAAATCTAGCACCCCATTTCAGATTTAACAAGACATATCTCGCATAAAAATCATTAAAAAGACTTAGGAGCCTCATATAAATTCTCAAAAGTTACGTTTAGAGGAACATTCCCAGGTGGACCGAAGGGTTCGCAAGACAGGCCCCAACACTCCCTTTTCTTAGACAGAACCGTAGTTCCCAGGCCAGGGAGGAGGGGGCGCGGCGTCAAGTTTCCGCTTCAAGCTCGGTCTTTCTAGACAGAATTATTTCCCCAATTTCAACTCAAGAATATTATAATCGAGTCTCCTAAGACTTTGCGAAAACGTATTTCGCTTATAGTTGAAACATATTCAAACTACGGGGGCCAACATGCAATTTTAGTAAACATAATGCTAAACAAAATAGCACCCCTAAACATGATACTAATAAAATTAAGCATGCATTTAATTGCTTTGAAAAGATTAGGGACCAAAGAGTAATAAAACAAAATTGTCTTGTCCCTAAATAAAATGAGTACCATTTTAATACTTCAAAAAGAATTGGGCTAAAAAAAAGTTTGAACATGGACTCAGTTGACCGACCAAAAGGCAACTAGAAAAAAACTTTAATATGGCCAAATAAAATGTCACGTGGCCATTTAAATAAAATAAACTTGGCCCAACTTTTGAAACTACAGCCCATTCAAGATCAACTCCAGCCCAATAGCTTGGGCTATAATAAGTCACGTGCAGATTAAGGCAAAAAAATTGCCACGTGAGAAAAAAAAGGGATCAGCCGACCCGAGTTTGAAAATAACCGACCCGCGTCTTTAAGTCTTCTTCTTCACCCGGTTTTTACGTGAAGAAACTGAAAATAACCTCCATTCCCATGCACCCACTATCCATCCCACTACTCCACTCACTTAGTAACCGTTTTTACTCGTAACCACCACCGGCGACACATCACCGGCAACACCGGGGTAACCGTTCGTCGGAAAACTTATTTCCGGCACAATAACGAAATTTACTTAAAATAGTGAGCTCGTCGTAGCGGCCATGGCCGCCACATTTCGTATGGAGGTGGCCATTTCCTCTCTCCATACTATGGCCATTGGAAAAAAAATCACAAAGATGGCCACACGAACGGAAACGGAATGTAGTGGAAATTTCGCGGCCACACTCGGCCACGAAAACGACCAGGATTTTCGTCGGGGGTTTGTAGCCCATGTGACCACTAACCTATTGGTGCGAGATGAGCAACAAATACTCACTAATGGAGGGCCGGACACATCCGAAACGGGCGGAGTTACAAAACTCCGAAAATCGGTGGAAGATCGGCAACACCGTCACGAAGACGATGTCGGAGCCGGAAACCGAACCTTCCGCTCTGATACCAATGTTGGATAACGGACGTACATGCCAAGCAAACCAACAACCGAATTAGTACGTAAATATAAAGGTAGTTTAGGAACGATACGTTTACCTTCGAATGTGGCGGTTTGCGACGGCGGGAGCGGAAGCGGATCGTCGTAGTCGGTTCGGAATCACGGGGGCCACAGGGATGCCGGTCGGAGAGGTACGTCACTGATCGGAGCGTACCTCGGTCTCCACGAGCGATGACCCTATAGACACCTAGAGAGCTCTATATGTGGAGTGGATGGAGTAGCGTGAGATATATATCCTCCTAGACCACCAAGAGGGTCTATATATAGCCAAGGAGAAGCCCATGGGCAGTTTACAACTTTGGGGACCTAACACATTGGTCCCCGCTCTTTTTATGGAGTAGTTGTCGACTTCGGGGACTCGACATATCGGTCCCCGATCTCTCCGAGACCTACACTAGCACCCCGTATGGGTGCACCAACATTCAGATCCTTCATGCCATGGAATTTCATGTGTACGTGGCAACGACATCTCTTGCATGCACAGTCTTGATTTGATGGCTCCCGACTGTCACCGCTTCAGCTTCAGGAAGTTCTGGTTTTCCTACAGGTTCTCCTTCCCGCAACTTCTGCTGGGCACTATTTTTCGAGGTGGGATTTGAGTAATTGTCTAGAAATTGTATGGGTTCAAGCAATTCTACCATTTGAATACCGCGATGCTTGCAATCTGTGGGTGTTCATTGGAGCTCCATATTAGACATGTAGATTGGTATTGAGATGTCTATTAGTTCGCATTTATGCATTAATATATGTTAGTAATCACGATAGTGAATTACATTTTTTTGCCAAGAGTTACAACTTACAATGATGACAATCAAATCATTTTGTTGCAGTTTTCTTCATTATCCTCCACACTTGGATTGAAAAGAAATTTGTAGTTTCGGGATCTACAACTGTGAAACTTAATTGATACTTATGAGCCAAACCAGACATATCAGTGAAAAGCCAACACAACATACCATAAGAACAATAATATAATAATTTAAATATTAGTAGATAGATAAACAACACCCCATCAATATAATCACAACATATCTCACATAAACTTTATCCATTCATTCATCATACGGAAACAATGCGGAAGCTTTCGACCCAACCAAAACACAATGGTAGAAGTGAGGTTTGCCCCTACACTCAACCAAAGAGACCACCACCTACCTAATTTATATTGCAGTAGTTCCTTCTTCTTCTTCTCCTCTAAAGTATCAGAGGACACTTCATGATTCTCCATGTGTATTAGTGACCATGAAAACAAATCGATTTTTTCTCAGCATTAAGAGCCCATAAGGGGTAAAGTGCTGGCCATGATCACTAGCGGGTATTGAACCCCTGACCTCTGAATTAAGGGATGAGGCGCTGAATCACCACACCATTGTTACATGGTTTCTAATAATTATACTTATTAAAGAGCACAATATACCAGAAGCCACACATGTCCGAAAAAGGGAGTAAACCCACCAGTTGGAAGAAGGAATACGACGCAATTAATCGGAGGTGAGAAAGAATCACGGTATCGCCCGGAGATGAGAGGAGGACACCGGGAGAGGAAAGAAGAGGAAGCGGTTGTGTATGTATATATATTTTTTGTAAAATGACGAGGATAATTTGAGGATAAAGTAAATCGAAATAGTAACGGCGTTAATAAAGTTTGATTATTCGGTTTGCTGACCCGGTACTATGCCAATCCGTTTTTAAATAATAAAACATTAGTATATTTGCAAAAGTCGGAATGATTTTATATGATGGTAGCAACTCCCCGATTGCTTATATAACTAATTTATTTTGCTATTCAAGGAGTTGACAATGATTTGACATAAATCCATTTATTTTTCGCTCCTTCAAGCTTTATCACTGTATACCGTTGTGGTTCTAGTCTTATTATTTAATTTATTATTTGCCCGATTTTATTACATCATCAAGCTTCATCGATTGACCATGGCTTATGTATCCATTTTCTGACCTATATCTACTGTTTTCTGTCCGTTTCCACCACTATCTACCGCTGCCAGCCCCCCGCTTGCCTGCCCGCCGCCGCCTAACGATCGCTGCCAGCACGCCGGCTGCTGATCACCGCCAGCACGCCGCCTGCCGACCGTCGTCGCCGCTAGCCCGCTGCCTGCCCACCACCTGCTTAACGCCTCCTGCCTACCGCCGCCACCTGCCGCCGCTCATTCTGGCCTTTTTATGTTTAATATTGTTCATTTTGCTAATAAATATAGCAAAATAGCATATATGTCAATTTGTGCTTACTTTATCATTTACCTATAACATTCTATCAACCAAACATTGTATTCGGAATCTCATTTCATATTCCTCATGTCAATCAAACAACATCATAATAGTATTAATTATTCATTATTCTCTATTCACGTTCCATATTCGTTATTCATTATTTCTTATTCCACGAACCAAAACGTCATAAACAATCAACTGATTTTTTTTTCGATGAACCATATTAACTCAAAATATAAGAGAGCATCTAATTTATTTAAGATTTAGGATAAAATTGGAATTCAACCTATAATTTTAAATTAAGGGTAAACTAATTAAATATATATTTAGTAGTCTATATATATATATGTTATATATATATATATATATATAGTAATTAGTGGTTTACAAAATAAAAAGATAAAGCAAGTTAAATAGTCAAGGGAAGAAATAGTAAGTAATTAATTGACCTGATTTTCCCGATTAATAACATTATCTGCTTACATCACTTGTTTTAATCAATGGAGGTGGTATAAAATAAAAAAATGGTGGTGATGTTATGACTCATGACTCCTTCCCAGAAGTCACAAAGAAATTTAACTAATCCACACGTCTACATATATTTTTGACCAATTTTATATGTAGATGGGTGGATTAGTTAGAGCAGTGATGGGCCCCGCCTAAGGCCGTTAGGCCCCTTAACGATTGGCAAACGGCGACTAGACCCGTTGGGCTAGGAGCTGGGTTGCTGGAAGGCTAAGGGCTCCGACGGACGGAGGCCCCGACGCGGAATAGCTCCGACTGAGTATAGCCTCGATAGGGGAAAGCCCCGAAGATATCGGACCTGGACGTAGTCGGTCCCGATATGGGAACTGACACCACTCCCCGACACCGAATCCTCAAAGATGCAACTCGGGAGTCTCCGATAATGATCGAGACTCGCCAGTAAGAGCACAATCCCGGAAATCTCGCCATGATTACAGTAGTGATATAATGGGCGAGATATTTGGGATACGTATAACTGTACAGATACATGACGAGATATATGGCGGAATATGTGGAATAGTGGATCACAATCTAACCGCCTAATCAGGTAACTGAGATAACCTTCCCCCTATAAAAGGAGGGAAGTTATCACAGGTTAGGGTTACGTTTTTTACACACACATATATGCATACTGCTTGATCGTTGATCACCGTACTTACGTTAAGCATCGGAGAGGGAGCCTGGGCCACTGCCCTCTACTCCCCTTCTGCAGGATTGCAAGGAGCTAAGGATTCCGTCACCATAACCGGAGTTCCTGCCGCGATCCAACATTGGCGCCGTCTGTGGGAAGGCAACAAAAAGCCAAAAGTAAGTTTGCTTCCCTCTGATTCCATACCATGGCTGGCAACAGACCGCAGCGTTCAGGCAAGCAGGTGCCGGCCACCAGCAATCCCCCTGAGGATGCTACCCAGCATCAGGATTTGAGAGATGATGGTGACAGCACTCGCCGAGACGACACCGCGCGAAGGAACAACCCCCCTGGTGGATCCAGAAACGAGACACCTTCCCAGAATCCAGAGCTGGCCAGGGTAGTGGCAGAGGCCATGCCCCTATTCATGGAGGCCATGGAGACCCTCCTAGACCGAAGAGAAGCTGCTAGAAGGCAGGCCGATCTACCGCCGCTCCCTCCGCGGCGAGATGCTCCCAGAAGGCAGGTGGACGACAACCTGCCGCCACCCCCTCCGTTGAGGGAACAGCCCATTCCCCCTAATCCAGCACCGGCGGAGAATTTCGTGGTCGATGGACCAGGGCCAGTGCAACAAAGGACAATTCCCCTGAATGGTCCCCTCACTGCCGACCAGGTAGTAAAGATTGTGGGTATTTGCATGGGAGATCAGAAGCCCATGATGTTGGAATTGGGGAGTCAGGAGACCCATCCTTTCGTTCCCAGGTTGATCCATACCCTGGCCCCACCGGGCTTGGGTATCCCGAAGATAGAAGAGTATGACGGAGTTGCGGACCCGGTCCGCCACGTACAGAAGCACTTGACAGCGTGCATGGGCAGGACCCCAGATGAGGACGTTATCTGCGCATTGTTCCCGAGTACCTTGGGAGAAAAGGCGATGACATGGTTCTACAGTCTGCCCACTGGATGCATAACCTGCTGGAAGGATATGCACCAACGATTCATCGCCCAGTACCAAGGGCGTCGACGGCTGCTGAAGAGCGTTCGGACCCTGCATGAGGTGGTCCAGAGGCCCGACGAATCGCTGGCCCAATACTACCAGCGTTACACGGCTGGTATGACCGAGCTGGATGAGGAGATATCGGAGGGCGAGGCCATCCGTACCTTCCTGAAAAACCTCAATCCCCCCTACGGCTCCGACTTACTTCACAGCGTCGCGGCCAAAAACGTCTGGAACATGGAGGCGCTTCAGGCGAGGGTAAAACAGCAAATCGACGTCCAAGAGTCGAAGATCGCTGCCGGAGAGTTGGCTCCTCCCAAAGGGCGCGAAGGAAAGCAGTTGTTCAAACCACTGGACAACCGACACAAGAAGAATAGCTCCGAGGGTAGTCGGAGTCGTGGACGCTCCGATCGGAGGGAGGATAGGCGTCCGAACAAGAGGGACAGTCAGAGGGAGGAGTTCACCCCCCTCAACAGGCCTTTGAAAGAGGTCTTGGCGGTAATGGAGAAGCAAGGCCTCGCTCGTTTCCCCAAGAAGAAGGAAGGAGAAAAGTTGGGCTCCCGCACCGACCGTTACTGCCGATTCCATCGGGCCTCTGGTCACGACACTGACCAGTGTCGGGAGCTGAAGAAGGAAATAGAGAAGCTTATCCAGAGGGGTAAGCTGAAGGAGTTCGTGGGAGACTCGCGCTGCAAGCCCCGTTCCCGATCTCGGTCAAGGTCCAAATCTCGATCGAGGTCCCCAAGGAAGAGGAGGTCCGACGCAGAGCCTTCGGAGGGCCCATCAGGGTCCCGACAGAAGAGGGTTATTAATGTGATCCATGGAGGGTTCACTGCAGGAGGAGACACATCGTCTTCTCGGGAGCGTTATGCCAACCAAGTGCCAGTCGCAGTGGTTTTGGGAAAAAGGTCTCGGTCGTGGACCCCGAAGGAGGAGATGGAGATCACCTTCTCGGCGAAGGATCTGGAGGGAGTAGAGACCCCCCACGAGGATGCCCTAGTAGTGACACTGGATGTAGGGGGATTCGAAATGAAGAGAATCCTCATCGATGGAGGAAGCTCCTCCGACATCCTCTTTTCCGACGCCCTGGAGCAGATGGGGAAGAAGAAGAAAGACTTACGGGAGGTTAACTTCCCGATGGTAGGATTTTGCGGTACAACCTCTTATCCATTGGGGGTTATTACGTTGCCAGTGTGGTTCGGCAGTGGCTGGAAGATGGAGAAGAGAGATGTGGAGTTCGTCGTGGTCGAATCCACAGGGACGTACAATGCGATCATTGGAAGAACCACTATCAACCCGTTGATGGCGGTAGCCTCAACTGTCCATCAGAAACTGAAGTTCCCGACTGAGAATGGGGTCGGCGAAGTGAAAGGCGACCAGGTGGCGTCGAGACGATGCTATGTCAACGCCACAAGGAGATCGAGGAAGGAAGCTATGTCGGTTCTCCAGACAGACACCGATCCTCGAGAGGAGTTTGGGCGTCCCGCCCCCATGGAGGACCTAAAAGAAGTCGAGATATATAAACCCGAGAGGAGGGTAAAGATCGGATCCGCCCTGTCCGAGGAAAAAGCCCAGGAGTTGATCGCCCTATTGAAGGAATTCAAGGAGTTATTTGCCTGGTCCCCGAGCGATATGCCAGGAATCAGTCGTGACGTGATCGAGCATGAATTGAATATCGACCCCATGATCAAGCCGATCGCACAGAAGAGACGTCCGATGGGAACAGACAAGAGGATTGCGATCCAGCAGGAGGTTGGCAGATTGCTCGACGCTGGGTTCATTAGGGAGATCCGATTCCAGACTTGGGTAGCCAACCCAGTGCTGGTGAGGAAAAGTAACGGGAAGTGGCGGATGTGTGTCGACTTCCGCGACTTGAACAAGGCTTGCCCGAAGGACTGTTATCCGCTCCCTCGGATCGACCAATTGGTGGATGCTACATCGGGGCATGAGCTGCTAAGCTTTATGGATGCTTATTCTGGTTATAACCAGATAAAGATGGCGAAAAAGGATGCCCCACACACCGCCTTTTACGCTGACAGTGAAGTCTTCCAGTACGACGTCATGCCTTTCGGCCTGGTGAATGCGGGGGCGACTATCAGAGGATGGTGATCAAACTGTTCGGGGATATGATTGGGAGTACCATGGAAGCCTATGTAGATGACATGCTGGTGAAGTCCCGACGAGCATCAGACCACGTTGGCAACTTGGCAATGGCCTTCGAGAGGATGAAGCTCCACCAGGTCCGCCTGAATCCAGCCAAATGTGCCTTCGGGGTACATTCAGGGAAGTTCTTAGGCTTCATGGTGAGCCAGAGGGGGATCGAGGTGAATCCTGAAAAACTAAGGGCGATAGAGGAGATGCAGTCCCCGACAAACCATAGGGAGGTGCAAGTACTGAACGGTCGGCTGGCTTCGATGAATCGCTTCCTATCCAAGGCAAGCGACCGGTCAATGCCATTTTTCAATGTGCTAAGGGCCAACCGACAGTTCGAATGGACCACTAAATGTGAGGAGGCGTTCCAAGCGCTCAAACAACATCTCCGTGCCCTACCACCACTAGCAAAGCCAGCTCCAGGCGAGCCGCTCTATCTTTACTTGGCTGTTTCTTCATTTGCAATAAGCTCTGTTTTAGTTAAAGCTATCGAGGGCAATCAAATCCCCGTCTATTATGTAAGCAAGGCATTTGCCAAGAGTGAAATGAATTACCCTCCGATTGAGAAGTACCTCTTTGCGTTGATAATTACCGCTAGAAAGTTACGGCCTTACTTCCATGCGCATGAAATTACGGTGTTGACTGATCAGCCATTGAAACACTTCTTGAACCGACCTGATGCGTCGGGGAGACTAGTAAAGTGGGCCGTGGAACTTAGCGAATTCCGAATTCATTTCGCTCCGAGAACAGCTATCAAAGGGCAGGCATTGGCCGACTTTATAGTTGAATCTACTGTTCCCGATCCTGAAGCAACGAAAACAGTAGAGGGGGCAACAGGGAATACCGTAGGGGTCCCGACGGTGGAGCAGTCGGAACAGCCAAATAAGGAGAACACCTGGGAGTTGTACACGGATGGCTCCTCAAGTTCGGATGGATCGGGTGCGGGGTTCATATTGATTCCGCCAGGCGGGGCAGAACCACTTCGATATGCATTGGCCCTAACATTTAGAGCCACCAATAACGAGGCGGAGTACGAAGCTCTTATAACGGGGCTGAAAATCGCAAAGGGCACTGGAATTGAGCATTTGAGGGTGAAGTGCGATGCAAGCCTGATTGTAAATCAGGTCCGGGGGCAGTATGGAGCAAAGAACCCAATCATGAAGAAGTACCTTCAGGAGGCTCGGACCTTAAAGGAGAGCTTCAAAAGCTTTGATATCGAGGCAATTCCGAGGGGAGAGAATGTGGAGGCTGATGCCTTGAGCAAATTTGCCTTGGGGGCACCTTTGGAAGAGAGTCGGAAGGTACACTTCTTGGAGAAGGTGATTCTATCGACCGCCGATCCGTCGGAGGTGTGTGCTATCGAAACAGGGTCAGAGGAGGAATCCACTTGGATGACCCCAATAATTGTGTACTTAACTACGGGGGCACTTCCTGAAGATAAAGTGGCAGCGGAGCGACTGCGACGAATGTCAATTAATTACGCAATGGTGGATAACCAGTTGTACAAGAAGGGTCTGCTTTCGACGCCTTTCTTAAAATGCGTGGCCGAACCCGATACGACTCGGATTCTGAGAGAATTGCATGAAGGAGTCGCAGCCTGTCACGAAGACGCTCGATCTATCCTGAGGAAGGCGTTGAACTTGGGATATTATTGGCCTACGATGAATAAGGAAGCAACGGCGCTTGTTCGATCCTGTGACGCGTGTCAGAGATATGCTTCAAATATCATAGCCCCCGCCGCTGATTTGATGCCCATTGGGAGTGCTTGGCCCTTCGCACAGTGGGGCATTGACCTAGTGGGACCCCTCCCGAAAGCAAAGAGCCAGTGCACACATTTGCTTGTCGCGATTGACTACTTCTCGAAGTGGATCGAGGCTAAGCCGTTAGCCAAGACAACAGCGGGACATATTATTAAGTTCCTTCAGACTCAAATTTTGTCGAGATATGGGGTGCCGAAGGTGATCATCAGCGACAATGGTCCGCCGTTTAATGGGGCTCAGTTGGAGAAGTTCCTAGACGAGTTTGGTATCGAGCATCGGACAGCATCCGTCCACCACGCTCAGACCAATGGGCAGGTGGAGGCTGCCAACAAAATCGTGATGGAGGGCTTGAAGAAGAGGGTCTATGCTTTGGATGGAAAATGGCTGGACGAACTAGAGAACGTATTGTGGGCGGTCCGAACGACACCCAAGCGGTCAACAGGTGAAACCCCGTTTGCACTTGTCTATGGGACAGAGGCGGTCGCTCCCGTGGAAATCGCTGTGGCGTCCCATCGAACCAGAAGCTATGAGCCCTCGACAAGTCCGGAAAGAGCCAAGATAGGGCCTTTGACGAATGACGAAACAAGGCGCCTAGAGTTATCCTTGCTAGAGGAAAAACGGCTAGAGGCCGACATAGCGCAAGCTCGGATGCGTTTAGCGACGGCCAGGTACTACAATCGGAAGGTCAAATCGCGACAGTTCTACGCGGGAGAACTATTCCTACGTCGAAATGAGTTCGCCTTACAAGATCGGATCAACAAGATGTCCCCGAAATGGGAAGGCCCTTACAAGATCGTAGGCATGCCGGCACCGAATGCTTACAAGTTAGAAGACCTCGATGGCAAGGTATTAAGAAACACCTTTAGTGGTGAACATCCGAAGAAATGTCATGTTTGACAAATAAGTCGTCCGTAGAGGCGCGAAGATGTAATTAAGTCGCCCTGAGTGGTGCATGCTGTGTTAAAGACATCAATAAAAAGGTTACTTCTGATCAAAGTATTCCTAAGTTTTTAAGGTTCGATTAAAAAGCGTCATTGGACGTCCGAAAAATCCTTAAGTTTTTAAGGTTCGATTAAAAAGCGTCATTGGACGTCCGGAAAATCCTTAAGTTTTTAAGGTTCGATTAAAAAGCGTCATTGGACGTCCGAAAAATCCTTAAGTTTTTAAGGTTCGATTAAAAAGCGTCATTGGACGTCCGAAAAATCCTTAAGTTTTTAAGGTTCGATTAAAAAGCGTCACAGGACGTCCGAAAATTCCTTAAGTTTTTAAGGTTCGATAAAAAGCGTCATAGGACGTACGAACATTCCTTAAGTTTTTAAGGTTCGATTAAAAAGCGTCACAGGACGTCCGAAAATTCCTTAAGTTTTTAAGGTTCGATAAAAAGCGTCATAGGACGTACGAACATTCCTTAAGTTTTTAAGGTTCGATTAAAAGCGTCTTAGGACGACGGAAAGCCTTAAGGTTCTTAGGGTCTGATAAAAGCGTTATGAAGAATATAATGCAGCCGGAAACGATATTAATAAAAGGCTTGAAGGCCTAAGGAGTTCCATACGAGAAAGATAACGATAAAAGACTACAAGGACTTAAGTTGTAACAAATTAAGCTCGGTCCTCGGATGCTGGATCTTCAGAGGGCTTCGGAGGGGCAGGCTCAGAGGGATCTGCAGGAGGGTCGTCGGCGTCTTCAGAGGAGCTCTCCGACGGGAGGCTGAAGTACCTTTCTGCGGCTCGGCCGAGAATCTTGGACTCCCTCAAGTCGATGGAGTCCCCGTAGGTTTCGTTAAGCTCCTCAACAATGTCAAGGAAGGCATTCTGCAAATCTTCCTGACAATGCTTCGCCGCATCTGCTTTGAAGTCCTCCGAGCTCCGATATTCTTCGCGGCCCTGGACCTTCGCGTTAACTATTTGGGCGGAATGCTCCGCCTTTGCCTCCTCCAGCTCCGCGATGACCCTCTGCTTCTCAAGCTTCAGCCGCTCAGCAGTTTCTTTCAATTCTGCTTTATCGAAGGCAGCCTGGCTCCGATCAGCCAAGGCCGTTTGCTGCTCTCGCCTAAGCGAGCTCTCAAGGCTTAGAATCTGCCTTTGTTGGGATTGGGCCTCTAAAGCAAGCTTGGCCCTACCCTCCTCGGCCTGCTGCCTACCCTCCTCGGCCTGCTGCCTAACCTCCTCGGCCCGCCGCCAACCTTCTTCGGCCTGCTTTCTGCCCTCCTCCGCTCGGAGCCTTGACGCCTCGGAGGCAGCTAGGTCCTCCTGGAGCTTGGTCAAGCTCTCGAGGTTGGAGTTGGCCCGTTCTTGCTCCAAATCCTCCTGCAGGGACAGGATGTAGCCGAAGCAACGATCCTGGTCCGCCATTTCCTGAGGACAAACACAGCTTAGTATTCAAAAGTCGGAATACTTTCAGATGAATAAAAGCAAAGTGTAACCTACCTCTATCCGACGGACGGCCATTCGACGGATGTCCGCCTTGATGTCCTCCCCTTCCAGTGAAAGGGGGCGCCTTAGTGAGGGTGGAATCGAGCCCGACACCAAGTGCAAGGCCAAGTTCTCCTCCTGGCACCCCCGATGTAGAGAAACCTCCTGTAGAGACTCCACTGGCCTCCAAGGCTCTGCACTCTGGTCCGAAGAGAAGGCCTGGTAGTATTCTCCATCCAAGGGGAATGGAGGTACTACCAGGCGAGCTCCCCCATCCTCACTTGTCCGGGCTTCGGAGGTCGCGCCCCTAACTGGTGACGATGGTGGCGTGAAGGGGAGTGGGGACGTCTCCTTACCAGGTGACTTGGCAGGAGTCGACCTTGATTTTCCTCGGAGGATTAGGCCTTCCTCCTCAGCTTGGTCCTCGGAAGGGGAGTCCTCCAAGCTAGTCACCCGACCGAATTCGCCACGGACTTCCGTCGGGGTATCTTCCACCCCCGGCTCCGCTGCAGACACGGGGTCTGAGGCAGGTGCAGCAGAGGCGACGTCCGTGGGACCTGCAGCGGCGCGAACAAGGTGAGGAAGTAAATTGATATCGGTGTGCCAAATTAGACAACGCTCCATATATCTCTATTGGCCGAAAAAGTCGTAATAACCCGCTTCGAGGACGTGTGGAGTTTCCCCTCGAAGGATATTCTTGACATCCCTGATCCGTCCTTTCATGTCGGAGGCTTGAAGGTCTTGAGGAACTAACTCTCTATATCTTTTTATAGCACGAAAAACTTCCTTACCTTCCTTTTCGGAGCGGACGCCGAAGGCGTCCCTAACCACATCCGCATTAGTCTGCTCCTCGGGGGTGGGGGCAGACCTTGGTGCCTCGGAGGTTCTCTTCTTCTTCCGAGACGGCTCCGACGCGGCGGAGGATTTCCTCCTGGAGGACTTCTTCTTGCGCTTCAGCGAATGGGAGGCATCGGTATCCTCCTGAAACAGATGGGCGGTCAGCGATGATCGATGGGCTGTAAGCAGTAGAAACAAGAAATAATTAGAAGATTACCCAGAGAATTACATTGGAAACGCCATCATGAATTTTTCCCCCGGCTTTGGGATCAATCAGCATAATGGAAATTTTTATCCGCTGTTGGTCAGTAACAGAAGTGGCCTCGAAGGGCTGATAACCCTCCTCCCAGCGACGGGCTTGGATGAGCATTAAGGCCCTCTTGGTCTGCTCCGACCAGGTACGGAAGGGCACAGGAGGATCAGCTCCCACGGCGGTCTTCGGCCACTCGATGGGACCAGGCTTGATGAAAAAATATTGTTCCTTCCAGTTAGCATTGTCATTCCCCTTATCGTGGATGATGGCCCGTTCCTTGCAAATCTTCCAGGACACCTTCCTATCCCAGCCCATCTCCTTATACTGCTCGTCGGTCCCTTCGGGTTGGCGGGGGGGTAAAGGAGCAGATCCCATCCTTGTTACAGGTCATCTTGTAGAGGACCCGCCAGAGCTCCAGAGTATAGCTCCAGTCCTCTTTGTTGATATCACACCACACTTGGAAGGCAATCCATGTACGGATTGCGTGTGGAGAGAAGGTCGTGGGGTAAGTTTTGTAGTGGTTGCATAACTCCACCCAACTTGGACAAAAAGGGAGTCGGATTCCCGCACGAATTTGCCCTGGGGAGATGAACACCTCGTCTCCTTTGGGGAGCGTAACCCGGGTGTCACGAGGATTGAATTGGGATTGCTCGTAGGGATAGCGAGCTCCGAAGGAGGATTCAAAGATACCACATTCGTTGCAAGCCCTATCATAGTTAATAGGTGCAAGCGAGTTCTTGAGATACTTGAAGACGAAGGGTGGTCCAACAGGAGAAGACCCGCTGTTGGTGGCAAATCCCTCGGGTGAAAATCGTCGAGGGAAGGAAGGAGGGGAAATTGAAACCTAAGAAAATCAAGGATGAAAGAAAAAAGGGCAATAAGGTGAAGAATCTTACCAGACATGGTGATTGAGGCCTTGATCGGAGAAATTTGGGTGCTTGAAGCGCCGGTGAAACCTTGAAGTACGGAGAATTAGGGCTCTTGAGATCGCAGAGAAGAAGAAGTAAAGGAAAAGTGAAACAATGTCTGGGTTTAGGGTTTTATAAGAGAAGGAAAAGAGAACTGAAGGGGTGGGCAATCTGAGCCACAGAATTCAAAACGATTCAATCAGAATCGTCCAAGGAAAAACGTGTTAATTCGAAGAAGGCGAAACGGTTTTAATCTGAACCGTCAGGGTGCATGGGACAGATAAGACAGGAATGATGACGTACCGGGGTAGTTGAAAAGTGCTTTTTCAGAAAGCAGGCGTGCAGAACCCTAGACGTTCCTTCACCTTCTATCAGCATTTAATGCGGGTCTGATCGAGAAATCCCCTCGAATCCAAGCAGGATCCCAAAAAGATCTTGAAGAGATCCGAGGCAAAGGCCTCCGACCAAAAGTAAGGCAATGGCCTCCGATGTTTTAAATAAAGACCCCCGACTGGGATGTTGGAGGGTCCGATATTGGAAGACGCGACGCACTATAAGTCCCTCACGCCTTGGGGGCAAATGATGGGCCCCGCCTAAGGCCGTTAGGCCCCTTAACGATTGGCAAACGGCGACTAGACCCGTTGGGCTAGGAGCTGGGTTGCTGGAAGGCTAAGGGCTCCGACGGACGGAGGCCCCGACGCGGAATAGCTCCGACTGAGTATAGCCTCGATAGGGGAAAGCCCCGAAGATATCGGACCTGGACGTAGTCGGTCCCGATATGGGAACTGACACCACTCCCCGACACCGAATCCTCAAAGATGCAACTCGGGAGTCTCCGATAATGATCGAGACTCGCCAGTAAGAGCACAATCCCGGAAATCTCGCCATGATTACAGTAGTGATATAATGGGCGAGATATGTGGGATACGTATAACTGTACAGATACATGACGAGATATATGGCGGAATATGTGGAATAGTGGATCACAATCTAACCGCCTAATCAGGTAACTGAGATAACCTTCCCCCTATAAAAGGAGGGAAGTTATCACAGGTTAGGGTTACGTTTTTTACACACACATATATGCATACTGCTTGATCGTTGATCACCGTACTTACGTTAAGCATCGGAGAGGGAGCCTGGGCCACTGCCCTCTACTCCCCTTCTACAGGATTGCAAGGAGCTAAGGATTCCGTCACCATAACCGGAGTTCCTGCCGCGATCCAACAAGCAGTAAGATGAATATGAAGCATATGTTAGTTTGAGTAATAGGAATGAGATTCATCAAATATGTTGGATGAACTAACTAATAAAACAAGTTGTATTTTTATGGGCGATTCGAGTTTAAATTACATTCAAGACTCTTGAATGGGAAGGATAATGAGGATTTTTATTTCAACTCTCCCCACCTGCGAAAACAATTCTTTTGTTTATAAAAAGGCACTGCTCAGTGCTCAAACAAGAAATTTTATTTAAATTAATATCTTAAAAAATATTTCATATTATATAATTATCATTTTGAATTTAATTTGATGTTAATGATGCGTTTTATATATATATATATATATCACGTTGAAACTTGAACGGTAGTACTTGGCTCATATATATGTCGTTACATTCAATCTGGAGAGTTAGTTTATCTCATTGTTCGACAAGGTCTCCACGCGCCCACGCTCACCGTATCTTAGCTGCAATGTAAGATATGAATGCAACTGCTGCAAGTAACTAGCTAGGAGGAATACCCAGCGCGTTATCACATAGCGCGTGGCAGAAATGACTTACAAGGTTCTGGTATGTCGTCATTATGAATGATTGCGTGTCTGGTCACAAACTCACGTTCAGCGTAGCGTGTTGCAACCACGTGCAGGATCTTTGCCGTTTTCTGTTTGCTAATATCAGTTTGCAAAAAGTGATTTCTTTCTTTCGAATTATTAACTCCTCAAATATTTTATGAGGATAATAACCACTGATTATTAACCCCAATATTTTTCTAACGAGAGTAGCTTAGTGTTTATTTTTCTACCCAAAATTGGTGCATAAATGAAGGTTATATAGTTGATACGGGACACCAACCGGGAGTCGGGACATTTTGAGGAATGTAATCGCTTTCTTTCTGAAATATGATATTTGACTTATATGTGAAATAGTCAAATATCAATTTCGGAGGTACACTAAATTAACAAGGCTAACAAGTAGTCACACTCGAAGAGTTTCCCTAATAGATATGTAACTTCTTTATGAATCGTTATAATATTGGAAGTCTCTTGATATATGGATATATTGTATATCCATTTATTTATGGATAAATTGTTTTATTTATAGATACTAGTTATTTATGTGCATATGTTGTATACGTATATTTCTAATTTTATTTTTTACATATGTTTTTGTAATAATTTTTTTATAACGAAAATGAAGATAAAAATATTACAATACATTAAATAGTTTGTACGCATGTCGTAAACTTCTATAAAAATGGACCTACAGTTGTTTATTAATACATCTCAAATTATCATATTTTAAATCTAGTCCAGACAATATTTGTAAGGATGACAACTAAGTTACATGAATGTCATTTCAACAATATGTAATAAGCAGTTTGTGATATCTTTAAAATAATAATATTAGTACACAATTATATTTCGATGCCTAGCTACAAAAAACACACATGTAAACTTCAGCAATTAGTGAGCTGAAAATATGCATGGCTTACATAAAGAATTCCAAATTATATAATGCATATGGAAGTAAATGTGTACTTGCTCTCCAGGATTTATTTGAACAAACTCGAACAAATTATGCATTGGACATGTCATAAAACCAGAGAAGTCGGTTTCATTATCATCCTGAAAAACTGTACCTAATAAGAAGTCTATATACAAGAAGAATATACAACTAAATGAAAAAGTTATTATGATGCATCAATTAAAGTTGTGTCGTAAGGATTTTACTATTAATTACATGTGCAGCTATCAAATGTCGATATACATTCCTTAAACCTGATATTAGAAGGGGTTTCTTATGAATATCATAGTCATCTCTACCCAGATCTAGACCTTCTACATCAGTTACATAGAAGAAAGATGGACAAAAAAGAAGTGGTGAAAGATTCCACATACAAGCAATATATATATATAATCATAGTTTAAAAATCTTATCTGAATATATGTACATATAAAGGTCCATAGATACTAAACTTTGGCCTAAACTAAACTAAATGGAGTTCAAGCATGTGTTTGAAGAAAAAAACGCTTTTAAGAAAAGGATATGCACATGAGGTCTATATATACTAAACATTGACTCAAACCAATTAAAGTTCAATATTATCCGTTAATTACTAATGTCCGGTGACCAACACGCTAGTTATGTCTAACACTACAAATGGGATCGGTCAATTAACACAAAGCATTTTCGTTTCAAATTTGTGTATAAAAGTGTTTGACACGAACCTGACACATTTTTGCTTCGTGATAAGTAATAACGAGAGTAATTTTTTTTTGACACGGGGAGTTCGTGTCGAAAACTGTAGGTCGTGTCAAATCGTAATTAAAACGTGTCAATATATCTCGTGTCAAACTCTTGTCAAATCATGTTCACGACCTTCACGACCTTCACGACATTCGACACGACTTGGACACGACATTTGTACCTCGATTCCGATGTTTTTGAGATAAGGAATTCGATTCAAAATATATATTTAGAATCAACGATTTGTACCATTTTTTATTTTGTTATAGTATTCTATTTTAAAATTTATATAAAAAATATTATTATTTATTAATTATGTTTACTTTTTGGTCAATGCTATATATTTACTTATACAAATTTGTATTTATTTTATTTTTTTATTATATAAAAAAATTTATATTTTGTAAATATTATGTATTTTAAACATGTTTTACTTCCCTTTTTTTATATTTTTTTATTTTACCTTTTACGAAACTAAATATATTATTTACTATATTCACAAAAAGATATAAATACAACATATGTGTAGTTTTACTTTCTTTTTATTTATTACACTATCATACGTTGTTATTAATTATTATTATAGTTTGGAGAGTATGCTATTAAGTTAAAAAAAAAAAATCAATTAACACAAATATGTTTTTTAGATTCAACTTAGTCACTTCAAATGTTTGTTTTAAAAAAAAAATTGATTCTAAATGTTTGATTTAGGGGTAAGCATGATTATTGTAAATGTACCTTATAGGATCATTAAACTTGGTGATTCTAAATGTATGTTTAAAAGGCAATTATGGTGATTCTAAATGTCCGTTTCAAAGACAACTTTGTGTTTTTAAAAGTAAGATTTAAATTAGTCTTGACATCTATAAATGTATAATATGATTTGCAAATGTTTATCAAATACTCAATCTAGCTTAGTGGCATCATGTTATTCTTAATTGTATATATGTAGGGGTTGCGGGTTTTAATCTGCGAAGCCCCATTTTATTATTCTTAATTTACATAATTGTGTGCCTCGTGTCTAATTTGAATTAATGTTATGTCGAATAAATATCATATCACGAATTACACCCGAACTAGGTTCGTGGCATTTCAAATGTGCAGAATCGTGTTAAAGGTAATAACTTACATGAGGGAATTACTTACATTCTTAAGTTGTCCACATAATTTTGCCATCCAGTAATGAACAAGAGGTTCTATAAGGAAAACTTGATTATGTGCAGTTCACCAACGTATACATTGTAGGCTATCTACTTAGTTCTATTTTGTTGAGAACTTAATTATATATTTCATTAATTTAAGAATTAAGATTGATATATATAGTATAGTTTGATAAATTTTATTATTTTAGGTAATAAATGCTTAGAATTTCTAAACATTCAGTGCCAAACCAATTAACCTTAAAAAGTTCAGATCCAGATTTCCTTCCAACTCTCCATACCCCAGATCCTGCCTCACCGTTAAGATCTAGATCGTGCCTCACCGTTAAGATCTTGACACGTGTTCTTAGATTTGATAATTTTCCTTCTAAGGTTCACCAATCTCAATAGGGTTTTCGGAAAAAAAAAAAACGAAAAACAAAATTAATTACACTTAGGGGGTGTTTGGATGGATGTAATGTGGGATGTAATCTCACATTACGTCCCACATTACATCAACATTACGTTGCTTGGTTTGCCAAACGACGTAATGTGCATTGTAATCTGAGATTACGTCCAAAGTCCAATCAACGTAATGTGATATTACATCCAAAAACGGATGTAATGTGAGATTACGTCCAACATTACGGAGTGTTATTATTTTATTATTATTTATAAATAGATAAAATACTTTGTATTATCTTTATCTTTTAATATGATAATAATATTGTTATTATTATTAGCTTTTTATTTTTTATCTACTTCATAACTTATTATTATAATAAATAATAATGCTCATAATGTTTTTATAAAATGAGTAAAATCTTTTTCGTGACATTTTTTTAAAAAAATATCTTATAAAACTATATATAATGTTTCAATTAATAGAAATTTAATAATTTTGTGTATTTAGTGTAAATATTTAATATATAGAATTCATAAATGACTATAGAATTAACCACAAAACATAAACTTTAAAAAGTTCGTTCTTGTCAAAATATATAGTCTTTTAAATATTATCATATTAAGATATAATACTCTCATATAAATTAATATAATTATAATAAAGTCACATTACAATGCACATTACAACACCTACCAAACAGTGTAATCTGACATTACACTCTACATTATAGCATAACCAAACGCTGTAATCTGACATTACAAGTAATCTCACATTACGTCTCACATTAGTTGTAATCTCACATTTCAAGTAATCTCACATTACATCCATCCAAACGCTCCCTAAGGACATGTATCAATATCTTAACGATGATGCACAATTTAAGGTACAAAAGAGTGTGGTAGCAGATTTGAAACCTAAAATTCAGGTACTTTACCTACAAATTCTAACAAATTTTTTTTAGAAAGTAAAAATTAAAATAAATTAAATGATTTCGTTTATTGTGTTATAGAAAATATATATGTTTTGTAATTATAAAATATGTCCACACTTATCCGATTATCATTATTCTTTGGTTGCTTGCGGCTGCCGTGGCTAACATGTCAAGCAACAACAGCTGTACAGCAACTAACAACCTAACAGTTAGTTTACTTTTGCTCGAAGCATATATTATTATTATTATTATGCAAAGATTCCAACCAGTCGTAAATTTTAGCACCAAATCTCTTTTTTTACACACTCGATCGGAGTGCACGTTGTTGTGGGCATGGGTGTCTGGTCAGACTCGGGTAATTCTCTACCGTGAAAAGATTCGAAACACTTCTACATACCGGCATCAATTAACAACGGACTTTTTCGAGATTTTACATTTTGAAATGGAGAGATAATAAATTTTCGACGATACATCTGGTTTTATATAAATGATTATTAAACAAATTATTTGAAAGTGCATCACCTAAATTATTTTCAACCTTAATCTCTATTCACATAAGTCACAACAGTAAAAACTATTTTCACGCTTGTTTTCGCCACTAAGAACCAAAACTTACTTTAAAAGTGTAATTTTGCAAAAGACATTATGTTTCTTTTGTCTCAATAATGATGGATGAGACTCTTACAAACTAATAATGTGTTGGAACCTGCTCGTCCGGGGTCCGATCTTGGCGGCCTTGAGAGTCGAGTTATGTTCCTCCAATCTTCGGGTTACGGTCAATCCAACTCCGTGCCTGGCGGACCTGCACAAAGGGCAGTGCCAGAGAGGGGGGGTGTCTCTGACGAACCCTCTCTGATGCCAAAGTAAGAACATAATTCTAGAGAGATAAAATAGAGAGAAGTCATAGCTCCGGTGTCTCAATCCGAACAAGTCTGATTGCTACGTGGCAACCGGAACATGACGCGTATCCCTAGGAACATAATGGTCTTACTTTGAGGTCGGCGGGGCGACCGTGTTTGAGCCTTAGTGAGGTCCAATCGGGTGTATATCCATTTTTAGAAGGATTAAACGCCTGATTGTACCTCGGGGTGGTCCTAGGGGGGCTTGCTCCACACCTAGACTAATCCCCACTCGCACTGGGTCAGCCCGTAAAGGGTAAAGTGCTGGCCATGAACTAAATTATTTTCAACCTTAATCTCTATTCACATAAGTCACAACAGTAAAAACTATTTTCACGCTTGTTTTCGCCACTAAGAACCAAAACTTACTTTAAAAGTGTAATTTTGCAAAAGACATTATGTTTCTTTTGTCTCAACAATGATGGATGAGACTCTTACAAACTAATAATGTGTTGGAACCTGCTCGTCCGGGGTCCGATCTTGGCGGCCTTGAGAGTCGAGTTATGTTCCTCCAATCTTCGGGTTACGGTCAATCCAACTCCGTGCCTGGCGGACCTGCACAAAGGGCAGTGCCAGAGAGGGGGGTGTCTCTGACGAACCCTCTCTGATGCCAAAGTAAGAACATAATTCTAGAGAGATAAAATAGAGAGAAGTCATAGCTCCCGTGTCTCAATCCGAACAAGTCTGATTGCTACGTGGCAACCGGAACATGACGCGTATCCCTAGGAACATAATGGTCTTACTTTGAGGTCGGCGGGGCGACCGTGTTTGAGCCTTAGTGAGGTCCAATCGGGTGTATATCCATTTTTAGAAGGATTAAACGCCTGATTGTTCCTCGGGGTGGTCCTAGGGGGGCTTGCTCCACACCTAGACTAATCCCCACTCGCACTGGGTCAGCCCGTAAAGGGTAAAGTGCTGGCCATGAACTAAATTATTTTCAACCTTAATCTCTATTCACATAAGTCACAACAGTAAAAACTATTTTCACGCTTGTTTTCGCCACTAAGAACCAAAACTTACTTTAAAAGTGTAATTTTGCAAAAGACATTATGTTTCTTTTGTCTCAACAATGATGGATGAGACTCTTACAAACTAATAATGTGTTGGAACCTGCTCGTCCGGGGTCCGATCTTGGCGGCCTTGAGAGTCGAGTTATGTTCCTCCAATCTTCGGGTTACGGTCAATCCAACTCCGTGCC
This sequence comes from Clarkia xantiana subsp. parviflora, assembly GCA_036873135.1. Taxonomy (NCBI): domain Eukaryota; kingdom Viridiplantae; phylum Streptophyta; class Magnoliopsida; order Myrtales; family Onagraceae; genus Clarkia; species Clarkia xantiana. Next base: position 13,135,258 of record JAPTYO010000012.1, on the reverse strand, counting down.
TGGCAGACCTGCACAAAGGGCAGTGCCAGAGAGGGGGGTGTCTCTGACGAACCCTCTCTGATGCCAAAGTAAGAACATAATTCTAGAGAGATAAAATAGAGAGAAGTCAGAGCTCCGGTGTCTAAATCCGAACAAGTCTGATTGCTACGTGGCAACCGGAACATGACGCGTATCCCTAGGAACATAATGGTCTTACTTTGAGGTCGGCGGGGCGACCGTGTTTGAGCCTTAGTGAGGTCCAATCGAGTGTATATCCATTTTTAGAAGGATTAAACGCCTGATTGTACCTCGGGGTGGTCCTAGGGGGTTGGAACCTGCTCGTCCGGGGTCCGATCTTGGCGGCCTTGAGAGTCGGGGGGGTGTCTCTGACGAACCCTCTCTGATGCCAAAGTAAGAACATAATTCTAGAGAGATAAAATAGAGAGAAGTCAGAGCTCCGGTGTCTCAATCCGAACAAGTCTGATTGCTACGTGGCGCGGGTCAGCCCGTAAAGGGTAAAGTGCTGGCCATGAACAGTTTTCCATTCCCATGGTCACTAGCGGGGATTGAACCCCTGACCTCTGGTTAAGGGATGAGGCGCTGAACCACCACACCATTGTTACATGGTTATGATAAATTGAATTTGATGTAATTGAACGTGGATCACATGTGCTCGTAATATATCATAACTAATAATGCAAGTACGCATGGACATGCTATCATGGGTACGAGTGTGTGTAATCAATATAGCATATATGAATGAATGGCAATGTGACATGCTTCGCACCTATGAGAGTGTTACAGGGTATGACTTGTGACAGTGTCAATGTCAAATAGATGTAGTCATGCATAGTGATGAAAAAATTCATAATTGACATGACACTAGTAAGGATGCATCTATGTGTGCATATGTGTTCGATAGTAAACTAAGTTTTCTACTATTCTTGTTGTAATGCATATGAAAGCATCTATGGTACTGAATTTAGAGTTTCTTTTCTATCATGGAAAACTATCAATGATGTATATCAATTTGCATCTATCAATGATATGTGTATGTTCTAGTGTATAAATCATCAATCATGACTAGTAATGGCGATACATGCACAATCATGTCGGGTGATAGGAAACTCATAAGTGTTATGACACTATAGTTATGATGTACCTAGATGCACACATGGTAATAATAAAATTACTAAGTGTTTGAAAACACTAGTGGTGATGTATATGGATGCATGTATATATATCATGAAAATATGCCTAAGCATGTAATAATTACTTGCAATATATGGTTAAGTCAAGGACAATTACTTGAAACGGGTTACCTCTGTTCCGATTTTGAAAAAAATTCGATTTTTCAAAGATTTCATATGTTGGCCGCGTAGGAATGCCATTGATTCCATTCGGGTTTATAGTCGGCTGCGTAGGAATGTCATTGCTCCCATTTGGCTTGATAATCATGTTGATCAATATTGTGGTAACCTGTAATCACTTGAAAACAGTTATATAAAAATTTGCCCCTGAAGTGGACTTACTGATAGCTTAGACGTGGGGTGTTGGGTCTCGCGTCGATGACGTCGCATGCTATGCTTGCATTGCCATCATATTTGTATAGAACTGACGTAGAGGATTACCCTTAACGCATTATCACGTATCACTGTGTCAGATATGGGAGGTCTCCCTACATGTCTGCCATGTATCATATTGAAAGGTGTAAGGTTGCCCCCTAGGGTAGGCGGAGTGGTCATCACATGGTGAATGGAGTGCCAGTCCCTATATCAGGCGTTGTTTTCACCTAGTAGGTGTAGTATCCGCTACTGTGTTTGATCTCTTCGCATACACTAGACTGTTACCCTTGTGTTGTTATACTGCCCCCGAGGTGACGTTGTCACTCTTGTGGTTGCATTTGTAGTATTTCGTATACTTGGTGGTAGATTCCTTTCAGATGTATCATTGCCCCCCTAGAGTAGGTGTAGTGATCATCCCACGCTTAGGGGGTTACCCATTGCATTGTAATACTCATTTTCATTGGTACCATATGGCGTTGCTCCTGAAGTGGACGTCAGTTATGTATTGTAGGTGGGGTGCCGACCCCTATATCAGGCGTGTCGCCTAGTATGCGCATGCCGTTGTGCTCATCAAGTAGTTGTTGTAATCAATATAAGTACGGGGTGTTGATCTCTGCTCCTGCACTACACTATAGCGCATATATTGTTGAACTGCCCCCGAGGTGACGTTGTCATCTTTATGGGTGTAGGTTGTTAACCCTTGTATTCATCATGCTGCCCCCATAGTAGGCTTGCTAGTCATTATAGATATGAGGTATTGACCTTTGCGCCTGTCGCTCCTCATGATACTGTCTTCTTCATGAGCATAGGGTATCGACCCTTGTGCTCATTGCACCTTCTGGTGTGTGTTTATCATATTTCCTCCAAAGTAGTCGTTTGTCATCGTTATGGACGTGGGGTGTCGACCCTTGAGTCTGTCTCACCTTATAGTGTTGGTTGTTCTGCCTCTGTAGTAGGCGTTATCTTTATTGTTGGTGTAGGGTATCTACCCTTGCATCCATCCAACTTTATAGTGTTCATTCATCGCATTGCCTTCGTAGTAGACGTACTTAGTCATTATAGACATTGGGTACTAACCCTTGTGTCTATTTGCACATCATGGCATATATTCCTGATGTTGCCCCCGAGGTGAGCATTGTCGTCGTTGTGGACATAGGGTGTCTGCCCTTATGTCCGTCTTATCTTGTATTGTGCTTCCTTAAGTTACCTTTATATCAGGTACGGTCCCTGTCGTGAACATAGGGTGTCGACCCTTGTGTCCGTCCTGCTTTGCAGCACTTGTCCATTATGTTGCCACCTTGTAGGCTATTCACTCTATTTGCTTGTTGAGACAGTCGTTCGTTTGGACATGGAATAGTGTTTACCATCTTCATATTACTATTGTCATGAAGCGTAAGTCTTCTTATTTAAAAGACCATGTTGTTATGTTTCTTGACCCTTGCCTGACATCGGACTTGACGAGGATTGGAAATGTTCTCACAAGCCTGTGTCGTCGTCGGGGTTATTACCCCTTTGTTCTCCCCGTAGATCGGTCTAGGAACTGGAGGAAGAGCCGTCACCTTTTTGTCAGGGACTATCAAGTTACCTAGTCGATTGAATTTGGTGGTATTAAGAATGGTTCTCCTTATAGTCTTGTTTGTTGATGTGAAGCCACGGTCACAAGTAGATCGCTCCTCTCAGGGTGTTGCCAGGAGAGGTAGGGAGGTAGCTCCTCCTTCTGTTGCTCAGAGAGCATCTAAGTCTTCCAAGGTGTCTAAGGCTGCGTGTATGTATGTACACCTTATTGTTATGATAGTTGCCTACTTCATGGCGTAGTTGTTCTCACATATCTACTTTGTGTTTTTCATAGCGCATCGACACTGTTGACAAGGTCACTGGCCCCTTGTTTGCCAAGAAGCCTTTCACTGTGGATGGAGGTTCTCAAAGTTCCTCTAATTGAAAGAGAAAAGTGACCGATCTTTGATGATCCGGTGTCAACTCTTCCCCGTGACAAAGGGGATGTTGATCCTGTATATGGTAATGCTGCCCTTGCAGCTGCTGGTGTTGACACTGCAACCATTGATGCTGACGCTGCCACTGTTTGCTCACGTGTGTTCTTCGTGGGCTTCTCCTTCGTAGATGGGCTTCTCCTTATCGATCTTCTTCCTTGATGGGCTTGTCCTTCTTGACCCTCTCTTTGCTCCCTGCAAAAGGGACACCGGGGGTTCCCGGTAAGCCCACTCCGAAGCTTAAGTTAGTGAGAGCTTCTAGAGAGAGGGTGAGCTTAGAGAGAGAGTGGATACCTTCAAATGAGGGGATGAGCTCTCTATTTATAGAGTTTCTATTGGACTGCCCCGGTTCTAGTGGTTCTCTGGTCCGGCTGTGGCGGGTTCGTAATTATTGGTTGGTCTTGACCGTAAATAAGTTGCCATTGACCTCGGTTCAAACCGTAGGTAAGTTCATTATGGCTAAGTGTTGGTGTGTGGCCTTCTAGGGTGAGCCCCGGGCGAGGTATCGTCCGGGGGTGGGGGTCCGGACGCGGGGGGCTCATCTGGACGGACGCGGGTACCCTGAGGGGTACCCCTAAGGCCTTGTTCGGGTGCCCGAGCAAGGAGTACCTTTCCCGGTTACCCGAGCAAGGAGTCTCTTGCTCGGGTCCTCGGGTGGTTTTTCCACCCGGGGTCTTCCCGAGTGGGTTTTGCCACTCGAGATATTTTCCGGGCCCAAGTGATGGGCCTCGGGTGTCCGTGTCTTAAGTCTTGAGTTATATCCGGTTCTGGTCCACTTCTTGGGTCCAATTAGTGATAGCTTGGGCGTATATCAACTATTTTCCCCCGAGTCAAGGAATGGTTTCACCTTTTCTCGACTCTTTTATAAGGGAATATCGCCCAAGTGGGTATAGTGGTGTACCTTAATGGCGATCCCGGTCTCCATCGAGCGCTCGAGATGTATCGTAATTTCTTTCTTCCTTTTCTTTGAGAAGGCTTTGTAGTGATCTCGGCCTTTATCACGTGCTCGAGGTGTGCTTTTATTTTTATGCCCCCTGTTTCAGAGGATCTGAATTTTCATCTTTCGGACTGTGTCCTTTTGTTTACGCAGCTGATACATGACTTCATGGGTGATGCTTAGCTTTATCCTTTATTGCCTCAGGTGGTTTTGAGGTGATTTCATTTGTCTTCCCGCTCCCACCTCCTAGTGGTGTTTTCCATGCTTTGTTTATCAAGATCCTCCCTTTGACAAGTAGTATCGCCCATGCACGTGTCCTCTGCCCCCTTAGTAGGCGTTCGATCTTTGTGCACTTTGGGACGTACCCTTGGGTAGGTCGGTCTTGCTGCCGTTATATGGTATTCTGAATGTGGAGTTGGTAATTTTTTACGGTTTGTCGTTTTTCTTTCTTTTGTCCGGCACGCCCTTGGCGTTTTTCTAGGCTAAGGAGCGTCATTTCATTTTCATTTCAAAATGAGTGAGTATTCTTCCCCTAAGATAGTCCCGTGGTTTCCTTGCTTCTAATGCTCTTCTAATTCCTTTTCAGTCGAAAGCGTTTTTAGGGGTAGCTGGTTTTATCCTCCCATCTTGAGTCCGGGCTGTGTTTTGGAGATGTCTGACTCTCGTTCGGGGCGGGTCTTTGAGTTGTGGTCCATCTTTGAGGATAAGTTGGCATTTCTTTGTGATCCCATGTCCTTATGTGAGGCCTTTTCGTCATATCATATAACTATAGTGGTGCTTTTACTATCCTGTCTCCGGCTGGGACGGTAGTGGTGTCTGATTAAGGCGAGGTTTCACCTCCCTTGTTATGTCAAACTTTGAGAGCTTCGCAGCGTATACGAGTGTTTTTACCGTTCATCCCTTCCGGCTCTTCTACTGTATCCTGCGCGGTGACGAATCGGGCTTCTATCTCTTGTTGTCTTATAAGGAGCTCTCCGGGTTTGGTGATTAAGATGAGGTGGTTAATGTCGGTTCGTGTTTTTTCCCTTGAGGATGGTAGTAACTACTAGGGATGTCAATGGGGCGGGTCGGGGCGGGTATCGCCAGACCCTGACCCGCCCCGCGGGTCAATATGGTCGACCCGGACCCGTCCCATGCACTTTCGGGTCGGGTCGGGTCGACCCGCGGGTCGATCCGTGTGAGGTATAATTTATCATTTTAAATCTTAAATTCTAAATTCTATGTTACCGTATCCAAATTCAACTCCAAATTTAAATAATAAATTATTAAATTAACTCATAATTCAAATATAAATCGCCTCATTCATTAGAATAATTGTTATTTTGACTATGTGTTATATTACCCGTATAGTTTTATATAAATATACATATATTAAATATATATAAAAGGAAAGCTCGGGTGGTTAATGTCGCCGTGAACCCAAACCCGAACCCGCCCCGCGGGTTGCGGGTCCTCGGGTCAAAATCGGGTCGGGTACCCGCGGGTCGGCGGGTACCCGTGACCCGTTGCCATCCCTAGTAACTACTGGGAGGGGCGTTGTGTCTTCGTTAAGGAGTTTCCTCCTTGAATGAGGGTGTTGTTCCTGTGGCTTTGATATTAAGGCTATCTCCGCAGCATATATGCTTTGTATCTTTACAATTGAGGTTTTGGTCGTTGTGCATATAAGCTTGTGTGCATGTGGTTGTCCTTGTGGCGGGTATGCTCCCGATGTTGGTAGGGGGGTTAACCTGATGGAATGACCATGCTCGGCGGTCCACGTATGTGTGCCCCCGTAGTAGACTGATTGCTATACGCCGAGGGATATCCTTTATGTTGGCTGAAGTTGGTAGCACGCGCGCAAAGTTGTTCATCCTATGTCACTGGTTGATACATAGATTTTTGCAGTTGTTTGGTCTCTTCTCCGACTACCTTTGGTGGTGTTGGGAGTTCTTTTGTGTGTTTACCCACCATAATTCTCCCTTTTGCGATTGGTATCCTCCATTCACGTTCTTGTTGTCTCCATAGTAAGCCTTTGATTTCTTATGTTCTGAGAGGGTTTGCATTGAAGGATTATCACGGCGTATTGGATTATCACAGTGTATTGTGGTAAGGCTAGTGGTACTTGATGTGTTGTTGTTCCTCCTTTGGTGTGTCTTTGCTATGCGTTTTGGCTATTTGGCTTGTTGTGATTGACATGCTTCTTGTGTTTGATTCCTGCTCCCTTGAAATTTCTTTATTTGTTTGTGGGGTGGATGGCGGATCTGTTATTGCTTTAATTGGTCGGGTGCATGTCCTGTTCCAAGGTTTTGTGGGGACACTTTTCTTAGCTTGTCCTTCCAGCTTTCGATCTTGTGACTGCTGGATTGGTTTCTTATTGCTGTGTTCTTTTCCGGTTGTAAGGGTGGACCTTGAGGTCTTACATCCCCTTTTTGTTGTAATGGCTGTCCTTATAGATCTTCCCATGTCCATATGTAAAGGTTGTTGATTGCTTTAACAAATGTCAGGGTTGTCCTTTGGATCTTCCCATTTTCGGTTGTAAGGGTGGCCCTAAGGGTCTTATGTCCCTTTTCGGTTGTAATGGCTGTCCTTATAGATCTTCCCATGTTCATATGTAAAGGTTGTTGATCGCTTTAGCATATGTCAGGGTTGTCCTTTGGATCTTCCCATTTTCGGTTGTAAGAGTGGCCCTAAGGGTCTTATCTCCCTTTTCGGTTGTAATGGTTGTCCTTATAGATCTTCCCATGTCCATATATAAATGTTTTTTATCGCTTTAACATATGTCACGGTTGTCCTTTGGATCTTCCCATTTTTCAATTGTAAGGGTGGCCCTGAGGGTCGTATGTCCCTTATCGGTTGTAATGGTTGTCCTTATAGATCTTCCCATGTTCATATGTAAAGGTTGTTGATCGCTTTAACATATGTCAGGGTTGTCCTTTGGATCCTCCCATATTCTGTTGTAAGGGTGGCCCTGAGGGTCTTATGTCCCTTTTCGGTTGTAATGGTTGTCCTTCTAGATCTTCCCCTGTTCATATGTAAAGGTTTTTGATCGCTTTGACATATGTCAGGGTTGTCCTTTGGATCTCCCCATTTTCGGTTGTAAGGGTGGCCCTGAGGGTCTTATGTCCCTTTTCGGTTGTAATGGTTGTCCCTATAGATCTTCCCATGTTCATATGTAAAGGTTGTTGATCGCTTTAACATATATATGTCAGGATTGTCCTTTGGATCTCCCCATTTTCGGTTGTAAGGGTGGCCCTGAGGGTCTTATGTCCCTTTTCGGTTGTAATGGTTGTCCTTATAGATCTTCCCATGTTCATATGTAAAGGTTTTTTTATCGCTTTAACATATGTCAGGGTTGTTCTTTGGATCTTCCCACATTCTGTTGTAAGGGTGGCCTTGAGGGTCTTATGTCCCTTTTCGGTTGTAATTAACACCCTCTCTTTTTTAGTGGTGGTGTTTCTTTTTCTTATGTTCCCTGAAAGACATCATATTCATTTCTTTATATATTACGAAAACTTATATTGTAGAGCTTTTAGGTTGGGTCTAGAGATCTCCTTTTGGTAATAATAAACACAATAAATTAAGTGGATACTCTTGTTCTTTAGATGTAGAATTTCTTCAAGTGCTCTCCACTGAAGGTGTTGGTGGATATTTGTTATTCTTCGTCCTCCAGGCGGTATGCATTTATTTGTGGGATGGATGCTATCTTGTAGGGTCATTCCCATTTTATGGAAATCTTGTTTATCTTGTCCAAATGGATGAACTCGTTTCTTCTTAGAACCATTTCTCCCACATGGAATTGACGGACCTTCACCCGTCTGTTGTAGTAGCGGGACGTTGCCAATTGCATTCTTGCCTGTGCCTCTTCCTCTTTCCGCCGCCTTTCTTCCGCCATGTCTAGCTCTAGTCGCCTCTCCTTGTTATTTTGTTCCTCCTCATAGTATTGTGTTCTATGAGAGGCGACCGCTATTTCTATGGGTGCCACTGCTTCGGATCCGTAGACCATGCTGAAAGGCGTTTCCCCTGTTGTTTTCTTCAGTGCTATGTGTAATGCCCATAATACATTATCCAATTCATCCACCCAGTTTCCTCCAAATGCTACAATTCTTCTCTTTAATCCTTCCAAGATTATTTTCTTCGCAGACTCCACTTGGCCGTTTGTCTGTGCGTGTTTCACCGACCCGAAACGATGATCGATGGCTAGAAATTTACAAAATGACTCCACCTGAGGACCCTTAAAATGTGATTCATTGTCACTTATTAGTACCTTTGGGACCCCATATCTTGTGACAATTCTTGTTTGGATGAATTTGATCACTTGGAACTCTGTTGTTTTTGCTAAAACCTTGGCCTCAATCCACTTTGAGAAGTAGTCTATAGCCACCAGGATGTATCCCATTTGGCTTTTGGACATTGGCAATGGTCCGATTAAATCGATGCCCCATTGGGCGAAGGGCCATGCACTTTTGATTGAAATAAGGTTGGATGCCGGCGCAGTTATGTTCGTGGAGTATCTTTGGCATGCGTGGCATCTTTGTACCAGATCCGTGGCTTCCTTGTTCATTGTTGGCCAGTAATATCCTTGGTTAAGGATTTTCCTTACAATTGTCTTTGCTCCCTCATGGCAAGAGGCTTGCCCCTCGTGTATTTCTCTTAATATTTTGCCAGTGTCCGGTTATGCTACACATCTCATGTAGGGTGTGGAGTATCCTCTTTTGTATAGCATGTCGTTAATGATGAGGTAGTTGACCGATAGCCTTTCAACCCTTGAAGCCTTGATGGTGTCCTTTGGTAACTCTCATTTGCTCAAATATTGAATGATCGGTGTCATCCAATTTGGCGTTTCATCGGTTGCGGGTGCATCGATTGCCATTATTTCTTGCATGTCATAGGCTGGCAGTAGTATCCTTTCCGCGAAATGGACCTCCTTTTCCTTTGGGATTCCTAAGGTGAATTTGCATAGTGAATCGGCGTCCTCATTTTCTTCTCTTGGTATGGCCATTATTTTGAAGGTTTTGAAACCTCATATTGCCTCCTAGACTTCTTTCAAGTATTGTCGCATCTTTGGGGATTTGGCATTGTATTCTCCTTTTACTTGATTCACCACCAGTTGGGAGTCACATTTCACCTCCAAGTGTTCGACTCAATTTCCTCTTGCTATTCACAGGCCTGTAAGCAAGGCTTCGTACTCTGCTTCATTGTTTGTCGGGCGAAACGTCAGGGCCATAGCGTAACGTAATGGTGTTCCCCCGTGGGGTGGGATTATGACGAGGCCTGCCCCCGATCCTTCCTGGTTGGAAGACCCATCAGTGTACATTGTCCATAAGTCATCATCGTTATTTTTCACTATTGCTTGCTCGGGCGGTTTTTCTTCGCTTGTCGCCGGTTGCGTACCCGTGAATTCTGCTATGAACAGCTAAGGCCTGACCCTTGATGGAGGTTCTTGGAGCGAAGTGTATTCTGAATTCGCTCAGCTCTATCGCCCATCTAACCATTCTTCCTAATGCATCTGGTTTTTGGAGTAGGTGTTTTAGAGGCTAATTTGTAAGCACCACTATCTCATGAGCATGGAAATATGGTCTGAGCTTCCTTGCCGAAACTACCAAGGCAAAGAGGTATTTCTCTATTGGAACATAATTTACTTTGTACTTTGCAAGGGTCTTGCTTACGAAGTATATTGGGAGTTGTACACCGTCTTCCTCTCTTATTAATGCTGAGCTGACTGTTGTCTCACTTACTGAGATGTACAAGTAGAGCTTTTCTCCTGCTATCGGATGCGCTAGGGGTGGCACTATTCTTATGTGGCGTTTTAGTTGTTGGAATGCCTCTTCACATCTTGGCGTCCATTCAAATATCTTGTTTGCTCTTAGTACCTCGAAAAAGGGGAGTGGCTTGTCTCCTATCCTTGAGAGGAAGCGATTTAGGGATGCTAACCTTCCATTGAGTTGTTGTACTTCCTTAGGCTTGGATGGGGATTTCATCTCTTCGATTGCTATTAGCTTTTCTGGGTTTGCCTCGATTCCTCTTTGGCTTACCATGAAGCCCAGGAACTTTCCCGATTGTATTCTGAACACACATTTTTGTGGGTTTAACCATACTTGATGTACCCGCATCCTTTCAAATACCATCCGCAGGTCCTCCTCGTGATTTGCTTTCAACTTGGATTTGACGATCAAGTCGTCTACATATGCCTCCATCGTTCTTCCTATCATATCACCAAATAACTTGTTGATCATTCTTTGATATGTTGCTCCCGCGTTTATTAGCCCAAATGGCATCACCCTGTAGTGGTAGACCTCATTGTCCGCGTAGAAAGCCGTGTATGGGGCGTCTTCTGGGCACATTTTGATTTGGTTGTACCCTGAGTACGCGTCCATAAGGCTTATCACTTCATGTCCTGCTGTGGAGTCCTAGCTGGTTTATTCGGGGCAGAGGGTATGCATCCTTTGGGCATGCGTTGTTCAAGTCGCGGTAATCTATACACATTCTCCAGTTTCCGTTGGTCTTCCTGACCAAAACTGGGTTTGCCACTCATGTTTGGAATCTTATTTCTTGTATGAACTCCGCTGCTAGTAGCTTTCCTACCTCCTCCCGGATTGCAATTTTCTTGGGTTCACCTAACGATCTTCTCTTTTGAGCTATCGGTCTTACTGATTCGCTGATATTCAGCTTGTGCGAGATTACCTTCTCGCTTATCCCTGGCATATCACTTGGTGACCATGCGAATATCTCTTTGTACTCCTTAAGGAGTTTTACAAGGTTCTCTTAGCACACTTAACATATGTTGGATGATAAGGGTCTCATAGACCACATTTGGAAGACGGTGAGCTGTCCATATGGCGGCCTGGCCAAAGGGCTAGAATACACGCACTTCAAGTGGGAGCAGGATGAGTATAAGGTTATTTCGGTCACAAAGGATACCTGGGAGGCACTGTTCCTGAAATACGGAAACGGCATTGTAGTTATACTGCACCCAATTATACCATATTTGGATGAATGTCTAAAGAGAAACAACATCAGTGTACTTGAAAAAGTATATCAACTTCTCAGCATGATCAAACTACTTGAAGAAGAAAGTCAGATGGCTGAATGAGACAAAATTCAAGCCATAATCAGGATCCTCCCAAAGTCCTGGAGAGCAAGCAGGACCCTGCTGACTGTCAGTGGTTCAATGTTGGATCTTGCATCAGTCCTAAAATTAATCGAGATGGTAGAAACTCGATTGACATCGGTAACGAAAGAAACCAAGACGACAGTAAAATTCAAGAACAATGGTAAGAAACAACATGTTGTCGACAGTAAAATGTCGACAAAGTCTAAACAAGGCAATCTCCAATTAAAATCGGAGATAGTTTGCAGGGATTCTAGCCCTCGCCGGATCGGTGACGGAGCTGGATCTAGCAAATCGCATGCTGCCAAGGTACGCGATATTGGATATGTTATGGAAGCTTTCGTTTCCTCAACTGTCATGTTAACTGATTCAAATCCTTCTTGGATCCTTGATTCAGGTGCGACGGACCACATAACCAATGACAAAGGATTATTTGCCATGTTCAGACGTATGTTGAAGGATTAAAAAAGGATATACATGTTAGATTACGGGGAGTAATCACTACGGAAACTAAAACCATGGTACATGCTAGTAATCGAAATTACGCAGCGGAAGATTCGCACATACCTCAACAGTAGTCCGTAGTCCCAAGATCTTTGCAGGAGGGAGTTCACGATCCTCCGGTCGGCACCCGTAGTGGTTCTTGTGAAGGAAGCCCTACGTGGTATAGTCTTCACAGCAAAGCCTCAGATTGATTTTTGGCAAGGGACAGATCTCTAGAGTGTTTGCTCGAAAGCAAATTGGCACACCCTTAGTGTTAGGATGGTTCGGCCAAAGTATGGTGTTCTTGGGGGAAGGGTTTTCTCTCAAAACACCACTTAAAGGGAATTATGATTAACCCTAATGAAACCCCTAACTCCCCATATATATAGGAGGAATAAAGTGGACAAAAGTCCACTTTAGCCCCCTCATTAATTTCGGCTGGCCATGCTAGTATAGGGAGGCCCAATTTTGGGTCTCTCATGTCAATTGGGTTTTGGGTCTGGCCCAATACCCTAATGTGACATGTACCCAATTAACTTAGGTAACATATACATATAATGGGCTTCCATTTACGGCGCCCAACACCATATGCTTACAATATGCAAAGGGATACTAAGTTGCAACATTGCCTAGTTGCAATTGAAGTCTTCTTCAACCCCCTTCTACCAAGGTTGAATGTATCACCACATACGCGTTGATATCATCAAAGAACCCACTCCTATTCTTGGTGAAACAAATTATTATATTCGTTTCTCATTGTCAAAATCATACAAACTACCATATTCCTCTGTAGTTGTCCTCTCCACTTTTCGAAATCGTAGTAGAGAGTTCAACAAGTACTCTTTTTATTCATCATGATTCATACCATCAAGATTGCGAGGAATATCGAATCGCACTAATTCAACCAATTCATAATAACATATCGATAATTATGCAAATATCAGGGAGACAATAACATTTTGAGAAATAATTGCATACATCAAATATCTATTAAGATGGAATCCGAAAAATAATGATTCCACAGTCATATAAACCAACCGACCACCAGTAAACCAATGGAAGATGGTTGTGAAAAAGTTCACATTATCGTCGTCTTGTATCCAATAGACCAGTCTTTTAAAACGGTTATAATCGCAAATTACCGGAACAGAGATTTTTAAACAAGCATACCCAATCTTGGCATTCCTAAGGCCCTTTTGATTTTGGAAAAATATTCCGATGAATTCACTCATGCATATACAATTCTACTATCCACGTAAATTATCATACGCCAGTAACATTCATCATACAAACCACATTCATGCTTACGCGTCATGCGTCTAATGCTCCGAGGAACTCATGCTTGCATACATAATTCTACTACCAAGTAAATTATCAAATGCAGCTACATCCTCAACATTCTAGCATACGTGACAAACATGTAACATCCACATCCATCATACACATTAGGCGACTGGTTTTTTTATTTTAAAATAATTTTAAACATTAGGGGCTGATTTGCAATCCATGCTTATATTCAATCATGCAACATTCTAGACATGAATCCTAGGCATTTCCAACCATCACAGCATGTCTATTCCAGTGCGCATTCCATATATTTAACCAGGGCTCTGCCCACTGTTAGCATGTGATGACGTGGCACCGTAATTGGTAGCCCGTCAATATTAAGGAAATTACCTAAGTTAATTAGGTAATTGTCAAATTAGGTTAATTGGGCCAGACCCAATCCCTAATTGACACGTGAGGCCCAAAATTGGGCCTCCCTCTTAATAAGCATGGTTCGGCCGAACCATGTACCACATTGGTTGGAGTGGACTTTTGTCCACTCTACCAATGCTATATATAGGGGGTCTCCTAAGGGGTTTAACACATAAATCAAATTAATAAGTCCCTCCATTGAGGAACTTGATAGAAAACCTCTCAACCTTAGTTGAGACTTTCGGTGTACATCAGTCCGAGGTTCTGTCCCCGTTGAAGAATCGATCAGAGAATTTTTTGTGGAGCTTATACCGCGTGAGACTTCTTCTCACGGAGAACTTGTACGGGTTCCGACCGGAGGATCAGAACTCCCTCCACAACGTTCTAGCATACGTGACAAACATGTAACATTCACATCCATCAAACACATTAGGCGACTGGATTTTTATTTTAAAATAATTTTAAACATTAGGGGCTGATTTGCAATCCATGCTTATATCCAATCATGCAACATTCTAGACATGAATCCTAGGCATTTCCAACCATCACAGCGTGTCTATTTTAGTGCGCATTCCATATATTTAACCAGGGCTCTGCTTACTGTTAGCATGTGATGACGTGGCGCCGTAATTGGTAGCCCGTCAATATTAAGAAAATTACCTAAGTTAATTAGGTAGTTGTCAAATTAGGTTAATTGGGCCAGACCCAATCCCTAATTGACATGGGAGGCCCAAAATTGGGCCTCCCTCTTAATAAGCATGGTTCGGCAAATCCATGTAACACATTGGTTGGAGTGGACTATTGTCCACTCCACCAATGCTATATATAGGGGGTCTCCTAAGGGGTTTAACACATAAATCAAATTAATAAGTCCCTCCATTGAGGAACTTGAGAGAAACCCTCTCACCCTTAGTTGAGACTTTCGGTGTACATCAGTCCGAGGTTCTGTCCCCGTTGAAGAATCGATCAGAGGATTTGCTGTGGAGCTTATACCGCGTAGGACTTCTTCTCACGAAGAACTTGTACGGGTTCCGACCGGAGGATCAGAACTCCCTCCACAACGTTCTTGGGCATGAAAGCTATTGAGGTATGTGTACGTTATTCCGCTGCGTAATTAGATTACTTACTAGTACACGTTTAGCATTCCGTAGTATTACGTCCCCGTAATCCAACAGTGGTATCAGAGCAAGGTTTAGGAGTTCTTAAATTTTTGATAAACTGATGTACTTGAACCTTGGAAAACCGAAATTTTTATTTTATGAACACCAAGGTATTTTCGAAAATTTAAACAAGAAATCATGTGTTTGATCTTTAAAAATTTAAAAAATTTGAAATTTACATGTTTTTATAGATCAAAACAGAATTTTAGGTTTGAATTTGAGTTTGATGTTCATGATCTTCAAGAAAACCATGAGTTTTTATCAAGAACACTTTTTGGATTCATGATCAAGTTATGGTTTGATCTTAAAATTTGACAACTTTTCCAATTTTTCATGTTTGTGCCGAAAACCCTAGGGGTATTTTAGGTATAAAAAAAATTAATTTCTTAGGGTGCAAGTAAGTAAAATTCGGCAGGCCCTAGCATGTAGATATATATTGTTACCATATTTTAATTTTATTAAAATGAGACAATATATCTATAAATTGGAAAGATAAGGAAAGATTCACATTATATAGTAAAATATATAAAGTATCAATATATTTAGCTAAAAGATAGGGATAAAGATATATTGACAGGATTTGGGTACTTAAAAAGATTAAGAAGATATATTGTCTATATATATTTTATCCCTAAATATATTTGACAATAATTATATATATATATATATTTGGCCGAAATTTGTATATATATATATTTATATTGTTAATTGATTTACATCTTAAAGATAGAATCTTGATAATATTTATATATATTAATAATATATTTGTGCCGAAATATATATATATATATATATATGCAATATTGGAAATTATTTTAAATAATTCATAATTAATATTTCTTGATGGCTAAGTTAAGTTTTTAGTGGATTTTAAAACCCTACTTAGCCCACAAGATATATTTCGGCCGAACCCTATGGGTTTATCGGGCCGGTCCAATTTGCAAAACCGGAACGGGTTAATCTGGGTATTCTTAATCAGGTCGACCTAGTCGGGTCGGACCAAAGTAATTAAGTGAATCTAAGCCGAACCGTTTTCGAGTGATGAACCGAACCACAATCTTATTTTATTGAACCGTTTCGGACCAAACCGAATTTTTTAAATCAGACCGACTCAGACCGGATTTTAAATTAGACCGAACCAAATTTTAAAATTTTTCAGAAATTTTAAATGTTCAATAAAATAGGATGTCAAATTTTAAATCCAAAATGTTTTCGAACTTAAAAAGTTAACCTAAGCAGTGCTCTTAGGGTTTACGTTTTAACACGTCATCGGATAAAACCCTAATACCTAGTTACGATTATGGGGATGGAACTCGGATATGCATGTTTTTGGGACTGGATTAAATTAGTGGGCTGAATTGCAATTGTTTACTTTCTGCAGCATATATTAGAACTGTCGTCTTGACTTAGTCAAGCTAGCTGGATAATAAATTGCAAGAATTGAGCTCTGGGATTTAAATATATGGTATGCGCAATAGGATAGACATGCTATGCTAATTGAAATTTCCTAGAATCCATGTCTAGAAATTTCGCATGATTGATTGTAAGCATGAATTGCAAGTCAGCCCCTAATATATTCAAAACGTTTTTAAAACTGAAAATACCAGTCGCCAATTATGCATGATGTATGCGGAAGTTGCATGTTTTGGCACGTATGCTAGAATGTTCATGAATGAAAGCATCTGGTAATTTACTTTAAGTAGAATTATGTATGCTAAGGAACATTAGACGCATGACGCGTAAACATGTTGTTTTGGTTTGTTCGATGTTTATGGCGTAATATAGTATTATGCATGCGTAAATTATCGGATAATTTTTTACAAAATAAAAAAGGGTCATGGGAAAGCCAAGATCGGGTATGCTTATTTGAAAATTTCTGTTCCTGTAATTTGCAAAATAATAACCGTTTTCAAAAGACTGATCTATTGGATTGAAGACGACAATAGTGTGAACTCTTTCACAACACCCCCTTCCCTCGGTTTACTGGCGGTCGGTTTGGTTTAGTGACTGAAGGATCTCTATTTGTCGTATTCCATCTTAATAGATAATCCGATGTTTGCAATTCTATCAAAATAATGTTATTGTCTTCCTAACTTAGCATGATTATAATTGTAATAGTTTTAATGGCTGGGTCGGCACGCTTTTATAAACCATGCAATCTGGATGGTATGGATTACGAAACATTGAGTGAGATGGTAAGCTAATTTCTTATAGCATGTGATACACACGACTGTATCATGACTATGAGAGAGAAAATATTGGTACCGCCAGACCATAACCTAGTTCCCAGAATAGGGAACATAGGCTTGGGAGATAAGAAAGCTTGCAAGGTGATATTGGCATCCTTGGATAAAGAGGTTGCAGAGGACTTCACGCTCAATTATTCTGTTGTTCAGCTTTGGGCTGCCCTTAAACTCCGTTTTTGTAGTGGAAAGGCAGCCGAAGCAAGAAAAGTAATAATGGAGTATGATGACCTACTTTCAAACAACACCAGAGTAAAACCTATGTGTAACCGAAGGATCGAAAGATCCAATTGGAGAAAGATAATCAATATCGCACAGGGATGTCCGATATCATGGTTTTCTGACGATAATGGACTAGGATACTTAATTGATTCAGTTAAGTACTTCATGTTCCTATTCAAGGAAAGCAACCAAAAGAGCCTGAAAAGTTCCCATGTGCGCCACCGCAAGAGGACTAAGGAAATTGCAGAGGAAACAAGATCGAATTGGTCCTCAAACGAGATCCGTAGTATGACAAATACTACTGATGAAGTACTGTAAAAGGTACACATCGTTTGCCACATATATGAAATCGTTAAACGTTTTATATCGCTAAGTCTACTGACATGATTCACTTGTGAATTTCTTTCAGGGACGTTGGTGAAGATGGCTGGAGTTTTCCTTTTCGACTTTACTTTTCCTTTACCTCTAAAAAGCTTTGTAATGCATCTCAGTGCAGTATCAATGTCTACAAGTTCTCTTATTTTCTATAAATTTTTATGTTTAGTTAATAATGATTCGGAATTATTGAATAAAGTAGTAACCATTCAGTTCATGATTTAGCCTACTTATAAAAAATTAATCGACCCGATTAAACGGGACTGGTCTGAAACAAATAACTAATATGTAAATCCTCCAGTAAAACGGTTGGATCAAATAAAACATTCACTCACCTAATCAAACGTCCATCGATTTCAAAAGCAAACCGACCATTAATTTCATCCTTATTTATTAGTACTCCATTTAAAATAATTATTTGCCTAATAATTAAAACATGTTCAAACCGATTAAGTTAAATTTGAAAATGAAACGATTCAAACCACAGAATAAAAGTGGTTTTATGCGCCATAAGCGCGTGTACCTCGAAAGACGGAACACATCGTTTTAAAGTACAAATTTAATAATGAAGTGTTTTAATGTATGAATGCTGAATTTTCGTTTGTAATCCTTTGGAAATAACTCTTTGATGACTACCATGGTTAGAAGTACGCTTTAAAGCTACTACGATCGGGTAGTACATCAACTATAGTATTAAGCACAAGCTCAAATGCATGGTCCATGAGGTGGATAAGTCTTTGGATGGGTTAATAAACGAAAGAAAGTAGTCAGTAAAATGATACTTCCACTATAAGCCTTTAATGAAAAGTTTGGCTAAGCAATCATATTATTAAATACTTCGAGAAACATAGTTTAGAATTACATTATGTTAGAAATCAACATTAATTGTTCCTATGGAATGAAATTAAGTTGAATTCATATTAATGTAACACTATGTTCCAATAAAATCGCTTGGAGCGTTACCTTAAAAGCTAAGAAATGATACAGGTGAAACCTTATCATAAAGCAGCATTAATTTGCACATTAAACATGTATTTATCAAGAGTACGGTCTACTCTTAAAGAATACAAGTTTAAGATTAGCTTTGATTAATGGTAACGTGGTCTAACATAGGATAGACTTCCAATGCTTTGCGGAACAAAACGAACTAAAGTACTGATAGGATTAAAATGGATGACGGTGATTCTCAGGTCCCACTTACATCGAGTGGGAGAATGATATAGCATTAGTGAATGACATGGTAAATGATGATGGAAACATCCTCATAAACGTCCTCATAATAAATCCAGTGGCAGGGCTCACTCCCCCTCACATAATCATCACTAAATGTTAATGCGAACCAAGTCGGACCTGATAATCATAATGCTGAACCATTGGATGAAAATCCAAAAGTCATCGCAACTGCCCATTATTCCTAGTGGGAGGAAATGACTAACTTGAGATTCCAGATCCTAGTGATCAAGGAATAAATCTCGGAGATAAAATCCCGAGACAAGAGGTCATCCTGAGAAAGTTGTAGACCAATGTTCTGGCACCGCCATTTTTCCCAGTGGGAGTAATGCTCTGAAAAGAAGCATTATTCCGAGTGGGAGTAACGATCAGACTTAAGATGAGATTATCGAGCCTAGACTTAGTCTAAGGCAACGAACTTCTTTTAAGAAGTATCCCATCAAGTGAGACATTTGTTCACGAACCAGTGACGGTTCAGCAAGTATTGGAAGAACCTCAAATGTTGGAATGGAGGAAAACAATGGAGGATGAAAATGCCTAAATTAGAACGTATTCGGTTTTGGTCTTCAGTTGATTTACTTGCTAACCACAGAGCTAGAAAGTGAAATTTTATAATTCACTACTGATGGAAAATTTGAGTGGTGCAAAACTCGAACTATTGCGAAAGGATATACCCAAAATTCACGGAGAGGACTTTGATGAAACATACTCACCAACTGTGTGTTACACCACAGTTAGGGCCATCATTGCCCTTATTGCAAGCCTCGATCACGAGCCTGCATCAAATGGATGTTAAAGACCGCATTTCTCCATGGAAACCTGGAGAAAGAGATCTATATGGAGCTGCCAGAGGGTTTTTATTACTCCTTTCTAAAGAACGTAAAGTTTGCAAACTTCAAAGATCTATCTACGGTCTTAAACAATCGTCTCGGAAATGGTATCGCAGATTCCACAAGGAAATCGTTGGAAACAGATTTGTGAACCTTCACAAGGATCCCTGCGTTCACACCAAGACCTCCAGGTCGAAATATGTCATCATAACCTTATAGATGGATGACATACTCATTGCTGCAAACGATGTGAGTTTCATGAACAAATCAAAGTCCTGGTTATCATCAACATTTGAGATGAAAGACATGGGAGAGGCCACGTACATCTTAGGCATTAAAATTGCCCGAGATCGTGCCGCCCGTAGATTGTGTCTATCTCAAGAATCATATATCAACAAGCTGTTGAAAAGATTAAGAATGCTCGATGCTAAACCCGTGGATACGCCGGTTGTGTTCGGGTGCGCGCTGTCAAAGCGTGATGGCCCGAAGAACCAGCAGGAGCGTGAACAGATGAAGAACGCATAGTATCTAAGCATGGTAGGAAGTTTAATGTACGCCATGCTATGTACTCGGCCAGACATCTGTTACGCTGTGGGCCTATTAGCAAGATTCCAATCAGATCCTGGCTATCAACATTTAAAGACCGTAAAACGAATTATAAGATATCTGAAAGGTACTGCCGACTATGATCTGTGCTATAAGGGCAGGCAAATCGAATTGACTGGTTATAGTGACGCCGACCACGGTGGCAATCCGGACGATCGTAAGTCCACCACATGGGGAGTTTTCCTCATTGCTGATGCTGCCATATCATGGGTAAGCAAGAAGCAATCATGTGTCGCGCTTTCCACTATGGAATCAGAATTCGTTGCCCTTTCTAAGAACTCACAAGAAGCAGTCTGGCTGAAAAGGCTTCTTACTGCATTAATTGGCACTGACAAGAAGAGCAAACCTGTAAAGGTATACTCTGATAGTCAGGCAGCCATTGCAGCAGTTAAGAATCCAAAGTACCATAGTAGGACCAAACACATTGATGTGAAATACAATTATGCTAAAATAGTTGTGGAAGACAATATAATCGCTTTAGAATACTTGCCCACAGACAATATGATCGCAGACCCATTGACTAAGCCATTATGTAGAGAAATTTTTGAAAAGCACGTAAAATTGCTTGGATTACGTAGGGCTTAATAAGTGGCCTGTATGAGTGATGACATTTTGACATTTGAATTGATATTTCGATTGAATAAAAGAATTGCAAATTGAGTATATAATCTATCGACGTCATAATGATAAATAACATCGGATTTTTCGGTTTATAAATAAAGTCGTAGGAAGAAGTAAAACTCTTCCACCAAAATTATGTCGAATGTGAACCTTGCCTCGTCACACAGGCACGGTCATCTTGTAGGAGAGGGGAACCTCTACCACAACAAGATTGGCTAAGAACCATGGGGATAAACCTGGTTAAACGAAACGATAACTTGGTCACGCTTATAGCATGACTTAATCTTCGTTTTGTAAATCGCCGTGTTGGAATCTTTCCATCATTAAAATCACATTCAGGGCCAGATGAAAGACTCTGCGGTAGCATGATTGACATATCCCACCCCTGGCTTGTCTATGTGTGCTATCGACGCGTGTTTCATACTACGTGTGCCATGTTCGACCACGGGGTCATGCTCGGTTGTGCTAGCTAGAATCCTTGTGATTCAAAGGGTGCATACTTCTTCACCTTGAGCGTGTGATTGATCCCGGGGGTCTTATGAAGAGGCACCCAAAGTATCCTCTCGGACTCAGAACTTATACCTAAGGTCTAGCTCAATGTTCGCTTCCCGGCGTACGAGCGTAGAGCCAAAGAAAACGGCCAAGTGACTACGTCTTGGAAACCGGTTGAGTTAGAATAAGGGTATAAGCAATGGGGATGGTCATGTTCACCTATAATTCACCGACTCTTGTGTTCACTAGGTGGCCACCAACCGGATATTAGTTAAACGTTGTGAGCACTTGTACAGATGCCCTAGAGAAGTATTCCTATGCGGAAAAATGGGCAATTCGAGAATTATCAGTTGACCAAGGATACAGTGCGGTACATATTTTATTTTTGACAGGATTGATTTACGAAAGGGAATCAACGTTCTGCAGGCGCTACAACACTCCTAACAGATGAGTAGCATGATGCCCGTCGTATCGGCCGGTCGCACGGTAAACCTCATATGAACTATTCGGAGACGGAGACAATGACTGAATACTGAAATGTTGATACAATTGGATGACAATACATTGACAGGCACCCTCCTATTCCGGCGAGTGGGAGATGTTAGCATGTGATGACGTGGCGCCATAATTGGTAGCCCGTCAATATTAAGGAAATTAACTAAGTTAATTAGGTAATTGTCAAATTAGGTTAATTGGGCCAGACCCAATCCCTAATTGACATGGGAGGCCCAAAATTGGCCCTCCCCCTTAATAAGCATGGTTCGGCTGAACCATGTACCACATTGGGTGGAGTGGACTTTTGTCCACTCCACCAATGCTATATATAGGGGGTCTCCTAAGGGGTTTAACACATAAATCAAATTAATAAGTCCCTCCATTGAGGAACTTGAGAGAAACCCTTTCACCCTTAGTTGAGACTTTCGGTGTACATCAGTCCGAGGTTCTGTCCCCGTTGAAGAATCGATCAGAGGATTTGCTGTGGAGCTTATACCACGTAGGACTTCTTCTCACGAAGAACTTGTACGGGTTCCGACCGGAGGATCAGAACTCCCTCCACAACGTTCTTGGGCAGGAAAGCTATTGAGGTGTGTGTATGTTATTCCGCTGCGTAATTAGATTACTTAATAGTACACGTTTAGCTTTCCGTAGTAATACGTCCCCGTAATCCAACATCCACAATATGCAATATCCAGCTAGCTTGACTCAGTCAAGACAACATTTTTAATCATGCATATATATATATATATATATATATATTGAATAATAAACAATTGCAATTCAGCCCACTAATTATACCAGTCCAAAAAACATGTATCTCCGAGATCTATCCCCATAATCGAAACAAGGCATAAAAGTTATCAACCCTTAAGCACTGTGTAGGCCTATTAAGGTTCAAAACATTTAGATTTTAAAACTTGACCTCCCTATTTTAATTGACTTGAATTTGGTTTTGAAAATACGGTTCGGTTCAGTCAATTTCAGTCTGGTTTGGTCCGGTCCGGTTCGGTTCGGTCCGATTTTAGTTTTAAAATCTGGTTCGGTCCGAACCGGTCCAATAAAAATAGGGTTCGGTTCAACACTAAAAAATGGTTCGATTAGATCCATTTAGTTACCCCGGTCCGACCCGACCCGATTTGGTCGAACCGATTGAGAAAATCTTGTTCGGTTTTATTTTGTCCCGGTTTGACATAATGGACCGGCCCAATAATTAAAATTTAAAGGTTGGGCCGGAATGTTTACTTGTGGCCCAAGTAGGGTTTTAAAGTCCAAAAATATTTAACTTACGAAGAAGTAACATTAACTATATAAAATAATTTCCAATATATATATATATATCGGCCAATATTTGAAACATATATATATTTATTGTCAAGATTATATCATTAAGATTAAATCAATCAACAATATATATATATATATATAAATCGGCTAGTATATATAAATATATTTTATTTATTGTCAATATCTTAAATAGGGAAACATATACTAACAATATATTTTCTAAATCTTTTAGGTAACTAAAATATATCAATAATATCTTTAACATATTTAAATATTTAGATATATTGATAGTTATATATATTTCTATATATTAATGTGAATCTATCATAATTTTCCCAATTATAGATATATTGTTACCTAGAATAAAAATTAAAATATGGTAAACAATATTACTCAATATTTTGGCCGAAATTCTCTTACTTGGTGCCTAAGAAATTAAAAATTTTATCTTGTAAAACACTTAGTGTTTTGGCCAAAAACACAAATTTGGGAACAAGTGGTCAAATTTCAAGATCAAATTTTAATAAGATCTACAATCCAATGTTTGATTTTGATAAATATCACATTTTTATTGAAGATCATGAACATAAAATTTCCTAAGAACAACATTAAAATTTCGGACCTCCTTAACCATAAAAATTCGAAAATTTTAAAATTCCATTTTTTAAAATTTCTGTCCAAAGTTTTAATTTTCAAGAACACCAGTTTATCAAAATCATGAACTCCTAACCTGGCTCTGATACCACTGTTAGATTACGGGGAGTAATCACTACAGAAACTAAAGGCATTGTACATGCTAGTAATCAAAATTACGCAGCGGAAGATTCGCACATACCTCAACAGTAGTCCGTAGTCCCAAGATCTTTGCATGAGGGAGTTCACGATCCTCCGGTCGGCACCCGTATGGGTTCTTGTGAAGGAAACCCTACGTGGTATATTCTTCACAGCAAAGCCTCAGATCAATTTTTGGCAAGGGACAGATCTCTGGCGTATTTGCTCGAAAGAAAATTGGCACACCTTTGGTGTTAGGATGGTTCGGCCGAAGTATGGTGTTCTTGGGGGAAGAGTTTTCTCTCAAAACACCACTTAAATGGAATTTTGATTAACCCTAACTCCCCATATATATAGGAGGAGTAAAGTGGACAAAAGTCCACTTTACCCCTCATTAATTTCTGCCGGCCATGCTAATATAGGGAGGCCCAATTTTGGGCCTCTCATGTCAATTGGGATTTGAGTCTGGCCCAATACCCTAATGTGACATGTACCAAATTAACTTAGGTAACATATACATATAATGGGCTTCCATTTACGGCGCCCAACACCATATGCTTACAATACATAGGCGACAACTCTCAAGTTGAAGTCGAAGGACTAGGGAACTGCAAATTGTCTTTACGCAATGGCAGGTCCTTACTTCTTGAAAATGTCCTTTTTGCTCCTAGAATTCGAAGGATATTCTTTTTGTTACCTCTCGTATGAATAATCGATTTACTTTATCATTTGAGAACTCCCTTATCCGGATAAATAAATGCAATGTCTTTTATGGGCTTGCATTTTCCTCTCATGGTCTCATTGTTAGATTACGGGGAGTAATCACTACGGATACTAAATCATGGTACGTGCTAGTAATCGGAATTACGCAGCGGAAGATTCGCACATACCTTTAAGATAATCCGTAGACCCAAGATCTTCTCAAGAGGGAGTTCACGATCCTCTGGTCGGGACCCGTAGAGGTTCTTGTTAGAGAAGCCCTACGTGGTACAAGCACCACAGCAAAGCTCTGATCGATTGTCGGCACTGGGACAGATCTCTGGAGTGTTTGCTTGGAAAGAAAATTGGCACACCTTGGGTGAAGGGTTCGGCCGAAATACCTAGGTGTGGGGTAGAGGGTTTTTTTTCTCTCTAAAACACTCTAATGAGGGAATAGTGATTAACCCTAAAAATCCCCTTACACCGTGTATTTATAGAAGGAGCAAAGTGGACAAAAGTCCACTTTGCCCACACAATTATTTCGGCCGGCCACTATGCATAGGGAGGACAAATTTTGGGCCTCTCGTGTCAATTGGGATTTGGGTCTGGCCCAATTACCCTAATGTGAAATATACCTAATTTCCTTAGGTAAACTGTACATATTATGGGCTACCAATTACGACGCCCATCACCATATGCTTATAGCTCCCACTCGCAGGAATGGGAGGGTACCTGTTAATGTATTGTCGTCCAAATCCGCATCAACATTTCAATCCTTCGATCTGCTCCTTGCTTCCGAATAATTCATACGAGGTTTGCCGTGCGACCGGCGGATACGACGGGCATCGTGCTACTCATCTGTTAGGAGTATTGTAGCGCCCGTGGAACGTTGATTCCCTTTTCTCCAATCAACCTCTTATAAACAATATTTATATTGTACTGCGTTGTATCCTAGGTCAACTGTTAATTCTCCTTTTTTCATAGTTTCCACATAGGAACACTTCTCCAAGGCATCCGTACAAGTATTCACAACCTTCAACTAATATCTAGTTGGTGGCCACCTAGTGAATACAAGAGTCGGTGAATTACAGGTGAACTTGACCATCCCCATCGCTCATATCCTTAGTCAGACCCAAACGGTTTCCAAAGACGTGGTCAATGGGCCTTTTTGTTCAGCACTACGCTCGTACGCCGGGAAGCGAGCATTGGGCCTGACCTTAGATATGAGTTCCGAGTCCATGAGAATACTTTAGGTGCCTCTTCATAAGGCTCCTGGGATCAATCAAACGCTCGAGGTGAAGAAGTTTGCGCCCACCAGAATCACGAGGATTCCTTCTTAGCACAATCGAGCTGTGACCCCGTGGTCGAACGTGGCACGCGTAGTATGAAGCACGCATTGATAGCATACATGAACCTTTTGGGTTGAGAGGAAAGGGATATGTCAATCATGCTATCAAAAATTCTCATCTGGCCGAGAATGTGGTTTAATGTTGAACGAAGTTCATCACGGCGATATGCAAAATGAAGATCATGTCGAGTTACTTAGATACCAGATAATCGTCTTGCTTAATCAGGTTTATCCCCCTGACTCTTAGCCAGTCTTGCTTGGTAGAGGCCTCCCTCCACCGCAAGACTAACGTACCTGTGTGACTAGGTATGGACCACATTCGACATAGTTTGGCAAAGGATTGCGTCCTCCTACGACTTAGTTTACGGACCTTAAATCTGATGTAATCAAAAACATTATGACGTCGATTGATCATAAACCCAGTTGCAATTCTTTCGCTTACAAAATGTAACTTTCTAATATAAAAATGTTATCACAGATAAATGCCATTTCGAAACCCTACGCAATACAAGCAGTTTTACGTGCTTTTCGAATATCTCCCTGCGTAGTGGTTTAGTTAATGGGTCCGCAATCATATTATCAGTGGACAAGTATTCCATAGTGATTTTATTTTCTTCAACCATAGATTTAGCATAGAAATATTTCATATCAATGTGCTTGGTCCTACTATGGTACTTTGGATTCTTATCTGTCGCAATGGCTTCTAGACTGTCAGAGAAGACCTTCACAGGTTTATTCTCAACTTCACCACCAAGCAGTGCAGTTAGAAGCCTTTTGAGCCATACAACTTCTTGTTCATTCTTAGAGAGAGCTACAAATTCTGATTCCAGCGTGGACAGCGCGACACAGGTTTTCTTCTTGCTCGTCCATGAAATGGCGGCATTAGCAAGGAGGAACACTCCCCCTGTAGTGGACTTACGATCATCTGGATCGCCATCATGGTCGGCGTCACTGTAACCGGTCAATTCTAACTTTTTATCCTCATAGCACAGCGCGTAGTCGGCAGTACCTTTCAGATAACGAATTATTCGTTTTACAGCCTTTAAATGTTGATAGCTAGGATCTGATTGGAAACGTGCTACTAGGCCCACGGCGTAACAGATATCTGGACGGGTGCATTGCATGGCGTACATCAAACTACCAACCATGCTCAAATACTCTGCACCCTTCATCTGTTCACGTTCTGCCAGGTTCTTGGGGCCGTCACGTTTTGACAGTGCACACCCAAACACCACCAGCGTTTCCACGCGTTTGGCATCCTGTAATCTGAATCTTTTTAACAGTTTGTTGATATAAGTTTCATGAGACAAACACAATTTCCTGGTAGTCCGATCTCTAGCAATTTTAATGCCTAATATGTACGTGGCTTCTCCCATGTCTTTCATCTCAAGTACAGATGCCAACCAGGACTTTGACTTGTTCATAAAACTCTTGTCGTTTGCGGCAATGAGTATGTCGTCCACGTATAAAATTAAGATGACATACTTAGACCCGGAGGTCTTATAATATACGCACGGATCCTCGTGAAGATTCACAAATCTGTTTCCTACGATTTTCTCGTGGAATCTGCGGTACCATTGCCGAGACGACTTTTTAAGACCGTAAATGGACCTTTGAAGTTTACAAACTTTACTATCGTTGCCAGGAGTAATGAAACCCTCTGGTTGCTCCGTGTAGATCTCTTCCTCCAGGTTTCCGTGGAGGAACGCGGTCTTAGCATCCATTTGGAGCAGCTCGAGATCGAGACTTGCAACCAAGGCCAGAATGGCTCGTACTGTGGTGTTACGCACAGTGGGTGAGTATGTTTAGTCAAAGTCCACTCCGTGAAGTTGGGTATATCCTTTCGCAACAAGTCGGGCTTTGTATCGCTCGACCTTTCCATCAGCAGTGAGTTTCAAGTTGAGAACCTACTTAGCTCCTATGGCTCCGTAGTTAGCAGGTAAATCAACCAAAGACCATACCGAATTGGCTTTCATTGATGAGATCTCTTCCTCCATTGTATTCCTCCATTCATTTGCTTGAGGTCCTTCCAACGCTTGTTGAACCGTTACTGGTTCGTCAACAGATGTTAGAGTGAAGATTTCTCCTCTCTCGATGGGATACTTCCTAGGAGAAGTTTGATGCCTTTGACTACGTCTAGGCTCGTTCCCCCCATCTTAATTTTGAACGTTACTCCCACTCGGGACAATGCTTCTAATCGGAGCATCACTCCCACTGGGAACAAGGGCAGTGTTAGAACCTTGACCTACAACCTTCCTCGTACAGCCTCTTGGTCTCGGGATCCTATCCCCGAGATGAATTCTTTGATCACTAAGACCTGGAACCAAGTTGGTCGGAGTACTCCCACTGGAAACAATTGGTAGTGTTGGTGGTTTTGGTGGTTTTGGTGTCGGTCCGGCTACATGATTATCAGGTTCAACTTGATTCGTCTCTGTGGCAACAATGATTTGTGTGGTAGGTTTTGATCCTCCCACTGGATTTATAATGAAAATGTTTCCATTATCATTAACCATGTCATTCACCTGCGTTGCCGGTTCAAATCTTCCACTCGAAGTAAGTGAGACCTGATCAACAATGCTATCCCGCTCCAGTTCAGTCAATATCTCATCTGTTTTAATTTCGCCAAGCGTTGGGAATTCGTCCTCAAGGAAAGTTACGTCTCTGGATTCATGTTAAACCACGCCACCATTTTCTTGAGCTGACACAAATACTTAACCTTTAGAGTTCTCTGAATACCTTATAAAGATACTCTTTAGTCCTCTGGGTCCTAACTTGCCAAAACGGCTGTCGGTCGTATGTGTATAGGCAGCGCAACCCCAAGGTCGCAACCTGGTGAGATCTAATTCTCTTCCATACCACAACTCATATGGCGTTGTGTCTACCGCTTTGGTTAGGACAAGGTTTATTACATGAGTGCCAGTCAACAACGCATCACTCCAATAGGAGATAGGTAATTGAGCCTGCGACATCATGGTTCTAACCATGTCAAGGAGTGTTCGATTAAGATGTTCAGCCACACCATTCTGCTGTGGTGTGTTGGGGATTTTCGTTTGACGGGCTATCCCTCTTTCTTTGCACAACTTTTCAAACTCATTAGATAAATATTCTCCACCTCTATCAGTGCGTAGGGTTTTCACCTTTCGCTCCTGTTGATTCTCTACGAGGTTTAGAAATTTTCTAAAGCAATCTATTGCCTCGTATTTACGAGCAATCAAATGAGTAAACCCATAAAGGGTATAGTCGTCAATGAAAGTTACGAAGTATCGTTTCCCATTCCTAGCGGTTACACTCGTTGGTCAACAGACGTCGGAGTGAATCAACTGCAATGGATACTCGGCTCGTTGAGCTTCTCCAAATGGTTTGTGGGTGGACTTTCCAGCAAGACAATCATGGCAAGTGTGTTTAATTACATTGATAGTACCTGGCAAAATCTCTCTCCGAGCTAATGAATGGACCCTATCGTAGCTTGTATGTCCCAACCTCGCATGCCATCCGGCTGCGTCAGTCTTTGCTTCCCTGGAGGATAATGCATACATTCTATTCGAATCGACACTTCCATTCAAATCCATGATAAAGAGACCATAAGAGGAATAGGCGTGTCCAAAGAAGACATTGCCTTTATTGATACGAACAAAGTTCTTCTCAAATGATAAACTGTAATTATTATTCATAAAAGCAGAAACAGAAACAACATTTCTACGGATTCTAGGAGTAAAAAGGACATTCTCAAGTAGCATGGTCCTGCCATTGTTCATAGACAATTTGCAGTTCCCTACTCCAATGACTTCAACTTGTGAGTTGTCACCAATGTATATCCTCTTGGAATCCTTTGGCAATCGTCTAAACTTGGCAAACAGTCCTTTGTCGTTGGCAATGTGGTCCGTCGCACCTGAGTCAAGAATCTAGGAAGAATTTGAGTCATTTAACATGACAGTTGAGGAAACTAGACTTTCCAATACACAACCAACTTCGCATACCTTTTCAAGATGCGTTTTGCTGGACCCTGTACCTTCGCCTATTCGGCGTGGACTGGAGTTCCCGCTGACTATCTCTGAT
This sequence comes from Clarkia xantiana subsp. parviflora, assembly GCA_036873135.1. Taxonomy (NCBI): domain Eukaryota; kingdom Viridiplantae; phylum Streptophyta; class Magnoliopsida; order Myrtales; family Onagraceae; genus Clarkia; species Clarkia xantiana. The sequence goes on along the minus strand of JAPTYO010000012.1, from coordinate 13,105,086 downwards.
TTCAATCGGAGATTGCCTGGTTTAGGCTTTATCAACATTTTACCGTCGACTACCTGTTGTTTCTTTCATTTGTTTATCCTCTTTCTCTTTTCTTGCCCAGCTGGTACCGGTATTGTTTTCAGCCGAGCTTGTTCCATCTCGATGAACTTCAGTACCAATGCAAGATCCAACACAGAACCACTGGCGGTCAGTAAAGCCTTGACTGCTCTCCAAGACTTCGGGAGGATCCCGATGATGGATTGAATTTTATCTCATTCACCCACCTGACCTTCTTCCTCTAGTGGTTTTAGCAAGCCAAGGAAATCGTATACTTTTTCAAGTACACTTTTGCTGTAGCTGTTTAAGCTTTCTTCCATAATTGGTATAAGTGGGCGCAGGATCGCTGCCATGCCGTTTCCATATTTCAGGGACAGGGCATCCCAGATGTCTTTTCTAATTGGAACATCCTTATATTCATCATGGAATTCTTGAGACATTTCAGCCAGCAATATTTCCTTTGCTTTATTGTCATCTTGCTCCCATTGAAAATGGGCATATGCCAGGTCTTTGGTCAGACCGGCATCTGGGTAATTCATGGACTTCTGAATGTGATCTACAAGGCCATTATCCTCCAACATTGCATTGACACGCTTATTCCACGAGTCGTAGTTAGTCTCAATCAAAAGCTCATTAGCACAAGATTATCCCATCTATGCTGTAATTCGTTACTAAACACGTTGATTATTATAAAAAATCAGGGAGAAAATAACATTTTGAGAAAGAATTGCATACATCAGATATCTATAAAGATTGAATCCGTCAAATAACTATTCCCCAGTCATCTAAACCAACCGACCACCAGTAAACCAATGGAAAATGGCTGTGAAAGAGTTCACATTACCGTTGTTTTCAATCCAATAGATCAGTCTTTTAAAACGGTTTTAATCGCAAATTACCGGAACGGGAATTTTAAAACAAGTATACCCGATCTTGGCTTTCCCAATGCCCTTTGTATTTTGGACATTATTCCGATGAATTCACTCATGCATATATAATTCTACTAACCATGTAAATTATTATACGCAAGTAACATTCAGCAAACAAATAACACTCATGCTTACGCGTCATGCGTCTAATGTTCCGAGGAACTCATGCTTTCATACATAATTCTACTTCTAAGTAAATTATCAAATGCGTTTATATCCTCAACATTCTAGCATACGTGTCAAACATGAATCGTTCACATACATCATACATATTTGGCGACTTGTTTTGGATTTTAAAATAATTTTAAACATTAGGGGCTGATTTGCAGTTCATGCTTATATTCAATTACGCAACATTCTAGACATGAATCCTAGGCATTTCCAACCATCACAACATGTCTATCCTAGTGCGCATTCCATTTATTTAACCAGGGCTCCGCCCACAACATGCAATATCCAGCTAGCTTGACTAAGTCAAGACAACATTTCTAATCATGCATTAATATATATATCGAATAATAAACAATTGCAATTCAGCCCTCTAATTAATCCAGTCTCAAAAACATGTATCTCCGAGATCCATCCCCATAATCGAAACAAGGCATAAAGGTTAGCAACCCTATGAGAACTGTGTAGTCCATTTAGAGGTTCAAAAAAATTTGGATTTTAATAATTCATCACCCTATTTTATTTAATTGACTTGAATTCGGTTCTGAAAATCATTTTGGTTCAGTAAATTTCGGTCCGGTTTGGTCCTGATCGGTTCGAATAAATCCGGTTCGGTCCGGTTTAAAATCTGGTTCGGTTCTGTTCGGTTTTAATTTTAAAATCTAGTTTGGTCCGAACCGGTCCAATAAAATAGGGTTCGGTTCGGTTCAACACACAACAACATTTGGTTAGATCACTTAATTACCCCGGTTCGACCCGTCCCGACTAGGTCGAACCGATTGAGAAAATCCGATTCGATTTAAATCCGTCCCTGTTTGACATATTGGACTAGCCCAATATTATACGGTTTAATTTTCAATTTCACTCCACGATGCGGGTTCTAAATATATATATATATATATATATATATATAAATTTCGGACCATATTAAAACATATATATATTTATCTGCAAGTATCTATCTATAAGATTAAATCAATCAACAATATATATATATGTGTGTAAAAATCGGCACAATATAATATATATATATATATATATATATATATATATATATATATATATTTATTGTCAATATCTTAAATAGGGTAACAAATATACTGACAATATATTTTCTCAATCTTTTAGTCAATAATATCTTTAACCTATTAAATATTTAGATATATTGATAGTGATACATATTTCTATATATTAATGTGAATCTATACTAATGTTCCCAATTATAGATATATTGTTACCTTAATTAAAAATTAAAATATGGTAAACAATATAATTTAAAATTTTCGGCCAAAATATGTGCCTTGGTGATTAAGAAATTTAAAAAATTTACCTTGTAATTTACTTAGGGTTTCGGCACAAACACTAATATTGGGAACAAGTGGTCAAATTTTAAGATCAAATTTTAATAAGATCTACAATCCAATGTTTGATTTTGATAAATATTACACTTTTCTTGAAGATCATGAACATCAAATTAACCAAGAACATTATGAAAATGTCGGATTCACCAACAACCCCAAAAACTCGAAAATTTAAAATTTTCTTTTTAAAAAATTTCGGTTTTTAATTTTAAACTTCAAGAACACCAATTTATCAAAATCATGAACTCCTAACACAGGCTCTGATACCACTGTTAGATTACGGGGAGTAATCACTATGGATATTAAATCATGGTACATGCTAGTAATCGGAATTACGCAGCGGAAGATTCGCACATACCTTTAAGATGATCCGTAGACCCAGAAACTGATGCTGCCGGATGGCACGCAAGTTTAGGACATATAGGCTATGACAGAGAACAAAATCTAAATCGAAGAGGGTTTTTGCCCGGGGCAACTCAGGTGGTGAAAACCACTTGTGAGGACTGTCTAGCCGGAGAGTCTACCCGCAAACCATTCAGTGAATCACAACGAGTCGAGTACCCATTGCATTTAATCTATTCTGATGTATGTTGTGTTAGTTTACGGGGAGTAATCACTACGGATACTTAAACAAAGTACATGCTAGTAATCGGAATTACGCAGCGGAAGATTCGCACATACCTTTAAGATGTTCCGTAGACCCAAGATCTTCTCAGGAGGGAGTTCACGATCCTCCGGTCGGGACCCGTAGAGGTTCTTGTTAGAGAAGCCCTACGCGGTGCAAGCTCCACAGGAAAGCCTCTGATCGATTCTTGGCGTGGGGACAGATCTCTGGAGTGTTTGCTTGGAAAGAAAATTGGCACACCCTTGGTGAAGTCAAAGGGTTCGGCCGAAACCTAGGTGTGGGGTGGGGTTTTTTTTTCCTCTCTAAAACACTCTAATGAAGGAATAGTGATTAACCCTTAAAAATCCCCTAGCACCGTGTATTTATACGAGGAGCAAAGTGGATAAAAGTCCACTTTGCCCTTCCTACAAGTTTCGGCAGGCCATGTATAAGGGAGGCCCATATTTTGGGCCTCTCATGTCATTGGGATTTGGTTCTAGCCCAATTACCCTAATGTGACATGTACCTAATTTCCTTAGGTAAACAATACATATTATGGGCTACCAATTACGGCGCTCATCACCATATGCTTACAGCTCCCACTCGCCGGAATGGGAGGGTGCCTGTTAGTGTATTGTTGTCCAAATCTGCATCAACATTTCACTCCTTCAATCTGGTCCTTGCTTCCGAATAGTTCATACGAAGTTTGCCGTGCGACCGGCGGATACGACGGGCATCGTGCTACTCATCTGTCAGGAGAATTGTAGCGGCCGCGGAACGTTGATTCCCTTTTCTCCAATTAACCTGTTATAAACAACATTTATGTATTGTACCGGTTTGTATCCTAAGTCAACTGATAATTCTCCATTTGCCTAGTTTTCACATAGGAATACTTCTCCAAGGCATCCATACAAGTATTCACAACCTTCAACTAATATCCGGTAGGTGGCCACTTAGTGAATACAAGAGTCGGTGAATTACAGGTGATCTTGACCATCCCCGTCACTCATACCCTTAGTCAAAGCCAACAGGTTTCCAAAGACGTCGTCACTGGGCCATTTTGTTCAGCACTACGCTCGTACGCCGGGAAGCGAACATTGAGCTTGATCTTAGGTTTGAGTTCTGAGTCCATGAGGATACTTCGGTTGCCTCTTCATAAGGCTCCCGGGATCAATCACACGCTCGAGGTGAAGAAGTATGCGCCCGCCAGAATCGCAAGGATTCTTTCCTAGCACAACCGAGCTGTGACCCGTGGTCGAACGTGGCACGCGTAGTACGAAGCATGCGTTGATAACATACCTAAACCTTTTGGATCTATATGAATGGGATATGTCAATGATGTTATCACAGATTTTCATCTGGCCCAGAATGTGGAATACTGACGAACTAAGTTCATCACGGCGATCTGCAAAATGAAGATCATGTCGAGTTACTTCGACATTGAGATAATCGTTCTGCGTAATCAGGTTTATCCCCCTGATTCTTAGCCAACCTTGCTTAGTATAGGCCTCCCTCCACCGCAAGACGACCGTACCTGTGTGACGAGGTAAGGCCCACATTCGACATAGTTTTGGCAGAGGATTGCGTCCTCCTACGACTTAGTTTATAAACCGAAAATTTGATGTAATCAAAACATTATGACGTTGATTGATCATAAACTAAGTTGCAGTTCTTTCGCTTACAAAATGTAACTTTCTAATATCAAAATGTTATCACAGATACTTGCCACCATTAAACCCTACGCAATCCAAGCAGTTTTACATGCTTTTCGAATATCTCCCTGCGTAGTGGTTTAGTTAATGGGTCCGTAATTATATTATCAGTGGACAAGTATTCCATAGTGATTATATTGTCTTCTACCATAGATTTAGCATAAAAACGTTTCACATCAATGTGTTTGGTCCTACTATGGTACTTCAGATTCTTAACTGCCGCAATGGCAGCTTGACTGTCAGAGAACACCTTCACAGGTTTACTCACGACGTCACCATCTAGTAGCGCATTAAGAAGCCTTTTCAGCCCGACTGCTTCCTGTGCATTCTTAGAAAGAGCTTCGAATTCTGATTCCATCGTTGACAGCGCGACACAGGTTTGCTTCTTGCTCGTCCATGAAATGGCGGCTTTAGCAAGGAGGAACACCCCCCCCCCCCGGTGGCGGACTTACGATCATCCGGATCGCCACCATGGTCAGCATCACTGTAACCGGTCAATTCTAACTTCCCACCCTCATAGCACAGCGCATAGTCGGCAGTACCTTTCAGATAACGAATTATTCGTTTTACAGCCTTTAAATGTTGATGGCCAGGATCTGATTGGAAACGTGCTACTAGGCCCACAGCGTAACAGATATTCGGACGGTGCATTGCATGGCATACATCAAACTACCAACCATACTTAAATACTCTACACCCTTCATCTGTTCACCCTCTGCCAGGTTCTTGGGGCCGTCACGTTTTGACAGTGCGCACCCAAACACCACCGGCGTATCAACGGGTTTGGCATCCGGTAATCTGAACATTTTTAACAACTTGTTGATATAGGCTTCTTGAGACAGACACAATTTCCGGGTAGCCCGATCTCTAGCAATTTTAATGCCCAAGATGTATGTGGCATCTCCCATGTCTTTAATCTCAAATACAGATGCCAACCATGACTTTGACTTGTCCATAGAACTCACTTCGTTTATGGAAATGAGTATGTCGCCCACTTATAAGGTTAAGATGACATACTTAGACCCGGAAGTCTTATAATACACGCACGGATCCTCGTGAAGATTCACGAATCCGTTTCCTACGATTTCCTCGTGGAATCTGCTGTACCATTGCCGTGACGACTGTTTAAGACCATAGATGGACCTTTGAAGTTTACAAACTTTACGTTCGTTACAAGGAGTAATGAAACCCTCTGGTTGCTCCATGTAGATCTCTTCCTCCAGGTTTCCGTGGAGGAATGCGGTCTTAACATCCATTTGGTGCAGCTCGAGATCGAGACTTGCGACCAGGGCCATGACTGGCCCTAACCGTGGTTTTACGCACAGTCAGTGAGTTTGTTTAGTCAAAGTCAACTCCGTGAAATGGGTATATCCTTTCGCATCAAGTCGGGTTTCGCACCTCCCGACCTTTTCCATCAGTGGTGAGCCTTCTTTCAGGACTCACCTTATCCTTGTGCCCCTGTCGTTAGCAGGTAGATCAACTATAGACTATAATGGATTTCATTTAGGCGATCTCTTTCTTTTATTATTTTCCTCAATTTCTCCACTTGAGGTCTTTCCAATGCATGCCAACAGTTTTAGTGAGGTTTTCACCTTTCTCGATGGGATACTTCTTGAGAGAAGTTCGATGACTTTGACTTTCGTCTAGGCATTACTAGTCTCATTTATTAGTCTGATCTTTTCTCCCACTCGGAATAACACTTCTTATCGTAGCATCATTTCTATTGGGAATAATCCTCCCACTCGGAACAATGCTTCTTATCGGAGCATCGTTTCCTTTGGGAACAAGGGAAGTGCTAGAACCTTGACTTACAACTTTCCTTTGACAACCTCTTGGTCTCGGGGTTTTACTTCCGAAATGCATTCCTTGATCACTAGGATCTCGAACCAAGTTTGGTTGGATCACTCCCACTGGGAACAGTGGGGTAGTTTAGGTAGTTGCGTCATTCCTGGTTCAGCAATTTGACCATCAGGTTCAACTTGATTCGTCTCAACAACAACAGTGATTACGTGTGGTAGGGTTTATTCCTCCCATTAGATTTACTATGAAAATGTCCCCATTCTCATTTACCATGTCATTCACTTGAGTTGCTGGGTCAAATCTCTCCCACTCGAATTAAGTGGGACCTGATTGTCAGTGATATCCTGCTCTGTTTTGATCATGACTACATTATTTTGAAACTGTTCATGCATCGGAAAATTCGTCCTCAAGTATGTAATGTCTCATGTTCGACCACATAACCATTTTACCAAGTTGTAAACATGTATTTTCTAAGAGTAATTAACGTACTCTTGTCCTAAATACGTGTTTAATGCGCAATTTAATGTCGCATAATGAAACGATTTAACTCATTATCATCCTTCAGCTATTATTACGGTGTGTCTTACCGATTTTATTGGAACACGGTTTACATACATGTGAGTCGTCTTTTTCATCCCTTAGGGAACACCTGATAGAGTAACTCAAACATTATGTTCTTGAACTGTGCTTCTTGAAGTGTGTTTTAATTGATTTGAATGCCTAGCCTGACTTATCGTTCAAGGAGTTTGGAAGGAAAATCGTTTAACCGACTTCATCTTTCTTCGTTTGCAAAACTTATCTCAGGGATTTCCTCCCATCTCCGAACTGAGCATCTTGGGTTTTCACCATATGCGTCAGCTGATACTTTTACAAGGTCGAGGTAGCTTATGAAGCATACTTCTTCCCGATGTAAACATTGTAAACGAAAATTCAGCACATCATCATTTAGACACTTCATCATTAAATTCGTATTTTGAAACGACGTGTTCCGTCTTTCGAGGTCCACTTGCACGTAACGCTATTTACCAAAGTTTTAACCCTAGGTTAAATCGTTTCATTTCTGAATTTAATTCAATTTAATCCAATCGGTTTCGCACATGATCATCATCAAAGATTATTTCATTCAATGGAGTACTAAAAAATAAAAAAAAATACTAAATCTTTTAATCTAGCTACGAAATTGATGTGTATGTTCAGTTCAGTTTCCCGACTGAGATGACGGAGTACGTGAATCGTTTCGTTTTATTCTACCACTTTTAACTGGTCGAAATTGTAAGCATATAGTGATGGGCGCCGTAATGAGTAGACCATAATATGTATAGTTTACCTAATGAACTTGGGTAAATGTCACATTAGGGTAATTGGCCCAGACCCAAATCCCAATTGACATGGGAGGCCCAAAATTGGGCCTCCCCAAATACATAGGCCGGCCGAATTATTAAGGTGGGGTAAATTGGACTTTTGTCCACTTTATTCCTCCTATAAAGAAGAGGTGTTAGGGAATATTTTAGGGTTAGTCATAATTCCATCACAAGAGTGTTTTAGAGAGAAAACCCTCCTCCCACATATACTAGTTTCGGCCGAACCATTACCAACACCGAAGGTGTGCCAAATTGCCTTCGAGCAACTCTCCGAAGATCTGTCCCCGTGCCAAAAATTGATCTGAGGCTTTGCTGTGAAGCTAACACCACATAGGGCTTTCTTTCACAAGATCCTCTACGGGTTCCGTCCGGTGGATCGAGAACTCCCTCATACAAAGGATCTTACCTACGGTAACTGTTGAGGTATGTGTAACTCTTCCGCTGCGTAATTTGATTACATGCACGTACCATGTTTTGTGTTTCCGTAGTGATTACTCCCCGTAATCTAAGAGTGGTATCAGAGCATGTGTTAGGAGTTCATGATTTTGATAAATTGGTGTTCATGAAAATTTAAAACTTTGGCCCGAAATTTTTAAAGAAGATTTTAAAAAGTTTTCGAATTTTAGGGTTTTGTGAGATAGGTCCGAAATTTTCATGTTCATGGTAAAGTTGATGTTCATGATCTTCAAGAAAAAGATGATATTTATCAAAATCAAACATTGGATTGTAGATCTTAGTCAAATTTGATCTTAAAATTTGACCACCTGTTCCGAATTAGTGTTTGTGCTGATAGAGGTGGAGAATATCTCCCTAATGAGTTCAACAAGTTGTGCAAAGAAATAGGGATTGTCCGACAAACTACAATCCCAAACACGCCACAACAGAATGATGTAGCCGAACGACGTAACCGTACACTCATGGACATGGTTAGAACCATGATGTCGCAAGCTCAACTTCCGATCTCCTTCTGGGGTGATGCGTTGTTGACTGCCACTCATGTAGTAAACCTTGTTCCAACAAAATCGGTGGAAACGACACCATATGCGCTGTGGATTGGTAAAGAGATGGATCTTACAAGGCTGCGACCTTGGGGTTGCGCAACATACACGCATCACACTGACAGCCGTTTCGGCAAGTTGGGACCTAGAGGATTGAAAAGTATCTTTATAAGGTACTCTGAGAACTCTAAGGAATACGTGTTCGTGGCAGCTCAGGATAATGGCGGCGTGGTCGAACATGAGTCCAGAGACGTTACATTACTTAAGGACTAATTTCCTACGCTTGGTAACATCAAAACAAATGAAGTCTTGATTAAACTAGAGCAGAATGATGATGATCAGGTCCCACTTACTTCGAGTGGGAGATTTGAGCCAACAACGCAAGTGAATGACATGATAAATGAGAATGGAGAAATTTTCATAATAAATCTAGTGGGAGGAGTCAATCCAACCACACAGATCACTGTTGCTGCAGGTGTGAATCAAGTCGAACCTGATAATCATGTTGCTGAATCGTTGGATGAAAATCCTATAATTCCTTAACTACCTACTAGTGACGGTGGGAGTGACACTACCAACTTGGTTTCTGGTCCTAGTAACCATGAAATTCATCTCGGAGGTAGAATCCCGAGACCAAGAGGTCGTCCAAAAAAAGTTGTTGGTGAAGGTTAAAGTAACGCTCTTATTCCCAGTGGGAGTGTTGTTCCAATCAGGAGCATTATTCCTAGTGGGAGCGTTGTTCAAGTTCAAGATGGGACTAATGAGCCTAGACGTAGTCAAAGGCATCAAATTTCTCCCAAGAAGTATCCCATTGAAAATGTTGAGTTATTCACTCTGACTTCGGTTGATGAACCGGTAACGGTTAAACAAGCTTTGGAAGGACCTTAAGCGAAGTAATGAAGGAAGAGATCGCCTCTATGAAAGCCAATTTGGTATGGTCTTTAGTTGATTTACTAACCGCAGAGCCATAGGAGGAAAGTGGGTTCTGAAATTGAAACTCACTGCTGATGGAAATTTCGAGCGGTACAAAGCTTGACTCGTTGTGAAATGATATATCCAACTCCATGGAGTGGACTTTGATGAGACATACTCACCGACTGTGCGTTACACCACAGTCTGGGCCATCTTGGCCCTGGTCGCATGCGTTGATTTAGAGCTGCACCAAATGGATGTTAAGACTACATTCCTCCACGGAAGCCTGGATGAAGAGATTTATATGGAGCAATCAGAGGGTTTCATAATCCCTGGAAACGAACATAAATTTTGTAAACTCTAAAGATCGATATATGGTCTTAAACAATCGTCTCCGCAATGGTACCGCAGGTTCCACGAGGAAAACGGTGGAAACGGATTCGCGAATCTTCACAAGGATCCATGCGTGTACACTAAGACCTCTGAGTCGTACATCGATGACATACTACTTGCCGCGAACGACGTGAGTTATTTAAATGAATCAAAGTCTTGGCTAGCATCTGTGTTATAGATAAAGGACATGAGAGAAGCCACGTACATCCTAGGCATTAAAATTTCTAGGGATTGGGCTGCTCGAAAACTATGTCTTTCTCATGAAGCCTATATCAACAAATTGTTGAGAATGTTCAATCTCCAAGATGCCAAACCTGTGGATACGTCGGTAGTATTTGGGTGCGCGCTGTCGAAGCGTGAGGGCCCAAAAGACTATGTGGAGCGTGAACAGATGAAAAGTGCAGAGTACCTCAGTATGGTTGGCAGTCTGATGTACGACATGTAATGTGTCAGACCTAAATCTAACCTACGGTGAATTACATTTTGAAAACGCATTGATTTTGAAATAGTCTCCACCAGATAATTATAAAGCTAACTAGAATCCTAAATTTATCTAAGCGAATAATGGATTAAACACCAAGGTATAAAAATCGGTCTACGATCAGAAATTCGAGTTCGGGAGTTCTTACGAATTAAAAATATAATTTTAATTACGTCCCTTCGATACTCAATTCACTTAATTTGCCAATTTTTATTGTTAAATAACTATAACTTAATTCACTTAGTTTATGCAAGTATTCTTTAGGGTTTATTATTCTTTTCAACCTCATATCCGAACCATGTTTTTAAAGTTTTAAACTTAATTTAAGCAAACATTTAAAGGTTTATCTTGATTTTTTTTTTAAATCTAAATAACACTATTTGAAAATTAAATATATAGATATTACTTTTTGGAAAATTATTACTAGAATATATGTTGTGATTAGCAGTTGCAACATACCCTCTTTAGGGTTTAGTTAGTTTTACATAGGGTGGGGTAAGAAAACCGGACCGAACAAATCGTATCGAAATTGGTTTGGAATTGGACCGGCACGGGTTCAGAAATTAGACATAAAACTATCAAATCAAATTTAGTTTATCTCAAAAAAGTTTACTGAGCAGTTTCTTAACTCACGCTTTAGTGAGAAATTATGCAAAGTGTTTTTTATATTAGTTAAGTGAAAAAAATTTCCCCTTAATGGCAAAATCTTATTAACTCTATTATTTTAATAATTTTAATTCTAAGTTCGTATTAATAATTTTTTGAAAAAATTAATTTAATTATGAGAATTATATATATAAAAAGTAATATTATTTTTTTGAGCAAGGTTAAAAAAATATAATATAAAAACAGAAATAATGTATAATAGAGAGAATATTTTTTTTTTATCTCATAATAGAGAGAATATGGTAGTTCAATAAAAGGGGTAGAGAATGCTTTAAAAAAAAAGGAGAGAAGAGAAAACATAAATAATAATAATAAAAAAAGGGGCAGGAATTAACTGAGTCAAAAAATCGGTGCGAGAAGAGAAGAGAGGATTAGTGTAGATGTTGAGGACCCAATGGCAATGCCTATTATTTCGATTGGAAAACAGTCGTCCCTCCTATCTAATCTATCTATCTAATTAAATTAAATTTAGCAGTTCGTAAGAAAACAACCGGGGAAGGGAGAGAGAGTAGAGAGAAGAGAGGGAGTTGTAGGAGACAGACAATCAGCAAAAGCATTTTGATTTTTGACTTGCCCTTTCCAAATTCAATGGAACCAACTAAACTCCCCTCTCCGCTTCTTCCTACAACGCATCCCCTCCCCGGCGCAGCTCAGGTGGACCTTCAGCCCCCATTGATGACTGATGATCCGACCTCCTCCGTATGGGACTTCGACAACCTCCTGGACTTCACCGCTGATGATGTCTTCAACATCCCTTGGGACACAGAAGCTCCCAACCCCGCTCCCCCCATCGAACTCGTCCCCTCGGCTTCAGATCCTGAACCCAACTCAGAGCCCTCGAATCGGATAAGGAAGCGCGATCCTCGCCTCGTTTGCTCCAATTTCCTAGCGGGTTACGTCCCCTGCGCCTGCCCTGAGATCGACGCCAAGCTCGAGGAAGAGGGTCTACCTGGGAAGAAACGAAAGCGGACCGTTCGAGCCAGGTCGGGCGTCTATCTGTGCCAGGTCCCGGGTTGCGGGGCGGACATCAGAGAGCTCAAAGGATATCACCGGAGGCACCGGGTCTGCCTCCAGTGCGCCACCGCTAGTACCGTGGTTTTGGATGGCGAGACCAAGAGATATTGCCAACAGTGCGGCAAGTAAGCTCCACTTCATTTTCTTATGGATTCTCAACTCTAATTCACTTCCTATCAAATTACACCAATTAAGCTCGTAACTATCCAGCTCTTGATACCGACAGCATCGAAATCCGTCTGAATTCTGCTGGAGAAAATGGGTTGAACTTTAACGGTTCTCTCTAGTTGCAGAACAATTTTGACGCTCAATTGCATTAATTTGCTGAAACCAGTTTACTTCTTGTTTTTTTAAAACATAATTTATTCTGATCTATATGTCCAAGTCTAGCCTTTCGTTTTCGTTCGTCTTTCCATTTGTAAATGAGGTTCTAAAGCAGAAAAAAAGGGGATTGTGACTAAGAATATATGCCAATGCAGTGATGCTAATGTTGTACAGGCTCCTTTAGTTAAACGCATTAGTGAGTGGCTGTTAACTACTCAGACTTGCTGCTTATTAGACCCTACGTAGGAGCATTTCTGGTGATGATTCTTGATGTACGAGCATACTGTTCTTGGACCTCCTAAAGTGTAATAGAGTGATCATGGGGACTAAGAGAGGTGAACCGTTACAAGGAAGCCATGTTATTCCCCCCTATAGGGATCCCAGTTGATATGGCATTCTCTTGTAGTTTCAATCTGATTGTTCTTCGTCAATCCAAAATTGGGAATGCATCACCAAGGAAATAAATTATTGATCTATGGAATTTTTGGCTGTTCAGATTTCATATCTTGTCAGACTTTGATGAGGACAAACGTAGTTGTCGTAGAAAGTTGGAGCGCCACAATAACCGAAGGCGAAGGAAATCTGCAAATTCTGGGGGGGATACGGAGAAAGAATTCCAACAGGATACAAATCCTGAAGATGTTGCGTATGATGATGATGATGGTGGTGGTGGTGGTAAAGGTAAAAGTCAGGCTGCAATGCATATCTCATTGTTACATTTTTAACTACCACTTGGACTTCCTTCTCTTATATATATATATACATGCTAATTTGTTTTCTTGGTTACAGATGTTCTATGCTCGACTAGCCAATTTGGTGAAAAGGCACAAGAGACTGAGGATGGTCGTGTATCTCCTCTATCTTCTAATCCTGAATCCCAAACATTGCAGACAGATAGCGTGTTATCTGTCTCAGCTTCACGTGAGGCTCAAATGGCCAGCATAAAAGACAATTCCAATTTTTCCCTTTCTCCGTCAGACTGTGAAAACAGGAATACCTACTCATCTATGGTGTGTTTCATCTGAATATTGCACTTGTGTTGTTGTGACATAATGCTGCTTTAGAATATGAACTTATACGGACTGCTTTAAAACAGTGTCCTACAGGTCGGATATCTTTCAAGCTCTATGATTGGAACCCAGCAGAGTTTCCTAGACGCCTGCGGCTCCAAGTAATTATAGATTGTGAAGACAGTTTAGTACTTTAACACGAGTATCGTCTTTTGTGTGAGTAGAAGAAATTATAACTTGATCCTTGATTGTGGTTTAAGGTACTCCAATGGCTTTCAACCATGCCTGTTGAGTTGGAAGGTTATATCCGTCCTGGATGTACAATCTTGACATCATTTACCGCAATGCCAAGGTTTATGTGGGAGAAGGTAATTGACTTGCATCTTCTATTCCATGATATATATTTCTTATCGTCGAGAATGCTTTTGGTAAAGCTGGTACTTGCTGTTCTTTTACCTACTTTTTGGTGTGGAAACTGGAGTATGGAAGTATGATTGCATTTGCAGTTGCAACGTGGTTGCAGAATGATGAAGGGAAAGTTTCTTGGAGAGTTCCTATAATTTTGCTATTTTAGGAGTTTCAAATATTTTTTTTTGGTATTTGGTAGCTACAGTTCCATGACCTAGGCATTCTGATACGTTTGCAGTTATTTGAGGATCCAGTATCGTGTATACATGACCTTGTTGTTCAGCCAAAGAGCAAGCTCCTGGGAAGAGGGACCTTCTATGTGTATTTGAACAGCATGATTTTCCGTGTCAAGAAAGGTAGGTTGATTTGTTGAAGGCTTTCCTTTTTCCTAATAAAGTAAACCATTCTTGTTTTTAACTATATCTTCTCTTGGAAAACACTATACTATCTCTCTCATCGATAGATATGTTAGGATGTGTAAATGTGTAGGGCTTGGATATATTTTGCCATATAGTTTTATTTTCTTGTTATCTTTTGAAGGTGGAACCTCTATTGTGAGGCTTAACATGGAGCAGCAAGCCCCAAAGCTCCATTATGTTTATCCTCCATGTTTTGAAGCTGGCAAACCCATGGATTTTGTCGCCTGTGGAAGTAATTTGGTGCATTCTAAGTCTCGGTATGTTCTTTTTGCTCCTTAGGAATTAATTCTACCCAGTCTTCAATAGTGCTTAGTAAATTAAAAAAACGTACTTTTGGCTAAAAGTCTTTGTTTTCTTTACATAAACCATTAGTAGGACCATCTGCTCTTTGCATAATTTTACCTAAAAGACCTGGATCGGGTAGATATCGTTTACAAGAACTGGGACTCATGCAATCTCACTGTCATGCATCATCTTACAAACATTACCGCGGTTGTAGGTTTCTCGTATCTTTTGCTGGGAAATATCTAGCTTGCGTATATACTAGAATGTCTCCTGAACACACTGCTGAAAGGGGCAAGTATCAGAAAACTGATCACCAATTGTATAAAGTATCTGTTCCTCGTACAGATGCTAATCACTTTGGTCCTGCATTTATTGAGGTACATACTACAAGACAAGTCTTCGTATATCTATTGATAATTCTCTCTTTGAAGATTTTTTTTTTCTTCTCCATTTTGTTGTTTTCAGAGTGACTTTATGAGGCACAAATACACTTTTTGGCATTTAAAGAGATCTATGTTAATCGTTCATGCTATTTCATAGTATTGCTACTAAAGGTTTACTAGTGCATGTTTGATAATTTTTAAAATGTTATAAGGTTAATGCTTCATTAACTGTGCACTAAAGGGTGCTAACTCATTCACAAAAGTGGGGCAAATTTCCAAAACAACAAATGGACATTAAAATATTCTTGGACATGCATGTTCGATAATTTTACAGCTCCATCTGATCTTTTTTGCATATATTTTTTACTCCATGTTTTTTTCTTTCTCAAAGTACCTGTGGTGCACTAAAGGAGTTGCACCATGCTTCTTCTTTCCCCTTAAATGCCTATCGTTTGATCAGTAATTTCATGATAAAAATACATTTGGTGCTTTATTAACGATATATATAACCTTTAATTTTAAAAGAAAAATATCATTATAGAAATAGCTGCACTTCCATTCTATAGGTGGTTTGTTTGAACCAATTTTACGACTGGCTGCAAGTAAATGCTATGATTTAGCAGGAACTTTTAGCTCAGAATCCCCCAGTTATGCGATATTACTTGCAACTTACTGCTTAAATACTGTTGGTAGGTTGAAAATGAAGGCGGAGTATCAAACTTCATGCCTATTCTCGTTAATAATGAAGAAGTTTGCTCTGAGATGACAAAAATACAGCAAAGAATAAACAAGTCTTTGTCCGTCGGAGTTTCAGATTTGACAGAAGTTTCTTCATGTAGTTCATGCACAGAGTTTGCAAGGGAACAAGTAGTTCACTCCCAGTTGCTACTTGATATTGCATGGATACTGAAGCAGCCCTCTGCAGAAAGCCTTCACCAAATCATTCCCACCTCACAGATCCAAAGATTTGGATGTTTGCTCAACTTCCTGATGGAGAATGAATCGACTGTCATTTTGGAGAGAGTTTTGCAAGTCATGAAGAATTTGTTTGAGGAAAAGAAGGCTGAAGAAAAAGGCCGTGGTGCTGCTGCTGATCTTAGGCTCTTAAAGGAACGGATGGATCATGCAAGAGAAGTTCTCAGTCGTAATACTTTTCTTCAGGGTAGTAGTAGTAGTGGTAGTAGTAGTAGTAGTAGAGCTGTAGTTCTGAACTCAAGGCAGCCACAGCAAGACGAGGCCTCATTTCCCGTCTCATTTATAGACCAAGTAAGCATCTCTTGAACGCTCTCTCTCATTTCATTATGCCCCGAGTTTGAGCACTGGCCCCACTAGCCCAACTGAACTTTCTTTAGCCTGTTGTCCTCACTTAAGCCCCTAGAAGGAAGAATTTCTTGGGGTGTCACACATCTATTCCTGGTGAATTTTGTTTTCTGCTGCTGATATTTTTTTTTTAATGTCAGGACATGGAGATGGGAGGAGGTAACAAAAATAAATTGAGAGCAAATCTGAATTCAAGATCAGATTTCATTAGAAGCAGCCATGAAGTTCCTCTTTTAATTGGGGAGGGGGTCATGAGTGAGACCCTTCTCAAGAAGAACAGACCACCAAGGCAAGGTTACTTATCATCATCGATGTTAAGATCTCGCCCCGCGCTTTTAGTAGTAGCTGCAGCTGCCATATGTTTCGGTGTATGTGCGGTGTTTCTACACCCTCACAAGGTGGGCCGATTTGCAGTTTACGTTCACAAGCGCCTCTTTGACAAACCATAGATCAGAAAGGGAGGTGGAGGTTTAATATGAATCTCCACATGCATGTACATACAAACAACAGCATAGGGTGACAGACCAATATCATTCTCATTTAAACCTTCCTTGAGCTATCTATTATTATGTGGGTGGTGCTATTCTGACCAAAAAGCAGAGACTTTGGGGCAAGCTTGAGTCCTGCCATCTGATTTCATGTACAGCTAGCTAGCTCCATTCACATGGGTAGTTGAAGGAAATATGGATGGTTATTGGTCCTTGGGACACCTAAAATAGAGACTGGAGTGAAGATGAGATGTTGTGACATACATACTAGTATGTATTGTATTTGGTTTCAGCTTTCCTGGAAACCCTAATGGATGTGCTCTCTATATAGATAGTGGAGCAGAAGAATGTCTCTCTGAGTTTTTGTTTTTTCAAGAATAAATAAATATATATCTGTTGTTGAATTTGTTTTGTTCTTGTGGAGTTGTTATGTAGGTTTTCCATCAGGAGTGGTCTCCTGATTATTTTGTAGTGTATCTATTGCTAAGTTATTGGCGTCTCATAAAGGATATATATATTTATATGTAGTTGTACAACGAGTTTGATATCAGCTAAGCTACTTTTTAGGTGAGCATGTTTACATTAGAATAATTCATATTCGGAATTTATCGGGAAAAGTATGTAAAACAGGTTTGAAAAAGATGGTTATATGGATCAATATGTTTTAAAACGTACAACATGTTTGAAAAAGATGGTTTTATGGACCAAAATGTTTTAAAATGTACAACAAACTTACATAAGATGGTAAAATGACGTATCATCCACTTGTTGTCACTAGTTTCATTAAGTGGAAACGTGCGTATCAAGTTTTTTAAAATATTTGTATTTTTATTATTAGTATCTACTACATCCAGCCATTAGTAATCATTGGTATGTATAAATTAACTTCTTTCTTTAATTATTATTTTTTTTCTAAAAATGTGTGCCGCACGTGTCCAATTAATGAAACTATTGATAACAAGTGGACGGTATATCATTTTAACATCTTTCGTAAGTTTGTTGTACATTTTAATACATATTGGTCCATAAAACCATCTTTTTCAAACATGTTGTACATTTTAAAACATATTGGTCCATATAACCATCTTTTTCAAACATGTTGCATGTTTTACATACTTTTCCCGAATTTATCAGTAGTTTTTTTAAAAGCGATAAGAATTTAAAAATTGTCCTAGGTTTGCCATATGTTTTAATTTGGTGTCAGTATCCCAAGTTTCACTCTTGTTACAATTTGATTTTTCGTTAGATTTTGATATTAACTTTGACGAAAATAAATGAAAAGATAATTTTCCCCATTTATATATATATATTTTTTGCAAAGCTTCCGATTCCGGCTACTCACCTCTGATTTCGGCCCTTAGAGTATTAAAATGAAATTGAAGAAAAAATCCTTCAAAGTTTCAATCTTTCTCCCTTTTCCACTAAGATATTACAAAGATCTCAGAGAATTGGCATATTTGGATTGTTTAGAACCAAGACCACCATGTGTTTAAACACAAGTATTATTGTTGTTGAAAGAGAAGGTATGAAGTATTAATATTGTTGAAAAAGAAAGTATGAAGTATTACAGTTGTTGAAAGAGAATGTATGAAAGTATTAATATTGTTGCTATTTGGTGTCTGAAACTCGTATTAACCAGATAGGTATTTCCGTCATTTCAAGTTGAATGTGAATTTGAAAAAAAAAAAAAAATTGGTACGTGAAGGGCACGCTGCATTTTGAGGGTAAATTAGGAATTTTTATATTTATTCGGTCACGTGACCAACTTATGTCAAATTTAACCCCATAATTTGACGGAGACACCAAATCGCAACAAAATAAAACTTGGGACAGTAAATATTAACATGAGACGCCAAATTGATACATGAAACAAACTTGGGACAACTTTTAGGTTCTTAACCTTTTTTTTTCATCTATGTTAGGTTAGGTGAATCCTAGATGGCAAAATTGTGAAAATTAATTGTCAATAGAAATGAGTTTCAACTTAACAGTTAATTTAGTTATTGTGAACTTATACTCTAGGTTAGGGCGGAGCAAAAAACCCGACAAACCCGAATTTCCGAAAAACCCGCCCTAGCACGTCCCGAAAAGCCCGTCCGGAAATTGGGCCCTAGCCCGTATGGGAGGGACTTTTACTCCCAACTAGGGCTAGGGATAGGGATTTTTTCAAAAAAATCCCGAAAATCCCAAATGTCCCTAGTTATTCAACAATTTACAACTTAAATAATCTAATTATACTTAAACTAGATGAATATAAAATAAAGCCTAATTAATAAGTAACTAACGTAGCTTCATTTCTTTCTTCGTCAAGGTATCGTAAACTGTCTGGACATTCAGTTTCAACTTTTCCTTTAAATATTCTTTGCACTAGAACATTTATTTATAGTTTTAGATTTTACCATTTAAATCTTCAACATTTTTCAAGTGATGGAGCTGACTTAGAATTGATTTGGAGCTGACTTGGAGTTGGAGTTGATTTGGAGTTGCGTTGAGCTTGAATGCTAGTGTTCGTATTGTAGAACTTAATCTACGTGTGCGAACTTAATGAATTGTTTGTGAACTTGATGTATGTGATCGTGAATTCGATGTATGTGTTGATGAATTCAATGTATGTGTTCGTGAATTTGATGAATGCTTGAACTTGAATTTGTATATGAGTTGAAAATTAATGTTTGTTTTCATTCTTATGTGTAAACTAGGGTTGTCCCTAGCCCGTCCCGAATTTGAAAGTCCCGACCAAGTAGGGACTTTTTCAAATGTTTAACATAGAGCTAGGGCTAGGGACAGTTGTGGAAAATCCCAACTAGGGATATGGATATTTTCTTGAAAAATCCCGCTTGTTTGTCCCGAGCTCACCCCTACTTTAGGGAAACAATTAATTATGAAATTAATTGAGTAATATTTGTAATTTTGTACAAACAGTTAGCATGTAGTAATGAACAAATTATAAATTCTAAAGAACAAAATTTAAGATAATTATATTTTAATGACTAAATTATACAATACCAAAAGTTTAAATATAAATAATCTAAAATTTTTTAAGAAGAATTAAATTTAAAACAATTGTATGTAATTATATGACTAAAATTACACAATATATATCGTGTTTTTTTTTTCTAGATATAGGATTGCACCTGTAACATGTTTACTCTAATATAACATAATTCTAATGTAACAAGACCATTAGTAAGATTTTTTTTTTTCGCGGGTTGTTTTATGGAATCCTTCGAGAGAAGGACACTCAAAGTATATTTAGTTTATACTTAAAATAACCATGCATTGTAAAATATAAACCATTTACCTTTTTTTTCGATTTCAAAGCATTAGTCGTACCTATATAGATATATATACTACATGAAAAATTCTAACATGGCACGGTCACCACGTGGTGACCCAATCACTCTCATAAGTTATAAATGGACTTTTTATTGGATGACTCGGCATGTGGTGTCTCTCACGAACTTTTATTCACTACCTCGATGCCACCGGCTGGTGGCACCTCACCCTCTCACAGACAGTGTTATCAGAACCGGACCGGACACCGAATCGGTAAGGTGTTCGGTTCCCGGTTCAAACCCGGACCGACTGTCAGTCTAGAATCTTCTTCTTTAAAGTTTATTATACCCACAAATGCCACTGCTCCACTTTCCTTCACAACATTGAATGTATTCCAAATTCATACATCTAATAAAGCAAGAAGAAAGTGAATAAGAGAGGAGACGTGGTTGTGCCACGTCAGCATATTTTTCCACTTAGTTTCTTTAACCTTTCTTCTTTTCTATTTCCAGCAGAAACAAAATAAAATTCGATGGGAAGAAGATAAGAGAGAGACTAAACAGACCCTGCTCTTCCTCTTCGCGCTCCAAGAAACAAAAACGGACGCTCCCAGCTCTTCTGAGAGTTGCAATCCTTCATCACTCCAATTGAATCGTCACTTTCAATTTCAGGATGCTTTCTCTTCCATCTATCGCTAAAGAAGCGTCGATCGTCAAATTCAATTGTGCTCTTCTCTGTATCTCCCTAATAAAGGGCGGCGGTAGACAAGACTGATGTGGTCTCTTACGTGTTGCTTCCCAGGTATGAATCGATGACACTTTCTACTAATCAATAGCGGTTCATGGAATTTTAGGGTTGAATTCGATTTGGCACACGACGAGTTGCATACTAAACAATTTGTTGTATAATCATTTTCTTTGATTTGTTTTGGTTTCCATTATAGGTAATGGAACGCTTCTTCATTTTTTTACTCATCAAGCTTCTTTTCTTAAATTCCACATTGGGCCGAGTCAAACCCAATAGGTCAACATTGAGCAACTACTTTCACAAGTGGGGTTCCATCCTAAAACCAATTGGTTATAGGAGGAGGTAGCCCACTTGCTTATATAGTGCTCTAAATATTACAAACCACCGATGTGATACAAATTATCACAGTGAACTTCAACATCTTTAGTTGTAGTAGATTCATCTTCTTCAGTTATAGCCGACTCCTCTTCTTCTGTTGCAGCCGATTCATCACTTCTTGAATTCACGATTTAGGAAGAAACAACCGATTTCTCTACTTCAATTGCAGTTGATTCCTCTTATTCTATTATAGCTGATTCCTCACTTCTTCACCATTTTAATTCGCGGTTTTGGAAGAAACAACCAAATTTGAACTAAACGGGCTGAATTTCTAAGGTAATTGTTGCTCAATTTTGTTTGTCGGATATTGTTATATATAATAATATAAAAATGCCAATACTCCTTGTTAATTTGTATTTTCAGGTTTTAAAATTGTATTAAAATACCTATATTTCCTACTAAACAGTGGAATTTATATTGATAATATTGTTGTAAATACAAAAAGAAAACAACCAATTAAAGATTCACCAGAAAAAGATCTTGAGGATGATGCATCTAAGCTGGAGGATAATGCATCAGAACATGGTTAGTGTTTTTCCTTATCCATCTCCATAGTTTCAAATTTTAGCCAATAATGTATACATAATCATGTTAATGACAAAATCTAAAAGGAACCTAACTAACCTTCAAGAAGCAACATGGCGAATTCTTCCATCTCAAGATTGTCAATCTGGGTTTGTCCTAAACTTTATCTGCAGATCATATTTTAGGTTAAATATAGAAATTTTGCTACATCAATTCTGAAAACATTTTCAATTTAAACAGAAAGCAACTAACTAATTAAATTGGTTTTTCGTCATTTTCTGTCAGGTATTTGGCACTTTTTTTAGAGGTGGGAAAAATATTACGTGTGAGGATCATTTTGTCAACATGGTTAGTATTTTTCCTTATTGCTCTTCATACTTTCAAATTTTAGCCAATATGCATATCTAATCCCATTAAGGACATGGAAAAGTTCAGGGTTTGTATATCTAAAGGTTTCTCAATTTAAAGCAATTCTTTCACAATGATCTTTGCAGATTGTATTTTCTGATACATGATCGATTAGTAAAAAATAAAATAACCCAGAAAAATGCAGCATTAACTTCCTGAAAGATCTGATACGGGGTTCCTTGAACGTGTATTATCAGGATTTCAGATTGTACAAAAATACTTATTGCAGGTGGAATTTCTATTTATAATTCTGTTGTAAATACAAAAAGTAAACCACCAGATGAAGATTCGCCACAAATGGAGCTTTAAGATGATGCATTTGATGCATCAGAACGTGGTTAGTGTTTTTCCTTTTCATGAGTAACATAGCAAATTTGCTGGTAAATTTAGGAATTTTATGCTATAATTGTGTTTAATGGGCTGAAAGTTGAAACATTTTAGGTTAATTAGTTTTATTGTGAATTATTTTTTCTCAAAATTGTCATTCTGGATCTGTCTTAAATTGGTTTTGTTGTGAATTCTTCTTTCTCTGAGTATTACTGTATTCAATAGAATATATGAGAAAAGTTCAGATTTATGATTTTAGCAGTCTAAATATTATTTACTGATATGTGTTCAATTTGTTTGTGGATGTCAATAAGATTATGTCAATAATCAAGTTCGTAATTCAAACAAGCCGAATTCGGCATAAATGATATCCTGTTTGTATGTTTGAAGCTTAATTATTGACGTTTTCAATTTAGCAGGTCACCCTGTGCATCTGTGTCTATTCATGATGTTTCATCTACCCGAGGTGGAGGTAATCATCAAGTTAGTAATTCAAAGAATCTGAATTTTTCATGAATGCCATCCCCATCTTTGTAAGTTTGAAGCTTGATTACTAACGTTTTCAATATAGCAGGTCACTCTGTGCATCTGCGCCTATTCATGATGTTTCATGTATCTGAGGTGGAGGTGATCATCAAGTTAGTAATTCAAAGAAGCCTAATTCGCCATGAATGATATCCCATCTTTGTAAGTGTGAAGCTTGATTATTTTTAATTTAGAAGGTCGCCCCGTGCATCTGCGCCTATTCATGATGTTTCATCTACCCAAGGTTGAGGTAATAAATTTGAATCAATCTTCTCGGTCTTTTTCACTTCGATTCTATGATGCAAGTCTAAGTTTGGGAAGCAATGAAAATAATTGCAATTTAAAGCATTCTCCAATGGTGTTTAAAAATGATAATTTCTTATTGGAGTCGCATCCCGGTATTCATTTGGATAGTGATATCGAAAAGAATTATGGAATAAGGGTCATGTTAATGAATATGACTGATGATACTAAAAGAACTCATCTCACAAATGTATGCAAATTATTTAAGGTTTTTTTTTTACAAGGTAACCTTTACCTGCCTAATTCTTTTCATTTTCAATTTTTTATTATTTATTTATTTAATTATTTATTTGTGTAGGTGATTGAAGAACTAGGGGTGCAGTACTACACTACTATCAGATAGAGCTCTAAGTAGGGATGGGCACGGAACCGGTCCGGGACCGGACCTGTTTAAAACGGTCCGGTCCAGTGATGACTAGGGTTTAAAATTGACTTAGGTTGGCTATGAAAGAACTGGTCTGGTTAGAACCGGTTCTGGACCGGTTCTGGCCTGTTATTTTTTGAAAATAGGTCTGGACCGGTTCGATACTGACCATGTTTTTTTTTCCAAACCTACACTATATTATAGAGCTCCCAACCAAACGAATATCCATGGCAGTTGATCGGTCTCTCTGCTCCCCGATACTCTCTAACTTTTTTTTTTTTTTTCAAATTCTGGGTCGATCGATTCTTGCATGTTTCTTGCAAATTCGGTTTCCAATTGACGGCAAAGTATTCGTTGGTGGTGGCGCTTCACTAATTTAGAATTGGAACCTTACGCTAAATTTGGGGAACTTTTGTTTTATGATAATTTTATCTGCATTTAAAGCTAAATATAGGTCGATGTGCAACGAATTCTTGATATAGTGTACCATATCCAGTGTAAAAACTTAAAACTTAGTCATTTGGTTTCTTGGCTCTATTGGAGCGTTGAGAGGAAGTCTAGACATAGGAGAAGATCTTGCTCTTAATATTTTGGGTTAAGAACCTATGAAAGGTCTGAACTATCACCCATGTTAACGGGAGAGGTCTGAAATTTTAAAAAGTTAATAACGGAGGTCTGAAATTTCAGTTTTATTGATAACAGCGGTCTCCATTAGTTTTTTTCCGTTAAAACTAACGGAAGTTGGTCATATGCTTGGCATGTGACCGGAAATAAAATAAATTTCCAAAAATGCCCTTCTATCAAGTGTGCCCCTCACATGCTTGGAGTGAAAAGACCAAAATGCCCTTGAAGCCACCACGGTACTTCGACGACCACCAATCGTACTCCGGCGACCACCACCGTACTCCGGCGACCACCACCAAGGCTCCGATTGGGCCCAAATCGGAGCCACCGGCCCCGATTGGGCCCCGATCGGAGCTTTTTGGCTCCGATCGGAGCTTTTTTGCCGAGGTGGTGGCCGGAGTTGGGTCGCCGGAGCCGAGGTGGTGGTCGTCGGAGTCGAGGTGGTGGTCACCGGAGTCGGGTGGTGGTGGCCGGAGTCGAGTGGCGGTGGCCGGGGTTGGTGTTGGGTGGTTTTAATTTGACTTTAGGGGTAAAATTGTCATTTCACATTTCCTTAAATAAGATATTAAATAAATCAAAATATTAAAGGGGCAAAAATGTCATTTTACACAATTCTGTTAAATTTAACCCTAAAAATGGACGGAAAACCTCAAATCAACAAAATTGAAATTTCAGACCTCTGTTATTAACTTTTTAAATTTCAGACATCTCCCGTTAACATGAGTGATAGTTCAGACCTTTCATAGGTTCTTAACCCTAATATTTTAGATTCTGGGGAGCTTTGATATTACCATTCGATTATCATCAATTGGTTCTTTCTTTTTGGCTGGTTTGGTAGAATCCACACTTTTTGTTTCAATTTCCTAGTGATTGTTAGAACTATCTTTGAGTAAAGAAAGAATCCTATGATTTTTCTCAATATGGGTTCTTCGTATCAATTACAATGCAACTTGTTGGAGCCAACGATTAGGAATATTAGACGAGCGGGTAATAAATCCTGGTTTCTATTCTATGGAGAGATTTTCTTGTGGGGTCTATTATACTGTTGACAGACTTTTCAGTGTTCTTCGAGGTTTTGCTCGTGAAATTGTAGAGAATTTGAATATATGTAGAATATCATTATTCAAACAGCTGAATTTAACATAGCAGGGATATGATATCTCATATCGGCAGTAGTTTGGTAGAAATTGGCTTTCTAATTTCTAGATTTATTCTCTGCTTAGCTCAGTGCTCTCAGTAATCCTGGAGAATAGAGGGGCACGTGATGAAGACATGGAGTGGCACGTGGATTTTTTAGTTTTGTTTATTTAATTATAAAAATAGTTTGAAAACCGGTACGGGTTGGACTGATTCTAAGAACCAATTGGGTATACCCCCTGGTCTGGTTCTACTTTAGGGCTTAAAACTCTGGTCTGTTTGGAACCGGTCCGGCTTGAACCAGTTCCAAACGGTCCGGTTCCGGACCAGTTCCGATCCGGTCCGGCTGGACCGGTTTTTTTGGCCAACCCTAGCTCTAAGCACACATGTTATCGCCGAAAAAGTAAAAGACCTATGAATTTATGTACTGCCCTCTCTTCACTCTTCAGGGTAAGTTAATGCCTGCTAAAATTGCTCTATATATCATCTAATAATAAAGTTGTTGAGTCATTGAGTGTGCAAATTTATCAGGAAATTACAAAAGAATCATGACTTGGAATGCTAGCTCTTCAGTGTTTGCCATGTATAGCCTTCTCCAGTTCATCATTTACCTGGATGGCCTCCTCATCGATGAAACAAAAATATATGTTTCTTAACATTTCCATTAGCCAATAACATATTTTGAATAGTTATAGTACAACCTCAATTTTTTTTGCCTGATGTACTCGAAATGCAAATTTATATTTTTGAGATTGTCTATCAAATAGTGAGCAGAAAAGAGAAAGTGCATTATATATGTTACTTGTGAGACCTATATGTCTTGCGACAATTAATGCTAAAAAATAGTGATTGGTTTTAAGTTTAACAGCTTGAAACACCGAGAATCTTAGAGGGATATCTAAAACGAAGTAGTCCATATATAATTTCAATATTTTCCATATATATTTATACTACGGTTTAGCAAATCTCCCCGCGCAGTTTCCAATAAATCTTAACATGCTCTGCTCCACTCCCATGCTTCATCACTTCACATGCGCATTGAATAGCTCCACTTCCCTATATGAGACTGTCTTTAATTTTCAATTGCTTGAGATGATTATGATGAAGATGAATAGAAGCCAGATGGCCCAGATCCATTGCCCGTCCCCGCTCCTACCATGGAAAGTCTATTCGTCTTCTTCTAGCTGTGTAAATACAATGCCTCCCACCATGGAAGGTGTCACAATGGCTAAATTAGGGCTTATTTTTCGTCTAAGTATAGCACTTTCTGGCGTGATTCACTCCACAAAATCACCAGCCAAACTCGAAGCCAACGCAGCCAAGATGATCACGAACAAGCCAAAACGTAGCAAGGGACTTTGGGACGCAACAAGATCTTGAACAACAAGGTTGTTGGGTTATGATTAATTAAACTCGTCATTAAGCATAAGAGTCGAGTACGTTCAAAGGGCATGGAAATAAGAGTCGTCGACCTTTCTGACTCATCTTAATGAGATAGGGATGAAAGGTCGACGACAACTTATGAAAAAGTCGACTTCCAAAGTGATGGATATACGCCCAATTTGAACCCGTTGACTACCAAATCGTTTTATTTTTATCACCCCGTTAATGATTGTAAATCGAAACTTTTGGCCCAAGTATGTTACCCACAAAGAGAAACGGTCTGAACCAGAAAAAAACGCGCCAGCCCAAACTTTCGAATTTTCCAACCCGGTCAAACCTTGGTTTGACCGGGTGGGAAACCCTCCCAATCTCTCGTAAGAGAGATTGGGAGGTGGCCCCCTCCCGATCTCTCAGTTGAGAGATCGGGAGGAGGGAGAGGCTCCCAGTCAAAAGTTTGACTGGGAGGCCTCTCCCACCCGATCTCTCAGTTGAGAGATCGGGTCCTCCCACCCGATCTCTCAACTGAGAGATCGGGTGCCCCCACCCAATCTCTCAACTGAGAGATCGGGTGGAAGGGGAAAGGGAGGGGGCTCCCAGTCAAACTTGGTTTGACTGGGAGACCCCCCCTCACCCGGTCAAACCTGTTTGACCGGGCCCATTCACCCGACCCTAAGTCCTCGGGGTCGGATCCTCGACCCGACCCCGAAGGTTCCGACACCCAGTCCCTGCCCTTAGGGGTCGGATTTTTCATCCGCCCCAAGGGCCCCGGCACCATTTTCCGACTCCCATACTCGGTTTATTTCCGCCAACCTTCTCCGTGCCTTAAGGTCTTAATTACGTGATTAAATGATAATTAATTATGTTTAAGGGTTAACGATGTCATTAAGTCACCCTAATGACACCGTTGCCTATAAATACAACTCTCCCACCATTCATTTGATCATCTTGGCAAATTGCATAATTTAGCTCTGGCATCTCTCTAGCTTTATCTCTCTACAAATACCGTACTGACTTAGGCATCGGAGAGGGTACATCAGGCACCCCCCCCCTCTGTGCCTGGTATTGCCCCTTTTGCAGGGCAGAAGCGAAGCGAAGAGGAAGGACAGAAAGATACGGGCTAGGACGACAAGACCCAAGAGTACCGAATCCGCGACATCTCCAGTGAGGAACAAGACTTAGGTCGACCGCCCGTTGACCCGAGACTTTGGAACCTAACACTTGGCGCCGTCTGTGGGCTTCGAACAGAAAGCCTGGCAATCACGAGAGCGATGACGAACAACTTAGTGTCTAGAGATAATTGCCCACCTGGGGGCAATAGGCAAGAAAGACAGCATATACCTCCAGCAAGGCAGCCTAACCCAGAGAAACAGCCTGCACACCCAGAGCCTCAGGTAGCCCCACAAGCACCCCAGCCTAACAAGCAGGGAGGAGGACCTTCACGCCCAGTTGGCTAGGAGGCTTCCACGGCTTCAACTCCATTGACTAGGAAGCCACAGGGACAGGGGGCAACAAGGAGTGCCATCCCAATACACGGCACCTCCACAAGGGTACTACTATGAGGCACAACCTCAAGGGTATCCATATGGAATACTGACTCAAAGGAACGACAATCGTGCCCACACAACCATCATAAGGCCCGCATACTCGCAAGGAGCACAGACAGTGACTCCGAGGTTGATGAACGCATTGGATGAGCTGCTAGCCTATAGAGAGACTCTGAGGAACAGGCAGAGAAGGCAACACCAGCATGAAGAAGAAGAAGTTCATGAGGAAAAACAAGTCCCAGAAGAAGAACAACACTCGCACCCTCGAACAGGACAGCGAAAAGAACAAAGGAGAGACAACCAAAGGCCATCCCCAGAGGGAAGGCAGCAGTCTGTGCCTCCAAGGCAGCAACAGACACAGCAGGATGCCAGGGCATACACCCCTCTGGGGGCAGATAGACAGGCAAGACCTCCAAGGAGGCAGGAATTCAACCAAGTACCCCAACAGGGACATACACCACACTAAGGGAGGACATACATGCCAGACCAACAAGGATATAGGAGTTCCAACATCCACCCTGGCAATGTACACATACAGTCTGTATCACCACGGACATGACTAAGGGACATCCCAAAGAAAGCTCAAAGGGAGGGACATAGTCCCGACAACACAACAAGGCAACCACATACCCATGATACAGCACGACAGGTCCAAACCCCTTGTGCATGACAACCCTTGGCACACACCCCCCTAGGACAGGGGAGAAGTCGAAAAGACAAGGATTTGAACAGGGGACCCATAGAGTACCACACCACGTTAGCACATAGCTACTACAATGGGAAGTCTCATGGAGAGACGTAGTAGAGTGAGACCGCACATAGCATACATGAAGGATACACCTCCACCTAGTCCGCCTTGCAAGGATGCGACCTTATATTCCTCAAGTGGAAGGAATATACACAGACTAATGGAAGAAGACAGTTACATTACCAAGGAAGCAGGGGATATCAAGACCCCCACACACATATCCTTCCCATATCCTCTTATTTAATTTAACTGCATAACAAGTCCACTCCCTAGAAGGGGTAGGTTTTGATACTTGATATCAACATGTTTTCCAAGAATGACCATACCGGACGCCTTCGGGCTCCGTGATATATATATACACAGGTGGACCACTAGAAGAATCCATAAAAGGCCGTCGCCAATCAAGATATGCACAAGCAACAGATTCCTCAATCCCAAAGAACACATATAAGGTCAAGTTTCTGGGAAAGATCACAAGATGGAAGGCTCACTTACAAAAATAAGTTGAGCACTCCCAACATCTTATAGAGGAACTACCATGATGGTCACAAAGGATTACCCCTACTATAACCTTCCACTAAGCATCCTAGGGCCAAGTCCATCAAAGGATCCCATCTGGCATTGGTATGCAAGGGGGGCACCAGTCGCAACATGACCTCCCCACAAACGCCCATTAGCATAAGAGGGGGTAGCCGCGAACATATCCCTCCAAAAATGGAGAAAACCATATCACATAGACAATGCCCACCTTCAAAGGAAACCTATTGATGATACCAGAGAAGAATCAGGCATGCCTAATACCAAAGGACCCCTACTAGTAAAGGTGGTCAGAACATCGACACACCCCTTAGGGACACGGCACTGCAAATGAACCAGGAATAAGGATGGAACACATATCCTTACAAGTATCCTTACAAGTATCCTTGCATTTATCCTTGCAAAAATAAACTCCGTAGATAAAGAGGTTATCTAATAGATGACTATGTCTCTTTTCTCATAATATGATCCTAACCCGGAGATCCTTGGACTCCGTATTATATATGCAATGAATAACATGTTCATCAAAGATAGGTACACGAAGATTCAAGACAGCGCCATAAAGATTAGGCGCATACCTCTACCAAGTACGACACATTGGAGTGTTCATAAACACTCATTCGCCATCTCACAAGAAAAGAAGGCAACCAAGGATACAAGTCCTAATAGAATAAACATCGGTAGAAAATCCTGTCATTGAAGTCATGCACCAAGAGAGAAACTCTAAAGATGCAAGATTAGCAAAAGAGATAGTGCAACAACTAGAGTATGAAAAAGGAGATACATCTCCTATCAAGAGCCATAGGGCAGGATAATAGTTCTACAAGATCAACCAAAGAAGAGCTCAAAAGCTTGGGGAGTAAGGTTTCAAGATCGACCCTCACACTAGACGCACATCCCGATCAACCACCTTGTCTGCAAATGATAAGACATTTGACTCTGGCATTCCATCAAGAGGAGAACCCCGATAAAAGGGGCACTAGAAAAATATCCCTCCTTTAAGGCCATACGCCGAATACATAATGAATGAAGGTTATGACAAAACAAAAAAGGAGGGACTTGTCAGCTCAACACACCTCAAACACATATACGTACGCAATACAAATGCAACCTCTAATGAAGTTATCCAACAAGGAATAGCCAATACGGAGGCAAACCCATGGAAAATCATGGAGCATCACCTGCAAACCCAAAGGAAAACGCCCTTTTTAGATTCAAGTCCTAATTCAAAGGAAGTCTATAATCAACATTCAAGGTGGGAGGAGCATGACCAATGTGACACCCCCTAAAGGCATTGAAGAATACTCCAATGTGAAGGAAAAGGCAAAGCACACTAAGTGCCACAACACTCCAAGAAGATTATCACAGCCCGGTCAGACCCCCCCATGCACGAGCAAAGAGCATGGATTAGATTGACTAGTCTGAAACACACCTACGAGATTAACAACTCAAGACACCATTCTATGAGAGAGCTTTTCAACCTAAAACACAAAGAAGGGGGGGAAAGAATTTACAAGCACCCCTAGGATACAAACACTGCCGCATCCTGGTTATCAAGAGAATGAAAATCACCCCCACCCACCCAAAGTAAAAGCTCTCCACCCAACCTCTAAAGATACATCCGACAAAGGCATTATCCAAACCATGCCTATGACTGAAACAAGCAAGCATGAGAAAGAGTAAATCCTACAAGGGACACTCATCGCATTCAACCAAGCAGACAAGGGAGCCCCGAGCATAAGGGGTACCCAACCAAGAAAATGAACGAGGGGCCTTCAACGGCCAAATATGAAAGGCGGTATGACCACCAAGCAACTTGGGGGGCACCAAACGAATAAGTGCTTGGTAGTCCACCTAAGTGTAAAAGAAGAGATTAGAGGCAGAAGATCACAAGAACATGCAATACCACTTCTCCTAGAAGAGGTCACATAAGAGGAAAACATCCTTAACTCCCTGTACAAACTCGTCCTAAGTTGGCAACACACAAACATCGCCCTCGAAAGGTGATCTCCCATATTGAAGAAAAAGCGTGGTAGCATGCAATATCATGGAAAGAAAACTCAAGTAAAGATCTAAAAGGCGTATCAAAGACACACCCTACATGGGGAATGACCCAAGGTAAAGTAATATTCTGAGCCCTCCGGGAGCCAATCCCGCGAACACATTCGACGCCCCCAAGAGCGTATCTTGAGAGTAGTTCTAAAACTACGAACCCTGTGCCCTCCGGGAGCCTATCCCGCGAACAGATTCAACGCCCCCAAGAGCGTATCTTGAGAGTAGTTTTTATACTACGACCTTCGACGCCCCCAAGAGCGTATCTTGAGAGTAGTGTTCATACTACGACCTTCGACGCCCCCAAGAGCGTATCTTGAGAGTAGTTTCTATACTACGACCTTCGACGCACCAAGAGCGTATCTTGAGAGTGGTTTCCAAAAACTACGAATTTTGACGCCCCCAAGAGCATATCTTGAGAGTAGTTTCTAAAACTACGACCTTCGACGCCCCCAGGAGCGTATCTTGAGGTAGATTTCAAACTACCAGATTCGACGCCCCCAAGAGCGTATCTTGAGGTAGATTTCAAACTACCATATTCGACGCCCCCAAGAGCGTATCTTGAGGTAGATTTCAAACTACCAGCTTCGACGCCCACCAGGAGCGTATCTTTGGTCTAACTTGTGCCCTCTGAGAGCCTATCCTGTGAAACGTTAAGTGCCCTCCGAGAGCCAGTCTCGTGAACAGTTTTCGACGCCAACCAGGAGCGTATCTTTGGTCTAACTTGTGCCCTCCGGGAGCCTATCCTGTGAAAAGTTAAGTGCCCTCCGAGAGCCAGTCTCGTGAACAGTTTTCGACGCCAACCAGGAGCGTATCTTTGGTCTAACTTGTGCCCTCCGGGAGCCTATCCTGTGAAACGTTAAGTGCCCTCCGAGAGCCAGTATCGTGAACAGTTTTCGACACCAACCAGGAGCGTATCTTTGGTCTAACTTGTGCCCTCCGGGAGCCTATCCTGTGAAACGTTAAGTGCCCTCCGAGAGCCAGTCTCGTGAACAGTTTTCGACGCCAACCAGGAGCGTATCTTTGGTCTAACTTGTGCCCTCCGGGAGCCTATCCTGTGAAACGTTAAGTGCCCTCCGAGAGCCAGTCTCGTGAACAGTTTTCGATGCCAACTAGGAGCGTATCTTTGGTCTAACTTGTGCCCTCCGGGAGCCTATCCTGTGAAACGTTAAGTGCCCTTCGAGAGCCTGTCTCGTGAACAGATTCGACGCCCACCAAGAGCGTATCTTTGGTCTAACAGTACCATATATACCATTTAAAGGGTATCAGAAGAGATCATCGCACCATACTGAGAAGGATTCCATGAGAAAATAATTGCAAAGCAAAGTTGTATGAAGAACACATAATATTTTTTTTCTTGATGAGATAGCAGGTATGATGTGAAGGAAAACACAAAAGAAAGATAAGGAAAGGAAAGCATATACAAAGGAGAAGTCCATGACCAAAGGATCATATACAGAAGCACAAGAGGTTATCATGAAAAGTAACGAGTTATCCTACCATCCATATCACAAGTCAAGAGAAGTATCTCAAAGGAACCCAACACCACCAAGAAGGATAGCAAAGACATGAAATCCAAAGTTCAAGGCTCTCAAAATAAACTCGACCCATCAAGAAGAGAATTGCCTTACAAGTCACACAAATCAACCTCCGACAAATGTTATTGTCTTGCATGTCGCCCTCGCGTGACCTATGCTCGTATCAGACTTGAACATCGTCAAGCACAACTCATGAAGGAGACATCTAAAAAGCATGAAGGATACAACATCGGGCAAGACGAAACATCAGGACCTAACCCAACAAACATAGCCTAAGCAAAAGGCAACTATAGCAATGAAGGCTCTCCAATGAGAAAAGAATACTAAAGCACAACTCCATACATCGTGATGTGGCTATCATGTCCACATACCTTGAAGTGGCTATCATGTCCACATACCTTGAAGTGGCTATCATGTCCACATACCTTGAAGTGGCTATCATGTCCACATACCTTGAAGTGGCTATCATGTCCACATACCTTGAAGTGGCTATCATGTCCACATACCTTGAAGTGGCTATCATGACCACACACCATGAAGTGGCTATCATGTCCACACACTGCGAAGTGGCTATCATATCCACACACAAAGACCATCAAGTCCACCAAAAACCTAAAGAGCCAACACCCAACCTCAAAAGGAGATTCAAGAAAAAGGGAAAAACAACACCCTTCATACGCTCATCAAAGGTAGGCACTTATATTTCAACCCACTGGGGGATACTAGGTAGGAGACGTCCTCATTATGAAGACAACCTCCATATCTCATGAAATCAACCATGAAGCAAAGAATCACGACAAACACTATTGAGGGCATATAACAAAACGATCCCCACAACGATCACAACTACGATACTAGTAGAGGCCAACTCAAGAACAGTCTCCACCAAACTCCCAAGCAAGAATTTGCTATCTTAATCAGAGCCATGGCAAGAGAAAGGAACCTCAACGAAAGACGATGATCACACCCATCACCAAAAGAAAAAATTTCAACGCAGGGGTTAATAACATAACCCACAGGAAAGCCAAAGACACCTTCAAAAGTCGTCAAATCTACATGAAGATGAAATGAACCTGAGACTCGGCCCCTCGGCTGGGGGGCAGAGGATAGAGAAGAGACATCAAGACCTATGATCACCTCATCGCTAGCCACAGGTTGTTTCCCTTTGTCAAGCAAAGAGGGCGCCTCTTCAACCACTACCTCCTTATCATGAGAGGGAGTCAGCAAGGGGGCACTGGAAGGAGAGCCTCTCGCGGTTTCCTTCTCCTTGGCAGCCGAGGTCCCGACCTCAGAGTCAGGTTTCCGCGCCTTGGATTTAGATTGACTTGAACTCTCGCCCACCGCAAGAACCCATTCGGTAACCAGGGGTGAACGTTCTAACAACAAGAAGGAAGCAACATGAGAACAATCATAAGTATATCACAAAGAAAAGAGAATGGAATGAGAACATGCTGGAAGCATTAGCAGCCTTCCCTGACTTAGAAAATTTCTTGGCCTGATAAGCAGAACTAGAGGGTTCTTCCCTCTCATCCGATTCAATGGTCTCCCTGTCTGAAGAAGAAATCTTCCCAAAAGTGAGTCATCTATACGAGCAACCAACGCAAAGATCGACCCTTACTCATGGAGGGGCGAGATACGCCTACTACGGGGGCAACCTTAACACCAAGGGAAGAGGGCGAACTTTTAGCTTCCCCAAATGGAGCAACGCTCCAACACATCCGAAGGAAGGGTCAACCCTTAACACATGTCAATAGACCCCTTCGCTCGCGGCGGTAAGAAGAAAGCTTGTAAGCATTTTCACCCTCACTTTTATGGGGAACAAATTGCAGGGTAAAGGTCAAGAGCTATACACACGCTCCAACGAATGAAGGAAAAATGTTACACATGCCGAAGGTCGAGGTTAATGGACAATGCTCACGCTAGTACGAGGGAGGCGGAACTTTGTGTCCCATTGAGTGGCAGAGTTCCCACCCTCAAGTAAAGGAGAGGTTTATGCTCTCACCTTTGCACTTATGCTCATATTCATGATTAACATCTACAGGTACATCAATGTCATCACTCATGCTTATACTCACAACCCGTCCATACATACATACATGTTCATGCTTGCACTCATATGCATGCCCACGTACACACTCCCGTGTGTTCAAACATTTAGACGTCCATGCACATGGCCGCCATATATTTATGCATACATTCATGACTACAATCGCAGCATGTCTATACTCACTCCCATCCTTATGTTCTTACTTGCATGTATCCTAGTACACATCCTCATGTTCATGATATGTCCATGTTCACTCCTAGTTAACATCCTATAGGCATATTTTCTAGTATCCCATACTTAGAAAAATTTCGGACCAAAATTGAAATTTTTCTTCACTTAGACTTATCCCGGCATGAAATTGAAACATGGACTTGTTTAGCTGTGTTCATATTGCATCTCCACATGAGCATACATTTTCCGAGCACACACTCATGACGGTGTTAAATTTATTATTTCCACCTCGGACGGACACGTGCTTGGACACGTGCCCGTGCTATTCTGACATTTGCAATTCCTCTATCTTATAAGACAGGGGGCAGAGTCAGAGACACACATCCATGGGTAAGTAAGGACTCCGACAAAAGGTAAAATCCCGGCTTCAAATTGCGCGTGTCATACCATCCTAAAATAGAGTCAATCAAGGGTCAGGCCATTGGTTGACACGGGGGCATGTGATGGATATACGCCCAATTTGAACCCGTTGACTACCAAATCGTTTTATTTTTATCACCCCGTTAATGATTGTAAATCGAAACTTTTGGCCCAAGTATGTTACCCACAAAAAGAAACGGTCCGAACCAGAAAAAAAACGCGCCAGCCCAAACTTCCGAATTTTCCGACCCGGTCAAACCATGGTTTGACCGGGTGGGTGCACCCGGTTAAACCAAGGTTTGACTGGGTGGGAGCACCCGGTCAAACCAAGGTTTGACTGGGTGGGAGACCCTCCCAATCTCTCGTAAGAGAGATTGGGAGGTGGCCCCCTCCCGATCTCTCAGTTGAGAGATCGGGAGGAGGGAGAGGCTCCCAGTCAAAAGTTTGACTGGGAGGCCTCTCCCACCCGATCTCTCAGTTGAGAGATCGGTCCTCCCACCCGATCTCTCAACTGAGAGATCGGGTGCCCCCACCCGATCTCTCTATTGAGAGATCGGGTGGAAGGGGAAAGGGAGGGGGGGCTCCCAGTCAAACTTGGTTTGACTGGGAGACCCCCCTCACCCGGTCAAACCTGTTTGACCAGGCCCATTCACCCGACCCCAAGTCCTCGGGGTCGGATCCTCGACCCGACCCCGAAGGTTCCGACACCCGGTCCCTGCCCTTAGGGGTCGGATTTTTCATCCGCCTCAAGGGCCCCGGCACCATTTTCCGACTCCCATACTCGGTTTATTTCCGCCAACCTTCTCCGTGCCTTAAGGTCTTAATTACGTGATTAAAGGATAATTAATTGTGTTTAAGGGTTAACGATGTCATTAAGTCACCCTAATGACACCGTTGCCTATAAATACAACTCTCCCACCATTCATTTGATCATCTTGGCAAATTGCATAATTTAGCTCTGGCATCTCTCTAGCTTTATCTCTCTACAAATACCGTACTGACTTAGGCATCGGAGAGGGTACATCAGGCACCACCACCCCCCCCCCCCTCTGCGCCTGGTATTGCCCCTCTTGCAGGGCGAGAAGCGAAGCGAAGAGGAAGGACAGAAAGATACGGGCTAGGACGACAAGACCCAAGAGTACCGAATCCGCGACATCTCCAGTGAGGAACAAGACTTAGGTCGACCGCCCGTTGACCCGAGACTTTGGAACCTAACACAAAGTACGATTGCCCGTCACTAGGAGAAACCTTCCTTCGAAGGTAAAGACAGGTGGTGACCTGCTTATCATTATCATCAGAAGAAACTTTCCTTCGAAGGTAAAGACAGGTGGCGACCTGTTGGTCACTATCATCAGAAGAAACCTTCCTTCGAAAGTAAAGACAGGTGGCGACCTGCTTGTCACTATCATCAGAGGAAACCTTCCTCCGGAAGTAAACACAGGTGGCGACCTGCTTCAACCGTCATCAGAAGAAACCTTCCTCTAGAAGTAAAGACAGGTGGTGACCTGCTAAAGGAAACCATCCCAGTTAAGTAAAGATGAGGTGGCGACCTGCTTGTCACCTGTTTGACCGACACTGAAGAGAAACCCCCCAAGGAGGGTAACCGCCATATAAAGTCGATAACTTATCTCTATAAATAGGGACTATTTCTATTTACTTAATTACATTCAGTCAGTTCTAAATACGTTCTTATATTATTACTCTCAAATCCATTACTGACTTAAGCTTCGGAATGGAATCAGGGGTCATCCCCACCTCTTTTTCAGGTTCTCGCCCCACATAATCTCTTAGAGGAAAACTTAGCGTTCGAGAGAGCTAAGTCCGAGGCGATACTTGGAAGTCCATTCCCCGAAGTTCAAGGCCGCGTCATTTTGATCCCAACATTTGGCGCCGTCTGTGAGAACTCCGATCAAAAAGTTGTGACCTCTAGAGAAGCAACAAGATGTCCAACCTCCCGGTGGAAGGAAATAATCCCCCAGCGGATCCTACCACCTCGAAGCCAATCACCAGAGAAGATCCGTCCATTCCACAAGCTAATGGCGGAGGTAATGATGGAAATCTCAGTCATTCCAAGTCATTACCAAATCCAGAAGAAGTAAGGACAGTCCCCCTGGCTGTCCCCCAAGAAGTATTGGCGGCCTTCATAACCTTTTGGAATCAAGCCCAGGCGGGCACCATCCCCGAAAAGGCACCCGCTCAAGAAACTTTCCAAAAGGAGGAGGTGGCGTCCAACGTAAAAATCCAGGAGAAAGAACCCCTGGAGAAAGAAATTCCTAAGACTCCTGAAGGAGAAATGGCAAGCAAAGAACCTGTCCTATTCACTATGGGACAGGTGGAAGAGTTGTTAGAGAAAAAGAGAAGGGGGACGAACGATTTGCTGATTGTTCGCGATCATACCTCCCATCCTTTCTCTAAAAGGTTGTTCAACACTCGAGTTCCTCCGAAAGTCTTTGCGAGGAACATTGACGACTACACAGGCGAAGGAGATCCTGTTCGCCACATCAACGCCCATAACTCTTCCCTCCTGGGAAGAGGGGAAACTTCGGATCACTATGCAGCCCTCTTTCCAACTACGTTGAAAGAAGAGGCGTCCACTTGGTTCTATGGCCTCCCCGACAACTCGATCGATTCATGGGAGGAACTGAAGGCTAAAATCATCAAAGGCCATATAGGCCAAAGACAGCGCCTGAAGAGTATGGATTTCCTTGATAAAATTGAACAAGGTTCTGATGAAACATTGGCCAATTCTTACACTAGGTTCCATAAGATACACCAACAGTTAAATGAAGACGCCACGGATGGCGAGTTGATCAGGACCTTCTGGAGAGGTCTTAGGACACAGAGCCAAGTTCTGAAGGACAACATGGTGATGAAGCCGGTGAGAAAGATCGATGCCCTCGCCACGAAGGTGAAGAAGTACATAGATCTGGAAAGATCACACGAGAAGTCGCCTCGAGAAATTAAGCGCCCAGTCGTGCCAACAAAAACCGAAGAAGGCTCCGCTTCTCGACCACCTAGGAGGGAAGAAAGACAATAGGGAAACTTCTGACCCGGAAACCGTCCCGGAATGAGAAATTATAACCCCTATCCAGGAAAGTTTACTCCTCTCACACACAATATATCAGTTGTGCTCCAGGAGATGGAAAAACTTAAGCTGGATGATTCTCCCCTGGTTAAAAAGGGACCGAAGGGATCTCAGATGAACGATTATTCTTGATATCATCGGATTCAGGGACACGACACTAACGAATGTGTCGCCTTGAAACGTGACATCGAGGCTTTAATCCGAAGGGGAAAATTACTCAAGTTCATCGACAAACCTTCCCAGGCTCTAAAACGGAGTCGAAGCCCCAGAAGAAATTCTCGATCTCCCCCTCATGACAACCCACCCCCAAGAGGGACAACCAACGTCATTGTTGGAGGATTCGCCTCAAGAGGGGAAACCAGCACTGCTCGAGAAGTTTATGCCACCCAGATCTCATAAGGCAGAGATAAAGGGAAGGCGCCAGAAGAAGTCGACCCAGTGGTTATAAGTTTCACCACCGACGACCTTATAATGGTCACCCAACCGCATGACGACGCTTTGGTCATCACTGCTACTTTGGCATATTACGAGGTCAAGAGAATTCTAATCGACAGTGGAAGCTCGACCGATATACTTTTTTTACGAAGCTTTCCAGAGTCTGGGATTAACACATAGGGATCTCCTGAAGGTCGACTTTCCTCTCATAGGATTTGCCGGAAGGACCACCTATCCAATGGGCGCTATCAAACTCCCAATGGTTCTGGGAAAAGAGAAGACGACTCTAACCGTAGATGTGCTCTTCGTAGTCGTCAACGCCGCCTCAGCATACAATTCCATTATTGGAAGAACGACTCTTAATCCTCACCGGATAATCCCCTCAATAGCTCATCAAGTAATGAAATTCCCGACACCGCACGGGATAGGGGAAGTGAGAGGCGATCAAACTGCATCTCGACGATGTTACGTCAGTTCGATGAGACGCCGGAACCAGAGAGAAGTCATAGAAACGGTGCCCTATTAAGAAAATAATTTCGCTTATTTTTAAGGCTAATGTTTGTTCTATGATGCATTTTCTTTGTAAGATTCAGGACGGGTAATAGAACTCAAGAGTCGATCATCAAAACGTCTGATATCCCCTAAATCACTCAGACGGATCGACTACTTGCAGTGCAGAAGAATTCAAGAGTCGATCATAAAACATCTGATATCAGTCAAATCACTCAGATGGATCGACTACTTGCAGTGTAGAAGAACTCAAGAGTCGATCATCAAGACGTCTGATATCCACTAAATCACTCAGACGGATCGACTACTTGCAGTGCAGAAGAACTCAAGAGTCGATCATCAAAACATCTGATATCAGTCAAATCACTCAGATGGATCGACTACTTGCAGTGCAGAAGAACTCAAGAGTCGATCATCAAAACGTCTGATATCCACTAAATCACTCAGACGGATCGACTACTTGCAGTGCAGAAGAACTCAAGAGTCGATCATCAAAACATATGATATCCACTAAATCACTCAGACGGATCGACTACTTGCAGTGCAGAAGAACTCAAGAGTCGATCATCAAAACATCTGATATCAGTCAAATCACTTAGATGGATCGACTACTTGCAGTGCAGAAGAACTCAAGAGTCGATCATCAAAACATCTGATATCCACTAAATCACTCAGACGGATCGACTACTTGCAGTGCATAAGAACTCAAGAGTCGATCATCAAAACATCTGATATCAGTCAAATCACTCAAATGGATCGACTACTTGCAGTGCAGAAGAACTCAAGAGTCGATCATCAAAACGTCTGATATCCACTAAATCACTCAGACGGATCGACTACTTGCAGTTCAGAAGAACTCAAGAGTTGATCATCAAAACATCTGATATCAGTCAAATCACTCAGATAGATCGACTACTTGCAGTACAGAAGAACTCGAGGATCGCTAACGGCTTGATATCCACTAAATCACTCAGACGGATCGATTACTTAAAGTTCTTAAAGACTGATCTTCCCAAAGTCACGGATCGACCATCCAAAATCTGATATCAGCCAAATCACTCAGAAAGGTCGACGACTCGGAAGACAGGTTAGATACTTGGGAAATTTTACCCTTCTTAAAGTTCGATTGTGTAGAATTTTGATATCTATTCTAAAAATCGAGCATGTTCAATGAGCAACAATCTTTGGTATGTTTATTGGGAATGATTAGACTTTCTAAAAAAATCTAATAGTACTTTAAGTTTGGCGGAAAGTGCAAAAGGGTAATAAAGGAACGAATAAACAAAGATCGTCAAAGATGGATAAAACCTCCCTTCTTTCATTAAACAAACAAAAGTTTACATTGAGTCGGGAAGGAAATTAAAACATCTAAACAAGCTTCCTCCTCCTCTCCCTAGCCCTAGCCTCCTCCACCAAATACCCTCGAAGAGCCTCCACCTTCGAGAAGTCG
Organism: Clarkia xantiana subsp. parviflora; assembly: GCA_036873135.1. Lineage (NCBI taxonomy): Eukaryota > Viridiplantae > Streptophyta > Magnoliopsida > Myrtales > Onagraceae > Clarkia > Clarkia xantiana. The sequence goes on along the minus strand of JAPTYO010000012.1, from coordinate 13,063,480 downwards.
AAATTAGGGTCCATAGCCCTAATATCCTTCACCACTGAGGCAAAGGTCGAGAGAAGCATTTGCCCGCAAGTCATGGCAGCATCTTTCTGGTACGCCTCACTAGCTTTATAGCTAGCAATGACCTCAGAATCAGATCTCTTGTGCTTCTCCACCTCCGCCTTCAGCATGGCGATCTCCTCTTGACAAGAAACCACCTTGGTTCGAAAAATCTTCAGAAAAGCAGCCGAATCCCGATAAGCCTCGCTGAAAACCGCCGAAAGAGTCATAAAAACCCTCAAGGCATTTCTGCAAGAGGAGAGCTTTTCGGTCGTACTCGTCAAGGTGGCAGTCAGGCGAGTGAGCTCCTCTTCAAAACGAGCAACCTCTCTTCGAAGATGTTGCCCCACCTCCACCTCCAACTCAATAGAAGCAAGTTTCCCCCTCAGGAGAGAAACTTCCTCATTCAAGTCGAGGATCAATTGACCAACCTGCAGGAAGTCGCGGGTGGCCTGAAAAAGAACAAACGTGTTCAGTATGAAATTATACCAAAAAGATAACAGCAGGAAAAAACGTCGAAAACCCTTACCTTGGCTTACCGATGCAGGAGTTGTCGAGTAGCCTCCTCCGCACAATCAATTGGCAAGCGGGGGCGATCTTGGGGGGGGGGGGTGGGGGACGAAGGCGTTTACCAGGTGGAGAACCAACTCTTTATTGGCAATGGAGTGGCCCTCCTTCAGTTGGTACCCCTTCAAAGAGGCGAGTGGATCCCAGTCGACATCCCCCCTTAAAGAGTCGGGGGCAGAATGGAGCATCCTCCAAGCAAAAGGAGGACCCTCAAACCTCAAGCCTGTCATGGCTTGCGAAGTAGAAGGCACCATAGGAGCCTTACCCTTTGGATCATCTCCTGCAAAAGAAAAATGTTAAAGAGATTTATAAGCCTTAAGAAAAGATCGACGAAGAATGAGGTTCTACACCTTTGGAGGAAGAAGGGCCAGTAAGAATAGGAGTGACTGTAGGAACATTCTCCTGAAATTCGGAAATGGGGGTGGCGACGGTGACCCTCGCCTTCTTGGAAGATTTGGCGTTTCCCTTCTTGGAAGGCCTCTTAATCCTTCCTTGAGGGGTCCTTACTTCCTCTGCAGCTTCAGTTGCCTCCCCTGCCTCAGCAGAATCTACAACGGTATCAAGAGAAGACCCCTCCAAAACAGGCTGAGCCTCGTGGAAGTCAATGGGTTCAGGGCGATCTCCGCGGCCGCTTCTACCGGATCCTCGGCAAGAGGCACTCCTGTCGCCGCCTGAGCGTAAAAAAGATGCTTAAAAAGACCTACATAAAGCAGAAAGAAGATTCAAAAGGCGACTATGAAATGAAAGAAGAAATTACCCAATTTAGAGGAGGATCATCAAGTCGTAGACGGATCGAAGCACTGATGAGGGCCTCCTCTATGGTGTCAACCACAGACTTCCAGGGAACAAAGTCGGGAGAGGTAACTATAGCGTGAATTTCGCCAATAGTGACAAGCTCCTCCGGAGTCAACCCTCGCAGAGTCGGGGCAGAATCAGGACCAAGTGAGGGAATTAAAGGGCAGGAGACGCCTTCTCTACAGAAGAAGTAGTAATTCTTCCAGTTGGCATTATAAGATCTAAAATCGGTCACCAACTATGTGGCCGACTCACAAGAATACTTGCCATCAGTAGGCCATCGGCTATTGAAGCTACAAACAAGCTCCCGACTCTTTCGCAGTTGGTAAAAGCACCGAAAAATTCGTAAAGAATACATCCATTGGTAGACGTCGCACAAGCAACGAAAACCCACCCAGAAACGGATAGCATTCTCCGTCAATTGGCAATGATGAATGCGATAATGCTCGCAGAGCTCTTTCAAATCATCACAGAAAGGGAATCGGAGTCCCGCCTCGAGCTGACCTAGATACACCGGGACCACTCCTCTCTAGGTCGATATTTTTCCCCAACGGGACCGGCGTATCGAGGGTTCTCGGTGTCGCTCAGATTTCCTAAAGTCATGGCTTTTATGAAGCCATGACAAGTTAATTTGTTCTTTTTGGGAGAAGGAAAGGAAGGGATAAACCCTTGAATACTACCTGAGGGAATTTGAGCAGCCATGGGAGTTTTAGAGAGAGACTGGAGAAAAGAAGCTTCTTTTTCAGGATCAGAAGGGCCGACGGTGGCGACTCCAACTAAAATCCTCTCTTCAAGAGTACACGGCCGAGGAGAATTGGGATTAATGAAAAAAGCGTTGTATTTGTTCGCCGGGATGAGAGAAGAAACAAGAGCAGAGGTAAAAAAGTGAAAGTGGAAGCCCTATTTATACTGAAGAGTTCAGTAGCTTGGGTAACTTCCCAGCGAAGCCTTCCCGAGGTCAGCCATCCATTGGTGCTTTCACTGACAACAAGACCGTTGCCCTGCACCTGTCAATAGACTAGCGAGGTGACTCTCTAACTCTCTAAGGAGCTCTCAACGGTCAGAATTACTGAGCCAAAGTCTTGTTCCTAACCTAAAGTCTCTTCAACTTCTGTAAACTCAAGAGTTCTATCGGCTAACAGAGTATTCTCGCCAAGGATCAGAGGTAATACTCGACTCAAGACCTCCCATTTATAAATAAAGTTGACGACTTAAGTCTCAGGGGCAAGTGTTGGGTTATGATTGATTAAACTCGTCATTAAGCATAAGAGTCGAGTACGTTCAAAGGGCAGGGAAAGAAGAGTCGTCGACCTTTCTGACTCGTCTTAACGAGGTAGGGATGAAAGGTCGACGACAACTTATGAAAAAGTCGACTTCCAAAGTACGACTGCCCGCCACTAGGAGAAACCTTCCTTCGAAGGTAAAGACAGGTGGCGACCTGCTTATCATTATCATCAGAAGAAACCTTCCTTCGAAGGTAAAGACAGGTGGCGACCTACTGGTCACTATCATCAGAAGAAACCTTCCTTCGAAGGTAAAGACAGGTGGCGACCTGCTTGTCACTATCATCAGAGGAAACCTTCATCCGGAAGTAAACACAGGTGGCGACCTGCTTCAACCGTCATCAGAAGAAACCTTACTCTAGAAGTAAAGACAGGTAGTGACCTGCTTAAACACCTGCTAAAGAAAACCATCCCAGTTAAGTAAAGATGAGGTGGCGACCTACTTGTCACCTGCTTGACCGAATCTGAAGAGAAACCCCCCCCCCCCAAAGAGGGTAACCGCCATATAAAGTCGGTAACTTATTCCTATAAATAGGGACTATTTCTATTTACTTCATTACATTCAGTCAGTTCTAAATACGTTCTTATATTACTACTCTCAAATTCATTACTGTCTTAAGCTTCGGAGTGGAATCAGGGGCCATCCCCACCCATTTTTCAGGTTCTCGCCCCAGATAACCTCTTAGAGGAAAACTTAGCGTTCGAGAGAGCTAAGTCCGAGGCGATACTTGGAAGTCCATTCCCTGAAGTTCAATGCCACGTCATTTTGATCCCAACAAAGGTAAAAATGCAACAAGGCAAAGGAAAATCAACAATAACACAATCAAGATAGTGAAACACTTGCCTTTATTACTCAATAGAGGCTACGCGCCTGAAATACACCCACACAATTTAGACGCTCACAATCACTCTTCAGTTTTGCCCTAGATGGGTGAACAAAAAATAAATACAACTTAAGGGAACTCTCCCTTATATAGAATCCGAAAGGGTTAACAGGTCTTTTGGTCCATGATGTTTGACCACTTTTGGGATTTGGTCCATGATGTTTTTTTTTGTCTAATTTTGGTACCATATGTTTGCAGATTTTTTTCGTTTTGGTCCGACCGTTACATTCCGTCAATTTTTTTCATTAATTGACATGTGCAAGTCACGTGATCAACCATAAACTTTCAATTTTGTTCAAATTTGGAAGAATTGACACCTTAAACCTACTTCATTTGGGCGAATTGAACTAGGTTTAATGGGTCAAATTTGGGGGAATTGACACCTAAACCTAGTTCAATGGGTCAATTCCCCCCAAATTTGAACAAAATTGAAAGTTTAGGGTGGATTACGTGACTTGCACAAGTCACTTAACGGAAAAAATGGACGGAATGTTACGGCCGGACTAAAACTAGAAAAATCTGTAAACATACGGTACCAAAACTAGGCAAAAATAAACATCATGGACCAAAACCCAAAAGTGGTCAAACATCATGGACCAAAAGACCTGTTAACCCAATCCGAAATTCCCTAGACTCCTAGGAGAAATCCATCTATATCTATCCAATTCTATCTATACTTAGCTAGGATATAAATTTATAACTTATATATATCCATAGCTATTACAAAAACCCACAAATATATCTAAGTTCCCTTATATATAGCTGTATTAGTATAGATATATATATTTATAACATATATATATATATATAACTAATTAACAAAGCTCACAAATATATCTAGTTACCTTAAATATAGTTATAGATAGAATTCTCACATATCTTGGGCAGATTTGAACTTCCTTGGCAGCTAAGAAACAGCTTGGCATCCCTAAATTTCAAAATTCCCTTCATCCTCACAGGCCTGGGCTTGTCTTTTCCATCAAACATGAGTTTTCCACCATTCTGGTCCAATTCAGACTTTCTGGTGCTGGGCACTTGCTGAGCACGGGCTGAACACACAAAAAGCACGGTCCATGCACACAAAAAGCACGGGCAAAGCACTGTCTGGGCATGGGTTGAACAGCTCATCTGGAACATTTGCTAGGCACGGGACTCGCACTCACCAAGCACGGGACAAGCACACAAAATGCACGTGACGAACACACAGAATGCGCGGGACAAGCATTGAGGCTGGTACGGGACAAGCACTTGGCTGGTACGAGACATTCACTTCGCAGGTACGGGACAAGCACTTGGCTGGTACGGGATAAACTCTTCGCTGGTACGGGACAAAACTCATTGCTCGTACGGGACTCTCTTCGCTGGTACGGGACAAAACTCTTTGCTCGTACGGGACAATCTCGGGATGGACACGGGAAAAGCACTCGATGACGCGAGCCAAACTCTTGACGGACGCGGGACAAACTCTTGTCCATGGATCGAATCGCACCAACTCCACTTTGGTGCCAATTATTCCAAAACACGTTACACAATGCTACGATTCACTATTTTTACCTTCCAAACGCTTGTTAGGCTTGGGAAGCACGTCTATCATATCCAAATTCGTGCTTCCCAACAAGTCACATTTTACGGGTGTGACAGAAGGTCTCTTTGTCTTCTTTTATTTGTGGCGGCGTTGCCGTGGACGATGAGCTTCTCCAAGCCCTAGATCCCCTCCTCCGACGCTGAAGCTCCGACTACTAACCCGATTCCGAAGCTCTAACGACTAAAACCCAAAAATTGATATCATATATTGGTAGGTCGCAATAAACAAACCGCTTTCGATCCCCCCCCCCCTTTTCAAGAGTCACACTATACAAGTTTAATTTCTCTCCTACGATTTTCTGCTTCTTCATTTCATAACTCTTAACTATTAATTGTTGGTCTGGAAGCATGTTTTACCTGCTGTGACGAGTCTGGCTTGGCACGGGCGATTTTGGCACACAGCTACGACACTCTCTCTCTCTTTGTTCTGTATTTGGATGTAGGGTTTAAGTTGAACCTATAATCGATTAAAAAAAATTTAGTTATTTTGTTCGAACTGGTGAACCAGCAAACCGCCCGATCCCCCCAGAACCGTCTGATTGCCAAAAACTGGGTTTTCGAACCGAATTCACTAATAGTCTCTGCTTTTACTCGAACCGAACCGTTAAAATCACAGGTTCCGATTCAAACCTAATCGTACCGCCGGTCCTAATAACACTGCTCACAACAATAATGGTGTGGGATCCCACTATTGATCCCCACTCCAATATTGTTATGAGAGGGTGAGGTGCCACCAGCTGGTGGCACTGAGACAGTCGAGTATTTTTCATTTCTCACCCACACAAACATAGCTATGTAGGACCCAACTGATTGAGCCCCACATGGTTGGTTGTGTCTTGGGTAAGAGACACCATTTGTTGCCGCCAAGCTACCGAGGATTTCTCATTACGTGAGTGCGACCCAATATTGGGTCACTCTCACTATTGTCAGACATGTGTGGTTGCCACAAGGTGACCTGGTATATATATATGGAGAAATTCTTAGATAACTCGGCTTTACCACGTGGATTCTGATGTGTTAGCCCGCACCCAATAATTCAATGTCATGTGTCCCTTTACTTCTTTTCAGATTTTCTCTCCTCCCCCCTCACACCCTCTCTCTCCTACTTTTTGTGTTATTTATTCGAAATAATCACTTTTTACCTTACCTTTACAGACTTTCTCTCACATCATTAATTGTTCTTTTAATTTTATATTTTCTTCTTATATTCCTATTGTTTTATATTTTTTTAATTGTTTTTATTATTAAAATTGCTAATGTATATATATATATATGCTATGACAAATTTAAGCGAAATGTACTAATTAATAAATTTTTATATTATAATATAATATTATTTTTCAAATATAGCAACACTGCAAATATAATTTAAAGAACATAAATGGATATGAGTAGGGGTCAATAGGGCGAGGCGTGTATTATCAGATTTGAACCCTCCCCACGGGTCGACCATGTTGACTCGTACCCATTCCATATGTCTCGCGGGGTGGGGCTCTATGGGTCCACCCACGAGGATATGATCTATTATCACTACTTTAAATCATAAACTCTATATTCAACTCCAAATTCAAAATTCAACTCCAAATTCAAACCAAATCACAAATTACAAAGTTAACTCCAAATCCGAATCATTTACTCGCGACCCCACACCCGGACTCATCCCATAACCCATGGATTACGGGTCGTCGGGTACCCACGACCCTTTGACACCCCTACATATGATTTATATAGTTTGTCGGTTTTTTTTTAAACTAATCGAATTTGATGAATCCTAAATGACAAATAACAAAATCATTAGATTTTAATTGTACAATTTTTATATATCATTTTGTACCAACTAATATTATATTATAAAATTATACTAAAATAATAATTTGATCGTTTTTCCTTTAAGTTTCACCCAACTAACATAAATATTAATTATATTATGTATTAATAAAAATAAGCAAATTCAACTCCAAATTCAAAATTCAACTCCAAATTCAAACCAAATCACAAATTACAAAGTTAACTCCAAATCCGAATAATTTACAAATTACAAACATAACCCAACTCCGGCCACCACCACGGCTCCGGCCGGCCACCACCCAACTCCGTCGACCACCACTCACAACTCCGACGACCGCCACCCAACTCCGACGACCGCCACCCAACTCCGTCGACCACCACTCACAACTCCGACGACCGCCACCACGGCCCCAATTGGGCCCAAATCGGAGCCACCGGCCCCGATTGGGCCCAATCGGGACCGCGGTTGTGGTCTCCGGAGTTGGGTGATGGTCGTCGGAGTCGGGTGGTGAGGGTCGTCAGAGTCGGGTTGTGGTCGCCGGAGTTGGGTGGCGGTCGCCGGAGCTGTGAGTGGTGGTTGCCGGAGCTGTGAGTGGTGGTCGCCGGAGTTGGTTGGTGGCCTTAAGGGCATTTTCGTCTTTTCATTCAAGCATGTGAGATGAAAGAAGGGTATTTTTGGAATTTAATTTTATTTATGGTCACATGCCATGCACATGACCAACTTCCGTCAATTTTAACGGAAAAAACTAACAGAGACCTTTATTATCTACAAGTCGAAACTTCAGACCCCTGTTATCACCATTTCAATCTTCAGACCTCTCAAATTCACAAGTGCCAATCTTCAGACCTCTCCCAGGTTATTGACCCTATTATATTATAAAATTATACTAAAATAATAATTTGATCGTTTTTCCTTTAAGTTTCACCCAACTAACATAAATATTAATTATATTATATATTAATAAAAATAAGCAAAATTTATAATAAAAACAATTAAAATAAGGCATTAACGATGTGAGAGAAAAAAGACTGACAAAGAAAAGGTAAAATGCAATTATTTCAAATAAAATAAAGGGATTAAGTACCTTTTCATACAATTTCTTTGCACAGAATACACTTTTGGTACCACTTTTATTTTTTTGTATACTTTTGGTACCAATTCTTTCAACTTTGTATCCTTTTGGTACCACGGTTAACTTTCCGTCCAAATTGGCCGTTAAGTGTCATGTGCCATGCACGTGACCGCCCTAAACTTTTGAATTTGTTTCAATTTAGTCCATCTAATGCATCCCTGACTTTTAATTCGTTCAATTTAGTCCTAAAATTTCCAAATCGGGTTTGGAAATTTTAGGACTAAATTGAACGAATTAAAAGTCAGGGATGCATTAGATGGACTAAATTGAAACAAATTCAAAAGTTTAGGGCGGTGACGTGCATGGCACATGACACTTAACGGTCAATTTGGACGGAAAGTTAACGGTGGTACCAAAAGGATACAAAGTTGAAAGAATTGGTACCAAAAGTGTACAAAAAAATAGAAGTGGTACCAAAAGTGAATTCCATGCAAAGAAGTGGTATGAAAATGTACTTAATCTCATAAATAAATAATAAATAACAGAAAGTAAGAGAGAGGGGGAAGGAAGAGAAAATCTCGGTTAAGATGAACAAGGTAAAGGGAACATGGCAATGATTTATTGGATGCGGGCTAACACATCAGAATCCACGTAGTAAAACCGAGTTATCTAAGAATTTCTTATATATATATATATATATGGAGTGAGTGATAAAATTGGTGAAATTAACTACCAACGCTCATAGGGGCACATATGATCCTGGAGCACGGACTGGGAGACCACGTGTCCCATTCGCCGCCAAATGAGCTGAACTGCAGACCACCCCAGTTTTCTTTCAACTGAACGCGGTCGAACGAAGCTGCAGTGACGATTTCACACCAGACCAGACCTGACATTTCATTTCATTCCAAGTGCAGTCCTCCGAAAACAACGCCATTATCCTTTCTCTTCATCAATTGTTGAGTCTGCGAATCCAATCTCATTCTGTAAGTAACATCATCTGTACCTGATGATTCATTCTTTAACTTTGGCTGCTGAAAAGACTGAGTCGTCGCTGTTGTGATTTTTCTTCGGATATATATGTATATCATGTACTTGTCCGTAGTTTTAATTTCACGTCGTGTGTGATTGCATTGCTACTTTTAATGAATTTGAGGTGAGTGGACTTAGTTTCTGCGATAGAGCTTTCTTGCTCTTCTTTGCGTGTTATTTCATCTGGTTTATGAAGAGTTGTTCCCGGTGTGCTTTTGATTGTTTGTTCTTTGAAGAATTAATTAATGTCACTCAATACACCAATGTGTCCTGGGTCATTTGGCTCTGATCTCAGGTTCAATTTCTGCAGGAATTTCTTCTTGTGGAAGGTTCGGATGAGAGCTTGCTTTGGTGCAAGCAAATCATTTCTCAGTATTCGGAGAGCTTGTCGCTCCGATTGTAGGCATCAATTTTATTTTTTTTCATGCCTAGCATATTCCGGAGACTGATGGCTTGGGGTGGAAAGGATAGAAGCGTTTGTGGGGAGGAGATTTCACAAGGAAATCAGGAATCTGGGGAAGTATTAGGTTGTCTGGAACATGAGATTGCCCAATTAACAAAGCTTCAGTCCGGAGCTCCTGTGGCTGGAAAGCCCGGACGTCGTGTTTCTACTGTGAATATGTTGGCTGCCCGAGAAAGTAATTTCTCTGGGAGGGGTAGATTCTCGAAAGCAGATAGTTGTCATATGTTGAGTCGATTTTTGCCTGTCCACGGTCCTACCAAGGTGGACCAGATGAGATCTCGCACTTATGTCTCTCAGTTCTCATCTGATGGCTCTTTGTTTGTGGCCGGATTTCAGGTATATCTTATAATCTGGACTCTTCTGTTTAAGATTCCAGTTTTATTCTGGGAACAATAGACCTAATTGATGCAGGCATTAGGGAGTGTTATTTATCTGATTATTATTTTCTTCTGTAACAGAGGAGCCAAATTAGGATATACAATGTGGACAAAGGCTGGAGAGTTCAGAAGGACATATTGGCCAAGAGTTTGAGATGGACCATCACTGATACTTGCCTCTCTCCTGATCAACGTTTTCTTGTAAGTCTCTTGTGCTTCATACTTTATATTCACTTGTGAAACTACAGTACTACATTCTGTTCATGCGCTGGGTACACGCAAGGAAATTACAGTGTTATCTGAAGAATTTAGTGATTTAATTTGCAAAAATGAGTAGTAAACAGTGTATTAAATTTTTATAAGAAAAAATTATGAAATAAAATGGTGTTTTAACGCTAAATACAATGCACGGGTCCAGCATTCTCTACATCTTATGGTCTGATTGACATCATTTTGCAAGGTCGTGACTAGACGTTGAGTTGTTTGTTACATCATCAATATGATTTTCTTATGGCCTCTTTTAGTACGTTTTTGGATACAAGATTAACATTTACTGCTTACGCAATTGGAGCAGTTCTTTTTTTAAGGATACAATAAACTGCATTCTTCTTAGTTCTTTGTTAAGGAGTTGACACAATATTTTTTTGCAGGTGTATTCCAGTATGTCACCCCTTGCCCATATTGTAAATATAGAATCCTCTACAACCGAGTCACATGCAAATGTTACGGTATAATCTACAAGCTCTCTTAGTTCTTTTAGAAACCAATCAATGAAGTTGAGAATAAGGCATTATAGATCATACTTGCTTGAACTGCGGAATCTGCTTTTGTTCATCATCTCCTTCCTTATTGATTGAAGCCTCCATGCACTGAGAGAGATGTACACATCTACGGCTAATTAATAGTATATTCTGGCAGCTTGACATATCAAAGATAGTGAAGCATATTGCTATATGTCCCTGTGTGATTTACAAGTGATTTATGGCTATTATATAGAATATTCTGTTTAGTATATCCCCCCTAGATTTGCAGGTAGAGTGATCAAAGGTGTTCATAGAGTTGGTTGCTTATATTCTTCAGGATCAACTCACTCAAGCTGATTTCTTTATAATGAAACATTGTACACCTCATGGACCTATCATCTAAATGAGTAAATTCTAAACCACTAACAATTGGGGATGCTCAAGCTTTAATGTATGGAGATTGGAGAGGACTGGTGCATGCACTATGGCACTCCATATTTAGACAGATTTTCTTCTCTTTTTTGGCCTAAATTTTGACAGATTATGGAATCTGATAATTTATGACTAGTAAGAAATTTTCATAATGCACCGAGGTAAAAATTTCGATTTTGAAACATAATGATGATTTCTTCAGGTCTTTGTATTTTCTCCATCTTCTGCTAATTATCATTGTGAAAGGACTGATTTCATAAACAGGTGTTCATGGGTAAGTTCTTATTCGTTTGGTACATTTTTGTGCAGGAAATTCATGACGGCTTGAACTTTTCTGTCAATGACGACGATGAGGATGAGTTTGCAATATTCTCGGTGAAGTTTTCAACTGATGGCCGAGAACTTGTTGCTGCAACTGGGGATAATTCAATCTATGTTTATGATCTGGGAGCTAATAAGCTTAGTCTGCGCATACCTGCACATTCGGTGAATCCTTTTATTTCAACAAGTCCACTGTTATTTTTTTGGGTCCAGTTTCTCAACATTTCAAGTCCTTAAACACCACAGGGTTCAATACAGTCTTCTCATCTTTCAGAGTTTGTATAACTGTCTTTTTCATGGCTTGTGGACTAGTGGATATGCATTCAGATTCAGTTATCTAAATTCTGAAGTTTTGGTATCGTTCATTACAGGATGACATTAACACAGTATGCTTTGCTGATGATAGTGGTCATCTCATATATTCTGGAAGTGATGATAGTTTTGTTAAGGTGAATATATCTGGTCCTGTTACTTTTTGTCAATGTATTGAAAATGGAACAGCTAATGTGGTTTATGCGATATCCTTCTTTAGTAGATATACTAGCTACTAATCCCGCGCACCGCGCGGGAATAAAATATTAAAATCAAACTTATACATTATTTATTACATAACAACTAAATTTATTATACGATTAATTAAAAATGATGTCATTAATATTTATTTATCTATATATAATATAATTCTAATGTGTTTAACAATAAGTTGACAAGTAAGTTTTTTACCTCACTTTCTCACTCATATGTGTTAGAATAACTCAATTTGATTAGTCCATGTAGATTTCTTGGTGAGTTACATATTTGTTACTATTCTCTATCATCCACTTGGAGCTCTAGATTTAAACAAATGCTCATAATTCACTTTCAGTGTCGGTTACACTTACAAATTAATCAAAATTAGTATTGCACCCTATAAAACAAAAGTGTAATTTTTTCACCAAACATATTATTTTAGAAAATTGTACTATAAAAAAGAACAAATTTTTTCACTGGGAAAAAGAAATAGGAAAAAAATATAAATTAGAGATAAATCAATTTTAATATAAGCTAATGCAAACTACATCCATCTTGAAATTTTTCTTTTTGACGACTACTTTTGCGTCCAACACATATAAATCGACATATGACATGTGCATACCAGCTCTAATATTAGAAGAAAAAAAATCGATTACACTTACAATTAAATAAAAAGTATTTCATTATAATGATACAAAAGTTTAATTTTTCACCCAGCGGATTATTTTAGAAATTTATACTGAAACAAATAATAGTAGAACACAAAAATTATATTATTTATGAAATTTCTTCACTGGAAAAAAGAATTGGGAAAAATATTATGAATTAGAGATAAATCAATTATATCAATTATATCAGCTAATGTATACTACTTTTATCTCAATTTTTTTTTTCTTTTTGATACATTTGCTTGCATCCAACGCATATAAATCGACATCAGACCTAGACTTGATTATTAGAAAAATATCAGTGAGCATATTATTCTCTAATATCCAACTGTGTCATATGGTAATGAAATATTGATAGAATGAAAGAGACATTGAATGCACGACCCAATAATGCAACAAGAAATCAAATGAGAGAGTTCCATATGCTACAATTTGCTCTCTCACCATTAGAAGCACGAAGAGCCTAGAGAAGTAGGGAATAAAAATGCGCAACAGATTGTTTTGAAGAATGAGAAGAGAAACGAGGTTGGTGACAAATGTACTGTAATGCATTCATCTACGACACTATTTTGTTGCATATATATATCAAAATCACCAAATTTAGTAAATATATGTAATTAATCTTAAAAAGAAAGCAAAATATATTTTGTCTATTTAAATCCTTTTAAGGAAGCTATTTATGAGTAAACTTTATCAGTAATTTCCTTTTATAGTTTCCTAATTTACATACCAACTATTTAAAACGTATTTAATTTAATTTTTTTTTGTAGCATAACATTTTTGCTAATATTTATGCAGATAACTAACTTTGGTAATTTATTATTTTAAATCGACCTAATATAGTAATTTTGTTTGGCCGGTAACCTAATATAATAATAAAGTGATTTAAACATATACATAATAATCTTATGAATCAATAATGAAACTTTATAAGAGTTCGAATAAATATTATAGTATTAAATAATTATGGAAATATTATGTGATAATGATAAAAATTATACCATTTATTTCTTATGTGGGTAACTTGAAAATAAAATTAATACTATAACTAAATATAATGATCGCTAATATCATATTAATTAATGATGAAATAGAACACGTACTTGGTTTATATAAATCAATTTCAATTTCAAATTGTATTTTATTCAATGGCGATGAACCTTAATGATATTAAATATATATTTCTAAAGGTAATAATTTTATTGTGGAATTGGAAACTAATTACTCAAAATAAAGTTTTCTATTAATTAATTGTTTTGTAAAAAAAAATATTGATTAGTATGGACCAATATGAGACCTAATAAACTATTTGCATGCACTATATTAAAGACCATTCGAAAATTTTTTTATGCATTTTTTTAAACGAAATTTAAAAATAAATTTTAAATCATTAACACGAGTCTATACATTATCAAATATGAGTATAATATTTATCAATATTTGTTTTAAATTTTATAAACATTTTATGTTATTTTTTCTGCATATTATTTAATAATTAAATTTATTTATCTTCTTCTTAATTTAAAACTAACTATTACTTTATGTATTTAATTTTTACCCAAAAACTATGAAACTTTTTTAATTGAATACAACTAACTTAATGATGTGAAATAATCACGTCCAATATGATTCATTTGATAGTTTTATTTTACTTTTCAATAAAATTGGTTTTTTTAATTATAATTACTTTTTATATTGACCGTGTATTTGTTAGTTTTTAATTTTTATTAAGTAAATAAGATTTAATTTTCTATATGTTTCATTTTAGACAAATAATAATGCATTTACTTAGTATGATCATTACTTAACTAATCAATTAAATTTATTTAATTAATTCTTATTTAATTACATTTAAAATATAATACTATGTATAGTTATTCACTTTTCGAAACTCTTAAATGCATACAAATTAATTATTCTTTATTTCCATGTTCAGAAGAATTTAAAATGTTTCATAATTATGCATTTGTATTTATTTTCGTAGTCTAATTATTTAATGATGGTTTGGAAAAAAAAATTATAATACTCTCGACGACAATTCAAGATAACGGTGGATTTGAATGATGAATATCATCTCGATGTATCGCCACAACACTACAAATGATAATTCACCATAAAAAATCTTCAATTAAAATAAAATGTATAAATTCAAATATTATATATCTAAATGTGTGTAACAGTGATTCATTTATCTTGAATAAAATATTTAATAAAACTCAACACAATAAATTAGAAATATAACATAATGAAAACATACCAACAATTATATAAATAAAATAATTAACCATGCAACACGTGTAACAAAGCTCAATAAAAAAACATCAATAGTGAAAATTAATAACATGGAATAATTTTATAAATAAATAACCGCGCAACGCGCGGGTAGGCCAACTAGTATAATATATAATTTAGGTACCTTAGCTCTATTCTTTTGCCACGTCAGCCATTAAATTTTTTATTGGACTGTGTAATACACGCTCTTATTTCTTCTACATCTTCTTTATGTCGCTTCATCCTCCTTTGTCCCACTTTATCTCCTAGCGAATGAAGTGTTTGTTTCAGACGTTCGTTTTTGTTTCTTCAAACACTCATTACTACATTAGCGTTTCGAAATTGCTGCTTTGGAGATTAGGCGTTTCAGATCCCATTTTGGGAGTTTATGTGCTTCTACAATTTTTCATACAACGTTCATTCTCCTCCTCTTCCACCTTGGGCGTTTCATCTGCTATCTGCTATTCGATTTAAGGGATTCTCTTCCACTGATTCATCACTCCATATTCTGTTTTTCCTGCCAGCGTATGTTTCTCAGATTCCTCTCCTTCTTAATTGTTTTTATAAGCCATGACCCGATCTGGTCTAACGAACTCGTAGCACCGGAGCCACCGACGTCGGATCATCTTCCAGTTACGAGTCAGAGCTTCGGGAACCCGATTGCCAGACCGGCCCTTTGTTGAATGAAAGAATCACCCTTACAATCTGATAAGAAAGTTCCAATTGATTTCGATTTCATCAAGATATCTTACCAGAGATTCAAGTATATGTTAAATTATGGATGTTTGTGATTGTTATATTTTTTGGAATTGGAGTGATGAAGTTATAGCTTTACTCTTTATCTAATCAAATGTGTGTTCTTCAAATTTAATTGATGTGGTTTCGTTGCTTTGATAGGTAATTGTATCATTTGTTCTCTGTTGTGATTAGGGTATTCTTCACCATCTACCATATCAAGAATATGAGCAGTAAGGTTTGATTTTTGGATATCCATTTAGAGACATAAATTTTCGATATCCATTGAATAGTTATGATTTTGAAACCACCTTATTGAAATCTTGCTACCTTAGTGACCACTGTATAATATTTTTACCTTTTTCTTTTTACTTTTCGCTTGGACTGTTACTCTTTCCGCAGCGTTACAAAGGAGTGATTTCAAGCAGTTCATCTCTCTCCTAGGGCAAGCTCTTAGGCGCCGTAGTGAGAGGTTTTTGTCCGTCTTTGCGGTCTCCATAACCTCTAGGAATCTGATTTCCTAACCCCCCTTGCTGCGTTAGACCCTCTATGCATACAGTTTGACGTCGGCGATTGGCTACTTTAGTTATTTATAACTATTTTGTGGCCTGTGAGAGAAACCCTAAATTTCAATTCTGATCCTAAACCCTAATTTAGTCTTGTTACTTGTTGCAGGTTGGTGAGGCTGCTGTGAATTCATCCTTTTCCCATCATCCGACGGAATCCTCTCCCAGTACTGATGGACGACATCACCCAGGACCACCTCGACTTTCCCTTGCCAAGGAGGTTACGTGCAAGAATTTGGAGAGATTTGTTGGAAAAGTTATGTCTTACAAGCCGATCAAAAATGTTGTTGTGCATAACGTTCTGAAACTAGCATGGGCTAAGATGTCTGGAATCAAGATGAACGACATTAACGAGCAACTATTGTCCTTCGAGTTTAGTGATTCGAAGGTGAAGGAAACCATAATTGATCAAGGGCCCTCGGCAATTCAGGGTCACTGCCTGAGTTTACAAAGGTGGGATGACAAAACGAAATTGGCCGATCTTGATTTCAACAAGATTCAATTTTGGGTCCAGGTTCATGGGTTAGAGCCGGGGCAAGTGAACGAGGTAAATGCGAAACTCATAGCTGGCTATATAGGAGAATTTTTGGATGTCGAACCTATGGCTGGAGACAACGGAATAATGAGGGGGTTCATTAGAATGAAGTTAATTATCAATGCTAGCGAACCTTTGTTGGCTGGATTTTGGTGGACCGATGAAAAAGGGAAGGATTCGTGGGCAAAATATCCAATATGAACGTTTGCCAGGCTTCTGCTATGGATGTGGCCGCCTTGGCCATTCAATTTCGAGCTGCAAAGAGGAGGGGGTATTATCGGCCGCAGAGCCAGGGAGGCTGATGTACGGACCTTGGATGATTGGTGCTAGGCCACGTTTCACAAATATAAAACCGATTTTCCTGGGCCGAGCTCCTACTGAAGAGAAAGGGGGAGACAAAATGAAGCAGTGGAAAAATATGATGAAGGAAAAACCGACCCCCTCGGAAGATACGGCGGAAGCAAATGACTCGTCCAACAATAACAAGGGATGCAAAGGACCAGAAAATTCGTTCCGCCTTATTGTCAGTGCTTGAGGATGACATACTCTATGGATATGATCACTATGAGTCTGCCATGGACCTGTGGGACGGTCTTAAGGCAGGGTTTGGTGTTTACACCACAGCCCAGAAGCGGTCGTTAAACATCGCTTTAGACTCATACAAGATGAATCCCAAGCACACAATGAAGGAGCATATTAGACATATGTCTAACATGCTTGCTTAACTCAAGGAGGCAGGAGAAATCCTGACCGAAGAACAAAAGCTCCAATGTGTGATCCGATCCTTGCCTGACTCTTGGAATAGCATGAAAATGCACCTTACCCATGCCACTCAACTCGATGACTTCGAGAAAGTGCGAGTTCATCTCGAAGAGCTGGAAGAGGATCGTCTCAAGGCTGAAAAGCCAAGAGCGGAAATGCATCTTGCATCCAGCTGAGCAAAATGGTAAGCGCAAGAGAAAAGGCAAATGACTTCAGTTTAAGGCTAATAAACCTTTAGCTCAAAAGCCTCAGAAGAAGTTCAAACAAAAGCATTTCGGAGGCAAGAAAAAGCAGGCAAAATAGACACTTAGAGAGGAAACTCGAACATGTTTTAGGTGTGGCGTGAACGGACACCTTGCTATTACCTGTACCAATCCTCACAAGGTACATGCTGAAGAATAATGATAACCTCATAAGTTCTTCTAGGACTCCTCTTACTCGAGAGTAATTCAATTTGTCTTTATGGATTACAGAACCGAGAAGGCGAACAAGCACAAACCTGAGGAACTTGCCCCGAAGATATAAAGATTGAATGAAAGAATTTATCTTTATTTTCTTTGCTAAATGAACCTCATCTTCTTGATTTTCAGTATAAGATACAAGATGATAATAATGTTCCTTGAAACATAGGAAACATTTGTTTTTGAGCACGTAACAAATGCTCGGTCATAATATTGATTACCATTCCTCAAGCTATTCGATCCTTATAATTAGCTGTTTGATGCATTGCTTATATATTGCTTATATCTTTCTTCATAAATTACTCCATTGAATGAAAGAAACTGTAATGATGATCATGTTTGAAACCGAATGGATTAAATTAAATTAAAATTAAATTCAGAAATGAAACGATTTAACCAAAGGTTAAAACTAGAGTAAATTGCGCCTCACGCAAGTGGACCTCGAAAGAGGGAACACATCGTTTCAAAATACGAATTTAATGATGAAGTGATTGAACAATGAAGTGCTGAATTTTCGTTTGCATTCCTTCGAAAATAACTTATTGATAACATTTACAACTATACGGAGTAGGCTTGGAAAGCCACCACGACCTTGTAAAAAGTATCAACTGACGCATTAGGTGAAAACCTAAGATGCTCAGTTCAGAGATGGGATAAAACCTCTGAGATAAGTTTGCAAGCGAAGAAGGATGAAGTCAGTTAAACGATTTACCTTCCAGACGCCTTGAACGATAGGTCAGGCTAGGCATTCAAAATTAAATAACACACCTCAAGTAGCACAATTTATATACATACTGTTGGAGTCACTCTATTTCCCTATGGGATGAAGAAAGATGATTCACATACATGTAAAACCGTGTTCCAATGAATCGGTAAGACACGCCGCCATTAGAAGCTAAAGGATGATGATGAGTTAAATCATATCATCATGCGACATTAAAATGCGCACTAAACACGTACTTAGGACAAGAGTTCGATTACAACTCTTAGAAAATACATGTTTAAAGCTTGAGTTAAATGGTGTCGTGGTCGAACATGAGACATTATATCACTAAGAGGGCGAATTTTCCAGATGCATGGACAGCTTTCAAAATAACGTAGTCTTGATCAAAACGAAGCAGGATATCACTAACAACCAGGCCCCACTTAATTCGAGTGGGAGAGAGATTTGAACCAGCAACTCAAGTGAATGACATGGTAAATGAGAATGAGAACATTTTCATAATAAATCCAGTGGAAGGAATAAACCCTACCACAAGTAATCATTGTTGTTGTTGAGACGAATCAAGTTGAACGGCCTGATAGTCAAATTGATGAACTAGGAATGACACAACAACTACCTAAACTACCCCATTGTTTCCAGTGGGAGCGAACCGACCAAACTTGGTTCCAGATCCTAGAGATCAAGGAATTCATCTCGGAAGTAAAACCCCGAGACCAAGAGGTTGTCAAAGGAAAGTTGTAGTTCAAGGTTCTAGCACTTCTCTTGTTTATGGAAGTAATTAAGGTGTTGATATAAAAATTTAATTTGAGAATGAACAATAGAAAAAAGTAATAATTTGATAATTAGAGAAACATACAACCAATACTTCCTACCAGAAGTATGAATATTAAAATATTACATTAATTTAAAGAGATGAGTTTATTAATTATTAATATTATTATTATGTAATTAAGATGTTTCTTGCAATAAACACGTTGTATTGAAATATTAATACAATTTAAAATATGTTAGAACAAAATATTTGATTTTAACTTAACTATAATTTAAAAAATGTAATTATTATTAAAAAAAATATACAAAACTGAAAAACCAGGAACAATTTTTTAAACACTAAATCAATAAATCAAATTAATTATAAAACTTACATTTTATTCTTAATAAAACCGTTTTTAAATCCAACAAACATTTTTATTGCTATCGATTTAAGATGGATAAACTCTCAATATCTTACTTAGTTTGAATTCTCAATTCTCAAATAAGTAGATAATCGGGAAAATAAAAGATTATAAAAAAAAGTAGCGAGTTTTAAGTTATTTTGGACCTAATTAAAGGAATCAATCATCATGTTGTAAACTAAACAAAAATATTCGAAATGTCACCAACCGTAGATTACAAATCTACACGACCCATTTTAGATCCGATGAAACCACCCTCTCACTCTCACTAAAATCTTTCAACAAAATCCCTTTAATCACAAATCTTGAATCATGGAATAGATAGATTTCTAAGAACTATGACCACAAAGCAGGAGATTTGAGCATTAAATCTTTACAAACCTAAATCAGTTTTTTATGAAGCATAAATAATTAAGTTAATTAGTAACATAAATAGAGAGAAAGTGCACTTTGATCAAATCATCGAATGTGAATAATTTTAGAAAATTATAAATAAAAAAAACACATATATAATTATGAAAAATATAAAGTAAAGATATTACCGTAGACTGGTAAATTCTTTTTTTCTTTTTTGGCCAAAGAATGATGGTTCTTCAATATTGTAAAAGTATCTATTTTGATTTCATGAAAATATATACTCATAATGAATACAAACAGATAAATTATATACTCATACATTATAACTGTAACAAATGAAAGTTATTAGAAAGCTTATATTTCAAATTGATGATATAGCTGATACGTAACAGTGTATTAAGCATAATAAGATTATACTAATGCAGAATAATAAAATCACCTACGTACAATATCGCTTGAAGTTGAGGTAAACGTGAATGATCTCTCGTTAAAACGCGCGCTTGAAACCCTTAATACTCTCAATCCTTATTTAAGATCTGAAATAAGACGTTTATGAGTTACTTTGCCGCATGGAACCTTAATTATGATACACGTTCCACCTTTATTTCTGATGATATCTTCATCTACTATTTAACTAAAATACAAATCCAAATTAAGTCGAGAAATATTAAATGTACCTTGAATCATTATTTTCAAATGTTGTCTCCGAGAAATCGGAAATATTCTTGAAGCTCAAGGTCCGAGATCGACAACCCTAATTAATTATGATAAACACAAATAACTGTGCCTCCGAACAATAATCAGTGTATAAATCAAATTATGAAAATTCTAATCCTGAGCTTACGTACATGATGGCTTTCATGGCTTTCCCCAAGCATGTGGTGGTATAGCGATGTCATGTTATACTTGGCTACAACCATAGACATTCAAAAGTAAATTATAAACCGTCTAATGCACAATATATATATATATAACGGAAACAAATAAACGGTGAGTATACAAATAATTTATTTGGGAAAACAATAGTGTTACAGAGAATTTGTACTACCTCAGTGCCGCAAGTGTGTTCTTTTGAACTCTACGACGCGTATATTGAGCAGTTTTCTTCCACCCAACTGGTCTCAACAGGCGCTATATATGTACGAATAACACTATAAACATGGATATCTCAATATGAGGTTTCTTTTATATTTGTAAAACTTTATATTTTTTTTTAGTAATAGACACCTTTCCATCTTAGGGTGCGTATAATTTGCAATTAATATATATTTACAGTATTTATTTTTTAGTAATATATATACATATATTTAATATTTATTATAAAAATATAATAAATATACGTCCAAGATCATACTAAAGTACGCGCCCTAAATCTTAATAAATATATATATATATATATATATATATATATATATATATTAATGAAAAAGTATTGTTGGTTTTTTCTTTATATTGGAAGAGGGGATCGGCTCCCTTTTTTGCCTTATATTTTATTTATTATATTATGATAAGTATCATAGCTATATATACACTAATTAATGAAAAAAAAATTGTTGGGTTTTTGCTATATTGGAAGAGGGGGAGTCAATGTATGTTAATTAAGGTGAAATGCAAGCATCAAAAGATTGAAGAAACATACATTACATGA
This sequence comes from Clarkia xantiana subsp. parviflora, assembly GCA_036873135.1. NCBI lineage: Eukaryota > Viridiplantae > Streptophyta > Magnoliopsida > Myrtales > Onagraceae > Clarkia > Clarkia xantiana. Next base: position 13,041,687 of record JAPTYO010000012.1, on the reverse strand, counting down.
ACAATAAAATTGGTGCTTAGATGAAGAAGTGGGTAAAACACGAATTTTGAATAATAAATAATAAATACACTAAATAAAATAAAATCATCAAAAAACTGCAATACACTTAGATAAGTATGAGATACAAATTGAGGTGTACCTTAAAGAGATCATTAGGTTTATGTAGAATTTTTAACCTAACTGATTTCTATTCTGGCTGAGTGTATGTCGCATGCAGTCGGTAGTCGGTACATTCACATGCTCCTTCAACACATAATTTCCTGCAATAAAGAATGTGGTTTTTAGATTAATTGGTTCGTGTCATCACATTGATCTAAGTTGAAGAGGCACAACAATATACGAAGTTGTTATTGAGAACATTCAGAGGTTTTAAAAGCACGAAACGAATAGTGGGAACTATATGTATACTCTGAATATATATTTATACAAATCGTAGTGAGCTCCCATCACCACAGAATATCTACAACTATTATACATATAATATATTCTTATATTATTTTCTAAATAGTGTTTTTCCAATATATTATCTTACCCTATTTAGTTGAATTAGTTATTTACGTGACTATTATGATTTGGCATTATTTATTTACTTAATAATGATGTCTATTTTTCCTTATTATTTTCAATAACTGACGTTAGTTATTACGTGAAAATTTCCAAATAGTCATTTCCAATATATTACCTTACCTTATATAGTTTAATTAGTTATATGTACGTGACTAATATGATTTGACATTTATTTATTTACTTAATTATTTTATTGCTTACGTGGCGGTCTATGGTCTTCCGGAGCCAAACTGTATAAATAATGAATATAAAAGGAAACTTGTAATTAATTTGTTTCTTTAAATTGCGTAGAGACCAAAATAGGAAATAAAAATACTTCTTAATTTTCAATCTATCAATATTATGTATCTAAATTTAGAGAACCCCTATTAAATAACGATTAAATTAGGCAATAATAACTGCGTAGACTGTCCACGTGTCGATCAGAGGGCTTCCGATGCCGAATTAATATAATATAATAGATAAGGTTCTCAGTGATGTATGTACTATGACCATATGAAGGATGCAATTGTTTATATATTGAAAAAAATCGTCGCCTAACAATTTCCATAAATATTAATATTGCAGGTCTGGGATCGGCGTTGCCTTACAAGTAGAGGTCAGACAGCTGCAGGAGTTTTGACTGGCCATCTAGAAGGCATTACATGTATTGACAGCCGCGGAGATGGCCGCTATCTTATTTCAAATGGAAAAGATCAGAGTATAAAACTTTGGGATATAAGGAAGATGACTTCTAATACATCCGAGTATGTATCTCTTCTATATGTGGTTGTTCTCTTCTTTGAGTTCTTGTTCTGTAGGTAATTAAGTTAGGGTAGCTTTGAAAATCCACGTCTTCTTTGTTGATGGCTATGATGGATCATGTGACTTAACTAAGACCCTTTTAGTGAGTGAATGCTGAATAATGAAATGCAGGGGAAGCTGTAGTTGGGAAAATTTACTCATCTTGATGCTATTTAGAGAGAAGTATTTGGCTGTGTCAGTGTGATGCTGCATTGTTTTATTATTAATATTATGGTGGTCCAGTTGGTGTATATTTTCAAGCAGGAAGTAGTCCTGTCAAAAGAAAATTGTGTTAAAAAACATTCACAGAGAAGCATACTTTTAGGTTCATCATGCTATGGATTGTACTTTTTCTTTGTAGAGACTCTAGTGGACAATGTTGACAGTTTAGAACTTGTGAAGGAAATGATGCATATGGAATTTTGCTTATTTTAGTAGTTGAATCTTATATTTCTGGATTTTAATTAATGACATCTGTGGATGTTGTTGATTGCAGACGGGGAAATGGTTACAGTGGTTTTGACTATAGATACATGGAATATCCAGAGCACGCCAAAAAGCTGAAACATCCCAATGATCTTTCTTTAGGTACTTATAGAGGTCATGGGGTCCTGTGCACTCTGATCCGCTGTTACTTTTCTCCAGTATATAGGTACGTAGTAGCTATCCTATACCGCCCATCCTTTAAAAGCATTTAGAGTGAATCTTTTAAGATATGTGGCAATGTATGTTGTTTACTCTTCTTCTATGTTTAGATTTCACTAATCAAAATAGTGACTTTATGCCTGGTAGACTGTGTTTCTGGTCTACTAATTACTTGTTTGATGTTTCACTTAAGAAATCAGTCAACCACATAACTCAAATTTTGCATCATAAGTATTCAATCTTTTGCAAAAAAAAATGGAGAACAGATAATTATGCAAAGGGTTAAAGGTACTTTTCATACTACATACATGTTTGACCGAATGTGGTTTTTAGTACTGGATGTTTAGTTTTGTATACTTTTGGTACCAAACGTTTGAAAAAATGTGGTTTTTGGTACATCCGTTAGTTTTGGTCGTTAAATGACATGTGCAAGTCACGTGATCGACTCTAAACTTTTAATTTTGTTCAATTTAGTCCCTCAAATATATTCCTAACTTTTATTTTGTTTAACTTAGTCATAACACTTCAAAATCGGACCCAATTAAACCAATCGAATTCAGTTGACATAGCCCCATTTGGGTCAAATTTACCCAATTGGGGATAGGTCCCAATTGTGTTCGATTTTGAAGCTTTAGGAAAAAATTAAACAAAATAAAGTTATGAATATATTTTGGGACTAAATTGAACAAAATTAAAAGTTTAGAGTCGATCACGTGACTTGCACATTCATTTAACGGCCAAAACTAACGGCCAACTAACGGATGTACCAAAAGCCACATTTTTTCAAACGTTTGGTACCAAAAGTATACAAAACTAAACATCCAGTACTAAAAGCCACATTCGGTTAAACATGTGGTATGAAAAGTACATTTAACCCTTATGCAAAGCATGGGCAGTGTTCTGCAGGTGCAGTCGTTGAGTTTTGATGATTTTCTGCTTATTTATGCAGCACTGCACAGAGGTACATCTACACTGGTTCCAGCGATTGTTCAACTTACATTTACGACCTGGTATGCCCTTTTCTCTATGCTGCATAGATGGGTCAAAATTTCAACAATGTCAATTTATTAGCATGTTGAGTTATGTGTAGTAACACTATGAAGGCTCCCTTCTATTACTTTCACCAAAAAAAAAAAGCTCCCCTCTATTACCACTTGATTAACTTTCATGGAAAAAATTAAAGTTAACATTTAAACTAAAACACTATAATCATCAGGTGAGTGGAAATCAAGTTGCAAAGCTGGAGTATCATGAAGCCCCTGTTAGAGACTGTAGTTGGCACCCGTATTACCCGATGATGGTAACATCTGCTTGGGATGGTGTGATTGCAAGGTGGGAATTTCCGGGTAAAGAGGAACCAAATAATAATCTTCCCAGGCTGAGGAAAAACCGCAGGAGGATGGTTACTGAAAGTCTCCTTTTTTAAGTCACAACAGGTCAGTTCAGTTTCTGGACATAATTATAATGTTCAGTTTCTTCTTCCTCTGTTTTGATGATGTGAATAGCCAAACCAAAGTTGATCTGAAAAACCAGAAACAGGCTTTTGTGTCTGTATGTGTCATGGTCTATATCTCACATCGGTTGGGTAATCAACTTATGTGGTGTATATAAGTCAAATGGGTCCTCCCACCTAATAGACTAGCTTATTAGGCTGGGCTCTTCCATTTTGTTTGTAACAGCATGATGTAAAATTCAAGACCGGAGCTTGATAAACAGTGGCATGTCCCGAGTTAATAGTATGCAGTATAATAATATTATGGTTATATTGCTTAAAATTGGTGATGTGGAGATTAATTTGAACATATCTGGGTACTACTGTTGATGTTGGTTGATGCTATTGAAGTAGAATAGGCATGTCAAACCGGGTTGACCCATAACTCGTGACTTGTAACCGGTAACCAGTGGGTTAATATGTAGTCAACCCGAACCCGATTTAAACTTCTTGACGGGTCAGGTCTCAAAATCCGAACCTAACCTAGTGGGTCAACACTCGCCGGGTCAACCCGTAACCAGTCCATAAATCCCTATGTTTCCATTGGTTGCTGGCCATTTCTTGTTGCGCCTCCCGTTGCTTGCTGGTTTTTTAGAGTGCTATATAGGGTTAAATGCCAAATAGCTAGCTGAACTTTCATTGAAATTGCAAATAGCTAGCTAAACTTTTTTTTGGAGGAAATAGCTAGCCAGTCTTTTCCAAAAGTAGCAATTAGATAGCTCTGTTAATTTTTTTTTGTTAAAAACTAACCGAATTTCTCACGTGAAGAGCATATGACAGACTGAAATTTGAACTAACATATTTTCGCAATCAAATTGCATCAATTTTTTTTCTTGAATATTCATTTTTTTATTAACGCATTTCAACGTTATTTTCTTTGAATCGATTCACTTTCTAGCGGTAAATTCATCTTACGATATTCTTAAATGAGTAGTCTCTGCCGATCTCCGACAATTAGGGTGTACAACGTGTGAATTTTTTTTTTTTTTTTATCGTCATCACGTGTTCCTCATGAGAGAAATTTCATTATTTTTTATATTAAAAATGAACAAAGCTAGCTAATTGCTACTTAAAAAAAGTCCAACTAGCTAAACGCTCCAAAAAAAAGTTTAGCTAGCTATCTGCACTTTTGGTAAAAGTTCAGTTAGCTAATTGGTATTTAACCCTGCTATATATGCATAATATGCGGGAAAGAAGATGTTGCAAACCGCTTATCACTTTATTTATTTATTTATTTATGATTTCTTTATCATTGTTTTATATTATATACATATATTAATATATTTATTTATGTGGACTGCGTAGACGCATTTTTTAATATTATTAATTATAAATACATAATATATGAGACAATGCAGTGAAATACTACAATATCAAATCATTATTATATTCTTCTAATGGTTATTAATAATTATTAGGGAAAAGAACCTACTTAGTGTCTCAGGTTTACCTCATGTTTCAGTTTGGTGTCTCAGGGTTAAAGTGTTTATATGGAATGTACCATGTTTCATTTTAAAATTTAGTGTCTCCGTCCGTCTTTTCCTCTTCTTTCAACCATTTCCATCAAGCGACTCACCCACTTAGAATCTATCATTTTTTACTTTTCACAAAATCGTCAAATTTCACCCAAAAGTTGAACATAAAAATAAAAAATAAAAAAAGTTTCCTGCAGAGCAATTTCGAGCGACAACAAAGCATGATTTACTTGAGAAAATGTGGCCAGCTTCTTAGGTGATGGTCCCGACAAAATGACGAGAAGGGAGCATGCTTGGGAGCTCGGATATGACAGTCAGTTTCGTCGGGATTGACTTCTCTAAAGTAATCACACTGAGACATCAAATTTCAACCAAAATGAAATCTGAAACACTCAATTTAAATGTCAGACACCAAACTAAAACATGAAGCAAACTTGAGACAGTAAATAGATTGTTTTCCCTAATTATTATTATCTCTCCCTGCCTTCTTTCTAGATGCATAATAAATTTGCTCCTCTCCTTTATTCAGTATAATTATTAGATTGGATTTATTTATTATATTTGGGGAAAGTGGCCTAAGCTGTAAATAAGACTAGAATCAATCAACTAACCTCCTCCTTCATAAATAATAATAGTTAGATAGATATGAAAATGAGGAACTAATCTGGTTGAAGTGCCTGCCTATAAAAGTTGGATTATTGCTTGTGGTTTTAATGTACAGCAAACAAGAATAATAACAAATAATAGACGAGTTGTGAAAATCACTCTCCTTCCTTCTTCACTAGTAGAGTTTAAGTACAAAAGATACAGCAGCAGCAGCAGCAGCTCTATGATCTGATTTACTGGCTGGCCTACTTTGCTTTCAGTGGACATTCCGAGTGATCAAACCCTCGAATATCACATACAGGTCCTTGTTCTCCGCCCCGAATATCTGCTCTGCTTTCCGTAGCGTCTCCTGCATCCACAAATCAACAACACGTTACGTAACCACCAATCAACATCTCAGCCAACATGAGTCTCTCTCGATCTACCTCTCTCGTTTGCTTGTGGGAGTTCAATTCCTTCACATTCGCTAAAAATGCACCAAACTGCTCATATGATAACCGGCTCCTGCCAACCCACAGCAGAAACTGATTTAACATTTAACAGATTCAACTATTTCACAAAAGGATATAAGTATTTACCTGACTTGTCTGAAGAATTCTTTCCCGTCTACTCGAGTTCTTGCTGAAAAAACAAAAACAAACAAAATATAACCAGATAAGTAAGTACTCACCAGACATGATTACTATTGCCTTTAAAATTAAAAGCCGAGGACCGTGTTAGAATTAGTCATTACCAGTGTGAGTCGGTGTCTCAGAACCAGACATGGAACCATAAGAGCCTGGAGGCATTGAAGAGAACACTGAAGACCGGTCATCAAACATGCCTCTTGAGGTTGAAAATGACATGGCATTCCGTCTTGGGGAGGCTGGTTTAGATGTTCTTGTTGGAGATGCCGAGGCGGAGAGAATTGGAGGCGACCCAGGCGGAGTAAGCCGAGGTGTGTTTGTCTGGGATGCTAATAAGAAACCAGGCTTAGGAGCTGCTACAAGAGATTCATTAAGTTCACCACCCATCAATCACAGAGATTTTCTTCAAATAATGAAAGATATGATTCAGAAATAAGGATGGATGCAGAAAGTAGCATATACCATTTGTTTCTCGATCCGTCACAACTGAGTTTCCACTTTCTGAGAAGTGGCTCTGAATTGAGGATGATCTTGAAGGGGGCAGCGTTGCATCATCTTCTGAGAGACATCAATGATAAATAGCAATTGCTTATGTGTTCAGATATATGATCAATTTAGCAGTTTACAGCTCCTGCTGGCTGTAGCTATCAAAAAGCATGCGAAATGGGGCCATCTAAATTGAGCGCATTTATTTCGTGGTATCGAGATTAACTAATGATGCTCAGTTCAACTACACAACTTTGGAAAAAAAGAAATTAAGTTTCCCCTGATACCAAGAACATATATCTATTTATTACTATCTGTCAGATATTACAATGATGTAATGTGCAAAGACCGGTGAGATATACAGTAAAAAGAAAGGTGAATAAAATCATACCGCTTGGTGTTAGCTTGGCAATGATTTTTGGAGGTTTGCTCTGAGAAGAATAGACAGCATAACTTTAAGATTAGCAACATTGTCATCCATACTAAGGCAGGCAATATAATGTAGAATGTCAAAGAACAAGGATCCTGAGAAAGTCGACTTACTGGAGCATCTTCATCCTCTTGAAGTGATTGCATAAGTGTCTTCTTGAAGACCTCCAGCTGCACGTCAGCAAGAGTTTATAGCATAATTGGACTATAAAATGACATATAACTGAAGTAATTAATCAGAGAACTTGATAGAAGTTGAAATGGATGGAAAATTCCACCAAACTCATTGTTATATCACTTAATCTTCATAGCTAAGGTAATTATCAGATAGTTGAACGTGTTAACTTTTTTTTTAAAAAAAAATAATAATAATTTAAAGGCAGATGTTTGAAAATGCTCGATTCAACTCAACTCATCACATTGCCTTCCTTTTAAACTCAAGGATATAACATTTATCCCAAATAAAAACTAGATGAAGAACCCTAAGCCAAGCACAACCCTTTAAAAGGTTTGTCAGCTGGACTGAATCAGCAACACTAAGATTTTCTGCCGTCTCCATTTGGATTATTAGACTGATACTAAATGAAGATTTTCCAGAAATCTGCAGAATTGAACTAAAAAATGGTGCATGTTAGCTCAACTGAACTGACCTTGGAGACATCTCTGTTGAGCTTCTTGACAGTGTTAGTTAAGGACTCGTTCTCACTCACCAAATCCTCCTGCAAGTAAGCAGAGAAGCGAAACGGAGTGAAATTTGAATTCACAATACGTGAATTTTATTTTAGAAAGAAAATAGAGGGTGGTCGGACCTTTTCCTGCTGGGCTCGGGTGAGCTTGTCGGTGGCGTCAGCGAGGGAGGCGTCGAGGGAGTCTATCCGGGACTGGAGGTGGGCAATCAAATCTTCCTTATCGGCGAGGCTAGCGCGGAGATCGGAGGACTGTGACTCGAGGACAGAGACACGTGTCGAGAGGGCGATGGAAGTGATCTTGCGAGCCACGTCAAGCTGCTCGTACGGATCAGACGGCAGCACCTCCAAGACCTCGTCGGGGAGATCGAATGTCGTCCCGACCGATTCTTTCGCCAGCATTTTTTCCGGCAACTTGCTCTGCTCCCTTTCTCACTCTCACTCAACTTTCTTTTAAAAAAAAATAATTTATTTTTATATGGCAAAAAAAAAGTTGTTTTACTATATATATATAAATTAAATATATTTTTAGTGGCGACGGCAACGCAACGTATTACAATTTTGAGATGAGCGAATTATGTTATGGATGATGGATAGAGCTTTGGCGTTATGAATGTGAATGTGTGGACTGGAGGCAAACCAACTTTGTGGCTTTTGGGTAAGGATAACCATTTTGAAGACAATTTATTTTATTTTATTTTTTGCCCGATGAAGACAATATTTTCCCTTAGGATGAAGACAATTTATTTAGTATCAATAAAGTAGTGGACTATTTTTCCACCATATTAATATATTATTACTTTTATTAATTCGCATTTAGACCGTTTAATTATATTGAAGTAATGTGAATGGTAATTTGAAATTATCTTCACATTCCATTCACTATTTTCATAATAACGCAATCAGAGAAAGGTTTATAAATTATATGATTATAGAAAATCTTATAATATTTGAAGTGTGATTAAAATAAATTACAAAAATGAAAAAATAAACAGAATCATATCTAAAGAAATATAAATTTTGTTTCATTAAATTAAATAATTCAAGTCATAAAATCATCAATTATATTATAAAATTTAAATTAATTTTAAACTTTTAGCTTTAGATATTTATTATCGTGCTATGTATACAATTAATGATTATGAACTTTAAGAGCATCCACAATGCAAGACAAAAATGAAGGACAACTCCTCCATGTGGCAAGATGGGTTGTCCATTTGCATTGGAGATGGACAAATTTTTTTGTCCAATCCCTCCAAGGAGGGATTCACTCTCTCACATCCCATCATTAATACTGTGAGAGAGTATAGTAGAAAAAAGTGTTAATTTTATTATTATTTAAAAGAATATGTAGGTCCAAGTTGGTGGACACCATTGAAGTAGTAATAGACAACCTCAAGACACTTTTTTATTTTATTATATATTGATTATGTGGCACTTATGTGGCATAAAGTATGATATAAGTTGGGGTTGTGCATTGTGGATGCTCTAAAATACACTAGACAAATTAATATCAGTCTTTAAAATATTATAATTAAATATCAATAAATTTTTCTAGAGATATCTGATCTACAATGGACTTGGTATTTTTCATTTGTCCAGGTTTGACACATGGTCCAATGTAAACTCCCTAACTAATATAGTTTGAAAATTAATTTTGATTTGATTTCTAGTGGAATATCAGTTAGGTCCGAATTTGAACCATTTGTCTAATTTTAGCTTCTTAAACTCCAATATGTTAAATTATTCATCCAACTTTAGCCATCTAGAATTTATTCGGTCAATTTTTTTTTTTCATTCTAATCGTTTTAGAAAGAAAAAAATAAATAAAATTACATAAAATCTAAAAATATCTAAACCATACTTTAGCCCTCTAGTTTATCTATAAAACTGTTCGTTTAATTTTAGTTATTTAGAGTTCGAAAATACAATAATAAAATTTTAGAAAAGAAAATCATATATCTAAATAAAAGAAATCAGTCATGTGGGCCATTGGCATCAACGACATGGCCAATTTTTTTGAGAGAAATTCTTACCTACCTCGGTGCTTACACGTGGCACCGAGGTGTTGCCCTTCAGCCAACCAGAATTAGATATGTATACATGACTCAACACCTTACTGCCACATGTCACATTCTAGTTGGCTGTGGGGGCAACACCTCGGTGCCACGTGTAAGCACCGAGGTAGATAATAATTTCTCTTTTTTTTTATGTGTTGTATCAGAGGAAAGAGTTAGTTTTGTAAATGATTTTATACAATTTTGTATTTATTTATTCAAATAATGTCAATTTAGTGAAAAAAAAAATTAAATAACTTAGTATAAATAGTATGCTCAAAACGAGTGAAAAAAAAAACTCTTTCTTTTCCACAAGTGAAAAAATTCTTTGAAAATGTGTTTTGTTCAATAAAAAAAGGGTATGCGTGGAGATAAATTTAAGCAACACTAGTACAGTAATATGTGAAGGGAAAAAAATGATAAAAAAATATGAAAGGGGTGATTGGATGGATATAATGTGGTAGGGTTGAGTGTGGTGTTCACGCGCGTATGAATTTGCTTGTTGATGTGTCAACCCTAGTGAGATCTCTTAGCATCTCCTAGAAAAATAGTACAGTGTTGGGCTGCAGCTTCAGATTTGGCCCTCAGTGGCCCGACAACACATTTAACCGATGTTGGGCTTCAATGGCCCGACAACTGAGAGTAGGGATGATGCTTATGTGACACTCAATGGGTCTGAGGTGGCATCTTCATATTTAAGTGCCCTCTCTCCGCCATATGATTTACGTTCCGATGTCTATCATCCGCCATATTCCGATGTACCAATTATATGAAAAATTTCTCAAAAGACCACATTGTAGTAAACTAATAATAGAAAGACCCCCTTGATAAAAGTTTTAACAATTTTGCCCTGATGCCCAAGAGGCTGTCGGACTTTTTCAAAAAGCCTGACAGGCTCTTGGGCATTTTTAAGGGGGTAATTAGAGTTAATTACCCCCTAAAAAGCCCGGCTCGGAGCCGGGCTTCTTTAGCAGACTGAATTTCTCGAAATTCAGTCTGCTTGGAGACAAGACGCTCACTCTTTAGGAGGAGACAACACTTGTCTCATTTAGAGAAAGGAAAAAGTCCTCCGTTTTAAAAAAAAAAAAAAAAAAAAAAAACTCTAAAATTTGAAATGATTTAAAAAAATTACATAATGTTAATTACATTATAAAATGACTAAGTTTCGAGTTTTGTTGCATTTGGATTTGTAGATAATCAACAATCTTCAGTCAATGTTTAAATAGTAATCGATGTTTAAAATCGTAACTTTGAACAAATTCGTATAAATTCAACCGAACTTCAACTTCGACTTAGTTTGCACCATTGGGTCTCTTTACAAACTCAGAATTCATACTAAACTTAAATTATTATTTTTTAAAACTAGCAAAAAAACGAAATTTGGCCAAGTGGACGCGTTTTAGGGGGTCGAACAACATTATGAGTAGAAAATCCTAAAATTCGAAATGATTTAAAAAAAATTACAGAATGTTAATTACATCATAAAATGACTAAGTTTCGAGTTTCGTTGCATTTGGAATTTTAGATAATCGACAATCTTCATTCAAAGTTCAAACAGTAATCAACGTTTAAAATCTTAACTTTGGATATATGGTTACTCTCGTAGAGAAGAGTATTGTTTAAAGGCTCAATAATCGACCTAGAGCTGCTCTCAATTGCACTTCTCCTGCGGTCGTGTCTTCTATAATGTAAACCGGCAGCACGTGATGAACTTTCACCAACAAAATGCTCCATTTTTAATTTATTAATTTGTAAAAATGTATTTATTATTATTATTATTATTATTATTATTTACAGAGAAGGGTTTTAGCTTAGAATGCTAAAACCCCATCTCTATCGATGGTGAGGGCTTTTTAAGCACTCACCCGCATTTCCTTTAGCAGACTCAGGTCTGCTAAAGGAGAGACAAGACGTCACACAGTGTGACGTCTTGTCTTTCAGCAGACTGGAAAGTCTGCTTTTTAGCTTACTGAATTTTTATTCTACTTTTAAGGGGGGTGATTAGCGCTAATTACCCCCTAAAAAAAGCCCGGGAGCTAGTCGGGCTTTTTAACTAAAAAGCCCAACTGGCTCTTGGGCATAAAGGCAGAAATGTAAAAAAATTTGTCCAAGGTTCTTTTTGTTATAAGTGTACTCTAGGGTGGTGTTTTGGGAAATTTTTCCAATTATATGCAAACCCTTGTCACTTAAAAAGTAATACGTTTTCTCACTCTCTCTCTTCACTAAATAGACTATAATACCCTTAAATGTGTCTCCATGTCCCATCTCATCTCCCTCTTTTTTGGTGAGAAATCTGTGAGACTGACCGATTGTTTTTTTCATATATATTATTATTATTATTTTATGCCAAACGACATTTTTTTTTCATCCGTGAAGTCATAGTAAGATAATTTGACTTCGACGTATATATTATTTTTGCTAATTTTTTTTTAATATGGACAATAATAATAAAGTATATAATTCGAAAATATACATTTAGTAATAAAATTATTGTTGATACTAATTTAATATTATTAATAAAAAATTATTTTAGGAATTGATTAAATAACATTTGAGAAATTTAGTTACATTATTTTAGCTGTAGAAAAAGAATTTATTGATAATGATGTTTATTTCAGTATAAAAATTCTAATTTAATTGTGGACGATGAATGTTGCTTACATAGCATCTAATTTAAGTAGCGGTAAATTTAATATGTTGTTAATGCCTAATTTCCTTATAGTTGTAAATTTTGAATAAAATTTTATGCAGAAGTGGTTAAGTCGTTAGTTTATGATAATAAGCATTACGAGAATGAATTCATGTTTATTGCTCATGTATGGAAATATTTTTGCCAATATATAATTACAGTTTTCTAACTAAAGTCTCTACAACTTTGGCAAAAAAAACTAAATTCTCTATAAAAGATTACTTATTGTTATATTTGACAAAAAATAAATGCTTACAATATAAATAAAGAATTATAATTTTGTTTGATTAAGTTAAAAAATGATATAATGAATACAATTAAATTAATTTTTAAAGTGCACCAAATATCGACGTATGTAAGTGGTGTTATACATCATTAAATAATATTTTATAACTTTAATATTTATAAATATTAGTTGATTCAGTCCATTAGGAATATTGAATATGAGTTTAACATCTAGGTATACAATAATTTGAGTTTAATATCCAACTATACAATAGTTTGAATATTATAAATTCTCTAGCTATGGAAAAAAAAAAGTTTCTCTAGCTATACAATAATTTTAGAGAAATGATAGAGGTTCCGCCATACAACCTCCGATAAGTTCCGACGTTCCTATAATTGTCTGACACCTGTTGCTTTAGAGCACTTCCAATGGGCAAATTTTGCAAGACAGTTGCTTATGTGGATGTGAGAGGTTTGGACAAAATTTGTCCATACCACTAATTGTCCATCTAATTTCTTATTCTCTTTTCTCTAAGTTGTCCATGGGACATTTTGTATTATTTCATATTTTGCTATAGTTTTTATTCTCTCTCCATGTCCTATCTAATATTTATATTATATAATAATCAAAATTGAGACAAAAATTGTCTTTGCCATTGTAGGAGGTTAAGACATTTTAAATTAAATTAATATTTTTTTAACAATTGATGATGTGGAGGTGAGGTGGCTCAAAATGGCAACCAAAATGGCTTTGCCCATTGGAAGTGCTCTTAGAGGTACAGTATTTTCTCTGTCCTTGTCTGTTCTGAACTGCCTATAATGCCCTTTAGATATAAATTTCCATTTCTCTCATTTATTATTTGTATGTATGTATTTGTTTTCTCACTCATCGATTACTTAGAAACTTGAAAAAGACATCTGACTTTTTATCAATAATATATATACTAATTATTGTGTATCATTTATCGAGTACTAAAAAAAATTAAGAATTTTAAATAAAAATATTTTTTAAAAGATAGCTATTTTCATTATATAAATTTTATTTGAATAAAATACTATATTATCTATCTAATGATTTTTAATATATTGGTTACATTAGCATTTAGATGAGAAAATATGTAAGAGGAGAATCTATACAAATCCTATAATATTTCAAAACAGTAAGCATTATCGAATATTAAAAAAAATTGTACACATTATGCATATAAATCTGAATTTAACATATACTACTGGATTAGTTTGTAAATTATATTATACAAATAATATTTTAAACACCTTAAAAAGAAGTATCATTAATTTTTTAGCAAATCCTCCATTAAATAATCTCTATTACAAATACAAGACAATTTTAATTATATATCCTACTCTTCAACATATCTAAATAATTATATTAAAAATATAGGGCTGGCAATTCGTGCGGGCTGAGCAGGTTCGTGTCGTGTTCTGGGGGTCAGTCTAAATACGACCCAATATGAAAAACTGACACAAAAAATCTTGAATTAAAAAAATTATTATTTAACTATTTTAGTTTAAAACACCGTGTTATATCGTGTTGTGCCGTGTCACTAATATCAAACTCAAACCCATAATTTTCGTATCGTATACGTGTCGATCCATCGTACCGAGTCAAAATTGCCAACCTAATAGATATCTGTATTTATTAATTATTACTATAACTTATAATTATTTACTAATATTCGATAAATGTAAAACAGTAGTATATAATAAATATACTATGTTTTGCTTCATGATTTTTTTTTCTTTTATAGAAAAGTAATTAATGATGACAGAGAAATTAATGCAAGTACGAGAGAGAGAGAATGGAAGAATTGTATTATTACAGCTAGACGACAGAGATCTCTTAAGGGCACTATAGGTAGTTCCGAAAATTGAAAGAAAGAGAAAACACTAACATTTTAGACGACAGGTGTCATTCAATAATTGGCGTGTCGGAATACTTCGGAGGATGGATGTCGGAACCTCTATCATTTCTCATAATTTTAATATCTTCAATAATTAATTCTGAAGAATGAGAGCAGTGTTATCAGAACCGGACCGGACGTCGAACCGGCAAGGGTACCGGTTCCGGTTCACCGATCAGACCGCCGGTCCGATCCGGTTCGATTGCTGTTCCATATAATATATATGATATAATAATCTAGACGGCCGGTCCGACCTGGTTTTTTTTGTAATGAAAGGAAAGTTCGGACCGGTGAACCGGCGAACCGCCCGGTTCGCAAAAAACCGGCCGGTTCGGTGAAAACCGGACTTCAGAACCAGGTTCGCTTACATCCTCCGGAAATGAGCAAACCGGACCGTATAGGGGTCCGGTTCCGGTCCGGTCCGATTCTGATAACACTGAATGAGAGAGAGAATAAGATTCTAAAAGTAGGAGAGAACATGAGTAGGCTTTTAATACATACAGAAGTGTATTACGGTCTAACGGAAAGGTAAAGAGATGATTTTTTTTTTTTTTTTACTTTTTGTGTGATAGTTGTCAAACAATTAATGATGTATCGGAATATATTGGAGGTTGGACTCGGATCGTATCACCACTCTTACTTTAATATTTAGATAGATGTTTTTATTAATAGAATTTTAGTAGTTGTGTTTATTGAGTTTAAATATTTAGTATTTAGAATTCATAAATGACTATAATATTAACAACACACATAATCTTTAACAAGTTAGTTATAGTCAAAATATATAATTTTTTAAATCTTATCATATTAAGATATAATATACTTTCTTATAGATTAATATAATAATAACAATATCACATTACAATGCATATCAAATATTGTAATCTGACATTACATTCCACATTACAATACAATCAAACATTATAATCTAACATTACATTACGTATCTCAAATTATTTGTAATTTCAGAGTTCAAATAATCTCATAGACGTCCATTCAAATGCCTCCAAAGAGAAGTGTAAAATTAAGAATGTTAGATTAAAGACATATAGTCTAGTTTCCTGTATATCAGTATATATATATATATACTGCATCTTTAACAACAAAAATAAAAAAAAATAAAAGACATGTGCTGATCATCCAGTGTTATCAGACCAGATCGCCGGTTGGACCAGGTTCATTCTGAAACCGGTGCCTCCAACAGTTCGGTTCGAGCAAATTCGGAAGATGTAAGCAAACCCGGTTAAAATTCGGTTTTTTAGAGAACAAGCCGGTTCCGAAAGGATCAGGCGGTCCCGGTCTGCCTGTTCGGTAAAAAAAAAAAAAAAAAGCCTAAATCTTCAGATCCGACGCCTCAAACCTAAATCTTCAGATCCCCAATATTTCAAATGCAGCCTATTATCCTCTTCAATCACGTAAGAGCAAATCATCATATAAATCAAGAAGAGACGGAATCCGAGAATTCATATCCACCTCCAACAGAATTCTTCCCACCATCCAACCAAGCAGGGAAATTGATCACTTCAAAGCCGAGAAATGGCAAGATCTCAGCGATGGAGGGACAGCCGGTGAAGCCCTCGACGGGGCGCGCGGTTGTGGACCAGGCAGCTGATGTTTGTCTCCCAGTCGCAATTGCGGCAAAGAAAGAGCGGTCGGTTTCGCATTAAATGATGGCGGAGGGGTCGTGGCGTTACAGTAGAGGAGGGCAGTGTGGTTGCCGCAGTAACAGAGTGGAGGAGTGAGTAGCCAGGGATGGAATATGGAGGCGGGTGTGTTTGGTGGGCGAGGTGGAGGGTTGTTTATGGTTTGTGATTGGGTTGGGTCTGTGTTGTTTTTTTATTAAAAATCTTAAGGGCCTGTGTAGATGGGCTGAATTAAGCTATCTACTATCTACCTTAAGAAGAAGAAGAAAAAGTGTGCGTAATTAACCTAATCAGACCGGCAAACCGGTGACCTCACCGATTCAATGTCCGGTCCGGTTCTGATAACATGTGATCATCTATGGGTGAGGCATAGATTGGTGCACGAGAGTATGGGTGAGATATTCATTCATTTTTTTAAAGGTTCAGTTTTCTATTTTTTATGTCATTATTATATTATCAGGTTTGTCATTAGTTCATCAACATTGTTACTGCATTAATACAATTTTTCCATATGCCTACTAAACGTTAGTTAAGAGGCCTATGTATATGTGAACTTGCTCGTCTTTTCATTTACTTTGAATATAGGTTATAGGAATTAATGGACCAATTATTAATTTAGAAAAGTAAGTCACTCAAATATACTATTAGGAAATAAATGTAGTAAACGTGATCGTGACATTAAATAAGTCCAAGAACCAAGACGGCTAAATTAGGTTCTGAACCACCTACCTAATTTTCATATGGGGCTCGCCGATAATGACCGGCTGGATGATAGCACGTGAAATTACTGTTTTGTCCCTTTGGTGGTCACCTTGATTTGACCGTCTGTGGTCCCAGAGGCCCAGACATGACATGTGATACATACGGTGAACGGCAAACACCGTTACTTGAAGCATGTGGGTCCTGCCATTCTAACACTTACTTGACTCTTGTACCAAGGCGACAAAATAAATACTGAGGCGGAATCTACCACAAAATACAAATTGCATAATTATTGAATTTATTTATATCGAGGATATAATAAAAAAAATAATAAATACTATCATGAATATTTTATGATTTTTTTTTGTAAAACTCAACAAATGAAGTTGAGATTGAGACCACCACACCTACGACCAGGGACGGAGATATCTGAGGATCGGGGCAATTGCCCCATCTGACCTCCATAAAAGCTCCAATATATACATGGAAGTTTCAAGCAAAAAATCGGTTTTACATTATTTTGCACCCTCTAAAATTTTGAAAAATATAAATGATTGTATATTTGCCCATCAGATCTAGAGTTTATCTTAATCTTAACAAAGAAAGAAGAATAACAAGTGATAAAAATTCTGATTTCTCTGGTTGTTCTTTTGTCGTTCTTCTCCCTGTAGAGAAAAGAGGAAGAAGACATGAGATAGGAGACCTTTTTGTTTTTATTATTATTATTATTATAATTTAAATGACTAGTCCTTTTTGTTTGGTTAACGTGATTTAGGTGACAGATATCTACAATTTTTTTTTTCTCAAGGAGACCTCTACTTACTAGTTACTACTAGCGTCTAGCAGTCTAGCTAGCTAGACGAAGATAGTTAACTAGTTAAAGTTCTTTGCAATTTTTTTTTTATTTTTTTTAATTCACAATTATTATTATTAAATAATAAAAATGCCCCTAAAGGCTAAATGGATAACTAAATATAAAAATGTTCCTTAAAAATAGTACTATTTACTTTATTTAAAATATAAAGTAATACATAATTTTCATAAGATCTGCAATATAAATAATAATAGATTTGAAGAGTATTGCTTTAGAGTGTTGTAAGTATATTATAATTTATATGTAACTTTAGATGTAGATTATTAATAAAAATAAATTAATTTATTATATTTTACCAAAGAAGACATGTTTACTCTCTTCCATAGAAATCGAGACGGAAGTATACTTTATGATGATACTTCTCAATTTAGCGTTAGTTATACTTTTAACGTAATTACTACTATTCTTTTGACCAATAATTATTATTATCTATTCGGGCTATAAAATAATATACTTAACTATTTTCTACGATTTACTTAAAGTTTAATTTTTTCCACTCGCTAAAAAAAATTCTTGCCCCCTCTGGATGAAGATCCTGGCTTCGCCCCTGCCTACGACAACCACATGCGATGTGAATGTGATAGATTTTTTTTTAAGCGATCGAACTTCAATGTCGATAAATTAAATTTTATCTTTCCAAAAACAGTTAATATTAGGGGAACTAGTCATTTTCTACAAATGATATAAGTTGCAAATGCATATCTAAAATGCAAATCAATGTTTGATTCAAGGCGCAAAATGCACGCTCTGTTAAAATCGATATTACCATTCCAATTAAATGAGAACGCGGTATGTAATTTTCACAGAAGCTTAAATATGAATTGCAACAAAAGTTTATTTATAATAATGTGTTGTGCAACGAATTAAACAACTTAGTTTGCAATGTGCAACACACAATAATACAAATATACCAGAATAGAGTTGCATATAAAATATGCACACACACTAAAAGAAAGTTGAATAAAGAACATAATTTCATATAAATACATAATTTCGTAATACATAAATTAAATTAGAGTTGAGTTGAGTAAAATATGGATATACTCACTTCTCACTCCTTTCATCCGAAAACAGAACCTGACATTGTTGGTTCAATTTTTTCAGTTCAGATCAGGATGTTTTCATCAGTTTTTTCGGACCAATTTTTTTTTTTTACTTTGTCGCCCAAATTTACGTTGAAATTAAATATTTGTCGCGTGTGTTAAGACGTGTTCCTCGGGTTGGTGAGTCTCTGATCCGAGTGACACATTTTTCGTGTATTTCGCTCTTTTTCTTGATCCGCTTAGCTTGATTCTCTGATGCTTAGCTCCACTCCTTATAGACCTGCATAAGGGGCAGTACTAAGCACGGAGAGGGGGGGGGGGGGGGGGGTGCTCAGTGAACCCTCTCCGATACCTAAGTAAGTTCGGGCTCTAGAGAGAGGACAGAGCTAAAACGTGCGAAGATGTAAATTTGTCCAAATGAATAGAACTTGCGAAGTATATATAGGCTACGGGGGGATTAAGGTGGCTTAATGACATTGTTAATCCCTAGACGTACTTAACTAACACATAACAGGAAGATTTAAAACATTTAAAGACACGGAGAGGTGGGTGAAAAAGTCTAAGTATGAGTCGAGTAAAATGCATGTCGGGATCCTTGGGGTCGGACGGAAAAATGGACCCCTAAGACCTTGAATCGGTCTGCTTGCCCGACCTCCCGGGGGAGGGGCCGGGTCAGCTGACCCGATCCCTCCTAGGAGAGGTCGAGCGAGGCCACCCGATCCCTCCTAGTAGAGATCGAGGCGGTTAGCCCGATCTCACCTAGGTGAGACCAACAGACCGTTCCTGACAAATATTTTGGCTCGTCCGGGCTGTTCGCGTTGCGAGTGAAGTGCTCGGGTCCAAGTTTCGATTTGCAATCATGAGTGGGGCGACTAAAATAATACAATCCGAAGGGAGACGGGTTCAAATTAGGCGTATATCCATCACGTGCCCCCGAGTCAACCAATAGGTTAACCCTTGATTGACTCTATTTTACGATGGGATGACATGCACAATTTGAAACCGTGTTGTTACCTCTTGACGAATCCTTTGCCTGTCTGTGGGCGCCTTTTCAAATAGAGGAAGATTAAACGTTAGAGCAAAAAGAGGACGTGCTTAGACACGCGTCCGAAAAATGTGGATATAAAAATCTGATCTTCTCTTCTATATATTTTTAAAAACATGTACATGCATGGAGATGTAATGCAATCATGAGTATGGACTAATGCAATCTAATTTCATGCCATTGTATCCAATACGTGATCATGTGGGGTGAATCCTGTACGTGAAAAATATTTGGACCGGGTCCAAAAAATTTCTAAGTATGGGAAATTGAGATATATGCCTACAGAATGTTATCTTGAATAAAAATGTGCCTAACCATAGTTAAAAAGGGGGCAAAGATGATAGTTTTCTATATAACCCTTAGATCTCCTTTAATTCAAACTGATGGTGGTGATTATGTCTCCTCTAAAAACCCTACACACCTTTACTTATAAAATAAGGGAATAGAATTACCTCACTTAGAGCCTCCATCATCTTTTTTCTTCACTTCACATTCTTGGGGACCAAGAAAAAACTCCAAGCCCTAACGTAAGGGTGGCCGACGCAGCTCTTCACGGCGGAGGGGGAGGATTTCGGCACGGCGGCGCGATCCCAGGCGGAGGGAGACCAGCACGGCAGAGGCGAAGCAGAGGAGAGCTCCTCCGGTGGGTGGCGTGAGGCGAGGCGAGCAGGCGATTCGGACACCGACGGAGCGCGACAGCGCCACCTCTCGCGACGGCGAGGCCGACCACTGCTCCGGCTGACGAAGGCGAGGCAGGCGAGAACCAATCCTAGCGCAGCTCCAGCGATCGGCGGGCGACGGCTGTGGGTCTTTACCTCCGGCGTCGGCGAAATTTAAATTCCGAACCGACATTTCAAATCGGTTCGGGATTTCCGAAGGTTCGATCTTTTTTCCGTCTTATGAACACATGAAATGCTTGTATTTGGATTGCCTATGCTTGATTTGCGATGATTTCTCGAATGCTTGAGTTGTGATGGTCGTATTGAGTAGATAGTCGTTTGCTCGGAAATGATTTTGCCCGTTGGATTTTTCTTGTTTGATTTTGATGTCGCGAAATTACTTGTATGTCGGGTGTTGTTGAGTATTCTTGAACCTTGATTATTACTCCTTGATCGTTATACGGCCTAGTTGTCGATGTTGGGCTATTTCCGAGCTTACCCGGGAAATTGCCCCTTGTTTAGATACTTAGCTTGATATGGCAGGTATTATACTTGTGGTGGTGCTCCAAAACTCGGACTTTGCAACAACGCTACATTCTTCGCAGGATGAGTAAGTTTTTCGTCCCCTCCATTCGTCGCGTTACTTTCTTTCCTGATGTTAGCTCAGAGTCGGATTCTGAGTCAGATACTGAGTTTGAATATTGGTCTGAGTCGGAGTCTATCTCAAGTTTGGAATTTTCTACTGCTTTCGAGTTAGGTCTCGCGCCATTGTCGGGGAACCATTTGGGTCGGAGTGACTATAACGAGCATGTTGAGTTACGTGACGTTAGTCCCTTAGATGAACCCTTATACCCCTTCCTTCCGTCTGTGAAGAACATTCGAGAGATTGTGACAGTGCCCCCGGTGGGAAAGGTTGTAGTGTACACCAGACCAAGTCTTATTGTCATGTGTCTGTGATGACCGAGACGGATCTGTATGAGGCGGGGATTCGCTAGATCCCTCCCTCCGAGGGTTTGGTATGTCGCTTAGTCTTCTTTTTTTTATTCATCTTTTGTTTTTCCTTTGTAGGTTGGTTTCACAGAAAAACCTATAATGTGCAGGCGGAGCCCATCCGAGGGTTTCACAGAAAGGACCATCTAGCTCTGCTCCCAAGAAATCTTCTAAGTCGGGGAGGGCCGCGGAGGCTTCCAGTATGTTCTTCCTTCTCTTCTTTTTCTTTTATGATATATTTGTAACCGTTCTCATGTTGTTTTCTTTATGTTATCAGGGCACTCGCCATTGGTCACCGAGCGTGTCGTTCCTGTGAGCAAGAGTTCGAGCCAATCAAAGTCTAAGGCACGGAAGCCTGACTCTGAGGTCGGTCTCTCGGCTGTCAAGAAGAAAAAGACTGCGAGAGACTCTCATTCGAATGCTCGTTTGCCGACACCTTCTCGTGATAAGGAGATAGTGGTCAAGGAGGTTCCCTCCTTGCTTGACAAAGGGAAGCGGCCTGCCGATGGTGGTGGGGTGACCATAGGTGTTGATGCGTCTTCTCCATCCCTTGCCCCATAGCCGAGGGAACGAGTCTCATGTTTGTTTCTACTTTATAACTTGTAGATATATTGTCACTTCTTGCTTGTGTTCATTTTCTAACTTGTTGATACAGTCCGACTCCCTGTCTTGAGTCGCAAGGACCTGTCTCGTCTGACTAATGAGGATATCGTTAAAGCTGAGTGGACTCCTTTTGCTGGATTAAAGGAGTATCATTTTGACAGTCATTCTTCCTTGCACACTCTTGAGGTTGGGGTTCGTGTCTTATGGAGTGTTGTTGCTCCTGGAGTCGCCTTTCTCTTCCCAAATCTCCTAAGGAAACTAGGCGTTTTGTTCAAGGGGTTCTATCTCGATATGCCCCGGTAAGTGATCGTTTTCTTTTGTCTTCCGTTCTGAGTAATTGTTTGCTATGCTACCTGACGTTTGTTCATTGTCTTGGGCATGTCTGACATGGTTAATCTTTCGTCCGTTGCCCTTGAGCTATCTGAGGAGAATAAGGTACTTGAGGATAAACAAGTATCCTTGAAGGATGAGGTTAGCAATGCCGTGGAGAAAAATCGCCTTTTTGATTGAAGATGTAGGAACTTCGGGATTAGGTTGCCTCGCTTGAGACTACTATTGCGGATTTGCGCCGACAGGCTGATGTTGATTCTTCACTCCATGCTGCGGAGTTGAAGAATATTGAGGAGAACACTACAAAAAAGCAGAGCTACAGTAGAGGCAGAAATTCGCTACTAAAACTTCAAATGTCGCTGCTAAAGCCTTTAGTAACGACATAGTCGCCACAAAAGGATCGTTACTAAAAACCCCGTGGCTAAAGGTTTTAGCAACAACAATGTTCCGTTACTAAATATATGCCGCCACTAAATATATGTAATAGCAACAAAAATAAGCTGCTACTAAATGTTATGTATACCAGCAGTTTGCCACTAAAGGTAAGTATTAGCAGCAAAATTAATGGATAGTAAAAACACTTAACAGCAGCAGCAAATAAAAAAAAAATTGGAACATGCTTTTAATTGCAGACTATAGTCGCTACTAAATATGTGTTTATAATATACAATTTTTTGTTAATTAAGATTAATAATTTAATTTTAAAGTTCGTAAGACATTTCAAGTTGCAACAGAAAAAAAAAATATATATTAACTTTGTCAAATTATCCATTATACTTCTTTATACAAATAAATATAAATAAATATGATACAAGCACAACTGGCTTCTTAAAAGGATAATTAAATAGAGCAGTATAAACTTCTGAAAGTGGCACTATTGGCTTCTCAAGAGAATCTCCTTCAACATCAACACCGGTGTCTTGACACTCGGGTCGAAGACTGATCCAAATTGTGTCACTGTGGTGTATCTTGATTCTTGTCGGCTTTTTTCTTTAACTTAGTGCTCTTGATTTTAGCTCCATTCTTCCTCTTAGACCTCCTTTATGCCTTTGGAACCGACTTGGAATTTTCAATTTCAAACTCACAAAGATGAGGCAGGTGCAGAACTTGAGTTTCTTTTTTTGCCAACATTGCTAGCATTCTCCATAACATGTGCAGAACTGCAAGAGAGCAAACACTTTTTATCACCATAAAAAAATTTATTTCCACCCTAAATCATAATTGTAACCCAAGATGATTATTGCAAAGTCATGTTGGGGAATCTTCCCTGAATTTAAATAATCTCAATCTACATACCAAATGTAAAAATAATTTAATCAAATGCAAGCCTACCAGCACCGACTCAATTCATAAATAAGCTTTTAAGCATCATGAAAGCATACCTTCTTTTGACTGCCACGCTCTTCTAACCTTGTCCTTTTTTTTGAGGTCGTGAAGAACCTGAGGTCTTTCACGACCTGATGATGATCAATACAAGACTTCTCCACATCAAACACCGCAACTTCTTAACTCAAGAGAGCAGACAGTCCAGCAGCATCTTTAACAACTCCTCTCCACTCCCTATTGGGGCAGTTTATTAACTTGTTACTCATGTTTCCTCCTTCCTGATTGTCCGCACGTAGTGCAGTACTTCATTCACACTCCTCCAATAACCGCTTTTGTTTGATCTATTAAGATGGATAAGAAGTCTGATAGGGCTTGTTGACATATGGAATGGACGTAGTGGCTTAGTTGAACATAGTGAGACGTTGGAACGGATACGGTGGCCACCTCAGACTCCTCAAGTTGTACATAAAGATCTAGACTTGAAGCTAAGTGATCACACAACCTGGCATTAGGTAAATTGACTTTAAAGTAAGATTTGCACAGAGAAAGATCCAAGTATCAACCAAAAAACAAACATAATATACCAGGATCATCAGGAATCTCTTGTCCCAACCATTCGCACCACATTCTGACAATAGTATCTAACCTGTAATTCAGACACCTTGGTCTTCACAGCACATCCGGAATCAACAGACTGGTGTTGTTTCGCTTATCATCATTTAAATCAACAATAGTTTACAATTGTAAGACTACTATCACTGCCATTATGGCAGTCTAACAACTTGGTATCATCCTTATTATTATTATTTTCTAAATGCTTACCATTCTCAACAGAGTTATCGAAGAAAAGAACCCTGCAATTAGAAGGACATGGATTAGGACCTAAAATGGTAAATTTTGCAATAGTTTGCCTCTCATAGTGGATATTTCCCTTCAAGTGATCAAACAACACAGAATCACTAGCGAGGTGCTAGACACAAAGTACATAAGAAAATGCATTACCTCAGAGCCACCAATCGTGGAAGATGTTATCCTACTGCTGCGTGGCCGGCTGGAACTGCTGCGTGGCCGGCTGGAACTGCTGCGGGGCTGGCGGAAACCCTAGCGTTGTCAGGGTAACTGCCGCTTGGCCGACGAATTTTAACTACGCCTCTACCCTTCCTACCTCTCCTGCTGTCTCCTCCCCTGCGGCTGCTGCTATGCTAGGTGCTAGGGTTTATACCATATTTATTTGGGAATATTATATCTAATCATCATACTTTGTATTGCTTTTAATTTAAGTCCTTAATGTTAGAGGCTAAGAATAAAAAACCTTAAACTTAAACTTTTTTTTTGTTTAAATAATTAATTCCTATTTCATTATTTTTTGTTATTTAAATTTAAATTTCTGTTAATGAATTTCTTCATATATTATTTATTTATTAATTCAAAAATATATTTTATTTTTATAAGTAATTTGTAAACTTCTAACATTTGTATGCATATGTAAAATATTTGACATTAATTTTTCTAATTATTTTTATTTAACTTTTTCCCCAATTAAAATATTTTTATAATAATTATGTTGAAATAATAGACACTGTCACATACATTCCTCCAAAAAATTTTAAACTTTATTATTATGTTCCATTATCGTAAAAAAACATCACATATCAACAAAAGAGAAGTTTTACAGCGAAAGTCTATCGTTGCAGAAAACTACTTCTTGCAACAGCAAAAAGCCTCTGGTCAAATCAACTTTTTGCAACGAAAAAACGCAGCTGCTGAAAGTCACATCTTGCAGCGGTAAAGAATCGATGCTGAATATTACTAGTTGAAGCGAGAAAAAAACCGTTGCTAAAAATGGTTTTTAGTGGCGACCAAATAGTTGCCACCGCACATACATTTTAGGGGAGCTTAAAAGCCGCTATTGAAACCAACATTCACCGTCAACTAATAAGTCGCTACTGAAAACTTATTTTAGTGGCGACATTTAAGCCGTCACAAATACATATATGTTTAGTTGCAGTAGATGCCGTTGCTGAATGTGACTTTTTGCATCAATATTTTAGTCGTTACAAAAGGCTTACATTACTATCGCAAAAATCAAACTGTTACTAGTACCTACATTTAGCATCAACCTTTAACAGCGAATTTTTTTATTTGCTGCTATATCCATGTTTTCTTGTAGTGGAAATTTCGCAAGGAGGAGAGAGTTACTGGAGTGGCTGAGTATAAGTCTTCTCCTGCCTATGCTGCTGACTTCCAGGTTCGGTGTACCAAGGAGATGAACCAGTTTGGAGAGTATCTTACGGATCAGATATTCAGGATTGATCCTCAGTTTCCAATTCGCGACTTGGGTGACTTTGGTCCTTATGCTAGTGGTTATGTTGTTGTGCTTAGGGGGCAGGCTGCTGTTGCTGAGAACGTGCATGTTGCCCATGTGCAGGAGGATACTACTCTTATCGATGTTGTTGATTCGGGTTCCTCTTCATCTATTTCGAGTTCCATTAGTGGTTCTTCTTCTGAGCATCAGGACCGTGAGGACTCCCCAGTGGCGTCCGACTGATTATCTAACATCTCTATCCTTGTACATATTCCTTTTCTTTTTCTCCCCTTGATGGGTTGAGTGGTTTCTCCCCGTGTTGGGTTGAGTATATTTTAAAGACCTCATACTTAGGCGCTTTTCGGAGTTGCTACTAGACTTGGTTGTGTTTACTTTCTTTATGATGTTTGCCTTGGCTTGTGGCATGGATGGTAGGATGACTTGTTACTTGGTTGTGGTAGCCTTTTGTGGTTGCCTGTGTGGTTCCTTCTTTGCATATTCCTTTCTTGTGTTTGCATTTATTTGCTTGATGTCTCTTTAGCTTCCTCTTGTGTCGGGATACCTATAATATCATCATAAACAAACTTGCGTGTTTCTCATATCATGTATCCTTACTTTAAAAAGTAAATTTTTTTCACGGTATGTTGTTGGAGTCAAAAAATGTTTACGAGATAGGCTCTCGGAGGGCACATAATGTGTTCGCGAGATAGGCTCTCGGAAGGTACAAAATGTGTTCGCGAGATAGGCTCTCGGAAGGCGCGGAATTAGTTCGCGAGATAGGCTCTCAGATGGCACGTAATATGTTCACGAGATAGGCTCTCGGAAGACACGGAATTAGTTCGCGAGATAGGCTTTCGGAAGGCGCGGAATATGTTCGCGAGATAGGCTCTCGAAAGGCATGGAATTAGTTCGCGAGATAGGCTCTCGGAAGGCGCGGAATATGTTCGCGAGATAGGCTCTCGGAAGGCACAAAATTAGTTCGTGAGATAAGTTCTCTGAAGGCGCGGAATATGTTCGCGAGATAGGCTCTCGGAAGTCACGAAATTAGTTCGCGAGATAGGCTCTCGGAAGGCGCGGAATATGTTCGCGAGATAGGCTCTCGGAAGGCACGAAATTAGTTCGCGAGATAGACTATCGGAAGGCGCAGAATATGTTCGCGAGATAGGCTCTCGGAAGGCACGGAATTAGTTCGCGAGATAGGCTCTCGGAAGGCGCGGATTTTTTTCGCGAGATAGGCTCTCGGAAGGCACATAATTTTTCACGAGATAGGATCTCGGAAGGCACATAATTTTTCACGAGATAGGCTCTCGGAGGGCACATAATTTTTCATGAGATAGGCTCTTAGAGGGCACAAATTTTTTCACGAGATAGGCTCCCGGAGGGCACAAAAAGTGTCATGCACTTGGTTGTCATATCTAAGTAAGGAACTTGTGGAGATATTGTTATCTCATACTTAGGAAATATTTTGATAAACTTCTACTTCATTGAAAGCATTTTATGCCTTATATACAGGAGGGGTGTCATAGGTGTTCCAATACATCCTTTAGGGAAACAAAAGATAGTCAAAGAGTTGGTGAAACTTCGTGAGTTTTCCGTCTTAGGAGTTGTTTTTTTAGAAAACTAAACACGCAATATATATAAAATAAACCAAGGATATGGTGCTCTGCTGGTATGATTTCCTTAGTTGTTGGTGGATGGCACGGGTGTTATGTATTCCTTTAGTCCTCCCTTGTAGATTATCTCTTCAATCTCGATTTTTAACACCAATGCAATCATTTGTCTTATGCCCCCACGTTCCATGGTATTCACACCATCCTCTTGTGTCTTTTCCCAGGAAGGCCTTACCTTCCTACTTGCATTCTGACAGCTCCTTGCTCAGGTGTTTCATGAAAAGTTCTTCAATTTGCACCTTAAGAGGTGTAAATTTGAAATTTACACCCCTTCCTTGTGTGTGGGCCTCTTCCTCATCAGATGCTTCATCATACTGTCGCATTTCTTTCTCGAATGCCTTGTCCAATTTTTCTTTGAGTTCGCGCATTGTGCTTATCATCACTACTTCGTAATGACCTCTAAAGACCTCGAAAGAGTTTGGATGCATGTTTCTAAGGAAAGCTCTTACAGCCTCCCCTCTTGTTACCTCCATGTTGGCCCAGTATTCCACGAACCTTTCGAAGTAACTTGCAATGGGTTCCCTTAGCATTTGTTTCACATCCCCTATGTACCTGAAGCCTCTTTCAATTGATTTTTTTCACTCTCCTTCCATTTTCATTATCTGGCTGCTAGGGTATGCTTGTTACCCTTACAACCTTTCCACTTCCTATTCTCTTGGCCAAACTTCCAAATATCTGCTTGCTTAGGCGGAGTGTGACTCCTGCCCTTTGCTTCCTTACCTTGGCTGTTTTTTCTCCTCTTTTTGAGAGCTCTTTCTCTGTCTGCCCCCTATCATCACCATTGCTACCGTGTCTGATTGTTGTGACCTACGGCTCATGGAATTGACGTAACACTGCCTTGCGGTGCGCTGATCACCCATGACTTCTCCTATTCCATTCTCAGTGATGTACTTCAATTTCTGGTGGACTGTTGAGGGTACAATCTCATATGGGTTTATTGTGGTTCTCCCTAGGATCCTGTTGTAAGCTCCTAAGTTTTCCACTACCAAAAAGTTCACGTTAATCCTCAGCTGTGTCCACCCTTGTCCAAGTGTTACTGCTACAGTTATCATGCCTAGAGGGTAACTTGTCGGTCCTGAGAATCCGACTAGAGGAAGGTTCACCGGTTTGATATCTGCCTTGGATTTCCCTATCTCTTCAAGCACACGTATTTGCAGTATATATGCCAGTGTTATCAGAACCGGACCGGGCATCGAACCGGTGAGGGTGCCGGTTCCCGGTTTGCCGGTCCGAACCCGGTTCGAACCCGGTTCAATAGTTTTGGTTACACGGTGAGTGGATAATTATTATTCTCCACTCCACAAAAAAAGCCCAGCCCACAACCCTAACTTTATTCCCCAAAATTCCCACATCCTCCACGCCTCACTTTGTAATTATTATTCTCCAATTCACAAAAAAAAGCCCAGCCCACAACCCTAACTTTATTCCCCAAAATCCCTACATCCTCC
The DNA here is from genome assembly GCA_036873135.1 of Clarkia xantiana subsp. parviflora. NCBI lineage: Eukaryota > Viridiplantae > Streptophyta > Magnoliopsida > Myrtales > Onagraceae > Clarkia > Clarkia xantiana. The sequence continues at coordinate 13,012,361 of JAPTYO010000012.1, read as the reverse complement.
ACGCCTCAGCTATCCCTCCCTCCAACTTCCTCTACCACAGAAGCTCCACCTCTACCACCAATCGCCCCCGACTGCATCTCCATCTCCATCTCTGGCTTCCCTGAGATGAGATTCCGGACCTCACGGGCGGAAGTATTATCAGTTGAGCAAGAAAACCGCCAATTGCTGTCGGACAAATGGTCGCCCGATAAAGTTGAAACCAAGCAACAGCAAATCCAGTTACTAATTACTAAAATCAAATTCTGGAAGCTTACCTGGGCGAGTCACTGCAGCGGAATCCACGGATCTCAGCCACGGAAGGCAGACGACGGCTCTCAGCGGCGGCCACGGAAGACGACGGCTCTCAGCGGCGGCCACGGAAGACGACAACTCTCAGCGGCGGCCACGGAAGACGACGGACGACTCTCAGCGGCGGCCATGGAAGACGACAGCTCTCAGCGGCGGCCAAAGAGTTCCTTGCTCTGACTCTGTGGAAGTGCTCCTCTGCGGCGCAAATTGAAGAGTGAAAACCTAAAAGCTGAAACCAATTTTTTTTTTTATACAAAACTCAGAACCGACGGTCCGGTCCGGTTATGTCAAAACCGCCGATTCTCTAAAAAAACCGGCTATCGAACCGGGTTCGGCAACATCGTCCGGAAATTTATGAACCGGACCGAGAGGGCCTCCGGTTCCGGTCCGAACCCGGTCAGACCGCCGGTCCGAACCCGGTCAGACCGCCGGTCCGGTCCGATTCTGATAACACTGATATCTGCCGAACTTCCTCCATCAACAAGTATTATTTTCACATCGAAGTTGTCAATGTCCATTGTTATCACTAGGGCATCGTCATGTGGAAAGACGATATGGCTTTTGTCCTTCTCAGAGAATTCAACTACCATTTCCTTTTCCTCCATTGGCCTCTTTCTCCACTTTGTTGTTGCATCTATCCTAGAGGCATACACCTCTCCTGCATTTGCTGTTGATCGCCTGCCCCGATTCCACCATGTATCATGTTGATCGTTCCCCTTTTGGTGGGTAAAGGATTGTAATCAACCTTCTCATTTCCTTTGTCCTTTTGCATTGGCCTTGTGGGTGCACTGCTGCCCCCGTGATCCACGAATTGCTTCAATTCTCCCCTTTGTAGTGCATTGTTTATGCTCAACTTTAGACTGAAGTATTCGTTTGTGTCATGGTCATGTGCTTCATGGTTATCGCACCATTTTTATTTTTCATTCCCTACCATTGGGGCTCTCCATCTTGCTGGGGGTGTCCATATCTTCAAGTTCCTCATTTCTCTTAACACAACTTCCGGGGTTGCATTCAATGGTATGAACTTGATGACATTGATATCCTTTGCTCTCAACTGCTCGCCTGTATGGTTTCTTGGTTAGGGCGGACGCCAGTCTTGTTGTCTAATGGGCTGGGGAAACTGAGGTGGTTTTCCTCTGTTTGGCTTTGTGCTCTCTTCCTTGGTGGCCTGAATCTTTGCCCTCTTGCTCATTCTGTGCCTTTCCAGATCAATGTGGGTTTTCACCCTCGCCGCGAGCTCCTCCAGTGTGCATGCGGGTTTTTTAGCCATCTTTTCTGCTAAGGTTGATCTAAAGCGTCCAAGGTTCCTTATGAAAGATCTTATGATCTCACCCTCAGTTATGTCCTCTTGTATATCAGCCAGGTTCTGGTTGAACCTGGTGTAATAGTTTGCTAGCGTCTCCTCATGCTCTTGCTTCACATCGTCAAGCGAACTTGTTCCCTTGAGTAGCTTCCTTTCTCCCAAGTACCTTTGGAGGAACTTAGCTTTCAGTTGTGCCCATGAATGGATGCTCTCAGTTGGTAGGTTGAAGAACCAGTGCGATGCTACCCCTAATAACGTATTTGGGAACAATAGTGCCTTGTAGCGGTCATCTGTTGTCCTACCCAAGAGGGAGGCCTCATGTTGCTGGATGTGCTCCAAGGGGTCAGTCTTTCCGTTATACTTTTATATCTTTATCAAGTGCAACGCATCAGGCACTTTGTTGTTCTCCAGCTCCCTTGTAAAGGGGTGATTTGTTCTATCACACAGCCAGTGCAATCCATTCGTTTTGGATTCATTCATCTTCTTCGCAATCATTGCCTCTATATCTTCCCGAGTTAGCATCAGTGGTGATGGGCTATAATTCCTTTGAGGTCCATCATAGCTTATCACCGGACTCGCAGGGATTCCATGTTCGTGATGATAAGGACTGTACATGTAACATGGGTATCCCTGTGGGGGTGGATGCTGGAACTCTTGCCTCCTTGGGGTGCTGAGGCTGTGCATTATCCCTCAATGGGGTGTAAGTCCATGCCCCTTGCGGTGCTTGGGGTTTTGGAAGGACGAAATGTTGCCTATCACTCAGAGGTGGTACTTGCTCGTTTCTGCCTTGACTTTCACGCTGCCCAGTTGGAGGGTGCGTGTGTTGTTCTTCTTCTGGGATGCTCTTCCTGCTTATACTTCTCTTCTTGTGGGTATTGATTCGCCTGCGGGTGTTGCTCCACTTGCGCATACTGTCTCTCTTACCTGTTTCTCACAGCCTCTCTATATGCTAAAAGCTCATCTAGTGCGTTCATGAACCCTGGAGTCACTGTTTGTGCTCCCTGCGAATGTACAGGCCTCGTGTTAGTGGTATGAGCCCGGTTATAGTTTCCTTGTGCTGGCATGCCGTAAGGATACTCATGAGGACGCGCTTCATAGTGGTACCCTTGTGGGGGTGCCGTATATTGGTATCCTTGAGACGGTACCCCCTGTCGTGCCCCCTGCTCATGTGGTCGCCGACTCATAGGAATCGAGGCAGTGGAGGACTCAGCCCCAGCTGGGCGTGATGGTCCCCCTTGATTGTTTACTTGTGGAGCTTGGGGTGTTGCTTGATGCGCAGGAGGTGCAGGTTGCCCCTGAGGAGTGGGTTGTCTTGCCGGGGGTACGAGCTGTCTTCTCTGATTGTTTGGTTGCCTACCGTCCCCCGGTGGACAGTCGTCTCTTGATGGCAGGCTGTTAGTCATAGATCGTGTGATTGCCAGGCTTTTCTATTCAAAACCCACGGACAACGCCTAGTGTTAAGACGTGTTCCTCGGGTTGGAGAGTCTCTGATCCGAGTAACACCTCTTTCGGGTATTTCGCTCTTTTTCTTGATCCTCTTAGCTTGATTCTCTGATCCTTAGCTCCACTCCTTGTAGACATGCATAAGGGGCAGTACTGAGCACAGAGAGGGGGGTGCTCAGTGAACCCTCTCTGATGCCTAAGTAAGTTCGGGTTCTAGAGAGAGAAAATACTTGAGAGAGGACAGAGCTAAAACGTGCGAAGATGTAAACTTGTCTAAATGAATAGAACTTGCGAAGTATATATAGGCTACGAGGGTATTAAGGTGGCTTAATGACACCGTTAATCCCTAAACATACTTTATTAACACATAACAACAAGATTAAAACCTTTAAAGACACAGAGAGGTGGGTGAAAAAGTCTAAGTATGAGTCGGGTAAAATGGATGTCGGGATCCTTGGGGTCGGACGGAAAATTCGATCCTAAGGCCTTGGATCGGTCTGCTTGCCCGACCTCTCGGGGGAGGAGCCGGGTCAGCTGACACGATCCCTCCTAGGAGAGGTCGGGTGAGGCCACCCAAACCCTCCTAGGAGAGATCGAGCCGGTTAGCCCGATCTCACCTAGGCGAGACCAACATACCGGTCCAAACGAATATTTTGGCTCGTCCGGGCCGTTCACGTTGCGAGTGAAGTGCTCGGGTCCAAGTTTCAATTTGCAATCGTAAGTGGGGCGACTAAAATAATACAATCCGAAGGGAGACAGGTTCAAATTGGGCGTATATCCATCATCGTGTGTGACACGTGCCATTTAATATCTACGCTTAACGAATTTTGGTTATAACATGCATTTTGCATTGTAAGTCAAACATCTGTATGTATTTTTCACTTTAACTATATATATATATGTTTTTTTTTTCAAACACCTGATTCATTAAGTTTAAATTAACTGGATATATTTATGACGTTACTAATTAAAACCTATATAACATTTAAACGGTAAAATATTCAAAAAGAATTAATATACTATTTTGATAATTTTTTTTTTTTGTAAAGGGAACACATAATTTTTTTTTTCTAAGTAAAAGAAATATAATAGTGTTGATTTTAAGATCATGCTGTTATATAACGTTCAGACTATACTAATTATTGTTAGAGATTTTTTCCGATCAAACTTAGTGAACAAATACCAGATATTTTAATTATGTCACCACAAAGTGACGTCCTGAAGGGTTTCGGATATGAAACTTTAAAGTCATACCACATATGAGTAAGTTTTTTTAACCAATAAACTATCTTTGGTGGTGGTGAATACATCGTAGGGTCTACCATATAATAATAATAAGGGGGTAAAAACCTATTCACAATTCCAAATTTGTAACATGTTGTTTTTAGAGTCTTAGATTTAAATTGTTGCAATATGTGTCTCAGGTGTTGTTTTCGTTGCTTTTTGTATAATGTACGTTTTTTGTTTTTTTTAATTTGATGAATCTTACTCAAATGACTCCATAAAATTCAACAGTAAGAGCATTTCCATAAAGTTGAAGATTTTATGTAAAAATAAATAATTTATGTAAAATTGAAGTTCAATTTAATTAATTGGAATGGAAGAAAACTCATACAAAATTCCGTCAAAATTAATAAAAGAAACAGACGGAAAATAAAAATTAACGAAACCAAAATTGAGATTCAGTAAATACACCTGATACATACTAGTAATAGCTTAAACATGAACCACCTAAAAATAAATTTAAAACTATAATTAGTCCTTAACTTTGATAATAAATTCTATAATTATTATCTCTGTCCCCCTTGAAGGTCGGTGGGAGGACACCTCCTTCCACGCCAGCTCTGCCTGGCCTCTAACCCTTTACCCTCTCCTCTTTCTCTTCATTCCACCACAAACCGCTTCTCTCTCTATATATCCCATCCAACCCACTTCCTCCAAACAAACCAAACCACCCTTTTGCTTTCTTTGGGGGCACTTCCCCCCTCTCTTTTACCTTTCTTCCCTCACCCTTGATGAGGAAGAAGAAGACGAGCCAAACCAGCCAGTAACCACCGCAAACACCATAGCCAACGACGATCGGCCGCATTAGATTAATCTACCAAACCCAACCACACCTTTGTTCAATCATGGGAACCGAGATTTTGAGGCCTCAGGATTGCCTGACCGGAAGGGTCAGGGTCTCTCCGGCTGTCTTCCCCCGCCGGAAGACCTGTAATTACGGAAATTCATATTCTAACCCAACTAGATCTAACAGGAAGCCGCAGCAGCAGCCAGCGGTCCGCTTTGACAAGCCCGACCGAAGGAGGAGGGCCTCTTCGGAACCAGCGATCTCGAAGAGATCCGGCCCTGACGACCTCAGATTGTCGAGATCCAGCTCCAACGATCTTAGCAAGAGCGGCCTTGTCATGGAGAAGGTCACCATCCTGCGGCGAGGCGAGTCGCTGGATTCTAAACTCAGCAGCCGTGTTCCGTCGAGGAAGGAGGTTGTGCCGAATCAAGGCCGTATCGGAGAAGCCAGATCTGACGTGACCGGCGATATCTACGCCGGATCAGCGTTCGCGGTTTCGCCGGAGCCAAGCTCCCTCCCTCTTCCCTCCTTCTCGAAGAAAAAGCAGGTCTGCATCGACGATTCCGCCACCAGAGACCTCCGGAGGCTTCTCCGGCTAGATTGAGTCCGATCTAGCATCAGTCAACCGTAGATCCAGATTGATAGATGCATAGATCGGAGAAGAGACGTAGATCTGCTCCATCTTTCTCTCTCTCTCGCTCTTCCTCATCTGATTTTACAATTTATCTTGTCTTTTTTTTAATCGTCGCCTTCACCGATACACTTCAGAATCGAGCCTTTTACCCGTCAGTTTTTTAAGGAACGGGGGGCGGATATGAAGAGTCGGAAAACTCGGGGGCGGCTTAGCAAATACGAAGCTCTTCTTAGATCGGTCAAGTGTATCTATCTATCTATGGGTCTAGCTAGTCTGGGGGGTTGATGATGATGTTGAACAGGGCCGGCCAACACTTGAAAAGAATTGGGATGAAGGATTGAAGTTGAATTATTATTAAGGAAAGTCTAGTGGAAAATATAAGCAGCAGGGTTGTTGAAAATCAGTGTTCTCCTATCCTATCCTATGATGTATAATATTAATAATAATAATGAGAGTATAAAAGAGGGATTATTGTTGGCATCTTCTTTATCCTCTCGATATTAATCTATGAGTAGGGCCGGCAATGGTGCGGTGAAAATCAAATAACATGGTTATTCGCATCATTTGCCGCAATGGTTAACCGCACCATTATGGTGGTGAGGGGCGGTTATGGTGATGAATCTTGTAACCGCAATGGTTATGCTTATGATTATGGTATTCAGTACATAACCGCGGTTATAACCATCACCTCTATATATATAATATTAATACATATATTACTAATACTTATATTATTATATATATATATATACAATATTATTATACTTTAATTATTAGTTATATATTATAATTCTTATTCCGTTCCCTTTCCCACACACCATTTTTTTTGTTTATATTTCTTATTATTAAGTAACCACGATTGAAAATGATGGTGAATGAGGATCGAAGATCGTAAGTGATAGATGATTGAAGATGTGTTTTTTTTTTTAATTAAGTGAAACAATGAAGTTATGTTTAATTTGGATTTCGTGTATGAAACAATGAATGTATGTTTACTTTTCTTGTATGAAACAATGATGTTGTATTATTTTGAATTATTGTGGTTAAATGGTTTAATCGTGGTTAAAAACCATGGTTATGGTTATGGTGATGGTATGAAGAATCATAACCGCAGTGGTTATGGTTATGGTTATGGTATGAGTGAAAAAAATATGGTATGGTTATGGTATTAGTGCTATTCGCACCATACCTTCACCATCGCCGGCCCTATCTGTGAGGTGGTCGGACTCGGGTATTTCCCCGGTTTTACCGTCGATATACAACAAATAGCATATATTATATATATGAACTTAAATATAAACACTATGCCCATAAAAAGAAGATGATAGGACAGGTTGTGCATCTCCAAGAGCATTCACCTTGGGTCTGTTACGAGGGCCGGAAATGGTGCGATAAAAATAAAATAACCATGGTTATTCGCACCATTTACCGCAATGGTTAGCCGCACTATTATAGTGAGGGGCGGTTATGGTGATACATCTTGTAACCGCAATGGTTATGATTGTGGTTATGGTATTAAGTCCATAACCGCGGTTATAACCATCACCTCTATATGTATAATATTAATATATATATATATATATATATATATATATATATATATATTACTAATACTTATATTGTTATATATTATATATATACATTATTATTATACTTTAATTATTATTCAAATATTATAATTCTTATTCCGTTCACTTTCCCACCCACCATTTTTTTGTCTATATTTCTTATTATTAGGTAATCATGATTGTAAGTGATGGCGAATGAGGATCAATGATCGCAAGTGATAGCCAATTGAATATGTGTTTTTTTTAATTGAGTAAAACAATGAAGTTATGTTTAATTTGAATTTCGTGTATGAAACAATGAATGTGTATTTACTTTTCTTGTATGAAACAATAATGTTGTATTAGTTTGAATGATTGTGGTTAAATGGTTTAATCGTGGTTAAAAACCATGGTTATGGCTATGGTATGAAGAATCATAACCGCAGTGGTTATGGTTATGGTTATGGTATGAGTGAAAAAAATAAGGTATGGTTATGGTATTAGTGTTATTCGCACCATACCCTCACCATCGCCAGCCCTACCTGTTACCCATCTTTTTCTGTCTGTATGTAGTTATTGATAGGGCTGAGAAAAAAAAAATCCTGAATTTGTGCAGGACTTTTCCTTTAAAATTTGGCTTGGATTTTGTTTTACAGGCAAAATTCTGAAGATGTTTCGAATTTGAAACTAATTTTAACTCTTAATATTAGCTATCTTAGGGAAAATTTTATGTTCGTATTATATTGAAATAAAAATTTAATGTTTCAGATTAGCTCGAAACCGTTACTTTTTCTCTAAACTTAGATTTTCGAGATTCTTCGGAAAAATCTGGCCCATCCCGCATAAGTTATTGATATTGAGTGAGCTTTAGCTAGATACAACCATGGAAGTAGATTGGGCATCTGTTCCAAAAGACATTATTCTTGAATGTGTGGTGAGGAAACTGGACAAGTAGATATTGTTTGGTAGCGTTTGTCGTCCATTGCATTATATTCTTGAGCAGCATGGACCGCGGAAAGAGCTAGCCCTAGAACGACCACCGCAGTAGGAATTATTTCCAAACCTTTTTAACCATTCTGTAGTGATTCAGCGTTTCATCCATTAACTGAATGAAGATCGGGTGTTCAATCCCGATAATAATTATGAGAATGAAAAGATATTTGTGACCAATATAACATTTTAATACACTCAATTATTTGGGCAAAACAAAAACCTCAACTATTGGCCTACTTTGGCCAAAAAAAAAAAAAAACTATTGGCCTACTATTTTTAGTTTTTTTTTTCGGTTAATAATTAAAAAAATTTCCAAAGTTTACCCTATGTTAAAATTAGGTGTCTGAAGTTTGAAATGTTAAAATAGACTGTCCAAAGTTTCATTTTTGTTGAAATTTGGTGTCTCTGAGTGTCTTTTCATCTCCATTCAGTCATTTTCATTAACCCACCCACTCATAATCCATCACTCTTTATTTTTCACAAAATAGTCAAATTTCACCAAAAAATTGAATATTAAAAAAAAAAAAGTTTCTAGAAGAGTGGTGTGAAGCCATTTTCCAAGGACAACAGAGCGAGATTTACTTGCGCGGATGTGGCCAACTTCTTAGGTGACGGTCCCGACAAGATGATGAGAATGAAGTGTGTATGGGAGCTCGAATTTGGCAGACAATTTCGTCGGAATTGACTTCTCTAAAGTAACCACACCGAAACACCACATTTTAACAAAATTGAAACCTTGGACACTACAGTTTACGTTTGAAACTTCAGACACCTAATTTTAACATAGGGTAAGCCTTGGATAGTTTTTTATTTTTATTTTTTTTAGATTTATTTTACGACATATATAGTTAGGAAATTTGTCTTAGTTTGAGCTCCGCTTCAAACTTGGTCATCTGCCGTCTAGGAGATTATGTTTAGAACGAGCTTAGATGAGTCTTATGGCTCAACCAATTAATACCCTAAATCGGTCATATCTCAATTAGCCGGAGGATCATCACCCAATAGACTCTTCATGATCCAGACTTAATAGTAGATGGTCTATCAGAGCAAGTGACTAGGTCTAGCACGAATTAGGATTAGGGAAACCTCTTCCTAATTAGGTGAATCGAGACATGTGTAACTATATTTGACAAATAATGTACTAAAACAGATATCAGATTTAAGTCTCGAAATAGTCTAGAATTACCAATACATGATAGATTAACATTATTTCATCAACCAATACAACCAGGTCCATAACTCACTCCCAAGCAAACACTGCCACAGTTTGACAAGAAAATTCCTCATCTGTCCAGTGCTCAAAATCTCAAGCACTGGTATCCCATGATTTTATTTCCTAACAAACTAAACTAGGCAAGTAGCAAGAGATTGTCCAATCCCCTAGACTTATTCACAAGTACACTGCACATCACCATTCCTGTTTTCGCCTCACACAACGGCCTGAGCTGCCGCAAGTCTTGCAATCGGAACCCTGCTCAAATCATCATCAACCAATTCCAAATGAAACATTAGGAGGAACTATATATATAGTTTGTCATGTTTCAAATAATATAAGCACGGACGGGACTTGCCTGAACGGTGAACATGAAACGTAATCTAATCCAACTTCTGTGAAGAACTCCACTGAAGATGGATCTCCTCCATGCTCTCCACATATTCCTACCTGCATGTGTTCATATAAGCAAGACTAAGAGAGGTACTACTACAAAATCTTTCATAGTTCATGTTTTATGTTTGTTATTTCATTGGAGGTTAATTCTACTGACCTTTAAGCTCGGCCTAGCTTTACGGCCCTTCTGAATCGCAATCTTGACCAGCTCACCAACAGCTTGTCGGTCAAGTACCTGCAAAAATCATAGTTTCATGTTAACCCTATATATAATCTAATAATATCCCTTTCTACTGCAATGTTAAATCGAAGCAGCAACAACATCATTTCGACAAACTAACCTGAAAGGGATCGACCGGTAGAATGCCTTGAGAGAGGTAGATTGGTAAGAACTTGCCAACATCATCTCTGCTATACCCGAATGTCATCTGTGTGAGATCGTTTGTCCCGAAAGAGAAAAACTCTGCTTCCTCTGCTATCTGCATATCAAATTATCATTATAAACTCATAAAAGCAATATAAGACCAAGTCTAGCTAGAACTAGAAATGGACACTTACCTCATCTGCAACAAAAGCAGCTCTAGGGACCTCGATCATTGTCCCGATCTCATAACGAACCGAACACCCCATCTCAGCAAACACTTTTTTCGCCACACCACGTACTAAATTTGCCTGATGTCCCAATTCCCGAGGGGTTCCCACAAGGGGAACCATTATCTCGGGATGTACGATGATTCCCTCTTTCTGCACGGATAGTGCTGCCTCAAATATTGCACGGGCTTGCATCTCCGTTAGTTCTGGGAACGATATCCCGAGCCTGTTCATCATTATATCATACTATGCAGTCACAAACTTAATATGACGATTAACTCTGCATTCACCTCTAACATTTTATGGTTTAGAGTCCTGCAATAGTAAGTAAATCTAATGAAAATTTTCACCTGCAGCCTCTGAGACCGAGCATAGGGTTAACTTCAGACAACTTCTCGATCTTCGAGGTAACTTCTTCTTCACTTAGACCCGTCTCTGCGGTTAACTCGCCGATAATATCTTCTAGGTTGCCCTCGGGAAGGAATTCATGGAGTGGTGGGTCCAATAATCGAATTGTCACGGGAAGGCCTAAAACATCAATAAACCAAACTCATGTAATAACCAATTTTTGCACTATATAAGGTGGTTGGTGCACAATATACCATCCATTGCTCGAAAAATCCCTTCAAAATCCGATCGCTGGAAAGGCAACAAGTCATTTAGGGTAGCTTTTCTCAGTTCGGGTGTGACAGCCAAAATCATCTTCCTCATAGCTTTAATCCTCTCCTCTGTCATGAAAAACTGCATATATACACAACACTTAAAATAAGTTTGACAATGACACAATATAGGAGACAATTTGTGCGGTAAGTGAAACCGAACTACCATGTGCTCAGTTCGGCATAATCCGATGCCTCGTGCACCGTTTTTCCGAGCTGTCGCCGCGTCTTGGGGTGTGTCAGCATTGGCCATAACCTTTCATGAAGAATTGACAGAATTGATTAGTCATTTTGGATCGATGTTGTTATTAAAAGTTACTTGCAGAACAAGTAAGAGAAAAGGGAAGACCTTGAGACGCGCTATTTCATCGGTCCATGACATGAATGTCTCGAGATCGTGGCTCAGAACAGGAGGGGAAAGAGGCTGTTTGCCAAGTATCACTTCACCGGTCGACCCGTTGAGTGAAATCCAGTCTGCTTCTTTAATCAGAGTATGACCGATCATAACTACCTGCAATATCGACGAAACTTGTAAATTTTGCAAACTCTTTCTTAACTTACCATATATATACACATATAAACACCAGAAAGTTACAGAATCTATGTTGTATCAATTATTTAATTACCTTTGCATTGTCATCTACTCTAATATCGGAGCATCCAGAGACGCAGCATTTTCCCCAACCACGAGCAACGACTGCGGCATGAGATGTCATGCCGCCTCTAGCTGTCAAAATTCCGGCAGCTGCGTGCATCCCTCCAACATCCTCGGGACTCGTCTCTGTCCTCACCTGTTACATCATTGACGAGTCGTTTTGTTAAAAGTCAGTCCCTTTCTTGAAACACGATATTTGAAAGAGGTTTTCAATATTTCTATTGCAAAATGTATCTAGAATACCAAGATGACGGTTTTCCCCTCGGCATGCCATTTTTCCGCATCCTCTGCATCGAACACTATTTGCCCAACTGCGGCCCCTGGCGAAGCAGGAAGACCGATCGCAACCACTTTGTTCTTGTAGCCAGACGGATTGTCAAACTAAACCAAAAATATCTCTATTAGTACAAAGGCGAGAACGTTTTTTTGACTAACCACTTGATTAACTCTCCTAAAAGCTTAAGTGATAAGTGAAGGTCTCTCATGTGTGGGAATTTTGAAGACTCAACACGTGAAACGTTAATTAAATTAGGGTTTAAACTTTAAACTCAGTGCTGTGTAGATTCGAAAATGTGTGCTCTGATACCATGAGAAATTTTTTTAGACTAACCACTTGACAACTTGTCCTAAAACCTTAAGTGATGAGTGAATGCGTTGTTTAATCTTTATATATCAACAAAAGGAACACACAATATCCTGATTAATGATTAAGTACCTGAGGATGAAGAAGTTGATCAAGATGTTGTGGTTCGACCATCTTGATAGCCGATCTCTTATCCAGGAGCCCTTCGCGAACCATATCCACTGCAATCTTCACAGCACCTGCACCGGTTCGTTTTCCAGTTCGGCACTGCAACATCCATAATTTGTTCTCTTGCACTGTGAACTCGATATCCTGCTTATTTCGATACCAAAGCAATAAATTGAGAAACATCACTAAGAACATCATTGGTAGCAAGTAATATAATGATACATAAAACATCACCATCATGTCTTTGTAGTGTTTTTCTAGGATTGCGCAGTTTTCTACGAGTTCTTCGTAAGCCTCAGGCATGCAGCTTTTCATGGAGTCCAAGTGCAGAGGCGTTCGGATCCCGGCCACAACATCCTCTCCCTGTTCCAACCAAACCATATCCATCATTAAACAGAAGATGCTTCTTTTGATAGCACAAGTAGATATAATTAATTATGTGCATTAAACCTGAGCATTGACAAGAAACTCGCCATAGAGCTTATTTTCTCCGGTGCTCGGGTTTCTTGTGAAAAGCACACCCGTTCCGGACGAGTTGCCCATGTTTCCAAACACCATACATTGGATGTTCACTGCTGTACCCTTCAGTCCTGTTATCTGATTTATATTCCGATACTTCACGGCCCGTGGACTATCCCATGAATCAAACACCGCCTGGATTGCTAACTGCAGTTGCACTTTTGGATCTGAAAATCAATACAAGAACATATTTTTCTGAATATCCGTAGCTTGCTTGGTTGCTAAGTTAAATTAGATGTTCATTTGACTTAATTACCTGAAGGGAAGTTTTGGCCTTTTGCTTCAACATATACATTCTTGTACTCAGCCACAAGCTCCTTGAGATCTGAGGCTGTTAGGTCTGTGTCGAGCTCCACGCCTTTCCGGTTCTTCAAATTTTGCAACTTTGCTTCAAATGAAGAGTGTGGAATCCCCATTACCTTCATTGCATGGAAGAGATGTTAATTAAGTACAATAAGAGATTGTAAATAGCGGTATAATTAAAGCAACACTTACAACATCACCAAACATGTCTAGAAACCGTCTGTATGAGTCGTAAGCAAACCGATCTCCACTTTTCGTTGCTAACCCGACAACAACATCATCGTTTAGTCCGAGGTTTAGGACTGTGTCCATCATTCCAGGCATGGAGATCTAGAGATATCATAAAGCAATTTATTTATAATAAGTCATCATGCCACATAAAACATCATGTTATTGATAGGTTGCATGTTTTCCGTTGTTTAAATTTGTAAACTTATAAACAGATTAACTAATATATATATCAGAGTGGCGCAGCGGAAGCGTGGTGGGCCCATAACCCACAGGTCCTAGGATCGAAACCTGGCTCTGATAAGTTTAATGTTTTTCATGAACTATTCTATAAAGGTTATTATATGTTCTTACGGCAGCACCCGAGCGGACGGAAATGAGGAGTGGTTTTGAAGTATGACCCAGAAAAGCCCCCATTTGATCCTCCACTGTGCGAAAAGCCATTAAGATGTCGTCCCAAAGAGAATCGGACAACTTTTTGCCATTCAATACGTAATCTTCACAAGCTTCGGTTGAGATTGTAAGGCCCGGTGGCACCGATAAACCGATGCTTGCCATTTCTGCCAAGTTTGCTCCCTTCCCTCCCAACTGTGTATCATCATGCATGATAACACATAATAAGCTTTAGGGAAACATTAAGAAATAAACACAACATATATAGATCATCTTTGTTTTGTTTTGTTTATATATGCAACTCAACATAAATGTACTTTCCATTAAATTAAGGAATTATTGATGATGATGCTTACCAGTGCCTTCATGTTCTTGTTGCCCTCACTCTTCCCTTTTCCAAATATAAACACTCTCTGCACCAATAGATATATATCAAAATTCTTAGAACATGCAAATTTGAATTATTTGTGTAATCTTGGCCACATATATATATATTTGTGTAATACTCATGATTTGTACCAATAAATAAATAATATAAAGCTTGATACCGAGTTTAATATGAATTCTTCATTTTTTTTTTTAATCTTGCAGAGAATAACGGGTTTAATCCGGCTATGTTGGACTAATAAGGACAATGATTGGTTTGGGGCGTGACAATCTAGATGCTTAAGTACACAATTCAACCAAGCAACATAATCAAGTGCACCAAAAAAGACATACCTTTTTCTCTGATGATGCATGGCCGTTAATAACTGGACCGTTATTACCGTTGGACATTGCAGCAGCAGCCATCTCTCCACGCTAGCTAGCTACTACAATACAATTAACCAACACAAAGTCTGTCTGTCTGTGTGAGCTACAAAGCTGCTCTCTGTTTCAAAGGTGAAGCAATGAGGAAGAAAGGGCTCTATATATATATAGAGACCCAAGTAATGGGGCTCTCTTAATCTATTTGTCTTTTTCTTGCACCCGCTGATTTCTTCATCTTTTGTTTTTGGCTGAGTGTTCGATTTTTTTTTTTTTTTTTTTTTAAATTAAGTGTATGGGTAAGTAGCGACGATCGTAAGTTCATATTCTTTCATAATGTTTGTGTTCTCGTATTCATTTGCGAGTATATTAATTTTACATTTGAAAAAACATTACATGAATGTTGGTCAATAAAGGATCAACAATAATTTAATATAGTTAAGAGGTCGGCATATTAAACATCAATCCTCATTTCATTTAAGGAAATAAGTTTAATCAAGTTAATCTCATAACCAAATGTTAAAAGAGTGATTATTCGTACTTAAATAGAAGAAGATTTATGGAGAAAAACCAGAAGTTGAAAAACCAGCACATTTAATGGTTTACCGGCGTGGTATATATGATATGACACGTATAGTAAGGGTTAAACATTCAGAAATTGACTCATCATTCGACCAGCCACGTGGATATGGGCACTCTGTCTCTACATTCAGAAGATCAATTATTATCAGCTTTGGAAATTTCCATTTCCATTTCCACCTAGTAATATGTGTCATATTATTACCACCACCATGCAATTATCACTTACCAAACAAATCAGTTCGCGGTTTTGATCTTAGTGGATGGTCGTCGTGTTTTGCTGTATTAGAATTTGTCACCACAATAGCGTTTTTACGAAGTTTCGGGTTCCTTTTACTCTTTTTGTCTCGTATATCTTTATTGGGATGTATGACATTGGCCTTTATTGCTTAAATTTATATTGTTCTACTTTGGCTTTCGTTTCATGACTCTAAACATCTGTCTTATCTATTTTGGGAACTTAGTTTTTAAACCACTTAATTTCAACCAATCTAATGCTGGCTCAACTATCTTATAATATTGTACTTGTACTTTCAATTGTTCTGTTTTGATAATAATATCATCTTTTTAATCAAAAAAAAAAAAAAAAAAAACAAAAACAAATCGGTTATTCAATGTTACCAACTAGTAAAAACTAAAACGCGTTGGGTCATCCATAGATGCCAACGTAATTTGAATTCAATTAGAGACATTACTTTGAGGAAGACTTTGACATTTATATTTTGAGTTAAAATTACCGAAACAATCAATCTTTTATATCAAAAAAAACTTCCAAAAATCAGTTAGATGGGCTTTATTAGGTGAGTGGATCAAAATATACATAAGTGTTTAGGCTTAATTTTTTTTTAGCAAGATTTGAATCATTTATGTGAGACACATCAAGGTTCGATCGCTATTTAATAAGTTAAACTAGATACCTACGAAGTTTAGACGAGTCACTTAATCATCCGTCTCAAAAAACTTTTGAACTTGTTATTTACACATTAAAACAAAATTAATTGACAAATTATTTTTTACTTTTGGTACCTAATGTTTTCTTTGTTACAACATTTTTTTAGAGAAATGATCTACGATCCGACTTTTGCATTCCTATTAGTTTCGAATGTGTGTATGACGATATAAAAGGAGCTGAAGTTGATATTATTTACCTGCTATGCCACCGTCTCTGAAGTCGGAACTTAGTGGAATAAACACTCGGAACGTGTATCATAGTTCTTTTTTTTTTATGTTTGTATTAAATATTTCATATTTATTTATTGTTGCAATTTATAACTTTTTGTTACTAATGGTAAAAAGTAACTTACTAAGTTTCAATGATAAGCAAAAACGGGACATGCAAACATTTAAAATACTATGTGCTGACCCCGCGCTACGCGCAGAGCTATTTAATAAATTATAACATTTAACATGTGTGTATAATATTGAAAATTAAAAACGACATAAAACTTAAGAAATTTAAGAAATATGAATTCATCTTACGGGAATAAAAAAATAAATTGTACAACTTTTTTTTAGTTATATTTATCTTTAGGCACATTGAGATACAAGAGTAATTCCTTAAAGTGTGAAAAAAAGAGTGAAAAAACCATAGAAAGTTAACAACTGCCACATGTCAGTTAACAATTTGACATAAATTGGAAAGAGAATCATGTAATGTATTGCCATGTGGCAGTTGTTAACTTTCTATAGTTTTTTCACACTTTTTTTCACACTTTCTAGCAAAACCCTGAGATACAAAGCTATAGATTAGTTGTTATATTTGTTGTAACTTGTAAAGAGGGTTGCTGAAGAATAAATATCGATCAATGGAAGAAATATGATACGTCAAATTCTTATTGGTAATTTGTGCTAATACATGTTCAATTATTATTGGTTTTAAGGTGATGACGTGTTGCGCTGAGAATGAAACTGTTAGTCTCTCTCATTTTATTTTCTTATATATATATGTTTTATTGTATAGGGCCTTAGATTTGTAAAAGAGTGGGCCGATAGTAGAAATGAGTGGGCCGAGAGTGAGTGAAAAATGAATAGACGGACCTAGAGGTTAAAAAAGTTTTAGATGGCCAATAATAGAAAGGAGGTGATGTGGCACTCAATGTGAGCTCTAAAATGATTACGTGTCATGTTTATATTTAAACACTTTCCCACATTTCACTTTATTATATATATAGATCGATAATACAACAACAAGCAAATGTTAAGCACAAAAAAATAGTAGCAGTTTGTCAAAACCCGAAAGCTCGTACACATGAAATACTCTCTTGTATATCATCTTGTTGGATTACGGCGGAAGCTCCGGTTACGGTGACGGTTTCCTTAGCTCCTCGCAATCCTGCAGAAGGGGATGGAGGGCAGTGGCCCAGAATCCCTCTCCGATGCTTAACGTAAGTACGGCAGTCAAGCAAGCAAACAACAATATGTGTATGTGTTCAAAACGTAACCCTAATCTGGGATAACTCCCCTCTTTTTATAGAGGAAAGGTTATCCCAGTTACCTGATTAGGCGGTTGGATCGTTATCCGTGATCCCACATATTTCGCCATGCCTCTTGCCCCGTATCTCGTGCAGTTATTTGTATCCCATATATCTTGCCCACTATATCACTACTGTGATCATGGCGAGATTTCCGGGATTGTGCTCTTACTGGTGAGCCCCGATCGTTATCGGAGGCTCCCGAGTTAAGTCGTCAAGGATTCGGTTTCGGGGAGTGGTGCCAACTCCCACATCGGGACCGACTACGTCCAGGTCCGATATGTTCGGTGCCTTCCCCTGTCGGAGCCATATTTGCTCGGGGTCTTTCGATGTCGGGGCCTCCTTCTGTCGGAGCCCTTAATCTTCTAACAGCCCAGCTTTTAGCCCAACGGGCCTAGTTGCCGTTTGTTAATCGTTAAGGGGCCTAACGGCCTTCGCCGAGGCCCATCATCTGCCCCCAAGACGTGAGGGACTTATAGTGCGTCGCGTCTTCCAGCGTCGGACTCCTTCGTATCTTTATCGGAGGCCTTGGCGTGGAATGTCGGAGGCCATTGCCTTGATCTTTTCGAGATCTTCTGGGATCTTGTTTGTATTCGAAAGGATTTCTCGATCAGACCAGCATTTAATGCTGATGGGAGATGAAGGAACGTTTCGGGTTCTGCATGCTTATCTGCTGAAAAAGCACTTTTCAACCGTTCCAATACGTCATTGTCTTTTGTCTTATTCGTCCCATGCGTCCTGACGGTTCAGATTAAAACCGTTCCCATTTTCTGAATTTGCACGTTTTTCCTTGGATGGTCATGATTGAGTCGTTTCGAGTCCCGCGGCTTTGATTGCCCGCCTCTTCAGCTCCTTTTTGTTTCTTATAAAACCCTAACCCTAGGCACTGTTTCACCTTTCTTTTACCTCTCCTTTTCTGCGATCCTAGAGCTCTGATTCTCCAAGTTTCAAGTTTTCACCGGCGATTCAAGTTTTTACCAGTGTCTCAGGCACTTCAAGCTTCTTCAATCAGGACTCAGTCACTATGTCTGGTAAGATTCTTCTTCTTATTGTTCCTTTCCTTTTCGTCTTTGTTTTCCTTTAGGTTTCAATTTTGTCCTTCTTTCCTTCCCTCGACGATTTTCAGCCAAGGGATCTGCTACTATTGGCCAACCCTTCGTCTTCAAGTACCTCAAGAACACCCTCGCACCTATTAGCTTTGATAGGGCCCTTAGAGAGTGTGGTATTTTTGAATCCTCCTTCGGGGCTCGCTACCCCTACGACAAATTCGATTCTCGCGAGCCTGAGATTACCCTCCCCAAAGGAGATGAGGTATTCATCTCCCCAGGGCAGATCAGTGCAGGAATTCGACTGCCCTTCTGCCCGAGTTGGGTGGAGTTGTGCAATCATTACAAGACGTATCCTACGACCTTCTCCCCACACGCAATCCGCACATGGATTGCTTTCCAAGTGTGGTGTGATGTCAACGGGGAAGATTGGAGTTATTCCCTGGAGCTTTGGCGGGTTCTCTACAAGATGACCTGCAACAAGGACGGGATTTGCTCCTTCACCCCCCGTCAGCCCGAGGGGACCGAGGAGCAGTATAGGGAGCTAGGCTGGGACAGGAAGACGTCCTGGAAGCCTTGCAAGGAACGGGCCATCATTTCCGACAAGGGGAATGATAATGCTAACTGGAAGGGGCAGTATTTCTTCATCCAGCCTGGTCCCATCGAGTGGCCGAAGACTGTCGTGGAGGCTGATCCCCCCGTGCCTTTTCGCTCGTGGTCGGAGCAGACCAAGAGAGCCTTGATGCTTATCCAGGCTCGCCGCTGGGAGAAGGGTTACCTACCCTTTGAGGCCACCTCTGTCACCGACCAGCAGCGGCTCAAAGTTGGGGTTATGCTAATCGACCCTACTTCCGGAGGAAAAGTTCGCGACGGCGTTTCCAATGTAATTCTCTGGGTAATTTTCTAATTGTTTCTTTTTCACTGCTTACAGCTCCTCGAACATCGCTGACTGCCCGTCTATTTCAGGAGGACACCGATGCCTCCCACTCCCTGAAGCGTAAGAAGAAGTCTTCCCACCGGAAGATTTCTGCCCCGTCGGGGCCATCCAAGAAGAGGGCCAGGACCTCCGAGGCCCCCAGGTCTTCCCCCAGGTCGGAGGGGCGGACTAACGCGGATGCGGTCAGGGCCGCCTTCGGAGTTCGCTCCGAAAAAGAAGGTAAGGCAGTTTTTCGTGCTATAAAAAGGTATAGGGAGTTAGTACCTCAGGATCTTCAGGCCTCCGATATGGGAGGACGAGTTAGGGATGTTAAGAATATCCTTCGAGGGGAAACTCCACATGTTCTTGAGGCGGGGTATTACAATTTTTTCGGCAAGGAAAGATTTGTGGAGCGTTGTTTAATCTGGCACACCGATACTAAATTAATTCCTCGACTTATTCGCTCCGCTGCAGGTCCCGCGGACGTTGCCCCTGCTACACCTGCTTCGGACTCCGCGCCTGCAACGGAGCCGGTGGTGGAAGATGCCCCGACGGTAGCCCGGGGCGAATTCGGTCGGGTGACCAGTTTGGAGGACTCCCCTTCCGATGATCGAGCTGAGGAGGAAGGCCTCATCCTCCGAGGGAAGTCGAGGTCGACTCCCGTGAAGTCATCTGGTGGGAAGGCATCTCCACTTCCTCCCACGCCAGTGTCGTCTTCCGCCCCGCCATCTTCGCCACCACCATCTTCGCCAGCTAGGGGTGCAACCTCCGAAGCTCGAGTGAGTGAGGAGGCTGAAGAGCCTCGCCTGGTAGTACCTCCGTTCCCTTTGGACGGGGACTACTATCGGGCCTTCTCTTCGGACCAGGGCTCCGAGCCTTGGAGACCGGTAGAGTCCCTCCAGGGGGTCCCTCTACATCGGGGTTGCCAGGAGAAGAACCTAGCCTTGCACTTGGTGTCGGGCTTGGTTCCGCCTTCTTTGAGGCGTCCCCTTTCTCTGGAAGGGGACGACATCGATGCTGATATTCGGGCGATGGCTGTCCGTCGGGTAGAGGTAAATGAATCTTTCTTTTGTTTATCTGTGGACGCTCCGATTTTTTGAGTACTCAGCTTCTTTTTTCTTTTCAGGAAATCGCGGACCAGGATCGTTGCTTCGGCTACATCCTGACGTTGCGAGAGGCTCTGGAGAGGGAGCGGGCCAACTCCAACCTCGAGAGCCTGACCAAGCTCCAGGAGGACCTAGCTGCCTCCGAGGCGTCAAGGCTCCGAAGGGAGGAGGGCGAGAAGCGAGCCGAGGCGCGGGCCGAAGAACTTAGGCAGCAGGTCGAGGAGCTCCGAGCCAAGCTTACCCAAGAGGCCCAGTCCTATCAGCGGCAAATCTTAAGTCTTGAGAGCTCGCTCAAGAGGGAGCAGGAGGCGGCCATGGCGGATCGGAGCCAGGCTGCCTTCGAGAAGGCAGCGCTGCAGGAAACTGCTGAGCGGCTGAAGCTCGAGAAGCAGAGGGCCATCGCGGAGCTAGAAGAGGCGAGGGCGGATCATTCCGCCCAACTGATAAACGCGAAGGTCCAGGGTCGCGAAGAGTACCGTAACTCGGAGGACTTCAAGGAGGATGCAGCGAAGCATTGTCAAGAGGATTTGCAGAATGCCATCCTCGACATTGTCGAAGAGCTTAATGAGACTTATGGGGACTCCATCGATCTGAGAAAGTCCAAGACTCTTGGCCCCGCCGCAGAGACGTACCTCAACCTTCCTTCCGAAAGCTCCTCTGAAGACGCCGGCGGGTCTGCCCCTCCAAAGCCTTCCGAAGATTCAACGCCTGGAGATCAAGCTTAAAATCTTAAGTCCTTGTACCTTTTCTTATTATCCCTTTTGTACCGAACCTTTTAGGCCTTCGAGCCTTTTATCAGTGCTTTCTTTCTCAGTTATACTCTTCGTGACTCTTTTATCGGACCCTAAGGCTTTTCGTCGTCCTATGACGTTTCTAATTCGAACCTTAATAACTTGAGGATTTTCCTGACGTCCAATGACGCTTTTTAGTCGATCCTTAAAATCTTAAGGATTTTTCGGACGTCCAATGACGCTTTTTAATCGAACCTTAATAACTTAAGGATTTTTCGGACGTCCAATGACGCTTTTAATCGAACCCTAATAACTTAAGGATTTTTCTGACGTCCAATGACGCTTTTTAGTCGAACCTTAAAATCTTAAGGATTTTTCGGACGTCCAATGACGCTTTTTAATCGAACCTTAATAACTTAAGGATTTTTCGGACGTCCAACGACGCTTATAATCGAACCCTAATAACTTAAGGATTTTTCGGACGTCCAATGACGCTTTTAATCGAACCCTAATAACTTAAGGATTTTTCGGACGTCCAATGACGCTTTTTAATCGAACCTTAATAACTTAAGGATTTTTCGGACGTCCAATGACGCTTTTTAATCGAACCTTAATAACTTAAGGATTTTTTTTTTAGGAACACTTTGATCAGAAGTAACCTCTTTATTGATTGATGTCTTTAACATGGCATGCACCACTCAGGGTGACTTGATTACATCGTTGCGCCTCTTCGGACGACTTATTTGTCAAACATGACATTTCTTCAGGTGTTCACCGCTAAAGGTGTTTCGTAATACTTTACCGTCGAGGTCTTCTAGCTTGTAAGCATTTGAGGCTGGCATGCCCACGATCTTGTAAGGCCCTTCCCATTTCGGAGACAGCTTGTTGATCCGATCCTGGAGAGTGAACTCATTCCGTCGTAGGACCAGCTCCCCTGAATAGAACTGTCGCGACCTGACCTTCCGGTTATAGTACCTGGCCGTCGCCAGACGCATCCGAGCTTGCGTTATGTCGGCCTCTAGCCGTTTTTCCTCTAACAAGGATAACTCCAGGCGCCTGGTTTCGTCATTCGTTAAAGGTCCTATCTTGGCTTTTCCTGGATTCGCTGAGGGCTCATAGCTTCTGGTTCGGTGGGACGCCACAGCGATTTCCACGGGAGCGACCGCCTCTGTCCCATAAACAAGTGCAAACGGGGTTTCACCTGTTGATCGTTTGGGTGTCGTTCGGACCGCCCACAACACGTTCTCCAGTTCGTCTAGCCATTTTCCGTCCAAAGCGTAGACCCTCTTCTTCAAGCCCTCCATCACGATTTTGTTAGCAGCCTCCACCTGCCCATTGGTCTGGGCGTGTCGAACGGATGCTGTCCGATGCTCGATATTGAACTCGTCTAGGAACCTTTCCAACTGGGCCCCATTAAACGGAGGACCGTTATCGCTGATGATCACCTTCGGCACCCCATATCTTGACAAGATTCGGGTCTGGAGGAATTTAATGATATGTCCCGCTGTCGTCCTGGCTAAGGGCTTGGCCTCGATCCACTTCGAGAAGTAATCGATTGCAACCAGCAGATGTGTGCACTGGCTCTTTGCTTTCGGAAGGGGTCCCACCAGGTCAATGCCCCACTGTGCGAAGGGCCAAGCGCTCCCAATGGGTGTCAAATCAGCAGCGGGGGCTGTGATATTCGAGGCGTATCTCTGACACGCGTCACAGGATCGAACAAGTGCCGTTGCCTCCTTATTCATCGTAGGCCAATAGTATCCCAAGTTCAACGCCTTTCTCAGGATAGATCGGGCGCCCTCGTGACAGGCTGCGACTCCTTCATGTAGTTCTCTCAGAATTCGGGTCGTGTCAGGTTCCGTTACGCATTTCAGGAAAGGTGTCGAGAGCAAACCCTTCTTGTACAACTGGTTATCCACCATCGCGTAGTTGATTGACATTCGTCGCAGTCGTTCTGCTGCCACTTTGTCTTCAGGCAGTGCCCCCGTAGTTAGGTACACAATTATCGGGGTCATCCACGTGGGCTCCTCCTCTGACCCTGTCCCGATAGCGTATACTTCCGATGGATCGGTTGTCGACAGAATCACCTTCTCCAGGAAGTGTACCCTCCGAGTCTCCTCCAAAGGTGCCCCCAAGGCAAATTTGCTCAAGGCATCGGCCTCTACGTTCTTTTCTCTTGGGATCGCCTCTATATCGAAGCTTTTGAAGCTCTCCTTTAATGTCTGAGCCTCCCGAAGGTATTTCTTCATGATTGGATTCTTTGCTCCATACTGCCCCCGTACCTGATTTACAATCAGGCTTGCATCACACTTTACCCTTAAATGCTCGATTCCCGTGCCCTTAGCGATTTTCAGCCCCGTTATAAGAGCTTCATACTCCGCCTCGTTATTGGTAGCTTTAAATGTTAGGGCCAATGCGTATCGAAGTGGCTCAGCCCCGCCTGGCGGAATCAATACAAACCCCGCACCCGATCCATCCGAACTCGAGGATCCGTCCGTGTACAACTCCCAAGTGTTTGTCTCATTCGACTTCTCCATCGTTGGAGCCTCCGAGACCTCTTTGCTATTCCCCATTGCCCCCTCTACTGTTTTCGATGCTTCAGGATCGGGAATGGTAGATTCGACTATAAAGTCGGCCAGTGCCTGCCCTTTAATAGCCGTTCTTGGAGCGAAATGAATTCGAAATTCGCTAAGTTCAACGGCCCACTTTACTAATCTCCCCGACGCATCAGGCCGGTTCAAGAAGTGTTTCAGTGGCTGATCAGTCAACACCGTAATTTCATGTGCATGGAAGTAAGGCCGTAACTTTCTAGCAGTAATAATCAACGCAAAGAGGTACTTCTCAATCGGAGGGTAGTTCATTTCACTCTTGGCAAACGCCTTGCTTACATAATAAATGGGAATTTGATTGCCCTTGACAGCTTTAACTAGAACAGAGCTTATTGCAAACGACGAAATAGCCAAATAAAGATAGAGTGGCTCGCCTGGATCCGGCTTCGCAAGTGGTGGGAGATCGCGAAGATGTTGCTTGAGCGTCTGAAACGCTTCCTCGCATTCATCGGACCATTCAAATTGCCGGTTGGCCCTTAATACGTTGAAGAACGGCATTGACCGGTCGCTGGCCTTGGACAAGAAGCGATTCATCGAAGCCAGGCGACCGTTCAACACCTGCACCTCCCTGTGGTTTGCCGGGGACTTCATCTCTTCTATCGCCCTTAGCTTTTCGGGGTTCACCTCGATCCCCCTCTGGCTCACCATGAAGCCTAAGAACTTCCCTGAATGGACTCCGAAAGCACATTTGGCTGGATTCAGGCGGACCTGGTGGAGCTTCATCCTCTCGAAGGCCATAGCCAAATTACTGACATGGTCCGATGCTTGTCGGGACTTCACCAGCATATCATCTACGTAGGCTTCCATGGTACCTCCGATCATATCTCCGAACAGTTTGTTCACCATTCTCTGATAGGTAGCCCCTGCGTTCACCAGGCCGAAAGGCATGACATCGTACTGGAAGACCTCGCTGTCAGCATAGAAGGCGGTGTGTTGGGCATCCTTCTTCGCCATCTTTATCTGGTTGTAGCCAGAATAAGCGTCCATAAAACTCAGCAGCTCGTGCCCCGACGTAGCATCCACTAGCTGGTCGATCCGCGGGAGTGGGTAACAGTCCTTCGGGCATGCTTTGTTCAGGTCGCGGAAGTCGACACACATCCGCCACTTCCCGTTGCTCTTCCTCACCAGCACTGGGTTAGCTACCCAAGTCTGAAATCGGATCTCCCTGATGAATCCTGCATCGAGCAACCTGCCAACCTCCTGTTGGATTGCGATTCTCTTGTCTGCCCCCATCGGACGTCTCTTCTGCGCTATTGGCTTGATCGCAGGGTCGATATTCAGTTCGTGCTCGATCACATCCCGGCTGATTCCTGGCATATCGCTTGGGGACCAGGCAAACAGCTCCTTAAATTCTTGTAAGAGCGCAATCAGCTCTTGGGCCCTTTCGTCGGATAAGGCTGATCCGATTTTCACCTTCCTCTCGGGCCCATCTATCTCGACTTCCTTTAGGTCCTCCATGGGGGCGGGACGCCCAAACTCCTCTCGAGGGTCAGTGTCTGTCTGGAGCACTGACATGGCCTCCTTCCTTGATCTCCTGGTGGCGTTGACGTAGCACCGTCTCGACGCCACTTGGTCGCCTTTCACCTCGCCTACCCCGTTCTCGGTCGGGAACTTCAGTTTTTGGTGGACGGTCGAGGCTACCGCCATTAGAGGGTTGATGGTGGTTCTTCCAATGATTGCGTTGTACGTTCCCGTGGATTCGACCACCACGAACTCCACATCTCGCTTCTCCATTTTCCAGCCACTGCCGAACCACACGGGCAGTGTGATAACCCCTAATGGATAAGAGGTTGTGCCACAAAATCCTACCATCGGGAAGTTAACCTCCCGCAAATCTTTCTTCTTCTTTCCCATCTGCTCCAGGGCGTCGGAGAAAAGGATGTCGGAGGAGCTTCCTCCATCAATGAGGATCCTCTTCACCTCAAACCCTCCTACATCCAGCGTTACCACTAGGGCATCTTCATGGGGGGTCTCTACTCCCTCCAGATCCTTCGCCGAGAAGGTGATCTCCATCTCTTCCTTCGGAGTCCACGACCGCGATCTTTTTCCCAAAACCACCGCGACTGGCACTTGGTTGGCATAACGCTCCCGAGAGGCCGATGTGTCACCCCCCGCAGCGAACCCTCCATGGATCACATTAATAATCCTCTTCTGTCGGGACCCTGAGGGACCTTCCGAAGGCTCGGTGGCAGAAGACCTCCTTTTTCTTGGGGACCTCGATCGAGACTTGGACCTTGACCGGGACCGAGAACGGGGCTTGCAGCGTGAGTCTTCCACGAACTCCTTTAGCTTTCCCCTCTGGATAAGCTTCTCTATTTCCTTCTTCAGCTCCCGACACTGGTCAGTGTCGTGCCCAGGGGCCCGATGGAATCGGCAGTATCGGTCGGTGCGAGAGCCCAACTTTTCTCCTTCCTTCTTTTTGGGGAAACGAGCCAGGCCTTGTTTCTCCATTACCGCCAGGACCTCCTTCAAAGGTCTGTTGAGGGGGGTAAACTCCTCCTTCTGACCATCCCTTCGGTTCGGACGCCTATCCTCCCTCCGATCAGAGCGTCCACGACCTCGGCTGCCTTCGGAGCTATCTTTTTGGTGTCGGTTACCCGATGGTTTGGGAAACTGCTTTCCTTCGCGCCCCTTAGGAGGAGCCAGCTCTCCGGCAGCGATCTTCGATTCTTGGACGTCGATCTGCTGCTTTACCCTCGCCTGAAGCGCCTCCATGTTCCAGACGCTTTTGGCCGCGACGCTGTGGAGTAAGTCGGAGCCATAGGGGGGGCTGAGGTTGTTTATGAAGATACGGATGGCCTCGCCCTCCGATATCTCCTCGTCTAGCTCGGTCATGTTAGCCGTGTAACGCTGGTAGTACTGAGCTAACGATTCGTCAGGCTTCTGGACCGCCTCATGTAGGGTCCGAACACTTTTCAGCAATCGTCGACGCCCCTGGTACTGGGCGATGAATCGCTGGTGCATGTCCTTCCAACAGGTTATGCACCCAGTGGGCAGACTGTAGAACCATGTCATCGCCTTTTCTCCCAAGGTACTCGGGAACAATGCACAGATAACGTCTTCGTCAGGGGTCCTGCCCATGCATGCTGTCAGGTGCTTCTGCACGTGGCGGACCGGGTCTGCAACTCCGTCGTATTCATCTATCTTCGGGATATTCACGCCTGGTGGGGCCAGGGTGTGGACCAACCTGGGAACGAAAGGATGTGTCTCCTGACTCCCCAACTCTGACATCATGGGTTTCTGATCTCCCATACAAATACCCACAATCTTCACTACCTGGTCGGGGGTAAGGGGACCATTCAATGGGATCGTTCTTTGTTGCACGGGCCCTGGTCCATCGACCACGAAGTTCTCCACCGGTGCTGGGTTAGGGGGAACGGGCTGTTCCCTCAACGGAGGGGGCGGTGGCAGGTTGTCGGTCGCCTGCCCCCTAGGAGCATCTCGCCGTGGGGGGAGTGGTGGCAGATCAGCCTGCCTTCTAGCAGCTTCTCTTCGATCCAGGAGAGCCTCTACGGCCTCCATAAATAGGGGCATGGCCTCTGCCACTACCCTGGCCAGTTCTGGAATCTGGGAAGGTGCTTCGTTCCGGCGAGTGCTGTCACCCTCGTCTCTTAGATCCTGATGCTGGGCAGCATCCTCCGGGTGAGTGCTGGTGGCCGGCACCTGCTTGCCTGAGCGTTGTGGTCTGTTGCCAGCCATGATATGGAATCAGAGGAAAGCAAACTTACTTTTGGCTTTTTGTTGCGTTTCCCACAGACGGCGCCAATGTTGGATTACGGCGGAAGCTCCGGTTACGGTGACGGTTTCCTTAGCTCCTCGCAATCCTGCAGAAGGGGATGGAGGGCAGTGGCCCAGAATCCCTCTCCGATGCTTAACGTAAGTACGGCAGTCAAGCAAGCAAACAACAATATGTGTATGTGTTCAAAACGTAACCCTAATCTGGGATAACTCCCCTCTTTTTATAGAGGAAAGGTTATCCCAGTTACCTGATTAGGCGGTTGGATCGTTATCCGTGATCCCACATATTTCGCCATGCCTCTTGCCCCGTATCTCGTGCAGTTATTTGTATCCCATATATCTTGCCCACTATATCACTACTGTGATCATGGCGAGATTTCCGGGATTGTGCTCTTACTGGTGAGCCCCGATCGTTATCGGAGGCTCCCGAGTTAAGTCGTCAAGGATTCGGTTTCGGGGAGTGGTGCCAACTCCCACATCGGGACCGACTACGTCCAGGTCCGATATGTTCGGTGCCTTCCCCTGTCGGAGCCATATTTGCTCGGGGTCTTTCGATGTCGGGGCCTCCTTCTGTCGGAGCCCTTAATCTTCTAACAGCCCAGCTTTTAGCCCAACGGGCCTAGTTGCCGTTTGTTAATCGTTAAGGGGCCTAACGGCCTTCGCCGAGGCCCATCACATCTTAAGTAATATAATTTGAGCAGGTTGTTCTATTCTTTAATTGAAAAAGGGAAAATGCGTCCATACTTGAGAAATGCTTAGCTAACGGAAACCCGCTGAAAATGCTTTGGTGGTAGAATATTGAAGAAAATTGCATTTGACAACATTTCTTTTCATACTTAATGGTGTATTATACAAAATATATTAGTGCATTCTCATAATTAACTTGAATGAAAATGATGATGTGCGAAGCTCATTAAAATAATTGAGACGTGGTCAATAATAAATCATTCCAAGATGAGTAAGCTCACAATTGTCTGTCTCTCTCTCTATATATATATATATATCTTCCTTATCTCATGCAACTTGCATGGGCACAATTTCCCGTGTTTTTGTCTTAATTCATATCAGTTTGGTTTGGACATTAGCGGATCACATTCCATACCCATTCCGTAATGTAATGGGCGAGGTTAAATGATTTTTTTTTATAAGTGCCCTCCTCAAAGATGGTATTTCTAAAAATGCCCTCCAAATGCATTTGTAGAAATGCCCCGTCCAGCTGGGCTCGCGTGTCCAACGCGTGCCAACTGGGTACTGTCCAGCTGCTATCAGCTGGACCGGTCGGACCGGGCCGGATAAGCCGGTACCGGTCTGACCGTAAGAGCAAAGACCAATTTTTTTTTTCTTTTACGAAAATATTAATTGAGTTTAACTAGAATCGAACCCAGAACTTACACTAAAAACGTTAACGCCCTACCACCACACTACAAACTAGAATGTTGACAAAATAATAGATAAAATATTTTTATTTATAATTATATTTAATCAATGGAATGGAACCGGGTTCCCCCATCCCTCTGGGTTTTTTTTTTCACTTTTTACATCTATTAATATTCACTAAATTCAAAGTTACAACTCCAAATTCAATGAAAATCGAATGTTAGCGTCTTTATAAAGTAATAAATAAACAAAGTGCTATTTTTTTAAAATTTATTTTAGTAATTTCAAAAATTAATATTTTCATCTCCGAATGATGTTATACCACCATAAAACCTAAATTTGGAGCAAACATAATTTTTTTAGAAAATGTTCAATTTTTTTTTTCCGAATTGTCACGTATTAGTAAAATCCAATACCGAAAACGGGGCCTAATTTGAAGTCCGGTAATATATTTTTTGAACATTCTAAAAAATAAGATTTACTCCAAATTTGCATTTTAGGGGGGTATAACACCATTTGGTGATGGAAATATTAATTTTCGAAATTACTAGAATAAATTTTAAAAAATAGCACATTGTTTATTACGTTATAAAGACACGAACTTTCGATTTTCATTGAATTTGGTGAATATTAATAGGTGTAAAAAGTGAAAAAAAAAACCGCGGGATGGGAAACTGACAAATTTTTTTTTTTTGAACATTTTCTAAAAAATGAGATTTGCTCTAAATTTAGGTTTTAGGGTGGTATAACACCATTCGGTGATGAAAACATTAATTTTCGAAATTATTAGAATATTTTTTTAAGAAAAATAGCACATTGTTTATTACGATATAAAGACGCTAACTTTTGATTTTCATTGAATTTGGAGTTGTAAATTTGAATTTAGTGAATATTAATAGATGTAAAAAGTGAAAAAAAAAAAACCGCGGGATGGGGGAACCCGACAAACGGGTTCCTCAAGACAGAGGAATCTGGTTCTCCCGGGTTAGGTTTTATGGTGGTATAACATCATTCGGAGATGAAAATATTAATTTTTTAAATTACTAAAATAAATTTTAAAAAAATAGCACATTGTTTATTTATTACTTTATAAAGACGCTAACATTCGATTTTCATTGAATTTGGAGTTGTAACTTTGAATTTAGTGAATATTAATAGATGTAAAAAGTGAAAAAAATTAACCCAGAGGGATGGGGGAACCCGGTTCCATTCCATTGATTAAATAGAATTATAAATAAAAATATTTATCTATTATTTTGTCAACATTCTAGCTTGTAGTGTGGTGGTAGTGCCTCAACGTTTTTAGTGTAAGTCCTGGTTCGATTTTAGTTAAACTCAATTAATATTTTCGTAAAAAAAAAAAAAAAAAAAATTGGTCTTTGCTCTTACGGTCAGACCGGTACCGGTTTATCCGGCCCGGTCCGACCGGTCCAGCTGTTAAGCAGCTGGACAGTGCCCAGCTGGCACGCGTTGGACACGCGAGCCTGCCAGCTGGACGGGGCATTTCTACAAATGCCCTCCTTTGGAGGGCATTTTTAGAAATGACATCTTTGAGGAGGGCACTTATACAAAAAATCCGAGGTTACAGGTCTCAATTCATACTGTGTCGTATTTTACTAAAACATGTTCACTATATTTTGTACCGTTTATATTGTGCTTGCTTGACCAAATTATCATATTGTGTTTGTCTAACATTATACGTGACAAGATAACTGTTATTTCAGAAAAATGGACGATATAAATATTAGGGTTAAAAACCTATAAACATATCAATATTTACTCAATATCGAAATTTGGTGTTTGAAGTTTGAAATATTTAAATGGACAGTCCCATGTTTTATTTTTGTTCAAATTTGGTGTCTCAACGTGTCTTTTCATCTCCCTTCAATCATTTTCAGCAATCTATTCACTCACTCATAATCCGCCACTCTTTACTTTTCACAAAATTGCCAAATTTCCACGAAAACTTCAACTTTCAAAAGAAAAGGTTTCCAGCAAAGAGGTGTGGAGCGATTTACAGCAACAATAGAGTGGAATTTACTTGCGCGCATGTGGCCAATTTCTTAGGTGATGGACATCAAGGTGACGAGAATGGAGCATGCATGAGAACTCGAATTTGACAGTCGGTTTCTTCGGGATTGATTTCTATAAAGTAATCACACCGAAACATCAATTTTAAGCAAAAATGAAACTTGGGACTCTCAATTTTAGCATTTCAAACTTTAGACGCCAAATTTCAACAGGACAAACATTGGACTGTCTATAGGTTCTTAACCCTAAATATTATATAGGGTTAAAGGTACTTTTGGTGCCACATGTTTGACCTGTGTAGGTTTTTTGTGTCATATGTTTCATTTTGTAAGTTTTTCGTGCCATATGTTTGAGAGGTTGTATGCTTTTGGTATTTCCGTTAGTCAACAGTTAGTTTGACCGTTAAATGCTTTTATTTTATTCAATTTAGTCCTCAAATTTATATTTATAAAATTTAATATTTACAATTTAGTCCTTATTGTTTGCTCAAGTCACCGTCCAAGGCTGCCGTCCACCACCCACCACCTCCAAGGCCGCCGACCGCCACAAAACGGGCCGGCCACCACCCCACGGCACCGGCCACCACTGCTTGGGGCCGAAAACCACCACAATTGGTGGTGGCCGGCCCCAATTGGTAGTGGCCACCTCAACTGGGGCCGGCCACCACCAATTGGTGGTGGCTACAGCCCCAATCGGGGCCGGCCACCACCAGTGGTGGTGGCTACAGCCCCAATCGGGGCCGGCCACCACCAGTGGTGGTGGCTACAGCTCCAATCGGGGCCGGCCACCACCAATCGGTGGTGGCTACAGCCCCAATCGGGGCCGGCCACCACCAATTGAGGCTGCCGGCCCCGATTGGAGCCCTCTGTGGCCCCAATCGGGACCGGAGGCCCCAATTGGTGGTGGCCAGCCCCGATTGGGGCTGTACCCACCACCGATTGGTGGTGGCCGGCCCCGATTGGGGCTGTACCCACCACCGATTGGTGGTGGCCGACCCCGGTTGGGGCCGTAGCCACCACCACTGGTGGTGGCCGGCCCCAATTGGGGCTGTAGCCACCACCAATTGGTGGTGGCCGGCCCCAATTGAGGTGGCCACCACCAATTGGGGCCGGCCACCACCAATTGGGGTGGTTTTCGGCTCCAATTGGTGGTGGCCGGTGCCGTGGGGTGGTGGCCGGCCCGTTTCGTGGTGGTCGTCGGCCTTGGAGGTGGTGGGTGGTGACCGGCGGCCTCGGATGATGACTTGAGCAAACAATAGGGACTAAATCGTAAATATTAAATTTTAGAAATATAAATTTGAGGACTAAATTGAACAAAATAAAAGTATTTAACGGTCAAACTAACTGTTGACTAACGGGAATACCAAAAACATACAACCTCTCAAACATATGGCATCAAAAGCCTACAAAATAAAACATATGGCACCAAAAACCTACACAGGTCAAACATGTGTCACCAAAAGTACCTTTAACCCTATTATATATTTTAACTCGAATCTTTTACAAATGTTAAGAATGATTCAAAATCAATCAATATCAATTCTTCATAAATAAATTCAAATTAAAGAGAAATAAATCTAATCGGAACTGAATCTTCTTGAATCTACTTCTCTGATCTTCAGCCTACCTAGATATCAAATAGTAAAACTACTGATCCTCTTCTATTTAAAGGGAACTTGATGTAAGGGCAAAGATTCAAGAACAGACAATTCTTATAAGAAATAAGATATACTACTACAAGCTACATGAAAGGAAGACGAAGGACCGGGTATAATTTGTCGGGTCACCAGTTAGGAGTTCTTTTTAACCCAATAAATATAGTATGTTTTTTTTAATAATATAATAACAAAAAATAAAAAATAGACGTTGTACCTTGCTACACGCATACACATTGTCATCATAAGGACATAAAAGAACATAATCACGTCGACATAAATATTATTAAAAAATATTAAATTAAGCTATTTAAGTCTTAAAATAGAAAATTTTAATTTTTTTAAGTCAAATGCTCGAGCGATCCCTTTAGTGAACATTGCTCCCGGTCGCTCGAGTATTTGACTTAAACTTTTTGTTAAATTTTTTTTTACCTTATTTAGTTTAATTTAGTTTTTTTTTTTAGTAAGACTCTATTTTGTATCATTATCGGAGTAGACATGACAATGCCCTTTTATTATCCTCATATAACGATAACTTGCACGCGGAAAGAACAGTCTGGTGTCTAGTATTAATGGTGAAATCAAAATCCGGTTGGTCCGAAAAACCGGTGAAAACCGAACCGGTCATGACCGATAAAACCAAATCCGAAATATTCGTTTTGGTTTTTTCCGGATTTTTTTTACTCTAGTTCGAGTTTTGAGCTTCGAAGACCGTGAGACCGAAGCGACCGTTATGCTAGTTAAATATAACTAATATATATTATATTATTTGATATGTATCAATATAATTCATTAGTTAGGTTAATATAAATTGTAAAAGATGAACTTACGAATATATTTTTTTTCTACTTTTATTTTATAATTTATATAATTAATTGATGGACGCTATTTTTTATTCCGGTTTGATATAGTCCATGAAAATGACGATAATTTTAAATGATAATTGCTAATTTTGGTTTCAGTTTAAACCGAAAGCCAAACCGGAAAACCGTACTATCGATGGACGGTTTATTTTTTTTCTGACGGTTTTTGGTCTGATTTTTTTAATGAAAAAAATCGGACCGAAAATATAGGTATTCGACTGAAACAAATAAAAACCCGATCCGACCTGTCAGATTTCACCCATTTCTAGTATAAGCATTAGAGAAATCTACTCAAGTGGATTCAAAGACATCTATTTTATTTTGCATGTATATGTACGAAGTAAAAGTAACGGTTACACAAATATATTCGACCATTTTAATTTAGGAAAATTGGTGGCATAGTTAATTAGTGTATATAACTTTTATATACAAAGTCTTATGTTCGAGTTTAGATTATATTAATTTATTTATATAATTTAAATAAATGATATTTGTAGGGGCGGCAATTCGTGCGTGTCAATAATTGTGGCGTGTTAAACTTACGAACACACGGTAAAATTATTGTGCCACGATTTACAAACACGAACACGACACGTAATTTTTTGTTCATGTATGTGTCGTGTTGTCGTATTGTGTTAAGTTATTCAGTTGTAAATCTCTATATAAGATCTTTAAGAAAAAGAATCAAAATAATTATTTCTGTATAGTAAGTTCGTAATATAATGTTAACAAATTCTAAAAATTAAACAACTAATTGAAGTTTTGAAAACTATTAAATAAAATTCGTTGAAATAAAAGTACTCTAAAATTAGACTTGGTAGATTTTTATCATAAATACAAATATGCCCCAACAAATTGTATCCCGCTAATTTTATTCATGTTAACTTATTATCGTTCTACTATATGCTTGCACGAACGTGTTGGTGCAATATCTATTCCTCTATATAAAAGTCAAGGTTAGTTTGAGCTGACTCCAACAAAATAAATTACACATTTTACCATTTGTATTTTTAAACCCAAACCGTTTCATTGCTTCTCTGTAGGGTTCCATTCAAGATCCAAACGACACTGTTGATCATTGCCATTGATACCTTATAAAATTGAAGCCTACCAACTATGATCGTACGTATAAACGATGTTCCTCTTCCCAATTTCAAGAATTTCATTCATCCCACATTTTCATATTCAAAACGACGTATCCATTCCACCATCAGGCAGGCAGTTCTCCTCATAAAGCATATCACAACCGAGATACTTACCAAGATTTGCAGCATCCCACGCGTAGCTTTTTTATACATTTTTTTTAACAACCATCAAATCTCTTATTGTATTCGGTGATACCGTTATTAAAGTACAGTGCATGACGGTGACTTGTGGCGCAACATGAGTTCTAAATTATAATAATCGTCACTCTGTTGCCGCTACTATGTGGCAGATTTCCGGCCACTCTCATGATGGAGAATTTTTCTGATGTACCTCCCAGATCGGGATAGCGGTTTGCCATGGCAGGATGCTTCATTATCGAGAAAAGTCTGACAATGGTACAAAAACATTTGTTTTCTAGAGTTTAAAATTTGTTTGTTCTTGTAGAATTCATTCATTCTCAGTCCATGTCATTTTACTACTGCATCTATACAATCTAATTCACTATCTAAACTTTTGTTGAGTTGTACTTTTGGTTACTCCTATAGAGTCATTTTCATATATCTAAACGATCATGTGTCATTTTGGACGCATCCTCCGTTTTTTTTATTATCATCTATGTCTACTACTCTTTGAGATATTTGATTATAAATCTTTTAGAAGTAGAACCAAAGACCTTCCAACTGTTTCTATCATTAGTACCTACTTCAACTTGGCGCTACCATTTACTTGTGGGTTGTACGTAAGGCTGGTTTTTGTCATGGGTTTCAACACTGCAGTACTGTATAATGATGTTAATCATGATTATATTTTGTGGTGTACGTGTAACTCTTTGAAGCCTATTGGACCACTTAATTTTTGTCACATTTAATTATATAAAAAAATATTGTTCTGTTTTAGAGAACTCATGTAATTTTCAGATTTATATATGATCAACCTCTAATGAATTGGCATCATATGTTTAATCAATTTGTTACGCAACAATTATTTTGTTATCTATAAATAAGTCATGTTGCATGTGCAAAACTGATCATACTATTTGTTCCACATATTGTTATGTTTTTAACTTATATAATGTGTATCAACAAGTTCTAATGTGTTCCGTGCCTGCAACGTACAAACACGTCAATGATGTCTATCATTTATTAAAGGGTTAAGAACACAATAGGGGCCTGAATGTTTGCCAAAAGGGGTCTGAATTGTAAAATGGTATTATTAAGGGCCTGAATTTTCATGTTTGTGTTTTTTCGGGTTTCCGTCCAAATTTTCTGTTAAATGTAACAGAACCACGTGAAATGACAGAATTACCCTTTTGCAATTATTATACAATTTATCAGTTTAATTAACGAAATGTGAAATGTCTAAAATACCCATGCACACTAATTATGCCCTTAAGGCCACCACAGCTCCGGCCACCGCCCCGACGACCACCCCGACTCCGGCAACCACCACCCGGCTCCGGCGACCACCACCCCGATTCCGGCGACCGCCAAAAAAGCTCCGATCGGGGCTTTGGAGCTCTGTGGCTCCGATCGGGGCCACAGACTGGAGCTCTTTGGCTCTGGTCGGGGCCACAGGGCTCCAGATCGGAGCTCTCTGTGGCCCCGATCGGACTTCATCTTTTTAGGTCAAGCATGTGAGTGACACACTTTGGTCGGAGGGCATTTTCAGGTTTTCAGTTTATTTTCGGTCACATGCCAAGCATGTGACCACTTTCTGTCACTTTTAACAGAAAAAAGACGGAGACCTCTCATATAAACATAACTCAAAATTCAAGCCCTTAATAATATCATTTTTCAATTCAGACCCCTTTTGACAACATTGGCAAACATTCAGGCCCTTGTTGTGTTCTTAACCATTTATTAAAACACTTTATGAATTTTTTTTACTTATTTAATATTCTATGTATATGTTTTGAGAGTATTTATATATAATATAATTTAGATACCAAAACTCTAAAATTATGCCATGTCATCCTAAAGCAATCTGATTGGTCGTAATGATTTAATTTTTTTTATTAATTTAATCAGTGCATTTAGTCCCTTCTCACATCCCAACTTCCGTTATTTTAGCTAGCTACCGTTTCGTTTCACTCATCTGTTACTGTTATTGCCAGAGGTTACAACTTTCGTTTGGGTGTTTCTGTTTGACCATTAAGACGAAAACGGTATTAAATTCGTGCCTCCGTCGGTGACTCCGATGCGCTGAGTCTTTTTAATTGTTGGGGTTTATGACTGACAGCCATGGCTGACCGCAAGCTTCCAGAATCGCCAAGGAGATAATGTAGATGATTTCACAGTTCGCACACAATCGGGGAAGTGGTCGTATTTGGGTCTTCTTCAGTTCTTCCCGTTTTAGCTGCATGTTCTTCCCTAAGTTCATTGGCGGAAAGCAACACTCTCTGAGAATAAAACGGTCGATATGCAAAGCCGCTTTCTCCACTCAAACAAGAAAACCAGACAACCACAGCCCATGGAATCTTCTTGATCCTCTCTTCACCGGCAAGTACTATCAATCATCAATCACGTAAAGTTGAAACAATACCCTAGATTTTTTTATTTCCCCTTAAAATCTGAAAATTTCGGAGTTCTAGATTCTGAATTACGATTTGTGTGAGTTCTTAAATTGAATTACGATTTGTGTGAGTTCTTAAATTGAATTACGATTTTGGTTCTTTGTGTTTTAGTTCAATTTTCAGGTAGCCAATTTAAGAATCACCGTTATTAAGTGAAATAAACACACTCTCAATAGACTGAAAATATTTTATTTTTGTATTACTGTGTTCGTAAATTATTTTAGGGTTTTCAAAATAGAATGCAACATGTAGACTAGAACTTTAACTTCTCAGAACCCTAATTAGAAGCTCAATTAAGAAAAATAGAGATCATCTTATTATCTTAAGAAACTTAAGCATTGATAGTTTTTTATTTTTAGCAGTTTTCATGACATTGCTTTTTACATTTCTCCTTCACTAAGCGATCTATGGAAGAACTTCATAAATTTGCTCTTATCAGTGTTAGAAAACTCATCTGAGACCAAAAGAGACAAGTCATCATCTCGATATAAAAAATTCAAAATTTAGTATTAAATCGAGGATAGCTCCATTAATATCGACAATTTCTTAAAAATTTCATTGTCTGAGAAGTTCTTCATGTTGTTAGGCTACTTAGCTCTGTCTCATATTGAGATTTACATTCCTCTTGGTTGAGTTAACCGTGAGGAATTTGCAGGAAATTAAGATCATAATAGTTTGTTGATCACTTTGGTTACATTTTCTGTTGGCGAAGTTTGAACGATTTGGGATTTGCTTGCTCGGGATTGTTTCGTTAATCGATGCCTCGATCTTTTTCAGCCTCATATACAATGTATCCTAAGTCGCAAGATCTGCAGATGAGATAAGGTGAAGCGAGTAGGAAGAAAATTTTGGAGTATACGCGGTATACCTTGGTCATGTTTGCATCTATTCAGGTGAGAAACTAATGTTCTAGATTTTGTTATTTATTAGTATAGATACTGCCTTAGATTCTTGAAATTTGATGTTAGTATTTAAATGTGGGCTAATGAGGTTCTGCCACTTTTATCCTAAACTTGAATCAAAATAGACGAATGTGATAGAATCTCTACCGTTAGCCATACCATGATTGAGAAATAAACTTACTTTATGGGAAAATTTGGTGTTTTACTTCATATTTTTGCTCCAATGTGGGTGACCGTCCATTTACTATGGGTTTTTATTCATTTCTAATAACACCTCGCCCATGTATGTTCCTATAAATTTTGAAAGTTCAGCTCCTTTAACATTTCACTTTAAATGCCTCAAGATTTATATAAAGAAAACCGAACTTTGAAGGTTTGACAAAATAAAATAAAAACAAAGAAGTATTTGTTTTATGACAAAAAAAAAACATAGTAAACTTTCAACCACATAAAAAAAATATACAAATTATGTAGGTTTCTTCATAAAAAAACTTAACGAAATTGCACAAGTTACTATCAAATTATGCATTTTAACGTGATGCAAAATGCGTTAATTCGTAAATCTTCCTTTAAATACATTACATGGACATGTGCGTTCGCCATCACATTTAACCGGCTGCTTTCATTACGGTCTATTTAATTCGGGTCTTTTCAGAGTTTTCAAGAAATATTTGATATGGCAATCTGTGTATCAAAGACCGGAAGATAAGGAAATTCCGTCACAACACAACCTGAAGATGTTGTGATATAATTTTACAAGCAGTTTATAGAAAGATGTCTTATGAACATGTAATATACACAGATGTAACAGGTATTGGAGAACACAACTTCTTAGCTTTATCATTGCAGGTTCTATCAATCGCATTAATTGGCATTGCAGGTTCTATCAATCGCATTAATTGTGGGTGCCACCGCAGGTTTGTTATACAAATTAAGTTATGTAAACTTTTTAAAATTTAAGTGCTTAGATGAAGTGCGAAGGTGGTTTAATAATTAGAACCTAGACTGAGCCCAACATTTAGAAATTTAATACAATTTGGAGCTCATTTATGTTTGCAGATTGGATAATTGTTGATATGTTGAGTTGTGGTGGCACATAAAAGATCATCAAACTTAAGTTAAGCATTGTGCATCGAGAACATATATGTAGTAATTGTGGTCGCGTTATCTTCTACGAGTATGGCAAACAATGGTCCTTCCTTACGCAATGGTTCTCGGTGTTTCTTCAATTGAGTAATGAAAATATAATGTTTAGTGCAGTTATTGTGGAGGATTTGATAGCAAGATGGAAGAAGTTAACAAAATAATTAATTCGATAAAAACGCAGAGAAGGCAAAGAAGGAAGATGAAGATTAAGATTAAGGTGAGTGAATTCATTAAATTTGGTCGTGTGAAGAGCAATGTCACGTGGATGTGCCATGTGAATGAAGGTTTACATTGGAATAAGAACATTGAAAAAATTTACTACAGAAAACATTGAATCCCGCGCAATGCGCGGGGCAATTACCTAGTATAAATTACATTCAACATCAATATATATTACCGGTTATTGCACGTGCAGATATACTAGTTTGTGTAAATTTAGAAATTGCTATCAAAAACCAACATTTACTTAATAATATAATTAGATATACGTCCATCTAAGCGGAATTTTGTCTCTTAGAATTAGACGGATCAAATGGCCCAACAACCGCAGCCAGCCGACAGAAACTCTAACACCGCGCCGCCGCCACCGAATCCCCCGTCGCCGGCCCAATTACCACTACATCAGAGCGACGCGGATGAAGAAGACGAGAACGTGAAACAGCTACAAGAGTGTTCTTCAGTGTACTTGTCCTTGCAGGTACAAATCGATGAAGAAAAACACACGACATTCTTCGTCCGTCTGTTTTGTGTTTTTATTTCAAATTAAAACCCTAGTTGAAACCACTCCTCTCTTTTTCTTCTGATTAAACAATCCTGATTTGATTTTACAGGATTGTCTGGTGAATTCCAACAGAAACTGGAAATTGTGCCAAAAGGGTATGAAAATCGATTTAATTTGTTGCTCTTCTCTTCTCTGCTCTGCTCTCTTATGTTTGCTATGTAGGGTATTATTCATTAATATCAACAGCAGCACAGACTTAGTTTATTGTGTTTACTTGATATTTAGATTTTGCCTTGAATGGTTCAGAACTAGAGACATTCTAATGGTTCTGCAATTTATTTGCCCTTTTCTAGTTGAGTGTAGTTAGATATGTGAATTGCTTATTATTTCTCTTTTGATTGATATGCAGAAGTTCAAGCTCTAAAGGCTTGCCATGAGAGGAGAAACAAAGACAGATCCAAGTGATTAGTGCAATAAAGAAGAATTTATTGTAAGATTAAACTACTACTACTGCAATTGATCTAAGGATTCGATATTATAGGTTAAATTCAATATTTGTATTCGGTGGCATAACC
Organism: Clarkia xantiana subsp. parviflora; assembly: GCA_036873135.1. Classification (NCBI taxonomy): domain Eukaryota; kingdom Viridiplantae; phylum Streptophyta; class Magnoliopsida; order Myrtales; family Onagraceae; genus Clarkia; species Clarkia xantiana. Next base: position 12,971,447 of record JAPTYO010000012.1, on the reverse strand, counting down.
TAACCTTATGAGGGTTGAACAAATTATTTCTTCCAAGTTTTTGTGCCGAAGGGCTAACTTCATTGGATTCGATACAACATTTTGTGTAATTTTGCTCTTCATCATAATGGGATTGTCAAAAGAATTTCAAGAGACTTGACCATCAACTTTCTTCTTTATTTTTTTTGTAGCTGCATTATACATGCTACTATCCCTGTTGTAGTTCATGTGATCTTGCCAAAACTCAATTCATTTCAATAGCTCCATTTACAGTAATTAGTAACTAAAACATATAATGTTAACTTAGATGAGTTTGAAGTGGGTACCGGTTGACAAGGAAATAAGATTGAATTTAAAGAGAGGCAAAACCAAAGTTCAGGTAATAAATTACTGAGATGGTTGTTGATTGAATTTACTAATTGATGTCTCAAATTTAAAATGTTAATATTTGATGTCCCAACTATTGTTGTTTTTCACGTTTTTCAATTGATTTTGGATTTTTTATTTCTCGATTGATTTTGGATTTAAAATTATCTTAAGCAACAAAAACATATTTTTTACTTTTCGAAGTATCATATTTGTTGCTCATGGTTTAAGCTTATTTGTTGCTTAAAAATCTTGTTTTTGTTTCGTCAATTTTAAGAGAAAGAAATGGAGATCAACACCAATTTGATAGTTGTGACATTGAATATTTACATTTCAAATCCGGGACAACGATTAGCAACAAGTAACCCTAGATATAATAGGATATGCATTGCAGAATATGAGTTTTAAGTAGTAGTAGATGATCACTTCATTTATGGAACAAGTAACCCCAACACATCAGATTGTGCTATACACGGTTACACACAACTCAGCACATAAAGCAGACAGCAAAATTAGGTATGAAGATGATCTCATTGTTCACTATTACTAAAGCAACAATTAGTTCAACCAACCACTAATTTTTTTCTTATTTCTATTAATATTGCTAGCTAAGCTAATAATCCACACAATGCAAAAGACATGAAGGATTGCGATCACTTTTCAGAGATGAACTTGACAGATACACTGTTGACACAGTGGCGTTCATCAGTCGGAGTTGAGAATCCTTCACCCTTGAAGACATGGCCGAGGTGGCCACCACAAGCCGTGCATGTTATTTCAGTTCTCCTACCATCTGGGTCAGGCTGCATTGCAACAACCAACAACAACAACAAAGAAAAGTAAGTAGTTTGTTTTATTTCTTCTATACAGACAGATTCATTCATGTTGAAAATTAGTCATCAACTATATATACACGAAAGCAAGCTAACAAAACAACTCACAGAGCGAGTGATAGCGCCAGGGAGGCCCTCAAAGAAAGCAGGCCAACCACAACCAGAATCAAATTTAGTGGTGGACTTGTAGAGTGGTGTTCCACATCCAGCACAGTTATATATCCCATCTGCATAAAACTTGTTATACTCTCCTGTCCCTTTAATCCTGCCACCCATATCACCAAACCCAGTTAATTATTAATTAAAAAAACCACAGACTGATTGATGATCCCTAGCTAGCTAGCTAAGCAAGTTATCTCCAATATCATGTCTCAATTACTAAGCAAGCCATGGCCAAAAGGACTGTCTACATCTCAAAATGTAATTGATTTGAGATACTGGAAAATTCCCTCCCACTTTATGTTCTTGTTAAGGAATTCCACTCCACAACACAAATGACATGGGATTGGTTAACACTAGACAAAGTTCATCATTCTAATTAGCTACTACTAGATCTTATATCCTAAAGACAGAGGTTGATGATGGCTGAGGCTAACACTGAATGGCTTTTGTAAGACTTGACAAGGCTATGAGTGATTATAAGCATTTAAACCAGCAGAATAGTGTTTATATCATGTTACCCCCATTGCAGAATAGCAAAATAGAGCTCACAACCATAGATACACTTCATTTTGCCACCAAAGAATATACACATAAAATCAAAAGTCATAGTTGCTCAACAAATTGATTGATGCGTTAAAAGTATTATTAGATAATAGAAAAAAAAAAAACATTAATCAAAGAAGTTGATTCCATGATCGCCGTGATATCAGAGTCTAGGTGATAACATGATCTCGAATAACGAAATTGAAACCATTACCGATGTATTCATCTACAGAATTGCAGAAGAGTTAGGCACAAACAGCAAAGTCAAATGTTAATACTGTACATGCAAGTATGGAGGCGGCGAGTAAAATGGAATTCAATTACATCTAGAGAGAGAGAGAGAGAGAGAGAGAGAGAGATTACTGACTCTGTTCCCTTCTCGCGGAGGATCCGAAACTGCTCCGGGGAGAGAACGGCCCTCCACTCCTCCTCCGACTTGTGGATCTTCTCAGGGACGGCCATTGCTTTCGCGACGCAGTTGACTTAATGAACACGTTAAAATTGAGGAGCGAGACAGAAAATGGAGGGATGGAGATATGGGATAGTGTGGATTTGTTTGGCATTTATTTATAAGAGATCCGGGATAGTGAACTTGGACAGATTATCGGTTCAAGGGAGGATGTGTCGAACTTGGCAATGTTTTGTAGCGAAATGAATGGTGTTTCCATGGAATGTATATATATATTACATTTAAATAATATAACGTACTTTGGAATGTTAATTTTATTACAATATAATTTTGTTTTACTAATATTATACCATCATTTTACAACTACTATATCTTTCTTCATTATAACAAAAAAAATATATAATAATATAAAATTAGAACTGAGATTACATAGTTTTAATATTTTATTATTATTTATTAAATAAATTAAGTAATTGATTATGTTCTTATGATAAACTTATTTATTATTTATTATTTTTATTATAATAAAAACTGCTTATATTATTCATATAAAATAAGTAAAAATTTCCGTAATATTTTTTTTTTATAAAAATATCTTATAAATTATATAAATGGTTTCCATTAAAAGAGTTTTAATAGCACACGTAAATTTATTTTTAATATTTTTTAGCATAAAATTTAATTTTAGTATTTTAAAATTTGTTCTTTTATTCATGCATCAAACACAAAACTTAAAATTTAAATATTATTAAGTTTTAGTTTTCAAAATAAGTTACATTTAAATGATGATATCATATTAATATATAGTATAATCTGAAATATATTAATATTAGTTAGAATAATATAATGTTCAAATATATCAAATGTTGTAATATAATATTATATTTTATATTGCAACATAACAAAATACTACAATTTATGATTATTATTTAACTTATGTTATTTGCAATGTCACTTACAATGTACCAAACGGCAGAAGTGTAGACATTTTTTTTTGTTGCCAACTAAAGTGTAGACAGATAAAAAAGTAATTATTATTTATAATAAGTTTGGAGTCGACCCCTAAGATAAGATATTTGTAGATATCCTAATTCAAGCTTCTCTAGGTGAGGACTGAGGAGTGATGAACAACGAAATTATTACAAACTCCATTCTCATCAAAGTATCCAAAAATGAGTTTGCTTCCGATAATTCCTTCCAACTTTGGAAGTTGATCTTTGGTCCAAACAATATATAATTAGGAAAGTATGATATTTTTAAGAATATATATATAGTAGTTATAGTTATAGTTATAAAGAGAGAGAAGTAAATTGGAAAAGAATATATATTATATTTATATAGATGAATATATATGTATATTAATATTAAAATAAAGAAATATATAATTGTTTGTTTATTTGTATATGTTGTTTATATATATTATCGGTCTTGCCGAAATATATATTTACCTAATGAATATATATATTAAGCTATATGTTTATATATATATATATATAGTTTACATATATACCTCCATCATATATTGTTTACATATATATATATATATATCTTTCCATCTTCATGATCTATATATTATTAATGAAGTGGGTGGCGCCTGTTAAGAACGACGGAGAAAAAATTGCCTAGCCTAGTGTCACGACGGACGTGGAGTTTACATGATCTAAGGGTTGGCCGTGACACGTCGGGCCTCGTTTACAAATCGGAATCCATATCAAAGAGTCTTGGGATGTGTATAATTTTAGAAGATTCTAAAAGACTCCACACACTTGTAGATAACTCTTGTAATATGTAGAATTATCTAGAGATAGCATTTAATGGGTAGTTGTGACTCTTGTAATTAATGCGGGTAGTTGGTAGATGACTCCCTTGGAGCCTATATAAGGGGGAACTCTCCTCATTTATAAATCATCTAAGAAATCATAAGCACTTGAGTTCCAAAGCTCCTCTCCACTTCATACTCTTCTCATCTTAGTTTTGCTAGGGAAAAGGCTGACTTAGGAGCAGAATCCTAAGGCCGCACGGGTTAGGGAGCGCTAGATAATCCAGGTCCGTGACAAGTGGTATCAGAGGAAGGTTAATCGATGGCATCCCAGTCAGAGGCGGTGAGAAGACCCGGATGAATACCAAGGAGCAGTTGGCGGACCCATATCATCAACTCGCGGTGCTACAGAATGTGGTGGCGGAAGTCCAAGCAACGCGGTTGGTGCGTCCAAAGGTGTGGACGAAATCCATTCTGGAATGGAGGAAATCCAGAAGGATGTGAAGGACTCAACTGAGGAACTTTGGAAGAAGGGTGACATGCTCGGAGCTACCATCACGGCCATCCGAGAAGAGGTGAATGAGCTCGTGGGTTTGCGAGCGGAGGTGGCTGAACTCAAGAGGGAGCTGAATCGGGTGCGGAGAACCCGCGTCGAAGGGGCGGGCGCGGTACAGCTCGGTCCGCGTCCGGACGTCCTTAGGCCGGACAAGTTCAAGGGGTCTCGAGTGGCCAAAGACGTGGACAACTTCCTTTTTAGCATGGAGAACTACTTCCGAGCCACGGCAGTAGACGATGATATGTCTCGGCTAGGTATGATCTTTTCCTATTTGCAAGATAATGCACTAGTTTGGTGGCGTCATAGGCAGGACAACCGACTAGGGGAGGAGATCCAAACTTGGGAAGAGTTCATGGCGGAATTTCACAAACATTCTACCCGGAGTATGCCGAGAACGAAGCGCGGGGAAAGCTTCGTCGATTGGAGCACAAGGGGGAACTTGGTGAGTATGTGAAGCAATTCACGGAGTTGATGCTTCAAATTCCTTCCATGACCCAAAACGAGGCTTTCTTCAGTTCATGGACGGTCTCAAACCATGGGCTAAGACGGAGTTGGAGCGTCGGGGCGTGGAGAACTTGGAGAAGGCGATAGTGACGGCCGAGTCGCTGCACGAATTTCGGTCGGAGAAGTCCAAACCAAATGGTGGGGGAGATCGTGGTAAACCTCCTCATCCTAATTGAGGGAAATCCCACAAGCCCGATGGAGGAAAGTCCGATGGCGGAAGATTCACCAAGTCGTTTTCCAAAAATATAGGTGGATCGCGATGGAAGGATCGTGGCCCGATGGAGTGCTTCTTGTGCAAGGGGCCTCACTTGGCTCGGGATTGTCCAAAACGGGAGAAACTCGCAGCTCTCGTGACTTCGGAGGAGATGGAAGAAGAAGGAACGCGGTTGGGTTCGCTGCGGATCCTTAGCTCCATTCAAAGCAAAAAGGCCAAGGCGAAAGGCCTAATGTTCGCGGAGATAGGAGTTGCCGACAAGAAGATGAATGCACTTGTCGACACGGGGTCTTCCAACCTCTTATGTCCGATGATGTTGCAAAGAAGCTGAACCTTCGCTTGGAGAAAACCAATACGACGTTGAAGACGGTGAATTCGAAGGAAGTCCCGACATGCGGAATTGCCCGCGAGGTAAGCATTAAAATGGGTATTTGGAGCAGCAAAGAAACGATGGAGGTGATCCCTCTCGATGACTACGACTTTGTTATCAGGATGGACTTCCTCGATCAGATCGATGCTATGATAGTTCCTTTTGCGGATTGCATTTGTATTCTGGATGCGAGGTGCCAATGTATTGTGCCGGTCAATCGTTCGAAGGGAGGTGACAACAAGACCTTGTCGGCCATGCAACTCAAGAAGGGAGTCCGCAAAGGAGAGTGTACTTACCTCGCGACCTTGAAGTTGGACGAGGGTGAAAGCCGAGGGGACGAAATCCCGGAGGAAATAGCCCAAGTCCTTGGAGAATTTGGAGACGTTATGCCGGCTGAGCTTCCAAAGGAGTTGCCACCTAAGAGGGAGGTGGACCACAAGATCGAGTTAGTCCCGGACGCACGGCCACCCGCCATGGCGCCATATCGCATGGCACCCCCGGAGTTGGAGGAGTTACGAAAGCAGCTCAAGGAGTTGTTAGATGCGGGATATATCCGGCCTTCCAAGGCCCCGTTCGGCGCGCCGGTGCTGTTCCAAAAGAAGCATGACGGATCATTGTGGATGTGCATCGACTACCGGGCGTTGAACAAGTTGACGGTGAAGAACAAGTACCCGATTCCTCTCATCGCGGACTTGTTTGACCAACTTAGCGGGGCGAGGTGGTTCTCAAAGCTGGACTTGCGCTCGGGATATTGGCAAGTTCGGATCGCGGAGGGAGACGAACCAAAGACGGCTTGTGTGACGCGCTACGGATCATACGAGTTCCTCGTAATGCCCTTCGGATTAACAAAATGCGCCGACTACATTTTGTACTCTCATGAACAAGGTACTCCATCAATTCCTCAATCGTTTCGTTGTGGTTTACCTTGACGACATTGTGGTGTATAGTCGGACATTGGAGGAACATATCGAGCACTTGCGCCAAGTGTTCGAGGCATTGCGGGAGAACACCCTCTACGTGAAGAAGGAAAAGTGCGTGTTTGCACAACGAGAAGTCCCCTTTCTCGGTCACATTTTTGGAGGTGGGCGAGTTCGCATGGATCCGTCCAAAGTCAAAGCAATCATGGAGTGGGAGCCACCAACCAAGGTGACGGAGTTACGATCGTTCCTTGGCTTGGCTAACTATTACCGGCGGTTCATCAAGGGATACTCGAGCATTACCATGCCACTCACGGACCTGTTGAAGAAGGGCCTAACTTGGGAGTGGACGGAGAAGTGTCAAACGACGTTCGATCGCTTGAAGCGGGCGGTCACGGAGGAGCCCGTTCTCGTGTTACCGGATTACAAAAAGCCATTCGAGGTGGAGACGGACGCCTCAGACTTTGCCATTGGAGGAGTTCTCATGAAAGATGGGCATCCAATTGCCTACGAGTCCCGGAAACTTAGCGACATCGAAAGGTGGTACACGGTCCAGGAGAAGGAAATGACGGCGGTGGTGCATTGCCTTCGAACATGGAGGCACTATCTCCTTGGATCCCGGTTCGTGGTGCAGACCGACAACGTGGCTACGAGTTACTTCGAAACCCAAAAGAAGTTGTCACCTAAGCAAGCAAGGTGGCAATATTTCCTAGTGGAGTTCGACTTAACGTTGGAGTACAAACCGGGGAAGACAAACTCGGTTGCGGATGCGCTAAGTAGGCGAGTGGAGTTGGCAGCCATAAGCCGACCTGAATGTACGTTCAACGGGAGGATCAAGGAGGGGCTTAAGCACGATGCGAGGGCCCAAGCGTTAATGGTGATGGCGACCGAGGGGAAGACACGGCAGTTTTGGTGTGAAGATGGCTTACTCTACACCAAAGGACCACGACTGTACGTGCCTCAACATGACAACCTTCGGAGGGAGATCTTGCGGGAGTTCCACAACTCGAAGTGGGCGGGTCATCCGGGAATTCATCGCACCGTGGCACTTGTGGAGGACAAGTACTTTTGGCCTCAATTGCGGGACGATGTGGAGATGTACGCGAAGACTTGTCTTGTGTGCCAACAAGATAAGTTGAAGCAAAGGTCAACCGCGGGACTTCTCGAGCCTCTTCCTACCCCGAAGCGACCATGGGAGAGCGTCTCAATGGACTTCATCGTCAATCTTCCCAACTCTGAAGGATGTCAAACGCTAATGGTGGTGGTGGACAGGTTCTCCAAGTACGCAACATTCATTCCGGCCAAGAAGGATTGCTCGGCGGAGGAGGCGGCCAAGCTTTTCATGAAGCACGTTGTGAAGTATTGGGGAGTGCCATCCACAATCGTGAGCGATCGAGACCCACGATTCACCGGGAGGTTCTGGACGGAACTTTTCAAAATGCTAGGTACGGATTTAAATTTCTCCACTAGTTTACATCCTCAAACTGACGGTCAAACAGAGAGGTTCAATGCATTTTTGGAGTTGTACCTTCGGTACTACGTGAGCTCGATACGAACCGATTGGGCGAAATTGCTGGATGTGGCCCAATTCTCCTATAATTTGCAAAGGAGCGAGTCCACGGGGAGAAGTCCATTCGAGATCGTGACGGGACAGCAACCATCGACTCCAAGTACGGTGGCAACGGGTTATAAGGGGAGTAGTCCATCGGCATACAAGTTCGCCAAGTCTTGGCAAGAGGAGGCGGACATAGCACGATCATGCTTAAACAAAGCCACCAAGCGGATGAAGAAGTGGACGAACAAGAAGCGAAGACATACCGAGTACAACGTGGGCGACCAAGTGATGGTGAAGATGCACAATATTCTCCGTCACAAGGATGTTCACAAGGGGCTTGTTCGTCGCTACGAGGGTCCATTCCGGGTTCTCAAACGAGTTGGGAAGGTGGCGTATAAGGTGGAACTTCCAGCCAAAATGAAGGTCCATCCGGTTTTTAACGTGAGTATGCTCAAGTCATTTCACGAAGACAAGGAGGATCCAAGTCGAGCGGAATCATCTCGTGCACCAATTGGAGCAAATATGGCCTACGACCGAGACGTTGAAGAAATTTTGGCGGATCGGGGAGTACGGAAACGTTGGTGCAAGCCGAAGCGGGAGTACCTCATCAAGTGGAAGGGATTGCCAGAGTCCGAAGCAAGTTGGGAACCGGCGGAAGACCTTTGGTAGTTCACGAAGGAGATTGAGGCTTTCCATGATGCGGACGCGACGAGGGCGTCGCTCGATTAGGTGGGGGAGAATGTCATGGACGTGGAGTTTACATGATCTAAGGGTTGTCCCTGACACGTCGGGCCTCGTTTACAAGTCGGGAATCCATATCGAGGAGTCTTGGGATGCGTGCGATTCTAGAAGACTCCACACACTTGTAGATATCTCTTTTAATATGTAGAATTATCTAGAGATAGCATTTAATTGGTAGTTGAGACTCTTGTAATTAACGCGGGTAGTTGGTAGATGACTCCCTTGGAGCCTATATAAGGGGGAGCTCTCCTCATTTGTAAATCATCCAAAAAATCATAAGCACTTGAGTTCCAAAGCTCCTCTCCACTTCATACTCTTCTCATCTTAGTTTTGCTAGGGAAAATGCTGACTTAGGTGCAGAATCCTAAGGCCGCACGGGTTAGGGAGCGCTAGATAATCCAAGGCCCGTGACACTAGCCTAGCCTAGAGGCAGCTGCAGTCGCAACTATAGTTTTGGGATCATCCATATCCACGCTTTCTTGCATAGCCAAGAAGGTAACTAATTTGTTGAAATTGGGCTTATGGCCTTTTGCAAGCTTGTCCTTCTCTTATAGGCTATTTGGGCTCTTTGTTGTTGGGCTCGGTATTATTTTGTTGTGTGGACCGGTTTTATTTCGTGGGCCACTTTTATTTTGTGGGTTCCTTCTTTGTGTAATCAAACATTATATTTAGATTTAGGATTGTGGTGGGGATTCAACCAAGTGAAGGAACTTGAATCTGAGAAGCCACGACTTTTGTTCTCCCCTCTTTCTCTGCTAGGGTTTCATGGCCTAGTCAAGAATTCTTGAGCGATCTTTCCAATCTTGTGAGAATTTGTCATGGTATCAGAGCGATAAGGTGATCTTCACCTTGTTTCTCGATCCTTTGACTCCGCTGCTTTCATTCATCACTTCCGATTCCGTGACGGTTCGTCTTCACTTCGCAAATCTTTTGCGATTCATCTTTGCGTCTTGCGGGGAACGGCTTCGACGACCTTCAATTTCGGTTACCAGGGAGGTTGGCTTTCAAATCGGGATTTCTACGACCGTATATCTTCTTCGAGTCGCGTGTTGATTATCCTGCTCTTTTCTGATGTCGATCATTGATAAGAAAGGAGAAGATGAGAATTCTGGTGTGAAGATGGTACTCGATGCAACTAACCCGGAATTCCGAGACGCCATGGCTTTGGTAGACTCTTTTCACCCTCTTTACTTGCATGCGAATGATAATCCTGCTGCTCGCATGACCTCTGTTGTTCTTACTGGATCTGAGAATTATCCTAAATGGAGCCATGCTATGAAATCCTTGTTAGTTGGTAAAAACAAATATGGATTTGTTACTGGTGATTGTTTGCGTGAGAAATACAGTCCAATTTACCATGATCTTTGGGATAGATGCAACGCAGTTGTGTATGGTTGGATCATGAATTATATATCTGACGATCTTGCAAGCTCTGTTATGTACTCTGAAAGTGCAATGTTAGCCTGGAAAGAGTTGAAACAACAATTCGATAAGGTCAATGGCTCTAGGATTTACCAATTGCATAGGGAAATTGTCCTTACTCGTCAAGGTTTGGATTCTGTTTCGACTTTCTTTACCAAGCTTCGCCTCCTTTGGGGGGAATTTGATGCTGCTTGCTCTCTACCACACATTGAGGGTGAGCCCTTTGAGAAGCACTTAGAGCACAAGGAGAATATGCGTCTGTTCCAGTTTCTCATGGGGTTAAATGATTCTTATTCCACTGTGAGGAGTAATTTGCTTCTCTGGACTCCTCTACCCTCAGTCAATCAAGCATATAACTGCTTAATACAAGAAGAGAATCAGAAAGGGATTTCTTCAGATATTGCTGGATCAGTAATAGTTGGCACTGGGAATTTGATCTCTGTTGATGATAAACCCAAACTGAATCAGATGTTGGAGTGTTCCTTTTGCAATAAGAAGGGACACACCATTGAGAGATGCTATGCTAAAGGATGTGAATTCTGTAAAAAGAAGGGGCATGTCAAGGATAATTGTTTCAAGCTGAGAGATCAACAGAGGAAAGGAGGCAGTGTTAAGGCTAACACAGCAACCACTCATACTGAGAATAGTTCAAAGCCTGATCAGCAAACTAGTTTTCAAGGAAATGTGACCTTCACTCCTGATCAGTTCAACAAGCTTTTGCAATCCATGGGAGGAGCTGGTAGGACTGCAGGGATTGCAGGTGCTGCTGCTACTGGAACCATGGATGCTTGTCCCAAATCTGCTGGTATATCTCTTAACTCTCTTTACAATATTGATAGAGACTTTTGGATTCTTGATAGTGGTGCCACTGAACACATGACTTTTAGAAAAGATTGGTTAAAAGTTGAGCAATTGGTTCCAAAATCTAATGTTGTTTTACCTAATGGTGATTTGGCTGAGGTGAAAGGAATAGGTGATTTTTCTATTTCTCAAGATAAAAGGCTGAAGCATGTTCTCTTTATACCTTCTTTCAAATATAATTTGCTCTCTGTTTCAAAGTTAGCAAATGATCTGAATTGCAAAACCACGTTTTATCCCAAAACTGCCATTCTACAGGACCTCTCAAGTGGGAAGGTCTTGGGGATTGGGACTGAGCATTCAGGTTTATATTTCTTTAAAACTGCCTGTCATCCTGATGCTACTTCTTTTACTAGTATTGGACAGTTTAATGATGTACTTTTGTGGCATAAACGTTTAGGGCATGCTTCAGCTCAAAGTCTGCATCACATTGATAATCTTGGATTTACCTAAGAATAAGGCTGAAGCCATTCATACTTGTTCCATTTGTCCAAAGGCTAAGATCATTCGAAATTCTTTTTCTGATTCTGATTCAAGAGCTGGCTCACCTTTTGACCTTGTTCATTGTGATGTGTGGGGGCCCTATCAAAGTCCAACCCATGATGATAAAAAGTATTTCCTGACTTTGGTTGATGATAATTCCAGATTTACTTGGGTTCATCTTATACAGTTTAAATCTGATGTCTCTATTGTATTGAAAAGATTTGTTGCTCTGATTGAAACCCAGTTTTCTAAATCCATCAAGTGTTTTAGAACAGATAATGGAGGTGAGTTTTTTAGTGATCAAATCACTAATTTTTTAAATGAAAAAGGGATCATCCATCAGAGCAGCTGCTCTTATACACCTCAACAGAATGGTCGTGTGGAAAGAAAACATAGACATTTATTGGAAGTTGCTAGAGCCATTAAGCTTCAGGCCTTCATTCCAAACAAATTATGGGGGGAATGTATTCTTACTTCCTATTATTTGATTAATTTGATGCCTTCAAAGGTTTTAAATGGTAAATGTCCCCTGGAAGTTTTAAAAGGAAGAAAGCCTTCAGTGTCTCATTTAAAGGTGTTTGGATGTCTATGTTATGCAAAGAACCTTGTAGTGACTAATAAGTTTGCCTCTAGGGCAATAACCTCTGTTTTCATGGGTTATTCTGATGTGCAAAAGGGGTACAGACTCTATGATTTTAAAAACAATAATTTTTTTGTTAGTAGAGATGTCAGGTTCTATGAGTCTGTATTTCCTTTTAAACAACAGAAACAAGATCAGATGCCAATGTTCTTTGACTTTCCTCTACATGATGATTCAGTTTTTTTGGATGAAATTATTTCTGAATCTGATAGAAATAATCCTGTTGAGGCACCTATCAATGGGGTTTCTTCTGAACCCAACCCAACACATGATGAGTCTCTTCTTGATTCTGATGTTGATGCATCAAATGATGAGACACATACAATCTCTGATGATATAGATAACCATTTTGATTCCACTGAGGTTGTAACAAGAACTGGCAGGATGATCAAGCCTCCTATATGGAGCAAGGATTATGTGATGGGAAGTGTTTCTATACCACATTCTATTGCTAATTTTGTTTCTTATAATGATATTACTGCCCATTATCAATGTTATCTAACCAGTTTCTCTGAGTTAACTGAGCCTAATAGCTATAAGGAGGCAGCACAGAATCCTTCATGGGTTCGGGCAATGAAGGAGGAAATCTTGGCTTTGGAAGATAATGGAACTTGGGACTTAGTATCCCTTCCATCAGGTAAAGTTCCTATTGGCTGTAGATGGGTTTTTAAACTGAAATACAAATCTGATGGTTCCTTGGAGAGGTACAAAGCTAGATTAGTTGCAAAGGGATATAAGCAAAAATATGGGATAGATTATTATGAAACTTTTTCCCCAGTAGTTAAAATGAACACAGTCAGAGTCATTCTTTCTTTAGCCTCTATTTTTAACTGGCCCCTCTATCAAATGGATGTTTATAATGCTTTTCTTCAAGGGGATTTGAATGAGGAGGTCTATATGACTCTGCCTGAGGGATTTACTGATCAGAGGGGGAATGGTTTGGTTTGTCGATTGCGTAAATCCCTTTATGGTCTAAAACAGGCTAGCAGACAATGGAATATCAAACTCAGTGATTCCTTAATAAAAGCTGGTTTTAGTAGATCAAAACTTGACTATTCCTTGTTTAGCAAGCATGTTGGGTCCAAAATGGTTGTGGTTCTTGTTTATGTTGATCAAGCTTTGAACTATTCTCAGTATGAGTGGTTGCTGTGTTAGCCTTAACACTGCCTCCTTTCCTCTGTTGATCTCTCAGCTTGAAACAATTATCCTTGACATGCCCCTTCTTTTTACAGAATTCACATCCTTTAGCATAGCATCAAATTCCCCCCAAAGGAGGCGAAGCTTGGTAAAGAAAGTCGAAACAGAATCCAAAAGACGAGTAAGGACAATTTCCCTATGCAATTGGTAAATCCTAGAGCCATTGACCTTATCGAATTGTTGTTTCAACTCTTTCCAGGCTAACATTGCACTTTCAGAGTACATAACAGAGCTTGACTATTCCTTGTTTCTGGGAACTGTGCTAATTTGATTTCTGAGCTTAAGGATGTTTTGCAGTCCAACTTTAAGATGAAAGATCTTGGAGAGTTGAGATACTTTCTGGGAATTGAGTTGGCCAGAAATTCAAGTGGAATTGTTATGAACCAGAGAAAGTATGCATTGGAACTTATTTCTTCTGTAGGACTCTCAGGTGGTAAGATTGCTAGGACTCCAATGGAGGTTAATATTAAGCTGACTAGTCAGTTTTATGATAGCCACCTTGGATTAAACAGCAATGATAAACCCCTAGATGATGTTTTATCCTACAGAAGACTGATAGGGAAGTTGTTGTATTTAACTATTACTAGGCCTGATATTTCCTATGCTGTTAGGCATCTCAGTCAGTTTATGCAGGAGCCTAAGTGTTCTCATATGGATGCTGCTCTAAGAGTGGTAAGATTTGTCAAAAGGGAACCTGGTAAAGGAATTTTTCTTAGTTCCCAATCCAATACTTCCCTGGTAGGTTTTTGTGATTCGGATTGGGGAGGTTGTATTGAAACTAGGAGGTCTGTTTCAGGATATTGTGTTCTTTTGGGTGATTCTCTTGTTTCATGGAAGGTAAAGAAACAGACAACTGTTTCTATATCTTCTGCTGAAGCAGAATATCGTAGTATTCGTGAGGTCTTGAAAGAAATTATTTGGCTTCGTGCTCTTTTGAATGAACTGGGTATCTCTCAAAATGAGGCCACCTTGTTGCATTGTGACAATAAGGCTGCAATTCAAATTGCAACTAATCCAGTTTTTCATGAGAGGACGAAGCATATTGAGATTGACTGCCATATTATTAGGGAGAAATTGCTTGATGGTACTATTTCCTTTAACTATGTGAAATCTGGAAAACAACTTGCTGATTTGTTTACTAAAGCTCTGTGCAGATAACAGCTTGTTTACTTGTCCAGCATGTTAGGTATGAAGAATTTGTTTAAAGGAAAAGATGTGAAGGTTGAAGATGAGGATGTTGAGGAAGTACAAGCTTGAGAGGGGGTGTTGAAATTGGGCTTATGGCCTTTTGCAAGCTTGTCCTTCTCTTATAGGCTATTTGGGCTTTTTGTTGTTGGGCTCGGTATTATTTTGTTGTGTGGACCGGTTTTATTTCGTGGGCCACTTTTATTTTGTGGGTTCCTTCTTTGTGTAATCAAACATTATATTTAGATTTAGGATTGTGGTGGAGATTCAACCAAGTGAAGGAACTTGAATCTGAGAAGCCACGACTTTTGTTCTCCCCTCTTTCTCTGCTAGGGTTTCATGGCCTAGTCAAGAATTCTTGAGCGATCTTTCCAATCTTGTGAGAATTTGTCATAATTTAGGGTTTATTATATATATGATACGATTTATATTTAAGAAAAGCAATCTTGCATGACGAAGACGAAGAAGAAGACGACATATTAAAAAGTCATATCTATTATTAGAAGCAAATCGAACCATAGAATAGAATTCATGAAAGCAGTTGACTATAGGTTAGTTTCAATTTCAATTCCCTTACTGATATGAATGTTACCTTGAGTACCAAGCTTGCTATCTGTGGTCAACCCCTCTAGCCAACTACCAACCTATTGCTTGCTTTTTGTTCTTGATGATTTTTTTCGTTTCCTAACTTATGTCGGTCGGAAAGTAAATTTAGAGAAGAAATATGTGTTCTCTCTTTTAGGTGTTTAAGGAATAATTGTTTGATTAGCACATTTGTTTTCTATTTTAATGATGTGCACCTGATCTAATCTTGGTTAATGTTATAAATTTCAAAATTATCAATTCTTCTAAATGCCAATATGTTATTATCAATGCTTTAAATTCCATTGGTTTGGTAAAGTCTCATTTTTTAACATAATAATATATTTCTTTAGATATAATTTATTATGGATCTTTGATTATGATATTCATCATTAATTTTTTTGTGCGTTTTAGGGTTTATATTGATAGTTGTGCCGAGGTTAATAAAAATTTCTTAAATTTGAAAAAGATTTATACAATTTCAAACATTTGTTTTATAAAATTTGAAACAAGAATGAAATTAATTTCAATTTTTTTAACAAAATAAAAAAAAGGTAAAAATATGAAATTAAAGGCAAAAAATTCTAAACTTCGTATAAATATGCCAAAACAGTACAAGTTTGAGAAAAGTAAGACCCATCAGATATTTAGCAGTTTGAGATAACATTATTACCAAAATCCACAACCTCAACCACTGTTCAAAACCTTTAACCATAAATAGTAATATACAAGATCCAACTCTTGAGCATATACTTGAAAAATAAGAAGTGCGCACTAAACGTATCACAATGAAGGTTGCAACAAAACAAAGTATAAGACTTTACCTTTCAAGTGGATTTCTATAAAACCATGTAATAATGGTGGGGTGGTTCAGTGCCTCATCCCTTAACTAGCGCCTCATCCCTTAATTAGAGGTCAGGGTTCAAAAAAAAAAAAAGTGAATTTCTATAAGCCAGCAAATACATCCTCTACTTAGCCGACACTGCAGCTGACGGGCATCTCCCCAGTGTATTCCACAATATGTAATCCCCCGATATTACCTGCTCATCAACTTAATTAATTCCTCCAGATAAGGATAGAAAACCAGACACAAACAATTACACATGTTGAGAGGGAAGGAAATGAAACAAAGAAATGTCATCATCGCATGTCTGTATAAGGTTGGAAATTTGTAGATAATGATCTGTTAAAAACAAGGATTAATAACTTATGAAATGTCTGAATTTTGACTAACCAGAGAGGTCTCCGGTTAACATGGGTTAAAATTTAGACTTTTCATAGGTTATTAACCCCAAAAACAATCAAAAGTAAGAACAATGTGGATGTACAGGGAATTTCAGAATGAATAATTCTCAGCTTGATGAGTTCGATTCTCATGTTACCATAGTAACATAAGAAAACAAAGGGCCTTTTGAGAAAAGGAAAAGCAGCGACAGAAAGGCTTGAGCTGTATAAACAATGTGCTCTCAAAATATGCTAATGGTGATGTACCCCTAAAGCTGCATTCCATGGTACACTGTCATTTCTGTTTAGTGTGTGTGGATGTAGTGAAGGTGATTATCTCAAGCTACCAAACAACAAGTACTAATGACAGGAGATGGAAACAGAGTTTTCTACCTGATGTGAAAGTTCCACCTGTGCTTTAACAGTTGGATAGATGCTCACCTGCATTTGGCCATCACATAATGAGAATTGCTTTAATTATAAATGCCAATAATACTCCTCCCACGATCATAAGCTAAAACCAGTCACTAGGATGAAGCTAAAACCAGTGACTAGGATGAATTGATCCAACATTCCATTGTTCGAGTGGCTGCATCACTTATTGATTACTATTCCCACACAAGCAGTCACGAATACTTCAGAGCTATAGAAGAGATTGGAGGCACCTTTTTGTTTAAAAAGTATTTTAAATAGGGTTAATTACTAATAAACTGTCTGAAATTTGCCCTATATTGAAAGTTGGTGTCTAAAGTTTGAAATGTTAACAGTCCTACTTTTCATTTTTGTTGAAATTGGTGTTTCTGCGCGTTTTTTTCTATCATTTCAATCATTTTCATCAACCAACTCACCCACTCATGATCCATCACTCTTTACTTTTCACCCAAAAGTTGAACATCCAAAAGAAAATGTTTCCAGGAGAGTTGTGAGGAGCGATTTCCAGCGACAACGGAGCAATATTTACTTGCGCGGATATGTCATCTTCTTAGGTGACGGTCCCGGCAAGGTGACGAGAAGGGAGCGAGCATGGGAGCTCGAATTTGACTGTCGGTTTCGTTGGGATTGGCTTCTCTAAAGTAATCACACAAAACTACCAAATTTCAATCAAAATGAAACCCAGGACACTCAATTTAAACGTCAAGCACCAAATTTCAACATGGGGCAAACTTCAGACAGTTTATTAGTAATTAACCATTTTCAATATAAGTTCTAAAAATAAGTATTCAAACAACATGTGGTCTTGAAATTGGTCTAGAACTTGTTCCCTAGAATATGTCTGATAGGAGGGGTGAAAAAAGACGTAAGAGAGTATTTCCAAGCATCCCCTTAATAATCTCATGAAACTTTTGCGTTAATATTCCTAGCATTTCATATTTGAAGTGGTAAAGCTTCAAAAGAGCACTTCTTTCAAGTGACAATGCAGTGGTTAAAAGAGTAAATGAGCTTACAGATTTAGGGTCAATGGACATCCCGGACAATGATGCCCCGACAACTCTAAAAGAAACCTGCGGTAACGAAACAGAAGTGCTCATGATTACATACTTAAAACCACTAATCTTCATTAAAAACTAAACATAACATCCTTTATAATATATTGGTTAAACCAAAAAGTTCTCGTTTACAAATCATATCCATTACCACATGCACGATACAAATGGGAAATAAAGTACAACTAGATGTGCGGCCAAAAAAAAAAAGTACAACTAGATAAAAAAAGGTCAACCGTGATGATAATAGAAATCTTATGCCAATTCCCTCATATCTTTCCTTGATAAGCATCATCTCCTCGTTTCAAAAGTATGTACTCAACTCTCAACTAAATGCAAAGTTGAAAACTTGAAAATGGAGAAGTCTTACGTGTTCGGTCACTAAGTTATTAGAAACAAGGTCAGTTTCTTCACTTGTTCCTAGAAGCGAAAACGTTAACTAAAGAGTATGAGATGGGGACAAATGAGGTGAATATTGATCGACGGTGATTTTCGCCAGTTCCAGTAATATATAAATACAAAATAACTCATGGAATAAAAATTTAAGTTATGGCAAAACACAATTGAAAACTGAGATCAGAAAGTCTAAAGTTACTTCTAAGATCTACAACTCAAATAAGGAATCGGGTAATTGTTCAAGAAGATAAAAGAGAATATGAAATTACTTCAGACATGTTTTTACACTAAGAGGAAATCCTTCTTGGAGAATAGGATCCACTGCACAGTTATAAACTATGAATGCCTCATATTAAAGAAAAATAATAAGAGAGAATACATACATTAGCATAGTTGTAAGCTTGCCAGCAAAATGGCTCCTCTAAATCAACTGGGGGGAGATCCTTGCTTATTTTCTCTGCTAGAAAGTCCTCCACATTCACCATACTACTGTTGCTCTCTGCCTCTGCATCACTGTCTTCATCAGCAATGCCAGCAGAGGACTTAAAAGAAGGCAATCTTTGAGTCTGCCATGGGGCAAACTTAATGGTTCCTGAGAAGGTAGCCTCAACAGTTCTCCCGATAAGGCTACGTCCACTGACTAAGATCTTCCATTCAACAGAGCGCTCTGTATGTGAAACAGTTCCTACTGAAGGAATTCCATCAATAGATAAAATCCTTCTTCTAGGGAAAGGCATTACTAGAGTACAGAATTCCATTGCTAGAGGAGACTTATAACCTTCCATCAAGCTTAATCTGAATAAGAATGCACCTTCATCTTCAGAAACCATTGACAACTGGTAAAATCCTGTTATGGGAGGTCTAAAGCGACAAGCTGCTTGATAACGCATCAACACAAAATTGCCTAACGGTGGTGAAAACATGACAGAGTGTTTATCCATACCATGCTCAGGAACTTGAGCACAAGGATGAAATGTTAAAGATTCAATCTGGCTCGTGATTGATTCAGTCAAGGGAAGAGACACATCAGGTATTCCTTCTAATTCTGCCCGACAGTTAATCTGACCTGAAACTGAAATTGCATCTGGGATTTCATCTCGGTCATACATGGCAGCATTTATTGTTTCCCAAATAGTAAAGAGTATTCTCTGCTTCCCTTTAAAAAGATAGGGTTTCCAAGCAGGTTGCTTGATGTCTGCAGGAGGCAGATCTGATGACGAAAATCCATTAACCTTCATGCTGAAAACATTGGAAGAGCTGAGGTCCAAAGGAGTGCCTATTTTAACCAGGAAAAAAAAACAACACAACACAACACAAAAGAAAAGAAAAGTAGCTAAATTAATAATTTTAAAAAAGTTTTTCTAGAATTTTTTTTTTAGAATGGACCAAGAAGAAGGGTACTAACCAAATGGCATTGTGCTACTTATAAATGTCCGCAGTGCATCCTTATCCAATGGCCTAGAACCATTTGGAGCATCTGATGCAACAGGTCCCAAAGCTGTATTCAGAGGAGTGGATGATGCAACTGGGCCTGTGGTAGGCTTTGTCCTTGAGGACATGCCAGATATCCCAATGCTGCCGGTTATGGAGTCAAACAGTCCTCCCACTGAAGGAGAGGCATTTACAATCACTTCTGGTTCTACTACATCTCCTGAAACGACATCACCAATAGCTTGTACAACCATGAATGCCCTGTGAGACCATAACCAAAGAATTAGTGCTTGCAAATAAACACAAACTTGAAGTGGCAAAAAAAAAGAAGGTTAATATGTCTTTTGGTACAACATGTTTGACGATTTTTTTCTTTGTGTCATGTTTGCAATTTGTACAGTTTTGGTGCATCCGTTAATTAACCATTAGTTTGACCGTTAAATAATCACGTGACTTGCACATGCCTAGCTCCAAATTTCTATTTTGTTCACTTTAGTCCTCAAATTTACTATCATAACTTGACGTTGCGGAGACTCGAACCTGCGCGCTCTGATACCATGTGAAAGTTTAGACTAACCACTATACCAACTGTCCTAAAACCTTAAGGTGTTAAGTGAAAGCGTGATTTAATCTTTATTTCAACACTAACTATTTCTACTTTCAAAGACCCAAAAGAAGGAAATAACAAAAACACACGCACCTCAGATACAATCCATAAATTCTGCTAGTTATGAATTCTAAAAATAACAAGTTGCTAAAGTAGCAAGGCAACCAATACAACACAGCGAATGCATAACTCCTAGATCAATGTGTAACTAACTCTGGCAACATAACGAAATAAACTGTTGTAGAACTTGCCGGTTGTAATGCTTAAATATTAAATCTGACAAGGGAAAAATAATCCAAAATTTAACTTAACTCGAATGGTAAAGTTATGATGCGTATATATCACGGAGACTGTGAACTTCAAACTAGAGAATGAATTAAATGTTCTAGATGTATACAGGCCAGTTTGGACTGGAATATTTTGTAATTGCAGTTAGATTTCTGAAATAAAGAAACAGATCTCGAAATGAAGTTTCGTTATAGATTTGCCTAACGAATCCTGATTACCCAGAGGTGAGGAGTGTGATTTTTTTTTTTTTTTGGCCAAGAGGAGTGGAACTGAACCGAGAAAAATAGAGAGTAGATTATTTATTACTGCCTCCAACTGAAGCAAGAACTTACCATACCCTGTGATTGATGGAAGGTCAAGCAAGATAGAAGATAAATTGCCATCCTCTCCAACTGCATTTCCACAGTCAGATCTTTTATGTAGTTTCTCATAGGCATCCAAATGTTTCGGCTCCACTAGGGGCAGAACAAGAAAACTGTACGAACCCTTTATGTGCAAGATCAAAGGCCAGAGCAGAAACTTTGCGCTTTCACCCTCCGCAATATGAAGGCTAATTATGTGGCGTGTAATAGGGTCATCAACCCAGGCATCTGATCCTTCAGTGGACTGAGACACACGAATGCCAAATCCACATAGAGATCCTTCCCTACAGAGATAAAGTTAAATACTTAAGAAACTACAGGGAAATAAAATATCAGCAGAAATGAGGACAGAGAGTACCAAAATAATCAGGTACTCAAATAGTAAAGAAGCCGTCAAGCTTCATAAAGATATTAAATGGAAAGCGTCATAAAGCATCAGGCTCTGATTAAAAGAATAAGGTACTAAGCAATCTGTTTAGGATTCACAGCAGGGTCAGAAAAAGTTTCATATAGTAAATACAAATTCACTAGCAAGAACAGATCACCTAAAACCGAAAACATCTTAACTTTTGGCTGTAATATGATCGGATTGTACATTGGAAAATGGAAACAGGTCCACCATTCTGTGACAGTAGTGAATAGTAGGCTAGTAGCTTATGATAAGGAATTGTTTTGACCATTAACCACCCTATAAATCAATTGCATTGTATGTATGTTGTCAATAAGATAGATAATTCATAGATTCAAATAAGGTTAGTGGTATGTGTTGGTGTTACTTATTAAACGGGATCAGTCTCCTAAGCAGGCCTATTCATGAACATAGAAATTAATCACATTACAATTAGATACTATCAGTATAAGTGTTCCAACAGCCTCTTGACTAGTTAGACCACTGAGCATTACACATTCATATGAATGTTACGATAGCATATACAATTTGCAGACACATAAATTACATGATCTATCAAAAAGAAAATGCAGAGAAGGCCCTACTCTAAAACTGGAGTGCATGGTATTGCGCCAAAAAGCATTCTCGTGCTATTATATACGAAGAGATAAAGGAGAACTGACAGAAGTTGTCAGAATTCGGCTAACCTCTTCCGTCTTTCCACAAATGCAGCTGCTAAGTGTAAATCTGAGGGCAAATGGGGTAATACTGGATTAGTGACGCTGTCTGATCCATCAATCTCATTATCACTCCTGCAAGCTGCCAGCCACCGTTTCTCTACCACCGGAAACCTCCTAGCAATGTAAGCATCAATCAAAATTCAAACTTCGAATTGCTGCTAAGAAGATGTACCAGGAAGAAAGCACTGGAAATCGTGATTAATTGGACTTTTAAGTCTAGGAACAGCAATTGAAGTCCCCTTTAATTAGATACACGAGAGCATGACCAGATCTGAATTCCAACGTCAGACTGCTCATCGGAGTCCTTATCAGATCCAATTTCACACTTCCAAACAGCATTTCATTTGAAATAAACAGACCTATTGTGCTCAAAATCTCAAACATGAGTTTGGACTGATGAGATTAGACATACGCGACATCGGAGAGACATCATAAAAGAAGGATTACTGAAAATCTCAGACACTATAGAGCTGAAGAGAAGCGGACTATATTAGAAGATTATAAACCTGGAGAAAACAACAGCGTCGTGATTGTTGAGGATCCACAGAGCTCGTATACTGCAGCCACAAGACATTGGATATCAGATTCTCCGTCCGCCACGATCCGAGGGAATGAGAGGGTGAAAACGCTACTCACCGACGCGGCGAAAGAGTCTCCGTAGCTATGCTACTGGAACAGAACTTTTAAGTTCGGGACCAAGCAATTCCGTGGATCCTAGTGTCACGAAATAAAAAGTTTAGAGCACTTCCGATGGTAGTTATTAGGTACTGGTTACTAGTTTTATACTATAAATTTGTCATTGTAAGGAATTTCTGAGTTTATGACCGATGTAAGACTGTTAAAACAATCAAATGCAAATATAATCCATTAATAAAATTAATTAGACTCAACCGAGATTTAAATGGTCTTACATTGGTCAAAAACTCTCACGTGGGGTCACAACCGAGATCACTGACCAATGTAAGACCATTTAAATCTCGGTTGAGTCTATTTTTGCAATTAATTTTATTAATGGATTATATTTGCATTTGGTTGTTTTAACAGTCTTACATTGGTAAAAAACTCGGAATTTCTAGTCCCCGCTTACTTTGGTTCCTACTTGTAATGATTAAGTAGAAACTTTGCATTTCAGTGGGAGTTCCTAGTTCCAAAATGGGAGTTTCTAGTTCTTAGATTTGTCATTGGACGCTGACTAGGCGCGGCGTGACTAGGATTACTAATATTTGTCATTATCAAGTGAATAGTAAAGTGAAACAGTTCCTACTAATAGGAACTCCCACATTACTGTTCATGTCGGTTCCTACTCTTTAATATTATATTTTATTCAATTGTTTTTCTTTTCTTTTTGATTATATATATATATATATATATATATATATATATATATATATATATATATATATATATATATCTACTATATTATATTAATTCGGCATCGGAAGCTCTCTGGCTGACACGTGGACAGTCCACGTAGTCACCGTTTCCTAATCTAATCAGAATTTAATAGGGGTTCTCTAAATTTAGATACATAATATTGATTGATTGAAAATTAAGAAGTATTTTTATCTCCTAATTTGGTCTCTACGCAATTTAAAGAAACAAATTAATTAAAAATTTCCTTTTAAATTCATTATCTATACAGTTTGGTACCGGAAGACCATAGGCCGCCACGTAAGCAATCTACAAATAAAACAAGTTAATGCTAATTTAGGAATAAATAATTCACGTTGGGTTAAGGGCAATACAAATTTAAGAAGACTACATAATATATATTACTATATTATAAATATAGCCTACATATAATATATATATATATAATTTTCTTTGCAGTTGCACAATAAATACATTGGTACTAGGTTCTCCTCGATTTGTACTCAGTGTGCTTTATACTATTTCAATTGAATAAGGTCCCATAGTGTTTCCTGATGTATTAATGTTTATTTGGTATTTAAAGTTTTATCATGAAGACTACTATTCGTATCACTTAGGTGAATAATGCAATGCAATCTTATTGTTTATTGTTTATTTTTATATTCTTAAATTACATATGAGTTGTTGAAATGCAAATATTTATATATTGTATGACTTATTTATCTCGGTTTTGAAATATTTTATAGGTCAATTAGAGAGCAATTTATTTATTGGGTGATGTACAATTTAGTTTTTGTTAATCTATGTGGTATGAGTTCATTTAATTGGTGTTTGGGTACAATATCAAGCTTCAAACATATGGATTATTGATACTGGTATGTTATAATGCTTATATTTATTAATATACATACATCCACTAATATATATTTTTGTGCGACCTAGACATCCCCTTGAACCACCTGCACAACTTCAAGCACTCCACCAAACCAACACCATGGCTCAGCTATTTGATATTGAGTAAGAATCCAAAAAATACATCTACGACTCCTACCAAGATTTTGTTATATTTTTACGGTATATTACTTTTATTGAATTTTTTTTAAGTTTATTTTGAATTTGATATGGTTGATATTTTCAGGGTTTAAAGAGCGGACGATGCTTACTAAAATTGCTCGGACACCATTAATGTTGCAAGTCTCGAAGTTTTTCCTCATACATTGGCACTCTCCCAGTTATTCGTCGCTTGAAGCGGTTCCGTAGGGTTTCACATTGTTCTCCCAGCGATAATATTGGGCTGATACTAGCCAGGGTACGATCAAACCTACCCGGAGGCAACAGCTAATATCTTACACGATCCAGAAGCACGTTCAACTTCAACCACGCTAATCCCATAATTATTTGGCTTAAAGCAAAATCACGTTTGTATAAATATGTTTATATGGTCTCTTTTTTCCTATTCACGTGATCCAATAAATTTTTTCTACGATTGTATCACAATGTTTAACAAAAAAAAAAACTTCCACGAATTAAGTTGTTCTAAATGTTCCAAGGATTACTTAATTATTTATTTCCACAAATTAAGTTGTTCTAAATATATGTATATCGTATATTTTTTACGACAATTTATACCTCTAGGGTAAACAAGAAAGCAAGTGCTTCTAGCTTATTTGAAATTATCTCAAATGCAATTAGATCGGTCCTGTCATATGTAACTGTAACATATTAAAGTCTTTCTAGGTTTGATTTCATGTGCTTAATTTCTATTTCAATCTAGAGCATCAGGGTGGTCAGTTAAACTCGATGATTCAGGAGAGGCTATATGGGCCAGAGTCCAACCAGTACACATGTACATTAATTAGTCAATATGCATTTATATATTGGTATAATTCTAAGTTAGTTAATATGTATTAATCTTATATAATCATAAATTTAAGTCCATAATATTTTGATTAAGTTAATATTATAATTATGTTATTTCGTGTAAAATCATTAATAGATGTATATTAAAAAATTTAAACAATAACTTAAAATTAGTAAATGTTAAAATTGTAAGTTTTATATTATATATAAGCTATACGGCATATAAAAATGATATATAATTATTCCATAACTATAAAAATATTTTAAATTATAATTAGTATAATAGTTTAATTAAATCAATGAATTATTATTTATTAATTTTAATCCAAAAATATATTAAAATGTTTAAATAACTATTGATATAATTGTATATTAAAAAAATCAAGATACTTATCTATAAAAAAAATAGAATTTTTCCCCCGCGCGGTGTGCGGGGTTAGTGGCTAGTATATATATGCTACGCTAAGTCGGACAATAACACGAGTCGTAATATGTCGTTTTTAATATTAAATAATGACACGAACAAAAATTTCTACTTTTTAACTTCGAATCAATTTCAGAGTTTCCAGACTCAATATGTTTATATTTTACCATGTAACACAACCGTCAATTCTAAATTTTGAAAAATAGTATAGAATTCCATATTATTAAACGTGAAATATTTATTTTATTAAAAAATATTTTATTATTTTAATGCATATATATATATATATATATATAATCTACTTATTATATTATTAATCTATAAAAAGAATATATTTTTTTTACTATGATACATTATGTAAAAATAATATTTTTAGGATGATATACAATATATTTTTATTTTATATATATATTAAAATCATTAGTAAAAACACATGAGGGCTTCACCTTTAACCGATTTACTAATATGTATCTAATTTAATGTGCATAAACGTGATTCTGATAACGACGATGAATCAAGACATGTCAATCGATGAATAACAGATATATACCTATATGATGAAATAATATTGATTCAATTAATTTAATTAATCACTATTATTATATATCAATAATAATATTTATCAATCATCATGCCCGCTGAGTAAAGACTGCAATCATTAGTAATATTACAATAGTAAAGTAGCGTATAATTATTGAAAAGATTCAACACTTCTAAACTTATATTTGATTCTTCAATACTGAATTATCAGATCAAACTGGCAAAAAAAGATTCAAAACGATTTGGTCGAACATCTCTAGCAATTTAATAATGTGTTTGATAATTCTATGTAGTCTTATATATATATATATATATATATGTTAATTTTTATTTTAATTGGAAACTTTAATGTATTGTTTTATATTTTTTGTAATGTAATTTTTAAATTATTGCAATCTTTATTTTTAAAAACGTATGTACTCATTTATATATTATATTTGTTTTTATACAATTTTTAAATACCAAAAGAATCGTAATTACTTTTAAATGTATATTACGTAAATAATTGAACTAACCTGACGACGCCGACTTTCAAATTTTGGGATAATTATTAACAAACGTCAGTCAAAGTTGGAACCCTAATATTTGATCTAAAATTGAAACTTTGACGAATTCATAAAAAATGTGAAATTTCGTTAAACAATCAATTACATTTTTATGATTTTGTACATATTTTTTCCAATATTATTTTAATTAATTCAGTCTAACACTTGAATCTCATTCATTGGTTTGTTCATGTCCGTATTTTTTAAAATATGAATATTTAATTTATATATAATGCTTAAAAAAATTTGGTCGAACATCTATTTGATTTTAATATGCATGTGCTAATTCTATGTTGTCTCGATATGTGTGTGTGTGTGTATATATATATATATAATATGCTCGTTTTTATTATTTGTATTTTTCTGTAATATGATTTTTAAATTATGAAAATCATATTTAACAAAATTAAGTGCTTATTTATATATTATGTTCGTAACTTTTTATATAATTATTTAAATACCAAAATATAAATATTTAATTTATCTATAGAGTTTTTGTACAAAAAGTTATATTGTGAGTACAGAATTATGTGGGTCCCAATTTGGAAGTGGAACTAGGTCTTCACCACTGGAGAGAGTTCCTATTTTACTGTAGCATTTACTGTTAGGGATGGCAACGGGTCTCGGGGACCCGACCCGGTTTTGACCCGCCGACCCGCCGACCCGAGGGTCACGGGTCGGGTACGGGTCGGGCTTGGGCTCGGGTCGGGGCGGGTCCGGGTTTAGAGACCCGGGGCCCCGTAGACCCGCCCCGAAATGCATATATATATAATTTTTTTTATTTTTTTTAAATTTTTTTTATGTTATTATGATCTAACATTTACTAAACAATATGGTTAATATAGTACCTATATAAATAAAATGGACCAAATTACAAATAGATGTATATTTAGATTATTAGGATTTGTTTATTTGGTGTTTGGATTTGAATTTGTAATGAATTTGATGTGTTTGTTGTTTATATTTGATTGGTGTTAGATTTATGTTTTGAATTTATATATAATGTAATATTTTGACAAAAAAAATTGTATTTAATATTGAAAAGTGAAAAAAAAAAAAAAATATTGTTCATAAGACGGGGCGGGTCGGGGCCCCGCGGGTCGACCCGCGGGATTGCTGACCCGACCCGAAAGGTCCATTTGGTCGGGGCCGGGTCAGCCAGGCCGACCCGCGGGTCGGGTCCGGGGCTGCGAAAACCCGCCCCGACCCGCCCCGTTGCCATCCCTATTTACTGTAGTAGTTCCCACTATGATGAGTTGGCAGTGACATGGCGGGTGACATGGAGGAACTAGGAACTCACCATTGGAAGTGTTCTTAGGGACTGTGTTAGCTGATTTTGAAGTTTAAGAACTGAATTGTAATAAGTAGAAGTTGGAGTTGTTAGCTTAATGGATTGTTAGTTAGAGTTGCTGTATTAGGCAATCTATGTATCAGCGGGAAATCATCTTTGATTTGAATGAAATTCTGAAATTCTCGGTTCTTCTCCTAACATTGGTATCAGAGCGGCGATTCCTTTCTTCTTCCGGCGACGCTCGTGATTCCGATTGAAGTTTATGGCGGAAGGCGCGCGTAATCAGGAAATCAAGAAATTGGAGACTCTCATCAGAGATCAAGATAAGGCAATTCACAGAGTTGATCAAGCAGCTCTGGAAACTCGCGATTTAGTTAAGGGTTAACATGTCTTTTGGTCCATGATGTTTGATCACTTTTGGGTTTTGGTCCATGATGTTTTTTTCCTAGTTTTAGTACCATATATTTGTAGATTTTTCTAGTTTTGGTCCAACTGTTACATTCCGTCCATTTTTTCCGTTAAGTGACATGTGCAAATCACGTGATCCACCTTAAGCTTTCAATTTTGTTCAAATTTGGGGGAGTTGACCCATTGAACTAGGTTTAGGGTGTCAATTTCCCCAAATTTGACCCATTAAACCTAGTTCAATTCGCCCAAATTGAACTAGGTTTAGGTGTCAATTCCCCCAAATTTGAACAAAATTGAAAATTTAAGGTGGATCACATGACTTGCACATGTCACTTAACGGAAAAAAATGGACGGAATGTAACGGTCGGACCGAAACTAAAATAATCTGCAAACATATGGTACCAAAACTAGGCAAAAAAAAGCATCGTGGACCAAAATCCAAAAGTGGTTAAACATCATTGACCAAAAGACCTGTTAACCCTTTAGTTAATGGATTGAATGTCAAGTATGCGTCAATGGCGGAACAACAGTCGGAGATCGTTTCGCAATTGAAGGATATCTCTCTGCATCTTACACAGCAGAAAGGAGTTCCAGCTGCTGAAACTTCAAATACACATCGTGTTGAGATCGTTATGCCTCCGATTCAGTATTCAAGGCCAATTCGTTATGGACGAGTGGATTTTCCACGTTTCGACGGAGAAGATCTATCTGGTTGGCTTTATCGCTGCGAGCATTTTTTCGTGATGGACGAGGTTCTTGAGGAGCAGAAACTTCGTTATGGTGTGATCCATTTGGATGGAGACGCTTTGCAGTGGCAACAATCATACATGAAGACATGTGACGTGAGAGTTGATAATCTACCTTGGAAGGAGTATGTGCGAGCAATTACAGCTCGATTCTCGAATTCTTTCTTCGAGGATGCAATGGAGGAGCTCACTACACAGTATCAAACTAGATCACTGAAAGATTACTGCAGATCCTTTGATGCTTTGTTGAATAAAGTGTCAATTTGCGAAAAGTATGCTTTTGGTATCTTCTTGAGACGATTGATCACTGAAATTAGGTGTCTAGTCAAGATGTTTCGTCCAAAAACACTACGTGAAGCATATTCCTTAGCTCGTGCTCAGGATATAACAAATTCTGCCTTAGCAAAGTCTGTGGGAAAGCTGAGCTCAAGTTACTCAAAACCTTCATCAATGGTGTCATTTCAGTCCAAAGTGCCCACTTCCAACCACTGCAAATAAGCTTTCATTACTTCCTGCTCCACTAAAAGCTTTGCAAGGTGGAAATATCCAGCCAAGGAGAATTTGAGCTCTAAGGAGATTGACATGAAGAGAGCTAAGGGGGAATGCTTTTGGTGTCCTGAAAAGTTTATTCCAGGTCAAAAATGTTCAAGGAAGCAGTTCAAGGAAGCAGTTTAGGAGCCGAGCAAATGGACGATGATGAGGAGTTAATAGATATAATTGACTCTGGTGATTCTGGAGAGTTGGAGGAACCTATGCAGTCAAAGAAGAGTTTCTATGTAGAGACGGAAATGGGTAGGTAGAGTCGAGTCGTAAAGTCGGATCGTAAAAACGTAAGTTTTTACCAATATTTTAAAATTACACTAGAAATAAAATGTATTACTTTAAATACATGTAATTATGTAAAAAAATGATAAATATATTAATAGCGTATAAAAGATACCATCGTAGTCCCAAGTCCCAACATTATACAGTTATCATAATCATTCTTATACTTGGAAGTTCTCAAATGACAAAATAGATATTTATACACATTTTCAATAAAAAAATCATATAAGCATAAGCACAATATAAAAATTAAAAAACACACTATAGAGCAAAAAAAAAAAAAAAGAGTTCCAGGTAATAACAATTTGCTTTTTGTAGAAGGGGGAGATGGCGTTTAGGATATCTCTACTGCTATCACTTCCTAAAAAGGATGCAATATCCTTGACTACTTGAAGATTTTTTTTTTTTTGGTCTTAAATCAACATAGATATATAGAAGGCAACTTAGGACAGCCGTATTGAATACGGAATGTCCTGAGTTAACCAAGATCCAGTTACAGATAAGTTAGCAGAGTGCGCTTTAGAAACATAATGTCTAGGAACAACATAAATATTAGCCGAAATAGAAATAAGTAAGAACTGGATATCCTGGAAGACACCAAACATGGAAGAGTTGCAACCTGTTGAAGAGGATTCTATCTGATTCAGCAATTTGGTCGAGTCCGTGAACAGGATGTGGGGGTCCTGTGGATGTGACCGAGCTAACAGCAAACCTGCCCGAACAGCTAATCCTTCCGCCAAAAGAGGGTCATCACCGGAAGCCGATACTACTGAGGCTGCCACGATTCTGCCATAATCGTCAAGTAAAATTGTGCCTCCAAATACTAGAAACTTCCCAGCTCGTACTGCTCTGTCACACACTATCGAGGGCCTCGTGTGTGACGGTATACTCCTCCTAGGGTTTACACTAGTGGGGACGGAGGAGAATCCTCCGGTTCCTGTGGTACATAAATGCGCATCAAGATTGTCAGAGAATACAGACGCAATACATCGTAATGTAGATTCTAGACTAGGACCCCTATGTCTAAAGATGACAGAATTACGTTCTAACCAGATACCCCACATGACTAAGCATTTATTTACAAACATATCCTCCGAACTAACAATCGACGACCTAGTCTTAAAATTAAGGGTTAAAGGTACTTTTCATACCACATGTTTGACCGAATGTGGCTTTTAGTACTGGATGTTTAGTTTTGTATACTTTTGGTACCAAACGTTTGAAAAAATGTGGCTTTTAGTACATCCGTTATTGGCCGTTAGTTTTGGCCGTTAGTTTTGGCCGTTAAATGACGTGCAAGTCACGTGATCGACTCTAAACTTTTTTAATTTTGTTCAGTTTAGTCCTCAAATATATTCATAACTTTTATTTTGTTTAATTTAGTCCTAAAACTTCAAAATCGAACCCAATTGGGACCTATCCCAATTGGGTAAATTTGACCCAAATGAGGCTATGTCAATTGAATTCGATTGGTTTAATTGGGTCCGATTTTGAAGTGTTATGACTAAGTTAAACAAAATAAAAGTTAGGAATATATTTTAGGGACTAAAATGAACAAAATTAAAAGTTTAGAGTCGATTACGTGACTTATACAAGTCATTTAACGGCCAAAACTAACGGCCAACTAACCGATGTACCAAAAACCACATTTTTTCAAACGTTTGGTACCAAAAGTATACAAAACTAAACATCCAGTACTAAAAGCCACATTCGGTCAAACATGTGGTATGAAAAGTACCTTTAACCCTAAAATTAAACAACCAATCTATAACCGAGTCACACTGTAGATCCGCCGTATGGAGTCCAAAAACCGATCCGAACCAAACTCTCTGGGCAAACGGGCATAACCACATCAAGTGGTCCCATGTCTCACTGGTGTGTGAGCAGAGATGGCACTATGGGTTGAAAGAGGGAATTATCTTGTGTAAAGCTTGACCGAGCGGTAAGCCGTTATTGCAAGAACTTCATGAGCTAAATTCTATTTAATATTATACCCGTGGGCAGTAAAGTTAGACTTTCCGTTGAATAATTGTAAAGTGGCTCATCGAGAACCTATCTAAGAGAAGGAACTCAAACTCAAAGGCATGAGCTCCGTCCCACTGACGAAACCACGATCACGAAGATTAGACCGAGGTGTGTGCCAACGTTGGGGTTTTCCTCTAAAATTTGATGTGAACTGAATTGGTATTCTGGACCCCCACAGTGACCACACTCACCCTTGTGATTAGGTTGTCCCATTGAACCAAGTTCTTGGGATCTCCAGTCATCATGGTTGGGTTTTCCTTCTCAAGGGTGTTTCCTCTACGGGCTTTAGCCCCATTCCTTTTAATGCTTGGCCAAACAATTCTCTGTTTAACCCTTTGGTTAGCGGATCTCGTAAAGTCGATCGTGATAATTCCGGTAGAGAGTAATTGTCTTATGGAACTATGTCTTCGACGGATATGTCTTGACTTTCCATTATACATAAAATTTTGTGCTCTGCCGATCGCAGCTTTACAATCGCAATGAATGCAGATTGCGGGCACGGGTTTTGGCCATCTCGGAACAACCTCGAGGAAATGGCGTAGCCATTCTGCCTCTTCGGCACATTTATCTAGTGCAATAAACTCAGACTCCATCGTGGATCTGGCTATGACTATTTGCTTTGAGGATTTCCACGACACTGCTGCACCTTCTAAGGTGAAAAATGTAACCACTCGTACTCAAAGAGTCCGTGTCTCTGGAATCGGATATCCAGTTCGCATCACTATAGCCTTCTATCACAGAAAGATTTCTAGTATAATGTAGACCATGATTACGAGTATATCTCAGATACCTTAGTAACCTGATTACCCCGTTCCAGTGAAAAGCACTAGGGTTACTCGTATATCGACTCAATACACTTTCAGCGTGAGCGATATCTGGTCTAGTGCATGACATTAAGTACATGACACTGACAATAATCCGAGCGTACTCAATTTGGGAAATGGACCCCCCCTTATTCTTTGAAAAGTACTTACTCGTATCAATAGGGGTACTGACCTCGTTCTTGTCATTTTTGTTAAATTTATCCAAAATCTTATCAATATAATGAGTTTGACTCAGAACGAGACCTTCCGATGATCTTATGATTTTAATTTCAAGGATCACATCGGCAAGGCCCATATCTTTCATTTCGAACCTCGAACTCAACATATGTTTGGTAGACCGGACCATCTCATCGTTACTTCCAACGATAAGCATGTCATCTACGTAAAGACACAAAATAACATAACATCTATCTGTATCTTTCACGTAAATACATTTGTCACACTCATTTATTTTGGAACCTTTTTCCATCATAACGCTGTCAAATTTATGATGCCATTGTTTAGGCGCCTGTTTTAGACCATACAGGGATTTGACAAGCTTACAGACTTTCTTTTCCTGCCCTCGCGCAGATAAACCCTCAGGTTGTTCCATGTAGATTTCTTCGTCTAAATCTCCATTTAAGAAAGCCGTTTTCACATCAATTTGATGTAGGGGTGGCAATCAGATCGTGTCGTGTGTATTCGTGTCGTGTAACTAGTGACATGCGTGTCTACTCGTGTCGTGTCAAAACGTGTTAACTCTACTTTCGGTGTCGTGCCCGTATCCGTGTCATCAAATTATCGTGTCGTGTCTGTGTGACATGCGGGTGACACAGAAACTTTTAACTAAGGAAAATTAATAATACTAATATTAAATGTTTGACCCATTTTTTTTAAACAAATATTACAAAATGATCCAAAATTAACCAACAACATATCTTGACAAATAAATTAATATTAGAGAAATTCATCATTGTTTTATTTTTAATTAGTTTGTTATTATTGTGAAATTCAAATATTACTGCAAATGGACCTTGAAAGTGGAATCGGCCTCTCTCGAAAGTGAAGAATAACGGCGGAAAACAATTTGATATCGGTCTGGTCTGGTCTAGTCTAGGGCAGAAGTAGGGGTGAAACCGGACCGGTCGGACCGATTTTTAACTTGTTTTGATCGGGTATCTAAATTTTCGGTCCGATTTTTTCCTTAAAAAAACCCGACCAAAAAACCGTTAGGAAAAATAAACCGTCCATTAGTAGTGATGGGTATACGTCCGATTCGGGTTCGTTTTATATTATTCGGACTTCTCCTACACGTCAAACTACCAACCGGTTTTAAAATAATCACCTGCATGTCCAAACCGGCACGGGATACGCGCGCGCGTATCCCGAGCAAGAGACTCGTCCTCTTTGCTAAACAATCTGGAGGTCCGGATTTTCTAACAATCCCGACCTCCGAATTGCGTCTAGGAATACGCGTGACTCCTATATACGTGCACACAACACGTGTCGGACTCTCCGACGTCAACCTCATGCTCGTCCACGTCCGGTTCACATTTTCACAATTAAACCGACGTTGGACCGTTCAAAACCCGGTCTGATTCCAAGGTTTCCTATAAATAGGAGCCTTGATCATTCATTTCACAACTAAGTTGACGCTGAAGCTCTGACCTCTCTCTAACTTTCTCTCTCTACAATTCTAATTTAAGCTTCAGAGAGGGTTCATTGCACTCCACCCCCTGCGTGGCGTGCGATATTGCCCCACGTGCAGGTGTTCGAAGACACGCATCCGAACACGACCGAAGACCCGGCATACCCGACAACTCGAGATCCACACCAGGACACGACTCTCTGTCCAGTTTGGGTCCCAACAAGTAGTACGGTTTTTTCGGTTTAAACCGAAAATCCAATATTAGCAATTACCATTATAAATTCTTGTCATTTTCATGGACTATATCATATCGAAATGATAAATAACTTCCATTATTATAATTAAATAAATTATAAAATAAAAGTAGAAAATATAATCTTCATAAGTGCCTCTTTTACAATTTATATCATCCTAATTAATTAATTTTATTAATTAATATCAACTAATATACTATATATTTTATATATTTAATTAGCATAACGGTCGGTTCGGTCCCCACGGTCCTCAAAGCTCAAAATCCGAACCGGACCGAAAATCCGAACTAAAGGAAAAATATCCGACCAAAAACCACACTGAATATTTCAGATTCGGTTTTCATCGGTTTTTCAGACCAACCAGATTTTGGTTTCACCCCTAGGCAGAAGACTATATGTCCTTTGCTCTAAAGATTATTTGTTCATGCTAATTGCTAAAGTGGGTCCCTCCTTATCTAAAATTTGAATTACTAAATCATATAGTTAGGATATTACATATTGACCTATACTTTTTTTTTCTTCCATTAGATAAGATAAATCCTAAAATTTTATAATTATATTTATAAGTTATAAATGTTATAAGTTAGTGACTTAGTTATAAATGTTGCGGGTTTGTGGTGCACTAAATATGTTTAATAGTGTAAATATATATTAATTTAATGATTTAATTATAATATTGAAAATGATAAGTCTATATGTAAATATTAAATTTTAAACAATCGTGTCTATTCGTGTTTAGCTTTCAAACCGTGTCTATTCGGGTCTTAGTCGTGGACATGCAGCTCTTTGCTACACGGACATGTTTGTAGTCGTGTCTTTTCGTGTCAAAGAGTTGTTTAGACACGGGCCGTGTCGTGTCGTGTAAAAGATGTGAAAAAACAGCTCCATTACTTCTCGTGTAATCGTGTCGTGTCAGAAATTGCCACCCCTAATTTAATGTACTTCTAGATTTCGCAACGCGGCAATCGCAAGTACCATCCTTATGGATATGATTCTAGTTACTGGAGAATATGTATCAAAATAGTCCAGTCCTTCCTTTTGTCTGTATCCTTTGATGACAAGTCGGGCTTTATATTTATCAATCGAACCATCTGCTTTCATTTTACGTTTAAAGATCCACTAGTATCCTAGCGGTTTGCTTCCGGGCGGTAGATCCACTAGCTCCCATGTATGATTCTGCAAGATCGATTCGATTTCACTATTGATTGCCTCTTTTCATAGAGGACCCTCAGAGGAGTTTACGGCTTCTTGGTAAGTCTGAGGTTCTGCTTCAAGCATATAGGTCAGAAAATCTGGACCATAAAACTGGTTGAATGAGATGTATGAGTACCGTGAAAACTGGGTCCCGCTCTACTTACGTGGCACTTTTTTTTGCTGGCATCCCTTTCGATGGCGTTGAATCCTTCTTTGGCGCATTTTTTAATGCTCAGGTATGAAACCAAAATCCGGTTGGTCCGAAAAACCGGTGAAAACCGAACTAGTCCGAACCGAAAAAGTCAAATCCGAAATATATGATTTGGTTTTTGGTCGGATTTTTTTACTTTAGTTCGGTTTTTCGGTCTGGTTCGGATTTTGAGTTTTGAGGACCGTGGGGACCAAACCGACCGTTATGTTAACTAAATATATAAAATATATATTATATTAGTTGATGTTAATCAATATAATTAATTAATTTGGTTAATAAAAATTATAAAATAGGCACTTGTGAAGATTATTTTTTCTAATTTTATTTTATAATTTATTTAATTATAATAATTGATATTTGTCATTTCGGTTTGATAAATTTCATGAAATTAACGAGAATTTTAATTGGTAATTGTTAATTTTGGATCACGGTGGAACTCCGGTACGGACTCTGACGGCAATCCTAGCTCCTTTGCTCCACGCAATCCTGCAAGAGGGGATAGACCGGGCGGTGACCCAGAATCCCTCTCCGATGCCTAAATGAGTATCTCGTATGACTGACAAGCAGTAATCTCAAAGTGTATTGAATTCAACGTAAGTCATCTGAGGTGACCTCTTCCCCTTTTATAGGCGAAGAGATGCCTCAGGTACCTGATGAACCGTTGGGGGTGGTTAGCCCGTATCCCGCATATCTCGGACGTGATCCCGCCTATCTAGGCCATGATCTCGTGTATCTCGGCCACGCCCCGCGCATCTCGGCCACGCTCCGTGTATCTTAACCACGTTCCGCGTATCTCGGCCACGCCCCGCGTATCTTGGCCTTATCCTCTGATAACGAGTCCCGACTCCTGTCGGGGACTCCAGAGTTGTCTCGTTATGTCACCGCTCGGGGCCCCTCGTCATCGTGACAGGGCCAATCATTCTCAGGGATTCATCATCGGGGCCTACTTAAAGGCTTCTCATCGGGAGCTTCCAGCTCAACTGTCGGGACCGACTCTGTCGGGACCTTGCTTCGTCGGGACTCCCTTCGTCGGGACCCTTCTCCTAGGTCATCTTGACCTTCATTTCGGGCTTGGTGGGCCTGTTTTCCGTTTCCTCCCCGTTAAAGGGCCTGACGGGTGTAATCGAACCCATCATTTGCCCCCAAGACATGAGGGACTTTTAGTTCGTCGTGTCTTTCAACTTCCCGCTCTTTCGATACTGGAATCGGGGATCTTTCCCTTGGTTCAGTTACTCAATTATCAATCTTCTCCTTCACGTTTCCTCAGTGTTTTGTAGATAACTGTTAAGTCCTAGGGGTCTCCTCGGTTCCTCAGTGCATTAAATGCAGTAGATAATGGAGTGACGTTTTCGGCCCACGTGCCTAATTTTTCGCGCCTGTCCTTTTCTGAAAAGTGCTTTTCAGGCCGTTTCATCATTACGTCTGTTGTCCTTCTGCACGTTTCATCTCAACGGTCCAGATTAAGACTCTTCGACTTCGACGACTCGGATCAACGTGTCCTTTCAACCGTCTTCTTCGACTATAAAACCCTAGCCATGGTCATAATTTAACTTTTACCGTCTTCGAATTCTCAAGAGCTCTCTGTGATTCCTCTGTGATTTCTCTGCGACTCCCCTGCGATTCCAAGCTCTGTGATTTCGAAGGTCTTTGGAGTTTCTCCAATCATCTTTCCGGCGACGTTTCGTTCATCTCCTTCAACCTCTACTTCATCATGTCTGGTAAGGGATTCCCCTTTGTTGCTTGTTCGTCTTTTCCTTTTCTATAGCTTTCCAAGAGTCCCACTGTATTTTTCTTGCCATGATTGCTTTTCAGACAGCGGTTCCAGCTCTGAGGGGAGAAAACCCTTTAATTTTGATTATGCTCCGAATGAGATCTCCAATACTGTTTATGATGCAGCCCTCCGAGAGGGTTGTATCACTATCACCTGGGAACCCCGTTTCCCGTATCCTTGGCCTCGCTCCTCGAGTAACCCTTAGGTTACTCGTCCCCAGAAAGGGGAGGTATTTGTCTCTACGGGACAAGTATCAGCGGGGATCAGATTCCCCTTTTGCGGAAATCTAGTCGAGATGTGCCAGCATTACAAGACACATCCCACTACCTTTTCTCCCCATGCCATCCGTCTCTGGAACGCTTTTCAAGTTCTCTGCTTCCGACAGAAGTGGGTCTACAGCCTCCAGCTCTTCATAACTTTCTATGGGATGAAGTGCAACGAGGCGGGGGTTTGCGCCTTCTACCCTCGGATGCCCAAGTGGAGTAAGCAGCAGCTTGCTCGGTGTGGCTGGACCAGTGACACCTGGAAGGTGGTCAAGGGTCGGGGACTCTTGGTTGACACGGGTCAACAGTAGCTGGAAGAGGAGCTACTTCTTCATCCGACATTCTTCAATTCCCTGGCCTCGGTGGGAGGTGGCAGCAGACCCTCCGCCTGCCTTCCACACTTATGCCGACGAGGATTTTGAAACTCTCCAACTTATCCAGCTTTATCGGTGGGGGGAGTCTTACACTCCTCTCAACGCCAACTCACTTGTGGAGCGGGACCTGGTGCACGCCGGGATCCGACTCCTCGATATTGTTTCTGGGGGGCAGCTCTTCGACGGCCCTTCTAATATGGTCCCTTGGGTAAACTTCTAACTCTTCTTTGTTTACTGTTTGCAGCCAAGAAGGTATCTGTGCTGACCGATCTGTTCCTTAAGCAGGGGGAGACTGATGCTGTCCTCCCCTCGCGGAAGAGGAAGTCCACCAAGAAGACTGCTGCTAGGTCGGGGTCTCCTTCAGCGGAGCAACCCAAGCGGAAGCGGGTGGATCTGGACCAGCTCTTTGATGTCCAGAATGCTGAAGAAGGTAAAAAACTCCGACTTGCTATTAAATCATACAAGAGGATGGTCCCGAAGGATTTGATTTCCTCGACCAAGGAAGCCCGCATCGCTGACGTCAAACGAATCCTTCGAGGCGAAACTCCTCGAGTCTTGAAGGCGGGCTACTATCATTATCGTGGGAAGGATCAATACGTCTCCCGACGTATCATTTGGTGTAAGAATCCCGATGAACTTCCTGACTACCTTTCTGAAGCTTCTCATCCTCCAGGTGCAGGTCGCTCGGGAGCTCCATCGGGTGCTGCAGCTTCCGCAGACGCACCGTCTTCAGCGGGGGTGCCTTCCTCAGCTGGAGAGAAGGCTCCAACTGGCGAACAGTTTCGTCAGGTGGAAACCTTGGACTCCTCTGAGGAGACTGACGAGGGTGGCTCCCTTCGTCAGCGTCGGAAGACGGGGCAATCCTCCTTGAAACCAACCCCTCAGGGGCCGCCTCCTTCATCTTCTCCGCAGCAGCGGCAGCCCTCGCCCATCCATGACTTCACTCCTTCCCCTGTTCGGGCCGAGACGGTGGCATGCCCTTCCACTCATCGTCCTCTTTCTCCTCTTGCTCTGGATGGGAACTTCTACAGGCCCTTCGATTCTTCACAAGAGAATGCCCCCTGGACTCCTATCCAGACGCTTCAAGGAGTCCCGCTCACACAAGGAGAGCAGGACCAGGAGCTGGCCCTGCATCTGCTGGCAGGCTCGATCCTGCCTACTATGCGGTATCCGATTTGCCTCAATCGGACGCACATGCAGCGGGATGTCAGGGATATGGCCATGCGCCGTATACAGGTAAGACTTCGCTTCTTTCTTTTGATGATAAATCGGGTCGTTGTTCCATTAACACTTTTCCTTCTTACTGCAGGAGCTCGGGGACTTCAACCGCCTCATCGGGTATGTTATTGCCTACGATGAGTCCCGGGAGCGGGACCGAGGGGTCCGCGAGCAGCTCCAGGAGGATCTTAAGGCCTCTCAGTCTTCGCGGGGAAAGCTTGTCAAGGAGCAGGCTGTCCTCAATCAAAAGATTCGGGACTTCCAGCAGCAGATCGTGGACTTCGAGGGGCTCTTGAGGCAAGAGCGGCAGGAGCGGGAGGCGGCTGTGGACAGGCTGGTCCAGGAGAAGAAGGCTGCCGAGGACAAACTGGTCCTCGAGAAGAAGGCTGCCGAGGACAAGCTGGTCCTTGAGAAGAAGGCTCTGGAGGAGCAAATCGCGGGATTTCCTGCGCAGCTGGTTGAAGCGGAGGCCAAGGGCCGGGAGGATTATCGGAGGTCTGAGGACTTCCAAGCCGATGCCATGAAGTTCTTTGGCGCGGAGGTGGAGAACACTCTCTTCAATGCCGTTGAGGAGCTCCACCTGGAGTACGGGGACGCCATCAACTTCGACAAGTCTCCTTCCCTCGCTCCCTTTGCGAAGAAGTATTTTGCTCTTTCTGAGGAGAGTGATGGGGGGAGTACCCCCGTAATTGTCGAAGACGCTTCTGAACTTCCAAGTGCGGACGCCCCGATAGTCGATCCTCCCGAGGCCAACCCTGTGAATCCTTCTGCTACCGACTCCGCGGACCCAGCTGCTGCCGACAAGGACCAAGCTTGAATGTTTACTTTTAGAGTCCTTGTATCTTCTTCTCTTTTGTCACCGTCGAGCCCTCGAGCCCTTTATCAATATCAGACTTCTTTAGTTCCGATTCTTTCGTTGCACTTCTCCGAGTGACTTTATCACGCGTGCTTAGGTCGAAACCTCAACACTTAAGACATTTTCGTACGTCCTTCCCGACGATTTAATAAGCTTGCACCACTTAAGGCGGCTTAGTTCCGCGCATCCTTAAGATGACTTAATATCGTGCACCACTCAAGGCGACTTTTTGATACTTAGAATAAATCTAAGAATTGTGCATCACTTAAGACGACTTAATATCGTGCGCCACTCAAGGCGACTTTTTGATACTTAGAATAAATCTAAGAATTGTGCATCACTTAAGATGACTTAATATCGTGCACCACTCAAGGCGACTTTATATCGTGCACCACTTAAGGCGACTTTATATCGTGCACCACTTAAGGCGACTTTTCTCGTGCACCACTCAAGGCGACTTTATATCGTGCACCACTTAAGGCGACTTTGTCGCTTAGCATAAATCTAAGAATAACTCTGATTGGAAGCAACCTCTTTATTCATTGGTCGCATAAATTTGGCTTACATCGAATTAAACGATATACAACATACACCACTTAAGGCGATTTTACATTGGGCACCACTTAAGGCGACTTTATCGGGCACCACTTAAGGCGACTTTATCGGGCACCACTTAAGGCGACTTTCTTCAAGCATGGTGTTTCTTCAAGTGTTCGCCACTGAAAGAATGCTTTAACGTTCTGCCATCGAGGTCTTCCAACTTGTACGCATTTGGAGCTGGCATCCCCACGACCTTATAAGGTCCTTCCCATTTTGGTGACATCTTGTTGATTCGATCCAAAAGGGTGAACTCGTTGCGACGCCAAACCAGCTCCCCGACGAAGAACTGTCGGGACTTCACTCGCCGATTGTAGTACCTGGTCGTCGCCAATCGCATTCGAGCTTGGACTTCATCGGCTTCCCGCCTCTTCTCTTCGAGTAAGTCCAAATCCAAACGTCTCATTTCATCATTCGTCAGGGGCTCGTAATATCTCATCCGATGAGACGCCACAGCTACTTCCACGGGGGCGACAGCCTCCGTGCCATAAACGAGACCAAACGGAGTCTCCCCTGTTGATCGTTTGGGTGTCGTTCTAACAGCCCAAAGCACGTTTTCCAGTTCGTTCAGCCATTTTCCATTCAAGGCATAGACCCTCTTCTTGAGGCCGTCCATCACGATTTTGTTGGCTGATTCTACCTGGCCATTAGTCTGAGCATGGCGCACAGAAGCTGTCCGATGCTCGATGTTCAACTCCTCCAAATACTCCCTCACCTGAGAGCCGTTAAACGGTGGACCATTGTCGCTAATCACCACCTTAGGAATCCCGTATCTGGACACGATATGGGTCTGGAGGAACTTGACGATCTGGTTCCCCGTCGTTCTGGCCAACGCCTTTGCCTCTATCCATTTCGAAAAATAATCGATAGCTACAAGTAAATACTTACATTGACCTTGTGCTTGCGGAAGAGGTCCCACCAAGTCGATGCCCCACTGTGCGAAGGGCCACGCGCTCTTGATGGATGTCAGGTTAGCAGCCGGAGCCACGATACTCGGGGCGTACCTCTGGCACGCGTCGCAGGATCGGACTAACGTCGTTGCTTCTTTGCTCATCGTGGGCCAATAATAGCCCAAGTTTAGCACTTTCCTCATGATGGATCGGGCCCCTTCATGACAAGCCGCGACCCCTTCGTGCACCTCCTTCAGGATCCGATTGGTGTCGGGTTCCGCCACACACTTCAAGTACGGAGTCGAGAACCAACCCTTCTTGTATAGCTGATTGTCTAGCATCACATAATTGGCCGCGATCCGACGTGTCCTGTCCGCTGCCACTTTATCATCGGGGACTGCCCCCGTAGTCAGGTACGCGACTATCGGGGTCATCCAAGTTGGCTCCTCCCCCGATCTGGCCTCAATGGCACACACCTGTGTCGGGTCGATGGTCGATAAGATCACTTTCTCTAAGAAGTGCACCTTCCGATTTTGTTCCAAGGGTGCCCCCAGGGCAAATTTGCTCAAGGCGTCTGCCTCTACGTTTTCCTCCCTCGGGATTGCCTCGATGTCGAAGCTTTTAAAGCTCTCCTTCAAGGTTTGTACCTCTCGCAGATACTTCTTCATTATCGGGCTCCTTGCTTCGTATCGCCCTTGAACCTGGTTTACGATCAAAGCTGCATCACACTTTACTCTCAAGTGATCGACTCCCGTGCCTCTAGCAATTTTCAGACCCGTGATAAGAGCCTCATACTCCGCCTCGTTATTTGTGGCCTTGAATGTTAGAGCTAAGGCGTATCGGAGTGGTTCGCCTTCACCTGGTGGTATCAGCAAAAAGCCCGCTCCTGATCCGTCCGAACTCGCGGAGCCATCCGTGTACATCTCCCAGATATTTTCCTTGTTTGGCTGTTCTGATTGCTCTACCCTCTCTGGTTGTTCTTCTATCGGGACCTCCATGGTTGCCCCCTCTACAGAGCCCGCTTCTTCCAGATCGGGGGCTGTAGATTCTGCTATAAAATCCGCCAATGCCTGGCCCTTAATAGCCGTTCTTGGAGCGAAGTGTATTCGAAATTCACTAAGCTCTACTGCCCACTTCACTAATCTTCCCGACGCATCCAGTCGGTTCAAAAAATGCTTCAAAGGCTGGTTCGTCAGTACAGTAATCTCATGTGCGTTGAAATACGGCCTTAGCTTCCGAGCGGTAATAATCAACGCAAAGAGGTACTTCTCAACGGCGGGATAGTTCAATTCAGATTTAGCAAACGCATGGCTTACATAATAGACGGGGACTTGATTACCCTCGACAATTTTTACTAACACAGAGCTAATGGCAAATTCAGAAACAGCCAAATAAAGGTAGAGTGGCTCGCCTGGAACCGGTTTCGCTAACGGCGGGAGGGTGCGAAGGTGTTGCTTGAGTGCTTGGAACACCTCTTCACACTTGGCGGTCCATTCAAATTTCTTGTTGGCCCTCAGGACTTCAAAAAACGGCATTGATCGGTCGCTGGCTTTGGACAAGAAGCGATTCATTGCCGCTAGTCGGCCATTCAGCACTTGTACCTCCCGATGGTTAATCGGAGACTGCATCTCCTCGATTGCCCTCAGCTTCTCAGGATTCACCTCGATTCCTCTCTGGCTCACCATAAAGCCCAAAAACTTCCCTGAGTGGACTCCGAAGGCGCACTTCGTCGGGTTCAAGCGAACTTGATGGAGCCTCATCCGCTCAACTGCCATGGTTAGGTTGTGCACATGATCCTCGGCTTGTCGGGACTTCACCAGCATATCATCCACGTAAGCCTCCATGGTTTCTCCCAGAATATCTCCAAACAGTTTGTTCACCATCCGTTGGTAGGTTGCCCCGGCATTGATCAACCCAAAAGGCATGACATCGTAGTGATAGATGTCACTGTCTGCGTAAAACGCTGTGTGGGGTGCGTCTTCCTTGGCCATCTTGATTTGGTTGTAGCCTGAATACGCATCCATGAAACTCAATAGCTCGTGTCCCGACGTGGCATCCACCAGCTGGTCGATCCTCGGGAGTGGGTAACAGTCCTTTGGGCAAGCCTTGTTCAAGTCGCGGAAGTCCACACACATTCGCCATTTCCCGTTAGTCTTCTTCACCAGCACTGGATTAGCAACCCAAGTCTGGAATCGGAGCTCCTTAATGAACCCAGCATCGAGCAACCTGCCCACCTTCTGCTGGATCGCGATCTTCTTGTCCGTGCCCATCAGACGCCTTTT
Organism: Clarkia xantiana subsp. parviflora; assembly: GCA_036873135.1. Lineage (NCBI taxonomy): Eukaryota > Viridiplantae > Streptophyta > Magnoliopsida > Myrtales > Onagraceae > Clarkia > Clarkia xantiana. The sequence continues at coordinate 12,926,856 of JAPTYO010000012.1, read as the reverse complement.
CTGTGTGATAGGCTTGATCGCGGGGTCTATCTTCAGCTCATGTACGATCACATCGGGGCTGATTCCTGGCATATCGCTCGGGGACCAGGCAAACAGCTCCTTGAACTCCTTCAATAACTCCACCAATTTTTGGGCCGTCTCCTCGGTCAGAGCAGACCCGATTTTCACCTTCCTCTGGGGTCCGTCGATCTCGACTTCTTTCAGATCTTCTACGGGGGCGGGACGCCCAAACTCTTCTCTAGGATCGGTGTCTGTCTGGAGGACAGTCATGGCCTCTCGCCTCCTCCTCCGGGTGGCATTAACATAGCATTTTCGGGAAGCCACTTGGTTGCCCTTGACCTCTCCGACTCCGTGGTCGGTCGGGAACTTCATCTTCTGGTGCACTGTCGAGGCGACCGCCATCAGAGGATTAATAGTGGTCCTCCCGATAATCGCGTTGTAGGTCCCCGCGGAATCAACCACAACAAACTCCACGTTCCTCCTTTCTGATTTCCACCCGCTACCAAACTCCACTGGTAAGGTGATTACTCCTAGCGGATAGGAGGTTGAGCCAGAGAACCCGACCATCGGGAAGTTTGCCTCCTTTAGATCTTTCTTCGTTTTTCCCATAGCCTCTAGCGCGTCCATGAATAGAATGTCGGAGGAGCTTCCTCCGTCGATTAGAATTCTCTTCATTTCGAACCCGTCCACATCCAAGGTTACCACCAAGGCATCGTCGTGCGGAGTTTCCACGCCTAGGAGGTCTTCCGACGAAAAGGAGATTACCATTTCTTCTTTCAAGGTCTAGGATCGGGACCTCTTACCCAGCACCACCGCCGTAGGGATTCTAGAGGCATAGACCTCTCGGGCAGATGAAGTATCACCTCCAGCAGCAAATCCTCCATGGATCACATTGATGGTGCCCCGTCTATCCTTGCGGGCACCGGATGACTCTGGATCGGTTCTCTTCTTTTTTGGGGACCGGTCGCGGGATCGGGAACGGGACCGCGATCGGGATCGAGAGCGGGATCGACACCGCTTATCCCCGACGAATTCCTTGAGCTTTCCCTTCTGGATCAGCTTTTCGATCTCCTTCTTTAGTTCCCGACAGTGGTTGGTGTCGTGACCATTTGCGCGGTGAAATCGGCAGTAGCGATCCGTGCGAGATCTCAAGAATTCTCCATCCTTCTTTGGGGGGGTACCTGGAGATACCTTGCCGTTCCATGACTGTCAGCACTTCCGCCATGGAGCAGTTGAGAGGGATGTCGAGATCCTCCCGCTTATCCTTCCTTGAAGAACGCCTATCGTCCCTTCGATCAGGTCGGCCTCGGTTTCGACTACTCTCAGGTTTGCCTTTTGACTTACGATCGTCGAAGGGTTTAATCGACGGCTTTCCTTTGTTTGACTTTGGGGGCTCCAGTTCTCCTGCGGCTATCTTCGACTCCTGGACATCGATTTGCCGTTTCACCCTCTTCTGTAGTGCCTCCATATTCCACACAGCTTTCTCAGCCACGCTGTGCATCAGGTCGGAACCATAGGGGGCTGTCAGGTTCCGAATAAAGGTGCGGATGGTTTCGCCCTCCGAGATTTCCTCGTCTATCTCTGCTACGCTGGCTGTGTACCGCTGGTAATAGTGTGCCAGCGACTCGTCGGGCCTCTGCACCACCTGGGTCAGGGACCTCACGCTCTTCAACAAACGTCTGCGGCCCTGGTATTGTCGAATGAAACGGTCGTGCATGTCCGCCCAGCAGGTAATGCAGCCTGGGGGCAGACTAAAGAACCAGGTCAGGGCTCTTTCTCCAAGTGTGTTTGGGAACAGTGTACACACTATGTCTTCGTTCGGGGCTCTACCCAGAGACGCCATAAGATGCTTCTGGACATGACGAACTGGATCTCCCTCACCTTCATACTCCTTAATCTCGGGGATACCCAGCCCTGGCGGGGCGAGGGTGTCTATCAGTCGGGGGATGAAGGGATGAGTAGATCGGTCCCTTAGCTCCGACACCAATGGCTTCTGTTCTCCCATACAGATGTTCACGATCTTTACCACCTGGTCGGGAGTGATGGTACCATTCAGGGGAATGGTCCTGTGCTGTACTGGTCCTGGCCCATCAACCACGAACCTCTCCGGCTGGCCGGTTGCCCTACTTCTGTCCTGGTCTCGGAGCGGGGCTTCCTGTGTGTTCCGACCCTCTGTTGGCGGGGCCACTTCCTCCAACGGGGGCATCTCCTCCTGCCTCCTCGCAGCCTCTCTCCGATCCAAGAGAGCCTCTACGGCCGCCAGAAACATGGGCATGACTTCTGACACGGCCCTTGTCAAGTCTGCAGCTGGGGGAGCCTCCTGCCCCCTGTTGCCCTGGTGTTGAGGAGCAATATCTTCGGGATGCGATCCATTGTGCCCCCCTGTCTGGGAGAGCTCAGCCGGGGGATGGTTCTGGTTTTCCTCCTGTTCTGGTACTGAATCCAGATTCGTTGCAGCGGGGTGACGGGAACCACCAGATTGTCCTTGTCTTCTGTTCTTGCCAGCCGCCATCGATCGAGTAGAAGGCATATCAGCTTTTTGTTTGTTTCCCACAGACGGCGCCAATGTTGGATCACGGTGGAACTCCGGTACGGACTCTGACGGCAATCCTAGCTCCTTTACTCCACGCAATCCTGCAAGAGGGGATAGACCGGGCGGTGACCCAGAATCCCTCTCCGATGCCTAAATGAGTATCTCGTATGACTGGCAAGCAGTAATCTCAAAGTGTATTGAATTCAACGTAAGTCATCTGAGGTGACCTCTTCCCCTTTTATAGGCGAAGAGATGCCTCAGGTACCTGATGAACCGTTGGGGGTGGTTAGCCCGTATCCCGCATATCTCGGACGTGATCCCGCCTATCTAGGCCATGATCTCGTGTATCTCGGCCACGCCCCGCGCATCTCGGCCACGCTCCGTGTATCTTAACCACGTTCCGCGTATCTCGGCCACGCCCCGCGTATCTTGGCATTATCCTCTGATAACGAGTCCCGACTCCTGTCGGGGACTCCAGAGTTGTCTCGTTATGTCACCGCTCGGGGCCCCTCGTCATCGTGACAGGGCCAATCATTCTCAGGGATTCATCATCGGGGCCTACTTAAAGGCTTCTCATCGGGAGCTTCCAGCTCAACTGTCGGGACCGACTCTGTCGGGACCTTGCTTCGTCGGGACTCCCTTCGTCGGGACCCTTCTCCTAGGTCATCTTGACCTTCATTTCGGGCTTGGTGGGCCTGTTTGCCGTTTCCTCCCCGTTAAAGGGCCTAACGGGTGTAATCGAACCCATCAGGTATATAGTGGAAGCAGGCAGAAAGGTGTGAATATTGAAGCTGCAGCTTCTTTTTATTTAGCTTCTTCTGTTGATCTTCTAGTAGTCTTGTGTTGGTTTGCATGGTAAATTTATGTGAATCTTGCTGTGCTCTCTGTTTAAATGGAACTAGTTTCTAGGAATTTTTGTTACAAGTAGTGTGTGTAAACATGAACATTTCTTTCTTCTCATGTAAACATGAAAATGTGGCTTAGCTAGGCAAACCAAACCTTGGTTGGACCCATGGAATAGTAATAATACATCACTGACTCCATGAGCTTTTACTCCTTAAGGAACTAAATTAATTGTGCAGTACTATAAACTTGAAACCATTTCAGCATTTTTAACCATCATGTTTACGTGCTAGATGGTGGTTTAATGGTTAAAAGTGTTATTCATATGAATCTTAAATTCAAAACACCTCGGCGAGTCAATTCGCGGTTTTAGGAGGCGAATAGAACTTGGTTTAACAAGTTGCTCGCTTCACTATATTAGGTAGCAGGTGAATTTACGTTAATAGAGTAAACCATACAATTTAAGGTTACTAGAGTCAATCCATACAATTTAAGGTTGTCACTACTAATACGTTAACAAAAAAAAAAAATTAAGAAGACAATAGGGGCCTGAATGATTGCCCATGTAGACCGGAGAGGTCTGAATTGAAAAATGTTGCTATTAAGGGTCTGAATTATCATGTTTGTTGTTTTTCGGTTTTCCGTCCAAATTTTCTGTTAAATATAACGGAACCACATGAAATGACAGAATTACCATTTTGCAATTATTATACAATTTATCAGTTTAATTAATGAAATGTGAAATGTCTAAAAAACCCATGCACACTAATTATGCTCTTAAAGCCACCACGGCTCCGGCCACCGCCACCCGGCGACCACCACCCAGCTCCGGCGACCACCACAATGGCTCTGATTGGGTCTAAATCGGAGCTACCGGCTCCGATTGGCTCGAATCGGAGCCAAAAAGCTTCGGTCGGGGCCACAATGCTCCGATCGGAGCTCTGTGACCCCAACCGGAGCTTTGGAGCTCCGACCGGAGCTTTGGAGCTCTGATTCGGGCCAATCGGGGCCAGTAGCTCCGATTTGGGCCCAATCGGAGCCGTGGTGGCGGTGGCCGGAGTTGGGTGGTGGTCGCCGGAGCTGGGGTAGTGGTCGCCGGAGCCATGGTGGCTTAAAGGGCATTTTCGTCTTTTTAGGTCAAACATGTGAGGGACACACTTTGGTCGGAGGGCATTTTCGGGTTTTCAATTTATTTTCGGTCACATGCCAAGCATGTGACCACTTTCCGTCACTTTTAACAGAAAAAATAGACGGATACCTCTCATATAAACATAACTCAAAATTCAGGCCCTTAATAATATCATTTTAACATTCAGACCTCTCCGAACAACATGGGCAAACATTCAGGCCCTATTGTGTTCTTAACATTAAAATTATGACTTGGTCTTGGTTAACTTCTCATAACCAACTCATTTTCAACCAAAAAAAAACACTCATTTTCAACCCAACACATATCTAATTCATCCAAAATTAATTTAAAAAAATGGATTCAATAATCAGATTAGTTGCTTTACTTGCAAATGAAACCAGTTAGTTGATTTTTTTTTAAATGCTAATTAGATTTTTATTAATGAGTAGTTAAGTATTTTCTTCCCATTTAATGTTAAAATTTGAAAAAATAATCATGTGTTCTTTACGTGGGCGATCACCGGATTAACGCCATTTGCATATTGGATGGAATATCTGGAATTGAATGGCTTCCGCTTCTCCGAAATTTTTCCAGCTGCTAGCTTCAGTAGGGTGTTGACCCTGAACCCGAAACAACGACTAACCAGTTAAATTTTGCCGATTTTGCATTTCTCTTTTTTTTTTTCTCTATATTATTATAATATTATTATTATTCTCGAATTTCTCTTTACTTCTCCTAATAATTTCTATCATGTACGGTGAGAGATTAGGTAAAGGCAAATAAACGAACGGCCGAGAATGGCTGCGGGGAAAGTAAGGGGTAATAATATCTTTTTAGTGAGAAAAAAACAAATCAAAGTACTTTTATATGAGAGTGAGAAAGGGCCGGCAATGGTGCGGTGAAAATCAAATAACCATGGTTATTCGCACCATTTACCGCAATGGTTAACCGCACCATTATGGTGAGGGGCGGTTATGGTGATGAATCTTGTAACCGCAATAGTTATGGTTGTGGTTATGGTATTCAGTCTATAACCGCGGTTATAACCATCACCTCTATATATATATATATATTACTAATATCTATATTGTTATATATATACATTATTATTATACTTTAATTATTATTCAAATATTATAATTCTTATTCCGTTCTCTTTCTCACCCGCCATTTTTTTTTTTGTCTATATTTCTTATTATTAGGTAACCACGATTGTAAGTGATGGCGAATGAGGATCGATGATCGCAAGTGATAGCCAATTGAAGATGTGTTTTTTAATTGAGTAAAACAATAAAGTTATGTTTAATTTGGATTTCGTGTATGAAACAATAAATGTGTATTTACTTTTCTTGTATGAAACAATGATGTTGTATTAGTTTGAATGATTGTGGTTAAATGGTTTAATCGTGGTTAAAAACCATGGTTATGGTTATGGTATGAAGAATCATAACCGCAGTGGTTATGGTTATGGTTATGGTATGAGTGAAAAAAATATGGTATGGTTATGGTATTAGTACTATTCGCACCATACCCTCACCATCGCCAGCCCCTAGTGAGAACCAAAACAATCAGTCAATCACAAGCATTTAAATGAGCCTAATCATGAACGAATAATAAATAGTATCGTAAATTTACATGCAATCAATTATGAGAAGGACATCTTCAAAATGATTATGTTAGCCGTAGTTAGTGTATGTCCGAAATTAAAGTTGAGAATAAAAATGTAAGAACTCGCCAAGGGTAAGAGCACTTTCAAATGGTTAATTCTTAGAGCACTTCCAATAGCAAGTGACTAGTGCCTCCACATCAGCAGCCACGTCACTGCCAACTCATCAAAGTGGTACTGCTACAGTATTTGCTACAGTAAATGGCACTGTAAAATTGACACTCTCTCCAGTAGTGGAGGCCAAGTTCCACTTCTACATTGGGACCCACATAATTTCATAATTCAAATATAATTTTTGCATTATATATAAATTATATATCTTTATATATAAATTATATATTCATATTTTTTTACAAATACGGACATGAATAAATAATGAGATTCAAGTATTAGATGTTTTAATTAAAAAAAAATAGGGAAAATATATACAAAATTATAAAAATGTAATTGAATTATTTAATAAAAATTTACATTTTTTTGAGTTAGTCAAAATTTATCAATCGTGAATCAAATATCTGGATTCCACTTTTGATCGACGTATGTTGTTATTCTGGAATTTGAAAATCGACGTCTTTAGGGTAATAGTTCTATTATTTAAGTACTATAATTTTTTGTTTTTTAAAAATTACGTTTCTTTTGTAATTAAAAATGATAAAAACATTATGAATATAACATAAAAATGAGCACATTATTTTTTAAACAATAATTGCAATAATTTAAAAGTTACATTACAATAAATTTAAAAACAATAAATTAAAGTTGTCAACTAAAATAAATAAATAATTATATATATTTGAGATTACATAGAATTGTCACAAACATTACTAAATTGCCAGAGATGTTCGACCAAGTCCTGTTGTAATTTTTTATGTTTCTCTTTATCGCGTAACTGTATATTATTTTCGATATACATTTGATACGAGACCGGAGGCCTCGTGCTCACTTCTGGCAAAGATATGCCTTCAGCAATATCATCATAATTGAACACTTCTTTAAAATTTCCAGCATATGTGTCTCTTTCATCCTCAACAATTATATTATGCAATATAATGCATGCTCTCATAATTCGACCAAGTTTCTTCAGATTCAAGGATCGCGCTGGCCAACGTAAAATAGCAAACCGAGCTTGCAATACTCCGAATGTTCGTTCAACATCTTTGCGCTGCGGTTCTTGACATTTTGCAAACAACTGATGTTTCTCTCATTGCGGTCGAGGTATTGTTTTTAAAAATGTCGACCATTGAGGATATATACTGTCTGTTAAATAATATCCCATATTGTAGCTTGTACCATTTACAATATAGATTACTCCTGGAGCACGACCTTCTAAAACTTCATCAAACACAGGTGAACGGTCTAAAACATTAACATTTCAATAATTATACGTTACTTGACCAAGGTAAAATTACTATTAGGTGCAGTCCCCATGCGGCATGCAGAATGATTGATAAGTATAATTGTTGATATAATAACATTGATCAATCAAATTCATTGAATCTATTATTTCACCATAATTAGTGTATATCTGTTATACGTTGATTGACATATCTTAATTCAACATCATCAACATATTCACGTTTATGTACATCCATGATCATATTAGTAAATCGATTATTGCATTAATCATGTGTTTTTATATATGATTTCCAATATATGTAAATTATAAATATATTATATATACATCATTCTAAAAGTATAATTTTTATAATAATTTATCGTAAAAGATATATTTCTTTCATATAATAATATAATATAATATAATATAATATAATATAATACGTAAAATATATAAAAATATATATGCATTAAAATAATATAATATTTTGTAGTAATTATTTTCCATATTTAATAATTTGAAATGTTATACTATTTCAAAATTTAGAATTAACGGTTATTCAACATGGTAACATATAAACAAATTAGATATGGAAATTTCGAAATTGATTCAAAGTTAAAAAGTAGTAATTTTGGTTCGTGTCGTTATTTATGTTACATAATATTCAAAATGACTGATTACGACTCTTGTCTATCTGACTTAGCGTAACCGAATATATATACAATCAAAGAGATGAGCAACACAATCGAATAAAATAATATTAAAAAGTTGGCACCGACATGAACAGTAACTTGGGAGTTCCTACTAGTAGGCACTGTCCCACTTCACTATTCACTCAATAATGGCAAAACAGTAATATTAGTAATCCTAGTCACGCCTAGTGGCGCCTAGTCAGCGTCCAGTGGCAAAAATTGGAACTAGGCACTCCCATTTTGGAACAAGGCACTTCTATTGAAAATGCAAGTGCCTATTTAATCATTACCAGTAGGGACCAACAGTAAATGGCACTAAGCACTCTCTATAATAATAAATTTACAACATGGAACTAGGCACTACTATTGGAAGTGCTCCTAGGATTCGGAACAACTCTTGCACCAAATTTTAACTGTAGTTACCCAAGTAACTAGTTGAAGTTGAGTTAAATGCTGAATTTTTTATAACAATTCAATAAAGATTATGCTGGACTGGGTAAGGATATGGACAAATCAGTTTTAGACTAAAAATAAACCAAATTAAGAAATGACCAAAATGGGTTTGCTTTCAACAATGGAAAAACGGTGTCAACACTTTGTTGTTCCATTACATAACATATTATGGTGATTGCAGAGACAAAAGTATTTGCAGCCGAAAAAGAATCACATACATACATTACTCCAACATCTCACACCAGGTTAATTAATGTTAATCCATCTCTTTCAGAAGACCATTAGTCACTGTCTGTACATTTTTGTGGGATAATCAGAGATGCAGCTAAAAACCACCCATTTTTTAGTGTTGAAGATCTGCAAGGCGGGAAACTCTTTGGATTTCTTTTATGATTAGCTCCTTCTCCTCGTCAAATTGCTCATCATCGGCTCCTAATCAACGTAGCTTTCTTTATTACATCATCATTCACGTCATCTAAGGATAAAAAGAAATGTGCTTGGCGTTGTACCTTTCCCAGTCGAGAGATCATGGAGCAATGCTACCAATTTCTCATGGTTTTTAGCCAATATTACTTTAACTTCCTTTGGCTTGTTAGGATTAGCAACAAAAACCTGCAAACAGAAGAACAAAAACCAAACAGCCATCAATCCAAGATATGCATCAGGTAAAAAAAAACATTGATCTATTCTTTGCAATCAAGATTTCTCCTTTTCAGTGGATAATATCTCAAAGATTGCCATCGATAAGGTTTCCAGCAACTATATTGTTAAAAGGAAATCCACCAAAGATAAAATCTACTTTTGCAGGGCACTGGAACGAGGTATGACGGGGATGAGCATATACAATCTTTGAACTCTCAAAATAAAATTAAGAGGATAAATTGGACACATCTAGCTTAATCATATACATGGCAAAATCAAAGACTTTACCAACCTTGAAAATGTGGAAAGCAGATATCCGAATGTTCTTACTTGAATCCTGCTCAACAGGAAAAACATTCATCAATATACGAGTAGAACAACAGTAACAAGAGATCGCTTTACTAAATAAACAACGCCGAGGGATCAAGATAATGAAGACCCACGAGACTGTACAAAAGATCAAAACAGGATACCCAACTCATGGCATCTCTAGTTTAAGACTAGAATACTTTAGCCGATTAAGCAGTTCCAGACTAGAGTTAGTAGATCATAAATACAGACTTGTCTCATGTTTCAAGATGGCATCATGATTTATTGATTTTCAAAGTTACAGGTTAAGATATTATCGAGAACACACCAAGAGGATGTCGACACAAATACGGGACAAGAAGTACAGGAAAAGTTTCAAAATGGCATCATATTAATATCTAATTTTTTACTGAACTAAATTAAGAGCAAGTGCACATAACTAAGATTAGGGTAACATCCCACTTATATATTCATGTGTCATTTAATACGGCATCTGAGTTAGGTCCAAAATTTTGCCTGAGTGCATTTAGCCCAACTCAGCTGCAAGTACAAACTCAAACCAAGCCACCACCCAGTCTGCTTTGGCCTATGGCAGGTTGGACTTCAACCATATGTATCATCAACTGAACAGGGAAATATGCATCCACAAACCAGAAATTGATAAAATCTGCTAATTGATGAAAGCATTTGTCTTTTTAACTCGCTATATGGCTGAGCATCATTTCAAAGCTATCCAACAAGTTAGGGCAACAGTAAGATAAGACATCTCTGTCTTATTAATTTTATATCCCGAGTCAAAATAATAAATAAAAGAAAATGCAACAGAAACATGATTGAGAAATTGCTGATTACCTTTAACAGTGTCATCATGACTTTGAAGTACCGGACTTCCAAAATATATCGCTTCATTATTTGAGAATTGGGAGATTCTAAAAGGAACTCGGAGAGAAGCTAGAGTACATTAACAAACAATAAGTATTGCAGAAATACCATCAAAGCGCAGCTGCGAAAGATTACACAAACGGTGTCAACTAACCTTCAAAGATTGTCTTCTTGTGACATAATTAGCAGATGTGAAAAGTCTTTCATACAGAGGAAAAAACTGGAAACAAACTCAGTTATCATTAGATAGCTTAAAAAGGCAATCGGAATTAGCTGAAACGAATATCCTATCACCACTAAAGAAAATGTACATAATCTAGCAATCCAACATTGACAAATTGCTTAGACTAATCGAGCATTCCCAAACTACAATCAATTCTATAATTTCCTTTTGAATTTCCAAAAGAAAAAAAACCGTTGAGATATTTGATTAAGTATAAAGTTGACACCAATCAGTTATAAAGAACATAAACTACATCAAAAGTGGCAAGCTGACCTCATCATAATGACGGGTCAGGTAATCGGCAACAATATCTTCATGCTTTGTAAGCAAATCCTGCCAAACATGTCTTCAAAGTCATATATGCGTTAATGTTGTATAAAACTTCTAAAACATGGCCATCCATAAGGCTGTTCTCACCTTAAAGGTACTAAATGCATCAGAAGCAACATCAAAAGTAGGCAACTCTACAAATTTGAAGAACAATATGAAGCCTGCAGACTCTAGTATGTACCTAAAAACACCATTGAAGTGTTATATAAAGCTTCTCAGGTTAACTGCAATAAAGATGTACGAGACAAACCGTCTTCACGGCCATTATAAAAGAGCAAAAACACTCAATAATGACAAACAAATAGTTGCTTAATGCATTTTAAACTTATTTCAATTTTATATAGGCAACAATAACTAATAACCTTTAGTTTTAACTATGTATCAGGTTAGTCTTTTTCATCCAAAAAAAAGATATATTCAAGCAAATGAAATCCTGGAAGGTAATTATTCAATCAGGGGTTAAAAATTACACCATCCAACATAACCTAAAAAATTTCAGGCATAACATCAGAGACTGAATTCACAAATAGTCATGAGGAGAGATAGAGAGATAGTGTGGGGGATCATATATAGGGCTATAGCCAATCTAAAGAGGATTCCAAAAACTCCTACATGATATGTTGATCCAATTGTTTCTTGAACATTAGTTAAACTATCTATAAAGTACAGCTCTGCACTTCATACAGGATAAATCTGAGTCTGAGCATCCCCACATGATACAACAAAAAGACACTTACTTCGCAAGCGTAGGAAATTTGATGCATTCCCTCAGCATATTTCCACTATTTAAAGCAATTTCCTTGTTGTCATAGCTGCAAGTCAATTTACAGTACTATGAATTCTCTGAAATAAAATAGAATGAAGTGCTAGATTGTAATAGCACCACTCTGAGATGCATTTACATTCTATACCGCAAAAGCAATCCACCAAAGCTCATAGATCAGAGAATAACGGAAAATCTCGATAATATTCATGAAGCTAACACGTTGAATAGGAAAAGAAGTTTGGTACATCGATTCAATTCCCAAAAGAAGATTAATTCATTAATATATAAGAACAATTAACATTTTCTTTAGAAACTATGTTTCCACGGCTTCAACCAAACTATTCCTACAAGGTCTGGTGAAGTGCCCCCTGAACTCGGCCTAATACATATGATTGAGCAAATGTTCACAGAAATCAAACGACATGAAAAAGCATGAACACTATTTTCTTGGATCTTGGAGTGAGATATTACTAAGAAGTTCAAACTTCAAACACTTTTTTTTTGCAGAAAATATACTATATTTCATAGTGTCAACTGTCATCATCATTCATCAAGAAAGAAGCTATTAAAGTGGCCAACAGATAGAGATAGATTCTCGTAGGTGAAGCAAAAGAATCTGTGAACTAAGTTCTAATCTAGAATGACTTGGTTTCTCATCTTTTGTCCCAAGATGGTTTAGACTTTAGTGTATCCTAGGTGTGTTTGATCAGTAAAGTTTAGTCTCATCTCTGTCTGTTTTATTTGCCTTCTAGCTCTATTTCATGAATCACCCCTGTAAGTACAAGGAAGTTTTTAATGACTCTTACCATACAACAAGAGCGTCCAGTAAGTCAAAGTGGTTTTCAATGTATTCAACGCAGCAGTATGTGGAGCCAACCTTTTGCTTTAACAATATGGACCAACAATACACAATATCCTTCCTAGCCTGTAATATCAACATCAGATCAGTCCTGAATCACTGCTCAGTGCTCACTGGTAATGATCAGTAAGGGTCTATAGTCATAGTCACTTACCTCCCAGCCCAGTACTTGTAAGTTGTGAACTATATGAGCAATAAGGTCTTCTTTACATACATCAACTACAAGCTGAGAGATCTGTTCTGGGTTCGGCTCAACCTCCCCATCTCCAGAAAGCATGCATTTCATAGTAGCAAAGTTCTTTTCAACTTCTTCAAGAGCCTGTAGTTAAATATAAAAAGAGTGAATACCCAGCTAGCCAGCAGAAATGAGAAAACATTCGAGCTGGGAAACTTTATAATAAGTAATGATGTCGCCGGACTCCCATTTCCCTAACAGAAGCTTATCAAACCTTGAAGCTAAACCAACATTGTAAAGATTGGCCTACCCCTGTCCTTGTTTAATGAGTATATGTATATGTGAGCAGTCAGTCCGAGCTGGTCATAACCCAGAACTGTAAGATACCAACTATTATGGCAACTGTTGCTAATTTTAACAAAGATTACTCCCAGTGGTCAGCAAGCAGTAAAAGGGTGATCGCGTGATACTCTGTTGATAAACTGAGACAACCTTGCCACAAACCTGAACGACAGAAGCAGCTAGAGAACGTCCAATGAAATGAATCTGACAACATAACTAGTCTCAGTAAATGCAGTAACCATGATAATCAAAATATGTCCTTTGTGATCCCAACCAGAAAACTGAATTCTATAGAGTGCTTTTCTTACAATTGCCACAACTTAATCACTCGCTGACGCAATCGACATGAAAAAGATAAATGAAGCAATGATCTAGCAGAGGAGGACTTACCTTCTCGAGGGCTTTAACTTCCGCCACGGTTTTGATGTCAAGGCCAATGAGGCTGTCTTTGGTGGCCTTAACCAGCTCTTGTGGCGTTTTTGGCCTCGAAGGCCTGAAAAATGAGAAAGACATGGCCGGTGACAGCTCAGGTCTCTTTCGATTGATTGAATTGAGGAGGAGGGTGAATCTAGAAGATGAATTAGGAGGTTTACGGATCACAAAATCATTTTTTCGGATCAATGTCTTCCATCTATCACATCATAATTATTTTATACACAACAAAGGAATCATTTGTAATTTGGATTGAAGTCGCCGAACGGATGAAGGAAAACTGGAAAAGTAAGAAGAGGAAAGAGTTAATATTTAATCACAAAATAACTGTCTTAAAGTCTATGTAGTATGTAATGAAATGAAGTTATTCATCTACAAAAGAGATTGACAAAAAAAATAATAGAAAAGAGTTTATTTTGTAATTCGGTAAGTAAATTTGGGATTTAGACAATTTGTTAGTTAAATATTTGCATCGACAAATTGATAATTAAATTTTTATAAAGTTGTAATGTGTTGTTTTTCAACATGGTAACACTCGTAGTATGCTTATTTTAAATTTAAAATAATCACTACGTATGTTGGATATACGCCCAAGCTATTACAAACTAGGCTCGACATCGAGACTGCATCGAACCATAGTTGGTTCCAAATTGAAACTTTGACATCAGACGCCCCGAGAATCAAAATACCATCTAAGTCGGGTTACCCCGAGTGCTAACACCCCGAGCACTGTCCACACTTGGTAATACCAAGTGTGGCGCTCGGGCTACCCGAGTGGAACACCCACGTGGGTACCCCCTCTTCCCAGGCGAGTATTCCTTGCCCGGGGCACGCCCGTAGATGCCATTTTTGAACACTTAACTATATTAAACTCATATGTGGCCAGACCAAGGTCAAACCCACTGTATTTACGGTCAATATCAATTTATATTACTAAACTGCCATAACCGGACCAGAAAAGCACCGGAACCGGAGCGGGTCAATAGGAACTCTATAAATAGAGTTAAGCTCTCATCATTTGAAGGTAATCTATCTCTCTAAGCTTACTTTCTCTCTCTAAGCCCATACCCATTTAAGCATCAGAGTGGCTTACCGGGAACCCCCGGTGCCCATTTGCAGGTACTCGAGGCAAAATGAGAGCGAGGATTCGCGAAGAGGAAGGCACTCGAAGACCGTGTACAAACATTTTGCGTCGTCAGCTGGATTCGAGCAACAAGCACGTAGCCTACTACACGTGCTCGATGACAACAAACAAAAGGGGAACATAGACGAAAGGGGGCGACGGTAGTAAAATGCCAACCGTGGGTCTCCAGGAGCCTATCATTAGGGGGCAACAAGAATGGTAGGTGTCAGACCCTAAAAATCTGACATACATCGAATTACGTTTGAAAAAAGGTGGAATTTTGAAAGAGTCGCTACTATTAATTAAGGCTAACTAGAATCCTAAATTACCTAAGCGAATAACAAATTAAACACATAGGTATAAAATCGGTCTAAGATCAGAAATTCGAGTTCGGGGGTTCTATTACGAATTCAGAATATTAATTTTTAACTACGCCCTTTCAGTACTCAATTCACATATTTTTCCAATTTTCTTCTTTAATTACAAATTAATATAGCGATGTCAAAATATAATTAAATTCCTATCATATATCTAAGTCTAAAAATAAATTATAATATATAACTCTTATTAAGAATGAAATCTAAAACACTAAACTATCAAACATGCTTAATTCCATACACAATCTAATAAACGTTCAACATACATACACAATTTATCTAATTAAATTTGATCAATTACATCTAAACTACCTAATTAAATATAATATAATATAATATAATAACAATAATAATATAATAATAATATAATAACAGAATAATAATAATAATAATAATAATAGAAACTAAAATAATAAAATATTAGTATTAATTAATAAACAATAAAAAAAAAAACAACAGCAACGGAGGACTGATACCTACCAGGGAAGGAGGATGGCCTCGCATCAGCGGGACTCCGGGAACGAGGGCAGCGGGTCTCGGGCGAAGACGGGGACGGGTGAAACCGTCGGCGGCCGGGCAAGTGGACGGGGCACGGCAGCAGGCGGTCCGGAGCTAATTGCAGCTGGCACCGGAGCTTTGGAAATCCCGACTGGCGGAGGAAGACCTCAGGCGGCGGCTCCGGTGAAACGTTGGACCGGCCCGGCGCGGCAATCAACGGGGCTGGCAGCGGTGGTGGCGGGTCCTCCAGCGAGCCAAGGTGTCCGGCAGCTGTGGTGGTAGCGGGAGAGGACAACCAGGAATTCCACTTTTCTAAAAAAAAATATATATTTTATTATGGTTTTCATTGCTGTCCCTTTGTACATTGACTAGGGACCCTTTTATAGCTAGATTTGCACCTAAAATTAGGAAAACAATATTTTCCCTAATATACATTGATTGTTCAGAAAATTAGGAATATGTATTTATTGCAAATTTCCATAAATATATATCATATATTTTTTTGAATATTACACAATATTAAATGCATCTATACTATCCTAATTTAAACTAAGCCTAATTTTAGCAACCCCGCGACATTCCATATTTAAATACTTCCTTTTTTAAACGTGTTACACATAAATTTTTTAACGTGTTATATACGTGTCGCGCATACCAAAATTAGGTGTTTACAGCTTGCCCCTCTTTGGACGGACCCCCGTAGAATGCGTTCGAGGGAGTTTGTCCAAAGACGAGTAAACACTAATTTTGGCTAGGAAGTATATCTTCTTCCGGGTCTTCAAGTCTCTAAGGTGGCCTTTGTCTTTATTGACGGACAGCGCTAAAGAAAAACCTTAATTGGTATTGCGAAACGTAGAGCCTCCAGCGGTGGTGCGGTAAAGAAGAGCCTCCAGTGCCGTACACTAACGAAAAGCCTTCAGTGGCGTGCGACAAGGAAAAGCCTCCAGTAGCGTGCAATAATGTAAAATCTTGATAGATGATGCCTCTAGTGGCGTCCGTCGGAGAAGAGCCTCTAGCGGCGTCCGTTGGAGAAGTGTCTCTAGTGGCGTGACTTGCGAAGGCTGAATACTAAGGCTTCGTTCGTCGGGCGTGACTCACAGAAGCTGGAAAACTACATATCCTGATCATCGGTTGTGACTCTCGGAAAGCTGGAAAACTACAGATCCCGATTGCCGATTATGACTTGCGAAGGCTGAACATCAAAGGCTCCGTTCGTCGGGTTGTGACTCTCAGAAAGCTGGAAACTTCAGGCATCTGATTGTCGGTTGTGACTTGTAGGAACAGACTGTAACAGTCCTACTCATCTTTGAATGGTGACTTGCGAGAGCTGTAACCGTCTCGCTTGCTGTGAAGTTGACTTGGAAGACGCTGTATCGTAGAAAATACAACTGTGCATGAATTTTTGTCCCTAATTTTTTCCTAAATTGCGCATGGTGCAACAATCTAGCGGGATCTTTTTTTTTTTAATTTTATTTTAAATTTGTCTCTTATTCTCTCCTTTTGCCACGGTCGATTGAGAGATTTTCGACCGTGCCCCTCGGTTTTTTCTTTATCTTTTGCCATGATTTCAATTTCTGAATTTGCAACCATGTCCCTCATTTCCTGATTTTGCCTAGGCAGCCCTTTCGGGTTTTCAACCTAGCGGAAACACTCTTTTTGTGGTAGCCAATTGCTGGGTGGCTGCGACCCGTATTTTATTTCCCACCTCAATGCGGGAGTATTTGTAGCCGTTTGGAGGGTGGCTGTGATCATTTTCTCACCGTCTTCAATGTTGCGGGAGCTCTTTTGATTGTAGCCATTTGGAGGGTGGCTGTGGCCCTTCATTCCTCATCTCTGATCCGTGAACACTCTTTGTATGTAACCATTTTGAGAGTGGTAGTGGCCCTTTCACTTATTTCCCCTTTTTTATGCTGCGGGAGTGCCCTTTATCTGTAGCCATTTGAAGGGTGGCTGTGACCCTTTCTTTATAGTCGTTTTAGGGATGACTATGGCCATTTCTTTTTATTCTCCCTCACTCACCGGTTCGCGGGATCTCTCCTTTTGTGTAGCCATTTGAAGGGTGGCTGTGACCCTTTCTTTGTAGTCGTTTTAGGGACGACTGTGGCCCTCTTTATTTTTTTGTAGCCTATTAAAGGGCGGCTGTGACCCTGAAGAAAAAGTGAGTACTTTTTTTAGCTCACCTTTTGCCATGACTGCCCCTGCGGGTTTTCAATCATGCCCCTTTCCCTAACTTTTGCCTAGGTCGCCTTTACAGGTTTTCAACCTAGCGGGAATTTATTTTTTTCTCTCTTTTTTCCAATTGAAAAAAACAATTATTTACATGCCCTTGGTGACATATTGAAAACTTCAACTTCTCAGGACTTGTTTCGGAGAAGAACTTGGTTGACCGAGTCAGTATATGTCGATTGTGTTGACGCCTCGGATTGACCTCATGACAATAACGTCTTCTTTGCTTGACTGCACATCTAATGTGCGCTCTTTGTTTTTTTCATTTTGTCGATGGTTGATCTCAACAAGACATGCCCCTTGCAGATAGAACCCATCGAGTTGAGCTTACCACATGACAGATGAATGACCTGGCTCGGGAAGGCGTATGTATTCCACGCATGGATATCCTTTGAAACGACGGGTCCCATGGTTGGAAATTTTAGGATCTCGCTTTCTAGTGAAATGCGTTGTCTCATTTGTCGGGAGACATGAATTTTATTACTTGATCACTAGATGATTTGAATCCTCCATCGTCCGCCTTGATGGACCTGCTGGTCAGTGACTTTATCGTTCGGGTGTTTCGTTAGGAACATCAAATGAATTGTCAATTGGCTTGCATTATTCCTCAGAAAGAAAACGAAATCAGTATAGGGAAAATAAAATAAACTAAAATATATGGATTTATTTATATTGATTATATCATGACAATATCCCTCTTTCTATGCGAGGCCTATGATCTTGCCGCGTAAGGAGTACATCAACTTAAATTAAAACCATATCAATGTTTCCTTCAATTGACGAAACCGGATCGAGGATCAACATCTTGTTGTCAATAAGGTCCTGGATCCCGTGCTTCAGACGTGAGCAGTTCTCTGTTGAATGTCATGGTGCTTCCATATGAAACTCGCACTTCGAGTTCGGTTCATTGCCGGGTTTCTTCGAATTCAGAATTCCAGGCCCGAGGAGATTCCGAGCGAATAAATTGCGGTACAATTTTGTCGCTGAAATTGGTAATGTGTGAACTGCCTGAACTCCCGCGGATTTTTTGTGGACTGGTTGTCGGATCCCGTCATGAGGGAGGGTTGTGGACCTTGGAATCCGGGTATTACTCGATGAGTTATAGGAGCCACGAGTTGTGGGCGTTTGGGTGGGTAGATCGCGCTCACCGTTGTATTATCCGGTGATGACTTCTTAAAACCTCCTTTCTTTCCAGGGTCTTCAATCTTTTCTAGCCGGATCCCATGCTCTATCATTTCACCAGATTTCACCAAATCAGCAAAGTTAGCTGCAACATGCCCTAACAGGTGAGAGTAATACGCCCCCTTTAAGAGTTCCGATGAACATAGATACTGCTTCTGCATCTACCAGCGGTGGTCGGACTCCAGCAGCCTTTTCTCTCCAGGTCTGCATATAGTTCCTAAATGATTGTCCTCCCTTCATCTCCATGCTTTGGAGGTCTATGCGGGTTGGAGCAGTGTCAAGATTGAACTTATATTGGCGAACGAAAGTGTTAGCCATTTCCTCCCATGTTGAAATATCACCGGCCTTCAAGCTAACGAACCAAACTGAAGCTGCTCCTTTCAAACTTTCCTGGAAAGTCTGGATCAGGAACTTCTCGTGCTGCTGATAAGGGGCCATATTCGCAAGATAAACCCGCAGGTGGACTATGGGATTACCGGTGCCATCATACTTCTCAAAGTCAGGGACTTTGAACTTCTCCGTTCTTGACATGTTAGGGAAAAGGCATAGGTCGGAGTAACCAATGCCCCCATACTGCTCAAATCCGGACAAAGCATTCATCTTTTCCTCCATTTTCTTCAGGCGACGATCATGTTCAGATTCGATGACAGGTGATGATGTAACTGCATTTGTGCCAATTACACCCCCATACATTGCTGTCGGATTCGGAAGTTCATACGGCTTTGATGCGGATTGATCAGGAATGACCTAAACAGGGGGTTGGTCACGAGGAGGTTCCACCACGGCGTTGGGAGGCACAGTGGCAGCCGGTATCGCAGATCCAGTATTCACTACTGGTGTTTTTGACGAGGTTAGACTCGTGATTTCTGTCAGCAAGGCCGGGTTCGGAGCATGGTGAGCTGTCTGAGCTTCAAGGAGTGCCATGATGCGATCCGTGTTGGATGACATGGTAGCTATATCCAGATGCATTTTGGCATTAGCTGCCTCAATCTCGGCCATCCGTTCGTCATGTTGCTGGATCTTCTTAGCGTCCTCCATATTAGTGGTTAGTCTCGAGATTGCCAGTAATACATGCAATGAAAAATGCGATATTCAGAATATGGAACACAAAGTATCATGCATGATCAAGTAATGTGTGATTCATCTCATCATCTTTTGAAAAAAAATGTTTTGTAAAATATGTTTCTAAGACACTTTACACAACTCGGAACTCGGTCAATGAGCGTCGAGTACTTGCCCCATAATCTGAGCGAAGGTAATGCAACAAGGTTTTTCAAAATGGATCCAATTTTTACCACTTGTTCGGATTTTGGAGCGAGCACTTAACTCTGACGTTTCTATTTTGAACGATTGCAGCACTCCACTCCACGCGACATTTCTTCAATAGTTTCGCTCTGCGTTCATCATGCTGGTCCGAACCTGGTCAACGCCAGCCTTGAAAAATGGAAGGGTCGTGATACAAAGGCAATTGTGCAGTTTACTCATTCTTACCGAAAATGATGTGTAAAGCGTTTTGGAAATGATGATTTGAATGACACATTTTTTGGAAAATTATGATGCATGCTAGAAACGTAAATATCCATTAATATGCGTTGTACAATTACATATGGCATAAAAAAAATAAAGATTGCATCGAGACCCATGTCCTATACACAAAAAATTCTAGGGGTCGAGAACAATTTGAAAAAGAACACACGTAAATACGCATATCGGCGGGATTGAAGCTTCAGGTGTGTGTTTTTGCTTTGTTCTAATAGGTGAGTTCCACTGATAGGCTTCCGACACAGTGGTTTCCTCACCCCATCATAGGGATCACAGGACCTTCACGAGCGGTGGAGTTGTTCTAAGTCGTTCCGGCGGCTCGGCCGCGTGATCGTACCCTTACTAACTCTCTGGGGTTTCTAGTAGGGGGGATGGCAACGGGTCTCGGGGCCCCGCTGACCCGCGGGGCCCCGACCTGGTTCTGACCCGCCGACCCGCCGGGTACGGGGCGGGTTCGAATCGGGCTAGGGGCGGGGCGGGTCGGGTCCGGGTTTAGTATCTCGGGGCCCCGTAGACCCGCCCCGGATTAGCAATAGGTAATATTTATTAGTATTATGGTTCAGATTGTAATTACTAAAAAAAAGGGCCGAACTATAAATAACATGAAGTTAAGTTAGATTATTATTAGGGTTACTTGCCATTACCACCACTTTTACCAGCGCAGCTTTTTATTTTTTTCAATCCAGCAAGCAACAGAACGGTAGACTCCAGCGACCAGCAGCTCCAGCGGCTCAGCACGGCAGTCCAGCTCCAGACTCCAGCGGCTCGCACAGCACGGAAGCTCCTTGCACTCGGCCTCGCCTTAGTTCTCCACCCAGTCGCGCGCCCACCGGTGACCACCACGTCCCCGCCCACCGGCCACCGCGTCCACTGTCGGCCACCGCGTCCACTGCCGGCCACCGCGTCCACTCCCGTCCACCACCGCGTCCACTATCGTCCACAATGACCACCACCGCGTCCAGAGACAACAGATTCGACGGAATAATCCATTGTCAGCAGTTGATTTTTAATCAAGGTAATCCATTATCAGCAGCGATCGATTCAGTGCCTTATACCTCTGTATTCGACGGAATAATCCATTGTCTTTTTCAGTTTTGTCTTGAAAAAAAAAAAACAGGTTAATCAGTTTCGGGTCGGGTCGGGGTCTTGCGGATCGACCCGCGAGATTTTTTGCCCCGCCTGACCCGCTCCGCGAGGCACATGTTCCCGGGTCCGGGTCTGTAATGTCGACCCGCGGGGTGGGTCCGGGGCTGTGAAAACCCGCCCCGACCCGCCCCGTTGCCATCCCTAGTTTCTAGTTGCCCTGGGTTTTAGGCATTTTGGACATTACACTAAAGTACTAAAGTGGTGTGTGCGAATTCAAACAATGCCACAAAAATGAAAAAGTTTGTTTAAATTCTACTCTTTTTCCCTTTATAAAAGAAAAACAAAGTTAGATTAATCAAGAAAAAATAATAAATTAAATTAAAAACATGGCAAATAAACGAATACAATGAGCCCGAACCCTCTAAAACAATCCCAGCAGAGTCGCCAAATTGTCAGACCCTAAAAATCTGACCTACGACGAATTATGTTTGAAAAAACGTGGATTTTTGAAAGAGTCGCTACTAATTAATTAAGGCTAACTAGAATCCTAAATTACCTAAGCGAATAACAAATTAAACATTTAGGTATAAAATCGGTCTACGATTAGAAATTCGAGTTCGGGGGTTCTATTACGAATTCAAAATATTAATTTTTAACTACGCCCTTTCGGTACAGAATTCACAGAATATGCCAATTTTATTCTTTAATTTCATGTTACAAATTAATCTAGCAATGTCAAGATTTAATTAAATTCCTATCATATATATAAGTCTAAAAATAAATTATAATATATAACTCCTATTAAGAATGAAATCTAAAACACTAAACTATCAAACATGCTTAATTCCATACACAATCTAATATACGTTCAACATACATACACAATTTATCTAATTAAATTTGATCAATTACATCTAAACTACCTAATTAAATATAATATAATAACAATAATAATATAATAACATAATAATAATAATAATAATAATAATAATAATAATAATAATAATAGAAACTAAAATATTAATATTAGTATTAATTAATAAACCATTAAATAAAAAAAAGCAGCAACGGAGGACCGATACTGTTAGATTACGGGGAGTAATCACTACGGATACTAAAACAAGGTATATGCCAGTAATTAGAATTACGCAGCAGAAGTTTCACACATATCTTTAGGATGATCCGTTGACCCAAGATATTCTCTGGAAGGAGTTCGCGATCCTCCGGTCGGGACCCGTAGAAGTTCTTGTTAGAGAAGCCCTACGTGGAGCAAGATCCACAGCAAAGCCTCTGATCGATTCTCGGCACAGGGACAGATCTCTAGAGAGTTTGCTCGAAGGAAATTTGGCACACCCTTGGTGAGGGTGATATGGTTCAGCCAAAACTAGGTATTTAGGGGGGAGGGTTTTTCTCACTAAAACTCTCTTGTGAGGGAATTGTGATTAACCCTAAAAATCCCCTAACACCTCTTATTTATAGGAGGAGTAAAGTGGAAAAAAGTCCACTTTACCCCACTCTATATTCGGCCGGCCAATGTAATTGGGGAGGACCAATTTTGAGCCTCCTATGTCAATTAGGATTTGGGTCTAGCCCAATTATCCTAATGTGACATTTACCCAAGTTCATTATGTAAATTATACATATTATGGGCTACCAATTACGGCGCCCATTACCATATGCTTATAGATCCCACTCATCGGAATGGGAGGGTGCCTGTTAATGTATTGTTGTCCAAATCTGCATCAACATTTCTCTCCTTTTATATGCTCATTGCTTCTGAATAGTTCATACGAGGTTTGTCGTGCGACCGACGGATACGGCGGGCATCGTGCTACTCATCTGTTAGGAGTATTGTAGCGCCCGCGGAACGTTGATTCCCTTTTCTCTAATCAACCTGTTATAAACAACATTTATATCGTACCGCGTTGTATCCTAGGTCAACTGATAATTCTCCAATTGCCTAGTTTCTACATAGGAACACTTCTTCAAGGCATCTGTACAAGTATTCACAACCTTCAACTAATATCCGGTTGGTGGCCACCTAGTGAATACAAGATTCGGTGAATTATAGGTGAACTTGACCATCTCCATTGCTCATATCCTTAGTCAGACCCAACCGGTTTCCAACGACGTGGTCACTGGGCCTTTTTGTTAATCAACTACGCTCGTACGCCGGGAAGCGAGCATTGAGCCTGACCTTAGATATGAGTTCTGAGTCCGTAAGGATACTTTAGGTGCCTCTTCATAAGGCTCCTGGGATCAATCACACGCTCGAGGTGAAGAAGTTTGCGCCCGCCAGAATCACGAGGATTCCTTCCTAGCACAACCGAGTCGTGACCCCGTGGTTGAACGTGGCACGCGCTGTATGAAGCACGCGTCGATAGCATACCTGAACCTTTTGTGTTGACAGGAAATGGATATGTCAATCATGCTATCACAAATTCTCATCTGGCCCAGAATCTGGTTAAATGACGAACGAAGTTCATCACGGCGATATGAAAAATGAAGATCACGTCGAGTTACTTCAAAACTAGATAATCGTCTTGCTTAATCAGGTTTATCCCCCTGACTCTTAGCCAGTCTTGTTTGGTGGAGGCATCCCTCCATCGCAAGACGACCGTACCTGTGTGACTAGGTAAGGCCCACATTGGACATAGTTTGGCAAATGATTGCGTCCTCCTACGACTTAGTTTATAGACCGTAAATCTGATGTAATCAAAACATTATGACGTCGATTGATCATAAACTCAGTTGCAATTCTTTCGCTTACAAAATGTAACTTTCTAATATCAAAATGCTATCACATATACATTCCATTTCTATACCCTATGTAATCCAAGCAGTTTTACATGCTTTTCGAATATGTCCCTACGTAGTGGTTTAGTTAATGGGTCCGCTAACGTATTATCAATGGACAAGTATTACATAGTGATTCTATTGTCTTCAACCATAGATTTAGCATAGAAATATTTCACATCAATGTGTTTGGTCCTACTATGGTACTTCGGATTCTTAATTGCCGACATGGTTGATTGACTGTCAGAGAAGACCTTCACAGATTTATTCTCAACATCACCACCAAGCAGTGCAGTTAGAAGCCTTTTGAGCCAGACCGCTTCTTGTGCATTCTTAGAGAGAGCTACGAATTCCGATTCCATTGTAGACAGCGTGACACAGGTTTGCTTCTTGCTCGTCCATGAAATGACAGAATTAGCAAGGAGGAATACTCCCCCTGTAGTGGACTTACGATCATCCGGATCGCCACCATGGTCGGCGTCACTGTAACCGGTCAATTCTAACTTTTTACCCTCGTAGCACAGCGCGTAGTCGGCAGTACCCTTCAGATAACAAATTATTCGTTTTACATTCTTTAAATGTTAATAGCTAGGATCTGATTGGAAACGTGCTACTAGGCCCACGACGTAAAAGATATCCGAACGGGTGCATTGCATGGCGTACATCAAACTATCGACATTGCTTAAATACTTTGCACCCTTCATCTGTTCGCGCTCTACCAGGTTCTTGGGGCCGTCACGTTTTGACAGTGCGCACCCAAACACCACCGGCGTATCCACGGGTTTGGCATCTTGTAATCTGAATCTTTTCAACAGTTTGTTGATATAAGCTTCTTGAGACAGACACAATTTCTGGGTAGCCCGATCTCTAGCAATTTTAATGGCTAAGATGTACGTGGTGTCTCCTATGTCCTTCATCTCAAATACAAATGCCAACCAGGACTTTGACTTGATCATAAAACTCATGTCGTTTGCGGCAATGAGTATGTCGTATACGTATAAAGTTAAGATGACATACTTAGACTCGGAGGTATTGTAATACACACACGGATCCTCTTGAAGATTCACAAATCCGTTTACTACGATTTCCTCATGGAATCTGCGGTACCATTGCCGAGACGACTGTTTGAGACCGTAAATGGACCTTTAGAGTTTACAAACTTTATGTTCGTTGCCAGGAGTAATGAAACCCTCTGGTTGCTCCATATAGATCTCTTCCTCCAGGTTTCCGTGGAGGAATGCGGTCTTAACAACCATTTGGTGCAGCTCGAGATCGAGACTTGCAACCAAGGCCAGAATGGCCCGTACTGTAGTGTAACGCACTAATGAGTATGTTTCATCAAAGTCCACTCCGTGAAGTTGGGTATATCCTTTCGCAACAAGTCAGGCTTTGTATCGCTCGACTTTTCTATCAGCAATGAGTTCAGTTTAAGAACCCACTTTGCTCCTATGGCTCTGCGGTTAGCAGGTAAATCAACTAAAGACCATACCGAATTGGCTTTCATTGATGAGATCTCTTCCTCCATTGCATTCCTCCATTCCTTTGCTTGAGGTCTTTCCAACGCTTGTTGTACCGTTACTGGTTCGTCAACAGATGTTAGAGTGAAGATTTCTCCTCTCTCGATGGGATACTTCCTAGGAGAAGTTCGATGCCTTTGACTACGTCTAGGCTCGTTCCCCCCGTCTTTATTTTGAACGCTACTCCCACTCGGGGCAATGCTTCCATTCGGAGCATCACTCCCACTGGGAACAAGATCAGTGTTATAACCTTGACCTACAACCTTTCTCGGACGGCCTCTTGGTCTCGAGATTCTATCCCCGAGATGAATTCCTTGATTACTAGGACCTGGAACCAAGGTTGTCGGAGTACTCCCACTGGGAACAATTGGTAGTGTTGGTGGTTATGGTGTCGGTCAAACTACATGATTATCAGGTTCAACTTGATTCGTCTCTGCGGCAATAGTGATTTGTGTGGTAGGTTTTAATCCTCCCACTGGGTTTATAATGAAAATGTTTCCATTATCATTAACCATGTCATTCACTTGTGTTGCTGGTTCAAATCTCCCACTCGAAGTAAGTGGGACCTGATCATCAATGCTATCCTGCTCTAGTTCAGTCAATATTTCATCTGTTTTAATTTCACCAAGCGTTGTGAATTCGTCCTCAAGGAAAGTTACGTCTCTGGACTCATGTTCGACCACGCCTCCATTTTCTTGAGCTGACACAAATACGTAACTTTTAGAGTTCTATGAGTACCTTATAAAGATACTCTTTAGTCCTCTTGGTCCTAACTTGCCAAAACGACTTTCAGTCGTATGTGTATAGGCAGCGCAACCCCAAGGTCGCAATCTTGTGAGATCTAATTCTCTTCCATACCACAGCTCATATGGCGTTGTGTCTACCGCTTTGGTTGGGACAAGGTTTATTACATGAGTGGCAGTCAACAACGCATCACTCCAATAGGAGATAGGTAACTGAGACTGCGACATCATAGTTCTAACCATGTCAAGGAGTGTTCGATTACGATGTTCAGCCACACCATTCTGCTGTGGTGTGTTGGGGATTGTCGTTTGACGGGCTATCCCTCTTTCTTTGCACAAATTTTCAAACTCATTAGAGAGATATTCTCTACCTCTATCAGTGCGTAAGGTTTTCACCTTTCGCTCATGTTGATTCTCTACCAGGTTTAGAAAGTTTCTAAAGCAATCTATTGCCTCAGATTTACGAGCAATCAAATGAGTAAACCCATAATGGTTACAGTCGTCAATGAAAGTTACAAAGTATCGTTTCTCATTCCTATCGGTTACACTCATTGGTCCACTGACGTCGGAGTGAATCAACTGCAATGGATACTCGGCTCGTTGAGCTTCTCCAAATGGTTTGTGGGTGGATTTTCCAGCCAGATAGTCACGGCAAGTGTGTTTAATCACATTGCTGGTACCAGGAAAAAGCTCTCTTCGAGCCAATGAATGGACCCTATCGTATCTTATATGTCCCAACCTCGCATGCCATCCGGCTGCGTCAGTCTCTGCTTCCCTGGAGGATAATGCATACATTCTATTCGAACTGATACATCCATTCAAATCCATGATAAAGAGACCATAAGAGGAGTAGGCATGCCCAAAGAAGACATCGCCTTTATTGATATGAACAAAGTTCTTCTCAAATGATAAAATGTAGTTATTATTCATAAGAGCGGAAACAGAAACAACATTTCTACGGATTCTAGGAGCAAAAAGGACATTCTCAAGTAGCATGGTTCTGCAATTGTTCATAGACAATTTGCAGTTCCCTACTCCAATGACTTCAACTTGTGAGTTGTGCCAATGTATATCCTCTTAGAATCGTTTGGCAATTGTCTAAACTTGGCAAATAGTCCTTTGTCGTTGGCTATGTGGACCGTCGAACCTGAGTCAAGAATCCATGAAGGATTTGAGTCAGTTAACATGACAGTTGAGGAAACTAGAGTTTCCATTACAAAACCAATATCACATACCTTTTCAGGATGTGTTTTGCTGGACCATGTACCTTCACCTATTCGGCATGGACTGGAGTTCCCGCGGACTATCTCTGATTTCAATCGGAGACTGCCTGGTTTAGGCTTTGTCAATATTTTACCGTCGACTACCTGTTGTTTCTTTCTTTTGTTCATCCTATTTCTCTTTCCTTGCCAAGCTGGTATCAGTATGGATTTCATCGAGTTTGTTCCATCTCGATGAACTTCAGTGCCGATGCAAGATCCAACACAGAACCACTGGCGGTCAATAGAGCCTTGGCTGCTCTCAAAGACTTCAGGAGGATCTCGATGATGGCTTGAATTTTATCCCATTCACCTACCTGACCTTCTTTTTCCAGTGGTTTTAGCATGCCAAGGAAATCGTATACTTTTTCAAGCACACTTTTGCTATAACTGTTAAAGCTTTCTTCCATAATGGGTATAAGTGGGTGCAGGATCGCTGCCATGCCGTTTCCATATTTCAGGAATAGGGCATCCCAGATGTCCTTTGTAATTGGAACACCCTTATATTCATCATGGAATTCTTGAGACATCTCAGCCAGCAATATCTCCTTTGCTTTCTTGTCATCTTGCTCCCATTGAAAATGGGCATATGCCTGGTCTTTGGTCAGACCGACATCTGGGTAATTCATGGATTTCTGAATGTGATCCACAAAGCAATTATCCTCCAACAGTGCATTGACGCGCTTACTCCACGATTCGTAGTTAGTCTCAATCAAAAGCTCATCAGAACAAGATGATCCCATCTAGGCTGTAATTCGTTACTAAACACGTTGATTATTATATAAAATCAAGGAGACAATAACATTTTGAGAAAGAATTGCATACATCAGATATATATTAAGATTGAATCCGACAAATAATGATTCCTCATTCATCTAAACCAACCGATCACCAGTAAACCAATGGAAGATGGCTGTGAAAGAGTTCACATTATCGCCGTTTTCAATCCAATAGATCAGTCTTTTAAAATGGTTTTAATCACAAATCACCGGAACGGAAATTTTAAAACAAGCATACCTGATCTTGGCTTTCCCAAGGCCCTTTGTATTTTGGAAAATATTCGATGAATTTACTCATGCATATATAATTCTACTAACCATGTAAATTATCATACGCAAGTAACATTCATCAAATAAATCACACAGTGTCTCTGCCATGCCGTTTCCATATTTCAGGAACAGGGCATCCCAGATGTCCTTTGTAATTGGAACATCCTTATATTCATCATGGAATTCCCGAGACATCTCAGCCAGCAATATCTCATTTGCTTTCTTGTCATCTTGCTCTCATTGAAAATGAGCATATGCCATGTCTTTGGTCAGACCGGCATCTGGGTAATTCATGGATTTCTGAATGTGATCCACAATGCCATTATCCTTCAACAGTGCATTGACGCGCTTATTCCACGAGTCATAGTTAGTCTCAATCAAAATCTAATCAGCATAAGATGTTCCCATCTAGGCTGTAATTCGTTACTAAACACGTTGATTATTATACAAAATCAGGGAGACAATAAAATTTTGAGAAATAATTGCATACATCAGATATCTATTAAGATTGAATCCGACAAATAATGATTCCTCAGTCATCTAAACCAACAGACCACCAGTAAACCAATGGAAGATGGCTGTGAAAGAGTTCACATTATCGCCGTTTTCAATCCAATAGATCAGTCTTTTAAAACGGTTTTAATCGCAAATCACCGAAACAGAAATTTAAAAACAAGCATACCCGATCTTGGCTTTCCCAAGGCCCTTTGTATTTTGGAAAATATTCCGATGAATTTACTCATGCATATATAATTCTACTAACCATGTATATCATCATACGCAAGTAACATTCATCAAACAAATCACGCTCATGCTTACGCGTCATGCGTCTAATGTTCCGAGGAACTCATGTTTGCATATATAATTCTAATTCCATATAAATTATCAAATGCAAATACATCCTCAACATTCTATCATATGTGTCAAACATGAAAATTACACAACAATCATACATATTTGGCGACTGGTTTTTGGTTTTAAAATAGCTTTAAACATTAGAGACTGATTTGCAATTCATGCTTATATTCAATTACACAATATTCTAGACATGAAATCCTAGGCATTTCCAACCATCACAGCATGTCTATCCTAGTGCGCATTCCATATATTTAACCAGGGCTTGGTCAACATCATGCAATGTCCAGCTAGCTTGACCATGTCAAGAAAACATTTCTAATCATGCATTAATATATATTGGATAATAAACAATTTCAATTCAGCCCTCTAATTAATCCAGTCCAAAAAACATGTATCTCTGAGATCCATCCCCACAATCGAAACAAGGCATTAAGGTTAGCAACCCTATGAGCACTGTGTAGTCCATTTAGAGGTTCAAAAACATTTGGATTTTAAAACTTGACCACCCTATTTTATTTAATTGACTTGAATTCGGTTTTGATAATCATTTTGGTTTAGTCAATTTGGGTTTGGTTTGGTCCGGTTCAGAAAATACGGTTCGGCCCGATCCGGCAAATCTGGTTCGGTTCGATCCGGTAAATTCGGTTCGGTTCGGTTTTAAAATTTAAAATCTGGTTTGGTCCGAACCGGTCCAATAAAATAGGGTTTGATTCGGTTCAACACACAAAACCGGTTCGGTTAGATCCACTTAATTACCCCGGTTCGACCCGACCCGATTAGGTCGAACCGATTGAGAAAACCCGGTTCGATTTAAATCCGTCCCGGTTTAATATATTGGACCGGCCCAATAATTTAAATTTTAAAGGTTGGGCCGAAATGTTTACTTGTGGCCCAAGTAGGGTTTTAAAAATCCAAAAATAATTAACTTAACCACCAAGTAACATTAATTATATAAAATAATTTCCAATATTATATATATATATATATATTTAGGCCCCCATATAAAAACATATATATATTTATTGCTAATATTCTATCTATAAGATTAAATCAATCAACAATATACACACACACGTATATATATGTAAAAATCGGCTACTATATATAATATATATATTTATTTACTGTTAATATTTTTAACAGGGTAACAAATATACTGACAATATATTTTCTCAATCTTTTAGGCAATAAAATCTATCAATAACATCTTTAACCATATTAAATATTTAGATATATTGATAGTGATATATATTTCTATATATTATTGTGAATCTATCGTAATATTCCCAATTATAGATATACTGTTACCTTAATTAAAAATTAAAATATGGTAAACAATATTTTTAATATAATGGCCGAAAATTTTGTCCCTTGGTGTTTAAAAATTTAAAATTTTACCTTGTAATTTACCTAGGGTTTTCGGCCAAAACACTAAACTGGGAACAAGTGGTCAAATTTTAAGATCAAATTTTAATAAGATCTACAATCCAATGTTTGATTTTTGATAAATATTACTCTTTTCTTGAAGATCATGGACATCAAATTAACCAAGAACATCATGAAAATTTCAGACCATCCTATACATAAAAATTCGAAAATTTAAAATTCTTCTTTTAAAATTCCGGTTCGAAAAATTTAAAACTTCCAAGAACATCAATTTATCAAAATCATGAACTCCTAACACATGCTCTGATACGACTGTTAGATTATGGGGAGTAATCACTACGGATACTAAAACATGGTATATGCCAGTAATTAGAATTACACAGCGGAAGTTTCACACATACCTTTAGGATGATCCGTTACGGATCATCCGTAGACCCAAGATCTTCTCTGGAGGGAGTTTGCGATCCTCCGGTCGGGACCCGTAGAGGTTCTTGTTAGAGAAGCCCTACGTGGTGTTGAGATCGTTTCCACTTGGGATATCTCGAACTTCTTTTCAGGGACCTCGATCCTCGATCCCCGAACTAACTTTAGCTTCTACCTCGATCCCCGAACTAACTTTTGATCTCTGTCTCAATCTTCTATAGGCTGGGTCCTGCAGGCGGGCAATAACCAGCATGGAGAGTGGGGTGGTGCTGGTTGTGCCCTCTCCGATGCTAAAGTCAGTATTTTAGAGAAAGAAAGTTTAGAGAGAGGTCAGAGCACAAATAGCCAATTCTCCAGAGTTTCGAGTTAACCCCCTAAAATGGGAGATCTAGGCAGCAATTGTTTACTTTTACCGCATATATTTATTAGAACTGTTGTCTTGACTATGTCAAGCTAGCTGGATGTTGGGGGCAGAGCCCTGATTAAATATATGGTTTGCGCAATAGGACATATATGTTGTGATGGTTGTGATTGTCTAGGATTCATATCTAGAAACACGCATGAATAATTGTAAGCGTGAATTGCAAGTCATCCCCTAATATTTTAAAATGTTTTAAAATCGAAAATCAGTCGCCAAATATGCATGTATGATGTGGAAGTTTCATGTATGACCCGTATGCTTGAATGTTGAGGATGTAGCGGCATGTTATAATTTACTTAGAAAGTAGAATTATATAAAGGGTTAAGGGTATTTTTGGTACCACATGTTTGCACCAATTACACTGTTCATACCATTAGTATTTTTTTGTACCGAATCGGTACCATATGTTTCCAAACCTTACTGTTTTGGTACTTCCGTAACCATTCCTTCAAAAACGACCGTTAAATGGCATGTGCCATGCACGTGAGCAGCCCAAAACTTTCAATTTTGTTACAATTTAGTCCATCTAATGCATCCTTAACTTTTATTTTGTTCAATTTAGTCCTAAAATTTCAAAACCAAACCATTTTCCCAAATTGACCTAGCCGGACCTAGCCATGGGCTAGGTCCGACCCTGGGTCAGGGTCTCCTGGGTCCGGTGACCCCGACCCAGAGTCGGACCTAGCCCATGGCTAGGTCAATTTGGGAAAATGGGTTGGTTTTGAAATTTTAGGACTAAATTGAACAAAATTAAAGTTAGGATGTATTAGATGGACTAAATTGTAACAAAATTGAAAGTTTTGGGCTGCTCACGTGCATGGCACATGCCATTTAACGGCCGTTTTTTACGGAATGGTAACGGAAGTACCAAAACAGTAAGGTTTGGAAACATATGGTACCAATTCGGTACAAAAAAATACTAATGGTATGAACAGTGTAATTTGTGCAAACATGTGGTACCAAAAGGACCCTTAACCCTTATATAAATGCTAGCATGAGTTCCTTGGAACATTAGACGCATGACGCGTATGCATGATGTTTGGTTTGAATGATGAATTTGGCTTTCTATGATGATTTACTTGTGTAGTAGAATTATATATGCATGCGTAAGTTCATCGGAACATTTTTAAATACAAAAGGGCCTTGGGAAAGCCAAGATTGGGTATGCTTATTTCAAAGTTCCCGTTCCGGTAAATTTGCAAATAAAACCATTTTTAAAGTGACTTATCTATTGGATTGAAAACGACGGTAATATGAACTCTTTCACGATCCCCCTTCCCTCGGTTTACCGGCGGTCGGTTGGTTTAGATGGATGATGAATCATTATTCGTCGTATTCCATCTTAATATATATCCATGTATGCAATTCTTTCTCAAAATGTTACTGTCTCTCTGATTATGCACGATTATCAATGTGTTAGTAACGAATTACAGTATAGATGGCTTCATCATGTGCTAATGAGCTTTTGATTGAGACGAACTACAACTCATGAAGCAAACCCATCAGTACACTACTGGAAGGACAAGGTCTCTTAGACCACATTCAAAAGAAAATGAGCTACCCAGATAATGGTCTCACTAAGGAACTAGCATTCGCCCATTTTCAATGGGAGCAAGATGACAAGAAAGCAAAGGAGACCCTGCTGTCTGAGATCTCTCAGGACTTCCATGACGAGTATAAGGATGTTCAGATAACAAAGGACATCTGGGATGCTCTCTTCCTGAAACACGGAAATGGCATAGCAGTTATACTGCACCCACTTGTACCAACAATGGATGTTTGTCTAAACAACAACAGCAAAAGTGTACTTGAAAAGGTATACGACCTCCTCCGCATATGGAAACCATTAGAAGAAGAAGGTCAGATGGGTGAATGGGATAAAATTCAAGCCATCATCGGGATTCTCCCGAGGTCTTGGAAAGCAGCCAAGGCCTTACTGACTGCTAGTGGTTCCGTGCTGGATCTTGTATCTGTCCTAAAATTGATCGAGATGGAAGAAGCTCAATTAGCATCAATGTCGAAAGACACAATGATGTCACGACAAGCTGGGCAGAGAAAGAGGAAGAACAAGAACAAGGGAAAGAAACAACAGGCTGTCAACGATAAAACATTGACTAAGCCTAAACAAGGCAGTCTCAGATTAAAATCCGAGATAGTCTGCGGGAACTCCAGCTCATGCCGCATAGGTGATGGTGCAGGGTCCAGCAAATCGCACCCTAAAAAGGTACGCGATGTTGGTTATGTAATGGAAGCTTTAGTTTCCTCGACTGTTATGTTAACTGACTCAAATCCTTCTTGGATTCTTGATTCAGGCGCAACGGACCACATAGCCAACGACAAAGGACTATTTGCCAAGTTTAGACGATTTCCAAAGGATTCTAAAAGGATATACATTGGCGACAACTCACAAGTTGAAGTCTTAGAAGTAGGGAACTGCAAGTTGTCTATGAACAATGATAGGACCTTACTTCTTGAAAACGTCCTTTTTGCTCCTAGAATCCGTAGAAATGTTGTTTCTTTTTTCGCTCTTATGAATAATAACTTTGTTTTATCATTTGAGAAGACCCTTGTTCGGATAAATAAAGGCAACGTCTTATATGGACATGCCGTTTTTTAATGGTCTCATTATCATGGATTTGAATGGAAGTATAAATTCGAATAGAATATATGCATTGTCTTCTAGGAAGCAGAAACTGATGCGGCTGGATAGCATGCGAGGCTTAGACTTATAAGCTATGACATGATTCAGTCGTTAGCTCGACGTGGGATTTTGCCCGGAACTGACAGTTTGGTTAAAAACACTTTTCATGACTGTCTAGCTGGAAAGTCAACCCGCAAGCCATTTGGCGAAGCTCAACGAGCCGAGTATCCATTGCATCTGATTCATTCCAACGTATGTGGACCAATGAATGTTGCCGCTAGGGGTGGTAAACGATACATCGTAACTTTCATTGACGACTTTACCCGTTATGGGTCTACTCATTTGATTCCTCGCAAATCCAAAGTTATATATTTATTTATAAGTTTTCTAAAGCTCGTAGAGAATCAGCAGGAGCGAAAGGTGAAAACCCTACGCACTGATAGAGGTGGAGAATATCTCTCTAATGAGTTTAATAAGTTGTGCAAAGAAAGGGGAATTGCTCGTCAAACGACAATCCTAAACACACCACAGCAAAATGGTGTGGTTGAACGTCGTAATCGAACACTCCTGGACATGGTCAGAACTATGATGTCACAGGCACAACTTCCAATCTCCTTTTGGGGAGACACGTTGTTGACTGCAACTCATATAGTAAACCTTGTTCCAACAAAGGCGGTAGACACGACACCATATGAGCTATGAACTGGTAGAAATTTAGACCTCACCAGGTTGCGACCATGGGGTTGTGCGGCCTATACACAAGAGTATGGGGTTGCAACTGATAGCCGTTTTGGAAAATTGGGACCAAGAGGACTCAAGAGTATCTTCGTAAGATATTCGGAGAACTATAAAGTTTATGTGTTTGTGTCAGCTCAGGAAAATGGTGGCGTGGTCGAACATGAGTCGAGAGATGTCACATTCCTTGAGGACGAATTTCCAGCGCTTGGTGAAATCAAAACAGACGAAGTCTTGATCGAATTGGAGCAGGATAACGATGATATTCAGGTCCCACTTACTTCAAGTGGGAGATTTGAGGCAGCAACACAAGTGAATGAATTAGTTAATGAAGATGGGGACATTTTCATAGTAAATCCAGTGGGAGGAGCCAACCCTACCACACAAATCACTGTTGTTGCAGGTGCGAATCAAGTTGAACCTGATAATCACGTTGCCTAACCGCTGGATGAAAATCCAATAATGCCACAACTACCCATTTTACCTAGTGGAGTGGGTTAACCAACTTGGTTCCGAGGCCGAGAGGTCATCCAAGAAAAGTTGTAGGTCAAGGTTCTAGCACTGCCCTTGTTCCCAGTGGGAGTGATGCTCTGATAGTAAGCATTATTCCGAGTAGGAGCAACGTTCAGACTCAAGATGGGATTAACGAGCCTAGACATAGGCAAAGGCATCGAACTTCTCGCAAGAAGTTTCCCATCGAGAGGGGTGAGATATTCACCCTAAGTTATGTTGATGAATCGGTAACAGTTCAACAAGCGTTGAATGGACCTCAAGCGGAGGAATGGAGGAAAGCAATGGAGGAAGAGACCGCCTCAATGGAATCCAATTCGGTATGGTCTTTAGTTGATTTACCTGCTAACCGCAGAGCCATAGGGCCGAAGTGGGTTCTGAAACTGAAAATCACTGCTGATGGAAATGTCAAACGATACAAAGCTCGACTAGTTGGGAAATGATACACCCAGCTTCACGGAGTGGACTTTGATGAAACATACTCACCGACTGTGCGGTACACCACAATCAGGGCAATCCTAGCCCTGGTCGCATGCCTCGATCTAGAGCTGCACCAAATGGATGTTAAGACTGCATTCCTCCACGGAAATCTGAAGAAAGAGATCTATATGGAGCAACCGGAAGGTTTCATTACTCCTGGTAACGAACGTAAAGTTTGTAAACTCCAAAGGTCTATTTACGGTCATAAACAATCATCTCGGCAATGGTACCGCAGGTTCCACGAGGAAATCATTGGAAACGGATTCGTGAATCTCCACGAGGATCCATGTGTGTATACAAAGACCTCCGGGTCTAAGTACGTCATCTTAACTTTATACGTGGATGACATACACATTGCTGCGAATGATGTGAGTTTCAAGCACGAGTCAAAGTCCTATTTGGCATCTGTATTTGAGATGAAGGACATGGAAGGACATGGGAGAGGCTACGTACATCTAGGGCATTAAAAATGCTAGAGATCGTGCCGCCAGGAGACTGTGTCTATCTAAGGAAGCTTATATCAACAAACTGTTGAGAAGGTTTAAATTACAAGATGCCAAACCCATGGAGATGCCGGTAGTATTCGGGAGCACATTGTCAAAGCGTGACGACCCGAAGAACCAGCAAGAGCGTGAACAGATGAGGAATGCCGAGTATTTAAGCATGGTCGGAAGTCTCATGTACGCCATGCTTTGCACTCGTCCAGACATCTGTTACGCTGTGGGCCTAGTAGCAAGATTCCAATCAGACCCTGGCTATCAACATTTAAAAGTT
Organism: Clarkia xantiana subsp. parviflora; assembly: GCA_036873135.1. Classification (NCBI taxonomy): domain Eukaryota; kingdom Viridiplantae; phylum Streptophyta; class Magnoliopsida; order Myrtales; family Onagraceae; genus Clarkia; species Clarkia xantiana. Next base: position 12,889,618 of record JAPTYO010000012.1, on the reverse strand, counting down.
GTAAAGCGGATCATACGATATCTGAAAGGTACTGCCGACTACGTACTGTGCTATAAGGGCATGAGGTTAAAATTGACCGGATTCAGTGACGCCGACCATGGTGGCGATCCGAATGATCTTAAGTCCACCACAAGAGGAGTGTTTCTCCTTGCTGATGCCGCCATTTCATGGACGAGCAAGAAGCAATCATGTGTCGCGCTGTCTACGATGGAATCAGAATTCGTTGCCCTCTCCAATAATGCACAGGAAGCGGTCTGACTGAAAAGGCTTCTTACTGTGCTGCTTAATGGTGATGTCGGGAGTAAACCTGTGAAGGTGTATTCCGATAGTCAGGCAGCCATTGCGGCAGTAAAGAATCCAAAGTACCATAGTAGGACTAAACACATTGATGTGAAATATAATTATGCTAAATCTATGGTAGAAGATAATATAATCACTTTAGAATACTCGCCCACTGGTTACATGGTGGCGGACCCATTAACTAAACTACTACGCAGAGAGACATTTGAAAAGCACAGTAAACTGCTTGGATTGCGTAGGGTTTAGAAGTGGGCGTGTGTCTGTGATAAAATTTTGATAAATTGAAAGTTACATTTTTTTTATTAACGAGAGAATTGAAATTTGAGTTTATGATTCATCGACGTCATAATGTTTAATTACATTGGATGGTACGGTCAATAAAATGAGTCGTAGGAGGACGAAATCCTCTGCTTAAAATTATGTCGAATGTGGGCCTTTCCTAGTCACATAGGCACGGTCGTCTTGTAGGCGAGGGGGACCTCTACCGAAGTAAGACTGGCCAAGAACCAGTTAGGAAACTTGGTTATGCAAAACGATCATTTGGTTTCGGATTAACACGACATGATCTTTGTTTTGCACTTCGTCGGTGATGAACTATGTTCGTCATTTAACCACATTCTGGGTAATATGAAAGTCTGCGATAGCATCATTGACATATCCCACACCTGACATTGTTCAAGTATGCTATCGATGTGTGCTTCATACTACGCGTGCCACGTTCGACCCGTGGTCATGCTCGGTTGTGCTAGATAGAATCTTCGCAATTTGGACAGGCGCAAACTTCTTCACCTTGAGCATGTGAATGATCCCGGGAGCCTTATGAAGAGGCGCCCGAAGTATCCTCATGGACTCAGAACTCATATTTAAGGTCATGCTCAATGTTCGCCTCCCGGCGTACGAGCGTAGTGCTGAAGAAAAGGGCCAAGTAACCACGTCCTGGAAACCGGTTGGGTTTGACTAAGGGTATGAGCGATGGGGATGGTCAAGGTCACCTGTAATTCATCGACTCTCGTATTCACTTGGTGGCCACCAACCAGATATTAGTTGAAGGCTGTGATTACTTGTGCGGATGCCCTTGAGAAGTATTCCTATGTGGAAAATGGGCAATAGGAGAATTAACAGTTGACCTAGGATACAGCGCGATACAAATTGATATTTTTAACAGGTTGATTTGAGATAGGGAATCAATGTTCTGCGGGCGCTACAACACTCCTAACAGATGAGTAGCACGATGCCCGTCGTATCCGCCGGTCGCACGGCAAACCTCATATGAATTATTCGAAAGCAGGGGCAGGATTAGAAGAGTGGAATTTTGATGGGATTTTGATAACAATTCATTAACAGGCACCCTGCCATTATGGCGAGTGGGAGCTGTTAGGATATTGTGACTGGGCGCCGTAATTGGTAGCACCTTAATATGTATAGGTAACCTAAGAAATTGGGTTAATGTCACTTTAGGGAAATTGGGCTTGACCCAAATCCCAATTGACATGATAGGCCTAAAATTGGGCCTCCCTAACATAAGTGGCCGACCGAATATGTGTGTGGAGCAAAGTAGACTTTTGTCCACTTTGCTCCTCCTATAAATAAGAGGTGTTAGGGTTTTATTTGGGGTAATTCATAATTCTTCCTAAGTGGTGATTTGAGAGAAAAATCCTTCCCCCCTTTATACACAGTTCGGCCGAACCCTACACCACCACCAAGGGTGTGCCAATTTTCTTAGAGCAAAACACTCCGGAGATACGTCCCTGCCAAGAATCGATCAGAGGCTTTGCTGTGGAGCTAATACCACGTAAGGATTCTTTAACAAGAACCTCTACGGGTTCCGTCCGGTGGATCGTGAACTTCCTCAGCAAGATCCTTGGGACTACATAAAAGTTTTAAGGTATGTGCACATCTTCCGCTGTGTAATTCTGATTACAAGCATGTATCTTCTTTTGTTGTTTCCGTAGTAATCAACCCCGTAATCCAACAAAAAGTTTCGGCCGAAATTTTTAAGGTTATTGTTTCCCATATTTTTTTTTATTAAAGGTAACAATATATCGATAATTGGAAACATAAGGATAGTTCACATTAAATATATAGAAATATATAACTATCAATATATCTAGCTATAGTATAGGGATAAATATATTATTGATAGATTTAATTACCTAAAAGATTAAGAAAATATATTGTCAGTATATATAATTGGACTGAAATTTACATATATATATATATATATATATTGTTGATTGATTTTGTCTTATAGATAGAATCTTGGCAATAAATATATATATGTTTATGTGTGCCAATTTTTTATATATATATATATGCAATATTGTAAATTATTTTATATAGTTAATAATTTTTTGAGGCTAAGTTAAGTTTTTGGTGGACATTAAAACCCTATTTAGCCCATAAGATTATTTCGGCCCAACCCTTGTGTGATTAATGGGCCGGTCCAATTTGCTAAACCGGATTGGAATAAAACCAAACCGGATTTTCTTAATTGGTTCGACCTAGCCGGGTTGGGACGAACCAGGGTAACTAAGTGAACCTAACCGAACCGGTTTTGAGTGATTGAACCGAATCCTATTTTATTGTGCCAGTTCGGACCGAACGAGATTTTGAAAATAAAACTGGTCTGAACCGAACCGGATTTTCTGGACCGAAATTGACTGAACCGAACCGGATTTTTCAAAATCGAATTCAAGTCAATTAATAAAATAGGATGGTCAAGTTTTAAAATCCAAACGTTTTTGAACTTTAAACAGTTTAAAAATTTCATGTTTTTTATTAAACCTTTATGCCTAGTTTCGATTATGGGGGTGGATCTCGGAAATGCATGATATAGGGACTTGATCAATTAGAGGGCTGAATTGCAATTGTTTACATTTTGTCACATATATTTATTAGAACTATTGCCTTGACGAATTCAAGCTAGCTGAATGTTGGAGGTGGAGCCCTGGTTAAATATATGGCTTGCGCATTAAGACAGACATGTTGTGATGATTGTGATTGCCTAGGATTCATGTCTATAAACAAGCATGATTAACTGTAAGCATGAAGTGCAAGTCAGCCCCTAATATTTTAAATGTTTTAAAAACAAAAGACAGTCGCCAGATATGCATGATTGATGTGGAAGTGTTCATGTATGACACGTATGCTTGAATGTTGAGGATGTAGCGTATGCATGATGTGTGGTTTGGTTGATGAATTTTGGCTTGCTATGATAATTTACTTGTGAAGTAGAATTATATAGGTATGCGTAAGTTCTTCAGAATATTTTTTAAATACAAAAGGGCCTTGGGAAAGCTCAGATCAGGTATGCTTATTTCAAAGTTCTCATTCCGGTAAATTTGCGAATAAAACTGTTTTTTTTAAGGGACTGATCTATTGGATTGAAGACGACGGTAATGTGAACTCTTTCACAAACCCCCTTCCCTCGGTTTACTGGCGGTCGGTTGGTTTAGATGGATGAGGAATCATTATTTGTCATATTCCATCTTAATAGATATTTGATGTATGCAATTCTTTCTCAAAATGTTATTATCTCCCTGATTATGCATGATTATCAATGTGTTAGTTTTCATGGCTAGGTCAATACACTTCTATGAATCGCGCAATCTGGATGGTATGGATTATGATGCATGGAGTGAACATGTAAGGGAACTTCTCATAGCATAAAATACACACGAATGTATTGATGCTGAAGGAAGGACATTGGTGTATGAAATTTGAGGATTTGGGGTTAGGCGAGGTTGTGTGGAACAGAGACCTCCGCTTTGTGGCTCCTCTTGATAATTCGTCGAGTCACTGGTCTAAGTATTATTTCTTCATCACCGATCACTATGTGACTTAGTCGGTTCTTCACGAGAACCGGTCGGACGGCTGGCCTTCCTTTGGGGAGTTCTCTTCCTCAGACATAGAGACCATGAAGGTTATTTATCAAAGCCATCAGACCAAGTCTTATTGTCCTGTGTCTGTGGTGACTGAGCTGGATCTGTATGAGGCGGGGATTCGCTTGACCCCTCTCTCCGAGGGTTTGGTATGTCACTTAGTCTTCTTGCTTTCATTCATCTTTTGTTTTTTTCTTTGTAGGTTGGTTTCATGGAAAAACCTATATTGTGCAGGCGGAGCCCATTGATTTGACCAAGAGGAAGGGACCCTCCGGTTCTACTCCCAAGAAATCTTCTAAGTCGGGGAGGGCTGCAGAGGCTTCCAGTATGTTCTTATTTCTCTTCTTTTTCTTTTATGATATACTTGTAACCATTCTTATGTTGCTTTCTTTATGTTATCAGGGCACTCTCCATTGGTCACCGAGCGCGTCGTTCCTGTGAGCAAGAGTTTGAGCCAATCAAAGTCTAAGGCATGGAAACCTGACTCTGAGGTCGGGCCCTCGGCTGTGAAGAAGAAGAAGGCTATGAGAGACTCTCCCTCGGGTGTTCGTTTGCTGAACCTGTCTCGTGACAAAGAGATAGTAGTCGAAGAGGCGCCTTCCTTAGCTGACAATGGGAAGCGACCTGCTGATGGGGCGACTATAGATGTTGATGCCTCTTCTCCACCCCTTGCCCCCCAGCCGAGGGAACGAGTCTCAGGTTTATTTCTACTTCCTAACTTGTAGATGTATTGTTACTTGTTGCTTGTGTTTATTTTCTAACTTGTTGATACAGTCTGACTCCCTGCCTTGAGTCGCAAGGACCTGTCTCGCTGACTAACGAGGATATCGCTGAAGCTGAGTGGACTCCTTTTGCTGGATTAAAGGAGTATCATTTTGACAGCCATTCTTCCTTGCACACTCCTTAGGTTGGGGTTCGTGTCTTACGGAGTGCTGTTTCTCCTGGAGGTCGCCTTTCTCTTCCCAAATCTTCTAAGGAAACTAGGCGTTTTGTTCAAGGGGTTCTATCTTGATATGCCCCGGTAAGATATCTCTTTATTTTATCTTCCGTTCTTAGTAATTGTTTGCTATGCGACTTATTGTTTGTTCACTGTCTCAGGGCATGTCTGATATGGTTAATCTCTCATCTATTGCCCTTGAGCTATATGAAGAGAACAAGGTACTTGAGGACAGTCAAGTATGCTTGAAGGCAGAGCTCAGCAGTGCAGTGGAGAAAACACGCCTATCTGATTTGAAGATGCAAGAGCTTAGGGATCAGGTAGCTTCGCTTGAGGCTACTATTGCTGATTTGCGCCTTCAGGCTGATGTTGATTCTTCACTCCATGCAGCGGAGTTGAAGAATATTGAGGAGAAGTGTCGCACTGAGGAGAGAGTTGCTGCTGTGGCTGAATATAAGGCTTCCCATGCCGATTTTCAGGTTCGGTGCACCAAGGAGATGAACCAGTTTGGAGAGTATCTGACGGACCAGATATTCACGATTGATCCTCAGTTTCCGGTTCATGACTTGGGTGACTTTGGTCCATATGCTAGTGGCTATGTTGCTGTGCTTAGGGGCCAGGCTACTGTTGCTGAGAACGTGCCTGATGCCCTGTTCAGGGTGATACTGTCCATGTTGATGTCATTGATTCGGGTTCCTCTTCATCCTTTTCAAGTTCTATCAGTGGTTCTTCTTCTTCGGGGCATCAAGACCGTGAGGACTCCCTAGTGGCATCCGGTTGATCATCTGACATCCCTATCTTTGTACATATTTCTTTACTTTTCCTCCCCTCGTTGGGTTGAGTGGTTTCTCCCCTTGTTGGGTTAAGTATGTTTTGAGGGTCTTATACTTAGGAGTTTTATGGCCTTGCTTTTTGACTTGGTTGCGTTTGTTCTCTTCGACATTTCTGCATTACCTTGGATGGTAGGATGACTTCTTACTTGGTTGTGGTATCCTTTTGGTTGTGTGTATGGTTCCTTCTTTGCATTCTTCTTTCTTGTGTTTGCATTTAATTTCATTGATGTCTCTTTAGCTTTCCCTTGTGTCGTGATACCTGTAATGTCATCATGAACAAACTTGCATGTTTTACATATCATATATCATTTCTTTGCAAAGGAAGGAGGTTCTTTGAGATACACTCTTAGTGTAGTTGTAAAAAATTTCACGATATAGGCTCTCGGAGGGCACATAATGTGTTCATGAGATAGGCTCTCAGATAGCATATAATTAGTTCGCGAGATAGGATCTCGGAGGGCGTGGAGTTGGTTCGCGAGATAGGCTCTCGGAGGGCACGAAGTTGGTTCACAAGAAAAGTTCTCGGAGGGCGCGGAATTTTTCACGAGATAGGCTCTCGGAGGGCACGTATTATGTTCGCGAGATAGGTTCTCGGAGGGCACAGAGTTTTTCGCGAGATAGGCTCTCGGAAGACACAAAAATTTTCACGAGATGGGCTTTCGAAGGGCACGGAATATTTCGCGAAATATGCTCTCGGAAGGCACATAATTTCGCGAGATAGGCTCTCAGAAGGCACAGAAAGTGTCATGCACTTGGTTGTCATATCTAAGTAAGGAGTTTGTGGAGATGTTGTTATCTCATACTTAGGAAATATTTTGATAAAATTCTACTTCATCGAAATCATTCATGCCTTATATACAGGAGGGGTGTCATGGGTGGTCCAAGACATCCATTAGGGAAACAAAAGATAGTCAAAGAGTTGAAGAAACTTCGTGAGTTTTCCGCCTCAAGAGTTGTTTTTAGAAAACTAAACATGCGATATATGGAAATAAAACCAAGGATATGGTGCTCCGCTGGTGTGATTTCCTTAGTTGGTGATGGATGGCACAGGTGCTATGTATTCCTTTAGTCCCCCCTTGTAGATTATCTCTTAAATCTCAATTTTAGCACCATGCAATCATTTGTCTTATGCCCCCACGTTCCATGGTATTCACACCATCCTCTTGTGTCTTTTCCCAGGAAGACCTTACCTTCCTCCTTGCATTCTGGAAGCTCCTTGCTCAGGTGTTTCTTGAAATGTTCTTCAACTTGCACCTTAAGAGGTGTAAATTTGAAATTTACACCCCCCTCCTTGTATGTGGGCCTCTTTCTCATCGGATGCTTCACCATACTGTCGCCTTTCTTTCTCGAATGCCTTGTCCAACTTTTCTTTAAGTTCGAGCATCGTGCTTGTCATCACTACTTCATAATGACCTCCAAAAGCTTCGAAAGAGGTTGGATGCATGTTTCTAAGGAAAGCTCTTACAACCTCCCCTCTTGTTACCTCCATGTTAGCTCCATATTCCACGAACCTATCGAAGTAACTTGTTATGGGTTCCCCTGGCATTTTCTTTACATCCTCTATGTATCTGAAGCCTCTTTCGATTGAACTTTTCACTCTCCTTCCCTTTTCATTGACTGGTTGCCACGGTATGCTTGTTACCCTTACAACCTTTCCACTTCATGTTCTCTTGGCTAAACTTCCAAACATCTGCCTGCTTAGGCGGAGTGTGATTCCTGCCCTTTGCTTTCCTTGCCTTAGCTGTTTTTTCTCCTCTTTTTGAGAACTCTTTCTCTGTCTGCCCCCTATCATCACCATTGCTACCGTATTTGATTGTTGTGACTAACGTCTCATGGAATTGACGTAACACTGCCTTGCGGTGCGTTGATCACCCAGGACATCTCCTATTCCATTCTCAGTGATGTACTTCAATTTCTGGTGGACTGTTGAGGGTACAATATCATATGGGTTTATAGTGGTTCTCCTTAGGATCCCGTTGTAAGCTCCTAAGTTTTCCACTACCAAAAAGTTCACGTTAATCCTCAGCTGTGTCCACCCTTGTCCCAGTGTTACTGGTAGAGTTATCATGCCTAAAAGGTAACTTGTCGCCCCGGAGAATCTGACTAAAGGAAGGTTCACCAGTTTGATATCTACCTAGGATTTTCCTATCTCTTCAAGCACGCGCATTTGTAGTATATCTGCCGAACTTCCTCCATCGACCAGTATTCTTTTCACATCAAAGTTGTCAATGTCCATTGTTATTATTGGGGCATCGTCATGCGGGAAGACGATATGGCTCTTATCCTTCTCAGAAAATTCAATTACCATTTCCTTTTCCTCCCTTGGCCTCTTTCTCCACTTTGTTGTTGCGTCTATCCTAGAGGCATACACCTCTCATGCATTTGCCGCTGATCCGCCTGCCGCGATTCCACCATGTATCATGTTGATCGTTCCCCTCTTAGTGGGTAAGGGATTGTATTCAGCCTTTTCCTTTCCTTTGTCCTTGTGCATTAGCCTTGCGGGTGTACTGCTGCCCCCGTGATCTACAAATTGCTTCAACTCTCCCCTTTGCAGTGCGTTGTTTATACTTAGCTTTAAACTGAAGCATTTGTTTGTATCATGGCCATGTGCTTCATGGTTGTACACCATTTTTCTTTTTCATTTCCTACCATTGGGGCTCTCCATCTTGCTGGGGGTGTCCATATCTTCAAGTTTCTCATTTCTCTTAATACGACTGTCGGGGCCGCATTCAATGGTATGAACTTGATGACATTGATATCCTTTGTTCTCAATTGCTCACCTGTCTGGTTTCTTGGCTGAGGCGGAAGCCAATCTTGTTGTCTGATTAGATGGGGGACCTGAGGTGGTTTTCCTCTGTTTGGCTTTATGTTGTCTTCCTTGGTGGCCTGAATCTTTTCCCTCTTGCTTATTCTATGCCTTTCCATGTCAATGTGGGTTTTCACCCTCGCTGCAAGCTCCTCCAGTGTGCCTGCAGGTTTTTTAGCCATTTTTTCTGCCAAGGTTGAGCCAAAGCGTCCAAGGTTCCTTATGAAAGCTCTTATGATCTCCCCCTCAGTTATGTCCCCTTGTATATCAGCTAGGTTCTGGTTAAATCTGGTGTAATAGTTTGCTAGCGTCTCATCATGCTCTTGTTTCACATCGTCAAGCGAACTTGTTCCCTTGAGTAACTTCCTTTCTCCCAAGTACCTTTGGAGGAAATTAGCCTTCAGTTGTGCCCATGAATGGATGCTCTCATTTGGTAAGCTGAAGAACTAGTGCGATGCTACCCCTGACAATGTATTTGGGAACAATAGTGCCTTATAGCGATCATCTGCTGTCCTACCCAAGAGGGAGGCCTCGTGTTGTTGGATGTGCTCCAAGGGGTCAGTCTTGCCATTATACTTTTCTATCTTTATCAAGTGCAACGCGTCAGGCACTTTGTTGTTCTCCAGCTCCATTGTAAAGGGGTGATTTGTGCTATCACTCAGCCAGTGCAATCCATTCGTCTTAAATTCATTCATCTTCTTCGCAATCATTGCCTCTATGTCTTCCTGAGTTAGCATTACTGGTGATGGGCTATAATTTCTTTGAGGTCCATCATAGCTTATCACCGGGCTTGCAGGGATTCCTTGTCCATGATGATAAGGGTTGTATGTGTAATGTGGATATCCCTGTGGGGGTGGATGCTGGAATTCCTGTCTCCTTTGTTGTTGAGGCTGTGCATTATCCCTCAATGGAGTATATGTCCATGCCCCTTGTGGTGCTTGGGGTTGCATTGGAGGGACGAACTGCTGCCTGTCCCTTGGAGGTGGTACTTGCTCGTTTCTGCCTTGACTTTCACGCTGCCCTGTTGGAGGGCGCATGTGCTGTTCTTATTATGGTAAATGCTCTTCCTGCTGGTACTGCTCTTCTTGTGGGTATTGATTCGACTGCGGTGTTTCTCGGCTTGCACATATTGTCTCTCCTGCCTGTTTCTCACACCCTATATATAAGCCAAAAGCTCATCTAATCCATTCATGAACCCTGGAGTCACTGTTTGTGCTCCCTGTGAATGCATAGGCCTCGTGTTGGTTGTATGAGCCCGGTTATTGTTTCCTTGTGTCGGCATTCCGTACGGATATTCTTAACGACGCGCTTCATAGTGGTACCCCTGCGGGCGTGCTGTATACAGGTATCCTTGAGACGGTACCCCCTGTCGTGCCCCCTGCTCCTGTGGTCGCCGACTCATAGGAGTCGAGGCAGTGGAGGACTCGGCCCCAGCTGGGCGTGACGGTCCTCATTGGTAGTTTCCTTGTGGGGCTTGGGGGGTTGTTTGATGCACAGGAGGTGCAGGTCCCTATGGAGTGGGTTGTCTTTCCGGGGATACGGGCTGTCTCCTTTGGTTGTTTGGTTGTCTACTGTCCCCCGGTGGACGGTCGTCTCTGGATGGCAGGTTGTTCGTCATAGATCGTGTGATAGTGAGGCTTTTTAATTCAAAACCCACGGACGACGCCAAGTGTTAAGACGTGTGCCTCGGGTGGATGGGTTTCTGATCCGAGTAACACCTCTCATGGGTATTTCGCTTTCCTTTCTGATCCACTTAGCTTGACTCTCTGATCCTTAGCTCCACTCCTTGTAGACCTGCACAAGGGGCAGTACTGAGCACGGAGAGGGGGTGGTGGTGCTCAGTGAACCCTCTCTGATGCCTAAGTAAGTCCGGGCTCCTTAGAGAGAGAAAATGCTAGAGAGAAGACAGAGCTAAACGTGCAAAGCTTTAAACTTGTCCAAATGAATAGAACTTGCGAAGTATATATAGGCAACAGGGGAATTAATGTGGCTTAATGACACCGTTAATCCTTAAACGCACTTAATTAACACATAACAGCAGGATTAAGACCTTTAAAGACACTGAGAGGTGGGTGAAAAAGTCTAAGTATGAGTCGGGTAAAATGGATTTCGGGGCCCTCGGGGTCTGGCGAAGGATTCGACCCCTAAGGCCTAGGATCGGGTCAGTTTACCCGACCTCTCTTGGGAGAGGTTGGGAAAACTGACCCGATCCCTCCTAGGGGAGATCGGGTGAGGCCACCCGATCCCTCCTAGAAGTGCTCGGGTCCAAGTTTCGATTTATAATCGTAAGTGGGGCGATTAAAATAAGACAATCCGAAGGGAGACAGGTTCAAATTGGGCGTATATCCATCAAGATCCATCCCCATAATCAAAACAAGGCATAAATGTTATCAACCCTTGAGCACTGTGTAGGCCTTTTAAGGTTCAAAAACATTTGGATTTTAAAACTTGACCTCCCTATTTTAATTGACATGAATTCGGTTTTGAAAATACGGTTCGGTTCAGTCAATTTCAGACTGGTTTGGTCCGGCTCGGACCAGAAAAACTGGTTTGGGTCCGGTCCGGAAAAGTCCGGTTCGATCCGGAAAAATCCGGTTCGGCTCGGTCCGGTTTTAATTTAAAATCTGGTTCGGTCCGAACCGGTCTAATAAAAATAGGGTTCGTTCAACACACAAAACCGGTCCGGTTAGATCCACTTAGTTACCCCGGTCCGAACCGACCCGATTAGGTCGAACCGATTGAGAAAATCCGGTTCGGTTTTATTCGTCCCGGTTTGAGATATTGTACCGTAATAATTAAAAACATAAAGGTTGGGCCGAAATGTTTACTTGTGGCCCAAGTAGGGTTTTGAATTCCATTAAAAATATTTAACTTAGCCACCAAGTAACATTAACTATATAAAATCATTTCTAATATTAAAAAAAAAATATATATATATATATATGTAAAATTCAGCACAACATATATAAATATATATTTTATTTATTGTCAACATCTTAAATAGGGTAACCAATATACTGACAATATATTTTCTCAATCTTTTAGGTAACAAAATCTATCAATAGTATATTTAACCCTATTAAATATTTAGATATATTGATAGTTATATATATTTCTATATATTAATGTGAATCTATCCTAATGTTTCCAATTATAAATATATTGTTACCTAGAATAAAAATTAAAATATGGTAAACAATATATTTTCTAGGTTCGGCCGAAATACATTACTTGGTGCCTAAGAAATTAAAAAATTTACCTTGTAATTCACCTAGGGTTTCGCCCAAAAACATCATATTGGAAACAAGTGGTCAAATTTTAAGATCAAATTTTAATAAGATCTACAATCCAATGTCCGATTTTGATAAATATCACATTTTTCTTGAAGATCATGAACATCAAATTTACTAAGAACATCATTAAAATTTCAGACCACCCATGACTCCAGAAAAAATTTGAAAATTTAAAACTTTCACATTTAAAATTTTCGGTCCAAACTAAAATTTTCAAGAACACCAATTTATCAAAATCATGAACTCATAACACATGCTTTGATACCACTATTAGATTACGAGGAGTAATCATTACGGATATTGTTAACATGGTACATGCTAGTAATCGAAATTACGCAGCGGAAGATTTGCACATACCTCAACAGTAGTCTGTAGTCCCAAGATCCTTGCAGAAGGGAGTTCACGATCCTCCGGCCGACACCCGTAGAGGTTCTTGTGAAGGAATCCCTACGCGGTATATTCTTCATAGCAAAGCCTCAGATTGATTCTTGGCAAGGGACAGATCTCCGGAGTGTTTGCTCGAAGGAAAACTGGCACACCCTTGGTGGTGGTGGTGTTTAGGCCGAACTATGGTGGTTATGGGGGAAGGGTTTTCTCTCAAATCACCACTTAAAGGGAATTGTAAATAATCCTAATAAAACCCCTAAAACCCCATATATATAGGAGGAGTAAAGTGGACAAAAGTCCACTTTACCCCCTCACTAATATTCGGTCGGCCACATGTATAGGGAGGCCCAATTTTGGGCCTCTCACGTCATTTGGGATTTGGGTCTGGCCCAATGTCCTAATGTGACATGTACCCAATTAACTTAGGTAACATATACATATAATGAGCTTCAATTTACGGTGCCAATCACCATATGCTTTCAAAAATCCAGTAGATATAAATAATTTTATGCGTACATAAATTGTCTCGTAAGATAGGCACAACCTGTGGTACAAAGACTTTTCCGCAGAAAGATGACAATTATTATATAAATCATTTGGTGGAGCAATAACCTTAAAATACATTATTATGTTGGCAGTACATAAAATGTTTTAACATGCGTCTCATGATATGAATAATTTTATACCCTATTTTATTGGTTATAAAAAAGATATAGTTCTTCTCAAACACATGAAAATTGGAATGAAAAATATTTATGTATTTTTTAGGGAAGAATAAGATGAGTTTACGATCCAGTTCTCATCCGTATATATTTTCTTTTTCTAGGGGTAATTATTTTTTATTAGCTACTTATTAGTTACTACATGTCTCGTTTGAAATAAGAAAAAAGAATCCGACCTACCGGATTTGAACCAGTGACCTAAGGATATGCTGTTTATCAACTACAGTCCTCCGCTCTACCAACTGAGCTAAGGTCGGATGTGTTAATATTTACAAACTTAGCTAATTAACTGACAAAATATTTAGAGAAATATGTTACATATTTAAAAATAATGGTAATTAACAATTTTTTCAATCATCCATTTAAATTTGTTGTTAACTTAATTTTAAATATAAAAAATTAATCAAGTATTTTTTTAAAGTATCACCACTAATCACTAATAGTTCATATTAATGTAACAACTGAGTCAAATCGGATCACAACTTATTGTGAATTAATTGAGTCTCAATGGACACTAGTGTAATATTGTTGGATTACGGGACAGATTACCACGGAAACATAAACAAGGTACATGCTTGTAAGCAGAATTACGCAGCGGAAGATATGCACATACCTTAAACCCTTTCCGTAATCCCCAAGGATCCTGCTGAGGGAGTTCACGACCCACCGGACGGAACCCGTAGAAGTTCTTGTTAAGAACGTCCTACGCGGTATTAGCTCCAAAGCAAAGCCTCTGATCGATTCTTGGCAGGGACGGATCTCCAGAGTGTTTTTCTCTAAGCAAATTGGCACACCCTTAGTGGTGCAATAGGTTCGGCCGAACTAGTACTTTTAGGGGGAGAGTTTTCTCTCAAATCACCACTAAAGAGGAATTGTGAACTATCCCAAATAAAATCCTAACACCATTTTTTATTGGAGGAGCAAAGTGGACAAAAGTCCACTTTGCCCCTACCTCTAAAGTTCGGCCGGCCATGCATAAGGGAGGCTATTTTGGGCTTCTCGTGTCAATTGGGATTTGGGTCAAGTCCAATTTTCCTAATATGACATTTACCCAATTTCTTAGGTAACATATACATATTAATGGTCTACCAATTACGGCGCCCAATCACCATATGCTAACAGCTCCCACTCGCCGGAATGGGATGGTGCCTGTTAATGTATTGTTCTCCAAATCGCATCAACATTTCACTTTTCTGATCCTGCCCCTGCTTCTGAATAGTTCATACGAGGTATGCCGTGCGACCGGCGGATATGACGGGCATCGTGCTACTCATCTGTTAGGAGCGTTGTAGCGCTCGCAGAACGTTGATTCCCTATCTCAAATCAACCTGTTAAAAATATCAATTTGTATCGCGCTGTATCCTAGGTCAATTGCTAATTCTCCAATTGCCCAGTTTCCACATAGGGATACTTCTCCAGGGCATCCGCACAAGTATTCACAACTTTCAACTAATATCCGGCTGGTGGCCACCTAGTGAATACACGAGTCGGTGAATTACATGTGAACTTGACCATCCCCATTGCTCATACCCTTAGTCAAACCCAACCGGTTTCCAAAGACGAGCTAACTTGTCCTTTTTCTTCAGCACTGCGCTCATATGCCGGGAAGCGAATATTGAGCCTGACTTTAGGTATGAGTTCTGATTCCATGAGGATACTTCGGTGCCTCTTCATAAGGCTCCGAGGATCAATCATACGCTCGAGGTGAAGAAGTTTGCGCTCGTCCCAATCACGAGGATTCTATCTAGCACAACCGGGCATGATCCCGTTGTCGAACGTGGCACGCGTAGTATGAAGCACACGTCGATAGCATACCCAAACATCGTCAGGTGTGGGATTTTTCAATGATGCTATCGCAGACTTTCATCTGGCCCAGAATGTGGTTAATGACGAAAAGAGTTCATCACCGGCGAAGTGAAAAATGAATATCATATCGTGTTACTCCGAAACCAAATGATCGTTTTGCATAACCAAGTTTCCCAACTGGTTCTTAGCCAGTCTTGCTTCGGAAGAGGTCCCCCTCTCCTACAAGACGACTGTGCCCGTGGAAAATTCGCCCTTAAGTGAGTAATGTCTCATGTTCGACCACGACACCATTTTCTCAAGCTGTAAACAGGTATTTTCTAAGAGTAGTTAATGTACTCTTGGCCTAAATACGTGTTTAATGCGCAAATTAATGTTGCATGGTGATATGATTTAACTCATTATCATTCTTTAGCTTTTATGGCGTCGTGCCTTACCGATTCCATTGGAACACAGTTTACAGACATGTGAATCATCCATCTTCATCCCATAGGGAATGTCTGATAGAATGACTCCAACATTGTGTTTACGAACTGTGCGTCTTGAAGTGTGTTATTTGATTAGAATGCTTAGCCTGACTTATCGTTCAAGGCGTATTGAAGGAAAATCGTTCATCCGACTTTATCCTTCTTCGTTTGCAAACTTATCTTAGAGATTTTATCCCATCTCCGAGCTGAGCATTTTGGGTTTTCACCTTATGCGTCAGTTGATACTTTTACAAGGTCGTGGACTCGTGGTAGCTTTTGAAGCATATTTCTTACCGGTATAAACGTTATCAATAAGTTGTTTCCGAAGGGATGCAAACGAAAATTTAGCACTTAATCATTAAAACACTTCATAATTAAACTCGTATTTTGAAACGATGTGTTCCATCTTTTGAGGTCCAGATGCGTGTGCCGCTATTTATCGAAGTTTTAACCCGTGGTTAAATCGTTTCATTTCTGAATTTAATTCAATTTAATCCAATCGGTTTCGCACATGATTACCATTACTGATTATTTCATTAATGGAGTACTAACAATTAAGAAATACTAAATATTTCGATCTAGCTACGCAATCGATGTGTATGTTCAGTCCAGTTCTCCCGACTGCAATTGAAACATATATCGCACATCATAAAATTCATATATGGGAAATTTGTGTCTTTACCAAAGTTTGGTTGTAATGGGGAGAACTTTGATTTAACATTGATTTACCAAAGTTTGGTTGCATGCATTTGTACACAATTTGCTCTCACTGGTTGCAGTTTAGCTATTTAATTAGAGGATCTTTGTAAATTTTACACTATACTGCAAATCTATATATGCAATTGTCTAATTCTTATATGAAATGTCAATTTTTAATATCATCATCATTCTTTATTGTATAATCTGAAATTTGTTCCTGCAAATCCATAATCAACGCACATGTGACCATAATGTAGATGCATCTTTCAAATAATACGCGGTCCATATGGCAGGTGAGCGAGCCCATATTCACCTTTTATAATTTCCATAAATAAGGGGATTTTATCCCGAACTTAGTTGATGATGATCATGTAGGATTACAGGGGTAGATACAACAGAAACTATATCAAGAGATGTGCTAAGTAACAAATACGCAGCGGAAGATAGTGCACATACCTACTTTGCTTCTGTGTACCTTTGATCGCTTGAGGGGAGTTCTCGATCCGCCGGACGGTTCCCGTAGAGGTTCCTGTCAGAGAAGCTCTATGTGGATTATGCCTCACAACAAAGCCTCAGTCGATTCATCGCGGGATGGATCTCCGGAGTAAATTTCTTAACACAATTTGGAACCTCCTAGGTGTGTATGTGGTTCGGCCGAAACTAGGGTATTTAGGGAGGAGGGGTTTATTTTAATCTCACCACAAAGGAGGAGAGCAATCACTTATAATAAATCTCTAACACCTCTCTATTTATAAGAGGAGTAAAATGGACAAAAGTCAACTTTGCCCTCACCCCTATTTCGACCGGCCATGTACTAGGGGAGGCCCAATTTTGGGCCTCTCATGTCAATTGAGATTTTAGGCCTAGCCCAAAATCCCTAATGTGACATTACCTAATTACTTAGGTAACTAGCTTATATTAATCGCCTCTCAATTACTGCGGCCCATTATCTAAATGTTAATAACTCCCACTCGCCGGAATGGGAGGGTGCCTATTAATTCGTGACCAACACATCAGCATTTGTTCTTCGATCCAATCCCTGCTCCGAATAGTTCATACGAGGCATGCCGTGCGACCGGCGGATACGACGGGCATCGTGCCACTCATCTGTTAGGAGTATTGTAGCGCCCGCGGAACGTTGATTCCCTTTCATGAACCAAACCTATTTAAAATAAAACTATGTACCGCACTGTATCCTTGGTCAACTGTTAATTCTCCAATTGCCCAGTTTTCCACAAAGGAACACTTCTCCAGGGCATCCGTACAAGTGTTCACAACCTTCAACTAATATCCGGTTGGCGGCCACCTAGTGAACACGAGTGTCGGTGAATTAAAGGTGAACTTGACCATCCCCATCGCCTATACCCTTAGTCTGACCCAACCGGTTTCCAAGACGTGGTCACTTGGCCGTTTTCTTTGGCACTACGCTCGTACGCCGGGAAGCGAGCATTGAGCCAGACCTTAGGTATAAGTTCTGAGTCCATGAGGATACTTTGGATGCCTCTTCATAAGACATCCGGGATCAATCACACGCTCAAGGTGAAGAAGTATGCACCCTTTGAATCACAAGGATTCTAGCTAGTACAAACTAGCATGACCCCGTGGTCGTATGTGGCACGTGCAGTATGAAACACGCGTCGATAGCACACCTGGTAAAGCCAGGGATGGGATATGTCAACAATGCTATCGCAGAATCTCTCAACTGGCCTTGAATGTGATATAGTGATGGACAAAGTCCAACTCGGCGATTTACAAAACGAAGATTAAGTCATGTTGTTAAGCGTGACAATGTTATCGTTTTTCTTAATCAGGTTTACCCCTTGATTCTTAGCCAATCTTGTTATGGTAGAGATCCCTCTATCCTAACAAGATGACCGTGCTTGTGTGACGAGGCAAGGTTCACATTCGACATAATTTTGGTGGAAGAATTTTACTTCTTCCTACGACTTAGTTTATAGACCGTAAAATCCGATTTTGTTAATCATTATGACGTCGATAAATCATAAACTCAAATTGCAAGTCTTTTATTCAAATGAAATATCATTTCAAATGTCAAAATGTTATCACTTTTTACAAGCCACACAGTTTAAGCCCTACGTAATCCAAGCAGTTTTACGTGCTTTTCAAAAATCTCCCTACGTAACGACTTACTTAAAGGGTCTGCGACCATATTGTCTGTAGGCAAGTATTCTAAAGCGATTATGTTGTCTTCCAGAACAGATTTAGCATAATTGTATTTCACATCAATGTGCTTTGTCCTACTATGGTACTTTGGATTCTTAACTGCCGCAATGGCCGCCTGACTGTCGGAGTATACCTTCATAGGTTTACTCTTCTTGTCGGTGCCAATTAATGCAGTAAGAAGCCTTTTCAGCCAGGCCGCTTCTTGTGCATTTTTGGAGAGGGCAACAAATTCTGATTCTATAGTGGAAAGCGCGACACACGATTGCTTCTTGCTTACCCATGATATAACAGCATTAGAAAGGAGGAAAACTCCTCCTGTGGTGGACTTACGATCATCCGGATCGCCACCGTGGTCGGCGTCACTATAACCGGTCAATTCGAGCCGATCGCCCTCATAACATAGAACGTAGTCGGCAGTACCTTTCAGATATCTGATAATTCTTTTTACGGCCTTTAGATGTTGATAACTAGGATCTGATTGGAATCTTGCTACTAGGCCCACAGCGTAACAGATGTCTGGCCGAGTACAGAGCATGTCGTACATTAGACTCCCTACCATGCTTAGATACTCTGCATTCTTCATCTGTTCACGCTCCTGCTGGTTCTTCGGGCCATCACGCTTTAACAGCGCGCACCCGAACACAACCGGCGTATCCACGAGTTTGGCATCGAGCATTCTGAATCTTTTCAATAGTTTGTTGATATCTGATTCTTGAGACAAACACAATCTCCGGGCGGCACGATCTTGGGCACTTTTAATGCCTAAGATGTACGTGGCCTCTCCCATGTCTTTCATCTCAAATGCTGATGCTAACCAGGACTTTGATTCGTTCATGAAACTCACATCGTTTGCAGCAATAAGTATGTCATCCACGTATAAGGTTATGATGACATACTTAGACCCGGAGGTCTTGGTGTAAACTCAGGGATCCTCGTGAATGTTCACAAATCCGTTTCCGACGATTTCCTCGTGGAATCAGCGATACCATTGCCGAGACGATTGTTTAAGACCGTAAATAGATCTTCGGAGTTTGAAAACTTTACGTTCTTTGCCAGGAGTAATAAAACCCTCTGGCTGCTCCATATAGATATCTTCTTCCAGGTTTCCATGGAGAAATGCGGTCTTTAACATCCATTTGATGCAGGCTCATGATCGAGGCTTGCAATAAGGGCAAGGATGGGCCTAACTTTGGTGTAACGCACAGTTGGTGAGTATGTTTCATCAAAGTCCTCTCCGTGAATTTGGGTATATCCTTTCGCAATCGTTCAAGTTTTGCACCACTCAAATTTTCCATCAGTAGTGAATTATAAAATTTCACTTTCTAGCTCTGTGGAAGCAGGTAAATCAACTGAAGACCAAAACCGAATAGTTCTAATTTAGGCATTTTCATCCTCCATTGTTTTCCTCCATTCTAACGTTTGAGGTTCTTTCAATGCTTGCCGAACCGTCACTGGTTCGTGAATGAATGTCTCACTTGACGGGATACTTCTTAAAAGAATTTCGTTGCCTTAGACTAAGTCTAGGCTTGATAATCTCATCTTAATTCTGATCGTTACTCCCACTCGTAATAATGCTTCTTCTCAGAGCATTACTCCTACTGGGAACAATGGCGGTGCTAGAACTTTGGTCTACAACTTTCTTAGAATGACCTATTGGTCTCAGGATTTTACCTCCGAGATTTATTCCTTGATCACTAGGATCTAGAATCAAGTTAGTCGTTTCCTCCCACTATGAATAATGGGCAGTTGCGACGACTATTGGATTTTCATCCAATGGTTCAGCATTATGATTATCAGGTCCGACTTGATTCGCATTAACATTCAGTGATGATTATGTGAGAGGGAGTGAGCCCTCCCACTGAATTTATTATGAGGACGTTTCCATCATCATTTACCATGTCATTCACTAATGCATTTACTAATGCTATATCATTCTCCCACTCGAAGTAAGTGGGACCTGAGAATCTCCATCAACCATCTGTTAACTCAATCAATACTAGCTTGTTTCGTTCTGCAAAGCGTTGGAAATTCATCCTCAAACCTTTATAATGTGTCATGTTTATCCACGAAACCATTGTTCCAAGCTAATTTTAAAACTCGTATTCTTCGCGAGTAGTGCGTACTCTTAATGAATACTCGTTTTAATGCGAAAATTAATGCGTCTTTGTGATAAGGTTTTACCCAAATCATTCATTAGCTTTAATAGTAACGTGTTAACCAATTTTGTCAGAACATAGTGTATTACATTTAACATTGTTAATTGGAATACTAATTAAAATGTTAATTATCAATTAAACGTAGAAATTACTATCAAAGGTGTGTATGATTTATAAAAATGTATATTAAATACTTCAGCTATAAGAATATATAAGTAGAATCATATTTATTATCTCTATTTATTTATTTTTAATATTTTTATGGTTTGTAATGAGTGCACTCGTAAAATCGTAAATCAAGAGAACTTATGTTTACACAGATTAAAATAGAGTCATATAAGTTTATATATATACGCATCTCAAATATGTATGTAGTGGTATTTCATTTGTATTGAATAAATTATTTTAAATAACAAACACTAATCAAATTAATAATAATCAATATTTAATATTAATTTTCATAAGATTATAGAAACAAATTACTTAACGCGCAATGTGCGAGTCAACCACCTCCTAATAATAAAATAAAAGTTAACTAGGGTTCTTGGGCCAAAAGAAAAAAAGAAGGAAAGTGTTAGTGATTAAAAAATATGACGAGTTTACATAATAGAAGTTAGTAGATTTAATGATGTGTTATTGGACTCTGTTTTCATGAATTTTTGGGTGGCCCCGTAGCGTAGAGAGTAATATATATATTGTTTATGGAGAAACGTAATAATAATGAACTGAGTCGACGACGTACGTACAAGATGATATGGAATTAAGTGGAAAGAAAGAAAGAAAGAAAGAAAGCGCATGATTCATGATTTTGCTTAGACTAGTTGCTTTATTTCAAGTCAACTCCCAACGCTTCTACTTAGCTAGCTATTTCATAGCGAGAAATTCTTCAATACAGCCGATGGAACAGGTGTTCATTATGTGGTGGCTCTTTGACCATTAAATTTATAACACGTGGCGGAAAGAGAATGAACATTTGACACATGTTATAATATAATTGGCTAGAGGGGCACCATGTATTAGACATCTGTTCCAACGGATGTATTGAAGAATTTCTCTTTCATAGCTGCCTGTATATATAAAGCTGGGAGAAGTCAACTGCCAAATCAGTATCTCTCTCTACATCTCTAGCTATCTTAGATCTTCATCTATATATCTATTCAAGAGCTAGTTGAAGCGGGCGGCATGAATTCCAATAAAGTAGTAATTCTCATCATCAAGTTCAAGACAACCTTGTTGGTCATGTTCCTCGGATGGCTCATGATATGGATCATTATCCCGACCAGCACCTACAAATACGACTGGAATCCCGTTCTACAAAAGAAGCTCAGCTCTACATACTTTCGCCCGAACGTACGTGCCTATACATACATACGCTACCTAGTTAATATTACATGAGGGAACCTTAGATAGATATTATGTACGTATAAAAAAAAACAACAACAACGTGTATTATATGTTTAATTATTATGCGCGCGGCGCATGCGTGTAGTGCTGGACAATGGCGGCAATGGTGGAGTCGTTGGAGGCAGCCAGCATTTGTGATGGGTCCGATCGGGATCGTGACTGCAACCAAGGTGGCCGTGTTTGTGTGAGTGAATGACCAAAATAGGCTTTATTGCCAAACTTATTCCCAAACTAGGCTTCTTCAGAAACTAATTCCCAAAATAGGTTTTTTCATTTTTTTTAATCATTTATATTTTTATATTTTACCCCCAAAGTTTATATTTTGTTACAATTGATCCTAAACCTAAATATCATAGAAGAAATATAAAAAAAATATTGAAAATTAAGATAATTAAATGCAAAAGTTATAAACATAAAAATAATAAATTAGTAATTTAAAAAAATTATAAAATAAAATATGCCAAAATATATAAATTGTAAAAAAAACTGTGATATAAAACGTAAAGAAACTAAATACTCATGATTTTTTAAGTATAAAAATATAAACCCTAAATAAAATATGTTAAATTTATAAAATATATAAAATTAGCGAATGAAAAAATAACAGATAAACTAATTTAAATTTAAAAAATCAAAAGAATAAATTTAAGAATGGATTTTAGTTAGTTTTTTTTTTCTTTTTTGCATACTCTTAATGAATATAATTTGCATATCATTATATATTTTTTTTCAAAATTTAATTATTTTTAAATCCTTTTATTTTAATTTCACATATTTTTTTAGAATTAAAATCTACAAAATTTGTTTGTTTGATTATTTTTTTAATGTGCATTTTTAACATTTAATTAATTAATTTTTATTTCCATTTTTATTTTTTCATACATTTAGTTTCTTAAATTTCATTTTTTAATTATAGATTTCTTTAGGGTTCATTTGTAACATATTGTAAACTTTAGGATTCAAATTAAATAATATACATTACCAAAAAAATGAAAAGACCTATTTTGGGAATTAGTTTCTAAAAGAGCCTAGTTTGGGAAATGGTTTGGTGGAAGATCCTACATTGGGAATTCACTATGTCTGTGTTAATGTTCATCGCACTCATCATCTGGTCTCTGCCCAATTACTTACACCTGAGTTTCGGACACCTCCGTATGTACAGCGGTATAGGACAGACCGAGTAAGTAAAACTGATTTAAATGTGAATTTTCCCGTAAATTTTTTCCCAAAAGTATACATCTAAGCCTGGCCCACCAGTAACTTTAATTCTCGACAAAACTAAGGATTATCTGTCTTCATTTTTCCAAATAAACCCTTCTTTCCTATTATATTATTCCTAATGAGAATTATTTCTTGAGCTCAGTCCACCATCTATGTAACAATATGAATAGAAATAATTAACTAAATTAACTTACGTGAAGATCCAACCGGAACAACATCATCCATATTTCGATGTTTGCTGAGATGTCTGAGATTTCTCCTCTGCAAGTTTTGATGGAATTGGAGAGAGAGAATAGAAGGTGTTTTTATTTTTGCAAAAGAAATGGAAAGTAATTGATTTTCGATGTCTTGTCAATTACTAATAAATGAGGATAGAGAGTGTGTGTGCAGAAATGTCATATTATATAATAAAATTTTATTTCCAAATAAATAATACACACATATTTAATTGGAGAGATGAATGGCAGACGAAAGGAGAAAACGAACGGTTCCGTTAATACACTCAGTCAGTCGTGTGTGTCCCACCATTAATGATTTGTCAAATTCCTATTGGTCATGTCCACAGCTAGGGCCGGCAATGGTGCGGTGAAAATCAAATAACCATGGTTATTCGCACCATTTACCGCAATGGTTAACCGCACCATTATGGTGAGGGGCGGTTATGCTGATGAATCTTGTAACCGCAATGGTTATGGTTGTGGTTATGGTATTCAGTCCATAACCGCGGTTATAACCATCACCTCTATATATATAATATTAATACATATATTACTAATACTTATATTATTATTATTGTTATATATATACATTATTATTATACTTTAATTATTAGTCAAATATTATAATTTTTATTTCGTTCCCTTTCCCACCCATCATTTTTTTGTCTATATTTCTTATTATTAGGTAACCACGATTGGAAGTAATGGTGAATGAGGATCGAAGATCACAAGTGATAGGCGATTGAAGATGTGTTTTTTTAATTAAGTGAAACAATGAAGTTGTGTTTAATTTGGATTTCGTGTATGAAACAATGAATGTATGTTTACTTTTCTTGTATGAAACAATGATGTTGTATTATTTTGAATGATTGTGGTTAAATGGTTTAATCGTGGTTAAAAACCATGGTTATGGTTATGTTGATGGTATGAAGAATCATAACCGCAGTGGTTATGGTTATGGTTATGGTATGAGTGAAAAAAATATGGTATGGTTATGGTATTAGTACTATTCGCACCATACCCTCACCATCGCCAGCCCTATCCACAGCCTAGCTGGTGGACTGAGCTCAAGAAATAATTTCTCCTATTCTTGAGCTCAGTCCACCAGCTAGGCTGTGGACCTGGTCAATAGGAATTTGACAAATCATTAATGGTGGGACACACACGACTGACTGAGTGTATTAACGGAACCGTCCGTTTTCTCCTTCCGTCTGCCATTCATCTCTCCAATTAAATATGTATGTATTATTTATTTGGAAATAAAATTAATTACTTTCCATCTTCTTTTGCCAAAAAAAAAAAAATCTTCTATTATCTCTCATTCAATCAAAACAATCTTTCCTTCTCTCGCTAATTCAATCAAAAATCTCTCTCAGAAAATAAATCTCAAACAAAAAATCTCAAACATCTCACTAATGGAGCAGCACTTTGTGAAGAATTATGGAGACACCACACCCTCAGTAACATCAGTAGAGACTAGAGAGTAGCCTCTGTGAAGATGAGGTATGCGAATGAAATGAATTCCCCTATTTTACTCCCTATCTTTCCTTTTGAATCCAACTTTGTAATCACCATAGTATCAATCGATTTTATAGATCGTCGATTCGTCCACAATCTACGCTCAATTAAGCTTGATTCGCCTAATAAAGCTCAATTGGGTAATTTATACATAGTTGGGTAATTTTCCCTTTATATCTTGCCTCTGTCTTTGTTTCATTTTACATATATATTGTTCTTCAAATTGATCTGATGGAGTAAATATACTTGTAAGCTCCAGATTTAGGGTCCCTTCTTTAGAATCTACTAGTAACAATCTGCTAGAATGCATTCTGCTAATACAGAATGAGCAATTATATTATGCATACACTGTTAAATATATCTTTAGTGTTTAAGTGTTTGAAATTAGCCAAATCAATACTTAATTATTATTTTAATTTGTTTTGTAGGTGATGCCCAAATGGCTATAGAGATGCTGAATAAGGATAAGAAAATGGTTAACAAAGAGTCGACATTGAAGAACATATAGATTTATTTCATTAGTATATCCGAATAGATCATGGACTTTTTGTATATTAAAATGTTGTCTTGTTGATGAAGTCTGCTAACTTGTTAAACATTATTTACAAAATTATACTATCGCTTTAAGTATATATAGAACTAAATTATAAAAAATATTGTGTATGAATCATTTAACTGTTATTTTCATATGAATTTGTATCTTTCCTTTTTTTTTTTATTAATGGTGATAATGAACAATTTAATTTATATATATTGTTTGATATGAAATTTTAAAAATCATTAAGTATGTTGATAGAGTCTTCTGCAAGTAAATTAATAACATTCATTTAAAATAAGATTAAACAGAGATACATGACAAAAAAAAAATTAGACTGTGGGAAAAAGAAGTAACTATGTAGTAATAAAACTAACTAGTGAAATAGCAAACAATTTATATGTTTATTTTTCAAGATAAAAAAAAAAATTAGTAGATGAGAATTGACTCTTACTAAAAGTTTCCTAATTCACTAATATTTTGTTCTTAATAATAAACAATGTCGATATTGTTCTTACTTTTAAATATTATATAAAAAATATATTATGTAAAAATAAATATGGTAAGCCTACACTATTGAAATAACTAACCATATATTCCGTATAAAAGTTTCCTAATTCACTAATATAAAAAATATATATTATATAAAAAATATAAATTATAATATAGAATAAAATATATATATATATATATATATATATATATATATATATATATATATATATATATATATATATAAGCTAGCTATAGCTAACAATGTTGTCTACGTCGTCTTCTTTTCCTCTCTAATAATGTATGTATATATTGTTAATGCAATATTTATATATATGCATGCATTGTGAAAACTCTATTTTATTTAGGTATAAACCTTCTACCACTAATACATATGCAAACTAATTTCAAATTTATTCTTTTTTGTGTTGGTGATTGATATTATTATCTTTTTTTTCTTATTAGGGTCCATACGTAAGCTACAAGGATAGTAAGTCTCCACGACCACTAAAGTCCAATTAGTATGAATGTAAATTATGTAACGAATTCTCTCTTAATTTTGAAGATATTAAATATGCTCAAATTTATTGTCATAGTATCTGACTTAATCTCTTTTGGGTTGGTGATGGATCAATATTATCTTTTTTTCTTATTAGGCTCCATACGTACATCCACAAGGATAGTCCTCGCAACCAAAATAGTTCAAGTAAGAATGTAAATTATGATTATGTGACGAATTCTGTTTTAATTATGATATACTCAAATCTATTGTGCATAGTATATCTAACTTATTCTCTTGTGTGTCAGTGATTGATCAATATTATCTTTTTTTATTAGGTTTCATACGTACATCCACAAGAATAGTCTCCACGGCCAATGAAGTCCAAGTATGAATTTAAATTATAATTATGTGATGAATTCTCTCTTAATTTTGAAGATATTAAAATTTATCGTTCATAATCTAACTTTTTTTTTTTTGTGTTGGTGATTGGTTAGTATTATCTTCTTCTTTTTTCTCATTTGGGGTCCATATGTACATTCACAAGGATAGTCTCCGCGGCCAATAAAGTCCAAGTATGAGTGTAAATTATATTATGTGACGAATTTGCTTTTATATTTTCTTATAATTAAGTGTGTATTATTCGTTGACAAAAAAAAAAAACTCTGTATTATTCATATTTCACTGTATTTAGTGCAATTCAAATATTTTCGTTAATAATGGTTTAACGATTTGTAGCTGACGTCTTAATTCATTTATCTTTGTTGTCATTTTAATTGGTTGTAATTACATTTACTATTAGGGTAGTTCTTATCTTTCAAGTCAGTCATTAGTGGAGACGTATCTGATTTCCTTTGAAATGTAAATAAATTATTTTTAAGTTATTTACCATGTAAATTTATAACATTCATCAAATTTTAAATTGTGATCATAATCAATAATCTTATAAAAAATTAGATAAAAATATTTAAAATATTTTATTATGTTATTTAGATAAAAAAATCAGTAAATAAATATGTTCAAATATATTAATTTATATTTCTATCATTGAATTTAATTTAATACATTCCTTTAAATACATATTATTCTAGATTTAAACTTAGAAATAAATTTAATTGCAAATATTAAATAAAAATAATATGCATATATTAATAAAACTTTTTTTTCTCAACATACATTGTTCGATAGTTAAGCTTTTTAAACCCGACATATCATCTTTTACTATTTTAAACAATAAAAAATATATAAATTCAACTAAACTCATATAATCATAGCAAATCATTGTACTGCAAAGTCCTGACCAAGCTAATATAAAATATATATAATATAAAAGGTTATTACGACCAATAATATGTATATAATATAAAACTTATATATATTTTCAACTTTTTTTTTAGCTTAATAGTTAAAATAGATGAATTTTTAAATATAATATCTATGAAAATCTTCAAAATATTTTTACTTCTCAAATCAAATTTCATTTATTTAACCCTTTTAAAAAATATTTTAACTCTAAACTCAATTATCTTAGTTAGATATAAAATATTGAGAAAACTCTAATGTAAATTTTCTTTGTTTCCAATTTTAAGCTCAGCGTAAAATAAAAAAAAAATAATTAAAATTTTCTATTTAAATATATTATATGTACAGCTTGATTGTGAAATCTTCAAAAGCCGTCACATAAACACAAATAATAAATAATATATCATGTTATATGAAGCAATAAAATAATAAAACAATAAACAAGACATCAACTCATTGGTCGTCTAGAAGCCTCAAACAAACCTTAGGACCAGATTTTATTTAAGATTAAAGGGATGTCCACATAAGATCTTTTAAAATATTTGCAATATTCGAGTAATTGCTTTTGTAATTTTAAGAAATATTAACATAATTCCTAAAGAAATAAAAACTATGGTTTAAGACATTATTAATTATCTCACTTAAATATAAAAAAAAAATTCGCATTATTATAATCGTATATATTTTTTATTTGCGTTAAATATAAGTTATGACTTAATGTGTAACAACGGATCATGTTTTGTAGATTCTTTATAATAGAAATTCGACAAGCTCAGAATGATCAACACAATAAAGTTTAAGAATCACCCATATAATATTCTATTATCAATATTTATTAAAAAAAATTAAATCACAATATATCCACTGATGAATGGTCTCACAATGGATAACATATGTGGGCATCAATGTCTATCTATATACTATATACATATACACAATCACAATATTCTACCAAAAAAATACATAATCACAATATATATATAAACTTACATAAATATATTGTACACATATATTTATTTATAAATAATTACAATATATAAACCTACATAAATATTAAATATATATTATAAAAACTTACTACGCCCAACTATATAAATCGTATATATATCAACTTTTTACATTAATGGTTAAAATAATTAAATTTTTAAATATTATATTTATAAAAATCCTCAAATTATTTTTATTTCTCAAATCCAATTTCAACTATTTTTTATTTTTTTGCATTTTTTAATGCTAAACACAATTTTCTTATTTTGATTTTCTGTTATATTAATTATAGTCTTATAAAAATGATATAATGACTATCATGAAATAATAATTTATATTAAATACTTTAATTAAACTAATGCATTACTATTAACTAATTTCTATCTAAAAAAATGTATCTAAATTTTCAAATAACATTGAGTATTCAACAAATTGAGATACCTTAATTTTTTTAGTTTTAATTTTATATAAAAATTTACCCGCGCGGTGCGCGGGGTTAGTATCTAGTCTACTATATTATATTAATTCGCCACCGGAAGCCCTCTGACTGACACCTGTGCGGTTCACACAGTCAGCGTTTCTTAATTTAATTGCTTATTAATTGCACATTTATAAATTTAGATACAAAATATTGAATGGATGTAAATTAAGAATTTTTTTACTTCCTATTTTAGTCTCTACGTAAAATAAAGAAACAAATTAAATAAAAGTTTCCATTTAAATTTGTAATCTATACAGTTTGGTACCGGAAGACCATATGCCGCCACGTAAGCATAATTATTTATTATTATAATTAACTTAATATTTATCATCACGTGATCTAGCTCTAGCATGCATGAATATTTTCAATTTTTATATATATAAATTGCAAATTAAATGGAGAGAAATAGATATAAATTTCTTATAAAAAAAACTATGTAAATTAATTAAATATACTATACAATATGTATATATAACCCACGTAGAAAACCAAAGTATTGTTTTTTTTAATAAAACTATAGTAATTTTAATTAGTTTATATATATAAATAGTCGATGCTATAGTTGTGTATATAATTTTATATAGTTGGTACCAAACGTAGGCAACAAAATTAGAGTATTTTTAATTATTTTATATATATATATATATATATACATCGTGGAAGCTATAGAAAATTAACTCTCTTTTTTTGCCATGATAATAGATATTATTTACTAATACATAAATTTATGATTTCCAAAAGTTCATACACGTATTAAAGTAAATTTATATGTTATATTTATGTATCTTCGAATACAAACAATTTATAGTACTTTAGCCCAAAAAAAAAAGGAATTTATAGTAAGAAATTTATGTGTTAATATGAAATTTAATCACTTCAATTCGTATATAAAGAAACTGTTTTCCAAAATTAGAAGACAATTGCAATATAATCACGCCCGTCCATCAATTCTAGGGTTTTAATGAAACAAAACCTAAAGTGATCCTAACCATCAATTTTAGGTTTTCACTTATATATATATAAACTGAAGCAATTTAAATGCTCATTCCTCTTTAGCCGTCTTTAGCTCTCTGTTTCTTTCACGTAATACTTCATATTTTTTTTATTTACCTATTTGATTAAGTTGATGTTTTTTTTCCAATCAGGATAGTCATTTGGTTGAAAGTGGCACAAACTCTCCCGCTTTGTCTTGATCTTACTTTAAAATTCTCCATGTACTATACGGTATGTCCCTTATATTTTTTTAGTTGCGTGACCTTAAATCTATTGTTTCGACCAAGTTATTGCGGACTGTCCGCTGGATAACTAGTCGGGGTCTTCGGGTTGTGTGTAAGCTGAATCCGCCTTCTAGTGTCGTGCGCGGGCTTTCGTTCTGTCTTCCAAAAGATGGCAAGCCTCTTTGGGTCTCTAGCGGGATGTCCGCCGGCACCTGCAGAAGAGCGTTTACCAAGCAGTCCCCGTGGAGAGGGGGGGGATGCTTGGCGTGCTCACTCCGACGCTCAACATCAGTGTTTTTCTAGAGAGAGAAAGAGAGGGTTTTTAGAGAGAAGTCAGAGCTTTTCCGAAGCTTGCCCAAAGTGATTTTGGAATGAGTTGAATTGACTTGAAAATGTTCACCCCCAAGGTGGCTATTTATAGGCCATCTTGGACCGTGAACCGGTTTTGACCCGGTTCAATGTGGAAATGTGAACCGGGATGCGTAGGCAAGCTTTGGAAAAAGGGGCTCTGACGTGCATCTCAGGCGGCTGTCATCAACGGGACGAGCGCGCCTGCTAAAACAAAGGTCTCGGACACATAGGAGTTAGTGTAAAAATCGGGTCTCCGTACGCGTCCAAGAGAAAATGGGGGGTGTGCGCGACACCCCCCGAGGGTGGGACTTACCCGGAATTCCGGGTAAGCCTAGGCTTACCCGGAATTCCGGGTAAGCTTAGGCTTACCCGGAGATTCCGGGTAAGCCAAGCTTGCCCGGAATTCCGGGTAAGCTCAGCTTACCCGGAAATTCCGGGTAAGCTGGGGGCTTACCCGGAAATTCCGGGTAAGCTAGGCTTACCCGGAATTTTCCGGGTAAGCCCCCCGGGGCGTCGGGCAAGTTCGCGACTTGCCCGGTTTACCCCGGTTAGCTCGAAATTGGGCTTTGCTAAGGGCCTCGTGCGATTATGAGGTCCGAATAATTAAAACCGAGCCCGAATCACGCGTATGTCCATCACTTGCCCCCGAGTTAAACAATGGCTTGACCTTTGTTTAACTCTATTATAAGATAGGGAATATGCGTGATTCGGGCCGTTCGCTCACCTTGAGTTTTGACCTACCGAAGGTGGACGCGCGCGGCTCCGACGAATTCCTTGCCTTAGTTTTTGAGAGGGTCACGCTTGATAACTGCGTGAAGGGTTAGTAGCACAATAGACTACGAATAAAATGAAACGTAGGATTATTTGGAGAATTAAGGTGCGAGCACGCATGAAATTTTCCGAGCTTGTACGATGAGCTAACAAATATGGGACGTTCATGATACGACTAAGTGCATCAAAGTGATAATAAATCATGCAAGTCTTGAAAAAATGTCTTTCGCGTAGTGCGATAGTTTTTGGGAGCTCGTCGTCCGAGACGGTCGTTTTGACGGTGAGA
Source organism: Clarkia xantiana subsp. parviflora (assembly GCA_036873135.1). NCBI lineage: Eukaryota > Viridiplantae > Streptophyta > Magnoliopsida > Myrtales > Onagraceae > Clarkia > Clarkia xantiana. The sequence continues at coordinate 12,857,868 of JAPTYO010000012.1, read as the reverse complement.
CGACGGTTTTGAGTGAATGAAATAGGGCCGAGTTTTGGAAAATCATATGCAACGGCCCTAACACGAAAAAATCATGATCCCAACGTTTTCAAAAAGTTGAGTGTATTTGAAATGACTTAGCTAAAATTATCAAAGTCATTTGATAGTTAAAAACCCAAGCCATCAACAACTTCAAAAAATGAATGGTAGATAGGGATATACCTCCTTGATGTATGGTACTTACCATGTTGTATAGTCCCTTCTCCTCCATGATAGTTTATAAAACTATCAACTTTTGAATTGGCTATGGTGATAGTTTTGGAGGAGCTAAGGTAGGGATTTTAGGAACTCACTCTAGGGTGCAAGGGAGACCACACTCCGGCCAGCCACCACCAGGAGCACCACCGGCGACACCAGGGCGGCGCAGCGGCGGCGAGGCGGCGGCGGCAGACGGCGATTCCGGCGGCTGTGGCGGGGGCGGCTGCACCTTGTGTGGTTCGATTTTGAGCCCGATTCGATCCGATTTCGAGTCCTTTTCGTCGAGCATCGATTGGTAACGTCCTCCACTCACTTTTCTTGAGGTTGAATAGACCTATAGGGCTGCACATTTGAGTTTCAATAAGGTGCCTTGTAGGTGTTTGATAAAATGCATGAGTGAAGCTTTTGCTTGATTTTCAAAATTTGCTTTTGGCTAAGCTTTAGGTGTAAATAGATAGAGTTAGGGATAGGAAACTCCCTTTGTGAAGTGGCCCCTAGGTTTCGATCAACCGAGGGGAAATCGCGGGGGTTCGAAATCGGAGTTTTTCGAGCGAAAGGCTTGACCCCTTGTTCTTTGATATGGATAGCTTGAAATGATGTTTCCTATTGTGGTTAAGCCCCCTTGATTGTTTGTGAGCGGATTGCCATGCCCCCGGAGCTTAGGTGAATGCTTGGTAGTTTGCCTTCGTTAGTGGCTTAGTTGACCCGAGTGCTTTTCGGGTTGTTCGGGGAGGGGTAAATCCCTCTGTGGCATGTAAGGGGCTTGCTTGAGTGCGTTTGAGCTGCTTGTATGTGCCCCCGGAGCCTTGAACCATTCCAAGGATGAATTTTGATTAAAAGGTAGTCGGATGGCATTTTGGTAATTACAACCAACTTTGTATGCCTTTGATTTCTTTAGCTTCTGAACTTGTCGCTTTGTAGAGCGTTTGAATACCTGTGACACATTGCACAAATGTATGAAAATCTGATTAGTAGGTGGCCTAGGCCTTTGATGAGCATAAGGATTTTTGGCTCCCGAGCGGGAGGGTCCCTAGCTGTTTGCATGCGGACAGCCGGTCCGTTGGGTTGAATGTCCTTTCAAAGGATTTTGATGAGTGTGGTTGATGCGTTGCTTTGGTTTTTGATTGAGTTGATGTATGGTTTTTGCAGGGTTTGGTAGGCGAGCTTGCAGGCGTCCGATTCTGATACTTAGGATATTCTCAGAAATTGTCACCCTCGAACCGTTGACATGAGTGAGTCTTCCGATCCCTTTCTTTGCACGTATTACTTTTCTTGTGATGGTTTGGCGATAAGCGAGGACACCCCCCTTTTACTTCGGCTCGATTTTCCCGGGACAGGTGTTAGCCATGAAGCCATCGCGATGACTCAGACCTATCCTCCCAACCGTATCACGACGGAGGAGTATGTGGAGAGCGTAGATAAGTCAGGGGTCTGTCCTATTTCTGAAGCATACTTCCCGTTTGACGTATGCACGAAAGTCGAGGTCGGCTCAGTTACTGTTCCTCCTGCGGACTTAGATGTGGTGTACACTGGACAGATAGAGGAGGGTTTGCGCTTTCCTTACTGCAAGGATCTTGTTCGCTTATGCCGTTATTTCCGTATCTCGCCCCTTAGCCTCTCCCCTGCTGCTTTTCACGCGTGGACCTGTTTTCGCATTCAGTGTCACAAGCACTCGTGGGCTTATTCCTTGATTCTCTTTCGGACCTTTTACCGTCTGGAGCGGCGAGACAAATCCGGGTTGTCCACCTTCTGCAGTCGGTGGCCTTGTCTTTCCTCGTTCGATCTTGGGGGCGCCAAGTGGAAGCCGAGCGGACGGTTTGCCACCCCTTATCCTCGCTCGCAGGAATGGCAAAATCACTATTTCTTCGTGAGCGATGTTGGGACCAAGTGGGAGACGTGTCACGTCCTGGAGCGTGACCCTGTTCCTTCCTTGTCCGAGTATACCTCTCAGGATGAGAAGGCCTTTCGCGAGATCTTTCGCGACAATCAGGCGGGGGTTATAGTCCCTTTGACTCAGGGTTCTGAAGAGGAGTTGCTTGCCGCAGGCATCATCGTGTCTTCTTCCCCGGGTGTCTTGGTATGCTTTCGAATTTTTATAACCCTGTTTTATGTTATCCTGTAGGTTGGTTTCTTAACAAGCAGCCGGCCTTGCAGACTGATGCTACACGAGGGCTTCCTGTTGCTGCTCCGGCCCCTGCTGACAGGTCTCGTCATGGGAGAGGAAAGGGACCTATGGGTAAAATACTTCTTCCTTCTTATCATTCTTGGCTGTACTCTGTTTGTAGTTCCAATATTTTCTTTTCCCTATTTGTAGGTCGCGTGCCTGCTGAGAGGGAGCGGGCGGAGCCCGTTACTGACTTTTCCCGGCGTCCCTCCACCAAGAGGACCGATGCTGCGGCGCGTGCCTCGGGCGATCCAAAGCGCTCAAGAGTTGAGGGGACGTCTGTTTTGCCTTCTCGTGATAAGAGGAAGCAAGTTGCTGAGCGCGTCCCTTCTGCCCCCGGGCCGAGGCATGGGACGGCGGACGAGGTCCCCCCTGGTTCACGTATGTCTTCGCGTGACAAGAGGAAATATGTTGGTGAGCGCGTCCCTCCTGTCGCTGAGCCGATGCATGTGATGGAAGAGGAGATTCTCCCTGTATCCGGTTTGTGAAATCTTTTTTTATGTACTTAGCATGCTTTGCTTGTATGATTGCTTATGTTTGTGCTTTGCAGATATCCCTCCACTTCCTTCGCTTCGTAGAAGTGATCTTGTTCGTCGCTTTGAACGCGATGTCACAGATGGTGTGTGGGTGCCCTATTCGGGTACGCGCCTTCGCTTTCCTAAGGATGTGTCCCTGAGTATTCCTGAAGTTGGTGTTCGAGTTGTGCAGAGGTCTGTTCCCCCTGCCGATCGGAAGGAGTGCCCCCCAAATTCTGCTAGTGCGCGTGCCTTCGTGGAGGAGAGCATCGGTGTCTTCGCTCCGGTGAATGTTTATTCCTCTTAGGGTTGATTCACTCATTGTTGCACGTGTTTTGAAGATTATACTATTTTTGATGCAGGTTAATGCTGATATTGCGAACTTATCATCTTTCGTCATCGAGCTATCCGATGAGAAGGATCAGCTTCTGGAGAGCCCTGAGGAGTTGGTTAAAGAGCAAGTCTCTTTGACCGAGGATGCGAAAGGCCATGCCGGTGAGCTTCTCATACTATCTGAAGCGCTTGCCTCAAGTCAGTCTCGCGTTGCCGAGATCCAAGATCAGCTGTCTGCTGTGAGAAGTCGGATGGCGCTTCGGGAGGGGGTGCGGACTGTCGAGTTGCAAAGGGCGAGGGAGGATGGCATATCGGAAGGCAAGGCCGGCGCTTTTAAGCGGTACCCTCAGAGTGAGCCTTTCCTTTCTGCCGTTCAGGCGAGTTTCGGATCTTTGAAGAAGGAGTTTCTTGATGATTTCGTTCCTCTGATGCATCGCCTTGCCCCCCATTTTCCATTTGAGAAGTTGGATTCTCCGGGTGTTATTGGTTTGAGTGATTTGGGGGGGGCTTCCACTCTTCAAGTGGTGGATACCATTAGTGCGGATGGTGAGCCGATGTTTAGCTTCGAGCGGGATGCCGATATCTTTGGTGATACTCCTGCCAGTGATCCCTTTGCTACTGATGACTGCGAGGTTGACGTGCGCCATCTCCTTGACTAGGTTGATATGGCTTCTTTGTATGTTTGTTTGTTTCTTTGCATGCGTAGCATTTTGGCGAAGGACTTGTTTTGAGCCTGCCTGTTGTTTTGGTGTTTGAATTTGCTATCGTAGACCTGTTTGGTTTCATATATATATATATGCTTGACATGAATGCATTAGATAGATGTGATAACTGAATGTCTCCTTGTTATTTTAGTTATAACATAGGATAGAATGTGCGGATAGATTAATACATCCGACCTTTGCATTTGTTTGCGAGGGGGGATTCCTAATGATCCGTTTATCCCCCGACTTTTTGCAAGGATGTGAATAGATTAGTACGTTCACATCCTTGTAATATGGCGAAGTGTGGATAGATTAGTACGTCCGACACTTGCATCTGTTTGCGAGGAAGGATTCCTAATGATCCGTTTATCCCCCGACTTTTTGCAAGGATGTGAATAGATTAGTACGTTCACATCCTTGTAATATGGCGAAGTGTGGATAGATTAGTACGTCCGACACTTGCATCTGTTTGCGAGGAAGGATTCCCAATGATCCTTTTATTCCCCGACTTTTGGCAAGGATGTGAATAGATTAGTACGTTCACATCCTTGTAATATGGCGAAGTGTGGATAGATTAGTACGTCCGACACTTGCATTCGTTTGCAAGGGAGGATTCCCAATGATCCGTCTACCCCCGACTTTTTGCAAGGATGTGAATAGATTAGTACGTTCACATCCTTGTTATGAGGATACCTCAACTCCTTGTATGCGTCTAACGTCCTCTGTTTTGGTGTGAAGTGATGAGCCTTGTATAAGTTGGCTTGTCGTCACTGTTGTTGTTTTGATGCCTTGGTTGTAAGCTTAGGCGTTGTATGTGAGTTAATAGTGTGCCTACAAGAGATATGAAATTTGTTAGACATAATTTCATTTGATGCGTAAGTATGGAGTTACATATCTCCTTCTTTTGAAGTACTGAATACTAAAGAGCTTGATACGACAGATTTTAGCTTTATGGGTGGAACTTCTTCAGGTGTCCCCCACTGAAAGTGTTGGGCAATTCGTTCCCGTCCACATCTTGGATGCGGTAAGCATTAATGTATGGAACCGCAACTATTTTGTAGGGCCTTCCCATTTGGGGGACATCTTGTTGATCTGGTCCAAATGTGAGAATTCGTTTCTTCTCCAGACCATTTCTCCCACGTGGAATTGTCGTGCCTTGACCTTTCTGTTGTAGTATCTGGATGTGGCTAAGCGCATCTTTGCTTGAACTTGTTCTGATTTCCATCTCTGTTCGTCTGCTAATTGAAGGTCAAGGCGTCTTTGTTCCTCATTGGCTTGGGGGTCAAAATTCGTCGTTCTGTATGAAGAGACGGCGATTTCGACAGGTGCTACTGCCTCGGTTCCGTAGACCAGGCTAAAGGGTGTTTCGCCTGTTGACTCTTTGGGAGTCGTGCGCACAGCCCATAAAACACTGCTTAGCTGGTCAACCCAACCTCCTTTTAGAGCATGAACTCTCTTTTTTAGTCCGTCCAGAACTATCTTGTTTGCTGATTCAACCTGGCCGTTTGTTTGTGCATGGTGCACTGATGCAAAACGGTGGTCTATATTGAGACGTTTGCAAAAATTTTGCATATTTCCACTTCTGAATTGGGCACCATTGTCGCTGATGAGTATCTTCGGGACACCGTAGCGAGCCACTATGTGGTTTCGGATGAAGTCCATGATTTGTGTGTCTGTGATGCGTGCTAATGGCTTAGCCTCAATCCATTTTGAGAAATAGTCGATTGCGACGACTATGAATTTTGCTTGGCCCTTTGACTTCGGGAGTGGGCCAATTAGGTCGATGCCCCATTGTGCGAATGGCCATGCGCTTGCTATTGGGCTTAATTCTGCTGCTGGAGCTATGATGTTTCTTGAATATAGTTGGCATGCTTCGCATTCTGCCACCATACTTGTTGCTTGAGCTCTCATTGTTGGCCAGTAGTAGCCTAAGTTCAATGCTTTGCGGATCAACGCGCGAGCTCCTTCGTGCGAGGCAGCCATTCCTCCATGGAGTTCTTCTAGTACTGTTGTTCCTTCTGTGCTTGTAATGCACTTTAGGTAGGGTGTGGAATAACCCTTTCTGTAGAGCTGACCTTCGATCAAGGCGTAGTTTACGGCTACCCTTTCGATCTTGCTTGCTTGAGTCTTGTCTCGTGGTAGGATCCCTCCAGCGAGGTATGCTTGGATTGGTGTCTTCCAAGTTTCCTCTTCGTCAATGGCCATTACCTCCAATTGGTCTATGACGGATATTATCCTGTTTTCCACAAAGTGTGTCTTTTTGTCTTGTTCATTGTTTTGGGCATACTTGCTCAGAGCATCGGCCTCCTGGTTTTCTTCTCGTGGGACGGAAGTTATGTCGAAAGTTTTGAAACTTTCTACCAACTCCTTTGCTTGTGTCAAGTATTTCTGCATGTTTTCTGACTTTGTAGTGTATTCTCCTTTGACCTGGTTGACGACCAGTTGAGAATCACATTTTACTCGTAAGTGTTCTACTCCAACTCCTTTGGCTATCCTGAGGCCTGTGATCAGAGCCTCGTATTCCGCCTCATTGTTTGTTGCTCTGAATGTTAAGTTCAAAGCGTACTTCAAGGGGTCCGAGCCGTCGGGTGGGATTAGTAGTAATCCTGCCCCCGCGCCTCCGGAGTTGGATGATCCGTCCGTGTACATTTCCCAAACTTCTGCGGGTGGGATATCTATCCGGACTTCATCTTGTGGCTCCGGGTCGATCCCTGTGGATTCTGCAATGAAGTCTGCCAAGGCTTGCCCTTTGATGGCTGTTCGCGGAGCGAAATGAATGCGGAATTCACTTAGCTCTACAGACCATTTTGTTAATCTTCCTGACATGTTTGGTTTTGCAAGGATGTGCTTCAGAGGTTGGTCTGTCAGGACCGTTATCTCATGCGCGTGGAAGTAAGGCCTTAGCTTACGTGCGGCTATCACGAGCGCGTACAAGTGTTTCTCGATTGGTACGTAATTGACTTCATACTTGGCCAGTGTTTTGCTTACGTAATAAACTGGGAGTTGGGCTCCTCCTTTTTCTTTTATTAGCACAGAGCTGACTGCCGTGTTGCTAGTTGATATGTAGAGAAAGAGAGGTTCCCCTTGGAGTGGCTTTGCTAGTCTTGGGAGCGTCTTCAAGTGTTGTTTGAGTTGTTGGAATGCTTCTTCACAAGCATTTGTCCATTCAAACTTCTTGTTTGCGCGTAACACTTCGAAGAACGGGAGGGCTCTGTCACCAATTTTGGCTAGGAATCTGTTAAGGGCTGCAAGGCGCCCGTTGAGTTGTTGTACTTCTTTATGCTTTGTTGGGGAGGCCATTTCTTCAATTGCCTTCACCTTTTCAGGGTTTGCTTCAATGCCCCTTTCGCTCACCATAAATCCCAGGATTTTGCCTGACCGTACCCCGAAAGCGCACTTTGCGGGGTTTAGTCTTATTTGATACTTTCGCATTCTCTCGAAGATTATGCGTAAGTCCTCAGCGTGATTTTTTCTTTTCTTGGATTTTACGACCATGTCGTCCACGTACGCTTCCATTTTGTCGCCAATCAAATCTCCGAAAATGAGATTGACCATCCTTTGGTATGTTGCCCCCGCATTGATTAGCCCGAAAGGCATAACTTTGTAGTTGTAGATTTCGCTGTCAGCGTAGAATGCCGTATGTGGGGCGTCTTGCCAAAACATCGGGATTTGGTTGTATCCTGTGTATGCATCCATAACTGTCATCAGTTCATGGCCCGCAGTTGCATCTACTAATTGATCAATTCGTGGAAGCGGGTATGAATCTTTTGGGCATGCATTGTTGAGGTCTCTGTAGTCGATGCACATTCTTGACTTGCCATTTGGTTTAGGCACCACTACGGGGTTGGCCACCCAAGTTTGATACTTGGATTCTTCAATGAAACCTGCGTCAAGCAGTCTGCTAACTTCCTCGCGAATGGCCAACTTCTTGTCCCCACCTATCGACCTTAACTTTTGTTTCACCACTCGAGCATCTTTGTTGATGTTGAGTTTATGGCAAATGACCTCTGGGCTTATTCCTGGCATGTCCTTTGGGGACCATGCGAATAAGTCTTTGTATTCTGCTAGGAGCGCTGTGATTTCAATCACTTCGTCTTCTGATAATGATGCTCCTATGCGCACCATTCTTTCTGGTTCATCAATTTTGAATTCGTGGAGTTCGTCCATCGCAGTAGGCCTCCCGTAGTCATCTCTTGGGTCTTCGTCGATGGTGGGTATTATTGGCATGTTTCCCACTTGGTTTTGTTGTAGCGCTACGTTATGGCATTCTCTTGCTAGTTGTTGGTTTCCTCTAACTTCTCCCACACCTGCAATGGTTGGGAACTTGATCTTCAGGTGGGCCGTTGAAGGCACCATTCTCCATTCGTTCATGGTTGCGTATCCGAGAATACCATTGTAGGCGTTTAGTTTTTCGACTACTATGAATAGTACATCGATATTCAGACGTCTCTCTCCTTCGCCCAAGGTTACTGGAAGGGTAATGGTACCTAGCGGGTAGCTAGCATCTCCCATGAATCCCACTAGAGGTGAGTTCATTGTTTGTATGGCCTTCTTTCTTCCGAGTGCTAAGACAATGTCTTTTGTTAGCACGTTTGGGGCGGAGCCTCCATCTACGAGAATTCGCTTCACTTCCATGTCATCGATAGTCATTTGAATGACTAAGGCGTCGTTGTGGGGGAACGTTATGTGTTCTCTGTCTTTGGCTGAGAAGCCAATGACGTCCTCCATGACTGTGTCCTCCCCGTCTAGCTCCTGTGGTTTTTCACTCTTTCCGGCGGCGTACCTCTCCCTTGCGTAAGAGGTTTCGCCCCCTGCACTGAAGCCTCCGTGTATGGTGTATGTGTTATCCATCTTGCTTGTTTGTTGAGTAATGCAGGCTTTTTGTTCGAAGCCCGCAGACGGCGCCAAGTGTTTCGACCAAGTTATTGCGGACTGTCCGCTGGATAACTAGTCGGGGTCTTCGGGTTGTGTGTAAGCTGAATCCGCCTTCTAGTGTCGTGCGCGGGCTTTCGTTCTGTCTTCCAAAAGATGGCAAGCCTCTTTGGGTCTCTAGCGGGATGTCCGCTGGCACCTGCAGAAGAGCGTTTACCAAGCAGTCCCCGTGGAGAGGGGGGGGGATGCTTGGCGTGCTCACTCCGACGCTCAACATCAGTGTTTTTCTAGAGAGAGAAAGAGAGGGTTTTTAGAGAGAAGTCAGAGCTTTTCCGAAGCTTGCCCAAAGTGATTTTGGAATGAGTTGAATTGACTTGAAAATGTTCACCCCCAAGGTGGCTATTTATAGGCCATCTTGGACCGTGAACCGGTTTTGACCCGGTTCAATGTGGAAATGTGAACCGGGATGCGTAGGCAAGCTTTGGAAAAAGGGGCTCTGACGTGCATCTCAGGCGGCTGTCATCAACGGGACGAGCGCGCCTGCTAAAACAAAGGTCTCGGACACATAGGAGTTAGTGTAAAAATCGGGTCTCCGTACGCGTCCAAGAGAAAATGGGGGGTGTGCGCGACACCCCCCGAGGGTGGGACTTACCCGGAATTCCGGGTAAGCCTAGGCTTACCCGGAATTCCGGGTAAGCTTAGGCTTACCCGGAGATTCCGGGTAAGCCAAGCTTGCCCGGAATTCCGGGTAAGCCCCCCGGGGCGTCGGGCAAGTTCGCGACTTGCCCGGTTTACCCCGGTTAGCTCGAAATTGGGCTTTGCTAAGGGCCTCGTGCGATTATGAGGTCCGAATAATTAAAACCGAGCCCGAATCACGCGTATGTCCATCATCTATCTTACCACCAATATATGTTGATTGAAGTTTTTAAAAGTGTGGTTAGTTTCATGCATTATTCTATACATCTTCATTTTCTACTCTTTTTTTTTTCTTTCGAATATTAGTACGGATCTATCTCTGAAATAAATTTGGTTTTTTTGTTATGTATGATTGCTTCCGCAATTTGAAAAACGGTAGCTTTAATGTTAAAATCCCTCCCCAAATAGCGTCTACATTGAAATTCAAACCCGAACCACCCCTGTGAACACAACTCGATTCACCGGTTGGTCCAACCAATAATAAATTTGGTAAGTTATGGTTAATTTAGCTCATGAAATATATATACCAATTCGTTTAGAAAAAAATTATATTAGTTTAATTTATAGAAACTACGACATTAACCATAAATCTAGGTGGCTTTGTAACTCTTTTCCTAGCAAGTAATGGTAAAAACTTTAAATATATATTCAATTCGTTTGGCCAAAAAATATTATATTGGTTTAACTACGGCACTAGCAAGAAACTCAATGAAATAATTATATAAATCTTGGAAAACCCTTCAAAAACTATCTAGCGGTGGCCGGTAGGTTACAACGTGTATGGTATGGCTAAGAACAATTACTACTTTAACGCCACCAACAGGAAAGGCTAACGTTGCAATTGCATGCGAGGTTACCAACGAAATACGTATCTCTTTGATGGATACCAAAGTATGTATTGATTTCTACATGCAAATATTTTAACGCTTTCTTGGTGTTTTCTTGGTGTCCAATATATAATTAACTTGTGGATGCTTATTTGTAAAACGAATGCAATGATTTGAGCTAAATCTGTGTTCGCATACTGATATGTGCAAAATTCAATTAATTGTTCATGTGCTTCTACAGATGTGAAGGAAATGCACGGAAGATTAATGCAATCAGGCCCGTTAAAAAAACAAAGTATATTGCACGCAATATTGAACTTGGTAGGGATTCTTTAAAGTAAAGGTTTACCGGAAGATCTTCGACATGGAGGAAAGTAAGATTGTTCAACTGATAGTGAAAGGAATTAAAGAGTTAGTTTGATTTCATGTGGTTTTATCCTGCTATTTGTGTATTAACTTATATATTTTGGCTTTTTTTTTCTATGTTGAAACTATATTTACTTACTATCCGATGCATACATCCATTCAATATAAACTTCTTTTGGTTGTGCATCTTCTCTCAAGTTCGATAAAAGGGTCTTCGATGAAGGGTCTTCAGTTGTGAAGAAGTTATTTATGCATATTATGAATAGAGGTTGATGAAAACTTCATCTAACTACATACACAAATTTAGTTTAAATATATATTTATATAGTTTTTTGGCCATCATATTATCATATATAACCACACAAATTGCCGTATAGTTATAGTCTTAGCCTTAGGGGTATAGAACTAAGTTTGAAAATAATGTTTTTTTTTTGCCAACTTGAAAATAATGTAATTTATGTATTATTTTTTATACTGACAAAATTAATATATTTCAAATAATCCAGGATCTTTAGTTTTAGGGGAAAATAGATAGTGGAAATCATCAGAGCGAAATACCATATTACCGGGTGACGATCTTCAACGTTTTTTCAATCAAAATCATTGTAAAGTAAAATATTGGGTCAGTTTTTTGAATTTTCAAAATTCATATATTGTTTAATTCAATTATGTTAAAGCAGAAAGTAACGTGGTGAAGATGATGAGAATAATATAAGGAATTCATGGAAAGATGATGAACATAGTAAGATTTTCTATTATGATATTTTATTATTAATGTACACTTAAAATATGGCAAAAAAATGTATTTTTTTAAGTAATTTTTTTAAAATTTCTAAGTATGCATTTATCTCAGTTGGTGAACATATTTTAACCACAATATTGAAAAACATTTACTCTTTTTGGGAATTACTTCTATTAAAGCTCGACAATTTCATGGAGGTACTTATTATTTATGTTATTAATTAACTACAAATGCTCAATCTTAGACATTAATATATAATTTTGACATTATTCTTTTATGTAAATTTAGAGTCGGTGTAATATTATATTTTCTTGCATATTCAAAAAATTAAAATAACTTATTTGTTTTAGTTTTAATTTTATTTAAAATTTTTCCCGCGCGGTGTGCGGGATTAGTGGCTAGTATTATATTAATTCGGCACCGGAAGCCCTCTGGCTGACACGTGGGCAGTTTGCCCAGTCACCATTTCCTAATTTAATCGGAATTTATTTGGGGTTCTCTAAATTTAGATACATAATATTGATTGATTGAAAATTAAGAAATATTTGTATATCCTATTTTGGTATCTACGCAATTTAAAGAAACAAATTAATTAAAAGTTTTCATTTAAATTCATTATCTATACAGTTTGGTTCCGGAAGACCGTAGGCCGCCACGTAAGCAATATTTATATAATATAATATAAATAAACAGATAAAAAAAAAAGTGAAACACGGCAATTTCAAGTTTTAATTAATTAAAGAAAAGTAAAACAAGGCAATTCAATAGGAATTAGGGTTATATAATAATATATAATATATATTATAGAAATGTGTATATATGTTCATCTACTTATAAAGAATATTCGTGAAGCAGCCAATAGTTCTTGGAAAATTATAGCAAGTATAATATAATAATATAAATATATACTATATTTTATAATATAAATCAAAGTAAAAAATGGCTCCATAGTAGAAATTAGACGCATCTAGGTCCATCTGCTTCGACCTGCATTTGTTTCGATCTGCATATCCATTGCATGAAACCAATGATGGTCTTGGAACATTAGAGCATCATGTGGAATTAACAACCATTGCAAATGTATGTCTTTCTTTTTTAATTTCTGAACGAAAATCAATTTGCTCGAATATGTATCATATATATATTTTTCTCTGTTTTACATATAGTTCCTATGTGTTGCAGTTAAAACTTAAGCTTCATATCTATCTGGTAGTTTACTGTCGATTCTCAAACCCCATCGGCTGTACCTCTTGATTTATTCTCCAATCTTGAGGTTCAATTTCAAGATCTGTTTTATTTACAACGTGATTTTTTCAATATATATTATATTTTATGTATCATTAACTGCGTCCATATATACATATATATATAGGTACGTTGGTGTTGATATCAATCAGGGTTTTAATGGTGTGGACGACGACAATGAAGTATTCGACATGTGATGCTTAGTCTAGGGTTATATCAAGAATACACCACCACCGAATCCTCTTCAACAAGCATCATCCCAGTTATTTCGATAAAGTTGGGTATGAGGTACTTCCACAAGTTACAAAACCAATTAAGATCTAAATTTATTTCTTGAACTTAGCTTTATAAAGAAATAGTAATAGTAAAAGAACAAATATATATAATTTTTAATATGTTTCAAGAAGACATTTACTTGCTTAAGGGAAGCCTTTTTTTTTTTTCATATTATACTTTTATGGAGATTTCATCATGCATTAGGTTTTATTTTTTGTTGTTCGTATTCTGTAATCCGATATAGTGAAATTAAAAAGGAAGAATATGGATTGTTTATCTTTCATCCACTCGATGACACTCTGATATACACACTACTATAACTTCTTAATCACTTTTATAATACTATGAAAGTATAGTTGAACATGTGCATGTGGTTGGACTTGAGATTGTGTTGAAAAAGATACCGACCAAGGATCACGAGTTTGATTTCTTGACTCACGAAGGGCTTAGGGTGGTGAATTTCACATTAATAGAGAGTAGACGAAAGGTTGTTACACTTATCAAATTCGAGGTAAGTGTGTTGATACCAAATTAGCTAGATTTTTTTTTTGTGTGTGTGGAGAAATTGACTCAAATTTGCAATTAATTATGACATGACCTTTATTATGGTTGTAGGATATTGAACATCATGCGAGTTTTAAAGTACTAGAATGCATCAAATATCGATTTCTGATTTTAATTAGTTAGTCATAGATTGGATTACAAATTTTCGATTGGATTACAAATTTTCGGATATATGTACGTACGTCTTTTGATACGATTTTTTTAATTTTATATGTACAATATTTTTTTCATGTGATGTTCACGTTACAATACTAATCTGAATAAGAATAAACATAAAGTTTGAAAACTTATCGAGAGCTTCAGTAGCCAGCTCATGTGAATGAGAGTTCATCATACAGGGATAATAAATGAAAAAAGTATTACAATTTGAATTATGTAGCTATATTGTTATTGTCAATTATGTATAGTAATTGTGAAAAAAAATTATATATAATAATTAATGATGTTTATTAGTGCATATTTTTTTAATACAAATTTTAACAAGATGTTAGGGTGAGCAGAGGCTCTCGATTCTAACGGATTTTACTTTTTGCATTGAGGTAGGTACTAATATAAAACCTAGATATAAGGCCCACTCTAATCGTATTCATAGATATCCAATTTTTAATTTTTTCATACAAAAGAAATTAGCAGATTAATATTCATATCAACACGATCATAGTTTTTTTCAAAGATGATTTTTTGTTTGATAATTTTTGTTGATACTTCAGGGAAGCTCTCAACACTAAACAGATAAGAGAAAGCGATGGAGAGATAAGAAAGCATATACATATATAGATGGGTTAAGAACCTAGGAGAGGTCTGAAGTTTACCTCATGTTAACGGGAGAGGTCTGAAGTTTCAAATGTTGATAACAGAGGTCTGAAGTTTCAACTTTGTTGATAATAACGGTCTCCGTCTGTTTTTGCCGTTAATTTTAACGAAAATTAATCACGTGCCAAAAACGTGCCCCAGTTAAAAATGTAATTCCAAAATTGCCCTCCATCACCAGTGTGCATATCACGTGCCGAAATGGAATGTCGAAAATGCCCCTTTGGGCGGCAAAATGGCGTCTCTTCATCTTCTCCTACACAGTCTGTCCTTTCATTTCAGATCAAAATCACAAACTCCCCCTTCTTTCTTTCTATTTCAGATTTCTCTCTCAAAACTGAAGAACAGAAACTAGGGTTTCCTCCCACGGTGACTGGGACTGTATTCCGGCGAAGAGAAGGCTCGATTTCCGTACGGCAAGGGAGGGAAGGTGACGGGAAGACAGTGGGCGGAAGGTGGTGTCACTGTAGAGATAGTGGAGAACCATTTTCGGGTTCAGCAAGATGCCTTCATCGGCTGCTAAGAGATTTTGCCTAAATATTTAGAGATTATTTGTTGTATCTGTTGTTGCTTTGTAGATTATCTCGAAATTGAACTTAAATTGGTATAAAGTTAGGATTTTGCATGTAGGATCTGTTAAATCTTGTTGAATAATTGTAGTACAAGTAGTAATGAGGAGATTTCGTTTACAATCTATGAAGAAAAACTGAAACTGAAACTTAAAGAAGTTGAAAGTTCAAATCGAAACTGAATGAAAGTTAATGAAAGTTGAAATTGATACATTTTAGTTAGTGAAGTTGGGTATGTTTGTTGATTAGAGGTGGAAAAATCGAAACTTGATGCCTTAAACCTCATTTTGTACGGCTAAACTGAATTTGGTGTTAGGGTTTTGGTAAAAAATTCACAGTTAAACAATTAATTCAAGGGTTATATGTTCTGTATATGTGGGTTGGTTTAAGAAAATTTGGTTGTTTTGCCATTACAATAACAAAATAAAATTGGGTGGTTTCAAGTTTTGTTGTTTCAACTTTCAAGTTTTTGAACAACAATGGGTGTATATGTTGTGTATCATGTGAAAATTTGAAAAGTGCAACGAAAGTTATTCAGACCTTGTTTATTCACAAAGTGGAAATGTTAGACAGCTAAAACCAACATGAATGGGTATGTCAGACCTTGTTTATTCACAACGTGGAAATGTTAGACATCTAAAACCAACATGAATGTGTATTTCAGACCTTGTTTATTCACAAAGTGAAAATGTTTGACAGCTAAAACTATCATGTTAGGATTCAGACCTACAACAAAATTTAAACATAATTGTTACGTTCCAAATTCAGATTTGAGTATGTTTTGTTTCTGACCTCTATATAATCTTCCATGAATATATTTTGTTGCAGATTTTCCAACAATGCCTGGTACCCCAGAGGAATATCCCATTATGTTGCAGATACACCACCATGGTGCCTTCATAATGGAAGATAACGGTAATATCAAGGAGTATGTTGGCCAAAGTAACTACATGGAAATTTCAAGTTACTAGCCGTTCAATGAATTTTTAAGGGAGTTGAGGGCCAAATATGGTTATCCAGAGTGGGGACTGATACAATACAGGAAATATGTTCATGACTGTATCATTTTACAGTTGATACTGGGCAGATCTGATTGGGGTGATGCCATAGACATGCATCCTAGAGGTGCAGTAATGCAAATTTATTTGGTGAAGGATGACGTACGTGGGTTATTAAATCGGCGGCCGAGTAACGCTGAGGGGAGTACTCGAAGACCCGAGGATGAGCTGACTACATCCCAATTTAGGGCTTGTATGGAGGAGTTGGTTGATGAGTTGGCACAGGCTAGACTGAGCATAGATGGACAAGTGTCAGCAGGAGACGGTAATACTGCAGCCCCCATCCATGAAGAGGCTGAAGCTCCCATCAATGTCGATTCATCCAATGAGGAGGAGGTTTCCACCAGTGAAGAATGTGACACCGGAGTTGAAGAAGAAGAAGAAGAGCAAAATGACCGTATTTTATCCTCTGACTGTTCTGATGAAAACTGGGAGCCTAGGGATGCTGAGGATGTACATAGCACAGATGAAAGTTCGTCTGAAGACGCTCCTACCGACATCTGGCATAGAGTTGCTGCTGAGACAGCACGGGTGGAGAAGGCGAACGAGTTAGAAAGGAGGAGGATCGTCGCATCCGGAAAGAGAAAGGTCACTGATGTGACTAGAGAAGACACTAATGCTGCAGGTTATTGTTCTCCATTTAACTTGTTATCATTTTAATTTATTAGTTTTGTTGTGTTATGTAGGTTTAACACATGACTGTTGAAACATTTGTCTGCAGATGGAGAGGTTGATGAGTTAATGTTGTTGGATGAGATGGATGGAGTCCACAGTGATGCACCCGATGAGGAGTTGCTCTACAACAGCATGAGCCTCGCGTCTTTTGCAAAGTCTGATGATGAAGGAGTTGTGACTTCTCGATTCCCTGAATACAAGGAGAGTGAAGATGCCAATGCCCCCCCTCCAGACTTGAAGATCGGGCTTCTATTCCCGAATGCTGAAGCATTCCGAAAGGCACTGGCAGAGCATAGTATCGCACATAGATACGCCTACAAGTTTCAGAACAATAACAAGGCTAAAGTTGACGCTGTCTGCAAAAAGAAGTGTGGGTGGAGGATATACGCTTCAAAGGTGCAGAACGAGGAAACTATCCAGGTACAGTACTGTGTTTAACCTTTGTTGACATGCTAGTTGATGAGTTTCTAGTTTAAGTGTTTTGTTTTTGACTCGTTGGTTTTGGCTGTTCAAACTTGTAGGTGAAAACTTTCAACAATAAGCACAAGAAACACTGTCTTGTGCTTAGGTCAAGGCAGATCAACAGGAACTGGATAGTGAATAAGTATTTGGAGAAGTACAGAGAGCAGAAGCTTACCACTGGGTATATTGTGAAGGAGCTTGCTAAAGAAAGACATTTCGATGTGAGCCGGTTCACTGTACTGAATGCTTGCAAGAGGATGAATGAATTAATCCAAGGCGAAAGAGAGAGGGAATTTCGTATGCTTTGGGAGTACTCTCATGCTGTGATGACAGCCAATAGAAGGAGTACATTGGGGGTTAGTATGAACAACGGTAGGTTCCATCGGTTTTACATGTGCCTAGAGGCCTGTAAGACCGGGTTCCGTGCATGCAGACCTTTCTTTGGTCTAGATGGATGTCACCTAAAAGGTTCAGAGACGGGACAAATTCTCTCAGCAGTAGGACAGGACGCGAATCAGGGTCTATTCCCAATTGCTATTGCTTGGGTCGAGGCGGAGACCTATGACTCCTGGGTCTGGTTCCTTGATCAACTCAAAAATGACATTGGGTCAGGTCCACAAGGATACAGCTGGGTCATTATGTCAGACAGGCAGAAGGTAACATATTTCACAGTTCATAATTGAGTTCTGATATTTGATAATTATTAAAATTGTGTTTGGAAGTTTATGATTTAGGAATGTTGATAATGATTAAAATTGTTGATAACCATTAAAATTGTGTTTGATAATGATTAAAATTGTGTTGATAATAGAGGTCTGCTATTTCAATATTGTTGAATTCTGATGTCTGATATTTCAGCATTTGTTGATAATAGAGGTCTGCTATTTCAATATTGTTGAATTCTGATGTCTGATATTTCAGATTTGTTGATAATAGAGGTCTGCTATTTCAATATTGTTGAATTCTGATGTCTGATATTTCAGATTTGCTGATATTGAGGTCTGATATTTGAATATTGTTGTTGTTGTAGGGCCTTGTCAATGCTGTCGCGAAAATTTTTCCAAATTCGGATCATAGACGATGTGTCCGTCACATCCATGAGAATATGAAGGCTGAATGCTGGAAGGGAGTTGGCATTAAAGACCGTGTCTATGGAGCTGCTTCTGCTTACCTAAGGCATAAGCATCAGGAGCACATGGAAGCGTTGAATAGATTGAATCTGAATGCTTTCAACTACCTCAACCGAATCCCTCGTGAACAATGGGCAAGATCTTTCTTCCCCGACTGGTCTAAGGCTGATAATATATTAAACAACCTCAACGAGAGCTGGAACAGTTCTATAAAGGAGGCGAGGAGCAAACCGATTATATCAGTCTTCGAATTCATTCGGAAGAAATTAATGAAGCAGTTCCAAATGAAGAGAGAGTTGAACAGAAAATGGCAAGGGAGGTTGGGGCCAAAC
Source organism: Clarkia xantiana subsp. parviflora (assembly GCA_036873135.1). Classification (NCBI taxonomy): domain Eukaryota; kingdom Viridiplantae; phylum Streptophyta; class Magnoliopsida; order Myrtales; family Onagraceae; genus Clarkia; species Clarkia xantiana. The sequence goes on along the minus strand of JAPTYO010000012.1, from coordinate 12,839,291 downwards.
ATATTGAAGAAGATAAGACGGGGGTCGTCTGTGGCAATGTCGTGTAATATGACCTACTCAGGCGAAAGTACGTATCAAGTGGAATATGCTGGTACTGTTTATGCGGTAAATCTAGAGAATTTGGAATGCAGTTGCCGGCAGTATCAGATAACTGGTCTCCCCTATGGCCACGCACTGAGATGCACGCGTGAGGAGGCCAGACCACTATCAGCATTTGTTCATCCTAGTATGACCAAGGAGGCAATGATGAGATCATACGAGCGAGTCATCTATCCTGTGCCGAGTGAGGAGTTTTGGGAACCCCAAAACAACCTGCCAATTTTACCTCCACGATTTGGAAGACAGGGTGGGAGGCCCAGAAAGATCCGGAAAAGGCCTACACACGAGGCTGGGCCATCAAAACTAAGGAGGACGTATAGGATCAAGTGTTCAATTTGCAAGAGTGGAGACCACAATAGAAGAGGGTGTCCTCTAAATACTGCAAGACAGGTATGTTATTGTTTCATAATTGATAATCAGTTTCTTTTAGATTTAACAAATAACATTCCAAAATGTTCACTGACTTAGGTAAATGTCAATGCTGCTGTGGAGGAGGTGACTGAACAGGGGGCCAGTGCTGCGGAAGGGGTAGAAAATGTTGTGGAAGGGACTCAACCTGCTGTAGAGAGGGCGAATGTAGTTGCCACCGAGGTTTCATCTGATTGGCTGGCTTCCCCTTGGGATGAACAGGACAATCAAGGTGTCACTACATCTAAAAAAACCAAACCCGCTAAACGAACTTCGGTATGTATTGTTCTTTGGCAATCAACAATGTTAATAGTAGATGTCTGGGATTTAGACCAATGTTGATATTTGATGTCCGTGTGCAAAGAAATGTTAATAGTAGATGTCTGGGATTTAGACCAATGTTGATATTTGATGTCAGAGTGCAAAGAAATGTTAATAGTAGATGTCTGGCATTCACGTAAACAGTGTCTGTTTCTAGAATCATTTTAATTTATTATGTATAATAAAATATTTTTGAATAATTTCTCTTGTTTCTAGATTTTTTTTTTTGCCACAACTAATTGTTTTTGTAAACAATTCTGGGAAAATGAAAATTAATGAGCACAAGGAAACAATGTTGAAAAAGAAACGCAACGGCTAAACCACGTTCCTTAAATTGGAAGATGTGAAGCAAGCCCTATAAAATCCCCTACTCACTTTAGATAGAGCCTAGAAAAAAACAAACAGAAAGCATTGAAGAGATGAGATGAATAACTGATGAGCATGCATTTCACATTAACAAAATGCTTAAAATTCCGATACTAAATCAACAACAGATATAATCAAGCTCAACCAAAAAATTAGTAAACCTTCTTTCTATTATAATTGACAAATCTTCTTTTAAAATACATGATCATCTGATGTTTCTTCCTCCTGCATCAAGATGAGATATCCACTAAATGAATGAATAACACCATAAATGATATAAATAAGGAATTATGATTAAAAAAAAAACAAATTTAAACTCACGCACAACCAAAAACTACGAAGGCGAATGCATATGTAGGATCTCCACAATTAAAGAGGAATGAACCGACTCGGCTGTTTTGTCAAAATTGAAGCGGTAATTAATGGGAAATCAATTGAAACGCTGAGAAATCAAAACGCATGGAAATCAAAACAGATTATTTGAACGTCACATTTGCAAGTTGTAACCTTCAACTGATGAAACAACAGTTGGGATATGTAACAATTCGGCGTTATCGAGTTGATAAATGCAGCAACAACAACAGAAGCATGGATAGGAAGAGAAACGGTCACGCAGAGAGTTATTGAGCGACTGAAGCATGAAGAGGAAGAGAAGCGGCCGCGTGATTAGAAGTAAATTAGAGCGTGAAAGCCACCAGCCAATAAGAATTGGTCTTGCTGACATGGCAACCAAAGAAGAAACCTAATTAAAAACCTAAATGTATCTAAATTATCTATTCTATATCTATTCTATAATTCTGATTAAACTTCTATAATGATGACACATAAGAAAACAAGCCAATGATGTGTCAAAATTAACTAATGTAATTGGTTTATGTCAAATTAGTTTTAATCTCTATGATGTGGCAATTCCAAGTGTATTATTCTATGTAGTTAGAAATTCACCAAGTGTTCTCATTGCATGTTGAGAACGTTTTTATTTTTTTCGTAAAGTTTTCTTACAATTAATACTAATCATTTGAATAATAACAATACACTAAATTTAAAAAAAAATTAGCATATGTAACCACCATAAAAGTGTTGGATTACGGGGACATAATACTACGGAATGCTAAATGTGTACTAACAAGATATCTAATCTATGCAGCGGAATTAGTACACATACCTTTTAGCTTTCCTGCCCGAGAACGATGTGAAGGGAGTTTTGATCCTCCGATCGGAACCACGTGCAAGTTCTTCGTCAGAAGAAGTCCCACGCGATGTAGCTCCACAACAAGACCTCTGACCGATTCTTCGACGGAGATGGAACCTCGGACTTGATGTTGATGGTGCCGAAATATTAGGCTAGGGTGACAAGTTTTCTCAATGGAGATCCTTGTTCTTAATTGTGTGTTTAAACCCTTAGGAGTCACCTCTATATATAGTATTGGGTGGAGTTTCCAAAAGGCAACTCCACCCTATGTGGTACTAGGGTTTCGGCCGAACCATGTAAAAAGGGGGGAGGCCCATTTTGGGCCTCCCTTGTCAATTACTAATTGTATTTGGCCCAATTAGCCCAGATTGACAATTACCTAATTAACTTAGGTAATTCCCTTAATTAACGGGCTCCTATTACGGCGCCGCGTCACCATATGCTAACAGCTCCCACTCGCCGGAATGGGAGGGTGCTCGTTAATCTATACGATTACGCAATGGTATCAACATCTCAGTCTTCAGTCTTCGTCTCCGTCTCTGAATAGTTCATAAGAGGCTTGCCGTGCAACCGGCGGATACGACGGGCATCGTGCTACTCATCTGTTAGGAGTATTGTACCGCCCGCAGAACGTTGATTCCCTTTCATGAACCAAACCTGTTTGAAATAAAATTATGTATCGCACTGTATCCTTGGTCTACTGTTAATTCTCCAATTGCCCAGTTTTCCACAAAGGAATACTTCTCCAGGGCATCCGTACAAGTGTTCACAACCTTCAACTAATATCTGGTTGGCGGCCACCTAGTGAACACGAGAGTCGGTGAATTAAAAGTGAACTTGACCATCCCCATCGCTTATACCCTTAGTCTGACTCAACCGATTCCAAGACGTGGTCACTTGGCTGTTTTCTTTGGCACTACGTTCGTACGCCGGGAAGCGAGCATTGAGCCAGACCTTAGGTATAAGTTATGGGTCCGTGAGGATACTTTGGATGCCTCTTCATAAGACATCCGGGATCAATCACACGCTCAATGTGAAGAAGTATGCGCCCTTTGAATCACAAGGATTCTAGCTAGCACAACCGAGCATGACCCCGAGGTCGTATATGGCACGCACAGTATGAAACACGCGTCGATAGCATACCTGGTAAAGCCAGGCATGGGATATGTCAATAATGCTATCGCGGAATCTCTCATCTGGCCTTGAATGTGATATACAGTGATGGAATAAGTTCAACTCAGCGATTTACAAAACGAAGATTAAGTCATGCTGTTAAGCGTGACAATGTTATCGTTTTGCTTAATCAGGTTTACTCCCCTGATTCTTAGCCAATCTTGTTATGGTAGAGATCCCTCTCTCTTTACAAGATGACCGTGCCTGTGTGACTAGGCAAGGTTCACATTTGACATAATTTTGGTGGAAGAATTTTACTTCTTCCTACGACTTAGTTTATAGACCATAAAATCTGATGTTGTTAATCATTATGACGTCGATAAATCATAAACTCAAATTGCATTTCCTTTATTCAAATTGAAACATAATTTCAAATGTCAAAATGTTATCACTTTTACAAGCCACACAGTTTAAGCCCTACGTAATCCAAGCATTTTTACGTGCTTTTCAAAAATATCCCTACGTAACGGCTTAGTTAAAGGGTCTGCGACAATATTGTCTGTAGGCAAGTATTCTAAAGTGATTATGTTGTCTTACAGAACCGACCTAGCATAATTGTATTTCACATCAATGTGTTTAGTCCTACTATGGTACTTTGGATTCTTAACTGCCGCAATGGCCGCCTGACTGTCGGAGTGCACCTTCACAGGTTTACTCCTTTTGTCGGTGCCAATTAATGCAATAAGAAGCCTTTTCAGCCAGACCGCTTCTTGTGCGTTTTTTGGAGAGGGCAACGAAATCTGATTCCATAGTGGAAAGCGCGACACAAGATTGCTTCTTGCTTACCCATGATATGACAGCATTTGCAAGGAGGAAAAACTCCTCATGTGGTGGACTTACAATCATCCGGATCACCACCATGTTCGGCGTCACTATAACCGATCAATTCGAGCTGATTGCCCTCATAGCTCAGAACGTAGTCGGCAGTACCTTTCAGATATCTGATAATTCGTTTTACGGCCTTTAGATGTTGATAACTAGGATCTGATTGGAATCTTGCTACTAGGCCCACAGCGTAGCAGATGTCTGGCCGAGTACAGAGCATGGCGTACATTAGACTCCCTACCATGCTCAGATACTCTGCATTCTTCATCTGTTCACGCTCCTGCTGGTTTTCCGGGCCATCATGCTTCGATAGCGCGCACCCGAACACAACCGGCGTATTCACGGGTTTAACATCCAGCATTCTAAATCTTTTCAATAGTTTGTTGATATATGATTCCTGAGATAGACATAATCTCCGGGTGGCACGATCTCGGGCAATTTTGATGCCTATGATGTACGTAGCCTCTCCCATGTCTTTCATCTCGAATACTGATGCTAACCAGGACTTTGATTTATTCATAAAACTCACGTTATTTGCAGCAATGAGTATGTCATCCACGTATAGTGTTATGATGATATACTTAGACCCGGAGGTCTTGGTGTATACGCAGGGATCCTCGTGAAGATTCACGAATCCCGTATCCGATGATTTCCTCGTGGAATCTGCGATACCATTGTCGAGACGATCGTTTAAGACCGTATATAGATCTTTGGAGTTTGCGAACTTTACGTTCTTTTCCAGGAGTAATGGAACTCTCCGGCTGCTCCATATAGATCTCTTTCTCCAGTTTTACTTGGAGAGGTTTGGTCCTAATGTCCATTTGATGCATGCTCGAGTTCAAGACTTGCAGTCATGGGCAAGGACGGCCCAGACTATGGTGTAACGCATAGTCGGTGAGTCTGTCTTTATCAAAGTTTACTCCGCGAAATTGGGTATGTCCTTTCGCAATTATTCAAGTTTTGCACTACTCGAAATTTCCACCAGAAGTGAATTCTAAGATTTCACTTTCTAGTTCTGTGGTTAACAGATAAATCAACTAAAGACTAAAAACGAATTAGTACTTATTTAGGCAATTTCATCCTCCATTGTTTTCCTCCATTCCCTTGTTTTGAGGTCCTTCCTTTGCTTGCTGAACCGTCACTGGTTCAAGAACGAACACCAAGATGTGTAACACATCTTATTTGATGGGACACTTCTTGAGAGAAGTTCGTTACCTTTGACTATGTCTAGGCAACGTTAATCCCATGTTTTAGTCTGATTGTTACTCCCACTCGGAATAATGCTTCTTATCGGGGCATTACTCCCACTGGAAACAATGGTGGTGGTTGAACTTATTTGGAATAACCTCTCGGTCTCGGGGTTCTACCTCCGAGATGTATTCTTCGTTCACTAGGATCTGGAACCGAGTTGGTTGTTCCCCTCCCACTAGGAAAAATGGGTAGTTGAAATATTTCATTATCATGATTATCAGGTCTGACTTGATTCTCATTTTGAAATTTAGTGATGATTATGTGTGAGGGGGAGTGAGACCTCTCACTGGATTTATTATGAAGACGTTTCCATCATCATTTACCAAATCAATCACTTATGCTCTATCAATTCTCCCACTCGAAGTAAGTGGGACCTGAGAATCTCTATCAACTATATGTTAACTCAATCAGTACTAACTTGTTTCCTTCTACAAAGCGTTGGCATTTCATCCTCAAATCTTTATAATGTGTCATGTTTATCCACGAAACCATTGTTCCAAGCTAATTTTAAAACTCGTATTCTCCTAGAGTAGTGCGTACTCTTAATAAATACTCGTTTTAATGCGCAAATTAATGCGTCTTTGTGATAAGATTTTACTCGAATTATTCATTAGCTTTTATGGTAACGTGTTAACCGATTTTGTCAGAACATAGTGTTTTACATTAATGTGAGTTAAATTAATTTCATCCCGCAGGAACAATTAATGTGTAACTCTAACATTATGTAATTCTGAACTATGTTTCTTGAAGTGTTTAATGAATGCTTTTAGCCAAACTCTTCATTCAAGGCTAATGGTGGGAGAGTCGTTTTACCGACTACTTCTTTTCGTTTATTTAACTCATCCATAGATTTATCTCTCTTATGGATCATGCATTTGAGCTGTCGCTTTTAATGCCATGTTGATATTCTAATTAGATTGTAGTAGCTGGAAGGCTTATATATAATCTAAGTAGTTATCAAATAGTTATATCCAAAGGATTACAACGAAAATTCCGCATTCATAAAAATACTTGATTATTAAATTCGTGTTCTAAAACGATGTGTCCCGTCTTTCGAGGTGACATACGTCACGCGCATACCCGTTTTTTTAAACCATGGTTTTAAGAATCGTTTTAGTCTCCAAATTTAAAAGCAAATCGGTTTTAACATGCATATTACTTCGGGAGTTTTATCATTTTAATGGAGTACATAAAGATGTAATTTTCTGGTCAGTCTCTTTTTGGAACTACGCAATCGATGGATGATTGATTAGGTGAGTGTATGTTTTCTGGTTCAACTGTTTTATTGGAAGAATCTCAGATTAGTTGTTCGTTTCGGATAGGGCTTGTTTATCTGACCCGATTAATTTTGATAAGTAGACCACTTCATGGAGCGAATGGTTACTACTTTATTCAATAATTCCGAATCATAATTAACTAATATCAAACATTTATTGATTGTAAGAGAATTTATAGATATTGGTACGTTAATGAGATACAGAACAAAGCTCTTAGAGTTAAAGGAAAACAAAACTTGAAAGGAAAACTCCAGCCATCTTCACCGAGTACGCCTGAAAGAAATTCACAAGTGAATTATATCAGTATACTTAGTGATACAAAACGTTTAACGGTTTCATATAAGTGGCAAACGAGGTGTACCTTTTACAGTACGGATTTGGTAGTATTTGTCATACTACGATTCTCGTTTGAGGACCAAGTCGATCCTGTTTCCTCCGCTATTTCCTTTGTCCTCTTGCGATTGTTCACCGGGGAACATTTCAGTCTCCTTTGGTTGCTTTCCGTGAATAAGTACATAGAATACTTAATTGCTGTTATTAAGTATTCTAGTCCAAAGTCATCAGCAAACCGAGACATGGGATATCCCTGTGCGATATTGATTATATTTCTCCAATTGGACCTTTCAATCCTTTGGTTAGACCCAGGTTTTGTGCTGGTGTCGTTTGAAAGTAAGTCATCATACTCCATTATTACCTGTCTTGCTTCGGCTGCCTTTCCACTTCCGAAACGGAGTTTAAGGGTAGCCCAAAGCTGAGCAGCTGAATAATTGAGTGTGAAGTCCTCTGCAACCTCTTTATCCAAGGCTGCCAATATCACCTCGCATGCTTTCTTATCTCCCAAACCTATATTCCCAATTCTGGGAATTAGGTTGCTGTCCGGCTGTACCAACATCTCGTTTCTTATTGGCATGATACACATATGTGTGTCACATGCTATAAGACGTTCTCTCACCAACTCACTCGTAATCCATACCATCCAAATTGCATGGTTTATAAAAGCGTACCGACCCAGCCATCAAAACTAACACATATGTTTTATGTAAGTTAGGAAGACAACAACATTTTGACAGAATTGCATACATCGGATTATCTATTATGATGGAATACGACGAATAGTGATCCTTCAGTCACTAAACTAAACCAACCTTCAGTAAACCGAGGAAGGGGGTGTCGTGAAAGAATTCACACTATTGTCGTTTTCAATCTAATAGACTAGTCTTTTGAAAATGGTTATTTTATTGCAAATTACCGGAACGGGAATTTTCAAATAAGCATACCCGATCTTGGCTTTCCCAATGCCCTTATGATTTTATAAAATTATCCGATAATTTACGCATGCATATTTATAATTATACTACATCTAACAAATCATCATACCATGCCATAAATATCGAACACAACATGCTTACGCGTCATGCGTCTAATGTTCCTAGCATATATAATTCTACGTAAAGTAAATTATCACATGCGTTCTATCGTGAACATCCTAGCATACGCGTCAAAACATGCAATTTCCGCACATATCATGCATAATTGGCGACTGGAATTTTCGGTTTTATAAAACGTTTTGAAAATATTAGGGGTTGTTTTGCAATTCATGCTTACAATCAATCATGCGAATTTCTAGGCATGGATTCTAGGCACTTTCAATCAGCATAGCATCTCTATCCTATTGCGCAAACCATATATTTAAATCCCGGAGCTCAATGCTCGCAATATAATATCCAGCTACCTTGACTAAGTCAAGACGACAATTCTAATTATATTAAAATATATGATGCAGAAAGTAAACAATTGCAAATCAGCCCACTAATTTAGTCCAGTCCCAAAAACATGCAAGTCCGAGATCCATCCTCATAATCGAAACCAGGCATTAGGGTTTTGATTGAAACCGTGTATTAAAACACAAACCCTAAGAGCACTGTTTAGGTTAATTTTAAAGTTCGAAAACATTTTGGATTTAAAATTTGACATCCTATTTTATTGAAAAATTTAAAATTTCCGAAAATTTTAAAGTGGTTCGGTCCAAATTTTAAAATCCGGTTCAACCCGATCTGATTTTAAAAATTCTGATTTGGTCCGAAACGGTTCAATAAAATAAGATAGTGGTTCGGTTTATCACTCAAAACTGGTTAGGTTTGATTTAGTTACTACGGTCCGACCCGAGTAGGTCGACCCGATTAAGAAAACCCGGAATGGTTTTATTCATTCCGGTTTAGCAATTGGACTGGCCCATAAACCCTAGGGTTCGACCGAAATATGTCATGTGGGCTAAGTAGGGTTTTAAAGTCTACTAAAAACTTAACTTAGCCACAAAGAAATATTAATTATTTAAAATAATTTACAATATTGCTAATATACATATATAATTCGACACATATGTATATATATATATATATATATATATATATATATATATATATATATATATATATATATATATATTGTCAAGATTCTATCTTTAAGATGTAAATCAATCAACAATATATATATATATATATATATATATATATATATATATATATATATTAATATATATATTTCGGCCGGTTATATATATATATACAAAATATTGTCAAATATATCTTTTAGGGATTAAAATATGTAGACAATATATCTTCTTAATCTTTTTAAGTAACTAAATCCTATCAATATATCTTTATCCCTATATTTTAGTTATATATATTGATAGTTAATATCTTTTACAATATTATATTATAAACCTATCCATATTTTCCAACTTATAGATATATAGTTACCTATTATTAAAATTTAAAAATGGCAACATATATATTTTTATATTGGTGCCGATTTTTTAAAGTCTTGGTGACCGAGAAAATTAATTTTTTTTACCTAAAATACCCCTAGGGTTTTCGGCACAAACATGCAAAGTTCGAAAAGTTGTCAAATTTTAAGATCAAACCCTAACTTGATCATGAATCCAAAATGTGTTCTTGATAAAACTCATGGTGTTCTTGAAGATCATGAACATCAAACTTATATTTAAACCAAATTTTCGGCTATGATCCATAAAAACATGTAAAACTTGAAAATTTAAAGTTTTTAAAGATCAAACACATAGAAATAGCTAAAAATTTCGGATTTCTTCATGGTGTTCATATACTTGAAAATTTCGGATTTTCATAACATCAAGAACATCAATTTATCAAAAATTTAAGAACTCCTAACTCAGGCTCTGATACCACTGTTGGATTACGGGGACGTAATACTACGGAATGCTAAATGTGTACTAACAAGATATCTAATCTACGCAACGGAATTAGTACACATACCTTTTAGCTTTCCTGCCCGAGAACGATGTGGAGGGAGTTCTGATCCTCCGGTGGGAACCACGTGCAAGTTCTTCGTCAGAAGAAGTCCCACGCGATGTAGCTCCACAACAAGACCTCTGATCGATTCTTCAACGGAGATGGAACCTCGGACTTGATGTTGATGGTGCCGAAATATTAGACTAGGGTGACAAGTTTTCTCAATGGAGATCCTTGTTCTTAATTGTGTGTTTAAATTCTTAGGAGTCACCCCTATATATAGTTTTGGGTGGAGCTGCCAAAAGGCAACTCCACCCTATGTGGTACTAGGGTTTCGGTCGAACCATGTAAAAAGGGGGAGGCCCAAATGAGCCTCTCTTGTCAATAACTAATTGGATTTGGCCCAATTAGCCCATATTGAAAATTACCTAATTAACTTAGGTAATTCCCTTAATTAACGGGCTCCTATTACGGCGGCACGTCAACATATGCTAACAAAAAGATATGTATATGCTAATAATGAATGTAAAAATAAAATATACATTGACATTTATAATTTTGTTAGAACCTTTTTGCTTTCTTAGTCTCCCAAAATATGAATAATATGTCCTTTTAATTTTATGATAATATTAAGAACAATATACTTTTTTGAAAAAAAAATAAGTATGTGTACATATGTAAATTACACATGAACTTTTTTAACATAACGATACAATCAATATATTCATAATGATTGTTATATATTCATAATGTTTACAATTAATACATACATTAGAAAAAATAATATTTGATGTCTACACTCAATACTTTACATATGAATAATTTTGAAATTCGCAGTCAAGTTTTCAAGAAAAAAATAATTGATTTTTTTATTTATTTACTAATAACTCCATGTAGTTGAATTACTATAATTTAAGTATACGATACTAAGAGCATCCACAACGGTATTACGTAAAGATTACGTAAACGTGGACCCTACATGTTTATTTAAGTAAAGCCAAAAAAACTATATACAGTGGTTTTACATAGCATTCATTAAAGATGGGACCCACACGTAAATTTATGTTTTACATAAAACATTACTTAAATATAAGGAATGCACTATGTATTACGTAACCAATTCTTTATTATAAATTAATTCATTTTATAATTAATACTAATATTTTATTGTTGGTTGTTGAAAAATTTAATAATAAAATATATTTAAGGAATATGTTTAAGTAATACGATTGCATAGAAAATATTTTTTACGTGTGTCTTAACTTTACGTATTACTTAAAGTGTACATAAATGTCTATGTGACAACTTTAAAGAATACAATTTATGTAAAAGCATTGTGGATAAACATTAAATAACTATTATAATAATTATTAAAGCTTAAAATGACTAATTAACACAATACTAATAATAACTAATAATGAGTAATATTCATTATGATATAAATATTTTCTAATTTTTAGTTAACTTTTTAAATAGAGATATATTTTATTATATATCTTTCCTAAACTTGAATATTAATTTTTGTTCTAAAAATAGTTTATATGACTAATAAGTCATTTATATATATTTTTATCATATATTTATTCATAAATGGCATTTTTTAAATTTCGAATGAGTATATATATTATATATAAAATTCAAAGTATTCTTATTAATTATTATATAAATACAAATGAGAAATAAAATATTTATTAGTGAGTCTAAATTTACGTAATAGTATTTTTAAAAAAATTCTCAGTGCAAAGCACGTGTCAGCTATTTAGATGATATTATTATTTTAGTAACTCATTCTAACTATCCATCAAATATATATATATATATATACCTATATTAAAAGATCTCCATTTTAGATCCATTAATTAATTAAATAATTTTCATTGCCAAAAATAAAATATTCTTTTAATATATTTCATATGTAAAATTATTCTATATTTAATTACATAATAAATAGAGTAACATGATCTATATTTACATAGTATATAATGTAAACCATTTATGTTATGCATCATAAAAATAATATAAATATAAAAACAATATATTGAATTGCGTATATACCGCGCAAAGCGCGGCCGGCCACCTAGTATTATATATAGATATAGATAGTAATATATATGTAACTCACCAAGAAATTGATATGGACTAATTGAATTGAGTCATTTCAACACATATGAATGAGAAAGTGTAGTAAAAAACTTAGTTGTCAAGCTATTATTAAACACATTAGAATTATTAGATTTTCTCTAAATATTTTGTCAGTTAAATTGCTATTGCTAAGTTAGTAAATATTAATACAGCCGACCTTAGCTCAGTTGGTAGAGCGGAGGACTGTAGTTGCTTAGCAGTTAATCCTTAGGTCACTGGTTCGAATCCGGTAGGTCGGAATTTTTTTAACCATCTTTGTTATTCTGCCTTTTCCGTCCAACTCAACTCAGAAAAACTGAAAATCCTATTCTGCTGCTCTGCACTTCTAAATCCTAATGTTTACAAAATGCACCACTGAGAGCGAGAATTTGAAAATAATTAAAATAGTTAAGCAATTATCAATGAATGAAGAAACAATATTGTAAAAAAAAAAAAAAAAAAAGCAAAAGAACAAAATCGGATACATAGAGAGACAGAGCCAAAATATAATAATGCTCCTAGATCAATTATTAAAATAAAAAATAATGAACTTTGAAAAAAAAATTATCGATATTTCCTTTATCTATTATAGCATTTTACGTTTTTATGGTACATGTACAACATATTGCAAACATTATGGGCAGTAAATAGTACTTCAAGTATAATCAGTCATAATAAAATGTAGAAAAAGAGTGATTAAAAAAAATATCATATAATATGAATATGCTCATAACAGCTCAAGACAAGAATGTTGAGGGGTTCAGAAAACAGATGGAGCAACAATGAATCAGATCTCTTCAAGGACAAGACCTTTATTTACATTGGAATGTTTATCTAATCTGAAACAAACTGGAGACCAAACTTGTGGATGTCTAGGCCTTGATTTTCTTCATCAGCAGCCCCAAGCTTCAATCTTCTGGGCAGCAAAAGGATTGGATGGCCTATAGAGTTGGTGGCTCCCAAAGGATTGTAGTTTCAGCAAGTAGAGCAGTTACAGTGTACGGGTCCATGTTTGAAGCTGGACGTCTATCTTCCAAGTACCCTGAGCAATTCCAGATATTGATGAGCAATTTGCAGATGCTACTACTTCAATTACTTAAATGACAAAAAAAATTGTGTTTTATATTGATGATAGCACAGCAGTCAGCACTAGTACCTTTGCCTGCCTTCTCAGTGTCACGTCCCACCCGGATTGAACAGCCACGGTTAGCCACTCCCTGAGTAACAAAACAACATTTTGTGTTGGTCTCCACTTATATGCTTTTTAATTTTCTTTCAAACCAAATAAATAACAAGTATACCCAGGAGAATGTGTTGATGCTTGCTGTTTCATGCTTCCCTGTCAACCTTCGCTCGTTTCCTTCTCCATAAGCACTGATGTGCTCTGTGTGGCGAAGTGACAGATTATGAATCGCCTTCTTTATCACTTCAAACCCTCCCTCTTCCCGCATGCTCTTTGTACTACAAACACATTCAACTGAATGAGGTCAATAAAACAAAACCAACTTGCTCAATTTGAGGTTTTCTTTTTAATCCCTCAAATACCTGTAGTTGGTGTGGCATCCAGCACCGTTCCAGTCACCCTGACAATATGATACAACGTGGTTAGTAGAATATCTTTTGCAAGCATAGCCAAAATCATTTTACCTCAATTGGTTTAGGGTCTAGAGTGAGCACAACACCAGCTTGCTCAGTGATTCTCTGTTGCAGAAGAAAAAAAAAAAAGATATTGGAAACTACACTCTTCTGAGAATCTATTGGTGTAAAGAAAACATGTTTGAAAGAGAAGAGATGAATTACCTCAAGAAGGTATCTTGAAATCCAAATGTGGTCTCCGGCTTCAATCCCTACACTAGGCCCTACTTGGTATTCCCACTGCACAGACAAACAATTCCCATTTGATTTCGGTTAATGGGTTCATTGCGTTATATATTACATTTTCTTGTTAACCAAGTTAAGTGGTGAGGACTGGAACCTGGCCAGGCATGACTTCTCCGTTTGTTCCACTGATGTTGATGCCGGCATACAAGCAAGCCTTGTAGTGAGCATCAGATATGTCTCGACCAAACGACTTGTCTGCTCCAACACCACAGTAGTACGGTCCCTAAAGTTGTTTCAACACACATTGTACTCGTATAAGTGATCAATTTCATGAAATAATGCATCCAATCAGAAAGATTGAATTTTTGCAATTGTATGTTCACCTGAGGACCAGGGAATCCTCCGACCGGCCAACCTAGGGGCCACTTTACGTTTGTTTGCATCAAGGTGTACTCTTGCTCAATCCCGAACCTAGTTTTAGTGAACACAACATTAGAGAAGTGAGAAGCTGTATTGAGCTTTTTTATTTAAGATAGTTATGAAGAAATAAGAAGTGAAATTAAAAAATAACCTACCATGGAATTTCATCGACGACCTTTGAGTCACTGAAGATTTCAGCAGCCTTGGCACGCTTGTTGGTAGGGATTGGCTCACCTGCTGGCGTATACGTATCACAAATAACCTGATCATGCAAGAAAGGAAGATTCTTATTTTTCTTTACTATTCTTGTGTAGCAAGCAACCTAACCTACATTCAGACATTCGATATGCTTACCAAGATGTTGTTACCACCACGGAAAGGGTCCTTGAAGATCGCTTGTGGACTGCAAAGAGTGCAAAAATGACAACCGTGAGCCACTAAATAATTGCATATGACTTCACCCTGAAGAAACCCTAATGCTCTTACTATAGAATGACTTCACTGTCTTCTCCAGGAGCTTGTCCTGTACTTGATCCATCATAGTTCCACTTTGGGAGTTCGGACGGGTGCTCAACGGGTTTGGACAGTGTCTGGTTTTACAACAAGAAAATCAGTTGATTGTGCACCAAGAAATATCAAACATCAAAATGCTCTTATTTTTTTCTCGGGTCTAGAATCATACCCTTGACTTGCTACGCAAATCAATACCGGACCCTCCAATCCTATTTCAGAAAAACAGTATCATCAATCACTGAAAAAAGACGGTGCTAATCAAAGCATATGGTTGGTAGAACATATATATACCAGATGTACTCAGCGATGATCTTATCAGTGTATGGAGTAACATCCAAGTTCAGGAGACCTTCGAGGCGGTTAATAGTATCATTTTCAGCCTTCAGAGCAAACACCTTAAACTTAGAAGATGTCCTTATGCCTGCACTCTTCTTCTGCTTTAGAAAGACAGAACCCACTGTCGTCCTTGTTAGGGCACTGGCATTCACTGAGTTCTTTGAGATCCTCAGCCGGCATTGCATCGTGGGTGCCAAAATCTGTGCCATTTTCACCTATTTGTTTCCACCACACATGAAGTGACATGGAATCAGAAGGCAGAGATATATGGAGAACGTTAGTTCCTTTAGTACATTAATAAATCCGGATCCTCGAAATGCATAAAGCTAAACATGGGAAATTTCATTACAATGTAAGACCTAAGTAAAGCTTTATTGGAACAATTACGTAAGTTCCCACCAACCAAGATGACTTATAGATCACCAATTAATGACAAGATGTGATAAAAAGTTTATCTTAGTAGCTTGTGACTACATTACGTATTGTATCATCCCAAGTTCCACATATCTTTCCAAACAACTACTATATTGAATTTAGAATCATACTTCAAATTGGGAGCAGTAATTTAAACAGGTCTGTAGTTTGAGATAGAAAAAAGAAACAGACACCATGTTTTCTGTTTACTTTCATACTGGACCTCAAATATCACCAAATCAAGAAATCTGTAGGTTTACAGTCTCGCGCTACTTGTTTTTGCTAATTTAAGGCAATAAGACCTCAAGGCTAAACCTCACGTCGTTGATTTACGGCTAAAGAGCGCTTAAGGACAGATTCTAAAGTGCGATCGGGCAATGAAGGAGGGTCCGAACAAAATCAAGATACTACATTGAATTGAACCATCTATCATCAAGTTCTTGATACACGTCAGATGAGCAATGCACAAAAACGTAAGCAGACCAAAAGAACAAACATTGGAAAGATTTGATTTGATTACTCAAACAAGCAATGGAGCACAAATAGAAGAGAGTACAGTAGAGAGACTAACCTTGAAAATGCAGGAAAATGGGGGAGAGAGGAAAAGCGTGAGCGAGAGGAATATATGATGGTGGGTGACGAAGGTCCAGTTTTGATGGGAGGGAAAAAATTAGTGTTGGCTTTTGCTAAGGAGATAGGGGTGTGCTATGAGTGGAGGAAATTAGTTTTTGGTCTTTATAGGAGTATTAACCACCATCTCCTTCAGATAAGAAAGATTCTTCCACTTTGTGTTTCTCTCCGTCACAACTCATCAATCTCGCCCAGTTTTGGATTATAATAGTGTGTTATTGATGACGGATTAACTATTATTTTTTTGTTAATCTCTATGCTGGTTAGTTGCTAAACTAGCATTGGAAATGGTGTTAAATGTCAACATGGGAACTCGACCAATGAGAATCTTTTTGCAGGCTAATCCGAGTTTCATAATAATGAGATTAATGATGTTTTTCCAAAAATAAATATAAAGTTTTATTAAAAATATTGAAAAATGGAGTGACGAAAATATTCTATTTTCCTTCCTCACTCAGCCACTGAATTCTAATATAATTATTATTAGGATATATTATGAATTTACGATTGATTGAATATATTTTTTTAGGGAAAAGAACCTATTTACTGTCTTAATTTTGCGTCATGTTTCAGTTTGGTGTCTGAAGTTTAAAATATTAAAATAGACTATCAAAGGTTTCATTTTTGTTAAAATTCGGTGTCTCCGCCCGTCTTTTCCTCTTCTTTTAACCATTTCTATCAACCGACTCACTCACTTTAATCCCTCACTTTAATCCCTCACTTTTAACTTTTCACAAAATCGTCAAATTTCACCCAAAAAGTTGAACCTAAAAAAAAAGTTTCCAACAGAGCGATTTCGAGTGACAACAAAGCATGATTTACTTGGGAAAATGTGGCCAGCTTCTTAAGTGATGGTCCCGACAAAGTGACGAGAATGGAGCATGCTTGGGAGCTCGGATATGACAGTCGGTTTCGTAGGGATTGGCTTCTCTATAGTAACCACACTGAGACACCAAATTTCAACCAAAATGAAACCTGAGACACTCAATTTAAACGCCAGACACCAAACTGAAACATGATGCAAACTTGAGACAGTAAATAGGTTCTTTTCCATATTTTTTAATTATACTTGGGGTTTGACATTTGAATATATTATTATATGTATATATATAATGTTTTTTTTTTTATGAAAGTCGGACTTTATTGAAAGAAGAACTATTACACACTACAAATTTGAAAATACCCACTCTGGAGAGATTGGTTAACAACCAATTCCCGACCTAGTAGAGCAGGTACTAACAGACAACATAAACAAATACAACAGAGCAATGCACAGAAATACAACTAAACGTAAATAGACTAAAACAAGATAACGGATTAACGGAAGAGTTGACCCCAGGAAAAAGATAGAAGCTTGGAGAGGAGGAATCCACCTGATACAGCGGCACTCGTAGCCCTTCGGAGGGTAGAAGAACCTTCATCAAGAGCGACATAGCTAACAGAGGACCTGCACACCAAGCGATACCAGACAATACCCATAATAAATCGGAAACACAAACAACTCCATAAACTAACAAGGATAACCGCATGACCGGTGCAGAGATTTCTAAATGGTAGGGGCTGGATGAAACCAGTCTACCGAAGCACCCATGCCTGTGGAACATCCGCGAAGGACGTCGGGGGTGCCAAAGAAATGCTCTACTTCTCTGTTAAGAGAAGGAAATGATATACGACCGCGTAGCGGTCGTATCGTTGGTACCTAGTGTTGGATCAGGAATAAACCTGACATCGCAGCTTATAAAGTCGAGCACATTTTAAATATAAGTCGACGACCTTTCTTGTTCGTGCTGATAAAGTAGAGATAAAATGTCGACAAGCACTATTCGAGGAAATCGACTACATCACGAAGATCAGCCGACATAAGTTCAACCGGAGAAACGAGGGATCTAAATCGAGGAGACGGGTCGAGGTCGACTACAAAACTTAGGGAAAACTTCTGAGATAGGCGGCGACCTGCTTCCAAACATCTCCGAGAAGAAACCTTCCCTCTTAAGTAAAGACAGGTGGCGACCTGCTTGTCACCTGCTTAAAAGAAGAAACCTTCCCTCTTAAGTAAAGACAGGTGGCGACCTGCTTGTCACCTGCTTAAAAGGAAAACCTTCCTCCGAAGTAAACATGAGGTGGCGACCTGCTTGTCACCAGCTGACTGACAACCGCTTCTATCATCCAATCACAAAGGGCTGATTACCGCCCCTAGGCAACCAATCAGAGGCTAGTAGCCGCATCTACAAAGTCGGTAAACTTCTTCCTATAAATAGGGGGCTATCTCCTTCAATTAAAAACAATCTGCTCTGAATACTGATGGGTTTCGCTACAGCCGTTAGGCCCTTTAACGGTGAGGAAACGGCGAGCAGGCCCACTGGGCCCTAAAATAGAGGTCAAGAAGACCAAGGTGAAGGGTCCCGATGTAGGGAGTCCCGATGATGAAGGGTCCCGACAGAGTCGGTCCCGACAGGTGAGCTGGAAGCTCCCGATGAGAAGCCTTTAAGTAGGCCCCGATGATGAATCCCTGAGAATGATTGGCCCTGTCACGATGACGAGGGGCCCCGAGCGGTGACACAACGAGATAACTCTGGAGTCCCCGATGTTAGTCGGGACTTGCTATCAGAGGTTAAGGCCAAGATACGCGGGGCGTGGCCGAGATACGCGGAGCGTAGTTAAGATACGCGGAGCGTGGCCGAGATACGCGGGGCGTGGCCGAGATAAGCGAGATCATGGCCTAGATAGGCGGGATCGTGCCCGAGATATGCGGAATACGGGCTAACCACCCCCAACGGTTCACCAGGTAACTGAGGTACCTCTCCGCCTATAAAAGGGCAGAGGTCACCTCAAATCAATTATGTTGTGATATACACTTTGAGATTCCTGCTTGCCACTGTTTACGAGATACTCATTTAAGCATCGGAGAGGGATTCTGGGTCACCGCCCGGTCTATCCCCTATTTGCAGGACCACGTGGAGCGAAGGAGCTAGGATCGCCGTCAAGGACCGTACCGGAGTTCCACCGTGATCCAACATTGGCGCCGTCTGTGGGAAACGTAACAAAAAGCAAAAAGCTAATATGCATTCTACTCGTTCAATGGTGGCTGGCAAGCAAAGAAGACAATGACAATCTGGTGGTTCCCGTCATCCTGCTGCGACGACCCTGAATTCACCACCGGAACAGGAGGAAAACCAGAACCTTCCCGCTGCTGAGCTCTCCCAGATAGGGGGGCATAATGAAGGTCCCGAAGATGTTGCTGCTCAGCACCAGGGGAATAGGGAGCAGGAGGCTCCTCCAGCTGCGGATCTGACGAGGGCTGTGGCAGAAGCCATGCCGATGTTTTTGGCAGCCGTGGAGGCTCTCTTGGATCGAAGAGAAGCTGCGAGGAGGCAAGAGGAGATGCCCCCGTTAGAAGAAGCGCCCCCACCAGCAGAGGTTCGGAACGTACGGGAGGCTCCGCCCCGAGGCCAGGACAGGAGTAGGGAGTCCGTTCAGCCAGAGAGATTCGTGGTTGATGGGCCAGGACCAGTACAGCACAGGACCATCCCCCTTAATGGTCCCATTACCCCCGATCAGGTGGTGAAGATCGTGAACATCTGCATGGGAGAGCAGAAGCCGCTGGTGTCGGAGCTGAGGGATCGATCTACTCATCCCTTCGTTCCTTGACTCATAAACACCCTAGCCCCGCCGGGGCTGGGTATCCCCACGATAAAGGAATACGATGGCGAGGGAGATCCGGTTCGTCATGTCCAGAAGCACCTTATGGCGTGTCTGGGAAGAGCCCCGAATGAAGATATCGTGTGTACGCTGTTCCCGAACACACTTGGTGAAAGAGCCCTGACCTGGTTCTTTAGTCTGCCCCCAGGCTGCATCACCTGCTGGGCTGATATGCACGACCGGTTCATTCAGCAATACCAGGGTCGTAGACGTTTGCTGAAGAGTGTGAGGTCCCTGACCCAGGTGGTACAGAGGCCCGACGAATCGCTGGCGCACTACTACCAGCGGTACACTGCCAGTGTGGCGGAGATTGATGAGGAGATTTCGGAGGGTGAAACCATTCGTACCTTTATTCGGAACCTAACGGCCCCTTACGGTTCCGACCTGATGCACAGCGTGGCTGAGAAGGCTGTGTGGAATATGGTGGCATTGCAGAAAGGGTGAAGCGGCAAATCGATGTTCAGGAGTCGAAAATAGCCGCTGGAGAGCTTGAGCCCCCGAGGTCGAATAAGGGGAAGCAGTCAGTTAAGCCTTTGGACGATCGTAAGTCGAAGGATAAATCCGAGAGCAACCGGAATCGAGGCCGCCCTGATCGGAGGGATGATAGGCGTTCCTCGAAGAAGGACAAGCGGGATGACCATGACATTCCTCTCAACTGCTCCATGGCGGAGGTACTAACGGTCATGGAACGATAGGGTATTTCCAGATACCCCCCCCCCCCCCCCCCCCGAAGAAAGAAGGAGAATTCCTGGGATCCCGCACCGATCGTTACTGTCGATTTCACCGTGCGAACGGTCACGACACTAACCATTGTCGGGAGCTGAAGAAGGAGATTGAAAAGCTGATCCAGAAAGGGAAGCTTAAGGAGTTTGTCGGGGAGAAACGGTGCCGATCCCGTTCCCGATCCCGATCACGGTCTCGTTCCCGCGATCGGTCCCCAAAGAAGAAGAGATCCGACCCAGAGTCGTCCGGTGCCCGTAAGGAGAGACGGGGCACTATCAATGTGATTCACGGAGGATTCGCGGCCGGAGGGGATACCTCGTCCTCTCGGGAGGTTTACGCCTCTAGAATTCCTACGGCTGTGGTGTTGGGTAAGAGGTCCCGATCCTGGACCCTGAAGGAAGAGATGGTGATCTCCTTTTCGTCGGAGGATCTCATAGGCGTGGAGACTCCGCACGATGACGCCTTGGTTGTGACCTTGGATGTAGACGGGTACGAGATGAAGCGAATTCTGATCGACGGAGGGAGCTCCTCCGATATTCTATTCATGGACGCGCTGGAGGCTATGGAAAAAACGAAGAAAGACCTGAAGGAGGTGAATTTCCCGATGGTCGGCTTCTCTGGCTCCACCTCCTATCCGCTAGGGGTGATCACCTTACCAGTGGAGTTTGGTAGCGGGTGGAAATCAGAAAGAAGGAACGTTGAGTTTGTGGTAGTTGATTCCGCGGGGACTTACAACGCAATCATCGGGAGAACTACCATCAACCCCCTGATGGCAGTTGCCTCGACTGTTCACCAAAAGATGAAGTTCCCGACCGACCACGGAGTCGGAGAGGTCAAGGGCGACTAGGTGGCTTCCCGAAAATGTTATGTTAACGCCACCCGAAGGAGGAGACGAGAGGCCATGACTGTCCTCCAGACAGATACAGATCCCAGAGAGGAGTTTGGGCGTCCCGCCCCCATAGAAGATCTAAAAGAAGTCGAGATCGATGGACCTCAGAGGAAGGTGAAAATCGGGTCTTCTTTGGCCGAAGAGACAGCCCAAGAGTTGATCGACCTGCTGAAAAAGTTCAAAGAGCTGTTTGCCTGGTCCCCGAGCGATATGCCAGGAATCAGCCCCGATGTGATCGTACACGAGCTGAAGATAGATCCCGCGATCAAACCTATCACGCAGAAAAGGCGTCTGATGGGCACAGACAAGAAGATCGCGATCCAGCAGGAGGTGGGCAGGTTGCTCGATGCTGGGTTTATTAAAGAGCTCCGATTCCAGACTTGGGTCGCTAATCCAGTACTGGTGAAGAAGACTAATGGGAAATGGCGGATGTGTGTGGATTTCCGCGACCTGAATAAGGCTTGCCCGAAGGACTGTTACCCGCTCCCGAGAATCGACCAGCTGGTGGATGCCACATCGGGACATGAGCTGTTGAGCTTCATGGATGCGTATTCGGGTTACAACCAGATCAAGATGGCTAAGGAGGACGCTCCTCACACAGCGTTTTATGCAGACAGTGACATCTATCACTATGATGTCATGCCTTTCGGGTTGATCAATGCCGGGGCAACCTACCAGCGGATGGTGAATAAGCTGTTCGGAGATATGCTGGGGGAGACCATGGAGGCTTACGTGGACGATATGCTGGTGAAGTCCCGACAAGCTGAGGATCATGTGCACAACCTAGCCATGGCGTTTGAGCGGATGAGGCTTCATCAAGTTCGCTTAAACCCGACGAAATGCGCCTTCGGAGTCCACTCAGGGAAATTTCTGGGCTTTATGGTGAGCCAGAGAGGAATTGAGGTGAATCCCGAGAAGCTGAGGGCGATTGAGGAGATGCAGTCTCCGATAAACCATCGGGAGGTGCAAGTGCTGAATGGCCGACTGGCTGCAATGAATCGCTTCCTGCCCAAAGCAAGCGACCGATCAATGCCATTTTTTGAAGTCCTGAGGGCCAACAAGAAGTTTGAGTGGACCGCCAAGTGTGAAGAAGCGTTCCAAGCACTCAAGCAGCACCTTCGCACCCTCCCGCCGTTGGCGAAACCGGTTCCAGGCGAGCCGCTCTATCTTTACTTGGCTGTTTCTGAATTTGCCATTAGCTCTGTGTTAGTGAAGGTTGTCGAGGGTAATCAAGTCCTCGTCTATTATGTATGCAAGGCGTTTGCCAAGTCTGAATTGAATTATCCTGCCGTTGAGAAGTATCTCTTTGCGTTGATTATTACTACTCGGAAGCTAAGGCCTTATTTCCATGCACACGAGATTACTGTGTTGACAAATCAGCCTCTGAAGCATTTTTTGAACCGACCGGATGCGTCGGGGAGATTAGTGAAATGGGCAGTAGAGCTTAGTGAGTTTCGCATACACTTTGCTCCAAGAACGGCTATTAAGGGCCAGGCATTGGCGGATTTCATAGCAGAATCTACAGCCCCCGATCTAGAAGAAGCGGGCCCTGTAGAAGGGGCAACCATGGAGGTCCCGACAGAAGAACAACTAGAGAGGGGAGAGCAATCAGAACAGCCAAATGAGGAAAATACCTGGGAGATGTACACGGATGGCTCCTCGAGTTCGGACGGATCAGGAGCAGGCTTTTTGTTGATACCACCAGGTGGAGGTGAGCCGCTTCGATATGCCTTGGCTTTAACGTTTAAGGCCACGAACAACGAAGCGGAGTATGAGGCTCTTATCACGGGCCTGAAAATTGCCAGAGGTACGGGAGTCGCTCACTTGAGAGTGAAGTGTGACGTGGCTTTGATCGTGAACCAGGTTCAAGGGCGATACGAAGTGAAGAGCCCGATAATGAAGAAGTACCTGCGCGAGGTACAAGCCTTGAAGGAAAGCTTTAAAAGCTTCGACATCGAGGCGATCCCGAAGGAGGAAAACGTGGAGGCAGACGCCTTGAGCAAATTTGCCCTGGGGGCACCCTTGGAGGAAAATCGGAAGGTGCACTTCTTGGAGAAAGTGATCTTGTCGACCATCGACCCGACACAGGTGTGTGCCATGGAAGCAGGACAGGAGGAGGAGCCCACTTGGATGACCCTGATAGTCGCGTACCTGACTACGGGGGCAGCCCCCGATGATAAGGTAGCAGCTGACAGGATACGTCGGATCGCTGCTAATTACGTAATGCTGGACAATCAGCTATACAAGAAGGGTTGGTTCTCGACTCCGTATTTGAAGTGTATGGCTGAGCCCGACACAAGTCGAATCCTGAAGGAGGTGCATGAAGGGATCGCGGCTTGTCATGAAGGGGCCCGATCCATTATGAGGAAAGTGCTGAACTTGGGCTATTATTGGCCTACGATGAGCAAGGAGGCGACGGCGTTGGTCCGATCTTGTGACGCGTGCCAAAGGTACGCCCCGAGTATCGTGGCTCCGGCCGCTAATCTGACATCCATCAAGAGCGCTTGGCCTTTCGCACAGTGGGGCATCGACTTGGTGGGACCTCTTCCACAAGCGCAAGGTCAATGTAAGTACTTACTTGTAGCTATCGATTATTTTTCGAAATGGATAGAGGCAAAGGCGTTGGCCAGAACGACGGGGAACCAGATCATCAAGTTCCTCCAGACCCACATTGTGTCCAGATACGGGATTCCTAAGGTGGTGATTGATGGATATACGCCCAATTTGAACCCGTTGACTTCCGAATCGTTGTATTTTTATCATCCTATTAATGATTGTAAATCGAAACTTCAACCCGAACACTTCGCGAGAACACCAACGGCCCGGACGAGGCCGAAGCGCTCGTCCGGCCGAGTCAAACTCACCTAGGTAGGGTTGGGTGGCCACACCCGACCTCCCCTAGGGGAGATCGGGTCGGCCAACCCCCCGATCTCCCCTAGGGGGGATAGGGTTGGCCAACCCGATCTCCCCTAGGGGGGATAGGGTTGGCCAACCCTATCCCCCCTAGGAAGGGTTGGGTGGCCTCACCCAACCCCTACCCTTGGGGGTCGGATTTTCCTCCCCCCAAGGGCCCCGGCACCATTTTTGGACTCCCATACTCGGTTTATTCCGCCTACCTTCTCCGTATCCTAAGGTCTTAATTATATGTTTAAAGGTTAATTAACTGTGTTTAAGGGTTAACGATGTCATTAAGCCACCTTAATGACACCGTTGCCTATAAATACCCCACCTCCACTATTCATTTGATCATCTTGGCAAGTTGCATAATTTTGCTCTGAC
Organism: Clarkia xantiana subsp. parviflora; assembly: GCA_036873135.1. Taxonomy (NCBI): domain Eukaryota; kingdom Viridiplantae; phylum Streptophyta; class Magnoliopsida; order Myrtales; family Onagraceae; genus Clarkia; species Clarkia xantiana. The sequence goes on along the minus strand of JAPTYO010000012.1, from coordinate 12,814,265 downwards.
ATCTCTCTAGCTTTATCTCTCTAAAACCGTACTGACTTAGGCATCGGAGAGGGTTCATCAGGCACCCCCCCCCTATGTGCCTGGTATTGCCCCTCTTGCAGGGTGGCAAGGAGAAGAGAGCCAAGGAAGCAGAAGAGCATGGAGCAGAAGGACAAGCCCCAGGGGGTAAGAAGGACAAGCCTCGGGGGTCAGAAGGAGAGAAGGAAAGGAGGTCAGAAGGAGAGAAGGAAAGGAGGTCAGAAGGAGAGAAGGGAAGGAGGTCAGAAGGAGAGAAGAGAAGGACATATATCAGAACAACTACCCCAAGGGAGCAGAAGGGCATGAATCAGAACGACTAGCCCTAGGAACACTGAACCCGACATTTCATAAGTGGGAGATAAATTCTAGATTGACGACCCGTTGACCTAGACTTTATAACCTAACACTTGGCGCCGTCTGTGGGCTTCGAACAGAAAGCCTGGCAATAACATGAGCGATGACGAACAGCTTAGTATCTAGACATCACCGCCCACCTGGGGGCAATAGGCGAAGGAGACAGCCTATACCTCCAGCAAGGCAGCCTAACCCAGAGAAACTGCCTGCACACCCAGAGCCTCAGGTAGCCCCACAGGCACCCCAGCCTAACAAGCAGGGAGGAGGACCTTCACGCCCAGCTGGCCAGGAGGCTTCCACAGCTTCAACTCCATTGACTAGGAAGCCACAGGGAGAGAGGGAGCAACAGGGAGTGCCATCCCAATACACGGCACCTCCTGAGGGATACTACTATGAGGCGCAACCTCAAGGATATCCATATGGAATACTGACCCAAAGGAATGACAACCGCGCCCACACAACATACACACAGGGAGCACATACAGTGACTCCAGGGCTGATGAACACCTCGGACGAGCTACTAGCTTACAGAGAGACCCTAAGGAATAGGCAGGAAAGGAAACACCGACAGGAAGGAGAAGAAGCTCATGAAGAGGAGCAAATCCCAACGGAAGAACGCCACTCGCACCCTCGAACAGGGCAGCGAGGAGAACAAAGAAGAGACAACCAAAGGCCACACCCAGGGGGAAGGCAGCAATCTGTGCCTCCAAGGAAGCAACAGACACAACAGGATGCCAGGGCATACACCCCTCTGGGGGCAGATAGACAGGCAAGACCTCCAAGGAGGCATGAATTCAACCAAGTACCCCAACAGGGACATACACCGCACTAAGGGAGGACATACATGCCAGACCAACAAGGATATAGGAGTTCCAACATCTACCCTGGCAATGTACACATACAGTCCGTATCACCACAAACATGACCAAGGGACATACCAAGGAAAGCTCAAAGGGAGGGACATAGTCCCAATAGCACAACAAGGCAACCACCTACCCATGATACAGCACGACAGGTCCAAACCCCTCATGCATGACAACCCTTGGCACACATCCCCCTAGGACAGGGGAGGAGTTGAAAAGACAAGGATTTGAACAGGGGACTCATAGAGTACCACACCACGTTAGCACATAGCTACTACAATGGGAAGTCTCATGGAGAGACGTAGTAGAGTGAGATCGCACATAGCATACATGAAGGATACACATCCACCTAGTCCGTCCTGCAAGGATGCGACCTTATATTCCTCAAGTGGAAGGAATACACACAGACTAACGGAGGAAAACAGTTACATTACCAAGGAAGCAGGGGATATCAACACCCCCACACCCATATCCTTCCCATATCCTCTTATTTAATTTAACTGCATAACAAGTCAACTCCCTAAAAGGGGTAGATTTTGATACTTGATATCAACATGTTTTCCAAGAATGACCATACTGGACGCCTTCGGGCTCCGTGATATATATATACACAGGTGGACCACCAGAAGAATCCGTAAAAGGCCGTCGCCAATCAAGAGATGCACAAGAAACAGATTCCTCAATCCCAAAGAACACCTATAAGGTCAAGTTTCTGGGAAAGATCACAAATTGGAAGGCTCCCTTACAAAAATAAGTTGAGCACTCCCAACATCCTATAGAGGAACTACCATGAAGGTCACAAAGAATTACCCCTACTATAACCTTCCACTAAGCATCCTAGGGCCAAGTCCGTCAAAGGATCCCATCGGGCATTGGTATGCAAGGGGGGCACCAGTCACAACATGCCCTCCCCACAAACGCCCATTAGCATGAGAGGGGGTAGCCGCGAACGCATCCCTCCAAAAATGGAGGAAACCATATCACATGGGCAATGCCCACCATCAAAGACAAACACCTCCAGCGAATCTTTATGATTTCACCTAGTAAGCTCATCCCAGGTAATGGAATACACTTCCATCAAAAACGCTCAAGGACACCAAACCTAGCAAAGGAAGAATGGCGACACCATCATCAAGCTTTTAAAAAGGGATATGGAAAACATAGTATTTCCACACAATGATATATTAGTCATAAGAGAGGGAATCACCAACTTTGACATGAAGAGAACCATAGTGCATGAAGGAAGTCCGTCAGACATCTCCCATGACCAACCATTGATGATACTAGAGAAGAGTCAGGCATACCTAATACCAAAAGACCCCCTACTAGTAAAGGTGGTCAGAACATCAACACACTCATTAGGGACACGGCACTGCAAATGAACCAGGAATAAGGATGGAACACATATCCTTACAAGTATCCTTGCATTTATTCTTGCAAAAATAAAGTCCGTAGATAAAGAAGTTATCTAATAGATGACTATGTCTCTGTTCTCAAACTATGATCCTAACCCGGAGATCCTTGGACTCCGTACTATATATGTAATGAATAACATGTTCATCAGAGATCGGTACACAAAGATTCGAGACAGCGCCATAAAGATTAAGGCGCATACCTCTACCAAGTACGACACATTGGAGTGTTCACAAAAACTCCTTCGCCATCTCACAAGAAAGGAAGGCAACCAAGGATACAAGTCCTAATAGAATAAACATCGGTAGAAAATCCTGTCATTGAAGTCATGCACCAAGAGAGAAACTCTAGAGATGCAAGATTAGCAAAAGAGATAGTGCAACAACTAGAGTATGAAAATGAGATACATCTCCTATCAAGAGCCTTAGGGCAGGATAATAGTTCTACAAGATCAACCAAAGAAGAGCTCAAAAGCTTGGGGAGTAAGGTTTCAAGATCGACCCTCACACTAGACGCACATCCCGATCAACCACCTTGTCTGCAAATGATAAGACATTTGACTCTGGCATCCCATCAAGAGGAGAACCCCGATAAAAGGGGCACTAGAAAAACATCCCGCATTTAAGGCCATACGCCGAACACATGATGAATGAAGGTTATGACAAAATACAAAAGGAGGGACTTGTCAGCTCAACACACCTCAAACACGTATACGTACGCAATACAAATGCAGCCTCTAATGAAGCTATCCAGCAAGGAATAGCCAATACGGGGATAAACCCATGGAAAATCATGGAACATCACCTGCAAACCTAGAGGAAGACATCCTTTTTAAGTTCAAGTCCTAATTCAAAGGAAGTCTATAATCAAGATTCAAGGTGGGAGGAACATGACCAGTGTGACACCCTCTAAAGGCATTGAAGAATACTCCAATGTGAAGGAAAAGGCAAACCACACTAAGTGCCACAACACTCCAAGAAGATTATCACAGCCCGGTAAGACCCCCCCCCCCCCCCCCCCCCCCATGCACGAGCAAAGAGCATGGATTAGATTGACTAGTCTGAAACACACCTACGAGATTAACAAATCAAGACACCATTCTATGAGAGAGCTTTTCAACCTAAAACACAAAGAAGGGGGGGAAAGAATTTACAAGCACCCCTAGGATACAAACATTGCCGCATCCTGGTTATCAAGAGAATGAAAATCACCCCCACCCACCCAAAGCAAAAGCTCTCCACCCAACCTCTAAAGATACATCCGACCAAACCATGCCTATGACTGAAACAAGCAAGCATGAGAAAGAGTAAATCCTACAAGGGACACTCATCGCATTCAAACAAGCAGACAAGGGAGCCCCGAGCATAAGGGGTACCCAACCAAGAAAATGAACGAGGGGCCTTCAACGGCCAAATATGAAAGGCGGTATGACCACCAAGCAACTTGGGGGGCACCAAACGAATAAGTGCTTGGTAGTCCACCTAAGTGTAAAAGAAGAGACTAGAGGCAGAAGATCACAAGAGCATGCAATACCACTTCTCCTAGAAGAGGTCACATAAGAGGAAAACATCCTCAACTCCCTATACGAACTCGTCCTAAGCTGGCAACACACAAACATCGCCCTCGAAAGGTGATCTCCCACATTGAGGAAAAAGCGTGGTAGCAGGCAATATCATAGAAGGAAAAGTCAAGTAAAGACTCGAAAAGCATACCAAAGACGCACCCTACATGAGAAGCGACACAAGGTAAAGTAATATTCTGAGCCCTCCGGGAGCCAATCCCGCGAACACATTCGACGCCCCCAAGAGCGTATCTTGAGAGTAGTTCTAAAACTACGAACCCTGTGCCCTCCGGGAGCCTATCCCGCGAACAGATTCGACGCCCCCAAGAGCGTATCTTGAGAGTAGTATTCATACTACGACCTTCGACGCCCCCAAGAGCGTATCTTGAGAGTAGTGTTCATACTACGACTTTCGACGCCCCCAAGAGCGTATCTTGAGAGTAGTTTCAACACTACGCCCTTCGACGCACCAAGAGCGTATCTTGAGAGTGGTTTCCAAAAACTACGAACTTCGACGCCCCCAGGAGCGTATCTTGAGAGTAGTGTTCATACTACGACCTTCGACGCACCAAGAGCGTATCTTGAGAGTGGTTTCCAAAAACTACGAATTTCGACGCCCCCAGGAGCGTAACTTGAGGTAGATTTGCAACCTACCAGATTCGACGCCACCAAGAGCGTATCTTGAGGTAGAAAAAACACTACCAGATTCGACGCCCCCAAGAGCGTATCTTGAGGTAGATTTCAAACTACCAGCTTCGACGCCCACCAAGAGCGTATCTTTGGTCTAACTTGTGCCCTCCGGGAGCCTATCCTGTGAAACGTTAAGTGCCCTCCGAGAGCCAGTCTCGTGAACAGTTTTCGACGCCAACCAGGAGCGTATCTTTGGTCTAACTTGTGCCCTCCGGGAGCCTATCCTGTGAAACGTTAAGTGCCCTCCGAGAGCCAGTCTCGTGAACAGTTTTCGACGCCAACCAGGAGCGTATCTTTGGTCTAACTTGTGCCCTCCGGGAGCCTATCCTGTGAAACGTTAAGTGCCCTCCGAGAGCCTGTCTCGTGAACAGATTCAATGCCCACTAAGAGCTTATCTTTGGTCTAACAGTACCATGTATACCATTTAAAGGGTATCAGAAGAGATCATCGCACCATACTGAGAAGGATTCCATGAGAAAATAATTGCAAAGCAAAGTTGTATGAAGAACACATAATGTTTTTTCTTGATGAGATAGCAGGTATGATGTGAAGGAAAACACAAAAGAAAGATAAGGAAAGGAAAGCATATACAAAGGAGAAGTCCATGACCAAAGGATCATATACAGAAGCACAAGAGGTTATCATGAAAAGTAACGGGTTATCCTACCATCCATATCACAAGTCAAGAGAAGTACCTCAAAGGAATCCAACACCACCAAGAAGAATAGCAAAGACATGAAATCCAAAGTTCAAGGCTCTCAAAATAAACTCGACCCATCAAGAAGAGAGTTGCCTTACAGGTCGCACAAAGCAACCTCCGACAAACGTTATTGTCCTGCACGTCGCCCTCGCGTGACCTATGGTCGTATCAGACTTGAACATCGTCAAGCACAACTCATGAATGAGACATCTAAAGAGCATAAAGGATACAACATCCGACAAGACGAGACATCGGGACCTAACCCAACAAACATAGCCTAAACAAAAAGCAACTATAACAATGAAGGCTCTCCAATGAGAGAAGAATACTAAAGCACAACTCCATACATCGTGATGTGGCTATCATGTCCACATACCTTGAAGTGGCCATCATGTCCACATACCTTGAAGCGGCTATCATGTCCACATACCTTGAAGTGGCTATCATGTCCACATACCTTGAAGTGGCTATCATGGCCACATACCTTGAAGTGGCTATCATGTCCACATACCTTGAAGTGGCTATCATGTCCACACACTACAGAAGGGCTATCAGTCCCACACGTCACGAAGTGGCTATCATGTCCACATACCTCGAAATCAACCACTATTGAGGGCATATAACAAAACGATCCCCACAACGATCACAACTACGATACTAGTAGAGGATAACTCAAGAACAGTCTCCACCAAACTCCCAACCAAGAATTTGCTATCTTAATCAGAACCATGACAAGAGAAAGGAACCTCAACGAAAGGCGATGATCACACCCATCACCAAAAGAAAAATCTTCAACGCAGGGGTTAATAACATAACCCATAGGAAAGCCAAAGACACCTTCGAAAGTCGTCAAATCTACATGAAGATGAAATGAACCTGAGACTCGGCCCCTCGGCTGGGGGGCAGAGGATAGAGAAGAGACATCAAGACCTATGATCACCCCATCGCCAGCCACATGTTGTTTCCCTTTGTCAAGTAAAGAGGGCGCCTCTTCAACCACTACCTCCTTATCATGAGAGGGAGTCAGCAAGGAGGCACTTGAAGGAGAGCCCCTCGCGGTTTCCTTCTCCTTGGCAGCCGAGGGCCCGACCTAAGAGTTAGGTTTCCACGCCTTGGATTTAAATTGACTTGAACTCTCGCCCACCGCAAGAACCCATTCGGTAACCAGGGGCGAACGTTCTAACAACAAGAAGGAAGCAACATGAGAACAATCATAAGTATATCACAAAGAGAAGAGAATGGAATGAGAACATACTGGAAGCATTAGCAGCCTTTCCTGACTTAGAAAATTTCTTGGCTTGATAAGCGGAACTAGAGGGTCCTTCCCTCTCATCCGATTCAACGGTACGTTCGGAACGCTCTGCCTACACCTTATATGTTTCTCCATGAAATCAACCTACAAAGGGTCATACGAGCCCCCGCCTCATACGAGTCCACCTCGGACACCCAAGACACAGGACAGTCAGATTTGGTCTGACTACCTTGGAAAACGATCTTCAAGGTCTCCCTGTCTGAAGAAGAAAGCTTCCCAAAAGTGAGTCATCTATACGAACAACCAACGCAAAGATCGACCCTTACCCATGGAGGGGCGAGATACGCCTACTACGGGGGCAACCTTAACACCAAGGGAAGAGGGCGGACTTTTAGTTTCCCCAAATGGAGCAACGCTCCAACGCATCCGAAGGAAGGGTCAACCCTTAACACATGTCAATAGACCCCTTCACTCGCGGCGGTAAGAAGAAAGCTTGTAAGCATTTTCACCCTCACTTTTATGGGGAACAAATTGCAGGGTAAAGGTCAAGAGCTATACACACGCTCCAACGAATGAAGGAAAAATGTTACACATGCCGAATGTCGAGGTTAATGGACAATGCTCACACTAGTACGAGGGAGGCGGAACGTTGTGTCCCATTGAGTGGCAGAGTTCCCACCCTCAAGTAAAGGAGAGGTCTATGCTCTCACCTTTGCACTTATGCTCGTATTCATGATTAACATCTACAGGTACATCAATGTCATCACTCATGCTTATACTCACAACCCGTTCATACATACATACATGTTCATGCTTGCACTCATATGCATGCCCACATACACACTCCCGTGTGTTCAAACATTTAGACGTCCATGCACATGGCCGCCATATATTTATGCATACATTCATGACTACAATCGCAGCATGTCTCTACTCACTCCCATCCTTATGTTCCTACGTGCATGTATGCTAGTACACATCCTCATGTTCATGATATGTCCATGTTCACTCCTAGTTAACATCCTATAGGCATATTTTCTAGTATCCCATACTTAGAAAAATTTTAGACCAAAATTAAATTTTTCTCCGCCTAGACAAATCCCGGCATGAAATCGAAGTATGAGTCACTTATTTGTATTCATATTGCATCCTTATGCAAGCGTGTATTTTTTGATTATACGCCCGTAGCAAAGATAGATTTATTACTCCCACCTCAGACGGACGCGTGCTTAGGCACACGTCCGTGCTACTCTGACGTTTACAATTCCTCTATCTCATAAGGCAGGGGTAGAGTCAGAGGCACGCATCCATGGGTAAGCAAGCATTCAGACAAGAAGGTAAAACCCCGGTTTCAAATTGCGCGTGTCATACCATCCTAAAATAGAGTCAATCAAGGGTTAGGCCATTGGTTGACTCAGGGGCATGTGATGGATATACGCCCAATTTGAACCCGTTGACTTCCGAATCGTTGTATTTTTATCATCCTATTAATGATTGTAAATCGAAACTTCAACCCGAACACTTCGCGAGAACACCAACGGCCCGGACGAGGCCGAAGCGCTCGTCCGGCCGAGTCAAACTCACCTAGGTAGGGTTGGGTGGCCACACCCGACCTCCCCTAGGGGAGATTGGGTCGGCCAACCCGATCTCCCCTAGGGGGGATAGGGTTGGCCAACCCTATCCCCCCTAGGAAGGGTTGGGTGGCCTCACCCAACCCCTACCCTTGGGGGTTGGATTTTCCTCCCCCCAAGGGCCCCGGCACCATTTTTGGACTCCCATACTCGGTTTATTCCGCCTACCTTATCCGTATCCTAAGGTCTTAATTATATGTTTAAAGGTTAATTAACTGTGTTTAAGGGTTAACGATGTCATTAAGCCACCTTAATGACACCGTTGCCTATAAATACCCCACCTCCACTATTCATTTGATCATCTTGGCAAGTTGCATAATTTTGCTCTGACATCTCTCTAGCTTTATCTCTCTAAAACCGTACTGACTTAGGCATCGGAGAGGGTTCATCAGGCACCACCCCCCCCCCCCCTCTGTGCCTGGTATTGCCCCTCTTGCAGGGTGGCAAGGAGAAGAGAGCCAAGGAAGCAGAAGAGCATGAAGCAGAAGGACAAGCCCCAGGGGGTAAGAAGGACAAGCCTCAGGGGGTCAGAAGGAGAGAAGGAAAGGAGGTCAGAAGGAGAGAAGGGAAGGAGGTCAGAAGGAGAGAAGAGAAGGACATATATCAGAACAACTACCCCAAGGGAGCAGAAGGGCATGGATCAGAACGACTAGCCCTAGGAACACTGAACCCGACATTTCATAAGTGGGAGATAAATTCTAGATTGACGACCCGTTGACCTAGACTTTATAACCTAACAGTGATCAGCGACAATGGTCCGCCGTGTAACGGGTCTCAGGTGAAGGAGTATCTGGAGGAGTTGAGTATCGAGCATCAGACAGCTTCTGTACGCCATGCTCAGACTAATGGCCAGGTGGAATCAGCCAACAAAATCGTGATGGATGGCCTGAAGAAGAGGGTCTATGCCTTGAAGGGCAAATGGCTGAACGAGCTGGAAAACGTGCTTTGGGCCGTTAGAACGACGCCCAAACGAGCAACTGGGGAGACTCCGTTTGGCCTTGTTTATGGCACGGAGGCTGTTGCTCCCGTGGAGGTGGCCGTAGCATCACATCGGACGAGATATTACGAGCCTCTGATGAATGATGAAATGAGACGTCTGGACTTAGACCTACTCGAAGAGAAGAGGCGGGAAGCCGACGAAGTCCAGGCTCGAATGCGTTTGGCGACGGCTAGGTATTACAATCGGCGAGTTAAGTCCCGACAATTCTTCGTCGGGGAGCTGGTTTGGCGTCGCAACGAGTTCACCCTTTTGGATCGAATCGGCAAGATGTCGCCAAACTGGGAAGGACCTTACAAGGTCGTGGGGATGCCAGCCCCAAATGCATACAAGTTGGAAGACCTCGATGGCAGAGTACTGAAGCATTCTTTTAGTGGCGAACACTTGAAGAAACACCATGCTTGATGAAAAGTCGCCTTAAGTGGTGCCCGATGAAAAGTCGCCTTAAGTGGTGCCCGATGAAAAGTCGCTATAAGTGGTGCCCGATGTAAAATCGCCTTAAGTGGTGTAAGTTATTTGTCGTTTGATTCGATGTAAGAAAATTTTGTGCCATCAATTAATAAAGAGGTTGCTTCCAGTCAGAATTATTCTTAGATTTATTCTAAGCATTATAAAGTCGCCTTGAATGGCGCACGAGAAAAGTCACCTTGAGTGGTGCACGAGAAAAGTCGCCTTGAGTGGTGCACGGAAAAAGTCGCCTTAAGTGGTGCCCGACGAAAAAAGTCGCCTTAAGTGATGCACGAGATTAAGTCGTCTTAAGTGATGCACAAGATTAAGTCGTCTTAAGTGATGCACGAGATTAAGTCGTCTTAAGTGATGCATGAAAAAAGTCGCCTTGAGTGGTGCACGAGATTAAGTCGTCTTAAGTGATGCACGAGATTAAGTCGTCTTAAGTGATGCACGAAATTAAGTCGTCTTAAGTGGCGCGTGATTCTTAGGTTTATTCTAAGTATTGAAAAGTCGCCTTAATTGGTGCATGATGGTAAGTCACCTTAAGTGGTGCAAGTTAGTATATCGTCTTAAGTGATGTATGAGAATGTCTTAAGTGTCGAGGCTTCGACTTAAGCAAATATAGCAAAGCCACTTGGGGAAGTGCACATAAAAAATCGGAACTAATAAAGTCTGATAATTGATAAGGGCTCAAAGGCCCGACGATTACAAAAGGAGGAGAATACAAGGAAGCAGTTAGGCTTGGTCCTGGTCCTTGTCAGCGGCATCTGCGGGAGCTGGGTCCGCGAGGTCGGTGGCAGAAGGCTCCACAGGGTTAGCCGCGGGAGGATCAACTATCGGGGCATCAGCACTTGGAGGCTCTGCTGTGTCTTCGAAAATCGCGGGAGTACTCCCCCCATCACTCTCCTCCGAAAGATCAAAGTATTTCTTCGCGAAGGGAGCAAGAGAAGGAGACTTGTCGAAGTTAATGGCGTCGCCATACTCCAGGTGGAGCTCCTCAACCGCGTTAAAGAAGGTGTTCTCCACCTCCGCGTTGCAGAACTTCACAGCGTCAGCCTGGAAGTCTTCAGACCTCCGATAATCCTCCCGACCCTTGATCTCGGCCGCGACCAGCTGCGCGGGAACCCCCGCAACTTGCTCCTCCAGAGCCTTCTTCTCGAGGACCAGCTTGTCCTCAGCAGTCTGCCGCTCCTGTCGCTCCCGCCTCAGGAGCCCCTCGAAGTCGCCAACCTGCTTTTGGAAGTCCTGAACCTTTCGGTCGAGGATGGCCTGCTCCTTGGCCAGTTTCCCCCGCGAAGATTTGGAGGCCGCAAGATCCTCCTTAAGCTTGGCGATGGCCGCCCGGTCCCGCTCCCGGGACTCCTCATAGGCAAAGAGGTACCCAAAGAGACGGTTGAAGTCCCCGAGCTCCTACGATAGAAGAAAGAAAAGTGTTAATGGACAAGCAACCAGTCTTACCGATGAAAAGGGAGAAGCAAAGTTTTACCTCTATCCGACGCAGGGACATCTCTCGAACATCCCGACGCATCGCCTCCCGATTCAGGGAAATCGGATACCGCATGGTGGGCAGGATCGAGCCTGCCAGCAGATGCAGAGCCAGTTCTTCATGGGCATCCCCTTGTCGAAGCTGGACCCCTTGCAGCGTTTGGATTGGGGTCCAAGGAGCATCCACCTGCGCGGGGTCGAAGGCCCTGTAGAAACTCCCGTCGAGAGAGAGATGAGGAGGGCCAGCACGAGTCGTGGAGCTCGACCCGGGCGGGGGAAGGAGTGAAGTCGTGGATGGGCGACGGCTGTCGCTGCTGCGGAGAAGACGAGGGGGGCAGCCCCTGAGAGGTTGGTTTCAAGGGGGACTGCCCCGTCCTCCGACGATGACGAAGGGAGCCACCCTCATCAGTCTCCTCGGAGGAGTCCAAGGTTTCCACCCGACGAAATTGTTCGCCGGTCGGGGTTTCCTCCCCAGTTGAGGGAGGCGCCCCTGCTGAGGGTGGTGCACCCGCGGAAGCTTCAGCGCCCGACGGAGCTCCTGAGCGACCTGCACCTAGAGGACGAGAGACTTCAGAAACGTAATCAGGGAGTTTATCAGGATTCTTACACCAAACAATACGTCAGGAGACATATTGGTCCTTCCCGTGGTAATTGTAGTAGCCCGCCTTCAGGACACGAGGAATTTCCCCTCGAAGGACTCGTTTGACGTCAGCAATGCGGGCCTCCATGGTCGAAGGGATCAACTCCTTCGGAACCATCCTCCTGTACGATTTAATAGCGAGGCGGAGCTTTTTACCTTCTTCAGCATTTTGGACGTCGAAGAGCTTGTCCACCTCCACGCGGCTCCGTTTTGGTTGCTCCGCGGAAGGAGATCCCGCTGAAGCAGCAACCTTCTTGGCTGACTTCCTCTTCCGCGTGGGGCGGACAGCATCGGTCTCCCCCTGCTTAAGGATCAGATTGGTCAGCACGGATATCTTCTTGGCTTCAAACAGTAAAAGAAAAAGGATTAGAGATTTACCCACGAAACCATATTGGAGGGGCCGTCGAAGAGCTGCCCCCCGGAGATTATGTCGAGGAGTCGGATCCCGGTATTCACCAGGTCCCGCTCCACGAGAGAATTGGCATCGAGAGGAGTGTAGGACTCCCCCCACCGGTAAAGCTGGATGAGCTGAAGAGTTTGGAAGTCCTCGTCGGTGTAGGTGTGGAAGGTGGGAGGAGAATCCGCTTCCACCTCCCATCGGGGCCACGGGATCGAGGAGTTTTTGATGAAGAAGTAGCTCCTCTTCCACCCACTATTGTCGGACCCCGTATCGACCAGGAGTCCCCGACCCTTGACCACCTTCCAGGTGTCAGAGGTCCAATTGCACAACCCGAGTTGCGTCTTGTTCCACTTCGGCATCCGGGGGTAGAAGGCGCAAACCCCTGCCTCGTTGCACTTTATCCCGTAGAAGGTCCTGAAGAGCTTGAGGCTGTATACCCACTGATGTCGGAAGCAGAGGACTTGGAAGGCGTTCCACAAGCGTATAGCGTGCGGAGAGAAAGTGGTCGGATGAGTTTTGTAGTGCTGGCACATCTCGACCAGATTACCGCATAAGGGAAATCTGATCCCCGCGGATACTTGTCCCGTAGAGACAAATACCTCCCATTTCTGGGGACGAGTAACCTCAAGGTTACCCGAGGGACGGGGCCAGGGATAGGGGAAACGAGGTTCCCAAGTGGAGGTGATACATCCCTCCCGGAGAGCTACATCGTAGGCGGTGCTGGAAATTTCGTTCAGACCATAATCGAAGTTAAAGAGCTTCCTTCCCTCGGAACCGGATTCACTGTCTGAAATCAGCCATGGAAAGGGACATTGGGTTTTCCGGGAAATTGCGAACAAATCAAGCAGAAATAAAGGGAGAAGATAAGCAAACAACAAAAGAGAAACCATTACCAGACATGATGATTGAAGGTTGAAGGAATGAACTTGAGGTTGCCGGAAAAGACGATCGGAGGGACACTAAGGTCTTCGAAAACGCAGAGCTTGAATTTGCAGAGAAATTGCAGAGAGCTTTTGAAAATTCGGAGACGGTAAAAGTGAAACTGTGCCCACGGTTAGGGTTTTATAGACGAAGAGGACAGTCGAAGGGACGCTTCAATCGGAATCGTCGAAGTTGAAGCGTTCTGATATGAACCGTTGAGATGAAATGTGCAGAATGGCAATAGACGCAATGATGAAACAGCCTGAAAAGCATTCTTCAGAAAAAGCAGGCGCGAAAAATCAGGCACGAGTACTGAAGACGTCGCTTCGTTAACTGCTGCATTAAATGGCTGGGGAACCGAGGAGTCCTCTCGAATTTGGCAGTTATCCACAAGATATTGAGGAAACGCGAACGAGAAGACTCATACTGAGTAACTATGCCAAGGGTAAGATCCCCGACTTTGATGTGGGGAGATCGGGAGTTGAAAAGACACGACGAACTGAAAGTCCCTCGTGTCTTGGGGGCAAATGATGGGTTTCGCTACAGCCGTTAGGCCCTTTAACGGTGAGGTAACGGCGAGCGGGCCCACTGGGCCCTAAAATAGAGGTCAAGAAGACCAAGGTGAAGGGTCCCGATGTAGGGAGTCCCGATGATGAAGGGTCCCGACAGAGTCGGTCCCGACAGGTGAGCTGGAAGCTCCCGATGAGAAGCCTTTAAGTAGGCCCCGGTGATGAATCCCTGAGAATGATTGGCCCTGTCACGATGACGAGGGGCCCCGAGCGGTGACACAACGAGATAACTCTGGAGTCCCCGATGTTAGTCGGGACTTGCTATCAGAGGTTAAGGCCAAGATACGCGGGGCGTGGCCGAGATAAGCGAGATCATGGCCTAGATAGGCGGGATCGTGCCCGAGATACGCGGAATACGGGCTAACCACCCCCAACGGTTCACCAGGTAACTGAGGTACCTCTCCTCCTATAAAAGGGCAGAGGTCACCTCAGATCAATTATGTTGTGATATACACTTTGAGAATCCTGCTTGCCACTGTTTACGAGATACTCATTTAAGCATCGGAGAGGGATTCTGGGTCACCGCCCGGTCTATCCCCTATTTGCAGGACCACGTGGAGCGAAGGAGCTAGGATCGCCGTCAAGGACCGTACCGGAGTTCCACCGTGATCCAACAAATACTTATATATTACACTCTCAAATACATTACTAACTTAAGCTTCGGAGTGGAATCAGGGGCCATCCCCACCCCTTTTTAGGTGCTCGACCTTAAAAGTCTCCCAGAGGAAATAAAGTCCTCGAGAGAGCTACGTCCAAGGCGAAGCCTAGAAGTCCATTCCGTGAAGTTTGTGGTCACGTCATTTTGATCCCAACATTTGGCGCTGTCTGTGGGAAACAGATCAAAAAGTCATGGCCCCACCCAGAAGTCGAATCAGGCAAGGTCCGCGACGAGTGAGAGGGTTGTCCTCGTTCTCCTATCTCCGATCTCCGTTATGCTCCGAGTACCTACAAATGGACTACCGAACACCAAAGGGGGGTGCTCGGTGAGCCCACTCCGATGCCTAAATAAGTATATGCTCTAGAGAGAGAAAATCTAGAGAGAATGGAGAGCAAAATGCATGAGAGCTCAAGTTGTTCAAATGAAATGGCAAGAGTCCTATTTATAGGGCTCTTGGACCATTAGTCGACTAATCGCAAAATTAGTCCGTTAATCATGCGTTTAACTAAGATAAGTAGGGATTAGGCCAAGCTAAGCATCAGAAGTGTGGGGGACGATTTTGGTAGTTCGGGGTATGCGCGGCCCGGGGGAGACCCCCGGGCCGAAAATGTTCGGTTTGGGGATGTCCCTAGCCGAACTTTGTCTCGTGGGTCTTTGGCGATGTTTTTCTCTAAGTTCGGGTTTTGTCGTGTGTCGATCTAAGATCTTTTTGGGTCCGAGTGGTGAGTAAGTCGGGTCGAAACGGGTCTAAGTGGGTGTATATCCATCATAGACTGATACCTTATCTATTCTATCTTCAAATGCCATTTACAAGCAAAAATTTCTCAACAATGAACTTTATAATCACAGAAGGAAACAAAAGTCCTACCAACGAACAACAACATAAAAAATTCAAAAAACAACACTAAGGCAACCTAGAATTTTTATTTTTATTTTTAGGGTTTAAAGTTTAAACCTACATATCCCGGTCAAGCGACGGGAACAGTGACCTTTCACGGCAGCTGGAAAAACGAGCCGGAATCTACTATTCTCTTGGCTAGAATACTAGTGCTACTGCTACTGGATTCAGTCATTGTTGCTGGAATCGGGCGTTAATGCTGGTGCTGGTGCTGCTGGAGTCGGGCGTTGATGATGCTGATGATGGAGTCGATGCTGCTGCTCATGCTGAAGCTACTGGAGGACACGCCGGTGGTTGTGGAAGTGCTGGTTGTGCGGCGCCGAAATTGAATAACGAGAGTGAGAGTAGGAGGGTTTGGATTGAGAGAAGACTGCGGCGCCGAAATTGAATAACTGAAGCAGAAATAAAATTATAAGTCTTATATATAGCATATTGAGCCTTTAAGTTTCTAATTCCTTAAAGTGTGAAAAAAAGAGTGAAAAAACTATAGAAAGTTAACAAGTGCCACATGCCAGTTAACAATTTGATATAAATTGGAAAGATAATCATGCAATGCATTGCCATGTGGCAGTTGTTAACTTTCTATGGTTTTTTCACACTATCTACCAAAGCCCATTAATATAGATAACTCCTATATTTTATAATATTATTATATTATATATTATATATATAATAATTAATAAATAAAAAAATTGAACCAATTATATTTTGGCATTAGTATATTTATTTAAATTTTATTTAATTATTCGTAACCAAATTTTTTTATTTTTTAATAAAATTTATCTATTAGGACAATTTACAAGAATATGTAAGAATTTTTTTAATCACTATCGAAGTCCTCACCCCAAAACAACCTTCTACATTGAAAACATTACATTACTGCTGAAAACAACTTTTTACAGCGGAAAAAAGCTATTAGACCATTTCCAATGGTAAAGACATTTTGAAGGACATTTGTCGCCACATCAGCGCCGCATAGACTATGTGTCATAGAAGAGAGAGAAAAATGAATTTTGTCCAAAGTCCTCACAATGTGCAAAACCCGTTTTGGACACATTAAGCAAGCCATTTTGGATCTATATGGTTTTAATATGATTTAAATAAATAAAATGTATTTAATTATAATTTACTTTTTAATCAACTAATTATATTATTATACATACAAATAAATATTTTATTCAAGTAGTTATCTATGAAATAATATTATAAAATAGAAAATTTCATTGTATTAAATTTTTTATTAAATAATTAAGCTACATCATTAATCACTCATAGTAGACTTAAACGGAATTTGCACGAGTATTATGAAATTGTCAAATATGTTCGATTAAGTCTTCTTGTAGTTGTCGATGTGTCTGTTTATCAGGAAGTTGGATATTATTTTTGGTATACCTCTCATAGTCACAATAATATATAACATTTTATATACTACAAACATTTTATTATTATTTGTAAGTCATTTTTATTTTTGTTAAAAATAAATAAATTAATTAAATGTCTTGGAAACACAAATGTCCTAAGGACAACTTAGAAGAAAGAGAAAAAAATTATGGATGGACAATTAGTGGTGTGGACAAAATTTGTCATTGCCTCTCACATCCACATAAGCAAATGTCTTGCAAAATTTGCCCCATTGGAAGTGCTCTTATAGAAACAAGATCTTACCTCGGTAAATAGTCGTTACTAAAAGCAACTTCTTGTAGCGGTAAGGTTCCGTTGCTAAAAATGACTTCTCACAACAACAAATAGTTGTTGCTGAAAACCTGTTATTGTAGCGACAAGGGTAAATAAGTGTTTTGGTACAATATGCTTGACGATTTTTTGCTTTTGGTGCAACATCTTTTTTTTGGTATACTTTTGGTGCAATACGTTTGCAATTTGTACCACTTTTGGTGCATCCATTAGTTTGACCGTTAAATAGTCACGTGACTTGCACATGTATATCCCCAAATTTCTATTTTTATCAGTTTAGTCCTCAAATTTATTGTCCTAAGTTTTTATTTTTGCAATTTATCCCCTAAATATTTTCAACCGCACCCTAGGGCTAAATTGACCTAGCCATATTACGACCCATGGCTAGGTCGAACCATGGCTAGGGTCACCGGACCTGGGCGACCTTAACCATGGTCCGACCTAGACATGGTTCGGACCATGGCTAGGTCAATTTAGGCTTAGGGTCATATTGGGTCAATTTTACCATAGGGCTAAATTGACCTAGCCATGTTTCGACCAATGGCTACATGGCTAGGGTCCCCGGGCCTTGGTGACCCTAGTCATGGTTTAAATGGCTATGTCAATTTAGTCCTAGGGTGCGGTTGAAAATGTTTAGGGGCTAAATTGTAAAAATAAAAAGTTAGGACAATAAATTTGAGGACTAAACTGAAAAAAATAGAAATTTGGGGCTAGGCATGTGCAAGTCACGTGACTATTTAACTGTCAAACTAACGGTCAACTAACAGATGCACCAAAAGTGGTACAAATTGTAAACCTATTGCACCAAAAGTATAAAAAAAATGTTGCACTATAAGTCAAAGAACGCAAACATGTTGTACCAAAACATTTATTAACCCTAGCGACAATTAATAAGTGCTAAGGTACTTTTTGCAGCAACGGTTAACCGTTAGCAAAAGGGCCGTTTAGTAACGACTTTAAAGCTATCATGACAACGAAGATTTAACAACGGGATCGAGATTAATGAAAGGTGACTAACACGATTGTCTAGCAAGAATCGACATAGAGCTTTAGTTTTTTGGAATAATAAAAGTTATGTTGCAGGTTTTGATAATTCTATTTTTTGTAGATAGCTTTAGTAGCGGCAGTTAAAATCCGTTACTGAAACTTGTTTTTACCTTCAAGATTGAGGCGCTACTGAAAATAGCTTTTAGTGGTGAGCACAAAGTCACCACTGCAAATACCTTTTTAGTAGAGCTTAAACACCGTTGCTGAAACTTACGTTTAGTATCAACTAATGAGCCGCTACTGAAAACTGCTTTTAGTAGCGACAATTAAACCGTTACAAATATATATACTTTTAGTTGCAGTAGATTCCGCTAAGGTATATTTTTGTAACGGTTTTTAGATGTTACAAAAAACTGGCATTAATATAAAAAAAATCAAGTCACTACTAAAACTGACATTTACCATCAACCTTTAGTAGCGGAAAAATTTATTTATTGTTGTAGCCCTGTTTTCTTGTAGTCCAAATAACTATAAGAAATTGGGTTAAGAACACAATAGGGGCCTGAATGTTTGCCCATGTTGCCAAAAGGGGTCTGAATTGAAAAAACGTATTATTAAGGGCCTGAATTTTGAGTTTTGTGTATAATTGAGGTCTCCGTCTATTTTTTCTGTTAAAAGTGACGGAAAGTGGTCACATGTCAAGCCTGTGACCAAAAATAATTTGAAAACCCGAAAATGCCCTTTGACCAAAGTGTCTCTCTCATATGTTTGACCTAAAATGACGAAAATACCCTTTAAGCCACCACAACTCCGGCGACCACCACCATCCCGACTCCGGCAACCACCACCGGCCTCCGGCGACCACCACCGGCCTCCGGCGACATCCACCGACCGGGAGCCACAGAGCTCCGATCAGGAGCCCTGTGGCCCCGATCGGAGCCACAGAGCTCCGATCGGAGCTTTGGAGCTCCAATCGGAGCTTTTTTGCTCCGATCGGAGGCCGGTGGCGGTCGCCGGTGGTGGTCGCCGGTGGTGGTCGCCGGGTGGTGGTCGCCGGGCGGTGGCCGGAGCGTGGTGGCCTTAAGGGTATAGTTAGTGTGTAGGGGTATTTTAGACATTTCACATTTTATTAATTAAATTGATAAATTGTTTAATAATTACAAAAGGGTATTTTTGTCTTTTCACGCGATTCTGTTAGATTTAACAGAAAATTTGGACGGAGACTTGAAAAAACACAAAACTCAAAATTCAGGCCCTTAATAATACGTTTTTTCAATTCAGACCCCTTTTGGCAACATGGGCAAACATTCAGGCCCCTATTGTGTTCTTAACCCTAAGAAATTATGTATTTGATCCAAACTAAATATTAGTTGATAGATAGTTCATACATTGCACTGCGCATAAACGATACAATCAACAAATGTTCCTCTCCAACTGAAATGGATCATTACGCCCCCAAAGATTTGACAACATTAAACTGATAGACCTAGTCTGGACTTTACCGTGAGACTATCCCTAGCGCCCCTACATGCAACTACGTGCAAACAGGAAACTAACCTAGCTAGTTGGACTCCAAGGCCTATATCCTAATTATTAGGACTTGATCTCCCCAAGTGAACTTGTACTCGATCACTGGTGCGATTCGATCTGCACAAATAGATGATACAAAAGACTATATTTATGACATTGAATCGGTCATTGAACCGACTCATTAGTAGCCTTGAACCAACGCATTAATGACATGTTTGATTGTATGTATTAGGATATACTAATACATGTCTTAGCTAATACTTTGTTTTATTTTGATATTGGTATTAGCTAATACATGAGTATTAGCTAATACTCATTTCTATAGACTCCAAAAAAAGAATGTATTAGCTAATACATAGTGTCTAATGACCAAAATAACCATAATCTTACTTAATTTATAATAACTACGCCAACTTCGGGCTAGGACACATCAGTTTCGGTCGAGTCATGTCAGCCGGGTCGGGTCATTTTTGGGCCGAGTCAGTCATATTCGGGTCGGGTTGGGCATGTTCGGGCTGGGCCGGGCTCGAATCACATCGGGCGGAGACAAAATCCCGATAAACCCGAATTCCCGAAAAATCCGCCCTAGCCCGTCCCGAAATTGGGCCCGAGCCCGTATGGGAGGGACTTTTACTCCCAACTAGGGCTAGGGGTATGGTTTTTTTTCAAAAAATCATGAAAGTCCCGAATTGTCCCTAGTTATTTACCATAATTCAACAATTTACAACTTAAATAATCTAATTATACTTAAACAAGATGAATATAAAACAAAATAAAGCCTAATTAGTAAGTAACTTACGTAGCTTCATTTCTTTCTTCGTCAATGTATCGTTAACTGTCTGGACATTCAGTTTTAGTTTTTCATTTAAATATTCTTTGCACTAGATCATTTATTTATAGTTTTAGATTTTACCATTTAAATCTTCAACTCCTTTCAAGTGATGGAGCTGGTTTGGAGTTGATTTGGAGCTGACTTGGTGTTGGAGTTGATTTGGAGTTGCGCTGAACATGAATGCTAATGTTCGTATTGTAGAACTTAATCTACGTGTGCGAACTTAATGAATTGTTTGTGAACTTGATGTAAGTGATCGTGAATTCGATGTATGTGTTGGTGAATTCAATGTATGTATTCGTGAATTTGATGAATTCTTGAACTTGGATTTGTATTTAGTTGATAATTAAGGTTCATTCTTAAGTGTAAACTAAGATTGTCCCTAGCCCGTCCCGAATTTGAAAAGTCCCGACCAAGTAGGGACTTTTCAAATATTTAATATGAGAGAATTAAGAAAATAGAGTATCTAAATTATGATAATATATATATAATATTTCTCATTTATATATATATAATAATAATAAAAATTGGTTGTTATAGAATTATAGTATTGGTGTTTTTTTTTCCATTTATATCATGAATAGTCATTTAAACATTTTTTTAATCAATTCTATGGAATAATTATTCAGATAATATGTAATTATTATATAGTCTATTTAATATAACTTCTAAACACTTATTACATAACATAATAAACCCCGCGCACCGCGCAATGCGCGGTGCAAATACCTAGTTTGACAAGTATTAGGGACAGGATTAATAGCCTGTCGTTATTAAGTTGGTAAAATTATTTTGTTAAAGCCCACTTGTACTTCTTTTAGGCCCAAGGTCCACTTTACTTCACTCATGTCCACGCTTCTGTAAGACAAAACGCTACCCCACTTTCTTCTTTCTTTTTTCCTTTTCATTATTTCATTATATTTAAATCTAGGGTTTTGAAGTCATATCCCAGACCAGATTCCTCCCCGTTGCCACCAGCAACCTCTTTCCTCCTCTCGCTGCCGCAGTGTCAAATCTCCCTATGCTCAAATATCTAGGTTTAAACCAGCTTGTTCTGTCAGTTTCACAGATTCCGGCGATAGTTTCACGGAGAAGTCAGGGTACCTGTTCGAGGTGAGCTCGACGGAGCCCGCTTCGCTGGCTGAGTATGATGTCTCCAGAATTGCCGCTATCTTTCGGCAAGTGGTTCGCCTTGGATAATTTGATAGTGCCTCTGATCGATCAGATGAGATGATTAAGGTTTGTCCTTAACTCTTTATCGCTTTACTTCCACTGCAGTGGCCAAGGGAGCTATTGTCACAATTTGGCTTCATGTTTTTGGGTGGTTTTGAATCCATTAAATTTGAGTTCAATTGTCAAATTGAAGAATCATACCCGAAATTGGTTTTACAGGTCAGAGCAGAAGAAATTCGGAAAATATTGGTTGACTTGGCCCAGTAAGTCACTTGGATCAGTAGTTCTTTTACTGGTGAACTCTCACTTTTGCATGACAGACTAGCTCCATTTTCATCGGAGATTGCTTTTTATATGATATGCAAGAACTTAAGTTACAGATTTGAGTTAGTGGTAAACATTATATACGCGTTGGTATTATTCTTAGAGCTTTGATTGAAATTTGAACATAGGTACTCGCAATGAATGCATGAGATGAACTACAGAAAAGAAGCATACAATGGCATCAGGTTCATGTATTTCCTGGTTCTTTACACGTGTCTATTTACCAAGATTCATAAATGTATAACGGTGGTTGATTCCAAGTTATTATCATATTCTAGTTGACATGTTTCATATGTACTTAGAGCAACAGTAGTTTGGTAATTATAAGGATCAAAATGAGGACCATAGGTCCATAACATTACTAGTGATGATTCAAGACATTGGTTCCCGTACTTAGAAATTGATGCTGATTTTTCTTTAAGGGACTCTTTGGTAAGGAGTTATTTCTATATAGTAACTTCATTGCTAATATATTATTATTGTCCATTGACTGTTGTAGGGAAAAAAATTGTTTGAAGTTAATGATCTTTACTTGGTTGAGGTAGTTTCTTAAACCAATTTCACATATCTCTTTATAATTATTGACAGTTGATATTATTGTCCTGATATATTAGAAGGAATTGCAACAGGCTTTAACCCCAACTACAAAGTACTAGGCAGCACATACTCGTGGATTGCAAAAAAAGTATTAACTGACAGCTCATTGAAACTTCAGCAATCTCTACAAGAACTTTATGATGTAGATTATGGCCATTGTGTACCACGCTGTATCCATGAGGTAGAATCTGAACTCATTTAATCATTTTCGATATTTTCAGGATGGTAGCTTCATAGTTTGTGTCGGAAAGTGCATATCCACGAAGAATCAAGCAATTCTATTTGTGGGCGAAGTTACAACTTTTATGCTTTGATGAAATTATATGGTCTTAGAGTTATATTCATCTGATCTAAGTATCATATTACACTATTATATCAGTTGCCTGAGAAGATCTTGAAGACCGGTTGCAGTCCCAGTTTGAAGATAACACTCTTCTCCTTCTCAGATAACATCCTTGGAAATACGACCTGTTTGATAAAGTGAGTGATCACTGAATTCTTTTTTATCCAATGGTATATTTTTCAGTGTCATCGAGAACTACTTGCTCCTCGATCGATTGCTCTCGTCTAATTATGTTTGGTTTTCTCACGATAGGAATAATCAATTTCATGAGATTTATGAGGAAGAGAGATAAACTACAGAGGCTGCATCAAAGAGGAAGAAGATGTGCTGCTATCAGACCGTCAAAATCGGTGAGTACATATCTGCAAGCATTTTCCCATTCTTGAATTGAATTGGTTCATTGTGATTATTGGAGCACCTTTATGATGTATGTATGAAATCTGTGGGATATATAACATCTGACTGGATGTATCACTAAGGGGCAGATTTACATCGATATGCAACTTCAGAATAGACAGGTACACATATCTTTGTAAACAATGAGTTTTGTCAAGAGTGTGATTTAGTGGACTTGGCTATTAAGGTGATAATATCCAGGAAAGATATATTGGTCCTTCAGTCCAAACACTGTTTTGGAACTTGGTTTCTTTGGTAGTGTATTGCTATTCGCTCTCTTACTTTTGAGGTCTATCTTCAATTTTCCTTTTACTTAATGAATCAAAAGTATTCTTTTGATGTTGAAAGATATACCCACCGATCAATGTGCTTCCATCCTTGTTTCAGCTTATGAAGGTGAAGTAGTGATCGGATTTAATCAACTGCCGATTTAATTATACTTGCATGTTACTTGGTGAAGTCCAACACATTCTAATTTCCTCTATTAGATGAACAGCTCAGAGTGCTATCGGCGAGGGAATGATGCGTAGGGATAACTCTGATGTCTCCAACCAGGTCTTCTAATTGCTGTGGTTCTTAAAAATGTCGACCTCATTTTTAAGTAGAGTATGAACTATCTTACCTCTGGACTATATTTCCTTTCAGGTGTATGCAAACTATGCTATCAGGAAGGATGTTCAGGCAATGAAAGCTGAATTTAATCAACTGGTTAGTATCACATTGAGGAATATAGACAACTGATAATAAACTTACAGGTTGTGGACACATGAAGAGAAGGAGATAGCAATTGTTATCCACTAGGTTTCTTATTTCAAGCACTTAGCTCCTTTGGCAATGACCGAAGTCTTGGTAACAAGCATTTTATGCTCTCCTTTGAAGTACGCTTCTGGTCTATCAACATTTTATCCATTCTTAAGTATTGGACAGTTCTTGGCCAAAAAAAAAGTATTGTACAGTTTGTCTCTGTAATTATTTAGAGGTTGGTCAAAAATCTAACCGTTTTGGTTCATTTTTTGCCTCTGTAATGTATTGTAAATGAATATTCTTGAAATGTAAAGACTTATTTTATAGGAAATGAGATATTACAAATGAAGAATTTTTGTTTGGTTTCTTTTGTTGTCTATTAGCTAAATTAAAATGGAGGATTTTGTGGCAAAAAAATGGGAATCCTATTAGCGACAGGTATTTTCTTGTCGCTAAAGCTTAACGACAGGTATTTCCTGTCGCTAAACTTAGCGACAGGATGAGTATCCTGTCGCTAGTATTATTAGCGGCAAGAGCTTCAACGACAGGATAGCGACAGGATTTTTGGCTTTCAGCGAGAGGAATACCCTGTCGCTAAAAGCCATTTTTCTAGTAGTGATTTGAGTTAAAAATTAAGGTTTATTTTCATTTTTAGGTGTAAACAAGGGTTGTCCCTAGCCCGTCCCGAATTTGAAAAGTCCCGACCAAGTAGGGACTTTTCAAATGTTTAACATAGAGCTAGGGCTAGGGACGGTTGTGGAAAATTCCGAAAACTAGAGCTAGGGACATTTTCTTAAAAAATCCCGCTCATTTTTCCCGAGCTCACCCTAACTAAAATCATGTCAATTTTCAATTTGTTTTGAAGAAGCTAAAATTCTCTAAAAAACGAATTATTTGTACAATGATCCTCCAATTATATTTATAGGAGTGAGCAACCAATTCACAATAACACTTATTATGGTCTTTGTGATGGTATGTAGAAGTTAAAGTGCTATTGTTGTGATTGTGATTGACATGAATGAGAATAATATTTAGAAGTTTCTAAAAATGCAAAGATGGAAATAATAATAACAAAATATGTCTTTGATATGAACTATATTAAATATTGCATAAAAGAAAATACAATTTAACTCACATTTATAATGGTGAAAGATATGATGGTATTTGCTTTAATTTTTTAGAAGAAAAAAACAATAAATATTTATACATACAAATGCTTTTTATATATAGTTCTTAAAAGGTATGTTAAAGTTGCTATATGTGATTAACCATAATATTATATGACTTAAAAAGAAACAATATTAAATTATTAATATTGATTAGTCCGCATATATCTATCTATGTATGTTGGTAAACTAAATATTCGCATATAGCTTCTCAAATCTCATGTATCAAATGAATTTGGAAAATCAGTGCAAATAAATATATTTCTCATGAACCACTAATAAATTAGCTGCTCTCCTTGGCCAATGAAGGGGCTGCTGGAGTTAAGGATTGAAATTAGGTCATACTAGCTACTAACCCCGCGCACCGCGCGGGTAAAATATTTTAAATGAATATGCAATTTTAAATGTATGGGGTAAACCATATCTAAATAATATAGTTTAAAATACTTTATTCATTCGATTATTTTAATAAAAATATATAATTTTTATAAACTTAATATATTTTACTAAGTAACTATATTAATATTAGTATTTCATGTCTTATTAAATATTTTTTTTGTTTATAACTTCCCAATACATTTTCGTTCGCCAATAATTATTCATTGTAAAAAATATCATCTAAATAAATATAAGTTAAAATAATTCATTATTAATTGTAAAAAATATATCATCTCAATATATATACGATAAAATAATTAATTTACTATAGTTCCAAACAAAAATTACTCAAAGTTTTATAAACAAAGTTAATATTTTTTTAGGTAAGTATTTTATGTTAAATCTCTATCAATTTTTTTATTAAATCTTTTACCCACATTTTCTCTCACCATAAATAAAAGCTTATCTTATGTATCTAAATTAATGAATTTAATGCAAAGGCCAGTAATATCTCATCCAAATTCCCACAGATTCAATTTAGTTGAAGTTCGTTAGATCCGCTGACCATTGTTGTGAACTTCCCTAAAAAAAAAACAAAAATTATCAAATGAAAAATTATATATGAAAAAAAAGTGTCCGATTTCACACGGATTTTAATCCGCTTACTATTTTTCATAAAATTGATAAAGATTGGATTCTTATGAATATGATTAAGAGTGTAGCTTATATGTAGATTTTTGATATAGTACATATATATATCTCAGTTAGAGAGGTCAAGTCTATTAGATATGAGAGCCTCCATCAACTTAGTATCTCGTCTCCTTCTCTTCTTAATGACTTGTTGACTTCCACCTTGCTCACCATGTCATCTTGCTGAAAATTGTGTGAGAAAAAATATGTATTAATAAACATCATTAATTACTATACATCGTTAACATTAACAATATGTAGCCACATATTTTTTTTTTATTTTTTTTTTTTTATCCTCGTATGAGCTGATAGCATAACCTGCAAAAATCTTTGTACATATACTACATACGACGTTAATTTTTTGTAACCAAAAGATATATATATATATATATATATATATATATCAGCGAATTCGTAATTTAATCTATAACTAACTGATTAAACTCAATTTTTTTGTTTTATGCAGCCGGTACTTCATCACTCGCATGATGTTAAATAACCTGCAACAATTACAAATATCTTGTAAGAATTAATTGCAAATGCGAGTATGTTTATCTTAAAAAACTTAGCTAGTTAGTTTGGTCATAACAAACTTACCTCATATTTGATCTGAGTGAAACAGCTTTCCATCGACATTATTTATGTGGAGTTGTCGTGAGCCATTCGCGAGTAAAAAAAAAAAACACCAATGATGGAGAAACTCCTTGGTCGGAATCTTTGTCAATGAAGATCACAAGCTTGACCATCACCACATGTTAATTGTCATCCTTGGCAGTAATCTAAGAAGACCTAACCTAGCTAGTTGTATATACACAAAAAAAGTGAAGCTTATATATATACAAATTAAAATAGCTAAAATATATTATAACAACATACGATATAATGCTTTGGCCCCGAGCAAATGTAGTACACTACGGGGAGGTATCGAATTGCCTTAGGAATTGCTCAAAAAGTAATGGTTTGATCGAATTCATATCTCTCCAATCGTAGTTGGTGGTAGTTTAGAGTCGAAGCAAAAAATATAAGTTTGTGCATGTAAACCAACAATATATACATATACATATTTATATTATACAATAAAAATAACGTAGATCAACATAACATTAGTAATAAGTACGTGAAGTAAAATTTAAAAATAACATATAAAGATTTGAGATACGTACTTATCAAGGAGAACAAACACTTTAATTGGACCGGAACGCTGTTTCCATCCGAAAAATACTATTCACGGGCCAAAATCCGAACGTCCACCCGAAAAATACTATTCACGTCAAAAAATCTTCGAAACTACTTGATTCTGCTTGCATCAGTTTCAGAAGATTCGTTTCCAACTGCGTTGCGATTTCTGAGGTCCTTCGTGCTTGCTAAATCCTGGATTTCTTTGGGCATCTCTCAGTTCGTGCTTGCTAAACCCAAGATCTCTTTAGGCATCTCTTGGTTGTATATATATTATATATATAAATAACTTGAATAGTCACTATAATATAATAATTAAAATAAGAAACTTTCTGTCACTATATTTTATAGAATAATCAGCCAAAATAATTTTATTGGTGAACAATACATATATGATGGAAAAAAGCAACTCGTATATAGTTGTAAAAATAGAATAAAATATATATTTAAATAGAAATTTGTAAAAATAAATAAAATATAAACCGTAGTTGATGAGTGGAGGAGTTTACCAAAAGTTGTAATATATATATATATATATATATATATATATATATATATATATATATATATATATATTGTATTGCTTTATATCTTTAATATTGTTATTATTATGTATATAATCGTTTTTTTTTTGGCAAAACATGTATATAATGATCGTTTACTATATCTTTCCATTGACTGATTTTACTTTATTTGTTAAAATATATAAATCTTTGTTCGTTAAAATTTGTATGAGGTTATTTCTAAATATTACTTATACAGTATATTGTTAAATATGAATCTTCCTAAATTTAATACACTATTCTATTGCTTACGTGGCGACATGTGGTCTTCCGGAGCCAAACTGTATAGATAATGAATTTAAATGGAAACTTTTAATTAATTTGTTTCTTTATTTTACGTAGAGATTAAAATAGGAAATAAAAATACTTCTTAAATTACAACCAACCAATATTATGTATCTAAATTTAGAGAACCTATATTAAATTCCAATTAAATTAGGAAACGCTGACTGGACAAACTGTCCACGTGTCAGTCAGATGGCTTCCGGTACCGAATTAATATAATACTAGCCACTAACCCCGCGCACCGCGCGGGAAAAATTGCAATAAAATTAAACTAAAATAATTAAAATTTCTTAATTTGTTGAATATGTGACATTATTAAAAAAAATGGATATAAATTAATTAATTGTAATGCATTAGTTTAATTAAAGTATTTAACACTGTTTATTATTTAAAATATTCCATAGTAATCAAATAGTCAACATTATATATCATTTTTATAAGACTATAAATAAAATAATAGAAAATGAAGTAAGAAAATTGTGTTAAGTGTTAAAAAAAACTAAAATCGGTTGAAATTTGATTTGAGAAATAAAAATAATTTGAGGATTTTTATAGATATGATATTTAAAAATTCAAATATTTAAACCATTAACCTACCATGTGCGTAAAATTGCAAATAAAATTAAAACTAAAATAAATTTAAGTTTTCTTAATTTGTTGAATATGCAATATTATTTTAAAATATTTTTTTGAATAGAAATTAAATAATAGTAATATTAATTTTCTCATTATATTATCCTTGAAGAGAAAAAATAGTTACTATATAATATATATAACTCGTTCTGCAATTTAAATTAACATTTTATGCATAACCTTGATATTTGTTATATATCCTATATCTTCTTTCTAATAGAGAGATATAACAATACGAAGCAGTGCCTCCCTTAATAAAAAAAATTAATAGAATATAATAAATATTCAACAAATTGGTGAAACAATAATTTATTTATACAAATAAAATTTTCATTTAAAGTTAACATTCATATATTATTATAGTATTAAAATATAAAAGTAAAATTATATGGACACATATATTTCTTTAACTGTATTTAATATATCTTTAAATAATTAATAATGGCCTTTAATATGCACAAAAAAATTGGCGATAATATATATATATATTAGTAAAAAAATATCCAGTACAATATTATATGTACATGTATATTACTATTAATTAATACATATTTATTGTATAAATGTTAAAATAACAATAAAGGCAATGGTAATTCACACAATTTTACTGGAAAAAATATGTATTTAAAATGTTTAAACCTAACGCATCTACTATATTATAGCACTAATATATATATATATATATATATATATATATATAATATAACATTGTATGTGGCCACTTATATTTACTATGTTTATTATAATATTTTCTAAAAATTGAAGGCAACTAAAGATAATATAGGTAATAAATGGTCAGTAAAATAAGAATAATGAATTATATAAAAAACAATATCAATAATTAACTTTGTCGGTAGATATTAAATAATTGATGCTGGTTTCAAAAGTTGTACTAAAAATGTAGAAAACTCTATATAAATATATCACAACATGAGAAGTCAAATACAAAATAAATAAATAACTAAATATCACTGCAACTAAAAAAATAACCTAATAATCACCTATAACAAAGAACTAAATTTGTGAATTAATAAGTACCTCAAGTTGATCTCTGGAACTCAGTTATTTTCCCAATCAATCAGAGTTAATGGCAAAAAAAAAAAAAATTAGAGTTAATTAAATATTTAAGATATCAAAATTAGATAAAAAGAATATCGCTAATTCATTACTAAATAACTATCTTTCGAATACAATTATTACATACCCATACAAACTCCTTACACCGAGTTTAGGTTGCAAAGGGATGCAACTTTGACAAACAACCCTAAAACTACACCACAAAAAAAGTCATACATAATATCATAAACATAATATATATATATATATATATATAGAGAATATAGAAGGGTAAAAGAAAGAGATGTTAATATTTTATTTAATGCGTATATATATATTATAAAAAGACGTGGTGATTTTATTTAAGTGGTGGTCTTAAATACTTAACTATGATAAGGTGACACCCTATTGGCACTTTTCACCGTCTCCTTACCCCTTAGAGCATCCACAATGCACAACCCCAACTCCTTTCCCTCTTTGTGCCACGTCAGCGCCACCTAATCAATATATTATTAAAATACTAAGTGTCTTGGGGTTGTCTACTACTACTCCAATAGTGTCTACCATTTTCAATCCCAACTTGGCCCTACATGTTTTTTTGTATATTAATAAAATTAACATTTTTTTCTTTTATTATATCATCATATTCACATGCACATGATTTAGTTTATACATATATAAACACAAAAGTATATATATATATTGCCAAACCATTTCAAAGAGTATGTCTTTTGAATTTCATTTCATTCATATTCAATTAACACAAGACATCATCAAATATAAATTTAGTCTAATTTGGATGTGCCAAATTAAGTGCTTCAATATGCTCGACCCCAACTTGTGTTGCATTAGACTTTCCTTTCCCTTTTCTCTTGGATGATTTAATGCCTTCCGGACGAGGTGTAGATCCAATATCAACTTCATCGGCGGTCTCTTTTTCTTTGGTTGAGTATGATGAACCACCAATATCAATTCCAGAAGCAGCAACTTTTATTCTCTTAGAACCACCACATGTCGGTTGTGATCTCCACTTCGGTTCCTTTCGGAGCACCTGCCAATGAAACACAAAACTAAATTTGTTTCCGACCTTATCTTGATAGAGTTTATGAGCTAACTCCATTACATTTTCATTGTTGGAACCACTGCCGATAGTTCGATTTGCTTGGTCGTAGAATGCACCAAATCGGTTAACCGCTTGACTGATTCGAGACCATCGTTTGGGTATTGCCTTCATGGATCTTTTTATCAAGTCAGGCTGACTTTCTTGACAATAATCGTAAATACGTTTCCAGAATGTTTCACCTTTTTGGTCTGTACCAACTTGTGGATCTTTTGACACATTCAACCAAGCACTTATAAGGAGTTTATCTTCTTCTAGTTTCCACTGCACTTTATCTTGCTTGTCATCTTCGGCTTCATACATGTCTCGGTTGAGATCATATGAAAATGCAGAGTTTGGAGATAATGATGCTGGTGCTTGTGGTGTAGGTGACCCTCCAAAACTAGCACTGGGACCTCCAGATTGGTTTTGAAACTGAGAAATTGGTGGTGTTCCCACATATGCTGATGGTGGAATTGGAATGTAGGGAGATGAAGTGGAAAAATGTGGTGGTGGAAAATACGAAACTTGATTTTGAAAATTTGATGATTGAGAATTATTGCCATTTGCAGTTTGCTGGCTGGGATTTTGAAAGCAAAGGGAGAAATTATCTAGATTGAATTGATGATGATTCATATTTAGACTAAGAAGAATTTGTGGTTGATAAGGATGAAGAAGAACTTTGTGGATTGAATGGATAAACTTACATATATATATGAAATGTTGCAACGGTAAAAAAAAAAAACAAAAACCTGCAAACATTCATATCCTCACCTAATTCTACAGTAGAGTTAATATAAGAATCTCACCTATATACAACGGTTATCTAATGTATTAAATATAAAAAAAATAATAAAAAGTGATGAAAATAAAATAAAATGTTGAATTATTAATTATGGGATGTGAGAGAGTGGTGGACTCCTTGGAGGGATTGGACAAAAAAAAATAGGTCTTCTCCAATGCAAAGAGACAAGACAACTTGCCACATGGAGGAGTTGTCCTTCAATTTTTTGGTGCATTGTGGATGCTCTTAAAGCCGAAGGTCCTTATAGATCACCTGAAGTGGTTGAAAAAATAATATTAGTATAAACTATACACAATACATAAATTACATTAATTTCCAACTATGTTGACAACTCCTTGGTTAAAGTTAAAGATATACTTGAACCAACTGAAATCCTCTTAAAAAAAAATCATCCAGTCCTAGTTTGTGTAAACTCGACCTCTATATTACGGGCAATACCTACGCAGATGACCATCCCATCTCATTGTTATAGTTTTTGCTTATTAATTTGAACCTTTTATATTAACCTCTTTACACTATATCTTATATCTTATTAATTGATTATATATATTTCCAAATATATCACATGCTATGGATGTTTTTGGTAGAAAATATTTATTTATCAGAATCATCCAAATTTTAATCCGCCTCTTAAATTAGTAATTTCTATTTTTTGGGAAAAAATATTGATAATAATTAAGAATGAATATATTATATATAGAGGATGTTTTTTTGGTAAAAAAAAAAAAAAAAATTATTTTCTCAAGAGGACCCCCCGCCTCAAATTTCTCATTTTTTAGGGAAAATAGATTGTTTAAGTTAATAATTAGGAATTGCTACGTACTTATATATATAAAGGGTTTAGGGATATATATATAGGCAGATATAACTTTTTTTTATTATATTATTATATGTTATAATAAAAATTATTTAAGCCTACGTGAACGTGAATTGCTATATATGATTTACATGTGTATCTTTTTTTTTTTAAATTTATTTAAGAGATTTGGTTGTTTCTTCCTAAAAATATAGGCACATATAACTATTACTAATATTATATGCTATTATAAGATATATTTAAGCCTACGTGAATAATATATGGTTTACATTGATTGTTCTTTGTATTATATTTTATTATAAAAAATATTTAAGGCAACATGAATTATATATATTTTTTTTTTGCCAAACGTGAATTATATATATGATTTACACTTTACATGTGTTTTTTTATTTAATTATTATATTTAGACACATATAACTTTCAATTTTTTATATTATTATTATTATGATAAATATTTAAACCTAGGAACGTGAATTGTTATATATATGGTTTACCTTGAATTGTTCTATTGTTTATATATTATAAATATGTATATATTAAACTTCTATATACATATTGCTTACGTGGCGTCCAATGGTCTTCCGGAACCAAACTGTATAGATTTACTATTTAAAAGGAAACTTTTAATTAATTTGTTTCTTTAAATTGCGTAGAGACCAAAATAAGAAATTAAAATACTTCTTAATTTCCAACCAATCAATATTATGTATCTAAATTTAGAGAACCCCGATTAAATTAGGAAACGGTGTCTGCGTGGACTGTCCACGTGTCGGTCAGAGAGCTTCCGGTGCCGAATTAATATAATATAGTAGATAATGTTTTCAATATTTCTTAATGCTCGAAAGAAGGAAGAAAAAACATCTGTTTTTAAGTGATGATAAAATTTGGAGATCATCTAAGCACCTCTTATCTAAGTACTAAGAGGTGCTGATTTGGACAATGACACATCAACATAAGAGAGATTAAATTAGATGGACTAATAATATTGTATTATTTGTACATTTATTCACCCATTAAACTCATAGAATTATTATATATATAGATAAATAGATAACAAATCTTAAAAAAAAAAGACTACATATGTTAGTACATTACTCAGAAAAAAAAAATTGAAAAATACACAAATTAATAACTAGTACATATATATGCTATACAATCATAGCCTTTTATTGTTAATTACACTTAATATTTAGTTGATGCTGGTTTACATTTGTGTATAAGTTTGATTTACGACACCAAAAGTCTAAATATATAGCCAAATATATAGCATTAAAAGTCAACATTTGCCATATCTATAAACCTGTTTTTTTTTAGAATTATAAGTGATGAGAAAGAAGCAGAGTACAGGCGTATCTAATTCCATTCCAATTTTCAACTGAAATAAGATTCGTCCTTTTGAGTTGTCTACACAAACGGCAGGCCCCTTCCCGGCTGGGAGCCACTTCGGTGCCCCAGCGAAATCCTCCCGCCTTCTAAAAATAGTAATGTTTTAAAGCGGTTATAAATGTCTTAAACTATTAAATATTGAAAAAAAAAACAAATTACCTATCCAATAAGTTGCAAGTTACTAAACTATATATATTAATATTTTATTATTTACTTTTATATAAATAATATTATTTAATCATTAACAATAAAAACAAATTACCCAATTTTTTTTTTATAGTATTACAATTTTTTATGCTAAATAATTTTAGTACTCTTATTATATATATATATATATATATATATATATATATAAACTTATTTTTGGCCAATATATATACATAAACTTAAACACAAATAAATATAGTGTTTTTTTTACCAATAAATAACTCACTCTTTAGTATTTATTGATAGAGATTTATCAGCAACAACATAGTTAACAGCTATGAGCTCTTCTTCATAAAGGGTTGGTCCAAATTCCGCTAAAGCACCTCTAAGAATGTTTGTATGTAGATACTGCACATTTATTTAGTATTTCATGTGAAAAAAACACAGTAAAAATTCTTTAAAACTTTATTTGATACTTGCTAAAGAAAAAAGTGATTCTAATAATTATAATAAATAATTGTAAAATCTCATTTAAATCATATTTTGCAAGTAATTTTTTTTTTCTTTTCTGGTTTAAGAGAGGATTTCTCTTGTTCAAGAAAACACAATGTATCACATTTCAATGAATTATCATCCTGTACACAAAAATATTTTTAGCAATTTACCGAAAAGCTTTATAACTTTTTGTTGGTAAAAAAAACTTTATATCTACCATGTAACAATATGAATATGGAATAAAATACCGGTTTTTGCTTTAAATATGCTTCTAAATCGTCTAATTTGGAATATTTTCAGCCACCGATGAACTTAATCCCCTACAAAGTTATGAAAGAAAATGAAAAGTAAGATAACAAACTAACATAACCAATTCGAAATGAAAATTTTAATCATCCTACATAAAATCCCAACAATCTCCTATCCAACGTGGTGCTTCGTTGTTATCCGACTTCATACTCACTTATTATATCTGCAGAAAGTGTAATTTTTCCATCAGTAATCATCATATGATATCACTACTTGGAGGCTATCCAAATTCCAAAGTATATGTGTATTGATTATAAATTAGATCCTTACTTTAACAAGTACGACATTATACCTCGGGAAAGTCATGGAGCGTGGAATACTCACCCAAGGGCGTGGTTATTGAATGCGAATGTTGCTACTTCAAGACAGTTGGGTTACCTTGTTCACATATCTTTCATGTAATTAAGTGTGAACAACTTAAAAAGATTCCAACTTGCTTGATTATAAAAAGATGGACAAAAGGAGCAAGGAAAGGAATTGTCAGTGTGCCAGTAGGAAAGAGTCTTTCGCAAAGCATCGAGGCACGATGTGCAAAATTAGAATCAGCTGAGACAATTCTCAATTACAAGGCAGCGCAAACTGATGAAGGATATGCCAGTACGTTGGTAAAAATATATGAAATGATCTCTGCTTTGGATATTAAAAACTATAAAGATGAGATTCCATCAAAAGTAGGGTGCTCAGTAAGGGATCCTAAGCCATCGACTAAGATGCGTGCAAAACATACCCACATGACAAAAGGATTGAAGCAGAGAAAATTTGGAAAAAGAAAAATTGCTAGAAAGACGAAGATTCATGGTTCAGATGAAGAAGACATTCCAGTGGAAGTGTCAGGGAAAGATGAAAAAGTGAACATCAATAGTAAAATGAGTCCAATCGATTCATTGCAGTTTAAATATGAAGGACAAAATGAAGATTTCCCACAAGTTTTTGAGGGTCTTCCAAAAGGTTTTGATCCTGATATCTCATGAGGTTTACATAAGGATTGTGGATTTCATTTCCCTAGTTGGGACTCTTTCAGGATTCGGAGGGGTGACCCGTGGAAGATTGAGCATTACGAGCAAGATCGTTCTTAAGTATTTTTCAAATTTGTAGGACATTTATTTAATATTAATTGGGTAGCCAATGTTAGATTTTTAATTAAGTTTATCAGTTAATTTCAATTAAATAAAAGCAGTATGTTGCTTCAGCTACTATTTTTCATTTTAAGTACAATGTTATTAAGTAAATGCATTTTTTTTTGTTTCCGTAAATGCATTCGCTTTATATATATACATATATATATATTGCTGAAAAAAGTATGACCTAATTTTTTTTATGAAAAGTAATAATATCTTTGTATATAATCCCATGTTATTAGAATCAAACCGAAAACTAAACCGGTGAGAGAACCAATTTCTACTTCGTCCGGTCGAACCGGCTCGAATACGGTCTGACCACTCGTTCAAATACAACAAAAAAAATGTAAAAAATGGTTTTGAAAAAAAAAAAATTCACTCGGCAGTTGGCTGTTTATCCCTTTCACAAATGGACAAATGTTTTTTTTATTGGATAAAATTCTGATTTTTATTTTAAAAGAAAATTGAGAAAATTAAAATTACATTTTCTCTCTCTTTAACCTGCTATAGCAGGTCATGGATTTATAATTTTTTAATATTTTTACCTAACTTTCATTTTTAAATTAAAACTTATTATTTTAGGAAAGGGCGGTACCATTCCGCGGCGGCATATAATAAATTTCCTTCCCGGCTAGCCACGAAGCTGAACAGGCTGTCGCGTCTCATGTCGTAACAACATTACAGTGGCGACACCACCGACCGAACCACTGACACTTTTCCATTTTCATTTGCAAGCAAATCAAAGTTGGAATTTTTTATAGTAAAAAAAAAAAATCATCCATCTTTCATTTCGATTCTATTCTATCAAGCTCAATGATGATGTCCACTAGAGAAGTGCACAGAGGTATTATTTCCGGTGATCAATATTACAACGGAAGAGGCTTCAGTCCAATCCAATTCCATTAGCTAGCCGCCGATTTAAAACTTCTATATCTATCTATAGTTTTGTTATATACTACTATATATCCCTCTCTCTCCGCTGTCCATATTTAATTTCCAACGACCTCTCCCTCTCTCTCTCTCTCAAAACAAAAACAATAAAAAACTGTTCGAGGGAGAGGACGAGGTGCCCAGATCATTGAAGATTATTGAATCTGATGGAACAGCTCGTTAACTTCATAATTCGCCCTCCCAGGTAACAATCAACGCCATATTTAGGGATCGGAGTCAATTCGCTGTCAGAATTCCATCTTCTTTCTTTAATTGCACCCGAGATCTTTACTATTCCAGGGTACGGACAGCGGTTGAAAGATAAAAAATTTGACCTGGGTTAACTGGCCTATTGTTTGAGATGCAAGATTTGAAAAATAATTGATCAATCTCTGTCTAGTTGAGATATTTGGTTGGTTGGTATGGTTTAGGTCTTATGAAATTAGCAGATGCAGTATAGCTGTAAGTAATTAAATTCAAGGTTATCTTTTCAGATTATTGAACTTCTTATAATTTACAAAAAAAATTAGAAATAAAACTCTGGACAGATCTTGGTTCTTTAAAGTTCAAACCCAAATAAAACTGGACAGTTCGTAGTGAGATGTCATTTTACTTTAACCTTGTCTTCAACTTATCTGCATTTCGGGGAGTGCTGACGCGTGAGCAGTGAGTTGAGCTCATACTTTTGAAAATGGAGATTAACTTTTTATCATTATATATATATGTATTTTTTTAGGTTGTAAGAACTGAGCTGTTCAGTCCAACTTATTTCTGTTATTTTTGAAACAGTACGCCGTAAGCTCTTTACCATTCTCATAAAGTTTTAAATATTATGTTGATGGTTATGTTTTGGTGTTGCAGGGCAGAATACAATCCAAAATATGATCTACTAGAGCAACAGTTCAGACTAAAGGGAAAATTGTACAAAAGGAAGGATGTAGAGGTATGGCCTTACTTGTTTCTACTTGGGTTGCCTTGTTTATTCTATGTGTTAAAACTGTGGACTTCCAACAGGCATATTGCTTTGAGAAACTCTTCTTATAACTTTGGGGATGTAATTTTTCTTTAAGTAGAGATTTTCTTTTAAGGTCTTACAAAGCATTATCCTTTGACGCTTGTTTGTTATTATCTCCACTCTCTAGGAAAATAAACTTCCATTCGTTGGGGATGTAATTTTTCTTTAAGTAGAGGTGTTAAACCCTGAATTTATTCGTGCTCTAATGGTTCTGTATGCGCGTATCTCCATTTTCCTTCTATTCCCGTAAGCTTCTACCATATATTTTTTGGTAAAGAAATTTTTCAGTCCTTTAATATTGAGAGCAGCTCTTAAAAAGTTACTTATAAATCCTTATCCGCTTACTTTTTGGCATTCAAGAAAGTGAATTTGGCAGGTAGTTGACGTATTCTCAAATGGGCTTTGACCAATTTGCAGGTTAAGAACAGTCGAGGAGATATTCTTCAGTGCAGTCATTACATGCCTATTGTTAGTCCTGAAGGAAAGCCTTTGCCCTGTGTAATATATTGCCATGGAAATAGGTTGATTCTTCATATTGATGAATTCCTTCAGTAGACAATATCATATCTTTTTTAATGAATAATTCTTATACATAATAAGGTGTTGTTATAAGTTTGTTTATGCCTAATTTTGTGCCTACAGTTTTCACATTTACCTCCTATTACAACATTTCCGCTATCATGGTAATGGTATTGATTGGTCAAATTTTATTTATCACAGTGGTTGCAGAGTCGATGCCAGTGAAACAGCAATTGTTTTACTTCCTTCAAACATTACTGTTTTTGCTCTTGATTTCTCTGGATCTGGACTTTCTGGAGGAGAGCATGTCAGTTTGGGTTGGTATGAAGTGAGTGCTGATAATACTTTGATCTTTCAGTTTGAATTTTTTGTGGTTTGGGGATCACCACCCCCTAGTGTCTAAAACACTCTCCATGTCATTTTATCAGAAAGATGACCTAAAGGCTGTTGTCGAGTATTTGCGGACAGAAGGAAACGTTTCCTTAATTGGCTTGTGGGGCCGCTCGATGGGTGCTGTCACAAGGTTCTGTCTCATGCCCTATTTTTTGTTTAGTATCGTTACCTTCATGTGCATATTCCCGAAGGTTGCCCATGGGTGGGCATTCCTTTTTTGCATCGAGATCTGAGTATGCGTGACTATTACTTGGAAGTCTTATTTCCTGTTTTGTAATGACTACGAGATTTTGGTGTCTATGTGTTTTTCCCGTATTGTGGTTCTCAGAGACAATAACTAATATTTATTTCATCACATAAACTGGCATTCATTCTATCTTCTACCAAGCAAAGTTTTTATACATTCAGTTATTCCTTTAAACACGTGGAAGCATTTTTTCTGAGTCAACCAGTTCCCACGCATTGTAATTATAGTTGGGTACCCATTATAGTTTCGTTCCCCTTTCAGTTGCTTTTCTTTTGTTGCAGCATAGTTAAAGAGAACTGTTGATATACACTGCTGTGTTTTATCTGAATAGTTTTTACTATTTTTTATAGTCATGAAAAATATAGATGCACCACTAACTGTTTAATACTTTTTTTACAGCCTTATGTACGGAGCAGAAGATCCTTCGATTGCTGGGATGGTTCTTGACAGTCCTTTCTCAGACTTGGTAGACTTAATGATGGAACTAGCAGATACACAAGCATTTCGCTTGCCCAAGTTCACTGTGAGTTTGTCGAACTTACTCACATCTCTTTGTTGAAAGGATCTTTCCCTTTCAGCTATTTATTTTCCCTCAACTTACTCGAGGAATATGTCTTCAATAATAATAATATTTAAAACAGACATGCCAAGATTTGATTTTTGGCCATCTCTGGGCCAAGATTCATTCGCCTTAATTTGGTCTCCTGGTGCTGTTGATGAAAATTAAGTCTCTAGCACATAGATCATTATCCATTCATCAAGTCTCTACATAAGACTTACATTTGATAACCAATATTGCCAACCAAATGATTTCTTGTTGGTTCTCTTTCCTATTGTACTTACTATTGTCACCTGCTGGTTTCACATAATTTCTCCTAGATCATGCTATCAAAGTTTACCCGATTATTCTACTTCCTCTCTGTGTGATTTACTTCTTACCGCCGTAATCTGAAATTCTCCATCTGGCTTACAACAGGTCAAGCTTGCAATTCAGTACATGCGAAGGGCAATCCAGAAAAAGGCAAATTTTGACATTACGGATTTGAATGCCACTAAGGTTCAGAATTTACGTACTCTAATTTATTCATAGGTTTATCCATCTAATGCATGTTTCATGTTTTTTCTCTAGCAACCGCTTGATAGTTTTGAAGTAGCTATCTAAATTTTGAAAAGAAAAAGGAAATGGGGTTGTTGGAGTTTATTCTTGTGGGTTGTTCCATCAGTAGAAGAAAGTAGTGAACTAGCCTTCCCCTGGTATTAAAAAGCGTACTGCCTGGAATTCTTTTCAGCTTGAAGCAGATGCAAGTGTTGAGCTTGCCGTTAAAATTAATTACTTCAGTAGAATTTTGTGTTTGTGAAATAGTGATTCTTTCTTTCCAGCTTTGTGGTTGTACATTCTGTTCATCGACCTTTAATTTTTTATGCCACTATTTAACAAAAATTTGAAAAAGATTTCTGCATTAACATGACATCATACAATCTGCCTGTCCATACTAACAGTACAAATACAGGTATAATGAAGTATGGAAATATAGAAAAGCTGGAGACTTAAATCTGCAGTAACGGCTTTAGAGTTTGAAGATTCTTAGTCATTTGATTTTTCCGCTTAAGTTAATCCAACAAAATATGCATTTCTTTGATCAGCCTGCATATATCAACTTTTAAATTTGTGAGTAGTGAATAGATAATCAATTTTTCTTGCTCCTGTCAATTTTCTTAACCTCTCGTCTTGTTGTCATTTGTAGTTTGCGAAGTCTTGCTTTGTTCCAGTATTATTCGGTCATGGGATCGAAGATGATTTTATCCGTCCTCATCACTCAGATCGCATATTTGAATCATATATGGTAATTCTATGATATCATAATAAGTGGTCTCTCTTGTCTATCCGACTCATTTTGATAATCGGTAAAATAATATTCAGGGGGACAAGAACATTATCAAGTTCGAAGGAGATCACAACTCAACCCGCCCTCAGTTTTATTTTGATTCTGTCAACATATTTTTCCACAATGTTCTGCAACCTCCAGAAGATGGACCGTCAGGATCAGTATATAGTTCAATGCACGACTACTTTGGTAAGGTAAATTGAACTCCTAATCATCAACTCTTATATCTTAACTCATTAGATTAATCTATTTTCTTCCTGAATGTTTATTTCCATTTCGCATTTTCTTTAGGTTGATTGGAGCAACGTGTCACCTGCTGGTGGTTACGCTCATGAACCATCAACAGTATCTGGAGGCAAGGCTTAAATCCTTTCTCTAACTTGTAAATCTCTTGATTATTGGTTCTGATTGTATAATCTAATATAGTCTAATTTGTTCTGATGATATCTTTGTCAGGTCCAAGTAGCGTTGAGAATGGCAGTGGACAAACGTGTTCGAGATCATCTCCAAATCGAACAGAGGTCAGTTTAGTGGTAGATGATAGTTCATCAATGATAGTTCTTTTACTAGTTCATAAGAGATACCTAACAGTTGAGATCACTACAATTGTTGTGTTGGGTCGTAGCCAAGATTTACGAGCATACATTTGGAATCCTATAAAGATTCTGGCTCACTGGCTCATCTTTTTAATTTGTTATAATTATAATAATTAATAATCTAACAATGGTAGGGATCAAGGTTACATATCAGGATCAAAGTTTGGACACCCATGTCATTTATTAAGATTAAAATAAGTATACATTTGGGGCATTATTGAATAAATATTGATGCAGAACATGGAGAATGGTGAAGTTGCATCTGCATCATCATCATTCAACTTCGAGTTGTCGAATGGACATCCATATGGCCCCCATGTACCAACTATACCAGATGATGAGCAATACTTAGAATACCAACTCGACGACCTTTCGGGCTTCCCCTGCACTGCTGAAGAGGAAGAAAAGGTGTCTTTTTTATTACACAAAAATTGATTATGCTCCAAACCTAAACCTTAATTTTCTGAAACTTAATCTTTTGAATAATAATAATTTCAGATGTTAATGGAGGCTGTTCTCCTCTCCCTTCAAGACGTGAAACCGCCAGACACAAAGCTCAACAGCAATGGCGAGTGTGGAGACGAACAGGTCAAGACCGAATCACCTTCAACTTCAACCGAAAATGCTACCTCGGTTTCTGGATCAGAAAGAAAAGTGGAGGGCTTTTCTTCTAATACTAAATCACCTTCAACTTCAACCGAAAATGCTACCTCGGTTTCTGGATCAGAAAGAAAGGTAGAGGGCTCTTCTTCTTCTACTGCTTCAGTTTCTGTAGAGAACCCATCTGTTACAGAAACATCAGATAGCACAAGAACTGCTGCTGTTTCAGGAGATAGAATCCCTGGCACCCAAGCTATTGACGGCTTAGTACGCCGTTGGGATTTGAGCTTCTTCAAGAGCGGGCGACCATGATTCAAATCAAATGTTAAACAGATATGTCAAAAGATTGTAGTAGTGTTGTAAAATGAATGATTCACACAGGAAATGAACAAATGTAGCAGTGATGAAGATTGACTGTAAAGGAGTTTAGATGGTGGTTGCCTTGCCTTGCCATGTCATGCCATGACACTAGAAGAAATCATATATTTGGACTCCATGGCATGGCATGGCATGGCATTTAGAGGGTGTTGTTATGTCTTGGTTCTTAGTAAGCTTCAAGATTTGTGGATAATTGCATTATTTGATTGTGTATTTAACTGTTGTTTCTTTAGACAGTGTTGAAGTTATAATCTCAAGGGTTAATAACCTATTTGATTAGTTATGTTTGTACCATATGACCTTTTGGTTACTTGATGAATATTTAATTACATTTCAAGCTGTTGCTAAATGGTATGTTCCACATCTTACAGCAAATTCAGAACAAACCAAAAACTGAAAATGACTTTGGAATTTGAAAGAAAAATCAATAATTTATATGATGAGGTTATGATTAAAATTGAATGGATCAAGTAACTAGCTAACACCTAGTGTCCCAAAACAACCTGAACTGGCCTATCTATACCCACTTCCAAATGTTACAACTGGTACCCACTTTTACCATTAATAGAACAAACCAGCAAAATGTTGAAGAATCTCATCATCATGCTGATAACAAACTAAAAATCTGTCATGACAATTGTTTCAAACCATAAGATCTGAAAAAACAGTAATTTTCACATTCAGAAACAGAACTTCACTGCTTTTAAAGTGAAACAAACCAGATGACAATAAAGTGACTCATAGGCTCCACTATTATCCTCTGAGTGCATTCGCTGTACTGAGTTGGATATGCTTTGAACATAAATAGCACATTACCTCAAACATGAAAACAAGCGGCCACCTATCAGTTGCCGACTTGAGATCATAGGAATATCATATCACCGCTCTCCTCTGAAACACCTTGCTTTTCTCTGCATCAACAATGGATTCCACCATTCTCACAGCATTATCAAGTTTCCCTTCTTCATTCACAACCACATAGTCGAAGCTCTTC
Source organism: Clarkia xantiana subsp. parviflora (assembly GCA_036873135.1). Lineage (NCBI taxonomy): Eukaryota > Viridiplantae > Streptophyta > Magnoliopsida > Myrtales > Onagraceae > Clarkia > Clarkia xantiana. The sequence goes on along the minus strand of JAPTYO010000012.1, from coordinate 12,770,463 downwards.
ACATGCTTCACCTCCTCCCTAGCCGTGGCTATCCTCACAAGCAGCGATTCCTTAGTCTCCGTCTTCCTATCAATCAACCGCTCAACCTGAGCCATTTCACTCTCAGCAACAATAAATATGAAAACTGCAGAATCCCCGAGAATCCTCCTCAAGGTCCTAGCTCCTTGAATATCCACCCTCAATACAATGTCATACCCTTTCGCCATATAATCACGTATCTGCTGCTTTGGAATCCCCTTATAATCTCCGTATACTAATGCATACTCCAACAGCTCATCTCTCCTCACCATTGACAGGAACTCATCTTTCGATACAAAGTAATAATCTTTTCCATGTATTTCACCAGCTCTCATCGCTCGGCTAGTTGCTGTTACTACAAAATGGAGACTTCCCCTTGCTTCCCTCAATCTTTTAATGACAGCATCCTTCCCCACACCACTTGGGCCACTTATAACAATGACCAAAGGGCTCGGAGCAGGATATAACGGCTCGTTGCTGAATGGAGACCCTAGTGAGGCTTCTAAAGCTCTGAGGAGTTCATTCTTATTGGCTTTGTCAGGGTCTGGTATGGGCACAGCTAGGGGTCTACGAGCATCGTCCATTTGACGATTGGATGAGAAAACTCTGGCAGCCAAACAGAGTTTCTGGATCTTGGGTTTCTGAAAGTTTTGAATTTTGAAACTTGGTACTGAGCTGAAGGCAGTAAATTGGTTTCCAAATGTTTTTACTAATGATGATGGAGATTGGAGGCTGGATCGGGTAAGGGTGGAGCAAACCCTCCGAAAAATCATCGGAATGATAGATCGACAGCAATAGCCCCTGATTTCTAGAACGTAATTTCCTTTTCTATATTCTAGACGCCATTAAATCCACCATTTGTAGCCTGCAAATTCGAGAGGTGCGAAGTAGAATTCAAACACTATACCATACCCCTCCATTGTAATGTCAAATGGGAAAAGTATGTAAAACATGCAACATGTTTGAAAAAGATGGTTTTATGGACTAATATGTTTTAAAACGTACAACATGTTTGAAAAAGATGGTTTTATGGACCAATATGTATTAAAATATACAACAAACTTACAAAAGATCGTAAAATGTCTATCGTCCACTTGTTATCACTAGTCTCATTAAGTGGACACGTACGGATCACTTTTTTTTTTTAAATAATTATTATTATTATCTACATCCACCCATTAATAAGCATTGCTATGTATAAATTAATTTCTTATTTTAATTATTTTTTTTTTAAAATGTGTTTCACACGTGTCCACTTAATGAAACTATTGATAACAAGTAGACGGTATGTCATTTTAACATCTTTTGCAAGCTCGTTGTACATTTTAATGCATATTGGTCCATAGAACCATCCTTTTCAAACATGTTGTACATTTTAAAACATATTGGTCCATAAAACCATCTTTTTCAAACATGTTGCATGTTTTACATACTTTTCCCATGTCAAATAGATCCAAGAATCGCAACAGAAGGAACAAAAAAAAAAATTCACACTGACGAAGATAACAACGCTACGTAAGGTCCAGCAAGAATTGCAGTAAATTCGAACCCTGAAAAATAGGTGCGATTGAAACAAGAAAAATCCACAGATTATCAACTCCATACAAATTTCAGACTCACCAATGTGAAAACAGGGTGCAAAAAAAGAAACTCGGAACCAGAAGCTCAGAACACGAGGGGAATGGAACAGTCAAGAAATGCTTCATAAAAATGAGAAGAAACGATGAAGCCTTGGATACGGGCGAATTTACACGTACCGTAGGAACTAGGAAGGATTGGTGGGGTTGAATGAGGAAGCCAAAGGAATTTGATTGCAATGGCGGTGCTTCTTCTTCCTCTTCACTTTTCTTCAGGCTTATGGATATCTCCGATGACTTTAGCGTACAGAGTACTACCTTTAATGGGCCCTTTTTCAGGAAGACCGACCTCCAAGGTCGTTGGGCTAGGCTATTGGCTGCAATGGAATTAACATTGTGTTGAATGAAATTTGTCGATATTAAATCAAACTCATTGTTGGATCGCGGCAGGAACTCCGGTTACAGTGACGGAATCCTTAGCTCCTTGCAATCCTGCAGAAGGGGAGTAGAGGGCAGTGGCCCAGAATCCCTCTCCGATGCTTAACGTAAGTACGGTGATCAACAATCAAGCAGTATGCGTATATGTGTGTGTAAAAACGTAACCCTAACCTGTGATAACTTCCCTCTTTTTATAGGGGGAAGGCTATCTCAGTTACCTGATCAGGCGGTTGAATTGTGATCCACTATCCCACATATTTCGCCATATATCTCGCCACATATCTGTACAGTTATACGTATCCCACATATCTCGCCCATTATATCACCATTGTAATCATAGCGAGATTTCCGGGATTGTGCTCTTACTGGCGAGTCTCGATCATAATCGGAGGCTCCCAAGTTGCATCATTGAGGATTTGGTGTCGGGGAGTGGTGTCAGCTCCCATATCGGGACCGACCACGTCCAGGTCCGATATCTTCGGGGCTTTCCCCTATCGAGGCTATACTCACTCGGAGCTATTCCATGTCGGGGCCTCCGTCCGTCGGAGCCCTTAGCCCTCCAGCAACCCAGCTCTTAGCCCAACGGGCCTAGTCGCCGTTTGCCAATCGTTAAGGGGCCTAACGGCCTTAGCCGGGGCCCATCATTTGCCCCCAAGGCGTGAGGGACTTATAGTGCGTCGCGTCTTTCAATATCGGACCTTTCAACATCCCAGTCGGGGTCTTTGTTTAAAACATCGGAGGCCATTGCCCTACTTTTGTCGGAGGCCTTTGCCCCGGATCTCTTTCAAGATCTTTTAGGATCCTGCTTGGATTCGAAGGGATTTCTTAATCAGACCAGCATTAAATGCTGATAGAAGGTGAAGGAACGTCTCGGGTTCTGCACGCCTGCTTTATGAAAAAGCACTTTTCAACCACCTCGGTACGTCATCATTCCTGTCTTATCTGTCCCATGCGCCCTGATGGTTCAGATTGAAACCGTTTCGCCTTCTTCGAATTAGCACGTTTCCCTTTGGACGATTCTGATTGAATCGTTTTGAATTCTGTGGCTCAGATTGCCCACCTCTTCAGTTCTCTTTTCCTTCTCTTATAAAACCCTAAATCCAGACATTGTTTCACTTTTCCTTTACTTCTTCTTCTCTGCGATCCCAAGAGCCTTGATTCTCCATATTTCGAGTTTTCACCGGCGCTTCAAGCACTTCAAGTTTTTCCGATCAAGACTTCAGTCACTATGTCTGGTAAGATTCTTCACCTTATTACTCTTTTTTCTTTCATCTTTGATCTTCTTAGGTTTCAATTTCCCCTCCTTCCTTCCCTCGACGATTTTCAGCCGAGGGATTTGCCACCAACAGCGGGTCTTCTCCTGTTGGACCACCTTTCGTCTTCAAGTATCTCAAGAACTCGCTGGCGCCTATTAACTACGATAGGGCTTGCGTAGAATGCGGTATCTTCGAATCCTCCTTCGGGGCTCGCTATCCTTACGAGCAGTTCCAATTCAACCCTCGCGACACCCGGGTTACACTCCCCAAAGGGGACGAGGTGTTCATCTCCCCAGGGCAAATTCGTGCGGGGATCCGACTCCCTTTTTGTCCGAGTTGGGTGGAGCTATGCAACCACTACAAAACTTATCCCACGACCTTCTCTCCACACGCAATCCGTACATGGATTGCTTTCCAAATGTGGTGTGATATCAATAAAGAGGACTGGAGCTATACTCTGGAGCTTTGGCGGGTCCTCTACAAGATGACTTGTAACAAAGATGGGATTTGCTCTTTTACCCCCCGCCAACCCGAGGGGACCGATGAACAGTATAAGGAGATGGGCTGGGATAAGAAGGTGTCTTGGAGGATTTGCAAGGAACGAGCCATCATCCACGATAAGGGGCATGACAACGCTAATTGGAAAGAACAATACTTTTTCATCAAGCCTGGTCCCATCGAATGGCCGAAGACCGTCGTGGAAGCTGATCCTCCTGTGCCCTTCCGTACATGGTCGGAGCAGACCAAGAGGGCCTTGATGCTCATCCAGGCCCGTCGCTAGGAGGAGGGTTATCAGCCCTTCGAGGCCACTTCTGTCACTGACCGACAGCGGATAAAAATTTCCATTATGCTGATTGATCCCGAAGCTGGGGGAAAAATTCGTGATGGCCCTTCCAATGTAATTTTCTGGGTAATCTTCTAATTATTTTTTGTTTTCACTGCTTACAGCCCATCGATCATCGCTGACCGCCCATCTATTTCAGGAGGACACCGATGCCTCCCATTCGCTGAAGCGTAAGAAGAAGTCCTCATCCAGGAGAAAGGCTTCTGCCGCGTCGGAGCCGTCTCGAAAGAAGGCGAAGACCTCCGAGGTACCAAGGTCTGCCCCCACACCCGAGGGGCAGACTAATGCGGACGTGGTTAGGGCCGCCTTCGGCGTTCGTTCCGAAAAGGAAGGTAAGGAAGTTTTTCGTGCTATAAAAAGATATAGAGAGTTGGTACCTCAAGACCTTCAGGCCTCCGACATGGAAGGGCGGATTAGGGATGTCAAGAATATCCTCCGAGGGGAAACTCCACACGTTCTCGAAGCGGGTTGCTATGACTTTTTTGGCTGCGAGAGATATGTGGAGCGTTGTCTGATTTGGTATACCGATGTCAATTTACTTCCTCACTTTGTTCGCCCCGCTGCAGGTCCCACGGACGTCGCCCCTGCTGCACCTGCCTCAGACCCCGTGCCTGCAGCGGAGCCGGGGGTGGAAGATGCCCCGACGGAAGTCCGTGGCGAATTCGGTCGGGTGACTAGCTTGGAGGACTCCCCTTCCGAGGACCAAGCTGAGGAGGAAGGCCTAATCCTCCGAGGAAAATCAAGGTCGACTCCTGCTAAGTCACCTGGTAAGGAGACGTCCCCACTCCCCTTCACGCCACCATCGTCACCAGTTAGGGGCGCGACCTCCGAAGCCCGGACAAGTGAGGATGGGGGAGCTCGCCTGGTAGTACCTCCATTCCCCTTGGATGGAGAATACTACCAGGCCTTCTCTTCGGACCAGAGTGCAGAGCCTTGGAGGCCAGTGGAGTCTCTACAGGAGGTTTCTCTACATCGGGGGTGCCAGGAGGAGAACTTGGCCTTGCACTTGGTGTCGGGCTCGATTCCACCCTCACTAAGGCGCCCCCTTTCACTGGATGGGGAGGACATCAAGGCGGACATCCGTCGAATGGCCGTCCGTCGGATAGAGGTAGGTTACACTTTGCTTTTATTCATCTGAAAATATTCCGACTTTTAAATACTAAGCTGTATTTGTCCTCAGGAAATGGCGGACCAGGATCGTTGCTTCGGCTACATCCTGTCCCTGCAGGAGGCTTTGGAGCAAGAACGGGCCAACTCCAACCTCGAGAGCTTGACCAAGCTCCAGGAGGACCTAGCTGCCTCCGAGGCGTCAAGGCTCCGAGCGGAGGAGGGCAGAAAGCAGGCCGAAGAAGGTTGGCAGCGGGCCGAGGAGGTTAGGCAGCAGGCCGAGGAGGGTAGGCAGCAGGTCGAGGAGGGTAGGGCCAAGCTTGCTCTAGAGGCCCAATCCCAACAAAGGCAGATTCTAAGCCTTGAGAGCTCGCTTAGGCGGGAGCAGCAAACGGCCTTGGCTGATCGGAGCCAGGCTGCCTTCGATAAAGCAGAATTGAAAGAAACTGCTGAGCGGCTGAAGCTTGAGAAGCAGAGGGTCATCGCGGAGCTGGAGGAGGCAAATGCGGAGCATTCCGCCCAAATAGCAAACGCGAAGGTCCAGGGCCGCGAAGAATATCGGAGCTCGGAGGACTTCAAAGCAGATGCGGCGAAGCATTGTCAGGAAGATTTGCAGAATGCCTTCCTTGACATTGTCGAAGAGCTTAACGAAACCTACGGGGACTCCATCGACTTGAGGAAGTCCAAGATTCTCGGCCGAGCCGCAGAAAGGTACTTCAGCCTCCCGTCGGAGAGCTCCTCTGAAGACGCCGACGACCCTCCTACAGATCCCTCTGAGCCTGCCCCTCCGAAGCCCTCTGAAGATCCAGCATCCGAGGACCGAGCTTAATTTGTTACAACTTAAGTCCTTGTAGTCTTTTATCGTTATCTTTCTCGTATGGAACTCCTTAGGCCTTCAAGCCTTTTATTAATATCATTTCCGGCTACATTATATTCTTCATAACGCTTTTATCGGACCCTAAGAACCTTAAGGCTTTCCGTCGTCCTAAGACGCTTTTAATCGAACCTTAAAAACTTAAGGAATTTTCGTACGTCCTATGACGCTTTTAATCGAACCTTAAAAACTTAAGGAATTTTCGGACGTCCTGTGACGCTTTTTAATCGAACCTTAAAAACTTAAGGATTTTTCGGACGTTCAATGACGCTTTTTAATCGAACCTTAAAAACTTAAGGATTTTCCGGACGTCCAATGACGCTTTTTAATCGAACCTTAAAAACTTAAGGATTTTTCGGACGTCCAATGACGCTTTTTAATCGAACCTTAAAAACTTAAGGATTTTTCGGACGTCCAATGACGCTTTTTAATGTATCGAGAACAACTTAGGAATACTTTGATCAGAAGTAACCTTTTTATTGATATCTTTAACATAGCATGCACCACTCAGGGCGACTTAATTACATCTTCGCGCCTCTACGGACGACTTATTTGTCAAACATGACATTTCTTCAGATGTTCACCACTAAAGGTGTTTCTTAATACCTTGCTGTCGAGGTCTTCTAACTTGTAAGCATTCGGTGCCGGCATGCCTACGATCTTGTAAGGCCCTTCCCATTTCGGGGACATCTTGTTGATCCAATCTTGTAGGGCGAACTCATTTCGACGTAGGACTAGTTCTCCCGCGTAGAACTGTCGCGACTTGACCTTCCGATTGTAGTACCTGGCCGTTGCCAAACGCATCCGAGCTTGCGCTATGTCGGCCTCCAGCCGTTTTTCCTCTAGCAAGGATAACTCCAGGCGCCTTGTTTCGTCATTCGTCAAAGGTCCTATCCTGGCTCTTTATGGACTTGTCGAGGGCTCATAGCTTCTGGTTCGATGGGACGCCACAGCGATTTCCACGGGAGCGACCGCCTCCGTCCCATAAACAAGTGCAAACGGGGTTTCACCTGTTGACCGCTTGGGTGTCGTTCGGATCGCCCACAATACGTTCTCCAGTTCGTCCAGCCATTTTCCGTCCAAAGCATAAACCCTCTTCTTCAAGCCCTCCATCACGATTTTATTGGCAGCCTCCACCTGCCCATTGGTCTGAGCGTGGTGGACGGATGCTGTCCGATGCTCGATACCAAACTCGTCTAGGAACTTCTCCAACTGAGCCCCATTAAACGGCGGACCATTGTCACTGATGATCACCTTCGGCACCCCATATCTCGACAAAATTCGGGTCTGAAGGAACTTAATAATATGTCCCGCTGTTGTCTTGGCTAACGGCTTAGCCTCGATCCACTTCGAGAAGTAGTCAATCGCGACAAGCAAATGTGTGCACTGGCTCTTTGCTTTCGGAAGGGGTCCCACCAGGTCAATGCCCCACTGTGCGAAGGGCCAAGCACTCCCAATGGGCATCAAATCAGCGGCGGGGGCTGTGATATTCGAAGCATATCTCTGACACGCGTCACAGGATCGAACAAGAGCCGTTGCTTCCTTATTCATCGTAGGCCAATAATATCCCAAGTTCAACGCCTTCCTCAGGATAGATCGAGCGCCTTCGTGACAGGCTGCGACTCCTTCATGCAATTATCTCAGAATCCGAGTCGTATCGGGTTCGGCCACGCATTTCAAGAAAGGCGTCGAAAGCAGACCCTTCTTGTACAACTGGTTATCCACCATTGCGTAATTAATTGACATTCGTCGCAGTCGCTCCGCTGCCACTTTATCTTCAGGAAGTGCCCCCGTAGTTAAGTACACAATTATTGGGGTCATCCAAGTGGGTTCCTCCTCTGACCCTGTTCCGATAGCACACACCTCCGACGGATCGGTGGTCGATAGAATCACCTTCTCCAAGAAGTGTACCTTCCGACTCTCTTCCAAAGGTGCCCCCAAGGCAAATTTTCTCAAGGCATCAGCCTCCACATTCTCTCCCCTCGGAATTGCCTCGATATCAAAGCTTTTGAAGCTCTCCTTTAAGGTCCGAGCCTCTTGAAGGTACTTCTTCATGATCGGGTTCTTTGCTCCATATTGCCCCCGGACCTGATTTACAATCAGACTTGCATCACACTTCACCCTCAAATGTTCAATTCCAGTGCCTTTTGCGATTTTCAGCCCCGTTATGAGAGCTTCATACTCCGCCTCGTTATTGGTGGCTCTAAATGTTAGGGCCAATGCATATCGAAGTGGCTCTGCCCCACCTGGCGGAATCAATACGAACCCCGCTCCCGATCCATCCGAGCTTGAGGAGCCATCCGTGTACAACTCCCAGGTGTTCTCCTTATTTGGCTGTTCCGACTGCTCCGCCGTCGGGACCTCTTCAGTATTCCCGGTTGCCCCCTCTACTGTTTACGTTGCTTCAGGATCGGGAATAGTAGATTCAACTATAAAGTCGGCCAATGCCTGCCCTTTGATAGCTGTTCTCGGAGCGAAATGAATTCGAAACTCGCTAAGTTCCACGGCCCACTTTACTAGTCTCCCCGACGTATCAGGCCGGTTCAAGAAGTGTTTCAATGGCTGATCAGTCAACACCGTAATTTCATGCGCATGGAAGTAGGGCCGTAACTTTCTAGCAGTAATAATCAACGCAAAGAGGTACTTCTCAATCGGAGGGTAATTCATTTCACTCTTGGCAAACGCCTTACTTACATAATAGACGGGAATCTGATTGCCCTCGACAGCTTTAACTAAAACAGAGCTTATTGCAAACGAAGAAATAGCCAAATAAAGATAGAGCAGCTCGCCTAGAGCTGGCTTCGCAAGTGGCGGGAGGGCGCGGAGATGTTGTTTGAGCGCTTGGAACGCCTCCTCACATTCAGCAGTCCATTCGAACTGTCGGTTGGCTCTTAGTACACTGAAAAATGGCATCGACCGGTCGCTTGCCTTGGATAAGAAGCGATTCATCGAAGCCAGCCGACCGTTCAGCACTTGCACCTCCCTATGGTTTGTCGGGGACTGCATCTCCTCTATCGCCCTTAGTTTTTCGGGATTCACCTCGATCCCCCTCTGGCTCACCATGAAGCCTAAGAACTTCCCCGAATGTACTCCGAAAGCACATTTGGCTGGATTCAGGCGGACCTGGTGGAGCTTCATCCTCTCGAAGGCCATTGCCAAGTTGCCAACGTGGTCTGATGCTCGTCGGGACTTCACCAGCATGTCATCTACATAGGCTTCCATGGTACTCCCAATCATATCCCCGAACAGTTTGTTCACCATCCTCTGATACGTCGCCCCCGCATTCACCAGGCCGAAAGGCATGACGTCGTACTGGAAGACTTCACTGTCAGCGTAAAAGGCGGTGTGTGGGGCATCCTTTTTCGCCATCTTTATCTGGTTATAACCAGAATAAGCATCCATAAAGCTTAGCAGCTCATGCCCCGATGTAGCATCCACCAATTGGTCGATCCGAGGGAGCGGATAACAGTCCTTCGGACAAGCCTTGTTCAAGTCGCGGAAGTCAACACACATCCGCCACTTCCCGTTGCTCTTCCTCACCAGTACTGGGTTGGCTACCCAAGTTTGGAATCGGATCTCCCTAATGAATCCAGCGTCGAGCAATCTGCCAACCTCCTGCTGGATCGCAATCCTCTTGTCTGTTCCCATCGGACGTCTCTTCTGTGCGATCGGCTTGATCGTGGGGTCGATATTCAATTCATGCTCGATCACGTCACGGCTGATTCCTGGCATATCGCTCGGGGACCAGGCAAATAACTCCTTGAATTCCTTCAATAGGGCGATCAACTCCTGGGCTTTTTCCTCGGATAGGGCGGATCCGATCTTTACCCTCCTCTCGGGTCCATCTATCTCGACTTCTTTTAGGTCCTCCATGGGGGCGGGACGCCCAAACTCCTCTCGAGGATAAGTGTCTGTCTGGAGAACCGACATAGCCTCCTTCCTCGATTTCCTTGTGGCGTTGACATAGCATCGTCTCGACGCCACCTGGTCGCCTTTCACTTCGCCGACCCCATTCTCAGTCGGGAACTTCAGTTTCTGATGAACAGTCGAGGCTACCGCCATCAGCGGGTTGATAGTGGTTCTTCCAATGATCGCATTGTACGTCCCTGTGGATTCGACCACCACGAACTCCACATCTCTCTTCTCCATCTTCCAACCACTGCCGAACCACACAGGCAACGTAATAACCCCCAATGGATAAGAGGTTGTACCGCAAAATCCTACCATCGGGAAGTTAACCTCCCGTAAGTCTTTCTTCTTCTTCCCCATCTGCTCCAGGGCGTCGGAGAAGAGGATGTCGGAGGAGCTTCCTCCATCGATGAGGATCCTCTTCATTTCGAATCCCCCTACATCCAATGTCACTACTAGGGCATCCTCGTGGGGGGTCTCTACTCCCTCCAGATCCTTCGCCGAGAAGGTGATCTCCATCTCCTCCTTCGGGGTCCACGACCGAGACCTTTTTCCCAAAACCACTGCTACCGGCACTTGGTTGGCATAACGCTCCCGAGAAGACGATGTGTCTCCTCCTGCAGCGAACCCTCCATGGATCACATTAATAACCCTCTTCTGTCGGGACCCTGATGGGCCCTCCGAAGGCTCTGCGTCGGACCTCCTCTTCCTTGGGGACCTCGATCGAGATTTGGACCTTGACCGAGATCGGGAACGGGGCTTGCAGCGCGAGTCTCCCACGAACTCCTTCAGCTTACCCCTCTGGATAAGCTTCTCTATTTCCTTCTTCAGCTCCCGACACTGGTCAGTGTCGTGACCAGAGGCCCGATGGAATCGGCAGTAACGGTCGGTGCGGGAGCCCAACTTTTCTCCTTCCTTCTTCTTGGGGAAACGAGCGAGGCCTTGCTTCTCCATTACCGCCAAGACCTCTTTCAAGGGCTTGTTGAGGGGGGTAAACTCCTCCCTCTGACTGTCCCTCTTGGTCGGATGCCTATCCTCCCTCCGATCGGAGCGTCCACGACCGAGACCTTTTTCCCAAAACCACTGCTACCGGCACTTGGTTGGCATAACGCTCCCGAGAAGACGATGTGTCTCCTCCTGCAGCGAACCCTCCATGGATCACATTAATAACCCTCTTCTGTCGGGACCCTGATGGGCCCTCCGAAGGCTCTGCGTCGGACCTCCTCTTCCTTGGGGACCTCGATCGAGATTTGGACCTTGACCGAGATCGGGAACGGGGCTTGCAGCGCGAGTCTCCCACGAACTCCTTCAGCTTACCCCTCTGGATAAGCTTCTCTATTTCCTTCTTCAGCTCCCGACACTGGTCAGTGTCGTGACCAGAGGCCCGATGGAATCGGCAGTAACGGTCGGTGCGGGAGCCCAACTTTTCTCCTTCCTTCTTCTTGGGGAAACGAGCGAGGCCTTGCTTCTCCATTACCGCCAAGACCTCTTTCAAGGGCCTGTTGAGGGGGGTAAACTCCTCCCTCTGACTGTCCCTCTTGGTCGGACGCCTATCCTCCCTCCGATCGGAGCGTCCACGACTCCGACTGCCCTCGGAGCTATCCTTCTTGTGTCGGTTGTCCAATGTTTTGAACGACTGCTTTCCTTCGCGCCCCTTGGGAGGAGCCAACTCTCCAGCAGCGATCTTCGACTCCTGGACGTCGATTTGCTGTTTCACCCTCGCCTGAAGCGCCTCCATGTTCCAGACGTTTTTTGCCGCGACGCTGTGAAGCAAGTCGGAGCCGTAGGGGGGATTGAGGTTTTTCAGGAAGGTACGGATAGCCTCGCCCTCCGATATCTCCTCATCTAGCTCGGTCATGCCGGCCGTGTAACGCTGGTAGTATTGGGCCAGCGATTCGTCGGGCCTCTGGACCACTTCATGTAGGGTCTGAACACTTTTCAGCAGCCGTCGACGCCCTTGGTATTGGGCGATGAATCGTTGGTGCATATCCTTCCAGCAGGTTATGCATCCAGTGGGCAGACTGTAGAACCATGTCATCGCCTTTTCTCCCAAGGTACTCGGGAACAACGCGCAGATAACGTCCTCATCTGGGGTCCTGCCCATGCACGCTGTCAAGTGCTTCTGTACGTGGCGGACCGGGTCCGCAACTCCGTCGTACTCCTCTATCTTCGGAATACCCAAGCCCGGTGGAGCCAGGGTATGGATCAATCTGGGAACGAAAGGATGGGTCTCCTGACTCCCCAATTCCGACATCATGGGCTTCTGATCTCCCATGCAAATACCTACAATCTTCACTACCTGGTCGGCAGTGAGGGGACCATTCAGGGGAATAGTCCTTTGTTGCACTGGCCCTGGTCCATCGACCACGAAATTCTCCGCCGGTACTGGGTTGGGGGGAATGGGCTGTTCCCTCAACGGAGGGGGTCGCGGCAGGTTGTCGTCCACCTGCCTTCTGGGAGCATTTCGCCGCAGAGGGAGCGGCGGTAGATCCACGGCCTGCCTTCTGGCAGCTTCTCTTCGGTCTAGGAGGGCCTCCATGGCCTCCATGAATAGGGGCATGGCCTCTGCCACTACCCTGGCCAGTTCTGGATTCTGGGAAGGTGCCTCGTTCCTGGATCCACCAGGGGGGTTGTTCCTTCGCGCGGTGTCATCTCGGCGAGTGCTGTCACCATCGTCTCTCAAATCTTGTTGCTGGGTAGCATCCTCAGGGAGATTGCTGGTGGCCGGCACCTGCTTGCCTGAACGCTGCGGTCTGTTGCCAGCCATGGTATGGAATCAAAGGGAAGCAAACTTACTTTGGCTTTTTGTTGCGGTTCCCACAGACGGCGCCAATGTTGGATCGCGGCAGGTACTCCGGTTACGGTGACGGAATCCTTAGCTCCTTGCAATCCTGCAGAAGGGGAGTAGAGGGCAGTGGCCCAGAATCCCTCTCCGATGCTTAACGTAAGTACGGTGATCAACAATCAAGCAGTATGCGTATATGTGTGTGTAAAAACGTAACCCTAACCTGTGATAACTTCCCTCTTTTTATAGGGGGAAGGCTATCTCAGTTACCTGATCAGGCGGTTGAATTGTGATCCACTATCCCACATATTTCGCCATATATCTCGCCACGTATCTGTACAGTTATACGTATCCCACATATCTCGCCCATTATATCACCACTGTAATCATAGCGAGATTTCCGGGATTGTGCTCTTACTGGCGAGTCTCGATCATAATCGGAGGCTCCCAAGTTGCATCATTGAGGATTTGGTGTCGGGGAGTGGTGTCAGCTCCCATATCGGGACCGACCACGTCCAGGTCCGATATCTTCGGGGCTTTCCCCTATCGAGGCTATACTCACTCGGAGCTATTCCATGTCGGGGCCTCCGTCCGTCGGAGCCCTTAGCCCTCCAGCAACCCAGCTCTTAGCCCAACGGGCCTAGTCGCCGTTTGCCAATCGTTAAGGGGCCTAACGGCCTTAGCCGGGGCCCATCACTCATCAAAGATTTATTTTTGACACTCGTGTTTTTTTTTTATTGGCCAAAAAAAACCTATTTTTGTTGTCCAAATTTTATTTTTTAAACTAGGTAAATGAATGGTTGGCCAAAAAAAAAAAAAGAATCTACGTAAATGAATGTCTACCCAGATTTAATGATGGAGAAATCATTAATCAACACTATTTTAATCGTACCATAATATTGCAACAGTTGAGAGGATGCATGTTACTACTACATATTCAATGTACATTACAACTTTGATATACACTGTTTTGCATCAAATGTCAAACACTGGTACATAAAAATCGGACTTTTGAAGATGCACCTTCTCTTCTGGGTAAAAGGCCATGTTGGGGAATTCAATTTCTTTGACTTTTGCACACTGTATTCCTCCTTGGGTATGCAGCAGCAGCAGCAACTGGGTTTCTCACCATTCTCCTCTGCTCTACACACTCTCCAGATACTGCTGATGCTGCCGCCCCACAGTTGTAATGCAGCATGGAACCTGCAACTTTTCCGGGTCCTGTTCACCACCAATACCAAGATATTAGATACTTTCTTCACAAGAAAAGTTCATTTAAGGTGGAGTGAGTAAAGTATGAAAAGGTTGCACCTTGAGAAATAGGAAGCCTGGTTGTGGGGAATCCCCCATTTCTCTCAACATGTGACTTGTGAGATTCTTTGATGCTACATTTCGATAGATTTTCTGTCACTTCTGCTGAACCACGCACTGGATCTGAATATAAGACGCATGTTCTGCATGTAGCAACTTGTTAGTCACACAAACAACCTCCATATTATGTTTCATCATCTTCATCTTCATATGTTCATACTCATCTTCGTATCTTAAAAATTTAGATTTTTTGTTTTCTTTCCAAGCGTACGATCTAACTCAGAAGCACGCTTCTGGGTTAGAGTTTGGAGCTTACTTTTTTTTATTAAGAAAGAAAAATAATAATCAAAGAAGTTGATGAACATTCATGAACAGTGTCACATCATCTTTCCATTCACCACATCACTTCTCCGTCCACTGTAGTTAGTAAGACTGACCAATCAATAACATTTTGAAAATATATTGTACTAAAAATCACAAGTTTTGACCAAAACAAAACCTATAACGCGGGGAAAACATAATGTAGGCATTAATACGATTACCCTACTATTAACCATACAAGGAAGTAGTATAATACCTAGGAAGTGAAGCATGTTGTCTTTCTGGTGGAGGAGCAGCTCCACTTTTCCCTGAGTGTTCCTCAAGGTAAGCAAACTGCTTTTTGAAATGGTCAACAGCACTGCAAACAATATATATATATTCCCAGATATGAACACAATTTACATGTAGAAAGAAACCATGACTTCGGAATTACCAGAACTAAAGTGCAGCATAAGCACTAGAAATGCAGTCTAGTTTAGACCCACGAGAGAGCATTACCTTGGATACATGAAGTTTGTGGGCTCAGATCCATCCGACAACTCTTTCAGCATCTTTGGGTGGTACTCGAGTGTTTCTCTGTATATGAGCTCTCTTAAATCTTCCTTTGTTATCCTTCGTCTCTCAAATTCAAATTCCATCTTTGTAACAGGTTGAGCTGAAGGCTCCCTCTCTACCTTGGCTAAGCCCACGAAATAGGGATCTGCAAGGGCCTGACCAAAATGAATAGTATATTACTTATTTGGTGTAGAAGAACCAGATCAGTAAAGAGAAGAAGGACAGTAGACACCCACCTCTTCTGCACTAGGACGATCTTTAGGTTCAAATGCCAACATACGCTCTAACAAGCGAAGTGCAAGTGGGTCTGCATTTGGGAATTTATGGGAGAAAGGTATAGGCCTTTTCCTCCTCATGTTACTTAAATACAGCCGAGCCTTCTCATTGCGTACCTGTTAAGCATATTCAGCAATTAGAATAAAGAATAGATAGTAAATTACAACCAAAACAAGCATTAATCATGCATCAACACACTTGCTTTTCATTTTTTGGCCCCTCATTAAAAATAATTCGTTAAGAGGGTTCATTTTAAATAGGGTTAATAACTAAAAAACTGTCCAAGGTTTACCCTATGTTAAAATTAAGTGTCTGAAGTTTGAAATGTTAAAATGAACTGTCCCAAGTTTCATTTTTGTTGAAATTTGGTGTCTTTGTGCGTCTTTTCATCTTCTTTCCATCATTTTCATCAACCCACCAACCCAGTCATAATTCATCACTCTTTACTTTTCACAAAATCGTTAAATATCACCTAAAAATTTAACATTAAAAAAAAAAAGTTTCTAGAAGAGTGGTGTAGAGCTATTTTCCAAGGACAATAGAGCGAGATTTACTTGCCCGGATGTGACCAACTTTTTAGGAGACGGTCCCGGCAAGATGACGAGAAGGGAGTGTGTATGAGAGCTCGAATCTGACAGACGGTTTCGTCGGAATTGACTTCTCTAAAGTAATCACACCGAGACACCAAATTTCAACAAAAATGAAACTTGGGACAGTCCATTTTAACATTTCAAACTTCAGACACCTAATTTTAACATAGGGTAAACCTTGGACAGTTTTTTAGTTATTAGCCCTTTTAAATATTTGCAGCTCATAAAGGCATGAAAACATACCCGAGAAATGGCTTCAGCAGAGGGTGTTCCCAAGAGATCAGTAATTATATCCAATTGGTGTACCACGTTTTTCCCAGGGAACAAAGGCTTTCCAGTTAACAGTTCAGAGAAGATGCATCCAATACTCCATATATCAATTGCAGGGGTATACTGTAAGAAGACCACATTTCCTATGAATACAAGTTAAGAAAGGGGGAAAATAGTTTATGAGGAACGAAAAAGCAAAATACGTATTGCACCTTTGAGGCGAAAGAACCACATAATTCAGGGGCTCTATACCATCTTGTTGCAACATAATCCTAAACACATCAAGGAAGATGAAATCAACTCATAATACATTACAAAGTTGGAAACAACCATTTCAAGGTAACTGCAATAATAAGAATTACTGATGTGGTTAAAGAGCTTACTGTCCAGAAGATAGCAGTTGGAGTATCATTAAAAGCTACCCTTGCAAGGCCAAAGTCACAGATCTTGAGCTTGCAGTCAGCATTAGCTAAGATGTTCTTTGGTTTCAGATCTCGATGAAATACATTCGCTAGAAGAAGAAGAAGAAGAACAATACAAGGAACAAGTATTTAACAAATGGCTGCTTGGAGGGAGTAAATTCAGATGAGATGTGTGAATTTGAAGAGCTAGAACCTGTATGAATGTATTTAAGTCCTCGAAGAAGCTGATACAGAAAAAACTGGTAATGTTGAGGTGTCAAATCATCATTTGCTTTGATAACTTGGTGCAAATCAGATTCCATCAATTCAAATACAACATATATGTCTTTAAATTCTCTTCTTGATGGAGGCAATAGTATGTGCTTGATCTCTACAATATCGGGATGGCGCAAGAGTCTAAGAAGCTTGATCTCACGGAGAATACGGGTAGCATCAGAGACATGCTCAAAGATATCATTGATTTTCTTAATTGCAACTTTTTCCCCCAAATGGGTGTCGTAAGCAGAGCAAACTACACCATAGCTCCCTTTACCAATCACTTCTTCTATCTTGTATCGGCCTCCTTCACCATATTCCGTGAAGAAATCAACTTCTACAGATGACTGCATCACAGTAAAAAGATAAAAATAAATCAGTCCATTCACAAATGATACTCCAAAATAGATTAGTTGTTGACCAGAAGATGAAACAACAAAAGAAAATAACAGGGTTAAATAACAACTTGTTAGCTGAATAGGACAAAGATCATCTAGTTTAGTAGTCCATGAGAATATGAAAAGAAAGATTTTAGTAATTTTGTTGACAATTCTTACAACCACACGCCAGAAAATCGAATCGGTGACCAGTATCTAGATTCCCTAGACCAAATTCAGATTCTAGTGGAGGAAAAACACAGCATTTTGACAGCCCTAAACTAAATAAAATCAGCAAACAGATAATGCAAGTGTGTATTTCTCAGTTGCACAGAGACTGTAACCATATTAGCAAAATATTGAAAGTATACATGGCAGGGACCACCAAATATAAGGTTTACCACTAACATGATCAAAGCAGAAAGCATCTGGCCTAATTCCCTGTCAAGCACGCTTGGTGTTGTGTTGCTATCACAATCAATATCTCGATTTCTTTCCATAAATAACAAATTCAATATTTTTGAATGGTATGCATGAGAGATCTAATTGCTATCAACTAACTTATCAATGATTCACAAAAAGATTTCTAAATTAACTAACAATAACATCCAAAAACTTAGTAAATAGTACAGTCAGATTTCTAAAGAAGTTTTTTTTACCTTTTGTCTTTGAGCAAGATGTTGCATCTTAGCAAATCAAAGTCCTCCCAACTCCACTCATCAACCAGAACCAAAGACTGTAAGTAACTCGACTTCAAGATAGGTATTTTGCGGGACGAGAATTTATCGACCCACCTCAGCAGTACAAGAATTTTCACAACTAAATCAAGACCCAGATAAGCTAGTTAACTAATTGAAGTCACGGAAGATGAAAGACACAATTTTGTGTACGAATTTTCGAGACCCAAAATCAAGGCGCCGTTGTAAAGGTTGGGTCTTCCCGGATTTGATCCGAGTGGATCTTAGAGAGCGTACTGGATGGAATTGAAGGGTGGGTACAAGGGAAATGTGATAGGACGAGAAAACGATGGCACAGAGAGAATCGCAGAAATGGAATCTGGCGGAGCTGTATAGAATGCAGCTGGACGAAGACACTTTGGAAATGGAGGTATAGTATAGTGTTGTACTATGCTCTCAATCTGTCTGCTCAAAAAATATATAAAAAAGCGAGGATGGCTGGCTGGCTGGCGACAACTTCTAATGTTAAAGAGGGAACAAGGATCGTGCCTTTTGCTTACCCAAACAGAAACACGGACATAGAAAGAGAGAAGAGAGAGATGGGTTAGTTGGTAGTGGTATTGTAGTATTGTTGCTGTAGAGTTTGGATGGATTTGGATCTGAGCTTTTCTATATAGTTAGATAAGTTGTTGAGGTTCTTTTGGAGAACACTGTAGAGGAGAAAATCAAAATATATTATGAGAGAAGATGGTGCTGTGATGATTGAGATGCACATGATTCTTTTGTTAACAGACATCTTTGTCCCTGAAAACCATTCAATATTTACAGCAGAGAACGTGCAAATACTGGCACTATTTGCTATCATTTTTTCCCGGATAAGGCATGATTATATTTATAGAGGCGTCAACCGTGGGTTAATTAGTAGCGTGTTGAATTAACTATACTCAAACTTATTATATGAGATGGATAGAAGAGGCAGTAAATTGAAATAAGTCATTAATTATTCTTAAATATAGTTTTTTTTGTCTATTTATTTTAAATATGAATCATTCAGCAACTTTTATATATATATATATATATATATATATATGTCTCTAGATTATGAAATCGACATATAATATGCTTGTTTCTACTTAGGGTTCTTAACTACTGCAATTGCTGCTTGACTGTCAGAATATACCTTTACAGGTTTACTCCCGTCCCTGACACCAAGCAGTGCAGTTAAGAGCCTATTAAGCCAGACTGCTTCTTGTGCATTCTTAGAGAGGGCAACGAATTCGGATTCCATAGTTGAAAGCGCGACACAGGTTTGCTTCTTACTCATCCATGAAATGGCGGCATTAGCAAAGAGGAATACTCCCCCTAAGGTGGACTTACGATCATCCGGATCGCGACCATGGTCGGCGTCACTGAATTTTAACAATTATAGTTATCCACCCTCATAGCACAGAGCGTAGTCGGCAGTACCTTTCAGGTATCGAATTATTCGCTTCATCGCCTTTAGATGTTGATTGCCATGATCTGATTGGAATCGTGCTACTAGGCCCACAGCGTAACAGATGTCTGGACGAGTGAATTGCATGTCATACATTAAGCTGCAAACCATACTTAAGTATTCTGCACTTTTCATCTGTTCACACTCAGCCAGGTTCTTCGGGCCATCACGCTTCGATAGCGCGCACCCGAACACAACCGGCGTATCCACGGGCTTGGAATCCTGTAGTCTAAACATTTTCAACAATTTGTTGATATATGATTCTTGAGACAGACATAGCTTACGAGCAGCCCGATTCCTAGCAATCTTAATGCTTAGGATATACGTGGCTTCTCCCATGTCTCTCCTCTCAAATACAGATGTCAGCCAGGACTTTGATTCATTCATGTAACTCACCTCATTTGCGGCAATCAATATGTCATCGACATATAATGTCAAGATGACGTATTTAGACTCGGAAGTCTTTGTGTACATGTATGGATCCTCGTGAAGATTCACGAATCCATTTCCAACGATCTCCTCGTGGAATTTCGTGGTACCATTGCCGAGATGATTGTTTAAGACCGTAAATAGATCTTTGGAGTTTACAAACTTTACGTTCGTTGCCAGGAGTAATGAAACCCTCCGGCTGCTCCATATAGATCTCTTCCTCCAGGTTACCGTGGAGGAATGTAGTCTTAACATCCATTTGGTGCGGCTCCAGATCGAGGCTTGCAACCAGAGCTAAAATAGCTCGCACTGTGGTGTAACGCACGGTGGGTGAGTACGTCTCATCAAATTCCACTTCGTGAAGTTGGCTATATCCTTTCAGAACGAGTCGAGCTTTGTATCGCTCGACAACTCCATCAGCAGTGAGTTTCAATTTCAGAACTCACTTGGCACCTATTGCGCTGCGGTCAGCAAGCAAATCAACTAAAGACCAAACCGAATTAGCTTTCATAGAGGCGATCTCATCCTCCATTGCTTTCTTCCATTCTTTCGCTTGAGGTCCATCCATAGCTTGTTTAACCGTTACCAGTTCATCAACCGAAGTGAGGGTGAACAATTCACCTCTCTCGATGGGATACTTCTTAGGAGAAGTTCGGTGCCTTAGACTGCGTCTAGACTCGATTATCCCATCTTGAGTTTGAACTACGCTCCCACTAGGAATAATGCTCGTTATCGGTGCAATACTCCCACTGGAAACAAAAGCGTTACTTTAACTTTCACCAACAACTTTTCTTGGACGACCTCTCGGTCTCGGAATTCCACCTCCGAGATTAATTCCACGGTGTCAACGACCAGGAACCTAGTTGGTCGTTCCATCCCACTAGGTATAGTAGGAAGTTGAGGTAAAGTCGGATTTTCATCCATAGGTTCAGTAACTTGATTATCAGGTCCGACTTGATTCGCACCCGCAGCAACAGTGATATGTGTGGTTGGATATACTCCTCCCACTGGATTTATTATGAAAATTTATCCATCTTCATTTACCATATCGTTCACTTGTGTTGCTGCCTCAAATCTCCCACTCGAAGCGAGTGGAGCCTGATTATCATTATCCTCTAGTTCAATCAAGACTTTGTTCGTTGATATTTATAAAGCAATGGAATTTCAACCTCAAGTATTGTAACGTATCATGTTCGACCACGTCACCATGCTCCCAAGCTATTACACATATGTATGCATAGAGATACTCTTCAGTATTCTACTCGGTACTTTGTGTGTATGATTTGCAACACGAATGTCGCAATTCCGGTAAGATTCTCTCATTACCAATAGCTCACATGGTGTCGTGTAACCGATTTGTTCATTAACTAGGTTCACCACATGATTTACAGTTGACCATAACTCCCCTTTGAAAGGGATGCTATGAGTCAAACTTACGATATCATGGTACTGATCTTATTTATGAAGTGTGTTTCGTTTTAATGCTCCGCCGATCCTTTGTCTTGATAGGCGTATAGTGGGAGACGTCATTTATCAGACGTTCCTTTTCATTGCTCGCTCATATCCCAAGGTTTTATCCACCGGGGATCGTGCATTAGGTTTTCACTTTATGCTCGTTTTGATTCTCTATGAGAACATTGTATGAGTGATTACCCTCGAAGGGGTATTAAAGCAAATGAAAGTTTATTTTAAGCATTAAATCAAGAACATACTTCATATTGAATTTTGTACTTCGAATCGATGTATTCCGTCTTTCGATGAGCACATGCGCTACGTGCCTGCATCACCAGGTATGATCCATGGTGAAATCGATTCGATTCGATTTCGAAAATTCAATTGTATCGTACATGTTCATCATTACAATCATAATATTATAATGGAGTACTGAAAAATAAGGATTAGTAAAATGTCGCGCTCATATTAGCAATGCAATGGACTATAACCATAAGATCAAGCGGCTCGAGGTGAATTAAATGAATAATATTATACTCAATCCAAGCATTCACTACATGCCCAGAATAAAGGTTCCCGATTATTTCACTAGGAATCCTTTTTAGTTCAAGAGTATTCATCACTGAATAAAACAGGAAAAAATCCAAGCATCTAAGGACGTTTAAATATCCAGTCCTTATTTATTTGTGGGTTCTATCTTCAACTTTACGTTCATTCCTCTTCTCGGTCCTGTAATTCAAAGTGAGGTATTTGAATTACTCTCGAGAATTTGGAATTTGATGAGAATATATGACTTTCGTCATTCTTTCTCTGAACGTACCTTAGAAGGACTAGTACAGGCAGCAGCCAGGTGGCCTTTCACACAACACCTGAAGCACGTACGAGATTCCTCTCGACGTGCGCGTTTTTTCTGCCTGTTCTTACCACCATTTTGCTTAGGTTTGTACTTTTTCTGTGGGTTTGGACCATACTGTTTGTTAGCCTTCTTTTGAAGGTCTTTACTATTTCTCTTGCGCTTACCATTTTGCATAGTTGGAGAGGATGACACCACGTGCATCTCAGATCTAGGCTTTTCAGCCTTGAGTCGATCCTCTTCCAGCTTGAGATGAGCTCGCACCTTCTCGAGAGTGTCGAGATGGCTTGCATGAGTAAGGTGCATTTTCATGCTGCTCCAAGAGTCCGGTAAAGAGCGGATGACGCATTAGACCTTCTGTTCCTCAGACAGGATCTCTCCTGATTCCTTGAGTTCAGCAAGCATATTAGACATTTGTCTGATGTGCTCCTGCATCGTATGCTTTGGATTCATCTTATATGAGTCTAAAGAGATGTTTAACGATCACTTTTGTGCCGTGGTGTAAACACCAAACCCCGCTTTAAGACCGTCCCATAGGTCCTTAGCAGACTCAGTGTGATCATACTCATAGAGTATGTCATCTTCCAGCATCGACATCAAGGTGGAACGTACTTCCAGGTAATTGGCATTCCACTCATCATAGAACGCTTTCTGGTCATCACTGAGGTCTCCCTCTGGCCTAACTTCTTTAGTAGTTAAATGGTTCAACCCTTTCATTTCAGTAATCACCATCTTTGCTCGCTTATTCCAGATCTTATATTTCTTACCATTTAATCTTACTCCCTTATTTAATGGGAGATGACATTGCTAATTGCAGCCATTCGAACTAATACATTGACAATCATGCATAAACGGGAAGGCAGTAACATTTTGAAAAAGAAATGCATTCATCAGATATTTAGGAGATAGAAGATGACTAATAATGATTCCTCAGACATCTAACCCAACCGACCGACAGTAAACCGAGGGAAGGGGGGTCGTGAAAGAGTTCACATTATCGTCGTCTTCTTTCTAATAGATCAGTCTTTTTAAAACGGTTTAATCGTTATAACCGGAACTGTAGGTTTTTAAAACACCCGATATTGGCTTTCCCAAGGCCCTTTTTAAAAAATTTCTAGGAACTCAAGTTTGCACATATAATTCTACTACACAAGTAAATTATCACGCGCACATATCATCCAAGAAACTACACGCCTCATGCATACGCGTCATACGTCTAATGTTCCGAGGAACTCATGCTTAGCATATATAATTCTACTGCTTAGGTAAATTATCACATGCTAATCCATCCCCAACATTTATGCATACGCATCATGCGTGATCACACCATAAAAAAATATGCATATTTGGCAACTGATTACGGTTTTAAAACATTTGGGGCTGACTTGAAATTCATGCTATAAACCATTTATGCGTACTTCTAGACATGTATCCTAGGAAATTTCAACCATCAGAGCATGTCTATCCTAGTGCGCAACTCATTAATTGAAAACCAGGCCTCCGCCCACTATATGCGTAATCCAGCTAGCTTGACATAGTCAAGACGACAGTTCTAATCATGTAATAATATTAATTAAATAGAATTTGCAATTCAGCCCACTAAATGACTCAGTCCCAAAATCATGCATCTCCAAGATCAATCCCCATAATCGAAACAAGGCATCATGTTTAATTAAAACGCGAATAATTTAAACCTGTGAGCACTGTGTATGTAATTTAAAGTTCGAAAAACATTTGGATTTAAAAATTTGACCATCCTATTTTAATTTAATTAATTCGGTTCGTATTAATTCCGGTCCGGTTCCGACCGGTTCGGTAACAACGGTTCGGCCGGACCGGTTCGGTTTAAAATAGGATTCGGTTTGTTTCGTCACTCAAACCGGGTCGGTTCGACCCATATTAATTTCCCTGGTTCGACCCGACCCGAACGGGTTGGACCAATTGAGAAAACCGGGCGTTTGACCCGCTCCGGTTCGACCCATGTGACCCGAACCTGGTTCGGTTCACATGGTGTTCCGAGTTCGTTGACCCGACCCGGATGTGCTAAAATTGGACCGGTCCATAACCCATAGGGTTCGGTCCGAATTATTACTTGTGAGCCAAGTAGGGTTTTAAAGTCCACTAAAAACTTAACTTGGCCTCCAAGTAACAATTAATAATTAAATATTGTCCAATTTTTTGCACACACACACACACACACATATATATATATATATATATATATATATATATATATTATTTTTTTTGGCACAACTATATATATATATATATTGTCAAGATTCTATATTTATAGATATATAATCAATCAACAATATATATACATATATATAATTGACAACACAATATATATATCTATGTCTTTTTGGAAAATATATTACTGTCAATATTTTATATATATATTTAGGGATATATATATTTTATCAATCTTTTAGGCAACTATTTTATCAATATTATCTAGATCCATTATGCTAGTTATATATTGAGTTACTATCCACAATTATCTTGTGAATATAGTCCTAATTTTGGTATCATCTCTAATATTAAAAATTCCGGCCGAAATATGTGAAAATATATTGTCAATATTTCGGTCACCTTTAGGTTACTTGTTGACTAAGAAATTAAAATTTTCATATTGTACACCTATAGATGGTTCGGCCGAAATAACACCAAAACTAGGGTTTGCGGTCAAATTTCAAGATCAAAACTTGTCATGATCAAGAATCCAAAGTTTAAATTTGATAAAATTCTTATTTTTCTTGAAGATCATGAACATCAATTTTACTATGAGCATCATGAAAAACCATGGCCAGTCCGAAAATCACCCAAATTTCGAAAATTTAAAACCTTTACATTTTTTAAAAGTTTCGGCCATGTTGAAAAGAAAAACCAAGAACGTCGATTTTATCAAAAATACGAGCTCCCTAACACAGGCTCTGATACCACTGTAGGATTTAGGGGATTAATGCTACAGAAACAAAACCCTAGATACATGCATGGTAACTAATACGCAGCGGAAGAAGGTGCACATACATATACTGTTTCCTGTAGCCTATGACCTTTGAGGGGAGTTCTCGATCCGCCGGACGGTTCCTCGTAGAGGTTCCTTTTAGAGAAGGCCTATGCGGATTATGCCTCACAGCAAAGCCTCTGTCGATTCTCCGCGGGATGGATCTACTCAGAGTAAATTGCTCGTCGCAATTTGGCACCTCCTTGGTGTGTAGTAGGTTCGACCGAAACACTTATTTAGGGATGAGGGTTTTCTTTTAATCTCACAACTTAGGAGAGGAGAATAGACCTAGTAAAACCCTAAACCCTAAATCCCACCTCCTTAAGTGACATAAGTCGGCCGACCATGTTAATGGGGGAGGCCCATTTTGGGCCTCTCATGTCAATTGAGATTTTAGGCCTAACCCAAAATCCCTAATGTGACCCAACCTAATTTCTTAGGTACATGGACTAATGGGCTCCCAATTACGACGACCCATAGTCCAAGTGCTAACATGATGCTCTGTGAATGTCGGAGAGCCTGAATCGCTGGTTGGGGATGGAGGTCGGAGACGGCAGTTGGGCTCGGAAAATAGGATGTTGATGGATATATGATCGATGGGACACAGAGGAAGTACGGTGGTGATCAGCGACGAGATGAGGCAACGGGCGACTGGACGGGCAGCAGGGACTGGGGACTGAAAGAGCTCCAGCGAGTTAGGGCGGAGTGCGGCGGAGAATCGTCGATGGAGTGGAGCAGCGGTCGACGTCCGGAGCTAGGGCCGGCGGGAGTCCATCGGAAGTGCATGGAAGAAGAAAGAAGAAAAAAAAATAGCTTGGCACGAATTTAGAGGAGAAATATTTTTTTACTTGTAATATGACCTTATTTATAGCTAAACTAGGACCCCCAAATTGGAAAAATAAAATCAGAAAAATATGCAATATTAATATTCTGAATATATATATATATATATGTATGTGTGTATATTACCATAAATATACATAATATATTTTTTTTTTAAATATTTTACAATAAATATGCATATACACTATCCTATTTTAAGTCAGACCCATCTTTAGAAACTTTGCGATCTTCCATATTTAAATACTTTTTTTAGCGCGTCACATATGACATTTTGAACGTGCTACGCGCGGACCAAAATTATGTGTTTACAGACCAAATAAGAAGATTTATGGGTGATGATAAAAAGGCGGCTATTGGGCTACGATTATTGAGGATAAGCTAATAGGAAGGTGGGAACGTCTGAGTCGGGACTCCTAAAGATAAGTCGACGACTACTTACGTTCAGAATGAGAAGATAAAGAAAAATGGTCGACACCGATATAAAATGATGTCGACGACTAAGACAAGCGCCTGGAGAATGGCGACAAGTCCACTCAAAGACTCTCTCTCTTAAGGTATGAGTCGAGTCGGCAGCCAAGTACTATGAAGAAACCCTTCCTCTTAAGGAATGGACAGGTGGCGACCTACTTCAGCTGCCATGAGGAAACCTTCCTCTTAAGGAATGGTGAGGTGGCGACCTGCTTGTCACCTGCTTCAGCCGCCATGAGGAAATCTTCCTCTTAAGGAATGGTGAAGTGACGACCTGCTTGTCACCTGCTTCTACCGACTTCGGATAGAAACCCTCCCAAGAGGGTAGCCGCCTTTTAAAGTCGGTACACTCTCCCTTTAAATAGGGGAACACTTTTATTAGTTAATTACATTTTATGATATACTTTTTACAGTATTCTCTCATATTCCATTACTGACTTAAGCTTCAGAGTGGAATCAGGGGCATATCTCCAACCCCTTTTCAGGTTCTTGCCTACCAAATACTCAAAAGGAAACTAATAACCCGGTGAGGTCGAGGTAGACACCTAAAAGAGTTAATCAAAGGCAAAGCCTCAAAATCCACTGTCAGGATCTGCGGGCCACGTTAAGTTGATCCCAACAGCGGCAATACGTTAGGAAGTGGGAAAGCTAGTAGACGCCGATTTCATGAAAGAAATACGATTCCAGACGTGGGTCGCCAACCCAGTTTTGGTAAAGAAGTCCAATGGAATGTGGAGGATGTGTGTGAAATTTTGAGATCTCAACAAAGCATGCCCTAAGGACTCATATCCGCTGCCTGTCAAGAATCGATCAACTGGTCAACGCCACGTCAGGACATGAACTCCTAAGTTTCATGGATGCCAATTCTGGTTACAACCGTATACAAATGCATCCTAGTGATGAAATGCATAACGCTTTCTATGCCGACAGTGACATCTACTACTTTAAGGTTGTGCCTTTTGGACTCATCAACGCCAGAGCAACCTACCAGGGGATGGTTAATAAACTTTTCAAGTCCATGCTGGGAAGAAATATGGAGGTCTATGTTGAAGACATGCTTGTCAAGACCAAAAGAGGTCAGGACCATGTTCGAGACTTAGAAGAAGCATTTGCTTGCATGCGATTGCATAAGGTACGATTAAACCCGACTAAATGCGCCTTTGGTGTCGAGTCAGGGAAATTATTGGGTTTCATAGTGAGCCAATGAGGGATCGAGGCCAATCCGGAGAAAGTAGCTGCGATCGAAGGAATGTTGCCGCCCACCTGCCATAAAGAAGTCCAGAGCCTAAATGGAAGATTGACGTCACTAGAAAGATTCATGTCGCGGTCTAGAGATAAGTCCTGTCCTTTCTTCAAAGTGCTAAGAGCCAACAATAAGTTTGAATGGAGTTCAGAATTTGAGGAATCCTTCCAACAACTAAGAAGCACGTCCATTCACTTCCCGTCTTGGCAAAACCACTTCCACAAGACCAAATTTTCCTCAATTTTACTGTAAGTTCATCAGTTGTGAGCTCTGTACTCATTTAAGAAACATGCAACATCCAAATACCAGTCTACTGTGTCAGTAAGATTTTTCGTGTCGCCGATGCAAATTACATGGAGACTGAAATGTATCTGTATGCATTACTCATAGCGGAAAGGAAGCTACGACCTTACTTTCACGCCCATGAAATCACGGTCCTTACAAATCAGCCTTTGAAACAACTCCTACAGAAATCAGATGTTTCAGGGCAAATGGTGAAATGGGCAGTGGAGTTGAGCGAATTTCGAATACATTTCGGGCCTCGAAAGGCTATCAAAGGGCAGGCACCCACTGACTTCATAGCATAAAACACAGTAACACCCGATGCAAAACCAGTAATCCTCCCTCAGGAGGAGCATGTGAAGGCGACACCGGACAATATGGCCAACGACACCCTGCCTTGGCTTTTATATATAGACGGATCGTCATCAGCACAAGGATATGGGGCAGGATTGGTGCTAACACCACCCGGCGGAGAACCACTCTGATATGCGTTAACATTAACATTCCGTGCCACCAACAATGAAGCTGAGTATGAATCATTGTTAACAGGCATCGGGATAGAGAAAGGTACGGGAATTTCTAACTAAGGGTTCAACGCGACTCTGAGTTGATTGTCAACCAAACCAACGGAGTCTACGTCGCCAAAACAAATAATATGAAAAAAAAATATTCAGAAGAATTAAAGAGGCTTATTCAGGACATGCCTCATTTTCAAATAGAGGCTATCTCTAGTTATAGTAACTAAGAGGCTGATGCTCTCAAAAAATTTACCTTAGGCTTAGGTGGAGTCATCCCGACACCAGTGCACTTTGTTGAACGTTCCATTTACTCAACCACTGAGGTAGGAGCAGGAGTTCTCAACATACAAGATCAAGCTTCTTGGATGACTCTCATTCAAGCATACTTGGAACACATAGATCTTCATGAGGATTCATTGGCAGAAACTAAGATCTAACTATTGGCTGGAGGTTTTATAATACTTGATGGATACCTCTACAAATAGAATTCTCAACACCTTACCTTCGTTGTGTACCCGCCCCTCAAACGGAAAAAATTATGGAAGGCTTACACAAAGGAGATGTTGCGTGCCATGAAGGGGCAAGGGTGTTAATTTAAAAGGCCTTACGACAAGGTTTCTATTGGTCGACAATGAGCAAAGAGGCGACGACACTTGTACAAGCTTGCCTAGCTTGTCAAGTTTACACCCCAGAGATAACAAGACCACCAGCAAAGCTCACACCCATGATGAGCGCTTGGTCGTTTGCACAATGGGGGAATCGACCTCATAAGTCCTCTACAGAAGTCAACAGGTCAGCGGACGCATATTATAGTCGTCCTCGACTATTTCTCCAAATGGATCGAAGAAAGAGTTTTGGCGTCGACAATCGCATTCCAAATGATTAAGTTCTTCCATGAACAAATCATATGTCGATATGGGGTTCCGAAAATCCTCATCAACGACAACGGTCCCCAGTTATCCAGTGAAGAGCTTGCCGGCTTTTATGATGACATGTTCATCAAGCATCGATTTGGTTATGTTCATCGTGCACAGACCAACAAACAAGTGGAAGCAGCTAACAAAACGATCCTTAGTGGACTAAAAGAGAGGGTGGCAACTTTGAAAGGAATCTGGGCAGAAGAGTTAGACCAAGTGTTCTAGGTTCTTAGAACCTCTCCCAAGAGGGCCACAAAAGAAATCCCATTCAGCATGGTCTATGGATCAGAAGCCGTCTCACCCGTAGAAGTGATGAATATCTCCCAAAGGATAGCTACCTATGAAGTCGACAGAAATAAGGAACAAAGGAAGATCGATCTAGACCTCGTCGACGAAAAAGGTAGACTTTAGAAGAAACTCAAGGAAGAATGAAGTTAGCCACCACCCGATATTTCAACCGAAGCGTAGGGCAGCGACAATTCTTTCTAGGTGAAAAAGTATTGCGAAGGAACGAGTTCATAGTAGCCGACAAACGAGGAAAGATGGTACCAAAATGGGAAGGGCCTTATATCATCATTGATATACCATGTCCCAACGCCTACAAATTAGAAGATCCTCAGGGGCAACACCTCCACAAGACTTCTAATGCCAAGCATCTGAAGAAATTATATGTTTAAAATCTTTTTGATATGTATTAGCATTTTCAATAAAGTAATGAATAAATATGCATGTTCGTTATAATTTTGTGTCGCAGAACTCCTCTACTTCCAATAGTCGCCATCTACAAAGGAGTTTAGTTATAACACTAACTCCTCGACTCCCAATAGTCGGCGACGATAAAGGAGCTTAGTCATAATACGAACTACTCAACTTCTGATAATCGCCATCTACAAAAGAGTTTAGTCATAACACTAACTCCTCGACTCCCAATAGTCGGTGACGATAAAGGAGCTTAGTCATAATATTAACTCATCGACTTCTGATAGTCGTCATCTACAAAGGAGTTCAATCATTACAGTAAATCATCGACTCCCAATAGTCGGCGACGATAAATGAGCTTAGTCATAATACTAACTCATCGACTTCCGATAGTCACCATCTACAAAGGATTTTAGTCATAACACTAACTCACCGACTCCAATAGTCGGCACCGATAAAGGAGCTTAGTCATATTACTAACTCCTTGACTTCCAATAGTCGCCATCTACAAAGGAGCTTAGTCATAACACTAACTCCTCGACTCCCAATAGTCAGCGACGATAAAGAAGCTTAGTCATAATACTAACTCATCGACTTCCGATAGTCGCCATCTACAAGGAGTTTAGTCATAACACTAAACTCCTCGACTCACAATAGTCGGTGATGATAAATGAGCTTAGTCATAATACTAACTCCTCGACTTCTGATAGTTGCCATCTACAAAGGATTTTAGTCATAATACTAACTACTCGACTTTTGATAGTCGCCATCTACATATGAGTTTAGTCATAACACGAACTCATCTACTCCCAATAGTCCGGTGACGATAAAAGAGCTTAGTCATAATACTAACTCCTCGACTTCTGATAGTCGCCCTTAAAATAAATGATGACAGCAGACGTCTCGGGGGAAAGTGTTGAGTTACGATTCAAGGTAATCCAAAGTCGAGACCAATAAATCCGAGACCCTAGAAAATAAGACGACCATTTAAAATCAGGACAGAAAGATGAAGACAAAATGTCGGCACTTTCTTTTAGAGAGTTGGCATCAACCAAACCCACATTCAAGAAGAAATAATATCACTCATCAAAAAATCTTCCTCCTAAGGAAAGTGGTGGGGCGACGTCTCAAACATTTGGAAGAAACCCTTCATCCTAAGAAAATGGTAATGTGGCAACCTACTTGTCACCTACTTAGAGAGAGAGAAATTCTTATCTACCTCGGTGCTTACACGTGGCACCGAGGTGTTGCCCCCTCAACCAACCAGAATGTGACATGTGGCAATAAGTTGCTGAGTCATGTATACATGTCTAATTCTGATTGGTTGTGGGGGCAACACCTCGGTGCCACGTGTAAGCACCGAGGTAGGTAAGAATTTCTCCTTAGAGAGAACCATTCCTCCTAAGGAAAGATGAGGTGGAAACCTGCTTGTCACCTACTTAGAAACCCCTCTTCTCCTAAGGAAAGATGAGGTGGCAACCTGTTTGTAACCTGCTGATCCACCACCGTCTCCCCCAGCCAATCATAAATGGTGGCTGTCGCCACTGAGGAGGGCCAATCCGAGTAAAGTCACCGCCACCAAAAGTCGGTACATACTAAACATATAAATACTCAAATATTTTCATACACACGTACATTATTATTCTCATAATCCATTACTTACTTAAGCTTTGAGGTGGAATTAGGGGCAAATCCCCACTCTTTTTCAGGTTAACTGGTACCAAGCTAACATAGAATAGGGACACAAAATGTGATTTTATTCCATAATTCATAGATACTTTTACAATCAACGTTTCCTGACTTATATAGCCTAGGAATGACAAACACAAATGCCAATGCTAATCAACTAATTATTGGCAACCTGAGCTGCAAATAGCTGAAGCAGACTGGATGGTTGTACGTTGCTCTTATTGGGCCTCCTCTGATTGGCCGGACTAGATTGCATGGCTTGTATGGGTTGCATGGCTTGCATGGCTTGTATGGGCTGCTGTAAGTAACTCCCTTCCTTCTCATTGGACTGTAACATCACCTCCCCCTTTAGAGACCTTGCCCTCAAGGTCGAAATCAGGGAACCGAGCTCGTATTTCATCAATAAATTCCCAAGTTGCATCTGCTGGAGTCAAATTATTCCAATTAATTAAGACTTGTTGAGCTACATGACGACGATGTTTGATTGTGAGTCTCCAGCACAACAAGTGGAAATGTAACAGTGTCGGTGTCGTCTATCGGTAAAAGCAGTGGCGGTGGTGTAGTTCCCACGCATTTCTTCAAGGTGGAAACGTGGAAGATCAGGTGGACCTTGTTTGGTGGTGGCGGCTCCAAATGATAAGACACTGGACCGACTCACCTCAGGACAGGGAAAAGACCGTAATATTTAGGAAGGAATTTGTAATGAAGGTGGTCCTTAAGGGAAGCTCTCTTGTAAGTATGGAGTTTCAAATACACCATGTCACCAACCTCAAAACTGCGGGGACTGTGGTTTTTATCGGCTTGTTGCTGTTAGAAAATAATAATAATAATAATAATAAACTTGTTTCTAGATAGTCTAAGTTAGTTGGGAGATTGTCATTAAGACTAGGTAGTTGAGAAGTAGCATTAATGCATGTAGTTGGGAAGATGTCTAGAGCTCTCCATTTGTACCTATAAATAGATGTGAGAATGAATGGAAATCATCAAGTTGAGTAGACAAACAACAAGTCTCTCATATCCTCTCCACTCTCCCACTCTCACACAAACACATATTCATACACCAACAAGTGGTATCAGAGCAAGGTTCGAAGATCGCAATGGCAACGACAAGCATGCAAGTGCCGAGATTGATGAAGGATAACTATGATAGGTGGTGTATCCAAATGAAGGCCCTATTGGGATCTCTTGACGTGTGGGAGCTCGTGGAGACCGAGTTCAAGGAGCCCGAAGTGACGACGGAGATGACAAAAGAAGAGAAGGAAGAATTGAAGGAGCAACGGAAGAAGGAGAAGAAGGCCTTGTTCACAATATATCAAGGTCTTGATGAAGCCACGTTCGAGTTAGTCGCTCCAGCCAAGACATCATACGAAGCCTGGGTTATACTCCAGAAGGCGTACGGTGGAGTTGAAAAGGTAAAGAAAATCCGCCTACAAGCTCTTCGTGCTCAATTTGAATCCCTCCATCAAGAAAACTCAGAATCTATCTCCGACTACTTCACGCGGGTCATTTCAATCGCGCATCAAATGCGAAGAAATGGAGAAAACTTGGAAGATGTTCGTGTCATAGAGAAGATCTTGAGATCCCTCGACCCTAAGTTCGACCTTGTGGCCGTGGCGATTGAAGAATCCAAGGACCTAGAAGAGATGTCCGTTGAGCAACTCATGGGTTCTCTACAAGCCCATGAACAACGACTTTCAAAGAGAGGAGAATGTAATTCCTTGGAGCACGCTTTACAAGCAAAGCTGACGTTGAAGAATCAAGGTTCACGCGGCGGCTTCCAAAGAGGAAGATTCACAACACGGAGAGGAAGAGGTGGTCGAACAACAACCACCAACGAACCTGCCGATGGAGAATCAGGTGGACGAGGAGCAGGTCGAGGTCGTGGTCGAGGTCGCGGACGAGGTCGTAGTGGATGGAGCAGATCAGAAATCCAATGCCATGTTTGCAAAAAAATATGGCCACTATGCAGCAGAATGTTGGTATAACACCGACAATGGCGGAGAAAAGGCGAATCTTGCGGAGAAGATCGACGATGATGGAGTACTCTTGATGGCCTACGATGGAGCGGTGGCGTCAGAATCCGTCACATGGTTCATTGATACGGGAGCATCCAATCATATGTGTGGACGAAAAGAATTGTTTGCGGAGCTTGACGAAAGGCGTGATGGGCATGTTACCTTTGGTGATCTCTCTCGACGGCCAATCGAAGGTAAAGGTAAAATTCTCTTCGCACTCAAGAATGGGCGACAACTCTGCATCTCCGATGTTTATTATGTTCCCGATATGAAGAATAATGTTCTAAGCGTCGGACAACTGCTCGAGAAATGATACGACGTCCACATGAAGGATCACGCTCTTAGCATCCGTGATAAAAACAACAAACTTATCACGAATGTAACCATGACTAAGAACAGGATGTTTCCTCTAAGGCTGAGCACACAAGAGGAGAATTGCTTGAAGGTGACCACCATGGACAGCTCATCTCTCTGGCACATCAGGTATGGGCATCTCAATTTTGAGGCGTTGAAGCTACTGGAAAGGAAGAACATGGTACGAGGCTTGCCAAAGATCGACCGTCCCAACGGCGTGTGCGAAACATGTGTCATCGGGAAGCAACAAAGAAGTCCGTTCAAGAAGTATCATTTGAAGAGAGCAAGAGGCCGTCTTGACTTGGTCCACTCGGATGTATGCGGGCCAATCACTCCCATCTCGATTGGTGGAAACAGGTACTTCTTGACATTTACCGATGATTATAGTGGCAAAATTTGGACTTATATGATGAAGCAGAAGAGCGAAGTGCTGGCGAAGTTCAAGGAGTTCAAAAATATGGTGGAGAAGCAAAGCGGTCGTCATTTGAAGTGCTTGCGAACCGACAGAGGAGGCGAATACACGTCGCATGAATTTGACAAGTTTTGCAAAGAGAACGGGATTGTGCATCAACTCACCATGCCGCAAACCCCACAACAAAATGGAGTCTCCGAGAGGAAGAACCGGACGATCTTGAATTTAGTTCGGTGCATGTTGAAGGAGAGAGATGTCCCGAAAGAATTTTGGGGAGACGCTGTTGCTACTGCAGTTTATTTGCTTAACAGGTTCCTACAAAGCGAATTGGAGACATGACGCCGGAGGAAGCATGGAGCAAGCGCAAGCCAAGTGTCAAGCATCTTCGAGTCTTCGGATGCGTGGCATATGCAAAATCGCAGCAGAGCCAGAAGTGCGTTATGCTCGGATATGACGAGAATTCAAGCGGCTACAAGTTATACAATCTCATCACAAAGAGGGTTGTGATCTCAAGAGATGTCGAGTTCGATGAACAACAAGCATGGAGCTGGGAGAAGAATAATGACCAACCAAAACAGGTTATTGAAGTTGAAGAGCCGCAAAGAAAAGAAGCCCGACGTGTTGAAGTTCAAGAGCCAGTATCACCCCCACATGCTGCTACTCATCAAGAAGAAGGCGACTCGAGTGAATCACCGGTTCTGAGGACAAGGCAGATCCGAGACATATACGATTCGGCGCAAGTCGTTGATGTGAATAATGATGAAGAGATGTATGGTAATCTATGTCTCTCTGCAGGATGTGAAGTCAAAGAGACTATGTGGAGAAAGAAGAAGAAAATGGCGCACGGAAGATTCAAGAATCGTGGAGTGCGAAGACAGAGATGGACGACGGATTGTCGAGAAAGACATTCGGGAAAAGGCCACCAAGAATACTCGAGTGGTTATGACAAAGATAAACACAAGTCCAGACAAGTTACAAGGAGAAGTCATGAACACGTGCGGAAGATAACTGGAGAAACAAGTTTAAGGGGGGATGTTAGAAAATAATAATAATAATAATAATAAACTTGTTTCTAGATAGTCTAAGTTAGTTGGGAGATTGTCATTAAGACTAGGTAGTTGAGAAGTAGCATTAATGCAGGTAGTTGGGAAGATGTCTAGAGCTCTCCATTTGTACCTATAAATAGATGTGAGAATGAATGGAAATCATCAAGTTGAGTAGACAAACAACAAGTCTCTCATATCCTCTCCACTCTCCCACTCTCACACAAACACATATTCATACACCAACAAGTGGTATCAGAGCAAGGTTCGAAGATCGCAATGGCAACGACAAGCATGCAAGTGCCGAGATTGATGAAGGATAACTATGATAGGTGGTGTATCCAAATGAAGGCCCTATTGGGATCTCTTGACGTGTGGGAGCTCGTGGAGACCGAGTTCAAGGAGCCCGAAGTGACGACGGAGATGACAAAAGAAGAGAAGGAAGAATTGAAGGAGCAACGGAAGAAGGAGAAGAAGGCCTTGTTAACAATATATCAAGGTCTTGATGAAGCCACGTTCGAGTTAGTCGCTCCAGCCAAGACATCATACGAAGCCCGGGTTATACTCCAGAAGGCGTACGGTGGAGTTGAAAAGGTAAAGAAAATCCGCCTACAAGCTCTTCGTGCTCAATTTGAATCCCTCCATCAAGAAAACTCAGAATCTATCTCCGACTACTTCACGCGGGTCATTTCAATCGCGCATCAAATGCGAAGAAATGGAGAAAACTTGGAAGATGTTCGTGTCATAGAGAAGATCTTGAGATCCCTCGACCCTAAGTTCGACCTTGTGGCCGTGGCGATTGAAGAATCCAAGGACCTAGAAGAGATGTCCGTTGAGCAACTCATGGGTTCTCTACAAGCCCATGAACAACGACTTTCAAAGAGAGGAGAATGTAATTCCTTGGAGCACGCTTTACAAGCAAAGCTGACGTTGAAGAATCAAGGTTCACGCGGCGGCTTCCAAAGAGGAAGATTCACAACACGGAGAGGAAGAGGTGGTCGAACAACAACCACCAACGAACCTGCTGATGGAGAATCAGGTGGACGAGGAGCAGGTCGAGGTCGTGGTCGAGGTCGCGGACGAGGTCGTAGTGGATGGAGCAGATCAGAAATCCAATGCCATGTTTGCAAAAAATATGGCCACTATGCAGCAGAATGTTGGTATAACACCGACAATGGCGGAGAAAAGGCGAATCTTGCGGAGAAGATCGACGATGATGGAGTACTCTTGATGGCCTACGATGGAGCGGTGGCGTCAGAATCCGTCACATGGTTCATTGATACGGGAGCATCCAATCATATGTGTGGACGAAAAGAATTGTTTGCGGAGCTTGACGAAAGGCGTGATGGGCATGTTACCTTTGGTGATCTCTCTCGACGGCCAATCGAAGGTAAAGGTAAAATTCTCTTCGCACTCAAGAATGGGCGACAACTCTGCATCTCCGATGTTTATTATGTTCCCGATATGAAGAATAATGTTCTAAGCGTCGGACAACTGCTCGAGAAATGATACGACGTCCACATGAAGGATCACGCTCTTAGCATCCGTGATAAAAACAACAAACTTATCACGAATGTAACCATGACTAAGAACAGGATGTTTCCTCTAAGGCTGAGCACACAAGAGGAGAATTGCTTGAAGGTGACCACCATGGACAGCTCATCTCTCTGGCACATCAGGTTTGGGCATCTCAATTTTGAGGCGTTGAAGCTACTGGAAAGGAAGAACATGGTACGAGGCTTGCCAAAGATCGACCGTCCCAACGGCGTGTGCGAAACATGTGTCATCGGGAAGCAACAAAGAAGTCCGTTCAAGAAGTATCATTTGAAGAGAGCAAGAGGCCGTCTTGACTTGGTCCACTCGGATGTATGCGGGCCAATCACTCCCATCTCGATTGGTGGAAACAGGTACTTCTTGACATTTACCGATGATTATAGTGGCAAAACTTGGACTTATATGATGAAGCAGAAGAGCGAAGTGCTGGCGAAGTTCAAGGAGTTCAAAAATATGGTGGAGAAGCAAAGCGGTCGTCATTTGAAGTGCTTGCGAACCGACAGAGGAGGCGAATACACGTCGCATGAATTTGACAAGTTTTGCAAAGAGAACGGGATTGTGCATCAACTCACCATGCCGCAAACCCCACAACAAAATGGAGTCTCCGAGAGGAAGAACCGGACGATCTTGAATTTAGTTCGGTGCATGTTGAAGGAGAGAGATGTCCCGAAAGAATTTTGGGGAGACGCTGTTGCTACTGCAGTTTATTTGCTTAACAGGTTCCTACAAAGCGAATTGGAGACATGACGCCGGAGGAAGCATGAAGCAAGCAAAAGCCAAGTGTCAAGCATCTTCGAGTCTTCGGATGCGTGGCATATGCAAAATCGCAGCAGAGCCAGAAGTGCGTTATGCTCGGATATGACGAGAATTCAAGCGGCTACAAGTTATACAATCTCATCACAAAGAGGGTTGTGATCTCAAGAGATGTCGAGTTCGATGAACAACAAGCATGGAGCTGGGAGAAGAATAATGACCAACCAAAACAGGTTATTGAAGTTGAAGAGCCGCAAAGAAAAGAAGCCCGACGTGTTGAAGTTCAAGAGCCAGTATCACCCCCACATGCTGCTACTCATCAAGAAGAAGGCGACTCGAGTGAATCACCGGTTCTGAGGACAAGGCAGATCCGAGACATATACGATTCGGCGCAAGTCGTTGATGTGAATAATGATGAAGAGATGTATGGTAATCTATGTCTCTCTGCAGGATGTGAAGTCAAAGAGACTATGTGGAGAAAGAAGAAGGAAATGGCGCACGGAAGATTCAAGAATCGTGGAGTGCGAAGACAGAGATGGACGACGGATTGTCGAGAAAGACATTCGGGAAAAGGCCACCAAGAATACTCGAGTGGTTATGACAAAGATAAACACAAGTCCAGACAAGTTACAAGGAGAAGTCATGAACACGTGCGGAAGATAACTGGAGAAACAAGTTTAAGGGGGGATGTTAGAAAATAATAATAATAATAATAATAAACTTGTTTCTAGATAGTCTAAGTTAGTTGGGAGATTGTCATTAAGACTAGGTAGTTGAGAAGTAGCATTAATGCATGTAGTTGGGAAGATGTCTAGAGCTCTCCATTTGTACCTATAAATAGATGTGAGAATGAATGGAAATCATCAAGTTGAGTAGACAAACAACAAGTCTCTCATATCCTTCCACTCTCCCACTCTCACACAAACACATATTCATACACCAACAGTTGCTTCATTTTATTACGTGCTCGATCGAGATGGAACATCAACAAGCGAATATATTCCTCTCGGTCACGTAAGAGCAAATCTGCTGCGGCCGTCGGGGATTCACGAGGAACATAAGGAATATGCAGCTGTTCCCGATTCCCGTACAG
Source organism: Clarkia xantiana subsp. parviflora (assembly GCA_036873135.1). Lineage (NCBI taxonomy): Eukaryota > Viridiplantae > Streptophyta > Magnoliopsida > Myrtales > Onagraceae > Clarkia > Clarkia xantiana. The sequence goes on along the minus strand of JAPTYO010000012.1, from coordinate 12,731,482 downwards.
GGCCTGAAAGGGGGTCATCTTAATCGTGGAGTGAGGTGTAGTGTTGTACCACCATTCTGCGAGAGACAACCACTTCGCCCAAGAACTAGGTCGGTCTCCAACCATACAATGGAGATACCCCTCTAAGCACCGATTCACCACCTCGGTTTTACCGTCTGTTTGAGGATGATACGTCGATAATAGCTTGAGGTAAACCCCTTGATAGGAGAAGAGCTGCTTCCAGAATGTGCTAATAAACACCGGGTCTCGATCACTGACAATTGACTTCGTAAGGTCGTAGAGTTTGTATATGTTGTCAAGGAACGCTAATGGCACCGAAGAAGTTGTATATGGGTGGGCTAATACGATGAAATGAGTGTATTTAGTTAGGCGATCGACCACGACCATAATAACATCATTGCCAAGCGACTTTAGGAGAGCGGATATGATATCCATAGAGAGGTCGGTAAAGATACCTTTGTTAGCATTTGGTGTAAATGGGCCGCCATAATAGGAGCTCATTAATACAAGTCCAACGTCCTAAGTATAATTGGGGGTATGTCACATTAATATTTTTGGGTCAAGCCGGAATCCCAGTTGACCATATTCGGGCCAAATAGGGCCGGCCCTATTAGTAGCTTGGTGCGGCCCAACTAGGGGTAAAACTCTAGGTGGGTATGCCCACCTCTTATAAATAGGGGTGTTAGGGATTTCTTTAGGGTTAATCACTTTCTCCCTTTTAGTTGTTGTAAAGAAATCTCTTTCCCTATTTACATAGAGGTTTGGCCAAAATAACACACACACACTCACACCAAGTAGGTGCCGAATTACTTCAGTAATTCACCCCGGAGACCAGTAACTAGATTTAAGAGGCTTTGTTGTACACTGACTGCGGATTTCTCCTTAACAAGAGTTCCCGTAGCACACCGTCAGGCAGATCGTGAACTCCGTAGTCTACGTTTCCGCTGCGTAATTTGTTTACAAGCATGTGCCTAGGTTTTGATCCGTAATTGTATCCCCTAAATCTATTAGTGGTATCAGAACTTGTGTAGGGTGTTCATGAATTTTACTAAAAATTTGATTTTTATCAAAATTGAAATTTGGATTTGTGATTAAGGTAAAATTTGATCTTGAAATTTGACCACTAAACCCTAAATTTTCTATGGTCGAACTACATTAGTGCGAAATTTTTTATTTCTTCGGCGACAAGTAACCTAATTTCGTCCGGCCATTAGGGTTTGTTGCATGTAAAATTTCTACATTAATTATCGATATATTATGTGCATGATTTTAGGGAAATTAGAATATTTGGTGATATATTAGTTGCCTTAAAGATTGAGAAATATATAGTTGATAGATTTTATCCTTAAAATAGAATCTAATCAATTAAGTATATAAATCTATATATATATATATATATATATATATATATATATATATATTGTGCATTATATTTGGAAATTATATCTTTTATATTGTTACTTGATGGCTAAGCTAAGTTTTTAGTGGATTTTAAAACCCTACTTAGCCACCAGGTAATAATTTCGGCCGAACCATATGGATCAATGGGCCGGATCCAAATGCACAACCGGGTCGGGCCAACCTACACGGATAACTAGTGGAATCCGAACCGGGAAATAGGTTCGGGCCAGGTTCCACCGGTTCAACCGGGTCGGGTCGACCGACCCGAGTTTTTTCAATCGGTCCGACCCGGATCGGGTCGGACTAGGTGGACTAATAAGTCGGGCCAGCCCGACCCAGTTCAAGTAAAACCGAACATAATTGACCTAGTTGAACCGGATCGGTCAGACCGGGTTGACCGAACCGGACCGGCCTGGCCATATCGATTCGGTTCAACTGAAAATAGGTCGGTCTAATTTAAAATCCAAATGTTTTTTAACTTTAAATTACCTACACAGTATGAATTGGTTTGATATTTACACGTTTTAATCAAACATGATGCCTAGTTTCGGTTATGGGTATGAATCTCGGAAAATGCATGATTATGGGACTGAATCATTTTGTGGGATGCAATTTTTATATATTGATATGAATGCATGTTAGAATTGCGTCTTGACTATGTCAAGCTAGCTGGATATTGCATGTTGGGGGCTGAGCCCTGTTTTCAATTAATTAGTTGCGCACTAGGATAGACATGTTGTGCCGAGTGATCTTGATTAGGATCTAAGTCTAGAAGTTCACATGATTGTTATAGGATGAATTGCAAGTCATCCCCAAATATTTTTAAAATGATTTTCAGTCGCCAAATATGCATGATTAATATGGAATGATTACGCATGATGCTTATGCATGATAGTTTCAGAATGTGATCGCATGCGATAATTTAATTGTGTAGTAGAATTATGTATGCTTGAATGAGAAATCCTCGAAACATTTTAAAAGGGCCTTGGAAAAGCCAAGATCGGGTGTATGTAAAAACTCCATGTTCCGGTTAAATTAGCGATTAAACCGTTTTTCATAGAGACTGGTCTATTAGAAAGGAGACGTCGGCAGTGTGAACTCATTACACGGCCTCCTTCCATTGGTTTACTGGTGGTCGGATTGGTTAGATGACTGAGGAATCATTGTTTTTCGCCTCTAATCTCATAGATATCTGATGTAAGCAATTCTTTTCAAAATGTTTTAAATTGTCACCCTGATTTTCACATGGTTTGTTAATGTGTTAGTTTCAATGGCTGATAGAGTGCGATTCTATAGTCTTCGTAGTCTTGATGGTATGATATATGATTAATGGGATAAGTATGTGTGGAAACTCCTCTCCGCTGCGGATGTTGAGGAATGCATAAATCCAAAAGCGGAGAGGACACTCACGGATGAATATGGTAGTCCATAATCCTTTGATGACGAAATGTCACACAAGGATCAGATTGCAAGAAGGTTGATCTTTTCAACCTTGACAGCTAAAACTGAAGAGCAGTTCATGAACGTCATTACATTACACCTTTGGTGCGCCTTACACCTTCATTTCAGGGAAGGAAAGGCCGCTGAAGCTAGAGACCGATCATGAAAAGTGATGGTATTCTTTGCATGGATGTCGGTGTTACAACCGATCATGACCTTTTGATGATGAAGGGATGCGTGGAAGAGGATTCATCCCATAATGAAAAGGTTCCCTCTCTCGTTGTTCGCCGAATAATGGACTCACACGTCTGGTCAAATCGATTAAGAAGATTGTGGATCTGTTCGAAGGTGACTACGATAGAGAATCGCCCATTTCAGATGAATCCTATGAGTCGAAGGACAACTTCGCTCATATGCGCAAGCTGCTAAAAGAATCGAGAAACAAAAGACTTAAACGAAAATCTGGTGGGTCAAAGCACCGTTGATAAAGCGTGTTTAAGGTACACCTCATTTGTCATGTATAACGCCGTAAAATTCTTTATTCAAACACATATCATCTGATGTGATTCACTTGTGAATTTTTTCAGGTGTGGTGTACGGCATGGCTCGAAGTTCTTGTCTACCTTCTCTCAAATTATTGCTGCATTATGATCAAGACCTTATTATTATCGTTTTATCTTTCATTGTTCATTTGAATAAAAGATTTGGTTGTTTATGTTTCATATTATTGAATAAAGTGTTTTTCATTAAGAATGAATGAAATTCGATTCGAAGTGCAATTTAATTATCAATCCATCGACCCGGTCAAAGGGATCGATCCGAACAAAATCCACTAATGTGGAATAACACCCAAATTTTCAGCCAGGACAAGAGGTCGAATGAAAGAAACGATTGATACATGCTATCATCATTAGTAACCCATCGATTGCGTAACTAGATCGAACGATTAATTTTCCTTATTAGTTAGTACTCCATGAATGTGATTAAAATCGTAACTACGAACCTGTACGAAACCGATCAATTAAATTGTAGAAACGAAATGATTACACTTAGGGTAATGCATGTGGGTCACACGCATAACACAAGTATCCGTGTAAAAATGGTATACATCGATTCGAAATACAAATTTAATGATAACATGTATGATTTTGAAGCTCAAAATAAATTTCAATGAACTTACCCGTTTTGAGTTTACTCATCTGATTACTCGTAAATCCGAGGTCATTGAGTGCTTTAAGAGATTTCTCAATATTGTGGAGAATTAAATGGAGTGAAAGGTAAAAACCTTGCGCACTGATAAAGGTGGTGAATATCTCTCGAATGATTTTGACAAGTTATGCAATGAAAGGGGTATTGTCCGTTAAACGACGATCCCTTATATGCCACAACAAAACAGTGTGGCAGAGCGACGTAATCGTACACCCTTGGACATGGTAAGAACCATGATGTCGCAAGCTTAACTTTCAATCTCCTTTTGGGGTGATGCGTTGTTGGCTGATACTCGTGTAGTAAATCTACCTACAAAATCGATGGACACGACACCATATGAGTTGTGGGCGGGTAAATAGGTGGATCTTACCGGGCTACGAACTTGGGGTTGCGCAGCATATACGCATCAGAACGACAGCCGATACGGCAAGTTGGGACCTAGAGGATTGAAAATTAACTTTATAAAATACTCCGGAAACTCTAAGGGATACATGTTGTGGCGGCTCAAGAAAATGGTGACGTGGTCGAACATGAGTCCAGGGACGTTACGTTTATTAAGGATGAATTTCCTAAGCTTGGTGTCATCAAAACAAATGAAGTCTTAGAAGAATTAGAGCAGGACAAGGATAATCAGGTCCGACTTATTTCGAGTGGGAGATTTGAGGGAGCAACAACTGTGAATGAATTAGTAAATGAGAATGGAAACATTTTCATAGTAAATTCAGTGAGAGGAGTCAATCCAACCAAACAGATCACAGTTGCTCCTGATGCGAATCAAGTAGGACGAGATAATCCAGTTGCTAAACCGTATGATGCGAATCCTATAATTCCTCAACTACCTGCTGGTAACAGTAGGAGTGGGACAACCAACTTGGTTCCTGGTCCAAGTGGCAGTGGAATTCATCTCAGAAGTAGAAACCCGAGACCAAGAGGTCGTCCAAGAAAAGTTGCAGGAGAAGGTTCCAGTAACGCCCTGGTTCCAAGTGGGAGCATTGTTCCTTGTGGGAGCATTGTTCCTAGTGGGAGCGTAGTTCAAGATGGGAATAATGAGCCTAGACGTAGTCAAAGACAGAGAACTTCTCCTAAGAAGCATCCCATAAAAAAGGGTGAGTTATTTACTCTGAATTTGGTTGATGAACCGGTCACGATTAAACAAGCTCTGGAAGGTCCTCAAGGCAAGGAATGGAGGAAGATATCGCCTCAATGGAAGCCAAATTGGTTTGGATGTTAGTTTATTTGCTTGCAAAGCGCAGGGCAATCGGGGCTAAGTGGGTTCTGAAATTGAAACTCACTGCTGATGGAAACGTTGAGCGGTACAAAGCTCGACTTGTCGCGAAAGGATATACCCAACTCCACGGAGTGGAATTTGATGAGACATACTCACCAACTGTGTGTTACACCACAGTCCGGGCCATTTTAGCCTTGGTTGCTAGCCTCGATCTCGAGCTGCACCATATGGATGTTAAGACTGTCTTCCTTCATGGAAACTTGGAGGAAGAGATTTACATGGAGCAACCAGAGGGTTTCTTATCCCATGAGAATGAATGTAGAGTTTTTAAGCTCCAAAGGTCGATCTATGGTCTTAAACAATCGTCCCGACAATGGTACCGCGGATTCCACGAGGATCGTGGGCAACAGATTCGTGAATCTTCACGAGGATCCCTACGTGTACACGAAGACCTCAAGGTCAAAGTATGTTATCTTGATGTTATACGTCGATAACATCCTTATTTCCGCGAACGATGTAATTAATTTAAAGAATTCAAAGTCCTGGTCAGCATCTGTATTTGAGATGAAGGACATGGGCGAGGCCACTTACATCCTAGGCATTAAGATTGCTAGAGATTATGGTGCTCGGAGATTATGTCTTTCTCAGGAAGCCTATATCAACACATTGTTGAGAATGTTCAGTCTCTATGATGCTAAACCCGTGGAAACGCCAGTTGTATATAGGTGTGCGTTGTCGAAGTGTGATGGCCCAAAGAACCTGGCAGAGCGTGAACAGATGAAAAGTGCAGAGTACCTCAGTATGGTAGGAAGTTTGATGTAGACGATGCAATACAGTCATCTGGATATTTGTTACGTTGTTGGCTTAGTAGCGCGTTTCCAATCGAACCTCGGTTATCAATATTTACGAGCCGTCAAACGAATTATGAGATATCTGAAAGGTACGGCAGACTACTAACTGTGCTATGAGGGAAGCAAGCTAGAATTGATAGGAAATTATGACGACGACCATGGTGGAGAACTAGACGATGTAAGTCCACCTCAGGAAGAGTGGTTCACTTTCTAATGCCGACATCTTATAGATGAGCAAGAAGCAATCCTGTGCCGGGCTGTCTACTGGAATTCAAATTTGTAGCTCTCTCAAAGAATGCACAGGAAGCTATCTGGCTAAGGATACTGATGACCACCCTGCTTGACATCAAGTACAAGAGTAAACCTTTGTGCATTTACTCTGACAGTCAAGCAGCGATAGGGTCAGTCAAGAATCTGAGTACCATAGTAGGACAAAACACATTGATATAAAATACAACTATGCGAAGAGTGTGGTAGAGGACAAACTGATCACAATTGAATTCATGCCTTCGGAGAAAATGGTTGCGGATCCATTGACTAAACCCTTACGCAAGGATGTTTTCGAAAAGCATGTAAAATTGCTTGGATTGCGTAGGATTTAGAAGGCGCCTAATTTGAAAATACCATTTTAGAATTTGAAGTAATATTTGAATAAAATAATTGCTATTCGAGTTTATGGTATTTATGACGTCATAATGGCGAAATTATATTAGATGTACGGTCTATAAACTAATCGTTTGAGCGTAAAACCTCATAATAAAATATGTCCAGTGTGGACCCTGCCTCGTCACACGGGCACGATTGTCTTAATGGAAAGGAAACCTCAGCCATATCAAGACCGGCTAAGATCCATGGTATTTCGAAAGAGAAATATGGTTATGCAAAACGTGTTGCCATTTGGTGAATGGGTCGCCGTAATAAGAGCCCTTTAATATAAGCCCAACATCCTACGTGTAGTTGGGTAATTTCACATTAGGGATTTTGGGCTGGGTTTAAATCCCAATTAAAGTGAGAGGCCCGAAAATGGGCCTCCCCAATGTGCTAGCCGGCTGAACTAGTGATTAAATCCCTTGGTGGGTTTTAACCCACCACCTCTTATAAATAGAGGGTGTTATAGATTTATTTAGGGTTAATCACTTTCTCCCTTTTAAGTTGATACAAAAGAAACCACCATCCCGAACACTAGTGGTTTGGCCGAATACCCCAAAGAGCAAGGAGGTGTCAAATTGCTTCAAGAAATTACCCCGGAGATCCATCCTAGTGACCGATTAAAAAGAGGCTTTGATGTGGAGACCATTCCTCGTAGATTGCTCATTCACAAGAGTTCCTACAAGACCAGTCCGGCACACCGTGAACTCCCCGTCACGTTCCTAGGACTACGAAAAGCAATATAAGTATGTGCGTTCTTTCCGCTGCGTAATTCGTTACATAGCATGTACCTTGTGGTTTTGTTTTCGTAGTAATCGTCTCCCAATTCCAACAAAACGATCATTTGGTTTCGGGGTAACACGACATGATCAAAGTTTTGCAGATCGCCGAGACGAACTATGTTCGTCTACCACCACATTCTGGGCTAGATGAGAATCTACGATAGCGTATGACATTCCTACTCCTGATATAAAATAAATTTAGGTTATGCTATCGACACACACTTCATACTGCGCATGCCACGTTCGACCACAGGATCATGCTCGGTTGTGTTAGACGGAATCTTCTGACATTCTGAAAGACACAAACTTCTTGACATTCAGTGTGTAACTGATCCCGGGTGCTGAATGAAGCGGCACCCGAAGTACCCTTACCACTCGGAACTCATATCCTAGGTTGGGCTCAATGTTCTCTTCCAGGCGTACGACCGTAGTCTCTGAACAAAAAGGCCAAGTGACCACGTTTTTGGAACCAGTTGAGTTTGACTGAGGATATGAGCGATAGGGATGGTCATGTACATCTGTGATTCTCCGACTCTTGTAATCACTAGGTGGCCACCAACTGGATATTTGTTGAAGGTTGTGAATACTTGTGCGGATGCCTTGGAGAAGTATTCCTTTGTAGAAATTAGGAAATTGGAGAATAACAGTTGAACAGGGATACATCGCGATACATAGAAGTAACAGGTTGGTAACATGTTGGGAATCAACGTTCCGCGGACGCTACAACACTTTCAACCGATGAGTAGCACGATGTCTGTTGTGTCTGTCGGTCGCACGGCAAAACCCGTATGAACAAGACGGGAGCTGGATAGTATCAAAGAACAAATGTTGATTTGTTGGTCGACAACATATTAATAGGCACCCTCATATTCCGGCGACTGGAAGCTGTTGGCATTTGTGGTAAATGGGTCACCATAATAGGAGCCCGTCAATATAAGCCCAACGTCCTAAGTATAATTGGGGTATGTCACATTAAGGATTTTGGGTCAGGCTGAAATCCTAATGGACCATATTCGGACCAAATTGGCCCGACCCTATTACTAGCTTGCTGCGGCCAAACTAGGGGCAAAACCCTAGGTGGGTGTTGCCCACCTCCTCATATAAATAGGAGGTGTTATGGATTTATTTAGGGTTAATCACTTTCTCCATTTTAGTTGTTGTAAATAAATCCCTCTCCCTTTTACAAAGAGGTTCGGTCGAAATAACACACACCAATGAGGTGCCGAATAACTTCAATAATTCACCCCGGAGATCCATTCCAGCAACCGTATTGAAGAGGCTTTGTTGTGGAGACCATTGCCTACGGATTGCTTCTTAACCAGAGTTCTCGTAGGACACCGTCCGACAGATCGTGAACTTCCTCGTCTACGTTCTGGGCTACGGAAAGCGAAATTGGTATGTGTCCTTTTTCTGCTGAGTAGTTTGTTTACAATCATGTGCCTAGGTTTCGATCTGTAATTGTATCCCCTAAATCCATCAACCTTCTGGGACCGGAAGGGGCTGCAGTAATCCGGGACTCGCCACGTTTTCGTTCTTGTTTCTTTCGCACACCGCACACTCACGGATCCACTATCGCATATGCTTCTTCACTCCCTTCCAATATACAATGGAAGTGAGGCGTTGAGTGAATGCATGTATTCCAAAATGCCCCCCTACAACTGAATTATGCAGCAGCTCCAGGAGTTCTTGACGTAGAGATGCATCACGACCCGTTATTATACGATCTTTTCGCCATAAGATGTTATCTTTCCACGAGTAATTGGTCGGTCCTGAACCCTTGGTGATTGCAGCAATGATATCCTTGCAAGTGATATCATTATCCTAACTAGATCGAATTCGAGAAAGCAAAACATCCGGCATTGTGGACATAGTAATTCTGGACAACGCATCATCGGCAAACACATTTTCTTTGCCTGACTTGTAATGTACATCATAGTCGAACCCCAAGATCTTAGAAAGCTAAGTGTGTTGTGATGGTGTCAAAAAAAATTGCTCCAATAAAAATTTTAGGCTTTGTTGATCGGTTTGAATAATGAAACGACGGTCGATCAAGTAATAGTGCCATTTTTTTACTGCTAGTAAAATCGCCAATAGCCCTTTTTCATACGCCGATAGACCTTGATGCTTAGCCGAGAATGTCTTGATAATGAATGCTAGAAGGTGTACGTCTTGCATAAGGATTGCTCCAATACCGATATTCGATGCATCGGTCTCGATAGTGAATGACTTCGTGAAATCGGGGAGTGCTAACACATGAGCCTGTTGCAATGCCTCTTCCCTGTTCTAGTAGAAGTTGTCTTTCTTTAGGAGGTCCGTTAGATGCCAACTTAGAGTACCGTATGCTCGTATAAATCGTCGATATTATCGTGAAATCGGGGAGTGCTAACACATGAGCCTGTTGCAATGCCTCTTCCCTGTTCTAGTAGAAGTTGTCTTTCTTTAGGAGGTCCGTTAGAGGCCGACTTATAGTACCGTATGCTCGTATAAATCTTCGATATTATCTCGCTAACCCAAGGAAACTTTGCAGTTATAGGAGTGTTGTCCGGGTAGGCCAGTTTGTGATAGCTTCCGCCTTAGATGGGTCGGTAGAAACCCCTGATCCTGTGACGAAATGACCCAAGTCTTCCACCTTAGATCCTCTGAATGAGCACTTACTTAACTTGGCGAACAAATGATTGTCACGAAGAGTCTGTTTTACCACCTGTAAGTGATGGATATGCTACTGCAAATTGCTGCTATAAACCAGAATATCGTCAAAGAAAACCAGAACGAAACGACGCAAATATGGCTTAAACATCATGTTCATCAACCCTTGAAAGGTTGCCGGAGCATTAGTCAAGCCAAATGGCATGACAAGGAATTCATAATGACCTTCATGTGTACGAAATGTTGTTTTGTGGACATCATCTTCCCGCATTCGTATTTGGTAGAAATCTGATCGGAGATCGACTTTCGAAAAAAAATGGTCGCTCCATGGAGTTCATCAAGTATCTCTTCAACTAGTGGGATCAAGAAATTTGGTCTTGACGGTAGCTGTGTTGAGTTTCATACAGTCCACACACAAGTGCAATGCCCCGTCTTTCTTTTTTACTAAGACCACCGGTGCTGAAAAAGTGCTCGAACTCGGATGTATCACTACATTTTGTAGTAATTCAGCAACCACTTGTTCGATAGCTGATTTTTGTAAACTCGGGTAGCGGTAATGTCAAACAGCAATGGGTGAATTCCCGACTTTGAGATCTATGAAATGATCTATAGACGGGTGTTGTGGAAATTCGATCGATTCATGAAAAATATCGGCAAACTCCTGTAGGACCTCTGCGATACGCGGGTGGTGCTGGTTATCTGGTTTTACAGTCGGATTGGTGGTGTTTTTGACTAAGGAGATGATGGATAAAGGAATAGAAGCTACTTGACTACTCTTGGACAATAATTTGCTGAGTTTGTCAGCACTTGTGAGCTCCACCCTAGACGTTCCTTGCCCACGTAACTCACATGAGTCTTCACCATCTTGAAATTTCAAGTAAAGCTCTTGGAATTCATAGTCACATCTCCAAAAGTTGCTAACCATTGCGCTCCCAAGATTAAATCAAAGATATCCAATGGTAACTATAAGATATTTACAGTATACTCTCGCCCTTTCAATGTCCATGTAAATCATTGGCAACCAAAATCACAAGGTATCTTATGACCGTTGACAACGGTAACTCGGAATCGAGGCAAACGAGTTCCCACAGAACCCAATCGTTTTGCCAAATGCAGATCCAGAAGTTATGAGTATTACCTGTGTCAATGAGGATCTGTATTACTTTATTCCCAACGTATCCAGCCACCTGTTAGGATTGATTCTCTCAACACTCACTAAACGATTAAGAAGAAAGCAATAAAGAACACACAGGATTTAACGTGGTTCGGTTAAAATCGACCTACGTCCACAAGTCTGGCGGCTGGCGTGTTATTAGATAGTCCCACAATTGCAATTTCGGAGAATACAATGCTATATATATAGCTACAGAAAAAAAAGGAACTCATAAACGTTACCGGGCCGGGTCGGCCCCAAAAATCGGGATCCATAACTCAACAATTCTCCCACTTGGATACTGATTTAATCTTCCAAGTAAATCTTCATTCTCCAAATAAGTCTCCCATCAACATCTCCGCCTCGCCAGCCGCCCGTCTTCTGAAACAACTACAGAAGACCAACTGAGGTTTTGCACAACCTCAGTTTCCCAACATCGACACATTTTGTCAACATGTCTGCTGGATTCTTCGCACCCTCAATCTTCTCCAAACACATCTCCCCTTCTTCCACTGCCTTCCGAGTGAAATGATATCTTCTCCGGATGTGTTTTGTCCTCGAATGATGGACAGGGTTCTTCATCAACTGTATGGCACTCTGACTATCTGTGTAGAGAATCTTATCTCGCTGCTTCAAGCCCAACTCTTCTAGATAATCTGTCAGCCATATCATTTCCTTCCCAGCTTCAGCAATAGCAACATATTCAGCCTCACAAGATGAAAGGGCAACACATTTCTGAAGCTTGGACATCCAACTCACTGCAGTCCCTCCTATGGTGTAGATGTACCCAGATGTACTCTGACTAGAGTCCACATCTCCACTGAGATCAGCATCCACAAAACCCTGCAGTATCACCTTGCCATTGCCATAACAGAGTGATGTCTTGGACGTACCTCTCAAGTATCTCAGAAGCCACTTCACGGCTTCCCAGTGCTCTTTCCCCGGATTGGACATGAATCTACTAACAACCCCCACTGCATGTGCTATGTCAGGTCTTGTGCAGACCATACCATACATCAAGCTCCCAATTGCAGATGCATATGGAACAAGTGCCATCTGCTCTCGCTCCTCCTCTGTCTTGGGTGACTGCTCCTTTGACAGTTTCTTGTGATTAGCCAGTGGAGTAGTCCTGGGTTTAGCGTCACTCACCTTGAACCTGTTCAGCACCTTCTCAATGTACCTTTCTTGGGATAGATTTAGGGTGCCTGCTGTCCTGTCTCGAGAAATCCTCATCCCAAGAATCTGCTTTGCTGCACCTAAATCCTTCATCTCAAATTCTGAAGACAGGCTTGCCTTCAGATCATCAATATCCCTCATGTTTGCTCCTGCAATCAACATATCATCCACATACAAGAGCAAGAAAACAAAGGAATCAGTATACTTCTTAAAGTAACAACAGTTATCCTTTTCACTCCTATGGAACCCGCTTTTGCGCAAGAAGGAGTCAAACTTCTTGTACCACTGCCTAGGTGCTTGCTTCAACCCGTATAAGCTCCTGTTGAGCTTACATACCATGTGTTCCTTGCCTGGAACGACAAATCCTTCTGGTTGATGCGTATATATCTCCTTATCAAGATCTCCATGTAAAAACGCTGTTTTCACATCCATCTGTTCAAGGTGCAAGTTCTCTGATGCAACAATACTCAGTAACATCGAATAGAGGTTAGCTTTACAACAGGAGAAAATATTTCAGCATAATCAATGTCTTTCCTTTGTAAGTAACCTTTAACCACTAACCTTGCCTTGAACCTTTTTTTGCCATCGTCTTCAGTCTTTACTCTGAACACCCACTTGTTCAATAAAGCTCTCTTCCCAGCAGGCAACTGTGTCAACACCCATGTGTTGTTCTTCTCAAGTGAGCTCATCTCGTCATCCATAACTTGCTCCCACTTGATGGAATCATCCATTTGTAGAGCCTCTTCAAAGGACTCGGGCTCCCCTTCATCAGTCAACAACAAGTAATGTAACGAGGGTGAATACCTGTCTGGTGGCCTGATGGTCCTGGATGATCTCCTCAACACTTGCTCAGGTGTTACTGGATCCACTTCTGGATCTGTCTCTTGCACATCCTCCGGTTCTTCATCGTCAGTGTCCGGAGTTGATTGAGTTTCTCCTGTCTCCAACTCAACCTCAACTCCCACTTGCTCTGGAGTCCCTAAGACCTTCTGATCTTTGTCTTTGTACAAGACGTCTTCATCAAAGGTCACATCACAGTGTCTCAGGATCTTTCTGTTCTTCTCATCCCAAAACCTATAACCTATGAAGTAGCACTTCACTGCCTTCGCATCAAGCTTGTCTCTCTTCTCTGGATCAACATGAACATAAGCTGTGCACCCAAAAGTTCTCAGGTGAGAATACCTGAGTTCTTTTTCCGTCCATACCTCTTCAGGAATCTTGAACCCCAAGGGAACTGAAGGTCCCCTGTTGATCAAGTAAGCAGCTGTGTTAACAGCATCTGCCCAAAACATCTTGGGCAGTCCACAATGGATTCTCATGCTCCGTGCACGCTCATTCAATGTCCTGTTCATCCTCTCAGCGACGCCATTCTGTCTTGCCTTGCCAGGAACTGTCCTCATCTGTCTGATTCCCTCAGCTGCACAAAATGCTATGAACTCTGACTTTTCATATTCTCCTCCGTTGTCAGACCTCAGACACTTGATCTTCAACCCAGTCTGATTCTCAACTTCAGCTTTCCACTTATTAAAGGTAGCAAACACATCTGACTTACGCTTCAAGTAATAGACCCATACCTTTCTACTGAAATCATCAATGAAGGTAACATAGAACCTGGATCCGCCAAGTGATGAAACTGGAGCTAGTCCCCAAACATCTGTATGTACCAATTCCAGTCGTTCCTTCTTTGGCTCCCTTGGGGTCTTCGTGAAACTAACTCGTTTCTGCTTCCACATAACACAACTTTCACAGAGTCCCATGTCAACATGTTTCAGACCCTCTAAAACTCCTTTCTCCACCAGCATCTTCATTCCTTTAACACTCATGTGTCCAAGTCTGTTATGCCACAGACATGAACTGGATGAACTTTCCTGAATAGCAGTTGTATGTATACACCCTTCAGTGGTGTATAAGGTTCCAGGTTTGAGGCCCCGTGCTACAACCATAGCACCCTTCTTAATCTTCCATGAACCTTTCCCAAACTCTACTGCATATCCAGTGCTATCCAACTGACCTACCGAGATCAGATTCTTCTTGAGACCAGGAATATATCTGACATCTTCCAATGTCCACTAATTTCCTGCTGGAGTGTGAATGCAGACATTCCCCTTTCCTTCAATCTCCAATGCTTTGTTGTCAGCAAGATACACCTTTCCAAACTTTCCAGACTTGAAATTTTGGAACAACTCCTTGCTTGGAGACGAATGAAATGATGCTCCAGAATCTAAAATCCAGGATTCAAGTGAACTGTTCACACTAAGGATTAGAGCATCCCCAATGTCTTCTGCTGAGTTCACAGAATCACTATCAATGCCGGATTTCTGATTCTGCTTCTTTGGCTTTGTACAATCAGATCGAAAATGACCTTTTCCACCACAGTTCCAACATGATCCTTGTGGTTTACCCGGAGACTTTCCTCTGTTTCTTGATTTTGAGCGTCCATGCTGATTTGGACCCTTTGATTTACTCCTCCCCTTTCTGTCAACACTGAGAGCATTTCCTGATGATGACTCACCAATTTCTCTTTTGCGAATACTTTCGCTAAGAACAACATCTCGGATTTCATCAAACTTCAGCTTCTCAGAACCACGGAAACTACTAACTGCGGAAACAATAGTATCCCACGACTCGGGCAGAGATGACAGCAAAATCAAAACTTTAACCTCATCCTCAAAGTTAATCTCAACAGAGCTCAATTACGACACAATCATATTAAAGGCATTAATATGTTCAGCAACAGAACCACCTTCAACCATCTGTAAATTGAACAATCTACGCATCAGATATACCTTGTTCATCGCCGATGGTTTCTCGTACATGTTTGCCAACGCTTTTAACACGCCTGTTGTCGATGTTTCCTTGACGATGTTGAATGCAACGTTCCTGGACAGACACAATCGGATCAGCCCCAGGGCTTGTCGATCCTTGAGCTTCCACTGCTGCTCCGTCATGGATTCCGGCTTCTCCCCAGACAAAGGCTCGTACAGATCCTTCTGGTACAGATAATCTTCAATCTGCATTTTCCAGAAACCGAAATCGTTTCCATCGAACTTCTCTATTCCTGCCTTCGACATCTCCATCTTCAACGATCGTGTTGAATCTCCTTAGCTCTGATACCAGTTGTTAGGATTGATTCTCTCAACACTCACTAAACGATTAAGAAGGAAGCAATAAAGAACACACAGGATTTAACGTGGTTCGGTCAAAATCGACCTACGTCCACAAGTCTGGCGGCTGGCGTGTTATTAGATAGTCCCACAATTGCAATTTCGGAGAATACAATGCTATATATATAGCTACAGAAAAAAAAGGAACTCATAAACCCTACCGGGCCGGGTCGGCCCAAAAATCGGGATGAATAACTCAACACCACCTTGAGGGTTGTCCCGCCCCACGATCCCGAAATCGCATGAAGTGAGATTTGTGGGTTGGACCTCGGTCAAGCAAGGTGGTTCAGCGTCTCCAATTCATCATATAAAAGGGGTTTATCTGCCTCCATTAAGAGAGCCGATGCTTGGCACATCGATGGCCGGGAAAGAACTTTTCATCGAAAGCATAACACAACCCCTTCACACGCTTTTCCTCGATCTCTTTATTAGAAAGCAACCTTCCTTGCTTGGAACTCGCGTTACGCCATGTTAGAGGTGGCGGAGCGGCTTGTGGTTTGACCAGTGGAACAGCAACAGCCGACGACATCAATGAAGGGTGGTACGATCGGTGTCTACTACAGGTTGGCAGGTTGGTTTCCTGTAGTTTAGTCAAGTAATATGCATCAGTTAAGGTATGAGACTTAATCATTCTCACCGGAACCTGAAGAGTTTAGTCTAGCCCTCCGACGAAGAGACCGGGAGCTTGGCGTTCCGAAAATGGCATTGTTAGTTGCACACGAATAATGATTCATTCAAACTGCTTGAAATACTCTTCCACTGTGCCCGATTGTTTCAAATTCTTAAGATCCAAAATAGGATCGTCAAAGGCACTGGCCCCAAAGCGGGATTTAATGGCAGACATGTAATCGAGCCAATTCATCGTTTCTTGCTGCGACTCCATTATCATCGTGAACGATTGGTGCCATAATAGGGCGTCTCCTTCCAAGTACACTGCCACCATGTCGATTCTATTATCCAAGGGAACATAATCTGCACAGATATAATGATTACAGCGCATGAGCCACCATTTGACGTCGGTTCCGTTAAATCGTGGAAAATTCATCCTATTCGGGTGAAAGGAGCGGTCAGTGGTGAGGGGAATCTCCGTGAGGGAAGCCGTCGGAGAACCACTGGTGCTAAAAGAGGACATGACCCCTCACTGCGAAATATAATCGATCCGTTTGGGAGACCATCGATTGTCGATTGCATCTTTTCCATGCCATAATGCATCTCAGCACGCATCTCTGCCATTGTTGACATCATCTCAGCCATGGTAGTTGCGTGAGTAGCCACTGTCTTCTGAACTTCGCCAATGGCACGCTCGTTGTGCTGGAGGCGAGTTTCAGTCATGGTGGAAGGTGGAGAAGGAAATGAACGAAGAATGTGAGGTTGAAGAAGCAGAGGAAGAAGTGGGGGAAGGCTCTGATACCAATGGTACCGAGCTAATAGAGAATAGGGAAAGAAAATGTGATTTCATTCCATAATTCATAGATGCTTTTACAATCAACGTTTCCTTACTTATATAGCCTAGGAATGGACAAACACAAATCCCAATGCTAATCAACTAATTATTGGCAACCGGAGCTGCAGGTAGCTGAAGCACACTGGGTGGTTGAACGTTGCTCTTATTGGACCTCCTCTGATTTCCAGACTGGCTTGCATGGGCTGCATGGCTTGTATGGACTGCTGTAAGTAACTCCCTTCCTTCTCATTGGACCGTAATATTAACGGCACAAAGCTCCATAAAGGAAACTAAGTACCCGGTGAGGTCGAGATAGACACCTAAGAGAGTAATTAATGCGAGATCTTGAAATCCATTTCCGAAAGTTAGGGTCTGGCGATCCTTGATCCAACACATGTGATTCTAATTTTTAAAACACCCAAATCAACAAGGATGTTGTGTCAACTACCACGTTATTATTCTTTAATGTCTATGAATATATTTATTATTTAATTATATTATTATAATTTTATCTACATTGAATATCAACAAAACTAAATAAACATAACGGTACACTAATATATAAATAATCTTTTAATGTGAAGATGGAATTGGAAAACTTATTAAAGAACATATGATATCATATGTTTCTAAATTATTATAGTAGCGTAACGAATTAATAAAAAAAAATAAGATGCATGTGCGCCGCAAGCGTAAATGACTATTTCAATTTAAATCTTCGTAAAAAAATTATATGGCATATCCATTTATAAACACTCTGGATCCACCATTGCACACATGGTGTCAGTCATTTTAATTTGTAGTATCATATTGTCCAAACAAATACCTGAAACCTACCTGTTCCAATAGGTTTCAGGGAAGTTTCAAAACATGGGAAGACCTACAATAAAACTTTATGGGGGAAAAAAAAAAACGAAACATGGTAAAGAAAAACTGTATTTTGTTGTGGATCATGTGAAGTACAGGTAAGAAGGAATTCCAAATATGTTGAATGTAAGATAACCATGTACATTTCTAGCTGTAACATTTTACTAAAAGTTGATGGAATTGAAATTTAGTTCTTCAATGTTCGAGCATATTAGACAGAAATCCAACCACATAACTCACTTTTGCTTCTCATTCTTTATCAACTATCATCAAGAAGCTTTTGCAATTTCCCGCTCGTGTATGCAGCAGCAACATCTGATGAAACAAAAGAACAAACACGAATCAGATTTGTGTTCACTGTTCAATCACGAGAGTAATAGGCAGAGAGAGACCATCAGAACCGCCGATGTGCTTGCCATTGATAAATACTTGAGGGACAGTTCGCCGACCAGTCAGATCAAGGAGAGCACTCTGAATTTCAGATCCATCTTCTGCAGATTCATCTTCACATAGTTAATTAAAATGCAGCATACAACAGAATGATCACACTCACATACATGGCAACTGGTATACCTCGAAGATCAAGCTCCACAACATGTGGTTTCTGTTTTAGTTCACTGAAGATGTTTTTGGCATGGAAGCAGTACCTGGTAATCTCAGGTTATTAATTATTTTAATGACATAGTAGTGGGAGAACAAAGAAATGATGTTCCATCATAACTACTCATTCTCAAGCTAATAGAAGGACGCATCAATTTGTAGTTCAAATACTCTAAGAAGTGAATAGATGAACTGCTATAAGAACACTTGGACAGACAATTGATCATGTGGTATTCCTACAAGTTTCTATTGTCTAGAATGTACACTATAAAAATTATGAATTTTCACTCAAATTGAAAGTAATGAATCACTTCAATTCGAAGCCTATGGAAATTAAGCAATTTCAAGATCAAATACCCTAGCAGTCTGCATCATTCTTCTGTATGTGTGGCAAAGCCGAAGCACATGAACAATCATATCCAAATTTCAACTCTCCTCTACCGTTATTACTGCCAAATTCATTCACTTCTACAGGTGAATGCAGAGATTTTTACTCTACCCACCAGAGCCAACCACCTATCAATTTTAGGGTTGAAAAATTAATCTAATCAAATAACTAAGCTACAGTTGGGGCAGATTCCGGTAACATATTGAAATAAATCGGGATCGGAAATCAAGCAGAAGAGAGAGAGAGAGAAAGAGAGTACGGGCAGTAGGATTTGGAGAAAATTGCGATCTTGTTTGAGTAGATGACGTTCATAACGAAGGCTGAAGCTGAGCGCGAAGCTTGTGCTTCCTTGAGAGGAATCCCTAATAATAAAATCGCTGCAATAACCACCAGAATTCTTCTCCTCAACGGAAAGCCACCCATTTTTACTTCTGGTTAACTCCCTCGGTCGAGTTGAGCTCCGCCTCCGGCCGACAATGATGGCAGCTTTTCTGATGTTTAACACAGATCCTGAAACTGTCAAATATGCTTAGCAGTTTGGTTGTGCTATTTTTACTAAATATATGATGATTTAATTATGGCATATGATTTTTTTACATAATTATTTTTAACTAAATTTATAATTTGTTATTATATTATTAATAATATTAATTTTTTTATGAATTCATATTTAATACAATAGAAAATTATGAGTCTCAGTCGAGGTACCTAGGCTCCATGTTTGAGAGATATGAGTCATATGACGCGCCGCCCTAAACTCTAAATCACGCATCCCTTTCTTGCCGTCGGAGTTTTTTCTGCTTATACTTTCCCCTTAATCATTAAGCATGTGCGTCGTTTGAGCTTCTCCGCGCCTCGGTCTCGTTTATCAGGACTCCCTGCTAGTGCGTTTTTGACGTGGCATTCGACCATGGCATGCATGCCTGGTTCCTCTAATCTTCATCTTCCTCGCTATTCCCACTCCATCATTACCTCTGATGCTTATCATCTTCCCACTCCAAGCGTTCATATCCCTAAACTGTTCACAATTTCATATTTCCACAAACCCTCTCAACTCCTTCATCTCATTTCCGCTTCTGTTCAAGCCTTCCCTGAACCTCAAAATCCTAAAAGCATGGTTAACTGGGATCGTGTCCTCTTTGGCCGATTCTTCGACTTCCGGCGTGAACGCGTGGATATCGTTCATCGTTTTACGGCGGCTTCCTGGCGAATCCCTCACACTATTCGTGGTACAAGGCGCGAAGACGGTCTCTGGGTGTTCACCTTCCCGGAGGAAAGAAATGCGTTGGAGGTCCTATAGAATGGACCCTACCAAATCGATGGTCTGATCCTGGTCCTGGCTAGAGCCGACCAGACAACTCATGAAATTGACATTGACTTCACCCGTGTACCAGTTTGGATTGAACTCCGTGGGATCCCTCCCCATCTCATGAATCTGGAGAATGTTACGACGGTGGCCCGGAGTGTTGGCCCTATTATCCGCACTGAATTTAATGAGCACAATGTTATTCAGACGGCGTTAGCTAGGGTTCTTGTCCGTCATAATCTGGAGCTCCCTACCCGACCTTCCATCAGTCTCCTTATTAGCTCTTCTGCTTCTGAGGTCCTCATTTGCTACCGACCGGGGCTCCAGTGTCGCCGGTGCGGCTGTTATGGACATCACTTCGCGGAATGTTGACTCCCAAGCGACTGAGTTTTGGAAGCTATCAACCGTCGTATCGTGGATGCGATTCAGCACCCCCACCTAGCTCCTCACCATTTTCCGGATCGGGACCTGTACACGTTTGGCAATAGGGGTAGTGGAGTCCTCCTCGGATGGATGCCCTATCACGACAACCCTGCTCTTAACACACCCTCAGGAGCCGACTTTTATGCCAAACACCCTGACCAACAACAGGATGCTGCTGCAAATCCACCACCTCCAAACAATCTGGAGCACAATGCACTAGAAATGGACCCTACTGCTGGAGCTTCTTCGGAGAGACCCTTCCAACCTGCCCACCATGCAGTCCCGGTACGTGTTCGTCCACTAGGGTTTCTCCCGAATGGACCCATTGGTCGTGTTAGGGCACGTCTTCCTCCACCTAGCTTCCACAGACCTCAGATGAGCCGCCCTCCCCTACCGCCACACTTCCAGTCCTCTTCATCCTCGTCTGGACGTTCTGAAGTGGACCGCCTGGTGAGCCCTTTTTCGAGCTTGGGTGTTCATAATGGCCATGCACTTGTACCTGTACTCGTTCTGACTTACATTCCTAGTTGGGCTCTACCCTGGATTTATGCTTATCCTCATGGCCACGCTCCTTCCCTCCATCGCGGCCCCTCCATGAGGTCAGAGAGCTCCTCTTCCACGGCGAGACCCCCGTTCACTGACCCCTCTGAAGCTTTCCTGGAGCACAGCAGCCACTTGGGCCTTCTCCTAGCACAGATTTCTACACTCTCGCCTCCTATCTCTGTGGATAATGCGGAGCCTATCGTTGTTGACACGCCTGAGACAGCAATTCCTGAGTCACTTATTCCTGAGACAACCCCCTCCCCTCCATTGAATCAGCCTCCCCATTCTACCATGGTTACTGATGACCTTGCTGCTCTTTCTGTGGCTTTAGGGTTGGACTCGGAGACTAGGATCAATCAGGCCTTGGAGGACCATCAAATAGCGGAACAACTACTTCTCTTAGAGCACTTACACAAGCCTGCTCATGACAGTCAGCTTAACGTGGGCTCCTCTTCTCAGAACCCGGTGGGGGACCACCGTCCAGGCAAGGAACCAATGAATTTAGACCAGGAGAGGGGACCAAGAAAGCGACGCCGCACCACTCTGGATATTCAAGAAACTTCCTCACAGGATCCTGCTCCTACAGCTATGCCAGACACCGAGCTGCCTGCTTCTCAGGTGTCTGAATCTGAACCACCCTTACTTCTGCGTCCCAGCACTCGCAGAACCAGACCCAGGCGGGGTCGTCATCACATTCCTAGTGGTTTTTCCCATATGCAGCAGGTATCCAATATGTTTACTATTTGGCACGAGTTATTTTATATGGGTTACTTTACTTTCAAGAGTTCTCGACTGCCTGTGCTTAATTTTATTGATGTCACATCACAAGATTCGAAGTTAGCTGTTTCTTATGATTCGGTTAGACCTAGGCTTGTGTCTCTTGCGGAGATGTCGTTACGACATACTCCGCGACCCCAATGAATGCCTTAATCTGGAATTGTCAGGGTATTGGAAGAACCCTGACAATGCAACATCTCCATTCCTTAGTGGGGACTTGGAAACCAAACATCATCTTCCTTTCTGAGGTCAGATCGAATATACCTTGCTTATCTTCTACGATCAGCAAATTAGGGTTTACGTCATTAGCAATTCAGGAACCTCAATCTACCCGGGGTGGCTTGATCCTAGCTTGGAGAGACTTCTTTTCTCTAACTGTGGAGTCCCAATCCAACAACCTCCTCCACTGCACAATCACCATAACACCTTCCTCTCCTCCTTGGCGCGCTACCTTTATATATGCACCCTACAAATTTGGGGATCGCCCGGCCTTCTGGGCATCTATTCTTAATCTCCCAATTCCTTTACGTCCCCATGGATGTTAGCTGGGGATTTTAATGATATTTGGCATGTCTCGAAAAAAGAAGGTGGCAACCCGGTTTCTGAAGCCCGGATTATGCAAGCCCATTCTTGGTCGGATAGCCTCAATCTTATTGATATGGGTTTCTCTGGGCCTCCTTTCACTTGGTCGAACAAACGGTCTGGCCCTAAGATCCTTATTCGGGAAATACTCGATCGAGTTTTATGTACGGTGGATTGGCGTCTACAATTCCCTGTCTTCACTTACTCATCTAGCCATTATAGGTTCTGATCACTGCCCCCTGATCCTTAAAAATGATCCCCATCTGGCCAGGATGCAGTCCCCCTTCCGTTTTGAAACAATGTGGCTCTCACATGAAAATTTTCTCCCAACTGTTCGTTCCTCCTGGGAGATATCACTACAAGGGTCTCCTTAATTTATAATTGCACTTAAACTCAAGCGCTTACGCTACACTCTCAAAAGATGGAGCCATGACACGTTTGGGTAAAACGGACATCGCTAATCTTCTAATTCAAATATCGGAGGCCCAATCCCTAAGCCCTCCTAGCCCTCATTACAAGATTCTTGAGGAACATTTGGAGATCCTATATGAGCGACAGGATACCCACTGGCGACAGAAGTCGCATCAACTCTGGCTCTTAAATGGAGACAGGAACACAAAATTCTTCCACACCTCGGTCATCCTGCGCAGAGCCCGTAATCGCCTAGACTGGATTATTAATAATTCAGACAACTGGATTTCATCCCCCAATGCCATTCAATTCCACGTAATGGAATTCTTCTCCAATCTGTTTAAAGCTGCTACTCCCCTACCACCTATGAGTTGCTTGCCCTGCTGTTTCCAAGAGCCAACCCCACGAGATTCCTGGCCTTAGGATTACTTGTTTCCCATCATGATATATTATCTGCATTCTCGAATATGCACCCTGAAAAGCTCCTGGCCCTGATGGATTCTCTGGGACCTTCTTCAACGCCTCCTGGGATATCACCTATAATTAGGCCTGTCAAAACGGGTCAACCCGTGACCCGCGGGTCACCGACCACCCGACCCGTGATTGACCCGAGGGTCACTACGGGTCAGAGTCACGGACCCGTACCCGTGAGGCCGGGTCAGCGGGTCGACCCAGGTTGACCCGCTGACCCGGGGTAGGGATTGCAAAAAAAAAAAAAACCAAATGGAAAGCATGTGAAAACCCTCTCCCAAAGCTTCAGTTCCGTTCACCCATTCATATATATATATACATAAAAACAACAAAACTTTGCCGCAGCTAGGTAGGTGATGGCCGACAGGAAGGGACTTAGCTCTGCTCTGCTGCGTGGGTGGGTGGCTATGACTTGGCAACTGGATTTGAATTTGGCTCCGTAAAGAATCAAATTAGGTTTCATTATAAGACAGAACAGACTTGAGACTTATCGATATATACAGAGTCTGAAATACAGTGAGAGCAGCGGGTCACGGGCCGGGTCACGGGTCGTAGCCCTAAACCCGTACCCGGCCTAAATTTCACGGGTCATTCACGGGTCAACCCGTAAATGACCCGTTAGCATGTATAGTTGAACCCGTACCCGACCCGTGGCCGGGTCATTTACGGGTCATTTGCGGGTCACGGGTAAAATTGACAGGCCTACATATAATAATGTCCTATCCGTTGTCCATTCCTTCTTCCGGACGGGTCATCTCCTCAAGAAATTGAACCAGACGTACATTGTTCTTATCCCTAAAGTTCCTCATCCAATACGTCTATCTGACTGGCGACCTATTAGTCTGTGCAACACATCCTACAAGCTCATAGCAAAAATCCTCACAAACTGCCTGAGATCAGTCCTTCCGTACTTTATATCCCCCTTCCAAAGTGTGTTTTTCCCTAATCGCCTTATTGCAGACAATTGCATGTTAGCACAGGAACTCCTACATGTTCTTAAGAATCGTAGGGTGGGAAAGATAGGGATCATCGCCCTAAAATTGGACATGAGAAAAACCTATGACAGGCTGGAATAACCATTCATTCTTAAAGTCATGCAAGCATTGAGCCTTCCGGCCATCTTCTGTCATTGGATCATGGAATGTATTACCTCGACCTCGCTGGCCTTCCTTCTCAACGAAAAACCAACACCATATATTCAATCGTCCCGGGGTTTACGTCAAGGAGACCCGCTCTCACCCTTCCTTTTCATTTTATGTGCCGAGGCCCTCTCTGCCAAACTCACTCAAGCTCAGGAGCTTGGCTTTCTCAAAGGCATTAAGGCAGGATCTGGGTGTCAGCCTATCAATAATCTTTTCTTTGCTGATGACAACTTTCTCTTCTTCGAGGCCTCTGATTCTAATATATCCTCTCTCCAAGAAATTCTGGAAATCTATTCCCGAGAATCAGGTCAAGTTATCAATTACGCGAAGTTTAGCATCAAATTCAGTAAGAATATTTCCTCTTGGACCAGGAAAGATACAAATTGTCACTGGGTGTCCGGGACATGGAGAACGAGGATGTGTAGCTAGGACTACCCATTGATTAGTCAGCCCAAAAGAAGGTAATAGGCACGGAACTTGTTGATAGAATTTATTTGCGGATACAGACATGGATGGCCTCCTTACTCTCTCCAGCAGGGAAAGCACTTCTAATCAAAACCACAATTTCCTCTATTCCAGCCTATGCAATGTCATGTATGAGAATTCCATTATCCTCCTGGATACCATTGAACAAATGATTAGAGCTTTCTTGTGGAAATCCTCTTCTTCTTCTAAGGGGATACATTGGATTGCATGGAGAAAACTTTTCACCTCAAAAGAGAAGGAGGTCTTGGTCTCCGGGACCTTCGTGCCTTTAACCAAGCCCTGCTACTCAAACAACTTTGGCGAATTCATAATTCCACTGAGTTCCTTTGGGCGTGTTGCATGCGAAAAAAATACCTCAGCAATGAACCTTCTGGAATATATCTTCCTCTTCATCCCATTCACTACCATGGCGTACCCTCCTTAACCTATGCCCTTATCTGGTTGAAGGCAGCAGATGGCGGATCGGAACAGGTTCCTCTGTGAACTTCTAGACCGATCCGTGGGTCCCGAACTTCCCTATTACCTTAGATTGGATCCTCCCATCTGCCATTCCGCAACCTATGGTGGTACAGGATCTGATCGAATCGGCCTCCCGGACATGGAACAAGGTGGCCTTGGAGGCTCTCCTGCACCCAATCCTTGTTAGTGCCATCATGGAAATTCCACTACCGATTTTTCCTATCTCAGACCGCCTCCTTTGGAACAACACTCGAAATGGAAACTACTCTGTCAAGTCTGGTTACCACCAGATCTGTTCCCTTAACAGAACAGATTCGACTTTGTCAACATCCACAACCCCTGCGATTGCTAGTCCCAACTTCTGGCTAAAACTTTGGAGTTCAAAGCTTATGCCTAAATTTAGGATGTTCATCTGGAAGGGTTGTGTTAACGGCCTCCCCCTTGGATCCGACTTGATCAAACGTGTCAGACTAGCCAATCCATTTTGCTGTTTTTGCAAAAAAGCCTTTGAGACATGGAACCATCTCATGTGGACATGTGACTTCACACGAAGAGTCTGGTTTGCCAGCCCCTTGATGGTCCACCCGGAACTATTAACTGTTGCGACAGTTAACCAATGGCTACACTTTATCCAACCCAATTTAAATGAGTCTGTTGTTGAGTCTTTATTTATAACTAAATGTATTGTAATGTGGTGTATTTGGATTGAACGCAATGACTCTGTATTTAATAGTTGTAACCCTTCTATTGAATCTGTAATTAATCGTTACCACCTTACCTTTGCTGATAACCATGGCTCAACCATTCGTGACGCAGGATCCTTCCGACATGCATCCACGAGACCCGCCCAGTTCCGGAGACGAGTGATTAGGGATACTTCTCAACAACACAATTTTGCATGTGTCCTTACGGATGGTGTTGTTGATATTACTAGTGGATTTATGTTTGGAGCAGCAGCCCTTTTGAACAAGGAAGGTATCCTTTGTTGAATCCGGTTTGTAAACAAGTGGGTTCCTCACCGCTCCTAGCTGAAGCCCTGGCAGTACGAACGAGATTACTCCTACATCGACCTGACATGGATACGACTCAGCTATGGACGGATTTCCAGATTTTGACAAACTGCGTACAAGATCCACCTACCTGCCCAGCTGTTCTTCTTGGCATGTTTTCGGATATTATGTCTTTATTAGCTTCTACTGATGTAATGGTCTCTTTTAAACCGAGAACCTTTGTGGACCTAGCTCATTGGGTGGGAAAACTTGCAGCAAGCAAGGGATTGACAGGCACCTGGTTTGGCTTGGACATTACCCGACACTCCTTCCCCGATGAGCTTTGATGTATGGTTGTTTGTTCTTTAATATATACGCGCCTCGATTATAAAAAAAAAATGATCATGCCAATTACGTTAACTATTTTTTCACGGTATATATATTTTTCAAAACTTGTATTTTTACAATAAAAAGAAAAGGAAAAAAAACATTTATACAAAAGTCACACATTTATTATAGGCTTATTTGTTCAAAGCATATTAGACTTTGATAATTTTATTGGATAAATCATTTTCTTATTTTTGTGTTGTAAAATACAATAGCGTATACTGATATTTTTTCCAATACATTTGCAGTAAAGATTTCATGCATTTCAACTGTAAAATATATTTGAAAATAGGAAGAACAATATTTTTAGTAAAAAAAATACAAAGTATTTTTTTTTGTCAAAGTACAAATCCTTAACCCTAAACGTATATAAAAACAATTATTTTATAAACAAAATTGTTATGGCCAAAACAAAAAAATAGACTCGGAGCTAGTAGTATTTATTTCATTTTTGGACAGGTAAACAAAACAAGACCGTCGACAGCAGGGTTCAAACCTTCGCACGCGAAGCTCAACAAATTTCAAGTATGTGTCCTTAACCACTCGGACATATCAACAACTCATGAAATCTACGATGGTGTATTTTAAGTTTGATATTATATGACACTTGTGCCATAGAACAAACCTCCAATATAAAATTTCGCATTGTGGCTCCCCATCTGAACTCATGTATATCTTTAATAAGGATTAGTTCTTTTATAAGGCCTGGTGGAACTTTGCAATCGGAACAATTCTGTTTGGATTAAGGTCTTGTCTTGACGTACAAATGAGGAAGTTGAGAATGAACTCTGGTTTATTGTCTGATACTATCATGAATAACCAACTAAACGAATATATTTGGCTAAAAAAATTAAACGAATATAAGAAACTATATGAATCTGGTCTGGTAGTTTAAAACGCCGCACATTAACTAAGAGGTTAATGTTATAAACTCCATTGATTCATCGAAAATGAAAATATATTCATGGTCAGCAATTTACGACTGATTTGATGCGATTTGAAATTAGTAAAAAACAATATAAGAAACTATGTAAATATAAGTGGTGATTATGTATCTTCTTTTGTATAGAATGATATATCCATAATACATTAATATCGTGTTCCATTAATTTTCACTTTTCATATATTACAATTATCAAAGAGCGATTAATCTTTCTAAAATTTATGTTTAAAGAAGATTCATCTAATAAACTAATGTTTCGTGTATAGACATAATTTTGAAACTTGGGACCACTTGATGTGGATGCTCGAATAATTTGATTTGCTTAACCAATAATGATGCACTCTTAGAATTTACCCCACACAAGAATTTTGGCATTGTTATTTTGTGGTGACTTACCTAACCTACTTCTCTACGAGGTAATTTCAAGGAGCTCATTCTTATTAAGTACATTATCTTATGGAACATTTGGTTGAGTCGTAATGAGAGGGTGTTTCATCAACGTTGGTTGCTAGTTAGTTTAGTCATTACACGTATTCATCATCTTCTGGCTGATAATGGGGATACGTTTAAGCCTAAACCAGGGTATACAACAGAAGATAGACAAACAACATCTCATATATCCCAAGTTGATTCTGTTCTGCTGTTGATTCCCTGGTGTTCGGGGTGGCGACTAATCACAGATGAGCTTGTAGATATATATACCAAAACCTAATGAGGATGCAGTTTTAGTATACTACTTTAATTTTGTTCAGACAATGTCAGTTCAGAGACATCAGAGATGCGATCAACTTTTGATAGAGACTTTAGCTTATCGCTCGGGCTTTTTTAGGACAATTCTGCATTTTATCAAGCTTGAAGACCTTTTTATCTTGTTTTGTTAGTTCAGGGTTTTCTTTGTTATTTCTACTTGAACTTATTTTGTTTGTTTGTGGCTATTTGTTGTTCCTTCTTTTTGTTTGTTTCTCTTTTGTAATTTGAGACAATTCACACACTATTTAACGTTTGGGTTCAGGTGGAGAAGGACCAGATGAAGAAACTCATTCAACGAAGCCTGCAAATCCTTTCTCCTCTTTACCATATTTCTCTCTATGGTTTCATACCTGCTTCGTATTCATACTTGTTGATCTTCTTGTGATCTTGGTTTCTGGTTCTTATCAGGGTAACAGAGTGGTAAAGGTTGTTCAATTTCATTGCTTCTCGATCCCGTTATCCTGTTGCATGTTGTCGATTCGATTCCGTGACGTTTTAGATCCGTGTATCTTCCGTCGTTCGTGTAATCGCGATCTTTCTTCTTCTTGGATCTTCTTCTCTTGGATTCAACTGATTCTTATTCGCGATGAATGGAAACGACGGCGAGAGTCCGAACAAAGATTCACCAAACCCTAACTCGTCTGGTAAGATTGTAATAGATCTATCTGGTTACCCTAAGGTACATGCTCATCACCCTCTCTATCTGCATCCCTCTAATAACGCTAGCTTGAGCTCTGTTACTGTGAAATTTGCCAACTCTGATGATTATCCGATGTGGAGCCGTGCTATGTTCATTGCTTTGCATGGGAAGAACAAACTTGGTTTTATAAATGACAATTTAACTCGCGATAAATTTGATGCTTCTCTTCATGATCTCTGGGATAGATGTGATATGTTGTGTTTGGATGGATTTTGAGTTCCGTTTCGCGTGACGTTGCCAATAGTATCATGTATCAGACTAGTGCTCATCGTGCCTGGACTAATCCCAAGACTAGGTTTGATAAGAAAAACAAATCCAGAATTTATCAGATTCACAGGCACATTGTGCTCTGTAAACAAGGTCTCGATGATGTCACCACTTTTTTTCACAAAGCTGAAATTTCTATGGGCTGAATATGATTCTATGTGTGCCTTGCCTTTTATCTCTGGTGACCTTTTTCAAAAACGCCAGGATTACAAAGAGAACCAGCGTCTTTTTCAACTTCTTATGGGATTAAATGAAAGCTTCTGTGCTATCAGAAGTCAGTTGCTCTTGCTGGATCCCCTCCATTTTGAGAACCAAGTGTATAATATCCTTACTCATGAAGAAAGTCAACGTTTTTTCACCTCTGATGTTTCTCCTTATGTCAATCCTATTTCTGGAAATGTTGGTATGAATTTTAAAAAACCCAAACGTGCTCCCAATCCTAATTTGGAATGTGATTTTTGTCATAAAAAGAGGCATGTAACCGAGAGATTTTATGCTTAAAGTTGTGAATATTGCAAAAGAAAGGGCCATGTTATGGAAAATTGCTTCAAATATAGAGATCTCTTAAGGGGCAAGGGTTCTTTTTCAAAGGGTAATGCTGCTTCTTCTGGGACTGGTGGCATATCTGATGAAACCCAAACCCAATCCATTTCTTCTTCTGAGAACAATCATGGCCTTATCACTTTTACTCAAAGTCAATTTGAAAAAAATGTTCAAAATATGGGGCATGGTAGTTCTTCTGCTGCTCCTGGGAGTTCTGCTTCTCAAAATGTTCATGTCAATTCTGCTGGTATTTATCTTTCTGGTGTTTCCAATCTTTTACTTGATCATTGGATTATTAAATCTGGAGCAAGCAATCATATGACAAATCGTATTGATTGGATTGAAAACTTTAAACACATTGCTGGTCCCAAAGTTTAATTACCCAATGATGTCAATTGCAATGTTTCTGGAATTGGCAACCACTCCCTTTTACAAAATTAGAAAGTTCAGAATGTTTTTTACATTCCTGATTTCAAATACAATTTACTTTCAGTTTCCAAATTGATTAAGGATCTCTATTCTATTTCTTTCTTTTCCACTAGTGTTATTCTACATGACCTCTCAAATGTGAGGGTCTTGGGACTGGTATAACTAATTATGGACTCTATATCTTCAAACCTTTTTCTACTCAGGATATATCTGTTAGATTGAAGTCTTCTCTTGATGATGGGTTGAGTTTATGACATCTTAGACTAGGCCATGCCTCTTCCAACGCTATCAATTGTATTGATTCTCTTAGGTTTCTTAGGAATAAAGAGCCTGATTTTCATACATGTACCATTTGTCCTCAAGCTAAAATCACTAGACCTAGCTTTCCTTTATATGAATCGAGGGCTACTTTTATTTTTGACTTGGTACATGCTTATGTTTGGGGACATTACCACTCTGTTTCTTATCATAA
This sequence comes from Clarkia xantiana subsp. parviflora, assembly GCA_036873135.1. NCBI lineage: Eukaryota > Viridiplantae > Streptophyta > Magnoliopsida > Myrtales > Onagraceae > Clarkia > Clarkia xantiana. The sequence goes on along the minus strand of JAPTYO010000012.1, from coordinate 12,700,405 downwards.
TAAAAGATTCTTCCTTACTCTTGTTGATGATTTCTCTAGAGTTACATGAGTTCATTTGTTGCAATTCAAGTCTGATGTGCCTTAAGTTTTAAAAAACTTCATTGCTATGATTGAAAATCAGTTTAAAAAGAGAATCAAAATTTTCGGATCTGATAATGGAGGAGATTTTTTTAATGAGCAAGTTCGTTCTTTATTTACCAATTTGGGCATTATTCATCAGTCTAGTTACTCTTATACCCCCTCAACAGAACGGTAGGGTTGAGCATAAGCACGGACATCTTTAAGAAGTGGCAAGAGCTTTAAAACATCAGGCCCATATTCCTAATTTTTGGGGAGATTGCATTATTACCTCTTGTTACTTGATAAACTTGATGCCTACTCCATTCTGAATGAAAAGTGTCCTCTTCAAGTTTTAAAAGGGTCATCAGTCAATATAGATCACTTAAGGGTTTTTGGATGTCTTGCCTTTGCAAAGAATTTACTGGTTTCAGACAAGTTTGCATCAAGGGCAATTCCAAGTGTTTTTCTTGGTTACTCTGACACTCAAAAGGGGTACACATTATATGATTTGAAAAATGAGAAATATTTTATTAGTAGAGATGTCATCTTTAAAGAATATGTATTCCCTTTTGCTAAATGCAAACCTAATTTGTTACCTATCTTTTTTATCAGCCACCCAATTTTGATGTCAATGATTTACCTGATTCTATTTCTCAAAATTCTGAGGCATCCAATAGACTCATTTCTACTGAGCCGGACATTTTCCATGATGATGATATCGAGTTTATATCGAGTTTACTGATGTTGTCCCTCAAGATGATGAAACCATTCAATTTTTTAATGTCCCTCTTCCGCCAAATGATGAACCCACAAGGGTTTCTGATGGTTCTGACCATTCTGAGCTACAAGTTGTCAGAACAACCAAATATGATCGCACTATTAAGTCTTCAATTTGGCAACAATCTTATGACATGGGAAGCTCATCTATTCTCTATCTCATTCACAATTATATTTCTTATCACAAATTATCTGCACCCTTTTCTTGCTATTTGTCTTCTATATCTAAGGTTTGCGAACCAATGAACTTTGAGGAAGCTTCCAAAGACCATGTTGGATTGCAGCTATGTAAGAGGAGGTCACTGCTTTACAAGATAATGGTACATGGGAACTGGTCACCCTTCCCTCTGGTAAAGTCCCTATAGGCTCAAAATGAGTCTATTGTATTAAGTATAAGTCTAAAGGTTCTATTTAAATATTTAAGGCAATGCTTGTTTCTAAGGGATTCAAATAAAAGTATGGCATTGACTATAATGAAACTTTTTCTTCTGTTACACAAATAAATTCTGTTAAGACTGTTATTGCTTTAGCTTTCATCAATTCTTGGCCCATTTATCAAAGGGATGTTTACAACGCTTTTTTACAAGGGGACCTCTTTGAGGAGGTTTATATGTCTGTCCCTCGTAGTTGTGATAAATATGGTAATACTCTGGTTTATCATTTAAAGAAGCCTTTATACGGTTTAAAACAGGGTTCCGGGCAATGGAATATTAAACTCACTGAGGCCTTGCTTGCTGCTTGTTATTTGCAATCCAAACTTGAGTATTCCATGTTTACAAAATCTGTTGGTTCTGATATTGTTGTTCTTCTTGTGTATGTGGATGATTTGTTGATTTCTGGCAACAGCCAAACCTTGATTGCTGAGTTAAAACCTGTGTTAGAAAGCAAGTTTAAAATGAAAGACCTTGGTGATTTGAAATACTTTCTGGGTATTGAAGTTGCCAGGTCCTCTGAAGGTATTGTTTTATGCCAGGTCTTGGAGTTGATTTCTGATCTTGGTCTTTCTGGATGCAAGTCTTTTAGCACTCCTATGGAACTTAATCTGAAGCTTACTACTATTGAATATGATGAGCACTTAAAGGTTAATACCTCAGATGCTATTTTGGATGATATAAGTTCTTATAGGAGGCTCATTGGCAAGCTTTTATATTTGACCATGATGAGGCCTGTCATATCTTTTGTTGTGCAATCTCTGAGTCAATTTTTAAAAGCCCCAGAGATGTCTCGTTTTCAAGCTGCACTTAGAATTGTACGTTACATCAAAGGTGAGCCTGGTAAGGGTATTCTTCTTTCTGCTTCTTCTACTCTTACTCTTTCTGCTTATTGTGATTTAAACTGGGGGATCAATATTGTTCATAGAAGATCTGTCTCTGGTTTTATTATTTTTCTGGGCAATTCACCTATTTCTTGGAGAGCCAAGAAGCAGTCTACTGTTTTCCGTTCTTCTGCTGAGGCTGAATATATTACTATGGGCAAAGCTCTGACTGAGCTTATTTGGCTTAGAAGATTTTTGTCTGAACTTGGTTTTTCAAGTCCTAATCCTATTTTTTTGTATTGTGATGTGATAATAAGGTTGCCATACATATTGCATATAATCCTGTTTTTCACGAACGTACTAAACACATTGATATTGAATGCCATTTTATTCGTAATATGTTTTTAAAGCGTTTTGTGCAGCTTAGATACGTCCGTTCTGAGGATCAGTTAGCATACTTATTTACCAAGTCCTTGGTTGGTCATCAACATCGTTACTTGGTGTCTAAGATTGGCATGAAGAATATCTTTCCAGGATCTGAGTTCGTTTCTAATGAAAATCAAGCTTGAGGGGGAGTTTTGTGTCTTCAAGCTTGAGGGGGAGTTTTGAGGACCATTCTGCATTTTATCAAGCTTGAAGACATCTTTATATTGTTTTGTTAGTTTGGGGTTTCTTTGTTATTTATGTTTGAACCTCTTTTGTTTGTTTGGAGTTATTTGCTGTTCCTTCTTTTTGTTTGTTGCTCTTTTGTAATTTGTGACAATTCCCACACTATTTAAGGTCTGAGTTCAGGTGGAGAATGACCAGATGAAGGAACTCTTTCAACGAAATCTGGAAATCCTTTCTCCTTTTTACCCAATTTCTCTCTAGGGTTTCATACTTGCTTCGTATTCATCATTGTTGATCTGTTTGTGATCTTAGTTTCTGGTTCTTATCAGCTTTCAGCTTGATTTGGTACATGAACACCATATTCATCTTCTTCAAACAGATTCATTATTGTTGACTGACGCCATTGCTCGATCTTCAAATTCGTCGGCTCTCCTTTTGTTGTTTTGTTTGATATCTATGTGTTACTTTAGTATTTTTCTAGTATTTCTGTCGTTAAAGTTAGTCGAGCACACTACTCATATTCTTCATAGACTTAGAAATAAACTTTTTTATTTCAGTTGTTCGGAAGTTGATTTGTCCTAACTATCCCTCCATTTTTTTAAGTATAATGATTTTGTCGTATACGCTTGGTGTAATTTTGTTAATGCAAATGGTTTAAAACGAAAACAAAAACCGATGGCTCCTAAGAGTTAACTGTTCTTTCTACCAAAAAAAGCTATGATTCTTAAAAGTATTTTTCCCATAAATATATAATGGAACGCTATAGGTTGAATGAATGAAGATGAACTGGTCAACTGGGATCAATCCTTCATACATAAGCAGGGTTGAAGAATACATCTCAATCTGAATTCAGATTTGGTAATGACCAACTAAACTATGGACAAAATCAATCATAGTCTGATACAAATTCATCACGCGCAACAAGATCGATCAATTGCAGTCTGAAGAAGAAATAATTGAATTGGATTTGATCCTGGATTTGGAGTTGTTGGCTTCTTCGCATAGATTCTTATAATCCTGAAGCTCCTCGTGATAAACATCCCACACGCACCTGACGCATCCACTGCCGCAGCAGTCTCCCGGTAATGGCCTTTCCGGCGGCGGAGGTAGCACCGCCTCCGTTTCTTCTGCTTTCCAGCTAATATCGCCGGCTGGATCTCGCGAGGGATTGGCTACGCGCAAGGGTTGAAATCGGGTGCCGATGAATTGGCTTCTGTTTGCAGAGCGTAGTTGTCGAAGAGTCGGACCTCTTAGCATCGACATGGCCTCGTCGCCGGCGTAACGGACATTACGGGGATGCGACTGAAGAAGAGGTCGATGATTGGCCGCTGCTAGAAGAAGGGGATTGAGGTGCAAACCCGATTCCATAAATTTGACGGCTCTCGAGGAGCCTTGGTCATCTATGGAAGTTTTCTTTTAAAAAAGCCAACGGTACACGTGGATGCACTTCATTTGTCCTCCTCCTAAATTTATTTTTTTCCAAAAATTCTCTCCTAGGGTGAATGCTTAAAATATAATTCATTGCCAAACTTATTTTCAGACTAGGTTTTTTTTCAAAGTAGGTTTTGTTATGAAAGTAGAGAGGTAATAGAAGAGAGAACTTGATTATTATCTTATTATCATACATATGAGCCCTTATATAGGTATTACATAGACTTGGGGAGGAAGTAAATTCAATACTAGGAAAGTCTAAATAAGGAAGATGGTATATACACATAATATTGAACATCCACTAAATATATTCATAACAGTCCCCCTTGGATGTTCATAAGGGAATTGTGCCTCGTTAAAACCTTACTAGAAAAAACCCAGTGGAATAAAAATCTAGTGAATGAAAAAGAGTACACAATTATGGACCCCTTTTGTAAATTGCCTCGTTAAAAACTTTACCAGGAAAACCTGATGGGACAAAACCTTGGTTAAGGGAAAAAGAGTGCAGCGGTGTAGATTCTCCCCCTGATGTTGACATCGCGTAATTTCATTAAGTCGACGCAATCCAATCATGTTCACCAGTATTCCACATGTGCGTTGATTATGAATTTGCAAGTTTCCAGATTATTTAATAAAGAATGATGATGATGATATTGAAAGTTGATATTTACTACAAGATTCAGACAATTACATGTCTAGATTGGCAGTTTAGCATGAAAATTACAAAGATCCTCCAATTACATAGTTAAACTGCTACCAATTAGAGCAAATTGAGTACAAATGCATGCTATTATGAAAGCAGCAATATAATTGCGCATCAAGCCAATGTTCAATCACAGTTCTCCCCATTACAACCAATTTTTGGTGAATAGACAAATTTCTCATATATTAATTTATGAAGTGCGATATATGTTTGAATTACTCCACCGCAACGCACAAACATGAGTCTGGAATGTTGGAAAAAATATTTTGTCTATAAATCAATTATTATAGAACAATGACTGATATATATATATATTTAAAATAAGAGTGTTGATTGTCATTGTTGAACAGCTTTTCCCAACATTAGGGGGAGAAAAGAAGCAGCTGGCAGAAAAGAGATTGACTGGAAAAAAAAAATTTGTTATTATCTCATTTAGATCCTCGCACAATGATAATATGAACTTGAAGTTCAAAGAGATAAACATTTTAAGATACTGCCTATTAATTAGTGACTTTATGAGACCCAGAAAGTCATAAGTCAAGTAAGTACCAGCTGCAAATGCTCAAATTTGAAATGTCCCGCTAGGACAAATTATAATGAAAAATAACTCACGCCTGAAGCGTGTGATAATGGTTCCAAATCATTTTTTCTGATAAAAAAATGGAGCATACAAAGAAAATAAGTAAATATGGTCTTATTATGGAGGTGATTTCCCAAAATAAGTATAGACGTAACTAATTATGAAACCCCAGAAGTGGTTCAGGTACCTGAAAATAATTGTAATAAAGAGATCTCGATGAGTTATGTCGTTAATGGGAAAATGATGGAACTGAGAATATCAAGTTGTCGACAACAATTTTGAATATTATTCATGAGTGAAATCATAAAACAAGACGAGGAGTCGAGGATCTTGAGCTCAATATGTTAAACAAGTATTATAATTGGCCAAAGTTTGAAAAGACGCAAGTATTAACATGAAAAATGCAGAAGGTGGAAGCCAGTGGATACAAATTATTTCTCGCATAAATAAATTGTGTCTTAAGATATATACGCACAACCTGTGGTACAAATGTTATATGCAAAATCCTGGCAATTATTATATGGATCATTTAGTGGAGCAATCACCTTCAAATATACTATTACGTTGGCAGTACATAAAAAGTTTTGAATGCGTCTCACATATGAATTATTTATAGCCTTTTTGGGTGGCTAATTTGATAGCAAAATTAAAGTGAAAATCCTAGAAGGATTGAAAATGCTAGCATGAAATTTTTTACAAGAATGTTGGATAATAAAGATATTGTACCATTTAAAATAATACAGGCAAATTATGTTATATTCTCCACAATGTATAGCTCATTTGAGCTAAGATATATCAGATGATATTATGCGAATCAAGAAAACTGATATTTTGATAAGTTGAATTGATCACGCTATAGCCGAAAGGGGCATCGCGTGAGGGGGAGAATTTAAAGATATTGAAACTCGTGAAGAGTTTGTAAATACAATCAATTTATTAATGATGTTAAATTCTGACAAAATATATTGAAAGGACAAAGGTTTGGCTCGGCCTGAAGATCGAGTACTTAAGAGATTGAAAATAATCTTGTCTTATAAAAAAAAAATGTCTTGAAGCTATTTTGCATAGATAAACACATCTATTGAGTACCTTAATGATTGTAAGAATACCATGAGTTTAATACCATGACGAATCAAGACCTAAATTAATTTGCTACAAAAATGTAAGTTATAACATGGAAGTGCACAATTTTTAAATGTAGCATTGTATATATATATATATATATATGAAGTTAATGCAGGTTATATAGCTCGAGTTGAAGATTGTTATATCAAAGGAGACATACAAAACACATTCGCCTCAAGTTATTCTTCATCCAACGAATTTGTTCTTATGACTATCTAGCGGATCTTTTCAAGGAGGCTTTATCGACTGCGAAATCTGGAATATTGGCGTACATGTGACCATATTGTAGATGCATCTTTCAAAATAATATATCGGTCCACATGGCAGGTGAACGGGCCCATATTCACCTTTTATAATTTCCACAAACAATTGAATAAAATAATATTAACAAGTAGGAACCGACATGAACAGTAACGTAGGAGTTCCTACTAGTAGGAACTGTCCAACTTCACTATTCACTTTATAATAGCAAAACAGTAATATTTGTTGTCCCAGTCACGCCTAGTGGCGCCTAGTCAGCGTCCAGTGGCAAATCTAGGAACTAGGAACTCCCATTTTGGAACAAGGAACTCCCATTGGAAAGTCAAGTTCCTATTTAATCATTACTAGTAGGAACCAACAGTAAGAGCAACTATGAACTCTCTACAATGATAAATTTTCAACATGAAACTAGGAACCGGGAACTAGGAACTACCATTGGAAGTGCTCTTACAATAAGGGAACATATTTTCCACATTGTTGCTCAATTTTTTGTAATATATATACATGCATATAAGGTATATTTAACATCTAATGAAATAATGAGCCCCAAAGTTTGCCTTTCTTTATTATAAAGATTATATTCTTTTTCAAATTTGTAATTTCTACCCATATGTTTAAGTCGTGATACTTCGTATATAACTTGCCGAACCTTTGGAAGTTACAATCTTTGTATTTTTGTTTTGGAATAGTAATGTGTACTATAATCAACTATATATATATAGTATGATTTGTTAAATTTTTTTTTATAATAATCGGTGAACCCCCATTATATAATTCATGGCTTCGCTAATGATTATACCGATCCGATTTTTTAAATGATAATTTTTTTTTTGTTTTTGCAAAAGCATGAATGCTTTTATAGCATGGCAGCAAGTCCCTTATATACATTTAGAAGTGTTGTGTTTTCAACCATCATACACTTACATTTATATATATCTTGATAGTTTCATTTTTCAGCTTTACTTTGTTGTAATAAGTTTTATACAGTAAAATTATAAACTTAAAAAAAAAACTTATTTCTTATTAATAATTATGCTCATATTTTACTTTTGAACTCATATATATATATATATTCTTTTTCTACCTTTATTTAAAGGGTTAAGAACACAATAGGGGCCTGAATGTTTGCCCATGTTGCCAAAAGGGGTCTGAATTGAAAAAACGTATTATTTAGGGCCTGAATTTTGAGTTTTGTGTATAAGTGAGGTATCCGTCTATTTTTTCTGTTAAAATTGACGGAAAGTGGTCACATGCTTGGCATGTGACCAAAAATAATTTGAAAACCCGAAAATGCCCTTTGACCAAAGTGTGTCTTTCATATGTTTGACCTAAAATGACGAAAACACCCTTTAAGCCACCACAGCTCCGGCGACCACCACCACCCCGACTCCGGCGACCACCACCGGCCTCCGGCGACCACCACCGACCTCTGGCCTCCGGCGACCACCACCGACCTCCGGCGACGACCGAAAAGCTCCGATCGAAGCTTTGTGGCTCCGATCGGAGCTTTTTTGGCTCCGATCGGAGGCCGGTGGTGGTCGCCGGAGCCGGGTGGTGGTCGCCGGGCCGTGGCCGGAGCGTGGTGGCCTTAAGGGCATAATTAGTGTGTATGGGTATTTTAGACATTTCACATTTTATTAATTAAATTGATAAATTGTATAATAATTACAAAAGGGTATTTTTGTCTTTTCACGTGGTTCTGTTAGATTTAACAGAAAATTTGGACGGAGAGTTGAAAAAACACAAAACTCAAAATTCAGGCCCTTAATAATACGTTTTTTCAATTCAGACTCCTTTTGGCAACATGGGCAAACATTCAGGCCCCTATTGTGTTCTTAACTCTTATTTAAATGAATTTTTTTGTTTGCCAAAACAAGGAATGGACTAGTTGTGGTGGATTTTCTATCATGCTCCACAAGCACCATATTTTTTGTACTTTTTACACGAAGGACTTGATTGTAAAAACGGTAAAAGTTTAACATCATGATTTTTTTTTTAATTACAACTCAAATTTGCATCAAATTATTGCTAATAACAATTCCCCTATAGGGTTCACATTTAGGGCAATAGAAAAATGCAAAAAAAAAAAAAAAAAAAGCATACAAGAATGGTGCTTGTGGAGCATGATAGAAAGACTTTTTTACCAATCATACACAATTACATTTATATATACATTAATAGTTTCCTTTTTCAGCTTTACTTAAATTGTTGTAATAAGTTTTTTTTTTTGCCAAGAATTGTTGTAATAAGTTTAATACAATAATTATGCTAAAAAAACTCATTTCTTATTAATAATTATTCTCGTATTTTACTTTCGAACTCATATATATATATATACTAGGTGCATTTCACGCGCATTGCGCGGGGTGACTTACCAAATATGTATAATTAACAAGCTAATATTCGATGAAATTTATACTGACTATGTTGTAACACTATTTTTAAATAAAATATCAGTCTCAAATTTGAAAAAGTAAACGAAAGACTGAAAATTTTGAAACATAAAATATCATTGCGCAAATTCACAAATAAATTTTAGATGCCCGTACTTCATTTTACAGTTGATCGTCGGATCTGTGTCACGCTCTGTTCTTCAACGGATATGACTTCGATGACCACCGACGATATCTCGCCGGAGATAGAGATGGTTCTGCCTCTGAGACTGTCAGCCGCCCGTACTGCCCGGTATCTTCGTTCGCCAGCTCTGCGTCAAGCGTCTGTTAAAAATCAGTGAAATTTTAATTTTGATTAATTACATACATTGAATCTTGAACAGTCCAAAATTTTAATTACGATTAATTGCATACATTGAATCTTGAACGGTTCAAAATCAGTGAAATTTAATTGCGATTAATTGCAACTTAAAAACCCTCAGCTCCCTAGTGCAATCAATGATATGGAGTTAATGACTACAAAATTCTTAGCTTAATTGTCATAAATGCATTGATTAACGTAAAAAACAAAATCACCAGCTCCACATTCACTCTGTTATTATCTTTCCTTTAAAATATATATATATATATATATATATATAATTTTTTTCTACCTTTATTTAAATGAATTCTTTGGTTTTTTTTGCCCAAATAAGGAATGAACTAGTAGTGGATGATTTTCTATTATGCTCCACAAACAACATACTTTTGGTACTTTTTACACTAAGTAGGACTTAACTGTAACATCGGTAAAAGTTTATCATAATTTTTTTTAATTTTTTTTGCCACAAATGATTTATTTTAATTAGAACTCAAATTTGATCACATTATTACTAATAACAATTCCCCTATAAGGTTCACATTTATGGCAATAGAAAAATGCAAAAAAAAAAAAAAAAAAAAAAAAAACAGCATCACTAAGCATGGTGCTTGTGGAGCGTGATAGAAAGACCATAGTAGCGGCGACACTAAGCACATCCCACTACATAATATTCTGAATTTTTGTGTTCATAGTCTGAGATTTTTTTTTTTTTTTTTTTTTTTTCCGATAGACTTAGTGAATAACCAACTCATGCTTGACTCCTGTCAACGTATCTCCACCAATAGCTTAGTTTAGTTAAAGTTGGTATGTTAAGTCCAGTTCCAACCATATCAATATGGTGTAGATGTTCAACACCTCACCCTTTTAAAAAAGAACTCAGGGGTTTAATCCTCGCGACCCTAGGAATTGTGAAATATTCATGACCAGCAATTTATTATTACAAGCTGACCCGATGCGAATAAAAGTGAGGATATTCATGACCACGATAAGAATATTAGTTTAATTATGAAGTAAGAATGCTACAAATTCTACTCGCCTCCTATTAGTATTTAGTATTTTATTTTTAAATTAGCTAACCTAATTTTTCCATATTTCGACGATACTTATAACAAAGGTTAATCACCAAAAAGTAAACTGAAATTTATGCGTTTTGCAAAAAACAAACTGAACTTTATTTCTTAATAAAAAACAAATTAAACTTTAGACATTATATCAGAATGCAAACTCTTATGATTTTTTCTATTAAAAGTGATGAAAATCGAACATGTAATATCCACATAGTGAATTTTAACCAGTGTGATGTTGATTTATTTATCACGTATCACATTAATATGCATGATGTGATTGTCATATGCACAATTTCATGTAACTTATTAATGAATAAATCAAAATAGTTTGCATAATCGATAGATGAGTTTGTTTTTATAAAAAAGAAAAAATTATTTTTAACAAAATGTTCAAAGTTTAGTTTGGTTTTTGGTAATTAAGCTTATAAGAATAACAATGTAGTTCACAAAAGAATAAGGATTTGAAAGTCATAGTGATAGTCGCGCGTCCATCAGTAAGTAGTTGACTTGCATTGAATTTGAACGGGAGGGAGAAAGCTCCGGTGGTCTTTGAACCACCGACTTTCCCTCTCTATCTCAATTCTAACCAACGTCCACCCATCCATGCATTTAGTCCTCCGGCACTCAAAATAATTCACTTCCGAATCTTCTGAAACAGTTGTACATTCCCAAATCCCTTCTTCCACCATGACGACCACCTCAATTCTGACTCCGACGCAGAGATACGCCGCGGTCTCTCTGTTCGCCCTGTCTCTACAACAAGCGCAGACACACCAGACCCGCCCATTGACCATATTCTATGACGAAGATGAGGATGGCGAGCGAAGCAGTAGTAGTAGCGATAGCGATTTCCATTCCGATGACCCCGATGCTTGGGTCCATAAGAGTTCTGATCTGCTACGACCCGTTTTCAGGTCATCTTCTTCTCTCTGATTATTATACGTTCGTTATTTCTAATTTTGACGTCCAATGTATCATCATTAGCCGCACTCGTAGTTTGCAGTAAGTGTATATACAACTACTTGGTCAATTTTCAGGATATAGGGTTGAGTGAGCCTCAGGTTCATTCTTAAAAACTGAACCTTTTTTCCTCGATTTACAACTATCCGTCTCAGACTCAGAGGCGCGTGTTCATATATGTTGGAATATGTGGGTGTTTGTAGTCTGTGATTATGCTGTTGCATTTCATGATGTCATTAGCCCTTGCAGACACTCAATTTGTTTCTTTTTGTTTATATTTAGGTTAAATAGATACATGCTAGCTGAACTTATGCTGAGTTACAATTTGCTAGCTTTGTCTAATTTATTGAATATGGTGAAGGAGGCCTGTGCCCAGAACGTGCCATGATGATTCAGATAGCAAACTGCAAATTTCTTGATTTTCATTTAGCAAATTTCCCAAAAATGCAGCCAGCAAAATATACATTTCCAAAAAGTATTAGCTAGCAATGTGCACAAAAGATAGAGAAAGACAGGAAGCATCGTGCAAGTTTTCATCAATATTTAACAGCAAATTAGATGGAGCTAGCGTATTGCAACTTTTTATAGACTCAGTTGGCAATTTGTTAAAAAAAAGTCCAACTAGTAAATTGTCCAAATCTCCAAACTTCAACTAGCAAGTTATTACTAAATTAACCTTTAAATTTGAATGACAGGTTTATGGATATTGATCAGAAAGCATGGCATGGGATAGAAAAAACAGCGGTTTCTTCTCCAGCAAAAAATCATGTGGGAGCAGTATGTTACTTGAATTTCATCTTTTCATCTTCTTTTTAAAAAATAAAAATTCATATCAGTAACTTATTATCAATGATGTAGTTATCATTTGTGGTGGTGTAATTGTCTGATGTTCAAAATGCAGTTGTTAAGGTCTCTATCACAAGATAAGTCTGTTAATTCAAAAGAGGAAGTTGAATTAGCTAGAGTTATTGATGGTCTGGCAGACACTATGGTACCAGATGTTGATACTTTCAATTCCAAGAAGGAACAACTCCATGAATACGAGAACCAATGTCGAGAGAAGTTAGCCAAGAACGAGGCTAAGAAGCAGTTGCCAGACGATGCTGAGTTACCAAACTTATCCCAAGACCCAAATCTAGTAAGCAAAAACAGCAACCCCGGTATTCCACCTGGGCTTGGGCGCGGCCATGAATTTGAAGTAGAACCTATGGAAGGAATAAATATAGTGAGCCACCAAAGGAAAATCACAGTCCTTTACGAGCTGCTTTCAGCTTGTCTGGCAAATATTGGAGGTGATGAAAACTCTGCTCGAAGGAATAAGGGCTATGATGCTCGACACCGTGTCTCTTTGAGGCTTTTGGCTACCTGGTTTGACATCAAGTGGATCAAAATGGTTGGTTTCTAGCTACTTATTATATCAAAGTCACAATTTTTACTACTTGCTTGGTTAGTGATGACATAAGTAATTCTATTTTGTGTAGGAAGCAATGGAGACAATGGTTGCTTGCTCTGCAATGGCTGTGGCAAAAGAGAGAGAAGCTAAGGAAGAACAAGGACAAACACCGGAAGACTCATGGAACAAATGGAGGCGTGGCGGTATCATCGGTGCTGCAGCAATAACTGGGGGAGCATTGATGGCTATCACTGGCGGTATTGTTATACCGTTAAATGGTTTTGTACTACTTTCATAACGCCATGCCCTTATTATCATTATTGTTGTTAATTCAACAGGATTAGCCGCCCCAGCAATTGCTGCAGGTCTTAGTGCCCTTGCTCCCACCCTTACAATAATTCCAGTAATTGGAACAGGCTTTGCTGCATTTGCCAGTGCTGCAGGAAGCGTTGCTGGCTCTGTAGCAGTAGCAGCATCTTTTGGAGGTGAATAATAACAATATGTTATTGATAAATACCGATCGTTTACAACTTAATTCAATAATTTCATATAAATATTCTTCTGTGCCTCAAACCGACTAACCAGCTGCTGGAGCCGGACTAACTGGAAGCAAGATGGCTCGTAGAACTGGAGCTGTTGATGAATTTGAGTTTAAAGCCATCGGAGAAAACCAAAACCAAGGGGTAAGTTATATACGTTAAAGCTTCCCTTCCATTGACTACTCAATTTTATTATGCCTAATTGTCTTTTCTGTTTTCGTGTTTCAGAGATTAGCAGTAGAGATCCTCATCTCTGGATTTGTCTTTGAAGAGAAAGATTTTATAAAACCTTGGGTGGGACAATATGACAATTTAGAAAGGTATCTTCAATCTGTCCTCATATATATCATTTCATGATAATCATTCTATTTTCCGGTAAATAGAAGAAAATATATTTTCTAAATTATTTCCGAGTTTCTAATATGAACATTTTAAACTATACTTAGGTATGCAATTCAGTGGGAGTCGAAAAATTTGATTGCTCTGAGCACAGCTATACAGGATTTGGTTACATCATGTAAATAGAATATTTTTATCATTTCATAATGTGAAGCTGCTTGTTTATATAATTTATTAACTGATGCATTGCTCACATTAGGGGTGGCTCTTGGATTAATGAAGCAAGGAGCAATGATGACTGTCTTAGGCGGTCTAATATCGGCATTTGCTTGGCCAGCCACCCTTGTTGCAGCTGCTGATCTTATCGACAGCAAATATACGATTGCACTCAACAGGTTATAGATTACTCATCATTCGCTAAAATTTTCTAACTGGTATGTAAAATTAATAACAGATATTTGCTTTAATATCTCCAGATCAGACAAAGCAGGACAACTTCTTGCTGATGTACTCAAGAAAGGACTCCATGGTAACCGGTATGGATTTTACAAATTGCTCACAATCTTGTTATACTTATTTTAGCTGTCTGATTATTATTATGTTTAAAAATCTCAGGCCTGTGACATTGATTGGGTTCTCACTCGGGGCACGGGTTATTTTCAAGTGCTTACAGATTTTAGCCGAAACTGACGAAAATGGTAGTACTAGATGGCAATTATCATTCTATTCTATATTGAACTATAAATTTGATGGCAATAACCTCATTGACTTATTTACCTTGTACAGCTGAATATGTTGAAAGAGTTGTTCTTTTAGGAGCGCCTATCCCAGTAAAAAATGAAAACTGGAGAGGTGCTCGAAAGGTAACCTTATTAATTCTCATTTTCCGTAATGAATGAATGAATGAATGTAAACCTTCCTCCCTTAATTTCACAGATGGTAGCAGGAAGATTTATTAACGTATACTCTACGAATGATTGGACGCTCGGGCTTGCTTTTCGCGCAAGGTACTACTATAATGATGACCAAACACTGTTTTCTGATGTAAATGTGTTCTTTTTTCTAACTAGTCATGCGATTTTTGTTGTTTCCTAGTACGTTTACTCAAGGATTAGCAGGAATCCAACCAGCTGATTTCCCGGGAATCGAAAACGTAATAACAATTTCTAGCTACCTACCTACTTAAAACTTTGAAATACATGAAGAATGAATGGTGTTTCTGGTGTATATACAGGTAGATGTTACGAATCTGATTGAAGGGCACAGCTCCTACTTATGGGCAACAGAGGATATTCTGGAGCGGCTGGAGTTGGATACCTACTACCCAACGTTCAACATTCATTCTCCAGTTAAAAGATAAATATTTAAGAGATGCAGGATCAGCTTTTTAATTTGAAGGTGATTGTTTATATATAGCATTTGTTTATTTATTTAGTTTATTTATTATGTATATATATATATCATAAGTAAGATGAAGCTTCTTGTATCTGTAATTTCATTTCACTCTCGCTTTCTATCAATCACTATATGATAGAGAATAAAACTAGACAGTAGAACTTCACCGAATTTAATACAAGTGCATTTATCCAATTTTCTATATCTTTCTTAAATACATTTACATTGTGGATTCATTTTTGTGGACAACAAAATTGTGGATTACTCATCCTTATAACAAAAATAACTTAATAAATAAGTATAATTGTGATAAAATAGTACAAGAAATAAAATCAAGTTTGATTACTATGGAACACTTTACAAACACTGTAGTTGCATATCTATATATATATAATATAGGGTTAACATGTCTTTTGGTCCATGATGTTTGACAACTTTTGAGTTTTGGTCAATGATGTTTTTTTTCCCTAGTTTTGGTACCATATGTTTGCAGATTTTTTCTAGTTTTGGTCCGACCATTACATTCCGTCCATTTTTTGACATGTACAAGTCACGTGATCCACCCTAAACTTTCAATTTTGTTCAATTTAGTCCCTCTAATACTTTCCTAACCTTTTTTTTTTGTTCAATTTAGTCTCGAAGTTTCAAAAATTCAACTGGACCTATTGTTCAATTGGGGTCAATTTTGAAACTTCGGGACTAAATTGAACAAAAAAAAGGTTAAGAAAGTATTAGAGGGACTAAATTTAAAGTTTAGAGTGGATCACGTCACTTGAACATGTCAAAAAATGGAGGAAATGTAACGATTAGACCAAAACTAGAAAAAAATCCGCAAACATATGGTACCAAAACTAGGTAAAAAAAACATCATTGACCAAAACCCAAAAGTTGTCAAACATCATGGACCAAAAGATCTGTTAACCCTATAATATAATCTCAAAAAGTGTTCTAACATTTCGACAAATCATAAAATGGAGCAATGAAATGTTACAATACATCCATATTATTGGTCCACCTCAATTTTTCTCACTCCTACTTTACCACTCCTTGCCATATGTACTTTGTTGATAAGTTAGAATTGCTCCAACAAACCTAATTGCATCTTAGGAGCAGTTTTTTTCCTAGACTTTATTTCCATACGTTATGTAAGCTAATGCCCTCTCTCTCACACAATACAATTCCACAATCCAATTAAAAAACTATTACACAATCCATATGCATCATAGGAAATAAACTATTCCACTTGGTTCATCTTTATATATTCAACAATCCATATGCATCTAAAAAAAAAAAAACCTATTTCACTTCTACAATCCATCTTCCTGCTGTCTATTCATCTGCAAATATCAAAGAAGGAATTTCCAAATTTACATAACCTGATTGAAGCGTTGATTGGGCTCCACGACATTGATTCACATCGGAGATTCACCCAGACGATTAACTGCGACTAAACTCCGGAAGCTTATCGAGAAAGGGTTGCGACAGATCTTCTTCTTCTTCTTCTTCGGTGCAACTCGATGTAACGACGACGATTCACAGAGCCAAATCACGGAAATCGATCTATCGAAGCTGATCAAGGCAGTGTTGCGACCAATCTCCTTCTCCAATGCAACTCACTGTAAATAATTTTTTTACCTAAAAAATTAAACCTAAATTTATACAATCCTCATGATTTTTTTTTCCGTGAATTGGCTCTGTGAGTTGGAAAATCTAATTTATAATTTTTCTAATTTGTAAATTAGCTTATACATAGAAATTATATTACCTAGTTAATATATGATCATACAAATGAATCGATCATACAATAAAAATATATATCTCAAATTTAGATTTTTACTTATTCCAACATTTTTAAACAACATGACCGCACGCGGAAATATACGTGCTTATACAAATAATATGTACTCATTTATTTTTCATTGTCGAGTACAACTGTTGCGATAAGCCTTTAAAAAAATCGAAATAACCAAATATTATATAACTATTATATTGCGATGATAAAGATGTAGGATCCAGATCACTGTAGATAAAAATATTTTAAAAAGTTAATGAAAAGAAGCATTGACAACAAAATTCCTACAAAATTGTCGAGAATAATTTAATAGAATGGCGGCTCTAAATGATCTTGCCAAAAATATTCTCGAAAACGTTAATCTAATGTATAGTCACATACACTACAATTTGAAAATCACAATGAAATTTGCACATGTTGCATACAATACTCGAATAAAAATATATATGTATATATATATATACTAGTTATTAGCGCGTGCTTTGCACGCACATCGACTATCTAAATTTTAAGATACATAATTTATCTTAAGTTTTCTAGTAAGATAATATCTATAATTATCAAAATACAACATGGGCAAGTTAATAGTTCGGGTCCATAAATATTGGACATGAGTAATAGAATATTTGTAAGAGATCAAACTTCAAGAACATTGTTTGACATGTTATATGATTTGGCAAGTGACTGATCTATGTGATTTTAGAATCTTAGCACGTACCATAAATTTGCACGAGTTGAGTACATACTACATATTATACTAATTAGGGGATGACTCAAATTGATAGGTATATTGGATTGAGAATTTAATATGTAGTTAATGTAACATGCTAGTTAATTAACCATAAATACAGTAGGGACTACATAATACATTTTTTAAATCTCTAAAGTCTAAAGGTTATATTTGACTTTACCTTGATGATCTATTTAACACTAATTAGGCTATATCCAGTGTGTTTGAATTAATAAGCACAAGAACTAAATTAATAATTCGAGTCCATAAATATTGAACGATAAGTAACAAGTAATGTAAGTTCAAAATTCAAGAAGCATGTTCGATTCATATTTTGATATGTTTTATGAGTTGACAAGTGACTAACACATTTGATAAAAATCTCAACATATAGAATATACCCGATCTCTTTTAATTCAACAAACGGTTTTTTATTCAATGAATTAAACGGGTTGAGTATGGAAATACCCTAAATAAATGTATCTCAAATATAGTAATGATGAAATGGTTTATTTTGTAAAATTATAGGAACCAAATGTAATATATTTTTTAATAAAAATGAAAAGGAACAAGAGGAAGATGTGGCACCTAGTAGGAGTTTATTCTCACATTTTATATTGATGATGATAATAGATTATTTTTTGGCCAATTATTTTTTTTACTGAACCAATAATTATTATATTGATAATAGCTAGATGGTGACGAACAGTAGAGCCAGACCATTTGTACAGCCCAAAGGCTTCTCTATGTCTTTTGCATACCAATTAACGGAATGACCCCGCTCATAATTTTGTTTCTTCAGAGCCGCGGAAGGCTTTATGTCCGGTTAATCAAGTTTGGATTTTATTTATGTATAATCGGTCGGTTTAGTCTGGTTCAAACTATAAATGGTACCTTTTAGAGGGTTGATGTTCTTTGGAGGGTGGTGTCCTTTGGGGTGAGGACCCAACACAAATTATATATTGGTATATATAGATATATATATAAGTTAAATTATTATATATCTTAAATGTGTATAGTAAAGCTTTTTTTGTATAGGTTTATGTATAGTAGAACTTAACTGACCTTGACTAAAATAATACATATAACAAAGATTAATATAATAAATTAGGGAAAAAACTACGCAATACACAAGTTAGAGCTGAATAAAAAATAAAATAAATTTGAATATTAACTACGTATTAATAATTTTACAAAAACAAACATTATAATATAATTAAAAAAAAATCCGCGCAACGCGCGCGAGTCGACTATCTAGTTGTATTATAACATGTCATTTGTTGATATCAAGCGGATAGGAAGGAGTTCTTATTTCTGAAATGAAAAAAACTTTTGAAAGTTTGAGTTATTCCATTAGTTATTATCTGACAAAAATGGCTTAAAATCATAGTGTTAAATTGTTTTTTTTATGCACTTAAGTTTTATAAGGGACTTAACCTACACAGTCTAGATAAGATTTCAATTAAAACATCTTTACAAGATGTACATAGAAATCATATGAAAATTTAAGTTATAATATAATAATATTATAACTACCATCACCAACATAGGTGTTCTAGTGGTCAATGGTGCTTACTCTTATGTGGATTGGCTCCGTGGTCCCAGGTTCGAAACCCCTCAGGGCCCTCACCTCCCAGGGACCTGTTTAAAAAATATGAGGGCCAGTGCCTATTGCATATGAAGATGCAAGTAGAACTGAAACCCAGACCATGAGCAGGGAGAGCTCGAACATATTACATAGCGGGTTAGGTCTAGAGTTGCTACTACTAGACCATTCATTTTGTTGGCCAAAAAAATATAATAATATTTTTTAGGTGAAAGATGAATACTATTAAAATCAAACCACACAAACAAACAAAAGTAAAAAAATATACAACAACGACGACGGAATACATGGGCATAACCAAGTTTCCGTAACAAGGTTAGTCATTGCCGTATAGCACAAGCGAAAGTACCGAACAACATAATACTTAAGCAACTTACAGAAAAGAAGCACAGTCAACAACAACATATGATACAAAGTAAATGTGACAAAACTAAGTAAGGAAGGAATAAATGTTGTAGAGACGACGTCAGCTGATTCAGCAAAATGATCAGAAATGATCTAGCTAACAGCAGTCATGCCCGACAAGCACTAACTCCCACCCAAGTCAATTCATTATTAACGGTAGAACAAGAAATAACGGTAGCACAAGAAACAGATGATGCAGTTGTGTTGCAACCAGTGTGGGAACTTAAACAAACAGTAATACCACCAGTCCTATCAACACACAAGTAAAGCCGCATGATAGGGGGAAGTATGGTAGAGATTCCTCTGAGGTAGCCCAGGTAAAAACTCAGTCTACCGGTGCAACTCTGTTCGAGGAACATCCTAAAAGGACTAGCGCACGAATAGGGTGCCAGAGGAAAGCTCTGCTTCTCTCTTAGGAGAAGTAGTTTACAAGAACAATGCCCATTTATAGTTAAAAACTCGTTTCCAGGTCGTAAAAACACACGTTTTTACGTTTTAACCATAAAAAACGAGTTAAAACGTACCAGAATCGCTTTCTGAGTAAAAATGGGTAGAAACGCGAGTAGAGTCGTAAAAATGGGCAGAAACGTTTCTATAGTTTTTACCTTAATTTGCTAAAAATTGCTCAAATATAATAAATTATGCAAATCCCACAAAATTTATCAACCAAATCCATGAGAGTTTTTTTTCATGGATCGTAATTTGTGGGTCAAATCATCTTTTATTAATTCAAAACTTATTCTTATTCTATTCAAGTTCAATATCCATTAATTATTTAATAATATGCAATAGTATTAGACTCCATCAATATCTCTCTCTCTTTTAAGTTTCTAAAATAATAAAATATCAATTGAGATACTAGCCCACACTACAATTGACCCGTCAATTCTTCTCACGATTCCAAAACAATTGCTCACCGTGACGATTGAGGCGACCACTGGTGGGGCCGTATCTTTTATTAAAAAATGTTATAGGCTATTAATGAGTATATTGACTATTTTCGTATCTCTTTTGCATAATTACATATATGTACATTTATACATTCCATTACTAAAGTAATTTTAGCATTATGTAGAAACTTACGTTTTTACGTTCCGTCTTTACGACTCGACTTTACCTACCATTTTCCGTCTCTACTTAGAAACTCGTTTTTGACTGCATAGCAATGCCCGAATAAAACCGGAACAATGTTCGAAATACGACAGTGAAGCATGCGAGCACTTGTGTGAAAAAATGATAGGTGTATGTGTTTATCTTCGTTTCCGACCAGAAGAGGAATATGGTGGCGATGTGGGGAAGATACCTCCACAAAAAGACGTCGTCTGAGTTTAAATCGGTGCACACATTCGTCTCCACTAAACCTATCTCGATATTCCGACCAAATCAGGCTATTGGCCAGAATAACCGTCTAAAAAAAAATGGGCCCTTGAACCATGAGATAACAACTTACCCTATTCCCAGGGGTTTCCTCTCCGACAGCATGAGGAGTCACCACCATGTTGGAATGACGTAAGTGTTTCGGTGGTGAATTGCACCAGTGAATTCCGGACGAATCATCGACCGAAAAAAGGTGAAGACGGCTGTACAGGGACTGGATGTCGTTTCCTCTCTTTGCACTGCTCTGTCCGCGATATTGATGGCAGAAAGGACGAGAAGACTCGACAAAGCTCGTCGTCCTGATCCTGGTAGGCTTGAGACGGGACAACGGTGGCTCCGGTCTAAGCCGTTGTCGGAGGTGATTGCGAGCTTTACCTATCGACTGTCGCATGTGATTTTCCAGATGTGAACTGACCGGAGCAAAGAGTATTATAGCGCGAGAACTACTTCGAGTCCTTGTACCGATACCCGTGCAAGCGAAACTCTGTTCTGCCACTATGGTGTTCAGTTCATCCATGGTGGCCGATAAGTGAAACGATGGTAGTGGGGAAAAGCATTTGGGTAGAGAAAAGGAAGCTTGACCTTGAGTAAAGCTCCACTGTTGCAATGGAAGCTTCCGAACAGGGCAAGGCGTTAATGGGGCAAGTAATAATGGGGCAAATCGATGTTCATGCTGGTTAATCTCCAAAGGGGAAAGAACCAGAGAGAAAACCCTCATAGAGGGAGAAATACTGACAATACATAATAATATTATTGACTTGCGCACACTCGTATTTTAAATTATTATATTAAAAGGACATATTTATCTTCTTATTGATTAATATGTACAATGACCTATGTAAATTAGAAATATATGATTTCATATATCATGCATTCAAAAGATTTCAATCTATACTTAAAAAATAAATAAAAAATATTCGTATATCGTGATTGTTTTATTATGTTATTTAAGTAAATAATAATATTATAACAAATTTTTCGAATATTTTTTTTTATAGATATTAAAATAATGAAATATTATTTAATAACGTAAAATTCGACGTGACATCATCATTAATTTTGGTGCGCTTTAAAACTTAAAATTTACATGTTTTACAACATATTATTATTTAACTAAATCGAGAAGAATCAAAAGCAAAATTATAAATATTTTTTATTATATATTACACATATAAAGCCCATCTATATATACGTCCATAGATGTAGTATATACAATTATACATCCTTGATTATTAAAACAAAATGAGATGAAATAGTACAAATTCTTTGTCAAATGGCAATGGAACACGTCTGAGGTCAATGCCACTATCACCGTTACCTTCCAATTGGTGGTTGCAGATGTAGTTACTGAGGCCAGGTATAATTAAAACCCCCATTTTCATTCATACCTCCAATGGCGAATCAGATACAACTATCACAGCTTCGTTGGCCTCATCTATATGTGAAGTGAAACCTTAGCACTTGGCCTCCCAATCGGAATATTGTTTCCCACATTTGTTGCATGATCGGAGACGACGTCTCACATGATTGAAGATCATATCTTTGATGCAAATTGAGAGTTGATGATTTTATTCTACAATATGGTGTCAATTTATAGTTGTTTTTTGGAACAATTATTCACAAATTGTATTATATTACTTCCTTAATTGTATGATATCATATCATTTATAATTGGTATGGAATTTATTGATATTGATAATATATATTTCTCAAAATACTTTTATATGTTTATTATTGATGTTGCCTAATTTTTAAATAATACACAACACCAATGTACAAATATATGTATTTATTTTGAGAAATAATATTGATGATACACTAATTTAATAAAATGTAATAATTTCTTAACAATTATAAATGACCACGACATCATGCACTCAATGAAGTAATGTAATACATTTTGTGAATAATTGTCCAAAAAACTATAAATTGACACCATATGTATATAATTATATACTCTCAATTTGCATAAAGACACGATCTATGTAAACAACACTTCACCGCCAATACCCCCAAAATATGTTCTTACGTTTTTAATACCATGAACCTCGAATATGGTTGCAGGCACCTTGCCACCTTGGTGGTCAATTGCTAGAGTTTCACGTTCATCTAAGCATTTTTTTTTTAAACGGAAAAATACTTTTAAGAGTATTAATTAACGGTATTTGACTTTTAAGAACTTCGGTTGTTTATTTAGTTATTATTATTTTTTAGAGTCTCGGTTATCTAAAATGACTTATCAATCCCAGTTAGAGGCTCGTTGAGGCTCTCATGCATACCAGTCACCTACTCTAGGAGAATATGTCAGGAGATCCCAAGCCTGAGCGAGCCTCATGGCTCTCCTGGTTGATCAACACTTTAAATTAGTCATGACTCAATTGGCCGAGTTAGGAAATTCGCTTGACCATGCTCTAGTTAAACTGATCTCAACTATACCATGTAACCCGATCTAGCACGGGCTGGGGCCAAGGCGAGCCCCCTAACTAGGTGAATCAAATCATGTCTGACTCATAAGTCACACTTCAAATAGTTGAAAACCAAATATTAATAAATAAAAAACGAGACTTCTAATTATTATATTAAAAAAGTTATGGCCATTTGATTATTCATAATTAGATAATAGTATAGAGTAAATTAAATATAAATAAATATCCCATTATTTAGAATCGAGAATCGCTGGTTGTGCCACCTTGCATAATAGCCCATTTAGGACGAGAAACTCTGAAATCGATTTTAAACTTCAAAATTATCAGTTTCGCTACATTAGCATTACAAATCAAATTTTTTTTTTCATTTTTTGATATTACTTAAAGTGTATATAAATAACAAAATAACATTCGTCTTTTGATATTACTTAATGTATACATAAATAAAAATCCCCGTCTCAACCATATCGATTAATTCTTTGATCGTCGATCGATTCCGGAGCTTTGAGATGCATAGCAGATGGTTGACACTTGACACGCATGACAGTCAAAAGACAAGAAGAAACCGAGGGCATATACAACACAACTCGCACGATTTCCGTTGAAATATAAATATTAAATCACTTATATTCACCTATCACTTTAATGTGTAATGATAGTTGGCGCAGCTCCGAATTAAAACATCTATTAAAATGTTTCACGTGAAGGGACTTCACATTGCTTCGGCTCACATAAGAGAAGGAATGTTAAAGTATGAAGATTAATCTCGCATTCAGCTGCCAAGTTAAGTTTTTGGGAGAGTTGACCAAGTCGTTAGTATGAAATTTCATAGCCTCATCCCAATTGAACTAATGTTTCCCACATTTGATGCATGACATGGTGTAACCCGTCAAAAACAACACCTCGCCACCCATGCGCACGCCACCTTGGAGTTTCATAGTAAGCGTAAAAACATATTATCGGGTAATAACTAGTAGTAGATCATGATTAAGAGAAATCATGTTTTGATGTGATTTAATTAAGATATGTGTAGGTTCTTTGCAATATGACCGTGTCAATTTATAGTGTTCTCCTGTACTGAATTTATTATTATATTTCCTTAAGTACATAATGTGTTATTTTTTTAATTGGTATCAAATTTATAATTTTTCACTAATTTGGCATGTTAATACAATCTACCCTAAAATAAGGTATCTATTATTGATTTTTCCTTTATAAGAAATATTGCCTTCTTAGGCTTCAGAAAGGCTTCGACCGGGGTGCTGTGTGGAGAAAACTTCATAAACCGGTTAGACATACAAATATAAGTCCAATTGGAATCGAAAAATAATGAAGTAATTGTTTTAATTAATTGATCACATAATAATAATAATAATAATAATAACAATAATAATATAGAGAAATGCTATAGCATGCGATTGTAGCCATGCGGCTATTGGCCGAAAGGGATTAAAATAACTTTCAATGAAACTAACGGGTCTCTCTTCAAAAGTTAATTAATTTTTAATTTGATTTTTCAATTCTACCCCCTATTCATAATATTGTCTTTATCCACAAGCTACGTACGTGTGGATAAAAACATATATATATATATATATATATATAATTACATCGATTTACATTATACTACCACATTTAACTAAAATAATAACAAAATTTGTCATATAACATACGTGCTATATATAATGTATCCTCTATATAAGTAAAAAAAAAAAAAGTTAACAATTAAAATCAAAATTATAAAATCAAATGTATATGTTGGATCTAGCCTTCGGGGCTTGATCTCCATTAGTCGATTGTCTTCCTTCCGTTAGTTATGATCGCTCACCTTGTAACGTCCGGTCACCCTGTATGTTGCCTTGTCCCGTGATGTCCGTTCGACATCCTGCAAGAAGGGGTGAACCGAGTCGTAGACCGGTAAATCCACTCCGACACTCAAGTCAGTTCTCTATTATAGAGAGAAAAAGTAATAGTGCAAGTCTAAAGATGGAGAGATTAACCTTATTCTAATAGAGATAATGGAGTATTTATTGGGATTCGTGCCATTTATTCCCAGATAAGACTTAATCCAAGATATGTTTATCATATTCCGGGATTGCGGTCGTACCGTTTGTAGATAAGCTATGTTAAGCTCGTTGGCGAAAAGAGGGGTTTACGTGTTGTAGGAGATGTAGGGGGTTATCCGTATGCAAAGATATAGGAGGAGGCATCCTGAGTAAGGATGGCGGGATGCTCCTAAGTAAGAATGGCGGGACGCTCCTAAGTAAGGATGCAGGATGCTCCTAAGTAAGGATGCCACATATGAAGTAATGTAGGTCTGGTCCGGGCAGGACAGCATCCAGGATGCCGTACGGCCAACACCGGGCAAGACAGGCATCCAGGATACCGTCCAGCTCAGTTTGAGTCGGGCGCTTTTGTGGGTGCGCTTTTTATGGGAGGTGCATGTTTCTACCTTTACCGTGTGCGTAATTTCGGGAATGTGATTTTACCTCGAGTACTTAGTCGAATTTTTACCCTGTTTTACACGTAATCGAGTCGCTCAGTTACCGAGTCGGACCGTTAGAGAAATAATTGGGCCTATATCCATCATTCCCCCTCCCCCCAAGCCATATGAGCCCAATTAGTCGGCGTCGCTTCGTTTGATTTTTGACTTGTTCTTCATGGGTCGGGTGACCTAACGGCCCACTCGAGTCGTTGTTGGTTAACCTTGGTGACTTGATATATGTTGGCATTTGGTGTACATGGGCCGTCATAATTGGGAGCCCATTAATATAATCCCAAAAAAATCAGCAGAATTGGAATTAGGCACATAAGGAATTTTGGGATAGGCCAAAATTTTCATGAGCCATAATTGGCCCAAAATTGGGCCAGCCCAATTCCATGCTAGTTCGGCTGAACATAGGGAAAACCCTAGGTGGGCTTTGCTCACATCCTCTTATAAATTGGAGTTGTTAGGTAATTAATTATGGTTGATCACTTTCTTCCTTTTAGTTGACTAGACAATAAATCTCTCTCCCTAATTCCCTAGAGATTCGGCCGAACCCTTGACCTCACAAGGAGGTGCCAAAATTGTGTCAACAATTTACCCGAGAGATCCATCCCGTCACCGTATTGAAGAGGCTTTGCTGTGGAGACTATTGCCTGTAGAAATCATGTCAACAAAAAAAAGCCGCATGTCCTCTATCATTTGATGGGTTCGGCTAAAATAAACTTAAGTTTATTTCAACTCGATTTCTCAGCAATCAGATTATGCA
The DNA here is from genome assembly GCA_036873135.1 of Clarkia xantiana subsp. parviflora. Lineage (NCBI taxonomy): Eukaryota > Viridiplantae > Streptophyta > Magnoliopsida > Myrtales > Onagraceae > Clarkia > Clarkia xantiana. The sequence goes on along the minus strand of JAPTYO010000012.1, from coordinate 12,673,567 downwards.
TGTGTAAGAAACATTTTTTATATCTCCTGAATTCTGATTGATTATCTCTCATGATCTAACGACTAAGAAATCAAATTGAAATAAACTCGACTGCATTTTAGTCAGCCCGTCATTTGATTACTTAGGATACCTATTGATAAAAAGAAATATCTTTACGTAATGACATATTTTTTTGCTACCATCTATATATGTTCTATTTCCTAGTAGTATTCGTACATTAAAAGTAATTACTATTAGAAACATCTACTTGTACATTAGCTAACAAAACAACAGAAAAAAAATTGGCCAACATATTATCTTGATAGCTAAAAGAAACCTATCAAACTACCACTTGATTCTGAAACAAGTATATTGTAGATCATTTGAAGGTGTATACACTAAAAAAAGTAATAATTTGTTTATGATATATATTTGATTATAAGTTATATAATCAAGAAGGCTTAATAGGTATTTTGGTGCAACATGATTATCGAAATTTGGATTTTGGTGCAACATTTTTCTTTTGTATATTTTTGGTGCTATACGTTTGGACTTTGTGCACTTTTGGTGCATCAGTTAACATTCCATTAAATTTGTCCGTTAGTTCACCATGTGCCGTGCACGTGACTGAAAAAAATAAAAAACAGAAATTTTAATTAGAAAAAGACAAAACTACCCCCCATCTTCTTCAACCCACCTTCACCGTCCAACACCTGCACCCATACTCAGGCTCTATCGACGTCCGAGTCGTTGTAAGGGCATGTAATCATGGAGCTCATCTTAATTTTTTAGCATTACTAATTTCGACAACTGCAGGTCCTCGGAGAAGCAAGGAGGCAGAAGCGGGAGAAGAGGACGTCGTCCAGACCTATTGACTCCATTCACTTCAAGCTTCAGAAACCCATCGACTCCAAAAGGTACTCCTCCGCCCACAAGAAGAAGAAGAAATGGTGGAAAAACACATTGACCTTCTTCAAGTGGTGCTGCTGGAACAGAGACACCTGCCACCCGCTCGTCCAGCGAAGCCAGCCACTGAGCACGAGGAACCTTCCTGATGGGTTCCGATGGTAATCGTTAGCCCCGTTAACAGCCAATGGACGGCGAGTAGGTCCAGTGGGCCTCGTGAAAAGCCTGGAAGGCCCAGAGGCCCAGCACGAAGGGTCCCGACATTAGCGGTCCCGACGTATGAGCTGAATGCTCCCGATGAGAAGCCTCCGAGCAGGTCCCGATATGCCTTAGTAAAGGCCCCGATAATAAAGCCCCGCAGAGGCTGGACCTGTCCCGTAGAGACTGAAGGTCCTGGGTGGTGATCTAGAATGAGACAACTCTGGAGTCCCCGACAGGAGTCGAGACTTGTGATCAGAGGATAAGACCGAGAAACCCGCCTACTAGATGAGAGTAGTGGGAAGACGGTTAAGATATAGATAATCTCCCCCGAGATACGCAGGGCGTGCCCGAGATACGCGGGGATATGGGTAAGATACGCGGAGCGTGGGGCGAGATACACGGAATCCCAGCCGAGATATACGGAATCGTGGCGAGATACACGGAATCATGGGTAAAACTACCAGGCGCAGTAACAGGTAACTGAGTAACTCCTCCTTCTATATAAAGGGGGAGGTTACCTCAGAAAACGATCATCTAATACGAACTTAGACTCTTTGCTTACCACCCATTGATCACCATACTCATTTAAGCATCGGAGAGGGATTCTGGGTCACCACCCAGGTCATCCCCTTTTGCAGGATTACGCGGAGCCCAGGAGTCCAAGCCTTCCGTCAAGGACGTAACGGAGCTTCGCCCGTGATCCAACATTGGCGCCGTCTGCGGGAACATACAAAAAGTCAAGATAGTTTCTACCAGATCAATGGCCGGTGGTGGCAAGAAGAAGCAAGTTCAGGCTGGCAGTTCTCGTCCCGCAGGAACTGTGAATTCCCCGTTGCCGGAACGTGTTGCTGAACAAGGTGAGAACCCTGCTCTTTCCCAGACAGGGGGGCAAGGTGATGGCTATGAGGTCTCAGTCCGAGACACGGAGAGGAACAGGCAGGATGTCCCGCGTAGGGAGGAAGATGAGGCTCCCCCAAACCCGGTGGGCCATGGAAGAGAAGGAGTCCCGCGAAGGGAAGAAGGGTCGTCTTCGAACTCGGAGTTGGCCAAGGCAGTAGCAGATGCTATGCCCATGTTCTTGGCCGCTATGGAGGCCTTGCTGGACAAAAGAGAGGCTGCTAGGAGGGCAGAGGAGTTGCCTCCGCGAGAAGAGTTACCACCACCCCCGCCAAGGGTGGACCCAGAGGAACATGAGGTTCCGCCCAGGAGCAAGGGTAAGGAACCAGCACACCCGGAGAAGTTCGTGGTCGACGGCCCAGGTCCGGTGCAAAATAGGACCATTCCCCTGAATGGCCCCATCACTCCCGATCAGGTGGTGAAGATCGTTAGCATCTGCATGGGTGATCAAAAGCAGATGACATCGGAGCTAAGGGATCGGTCCAGCCATCCTTTCGTGCCGCGGCTAATCGACACTATCGCCCCGCCTGGGCTAGGAATTCCGACCATCAAGGAGTACGATGGTGAGGGGGACCCAGTTCGTCATGTTCAGAGGCATGTCCAGGCCTGCATGGATCGAACTTCGAACGATGACCTCATCTGTTCATTGTTCCCGATAACCCTGGGAGAAAGGGCCATGACTTGGTTCTTCAGCCTCCCGCCAGGATGCATTACGTGCTGGGCTGATATGCACGATCGCTTCATCAAGCAATACCAGGGTCGGAGGCGTCTTCTGAAGAGTGTGAGGTCCTTGACCCAGGTGGTGCAGAGACCTGATGAATCGTTGGCATACTACTACCAACGGTTCACTGCTAGCGCTGCGGAGATTGATGAAGAAATCTCGGAGGGAGAGACCATCCGTACTTTCCTGCGGAACTTGAGCGCTCCGTACGGCTCCGATCTGATGCACAGCGTAGCCGCGAAGGCCGTGTGGAGTATGGAGGCCCTGCAAGCGAGGGTGAAACAGCAAATCGACGTCCAGGAGTCGAAGATTGCTGCTGGAGAGCTCGATCCCCCGAAATCGGGAAGAGGGAAGTCATCGTCCAAGCTGTCGGATGATCGCAAAGGGGGTGACAAGTCGGAGGGAAGTAGGACCGTGGTCGTCCCGATAAAAGAGAAGACAAGCGTCCTCCGAGGAAGGACAACCGAGAAGGTCGGGCTGTTCCCATCAATAGCTCGATGACCTCCGTGTTAGCTGTGATGGACAGACAGGGTCTCGCTCGATACCCCCCGAGGAAAGAAGGCGAATTCCTAGGAGGCCGCCCTGACCGTTACTGTCGTTACCATCGGGCCAATGGTCATGACACTGAGAACTGTCGGGAGCTGAAGAAGGAGATTGAAAAACTGATCCAGAAGGGAAAGCTGAAAGAGTTCGTCGGGAGGGGACGGTGCCGATCCCGTTCCAAAAGTCGGTCACGATCCCGCTCCAAATCCCGTGACCGATCCCCGAAGAAGAAGAAGGTTGAGCATGAGGCTTCAGGATCAGGTGCCTGTAAGGAGAGGCGCGGAACTATCAACGTCATCCACGGAGGGATGGCGGCGGGAGGTGATACCTCTGCTTCTAGGGAGAACTATGCTTCCCGCATATCTGCCGCGGTGGTGCTAGGCAAAAGGTCCCGGTCGTGGACCCTGAAGGAGGAAATGGTAATTTCTTTCTCTGCGGAGGATCTAGTAGGCGTGGAGAGCCCTCACGACGACGCCTTGGTCGTAACCCTGGATGTGGACGGATTCGAGATGAAGCGGATCCTGATAGACGGAGGGAGCTCCTCCGATTTCCTCTTTATGGACGCTCTGGAAGCCATGGGAAAGACGAAGAAGGACCTGACGCAGGTGGACTTCCCGATGGTGGGATTCTCTGGCTCCACTTCCTACCCGTTGGGAATGATTACCCTACCGGTGGAGTTTGGTAGTGGCTGGAAGATGGAGAAACGAAACGTGGATTTCGTTGTCGTGGAGTCTGCGGGGGCATACAACGCTATTATCGGGAGGACCACTATCAACCCTCTTATGGCAGTCGCCTCGACGGTCCACCAGAAGATGAAGTTCCCGACTGACAATGGGGTCGGAGAAGTTAAGGGTGACCAGGTGGCATCGCGGAAATGCTACGTTAACGCCACCCGACGGAGAAGGGGGGGAGGCCATGACTGTCCTTCAGACTGATGCTGATCCTCGAGAGGAGTATGGGCGTCCCGCCCCCATGGAGGATTTGAAGGAAGTGGAGATCGATGGGCCTCAGAGGAAGGTGAAGATCGGCTCTGCTTTGTCGGAGGAAAGAGCCCGAGAGTTGATCGAGCTCTTGAAGGAGTTTAAGGAGCTGTTTGCCTGGTCCCCGAGTGATATGCCAGGAATCAGCCCCGACGTGATAGTGCACGAGCTGAAGATAGACCCCGCGATCAAGCCTATCGCGCAGAGAAGGCGTCCGATGGGCGCGGACAAGAGGATCGCAATTCAGCAAGAGGTGGGCAGACTGCTCGATGCTGGGTTCATCAAGGAGCTCCAATTCCAGACTTGGGTGGCTAACCCAGTGCTGGCGCGAAAAAGTAACGGAAAGTGGCGGATGTGTGTCGACTTCCGCGACCTGAACAAAGCCTGCCCGAAGGACTGCTACCCGCTCCCGAGGATTGACCAGTTGGTGGATGCCACATCGGGACATGAGCTGCTGAGCTTCATGGATGCCTACTCCGGGTACAATCAGATCAAGATGGCGAAGGAGGATGCCCCCCATACAGCCTTCTACGCTGACAGCGACGTCTACCACTACGACGTGATGCCCTTCGGGTTGATCAATGCAGGAGCAACTTACCAACGGATGGTGAACAAATTGTTTGGAGACATGCTGGGGAAAACCATGGAGGCGTATGTGGATGACATGCTGGTGAAGTCCCGACAGGCAGGAGACCATGTCCAGAATTTGGCGGCGGCATTTGAGCGGATGAAATTCCATCAGGTTCGGCTGAACCCCGACAAATGTGCTTTCGGGGTGAACTCGGGGAAGTTCCTAGGGTTCATGGTGAGCCAGAGAGGAATCGAGGTGAACCCTGAAAAGCTACGAGCAATCGAGGAGATGCAGTCCCCGAGGACTCATCGGGAGGTCCAGGTGCTGAATGGCCGGTTGGCCGCGATGAATCGCTTCCTATCTAAGGCGAGTGATCGAGCCATGCCATTTTTTGATGTGCTGAGGGCCAACAAGAAGTTCGAATGGACGGACAAGTGCGAGGAGGCGTTCCAGGCACTCAAGCAGCACCTCCGTACCCTTCCGCCGTTGGCGAAACCAGTTCCAGGCGAGCCGCTCTATCTCTATTTGGCTGTTTCTGATGTGGCTGTTAGTTCTGTTTTGATTAAAATTGTCAAAGGCAACCAAGTGCCTATCTATTATGTAAGCAAGGCGTTTGCCAAGTCTGAATTAAACTATCCCGCTGTTGAGAAGTATCTCTTCGCGTTGATTATTGCCGCTCGAAAACTGCGACCTTACTTCCATGCCCATGAAGTCACGGTATTGACTAATCAGCCCTTGAAGCACTTTTTGAACCGACCGGAGGCGTCGGGGAGATTAGTGAAATGGGCCATCGAACTGACGGAGTTCCGTATTCATTTCGCTCCGAGAACCGCTATTAAGGGCCAGGCATTGGCAGATTTTATAGCTGAGTCTACGGCACCCGATCTGGAAGTAACGGGTCCCGCAGAGGGGGCAACCATGGAAGAAGCCCCGACAACAGAACAACAGCCAAAACAGCCAAATGAGGAGAACACCTGGGAGATGTACACTGATGGTTCATCGAGTGTAGAAGGCTCAGGGGCAGGATTCGTATTGATACCGCCCGGTGGAGGCGAGCCCCTGCGATATGCCTTGGCGTTAACGTTCAAAGCCACCAACAACGAAGCGGAGTATGAGGCTCTTATCACAGGCCTTAAGATTGCCAAGGGTACGGGGGTCGATCATTTAAAAGTGAAGTGTGATGCCAGCTTGGTTGTAAACCAAGTCCAGGGGAACTATGAAGCCAAGAGCCCGACAATGAAGAAGTATTTGCACGAGGTGCAGACTTTGAAGGGAAGCTTCAAAAGCTTTGATATCGAGGCAATCCCGAGGGAAGAAAACGCGGAAGCAGATGCCTTGAGCAAGTTCGCTCTGGGAGTGGCCCCCGAGGAGAATCGGAAGGTGCATTTCCTAGAAAAGGTGATTATCTCAAACATCGATCCGGCGGAGGTCTGCGGCTCTGCGCTATTGAGACAGCTACGGAGGAAGAGGAGAAGCCCACTTGGATGACCCCGATGGTCACGTACCTAACTACGGGGGTACTCCCCGATGACAAAGTGGCAGCTGTCAGACTGCGTCGGATTGCGAACAACTACGCGATGGTGGACAACCAGTTATACAAAAAAGGGTACGTAAAACCTTTCTTAAAATGCGTAGCAGAACCTGACACGAATCGGATCCTGAGGGAGCTACACGAAGGAGTCGCGGCCTGCCATGAAGGAGCCCGATCTCTAGTAAGGAAGGCATTGAACTTGGGCTACTACTGGCCTTCGATGAATAAGGAAGCGACAGCATTAGTTCGATCCTGTGATGCATGCCAGAGGTACGCCCCGAACATCGTGGCTCCCGCCGCGGACCTAATGCCCATCAGGAGTGCATGGACCTTCGCGCAATGGGGGATTGACTTGGTGGGACCTCTTCCTCAAGCGAAAGGTCAGTGCAAGTATTTGCTCGTGGCCATCGACTACTTTTCAAAGTGGATAGAGGCTAAAGCATTGGCTAGAACGACGGGGCAGCAGATCCTCAAATTCCTTCAGACTCAGATCATATCCCGGTACGGGTTCCTCGAGTGTTGATCAGCGACAACGGCCCTCCGTTCAATGGGGCTCAGTTGAAGGAGTACCTAGAAGAACTAAACATTGAGCATCAGACCGCTTCAGTCCGCCACGCTCAGACCAATGGCCAGGTAGAATCAGCCAACAAGATCGTGATGGATGGCTTGAAGAAGAGAGTCTATGCCTTGCAGGGCCATTGGCTGGATGAGCTCGAGAATGTGCTATGGGCTGTGAGAACAACACCCAAGCAATCAACAGGAGAAACTCCGTTTGGCCTGGTTTATGGCACGGAGGCAGTCGCCCCCGTGGAGATAGCGGTGGCGTCCCACCGTGCGAAATATTATGAGCCTCTGACAAACGAGGAAATGAGACGTCTGGACTTAGACCTACTCGAGGAAAAGAGGTGGAAGGCTGATGAAGTCCAGGCTCGAATGCGTCTGGCAACAGCCCGATATTATAATCGGCGTGTCATGTCCCGACAATTCTTCGTGGGAGAACTTGTCTGGCGGAGGAATGAGTTTGTTCATCAAGATCGGATCAACAAGTTGTCACCAAAATGGGAAGGACCTTACAAGATTGTAGGGATGCCAGTGCCCAATGCATACAAGTTAGATGATCTCGATGGCAAGACGTTGAAGCATTCTTTCAGTGGCGAACACTTGAAGAAGTATCATGTTTGATATTAAGCCGCCGTGAAGGGCGCAAATTGTCTATCAATAAGATCCGATGTAAGCCAATTTTGAGTTATTTATGAATAAAAGAAATCGCCTTCCGATCAAATTTCTTTCAAATTTATTCTAACTGTTAGTAAGACGTCCTGAGTGACGCGACAAAAGCCTTCCGAGGTACGAAGAAAGCCCCGCGGGGGATGCGTAAGCCGTCTATATGACGCGGCCAAAAGCCTTAACAGGTACGGACAAAAGCCCTACGGGGTACACGTAAGTCGTCTATATGATGCAACCAAAAGCCTAGGTACGAAAAGGCCCTGATGGGTCCGCGTAAGTCGTCTATATGATGCGGCCAAAAGCCTTAACGGGTACGAAAAAAGCCTTAACAGGTCCGCGTAAGTCGTCTATATGACGCGACAAAAAGCCTTAAAGGGTACGATTAAGCCGTCCGGTAGAGACGCAGCAAAAGCCCTAAGGGGTGTGAAAATGGCCTTGAAAGGAAGCCTTAAGTGGTGAAATCCCGATTTTGGATGAGAAGCCTTAAGTGGTGAAGTCCCGATTTAGGACGAGAAGCCTTAAGTGGCGAAGTCCCGATTTAGGACGAGAAACCTTAAGTGGTAAAGTCCCGATTAGATAAGAAACCTTAAATGGTAAAGTCGTGAGTAAAACGTCGGAAGGACGTATGAAGTCATTCTAATGGCGCATCGGAACGTTCTGAGTAACGAATTTAAAGCACTTTAGATAAAGTGCAAATGAATATCGAAATCAAAACAGATGAAATTCCTTAGATAAGGGCTCGAAGGCCTAGGAGTTCTAATACAAAAGACAAAGGAGAAAGATTACAAGGACTACAAAGATGTAAGCATTAAACTCGGTCCTTGTTGGAAGATGGATCCTCAGCAGCGTCGGAGGGAGCAAGGTTTGGAGGGGCCTGGACAGAAGGCTCCGCGGTTGGGGGACTCGGGTCCTCAGCAGCGGCTTCTTCACTCTCCGCGGGGAGGTTGAAGTACTTCTCCGCGATGGGGGCAAGAGTCTCGGACTTCGTGAAGTCAATGGAATCCGCGTAGGCCGTGTAGAGTTCCTCGACAGCGTTGAACAAAACGTCCTCCACCTCGGACTTGCAGAACTCCACAGCAGCCAGCTTGAATTCTTCAGAGTTCCGGTACTCCCCCCGACCCTCCTCGCGACCTTGCTGGAGACCTTCCTCGCGGCCCTGGAGGCGGCCCTTCTCGAGGCCCTGAGCCTTGGCCTCAACCAGCTTGGCAGAGAACTCAGCCCTCTCCGCCTCAAACTTTGCCTTAGCCTCCGCGAGGAGATCCGCGAAGACGTTTTTCTCATGAATGAGCTACTTCTTCTCCTCCTCATTCCGCTGTTGATCCGCCTGGACCATCTTCCGCTCCCGACGCATGACAGCCTCATGGTCGTGGACCTTCTTGAGCAGGTTTGAGGACAAGTCATCGAGGAGAGCCTTCTCCTTGGCCATTTTGTTCTTGGCCGCCACTGCCTCGTCGAGTTCCACCTGAAGCTTGGCTAAAGCATCAGGGTTCGACTGGGCCTTTGCCGCCTCCAAAGCACCCTTCAGGGCCAGGATAAGGCTGAAGCAGCGCTGTTGGTTCGCGGTGTCCTGAGAGAAGGAAGGAAAAGATCAAGATACAATAATCGGAGGCAAGAGTGACGAAGAAAATAAAACAAAGATAGAAGTTTCACCTCCATCCGACGAATGGCCATGTCGCGGATCTCCTCTTCGAGGTCCCCCCGCGCCAAGGATAGGGGTCGCCTCAAGGCTGGAGGGATTGACCCCGCCAGCAGATGCAGGGCCAATCCAGGATCAAGGTTTCCCCGCCGAAGTGGAACTCCTCGGAGAGACTCGATCGGGTTCCAAGGCAGCATCCCCTGGTCGGGAGTAAAAACCTTGTAAAGGTTTTCGTCCACGGGGAGAGGGGGGATGACCCCAGAACCTTCAGCCGGAAGAGCCACCTCAGCTGGTGGCTCAGGAGTTGGAGTGCGAAGAACAGGAGGAGGACTCTGGGACACGTCCCTAACAGCGGGCCTCACGCTCCTGGACCCCGACCTGCCGCGGGGAAGCAGACCCCCCTCTTCAGGCTCCTCGACAGAAGGAGAAGCTTCCAAATTGGTCACCTGGCGGAACTGAGCTCCCGCCGGAACGTCCTCCAGCATCAGTTCTTGCGGAGCTGCAGTCTCCACTGGAATGATAGCCTCCGTCGGGGCAGGAGTCTCCAAGGGACCTGCGGTGGCGGGACGAATAAGGTTAGGAAGAGTACCTTTAGGGCACCAGATGATTTGACGATCGAAATGTCCGTTCTTCCCAAGGACGTTGTAATATCCCGCCTCAATAACGTGGGGAATCTCTCCTCGAAGGATGTACTTGATCTCTTGAACCCGCGTTTTCCAATTAGCGGGGATAAACTCCCTGGGGACTAATTTTTTATATTGTTTAATTGCACGACGAACGCGCTTACCTTCCTCGACGGTGGTGGCCCCGAAGGCCCGATCTATCTCCTCCCGCCTGGCCTTCTTGGCCCCGACTTGCTCGTCGGTAGGAGGAGCAGCAGAGAGGGGAGTGGAGGAGGAAACACCCTTCTTCACCAGCTTGCGCTTCCGCTTGGAGCCACTCTGGACGGCATCAGTCTCGCCCTGCTTCAGAATGAGATGAGTCAACAGAGAAGCCTTCTTGGCTGCAAAGGTAAAAATAAGATAGTTAGAAATATTACCCAGATGACTAAATCTTTGGAAACAGAGTCGAGGAGTCGAACTCCGATAGTAATCAGGTTCTTCTCCTGGAGCCTGTTGGCATCAAGGGGTATGAAGTTGTCTCCCCAGCGGTAGAGTTGAACCATTTGGAGGGTATTGAGGTCATCCTCGGAGTAGTCCTGGAGCCTGGGGGCAGGGTCCGCCACGACCTCCCATCGGGGCCATGGAACAGAGCTGTGCTGGACGAAGAAGTAGTACTTCTTCCATCCGCTGTTGTCGGACCCAGAATCACGAATCAGCACCCGATCTTTGTGGAACTTCCAAGTTTCTCTATCCCAGCCGAAACGTGAAAGTTGCTCCTTTGTCCACTTGGGGAGTCGGGGGGAGAAGGAGCAAACACCAGCCTTGTTGCACTTCATGCCGTAGAAAGTGCGGAACAGCAGAAGACTGTACGTCCACTGCTGGCGGTGGCATAAGAGTTGGAAGGCATTCCACACGCGGATGGCGTGTGGAGAGAAGGTACATGGATGCGTTTTGTAGAAGTTGCACATCTCCACCATGTTTCCGCAGAAGGGGAACCGAATCCCCGCGCTTATTTGCCCAGCGGAGACGAACACTTCCCCTGCCCGAGGAGGTGTAATGATGTGTTTCCTCCTGACGGCAGACTGGGACTCATACGGAAAACGAGGTTCCCAATCACAGGTAATACACCCCTCTCTAAGGGCAACCTCATATGTAGCCTCCGAGATCTCATTGACAGCGAACTCGAAGGTGAAGGGAGTCCTAGTCTCAGAACTAGCTTCGTCTAAAACGGTTGCAAGCAAAAGGATTTGAGAAAAGAAGAACAAACAGCAAGCAAATCACGAAAACGTAGAAAGAAATTCTTACCAGACATGATCGGTGGTTGAAGAAGTAAGGTAAAGGAAGATCGGAAGGGTTGAAAGCCTTGGATCACTTGAACACCAGGATGAGCTTGAAGAGGAAGCTTCGAATGCAAAGATGGCTGAAAGCGAGAGAGTGCAGAAGAAGTGAATAAGACCAGGGTTTTACCTTTTATAGGCAGAAGGACAATTGGAGGGACGTAATCTTGACCGTCGAAGACGAAACGACTTGATCACAACCATTGAAATTATGGAGACGGTACGGAGGAAACAGCTGGATGGGCTTGATCTGCACCGTTGAAGAGGAAACGACACGATCTTAATCGCCGAGATTATAGGCACGGAAGGGACGTGTGTGATGTCACAGTTGCTTTTTCAGAAAACAGCAGTCACACTGGTTTAAACGTCGTTTCTTTATCCCTAGGCATTTAATGCTACAGTAATCGAGGAGTCTCCTCGGATTTGGCAACTGCCCATGGGGCCTGGTGGGCCCAAGGCAATCATGAGTAAGAGACTCTGTTATACAACGATCCTACATAAGGCAAAAGGCTCCGACGGTGGTATCGGAGGAGATAAAAACAAAAGCCTCCGACGGTGGTATCGGAGGGTATGAAAACAGAAACCTCCGACAACGAGGTCAGAAAACCTGAATTAGAAGACACGACGAACTAAAAGTCCCCCATGTCTTGGGGGCAAATGATGGGTTCCGATGGTAATCGTTAGCCCCGTTAACAGCCAATGGACGGCGAGTATGTCCAGTGGGCCTCGTGAAAAGCCTGGAAGGCCCAGAGGCCCAGAACGAAGGGTCCCGACTTTAGCGGTCCCGACGTATGAGCTGAATGCTCCCGATGAGAAGCCTCCGAGCAGGTCCCGATATGCCTTAGTAAAGGCCCCGATAATAAAGCCCCGCAGAGGCTGGACCTGTCCCGTAGAGACTGAAGGTCCTGGGTGGTGATCTAGAATGAGACAACTCTGGAGTCCCCGACAGGAGTCGAGACTTGTGATCAGAGGATAAGACCGAGAAACCCGCCTACTAGATGAGAGTAGTGGGAAGACGGTTAAGATATAGATAATCTCCCCCGAGATACGCAGGGCGTGCCCGAGATACGCGGGGACATGGGTAAGATACGCGGAGCGTGGGGCGAGATACACGGAATCCCAGCCGAGATATACGGAATCGTGGCGAGATACACGGAATCATGGGTAAAACTACCAGGCGCAGTAACAGGTAACTGAGTAACTTCTCCTTCTATATAAAGGGGGAGGTTACCTCAGAAAACGATCATCTAATACGAACTTAGACTCTTTGCTTACCACCCATTGATCACCATACTCATTTAAGCATCGGAGAGGGATTCTGGGTCACCACCCAGGTCATCCCCTTTTGCAGGATTACGCGGAGCCCAGGAGTCCAAGCCTTCCGTCAAGGACGTAACGGAGCTTCGCCCGTGATCCAACATGAGGAACCTTCCGAGGCCCTATTTCATGTCCGCTTTACCTTGCAGAGAGCCGGAGCAGGTTGAGCACGCCATGCCGGAGCACCAATCGGCCTTCGTCGGAGCCACTAGCCGGGACCCCTGACGCCGGCGAGGAAAGGTGAGGTGGAGATGTAATATTATATACAAAATTCATCAATGGCCGAGCCGTTGTAAGGGCATGTAATCATGGATCTTGGGTATGGGTGCATGTATTGGCCGGCGATGGAGCTTGGGTAAGAGTGCAGATCTTGGACGGTGAAGGTGGGTTGAAAAAGATGGGAGTAGGTTTGTCTTTTTCTAATTAAAATTTCATTTTTTTTAACATTCACGTGCACGGCACATGGTGAATTAACGGACAAATTTAACGAAATGTTAACGGATGCATCAAAAGTGCACAAATTCCAAACGTATAGCACAAAAAATATATAAAAAAAAAAGATGTTGCACCAAAAACCAAATTTCGACAAACATGTTGCACCAAAACACCTATTAACCCAATCAAGAAAGATTTTTTTTGGGTAAAGTATGCCATTGAATATATAAATAAACAACAAGAGTACACAACATATCGAACTACAAACAACCAACTAGAAAGACTTAACAACACCCAAGAAGACAACTGAGACTAAACATGATAATCAGGTCTTCCAAATGTCGACGGTTATTGAAGGTACTAAACAGAGACAAAACAGTACACGAAGGTGAAACCAAAATCTAAATAACAGAAGTGAATCTGTCATAATCTTCATCTCTGCGACGGAGTACGCTGTTGCTAGGAGGAGTCTCGTTCTGCATGTTAACGCCTCAAGCAAAATTGAAATAATGGAAAGAAGACCAGTCCTACAAACGAGTGTCAATAGGCGGCCAACTTTTGAAGGTTCTGTTTTATGTTTCATTTTCTTTAAATCTGTAAAAATACAGTCTCTTGTGGAAATTGTTGCTATTTTGCTTCCTCTTTTAATAAGGTATGGCTATGTTATTGCTGGATCTGAATCGCACAACTTTAAAAAAAAAAATTTGGTCAACGACACTTGGTTCCCTAATGTTTGTGCGGTTTCAAGGAATGTCTAATTTTTAAATTTTTACAGTTTTCTATCATTTTGCTTAGACTAGGCTGTCAAACGCGTCAAGGTCATGAACAGTCTAGATTAGATTAGATTGTTGCTAATTTCAGTAATTTCTACTAGTTTTGGACGGTATTAATTATCAAATTTACACAATAATTTTTCTGTTAATATTATTCCCTAATATATTTTAATTAATTCCACTTCGACTATTGAAACACATTCTGCATACAAAATATCTTCGGATTCGGTACGCATCCTATACTAAAACTCCACACTAATATTTTTTTTTATATAAAAAAAAACACAAAATAATATTAATTAATTAAATCATATATATATATATATATATATTTGCTGGGTATAAATCATATATATATTGTCAAGATATTGTTAAGAGCTTTGGCACCCAATTGGAACCAGGCGACAACTATACACAACCAAACGGCCCCTAATATAATTTATAAGTCCCCGGGAAAAGCGGGGGCTTCCTTCATTCCGTGCATTTCCTACCAACGTGAAGCTCACTTGCGGGTAAATCATGAGTTTAAGTTGATATTACTAGGAGTTAACTTACCTGTGTCCAGGGACGAAGTTGTCATTTGAGAGTCGCACGAAAGTCTTTACATGTCGCCTCAGAGCCACTGCATGTCGTGCCAGAGAGCTATTGAAATATTATGTAATTTTTTTAAAGTCGTGATCTGATGATAGATCATCTTAATCGAATCATTAATACTTAAATTTTTTAAATTGTACATATTAACTTAAATTTTTTCAATTTCCAATTTTATATTACTAAATTATTATTTAGGCCTAGGGGTCATCAAGATGATAGGTGTCCATAATATGTTTGATAAACGCTTAGAAATTAGAATATTTCTATTGACTACCTGTATCGAGTAAATATAGTAAAAAATGCTGATGATAAATATCTTTCATTCTCAGTTTTTAGTATGTTTTGAATCTAACACTAACATGGTTATTAGGGCAACCAATTTAAAAAATTCAATTGTATACAATAAATGAAAAGGCATTGAAAAGGCTATTACATTTAATGATATAATTATACATTTCTAAGCGTTTATCAAACATATTATGGACACCTATCATCTTGATGACCCCTAGGCCTTTGGACCTCGCAAATATTTTTAAAATAGTTGCCATGATTTTTTACTGCCGAGTTTGTGGGTTAGACATTATGTGTATAGTATAATATTTTATATTGGACACAGACAGGTATGAAGCCAGGATTCAAATTTAGAGGGGGCAAAATTTATTATTAAAATATTATGTAATTTTTTTAAAGTCGTGATCTGATGATAGATCATCTTAATCGAATCATTAATACTTAAATTTTTTAAATTGTACATATTAACTTAAATTTTTTCAATTTCCAATTTTATATTACTAAATTATTATTTAGGCCTAGGGGTCATCAAGATGATAGGTGTCCATAATATGTTTGATAAACGCTTAGAAATTAGAATATTTCTATTGACTACCTGTATCGAGTAAATATAGTAAAAAATGCTGATGATAAATATCTTTCATTCTCAGTTTTTAGTATGTTTTGAATCTAACACTAACATGGTTATTAGGGCAACCTCAATTGCATTCTTATTTTTTATTAGCTTTTATACAGAACAACTTCTATCATGGCGGGGTGAGACACGATCCATTTGCATGGAGCATGTTGGATCAAGATCGTCTGGCTAAATTTGGAGTGGATTTCTTTTGGTCTCGTCAATACGCATTAGGCCTTTTGGGCGTGGATGACCGCTAGCTCCTCCTGGTGTGTTTGGCGAGCACCTGAGAAATGAGTGTGGATTATGTCTCTGATTTCACTCTGAAACTTAAGTCAGTACGTGAATATAAGTGTAGAAAAGTGTATGTAATGAATTTAAACATCTTACTATTTATAGAGATTGGTAAACCAACTTTTGTGTCGGTTGTCCTCTTCTCTGATTGGTCACTTTAGGGCGGTAACCGTTGTTTGTGATTAGAGGAGAAGGTATGTGGCAGCTGGTGAGAAGTAGGTCATCACCTCACATTTCCTTAGGATGAAGAGTTTCCTCTAAGCTGGTGACAAGTAGGTTGTCACCTCACCTTTTCTTAAACAGAAACGGTTTCCTCTAAGCTGGTGACAAGTAGGTTGCCACTTCACATTTCCTTAGGAGGAAGTTTCCTCTAAGATGGTGACAAGTAGGACGCCGCCTCACATTTTCTTAGGAAGAAGTGTTTTTTCTAAGCTAGTGACAAGCAGGTCGCCACCTCACATTTCCTTAGGAGGATGAGTTTCCTTTAATGACGCATTTTGCCGAATTTTAACGTGCCGCTTTTCATTGATAGTCAGCTGACCTCAGGTATTTTTCTTCCTACTGGTATCTTGATGAGTCGACGACTCTTTCTCAACTTTATACTTCCCGACCTTACAGTATTATACATAAACCTTCATTTTATGAAGATCCCAAGACTTGCCCCAGCGACTTTTGTTGTCAACGTTCTCTTTAGGAGACAGTAGGCGTTGAGTTTCTCTTCATATAGAATGACTACCTTTTAAAAAAGCGTAATTCTGGGTGACTTTATTTATTTTTGTAGTGTCGGCGACTTTTATGAGACGAGGAGTTAATGTTATGACTAAACTCCTTTGTAGCGTCAACGAATTTTATGAGTCGATGAGTTAGTGTTATGATTAAACTCCCTTGTAGATGTCGGCGAATTTTATGAGTCGATGAGTTAGTGTCATTACTAAACTTCTTTGTAGCGTCGACGACTTCTATGAGTTGAAGAGTTAATGTTAGACTAAACTCTTTTGTAGATGAAGGTGAATTTTATGAGTGTTATGACTAAACTCCTTTGTAGATGTCGGCGAATTTTATGAGTGTTATGACTAAACTTTTTTGTAGATGTCAGCGAATTTTATGAGTCGAGGAGTTAGTGTTATGGCTAAAATCCTTTGTAGATGACATCGATCGACTTTATGGGTCGAGGAGTTAGTGTTATGACTAAACTCATTTGTAGTCGGCGACTTTTATGAGCCGAGGAGTTAGTGTCATGACTAAACTCCTTTGTAAATGTCAGCAATTTTTATGATTCAATGAATTAGTGTTATGACTAAACTCTTTTGTAGATGTCGGTGAATTTTATGAGTGTTATGACTAAACTCCTTTGTAGACGTCGACGAATTTTATAAACCGAGGAGTTAGTGTTATGACTAAACTCTGTTGTAGATGTCGGTGAATTTTATGTGTCGAGGAGTTAGTGTTATGACTAAACTCCTTTGTAGATGTCAGTGACTTTTATGAGACGAGAAGTTAGTGTTATGACTAAACTCCTTTGTAGATGTTGCCGGCTTTTATGAGTCGAGGAGTTAGTGTTATGACTAAAGAAAATGAGGTCTGGTGGTCAATGATTGGATTGACTTGCTAGTCGATTAGGAAAGAACGACATAGAGCTACATATGGCCATGGACAACCAGACCCAACACAAGTTTCAAGCAGCTGCATATAGGAACATGAAGAATTTTGGTCAAGCTCTCATTCAATGAACCTCAGGGCTAGTGCAGAACCTTCAGAATTCCAGACGAATCACTGGACACCTCCAGAAGAAACCATAATAAAGCTTAAATGCGATGCGCCATGGGACGAGCAATCCAAAACGGGTGCAATTGGATTTTTAGCACGAGACCGATATGGAAACTTTTTGGGCAGTGCAAACCGACGAATAAATGATTTGCGGTGCATGAACCAGTTCGCCTTGCTTTACATGAACAATAGCTCATAATTGTAACTGAGGCGGACTCCTCCATGGAGGTGGTACTGGCGATAAAGAAGAGCACAACGCCAAACAAATTTGAGAATTGTCCCTATCATCAGCAACATTAATTACCTGGTAGCCCAAATTCCGGAGATTAGTTGGCAAGCCAACCCAAGACCGGCAAATGAATGTGCAAACTGGATCGCTACTCAATTCAGAAAGAGGCCGGGTATTGACAATTGGGTTTCAGAACCCCCCGCCCTTTCTTATAGCTTTACTTTATAAGGATAGGGAACTTAACCCTCCATAGTGTCTTCGACTTTTTGATTGATTTTTATTGAAGTTCATGTTGGCCCTAAAAAACATTCAAAGTTGCAATCAATTTTAACACCCATCATTTTAAATGAAATTATAGATTTTTTGATAGTATCTATATATATTATAAATTCTGAAGGAAAGATAATAACAGAGTGAATGGGAGCTGATGATTTTGTTTTTTACGTTAATCGATTTATTTATGACAATTGAGCTAAGAGTTTTGTAGTCATTAACTCCATAACATTGATTGTACTAGGGAGCTGAGGGTTTTTAAGTTGCAATAAATCGCAATTAAAATTTTGCTGATTTCGAACCGTTCAAGATTCAATGTATACAATTAATCGCAATAAAAATTTCGGACCGTTCAAGATTCAATGTATACAATTAATCGCAATTAAAATTTTCCTGATTTCGAACCGTTCAAGATTCCATGTATGCAATTAATCGCAATTAAAATTTCGGACCGTTCAAGAATTAATGTATGTAATTAATCGAAATTAAAATTTCACTGATTTTTAACGGACGCTTGACGTGGAGCGACCGAACGAATATACCAGGCGGTACGGGCGGCTAACAGTCTCAGTGACAGAGTCATCTCTATCTCCGACGAGATATCATTGATTGTCATCGAAGCCATATCTGTTGAAGAACAGACGCGTACGGATCCGGCGACCAAAGGTAGCATGTGGTACGGACATCTAAAATTTATTTGTGAATTTGCACAATGGTATTTTATGGTTCAAAATTTTCAGTCTTTCGTTTACTTTTTCAAATATTAGACTGATATTTTATTTAAAAATAGTGTTTCAACATATTACAAATAGTCAGCATAAGTTTTATCGAATATTAGTTTGTTAATTATACATATTTGGTAAGTCACCTTGCGCGATGCGCAGGAAATGCACCTAGTTACATAAACTTCTAGAATTTAAATATTTTTGAATATGCTGTTGATTTACGGGGACGTAATACTACGGAATGCTGAACGTGTACTAGCAAGAAATCTAATCTATGCAGCGGAATTAGTACACATACCTTTTAGCTTTCCTGCCCAAGAACGATGTGAAGGGAGTTTTGATCCTCCGGTCGGAACCACGTGCAAGTTCTTTGTTAGAAGAAGTCCCACGCGATGTAGCTCCACAACAAGACCTCTGATCGATTCTTCAACGGAGATGGAACCTCAGACCAGATGTGATGGTGCCGAAATTTAACTAAGGGAAACAAGTGTTCTCAATGGAGATCCTTGTTATTATGAATGAGTGAATAAACCCTTAGCATACACCCATATATATAGTATTGGTGGAGTTGCCAAAAGGCAACTCCAACCAATGTGGTATAAAGGGGGCGGTCGAACTATGCATGTAAAGGGGGAGGCCCATTTTGGGCCTCCCTTGTCAATTACTAATTGGGTTTGGCCCAATTAGCCCAATTAGCCCAAATTGACAATTACCTAATTAACTTAGGTAATTCCCTTAATTAACGGGCTCATATTACGGCGCCACGTCACCATATGCTAACAGCTCCCACTCGCCGGAATGGGAGGGTGCTCGTTAATCTATACGGTTACGCAATAGTATCAACATCTTAGTCTTCAGTCTTCGTCTCCGTCTCCGAATAGTTCATACGAGGCTTGCCGTGCGACCGACGGATACGACGGGCATCGTGCTACTCATCTGTTATGAGTATTGTAGCGCCCGCAGAACGTTGATTCCCTTTCATGAACCAAACCTGTTTGAAATAAAACTATGTACCGCACCGTATCCTTGGTCAACTGTTAATTCTCCAATTGCCCAGTTTTCCACAAAGGAATAATTCTCCAGGGCATCCGTACAAGTGTTCACAACCTTCAACTAATATCCGGTTGGCGGCCACCTAGTGAACACGAGAGTCGGTGAATTAAAGGTGAACTTGACCATCCCCATCGATTATACCCTTAGTCTGACTCAACCGGTTTCCAAGACGTGGTCACTTGGCCGTTTTCTTTGGCACTACGCTCGACGCCGGGAAGCGAGCATTGAGCCAGACCTTAGGTATAAGTTCTGAGTCCATGAAGTATGCGCCCTTTGAATCACAAGGATTCTAGCTAGCACAACCGAGCATGGCCCCGTGGTCGTATATGGCACGCGCAGTATGAAGCACGGGTCGATAGCACACCTGGTAAAGCCAGGGATGGGATACGTCAATAATGCTATCACAGAATCTCTCATCTGGCCTTGAATGTGATATAGTGATTGACAAAGTCCAACTTGGCGATTTACAAAACGAAGATTAAGTCATGCTGTTAAGCGTGACAATGTTATCGTTTTGCTTAATCAGGTTTACCCCCCTGATTCTTAGCCAATCTTGATATGGTAGAGGTCCCTCTCTCCTAACAAGATGACCGTGCCTGTGTGACGAGGCAAGGTTCACGTTCGACATAATTTTGGTGGAAGAATTTTACTTCTTCCTACGACTTAGTTTATAGACCATAAAATCCGATGTTGTTAATCATTATGACGTCGATAAATCATAAACTCAAATTGCAATTCTTTTATTCAGTTGAAATATCATTTCAAATGTCAAAATGTTATCACTTTTTACAAGCCACACAGTTTAAGCCCTACGTAATCCAAGCAGTTTTACGTGCTTTTCAAAAATCTCCCTACGTAACGGCTTAGTTAAAGGGTCTGCGACCATATTGTCTGTAGGCAAGTATTATAAAGCAATTATGTTGTCTTCCAGAACCGACCTAGCATAATTGTATTTCACATCAATGTGTTTAGTCCTACTATGGTACTTTGGATTCTTAACTGCCGCAATGGTCGTCTGACTGTCGGAGTGCACCTTCATAGGTTTACTCTTCTTGTCGGTGCCAATTAATGCAGTAAGAATCCTTTTCAGCCAGACCGCTTCTTGTGCGTTTTTGGAGAGGGCAATGAATTCCGATTCCATAGTGGAAAGCGCGACACACGATTGCTTCTTGCTTACCCATGATATGGCAGCATTAGCAAGGAGGAAAACTCCTCCTGTGGTGGACTTACGATCATCTGGATCGCCACCGTGGTCGGCGTCACTATAACCGGTCAATTCGAGCCGATCGCCCTCATAGCACAGAACGTAGTCGGCAGTACCTTTCAGATATCTGATAATTCGTTTTACGGCCTTTAGATGTTGATAACTAGGATCTGATTGGAATCTTGCTACTAGGCCCACAGCGTAACAGATGTCTGGCCGAGTACAGCGTACATTAGACTCCCTACCATGCATAGATACTCTGCATTCTTCATCTGTTCACGCTCCTGCTGGTTTTTCGGGCCATCACGCTTCGATAGCGCGCACCCGAACACAACCCACGTATCCACGGGTTTAGCATCCAGCATTCTGAATCTTTTCAACAGTTTGTTGATATATGATTCCTGAGATAGACATAATCTCCGGGTGGCACGATCTCGGGCAATTTTGATGCCTAAGATGTACGTGGCCTCTCCCATGTCTTTCATCTCGAATGATGATTCTAACCATGACTTTGATTTATTCATGAAACTCATATCGTTCGCAGCAATGAGTATATCATCCACGTATAGTGTTATGATGACATACTTAGACCCGGAGGTCTTAGTGTATACGCAGGGATCCTTGTGAAGATTCAAGAATCCGTTTCCAACGATTTCCTCGTGGAATCTGCGATACCATTGCCGAGACGATTGTTTAAGACCGTATATAGATCTTTGGAGTTTGCAAACTTTGCGTTCTTTGCCAGGAGTAATGAAACTCTCCGGCTGCTCCATATAGATCTCTTTCTCCAGTTTTACTTGGAGAGGTTTGGTCTTAATGTCCATTTGATGCATGCTCGAGTTCAAGACTTGCAGTCATGGGCAAGGACGGCCCTGACTATGGTGTAATGCATAGTCGGTGAGTCCGTCTTTATCAAAGTTCACTCCGTGAGTTTGGGTATATCCTTTCGCAATTATTCGAGTTTTGCACCACTCGAAATTTCCACCAGAAGTGAATTCTAAGATTTCACTTTCTAGTTCTGTGGTTAACAATCGACTAAGGACTAAAACTGAATTAGTTCTTATTTAGGCAATTTCATCCTCCATTGTTTTCCTCCATTCCCTCGTTTTGAGGTCTTTCCTTTTCTTGCTGAACCGTCACTGGTTCAAGAACGAACATCAAGATGTTTAACACATCTCGTTTGATGGGATACTTCTCGAAAGAAGTTCGTTGCCTTTGACTATGTCTAGGCACGTTAATCCCACGTTTTAGTCTGATCGTTACTCCCACTCGGAATAATGCTTCTTATTGGGGCCTCATTCCCACTGGGAACAATGGTGGTGGTTGAACTTACTTGGAATACCCTCTCGGTCTCGGGATTCTACCTCCGAGATGTATTCCTCGATCACTAGGATCTGGAACCAAGTTGGTTGTTCCACTCCCACTAGGAAAATTGGGTAGTTGAAATAGTTCATTATCATGATTATCAGGTCCGACTTGATTCGCATTTTGAAATTTAGTGATGATTATGTGTGAGGGGGAGTGTGCCCTCTCACTGGATTTATTATGAAGATGTTTCTATCATCATTTACCAAATCAATCATCAATTCTCCCACTCGAAGTAAGTGGGACCTGAGAAACTCCATCAACCATCTATTAACTTAATCAGTATTAGCTTGTTCGTTCTGCAAAGCGTTAAAAATCCATCATCAAACCTTTATAATGTGCCATGTTTGACCACGAAACCATGTTTCAAGCTAATTTTAAAACTCGTATTCTCCGAGAGTAGTGCGTACTCTTAATAAATACTCGTTTTGATGCGCAAATTAATGCGTCTTTGTGATAAGGTTTTACCCGAATCATTCATTATCTTTTATGGTAACGTGTTAACCGATTTTGTCAGAACATAGTGTTTTACATTAATGTGAGTTAAATTAATCTCACCCCGCATGAACAATTAATGTGTAACTCTAACATTATGTAATTCTGAACTATGTTTCTTGAAGTGTTTAGTGAATGCTTTTAGCCAAACTCTTCGTTCAAGGCTAATGGTGGGGGAGTCGTTTTACGGACTACTTCTTTACGTTTATTTAACTCATCCATAGATTTATCTATCTTATGGACCATGCATTTAAGCTGTCGCTTTTAATGCCATGGTTGATATTCTAATTAGATTGCAGTAGCTGGAAGGCTTACATAAAATCTAAGTAGTTATCAATGAGTTATATCTGAAGAATTACAAACGAAAATTCCGAATTCATAAAAATACTTGATTATTAAATTCATATTCTAAAACAATATGTCCCGTCTTTCGAGGTGACATGCGCCTCGCGCATACCCAGTTAAAAACTGTGGTTTTGAGAATCGTTTGTCTCCAAATTTAAAAGAAAAATCGGTTTTAAACATGCACGTTATTTGGGATACAAACTATAATGGAGTACTTTAACAAATAAGGATGCTTGATCAATGTGTTGAATAACGTGAATAGGATAAAAACGAACGATGATAAATTCAATACTCAATTCAAGTATTAGTAAATACTCGAAAAATAATGCGTTCCACCAAGAAACTTATTTAAGAGTATTTTCAAACAGAAATAAAAGTAGAAGTTTTAGCAAATCTAAAGATAAAGAATCTCTCAGTCCATCTTTATTCTTCTAGGGCATCCTCGATCAGGTCGTTGCTTCTGTTTCTCGGTTCTGTAATTCAAAAGAAAATGAATTACTCTCGAGTGATTAGAAGCAAAAGAGAATGAATGATTTTCATCATCTTTTCTCTGTACGTACCTTAGGAGGATTAGGGAAAGCATTAGCCAGGTGTCCTTTCACGCCACACCTGAAACACGTTCAAGTTTCCTCTTTACGTGTCTGCTTTGCTTGCTTTTTCTTAGCACCAGATTGTTTGCGTTTAAACTTTTTATGGGATTTGTTCGCCACAAACTTCTCAGTTTTGTTCTGAGAGCTTTTTCCCTTTCTCTTGCGCTTCCCCTTTTGTTCGGTTGGAGCGGAGGATGCAATATGTATTTCAGATCTAGACTTTTCAGCCTTGAGTCTATCTTCCTCCAGCTCAAGATAAACTTGTACCTTCTCGAGAGTATCGAGATGGGTAGAATGGGTAAGGCTCATTTTCATGATATTCAAGAGTCGGGTAAAGAGCGGACCATGTAGTTGATTTGTTGTTCCTCAGACAGGTTTTCACCTGCTTCCTTGAGCTCATCGATCAAGTTACACATATGCATAATATGATCTTTTATCGTATGCTTGGGATTCTTCTTATAGGTGTCAAGAGCGATGTTTAACGCTCTCTTTTGGGCAATGGTGTAGACACCAAATGTTGCCTTAAGAGCATCCCATTGGTCCTTGGCAGTCCCCAAATGGTCAAACCTATAGAGAATCTCGTCTTCCAGCATATAGAGCAAGGTGGAACGAACATCATGATCCTTGACATCCCATTCATCATAGAACGTCTTTTGCTCATCTGTGAGGTCTCCCTCAGGCCTAGTTCGTTTTGTGGTCAAATGCTCTTATTTCAAAGATTATCATCTTAACTCGTTTATTCCATATTTTATAATTACCGCTATTCAATCTTATTCCCTTATTCAACTGGGAAATGACATTGCTAGTTGCAGCCATCTATATTAACACATTAACAATCATGCAAAGTTTAGGAAGAGAACAACATTTTGACAGAATTGCAAACATCAGATTATCTATTATGATGGAATACGACGAATAGTGATTATTCAGTCACTAAACCAAACCAACCTCCAGTAAACCGAGGAAGGGGGCGTCGTGAAGAATTCACACTATTGTCGTTTTCAATCTAATAGATCAGTCTTTTGAAAACGGTTATTCTATTGCAAATTACCGGAACGAGAATTTTCAAATAAGCATACCCGATTTTGGCTTTCCCAAGGCCCTTATAATTTTGTAAAATTATCCGATAATTTATGCATGCATATTTATAATTCTACTACATTTAGCAAATCATCATACCATGCCATAAATATCGAACACAACATGCTTACGCGTCATGCGTTTAATGTTCCTAGCATATATAATTCTACGTAAAGTAAATTATCACATGCGTTCTATCATGAACATCCTAGCATACGCGTCAAAACATACAACATCCGCACACATCATGCATAATTGGCGACTTGAATTTTCGGTTTTATAAAACACTTTGAAAATATTAGGGGCTGTTTTGCAATTCATGCTTACAATCAATCATGCAAATTTCTAGACATGGATTCTATGCACTTTCAATCAACATAGCATGTCTATCCTATTGCGCAAACCATATATTTTAATCTCAGAGCTCAATGCTCGCAATATAATATCCAGCTAGCTTGACTAAGTCAAGACGACAATTCTACTTATATCAAAATATATGATGCAAAAAGTAAACAATTGCAAATCAGCCCACTAATTTAATCCAGTCCCAAAAACATGCAAGTCCGAGATCCATCCCTATAATCGAAACCAGGCATTAGGTTTTGATTGAAACCGTGTATTAAAACACAAACCCTAAGAGCACTGTTTAGGCTAATTTTAAAGTTCGAAAACATTTTGGATTTAAAATTTGACATCCTATTTTATTTAACAATTTAAAATTTTCGAAAATTTTAAAGAGGTTTGGTCCAAATTTTAAAATCCGGTTCAACTCGGTCTGTTTTTAAAAATTCCGGTTTGGTCCGAAACGGTTCAATAAAATAAGATAGTGGTTCGGTTTATCATTCAAAACCGGTGAGGTTAGGTTCAATTTAGTTACTATGGTCCGACCCGACCCGATTAAGAAAACCCGAATAGGTTTATCCCGATCCGGTTGGCAATTGGACCGGCCCATGAACCCTAGGGTTCAACCGAAATAATTCTATGAACCCTAGGGTTCGGCCGAAATAATTAAAAATGGAAACCTATTGTGCCGAATTTTTAATTGCTTGGTGGCCAAGAAAATTAATTTTTTTTACCTAAAACACTCCTAGGAATTTTCGGCACTAACAAGAAAATTGGAAAAGTTGTCAAATTTTAAGATCAAACTCTAACTTGATCATGAATCCAAAACATGTTATTGATAAAACTCATGGTGTTCTTGAAGATCATGAACATCAAACTTAAATTGATCATGAAAAATTCGGTTTTGATCTAGAAAAACATGTAAATTTGAACATTTTAAGTTTTTAAAGATCAAACACATGAAATCTACTTAAAAATTTCGGATTCTTCATGTTTCATGAACATCCAAAATTCGGTTTTTATGAACATCAAGAACATCAGTTTATCAAAATTTTAAGAACTCCTACCACTGTTGGATTACGGGGACGTAATACTACGGAATTCTAAACGTGTACTAGCAAGAAATCTAATCTACGCAGCGGAATTAGTACACATGCCTTTTAGCTTTCCTGCCCAAGAACGATGTGGAGGGAGTTCTGATCCTCCGGTCGGAACCACGTGCAAGTTCTTCGTTAGAAGAAGTCCCACGCGATGTAGCTCCACAACAAGACCTCTGATCGATTCTTCAACGGGGATGGAACCTCAGACCAGATGTGATGGTGTCGAAATTTAACTAAGGGAAACAAGTGTTCTCAATGGAGATCCTTGTTATTATGAATGAGTGAATAAACCCTTAGCAGACACCCCTATATATAATATTGGTGGAGTTGCCAAAAGGCAACTCCAACCAATGTGGTATAAAGGGGGTGGCCGAACTATGCATGTTAAGGGGGAGGCCCATTTTGGGCCTCCCTTGTCAATTACTAATTGGATTTGGCCCAATTAGCCCAAATTGACAATTACCTAATTAACTTAGGTAATTCCCTTAGTTAACGGGCTCTTATTACGGCGTCACGTCACCATATGCTAACATATGCCACGTGTAAGGATAATTAAGTGATGAAACAAAATTAGTTATAATAACCCTTTAAATAGGCTGAAAAGGTGTGGGATAGTCAATATAAAGATAGATGAAGAGAGGTCCAATATTCTCCATCGGGATTACCAAGGAAAATTAATTAAAGACCTTGTTGTCGTCTCCATATAAATATATACCAACCCAACCTTTCTTCTTCTCCATCTCCAAATCTCCACATTTTCTTTCTGACCGTAGATATAACATCTATCTATCTATATAGTTTCTGCTCACTGAAGAATAAATCCTAATTAATGTTTTCTGTTATTATGAGAAGAGATAAAGAAGACGGCTCTCTCTTTGTATCCTTCCACAGGCTTTCTTGAACTGCATATCTCTTAGATTGATCATCAAGATCTCCATCTCGATTTGCAGTTCAATAAAGCTGTGGGAGGTTACGCAGAATCGGGTCAATCCGCAATCGATCAAATATATAATATACATGTACATGTGTGGTATATACATTCATTTATTTTCTTGAACATCGATTCAGATATGTGAGTATATCTCTTCTTCACTGAATTCTGATTAATTTTCGAGGATTTCTTATTTGCTGCATTTTTGTTAAACGTAGATTATATATATTGCATGTTCTTGCATAATCAATACTTCTCTATCTATCTATCTATCTATCTATCTATCTATCTATCTATCTATCTATCTATCTATATATAATATACTCATTATGTGATATTTGAAACATCAGGTAAGTAAAATTGTGACGGATTATTTCACGAACCGTTCTAAAAAGTTTGAACTTGGTGAATGTGTGGTTTTTAATTTATTACTCCAAGTCTTGAATATAGATTTTGGGGTTAATAATCAAATTGCTAACTCATTCACCAAGTTAATATCTTGAATATACGTTCTTATACAAATAATATGTACTCATTTATTTTTCATTATCGAGTACAATTGTTGCGATGAGCCTTTAAAAAAATTGGAAATAACCAAATATTATATAACTATTATATTGCGAGGATAAAAATGTAGGATCCAAATCACTATAGATAAAAATATTTTAAAAAATTAATGAAAAGAAGCATTGACAACAAAATTCCTACAAAATTGTTGAGAATAATTTAATAGAATGGCGGCTCTGAATGATCTTGCCAAAAATATTCTCGAATGTCACATACACTACAATTTGAAAATCACAATGAAATTTGCACTTGTTGCATACAATACTCGAATAAAATAATATTAATATATATATATATATATATATAAGTTAAACTATTATATATCTTAAATGTGTATAGTAAAGCTTTTTTTTATAGGTTTTTGTATAGTAGAACTTAACTGACCTTGACTAAAATAATACATATAACAAAGATTAATATAACAAATTATGGAAAAAAATACGCAATACACAAGTTAGAGCTGAATAAAAAATAAAATAAATTTGAATATTAACTACGTATTAATAATTTTACAAAAACAAACATTATAATATAATTAAAAAAAATATCCGCGCAACGCGCGCGAGTCGACTATCTAGTTGTATTATAACATGTCATTTGTTGATATCAAGCGGATATGAAGGAGTTCTGATTTCTGAAATGAAAAAACTTTTGAAAATTTGAGTTATTCCATTAGTTATTATCCGACAAAAATGGCTTAAAATCATATTTTTAAATTGTTTTTTTATGCACTTAAGTTTTATAAGGGACGTAACCGACACAGTCTAGATAGGATTTCAATTAAAACATCTTTACAAGATGTACATAGAAATCATATGAAAATTTAAGTTATAATATAATAATATTATTTTGTTGGCCAAAAAAATATAATAATTTTTTTTTTGGGTGAAAGATGAATACTATTAAAATCAAACCACATAAACAGACAAAAGTAAAAAAAAGATACAGCAACGATGACAGAATACATGGGCATAGCCAAGTTTCCGTAACAAGGTTAGTCATTGCCGTATATCACAAGCGAAAGTACCGAACAACATAATACTTAAGAAACTTACAGAAAAGAAGCACAGTCAACAACAACATAGGATACAAAGTAAATGTGACAAAAATAAGTAAGGAAGGAACAAATGTTGTAGAGATGCGTTAGCTGATTCAACAAAACGATCAGAAATGATCTAGCTAACAGCAGCCATGCCCGACAAGTAGTAACTCCCACCCAATTCAATTCATTATTAACGGTAGCACAAGAAATAACGGTAGCACAAGAAACGGATGATGCAGTTGGGTTGCAACCAGTGTAGGAACTTAAACAAACAGTAATACCACCAGCCCAATCAACAAACAAGTAAAGCCGCGTGATAGGGGGAAGTATGGTAGAGATTCCTCTGAGGTAGCCCGGGTAAAAACTCAGTCTACCGGTGCAACTCTGTTCGAGGAACATCCTAAAAGGACTAGCGCAAGAATAGGGTGTCAGAGGAAAGCTCTGCTTCTCTCTCAGGAGAAGTAGTTTACAAGAACAATGCCCATATGTAGTTAAAAACTCGTTTCTAGGTTGTAAAAACGCACGTTTTTACCATAAAAAACGAGTTAAAACGTACCAGAATCGCTTTCTGAGTAAAAATGGGTAGAAACGCGAGTAGAGTCGTAAAAACGGGTAGAAACGTTTCTAGAATTTTTACCTTAATTTGCTAAAAATTGCTCAAATATAATAAATGATGCAAATGCCACAAAATTTATCAACCAAACCCATGAGAGTTTTTTTTCATGGATCGTAATTTGTGGGTCAAATCATCTTTTATTAATTCAAAACTCATTCTTATTCTGTTCAAGTTCAATATCCATTAATTATTTAATAATCTAATCTAAATATTATACTAATCCTGAATGTAGAGCTTTCTCAGACTGACACATCAGCTTCTTCACCCAATCATACAATGACACATCATTATACATTAGAAATAATTTAATGTAACGGAGGGTTTCTTATTCTCTCTCACCTCTCACCTCACAACAAACAACATCATATATATATATATATATATATATATATATATATATATATATATATATATATATATGAGGTTTTCCTATATACTAAAGTTGATGGTCGGAGAATGAATCTTTGCAAGACACATCAGCAATTCAGTTCACTCTTAAAGCAACAATTTAATCTCTCCTTCAGTTATTATCCATTCTTCCTTCCATTACCCAAAAGCAATTTAATCTCCATTAAATGTTAGCAGAAGCACTACAGTTAATTCCTTCAACCCTAAAATTAAACATCCATGGTTGAGAACAACGCTCCAATTGAATATCAGTTTCAATCCACTGAATTCAATTCATTACAATCAACAGACCCAATTAATATCCACGAAATCTTAAAACCTTTTAAGCTTCTTCAACAGATCAATAGATTATATCTATATATATTACCGATTATGGAATTGAGAATTCGGAATCAGATCCTTCATTCTTGCTGATCTGCTCAGATACTTAGTCATAAGAATTAATCTTAGCTTGACACATTGTCTTACGAAAATATGATGACGAAGAGCCTACGAAAAGATCGAGAAAGATGGAATGATCTCCATACTAAAAGGAAGCATGCGATTAACAAAATCTGATCAAATACTGGGAAGCTCTTCATGAAAATTTCTAAAGCGAAGATGCACAAATACCTCGATGGAATTATAGCAAGGCTTAAGAGGAGATCGACCCAGACGATGGCCAACGACGCGGCGTCAATCAAGGCAATCGGTGGGTGGTTACTATCTTTCTATCTCTCTATGTCTCATCTTGCGCAAGCTTTACGGCGAGCCAGCTTCTACAACCGCGGTTTAGGGCTACCCTTCTCAATATACACCATCAAAACCATTTCCAATGAAGAATTGTGGTAGAAAATCGTTGAAGAGGTCAAATTCTAAGTTTTGAAGAGCCAATTTTATTTGGGTACTATCAACGTTCGATCTTGACTCACGATTTGCTCGAATCTACTCTTGTGAATCCCCTCTCTGTGAAATTGAGCATCGATTCGACCCTCTACAGCAAAACCCTAGAGTTGTGAAAATCATGTATACATCTCTCTGTCCCCTCTCTTCGTATGGCTGCGTAGGCTTTTGCAATTTGATTATTTAGGGTTTTCTCCTAATGAATTAGGCCACCGTTAAATTGGTTTTGTGGGCAGCTTTAAATTAGGCTTTTGCAATGTGGGCTGACATTAACTAAGTCTAGAATCTTATTTATTTTTGGCACAAGTTTCATATGTATTAGCCAATTTCACATTATTATGTATATACATTTTGTCTATTTTTTCATAATGCAAAACAAAGCTTATAATCACTCGCATCATAATTTCTTTAAAAAAAACTGCATATATTATTATTACTATTATTATTATTTTATGCAAAATCCTTCATAGTTAACAAATTTTTTCAAGAGACAAAAAGTGATTATAATATGGTTTTTTTTATTACTAGGTCTCAAATTGTTGTATGTGGAATATATCGTGCTGATATTTGGACCAAATTTTATTGAGTTTCTTTGGTTTTAGGTATTGCATTTTAGTTGCACATTTGTTTTTTTTTTTCACCAACTTTAGTAATAGCTAGAAAAGTTTAAATATGAGAATTATAATGACCTTGGTATAATCGGATAACAATAGTCCAACCGTCATATTTACTATAATATACCGTTAAATATAAGTATTTAGTTTTTTATTATTAATTAACAATTTTAAACTTAATGATGTTTACAATTTTTTTGAAAAAAGTAATTAATTTATCCCCGTTATATTATTATTATTATTATGATATTTTATCAAATAATATTATATTTAATTATATATATGTAATAAGTCATCCCGCGCGTCGCGCGGGAATAGCAACTAGTATGCAATAGTCTTAGACTCCATCGATATCTCCCTCTCTTTTAAGTTTCTAAAATAATAAAATATCAATTGAGATACTAGCCCACACTACAATTGACCCGTCAACTCTTCTCACGATTCCAAAACAATTGTTCACCGTGACAATTGAGGCGACTACTGGTGGGGCCGTATCTTTTATTAAAAAAATGATAGGTGTATGTGTTTATCTTTGTTTCCGACCAGAAGAGGAATATGGTGGCGATGTGGGGAAGATACCTCCGCTAAAAGACTTCGTCTGAGTTTAAATCGGTGCACACATTCGTCTCCACTAAACCTATCTCGATCTTCCAACCAAATCAGGCTATTGGCCAGAATAACCGTGTAAAAAAAATGGGCCCTTGAACCAGGTCAGACCAGCCATTATTGATATTAAAGTTCAATTTGTGTGGCCCAAATTGATAATAACCAAGCATAGGGCTCTGAGGCCCGCGTTTCCTTTTAGGCCCATGAGATAACAACTTACCCTCTTCCCAGGGTTTTCCTCTCTGACAGCATGAGGAGTCACCACCATGTTGGAGTGACGTAAGTGTTTCGGCGGTGAATTGCACCAGTGAATTCCGGACGAATAAGCAACCGACAAGAGGCGAAGACGGCTGTACAGGGACTGGATGTCGTTGCCTCTCTTCGCACTGCTCTATCCGCGATATTGATGGCAGAAAGGACGAGCAGACTCGACAAAGCTCATCGTCCTGATCCTGGTAGGCTTGAGACGGGACAACGGTGGCTCCGGTATAAGCCGTTGTTGGAGGTGATTGCGGGCTTTACCTATCGACTGTCGCATGTGATTTTCCAGATGTGAACTGACCGGAGCATGGAGTATTATAGCGCAACAACTACTTTGAGTCCTTGTACCGATACCCATCCGAGCGAAACTCTGTTCTGCCACTATGGTGGTCAGTTCATCCATGGTGGCCGATAAGTGAAACGATGGTAGTAGGGGAAAGCATTTGGATAGAGAAAATGAAGTTTGACCTTGAGTAAAGCTCCACTGTTGCAATGGAAGCTTCCGAACAGGGCAAGGCATTAATGGGGCGAGTAATGATGGGGCAAATCGATGTTCATGCTGGTTAATCTCCAAATGTGGAAGAACCAGAGAGAAAACCCTCATACGAGGGAGAAATACTGACAATACATAATAATATTATTGACTTGAGCACACTCGTATTTTAAATTATTATATTAAAAGGACATATTTATCTTCTTATTGATTAATATGTACAATGACCTATGTAAATTAGAAATATATGATTTCATATATCATGCATTCAAAAGATTTCAATCTATACTTAGAAAATAAATAAAAAATATTCGTATATCGTGATTTTTTTATTATGTTATTTAAGTAAATAATAATATTATAACAAATTTTTGGAATATTTTTTTATAGATATTAAAATAATGAAATATTATTTAATAACGTAAAATTCGACGTGACATCATCGTTAATTTTGGTGCGCTTTAAAACTTAAAATTTACATGTTTTACAACATATTATTATTTAACTAAATCGAGAAGAATCAAAAGCAAAATTATTAATATTATTTATTATATATTACACATATAAAGCCCATCTATATATACGTCCATAGATGTAGTATATACAATTATACATCAGAAAGTCACTACAAATTGGAACTTTAATTATTAGAGTAGTAACATCCTTGATTATTAAAACAAAATGAGATGAAATAGTACAAATTAATAGTCAAATGGCAATGGAACACGTCTGAGGTCAATGCCACTATCACCGTTACCTTCCAATTGGTGGTTGCAGATGTAGTTACTGAGGCCAGGTATAATTAAAACCCCCATTTTCATTCATATCTCCAATGGTGAATCAGATACAACTATCGCAGCTTCGTTGGCCTCATCTATATGTGAAGTGAAACCTTAGCACTTGGCCTCCCAATCGGAATATTGTTTCCCACATTTGTTGCATGATCGGAGACGACGCCTCACATGATTGAAGATCATATCTTTGATATAAATTGAGAGTTGATGATTTTATTCTACAATATGGTGTCAATTTATAGTTGTTTTTTGGAACAATTATTCACAAATTGTATTATATTACTTCCTTAATTGTATGATATCATATCATTTATAATTGGTATGGAATTTTTTGATATTGATAATATATATTTCTCAAAATACTTTTATATGTTTATTATTGATGTTGCCTAATTTTTAAATATTACACAACACCAATGTACAAATAGATGTATTTATTTTGAGAAATAATATTGATGATACACTAATTTAATAAAATGTAATAATTTTCTTAACAATTATAAATGACCACGACATCATGCACTCAATGAAGTAATGTAATACATTTTGTGAATAATTGTCCAAAAAACTATAAATTGACACCATATGTATATAATTATATACTCTCTATTTGCATAAAGACACGATCTATGTAAACAACACTTCACCGCCAATACCCCCAAAATATGTTCTTACGGTTTTAATACCATGAACCTCGAATATGGTTGCAGGCACCTTGCCACCTTGGTGGTCAATTGCTAGAGTTTCACGTTCATCTAAGCATTTTTTTTTAAAACGGAAAAATACTTTTAAGAGTATTAATTAACGGTATTTGACTTTTAAGAACTTCGGTTGTTTATTTAGTTATTATTATTTTTTAGAGTCTCGGTTATCTAAAATGACTTATCAATCCCAGTTAGAGGCTCGTTGAGGCTCTCATGCATACCAGTCACCTACTCTTGGAGACTATGTCAGGAGATCCCAAGCCTGAGCGAGCCTCATGGCTCTCCTGGTTGATCAATACTTTAAATTAGTCATGACTCAATTCGCCTGACCATGCTCTAGTTAAACTGATCTCAACTATACCATGTAACCCGATCTAGCACGGGCTGGGGCCAAGGCGAGCCCCCTAACTAGGTGAATCAAATCATGTCTGACTCATAAGTCACACTTCAAATAGTTGAAAACCAAATATTAATAAATAAAAAAAACGAGACTTCTAATTATTATATTAAAATAGTTATGGCCATTTGATTATTCATAATTAGATAATAGTATAGAGTAAATTAAATATAAATAATTATCCCATTATTTAGAATCGAGAATCGCTGGTTGTGCCACCTTGCATAATAGCCCATTTAGGACGAGAAACTCTGAAATCGATTTTAAACTTCAAAATTATCAGTTTCGCTACATTACCATTACAAATCAAAATTTTATTCATTTTTTGATATTACTTAAAGTGTATATAAATAACAAAATAACATTCGTCTTTTGATATTACTTAATGTATACATAAATAAAAGCCTCGTCTCAACCATATCGATTAATTCTTCGATCGTCGATCGACTCCGGAGCTTTGAGATGCATAGCAGATGGTTGACACTTGACACGCATGACAGTCAAAAGACAAGAAGAAACCGAGGGCATATACAACACAACTCGCACGATTTCCGTTGAAATATAAATATTAAATCACTTATATTCACCTATCACTTTAATGTGTAATGACAGTTGGCGCAGCTCCGAATTAAAACATCTATTAAAATGTTTCACGTGAAGGGACTTCACATTGCTTCGGCTCACATAAGAGAACGAATGTTAAAGTATGAAGATTAATCACGCATTCAGCTGCCAACTTAAGTTTTTGGGAGAGTTGACCAAGTCATTAGTATGAAATTTCATAGCCTCATCCCAATTTAACTAATGTTTCCCACATTCGATGCATGACATGGTGTAACCCGTCAAAAACAACACCTCGCCACCCATGCGCACGCCATCTTGGAGTTTCATAGTAAGCGTAAAAACATTTTATCGGGTAATAACTAGTAGTAGATCATGATTAAGAGAAATCATGTTTTGATGTGATTTAATTAAGATATGTGTAGGTTCTTTGCAATGTGACTGTGTAAATTTATAGTGTTCTCCTTTACTGAATTTATTATTATATTTCCTTAAGTACATAATGTGTTATTTTTTTAATTGGTATCAAATTTATAATTTTTCACTAATTTGGCATGTTAATACAATCTACCCTAAAATAAGGTATCTATTATTAATTTTTCCTTTATAAGAAATATTGCCTTCTTAGGCTTCAGAAAGGCTTCGACCGGGGTGCTGTGTGGAGAATACTTGATAAACCGGTTAGACATACAAATATAATAATTGGAATCGAAAAATAATGAAGTAATGGTTTTAATTAATTGATCACATAATAATAATAATAATAATAATAATAATATAGAGAAATGTTATAGCATGCGATTGTAGCCATGCGGCTAGTGGCCGAAAGGGATTAAAATAACTTTCAATGAAACTAACGGGCCACGTACGTGTTTAAATTGGAAACCAACCTTCGTAGTTTTTTCTTTAAATTTTACACTTATTTCCTACACTATTTTTTTAAAAAAATATATTAGATTATATAATTTAAGTCAATATAAAAATTTAGATGCGGGCAAATATATATATATATATACATCGATTTACATTATATTACCACATTTAACTAAAATAAAAACAAAATTTGTCATATAACATACGTGCTATGATCGCTCACCTCGTAACGTCCGGTCACCCTGTATATTGGCTTGTCCCGTGATGTCCGTTCGACATCCTGCAAGAAGGGGTGAACCGAGTCGTAGACCGGTAAATCCACTCCGACACTCAAGTCAGTTCTCTATTCTAGAGAGAAAAAGTAATAGTGCAAGTCTAAAGATGGAGAGATTAACCTTATTCTAATAGAGATAATGGAGTATTTATAGGGATTTGTGCCATTAATTCCCGGATAAGACTTAATCCAAGATATGTTTATCATATTCCGGGATTGCGGTCGTACCGTTTGTAGATAAGCTATGTTAAGCTCGTTGGCGAAAAGAGGGGTTTACGTGTTGTAGGAGACGTAGGGGGTTATCTGTATGCAAAGATGTAGGAGGAGGCATCCTGAGTAAGGATGGCGGGATGATCCTAAGTAAGAATGGCGGGACGCTCCTAAGTAAGGATGCAGGATGCTCCTAAGTAAGGATGCCACATATGAAGTAATGTAGGTCTGGTCCGGGCAGGACAGCATCCAGGATGTCGTCCGGCCAACACCGGGCAAGACAGGCATCTGGGATACCGTCCAGCTCAGTTTGAGTCGTGCGCTTTTGTGGGTGAGCTTTTTATGGGAGGTGCATGTTTCTGCCTTTACCGTGTGCGCGTGCGTAATTTCGGGAATGTGATTTTACCTCGAGTACTTAGTCGAATTTTTACCCTGTTTTACACGTAATCGAGTCGCTCCGTTACCGAGTCGGACCGTTAGAGAAATAATTGGGCCTATATCCATCATTCCCCCCCCCCCCCCCCCCCCCCAAGCCTTATGAGCCCAATTAGTCGGTGTCGCTTCGTTTGATTTTTGACTTGTTCTTCATGGGTCGGGTGACCTAGCGGCCCACTCGAGTCGTTGTTGGTTAACCTTGGTGACTTGATATATGTTGACATTTGGTGTACATGGGCCGTCATAATTGGGAGCCCATTAATATAAGCCCAAAAAAATAAGCAGATTTGGAATTAGGCACTTAAGGAATTTTGGGACATGCCAAAATCCTCATGAGCCATAATTGGCCCAAAATTGGGCCAGCCCAATTCCATGCTAGTTCGGCTGAACATAGGGAAAATCCTAGGTGGGCTTTGCTCACATCCTCTTATAAATTGGAGTTGTTAGGTAATTAATTATGGTTGATCACTTTCTTCCTTTTAGTTGACTAGACAATAAATCTCTCTCCCTAATTCCCTAGAGATTCGGCCGAACGCTTGACCTCACAAGGAGGTGCCAAAATTGTGTCAACAATTTACCCCAGAGATCCATCCCGTCAACGTATTGAAGAGGCTTTGCTGTGGAGACTATTGCCTGCAGAAATCGTGTCAACATAAAAAAGTCGCATGTCCTCTATCATTTGATGGGTTCGGCTAAAATAAACTTAAGTTTATTTCAACTCGATTTCTCAGCCATCAGATTATGCATGTGTAAGAAACTCTTTTTATCTCTCCTGAATTCTGATTGATTATCTCTCATGATCTAACGACTAAGAAATCAAATTGAAATAAACTCGACTGCATTTTAGTCAGCCCCTCTTTTAATTACTTAAGATACCTATTGATAAAAAGAAATATATTTACGTAATGACATATTTTTTTTGCTACCATCTATATATGTTCTATTTTTCTAGTAGCATTATATAGTACATTAAAATTAATTACTATTAGAAACATCTACTTGTACATTAGCTAACAAAACAACAGAAAAAAATTGGCCAACATATTATCTTGATAGCTAAAAGAAACCTATCAAACTACCACTTGATTCTGAAACAAGTATATTGTAGATCATTTGAAGGTGTGTATACGAAACCAATTGACTAAACAAAAGTAATAATTTGTTTATGATATATATTTGATTATAATTTATATAATCAAGAAGGGTTAATAATTTTGGTGCAACATGATTGTCGAAATTTGGTTTTTGGTGCAACATTTTTTTTTGTTGTATATTTTTGGTGCTATACATTTGGACTTTGTGCACTTTTGGTGCATCAGTTAACATTCCGTTAAATTTTTCCGTTAATTCACCATGTGCCGTGCACGTGACTGAAAAAAAAAAAAACCGAAATTTTAATTAGAAAAAGACAAAACTACCCCCATCTTCTTCAACCCACCTTCACCGTCCAACACCTGCACCCATACTCAAGCTCTATCGCCGACCGAGTCGTTGTAAGGGCATGTAATCATGGAGCTCATCTTAATTTTTTAGCATTACTAATTTCGACAACTGCAGGTCCTCAGAGAAGCAAGGAGGCAGAAGCGGGAGAAGACGACGTCGTCAAGACCTATTGACTCCATTCACTTCAAGCTTCAGAAACCCATCGACTCCAAAAGGTACTCCTCCGCCCACAAGTAGAAAAAGAAATGGTGGAAAAACACATTGACCTTCTTCAAGTGGTGCCGCTGGAACAGCGACACCTGCCACCCGCTCGTCTAGCGAAGCCAGCCACTGAGCACGAGGAACCTTCCGAGGCCCTATTTCATGTCCGCTTTACCTTGCAGAGAGCCGGAGCGGGTTGAGCACGCCATGCCGGAGCACCAATCGGCCTTCGTCGGAGCCACTAGCCGGGACCCTTGACGCCGGCGAGGAAAGGTGAGGTGGAGATGTAATATTATATACAAAATTCATCAACGGCCGAGCCGTTGTAAGGGCATGTAATCATGGATCTTGGGTATGGGTGCATGTATTGGCCGGCGATGGAGCTTGGGTAAGAGTGCAGGTCTTGGACGGTGAAGGTGGGTTGAAAAAGATGGGAGTAGGTTTGTCTTTTTCTAATTAATTAATTTTTTTTTTTTAACATTCACGTGCATGGTGAATTAACGGACAAATTTAACGAAATGTTAACGGATGCATCAAAAGTGCACAAAGTCCAAACGTATAGCACAAAAAATATAAAAAAAGATGTTGCACCAAAAACCAAATTTCGACAAACATGTTGCACCAAAACACCTATTAACCCAATCAAGAAAGATTTTTTTTTTTTGGTAAAGTATGCCATTGAATATATAAATAAACAACAAGAGTACAACATATCGAACTACAAACAACCAACTAGAAAGACTTAACAACACCCAAGAAGACAACCGGGACTAAACAGGATAATCAGGTCTTCCAAATGTCGAAGGTTATTGAAGGTACTAAACAGAGACAAAACAGTACACGAAGGTGAAACCAAAATCTAAACAACTGAAGTGAATCTGTCAGAATCTTCATCTCTGCGGTGGAGTACGCTGTTGCTAGGAGGAGTCTCATTCTGCATGTTAACGCCTCAAGCAAAATGGAAATAATGGAAAGAAGAAGAGTCAAATACCGAAGAGAACCCTAACTTCTCAAAGAGAAGCGGTTTACAAGGTCTAAGAGCTGAAGGCTCCGAAGCTAAAACTAAAAAGTAACAAGAGGAGTGGTTACGTAACTGTCCAATAGACAAGTGAGTCGTGGCAGAAGCAAGTCCAACTAAGTAATGGATGTGGGGAAGTGATGTAGTTGTTGTGGGGACGAATGCTTCAGAATGAAAACATAGATTGGATGGAAGAGTGCACTGCAATGACAGGTGAATGTAAACTTTAAGCTTAAATCTATGAACACAATCATCAGCAAAATACTGGTCGCGATCTTCTAGCCAGCAAAGTATAACTATCACGCATACGGTAAAATATGAATGAACGGTGCATAAAGTATTCACTGGAGTCTGCAAAAAGAAGACAAATACCAAACCTGATCCATCACAATCAGTTGATGCAGTTGAGGTTGATGGCTAGATAAGCCCCTGCCTTAAGGAAACCAGCCTCAGTCAAGATCATGTTGGCGGGTTTGGGATGGTCAGATATTGTTGAGAAAGGCACCTGTTAAGACGTGTGTATCGGGTCGACGGGTCTCCAATCCGAATGACACTTCTCACGGGTAGATTGCTTTCTTCGATGATCTGTTAGCTCGTAAATCTAATCCGTCGGCTCAACGTGGTCTGTCGTCTCGCTCCTTGCCAACATGCACAAGGGACAATATCGAGCACGGAGGGGGGGGGGGGTGGTGCTCGATGAGCCCTCTCTGATGCCTAAGTCAGCCCGAGATTCTAGAGAGATAAAGTAGAGAGAAGGCAGAGCTAAAAATGTGTAAAGATGCAACCTTGTCCAAATGAATAGAACTTGAGAAGTATATATAGGCTACGGGGGAATTAAGGTGGCTTAATGACACCGTTAATCCCTAAACGTACTTAATTGACACATAACAGCAGGATTAACCCTTTAAAAGCATGGAGAGGTGAGTGAAAAAGTCTAAGTACGAGTCGGGTAAAATGGATGTCGGGATCCTCGGGGTCGGACGAAAAAATCAACCCCTAAGGCCTAGGATCGGGTCAGCTTGCCCGACCTCTCTTGGGAGAGGCTGGGCAAGCTGACCTGATCCCTCCTAGGAGAGATCGGGTGAGGCCACCCGATCCCTTCTAGGAGAGATCGGATTGGCCCGCCCGATCTCTCCTAGGAGAGATCGGGCCGGCTAGCCCGATCTCACCTAGGTGAGACCAACGGACCGGTCCGGACGAATGTTTTGGCTCGTCCGGGCTGTTCGCGTTGCGAGTGAAGTGCTCGGGTCCAAGTTTCGATTCATAATCGTAAGTGGGGTGATTAAAATAAGACAATCCGAAGGGAGACGGGTTCAAATTGGGCGTATATCCATCACATGCCCCACGAGTCAACCAATGGCTTAACCATTGATTGACTCTATTTTACGATGGGATGATATGCACAATTTGAAACCGTGTTGTTACCTCTTGACGAATCATTTGCTTGTCTGTAGGCGCCTTTTCCGGGCCTTATCCTCAATTTCTCAAAATAGAGGAAGAATAAACGTTAGAGCAAAAGGGGACGCGCCTAGACACGTGTCGGAAAAATGTGGATATAAAAAATCCAATCTTCTCTTATATGTCTTTAAAAACATATACGTGCATAGGGATGCAATGCAATCATGAATATGTACTAATGCGATCCAATTTCATGTTATCGTAATCAATACGTGCACATGCGGGGTGAAATCTGTCCGTGAGAAAATATTTAGACCGGTCCAAAAAATTTCTAAGTATGGGAATGTAGGGTATATGTATATGAAAAATGCTAATTTGAGTGAACATGGATATATCATGAACATGAAGGTGTGTACTAGCATACATGTAAGTAGGAACACAAGTATGGAAGTGGGTGTGGACATGCTGCAATCGTGAGCATGAATGTATGCAGGAATATATGGCAACCATGTACATGGATGTCTAAGTGTTTGAATACATGGGAGTGCGTATGTGGACGTGCGCGTGAGCGTAAGCATAGATATGTATGTATGCATGAACGGGTTGTGAGCATAAGCGTGAGTGATGGCATGGGTGCACTTGTAGATGTAAATCATAAATATGAACATAAGTGAAATGGTGAGAGTATAGACCTCCTTTTTATCCTAGAGTGCGAGCTCTGTTCCTCGATGGGACACATCGTTCTGCCTCCCGTGTACTAGTGCAAGCATTGTCCTTTAACCTCAACCTTCGACATGCGTGACATTTTCCTTCATTCGGTGGAGCGTGTGTATAACTCTTGACCCTTATCCTGCAATTCGTTCCACATAAAAGTGGGGGTGAAAATGCTTACAAGCTTTCTTCTTACCCGCCGCGTGCGGAAGGGTTCATCGACATATGTTAAGGGTTGCCCCTTCCTTCGAATGTGTCGGAGCGTCGCTTCTTTTGGGGAAGCTAAAAGTTTGCCCTTTTTGTGATGCTCTGGGGTTTGTTCCCTTGGTTGGTGTACCTCGCACTTTGATGGTTGGATCTCTTGGGTGGCGGTTTTGCTTCCGTAACTTGATGTTGAGGTTGCCCTTGTAATAGGCGTATCTCGCCCTTCCATGAGTAAGGGTCGATCTTTGCGCCGGTCGCTCGGATGGCTGGCCCTCTTCTGGGGAGTTTTCTCCTTCGGACAAGGAGACCATGAAGATCATTTATCAAATCGACCAATTCTTATTGTCCCGTGTCTTGGGTGTCCGAGGTGGACTTGTATGAGGCGGGGATTCGCTTGACCCCTCCTTCTGTGAGCTTGGTATGTCATAAACCCCCTTGTTTTCATTCATCTTTTGTTTTCCCCTTGTAGGTTGGTTTCATGGAAAAACGTATAATGTGCAAGTGGAGCGTTCCGAACGCACCATTGTCGTGAACAAGAATAAGGCATCCTCCTGCTCTGCTCATAAGGCCAAGAAATCTTCTAGGTCAGGGAAAGCTGCAGAAGCTTCCGGTATGTTCTTTTTCCATTATCTTTTCTTTATGATATACTTATGACTATTCTCATGTTGCTTTCTTCTTGTTGTTAGAGCGTTCGCCCCTGGTTACCGAGCGGGTTCTTGCGGTGGGCAAGAGTTCAAGTCAATCCAAGTCTAAGGCACGGAAGCCTGATTCTGAGGTCGGGCCCTCAACTCCCAAGAAGAAGAAAGCCGCGAGATACTCTCCTTCAAGTGCC
Source organism: Clarkia xantiana subsp. parviflora (assembly GCA_036873135.1). Lineage (NCBI taxonomy): Eukaryota > Viridiplantae > Streptophyta > Magnoliopsida > Myrtales > Onagraceae > Clarkia > Clarkia xantiana. The sequence continues at coordinate 12,631,073 of JAPTYO010000012.1, read as the reverse complement.
CGCTTGCCAACTCCCTCTCGTGATAAGGAGATAGTGGTCGAAGAGGCGCCCTCTTTGCTTGACGAAGGGAAGCAACTTGTGGATGGCGATGAGATGACCATAAATCTTGATGTCTCACCTCTATCCTTTGCCCCCCAGTCGAGGGGCCGAGTCTCAGGTCTATTTCATCTTTATGTAGGTTTGACGACTTTGAAGGTGCCTTTGGCATACCTATGGGGTTATGTGATTAACCATTGCATTGAAGATCTTGCTTTTTGTGATGGGTGTGATCATCGCCTTTCATTGATATTCCTTTCTTTTTCCATGGATCTGATTAAGATAGAAAATTTCTGCTTGAAAGTTTGGTGGAGACTGCTCTTGATTTAGCCTTTACTAGTATCAGAGTTGTGATCGTTGCGGGGATCGTTTCGTTATATGACCCCGATAGTGCTTGCCGCGATTCTCCGTTTTATGGTTGATTTCGTGAAATATAGAGGTTGTCTTCATAATGAGGACGTCTCTTACCTGGTATCATCCAGGAAGGTTGAAATATAAGTGCAGATCTTTGATGAGCGCATGAAGGGTATTGCTTTTCCCTTTTTCTTGGACTTCCTCTTAAGTTTAGACGTAGGCTCTTTAGGTTTGTGGCCGTATTAGCATCTTCATAATGTGTATACTTGATAGCTGTTTTGTTATGTGTAGACATGATAGCCACCTCTTGGTGCGTGGTCATGATAGTTACTTCGCGGTGTGTGGACATGATAGCCACTTCACAGTGTGTGGACATGATAGCCACTTCTTGGTGCGTGGACATGATAGCCACTTCTTGGTGCATTGACATAATAGCCACTTCTTGGTGCGTGGACATAATATCCATTTCTTGGTGCGTGGATATAATAGCCACTTCGCTATGTATGGAGTTTTGCCTTTGCATTCCGTACTTATTGGCAAACCTGTCATGACTGTTTCAACATTATGTTTTTATATCATGAATAGATTTCATACCTTTGTTGCTATAGTTGCCTTTTGTTTAGGCTATGTTTGTAGGGTTTTGTCCCTGCGTCTCGTCTTGTCAGATGTTGTATCCTTTATGCTTTTGGGATGTCCCCTTTATGAGGTGTGCTTCACAATATGCAAGGGTGATGTTTTGTCGAAAGCAGTGCTTGACGATGTTCAAGTCGAATGCGAGCAGAGGTCACGCGAGGGCGACATGAAAGACAGTAATGTTTGTCAGAGGTTGCCTTTGGCGACTTGTTAGGCGATTCTTCTTCGTAGGTCATTTTGAATTACTTGTGATTTGCTTGCCTATTGTTGTGTTTCTTCTCTTTTGTCGGAGTGTTCTTTCGTTACTCCACTTTACTTTTGTCATGCCTGCATTGTCATCATAAACAAACTTGGATGTTTCTCATATCATATAACCTTACTTTGTAAAAAGGAAGGCTTTTCAAAATACATTCTTGGGGGCGTTGTAAAAAATTTCACGAGATAGGCTCTCGGATGGCGCGGAATGTGTTCGTGAGATAGGTTCTCGGAGGGCACAGAGTGTTATCACGAGATAGGCTCTCCGAGGGCACGGAATATGTTCGCGAGATAGGCTCTCGGAGGGCACATAATGTTATCACGAGATAGGCTCTCGGAGGGCGCATAATTTTTTCACGAGATAGGCTCCCGGAGGGCGCAGAATATGTTCGCGAGATAGGCTCTCGGAGGGCACATAATTAGTTCGCGAGATAGGCTCTCGGGGGGCACATAATTTTTCACGAGATAGGCTCTCGGAGGGCACGAAAATTTTCACGAGATAGGCTCTCGGAGTGCACGAAGCTTTTCATGAGATAGGCTCTCGGAGGGCACGGAACTTTTTACGAGATAGGCTCTCGGAGGGCACAAAATTAGTTCGCGAGATAGGCTCTCGGAGGGAACGGAATTTTTCACGATATAGGCTCTCGGAGGGCACGAAACTTTTCACGAGATAAGCTCTCGGAGGGCACAAAATTTCGTAGTTTAAAACTACTCTCAAGAAACACTCTTGGGGGCGTAGAAACTATTCACGGGACAGACTCCCGGAGGGCGCAGAATTTTTCGTAGTTTAAAACTACTCTCAAGATACGCTCTTGGGGGCACTGTTCGCGAGACAGGCTCCCAGAGGGCTCAGAATATTACTTTACCTTGTGTCATTTTCCAGGTAGGGCGCATCTTTGATACACCTTCTAAATCTTTACTTGAGTTTTCTCTCTATGATATTTCCTTTTACCTAGCCTTTTCCTGAGTGTGGGAGATCACATTTCGAGGGCGGTGCTTGTATGTTGCCAACTTAGGACGAGTCCGTACAGGGAGTTGAGGTTGTTTTCCCTCTTATGTGACCTCTTCTAGGAGAAGCTCTTCTAGGAGAAGAGCTGTTGCATGTTCTTGTGACCTTCTGCTTCTAGTCTCTTCTTTTATACTTAGGTGGACTACCAAGCACTTGTTCGTTTGGTGCCCCCCAAGTTGCTTGGTGGTCACACCGCCTTTCATATTTGGTCGTTGAAGGCCTCTTGTTTATTTTTTTGGTTGGGTACTCCTTATGCTTGGGGCTCCCTAATCTTGTGTTGTATCCAATATGTCTGCTTGCTTGGGTGCGATGGGTGATTTCCATTCTCTTGGTAATTGGTTGTGGTAGTGTTCATATCCAGAGAAGGCTTGTAAATTATTGCCCCATCTTCCTTGCGTTTTGAGAAAAACGCTTTTGCGGTGATTATCGAGTATGAATAACGTATCTTGGAAGGGGTTGCATTTGGGTTGAAGAGCTTTCTCATAGCATGGTATCTCGAGTTGTTTAACTTGAAGCTGTGTTTCAGACTAGTGAGTCTGATCCATGCCCCTTGCTCGGGCATGGGGGGTCCGATCGGGCTATAATAATCTTCTTGAAGTGTTGTGGTACTTAGTGTGCTTCCCCTTTGCCTTTACATTGGAATATTTTTCAATACTTTTAGGGAGTGTCACATTGGTCATGTCCCTCCCACCTCCAATCTTGATTATAGGCTCCCCTTGAATTAGGACTTGAACTTAAAAATGATATTTTCCTTTAGATTTGCAGGTGATGTCTCGTGCTTTTCCTTGGGTTTGCCCCCATATTGGCTATGCCCCCATACTGGCTATGCCTTCTAGGATAACTTCATTATAAGTTGCATTTTAGTTGCGTACGTATACATGTTTGGGGGGTGTTGAGCTGACAAATTCCTTCTCTTTTCCTTTGTTGTAACCTTCACTCACTAAGTGTTTGGCTTATAACCTTAAAGGCGGGACCTTCCCATAGTGCCCCCTTTAATGGGGGTTTTCCCTTGATGGGATGTCAGATACAAATTTCTTATCATTCACATACAAGGTGCTTGATTAGTATGTGCGTCTAGTGCAGGGGTCGATCTCGAGACCTTACTTCCCAAGATTTTGAGCTCTTCCTTGGTTGATCTTGTAGAACTATTATCATGCCCTAAGGCTCTTAATGCGAGGTGTATCTCCTTTTTCATATTCTGGGTGTTGCACTATCTCTTTTGCAAATCTTGCATCTTTAGAGTTTCTCGTTTGTTGCATGACGTCAATGACAGGATTTTCTACCGATGCCTGTTCTGTTACGACTCGTATCCTTGGTTGCCTTTTCTTTCTTATGAGATGGTGAAGGAGTGTCCATGACCACCCAAATGTGCCGCCCTTGGTAGAGGTATGTGCCTAATCTTGAGAGCGTTATCTTGAATCTTACATATCTATCTTTGATAAACATGTCATTCATTGCATATATAATACGGAGTCCAAGGATCTCCGGCTTAGGATCATATTTTGATAACCTCTCCATCTAGGGAGTTCATTTTTGCAAAGATAAATGTAGGGATACTTATAAGGATACGTCTTCCATCCTTGTTCCAGCCTCATTTGCAGTGCTGTGTCCCTAATGGGTATGTTGATGTTTTGACCACCCTTACTAGTAGGGGGTCCCTTGGTATTAGGTATGTCGGACTCTTCCCTAATATCATCAATAGCTGAGCATGGGGGATGTCTGGCGAACTCCCTTCATACACTATGATTCTCTTCATGTCAAAGCTAGTGATTCCCCCTGTTATGACCAATATATCGATGTGTGGAAACACTATGTTTTCCATATCCTTTTTTGAAAGCTGGATGATGGTGTCGCCCTTCTTCCCTTGCTAGGCTTGGGGCTCTTGAAATGTCCTTAATGGAAGTGTATTCTATTACCTGAGATTAGCTTACTAGGTGTAGTCGCATCTCCTGGCTATTTTGTGAAATCATATAGATCCACTGGAGGCGCTTGCCTCTAAAGGTGGGCTTTGTCCATGTGATATGGTTTCCCCAATTTTTTGGAGGGGTGTGCTCGCGACTTCCCCCTCTTATGCTAATAGGTATTCTCATTATTTTTTTGAGGAAAACATGTTGTGACTTGGATTGTGCCCTCCTTGTATATCAACGCCCGATGCTGTCTTCCGACGAACGTAGCACTAAGATTCTTGTTGGAAGGTTGGGTAGTCCTTTGTTACCCTCATGGTAATTCTTATATAGGATGTTGAGAGTGTTCAACTTATTTTTGGAAATGAGTCTTCCATCTTAGTGATTTTTTCCCAGAGTCTTGACCCTATACGTGCCCTTTGAGATTGAGCAATCTGTTCCTTATGCGTTCCTCTAAGGAAGTTAAGAAAACGGTAGTGTCGAACAAACGTGTTTGAACAAGACCGTTTGTCGGTGGAGGTGTTCTGATTAATGACGCTGCTTTCGTTCGTCGGTGGCGTGCTGCCCTTGTGGCGACTCTCTTGGTTGCGACTGCGTTTTCGGTGGACTCTTTTAGTAGTCAACCTGTGTATATATATAATACGGAGCCCGAAGACATCCGGTATGATCATTCTCGGAAAACATGGTGATATCAAGTATCAAAATCTACTCCTTTCAGGGAGTTGAATTGTTATGCAGTTAAATTAATTAGGAGGATATGGGTGTGAGAGTGTTGATATTCCCTACTTCCTTGGTAATTATAAGGTCACCTCCTTGCCAAGGCGGACTAGGTGGAGGTATCTCCTCCGTACACGCTATGTGTGTTCTCACTCCATTGTGCCTGTCCGTAAGTCTCCCCGTTGTAGTAGTGATGTAGTAACATAGTATGGCACTCCGTGAGTTCCATGCTCAAAGCTTTGTCTTTTAAACTGCCCCTCTATCCCTGGGAGAGGTGTACCAAGAGTTGTCTTGCACGAGGGGTTGAAACATGTCGCGCTGCATCATGAGTAGGCGGTTGCCTTGTCGAGTTGTCGGGATGATATCCCTCACTTTGAGATCTCCTTGGAATGTCCCTTAGTGGGGCGTGGTCAGTCGGATCCACTGGCGGTGGTCCGTATCTTCTAGCTCTCATTGCCTCATAGTATACTATCAATTCATCTATGGTTGACATGATTCCTTCTTTTATTGGAAGTTCATCTTGGGAGAACATCGGTTGTTCTGATGCGGTGTATGTATGCCTATTGATCATTGGCATATCATTCGATGTGATTTTGTTGCCAGGCATCCCGAATGGTTAATCTTGTGGCGGCATGCCATGAGAAAAAATGTTTGGGGGGGGGGGGTTCCTATGGTAGGTCCTCTAAGTATTAGGAACTGGCGGTTCCTGTTGCAGCTCTTGAATTGGTGGTATCCCTTCATGAGCGGGCAATTGTGGCACTCCTTGAGGGGTTGGTATAGGTGGTTCCACTACTGGCCTCACTACCCATGGTGCCTTATTACTTGGATGACGTGGTGGTCTCGAATTCTCGGGACGAGGTTCGTTACCTACAAATCCACTTGATGTATTTGCTCACCTCCTATATTGATCCTTCGTGCATGAAAATCGCTGCAGGCATTTGGGTATTTTCTTAACGGCCATAAGGGTCGAAGCAGTGGAAGACTCAGCCTCAGCTGGGTGTGATGCTCCTCCTTGGTTATTTTTCAGAGCCTCCCCATAAGCCAATAGCTCCTCTAATGCATTCATGAACCCCGGAGTCACTGTTTGTTCTCCTTGTGAATATATAGGCCTTGTATGGTGGTATGAGCCCGGTTGTTGTTTCCTGGAATGCCTTGTGTTGACTTTTCATATGGATACTCCTGAGGGTATGTTCCATAATGGTACCCCTGTGGAGGTGTTGTGTATTGATATCCTTGGGATGGCATTCCTTGTTGCACATCTTCCCCCTGTGGTCGTCGAGCCACTGGGGTCGAGGCGGTGGAAGATTCAGCCCCAATTGGGCGTGATGGTCCTCCTTGGTGGTTTTCCTGAGGTGCTTCTGGGGTTGTCTGACATGCAGGGGGTATAGGCCGCTCCTGGGGGTTAGGTTGTCTTGCAGGGGGTATAGGCTGTTTTGATGGATGTGCAGGTTGTCCTCCTTGATTGTTTGGCCTGTTGCCCCCCGGTGGACGGTTGTCCCTGTATGGTAGACTGTTCGTCACTGTTCTCGTGATAGCCAGGCTTTTTGTTCAAAACCCACGGACGGGGCCAAGTGTTAAGACGTGTGTATCGGGTCGACGGGTCTCTAATCCGAATGACACTTCTCACGGGTAGATTGCTTTCTTCGATGATCCGTTAGCTCGTAAATGTAATATGTCGGCTCAACGTGGTTTGTCGCCTTGCTCCTTACCAACCTGCATAAGGGGAAATATCGAGCACGGAGAGGGGGGGTGCTCGATGAGCCCTCTCTGATGCCTAAGTCAGCCCGATATTCTAGAGAGATAAAGTAGAGAGAAGGCAGAGCTAAAAATGTGTAAAGATGCAACCTTGTCCAAATGAATAGACCTTGAGAAGTATATATAGGCTATAGGGGAATTAAGGTGGCTTAATGACACCGTTAATCCCTAAACGTACTTAATCGATACATAACAGCAGGATTAACCCTTTAAAAGCATGGAGAGGTGGGTGAAAAAGTCTAAGCATGAGTCAGGTAAAATGGATGTCGGGACCCTCGGGGTCGGACGGAAAATTCGACCCCTAAGGCCTAGGATCGGGTCAGCTTGCCCGACCTCTCTTGGGAAAGGCAGGGCCAGCTGACCCGATCCCTCCTAGGAGAGATCGGGTTGACCCACCCGATCTCTCCTAGGAGAGATCGGGCCGGCTAGCCCGATCTCACCTAGGTGAGACCAACGGACCGGTCCGGACGAATGTTTTGGCTCGTCTAGGCCGTTCGCGTTGCGAGTGAAGTGCTCGGGTCCAAGTTTCGATTTATAATCGTAAGTGGGGTGATTAAAATAAGACAATTCGAAGGGAGACTGGTTCAAATTGGGCGTATATCCATCAGCACCACCTTGACAGATGGAGGCGTTACCTCCAAGGCTAGAGCAGACCCAATCCCCGGAACCGGCGGAGCAGACAGTGTCTGAACATGTCTACCCTTCAAAATGAAAAACTCACCTTGAGGGAGCAGTGGATCCTTATAGCTGTGCCTAGGCATCATCGTTGGATCTGATAGAGGATGGTCAGAGGCGAAACGTTGACCGGTATGGCGACCAAAGCGCTGAAACCTTCTGGTGGCTCCAGAGCTTGACCAATCAAAGGCACGAATTACTGAAGGCCTAGTTTCCTTAAAGATGAAGATTTTTATGGGAGGACAAGGGGCCTTAGGAAGGGGAGGGAATCCGGGTGGAATGATAGGGGTCGAGCCCTAAGGACAAAATCTCCCTAATAGGCAAGAATTCCGATGGAGGGCAGGATGGTGCACTCTGGGTCGGGTGGATCCTTGACCTGACTCCCAGGTCGACCAGGACGAGCGGCGGTGCATCATATACAAGTGGCCCGTAGCACACGATTTCGGAATGATTAAAATCAGGCTGCTCCTCGGAAGCCTTGATTGGCTGAGATTTGGCTCAGAAAAACGGAGATCTGGAGATCTACCATAGGGAGGAAAGGATCAACGACCATAAGGGTGGCGACTATTGCGGTCCGGTGTCGTCGGTACCGGCGATAGGCCGTAGCAGACTCGGTCGTACGTATCGAAGTGAAATGACTGCTTACCGCTCGACGATTAATCTAAGGAAAGCAGCGGTGAAAGGAAGGTATGATGTGTGGCTAGGTGATGGCAAACGAAGATGAAGTGCGGCGGCGAAAAAATAGAAAGAGAAGCCGTTAAAAACTAGGGTTTTGATAAATAAATAAATAAAAAGAGAGAGGCTAGCTCCTTGGTGAGGGCCGCGTGTTTTATATAATCAAGAAAAATTGAGCTTGTCATCAAGATTAATCAGCACATATATATACAATAATAATAGGGCTATACAACAATCAAATCAATAGGAATATATATATATATATATATATATATATATATATATATATATATATATAAGCATATTTAAATATAAATGAAAACCATGACATCATTTTTCTTATAGGGTTAAGTCCTTATTTGGTCCTTGAATTTGTATGGTTTTCGCAATTTGGTCATCGACCTTTAATTTCACGTGATTTGATCCTCAAACTCACACTAACTATTTAATTTCGTCATTTTGTTTGATAGAACCGTTAATTTAAAGGATTTAACAATGTTAGAGCCGGTTTTACCCTTAATAGAACCGGTTTATCTATATAAAATTATTAAACCAGTTATTATCTCTTTACCAATATAAAAAGAGAGAGGTGTCCTCACCCCTAATGGATGCCTTTTAGTTTTATCCATGGGGTTTCAATTTTAATATTAAATTAGACCGCATGGCTTGGCATTCATATATGGGTAAACCGGATTAGACCGGAAAAGTTCAGCAAACCGCCACACTAAGAGCACTTCCAATGGGCAAAGCCATTTTGGTTTCCATTTTGAGCCAACTCACCTCCACATCATCAATTGTCAAAAAAATGTTAATTTAATTTGAATTGTCTTTACCTCTTACAATGGCAAAGACATTTTTTGTCTCAATTTTAATTATTATATAATATAAATATTAGATATTATATAGAGAGAGATTAAAAAGATATAACAAATTATGAATATGTACAAAATATCCATGGACAAGTTAGAGGCAAGAGAATAAGAAAATATATGACAATTAGAAAATTACTGGGATGGACAATGTTTGTCTTAACATATCACCTACACCTACCTAAGCAAATGTCTTAGGAAATTTGCCCATTGGAAATGCTCTAACTACGAAGCGGTGCTTGGCAAAAACAAAACAACAACAAAGAGACGGCTACTATTTCTGACAGAAGACAACACAGGAACAGAAAAGAAGATCACGTCCGTTGTCGCTCGCTCGCCCGCCCGCAGACTTTTTGTTCTAATAGCATTTCGCTGGTCTGCCGCTCAGGCCCCACTCGGCGCTGCAGAGTTGTCCACTGCTGGTTCCCTTCGCCCGTCGTCCGTCCCCTGCTGCTTATGTTCGTTCGCTTCTGTTAGCCTGGTCCGCTCCTTCAGTCTGCCCAACTCTGTTTGTCCTAATTTCAGATTTTTCTATACTCAATTTGCTCTCCCAAAAGTCTCGCAGCACCACAGAACTGTTTATCATGGCTATTCAAACTGATTCTTTCGTTAAGGTGAGTACTTGGTAAGCATAGCAGACCTTATTTTCCATTTTGCTGGTATTGTAATTTATATTGTGGCATTCTAACAAATTCATATTCTATATTGTATGTTTGTGTTTATGCTTTACGGTTAAAAAGAGATAAATCACTGTTTTAACAAGAAGTGAAGTAGCTTTAGAGGATAAAATATTATGAGTAACAAAATTTCGGTGAGATTTCTGAATGGAGACCAGTTTTACTGAAAGTGATTCTCTCGATTAGTTGAGAACTTAGTCTTAACGAACACCTTTTTATTGGTTTGGTTTTGATGGAGGTGAGTGTATAAATTCCATATTTTGCAGCAGTATGTGCCTGTCAAAGAATCCTAAAGACTCGATCATAGTTTGCGAGGATATGGTCACTGATCCTTCCATGTTCCGACTTCTTGTATGCGGTTGCAATACCGGTTATGTTGTTGATGTGCGGATTTCTAATGCAATGTCTCATTTTTCTCTGATCAGGACGTCATTGGTGGCTCTTTCGTATGATCAATGGTGCTCATGGTATATCTCTCTGGCTCCAGCTCACTTTTCATGCTTGGTTGGTCGATTTGTATCCATCAAAACTTAGGATTTTATTTTTTAAAATTGTTATAGTTAGTCTAGATTCCATGGAAATCTTATGATGTCATCATATATCATTGAAGGTTCTGTCCTGAGGCCATTTTGTTCATTCAACCACTACAATCAGCTCTTGACAGTAAGTATTAGGGGTGAGTGGTTCCGGGTACCTGTAATTTTAGGGTATCCCGGAACTAGACCATTACAAAACGGTTCTTTACATTCATTACCCAGAACCGTACCAGAACCGTTTGGACTAGAACCGTCCCGAAACCGTTTAGATGCGACCGATTCTGGGTACCCGTTTGGAACCGATTACTTCAATGTATTTTTTAGAAAATAAATCTAAGCATTTGATTTTTTTATTGATGTCAATAAAACACATAAACTTCTATAAATCATGTAGCATAATTGAATACAAAGTGTTAATAACTTAGTAACAAAACATTTAATTTTGTAAAAAAAATATAAACGTTTAATTAGTATATATATATATATATATATATATATATATATATACTAAACGGTTCCGATTCCGGGTATTTGGGTACCCAAATGCTTATCCCGGAACCGGAACCGAAAATACCGGTTCCTAGAATTTAATCCCAGAACCGTACCAGAACCGTTTACCTTTACCCGGAACCTACCCAAATGACCGGTTCCGGATTGGTTTCGGTTCCAAACGGGTATTTTGCTCACCCCTAGTAAGTATCAAAACACGGTCTTTAGGTATGCTTATGGTGCTGTTTTTTATACCACTCCTTAATCAGGGACCTTATATCATTCTCATTCACTAAATCATTATCAGATATAGTTGTGCAGCTTAACCATCTTATGGAAGTGAAGACTCCTACGCCGCTGCTACTTCTACATGGAGAAGTGATTGGAAAAACAATCCCTTGAATTATCTTAAGTTGATGGAAACACCAAAGAGTAACATAATTTTTTATTATGATGGTGTCAGGTATGATTTATTTCACTAGCTCTTAACCACCAACACTTGCTATAGATGATGCTGATGTTTCTTTCCAATGCTAATTTTTCTTGGAAATGATTTGTTTCTTTTAACAGATATCTTATACTAATTACCATGAATTCTACTTCTATTTTTTTTTCTTTTCTGCTGTTTACTTCTTACCAAGAATTTTTCCTTAACAAGTGCATAGGAGGCCACTTAACAAAAAGGCATTACCTATGAATAAGAAACATATCATTGATACACATGTAAATTCTCTTACTGTATGAGACAAAAGTTAAGATAGCCATCACTTACATATTTAATAAAAAAAAAAGGGTTAATAACCTATGAAAGGTCTGAATTTTGACCCATGTTAACCGGAGAGGTCTGAATTTTCAAAAGTTAATTTGGAATGTCTGAATTTTCAACTTTGTTAAACTTTGGTTTTCCGTCCATTTTTAGGGTTAAATTTAACAGAATTTTGTGAAATGACACTTTTACCCCTTTTAATATTTTTTTATTTAATACCTTATTTGAGAAAATTTGAAATGACAAAATTACCCCTGAAGTCAAATTAAGAAGAAATTTTTTTTTTGCTTTAAGGGGCATTTTCGTCTTTTCAGGTCAAGCATGTGAGGGGCACACTTTGGTCGGAGGGCATTTTCGGGATTTAAGTTTATTTTCGGTCACGTGTCAAGCATGTGATCAAATTCCGTCAGTTTTAACGGCAAAAATTGACGGAGACCTATTATATCAAAAAAGTTGAAATTTCAGACCCTCCAAATTAACTTTTGAAAAATTCCGACCTCTCTGGTTAACATAGGTCAAAATTCATACCCTTCATAGGTTATTAACCCTAAAAAAAAATTTGCCATTTTTCTTGTAGCTCTGTTGTCAAAACTTTTCTATACTCTACTACATGCTCCAATGGGGTTTCTTAAAATACTGTTTCCTCAACTCCTTACCATCTTAGTACTGTAATGTTAGTAGTTGCCTCATGCTTGCATATATGGCTTGCATTTCCTTTTGTTTAGAACATTATCTTTTATTGTAAGATAGAATACTTGATTTCTATTTATTTGTGAGCAACTGAGGGTCGACATTCTGTTTCATGTTATGTCGCTCTACTTATGAAAATCTGAAGCACATTTTCTGTTTGAGCTTATGTAATGATGGTTTTATATGTAACAATATTATACAGTCTAAATTAATGAGTACTATGAAGGTTCCATCTTACTTGAGGGACTGGAGTTCATACCCTGATAATTGATAAGATTTGAGGAATGTCATTCTTTGGAGTTGTATTGTTGTATACTCATCTTTGTCTCATTTATTCTACCATTGATATCCACCCATTGACCAGATTGAGCTTCTCTAGGGTTGCCACAATTCTCTTGCAGATGCATCATCACCAATTGGTGTCAACCCCATCTTTGAGACTTGGATTGTCTGATCTCAAAGAGAGACTAAACAAAAAAGTCAATGATTGAAAAGACACCGTCAATTTCAATCTTGCAGCAATTTACTGTGTAGTAAATAGAGGAAATTATATTTTATTATACTATTATAAATGGATAAAGGGTTGAGATTTTCCTTATCTTCATCTATCTATATTAGTAAAACTTTTACTATGTATAACAGTTTCTCTTCAGAGTGTCAAGGAACATCTTGAGGTTGATGCTTCATTATGCTGAAATCAAGGACCAACTGCTTATCAGCTTTTTCAAAATCTATATTGGGAGGAAGGCTCTATGTAACATTTAATATACTCATCACAACTATATTTTAACAGTTTTAGAATATGCGCGTGCAAATGCACCCACGAAACAACTAGTATAAACAAATAATCATAATTATAATTATAAATAGCGAAATTGGAGTAAGTGCAGGAAAAACCGATTCAGCTATTTATTTTCTTTCATTATAATAAATTTTATTTATTTATTTATTTACAATATAATAACTGGTTTAATAATGTTAAATAGATAAACCGGTTCTCCTAACCATAAATCCTCTTTAAATTATTAATAAATACATTTTTAATTCAAAAAACTGATCATTAATGTTGTATATGATTTGCCTAAATCCTCTTTTAAATTATATATATTAATTATATTGTGAGAACATGTAAATTTAATTCATTAACGGGAAAGAGAGAGAAAATGAATAATTATATATCTATGTTAGAAGTAAAATAAAAAAAGGAGAAATTGGCACCATATAAACAATATTAGCTAATTAATTATCTGGGGCATTATCACTACTGCTACTTTCCCCCGATGCGGCCCTATTAAGGTCGATCCCGCCGTGGGCGACCACCTCTTCATTACCGGGAGAAGGCATCGGCGGTTCCTGGTTAAGATCAATTTCGAGGAGTCGTCCCGTAGCCAATGAGGCGTTGACAGGTGGAAGTGGAGCACTCAATAAATCTTGGGTTATCTTGAAGAGCGTCTCAGCTAACGGTGGATGAGGAGATACCGGTGGAGGAAACGCCCCTCGCCACTCCCGTCCCGGATGGCTACGCATGTGACCAAACAGTGCCTTATAGTTCAAAAACTGTCTCCCACACACCGCGCATGGCCGTGGGACAGCCGGACCATCGAAAACAGTTTCTACCCTCCGCTTATCCCCTTTCTCGACGTCTTTCTCTTCCCGGCTCTTTCTTCTGCGGCTGCTGCTCGGTTCATACTTATTAGCCTGTGGTGGTGGACATGCAGAAATTACAGTACGGGCCGGTAAATAATTAACAAAACAAAACACGTGATAAATATAATATTTTACACTACAAGAAAACTAGTTATTTGTAAAAAAAAAAATTTATTTGTGCGAATGTTAGAAATTCCATACAAATACAACATTAATTTTTTTTAAGGGAACAATCCTAAAAAAAAAACCTACCTAAAAATTTGTGTGGAAATTTATTTACAAAATTTTAAATTTTGTAAGGAGTTACCCTCAAAACTTAATAAATACCTTAAAAAATTCTTATAATTTGTGAAGAATTGCTTCATTTCAAAAGTCATCATAAATTACCAATTTTCTTTAGTGTTAAAGATCTAAAGAAAATAATTATGTGTTTTAGATTTAAACATAAGGTACATGTTAGTGTTTACAAGAAATCTAGTCATTTAGGAAAGATTTATTTAATGGACATATAAACATATTTGTATGCGTGTTAAAAATTTCTTACAAATATAACATTAAAAAATTTCTAAAAGAATGACCTCTAACAAAAAAAAAAAAAAAATTGGCTGGCAATTTATGTAGAAAATTCTTTATAAAATTTTAAGTTTTGTAAAGAATTTTCCTCAAAACTTAATAAATCCATTTAATTTTTTTTTATAATTTGTAAGGAATTGCTTTATTTAAAAATATATATATATATATATATCGATACAAATTACTATTTTTTTTTTTTAGTCTTAAAATAAAGAGCTAAATGGAAAACAATAATTATATGTTTTAGAATTAAAATTGGACTATATATATAAAAAATTGATCAGGGGGTAGTTACTAGTTACCCCATCGTCCGTTACTACCTCCGTGACTGCCGGTGGCCCTTGGCTGCTGCTGGGTGGTGGCTCATCGTTGGGAACGGTGGTTTCAGTCGGTTGGTCGTTGATGACGTCACCAACCGCGACGGCGGCACTAGGACTAGGAGGAGGATTAAGCGTGTTGGTGGTCTGCGGGTCGTCAGCAACCTCGGAGATATCCCTCACTGACGACGTGGGTGATGGCTGATCCTTCTTAGGGGACATGTTTTCCTATGATTTACCCACCGTATATATATATTATAATAATAATAAGAAGAAGCACGAATCTAATAATGATGACAAAAAAATTACTTTTTAGTTGCTGAAGAAGAAAAAGTGCATGTAATCTGAGAGAGATTAAGAGGGATGATGATGAGGGTACAGTACAGAGTTTGTCGGAGGAAATGAAGGGCTGCTTGCTTGCTTATATAAGCAGAGTGAAGTATCATGAATCGACAGTGGTTATTAACTGCTTGGGTATTGTTTTCCCGCCAATGCAAATAGGTGAATCAGTGCGATTCTTCATAATAATCTCAATAATTCAATGAACACCTCATTATGAAAACCCTAGCAGCATAGATACACCAAGGTTCATGCACCAAAAACGTGTTGGAAAAAAAAAATCAATTTATTTTTGTAGTCCCTATGAATAATAATAAATGCTACAAAATTAATATAATTAAATACATATAAATTATAATACATTTTATGGCCTACAAAATTGATTGTAAATTTGATAAATGTTATTTTGTGTTTTAGGCCATACATAAATTATAGAGAGTACACAAATGAATTGATTTTTTTCTTTTTTTCCAACACGTTTTTGGTGCATGAACCTTGGTGCATATATTATGAAGAATCACACTGATTCAATTATTTGGCGGGAAAATAATACCCAAACCCACTGATTCTACTCTCCGAAGTCCGAAGTGCAGTTTTTCTCCTTCAACAACCAAAAAGTCACTTTTTGTCCGTATTATCTTCGTGTTTGTATTATTGTTATAATATTATTATATCTATATCACGGCAAACTCATTGGATAACATGTCCCCTAATAAGAAGAATATAATCAAATTGGAGAACCTGTCCCGTCCCCTAATAAGCATGAAATTTGTCCACACTAAACAATATTTCCAATCGCAAAAAAAAAAAAAAAAAAAACATTTTAAACATGGTGCTTTACAAGATATATATATGTATGAGTAAAAATATTTTCGACTAGATCGCATATTGGTGTGTACTTTACGGAACTTATAGCGACAAACTGTATGTCCTATCTCTTCTTGATAGATCATCACGCGCATTCACCAGGAAAAATGGTGGAGAAACACGTTTGATATCGATCGACCGCATTAAACCTATATGAAGAAATTTTAAAATATAATTTGATTGAGAAAGAGTAGATGGGGCAAGGGTGTAAACAAAACCCGGACTAATGAAATGAATGGAATATGTCCTAAATAGTTTAAATAATTATATCTGAAGTAACATATACCTCCTAATGATGTAGATTATTACATGGTTTATATCTAAAATAACGCGTATTCTACAAGCCATCTAATTAAACGGCGGTAAGCCGTCTGACTAACCGTGGTAACCTAATAGGAAAAAAAAATATCTTCATATTTTTCATAAATAAAATTATAATTTAAAAATTAAGAAGTATTTTTTTTCTTAAATGAAAAACCCCAAAGGATCCACTTTTTTTGAATAATCATATTCGTTTGAATTAATTTTTTTTATTTATATATTAATATATTTTAGCATTTTTTATTTTATCAATTTATATTTTAGAAAAAAACCCATATGAATTATTGGGGGAAAAACCAGTTATGAATAGGGTGAAATAGTCACGTTAACAATTGGTGGCAAAAAAAATGGTAGTTTATTTTAGATGGTAATTAATTAATAATGGTTTTCATAAATAAAAAAAAAAAACCTTTCTTATTAAAAAAAACCTTACCATAGTTTTTTTGGCTACTCCTTTACATAATTGGAAATCTACTAATAAAATATCATTTGCTAGATTTCCATTATGGTTATATATCTCAATAATTTTCTTTCAACTTGTCAATTTGCTTCCATAATTTGGCAAAAATAATAATTTGCTTCCATAAAATATTGTTATATAGATAAACACATAAATTGCCTTATCAAAGAGATATTCTTATTAAGCAATTGAATGTCTTCCTTGTTTGGTGTATATATAACTAGATACTGACGCTGCACACTGTATGAGTAAGAAAATCGGACCAAATAATTTGAGTTTAGCATTAAAAATAGTTTAAAAATATAATATAGCTGAAATTAGATTTGAGAAATAAAAATAATTTGAAGATTTTCATAGATATAATATTGAAAATTTTATCCATTTTAACCATTAAACCTAAAAACAAAAATTGACCGTACTAAGTTTTATATTATATATTTATGTAGGAGTATTTATTGTGATTATATATAATATATAATATATATATTTATATTATATTTATGTAGTTTATAGTAGTAACTTTTTATATTATGTATAATGTATATTTATGTAATTTTAGTTTATTTTTACTTATATATTATTTCATTAAAAAAAGAAATACATATGTGGCGACCTTAGAATGCTTCACAATCAAATTGTATAGATATATCAATTAAATATACAAAATTTTAATTATTTGTTACTTTATTTATATAGAGATTTTCTTTATTTACGTATAAATTAAAATATAAGAAAAATATTTTCCTAATTTAATTTGCAGATACCCAATATTTTGTATTTAAATTTATAGAGCTATAATTAAATTAAGTAACGATGTCGAATAAAACGTATATATGTCACTCATAGAATGTCTGTCACTTAAATTAATATATTTATATATAGTTTTGCATAAAAAAAATTAGGATTTCTACAATTATATGTTAAATGATAATTAAAAATTATAATAATTGAGTTAGCCACGTGTTTTTTTTTCCAACAGTTAGTTACGTATTTAATTATCTGCGTTTAGCAACATCAGATTTTCTTTGGGTGCCTATGTTTTTTGGGAGATACAATATACTATATAGAATGAAAGAAGAGAAATGCTAAAATGGTCGGTTAAATTGCCCTACAATTTTAGTCGATTGAGATCTGACCGACAAAAGTTCTTACCTTCGTTATTTCCTTTCCAAATTTACCATTATTTCTTCTGTACCTAGTAAGCCAGCTTGAGAAGTGGAAAACGTCAATTTTTCAAAGTAACTCATTTTCATATCAATTTTATAGATCTCATAATTTTACGATGTATAAGTTGTAGTTTTTTATGATGTAACCCTGAACCATTAATGAGAGGATTAGGAGTGCAACTAGCGGAGTAACGTGCTGGGTATCTACTAGCTAATTTCGATTATCCATTATTATCACTTGTAAACTCTAATTCAACTATAATTTATTGTTAGAAACTCGAGTTCGACTCACATTCAAATTTAATATAATCCTGTAAGCTTACTATAAACTACAAATTAGCATTTTTCATAATTATGAACATCAGTCGAACTCAATTCATTTGTTTAATAATTACTTAATAAATAAATAATAATAATATGTAGATTTAAAGAAGAGTCTAATTAGTAAATTAAACAGTAGATTTCAAAGAGATTATTAAAATAAGATTGATTAGTAGGATTTATAATAAATAAAATATTATAATTGTTAGGATTGTGAGTACTTAGAGTCGAGTATTATTAAACTCAAATACGACTAAATATACCAAAAAATTCAATTCGAGTTTGGATTTGAGTAGTTCACGAGTAACTTAACCCACTTAGAGCCCTAGGGTGCAACTAAAACGAACCAATTATCAGTACAAGAAAAGAGCTGTTTATCTACCGCAGGTTTGCTGACTGACCCGTCGTTCGGGAAATGACTGCCGTTTTCCCACCGGATTACGTCCGATTTGATAAAAAAAAAAAACATTACAAGTAAGAAAAGGTTAAGTACGTTTGTTTATCAAATTCTCGGTATAACCTAACCATGAGCAACAGGCTAAAGCAATTACCCGATGCTACCTCCTTTGTTGAAATCAAGCTGAGGAGCTTCGTCGGAACACTAATTGAAGAAGAAGAAGTGTGAAGTAGCCGTTGGAGATATGATTTTCTGTTAAAATCAGTTGAAGAAGATTCGAACCAGACGGCCCAAGCTAAACTGCCCCTGCAAGTCCGGTCCAACTCCAGTTCACCCATCTGCTGCGATTTTTGCGTCAGTTACTAATATTTAGCTAATTATTCGAGTTGTTTGTTTAATTCCTATTATGGGTTTGTTAGTGGACATCATGTTAACTATTTTTACGTTTTCAATTCAGTTATCACTACAAGAAATTTGGTCTATTGCGACGAAAACTATTGCGATGACATTGTGTCATCGCTACAAATTGTGTCTATTGCGATAACTTATACTTTTTGTCGCATACCGTTAAAAATGAAGAGAACATCATCGCAATATTCAATCACGACGACTGGTCGTCGCGATAAAAAAACTGTTGCGACAACGGCAAAAAGATTGCGAGGAGAGGACATTCTCGCAACATAATGGGTTTATTGTGAGGATGTGTGATATCCAATTGCGACGAATACTTCTCGCAATACAAATTTCCCACCAAAATTATAGGACATAATTTTTCGGGAAACCAACTGTGATGACATCTAGTCTATTGCGATGACCGCATATCATCGCAATAGAGTGGGTTTATTGCTAGGATGTGAAATTTCCAATTGTGATGACTGGTTATCGCAATAAAAATATTTTCAACAAAAAAATGGAGCAAATTATCTATAGGAAAACAATTGCGGCGACACGAAATCTGTAGCTAGGACCTCATGTTGTCGTAATATAATGGATTTATTGCGAAGATGTGTAATATCCAATTGTGACGAATGCAATTCTTAATACAAATTTCCCACCAATATTTTGGAGTCAAAATTTGGAAATGGATTGCTACGACATGTAATCTATTGCGATGACCGCATATCATCCCAATAGAGCGGCTTTATTGCTAGGAAGTATAATATCCAATTGCGACGACTGATTATCGCAATAACAATTTTCCCACCAAATATTTAACGTCAGTTATTTATAGGAACATAATTGAGACGACGCCAAATATTTAGCTATGACATCATGTTTTTCAAAAGAATGGATTTCTTGCGAGAATTTTTAATATTCAACTACGACGAATTTTTGTCGCATTTCAAATTTTCTACCAAAATTTCGGCGTAAATTTTCCTTGAAACCAATTTCGACGACATATAATCTATTGCAATGACTGCATAACATCGGAGCAGAGTGGGTTTATATCTAGGATGTGGAATATCCAATCGCAACTACTTGTTATCGCAATAACAATTTTCCTACAAAAAAAATTGACGTCAATTATCTATTGGAAAGCAACTGCGACGATGTCAAATCTATAGTTAGGGCCTCATGTCGTTTCAATAGATGAATTTATTGCGATGATGTGTAATATCCAGTTGTGATGGCACCAAATCTATTATTAGGACCGCATATTGCCACAATAGAATGAGTTTATTGCGAAAAAGTGTAATATCCAGTTGTAATGACTGCTTCTTGCATTAACAAAATTCGCATACATTAAACATTATTACACTAACCCATATAAACCTTAAACTCTATTCAAATCATAAACTTTAACAGTTTAAACCTTAAAATTTTAATACCTTAAACATTAAATTCTAAACCTTAAAATCTTAAACTCAAAAGCTTAAATTCTTAAACTCGAATCTTAAACTCTAAACCTTGAAACCGTAAATTTTAAACTCTAAACTTAAAACCATAATACTCAAAATCTTATAGTCTAAAGCTTAAAATCTTAACATGTTATACCTTAAACTTTAAACCTTAAAATATTAATATGTAAAACCTTAAAAATTTAATACCATAAACTTTCAAATCTTAAACTCTATATTTTGAAACCTTAAATATTAAACTCATAACTTTAATACTCAAAACCATAAATTTAAAACTCTAAACATGAATCCCAAACCTTGAACATTATTAATACTATAAACCTTAAAACTTTAACACTAAAAATCATGAATTATATACCATAAACTCTGAACCTTAAAACCATAAATCCTAAAGCATATATATCTTAAAAAGTTTTAAATTATGTTACAAACTCTAATTTTTTTGACAAATTAAAAATTAGAACTTTTCAAGCAATCGCTATAGATGGGTGGTATCTTTGCAATAGAGTTATTTTATTATTATTATTATTATTATTATTATTATTATTATTATTAGCTGCTATAAATAGCTATTTAATTTTTTAAAATATTCTTACAACAGATTATTATTATTGGCTATTAATAATTACTAAAAAAAAGTCAAACAAAAGTTTTTGGCAAAAAAATGTTAATTAATTTCTTGCTCTCTATGACAATTCAAAACTTTTGTGATTAAAGAAGTTAATTTATGATTTGCAAAAAAAGGAATATTTTTTATTGCCAAAAGAGTTAATTTCTATACAAATCTCACTTTAGGTTGCAGAAACAATCAGTTATTCTTAGACACACAAATAAGTTCTTTCCATCGATTTTGTATGTTGGGTGCCGTTCCAGAGTCGCCGCCGGCCAGCCGTCCCATCTACCCCACAATCATCGCCGACCCGCTGTCCCAGCCGCCCCATAATCATTGCCAACCCGCAGTCCCAGTCGCCCGTCACGCCTCCTGATTGTCGTTCGTTTGATGTATGTTGCAGGTCATCTCAATCCCTTTGTTACTACAATATTTTTTTTCATCCGTTCTCCTCAAGTTCGTGTCCGACGACGATGCCTTATCGATCATACTTACACCGAAAATCCCTTCAACCATCCTGCCGGGTCGGATTTGGCCTCCCTTGTTGACTCCACCAAGACAAAGAGCGACGATGAAAACGTCCTGGCTGAATTGTCGAGGAAAGCTCCACGATGATTTAGTTACGTTTCCAACGTGCATCATCCAAGTAGTTTATGTGAAACTGAAATATGTCAAACTTTCTTATCTTACATTTAAGGTATGCAAATTTTATCAATCTCATCAAAGATGCCTTTCGGTTGCAGAAATGGATTACTACTGAATTTATGCTATTATTTATCTTATGCGTATGAGTTGAAAGCTGTAGCGATTGAGACTATCCTTAATGAATCTTTGAACAATACGACAAGTCTCTATTTTTACTAATCTTGTAGCTATTTTTTTTCTTTTTTTTTGGGCCGGTACTAATCTTTGCAACTAATTTTTTTCTAATTTATCAGATATGGGAACTAAAACCATTTGTTTGCAAACAGCTTTGACATTCTACATTATGATATTTTACCTATGTTTTAAATATTGTAGATAATGAAGTAGGTATAAAGATGTATTAATTTTATGTGATGTATTTTTTAAGGTTATGTTTATTCGATAGATTGGTTATGGAGATTTTTTTTTGTGGTTTGAATTTTTTGAAAAAAGAAAAAAAAGTTGGAATTGGTTCTTACACGAACCAATTATATAGCTAAAATTGGAGCAGTGCTTGCTTGGGATCTGACGGTCTGGAATCAGCCTGAAATACAATTTCGAGTCTGTTTGGTTCCGAATTGGTTTGGCTCAAAATCGGTTCATGCACATCCTTACAAACCTATAATGCGTTGGAATATCATTACATTAAATTTATAACTTTATCGGTTGCGACGGTATGTTCAAATTTTTGTCGCAATGTAACTGAAACAAGATACACGTAATAGGTAAACTTATTGCAACAATACTTTTAAATGTGTCATCGCAAAATGGAGACCAATTGCGATAATAATTTCAAATTTGTCTTTGCATTAGAATTACTAAATCATCGACATACATGTACCTACTGCGATAACATATACAATTGTATCGTCGCAATAGAGTTATCAATTCCTCACAATAGGAATACCGATTGCGACAATAATTTTAAAATTTTCATTGTAAAAGAATTGATAAATCCTCGCAATACTTGTACATACTACGACAATATTTTTAATTGTATTATCGCAATATGGTAATCAAATCATCGCAATAGATAGACCAATTGCGACAACTAATGTCATAACTGTGTTGATAATCGACATCGCAATAGAGCATACTCTATTGCGATGACAACTTATTTTGTAGCAATAGAGACCTATTGCTAGGGGTCTATAGTGACGAGTCTATTGCGATAATTTGTCGTCACAACAGACATATTGCGACAGTTTATGGGGTTATTGCGGCGATTTTGGTCGTCGCAATAATACTTAATTCTTGTAGGGTATTTAGGCGTTGTAATCAATTCAATTTGTAAGATCAAGTTATAGTGTTCACTGTTCATCTTCAACTTTCTCAGTTTGATATCTACTACAAATTTCAACTGCTCTTCCCATAGTGAGATCAGCTATTGATCTCAAGGGGCATAACGGTAATTTTTTGTTAAACCATTATATTGACTCAATCCGCATAGTATTTATTCCCCAACCGCCCGGTAATTACTGATCTCCACTGTTAATTCGAACGACTCGATCTCCAAGGAAAGTAAATATCACCAAAACCCTACCATTGAGCTGTCACACACCCCAAAGTTTCCTTCAGGAATGTCGACACATATCAGAGAGAGAGTTAAAACAATTTCCGACAATTTGGTTCTTTTGATGGTAAATCTTATCGTTGTAATGGTAAATCGTCTGTTCATATTTGTTGTCATTTTTCTGGTATTTCTTATCCTTGTGAATATACAAATGTCTCATTTGTCAACGTAAATCATGTCTTCACAAATCGTCGGATTTTCCTAGAAAATATTATCCTTTAGTGATAGTATCATTTCATTCTCAAAGTAGAACATCTCCTCCTCCTCCACATCCAACACATCCGACGACCTGTACTGAGCATCCAAATTATGTATGCCGACTTATATATAAATTGGTATGTCAACAACCATTAAAAATAAAGGAGTTACGATTTGGTATTTCGACACACCTCAACAAACCAAGTGAAGTAAATTGTTGCAGCATCTAATTTTAGACGTTGACCGGTTTAATGGTGTTGACAAAGTTTTGTGATTACATAAAACGTCTCCCAAGAGTGAAAAAAAAGGATAAAACTATAACTAATGCAGAAAATACATTCCTTAGTATATCATGTCGACATAACGTCTGAATTATACAAACAATTAAAAGTACTTATGTCTTCATATGAAAATAGTTGTGCGGACGATAACAATGATTTGTACCTAGATACATGAATAGAAGTTGTAACATCCCAAATTAGTACACAATTAAGATACACAGCACGGGTCGGTACAACTGTTTTGTCCATGTATGGGTAAAACCCAACTCACCGGATTCAGTTTCACGTCCGGTGAAAGAGAATTGAGTGAATAGGGTTTTGCTTGTGCTTTTAAAAAAACTGTTGTACCGTGCCCATAACCTAGCAATGATGAGTCGATCAATTTGTTCAATTCATCAATCATGAAGGCCTGCTTAAATGGACATGCGCGAGACTCTGCATTCTCAAAGTACTGCATGCTGAATCACATATCGGGGACTCGATTGCACTTTTAAGCATGTAGACAGAATAGACAACATTCTCGCGCACACATGAACTCCCGTAAGTGGGGAGACCAACCGCCCTACCTCACAGGAGTTCATAACACATCTCTATAGGATGTCAAGAGTTCATAACACATCTTTTCAGAGAGTATGACGAAAGTTACAAACAGCCGATTGTTGTATGTCTGCGACGCCATCAACGATAGAACCAACAAGCGCTTCGACGGTAATGATGAATTCCAACTTCACCAAACAATTGTCAAACGAGGAAAAGACGAATGAACCGCGCATCCTATCAATGACAGTACAAACAAGAGCGTCACGTTTATATAACAAGAAGAATATAAAAAAGAAATGGTGAAATCATAAGCTGGAGCATTGTAAAACCTGAAGAAAATGTTGCATGCACAAATCCTCAACAGCTTAGACCCAAGGCATAGCGTTGAACAGAGAAGAATCATAATCGTTGTGAGTGAATGAAATGTGAAATGAACATCCCCGTATTTATAATTGTTGTGTTGAAGTAATTCACCTTGTCTTTTAGGACGAACCACACAATAATTATTGAGCTCCATCGACAAACCCGCACCTTTAACTAATGCCCACGTTGTATTTCATGGAAGGGTAACAGTCACAAAATTCTGACCATTGGTCTTTCACACTTCCCATAGGCACGTAGAGTAAAGTCGATATATCTCACGTTGAACGTGAAAACATATTTAATTAATTATCTGACATTGTTTATACTTTTGATGCAAATAAAACTCACCTGTTAATAAATGTTGCCATTAAAACTGGGTATTTGCATAAATATTTTTTGATCCGAGCCATCTTATTTTGTTTTCATCAATACATATTTTTCTATCTAAACAAAGCAGGACGAAACATGTTTCAAAAAATTTAAGGGTTAAAGGGTCTTTTGGTGCCATGTGTTTAATCAATGTTGGTTTTTAGTGTCATATGTTTTATTTTTTAGGCTTTTGGTGTCATACGTTTGCAAAGGTTTTGTAGACTTTTGATGCATATGTTAGTCAACGGTTAATTTTGACCGTTAAATACTTTTATTTTGTTCAATTTAGTACTCCAATTTATACAACTAACTTTTGATTTTTGCAATTTAGTCCCTAAAAAAAACAAAATTGGACCCTAGGGTCCAATTGACCAAGCCATGGGTCGCACCACGACTGGTTCAATTAGACCCCCGGGTTCAATTGGGTTTTCTTAGGGACTAACCGTTGACTAACAGATGCACCAAAAGTCTACATTGCACCAAAACTTGACCGTTGACTAACAGTTACACCAAAAGTCTACAAAATGCAAACGTATGATACCAAAAGCCTACAAAATAAAACATATGGCACCAAAAGCCAACCAAACATATGGTACCAAAACAGTCTTTTTTGTTTTCTCGAATCTATGTACCGTCTACTGTGTGTTAGTTATTAGACGAGACTACTAATGTTTCCAAAATGAAATTACATAATTAAATTACTATATTTTGTTATTTCCAATGTATAAATGTAATATATACAATGTTAATATTTATGTACAAATAAACATTACAATTAACTGTAATGATAGACTGTACAACATTGTATCAGCCAAAATTCAAAAAATAAATACAATGGCACAACATGTAATAATTTCCAACTTTATAACTGATATGCTTGCACACACACACACACAAATCCAGTAATTCTGAATTTGAAATTCGAGTTTTCAATAATATCCATAATTAAAAGGATGGAGAAAAGAGTGAGACGAAATGATGGGAAATTTGAATTCACTTGCTCCAATTAGTTTGAATTTCAAATTTTGTTTGTCCCTTTTGGCTGTTATATTAATGGACCTTCGACATACAAACTCTGTATGTTCCTCTCCCTTGCTACCGCAGTCTTCTCCTCCATTCACCATGCTTCCCATGTCCAGTGGTCGACCGACCACAATAATGTTGGAATTATGGGATAGTTACTACGGATTAAAACATTTGTACATGTCAGGTAACTAATTACGCAGCAAAAAGGGGCACATACCAGCTAATCTTCTGTAGCCCAAGAAACGTCACATAGGGAGTTCTCAATTTGCCGACCGGGTCCTGCAGGAACTCTTGTTAAGGAGCAATATGCAGGCAATTGTCTCCACAGCAAAACCTCTTTAGGGCAATCCGGAGGTTCTGGTCCGGACGCATACGTGCGTCCGGACCGTTTTGTTCCTCGGGTGTTTGATTTTTGGATCCGTTTCTGGTTTTCGACGTGTTTGCGAAGTCCTGAATGTAAATACGATCCCGAATTGGGCAGATATCCAACAGGTTGAGTCAATTGGAGGAGGATGAACGAGATGAGTCTTGAGAAGCTACAGGTTGCGGGTAATAAGAGGTAAGGGTGATTTGGTAATTGTTTAATTCTTTTTTGTTTTTTTTCTTTAAAGGGTCACATGCACGGCACATGACCACTTAACAGTGGAATTTAACGGATAAGTGACGGAAGCAGAAAAAACATACAAACATTAAACGTTTGACACCAAAAGACTACAAAATAAACTTGTGGCACCAAAAGTCAACACTAGTTAAACATATGACACCAAAAGACCATTTAACCTTTTTAAAATGAAGTAGACTTATACTAAAATTAATTTCTCAACTGTCAAATAATAATAATTGTTTGTTTGTCTCTATCTGAAGTTAATTTAAATTTAAGTTTGATTTTTCAACCATTGATGATAAATTTTTGGAAAGACACGATCCAAATTGAATAATGAAAATTCATATTACGGGTGACTTTCTCCGAATCAGATTCTCGATCGAAATGCACTTTAACTATATATACAATCCTAGGGGTGGCAATTCGTGCTATCGTGCGTGCTATCGTGCGTGACAATAATCGTGTCGTGCTAAACTTACTGAACACGAACACGCACGGTAAGCTTATCGTGCCACGTTTTACAAACACGAACACGGCACAGATATTTTCGTGCGTGTTCGTGTCGTGCTATCGTGTTGTGTAAGGATATATAGTTGTACATCCCGAAACGAGATCTTTAAGCAAAAAATAAAAATAATAAACTTTATATATAAAAAAAAAACTATTATTAATATGTCAATATTCATAAGTTAATAATATAGAGTATAAAAACACTAAAACTTAAATAACTAACT
Organism: Clarkia xantiana subsp. parviflora; assembly: GCA_036873135.1. Classification (NCBI taxonomy): domain Eukaryota; kingdom Viridiplantae; phylum Streptophyta; class Magnoliopsida; order Myrtales; family Onagraceae; genus Clarkia; species Clarkia xantiana. The sequence continues at coordinate 12,603,784 of JAPTYO010000012.1, read as the reverse complement.
GAAGTTTTTAACGGTAATAAATAAGATTTGTTTAAAAAATACTTAAGAATTAGTCTTAGTAGCACAACTTTATCGTGCGTGTCGTGTTATGATACTCAAACACGAACACGACACGGAAGTTATATCGTGTTCGTGCTATCGTGTTATCGTTCTACTATATGCTAGCACGAACACGGTTTTTTCCGTGCGTGTTCGTGTCGTGCTATCGTGTCGTGCTATCGTGTCGTGTCACAAATTGCCAGCCCTATACAATCCATACGTAATCTTAGATCAGGTCTCGAGTCTCAACATCATTGTTATTTATTTTTTAAAAACTCTTTAAGTATCACATGGCCTATTAGCTCAGCTGGTTAGAGCGTCGTGCTAATAACGCGAAGGTCACAGGTTCGAGACCTGTATAGGCCATTTTTTTATTCCGGAGAAAGACCGATCCAAATTCCAATTCTTCCACAATTGATCACAGGTTCGAGACTTGTACATGACAATTTTCATTTTTTCCTTATCCTCTGAAAAACCAAGAACTCGATTCAAATTCCATTTTTTCCTCAATTTTCACGCATTTGGACAAATAATATTTTCCGTTCAAATCTTTCTGGTCAGGCGGCAGCAACAACGGACCAGTGAGGCAGTGACAGTTCAGGCATGGCGGAACAGTCCTCTTCAGCCTTGCCCAGCCACCTAGTCTCGTCATCTGTACCGGCCGATCAGACAGTGCCGCCGATAATCTCCGATCGTCAGCCTCCTTTCTTCTTCCCGTTCCAAAGGAGATCCTCTCCCCGAGTCACCTCTGACTTTGAGAGGGAGACCGCCGTCTTATTCCACCGTCTCTCCTGCCAGTTCTTGGACGGCCTCACTAAGCTGAAGAGCTCTCTCCCCAACAATCGAAAATGCGAGATAGCGGAGCCCCAGCTCAGTTTTACTTCGAATAGCATGACTGTGCGCGAAAACGATGTGGAGGAGCAGAATACCCTCGTAATGTCTACCCCTGACATCAGCCCCAGGTTGCACTTCGGAGCCACCGACAATGTCAAGGTTAGGGTTTTCACTCTTCACATTCGCTGCTCGCTGTCCTCCGAAGTCTGAACCAAAACCAACCAAAAAACTCCGAAGTCTGCGCTTTCAAAACTTGGGTTTGAGGGCTGCCTGTATCTTAATGTAGAGAATTCCGCATGCTGAAATGAACAATCTTTTGGGTCTTAGCTAGGATGTAGTATTATCATATATGTTTAAATTGGACAAGATTAACACCGTTGCTACTTGAGACTAGAGAAATAACAGAGAGTAAGGTTTAGGTACAAATGCTACAACTATTTTATGCCTAGATGGAGTTAAGTTCCATTGGTTCTTCCCCTCTGGTTATACGATTTTTAGTCTTAATTCTGCAGCTCAAGACCCTAAACATTAATAGATATCTTCTCTTTCTGACTTTCTGTGTTTCCATTGAATATAGCGTGCCTAAAAGCTAGATATATTTGACTATTGTTTGATTCTTTAAAGACAACTGCTGAATGCATTGACCGCATAGAGATTGCGAAACTTCTAACCTTAATTTTTTGGAGTTCCTTGTAGCTGATGTTTCTAAGTGTGCTTATTTCATCAACCTATTCATGTGCTAAAATATTCTTTCATTGTTTCTGATGGATTGCTTAGGCACAACAAGGAGAGGGGGGGATTGTAGCTGATCTACCTGATCCTGGAAATGCTTTTGAACTTGCATCTCCTGTTCTTGCTATTGGTCTGGTCAGTATAACTTCACATCCATTTCAATTTCTCTCTTCTGTTTCTAGGTTTGTGCTCTTTTTACGTATAAACATATCTTACAGTGCAAAAATATTTTTTTCTAAATGATAAAAATCTTTAAGTATTATATATATGTTTAGAATAATGGCCATCTTTTGAATGTGTCGAGTCACTCTTTGGTTTCTGATCTGTTATAGTCACGATGTCTCTGATTCAGTTGGAAACTATTTGAATTTGATTGTGAGTCGCTGTTGTTAGCTAACGTCTCATTCTTCTGGTTTGGTCCCCAAAGTGCTAGTATATGTAAGTTTGGTTCATCTGAGTTACCACTTATTAAGCTTAAAGAATTTCACATTTCATTTGCCTATTTTGTTTTCTCGTGTAAAACCCAAGAATTGGATCAAAATCCATGTTTTCCAGAATTTTCTTGCATTCAGAAAATATTTTTCCCTAAATTTTACTGCCTGGGGCAGGTGGGAGCAACAATACAGCCTAACACTGAGGGCCAGATAATGGTGGAACCATCATCTTCACCTTCATTCAGCCACCTAGTCTCATCCTTGCCCCCAGTTGACCTTACACTTGAGCAGCCATCGCCGCCTTTGCCACCAACCATCTCCAAGCCTCAGCCTCCGGGCCTCTCCTTATTTCGTCCGATACCCTATCTCCGAATCACCTCCGAGTATGACAACGACAGTGCCGTCTTCTTGCATCGACTCTCTTGTAAGTTCTTTGATGGGCTCGCCAAGCTGAAGCTCTCTTTCCAGAACAACCAACAAGGCGAGATTGCAGCTCCGCAGCTCACTTTCTCTTCCAAGAAGCTATCGGTGTACTACGATGTAGAGGAGCAGAATACCCTCGTCAGGACTTCTTTCGACCTCAGTCCCAGGCTGCACTTCACAGCCACCCATGACATCAAGGTTAGGTTTTGACTCTTACAGGTCCTTACTCCTGGTTATGCATGTTTTGAATTTATTTCAGAGGCTTGAAACCATGGAGTTTTTAAATGCATGTGCATTCTACTTGGAGCTGCATAATTGCCAATTACAAGTTCAAAACATGTGGAGTGCCTTGTTTGTGCTAATGTTGCGACTGTGGTTTTTTTCATCGAAGAGCTTCTATATTTACTAAAATTTCTGATGGATCAGGCACAACAAGGAGAAATGACAGTGGTAGCAGATCTAGCTGATCCTGGCTACACTTTGGAACTTGCATCTCCTCTTCCCTCTGTCGGTTTGGTCAGTATAACTTTACATCTGAATTTCTCGATATCCTTCGTGTTGTTTATGCCCACTTTTTATCTTTAATGATGCAAAAATAAAATTTCTTTTCTGAATGGTAAAAATGGGAAAGTATTTATCGTTTATCTATTTTAGTCTTTTAGAGTAATGACATCTTTCTGACGTGCCACGTCACTCTCCGGTTTCTGAAATATATTCACAGACCTAGGTGACTTAGTGAGGATAGTCATATTCTTTTTATCAAACCGAAATGACTGTACTTGCTCTTGATTTTGTAGCCAAAAGTCACTTTAAAGTTCCCCGTTGGTGAGGTCTCACTTGATGAGAGAGAGGAGGGGGAAGAATCAAAGAAAGCCTTGTCCATAAATGGGATCGTAAAAGGTCAAGCTCTGGATGGAGTTTGGGCTGCTCAGTACAGTGACGAAGAGCTGAAGTTAAGATACTGTTATAAGGTAAGATTATTTGTCTTCATACTTCATATGCAGCTAAATTGGCAACTCTGCACATGCTACATGATTACTCAAAACCAACTTCACAGAAAAACCCTAATCTGACCCATCTTTGTAACTTATGATGCCTATATTCATGCAGGATCTAGAACATTTTTATTTAACTGGAAATTGACACTGATTTTTGTGACGAAATGATGTTTGTTTTATTGGCTTCTCGGTCATGTTTGCTGTCCAGGAATAAATTGCTTTGAATTTCTGTGTCGTGCGTAAGGTGGGTGTGTGTCGTATCAATTGCAGGATGAGCAAATGTCATTTATCCCTAGCATCTCTCTCCCTTCAAATGCTTTATCATTGGCATTCAAGCGGCAATTTAATCCCTATAACAAGTTGAGGTTAGCAACCTGATCTCAAACTACTCTATTGGGAAGCATTTCTCTCTAATTTCTGATTGATCTCAAACTTCTCGTCTTTACTTATATACATTTTACACTAGTATATATATCTATTTATATATATTTTTTTGGGGTAGTTATTGGTACAATTTTGACACCAACTACTGGAGCGCGGTATACAAAATGACGTACAAGAAAGACTTGAAGTTGAAAGCAGGCTATGATTCAGAGGTTCGTCTGGGGTGGGCATCATTTTGGGTAAGTGGCAGCTCTGATTGCTATATTAATCATTGATGACCATGTTTATTCTTTGGCTATCTGCTTAATGGAAGAGTGAAAAAGATAATTCAGTTGGCACTCATATTATTATGTTTATTTCCTGTGGGGTGGGATGGGGGTTAGGTTGGGGACGAAAATGGGAAAACAAAGAAAGCAGCAATGAAGGTGAAGATGCAGCTAATGGTGCAGGTTCCACAAGACAACATTAAAGAATCCGCCATAATGTTCCGTGTGAAGAAGCGATGGGATATATGATTATGGACTGGACTGGACTGGACTGGACTCAAGGTGTGTAAATGAGAAAGCTTTGCTTCTTTCTATTCTACCTACTTACTACTGCTTTCAACAAAATCCAAATGGAGTTTATATATGTAGATTATATAGGAGGGAGTAGTAAGTGTACACATAGACTAGACTCGGAATCCCGAGTATGCTGGTGTTGTTGTGTTGAAGGAGATGTAGGTTATTACAGACAGAAGATGGGTTTAGTAGAAGAGTTGTTTCCTTGCAAGTGATGCCTATTCTTGACTGAAAATATGTAGCCTCGGTTGTCTGTCTTCACTATATACCTGTAGAATGAATTGCAGAGTGGACTTAAAAGTACTTTCCCTTATATTGGTGCATTTTTGTAATGTTAACCGGAAGGAGGTTCAGAAAATAAAAGGTTTCAACGAAACGAAACTGAAATTCTATAGGCAAGTCATTATTTGTACTATCATCAAGTATTAAATTAGGGTACTCAAACTCCATTAATTAAATTAACTCATCTTTTAATACTATATATCCAAAAAATTTAAAATTATCCTTAAAAAAAAAAAGCTAAATTTTTCAATGTATATATAATAAATCATGTAAGCATCCACAATGGTATTACGTAAGGATTACGTAAACGTGGTCCTACATGTTTATTTAAGTAAAACAAAAAAAACTCTCTACATTGGTTTTACATAGCATTCCTTAAAGATGGGTCCCACACGTAAATTTATGTTTTTACATAAATCATTCATTAAATATAAGGAAAGTTTTATGTTTACATAAAATTAAATTTTCTCTTTTTTTTTTCCAGAATTTTTTGTCGCAAGTTCCATGTCTCGAGTGCATACTGTTCTTCGGCGAGTTCTAGGACTACCGTTTCTTGATATCGACTTTTTGTTTAGTCATCATATGGGTTTTTCGGGCAAAAAACAAAAATCATATGGCTTTTGAAAAATGACAACATTGCTCTGAAGATGCGATAATGTGTTGATCGAAGTTATGGTATTTATATAACAAATATGTAATTATTGAAACTTTAAATTGTTTGTTTAAATTTAATAATAAAATATGTTTAAGTAAAACCATTGTAGACATATTATTATGTAAGCATTACATAAATTTATGTATTCCTTAAACCACATATAAAAAATCTATGTGGCACTTTTAAGGAAATGAGTTTAAGTAGTACCATTGTGGATGTTCATTGTTTATAATTGATATTTTTTTTAAAATAAAAATCTTAGCAGATTACTTTATTTTACAATTCTAATAACAATTGCACATCTATTCTAAATCTAAATAAATATAATTATACTTGATTAAATTAGATAATGACATTTTGCGAAAGGCGAAACTAGCAATTTTGAAGTTTAAAAATTAATTTTAGAGCTTGACCCCAAATGCATAGTACCATGTGATATAACCGGCAATTTCGAGATTTAAAATCCACTAGATTAACCATGTCTGATGGATATACGCCCAATTTGAACCCGTTGACTTCCGAACCGTTGTATTTTTATCGTCCCATTTATGATTGTAAATCGAAACTTCAACCCGGACACTTCGCGAGAACATCAACGGCTCAGACGAGGCCGAAGCGCTCCTAGGAGGGATGGGGTTGGCCAACCCCATCCTCCCTAGGAGGGGTTGGGTGCCCTCACCCAACCCCTACCCTTGGGGGTCGGATTTCTCCTCCCCCAAGGGCCCCGGCACCATTTTCGGACTCCCACACTCGATTCACTCCGCCTACCTTCTCCGTATCCTAAGGTCTTAATTATGCGCTTAAAGGTTAATTAATTGTGTTTAAAGGTTAACGATGTCATTAAGCCACCTTAATGACACCGTTGCCTATAAATACCCCACCTTCACAACTCATTTGATCATCTTGGCAAGTTGCACAATTTTGCTCTGACATCTCTCTAGCTTTATCTCTCTAAAACCATACTGACTTAGGCATCGGAGAGGGTTCATCAGGCACCACCCCCCTCTGTGCCTGGTATTGCCCCTCTTGCAGGGTAGCAAGGAGAAGAGAGCCAAGGAAGCAGAAGAGCATAGAGCAGTAGGACAAGCCCCAGGGGTAAGAAGTACTAGCCTCAGGAGGTCAGAAGGAGAGAAGGAAAGGAGGTCAGAAGGAGAGAAGGAAAGGAGGTCAGAAGGAGAGAAGAGAAGGGCATATATCAGAACAACTACCCCAAGGGAGCAGAAGGACATATGTCAGAACGACTAGCCCTAGGAACACTGAACCCGACATTTCATTAGTGGGAGATAAATTCTAGATTGACGACCCGTTGACCTAGACTTTATAACCTAACACTTGGCGCCGTCTGTAGGCTTCGGACAGAAAGCCTGGCTATAACAAGAGCAATGACGAACAGCAGGGTGTCTAGGCACCACCGCCCACCAGGGGGCAATGGGCGAAGGAGAAAGCCTATACCCCAGGAAGGCAGCCTAACCCGGAAAGCAACCAGTGCAATCAGAACCACAAAGAACCCCACAGCCTCCCCAACACAACCACCAGGAGGGAGGACCCTCACGCCCAGCTGGGGCTGAGTCCCCCACAGCCTCAACCCCTCTGGCAAGAAGGCCACAGAGAGAAAGGGAACAACAGGGAGTGCCGTCCCACCACACAGCACCCCCTGAGGGATATTACTATGAGGCGCAACCCCAATGGTACCCGTATGGGATGCCGGCCCAAAGGAATGGCAACCGCGCCCACACAACATACGCAAGGCCGGTATACACCCAAGGGACACATACAGAAGCTCATGAAGAGGAGCAGATCCCAACGGAAGAGCACCACTCGCACCCTCGAGCAGGGCAGCGAGAGGAGCAAAGAAGAAATAACCAAGAGCCACCCCCAGAGGGAAGACAACAATTTGTGCCTCCAAGGCAGCAACAGACACAACAGGATGCCAGGGCATACACCCCCCTGGGGGCAGATAGATAGGCAAGACCTCCAAGGAGGAAGGAGTTCAACCAAGTACCCCCAACAAGGACATACACCGCATTAAGGGAAGACATACATGCAAGACCAACAAGGATATAGGAGTTCCAACATACAGTCCGTATCACCACATACAGTCCGTATCACCACAGACATGCCTAAGGGACACACAAAGGAAAGCTCAAAGGGAGGGACATAGTCCCAACAACACAATAAAGCAACCACCTACCCATGATACAACACGACAGATCCAAACCCCTTGTGCATGACAACCCTTGGCATACATCCCCCTAGGACATGGGAGGAGTTGAAAAGACAAGGATTTGAACAGGGAACTCATAGGGTACCACACCACGTCAGCACATAGCTACTACAATGGGAAGTCTCATGGAGAGACATAGTAGAGTGAGATCGCACATAGCATACATGAAGGATACACCTCCACCTAGTCCGCCTTGCAAGGATGCGACCTCATATTCCTCAAGTGGAAGGAATACACACAGACTAATGGAGGAAGACAGTTACATTACCAAGGAAGCAGGGGATATCAACGCCCCACGCCCATATCCTTCCCATATCCTCTTATTTAATTTAACTGCATAACAAGTCAACTCCCTAAAAGGGGTAGATTTTGATACTTGACATCAACATGTTTTCCAAGAATGACCATACCGGACGCCTTCGGGATCCGTGATATATATATATACACAGGTGGACCACTAGAAGAGTCCATAAAATGCCGCCGCCATCCAAGAGATACACAAGCAACAGATTCCTCAATCCCAAAGAACACCTATAAGGTCAAGTTTCTGGGAAAGATCACAAGATGGAAGGCTCAGTTGCAAAAATAAGTTGAGCACTCCCAACATCCTATAGAGGAACTACCATGAAGGTCACAAATGATTACCCCTACTACAACCTTCCACTAAGCATCCTAGGGCCAAGCCCGTCAAAGGATCCCATCTGGCATTGGTATGCAAGGGGGGCACCAGTCACAACATGCCCTCCCCACAAACGCCCATTAGCACAAGAAGGGGTAGCCACGAACACATCCCTCCAAAAATAGAGGAAACCATATCACATGGGCAACACCCACCATCAAAGGAAAACACCTCCAGCGGATCTTTATGATTTCACAAAATAGCCAGGAGACACAACCACACTTAGAAAGCTCATCCAAAGTAATGGAATACACTTCCATCAAAAACCCTCAAGGACACCAAGCCTAGCAAAGGAAGAACGGTGACACCATCATCAAGCTTTTAAAAAAAAAAGATATGGAAAACATAGTATTTCCACACAAGGATATGTTAGTAATAAGATAGGGAATCACCAACTTTGACATGAAGAGAACCATAGTACATGAAGGGAGTCCGTCAGACATCTCCCATGACCAACCATTGATGATACTAGAGAAGAGTCAGGCATACCTAATACCAAGGGACCCCCTACTAGTAAAGGTGGTCAGAACATCAACACACCCATTAGGGACACGGCACTGCAAATGAACCAGGAAAAGGATGGAACACATATCCTTACAAGTATCCTTACAAGTATCCTTGCATTTATCCTTGCAAAAATTAACTTCGTAGAAAAGAGGTCATCTAATAGATGACTATGTCTCTGTTCTCAAAATATGATCCTAACCCGGAGATCCTTGGACTCCGTACTATATATGTAATGAATAACATGTTCATCAGATATAGGTACACGAAGATTCAAGACAGCGCCATAAAGATTAGGCGCATACCTCTACCAAGTACGACACATTGGAGTGTTCATAAACGCTCCTTCCCCATCTCACAAGAAAGAAAGGCAGCCAAGGATACAAGTCCTAACAAAACAAACATCAGTAGAAAATCCGGTCATTGAAGTCATGCACCAAGAGAAAAACTCTAAGGATGAAAGATTAGCAAAAGAGACAGTGCAACAACTAGAGTATAAAAATGGAGATACATTTCCTATCAAGAGCCTTAGGGCAGGATTATAGTTTTACAAGATCAACCAAAGAAGAGCTCAAAAGCTTGGGGAGTAAGGTTTCAAGATCGACCCTCACACTAGACGAACATCCCGATAAACCACCTTGTCCGCAAACGATAAGACATTTGACTCTGGCAGACCATCAAGAGGAGAACCCCGATAAAAGGGGCACTAGAAAAATATCCCGCCTCTAAGGCCATACGCCGAATACATGATGAATGACGGTTATGACAAAACAAAAAAGGAGGGACTTGTTAGCTCAACACACCTCAAACACGTATACGTACGCAATACAAAGGCAGTCTATAATGAAGCTATCCAACAAGGAATAGCCAATACGAGGGCAAACCCATGGAAAATCAGGGAACATCACCGGCGAACCTAAAGGAAAACGTCCTTTTTAGGTTCAAGTCCTAATTCAAAAGGAGTCTATAACCAAGATTCAAGGTGGGAGGAGCATGACCAATGTGGCAATCCCCAAAGACATTGAAGAATACTCCAATGTGAAGGAAAAGGCAAGGCACTCTAAGTGCCACAACACTCCAAGAAGATACAGCCCGGTCAGACCCCCACACCCCCATGCACGAGCAAAGAGCATGGATCAGATTGACTAGTCTGAAACACACCTACGAGATTAACAACTCAAGACACCATTCTATGAGAAAGCTCTTCAACCTAAAACACAAGGAAAAGGGGGAAAAATTTACAAACACCCCTAGGATACAGAAACTGCCGCATCCTGGTTATCAAGAGAATGAAAATCACCCCCACCCACCCAAAGCAAAAGCTCTCCACCCAATCCCTAAAGATACATCCGACAAAGGCATTATCCAAACCATGCCTATGACTGAAACAAGCAAGCATGAGAAAGAGTAAATCCTACAAGGGACACTCATCACATTCAAACAAGCAGACAAGGGAGCCCCGAGCATAAGGGGCACCCAACCAAGAAAGTGAACGAGGGGCCTTCAACGGCCAAATGTGAAAGGCGGTATGACCACCAAGCAACTTGGGGGGCACCAAACGAATAAGTGCTTGGTAGTCCACCTAAGTGTAAAAGAAGAGATTAGAGGCAGAAGATCACAATAACATGCAATACCACCTTTCCCAGAAAAGGTCGCATAGGAGGAAAACATCATCAACTCCCTATATGAACTCGTCCTAAGTTGGCAACACACAAACATCGCCCTCGAGAGGTGATCTCCCACATTGAAGGAAAAGCGTGGCAACAAGCAATATCGTAGAAGGAGAAGTCAAGTAAAGACTCGAAAAGCATGCCAAAAATGCACCGTGCATGAGAAGGGACACAAGATAAGGTAACATTATGAGCCCTCCGGGAGCCAATCCCGCGAACACATTCGACGCCCCCAAGAGCGTATCTTGAGAGTAGTTCTAAAACTACGAACCCTGTGCCCTCCGGGAGCCTATCCCGCGAACAGATTCGACGCCCCCAAGAGCGTATCTTGAGAGTAGTTTTTATACTACGATCTTCGACGCCCCCAAGAGCGTATCTTGAGAGTAGTTTTTATACTACGATCTTCGACGCCCCCAAGAGCGTATCTTGAGAGTAGTGTTCATACTACGACCTTCGACGCCCCCAAGAGCGTATCTTGAGAGTAGTTTATACACTACGACCTTCGACGCACCAAGAGCGTATCTTGAGAGTGGTTTCCAAAAACTACGAATTTCGACGCCCCCAAGAGCGTATCTTGAGAGTAGTGTTCATACTACGACCTTCGACGCCCCCAAGAGCGTATCTTGAGAGTAGTTTATACACTACGACCTTCGACGCACCAAGAGCGTATCTTGAGAGTGGTTTCCAAAAACTACGAATTTCGACGCCCCCAGGAGCGTATCTTGAGGTAGATTTGCAACCTACCAGATTCGACGCCCCCAAGAGCGTATCTTGAGGTAGAAAAAACACTACCAGTTCGACGCCCCCAAGAGCGTATCTTGAGGTAGATTTCAAACTACCAGTTCGACGCCCACCAGGAGCGTATCTTTGGTCTAACCTGAGCCCTCCGGGAGCCTATCCTGTGAAACGTTAAGTGCCATCCGAGAGCCTGTCTCGTGAACAGATTTCGACGCCAACCAGGAGCGTATCTTTGGTCTAACCTGAGCCCTCCGGGAGCCTATCCTGTGAAACGTTAAGTGCCATCCGAGAGCCTGTCTCGTGAACAGTTTTCGACGCCCACCAAGAGCGTATCTTTGGTCTAACAGTACAACGTATACCATGTAAGGGGTATCAGAAGAGATCATTACACCATACTGAGAAGGATCCCATGAGAAAGTAATCTTAAAGTAAGGTTGTATAAAGAACACATAATGTTTTTTCTTGATGAGATGGCAGGTACGGCATGAAGGAAAACACAAAAGAAAGATAAGGAAAGGAAAGCATATACAAGGGACAAGTCCATGACCAAAGGATCATATACAGAAGCACAAGAGGTTATCATGAAAAGTAACGAGCTATCCCACCATCCATATCACAAGTCAAGAGAAGTATCTCAAAGGAACCCAACCACACCAAGAAGGATAGCAAAGACGTGAAATCCAAAGTTCAAGGCTCCCAAAGTAAACTCGACCCATCAAGAAGAGGAATTGCCTTACAGGTCGCACAAAGCAACCTTCGATAAACGTTATTGTCTTACACGTCACCCTCGCTTGACCTATGGTCGTATCAGACTTGAACATCGTCAAGCACAACTCATGAAGGAGACATCTAAAGAGCATAAAGGATACAACATCCGACAAGACGAGACATCGGGACCTAACCCAACAAACATAGCCTACACAAAAGGCAACTATAGCAATGAAGACTCTCCAATGTGAAAGGAATACTAAAGCACAACTCCATACATCGTGATGTGGCTATCATGTCCACATACCCTGAAGTGGCTATCATGTCCACATACCCCGAAGTGGCTATCATGTCCACATATCTTGAAGTGGCTATCATGTCCACATACCTTGAAGTGGCTATCATGTCCACATACCCTGAAGTGGCTATCATGTCCACACACTACAGAAGGGCTATCACTCCGACACATTACGAAGTGGCTATCACGCCCACATACCCCGAAGTGATTATCATGGCAGCACACCATAAAACATCTGTCAAAGACATGCATTGTAAAGACACCATCCCGACCACGAACATCAAAAGGCTACGCCTAGCCTTAGGAGGAGGTTCAAGAAAAAGGAAAAACAACACCCTTCGTACGCTCATCAAAGGTAGGCACTTATATTTCAACCCACTGGGTGACACCAGGAAGGAGGCGTCCTCATTATGAAGACAACCTCCATATCCCACGAAATCAACCATGAAGTAAAGAATCACGACAAGCACTATTGAGGGCATATAACAAAACGATCCCCACAACGATCACAACTACGATACTAGTAGAGGCTAACTCAAGAGCAGTCTCCACCAAACTCCAAAGCAAGAATTTGCTATCTTATTTAGAGCCATGACAAGAGAGGGGAACCTCAATGTAAGATGATGATCACACCCGTCACCAAAAGAAAAATCTTCAACGCAGGGGTTAATAACATAACCCATAGGAAAGACAAAGACACCTTCAAAAGTCGTCAAATCTATATGAAGATGAAATAAACTTGAGACTCGGCCCCTCGGCTGGGGGGCAGGGGATAGAGAAGAGACATCAAGACCTATGATCACCCCATCGCCAGCCACAGGTTGTTTCCTTTTGTCAAGCAAAGAGGGTGCTTCTTCAACCACTACCTCCTTATCATGGGACGGAGTCAGCAAGGGGGCACTTGAAGGAGAGCCTCTCGCGGTTTCCTTCTCCTTGGCAGCCGAGGGCCCGACCTCAGAGTCAGGTTTCCGCGCCTTGGATTTAGATTGACTTGAACTCTCACCCTCCACAAGAACCATTCGGTAACCAGGGAAGAACGCTCTAACAACAAGAAGGAAGCAGCATGAGAACAATCATAAGTATATCACAAAGAAAAAAGAAGGGAAAAAGAACATACTGGAAGCATTAGCAGCCACCCCTGACTTAGCAAATTTCTTGGCCTGATAAGCAGAACTAGAGGGTTCTTCCCTCTCATCTGATTCAACGGTACGTTCGGAACGCTCTGCCTACACCTTGTATGTTTCTCAATAAAATCAACCTACAAAGGATCATACGAGTCCCTGCCTCATACAAGTCCGCCTCGGACACCCAAGACACAGGACGGTCAGATTTGGTCTGACTACCTTGGAAAACGATCTTCAAGGTCTCCCTGTCTGAAGAAGAAAGCTTCCCAAAAGTGAGTCATCTATACGAGCAACCAACGCAAAGATCGACCCTTACGCATGGAGGGGCGAGATACGCCTACTACGGGGGCAACCTTAACACCAAGGGAAGATGGCGAACTTTTAGTTTCCCCAAATGGAGCAACGCTCCAACACATCCGAAGGAAGGGTCAACCCTTAACACATGTCAATAGACCCCTTCGCCCGCGGCGGTAAGAAGAAAGCTTGTAAGAATTTTCACCCTCACTTTTATGGGGAACAAATTGCAGGGTAAAGGTCAAGAGCTATACGCATGCTCCAACGAATGAAGGAAAAATGATACACATGCCGAAGGTCGAGGTTAATGGACAATGCTCATGCTAGTACAAGGGAGGCGGAACGTTATGTCCCATTGAGTGGCAGAGTTCCTACCCTCAGGTAAAGGAGAGGTCTATGCTCTCACCTTTGCATTTATGCTCATATTCATGATTAACATCTACGGGTACGTCAATGTCATCACTCGTGCTTATACTCGCAACCCGTCCATACATACATGCATGTTCATGCTTGCACTCATATGCATGCCCACGTACACACTCCCGTATATTCAAACATTTAGACGTCCATGCACATGGCCGCTATATATTCATGCATACATTCATGACTACAATCGCAGCATGTCTCCAATCACTCCCATCCTTATGTTCCTACTTGCATGTATGCTAGTACACATCCTCATGTTCATGATATGTCCATGTTCACTCCTAGTTAACATCCTATAGGCATATTTTCTAGTATCCTATACTTAGAAAAAATTTTGGCCAAAATTAAATTTTTCCTCACTTAGATAGAATCCCGACACGAATCTGAAGCGTAAGTTATTTAGTTGCATTTGTATCACACACCTGTGCAAGTGTGTATTTTTTGAGTATACGCCTGTGGCAAAGATAGGTTTATTACTCCCACCTCAGACGGACGCGTGCCTAGGCACACATCCGTGCTACTCTGACATTTACAATTCCTCTATCTCATAAGGCAGGGGGCAAAGTCAGAGGGCACACATCTATGGGTAAGCGAGCATTCAGACAAGAAGGTAAAATCCCGGTTTCAAATTGTGCGTGTCATACCATCCTAAAATAGAGTCAATCAAGGGTTAGGCCATTGGTTGACTCGGGGGCATGTGATGGATATACGCCCAATTTGAACCCGTTGACTTCCGAACCGTTGTATTTTTATCGTCCCATTTATGATTGTAAATCGAAACTTCAACCCGGACACTTCGCGAGAACATCAACGGCTCGGACGAGGCCGAAGCGCTCGTCCGGCCGAGGTAAACTCACCTAGGTGAGGTTGGGTGGCCACACCCGACCTCCCCTAGGGGAGATCGGGTCAGCCAACCCGATCTCTCCTAGGAGAGATCGGGTCGGCCAACCCGATCTCTCCTAGGAGGGATGGGGTTGGCCAACCCCATCCTCCCTAGGAGGGGTTGGGTGCCCTCACCCAACCCCTACCCTTGGGGGTCGGATTTCTCCTCCCCCCAAGGGCCCCGGCACCATTTTCGGACTCCCACACTCGGTTCACTCCGCCTACCTTCTCCGTATCCTAAGGTCTTAATTATGCGCTTAAAGGTTAATTAATTGTGTTTAAAGGTTAACGATGTCATTAAGCCACCTTAATGACACCGTTGCCTATAAATACCCCACCTTCACAACTCATTTGATCATCTTGGCAAGTTGCACAATTTTGCTCTGACATCTCTCTAGCTTTATCTCTCTAAAACCATACTGACTTAGGCATCGGAGAGGGTTCATCAGGCACCACCCCTCTCTGTGCCTGGTATTGCCCCTCTTGCAGGGTAGCAAGGAGAAGAGAGCCAAGGAAGCAGAAGAGCATAGAGCAGTAGGACAAGCCCCAGGGGTAAGAAGTACTAGCCTTAGGAGGTCAGAAGGAGAGAAGGAAAGGAGGTCAGAAGGAGAGAAGGAAAGGAGGTCAGAAGGAAAGGAGGTCAGAAGGAGAGAAGGAAAGGAGGTCAGAAGGAGAGAAGAGAAGGACATATATCAGAACGACTACCCTAAGGGAGCAGAAGGACATATGTCAGAACGACTAGCCCTAGGAACACTGAACCCGACATTTCATTAGTGGGAGATAAATTCTAGATTGACGACCCGTTGACCTAGACTTTATAACCTAACAATGTCATTTACAATTTTATGGAATTTTAATTTCTATTCGTATATTTGTTTACTTTTTTATGTACCATGTAATATTATTCAATCTCAAAGATAATAATAATTCGAGGTTCCATGTTCGAAACTCCTCAGGGCGTCACCTCGCGGTGACCTGTTTAAAAAATATCAGGTCTCATCTGGCCCACACAATGAGTCAAACATATGAGAATGCGAGAAGAACTGGACACGGGCCGGCCTCTTGACTATACTAGGCTGCTAGTGTTGCTACGTTGACGAGACCAGTGTATCTATGCGCTGGTTGCTCACTAAGTCAAGTCGGGAAAAAAAAAATCCAGATCGTGAGCAGGAGAGTTCGAACATTACGTAGCAGGATGAGTCTATGGTCGCCACTACTAGCCCATTCTTTTTTTTGACAAAAAAATAATAATAATATTCAATCAGTCATAACTTTTTATTTGCTACTGTGATTGACAGTCGATTTTTTTCTATGTGAATGTATATGTGAAGATAAATTAATGATATAATATATTTCAAGTTTATATGCACTATTATAACAAATTAATAAAAAATAATATGCATATATTATTTAAACATGTTGATTTAAAAATAAATATGTGCACAAAATATGAGATAATAACATTAAACAAAAATTTTATTTAAAATTATGAATTGTGCGAGTTCCGTGACTAGTTAATTTTAATTTTAAATATATGTGCATGCAAATGTATTCCCTGATTGATAAGTATTTATTTATTTTATATGAGTTTGTTGTGTGTAATTCTCTTACTGCTGATAAATAATATATAAATCTTAGTTTTCTAGGAGACTTTTTGTGCTAGCAATACATTTAGGAAAAAAAAAAAAAGCTCTTCTAGGATTACAATCCTAGTATTATTATTTATTAGATATCCCAAATA
The DNA here is from genome assembly GCA_036873135.1 of Clarkia xantiana subsp. parviflora. Taxonomy (NCBI): domain Eukaryota; kingdom Viridiplantae; phylum Streptophyta; class Magnoliopsida; order Myrtales; family Onagraceae; genus Clarkia; species Clarkia xantiana. The sequence continues at coordinate 12,587,155 of JAPTYO010000012.1, read as the reverse complement.
ATATAAAATGCTAATATAAGGATATTTTCGATTGACGACGGTCTAAATTAAGTAATGATATTACTAATGTTAAAATAACATCATTGGATGAGTAAATAATAATTCTTCTTCAACCCAAACCCAGCTGCTGCTCTGCTGCAACCGGAAAACTAACCAGATATTCGCTCCCGATATCGCTCCGCTTATTCTCCACGTTTCACGTGCGGCGCACGCTAGCAAGTGGAATAACCATAACTTTCTCAATACACATTAACTAACTGCACATTATTATTCCCTCCCTCCCTCACATGTATCCCTCTCTAAATTAATTAGGGTTAAAGGTACTTTTCATACCACATGTTTGGCCGAATGTGGCTTTTAGTACCGGATGTTTGGTTTTGTATACTTTTGGTACCAAACGTTTGGAAAAATGTAGTTTTTGGTACATCCGTTAGTTGGCCGTTAGTTTTTTCCGTTAAATGACATGTGCAAGTCACGTGACCGACCCTAAACTTTCGATTTTATTCAATTTAGTCCCTCAAATATATTCATAACTTTTAATTTGTTTAATTTAGTCCCAAAACTTCAAAATCAATTCCAATTTAACCATTGAACCCAATTGACCTAGCCGGACCTAGCCTAGGGCTAGGTCCGACCCTGGTTCGGGGTCGCTGGACCCAGCCAAACCCGACCGATTGTCGGACATAGCCCTAGGCTAGGTCTGGCTAGGTCAATTGGGACCTAGCCCAATTTGGGTCGAATTTGGGCTAGGTCCCAATTGACCTAGCCGGACCTAGCCTAGGGCTAGGTCCGACCCTGGGTCAGGGTCGGCTGGGCCCGGCGACCCCGACCCAGGTTCGGACTTAGCCCTAGGCTAGGTCCGGCTAGGTCAATTGGGTTCGATGATTCAATTAGAATTGATTTTGAATTTTTGGAACTAAATTAAACAAATTAAAAGTTATGAATATATTTGAGGGACTAAATTGAACAAAATCGAAAGTTTAAGGTCGGTCACGTGACTTGCACATGTCACTTGACGAAAAAAACTAACGGCCAACTAACGGATGTACTAAAAACCACATTTTTTCAAACGTTTGGTACCAAAAGTATACAAAACCAAACATCTGGTACTAAAAGCCACATTCGGCCAAACATGTGGTATGAAAAGTACCTTTAACCCAATTAATTAATATTACACTTTTTGTAATCCCCATTTTACTCATTTCGTGACTGAAAAATGGATTTGTTCGCCATCCCATACGTAAGCGGTTGAGTGTCCACATATTAATATATGTTTATACATTAGGATTATTATTATATATAATAGGTCCAATGCATATAGGATGGTATATATGCTACAAATTGTCATATGGCCACTTTCGTATATGATCGACAACTGTAATATCCACGGCAAATTAATACCACACCGTACAAAAGCATACCCGCCCGACAAATACGCATAAAACGTGATTCAGTGTGGGCGGATCACGTTGAATTTCACTTAACTTGCTCATGTTGATCTACATCTACACTCTATATATATTATATATACCTTAGAAACTTCTGCAACGACTTTTTACGTAATTATATACAAATAATTAAAACAATATTTCCCCCTCTTTAAATATGTCGTACCCTTTGGAAAAAAAAAACCCAAAATGGAATGAATAATTAATTTGCTAACTATGTTTAACATGTTGAACAAATTGCTAGCTGAATTATTATTTTTAACACTTACTTGTTTAAATTCACATGTGTATAATTCCTAGTTTTGTTATGATTTTCGTCTAATTTGGACACAACATTTGATGGGAAAGAATGCAACAAATTGCTGGTTAATGTTTAGTTAGTCGAACAAATTACTAACCAGTGTTTTAGTAACCAAATATATTGCTATATAGTATTTGGATAATCAACTTTTTTTAGAAAACTATTTTCTCTATCACATGCTGAAAGAATTTGTTCGACTTTCAAAACATCAACCGGATAATTAAATAGAGAATCAATTACTAACAATATTGAGAACACCACGCTACAGCCACCGTACAAAATCATATCCATCATCTACGGCGGAATAACATGATTGAGGATCCAATCCCATTATAATTAACATTCACTTCCAACTAAATCTATTTCGATCCACACTTTATATATATACATACATCCTCAACATCCAAACACTAATTTTTTGTTTTCTCTCTATAATATAGATATATAGTTGATCAGTTGATCAGGAGAGTAAATAAATAGTAAATATAATGGGGGTTATTGGTCAGAGCCGTTGGATCTCCCTCCTATTATGGTTGCTGGCCTTTTCCAGGCCGTCAGATGCGTCGGCGTTGTATAACGTAGCAAGTTATGGTGCAAAATCGGACGGTAGAACGGACTCCACCAATGCGTTCGCAAAGGCATGGGCGGTGGCTTGCAGCGGACGTGTGGCGTCGACAATATACGTGCCGAAAGGAAGTTTCGTGGTGAAGGCGGTGGTGTTTGAAGGTCCGTGTAAGCATAGGGTGACGTTTCAGATAAAAGGAACGCTGCTGGCGCCGTCCAACTACTGGAAGATGGGTGAGACGGGGCACTGGATTATGTTCAGTTACGTCAACGGGGTTACCATCAATGGTGGGACGCTTGACGCTCGGGCGGCATCTTTTTGGGCGTGTAAGAATGCAGGGGGTAACTGCCCCACTGCTGCACAGGCAAGTCTTTTTTAATTTCTTAACTGCCATCTGTCCTTTAACTTTTTATATATATAATATATATATATTTACCAATTTTCTTTTGCTAGCTCAATTTTAAACAATTTGTTAGCATATTTTTATAAAATTGCATTAGCGATAGGTAGCTCTGTTTAATGGTCCCAAAGTAGCAAGTTGAATTTGCTGTTCTCTGTGTAAATTGTTTGCAACTGACTAGCTTAACTTTTAAAATCTTCGTCAAATTGTCCTCATTTTGCCAACTAAATAATAATAATAAAAAATACTGTGCTAGAAATGCCAATTCTGGCAAGGGGCTTTTTATAAAATAAAAAAAAATGTATTTTTCAATTTAGTTGTCAAAATGGAAGCAATTTGACGATTTTGTCTTAACTTCGGGGGAAATACACGGGATGTAATTTATGGAAATTATAGAAAGTTGAATTTTTGGTGTAGTACAATTTTGTATAAGTTCGGTAAGCAATCTGTCCAACAATAACAAATTTTGCTAGCAAATTGTTTATAACTCTTGAATTTCAGCTAGAAAGTTATTATTTAACCCCAAAGTTTAGTGTGCAATTTTATATATTAAGGTTATAATTCACAACTTTCCTAACTCCTAACTAAACTTTGGGAATTTAGACAGGTGTTAATTTTATTTTTTTAATAAAAAATTGCTAATTTAACTTATACAAAGTTGCAAATGTGATAGTTTTCTTCAATTTGATGTTAATTTATAAATTGGGAAGAAAAAGATGGGAAAATTTGCAACTTGTTATCCAACAGAGACGAGCCATCATGGGATAATAGAGCAATTGACTCATCAACTTTTTGTGATGTACAATTTTTTACAATAAAATTTATTATTATTGTCAATTAATTAGTCCCTTTAAAATTTTATATTTACCCACTGAAATTTTTTATACTAATTATTTGTCAATAACTCAATTTTTTTTTCCAATTAACAGAATTCTAGCTTTGTAAATATTATTATCTGATCTTGCTGTAAAAAATCGATTATGATTGTTTGACCATTTTTATAGTTATTTGCAATATAATAAATATAAAAATAATTTTTATTTGTTAAACAATGAAACAAAATATATTACATATTTTAAGAAATGGAATAATTATATATCTATATTTAAGAAATAAATTCAGATTTTTAGTTTTAATTTTTTTTTAAAATCAATTAAAAAAAATTTGTTATGTGACGGACCTAACAATATAGGTCCTAGCAGGTCTGTTTAAAACGAACATTAACTATCCTGGACCGATCCAAGACCGTTAGGAGCAAGTATGTTTAAAACGGACCTAAACGGTCCATGACCAGTCCATGCTCAGTCGTACCTGCTAGCCAAAATTTGATGACATATATATATGATATATGTATGCGTGCAAATTAGACGTGTCTAGTGTATAGCAATTCAAACAAAATGTTGAATTAGCAATCTGTACTCTTAATTAAACCTTTTATTTAAATTCATGAACTAATTAGTTAGAGTATGGAATATATATGCAGTCTCTATCAATCCAGAGATCAAGCAATGTAGTGGTGAGCGGATTAACGTCGTTGAACAGCCAAATGTTTCACATCTTCGTAGCTCACTGTTTGAACGTCAACATTCACGGCGTCAACATTAAAGCCCCCAGCTGGAGCCCTAACACCGACGGCATCCACGTTCAGGATTCCACCGCCGTTACCATCTCCTCCTCCTCCATCAAGACCGGCGATGACTGTATTTCTTTGGGACCCGGATCCAATAATATCTGGATCGAACGAATCAATTGCGGCCCAGGTCACGGTATCAGGTAATTAATTAATTTATATCTCTAACTCTTCAAATCTAGATAAAATGTAATGGCTAATATTATATATGAAAATATGGCTAGTATTGGGAGTCTTGGACAAGAGAATAATGAAGGTATGGTTCGTAATGTGACGGTGTCGACTGTGGTGTTCACCGGAACTCAAAACGGAGTGCGTGTCAAGACTTGGGCTAGGCCTTATGCTGGCTCGGTCTCTAAAATTCTTTTCCAGAACATCATCATGAATAATGTGTTCAACCCAATTATCATCGATCAGAAATATTGCCCATCTGGAAAGAACTGCCCTACTCAGGTATATTTACCACTATATATGCATTATAAGAAGAGTTAATAACCAAGTTGCTTACAAAAATTTAAAAATTCGTGGGAAAATTTCGTTAAAATTTAATTAAACCCGTGCAAATCCGTATAAAATCTAAACTACGGTTTCTCTTGAATTTTATTTTTCATAATTGTTTAGTTTTTTTTGGATTGAATTGATGGTGACATCTTTTTCATTAAACGTGCGACATTTTTGTATTATTATTGATGCAGAGCTCAGGGGTGAAGATAAATGGAGTGACATACAGAAACATAAAAGGGACATCTGCAACTCAGATAGCCACCAAGTTTGTTTGCAGCAAAACCAAACCGTGTTCCAACATTAAGATGCAAAACATCAATCTTTCCCACTATGGCAAGAAGTTAACGACAACGTCCTACTGTGAATCGGCGGCGGTCAGTAACTCCGGCGTAACCGTCCCTAGATCATGTGCCTCTAGAAAACAATCTTTATTTTGAATAATAATTAATGCCTCGGTCAGAAAAAAAAAAATAAAAAAAAATTAAAGCATGGCCGGACGGACGGGACATTAATTTCCATAGACGTCGAAATGACACTGTCAATATGCAACATTCTTTACCAATTGATATCGGGATACACACTTTTATTCTCAATCGATGTGACTAGTCGGGATTGTATTTATACCTGATATCACTTTTCCTGTGAACCAAGATACATAGATTCATAATATCTATTGAACTGATCTGTATTTTGTACTTTAACATGCAACTAATTAACCATCAATATCCACTGAAAGTTGCAAAGAGAAGACAAAATAAAAATTATGAAGAATACTACAATGTTGAACTGATATCATATCATGCATACAAAAATCAAACTACATAAACACAACGGCCTTAACTGTGTCGCTTCATGATGCCGCGGTTTCCTTCCTACAACAAAGCATAAAAACACGACCTTTCTGCTGAAAGATTAGCAAAAAAAAAAAAAAAAAGACAAAATTGTGTCCATAATCAAACGTATTGTCCCGAAACGTTACTTGTGGCAATGCATCATGTGAGATTGATTGAGCTAGAGTATTTACAGCAACAAATTGCAGCTTCTGAATCAAAATATTGGGGAAAAGACAGCTGGTCTTCAACCACATCAGTGAACCCTTTGTGTCCCTGAGTCAGTTACAAACACCAAGACAACAAATAGTTCAAGATCATGATGTGTGCCTCTTCTCTTGTATGGACTATGATTAAGAACAAAAAAAAATAAAAATCTTTTCTCATAATGTTGTATTTCAAGTCAGAAATTATAGGCTTTTGCAAAGTTAAGGATATTTTTTTTCACCTTTTTTTTAATCTCCAGGTTGCAATAATTATGGCTTGTGGTAAATGGCACGGCATCACCACAAGCACTCCAGGCGCTTGTTGAGTTCACCTGCCTCTTGGTTCTGTCGTCTTTGAAGCGACACTATGACGAACACGGATGCGATGTCCCTGTTTCTCAGTGGTGCAACTTCCTTGGATTATCAACCTCAATATCACTTCCTTATCACGAGTATCTTCTGACGACCATTTATGCCGAATGTTATCACCAGACTCTTCATCTTCATGCCGCACCGAGATGTCCAATGATTGCTCCGGGTATATAATACCAGATGCAGGTGTAACCTGAGGCAAATTAAAATTTTAACCCACTCACAAAATACTTTTTAACAAATCCTAGTTGGCAAATCATAGATATGATATAATTTTCCCAAGTTAGCTTACATCAAGCCATCGTGGAAATCCAAATGAACCTCTTGGGCGATGATCCGATGCTTCGCCATCCTCCTTGACGGTGGCCAGTCCCTCAGAGATGAACTTAAACACGACCTTGTCTGACACGCTTTTGTTAGTGATTCTCACTATGGAAGCTTCCTGCTTCTCCAGACATATATTGTCTGTGTTCAGAGTTATTTCTGGGACTTGATGTAACTCTGCTAGCATGGATTTGATGCTCTCATTTGATCTGATAATTTTTCCAAACTCTTCTCTTCTCACTGACCGATCAACATATGCGATATCCACACTGTACTTGCACCGTACTGGTTTGTGGTCGCTCTCAGTTACTTCCATGACTGCCTCATACCTTCAGCATCGGAAAAATAGTAAAGAAACCTTTTCCAAACTATTTGAAGCCAATATTATCCAATTGTGGTTATCAAATGGTGCCCGGGTACCCATCAGGCAAGAGTGATTGTACTACCAATTGAACCAAATACATCGATAAATAGTTCGACAGTCCAAAATTGCCTGAACTAGAACTACTAACAGAAAGAATAAGGTAGTTTGGACAAATAGCTTATCCATATTTTAGGTTCAATGCAATAAAAATATGATAGATAGTACGTAGTACGTACATCAGGATAGATGTTACCACTGGACACCTTAGACTGCATTCTGATTCTGCAGATGATGATCGGGTGTCGCGATACAGAACTCGATCACACCAGGCGGGAATCCGCTTCTTCTCCCCAGAATCATATCCTAAGATCATATTAATGCAAATTAGTTCATGGCAGAGTAACAAAAATTAAAAGGGAAACACTTAGTCTAAAATCAACAACATGATCACCTAACTGAAGAAATGTGTTGATGGTTTTATTACCTGCTAAACCTGGTTTATGGGGTTCGAACTTATAAGTGGGAGGAAAACGGATGAGTGCTTCGCGCATTCCCTGGAAAACTCTACCCGCTTTCATCTCAGCCCTCAACTGATCCCGTTCTCTAAGCCAGTCAAAGCACCTTTGAGAGACAAAATCCCTTGCTTCATCATACGTTATACCAAAGAGCCTGTAGTTGAAATCACCCAGAAACACCACCATATCTGCCTCTGATAGATTAGACCTCCCATCTACATGTTGACCATCTTTATCTTTATCCTTTTCTTTATCTTTATCTTTGTCTTTGTCCTTTTCCTTCTCCTTGTCTTTCCCAGAAGTCTGAAGAAAAAATCCCAACTCCATGTTTTTAACAACAATAACTAGAAAGAAAACCTCATACTACATATAAAAATATCTGGAAAGCATGCACTTGTCATTTGAAGTGAAGTGATAGTAAAAGAAGACTTAACGTACGCTCGAACTGCGAGGCATCTGCGCAGACGCGGAGACACCAGCTGCAATAGAGAGTGCGAATGGAAGCCCAGAAGAATAGAGGAGCCAAAATAAATATATGGAGAAGGCGAGATAGCAACAAAGAATCAGGTATCGCAGCATACCAGCAGCAGCATTCAGTACATTATACGAACGGCTGAAAGCCATGGTTCGATAAATGTGATCAAAATCTGCATTTCTTCGATTCACTGCTTCCAGATGTGCTGCTAAGTGACAATTCACAAAGCACATTATCCGATCATGCACTCGGATCCTTAGTCCTACCCCTCCCTAAGTTAGTGTTCACAAAATTTATTAGAAATCAATCAAACCCTCTTTAATTTATAGAAAGATACATAATATTCAGTAAAAATCTTAGATCAAACTGGATAATGACATCTTAAAAATCATAATTCATTGAAACTAAACTATGCGCAATCACATGAGCACCAGGAACAAACCTTATTACCGATTGCACGACCAAAACCACATGGAACTGCTGCCACATCAACATCTCCAACATGTGTTCTAAGATTCTTTCTAACCCTATTCAACATATAACAAATCAGAATAATGTATTCTCATTTCTATCCAGTATATTGGCGATCATCTAATTGCTTACTTACCAGAGACCGATAAGCAAACCTGCCAGTTGCCTCGATCCCATCCGCTCAAAATTGTTTCCTTCATCCAATGTTTTCCCAATCGTGTCGAGCCATGCATTACCGACTGCACTACCTTCCATTCCGACCTGAAACAACCACATATATGTTAAAGCACTTGGAGTCAAACATATTATTGTTAAAGGAGAATGCATTATCCAAGCAATAGGATCCTACAGTTTCCTTTGCAGCGGACATGGCGAGAAAACCAGCACCCATATCCACTTCCTGGCAGCCAACAACAACAATCCCAACATCCGATGATGTAGAACCCAACCATATTGCAAGTGATTCTTGAGGGGGCTTCCCTTGTCCAACATTCCACGTTCCTACTAATATCTTGATATTATCTCTTCGTGTATATATTACTTCCTTTGAAGACAATTCTGAACGTATAGTGCTGTCTATTGGTCCTGGGGAAGCAACAAACCATCCCCTAATACCACCATGAGTGGCCAAACTATATATGCATTCACCACCTCCAACTGCAATATTTATCACAGGGCTACTGTGTGCTACCCATCCAGCAATTACATTCCCATCAAGATTCAGTACCTGCATGAACCCACTTACATAACCGACATAGATTCGGGTTCCGAGCGTGCCAAAGCATAAAACTGCACAGGATATGTAATTGAAATCGTGGAGGCGATTTCCATTCCCATCCCACTGGATTAGTAACCCATTTGAGCATCCGGTCCAAATCGTTCCATCGGCTGCAAGCAATATCGCCTCTGTTTTCTTAGCTTCCTCTTGAAATGCCCCTGCACCCTTTGTTGCTACTCGGCGGACTGCATCTGCAGCTCCCATTATAGCATTTCTCGATCTTTGCAGAATGCCCTGGGGTTTCTCCTTTTTTGTTGCAGGGATGAATTTGACCTTTATCTCATCTTCTACTGATTGTTCTGGGTGAGCTCCAGTCTCAAAACGATTCTCAATTTGACCCTCTATATTGAACACTTTCAGCAGTTCCTTAGTGCGGGCGTTCCTGTAGGATTAAAGATCCCAATATAACAATGCATCTTCCTTCATCCCCAAGTAATATCATGATAGTCTTTTACTTAGTATGCTAATTGAAATAAAATAAGAAACAATCATGTTCACGTTTGGTCCTTCTGATGACAAAAAATATTCAGGATAACCGTGATCATAATCTAAACCTCACAGTCAAATGAAATTACTGTTACCATCTATGACATATGATCCTTACGTACAAAGTATCTAGACTTTGAACAATAATTCTGCTTAAACACACTACTGAAAGAGAAACCTACCACAAGGAGAAAGAGAGAGCTGTCACTGCCCAAACTTTCCTTCTGCCATTATCAGAAAGCAGGCACTTCACTTCGGCAGAAGATATACTGCAATTACCATTAACAGTGACTTGGCTTTTGAGGTCAATGCCAGATCTCTCCACAAGGAGAGCAGCCATGTGCTTTTCCTCTGGGGACAAAGATAGAGATTTCTCAATGGTTTCCCATGGCCAGATCTTTATTATACCACCTTCTGAACCAGACCAAATATCACCTGTTGGACAAGATACACAAATAAAAATGCAACCTAGTTAATTGAGCGAAGTTATCGATGTCCCCATTGGAATGAATAGCTAAGAAGAGACAGCTAGCTCACCATAAGCATTGATGACCAAGGCAAGAACAGGACCACGATGTGCTTGCCAAGAGAGACCTTCCTTGAATGGGTTATCATCAAAAGGTTGATCCATCTTCCAGGACCTAATCCTCCCATCCTTGTGACCCGTCCACACCAACTTGTTTGCATCGTCAACAATCAAACACATTGTGGGCGATGTGGTCACTGACTCGTGAAAGGGCGCAGCGTCCTCATCTCCACGCCTAACTCGACCACCAAGCCCCCATCCAATGTCGTACACGCTGTCCAGGTTCCAAAAGCGGATCCCGTTCTCCTGGCCGGCCCACAGTTGCCTATCCGTGCACGCGATGTTCCGCAGGAACTTCCCCACCTGAGTCTCCTTCAGCGGATGGGGCCTCAGCTCAACACAGGGTGGTCTAGCAGGATGCACGGCGGCACGCGTGGGAACCTTGAAACTACCGACTCCGCCGCCGCTGGCAATGAACTCCGGCAAAGGTTGGGGATCGTCGGCGCCGTCGGGGGCATTGCAATCAGAAGTGTCGCCGGAGGAAGAGTAGCGGAAGAAATTTTCGTTCTTCCCATCAGTAGTAGATGAGTCCTGAAACTGGTCGACAACGTTTTTAATGACGCGATCATCGTCGAGGGAGTGCTTGCGTCGTTGGGTGCGCTGGGAGGAGGGGCGAAAGAGCTGAGAGTACGAGTGTGAGTTCTTAAGATTAGGAGGAGTATTGGCAAGGGAAGCCAATGCCTCCCTCTCTTCATCTTCGATCTTGTGATCGTCCATGGTCGAAGCTGGCGTTGGGAGGTGACTTGATCCGGAGAGCGAAAAGAGAAGAGGAGGAAACAAAGCAAATTATGGAGAAGAGAGAAAGAAGAAGAAGGGAGGGAAAGGAGGCGAAGAAAGCTCAGGAGATGGGATTAAATCGAAGCTGATCCTCGTCATTCTACTAGTACCCATCCACGTGTGTTTCTTTGCCTTGTCTTGTGGTGTGGCCATTCAACTGTCAATTTGCCTTATTTGGCATTTTCCTCAAAATCTAACAACAAAAAAACTCAAAAGAATTTCATAAAATGCATGGTCCGAAGTTGATAGACATTTCAAAATGTCAGAACACAAATTCCAATCACAGTGGCAAGTGTGCAATAAAAACCAACTTTTGTGGCATTTTGATGACAACACCCGGTCGGAATTTTTCGATGCGTTTATTTTGAATTTTTTTTTTAAAATAAATAGTTATATCCATAACTTCAACTTCTATTTCATTTTTTGGCCAGTAAAAAAAAACTTATATTTCATTTTCAGAGAGGATCACATGGTTACTCTGTTAGTTCGCCATTAAGAATTTCTGTTAAGTCTCACGTGTTTGTCATGTGCTAATATAATATTTAAAAATTAATTTAAAAAATAATGACTATTATGCCATTCATCAACTTCCTTCCTTTATTTCACTTTTGAGAGAGCCCTAGAACCTCATCTTCAAAACTAGAACTCTTCATCTTCCTCATTCGGTTTGATCATGTCGTCGCCTTCGTCGTCACCTCATCGTCTCTCTGTCTCTATCTCTTGCGTCAAATTCTTCGTATCTTTGTCATATCCATATCGCCGTCTAGGGTTATGTTATAGTTGTTTCTTCTTTAACCTTAAGTTTTGCAGCAAAAATTCTACAACTAGGCTAAGTTATTTTTATATACAAATCTCTGATAGCTAGGTTTAGTAAGTTATTCTGCAGCAAAAAATCTCCTTAATTTGTTGATATAAATTGAATAATATAGTTGATTAAGTAAGTTATTTTGATCAATTTCTAAGCAAAATAAATTAGTTAATCCATGGTAAAAACAAAATGGACAAGGCATAGAGAGAACATTTCAACTTCAACTAGCATAATTACACCATACAATACTGTCCTAGCTAGCTACCAAGAATAACGTAGATACAAGAGGATTATTGCATACAACCCTAACTAGAATTAATAACCTAGATATAGGAGGAAGATTGCATGTGTTTTCAAATTAGAGCTAAGACTATTGTCATTTGGTGTATATGGGCCGCCATAATTGAGAGCACATTAATATAAACCCAACAAATTAAGCATAATTAGAGTTAGGCACATAAGGGATTTTGGGTTTAGGCCAAAATCTCTATGGGCCATAAACCCAATTGTAATGAATTTCGGCCGAACTGCATAGGGTAAACCCTTGGTGGGTTTTGCTCACCTCCTCTTATAAATAGGAGGAGATAGGGGATTTCTTATGGTTGATCACTCTCTCTATTTAGTTGACTAGACAAGAAATCTCTCTACTTATATTCCAAGAGGTTCGGCCGAAGTGGTCCTAGACCAAGGAGGTGCCGAAATTGTGTCAACAATTTACCATAGAGATCTGTCCCGTCACCGAATTGAAAGAGGCTTTGTTGTGAAGACAATTGCATGTAGATTTCTCCTTAACAAGAGTTCCTGAAGGACCCGACCGGCAGATCGAGAAGTCCCTCTGTGACGATTCTTGGGCTACGGAAGATAAACTGGTATATGCCCCTTTCCGATGTGTAATTAGTTACCTAACATGTACACATGTTTTAATTTGTAGTAACTATCCCCTAATTCCAACAATGGTATCAGAGCATGTGTAGGGAGTTCATGATTTTTGATAAAATTGGTGTTCATGATTTTTGGTAAATTTGATTTTCATGTATTTAGTAAAATTGATGTTCTTACTAAAATATTATTTTTATCAAAATTAAACTTTGGATTTGTGATTAAGGTAAATTTTGATCTAGAAATTTGACCACCAAACCCTAGGAACAAGTTTCGCCGAACTAGGTGTAATTTTTTTGATTTATTCGGCGCCAAGTTACCTCAATATCGGTCGGCCTAGGGGTGATTTAGGAATAAAATATTATGAAATTAATTACCGATTTATTATATGCATGATTTTAGGGATATATATATACTAGTTATTATTTTATTTTCTAAAAATTGAGAAAATATATTATTGATAGATTTTATCCTAAATAGAATCTTGATAATTAAATATATATATATATATATATATAAATATAGGTTAATTCCAAAAAAAATCATGTGGTTTGCAATTGTTTTTAGAAATAGCCACTTCATGGTTTTACGGGAGTTTTTTATTTAGCCTAGATAATTATTGAGCTAAGCTCCACTGTTAGATTTGCCATTTCCATGTAAAACTCTACCTAATTACTTTTTTTTTTGCCGCCCCTACCCTAATTACAATTTCATAAAAGATGAAGTTAAATCATATATTCATGTCGGCATATATAGCGTGAAGGCAAAGAATTCTACCTCCAGAAGGAATCAGCATCTAACATCTTATTCGACATCGCTAATTTCTCGTCAAATCTTCGATCAAGTTCTACCTTCGATAATAGAGAGATTGATTCTACACAATCGCTCGAGAATTTTCGAGAGAAAGAAGATGATCTCAGTCTGAGATTGGGGAATTAGGGTTTTCTCAACGAGCCTGATAGATAATTACCAATTGCAGTGGCCTACGATGAGTTCTAATAACTTGTTAATCTCATACTTATCATTGAAGGTATTAAGTTTGATTGTTATAGATTTTGACGTGTTTTGTTAATATTTGTAGGATAACAAACAAATTTCTTATGAAATCACACCATTGTGGAAGAGATAATGGTTTAGTCGATGTCGTTGTTGAAGCTGAGGTAAATCTAGTCCATGGGAAGAAGAATGATGTTGATGTCTGATGGGTTCCGATGTAATCGTTAGCCTCGTTAACAGTCAATAAACGGCGGGTAAGCCTAGAGGGCCTCGCGAAAGACCTGGAAGGTCAAGAAGACCAAGGCGAAAGGTCCCGACAGAGGGAGTCCCGATGATGAACGGTCCCGACAGAGTCGGTCCCGATAGGCGAGCTGGATGCTCCCGACGAGAAGCCTCTGAGTAGGCCCCGATATGCCTTTGAGAAGGTCTCGATAATAAAGCCCCGAGAATGCTGGCCCTGTCCCGTGGGACGTGGGGTCCTGGGTTGTGACCTAGAATGAGACAACTCTGGAGTCCCCGATATGGATCGGGACTTGTGATCAGAGGATAAGACCAAGAAACCCGCCTACTAGATAGAGTAGTGGGGAAACGGTTAAGATACGGATAAACTCCCCCGAGATACGCAGGGCGTGCCCGAGATACGAGGAGCGCGGGCGAGATACGCGGAGCGTGGGGCGAGATACACGGAATCCTGAACGAGATATACGGAACGTGGGTAAACTGTCAGGCGCGGTTACAGGTAACTGAGGTAACTTCCCCTCCTATATAAAGGAGGAAGTTACCTCAGAAAGGTTACATACACACTCTCTAATACGAACTTAGACTATTGCTATCCATCCCATCGTTCAAACTCTCATTTAAGCATCAGAGAGGGATTCTGGATCACCACCCAGATCATTCCCTTTTTGCAGGATTACGCGGAGCCAAGGAGTTCAGGTTTTCCGTCAAGGACGTACCGGAGCTTCGACCGTGATCCAACATTGGCGCAGTCTGTGGGAAACTTACAAAAATTCACAATAGTTTCTACTAGATCGATGGCTAGTGGTGGCAAGCAGAAGAAGCAAGTCCCGGCGAGCAGTTCTCGCCCTGCTGGAACCGTGAATTCCGCGTTGCCGGAGCGTGCTGCTGAACAAGGTGATCACCCTGCTGTTTCTCACACAGGGGGGCATGGTGAAGATCACGAGGTCTCAGTCCGAGACACGGCGGTGAACAGGGAGGATATCCCAAGAAGGGAGGTGGATGCTCCTCCAAATCCGGTGGGGCACAGGGAGGAAATCCTGCGGAGGGAGGTAGGTGCTTCCTCAAACCCGGAGTTGGCTAAGGCAATAGCAGATGATATGCCCATGTTCCTGGAGGCCATGGAGGCTCTTCTGGACAGAAGAGAGGCTGCCAAGAGAAGGGGAGAGTTGCCTCCACCTCCTCCAAGGGAGGTTCAAGAGGAACAGGAGGTTCAGTCCAGGAATAGGGGTAAGGAACCCGAGCACTCGGAAAGGTTCGTGGTCGACGGTCCCGGACCAGTGCAATACAGGACCATTCCCCTGAATGGCCCCATCACCCCCGATCAGGTGGTGAAGATCGTCAACATTTGCATGGGCGACCAGAAGCATATGACATCGGAGCTGAGGGATCGATCTACTCATCCTTTTGTTCCACGGCTGATAGATACTGTCGCCCCGCCAGGGCTAGGTATTCCGACCATCAAGGAGTACGATGGTGAAGGGGACCCAGTCCGCCATGTTCAGAGGCATGTCCAGGCTTGTATGGGTAGAACCGCGAATGATGACCTCGTGTGTTCGCTGTTCCCGATCACATTGGGAGAAAGGGCCTTGACGTGGTTTTTCAGCCTACCGCCAGGATGTATTACTTGCTGGACTGATATGCACGACCGCTTCATCAAGCAGTATCAGGGTCGTCGGTGCCTCTTGAAGAGTGTGAGGTCTTTGACCCAGGTGGTGCAGAGGTCCAACGAATCGTTGGCGTATTACTACCAACGGTTCACTGCTAGTGTCGCCGAGATCGACGAGGAGATATCGGAGGGAGAGACCATCCGCACCTTCCTTCGGAACCTAACTGCCCCATATGGTTCCGATCTGATGCATAGTGTGGCTGCGAAGGCTGTGTGGAGTATGGAAGCTTTGTAAGCGAGGGTGAAGCAGCAAATCGACGTGCAGGAGTCGAAGATTGCTGCCGGAGAGCTTGATCCTCCAAAGTCAGGAAGAGGAAAGCAATCGTTCAAGCTGTCGGACGATCGCAAAGGGAACGACAAATCGGAGGGAAGTAGGAGCCGTGGTCGCACCGATAGAAGGGAGGACAAGCGTCCTCCGAGGAAGAATAACCGAGAGGATCGTCACGTTCCTCTCAACAGTTCGATGGCCGCCGTGCTAGCGGTGATGGATCGGCAGGGTCTCGTCCGATACCCCCCGAGGAAAGAAGGTGAATTCTTAGGAGGTCGCTCTGATCGTTACTGTCGGTATCACCGAGCCAATGGTCACGACACAGATAACTGTCGGGAGCCGAAGAAGGAGATAGAGAAGCTGATCCAGAAGGGGAAGCTTAAGGAGTTTGATGGTAGGGGACGGTGCCGGTCCCGTTCCAAAACTCGATCGCGGTCCCGTTCCAAGTCCCGCGATCGATCTCCAAAGAAGAAGAAGGTTGAGCCGGAATCTTCCGGTGCCCGTAAGGAGAGGTGGGGAACCATCAATGTCATTCATGGAGGAATGGCGGCGGGAGGTGATACCTCCGCTTCTCGGGAGAATTACGCTTCCCGTATTTCTGCTGCCGTGGTGTTAGGAAAGAGGTCCCGATCGTGGACTATGAAGGAAGAAATGGTGATATCTTTCTCAGCAGAGGATCTGATAGGCGTGGAGAGCCCCCACGATGACGCCTTGGTCGTGACCTTGGATGTGGATGGATTCGAGATGAAGCGGATCCTGATAGACAGAGGGAGCTCCTCCGACATTCTGTTCATGGACGCCTTGGAAGCCATGGGAAAGACGAAGAAGGACCTGACGCATGTGAACTTTCCGATGGTTGGATTCTCTGGTTCTACTTCCTATCCGCTGGGAATGATCACCTTACCGGTGGAATTCGGTAGTGGGTGGAAAGCGGAAAGGCGGAACGTGAATTTTGTCGTGGTGGAGTCTGCGGGGACGTACAATGCTATCATCGGAAGGACCACCATCAATCCTCTCATGGCAGTCGCCTCGACCGTCCACCAGAAGATGAAGTTCCCGACTGATAATGGAGTTGGGGAGGTCAAGGGTGACCAGGTAGCATCCATGAAGTGTTATGTCAACGCCACCTGAAGGATAAGGAGGGAAGCTATAGCTGTCCTTCAGACTGATGCCGATCCTCGAGAGGAGTTTGGGCGTCCCGCCCCCATGGAGGATCTGAAAGAGGTCGAGATTGACGGACCTCAAAGAAAAGTGAAGATCAGGTCTGCTTTGTCGGAGGAAAGAGCCCGAGAATTGATCGAGCTCCTGAAGGATTTCAAGGAGCTGTGTGCCTGGTCCCCGAGCGATATGCCAGGAATCAGCCCCAACGTAATAGTGCACGAGCTGAAGATTGATCCCGCGATCAAGCCTATCATGCAGAAGAGGCGCCCGATGGGCGCAGATAAAAGGATCGCGATCCAGCAGGAAGTGGGTAGGTTGCTCGACGCTGGATTCATCAAGGAGCTCCGATTCCAGACTTGGGTCGCTAACCCGGTCCTGGTGAGGAAGAGTAACGGGAAGTGGCGGATGTGTGTCGATTTCCGCGACTTGAACAAAGCTTGCCCGAAAGACTGTTATCCGCTCCCGAGAATCGACCAGCTGGTGGATGCCACGTCGGGACATGAGCTGCTGAGCTTTATGGATGCTTATTCTGGTTATAACCAGATCAAGATGGCGAAGGAGGATGCCCCCCACACAGCCTTCTATGCTGATAGTGATGTCTACCACTATGATGTTATGCCCTTTGGGCTGGTCAATGCTGGAGCAACTTACCAGAGGATGGTGAACAAGTTGTTCGGGGACATGCTGGGAAAGACCATGGAGGCTTATGTGGATGACATGTTAGTGAAGTCCCGACAGGCGGGAGACCATGTCCGCAACTTGGCGGTGGCGTTTGAGCGGATGAGGTTTCATCAAGTTCGTTTGAATCCGGACAAGTGCGCTTTCGGAGTGAACTCGGGGAAGTTCCTAGGCTTTATGGTGAGCCAAAGAGGGATCGAGGTGAATCCCGAGAAGCTGAGAGCAATCGAGGAGATGCAGTCTCCGAAAACCCATCGGGAGGTTCAGGTATTGAATGGCCGATTAGCCGCGATGAGTCGTTTCTTATCCAAGGCGAGTGACCGAGCCATGCCATTTTTCGATGTGCTAAGGGCCCACAAGAAGTTCGAGTGGTCCGACAAGTGCGGGGAGGCATTTCAGGCGCTCAAGCAACATCTCCGTACCCTCCCGCCATTGGCAAAACCGGTTCCAGGCGAGCCGCTTTATCTATATTTGGCTGTTTCTGAAGTTGCTGTTAGTTCTGTGTTAATAAAGAATTTTAAGGGCAACCAAGTTCCTGTTTATTATGTAAGCAAGGCGTTTGCCAAATCTGAAATGAATTATCCCGCTGTTGAGAAGTATCTCTTTGCGTTGATTATTACTGCTCGAAAGCTGAGGCCTTACTTCCATGCCCATGAGATTACGGTGTTAACTAATCAGCCCTTGAAGCACTTTTTGAACCGACCGGAGGCGTCGGGGAGATTGGTGAAATGGGCAGTCGAGCTTACGAAGTTCCGTATTCACTTTGCTCCGAGGACGGCTATTAAGGGCCAGGCATTGGCGGACTTCATAGCAGAGTCTACAGCACCCGATCTGAAAGAAGCAGGTCCTGTAGAGGGGGCAGCCATGGAGGTCCCGATAGCAGAACAACCAGAACAGCCAAATGAGGAGAACACTTGGGAAATGTACACTGATGGTTCTTTAAGTGTAGAGGGATCGGGGGCAGGATTTGTATTGATACCGCCTGGTAGAGGCGAGCCCCTGCGATATGCCTTGGCCTTGACGTTTAGGGCCACCAACAATGAAGCTGAGTATGAGGCTCTCATCACGGGCCTTAAAATTGCCAAAGGTACGGGAGTGGATCATTTAAAGGTGAAATGTGATGCTAACCTGATCGTGAATCAAGTCCAGGGGAATTACGAGGCGAGGAGCCCGACAATGAGGAAGTATTTGCACGAGGTGCAGACTTTGAAGGGAAGCTTCAAAAGCTTCGACATTGAGGCAATCCCGAGGGAAGAAAACGCGGAGGCAGATGCCTTGAGCAAATTTTCCCTGGGGGTAGCCCCCGAGGAGAATCGGAAGGTGCACTTTCTGGAGAGGGTAATTATCTCAACCATCGATCCATCAGAGGTATGTGCTATTGAAGCATGATCGGAGGAAAAAGAGGAACCCACCTGGATGACCCCGATAGTCACATTCCTGACTACGGGGGCACTCCCCGACGATGAAGTGGCAGCTGTCAGGTTGCGTCGAATCGTAAGCAACTACGTGATGGTGGACAACCAGTTATATAAGAAGGGGCATGTAAAGCCTTTTCTGATATGTGTGGCGAAGCCTGATACGAACCGGATTCTAAGAGAGTTGCACGAAGGAGTCGCGGCCTGTCATGAAGGGGCCTGATCCATTGTGAGGAAATCGCTGAATTTAGGCTACTACTGGCCTTCGATGAACAAGAAAGCGATAGCGTTGGTCCAATCTTGTGATGCGTGCCAGAGGTACGCTCCGAATATCGTGGCTCCTGCCGCGAATTTGATGTCCATCAAGAGTGCTTGGCCCTTCGCGCAGTGGGACATTGACTTGGTGGGACCCCTTCCGCAAGCTAAAGGTCAGTGCAAGTACTTGCTTGTAGCCATTGATTACTTTTCGAAGTGGATAGAGGCTAAGGCGTTGGCCAAGACGACGGGGAAACAGATCGTCAAGTTTCTCCAGACTCAAATTGTATCCCGGTACGGGGTTCCTCAAGTGTTGATCAGCGATAATGGTCCTCCGTTCAATGGGGCTCAGTTGAAGGAGTATCTGGAGGAGTTGAACATCGAGCATCGGACAGCCTCTGTCCGCCATGCTCAGACTAATGGCCAGGTGGAATCAGCTAACAAGATCGTAATGGATGGCTTGAAGAAGAGGGTCTATGCCTTGCAGGGTCATTGGCTAGATGAGCTTGAAAACGTGTTGTGGGCTGTTAAAACAACACCCAAGCAATCGACGGGGGAGACTCCGTTTGGCCTTGTTTATGGCACGGAGGCAGTTGCTCCCGTGGAGATAGCGGTGGCGTCCCATCGCATGAGGTATTATGAGCCTCTGACGAACGAAGAAATGAGACGTCTGGACTTGGACTTGCTTGAAGAGAAAAGGTGGAAGGCTGACGAAGTTCAGGCTCGGATGCGTCTGGCAACAGCCAGGTACTATAATCGGCGGGTCAAGTCCCGACAATTCTTCGTTGGAGAACTTGTTTGGCGGAGGAATGAGTTCGTCTATCAAGATCGGATAAACAAGCTGTCACCGAAATGGGAGGGACCTTAAAAGATCGTAGGGATGCCAGCCCCGAATGCGTACAAATTAGAGGACCTTGATGGCAAGACGTTGAAACATTCTTTCAGTGGCGCACACTTGAAGAAATGTCATGTTTGATCCTAAGTCGCCTTAAGTGGTGCGTGACGTTAAGTCGCCGCGAATGGCGCAAGTTATCTATGTAAGCAAGCTTTGAGTTATTAATGAATAAAAGAAGTTGCTTCCGATCAAATTGCTTTTAGATTTATTCCAACTGTTGGGAAGTCGTCTTTATGGCGCGATAAAAAGCCTTTCGAGGTACGATTAAAAAGCCTTACGAGGTACGATTAAGTCGTCTTAAAGGACGCGATAAAATCCTTTCGAGGTACGATTAAAAAGCCTTACGAGGTACGATTAAGTCGTCTTAAAGGACGCGATAAAAGCCTTTCGAGGTACGATTAAAAAGCCTTACGAGGTACGATTAAGTCGTCTTAAAGGACGCGATAAAAGCCTTCCGAGGTAAGAACAAAAGCCTTACGAGGTATGATTAAGTCGTCTTTATGATGCAACAAAAATCCTAGGTATGAATAAAAGCCCTAAGGGGTCCGAGTAAGTCGTCTTTATGATGCAGCAAAAAGCATTAAGGGGTATGATTAAGTCGTCTAGAATGACGCGATAAAAAGCCTTAAAGGGTATGATAAAATCATCTTAAGTGATGTGCGAAATTGCCTTGAACGGCATGGACGAGAAACCTTAAGTGGTGAGGTCCCGAGAAAAACGTCGCGAAGGACGTATGAAATTACCTTAAATGGCACGGGCAAGAAGCCTTAAGTGGTAAGTTCTTGTGAAGCATCGGAAGGATGTATGAAGTCATCTTAAGTGATGTATCAGAACGTTTTAAGTAACGAGTCAAGTCGCTTTAAGTAGTGCAATAATAATCGAGACATAAATAGATAAAGGGAATTTTTCATAAAGGCTCGAAGGCCTGAAGGTTCCGATAAAAGGAGGAATTGTGAAGAGGAAATTACAAGGACTTAAAGAATGAAGCATTAAGCCTGGTCCTTGTTGGAAGTTGGGTCCTCAGCAGCTTCGGAGGGAGCAGAGTTCGCGGGGTCCAGGGCAGAAGGCTCCGCAGTTCGTGGAGTCGGGTCCGCGGCACCCTCGGGGGCATCGTCCTCATCACTCTCCGCGGGGAGGTTGAAGTATTTCTCCGCGAAGGGGGCGAGGGTCTCAGACTTCTTGAAGTCAATGGCATCCTCGTATACCGTGTAAAGCTCCTCGACGACATTGAACAGAACGTTCTCCACCTCGGCATTGCAGAACCTCACGGCATCCGCCCTGAAATCGTCAGAGTTCCGATACTCCTCGCGACCCTGAGCCTTTGCCTCAGCCAGCTTGGCAAGAAATTCAGCCTTCTCGGCCTCTAGCCCTACCTTGGCTTCCTCGAGAATGCTCTTCTCGAGGACGAGCTGCCTCTGCTCCACTTCATGCCGCTGTTGTTCCTCTTTGAGCGTCCTCCGCTCCCGACGCAACACGGCTTCATCGTCATGGACCTGCTTTTGCAAGTCCATAGCCTTCTGGCCAAGGAGGGTCTGCTCCTTGGTTATCTTTTCCCTTGCCGCCACAGCATCGGCAAGGTCCTCCTGGAGCTTGGCCAAGGCGTCGGGGTCCGACCTGGCCCGCTCCTCCTTCAGAGCATCCTTCAGAGTGAGGATGTAACCAAAGCAGCGCTGTTGGTTCGCAGTTTCCTGAGGCAAAAGGAAAAGAGGTTAAGGTCCGATAATCGAAGGCAAGAGCAAAAGTGAAAGTATGGTTTTACCTCCATCCGACGGATGGCCATGTCGCGAAGATCCTCGTCGATATCTTCGTCAGCCAAGGAGATCGGACGTCTCAAGGATGGTGGAATTGACCCTGCCAGCAGGTGCAGGGCCAATTCTGGCTGAATGTCTCCCCGATGGAGTGGGACCCCTCGAAGAGACTCGATCGGGTTCCAGGGAACCGTCTCTTGATCGGGGGTGTAAACCTCGTAGAGGCTCCCATCCAGGGGAAGAGGAGGGACGATCCTGGAAGCCTCGGTCGGAGGCTCCGGAGTGGGAGAGCGCAAATTCAAGGGAGGAATCAGGGACACGTCCTCCACAGCTGGCCTCAGGATGCTCCGCCCTGGCCTCCGACGGGGAATCAGGTCTTCATTTGGCTCCTCGGAGGAGGGGGAAACATCCAAGTCGGTCACCTGACGGAACTGAGTTTCCGTCGGGGTATTCTCTGTTATCGGCTCCCGTGGAGTCGCAGCCCTCGCTGGAGTTGCAGCCTTCGTCGGAGTGAGAGCCTCCGATGGACCTGCGGTTGCGGGACGAATAAAGTCAGGAAGTTTATTATTGGGGCACCAGAAGACCCCGCGCGGGACGTACTGGTCCTTTCCATAGAAGTTGTAATAGCCCGCCTTGAGGACGCGGGGGGTTTCCCCTTGAAGTATGTATTTGATTTCTCTGACCCGCGCCTGCTGGTCGAGGGGGATAAACTCCTTGGGAACCAACCTCCTGTATGTTTTAATAGCTTGGCGAACACGCTTACCTTCCTCGGCGGTAGTGACACCGAAGGCCTTGTTCACCTCCTCTCTTTTGGCCCGCTTGGCCATCTCGACTTGCTCCTCAGTCGGAGGAGCCGCAGAAGAGGAGGCTCCCCTCTTCAAGGACTTCCGCTTCCGCTTGGAGCCTGAGACAGCGTCGGTCTCCCCCTGCTTCAACATGAGATGGGTCAGCAGAGATGCCTTCTTGGCTGCAAAAATGAAAGGAAAAATGTAGTTAGAAGTGTTACCCAAAGAACCAAATTGTCGGAAATTGAATCGAGGAGTTGGACCCCGATCTTGATCAGATCCCCCTCCACGAGTTTATTGGCGTCAAGGGGAGCGAAGGACTCCCCCCAACGATAAAGCTGGATAAGTTGAAGGGTGTTGAAGTCGTCCTCGGTGTAGGACTCAAACTTGGGGGCAGGGTCCGCGACGACCTCCCACTGGGGCCACGGGACGGAGCTGTTCTGGACGAAGAAGTAGTACTTCTTCCACCCGCTGTTGTCGGACCCTGAGTCGCGAAGGAACCCCCGATCCTTGTTGAATTTCCAAGTCTCGCCATCCCAGCCGAAGCGGGCGAGTTGCTCCTTGGTCCATTTGGGAAGTCGAGGGGTGAGGAGCAGACCCCAGCCTTGTTACATTTCATTCCGTAGAAGGTACGGAAGAGCAGCAGGCTGTACGTCCATTGTTGGCGGAGGCACAGGACTTGGAAGGCGTTCCACACGCGGATAGCGTGTAGAGAGAAGGTGGTTGGATGCGTCTTGTAGAAGTTACACATTTCAACCAGATTCCCGCAGAAAGGGAATCGGATCCCGGCGTTTATCTGTCCCGTGGAGACAAACACTTCTCCTTCCCGAGGATGGGTAACTATGTGTTTTCTCTTGGTGGGTTGGTGAGAATCGTAGGGAAAGCGAGGTTCCCAGGCCGAAGTGATGCAACCTTCCCGGAGAGCAGCTTCATAAAGGGTCTCAGAGATTTCATTAATAGCAAGCTCGAACGTAAAGAGGTTCCTTCCTCTAGAACTGGCCTCGTCTAAAAACGGCCATAACGGGAAAACTTAGGCAAGGAAAAGAAGATAATATAAGTAAATCACGGAGGCAAAGAAGGAAAGTCTTACCAGACATAGTGGGTGATTGATCGGAGAAGACGGAGAGAAAATCTTGACGGCTAGAAGCCTTGAATCGCCGGAGAATCAAACAAGACTTGAAGAGAAAAGCTTCGAGGTTTGACAATGGCAGAGCTTTCAGAAATCAGAACGGTAAGGAAGGCGTGAATAGTGCCAGGGTTTTGGCTTTTATAGATAAAAAGACAGTTGTACAAATTCAAATCTGGACCGTTGAAGACGAAACGATTCAATCTGGATCGTCGAGATTATAGGGGACAGTACGGAAGAGACGTTAGTGACGTAATACTGCTTTTTCAGAAAGCAGCAGTCACGCCTGCTTAGACGTCGTTTCATCATCCCTTGCATTTAATGGTGGAGTAACCGAGAAGTCTCCTCGGATTTGGCAACTGTCCTTAGAGTCTCGAGGAATCGTGAGCGAGAAGCTCTGTGATTAAAGAGTTGCACCCAAGGTAAAAGCCTCCGATGGTAATATCGGGAGGTCTGAAGATGAAAGCCTTCAACGATGATGTCGGAAGGTCCGGAATTGGAAGACACGACGGACTATAAGTCCCTCATGTCTTGGGGGCAAATGATGGGTTCCGATGTAATCGTTAGCCCCGTTAACAGTCAATAAACGGCGGGTAAGCCTAGAGGGCCTCGCGAAAGACCTGGAAGGTCAAGAAGACCAAGGCGAAGGGTCCAGACAGAGGGAGTCCCGATGATGAACGGTCCCGACAGAGTCGGTCCCGATAGGCGAGCTGGATGCTCCCGACGAGAAGCCTCTGAGTAGGCCCCGATATGCCTTTGAGAAGGTCTCGATAATAAAGCCCCGAGAATGCTGGCCCTGTCCCGTGGGACGAGGGGTCCTGGGTGGTGACCTAGAATGAGACAACTCTGGAGTCCCCGATATGGATCGGGACTTGTGATCAGAGGATAAGACCAAGAAACCCGCCTACTAGATAGAGTAGTGGGGAAACGGTTAAGATACGGATAAACTCCCCCGAGATACGCAGGGCGTGCCCGAGATACGCGGAGCGTGGGGCGAGATACACGAAATCCTGAACGAGATATACAGAACGTGGGTAAACTGCCAGGCGCGGTTACAGGTAATTGAGGTAACTTCCACTCCTATATAAAGGAGGAAGTTACCTCAGAAAGGTTACATACACACTCTCTAATACGAAATTAGACTATTGCTATCCATCCCATCGTTCAAACTCTCATTTAAGCATCGGAGAGGGATTATGGGTCACCACCCAGATCATTCCCTTTTTGCAGGATTACGCGGAGCCAAAGAGTTCAGGTTTTCCGTCAAGGACGTACCGGAGCTTCGACTGTGATCCAACAATGTCAATTTAGATGAAGATTTTGAGTATCATTTGATTGAAGATACGGAATCTGAAGGGTGTGATGGAAGTGGTGATGAATTTATGATGATGAGTATTTAAAGGGGAAGATGGGTAAAAAGAACCCTAAAAGTATCATGGGAGGTGAAATGTTGATTCTGATATATGTATAACTTCAGGACACCATTCTAAGTGTTCTGATGCATCCGAAACTTCTCATATAGCACCTGTAATAGCTCCAGATGCTTCTGAAAAAATTGTGCTGACCTCCAGTCCTTCTACATCTTGACCAAGTGAAGTTGGAGAGGATGCAACAGTGCTAAGTCTATCTGAAAAATCTGGAAAAACTTCTTCCAATGGGCAATCAAGTAAGTTTCATGATGTAACTCATGGTGAAAATCAAAATGAGTTACACAATGTTGATTGTTTAAGTGAATATGAATATTCTAGTGTTGATGTTGATACACCAGATATTCGTGAAGATGAAGAATTCGAATCTACAAGAAAAATGAGGAAAAGTCAAGCACAAAGTCTATAATCTGAATACTGGCATCAAAGATGTGAAGTCTATAATCTGAATATTGTCACCTCGAGCCAGACATTATTATAATCGGGTTGTATAGGCTCAAACTCGGAATTCATAGGCATTAGGTATTATCAAAGGTACTATTATCATTATAATTGTCATTTATCTTGATTTTGTCTGAAACAAGGGAGCAATTCTGGCACTCTCACCTTTACATTCTTAACTGCTATGCTGGGTAATCAGCAGTACTTCTTCTTCTCTACTGAAGAGTAATCTTTAAAGGATAAACATTATGGTTTCCTTTAATAAACCGTACTGATTCTTCTTTAAAGATTATATAGTTGTAAATATTAGCTGTACAATAATTAGTCTCATAATTTGATACTAAATTCAAATAACTTATTTTTACTTGCTTTGTTAAACCTCTTTAATGATTTATTGTTGATTCATCAAATTGTTGTTTATTCCTCAAAGATTAATTTAGTTTGTGAAGCAAATGACAGAGATGAACTTGTGATATGGTCGTATGGAACTGAGCCGATTACATTCCAAATTTGCAGACCCAGACCTGAGCTAAGATGATGAATTCTCTCAATTCCAACTGCATATACTTTCTTCAATCTCAAAGGTCAGACATCTCTAATCTGATCACTTGATCTTATATATACTTATGTATGTTAGTACTGGGTGATCTAAGCTTGAATGCCAATTGTTATATTTATGCACATGAATGATAAGCTAGGCTGCCACTTCTTGGGAATTCAAGGTTCAGCGGAATGTTGTTTGTAAACACCTAATTTTGGACCACGCGCGACACGCGATACATGTGGCGCGCTAAATAAGGAAATGTCTAAATATGTCAAGTCAAGAAGCTTCCAAGAATGGCTCCTGCAAAAATTAGAATAGTTATCTGTATTTATTGCAGTGTATATTTTCTGAATATTTGTATTAAGTATTTAGAATATTTAGAGTATATTAGGAGAATAAATCAGTATTATTTACTGCTTAGATTAGACTAGACCTAGACACTATATATAGTGGTCTATGGTTACATTGTAAAGGGGAGGAAAATAAAAAAAGACGGTGTATAGCTCCATCGAAGCTTGAAGCAAATTGCTTTCTTTCTTTGCTTATTTGTATTTGATTTAGTTTAATTTGGCTTGATTTTAATAATCAGTTTTGCTTTCATCGTGATGATTTTTTTTTTGTATGTATGTATCTTATGTAAATATATGTAAATAAGGATTGACCAGTCACATGTCGATAACGTCGTCTCTTTCCATGAAGTGCAGAGCTCCGTTTCAGACTATTCGCCACCACCGATCGCAACCTCCGTCGTCCATTCAACCACCGAGTTCGACATGACCATCGTCCGACCACCCCTGTATGAGCCCTGTTCCGACTTACATCTCCACTCTCCTTCAGGACGCTGCCTCAGCCGAGTTCGACCTCGATTCCCTCGCTCCGAAAATCGTCGTTCCAACCCCGTCTTGGCCGCCCACTGCTCTACTGCTGGATTCGATCTGTTTCAGCCGCTCCGACTGGACCACCAGTCTCGTCAGCTCCGGCACCACCTCGCTTGCCTTCCACCTCGCTGACTCCAGTGGTCGACTCCGGTCTGTTGCTGCATCTCTAGAGGCCGCACGCACCATCGTCGTGGATTCCGACGACCCTCGACAACCATCAATCCACTCCGACCAGCAGCGACAGAGCAATACACTGTTCTCATCCAGGCTCTACCGTTAGTTCACCGGGACCAGAGATCGTTGTCTAACCCAGCTTCCTCGCTTGAGAATCCACTCTCACGCTCCCAGCTCTTACTTACATTATCCTCATCTTCTCTAAATCTATTCAAATTTTATATTCTTATTTGCAGGTCCATTCGCATTGTGGGATGTAAGTGGTTCGTGGCTGCCGTAGTAAATCATGAATCCATCAGGATCATATTCCTTCAACTAAGGTAATTCATATAGAGCATATGTGTATGTATAGGTTTGTATCTTTGTTTAATTGATTAGTTAATTATGATTATTAATCAGCCATAATTGTACATAACTATTTTAGTGTCTACTATTTTGTATTTTATTAGATTAGTTATTACTATATATGATAAAAAAATTTAGTATGAGTTGGATTAGGCGTTAGATAACAAAATTGGCAAATTTGTGAATTGAGTACCGAAAGGGCGTGATTAATTCCATGTGTTTTAATTCGTAATAGAACCCCCGAACTCGA
Source organism: Clarkia xantiana subsp. parviflora (assembly GCA_036873135.1). Taxonomy (NCBI): domain Eukaryota; kingdom Viridiplantae; phylum Streptophyta; class Magnoliopsida; order Myrtales; family Onagraceae; genus Clarkia; species Clarkia xantiana. The sequence goes on along the minus strand of JAPTYO010000012.1, from coordinate 12,559,144 downwards.
ATTTCTTATCGTAGACCGATTTTATACCTAGGTGTTTAATTCATTACTCGCTTAGGTAAATTTAGGATTCTAGTTAGCCTAACAATTAACTAGTGGCGACTCTTTTCAAAATCCACGTTTTCAAAACGTAATTCGCCATAGGTCTGATTTTAGGTCCGACAATTTGGCGACTCTGCTGGGGACGATCGAGGGTTCGGGCTCTTTATATTTGCTTATTTGCCATGTTTTATTTTTTTTATTCATATTTGACTTTTTTATTCTAACTTGGTTGTTTTTGTGTAATTTCAGGTGTGGAGTTAATTTTTTATGACTGACTATTTTTCTTTGTTGGATTATGCATTATTTGTATTTGCACACACCACTTTAGTGTAATGTCCAAAACGCCTAAAACCCAGGGCGACTAGGAACCCCGGAGGTTTAGTACGGTACGACCGGAGCGGCTGGGCCGCCGGTACGGCTCGGAAAAACTCTACTCGCTTGTGAAGGTCTTATGATCCCTATAATGGGGTGAGGAAACCACCTTGTCGGGAACCTATCAGTGAAAGATACCTTGTAGAGCAAAGCCACACATCTTTTTTACCCCCCTAACATGATCTGTTTTTTGTTGTAAATGTTATCATGCGACTGTTTGTATAGCTTTTATTTATTTCTCATGCATTCATCTCATTGCATTTTTTTCAAAAAAACAAAAAAACTTTTTCAGCTAAGTAGTTAGTCATTTAGAAATTTTATTTCCGAACATGCATTTTGTATGCATTGTTTTTTTAAAAAAACCTCTTACCTGAATTTTTTTTTTCAAACTTGCGTTTCGTACGCATTATTTTTTTCTTAAAAACTCTTCAGGTAAGTTGTGATTTTGGTTAGCGCGTCGCGCATGTAAAAAAACATTTTTGGAAATTTTAATTCCCCTTTAGCTATTAGAGCTTCTATTTCGAACGTGCATTCCATATGCGTCATTTCAAAAACTTTTTACCTAAATTGTTTTATTTTAAATAATGCATCCAGTATGCATTAATTTAAAAAAACTTTTTAGATAAATCGTAAGCTCTCTTAGTTTTAGGGCTCTTTGTTTAAAAAACCTTTTACCTGATTTTTTTTTAAGATGTGCATCTCATATGCATTATTTTCGAAAAAACCTTTAAGGTAAATTGTAATTTTTCTTAGTTGTAGAACTTTCATTTTTAAGTTTGTATCTTGTATTTATTTTTTTTGTGCATCTCATATGCATTCTTTAAAAAAAAAAAAAAAAAACTTTTCACTTGATTATCTTTTTTTAATTTTGAGCAACTAGGATGCATTGATTTTTTTTTCCCTCGTAAAAAAAACAAAAAAACTTTTCAGGTAACTTGTAAATTTTCGTGACTGTAGAAATTCCATTTCAAGTATGCATCTCATGTACATCTCATAGGCATTGTTTTAGAAAAAACGATTCTTTTTTTTGATAGATTGTAAATCTCCTCTTAGTTGTTGAGCTTCTAATTCCAAACATGCATTGCATTTGCATTTCTTTATAAAAAAACTTTACCTGAATTTTTCATTTTGTACATATGTATCATTCAGGTAAACTGGTTGTAAGTTGTAACTTTCTTAACAGTAGAACTTTAACTTTCGAGCATGCATGAGCATTAAAAAAAAAACTCAAAGTGTCATTCGTTTTTATCCAAGGTGTATTGCACTTTTTCGGCAGGATCGTCTCAACCTTGGAATGAGCTAGCGTTTTGAAAAAGAGATTTGATTCTGATTTTTTTGAAAAAAACAGTTTAAATGTTTAGTTGAGTGTGACTATTCGAGCTTAAACAAAGGACGAGAAAATCCTTTTGAAAAAAACTTCATTTTGAACATCTATCGTGCGTTCGAGCCAGATAGTGCACTCAGCGAACTCATTAAACTTCAAGCTAGTGCAAAACACCTTAGATCATAAATATTGATTCTTTCTCAAATGTAATCAAAATTATGAAATGAATGACATTAAAGTTCTTCAAAAAAAATCATGCATGATTTCTCATATTTTTTTACACTGATTTTCCATTCACTCTTTTCAGGTACCCTTGGTTAGGTATCCTGCAAATACGAGCTGTGTCGGCCAAATAGGGCAACAAAAAAGAACGTGCAGCCATCCAGTTGCATGAAGCACAAACTGCGCACTCATGATATCCATCGCTCAGGTACGATGAATTGTACTTGATTTTTCCTTGAGATTTGAGTGTCCCTACTCTTTTTTCAGATCAGACGACCACTTCGATGAGGTCGCATCCACGTGAATTGTGACTACTTTAAAGAACTTCCATGTGAAATCTTCACCTGCCATGTGTGGAATTCATACGCGTCCCCGAACCAAGCCGTACATCTGTTTTACGGCGAGGTCTAAACCAGTCGGCGGTAACCAATGGGCATCTCTCGTTGAGATAGGACATGTCAGAATATGGAAAATATCAAGAGATCATCGAGAGTCTCGTGAAGATTCAATGTGCTGATCAATGAACATTTGAGATGTCAAGCGAAGAAAACATTATTGTTGGTGCCTTCCATCAGAGGTCCAGGGGCATTTACTTTCCGGCGGGTGTTCATATACAAGTTGTGATTTCTAGATGGGGCGGGAAAATCAGGACATGCAGCAGTTCCAGTTGTATAGACAGCACTAGAAAAATCTGACGCCCAGGTAAGAGAACATGTGATCAACTTTGTCCATGAAATGTGACTTGTCTCTTTTCTCTTTTTGCAGCTTGAAAAGTCATTCAAATCGAGGCCTTTGATGCACTCATCCCGCCCACGGTTCTTTGCTCGTTGACCATGCTTGTGTCGACCGACAAACTTGTCCTAGATACATCAAAAGTTTCCATGTGATCTGTCGTGCCAAACTAAACACCATCCGCGTGTGTTCATTAACCAGACCATTCATACAGAATGTGACGAGTCTAACTCGATTGGTGCTAGCTATGGGGCATACCCAGACGAGATTGAGCAATAGCCAGGGCACTTGAGAAGCCGAGAGAAGGAATCATTGCCTATGTCATCCATTGGTCGTAGGGTCAATCCAGGGCGTCGACATGACTGACATATTTCGACTCAATCAACTGAGTCCTTCTCTAGAAGATGTTTTGAATGAGAAATTTCAGATTTGCCACTAGGGGCATGTACATAATTGTTGTTGTTTATTTTCGTTAAATTTTCGTTTTCAAAAAAGCAAAAAAAAAAAAAAAACTCATTTTTTTAAGGGTCACAGCCGCCCTATTATTGGCTACCGGTACAAATAAAGAGAGTGCTCATGCATATTTTGTGAAAGCGATGAATAAAAGGGTCACAGTTGTCCCTAAATCAACTACAGATACAAAGGGTCACAGTCGTCCCTAAAACGACTATAAAGAAAGGGCCACAGCCACCCTTCAAATGGCTACAGATAAAGAGCGCTCCTGCAACGTCAAAAGCGGGAAATAGGTGAAAGGGCCACAGCCACCCTCCAAACGGCTACAAATAAAAGAGTAACCCTGCGAACCCTGTGAGGGCGGGAGAATAAAAAGGGCCACAGCCACCCTTAAAATGGCTACACAAAAGAGTGATCTCGCGAACCCGGTGAGGGCGGGAAAATAAAAGAAAGGGTCACAGACGTCCCTCAAACGGCTACAATCAAAAGAGCGCTCCCGGAACATCGATGGCGGGTATTGAGTGAAAGGGCCACAACCACCCTCAAAATGGTTACATACAAAGAGTGTTTCCCGGATCAGAGACGAGGAATGAAGGGCCACAGCTACCCTCAAAATAGCTACAATCGAAAGAGCTCCCGCAGCATTGAAGACGGTGAGAAAAGGGTCACAGCCACCCTCCAAAGGGCTACAAATACTCCCGCATCGAGGTGGAAAATAAAGTACGGATCACAGCCACCGTTTAATCGGCTACTAAATAAAGAGTGCTTCCGCTAGGTTGAAAACCCGAAAGGGCGGCCTAGGCAAAATCAGGAAATGAGGGGCATGGTTGCAAATTCAGAAATTGCAATCATGGCAAAAGGAGAGAAAATAAAAAACCGAGGGGCATGGTCGAAAATCTCTCAATCGGCCGTGGCAAAAGGAGAGAAAAAAGAGAAATTCTCAAAAAAAAAAAAAAAAAAAAAAAAAAAGAAGAGAGAAAAAGAAAAAAGAAAAGAGAAAAAAAGAAAATAGAAAAAAGAAAAAGATCCCGCTAGGTTGTCGCACAATGCACAATTTAGGCAAAAATTAGGGATAAACATTCATGCGCAACACAGCGCCTTCCAAAGTCAACTTCACGGCAAACAGGACGGTTACAGTCTGCTCTCGCGAGTCACCATTCAAGGACAAGTAGGACTGTTACAGTCTGTTCCTACAAGTCACAACCGACAATCAGAGTCACCCCCGACGAACGAAGCCTTAGTGTTCAGCCTTCGCAAGTCACGCCACTAGAGGCACTTCTCCAACGGACGCCACTAGAGGCTCATCTCCGACACTCGCCACTAGAGGCACTTCTCCAACGGACGCCACTAGAGGCTCAACTCCGACATTCGCCACTAGAGGCACTTCTCCAACGGACGCCACTAGAGGCTCATCTCCGAAACTCGCCACTAGAGGCATCACCAAAGGTTCTCCGGTACGGTATGACGTAGAGGTCTTCCGCCACCAGAGATATCACCAGAGGTTTTCCGGTACGGTCTGACGTAGAGGTCTTCCGTTACCACTCGCCACTAGAGGCATCACCAAAGGTTCTCCGGTACGGTCTGACGTAGAGGTCTTTCACCACCAGAGATATCACCAGAGGTTTTCCGGTACGGTCTGACGTAGAGGTCTTTCCGTTACCACTCGCCACTAGAGGCGTCACCAGAGGTTGTTGGTACTGTCTGACGTAGAGGTCTTCTGTTACCAATCATCACCAAAGGTTTTACTTTGTTGCACGCCACTGGAGGCTTTTCCTTGTCGCTCGCCACTGGAGGCAACGTCGATTGAGGTTTTACTTTACTGCACGCCACTGGAGGCTTTACTTTTCTGCATGCCACTGGAGGCTTTACTTTTCCGCATGCCACTGGAGGCTTTACTTTTATGTACGCCACTGGAGGCTTTACTTTTTCGCACGCCATTGGAGGCTTTACTTTCTGCACTACCAATGGAGGCACCGCCAACAGGGGCACCGCCGACGGAGGTTCTATTTCCTGCACGACCAATGGAGGCACCGCCAACAGGGGCATCGCCGACGGAGGTTCTATTTTCTGCATTACCAATGGAGGCACCGCCAACAGGGGCACCGCCAACGGAGGTTCTATTTTCCGCACGCCATCAGGGGCACCGCCGACAGAGGCTCTACTTTTTTGCACTTTCCGAAATAAGCCAGGAGCTCCCTTGAAGACTTGAAGACTCAAAAGAAAGACATACTTATCATCCAAAATTCGGTGTTTCCTTGTCTTTGAACGAATCCCCTAGAACATTTTCTACGGGAATCCGCCCAAAGAGGGGCAAACTGTAAACACCTAATTTTGGACCACGCGCGACACGCGATACATGTGGCGCGCTAAATAAGGAAATGTCTAAATATGTCAAGTCAAGAAGCTTCCAAGAATGGCTCCTGCAAAAATTAGAATAGTTATCTGTATTTATTGCAGTGTATATTTTCTGAATATTTGTATTAAGTATTTAGAATATTTAGAGTATATTAGGAGAATAAATCAGTATTATTTACTGCTTAGATTAGACTAGACCTAGACACTATATATAGTGGTCTATGGTTACATTGTAAAGGGGAGGAAAATAAAAAAAGACGGTGTATAGCTCCATCGAAGCTTGAAGCAAATTGCTTTCTTTCTTTGCTTATTTGTATTTGATTTAGTTTAATTTGGCTTGATTTTAATAATCAGTTTTGCTTTCATCGTGATGATTTTTTTTTTGTATGTATGTATCTTATGTAAATATATGTAAATAAGGATTGACCAGTCACATGTCGATAACGTCGTCTCTTTCCATGAAGTGCAGAGCTCCGTTTCAGACTATTCGCCACCACCGATCGCAACCTCCGTCGTCCATTCAACCACCGAGTTCGACATGACCATCGTCCGACCACCCCTGTATGAGCCCTGTTCCGACTTACATCTCCACTCTCCTTCAGGACGCTGCCTCAGCCGAGTTCGACCTCGATTCCCTCGCTCCGAAAATCGTCGTTCCAACCCCGTCTTGGCCGCCCACTGCTCTACTGCTGGATTCGATCTGTTTCAGCCGCTCCGACTGGACCACCAGTCTCGTCAGCTCCGGCACCACCTCGCTTGCCTTCCACCTCGCTGACTCCAGTGGTCGACTCCGGTCTGTTGCTGCATCTCTAGAGGCCGCACGCACCATCGTCGTGGATTCCGACGACCCTCGACAACCATCAATCCACTCCGACCAGCAGCGACAGAGCAATACACTGTTCTCATCCAGGCTCTACCGTTAGTTCACCGGGACCAGAGATCGTTGTCTAACCCAGCTTCCTCGCTTGAGAATCCACTCTCACGCTCCCAGCTCTTACTTACATTATCCTCATCTTCTCTAAATCTATTCAAATTTTATATTCTTATTTGCAGGTCCATTCGCATTGTGGGATGTAAGTGGTTCGTGGCTGCCGTAGTAAATCATGAATCCATCAGGATCATATTCCTTCAACTAAGGTAATTCATATAGAGCATATGTGTATGTATAGGTTTGTATCTTTGTTTAATTGATTAGTTAATTATGATTATTAATCAGCCATAATTGTACATAACTATTTTAGTGTCTACTATTTTGTATTTTATTAGATTAGTTATTACTATATATGATAAAAAAATTTAGTATGAGTTGGATTAGGCGTTAGATAACAAAATTGGCAAATTTGTGAATTGAGTACCGAAAGGGCGTGATTAATTCCATGTGTTTTAATTCGTAATAGAACCCCCGAACTCGAATTTCTTATCGTAGACCGATTTTATACCTAGGTGTTTAATTCATTACTCGCTTAGGTAAATTTAGGATTCTAGTTAGCCTAACAATTAACTAGTGGCGACTCTTTTCAAAATCCACGTTTTCAAAACGTAATTCGCCATAGGTCTGATTTTAGGTCCGACATTGTTTAGATAATCATCGCACTCTCAAGGTTGACCCAGTCGGCAAGCTTCGTCGTACTTCTGTTGAATTTAGATAATCGTGATTGAGATTTTCTTTTAATCCAATTTTACTTGCGTATTAGTATCCACATCCTACTTAGGAGGCGCTTCATAGTTCAATTATGGAACTCTTTGTGTATTGTTGTGTTTAGAGATCAGCAAGCAGTGCAAGAAATTATATTTACTTGCAGATGAATGATGGATTTGATTTGTAGTTCTTAGTTTCTAAGTGGGTTTTTGGGTATTTTGCTACGACTGTAGATTTACTGCTTGCGTGTCTTAGCTTTATGGAAGGAAGCATTTCTGAGTTACTTATAGAACACTTTGTGTATTCAAATTAGTCAGTGGAAGAAATTATTAGTGTCAATGTGTTATATTCTGATATCTATATCCTGCTTCTATCGATTAGTCATGTGGTGGAATGTATAGTGATAAAAGCAAGTGTTCATGAAAATAGGTTCTTGATAATTATGTATGTTATTGATATGTTGGTCCAAAAATAATATATATGTTTTAGTTTAGTAAGTGTTCATTTAACATTTTTATTGATTGAACCATTTTTTTTATGTATAAAAAGTTATTTTCATAATAAATAATAATATTTTCTCTATTTAGTGGCTTATATTTTTTTTTTAAGGAGTAAACTTTATTGTACGGAGGTCTCTCATTGCATTAGAGTTTTATAATGATGAATTAAGTGTTTTTTTCTTCTTTTTTTGGTACAATCTTTTGAGTTCATGTTTATTTATTGTGTCTAGATTATCTTTATCGAAGCCTGCTTGCCTTTGATTCTGTGATATTTAAGAGTGGGACTGAAAACTGTGAATGAGCGTAAAACTAACAGAAATGGGTGAGATAATGAGAAACCTAAAGGAGCCCATAGAAAGAGTGTTGAAGGTTGGTAGAGTACAAGAAAAATATGTAAAGGAAGTAGAGGTTTTAGCTTTTAATGTATTCGTAGTCATAAAGACGATGACGAGTTCGATGCGGTGGTATGTTGAATGAAGGTCCATGAATTTTCATCTCTGTCGTCTTCTACTCTTCTTCTTAGTTTTGTTCATTTCACTGCTAAAATAATTTTTAATCTCAGCATTCGGCTACATCGATCTAAAAAATCAACACAATATCGAATGAAAATTGTTTCTTCGAGCAGAATACTAGGACTAAGATCCCTTCAATCGGTCTCGGCACCCGGAATGTCTATCACACCTCATTCCTGATACCTCGCTCTAAAAGATGACAATTTTACTTTAAATTAATTTATGCTGATTAAACTGCAGATTGGATATGCTAAGAAGATTGTGCTCGATAGTATGGCAATGAGAAGTAGGTATATTTTTGTTTATATAGATTTTTATTTTTTATGAATATTTTTGTGCATTACATTTTTCACTTGATAAATAAAACGTAAATAACGTTTAAAAAATCGGTGGAAAAACAACTGAAATTAGCTCATAAATATTTATAATTTATCATTTATACAATTACTACATAATATAAATGCAAACAACAATTACAAAAACATCAACCCCGCGCAATGCGAATTGCGCGGGGCAACTACCAATTTGGATACACTTAGGCTATTATGTTCTAAAACAACGCCACGTCACCACAAAGCAATGTGATTGACTAAAATTTGCTGATGTAACACTAATCGCTTTGTAACGCTCAATTTTTGGTAAAACTCCTCTTTTTATGAGAAGACCTTGTGACATTCTCTCATGTAATGCTCAAATTCCATTCTCTTATGTATTTACAATCAGCTGCTTGTGAAGCTGGATGGAGTCGGTGAGATCATTTTCCTGGAGGACGAGGTGGGATACACGACACTAGGAGTATAAAATATTTGGTTGGTTCTTCCTTAGCTTTTGTCTCCGTATAATGAATTCGTGCTCCGCTTAGATTCCAAGTTCGGTTTCTCTGTTGTTTCAGATTTAAGGTATTACTATGGTCGTTTGACTCCCATACTTTTTTCTATCCTTATGAACACCTATATGTTTCTATCAGGGTGTTACTATATCTTCATCAAAATTTGAATTGGCATATGTTTTATATCTCGCTGCTTTTGATTTCAGAACGGTAGGTTTCAATTACATATCATCGTTGTTTTGAAGTTTCAAATTGGCGTCAATTTTCGATCATTTTCGGTTTTCGATTTTATATCGGTGTGGTTACAATTACAACTCAGTGTTTTGAATGATTGGGCGTTTCAGATCGGCTTTTTGAATAGTTTTCACTAAATTGGATATTTTGAGGGCTAGCCTCGATTTATAATATTTTTTGCTTTATTTGGTGTGTATATCATTATTATTATTGTTATTATATAGTTTGTCTTGCTTTGGTCGACGACATTAGAAGTGGATTACTAAGGTTTAGTTAATTGTTGTTGTATCTTTACGTAAAGCTAAAGGAAGTATTTTTCGTTGTTGTTGTTTTTTACTATCTTCATTAATGCCACACCGTCTTTAACTTTAACTTGATTGAAAGAATTGTTTACATTTGTCACCGTGTGTTATAGAAGGAAATTAATAGTTGACTGTACATTTCATGTTGGTTTAGCATGCATAATGAGTGGTTATGTAACTTTGGGAGTACTTTGTTAGTATATGTTGAACTTTTAGTATGAACGTATTTATTGGAATCATTTCTTATCACTAAATATTCACATTTAGTTTGAAACTGTTAATAAGCTAAAATTTGTATTTTTTTTTATCTCTTTGTCTGAAGAGAATGATGTTGTCAATGAAAACAACAATAGAAATTCATGTTGAAATGGATATTTTTGGATCGGTGCTTCAGACGGCCTTTTTAATTGGTGCTTAAAATACTACTAAATGATATTTAGAGTTGTACCAGATGTCATGACCATGGATCTCCTCTATATAATAACAGGCACGGAGGAAGCAGTGAAGATATTATTTTATTATTATATAAATAACCAATAGAAGGTTAGGATATAAAGTTGTTATACTGTTACATATAATGTATTAGATGATGCAATAAGATACAGTGATACACAGTTTATCTTTTATTTGTTTATATATAAAATCAGATTTTTTAAAAGTCTTCTGGCATGGCTCCATTTTTAAATTTTATGTCCAAGAGAAACGACTTTTAGGCTGAGGCCAGTAATACTAGATAGTAGATTTATATGAATTACTTAGAAAAAAAAAAGTAGCAACAATTTTTTCTTCTATTAATGTATATACTTAAGATTAAATTGACATGTTTTTATTTTACATATTCATGACTTTTTAAAGAATATATATTTTATATTTTTTAAGATTTTAATTGACTTAAATCTATATAAATTGAAAACTGATCTGTTTTTATTTGCGTTGTGCTAAGTTAACATTCATTGTATTATAATTTTTGTAAAATATGGAAGTAAAAATCATTTTTAATGAAAGTATTTTGTTTTCTTACTTTATTATTAAATATTTTAATAATTTCGACAAAATAGTATAATAAGAAATATAAAGTCATTTCATTTTCAAATATAAATAATGAAATCTCTTATATTGTTTAATAGTCACTTAATCAAAAAAAAAAATTGAAATATATAAATTAAGAACACATACAAAATCAATATGCAATATTTACAAACATCATCTATATATAATAGTAAATAATATAATCACATATATTTATTATATAAAATATCGAACCCCGCGCATTGCGCGGGGCAAATACCTTGTGTCATAAAATTCCTCACCCGAAATCAACATGTGCGCAAGTTAATCACGAATCATCCACGTGTTGGGTTTAAAATTAACAAGTTTAAGAGAGGTAAGAGCATCCATAGTGATATTACGTAAGGATTACTTAAATGTGAGTTCTATATGTTTTTTTTTATGTATAGTGAAAAAAAAAAAACGTGTTGCATTGGTTTTACATAGTAATCCTTAAAAATGAGACCCACATGTTTTTTGTTTTGTTTTTTTTTTTTTTTTATAAATACTTATACATAGAGCATTCTTTAAATATAAGGAAAGTATTACGCTTACATAAAATTAATTTTTTTTTTCCAAACACAACTGTTCCACAGCCTCCATAGTCGTTCTCTGAGCAATTGTTTCTCCTCACCACAACAACGTTTCTCCACCACAACAGCTAGCCAAGGCATCGATTCCCCACCGTGTCAGCGATTAGCCACAACAACGATTCCCCACGACATCGATTCACCACCACAATTGATCTCCATCTTCTTGTCGAGCAACATCATCGATTTCCCACCATAGCAATCAATAGACGTGTTGCATTGGTTTTACATAGTAATCCTTAAAAATGAGACCCACATGTTTTTTGTTTTGTTTTGTTTTTTTTTTATAAATACTTATACATAGAGCATTCTTTAAATATAAGGAAAGTATTACGCTTACATAAAATTAATTTTTTTTCCAAACACAACTGTTCCACAGCCTCCATAGTCGTTCTCTGAGCAATTGTTTCTCCTCACCACAACAACGTTTCTCCACCACAACAGCTAGCCAAGGCATCGATTCCCCACCGTGTCAGCGATTAGCCACAACAACGATTCCCCACGACATCGATTCACCACCACAATTGATCTCCATCTTCTTGTCGAGCAACATCATCGATTTCCCACCATAGCAATCAATAGACGATCTTAGTTTTTTTTTTTTCCAGCAAAAAAAAAGGGCTAGTAGTGGCGACCTTAAGCCCATCCCTTTACGTAATGTTAGATCTTAATTCTATTTTATATATATAACGAATATGATATATGTAAGATATACTATATATTTCAATAGCACAATATAAAGAAATTTTAGGCCGGCAGCGTTAATGTTAAGGCGCGGCGGCTCCGGCAGGTTTCGATCTCGGGTCACCTACGGGAACGCAACTCGCTTTACCAATTGGTCCAAACAACCTTGGGTTACTCAGCATATAATTAATGTGTATTTCTAATATGCTCCTATGAATTTATTTTATTTTATTTTATTTCAGTGCTCCTATGAATATAGTAGTATTGAACTCATGATATAAGGACTAGGGCTGGCGATGGTGAGGGTATGGTGCGAATAGCACTAATACCATAACCATATCATATGTTTTTCACACATACCATAACCATAACCATAACCACTGCGGTTATGATTCTTCATACCATAACCATAACCATAACCATAACCATAACCATGGTTTTTAACCACGATTAAACCATTTAACCACAATCATTCAAACTAATACAACATCATTGTTTCATACAAGAAAAGTAAACATACATTCATTATTTTATACACGAAATCTAAATTAAACATAACTTCATTGTTTCACTTAATTAAATTACACATCTTCAATCGCCTATTACTTGCGATCCTCGATCCTCATTCGCCATCACTTCCAAGTGCGGTTACTTAATAATAAATACAGACAAAAAAATGGTGGGTGGAAAAGGGAACGGAATAAGAATTATAATATTTGACTAATAATTAAAGTATAATAATAATAATGTATATATATAACAGTATAAGTATTAGTAATATATATATTAATATTATATATAGAGGTGATGGTTATAACCGCGGTTATGGACTGAATACCATAACCATAACCATTGTGGTTACAAGATTCATCACCATAACCGCCCCTCACCATAATGGTGCGGTTAACCATTGCGGTAAATGGTGCGAATAACCATGGTTATTTGATTTTCACCGCACCATTGCCGGCCCTAATAAGGACCATATTAGATATATCCGTAATGTCGGACTGTTGAAAAATAGAGAGGACTACAGTAGCGGAAGACTAAAAGTAAAGGGTAAATTAGGAATTGTCTGTTCTTACAGCGGACTCTCCTCTTAGAGAGAGAGCTTCAGGAGAAACCCTAGGTATATATAAATACTCTAGAGTGAACTCCAGCCGCTTAACTCCATTCTCCTTCTTCTGTTCTCGCTGCCTCCATCTCGATAGCAATGGTAATCTCTCGCCCTCACTGTCACTGTTTATTCCACATTTCTGTCTCTCCGGATATGATGTTGTTAAGCCGCTCCTTTATGCGCTGATGTCTCTATTGCTGATGCATTTACTGATATTAATAGGTGTTTGCAAAGTCTCAGAAGTCGAGATCCTATTTCAAGCGGTTCCAGGTCAAATACAAGAGAAGGAGAGGTACGATATCTTCCTTCTTATGGTTGTGTTTGGGAGAAATTGATCCATGGTTTACGTAATTTTTCATATAGCTGTTCTTTTGATGTAATCTGCAGAGGGTAAAACTGACTACAGAGCCAGAATCCGCTTGATCAATCAGGACAAGAACAAGTACAATACACCGAAGTATCGGTTTGTTGTGCGATTTGTATCCTAAATTTTCGACATTTTTACATTTTTCTGTAATTTAGCTCATGCCTGTAAGCTCTGTTTTAAATCAGATATGAGAGTTAAAGCCTAATGCAGTGATTCACATTTCTCTCTATGAATGTTCGGTAGTTTATGGATGCTTAATGCATTGAATGTTGCTTCTATGGAAAATGGAAGAAAATGTACAGTGTTATCTATAATTAATATCAAAACTAGGGTTTTAGTCTATTGGTCTGTCATGTTCCTTGTGCTGTTTCTCCATCTTTATCATTTGAACATTACACTACACTACCTGTAAAAACTCTTTTAATGTTTTTGTACAATGTGTGAGTAATTCTGTGCTGGCGTTATGTTACACACAGACAGCATTTGATAATCGATATAACCTCTGTTCAATTTGGATCCTTAACCTTGCAATAGTCGAACAAGGACATTGTTGCTCAAATCATCTCTGCAACCATTGCTGGAGACATTATCCTTGCCGCAGCATATTCCCATGAGCTGCCTCGCTATGGGCTTGAAGTCGGCTTGACCAACTATGCAGCTGGTATGGTATTCTTTTTTCTTGTGACCTTCTGCCTACTATTATGTTTGTACTTTGTAGTTCTTATTATTGTTACTTTCATAATCAGCTTATTGCACTGGACTTCTCTTGGCTCGCCGAGTATTGAAAACACTTGAATTGGACTCTGTATATGAGGGAAATACTGAGGTACATCTAATTTACTGCTCACCTGTCTGATTCCTACCTTTTTTATATTTAGTACTTATATATCCTGTTGTTAGGCAACTGGAGAAGACTACTCAGTTGAGCCTGAAGGAGAAAAGAGGCCGTTCCGAGCCCTTCTTGATGTTGGTCTCATTAGAACCACCACCGGGAACCGTGTTTTCGGTGCCCTGAAGGTACTGATTGAGAAGCTTGTTTTTTTTATTTGCAATTCATTCTGTGGATGACTTGGAATCATAGGTTCATCCTACTCTAGTTGAACTGAAGCTTTTGTTAAATTTTAATAGGGTGCTTTGGATGGTGGGCTTGATATTCCCCATAGCGAGAAGAGATTTGCTGGATTCTCAAAGGAAAGCAAGAATCTGGATGTTGATGTCCACCGTAAGTATGTCTATGGTGGCCATGTTGCTGCCTACATGAATGTAAGTTGGCAATTTCAAGAGTCCCTATTGAATTCTCCATACTATTCTGATTCTTTATTATCTAATTGCGTCTTTGATTCATATAACTTGCTTGCACTAGAAGTAAAGGTTTTTTACTTGTGCGTATGTCTATATTATCTTGTCTTGTAGACTTTGATGGAAGATGAACCAGAGAAGTATCAGACCCACTTCAGTGAATATATCAAGAAGGGAATTGAGGCTGACAACATTGAGGCTCTGTATAAGAAGGTTCATGCTGCTATCCGTGCTGACCCTACCATTAAGAAATCCCAGAAACCAGAACCTAAGACACACAAGAGGTTAGTGAAACTTTGCCTTTTCTATTACTGATGCCCACATTGTAAAAGCTTAATATCTCCGACGGCCTTCTCGACGAGTCATTTCATTCAATAACATGGTGTTTGATGTCTTTAACAGGTACAATTTGAAGAAGCTGACCTTTGATGAAAGGAAGGCTAGCTTGATTGAGAGACTAAATGCACTGAATGCAGCTGCTGGAGATTCGGAAGATGATGAGTAGGTGTTGAGTAAGCTTGGGCAACTGTTTTTATTTTGAAGCACAAACTAGCAGTGGGTGTTGTTCTCTATCTAGCAGCTAGCTGTTTGTTGAAGATCATTTTTGTTTAAACTTTTGTTGCGTTTGCAAACCACCAGTGTAGTTGTGCCTTTTTTGGGGTACCAACCATTACTTCAACTATTACTAGAATCTATCTGTGTTTTGATTTTGAGAGGCCGACTATTTTGCATAAGAGGTTTGCACTATGTGAGATTTTGGTGTCTGAAGTTTAAATTGTTGATATTGGCTGTTTGAAGTTTCAATTTTGTTGAAATTTGGTTTTACGTCCATTATTTTTTTTCAAATTTGACAGAATTGTGTGAAAAGTCGAAATTGCCTCAGATACTTTTATGTTTACTCCGGCCAAACACATCTCTGGCCGACCACCACCCTAATCTTGTCGTTTACCATTCAACTCCGGCCGGCCACTACCCCACCTTGGTCGGCCATCACCTAACTAGGGATAATTTTAGATTTTTTTTTTTATTGGGTCATGTGACACAAGCACAAGAACAAGTTCTGTCAATTTTAATAGTAAATTTGGACGAAGACATTAAATTTCGACAAACTTTAGACAGTCAATATAAACAATTTAAACTTCAGGAGCTAAAGCTAAAATCTCAAATAGCGTAAACTTTATACAATTTATACAAACTTTAATAGCACTATACTTAAATAGTACTGTCTTTATGCATCCGCAGACAGAAATGAAATGACTAATACAATAATCTAAAAATTGTTGCAGCAATGAGCAAATGTTACGTGTTTAAAATTCAAGTATTTTTTAGAAAGTGTTTTATCAAAACCTGATAACTTAAATACCTAAATTTTTGTATGCTGTTCGGCAAAGAGATGCCGTACATATGTTTTGTTTATGGGGTAACTTTTGATTTCATTTCACAAGTCTATTATTAGAAAAGCAAAATATTAGAAGAGCATTTGACATGGATGTGCATAAGATTGTGACTCTCATACTAGGGTAACTAAGGAATGTATGTAGTAACAAATATAAGTGAAGTTGTAATATGTATGAATCTATCTATAGTTGAGTAGAATGCGTTTGCACTTGGTTCGGTTTGATTGGTACAAGCAGACTTAAACGCAACAAAATGCAAGTTCATGCACTCCCCAGAAATACATAAATAAAGAAGTAAAATCGACAGTTAAAACTGACAGAGTAAGATCACGTGACATATCTTTTGCAACATGTTGATCAGCCAGCCAACCGGAACAAATCTGATACATCAGCAGCCAATCACATCAAAGACCTGTCACATGATTTCGTTCCATCAAACTTAACGACGGAAACAAATCCGGTGGTTTGAACAACCAATTGCAACATCCTTGAAGTTCTTAACCCTAATAATAATGATCCAACTATCTATCTCTAAACAGACTAAACTTCTTCTACTGGAAAAATGTCTTATTTTTTCTTCTTTTATGACAAACAGTTTGAGGAGTTTCCTTCTTCTTCTTCTTCTTGTTTAGTATACCCTCCCTTATATATATATCTAGCAAGCAAGCAAGCTAGCTAGCTCTTGTTGACGTTTCCAAAGAATCTAGAGAGCGGCACAGGGCCGTCACTCTCTTCCCCACCACTGCTATCACTCGCCGCCTTTCTTCTGTGGTGCTTCCTCTCCTTCTTCTTCCTTCTCCAACACCTCTTAGACTTTGATCTCTTCTTTGCTTCCCCCCTTCCATCTTCACCGCTACTCGATAAATCAGATGAAGAGGACGAACTTGAGGTGCTAGAATCTGACTCTTCCTCCCTGCTCGACCTCCTCTACAAATAATATCAGATGAGCACCTATGTTTTGAGAGTCCACAACTCATACCAACAAACAAAACACATCAAATCAAATCAAATAGTTCTGATTCCAATCCAGCATTGTTCTCAACAACCGAGTAAATTAACCAGATTAACTGTAATTATAAAAAAAAAAAATGGCAAGCCAATAACCTTTCTTTTACTGCTGCGTCTTCTTGAATCCTTCTCCTTCCTATCTGCTGCAACATGCCCAGACTTATAAATTCGAGAAACAGTGCAAAGTACACTAAGTAATAGGGTTAATCACCTAACAACAGTCTCAATAGGTCATGTTACTAATTACTGTTCCAAATTTAAAAATGTTGATATTCGGTGTCCCAGCTATCGGATTTGTTATTTTCTACTTTTTTCGACTGATTTTGGCATTAAAATGGACATTTTAAGCAATGAAAACATGTTTTTCACTTTTCCAAAGTATCAGATTTTTTGCTCACGGTTTAGGCTTTTTTTATGCTTAATTTTTTTTTCCGTCAATTTTAAGAGAAAAAAGTGGAAATCAACTAGCCTGATAGTTGGGACACCAAATATCAACATTTTAAATCCGGGACATCAAAACAACATAACCTATAGTTGAAACAGTTTTTAGGTTATTAACCCTAAGTAGTAAATGGATAGCAGCGGTATGCATACCCTTTCTAGGCTTGAGTTTACTACTGCTAGTGCTAGAGTGGTTTCTTCCTTGAGCAAGCTTGAGAGCCCTTTCAGCATCCAACTGTGCTCTGTATTCTTTCATCATTCGGTTTGTGTCTGCTTCCATTTCTCCCTTCTTAATTTCATCCTCCTATTACATCAACAAGTACCCATCCGAGCAAATAGTGTCAATTTCTACCGAAAATAGAGACTAGGCTAGCTGCCACATTTTACAGAGAAATCAAATCATCAAGCCTTAAAGATTAGGCAAATCAATTAAATAACACAACCTACCTTACTTGTGGAAGAATATAACGAAAAAAGAGATGTTAGTCAGTCACTATAAATAAATAGCAAAATCCATCATCATCAGATACTAGATAGAGGCGATTGGATTACCTTTTGCTTCTTTTTGTACTCCTCCCAGGTGACTGTATTAGATGTTTTAAGACTGGCCAAACGAGCAGCATGCCACTCTGGTGAATGAAATGAACTGTCCACCTGTGACAATCCTCATCAGTAAAAGTTGAGCAAACATTACAAATATTCCTTAGTTACTAAAATATTTTATTTAGACAAAATTCAAAATCCATTTTGCATGCTGCATACTGAAGTTGTATGCTTTACGGATGAAGTGACACAAACGTAATGAACAACCAGGTAGGTCAGCTTTCTTCTACACTGCAGGAAAATAGTAATTGCTACGATTGGGAATAGCACCTTCTTTGTTTAAGCTATCAGAAAACACATCCATTCATTTTCAACATACCCATTAAAATACATAATCTGTTCTTCAATCGCTATCATCTTATTGTCAAAATGGTATACAAGTTAGAGTTAGAGAATAACAAAACGACGCCTGTTAGGAATATTGCTAGAAGCTTTACAACGATTCACAAGCGCAGTTCACAGTAAAGAACCATAGATTCCTAAACAGGAAGACATAAATGGTAGATTGACAAGTTTACAACCATGTTGATACCTAACGTCTCAGAAAAACGATTTTAATCAATCACAATGTTCTCTCTTGAAGGATGATTAAGCTCAGCAGAATTTAGAATTTCTCAACCAAAGAATTTGTTCAGCAATCTGAAAATTGGTTTCAATATGTTCCTAAGAAGCATCTGGCGTGCATAAAGTCGCCTTTGCTGGAGCGCAAGCAGCAGCATTTTCATTCTTTTGAATACAGGTAAAAGCTAAATGTGATTTACTCACTTCCATGGCAATAGTTCATGAAGCGGAGCAGGCTTATTCTTGAGGTTAAACTAGCAAGAGTCAGTAAATGAATGTTGACCGTAAAACATTGTCCAAAATTACAGTTACAAAACCATCATCAAGAGCTGATAACCAAGAGTTAGAAGAACATGAACTTTATTCAGCTGGGATGGACCGCAAGTTCCCATCTTGGCTTTGCAGTACCTAACAAATTCTCTAACAAAATCTGCAATAAGTCATCTTTCAAGCTAAGAGACATCATGAATTTCTCTAGAGCAAAAGATATATCCAAATTATTGGGATCACAAGAACCGCTCAAGCAGCCAATAGCACACCATTACTCCTAAGCTCTAATTAACAGCCACTCCAACAACACAAATAGCAGAGTTCAATGGAGCAGTTCATACCGACGACTCAGATTGAATCTTTCTGCTTCCAGAAAGAGTTTTCCCTTTGTTACTTCAGTTATAGACATTTACAGGCATCAACTGTAATTGAACCTCATGTTGTGCTCATACCAAGATAATGAGCAGACTCTGCCGAACCCACATGATATCAACATTCAACTGAAAACCCATGATGAAATTTCCCAATTTGAGGAAAAGGGCATCGAGAAAAGGGTTTCAGGATAAGAACCAAAATACCCAAGCAATGCAGAGAGCTCAAAGGAAGATAAATTGAAAATCATATAACATTTAGGAATTCAATCTACATAAATGTTGAGTATGGAAGGATACAAACCATGCCATCTTCGATCTGCTCAGGGTCAGCAGAGCTTGAGCCCAACCTCGATCTCTGCATAGCTTTGTATGCTTGATTCTTCCCCATATTGGACAACAGAGAACCAAAATTTCCGGGGAAAACAATCCGCAAGTAAAAGCCCAGTGATTGGACAATCTGGAGGAGACGAACTATTTGACTAGGGCATCAACGAATAACGCTTCAACTTTCAAGACAATGAATCAGAGACAAAAGTGAGAGATAGAGGCGGAAAAGAGAAGGGCAGATGACGATTATCTCCCACAAAGTTTTATTTTTTTCATTTCAATCAATGTGACGGAGATTTGGCCCAAAAAAAAAATCATGTGACGGAGCTAAGGATTTTTCTAACATGCTTTGGGAGCACGTGCTTTTGGTTTTTTTAATACTATGGTGGACTTAATTGTAACATAAGTAAAACTTTAAAAGTATGAAAAAATATGAATTCTTTTAACTACACCTAAGATGTGTATTATATTATTAATAATAACAATTTCCCTATGAGGTTCACCTTTAGGGCAATAGAAAAATAAAAAAATTAGTGGCAAAAGCATGGTGCTCCAAGAGCATTGTAGAAAGGTCCGCTAAATACATATTAACTTTTGACGTAGCACAAAAAAAATGCTGATAACTGATAGTTAAAAAAAATACGTAGTTTTAAAACTTTTAATTTTAAAAAAAAATTGGACAATAAAATGGTTAATAACCAAATTGCTACCTGAACTTTGTCCCGCTTACAAATCGCTACCTCAACTTTTGATTTTGAAAATTAGCTACTTCAACTTTGAAATTCATATCAAATCGCTACCTCAGTCAATTTTTTTATCAATTTAGACAGAATTGAACCACATGTGTTTTTTTCAAATATTTTTCTTCCAAAAATGTCGTTGTCTTTATTTCATGCCTCCTTGCGTGAACATACTTCAGCATCTTCTCTACATTATCATCTTTGCTTTATTATTTTCTTCTATGTCGTATATATATCTTCAATTCCAAGAGTTCAGTCAAATTTCTATATTACTAATTAACAATTCTCTCATAAAAAAAAATGTTAACTTCGCCGCTCTACTTGCTCTGTTCACCTGAAAATTATGTATGGAATTTGCAAATGTCATGTATATATCCTAATGAAAATACAACAGAATTCAAATTGTTTTGATGTTAGTTCCAAGTATACCAGACATAGATACGGATTTAAAGTTTTCTCTTCCAAGTGTTTCAACTTCTTTTTTATCTCTTATTATTATCTTCTATTTTATCTTTTTGTGCAATTGCTGAAAATGCTAGTAAGCGGAGTGAATTTAACTTAATTTGTATTATAATTTAAGGACGTATTACTTTTTTACGACTTTGATCCACAAATACCCAGACCCCTTTCATTGGAAGCAATTGAATAACAGGATAACGAAAAATATTCGCTATGATTCAACAACAAAATAACAAAAAGTAAACGTCGTAATAGTGAAAATTGCAACAGCAAAAAAAAAAAAAAAAAAACAGCAATGATACAACATAATTACTGCAGCAAGATAACACATCAAAATAACACATAACGTAAACGTATAATTAAAACCGAACTAAAAATTGCATAAGCAAAAGCATAAAAAAAACAACAACAATGAAACAACATCATTACTGCATCAAGACAACAACATAACAACTTTTAGATTCTGCAGCTTGTTTTGATGGAGGAATTGTTAATTAGTAATGTAGAAGTCTGTCTGAACTATTGGAATTGATGATATACATACGACATAGAATAAAATAAGGGTTAACATGTCTTTTGGTCTATGATATTTGACAACTTTTGAGTTTTGGTCAATGATGTTTTTTTTACCTAGTTTTGGTACCATATGTTTGCATATTTTTTTCTAGTTTTGGTCTAACCGTTACATTCCGTCAATTTTTTGACATGTTCAAGTCATGTGATCCACTCTAAACTTTAAATTTAGTCTCTCTAATACTTTCTTAACCTCTTTTTTTTGTTCAATTTAGTCCCGAAGTTTCAAAATTGACCCCAGTTGGACAATAGGTCCAATTGAATTTTTGAAACTTCGGGACTAAATTGAACAGAAAAATGGTTAGGAAAGTATTAGAGGGACTAAATTGAACAAAATTGAAAGTTTAGGGTGGATCACGTGACTTGTACATGTCAAAAAATGGACAGAATGTAACGGTCGGACCAAAACTAGAAAAAATCTGCAAACATATAGTACCAAAACTAGGAAAAAAAACATCATGGACCAAAACCCAAAAATTGTCAAACATCATGGACCAAAAGACATGTTTACGCATAAAATAATGACGATGATAATGGAGAGAATATGGTGAAGTATGTTCACGCAAGGAATAGAGGCAATGGCATTTTTGGAAGAAAAATATTAAAAAAAATATATGTGGTTCAATTCTGTCTAAATTGACAAAAAATTGACTGAGGTAGCGATTTGATCTGAATTTCAAAGTTGAGGTAGCTAAATTTCAAAATCAAAAGTTGAGGTAACGATTTTTAAGCGGGCCAAAGTTCAGGTAGCAATTTGGTTATAAACCCTAAAATAAAATGTTAACTGGAATTTTTTTTAGTTCAAACTTAAGTCATGAATTTTTTTTATAAATTTCTTGTAGAAACAAATTTCAACTAATAATTTAATAATTACAAAATAAAAATATTACTAGAACGACGCCGATTCACCGCAAAAAATCGGTCCCACAAACGTACATGTACTTACTTCTCTACTTTAGTTTTTTTTTTGTGAGTTTAGGTTTAGGTTATTAGTTTGTTTTTTGGCCAATGGGTATACTATTAGTTTGTTCAAACTACGCTTTTCCCACATCTTTCTTTTCCACTCCGACGCTCTGAGAATCGCCGATCCGGAGGCCAAAGCCCTAACTGGTTAGTCCAATCTACACCCACTCGAGTTATGGCGCTTAGTCCGGCGTCCATATATTCCATCAATGCCGAGTCTGAATGTAAAAGCACCGATCAGATGTATTGAATTTACGCTGCAGGTGGTATAAGCCGTGACTGAAGGTTGAAAACGATGAGTGGAGGAAGCGAGAAAGGATCAGGCACCACCAAGACTCCTGCAGATTTCCTGAAGTCGATTCGCGGGAGGCCAGTCGTCGTTAAATTGAACTCGGGCGTGGATTATCGAGGCAAGGGATTTCATGCTACTACGTTTTCTGTAATTCATTCATTTTTCTGATTATTCCCAGCTGGTTGAGCTCAATTTCGTTTTCTTGATCGAGTGTAGAGGAAAAAGCCTAGCGTACGAGATGTGCTTTGAGGTCTATAATCTACTCTAACGTTAATTGTTAGATTTCAATCTTGCTGTTCTGAAATCTATCACATAAATTTAAAACAGAGCTTTTTTTATTTTCATAGTTTGAGGTCGAGGAGAAAATCTTTGGTTGTAAGCATTTTGGTATGGAAGGATCACTAAATTGCCCAGGTTCACGATTCGATGAATGTTATAATGAAGGGGTGATTTTCATCCTTCATAAGCTTGTATCTCGATTTCTTCTGTGTTGATTGTCAATCCTTTGGAGTGCACATGTGTTGGTTAATGTTATGTGACTTTGAATAAATTTGTAGCTAACTTTATAGTTTAAGTTGCCTCCTCCTATTTGTTTGTTGCATAACCCTTTGGAGCTAATAGAGTTATGGAATATAAAGGGGAACCACTTTGGCTTAAGCCCTTACTGCTGTAAAGATGACAATAACCAAAGTTGTGAATTGCAGGTATTCTAGCCTGTTTGGATGGTTACATGAACATAGCAATGGAACAGACCGAGGAGTACGTCAATGGGCAGCTGAAAAACAAGTACGGAGATGCATTTATCCGTGGTAACAACGGTAAGACCATCACCTGATGGAACATTACTTCTGAACCCTTTTGTAGCATACTTTGGGTGATGCCATTCTTTTCTTGACATGTAGAAATCAAAGATTTAGCTGACTGGGGTTTATGTTTAAATCTGGATTCTTGCAGTTCTGTACATTAGTACTACAAAGAGGACTCTTGCTGACGGGGCATGATGATAATGTGCATTAGAGGCACTGGGCAGATGCAATTGTAATGTGGTGCTACACAGATGAGGTGTTTGTTTCAATTGCTGTTTCTTCTTCTTGTATTCAGATGTGATGGAGATATTTATGATCTCAGTGATACCTGTTATTTACTTCTTTTTAAGGATTTCCTATCCAACCCAGAGGGAAGGTTCTCTTTTACAATATCTTGTCCAATATCTGACCAATACTTAACAAAATTAGTTATCTTTACAATTGCTCGTACAATAAATAATAGATCGAGCCATGAGTAACTTTATTTTATATACAGAAGAATCTAGGCAACAACCGTTTTGTTATCCTCCCCCTATAAGTAGTAGTATATCTTGGGTTGGGACCTTGTTGGTCACAAGATGAAGACAGCAGAGTATTTGGAAGAGAAAGGGCCTAGAGAAATCTTGGCTGCAGCTAATTTGTTCACCAGCAATCTCCATTTTCCCTCGTCTTTCTTGCTGTGCTTCTTCATCTTCTCCTTCAAATGCCTGCAAAGAGGGACCTTGCATGTGTCTGGCTCTGAACACATGCGGGAATGCAGTTCAAGAAGCTGCCACATTCGCTTGCACTGGATGCATCCTCCCGGGACCCGGATCTTGCAGAAGGAAAAATGGCGAACAAGAGCTTCTAGCCCTTTGCAAGCAGGGAACTCACAAGCAGCTTGAGTCCCTCCTCCTTTGGGAAGCATCTTGTCACGGGGTCCAATCGTTCTGCAACCGTCTCTGCATATATGGATAAGGGCCTCCATTGCCTCATAAAGCTGTAAGTACACCTTCCTCTCTTCCTTCTTCCTCAACCTCTCTTCCTTCCTCTACCATAATAAATATCATCCGTGCATCAGATTATACTAAATCGGGGTTAAATGCTTGAGAGGACAGGAGTGGACATTAACTTACTGAGTCGGCTTCGACAACTGCCTCAAGAAGCTCCTGCTCAAGTGAAGGATTGGCTTGCCTCATCACTTTCCACCCTTCACTTGTGGATATGGTTTTGAAGTCCTTCAATACCATCCGGATGCACACAAAGGAGAGCCTCGGTGAATTGCATTCCCTAGCCAATTGAAGCACGTCAATTACATTTTCTTGGGTCAACCATGCATGCTCCAGATAGTAGCTACAGACTCTTTTCAGCGATGGAACCGAGTAGGTGTGTGATAGAACCAGCAAGTGCAGAACGTATTCCTTCATTGTTTCTTCTTCATAGCTGTATTTCATATTTAAAATAAGCACAACTTTCTAATATTATGCTATGAAAGTCAGCTAAAATGGAGGTTTGGGAGGATACCAGGATGAGTAGAGGAAACGAATGAAAGCATGAACCGCTGCATAAGGAACCCCAGGAATCTTGATGTACCTCACACCATTTTCAAGTCTGGATTGCTCTATAAAAGCTGCCAGCACTGGTGATGCAGACATCTGCCCTTAAAACATAATGCAGATTGTTATCTATCTCATCTAATCGACGATGTAGCAGATTTCACTTTTGTTGCTAATTCAAATGCATTAGAAAGGCAGTTGGAGACTCACCAGCAGATGGTAATGTGCCATAACATATGATTTGTCATCCTCTGCAACGATGCATACATCAGCGCCATATCCTTCAGTGAAGAGATCGTCCCATATTTCTTTTGTTTCCATGGGGACGGAGCTGTAGCTTCGAGCTCTCTCCACGATGTGACGGTTTCTTCTTTTTCTGCACATGTTATTATTATGAGGGAGAGGAGGCGCTTTGGGGATCCCAAACTTATTATGAGATGTGGAGGAAGATGATGAACTCGGTGTTTCTAGTAATGATATTTCAGCTAAATAATCATCATCCTCAAACTGTACATCAAAATATCCACAAAATGTTTCAACTTCTGAGGATGTCCCAGGTCCAGCAGATGAATCAACCACTCGTAATGAAGCCATCGGCCACTGTAGATAGTGTCTCTCAAAAGGAGTGATTTATGAGGATCTGCAATGTGAAACAAAGAATTTATTATGCTCCTTCATCAATTAGAAATCGACAACACAAGTATATTGACAGAATCTTATGTAAACATTTAGACAACTGCAGATGCTCAATATGATCGGCCAAAAACGGTACCAATCAGATGATGAACAAACAATCTGACGGAGAAAAAATCAACAAATTGGATGATCATTAGACAGAGAATTGAATTGACTGGAAAAATGAAACATGACCTCAGCTATATAAGAATGAGATTCTTATTACGAAAGAGTCTACCTACTCCTTGGCAAAGTTTTTACGAAAGATCTTTGTCGACCTAGGTTTCATTTAACAATAATAAAGTAATGGTACAGTTAATAAACTACTGCATATATAATATCTATTAAAGATTGTCAAATTGAAGATCCCACCAGCATTTAAGGAAAGTAATTCAACGTCGGAAGAAATCTCCAGAAGAGAGAGAGAGCTACCTTATTTAGTAGATTAAAAGGCAAATCTCTTCAAAAAATAGAGATTCGCCGCAGTCCGTCCCTCGGTGAAGAAGTCTTATCCAATTAATCTGCTGTATTAACAAAAACAAAACAAAGACGATGAAATTGTTGAACAAGATTTTGCCAAAGGAAGATAATTATCAGGATGATAAGGACAGCAGAGCCTCCTGGTTATTCCGGTAAAATGGATACAGCAACAAAAGTCGCGCAGCTCCAGGCGACAAACATTGAACCATATTATAACCATATCATCAATCAGTTTAGAAAATTAAGAATCCAGTCCGCCATTGATGAAGTGAAATGGACCAACCTTGATGAGGCGAGGCCAGGCCGGGCAGCGAAGAGAATTGATGTAGACGGTAACTGAATCAGTTAGAAAAGGAGCTCCGCTCCGTTAAATGCTTGCTTCAATTGAGCTGCATGCTATATATATATATGCGTATATGCATATACAGTGAGTGGATTGGTTGAGAGAGAGAGAGATATGATGACGAATCACGCTGATAATGGGAGAAGTGGTCGGTGCTTCAAGTTTGGAATCTTGTGCTCATTTTCTTCTTGCTTTTAGTGGGCGTCTCTTCCTCTCTCGTCGTCATAGTAGCCAGTTGCCATATCAAATATCTTTCATTTCAGGGTAACCAACCCAAATATTTTTTTGGGATAACAAAATAAGAAATGTATTGACTATTGATATTTAATGTATATACGTATAGTCATATTTTTTTTTTCTTTTATTTATCTTCATGTTAATTAATAATAGTAGGTATGCTTGATTCCAAGTTCAATTATTATTTTTAAGCCGGATTTAAAGAGGGGCTGCAATACTCTCTAGTCTCTACATTCAGATGAGTGGTCGTCCCGAGTGTAGGCTGGAGTTATTAGGCTGATACTTTTCTATGAGATGGACTTACGATCACAGTTTAAATCACTCAAATCTCGTGAGTCCTGAGACGATTTTTTTGTTTTGCCGTGTTTAGATGGTAAAGCAAGAGAGGGAGGCGGCGGCTATTTGGAAAAGAAAACGAAGGAGAAAGAACCAACCAGTTTGTTTCTTTCATCGGGACGGTGCCCAAAAGACTTCTATTCTCTTTCAGCCTCAGATTAGGCAAAACCCTAACTTACCAAACAAGGTGTGTGCCTGTGTGGTGCTACAAAATGTAAAAAATCTTGTGAAATTTTCATAGAAAGTGAAATGAGTCCACACCAAGTACAAACACATTTGTCTCTTTACTTTTTCTTTCTTACTTTCTATTGAAATTTTACAAAAAAAATCATATTTTAAAGATTTACTCTACACCTCCCTCTATAAGAAGAAGAACAAGATCATGTCAAGATCCCCAAATTCTAATCTATCATCAGATACTCAAATGGATATAGAAAAAAAAAATTAGAGGACAAATCAAGTGATATTTAACAGTAAAAATAAATAAATATTCACTAACAGATGAAAAAAAAAATGTCTCCAACATATTACACTAAAAATATGTAACAAAAAGAAAAAAAAAAAAATTTATAGCAAATATGTTGTACAAAAAATAACTATTAACCCTTCATTCTATAGTATCATTATTGTTGTTTATTATATGATTAAAAAAAAAAGGGTGTTTACCTCTTCTTACGTGTGCTTTCCTATTTCATATTGCTTCTTCTTTTTTACATGGAAACCAAAAAGCTTTATTTCCCATCTCCGGTGATATCAAGAAAAAATAACCAGAAGAGTCCAGTCCAGGAAACAAAAGTGTAAGCCGTAGGGGTAGTCAACCGCGCAGAAGAATATGTATCAAACAAACGTACACTTCGCTGTGCCCATTAACCTCTGCTACCTTCTTCTTCTTCGACATGAGCATCATCAGTCTGACTGCCTAATCTCACAATGTCCTCAACCAATATCTTTCCATCTGCAATTCAGCATTCCCCTCTTCTAGTTACTTATAATTACATATTGAACTTTTCAATACATATATAATAGGATTCAGGACTAAATCTCAATCAATATAACTAGGAAAGGGTTAGCTAGCTGGTGGCTAACCTTTATCTTTAGAGAGACTGCTCACAAGTTCTTGAATCCCTTCTTTACTCAATGTGTTCTTCAGATACGTCGCAGCAGCTGCTACCTCCTCTGCTGTCACCTTCCCATCATAGTCCCTGCATTCACCCCACACAACAATGTCTCCATCATAACACATATTCAAAATACAGATTTGACAATCTCGACACCCCCGTAGTTAATCTTAGTCATATAGATGAAGAGATTCTTTCTGTCGTATCTCCCATAGGCCATAAGACATCACCGTCAAGTTTAGCAAAACCTTAAACTGCTATATAATAGATTGATAACCTTACTGCTTATTATTCACAACTTTAGCTTAACAGCCATTGGGTTTTACTATCAACAATGAGGGTTGTACTGAATAAAATATCGTGATATCAAACTATATCAAATGCTTTTTCTTCATAATTATGATTTAAAGGAAACTCATTCAAAACGACCGTCCTATTATAAGATATACCTGCGTCTTGTACATTGTTTAGGTAGGAAACCACTTCAAATTGGTTCAACCTCTTCTTAACAAAGGAAAAATAAAATTTATGGTTCTTTGAGAACTACTTCGTAGCTAAAACTCGCATTGTTAGCTAGAATCTACTTATCAGCTAACTGCACAGTTTAGGCGCCATTTTGGTGTAAAAGTTGTTCAAAGCCATCCCTAATTTTTATTTTTCATTGCACCCATCTCTAGTTGCTGATTTGATTGGATCAAAGTGGATTCAAAATTACCAATTGGTCAAGTTTTTATTGATCCTTGATCAGCACATACCATCTATATTTGTATGATTTAGGCACTTCCACATAAAAACTGAAGAGACGGAAAACAGGGAGCAAAAAAATAGTTCATGTTTACTGAAGCCACAAACCTATCAAGTAGCCGCCATCGGTCCCCAATTGCCGCATCGACATTGTCAATCTCCTTTTCAAGATTTTGGAGCATGGAACCGACCTTAACAATACAAAAATGCAAAAGATAAGATGACCTATAGTAGTCGATGTGGATATCTCTATCTATAATATATATTACTGAGGTCAAGGATCAGATTTACTAAAGAAACCAGCTCAACAAGAAAATATACCTTATCCATGAGGGCAGATGAAACAGGGTCCTGTTCAGACACCTCAGCAGTCTCATCAGTTTCCTCTCTCGCAGCTCTATATGCTTCCATAGCTTGTTTCTCACTGTTTGCCCCCTCCTTGTCCACCACTTTGTTGTAAAGTTCTATCTGAAACACTCAAGACCCACAATATCATATTATTTGTAGCACTTTGATAAAGATACAAACAAATATTTCAGGCATGCAGAAAACATGATGCTGCTTGTCTATATAATGGCTTTATCAAGGCATGCGGGAAATGTTAGGACATGTGAAAGTCTATACTAACCACTTGACCAGCTGAAAACCCGATGTTGTTTGTCTATACTTGCTTTATCACGGCATGCAGGGAAATGTTAGGACATGTGAAAGTTTAGATTACCACTTGACCAGTTGAAAACATGATGTTGTTTGTCTATATAATGGCTTTATCACGGCATGCGGGAAAATGTCAGGACGTGTAAAAGTTTAGACTAATCACTAGACCAGTTGTCCACATGATAGGTGAAGAGGTGGTTTAATCTTTATTTCAATACTCTCCACAAGTGTGGGGTAAAACTACTTTTTTTAAAGCCAATCACGTGATTTTTTTTAATGTTATGTTCGTGGGACCTAAAGACAAACATGAGGAAATTGGGGTTCAACTTGTCGTTGCAGAGATTCGAACTTGCGCGCTCTGTTGTCATTTGGAAGTTTAGACTAACATCACTTGACCAGTTGTTCTAAAATCTTAAGTTCTAAAATCTTAAGGTGATAAATGAAGGGTGGTTTAATCTTTATTTCAACAGGACAAATACAAAAATCTTGTCAAAGGAACAATATCGTCTTACTTAAAATGTCAGGTCTGGACATACCTCTTTGTTGACTAGTTGCAAAAACTCTTCACGCTCCCTACTCACAGACTGCAAGATGTGGAGCATGTAGATTAAATAAAAGAAACTTCATAGTGTTAACACTTATATCAAAGAGAAGAAAATCAAATTGCTTCCGATCATTACCGATGCTGATGCTAAGACGGCCAATGCACGGCTAAGTTCACAGAGGTCCTCGCGCTTCTCTACTGTTCTTGCTCTAGCCTGTTCTTTTGCGTCTCTTGCGGTGGAAAAAATCATCTCTTCCAGTGCAACATCTCTTTCACTTATCTGAGAGTCCTTTATTTTTGACAACTCTCCTTCCTCTTTCTCTTCCTCCTCCTGCAATTACCAACAATAAAATTTATTACAAATATTCATGCTAACTGCTCCACTTAAGCTCTCTTTCTTTTATAGCAGAAGAAAATAACTGAGCTCCTCCGGTGATATTTAATAGCAGAATCTATGCATATTGTGCATAACAGAGTTGAATACCAATCGAGAGGATCCACTGATGTAAGAGCTAATTCAACTAAAATAGCAAATTTAGCACACATACAAAAGAATAAATCAACGGGTAATGACTTCAAGCCAATAAAGAAAGGTCACCGGCTCATCCGAAACATAATTAACAAAAAAAAAATGCAATGCACACATATACTCATATAGAATAGTACTAGATAGAACCTCTCGCAGTAGAGGGTTATTTTTTCGTAATTAAGCAAATATGAGTATTAGTATGAACCTTGATTAGTTCTTCCTGCATTGCAAGATACTCCAACTTCCTCCTCCTTTCTGAGACAGAATCTTCAGAGGGCAAACTTGTGATTCCAACTGTATCAACAACCTCATCTGGAAGAGAAGAGAGAGTCGCTCCAACAGCTTCCTCTGGCTTAACCCTTCCAGAGACGGTGAATGACCTGCATATGAAAATCCCCCATTACAAACTCAAATATTACCCCCAAGATAAGTATACGGACATAGAAAACATCAACAGAGAATAATACCTAGAGAGGATCAAAAGAGAAGATGGCACAGAGTGATTGAGTGACAAATCCAACCAATCACGAAGCTGCAGAAAGAACACTTACAGATATATTATGTGAAAAAAAACATACTTTGATTCCATAAAAATCTGTCATTTCACACTACCGACAAAATGTAAGAATAAGAAGGAAACCTGTTGGCGCATTTCCTCTATTGAGAGCACTCCAAGCATGCCTCGTTCTCTACAATCTTCACGAAGTTCAGCTTCGGATAGTGATTCCACACCCTCTGATTGGATCAATTTATCATCCTCTTTAATCCTGATCCAATAACAAAAAATGATCAGTGAAATAGCCTACTTCTTTTAGCCAAAAAATAAAAATCTGCTTCATCCAGAGCAGCAGAGATTGCCAAAGGCCAAAAACTTCTGCATTTTTGGTTGAAGGAATTCTAACGTGGATCTACTGAAAAATATACTCTTTAGTAAAGGGAATATCTGCTTGAAACGAAACCTACTTTAGGTGGATATTCTGTAAGAAACAACAATTAGATACAAGATAGTCCTGAAAAAAAAGTGAAGCATTACACTGAAGAAGTGGAAAGTACTCTTAGAAGGATAACCTATTATCTGCTAACATGGCCCAAAGGCATAATGAAAGCTGTACTATAACTTCAAACCTCTTGCTATTTTGCTCAGAAGCTAATAATGTAACCCACTCTAAATCCGGTAATTTGCAAGGAGAAATTCTCCTCCCCTCCATTTTCAAACTACCTGTCCTACATTTGTTCTCAAACAGCAGCAGGAGAGCTTTTTAATTACAAACCACCACCACCACCTTCTTTTTTTTCTTTTTAAGTGAATCAGGGTTCTCTCCTTTTGCTGCTAAATTTTTATCATTGTTTCTCACGGTCTGTCTTTTGCTCTCATAATATAAGAGCTCATCATTCGGTATTCCATTAATAACTAACTGAGCTGTAGTACTTCACATCACATTAAATATATGGACTAAGATGTTTCACCTTTGAAGTCTCTTGCGCAGCATAAATCGCAAATAAGCATCGGTTCCATATGGACTGATTCCCATGTACTTGCACATACTGACAAGTCTAGGTCTACAAAAAAAAAGGCAAAAACGGAGACGGGAGATAATAATTGAGAACATTGCCATAACAAAAGACCGGACAGAGAAAATGAGAAGAATCTAACCTGCTGATATTATCCAGGGTAAGTTCATCATTAAACAACTTAGCAAAACCTAGGATTTCATCATTAGAGACTGTTTCACCTGTTCTAACCTGCACAAAGCTTATCAGCATCTGTAAGTCCAAATTCAACCAGCAAAAGACAACCATTAAATGCTCAATTATAGGCTACTTAATGTACCTTGTTCAAAAATTCATCAAGATCCTCTGCTGTTTTCTTGGTTTCACCACTCCTCGAGTTCTGTACCTCCCTAGCCATTTCTCTCACAGTATCTTGCAAAAACTTTGCGTATTCCATTCTAGCTTTTATCTTTCGTTTTAGTGCTTCCTGAAATTTCAAAGTATTGAAGAATAAAACCAACTTGATTTAGAACAATACTGTAAAAGATAGACCCTGTTCTAAGATAGATGTTCCTGTTACTTGTCCTCAGAATTAAATCATGAATAAGAATTTGGACATTTAAAAAAAGATAGATAGAAGATCTCTCCATTAAGCCAGTGAAATGGAAAGGATTCACATGTCAATAGTATTCACGCTCGAAGATTGTTTTAACATAAAGAAAGATGAAGATTAAGGTTGCCACAGTAAGCAGTCTAAGCTTTAATGAGCAGGTGGATCTCAGCAATATATGCGAGATGGTACAACTTCAAGATCCTTTTATTATACAATGAGGGTAGATGTTAAAGAACACAAACTATCTAACCCATCAGAGGGCCCACGATATATAAAATGTGGTTACTAAGAAAAACAAATTAGTAGGCCCTTGACTCCAACCAATGTGGTGATAGGATGTGGCGTGATGGCTGAAAGCTTAAACGGGCCTCTAATGTTCTATTTTGAGGGGGGAGCAGGGCTTTAGCTAATATGTGCATTGCTAGATCATGCATATGAAGTTATGAAGTGCTAGCCCCTTCCAAGGCAAGAGTTTGAAGGGAAGCAGACATGCATTTCTACTTAAATGTACCTGTTCTTTCATCTTGTCTTGAAATGTTGAGGGCAGCATATTAGGGAACAATTTCAGAAATACTGGAAGCAGGAATTCCATGAATGGTACGATTATAAAAACTGCAAACGGAACCAGCCTAAAGATATCAGCTGCTGTTCGTGTAAGCTGCTGCTTCTCCCTTCTGGATAGACTCTTCCCATCTGCAAGTTTGAAAAGCAATCTTGAGCAGATCCTCACATCGGCCCACAAAAGCTTTGTCCCTAACCAGTAATGCTGCAATGTTGACACAAACTCTGTTCTCCAATGTTTGAGTTTCTTGGCCCAATCCGCCCTGCAGGGAGTCAACATTTTAAAACATTTACGTGAATCAAGTTACTCAAATAATCAAAGGAGAGGGAAAAGAAAAACATAGATATTGTGAAATGCCTAACCTGCTCATGGAAGCCACCGCTCTTAAGGCAGGGCCTATACCAAGAAGAATGGCCCATACTCTATGCAGGATGGATTTGGATTCTTTTTGAGAAGTTAATGACTGCTTGGCTTTTGCCTTTGCTCGTGCAGAACTCAAATCAGCAACAGCTTCATCACAATCTTCTGGAGATGCTTCTTTTCTCTTTTTACCATCAATCCTATCTTCGTCTCCCTCTTTACCATTGCCTATCTCCCGCTGCTGAGCAGCAACTGTAGAAGCAGAACGAACAGTGCATAACTTGCCCCCAAGTCGCAAAGAAGATATCCCAACATTTTGATCTCTTTGAAGATCAAGCAATGAAGTCCCATATGTTTGCTTGAGATAAGTAAATCTCGGAAAGCTAATGAGCTCTTCTTTTTCTACTGTACCAATCAACTTATCAGTACTTTGGCCGAAATTAGCTGAAGAAACCTCAGAATGGGAGCTGTAATTCCGTGAATCCAAATCTTGCAGAGTATTCCCATGCAAAAGGCTATGGATGGATCGAACTGAGTAAACTGATCGAGGATAAGCATCTAGACAACTAGAGATGAATCTCTTTCTCCTTAAAATTGCTTTGGAGGCCATCACAGTCAACTACAGCTTCCCTCAGGAAGGGAATAACATGTAGGTTTCCCCAGGTAGCTCCACAATTTTTCCAGCAACGAACCAACCAGAAGTTGATTTTAATTCGCAATCCAGAAATAAAATCAGGATGAATAATACCTGCAGAAGGGATAACCAATTGCTTTAGTTAGATGCGCATGTACGACAGTATTTTATCTTGAATGAGTTCAATAGAGATCAAACAACATACAAGAGACTAAAAACTCCAGGTTTTCACGGTTTAAGCGTATTTACAGTATTCAAATAAGA
The DNA here is from genome assembly GCA_036873135.1 of Clarkia xantiana subsp. parviflora. Classification (NCBI taxonomy): domain Eukaryota; kingdom Viridiplantae; phylum Streptophyta; class Magnoliopsida; order Myrtales; family Onagraceae; genus Clarkia; species Clarkia xantiana. The sequence goes on along the minus strand of JAPTYO010000012.1, from coordinate 12,524,594 downwards.
CAGCTTCTAAGCTAGCCGATCAATTTTTCATTTCTCCAGTCACCAATTTATTCATACTAGGTACTGTTACAACTTAATGTCTTAATCTGATGGATTAAATGGTAATTAGCCATAATGATCAGAACCTCTAAGTGGTCCGTACTTGAGGTTGATTGACATTTTCTTTATTTTTTATATATCTATCTTGAGAATATTCGCATAAAGCAATCCAGAAATATCCTCAACAAGCCAGAAATCGCAGAAGAACAAAGGAAATGTCTAAAACTGAAAATTCAAGTCAAATAATTGAGCCAACAGTAAAAACGCGAAACATGCAAAATCAATGAGCTGAATATTCTACAGACTACGAATTTGTTTCGTAAATCGATCATCAGCTCAAGACTTATCCACATAAACAGAAGCTCAACACAAACAGTTAATACGAACTCAATCTCGACGACGCAGAATTTAGCAATCAACCAATCCATCGATCAATGGATCACGTCCCTTGAGCAATAAAATAACAAAAACAGTTGGGCAGATAGCGACGAGACAGCGGACTTACAAGTAGTGGGGCGGCGCGGCAGCTAGACAATGGGGAGTGCAGCGATTCAGAGGTGGAGAGAGCTGAGAAGAAGCAGTAAGCGCGCGGGGAGAAATACAGAGAGAGTCACGGTTCGGGGACGACCATGGCCGAGAAACGGGGAGGTTTAAGAGAAGGGTTAAGGTTACGGTGCAGCTGAGGTGCAGGAGACAGGAAATGGGCTGGCTTTCGGCCTAAAGAAATGCCGTGGCGTCGCGTCACCCTTTGACTGAACTCATGAAGATGGGAACCAGTGGGAGATGAAATCAACTAATTATGAAGGATCGATCATCGCATAATAATTTGATTTTATTATATTATATTAAAAGCCCACTTCATCAATACAAGACTTTGGTCTGGCCTTTTATTTTTTATCAGATTTGGACCAATGCCTTTTTGTTTGGTTATTGGGTTGTATGGATATTATATATTTAGATTTAAAATTGGTGGAGGTCTGCCGAATTAAGGAATGCAGACTAAAGATCCTCCGAAATTGGTCTCATCTTCTTCGTTCCTCTGAGTTGTTAGGGTTAGAGTTTGAGTATTTTACCAAAATTTACATGGTATCAGAGCAGATGGATGACCTCTATCCGTTTGTTTCCCGATCTTGAGAGTTCCGCTCTGATTCCTGTGTCCTACACTTCTCAGATCGACTCGTCTTCCCTGACGATTCGACTTCGCTTCACGATTTTCATATTCTACGATTCACAAATCGTCTCGTCTCTTCCGGCGATTCGATTTCGTTCTTCTTGCTGACTCGATACTTTCTGGAGTTTTTCAAGCGTAATCCTCTATTTCATTGAGGACTTCCGCTTGCCTTCAAATCAGAGCAGTTTTCTTCGGTCGATTCGCTTCTTCAAGCTCTCAGCGATGTCGACTGAACAAGAGGACACCTCCAACGACAGGATGGCAAAGGTACTTACAACCGAGACGGAGGGTTCCATCATTGCGATGAAGATCGACTCCAGACATCCTCTTTATCTGCACTCCAGCGATCATCCCGGTTCGTATACTAGTTCTCATACTCTCACTGGCATAGATGATTATCTTATGTGGAGTCGTGCCTTGAGATTTGCTCTTGTCGGTAGAAACAAGCACGATTTCGTTACTGGTACATGCCTTAGGGAGAATTATTCTTCGCCGCTTGATGAACTTTGGGATCAATGTGATGCTGTCGTATTTGGCTGGATTATGAACTCAGTTTCGAAAGAAATTGGGAGAACTATTATGTACACTGACAATGCTTTTCTGGCCTGGAAAGATTTGAAACAAAGGTTCGATAAACAGAACGGATCCAGAACTTACCAGCTTCATCGTGACATTATCTTGACTAGGCAGGGTCTGGATTATGTTTTGTATTTTTTACCAAACTAAGAGTATTGTGGGCAGAATTCGATGTTGTTTGTGCATTGCCATATATTGATCATGAGCTCTTTGATAAATATGTTGTTCACAATGAGAATCTCAGATTATTCCAGTTTCTGATGGGCCTCAATGACAATTATTCTGGAATTCGAAGCAATTTGCTCCTCTGGGATCCCCTTCCTAGTGTCAATCAAGCTTATAATCTGCTCATTCAAGAAGAAAGTCAGAAGAACTTTTCTTCCACCATAGCTGCCAATGTTGAATCTGTCTCTTCCGGGAATATGTCTGCAATCCCTGATAAGCCAAAGCTTAACCAAAGCCTCGAATGTACATTCTGTCACAAGAAAGGCCATCTTATTGAGAGGTGTTATGCCAAAGGATGTGATTTTCTGCAAGAAAAAAAGGGCATGTCAGAGACAATTGTTTCAAGCTTAATGAGCAATCTAAATCCAAAGGTGGAGGAACTAAAGCTAACACTTCCATATCCTCGAGTGGTGATGCATCAGCAAGCCTAACTGGATCCTCTCATGATATGTCTCCACATGAGGGGATGATTGCATTCACCCCACAACAATTTGAGCAGCTTCTGTCTAACATTGGGCACCCTGGAAGGACTGCTAACTTAGCAGGTGCTACTGGTCCTAATGATGCAAGGGCAAATACAGCAGGTATATCCCTTTTAACTGATTCTGCTCATATAAGTGAATCTTGGATTTTGGACACTGGAGCTACCAATCATATGACCTTTAAAAGGATTGGTTAATTGATTTTAAAGGCACCTCTGGAACAAAAGTTAACTTGCCAAATGGGAACTTTTCTGAGATATGTGGTTTCGGAACTTATGTTTTGGATACTGACAGGAAATTAATGAACGTTTTATATGTACCAGATTTCAAATTTAATTTACTGTCAGTTTCTAAAATTGTTAAGGAATTGCAATGTGTTGCATCTTTTCATCCAAATCATTTTTTATTACAGGACCTCTCAAATGGGAGGGCCTTGGTGAGTGGAAATGAGCAGTCAGGTCTATATTTTCTCAAAAACAATCTCACAGCTTCTATTTCTGCTGCTCATGCCTCTTCTATTAATAAGGTGACATTGTGGCACCAACGGTTAGGACATGTACCTTTTCAAACATTGCAACACATACATTCTATAGATTTACCTAAGAATAAATCTGTTGTTTTAGATAATTGTGATATCTGTCCAAAAGCAAAGATTGTAAGAAACAGTTTCCCTCTTTCAAATTCCAGAGCTGATTCTATATTTGATTTGATGCATTGTGATATTTGGGGACCCTATAAAACTCCTACTTATGATGACAAAAGGTTTTTTTAACCATTGTGGATGACCATTCTAGAGTATGTTGGGTACATTTGATGCAATTCAAATCAGATGCTTTTATGATTATTAAATCTTTCACCACCTTGATTCAAAACCAATTTGGGAAATGCATCAAATGTTTCCGCACTGATAATGGTGGGGAATTCTTCAATGAAAAATTGAAGGATTTTTTTAGAAACAAAGGAATACTCCACCAATGTTCATGTGTTTATACTCCTCAACAAAATGGTCGGGTTGAAAGAAAGCATAGACATCTATTGGAAGTTGCTAGGGCCATCAAAATTCAAGCTTCCATACCTATTAAATTTTGGGGTGAGTGTGTTTTAACTTCTTGCTATCTTATCAATCTCATGCCCACAACTGTTTTGAATGGAAAAAGTCCCATTGAAGTTTTAACTGGAAAGGTTCCAGATATTTTACATCTCAAAATTTTTGGTTGCTTATGTTATGCAAGGAACCTATTGGTGACTGACAAATTTGCTAGTAGAGCCATTCCCTCTGTCTTTATGGGATACTCTGAAAATAGGTAGGTAAAGTCGGGTCGTAGAGACGGAAATGGGTAGGTAAAGTCGGGTCGTAAAAACGGAACGTAGAATCGTAGTTTCTACGTATTTGCTAAAATAACATTAGAAATAAAATTTATAAATGTAAGTATGCATAAGTAATACAAAAATAGTAAATATACTCATTAATAGTTGATAAAATAATTTTAATAAAAAAAAATGGATCTATTAGTAGTCACCATAGTCGTCACGATGATCAATTTTTGTAGATTAGCATGAAAGATACGGGTCAAGTGAATTTAAAATTTATTATTTTAGGATTTGAGAAACATAAAATAGAAAGGGATGTCAATGGAGTTTAAGACTTTTGAGTATTATTATTAAATGATCAACGAAGGTTGAACTTGAATGTCATATGAATAGGTTCTAAGTAAAAAAAATTGATTTGTCACATAAATAACTATCCATGACAAAAATTTCTTGTGTTTGGTTGATAAGTTTTTTGGGTTTTGCATAATTTATTAGATTTGAAATTTTTTTAGCAAATTATGGTAAAAATTCTAGAAACGGTAGAAACTTACGTTTCTACCCGTTTCTACACGTTTTTACGACTCTACACGCGTTTCTACCCGTTTCTACTCAGACAACGATTTTGTTACGTTTTAACTCGTTTTTTAAGGTAAAGACGTAAAAACGTGCGTTTTTACGACCTAGAAACGAATTTTTAACTACATAGGTATAGAATATATGACTTGGTTGAACAAAGATTTTTTATCAGTAGAGATGTTATATTTAAAGAGTCTATTTTCCCTTTTGCTGCTAAGCAAAATAGTCAGATGCCTAGGAATTCTTCTGTCCCTACTGATCACATTTCCAATGAAGATGATTTTCTCATTCCTGATCAATCTGAGGATAATGATCATTCTAGTGCTCCACATTCTGATGACATTGATTCTGTTGATGGTACAACTAATGTTGAATTACTTGATAGACACCAATCAGATGATGATTCTTCTAAATCAGAATCTGATGATCCCCCCCCCCCCCCCCCATTCTGTCCCTACTGATCACATTTCCAATGAAGATGATTTTCTCATTCCTGATCAATCTGAGGATAATGATCATTCTAGTGCTCCACATTCTGATGACATTGATTCTGTTGATGGTACAACTAATGTTGAATTACTTGATAGACACCAATCAGATGATGATTCTTCTAAATCAAAATCTGATGATCCCCCCCCCCCCCCCCCCCCCCCGATCCTATATCACATGATGAGTCTCTTAATCCTCATGATTCTGATGATATTCAATCTGCCCAACCTTTTCAAACCAGTAGGTCAGGTAGAATGACCAGACCCCCTATATGGTCTTCTGATTACATTATGGGTAGTACATCTTCAGCTCATCCTATGCAGCATTATATTTCATATGATAGAATTTCTGATTCTTATAAAAAAAATATCTAACCTGTTTCTCAAAGCTGGTTGAGCATGAATCTTATGCAGAAGCATCAGTTGATCCAAATTGGGTCCATGCCATGAATGAGAAATCTCTGCCTTAGAAGAAAATGGTACACGGGATCTAGTGCCTCTTCCTAAAGGTAAGCTCCCAATTGGCTGTAAGTGGGTTTATCGTCTTAAATACAGATCAGATGGCACCTTAGATAGGTATAAGGCACGTCTAGTTGCTAAAGGTTTTAAACAAAGATTGGCATCGATTATTTTGAAACATTTTCTCCAGTTGTCAAAATGACAACTGTTCGTGCCATTCTTGCCTTAGCTTCAGTTAACAAATGGCAACTTTTTCAAATGGACGTGTCCAATGCTTTTCTTCAAGGTGATTTGGATGAAGAAGTTTATATGAGCTTGCCACAGGGATTTGCTAGTCAGGAGGGCAATGGTTTAGTATGTCGACTACGCAAATCCCTGTATGGCCTTAAGCAAGCCAGCAGACAATGGAATATTAAACTGTCTGAATCTCTTGTTTCTTCTGGCTATACCCAATCTAAGCATGATTACTCACTTTTTACCAAGTCCCTTGATGATAAGATTGTGATTCTTCTTGTCTATGTCGATGATCTTTTAATAACTGGAAATGATTTGGGACTTGTGAATGAACTGAAAAATGTGCTGGAATTCAATTTTAAAATCAAGGACTTGGGAGAAATGAAATATTTTTTGGGAATTGAGATTATTCGATCAGACCAAGGCATCTTACTCTGTCAACGTAAGTATGCATTGGAAATGATCTCGTCTGTTGGTTTATCTGGTGGGAAAATTGCCAAGACTCCAATGGAGTTAGGCATGAAACTAACCAGTCGATTTTATGACAAGCATCTACAGGTTAATGCAGATGATCCTCCCCTAAAGGATGTAACCTCCTACAGGAAACTGATAGGGAAGTTATTATATCTCACCATTACACGCCCTGATATATCCTTTGCAGTTAGACATCTCAGTCAAATTATGCAGGACCCTAAGCAATCACACTGGGATGCCATTCTCAGGGTTATAAGGTTTGTAAAAATGGAGTCTGGCAAAGGCATTTTGCTATCCTCTGAATCTGCTTTAGACTTAGTTGCTTTTTGTGACTCAGATTGGGCAACTTGTATTGAAACAAGAAGGTCTATAACTGGTTACTGTGTCTTTTTAGGCAAATCTCTTGTTTCATGGAAAGTTAAAAAAACAGGACACAGTTGCTAAGTCTTCAGCAGAGTCAGAGTATAGGAGTATAGGTGATGTTTTGAAGGAGATTATCTGGTTAAGGGGCCTCTTTTCTGAGCTTGGTTTTGTTCAGAAGGCTCCAACTGTTATTTTTTGTGACAATGAAGCTGCAGTTAAAATTGCAACTAATCCTGTTTTTCACGAGAGGACCAAACATATAGAAATAAATTGTCATCTTGTTAGAGAAAAGGTTTTACGTGGTATTGTGCAGCTTTGCAATGTCAGGTCTGAAGATCAACCCACTGACATCTTCACCAAAGTATTACCAAAACAGCAACATTTTATTCTGTCAAACAGATTGGGAATGCTTAATGTCTTCTGGAAGCAGGGGGAGTTGGAGCTTGATATGGAAGTCCAGGAGCAATTTGCTTGAGGGGGAGTATTAAAAGCCCACTTGAGCAATACAAGCTGCTTGCTCTCTGTTCCTTCTTTCTTTTATTTGGGTTTTCTGTCAAGCCCATTTAGATTGGCCCGTGTAAGACTTTGGTCTGGCCTTTTATTGTTTTGATCAGATTTGGACCAATGCCTTTTTGTTTGGTTATTGGGTTGTATGGATATTATATATTTAGATTTAGGATTGGGGGAGGTCTGCCGAGTTAAGGAATGCAGACTAAAATCCTCCGAAATTGGTAAACTCATCTTCTTCGTTCCTCTGAATTGTTAGGGTTAGGGTTTGAGTATTTTACCAAAATTTACATATTATTTTTCTAAATTATATTGTTAGTTTCTAAATGGACCGACTAATTCTACTGCTGGTTTATACTAATAAATTCTTTTATATATAGAATAAAATGAAATTTATTTAAAATAAAACAACAGATCATGATAACATTTTTTAGCATATAAAATGTAGTTGTACTATCGGTATGTATTTTATATACTTTTCGAAAATGTGAGTTTTTTAAAAAAAAAAATTAAAATTAAGATAAAGATAAATTGAAATCGTGATAATGATATAAAGGTATAATTGACCTAATTCCAATATTTTACAAAAATAAATATAAAAAATAATTTTTATTTATACAATATAATATAATATTATATATAATAAAATTTAAAAATTCTTAAAAAATTAAAATAACATGTTCAAAAGACCGGAACGCTTAATATAACTTTATGACATTATAAAAAATCTTTAAAATGCTTGATGGATTGGAAATGATAACTAACTCGTTATTGAATAATAATTAAGTCGGTACGTAGGGCATCTGAGCATATCCAAAACGGAGGGGCCTCAAATTAACACAACGTTGCTATATATATATATATATATATTTTGGTGAAACCGTCGCTATTTTGTTATGCAGATACTTTATCGTTTTCTTATGACCCACCAAGTTGTTCATATGGATATCTATCTTGTCTGGTTTCTCAAGGGAACAAACACACCAGTAAAGAGACTCCAATAAGTTGTGATAAAAAAGAGAGCGTTATAGCAAAATTCTCATCATGAAGATGAATGATGCTGATGTTCTTATTGGTGAGATGCAACATTTTATACAATCTCGCCCACTATTAAGCCACAGATGAGGGAGGGGTATATATTTATATATGATACATATAGCACAAAAATTATATATAAAGAAAATAATTTATTCATGGGTGAACTTCCACGCCATCCTTAACGAATTATCTCACACTGAACTGAGTGCCCTCCCTTATTTCCTGCAGACAATAGACCAAAATAATTTGTTATAATCATGCACAACATATACAAATATTATGGAAGACAACATTGACAATGTAGAACCACAATAAGAAACAATGGTATCATTATTCATATCATCGTCAGCATTTAATTAATTGACACGAAATTTACCAGTGAAGCTTGAATGAATCCTTCCACGAACTTTGAACTGAACACTTTGCAACTATCTTATCCAACCTTACTATAATCTCTGCAAAAGTTGGCCTTATCATTGGTCGTGGATCCCAGCATTCATCAATCAGCCTACAAAACACCGTTCGGGATATGCGTATCAGCAAGCAAGAAAGAAATGTAGTGCTATCGAGTGTAATAATTGCTCTTACTCTTTGAGATCTGGAAGGTAGTGTTTTGGTTTGTTCTTGAAAGGAGGCCGTAGACCTTCTAGGCATATCATTCTAGCAGCCTCTTCTGGAGTCTTAGTGTAGAAAGGTTGAACTCCCTCAATCATCTGTTGAAAAACAAATTAATTCATTCATTCAGTAAATAAGATATTCATTGTTTAAACAAGGATGATCAAAACAGAGAGTTCAGTTCAGTGGCACAGCTAGACATTTACCTCGTATAGAATGAGACCAAAAGAGAAGACATCGACACTCCTGTCAAATGTTTCCTTCTTATAGACCTCTGGTGCCACGTACAAACCTGTGGATTCAGAAGCTGATACCACTAAGAAAAAACAACTGAGGCTACCTATAAGTATGGAACATTTTTAATCTACATATATATATATATATGGTTACTGGAGAAATAATATGACTGTAAATATATAATAAAAAAAATCTGCTTTGTGAAGCAAAAACAAGTGACCAACTTACGTAATAGGTCAGCATGAGTGTCTGGGTGCTCAAGTTTTGCTTTGTCAGGAGAGAGCTTTGACAGCTTTACTATACCAAACCCAGATACTTTGAGAAGACCACCATAATCCAGCAAAATATTTCTGGCACCTTACCATTAAACTTTTAGATATCAAAGCAAGCCAGTCCAAGCTATATCTCATCATTGAGTAGTATGATCAAATTCAAGAACAGATGGAATTCTGTATTCAGTCATATCTTACTTACTTTGGCTTTAAGTCGCAGTGGATGAGAATGGGTTTACATTCATGAAGGTAGTTCATACCCCTGTTGATTACAAACCAATGTAATTATTGAACCAAACAAAAAAGCCTCGTACACATCAAAATAAGACACTCCATTTACCTTGCTATGTCAAGAGCAAATCTTAGAGCTTTAGGAGGAGCCAAACGCCCTTTAGTTTGAAGGTAACTCTCAAGGTCACCCTGAAATACCGAAGACATTTTTTTAACAAAGACATTAATATGACATTTCCACGAAGATTAATAGCACATTTAACGAAAAGAAAATGCAAGACGTTTTAAATATCAGCTTACATGTTACAGAAGCCATATATACGTCTAGAAAAATCAACAACGTTAAAGGCTAGAAAACTTTAACAAGATTAACCACCACCCAACATAGGTGTTTTTAAAGCAGAAAATCTCCCTGGAATTCTGATTCATATATGGATTCTAGTATTCCCCAGACTATTTTGCTTATACATAATTCCATGGGGATATGGAAGCAAAAAGGGAACCTTGTCCGTGGAGCTAAGATCCAAAATAGGGAAGAAACGATTCAAATACTATTTTCAAAATAATGAACTATCGATGCATTTTTTGTGGAAAACCATACTTGGATAGCAGAATGAGAGGACAGACGGATCTCCCCTGGTGAATAGTAATCTATCTCAGTTGGAGATACATATAAGTGGAGCATCCAAGAATGGCCATCTCTTAAAACTACCAACAGTATAAAAAAATGGGTGAAAGAAGGGACTTGGTGTTCCTTTCATGTCAATTTCGTTCTTTACTGTCCTTATTACCATTTTTGGACAAAAAACATGAGTCTCTTCAGTCTCTGAGAACATCTCTCCACAAAGAATATTAGACTAGGGTGAGATTAGTAGGGGCAGGACTTGGCTCAATGAAGCAAGTACCAAAGAAGGAGAAAAGGGCGAAGCAAATCTTACTTTTGGATGATATTCCACAACAATCATCATTGGAATATTCTGTGTAACAGCTCCAACAAATTGGACCAGATTGGGATGTCGCACCTTTTCTAGTAACTCTAGCTCATCTTTGAAGGCATTTCTGTTGGGGGGGGGGGGGGGGGGGATCGGTAATGACAAGCCATATAAGATCTCTTTATCAAACAGAAAAGTCAAGAAAGCAGAAGAATTACGTAAATACTAGCATTAATACAGAAAAACGAAATGGACCGGCCAGAGTGTAGTGTAAAAAAAAGGTTGGGAAACATAACCAAATTACCAGAAAGATGATATTCTAAACAAGCCAAAATCTAAGTTCAATTTGATTGACATAGAGAGACTACTTAGGTCTGCATAGAAATGAACAATTAAACCCCTTCGAATAAAGTGGTTAAACCAGGCACTAGTAAGCTAACAAAGTGATCAGTTAAAATAGGATAAGGAGCTTTTTTGTTCATGAACTTCAGATTTATCTACTTTGAACAAAAAATTGTGATGCTGTTGATGCTTATCACTTTTACTTTGTTGTACTGCAGAAAGTGATAACTATGTAAATTTTTATTGCAACTAGATATTGGGTATAGTGTAAGAAATCTCGAACATTTTATTTATTTTCAAAACAAAGAAATGGTCAAGTAGTGGAACACGGAAAAGATGTATTGATTACAGAAAAAATTACCCTAAATAGCATAAATAACTTAGAAGTTACTAATTTAACGCAACTAGATGCTGTAATGAAAGGTGCAGTAGTAAAGCTCTCATATAGGAAGGCAAAAAACACGTATTACTTCCAACTGAAATGCTCCAAACGCGAAAGAAGGGACATACACGTTATCAGGATTTGAGCAACTGTCCTTGTCCAAGATCTTAATAGCAACCTTTGTGCCATTCCATTTAGCCACTTGATATTCACCCTGTTAGGTATAGCATTTATTTATCATAAGCACATTTATGGGGTGCAAATATTCACGATTCCAGTAGCTGATTTGCTTAGGAATGGACATTTCCATCATTCACTAAAATAAAAGAGGCATGCAACATAGTCAAATCATGTGAAGAGACATTAGGAACACTATTAAGAAGAAATAGATCATTCTGAAGTGGATCTAGCTGTCTCTATTCAGTCTTAGGCTTGGAAATCATAAGCAGACTGGTTCTATTGAATCTCAGGGTTGAAAAGTAAAAAAAAAGATATGACAAAGGGTAAGCATTTAAAACTACCATAAACACCTCAAAGCACTTGAAGACTCAGATTGCATGCATAATATAATGAATCTCGGTTAAAATGTAACAAGAGAGCAGCCAGAAAAATGATTCTATCCTGTTTTCCAAGTGATGTATCAGTTCTCACAATGAACTCAAAAGACTTGTTATAGCACAAAGCTACTAGGACATGGTACTGCATATAACAACATCTACTACAAATAATGAGCACAAACTGATAGAATATGAACCCACCGACACAAGGCTAGCCATTAGCCAAGTATTGACTATTGAGGTCATGGTGCAGTCAGTTCTTCTCATTTCGCCACAATCTTTTTAGCAAAATGCATGGAACAGCACCCAAAAAGGCCAGGTCTAGAATGAAAGCTCCAATCATTGAATTTGAACGTATAGAAACTACGAACTCATTGATACACAACTTTAGGAAAGAGCAACATGCCTTAGAAATTTGATCACCCCTACGAAGCTGAATCTCCAAAGGACTGAGCTCATAATCAGGAACTAGTCGAGGATTTGCAACAGTCATTGGTGTTTTCCTCATTTTCTGAAAACATGCAAAGAGTGTTAGTTGCATTTCTAATGGGAACGCCAAAAACTAAATGAGGTAGGATTTTTGTACCATACAGGAATATTTGCTCCACGAGCTTTCAAGATGCTGTACACTTCTTCATTCCCATAGTATTTTGCATCAACCGCTGCCTGAAGAAAAAAGGCTCATGTGATGTTAGAGCAGTATCATCGAGACTCCAGATGGTTTGGCATGTCCATGAATCTTTTTCTGATCATTTTTGGGTTATCAATATTGATGAAATGAGCACTCAAACTTACTGAAATAATGTAATACTCAAGTTACACAAACACACAGAGAAACAAAGTAGATCCAAATTATGATGTGACCCATCACCATCAGTTAATCACAATTATGGCAGAAGTCCAACGTACTCAGCATGCAGAAAGAAAAGGATACTTCAACTGAATTCAAGTTCAAAATGATTGAACAGCGTAGATTATATAGTTTCATTTGTCACTTCACATCATAATAATGCTTGCACAACCTTAGCACAAAAATTTCTCGAAGGAGAGAATTACGAAATACGAAAACAGAGAGAAGAAATTGCCGTACCGTGCTACCCCACCGATCCCGAGCATCAATGTTGGCCTTCCAAGTCAACAGCAACTCCACAACCTCGATATGGCCTTCACAAGCGGCAATATGCAACGCCGTCCTTCCGTCTAAATCGATGCTGTTCACATCAGCGCCTTCAATCAAAAGGTCCTCCACTCCCCTTATGTCGCCTCTGCAGGCCAAAAACAGCAGCTGCATGGTGAAGTCCAAGTTCTCCGGCACAGACAGCTGCTTATCCCTTGTCGATGGGCTCCTCCTTATTGGATCGAGCGAAGACTGCCTCCCAAAACTAAACCTCTGGTTGTTGCGCCTAGGGTCCAGCGATGACTGCCGCGAGAAATGACGGCTTAAGCTCCGCTTAATGGAGCCGGTCGAGATTTGGCGCGAGATACCTCGCTTCAACTGTAAGACGACATCCATTTCACCGCCGATGATCGACCGATGCACAGAGCTCAATCTCCGACGACGACGGAGGAAAGTTAATCAACCTCCCTCTCGCTCTGTCAAGATGAACTAGCTATTGATTTCGACTTGATGCTTCTCGCGATACCGGAATTCCCCATTGTCAACATCTATACATGCAATCAAGAGCTTCGAAGAGGGGCTCTCGATACCGATCCAGTAGAGAAAATGGAGATAAAGAGAGATGAAGGAAGAAACAGTCAATTCACTCCTCCGAGTCTCCTTTGATTGAAATCAAAGATAAGCGTGATGCGCCGGAAGGAGTTGACAGTGAGAGTGTGTTGACTGTTTATATATATATATATAATAATAAAAAACAAAAAGGCAAGTTGCAGTTGTCTCCACAGAATGGACCGAGAAATCCGCCATTAATGAACGCCATATATGTAAGCATCCATCTGCAAATACTGGTAAGTCCACTAGATGGTATTGAAGACGGCGACAAGGAAGCTTGGGTTCAGTTGAGTTGTGTGGGGTTCTTCTAAGGTCTTCTCTTGTCTAGTGGAGAGCTGGGATGAGCTGACTCAGGCAAGTGGAGTGCAGCAGCCATCAACTTCAATCATAATTACGACTCTGTAGTCTGTACTTAAGAAATGGGCCGACTACAGAATCATCAAGACAAAATAATATTTATAAGTAGTTGGTTGAACTTTGAACTTTAATTTTTTTTTTTTTGGCCATCAACTTTGAATTTTAATTACTTTTGATGGTGAGAAGATTTAGGAGTGGCCTTTTTAGGTGATGGATGTTAATATTTTCATTTTTCATTTTTATTGTCTCTAATCTCGGATTAAAAAATAAAACACTGAACCGAAAAAACATAAATGGAATACTATTTATTATATAGTAGCCGTTGATTTTTAGAGTTTGGTTAGACTATTTACATTAAAATGGTTAATCTTTAATATTACTTTTATTTTATTTTCTTATTAAAAAAACCTATGGGTTGTACTCATCAAATTTGAAAAGGAAAATACTTTTCAAGTTCAAATAAAAATGAGTAAACATACGTAAGTTTGAGAAAGAAAAATAGTTTTAGGTAATAATAAGTTAATTAAAATGATATTTTTTTTCAATCGTCCGTTTAAAATTATTGATAAAAATATTTTAAATTTATAAAAGTCAATATAGTTATAGCTTTTAAATATCAAAATTAAAACATAACGTATAGTAATGTTATAATAGTGTTCGACTCGTTTATACCTCAACTAATTTTTAATTGATTAGATCTGATTAATCTCAGTTATAATATTAGTATTAAGTCAATAGAATATAGTTATGATATTTTAAAATGTATATGCTAATTTAAAATTTAATTAAAGTCAATTGTAAATAAATAATTGGAGAAAGAGTATAAGTTATCATCATTTTTAAAATATTGTATATTTTAAAATAAATTATCACAAAAAATACCGTTTTTTTATTAAAAAGTTATATGTTTTTATCTACTTTTCCAAATAAAATTAGATACAGCCCCACCCAAGGCCCAATTATTTCAGAATAAAATTTAGATAAACAAACCAAACCATTGTGTCGGCAATAATGTGCGAGTCATTAAAAAAAAAAAACAATAATAATGTGCGATTCAATGACCCATTACGCAAGGCAGGTTTACCTGTTGTTTGGGCTGTCAGAATTTTTTCTGGCCACGTGCTATCAGCAAATTCATCGGCCACTCCAAGTCTAAAGTCTAAATGTATTTAATCAATGGGGTGGGGTTACTTGCCGAAAAGTAAACACTAATTAGGTGTTTATAAAAAAAAAACAATTTCAACTTTATTTTTAATAAAAAAACAAACCAAACTTCAAAATATATTTGCAAAAGACAAACTTGGTCGTTCTACTCTGTTAAAAATCAGATTAAACTCACAAATTCAATGGAGAAACAAATGTAGGACCAATTTACCCTCCTTCGTTCAAAGAATAGACAATCAATCGCTCATCTATAAACAGATATTCATACTCTTTGCATGTATTATTAATTCATAGTATTCTTCTCTAAAAATATATATTCATACTCTTATTTTTTTTGGTTGTGTTGGATCACGGGCGAAGCTCTGTTACGTCCTTGACGGAATGCTTGGACTCCTAAGCTCCGCGTGGTCCTGCACAAGGGGATGACCTGGGTGGTGACCCAGAATCCCTCTCCGATGCTTAAATGAGTACAGTAATCAATGGGGTGGTAAGCCAAAGTCTAAGCTCGTAATTGAATTAGGGTTTTCTGGAGTAACTTCCTCCTTTATATAGGAGACGAAGTCACCCAGAGTTACCTGAGGCCAGGCTTGGCCGTTATGGCCATGATTCCGTATATCTCGGGAGATTCCGTATATTTCGCCCCACGCTCCGCGTATCTTACCCATACTCCGTGTATCTCGGGCACGCCCTGCGTATCTCGGGGGAATTTATCCGTTATCTTCAACCGTCTCCCACTACTCTATCTGGTAGGCGGGTTTCTCGGTCTTATCCTCTGATCCCAAGTCCCGACTCCCGTCGGAGACTCCAGAGTTGTCTTATTCTAGATCACCACCCAGGACCCTCAGTCTCTGCGGGACAGGTCCAGCCTCTGCGGGGCTTTATTATCGGGGCCTTTACCAAGGCATATCGGGGCCTACTCAGAGGCTTCTTATCGGGAGCATACAGCTCTTATGTCGGGCCCGCCTACGTCGGGGCCCTTCGTACTGGGCCTCTGGGCCTTCCGAGCCTTTATGAGGCCCACTAGACTTACTTGTCGTCCATTGGATGTTTAACGGGGCTAACGATTACTATCGGAACCCATCAGGTTGATTGTGATTTCATTGCTTTAAGCACGAATTGCCTCACTAAATATGTATTTCTCATATACTGTTCTTGTGGACATAAAGATTTGACATTCTTGCATTTGTGTTGTTAAATATAGCTGTATATTCTGTAATTATATTTTCTCTAATTTATGTTATTTCCTAGTTTAGTTTATTGTATTCACTATAAACTCATGTAATATCATTCAGATTAATACACTGAATTTACCAGTTATTACATGGTATCAGAGCCGAAATTTTTCGATGTACCTGACTAGTTTTCTGACCAGTTGCATTTGGGTGGTCACCATCCACACCACACAACCCTGACATAGCCTTTGCTCTGATCTGACCTCTGCATCATGTCTCTGCTGGTCCTTTGTTACGCACGCCTCTGCTAATTGAATCCAACACCGGAGTAATCTGCTGCTCTGTCCAATTGCCTCCTGCCCGAGCTCTCTGCCCGCCCTTGCTGACGACTGAACCTGCTGTTGCTGTCTTCGGCTGCTGCTGTCGGTTCTGAACGACATCATGCTTAATCATTCCAATTCTGCGCCTCTGTGCTGCTGCTCCGCCACCAATCTTGCTCTGACTGTGCTTCTTATGTGCTGCGTTCCTGCCAATCGTGACTGCGACTGCCTTGTTCATTTGGTTTCCTGTTGATTCTGATCTGATTTACTGCTGATTTCAGTCTGGTTTACTTCTGGTTCGGCTGTGTTTCCGGTTTATTGGCTGCTGGTTCGTTCTAATTACTGGTTATTTGCTGGTCCAGTCAGATTGGTTCTGCTGGTTCTAACTGTCTCTGAATCTGTTTCAAAGTTGTTGCTGGTTTCTGATTCGTTTCTAAATTGTTGTTGGTGTCTGATTCGTTTATGAATTGCAACTGCTTATTTTTTGCTGGTTCGTCACTAGTGTTTGTTTCATTTTGTCTCGATGGAGAAACTCAACACTAGTAGCAAAATCTTACATGGGAAAGATCACATGGCAGCCAAGTCTTAATCAATCAGTCAGCGACCACACTAATGCAGATGAAGTTGCTACGATTGTTCAGCGACTTAAGCAATTGTGCTTCCCTCGTGTCAACATGACACCTCAACTGAAAATTCAAGGGCTATTATTGGCCCCTCAGGTATGACTTCCAACTGTTTATTAGCATCAAAATCATTATGGATTGTTGATTCAAGCGCTACTGATCACATGACTGGTAACAAGAGTTTACTGTCAGGACTTACCACTACCTCACAACCACCTGTCCAAATAGCAAATGGCTCCACTTGTCTTATAGAAGGAATTGGATCCACTCAAATTTCACCACATATGCTGTTATCATTTGTCTTATATGTTCCTTCTTTTCCTGAAAATCTATTGTCTGTGAGCAAATTAATAGAACAATTCTATTGCTCAGTTATTTTCACTCCAACTAAATGTGTTTTTCAGGAATTGGAGACTAACAAGGTGAATGGAACTGCATATAAGCACAACGGTCTGTATTACATGGAGAGCTCGCCTCAACGAATTGCGTACATGAGCACTAGTAGTGCTAAGGAGGTTCATTATCAGTTGGGGCATCCATCTCTACAGGTTCTAAAAACACTCTGTCCTGAATTCCGTTCAGTTCCTGAATTAGTTTGTGAGTCATGTATCCAGGGCAAGTATATCTGTGCTTCTCATCCACTTAGAATTACTCGTCTTTCTGTTGGTATCTTTGATTTAGTGCATTCAGATGTATGGGGTCTTTGCCCAGTTACATCTATCTCAGATTTTTGTTACTTCGTCACTTTTGTGAATGATTTCTCTCGTGCAACTTGGATGTTTGTTATTAAATCTAGACAAGAGGTGTGAAAAATCAGTTTGACACTACCATTAAAACACTTCGTAGTGACAATGCAAAATAATATTTCGCAAAAGAATTTGTTCAATATATGAGTGATAATGGCATCATCCATGAATGCGTATACACCTCAACAAAATGGAGTGGCTGAACGAAAGAACAGACACATACTTGAGGTGGCTCGCACTATGATGATACATTGTCATGTCCCTCATCGTTTCTGGGCTGATGCAGTTCTAACTGCATGTTATCTGATAAATCGTATGTCATATTCTGTTCTTGATGGTGCAGTACCTTATAATGTCCTATTTCTGTCTGCACCTTTGTTCCCGGTTTCACCGAAAATCTTTGGTTGTACTTGTTATGTGTACGACAATCGACCAGGCCGTACAAAACTTGATCCAAAGTCTGTTCGTTGTATTTTTGTTGGCTATTCTGGAACCCAGAAAGGTTATCGTTGTTGTAGCCCCACTCTTAGGAGATACTTCGTCTCATCTGATGTTGTTTTTATGGAGTCTGTGCCGTTTTTTCTTAAATCTGAAACTAACTTGTCCAAAAATTCTCCACCTATCATGACTGTTCTAACATATCCTGAAGTTCAAGTCCACTCGCTCGAGACTGATAATGCACCTCCTACGCCTCCTATTACTCAGGTATATACTCGAAGGGATAAGTCTCTTCCTAATAATACTAACTATGTTCAAACCATGCAGGACCATGAGACTCGTGCATCCCCTGTTCCAAACATTGAACCAAACTGAATCTCCACCATCTCCTCCACAACCAGTTAATTTTGATCCCACACCAACTCCCAGAAATGAATATACCCCTGATATTGACCTTCCCACTGCCCTTCGAAAAGGCTCCTGTCATTACCCCAGTACCAGATATCCCCTAGATAGCTTCTGTTCATATGCATCCCTATCTACAGATCACTGTGCCTTTAAAACCAGTCTTGACAGTTACTATGTTTCTAGAAATGTGACGGAAGCCCCGGCCAATCCAGGGTGGTTTAGTGCTATGCAGGAGGAAATGTCAGCTCTTTGGAAAAATCAGACCTGGGATTTATGTCCTCTTCCTCCTGGCAAAAAGGCAGTCGGTTGTAAATGGGTCTTCACGATAAAGGTTCATCCTGATGGGTCGCCGCATCGACTGAAGGCCCGCTTGGTTGCGAAAGGATACTCTCAAGAATATGGCATTGATTATGATGAGACATTTTCTCATGTTGCTAAAATGGCATCTGTTCGGATTTGTCTTTCTCTAGCTGTCATCCGCCACTGGCCGCTGCACCAATTAGATGTCAAGAATGCGTTTCTCAATGGCATTCTTGAGGAGGAGGTTTACATGATTCAGCCACATGGGTTCGTTGTTCAGGAGGAGTCATCCAAAGTCTGTCGCTTGCGGAAATCTCTGTATGGTCTGAAGCAATCACCTAGAGCTTGGTTCGGGCGTTTCTCCCAAGCACTTAGTCAGTTTGGCATGACCAGGAGTGCTAATGATCATTCCGTCTTTTATAAACATCTGGAAGGGAAAACAACCATCCTAGTTGCGTATGTTGATGATCTGATTATTACCGGTGATGACGTCGAGGGATCTCAGCATTGAAGAAGTTTTTGAGCAAGCAATTTCAGATCACGGACCTTGGTAAACTCAAGTATTTTCTTGGCATTGAAGTATCACGATCTCCTAGAAAGATACTTATTTGTCAAAGAAAGTATGTCATTGATATGCTTTCCGAGTGCGGATTGCTTGGATGCAAACCTGTTGATTCACCGATGGTTCCTGAGACCAAGCTCATGCCTGATGAAGGAGTTACTCTACATGTTCCTGAAAAATATCGAAGATTGGTCGGGAAGCTGAATTATCTGACAGTTACTCGACCAAACATTTCCTATCTAGTGAGTGTAGTGAGCCAGTTCATGTCAGCCCCACACACAACACATTGGGATGCAGCTATTCGGATCCTTAGATATTTCAAGGGATAAGTGTTTACTGATGCCGATTGGGCATGTTGTTCTACTAGTCGAAGGTCAACTACTGGATATTGTGTCTTTTTCGGTGGTAACCTTATATCATGGAAGAGTAAGAAGCAAACAGTTGTATTTCGATCTAGTGCAGAGTCAGAATACCGTGCAATGGCAAACACAGCTTGCGAGCTAGTCTGGACGAAGCGTTTAATCTACAAGTTGGGTATTTTCCATGATGATTTGATGAGACTACATTGTGACAACCAATCCGCCATGCATATTGCCAAGAATCGTGAGAGAACCAAGCACATTGAAGCGGATTGTCACTTGATTGGAGACCTTGTCATGGGAACTTACACTTGTCCCCCATGTATCCAACTCATTCATGTTCGGACAGATCACCAGTTTGCAAACATTCTAACCAAGCCTCTCCGCAAAGTTTCAATTAATAATATATGTGACAAGTTGGACATGTTCGACATATACGCTCCAACTTGAGGAGGAGTGTTAAATATAGCTGTATATTCTGTAATTATAATTTTTCTAACTTAGTTTATTTCATAATTTAGTCTATTGTATTCACTATAAACTCATATAATATCATTCAGATTAATACACTGGATTTACTTGTTATTACATGGGTAAACATTTTGCCTAGTATAATAATATTGAAGGTGGGGTTAGTGTTAGATTACCCCTAAATTCAGACATGCATACCATAAAATAAAAAAAAAAAAACAAAAAAAAAAACCATCAATTTCCATTCATCCAATTTCTAAGGAGAAACAAAAACGTTCCAATTTGGAATAGAAATATAAGCCTTTATTCCCATTCATTTCCTTTCCCTCCTTTATCTGGATCCATAATTCCATTTCACCTGACCATATCGTGTCATTTTGTTAAGATCTTATTATGTGTACTTGATATAATTAATTTTATAATTTTTTTCTCTAAAAACCTTTTGGACCGGTGAACTCTTAAAAAAAAAACTAAATCTAAGAACACGTCTCGTCACGAATGGGCAGTAATCTGAATCCCCTTCCTCAACCCAAACATAGCGTGTCCGTTAACAAAGCAACTGAAGAATGTTAGCAAGTGGAGAATAAAAACCAGCAAGCCCAGATCAGCTTTGCAATTGTTTAACACTAACCTGATCTTATTGCTGCCAAACTAGTGTTTTTGCAATACAAACAACCACATTAAAAAACTGTCTACTTTCTGCGCTTAAGAGGTCCGGTTTTGTATCCGCCTTTGCACGGCTTTCCCCATGGAGTCCGGGAAGTCTGCCCATAGCTTCCACTACTCTTACTTCGCCCCTCACCTCCACCATGAGGATGGTCCACTGGATTCATGGCCACACCTCTAACAACTGGCCTCCTACCCAGCCACCGGGCCTGCCCAGCTTTCCTTAGCTTCTTGGCTCCATGACTCGGGTTTGACACCTGCCCAATTGTGGCCCTGCATCGAGTGTCAATCAGCTTTTCAGCTCCGGAAGGCAGCTTTATCAGGCAGTACCGTGAGTTGGCAGGCTCTTTCATGATCTTTGCACATGTTCCTGCTGCTCTCACTAACTGTCCACCACGGCCTGGCTTCAGCTCGATGTTGTGGATCATTGTACCAATACGCATGGCGGCAATTGGCATGCAACTACCAATCTGTGAACTGATGTCTACATGAAGCAGCTGATTCTTCATTTTCTCACGGAAGGAACTCGTCGATCCATCAGCTGCTGTTGTTGTCAAAAACAAACAAAAGCATTAAGATTAGTTTCAAGATTAAGGCTAACAATATAGTTCTCATTTCTGAATACATATATGGGGTAATTGTTTCAAATTGGCGCTACGAATCAAGATAAGCTCTCAAACTAGGTTATAAAGATCATTTTGATCTATAATACTAGAATATAGTATTTACAAAAGTCTTAAGCTTATAAACTGCATGTGCTAGCTCTGTATAAACAAACAAGAAGCTTACAAGATTATCCTTTTAGTGAAATAAAACAATATATATACATATACATATATTTGTCAGATCCGGGAGGTATAGACTGCAGAAATAAGATGGAACCAACAAATGAATTAAGCTATCATCTAAAATCTAATTAGTCAATAATTATAACAAAACAAAAGCAATGTCATAGACTCATGAGGAAATTCCAGGAAGAAAACCAAACAGACTGAACTACATGCATCTGCAAGGTCAGAATTCCTACTCATCTTAACCATATTCTACCAAATAAAAAAAGAAAAGAAAATCCAAATGGGGTTCATTGCCAAGGATAAAGAGTGCTGGTTTAAAATTAATTTGGAATCTTGTGATTTTGTATAAAATGGCTTAACGAAAAATCGTGTCATTCTTTTCCACACCTATGAACTGAATGCTAAGGAATATGACTCGCTAAATTGCTAAATAAGAGTATAGGTGCCGCCACACATAATTTATATTGGGTCAAACACCTTTGTACATTTGACTATGGTTCTCGTGAACAGGATAACCAAGCACTTTATAATTAGTAGAACTGGATCCTCTCAACAAGGCAAGCATGTACCAAAACTTAAACATAGAGTAGCACTCTCAGAGTGGGAACTCATCATCGATTCTGAGCATATCCACAAAATATTAAGAGGACGAATCCTTTTTCACTGAACACATTGATCCAAAATGAGCCTCCATATTGGGTAGTTCAGCAGTTAACTAGATAAGTACCAATACCACAGTACGTCCTAAACACGAAATCGGTAGTTGAGCCTCCACTTTTTTAATATCAGCTATGTCTTTTGAGAAAATCAACATTCACCAATAGAACAGTTGTTCAGAGATTGAGTCCAGGACTTCCAACATAACTAAAATCAACAATTTTGGCTGGAAATCAAGTTTAAATTATGATCAATAGATTACTCTAAAGATTCGGCAAGGGTAAGGGAGATTACCGGATGAGAAGCTGCGAAATGCATTGTTATAAGAGGTCCCATTAACAATCTTTCCCAGCAGATTAGACGAAGCTCTCCACAGCGCCATTTTTCACAGTGCGAAGTTCAGTACTCGCCGCTGGTATATTAGGGTTCTCTGGAGTCCAGTGAAGTAAGGAGAGAAACCTGCCACGAAATAATTCATTATTTAAGAATCCATTCGTAGTTCGTACTGATCTAAGCTCCATTTCCTGCCAGACTCGACTCAGTCGCTTGTTTGCCATCAAAACCCTAACTCCTGCACTACCGTACCCTTGTCATCTCCGTCGAGGATTCGATCGAAGACAATGGATTAAGTGGGAGGAAACTCAAATCCAGAAGCACGAACGCAACTGGATTAAACCGACGGAGATATACAATCACCGTAAAACAAACACTAACGAAGCAATGGAAGTTAAACGGTGGGAGAACCTGCTGCCGGAGAGAGGTACCGGTGGAGGGACGGTCCGGTGAAGCAGCTAGGTCGAAGGCCAACTTTCCTTCTTTGCACGGTAAACGCCTAAACGGAAGTCCTTTCAGACAAAATAAGTTAGTTGTGCTCAATATATGGTCCAACATGAAAGCCCAATCTACTGGGCTTTAAAGTAAAAAGACTTTTTTAAGGGTTAATAATAGTTTATATATATATATATATTAAAGAGTTTTAAGGAAAATATTATATGAGATATAATTTAGGAATAAAATATAAGAACACAAATTGGAAAACATTAGGAAATTGATAAGGAAAATTATTCAAATACGAAAATAATTAAAAAAAAATGTACATACAAATGTTAAGATTGGTGATCGAGTGTAAAATACTAATTGTGGGCAGATGAAGAATGCAGAGTATCTGAGCATGGTAGGGAGTCTAATTTACGTCATGCTCTGTACTCGGCCAGAAATTTGTTACGTTGTGGGCCTAGTAGCAAGATTCCAATCAGATCTTAGTTATCAACATCTAAATGCCGTAAAACGAATTATCAGATATCTGAAAGGTACTGCCGACTACGTTCTGTGCTATGAGGGCGATCTGCTCAAATTGACCGGTTATAGTGACGCCGACCACGGTGGTGATCCGGATGATCGTAAGTTCACCACAGGAGGAGTTTTCCTCCTTGTTAATGCTGCCATATCATGGGTAAGCAAGAAGCAATCGTGTGTCGCGCTTTCCACTAAGGAATCGAAATTCATTGCCATCTCCAAATGCACAAGAAGCGGTCTGGCTGAAAAGGCTTCTTACTGCATTAATTGACACCGACAAGAAGAGTAAACCTGTGAAGGTGTACTCTGACAGTCAGGCGGCCATTGCGGCAGTTAAGAATCCAAAGTACCATAGTAGGACAAAGCACATTTATGTGAAATACAATTATGCTAAATCTGTTCTGGAAGACAACATAATCGCTTTGGAATACTTGCCTACAGACAATATGGTTGCAGACCCTTTAACTAAGCCGTTACGTAGGGAAATTTTTGAAAAGCACGTAAAACTGCTTGGATTACGTAGGGCTTAAACTGTGTGGCTTGTAAAATGATAACATTTTGACATTTGAAATTATGTTTCAATTGAATAAAAGAATTGCAATTTGAGTTTATGATTTATCGACGTCATAATGATTAACAACATCGGATTTTACGGTCTATAAACTAAGTCGTAGGAAGAAGTAAAATTCTTCCACCAAAATTATGTCGAATGTGAACCTTGTCTCGCCACACAGGCACGGTCATCTTGTAAGGAGAGAGGGACCTCTACCATAACAAGATTGGCTAAGAATCATGGGGATAAACCTGATTGAACAAAACGATAACATTGTCACGCTTAACAGCATGACTTAATCTTCGTTTTGTAAATCGTCGAGTTTGACTTTGTCCATCACTATATATCACATTCAAGGCCAGATGAGATATTCTGCGATAGCATTGTAAACACCTAATTTTGGTACGCGCGACACGTATATAACACGTTCAAAAATGTTATGTGTAACGCGTTTAAAAATGGAAATATTTAAATATGGAAGGTCACGGGTTTGCTAAAAATAGGTTTAGTTTAAATTTGTATAGTGTAGATGCATTTAATATTTTGTAATATTCATAAAATATATGATATATATTTATGGCAATATGCAATAAATATATATGCACAATTTTCGGAATTAATTAGTGTATATTAGGGAAAATATTGTTTTCCTAATTTTAGGTGTTAATTTAGCTATAAAAAGACTCATTGTCAATGTAAAAAACACCACATCAATAATAATACAAGCTTTTCTCGGAACCCGTGAAGATTTGTCTTCTAGTGAATTTTTTTTTTTGTTGCTCCCGCTTGTGAAGATCCGGCCACCAGCAGCCACACCCTCGCCGGCGCCGTAGCCACTGCTCAGCCACTACTCAACCCTGCCCGCCAGAGCTGTCACGCCGCCCTCGCATCCACCACCTCGCCCGTCCCAGAAGCTCCGCCCACCGCTGCCGTGCTGTTCCTTCCGAATCTGAGATCTCGCCGGCGCCGCCTGCTATCAGTCCCTGGCGATGTCCCCTTCTTCATCACAGAAGAAATGGAGGAATACAATGGAGTGCTGGGTACCACTACAATCAACAAGTGGGGTATGGTACCATCAACACTACATCAGAAAATGAAATTCCCCACAAGTCAAGGAATAGGGGAAGTAAAGGGTAACCAGAAGGTAGCAAGGAAATGTGCAAGGATCGCACTAAGCAAGAAGAAGAAAACAAGAGAGGTCCTACTAATAGATGGGGACCCAAGAGAAGATCACGGAAGACCAGCCCCCATGGAGGAATTAAAAGAAATACTCATAGAAGAACCCGATAGGAAGGAAAAAATCGGGACCGCCTTATCTCAGGAAGAGGAAAACCACTTAGTAGCTTTACTAAGGGAATACAAGGATCTGTTCGCCTGGTCACTAAGCGATATGCCAGGAATATCAGAAGAAGTAATCTCACACAAGCTCAATATAGACGCGGCAACGCGACCAATAACACAAAAGGTAAGGCCAATGGGAGGAAGCAAAAAGATAGCTATCCAGGAAGAAGTGGAAAAGCTATTGAAGGCAAATTTCATCAAGGAGATTAGATTCCAAACATGGGTGGCAAACCCAGTATTGGTAAAGAAGGCGGGGGGAAGTTGGAGAATGTGCATCGATTATCGCGACCTAAACAAAGCATGCCCTAAGGACTCATATCCACTACCAAGAATAGATCAGTTAGTGGATGTAACATCAGGTCACCAACTAATGAGCTTCATGGATGCATACTCAGGATATAACCAAATAAAAATGGCCCCTGAGGACGCCCCTCACACAGCATTCTACGCTGATAACGAGATATACCATTACACGGTGATGCCTTTCGGACTCATAAATACTGGAGCGACATACCAAAGAATGGTCAACAAAATCTTCGGGGACATGATAGGAAAGACAATGGAGGCATACGTGGACGATATGATCGTCAAATCCAAAGAGAAGAAAGACCATGTGGAGAACCTTCGCTCAACGTTTGAGAGAATGAGGCAATACCAAGTCCGCCTAAACCCGAAAAAATGTGCATTTGGGGTACAATCAGGGAAGTTTTTAGGCTTCATGGTAAGTCAGCGAGGCATAGAGGTAAACCCCGAAAAACTACAGGCAATTGAAGAAATGCAGTCACCTACGAAACACAAAGAGGTTCAACGACTGAACGGGAGGTTGGCAGCTCTTAACAGATTCCTATCCAAAATAGGAGACAAGGCATTACCCTTCTTTGAGGTACTAAGGGCAAACAAGAAATTCGAATGGACACCAAGATGTGAAGAAGCCTTTCAACAACTCAAACAACATCTAAAGACACTACCACCCCTAGCAAAGCCTACACCAGGGGAGCCCCTCTACCTCTACATCTCCGTGAGCAACGTGGCAGTAAGCTCAGTGCTAATAAAAGAAGAAAACGCTGCACAATTGCCGGTATACTTCGTAAGCAAAACATTGGCAAAGTATGAGATCAACTACTTGCCAATAGAAAAGTACCTCTATGCACTGATTGTATCAGCAAGAAAGTTGAGACCGTATTTTCATGGGCATGAAGTAACAGTCCTCACAGACCAACCATTGAAACACCTCCTCCAAAGACCAGACACATCGGGAAGACTGACCAAGTGGGCAATTGAGTTAAGTGAGTTTCGTATTCACTTTGCCCCCAGAACAGCTATAAAAGGGCAGGCTCTAGCAGATTTTATTGCCGAATTCACCGGAATTAATCCAGATGAAGACTTGGGAGAAATAAAAAATACAAGGGAGGCGAGCAGTAGTCAGGAGAAACAACCAGAAGAGTTATGGAAGATGCATACCGATGGGTCGTCCAACGGGGGAGGTTCAGGTGCAGGCCTCCTACTATACCCACCAAATAGCGATACACCTCTGCGCTATGCCATGGCACTTACCTTTATGGCAACGAACAATGAGGCTGAATACGAAGCGCTGATAACAGGCTTGAGAATAGCCAAAGGAGTAGGGGCAAAGCACCTAAGAGTTAAGTGCGATTCTCAACTAATTGTTAATCAACTGAAAGGAATCTACACTGCAAAGTCTGAAAACATGCAGAAGTACTTACAACAAGCCAGGGACCTAATATTCCAAAGCTTCGACATTGAGTCAGTCCCAAGAGAACAGAACCAAGAGGCGGACGCCTTAAGCAAACTAGCCCTAGGGGTAGAAGCAGGCGAAGAGGTTCACTTTGTAGAGCAAAGAATGCAATCAGTGATAGAACAAGTGGAGGTTCTAGTAATAGATGAAGCAGAAGCCTGGATGACCCCAATGCGTCAATACATCATGGAAGGAAAACTCCCAAAGGATAAAGTAGAGGCAGTCAAGATCGAAAGGATGGCTAGAAATTATGCAGTGATGGATAATGAACTCTACAAGAAAGGGTACTCCACACCCTTCCTCAAATGCATAACATACCCAGAAACAGAGAGAGTACTTGCAGAACTCCATGAAGGAGATGCGGGGTGCCATGAAGGAGCACGATCAATAATCTGGAAGGTCTACAACCTAGGATACTATTGGCCATCAATGAGCAAAGAAGCAGCAGACTTGGTGCAAAAATGTGATCACTGCCAAAGGTACTCCAGAAATATAACCCCCAGCAGCAAAGCTAAGTTCCATCTCGGGAGCTTGGCCATTCGCACAGTGGGGGATCGATCTGATAGGCCCCCTACCAAGAACAAAATGGCAGAAAACTTGCATAATAGTAGCAATAGACTACTTCTCCAAGTGGATAGAAGCAAAGGCAATGGGAAAGACAACAGACGAGCAAGTCGTTAACTTCATTCAATCTCACATTATCTCGAGGTACGGAGTCCCAAAGGCAATAATAAGTGATAATGACCCAAAATTCAAGAGCAAGAAACTGCAATGGTATTGCGAAAGGATGAATATAGAGCACCGCTTCGCATCAGTAAAGCACCCTCAGACAAATGGGCAAGTAGAGTCGGCAAATAAAATAGTACTAGACGGCCTAAAGAAACGACTCCATGCTACCAAGGGAAGTTGGGTAGATGAGCTGGAAAATGTTCTATGGGCAGTGCGGACAACACCAAAGATAGCCACAGGAGAAACACCATTTGGCCTGGTATACGGGACCGAAGCGGTGGCACCAGCAGAAATGGCGGTATCATCACTAAGAACCACGTACTTTGAAGAGCATGAGAACAACGAAGCAAGGCTCTTAGACTTAGACATGGTGGAGGATAAAAGATGGAATTCAGAAGAAGCACAGGCACGAATGCGCCTTGTATCCGCAAGATATTACAACCGCCAAGTCAAGGAGAGGCAATTCCACATAGGAGAACTAGAGCTCAGAAAAAACGAGTTCTCACATTTAGACCAATTCAGAAAATTATCTCCAAAATGGGAAGGGCCGTATAAGATAGCATCAGTTCCATACGCAAATGCTTACCGCCTAGAGGATGGGGATGGGTATATCTCCACAAACACCTTCAGTGGGGAACACCTAAAGAAGTACTACGTCTAAGAAGACAGCACAAGCAAAAGACCATATCCTTGAAGTTACTTCAAGTCATTACATATAATTGTTTATATTTTCAAAAACAACTTTTGAGAAGGAGAACTCAAGAAGTTACTCCAACTCTACACTATCCTTGATTTCCTCCAAAGGGTGTCTTGATCCCCCCAAGGCACCCCATGTGTACAAAAAACATGAATGCTCTTAAAGAAGTAGGAGTTACTCAAAAAATATTTCCAATGAATGTGGTGATATAATCGTTGAGTTATCCTTACACAGATATGACATCAAGCCAACAACACCTTCAACGCCACCAAGAGCGTATCTTGAGCGTAGTGTTCATATTACGACCTTCGACGCCCCCAAGAGCGTATCTTGAGAGTAGTTCTAAAACTACAAATTCTGTGCCCTCCGGGAGCCTATCCCGCGAACAGATTAGACGCCCCCAAGAGCGTATCTTGAGAGTAGTTTTTATACTACGACCCTCGACGCCCCCAAGAGCATATCTTGAGAGTAGTATTCATACTACGACCTTCGACGCCCCCAAGAGCGTATCTTGAGAGTAGTTTTTATACTACGACCCTCGACGCCCCTAAGAGCGTATCTTGAGAGTAGTATTCATACTACGACCTTCGACGCCCCCAAGAGCGTATCTTGAGAGTAGTTTCTATACTACGACATTCGACGCACCAAGAGCGTATCTTGAGAGTGGTTTCCAAAAACTACGAATTTCGACGCCCCCAAGAGCGTATCTTGAG
The DNA here is from genome assembly GCA_036873135.1 of Clarkia xantiana subsp. parviflora. Classification (NCBI taxonomy): domain Eukaryota; kingdom Viridiplantae; phylum Streptophyta; class Magnoliopsida; order Myrtales; family Onagraceae; genus Clarkia; species Clarkia xantiana. The sequence goes on along the minus strand of JAPTYO010000012.1, from coordinate 12,495,232 downwards.
AGTAGTTTCTAAAACTACGACCTTCGACGCCCCCAGGAGCGTATCTTGAGGTAGATTTGCAACCTACCAGATTCGACGCCCCCAAGAGCGTATCTTGAGGTAGATTTCAAACTACCAGATTCGACGCCCCCAAGAGCGTATCTTGAGGTAGATTTCAAACTACCAGCTTCGACGCCCAACTAGAGCGTATCTTTGGTCTAACTACTGGTGCCCTCCAGGAGCGTATCTCGTGAACAGTTTCGACGCCCTCCGGGAGCGTATCTCGTGAACAGTTTCAACGCCCACCTAGAGCGTATCTTTGGTCTAACTACTGGTGCCCTCCGGGAGCGTATCTCGTGAACAGTTTCGACGCCCTCCGGGAGCGTATCTCGTGAACAGTTTCAACGCCCACCTAGAGCGTATCTTTGGTCTAACTACTGGTGCCCTCCGGGAGCGTATCTCGTGAACAGTTTCAACGCCCACCTAGAGCGTATCTTTGGTCTAACTACTGGTGCCCTCCGGGAGCGTATCTCGCGAACAGTTTCAACGCCCACCTAGAGCGTATCTTTGGTCTAACTACTGGTGCCCTCCGGGAGCGTATCTCGTGAACAGTTTCGACGCCCTCCGGGAGCGTATCTCGTAAACAGTTTCAACGCCCACCTAGAGCGTATCTATGGTCTAACTACTGGTGCCCTCCGGGAGCGTATCTCGTGAACAGTTTCAACGCCCACCTAGAGCGTATCTTTGGTCTAACTACTGGTGCCCTCCGGGAGCGTATCTCGCGAACAGTTTCAACGCCCACCTAGAGCGTATCTTTGGTCTAACTACTGGTGCCCTCCGGGAGCGTATCTCGTGAACAGTTTCAACGCCCACCTAGAGCGTATCTTTGGTCTAACTACTGGTGCCCTCCGGGAGCGTATCTCGTGAACAGTATTCAAAGCCCACCAAGAGCGCATCTTTGGTCTAGCAGTACCACACATACCACTCAAAGGGTATCAAAAGAGATCATCGCACCATACTAAGAAGGATCCCATGAGAAAGTAATTTCAAAGTAAAGTGGTATGAAGAACACATAATGTTTGTTCTTGATAAAATAGCAGGTATGGCATGAAGGAAAACACGAAAGAAGGATAAGTAAAGGAAAGACACCAAGGGAAGGGTCCATAACCAAAGAACTACACACTAAGGCACAGGGAGATATCATGAGAAGAGAGATAATCACCCTGCCATATATACCATGAGTAAAGACAAGTGTATCAAACAAAGAAGGCAAAACTAGGAAAGGTGGAGTTTCAAACCCTAAGAAGAACCTCAGTCCACAAACTCGCGAGACCACCACAAGAGATAGCTGTACTACTTCCTCATCTTAGCAATATGCCTAACAGCAAAGTCAGACAAATCACCAAGCTGAGAAAAAGGAAAGTCAGGAGCAATCATGTACATACGCTCGAGAATCGCCTTTAAAGAAATACGCTTATCCACAGAGCAGCGAACATCAATAGCAGCCTGATAAGAGGAAGAAGCCTTATACTCAGCGATAGCACGCCCTTTCGCCTCCACACGAAACATCTCCTCAAGGGACACCAACTCAGCAGCCCGAAGTACTTCATCGCGATAAGACCTTTGTCTCAAGGCTTCAACCTCTTCCTTGAGAAGGGCAATACGACCCTCCAAATCTCGGCACTGCAAATCTGTGATACGACTACGCTCCAAACAACTAATAAGCTTGGAGTTAAGGGAGACACAAGTGTCCTCGTGCACCTTTCTCTCCTCAGCAAGATCAATAACAAGGGTGGATAAATTAACAAGGTCGGCAATACCTTGCGACAAAAACAAAGGATGAGCCATATAAAGCAAAAATGAAATGTCCTAAAGGGTAAACACGGCTAAGAAAAGTTACAGAAGCATAGCGAGCCAACACATCATGAGCTAATTCATAAGCTGCCTCCGACCCTTTAGAAGGGGGCACACGATCGGCAGGAGGAACAGCAGACTGCAGAACACGAACTCCAACCTCAGGAGTTTGTAAAGAAGATTGATTGTCAAAACGAGCCCCACGCCCATAGTAAGGCGCCCACTCAGACCCAACAATCCCATCAACAGGAGGACGAGACTGTTCCTTTCGACTCAGACGCGGAAGACGAAGTCTACCTACAGCAAGATACGGAGTAAACACCAACATACACTAAAGAAACTCAGACATTCGAGGACTTACAAAACAAGGAAGAAGGAAAAGATGGCTCCCGGACCCTCGATTGGGGGGCATCAATATAGAAAGAAGATGGTACCCTAACATCACCACCACCCTTACCTCCAATAAGAGGACACCTCCCCGCACCATAAAAAACCGATCTTTTTGCAATCGAAGGTCCGGTCCCGGAGTTAACTACCCCCACCCGTACTGGCCTCTTACTCCTCATCAATCACCAGGGAGTTCTGCTGATCGAAAAAACGCAAGCCTAGCCCAAGGAAAACAGAAAGCGGACAGTGGGCATAAGATAAAACTCATTTTCCTAAAACGACGAATACAAAGCCAAAATGTAAGAATAGAAAAATGACATGAGAAGACCTTACAGGCCAACAAGCAGGGGCCGGGGGCAAGGGGGGATAGTTATAACCCCCAGTATAAAGAGACCACACTGGCCAATAAGCAGAGGCAGGGGGCAAGGGGAGATAGTTATAACCCCCAGCATAGAGAGGCCCCACTGGCCAACAAGCAGAGGCAGGGGGCAAAGGGAGATAATCATAATATCAGTATAGAAGACCCCACACGCCAGCAAGCAGAAACACGGGGGCAAGAAGATCAAAAGAGTACGAACCAAATAGGACTATATCACCATGAAGACCCACAAATCAAAAACGAGACAAGTAAAGAAACAGCCGAGGGAGAGACGGGATTATGTCTCCCAAAAACAACACTTACACAAAGCAAAAGGCACGTACCTCAATACGACACGCGTCCCAAGAAACGAATCCAACCAAGGATCATAACCGACTAAAAGAAAAAGGAAAGGAAAAAGGACAATGAGAATGAGGTAATCACTTACCCCTTTTATAGTACAAGAGAATAGGGTTTTTTCTAAAATCGCCAAATCGACACCGTTGATTTTTAGGAAGGAAAAATTCAAGCGTCAGATTTAAAAACTGATACCCCTAGTTCCCATTAACCGTGGTTAAACTCACACCTACCACAATTAGCATTCTATGAGTTTATTTTTAAGCATCCCATACTTAGAAAAAAAATTTGGGCCAAAATTGAAATTTCTTCCCATAGAGGCCTGTCCCATCATGAAATTGAAGTATGAATCGCTTAGCTGTATTCGTATTGCATCCCTATGCGAGCGTGTATTTTTCGAGTATACGCCCGTAGCAAGGATAGATTTATTATTTCCACCTCAGACGGACGCGTGCTTGGACACGTGTCCGTGCTATTCTGACGTTTACAATTCCTCTATCTTATAAGGCAGGGGGCAGAGTCAGAGGCACACATCCATGGGTAAGTAAGCATTCAGACAAAAAGGTAAAATCCCGGCTTCAAATTACGCGTGTCATACCATCCTAAAATAGATTCAATCAAGGGTCAGGCCATTGGTTGACTCGGGGGCATGTGATGGATATACGCCCAATTTGAACCCGTTGACTTCCAAATCGTTTCATTTTGTTCACCCCGTTAATGATTGCAAATCGAAACTTCAACCCGAACACCCCGCGGAAACACCAACGGTCCGGACGAGGCCGAAATACTCGTCCGGACCGAGTTAGACTCACCTAGGTGAGGTCGGGTGGCCATACCCGACCTCCCCTAGGGGAGATCGGGTGGACCAACCCGACCTCCCCTAGGGGAGATAGGGTTGGCCAACCCTATCTCCCCTAGGAGGGGTTGGGTGGCCTCACCCAACCCCTACCCTTGGAGGTCGGATTTTCCTTCCCCCCAAGGGCCCCGACACCGCTTTTAGACTCCCATACTCGGTTTATTTCCGCCAACCCTCTCCGTACCCTAAGGTCTTAATTACGTGTTTAAAGGATAATTAATTGTGTTTAAAGGTTAACGATGTCATTAAGCCACCTTAATGACACTGTTGCCTATAAATACAACTCTTCCACTATTCATTTGATCATCTTGGCAAGTTGCATAATTTAGCTCTGACATCTCTCTAGCTTTATCTCTCTACAAAAACCGTACTGACTTAGGCATCGGAGAGGGTTCATCAGGCACCACCCCCCCCCCCCCTCTCTGTGCCTGGTATTTCCCCTCTTGCAGGGCGAGAAGAGAAGCGAAGCGAAGGATAGAAAGACACAGGCTAGGACGACACAACCCGAGAGCACCGAATCCGCAACATCTCCAGTGAGGAACGAGACTTAGGTCGACCGCCCGTTGACCCTAGACTCGGAACCTAACAATGTAGGAAAATGCACCCATACGGGGTGCTCATGTAAGTCGCGGTAAGAGTGGGGACCGAAATGTAATGTCTCGGAAGTGTGAAACCGCTCGTGGTAACCGCTCGACTATCTCTTGTGCCTATATATAGATGGTGGGTAGAGAACCCACGGCACCAAGCATCCATACTCACTATATCATATGTTGCTCTATAGTTTAGTCTAAGGGTCATCAACTGTGGAAACCGAGGTGCGATCCGATCACGTGACGCACCTCTCCGACCGGCATCCCGCCATGTAGCCGTGATTCCGAACCGCCGCCGCCGATCTACGCTTCCGCAACCGCACGCCCGTCACACCGAACAAGTAAGTGCCGTCTCCGAGTTACGATCTCGTGTCTTACTAATGTGTGTGTTTTAGCGTGCATGTAGTTCGAAATCCATCAGTGATAATAAAATCATCATCAAGTTTTCTTTTCTATTACCTCTCAACTTTCATAAAAGTTACATTTTTATTTTGTTGTTGTACATTGCAATCTTTTCAGCTAGCTAGGGCTTCAATAAAGCCCAAAAGGCAGCTATAAAGACCGGGCCTTTGGCCTGCGTAGATAGATGGGCTTAGTTAAGGAGGCTCACAAAGTCAACGTGTTTTTTCGAGACGACCGACAAAGAATCCAAGAAAAAAAAACCATTATCATCATCACCATCCATCATTCACAAAAGTCTTCTATTCTTTCTTTCAATTCAAAACCTAGACTAGACTAGACTAGACTAGATAGTTGATACAATGAGTTTCCATACCAAAACATAATTTGACTCGTATTAAGGTTGAACTAACTTCTCTTGTTACTTAATTAGGGGCACGTTTGGTATATTACAAGTTATAAGGGATATATATATATATATATACAATTATGCATTTCAATTCAGGTCACATAACGGTAATCTCCTACGTACTTACAAGATGGCATGGCAGTATTTTAGTATATGCATCGTAAAAAAGATTTGTAAGGGTTTATATATAACATTAATTAATCTTGTATATATACAGTATATCCTTTTCAACGTTGTGAATCAATCATTAACTATTATTATAATATAAGTTTTTATGTAGGTACAATATCCACGCACGAGTCTATAATTAGTTTCTAGTATCTAGTCATATTGACTATCAAATACCTACCTTTGTGTACAATTTCTGATAAATTTATTCAACGTTTCTCCCATATATATACATGAAAAAATGTTATCTGGCTTCTAGTTAGTTTACTAGATAGCCAGCGTGAAGTTGAACTGTCCATTCGATTTAGATAGAGGAGGACGTACTGCCTGCCAACTCTATTAGTTAATTGTCGGAGAATCGAATCTAGACTAATAAAAAAAATTGCATCGATTAATTGGTATTGTTATTTCATGGATTTATTTATTTAGTATATATCTCAAGCTATATCGTCGTCACAATAGTTTCTTGGTTTGTTTGCGGTGCTTTGAATATTTGCATGTTATTATATATAAAAATGAAATACAAACAAATGTGGAGCTGTGGGTGAAGAGGGAATCCGCAGCCCACCGTCCATGCACATTGTCCACGGCACATGTATTGCTTCATTACAACCACTTAACAAACTAACTATCTAACATTACGCAGCATTTTAGCGTTTCGTTATTAATAATTATATTTTTCATATTCATTTTTTTTAAAAAAAAAAATCACAAATGACAACACTTTATCATTGTTATTACCTAGTAATTTGGACTTTTCTTATCGGTCTTTGAGATTTCCCATCTCAGTGTCCAAAAATAAAAAAATAAAAATTATAAGGATTAAAGAATATAAAAGAAGTAATTATCTATTCGTTTCGGACTCCCTACGGTACTTTCATAGTATCACACATTCTAAAAGGATATTTTTATTTTAATAAATCATTTATTAGTTCTACAAGTAACACAACGGAGCCCTTCAAAAACCAAAGTTCACTTTTTTCCTTAGTCATATTCCAATTTCCATTACACAGTACATTTTCAGAACTATAATATATATATATATATAATATAATAAAATATTAGTAATAGTAATTTGAAATTGTTAGTAGGGGTGGGCGCATGCGAGTTCAGTCGGGAATTTTGAAGAATAATTACTGCCCACCAAAGTTCGATTTTTTAGGCTCTGGTCCGGGTTCAGTCGGGAAAATATGTGAAAAATCCCGACCAACCACGGGTTTCGGGTTTTTCGGGTGGGTTCGGATTAGACCAAGACTTGTTAGGGATTATAGTAAAATAGCAGAAAAAAAATAGTGTGGTGAGAAAGAGACATTGGTACGTAGTTGCTAAATAAAAAACTGATTCAATTATATCACTATATGAAGTGAAACACATATACTCTAAGTATGAAGATTTAGTTTTATATGTATACACATACGTTATAATCCATAGAGGAATAAGACTTGATCGTACGTGGTTAAAGATCTAATTAGACGAACGGCGAGATCGCCGAACTCGAGGTTTGTGAGGTGACTGGCGCGCCGCTGAGGTGAACACTCTCGTTTTTCTTTCTCTTGATTCAATATGACATCTCACTCTCTGACTCCTCTTTTTGAATGCTAGGTCATTAGATTAAAATATTACATTATTATTAACGCATGAAACTAGTGGGCCTAGCCCAAGAACAAATATGTGAGATTATTATTAACCCCGCTCGAACTGTTAGCAAGCATTGGAAATACCTCAAGTGGAGAAATGGAAAGAAATAATAAATGAGAGAGATCGCCTAAATGAAACCATAATAGTCTATAGTTGATTTACCTGCTAAACACATGGGCATAAGGATAATGTGAGGCCTGAAAGAAGGCTCACCACTGATGGAAAAGGTTGAACGACCTGACTTATTGCGAAAGGACTTACCCAATTCACAGAGTAGACTTTGATAAGAAGAAACTCACTGACTGTGCGTAAAACCACGGTTAGGGCCATTTATGGTCCTGGTCGCATGTCTCAATCTAGAGCTGCACCAAATAAATGTTGAGATCGGAGTCCTCCATGGAAACCTGGAAGGAAGAGATCTACATGGAGCAACCAGAGGGTTTTATTACTCCTGGTAACGAACGTAAAGTTTGTAAACTCCAAAAGTCCATATACGGTCTTAAACAGTCGTCTCGGCAATGGTACCGCGGATTCTACGAGGAAATCGTAGGAAACGGATTCGTGAATCTTCACGAGGATCTGTGTGTGTATTATAAGACCTCCGGGTCTAAGTATGTCATTTTAACCTTATACGTTGACGACGAACTCATTGCTGCAAACGACGTGAGTTTCATGAACAAGTCAAAGTCCTGGTTGACATCTATATTTGAGATGAAAGACATGGGAGAGGCCACGTACATCTTGGGCATTAAGATTGCTAGAGATCGGGCTAACTGGAAAATCGTGTCTATCTCAGGAAGCCTACATCAACAAGTTGTTGAAAAGGTTCAAATTACAAGATGCCAAACCTGTGGATACGCCGGTGATATTTGGGTGCGCACTGTCGAAACGTGACAGCCCCAAGAACTCGGCAAAGCATAAACAGAAAAAGGATGCAGAGAATTTAAGCGTGGTTGATATTTCGATATACACCATGCTATACACCCGTCCGGATATCTGTTACGTTGTGGGCCTTGTAGCACGTTCCTAATCAGATCATAGCTATCAACATTTAAAAGACTCAAAAACGAATTAATGGTAATGCCTGATTCGTTATCCGAAAGGTACTGCCAACTACGCTCTGTGCTGCGAGAGCGGGAGGTTAGAATTGACCGATTACAGTGATGCCGACAATGGTGGCGATCCGAATGATCGTAAGTCCACCATAGGAGGAGTATTTCTCCTTGCTAATGCCGCCTTTTCATGGACGAGCAAGAAGCAAACCTGTGTCTTGCTGTCAACAATGGAATCGGAATTCGTTGCTCTCTCTAAGAATGCACAGGATGCAGTCTGGCTGAAAAGGCTTCTTACTGCGTTGCTTGGTGGTGGTGACATCGGGAATAAACCTGTAAAGGTGTTCTCCGACAGCCAGGCAGCTATTGCGTCAGTTAAGAATCTGAAGTACCATAGTAGGACCAAACACATTGATGTGAAATATTTCTATGCTAAATCGATGGTAGAAGACAATATAATCACTATGGAATACTTGTCCACCGATGATATGATTGCGGACCCATTAACTAAGCCACTACGCAGGGAGATATTCGAAAAATATGTCAAATTGCTTGGATTGCGTAGGGTTTAGAAATGGCTTGTATCTGTGATAACATTTTGATATTAGAAAGTTACATTTTGTAAGCGAAAGAATTGCAACTGAGTTTATGATCAATCGACGTCATAATGTTTTGATTACATCAAATTTACGGTCTATAAACTAAGTCGTAGGAGGACACAATCCTCTTCCAAAACTATATCGAATGTAGGCCTTACCTAGTCACACGGGTACGGTCGTCTTGCGGTGGAGGGAGGCCTCCACTATGCAAGACTGGCTAAGAATCAGGGGGATAAACCTGATTGAGCAGAATGATTATTTATAGTCGAAGTAACTCGACATGATTCTCGTTCTGCAAATCGTCGTGATGAACTTCGTTCATCATAAATCCACATTCTGGGCCGGATGAAAATTCTGTGATAGCATGATTTGACATGTCCCATTCATGTTGACCCAAAAGTTCCAGGTATGCTATCAACGCGTGCTTCATACTACGCGTGCCATGTTCGACCACGGGGTCACCGCTCGGTTGTGTTGAGAAGGAATCCCCGTGATTCTGACGGGCACAAACTTCTTCACCTCGAGCGTGTGATTGATCCCGGGAGCCTTATGAAGAGGCACCTGAAGTATCCTCATGGACTCACAACTCATACCTTAGGTCAGGCTCAATGCTCGCTTCCCGGCGTACGAGCGTAGTGCTGAAAAAAAAAAGGCCCAGTGACCACGTCTTTGGAAACCGGTTGGGTTTGACTAAGGGTATGAGCGATTGGGATGGTCAAGTTCACCTATAATTCACCGACTCTTGTATTCACTAGGTGGCCACCAGCCGGATATTAGTTTAAGGTTGTGAATACTTGTACGGATGCCTTGGAGAAGTGTTCCCATGTGGAAACTAGGCAAATGGAGAATTATCAGTTGACCTAAGATACAACGCGGTACAATATATATAAATGTTGTTTATAACATGTTGATTGGAGAAAAGGGAATCAATTTTCCGCGGGCGCTACAATACTCCTAACAGATGAATAGCACTATGCCCGTCGTATCCGCTGGTCGCACGGCAAACCTCGTATGAACTATTCGGAAGCATGGAGCAGATCAAAGGGGAGAAATGTTGATGCGAATTTGGACAACAATACATCAATAGACACCCTCCCATTCCGGCGAGTGGGAGCTGTAAGCATATGGTGATGGGCGCATTAGGCTGTAAGCCCATAATATGTATAGTTTACCTAATGAACTTGGGTAAATGTCACATTAGGGTAATTGGGTTAGACCCAAATCCCAATTGACATGGGAGGCCCAAAATTGGGCCTCTCCAAATACATAGGCCGGTCGAATTACATAGTGAGGGTAAAGTGGACTTTTGTCCACTTTACTCCTCCTATAAATAAGAGGTGTTAGGGAATATTTTAGGGTGAATCATAATTTTCTCACAAGAGTGTTTTAGAGAGAAAACCCTCATCCCACACTACAAGGTTCGGCCGAACCTCTGCCTACACTAAGGGTGTGCCAAATTGCTTTCGAGCAACTCTCCAGAGATCCGTCCCCGTGCCAAGAATCGATATGAGACTTTGCTGTGGAGCTGCACCACGTAGGGCTTCTCTAACAAGAAAATCTACGGGTCCCGACCGGAGGATCGTGAACTCCTTATCGCGAAGATCTTGGTTCTACGGATTATCACTAAGGTATGTGTGAAACTTCCGCTGCGTAATACATATTACTAGCATGTACCTATTTTATATTATCCGCAGTGATTACTCCTCGTAATCTAACAAAAAATATGTTAAATCCACATTTAAGTAATACTATATATTACCATAGTGGATGCTCTTATTAGAGCATCCACAATGCTATTACTTAATCTGCATTTTTTTTTTAAATGCCACGTATGTTTTTTATGTCTGGTTTAAGTAATACATAAATTTATGTAATGCTTACATAATAATATGTCTATAATATGTATAGTTTACCTAATGAACTTGGGTAAATGTCACATTAGGGTAATTGGGTTAGACCCAAATCCCAATTGACATGGGAGGCCCAAAATTGGGCCTCTCCAAATACATAGGCCGGTCGAATTACATAGTGAGGGTAAAGTGGACTTTTGTCCACTTTACTCCTCCTATAAATAAGAGGTGTTAGGGAATATTTTAGGGTGAATCATAATTTTCTCACAAGAGTGTTTTAGAGAGAAAACCCTCATCCCACACTACAAGGTTCGGCCGAACCTCTGCCTACACTAAGGGTGTGCCAAATTGCTTTCGAGCAACTCTCCAGAGATCCGTCCCCGTGCCAAGAATCGATATGAGACTTTGCTGTGGAGCTGCACCACGTAGGGCTTCTCTAACAAGAACATCTACGGGTCCCGACCGGAGGATCGTGAACTCCTTATCGCGAAGATCTTGGTTCTACGGATTATCACTAAGGTATGTGTGAAACTTCCGCTGCGTAATACATATTACTAGCATGTACCTATTTTATAGTATCCGCAGTGATTACTCCTCGTAATCTAACAAAAAATATGTTAAATCCACATTTAAGTAATACTATATATTACCATAGTGGATGCTCTTATTAGAGCATCCACAATGCTATTACTTAATCTGCATTTTTTTTTAAAATGCCACGTATGTTTTTTATGTCTGGTTTAAGTAATACATAAATTTATGTAATGCTTACATAATAATATGTCTATAATGGTTTTACTTAAACGTTTTATTTAAACATATTTTATTATTAAATTTTAACAATCAATTTAAAAATGAGTTATAATTAAAGTTACAATAATTGCATATTAAATCATCAATATATTTATATTCGTTATATATATATATATATATACTACGAATATATATATATTTTTTTAATCAATTCCGTTTCCGCGAGCCTTTGCCGGTCCAGACTATTCAGAATATATATATAACGAATATATATATATATAATTTATATATTCCGAATAGTCTGGAACGAAAGGGCCGCAGAAACGGAACTGGTTTGAAAAAAAAAATGAATATTTAACTTTATGTAACATAAATCATTCATTATATTTAAGGAATGGTTTATGTAAAAACATAAATGTACGTGTTGGTCACATCTTTAAGGAAAGCTATGTAAAATTATTATAGGGAGTTTTTTTTTTAATTTTATTTAAATAAACATATAGGTCGTTTACGTAATGTTTACGTAATACCATTGTGGATGCTCTTATAAAAAAATTAATTGTGGATGCTCTAATAAATAAAACTAAAAAGTTAAAATTACTAATATTTATATTTAACTTCTGTATGGGTGGTGATTGAAGATGCCGGATGTTAACGAATGACTTTTGACTTGGAGTGCATTAATAAATGATTTAATATAACAAATATTTAATAGAAAGTATGATACCTCTGATAGTGTTATAGCCTGGTTTGAACCGAGGAGCTAAATTTCATGTTATTATTTGTTTAGTCCTCATGCTTTTAATTATTTTGTTTCTGGGCATTGAGATGTAAAATCTCAGAGAGAGTATAGAAAGGTCCAATTTGTATTACCTAGTCTGATTTTTATTACATCGCTCATTTTAGCCAAAAGAATTAATAAATGGGAAAGAAATATGGTTTGCCGAGGTGATTGGTTCAACTTTGTGGAGAGAGACAGTTGAAAATTGGGGTCTACACTGCGAGATTGACGCACTAACTTCAGCAATGCCGTAGCATGTTGTGAATTATAATTTTTTGTCCTACAATAAATATATATTATTATATTCTACAATTTTCCTAATTAATTAATTTTAGCTCGACTCTCATTTTTCGCTCTTGGAATTATTTATTTTATGGGCAGGCAGGCCTGTTAGAAAAAATAAATAAAAACCGGGTCGGACCGTAAATCCTTCGAGTGGATTTTCAAAATAAGTCTATTTGCGAAACTTATTCCTAGACTTTTTCAAAAATTAATTTTCAGAATAGATTTTTTTTTATATCATTTTTTTTTCATTTACATCTCAAAGTTTATATTTTGTTACATTTGATCCTATCCCGAAATAATACAATAAATATGTGAAATTTTTGAAAAATTAAAGTAATTATATGTAAAAGTTATAAACTAAAAAAATAATAAAATAGTAATTGTGAAAAAAAAAATCTAAAAAAATAAAAATAAGGTTAAGATATAAATTATAAAAAAAAAAACATTAGTGATATAAAATGTGAAGAAACTAAATACTCGTGATTTGTTTAACTATGAAAATATAAAAAATGAAAACGTACACAAACTCTTAATAAAACATGTTAAATTTATAAAATTAGTGTCTTGAAAAAAAAAACAGATAAACTAATTTAAAATTAAAAAATCAATATTAATGGAACAAGCTCGTCCGGGGTCCGATCTTGGCGACCTTGCATCGAGTCACGTTCCTTCAACCTTCATGTTACGGTCAATCCCGCTCCGTGCCCGGCGGACCTGCACAAAAGGCAGTGCCAAAGAGGGGGGGCGGTGTCTCTGGCGAACCCTCTATGATGCCTAAGTCAGACATTAATTCTAGAGAGATAAAATGTAGAGAGAAGTCAGAGCTCCGGTGTCTCAATACGAGATTAAGTTGGAAATGAAGGACCTAGGCCCCTATTTATAGAGTTTTGGATTTGGGCATCGGAGGGGCCCACGTTTTTAAATTGAGAGAGGTCGGGTATACGCAGGTGCCCAGACGACGGTTTCCGGGGGTAGGGGGACCGACACGGGGCATGTCGGCCCCGGCAAGGACATGTCCGGTTGCTTCGGACGGGGCCGACGGAACCGAACAAGTCCGATCGTTTTATGACAACCAGGATGTTGTATACCATTCGGGATAAAGTGGGCTTACCTCGAGGTCGGCGGGGCGGCTGAGTTTGAGCCTTAGTGAGGTCCAATCGGGTGTATATCCATCATTTGCCCTCGAGTCAAGAATTGGTTTACCACTACTTGACTCTATTTATTTAAAGGATTAGACGCCCGATTGTACCTCGGCTACTGGTTTTACCTTTGTTTATCTTTGTTGAGTGGTAATTCCTTCCGTTCTAGGAGGGTTTGACATATATCATCGTTGAACTCGTAGAAAAACTCACATATGTAAGTGGTTAGTCATAGACGTGCTATCATATGACGACGTGTATGCAACCGATGATTTGGATCACATGTGTTTGTAATAAATCGTAACTAATGATGTAAGTGCATATGGGCATGCTTATCATTGCTACGAGTATGTGTAATCAATATAATAGATATGGATGAAAAGCAATGTAACATATTGTGCAACTATGGAGGTGTTGCAAGGTAGTGACATGCGACTGTATCAGTGTCGATAGATGTATTCATGCTTAGTAATGAAAAAATTCATAATTGACATGACACTAGTAAGGATTCATCTATGTGTGCATATGTGTTTGATAGTAAACTAAGTGTTCTACTATATTTGTTGTAATGCATATGAAAGCAACCATGGTAGTGAAATAAATAATTTCTATCTTTCATGGAAAACTATCAATGATGTATATCAATGTGCATCTATCAATTATATGTATACACTCTAGTGTATAAATCACTAATCATGAATAGCAATGGCAATACAGGCACAATCATGTCAGGTGATAGAAAACTCATAAGTGTTATGACACTATAGTTATGATGCACCTAGATGCACACATGGTAATGGGTGATAAAATTACTAAGTGTTTGACAACACTTGCGGTGATGCATATGGATGCATGTATATATATCATGAAAATATGACCAAGCATGTAACAATTACTTGCAATATATGGTTAAGTCAAGGAAAATTGAATCGTTGTATATAATCGGGAAGGGGTTACCTCTATTCCGACTTTGAAAAAATTCGATTTTTCGAAGATTTCACATGTTGGCCGCGTAGGAATGCCATTGCTTCCATTCAGGTTTATAGTTGGCTGCGTAGGAATGCAATTGCTTCCATTCGGCTTGATAATCATGTTGATCAATATGGTGGTAACCTGTAATCACTTGAAAACAGTTATATAAAAAATTTCCCCCGAAGTGGACTTGTTGATACGTTAGACGCGGGTGTTGGGTATCGCGTCGATGGCGTCGTATGCTATGCTTGCATTGCCATCAGATTTGCATAAAACTGACGTAGGGGGTTACCATTAACGCCTTGTCACGTATCACTGTGTTAGACATGGGGGGTCTCCCTACATGTCTGCCATGTATCATATTGAAAGGTGTAAGGTTGCCCCCCTAGGGTAGGCGGAGTGATTATCACATGGTGAATGGAGTGTCAGTCCCTATATTAGGCGTTGTTTCCACCTAGTAGGTGTAGTATCCGCTACTGGTGTTTGATCTCTTCGCATACAGTAGACTACTACCCTTGTGTTGTTATACTGTCCCCGAGGTGACATTGTCACCCTTGTGGTTGCATTTGTAGTATTTCGTATATTTGGTGGTAGATTCTTTTCAGATGTATCATTGCCCCCCTAGGGTAGGCGTAGTGATCGTCTCATGCTTAGGGGGTTACCCATTGCATTGTAATGCTCATTGTCATTGGTACCATATGACATTGCTTCTGAAGTGGACGTCAGTGATGTATTGTAGGTGGGGTGCCGATCCCTATATCAGGCGTGTCGACTAGTATGCGCATGCCGTTGTGCTCATCAAGTAGTTGTAGGAATCAATGTAAGTATGGGGAGTTGATCTCTGCGCATGCACTATACTATAGCGCTTATGTTGTTGTACTGCCCCGAGGTGACGTTGTCGTTTTTATAGGTGTAGATTGTTAACCCTTGTATTCGTCATGCTGCCCCCATAGTAGGCTTGTTAGTCATTATAGACATGAGGTATTGACATTTGCGCTTGTCGCTCCTCGTGATACTGTCTTCTTCATGAGCATAGGGTGTCGACCCTTGTGCTCATTGCACCTTGTAGTGTGCGTTCATCATATTGTCTCCAAAGTAGGCGTTGTCATCGCTATGGACCTGGGGTGTCGACCCTTGAGTCCGTCTCACCCTATAGTGTTGGTTGTCTTGCCTCTGTAGTAGGCGTCATCTTGATGATTGGTGTAGGGTATCTACCCTTGCATCCATCCAGCTTTATATTTTTCATTCATCGAATTGCCTTCGTAGTAGACGTACTTAGTCATTATAGACATTGGGGACTGATCCTTGTGTCTATTGCACTTCATAGCATATGTTCCTGATGTTGCCCCCTAGGTGGGCATTGTCGTCATCACGGACATAGGGTGTCTGCCCTTCTGTCGGTCTCATCTTGTATTGTGCTTCCTTAAGTTACCTTTATATCTGGTATTGTCCCTGTCATGGACATAGGGTGTCGACCCTTGTGTCCGTCCTGCTTTGCAGTTCTTGTTCATTATGTTTCCCCCTGGAGTTGGCATCATTATATGAATATAGGGTGTAAACCCTTACTTCTATCGCACTTTTCAATGCGCGTCTGCAGCGTTGCCACCTTGTAGGCTATTCACTCTATTTGCTTGTTGAGACGTTAGTCGTTGGTTTGGACATGGGATAGTGTTTACCCTCTTCATATTACTATTGTCATGACGCGTAAGTCTTCTTCTTTTAAAGACCCCGTTGTGATGTTTCTTGATCGTTACTTGACATCGGACTTGACGAGGATTGGGAATGTTCTCACAAGCCTGTGACGTTGTCAGGGTTATTACCTCTTTGTTCTCCCCGTAGATCGGTCTAGGAACTGGTGGAAGAACCGTCACCTCTTTGTCATGGACTATCAAGTTACCTAGTCAATTGAGATTGGTGGTATTAAGGATGGTTCTCCTTATAGGCTTGTTTGCTGATGTGAAGCCACGATCACAAATATATCGCTCCTCTCAGGGTGTTGCCGAGAGAGGTATGGAGGTAGCTCCTCCTTCTGTTGCTCAGAGAGCATCTAAGTCTTCCAAGGCGTCTAAGGTTGCGGGTATGTATGTACACCTTATTGTTATGATAGTTGCCTACTTTATGGCGTAGTTGTTCTCACATTTCCGCTTTGCTTTTTTCATGGCACATCGACACTGCTGACAAGGTCACTGGCCCTTTGTTTGCCAAGAAGCCTTTCACTATGGCTGGAGGTTCTCAAAGTTCCTCTAATCGAAAGAGAAAAGTGACCGATCTTGATGATCCGGCCAACTCTTTCCCGTGACAAAGAGAAAGAGGATGTTGATCCTGTATCTAGTAATGCTGCCCTTGCAGCTGCTAGTGCTGACATTGCATCCAATGACGCTGCAGCCACTGAAACTGGCGCTGCCGCCACTGAAGTTGGCGCTGCCGCCACTGGCGCTGATGCTGCCGCCACTGGCGCTGACGCTGCAGCCACTAACGCTGACGTTGTTGTCAGCCGGGGTAAGGCTCATGCTTTTATACGAGAGATCAATTTCTATGATGACGGTATATCCAGCCTTGTCACTTGGTTCTAAGGTGTACTTTGAAGTTATGCATTCTTCTTACTTGTATGCTTATCTTGATATTATACACTGCTTTCTTATTGATACATCATGCGCATCCGGCACCACATACTATCCCGACAGGTCTTGATGCGACCTCTCGGTGGTGACCTTGTCTATTCCGCTTAGGTGCCTTTCGCTTCCACCAGAAGCTATCATTTTGGTCAATGATCCTCTTTGGTGACCCCGGAGATCGGTGTTCGCATGATGAGTGCTATTGTTGCCCCCAACGATCGTAGGGCGTTACCTGACTCTGCCTTGACCGGGTTTCAACTTGCTAGCGGGGTGTTGTCTCGACATGCCCCCGTGAGTATTCATCTCTATTCTATTTTCATTACTAGACTTTCACTGTTTAGCGTGTGCCTATCATTCTCAACTGTCGCTGACGCGATCAACCTGGGCTTCTTCATGGTCGAGCTGACCGAGAAGGTCGATGTCCAGAGAACTGAGTTGGAGCAACTAAAAGAGACTATTTGTATTATGAAGGAGAAGGCTTCCACCTTTGGCCCCTCCGAGCTTGTTTAACAGGGTCGCATTGCATCCCTTGAAGCCGAGGTCAGCCGAATTTGGAAGGAGAAGGAATAGGAGGTCATAGCTGTATGTGAGTACTTGACATAGGCACTTGCGAAAAACATTGGCGAGGAGACTGTTTGCAGTATCGCCAAGTATAATGCATCTCCCGAGTTTTGAGGTGGATGCCAATGTGAAGTGTCAGGTCATCATTGAGACCTATGGTGAAGATCTTGCTACGAAGATATATGATATCAACCATTTACTTGGTTTCAATGAAGCTGGCGACATTGTCGGATTTGTTTCCGCACACATAGCAACGCTCTTTGGTGAGGATTCTACCCCTCCTATCGAAGGGAGGCGTGCTCCTTCTTCGACTTTCTCAAGTAGGGCCGTGGATACTACTCCCTTGTGTGATGATGGCGGCGATGATGCTGCCGCTCTTGGTTATTGGACTGACTACCTTTATCACACTTGTAAATAGCCGCCCCTTCTATGTTTATCATGCATCTTTATGTGGAAACACTTGCTTTTGGGACTTAGGCATGCATGCCATCCATCTATCTTTCGTATCATACCTGCTAGGTTGTGTATGTTTACACTTCCTGTGGTAACCTTTTGTTCTTGAGGTTGTTAACACCATACCTGTTGTATGACGGACTTAGCATTGTAATACGCATGTATCGCGAATATGATATGCTTCCTTATTCTTAGGAAACTATCTATCTTGTCGTTCCGGTGGAGTGCCAGACTTGATGTTCATCACATTCATTACCAATGGTACCTGTATTATCAAGCTCACACATGCCCCTCTTGGTTGCTACCAAGGTATGGCGTTATTTTTAGATGTTATCTATACTTGACGAAGACCACTTGCTTGTCGATGCCTCGATATAGCATTGCTTGCAAGACGCTGCTTGCGCTGTGTTGACACATTTTGTGACCGCGTATCCGATGCCTCGAGATAGCGTTGTTGGCAAGACGCTACTTGCTTAATTTGTTGCATTTTGAGCACTTGCCCGATGCCTCAGGGTAGTGTTATGGCAAGACGTTAATTGCATAATTTGGTACGTTTTAAGACGCTTACTAAATGCCTTGAGATAGCGTTATGGCGAGACGCGACTCGTGATAGCACTTTACTGCTTTACTTGATGACTCAAGATAGCGTTGAGGCAAGACGTTACTTGCTCGGTTTGGTACGTTTTGAGCCGCTTACTCGATGCCTCGAGATAGCGTTGTTGCAAGACGCTACTTGCAATCCTAACATGCTACTACAAGTGTTAGTGCGTTCTCCGCCCCTTGATGTCCTAAGACAAGGCGTTGTGGCAAGACGTTACTTGCTTGGTTTGGTACGTTTTAATCCGCATACCCGATGCCTCGGAGTAGCGTTATGGCATGGTGCTACTTGCAGATAAGTTTTTCCGCCCTTTGTAGTCCAAGATGTGGCGTTGGTGCAAGACACTACTTGCGGTAGTGCAATGCGTTTTTTTTTATTGTATGAATGTTACTTGGCTTGTCTGAAGTAAGGTCGCGACGGTATCGACTCCGCCGTAGTTGTGTATCCATTAATTGATTTTCTCAAGCTTACGTTTTGGCGAGGCGCAACTCGCATGGTATTCAACGCTTTGGGGCGTGTAGGCGTCACTCCGTTATTGTGGGGTTTGCCTCTTCATCGGTATAGCCAGCGGTTGCGGAAACATAACTATCTGTGGCAGTGTTACTACCGCTCAACGGGACTGGACATGTGATATTCAAAATATCTCCTCATAGTTAGCTCATGAGGACTGGAGGCAATCACATCACATAAGTAGCTATGCCGCCGTATAAACTGAAGTGATACATGGTTTCACTTTCCAGGTACCTGGTGTTACCATATCATCATGACCCCAGCTCAGAGGTGTTATAATCGTGATATTGGTCTCTGCCAGTCACGCCACTTTGAATAAGTACCCTAAGGTACAACGATCGAGGCCTTGGTGTTGGTTCCAAGTGCGACGCCTTCAGTAGTTCCCTAAGGCACAGATATCATGGAATTGGTAGTAATTCCAACTATGATGCTTGAATAACATTGTTGGGTGATCAGCCCAGGACAGCTTGGAGGTTGTATGTAACCTTGATGGACGCACTCGTTGTTGTATAGATATCACTACTTGGTGTTTTTCCATAGTAGAGTGTGTAAGAGATACGACTTGGTCTTCCCTTTAGATAGTCGTCGTAAATCAAAAGGTTGCCACTACTTGGTGATTTTACCAAAGTAGAGTATGAGTTGCGCTAATAGGTCGTCTCCAACCATTAGATAATTTATATAGGTCGAAGGTCGTTGTAAGACTTGCATATCCATATAATATTGCCCGTACTTGGTGTTGTTCCTGAAATAGGAAGTGTATTGTAACCTGCAACTCTTTTGCAAATTCTTTGACGCTAAATCAAGATGTTAGCTAAAACATATTATGTGATTACACATCTTCATGTAGGACTATCATGTACACTATATTGTCCATTTGGACTAGTTTATCAATGTGACTGGATTGAACTATTCGATCCTTGTACTGGGTTCGATTAGTTCATTCAGTTCTCATTAGATTCAATTCGATGAGATCAGACTATGCGATCTGGATCCTTGGTTCGCGTAGTCTTCTTTATTCGCATTGCTTTTCTCATAGGGGGTGTTATCCCTTACATGGGTTTTCCCGTGGAAAAGTGCTTGTTACCTGGATATATTTCATGTGTGAAGGTCGCCTTTTCAAGAGCGATTCTTGTCGTTGCCAACTTTGGGCGGATCGCACGGAGGGTTCTTGTTGTTGTTCCCTCTTTGTGCCTTCCTTTTGGAAGGTGTAATGTCATGGGCTTATGTGGCCAAACAGTGTCTTACACCCATCGTCTTTGTCTATCTCTCGATGGAGTGTCGGGCATTTGTTCATGTGGCGCCCCCCTAATTGCTCGGTAGTCGCACCGTGCTTTGTGCCCTATGGATGATAATCCTCTTAGACTTTCCTCGTTCTGTGCCCTTTTGTCTTTAACTCCTTCTTCGTATGTTTGATCAATTATGCTTGTTTGTTGCACGATAAGTGTCTCTTGCGGCACATTTCATTTATCTATACTTGTTCGTACTGATCACGTTTCTGAGTAAACCCTTTTTGGATGTACTCTTGAGGGGGATGGGGGGTGGGTAATGGAGACTTCTCCCCTTTCATCATTGGATCCCATTTCTTCAATTTACTCATTGTAAAAGCCAGTTTGGTGTAGTACCACCGGCTTTGTGCTATTCATTTTCGCTTCAAGATTGTTGTTGAGATCTCTTGATCGGTGTCAACTCTCATATATATTCTCCTACTATGCGAGTAGAATGTTGATTGCTATGTGTCGCTGCCTTCCCCCCTTGATATGAGGGTTGGCACGCTGCAGTTGTTTTTTCAACATATGTGTTTCTGGGGTTTCAAACATTTCTTCTTATTGAGCCGAGTAGCGGTGCTCACTCTTGAGGAGGGCTTGTAACTTACTTTCCTTCTTTTTCTCTTTAACCAGTGATACTTGGCGAGATCATATGTCTCAACTCTTCCTTAGAGAATTCTCCAAGGCTCTGGAGGGTTGTCATTTTAACCGCGATCCCCCTCTTGTTATGAACAGGGGGTTGCCCCTGTAATAGCCATGGCTAGTCCCTCGACCTTCTTGAGAGTTGTATTCATGTTTTGTATGCACACAATGATAATGGATGTAGGAGTGATGGGGTTCTCCCCCTTCTTCCTTTGTAATAGCTGTCATTCACTCAGTGCTTGGTGCATGACGTCAATGGTGGAATTTTCTATCGTCGCCTGCTCTGTTAGGACTTGTATCCTTGGTTGCCTTTCTTCCTTATGAGATGGCGAAGGAGTGTCCATGACCACACAAATGTGTCGTACTTGGTAGAGGTGTGCGCCTAACCTTGAGGGCGCTATCTTGAATCTTCACGTTCCTATCTTGATAAACATGTCATTCATTGCATATATAATGCGGAGTTCAAGGATCTCCGTCTTAGGATCATATTTCGAAAAAATAAAAACGTAATCCACTATTAGATGGCATCTCCATATAGTGAGTTCATTTTTGCAAGGATAAATGCAAGGATGCTCATAAGGATACGTCCTCCATCCTTGCGTCAGCCTTATTAGTAGCGTTATCGTCCCCCATAGGTATGTTGACGTTTCACCGAAGCTTACCAGTGGGAGGTCCCCTGGTATTAGGTATGCCGGACTCTTTTCTAGTATTGTCAATAACTGGGCATGGAGGATGTCTGCTGAACTCCATCCATACACGGATGACCATGCTGTCCTCCTCTCACTGCTAGGCTCGGGGCCTTGTAAAATCCTTAATAGAAGTGTGTTCTTTTACTTGGGATGAGCTACCAGGTGCAATCGTACCTACTGACTGCTTTGTGATATCATATAGGTGAGTTGGGGACGTTTGCCCAAGAGAGTGGGTGTTGTCCATGTAGTATGGTATCTCAAATCTTGTGAAGAGGTATTCTCGTGGTTGCTCCTTCTTATGCTTACGGGTAGCCTCTTTGTTTTACGAGGAAGGCACGTTGTCACTTGGGTGGTGCCCCCCTTGCATATCAATGTGAGATGGTTTCTTCTAGCAAATCATGACACTAAGACACGTAGCAGAAGGTTGTGGCGAATGGTTGGTCCTTTGCGACCTTCCCTCGTAGTGATCTTTTCCTAGAGGCGTGATCTTATAAGTGCTGTTTAGGAATGAGCCGTCTGTTCCTCATGCGTTCCTTTGAGGAGGCTGAACATGATGTAGTGCCGATCAAACATGTTTGAACAAGACAGTTTGTCGGCGGCGATGTTTTGATCGGTGACGACGCTTTTGTTTGTCAGTGATGTGTAGCCTCGGCGACGACTCTCTTGGTCGTCGGCGGCGTTTTTGATGGACTCTTCTAGTAGTCGACTTCCTTGGTAATGTAACTGTCGTCCTTGATTAGATTGTGTGTATTCCTCTTGAGTAATATAAGGTCGCCTCCTTGTCAAGGCGGACTAGGTGGATGTATATCCTCCTTACACTCTATGTGTGATCTCACTCCACTGTGCTTGTCCATAGGTCTCCCCATTGTAGTAGTGTGGCACTCCATGAGTTCCATGCTCAAAGCCTTGTCTTTCAAACTGTCCCCCTGCTGTCCCCGGGAGAGGTGTACCGAGGGTTGTCTTGCACGAGGGGTTGGAACCTGTCGCGCTGCATCATGAGTAGGCGGTTTTCTTGTCGAGTTTTCACGGACGATGTCCCTCACTTTGAGCTCTCCTTGGAATGTCCCTTGGTGGGGCTTGGTCAGTCGGAGCCACTGGTGGTCTGTATCTTCTACCTCTCCTTGCCTCATGGTATGCTATCAATTCATCTATAATTGACATAAATCCTCTATTACTGGAGGTTCACCTTGGGAGAACATTGGTTGTCCTGATGCGGCGTATGTATGCCCATTGAACATTGGCATAACATTTGATTGGATTGTGTTGCCAGGTATCCCGAATGGTTGATCTTGTGGCGGCATGCCATAAGGAAAATGTTGATGGAGGTTCCTATGGTAGGTTCTTTTAGAATGCAAGGTAGCACTAGTCACAATGCTCTTACTCCGATGGCGTCGTACCGACGACGTAGATGTATCATACGAATCTTCTTGCGGTACCGGCACCGGAGGTACCTGCTGAGCATTAGGAACTGGCGGTTCCTGTTGCTGCTCTTGAACGGGTGATATCTCTTCAGGGAGCGGGCATTGGTGGCACTTCCTGAGGGGTTGGTGTTGGCAGTTCCACTACCGGCCTCATTACCCTTAATACCTTGTTACTTGGACGACGTGGTCGTCTCGAATCCTCGGGAGGAGGTTCGTTACCTATCCTTGTTTTGATGACCAACACATATGATGGATAAATGTCCAATTCGGGTTCGTATTTACGCTTCGGGCCTCGCAAACACGTCAAAAATTACATCTCGTCTCAAAAAACGTCTCCCAAGGGGTCAAAACGGTCCGGAAACGCATTTACGCGTGACCGGACCGGACATCCGGATTGCGGTGCAATCCGGACCTCGCCGAATTGCCCAATTTCGACGAGGTCCGGGTTGCGCCACGGGTATTGCGCGATTGCCGTATCCGCGATTACCGTGTCCGCGATCGCCGTTACGTGTAGAGAAGTCAAGTTCATGCATTACCAATATGGACAACGGTTCCCGCTTGTTTTCTTGGACCGTCGTCAAACCGCTATAAAACCGGGTCCGGTCTCAAGGAAGCCTATAAATAGGAGACCTTGGCCACCCATTTTGACTCACTCTCTCATTTGCCCAACTTTGGTATTTTGAGCTCTGACTTCTCTCTAGAATTCTCTCTCTCTAGAAATTACCCTTTTGCCACTATAGTAACTTAGGCATCGGAGAGGGCTCCGCTAGCACCACCCCCCCCCCCTCTCCGTGCTAGCATTGGTCCTTTGCGCAGGATCCGACGCTCGAGACACAGATTTGCCGGGTCACAACCTTGCCGGGTCACAACCTTGCCGGGTCACAACCTTGCCGTGTCACAACCTTTCCGAGACTCAGACCTCACGCGGGAGTAAAGTCCGAACACTCGTTAGTGGCCCAACCTCCTCCTGACAGAAGGGTTACGGCCCGCACAATTACACAAACCGACGCGTCCCTGTGACCTCGTTCGTCTCGGACGCAACATTGGCGCCGTCTACGTGATTCGAACAAAAAGCTACCGTTCCGCAGAAACCATGACGAGTGATCACAACCCTCCCGAAGAGGTACATGAAAATGAATCCCAGGCAGAAATGCCGCAGAGCGAGCAAAGAACGGGAACAAACCCGATGCCCACCATTACTCCAGCAATGATGGCTGCGCTGGAAGAGTTACTCGCATTCCATGAGTCTCTAAAGAACCAAGGATATGCGGCTCAGCCACCTCCATCCAACCAAGGAACCTTCCAGTACAAAAGTGTCAACCTGTTACCTCCTTTGCCTCCAATCAACGAACAAGCTGAGATGATAGGGACAATGTCTCGAGTAACAAGTCATCAAGACACACTACACCAAAAGGAAGCATGGAAACAACCCCCAAAGCAGAATCAAGCAAAACCACCCTCAAGCGATCAGCAAAGAAGAAATTGTCAGCTTCAGTCAAAACGACCTTTTCAAGGAGGTTTCGAGAAGCCAAAAGAAGTAAACATCGCTGACTACATTCCTTTGAATGCCCCGCTATCCGTGATATTAAGAGAAATGAAAGATGCGAATATATGGAAGGAGCCAAACAACTTTAGGAAAGGCCAAATGGGAAGAGACAAGGACAAGTGGTGTGAAAACCACGAAGTCGTCGGCCACGAGACCGATAGCTGCGTCAGCCTACATAGCCGCATTAACAACTTCATCCTCAAAGGCGAATTAAAGCAATTCATTGATCAAGGCGACAGCCCTCCAAAGAAGACTCAAGCAGAGTCATCCAAAATACACAAGAAAGGTCCTTCCACAAGGACAAGCCAAGACAGTGCTGACACCTGTCACAAGGAGGGACGGGAAAAACCTTTCAGTGACGATGACATCCCAATCACGGGATTCACAACAAGAACCTTGAAGGCAATAATCCAAAAGAAGATACACGTCTCCTGGAAAAAGAGGCAACCACAACAAAAGGGGCTATTCAAGTCAAATGCCCAAAGGATCAAAGAATCCAATCTCGCCAAATGTGTTCCTTTGAACACACCGTTATCTGTCATCCTGAAGGAAATAAAAGAAACCAAGCTGTGGAAAAAACCCTCTAAATTCCATAAGGGGCCACTGGGAGAAGATGAAAGCAAATGGTGTGAAAATCATGAAGCATACGGCCACGAAACCGAAAGCTGTGTTGGACTAAGATTTCACATAAACAACTTGATCTTAGAAGGAAAAATGAAGAAGTATATCGACCATGGCAATAAGCATCAAGAGAAGCCTCGTGTCAAGTCTTCAGAAAAAGGCAAAGGAAAAGAAGTGGCGGACAATAATCCACCTACCGCCAAACGCCAGAAAAACAACGTCACTTATGGAACCAATGGGGACAAGTTGTACAATCTTTGGAGTATGACTGCAGAAGACGCAAATCCCAAACTCCCGGAAAGTAAACTTCACCGTCCACTCGGGCCAACAACTGCCTTCCTTGACAAAGATGTTGAAGAACAACACAATCAAAGTAAAACTTGGGGGCATGACATCAACTTTTGTCCATCCCCAAAAGAGGAGATTGAAGAGGTCAACACGCTAGATGCATTGAGAAACTATGTGGCACGTGGCAGAATCAACTAGCCAACAAATCACCTACGGGGACATCAAACACATCACCAATCCCTTTATCTTCCTTATCTCCTTTTCGCATATCTATGTTAAATCTTTTAAAGATTAAGTACAACTCATGCTTATTAGATTCAGTAATTTTCAAAAAAGTGATCACTAGACGCTTTCTTGTAATCCGTCGTATGAACTCTAAATATCTAATAAAGGATAAATCTACTTTCGTAGGTACATTATTATGACGCATATTACCTTGGAATAACGCCAAGTAACAACTACACACATATTCCTCGCGTCGACAACACAAAGTCTCAAGCATTTTATACGCGCAAGACTAAAAATCATGTCGCAATAATAAACAAGCCGGGGGCATTACACAAGGATAGGTCATGCACTATAAGCAATCAGGAAACAGCAATACAACCGCCAAGCAACTTAAGGAGCACCAAGCCGACAAGTGCCCAGCAATTCTACCTAACATATGCTTACCATAATCTACACTCATCGTATCCGCCATCAGGGAAGTTTCCTACACAAACAAGGAATCCTCGTATCAAATTCCTTTACTTCATTTATTATATGCATGACTAAAAAGAAATTTCATGACTTCATACTTTTGCAAACTTATAAAAATTACGACTATCTAACAAAAACAACTCTACTCGTAGGTACATGTTACACTACGATTACTACTCAGGAATGATGACAAGTAGTAACCTATGCACAAAAATCTACTTCAACAATACAAGCTAAGCATTGTGTGCAAGGAGGGATTTATGGTATACAACACCAACATATCTGCTATCTACACCAACAAGGAGTTTATTTCTCCATTCATAACATAGGCGTCTATCTCTAGAAGATGCCAACAACACAAAGCCATCAAGCTATGTGCACAATCAACGTATATACCGCAATGACAACCTACAGATTTATTATCAAAGCGACAGCTATTCAGGGCGTCAGCTACAAGCAGTGTCTCGGATTAACACCAAGACCTATTATCAAAACGGCGACTATTCAGGACGTCAGATACAAGCAATACCTTGGAATAACGCCAAGGCCTACCGTCAAAATAGCATGTCGAGAACAGGATGGGCATACGGGGCTGATCACCCCTTAAGTGACGGAAGTTCTCTGTTTAGACAACGACCTCACTCTATAACAAGTGCGTATATCCGGTTCAGGGTGCACTCTATATGGCGAATGTCCTCTATCTAGTCGGCATTCCCATATTACGAACGCCATCAGGGTTCGTTTAATACGGCGGAAGTTCTCTGTTTAGACAACGACCCCGCTCTATAACAAGTGCGTATATCCGGTTCAGGGTGCACTCTATATGGCGAATGTCCTCTGTCTAGTCGGCATTCCCATATTACGAACGCCATCAGGGTTCGTTTTATACGGAAAAAGTCCTCTGGTTAAGATGACAATTCCGTACTACAGGTTTTCAAACCGTGTTGCATGGTTCCTGGACGCAGAAAGCATGCATCACAATTCATATTCTCAAAAAGTGTTACATGGTCCCTGGACGCAGGAATCATGTATCACAAATATTTTTTCAAACATGTTATCAAAAATTTTGCCAAAAATTTTATAAAAAATTTTATGTATCAAACACCTTTCCAAAAATTTTTATCAACATGATTTTTTGGATGTTTCACATTCAATGCAAAAATATTTTCTCAAATATTTTATCAACAAGCCTTTTAGGGTTCACAAAATGCTTCTTCAAAAACAAAAATGTTTTTACGTATGCTTCCCCAACGCGGGTTGATACACGCTGGCAGGTGCGCTCCCTGTTTAAAACTCATAAAATTTACAAGTCGAGTCTTGTACAACGTCGCCTTAGAGTGGAACTAAGAAGCGGTATAAACTAGTATCTTGCTTAGCCAAGATAACTCCTCACAAATAATACTCTTACGTATGCTTCCCCAACGCGGGTTGATACACGCTGGCAGGTGCGCTCCCTGTTTAAAACTCATAAAATTTACAAGTCGAGTCTTGTACAACGTCGCCTTAGAGTGGAACTAAGAGACGGTATAAACTAGTATCTTGCTTAGTCAAGGTAACATCTCTCAAAAAATGTTTTTACGTATGCTTCCCCAACGCGGGTTGATACACGCTGGCAGGTGCGCTCCCTGTTTAAAACTCATAAAATTTACAAGTCGAGTCTTGTACAACGTCGCCTTAGAGTGGAACTAAGAGACGGTATAAACTAGTATCTTGCTTAGTCAAGGTAACATCTCTCAAAATATGTTTACGTATGCTTCCCCAACGCGGGTTGATACATGCTGGAAGTTTGCAACACATATAGCGGCAAGCTATTCAGGAAAAAAGGGCAATATGCATAAGGCATCAGGCAGGCAATCAGGAGAACATCTCAACTTATCAATCAGGAAGTGGCTATCGGTCACGACCGCAGGAACTATGTCTGCGTTACGAGTCATCCGCATTCAATAAACATATTTAAAGCGGACAAGTCGGAAGCAACAACTAAGGAACAAATGCAATCAAGCATGGAAGCCGGGGGGCAAACAGACTCAGAAATGAGTTCAACATATCCAAAAGACGGCAAAGATTAAAAAAATGCCATTATCTCTAACAAGACTCGGCGGGACAAGCAGAAGTTGCCGCCGTTTTCTCCAAGCAAAATCTACAATGCGCAGGTCACAACATCCTATGCTCTACTCATGCCATGCCTTGGAGTCTAGCCAAGAGGGGCAATCACAGTACTTAACAATGTCCAGGTGACGAAATGTCATGCAAGCAAAAGCATGAACAAAGAATTATCAACAAACACTTACCTCAGTAGGAGTAACGCTCCTCCTTGGACCGGTCCCTCGACCGGGGGGCAGAAGACGCCACTACACAACCCTCAACTCTATTTCTCTTATCACAAGAAAGAGTTAGCACGGTCATGCTCAGCATAAAGAACCAAGAATCGCTCGAGGAACACGCCCCTGCGTCGGATCTTTTGAGAATTATGCTAAGAATAGAAATTGCAGCTGGCAATAACTGGGAAAATCAACAAGATCTAATATCTTGGAAAGTGCTATCAACAATACAGTCAGTGCGCAAGCGCACACCAACACTTATTCAAGCACTTATGCGACAGACTCTCCGTGTGAAAACAACCACAAACTTACAAGACTTATTAAGCCTTCGTGCAGCAAGTAACAAACATCGCGCAAGGGGGGCAACCTCTTCAACATATCAACATCAATGCGCGTATCAGTGTTAACGCGTGTATCATCTTTACATGTCGACAAGGTTGCTCGTCGACAAGGAGAAAATATTTCCTAAGTGTTTCCATGTACGTACATACATGTCGACAATGTTGCTCGTCGACAAGGAGCAAATATTTTCTAAGTGTTTCCATGTACATACATACATGTCGACAAGGTTGCTCGTCGACAAGGAGAAAATATTTTCTAAGTGTTTCCATGT
Source organism: Clarkia xantiana subsp. parviflora (assembly GCA_036873135.1). Classification (NCBI taxonomy): domain Eukaryota; kingdom Viridiplantae; phylum Streptophyta; class Magnoliopsida; order Myrtales; family Onagraceae; genus Clarkia; species Clarkia xantiana. Next base: position 12,465,964 of record JAPTYO010000012.1, on the reverse strand, counting down.
ACGTACATACATGTCGACAAGGTTGCTCGTCGACAAGGAGAAAATATTTTCTAAGTGTTTCCATGTACGTACATACATGTCGACAAGGTTGCTCGTCGACAAGGAGAAAATATTTTCTAAGTGTTTCCATGTACGTACATACATGTCGACAAGGTTGCTCGTCGACGAGGAGAAAATATTTTCTAAGTGTTTCCATGTACGTACATACATGTCGACAAGGTTGCTCGTCGACGAGGAGAAAATATTTCCTAAGTGTTTCCATGTACGTACATACATGTCGACAAGGTTGCTCGTCGACAAGGAGAAAATATTTTCTAAGTGTTTCCATGTACGTACATACATGTCGACAAGGTTGCTCGTCGACAAGGAGAAAATATTTTCTAAGTGTTTCCATGTACGTACATACACGTCGACAAGGTTGCGCGTCAACAAGGGGAAAATATTTTCTAAGTGTTTTCATGAACACACACATACATGTTAACAAAAATGGATTGCATACAACGAGTAGCTATGCCCCTTAGGCACACCTACGACGCTCATCGACAAAGCTCATACGACGACATCTATGGTAACAAACATTAGATATCGTTTGAATATTTTCTAAGTGTTTTAGCATACTTGCAGGCAACAACCAACAGCTCAACCATCGACGCGCGCACAAACATCAACGCGCGTATCAACATCAACGCACGTGACCAAGTCCCACGCACATAGTAAAATTGGTACGTACCAAGGAAGGGACTAACATCCTAAGGGGCCATCATGTAAACGGGGGATTAACGCGACGAACCGTAAGAATCGAACGTGGCAACGCTTAAGGAAATTTTTTCTCTAAGGCATCAAGACGACAAGTAACTATGCCTAAAGTTACTGGGCAACCCCCGTCAACCAAAAACCCGCCAAGAAGGAAAATCATGCATACCGACCAAAAACTCCTACACAAAGACACGGGGGCACTATGTCCGAATGGGGAATTCTACCTCAACTACCCACGGGAGTGAAAATCATCTAAGTTGTGAACTAACGACGATAGTAACGGCAATCAATCAGCAATTATGCGACATACAAGCATCAACAAGAAGTTCCATACATCAACAACGAAAAATAGCTCAAACGAACAACAATCCGGCGACATTCAAAGTCAAGTCGAAGCTATCTTTTAAAATTGGGTTTCCAAACTACCTCAAAACGTGACGAAAGGTATTCCAATGGACTCCCCTCGTCGAGACGATTCCGGGAAGGTGTGGACCGAAACGAGGCGAGCCCGGGAAGGCGGCGCGTGGCCCGCACGCTCCGGCGAAGACGTCCCACTCGCGGCGGCGCGTGAGGGCGCGTCCGGTGGCTCCTGGAGACTCCGAAGGTGGCGTTGGAATCCTTGTGACAAACCGAGTCGAATGATGGTGTCAACTGCCAAAAACAAGCAAAAAATCAGACTCGAAACTGTCAAAACATATCTAAGCTCCACGACGGCGAAGAAACTTTGAACACAAAAGCAATTTCGGGAAAGGGTGAGTGAATTACCTGCAAAGGGAGTGGAATGGTGAACTCCTAGGGTGCTGGAAGAATAAATGGGGATGTGTGTATTTACTAATCCCAAAGAGATGCTTTGTGGATAAGGATCAAAGAATTAGTTTACCTACACTCAAGACTAAACCCCTACGGTACACTCTATCCTCTCTTTTTAAAACTATCTACTCCTATGCATATCTTGACGTCGCACGTATCAAACCCATCATTATGTGCGTATGTTGTAATTGCATGATCCATGATTCGGTAATCACTTAGTCATTTTAGAAGCTTACGGTTTCTATTTCTTGCATTGTGTAATTACGATCTTGCCACGTCCATTACCCATGCATACGTGATGATAGACGCATACTCGTATAAATGCATTTCCAATTGCTCGTGTCTCCGACAATAACCATGCTTGCACGTCACATATATATTTCCCATCACACTAACCATAGTGACAGGAAATAAAGTCGTTCGGCCGGAAAGTCAAGCGACGGACGGAATCAAGATGCCCACACCCGACCAACGAACAAAATCGAAAGGTTAGCGTCAGACTCAAATTGGACAAATATCCTAACTTAAAATAGAGTCAAGAAAGGTTCTAAACCGTTACTTGACTCGGGGGCAAGTGATGGATAAATGTCCAATTCGGGTTCGTATTTACGCTTCGGGCCTCGCAAACACGTCAAAAATTACATCTCGTCTCAAAAAACGTCTCCCGAGGGGTCAAAACGGTCCGGAAACGCATTTACGCGTGACCGGACCGGACATCCGGATTGCAGCAACCCGGACGTCCGGGTTGCAAGCAATCCGGAGGTCCGGATCGCACGGCAATCCGGACCTCGCCGAATTGCCCAATTTCGACGAGGTCCGGGTTGCGCCACGGGTATTGCGCGATTGCCGTATCCGCGATTACCGTGTCCGCGATCGCCGTTACGTGTAGAGAAGTCAAGTTCATGCATTACCAATATGGACAACGGTTCCCGCTTGTTTTCTTGGACCGTCGTCAAACCGCTATAAAACCGGGTCCAGTCTCAAGGAAGCCTATAAATAGGAGACCTTGGCCACCCATTTTGACTCACTCTCTCATTTGCCCAACTTTGGTATTTTGAGCTCTGACTTCTCTCTAGAATTCTCTCTCTCTAGAAATTACCCTTTTGCCACTATAGTAACTTAGGCATCGGAGAGGGCTCCGCTAGCACCACCCCCCCCTCTCCGTGCTAGCATTGGTCCTTTGCGCAGGATCCGACGCTCGAGACACAGATTTGCCGGGTCACAACCTTGCCGGGTCACAACCTTGCCGGGTCACAACCTTGCCGGGTCACAACCTTGCCGTGTCACAACCTTTCCGAGACTCAGACCTTACGCGGGAGTAAAGTCCGAACACTCGTCAGTGGCCCAACCTCCTCCTGACAGAAGGGTTACGGCCCGCACAATTACACAAACCGACGCGTCCCTGTGACCTCGTTCGTCTCGGACGCAACAACATATGTATGTGAGTGCATCACACATTCCATATTTTCTTTGGAAAACTGAGTTAGGCCTTCCAACAATTACGCTGCATCCACGACTTCTATCATGTTATCTTCTACTTGTGAGGCTTAGTCATCACGTGTAATGGACGACTCACCTCTTGTACAGAACCCTCTGTGCATGAAAATCGCGACAGATACTTGGGTATCTTATTAACGCCTTTTTGTTCAAATCACGCAGACGGCGCCAATGTTGCACGGTCAATCCCACTCTGTGCCCGACGGACCTGCACAAAGGGCAGTGCCAGAGAGGGGGGTGTCTCTGGCGAACCCTCTCTGATGCCTAAGTCAGACGGTAATTCTAGAGAGATAAAATGTAGAGAGAAGTCAGAGCTCCAGTGTCTCAATCCGAGATTAAGTTGGAAATGAACGACCTAGACCCTTATTTATAGAGTTTTGGATTTGGGCACCGGAGGGGACCACATTTTTAAATGGGGCCCGCACAGAGATTAAGAGAGGTCGGGTATACGCGGGTGCCCAGGACGACGGTGTCCAGGGGTAGGGGGACCGACACGGGACGTGTCGGCCCTGGCAAGTACATGTTCGGTTGCTTCGGACGGGGTCGACGCAACCGAACAAGTCTGATCGTTTTATGACAACCAGGATGTCGTATACCCTTCGGGATAAAGTGGGCTTACCTCGAGGTCGACGGGGCGACCGAGTTTGAACCTTAGTGAGGTCCAATCGGGTGTATATCCATCAAATATAATAAATTTAAGAATAAATTTTAGTTAATATATTTTTTCATACTCCTAATAAATAATTTTTATATCATTATATATTTGTTTAAAAACTTATTTATTTTTTAAAATTTTATCTATTAATTTCACATATTTTTTAAGTATTAAAATCTACAAAAAATTGTTTGTTTGATTATTTTTAAAGCGTATTTTCAATATTTAATTAATTAATTTTTTATTTCCATTTTTATTTTTTTGCATATACTTATTTTTTAATTTTCAATTTTTTTTCTTTATATTATATTTCGTTTTAGAGTTTATTTATAACATAATGTAAACTTTAAGATGTAATGTAAATAATATATATTATTACAAATATAAAAAGACATTTTGAAAAATAATATTATCTAAAAAAATCTAGTTTGAAAAATAATTTGAAGGATTGTTTGGGCATTCGCTCGAACCCTTCCGCCTCGTAGCGGAGTCCCAAACGGGGTAACCAGACCAGACAGACAGACATCCACCAATTTCGTCAAAAGAAAACTCAAAGTGGGGGGCCCCAACCCCAAGAAAAATATGCACCAAACCCAAGTAAAATAAAATTTATCATTATTATTATATATATATATTATTAAAAATTTAGGGCATGGCAGGGCAGGACTCGCAGGAGTAATTCCTTCCCGTCTAAACTGCGCCGGCGGGACCATATAACTTCGTCTGTGTTAATTAACATACATTACTATAACAAGAATAAAATATATATTTGGCCAAAAAAAAATGCATACATTCTCTGAATACACTAATTTTATTAGAAATTTCATATAAAAAGCATCAATACAGTATGTTATTAGCATAAAATTTTCACATTAAATTTCACTTAAAATTCTTGGCCTTTTTTTTTCCACTTAAATTAAATTCCAGACATTCACTAATCACTATATCTATACACTTGACTATATTGATGATTGGCTAATATATTATTTGTTCTTTGGCAAAAAATAATAATAATAATTCTTCCGCTTTTTTTTCTCCCTCTCTTTTTGTCGCTTCTATCACTTTCTCTCTCTCTTCCTTCTTTTAATTGGTCAGTCGTCACTGTTTCAATTTTCTCAGTAAACAAATACGACTAACCTTTCTTCCCCTTTCTTCTTCTACTCTTTCTTTCTCCACCCAAACGGACAGTGACACACTCTCTCTCCTATACACACATTCCATTCTCTGCGTCTTCAGCTCTTCCGGTCAGTGTCCGTACTAGAATGATGGAGTGGGAGAAGCAGCAGCTTCCTCAAGTAGCTGACAGCAACCAGCGCGGTGGTGTCGCCGGTGATGCTACTGTTGGCGGCAGAGTGACCGGTGGGAACGCGGTGCCGTATGTGAAGGTAATGACGGACGAGCAGCTGGAGACTCTACGGAAGCAGATCGCCATCTACGCCTCCATCTGCGAGCAGCTTGTCGAGATGCACAAAAACCTAACTGCTCAGCAAGATCTTGCAGGTCTCCCTCCCTCTACTTTCCTTTATTTAGTTAGACCTCAATTCCGCTCCAAAGTAGCTGCTATTTTCCATTCCGGTTGATTCTTTTTTACTATTTCTACATTTGCCCATTTTCTTTACTTAAGGCCAAGCACGTCATGTTTCTTATCTTCAACTTTTCTGTTGTGGTATTATATTGATTTCTAGGATAATTCTATCAGTGCATAGAGCTGCTGAATTTTTTATTCTTTTGTAGCTAGCTTATTATAGATATATAGCTCAAAATGCAAGCTCTGTTCTTTTGTATCAGCATATTCTATTAGAGCTACTGATCTCCATATAGCTGCACCCTGCAATTGAACTAAATTATCTTCTCATCTGCTGCTGCTTGTTTTCCCCACCATCATAGTTTAGGGTTCACTTCCTTTTCAAAGAGCAAGCTAACATTGCAAATAAGTATCTTCTTTCAGGTTCCGGATTACTCACTACTTTTGAGTTTGATCATAACTAGTTGCTGTACATGGTCCATTTCATTTATGTCTTGTTCCATGTATAGAAGGTTCTAGATCCCTCCCCCCCAACCCCTTACTCTATATATCTTTGGCTTGAGAGGACTAGATCGTGTTATTTCAGATTTTCCTTAGAATTTATGTTGAGCAATTGATTCAAGGTCAAAACATGGAAGGTAGTGGATCTCCCCCCTTATTATAGTGACATTGACTCTGAGTTTAGACGAGGAGATGGTGTTATTTGTGATTTCTCCTAAATTCTTATAGTTGCTGAACGACTGATTTTTCTTATGGAAATTAAGTTTTTGTTTCCCCCAACTGATTCAAGATCTACATGCAATTTGCATCTCTTGAGCTGTATAAGACTTTGTTTTTCCCTTACTTAGAGTTCCACACAACTGTAAATAGTTTGATCTTTGAACAATACCTGGAATTGACTATTAGAATAATCATGTGAAATTTTCTTGCTATATATATATATGCTTTCTGACTGCTATTTTCCTTAACATATAGGAGTTAGGTTGGGGAATTTATACTGTGATCCACTAGTGACATCTGTGGGGCACAAAATCACAGCAAGGCAGCGCTGGACTCCAACACCCGTGCAGCTTCAAGTATTGGAGAGAATTTTCAACCAAGGAAATGGAACTCCAACAAAGCAAAAGATCAAAGAAATCACATCTGAACTATGCCAGCACGGACAAATTTCAGAAACAAATGTTTATAATTGGTTTCAGAACAGGCGAGCAAGATCCAAGCGAAAGCAGCAAAACTCTACATCTAACAATGGTGAATCTGAAGTTGAGGCTGAAGGTGAGTCACAGTCGCCAAGGGAGGAGAAGTCAAATCCAGAAGCATTCCTGACCGAGCATCATAACCCAGTTCCTAGAACAGAAGATTTACCTTTTCAGAGCCCTCAGATTAGCTCTGATTTGCATTTTGTTGATTCACCGCCAACAAAAGTGGAGAGCTTGTTTCCATCAGATGGCAGCATAAGACCTGAGAGCAGAAGCTTTGGCCATATGTCTTACTATGATGACATACTATCACACTCTGGTATACCTATATTTTGACTAATACTCAGAGAACTATCTTATAGCTGATACCATTTTAGCCGGTCTATTTTATCTAAAAGAAGTATCAATAAGTTCTTTCATCAAAACCACTGTCCTACCCTATCAGAGTTCTTAGTGAATTTCCCTACAAAAGAACTGTTTTTCCTTCAAAGAATGGTACATAATTCATTAAGTTGTTTGTTTGACATTCTTAATTAATGCTAAACCGACTCTTTAGACATGCCAAAACATTCAAGAAAGCTAGAAAGAAAGGAAATATTACCTCTTTCAGTTACAATAGTTCTCAACTCTTCTAGACACAAACATAGAGCAAAATCTGTTTGTCTTTTTGTTCTTGTTTTTTTTCCAGCTTCGTACTTTACAAGCATATCAACCTACAATCATGTGTACTTCATCATTTAATATGTAGTAATTGCTGTTTTTGCTGTTCTGCTGATAACATTTATTACCCTATGGGTTGTATTTAACTGTGAAGGAAATGGGCATTTGACTGGAAAGATGGAAGTCCCGGGTGGATACAACTTATATCATCAGCATGCTGACGATTACACAGTATGACAGGTTGATTGATCATCAAGTCATCATCCTCTTATTTCCAGGAGTTTCTTCTTCCTATAAAATTGATCGACTAGTGGCGGTGGTGTGACTTGAGGTTTTTGAGATTGTGTTATCTATTTTCTTAGCAATAGCCAAAGGAAGTTTGGTTAATGTCTGCAATGGCATGACATAGCTATTATATACAAGAATTGAGTATATTATTGTATAGTTGGTATCTGGATTGTATGAATGGCACGTTTTTTTTTCTGTTCTTTTAGGCAACATTTGGTTGTCAGTAAAATTTGTGCTTTTGTAATATATATATATATGTTGTACTCTTTTCTGTACTTGTTTCTGATTTGGTGATGTATTTAGTACTCCATGAAAACGGTTTCCCTGTATCGACATATTTTCTTCTACCAATGAATGATGGTATTGTATTGTATCTTATCTTTCCTACATTAACTTCGAGTAGGCATTTGGGCAAAAAGAGAATGACATAATGTTGCGAGAGAAAAAGAGAAAACTCATCATTTGAATGTATGCTGTCCATCCAGCGTCTTCTGTGCAACTTCATTGACGGTGTTACACAAGGCTTTCCAAATCGGGACCATCATTTTCAGTGGAGGGTGCACTTCCTAGAGCCAAACAACATAACAAAACCGCAATCAATATTATTGTATAGCCTGATAAGGAATTCATACATGTTGATATTAACTAACATACAGAGCTGGTTACCTTAAAAACCAACATCAGTTCATCTTCATCACGTACAGCAAGAGACAGGCCCCAGTAACACGTAACAGGGGTTACACATTCTTGCAGCACAGGTTTCAGAATTTTGGCAATCGGTACAAATCGACGGCTTGTTCTTCCACTGCATTATGGTTTAAAGGGAGAAGAAAAATAAGAGATGATTCGGATGGTATACTTTAACTCATTAACACATTCTTCTCTAACTAAAATAACAAATATGTAATGCAACAGCCTTCAAGAGACCCTTTTTACATAATTGAACGAAATAATGCAGATGGATAATACCTACCTTCTATAGTGAGTTTCAAGTTGAACTCCAAAACCAGGCATAATCAGAACAGATTCTGAACAGCGGAATATACATTTCAAGTCAAGTTAATTGATATTGATTCCCAATAATCATTTCAAATGTATCTGAGAAAAAGAGTGATTCTACCGACCTTTCTTGACGGGTTTCAACTGAAATGCCTTCAGTAGGAAAATGCCTAAAGAAAAGCTCCACAGAAGAAGCGCATTTGATCTTTCCTGTTATATTAATATGCAAAAATAACATCAACACTAACTCCAGTCGAGTAATAACTATCACTGCAATTTATGGCTATTTGTAGTGTTTTGTAAATGTAGACACAATGTACACACAGTTTCAAGAATGCTGCGACAAAATGCATTTCAAATACATATAACAGATCCTAAAAACAATGAAGTAGGATCAGAGTCCTCGCAGATCAATTTGGGGTTGGCGACTCAACTAGTCATAAGATGATTTCATGACAAGCCCAATTACAGATAGCAAAAAACACAATGAAAAATCTAAACAAAAAACACTCAGCACTGAAAGGAAATCGTGGACTTATCGCGTGCCTCATGGCTTGCCTATTCTTTTTTTATACTTAAACCCTTTTGAAAATTCTGCCTATTTCCACACCGTGGATTTACATATACAACACATAGGACTGTCAGGAGTCAATTTATTATTATTTCGATATTTCAATTAAGAAGAATTGGGTTGCACGATTTGAAGCTCACAAAAGGAAATCTTGTTCAACTTGAGGTACTCAAATTTGTGCTATAAATTCCATTCAAAGTTGGAATGAACATCTTGGCACTTGGAATCAAATCCGTGTGCGAAAGTAAAGGGATCCTAGGTTATCTGGTTCTTGAGGTTACACTTGCACCCAGTTTGTAGCTTCATTTGCACTTCTTATTGCATGGGAATCGATAAAAACAAGTGAGCTATAAATATTCAAATTTTACTCAATTTGCTTTCTAAACTCCATTCAATAATGGGTTATAACCAAATTATTTACACTACCAGAATTACCAAAATAATCCTTCAATTGTGAAAATCAAACCGTATACACTTGCATCATTTGTGAAATCTAAAACGTTATGAAGTTTTAATTGGAAAAGAAACGATAGAAATACATACCTTGGCGACCACAACAGACAATAAACCTGAGAAAATCAGTGCGGTGAAGTAAATCACGAGAGGCCTAATGCCACTCCTTGGAACTACAATGTGGTGGGTGTCAACAGGCTGATTAGGGCAATTGTGGTCATGTTGGTATATAAAGTTGGCATTTTCCATGGACAGGGACAGGGATGGGAGCTACTAAGGATTCAGAGGAGGCAGTTGCCCCCGTGAACTGAGAACGAATCCAGGTTGGCTCCCTGAAACCAAGACGAAATGCCAATTAAACGTCGCAGGCCTCACAGCAGTCCGATCGATTGAGGAGATAGTCGCGCCACTTCTCCCTACCTAAGCTCGTCAAGTCTCCACCAAATTGATCGGAAAATGAAGATATGGAATTGGAGAAGAAGATGTCTGAGTAAATTTTTTGGTTAAGAACCTATGAAAGGTCTGAAGTATCCGTCTGAAATTTAAAAAATTAATAACAGAGGTCTGAAATTTCAATTTTGTTGATAACAAAGGTCTCCGTTAAATTTTTCCGTCAAATGTGACGGAATATGGTCACGTGCAAAAAACGTGCCCCACTTGAAACTGTAATCCCAAAACTGCCCCTCCTTCACCGGTGTGCCTGTCACGTGCAAACTTGAAAAGTCTGAAATATCCCTAGGGGCGGGAAATCAAAACATGCGTCTCTTCCTCTTCTTCATTATGTCACTTCATTCTCGATAAAAAAAAATATCTCCTCTTCTCTCAGTTTCTAAGTTCTCTCAAAACACTGAGAACCCAACCTAGGGTTTGGTGCGACGGGGAGTTTGTGGGATTTCCGGCGTAGAAGAAGGCGGTTTCAGTACGGCAACGAGGAGAGGAGAAGGTGACGGTAGTGGCAGTCCGCAGAGACGACGGGAAGGTGACGACGGTGCAGCTAGGGATGGCAACGGGGCGGGTTTTCACAGCCCCGGACCCGCCCCGCGGGTCGGCCGTGCAGACCCGGACCCGGCCATATGTGTCTCGCGGGGCGGGTCAGGCGGGGAAAAAAATCTCACGGGTCGACCCGCGGGGCCCCGACCCGACCCGAAATATAGTAGACATTTTTTTTTCCTCCGAATTGGCCTTGAAAACGTGAGAATCGTATTCAGCATTTGCAAAAACAAGCAACGTAATAAACATCACTTATGGTTCTCCAATTACATAGCACAAACGTAAAAGACTGGATTGCCATGAGAATTGAATGAGTGAATGTGTGGAATGAAATCAGATGCTTGAAAGAAGGGAAGATGAAAATGGATTGAGATGAATTAAGTGATGAAGCAGGGGAATTGAAAAGTCGGTGGGAAGAAATTAGAGTTAGGTTAAAGAGAGGGAAAGAAAGATGCGTGCCTTATCCATAAACTCCATAGAAGGAAGATGAAAGGGGAGCCGCTACCGGAGCCGTGACCGGAACCTGCCGTGACTGAAGCCGTTTCCGTCGGAGCTGCTGCCACCAGAGAAGATGAAGAAGACGGGAGGGGAGCCGCTGCTGGGGCCGTGACCTGAACCTGCCGTGACTGGAGCCGCTGCCGTCTGGAGCTGCTGTCGCCTGGAGCTGCTGCCGCCGGAGAAGATGAAGAAGACAGGAGGGGAGCGGCGGGACTTGAAGAAATGCAGGAGGCTGAGACTGAGAGCAGGACCGGCATTCTTAACCCTAAATATCTAACTTTATACTATTTATATTTAGGTCCTTATTATTTTAGATAGGTGCTATATTAACCTTATTGTTTGATATATGTTACGTAATATTAATACTAGTAGATATAGGAATCTCGGGGCGGGTCCACGGGGCCCCGCGACCCTAGACCCGGACCCGCCCCGACCCGAGACCGCTCCGCCCCGAACCTGCCCCGCGCCCCGCGGATCGGCAGGTCAAACTCGGGTCGGGGCCCCGCGGGTCAGCGGGGCCCCGAGACCCGTTGCCATCCCTAGGTGCAGCTGCAACGGAGGCTCAATTTTCGGGTTGAGGAAGATGGCTGTCTCGTTTGGGAAGGGATTTCCACCCAAATACGAGATTATTTATGTGTATTGGTTGTGGGTTTGAAGATTTTCAGGAAATTGAACTTCATTTGTCATAAATTTTGGATTTTGCATGGAGGATCTGTTACTATTTTGTGAAAAATTGTTGTACAAGTGCTAATTAAGAGATTTTGGAGACAATGTAAAAAGAAAAAATGAAACTTGAAGAAGTTAACTTTAAACTGAAACTTGAAGAATAATCTGTCAATTAAACTTGAATCTTTCATATTTGCGAGGTTCTAGTTGGTTATGTTGGGTGTTTAGAGTTAGAAAAATCGAAACTTGAAGTTACAAACCTCTATTACAGTTAAAAATACCAATTTTGACGCCTAAATCTGAAGATTGCTTTTAGGTTCTTAACCCTCATATCTATCTACTTTAAACCAAAGTCAAGTCATGATTGCTTCTGAATGGCCCATAGTGGTAAGTATATAGTTAAGCCTTCTCTGCAATGTGAGGTGAGGTGGTTGCTAAATCTCATCCACAACAGAACAAGTGGGTGCCAGAAAAGCTTTTGGTGTTGAAGTTGACCAAGAACAACTATAGCAGCAATACTGACATTTTTTTACTGTATACAAATGAACTGAGCTTAATAATGCATATAAGACACACAAAGAAGGAGGATGAAGTAGAAATTTGTATGATCCTTGTAGAGTGTGAAGTTGCCATATATATGGCTGTCCTTGTATCCTTACATATTTATCCAATTTTCTCTTTATATATAGGGTTTAGTACCTAAGACCTCAAGTATGAGTTATGTTCCGATTTGGTATATTATCTTTTTTTTTTTTTGTTAATATTCAATATCTAAAGTATCATATTTATTGATTTCCACTTTTTTACTCTTAAAATTAACGGAATAAAAACATGTTTTTAAGTATCAAATATAAACCAGTTTAGAAACCAGTTTAGAAACTAGTTTAGAAAATCGAAACTTGAAGTTACAAACCTGTGTTTCAGTGGTTAAACAGAATTTGGGTTAGGGTTTTAAAAAAAAAATGTCATTTGAACTAGTAATTTAAGGGCATTCATGTTAGGAGATCAAGTTAGAAGAAAATGCATATGGTGATCTTAGAACAAGCTGAAGTATATTCTCATTTAACTCAATCACTATATTCCCCTTTTTTTTCTAAATCCAACATACATGACATTTCAGACATTCTTTATTGACACTAACAACATTTCAGACATTCTTTATTGACAAACTTCAATTTTCAGACAGCTAAAACCAACATGAGCGTGTCTATCAGACCTACTGAAATTGAAACTGAATTGAAAGTGCATTTAAACTGAATTTTAAGGCTATTTTAATTGGTCCTATCTAATCATTCAATAAATTGTTTTGTTGCAGATTTACCTGATACACCGGAGGAATATCCTATCACGTTGGAGATAAACCACCATGGTGCTTTCATTATTGAAGACAACGGTACCATAATTGAGTACGTTGGCGATGTTGACAGCATACAGATTTCAAGTTACTACCCTTTCAACGAGCTTTTAAAGGAGTTGAGGTCAAAATTTGGGTATCCGGAGTGGGGATGGATACAATATAGGAAGCCTATTCCTGATCCCATCGTTTTAAAGTTGATAATGGGTAGAACTGATTGGGGTGAAGTGCTAGAGGAGCATCCTAGAGGAACAGTTATGCAGGTGTATTTGGTGAAGGATGATGTCTCTGGTTTATCAACTTTACGATCCGGAGGCGCTGAGGGGAGTGGGACAAGACCAGAAGGTGAGCTGACTACATCCCAATTTAGGGATTGTATGCAGGGGCTGGTTGATGACTTGGTACGTGCCGGAAGAGAAGACAAAGATGGAGAGGAGGGAGCAGAGAGAGATCTTGAGGATCCTGGTCCCATCCAAGTTGATTCATCCCCATACACAGATGAGGAGGAAGGTGACACTGGAGATGAAGTAGAAGAAGAGGAAGATGACTCTCTTCCTTCCTCCGACTGTAGTGTCTCTGATGAGAACTGGCGGCCAAGAGACGGGGATGACTTACACAGCACGAGTGAGAGTCCACCACCAACTAATGAGGATGTATGGCATAGAGTTGCCAGAGAGACTGCAAGGGTGGAGAATGAGGAAGAAAAAAGAAAGGCAATTGCTGCAGGCAAGAGAAAGGTTGCTGATGAAAGGAGAAGACAACAAAGAGGTATGAAGTTTAAATTTTTTTAATATATGAGGTCTGAGGTTTCCAAATTGTTAACATTGATTTATCAGCTACACTAATTAAACTTTGTTTCCTCCACAGCCAACCCATCACATGTTCCTGAGGATGAAGAGGATGATGAGTTGACGTTTTTGGATGAGATGGATGAACAACATAGTGATGATGCTCCTGAGGAGTTGCTCCACGACAGCATGAGCCTCGCTTCATACCTATCACTAACAAACATAAGCAAGCTATTACAATATGATACATCCTCTCAATTCGGTTTAGTTTTGCTTCGGCGTCAGAAAGCTTTCTCTTCGCCATAGCAGCCACTCTACTTGAGTGGGAACACATTCCTTCTTGAACCCACATGAAAATCCACAATCGTCGCCCTTCCTCCCCTACATCGAGAAGAAACCACAAAACAGTCAAATTAAACAACAGTGTTCGACACCAATGAGTTCAATTTTGTATAACATTGTAACTCAGTTCAACAGAAATCGGCTTAACATACGCTGTATTGTAACTGCAGATACGAATAGGGCTAGGATTCTATTAAACATCGAATTATCCATATTTAACTGAAAAAGAAGAAAGTTAAGTAAATTGAGGGTTTAGGTCTATGGTTTAACTGGGAGGGTTTAGGGCTATGGTTTAACTGGAAACTAAGTAAGTTACAGCCAATTGAGTGTTAATGGTTAAGGTTTAAATGAAAATTCAAAAATCTACAAGCAATTGAGTGTTTAGGGTTAGGGTTTAACTGAAAATGAAGATGATATACAGTCAATTGCGGTTCAATTCATCGTAATTGGCCATTATTGAGAATACCCCGACTATACCCAGCCCCAATTAGGGAACTTACAGTGTAAAACGGACACCCATAGAATCTCCGGCCAAACTTCCAGTTCTTCCAGAACTTCTGACCACTGCTGTGACGCCGCAGCGACACTGAACGATGTCATCCAGTGAACAACCTTCATTCCGGCGCGAATTGGTGCGGCTCCGCCGGCTCGATTCTGACGACGAACCGATCTCCTTCATCAAATCCGTCAACAGCTACGCAGGCAGGCAGGCAGGCAAGCGGGCACGCGAGCAGGCGAGCAGGCGAGCTTCTGGTTGGGCGGCTTCCGGCAGACTATGGAAGGCGAGCTCCTGGTCGGGCGCGATGAAATCGGGTTCAGAAACCCTAATTTTTCCTCAGCAGCCCCAGTCTTCTTTCTTTCTTTCTTTGTTTCTTTTTTCCCTTCACATTCCTTCCTTCCTTCCACGCGATCCAGTCATATGCACGTGTTTGAGGTTTAAATTAGTGGCCAGGGGTATATTTGTCATTTCAAATTTCAGTAATTTAACTGTTAAATTCATTAAAATAGTGCAAAAGGGTAATTCAGTAATTTACCTGGTCCTGTTAAATTTAACAGAAAATTTGGACGGAAAACCTCAAATCAACAAAATTGAAATTTCAGACCTCTGTTATTAACTTTTTAAATTTCAGACCTCTCCCGTTAACATGGGTGATAGTTCAGACCTTTCATAGGTTCTTAACCCAAATTTTTTTGTGACTTTTCAAAAAATTTTTTTTTTTTTAAAAGAGCCGAGTAATTTCATTTTATTACCATTAGTATTATTATTTTTCTCTTAATAATAAATAAATATAATAGTAAATTTTCTATTCGATTTTACATTAAGTTAATAATTGAACTATTATATGCTTTTAAGTTTTTGAATTTTTTTAAAGTATGATTATAATAAAACTACAAACTCTAACCATATTTTGTCATTGTATATTTGGTTGCTAGTATCAATATGAATATATAAGTTAAAAACATATGTCGTAATCTTATATTAAACCTCTTTACAAAAAAATTAAAAAGTTTATCTGGCCTCTTAAACCAAACAGCTACAAGAAGCTACTAAAAAGGTAACAGCCTCCCATTTATCATAAATATATTCCACTGTAGTTGGTATTTGCCATGTTCAAGGCAACAGTTCCCATATCATAGATATTCTTTTGTCCTGGTTCATTTTTCAGATTGATAACTAGATCTTTTTAATTTCAGAATCTGTTACGGAGAGCCTCCCTGACTAGTGAAGATGCCTATTCTTTTTTAATGGAGACAACCAATATGATTATATCACCTACTCTGGCTTTTGTGAAGGACTTTGATTAATATTGAATAGTTCACATTTTCTAATCATTATCATATGAGAGTAATTAACACGACAAATGACAATTTCTAATTTTTGTTATTTTTCTTTATTGGTGGCATACAACATAAATTTAGTTAGCCATAAGCATAGATTTAGTGCCGAAGAGATGAGTGACTTGTGGTTCCAAGCAACTACAGAAGGGAGTGGAGTATTTTTCTCTAAATACACAGTTGAATACGAAACTTTATTTGGTTGTCTGGTGGGGTTGTTAGGCTTAAGAGATTCTTATTGTATACTTTTTAACATCGTCTGTGTTGATGTTTATATTTAGCCATGGTTAGCGAGGGAAAATTGACATTTTAATGTAGTCGCCAGGAGTTGAACCTGGACGCTCTAATACCATGTTAAGAATAAAAAGCGCGCCTTAACCAACTGTCCCATAAGTCCGAACTTAAGGGTGAAGGCATTCATCACAAACCACTGACTGGCTTAGGTAATCAAAGTTCATGCATCCAAACCACTGACTGGCTTAGGTAATGAAAGTTCATGCATCCACACCACCGCCTGACTTTGTTGCTAGAGAATTGAATGATGAACTCATAACTCTTATGTATACAGTATGAGATTACTTAACATGTGTTAGAAAATATGCATAGTTCTTAAAGAACGATGGGTTCATGGATATAATATAGGTACATTTACATTTGCTCACTATGTAATTTTGATTATTATAGATAAATGTTATCACAACAAATTGGATGTTATAATTTTTTTAAACAATATATTACATTAATAACTATATATAAATAAGCAAACATCCCGCGTGATGCGCGGGTATAGCTCGTTAGTATGAGTTAAGTTTTTGATTTTTTTTTTTAAAGTATGATTATAATAAAACTACAAACTCTACGATATTTTGTCATTGTATATTTGGTTGCTAGTATCTATATATATGAATAAATAAGTTAAAAACATATGTCGTAATCTTATATTAAACCTATTTACAAAAATATTTAAAAAGTTTAAAGTAGTTAAATAATTAAATTATAACTTTAATGTCACAAATGATCTTAAATTTCGATTTCCAAAGTAATCATACATTTTGTTTTAAATTTAGACTCAAACTTAAATTTAGAGCGAAATTTATTGTTATTTGAATTCGAAATCAACCAATTCGAAATCAACCAATTTTAAATTTTTTAAGAGAACAAAACTTTTTGAGAAAAAACAAAGTAATTTGAGGTGTGCTGCCCATTTTTTGTTTGGAGGCATTTTCTTTAAGTCACAAAATGGTTAATCGAAGCTATCCTTTATATATATATAATAAAATATATCGCATTCTAATTGGCCAGGAAGAAGACAAACTTGTCTGATAAAAACACAGGTAATATATTTGTGTAAGAAGACTCTTATTCATTTTTAATTTTAATGATGGGAATTTCATATTAGTAAAGAAAACAACACTCTATTGCAGCACAAAATCTTTTATTTTTTTAGGTGGCAGTGGTAGCTCAAATAATCGCTACTTACACTTAGTGGATTCATAAGGGGTACTTATTAATTATTAAGATTTTTTTTTTGGTGAAATATTAAGATTTTTTCATTCAGTAATATCATTCACGGTCCCTCCATAAGTTTGATAGCCTTAGTCCTAGCTAGCATTAAATATCTTTAAAAGCAAGCAAATACGTTTAACTGACAATTTGACGGATTCTGTTTCTGTATATGAAAGTAGTACTGACTAACTAAGATTGGTAAATAAAATTGAAATGTCGCGACTTAAGATAATCATTATGTATCTATTAATTAATTAATTAATAAATGAAGTGGCTATACTATTACTATATGTCGTGAAGGTTAGCTTGGCCTTGGAAGTTAGTGGTAGATTGGTAATTTAAGGTGGGGTGGGGAATCGGCCAATTCTTTTGCATCTGGTTTGTGTTTCTTGGACCAGAACCAATCGAAATCAATCCCAACTGTTTTCTTTATTCTTAATTCATTCATTTTCATCAAATAAAAATCATATTCTTACAATTTAAAATATAATAATACACGCTATTTTTTTTTTATAAAAATATACTAATAAACAGTGATCACACCCAAGAAGAGAAAAATATATAAATGGCTGAACGATAAAACAAAAGGGAAAACAATAACATCTTCTTCATCTCGCACCTTGATTTGTCTCTGCAACCTCCAAAACCCTAATCTCAAGTCGCCGTTTGCTGTTTATCAATATCCTTCTGACTGTTTTTTCTCCCTCTCCTTTTCTCCTCCAACATACCATATCCAATATCAGGTATCTGTCATCTGTCTCTTTTGATTCCACTTCATTTTTCCTGCGTGAATTCCCTTGTAACAATGAATGAGCTTGTTGCTGATTTGCCTAATTATGTTAAATCCAGCTGCTGGAGTTACGTATGAGCGTTGAATTTGATTGAATTGGTTGCATCAATGCTGTAGTTCTGAGAATTGGGTAGGTTTAGATGAGCTTGAGTTGCTGTCCTCTGCTACATGCTTGATTTGTTTTTTTCACTTCTGTACATGCTTCTCGTTGCTTGAATAAACACTTAATGTTCACGATGCTCTTAAATGCAATACAGAAAGATTAGAAGTGAGGTGTTGGGTTTCTTCTGATTCATGTCTCTTGGAGCCCTAGCTCATCATGCAGTATGATTCAAATCATGATTCAGTTTCCATGAATTGAATTGTTTTCAGCTGGGAAACCGGATATATGGTTTTTTTTTTTAATAGAATCATTCATTAGACTGAGGTGATATTAATGTTGTATCTTTCCAGTGTTTGGATTGGATGTAGATGGGTGTCAACCTCGAGTTGTCCTGTGAATTAGCCATTTTGAGTTAGGAAGGTGGAAACTTAATCAATGGAAGCTAACTTATGTGATGTGAATCACCTGGATGCTGGTGTCCTATTGCCGCCTCGGAAACGCCTTCTTGCTGGACTTAAGAAGCAGAATTGTGACAATGAGTGCACTTCTCATGCATCAATGGTCCCCTCATCTTCATCGTCATCGCCCTCAAGCGTGTTCAATACCAGTCTGAATAGTTTGTTGAGTTCACATACAAGTAACTCTGACCTCTCACCTGAGGAGATAGTGGAGGAATCAAGATCTGCAGCTGAGAAAGCAGCTGCAGTAGCAAAAGCAGCTAGAGCTTTAGCTGAGGAGAAGGCAGAGATTGCTGCTAGAGCAGTAGCTGCAGCAAGAAGCGCTTTGGATCTGGTAGCTTCCTTCTCTGAGGAAATCGGTAATTCTGATAGCTACTTGAAGAAGAATAGTAAGCTCAAGAAGCATGTTCCCGTTAATTCACTGTACAAAAAGTATAAGTCTGCTGAGAATTCTAAGACAGATGAAGAACTAGCTCGAACCCTGCATCGAGCCATTAACAGCTCACCAAGAATTTCAAAAAATCCATCCAGCTCTAGCTCTAAGGCTCATAAGCACAAGAAACCTAGGGTTCTTTCTGAGCAAGATGAAGCTAGGGTTTTTGGCAATGGCCACAGTATAGGAGGCGAAGCAGGATCTGAAGTATCCTCTGGAGAAAAGAACACAGTTGAATTGGGTAAGAAGGAAGCAAAGTACGATCATTTAGAAATGGAAAATGGGGAATCGAGTCAGTTGAAGGAGAAATTTCAAGAGGATGTATCTACAAGTGGTAAAAAGAGGGGAAGAGTGAAGCTAAAAAAGCTGCCTTTGAGTATTTGCACGATCAAAGACATCGCAACTCCAAAAGATGAGATGCTTTCTCTAGGAAGTGAAGACAAGACAGGTAGTGGTAGTAAATCTTTGTCCACCGTGGATCACTCGGGTGAAAATTTGCCCTCGCTAGAGGCTGCACGGGTATGGAAATGTCAAGATTTTCAGGTGGCTTCATGTGTGAAGCAGCAAAATAAAGTTGCACAATTATAGGTGGTTTTGTGGTGACAGGAACTTCACTTTACAGACAGGGTTGAAGGCTGGCTGGTGGCTGAGGTAGGATCTTACTTAATTCCCCCTTCTTCTATAGAATATGGCATTTATTTTCGCTTTGATTTTGTTTTCTTATATTTTTGGGCTTTGTAATGTGTATTGGATGCAAAATTGTATATCTGAATGCCTCAATTGTTTGAATCGTGCTCTACATTTAGTTGATGTCAGTTTATGATGAATTTTTTGATAGGTGTAGTCTTGTAGAGTATGAATGAACGTGAAATCATAATAATATTCCACATTCCTTTTTAATGCATATAATATATATATAGTTTGATTTAGCTGTGATCTTCAATCTTTTCTGCTCTTATTTATCATCCATTCCGTTACTGCTTGCTTTCTGAGCTTCATTTTTCTTAGAAACAGACAGACAGATGGTTCTGTCTCTTTTGTTTCAGTGCTCTCTCCCTATTTTGTGTTGGATTTCTACTTTAAGAAACACTTGTTTTCTTGAGGGAAAAGAACCTATTTAGTGCCAGGTTTATCTTATGTGTCAATTTGGTGTTTTAGAATTAAATTGTTAATATTTGGTGTCCTAGGTTTCAATTTTGTTGCGATTTGGTGTTTCCGTTCGATTTTTAGGTTAACTTTGACAGAATTGGTCTAGCGCTAGTCACGTGACATAATAATTTTGAAAATTTTAAAATTACCCCCAAATCCCAAGTTCACCAAACTTCTACCTCGTCTCCGACTTCCCGCCATAAAATCAAGGAATCTTCCTCTTTGTCGTTCTCCCTTGGACCAAGCGGATATCTTGTTCTTTCTTTCTTCCGTCGTATTTGTTCGGAAAGAGAGAAGAGGGAGAGCTTACTGATATGGTTCGATGGAAGAGAGAAGAGAGCGAGAAGAGTGAAAAGAAAGAGAGTGCTGGGGACGCGTCAGCCCCCTCCCGACTGGATTAGTCCGGCCGGGGAACCTTTGGCCCGACTAATCCTTTCCCTTTGGCCGGACTATCCCGGTCGAAGGTCTTTCCGACCGGACTAGTCCGGTCGGAGGCCTTTTTAGGTGGACTAGCGTTTTTTTCGGGTCTCGATCACACAATCTTTAAGTTTCGCATTCCAACCGTCTTTGGGGTCGATGGGGCGACCAAATCGAGCCTAAGTGAGGTATAATTGGGTGTATATCCATCGTTTCCCCCCCCCCCCCCCCCCCCCCCCGTCTTTGGGGTCGATGGGGCGACCAAATCGAGCCTAAGTGAGGTATAATTGGGTGTATATCCATCGTTTCCCCCCCCCCCCCCCCCCCCCCCCCCCCCCCCGAGTCAATAATTGGTTTAAACTTTACTTGATTCTATTTTTTAAAAAGATGCACACCCGAATTGGTACCTCAACTATACTTTACCTCTTTAATCTTTGATGAGTCTGGCGTTGTCAGTGCGTGTTGCTCGACACTTGTTCCTTCCTTGCCTAGAGGGTGGTCAACCTATGAAATTGTCATAATCATAGATGCAAAAATATATACAAGTATAGGGTGAGTCATAAGTGTGTAAACATATGTTTTTCATGGTTGTAAACATTGACATGGTCATATGTCTGTACTTGTAATGAAGGCGTATTGACGTGTGTACGTGCATATGTAGTTAATAGAGCATATATGAATGAATGTTTGTATGTCGTCATGTGTGTACGCATGAGTATGTAAAAATAGTGACATTTGATGCAAGTGAGTGCATACATGTCAATCATGAATATATGCCTAAGTATGTAAAAATAGTGACAATTGATGTATGTGAGTGCATACATGTCAATCGTGAATATATGCCTTAGCATTTTAAAATTGTGACATTATGCAAGTGAGTGTATACATGCCAATCATGAATATATGCCTACGCATGTAATATAAAATGGTTATTAATGTAAATAGACCTCATTTAATCTAAGCCTTTAGATCTTTTTACTTTTGATCAATGGTAGGGATGTAATCAGTTTTACAAAAACCCTAGTATCATCTCTTTAAAAGGGGGGGGGGGGGGGGGGGGGGGGGGGGGGGGGGGGCTTACGTCATTTTTCTATAGCCACCCAAAACCAAATTGTCATCCACCATTAAAAATCATTTCTTTTTACTTGGAGATCAAGTTGTAAGCATATGGTGATGGGCACCGTAAATAGGGAGTTCGTGTTTTTGATAAAATTAGTGTTCTTGGATTTTCTTACCTTGGTCGAACCGAATTTTAAAATTAGGGTTCAAAGTTTTAAAATTTTCGATTTTATGGATAACAACATGTTGGCCGAAATTTTCATGATGTTCTTAATAAAATTTGATGTTCATGATCTTAAGGAAAAACAAGACTTTTATCAAATTTAAACTTTTGATTCTTGATCGTGACAAGATCTAATCTTGAAATATGACCAAAAACCCTAATTTGGTGTTAGTTTCGGCCGAACCTACTATAGGAGTTCAAGGTGAATTTAATTATTTCTTATACACAAGTAATCCTATAGTGACCGAAATATTTTAAAAATAGTTTATTAAAACCGACCAAATTTTTGTTACCAAGATTATGACAATATTCACAAGATAATTGTGAGTATATTTACTATCAATATATCTAGCATATTTTTAGGAATATAGATAATATTAATGTATATATATATATATATGTGTGTGTGTGTGGATGCCAATTATATATATTGTTGATTGATTATATATTCGTACATATAGAATCTTGACAATAAATATATATATATATATATGGTTGTGCCGAATTTATATATATATAAATATATATATATGTGCAAAAAATTGGACAATATTTATTTATTGATAATTACTTAGAGACAAAGTTAAGTTTTTAGTGGACTTTAAAATCCTACTTGGCCCACAAGTAATTATTCGGACCGAACCCTATGGGTTATGGACTGGTCCAATTTTAGCACATCCGGGTCGGATCAACCAAACCGGAACACCACATGGACCGAACCGGACCGGACGGTTCAAACCGGACTGGACGGGTCAAGCGGATTAGACCAGAGCGGGTCAAACGCCGAGTTTTCTCAATTGGTCCGACTCATTCGGGTCGGGTTGGACCGGGGAAACCAATATGGGTGAAACCGACCCGGTTTGAGTGTCCAACCGAACATAATCCTATTTTAAAACCGAACCGGTCCGGCCGAACTCTAGTACCGAACCGGTCTGAACCGAAACCGGAATTAATCCGAGCTGAACTAATTAATTAAAATAGGATGGTCAAATTTTTAAATCCAAATGTTTTTGAACTTTTAATTACCTACACAGTGCTCACATGTTTAAGTTATTCGCGCTTTAATTAATTCGGATGCCTAGTTTCGATTATGGGGATGGATCTCGGAAATGCATGATTTTGGGACTGAATCATTTAGTGGGCTGAATTGCAATTGTTATTATTGCATGGTTAGAACTGTCGTCTTGACTATGTCAAGCTAGCTGGATTATGCATATTGTGGGCTGATCCCTGGTTTTCAATTAATGAGTTGCGCACTAGGATAGACATGTTGTGATGGTTGCACTTGCCAATGATTCATTTCTAGAAGTACGCATGATTGATTTATAGCATGAATTGCAAATCAGCCCCAAATGTTTTTAAAGCGGAAATCAGTCGCTAAATATGCATGTTTGTATGGTTTGATCACGCATGATGCGTATGCATGAATGTTCAGGATGTATTATCATGTGATAATTTACTTAGAAAGCAGAATTATATATGCTAAGTATGAGTTCCTCGGAACATTAGACGCATGACGCGTATGCATGAGGTGTGTTTAGTTTCTTGGATGTGATATGCCATGATAATTTACTGGGATAGTAGAATTATATGTGCAAACTATAGTTCCTAGAAACATTTTTAAAAGGGCCTTGGGAAAGCCAAGATCGGGTGTTTTGAAACCTCCCGTTCTAGTTAAAGCGATTAAACCGTTTTAAAAGACTGATCTATTAGAAAGAAGATAACGGCAATGTGAACTCTTTCACGAACCCTCCTTCCATCGGGCTTTATTGTTGGTCGGTTGGGTTCGATGTCTGAGGAATCATTATTTGATATCTTCTATCTCATAGATGTTTGATGAATGCAATTTATTTTTCAAAATATTTTTGTCTTCCCTCTTATGCAAATTGTCAATATGTTAGTATCGAATGAAAGCACAGATGGATTCATCTTGTGCAAATGAAATTTGAATGAGATGAACTACGACTCGTGGTGCAAACACATCAGTGATCTGCTAGAAGACGAAGGTCTATTAGACCACATTTAGAAAACGATGAGTCGTAGGCCTAACCAAAGGCCTAGCATATGCCCACTTCAAGTGGGAGCAGGATGACACAAGGGCTAAGGATGTTTTGCTGTCGCAGATGTCTTCGCACATCGAAACCGTGCATAAGGATATTCCTTTCGCAAAGGATATATGGGATGCCCTCTTCCTGAAATATGGGAGTGGGATAACACTTACACTGCACCCACTTATACCGGATTTGGACGAATGTCTAAAGAGCAACAGCACCAATGTACTTGAAAAAGCACATAAACTCCTTAGCATGATAAAAACGATCGAGGAAGAGAGTCATATGGTTGAATGGGACAAAATTCAAGCCATAATTGGGATACTCCCAAAGTCCTGGAGAGCAACCAGGACTTTACTGACCCTCGGAAGCTCGGTGTTGGATCTCCCTAGTGTCATGAAGATCATCCAGATGGAACAATCTCGATTGGCACCGGTTACGAAAGAGACAGTTGTGCCAAAACAACCTGCTGGACAGAGGAAGAGGAAAAGGGGCAAGGGAAAGAAACAACAGGTTGTCAACGGTAAAACGTTGACTGAACCTGAACATAGTAATCTCCAGTTAAAATCGGAGGTTGTTTGCAAGGACTCTATTCCTCGCCGAATAGGCGATGGAACTGGGCCTAGCAAATCACGTACTGACAAGGTATACGACATTGTATATGTTAAGGAAACTTTAGTTTCCTCCACAGTCATGTTAACTGATTCAAATTCCTCTTGGATTCTTGATTCAGGTGCAACGGACCACATAACCAATGGCAAGAATATGTTTGCTATGTTTAGATGAATGCCGAAGGATTCAAAAAGGATATATGTAGGCGAAAACTCTCAAGTTGACGTCGAATGAATAGGGAGCTGCAAATTGCCTATGAGAAATGACAGAACCTTACTCCTTGAAAATGTCATTTTTTCTCCTAGAATTCGAAGGAATGTTGTTTTAGTTACTTCTCTTATGGATAATGGTTTTACTTTATCATCTGAGAATTCCCTTATTCGTATTAATAAAGGTAAAACCTTTTATGGTAATGCATTTTCCTCTAATGGACTCATCATTATGAATATGAATGAGTATGGACATTCGAACCGAATGTATTCATTGTCGTCTAAAGAAGCAGAAACAGATGCCGCCGGATGGCGTGCGAGGTTGGGACATATAAGCTATGACAGGGTTCAAACCCTTGCTCGGAGAGGTCTACTCCCGGGCACTACACAAGTAGTGAAAACCACTTGTGAGGAGTTAGCGGGGATCCTCGTACATGGTGAATAAGTGTCTAGCCGGAAAGTCAACCCGCAAGTCATTCGGTGAATCACTATGAGTCGAATATCCATTGCATTTAATTCATTCTAACGTTTTTGGACCCATGAATGTTACCGCAAGGAGTGGTAAATTTTACTTTGTCAGTTTCATCGACGATTTCACCCGGTATGGGTTTACTCATCTGATTTCTCATAAATCCTAGGCTATCGATTGCTTTAAAAGCTTTCTAAGCCTCGTAGAGAATCAGCATGAGCGAAAGGTGAAAACCCTTTGCACTG
Organism: Clarkia xantiana subsp. parviflora; assembly: GCA_036873135.1. Taxonomy (NCBI): domain Eukaryota; kingdom Viridiplantae; phylum Streptophyta; class Magnoliopsida; order Myrtales; family Onagraceae; genus Clarkia; species Clarkia xantiana. Next base: position 12,440,353 of record JAPTYO010000012.1, on the reverse strand, counting down.
ATAGAGGTGGAGAATATCTCTCTAATGAGTTTAATAAATTGTGCGATGAAAAGGGAATTGTACACCAAGTTACGATCCCTTACACACCACAGCAAAATGGTGTGGTTGAACGACGTAATCGTACACTCCTGGACATGGTAAGAACCATGATGTCGTGGGCAAAGTTGCCGATCTCATATTGGGGTGACGCATATGACTGCAACACATGTAATAAACTTGTTCCAACAAAGTCGGTAGTCACGACACCATATGAGCTGTGGTTTGGTAGAGATGTCGATCTTACCAGACTACGACCTTGGGGTTGTGCAGCATAAATGCATCAATCTAACAGCCGATATGGCAAGTTAGGACCTAGAGGGTTGAAGAGTATCTTCATAAGGTACTCTGAGAACTCTAAGGGATACGTGTTTGTCGCAGCTCAGGAGAATAGTGGCATGGTCGAACATGAGTCCAGAGACGTTACATTCCTTGAGGACGAATTTCCTACGCTCGGAAACATCAAAACAAACAAAGTTTTGATTGAACTAGAGGAAGATGACGATCAAGTCCCACTCAATTTGAGTGGGAGAATTGAGGCAGCAACACAAGTGAATGATATAGTAAATGAAGATGGAGACATTTTCATAGTAAATCCAGTGGGAGGAGTCAATCCGACCACAACGATGACTGTTGCTGCAGATGCGAATCAAGTCGGACCTGATCATGCTATCGGACCCATGGATGAAAATCCAATTTTACCCCAACTACCTACTGTAACAAGTACGACTGGTATGACTAACCCGATTTCCAGTCATAATAATCGTAGAATTAATCTCGGAGGTGGAATTCCGAGACAGAGATGTCGTCCATGAAAAGTTGTTGGTGAAAGTTCAAGTAGCGCCATTGTTCCCAGTGGGAGTATTGCACCGATAACGAGCATTATTCCCAGTGGGAGTGAAGTTTAATCTCAAGATGGGACAAACGAGCCTAGACGAAGTCTAAGGCAACGAACTTCTCCCAAGAAGTATCCCATCGAAAGAGGCGAGTTATTCACTCTTACTTCAATTAATGAACCGGTAACGGTTAAACAAGCCATGGAAGGACCTCAAGCGAAAGAATGGAGGAAAGCAATGTAATATGAAATTCCTCTATGAACGATAATTCTGTTTGATCTTTAGTTGAGTTGCCTGTTAACCGCAGAGCGATAGGTGCCAAGTGGGTTCTGAAATTGAAACTCACTGCTGATGGAGCTGTCGAGCGGTACAAAGCTCGACTTGTCGTTAAAGGATATACCCAACTCCACGGAGTGGACTTTGACGAGACTTGCTTGTCTACTGTGCGTTACACCACAGTACAGGCCATATTGGCTTTGGTTGCAAGCCTCGATCTGGAGCTGCACCAAATAGATGTTAAGTATGCATTTCTCCATGGCAACCTGGAGGAAGAGATCTATATGGAACAGCCGGAGGGTTTCATTACCTCTGGCAACAAATGTAAGGTTTGTAAACTCCAAAGATCTATTTACGGTCTTAAACAATCATCCCGGCAATGGTACCGCATATTCCATGAGGAAATCATTGGAAACGGATTCGTGAATCTTCACGAGGATCCGTGCGTGTACACGAAAACTTCTAAGTCTAAGTACGTCATCTTGACATTATATGTCGATGACATACTGATTGCCGCAAATGACGTAATTTACATGAATGAATCAAAGTCTTGGCTAGCATCTGTATTTGAGATGAAAGACATGAGAGAGGCCACGACATCCTAGGCGTTAAGATTGCTAGGAATAGGGCTGCTCGTAAACTATGTCTATCTCAGGAAGCCTATATCAACAAATTGTTGAAAAGGTTCCGACTACAGGATGCCAAGCCCGTGGATACGCCGGTTGCGCTTGGGTGCGCGCTGTCGAAGCGTGATGGCCCGAAGAACCTGGTGGAGCGTAAACAGATGGAGAGTGCAGAATACTCAAGTATGGTTGGCAGCTTAATGTATGCCATGCAATGCACTCGACCGGACATTTGTTACGTTGTTGGCCTAGTAGCACGATTCCAATCAGATCTTGGCACTCAACACCTATAGGCTGTGAAACAAATAATTCGATACTTGAAAGGTATTGCCGACTACGCTCTGTGCTATGAGGGTGGAAAAATCGAATTGTTAGGATATAGTGATGCCGACCATGGTGGCGGTCTGGATGATCGTAAGTCCACTTCAGGAGGAGTATTCCTCCTTGCTAATACCGCCATTTCATGGATGAGCAAGAAGCAAACATGTGTCGCGCTGTCCACTATGGAATTTGAATTCGTGGCTCTCTCTAAGAACGCACAAGCAGCGGTCTGGCTTAAAAGGCTCCTAACTGCATTGCTTGGCGTCGAGGACGAGAGTAAACCTGTGAAGGTATACTCTGACAGTCAAGCAACAGTTGCAGCAGTTAAGAACCCCAAGTACCACAACATGACGAAACACATTGACATAAAATATAATTTTGCTAGGAGTATGGTTGAGGACAATGTTATCGCTTTAGAATACTTGTCTACTGAAAGTATGATGACGGATCCATCGTCTAAACCACTACGCAGGGATGTCTTCGAAAAGCATGTTAAAACGCTGGGATTGCGTAGGATTTAAGTAGACTGTATCGTGATGTCACCTTTTGAAATATGATGAAAATAAATTACAGTTTGAGTTTATGATTATTACGACGTCATAATATTTGAATATTCATCGGAATTTTACGGTCTATAAACTAGTCGTAGGAGGGCCAACCTCCACAATAAAATAATGTCGAATGTGAACCAAGCCTCGTCACACAGGCTCGGTCTTCTTGACGGAGAAGGGATTCTCTATTAAGTCGAGATTGTCTAAGAACCACGGTGGCAAACCTGGTTAAGCAGAACGATCATTTGGTTTTTGGAATAACACGACAATGATCAAAGTTCTGCAAGTCGCCGTTTCGAACCACGTTCGTAATAAAATCACATTCTGGGTCAGATGACGAATCTGCGATAGTATATGACATTTCCAAACTTCCTGACTAAACTCAGGTTATGCTATCGATGCGTGCTTCATACTACGCGTGCCATGTTCGACCACGGGGTTATGCTCGGTTGTGCTAGATAGAATCCACGAGCTTCGTATGACACAAACTTCTTCACCTAGAGCGTGTGACTGATCCCGGATGCTATATGAAGGAGCATCCAAAGTATCCTCACGGACTCAGAACTCATACCTAAGGTCAGGCTCAATGTCCGCTTCCGGGCGTGTGAGCGCAGTGCCAAACAAAAAGGCCAAGTGACCACGTCTTGGAAACCGGTTGGGTTTGACTAAGGGTATGAGAAATGGGGATGGTCAAGTACACCTAAAAATTTCCGACTCTTGTATTAACTAGGTGGCCACCAACCTGACATTAGTTGAAAGGTTGTGAATACTTGTAGGGATGCCCTGGAGAAGTATCGCATAGTGGGAACTGGGCGATCGGGAAATTTGCAGTTGACCTAGGATACAGCACGACACTTTATTTTTAACAGGTTGATTAGACATGGGGAATCAACGTTCCGCGGGCGCTACAATACTCCTAACAGATGAGTTGCACGATGCCCGTCGTGTCCGCCGGTCTCACGGCAAACCACGTTTGAACTATTCGGAGCAGGGATTGGATCGAAGACCAAATGCGGATATGTTGGACGACAACATATTAATAGGCACCCTCCCATTCCGGCGAGTGGGAGCTGTTAGTATTTGGGGTTATGGGCCGCCGTAATTGGTAGCCCATTAATTAGGGACCATTAACCTAAGTAATTAGGTATGAGTGACATTAGGGTATTTGGGCTATGCCTAAATCGCATGTGACATGGGAGGCCCAAAATTGGGCCTCTCACCCACACTAGGTCGGCGCTGAACATAAGGAGTAAGGAGGTGGGATTTTCCCACCTCCACTCATATATATAGAGGACTAGGGGTGACTTATTAAGTGCTCATTCTCTCTTCCCAAGTGTTGAGATTAAAACCCTCCCCCTAGTCCCTCTCTATTTCGGCCGATCCTACACATAGGAGGTGCCTAAATTGTGACGAGCAATTTACTCCAAGTAAGATCCATCCCGCGATAATCGAATGAGGCTTTCCTGTGAAGATCAAACCGCGTAGGGCTTATCTAACAGGGACCTATGTGGGGTACCGGTCGGTGGATCGAGAACTCCCCTCGAAGATCTTGGGCTACCGAAATTGTTAAAGGTATGTGTACTTTCTTCCGCTGCCTAATTAGTTACCATGCACGTATCTAGGGTTTCGTTTCTATAGGATTAATCACCATAATTCAACAGCTTCGCCACCTGTGTCGTTCTTGGGCCTAAGTGATGGGCCTCGCGTGTCCGTTTTCCAAGTTTCGAATTATAGTCGGTCGGGGTCCAATTTATAATAGCTTAGTCGTATCCTACAAGGAACAAGAGCAGTGTTTGAAACTTGACCTACAACTTTCCTCGGGCGACCTCTCGGTCTCGGGGTTTTACTTCCGAGATGAATTCCTTGATCACTAGGACTTGGAACCAATTTGGTCGGATCACTCGCACTGAGAACAATGGGTAGTAAAGGTAGTTTTGGCATCATTGGATTCATTTAGTAACATGACTATCAGGTTCAACTTGATTCTTCTTTGCAGCAACAGTGATTACGTGTGGTAGGGTTTATTCCACCTACTGGATTTACTATGAAAATGTTTCCATTATCATTTACCATGTCATTCACTTGAGTTGCCGGTTCAAATCACCCACTCGAAGTAAGTGGGACCTGATTGTCAGTGTAATCCTACTCTGGTTCGATCAAGACTACATCAGTATGAAACTGACAAGCATTGGAAATTCGACCTCAAGTGATGTAATGTCTCATGTTCGACCACGGTACCACTTTCCCAAGTTGTAAACATGTATTTTCTAAGGGTAGTTAACATACTCTTGGTCCAAATACATGCGTAAACTAATGTCGCGTGATGATATGATTTGACTCATTATCATTCTTTAGCTTTTATGGCGACGTGTCTTACCGATTTCATTGGAACACAGTTTTACATATATGTGAATCATCTCTCTTCATCCCATAGGGAACGACTGATAGATTGATTCTAACATTATGTTTATGAACTGTGCTTCTTGAAGTGTGTCATTTGATTTGAATGCCTAGCCTGACTTATTGTTAAAGGCGTATTGAAGGAAAAATCGTTTAACCGACTTCATTCTTCTTCGTTTGCAAACTTATCTCAGAGATTTTATTCCATCTCCGAACTGAGCATTTTAGGTTTTCACCTTATGTGCCAGTTGATACTTTTACAAGGTCGTGGTAGCTTATGAAGCATACTTCTTACCGATGTAAATGTTATCAAGAAGTTGTTTCCGAAGAGATGCGAACGAAAATTCAGCACTTAATCATTAAAACACTTCATCATTAAACTCGTATTTTGAAACAATGTGTTCCATCGTTCGAGGTCCACAAGCGTGTGGCGCTATTTACCGAAGTTTTAACCCATGGTTAAATCGTTTCATTTCTGAATTTAATTCAATTTAATCCAAACAGTTTCGCACATGAATATCATTACTGATTGTTTCATTAAACGGAGTACTAATAATAAAGAAAGAATTATGAGTAATGCATCAAACAACAATAAAGGATCGAATAACCTGAGAAATATGGGTAATCAATACTTTGTCCAAACATTTGTCACATGCTCAAAATGAAATGGTTCCTATATTTCAAGGAACATTTTTATCATTAAGTATCTTAAATTGAAAATTAAGAAGATGTTCGTTCAGCAAATAAAGATAAAGTCTTTCATTTAATCTTTATGTTTCCGGGGCAAAGTCCTCAGGTCTGTGCTTGTTCTCCTTCTCGGTTCTGTAATCCAAAAAGGTTAAATTGAATTACTTTCGAGTGAGAAGAGTCCTAGAAGAACTTATGAGGTTATCATTATTCTTCAGCACGTACCTTGGGAGGATTGGTACAGGCGATAGCAAGGTGTCCTTTTACGCTACACCTAAAACACGTTCGAGTTTCCTCTTTATGTGTCTGTTTTGCTTGCATTTTCTGGCCACCGAACTTCTTGCGTTTGAACTTCTTCTGAGGTTTTGGAGCCATAGACTTGTCAGCCTTAACCTGAAGGCCCTTGCCCTTTCTTTTGCGTTTACCCTTTTGCTCAGCTGGATGCGAGGATGCAAGATGTATTTCCGCTCTCAGCTTTTCAGCTTTGAGATGATCCTCTTCCAGCTCGAGATGAACTCGCACTTTTTCGAGGTTATCGAGTTGAGTGGCATGGGTAAGGTGCATTTTCATGCTGTTCCATGGGTCAGGCAAGGATCGGATCACGCATTAGACCTTCTGTTTCTCAGTCAGGATTTCCCTGCCTCCTTGAGTTCAGCAAGTATGTTAGACATGTGTCTAATATGCTCCTTCATTGTGTACTTTGGATTCATCTTGTATGAGTCTAAAGCGATGTTTAACGATCGCTTCTAGGCTATGGTGTAAACACCAAACCCTGCCTTAAGACCATCCCATAAGTCCATGGCAGACTCAAAGTGATCATAGCCATAGAGTATGTCATCCTCAAGCAGTGACAACAAGGCGGAACGAATTTCCTGATCCTTCCCATCCCATTCATCATGGAATTCCTTCTGATCGACCGTGAGGTCTCCCTCTGGCCTGGCATGTTTCGAAGTCAGATGCTCCAAACTTCTCATTTCAGTAATTACCATCCTCACGCGCTTATTCCAGATCTTATAATTGTTGCTGTTCAATCTCACTCCCTTGTTCATTTGGGAGATAACATTGATGATCGCAGCCATACTAACACATCATTGATTATGCAAAATCAGGGAGACAATAAAATTTTGAGAAAGAATTGCATACATCAGATATCTATTAAGATAGAATACAACAAATAATGATTCCTCAGTCATCTGAACCAACCGACCACTAGTAAACCAATGGAAGATGGCTGTGAAAGAGTTTACATTACTGTCGTCTTCAATCCAATAGATCGGTCTTTTAAACGGTTTTAATCGCAAATTACCGAAACGGGAATTTTAAAACAAGCATACCCGATCTTGACTTTCCCAAGGCCCTTTTTATTTTGAAAAATATTCCGATGAACTTACCCATGCATATATAATTCTACTATCCATGTAAATCATCATACGCAAGTAACATTCATCACACAAACCACACTCATGCTTACACGTCATGCGTCTAATGTTCCGAGGAACTCATGCTTGCATACATAATTCTACTTTCAAGTAAATTATTAAATGCGGCTACATCCTCAACATTCTAGCATACGTGTCAAAACATGAAATTTCCACATCAATCATACATATTTGGCAACTGGTTTTCGATTTTAAATTTTTTTAAACATTAGGGACTGATTTGGAATTCATGCTTATATTCAATTACACATCATTCTAGACATGATTCCTAGGCAATTTCAACCACCACAGCATGTCTATCCTAGTGCGCATACCATATATTTAACCAGGGCTCTGCCCCCAATATGCATTATCCAGCTAGCTTGACTCAGTCAAGACGACAGTTCTAATCATGCATGAATATATATCGAATAATAAACAATTGCAATTCAGCCCACTAATTAATCCAGTCCAAAAAAACATGAATCTCCGAGATTCATCCCCATAGTCGAAACAAGGCATTAATGTATAATTGTTATGTGAATAATATAAACCCTTGAGCACTGTGTAGGCCATTTAAGGTTCAATACATTTGGATTTTAAAACTTGACCTCCCTATTTTATTTAATTGACTTAAATTCGGTTTTGAAAATTCGGTTCGGTTCAGTCAATTTTGGTCCAGAAAAAACCCGGTTTGGGTCCGGTTTAGCAAAATCCGGTTCGGTTTTATTTTCAAAATCTAGTTCGGTCCGAACCGTTCTAATAAAAATATGGTTTGGTTCGGTTCAACACTCAAAACCGGTTCGGTTAGATCCACTTAGTTACCCGGTCCGACCCGACTAGGTCGAACCGATTAAGAAAATTCGGTTCGGTTTAAGCATCCCGGTTCATTATATTGGACCGGTCCATTAATTAATTCAAAGGGTTTGAGCCGAAATGTTTACTTGTGGGCTAAGTAGGGTTTTGATTTCCACTAAAAACTTAACTTAGCCACCAAGTAACATTAATTATATAAAATAATTTCCAATATTAAATATATATATATATATATATATATATATATATATATATATATATATATATATATATATATATATATATATTCTGCCAACATTAAACATATATATATTTATTGCCAAGATTCTATCTTTAAGACTAAATCAATCAACAATATATATATATATGTATGTAAAATTCGGTACCAATAATACATATATATTTATTTATTGTCAATATCTTAAATAGGGTAACAAATGTACTGACAATATACTTTCTTAATATTTTAGGTAGCTAAATCTATCAATAATATCTTTAACCCTATTAATTATCTAGATATATTGATAGTTATATATATTTCTATATATTAATGTGAATATATCCTTATGTTTCCAATTATAGATATATTGTTACCTAGAATAAAAATTAAAATATGGTAAACAATATATCTAGCATATTTCGGCCGAATTTTTCAACTTGGTGCCTAAGAAATTAAAAATTTTACCTTGTGATTTACTTAGGGTTTCGACCAAAAACACATTATTGGAAACAAGTCGTCAAATTTCAAGATCAAATTTTTTTAATAAGATCTACAATCCAATGTTCGATTTTGATAAAAACATGTTTTTTCTTGAAGATCATGAACATCAAATTTTCCTAAGAACATCATGAAAATTTCGGACCATTAACAACCCAAAAACTCAAAAATTTTAATTTTCCTTTTAAAATGTTCGGTCCAATTTTAAAATTTTCAAGAACACTAATTTATCAAAATCATGAACTCCTAACGCAGGCTCTGATACCACTATTAGATTACGGGATCAATCACTACGGATATTATAAACATGGTACATGCTAGTAATCAATATTACGCAGCGGAAGATTCGCACATACCTCAGACGTAATCCGTAGTCCCAAGATCCTGCAGCAGGGAGTTCACGGTCCTCCGGTCGGCACCCGTAGAGGTTCTTGTAAAGGAAGCCCTACGCGGTATATTCTCCATAGCAAACCCTCTGATCGATTCTTGGTAGGGACGGATCTCCGGAGTGTTTGCTCGAAAGCAAATTGGCACACTCTTAGGTGGTGGTGAGGTACGACCGATGTGGTATTATGGGGAAGAGGGTTTTTCTCTCTTAAAAACTTTAAGGTGGGATTAAGGATTAACCTAATAAAACCCCTAACACCTCTTATTTATAGGAGGAGTAAAGTGGACAAAAGTCCACTTTACCCCCTACTAATAAGTTCGGCCGGCCACATGTATAGGGAGGCCTAATTTTGGGCCTTTCATGTCAATTGAGATTTTGGTCTGGCCAATGTCTAATGTGACATTTACCCAATTTTCTCAGGTAACATATACATATAATGGGCTTCCATTTACGGCGCCCATCACCATATGCTTACAGCACACGTAAATGACGTTCGGCCGAAACACTAATTAGGGTTAGTGGTCAAATTTCAAGATAAAAACTTACTAAGATAAACAATCCAATGTTTAATTTTGATAAAAGTCACGTTTTTCTTGAAGATCATGAACGTCAAATTTTATTATGAACATTATGAAATCCTTGGCCACCATGATTTAAAAATTGAAAATTTTAAAACTTCAAACTTTAAAATTTCGGCCAACTATGTAGATTCAAGAACACCAATTTTATCAAAATCACACCTAACACAGGTTCTGATACCACTGTAGAATTATAGGGCATAAATACTACGGAAACAAAACAAGATATGTGCAAGGTAACTAAATACGCAGCGGAATATGTGCACATACCTACAAAGCTTTCCGTAGTCCCAAGATCACCTAGGGGAGTTCTTGATCCGCCGGACGGTTCTTGTAGAGGTTCTGGTTAAGGAATCCCTACGCAGATTGGTCTCCACAACAATGCCCATGTCGATTCTTTAGCGAGGATGGATCACCGAAGAAAATTGCTTAACACGATTTGGCACCTCCTTGGCAACTAGTGGTTTCGGCCGAACTAGGTTCTATTTAGGTAGGAGAGATTTATTTTATCTCACCACAAAGGAAGAAGAGATTGACATCTAATTAATCCATAACACTCCCTATTTATAAGAGGAGCAAATTGGACAAAAGTCCACTTTGCCCTCATATCATGTTCGGCCGGCCTTAGAGTGTGGGAGGCCCAATTTTGGGCCTCTCAAGTCAATTGGCATTTCAGGCCTAGCCCAAAATCCCTAATGTGACATTACCCAATTTCCTTAGGTACTAGACTCTTATTTAATGGGCTCCTAATTACGGCAGCCCAATCTCCAAATGCCAACAGATCATTGGTCCACTTTGGGGACTCCTGAGGTTGGCGTTCGCATGTTGAATTTACTTGTGCCCCCGGTCGATCGTAGGGTTGTGCCTGACACCTGTCCGAAAACGTATCGCTTCGTTCAAGAGGCGTTATCTCGATATGCCCCCCGTAAGTCTATCTTTTTTTCCTCTTCCTTTTGTTCTATTTTCATTGTTTAACTCACGTTTCTTGTGTTAGATTTTCTTGTGAACATATCTTCCTTCGTGGTCGAGTTGATCGATAAGGTTGAACTTCAGCCATCTAAGTTGGAGAAGTCACAAGACGTGGTGCGCGCCTTGAAGGAAAAGGTTGCTACATTTGATTCATCTGAGTTGGTGTCACAATGTCGCATTGCCTCCCATGAAGCCGAAGTCTCTCGACTTCGTAAGGAGAAGGAAGATGAAGCTATAGCGGCGATGGAGCACTTGTCTATGGACATTGCGAAGGCTACCAGCGAGGCAGCGCATCGCAGCTTGGCGTAGTATAAGGCATCTTCCGAGTTTGAGAAAGATGCCCAGGCGAAGTGCAATGATATCATTTATGATTATGGCGAGGAGCTTGTTGCGAAGATATACTCCATCGACCCTTTATTTGATTTTAGCGAGCTTGGCGACTTTGCGGGCTTTGCTGCTAGCCATGTGAAAGCGCTCTTTGATGAGGATGCTCCCCCCCCCCCCCCCCCCCCCCGTAGTGAAGAGAAATCCAGTTCTTCGACTTCTTCTGATTGTACCGTTGATAGTTTGATTAAAGGATCCCTTCTATCATGTTTGTAGATTAGTCGTTTCTTTATCCTTATGTCATTATTTTTCGTCGTTGGAAACTTTAATCATAGGACTTGAGCATATATGTCGTCCTTTACATTTTGCGTTGAACCTGTTCAAAACATACTTAGACATCATGGTTATATAAATATGAGTAGTATTTCATACCCTTGTTTTATGCTTTCCCTATTGTTTTGGGCTATGCTTGCTTGATGGTGTGTGTTTCCACAATTTGTCATATCCTATTTTGTTCTTCGAGGTCATTTTCATTTTTGTCATACCGGTTGTTTTCTGGGCTTAACATTGCTCTTGTTTGTCATTCATTAGTATCCAAGTGCTATTCGCGTTTTTGTACCTCTTGGTTATTCCCAAGGCATGGCTTTATACAAGAGTGTTGCTTTTTGAATTTTGACATTCAACCGCTATTCGATGCCTAGATGTAGCGTTATGGCAAGACGCTACTTGCAAAAATTTTATGCGTTTTGTAACCGCATATCTGATACCTCGAGATAGCGTTGTTTGCAAGACGCCACTTGCTAAATTTGACGTGTTTTGACCGCTTACCTAATACCTCAAGGTAGCGTTATGGCAAGATGTGACTTGCATAATTTGGTACGTTTTAAAGCCTCTTACTTGATGCCTCAAGATAGCGTTTTGGAAAGACGCGAGTTGCAAAAGTTAGTGCATTTTCCGCCACTTGGTGTTCCAAGGTATTGATGGATTTAGGGGATAGTTACTAAGGATTAAACACGTGTACATGCCAGGCAAAATAATTACGCAGCGGAAAGGAGTACATACCAGTTTATATTCCGTAGCCCAAGATCGTCACAGAGGGAGTTCTCGATTTGCCGGACGGGTCCTGCAGGAACTCTATTTAAGGAGTAATCTGTAGGAAACTATCTCCATAGCAAAGCCTCTTTCAACGCGGTGACATGATGGAACTTTGGGGTAAATTTTTGACACAATTTCGACACCTCCTTGTGTGTTACCATCTTCGGCCGAACCCTAAGGAATATAGGGAGAGGGATTTCTTGTCTAGTCAACTAAAAGGGAGAGAGTGATCAACCCTAATAAATCCCCTAACACCTCCTATTTATAAGAGGAGGTGAGCAAAACACACCATTTTGTTTAACCCTAGTTCGGCCGAAATATGTAGAGATTGGGCTTGACCCATTTTGGGCTAATTATGGCTCATATGGATTTTGGCCTGACCCAAAATCTCCTATGTGCCTAACCCCAATTCAACTTAATCTTTTGGGCTTATATTAATGGGCTCCCTGTGGGAATATATGGGATAAATACTACGGAAAAAAATAAGGTACATGCCATGTAAACGAATTACGCAGCGGAATTATGAGCACATACCTACAATGCTTTTCGTAGACCCAAGATCTTCTACGGGAGTTCTCGATCTGCCGGACGGTTCCCGTAAGGATTCTGGTTAAGGAATACCTACGAGGATTGGTCTCCACAGAAAAGCCTCTTGTCGATCTTCTGCAAGGATGGATCTCCGGAGTAATTGCTAGAGGCAATTTGGCACCTCCTAGGGCTTGTAAGTGGTTCGGCCGAAAACACTAGTAATAGGGAGGAGGGATTTCTTTTTGTCTCACCACAAATGAAGAAAGTGATTAACCTTAATTAGTTCCATATTACTCCATTTTTATAAGAGGATGTGGGCAAAACCCACCTCACCACTCTATGTGTTTCGGCCGGCCTATAATGAGAAAGGGATGCCCAATTTTGGGCCTCTCATGTCCATTAGGATTTTAGGCCTAGCCCAAAATCCCTAATGTGACATTACCCAATTGACATAGGTAATAGTCTCATATTAATGGCCTCCTATTTACGACGGCCAAATCTCCAAATGCCAACAGCTCCCACTTGCCGGAATGAGAGGGTGCCTGTTAATATGTTGTCGACCAACAGATCAACATTTGTTCTTCGATCCAGCCCTGCTTCGGAATAGTTCATACAAGGTTTTCCGTGCGACCGGTGGAAACGACAGGCATCGTGCTACTCATCTATTAGGAGTGTTGTAGCGCCCGCGGAAAGTTGATTCCCCATCTATAATCAACCTGTAAAAATAATATTATGCCACGTTGTATCCTTGGTCAACTGTCATTTTCCAATTGCCTAGTTTCCACATAGGAACACTTCTCCAAGGCATCCATACAAGTATTCACAACCTTCAACTAATATCAGGTTGGTGGCCACCTAGTGAATACAAGAGTCGGAGAATTACAGGTGTACATGACCATCCCTATCGCCCATACCCTTAGTCAAACTCAACCGGTTTCCAAAGACGTGGTCACTTGGCCTTTTTGTTCAGCACTGCGTTCGTACGGCGAGAAGCGAACATTGGGCTTGAACTTAGATATGAGTTCTGAGTCCGTAAGGATACTTCAGATGCTTCTTCATAAAGCATCCGGGATCAGTCACACACCCAAGGTGAAGAAGTTTGTTCCCACCTGAATCTCGTGGATTCCACCTAGCACAACCGAGCCTGAACTCGTGGTCGAACATGGCACGCGCAGTATGAAGCGCGTCGATAACATAACCTGAACTTACATGTTGTCAGGAGTGGGAAATTCCATATGCTATCGCAGACTTGTCATCTGGCCCATAATGTGGTTGTTGATGAACAAAGTTCGTCACGGCGATACGCAAAACTTAGATCATGTCGTGTTGCTCCGAAACCAAATGATCGTTTTGATTAACCGGGTTTATCTTTCGGAATCACCATGGTTCTTAGCTGGTCTTGACATAGTAGAGGTCCCCCTCTCCGCCAAGACGACCGAGCCTGTGTGACGAGGCTTGGCCCACATTCGACATGTTTTGTTTGGGAGGATTGTCCCTCCTATGACCAGTTTATACACCGTAAAATCCGATGTAATTCAAAATATTATGACGTCTTAAGATCATAAACTCAAATTACAATTTCTTTTATTCAAATATTACTTTAAATCTCAAAATGTTATCATCACAATACAAGCCTCTTAAACCTTACGCAATCCAAGCATTTTGACGTGCTTTTCGAAAACATCCAAGCGCAAAGGTTAGTCAATGTGTCTGCCACCATACTCTCAGAGGACAAGTATTCTAATGTGATCAATTTGTCTTCGACCATACTTTTAGCATAATTATATATTACATCAATGTGTTTCGTCCTACTATGGTACTTATGATTCTTAACTGCTGCAATCGCTGCTTGACTGTCATAGTATTCCTTCACAGGCTTACTCCCGTCCTCGACGTCAAGCAATGTAGTAAAGAATTCTTGGAGAGGGTTACGAATTCGGATTCCATTGTAGAAAGCGTGACACAGGATTGCTAGGGATGGCAACGGGGCGGGTCGATTTTGAAGACCCGGACCCGGGTACATAAGCCTCTCGGGGTGGGTCAGGCGGGACAAAAAATCCCGCGGGTTGACCCGCGGGGCCCCGACCCGACCCGAACGTGGTAGAGTTTTTTTCCCCCTTCCTTCTCACCATAAAAACAGCAAACACCAAATGTCCAAATTCAAATCAAATACAAACATCACAACACCAAATCCACATCACCAAATCCAAATTCAAACACCAAATCAAACACAAACATCACAACACCAAATCCACATCACCAAATCCAAACACTAAATTCAAACACCAAATCCAAATTACTAAATTCAAACACCAAATTCAAATCGAAATCCACTTATAGTTCACCATTGGAATATCACACTCCACATCATCCACTTAGGATTTGTTCACCATTGGAACATCACAGTCCACATCGTCTTCCTCATCTTCAATACATGGTGGAAACTCCATCTTATTCCCACTCCCTGAAGATTCATCTATGCAATACAAGTACACAAATACAACCCAAGAGAGATGTAGTTATAAAATATATATATATATATATTAGATTACAAAAAGATTAAAAATAGTTTTGTACCTCGAATTTGACTCTAACACCAACTCTGGGAACACATTAACGCTTCAACAAATTCAGGCTTGAGCCTACCACGATTCTTGTTCAACATATTCCCACTATTAGAAAAAGAAGACTCGGAAGCTACAGTGGAAACTGGAACAACAAGGACATCTCGTGCCATAGCTTGCAAAATAGGGAAACCACTTCCTCCCGTTCTCCACCAACCCAATATATCAAGTGGTTTATTAGGAAGACACGCTGCATCCACATAGCTCTGATACTCAATTCTAACCGAGTCTACTGTGGCAGAGCAAGTTTGGTCTGAAGCTTTTTCTTTCATAACAGAGGGCATGAACAACTTTTGCTTCTTACCACGACGGCTGTCAGTAGATTCCTCATTCAAAGTTGAAGTATCAGTTTCTGGCTTCTCTTTAGGCTTCAGTTCATCCAATTCTTCTTTGTACTGATACATCATATCAAAGATACATGAACGAATTCTAGTAAACTCTTCAGAAAAAGCAGTACCAGGCATAAATTGATTGTAGAAGTGATCCACAGTTGTCAACTTATATCTAGGATCAAGGAATACACCAACACCCATAATACCATGAATGACAGACCTATAAGAATTGAACTTAGTCAGCATCTTCATAGACATATCCCTAATCACGCTGTTTGGATCTTCAATCCATTTGCCCAATTGCATCCTAATCTCACACATATCGTTGAAAAACAGATGCATTGTTGGGTATCTTGAACCAGAAAAAAGCTTGGTCACATCATAGAAATAAGACAACTTCTCACATATTTCATCTGCTAGCTTCCACTCCTCCTCAGATGGCAATGTTTTATAAAGAGGTTCTCTTTCCTTAGCACGTTTAAACACGTTCTTATAAAGAAGTGCAATACTAAGCATAAAAAACATGGAGTTCCAACGTGTCTTACAATCAACAGTTAATTCCTTTTCATAACGAACATTCAACTGATTAGCAACCTCCTTAAATTTTTGCAATCTCTAAGGAGAACCAGTCCAAAACACAACACTATCACGGATTTTCTGAATTGACACGGCAATTATATCAAGGCCATATTTCACAATCAAGTTTAAAATATGGGCAGAACATCTCATCTGAATTAACCTTCCTTCTAGCAAGAGATCATTCGAGTCTAACATTCCCAAGAGATTGCGAATCATGGCATCATTTGTGGTGCAATTATCAACCGTGACGGCTAATATTTTCCTATCCACATTCCAATCCATAAAACATTCTGCAAGTATCTCAGTCAGTGCTTCCGCAGTATGTGGACTTGGAACATAAGCAAACCTAAAACGTAAAAAAAAATGTTTATAAACTAAACTTTAATAATAATATCTCAATAAAAAAATTAACAAATAATAAAATAAGTTAGTACCTCAAGATAATGCTTTTCAAAGACCATTTTTTTATCAATAAAATGAGCTGTAATTGCCATGTAACCCTTCTGTTGGCTCGGTGATGTCCACATATCTATGGTTATAGAAACTCTACTACCACTCAATGCCAACATCTTTGATGGATATACGCCCAATTTGAACCCGTTGACTTCCGAATCGTTATATTTTTATCATCTCATTAATGATTGTAAATCGAAACTTCAACCCGAACACTTCGCGAGAACACCAACGGCTCGGACGAGGCCGAAGCGCTCGTCCGGCCGAGTCAAACTCACCTAGGTGAGGTTGGGTGGCCACACCCGACCTCCCCTAGGGGAGATCGGGTGGACCGACCCGATCTCTCCTAGGAGAGATCGGGTCCGCCAACCCGATCTCTCCTAGGAGAGATCGGGTCCGCCGACCCGATCCCCCCTAGGGGAGATCGGGTCGGCCAACCCGATCTCCCCTAGGGGGGATGGGGTTGGCCAACCCCATCCTCCCTAGGAGGGGTTGGGTGCCCTCACCCAACCCCTACCCTTGGGGGTCGGATTTCCCTTCCCCCCAAGGGTCCCGGCACCATTTTTGGACTCCCATACTCGGTTTATTCCGCCTACCTTCTCCGTATCCTAAGGTCTTAATTATGCGTTTAAAGGTTAATTAACTGTGTTTAAAGGTTAACGATGTCATTAAGCCACCTTAATGACA
This sequence comes from Clarkia xantiana subsp. parviflora, assembly GCA_036873135.1. NCBI lineage: Eukaryota > Viridiplantae > Streptophyta > Magnoliopsida > Myrtales > Onagraceae > Clarkia > Clarkia xantiana. The sequence goes on along the minus strand of JAPTYO010000012.1, from coordinate 12,423,114 downwards.
CCGTTGCCTATAAATACCCCACCTCCACTATTCATTTGGACATCTTGGCAATTTGGATAATTTTGCTCTGACATCTCTCTAGCTTTATCTCTCTAAAAACCGTACTGACTTAGGCATCAGAGAGGGTTCATCAAGAACCACCCCCCCCCTCTGTGCCTGGTACTGCCCCTTTTGCAAGGCGAAAGGAGAAGAGAAGCTAAGGAAGGAAGGACGCAAGCTAAGACAGTGCAACCCGAGAGCACCGGATCCTCCACATCTCCAGTGAGGAACGAGATTTGAGCCGACCACCCGTTGACCCTGATCTCGGAACCTAACACTTGGCGCCGTCCGTGGGTTTCGAATAGAAAGCCTAATTATCACCAGCTAAATGGCAGGCTTATATGTCATTCATGGAGGTTATGGAGCTGGAGGAGAGTCAGCGAATGCTAGGGAAGCGTATATGGCACAGTTAGAGGACCATAAACCAAAGGAAGAACAAGCAGAAGGAAAGAGAGAAGATGTAATACAATTTTCAAGAAGAGACATGGAGCATGTGTTACCGGACAACAAGGATGCCCTAGTCATAACAATGAAGATCACTGATATGGACATTGGAAGAATCCTAGTAGACAGTGGAAGATCACCCAACATCATTAGCAAGAAAGTCCTCAGCATACTGGGAGTAAGGCCAAGTAGCATAAAACAGGTTCACTCCCCCTTGGTGGGATTTTCAGGAGAGCCAACATACCCTCTGGGGGCAGTCACACTACCTGTGACATTGGGCACAGGCCAGAGGCAGCTAAAGATCGATGTCCCCTTCTTCATCACAGAAGAAATGGAGGAATACAATGGAGTCCTGGGTACCACTACAATCAACAAGTGGGGTATGGTACCATCAACACTACATCAGAAAATGAAATTCCCCACAGGCCAAGGAATAGGGGAAGTAAAGGGTAACCAGAACGTAGCAAGGAAATGTGCAAGGATCGCACTAAGCAAGAAGAAGAAAACAAGAGAGGTCCTACTAGTAGATGAGGACCCAAGAGAAGATCATGGAAGACCAGCCCCCATGGAGGAACTAAAAGAGATACTCATAGAAGAACCCGATAGGAAGGCAAAAATCGGGACCGCCTTATCTCAGGAAGAGGAAAACCACCTAGTGGCTTTACTAAGGGAATACAAGGATCTGTTCGCCTGGTCACCAAGCGATATGCCAGGAATATCAGAAGAAGTAATCTCACACAAGCTCAATATAGACGCGGCAACACGACCAATAACACAAAAGGTAAGGCCAATGGGAGGAAGCAAAAAGATAGCTATCCAGGAAGAGGTGGAAAAGCTATTAAAGGCAAATTTCATCAAGGAGATTAGATTCCAAACATGGGTGGCAAACCCAGTACTGGTAAAGAAGGCGGGAGGAAGTTGGAGAATGTGCATTGATTATCGCGACCTAAACAAAGCATGCCCTAAGGACTCATATCCACTACCAAGAATAGATCAGTTAGTGGATGCAACATCAGGTCACCAACTAATGAGCTTCATGGATGCATACTCAGGATACAACCAGATAAAAATGGCCCCTGAGGACGCCCCTCACACAGCATTCTACGCTGATAGCGAGATATACCATTACACGGTGATGCCTTTCGGACTCATAAATGCTGGAGCGACATACCAAAGAATGGTCAACAAAATCTTCGGGGACATGATAGGGAAGACAATGGAGGCATATGTGGACGATATGATAGTCAAATCCAAAGAGAAGAAGGACCATGTGGAGAACCTTCGCTCAACGTTTGAGAGGATGAGGCAATACCAAGTTCGTCTAAACCCGAAAAAATGCGCATTTGGGGTGCAATCAGGGAAATTTTTAGGCTTCATGGTAAGCCAGCGAGGCATAGAGGTAAACCCCGAAAAACTCCAAGCAATTGAAGAAATGCAGTCACCTACGAAGCACAAAGAGGTTCAACGACTGAACGGGAGGTTGGCAGCCCTTAACAGATTCCTATCCAAAATAGGAGACAAGGCATTACCCTTCTTTGAGGTACTAAGGGCAAACAAGAAATTCGAATGGACACCGAGATGTGAGGAAGCCTTCCAGCAACTCAAACAACATCTAAAGACACTACCACCCCTAGCAAAGCCTACACCAGGGGAGCCCCTCTACCTCTACATCTCCGTGAGCAACGTGGCAGTAAGCTCAGTGCTAATTAAAGAAGAAAACGCTGCACAATTTCCGGTATACTTCGTAAGCAAAACATTGGCAAAGTATGAGATCAACTACTTGCCAATAGAAAAATACCTCTATGCACTGATTATATCAGCAAGAAAGTTGAGACCGTATTTTCATGGGCATGAAGTAACAGTCCTCACAGACCAACCATTGAAACACCTCCTCCAAAGACCAGACACATCGGGAAGACTGACCAAATGGGCAATTGAGCTAAGTGAGTTTCGTATTCATTTTGCCCCAAGAACAGCCATAAAGGGTCAGGCTCTAGCAGATTTTATTTCCGAATTCACCGGAATTAATCCAGACGAAGACTTGGGAGAAGTCAAAACTACATGCGAGGCAAGTAGCAGTCAGGACAAACAACCAGAAGAATTATGGGAGATGCATACTGATGGGTCATCCAACGGAGGAGGTTCAGGTGCAGGCCTCTTACTATACCCACCAAACAGCGATACACCTATGCGCTATGCCATGGCACTCACCTTTAAGGCAACAAACAATGAGGCTGAGTACGAAGCACTGATAACTGGCCTGAGAATAGCCAAAGGAGTAGGGGCAAAGCATCTAAAATTTAAGTGCGATTCTCAACTGGTTGTCAATCAAGTAAAAGGAATCTACACTGCAAAGTCCGAAAACATGCAAAAATACTTGCAGCAAGCCAAGGACCTAATAAAGAGCTTCCAAAGCTTCGACATCGAGTCAGTCCCAAGAGAACAAAACCAAGAGGCAGACGCCTTAAGTAAACTAGCCCTAGGGGTAGAAGCAGGCAAAGAGGTTCACTTTGTAGAACAAAGAATGCAATCAGTGATAGAACAAATGGAGGTTCTAGTAATAGATGAAGCAGAAGCCTGGATGACCCCAATGCGTCAATACCTCATGGAAGGAAAGCTCCCAAAGGATAAAGTAGAGGCAGTCAAGATTGAAAGGATGGCTAGGAATTACGCAGTGATGGACAATGAACTATACAAGAAAGGCTACTCCACACCTTTCCTCAAATGCATAACATACCCAGAAACAGAGAGAGTGCTTGCAGAACTCCATGAGGGAGATGCGGGGTGCCATGAAGGAGCACGATCAATAAGCCGAAAGGTCTACAACCTAGGATACTATTGGCCATCAATGAGCAAAGAAGTAGCAGACTTGGTACAAAAATGTGATCACTGCCAAAGGTATTCTAGAAATATAACAGCCCCAACAGCAAAGCTAAGCTCCATCTCGGGAGCCTGGCCATTCGCACAATGGGGGATTGATCTGATAGGCCCCCTACCGAGAACAAAAGGTCAGAAGACTTGCATAATTGTAGCAATAGACTACTTCTCCAAGTGGATAGAAGCAAAGGCAATGGGAAAGACGACAGGCGACCAAGTCGTCAATTTCATCCAATCCCACATTGTCTCGAGGTACGGGGTGCCAAAAGCAATAATAAGTGACAATGGCCCACAATTCAAGAGCAAGAAGCTGCAATGGTATTGCGAAAGGCTGAATATAGAGCACCGCTTCGCATCAGTAAAGCACCCTCAGACAAACGGACAAGTAGAGTCAGCAAACAAAATAGTGCTAGATGGCCTAAAGAAAAGACTCCATGCTACCAAGGGAAGTTGGGTAGATGAGCTGGAAAATGTTCTATGGGCAGTGCGGACAACACCAAAGATAGCCACAGGAGAAACACCATTTGGCCTAGTATACGGGACCGAAGCGGTGGCACCAGCAGAAATGGCTGTACAATCACTGAGAACCACGTACTTTGAAGAGCATGAGAACAACAAAGCAAGACTTTTAGACTTAGACATGGTGGAGGATAAAAGATGGAATTCAGAAGAAGCACAGGCACGAATGCGCCTTGTTTCAGCAAGATATTACAACCGCCAAGTCAAGGAGAGGCAATTCCACGTAGGGGAACTGGTACTCAGAAAGAACGAGTTCTCACACTTAGACCAAGTCAGAAAATTATCTCCAAAGTGGGAAGGACCATATAAGATAGCGTCGGTTCCATACGCAAATGCTTACCGCCTCGAGGATGGGGAGGGGTATATCTCCACAAACACCTTCAGTGGGGAACACCTAAAGAAGTACTACGTCTAAGAGGAAAGCACAAGCAAAAGACCATATCCTTAGTTTCATATTTAACACCTTGCATGTTCAAGCTTTCTAAGTTTTCCAAAAATAGCTTTGGAGAAGGAGAACTCACGAAGTTACTCCAACTCTACAACTATCTTTGATTTCCTCCAAAGGGTGTCTTGACCCACCCAAGGCACCCCATATGCACAAAAAACATGAATGCTCCTAAAGGAGTAGAAGTTACTCAAAAAGTATTTTCCAATGAATGTGGTGATATAATCACGAAGTTATCCTTACACAGATATGACTTCAAGTCAACAACGGGTTCAACGCCCCCAAGAGCGTATCTTGAGAGTAGTTCTTATACTACGACATTCGACGCCCCCAAGAGCGTATCTTGAGAGTAGTTTTTATACTACGACCTTCGACGCCCCCAAGAGCGCATCTTGAGAGTAGTGTTCATACTACGACCTTCGACGCCTCCAAGAGCGTATCTTGAGAGTAGTTTCAATACTACGACCTTCGACGCACCAAGAGCGTATCTTGAGAGTGGTTTCCAAAAACTACGAATTTCGACGCCCCCAGGAGCGTATCTTGAGGTAGATTTGCAACCTACCAGATTCGACGCCACCAAGAGCGTATCTTGAGGTAGAAAAAACACTACCAGATTCGACGCCCCCAAGAGCGTATCTTGAGGTAGATTTCAAACTACCAGCTTCGACGCCAACCAGGAGCGTATCTTTGGTCTAACCTGTGCCCTCCAGGAGCCTATCCTATGAAACGTTAAGTGCCCTCCGAGAGCCTGTCTCGTGAACAGTCTTCAACGCCAACCAGGAGCGTATCTTTGGTCTAACCTGTGCCCTCCGGGAGCCTATCCTGTGAAACGTTAAGTGCCCTCCAAGAGCCTGTCTCGTGATCAGATTCGACGCCAACCAGGAGCGTATCTTTGGTCTAACCTGTGCCCTCCGGGAGCCTATCCTGTGAAACGTTAAGTGCCCTCCGAGAGCCTGTCTCGTGATCAGATTCGACGCCCACCAAGAGCGTATCTTTGGTCTAACAGTACCATATATACCATTCAGAGGGTATTAGAAGAGAGCATTACACCATCACTAAGAAGGATCCCATGAGAAAGCAATTCCAAAGTAAAGTGATATGAAGAACACATAACGTTTTTACTTGATGAAATAGTAGGTATGGCATGAAGGAAAACCCGAAAGAAGGATAAGTAGAAGAAACACACCAAGGGAAGGGTCCATAACCAAATAACTACATACTAAGGCATAGGGAATTACCACAAGAAGAGAGATAATCACCCTGCTATATAAACCATGAGTAAAGACAAGTGCATCATACAAAGATGACAAAACTAGGAAAGATGGAGTTTCAAACTCTAAAGACAACCACGACCCACAAACAAAAGCAGTAGTAAGAAGACACCACAAGAAGAACCCAAAGTCACAAACCCGCGAAATTACCAAAAGAGATAGGTGTACTACTTCCTCATCTTAGCAACATGCTTAACAGCGAAGTCAGACAAATCACCAAGCTGAGAAAAAGGAAAGTCAGGAGCAATCATGTACATACGCTCGAGAATCACCTTTAAAGAAATACGCTTAGCCACAGAGAAGCGAACATCGATAGCAGCCTGATAAGAGGAAGAAGCCTTATACTCAGCAATAGCACACCCTTTCGATTCCACACGAAACATCTCCTCAAGGGACACCAACTCAGCAGCCCGAAGTACTTCATCACGATAAGACTTTTGTCTTAAGGTTTCAATCTCTTCTTTAAGAAGGGCAATACGACTCTCCAAATCTCGGCACTGCAAATCCGTGATACGACTATGCTCCAAACAACTAACAAGTTTGGAGTTAAGGGAGACACAAGTGTCCTCATGCACCTTTTTCTCCTCAGCAAGATCAACAACAAGAGTGGACAAATTAACAAGGTCGGCAATACCCTGCGACAAAAACAAAGGATAAGACAGATTACCCACAAAAGAGAAATGTCTTAAGAGATAACGCGGCTAAGAAAAGTTACAGAAGCATAGCGAGCCAACATATCACGAGCCAATTCATAAGTAGCCTCCAACCCTTTAGAAGGGGACACACGATCAACAGGAGGAACAGCAGACTGCAGAACACGAACTCCAACCTCAGGAGTTTGCAAAGAAGATTGGTTGTCAAAACGAGCCCCACGCCCATAATAAGGCGCCCATTCAGATCCAACAATTCCATCAACAGGAGGACGAGACAACTCCTTCCGACTCAAACGCGGAAGACGAAGTCTACCTACAACAAGGTATAGAGTAAACACCAATATACACTAAGGAAACTCAGACATTCAAGGACTTACCAAACAAAGAAGAAGGAAAAGATGGCTCCCGGACCCTCGATTGGGGGGCATCAATATAGAAAGAAGATGGTACCCTAACACCACCACCGCCCTTACCTCCAATTAGAGGACACCTCCCCGCACCATAAAAAACCGATCTTTTTGCAATCGAAGGTCCGGTCCCGGGGTTAACTACTCCCACCCGTACTGGCCTCTTACTCCTCATCAGTCAACGGAGAAATCTGTCGATCGAAAAAACACAAGCTCAGCCCAAGAAAAACAGAAAAAGGATAGTAGAGACAAGAGGAAACCCACTCTCCTAAGACGACAAACACAGAATCACAAGATAAGAATAGAAGGAGGGTATAGAGAGACCCCACCAGCCAGCAGGCAGAGGCAGGGGGCAAGGGGGGATAGTTATAATCCCCAGCATAGAGAGACCCCACCAGCCAGCAGGCAGAGGCAGGGGGCAAGGGGGGATAGTTATAATCACCAGCATAGAGAGACCCCACCAGCCAGCAGGCAGAGGCAGGGGGCAAGGGAGGATAGTTATAATCCCCAGCATAGAGAGACCCCACCAGCCAGCAGGCAGAGGCAGGGGGCAATGGGAGATAGTTATAATCCCCAGCATAGAGAAACCCCACCAATCAGCAGGCAGAAGCAGGGGGCAAGGGGGGATAGTTGTAACCCCCAGCGTAGAGAGACCCCACCAGCCAACAGGCAGAGGCAGGGAGCAAGGGGAGATAGTTACAACCCCCAACATAGAGAGACCTCACGGGCCAACAGACAAAGGTAAGGGGCAAGGGAAGATAGTCATAATCCCAGGTCAGAAGACCCCACACGCCAGTAAGTAGAAACATGGGGGCAAGAAGATGGAAAGAGGATGAATCAAACAGGACTGTATCATCATGAAGACCCACAAATCAAAAACGATACAAGTAAAGAAACAATCGAAGGAGAAGCGGGATCAAGTCCCCCAAGAGCAATGCTTACACAAGAGAAAAGACACGTACCTCAATGCAACACGCGCCCCGAGAAGTAAGTCCGACCAGGAATCCCACCGTCAAAAAGAAAAGAAAAGAAAAGGACAACGAGAATGAGGTAATCACTCCCCCTTTTATAGTACAAAGGATTAGGGTTTTTCTAAAGCCACCAAATCAACACCGTTTATTTTTAGAAAGGAAAATTTCAAGGGACAGATTCAGAAACTAGTTCCCATTAACCACGGTTAAACTCACACCCACCATAGTTAACGTCCCATAGGTTTATTTTCTAGTATCCCATACTTAGAAAAATTTCGGACCAAAATTGAAATTTTTCTTCACTTAGGCAAAATCCCGGCACGAAATTGAAGCGTAGGTCACTTAGTTGCATTCGTATTGCATTCCTATGCGGGCATGTATTTTTTGAGTATACGCCGATAGCAAAGATAGATTTATTACTCCCGCCTCAGACGGACGCGTGCTTAGGCACACGTCCGCGCTACTCTGACGTTTACAATTCCTCTATCTCATAAGACAGGGGGCAGAGTCAGAGGCACGCATCCATGGGTAAGCAAGCATTCAGACGAAAGGTAAAACCCCGGTTTCAAATTGCGCGTATCATACCATCCTAAAATAGAGTCAATCAAGGGTTAGGCCATTGGTTGACTCGGGGGCATGTGATGGATATACGCCCAATTTGAACCCGTTGACTTCCGAATCGTTATATTTTTATCATCCCATTAATGATTGTAAATCGAAACTTCAACCCGAACACTTCGCGAGAACACCAACGGCTCGGACGAGGCCGAAGCGCTCGTCCGGCCGAGTCAAACTCACCTAGGTGAGGTTGGGTGGCCACACCCGACCTCCCCTAGGGGAGATCGGGTGGACCAACCCGATCTCTCCTAGGAGAGATCGGGTCCGCCAACCCGATCTCTCCTAGGAGAGATCGGGTCCGCCAACCCGATCTCCCCTAGGGGAGATCGGGTCGGCCAACCCGATCTCCCCTAGGGGGGATGGGGTTGGCCAACCCCATCCTCCCTAGGAGGGGTTGGGTGCCCTCACCCAACCCCTACCCTTGGGGGTCGGATTTCCCTTCCCCCCAAGGGTCCCGGCACCATTTTTGGACTCCCATACTCGGTTTATTCCGCCTACCTTCTCCGTATCCTAAGGTCTTAATTATGCGTTTAAAGGTTAATTAACTGTGTTTAAAGGTTAACGATGTCATTAAGCCACCTTAATGACACCGTTGCCTATAAATACCCCACCTCCACTATTCATTTGGACATCTTGGCAATTTGGATAATTTTGCTCTGACATCTCTCTAGCTTTATCTCTCTAAAAACCGTACTGACTTAGGCATCGGAGAGGGTTCATCAGGCACCACCCCCCCCCTCTGTGCCTGGTACTGCCCCTTTTGCAGGGCGAAAGGAGAAGAGAAGCTAAGGAAGGAAGGACGCAAGCTAAGACAGTGCAACCCGAGAGCACCGGATCCTCCACATATCCAGTGAGGAACGAGATTTGAGCCGACCACCCGTTGACCCTGATCTCGGAACCTAACAATCTTCATAACATCCCTCTTCGTATCAGCATACATCTTCACAATATCACTACGTATTGTGTTTCAACAAACCATCTTGAATGTTGGATTCAACTCCGAACAAAGTTCTCGAAATCCAACATAATCAACCACATAGAGAGGAAACCCATGCAATACTATCATCCTAGCAATCTTTCCTCTAACAACTAAAGGATCAGCATTTGACAGTGCAACCTTTTCATTCTCTACATTTTTCTTTTTTGAAAAGTTAATCCACATCTGCTTCGGATCCCGATTGGTTCGCTTAGCACACCGTTCGAAATGATTATGCAAGTGTTTTGTACCATTTTTAGATTAAGCACCAAGTTTTGTATTTCAATACTTACAAAAAGCTAATGCAGCACCGTTAATCTTCTTTTCAATATAATGCTTCCATATCTCTGCTTTCCGTTTTTTTGACACACCGGATGAATCTTCAACTTCAACACTATCAACATCAACGGTAGGAGGAACGCTGCCATCAGAACCGATAGGAAGGCTTCCACTAATTGGTTGCGAACCAACCATTGTTGAAGGGGATTCACCAATCGGAACTGAAGTAGAAACCGAACCAGCCGTGCTAGCCTTAGAAGTTGCACCATCAGGTTCAACCATTTTTTCTGTCAATCAACAACATATTTTGAATAACACAATTAGAATTGAAATTATTTACAACTCAATTTTTTTTTGCTAAATATAACATAATCTCGTCCTCAATCAACTTTGTTAATTCATGAATTAGTGTTGTTTGAATGGATATAACGTGGAATCAACTTGATTAAATGATAAATCAACATTGATTTATCATTTAATCAAGTTGATTCCACGTTATATCCATTCAAACAACCCTAATTCCTTTAACAACAACAATTCAGTTCCTTTAAAGCAACAATTCAGCACACATTCATATTGCAGTTCCTTTAACAGCAACAATTCAGTTCCTTTAACAACAACAATATACTACTAGACAATCAAGTTGTTTAAATTAACCCTAATTAACCAATCAAGTTGTTCAAATTAACCTTAATTAACCAATAAAACAATCAAACAGTGAAATTACCTGGGTTAATGTTGCTGTCTGTTGATTCCGATGAATCTGGAATTTGAAGTACCTGAGCCACTGCTGGAGCCGTGTCCGTTGCTGGTGTCTGAGCCGCTGCTGGAGCCGTGAGTCTGTGCTGGTGCCTGAGCCGTGAGTCCGTTGCTGCGCTGGTGCCTGAGCCGTGAGTCCGTTGCTGCTGGTGAGTGGTGCCGACTGGAGGCGTAGCTGGGAGGGGAGGCGCAGCTGGGAGGGGAGGCGCTGCTGGAGGGGAGCCGCTGCTGGAGAGCCTTCATCGGAGACGCTGGACCAGAGCCTGCCGGAGACGCTGGAGCTGCTGCCGCGTGCCGCCTGACCAGATAGATAAAGAAGATGGATTGGCGCCGAGCGAGACTTCAAAATGGAGGAGATGAGCCGCAGACTGACTGACTGAGGCTCTCAGTTTTCTTAAACCCTAAATATAATTTTATAGTAATTACAGTTAGGTCCTTAATATTTTAGATAGGTCTATATTAACCCTAGTATAAGATATATGTTACATAAATATTAATAATAGGTACTATGACAATTCCGGGGCGGGTCCACGAGGCCCCGCAACACGAAACCCGGACCGACCCGCCCCGAACCCGACCCGCGGGTCGGCGGGTCAATTTTGGGTCGGGGTCAGCGGGGCCCCGAGACCCGTTGCCATCCCTAAGGATTGATTCTTGCTCATCCATGAAATGACAGCATTAGCAAGGAGAAGTACTCCTCCTAAGGTGGACTTACGATCTGTTGGCATATGGAGATTGAGCCGCCGTTATTAGGAGCCCATTAATATGAATATGATATCTAAGGAAATTGGGTAATGTCACATTAGAGATTTTGGGCTAGGCCTGAAATCCCAATTGACATGAGATGACCAAAAATGGGCCTCCCTACTCATGAAAGTCGGCCGAACCTATGGAGGGCAAAGTGGACTTTTGTCCACTGTGCTCCTCCTATAAATAGGGAGTAGTACTAGGTGATTTATTGAGGGCTAATTCTCTATTTATTTGTGGTGAGATTAAAAGAAATCTCTCCTCCCTAATAATATAGTGGTCCAGCCGAACCTAGCTACTCCCTAGTGTTAGCATATAGGGATGGCAACGGGTCTCGGGGCCCCGCTGACCCGCGGGGCCCCGACCCGGTTTTGACCCGCCGACCCGCCGACCCGCCGACCCGCGGGTCACGGGTCGGGTCCGGGGCGGGTCGGGCTCGGGTCGGGGCGGGTCCGGGTCTAGAGACCCGGGGCCCCGTAGACCCGCCCCGAAATGCATATATGTATAATATTTTTTTTTAAATTTTTTTTTATGTTAATATTATCTAACATTTACTAAACAATATGCTTAATATAGTACATATATAAATGACATGGACCAAATTACAAATAGATGTATATTTAGATTATTATGATTTGTTAATTTGGTGTTTGGATTTGAATTTCTAATGAATTTGATGTGTTTATTGTTTATATTTAATTGGTGTTAGATTTATGTTTTGAATTTATATATAATGTAATATTTTGACAAAAAAAATTGTATTTAATATTGAAAAGTGAAAAAAAAAAAAAAAAAGTGTTCACATGGCGGGGCGGGTCGGGGCCCGCAGGAATGTTGACCCGACCCGACCCGAAAGGGCCAGTTGGCCGGGGCCGGGTCAGCCAGGCCGACCCGCGGGGCGGGTCCGGGGCTGCAAAAACCCGCCCCGACCCGCCCCGTTGCCATCCCTATTAGCATATGGTGATTGGGCGCTGTAACTGGAAGCCCATTAATATGTATATGTTACCTGAGACAATTGGGTAAATGTCACATTAGGGAAATTGGGCTAGACCCAAATCCCAATTGGCATGAGAGGCCCAAAATTCTCCCTTATACACCATGGCCGGCCGAATATTAGGTGTGGGCAAAGTGGACTTTTGTCCACTTTGCTCCTCCTATAAATAGGGAGTGTTAGGGGTTTATTAGGGAAATTTCATAATTCTTCCTTTGTGGTAATTTGAGAGAAAACACTCCTCCCTAAAACATACTAATTCGTCTGAACCACTATATTTCACCAATGGTGTGCCAATTTGCTTTGAGAAAACACTCCGGAGATCTGTCCCTGCCAAGAATCGATCAGAGGCTTTGTTGTGGAGACTATTGTAAGCATATGGTGATGGGCGCCGTAATTGGTAGCCCGTATTATGTATAGTTTACCTAATGAACTTGGATAAATGTCACATTAGGGTAATTGGGCTAGACCCAAATCCCAATTGACATGGGAGGCCCAAAATTGGGCCTCCCCAATAAATAGGCTGGCCGAAATATTTAGGTGGGGTAAAGTGGACTTTTGTCCACTTTACTCCTCCTATAAATAAGAGGTTTTAGTGAATAATTTAGGGTTAATCATAATTCCCTCACAAGAGTGTTTTAGAGAGAAAACTCTCATCCCACACCTACAAGGTTCGGCCGCACCAAGCATAACACCAGGGGTGTGCCAAATTGCTTTCGAGCAACTCTCCGAAGATCTGTCCCCGTGTCAAGAATTGATCTGAGGCTTTGCTGTGGAGCTAACACCACGTAGGGCTTCTTTCATAAGAACCTCTACGGGTTCCGTCCGGTGGATCGAGAACTCCCTTCGTGCAAATGATCTAGGACTACGGTAAACTGTTGAGGTATGTGTAACTCTTCCGCTGCATAATTTCGATTACATGCACGTACCATGTTTTGGTGTTTCCGAAGTGATTACTCCCCGTAATCTAACAGTGGTATCAGAGCCTTTGTTAGGAGTTCATGATTTTGATAAATTGGTGTTCTTGAAATTTTAAATTTAGGACCGAAATTTTTAAAGGAAAATTTTAAAAGTTTCGAATTTTAGGGTTTAAATGATAGGTCCGAAATTTTCATGTTCTTGGTTGAATTGATGTTCATGATCTTCAAGAAAAATGTGATATTTATCAAAATCAAACTTTGTATTGTAGATCTTATCAAAATTTGATCTTAAAATTTGACCACTAGTTCCTAATTTTTGTGTCTGGCCGAAACCCTAGTGAATTAACAAGGTAAAATTTTTAATTTTTTTTAGACAACAAAGGAATAAATTTCGGCCACTATATTAAAATAATATTGTTTACCATATTTTAATTTTTTTTTTAATTAAGGTAACAATATATCTATAATTAGGAAGATTAGGATAGATTCACATTAAAATATATAGAAATATATAACTATCAATATATCTAAATATTTAAATAGAGTTAATGATATTATTGATAGATTTAGTTACCTAAAAGATTGAGAAAATATATTGTCAGTTATTTGTTTCCCTATTAAAGATATTGACAATAAATAAAGTATATATACATTATATTATGGCCGAAAATTTACATATATATATATATATATATATATATATATATATATATATTATATATATATATTGTTGATTGATTTAATCTTAAAGATAGAATCTTAGCAATAAATATATATGTGTTTGCTAGTGCCGAAATATATATATATATATATATATATATATATTTAATATTGAAAATTATTTTATATAATTAATGTTACTTGCTGGCTAAGTTTATTATTTTTAATGCATTTAAAACCCTACTTGGGCCACAAGTAAACATTTCAGCCCAACCTTAAAATTTTAATTATTGGGCCGGTTCAATATGTTAAACCGGGACGAAATTAAATCGAATCAGATTTTATCAATCAGTTCGACCTATTTGGGTCGCGTCGGACCGAGGTAATTAAGTGGATCTAACCAAACCGGTTTTGAGTGTTGAACAGAACCGAACCCTATTTTCTTGGACCGGTTCGGACCGAACAAGATTTTAAATTTAAAACCGGACCGAACCAGATTACTGAACCGGACTTAACCGGACCAAAACGGACTGAAATGACTGAATCGAACAATTTTTTTCTAAACTGAATTCAAGTCAATTAAAATAAGGAGGTCAAGTTTAAAATCCAAATGTTTTTTAACCTAGAAATGGACTACACAGTGCTCATAGGGTTGCTAACCTTTATACATTGCTTCGATTATGGGGATGTATCTCGGAGATACATGTTTTTGAGACTGGTTAAATTAATGGGCTGAATTTCAATTGCTTATATTCAATATATATGTATGCATGATTAGAACTGTTGTCTTGACTGAGTCAAGCTAGCTGGATATTACATGTTGTGAGCGGAGCCCTGGTTAAATATATGGTTTGCGCACTAGAATAGACATGCTGTGATGGTTGAAAATTCCTAGGATTCATGTCTAGAAGCTTGCGTGATTAAATATAAGCATGAATTGCAAATCAGCCCCTAATGTTTAAAATTATTTTAAAACCGAAAACTTGTCGCCAAATATGTATGATTTATGTGGATGTTACATGTTTGACACGTATGCTAGAATGTTAAGGATGTAGTTGTTTTTGATCATTTACTTAAAAGTAGAATTATAAATGCAAGCATGAGTTCCTCGGAACATTAGACGCATGACGCGTAAGCATGTATGTGGTATGAATGATTAATGTTACTAGCATATGATAATTTGCATGGATTGTAGAATTGTGTATGCATGAGTGAATTCATCAGAATGATTTTTCCAAAACAAAAAGGGCCTTGGGAAAGCCAAGATCGGGTATGCTTATTTTAAAATTCCCGATCCGGTAATTTGCGATTTAAACCATTTTTAACAGACTGATCTATTGGATAGAAGACGACAATAGTGTGAACTCTTTCACAGCCATCTTCCATTGGTTTACTGGTGGTCGGTTGGTTTAGATGACTGATGAATCACTCTCTATCAGACTCTATCTTAATAGATATTTGATGTATACAATTCTTTCTCAAAATGTTATTGTCTCCCTAATTTTGCTTGATCATCGATGTGTTAGTCATGGCTGCGATCAGTAATGTGATCTCCCAAATGAATAAGGGAGTAAGATTGAACAACAATAATTATAAGATCAGGAATAAGCGTGCAAGGATGGTGATCACTGAAATGAGAGGCTTGGAGCACTTGACCACGAAGAAAGTCAGGCCAGGGGGAGACCTCACGACTGAATTGGAGAAAATCCATGATGACTAGGATGCAAAGGATCAAGAGATTCGTTCCGCCTTGTTGTCACTGCTGGAGGATGATATACTCTATGGGTATGATCATTATGAGTCTGCCATGGACCTGTGGGATGGTCTAAAGGCAGGGTTTGATGTTTACACCACAGCCCAGAAGCGATCGTTAAACATCGCTTTAGACTCATATAAAATGAATCAAAAGCACACAATGAATGAGCATCTTAGACATATGTCTAACATGCTTGCTGAACTCAAGGAGGCAGGAGAGATCCTGACCGACGAACAAAAGGTCCAATGCGGGATTCGTTCTTTGCCTGATTCTTGGAATATTATGAAAATGCACCTTAACCATGACACTCAACTCGATAACCTCGAGAAAGTGTGAGTTCACCTTGAGCTGGAAGAGGATCGTCTCAAGGCTGAAAAGCCGAGAGCGGAAATGCATCTAGCATACTCGAATCCAGCTGAGCAAAAGGATAAGCGCAAGAGGAAGGGAAAGAACCTTCAGGTCAAGGATGATAAGCCACTAGCTCCAAAGTCTCAGAAGAAGAACGAAAGCAATTCGGAGGCAATAAAGGAAAAGAAAAACAAACACGTAAAGAGGAAACTCGAACGTGTTTTAGGTGTGGCGTGAAAGGACACCTTGCTGTTGCCTGCACAAATCCTCCTAAAGTACGTGCTGAAGAATAATGATAAACTCATAAATTCTTCAAGGACTCCTCGAGAGTAATTCAATTTACCTTTTTGAATTACAAGCACAAACCTGAGGAACTTGCCCCGAGTCATAAAGATTGAAAGACTTTATCTTTATTTGCTTTGCAAAATTGAACCTCCTCATAATTTTCAGTTTAAACACACTTTATAATAATAATGTTCCTTGAAACACAGGAAACATTATATTTAGAGCACTCGACAATTGCTCGAATAAAGTATTGATTACCATTCCTCATGTTATTCGATCCCTCTTAATTGCTGTTTGATGCATTGCTTATAAATTAATTATATCTTTCTTTATTAATAACTCCGATGAATGAAATAAACTGTAATGATGATCATGTTTGCCACCGATTTTATTAAATTGAATTAAATTCAGAAATGAAACGATTTAACCAAGGGTTTAACTCCAGAGTAGATTGCGCAACACGCAAGTGGACCTTGATAGACGGAACACATCGTTTCATTACATGAGTTTAATATTGAAGTGTTTATATGATGACGTGCTGAATTTTCGTTTGCACTCCTTCAGAAATATGATTTATTGATAACATTTACATCGGTAGAGGCTTCGGAGACTGCCACGACCTTGTAAAAGTATCAGCTGACGCACAAGGTGAAAACCTAAAATGCTCAGTTCAGAGATAGGATAAAATCTTTGAGATAAGTCGGCAAACGAAGAAGGATCAAGTCAGTTAAATGATTTTCCTTCCAGAAGCCTTGAACGATATGTCAGGCTAGGCATTCAAATCAAAAGGCACAATTCAAGAGACACAGTTTATATATACACATAATGTTTGAGTTGTTCTATAAGACATTCCATATGGAATGATGACAGATGATTCACATGAATGTAAAACTGTGTTCCATTAAGATCGGTAAGGTAGGTAACCATCATAGCTGGAGGGTGACAATTAGTTAAATCATATCACCATGCGACATTAATTTGCGCAATAAACACGTATTTATGACAAGGGTACGCCAGTTACTCGTATAAAATACATGTTTCCAGCCTGGATTAAATGGTACCGTGGGCGAACATGAAAAATTACATCACTAAGAGGGTGAATTTTCCAAATGCATGAACAGTTTCAATCAACATAGTCATGATAAAAACGTAGCAGAATAACGATGACAATCAGGTCCCACTTAATTCGAGTGGGAGAGATTTGAACCAGCAACTCAAGTGAATGACATGGTAAATGAGAATGGAGACATTTTCATAGTAAATCCAGTGGAAGGAATAAACCCTACCACAAGTACTCACTGTTGCTGTCGGGACGAATCAAGTCGAACCTGATGGTCAAATTTTGCTGAACCAGGAATGACACAACTACCTATATTACCCATTGTTCCCAGTAGGAGTGATCCAACCACACTTGGTTCCAGATCCTAATGATCAAGGAATGCATCTCGAAAGTAAAACCCCGAGACCAAGAGGTTGTAATAGGAAAGTTATAGGTCAAGGTTCTAGCACCGCTGTTGTTCCCAACAGAGACGATGCTCCGATAAGAAGCATTGTTCCGAGTGGGAGGATTATTCCCAATAGAAATGATTCTACGATAAGAAGCGTTATTCCGAGTGGGAGACAAGATCAAATAAAGTGGTGTGTGTGCGGGTTCAACAAAGAAACATAAGTTAGTAAAATAAAAAGCTCCGCACCTATCACATAAAAAAACCCAAATTTAGAATAACAGAGTTATACACAAATAAACTAAAAAATGGCAAATAAGAAAATATACAAAGCCCGAACCCTCTAAGTTTTCCCCAGCAGAGTCGCCAAATTGTCGGATCCTAAAAATCCGACCTACGGCGAATTACGTTTTGAAAATGTGGATTTTGAAAAGAGTCGCCACTAGTTAATTAAGGCTAACTAGAATCCTAAATTACCTAAACGAATAGCGAACTAAACACCTAGGTATAAAGTCGGTCCACAATCAGAAATTCGAGTTCGGGGGTTATATTACGAATTAAGAAAAATTATTTTCTAATTACGCCCTTTCGGTACTTAATTAACCTATTTGCCAATTTAAAAATTGAAGTGCGCTTTTACAACGAATTAATCTATCGTAAAAAAAAAAACTAAACTAAACTAATTTTTATGCGACACTATTATTAACGATAAAACTGAGCATTAAAATATTATTAAGCATCTAAAACTCCTAATTACGTTAAAGTCTAAACGAAATTAAACATGCTCAAAATTATGACAACGGTTACATGTCACATACATATGTACAATAGCACATGCTATCTAATTAATTTACATCTAACTATCCAATTAACATGGTACAATAATACCCATAATAATAATAACAATATATAATAATAATATCAGTAAATAATTAAGTATATATAAAATAAAATATAAAAAAAAACGCACAGCAGCAGCGGGACTACCTAAGGACCAGCAGCAGGTCGACGATGGCTAGGAATAACGGGATGGGTGGATCAGCGGCTTCCGGGACGGCGGACGAAGGGCGGAGCGAGCGGCCGGGGCGGAGCGACAGGAGGGACGACAGGCTACAGAGGACTGAAGGGCCAGGCACTGGTGACCAGGGCGGAGTGACGTAGGCCAGAGCTGATAGCAGCAGGTACCGGCGTTCTAGGCGGCGAGGTAGCGCGGCAGTGGTGGCGTCCTGGTCGGGCGAACAGCGGGGCGTGATTCCCGGCGACGGCGGGCGGCCACCGATGGACCTCCGGCAACTTAGGAAATCAGACGAAAAAAAAATTGCTTTTGCAAGAATTACGAAAAATAATGATATTTTATTTCGATTTTTCTGTGTGTCCTTATTACATAGATACTAGGGACTATTTATAGCTAACCTAGACCCAAAAATTAGGAAAAAATATATTTTCTCTAATATGCACTTAATAAATCCGAAAATTATATATATATATATTTATGAATTTTGCCATAAATATATATTATATATTTTCTGATTATTACATCATTTATTGCATATGTATTGTCCTAATTTAAACTGAGTCTATTTTTGGCAACCCCATGACCTTCCATATTTAAATATTTCCCTTTTTTAAACGCGTTACACATAACATTTTTAACATGTTACATACGTGTCGCGCGTACCAAAATTATGTGTTTACATTAATCAACCAAAATTCAAACATTTAAACGAACAAATAGGAAATCCATCAACAAAAACAATAAGGATTCTGATCATAGATTGAAGCTTCAATGAAGGTAAGATAGACAAGCAGTATCGACCACGTTCAGCGTTCCACCTGAAAGAATTCACAAGTAAATTTGATTCAGATGTCTTACATCAAATAAAACATCTTTCAGTTCTATGTGTGTGGTAAACGAGGCGTACCTATTAGGGTACACGAGTCAACGGTGGTTTGCACCGGACCATCGTTTAGACTTTTTATTGCTGGGTTTAGCCAAGCATTTCCGAAGACCTTCGAATTTGTCATCAGTTGTCTCAGGTTCTTTGAAGGTGGTTCCTTCCTCATGGTTGGCCTCGTACAGATCTATGATTGTCTTAGTCGATGTGATCAGACGTGTGAGTCCATTAACGTCAGCAAACCATGATAGAGGAAACATCTTCATTACTTTCTGAGCTCTTGTCCATACGTCTACTTCGCCACCGGATCATGAGCGGCTATAACACCGTTATCACTTCATAGAATACTATAATATTCTGCCATGAGGTCTTATGCTTCAGGGGCCTTTCCTCCTCCGTATAGGAGGCGAATGGCACACCAAAGATGCAATGCGCTGCTCTCCATAAACTCCTCATCTACTTCAACTGACAGTTTCGAGTAATTCAATTCTCGTGATGTCTGATCGTTCATCAACCTTTTCTTGCTGTTGTAGGGGTATGGATTTTCATATTCGTCCGTCTCGATCCTTGTTAATTTTGGATTGATTCGTTCATCAACATCCGCAGCAATGAGGAGACCCTCAACACTATCTTTCAATTCATCATAATTCGTACCATCCAGATTGTGAGGTTCATAGAAGCGTATTGACCCAGCCATGAAAACTAACACATTGATAATCATGCATAATCAGGGAGACAATAACATTTTAAGAAAGAATTTCATACATCAGATATCTATTAAGATGGAATACGACAAATAATAATTCATCGGCCATCTAAACCAACCGACCACCAGTTAACCGAGGGAATGGGGTTCGTGAAAGAGTTCACATTACCGTCGTCTTCAATCCAATAAATCAATCTCTTAAAAACGGTTTTATTCGCAAATTACTGGAACAGGAACTTTGAAATAAGCATACCCGATCTTGGCTTTCCCAAAGCCCTTTTGTATTTAAAAATGTTCCGATGAACTTACGCATGCATATATAATTCTACTTCACAAGTAAATCATCATAGCAAGTCAAATTCATCAACCAAACCACACATCATGCATACGCGTCATGCGTTTAATGTTTCGAGGAACTAATGCTAGCATATACATAATTCTACTTTCCAAGTAAACTATCACATGCAGCTACATCCTCAACATTCAAGCATACCTGTCATACATGGAAACTTCCACATCAAACATGCATATTTGGCGACTGGCTTTTATTTTTAAAACATTTAAAATATTAGGGGCTGACTTGCAATTCATGCTTACAATTAATCATGCGTGTTTCTAGACATGAATCATAGGCAATCGCAACCATCACAGCATGTCTGCCCTAGTGCGCAAACCAAATATTTAACCAGGGCTTTGCCCCAAATATCCAGCTAGCTTGACATAGTCAAGACAACAATTCTAAAATATATATGTGACGAAAAGTAAACAATTGCAATTCAGCCCACTAATTTATCCAGTCTCGAAATCATGCATTTCCGAGATCCATCCACATAATCGAAACTAGGCATTAAGGTTTAATTAAAACATGAAAGTTTTAAACCTTCGAGCACTGTGTAGACTAATTAAAGTTAAAAAAACATTTGGATTTTAAAACTTGACCATCCCATTTTTTAATTGACTTGAATTCGATTTTGAAAATTCCGGTTTGGTTCAATCAATTTCGGTCTGGTTCAGTTCAAGTCCAGTAAATCCGGTTCGGTTCGTCCGGTTTTATTTTTAAAATCTGGTTCGGTCCAAACCGGTCCAATAAAATAGGGTTCGGTTCAACACACAAAACTGGTTCGGTTAGGTCCACTTAGTTACCCCGGTTCGACCCAACCCGACTAGGTCGAACCGATTAAGAAATCCGGTTTGGTTTTATTCCTATCCGGTTTAGCAAATTGGACCGGCCCATTAAACCTATAGTGCTGGGCCGAAATAATCTTGTCAGCTAAGTAGGGTTTTAAAGTCCACTAAAAACTTAACTTAGCCTCCTAGAATTATTAACTATATAAAATAATTTCCAATATTTATATATATATTTCGCCACACATAATAAACATGTATATATTTATTGCCAAGATTTTATCTATAAGATAAAATCAATCAACAATATATATATATATATTTATGTGTGTGTGTAAATTTCGGCTACTATATATAAATATATATTTTATTTATTGTCAATGTCTTTAATATGGAAACAAATATATGAAAATATTTTTTCTTAATCTTTTTACGTAACTAAATCTATCAATAATATCTTAATCTCTATAAATTAGCTAGATATATTAATAGTTATATATTTCTATATATTTAATGTGAACCTATCCATATATTTCCAATTATAGATATATTGTTACCTTTAATAAAAATTAAAATCTGGTAAACAATAATACTAACAATTTCAGCAGAAACTTTCTTACTTGGGCGGGGCCTAAGAAATTAAAAATTTTACATTGTTAATTCACCTAGGGTTCGGCCGAAACACATAATTGGAGACAAGTGGTCAAATTTCAAGATCAAATTTTAATAAGATCTACAATCCAATATTTGATTTTGATAAAAACACATTTTTCTTGAAGATCATGAACATCAAATTTTACTAAGAACATCATGAAAATTTCGGCAGCATCAACTTAAAAATTTTAAAAATTTCAAAACTTACATCTCTAAATTTTCGGCCAGAAATTTAAATTTTCAAGAACATAAATTTATCAAAATCAAGAACTTCTAACACATGCTCTAATACCACTGTTAGATTACGGGCATATTACTACAGAAACATAAACACAGGTACATGCCAGTAATTGGAATTACGCAGCGGAAGATGTGCACATATCTTAAACCTTTTCCGTAGTCCCAAGGATCTTGCTGAGGGAGTTCACGATCCACCAGACGGAACCCATAGAGGTTCTTGTTAAGAAATCCCTACGCGGTATTAGCTCCACAACAAAGCCTCTAATCGATTCTTGGCAGGGACAGATCTCCAGAGTGTTTTGCTCTAAGCGAATTGGCACACACTTGGTGTAGCAGGTAGGTTTGGCCGAAACTTGTCTTTAGGGGGAGGGTTTTTTCTCTCAAATCACCACTTAGGAGTAATTGTGAATTACCCCAAATAAAATCCTAACACCTTTTATTTATAGGAGTAGTAAAGTGGACAGAAGTCTACTTTGCCGCTAGTAAGTTTCGGCCGGCCTATATGTGTAAAGGAGGCCAGATTTTGGGCATCTCATGTCAATTGGGATTTGGGCCTTGCCAAATTTCCCTAATTTGACATTTACCCAATTTCTTAGGTAACGTATACATATTAACGGGCTTCCAATTACGACGCCCAATCACCATATCTAACAAGCGTTTCTTAGATGATTTTTTATTTCCTTTTGGAAGTCTATAGTTTAGATTTTTTTTTTTTGCATTTCTAGATTAGTGGGTTTTCTTTGTGAAACTGGTCTCAAATATAGGTGCTCATAGACCTTGTTGTCTGTTGAACGCAGAGATCTTGCTCTCTATTTCAACCAGGTATAACTAACTTACAAGTACTAAAAGATATGTCCATCTGTTTATAAAGGGTTAAGAACACAATAGGGGCCTGAATGTTTGCCCATGTTGCTAGGAGAGGTCTGAATTGAAAAACGTTGCTATTAATGGTATGATTATCATGTTTGTTGTTTTTCAGTTTTTCGTCAAAATTTTCTGTTGAATGTAACGGAACCACGTGAAATGACAGAAATACCATTTTGCAATTATTATACAATTTATCAGTTTAATTAATGAAATGTGAAATGTCTAAAATACCCCTGCACACTAATTATGCTCTTAAAGCCACCAGGGCTCCGGCCACCGCCACCCGGCGACCACCACCCCGACTCCAGCAACCGCCACCCGGCTCCGGCGACCACCACCCAGCTCCGGCGACCACCAACCAACTCCGACGACCACCACCACGGCTCCGATTGGGTCCAAATCGGAGCTACCGGCTCCGATTGGCCCGAATCGGAGCAAAAAAAGCTCTGATCGGAGCTTTTGGCTCCGACCGGAGCTTTGGAGCTCCGATTCGGGCCAATCGGGGCCGGTAGCTCCGATTTGGGCCCAATCGGAGCCGTGGTGGCGGTCGCCGGAGTTGGGTGGTGGTCGCTGGAGCTGGGTGGTGGTCGCCGGAGCTGGGGTGGTGGTCCCCGGAGCCGGGTGGTGGTTACCGGAGTCGGGGTGGTGGTCGCCGGAGCCGTGGTGGCTTAAAGGGCATTTTCGTCTTTTTAGGTCAAGCATGTGAGGGACACACTTTGGTCGGAGGGCATTTTCGGGTTTTCAGTTTATTTTCGGTCACATGCCAAGCATGTGACCACTTTCCATCACTTTTAACATAAAAAATAGACGGAGACCTCTCATATAACTATAACTCAAAATTCAGGCCATTAATAATATCATTTTAACATTCAGACCCCTCCGAAGAACATGGGCATGGGCGAACATTCACTGTAATCATCGTTGAATTTGGTGGTATATCAATCACTGTAAGTTTACAAGACTAATTTATTGCAGCAAATTTATGGTCTTAGTGCAAGACTCTGGTTTTGTAGAGCATGGTGATAATGTTGGAGATCAAGGTGAAAATTTTGTTATATCTGAGGCAACCTTTCAAAATATTATAACAATTTAAATAAATGTTTAATTACAAACCAAAATACCAAAATACAAATATATTGTTTGACAAAATTTAAAATCTAAATCATAAGAAAGACCTAAAGTGTCACATTAATCATTTTGTAATTATTTTATTCGTTTTATTTTGAGATTTCGAAAGAAAATATGTAATTTATTTACATTTAACCTAACTTTTGTAAAAGTTTTATCATTTTGAAAGAAAAAAAATATTGACAGCTGTGGGATTTGAACCCACGCCCTTTCGGACCAGAGCCTAAATCTGGCGCCTTAGACCACTCGGCCAAACTGTCTAGACATTTAAATGGATTGTGAAGTTTAATAGATTTCATACGAGAGTTCTTAGTTTAAGATGCTTTTTAGAATTCTGGTTGTCAAAAACATTGATGGAGCCTTCTTCACTCTTAACTCCAAGGCGGTGTTAGAGAGGCATCATGGAGAAAAACATAACATGAGGAATCGACGAATAGTATAAGAGACTCGAACACAATATCTCCATATGCATGCCCTTTTGGAGGACTCTTTCATGGAAGATAACCAACCAATGTCTTGAGATTTCATTTATAATAGGGTTAACAGGTATTTTGGTTTATAATGTTTGACCATTTTTGGATATTGGTACATCATGTTTTTTTTCTTAGTTTTGGTACTATATGTGTGCAGATTTTCTAGTTTTGGTCCGACCGTTACATTCGGTCAATTTATTCCGTTAAGTGACATGTGCAAGTCACGTGATCCACCATAAACTTTCAATTTTGTTCAGTTTAGTCCCTCTAATACTTTCTTAACTTTTTTTTTGTTCAATTTAGTTCCAAAGTTTTAAAATTGACCCATTTTGACAACTAGGTCCAATTGACCGAGCCCTGGGATAGTCCAGGGCTGGGTCTCACCCCGGTCAGGGTCACCTGGGTCCGGCAACCCCGATCGGCGTCAGACCCAGTCTATTGGACCTAGTTGTCCATTTTGGGTCAATTTTAATACTTCAGGACTAAATTGAATAACAAAAAAGTTAGGAAAGTATCAGAATGACTAAACTGAGCAAAATTAAAAGTTTTGGGTGGATCACGTGACTTGCACATGTCACTTAACAGAAAAAATGGACGGAATGTACGGTCAGACCAAAACTAGAAAAATCTATAAACATATGGTGCTTAAACTAGACAAAAAAAAAAACATTATGGATCAAAACTAAAAAATGGTGAAACATCATGGAGAAAAAAACTATTAACCCTTTATAATAATTCTAGAGTAATGAAACAAATACAAAAATTCAAAATGACAAACAAGAAAGCCAAATCCTCCTCGTTCTATCAACAGAAATGGATTTGCCTTACCTAATTAATGAACAAGAGGCTCAAATCCATATAAAGGGCCTGTCAGTCACTCAGTCACTCACTGTCAAGCTTCCCTTAATAAAATTACTTTACATCTTTGTTAATCACCAACCCCGCAAAAAACAAAACAAAAGAATCTTATTTAGAGATTACAACACAAAAATTCCAAAAATAATAATAATAAATCACAAAAAAGACCAGCCAAGTTTGTGTGGAACCCAAAGAGAAAGAAGTATGACCATGTTGCTGCTAGACTTTTCTATAATGGCTAAGAATCTTTTGTGCTTTACTTTCACTCGCCAATCTTTGATTAATCTCCAGTTTGGCCACACTAGCCCCTACCTTTGACACGGTAGGCTCCTTCACTTCCTCCTGCTCCTGCTCATGTTCCTCGTGTTGAGTTTTCTTCTCCTCGTTTTGAGTTTTGTTGTTTGGGATTCTGTTGTTGTTTAAGGTTTTGTTGTTTAGAGTTTTGTTGTTTACGGTTTTGTTGTCCAAGGTTTCGTTTTGGGTGGCATCGTCGGGTTGAAGCCACGGGTGTTGAAGGCACTGCTGAGCTGTTGGCCGCTTCTCTGGTGCAAAGTCAAGGAGAGGACACAGGAACTCTGACAACTCCCGAGCATCCGCCTCTGAAAACTTGTATCTGTCCATTAGCAACTGATCAAGCGACCAATACTTCAATCTACGGATCCTCTTCAGATCACCGTATTTGTCAAAGAAATCTTTTGACCTTGCTCCTCCTGTAGCTATCTGTTCATCAACACACCAACCTTTTTTTTAATGGCACTTTCCATGCAATGCAAACCCACATCTTTTATTCATGTGTTGAAAAAAATGAAAAATAGAGTAAGAGGAGTAGTTAGTTATAGGGGGGACCTTTTTGGGTATCTTTCCAAGGAGTTCCATCATCAGAGCTAGGTGATCCTGAAACCAACCAACAATATCCATCAACCGACAAGAATCAAGTTCGAATGGCAGAATACCCGAATTCCTAATTAACAATCAATACCCAAACACCATTATTTTACTTCATATCAATTGGACGCCTACATTACTAATCTATACTTCTGATGGTAAAAGATAAAACAAAATGTTTAAGCTAAAAAAAACCAAAAAGAACCGCCTCCTATAATAATAAGGAAGTGAAAACTGGAAGTCGTATCTATGTCCTCTTCTTAAGCTACTACTGTCTACAATACCAACAAAGCCATTGAAAGAAAGCAAATAACAATAAGCAAAATACCTCGTCCTCGCTGAAGCCTTGCCCCTCCTTGGGAGTGAACAACATGTCACCAGTAGCAAGCTCAAATGCAGTGCAAGCAAAAGACCACATGTCCACCGAAAAGGAATACCCAGACTGCAGTACAACCTCAGGAGCTCTATACTGCCTTGTCTGAATTTCCTCTGCAAATGGCCTATCTGCCCAACAAGCATTCCCAAAGTCAACAATTTTACATTTCACATCAATCCCATCCATATTCCTCCGAGACTTAGCCACTGCCTCTCCCATTGAAGACCTTCTTGCTGATATCTTAGCAACCGCTCTCTTTGCTCTCCTCTTCAACTTCTTCTCAATGAGATTCATAGAAACTCCAGTGTATCGACTGCCCTCAGGTCTCTCCAGTATTGGGGCAGTTCCGGACCTTACTGGGTCTTTGGATGCATCTATGGTAGTGTTAAGGAGTATATTTTCAGGCTTCAAATCCGTGTGGAGTATGCCAAGGTCTCGATGCAAGTAATCCAACCCAATCAATATGCATCTGCAGATTTCCCTAACTTTGTTCATCTCAAGGCCTTTATAGCGATTGTACTTAATTAGCCGAAGCAAGCTGTCACCAAGAAATTCAAGGACCATGCAGGGATGCTGTCCGTTTGGACCTGAATGCTTGAAGTGGTCTATTAAATGCACAACACATCTAGAATGTGAAGGGTCTTTATCAGCAATTGCAGATAAGACTTCAATCTCGTGAAGGGCCGCTTGAGCAAATTGGGCGGCACTCTTTTGTATCTTCAGAGCAACGTATTTCTGAAAGAAGAGCATCGGTATGTAAATTGTGGGTTATACTCTGTAAAAACAAACTATAGAAAAACAATCAAATATCATGTCCACAAATTGCCTGTCCAAATCTATTTCGGATGTGAATGTGGAGACATTGATTGTTAAAGGTATTCGACATATATATATATGAGATAAGCAATATAGGAAGAAAATGGACGAGCATACTGATAACTAATTTGCCACTTAGAAACATTGGTTTAAATTTGAAAACAGTTTATAGAATAGAGAGCTACTGAAAACTAGAAGATTAAGTACATAAAAGACTGAATCATGTGATAGTTTACCCGTTTCTAAATTGCATTGTCAATGTATATGTATAAACAGAAAACAGAAAATACTTGTCTTAACCATCTTAGTTATAAAAACAATCCTAAGGACAGATTGCATGACCCTGCAGTAATCCAAGTCCAACAAAATCATAATAGTTTTTAACACATGACCATATCTAAACATTGTCACTTTGCATAGATGGGCGTTTTAATTATTCAATCAAATTTATCCTGATATTATCAGTTACATCTTTTACATAAATACAACTCAGTTGTGTTGGCCATGTGAAGGCGACTACTAAACTTTTCTCTTTGTTTTGTTCATTTTGGCTAAAGAGGACACTAAGCATTTGCTTCTTAAATACAACAGCCTGCACTAAATACAATGATTCCTTTTCAAAGTAGAATTTTTGCCTAAAGTGGATTTCCAAGATTAAGGGTCCCCACTGAGCTAGCAATTAACGGAAATTTATTTATTAACATAATTTCGAACACCAGAAGATACACTAACACAAGATATGGTTCTTGATAGCGAACCCCAGACTCAAAATCACTTATCACTTGCTAGATAATCTAGCACAAACACTCAGATTTCGCCATACATAAAAAAAGCCATGTAGGATTAGATACAATATTAAACGCTGTAAAGCTTGTAGTTAAGGTCACAACCAGAAGAGCCATTTCAGATCAGATAAGGGCTAAAGCTTAGAAATGCTCCAGTTCCCTGTGACACAATTAAGTCCCAGCCGTCATAGCTCAATTCATAGTGAGAATGTTGACGATTTCCTTGAGGTGGCTAATATCATCCTATACGTGAGCAAGTTGTAACCAGAAAACTAAAAGTACTTGAGCAATTAAGGCACCCATTGTTTCTAGAGATATGCTCTAGCGCTCGGCCTCCATGAATCAATCATTCATGAAAAGAATTTCTAGCAAATTTCTCTATGATGAATTGTGTAATCATTGCATTATTCTTCAATTACATAATCCCTAATGATATTAGATCCAGAAGACTAACTAATCCGTTGACCAAAGGCTAAAAATCAAGAACTAGATCACACAAACAAGCTCCAGCTCCAATCATATGCATCCTAAAAGCATTTACTAGCAAAAACAATCTCCTGATCCAACAATCATCAAATCATTCCGAGAAAAGCCGATCAAAATCCAAACACGGATCAGTAAGAAGAATCGAATCAAGAAATGGAAGGAAAGAGATGAAGGAACAGAGACATACGGAGGATTGAGTATCGTAGGCGAGCCAGACTGTAGAGAACTGGCCCCATCCCAGTTTCTTCTGGGCGATGTATCTGCCGGAAGCGAACTGATCCCCGACCCGCACCGCGTGATACCCTCCCTTGCGGTAGGAGTCCATCCCTTCATCGTCCTCCTCGGACTCAGATGATGAAGAGCACGACATTTTCCGATGATCCCGTCTGCTGCTGCTGCTGCGGTTCTCGGTTGAAGATTTCTGTTGCGACTAAAAGAGAGACAACACCTGATGGTTTGTCCGGATCGGGATTTGGATCCAAATGAAGTGAATCAAAGTGGTTTGGATTGAGGAAGCTTGTGGTATGGTTTTCTTTCTTGGTCTTCTTCTTCTTGTTCGTGGGGTGGGTGTTAATCCGTTCTATATAAGGGGTGGAGACCTGTGAAAGAAAGAAAAGAATGATAGAGAGTGCGTATGTGTTGGTATGTGGCCTTCAACACAAGCCTCTCTCCACCTTTTTCTCTTTACTTGATTGATGATGGATGGATGGGTCTTTCAAATCCACACCTCTTCTTTACATTTTCTTTAAAAAGCTTTTCCCCTCACAATTTAATTTTTTTTTAAGAAAACGTTTGTTTATCTTAATGATAAATAATCAAATTATTATTAACTAAATAGCTAGCAAAATTTCCGTGAAAACATATTATTTATAGGATACATCTTCTAGGAGAAACAACCGAAATCTATTTTTTTTTTTCTTATGAATTTCACACAAGTAGTCACTCATAATTAAACCCACTAATAATAAATATTCAATTAATTATTTCAAATTACCAACTTCACAAATTTCGTTAAATTTAACAAAAATATCTAATTATTTATTTACGAAAGTCTGATTGCTTTAAACTAAGTAATTGTATTTTTAAGTAAAATTCAGTTATATGTATGTTTGATTATTTACTTCTTTGATATAGGATGAAATTTCAGTTCATTTATTGGTTGTATAACTTTGTTGATTTCGATGGTTTGAGAAGCCCCACACGGCACACGGAGTGTTCTATAAATATGGCGCATTAAAAAAAAATGAAGCTAGAAATAATAAAATTTAGAAAGAGTGGATTTTATTTTATTTTTATAGTCCAAGAAAGAGTGGATTTTATTTTATTTTTATAGTGCAAGAAAGGGTGGAATGACAAAGCATACATTACTTTCTCAAATTATTATTATTATTTTTAAAATATAAGCTGCCAAAAAATATGATATCTTCAGAGTTTATTTGATAAAAAATTTCAATAAGAAAGGAATGGGCTAGTAATGTTTGAGCTCTCCTACTCACGGTTTGAGTTTTTTTTTTTCCGACCAGACTTAGCGAGCAACTAGCACACGTACTGGCCTCGTCACGTAGCCCCACCAGCAGTCTAGTATAGTCAAGAGACCGATCCGTGTCCACCTCATATGTCTGAGGCGGTGTCTGAGTCAGGTGGGACCTGATATTTTTTTTAAACAAGTCACCACGAGGTGACGCCCTTGAGGTGTTTCGAACCAAGGACATCAGAACCAAACAATACGGGAGTAAGCGCTCTTGATCTTTAGATTACCACCATGGGACATAATTAAATATATCCACAATTTAGGGAAGTTTTAACTGTATGAATCAAGATATATTAGGTTGTCAAATTAGCTTTTGGTATAAAAAGGTTTTTTCCTTATTAAATAAGGTAACAAATACATGAATATTATTAATTAATAGATTTATTAATTTTTCTTTTAGTTAACTTCCTCTTGTGTTTCTCATGGGTGGCCCTAGGAGGGGTTCTCATTAGCCACTCGACGAGCGGTAAATTGCTGGTCATAAATATTTTTTCATTTACATGGGCACTAGCGGAGATTAAACCTCTAACGTTTGGTTAATGGATGAAATGCTGAACCATCAGTGACCACACCATATTACATAGTTTCTTCCTTATGTTAATTTTGCACTATCACATAAGTGAAAACAATTGACATGTGATCATTTAACTTCCTTACTAAGGAAATTTTTCAATTTCCTCTCTTTTTCACATGAACCCTAGAGTTCATATTCATCTTCACCTTCGACGGCTTCTTCCTCTTCTTCTACCTAATCACAGAACAAACTTTCCCGACACGTATCCCTGCAACACTTTTGGTTTTCTTTTGCTTCGGCTTCTCCCCGTCCGGCTGGACAAATTCGATTCCATGCATGTCTGACAACTGAGCCTCTGCAAGCAAGCTTTCCCTCTCAGTAATCATTACACTTTCCCCTAAACATGCCTATCCATAAACTATCCACTTCCCATTTCATCTTCCACATCCGCGCAGAAAACACATGAGATTAAAGAGAATTTTTTTTTGTCTGTCAATTTACTCACCCTCACCTACCTCGGCTCATAATAACTTCATGGTGAATCTCAACCTTGTCTTGCTTGGCCGCTTTCTCAACCCCATAAGAATGAGTGTGGTCATGGTTAACAACTACGTGGAGAACCAATGGAGAACTGAGAATGTCCCTGAGATCATCAGACGATATGACAATTCCTGGGTGTTTATTTTTTGCTCAGCTGAAGAAGCTCAAGAGGTCTTCCAGAATGGTCCCTTCATCATTGAAGGAAACCTTCTAGGTTTTGCTAGACCAACTGTTGAAAATCCTTTCCTTGAGGTGGATTTCTCAAGAATTCCGACTTGGATAGAGCTCAGGGAAATACCTCACGTGCTTATGGAGAAAGAATATGTGGAGTTCTTGGCCTCAGCTGTGGGGGAAGTAATTCGATCGGAGTTGCATGCCACTCACCCTTGGCTAACTACCCATCCTAGGGTTTTAGTTTACATGAACTACCGAAACCCAGTCCTACCATCTATAGGTGTCTCGACTGGTACTGTTGAATCTGAGGTTCTGATATCTTACAGGCCAGGTCTTCCCTGCAGGAGGTGTGGACGCTTTGGTCACACGCTTGGTCACTGTCGTGTAGTAGAAGAAATTGTCATTAGGGATCTTAACACCATGTTCCTTCGACTTACTGAAAGAGCTGGTGTAGGTCCTATTCCAGATGATTCACATGACCTTTACACCTTTGGAAACAGGGGCTCTGGGTTGCTTACAAATTGGATCCCCTATACCTCTGATGATCGAAGGAAAACACCCACTCAGGGTGGCACTAATTAATCTTCCCAGGCCAGACAATCTGAAGGACCCTCTAGAGTTGCTGAATCAAATTGACATGCACACCCATCAGAACTTGCTCAGAGAATCACTCTCTCGGTTGCACGTCACAGAACCACAAATCTGCCACAGCAAAGGATATCATCAACCTCTACACAGGTACCCCAAGCTACCACTGAACCAATACCTACTATTCCTACCTCAAGCCCTATAATGATTGAGTCATCTGCTTCAGATTCCCTTCTTCTTTTTACTACCTCACCAACCAGTGTGCTGCCATACCCTCCATCCCATCATTCTCACCAAGTAAACCAGGTTCCACCACAGCACCCATCTGTTGCATACCCATACTTCATTTACCCACCACAACCTTACCCCTTTGCTGCTCATTTTCCCCATTTCCAACCACCACAACCTTTCCCATCTTTCCCAAGTTCACCTCAAACAATGCACTTCCCAGGCTATCCACCATTAGTTGTATACTGCTCGTGGCCTTATCTTGGATTCCACCAATACCACAACCTTCCTCTTCAGATATTACTCGTTCACATGCTAATCAAACCACGTACCAAGCTCCTCCACCGGGATTTTCCCCCTTGTTAACTCACTCTCATCCTCTCTCCTAGCTACCAGCAATGTTTTGCAGACACAACCATCGTCAGTTACTTGTCAACCAAGCATCCCTTCCACTGTTAGGAATAGAGCCTTCACAAGTGCTGCTCAGACCCAAATGGCGCCAATACATACCCAACCGAGGACTCCAAGCAATGAAACAGTTGATGTCTACATGGATGACTCAACTCTTGCAGAGCAACTTGTTTTGATGGAGCAATTCAATCTTCAAGAACAGAATGCTTTTAGCTTTGATACACCTTTCACTACTCACCAAACTTTGCAGAGATCCTCCCCAAGCATCATTCCTATGGTTCAAGTTGTCCAGTAGGCAGCCCTCCCAACCCAAACCACAAATTTGGACACCGCTATAGTACATCATCGTCTAGGAAAGGACCCCATGCAATTTCCTGAATCAAGTCGTTCTACAAGGAGAGTCTGGACCCGCAGACCATTCCAACCAAATGCTCCACTCCCAATCCTTGGTGTTAGACAGAGGCATGATGAAGAAGATGAATTGAATTACCTCAGAAGACTTCGTCCAAGACTGGAGCATCAGGAGGATCATCAATCTCCACAAATAGCTTCTTCCAGCTCAAGGATAAATGCTCCCCAGCTAGTCATTTTCCAGATTTTGAGGAGGTATCACAACTTTTCCACTCTTGGTATAGTGATTTTTACTCATTGTATTATCATGTTACTGCTATAGAGTGCTGTTTTGCAGAGGGGTCTATGAGACCTTCTCTGCATCCATTATTTTAACATTGACCTGGAATTGTCAAGACATTGGAAGAGCCTTGACAATTCAACATCTGAGACGCCTCATTAACCTCTGGAGGCCTCATTTTGTTTTTCTCTCTGAGATCACGAGTAATTTGAGTAGATTGAAACAATCTTTGTTTAATCTAGGATACACCAGTAGCTTTGATTACCCACCAGAAAATACTAGAGGAGGCTTGATTTTGGCATGGAAGTTTGTTCATCAAGTTGACCTTATCCTTACTCATAGAAACCTCATCCATGTTAATATCAAGGAAACTCCTTCCTCTTGGGTTGCTTCTTTTGTCTATGCCCCTAGTAAGTTTATCAGGCGTCATGATTTCTGGTCAACTCTTCACTCTCTTCCAAATATTCACAGTCTGCCCTGGTTACTTATATGAGACTTCAATGATATTTGGGCTCAATCTGAGAAACATGGGGGCAACACATTGTCAGCTGATCGTCTAATTTAAGTTCATGATTGGTCAGACTCTCTTAACCTCCTAGATATAGGCGCTCAAGGTCCAAACTTTACCTGGTCTAATAGGAGAACTCCTCCAGATCTAATCCTGGAAAGATTAGATAGAGCATTAGTAACTCCAGAATGGCTCCATGTGTTTCCTAATGCTGCATTGTTTAACTTAGCTAGACTAGGTTCTGATCATTGCCCAATCATGCTGAATACCAATTCACATACCTCTTCCATTGGTAGAAGACCTTTTAGATTTGAAAATATGTGGATGGATCATCCTGACTTTCATAATGCCTTGCACACTTCTTGGAACAAAATCACCTCCAACCCTCCTCAATCAACTCTCCATTTCAAACTTTCTCGATTAGCCCAAGATCTGAAAGTTTGGAATAAATCGACTTTTGGAAATGTGCAAGTCAAGATTGCTGAAACTCTGCTATCCTTGCATCACTGTCAAGAATCTTCCCCCTCACTCCACTGAAGAGTTAGAATTGGAAAAAACACCTGAATGATCTTTACTTTGAAGAGGATTGTTTATGGAAGCATAAATCAAGAGAACAATGGCTTGTAATGAGAGATAGAAATACAAAATTCTTTCATGCTAAAATCTTAGCTAGGAGGCAAATCAATAAACTTAGCTGGACAATGGCTTCTAATGGAGAATGGCTTACACAACCGCAATACATCTACTCTCATGTGGTGGATCACTTTACCCAACTTTTCACTGCTCAACAACCAATAAATGAGTTTTCCCTTCTTCAAGTCATTCGCTCTCAAGTTCTTGGTCTGGATTCCCTAGGTAGACCAATTCATAATGGCGAAATCCTTGCAGCTCTTAGAGACCTCAACATAGACAAGTCCCCAGGCCCTGATGGCTTCCCACTAGGATTCTTTCAAAAACAATGGCCCACACTTTCAGAGGACACTTTAAGTTCCATTAACTCCTTCTTCCAAACTGGCAAGCTCTTAAGGGATCTCAACAAAAAATTTGTGGTTTTAATTCCAAAAATATATCAACCACAAACTATCCAACAATGGAGACCCATTAGCCTTTGCACCTCGGTCTACAAAATCATCTCCAAAATCCTCTACAATAGATTGAAGGAGGTCCTTCCAATGATCATTTCACATTTAAGAGTGCCTTTGGTAAAGGTAGACTTATCTTGACAACACTCTCCCGGCTCAGGAAATCCTTCATGTCATTAGGAAAAGAAGAAGATGTAAGATAGGTCTCATGGCTCTTAAACTAGATATGACCAAAGCTTTTTACAGAATTGAGTGGCCCATCCTAAAAGCTACAATGCTTAAATTAGGTTTTCCCACACAATTTGTAGACTGGATCATGGAATGTGTCTCATCCTCAACATTGTCAATTTTTTTATCAATGGTTCTCCTTCTCCACACATTACTCCCTCAAGAGGCCTTAGATAGGGAGACCCTCTTTCTCCCTTTCTTTTCATCCTTTGTGCTGAAATCCTCTCGAGGAACCTCACTAATCATCAAGATACAAGGCTCATTTCTCGGATCAAACCAGGAGCTCCTTGCCCTGCAGTAAATCATCTTATCTTTGCAGATGATAGATTCATTTTCATGGAGGCAAAACAATCAAACATCTCTCCTTGCAGAACCTTCTCTTACTGTATGAGCAGCAATCAGGTCAACTTGTGAACTTCACAAAATCTAGCATCCTTTTCAGTCACAACACTATTCCCAACCTTCAGGACACCCTTATGCAATCAATGGGAATAAAAAAGATGCAAGACTCTGATCTTTACTTGGGCTTACCTATAAACTGGATCATACAGAAACAATTAATAGGAAACACGCTCCTTGAACGCATATCTCAGAGCATTCAGGGATGGAGGGGAAAACTCCTGAATGCTGCTGGAAAAGAGATTCTAATCAAATCAACAGCATCGTCTATCCCAACATATGTTATGTCTTGTATTAGGTTGCCTCTTTATTTTCACCATAAGCTTGAATCAATTCTGAGAAACTTCTAGTGGCACTCCAAACCTGATAAGAGGGGCATCCCCTGGGTTTCCTGGCACAAACTAACTCGCAGTAAATCAGTGGGAGGTTTAGGTTTTAAAGATTCCAAACATCAGAATAATGCCCTGTTACTTAAACAAATCTAGCGTCTCCTAACTTCAACAGACTCCTTGTGGGCTCATTGTCTCAGACTGAAATACCTCTCACATGAATCCTTCTTTACTTCTAAACCAAGACAATACCATAGCCTTGTTTGGAGAACATTGCTCAGCATCAGACCTCTTTTCCTGCATGGGATACGCTGGTTTGTTGGAAACGGACATTCAAAAAATTTTTGGACAGATCCTTGGGTCCCAAACATACCTTCCTTAGCTAAATTGGATGAATTTGGAAGATCCCCCCCCCCCTTTCACATTAAAGTGAATCAATTCTTGAATACACAGAATTCCACCTGGAACATTCCTTCTCTGCAAGCAACTCTTCACCCAATTCTAGTAGAAACAATTACTACCATTAATCTTCCTATCTTTCCAACTCAAGATTCCCTCAACTGGGTCCCTAACTCCTCAGGAACTTACTCATTTAAGACCGGCTACTGTTTACTATCCACTTTGGAGCACAACCTTAAATATGGTTCAACCTCGGCACCCCCTATGATTGCTAGTTCTAATTTCTGGAATAAGCTCTGGACTTCTAAACTTATTCCAAAGATTAAAATGTTCGCCTGGAAGGGGTGTTCTGGGGGTCTAGCTCTTGGAGCTAACCTCCAACTACGCATTCTTTAATCCCTCTTGTCCTCTTTGTGGAAACTTTCCGAAAACCTGGAATTATCTCATGAGGAAATGTCAATTTGCTCAACATATTTGGTTTGCTTCTAGTTTTACAGTTAGAAGCGACTGCTTGCCCTTATCTACTGTTCAAGATTGGTTACTCTATTCTCTGGTCCATTTGGATTGTGAGAAACCAGTTGGTGTTCAAGGCAAAACAACCTCGTATAGATGAAGTTATGAATGCACTTAACAGATTATGTATTGATAATGCTTATGTATTTGATGCTCGAACAGGATCAAGACCACCAGCCTTAACAGGGAGACAATTTCTTCCACAACCCTTAGAGTCTTGGGGGAACTTGCTGCTGCCACACTCATGGACTATTGTTTCTGATGGAGCTTATGATTCGGAAGCAGGATTAATCTCAGGAGCAGCACTCATTTATAACTCTTTTGATCATATTTATTCAGTTTCTTTGTCTTTTATGTCTGGTTCATCCCCTCTTTTGGCAGAAGGTCTTGCTTGTAGGAATGCTCTTTTGTTAGCTTTTCCCTTCAGGAAGGAGTCAATCATCATCAGAACAGAGTCGACTCAATTGATTCAGGCAATCAAAGGATCATCTCTACATCAAGCAGAACTCTTTCCTTTACTCAATGACTTAAAAACACTCTGTTCTTAGTTTTCCTTTCTTGTAATTGTTAAAGTTCCTAGAATAGGAGTTCGTTCTGAACATCGTCTTGCTAGATTCGCTTTAAATTTTAGAACTCAAGGTACTTGGATGCATCCATTTCCGCACCATTTACCCCTTTGGTAACTGTGGTTCTAATATATCTCCAATTACCAAAAAAAATTTGACATCTGATCGATATATATATATATATATATATATATATATATATATATATATATATATATATATATATATATATATATATATATTATTCACCCTCAATCATTCTCATTACTTTTAAATTTTAATTTTTTTGCATATCTGATCCAACCCATATATATAAGAGTTACATATGAAACATTATTCTGACTTTACTCGAAACCCAGATGTATGCTTTTACTTTCCAGGTGCAGTAGTCATATCAGATATTTGAAAATAAAATATGAAGGTAATGAAGATAATAAATATTGATATATAATGTCATTTGACATGTTATTTTTCATCTCACGCGTCAATTTTCCATTAACGATTATGATGGGTCACGCTTGCTGAGGTTCTGGTCTTGGCGGTCTTTCTCGAGTCGGGATCGCTTGTCTTGATCGTATTCCGCTCTTCTCACTCCTTACCTCGCTTACCTGCACAAGGGGTAAGCCGGAAGGGTGTCCGGCGAACCCTCTCCAATGCTAAAATGAGAGTTCGGTTTTAGAGAGATAAAGTTCTAGAGAGAGGTCAGAGCATTCAAGTGAAATCAAGTTGTAAATGAGAGATATGAGACCCTATTTATAGGGATTGTGATCTTGGCATCGGAGGGGCCCACATTATTGAGTGGGGTCCGTGTAATATTCCATACGGGACGGTAATGCGTGTCGTGCGCGTAGCCCGGGTGTTGGTCACCCTGGCATCGGGGCCTAGCGCGGGACGCGTCGGCCCATCATGAACGGACTAGTCCAGTCGGAGGTCTTTTGGGAGAACTAGCGCGTATCTTCGGGTCTCAGTCACTTACCGTGTTCGGGGTCGACGGGGCGACCATGTCGAGCCTAAGTGAGGTCCAATTGGGTGTATATCCATCATTTTCCCCCTAGTCAAGCACTGGTTTCACATTTACTTGGCTCTATTTATTTTGAAAGGATGCACACCCGATTGGTACCTCGGCTATACTTTACCTCTTTAATGAGTCTCTCATTGTCAGTGCGCGCTGCCCGACTGTTGTTCCTTCCTTGCTAGGAGGGTGCTCAACCTATGACATTATCATAATCATAGATGCAAAAATATACACAAGTATGGGGTAAGTCATAAGTGTGTAAACATATGATTTCATGGATGTAAGCATTGGTACGGATCATACGTGCTTGTAATGAATCGTAAGTAATATTCCAAGTGAATGCATGCGTGTTGACATGGGTACGTGCGTATGTACGTGATAGAGCATGTATGAATGAGTGTGTGTATGTCATCATGTGTGCATGTATGAGTATTCCAAGATAGTGTCATTTGATTCAAGTGAGTATACGCATGTAATGATCATGAAAAAATTCTAAGTGTTGGACAATACTAGCATTGATGCATACAGATGCATACATGTAAATCATGGAAAAAATTCTAAGTGTTGGACAACACTTGTATTGATGCGTATGGATGCATACATGTAAATCAATGAAAAAAATTCTAAGTGTTGGAGAACACTAGCATTGGGCATATGGATGCATACATGTAAATCATGGAAAAAAATTCTAAGTGTTGGAGAATACTAGTATTGATGCATATGGATGTATACATGTAAATCATGGAAAAAAGTGTTGGGGAACACTACTATTGATGCATACGGATGCATACATGTAAATCATTGAAAAAATTATAAGTGTTGGAGAAAAATATTATTGATGCATATGGATGCATACATGTAAATCATGGAAAAAATTCTAAGTGTTGGAGAACACTAGTATTGATCATACGAATGCATACATGTAAATCATGAAAAAATTCAAGTATTGGACAACACTTGTATTGATGCATATGGATGCATATATGTAAATCACGTGTGTATGACTTAGCCAAAAATAGTGATACTATATGCATAAGCATATGATAGTAAATGATATCAATGTAAATAAGATTCATTTAATCTAAGCGTTTATATTAAAATCAATGGTGGGGATGTGGCCACTTTAGCCAAAACCCTATCGTCATCTCCTTAAAAAAGGGGGGGGGGTGTATGTCACCCTTTTTTTTAGCCACCAAAAATCAAATATTCACCACCATTAAAAAAATTCATTCTTTTTATTTACTTGGGCACCAAGAAATCACCATAGCTAGGTTTAGGATCTCGGTTTAATCATCGGTTTAGTCTTGATCCGATTAATCGACCCAGACTTGGTTCGATTCCGGTTTGATTTCCACCGGAACAGCTCACGGTGGGTGAAGGGTCTCACAGCTGCGGCAACCTTTGGCTTAGGGAGATCCGGCAGCGGCGGCTCGTGGCATTAGAGGCTACGACGACCACGGAAGGAGGCAGGGGCAGCGTTTCCTTCGGCAGCAGCGGCTCCGACCAGTGGTTAGCTAGTCTCCGGCGACGCAGCTTTGTCCGGCGGGATTACTTCCGGCGACCATCCCGGTTCAACTGAACCGGTTCTCATCTGGTCGGTTCGGCTCGGTTTGCTTCGGGCGATTTGATTTCGTCGCCGAGCTCGATTTTGAAGATCCAAACTTTACCCTCTCGTTTCCTATCTTTAATCATAGTCGAGACAAATATTTGTAATATATGGTTATATAAAAAATAATTGAATCATTGCATGTAATCGGAAAGGGGTTACCTTTACTCCGATTTTTAAAAAAAATTGGTTTGAAAATTCCATTTTTCTCGAGTAGAAATGTCGTTGTTTCTGTTCGAGTTGTTTTTCATATGGTCATTTTGTGCATACCTATAATCATAAAATTAACATGTAAATATTTTCCCCCTAAGTAGGCTTGTTAATACCTTAGACGTGAGGTGTTGGGTCTCGCGTCGGTGGTGTCGTGCGTTATGCTTACGCTGCCTTGGCGTGTTCATATATTGGACGTAGGGGGTTGTTGCGTCCGGATTGAACAGAGTCGTGAGGATGCGTCTGTGGTTGTGCGGGCTGTAACCCTTCCGTCGGAGGTTGGGCCACTGATGAGTGTTCAGACTTGCTCCCGGGTGAGGATTGTGTCTCGGATTGGCTGTGACTCGGTACGAATGTGACTCGGTACGGATGTGACTCGGTACGGATGTGACTCGGTACGGTTGTGACTCGACGTCGGATCCTGCACTAAGGACCAATGCTAGCACGGAGAGGGGGGGTGGTGCTAGCGGAGCCCTCTCCGATGCTTAAGTCACTATAGTGGCAAAAAGGTAATTTCTAGAGAGAGAGAATTTCTAGAGAGAAGTCAGAGCTCAAAATACCAAAGTTGGGCAAATGAGAGAATGTGTGAAAATGGGTGGCCAAGACCTCCTATTTATAGGCTTTCTTGGGACCGGACCCGGTTTTAAAGCGGTTTGATGACGGTTCAAGATCATGCGGTAACCGTCATCCATGTTGGTAATGTGCGAACTTGACTTCTCTACGCGTAACGGTAATCGCGGATACGGTAATGGCGCGATACCCGTAAGGTAATCCGGACCTCGTCGAATTTGGGCAATTCGGCGAGGTCCGGATTGCCGCGCAATCCGGACGCGTGTAAAGGCGCTTCCGGACCGTTTTCATACCGTGGGAGGTGTTTTTAAACCGAGATGTAATTTTCGACACGTTTATGAGGCCCGAAATGTAAACACGAACCCGAATTGGACATTTATCCATCACTTGCCCCCGAGTCAAGTAACGGTTTAGAACCTTTCTTGACTCTATTTTAAGTTAGGATATTTGTCCAATTTGAGTTTGACGCTAACCTTTCGGTTTTGATCGTTGGTCGGACGCAAGCATCTTGATTTCGTCCGTCGCTTGATTTTCCGGCCGAATGGCTTTGTTTCCTATCATCATGGTTAGTGCAATAGGAAATGTATATGCGCGAATATGATTATCGTCGGAGACATGAGCAAACGGTAATGCGCTATGCGAACATGTATCTATCCATATGCGTACATAAGTAATAGTCATGGCAAGATTGTAATTACGCAATGCAAGAAATAGAAAACGTACGTTTCTAAAATGACTAAGTGATTACCGAATCATGAACCATGTTATTACCACATACGTGTATAGTAATGGATTTGATACGTGCAATGTCAAGACATGTATAGGAGTAGATATTTTAAGAGGAGAGTGTAGAGTATACCGTAGGGGTTTAGTCTTGAGTGTAGGTAAACTAATCCTTTGATCCTTATCCACAAAGCATCTCTTTGGGATTAGTAAATACACACATCCCCATTTATCCTTCCAGCATCCTAGGAGTTCACCATTCCACTCCCTTTGCAGGTAATTTACTCACTCTTTCCCGAAATTGCTTTTGTGCTCAAAATTTCTTCGCCGTCGTGGAGCTTAGATACGTTTTGACAGTTTCGGGTCTAATTTGTTGCTTTTTTTTGGACGTTGACACCACCATTCGACTCGGTTCGTCCCAAGGATTCCAACGCCACCTTCGGAGCCTCCAGGAGCCACCGGACGCGCCCTCACGCGCCGCCGCGAGTGGGGCTTCTTCACCGGAGCGTGTGGGCCACGCGCCGCCTTCCCGACCTCGCCTCGTTGCGGTCCTTACCTTCCCGGAATCTTCTCGACGAGGGGAATCCATTGGGATACTTTTCGTCACGTTTTGAGGTAGTTTAGAAACTCAATTTTAAAAGATAGCTTCGACTTGATTTCGAATGTCGCCGGATTGTTGTTCGTTTGAGCTATTTTTCGTTGTTGACATGTGGGACTGCTTGTTGATGTTTATACGTCGAGTAATTGCTGATTGATTGCCATCATTATCGTCGTTTGTCCATAATTTAGGCGATTTTTCATTTCCATGGGTATTTGATGTAGAATTTCCCGTATCTTCGCGTAGAAGCTTTTTTGGTCGATATGCATGATTTTCCTTCTTGGCGGGTTTTTTGGTTGACGGGGATTGCCCAATAACTTTAGGCATAGTCACTAGTCGTCTTGACGCCTTAGAGAAAAATTTCCCTTAAGTGTTGCCACGTTCGATCCTTACGGTTTGTCGCGTTAATTCCATCGTTTGCATGATAGCTCCTTAAGACGTTAGTCCCTTCTATGGTACATACCAACTTTACTATGTGCGTGGAACTTGGCTACGTGCGTTGACTTTTGTTACGCGCGTTGACTTTGATACGCGCATTGATGTTGATACGCGCGTTGATGTTGATACGCGCGTTGACTTTGATACGCACATTGATGTTGATACGCGCGCTAACCTTAATACGCGCATTGATGTTGATACGCGCGTTGACCTTGATAAGCGCGTTGATGTTGATATGCGCGTTAACCTTGATACGCGCGTTGATGTTGATATGCGCGTTAACCTTGATACGCGCATTGATGTTGATACGCGCGTTAACCTTGATACGCGCGTTGATGTGTTGAAGAGGTTGCCCCCCTTGCGCGATGCTTGTTACTTGCTGCACGAAGACTAATAAGTCTTGTATGGAGCGTTTGTTGCATAAGTGCTTGAACAAGTGTTGGTGCGTGTTTGCACACTGACTGGATTGTTGATAACACTTTCCAGGATATCGTTGGCTTGCAGTTTCTGTTCTTAGCATAATTCCCGAAAGATCCAACGCAGGGGCGCGTTCCTCGAGCGATTCTTAGTTCTTTATGCTGAGCATGACCGTGCTAATTCCTTCTTGTGATAAAGGAAATAGAGTTGAGGGTTGTGTAGAGATGTCTTCTGCCCCCCGGTCGAGGGACCGGCCCAAGGAGGAGCGTTACTCCTACTGAGGTAAGTGTTTGTTGATAATTCTTTGTTCACGCTTTTGCTTGCATGACATTTCGTCACCTGGACATTGTTAAGTGTTGTGATCGCCCTTCTTGGCTAGACTCCAAGGCATGGCGAGGTGGGTAGAGCATAGGCTGTTGCGACTTGCACATTATAGATTTTGTTTGGAGAAAACGGTGGCAATTTCTGCTTGTTCCGCCGAGTCCTGTTAGAGATGATGGCATTCTTTAATCTGTGCCATCTTTTGGATATGTTGAACTCGTTTCTGAGTTTGTTTGCCCCCCAGCTTCTATGCTTGAAGACTTGTTGTAGTTGTTCCTTAGTTGTTGCTTACGACTTGTTCGCTTTGAACTACGTCGTTTGAACCTGCTTTATACATAGTAGTTTGCATGATAACTTGTTAGTAATATTTCATACCGTTATCACTTACTGTGTTTATTGAATGCGGATGACTAGTAACGTAGACATAGTCCCTGCAATCGTGACCGATAGCCACTTCCTGATTGATAAGTTGAGAGGTTCTCCTGATTGTTTGCCTGATGCATTATGCATATTGCCCTTCTTTCCTGAATAGGTTGCCGCTATATGTGTTGCAACCTGCCGAATATTTTTGCGTATAGCAATATATCTCAACAAGTAGTGTATTTGAAAAGTGCTATCTTGGCTAAGCAAGATACTAGTTTATACCGTCTCTTAGTTCCACTCTAAGGCGACGTTGTACAAGACTCTACTTGTAGATTTAATGAGTTTTAAACAGGGTGCGCACCTGCCAGCGTGTATCAACCCGCGTTGGGGAAGCATACGTAAAAGTATTATTTGAGGGGTGTAATCTTGGCTAAGTAAGATACTAGTTTATACCGTCTCTTAGTTCCACTCTAAGGCGACGTTGTACAAGACTCGACTTGTAAATTTTATGAGTTTTAAACAGGGAGCGCACCTGCCAGCGTGTATCAACCCGTGTTGGGGTAGCATACGTAAAAACATTTTTGTTTTTGAAGAAGCATTTTGTGAATCCTAAAAAGCTTGTTGGTAAAATATTTGAGAAAATATTTTGCCATTGAATGTGATACATCCAAAAAACCGTGTTGATAAATTTTTTTGGAAAGGTGTTTGATACATGAAATATTTGATAAAATATTTGACAAAATATTTGGTAAAATGTTTGAAAAAATACTTGTGATACATGATTCCTGCGTCCAGGGACCATGTAACACTTTTTTGAAAATATGAATTGTGATGCATGTTTTCTGCGTCCAGGAACCATGCATCACGGTTTGAAAATCTGTAGTACGGAATTGTCATCTTAACCAGAGGACTTTTGCCGTATAAAACGAATTCTGGCCCGGAATTCGGAGTGTCGTCTAGACAGAGGACACTGAAGAATGAACCCTTACTCGGAATTCGGAGTGTC
This sequence comes from Clarkia xantiana subsp. parviflora, assembly GCA_036873135.1. Lineage (NCBI taxonomy): Eukaryota > Viridiplantae > Streptophyta > Magnoliopsida > Myrtales > Onagraceae > Clarkia > Clarkia xantiana. The sequence continues at coordinate 12,378,502 of JAPTYO010000012.1, read as the reverse complement.
ATCTAAACAGAGGACACTCATAACAAAGAATGAACCCTTACTCGGAATCCGGAGTTTCGTCTAAACAGAGGACACTCATAACAAAGAATGAACCCTTACTCGGAATCCAGAGTGTCGTCTAAACAGAGGACACTCATAACAAAGAATGAACCCTTACTCGGAATCCGAAGTGTCGTCTAAACAGAGGACACTCATAACAAAGAATGAACCCTTACTCGGAATCCGGAGTGTCGTCTAAACAGAGGACACTCATAACAAAGAATGAACCCTTACTCGGAATCCGGAGTGTCGTCTAAACAGAGGACACTCATAACAAAGAATGAACCCTTACTCGGAATCCGGAGTGTCGTCTAAACAGAGGACACTCATAACAAAGAATGAACCCTTACTCGGAATCCGGAGTGTCGTCTAAACAGAGGACACTCATAACAAAGAATGAACCCTTACTCGGAATCCGGAGTGTCGTCTAAACAGAGGACACTCATAACTTAAGGGGTGATCAGCCCCGTTTGCCCATCCTGTTCTGAATCCAGGGAATGGCTATGAACATGAGGATTTGCCTCTAACCAGGGATGTCACAGCATGTCATTTTTTAGAAGTAAACATGGGGCTTGTCTTTTAAAAAAGAGGATACATCAACATGCTATTTTGATAGTGTTGGATCACGGTGGAACTCCGGCACGGATCTTGACGGCAATCCTAGCTCCTTTGCTCCACGCAATCCTGCAAGAGGGGATAGACCGGGCGGTGACCCAGAATCCCTCTCCGATGCTTAAATGAGTACCTCGTCTGACTGGCAAGCAACAGATATCAAAAGTATTGAATTTCAGCGTAAGTGATCTGAGATGACCTCCTGCCTTTTTATAGGCAGAGAGATGTCTCAGGTACCTGGCGAACCGTTAGGGGTGGTTAGCCCGTATCCCGCTTATCTCGTACATGATCTCACGTATCTTAGCCATGCCCCGCGTATCTCGGCCACAATCCGTGTATCTTAACCACGTTCCGTATATCTCGGCCACGCCCCGCATATCTTGGCTTTATCCTCTGATAACGAGTCCCGACTCCCGTCGGGGACTCCAGAGTTATCTTATTGTGTCACCGCTCGGGGCCCCTCGTCATCGCGACAGGGCCAATCATTTTCAGGGATTCATCATCGGGGCCTACTTAAGGCTTCTCATCGGGAGCCTCCAGCTCCGCTGTCGGGACCGACTCTGTCGGGACCTTACTTCGTCGGGACTTCCTTCGTCGGGACCCTTCTCCTAGGTCATCTTGACCCTTACTTTGGGCCTGGTGGGCTTGTTTGCCGTTTCATCGCCGTTAAAGGGCCTGACGGCTATAATCGGACCCATCATCTGCCCCCAAGACATGAGGGACTTTTGGTTCGTCGTGTCTTCCAACTCCCGATTTTACAATACTAGAGTCGGGGATCTGTTCCTTGGTTCAGTTGCTTTAATTTGTCAGTCTTCTCCTCCACGTTTCCTCAGGGTTTTGTGGATAACTGCTATATCCAAAGGTCTCTTCGGTTCTCTAGTGCATTAAATGCAGTCAGATAATGGAGTGACGTCATCAGTACCCGTGCCTGACTCTCTGTGTCTGCTTTCGCTGAAAAGTGCTTTTCAGGATATTTCATCATTGCGTCTGCTGCAGTTCCGCACGTTTCATCTCAACGGTCCGGATCAGAACGTTTTCATTTCGATGGTTCAGATTAAACCGTCCCTTCAACTGTCCTCTTTGTCTATAAAATCCTAACCATGGGCACAGTTTCACTTTACCATTTATAAATTTTCGAAAGCTTTCTGCAACTCTTGAGTCCTTAGCGTTTCTTCGGCCATCTTTCCGGCAATGTCAGGTTCATTCTTCCAACCTCCCATTATCATGTCGGGTAAGGATTTCTTCTCTATTGTTCGTCTTCATCTTTGCTTAGTTTGATTGTCATTTCCCGGAGAAACCTAACGTGCCTTTCAATGGCTGCTTTCAGATAGGGGGTCTGGTTTCGAGGGAAGGAAGCCTTTCAACTTCGACCATGTTCTGAACGAAATTTCCAGCACTGCTTATGATGCAGCTCTCCGGGAAGGATGTATCATTTCCACCAAAGAAGCCGATGCTCAAGGCCGGAAATGCATACCACAAGTTCAGAGTGAAGAGGAGCTAATTCTTCATCGGAAACTCCTCGATCCCATGATCCCGATAGCCAATCCTCCAACGGCTGATCCTGTGGGGCCTTCTGCCACTAACTCCGTGGACCCAGCTGCTGCCAACGCTGCCGACCAGGACCAAGTTTGAATGTTTACTTTTTAGAGTCCTTGTATCCTCTTCTCTTTTGTCCTCGTTGGGCCCTCGAGCCCTTATCAATATCAGACTTCTTTAGCTCCGGTCGTTGTACTTCTCCGAGTGACTTTACTATACGCGCTTAGGTCGAAACCTCGACACTTAAGATATTCTTGTACGTCCTTCCCGACGATTTAATAACTTGCACCACTTAAGGCGACTTAACATCGAGTGCATCACTTAAGACGACTTAGTTCCTAGCTGTCGAAACCTCGACACTTAAGACATTCTTGTACGTCCTTCCCGACGATTTAATAACTTGCACCACCTAAGGCGACTTAACATCGAGTGCATCACTTAAGACGACTTTCGGATACTTAGAATAAATCTAAGAATCGTGCACCACTGAAGGCGTCTTTCATCGTGCACCACCGAAGGTGACTTTCATCATGCACCACTGAAGGCGACTTTCATCGTGCACCACTGAAGGCAACTTTCCTCGTGCACCACTGAAGGCGACTTTCATCGTGCACCACTAAAGGCGACTTTCGTCGTGCACCACTGAAGGCGACTTTCATCGTGCACCACTGAAGGCGACTTTTGTCGTTCACCACTGAAGACGACTTTCATCGTGCACCACTGAAGGCGACTTTTGTCGTGCACCACTGAAGGCGACTTTTGTCGTGCACCACTGAAGGCGACTTTTGTCGTGCACCACTGAAGGCGACTTTTGTCGTGCACCACTAAAGGCGGCTTTCGTCGTGCACCACTGAAGGCGACTTTCATCGTGCACCACTGAAGGCGACTTTTGTCGTGCACCACTGAAGGCGACTTTTGTACTTAACATAAATCTAAGGACAACTCTTGTTTGGAAGCAACCTCTTTATTTATTGGCATAAAATAGGTTTACATCGAATCGATAAATAGCATACACCACTTAAGGCGATTTTACATTGGGCACCACTTAAGGCGACTTTATTGGGCACCACTTAAGGCGACTTTATCGGGCACCACTTAAGGCGACTTTCTTCAAGTATGGTGTTTCTTCAAGTGTTCGCCACTGAAAGAATGCTTTAACGTCCTGCCATCGAGGTCTTCCAACTTGTATGCGTTCGGAGCTGGCATCCCTACGACCTTATAAGGTCCTTCCCATTTTGGTGACATCTTGTTGATTCGATCCAAAAGGGTGAATTCGTTGCGACGCCACACCAGCTCCCCGACGAAGAACTGTCGGGACTTCACTCGCCGATTATAGTACCTGGCCGTCGCTAAGCGCATTCGTGCTTGGACTTCGTCGGCTTCCCGCCTTTTCTCTTCGAGTAAGTCCAAGTCCAGGCGTCTCACTTCCTCGTTCGTCAGGGGTTCATAATATCTTGTCCGGTGGGATGCCACAGCTACCTCCACAGGAGCGACAGCTTCCGTGCCATAAACGAGGCCAAACGGAGTCTCCCCTGTTGATCGTTTGGGTGTCGTTCTAACAGCCCAGAGTACGTTTTCCAGTTCGTTCAGCCATTTGCCCTTCAAGGCATAGACCCTCTTCTTCAGGCCATCCATCACAATTTTGTTGGCTGACTCCACTTGGCCATTAGTCTGAGCATGGCGTACGGAGGCGGTCCGATGTTCAACGTTCAGTTCTTCCAGATATTCCCTCACCTGAGAGCCGTTAAACGGTGGGCCATTGTCGCTGATCACTACCTTAGGAATCCCGTATCTGGACACGATGTGGGTTTGGAGGAACTTGACGATCTGGTTCCCCGTTGTTCTGGCCAATGCCTTTGCTTCTATCCATTTCGAAAAATAATCGATAGCTACAAGTAAATACTTACATTGTCCTTGTGCTTGTGGGAGAGGTCCTACCAAGTAGATGCCCCACTGCGCGAAGGGCCAAGCGCTCTTGATGGATGTCAGGTTGGCAGCCGGGGCCACGATACTCGGGGCGTACCTCTGGCATGCGTCGCATGATCGGACCAACGCCGTTGCTTCTTTGTTCATCGTGGGCCAGTAGTAGCCTAAGTTCAACACCTTCCTCAAAATGGATCGGGCCCCTTCATGACAAGCCGCGATCCCCTCATGCATTTCCTTCAGGATTCGATTGGTGTCGGGTTCTGCTACACACTTCAGGTATGGAGTCGAGAACCAGCCCTTCTTGTACAGCTGATTATCCAGCATCACATAATTAGACGCGATCCGACATATCCTGTCTGCTGCTACCTTATCCTCGGGGATTGCCCCCGTAGTCAGATACGTGACTATCGGGGTCATCCAAGTGGGCTCCTCCTCCGATTTTGCTTCAACGGTGCAAACTTTCATGGGGTCGATGTTTGACAAGATCACCTTTTCCAGGAAGTGCACCTTCCGATTTTCTTCTAAGGGTGCCCCCAGGGCAAATTTGCTCAAGGCGTCTGCCTCTACGTTCTCCTCTCTCGGAATAGCCTCGATGTCGAAGCTTTTGAAACTCTCTCTCAGGGTTTGTACCTCTCGCAGATACTTCTTCATTATCGGGCTCCTTGCTTCGTATCGCCCTTGAACTTGGTTCACGATTAACGCCGCGTCGCACTTCACTCTCAAGTGATCGATTCCAGTGCCTTTAGCAATTTTTAGGCCCGTGATAAGAGCTTCATACTCCGCTTCATTGTTTGTGGCCTTGAATGTTAAAGCCAAGGCATATCGGAGCGGTTCACCTTCACCCGGTGGTATCAACAAGAAGCCCGCTCCTGACCCGTCTGAACTTGCGGAGCCATCCGTGTACATCTCCCAGGTGTTTTCCTTGTTTGGCTGTTCTGATTGCTCTGCCCTCTCTGGTTGTTCTTCTGTCGGGACCTCTATGGTTGCCCCCTCTACAGGGCCCGCTTCTTCCAGACCGGGGGCTGTAGACTCTGCTATGAAATCTGCTAATGCCTGGCCCTTGATTGCCGTTCTTGGAGCAAAGTGTATTCGAAACTCACTGAGCTCTACTGCCCATTTCACCAATCTCCCTGACGTATCTGGTCGGTTCAAAAAATGCATCAAAGGCTGGTTCGTTAGCACAGTGATCTCGTGTGCGTGGAAATATGGCCTTAGCTTCCGAGCAGTAATTATCAGCGCAAAGAGGTACTTCTCAACGGCGGGATAGTTCAATTCGGATTTGGAAAATGCCTTGCTTACATAATAGACGGGGACTTGATTACCCTCGACAACCTTTACTAACACAGAGCTAATGGCAAATTCAGAAACAGCCAAATAAAGGAAGAGCGGCTCGCCTGGAATCGGTTTCGCTAGCGGCGGGAGTGTGCGAAGGTGCTGTTTGAGTGCTTGGAACGCCTCTTCACATTTGGCGGTCCATTCGAATTTTTTGTTGGCCCTCAAGACTTCAAAAAACGGCATTGATCGGTCGCTGGCTTTGGATAAGAAGCGGTTCATTGCAGCTAGTCGGCCATTCAGTACTTGCACCTCCCGATGGTTTATCGGAGATTGCATCTCCTCGATTGCCCTCAGCTTTTCAGGGTTCACTTCAATTCCTCTTTGGCTTACCATGAAGCCCAAAAACTTCCCTGAGTGGACTCCGAAGGCGCATTTCTTCGGGTTCAAGCGAACTTGATGGAGCCTCATCCGCTCAAACGCCATGGTAAGGTTATGCACGTGATCCTTGGCTTGTCGGGACTTCACCAGCATATCATCCACGTAAGCTTCCATGGTTTCTCCCAGCATATCTCCAAACAGTTTATTCACCATCCGCTGGTAGGTTGCCCCGGCATTGATCAACCCGAAGGGCATGACATCATAGTGATAGATGTCGCTGTCTGCATAGAATGCTGTGTGGGGGGCGTCTTCCTTGGCCATCTTGATCTGGTTGTAGCCTGAATACGCATCCATGAAACTCAGCAGCTCATGTCCCGATGTGGCATCCACCAGCTGGTCGATCCTCGGGAGTGGATAGCAATCCTTTGGACAAGCCTTATTCAAGTCGCGGAAGTCCACGCACATTCGCCACTTCCCGTTAGTCTTCTTCACCAGCACTGGGTTGGCGACCCAAGTCTGGAATCGGAGCTCCTTAATGAAACCAGCATCGAGCAACCTGCCCACCTCCTGCTGGATCGCGATCTTCTTGTCCGTGCCCATCGGACGCCTTTTCTGTGTGATAGGCTTGATCGCTGGGTCTATCTTCAGCTCGTGCACGATCACGTCGGGGCTGATTCCTGGCATATCGCTGGGGGACCAGGCAAACAGTTCTTTAAACTCTTTCAGCAATTCCACCAATTTTTGGGCTGTCTCCTCAGTTAGAGCGGAACCGATTTTCACCTTCCTCTGGGGTCCGTCGATCTCGACTTCTTTCAGATCTTCTACGGGGGCGAGACGTCCAAACTCTTCTCTGGGATCTGTGTCTGTCTGGAGGACAGTCATGGCCTCTCGCCTCCTCCTCCGGGTGGCATTAACATAGCATTTTCGGGAAGCCACCTGGTCACCTTTGACCTCCCCGACTCCGTGGTCGGTCGGGAACTTCATCTTCTGGTGCACAGTCGAGGCGACTGCCATTAGTGGATTGATGGTGGTTCTCCCGATAATTGCGTTGTAGGTCCCCGCTAAATCAACCACGACAAATTCCACGTTCCTCCTTTCTGATTTCCACCCGCTACCAAACTCCACTGGTAAGGTGATTACTCCCAACGGGTAGGAAGTTGAGCCAGAAAACCCGACCATCGGGAAGTTTGCCTCTTTCAGATCTTTCTTCGTCTTCCCCATGGCTTCCAGCGCGTCCATGAATAGAATGTCAGAGGAGCTTCCTTCGTCAATCAGAATTCTCTTCATCTCGAATCCGCCTACATCCAGAGTTACCACCAGGGCATCGTCGTGCGGAGTCTCTACTCCTATGAGGTCTTCGGATGAGAAGGAGATTACCATCTCTTCTTTCAAGGTCCAGGATCGGGACCTCTTACCCAGCACCACAGCCGTGGGAATTCTAGAGGCGTAAACCTCTCGAGCGGATGAGGTATCACCTCCAGCAGCAAATCCTCCATGAATCACATTGATGATTCGTCTTTCTTTGCGAACACCAGATGATTCTGGGTCAGTTCTCTTCTTCTTCGGGGACCGATCGCGAGATCGGGAGCGAGACCGCGATCGGGACCGAGAGCGGGACCTGCATCGTTTGTCTCCAACGAACTCCTTGAGCTTTCCCTTCTGGATTAGCTTTTCAATCTCCTTCTTCAGCTCTCGACAGTGATTAGTGTCATGGCCATTTGCGCGGTGAAACCGACAATAGCGATCTGTGCGGGACCCCAGGAATTCTCCATCTTTCTTCGGGGGGTATCTGGAGATACCTTGTCGTTCCATGACTGTCAGCACTTCCGCCATGGAGCAGTTGAGAGGAATGTCGAGATCTTCCCTCTTATCCTTCCTTGGAGGATGTCTATCATCCCCCCGACCAGAGCGACCTCGGTCCCGACTACCTTCAGGTTTTCCTTTTGACTTACGATCGTCGAAAGGCCTACTCGACTGCTTCCCTTTGTTCGATTTTGGGGGCTCCAGTTCTCCTGCGGCTATCTTTGACTCCTGGACATCGATCTGCCGCTTCACTCTCTTCTGTAATGCTTCCATATTCCACACAGGTTTCTCAGCCACGCTGTGCATCAGGTCGGAACCATAGGGGCCGTCAGGTTCCGAATGAAGGTACGAATTGTTTCGCCCTCCGAGATCTCCTCGTCTATCTCCGCCACACTGGCCGTGTACCGCTGGTAGTAATGTGCCAGTGATTCGTCGGGCCTCTGTACCACCAGGGTGAGGGACCTCACACTCTTCAGCAGACGTCGGCGACCCTGATACTGTCGAATGAAACGGTCGTGCATGTCAGCCCAACAGGTGATGCAGCCTGGGGGCAGACTAAAGAACCAGGTCAGGGCTCTTTCTCCCAGTGTATTAGGGAACAGGGTACACACGATGTCCTCTGTCGGGGCTCTACCCAGACACGCCTTAAGATGCTTCTGGACATGACGGACTGGATCTCCTTCTCCGTCATACTCTTTGATCTCGGGGATACCCAGCCCTGGCGGGGCGAGGGTGTCTATTAGGCGGGGAACGAAGGGATGAGTGGATCGATCCGTCAACTCCGACACCAGCGGCTTCTGTTCTCCCATACAGATGTTCACGATCTTTACCACCTGGTCGGGAGTGATGGGGCCATTCAGGGGAATGGTCCTGTGCACTGGTCCTGGCCCATCAACCACGAACCTCTCCGGCTGACCGGTTATCTTACCTCCTTCCTGGCCCTGGGGTGGGGCTTCCTGTACGTTCCGACCCTCTGTTGGTAGGGTTGCTTCTTCCAGCGGGGGCATCTCCTCCTGCCTCCTTGCAGCCTCCCTTCGGTCCAAGAGAGCCTCTACAGCCGCCAGGAACATGGGCATGGCCTCCGCCACGGCCCTTGTCAAATCTGCAGTCGGGGGGGCCTCCTGCCCCCTGTTATCCTGGTGTCGAGGGGCAACTTCTTCGGGATGCGATCCATTGTGCCCCCCTGTCTGGGAGAGTTCAGCCGGGGGATGATTCTGGTTTTCTCCTTGTTCTGGTACTGAATTCAGGTTTGTTGCAGCGGGGTGACGGGAACCACCGGATTGTCCCCTTCTGTTCTTGCCAGCCACCATCGAGCGAGTAGAAGGCATATCAGCTTTTTGTTAGTTCCCACAGACGGCGCCAATGTTGGATCACGGTGGAACTCCGGCACGGATCTTGACGGCAATCCTAGCTCCTTTGCTCCACGCAATCCTGCAAGAGGGGATAGACCGGGCGGTGACCCAGAATCCCTCTCCGATGCTTAAATGAGTACCCCGTCTGACTGGCAAGCACAGATATCAAAAGTATTGAATTTCAGCGTAAGTGATCTGAGATGACCTCCTGCCTTTTTATAGGCAGAGAGATGTCTCAGGTACCTGGCGAACCGTTAGGGGTGGTTAGCCCGTATCCCGCTTATCTCGTACATGATCTCACGTATCTTAGCCATGCCCCGCGTATCTCGGCCACGATCCGTGTATCTTAACCACGTTCCGTATATCTCGGCCACGCCCCGCATATCTTGGCTTTATCCTCTGATAACGAGTCCCGACTCCCGTCGGGGACTCCAGAGTTATCTTATTGTGTCACCGCTCGGGGCCCCTCGTCATCGCGACAGGGCCAATCATTTTCAGGGATTCATCATCGGGGCCTACTTAAGGCTTCTCATCGGGAGCCTCCAGCTCCGCTGTCGGGACCGACTCTGTCGGGACCTTACTTCGTCGGGACTTCCTTCGTCGGGACCCTTCTCCTAGGTCATCTTGACCTTTACTTTGGGCCTGGTGGGCTTGTTTGCCGTTTCCTCGCCGTTAAAGGGCCTGACGGCTATAATCGGACCCATCAGATAGTAGGCCTTGGCGTTATTCCAAGGTATTGCTTGTAGCTGACGCCCTGAATAGTCGCCGTTTTGATAGCAGATCCGCAGGTTGTCCTTGCGGTATATAAGTTGGTTGTACACATAGCTTGATGGCTTTGTGTTGCCGGCACCTTCTTGAGATAGACGCCTGTATTATGAATGGAGAAATAAACTCCTTGTTGGTGTAGATAATAGATATGTTGGTGTTGTATACCATAAATTCCTTCTTGAACACAGTGCTTAGCTTGTACTGTTGAAGTAGATTTTTGCGCATAGGTTACTACTTGGCGTAATTCCTGAGTAGTAATCGTAGTGTAGCATGTATTTCCAAGTTTTTGATTCCATGATGACGCCTTTCGATGTAGTCGTCAATATGAGTAGTTTGTTGTTGATGGTGAGCGTTGACATAACGCGTAATAGATTTTGCTTGCACATGTCATAAATTCTTGGATTATTGAAGTAGATAATAGGCGCGTGGTTTTATTGCTTCGCGTTTAATCCAAAGAATAGCGTGCAAGAGATAAGTGTGTACCTACAAACGTAGATTGACTTTATTAGATACTTGCGTGTATTTACATTGATTATACTAGGAATAGTAGGAATGCGCAAAGCAATCTAAGAGATAGTTGTTTGTCGCTTCATTATGGCTGTCTTGATGACGATGTCGCGTAGTTGGTTGCAACAAATCGCCTTAATGCACCTAGCGTGATGCATTCTTCAATTTCCCAGTTTAAAGGTGGACACATGTTCGTGTTGTGCCCCCAAGTTTTATGGTACTTGCACCATTCTCTGACGTCGTTGCCCAAGAAAGCTGTCTCCGGGGCAAGCGGACTTGGGAGCTTGTTTTCCAGCAGGTTGACGTAAATGTCTTCGGCCACCGTGTTTAGCGGTGTGAAGATGTTGTTGATATCAAAGCTTGCGTCTTCCTGGTTGTTCGTTTCTGCTCGAACTCCTTTGTCCCAACTGAGGGGTGTACCCCACCTCAGTTCTTGCTCGCATAAGACTGCTGTCTCAAGCTTATCCTTTAGATCCGCCATGGTTTTTGTTGTTTGCCATCCATGAGTTCGTCCAAAGAGAAGGAAAGATTTGGCGTTCATGTTTGCATAGAACACGCTTATCACTTCTTCTCTTGTTGCTTTCGCGGTTGAGGCGTTGGAGGCAAATTTGATGAAGTATTCCAAGATTGGCTCGTCTTCTCCCTGCTCAACGAGCCAAATCTGGTGCCATGGTGAGAACTGGATGCTTTCTTGCGGGTTCCAGATTGTAATGGCTTGTTCCATCGGTTGCTTCTTTCTTTCATCGACCACTTTTTGCCTCTTGAAGGAATTTATCATGGCCACATGGTATTGGTGCTTTGCTCTTAAGGCATTGACGTAACAACGCCTTGCGGTTATCTGATCGCCAAGCACTTCTCCAATCCCATGTTCTGTTGGGAACTTCATCTTTTGGTGGACGGTGGAGGGCACGATCACATAGGGATTGATCGTTGTTCGTCCCAAGATTCCGTTGTAGGCTCCGAGGGATTCTACAACTACGAAAGTGACGTTGATATGCAATGCTCTCCACCCCTGGCCAAGGATGACAGGAAGTGTGACTGTACCCAAGGGTTGTGTAGCTGCTCATGCGAAGCTAACTAATGAGAAGGTTCTTGGGGACAAGTCGTTGACAGATTTTCCTAGTTGCTCCAGGACTCTGATATGTAGAATGTCAGCGGAGCTTCCACCATCCACAAGAATCCTTTTCACATCGTACCCGTCAATATCCATGGTAATGACTAAAGCATCATCATGGGGGTAAACGATATGCTTCAAGTCTTCCCTGGAGAATTGGATGACTGTGTCTTCTTGCTCGGGTTGCTTGCGCTTTCCGTACTTTGGCAGTGTTGCTGCTTGGGATGCATAAATGTCCCGAGCCTTAGATATTTGTCCTCCGGCGGCAGGCCCTCCGTATATGACATTGATCACACCTCTCTTGGCTGGCGGAGGGTTGTCATTGACCTTCTCTTTTCCCTTGTTTGCTCTCTTTGACGACTCTGGTTGAGTCTTTCTTGGGGGGTTGTTGCCCTGATCAACAAATTGCTTCAATTCGCCCTTGAGGATGAAGTTGTTGATTCGGAAGCGTAGACTGATGCAGCTATCGGTCTCGTGGCCGAAGACTTCGTGGTTTTCACACCACTTGTCTTTGTCTCTTCCCATTTGGCCTTTCCTGAAGTTGTTTGGCTCCTTCCACATATTCGCGTCCTTCATTTCTCTCAAAATTACAGACAGCGGGGCATTCAGAGGGATGCAGTCGGCAAGATTTACTTCCTTTGGCTTCTGAAAATCCCCTTGGAAAGGTCTTTTCGGCCGAGGCTGCCAATGTCTTCCTTGTTGACCACTTGAGTGTGGTTTTGGTTGGTTCTGCTTTGGATTATCTTTTGCCTTTGCTGCAGCGATTTTTGCCTTGTTCTGGCTTCTGAACCTTTCAAGGTCTATGTACTCCTTGACTCTTGCGGCTAATACTTCCATAGATTCCGCTGGGCGCTTTGCCATTTTTTCAGCTAGGGCATTGCCTCTTCGTCCGAGATTTCGAAAGAATGCTCGAACGATTTCTCCTTCAGTCAGGTTCCCCTGAATGTCAGAAATGTTCTGATTGAAGCGGACGTAGTAGTCGGCCAGGGACTCCTCGTTTTGTTGTTGGACGTCGTCCAAAGCGTTTGCCCCTTTTAACAACGTGCGCTCGCCCATGTACTGTTGAATGAACTTGGCCTTTAGGTCCGCCCATGAAGTAATACTTCCACATGGCAGTGAGAAGAACCAGTGCGCTGCAGACCCGGCAAGAGTTTGTGAAAACGTCATTGCGAAATGGTGTGGGTTCTTCGTCCTGCCTAGCAGAGAGGCCTCGTGCTTTTGCACGTGTTCAATTGGGTCTCCTTTTCCCCGGTAGGGGTCTCCTCCAATTCGGTACAGTGCGTCTGGGACGCGACTGTTCACCAAGTGGTCAGCGAACGGATGTGACGCCCTTTCTTCAAGAGCGTGCATACCCTTCATTTTGGCCTCCTTCATCTTCTTCTCCACCAGTTCTTCTAACATCTCGGCGGTAAATCCTTTTACCGGTTCAGCATAACCTGTTGAAGGATTTTGCTGATCATTGTTGCGGTAGATGTCAGATTGTTCCCTGCTTGTGGCCTGAAAAGGATCATCTCTTGGTGGTTGCTGTGGGTGGTAGAATGGGGGCTGCCTTTCATTCCTCCACTGTTGGGCTCCTTGGAAAGGAGTGTATGACCGTGCAGGTTCATATCTTGCATGTTGGTGTCCGCCCTGGAAAGGATTTCCATAGCGAGTAGTGTCTTGCGACATCTCTCTTGCTGGCGCAGCATACTGTTGGTTGGTCGGAGGTGGCTGAGCTGCATATCCTTGGTTTTTTAGAGACTCGCGGAATGCGAGTAACTCTTCCAGCGCAGCCATCATTGCTGGAGTAATGGTGGGCATCGGGGTTGCCCCCGGTCTTTGTTCGCCTTGTGGCATCTCTGTCTGGGATTCATCCTCGTGCATTTCTGGCTCGAAACCAGGTGGGTGCGCGTGGTGTTTGTCCTTTGGCTCTCTGTGCTGTGCGTTGGGCACATTGTCAGTCGGTATGGATGAAGCTACGGAAGTAGCTCTTGGGATGTGGGAGGGTCCCGACTGGCTCCCAGCTGGAGCTTGGCCTCCTGCCCTTTTATTTGCCGGGGATTTCCTGGGACGCCCTGGCCTTTTCTTTGGGTTTTTCACCTCTTCGGGAGGGTTGTGATCACTCGCCATGACTTCTGCGGTATGGTAGCTTTTTGTTCGAATCACGTAGACGGCGCCAATGTTGCGTCCGGATTGAACATAGTCGTGAGGATGCGTCTGTGGTTGTGCAGGCTGTAACCCTTCCGTCGGAGGTTGGGCCACTGACGAGTGTTCAGACTTGCTCCCGGGTGAGGATTGTGTCTCGGATTGGCTGTGACTCGGTACGGATGTGACTCGGTACGGTTGTGACTCGACGTCGGATCCTGCACTAAGGACCAATGCTAGCACGGAGAGGGGGGGTGGTGCTAGCGGAGCCCTCTCCGATGCTTAAGTCACTATAGTGGCAAAAAGGTAATTTCTAGAGAGAGAGAATTTCTAGAGAGAAGTCAGAGCTCAAAATACCAAAGTTGGGCAAATGAGAGAATGTGTGAAAATGGGTGGCCAAGACCTCCTATTTATAGGCTTTCTTGGGACCGGACCCGGTTTTAAAGCGGTTTGATGACTGTTCAAGATCATGCGGTAACCGTCATCCATGTTGGTAATGTGCGAACTTGACTTCTCTACGCGTAACGGTAATCGCGGATACGGTAATGGCACGATACCCGTAAGGTAATCCGGACCTCGTCGAATTTGGGAAATTCGGCGAGGTCCGGATTTCCGCGCAACCCGGAGGTCCGGTCCGGACGCGCGTTAAGGCGCTTCCGGACCGTTTTGATACCGTGGGAGGTGTTTTTAAATCGAGATGTAATTTTCGACACGTTTATGAGGCCCGAAATGTAAACACGAACCCGAATTGGACATTTATCCATCAGGGGTTACCCTTCGCGTCCGTCATGTGTCATGTGTAGGTATGTCGGATGTAGGGGGTTACCCTTCACGTCCGTCATGTATCATATGTGGGCCGGACGTAGGGAGTTACCTTTTTGCGTCCGCCATGTATCATATCATGAGTTTCATATTGCCCCCGAAGTAGGCATAGCGATCATCTTATGCTTAGGTAGTTAGCTTTTGCATTTGTCATTTCCATCGTCATTTGTATCATATTGCTCCTGCTGTTGACGTAGCGTAATGCGTGAGCCTTTATACTGGTCATGTCGTCGTATATCATGCTGGCCCCATAGTAGGCGTGGTAGTCATCCAGGACATGGGATGTCGACCCTTGCGTCTGTCGTGCTTCATAGCGCGCATATATCATATTGCTCCCGTAGTAGGCGTAGTAGTCTTCTTGGACATAGGTTGTCGACCCTTGCGTCCGTTGTGCTTTATAGCGCGCATATATCATGTTGCCCCGTAGTAGGCGTAATGGTAGTCCATTATGGATATGACGTTGATTTCTTATGAGTGCCACTAAGTCTTTCATTCATGTTGTGGACTTTTGCACTACGTGTTCCTCGGGACCTTAACACTAGGAGCCGACGCGACTGTTATTGCTTTATTTGAATTGCATCTCCCATCATGCGTAAGTCTTATTCCCTTAGGGATTCTTTTTCTATCTTTCCCGACCATTACTTGGAGTCGGATATCGAAGAGGTCTGGGAAGCCTCTGTTGAGACTGAGTCGGTTTCTGGGTTGTTGCCCGTTTTTGATTCTGAGTTGGGACTTTTGTTGGAGACGGGCTGGAAATATCGTCCAAGCACGTGTCATCCTTGGATACTTCATCTGATTCGGAGTCAGTTGAAGTGATAGCGGGTGGTTCAGAGGTTTGATCGGCGGGCTCGGGGTCGTTGGGTGAGGTCGAGCATCGAGGTCGGATCGAGGCATCTTCTTCGGGTGAAAGAGTATAACTCTTATGTTTCTTTTGCGGACTAGAGTGATGTAGACGAGGCGGCATACCCCTTTGATCACCGTTTGAAGCGTAAGATAGGGGATGTCACCATATCTTCTTCTGGGATGGCAGCGTTGTACGATGTTCAAGTGCGTAGCGGTTTGAGCTTCACTTATTGCCCAGATCTTATAGAGTTGTGCCAATACTATGAGATATATCCCATTGACCTTTCTCTCAACGCCATTCGGGCTTGGGTTGGTTTTCGAGTGCTATGTGATCGTCAGGGCTGGAACTATTCCTTTGCTCTATTCCGATCCTTTTACCAGATCCAGTATCATAAGCCAACCGGGGTGTTTGCTATGGTTGTTCGCTAACCCGCATTGTCTGGTCCAGATTATGAGGAAGGAAGTGAGGATCCTTGGAATTCAAATTTATGATTCGCTCTTCCAATTGACCGTTCGAGTAGTCAGTGGAAGAATCACTGCTTCTTCATCAATGACTATCAGGTCTCCTGAAAGATTAGCCATTTTAACATCAAGGATGCCGCTACGAAACTTTCCGAGCTTTCTTCATCTGATAGAGCAACCATTGAGGTTATATATGATGCTCACTAGGCTAGGAGTTACCAGACTGTGCGAGCGTACTTAGAGTCGGATCTTCGAAGGGTGGGCGTCTTATTAGCTCCTCCCTTGGTATGTTACTGATTTTGTTGTTTTTCATGTCTTCTTATTTCTCTCCTTGTAGGTTTGTTTGCAGACAAAACCCCACGGTCACAGGTGGGTGATTCCACACGTGGTGATGCCTCGGGGGGCAAGAGAAAGGTGTCGCTCCATGTTGCTCTTAAGGGGAAAAAATGGCTAAGTCCTCGAAAGGATCCAAGGATTCAGGTATGTAAGCACTTGTAATTGTTATCATTGTCATACAATTCATTTCATATTTGTTCTCATATTGTCTTCCTTGCTATTTCAGGGAAAGCTGTTGGTACGGACAAAGCTTTGGATGCGTCGAAGGTGAAGAAATCTATTCCCGAGAGTGGAGGCTCGAAGGATCCCTCCAGTAGGAAGAGGAAGGTTATTCATCTTGATGACCCTCCGCAGACTCCTTCTTATGATAAAGAGAAGGATGTCGTTCCTCATGTCCCCGTGATTGACAAGGGCAAGGGTCCTTCCTTTGTCGAGGAGATTGCATCTTTTGCGGACGGCTTGTTGGACATTTCTTCTCCCAACTCAGGGTTGAACCTCGAAGGTATTAATAATTAACCTTACTTTGTCATCATTCATGTTATGCTTTATTCATGTAATGATGTGTAGGATGCATACGGCTCCCTGTGCTTTCTCGGGTGGACTTGGTCCGTCCTCTCGTAGGTGACGTTGTAGGCTCCGCTTGGGTTCGTTTCGCGACCCCGGATGTTGGCATGCGCATGTTGAATGCGCTTGTGCCCCCGGCTGACCGCAGAGCTGCGCTTGACACCTGTCCGGCTGCGTATCGCTTCGTTCACGAGGCGTTATCTCGATATGCCCTCGTAAGTTTATCTTAGTTTCCTCTTTTTTTTGTACTATTTTTGTTGCTTAACTCATGTTTCTTGTGTGTACGTGGTCGCTGGCAGGGTTAACATGTCGTCCTTCGCAGTCGAACTTACAGAGAAGGTTGATCTCCAACAATATGAGTTGGAGAAGTCGCAAGAGATGGTGCGCGTCTTTAAGGAGAAGGTTGTTACCTTTGATTCATCCGAGTTGGTTTCTCAAGGCCGCATTGCCTCCCTAGAAGCTGAAGTCGCTCGACTTCGTAAGGAGAAAGAAGATGAGGCCATAGCGGCGAGGGACCACTTAGCTTTGGTCATTGCGAAGGCTAGCGACGAGGCGGCGCTTCATAGTTTGATACAATATAAGGCGTCTCCCGAGTTTGAGGAAGATGCAAAGGCGAAGTTTAGTGATATCATATTTGATTATGGCGAGGAGCTTGCTGCGAAGATATACTCCACCGATCCTTTCTTTGATCTTAGTGAGCTTGGGGACTTTGCGGGCTTTACTTCTGCCCATGTGAAAGCTCTCCTTGGTGAGGACTCTCCCTCCCGAAGCGAAGAGAAATCTGGTTCTTCTTCGACTTCTTCTGATGATACTGCAAATACCACCCCTTTGGCTCATGATGGCGGCGGCGACCCCATCACTTCCGTTTGATTCGCATATCTTACTACCTTGTTTGTAGATAGTCGATTCTTTATCTTTATGTCGTTATGTTTTGTTGCTAGAAACACTTATCATAGGACTTGAGCATATATGCCGTCCTTTTATATTTTGCATTAAACCTGTCCAAAACATATAGACATCATGGTTATATAAATATGAGTAATATTTTATATCATTGTTTTCATGCTTTCCCTATTGCTTTAGGCTTTGCTTGCTTGATTGTGCGCGTTTCCACGACTTGTCATACCCTCTTTTGCTAATCGAGGTCATTTTCATGTTTGCCATGTTGGTTATTTTTCGGTCGTAGCTTGATTGTCCGTGCTTCCAAGACTTGTCATACCCTCTTTTTCTATTCGAGGTCATTGTCATATTTGCCATGTCGGTTTTGTAGCATGATTGTCCGTGTTTCCACGAATTGTCATATCCTCTTTTATTCAAGGTCATTGTCATACTTGTCATGCCGGTTGTATGTCGGTCATAACGTTGATTTCATTCGTCATTCAATAGTATTCAAGCACTATGCGCGTGCGTGCACCTCTTGGTTATTACCAAGGCATGGCTTGATTCAAGAGTTCGTCATGAATGTTAACGTTCAGCTGCTATTTGATGCCTCGACATAGCTTTATGGCCAGACGCTGCTTGCACTGTGTTGACGCGTTTTGTAACCACATATCTGATGCCACAAGATAACGTTGTTGGCAAGACGCTACTTGCTAGTTTGCCGCATTTTAACCACTTACCTGATGCCTCAAGGTAGTGTTATGGCAAGACGTGACTTGCGTAATTTTGTACGTTTTAAAGACACTAACTCGATGCCTCGAGACAACGTTTTGGCAAGACGCGACTTGCGATGTGAACTTTACCGCTACTTGATGATTCAAGATAGCGTTGTGGCAAGATGTGACTTGGTTTATTTGGTACATTTTAAATCCGCTTACTCGCTGCCTCTCGTTAGCTTTTTGGAAAGACGCAACTTGCAAAGGTTAGTGCGTTTTTCGCCGCTTGGTATTCCAAGATATGGCGTTATGGCAAGATGTTACTATTTTGGTTTGGTACGTTTGACAGCCACTTACTCGATATCTCGAGATAGCGTTTTGGCAAGGTTCTACTTGCAAGTGTGTTTTTCCGCCGCTTGGTTTTCCAAGATATGGCGTTGATGCAAGACGCTACTTGCAATTTTTGATGGGTTTTTTTCATTATATGACCATTACTTGGCTTTTCCGAAGTAAGGTCGCGACATGATCGAATCTGCCGTTGTGCATTAACCGTTCGCTTGATGATTCAAGATGACGTTATGGCAAGACGCGACTTGCATGTTTTGTTGCGTTTTGGGCGTGTAGGCCAGAGTTCGCTATTGCGACTTGCCTCTTAATCGGCCTAGTCAGGGGTCGGTGCGACATGACTATCTGTGGTAGGTCATTACTACTTGGTATAGTAGGCTAGACATAACAATATCAAATATCTACTCGGTGTTAGCTCCCGATTCATGTAGCAATTGTGTTACTTAAGTATATGCATCGCTCTATGGATAGCAATCATGCCTTGGTGTTGATTCCAAGTTATGCATGTCACTCTATGGATAGCGATCGTGTCTTGGTGTTGATTCCAAGTTGTGCACGTCACTCTATGGAATCTACTCGTTGTTAATTCCGAGGGTAATATCGATCCTAATACTGGGTGATCAGCCCAGAGTAAGTTGAACGTTGTATGCAACCTGATGGACGTGCTTGTCCTCATAAAGTTACCACTACTTGGTGATTTTCCATAGTACGGAATGAGTCGTATTTGACCTGGTCGCATCAAAAGACATTCATAACTTAGTCATTCATAGCATTTACATTACGGAGTCCTAGGATCTCCGCTTAGGATCATACTTCAAAAATAAAAGTTACCAACTACTAGGTACTCTCTCCACACATGGAGTTCATTCTTTAAAAATAAAAAAATAAATGCAAGGATACTTAAAAAAGATACACAGACACGACCTTTTTCAAGGAATGCTTTGTTCAAAAGCGAGGCACCACATATTCTTCTAGCTTTCCTTGTCAGACAAGGAATTCAACTTCAATCTTCAAAGTCATACACTCATTGGTGTGGTGACCCCATATCTCGTGGTGTTCACACCACTCAGCTGTGTTGATTCCAACAAATGCTTGCTCCTCCGGGCTTGGAGGTGGTATCAAGTACCACACACGTTCCTTGTGTAATTCTTCTAGGCTTGTGTTCAACGGAGTGAACCCAACCCTGACTCTTGTTTCCTCGTCAACCACAGCATTTTCTTCCATCACAAAGTCGGTGTTTTTTTTATTCCACCTCAGCTTCTTCCTCGGTCATGAGACCGTTAGCTTTCAATTCATCTTCTTCATTCTTCATGGTTTCATCCATCCTTCCTCTCAGTTCTCTCATTGTAGTTGTTGTTACAACTACATAAATGTATTCGAAGTATCTGATGTCTGTCCCTCTCAGATTTCTAAAGAAGGTTCGAATGGCTTCTCCTTTCTTTGCATACAGCTCGACGACATTCTTCGAGAACCTTGAGAAGTAATTTTTTTATGTCTCTCCCGGTCGCTGCTGATGTCATCAAGGTGGCGGAATCCCCAGGAAATTGCCATGTTGGTTCTTCTCTCCATCATTTGTTCTTCTGATTCATATCGCATATCTTGAATTTTTGGGGTCGAAACAACCTCCTTGGCCGATGTTCTTATCAGCATCTTGCAACTCGCCCATTTTTTCATCATACTCCAATTCTTCCATACCCGTGGAGTTGTCTTTTCTCTTCCTTTGCCTGGTGTTCCAACCATTGCAACACTCGGTCCTAGCTGTTCTTTCTTTTTCATCGCATTGACGTAGCATTTATGTGCTGCCGTCTGATCACCAATACTTTGCCTACTCCATGTGGAATAAGGAACTTTAGCTTTTGATGAGCCGTGGAGGTGACTATTACATGCGGGTTGATAGTCGTTCTCCTAAGGATGCCATTATATGCACCTAGGTGCTCCACCACAACAAAATTCACGTTTGTGTGAATCTATGTCCATCCTTGTCCTAGCGTCATTGGTAGTGTTATCGTTCCCAACAGGTATGTTGATGTTCCCGCGAAGCCAACCAGTGGGAAGTCTACAAGTGTTAGGTCTGTCATACTTCTTCCCAATTCTTTCAAGACTCGGACATGGAGGATGTCGGCTGAACTCCCTCCGCCCACTAAGATCCTCTTGACATTGAAATTGGCAATATCAGTCGTTATCACCAGGGCGTCATCATGTGGGAACACTATGTGCTCCATGTCTTTCTTAGAGGATTGGATGACTATGTCTTCCTATTCTCTCTGCCTTTTGCCCCAGATGGCCATGTTCTCAGTTTGGGAAGCATACATTTCCCTTGCATTTGAAGATTGTCCTCTTGCACCTATGCCCCCATGAATGACATTTATAGTGCCTTTCTTAGGGTGAGGCAGGTAGTCATCTATCTTTCCTTTACCCTTATCAATAGGAAGTGGCTTAGGAGGCGGTGATCGCTCTCTCTTGCTTCCTGTGTTGACATAGTGCTTTAGACATCCCTGTTGGATTTCCTTGTCAATTTTCTCCCTCAGAGTACTACATAAGTTTGTGTGATGCCCTCGGGCTTCTTGAAATCCACAGTATTTGTCACCATCCGGACCCATTTGGTGGTCTGGCTTTTTCAAAGACGGAACCCACATTCCTTGTTCCTTCATTTCTCGAAAGATAACTTTGAGAGGCGCATTCAGGGGGTGAATCTGATAGCGTTGACGCTATCTTGTCTTCATTGTTCATTGAAATTCCCGCCTTTTGGAGGGGAGATCCATTCTTTTGCTCTTGGGTTTGGAAACCCTTGCTGCGGCTTACACTTATCGGGCTTGTTTCCTTCAGTTTTACTTGGAGGAACCGTTGTCTTCGCACGCCTGACGGCTCTGGCCATTTCCAAGTCTATTTGTGCTTTTACTCGCGCTGCGAGTTCTTCCACTGTGTTGACCATATTCAGGGCCATGCTGTCTGCTATGGATGCTCCCTAGCGTCCCAATCTCTCATGAATGCGTGTATGATTTCCCCATCTGACACGCCTGTCTCAATTTCAGCTAAATTCTGATTGAAGCGAGTATAGTAGCTCTCTAGTGTCTCTTCATGTTCTTGGTGAACGTCATCAATGTCATTATATCCTTTCATGAGGCTTCTTTATCCTAAGTATCTTTGAATAAAATTGGCTTTCAATTGCTTCCATGACCTTATTGATCACTTCGGCAGACCGAATAACCAATGCGAAGTTGCCCCCGTCAATGTCATAGGGAGTGACAAAGACATTAGTCTTTCATCACTCGTGTGCCCCATTAAGGATGCCTCATGCTGCTGCACGTGCTCCATTGGGTCGCCATTTCCATTATACTTCTCAATCTTTCCAGGAGATATTCCTTTTGAGAAACGCATGTCTATAAGTTCTTTCACGAACGGGTGTGACGACTTGTCACTTAAGCTATGCAAAGATTTTCCCTTTGGCTCCATCATCTTCCTTGTCACCAATGCTTCAATTTCTTCCATCGTCATCGCTACCTGTGGAGGGTTGGTAGGTGCGTTGAAGTTTGCGTTCTGATCCATTGGTGGATACTCAGCCTGGTAAGGCTGGTAGTATGGGCTCTACTGATATTGGTACTCATATGGAGACGGTAGTGGTGGTCACCATGACTGGGAAGGGGGCGCGTGCTCCTATCTTTCTCTGTAAGAGTGTGCTCCTGTCGGGGCGTACTGATGTCGCTGTGCCGGAGACGGTATAGGTGATTGCCTTGCATTATGGTGCATCAACGATTGTCTTGCAGCTTGGGGGTTAGGCGGTTTCCTTTCTTGATGGTGGGTAGGCTGTTGCCTTGCGAAATGTGGAGGATATTTTTCCTCAGCTTGTGCCATGCTCGGGCCTTCCCTTGGGGGAGCCTGACGCTTCTGACCAACAGGTGGTGGCCGTATCCTCTTGTTCTCATTGCTTCTCTATAAGCCATTAGGTCTTCTATAGCGGACATGAAACCTGCCGTGACAGGCGAGGCACTTTGAGAGAACATTGGACGTCCAGATGCCGGATAAGTGTGTCGATTGAACATCGGCATGTCATATGATGGCACTCCATGAGCTGGCATTCCATACGGCTGTTCCTGTGGAGGCATGTCATAAGGGAATCCTTGGGGAGGAGCTCCCTGATGTGATCTCTGAGACTGCGCTTGAGCGCTTGTCTGGACCTCCTTACTCGGGTGCCTACGCACGATTGGTGTTGAGGCCGCCGAAGATTCTTCTTGAGGGATGGGTGGTACCTCTCTTGGCTTGGTCACTCTTGGTGCTTGCGAGTTGCGATGTACATGCGGTCTTGAACTTTCAGGTTGAGGCTCGTTACCCGCTGGATGCTCACCTCTCGACTGTCCACTTATTGTCATCGATCTAGTATTAGCCAGACTTTTTGTTCGAGTCATGCAGACGACGTCAATGATGGATCACGCTCGCTGAGGTTCCGGTCTTGGCGGTCTTTTTCGAGTCGGGATCACTTGTATTGATCGTATTCCGATCTTTTCACTCCTTACCTCGCTTACCTGCACAGGGGGTAAGTCGAGGGGTGTCCGGCAAACCCTCTCTGATGCTAAAATGAGAGTTCGGATTTAGAGAGATAAAGTTCTAGAGAGAGGTCAGAGCATTCAAGTGAAATCAAGTTTTAAATGAGAGGTATGAGGCCCTATTTATATGGATTGTGATCTTGGCATCGAAGGGGCTCACATTATTGAGTGGGGTCCACGTGATATTCCATACGGGAAGGTAATGCGTGTCGTGCGCATAGCCCGGGTGTTGGTCACTCGGGCGTCGGGGCTGAGCGCAGGACGCGTCGGCCACATCATGACCGGATAATCCAGTCCCTAGGTTCGGACTAGTTCGGACGGAGGTAGTTTGGGAGGACTAGCGCGTATCTTCGGATCTCAGTCACTTACCGTGACCAAGTCGAACCTAAGTGAGGTTCAATTGGGTGTATATTCATCGGGTTATATGCATTCTGTTCAGTTATAATAATATTTCCAAACGTGTATATATATACATTAAAAATCACAAACTCTAATAAACATGATCAAACATAAGCTACTATAGAGACAACTAAGCATACATATATATATATATATATATAATTAATGTTTTAGCAAATTACAACCTACACATTACTTTTAGGATGAGATGTTGTAAAATTAATTTCTTAAGACTGTTGGTTCTGATTAGGGTTTTCTACTAAAAGTTTCAATAATTTGGTAGATATAAACTAAAAAATATGTTATTTTCTTTCAGATTAAAAAAAAAATATGTTAAGCCTAATGGTTGGTCTTAGGTGGCATTAGGTTAAGTGGAAAGGTCATATTTTCTAGGAATGGTTGACTGCATACCATCCAATATCTGCCAACTTCCAATAAAAGAATGCCAAGCCATATGGCATATATTAAAGGGTTAAGAACACAATAGGGGCCTGAATGTTTGCCCATGTTGCCAAAAAGGGTCTGAAAAAACGTATTATTAAGGGCCTGAATTTTGAGTTTTGTGTTTTTTCAAGTCTCCGTCCAAATTTTCTGTTAAATCTAACAGAACCACGTGAAAAGACAAAAATACCCTTTTGTAATTATTATACAATTTAATTAATAAAATGTGAAATGTCTAAAATACCCCTACACACTAATTATGCCCTTAACGCCACCACGCTCCGGCCACCGCCCGGCGACCACCACCCGGCTCCGGCGACCACCACCGGCCTCCGGCGACCGCCACCGGCCTCCGATCGGAGCCAAAAAAGCTCCGATTGGAGCTCCGAAGCTCCGATCGGAGCAAAAAAAGCTCCGATCGGGGCCACAGGGCTCCTGATCGGAGCTTTGTGGCTCCGACCGGAGCTCCAAAGCTCCGATCGGAGCTTTTCGGTCGTCACCGGAGGTCGGTGGTGGTCGCCGGAGGCCGGTGGTGGTCGCCGGAGGCCGGTGGTGGTCGCCGGAGGCCGGTGGTGGTCGCCGGAGTCGGGTGGTGGTGGTCGCCGGAGCTGTGGTGGCTTAAAGGGTATTTTCGTCATTTTAGGTCAAACATATGAGAGACACACTTTGGTCAAAGGGCATTTTCGGGTTTTCAAATTATTTTGGTCACATGCTTGGCATGTGACCACTTTCCGTCACTTTTAACAGAAAAAATAGACGGAGGCCTCAATTATACACAAAACTCAAAATTCAGGCCCTTAATAATACGTTTTTTCAATTCAGACCCCTTTTGGCAACATGGGCAAACATTCAGGCCCCTATTGTGTTCTTAACCCTATATTAAACCTATTCTCAAACGTCGCTATTTGGAATATTATTATTAACTAATAAACTTAAGTTTTATTTTAGTCTAACCTCAAAATATAATTACTCGGAAATATTCACTTAAGCAACTCTTTATTTCATTATACCGTTAAGTTTGTTTATATCATACACCTATGTGTCGTCATTAATTATATATAGGATTACCTAGTCTTATGTTGAAGATGAGAAGCTTAAAAGACGAAACTTGAAGCTTCAAATTGAAGAAAAGCTATAAAACTAATTGGTTTCTGATTTTTGCAAGTGTCAAACCGGTTTGGTTCAATTTATCGGTTCATTTCCGATCCAATTATTCTTATTTCGTTTTGTTATAGAAATATTGTATATTTTACTAATTTTATGCAGGTATTCTGTCACGCTTCATACCCGAGCGAATGTTCTCACTAGTCCATCTCATCCTGACTAAACCCGTTGTTCTCCTTAAACTCAGAAAAGAATTCTTATTGAGTTTGAGTATATAACTCTAGGGGTCGATGTTTTCAGATACCCCGTAGAGAATCAGACAGACGGATAATAACTATTATCTCCCACTGGCAAAGGTCCTTTCCCTACAAGTTCGATCACGATCCCAAGTCGGCACTGATACCATTCTGTCACGCCTCCAAGCCCGATGGACTGTCAATACTAGCCCAACCTAGTTTGACTGAGCTGCCTATTGTCCTCACTTGAGCCCAAAAAGAGAGGAACTCCTGTTGGACTTGAGTAGTATCTCTTTTGCTTATTAATACTCCAATTATCATATTTTAAACCAATTTGGTACACAAACATGGGGTATTACAATGTTTTGTCACGCCTCCAAGCCCGAGCGAATATCCCTACTAGCCAAAGCCCGACTAAGCTCGTTGTCGTCACTTGGGCTAAGAAAAAGATGAATTCTTGTTGGGATTATGTAGTACCTCTCATGCTTATTAAGACTCCAAATTTCTTCTTTCCAACCAATGTGGTACACAAATATGAGGTATTACAATCTACCATCTTATTGCTCTTGACGTTCTCGTCGCAGCAGGATCTGATCGACAGACATATATCAGCTATTATCTCCCGTTGGCACTGACCATTTGCCCGTAAGCTCAATGGCCTTTTCCCTGCATGCCCAATGACCATTTCTCTGCAAGTCTGATCACAGTCTGACAGATACCGACTATTATCTCCCACTGGCAAGGTCTCTTTCCCTGCAAGCCCGATCTAAGGTCCTGAGTTGGCTCTGATACCGTTCTGTCACGCCCCAAACTTGAGTGACTGTCCACAATAGCCCAACTCGGCCAGATTGCACCCGCTGTCCTCATTTAGTCTCCGAAAAGGATGAAATAATTATTAGGCTTGAGTAGTATCTATCTTGCTTATTAAAGCTCTAAATTTCTTCTTCTAAACCAATGTGGTATAAATATTATAGGGTATTAAAAAACATTTCCTATGTTCTTTGATTAGTTAGAAATGGTTATTGATTTGTGTCGATCTAGAAATTAGTTATCATTAGGTGTGTCTGATTTTCCCATTGGTTTATTGCAGTTTAAGTCGATGCAATCAACTTACTTATATATCAAGTAATTCAATTCATTCTCTACTAATACTATTTGTTTACAGCAAGTCTAGATCGTTTCTGTCAATTTATTTTGAGTTTTTCAATTCCAATCGAGATTCTCATTTGAGTAATTATGAGTGAATTAGGAGATTAAAATTCAGTTTCTAACATCTAATGCGTGATATTTAATAATGTTAATGAATTACCACAATTTGTATAGACGTTGATAGAAAACTCATGCTGGATTAAAAAATATTGCGACAGATAGATATTCATCTTCATTATCAATATTTATTATTTTAGTCTTTCACAAATCCCCATCGAAATTCTTTATTTTCATTTATTTTCAGAGTTTGAACTTAATGGTGCCAAACAGTTAAAACTTGAAGTTCTTTCCAGTATGAATTTATTAATAAAAAATTCAAATTAAGAAAAAATGGATATTAAAAATAGATAATAAATTTGAAAATTACGAAACAAATTAACAATACAGTAACCAACACTTTAAAATTAAGGGTTAATAGTTCATTTGCTCCAACATCTTTGACAATTTTTGAGTTTTGGTCTAATATCTTTTTTTTTTTTGTCTAATTTTGGTACCATATGTTTAATAACTTTTGACTTTTGGTTCATCAGTTAGTTGACTGTCAGTTTGACCGTTAAATAGTCACATGAATTGCACATGTCTAGCCCCAAATTTTCATTTTGTTCAGTTTAGTCATCAAATTTATTGTCCTAACCTTTTATTTTAGTAATTTAACCCTTAAACATTAACACCAAGACATGAGTCGGACCATGGCTAGGTCAATTTAGCCCTAGAGTCCAATTGGTCAATTGGACCCTAATCCTAAATTAACCTAGCCATGGTCTGACCCATGGCTAGGTCGGACCATGGTTATTAGGGTCACCAGACCTTGGCGACCCTAACCATGGTCCGACTTAGCCATGAGTCGGACCATGATTAGGTCAATTTAGTCCTAGGGTGCGGTTGATAATGTTTCAGGGCTAAATTGCAAAAATAAAAAGCTAGGACAATAAATTTGAGGACTAAACTGAACAAAATAAAAATTTGGGGCAAGACATGTGCAAGTCACGTGACTGTTTAACAATCAAATTGACGGTCAACTAACGGATGGACCAAAAGCCAAAAGTTGTCAAACATATGGTACCAAAATTAGAAAGAAAAAAAAAAGATGTTGGATCAAAACCCAAAAGTTGTCGAAAATGTTGGACCAAAAGACCTATTGAGTATTAAGCCTAAAATTAATTAAATTTCGAAACTTAAGATAATAAAAAAAGTGTAAATATTCATTTTGAAATTTCAAACTTAATTAATATTTATTTCGAAAAAAAATTCTTAATATTTTATGTATGTTATGAATATATTATATGGATGTTCAATATTATGTGTATATATCATCTTCCTTATTTAGACATTCCTTATGTTGATTTTACTTCATCTCCAAGTCTATGTAATCCTTATATAAAGGCCCCTTATGTGTGATAATAAGACATCCCCAAGTTCTCTATTCTACTACCTCTCTAGTTTCATAACACGTTATCAGCACGATATCTCTCGATTATATATTTTTTAGCTACACCGATTTCAAGATACCACGACCACAGTGCAGTGCTGGGCGGAAACCATACTCATCTTAGGGTTGCATCCATGGAGCAATATATGAATATAACATCAACGAAAAAAAAGGAGATTTATTATTATTATTATTATTATTATAAAATTATACTGATTGATTATTTTATAT
This sequence comes from Clarkia xantiana subsp. parviflora, assembly GCA_036873135.1. Taxonomy (NCBI): domain Eukaryota; kingdom Viridiplantae; phylum Streptophyta; class Magnoliopsida; order Myrtales; family Onagraceae; genus Clarkia; species Clarkia xantiana. The sequence goes on along the minus strand of JAPTYO010000012.1, from coordinate 12,350,511 downwards.
TCTAATCACTATTATTATCATGCATAAAAAAGGTCGAATTATGTGGAGGAAGTGTGGAGGAAGTTGACTTAATTAATCGATTGGTTTCTCCGAGAGAGGATGAACATCACACCTGTTAAGTTATGAGATCTTGGTCAACGGGGTATCGGCCTTGATCTCACTCCTTACGGGGGATGTGTGCGATTCGGTCTTCTCGGGTCGTCTTGCCTTTATCTCTGTCCTTCTTCCTTTCCTTCTCTTCTTCTCTCCCTTTGCCCTGCAAAAGGGGCAGTACCAGACACGGAGGAGGGGGGGGGGTGGTGCCTGGTGAACCCTCTCCGATGCCTAAGTCAGAATTATATTTCTAGAGAGATAAAGCTAGAGAGATGTCAGAGCTAAAATGTCCAATTAGCCAAGATGATCAAATGAGTTGTGAAGGTGGGGTATTTATAGGCAACGGTGTCATTAAGGTGGCTTAATGACATCGTTAACCTCTAAACACAATTAATTAACCTTTAAGTATATAATTAAGACCTTAGGATTCGGAGGAGGTAGGCAGACTGGACTGAGCATGGGCGTCTGAGAGGGGTGTCGGGACCCTTGGGGGGGGAGGAATCCGACCCCCAAGGGTAGGGGTTGGGTGAGGGCACCCAACCCCTCCTAGGGAGGGTGGGGTTGGCCAACCCCATCCCTCCTAGGAGGGATCGGGTCAGCCGACCCGATCTCTCCTAGGAGAGATCGGGTTGGCCAACCCGATCTCTCCTAGGAGAGATCGGGTTGGCCGACCCGATCTCTCCTAGGAGAGATCGGGTCGGCTGACCCGATCTCTCCTAGGAGAGATCGGGTTGGTCCACCCGATCTCCCCTAGGGGAGATCGGGTTGGCTGACCCGATCTCCCCTAGGGGAGGTCGGGTGTGGCCACCCAACCTCACCTAGGTGAGTCCTTCGTTGTCGGACGGGCGCTTCGGCCCCGTCCGAGCCGTTGGTGTTCTCGCGGAGTGTCCGGGTTGAAGTTTCGATTTGTAATCATAAATGGGACGATAAAAATACAACGGTTCGGCAGTCAACGGGTTCAAATTGGGCGTATATCCATCACATGCCCCCGAGTCAACCAATGGCCTAACCCTTGATTGACTCTATTTCAGGATGGTATAATACGCGCAATTTGAAACCGGGGTTTTACCTTCTTTGTCTGAATGCTTGCTTACCCTTAGATACGTGCCTCTGACCCTGCCCCCTGTCTAATGAGATAGAGGAATTGTAAACGTCAGAGTAGTACGGACGTGTGCCTAGGCACGCGTCCGTCTGAGGTGGGAGTGATAAACTTATCTCTGCTACAGGTGTATACTCGAAAAATACAAACTTGCACCGGGGTGTGATACGAATGCAACCAAGTAATCTACACTTCCAATTCATGCCAGGATTTCGTCTAAGTGAGGAAAAATTAGTTTTGGCCAAAAATTTTCCTAAGTATGAAATGCTCAAAAATAAAACTAACTTGATAATTCCTCTAAGTATGAGAATATACTTAGCTATAGGTGATAGGGATAAAAAAGATGATCTTTTCTTGGCCCTTAGATTTTACTTAAGGCTAGATGGATGGTGGTGATTAAAACCCCTAAAAAACCCTATCATCCTTTTAACATAAAAGAGGGGAGTTAGAGAAATACCTCCAATAGTCACCCTAGCCACCATAGCCACCATCTTTCTTTTTCCACTCACCCTTGGAGAGCAAGGCAAGTTTGAGAGCACCCCCAAGGTTAGGGCCGGCCAAAATTCCGGTGAGCACCTAAAATTCCGGCCAGCCATTCCGGTGGGAGGGAACCACCAGCACGGACGGAGCCGGCTAGCAGGTCGACGGCTTGAGGCGGCGGTGTGGAGGTGGCAGCTGCTTGGCCGACGACGACAACGGCGGCGTGGCACTGGACGGACGGCTGCGATCGACGACAGACCCGCCTCTGACGGCGACGACACCAAGTCCGGCGGAGGTTGTCAACGGCGAAGGGCTACAGCTCCGGCGCGACGTGCGAGGCTCTCCGGCGACGACGGGGCAAGCGAAATCACCTCCGGCGGCGGCGTGGCTCCAATTCCGGCGAGGGACTGATTTTCGGGCGTCTTCAAATTCGAAATCCGGGCCCATTTACCATATCGGGTCGGGTTTTCCGAAGGTCCGCTCTTTTCCTTTTCGTTGCCGTACCAAATGTCGATTTTTGAATCGTTGATATTTGATTGCCGATGCTTGATTGCCGATTGTTTGATTGCCGATGCTTGATTGCCGATGTTTGGTTGCCGATGTTTGATTAAATGGGATTGTCGTAGATAGCCGTTGGTAGTTGTGGATTTTGGGGAAAACGTTTGCCGGTCGTCCGGATGTGGTTTCTTGTCCGATTGGGTTATTCCGGTCTTGAATTTGATGTCGTGCCGTCATTGGAGTGTTAATCTTTGTTGGAGGGTATAATGGTAATTTTTTCCAAAACCCGACCTTAGGCTTGGATAAAATTATTTGACTTGGTCGTTGTGGCGTTCTTGACTTGTGCTGACTATCTTTGCCGGGTGTCTTTGGATCTTTGATTGTTGTCGTTGATCGGGTGTCAGAGTATCTCCGGTTCTTCGGAAATTTCTCTTATCCTGATATCCGTCGTGTCGTGGCAGGTACTATACTCTTGGTGGTGTCCACGTACGCAGACCCTTCAGAGACGTCGTATTCTCCGAAGGATGAGTGAGTTCCCTTTTTCTCTTCCTTTTCAGTCGCGTTGCTTCCTTTTCTGTTGCTAGCTTAGTACCGTGGCCTTCATTGGGGTGTTAGTTGAAATTTGATTCATGCTTTGGGGGTTTTCTGCCACCTTTGCCTTAGGTCTTGCTATCCTGTCAGAGAACCTTCTTACTAGGTCCGATTACAACGAACATGTCACTCTAGGGAACATCTGTCCCCTAGATGAGCCTCTGTATCCTTTTCTCCCCTCCTTGGGGAACACTCGAGCGACGGTGACGGAGCCTCCGATAGGGACGGTCGCCGTATACCCTTCTCAGATCCGATTCGGGCTGAGACTGCCTTACTGTGACGAGCTTATAGAGTTGAGCAGGTTCTTCAGGATTTCTCCTGTGAACCTTGCCCCCAGTGCCCTCCGCGTCTGGGTGGGCTTCCGGGTATTGTGCCATTGGTACTCCTGGAAGTACTCTCTCACTCTATTCCGATGCTTCTATCGGTTTCAGTACCGGACGAGGGTGGGGTTTGCGAGTTTTGTAACTCGCCATCCGAGCTTCAAAGATCCCCGATTCTCTGATTTCGGGTTGAGTGGGATCGAATGGGATACCTCCCTCCGCTTTGTGACCCAGAGTGACAATTCGGCCAGTCACTGGGCCAAACACTACTTCTTCATTACGGACCGATACGTCACTTGGTCTGTCCTGAATGAGGATCGGTCCGATGGTTGGCCTGCTTTTGGAGAGTTCTCTTCGGATGACTTGAAGACCCTGAAGATCGTTCACGAGAGCAACAGGACCCGGTCTTACTGCCCTGTGTCTCTAATAACTGAGACAGATCTTTACGAGGCCGGGATCAGTCTGACTCCTGACTCCGGGGGTTCGGTATGTCACTTGGTCTTTCCATCTTTATTTACCTTCTGTTTTTCCTTTGTAGGTTGGTTTCATGGAAAAACCTATAACATGCAGGGAGCCCCTGTTGATCTGAGCAAGAGGAAGGCTCCTTCCAGTTCTGCTTTGAAGAAATCCCCCCTGCCTGGGAAGAAGGGTGGAGCCTCTGGTATGCTTTCTCCTATTTACTTCTTTATGGTGTAACTTACGTTTTCCTTATCTTGTTTTTCTTATCTTGCTAGGGCGCTCCCCCTTGGTGACTGAGAGGGTCGTCTCCGTTGGCCGAGATTCTGGACCTTCCAAGTCCAAACCGCGGAGGTCTGATTCTGAGGCCGGGGCCTCGGCTGCTAAGAGAAAGAAGGCTGTAGCTCCTGCTTCACCTACTGCTTGTCCTCCGACCCTATCTCGTGATAAGGAGATGGTGGTTGAAGAGGTGCCTTCCCTGGCTGACAAAGGGAAGGGACCTGCTGGTCAACGGGGTATCGGCCTTGATCTCACTCCTTACGGGGGATGTGTGCGATTCGGTCTTCTCGGGTCGTCTTGCCTTTATCTCTGTCCTTCTTCCTTTCCTTCTCTTCTTCTCTCCCTTTGCCCTGCAAAAGGGGCAGTACCAGACACGGAGGAGGGGGGGGTGGTGCCTGGTGAACCCTCTCCGATGCCTAAGTCAGAATTATATTTCTAGAGAGATAAAGCTAGAGAGATGTCAGAGCTAAAATGTCCAATTAGCCAAGATGATCAAATGAGTTGTGAAGGTGGGGTATTTATAGGCAACGGTGTCATTAAGGTGGCTTAATGACATCGTTAACCTCTAAACACAATTAATTAACCTTTAAGTATATAATTAAGACCTTAGGATTCGGAGGAGGTAGGCAGACTGGACTGAGCATGGGCGTCTGAGAGGGGTGTCGGGACCCTTGGGGGGGGAGGAATCCGACCCCCAAGGGTAGGGGTTGGGTGAGGGCACCCAACCCCTCCTAGGGAGGGTGGGGTTGGCCAACCCCATCCCTCCTAGGAGGGATCGGGTCAGCCGACCCGATCTCTCCTAGGAGAGATCGGGTTGGTCCACCCGATCTCCCCTAGGGGAGATCGGGTTGGCTGACCCGATCTCCCCTAGGGGAGGTCGGGTGTGGCCACCCAACCTCACCTAGGTGAGTCCTTCGTTGTCGGACGGGCGCTTCGGCCCCGTCCGAGCCGTTGGTGTTCTCGCGGAGTGTCCGGGTTGAAGTTTCGATTTGTAATCATAAATGGGACGATAAAAATACAACGGTTCGGCAGTCAACGGGTTCAAATTGGGCGTATATCCATCAACACCGATCTAGATGCCCGGGACTGCTCCACACAGATCTACTTCACCATCACAGATCCTGGCTAGAACAGAAGACGAATACGATTACCTCTTCACGTAAAACAGATGAGTATACCTATTATGATATTATTAAATTGATATATGTGTTAAAGTGAATAATTTTTTTCGGTTCTTTAAAAAAAAACAAAAACAAAAAACTATTTGTCTTGAATGATTAACTGAACATACAACATATCTATTATAATTGATTTGTTAATTATTAGTTGCAATTGATATAAAAGAAATTGTTATATGCATCAATATATTATGCTCCTAAAAGTGAATATATTAGCACTTGAATTATCATGAAAAAAAAATGGTGTGGCCTAGCACATAGGTACTTAATGCTTTGATATCTCTATCGGTATTGATGAATATATATATATATATATATATATATATATATATGCATCGTTCCCTGAAGTGAGTGTTGCAACGTATGATTATATTGATGATGATATACTCCACTCCCTGAAGTGAGCATTACATAATTTGATTTCAATTTGAATATATTCCACTCCCTGAAGCGAGTGATACAGTTTATGGTAAGTCCAATTGATTTGGAAGAATGATAATTTTGAGAAGAACGATGACGCTAACAGAAATTTAATTATATGATGAAGCGAGAAAATTATTCATATGAAGCGCTATGACACTAGGCAAATACTGACCTCGATGAAAAAAAATCATTGCATATATTATTATTAATTACGATTAAGAAAAATGCATTCTTTATAAATTACGGATCCTAAAGATCCGATGATCTTGAATATATATATATATATATACGTTTCTTGCACTATATTTAAATATACAGTTATATTTATATTTTTTGCACTGCATTTACAGTTACATTTTTATTTATTACAATTCATTATATTTATTATATAGATATATCATTATGCTCGTCGCATTTTAATATAAAATGATCCAGAAGATAAAGAGTTATTCAAAAGCTCAAGAATTACTACATTTAGGATCCAGAAGATCCTATAATGTATGAAAAATGATTTAATGAGGCAAAGATGTTCAAGTATGAAAAGTGAATCATGAGTTATACATAAAGAATCCTAAAGATTCTAAGAGATCATGAGTTATGAATAAATGATTATGAAGATCTTAGAAGATCTATAAATGAATAAAGGATCCTGAAGATCCTAAATATATGGGACTATGAATTAACGAGATTGAAGATCCCTAAAGATTTTGAATTATGAACAGATCTTGAAGATCCTGGAATATTTCGAATGAATGATCTGAAAATATGAAAATAGGATTTGAACATCCTAAGAAATTTTGAGATATGAATAAAAGATGTGTAAAGATCTTGTGCTACAAATAAGGGTCATGAATGATGGGTTCCGATGTAATCGTTAGCCCCGTTGAACGGCCAATGGACGGCGAAAAGGTCCAATGGGCCTCGTGAAAGCCTAGAAGGCCCAGAGGCCCAGCACGTGAGGTCCCGACTCTAGTGGGCCCGATGAATGAGCTGAATGCTCCCAACAAGAAGCCTCTGAGAAGGCCCCGATATGCCTTTGTAAAGGCCCCGATAATAAAGCCCCGCAGAGGCTGGACCTGTCCCGCAGAGACTGAAAGTCCTGGGTGGTGATCTAGAATAATACAACTCTGGAGTCCCCGACAGGAGTCGAGACTTGTGATCAGAGGATAAGACCGAGAAACCTGCCTACTAGATAAGAGTAGTGGGAAGACGGTTAAGATACAGATAATCTCCCCCGAGATACGCAGGGCGTGCCCGAGATACGCGGATGTATGGGTAAGATACGCGGAGCGTGGGGCGAGATATACGGAATCCCAGCCGAGATATATGGAATCGTGGCGAGATACACGGAATCATGGGTAAAACTGCCAGGCGCAGTAACAGGTAACTGAGTAACTCCTCCTTCTATATAAAGGAGGAGGTTACCTCAGAAAACCATCATCTAATACGAACTTAGACTTTTGCTTACCACCCTATTGATCACCATACTCATTTAAGCATCGGAGAGGGATTCTGGGTCACCACCCAGGTCATCCCCTTTTACAGGATTACGCGGAGCCCAGGAGTCCAAAGCTTTCCGTCAAGGACGTAACGGAGCTCCGCCCGTGATCCAACATTGGCGCCGTCTGTGGGAAACTTACAAAAAGTCAAGATAGTTTCTACCAGATCAATGGCCGGTGGTGGCAAGAAGAAGCAAGTTCAGGCTGGCAGTTCTCGTCCCGCAGGAACTGTGAATTCCCCGTTGCCGGAACGTGTTGCTGAACAAGGTGAGAACCCCGCTCTTTCCCAGACCGGGGGGCAGGGAGATGGCTATGAGGTCTCAGTCCGAGACACAGAGAGGAACAGGCAGGATGTCCCGCGTAGGGAGGAAGATGAGGCTCCCCCAAACCCGGTGGGCCATGGAGGAGAAGGAGTCCCGCGAAGGGAAGAAGGGTCGTCCTCGAACTCGGAGTTGGCCAAGGCAGTAGCAGACGCTATGCCAATGTTTTTGGCTGCCATGGAGGCCTTGCTAGACAAGAGAGAGGCCGCCAAGAGGGCGGAGGAATTGCCTCCGCGAGAGGAATTACCACCACCCCCGCCGAGGGTGGACCCAGAGGAACAGGAGGTTCCACCCAGGAGCAAGGGTAAGGAACCAGCACACCCAGAGAAGTTCGTGGTCGACGGCCCAGGACCAGTGCAAAACAGGACCATTCCCCTGAATGGCCCCATCACCCCCGATCAGGTGGTGAAGATCGTTAGCATCTGCATGGGTGATCAGAAGCAGATGACATCAGAGCTAAGGGATCGGTCCAGCCATCCTTTCGTGCCGCGGCTGATCGATACCGTCGCCCCGCCTGGGCTAGGTATTCCGACCATCAAGGAGTACGATGGTGAGGGGGACCCAGTTCGTCATGTTCAGAGGCATGTCCAGGCCTGCATGGGTCGAACTTCGATCGATGACCTCATCTGTTCATTGTTCCCGATAACCCTGGGAGAGAGGGCCATGACTTGGTTCTTCAGCCTCCCGCCAGGATGCATCACGTGCTGGGCTGATATGCACGATCGCTTCATCAAGCAGTACCAAGGTCGGAGGCGTCTTCTGAAGAGTGTGAGGCCCTTGACCCAGGTGGTGCAGAGACCCGATGAGTCGTTGGCATACTACTACCAACGGTTCACTGCTAGTGCTGCGGAGATTGATGAAGAAATCTCGGAGGGAGAAACAATCCGTACTTTCCTGCGGAACTTGAGCGCCCCATACGGCTCCGACCTGATGCACAGCGTAGCTGCGAAAGCCGTGTGGAGTATGGAGGCCCTGCAAGCGAGGGTGAAACAGCAAATCGACGTCCAGGAGTCGAAGATTGCTGCTGGAGAGCTCGATCCCCCGAAGTCGGGGAGAGGAAAGCCATCGTCCAAGCTGTCGGATGATCGCAAAGGGAGTGACAAGTCGGAAGGAAGTAGGAACCGTGGTCGTCCCGATAAAAGAGAAGACAAGCGTCCTCCGAGGAAGGACAACCGAGAAGGTCGGGCTGTTCCCATCAATAGCTCGATGACCTCTGTGTTAGCTGTGATGGACAGACAGGGTCTCGCCCGATACCCCCCGAGGAAAGAAGGCGAATTCCTAGGAGGCCGCCCTGACCGTTACTGTCGCTACCATCGAGCCAATGGTCACGACACCGAAAACTGTCGGGAGCTGAAGAAGGAAATTGAGAAGCTGATCCAGAAGGGGAAGTTAAAAGAGTTTGTCGGAAGGGGAAGATGCCGATCCCATTCCAGAAGTCGGTCACGATCCCATTCCAAGTCCCGCGACCGATCCCCGAAGAAGAAAAAGACTGAGCAAGAAGCTTCAGGTTCAGGTGCCCGTAGAGAGAGGCGCGGAACTATCAACGTCATCCACGGAGGAATGGCAGCGGGGGGTGATACCTCTGTTTCTAGGGAGAACTACGCTTCCCGCATATCTGCCGCGGTGGTGCTAGGCAAAAGGTCCCGATCGTGGACCCTGAAGGAGGAAATGGTAATTTCTTTCTCGGCGGAGGATTTAGTAGGCGTGGAGAGCCCTCACGACGACGCCTTGGTCGTAACCCTAGACGTGGACGGATTCGAGATGAAGCGGATCCTGATAGACGGAGGGAGTTCCTCCGATATTCTTTTCATGGACGCTCTGGAAGCCATGGGAAAGACGAAGAAGGACCTCACACGGGTGGACTTCCCGATGGTGGGGTTCTCTGGTTCCACCTCTTACCCGCTGGGAATGATTACCTTACCGGTGGAGTTTGGTAGTGGTTGGAAGATGGAGAAGCGAAACGTAGATTTCGTTGTCGTGGAGTCTGCGGGGGCATACAACGCTATTATCGGGAGGACCACTATCAACCCTCTCATGGCAGTCGCCTCGACGGTCCACCAGAAGATGAAGTTCCCGACTGACAATGGGGTCGGAGAGGTTAAGGGTGACCAAGTGGCATCACGGAAATGCTACGTTAACGCCACTCGAAGGAGAAGGAGGGAGGCCATGACTGTCCTTCAGACTGATGCCGATCCTCGAGAGGAGTATGGGCGTCCCGCCCCCATGGAGGATTTGAAGGAAGTTGAGATCGACAGGCCCCAGAGGAAGGTGAAGATCGGGTCTGCTCTGTCGGAGGAAAGAGCCAAAGAGTTGATCGAGCTCCTGAAGGAGTTTAAGGAGCTGTTTGCCTGGTCCCCAAGTGATATGCCAGGAATCAGCCCCGACGTGATAGTACACGAGCTGAAGATAGACCCCGCGATCAAGCCTATCGCGCAGAGAAGGCGTCCGATGGGCGCGGACAAGAGGATCGCGATCCAGCAAGAGGTGGGCAGACTGCTCGATGCTGGATTCATCAAGGAGCTCTGATTCCAGACTTGGGTGGCTAACCCAGTCCTGGTACGAAAGAGTAACGGGAAATGGCGGATGTGTGTCGATTTCCGCGACTTGAACAAGGCTTGACCGAAGGATTGATACCCGCTCCTGAGGATTGACCAGTTGGTGGATGCCACATCGGGACATGAGCTGCTGAGCTTCATGGACGCCTATTCCGGGTACAACCAGATCAAGATGGCGAAGGAGGATGCCCCCCATACGGCTTTTTACGCCGACAACGACGTCTACCATTACGATGTGATGCCCTTCGGATTGATCAATGCTGGAGCGACTTACCAGCGGATGGTGAACAAGTTATTCGGAGACATGTTGGGGAAAACCATGGAGGCGTATGTGGATGACATGCTGGTGAAGTCCCGACAGGCAGGAGACCATGTCCAGAACTTGGCGGCAGCATTTGAGCGGATGAAGTTCCATCAGGTTTGGTTGAACCCCGAAAAATGTGCTTTTGGGGTGAACCCGGGGAAGTTCCTAGGGTTCATGGTGAGCCAGAGAGGAATCGAGGTGAACCCCGAGAAACTGCGGGCAATCGAGGAGATGCAGTCCCCGAAGACTCATAGGGAGGTCCAGGTGCTGAATGGCCGGTTGGCCGCGATGAATCGCTTCCTATCCAAGGCGAGTGACCGAGCCATGCCATTTTTTGATGTGCTGAGGGCCCACAAGAAGTTCGAATGGACCGACAAGTGTGAAGAGGCGTTCCAGGCACTCAAGCAGCACCTCCGTACCCTCCCGCCGTTGGCGAAACCAGTTCCAGGCGAGCCGCTTTATCTCTATTTGGCTGTTTCTGAAGTTGCTGTTAGTTCTGTTTTGATTAAGATTGTCAAGGGCAACCAAGTGCCTGTCTATTATGTAAGCAAGGCGTTTACCAAGTCTGAAATAAACTATGTCGCTATTGAGAAGTATCTCTTCGCGTTGATTATTGCCGCTCGAAAGCTACGACCTTACTTCCATGCCCATGAAGTCACAGTATTGACTAATCAGCCCCTGAAACACTTTTTGAACCGACCGGAGGCGTCGGGAAGATTGGTAAAATGGGCCATCGAGCTGACGGAGTTCCGTATTCATTTCGCACCGAGAACCGCTATTAAGGGCCAGGCACTGGCAGATTTTATAGCTGAGTTTACGGCACCCGATCTGGAAGTAACGGGTCCCGCAGAGGGGGCAACCATGGAAGAAGTCCCGACAACAGAACAACAGCAAGAACAGCCAAATGAGGAGAATACCTGGGAGATGTACACTGATGGTTCATCGAGTGTAGAAGGCTCGGGGGCAGGATTCGTATTGATACCGCCCGGCGGAGGCGAGCCCCTACGATATGCCTTGGCGTTGACGTTCAAAGCCACCAACAACGAAGCGGAGTATGAGGCTCTCATCACAGGCCTCAAGATTGCCAAGGGTACGGGGGTCGATCATTTAAAGGTGAAGTGTGATGCCAACTTGGTTGTAAACCAAGTCCAGGGGAACTATGAAGCCAAGAGCCCGACAATGAAGAAATATTTGCACGAGGTGCAGACTTTGAAGGGAAGCTTCAAAAGCTTCGATATCGAGGCGATCCCGAGGGAAGAGAACGCGGAAGCAGATGCCTTGAGCAAGTTCGCTCTGGGAGTAGCCCCCGAGGAGAATCGGAAGGTACATTTTCTAGAAAAGGTAATTATCTCAAACATTGATCCGGCGGATATCTGTGCTATTGAGACAGGATCGGAGGAAGAAGAGAAGCCCACTTGGATGACCCCGATGGTCACGTACCTGACTACGGGGGTACTCCCCGACGACAAAGTGGCAGCTGTCAGGTTACGTCGGATTGCGGACAACTACGCGATGGTGGACAACCAATTATACAAAAAAGGGTATGTAAATCCTTTCTTAAAATGCGTAGCAGAACCTAACACGAATCGGATCCCGAGGGAGTTACATGAGGGAGTCGCGGCTTGTCATGAAGGGGCCCGATCTCTAGTGAGGAAGGCAATAAACTTAGGCTACTATTGGCCCTCGATGAACAAAGAAGCGACCGCGATGGTCCGATCCTGTGATGCATGCCAGAGGTACGCGCCAAATATCGCGGCTCCCGCCGCGGACTTAATGCCCATCAGGAGTGCATGGCCCTTCGCGCAATGGGGGATTGACTTGGTGGGACCTCTTCCCCAAGCGAAAGGTCAATGCAAGTATTTACTCGTGGCTATCGACTACTTTTCAAAGTGGATAGAGGCTAAGGCATTGGCTAGAACGACGGGGCAGCAGATCCTCAAGTTCCTTCAAACTCAGATCGTATCCCGGTACGGGGTTCCTCGAGTGTTGATTAGCGACAACGGCCCTCCATTCAATGGGGCTCAGTTAAAGGAGTACCTGGAGGAGTTGAACATCGAACATCGGACCGCTTCAGTCCGTCACGCTCAGACCAATGGCCAGGTAGAATCAGCCAACAAGATCGTGATGGATGGCTTGAAGAAGAGAGTCTATGCCTTGCAAGGCCATTGGCTGGATGAGCTCGAGAACGTGTTGTGGGCTGTAAGAACAACACCCAAGCAATCAACAGGAGAAACTCCGTTTGGCCTGGTTTATGGCACGGAGGCAGTCGCTCCCGTGGAAATAGCGGTGGCGTCCCATCGCGCGAAATATTACGAGCCTCTGACAAACGAGGAAATGAGACGTCTAGACTTAGACTTGCTCTCGGAAAAAAGATGGAAGGCTGATGAAGTCCAGGCTCGAATGCGTCTGGCAACAGCCCGATATTACAATCGGCGTGTCAGGTCCCGACAATTCTTCGTGGGAGAACTTGTCTGGCGGAGGAACGAGTTCGTTCATCAAGATCGGATCAACAAGCTATCGCCAAAATGGGAGGGACCTTACAAGATCGTAGGGATGCCAGCACCCAATGCATACAGGCTAGAGGACCTTGATGGCAAGACGTTGAAGCATTCCTTCAGTGGCGAACACTTGAAGAAGTATCATGTTTGATATTAAGCCGCCGTGAAGGGTGCAAATTGTCTATCAATAAGATCCGATGTAAGCCTATTTTGAGTTATTTATGAATAAAAGAAGTTGCTTCCGATCAAATTGCTTTTAGATTTATTCTAACTGTTAGTAAGACGTCCTGAAGGACGCGACAAAAGCCTTCCGAGGTATGCGTAAGTCGTCTATATGATGCGGCCAAAAGCCTTAACGGGTATGGACAAAAGCCCTACGGGGTACACGTAAGTCGTCTATATGATGCAACCAAAAGCCTAGGTACGAAAAGGCCCTGATGGGTCCGCGTAAGTCGTCTATATGATGCGGCCAAAAGCCTTAACGGGTATGAAAAGCCTTAACAGGTCCGCGAAAGTCGTCTGACAAAGACGCGACAAAAGCCCTTAAAGGGTACGATTGAAGCCGTCAGAGTTGGCGCGACAAAAGCCCTAAAGGGTGTAAAAAATGGCCTTGAAAGGCGGGGACGAGAAACCTTAAGTGGTGAAGTCCCGATTTTGGACGAGAAACCTTAAGTGGTGAAGTCCCGATCTTGGACGAGAAACCTTAAGTTGTGAAGTCCCGATCTTGGACGAGAAACCTTAAGTGGTAAAATCTCAAGTAAAAGCGTCGGAAGGAAGTATGAAGTCATCTTAAATGGTGCATCGGAACGTTCTGAGTAACGAATTTAAAGCCGCTTTAGATAAAGTGCAAACGAGTATCGGTGCAAAAACAGATGGAAAGAAAACTACTTATATAAAGGCCAGAAGGCTAATGAGGTCCGTTACAAGAGACAAAGGAGAAAGACAACAAGGACTAAAAGATGTAAGCATTAAACTTGGTCCTTGTTGGAAGATGGATCCTCAGCAGCGTCGGAGGGAGCAAGGTTGGGAGGGGCCTGGACGGAAGGCTCCGCAGCTGGCGGAGTCGGATCCACAGCAGCGGCTTCTTCACTCTCCGCGGGGAGGTTGAAATACTTCTCCGTGACCGGGGCAAGGGTTTCGGACTTCGTGAAGTCAATAGAATCCGCGTAGACTGTGTAGAGTTCCTCGACAGCATTATATAGCACATCCTCTATCTCGGACTTGCAAAACTCTACAGCAGCCACCTTGAACTCTTCAGAGTTCCGATACTCCCCGTGGCCCTGAAGGCGGCCCTCCTCGCGGCCCTGCAGGCGGCCCTCCTCGAGGCCTTGAGCCTTTGCCTCAGCCAGCTTGGCAGAGAACTCTGCCCTTTCCGCCTCAAGCTTGGCTTTGGCCTCCGCCAGAAGATCCGCGAAGACGTTCTTCTCGCGAACAAGTTGCTGCTTCTCCCCCTCGTTCCGCTGCTGCTCCACCTGGGCCATCTTCCGCTCCCGACGCATGACAGCCTCATGGTCGTGGACCTTCTTGAGCAGGTTTGAGGACATATCATCGAGGAGAGCCTTCTCCTTGGCCATTTTGTTTTTGGTCGCCACCGCCTCGTCGAGTTCCACCTGAAGCTTGGCTAAGGCATCAGGGTTCGACTTGGCTTCAGCCTCTTCCAAGGCGCTCTTCAGAGCTAAGGCGATGGCAAAGCTACGCTGCTGGTCCGCAGTTTCCTAAGGCGAAGGGAAAAAAGATAAAGAATTCAGCGGCCGAAAGTAGGAATGAAGAAAAAAAACGAGAAACGGTAAGGTATTACCTCCATCCGACGAACGGCCATGGCACGGAACTCCTCTTTGATATCCTCCCGCGTCAGGCAAAGTGGCCGTCTCAAAGCAGGAGGAATTGACCCTGACAGCAGATGCAAGGCCAAGTCAGGCTCAAGATTGTCCCGACGGATCGAAAACCCGTGGATGGATTCGATCGGACGCCAAGGAATCGCCGCCTGGTCGGAAGTGTAAATCTTGTACACATCATCCATCGAAAGACGAGGGATAGGCTCGGCCCCGGTGGTGGGAGGAGCTATCTCAGTCGGTGGCTCGGGAGTTGGAGTGCGAAGAATAGGAGGAGGACTTCGGGACACGTCCCTCACAGCAGGCCTCCTGCTTCTTGACCTCGACCTGCCGCGGGGAAGCAGGCCCCCCTCATCAGGCTCCTCGACAGAAGGAGAAGCCTCCAAATTGGTCACCTGGCGGAACTGAGCTTCCGCCGGAACGTCCTCCAGCATCAATTCTTGCGGAGTGGCAGTCTCCGCCGGAATGATAGCCTCCGTCGGGGCAAGAGTCTCCAAGGGACCTGCGGTGGCGGGACGAATAAAGTCAGGAAGGGCACCCTCAGGGCACCAAATGATTTGACGATCGAAGTGTTGGTTCTTCCCAAAGACGTTGTAATATCCCGCCTTGAGAATGCGGGGGATCTCCCCTCGAAGGATGTACTTGATCTCTTGAACCCGCGTTTTCCGGTCAGCGGGGATAAACTCCTTGGGAACTAATTTTTTATACCGTTTAATTGCACGACGAACGCGCTTACCTTCCTCGACGGTGGTGGCCCCGAAGGCCCGATCTATCTCCTCCCGCCTGGCCTTCTTGGCCCCGACTTGCTCTTCGGACGGAAGAGCAGCAGATAAAGGAGTGGAAGAGGAAGCGCCTTTCTTCACCAACTTGCGGTTCCGCTTGGAGCCACTCTGGACGGCATCAGTCTCGCCCTGCTTCAGAATGAGATGAGTCAACAGAGAAGCCTTCTTGGCTGCAAAGGTAAAAATAAGATAGTTAGAAATATTACCCAGATGACTAAATCTTTGGAAACAGAGTCAAGGAGTCGGACTCCGATAGTAATCAAGTTCCTCTCCTGGAGCTTGTTGGCATCGAGGGGTATGAAGTTGTCGCCCCAGCGGTAGAGTTGAACCATCTGGAGGGTGTTGAGGTCATCCTCGGTGTAGTCCTGGAGCCTGGGGGCAGGGTCCGCCACGACCTCCCATCGAGGCCAGGGGACAGAGCTGTGCTGGACGAAGAAGTAGTACTTCTTCCATCCGCTGTTATCGGATCCTGAGTCACGGATTAGCACCCGATCCTTGTGGAACTTCCAAGTTTCGCTATCCCAGCCGAAACGTGAAAGTTGCTCCTTTGTCCACTTGGGGAGTCGGGGGGAGAAGGAGCAGACACCAGCTTTGTTGCACTTCATGCCATAGAAAGTGCGGAACAGCAGAAGACTGTACGTCCACTGCTGACGGTGGCATAAGAGTTGGAAGGCATTCCACACGCGGATGGCGTGTGGAGAGAAGGTACAAGGATGCGTTTTGTAGAAGTTGCACATTTCCACCATGTTTCCACAGAAGGGGAACCGAATCCCCGTACTTATTTGTCCGGCGGATACAAACACTTCCCCTGCCCGAGGAGGCGTGATGATGTGCTTCCTTCTAACAGCAGGCTGAGACTCATATGGGAAGCGAGGCTCCCAATCCGAGGTAATACACCCCTCTCTAAGGGCAACCTCATACGAAGCCTCAGATATCTCATTGACAGCAAACTCGAAAACGAAAGGAGCCCTAACCTCAGAACTAGCTTCGTCTAAACCGATTGCAAACGAAAGGATTTGAGAAAAGAAGAACAAACAGCAAGTAAATCATGAAAACTTAGAAGAAAGTCCTTACCAGACATGATCGGTGGTTAAAGAGGTAAAGCGAAGGAAGATCGGAAGGGTTGAAGGCCTTGGATCACTTGAACAGTAGGAGGAGCTTGGAGAAGAAGCTTCGAATACAAGGATGGCTGAAATCGAGAGAGTGCAGAAGGAGTGAATAATGCCAGGGTTTTAGCTTTTATAAGCAAAAAGGCAGCTGAGGGAACTTAATCCTGACCGTTGAAGACAAAACGACTTGATCTCGATGGTTGAAATTATGGAGACGGTACGGAAGAGACAGCTGGATGGGCTTGATCTGCACCGTTGAAGAGGAAACGACACGATCTTAATCGCCGAGATCATAGGCACGGAAGGGACGTGTGTGACGTCACAGCTGCTTTTTCAGAAAACAACAGTCATGCTGGTGTAGACGTCGTTTCCTTATCCCTAGGCATTTAATGCTACAGTAACCGAGGAGTCTCCTCGGATTTGGCAACTGCCCATGGGACCTGGTGAGCCCAAGGCAATCATGAGTGAGAGACTCTGTTATACAACAATCACACACAAGGCAAAAGCCTCCGACGGTGGTATCAGAAGGTATGAAAACAAAAACCTCCGACAACGAGGTCAGAAAAGCTGAATTAGAAGACATGACGAACTAAAAGTCCCCCATGTCTTGGTGGCAAATGATGGGTTCCGATGTAATCGTTAGCCCCGTTGAACGGCCAATGGACGGCGAGAAGGTCCAATGGGCCTCGTGAAAGCCTGGAAGGCCCAGAGGCACAGCACGTGAGGTCCCGACTCTAGTGGGCCCGATGAATGAGCTGAATGCTCCCGACAAGAAGCCTCTGAGAAGGCCCCGATATGCCTTAGTAAAGGCCCCGATAATAAAGCCCCGCAGAGGCTGGACCTGTCCCGCAGAGACTGAAGGTCCTGGGTGGTGATCTAGAATAATACAACTCTGGAGTCCCCGACAGGAGTCGAGACTTGTGATCAGAGGATAAGACCGAGAAACCCGCCTACTAGATAAGAGTAGTGGGAAGACGGTTAAGATACAGATAATCTCCCCCGAGATACGCAGGGCGTGCCCGAGATACGCGGAGGTATGGGTAAGATACGCGGAGCGTGGGGCGAGATATACGGAATCCCAGCCGAGATATATGGAATCGTGGCGAGATACACGGAATCATGGGTAAAACTGCCAGGCGCAGTAACAGGTAACTGAGTAACTCCTCCTTCTATATAAATGAGGAGGTTACCTCAGAAAACCATCATCTAATACGAACTTAGACTTTTGCTTACCACCCCATTGATCACCATACTCATTTAAGTATCAGAGAGGGATTCTGGGTCACCACCCAGGTCATCTCCTTTTGCAGGATTACGCGGAGCCCAGGAGTCCAAAGCTTTCCGTCAAGGACGTAACGGAGCTTCGCCCGTGATCCAACAATGAAGATCCTAAAATATTTTGAGCTATAGATGATCTGAAGATCATGAACTATGAGCATTTATATGAAATTATTTTTTTTTACGCTTTATGCATTATTATTTTTATTATTATTATTTATATGTTTTTATATACTTCATATTTATTTCTTATTATAAAAAATGTGAATACTCCGCGATCATCATTATGATGAAGATGAAAAAATTAAACATGCGGATGGTGTTATCAGGATTATGAAAAAAATCAGGAAAACTAGAAGTTTACCGCCAATATTGGCGTGATTGATTATATATTCGGTAAACCTGAAGTTTACTGATTCATATAGAGGTAAACCAGAAGTTTTACCCATATAATACAATATTTGGCGTGACCGGTTATAGACCATTCTTGATCACTTAAGATGCGCAATACATTATTTGGAAGAAACTGAAGATTCTCTATAAATCATTATGATAATTGCTCTCAAAGGAAAAAATTCATTATGTGATTATCATCAACTAAGTTCGGGATAAAATTCCATTATTTATGGAAATAATAAAAGGTGAATATGGGCCCGTTCACCTGCCATGTGGACCGATATATTATTTTGAAAGATGCATCTACAATATGGTCACATGTGCGTTGATTATGAATTTGCAAATTTCCAGATTATGCAATAAAGAATGATGATGATATTGAATGTTGATATTTACTACAAGATTCAGACAATTACATGTCTAGATTTGCAGTTTAGCATGAAAGTTACAAAGATTCTCCAATTAAAAATAGCTAAAACGCTACCAATTAGAGCAAATTGAGTACAAATGCATGCTATTATGAAAGCAGCAATATAACTAGGGCTAGCAATTTGTGACACGACACGATAGCACGACACGAATACGCACGAAAAAAAGCGTGTTCGTGCTAGCATATGGAAGAATGACAACACGATAGCACGAACACGATTAACACGACATAACTTCCGTGTCGTGTTCGTGTTTGAGTATCATAACACGACACACACGATAGCACGATAAAGTTGTACTATTAAGAGTAATTCTTAAGTATTTTTTGAACAATTCTTATTTGTTACCTTTAAAAACTCCAATTAGTGGTTTAATTTTAGTGTTTGTAAACTCTATATTATTAACTTATGAATACTGACATATTAATTCATAGTATTTTTATATATGGAGTTCATTATTTTGATTTTTGCTTAAAGATCTCGTATAGAGATGTACAAATGTATATCCTTATACAACACGATAGCACGACACGAACACGCACGAAAATATTCGTGCCGTGTTCGTGTTTGTAAAACGTGGCACGATAAGTTTACCGTGCGTGTTCGTGTTCAGTAAGTTTAGCACGACATGATTATTGACACGCACGATAGCACGAATTGCCACCCCTAAATATAACTGCGCATCAAGCCAATGTTAAATCACAGTTCTCCCCATTACAACCAATTTTTTGTGAAGATACAAATTTCTCATATATGAATTTTATGATGTGTGATATATATATATTTAAAATTGATCCACCACATTGCACAAAGATGGGTCTGGAATGTTGGGAAAAATATGTTGGATATAAATCAATTATTTGAGAACAATGACTGATATATATAAAGCAAGAGTGTTGATTATCATTGTTGAACAACTTTTCCCAACATTAGGGGGAGAAAAGAAGCAGCTGGCAGAAAATAGATTGATTTCAAAAATATTTTGTTATCTCATTTAGATCCTCGCACAATGATAATATGAACCCGAAGTTCAAAGAGATAAAATGATTTCAGATACTGCCATAAGTGACTTTGTGACCCAGAAAGTTATAAGTCAAGTACCAGCTGTAAATGCTCCAAATTTTAATGCCCCGGTAGGACAAATTATAATGAAAAATAACTCACACCTGAAGCGTGCGATATTGGTTCCAAATAAAAAAAAAATTTATAAAAGAATGGAGCATAGATAAATATGGTCTTATTATGGAGGTGATTTCCCAAAAGAAGTAAAGACATAACTAAATATGAAACCCCAGAAGTGGTTCAGGTACCTGAAAATAGTTACAATAAAGAGATCTCAATGAGTTATGTCATTAACGGGAAGTGATGGAACCGTAAAATATAAAGTTGTCGACAACAATTTTGAATATATTATTCACGAGTGAAAATTTATACAAGACTAGGATCTTGAGCTCAATATGTCAAATAATCATTATGAATGACCAAAATTTGAAAAGACGCAAGTATCAGCATGGAAAATGCAGAAGGTGGAAGCCAGTGGATACAAATTATTTCCCGCATAAATAAATTGCGTCGTAAGATATACACGCACATCCTATGGTACAAATATTATATGAGAATCCTGACAATTATTATATGGATCATTTAGTGGAGCAATCACCTTCAAATACATTATTATGTTGGCAGTACATACAAAGTTTTAATATGCGTCTCATATATGAATTACTTATAGCCTATTTGGGTGACTAATTTGATAGTGAAATCCACATAAAAATCACAGAAGGATTTAAAATGCTAGCATGAATATTTTCAAGAATGTTGGATGATAAAAATATTATAACATTTATGGGTTGTTTATGGTATATTATCCCCGCTATATCAACATTTGAGCTAAGTTGTAGCGATGCTAATATAAGTATACGAATAAAGCAAATTGATATTTGATAAGATGAATTGATCACGCTATAGCCGAAAGGGGCATCGCGTGAGGGGGAGAATTTGAAGATATTGAAACTCCTGAAGAGTTTTAAATACAATCAATTATTATAATACAATAATAATAATAATATAATAACAGAATAATAATAATAATAAAAACTACCTGCGGAAGAAGACAGCAACAACCGGGACGGATCTCCGGCGAGCAAGGCGGGGACAGACAGCAGCGACGACAGCTCGGGTTCTGGCAATACGAACTCCGGCAACGGCGGGGAAAGACAGTAACGCAGCAGTTCGGGCTCCGGTAGGACGAACTAGAGGCGTGGTGGCTTCGTTGCGGGCTGGGTAGGTCGGGAATGGGCGGCGCCTCGGTCTGTCGGGATAACAGCGGGTGTAGCGGCACAGATCCAGTGGTTTTGGACGGTGGATCGGCGAACGGGTGGCTGGCCGGGGGGATCTACAATTCTGGCGGTCACAGGTGAAGCCTTGCAGGAAGAAGACGGGGCCGGCCGGAGGTGTCTGGGAAGGGCCAGATATGGGCAGCGAACGGCGGCGTCGGGCGTGGCCGGAACCTGGGGAGCTCGTGGCAGACCGTCGAGGGGGTGGCGGTCCGGCCATCGGATGAGCTGAGCGACGGGGCGAGCCGGCGGGTGGTGGTGGTCCGGCCACCGGAGCTGGTCTACACACCAGCAGGAGGGGCTGATTTTCTGAAAAAAAAAAATAAAAAAAAAAAATAAAACTAATTCACTAGAAGACAAAAATCGCACAGAACCCGAAAATAGTGTATTATTGCTTCTTTTTGGTGTTTTTCTGTGTTATTTACAATGTAACATAGACTCCTATTTATACTAAAAACCTAGTCTAGATTACAGATAAAATTTAAATAAAAAATGCTAATAGATAATTATTCTAGAGAATATTCCTAAGGATATTTATCTTTACAGATAATTATTATTTTTTTAATAAAAAATAATATCTGGAGATAAATATCTTACAGATAATTTTCTAAAATAAAAAAACTAATTATTATATATATATTTTAAAAATTCCGAAAATATTAAATAAATTCGAAATAATTTAAAATATATTTTATAATAATTTCCCTAATGTGCCCTTGAGCATTTTTGGAGACTTCGTGGCTTGACGCGTCCGAAATTTGACGTATCATGTGTAACGTCGTTACGTCCGGGTCAAAATCGAGTGTTTACAGTTTGCCCCTCTTTGGACGGACTCCCGTAGAACGTGTTCGAAGGGGTTTGTCTAAAGACGAGGAAACACTGATTTTGACCAGAAAGTATATTCTCTTCCAATCTTCAAAGTCTTCAAGGTGGCTCATATGCTTATTCTGGTGCGGAAAGATAAAACCTCTGTCGGCGGGACGCCTGTTGGCGGTGCCTCCATTAGCGATGCAGAAAGTAAAGCCTCTAGTGGCGGTGCGGAAAAGTAAAGCCTTGGTTGGCGGTGCCCCTGTTGGCGGTGCAGAAAGTAAATACCTCAATCGACGACGCTTCAGTGGGGTGCGACAAGGAAAAGCCTCCAGTGGCGGTGCGGAAAGTAAAGCCTCCAGTGGCGTGCGGGAAAGTAAAGCCTCCAGTGGCGTGTGGAAAAGTAAAGCCTCCAATGGCGTTCGGAAAAGTAAAGCCTCCAGTGGCGTGCGGAAAATTAAAGCCTCCAGTGGCGTGCGGAAAAGTAAAGCCTCCAGTGGCGTGCGGAAAAGTAAAGCCTCCAGTGGCGTGCAGAAAAGAAAAACCTCGATCGACGATGCCTCCAGAGGCGTGCGACCTGGAAAAGCCTCCAGTGGCGTACAGTAAAGTAAAAACCTCGATCGACGATGCCTCCAGTGGCGTGCGACAAGGAAAAGCCTCTAGTGGCGGTGCAGAAAGTAAAGCCTCATATGTTTGAGAAATGCCTCTAGTGGCGTCCGATGGAGAAGAGCCTCTAGTGGCGTGTGTCGGAGAAATGCCTCTAGTGGCGTGTGTCGGAGAAATGCCTCTAGTGGCGTCCGTTTGGAGAAGAGCCTCTAGCGGCGTCCGTTGGAGAAATGTCTCTAGTGGCGTCCGTTTGGAGAAGAGCCTCTAGCAGCGTCCGTTGGAGAAGAGCCTCTAGTGGCGTCCGTCGGAGAAGAGCCTCTAGTGGCATATGTCGGATAAGGGCCTCGAGTGGCTTGACGACTTGAATGCATGTCCCTAATTTTTGCCTAATCTTCGCATGATGCGACAGCTTAGCGGAATCTTTTTTTTTTTTTTTAATCTCTCATATTCTCTCCTTTTGCCACAGTCAAAATTTTAGACCGTGCCCCTCGGTTTTCCTAATTTTTGCATTGATTGCCCCTTGGGGTTTTCATTCCATCGGGATTTTTCTCTCCTTTTGCCATGAATTGCAATTTCTGAATTTGCTATCATGCCCCTCATTTCCTAATTTTGCCTAGGCTGCTCTTTCGGGTTTTCAACCTAACGGAAGCACTCTATTTTTTTTTTTTGGTAGCCGATTAAACGGTGGCTGTGACCCGTACTTTATTTCCCGTCACAATGCGAGAGTATTTGTAGCCATTTGGAGGGTGGCTGTGACCCTTTCTTCACCGTCTTCAATGCGAGAGCTCTTTTGATTTGTAGCCATTTGGAGGGTGGCTGTGGTCCTTTATTTTGTAGTCGTTTTAGGGACGACTGTGACCTTTTTTATTTTCCCGCCCTTACAAGATCCGCGGGATCACTCTTTTATCTGTAGCCGTTTGGAGGGTGGCTGTGGCCCTTTATTTTGTAGTCGTTTTAGGGACGACTGTGGCCCTTTTTATTTTCCCGCCTTCACAGGATTCGCGGGATCACTCTTTTATCTTTAGCCGTTTGGAGGGTGGCTGTGGCCCTTTCACTTATTCTCCGCTTTTGATGTTGCGGGAGCGCTCTTTATCTGTAACCATTTGAAGGGTGGTTGTGGCCATTTATTTTGTAGTCGTTCTAGGGACGACTTCCCCGCCCTTTCAAGATTCGCGGGGTCACTCTTTTATCTGTAGCCGTTTAGAGGGTGGTTGTGGCCCTTTATTTTGTAGTCGTTTTAGGGACGACTGTGGCTCTTTTTATTTTCCCGCCTTCACAGGATTCGCGGGGTCACTCTTTTATCTTTAGCCGTTTGGAGGGTGGCTGTAGCCCTTTCACTTATTCTCCGCTTTTGATGTTGTGAGAGCGCTCTTTATCTGTAACCATTTGAAGGGTGGTTGTGACCCTTTATTTTATAGTCGTTTTAGGGACGACTGTGGCCCTTTTTTATTTTCCCGCCCTTTCAAGATTCGCGGGGTTAATCTTTTATCTTTAGCCGTTTGGAGGGTGGCTGTGGCCCTTTCACTTATTCTCCGCTTTTGATGTTGCGGGAGCGTTCTTTATCTGTAGCCATTTGAAGGGTGGCCGTGGCCCTGTTTTTTTTATAGTCATTTTAGGGATGACTGTGACCCTTTTATTTGTAGTTGATTTAGGAACAAATGTGACACTTTATTGCTTCATTGTTCTCACAAGATTTGTACGAACGCTTTCTTTATTTTTCTTTAGCCGATTAAATGGCGGCTGTGACCCTTAAGAAAACTGAGTTTTTTTTTTTTTGCTCTTTTTTTTTTTTTTTGCTTTTTTCATCTCACCTTTTGCCATGATTGCCCCTGCGGGTTTTCATTCATGCCCCTCTCCCTGTCTTTTGCCTAGGTTTTCAACCTAGCGGGAATTTATTTTTTTTTCTCTCTTTTTTCTTTTTTCCAATGGAAAGAAAATCTACAGAAACTAATCAACAACAACTATGTTACATGACCCTAATAGCAGATTAAACCTTTTAATTTCTCGGAACTTCTCCGGAGGAAATAAGTGGATTATGTCGATGTCTTGAATGGAGGATCCTTTCAATAGGTGGACGATACCGACAATAATTTCTTCTTTTTCTTCTTCTTCCTCTCAAATGCTCTTTCATTAGCACGGTCGATCTTCATGGAATCTCGATCTTTTTTAATAGGAAGATCTCTGGATGTCTTCTATCTTCAACCATGCTTGATTTTAATAGGAATGCCCCACGGCTATATCTGTCGAGTTAGGCTCGTCACATGCTGGACGAATGGCCTGATTAATGAACACACACGAATGGTGTTGAGTTTGGCACAGTAGTCCGCAAATGGTAAACTTAGGCATAGATATCGTCTGAGGTATCTGGGATAACTGGCATAAGAATGGTCGGCGAGCGAAGGGCCGTACATGAGATGTGCTCTTCGAGAGTTTTGATTTGGGGATAAAAATGATCACAACTTCTCTTACCTGGGAGTTGGATTTTTCAGTGGGCAATGTGCTCGCTGTGCGACTGGACCTGCTGCATGTCCTGATTCTCTTGCTCCACAACTTGTGTATGTACACCTGCTGAAAAGTACATGCCCCTAGTGGCAGACTGAAAATTTCAGAACTTTTTTCGGAAAAGAATTCGGTTGATCGAGTCAAGCTACATTGATCGGCACATTGAATCTTCACGGGATTCTCGATGATCTCTTGAAATTTTCTCATCTCCTGACATGTCCGATCTCAAAGGGAGATGCCCCATGGTTACTAGGCCTGTCAATTTTACCCGTGACCCGAGGGTGACCCGCTCACGGGTCGGGTACGGGTGACCCTAAGTATGCTAACGGGTCATATACGGGTTGACCCGTAAATGACCCGTTGAGAGCGGGCCGAGTACGGGTTTGGGATTAGGACCCGTACCCGGCCCGTGACCCGTTTAAATCAGTTTTTTTTCGTTTCCCTAAATAATGGCAAAAATCTAAATGCTAAATTGCTAACCCTAGGCGCGCTAGTCCTCTCACTCTTAGTCACTCCTTCCAATCTTAGACTTCTTTCTATATACCGACAAATTAAACTACTAATTAATATTTGATCTCATAATTAATTGATATCCAATTACTTTCGTACGTCCACTCAAATTCGGGTGCATATATTAGTAGTGTGTGTTCGAACGAGTTCGAAACATCACTTATTTAAATTTGCATTGCATGTTTGACCCGGGTCACGGGTCAACACGGGTCAACCCGTTGACCCGTTTCCCGGGTACGGGTTTATAATCCTGACCCGTGATAACCCCCGGGTCAATCACGGGTCGGGTCGTCCGTGACCCGCGGGTCCCGGGTCACGGCTCACGGGTTGTGACCCGTTGACAGACCTAATGGTTACCGCTGAATGGTTTAAACCTAGCTACATAACGGTTGTATACCTTGTCTTGGAAAGCGTATGAATTTCACACATGTTGGGTGAAATTTTTCATAGAAACTCTTTGAAGCGCTCACGTTTTACATGGTTGCGGCATTGGTTGAAGTGGTCATCCGACCTGCAAAAGAGTAGGGACACTCAAATCTCAAGGAAAAAATTAAGTACAATTTAACGCACCTCAGCGTTAGATATCTCGAGTGTGCGATTTGCTCCTTGTGCAACTGGATGACTGCATGTTCTTTTTTGTTGTCCCTTTTAGCCAGCATAACTTATGTGTACTTGATACCTTAACCAAGGGTACCTGAAAAGAGTGATAAAAATCAGTGTAGAGAACATGAGAAATCATGCATGATTTTTTGAAAACTCTAATGTCATTCATTTCATAATTTTGATTACTTTTTTGAAAGGAATCAAAATTTATGATCAAATGTGTTTTGCGCCATCATGGAGTTTACTGAGTTTGCTGAGTGCATTATCTGGCTCGAACGCAGGACAAATGATCAAAACAAAGTTTTTTCAAAAAGGTTTTCTCGTCCTTTGTTTAAACTCGAATAGTAGCAATCAACTGCACAGTTAAACTATTTTCTCAAAAAAAAAAAATCAAATCTCCCATTTTTTTAATGTTCGCTCATGCGAATGTTGAAATGACGATCTTGCCAAAAAAAAGTGCAATACACCTTGGATAAAAACGAATGACACTTTTAGTTTGTTTTTTTTTTAAATGCTCATGCATGCTCGAAAATTAAAATTCTACTGTTAAGAAAGTTACAACTTACAACATATTACCTGAATGACGCATATGAAATGCATTTTTGAAAGTTAAAATTCTATTCTAAGAAATTCACAACTTACAACAGTTTACCTGAATAATGCATATGAAATGCATATTTTGAAGTGAAAATTTCAGGTGGATTTTTTTAAAAAATAATGCAATTGAGATGCATGCGTGAATTTGAAAGCTCTATAGCTTAAAAAAACTCACAATTTACCTGAAATGTTTTTTTTTTAAAAAAAATAATGCATATTGAATGCATGCTTAAAAAATATCAGGTAAAAAGGTTTTTTTGAAAATGATGCTTATGCAATTCATGTTCAAATTTAAAAAAAAAAAAAAAAAAAAAAAAAAAAAAATCTAAGAGCCAAAAAGAAATTACAAATTTCCTAATTTTTTTTTAAAAAAAATGATGCACATTGAATGCACTAACAGAATTTTACAACTTACATTAAAAGTTTTTTCCAAAAAATAACGCGTATGAAACACATGCTTGAAATAAAATATTCTGGTAAGTAGTTTTGAAAACAACACATGGAATACATGTTTGAAACTAAAGGTTCTACGACTAAGAATGTGTACAATCTATCGACATATTATTTTTCCTAAACAATGCACATGCGATGCACATGAGATGCATACTTGAGATGAAAGTTCTACAGTCAAGATAATTTACAAGTTATCTGGAAAGATTTTTTTTTTTTAATGAGAGAAAAAAACAATGCATCTAGGTTGCTCAAAATAAAGAATCAGGCGAAAAGCTTTTTTTTTTTTTAAGGATGCATATGAGATGCACAAAAATAAACACAAGATGCAAACTTATAAATAAAAGTTCTACAACTGAGAAAAATTACAATTTACCTGAAAGTTTTTTTTTCGAAAATAATGCATATGATATGCATGTTTTTTTATTAAAAATTCAGATAAAATGTTTTTTAAATAAAAAGCCCTAAAACTAAGGGAGCTTACGGTTTATCTAAAAAGTTTTTTTTTTAAATTAATGCATATTGGAATAAAACAATTCAGTTAAATTTTTTTTTTAAAATGATGCATATGGAATGCACGTTCGAAAATAGAAACTCTAACAGTTAAAGCGGAATTACAAATTTTCCTAAAAAAAATTTGTTTTTTTTTTTTTGTTTTTTTTAAGCAATGCATATACAATACACTAACAAAAATTACAACTTACCTGAAAAGTTTTTTTTCAAAAATAATGCGTACAAAACACATGTTAAAAAATAAAAATTCAGGTAAGAGGTTTTTTTAGAGAAAGAAAAAAAATGCATATGAAATGCATGTTCGAAAGGAAGCTCTAATACCTAAAGAAATTAATTTTTCTGAAATTTTTTAAAGTAATGCATACGTAACGCACTAACAAAAATTACAACTTACCTGAGAGTTTTTTATTTTTTTTTAAATAATGCGCATGAGACGCATATTAAAAATTTAGGTAAGGGGTTTTTTTTTATATATAATGCATCTGAAACACATGTTTAAAAATCTACAACTAAGGGATTAACTACTTAGCGAAATTATTTTTTTTGGTTTTTTATGAAAATAACGTATACAAAATGCATTTTAAAATTAGAAGCTCTAATAGCTAAAAGGGAGTTAAATTTCTCATGAAAATATTTTTTGAAAATAATGTATGAAAGATGCGCTAATCTTGAGTTACAACTTACCTGGATGTTTTTTTTTTAAATAATGCGCATGAAACGCATATTTAGAACGAAAATTTAGGTAAGAGGTTTTTTTTAAAAAAAAAATGCAATGAGATGAATGCATGAGAAATAAAAGCTATACAAACAGTCGCATGATAACATTTACAACAAAAAAATAGATCATGTTAGGGGGGTAAAAAAAAAAGTGTGTGCCTTTACTCTACAAGGTAGGTTCCACTGATAGGTTCCCGCAAGGTGGTTTCTTCTCCCCATCACAGAGATCACAGGACCTTCACAAGCGAGTGGAGTTGTTCTGAGTCGTTCCGGCGGCTCGGCCGCGTGGTCGTACCCTTACTAACTCTCCGGGGTTCCTAGTTGCCCTGGGTTTTAGGCATTTTGGATATTACACTAAAGTGGTGTGTGCGAATTCAAACAATGCCACAAAAAAAGAAAAGAATTAGTTTAAATTCTACACTTTGTACCTGTAAAAAAAAAGAAAAACAAAGTTAGATTAATCAAGAGAAAATAATTAGATTAAATAAAAAAACATGACAAATAAGCGAATATAATGAGCCCGAACCCTCTAAAATTTCCCCAGCAGAGTCGCCAAATTGTCGGACCTAAAATCTGACCTAAGTCGATTAACGTTTTGAAAACGTGGATTTTTAAATAGAGTCGCCACTAGTTAATTATTAGGTTAACTAGAATCCTAAATTACCTAAGCGAATAACGAATTAAACACCTAGGCGTAAAATCGGTCTACGATTAGAAATTTGAGTTCGAGGGTTCTATTACGAATTAAAAATATATATTTTAACTACGCCCTTTCGGTACTCAGTTTACTTAATTGCCAATTTTATTATTTTTTAATACATGCTATATCAGACTAATCTAACGACGTCATGATTTAATTAAATTTATGATACAAAAAATATTATCAATCAGTATCCTAAATCTAAAAATTAATTATAATCTACAAGTCCTAATTATGACAAAATCTAAAGCCCAAAATTATCTAACATGTTTAAATACATACACAACTTAATACATATTCAATCATACATACAACTTGAATAATTAAACACTCTACCTAATCAAATTTATCTAATTACATTTAAACATCTAATTAAATATAATATAATAATAATAATAATAATATAATAACAGAATAATAATAATAGATAAATAAATAAAACTACCTGCGGAAGAAGACAGCAACTAGCGGGACGGATCTCCGGCGAGCAAGGCGGGGACAGACAGCAGTCAGCAGCGACGACAGCTCGGGTTCCGGCAATACGAACTCCGGCAACGGCGGGGACAGACAGTAGCGCAGCAGTTCGAGCTCCGGCAGGACGAACTAGAGGCGTGGTGGCTTCGTTGCGGGCTGGGTAGGTCGGGAATGGGCGGCGCCTCGGTCTGTCGGGATAACAGCGGGTGTAGCGGCACAGATCCGGTGGTTCTGGGCGGTGGATCGGCGAACGGGTGGCTGCCCGGCGGGATCTACAGTTCCGGCGGTCACTGGTGAAGCCTTGCAGGAAGAAGACGGGGCCGGCCGGAGGTGTCTGGGAAGGGCCAGATCTGGGCAGCGAACGGTGGCGTCGGGCGTAGCCGGAACCTGGGGAGCTTGTGGCAGACCGGCGAGGGGGTGGCGGTCCGGCCACCGGATGAGCTGAGCGACGAGGCGAGCCGGCGGGTGGTGGTGGTCCGGCCACCGGAGCTGGTCTACACACCAGCAGGAGGGGCTGATTTAAAAAAAAAAAAAAAAAAAAAACTAATTCACTAGAAGACAAAAATCGCACAGAACCCGAAAATAGTGTATTATTGCTTCTTTTTGCTGTTTTTCTGTGTCCTTTACAATGTAACCTAGACCCCTATTTATACTAAAAACCTAGTCTAGATTACAGATAAAATTTAAATAAAAATGCTAACGGATAATTATTCTAGAGAATATTCCTAAGGATATTTATCTTTACAGATAATTATTATTTTTGAATAAAAAATAATATCTGGAGATAATTATCTTACAGATAATTTTATAAAATAAAAAAACTTATTATTATATATATTTTTTAAAAAATTCCGAAAATATTAAATAAATTCAAAATAATTTAAAATATATTTTATAATAATTTCCCTAATGTGCCTTTGAACATTTTTGGAGACTTGGTGGCTTGACGCGTCCGGAATTTGACGTATCATGTGTAACGTCGTTACGTCCGGGTCAAAATCGAGTGTTTACAGATGATGTTAAAATTCAGACGAAATATATTGAAAAGACAAATGTTTGGCTCGACCTGAAGATCGAGTACTTAAGAGATTGAAAATATTCTTGTCCTACAAAAAATGTCTTAAAGCTATTTTGCATAGCTAAACACATCTATTGAGTACCTTAATTGTTGTAAAAATAATAGATTTGAATAAATATATTTTCTGTCCTCGTGAGATTGATGAAGAACATAATGGTCCATAAGTACCTTATATAGTGTTACATTAGCGCTAATATATCTTGCTAATTAGAAGGAACATGATGTATTATTTGGTTATAAGCAAGATTCAGTTCTTCTCCAATATAGTGAAATTTGAACAAAGTTAAGAAAATATTTATGTATCTCCGATGACGAATTACATGAGTTTATTATCAGAGAGAATCAAGTCCTTAATCAGTTGACTATGCAAAATGCAAGTTATATTGTGAAATGTACCATTATTTTGTATATTTAAAGATAATGCAGGTTATATAGCTCCAATTGAAGAATAATGTTACAAGACGAAACATATTTTCTCAAGTTATTTTTCATCCACGATGTTGAGAAGAAGGCAACATAACATCCAATAAATTTGTGCTGATTTATTCCTGGAGGTTTACCGACTGCGAAATTTGAAGATTGGAGAACAATAATGAATTGCGTCGACTTAATGAAATTACGTGATATCAACATCAGGGGAAAATCTACACCGCTGCACGCTTTTTCCCTTAACCAAGGTTTTGTCCCACTGGGTTTTCCTGGTAAGGTTTTTAACGAGGCAACTTGCAAAAGGGATCCATAATTGTGTACTCTTTTTCCTTCACTAGATTTTTATCTGAATGAGTTTTTTCTAGTAAGGTTTTAACGAGGCACAGTTCCCTTATGAACATCCAAGGGGGAGTGTTATGAATATATTATATGGATGTTCAATATTATGTGTATATATCATCTTCTTATTTAGACATCCCTTATGTTGATTTTACTTCATCTCCAAATCTGTGTAATCCCTATATAAATGTCCCTTATGTGTGATAATAAGACATCTCCAAGTTCTCTATTCTACTAACTCTCTAGTTTCATAACAATGTTAAGAATTATTTATTAATTAGTTCATAAAGGAAGGAGCAAATCATCATTGTTTTACTCATTAGAATCATTAGACAACATTCAGAAACATGAGACACCACCATCTAAGTAAAACTTAGTGGTACTATTGGATGACATTGTGCTTAAATATGTGACACAATTAGAACTATTAACCCGTATATATGTAGATGTCAAGTATCTTTACTGACTAAGGTGGAAGTAACTTAAACTACTCGTGAGTTATTTGAAATTGACTCGGTCAAAACTTGAATTCGACAAAATCCGAATCAAGCTTTTTAGTTTATCGAGTCGATTTCGAGCTTGATAATACCCGGCTTAAAGTACTCGGTTTATCCAATACACAGTTCAACTGATTTCGAGTTAGAGTTAAACCTAATTTTTGAAATTATGAGAAAATGCTAACTAACTGTAATATATAACTGTAATATATGATGGGCTCGAGTCGAGCTTGATTATGTTAAACTTACATGCATGCCGAGTTCGAATTTTAAAAGTTAAGTCGAATTTGATATCCCAAAATAGGAGGGTTTCGGTAGTGAATTTCTGCCCAAAAAAAAAAGGTTTCTCACTCTAAATCATTTCCCATATATATGTGTAAATTGTAATAATCCAAATGGTAGGATGTATCTTTGATGCAAAACAGTATCAGGGTTCAATAAC
This sequence comes from Clarkia xantiana subsp. parviflora, assembly GCA_036873135.1. Lineage (NCBI taxonomy): Eukaryota > Viridiplantae > Streptophyta > Magnoliopsida > Myrtales > Onagraceae > Clarkia > Clarkia xantiana. Next base: position 12,318,493 of record JAPTYO010000012.1, on the reverse strand, counting down.
TGACTGTATTCTATCATTCAAAAAACACGAACCTTTATTGCTAATAATAATGCTCTCCGAGGATGCTTTTTCTAGAAGAAACGAATTCCATATCCAACGGTTGGGAACGATTCCTTTGCCTACCATTTCATTCAAGAGCTTCAATGCCTTGTCTAAATCTCCTTCCCTGAAAAATCCATCAATTAGAGGTGTATAGCTTCCTATATCTGCTACACATCCTCTCCCAACAACATCTTCCAAAAGCTTCAATGCACTTGAAACCTTCCCTTGTATACAAAACCCAGAAATCAAAGAATTGAATGTCGATGAAACCGGAAGATAGCTTTTTGCAATCATCTCGTTGAGAAGCTCAAAAGCCTCCCTCACCTGCCCTTGTTTGCAAAACCCACGAATCAAATGGTCAAACACAATTGCATTTGGAAGTCCACCTTCGTTCTTCATCTGGTCATACACGCTTATTGCGTTATCCATACTGCTTTCATTGCAAAAGCCTATAATCTTCAAGCTCCGATTCACATATCGTGGCAATAATCTCTCCATACTGATCAACAACTTAAGTGATTCATCTATTGAATTTTGCTTATATAAGCCGTATAGTATGCTGTTGTAGGGATTAACACAACCACCAGAACCGCCTTTAGTCTCCTCCATTAGCTCCAAAATCTTGAACCCATCCTCTACTCTTCCTTCCAAACATAGGCCGCGAATTAGTGCATCAAATGTAGCAAAATTCCACTTCAAGCCGACTATTTTCATTTCATTAAACAGATCGATGGCTGAATCCAACATTCTAGTTTCACAGAAAGCAGCAATCAGTATGTTGTATGTATCGATATTTGGGAGGCAGCCCTTGATCTCCATATCCTTCAGAAGTCGAACCCCGACTTTCACCTTCCCTGACCTGCAGAAACCCTTTATCAATGTGTTATAAGCAAAGGCATCAACAGCACCACCCTTGGCCTCCACTCTCTCTAAGATCTCAACAGCTTCCATTAACCGACCAGCACTGCAGACAAGTTGAAGCACTTTTGTTAGGGTTACGACATCGGGCACAAATCCAGCACTGAAACTCTTCTCTAACAGCACAAGGGCTTGGACAAGATTCTCTTCTTTACAATACCCAGAAATCATAATATTAAACGTGATATCGTTCGGCTCTATAACCTCATTCATCAAGCTCCTTGCTCTACCAACCTTCCCATTTCTGCAGAGAGCATGGAGCAATGTATTATATATTACAGTGTTTGGTTTAACCGGGCTTGACTTCATTAATGCCAAGAGCTTAAAACCATCGTATATTCTGTTTGTCAAGCAGACACCTTTGATCAGGATGCCGAAAGTATATTCATCGCCTTGAACCCTGCTGCCCATCATCTTCTTCCTGAAGAACTCCCTAGCCACGTCAATGTCTTCCTTCACAAGGACATCGAGAATGGAGTTGTAAACCTTCAAAGAAGGTACTGCATCGAACTTCTGTACCAAGTCAAGTACTTTAATTGCTTCACGTATCATACGGACACGACCGAGACCTCGAATAATCGTGACAAAGATATCTTCATCTGGGCGGGAGCCGATTGAGCTGGGCATTTCGTCGAGCACCTGGTGGACTGTGTCGATGCGGCGGAATAGGCAGAGCTTGTGGATGAGTGCACGGTAGGTGGACTGCGAGTGGATGAAATTGGGCAGCTGAGATGCCCATTTGAAAGTGCTGAGGGCTTGGGGGGCTGATTTCTGCTCTAGGATCAAGTGGACAATGTGTTCATGAGAAGGAACGAGACTGGCTGCAGATGGCCGCAAAAGCTCCGGTGATGATGATGAAGAGATGGGTCTTGAATGAGGGCAAAGAAGAAAGCTTGATTGGACTGCTGTAGTCTGGATGGGTGATTTCCGTTTGCAGAGGTTGAAGCATTTGAGCATGGAGGCTTTATCTCAATCTGGGAAAATAGATCTTGCGGTAATTTCAAGTGGATACAATTGGCAGGACAACAAGAGTATCTAAGACGATACTCGGGTACAACTTTATATATATATATCTATATATTATAAATTCTGAATAGAGTGAATGTAAAGCTGAAAATTTTGTTTTTTTTTTTTATGTTAATTGATGTATTTATGACAATTTAGCTAAAAGATTTGTAGTATATGATTAATTGCACTAGGGAGCTGAGGGTTTCTGAGTTGCCATTTTTTTTTTTAATTTGAATATACCGACACTTGCATAAGTGTTGTTGACTTTGCAACTAACGGTATTTAGAAAGTGTCGTTAACAATATAATTATTTAAAAGTATTATAGCGGCAATTAAGATAATAGTCGATAAATTTTATAAGCAGCGGCACTTTTACAAAAGTCGGTTCATAATAATAATAATAATTACTACTATGGCAATTTTCAAAGTCCCGGTAACAATAATAATTAATTTGGCATGACCGCACTTTATTCAAGTTACTGTAGGATCGACCACATGCGATAATTTTTATTTGGCTTTCTCTGTTATCATTATCACCACCTACTTCTTTAATCCCACTCCCTAACCACCGTTCTTAAACAAACGGAGCACAAAAGAGAAATTTCTGAAAGCAAAAGACCACCATTCTAGAGTAGACTTAGGCAGAGAGAGATATATAATTGTGAGGAATTCATGTAGAGAAATGTTGATGCAGATTTGGACGACAATACATTAACAGACACCCTCCCATTCCGGCGAGTGTGAGTTGTAAGCATATGGTAATGGGCGTCGTAATTGGTATCCTATAATATGTATAGTTTACCTAATGAACTTGGGTAAATATCACATTAGGGTATTTGGGCTAGACCCAAATCCCAATTGACATGGGAGGCCCAAAATTGGGCCTCCCCAATTACATAGGCCGGCCGAAATATAGAGTGGGGTAAAGTAGACTTTTGTCCACTTTACTCCTCCTATAAATAAGAGGTGTTAGGGGATTTTTAGGGTTAATCACAATTCCCTCATCAGAGTGTTTTAGAGAGAAAAACCCTTCTCCCTTAATACCTAGTTTCGGCCGAACCATATAACCCTCACCAAGGGTGTGCCAAATTGCCTTCGAGCAAACTCTCCAGAGATCTGTCTTGGTGCTAAGAATCGATCAGAGGCTTTGCCGTGGAGCTTGCACCACGTAGGGCTTCTCTAACAAGAACCTCTACGGGTCCCGACCGGAGGATCGTGAACTCCCTCCAGAGAAGATCTTGGGTCTACGGATCATCCTAAAGGTATGTGTGAAACTTCCGCTGCGTAATTCTAATTACTGGCATGTACCTTCTTTTAGTATCCGTAGTGATTACTCCTAGTAATCTAACAGTTGGGTATATCCTTTCGCAACAAGTCGGGCTTTGTATCGCTCGACATTTCCATCAGCAGTGAGTTTCAATTTGAGAACCCACTTAGCTCCTATGGCTCTGTGATTAGCAGTTAAATCAACCAAAGACCATACCGAATTGGCTTTCATTGATGAGATCTCTTCCTCCATTGCATTCCTCAATTCCTTTGCTTGAGGTCCTTCCAATGCATGTTGAACCGTTACTGGCTCGTCAACAGATGTTAGAGTGAATATTTCTCCTCGACTTCCTAGGAGAAGTTCGATGCCCCCCCCCCCCCCCATCTTGATTTTGAACTCTACTCCCACTCGCGACAATGCTTCTAATCGGAGCATCACTCCCACTGGGAACAAGGGCAGTGTTAGAACATTGACCTACAACCTTCCTCGGACGACCTCTTGGTCTCAGGATCCTATCCCCGAGATGAATTCCTTGATCACTAGGACCTGGAACCAAGTTGATCGGAGTACTCCCACTGGAAACAATGGGTAGTGCTGGTGGTTGTGGTGTCAGTCCGGCTACATGATTATCAGGTTCAACTTGATTCGTCTGTGCGGCAACAGTGATTTGTGTGGTAGGGTTTGATCCTCCCACTGGATTTATGATGAAAATGTTTCCATTATCATTAACCATGTCATTCACCTGCGTTGCCAGTTCAAATCTCCCAATTGGGTTATTGCTATGAAAGAGGAAAAGGCTTTGCAAGACAACAAGACTTGGATCCTAGTAGATTGCCTCCAGATAAGACAACTATTGGCTGCAAGTGGATGTATATAATCAAATACAATTTTGATGGCTCTATTGAAAGGTTCAAAGCTAGATTGGTAGCCAAAGATTTTACTCAAGTGGAAGGAACTGACTTCACTGAGACCTTTTCACCTATGGCAAAGATGATAACTGTAAGGACATTATTGTCTATTGCTTTTGCAAATTCGTGGGGACTTTTCCATATGGATGTGAACAATGCATTCCTTCAAGGGGGCCTTTTTGAAGAAGTTTACATGGATGTACAACAAAGCTTTAGTTCTGATAAGAACTTTGCAGACACTGCTCCCAAACGTGTTTGCAAGTTGATCAAGTCACTCTATGGTTTGAAGCAGGCATCACGCCAATGGAACATCAAGCTCACTCAAACCTTGATTGAGAATGGATATATTTAAAGCCTTTCTGATCATTCCCTTTTTAGCAAAGTAGAGGGTAATGACAAAGTGTTCTTATTGATTATGTGGATGACTTGTTGAAACAGGTTCAAATCCAAGGATGATCACCGAATTAAAAGACACTTTGCAGAGGAATTTTAAGCTAAAAGATTAGGGAATCTAAGGTACTTTTTTGGCCTTGAGATTGCTCGTTCTGGAATGGGTTTGGCTATCAATCAAAGAGAGCATGCCTTAGAGTTGATTGAAGATGCTAGTATAGGAGCTGCAAGACCAGTTGACACACCAATGGAATTCAATTCCAAACTTACTATAAAAGAGTTTGATGAGAATACCAATTCAAACTTAGATGACTTTGTTCTTGAAGATGCTGGTTCCTACAGAAGATTAGTTGGCAAGCTTCTATATCTAACAATGACACGCCCATATATTGCATTCTCAATTCAAAGTTAAGCTAATTTGTTGACCAACCGAAGACTTCCCATTTCAATGCAGCAATGAGGGTGATCAAATACATCAAGGGAATCCTGGTCAATGTCTTCTTTATCCATCTAAGAACTCTCTTGGTCTTGTCATCTATCGTGATTCAGTTTGGGCTTCCTGCTCTTTTAGCAGAAAATCAGTCAGTGCCTATTGTGTGAAGCTTGGGGATGCAATGGTAGGGTGGAAGGTAAAGAAACAGCTCGCCATCTCCTTGTCTAGTGCATAAGCAGAATATAGATGCTTGCGTGTTGCTGTTCAGAAAGCTCTTTGGATGAGAAGTTTACTCAGGGATCTTGGATTTTTAATGAATTCACCAGTTCCTATTTACACTGATAGTGAATCAGCAATGAAGATGGCAAAGAACCCTGTCTTTCACGGAAAAAAAACAAAGCACATAGAAGTTGATTGTCATTTCACTAGGTGCCATATCACTTTGGTGTTGTTGTTACCAAACACATTGCTTCTAAGGAGCAACTTGCTGATCTCTTGACAAGTGCTTACTTAGTGATTTGTATAGTAATCAGTTAGTTAAGTTAGTTACTAATTAGCACTATATATAGTAACCTAGATACATTATAAAGTTTGATTGATTTGTGAATAAGATTCAAAATACATATTCAATCCATTTCTTATTCTCTAAGATATCAATTTCTTGCTTTCCAAGATATTCACTTGGTATATTATCAGAGGCTTTCTTCATACACCATTCAAAAAACCCTTTAGAACATCCAACCCTCAGGTGGGTGGATTGGTGATGGTGCAGCTTGAAGTGGGTGGTTCCCGCGATAACTTTTGTCTCAAATTTGCAGGGATCGATAAAGTGATTGATGTTCCGGAAGCCTGTAGTTGCAGGATACACCTTGGTGATGAGAATAACGCTTGTGAAGCTTCAGAAACGATTTGGGGTTGCTAAGATGGAAGGGAAGGCTTATGTTGATAAAGAAGTGGTGTGCGAGGTAGGGGTGAGCAATGGTCTAGCAAGACCATAACCGAGCCCAAGACCGCCCAAGACCAAGACCATTAGCCCAAGACCGTTTAGGACCAAGACCAATGGTCTTCTTTTATTGGTCTTAATTGGTCCTGGTCTTAATTTCGGTCCAAGACCATTAAGACCATTTGAGACCATTTAGGACCATTAAGACCATTGTATTATTAAAAAAAAAAAACAGGAAATAATAATTTATAATAGAAGTTAAAATCTCCACTGAACGTCGAGAGCAAACTTGAGAAACATTAGATTAGCTAAATAATTAGTTTATGAAGTTGCTTGCTACAGAGAGATGAAAAGCTTATGTTTGTAAAGTGCAAAGTGCCAAAATACTACATTTTCGTGTTTGATTTATTTTCTGTCTAATATCAGGGAAATTATAACTTTGTTACACCAAGTTACGTTATTTGATAAGTGTCTTATTTGTTATTTATGGATCGTATAATCATAAAACTTATTTGAACTTATTTGAAACACTTTATCAGGTATTGATTACACTAATCTCAAATATTATATATAATTATAATAAACATATTTTCAATTTAAAATTATTACAAAAATAATATTCGAAAAATTTTAAAAAATTAAATTAAATTAAAAAACATAAAAAATAAAAATGGTCCTAATGGTCTGGACCAAAACCAGAACCAAAAAGACCAAGACCATTTGTAAATGGTCCAAATGGTCCTGGTTTGGTCCTAAACCATTTGGAGGAGGACCATTTACAAATGGTCTTGCATGGTCTTGGTCTGGTCCTGACCAGGACCGGACCACGCTCACCCCTAGTGCGAGGGTTACTTCTTAACGGCTATGTAAGTTTTATAAACCCTAATTGCCAGGATTTTGATCATGCTTTATGTGGATTAAAGTATAGTGATGAATGACTTACTTGGTCTTGATCTCAATTCCTCCGATCTTCCTAGACTGTTAATTCGCTTCTCTGTAGAACGGTTCTACTTCTCTCCCTTGTCCATCCTTCTGTCAGAGACCAGTTGATGGAGAACTGCTCTTTATCTCTGCGTCAATAACTGGCAGGGAGAGAGGATCGTTTATAATATTAACCATTTAATCTGGTACGTCCATCAAGTAACCAATTGAACGGTCTAGATTAAATACATTCCATAAAGACATATATTGATATAATATAATATAATATAATATAATATAATATAATATAATATAATATAATATAATACATTATTCAATATATCTATATTCATTAATATTATCTGGCCACATAATTAGAATATATATTGTAACATTAAATATATATTCTTACATTCTCCCACTTGGCCAGATAATCACATAAGTCTTACATCTTTATGGAATAACATAAGGCGCGCGTAAAATCTAATCTTTCCATTCATCATAATCACTTACATTCAATAATCTGTAAATGCGGGTTATGGCGGTCATACACTTATTTAAGCAGCATACTCCTTCCATATACCACGACAATCACATCTTATCAAATGTAAGCCTGTAAGTAATATATATAAACACATCAAGGTCCAAGTAAGGCTTTGCATAAGGTTTTCCCCGTTATCATAAAAATTATGTGTACACAATCATAATTAACAGGAAAACATTCGAGTCAGAAACATATCATTGAGCTCAGAGTGTCAAACATCATCATCATCATCAACTTTACAACTAAGACCCATTATTTGCATGCTTCTTTAATGTCATTAGTTGTAAACATTCATTTAAGTACATCATTGTCAGCTTGGCCATTATGCTGACAGACACTCTTGTTTCTGAACTTTCTTCTTAACGACAATAAACTTTCATTCCATAAGTTTGCACCTTTTAATGCTTGTCGTTTTGACGAAGAAATAACTGTGGCGTTATTACGATAAGTTTTCCATCGACTTGGTAACGGTGTCGACAACCTCAAGCCCTAAAATAAGTCTCACAGTCCTTAATGCATGATAAAACATGCTAAAACCTTACTTTACATTATTGATAACGACAGATAATTACCACTTTTCTATACTATTGTTCCAACACATAAAAGGAACAAATAATTGAAAGTGGACTTTCAACTGTCACGATATCCCTTAAATCTGAATCTACACGAACATAAATGCATTCACATGTTCTTGTAGGTGAATTATGACTTTATTTGCAGCATTCTTGAATTATACTCCGTCTTTAAGATCATTTCAATGTGAGCTTTCTGAGACAATCCAACTGTAATTGTGACTAGATTAAAAAATTTAATTTAATCTTAGTCACATAAATTGTCTGTCACATTAACTTTCATCTTAACTTCAGAGAGAATCATAATAAATAATCTTTTAAATGTGAGCAAAATATAATCAATTATACAGGTAAAATATCTACATACTCCCACTAATCTTACGGTTCATACGACTGTAAAGTAACTTACTAAACCATTCGTGGAAAACATTTATTTTATCCTATAAATTGATTTCTAAAATGACAATTCATTAATTGAGAAATATAAACTTCATAACATAATATACTGTGAGAATGAAACCGAAAAATATTTACTACCATCTAAGTCTTACAAGTAAACCAACTTAAAAAATAACAAGTTTTTGTAATGTCATTCTAAATGGTTTAACTTTGTCAGATGATTATACTTTTCTTTCTTTATGGAGTATCATGTCTTTCGAACATTATCCCTTATGATGAAATTTTCATTCAACTGATGGAACTATATTCTAATCCATGTGAATAATGTTTTCATACAGATAGACAATGTCTATCATTTACCATAATATCCACATCTTATTATTCAGACACTCCCACTAATTTCATTATTCTTAAGATTAACATAACTGGTTTCTACAATTTTCGGACTTCAGTTAAGAAAGTAAGTCTTTATACCCTTTGGATCTTTTAATGTTACTCTAAAGTAAACATTTCATTCAAGAATCCGTTCTTTAATGTGGATCATAAACATTTACTTTACTTTTATTAGACAATCTCAAACATAACGGTGTCTTAATCAAGCTCCCTTCCAACGCACAGATCAATAAAAGGTTGGAACTGCCTTTATGGGATCTCAGACTTAACTCATACATCCACAACTTAATGTCATTAATGGGTAAAGAAGATTTACTTGTCTAACTCTTAACTGTAACTTTCAAAGTCCGATTATATTTCCCACAATACTATTTTCATAAATGTATGACATGTTCTCTTAAGAAGGCTTATTAATGAACTAAAAGTCATATCATACTTCTATACATTTCTCATAAAAGTCACCACACATATTAGACATTATGAGTTTTCACGTTTCTATCTAATTTCTTAAGCAAATAGATATAGTCATAAAATTAATAAACGTGATTAACTTCATTAAAACATAATACGGAAAATAAACATAAATTCATAAGTTCAAGAAGATATACAAATTATCCCCTTATTCTTGACACTTATTAATTTTCCGCATAATAATCATGCAATAAGCGAGATATACAAAATATTACATTTTATTCATGTATGAAAAACAACTGCACTAACATTTTAGCAGCACTCCTTTATGCATGGTTGACATGTGACTTCCTTATTCTTCATAAACATACGAGCTAACACAATATCACTTAATGAACACTTTAAAGTGCTCTCATAAATATTGAGTTATCTCTAGTCATCCTTAAGGTCTTTAATCTTGCTCCATAAATTAGCCAACTCAAACTTCTACAAACTATACAACTCAAAACTTAATGGTTGTAAGTTTGTACATACGAGTGACTTATTACATAATTTGTTCTTTCATCCACAAAACTTCATAATTTTCTTTATTTATTGTTTGTGGAATAAACCAAAATTATTCGCATTAACTTAAAATTTACTCTGTTATATCGTGTTTATACTTTATGATTTGACTTTCTACTTAAGTTGTGTACCCGTAAGGATACTATTTATTGTGTTAAGTCAGGATCTAGTAACTTTAGTGGAACCTGACTTACACGATTTAGAAAGTCAAACGTATTAAACACAATAACAGAACATACATGCGAATTAACTATAATAACTGCAAATTACATACTTGCTCATTCATAAAATAAGTTAATAAGAATTAGCTAATCATTTAAAGTATATCATAATCGACCTTTAGGCAACAACTATAATATACTATCATTAAGTAAATGCCAATTAGTAAATAAACTATTATAGATTCAGATAATCAATAAGAGTATATCATAGTCGACCTTTGGGCAACGACTACAATACACTAATCTTAATTAAATGCCATAACATTATTTGGAAATCATCAAAGTATACTATAACCGACCTTTGGGCAACGACTATAGCACAAAAATCTTAATTATATTCCATAACATTATTGGACAATTAAAGAAAATCTCCAGTTAAATATATAAGTTATCTTTGGATATACAAATATATAGAACCAAAAGATCTTAATTATCCCATCATGTTTACCGGTTATAGAAAGCGATTCACCTTTGGGAAAATCCTAAAATTCTAGTAACATGTAAATGTCAATTTATCCAATCATGTATACAGTAATAGGCATTTCATTATTATCATGGATAAATGACAGTTGTATTATATGCATGAAACAAATAAACATTCTAGATTAGCCACTTTGGTGACAATAATCTACTTAAAATATAAGTTCATGCATATACTTATTGATCTTACTTTAGACATTACTATTGTATTATACGCATGAAGCAAATAAACATTCTAGATTAGTCACTTTGGTGACAATAACCTACTTAAAATATATGTTCATGCATATAATTATTGATTTTCTTTAGGCATGACAACACATTCTAGTTCTGTCACTTTGGTGACTAGAAACTAACTATAAAGTCATATTGATAGTAATGTATTAAACCATAACCTTATCATTCTAGTTCTATCACTTTGGTGATTAGAAACTAACTATAAAATCACGATGATCGTATATGCCTCATTCATGCATAACCATGTCATTCTAGTTCAATCACTTTGGTGATTTGAAACTAATTTTAAAGTCATGCATATGGCCTTAAGAAAATATTTCAATTACTAAATATAACCCGATCTCATAATGGTTATCATCATAGTATTGAAACATCACTAGAAAACATTAAGTTTGGCTAAAACAAATATTTTAACCCATAAAGTTTATGGTTTTACACCATAGAAACTATAATTTTTCATTAGTGATTAGCGGAAGCAATTATCAAGGAAAAACTTATATCCTTCATCATGATTGATAATCCAATCAAAACTTTACGTTCATAAAAAGAAACTCTAATTTCAATTGATGAATAAAACTTAATTCAGATTCTAAACTAAATTAATAGCTTATCCTTCACTGTTGAAACATAATCAACTCTTAACTTCAAATTAGAATCATATAATCTAATATGCTATTCATTCATCACTCATGCTTAGATAACAACATCATCATGATTTAGAATTCATACACTCATGCATAGGAGTAATTTTACACTACTATTAACATACCTCAAATTCGTTATTCACGTGTATATTTAGACTATTATAAAAATGAAATTTTAATACACCATTAAAACATGTGATTAACGAAACAAGTAAATACTAAATTGGTCAATTTAGTAACAACAATCCAAATACTATACATGCTAGTATGCTCTTAAGATTTGCAAGCAAGGTAATTGCAGACTTAAATAGCATAATTAAAAGATCTATCATGCTATCAATTAAGAAAAGAGCACAATTACCCAAATAATCAGGTCATACCATGAATACTCGATTTGCACCTTGATGGTGTCGAAGGGTGTGATCCACCAGGCCACCACCAGTTGGGCGACCCACAGACAGTTCCGTAATTTGAAAACCTTCGTAAAATCCTCATGTGGAAGAAGGGGAATGAGGGCTTGTTTCCGACTGACAAGACAATATTCATGTCCTCTCCCACAGTCCCAAGGGCACCCGGTTGATTCAACCGGTACATAACCAGATGAAGACAAGAAACAAATTCATGAGAAATTTAATCAAACAATTTCAATCATTATGCAAGCAGCATAAACCACTCCACCAAGAAGAATCCCCTTGAACTCCACAGGAAAAGAATTCGTCAAGAAACGAATTTAGCGAAACTATCTTAAAACTTGTCGTGGAAAAGACCACATGAAATTGGGAAACGCACGCATATATTCAACAGAGCAAATTGAACCATTCAAATTGAGTAAATCAATTAAATATAAATCAACCATTACCCTACAAAACCCTCATGTTTAACAATTCCCCAATTACCGATTACGAAGTATCAAGATCCTCATTAAAGAAGATAGATGAGAGTAAACCCTAAACCGTGATGATCAATAATCCAACGTAAAGGCATGATCAACAACACAGGCTCTGATACCACGTGTAAGTTTTATAAACCCTAATTGCCAGGATCTTGATCATGCTTTATGTGGATTAAAGTATAGTGATGAATGACTTACCTGGTCTTGATCTCAATTCCTCCGATCTTCCTAGACTGTCAATTCGCTTCTCTGTAGAACGGTTCTACTTCTCTCCCTTGTCCATCCTTCTGTCAGAGACCAGTTGATGGAGAACTGCTCTTTATCTCTGCGTCAATAACTGGCAGGGAGAGAGGACCGTTTATAATATTAACCCTTTAATCTGGTACGTCCATCAAGTAACCAATTGAACGGTCTAGATTAAATACATTCCATAAAGACATATATTGATATAATATAATATAATATAATATAATATAATATAATACATTATTCAATATATCTATATTCATTAATATTATCTGGCCACATAATTAGAATATATATTGTAATATTAAATATACTAGCGACTGACCCCGCGCGGTGCGCGGGGAAAATTCAAAATAAAATTAAAACTAAAAAAATTAAATTATTTTAATTTATTGAACATGCAAAATTATTTGAAAATTATAATATAACTTTTTGGATAGAAATTAAATAATAGTAATCCATAGTTTAATTAAAGTACTTAATACTATTTTATTTAGAATATTTCATATTAGTGAAATAATTAATATTATGTATAATTTTTATAAGACTATAACTAATATAATAAAAAATCGAAGTAAAAAAATTATATTAGCGTTAAAAATTAAGTTTTTAAAAAATAAAATGACACTAATGATGGTGAACAACTAATTAAGATCAAAGAACCAAATAAGTTATTATAGATGAAGTGCTAGGATACCTCGACCAAAGCGGTGTGTATCACTATCTTTTATTCAAGTAGGAGATATATTGATGGTATAAGCATGAAAAATTGAGAGTTTTCACTAACAAAATCTAAAACATACATTTATTTACTTGTGTATTTATTTTTATTTGTCAGTATATGAGAATATGAAAAAAAATACCACTTTGCTTGCCTGAATGAAATCCAACTTGGGCACTTGAGCGGAGTTTCGGCTTTCCTATTTCCAGTAGAATAAGTTTAGAAGGAGATCATTATTTCAAAATACAACGAATGGTGGTACAAATGAAATTACAGTTAAAATATACTTTAAATAATATTTGTTTAACCACTCTGCACAGTGCACATACTGTAAAGTGTAAAGTACAATAACCTGGACATGAATATATTTTTTTAAGGTAAAAATGTCTAAATAAATATATGTTGAAGTACTTAGTTTATCATCATAATTTAAAAATAAAAATGTATAGCAATAATTTTTTATAAAGTAAATATATATAGATGTAATTATAAATAAATATAAGTTAAATACTTAGTTTATTCTTATACTTACATTATTTTTCACAATTGGTCGTTATTACGTTGCGAATCCAATAGTATGTACCGTCTTGTATATAAGACCATAGCATCTGATTCATGATGTCACTAATAAGAATAAATAATATAAGTTGATAGTAAAAAGTTGGTACAATAAGATAAGTAAAATAAACATGTTAAAATATTTGATCATTTATCCTAATTTTAAAATAAACAATTATACAAAAATATTTATGACATTAATATAATTTTTAAGGTAATTATATGAATTATAAGTTAAAATGTATTAATTCTAAAATCAAGTATTCGGGTCGTGCCACGTGAGTAAAATGTTATGATAATATCTTACTTTTATTCAATTAAAATTAAATGAATTTAATATTTAAAACTCTATAAAATAGTAAGTTGGTTTGAAATGTGATTTAAGAAATTTAAATTAATTTAAATTTTATAATAGACGTAACATTAACAAATATTATTATTTTAATAATTAAGTACGTACTATAGGCAATTGTATTGCGTAAATTTCTATATCTATATCTATAACATATAAAAATACGTTTCATATATAGAATTTTTATAAAAATAAAAATAATGTATCTCGAGATTATATATACATAACTTACTTATATAATTTATTATAAATTTATATTTATATATAATTTTTTTAATATAGATTTTATAGTTATATATATAGAGCCCTTATGCTACAATGTAGTTATATAATATATTTTATATAGTATTTATTTTTAGAATTTTTCTTTGCTACATTTATTATATGTAATTTCTTTCCTAAATTCATTTTTTTAATTCTACATTCATTTTTTTTTAAATATTTGTGTATTAATCATCAATAAAGAGGATAAATGTTGAGGTATGAAGGCAGTCAACTCGACAATACATAAAAAAAAAATACCTTTATATTTTAAAAGTAATACAATCTTTGTATATAAGTGCTTGATAAGGATTTTAGGATTTTAATTTCATCACCATTTGAGAAAGGTTAAACTATTACACATTTTTATACTACTTTTAGCTATTAATTAAATTTTTTTTTAACTATTAGACTATATCCAAAACCTTCCAAATTTAGCTAACAATTTAAATTAATGCTAAAAAGATAAAAGTTTAGACAAAATAGAAAAGCGAAAATATATAGTGATCAAGAACAAACCGAATAAAAAGTCGCAAGTTCGCCAATGGTATACGGCGGCGACGCGTGTCTCCTCTTCTCCGTCGTCCCAAACAGAGATGACTCTTTTAATTCTCCGACAAACAGCATATCAATAATTTCTACTGGAAAATGTGAGATTATAAAACTAAACATAGATTAAATTATTTGCCAATTAAGTTTCATTCTTGAGCATGCACTAACATCTCCTCTTCATCATAGCTTTTCTAGTCAACTCATTCTCATTGAAACAACACTTTTCCTACAAACCTCCAAACACTAATCCCCCCGCAAGCACGTCCCCTGCAGCCCTCGACCTCCTCCAGTATTTTTTTTTTTTTTTTGCAGTTTTAAATATGATCAATAGTTGATATTCTAAGTAATATAAATATATGATTAATGCAAATGTTTATCTACGTGCTACTATAGTATAAAATTAGAATTTATAATCAAAATCAATATATAACAACTACCATTTAGATATGTGTGGATGAATTATACATATTTAAGATTTAATGGCAAATAAATTATTGTAAATTTCAATCTAAATATTACGTACGCTATTATTAATATAAAGCGTGATCGCGACAGTCCATCTCCATAAACTGCAATTCAAAAGAAAAATATAAACTTTGTTATTGTAAAATTTTATAAACTTTATAGCTTAATAAATTATAGAATATAAGAGATGTATATATATAAAAAAAAAAATACTAAAAAAAACGTTAGAAACACTTAAGAAAAAGACATTAGAACATTCATACAATAACAAAAATAAATAAAATTAAACATGGTTTGTTTAATAATTCAAGAAACAATAAAAACAACATTTGTATCAAAATATTTTCTAACATAATATATGTATAATATAACTGAAAATATGTTAATAAGTTATATACCGTCAAATTTACATGATTGATGATGATTAAAAGTAAATAAATTATATATATCATCAAGCCAATCTCAACTACCGGTATAAAATAATGACACACTCACCTTCTTGAAAGTAAAACAATTTGAGAATATATAACATATTGGTTTTAGATTCGAATTGAATATATTACCAGCATCCTTTAAGGTAAAAAATAAAATAAAATAAAATTAACATACCTTATTGCTAAAGTGAATATATACATCAGTGCAGAACACGACGTTAGGAGCCAAACCTTCTCAAATCTCGCCGAATTTCTAATCGAGAACATGTTTTTCTCTCCAGTCATGGTGTTCATGTCATCGAGCAAGAAGATATAATTCCTTATGCTTGTCATCTATATAAAATTATAGTTTTGTCACTCGTGTTATCTATATCGAAGTATAATACGATTAATTATTCTTATATGTTTTGAAAAGGCAATTGAATATCAGCAAAATATATATATATATATATATATATATATATATATATATATATATATATATATATATATTATTTTAACATATGTATTATATCTAACGTACGTAGCTACTTTGTATACACCAAATGTGTATAAAATATCATGTAATATAATTTGTGATGGAAAGTAAAAGATGTGATGACACTATAAACATACCTATAGATACCCATGGAGATCTCGCATTTGCAGGAGACAAACCACGATTTTCAGCTTGTGTCCGAAAGTACATCCACATGATTTCGAACTTCGAAGATATGGGTTAATCCTAAACAGAAAATCCAAAATTATACTATATTGGATATTACTTACCTTTATAAATTCGAAAGATTAATAATGCTTTTTTAAAAAAAGCTATGGTCGCTACGTTAAAAAAACATCTTTACAAATCAAAGTTTGAAGTGCTAAATTAATCCTAATAAATACTTCTTGATCTTAAGAATATAAGATTATGTCTGAATATTTCCATTAATAACATATTATTTATTATTATTATATATATATATATATTAAATACCTGATTAATACGTTTATTATATACATTACAATTTATATCTATATTTATAATATATATTGTTGCCTTCAATTAAATATGTTATTATTATGTTCTATTTATATATAGAGTTGTGCCGTAACTTTTTTAAAATTAACCCTTTTATAATAATTTTGTTCTATATATATAATGTTTATACAATTGATTTTTTTATATATATCATGCCTACGTGGCGGCCTACGGTCTTCCGGAACCAAACTGTATAGATTTTAAATTTAAAAGGAAACTTTTAATTAATTTGTTTCTTTAAATTGCGTAGAGGCCAAATTAGGAGATAAAAATACTTCTTAATTTTCAATCACTCAATATTTTGTATCTATATTTATAAAACTCCAAACTAAATTAGGAAAATGTGTCTGCGTGGACTGTCCACTTGTCGGCCAGAGGGCTTCCGGTACCGAATTAATATAATATAATAGATGTTCTTACACTATTGTGTAGGGAATAAATAAATAAATAACTGATAATACGTTGGATGTTCAACTGTTATGTTGAGTGGCCAATTGTTATGTGGGGTGGCAAGAGGTTTGTTCATAGCATATGAAGAAATAATGGTAGTTTTGTATACCTTATTATTCGATTGGCTTCTTCACTTTGTGCACGAGTGAAGATTAGGCCTTCAGTTTTCAGATATAGACTCCATTCATTTACAAAGGGTCGTCAACATAAGTTAATGAGGTAAGGGTAATTTAGTCATTATTCAATTTTTTTTTAAAGGGTCTTGTATCGTGTATGTGACCACTTAACGATGGAATTTAACGGATATCTAACGAAAGCACCAAAAATATACACACCCCAAAAACATACAAAAATAAACACATGACAGCAAAAAGCAACTTTGATCAAATATGTAGTACCAAAAGACCCTTTAACCCAAAATAATAATACGCAGAGAGAAATAGACGATTTATTATTTGACCCCAAACTTACAATGTTTCCTCAATTTATAAACTTTGAGGAGATGCAAGATAATATATAATCTAAATAGATAGATCAAATAAAACCTGTCTGTCTATATTAATTAATAATTAAATATCTAATGAAATATTTATCTTTACCAAAGATGTACAATACATATACTAATAAATAATATGTTTGATTTGAAATAAGAAAAGAAGAACATCATCACCTCAGCAGCAGGGGACAGCAGAGATTCAGAAAAATCCCCCACCAGCGGATGCACAACTTCATCTACTACCATAAACTCATTACATGTAGACTTTCTTCATACACCATTCAAGAAACCCTTTAGAACATCCAACCCTTCTGCAGAAATACTCCTCCTTTTGTACGATCTCGGGATCTCGATCTTGGGCGGTGGATCTGGAGAGAAACATACCACCACTGCTGTCAAGTTATCGCACGAATTCCTCTGCAAAGCCTCACTGACCAGAGCTACCGAGCATTTCTCCGGGTCGTTATGCTGCATCAGCTCCTTCCTCACCATTGTTACCGCGCATTGGCTGCTCATCACATCCCACAGACCATCACACCCAATTATCAAGAACTCGTCTTCTTCAGTCAGAACAAGTTCTTCTAACTCGGGTTCGGAGCTGAGTGGGCATTTCGAGTCCTTGGCACCCTTTATGTGCCAGTCACCAAGGGCTCTGGCTACTGACAGCTGACCGTTGAGGTAACCGTCGTAGATCACTCCACCCAGTTTCTCGATCCTCTGTCTCTCAGAGCTGCAGTTTGGTTTGTGGTCCTTGGACAACTCTATGGCCCTTCCTCTTTTGCCGAGAACCGCTCTTGAGTCTCCCGCATTCGCAATTAGCATTGTTCTGCAAATGTACCAAGAAACATTTCCATTCAAGCAAAATCCCACAACCTATGACACTTTATTTACACAGTAATCTCCAACCCAATCAATCAAGCTTTAGAATTAGGATTAAGAAACTAATTGTTATGGATAAAAATATCCATAATAGAATAGATTCTATAATAATTCATATATTTCTGCATTGATTATTCAATCAGTATTATTAGGGAATATCTCCATAGATTTTATATTTCCTAATATTATATTGTTCAAATACTATTTAAAAGACAAGTTATTGAATAAGAAAAGAAGCCGAGAAAAGTTATTTTAATTATTCAGTTCTTCAATTTAGTAGTTTAGTTTAGGGTTCGTTCTCCTCTCAATGAGTTCGAAGAGATTAGAATTCTCTCTCTAATCAGGTCCAGGTTCGTTCTCCCCTTAACGAGTTCAACTATCCTATCCATGTACCATTGACCCGATCCTAAGGTCATAACACTAATCATAGTACTAAGTTTGCATTGTGTTTCTTTAAGGTGTCCCATGTTTAAATTGTTGCTAATAGGTGTCCCAATTTTTGTTCGTAACTAATAGGTGTCGTTTCAGTTTCATTGCATTATTATTTTCCGTCTATTTTTTCTATTAAATTTGACGGATTTGGGTACTGGATTTTCGTCAATTCATGCATATTCATGCCAATTTAATTAAATTGAACCTCAGTTTGACATAAATTCTTCACTTTCACTATATGTACACATTAATTGACATAAGTTAAACGGAAGCAGAAGTGCCTTTTTGTTTCTTTCTCTTCTTTAAATGTTCTTGTTGTTGAATTTTATGGAGTACCGGACCAAAATCCGTTAAATTTAACAGAAAAAACAGACAAAAAACTAAAAAACAACGAAAATGAAATATGGGGCACAAACGCACCTAAAAGCAACATAGTGCAAACTTGGGAGTGTGATTAGGTTCTTAACCATTAGAATTAACAATATACTAATGAAAACTACCAATTACCATTCTTCATTGGAGCTATTATTATTCAAGAAGGGTTGACTGACCTTCCTAAGATCAAGGCTGTCAAGGCAGTGGTGCCTGAGGAGCTATCTAAGCAGCTAGTATCAACAAAAGCGTGATCGGCCTTCATAAAAGCACTCTTTGTAGCTTTCTTTATTCCGTTCGGGAAATGAGGGTCTTCGAGGATATATTTGAGAATGTTCCTTTTTATGAATGAGGCTGCATCAATTCCACCATGCCCATCAAAAACCTGCAACCACCAAACAAGAAGAGCTGGGAGATGGTGGAAGAGTGCAAAGATATCGGGTTCTAGATATTCTTTCTTTCTAAAGCAACTTACACACCCCATAGAATGCTCCTGGAGCAGGTATATCTATATATGACCCAACATGATCCCTCAAGTTGTCTACACAAATGTATTCATCTTCCATGTACTGCTTGGGTCCTTTCTCTGAACAGCTTCCTGATCGGAATATTGGTAGAAACGTAGATTTATCAACAGATGGTGACAGGAATCCAACTGCTCCAACATCTTGTTTCTGGGATCCAAAACAAAGGAAACCTCATCATCACATCCAATAAAAATTGGCATTCACTTACAGCTCAAGAGCTTTTAAGAAATACAAGGAGCAATGATAATTACAGGAAGATTATAAATGCAAGATATAACAAACAGATGATTTTCCTCATTTCATTAACTTCTTTTCTAATAAATGAACTTGGGTCTAAGTCAATGTCAAAAGCTACACTTAAGGTGAGGATCACACAAACAATCATAACCAGCACTAATGCACTATTCTTCTTGAATTTATTGATGTGAGACTCTAACAGACCCCGTGTAAAAAAGACAGCAGCAGAATGAGTAAATCAATACTTATGAAGGCCCCACTATGCCAAAAGGCCCTCAAAGAGCTCTTCTATGATCTATCACAGTTTTAATCAATCTCTCTTAATGATCATTATCACCACCAAAATTATTTTTCAGCAAAGTTGCTCTAAAAATATAGATTTCAGTAGCATTTCCATGAAAATCACACAATTATGCTACTTTAAGTCAATCAGAACGACATTATGTACGAAATTGTAAATCAAATAAGAGCTAAGTAAGAAAACGCCTCACCAATTCTGCCAAAATTGCAGAGCTATTACAGTGCCGTACAACGGGGACATTCAAAGGAGGCTTCCCCTTCTTCGATAGGGTGGGATTCTCAGATGCATCACCGTCTTCCTCTTCAACTGAAGATGCACTCTCTTTGCATTTTTCATTACCCATACTAGTATTATTCGATGAAACATCGGTACCTGGTGACATGTCGCCCTCAAAAACTCACAATGGAGATTCAATCCATTTTACCACAATTTCGAATGAAAAACTCAAATTTCAGAAACATTTCTTCTCCATTCTGCCAAGCGACTAAATTTCAAGACACTGCAACCACCGTCGACGTTGACCGTACTCCGACAAGCGATTTTCAAGAATTGGGCTTCTGAAGGCGTGATTTGGGACCCGAAAATGAAATTTGAAGAGGAAACAGGCAGAAATATGGGAATGGAAGAGAGGAGGGAGAGAAAACCACAGAATAGTAGTAGGAAATGGAGGGCCATTGCATTGGCATCAAGAGGAGAAGACAGAGAAGGTGTTTGGGATGGGGAGGGGGAGGTGGCAGGTGCGGCAGCATTTCTCGGGCAGAGATTGTGGACTGTTTATGGTGAATTGACACGTGAGTCAGTGAGCTCGGAGCAGTGTTTATCAGAAAACTGGACCGACCATCCAAATGGCCGGCTCACCGGTCCGATCGTCGGTTTCAAAAATTATATTAAGATAATGTAATCTATATTTATAATAAAGGAAAGAGAAAGAGAATGGACTCACCTTCTGATGCCACGTCAGCATTAAGGAATTACCAGGCGATGCCACGTCAGCATAGTATTTGGGCTTTCTGATTGATATGGTTTGGGCTAGGCTATTCTTTGTTGGGTAAGCTATTTGAATTATCAAACATTGTATATTGTAAAGATAATTAAAAGATTAACGTAATTGGCTATAATCCACGTGTTCCTTTTTTTGGTATTAATCCTCCACGTACTTGACTTTGGAGAGTAAATGCAAATTCATTCTTCTACTTATATAATAAAACATTCATATGTAATAATAATAATAATAATAATAATAATATTAATAATAGTTTGGTTGAGTATACTTTTGGGCCGCAAAAGCCAAAAACAATCTTTTTAGTTCGAATGGTTTTTATTATTAATATAAAAAAACTATATAGATGCTATAACGGTTAATTGTTGTTACTTAGTCCAATTCAGGAACTAACGCCTCTTCCGGTTTGATCATGTCTAATAACTTTTTTAATTGCAGGTTCTAATAAATTTCTTTAATATTATAACCGGTTTTTGGTATTTATATAGATGCTACAACGGTTAATTGTTGTTACTTAGTCCAATTCAGGAACTAACGCCTCTTCCGGTTTGATCATGTCTAATAACTTTTTTAATTGCAGGTTCTAATAAATTTCTTTAATATTATAACTGGTTTTTAGTATTTATATTTTAGGGCTTTTTCCATATATCAAAATAAGTTTATTGCGGTTTAATGATCTGATCTAATTTTTCAGATCGTGGCAATAATAATTTCGGATTGGTTCTCATACTTTTTATGTTTTTTTGTATTATATTTTTAATTACTTATTTAAAATTAAAAATTATTCATAATTTATATTATAAAATTAGCTCTAATCACATTTGTTGGTAAAATAATTCATTTTTATAATAGTATTTTTTTCTCTATATATATATATTAATTACTATTCTACAATTTTATCGCTCCTGATATAAATGATCATATTTAGTACTTTGTTAAACCTGAATTTTTTAACCCTGAATTTTTTAAACCTGAATATTGATTATAATTAACAACTTGGTCATTATAATTTAGAAATGTTGCATGAAAATAAAAATATTATGTTCTTATAAATGTCAAATAAATTATTTAAAGTTTATTTTTCCACGTAATTATAACTGTTGTGATTATATTAAATAAAATAATATTATTTATATATATGGACGGAGACACCCCGCGCGACGCGCGGGGCCAGCACCTAGTATATATATATATATATATATATATATATATATATATATATATATATATAATAAAGCAAGAGGAGTGAGGTAGGGGAGTGTGGTTTCGCCACGTCAGCACCGAGAATAAGTGTGGCTTTGACACGTCAGCTAAGAAGATTACTCCCAAGACGCCACGTTAGTATTTTCTTCTGCGCGCCGGTGCTCCTCAGTCCTCATGCGTCTCAAGCTTGAAGAAACGCTTGAATTAAAGGCTACAGGTTACTCTGATGCCTCTTCCTCTTCCTCTGTTGATAATTGCGTCTTTCTCGGTCAATGAAAAGAGGAATGAACTTGGTCCCGGCGATCGAAGTTTGCGTTGAAGACCTGCTCAGCAGCGAGTTCTTGGCGACTTGGAAGAGGTGGATGATCTAAGAGCGATGGCCCGCGCTGAAAAGAAGAAATGGAATCTGACCCAGTTAGCGGCAAGTGTCTCCCAGACAAACCCGAGTTCCGCCGGACTACTCGATTCGAGCGAGAAATCAGGTCGATTACTCCAGTGCACTTTAGCAGTTTCAGGCCAAACTTAAGTAGTCTGATTTAAAAACTATTCAATTTCCGTAGCTTAACGATTCTTACTTTTTAGGATTTTGTGGTTGTCTTGATTTACAACTTCATTGATCCTTTTATCATAGATGTAGAGTGAATCAATCAAAATATCCTATTTTTGCCCTCAAATTTCGCAATTGTTGGGTTACAGGGTACATCAGATGCTGTGAGGCAGTACCTGTGGTTGTTTGAGGAGCACAATGTATTAGAGTACTTGGTTCTTGCTGGGGGATCATCTGTACAGAATGGACTATGAGAGATTCATTCAGGCTCACCGAGAAACTGATGCTGATATTACCGTGGCTGCTCTTCCAATGGATGAAGCATGTGCCACTGCATTTGGTCTGATGAAGATTGATGAAGAGGGACGTATAACTGAATTTGCTGAAAAACCAAAAGGAGAGCAACTAAAAGCAATGCATGTTAAATGGTTTTTCGGTGTTCTATCTGATCCTTAATCTTCTCATCAAAAGATTAAACTTTCATTTTTTGTGTATTGTGTTTCCTTAGGTCGATACCACTATCTTAGGTCTTGATGATGAGAGAGCAAATGAGATGCCTTACATTGCAAGCATGAGAATATACGTTGTAAGCAAGAATGTGATGATGGATCTTCTTAGGGATAAGTTCCCCGGAGCCAATGATTTTGGAAGTGAAGTCATTCCTGGTGCAACTGAACTTAGATTGAGGGTATGTTGTATATCTTTAAATCATTATCAGCATTTACTCATCTCATATTACTAATTGTTTAGTTAATTCTTTATTTTGATTCCAAAACAGGTGCAAGCTTATCTATATGATGGTTACTGGGACGATATTGGTACAATCGAGGCTTTCTACAATGCAAACCTCGGAATTACTAAGAAGCCAATGCCAGATTTCAGGTAGCTCCTATGATCTTTATTAAATGTCCTCTTTTTGTGTGTTTGTGTGTATGGATGTTTAAATACATGAGTCTTCTTTTTCAGCTTCTACGATCGGTCATCTCCAATCTACACCCAACCTCGGTATTTGCCTCCATCAAAGATGCTGGATACTGATATCACCGATAGTGTTATTGGCGAAGGTTGCGTGATTAAGGCAAGTATGTTTCGGTTCTTGCAATGAGTTTATTATCTGCAATAAAAACAGTCCCAAGTCATGTTTTGTGGTTGTAGGCTGTTGTATTATTCTTGAATATATATATATATGTCTGCTGCGTTCATAACAGTTGAGTTGATTATTTATTTATTTATTTCTTGAATGTTCTTCTCAATTTTAGTGTTGCTGCATATGTATAAATCTCCTATTGGTTTAACTATTTAAAGTGAAGTAAGAGGATTTGTAAATATGCGTTGAGGAATGCTTTCAACCAAGAGGATATAGACAATGATGTGGATGAGATTATTGAATTTTTAGATATCGATGTACCAGATGTAAGAATTGGCAGAATGGAGAGAAGTGGTAAGATGATGATTTCCAAGTTCATTTATAACCAGCTCAAGCATAAGTTCGATTACTGTAGCTTTCTAGGGGATATTAGTGAAGTATTAAAATCCAAAGGCAGAGATATCTTGCCAGCTTAACTAGCCTAGGGTGTCAAAGTGCGGAGTTTTTGTTGTAGGCAAGGGGAAGTTTTTCCTCGAACATAGGTTTCAAGATAAAAAGGTACTCATTGTTCTTGATGATGTTGATCAAGCTGAACAACTTAATATGCTGCTCCCTTTTATTAGTTTTGTTGTTGCTGGCAGTAGAATCATTATCATGACCAGTAACATAGATGTTCTTGAGGTGGAGTCCAAAAAGTTAGACCGACTTTATGAAATTTTTCCTTCAAATGGACATGTCTGTGGCAAGTAAGTTTTTCTAAGCTCTATGCTTATAATTCATTTGAGAGTACTTTATTTTATAGTGTCTGAGATTAATTTTGATTTAAAAAATGTAATTCTGATAGGTTAAATTATCTATCTGTTGCTGCCAGCCACCTCCACCAAGTGGAAGGCAATGCAGAATCATGTGATTGAGCGGCACAACAGAGAGCTGATGTTTACTTCAGCTGGGTGGAAACACGATTGGCAATGGAAAATGGTTCAAAGATGAAAACCCGAGTCATCAAATGTTACAGATTTCTTTGGCAACTAATTTTTTGTTTTGCAGATTTATGTATTCTATAATGATGTTTGGATCAGCAGGTCAAGATCAATTCAGATGAAGAAGATCCAAATGTGTGCCTTATGTAGATCCCCAAACCCAAAGCATATGGTGAAAAATTTGTCTACATTACAGAATTGTCGAGCTCTACAACATATTGTTTCACATTTGATTCCAAACATTCGGATGAAAGACCAAACAACTAGGTACCATGATCGGGAATCCTTAACTAGAGTTCCTAATGCAGTAGAAGTGGAAATAAGTCAAATCAAATGTCAGAGATTTGGATTGGGTTTCTCTTATGGCATCGTTCTAATCGCTTCTCCTTCATCTGACATAAGTAGCTCATCTTCAATACTAAACCTCAAGTTGATAGTTGAATTGGATTTCTCTATTTGTAATCTCTTTGAACTTTATAATCTCAGGAATTCGCAGCAACGACGTGTTTTGTTTGAGAAATTTTGAGTCTGATTGATACTCTACAAATTTTGTTTAAAGTATATATGATGAGGATTCACCATGATTGTAGAATTCCCCAATCGATGAAGGATCATGGTCACAGTATCACTTATGATGTTGAAATAAAGTTGTGTTTTGCGGGCTACAGAAAAGATGGGAATGGAGTCCGACAAAACTTAGAGATTTTCTCTTATGACACCGTTCTAATCGATTTTCCTTTATTCTGCTTAAACGGGTCATGTTCAATTTTTAAATCTCAATTTGATCGTGGAAATGGATTTCTCTGTTTGTAACCTCTTTGAATATTAAAATCTCAGGAATTTTTAGCAACAATATTTTTGTGTGATATGAATTTTGAGTCCGCTTTATGCTTTATAAATTTCGACTGAATGTATCTATGAAGTGGACAATGAAGATTGTTCCATCAATAAGGATGTTAGAATTAAACTTCTATTAAATTTTGAATTTTAGAGGGAAGACTCCTCATTCTTGATGGAAGGATTATTCGTAGACTTAAGAACTTCACAACTCATTTATATGCCTTAGATACTTAATTATATAGTTTGTTTGCTGCATTTTTTTTTCCTGTTTTTTCCTCCAAGTTATTTTTCTGGTTTGAAATTCTGTTTCTTACTTGATTAGTGGATGCAATGAAATTGATAATGTTAAACTGAATCTGGGTGTTAATCATTTCCTTTTATAGTTGGAATCTCTTTTGATACATGAGTAAATCCAGTATATACATATAGTTGGTTAGAGTGCTTTTATCCTGTTCTGATGTGATTATTGACCAAAAGATTGAATTAATAGCAGAAAACGAGTGTAGAGAGTGAGAGAAACATAAGAACAATTGTTGGTGCGATCTTAGTCTAGACTTACATGCAAAGTGTCGTAATTTACCAATAAAATAGAATACTTATATTGGAAATAATAGAATATTAACATGAATGTCGCACAAAAAGCTAGGCTACTTTTCAACAACTCTCCTACATCTGAAATTGTAGTTAATTCTAATTTTAACCTTCTATGTATATCTTAACATGTATGGTGGAGCCGGTCGCCCCGCGCGTAGCGCGGGGTCGGCACCTAGTATATATAATAAAGTAAAAGAAAAGAGAGTGGGAGGACCTAGAGTTGCCACATCAACATTTGTAGTTCATCTGAAAGTGCCACGTCATACCCATTTTTGACCAATTAATCCACTAAGCAAACAATTTATAAAAAAAACTCAATTTTAATCTATTTATTTCTCTTAAAAAATGGGGGTTTCAAAATCTTTATATTAATTAAGGTGAGGGGGGGGGGGGGGGGGGGGGGGGAAGAGATTATGAGAGGGGATAATTAACGGGCAAAGAAGTGAATGACAGTAATTGTGGAGTGAAGAAACGGGCGGAGAAAGCAGCGCGTAGAAGATAATTGTGAGTGGATTAAATTTATGACGTGTCAGCATGAAATTCCTTCTAGATGCTAAAGTGTCGTGCTAAAAATAGACTTTTGTCTCTCATGTTGTTTTATAGATATTATTATAATTTTGTTATATAAAAATATAAAATTTTCATATTAAAGTCACATTTCGCACATTTTATTTTTTATTTTATAAGTTTATTTTACTTTTTACCTCACCTGCGCGATGCGCGGGTTCGGCACCTAGTATAAACTAATTGTTCTGCCCCGCGCGCGGGTAGTTTGATAGGTATTGATAAATAATTATAATAATATTTGATATAATAATAATCACTAATCAAATTCGTTGAATATCTATGTTTTTTTTTTGCTATACTCAAAATACTTGATAGTAAATTGGTGATTAAAACGTTTTATTGTAGAATATATTTTTCTACTAAATATCGATTACAGTGATATTGTTCTGGTGCTTCACTTAATCTATCTCTCCTTTCGAATTTCAGGTGTTTGAATTAGCCTCACATTTAGAATTAAAATATAATATATACATTGTTAGTGTCCCTCGGGTCGTCGGGTCTCTGATCCGAGTGGCACTTCTCAGGGGTTATTCGCTCTCTTTCTTGATCCGTCTAGCTTGTATGTCTGATCCGTTCCTTCGCTTCCTGTCGACCTGCACAAGGGGCAGTACCGAGCACGGAGAGGGGGGGGGGGGTGCTCGGTGAACCCTCTCTGATGTTTAAGTAAGTCAGAGTTCTCTAGAGAGATAAAGTCCTAGAGAGAAGGCAGAGCTAGGTTGCAAAGATGTAAACTTGTTGGAATGAATGGAACTTATGGAGTATATATAGGCAACGGTGTCATTAAGGTGGCTTAATGACACTGTTAATCCCTAAACGTACTCAGTTAACACATAATAACAGGATTAAACACTTAAATCATGGAGAGGTGGGCAAAATTGGCTAAGTGTAGGCCGGGTGAAAGGGAGGTCGAGGCCCTTGGGGTCGGGTGGAAAATCCGACCCCCAAGGCCTAAAATCGGGTAAGCTTGCCCAACCCCTCCTAGGAGAGGTAGGGCGAGCCCACCCGGTCTCCCCTAGAGGAGATCGGGTGAGGCCACCCGATCTCCCCTAGGAGAGATCGGGTTGCCTGTCCAATCTCACCTAGGTGGGTTCGATGGATGGGTCCGGGCGAGTATTTTGGCTCGTCCGGACCGTTAGCGTTGCGAGTGAAGTGTTCGGGTCAAAGTTTCAATTTGCAATTGTAAGTGGGGTGATCAAAATAAGACAGTCCGAACTAAAACGGGTTCAAATTGGGCGTATATCCATCACATGCCCCCGAGTCAACCAATGGCTTAAACCTTGATTGACTCTATTTTATGATGGAATGACACGCACAATTTGAAACTGGGACTTTACCTCTTGGCGAAACCTTTGCTTGTCCGTAGGCGCATTTCTCGGGTCTTGTTCTCTGTTTCTTAAAATAGAGGAATTGTAAACGTTAGAGTAAACGTACACGTGTCTAGGCACGTTTCCGTAAGATATGGATGTGATAATAATAAAAAATCCAACATTTCCATGCATACATTTTAAAAATACGAACGTGCATGGGGATGCAATGCAATCATGGATATGAGTCGATGTACCTCAATTTCATATGGGGTGAGTCTACGCCAGGAAAAAATATTTGAATTGGGTCCAAAAAATTATTAAGTATGGGAAAGTGGGATGTATGCCTATAGAGTGCTAACTTGAGTAAAGATGAATATACCATGAACATGAAGATGTGTATTAGCCTATATGCAAGTAAAAACACAAGTATGGAAGTGGCTGTAGACATGTTGCGATCGTTGACGTGAATGTATGCAAGAATATATGGCAACCATGTACATGGATGTCTAAGTGTTCGGACACATGGGAGCGTGTGTGTGGGCATGCACGTGAGTGCAAGCATAAACATGTATGTATGCATGGATGGGTTGTGAGCATAAGCATGAGTGATGGCATTGGTGCCCTTGTAGATGTAAATCATAAATATGAATATAAGTGTAAGAGTGAGATAGCCCCCCTTTTTATCAGAGAGTGCTAACTCTGTCACTTGATGGGACACATCGTTCTGCCTCCCTCGTATTAGTACGAGCATTGTCTTTAATACTCGACTTTTGACAGGTGTGACATTTTCCTTCCTTTGCTGGAGCATGTGTATGGCTCTTGACTCTTGTCCTGCAATTCGTTTTACATGAAAGTGGGGGTGAAAATGCTTACTCAAGCTTTTCTTCTTACCTGCCGCGTGCGGAGAGGTTTATTGACATATGTTAAAGATTGCCCATTCCTTCGGATGTGTCAGAGCGTCGTTTGTTTTGGGGGAAGCTAAAAGTTCGCCCCCTTTGTAGTGCTTCGGGGTTTGTTCCTTTTGGCGGTGTATCTCGCCCTTTGATGTTCGGATCTCTTGGGTGTCGGTTTTGCCCTCGTAGCTGGGCGTATCCCGCCCTTCCATGAGTAGGGGTCGTCCTATGCGTCGGTCGTTCGGATGGGTGGCCTACTTTTGTGGAGTTTTCTCCTTCAGACAAGGAGACCATGAAGGTCACCTATCAAAGCAATTGGACCAACTCTCATTGTCCTGCGTCTTGGGGTGTCCGAGGTGGACTCGCATAAGGCGGTGATCCACTTGACCCCTCCTTCCATGAGCTTGGTATGTCATTAATCTTCTTTTTTTCATTCATCTTTCGTTTCCCCTTGTAGGTTGGTTTCATAAAAAAGACGTACAGTGTGCAGGCGGAGCGTTCCGAACGCCCCGTTGAGTTAAGCAAGAAGAAGGTACCCTCCGGCTCTGCTTCTAAGGTCAAAAAATCTTCTAAGTCAGGGAAAGTTGCAGAGACTTCCAATATGTTATTCCTTCTCTTCTTTTTCTTTTTTTGATGTGCTTATAACTGTTCTCTTGTTGCTTTCTTTATGTTGTCAGAGCATTCGCTCCTGGTCATCGAGTGCGTACTCCCGGTGGGTAAGAGTTCAAGCCAATCTAAATCCAAGGAGCGGAAACCTGACTCTGAGGTCAGGTCCTTGGCTGCTAAGAAGAAGAAAACCACGAGGGGCTCTCATTCGAGTGTCTGCTTGCCGACTCCATCTCGTGATAAAGGGATGGTGGTCGAAGAGGCGCCTCCTTTTCTTGACAACGGGAAGCGACCTGCGGATGGCGATGGGATGACCATAGATCTTGATGTCTCTCATTCGTCCTCTGCCCCCCAGTCGAGGGGCTGAGTCTCAGGTCTATTACTATTACTTAACTTGTGAATGAATTGTTACCTGATGTTTATGATGATTTGCTAACTTGCCGAGACAATCCGACTCCCTGCCTTGAGTCGCGAAGATTCAGTTTGCCTTACTGATGGAGACATTATTGGGGCTAAATAGACTTATTTTGCTGGATTGAAGGAGTATCACTTTGACAGCCATTCTTTATTACAAACCCCTGAGATTGGGGTTCGTCCTGCGTAGCGTTGTTTCCCCCCGGAGTCTGCATATCACATTCCAAATTTCCTAAGGAAACCAGGCGTTTCATTCAAGGGGTCTTATCTCGATTTTCTCCCATAAGTGATTTCTTCTTCATTTGTCCTTTCTACTATTGCTATTTTGAGATCATGTAGTCTCACTTGAGACTACTATTGCTAATTTGTGCTTAATGACTGAGGTTGACTCTTCACTCTATGACAAGGAGTTGAAGAACGTGTTAGCCTTTAGTTAGCCTTCGCTAGTATTGGGGTTGTGGTCATTGTGGGGATCATTTCTTCACATCCCCCTTTGATGAGTATGTGAAGGGTATTAGTTCTCCCTTTGTTTTGAATCTCCTCCTAAGGCTAGGCGTAGCCTTTTGATGTTCGTGGTCGTGATAGTGTCTTCACAATGTATGTTCCTGACAGACGTATTATGATGTATGATAACCACTTCGAGGTGTGTGGACATGATAGCCAATTTGCAGTTTGTGGACATGATAGCCACTCTGCAGTGTGTGGACATGATAGCCACTTTAGGCTATACTTGTCAGGTTTGGCCCCGACATCTCGTCTTGTATGATGTTGTATCCTTTATGTTTTTGGGATGTCCCCTTCATGAGATGTGCTTGACAATATGCCAGGGCAATGTTTTTTCGACAGTCGTGCTTGACGATGTTCGAGTCAAATGCGTGCAGATGTCACGCGAGGGCGACATGCGGGACAGTAATGTTTTTCAGAGGTGGCCTTGTTAGGCAATTCTTCTTCGTAGGTCGTTCTTAGTGACTTGTAATTTGCTTGCCTATCGTCGTGTTTCTTCTATTTTGTCGGAGTGTTCTTTCATTACTTCACTTGATTTATTTTTTATTACTGCATTGTCATCATAATCATACTTGTATTTCTCATGTAACCTTACTTGTATAAAGGAAGGTCTATTCAAGATACGTTCGCGAGATAGGCTCTCGGAGGGCGCAGAATGTGTTCGCGAGATAGGCTCTCGGAGGGCGCGGAATGTGTTCGCGAGATAGGCTCTCGGAGGGCGCGAAATATGTTCACGAGATAGGCTCTCGGAGGGCGCAGAATATTATCACGAGATAGGCTCTCGGAGGGCGCGGAATATGTTCGCGAGATAGGCTCTCGGAGGGCACATAATTAGTTCGCGAGGTAGGCTCCCGGAGGGCACAGAGTTAGTTCATGAGATAGGCTCTCGGGGGCACATAACTTTTCACGAGATAGGCTTTCGGAGGGCACAGAATATGTTCGCGAGATAGGCTCTCGGAGGGCACAAAATGTTATCACGAGATAGGCTCTCGGAGGGCACAAAATTTTTCACGAGATAGGCTCTCGGAGGGCACATAATTAGTTCGTGAGATAACCTCTCGGAGGGCACATAATTTTTCACGAGATAGGCTCTCGAAGGGCACATAACTTTTCACGAGATAGGCTCTCGGAGGTCACGGAACTTTTCACGAGATAAGCTCTCGGAGGGCACATAATTAGTTCGCGAGATAGGCTCTCGGAGGGCACAGAATTTCGTAGTTTAAAACTACTCTCATGATACGCTCTTGGGGGCGTAGAAACTATTCCCGGGACAGGCTCCCGGAGGGTGCAAAATTTTTCGTAGTTTAAAACTACTCTAAAGATACGCTCTTGGGGGCGTCGATACCGTTCGCGGGACAGGCTCCCGGAGGGCGCGGAATTTTTCGTAGTTTAAAACCACTCTCAAGATACGCTCTTGGGGGCGTCGATACTGTTCACGGGACAGGCTCCCGGAGGGCTCATAATATTACTTTACCTTGTGTCATTTTCCAGGCAGGGTGCGTCTTTGATACGCCTTCTGAATCTTTACTTGAGTTTTCTCTCTATGATATTGTCTGTTACCTAGCCTTTTTCTGAGTGTGGGAGATCACCTTTCGAGGGCGATGCTTGTATGTTGCCAACTTAAGACGAGTCCGTACAGGGAGTTGAGACTGTTTTCCCTCTTATGTGACCTCTTATAGGAGAAGTGGTGCTGCATGTTCTTGTGACCTTCTTCTTCTGATATCTTCTTTTACACTTAGGTGGACTACCAAGCACTTGTTCGTTTGGTGCCCCCCAAGTTGCTTGGTGGTCACGCCGCCTTTCATATTTAGTCGTTGAGGGCCCCTCGTTCATTTTCTTGGTTGGGTACCCCTTATGCTTGGGGCTCCCTAATCTTGTGTTGTATTTGATATGTCTGATTGTTTGGGTGCGATGAGTGTCCCTTGTAGGACTTACTATTTCTTATGCTTGCTTGTTTCAGTTATAGTCATGGTTTGGACAATGCCTTTGTCGTGTGTATCTCTTAGGGTTGGGAGGGAAGCTTTTGCTATGGGTGGGTGGGGGTGATTTCCATTCTCTTGGTAACTGGTTGTGGTAGTGTCCATATCCATAGAAGACTTGTAAATTGTTGCCTCCTCTTCCTTGTGTTTTGAGTAAAACACTTTTGCGATGATGATCGAGTAGGAGTAACGTATCTTGGAAGGTGTTACACCTGAGTTGAAGAACTTTCTCATATCATGGTATCTCAAGTTGTTTGACCTGAAGTTGTGTTTCAAACTGGTGAGTCTGAGCCCCTTGCTCGGGTATAGGGGTCTAATCGGGATGTAATAAACTTCTTGAAGCGTTGTGGTACTTAGTGTGCTTTGCCTTTACATTGGAGTATTTTTCAATGCTTTTAGGGAGGGTCACATTGGTCATGTTCCTCCCACCTCCAATCTTGATTATAGGCTCCCCTTGGATTAGGACTTGAACTTAAATATGATATTTTCCTTTAGGTTTGCAGGTGATGTCCCATGATTTTCCATGGGTTTGCCTCTGTGTTGGCTATGCCTTGTTGGATAACTTCGTTAGAAGTTGCGTTTGTGTTGCGTACGTATACATGTTTGGGGGGTGTTGAGCTGACAAGTTTCTTCTCTTTTCCTTTGTTGTAACCTTCACTCACTATGTGT
The DNA here is from genome assembly GCA_036873135.1 of Clarkia xantiana subsp. parviflora. Taxonomy (NCBI): domain Eukaryota; kingdom Viridiplantae; phylum Streptophyta; class Magnoliopsida; order Myrtales; family Onagraceae; genus Clarkia; species Clarkia xantiana. The sequence goes on along the minus strand of JAPTYO010000012.1, from coordinate 12,284,815 downwards.
TTGGTTTATAACCTTAAAGGTGGGACCTTCCAATAGTGCCTCCTCTAACGGGGTTTTTTCCTTGATGGGATGTCAGAGGCAAATGTCTAACCATTCACAGACAAGGTGCTTGATCAGGACGTGCGTCTAGTGTAAGGGTCGGTCTTGAAACTTTACTTCCCAAGCTTTTGAGCTCTTCCTTGGTTGATCTTGTAGAACTATTATCATGCCCTAAGACCCTTGATGGGAGGTGTATCTCCTTTTTCATATTCTGGTTGTTGCACTATCTCTTTTGCTAATCTTGTATCTTTAGAGTTTCTCGCTTGGTGCATGACGTCAATGACAGGATTTCTGTCGGTGCTTGTTCTGTTAGGACTTGTATCCTTGGTTGCCTTTCTTTCTTATTATGAGATGGCGAAGGAGTGTCCATGACCACCCAAATTTGTCGCATTTGGTAGAGGTATGCGCCTAATCTTGAGGGTGCTATCTTGAATCTTCACGTGCCTATCTTTGATAAACATGCCATTCATTGCATATATAATACGGAATCCAAGGATCTCCGGTTTAGGATCATATTTTGAGAACAGAAACACGGTCATCTGTTAGATAAACTCTCCATCTAGGGAGTTCATTTTTGCAAAGATAACTGCAAGGATACTTACAAGGATACGTCTTCCATCTTTGTTCCAGCCTCATTTGCAGTGCTGTGTCCCTAATGGGTATGTTGATGTTCTGACCAACCTTACTAGTAAGGGGTCCCTTAGTATTAGGTATGCTGGACTTTCCTTACTATCATCAATAGCTGGACATGGGGGATTTCTGGCGAACTCCCTTCATGCACTATGATTCTCTTCATGTCAAAACTAGTGACCCCCTGTTATGACCAATATATCGTTGTGTGGAAACACTATGTTTTCCATATCCCTTTTTGAAAGCTTGATGATGGTTTCGCCCTTCTTCCCTTGCTAGGCTTGGGGCCCTTGAAAGGTCCTTGATGGAAGTGTATTCTATTACCTGAGATGAGCTTACTAGGTGTAGTCGCATCTCCTGGCTATTTTTTGAAATCATATAGATCCATTGGAGGCGTTTACTTCTGAAGGTGGGTGTTGTCCATGTGATATGGTTTCCCCAATATTTTGGAGGATGTGCTCGCGACTGCCCCCTCTTATGCTAATAGGTATTCACTTTATTTTTGTGAGGAGGTCATGTTGTGACTTGGATTGTGCCCCCCTTGCATATCAAAGCCCGATGGTGTCTTCCGACGAACGTAGCACTAAGATTCTTGTTGGAAGGTTGTAGTGGGGGTAGTCCCTTGTGACCCTCATGGTAATTCTTCTATAGGATGTTGAGAGTGTTCAATCTTAGTGATCTTTTCCCAGAGTCTTGACCTTATAGGTGCCCTTTGAGATTGAGCAATCTGTTCCTTATGCGTTACTTTGAGGAAGTTAAGCAAACGGTAGTGTCGAGCAAACATGTTTTAACAAGACCGTTTGTCGGTGGAGATATTCTGATTAATGAAGATGTTTTCGTTCGTCAGTGGTGTGCAGCCTTGGTGGCGACTCTCTTGGTTGCGGCTGGGTTTTTGATAGACTCTTTTAGTAGTCAACCTGTGTATATATATAATATGGAGCCCGAAGACATCATGTATGATCATTCTTGGAAAACATGGTGATATCAAGTATCAGAATATACCCCTTTTAGGGAGTTGAATTGCTATGCAGTTAAATTAAATAAGAGGATATGGGTGTAGGGGTGTTGATATCCCCTACTTCCTTGGTAATTATAAGGTTGCCTCCTTGCCGAGACGGACTAGGTGGAGGTATATCCTCCGTACATGCTATGTTTGATCTCACTCCCCTGTGCATGTCTGTAAGTCTTCTCATTGTAATAGTGATGTAGTAACATAGTATGTTACTCCGTGAGTACCATGCTCAAAGCCTTGTCTTTCAAACTGCCCATCTATCCCTGGGAAAGGTGTACCGAGGGTTCTTGCACGAGGGGTTGGAACCTGTCGCGCTGCATCATGAGTAGGCGGTTGCCTTGTCGAATTGTCGGGATGATATCCCTCACTTTAGGCTCTCCTTGGAATATCCCTTAGTCGTATCAGTGGTGATACGGACTGTATGTGTATCAGTTGTATCCCAGGGAAGGTGGATGCTGAAACTCTTGTCTCCTCGCTTGCTGAGGCTGAGTACTATCCCTCAATGGAGTGTATGTCCATGCACCTTGCGATGCTTGGTTTTGCACTGGAGGCACAGACTGTTGCCTGATCCTTGGGGGTGGTACCTGCTCATTTCTTCCTTGACCTTCTCTCTGCCCTGTTGGTGGGTGTGGGTGTTGTCCTTCTTCTGGAAACTGCTATGCTTGTGGATCTTGTCTTGTTTCTCAAGGCTTCCCTGTAAGCCAACAACTCATCTAATGCACTCATTAACCCCGTAGTAATAGTTTGTGCTCCTTATGAATATACAAGCCTTGTATTGGTGGTATGAACCCGTTTGTTGTTTTCTTGTGTTGGCATTCCATATGAATACTCCTGAGGATGTGTTTCATAGTAGTACCCCTGAGGATGTGTTTTATAGTGGTACCTCTGAGGATGTGTATCATAGTGGTATCCCTGTGGAGGTGTCGTGTATTGGTATCCCTGGGATGACACTCTCTGTTGCCCCTGTGGTCTCTGAGCCATGGGGGTCGTGGCAGTGGAAGACTCAGCCCCAGCTGGGCGTGATGGTCCTCCATGGTTGTTTGCCTGAGGTGCTCGTGGGGTTGTTTGTCGTGCAGGGGGTACAGGTTGCTCCTGTTGGGTAGTTTGTCCTGCCGAGGGTACATGCTATCTTGGTGGATGGTTAGGCTGCCCTGCTTGATTGTTCGGTTGCCTATTGTCCCCCGGTGGATGGTTGTCCCTATATGGTATGCTATTCGTCATAGATCTTGTGATAGCCAGGCTTTTTGTTCAAAACCCACGGACGGCGCCAAGTGTTAGATCGTGTCCCTCGGTTCGTCGGGTCTCTGATCCGAGTGGCACTTCTCACGGGTTATTCGCTCTCTTTCTTGATCCGTCTAGCTTGACTGTCTGATCCGTTCCTTCGCTTCTAGTCGACTTGCACAAGGGGCAGTACCGAGCACGGAGATGTGGGGTGGTGCTCGGTGAACCCTCTCTGATGCTTAATTCTGAGTTCTCTAGAGAGATAAAGTCCTAGAGAGAAGGAAGAGCTAGGTATGCAAAGATGTAAACTTGTTGGAATGAATGGAACTTGTGGAGTATATATAGGCAACGGTGTCATTAAGGTGTCTTAATGACAGTGTTAATCCCTAAACGTACTCAGTTAACACATAATAACATGATTAAACCCTTAAAGCATGAAGAGGTGGGAAAAATTGGCTAAGTGTAGGCCAGGTGAAAGGGAGATCGAGGCCCTTGGGGTCGGGCGGAAAATTCGACCCCCAAGGCCTAAAATCGGGTTAGCTTGCCCAACCCCTCCTAGGAGAGGTTGGGCGAGCCCACCCGGTCTCCCCTAGGGGAGATCGGGTTGGTCCACCCGATCTCCCCTAGGTGAGTTCGATGGATGGGTCCGGGCGAGTATTTTGGCTCGTCCGGACCGTTAGCGTTGCGGGTGAAGTGTGCGAGTCAAAGTTTCGATTTGCAATCGTAAGTGGGTGATCAAAATAAGACAGTCCGAACTAAAACGAGTTCAAATTGGGCGTATATCCATCATAGATGATATCTAAGGTGTTATCTCTGCACGCGGGATGTCTTTGTACATAAGAAAATTAATAATATATTATTTAAAGAAATATAGTGATCAATTTATTATGTATATTATGCTGACAGATTAATTTAATTTTTTGTAAAACAAATACATAACAAAGGTAAATACTAAGTGCGAACAAAGAAACTTATCAATCTGTCAAGTTTTAAGACTTATATGATTCGACGACGAAATATAATTTGACAGGTAAATATATTCTTTATCGACCAATTAGTATCTTAGTCAGTAAAATTTAATATAATTGTTGAGAAAATACATCTTGCCGGTAAATGAAAAATATTGAATTGGAAAAAAAAAAAAAAAAATTTTTGCTGAAAGTATTTCGTCAAGTACATTTTTCGGCTTAGAAAAGTTGATTTGAAAAAATAAAATAAAAAATAAAACTAAATAATTTTTTACCGATAGTATCTCATGCACTTTAATACAGAGGACTTACGCTCTAACAAGTTAAACAATTTAATGTCAGTTTTTGTGTTAAAAGTCACATCGATGGTTGATGTTTTATATTTTTAATGTGTCAACTCGTGGTTCACTATCTTAGTCTCCCAACATCCAAATTAATATCTATATTATATATAATTTCGATATCTTTAATGTATGGATAATAAGTACTAAAATTAACCGCATATGAAAACGTAGATTACAATATTATTGAATAGTAAATTTAAAAAAATAATAATCATGTTACTGATGATTAATTTTCTAAAGCGGTGTACGTAAATTAGAAATATATGATATCACATGTCATTCATAAGTTTTTATCTCTAATTTTACATTAAATAAAAGTATAGTTTTTGAATTATATTTAAAAGTAAATCAGAATATCGTAAAAAAAGTTACAGCTTTTGAATTACGATATTCAAAAGAAAATATATTATAATGTAGTAAAAGCTGACGTCGTTGGCATTTAATATAAATGGGTGACCGTAATAGGAGCCCGCTAATATAAGCCTAACATGCTAAGACCAATTTGTGGTATTGCACATAGGGGATTTCGGATCATGCGATATCCCCATAGGCCATGCACGACCCATGTGGGCCGGCCTAATTAGACCTATAGGTCCGGCCTAAATAGATGAGCAAACCACCTGGTATAAATTAGCTAGATATATTGATAGTTATATATATTTCTATATATTAATGTGAACTTATCCATATATTTCCAATTATAGATATATTGTTACCTTTAATAAAAATTAAAATATGGTAAACAATATTAACATATATTTCGGCGAAATATGTTAACATGGGGCATAAGAAATTAAAAAATTTACCTTGTAATATCAATTAGGGTTCGGCCGAAACATGTATTTGAAATAAGTGGTCAAATTCCAAGATCAAATTTTAGTAAGATCTACAATCCAATGTTTGATTTTGATAAAAGTCACATTTTTCCTGAAGATCATGAACATCAAATTTTACTAAGAACATCATGAAAATTTCGGCACTAACAATTATTAAAATCGGAAATTTTAAATTTTCACTATTCAAAATTTCGGCCAACATTGTTAAAAATCAAGAACGCCAATTTATCAAAATCATGAACTCCTAACACATGCTCTAATACCATTGTTGGATTACGGGGCTAAATACTACGGAAACATAAACAAGGTACATGCTAGTAATCACTATTACGCAGCGGAAGATGTGCACATACATTAAACCTTTTCCGTAGTCCCAAGATCTTGTTGCGGGAGTTCTCGATCCACCGTACGGAACCTGTAGAGGTTCTTGTTAAGGAAGCCCTACGCGGTATAGTCTCCACAACAAAGCCTCTGATCGATTCTTGGCATGGACAGATCTCCAGAGTGTTTTGCTCAAAGAAAATTGGCACACCCTTGGTGTTGGTGAGGTTCGGCCGAAACTAGTGTGTATTAGGGAGGAGGGTTTTCTCTTAAATCACCACCAATGAGGATTTGTGAATTACCCTAATAAAACCCCTTAAACTCCCTATTTATAGGAGGAGCAAAGTGGACAAGAGTCTACTTTGCTCATACACATGTTTCGGCCGGACTTGGTGTATAAGGGAGGCCCAATTTTGGGCCTCTCATGTCAATTGGGATTTGGGTCAAGCCCAATTTCCCTAATGTGACATTTACCCAATTTCTTAGGTAACATATACATATTAATGGGCTTCCATTTACGACACCCAATCACCATATGCTAACAAGCCCACCTAGGGCTTGCTCCCTTATTTCGGCTGAACTATGCAGTTATTGGGCTTGGTCCATTTAGGGCCAATTCTGGCTCATAGGGATTTTGGTTTGACCCAAAATCTCTTATGTACCTACCCTAATTCTGATTATTCTGTTGGGCTTATATTAATGGGCTTCCAATTACGGCAGCCCATATACACCAAATGCCAATAAAATCTTCACGAGGATCCTTGCGTGTAAACTAAGACCTCAGGGTCAAAGTATGTAATCTTGACATTATAAGTCGATGACATTCTTCTTGCCACGAACGATGTGAGTTAAATTCGTGGTTAGTATCTGTATTTGAGATGAAGGACATGGGATATGCCACTTACATCTTGGGCATTAAGATTGCTAGAGATCGTGGTGCTCGTAGATTATATCTGTTAGATATCTGTCCAATTCGGGTTCGTATTTACATTTCGGGCCTCACAAAATATCCCAAAACCCGTAAAAGAACTCTTCCGCAGACACCCAAGTCCAAAACGGTCCGGAATACGCGCAGTACCCGGACTAGGGGACTTCCGGATTGCCCTAAGGCAATTCGGACCCGGTCCGGATTGCTAGACAATCCGGGTAGGTCCGAATTACCGACATGCTCCGCGCGCTTATCCCGATTATTTTGCCAAGTATGAGAAGTCAGTGCGCGCATAGCCCCCCTTGATGACGGTATACGTTTTCCTTTAAACCGGCATCAAACCATATAAAACCGGGCACGATCCTTTGGTTTCCTATAAATAGGGACCTAGGTCTCCCATTTTAAACAATTCTCTCATTCTGGATTTTCGAGCTCTGACTTCTCTCTAAAAGACTTTCTCTCTCTAAAGATTATGACTTGAGCGCCAGAGAGGGCCCAACCAGCATTCCCCCCTCTTCCACGCTGGTTACTGCCCCTTGTGCAGGACCCGGAGTTCGAGAGATCAAAGTCGGTAAGTTGAAGACTGGTTCGAGGATCGTGTCTCAAGGTTCGCAGCATACAAACAGATACCCATTCCTGTGCACACATCCAGAGCCCGTTCGTGGGAGAGAACCCGAAGTTACCCAAGTGGAAGCAAACTTAACATTTGGCGTCGTCAGCTGATTCGAACAAAAAGCCGTTCCATACCGCAAGCTATGACAGGAAGACGAACGAAGAAGGCGGGTGCAAGCAAGCCGAAGCCGACAAGAAGCTAACCAGGACCTTCTCAAATTCCAGACGCAGAGTCTACCGCCTCATCCGTGCCAACCGCAAACGTGCCTTCCGCACAGCACGGTCCCGAAGTTCAGAATAATGCATCAGCACACAAGTTCGAGCGAAAGACGGGGATCAATGAAGAGTTCCCATACGGGATGCCAGCTGATAGAGTGCAGCAGCAAGCTATGGCACGCAATCAACCTCTTCCTGATGACGTCAGTCCACGAGAAGAAAGAAGAAATCATGTTCGTTGGAAGAAAACAACAGCCTTCAAACAGAAGCAGGCAACAAGTCAGTAGGATCATTTGCAATGCATAAAGACATGTTCGCTGCATCCTCCATGCCAACAAGCAGTGTGCCTTCCGCACAGCATGGCCTTAAAGTCCAAAATACAGCATACATTGCATCCCATCTGGAAAAGATGGCAAACGTACATTTGATCCATGGAGACTTTGATGCTAAAAGCGAGAAGTCATACGAGCAAGAAGTGTACGTTGTAAAGACAATTCACAAATCCCATGATACCAACTGGAGTATGTCGACATAAAGGAGGCCGTCATAAAGGATGCCGCCTTTGAAGATGTCATTGGTTTTTCATCAAAGGATAAAGAGAACATTGCGTACCATGACACTTTGGTCATAACCACGCAGAAGTCGACAAGAAGTCGACTTGGATCCTCCCACATGCTTGTTGCCACATCCAATGCTTTCTTCATGCCAACAAGAAGTGCATCCTTCGCACAGTACGACCAAGGAGTCCTCCAATACAAAGGTGTCAACCCGCCACCACCAGTCACTCCTACCATGATGACCGCGCTCGAAGAGCTGCTTGTATTCCGAAAGATGTTAAGGAACCAAGGATATGCCCCGCCACCACCACCTCTGCCTCCAATCAACGGACAAGTCGAGGAGACAAGAACAAAATCCTGAGTCACAAGTCATCAAGACACACCGCACCAAAGAATAGGGGGCAACACACGGAAGGTACCTTCCAGTACCAACAACCAAGGCAAGGAGCTGCACACTCATACAACCCGTATGTGATAGCACAACACCAAGAAGGAGCATGGAAACAACCTCCAACCTCCTGCTCAAAAACACACAAGGAAGATTCTTCCACTAAGACAAGCCAAGACGATGCTGACATCCGTCACAAGGAGGGACGGAAAAAACCTGTTAGTGACGACGATGTCCCAATCACGGGACTTACAACAAGAGCCTTGAAGGAAATAATTGAGAAAAAGATAGACGCTTCCTGGGAAAAGAGACAACCGCAACAAAAGAGGCCATTCCAGTCAGACGTCCAAAGGCTCAAAAAGTCCAATCTCGCCAAATGTGTTCCATTGAACAGCTGTCCGTCATCTTGAAAGAGATAAAGGAGACCAAGCTGTGGAAAAAGCCCTCTAATTTCCGCAAGGGCCCATTGGGAAAAGATGAAAGCAAATGGTGTGAAAATCACGAAGTGTATGGCCACGAGACGGAAAGCTATGTTGGATTAAGGTTTCATGTAAACAACTTAATCTTAAAAGGAGAAATGAAGAAGTATATCGACCAAGGCAATAAGCATCAAAAGAAGTCTCGTGTGGAGTCTTCAGGAAAAGGCAAAGGAAAAGAAAAGGCGAATGATAATCCACCTCTCGGCAAGCGCGGGAAAAACAACGTCATTCATGGAACCAATTATGACAACTTATACAGTCTTTGGAGCACGAAGGTGGAGAAAACAAATTTCAAACTCTCGGAAAACAAACTTCACCGTCCACTTGAGCCAATGACTGCCTTCCTTGGCAAGAACGTTGAAGAACGATGCAAGCACCATAAAACTGGGGGGGCATAACACCAACATTTGTTCATCCACAAAGGTGGAGATTGAAGAGCTCAACACGCTAGATGCACTGAGGAACTATGTGGCACGTGGCAGAATCAACTTGCCGACAAATCACCTATGAAGACGTCAAACACATCATCAATCCCTTTATCTCCATTTTTGCATATCTACTTTAAGTCTTCTTAGATTAAGTACTACTTATGTTTATTAGCCTTAGTACTTTTCAGAAGGAGCGATCAGTAGACGCCTTCCTGTATTCCGTTGTACGAACTCCAAATATCTAATGAAGGTTAAATCTACTTTTGTAGGTACATTACTATATCATGCATACTACCTTGGAATAACGCCAAGTAACAACTACGCACATATTAATTGCGTCAACAACACAAGCTATCGCACTAGGAACAACAAAAGGCTTAGGCCATACAACACCTCCCATGCAACGGAGCCTCAAGCATTTTATACGCACAAGACAAAAAATCGCGCTGCAATAATAAACAAGACGGGGGCATCACCCAAGTGACAACGTCATCAACATTGTGGAAGATAGGAATTCAGGATACGCTCCTATGTTATACGCACGCTTGTGCCAAACCCATCACGAGAAAAGAGTTAGAGAATTATTTCCAACATCCAGCAAGTTTACCCTTCTCAAGAACACAAGAAGGATCGTACCACTTAAAACGTACGCCGACTGCGAAACCTAATCTTTGGCCAAAACAAATGAGAAGATGAGGATTCCACCAGTTTAACATCTCTCAACCATGTGCACAATCGTCTTATAGACACAACCTCGGGAAGAGTCAGAAGTGTATGAAGAAACACATCAAATAAACCCAGGCCCCTTGAAAGTGAACACATGAAGCATACATCGCAAAACCAGCACATTAAATTCAACAACGCGCAATGCGCAATAGGAGAAGGAGAGCAACAACTCCAAATCGGCGTTCCGTTCGTGATCGTAGAAAAGCTTGATGCATATAATGGAATCCTAGGGTATACACCCATGAACAAGTGGGGTATGATAAGCGTCAACATCACATCAAAAGATCAAATTTCCAACAAAGGCAGGAATTGGTGAAATAAAGGGAGATCAGCAGCTATCAAAAGACTGCTACAAAGTTGCACTCCAACATAATGTCAAGACAAACAATAGCGAAATTCCCGTCATTGATGAAAACCCAAGGGTAGATCATGCACGTCCTGCTTTTGTTGAAGCATTACAAGAAATCAAGATAGATGAGCCAGAAAGGATGGTCCGAGTAGGCGCATCACTGTCAGAAGATGAAGTAATAAAAACCATCAGGAAACAGCGGTACGACTGCCAAGCGACTTGGGGGGCACTGATGGATAAATGTCCAATTCGGGTTCATATTTACATTTCGGGCCTCGTAAACACGTCAAAAATTACATCTCGGTTTTAAAACGTCTCCCAAAGAATCAAAACGGTCCGGAAACGCATTTACGCGCATCCGGACCGGACCTCCGGGTTGCGCAAAGCAATCCGGAGGTCCGGATTGCCTTACGGGTATCGCGCGACTACCATATCCGCGATTACCGTTACGCGTAGAGAATTCAAGTTCGTACATTACCAATATGGATGACGGTTACCGCATGATCTTGAACCGTCATCAAACCGCTTTAAAACCGGGTCCGGTCCCAAGAAAGCCTATAATTAGGAGGCCTTGGCCACCCATTTTCACACATCCTCTCATTTGCCCAACTTTGGTATTTTGAGCTCTGACTTCTCTCTAGAAATATTCTCTCTCTAGAAATTACCTTTTTGCCATTATAGTGACTTAAGCATCGGAGAGGGCTCCGCTAGCACCACCCCCCCCCCCTCTCCGTGCTAGCATTGGTCCTTCGTGCAGGAATTGCGTTCCAGACGCCCGCATCTGCGCACTGACCACCGCCTCTTGATACACAGCCGAACCGAGTCACAGACCTTTACGGGAACAAATCCGAACACTCGTCAGTGGCCCAACCTCCTCCCGACGGAAGGGTTACAGCCCAAAAAGCCCGCACAACCACGCAAACAGACGTGTCCTCACGACCTTGTTCATCCCGGACGCAACATTGGCGCCGTCTACGTGGTTCGAACAACAAGCTACCGTACCGCAGAAATCATGGCGAGTGATCACAACCCTCCCGAAGAGGTGAAAAACCCAAGGAAAAGGCCCGGGCGCCCCAGGAAATCCCCGGCAAACAAAAGAACAGGAGGCCAAGCTCCAGCTGGGAGCCAGTCAGGACCCTCCCACATCCCAAGAGCTACTTCCGTAGCTTCATCCATACCGACTGACAATGTGCCCAACGCACAGCACAGAGAGCCAAGGGACAAACATCACGCACATCCACCTGGTTTCGAGCCAGAAATACACGAAGATGAATCCCAAACAGAAATGCCGCAAGGCGAACAAAGAACGGGGGCAAACCCGATGCCCACCGTTACTCCAACGATGATGGCTGCGCTGGAAGAGTTACTCGCATTCCGCGAATCTCTAAAAAACCAAGGATACGCGGCTCAGCCACCTCCGGCCAACCAACAGTATGCTGCACCAGCAAGAGAGATGTCGCAAGACACTACTCGCTACGGCAATCCTTTCCAGGGCAGGAACCAACACGCAAGATATGAACCTGCACGGTCATACACTCCTTTCCAAGGAGCCCATCAGTGGAGGAACGAAAGGCAGCCCCCATTCTACCACCCACAGCAGCCAACAAGAGATGATCCTTTTCAGGCCACGAGCAGGGATCAATCTGACATCTACCACAACAATGGTCAGTAAAATCCTTCAACAGGTTATGCTGAACCGGTAAAAGGATTTACCGCCGAGATGTTAGAAGAAATGGTGGAGAAAAAGATGAAGGAAGCAAAAATGAAGGGTATGCACGCTCTTGAAGAAAGGGCGTCACATCCATTCGCTGACCACTTGGTGAACAGTCGCGTCCCAGACGCACTGTATCGAATTGGAGGAGACCTCTACCGTAAAAAAGGAGATCCAGTTGAACACGTGCAAAAGCACGAGGCCTCTCTGCTAGGCAGAACGAAGAACCCACACCATTTCGCAATGACGTTTTCACAAACTCTTGCCGGAACTGTAGCACACTGGTTCTTCTCAATGCCGTGCGGAAGCATCACTTCATGGGCGGACCTGAAGGCCAAATTCATTCAACGGTACATGGAAGAGCGCACATTGTTGAAAGGGGCAAACGCTCTGGACGACGTCCAACAACAAAACGAAGAGTCTCTTGCCGACTACTACGTCTGCTTCAATCAGAACATCTCTGACATTCAGGGGAACTTGACAGAAGGAGAGATTGTTCGAGCATTCATTCGAAACCTCGGACGAAGAGGTAATGCCCTAGCTGAAAAAACGGCAAAGCGCCCAGCAGAATCCATGGAGGAATTAGCCGCAAGAGTCAAGGAATACATAGACCTTGAAAGGTTCATAAGCCAGAACAAGGCAAAAATCGCTGCAGCAAAGGCAAAAGATAATCCAAAGCAGAGCCAACCAAAACCACACTCAAGTGGTCAACAAGGAAGACATTGGCAACCTCAGCCGAAAAGACTTTTCCAAGGGGATTTTCAGAAGCCAAAGGAAGTAAATCTGGCAGACTGCATTCCTTTGAATGCCCCGTTGTCTGTAATTTTGAGAGAAATGAAGGACCCGAATATGTGGAAGGAGCCAAACTACTTCAGGAAAGGCCCACTAGGGAGAGACAAAGACAAGTGGTGTGAAAACCACGAGGTCTTTGGCCACGAGACCGATAGCTGTGTCAGTCTGCGCTTCCAAATTAACAACTTCGTCCTCAAAGGCGAATTGAAACAGTTTGTCGATCAAGGCAACAACCCCCCGAGAAAGACTCAACCAGAGTCATCAAAAAGAGGAAACAAGGGAAAAGAGAAGGTCACTGACAACCCTCCGCCAGCTAAGCGAGGTGTAATCAACGTCATACACGGAGGGCCTGCCGCTGGAGGACAAGTATCTAATGCTCGGGACATTTATGCATCCCAAGCAGCAACACTGCCGAAGTACGGAAAGCGCAAGCAACCTGAGCAAGAAGACGCAGTCATCCAATTCTCCAGGGAAGACTTAAAGCATATCGTTTACCCCCACGATGATGCTTTAGTCATAACCATGGACATTGACGGGTACGATGTGAAAAGAATTCTTGTCGATGGTGGAAGCTCCGCTGACATTCTACATGTCAGAGTCCTGGAGCAAGTAGGAAAATCTGTCAAGGACTTGTCCCCAGGAACCTTCTCATTAGTCAGCTTCGCCGAAGCAGCTACACAACCCCTGCGCACAATCACACTTCCTGTCATCCTTGGCCAGGGGTGGAGAGCATTACATATCAACGTCACTTTCGTAGTTGTAGAATCTCTCGGAGCCTAGAACGGAATCTTGGGACGAACAACGATCAATCCATATGTGATCGTGCCCTCCACCGTCCACCAAAAGATGAAGTTCCCGACGGAACATGGGATTGGGGAAGTGCTAGGTTATCAGATAACCGCAAGACGTTGTTACGTCAATGCCTTGAGAGTAAAGCACCAATACCATGTGGCCATGATAAATTCCTTCAAGAGGCAGAAAGTTGTTGATGAAAGAAAGAAGCAACTGATGGAACAAGCTGTTACAGTTTGGAACCAACAAGGAAGCATCCAGTTCTCACCATGGCACCATATTTGGCTCGTTAAGCAGGGAGAAGACGAGCCAATCACATAATACTTCATCAGATTTGCCTCCAACGCCTCAACAGCGAAAGCAACAAGAGAAGAAGTGATAAGTGTGTTCTATGCAAACATGAACGTCAAATCTTTCCTTCTCTTTGGACGAACTCATGGATGGCAAAGAACCAAAACCATGGCAGATCTAAAGGATAAGCTTGAGACAGCAGTCTTATGCGAACAAGAACTGATGTGGGGTACACCCCTCAGTTGGGACAAAGGAGTTCAAGCAAAAATGAACAACAGGAAGACGCAAGCTTTGATATCGACAACATCTTCACACCGCTAAACACGGTGGCTGAAGACATTTACGTCAACCTGCTGGAAAACAAGCTCCCAAGTCCACTTGTCCCGAAGACAGCTTTCTTGGGCAACAACATCAGAGAATGGTGCAAGTACCAAAAAACTTGGGGGCACAACACAAACATGTGTCTACCGTTAAAGTGGGAAATTGAAGAATGCATCACGCTAGGTGCACTAAGGCGATTTGTTGCAACCAACTCCGCGACATCGTCATCAAACCAGCCATAATGAAACGGGAGAAACAACTATCTTTTAGATTACTTTGCGCATTCCTAGTATTTCTAGTATAATCAATGTAAATACGCGCAAATATCTAATAAAGTCAATCTACGTTTGTAGGTACACATCTATCTCTTGCACGATATTTTTGGATTAAGCGCGAAGCAATTAAACCACGCGCTTATTATCTACATCAATAATCCAAGAAATTATGACACGTGCAAGCAAAATCTATCATGCGTTATGACAACGTTTATCATCAACAACAATTTACACATATGGACGACCACATAAAAAGGCATCATCATAGAGTCAAACACTTGGAGTTAAACCCAAGACACTTTCAAAGACAGCATATTGCAAATACACATAATGGATGATATTTGCATACCTACACTAACAAGGAGTTTATTTCTCCATTCACAAATAAACATCTACATCAAGAAGGTGTCGGCAACAAAAAGCAATGGCGCTGTGTTCACAGCCAACTTATATGACGCAAGGGCAACTTGCGGATTACCTACAAAAAAAAGAACTTAAAGCAATTCTCTACTCAAAGGGACGACTATTCAAAGAGCCGTCACCAACAAGCAATATCTTGGATTAACACCAAGACCTACAATCAAAGGGGCATGTTTACTTCTAGTGACATCTCTTTTTAGAGGCAAATCCTCATGTTCATAGCCATTCCCTGGATTCAGAACAGGAAGGGCAAATACAATAACGGGGCTGACCACCCTTCATAGCGGATGTCCTCTGTTTAGACGACAATCCCATGTTACGAATTCCTGATAAGGGTTCACTCTTCATAGCGGATGTCCTCTGTTTAGACGACAATCCCATGTTACGAATTCCTGTTAAGGGTTCACTCTTCATAGCGGATGTCCTCTGTTTAGACGACAATCCCATGTTACGAATTCCTGTTAAGGGTTCACTCTTCATAGCGGATGTCCTCTGTTTAGACGACAATCCCATGTTACGAATTCCTGTTAAGGGTTCACTCTTCATAGCGGATGTCCTATCCTTAGACGAAAATCCCATGTTACAAATTCCTGTTAAGGGTTCACTCTTCATAGCGGATGTCCTCTGTTTAGACGACAATCCCATGTTACGAATTCCTGGTAAAGGTTCACTCTTCATAGCGGATGTCCTCTGTTTAGACGACAATCCCATGTTACGAATTCCTGGTAAGGGTTCACTCTTCATGATGGATGTCCTCTGTTTAGACGACAATCCCATATTACGAATTCCTGGTAAGGGTTCACTCTTCATGATGGATGTCCTCTGTTTAGACGACAATCCCATATTACGAATTCCTAGTAAGGGTTCACTCTTCATGATGGATGTCCTCTGTTTAGACGACAATCTCATATTACGAATTCCTGGTTAGGGTTCACTCTATACGGCGGAAGTCCTCTTACTAGACGACAATTCCGTACTACAGATTTTCAAAACCGTGATGCGTGGTTCCTGGACGCAGAAAACATGCATCACAATTCATACTCTCAAAAGTGCTACATGGTCCCTGGACGCAGGAATCATGTATCACAAATTTTTCTAACAAACATTTTGCCAAATACTTTATAAAATTTTTATATGTCAAACACCTTTTCAAACATTTTATCAAACAACCTTTTTAGGTTTCACAAAACTCTCTTTCAAAACCCAAAAAGTTTCACGTATGCTTCCCCAACACGGGTTGATACACGCTGGCAGGTGCGCACCCTGTTTAAAACTCATAAACTTTACAAGTAGAGTCTTGTACAACGTCGCCTTAGAGTGGAACTAAGAGACGGTATAAACTAGTATCTTGCTCAAGCGAAGATAACACATTTCAAACATACTACTTGTTAAGTCGCTATACGCGAGTCACTTGACAAGTTTCGACGGATATAGTGTCAAGCTATGCAGGAAGACGTACAACATGCATAACGCATCGTACAAACAATCTTGAATCAAAAAGTGGCTATCGGTCACGATTGCGGGGACTACGTTTACACTACTAGTCATCCACGTTCAGTAAACACAGTAAGCGATAACGGTGTGAAATATTACTAACAAGTTATCATGCAAACTACTGTGTATAAAACAGGTTCATACGACGTAGTTCAAAGCGAAAAAGTCACAAGCAACAAACAAACAACAACTCCAACAAGTTTCTACACATAGAAGCCGGGGGGCAAACGGGCTCATAAACGAGTTCAACATATCGAGAAGATGACACAAATCAAAGGAGTCCATCATCCCTGACAGGGCTGGGCGGAACAGGCAAATGTTGCACATTAGTGTCGCCACCATCTTCTCCAAACAAAAATGCAAACTCAGATGTTGCAGTATCTAAGCGACAAAGCTCGGCAACTTGCCCAACAGCAGACTCCGCATATGGCCCTAACTTGTCAAAGGGAAAGCCAGAAGCAAGAATGCTCACTCTACGAATAAAGTCCTCAGCAAACTCACTAAGCATAGGAGTGGCCTTCGCTGTAGCAGCAGCAGTAACTGCGCTATCAAATCCAGGAGTAGAAGGGAACTTGCTAAGTCCCTCTTCAATGCCAGCCTTCATCTCTGCCTCACGAACTTTCCTGCAGGAAACCTTGTGCTTGCCTGCGTTATCAGAAATTACCTTCTCAATGGCGGCGTTCTCAGATTCAAGCTGAACAAGGCTGGCATGATCAGACTCATAACGAGCATCAAAATCCGTCTTCTTCAACGAAAGACGACGCACTTCGTCCTTAGCTTCCTCAAGCTCCTTGGACAAAGTGGCAGCTTTGTCAGCAATGGCACGGTTCTCCTGGACAAGCTCCAACATGAAAGAGGCCATGTGCACCATATCAAAAACAACCTGAAAACAAGGAGACAATGAGCATACATGTTCGGGAACAACGAACATAGCAAAGTGAAAAAAGATACTCACTGGAGTGAATCCAGAAAACGATCTCTCAACAAATGTTCGTGCCTCCTCGTCACTCGAGGGTCGGACAACTCGATCACCAGGAGGAATAGATCGATGAAGAACACGCACGCCAAATTCAGGCATGCTCAGCTGGGAGTTCTTGGGAAAAGTAAGATCTCCTGCCACGTATGGCATCCACTTACCATCTGAAATATCACCATCCAAAGGACGAAGCAAATCCGCACGTCCAAGTGGCGGGATCGCTACATGTAAACCAAGCAGCGTAAAGCCAAAAACAAAACGTATAAAGGCACAGAATCAAGTGTCCAGCTTATACCAGAAAGAAGAGAACGTTCCACCTCGGACCGCTCCTTCGAGCGGGGGGCAGACAACGCATCCTCGCAACCGCCAACTTCCTTCCCTTTATGGAAGGAAGGAATACGAACGGTCACAGTAGTCTTCGGACGCTTTGAACTGCTCGAAGAACGCGCCCCAGTGGTGGACCATTTGGAAGAGTCAGGAGCAGCAACAACGCGGTCAGTAACAAGCATCGTACGACCTGCAAGTAGCATGCAAAGTTACAACCCAGCCAAGAAAATAAAAGATTGTTCTTTCAAAAAAGCTATCTACCTTTTCCACGTCCAGAAGCCGCTGATGCTCCAGAAGCAAATGGGGGAACGATCCTCCCGCTAGAAGCAATCTTGCGAGCGGCCGCCGTCTGCAAAGACGAGCTTTTTCCGTCAAACCAACCTACAGTGCAACACGGTAGAAAGTTATAAAAATGATCAACATACCGAAGCTGCAGAAGGGAGCACATGGATCCCAGCATCAATCAATTCCTGATCGGATGCACGCAATGAGCAAGTAAAGCCACACGATTGTTGACAATGATAAATCTGTTTTATCACTTCCTTATCCGACGAGGAAAGTTCCCGAAAAGCAGGCGCGGGATCAAATTTCTGAACATACTCGACATCCCAAGTCATCCCCGCATCATGAACAAAAAAGTAATGATGCCTCCAATGGTCGGCAGACCGATCCGCGGTAGCAACTAATCGGTAACTAGGATCCCACTTGGCTTCCTCAAGACCAAGTTCCTCGAAACCATCGCTCTGCAAGTTCGGCCAACGAACTTTCACACCGCACAATCCCGCTGAGTCCGAACTCTTAAGCTGGTAGAAGCAGCGAAAGAGGGTGCGAGAATAACGCCAGGACTGCTTGTGAAGCAACACTCTGAAACAAGTCCATACTCGAATCCCGTTGGGTGCGAGATCTAAAGGGGAAATCCCATAACCGCTGCAAAGCTCAACCAAGTTGGAACAGTAGGGAAACCGCAAACCCTCTCTAACATGTGATGTGTACACGACAGATAAATCTACAGGCGGAGGAGTAGCATCTCCTAGACTGCTATCAGGAAGCACCTCAAAGGGGTAAAAAGCCTCGGTACAAGCGTCGAGTCCGGAAGCACTCGCATACAAGGTGAACAGGGATCTATCCAAGCGGTTAGTATAATACCTAACCAACGCCTCAGTCTCTCCAGCAGGAGATACCCCAACAGCTACACCCTCATCGGTATCTAAAACACTATCTGTCGGCAAAGCCGGGTCTACTCCCAAGTCATCCTCTATATCAGAATTAAAGGGAGTCCGCGATAGAGGAGTGGTAGACTTACTCATTGTATCAACGCAACCAAAGGGAAGGAAGCTCTGCAAGAAGCTACTACGACTTCACAACCTGCAAAAAGTCAACGCGCGTATCAAAAGTCAATGCGCGTATCAAAGTCAACGCGCGTATCAAAAGTCAACGCGCGTATCAAAAGTCAACGCGCGTATCAAAAGCCAACACGCGTATCAAAAGCCAATGCGCGTATCAAAGCCAATGCGCGTATCAAAGCCAATGCGCGTATCAAAGTCAACGCGCGTATCAAAAGTCAACGCGCGTATCAAAAGTCAACGCGCATATCAAAAGTCAACGCGCGTATCAAAGTCAACGCACGTAGCCAAGATCCACACGCATAGCAAAGTTGGTACGTACCACAGTCGGGACTAACGTCTTAAGGAGCCATCATGCAAACAGTGGAATTAACGCGACAAACCGCAAGAATCGAACGCGGCAATGCTTAAGGGAAATTTTTCTCTAAGGCGTCAAGACGACAAATGACTATGCCTAAAGTTATTGGGCAATCGCCGTCAACCAAAAAACCTGCAAAGAGGAAAAAATATGCATGTCAATCAAAAAGCTTCTACACAAAGACACGGGGGCACTATGTCCAAACGGGGAATTCTACCTCAACTATCCATGGAAGTGAAAAATCGCCTAAGTTATGGACAAACGACGACAATAACGGCAACCAATCAGCAATTACTCGACATACAAGCAGTTCCATATGTCGACGACGAAAAATAGCTCAAACGAACAACAATACGGTGACATTCGAAATCAAGTCGAAGCTGTCCTGTAAATTTGAATTTCCAAATTACCTCAAAACGTGACGAAAAGTATCCCAATGGACTCCCCTCGTCGAGACGATTCCGGAAAGGTAAGGACCGCGACGAACCGAGGCCGGGAAGGCGGCGCGTGGGTCACACGCTCCGGCGAAGGTGATTCTCACGCGGCGGCGCGTGAGGGCGCGTCCGGTGTCCCCTGGTGGCTCCGAAGGCGGCGCTGGAATCCTCGTGACAAACTGAGTCGAATGGTGGTGTCAACTTCTGAAAACAAGTCAAGGATCAAACTCGAAACTGTCGGGATGTGTCTAAGCTCCACGACGGCGAAGAAATTATGAACACAAAAGCAATTTCGGGAAATGATGGATGAATTACCTGCAAAGGAGATGGAATGATGAATTCCCAAGGCGCTGGAAGGATAATTGGGGATGTGTGTATTTGCATATCCCAAGAGATGCTTTGTTGATAAGGATCAAAGGATTAACTTATCTACACTCAAGCCTAAACACCTACGGTATACTCCACCCTCTCTTCTAAAAATATCTACTCTTATGCATATCTTGACATTGCACGTATCAATCCTATCACTCTACGCGTATGATTCCATATCGCATGATTCATGATTTGATAATCACTAAGTCATTTTAGAAGCATACGGTTTCTATTTCTTGCATTGCGTAATTACGATCTTGCCATGACCATTACCTATGCATGCATGTTGATAGAAGCATGTTCGCATAGTGTATTTCCAATTGCTTATATCCCCAATGATAACCATACTTGCACATATACATTTCCTATCGCACTAACCGTGATGACAGGAAACAAAGCCATTCGGTCGAAAAATCAAACGACGAACGAAATCAAGATGCCTACGTCCGACCAACGATCAAAACCGAAAGGTTAGCGTCAAACTCAAATTGGACAAGTATCCTAGCTTAAAATAGAGTCAAGAAAGGTTCTAAACCGTTACTTGACTCGGGGGAAAGTGATGGATAAATGTCCAATCCGGGTTCGTATTTACATTTCGGGCCTCGTAAACACGTCAAAAATTACATCTCAGTTTAAAAACGTCTCCCAAAGAATCAAAACGGTCCGGAAACGCATTTACGCGCATCCGGACCGGACCTCCGGGTTGCGCAAAGCAATCCGGATTGCTCGCAATCCGGAGGTCCGGGTTGCCTTACGGGTATCGCGCGACTACCATATCCGCGATTACCGTTACGCGTAAGAAGTCAAGTTCGTACATTACCAATATGGATGACGGTTACCGCATGATCTTGAACCGTCATTAAACCGCTTTAAAACCGGGTCCGGTCCCAAGAAAGCCTATAAATAGGAGGCCTTGGCCACCCATTTTCACACATCCTCTCATTTGCCCAACTTTGGTATTTTGAGCTCTGACTTCTCTCTAGAAATATTCTCTCTCTAGAAATTACTTTTTTGCCATTATAGTGACTTAAGCATCGGAGAGGGCTCCGCTAGCACCACCCCCCCCCCCCCCCCTCTCCGTGCTAGCATTGGTCCTTCGTGCAGGAATTGCGTTCCAGACGCCCGCATCTGCACACTGACCACCGCCTCTTGATACACAGCCGAACCGAGTCACAGACCTTTACGGGAATAAATTCGAACACTCGTCAGTGGCCCAACCTCCTCCCGACGGAAGGGTTACAGCCCAAAAAGCCCGCACAACCACGCAAACAGACGTGTCCTCACGACCTTGTTCATAGGCACCAAGCTGACAAGTGCTCGGCATTCCACCGAAGTGAAGAAACAAATAATTGCAAGAACACGCGGTACCATTCTTCTAAGAAGGAAACACCAAGCAATGATCATATATAGGCATGTACATCCTGCTAAGGAGGCATCAACGCGTATCAACTAGAGGACGAATACAATAATGCATAGTCGCTGTTCATACATACATATTCACAATCACATATACCGGGTGATACTTGGAAAAGCTCCGCTCCCGACATATGTGCACCTGTCACGATCTGCACCTATCGCGTCCGCACTTAGGGAAGTTTCCTGCACAAACAAGGAGTCCTCGTATCAGACTCCTTTACTTTATCTATTATATGCATTACTAAAAAGAAAATTTCATAACTCCATATTTTTGCAAACTTGTAAACATTGCAACTATCTGACAAAGCGCAACTCTGTTCGTAGGTACATACTACACTATGATTACTACATTGGAATTATGCCAAGTAGTAACCTATGCACATAATATCTACTTCAACAATACAAGCTAAGCATTATGTTCAAGGAGGGATTTATGGCATACAAAGCCAACATACCTATTATCTACACCAACAGGGAGTTTATTTCTCCATCCATAACGGCGTCTATCTCAAGAAGGTACTGACAAAACAAAGCCATGATGCTATGAACACAGTCAGCTTACATCACGCAATATCAACTTGCGCATTATCAACAACAAGGAACTTATAAAAATTCTCTATTCAAAAGACGTTCACTCAGGAACAACGTCAACAACATACAATGCCTTGGAAGAAAACCAAAACCTATTCTAAAAGTGACATGGTGCAATATCCTCCTTGTAGGGACAAAACCCATGTTCACATCTATCAAAAGTAACATGTTGCGACATCCTCTTCAAAAGGGCAAACCCCATGTTTACTTCTATAAAATGGCATGTTGTGAAATCCTATGGGCAAATCCTCATTTTCATAGCCATTCCCTGAATAAAAACAGGATGCGGCAAATACATTATGGGACTGATCACCCCACCGTGGCGGAAATCCTCTTAATAGACGACAACCCCACACACTAAAAGTATGTATACTCTCTTAAGGGTTCATACACCATGAAGAATTATGCCTGAAAAAGGATAGCTTCATGTTATACGCTTATAAAAGCAAAACTTGTACAAAACTCATCAAACTTACAAGTCGAGTCTTGTATAACGTTATCTTGCTCTTTAGCATATAACGCCAAAACAACAAAATCAGCAAGAAGTATCTTGCAACAACGTCGCCTTAGTGTGGAACTAAGAGACGGTATAAACTTAAGTCTTGCTACGTCAAGAAGACACTGCTACATGTCAAAGGCCAAGTGCCAAGTACATTACTACCTGCAATGCTACAAGTACCAAGTGTACATAACACCCTGCAATGCGCAAGTCGCAACATCGTCCAAGTGATGAAATACCATGCAAGCAAAGGCATAAACAAAGATTTATAGAAAACTTCAAAACAACATCAACCCATTCACAAAGGGTTCAACATGTTGGAAGCAGACAACCTGACACCAACCAAAAGATAACATCATCTCCAAGGATCTATGGCAAATAGTTCATAATGTCAACATCAAATGCAATGTCGTCATCCGCACAAAAGACACGGCAAGAATGGTCGCTTCAACTTCAATACGGCATAGCTCTTCAACATAAGCGCGAAAATCAGCAACGCGTGCATCAAAATCAGCCGTCTTCAAGATCAAGTTTCAAGTGTGAAGAAGTAAACAACGCTTACCTCAATGAGAGGAACGCTCCTCCTTGGGGTGGTCCCTCGACCGGGGGCAGAAGGCACCACCGCACGACCCTCAACTCTATTCCCTTTATCGCAAGAAGGAGTTAGCACGGTCGTACTCGGCATAAAGAACTTAGAATCGCTCGAGGAACGCGCCCCTGAATCGGATCTTTTGAGAATTGTGCTAAAGCCAAGAACTGCAACCACGCGTTCAGCAACATGAAAGCAACAACTTGGAAAATTAACAAGTTCAAAGAAGATACAAGGAAGTGCCTTACTCACAAGTCCTTTACCGCGACCATGTCCGGAGACTCCAGAGTAGCGGGGGCAATTGTACGGACATTCCTTCCAACAAGCGGATTACTGTATACATCGGCTATCTGCAAAGACGAGCTTTTTCCATCAGTCCGACCTATATTACAACATGATACAAGTCATAAAGATCATCAACATACCAAATCTTCAGAAGGACGTATATGTGTACCGACATCAATTAATCAAGCAAGGACATCAACATCTACACTTGGTGTATTATTTAGCTGCTCAAACATGTCGACATCCATACACAGAGTTACTCACAGAATGGAAATAGTAGACTTACTCATGATAACGGCCGTGGGAAGATTAATTCCGACAAGAAGATAGCGAGATCTGATATCCTGGAAAATGCAACCAACAATCCAATCAGTGCGCAAACACGCATCAACACTTATGCAAACATTTATGCAATGGACGCTCTATGTGAGATAACTATGTACGCAATGACCTAATAATCTTCGTGCAACAACCATCATACAAGGAGGGGAAACCCTCTCAACACATCGTCTTCCATGACGACATCGAGCTCATACTCGCAGCATACATGATTACAAGGACGAAATATTTCCTAAGTGTTTCCATGTACGTACATACATGTCGACAAGGATGGATGTCGACAAGTGAAAGATATTTTCTAAGTATTTCCATGTACGTACATACATGTCGACAATGATGGATGTCGACAAGGATGGATGTCGACAAGCAAGGAATAGTTCCTAAGTGTTTCCATGTACGTACATACATGTCGACAAGGATGGATGTCGACAAGTGAGGAATATTTTCTGAGTGTTTCCATGTACGTACATACATGTCGACAAGGATGGATGTCGACAAGTGAGGAATATTTTCTAAGTGTTTCCATGTACGTACATACATGTCGAGAAGGATGGATGTCGACAAGAGAAGAATATTTTCTAAGTATTTCCATGTACGTACATACATGTCGACAAGGATGGATGTCGACAAGGGGAGAATATTTTCTAAGTGTTTCTATGTACATACATACATGTCGACAGGGATAGATTGCATGCATCAAGTAGCTAGCTATTATCTACTTCTACACAATACCTCCTAAGTATTTCTACGACGCTTATCGACAAAGCTCATACGACGACATCTATGGTAACAAGCATTAGATATTGTTAAAATATTTTCTAAGTGTTTTAGCATGCTTGCAGAGAGTGGCCGATGATCAACATACGACGCTCAAAGCACATTGTCTAGCTTACCATTACCCATGTACAACAATCAACGATCATGTCCGAACAACTATCCATCATCAACATCAAGCGTGCAAAAACGATGACTAAAGCATGGAACAACATGACGGCAATGAATACTATGCACAAGGGAAGTATAACAATCCATTTATACTTTTCTAAAAGTTTCCAGCACTTAGAAAAAAATTTGGCCGATTTGGAAAGCTAATTACTCTAATGCATTTTATCAAACACCTTATGTTCATGTTAAGGTGACTACACACATGATGATTTCAAGATCAAATTAAGGCCAAACGAAGTCACGAAATGTCCAGCCATGTACGGAATTGAATTCACCAACACGAAGCGAGTCTGAATTGACACGTGCCACACCGGAAAAATCACGCGCTGCCACCACCGAGATGACGTGCCGCCGTGGTTCCAGTCACGCGCCGCCAATCCCTCTTCCACGCGCCGTCGACCTTGTTCCCTCCCTTGTCCGGAATCCAATTGATATCAATTATGGTCTACTCCAAATTTATGATCTCAAAAACTTCATCTTCATCAAGAGTGGAGAGCTTCTTGGAGATTTATCTATGAAGGATGTAAGATAATGAGTATTCTCTCTCTCCTAATTTTCACTAATAGTGCTTACACCATGTGCTAATGACTAAACTTTCATGTATTTTCATATAAGTCATTAGCAACCTTTACAAGCATCTTTGCATCTCTCCTATGTTCATATTTCATACATACTACACAATGCTTCATGACATACTACACGTAATTATTATTACATATTACGTACATAGAATTTATTATGCACGATTCTTGTTTATGATCGTTACATGATTATTTTTATAATCTAAGTATGAATTTCATGTTTACATCATGTCTCACATCTACACCATGCTTCATGATTACGTACATGCTCTCCAATTTTATATTGTTCTAAGTGTTTTGCTTATTGCATGATTACGTCATCCATTTGCTATATCGTCATCTACATGTTGACAACGTGTTATATGCTTATGTCATGTACCATGATATTATCACGTTATATACTTCTTTATTATTACAAGTATTTTACTCATTACATGATATTGCGAATATATCGTTAATTGCATGTTGTTATCTGCATATTGTCCACTACGGTAACCCTGTAAACAGATTACGTACATACGGCGGAAAATTAAAGTTGGTCAAATTTATGATCCCTACACTCGAATTGACAAACACGCCACCCCCGAGGTGAGTACCGAACCTAAATTGGACGAATATCTTATCTTAAAAAGAGTCAAGCATGGGTTTTGAACCGCTACTTAACTCGGGGGCAAGTGTTAGATATCTGTCCAATTCGGGTTCGTATTTACATTTCGGGCCTCGCAAAATACCCCAATACCCGTAAAAGAACTCTTCCGCAGACACCCAAGTCCAAAACGGTCCGGAATACGCGCAGTACCCGGACCGGGGGACTTCCGGATTGCCTAAGGCAATCCGGGCCGGTTCGGATTGCTAGACAATCCGGGTAGGTCCGGATTACCGACATGTTCCGCGCGCTTATCCCGATTATTTTGCCATGTATGAGAAGTCAGTGCGCGCATAGCCCCCCTTGATGACGGTATACGTTTTCCTTTAAACCGGCATCAAACCATATAAAACCGGGCACGATCCTTTGGTTTCCTATAAATAGGGACCTAGGTCTCCCATTTTAAACAACTCTCTCATTCTGGCTTTTCGAGCTCTGACTTCTCTCTAAAAGACTTTCTCTCTCTAAAGATTATGACTTGAGCGTCGGAGAGGGCCCAACCAGCATTCCCCCCTCTTCCACGCTGGTTACTGCCCCTTGTGCAGGACCCGGAGTTCGAGAGATCAAATTCGGGAAGTTGAAGACTGGTTCGAGGATCGTGTCTCAAGGTTCGCAGCATACAGACAGATACCCGTTCTTGTGCACACATCCAGAGCCCGTTCGTGGGAGAGAAGCCCGAAGTTACCCAAGTGGAAGCAAACTTAACAATGTCTTTCTCAGGAAACCTATATCAAGAAATTGTTGAGAAGGTCCAGTCTCTATGATGCTAAATCCGTGGAGACACTAGTTGTATATAGGAGTGCGGTGTCAAAGCGTGATGGCCCAAAGAACCTGGTAGAGCGTGAACATATGAAAAGTGCAGAGTACCTCAGTATGGTAGGAAGTATGATGTACGCGATGCAATGCACTCGTCCAGACATCTGTTACGCTGTAGGATTAGTAGTGCATTTCCAGTCGAACCCCGGTTATCAACATTTACTAGCCGTGAAACGAATAATGAGATATCTGAAAGGTACGGCAGACTAAAAACTGTGGTATGAGGGAAGTAAGCTAGAATTGATAGGATATAGTGACGCCGACCATGGTGGTGATCTAGATGATCGTAAGTCCACCTGAGGAGGAGTGTTTCTCCTTGATAATGCCGCCATCTATTGGATGAGTAAGAAGCAATCATGTGTCGCGCTGTCTATTATGAATCTGAATTCGTAGCTCTCTCAAAGAATGCATAGGAGGTTGTCTGGCTAAAGAGACTCTTGACCACCATTCTTGACGTCAAGGACGAGAGTAAGTGCGCATTTACTCTGACAGTCAAGCTGCCATAGGGGCAGTCAAGAATCCGAAGTACCATAGTAAGACAAAACCATTGATATAAAATACAACTATGTGAAGAGTGTGGTAGAAGACAAGCTGATCACAGTCGAATTCATGCCTTCGGAAAACATGGTTGCGGATCCATTTACCAACCCTTACACAAGGATGTTTTCGAAAAGCACGTAAAACTACTTGGATTGCGTAGGGTTTAGAAGGCTTGTAATGTGAAAATAAAATTTTTGGATTTGAAGTAATATTTGAATACAAGAATTGCTATTTGAGTTGATGATATTTACGACGTCATAATGATAATATTACATCGGTTGTACGGTCTATAAACTAGCTGTTAGAGCGTAAAACCTCCTAATAAAATATGTCGAATGAGGACCCAGCCATGTCACACGGGCACGGTCGTCTTGATGGAAGGGAAACCTCAGCCATATTAAGACTGGCTAAGAGCCATGGTATTTCGAAAGAGAAACCTGGTTATGCAAAACGATCATTTGGTTTCGGGGTACACGACATGATCAAAGTTTTGCAAATCGTTGTGACGAACTCCGTTCTTCTACCACCACATTCTGGGCTAGATGAGAATCTATGATAGCATATGATATTCCCACTCCTGATATAAAATAAATTCAGGTTATGCTATCGACGCGCACTTCATACTGCGTGTGCCATGTTCGACCACGTTGTCAGGCTCGGTTGTGTTAAACATAATCTTCAAAGATTCTGAAGGACACA
Source organism: Clarkia xantiana subsp. parviflora (assembly GCA_036873135.1). Lineage (NCBI taxonomy): Eukaryota > Viridiplantae > Streptophyta > Magnoliopsida > Myrtales > Onagraceae > Clarkia > Clarkia xantiana. The sequence goes on along the minus strand of JAPTYO010000012.1, from coordinate 12,256,909 downwards.
AACTTCTTCACCTTGAGCATGTGACTGATCCCGGGTGCTGAATGAAGCAGCACCCGAAGTACCCTTATCACTTAAAGCTCATTTCCAAGGTTGGGCTCAATGTTCGCTCCCAGGCGTACGAGCATAGTGCCCGAACAAAAAGGCCAAGTGACCACGTTTTGGGAACCGGTTGAGTTCGACTAAGGATATGAGCAATGGGGATGGTCATGCACATCTGTAATTCTCCAACTCTTGTATTCCCTAGGTGGCCACCAACCGGATATTAGTTGAAGGTTGTGAACAATTGTACTGATGCCTTGGAGAAGTATTCCTTAAGGGAAACTAGACAATAGGAGAATTACAGTTGATCAGGGGTACAACGCGACACAGAGAAGTAACAGGTTGGGAATCAACGTTCCTCGGATGCTACAACAGTCTTAACCGATGAGTAGCGTGAAGTCTATTGTGTATGTCGGTCGCACGGCAAACTCGTATGAACAATACGGGAACTATATTGGATCGATGAATAAATATTGATGTGTTGGGAAACAATATTAATAGGCATCCTCCCATTTCGGCAAGTGTGAGCTGTTGGCATTTAGTGTAAATGGGTTGCCGTAATAGGAGCCCACTTATATAAGCATAACATGTTAAGTCCAATTTGGGGTATGGAACATAGGGGATTTCAGGTAAGGCTGAAATCTCCATAGGCCATGCACGACCCATGTGGGCCGACCCAATTTAACCTATAGGTCCGGCTGAAATAGGTAAGCAACCCACCTAGGGTTTTGCTCTTCCTCTTATAAATAAGAGGTGTTAGGGATTTCTTGGAGTTGGTCATTCTCTCCCTGTTAGTAGTCACAAAGACATCTCATCTTCCTTACACCCTAAGGAGTTCGACCGAATCTACACACACACAAATAGGTGCCGAATTACTTCAAGTAATTCACCCCGGAGATCCATCCAGCAACCAGACTGAAAGAGGCTTTGCTGTGGAGACCATTGCCTTCAGATTGCCTCCTTAACAAGATTCAGACGAAGGACAATGTCCTACATTCCGTGAACTCCCGTTGCGTCTTGGGCTACGGATCACGAAATAAGTATGTGCATCTTCCGCTGAGTATTAGTTACCTAGAATGTGCCTAAGTTTTGTTCTGTATTAGTTATCCCATAGAATTCAACAAACGTGACACAATTGTTGATTCTGGTGCGTTCTAAATTTTAAATTTACTATTTTTACCACATGCATTTTTTTATCAAACAGAAACAAACCGAATAATAATTTTTTAGATTAGATTATTCAAATGGCCTAATTGTTATATTGTGACACATGGCACAATATGCAATTCTGAATTTCCTAATGAAGGAAAATTCACATCATTAAAAACTATTATATAAAGTGTATATACATATTTTTATTTCCTTTAATTTACTTTTAAATATCGTATTCAACAAGTTATAACATTTTCTACGACGGTCTGACTTAGAAACATTTTTTTATGTGAAAATATTTGTGAAAACCGTCTAAAATGATGTACGGTTTTATATATATGTAACTTATGTATACCACCGTAACAATTTAATCGACAATAAGATATATATATACTTTACTATACTAATTTATGAAACGATTTTGCAAAATTCAATGATATTATAACATAGTTTTTCATATGAATTTTTTTTAAAGTAAAAAGTCGTTCGTAAATCAAAATACAGTAGAAAACATTATGACTATTTAATTAGTATGATTAATTTTTCGTAATAATATAATAATAATAATAGTAAAAACTAAAATTTATATTTTATTGCTACCACTAAAATTTCCATTTTTATTGCTGCCATTATGAATAGATATATATAGTTAAAAATTTCAACATGTATAAACAGTAGATATTGATGGATATACGCCCAATTTGAACCCGTTGACTTCCGACTCGTTTTATTTTGATCACCCTATTAATGATTATAAATCGAAACTTCGACCCAAACACCCTGCCGAAACACCAACGGTCCGGACGAGGCGAAAATACTCGTCCGGACCGCGACGAACTCACCTAGGTGAGGTCGGGTGGCCACACCCGACCTCCCCTAGGGGAGATCGGGTTGGCCGACCCGATCTCCCCTAGGGAGGGGTTGGGTGGCCAGACCCAACCCCTACCCTTGGGAGTCGGATTTTCTCCCCACCCCCAAGGGCCCCGGCTCCATTTTCCAACTCCAGTACTTAGATTATTTCCGCCAACCTCTCCATGCTTTAAGGTTTTAATTATGTGATCAAGGACTAATTAATTGTGTTTAAAGGTTAACGACGTCATTGAGCCACCTTAATGACACCGTTGCTTATAAATACAACCATTCCACCATTCATTTGATCATTTTGGCTAATTGTGAAGTTTAGCTCTGGCATCTCTCTAGCTTTATCTCTCTAGAAATATCATTCTGACTTAGGCATCGGAGAGGGTTCATCAAGCACCACCCCCCCCCCTCCGTGCTTGATATTGCCCCTCTTGCAGGGTACGAGGAGAGAAGCAAGGAATCAGAAGGACACGGATCAGAACGACAGGATCTAGGAGCACCGAACCCGTAGTTTCACCAGTGAGGAGTAAGGTTTAGGCCGACAACCCGTTGACCTAAAACTTAGAACCTAACACTTGGCGCCGTCCGTGGGTTTCGAATAGAAAGTCTGGCAATCACAAGAGCGATGACGAATAGCTTAGCATCTAGACATAATCGCCCACCTGGGGGCAATAGGCGAGAGAGACAGCCTATACCTCCAGCAAGGCAGCCTAACCCAGAGAAACAGCTTGTACACCCAGAGCCTCAGGTAGCCCCACAGGCACCCCAGCCTAACAACCAGGAAGGAGGACCTTCACGCCCAGCTGGGGCTGAGTCTTCCACAGCCTCAACTCCATTGGCAAGGAGGCCACAGAGACAGGGGGAGCAACAAGGAGTGCCATCCCAATACACGGCACCTCCTCAGGGATACTACTATGAGGCACAATCTCAAGGATATCCATATGGAATGCCAGCGCAAAGGAACGACAATCGCGCCCACACGACCAACACAAGGCCCGCATACTCGCAAGGAGCACAGACAGTGACTCAAGGGTTGATGAGCGCATTGGATGAGCTGCTAGCCTATAGAGAGACTCTGAGGAACAGGCAGGGAAGGCAACACCAGCATTAAGAAGAAGAAGTTCATGAGGAAGAACAAGTCTCAGAAGAAGAACACCACTCGCACCCTCCAACAGGGCAGCGAGAAGAACAAAGGAGAGATAACCAAAGGCCACCCCCAGAGGGAAGGCAGCAGTTTGTGCCTCCAAGGCAGCAACAGACACAGCAGGATGCCAGGGCATACACCCCACTGGGGGCAGATAGACAGGCAAGACCTCCAAGGAGGCAGGAATTCCACCAAGTACCCCAACAGGGATATCAAGGATACGCCTATAGTCCGTACTAGCACGGACAAGGGATCCCAGTAAGCCCAGTTTATAATTATGGAGGATATCAGAGAGACTATACTCCAACGCCGGTGATGATTACCCGGAAGAGATAGAAGCCATGATAGTAAGGAAGATGAGTGAGTCCAAGAGGAACGGATTGCACTGCCTGAGTGACAACACAAACCACCCTTTCACGAGGGAGTTGGAAATGAACAAAGTGCCAGACTCCTTGCATATAATACAGATAGCAAAGTACAATGGCAATGGAGATCCTTTAGAGCACATTCAGCAGCATGAAGCCTCCCTATTCGGGAGAACAACTGATGACCGCTACAACGCACTCTTATTTCCAAACACCCTGTCAGGGGTGGCGTCACACTGGTTTTTTAGCCTACCTACTGAGAGCATCCACTCATGGGCGCAGCTAAAGGCGAAATTTCTTCAGAGATACCTAGGAGAAAGGAAGCTACTCAAAGGAACAGGCTCCCTAGATGATGTGAAGCAAGAGAATGATGAATCTTTGGCTGATTACTACACTAGGTTCAACCAGAACATAGCAGACATACAGGGCGACATCACCGAGGGTGAAATAATAAGAGCCTTCATAAGAAACCTAGGCCGCTTTGGGTCCACATTGGCAGAAAAGATGGCCAAAAAACCTGCAAGCACCTTAGAAGAGCTGGCAGGGAGAGTGAAAACTCACATAGACCTAGAGAGGCACAAAGTGAGTAAGAAAGCCAAGATTCAAGCAGCAAAGGAGGACAATACAAAGCAGAATAAGGGAAAACCACCTCAGGCACCTCAACCCATAAGGCAACAAGAATGGCGTCCGCCTCAGCAAAGAAATCAGATGGGTGAGCCATTGAAGGCTAGGGAAATAAATGTTATCAAGTTCATACCATTGAACACCACCCCAGCAGTGGTCCTGAGAGAGATGAGAAATCAGAAATTATGGTCACCCCCCGGAAGATGGAGAGCCCCAATGGTAGGAACACACAAGGATAGATGGTGTGATAACCATGAGGCATATGGGCATGATACGAACGAATGCTTTAGCTTGAAGCTAAGTATCAACAATATCATCCAAAGAGGGGAGCTAAAACAGTTTGTTGATCACGGTGGCAATAGCACACACCTAGGGCCATCATACAAGGATAAAGGCAAAGACAAGGTAGATTATAATCCCCCACCTAACAAGAGGGGGACTATAAACATGATACATGGAGGAGTGGCATCGGGTGGCCCAACAGCCAATGCAAGAGAGGTTTATGCATCCAAGCTGAGCTCAGTGCCAAAGTGGAGAAAGAGACCACGAGAAGGAGAGGAAATGAAGATTGAGTTTTCGGGAAAGGACAAGAGTCATATTGTCTTCCCGCACGATGATGCTCTAGTCATCACGATGGACATCGATAATTTCGATGTAAAAAGGATACTGGTAGATGGGGGCAGCTCTGCAGACCTCCTAAGCCTAAGGGTCCTGGAAGAGATAGGAAAAACAAAGGCAGATATGAAACCAGTCAACTTCCCTCTGCTTGGCTTCTCAGGGGCAACAAGTTATCCCCTAGGAATGATAACCCTGCTAGTAACCATGGGCCAGGGATGGACACAGCTGAGAGTGAAAGTCAACTTCATGGTGGTTGAAAGCCTGTGAGCCTACAACGGGATCTTAGGAAGAACAACCATAAACCCATATGAAATTGTGCCATCTACCGTGCATCAGAAGCTGAAGTATATCACTGAAAACGGAATTGGGGAAGTCTTGGGTGATCAACGCACTGCAAGGCAGTGCTACGTCAACTCCATGAGACGTGGATCACACAAGTCAGACACAGTGGCTATGGTCATGACTAGGGCCATCCAAGACAAAGAGAAGGTGATGAAAAGACTAAGGCAGGGAAAGATGAAAAAGGGAGTTGCACTCCGCCTGAGTAGGCAGTTCTTTCAAGGACTAGCTAAGAAGAAGGAGAAAAGTAAGGCTGTAAGGGTAACAAGCATACCTTGGCAGCCAGAGAATGCATAAGGAAAGTGAACAAGGGACTCCATTGAAAAGGGTTTCCGACATATAGACGACATCAAGCAAATGCCAAAGGAGTCCATATCAAGCTACTTTGGGAGATTCTTCAGCTATGGTGCAAGCATGGACATCACAAGAAGAGAGACCGTAAGGGCCTTCCTTAGAAACATGCATCCAACCTCATTTGAAGCATATGGAGGGCTCTATGAGGTGGTCATGACAAGCACAATGAGGGAGCTCAAAGAGAGGCTGGACAAGGCGTTCGCAAAAGAGATAGGGCAATGGGAAGAAGTCCTTGAAGAAGGAAGAGAGACTGACACACTGGAAGGAGGTGTAAACTTCAAATTCACACCCCTTACAATGAAGATAGAAGAAAGTTTCCAGGAGTACCTCAAGGAAGAGCTACCAAAATGCAAGGAGGAGGGCAAGGCCTTCCTAGGAAGAGATGCACATGGTTGGTGTGAGTACCATGGGACCTGGGGGCATCAAACCAATGATTGCATGGTGTTGAAGATAGAAGTGGAAGAAATGATTTACAAAGGAGGCCTAAAGGAGTACGTGGCAACAGACACACTCACCACCCCATATCCTTAGTTTAATATTCAGCACTTTGCATGTTCAAGCATTTTAAGTTTTCCAAAAACAACTTTTGAGAATGAGAACTCAAGAAGTTACTCCGACTCTACAACTATCTTTGATTTCCATCAAAGGGTGTCTTGATCCATCCAAGGCACCCCAAATGTACATAAAGCGAATGCTCCTAACGAAGTAGAAGTTACTCAAAAGTATCTTTCAAAGAAGAGGGTGATATAATCACTATGTTATCCTTACACAGATATGACTTCCAAGTCAACAACGCCTCCAACGCCCCCAAGAGCGTATCTTGAGAGTATTTTTCATACTACGACCTTCAACGCCCCCAAGAGCATATCTTGAGAGTAGTTTTCATACTACGACTTTCAACGCCCTCAAGAGCGTATCTTGAGAGTAGTTTTCATACTACGACCTTCGACGCCCCCAAGAGCGTATCTTGAGAGTGGTTTCCAAAAACTACGAACTTCGACGCCCCCAAGAGCGTATCTTGAGAGTGGTTTCAAAGAACTACGAACTTCGACGCCCCCAAGAGCGTATCTTGAGAGTGGTTTCTAAAAACTACGACCTTCGACGCCCCCAAGAGCGTATCTTGAGGTAGATTTCAAACTACCAGATTCGACGCCCCCAAGAGCGTATCTTGAGGTAGATTTCAAACTACCAGATTCGACGCCCACCAGGAGCGTATCTTTGGTCTAACTTGTGCCCTCCGGGAGCCTATCCTGTGAAACGTTAAGTGCCCTGCGAGAGCCTGTCTCGTGAACAGATTCGACGCCACCAAGAGCGTATCTTTGGTCTAACAATACCATATATACCATTTAAAGGGTATCAGAAGAGATCATTGCACCATACTAAGAAGGATTCTATGAGAAAATAATCGCAAAGCAAAGTTGTATGAAGAACATATAATGTTTTTTCTTGATGAGATAGCAGGTATGATGTGAAGGAAAACACAAAAGAAAGATAAGCAAAGAAAAGCACAAGGAAAGGAAGAGTTAATGATCAAAGGAATATATACAGAAGCATACGAAGTACCCATCAAAAGGCAGGTGTTCCACACACCATGCATACCACAACCAAAGGCAGGTGTTCCACACACCGCCAACATAACCATGCAAAGAAGAAAAGCAACAAAACACCCCAAGTATAGCAATCCCAAAATGAACTCGACCCATCAAGGGGAGAAACACTCAACCCATTAAAGGGGAGGAAAAGTAAAGTCATATGTACAAGGATAAAGAGATATCAGCATATCAACCAGAGCATGCTGGAGAGTCCTCACGGTCCTGACCCTCTGAGGAAGAACCACCAACAGAGCTCGAAGAAGAGGAGGAAGAGCCTGAACTATCAACATCCACGGGTATAGCATCCACCTGTGCAGGGGCAGACTCATCAGCAACGGCAGCTTGACCCCTAAGAACGGCCATATAACCAGTAGCATATGGTCCAAAGTCACCCAGATCATTAACGGGAAACTGGGGATCAATACGAAAGATGTGATCAACAAGGTACTCCCCGAACTGGTCATCTCCTGGTTCAACCGAACGCTGTAATCAGCAGTAAAGGCATAGGAAGCTTTGTACTCAGACACTGCAACAGCTCTCTCCTCCGCCCGGCACCTCGCCTCAAGCTTCGTCAACTCCTCAGCATGGAGTTACTATGCAACATCAGCCTCACGGCGCAAACTACCCACGGTAGTCTCAAGTAGAGCTACCTGATCCCTAAGCTCCTGCATCTGCAAGTCAGACAGGCGAGCCTTCTCAGCGGCAGTGGCAAGCTCCGCCTTCAAGGATACCTGATTATCCTCAAGAGCCTTCTTTTCATCTGACAGCTCAAGCGCAAGAGACGACATATTCACCATGTCGGACATACCCTGAAAATTCAACAAGGGGTAAGTAACTTAGCAAGAAATCACATGAAAGTAGAAAGGGAAGAGAAACACCACTCACAGGGACATAGCGGGATAACACCCCCTAAATGAAGCGCCGGGTCTCCTTAGGGGACTTGGGCTGAGGAGCACGATCACCAGGAGCGATGGCACCGCGAAGCACCCGAATGCCAACCTCCGGGGTGCGCAAGGAGGAACCGCTATCAAAGTGGAACTCCTTCAATCCAGCAAAGGAAGTCCACTCAGCTCCCACAATATCCTCGTTAGTAAGGCGCGCAAAGTCCTTCCGACTCAAAGCCGGAGGCCCACCTATAAAAAGAAAGCAAGGTAAAGAAAAATACAAGCAAAGAAGCATCAATGACATAAAGAAAAACAAACCTGACGACCGCGCCCTCGGCTGGGGGGCAAGAGAGGGAGAATCAGTGACCACCCCACCATTACCAGCAGGCCACTTCCCTTTATCAGCTCGGGAAGGCGCCTCTTCGACCACTATCTCTTTGTCGCGAGACAGGGTCGGGGGACGAACACCAGGGGGAGGAGGATCTGCAGCCTTCTTCTTCTTGACAGCCGAGGCCCCGGCCTCAGAGTCGGACCTCCGTAACTTGGACTTAGAAGGTCCAGAGCCCTTGCCCACAGAGACGACTCTCCCGGTCACCAGGGGAGAGTGCCCTAAAACCGCAAGGAAAACAACATGAGAAAAAACACAAGTATACCATAAGAGAAGAAAGAAAGAAGTATACCAGAGGCCCCAGCAGTCTTCCCAGGCATAGGGGACTTCTTCGGAGTAGAGCTGGAGGGAGCCCTCCTCTTGCTCAAATCAACCGGCGCTGCCTGCACGTTATACGTTTTCCCGTGAAACCAACCTACAAGGGAAAAACAGAAAATAAATATAGATGAGAAGACTAAGTAACATACCGAATCCCCGGAGAGAGGAGTCAAACTAATCCCTGCCTCATAGAGGTCTGTCTCGGTCACCAAGGACACAGGGCAGTAAGACTGGGTCTTGTGGCTCTCATAGATAGTCTTCATAGTCTCTAAGTCCACAGAAGAGAACTCCCCAAAGGCAGGTCAGCCGTCTGATCGGTCCTCATTCAGAACCGGCCAGGTAACGTATCGATCCGTGATAAAGAAATAATGTTTGGCCCAATGGCTCGCCGAGTTATCGCTCCGAACCACGAAACGAAGAGAAGTATTCCACTCAACTCCGCTCAACCCGAAATCAGCAAATCGGGAATCTTTGAGGGAAGGATAGCGAGTCACAAAACTCGCGAAGCCTACCTTCTTCTGATACTGAAATCGGAAGAAGCACCTGAACAAGACCAATGAGTACTTCCAGAAGTACCACTGACATAGCACCCGGAAACCCACCCAGACGCGGATAGCACTGGGGGCAAGGTTCACAGGGGAGATCCTAAAGAATCTACTCAATTCTACAAGCTCATCGCAATAAGGCAGGCGTAACCCAAACCGAATCTGGGAAGGATAGACAACAACCTTCCCCCTGGGAGGCTCTGTCACTGTCTGGCGAGTGTTTCCCAAAGAAGGGAGGAAGGGATATAAAGGCTCGTCTAAAGGAAAAATGTCGCCTAAGGTGACATGCTCGTTATAGTCGGACCTAGTCAAATAGTTCTCCGACAAAGCAGCGAGACCTAAATCAAAGGCAGTGAGAAATTCCAAGCTCGAATCAGGCTCCGACCAATACCCTGGCTCAGTATCCGACTCAGAATCCGACTCCGAACTAATGCCAGGAAAGAAAGTAACGCGACGAATAGAGGGAAAGAAAAACTTACTCATCCTTCGAAGGATATAGCGCCTCTGCCAAGTTTGTGTACGGGGGCACCACCACGAGTACAATACCTGTCATAGCATGACGGGTGTTAGGATAAGAAGATCTCCGAAAAATCTGGACGTACCACGGCACCCGACAAGCAACAACTAAAAATGCAAAGGCACTCAACAAAAGTAACGAACACGTGCTAAGGACACTACAACGACAAAATCGGGCAATTTTGCCCGGATCCAAAATCCGGTTCGCGAGCAAAATTACGATTAGGCCCCTCGACAGAAATCAAAATGCAAATGGCATTACGACGTTAAATCCAAGCGGGAAAAATTCAAACGGCCAAAATTTTTCCCCAAATCGGCGGCTATCTACGGCAATCACATATTCAATCAAAAGTCGACAAATCAAATATCGGCAATTCAAGTATCGGCATTTTGTACGATAACGGAAAGAAAAAGATTGGACCTTCGGAAAACCCGACCAGATTTGATAAACGGGTCCGGAATTCAAATTTTGGGGTCGCCGGGAACCAGACCCCGCCGTCGCCGGAGGTCGCCTCGCGTCGCGCCAGAGCTGCACTACCTCGCTGTCGCCCGCCCTCGCCGGACCAGACACTGCCGTCGCCCGTGGTAGCTTCGCCGTCGTCCGCCGAGCCGGACCCACCTGGTCCTGGTCCACGCCGCCTCACCCCGAGCTGCTGGATCACCTCGCCTCCGTCGCGCCGCCAAGGGCCTCCGCCACGCCGCCGTCCTCTGCTGGCCCTCCCCGTGCCTCCACCCGCTGGCCACCGAGCTGCTGGTCGGAATTCCTGGTCCTCCACCGGAATTTTGGCCGGCCCCCCTCCCTTGGTGTGCAAGATTTTCTCCCTTGGTCTCCAAGTGTGGGAAAATTGGGAAAAGATGACAATGGTGGCTTAGTGAGGTAATTTCTTTACTCCTCTATATATTTGAAAAGGTGTAGGGTTTTTTAAAGTGACATAATCACAACCCTCCATTTAAAATTAAAAGAGATCTAAGGGTTAAAGGGAAAACTATCATCTTTACCTCCCTTAGACTATGGTTAGGCATATTCCCACCCAAGTTAATATCCTATAGGCATATTTTTTAAATATCCTATACTTAGAAAAAAAAATTTGGACCAAAACCGAATTTTTTTCCCGCATAGGCTTACCCCGTCATGAAATTGAAGCATGTATTCACCTAACCATATTCATTTTGCATCCCCAAGCATGCGTATATTTTCCGAGTATGAGCTCGGGACAATATTGAATTTATTACTTCCATCCCAGACGGACACGTGCTTGGACGCGTGTCTGCGCTATACTGACGTTTGCAATTCCTCTATCTTAGAAGACAGGGGGCAGAGTCAGAGACAGACACCCAAGGGTAAGTAAGGATTCCGACAAAAGGTAAAATTCCGGCTTCAAATTGCGCGTGTCATACCATCCTAAAATAGAGTCGATCAAGGGTCAGGCCATTGGTTGACTCGGGGGCATGTGATGGATATACGCCCAATTTGAACTCGTTGACTTCCGACTCGTTTTATTTTGATCACCCCGTTAATGATTATAAATCGAAACTTCGACCCAAACACCCCGCCGAAACACCAACGGTCCGGACGAGGCGAAAATACTCGTCCGGACCGCGACGAACTCACCTAGGTGAGGTCGGGTGGCCACACCCGAACTCCCCTAGGGAGGGGATGGGTGGCCACACCCAACCCCTACCCTTGGGGGTCGGATTTTCTCCCCACCCCCAAGGGCCCCGGCTCCATTTTCCAACTCCCGTACTTAGATTATTTCCGCCAACCTCTCCATGCTTTAAGGTTTTAATTATGTGATCAAGGACTAATTAATTGTGTTTAAAAGTTAACGACGTCATTAAGCCACCTTAATGACACCGTTGCCTATAAATACAACCCTTCCACCATTCATTTGATCATCTTGGCTAATTGTGAAGTTTAGCTCTAGCATCTCTCTAGCTTTATCTCTCTAGAAATATCATTCTGACTTAGGCACTGGAGAGGGTTCATCAAGCAGCACCCCCTCCGTGCTTGATATTGCCCCTCTTGCAGGGTACGAGGAGAGAAGCAAGAAATCAGAAGGACACAGATCAGAACGACAGGATCTAGGAGCACCGAACCCGTAGTTTCACCAGTGAGGAGTAAGGTTTAGGCCGACAACCCGTTGACCTAAAACTTAGAACCTAACAGATATGTTTTTAAGTTTATCTAGATATATAATGTGTGGGATATATAATATATTCGAATTTTATAGATATATATTGTATGTGGCGTTTCCTGATAAATATGGGTGATAGTTTTACATTTATGAGTAGGAGAGAAAATAAGAGAATAGAGAGATAAGCAGCAGCGATATATCTTGTGTAGTGTGATATATTAATACTGCTTAATAAGAAAATTCTTATTAAGAAAAAATTTGTCGAATCACGGAAATTTTGTATAATGTGTTTTCAGTTCTGTAACATAATTTTTCATAACATGGCAAAATTGAACTTAGCCGGAAACTGTGGCCAAATCGGCAATATTTCCGCTAGGGCAGAGATTGACACAACGAAGAAGAGCCTGATCACATCATGCGACGGCCGTAACGGTGGGCGAATCAGCAATATTGCCGCTAGGGCAAAGATTGACGCGGCAGTGAAGAGCTTGATCTCAAGCGGCGGCCGTAATTGTATTGCGGCTAGGGCAAAGTTTAACCCGCGTGAGATAATGACGCGCGGAATCATACAGGATTTGGTGAAGATAGCAGTGAACATTGTTCTGAGGGCGATACTTTCCGGGCATCGTAAAAACCTTGTCCAGCGCCACCGTCGTAAGAACTTCAAACCGACCAGGAGTCGATTCCATCCCAATTTCACACCAACGCCACCCACCACGTCCAGCATCGTCGTCGCTAAATCTGGAAACCAAGATTTGGTTCAGGAAGCAATGTCACTGTTGATCAAGGCTTATCTCTCCACTGCCACCTGCCCAAATTCGAAGTCAATAATCTGAACACCGATCCTAACTCTGTCATCTGGATGTCCTGTCACTACTTCTCCATCGGTGTGATTATTTTTCTTAAAAAGTTGGTTTTATTAAGATTAGATTATTAAGCATCTATCGATAGTCATTTGTTAATTTGATCCTCATCCTTCAAGTATTTTGTATATAAAATCATCTTCAAGTATTTTGTATATAAAATAGTATTATACTATATAATTTAAATTAATTCTTTCGATAAAGTATATTGTCGGCTTAATCATAATGGATCAAGTCAGCATAATGGGCTAGCAGAAAGCAATTAATATGCAAGTGGTGTTTCATCCTAAAACCAATTGGTGATAGGGAAATGTAGTCAACTTACTTATATAGTGTCCAATTATACACAAACCGACCGATGTGATAAGTTCAGATTCACAGTGAAGATTTTCTATTTCAACTATAACATTGTTCATATGACAATGTACGCGTAAGTATAAGGGAAGTTTTTCTTTTACAATCACAAACATTCAAACCCTAACTCTTTCCCCCAAAACATATGTGATCTAATTATTTTTACATACATCAAACTCTTTATTTAATTCAGCTATATAATAAACAAAACTTATATCGACCACTCTCAATCAAACTCACAAAACTAAATAAATCAAAATTGTAAAAAGAATAATAAAAAATCAATCTAATTATATATAATAATCAAACTTAAGGTGTGTTTGGTTTGGATTCAAGACAAGATCCACATGAACACAGTGGACCAGACAGTAAGGGCAACTGCAGCCACCAAGTATGTCCACAAGAACAGAACAGAGCACTCCTCTTGTCCTACATCGAATAACTGTGTCATTGTTCCTGCATTCACACATTTCAATCCATCAATCTCGGAAAACACTAGATTTTTTTTATGAAAAAAATGGTGTTTTTTAAGAATCGAAATATTTACGATACCAATATTCATGGCGGGTGGCACTGTAAACTGTATCATCAACACGTATCGGTATAGGGGATCCTCTGGGAGGAATCCTAGCTTGTGTGCTGCCTGAACAACACCGATCCCGATCATAGGTTGTATCACATACCGAACACATATAACTCCAATGCTAATCCACGGTCGGATTTGCGATTTCTTCAACCCTACTCCAAATAAACCAAAGTTTAACATAAAAAAAAAGGTTACTTAACCTTACTTGACAAAATAATGGACACTCTTCAAATGAGAACCTTGAGTTAGATTGCCTCCAAGAATGAGGGTGATACAAGGGATTGTTCCATCTCTGCAGAAAACAACACATCAACATTAACTTGTATTTATTCTAATATATATATATTCAAAATGTATTTTGTTTCTCCATACCCAAGTAACTTTATGGAGTCTTGGATGACACGCAATGGAGCACTGTCACCAATGAGAAGCTTCTTCAGCCATGGTGTCGACCCGAAAATGAACCCCAGAATCTAAAACAAAAATCAATCTCATCATCAACCGATGCCCGTCTTTTTGTTTCTTTGTTCTTTTTAAAGTTTTACAACAACTCACTGCAGTGACAGTAGGCGGCGCCATTAGCTCCTCCACGATCTGGTGAAGAAACCCGCCAACTTTACTCCATAAAGACTCTTTCTTTATCAGAGCATTTGATTCCTAAGAAAATAATTGCAAAATGATCTAAAAATTGAATCTTTATATCAATAAAACTACAAAACCTCGAATATGAGAACTTACGGGTTGGTTCTCAACATCTTGGGGATCCTTCAAGGAACGATCATCTTTGAGAAGGTTAGTTTTTTCAGTGGTTTCCCAATCCAAGTTGGGGATTTGGTGATCTTCTTCTGCTTCTGCATTGAGGGCTTTGTATTTTACTGATGAGGTTCTTATAAGGTTATAAGTGTAAGTCCATATGAAGAACCCTCCTAGCTGCAAAAACAAAACTTATTCTACATTAATCGAATTGTAACAGAAAACGTACGAGATTACAGAAAAGATACGGAAGCAATTAATTCATTATTACCGCCATAGAGAATGAGGCGTAGGAGAGTCCAACAGAGCTGCAAACTTCTCTGTTCCCGAAAGGGCTTCCATCTTCATTGCAGATTGCAGGGACTATAATCAATAATAAATTTCCCAGGTTCCCTACTCATAAACAACAACAAACACAATGTATAACAAAGGAGGGTTTAATTAGATTGAATTTTTTTTAATGAAATTTATTATTACCTGAAGAGCAAGTAGCAATGATGAGGCCTTCAAGGTGGGGTTTTGGTTTCAATAGTTTGACGAGGATCCACCCCAGAAATCCTCCGACCAAGAAGGTAATCCCGATGTTAACCGGCATAAACCACCATGCGATGATGTCTTTGAGGGTAACAGTTTTTGAAAGGCTGGCAAACATTAGAGATGGTGTAAACACCATGAACACCACCTGCAGTATTAAAACTTAACATCATCGGCCTAACCACAATATCTTAGCTTGTCAAATATATCATCTCAAATTCTCCGATCTGTGTATTCAAATTTGAAATCTTTTTTTTTTTTAACATGATCCCAAAAGACGGAATGTAGGATGTTTCTTACAGAATGAGAAAGATATGATATGAAAGAAAAGATACCTTGTTGAGGGACTTCCTGGCATCCGCAGTGAGAAGGCTAGAGTATTCGGTCGCCATGAAAGCTCCTAACAAGCTTATCAGAAGCACTTGAATAATTGGCATCGATGCCACCTCAAACAGAGTCCAGAACCCCATTTTCCTTCTTCTTCTTCTAAACCCAAAACAAAACAAAACAGGAACAGCTTTATGTGAATGGGGGAGTTGGTTCTTTGTTTGGAATTGCAGGCAGCTGAATGAATATGTGTAGCAATTCTTTGTGTATTATTATTATCTAGTAGCTAGCTAGTTAGAGCAAACTAAAGCTCCTGTGATCAGTAATATGTACGTACATTAGATAGAATAATAATATGGAGAGTGAATAATAATTGCATATAGAGTCGGTCCGCTCCTGATCACTGCATCTACTACGTACGTGTACCGTAAAGAAAAAAAACAAAACAAAGCAAAGCAAAGCGACAATAAATGGATGAGTCTTGCAACTGAAGATTACATAGATCACTTGCATTGCATGTTTATTATATCTGTCAGGGCATTGGAGAAGGAAAAGGAGAACATGAAGACTGAAGGTACTCTTCTTCTTACCCTTTTCGGGCTATAATAAATAAACCACCCAGATGGGAAACATTACATATGAAAGATAGGAAAGTGTTGGTCCTGGCAAAATATTCACCAGCACTGGAAATACCTCAAAATATATATATACTCGATTCGGTATAAAGAAAGATGGATCTTACAATCCAAACCTAGCTAGCTACTTCCACACGTACCAGATAACATAAATTTCAAATCTCGTGACAACTACTGGTGCAATAAATAGGCTATATAATCGTTTTGAAATACAATTGTTTGAAAGTGTCATTAATTAGTTGATATTATTGTGATGTAATTAGTCGACAGCATTAATGAGGCAAACAAATATGGATGGGGTATTTGACGCAAACGCAACAATGAGAGTGTGTGGGCCTATAGCTACGTGGGTCCGCTCAAAGCTAAAGATGATTCCAAGCTCCAAGGTCCCAATACATTACTAGCTAGTAGCTTAGCTAGGCCAACATCATATGATGATGGTCCGATCCACAAATAATGGCATCAAAATATGTGGTCAAATTCAAATGGAACAGATTACCCGAAGCTCAAATGAACTTGGTGGATGAATTTTTTCATATGAAAAAAAATGGTCGATAGAGTTCACGGTTTGAAGTATTTTCCAACCAGACTCGGTAAACAACAAGCACATACGCTGACTCTGTTAACACTCTTAAATTCCACATTGGGCCGGGTCAAACCCAACGGGCCAACATAGAGCAATCATTTTCACAAGTGGAGTTCCATTCTAAAACCAATTGATTATAGGAGGAGGTAGCTCACTTGCTTATATAGTTGCTCTAGACTAACTAACCCACCGGTGTGGGACACTATCACAGTGTATATTCAACACTCCCCCGCATTGTGATGACTCTTTTAACTAAGACACCGGTTTTCAAATCCGAAACCAGGCTCTGGCTCTGATACCATCTTAAATTCCACATTGTGCCAAGTCAAAACCAACGGCCAACATAGAGCAATCATTTTCACAGGTGGGGTTCCATCCTAAAACCAATTGGTTATATGATGAGGTAGTCCACTTGCTTATATAGTTGCTCTAGTCTAACTAACTCACCGGTGTGGGACACTATCACTGTGTATATTCAACAAACACAGCCTCACCAACAGCTTAATATTGTCAAGATGTCGGCCCGTAAGCACAATTCTACTCACATGCTCATATGAATGACTCAATATGTGGATTCAGGGACATGATATTTTAATCAAGTCATCGCGATATGACTCTGATGGATTTTGGATTTGAAACTTTAGAGTTAAATCTCATAGGAATTAAACGCTTTTAACCACTAAACAACCACTACTGCTGGTAGTGGAAAAATTGAAAAGTGAATTTCGAAGAAAACTGAAAGTAAAATTTTATGTTTATTTGAAAATAAGCGGTGAAGTAAGAAAATCAATAGTTTGGACTGCTTTAAGATACTTAAAACCTAAAATTTTATGGTTTGATTGATTTGTTAGCTATCAAATAAAAAACAAAACAAAATTCATTTTCGGTTAATCTTAGAAATTTACTTGAATGAAAGAAGTGAGAACTCCTGGATTTGAGTCAATAATTCAGAAGTAAAAGTTGAAATAACAACGGTTACTATATGATCGGTGGTTTCTCAGCGACATCTGTGACCGTAATCCTAAAGACTTTTTTTTTTGCCGAATAAAATCCTAAAGACTTGGACAAGCTTATAAACAACTAATTTTTGTATGACAATCCAAAAGCAGCACGATACACGGGATAAAATAATTGAAGAAGAACAACTTTGAAACATATGTATAGAACAACACTAGCCAAAAATAATATTTAATAAAAGAAATGTGGAAGAATTTGAAGTTATAATAATATTATAATGAACATTAATTTGAAACAGCCAAGAAGCATAAAGAATGAATTGAACAAGTAAGACACACTTTCCAATCATTTGAAGATACACTGCTGACGTCTCTAACAATTATTAATTAATTAATTTGCATTTCTTCTTCATTCATCACCTTCTTTTAATTATTATATTATTATTATTATGACGACTAGAAGTTATAAATAGTTTTCATCAGAGCAGGGAAGCCAAGAAAGACATCTCGTTAATTCTTTCTCTGTATATAACAGATGAAGAAAGATGATAATAATGTATTTATTTTTTCTGTCTCTGTAATACAACCAAAATTTGGTACGTAAGTAATATGGCAACCCAGATGAGATAAATTTTAGATTTTCTGGAAACACACAGATCTCAGAGAGAGAGATATATATACGTACCTGGTATATATATATGCTAGAAGTTAGAAGATAATCTGATGCAGATCTAGCTAGCTATCGGCGAGAAGTGAGTCGCTGGTGGTGTGATCGATCGCGGTCAATGGAGCATCACGTCGGAGAAGAATTCAAGAGGAAAATGATGAGGAAGGAATTAATTGTGATGAAGAAGAAGAAGAACCGTTTGACACATCCGATCGATCTATTTGGAACCTTCATATTTATACTTGAAATTCATGACACCGTTATTTATATTTTATTACTATGCGTCTATATATATTTTGGTATGTGTGTAACTATTTACATCAATTATGAATGAATGAATGAATGAGAAGAAGGAGAAAAAATTTCATATATTTTTTAATTAATTATTATTAATACAACAAATTACTAATTTAAACTGCTATATTTTTTTGGTAGGATTTTTAGGAGGCCCTTATAATTGCAAACACATATAGCATGTTAATTTGTTTTACATCTAAATTAATTTACACTCTTATTCAGAGAATAAGTCTGTAATTCTTTGTAGGGGCAATAATTGAGTTATGAAAAAATAACTAGTACAAAAAAATCTAGATGTAAATATATGATTGTAATGTTTGAATTGGCAATAATTATAAATTTTAAGATGAAAATTGAATATCACACAAAGTTTAGGGGTAATTACCCCGGTGGCTTCATCCATGCACGTACTAATGGCAGCTCGTAAGAGGTAATATGCATGTAACACCCCAATTTATACCAACTGAATAGGAAAAAGTGATTATGTGGCTTAATTAGCCAGAGATGCATCTTTTTATCTTAAAAAATGTGTACTACTTAAGGTCAGTATGAGTTTCTCTTTTTTCTAGATTCAAGTGAGAATAACAAATTTAATTATACTGAGTTGAGCTAGTGATGACAGTTGTTTGAAATGGAGCGTGATACTAATATTAATTATAAATATCATTCCATTTTAAATGACTTAGGGCGTAATAATGGTAGGTCTGAATATTTTTTTCATTTAGAAGCTCAAACTCAATATATTTAATTAAGGATGAAACGTAATCACTAATATATTACATGATTTACCCGTTGAGAAGGAATTTGGATACACCTTTTTAAGGTTCAGCCGACCCTAATTTGTGCCGCTCTGACCTGATGTGACTATATAGGCCAGGAATCTTGGCGGGTTATAAAAATGAGGTGATATTATATCAGGAAAAACAAACCCTATAAAAAATCGCCAAGAAAACTCTATAAATTTAAACGCAACAAGAATATCAATATGTACTGTTTTGGTTAAATAGTAAATAATAAAAACTACAGGTAAAATATATAAGTAAACGAATATTTAAGGCTCAAGTCATACTTGGCCAAATTAATTAAGTCATACAAGGATGACACTGATTTTAAATATTTTTTTTAATTAGGTAAATATTCACATTTTATAGTACGTCGGTGTACTCTAAAGTCTAAACCTGCATTATGATAAATTTAAATAAAAATAAAAACACCATATAAATAATTCCCCCACAAGTCCTGGAAAGTTGACCGGTTTCCTGTTCGACCGAGTTCAACCGGTTCAACGGGCGGTTCGTATAAACAACATAGATATGATATATGAAAGCAGTGCAGCGTGATACGACTTACCCAGTTAGCCACCCTCCCTCAACTGGGCCAAATTAGAAGAAAAGCCAGCCCATGTGGTAAAAGCCACCCATTTCTCCTAATCTTCATCTCCTTCGAAAATATAGTCAATTAACACGAACTTTGACACGGGGTAGTTCCTCGTGTCAAACTGACACAACATTATACACGAATTTGACACGGCCTTTCAGTAACACGAACTTTGACACGTCCTTTTGCTCGTGTCAATTGACACGACCTTTAACACGATTCTGACACATAAATTGTACCGTACTTAGTTCGTGTGCAATTCGTGAAATGATATTTATTTGACACGACATTCAATTCGCATTAGACACGAGGCAAATAATATGCATATATTATTAAAATAAAGTTTGAGTAAAAAGATTTGAACCCGTGACCTAAATTTCATTAAATTGAGCAACATGCTACCACCGAACTAGATTAACATATAAGTAAATAAGTACCGAATTAATATAAATACAATAAAAATATGTAATTTACTAGCATGATTCCCCTTCTTTATTAAAAGTTGGCATATATATTGTACATACATTTAGAATCACAAAGTTGTTCCTAAAACGAATAATCAGAGTCACCATATTTGCATCTAAAACACACATTTAGAATCACTAAGTTTTATTGACCTTTGTATTTATAGTCATCATGTTTACCCGTAAATCAAACATTTAGAACAAAATTCAGCTTAAAAACATTTAGAGTGATTAAGATTAACCTAAAACACAGATTTTGTATAAATGTTTATACTTTATATGTAAATATACACTATTTCATTGTTTCTCCATTTGTTTATAAGATAAGATTAAAAACGGAGAATAATAATAACATAGTCTCCAAATTATAATAATAACGTATAATAGTATAATGAATAAACAAAATAAAACTACACATATGTCGTATTTACATTTAGTAAATAATATATTTAGTTTCATAAAAGGTAAAATAACAAATATAATAAATGATATAAGAAAAGTAAAACAAGTGTTTAAAATACATAATATTTACGAAATATAAATAAATATATATATATATATATATATATATATATATATATATAAGTAATAATAAATATAAAATAAAATACATTTTTTTATAAGTAATATTTAGTATTGTCCAAAAAGTAAATGTAGATTAATATAGAATAATATTAGTTTTATATATATTTTAAAATATAATTATTATAAAAAAATAAAAAAGAGTAGGTCAAACTTTAGTTTTACCTTGTTAGTCTTAAAATACACATTTAGAGATTACAAAAATGCACTAAACACTATACCTTAAATCATTATACCTTAAACCATAAACAAATATTTCTATGAACCAATAAACCACTATACTATAAACCATACCATTATACCCTAAACCATGAACTATTATACGCTAAACCATTATACACTAAACCATGACCACTATATCATATATACCATAAATCACTATACACTATACCATAAACTATTATACCCTAAAACAATATACCATAAACTACTACTCATTAAACCATAAACAATTATACCCTAAATCTTCATACCATAATACTAAACCGTATTGTTTTATGTTTTACATTACATTGGTTTAATGTATAGTAATTTACATTAGTGTTATATATATTTTGAAATATAATATTATAAAAAAAAAAAAAAAAAAAAAGTAGGTCAAACTATAGTTTTACCTTCTTAGTCTTAAAGTAGAGCAGCCGACTGTTAACTGTCTGGTCGTAGGTACACATTTAGAGATTAAAAAAATACATAAAACACTATACCTTAAACCATAAACAAATATTTGTATGAACTAATAAACCACTTTACCATAAACAAATATTTGTATGAACTAATAAACCACTATACCATAAACCATACCATTATACTCCAAACCTAAAATAAACATTTAAAGTTACAATGTCACATTAAAACACACATTTATAATCCACATATTAATTTTAGAAAATGGTACAATACGATACTAAATAATATTTTTTTTCAAGTAAGTTTTAAAGGTGATAAATGTTTATTGTTGTAGTACACTGTACACGACACTCATCTATTACTTATGTTAAATTAATTTAGTACTTTTTCAAAACATTAACAAATTGAAAATAATGTTGATTTAAGGTATATATTGTTTTATGGTTTACATTACATTGGTTTAAGGTATAGTAATTTATATATTTTTTTCTATTGCTAGTTTTTACTTATAACTATTATTATTTTAGCTTTTTACTATTTATTATTACTTAATATTATTACATAATTTTTTTTGTTAATTTTATTATATTTTAAACAATTGTACTACTTTTGATTAGTAGTTTATCTTCTTATTTTATTTCATTATATTTTTCCTATATTTATTTTTTACATATATTTTATTTTAAGAATAGTATTTATAAAAGATATAATCTTGAAAAAAATAGATTAAAAAATTTAAGATACATAGAGCTATCTAAATATATAAGTACATAAATTAAATATTAACTAAAATTATTTATAAGGTATTTTGAAAATTGATGGATAAAGAAAATATAAAGTAATATATAAAGTAATATTAGGTAATTTAACATTAACTTTTTATGATTCACATTAACATGTAATTAATATGGAAAAGTTGTCTCATATTTTTTCATTAATTGTAGGACATTGTCATAATTCAGATGTATCGGGCTAACCTAAATATATTAGGTACATAATCTAAATATTAATGAAAATTCTTTGTAAGGAACTTTGAGAATTAATTGATGTTATTTAAAGTTAAATTTTTATGATTCATATTAACATGAAATTAATTTATAAATGTGATATTTACTTTTTTTTTATTAAGTAAAACGTTACATAATTACTTTAGTTTTTATTATTATTATTATTATTATTATTATTTATGAGTAATAAAAATTCGCAAAAATAATTATTTTAAGCCCAGTCTTTTGCAGATCAAACTTAAAAGCCCACTTTGGCCTAAAAATAAAAGTCCAGTATCTTCTTTATATAGTTAAAAAAAACCCTAGCTATACTTAATCTTATCGCTGTTTTCATACTTATATTATATCATCTCCTCTCCGCCTCTTCCTCTCCAACTCTCCACTGTGATTCCACCCGTTTGCTGCCGTGTCTCCCCGACGTGTCTCGCCGCCCGTCTCTCGCCGTGTCCCACCGCCCGTCTCGCCGCTCATCTGACTGCCGGGGTTTGCCCACCGCCAAAGGGCTCCAACTCTCCCAGTGATTCCACCCAGTTGCCGTGCAGCCCAGATCTGTTCGTCCTACGCTGAATCCGACTCTATTCTTTCGAATCCGGCATGTGTTCGTCCGAAACATTTATGCATCCTAGCAGATCCACTCAAGGTAGATTGAAATTTGAAACCCTTACAAGCTTTCAGGTTTGCAGAATAAGAAGTTGAGCTTGATTACAGAATTTAAAAAACCTTAAACCAAAATGGGCTTACATGGATACTTTAACTCTAGGCATGGTTAAATATCTCGTTTCCTGTAATGCTCTTAATGCTCCTGAATATTTGCATTTGCAGCCGTCAGTATGAGAATGTCATTGTCTTCAAGTCCCATTGCACAACTATCCTTCTGATATGTATCTTAAGCTTCCCAAAGAGAGGTATTTCCTTGCGACGGGTTTTGTTATCATGCTAATTGACTAATAACTTGAATTTGTATAGGAGTTTCTGTTAATCACTTATCGTGCTTTGATGAATATAAGTGGTATTGCCTTTTGGCTCAAGGAGAGGTCTGTCTTCAACCAAAGATACAGCATGTACGTATGCTTTTAGATGCTTTATCTATTTTTTGTTTCTTTTAATATATATTTGTTCTCATCTACAAAAAAACTGTTCTTCTCCTATGCAGGTGATTGTAGTGTCTAATGAATCTGGGTGTGGTGAAACTACCCAACTTCCCCAATACATATTGGAATCTGAGATTCATGCTGGTCGTGGAGCTGGATGTAATATAATTTGTACACAACCAAGACGTATATCTGCTATGTCTGTCTTTAAGAGTTGCTGCAGAGCGAGGGGAGGACCTCGGAGAATCGGTGAGTTCCTCATACAATTTCAAATATTCCAAAACTAATTAATTTGGAAATGTAAGATTTTCAGGAACATTTTCAAAGATGTTGATTATGATTTATATTTCTGCCCACATTAGGTTGGTTATAAGGTTCGGCTGGAAGGAATGAAAAGGAGGGACACCTATCTTCTATTTTGTACAACATGGATATTGTTGAGGAGATTTCTACTTGATAGAAACCCGAAAACTGAGATCAAGGATGGCCAGTGCGAAAAAGCCAAGGTATAACTTTCACTTTTCTTATCAACAAGTATGAAAAAAATCTCTTTTAGATTCTCAGCTAATTAGAGTATTCCCTCTAATATTTTTCATGTTGCCTTTTTAGATTGAAACACTACTTGGAAAGACAACCAATTTCAAAGAAAATTGATGGAGGTGGCTGCAGAGGAGAGGGCAATTGTTGATGTAGAGCAGCAGAGCTAAAGTGGTCTTTTTCTTAAGCATGTACACTAAACAGTTTGAGAATTGGTTGTTGATTAATAATCATCGATTGTTTTTGCCTGTAAATATGTATTTAACATTCATAGGCTTTGACTAGTTTGTATTTGATAATTACTGTTTATATTATTTGTTTTTAATATATATTTAACGTCAAATTTGTTGATTTTAAAAGTGTAACTTTGAGGCAAGTTTGGTGATTCTTGTATACATATTTAAAATTGTTGATTCTAAAAGTATTTTGTAGAGACATGTTTTCGGATTCTAATATGTATAATTAAAGTCAAATTTGTTGATTCTAAAAGTAATTTGTTGAGGCAGGTTTGTTGACTCCAATATGATATTTTAAGTCAAATTTATTGATTCTAAAAGTAATATGTTGAGGCAAGTTTGCTGATTCTAATATACATATTTAGAATCAAATATGTTGATTCTATAAGTGTTCCTTTGAGGTCAGTTTGTTGATTCTACAATGCTTTATTGATGGAAATTTATTGATTCTAATATACATATTCAAGGTCAAATTTGTTGATTCTAAAAGTATTTTATTGAGGCAAGTTTATTGATTCTAATATATATTTAAAGTCAAAGTTGTTGATTCTATATGTGAGAAGTTGAATCGTCTCTATCTTGTGAACCCCGTGTCAAATGCCGTGTACAAACATGACACGACTTTGTCAAGAATTTTACACGACATCATCTGACACGGGTTATTATCGCTTTTAACACGATCTACAGTATTTGACACGACATTCTCGTGTCAAAAAAAATTACTCACGCTATTACTTATCACGGGGCAAAAACGAGTCAGGTTCGTATCAAACACGTTTATACACGAATTTGAGACGAAAATGCCTTGTGTTAATTGAGCTAGTTTCTTGTAGTGACTGTATGTATGTTCATTTCTCCAACAGCAACAGAGCTTCTATTTATATAATCAAATGAAAATGAAGCATGAATTTAGACAATGCTGATGTCGGATTACTTCAATTTCCCAACTTTAAAACATTTCCTCTGCCGATGCAGATTTCTCAAGCAAAGTTAGAATCAACTATGGATAGCTCGCTCGGAAATAAACTCCAAAGTAAGAAATAACGAACAAGGAAAGCCGCTCAACTTAAATTTCAGATCTGAAGACGTTTAGGGATTTTACTCTTTAGGGTTTCTATTTTTCTTTAAGAGTTTTTTTTTTTACTACTTTTCATGATCGGACCGGTGCCGGTTTTATGGTCTAACCCGGATGGACCCGGTTTTCACACGGTCCGATCCGATTCGACCGCTGCCTCTCAAGTCTTGATTTTCAAAACACTGAGAATAATAGAGCAAGAGTGATTAGATCTAACTAAATATTACATAGTTAAAAGGGATAGCGCAATACGAGTCTGGGAGATTAATTGCCCCCGCCTAATTCTACGTGACGTGCATATTTTTTACCCTAAAAATGTAAACTATCTTGATTTGACATTTATACTCCTTTAAATATTATATTAACTCCATACTGATTATTTACTTCTAGATCAGTTCTCACTGTTGAATTAAATTCATAATTTTGTCCTTATATTATATGACTGATACTGATGTGATGTAGTATATATATTATAAATAAAAATAATAATAAAATAAATAATGCGTAATGGGGGTGATGATGTGATCTGCGATGTGGGGGCGCGAAAAAGATGGTTCCAACTAATCATATATGTTACCTTCCCCGCATGAGGACACACACAATGCCAGAATATCTATCTATATGCTCTTTTCCCACACGCGATCAACATTTACGTAATTTAATCATTTATTTATATATATTATTTAAAAACACCACATCCTTACGCTTTATATTTGATGATTCTAGTCCTCGACTTCACAACTATATAGTGTTCAATTTCGTAACCACTATTATGATTGAAATCAACTCACTAATTCTCACCAATTTTATCATTCTAGGGAAAAGTATGTAAAACATGCAACATGTTTGAAAAAAATGGTTTTATGGACCAATATGTTTTAAAACGTACAACATGTTCGAAAAAGATGCTTTTATGGACCAAAATGTTTTAAAATGTACAACAAGCTTGGTAAAATGACGTATTGTCCACTTGTTGTCACTAGTCTCATTAAGTGGACACGTGCAGATCACGTTTTTAAAAATAATAATAATTATTATTAGTATCTACATCCACCTATTAATAATCATCGATGTATAAAATAATTTCTTACTTTAATTATTATTATTATTTTTTCTAAAAATGTGTTCCGCACATGTCCACTTAATGAAACTATGGATAACAAGTCGGCGGTATGTCATTTTAACATCTTTTGTAAGCTTGTTGTACATTTTAATACATATTGGTCCATAAAACCATCTTTTTCAAACATGTTGTACATGTTCAAACATATTGGTCCATAAAACCATCTTTTTCAAACATGTTGCATGTTTTACATACTTTTCCAATCATTCTATTAGTTTGAAGAAATCTACCACTGAGACAATAACCCATATTGGTTTGCTCCCAATGTTGTACGTTATAGGTTATAAATAAGGTTGATAATGGTGCGCTCAAAAATTCAGTGCCGCTGTATTTATTGTGGTAAGCAGAGTATATTAGGGCTGGCAATTTGTGACACGACACGATAGCACGACACGAACACGCACGAAAAAAACCGTGTTCGTGCTAGCATATGACAGTACGATAACACGATAGCACGAACACGACTAACACGATAAAACTTCAGTGCCGTGTTCGTGTTTGAGTATCCTAACACGACACGCACGATAACACGATAAAGTTGTGCTAATAAGACTAAATTTTAAGTATTTTTTGAGCAAATCTTATCTATTACCTCCAATTAGTGGTTTATTATTTAGTGTTTTTAAAACAATATAATACTAACTTATGAATAGTGACATATTAATTCATGGTTTTTTAAATATGAAGTTAATTATTTTGATATTTGCTCAAAGATCTCGTATATATATATATACAACCGAATATCCTTCACAACACGATAGCACGACACGAACACGCACGAAAATATCCGTGTCGTGTTCGTGTTTGTAAAATGTGGCACGATAAGCTTATCGTGCGTGTTCGTGTTCAGTAAGTTTAACACGACACGATCACTGATGCGCACGATAGCACGCACGATAGCACGAATTGCCACCCCTAGAGTATATGGTTAGGATTTTTTCTACTCATTCATAAAGTTATAACCATAACTTCGTTTCATAATAATATTATTAATAATAATTAACCTAGTTTTTTTTTTAAAAAAAAAATTAAGAGAAGGTAATTTTATAATATAATTGAAAGAAAAAAATATGGATTCCTGCTAAAATGTGGGAATATATGGAAAAAAATTACAGTCATACATGACAATAGTACCATAAATGTATTTGCAATAATTATAGTTGTGGTATTGTCAATAAAGATTGTGATGCGATTATAAAATAAAAATTTGACATATCTACACACTTTCCACCCTTAATTAATTAAAAACTGTTGGAAGCCCCCACAATCGCAAAAAGACCGGATCATGATTTCCCGGATTTTTCTACCATGCTCTTGGAGCACCATGTTTTTGGTTTTTTTAATACTACGGTGGACTTAATTGTAACATAAGTAAAACTTTAAAAGTATGAAAAAGTATGAATTTTTTTAACTACACCTAAGATGTGTATCATATATTAATAATATCAATTTCCCTGTGGGGTTCACTTTTAGGGCAATAGAAAATAAAAAAAAATTAGTGGCAAAAGCATGGTACTCCAAGAGCATGGTAGAAAGGTCCTGATTTCCCTGCTACACTTATTTTTGGCCAGAAATCACATTTTTAGTTTATCATTCTATCACTAATTTACTTTTTAGTATTTCAGTTACGACGATTCATTTGGTTTAGGAGATTGCCTTAGCCCAAGCTTAGGTCAGTCGTATTCATCTGGTTTGGAAAACTATTTCTTTCACAATTTCGGATCAAGTCGAGTCTCCTTAAATGAAGTTATCCGATCATAACTCTAGATCAGTCATGATTCAATTGTCCGAGTAAGAGGAATTGCATCAACCTGACTCGTGCTCGACATGGTATCCCATATTAGGTGGCCGTGTCTACCATAAATTCAGGCCAAGGCGAGCTCTCTAACTAGTTGAATCTAGCTATGCGTCATTGAATAATCACATTTTGGATAGTTGAGACACGTATAACTAAAAAAAAAGTCGATATGCTAAAAAACCATTGAGTACTAAAAATGTAACACATCCCTTGTTTTTTAAGGTTTCATAATAACCAAATGGTACCTAAATTTTAACCAACTTGTAAGTTGTTATCCAAATTTTTAATTGCATATTAAATTCTTACATTCGCTATAATTTCAATCAAAATAGATAGAAAATTAGCATGTACTAGCCACGTGACATCATCCACCGTACACACATATGATGGATTTGACAAAATGTGAAATAGCTTCAATTGAAGTTAAATTCAAAAGTACAACTGGAATTAGATTGACGTCCAATTGAGTGTTTAATTTTTTTTTATTACAATCTTTTCAATTTCTTAATGAATTCGTTTTCATTACATGTCAAAAGACCTCACCACACCGACACTTGCTATTTTATTTTAATCTTATTTAACAAAAATTATATAAGAGATACATATTTAGTATGCAATTAAAAATTCATGTAGCAAATTTTAGAACAATAGTATCCAGGTATTGATTTGTAAATCATATAGAGTAAACTTTAGGTAGCAATTGGTTATTAACCTTTTTTAAATGGAAACATTTTTATATTTTTACTTCTAGTGATTCCAAATAAATATGTGCGTGCATTTCTCAGTATCTTGTGATACATATGTGACCAACTGTTCTAAAACCTTGATGTGGTAGATGTGGTTTAATCTTTATACTACAATATTCTCCGTCACGTGTTGGGTGAAACATTTTTTTTAGTTTATAAACTTTAGGTAGCAATTGGTTATTAACCTTTTTTAAATATTCTGCATCATGCGAAACTTTTATAAAAGAGATCCGTGGTGCAAAGATTTAAACATACACGCTCTAAAATAAAGACTAACTATTTAACCAACCGCCCTAAAATATGTTTCAAAGTTGTATAAAAGAAAAACGTGACACACTTGATACAATTATTATATATATATTACAAATAGGGCCGGACAAGTGGAGTGGCAGATGAGGTGGGGCCATTTAGGGTTCATCATTCATTCAAACATGAAGAATAGTTGGCCAAGTTGGAAAGCAAACGCTTGACCCACGCCCGCAGGTAGCAGCAGCTATCTAGCTAGCTAGTGCACATGCAGTATTTCAGTGTTTAGCTAGGGACCCTACTAATTAATTAGCTCGCTCTAACTATTTAAAATTTATCTAGCCAATGATAAGTAGTAGTGTGTTTAGTAGTTATGTTGCACGCATCTATTTAATATTTAGGGTTAAGAACACAATAGAGGCCTGAATGTTTGCCCATGTTGCCAAAAAGGGTCTGAATTGAAAAAACGTATTATTAAGGGCCTGAATTTTGAGTTTTGTGTATAATTGAGGTCTCCGTCTATTTTTCCTGTTAAAAGTGACGGAAAGTGGTCACATACTTGGCATGTGACCAAAAATAATTTGAAACCCGAAAATGCCCTTTGACCAAAGTGTGTCTCTCATATGTTTGACCTAAAATGACGAAAATACCCTTTAAGCCACCACAGCTCCGGCGACCACCACCACCCCGACTCCGGCTACCACCACCGACCTCCAGCGACCACCACCGGCCTCCGGCGACCACCACCGACCTCCG
Organism: Clarkia xantiana subsp. parviflora; assembly: GCA_036873135.1. Taxonomy (NCBI): domain Eukaryota; kingdom Viridiplantae; phylum Streptophyta; class Magnoliopsida; order Myrtales; family Onagraceae; genus Clarkia; species Clarkia xantiana. The sequence continues at coordinate 12,226,812 of JAPTYO010000012.1, read as the reverse complement.
GCGACGACCGAAAAGCTCCGATCGGAGCTTTGGAGCGTGTTGTCTTCTAGCTTAGGACAGTCCAATTCACACTCAATTGGCGAGCTTAGAAATTGTATTTTAAACGTCTTCTAGAAAAAAAAAACAAATTTCACCCTCTGTCAGAATTCATCTCTTTATCTGTAAAATTAGTTTGATTTTGGTGTAGAAAGGCTTATGGCAGAAGATACGAGTAGCGGGACGCAGACGAGAGAGCTCGACCAAACCGCGACATGGGCTGTCGCCGGCGTCTGTGCTGTCTTCATCCTCCTCTCCATTGCCTTGGAGAAGGGCCTACATAAAGTTGGCAAGGTTCGTTTGTAACAGAACATCCTCAAATTATGTCCTTTTCTGCTTTTTTGGCTCCGATCGGAGCTTCGGAGCTCCAATCGGAGCTTTTTTGGCTCCGATCGGAGGCCGGTGGCGGTCGCCGGAGGCCGTGGTGGTCGCCGGGCGGTGGCCGGAACGTGGTGGCCTTAAGGGCATAATTAGTGTGTAGGGGTATTTTAGACATTTCACATTTTATTAATTAAATTGATAAATTGTATAATAATTACAAAAGGGTATTTTTGTCTTTTCACGTGATTCTGTTAGATTTAACAGAAAATTTGGACGGAGACTTGAAAAAACACAAAACTCAAAATTCAGGCCCTTAATAATACGTTTTTTCAATTCAGACCCCTTTTGGCAACATGGGCAAACATTCAGGCCCCTATTGTGTTCTTAACCCATATATATTACTCTTACATTGTGGGAAACTTACAACAAGCTTCAAACAGGGAACGTATCATTTTTCCTTCGTTCTGTTTTAAGTTGCCCTAGCTAATATATATTATTCTACTAAAAAAATCGCTATAGAGGATCAATATATATTCTTAAAATTAAGATGACCAATATACACACAAGCTAAATAGAAACACGATTGATTTAATTTCGAAGAGGGATTACCGAGTTTCGACCTGAGACCTATACCTTTATGCAAGTGTGGACACGTGGATGTGGGTGTGTGTAACTACTATAATTGATGAGATTCAACAGTATATATTTAGAGAGATAGAGGATAGGAAGTACTATATACATTAATTATGAGGGCGTAATATAATCTATCAATCAAGATGCATTTACAACGAAACGGGAAGTTTACAATTGGACGTGCAATAATGGTTTAGCTGATATAGACATTTTGTCTAGAGATCGGCCATGCATGTGCATGTCACGGCTCACATCAGACTGAAACCGTGTGTACGTAAACTATATATATACACTCTCAACTTATTGAAAATATATATTTACATATTTATTTTAAAAAAAAGTTTCCGTTTAATACAAGAATTAATTACTGAGGTGATGAGAATGAGTTGAGGCGGTGATGCAGTGGCGGATGCAGGAAATTTTTAATTGGGGACATTTTTAGAATAAAAAAATTGTGATGATTTTTTTACATAGAGAATGATGATTTGCATATTATATATTATGTTGTAGTAAAATATATATTACATTAAATAATAATTAAATAAAAATCTATAATTTTTTTAAGAAATTTCATTTGAAAACGACATATTATAGCATCATTAGTAATCTCTATAATTTTCGTATTTAATGTCTATTTATAATATGAGTATGTGATAAACAAAAACTATATAAGATTCAACACGTCATATAACGAGTTAAAGTTTTTTTTTTTTGAATGACAATTTACATAATTTATACATAAATTTTAGAAATGTGAGTCTACTTAATAATTTAAGCTTTATTTTAATTAATTTAGTATCAGATATATTATTTCCTTTATATTTATTCTAATGACTTGAAGAAACAGAAGTGGTTAATGACTATTAATAATTATTATATGTTAAATAATTCCAATTTATTACTGAAATTACAAATTATGAGTTAAATAATACCTATTTATTATTACTGTTGAATCTTGGCAAAGAGAAATACTACTAGTACTATTGGAGTTATTATTGGTCAACCGGCTAAGTGGAATGACAAGTCTTCTTATTAATAATAATAATTAATTAAAAAAAAAGTAAAAAAAAAAGGGGAGGAGAGAGGACAAAAGATATAAAATATATGGAGTAAATAAAGAGAAGTGAGAACTTATTTTGCATTTGTATTATAAATATGATATATATATATATGGAAGTGGAGCTTAAAAAATGGGGAAATTTTGTTGCCAATTGATGGTTGTGTGTCCGCCACTGCGGTGATGCAGGCGGAACCGAGTAGTTTCGAAGATTTTTGGCCGTGAATAGTGTTTTATGGCGAACGTTCAGATTTTGGCGTGTGAATAGTGTTTTTCGGGCGAAAATAGCCCTCCGGTCTAAAATCATGGCTACGCCGAGGACTGTGCTGCTTTTTGGCCGAATTCCATCATCTGAGGGGTCAAAATCACGTTTTTATGTTATTTCAAGTCTTTTTTTTTTTTATAGTTTTTAATTTATTCGGGACTTGTTCGTTATTTTCGGTTATTTCATAGATTAGGGTTTCTATTTAAGACATTGTTGGCCAAATTTTACATTCAGTTATTGATAAATCAGAAAATCAAGGTTTTTTCCTCAATCATGCGTTTAATTTCGGGTATTCGTAGAATCAACGAATTTCTACGCTCCTATCCCACCATCACGCTGCATCAGATTGGTATCAGATTCCATTCGATCTTGCGCGATGCCACCGAGACGCGCGGCTCAAGGTCAAGGTGCTGGAGGTCAACCACCGGCAGGCAACGACGAATGGCGACGTCTCTACGAAGTACAACAACGTCAGATTGATGAACTGACACAGCGATTGGAGGAAGTCCATAATCACGGAGATGATGAGACCCTCACTGTTGATAACCCTTTCGCAAGACATCACCAACCAGCACCAGACTGGCGTTGGGAACTAGGGTTTCGGATGGACATACCGGAATTCAGTGGTGGCCTTAAAGGTGATGACTTTATCGATTGGCCGGCTCAAGTCGAAGAATTACTGGATTACAAGGAGGTTCCAGACGACAAGCGTGTGCTCCTGGTTGCTACCCGTCTGGTGGGCACGCGCAAGCTTGGTGGCAACAATTGAAGAATTCTCATGTTCGTCAGGGTAAGGCGAATATCACAATCTGGGAGAAATTTAAGAAGAAGATTAGGGTTGCGTTCTTGCCATATAATTACGACCGAGAAGTTTATCAACGCTTTCAACTTCTTCGTCAAGGCGCTCGTTCCGTTGATGACTATACTCAGGAATTCTACCAACTGCAGGCTCACATTGACCTTTCTGAATCCTCTGATCAGATGGTTTCTCGTTATATCGGTGGTCTGCATGTGCAATTACAGGACGTGCTCAACATGTTTGATCCTCTGAGTGTGTCCGAAGCTTATCAACATGCCTTACAGGCGGAGAAACAAGCAGCTCGGCGTGCCAATCCCGGGTTTCGACAATCCAATTCCAGTGGTCCATCTGCACCCAACCCCCGCGGAACCATCGAACAACCACCTTTCCCACCCGTTCGAGCTTCTACGGCACCCCCACCCCCTCAAGGTCGCGGTGGCGGTTTGCGATGTTTCAACTGTGGTGAACCTAGCCATAGACAGTCTGAGTGTCGGAAATCAGCCATTGGCACACGAGGTCTGTTCACCGACAATGCTGAAGAGGTACTTGCTTATGATGCTACTTATGATAACCTTGTTTATGATACCTATGACCCCAATGATGAAGTGGATGAAGAGCATATCACTGGCGATACCGTCGATCTTTTAATGGTGCGACGCACATTCTTGTAACCTCGAGCCCCTGAAGAAGATGCTACTCGGCTGCGCACCAACCTGTTCCAGTCGACGTGCACTATCGGTAGAAAAGTGTGCACCTTCATTATCGACACAGGCAGTTGCGAGAACATGATTTCGGATACGGCAGTCACGAAGTTGGGTCTCACTGTGGACAATAATCCGAAGCCGTATAAACTTGCTTGGCTCAAAAAGGGTATGGATATCACTGTCTCTAAGCGTGCTCTTGTGCAATTCTCTATTTGTACTACATATAATGATCAGATATCGTGTGATGTGGTTCCTATGGATGCTTGTCATTTACTTCTTGGTCGTCCCTGGCAATATGACCTCGATGTGCAGCATAGCGGTCGTTCCAACACCTATTCCTTTATATTTCATGGCAAAAAGACAGCGCTTGTCCCGAACAAGCCTCCCAGTACACCTATCGCGGGCGAACAGAAACAACCTGTATTACTGTATCGTGCCCCTTTTCAGGCTGCAGTGGAGGACTCAAAAGTAGTGTTTTTGTTATTTTCTCATGATATTACAGCTAATCGTTCTGACGATGTGGCGGTAGTAGTTCAGTCTTTACTGCAGGAATTTGCTGATGTATTCCCTGAGTCCCTACCGCCTAACTTGCCCCCTCTGCGTGATATTCAACACCATATTGATCTAGTTCCTGGTGCGGCACTGCCTAATCGGCCACATTATCGTATGAGCCCGAAGGAACATGAGGAGCTGCGTAGGCAAGTTGAAGAATTACTCGCTAAGGGTCACATTCGTGAGAGCCTTAGCCCTTGCGCTGTCCTGACCCTCCTCACCCCCAAAAAGGACGGCACCTGGCGCATGTGTGTCGACAGTCGGGCAATTAACAAAATAACGGTACGCTATATGTTTCGTCCTGAACCGCATGATGCAACGGCCTTGACGAATCTTCAAGTTGATCATTGTGTAGAGTCCTAGTCGGGGTGTCGGAACCCACAAGTGTCAGACTGTCAATATGTCGCATTGTTAGAATATTGATATGTCGGCTGTCTTTGGGCCCATAAAATGGCTAAGTGTTTGAATATGTGGTTGATCACATGTTGCAGACATCACTGTCCCCAGAGTGTTAGGACGTTATCTTCAAGTTGTGCTTATACGCGTCCTGCCTTGTACACACGCTTGTTGTCCGAACCTGCATACGGGGCAGTAACCAGCACAGAGGGGGGGGGGGGGGGGTAGGGGGTGGTGCCGGTTGAGCCCTCTCCGATGCTAAATTGAGAATTTTAGAGAGAGAAAGCTAGCGAGAAGTCAAAGCTCCAAAGCCAATCTCAAGTGGAAATTACCCTTAAATGAATGGCCTAGGTCCCCTTTTTATAGGCAACCTTAGAACCGAACCCGGTTTTTGAGCGGTTTGACGCCGATTTTAAGGAAAATGTGAACCGTCGTCTGGTTTGATCAATGTTAGCTATTGGAAAACTCTAACTTAGTGTGGTGACACAAATGGAACACGTGCGCTGCAGATGACGACTCGGGTTACGTCGGGTTCGGACGATCCCGACGTATTCCGGGTCGTCTTGGGTAATCCGGAGGTCCGGTCCGGGCGCGTATGTCGCGCGTCCAGACCGTTTTGAACCTCGGGGATGTGTTTTCGAACCGTTTATGTGATTTTGACGTGTTTACGAGGTCCGGAATATAAATACGAACCCAAATTGGGCGAATATCCATCATTTTCCCCCGAGTCAAGTGACGGTTCAAACGTTGCTTGACTCTATTTTAAAATAGGACAATCGTCAAATTTAGGTTCGGTGCTGACCTCAGAAGTTGATTGATTGGCGATTGGATACTTGAACTTTCATTTCGTCAATCATTGATTTTTCTTGACGAGTGATTCGTTATTTGCTGACAGGGTTAGTGTAGCATATATATATATATATATAATGGGTGCATATGATCATATTCCTAAATGTCAACATGCATAAAGATGCACTAATCATGGATGTGTTCAATACGTACATGACGAGTGTGATGATAACGATGTTTATGATACGATGATGTTTTATTAATAATGAAATCATGTGATCAATCATATGATGATAAAAACATGGATCATGCCTTACGATAAACTAGATGATCGCAATTAGATCATGGGTACTTAGCATGTGAGCATGATTGCATATAACGCGTCATGAAGTGTCATATGTTGTAATAATGATGTAAACATGCTTAGTCATGATGCTAAGGACTTATAGAGAAATAGAAAGGAATTTATGACTTATCTAAAAGTGTGAACACTATTGGGAAAATAGGAGAGAGAATACCCAGTTGTTAAACATTCATCCTTAATAGTTTTCAAGATTCTTTCCTTTCTTGAAGAAGAAGAAACTTTTGGAGAAGCCAATTTTGGGGCTAAGCACATTTGAAGACCAAGCAATTTTGGGGCAGCCATATAAGGCTCATTACCGACGGAATTCCGACGAAGAAAGGAGGTGGCCACGGTGCAATTCACGGCGGCGCGTGGAATTCCGGTGGCGGCGGGTGACTTCTGGCGGTGTTGGGCAGCTTTCCGGGGTCGTCTCGTGGTGGCGAGTCTAATTTCGGGTATGGCTGGACCCTTCGAAACTTCGTTTAAGTTCAATTCGATCTTGATTGCCTCTTGAATTTGTTAATCTAGGATGCACACTCATTGTAATTTTTTAAGAATTTTTGGAATTTCATGTAAAAATTGATATTTGGCCCAAAGCCTTCGTTTTAGGGGTGTCGTAGTCCATTCGGGGTTGAAAAACCCTAAATTTCGAAATTCTCCAAATAAATTATAAAAATTACAGAATTTTATTTAAGTAATAAAAGAAATAAGTTTCAAGTTTCCATAATCCTCCGCCAAATATATTCATCGGAAACTGCATAATCTTCGCTGTTCAACCTCCACTTCAATTCCACTCGTGGAGCTCCACATCGCAAAATGCTTATGGCCTCCATTTTTACTTCGTCTAGTGTAATGCTCTGATGAACTTGTATGACATACATCTCACCATTTTGATACGCCGCTTCCCATTATTTCATGTCATATGGTCCGTTGAACTCAAAATATATTTTCACCATTTTTCTAATAAATAGTTAAGAGATAATTAACACATACACAATCTAAAATAACTAAATTAAGGAAATGATGACGGACCAAAATGCCTACGTTTAATACAATAAAATTTTCCGTCCAAAAAATATATGGTTATTACATTTCTAGTGCAATGAATAAATAATAAATTATTATCACAATAGTTAATGTACTTTAGTTTTATTTGGCAAAAAAAAAAAAAAAACTTCAGTTGAAAATCTTAAATACCCGAAAAGTGGTGAAATTTTTTCATTAAAAAAACTTGATTATTAAATATCTAAGACTATAAGTATTAGAATACGGTACAATAAACAAAAATAATACATTTTAATTAATGACGTGAGTTTATAATTTGGAATTGTTATTATTATATATAATGTATCAAATTTTTCATTGTTTAAATTATTAACGGTAAAGATGATTTAAAAATTTATTTAGTATTTTATAAATATTGTATAGATATTAGATTTACATATAAACCGTTAAATATTTGTTTCTTTATTTTACGTACAAACCAAATAAGGAGATAAAAACATTTCTTAATTTGCAGTCAATTAATATTTTTATCTAAACTTATAGAGCTCCAATTAAATTAGAAAATGTAGATTGAGAAATTTTTTATATAAGTTATCAACAGTCGAACTATTTACTACTAGATGCTAACCCCGCGCACCACGAGGGTAAGAAAATCAAACTAAAAAAATTAAGTCTAGCATCGTTGAAATTAGATTTGAGATTAGTTTTTTTTTTTAAATATTTTCATAAATTTATAAATGAAAAATTTATCTATTCAAACGGTATAATTTTTTTCTCTATTTATGTAAGTAATGTAAAGTTATATTATATTATATTATATTATATTATATTATATTATATTATATTATATTATATTATATTATATTATATTATATTATATTATATTATATTATATTATATTATATTATATTATATTATATTATATTATATTATATTTTTACGGTTATTAGTAATAATTTTAATATTATACATATCATATTTGTATACATGGCGACCTTGTTAATTAAACTATATATGTTTATCATTTAAATAGACTATTTTGATATTTTGGTTATTTTTATGTAGAAACTAAAATAGAATAGAAAAATCTTTATATTTACAGTTATTCAATATTTTTTTATCATAAAACTGATATGACGTGAAACAAACTAATTTACTGTTGTTTATCCAAAAAAAATTAACATTGGCGATTCCTAAGAGAAATATGCACAATTTTTCACCCATATCGAAAATACTATAAATTACAAATAAATTAAAAATATTAGATGTGGTACACAAATTTTATAATTATAATGCTATAAATACTACAAATTACAAATAAATAAATATTAGTATGTGAATATCTTGATAATTTGAAGGAATCATTCTTTGTTGCATTTTTACCAAAGATCAGACATCAAATTTTTTTTTGTTACCTAAATGTATATGCTCTCCAAATTATTAATACATAGTAAAAAAAAAAAATTGTCAACTCTTACCAATTTTAGTGTCCTTTTGAAATTTTCAACTCCGTTCCTTGCGACCCGAGCATCTACAACAATGTTTTTGATGACTCAAACCCCTAACACAAAAACGCACAATAGTTAGATTCTATAAGGAACAGTTTACGTTAAATTTTTTATTTTTTTATTTTAGACATAAAATGATAATAATAACAATAAAAAATTATCTTGCATGAACATATGGATTCACTCATCCACCTAAAGGAGATTAGTGTTTGGTTGGTTAGTTTTTCTGGGACATTATGATTTCAAAGATTTTATCCTCCTATATAGGTACAACAAATGAAGTAATGTGTACGGAGTTTTGATACGTAAATATATTATTTACATATTTTCTATGATACCTGCTATATTAAAAGTCAAGTTATCTCCTACTTAACCGTTGGAAACATTTGCTGGTTCATAGGAATATGCTATTTATTTATTTATTTTTTGTATATATTTACCCCATAAATATAGTGTTTTCTTTTTTTTTACAAAGATCATAATATTGTGTTTTTTTTCAAATAGTTTCTAGCATTTTAAAATATGTACATATAAGCAGCGTATAATTATGAAAATACTGTAACTATAGAGGCCAATAAGAGTTTTGAAATGCTCCAAATACATCTAGGAGTAGAATGTAAACTCTGAATCCGAATCAAAATGAGGTCTCCAAATACAATTCTAAATATATTTGTATCAAATGAACACATACATGTGTAAAATGAATGGGGCAAGGCTTGCTTAAATAGCAAAAGCAAGCCTTGCCCCTGCCCAGCGACCAGCCGCTGAGGGATGAAAGAGCGCATTGATTTGACTGCGCTGCTGAGGGAATCATCCCTCAGCAGTCACATCGCTGCGCTCTCTCAAAGAGCGCAGCGATGTGATGCAGCATGGAACAGTTGTTCCCTGCTGCTGCTCCGCTATATCAAAGAGCGGAGCACAGTGTTCGGGGCTCTTTGAAAGAGCCCCGACCCCCATTTTTGTAATTGACAAAAAATGTTTTACATTTCGGTATTTGCAACATGCTAGATCACCATTTAGGGAAAAAATTCAAACCATTTATATTTTAATTATTGGGCCAGTCCAGTATGTCAAACCCTGACGAATTAAAAACGAACTGAATTTTCTCAATCGGTTCGACCTAATCAGGTCGGGTCGGACCGAGGTAACTGAGTGGATCTAACCGAACCGGTTTTGTGTGTTGAACCGAACTGAATCCTATTTTTATTGGACCGATTCGGACCGAACCAAATTTTAAATTAAAACAGAACCGAACCGTTTTTACCGAACCGGATTTTGCGGACCGGACCTGAACCATATTTCCTAGACCGAACTGAACCGGACCAAATCGGACTGGAAGACTGAACTGAACTGTATTTTCAAAACCGAATTCAAGTCAACTAAAATAGGGATGTCAAGTTTTAAAATCCAAATGTTTTGAACATTAATAGGCCTACACAGTGCTCAATGGTTGATAACCTTATGCATTGTTTCGATTATGGGGATGGATCTCGGAAATACACGTTTTTGGGACTGGTATAATTAGTGGGCTGAATTGCAATTGTTTATTATTCAATATATATTTATGCATGATTAGAACTGTTTTCTTGACTGAGTCAAGCTAGCTAGATATTGCATATTGTGGGCTGAGCCCTGGTTAAATATATGGAATGCGCATTAGGATAGACATGCTATGTTGGTTGGAAATGCCTAGGATTCATGTCTAGAATGTTGCGTGAATTATTTTAAAATCAACCCATAATGTATAGAATTTTAGAAATGCCTGGTTAAATAAGCATGAATTGCAAATCAGCCTCTAATGTTTAAAATTATTTTATAAACGAAAACCAGTCGCCAAATTTGTATGATGGATGTGAATGTTACATGTTTGACACGTATACTAGAATGTTGAGGATGAAGTTGCATTTGATAATTTACTTGAAAGTAGAATTATGTATGCAAGCATGAGTTCCTCGGAACATTAGACACATGACGCGTAAGCATGAGTGTGGTTTATGTGATGAATGTTACTGGCGTATGATAATTTACATGGATAGTAGAATTATGTATGCATGAGTAAATTCATCGGAATATTTCTCCAAAATAAAAGGGTCTTGGGAAAGCCAAGATCGGGTATGCTTATTTTAAATTTCCCGTTCCGGTAATTTGCGATTAAAACCGTTTTAAAAGACTGATCTATTAGATGGAAGACGACGATGATGTGAACACTTTCACAGCCATCTTCCATTGGTTTACTGGTGGTCGGTTGGTTTAGATGACTGAGGAATTATTATTTGTTGGATTTCATCTTAACAGATATTTGATGTATGCAATTCTTTCTCAAAATGTTATTGTCTCCCTGATTATGCGTGATTATCAAAGTGTTAAGTAACGAATTACAACATAGATGACATCATCTTGTGCTAATGAGCTTTTGATTGTGACCAACTACGATTCGTGGAGCAAGCGCGTCGGTTCAGTGTTGGAGGATATTGGCCTAATAGGTCACATTCAGAAGTCCATGAGCTGCCCAAATGCTGGTCTAACCAAAGACCTAGCATTTGCCCATTTTCAATGGGAGCAAGATGAAAAGAAAGCAAATGAGATATTGCTGACATAGATGTCTCAGGAATTCCGTGATGAGTATAAGGATGTTCCGATTACAAAGGACATTTGGGATGCCGTCTTCCTGAGATATGGAAACGGCATGGCAATAATCTTGCACCCACTTATACCAATAATGGAAGAAAGCTTAAACAGCACAGCAAGAGTGTACTTGAAAAGGTATATGATCTCCTTGGCATGTTGAAACCACTGGAAGAAGAAGGTCAGGTGGGTGAATGGGATAAAATTCAAGCCATCATCGGGGTACTCCCGAAGTCTTGGAGAGCAGCCAAGGCTTTACTGACTGCTACTGGTTCTGTGTTAGATCTTGCATCAGTCCTGAAATTCATCGAGATGGAACAAGCTCGACTGAAATCAATACCGGGGCGAGCTGGGCAAGGAAAGAGAAAGATGACGAAAAAAAGGAAAGAAACAACAGGTTGTCGACGGTAAAATGTTGACAAAGCCTAAACCATGCAATTTCCGACTAAAATCAGAGATAGTCCGCGGGAACTCCAGTCCACGCCGAATAGGCGTGTTAGCATATGATGACGTGGCGCCATAATTGGTAGCCCGTTAATATATGTGGTTACCTAAGATAATTAGGTAAATGTCACATTAGGGCTAATTGGGCTCGACCCAATTCCCATGTGACATGGGATGCCCAAAATTGGGCCTCCCACCCACATAGGTCGGCCGAAACCCTAGATAGGATGGGAGGAGGATTTTCTCCTCCTCCCACTATATAAGGAGGTCTTGGGGTCATTCCCAAAACACACCTTGATCACAACTCCTCTTAAGTTGTGATTTGAGAGAAACTCATTTCTCTCTGGCCTAGTTTCGGCCGGCCCCTATAACACCACCATTAGTGTGCCAAATTACTTTCGAGCATTCAGTCTGAGGTTCCATCTCCGTTGAAGAATCGATCAGAGGTCTTGTTGTGGAGCTACATCGCGTGGGACTTCTTCTGACGAAGAACTTGCACGTGGTTCCGACCGGAGGATCAGAACTCCCTCCACATCGTTCTCGGGCAAGAAAGCTAAATGGTATGTGTACTAATTCCGCTGCGTAGATTTGATATCTTGCTAGTACACGTTTAGCATTCCGTAGTATTACGTCCCCGTAATCATACAGTGGTATCAGAGCCTGAGTTAGGAGTTCTTAAAATTTTGATAAACTGATGTTCTTAATCTATGAAAAATCCGAAATTTTTTTAGGTTGATGAACATCAATATGTGTTCCAAAATTTTCAACATAATATCATGTATTTGATCTTTAAAAACTTAAAATTTTCGAAATTTATGTGTTTTTGAAGATCAAAACCGAAAATTTGTTATGAATTTGAGTTTGATGTTCATAATCTTCAAAGGATAACTTTCCACTTCCTCATATTGACATGTTAGTCGATAACACGCCACGACATAACATGTTCTCATTCATGGATGGGTTCTCTTGATACAATCAAATCAAGATGCGGAAGAGGACAAGTCAAAAACCACTTTCATCACGATGTGGGGCACGTTTTGCTACAAGGTCATGCCGTTCGGACTCAAGAATGCGGGGGCAACTTACCAGAGAGCAATGGTGACATTGTTCCATGACATGATGCATAAGCAGATAGAAGTGTACGTCGATGATATGATCGCAAAGTCCCGTGAAGATGAAGACCACCTTGTCAACTTGCGGATGCTCTTTGAACGGCTCAAGAAGTTTAAACTCAGATTGAATCCAGCAAAATGCACATTTAGAGTCACGTCTGGCAAGTTGTTGGGATTTATAGTCAGCAAGAAGGGTATAGAAGTGGATCCCGACAAGGTCAAGGCAATCATAGACCTTCCTGTTAGCATAAGGTGTACGGGCGCCGTAAATGGTAGCCCGTTATATTGTATGTGTTACCTGAGACAATTGGGTAAATGTCATATTAAGGTAATTGGGGTTGTCCTAATTCCTAATTGACATGAGAGGCCCAAATATTGGGCCTCCCACATCAATAGGCCGGCCAAAATGCCTGAAATTAGCTCGATTTGCTTGTCCACCCGTGAAGGAGGTTTGTGGAGCTGGGGGTACTTGAGTCACTAGCTGAGCCGTGGGGGTTGCCAACTGCATCGGGTAGACTGCGCCTACAGTTGCGTCTTTTGGGAGTGGCTTTTTGGCGCCACTTTTCTTCAGACTGTCTTCTTGGTAGCCTTTGAGAGGATCTTCAATCTTCCCCATCCGGATCCCCTGCTCGATCATCTCTCTGGATTTCACTAGGTCGGCAAAATTTGTAGAAACATGTCCCAATAAATGGGACTAGTACGCTCCCAGCGGAATAATGTACACATACCTCAATAGCTTTCCTGCCCAAGAACGTTGTGGAGGGATTTTCGATCCTCCGGTCGGAACCCGTACAAGTTCTTCGTGAGAAGAAGTCTTACGCGGTTTTGGTGGCTACCAATTACGGCGCCACGTCACCACATGCTAACAGTTTTAACCGCTTACCCGATGCCTCAGGGTAGCGATATGGCAAGACGTTACTTGCATAATTTGGTAAGTTTTAAAGCCGCTTACTTGATGCCTCAAGATAGCGTTTTGGCAAGACGCGACTTGCGATATTCGCTTTACCGCTTACTCGATAATTCGAGATAGCGTTGTGGCAAGACGTTACTTTCTTTATTTGGTACTTTTTAAAGCTGCTTACTCGATGCCTCGAGATAGCGTTTTGGCAAGACGCGACTTGCAAAAGTTAGTGCGTTTTCCGCCGCTTGGTATTCTAAGGTATGGCGTTATGGCAAGACGTTATTTTCTTGATTTGGTACATTTTACGACCGCTTACTCAATGCCTGAAGATAGCATTTTGGAAAGGCGCTACTTGCATGTGCGTTTTTCCACCGCTTGGTTTTCCAAGATATGGCGTTGGTGCAAGACGCTACTTGCAATTTTTGATGCATTTTGAAATTATATGACCGTTACTTGGCTTTTCCGAAGTAAGGTCGCGACTTGGTCGGCTTTGCCGCTGTGCATTTGTGTTTTCTAACCGTCTAATTGATATGTTCAAGGTGACGTTATGACAAGACGCAACTTGTAAGATTTGGTGTGTTTTAGGTGTGCATGCCAGAGATCGCGATGCGACTTGCCTCTTCATCGACCTAGTTCAGGGCTCAGTGCGACATGACTATCTGTGGTAAGTCGTTGCTACTTGGTATTTATACCATAGTAGGCTGGACATAATAGTATCCAGTATCTACTATTCTCAGTGTTTGCTCCTGAGTTAATGGTAATCGTACTACTTGGTGTTTGTCCCAAGTATGCACTTCACCCTATGGAATAGCAATCGTGCTAGTTTGTGTTTGTTCCAAAGTAGGCACGTCACTTTATTGTATAGAAATCGTGTTACTTGGCATTTGTTCCAAAGTAGGCACGTCACTTTATTGATAGCAATCGTGCTAGTTGGTATTTGTTCCAAAGTAGGCACGTCACTTTATTGATAGCAACCGTGCTACTTGGTTTTGGTTCCAAAGTAGGCACGTCACTTTATGGATAGAAATCGTGCTACTCGGTGTTGGTTCCAAAGTACGCACGTCACTTTATTGATAGCAATCATGCTACTTGGTGTTGGTTCCAAAGTAGGCACATCACTTTATTGATAGCAATCGTGCTACTTGGTGTTGGTTCCAAAGTAGTCACGTCACTTTATTGAATTCACTCGGTGTTTGTTTTGTGGGTAATTTTGATCCTACTGTTGGGTGATCAGCTCAGAGGATGTTGAAGGTTGTATGCAACCTGGTCTTCTGGGCCCATTATATAACCGATGTAAGTCAGAGGTCACTGATGGACATGCTTATCTTCATAGAGTTACCACTACTTTGTGATTTTTTAAAGTAGGGTGTGAGTTGTATATGACCTGGTCGCATCAAAAGACATTCATTACTTAGTCATTCAAAATATTTACATTACGGAGTCTGCAGATCTCCGCTTAGGATCTTACTTAAAAACATAAAAGTTATCAACTACTGGGTACGCTCTCCATATAGGAAGTTCATTCTTAGCTTAGAAAAGTAAATGTGAGGATACTGGAAAAGATATGTAGACATGGCCTTTGTCAAGGACTGCTTCATTCAAAGCGAGGCACCACATAGTCTTGTAGCCTTCCCTGTCGTATCAGGCATTCAACCTCGATCTTCAAAGCCATACACTCATTAGTGTGGTGCCCCCATGTCTCGTGGTGATCACACCATTCAGCTGTGTTGATTCCAATAACGGCTCGTTCCTCTTGACTTGGGGTGGTATCACGTACCACAAGCGCTCCTTATGTAATTCTTCCAGGCTTATGTTCAACGGACTGAACCCAAACCCGACTCTTGTTTCTTCGTTTTCCACAACCTTTTCTTCGGTCGCAAGGTCGGTACTCTGCAATTATTTTTCAGCTTCTTCTTCGGTCGTGAGACCGTTGGTCTGCAATTCATTTTCTTCATTCCTGATGGCTTCTTCTAGCCTTTCTCTCAGCTCTCTTATTGTAGTTGTTACAACTACATGCATGCCCCTGAAATATCTGATGTGTGATCTTCTCAGATTTCTGAAGAAGGTTCGAATGACTTCTCCCTTCTTAGCATACAACTCGGTTGCATTCTTGAGAATCTTGAGAAGTAGTTGCTTATTGTCTTTTCAAGTCGCTGCCGGATGTCATCAACATGGCGATGACCCCAGGCGATTGCCATATTTGTTCTTCTCTCTATCTCTTCTTCTTTTTACTCATATCGTCATTCCTGGCTTTTGGGAGTCGAAACCATTTTCATTCTAGCCTTATTGGCTGGTGTTCTTATCATTATCTTGTAACTCAGTTGTTTACTTAGGTGTAACGGCTGTCCGTACACCCATCCCTTCAACATACTCTACTTCTTCCATGCCCGCGGAGTTGTCTCTTCTCTTTCATTGCTTGGTATTCCAACCATTGCAACGCTCGGGCCTTGTTGTACTTTTCTTTTCATCGCATTGACGTAGCTCTTTCGTGCTGTTGTCTGATCACCCAACACTTCGCCAATTTTGTTTGGAGTCAGGAACTTCAACTTTTGATGGGCTGTAGAAGCGACTATTACGCGGGTTTATAGTTGTTCTAGCAAGGATGCCATTATATTCACCTAGGTTTTTTACCACGAAAAAGTTCACATTTGTGTGGATTTGTTTCCATCCTTGTCCCAAAGTCATTGGCAGCATTATAATTCCTAGCGGATATGTTGATCTTCCAGCGAAGCTTACCAGTGGGAAGTCCACCAGTGTTAGGATTTTTTTGACATCAAAATTGGCTATGTCAGCCGTTATCACTAGAGCATCATCATGTGGGAACACTATGTGATCCATGTCTTTTTTAGAGAACTGGATGACCATGTCTTCCTCTTCTCTTTGCCTTTTCCCCTAGATTGCCATGTTTTCGGTCTGGGAAGCATACACTTCCCATGCATTGGAAGATTGTCCTCCTGCGCCTATGCCCCCATTAATGACATTGATGGTTCCTTTCTTGGGTAGAGGTGGGTTGTCATCCATCCTTCATTTTCCTTTGTCAATAGGCAGTGACCTAGGAGGTGGCGATCGCTCTCTTTTGTTTCCTGTATTGACATAGTGCTTTAAACGTCCCTGTTGGATTTCATTGTCAATTTTCTCTCTCAAAGTATTACAGGAATTCGTGTGATGTCCACGAGCTTCGTGAAATCTACACCATTTGTTATTGTTTGGACCCATTTGCTGAGTTGGCTTTTTCGAAGCCGGAATCCACATTCCTTGTTCTTTCATTTCCCGGAAGATGACTGTAAGAGGCGCGCTCAGGGGTATGAATTTGATAGCATTCACGCTATCTGGCCTTCTTTGTTCATTAAAACTCCTTTTTATAGGGGGAATCCATTATTTTGCTCTTGGGTTTGGCGACCCTTGTTGCGGTTTACCCTTTCCAGTCTTGTTTCCTTTAGTTTTACCTGGAGGAACTGGTGTCACGCCTAATGGCCCTAGACCTTTCTAGGTCTATGTGCGCCTTTACCCGCGCTGCGAGTTCTTCTACTGTGTTAACCATTTCCAGAGCCATGCTATCCACTAAGAGTGCTACCCAGCGTCTCAAATTTCTCATAAATTCTCGAATTTCCCCCCTATGATAAGTCTGTCTCAATTTCTGCTAGGTTCTGACTGAAGCTAGTGTAGTAACTCGCTAATGTTTCCTCATGCTCTTGGTGTACGTCATCAATGACATTGGATCCTTTCATGAGCTGTCTTTATCCTAGGTATCTTTGAATAAACTGGACTATTAATTGCATCCATGAGCTTATTGATCTTTTCGGCAATCCGAATAACTAGTGTGAAGTTGCCCCTGTCAATGTCATTGCAAATGATAGAGCCATATGTCTTTCATCACTTGTGAGTCCCATCAAGGAAGCCTCGTGCTGCTGCACATGCTTCATTGGGTCGCCCTTTCCATTGTATTTCTCTATCTTCCCAGGAGATATCCCCTCGGGGAAACGCATATCTATGAGCTCTTGCACGAAGGGGTGTGAAGACTTGTCACTTAAGCTATGTAAAGCTTTGCCCTTTGCTTCCATCATCTTCCTTGTTACCGATGCTTCTATTTCCTCCATTGTCATTGCTACCTGGGGCGGGTTGGTAAGTGCATTTTAGTTTGTTCTGATCCATTGGTGGATACTAGGCCTGAAAAGACTAATAGTATGGACTTTGGTGGTATTGATACTCGTATGGAGACGATGGTGGTGGTCTCCACGGCTGTGGTGGGGGCACTCGTTCCTCTCTTGTCATATAAGATTGCACCCCTGCTGGGACGTGTTGATATTGTTGGGCAGGAGGCGGGATATGTGATTGCCTTGTAGCATAGTGTATAGACGACTGCCTTGCATACTATGGTATAGGCGGCTGCCTTTCTTGCTGGTGAGTAGGCTGCTGCCTCACAAATTGTGGATGATTGTTTTCCTCAGCTTGTGCCATGCTCGGGCTTGCTCTTGCTGGATGTTGACGGTTCTGTCCAATAGGGGGTGGTACATAATCTCTTGTCCCCATTGCTTCTCTCATTGCTTATCTATAAGCCATTAGATCATTTATGGGGTGGTCATATGACGACATTCTTTGAGATGACATTCTGTATGGTTGTTCCTGTGGAGGCATGCCATAGGGGAATCCTTGTGTGGGGGGTGGTGGGGGGGGGGGGGGGGGTGGCTCCCAGTTGTGGTCTTTGGGATTGCGCTTGAGTGCTTGTTCTAACTTCCTTGCTCGGGTGCCTACGCACCATAGGTGTCGAGGCGGTCGAAAACTCGTCTTGAGGAGGGTGTTGCACCTCCTTTTGCTTGGTCATTCTTGGAACTTTGAAATGGGATGTAGTGGCGGTCTTGAACTTTCGGGTGGAGGCTCATTCCCCGTTAGGGGCTCGCCCCTTGACTGTCCACTTGCTGTCATCGATCTAGTTACAGCTCGGCTTTTCTTCGAGTCAAAAGGACGGCGCCATTGATGGATCACGCGCGTCGAGGTACCGGTCTTGATGGTGTTATCGAGTCGAGATCGCTTGTCTTGCTCGTGTTCCGCTCTTCTCGATCTTCCTCTCGATAACCTGCAAAATGGATAAGCAAGAGGGGTGTCCGGCGAACCCTCTCTGATGCTTAAATGAGTATCCGGTTTAGAGAGATAAAGTTCTAGAGAGAGGTCAGAGCATTCAAAGTGAGATCAAGTTGTAAATGAGAGATATGATGTCCTATTTAAAGTAGGGGTGGCAATTGCTGACACGACACGACGACACGATCTGACACGGACCTGCTTTTTTTCGTGTCCTGATCTACACGAAAATCTGACCGTGTCTGATAGATCTGTGACACGACTAGACACGTTTTTAGGCAAGTCCGTGTAGATCTGATCTGTAGGTCCACACGATAGACACGCATCGACACGACTTATTTGAAACTTAATATTTATATAAAGCCCAATAATTTTGCCAAAAAAAATATATAATGATCAATAATAATTTTAAAAATATTGCAACTATTTAGTACATTAATCTATTTAAAAAAAACTTATAATATGATTGTCTGTAATAATAAAAACTTCTATTGGCAAAAAAAACTTATAATATGATTTCATGTGCTAGCTTCAAGATAACTTGAAATTTAGATATCGGCTTATTTTGTTTGTAATGTTCGATTTTTTATATTTAAGTAATTTTTCTTTATGAACTTATTATTTATATAATGAGAAGATTCAATTATTTCTCAAAATATGATGGTGCTTGATTTAGGATGATTTTGTAACATTTGTAAAAGTTTTTGGGCTAAAAAGTGTAATATTTTTTGGTGTAAAAACAAAATTCCGTGTCTCGTGTCTGTGTTCCGTGTGACACGATATCTGCCAACTCCCGTGTGACACGAGAACTGTCTGTGTCATATTTAAAGTGATCTGTTTAGACACGATAGATCTGTTGACACGTATGTCACTAGTGACACGACACGAATCGACACGACACGACCTGTTTGCCACCCCTAATTTAAAGAGATCATGATCTTGGCATCGAAGGGCCCACAGTATTAGGTGGAGTCCGCGTGATATTTCATACGGGACAGAATGACCTTCATACGCATAGCCGGTATGGTTACCGAGCGTCGAGGCCGAACGCGGGGACGCGTCGGCCCCCTCTCGACCGGACTAGTCCGGTCCCCTTTGGTCGGACTAGTCTGGTCCCTTTGGCCGGACTAGTCCGGTCGGAGGCCTTTTTTAGGTGGACTAACGCGTTTTCAGGTCTCGATCACTCGATTATCAAGTTTCGGTGTCCAACCATGTTTGGGGTCGACGGGGTGACCAAATCGAGTCTAAGAGCACTTCCAATGGTGAGTTCCTAGTTCCTCCACATCACCCGCCACGTCACTGCCAACTCATCAAAGTGGGAACTGCTACTGTAAATGCTACAGTAAAATAGGAACTCTCTCCAGTGGTGGAGACCTAGTTCCACTTCCAAATTGGGAGCCACATAATTCTATACTCACAATACAACTTTTTGTACAAAATTTTATATAAATAAATTAAATATTTATAAATACAAAATTATTTTGGTATTTAAATAATTATATAAAAAGTTACTAACATAATATATAAATAAGCATGTAATTTTGTTAAATATGATTGTCATAATTTAAAAATCATATTACAGAAAAGTACAAATAATATGTTAAAATTTTCAACTAAAAAAATGAGAATATTATATATACACATATACATATTTGAGACAACATAGAATTAGCACATGCATATTAAAATCAAATAGATGTTTGGCCATATTTTTTTAAGCATTATATATAAATTAAATATTCATATTTTAAAAAAATACGGACATGAACAAATCAATGAATGAGATTCAAGTGTTAGACTGAGTTAATTAAAATAAACTTGGAAAAAAATATGTACAAAATCATAAAAATGTAATTGATTGTTTAACAAAATTTCACATTTTTTAAGAATCGTCAAAGTTTCAATTTTAGATCAAATATTTGGGTTCCAACTTTGACCGACGTGTGTTGTTAATTATCCCAAAATTTGAAAGTTGACGTTGTTAGGTTAGTTCAGTTATTTACGTACTATACGTTTAAAAGTAATTACGATTCTTTTGGTATTTAAAATTTGTATAAAAACAAATATAATATATAAGTGAGCACATAATTTTTTAAATATAATGATTGCAACAATTTAAAAATTACATTACAAAAAAAGTATAAAAACAATACATTAAAGTTGTCAATTAAAATAAAAATTAACATATATCTATATATATATATATATATATATATATATATATATATATTTATAAGAATACATAGAATTGTCACACACATTACTAAATTGCCAGAGATGTTCGACCAAATCGTCTTGAAATTTTTTTTTTTTTGCTAGTTTGATTTAGTAATTCACTATGGAATAATCAAATATAACTTTAGTTGTGTTGAATCTTTTCAATAATATACGCTACTTTACTATAGAAATATTACTAATATGTGCAGTATTTACTCAACGTGCATGATGATTGATAAATATAATTATTGATATAATAATAGTGATTAATTAAATTAACTGAATCAATATTATTTCATCATGTCGGTGTATATCTGCTATTCATCGATTGACATGTCTTGATACATCGTCGTTAGCAGAATCACGTTTATGCACATTAATTAGATACATATTAGTAAATCAGTTAAAGTTGAAACCCTCATGTGTTTTCTAATGATTTTAATATATATAAAACAAAAATATATTGTATATCATCCTAAAATATATTGTATATCATCCTAATCATGCTTAGTGGCGCCTAGTCAGCGTTAGTGGCAAATCTAAGAACTAGGAACTCCCATTTTAGAACTCGGAACTCCCATTGGAATGCAAAGTTCCTATTTAATCATTAAAAGTAGGAACCAACAGTAAGTGGAACTAGGAACTCTCTACAATGACAAATTTACAAAATGAAATAAGAACAAGGAACTACCATTGGAAGTGCTTTAAGTGAGGTTCAATTGGGTGTATATCCATCAGATCACTATTCTAGTCAAATATATTTTTCCATCTCTAATGCGATGTGATTTAAGTGCCAAAACTATCATGAAACTACATATGGTGCTTTTTATAATATTTTGAAGTTTTTCCTTAATGGTTAACTGAATTAGTGAACGGAGCAAATAAACTAATAAGTCTTTGGTCCAACATGTTTGACAACTTTTGGGTTTTGGTCCAACATTTTTTTTTTGCCTAGTTTTGGTACAGTATGTTTGACAACTTTTGGCTTTTGGTCCATCTGTTAGTTGACCGTCAGTTTGACCGTTAAATAATCACGTGACTTGCACATGCCTAGCCCCATATTTTCATTTTGTTCAGTTTAGTCCTCAAATTTAATGTCCTAACTTTTTAATTTTGCTATTTATCTCCTTCATGTTGTAATTTGTAATTCACCATATGTCAATTTGCCCTTAGGATTCACCATGTCCAATAGGTTTTTAGAAAAAAAATTACAAAACCATTAATTTTTACTTCTATTAAAAAAAAAAAAAAAAAACGCATTTGGCCGGGTTGGGGCAACCCGGCCAACTGTTTTTTTTTTTTTTCAGTTGGCCGGAAAAAAAAAAACATTTGGCCGGATTGGGGCAACCCGGCCAACTGAATATGTTTTTTTTTCCGGCCAACTGAAAAAAAATAAAAAAATTATTCAGTTGGCCGGGTTCCCCAGCTCGGCCAGGCCTACATTTGTAAAAAAAAAAATATGTGGCCTATATTGGTATTTGGTTGTTATTTGGGTTTATTTTAGTAAAAAACTCTTCTTTAGTGCTACGTAATGTGAGACGATGCAATCTCAA
The DNA here is from genome assembly GCA_036873135.1 of Clarkia xantiana subsp. parviflora. Taxonomy (NCBI): domain Eukaryota; kingdom Viridiplantae; phylum Streptophyta; class Magnoliopsida; order Myrtales; family Onagraceae; genus Clarkia; species Clarkia xantiana. The sequence continues at coordinate 12,204,476 of JAPTYO010000012.1, read as the reverse complement.
TTTGGTTCTTTCACCACCAATAATTGGGCTTATTCATTCACAAAGCTCAAATGCTTATTATTTGTCCATATTGGACTAAAACCCTTATACCTCACAAGCATAATAAGGCTTTTATAAAACCATTTCTCTAACATTTTACTAACAAGTTAGTGAGTTGCTACTCATTCACCAACTGAAACATCGAATCCAACCAGAAATTAAAGGACATAAAATGTGTATGTTTCATCATCAATAACCGACTGTATCTTCCATATAAGCTTGGACATAGTAAAGGAGATATAATGTCTGTCCACGGTAGAAGAGTAGTAGTCTTGTAGGATGAGATGCCACCACATTACAACAGGCAGGTAACAATGAGCCCAAATGCCCATAACACACTTATTTGAGTGAGGTCTCAGCTTTCAACTTCTAAACACATTCTCAGATGGAAGCTTCAATTCCATCCGAACTCACCGCAGATCCGTTTGGAGGATCATCTGCCCGCAGCTGAGAAGAAACCTCATCGATTGCAGAGTTCAGTTGTTCAATCTTTGCTGCCAGTACTTTGCGGGTCCTCTGTCAAATGAATCATCATCATCCAAAACCAAACATTATAAATTCAGCAAAAAAAGAGAGGAAGAATACTAAACATGTTTTAATCAGAGTAATAATCTACATATTTCCTTTATTGAGTCTGATCTGATCATCACATGGGAAGAAACTACTTTACATTTCTGTACAGAGAATTACTGTTTAGCATCTGCTAGGGTAAGTGTATAAAATATTGAAAGCAACAAATACCCAAGAAAATGAAGAAGACATGAATGTGTGTTACCTCGAGGGCTTTCTCCTCGTCATATATGAATTTTGGCAGTTTCCTCATCAATTCTTTTCTATCATCTCCAGTTAGTGCCTTGCTCAACTACAGATGAGATGATCGCTTTATATCAGTAGCATACATTTACACTGCTGTTCAAAAGACTTGGAGAAACACAGGCGTAACCAGCCAGTAAGTTATTAATAGTCAGTTTGTAATACCATGGGAAAGTGATTAGAAGAGGAAGTTCAAGAAACCGTAACATAAGAGTAAAAGATAGACATGGAGCAACTAAAAAGCAATACATACAAAATTACAGCAAAAGATAGGAGTTTAAAATACCTGAGGTGCATATACAGCACCTAAAGCTGCAACCACTACACCTCCCAATACGAAACCACCAACAAATATACTTGCACTACTTGGTTTTCCATCATCCCTCCTGCACATGCACCACGTACAGTACAGGCTTACATCTTTTATATTTATCACGACACCTCCTTGTATAGATAGCACTATTTACACATCTGAATGTTTTATTATACAGTAGCTAGAAGAATCGAGATGCAGATTTGCATTGATTCTACAAAGTCAAGCAAGTGGAGGAGAGACAGGAGCATGTATTTAGGTCTTGTCACTATCTTCAAATCTTTGCTTAGCTAAATAAAGGTTTGATATTGTCAAGGAGACCAACATGCACAAAATCAGGATGTGGAGCAAATATTATAGCATCCACTGAACAATGAGAACTTCAAATAGCTTATGCAGCGAAGTAGTTGACTTTTTCAGTTAATTCAACAAATAGGCGTATCAATAAACTGGTCGTATCTAAAGGATAAGAAACAAGCATTTCGGAATCGACTTATATGCATACCTGGCTTGAACGACAAGTGACCTTGCTTTCCCGGGGGTTCCGTAAATTTGGCAATGGTCCAGGGTCATCAAAGAAGAGGCTGCAAGCAAGCATCAATGTGTATACAGAGCATTAGATAGCCACCTGAGATTATTGTAGCACTCATAAAACTAGAAAATGTATGATGAATGATCTCATATGATCGAGGCCGAGAGTTGTTGACACAAAATAGTAGTTTTTATTATCAGAGCGTAAAGATATCATAATGTCTGTTGCCCCAAAATTCTTTGTATTATCTAGGCCAGCATGTCAAGTACAAAGAATCAAGAAAATGCCAGCATAAACTATATAGCCTACTGTGTTTTCCGTGCTATAAGTGCAGTAAACAATAGCCTAAATATAAAGAAAAAAGTTATTGAGTTGATAGTTGATACGAAAGGTACAGACTCAGCAACCTCCAAAGTCCAAACTTCCCAATGTCAACCACATAATATAAACCCAATGACCACACAGACACTCCTTCTGTATCTGTAAAGTAGTAGATACAGCTATATGATTCCATAAGATACTCATTGATCATTCCAATATAGATAGTGTGATGAAGAGAGTGAGAGGAGGGTGAAGAAGGCAATCAGGTGCTAAAAGCGACTTAATCGTGAAGTACATAGGCGAGCTTACACTAAGCATAAGAGGAACAGGCTCATTTCCTGCTCCCATTCCCTATGCATGATCCAGTTTATAGCATCTACTTCTACTCCCTATAAATTAAATATGTATTGAGCAATAGTCTTAGACTACCCTAACACAAACAGTGATGAAACAAAATGTTTAGGAGAAGCAACTGTCGTCAACTTGCCTCCTGGACTTTTCCAAAGATTTTGAAATTCAGCTCCCAAAAACTAGAGGTGATCTTGCCCCCCACTGAATTTTGAGTTACCCTCTTTTTGAATTATAGTTTGCCCCTAACTGTTTGATTTTAATCAATTATTAGAAGCATCTAAGAAACTAATGTAATATAACCAGTTACTCACTATTAAGGGGTCTCAGTAGAGCCCCAAATCATATGAATATGAACTAATCATCAAGTAAATAACAATTAGCGCGAAAGAAATTAATGGCTTCGAGTTGCTCAAATGAATCACAAACTCACAATCATATCTTCCAATATCCTAGAGCTGATACAAGAACGTTTCAGCGTCACAAATTGCAGACTAAAACCCGCAGTACATACTCAACTTGTCCAAACTAGTTAATAAAGCAGGATCCCCAAGCAACAGTTAGAGAAAGCACTGCCTGGATCAGTGGATCTCCCTCTGTAAGTTGTAACAAATGCCAAGATAAAGCACACGAAGGGCTAGCAACAGCAAGATGGCTAGTGAACTTACTATACCGTCATCTATCTTGAAGATGATAACAAAGAGGAATTACCGGAGAGATTACTGATTCGAGGATTCTTGACTGAACCGGAGACGAAAGAGGTCGACAGAGACGCCATTATTCAGGGTTGTTCCGGAAAGGAAGGAGAGAAGAAACGGGAGATTGTGCAGTTGTCGATATTTGGAATTGCAGAGAAATGGAATGGATTCAAGCAGATTCTCTTGGTATTTCCACTTCAGTTCGATGATATCGAAGGTCCCAAATAGTGTGTAATAGATAATTATTATTTTTATTTGGGAGTAGATCCATCATCATCCATATGGATCCAGACTGGGCCGTTCGGTTACTCTTCATGGACTGGATTTCTGTAGAAACTGGGCATTTTCGTCTACATAAAACAATTGGAGTAATGTGTGAGATTACATGAAAATTGTAAGAACATTGTAAGTAATATGTGGGTAAATGAAGTTATAGAGAATGTAATGTTAAATTAAATTGTTGTTTTGATATGTTATAAAATATATATTGTAGGTGATTTATTTATTATATTATATAAATTACTATAATATATTAACATGATAAGATTTAGATGTATATTTATTTTGAGAACTTACTATTTAAACTTTATGTTGTGAGTTTAGTGTATATCATCAATTAATAGAATGTCAAACCACCAAATTTGAAAATATTAAAGCTAAAGCTAATTGTGTACTTGATATTCGATTTTTTTTTTTTTTGTCAAAGATATTAAAATTCTATTAATTCAAATTTTTGTACAATTTTATGGTATAAATTTCATTAAAAAAAATACACATGCATTTTTTTTAATAATGAGTGATGAAGTAGGTAGCAAAAATAAGTCAATTAATAACAATAAATGGTTGAAAAATGAACATATATATATATATATATATTATTTTATCTAATTAATAAATAATAAATACCTCGTAATCTCAATTGAAATTTCATATTATATCAATATTTTATTTTTATGTAATCTCTCTTTAAAATAGAGGCGGGTTGGTCGTAATCTCAGGCGACAATATAATTTACGTTTTACATTACATAAATAGCGTAATGTGAATAATCTTCACTCGCATTGACTAGGTCAGCCGTAAAGCATAAAGCGATGGCTAAATATTGTTCCAATTTCCAGAACTCGAGATCTCTAGTCAAGGGACAAAGTACTGAACCGCTAAGTTATAATAGATGGTTTTTATTTGGATTATGTACAATTTCTTCCGCAATTTCAGGTCGGGAGCGTTAAGGTTAAAGCCCTCCCCAATGTGGCGTCTACTGTGGGATTCGACCCCGAGCCGCCCCTGCGAATGCAAATCGCTTTACCAATTGGTCCAACCAGTCTTGGATTATTAGATGTTTAATGGATCACGAAATTTGAATTAGCTATGACTTATATTTTAACCACGAATAATTACATCATCAGTACCTTAGGGATTATATGTTCTAGGTTCCAAGTGAACACAAGTTTGAATATATTCAAAAGGGGTCAGGTTGAATTGAGTTCGAGTTGAAAATCGAAACACTAAAGATTTTTCCGAGTAGAAAACTCTTTTGAAATACGCTAAGTAACATTTCGATAATCTCGATTTCTTTTAACTTATATCGAATATATAAGTCAAATTATGAGATGATTAAAGATAAGGGGAAAAGTGTACTCAACATAAAGCCTACTCTTCGAGTGGTGAACTATGCACCTCCAAATTCACTAAACTTGATGAGCGGTTACAAGACTATCGACCTCGTCGAGTTGACTCCCTTGCAAGAACACCTTTGTCTGGCCTTGCTAAATCATTTTCACTATCTGCCCCGCTCAACCTCACATGATTTAAAATGATTGGACTTCTCAACTATACCTCAAAACTTACGAAAACTAACAAACATTTAGAGATACAACTAATTCTTTATAGTGATGCTTTTGATGAATGAGAAGACAATTTTGATGCTTGGAACTACCCTCCTTTTATAGTGTCAAGGATGGTAGGAAAGCCTGGCAGGAATTTAAGTTTTTATTCCCAAGTCATTTGTAATTTGAAAATATCTGAGTTCTGAGCTGCAAAAAACTGACTTCAATATCTTTATCTATCATTTTCGATTTTGTGATCCTTCAGAAAAAAAATATCCAAGGTCTCCAAGATAAGTGTATTGTTGGGACCTGACTCGCTTGGGTTATCGGGTACTTAGAAGATTACGTAGTGTCCTTGTCGGGTTGTCGAAGTTCGCTAGTGTTATCCATGCGCGCTCCTCCTAACACTTGCTAAAGCGGCAATACCGAGACCACACGGGGGTACTCGATGAGCCCTCTCCAATGCCTAAATGAGAAGCGATTTTAGAGAAATAACGCTAAAGAGAAGCGAGAGCTTCCAAGACAACTTGAATTCATCATTCCTCCTTATTTTTTTATATTGAAATGAGTGACCAAGGCTCCTATTTATAGGGAACTTTGGACTCGAACCCGGTTTTGAGCGGTCCGACCTCGGTTTAGTAAGAAAACGTGAACCGGGACTGAATTTGAGCAAGATTGGCAGTAGGTAGACTCGCACATAATGTAAAACACGTAAGGGTACGCGCATTGCAAGGTGACAATCCGGTGTGGTCCGGATTGTGGAGACAATCCGGTGTGGTCCGGATTGTTTGCACAATCCGGACGAGTCTCGGTCCGAACGTGCGTGTTGCGTGTTCGGACCGTTCTAACCCGCGGGTAAACGTTCGTAAGCCGTTGGTGGGTCTGACGTGTCGACGAGGCCCGAATGTAAAATGAACCTATATCGGGTGAATATCCATCATTTTTCCCTGAGTCAAGTATTGTTTAACACTTACTTGACTCTATTTTACGAAAGGATAGGCGTCCGGTTCGGGTTCGGGAATTACCTCATGGTGAAATTTCTGTCGGTCGGTGCGTGGGCCTCAATGTCGTTTTTCCCTCATCTTCTCAATAAAGAAAAATATAGCTGCTAACATGGTTAGGACAACAAGTATATGTATACAATAAATACACATGTAATGACATACATGTCCATACACAACATGGACGTAAGTATCGACGTATTAAAATGTGATATATGAATGTACGTAAATTGACAAATGATATACGATGATATGCATGAGTGTCAATGTAAGCATGAATATGTGTAAGTGATGATGTACATGCAGATATAGACATGGTGAATGCAAATGCATCGCAAGCATGGACACATGGGTATGCAGTTGAGTATGTGAGACTATATGAATATAGATATGCACGCATAAGTGTATGGCAATCGTATGCAAGAGAATGTAAGCATTGAACAAACACAAATGTAAGTGTTGGTCTAAGTATTTAGAACCTTGAGTGTGTAGTAAAGAGATACTCCCTGTATTGATCACGGGAGCTCGTTGGTCGAAGGTCTTATTCGCTTCGCGTTGAGTAGATAGTGGTTGTGCATTGTTTATCTACTTATGTCGTTGAAATTTGATTTGCTCGTCATAAGTTGTTCGTTGACATTGCCTGCGACCATATAAATGATATATGTATAGTTGTTCGAACCATAGGCGCACTGGCCCCTTAGTCATGAGGTGTTAGGCCTTCGACATGTTATCGACGAACGTCCCATGATAGACATGTGTTGGGTCGTAATATGGCCGCATAGACTGCATAGGTCGCATAGGTTGTGTAGGTATCGGGACGAGGCCCTTACTAACATAGAGTTGCCCCTATATAGAGGATGTTCGCTATGTAGTAATTTGAACTTATAAGTTTGTTGGTGGGGAGTTGCCCCCGTGTAGAGGATGTTCGCTACACAATGATTAGTAACATAACTGTCACGTGCATACTCGCTGAGTAGGTTGTCGTTTGCCATTGCAGGCTTTGTAGCTTAGGCATTGCAGAGCAGTTTGTTGACTAACTGCGTTGTAGCTGGCGCGTCCCTCACTAGGACTTCCTTCCCAACTTGCAGGATTCAGAAAGATGAGTAATTTTTTCATTCCTACTCCTGGCGTTACATACTGTCCAGATTCTGGTTCTGAGTCCGAGTCGGACTCCCTTGCATCCCACGAATCATGATTTGATTCTGGCTCAGACTCTTCCTCTGAGTCGGGGTCTGATTTAGAGTTAGAACATATGCTTCAGACCTTTCCCGACAACCAGCTGCGTCGGAAGGAGAATCAAAGTTATGTCGAGCTTTCTGGACTATGTCCTCTTTTAGAAGCCGCGTATCCTTTTGATGTACTTACAGATGTTGTTCGGGGTACGCCTACCGTGCCCTCTATTGAGATGGCGGCAGTGTACACTGCCCAGGTGCGGGAAGGGTTGCGCTTCCCTTATTGTCGCGACTTGGTTAGGTTATGTCGTTATTACAGGATCTATCCGACCGACCTTGAGCCTGCTGGGATAAGAGTTTTGATTTTTTTTTTTTCGCTTTTTGGGTCACCGGCAGTCGTGGCGTTACTCGACCTTGCTTTTCCGATGTTTCTTTCGACTCCAGCGTCTGGATGCGTCTGGCCTGTCTTCTATAGCCATTTGTTGGCCTTCATTGATGAAGCGAGGCTTCGCGAGTCTCTGCTTGGGAGAAGTGAAGTGGAATGCTGCACTTCGGTTTGTGGCGGCTTTTGACCGTTCGGGCAGTCATTGGAGGAATCATTATTTTTTTATTAATGACGTCGAGGTGACTTGGCCGGTCGCGCATGTCACTCGCACTGACCCCATGCCCATGTACTCGGAGTTTTTTACTTCAGATAAGGAAATTGTGTAATTGATATACTGGAATCATAAGGCGCGCGCCTATCGCCCCGTGTCTCGCGTGTCGGAACGGGATTTGCACGAAGCTGGAATTCGCATAACTTCTTCGGGAGGCTCTTTGGTGTGTTATGAACCTTTATAACTTCTATCATGTTGTGATGTAGGTTGGTTTCATGAAAAAAGCTCGCACTTGCAGGCGGGTCTTCCGGGCAATGCTGCTGCCCCCGAGCGGAGTACTCCTCCTGTTGCCCTGGCGGCACTCGGAGTTTTGAAGCCTGGCCGAGGGAATGGATCTCTGGGTAAGCCGCTTTCCTGCAACTTCGTCCCTCCTTATTGCCACTGAGTGTTATTGTTCTTACTTTGCCTTTCTTTTTTTTTTAGGTCGTTCGCCTAACGTGACCCATCGTGTTGTCTCCGTTGATGACACCACGCCTCGCCCAAGGATGAAGAGGTCCGACTTCAAGGTTCGTCCCTCGAGCAATCCCAAGCGATCCAAATCTACTCCAGGTGGTGAGTCATCAAGGGTTCCTTCCCGTGACAAAAGAAAGGACGTTGAGGTTCGGACTCGAGCATCTGCCATTTCTGCCCTCGGATCGAGGGACCGGACCTCGGAGGAGGAACTGACTGGAGAGGGTATGTTGTTCGCGCTGTTGATCTTCTATTACACTTGTGTTGTTTTATCCTTCTTATTTGTCTATCTCTGTCCTTGTAGGAGTTGCGCCACTCCCTGCGCTTTGTCGCACTGATTTGGTTCGTCCCCTTGAAGGCGACGTTATGGGATCTGAATGGGTACCCTTTTCCTATGCTTGTGGGCATCGTTTTGTGAAAGAGTCTTGTTTGGGCACTCCCGAGGTAGGCGTGCTTGTGCTGCACAGGGTTGTTCCTTCTGGGGATCGGAGTATTCGACCCAGTGAGCCGGAGGATGCGCGCGCATATGCTGAGGGTGCGCTGACTCGTTTCGCGCCTGTGAGTGTCATTCTCTACTCTTGTTACAGCTTGTTTGTGTAACTATACTCTCGTTGCAGCTTGTTCCTTGTTGAATGTGGAATTTTGGTTCAGGTTGTTGCTAATGTTGTGAATCTCTCCTCCTTCGTAGTTGAACTCACTGAGGAGAAGAAGGTTCTCCAGGAGAAGTGTGACGTTGTTTGCCACGAGGTCGCTGGAGTGAAGGAGAAGGCTCGCTTCTTGGATGTGAAGGTCGTTGATTTGGAGGCTGCTACCTCTGTTCATCTGAGTCGAGTTGCTACTCTCGAGTTCGAGATAGCTTCCCTTCACAAGAAGATTGCAGATGATGGCGAGGTGCATGCTCTTGCCCTACAGGCTGTGCTGGAGAGCGCCTACAAGGAAGGGAGGGAGGTCTCTATTACCGAGTACAAGGATTCTTCGTGCTTTCATGATGATATATAGGCGGGCTGCGAGGATGTGATGTATGACTTTAGTGAGGAGTTTATCGAGCAAGTTCACACTCTCGCGCCTGGTTTTCTTTTTGACCGTCTTAGTGCCTTTTCCACCTTTGCTACCAGACACGTGGCAGCTCTGCGAGCTCGGGATGGAGCTGCTGCTCGAGTTAATGTTGTGTTTGATCCTGATGGTGACATCAATGTGGTTGTGGAGTCTACCGTCCAGGATGAGAGTATTGCGGAGCCATCCGGAGATGTGGTAATTCCTCATGTGGCGTCCGGTTGACAGGCGTATGTTTGTTCGAATTTTGTAGATAGACTAGCTCCCCTTGGTGGGTTGAGCTTTTTTTATTTGGGTTGTTTCCCTTGAACTCTTTTCCTTTATGATTATCGCTTGTCGTTGTGACAATGGACCTGTTATGAATACTTTTGTTATGCATGATAACTATTAGTAATATTTCATACATTTATTATCGTAGTTGTCCATATGGTTTGGACTATAGAGTAGAGTTGAGACTCCTCCTTTGATTGGATGTAGTAATCGTAGTTGTAGTGATAGGATGTAAGTCTCTATAAGTCGCGCGCCCCTCTTGGTTGTACCAAGGAATGACGTAATATATAAGTGTGAGATAAACACATGGGTCGTATGCTTGCCGTATTTCATGGGTAGTAACGCACGAGACTTTGAACTGGTACTTGCCATTTTTTTCATGGGTAGTAATGCGCAAGACCTTTACTTATACGTAGAAGAATCGTCTCGACGAAGCGAGATTTTAGTTTTTATTGTCTCTTAGTCCACTCTAAGGCGACGTTGTGACAAGACGCTACTTGTTAATTTGGTGCGTTTTCCCATCCGTTAGTTAGGCACACCCCGCGCAACGTTGTTGCAAGACGTTCCGTTGGCTAATCCAAGGGGCGGTACAGAGGTCTTGTATTACGCCTTGTAGTTTTTACCGTCTCTTGGACCATTCCAAAGCAACGTTGTGGCATGACACGACTTGCTTATTTGGATGTGTTTCCTTCCGCTACTTGGGCACCCCCGGTGTAATGTTGTAGCAAGATGTTCCTTGGCTATTCCCGTACTTGTCTTGCGATTCTACTACACCTCTTCCAGGTTATTCCAAGAGGCTGCACAAGACCGCGTTGTACAACTTGCAGTTTTTACCATTTCTTGGTCCATTCCAAGGCGACGTTGTGGCAAGACTCGAATTGCTAATTTGGCGAGTTTTATTTCCGTTATTTTTTCACCTCCAAGATAACGTTTTACAAGACTCGACTAGTAGGGTTGGCGAGTTTTCGATGCATTGCGTATAGCTATGATCTCAGGATACGCTCCTGCCGGCATAGAAATTTATTTATCGCAGGATACGCTCCTGAAGGCGTAGAAATTGTTGGATATACGCTCAAGCTATCAGTAATTGGACCCGATAAATTGGCCATAACCGAATATAATTCGAAACTTAGAACACGGACAACCGAGGCCCATCGCGTAGGCTTGACGAACACCCCGAGTGGCGAAATCCACTCGGGAAGACCCCGAGTGAAAGCCCACCCGGGGGAACCCAAGCAAGGGCTTACTTGGGTTACCCCGAGCAAGGGACCCCTTTCTCGGGTAACCCGAGCAAGGTTCCCCTTGCTCGGGTAACCCGAGCAAGGCCTTGGGGGTACCCCTCCGGGTACCCGCATCCGTCCGGACGAATCCCCCTCGTCCGGACTCCCACCCCCGGACGATATTTCACCCGGGGCTCGCCCTTGGAGGTCATTCCCACACACTTAGACACATTATGCTCATCTACGGTCGAACTGAGGTCAAGTACACCAGGCCAACTTATATTACGAACCTGCCACAACCAGACCAGGAAACCACTGGAACCGGGGCGGTCCGATAGGAACTCTATAAATAGAGGCCTCCTCGCCTCATTTGGGGAAAATATTGTTATCTCTCACTCAAGCACTGCCTTCTCTCTACTTTATCTCTCTAAAATGCCTATACTCATTTAAGCATCGGAGAGGGAACACCGAGCACCCCCCCCCCCTTTGGTCTCGGTATTGCCCCTTTTGCAGGTATCACGAGGAGAAGGAACGGCGGAGGTCCCAAGCAAGAAGGCACTCTGGACACCATGAGCAAATAGTGGGCTCACCGGGAACCCCCTCCCCGGTGCCCATCTACAGGTAAACGAGGAGAAGAAACCCACGGGGCGGGCATATGAGAAAAGAAGCCCACGGAGCGGGAATACTAGAAGGAGAAGCCCATAAAGAAGGAGAGAAAAGGAAGGAGAAGCCCACGAAGAAAACTCGTGTGCAAACACTGGCACCGTCTGCGTATTCGAGCAAAAAGCACGTAGCCTGCTACTTGTGCTCGATGACAATAAATAAGGGGGTCCAAGAGAACAAGGGGGCGGCATAGTAAGGTACCTACCCTGGGTCTCCAGGAGCCTAGCATCCGGGGGCAACAACCAAAGGATCTTAAGCAACCAACGTCCAATGGAGAACAACACTCCTTGGATAACACTCCATCAAGCTCCAAGACACCACGGTCGGTAGTCAATCAACAACTACCTCCCTCACCGCTAATAAAGGACAAGCCCCTAGTGGGGGCTACAATCAAATACCCAAGAAAAGGGCAGAAGGCCAAAGAAGTGGCTACAACAAAATGCACCCATGGTAGCTCTTTCAGAGTATACCAATAGGGGGCAAGATGAGGATGGAGCAGAACAACAACCTCTCCACAAGGATGAGCACCACCCTCCCATCCCTTCATGAATTCACCTAGAGTAGCTCCTCCATGGCACATCTATAGGAGGCAAGTGGAGGTTATCACTGAAAAGCAGCCACTCTGTGAAGAATATGACAACACTAGGAGGAGAGATGATCAATAACTCCATCCCCATAAAAATATGGCATTAGTAAGAGCAACCACATACACTGGGGGGCAAGCATCGCCAATGATAGAAAGGAAGGTGCATGCATACACCTCCCCCCTCTATGAGCAAAAGGATAACCCCAAACAAGGAGGGCCACTACAACCAGCAGGCCCTACATCGCCTGCCTTGAGAAAATTCCATTCAAGGGGTTCCAATACAATATGCATTTCCATGGAGAACCATATGGACTGCCATCATATAGAATCTCATCCTACAATATATCTATGTACAGAAGTTACACCCACCAGACGCCCGCCCGTCTAAAGGACGGGACAACACGCTGTGAAAGCAGGGAATACCACTTCAACCCAGTCTGCAAGGCAAACACTTCCTTCTCCCCCTACCCAGCACAATACTCATTTTTGAGACAAAAGCCGCTTCTACATCCAATGAGGGGTAGCACTAAATGAGGGGGCAGCACCAAACCTATGCTCATCACAAGGATCATCAATAACTCCAACGTTAAAAGGATATTTGATTTACAAAACAAACATTGTACACCCAAGGGTGCTAACAGGACAGGGTTGGGGGCACCACGCCAAACCAACATCTACAAAGAGTAAAGGGAAGAAATAGTAACGAAGATCAAAATTGAATCCTCCCTCCACCCCCGCCCACCTCGCCAATTCTGGAAGGTGCATACAAGAAAGGCATGTTCAAACAGCACAAAAGAGTAAGGAGACCGAGGAACTTAGGGGGCACCAAACGAAAAAGTGCTCGACACCCAACTGAGAAACAGGAGGATAAGCCTTAACAGGCTAACCAAGAACAAACGGTGCAACTACCAAGCAACTAGGGGGGCACCATGAGAGCTAGTGCTTGATAGTCCACCCGGAAATAGAAGGCCATGAAAGTATGAGGCATCACACCTTCCAATGGAAACCACAAAGAAGGATACAACATAAACCCACTACAAAGACTAGCTCATGTGTGGGAGGCAACAGTGACCGCCCTCATAAGGCGACACCCACAACTTATACCGACTGGAAGATGCGGAATGGCAGATATCAACTAACACTTCCAGTGGAGAACATTTGAAGAAGTTCTACACCCGAAGGGAATATCCACTTCCATTACATAATTTGTTATTACCAAAAGGAGATCTACGGACTCCACTTAAACTTTCCTTTCTGTAAGAAATGACAATAACACTAAATGAGTCAAATGCTTTTCAAGACACAAGGGAAAGAATAAAGACACCATCACTCACAAAAGAGGAGGCGTCATCTACAACACATCCAATCCAAGCAAGTAACGTCTTGCCATAACGCCAAATCTTGGAACTCCAAGCGGCGGAAAAATGCATTTGCAAGTAGCACCTTGCCAAAACGCTATCTTGAGGGATCGAGTAAGTGGAAAAAAACGTACCAAACCAAGCAAGTAACGTCTTGCCATAACATCACATAGCGACGGAAAACACGCTAACTTTAGTAATTAGGATTGCGAGTCGCGTCTCGCTACAATGCTACCTCAAGGCATCGGGTAAGCGGAATAAAACGTACCCAATTAAGCAAGTAACGTCTTGCCTCAAACGCCACCTTGAGTCATCAAGTGGGCGGTAAAGTGCATATCGCGAGTTGCGTCTCGCCCCAACGCTATCTCAAGGCATTGAGTAAGCGGAATAAAACGTACCAAATCACGCAAGTAACGTCTTGCCTTAACACTACCATGAGGCATCAGGTAAGTGGTTAAAACACGTCAAACTAATAAGTAGCGTCTTGTTCACAACGCTATCCCGAGGCATCGAATATGCGGTCACAAAACGTGTCAACACAACGCAAGTAGCGTCTTGCCAACAACACTATGTCGAGGCATCGACTAGTGGACGGACATCCTCCAGCCGAAAAGGGGAAGATCCAAAAAGACAACTCTGAAATATGATAAGGTGATCGACAACCCTTACATATAGAAAGAGGAAGATCTATAAGGACAACCCTTACAACCTAAAAGGGACATAAGACCTATAGGGCCACCCTTCCAACCGAAAAGGGGAAGATCCAAAAAGAAAACTCTGAAATATGATAAGGCGATCGACAACCCTTACATATGGAAAGATTAAGACCTATAAGGACAACCCTTACAACCGTACCCATAGGGCCACCCTTCCAACCGAAAAGGGGAAGATCCAAAAAGACAACTCTGAAATATGATAAGGCGATCGACAACCCTTACATATGGGAAGAGGAAGATCTATAAAGACAACCCTTACAACCGAAAATGGACATAAGACCCATAGGGCCACCCTTCCAACCGAAAAGGGGAAGATACAAAAAGACAACTCTGAAATATGATAAGGCGATCGACAACCCTTACATATGGGAAGAGGAAGATCTATAAAGACAACCCTTACAACCGAAAAGGGACATAAGACCCATAGGGCCACCCTTCCAACTGAAAAGGGGAAGATCCAAAAAGACAACTCTGAAATATGATAAGGTTATCGACAACCCTTACATATGGAAAGAGGAAAATCTATAAGGACAACCCTTACAACCGAAAATGGACATAAGACCCATAGGGCCACCCTTCCAACCGAAAAGGGGAAGATCCAAAAAGACAACTCTGAAATATGATAAGGCGATCAACAACCCTTACATATGGAAAGAGGAAGATCTATAAGGACAATCCTTACAACCGAAAAGGGACATAAGACCCATAGGGCCTCCCTTCCAACAGAAAAGGGACATAAGACCCACATGGCCACCCTTCCAACATGATATGAGAAATAAGTCCCCCAATCAAAGGGCAACTCATCAAACAAGATATAGAATGTAAGCACTTCAACATGTGGCTATCATGACCATATAATAAAGGAGGATACCATCCCCATATACATTATCAAATGGCTATCATGTCCATATATCAAAGGAGGGCATCATCCCCCTATACATAATCAAGTGGCTATCATATCCATATATATCAAATGAGGGTACAACCACCCTATACTTCAACATGTGGCTATCATATCCATATATATCAAAGGAGGGTACCATCCCCCCTATACATCAACAATGACTATCATGTCCATATATATAAGGAGGATACCATTCCCCTATACCTCAACATTGACTATCATGCCCAAATTCTCAAAGGAGGAAACCATACCCCCTATATCACAACGGTAGCTATCATGTCCACAGAAGAAGGTTCAACATATATAGAAAACCAGTACACTATAACTGATCATCAAAAGTCTCATACCCTAGATCCAACAATACTCGGATTAGCCAAGCATGAGGCTCCATAACCATGAAGACACCCTCCTTATTCCACAAAGTACAACAACCACAAGGTCGGTGATCGAAGAGACAAACTAAGGAGAGAGCCATCAAGCTTTCAAACAACTATCAATAGCCTAATCGGACGCCTATCCGACTATCATAGAGTCAAGAAAAGATTAAGACCATTGCTTAACTCGGGGGCAAAGCGGGATACACGCCCAATTAAGCAACGGACATCCTCCAGCCCACCTCACAAGCAAGTAAGGAATCTTCAAGGAAGTAGCAATCAAATACAAGGAGACCGTCAACCATAGCAAACCAGGGGAAGAAGCACATAGCAAAAAGAACCCCATGAAGAGGAGCAATAACACGTCAGGTACTATTAATCCTGCCATGACACACTATGCTAAGCCATCAACGCCAACCTACCCAGGAGTACGTCCCAAAGTGCACAAAGACCTAGTGCTTACTACGGGGGAAAAGACATGTGCATGGATGATACTACTTGCTAAAGGAAGGACTATGGTGGATAAACAAGCATCACAAGGACCCCTAAGGGGGAGATAAGCAAAACCATCCCAACACTACCCAAGGTAGTCAGGGGAGGGACCAAACACGTACAACAAGCTATGTATCAACTAGTGGCATGGAAGGAACAACCTTATATATGAGCTACCAAGCGTAGCCAATACGAGGAGTATCCGTCTACATACAACAACGTGTCCACTACGGTATATATGAGCTACCAAGCGTAGCCAATACGAGGAGTATCCCTCTACATACAAAAACATGTCCACTAGCGGGGGGGGGGGGGGGGGGGGACGCATACATGGGCTGCCAAGCGTAGTGACTTCAAGGGTTAACCCCCCCACCCCCGCGTCCGAAACGCCAAACACCTCCACTCATGCCCACGGCAGGGCAACCATATACATACAACTCTATATGCACAGGTCACAGAGCATGAGTAGCACAAGGGCCAAGCCCCCACTTGTAGAGGTGCAAGGTGTGCATACCGCAGAGGTAGCCTCAGCACTGAGCCACAAAGGCAAAATCACTGTCCGAGGATAACAACTCCTTAACGAAGAAGCAGTATTTCCCCCAGTAGCCACAACCATTTTCAAAGGCAATGACGAACCAACGTTTTCTATTCCATTTAACATCACCCAATCCAAAGAACCCCTTATAAGACAACAAGGGGTACTGGATCACTAAGGAATAGAACCTGGACTCACCACCATAGAAACATCAGAAGAGACGAAGGGAGTAAGCCCAGAGGTGGCGATGGCACAACACTCTATATTCGACCCAAGCACGAATAGCAGGGAAAAATAGCGGTCCGCCAAGAAAAAACAGCGGTCCGCCAGGGAAAAATAGCGGTCCGTCAGGGAAAAACAGCGGTCCTTCAGGGAAAAACAGCGGTCTGTCAGGAAAAAACAGCGGTCCGTCAGAAAAAAAAAAAAAAACAGCGGTCCGCCATGACACCATATAAATCCATCAAGACCAACCTACCCAAGGATACGTCCCAAAGTGCATAGAGATCAAATGCTTACTACGGGGGCAAAAAATACGTGCATGGACGATATTACTTGTCAAAGGGGGGACTATAATGGATAAATCATGGAAAACACCCCTAAGGGGGAAGACAAATAAAATCACCTCAACACTACCAAAGGTAATGAAGAGTGGAACTAAACATCCTCCATGGGGGCATGTATTAACTATACAAGCAAGGGATGACCTAGGCAAAGCACTAAGGCACCCAAACAACAAGCAACTACCA
This sequence comes from Clarkia xantiana subsp. parviflora, assembly GCA_036873135.1. NCBI lineage: Eukaryota > Viridiplantae > Streptophyta > Magnoliopsida > Myrtales > Onagraceae > Clarkia > Clarkia xantiana. The sequence continues at coordinate 12,187,390 of JAPTYO010000012.1, read as the reverse complement.
AGTTCCTAAGGGGACAACACCTATATCAAACACTCACCTCAGAGATGCTCCAAAAAGCTCCAACAAAAGGGAGAAACGAACAAAAGGACACGGTCCTAAGGCTAAGTGAAACTAAGGCCCATATTTCATACTTATAATCATTTACATCATCCATATACATACTTGGACTAACACCCACATCCATGTTTACTAACACTCACATGTTATATGAACATCTTTCCAACAGGGTTCGCCTATAGCCTCTCCTATATAGAGTTGTGTCAAGCGCTTCTACAAGGAACTCCAATGAAACGGAGACTCAAATTAAAGGACACAGTCCTAAGGCTAAGTAAAACGAGACCAAGGCTCGTAACTCTTACCCTTATACAATATCTACACATGGTATAAATTTGCTTAAATCGGCAATAGCGTTTTGTGTATCCAGCTTCTCTGAAAACAGGGGGCATGGAAATAAAAAAAAGGCCGGGATCGTCATAAAGCATTCCTAAAAGGAAGGAGGGATGAAAATCACGACGCGTCTCAAACACTCGATAGAGGCCGGGATTGTCACAGAGGTATACTTCTTTACCCTCTTGGGCGCTATTTCGCAAAAAATAGAGTCAAGAAAATGTTAAACCATTCCTTGACTCGGGGGAAAGTGTTGAATATACGCCCAAGCTATTACAAATTGGACCCGATAAATGGGCCATAACCGAATATAATTCGAAACTTAGAACACAGACACCCGAGAGCGTAGGCCCGGAGAACACCCCGAGTGGCAAAATCCACTCGGGAAGACCCTGAGTGGAAAGCCCACCCGGGGGGAACCCAAGCAAGGGATCCATGCTCGGGTAACCCGAGCAAGGCCTTGAGGTTCCCCCTCCGGGTACCCCCATCCGTCCGGACGAGTCCCCCTCGTCCGGACCCCCACCCCCGGACGATATTTCGCCCGAGGCTCGCCCTTGGAGGCCATTCCCACACACTTAGACACATTATGCTCATATACGGTCGAACCGAGGTCAAGTGCACCATATTTACGGTCAAGGCCAACTTATATTACGAACCTTCCACAACCGGAACAGGAAACCACTGGAACCGGGGCGGTCCAATAAGAACTCTATAAATAGAGGCCTCCTCTCCTCATTTGGGGAAAATCTTGTTATCTCTCACTCAAGCTCTGTGTTCTATCTACTTTATCTCTCTAAAATGCCTATAGTCATTTAAGCATCGAAGAGGGCACACCGAACACCACCCCCCCCCTTTGGTCTCGATATTGCCCATTTTGCAGGTATCACGAGGAGAAGGAAGGGCGGAGTTCCCAAGCAAGAAGGCACTCAGGACACCATGAGCAAATAGTGGGCTCACCGAGAACCCCCTCCCCTGTGCTTGCCTTAGCTTCTATTTATGCATGGCCCCTCTATCAGATGGATGTTCATAACGCCTTTTTACAAGGTGACCTTGATGAAGAGGTGTATATGAACATCCCTCCAGGATTTGCCAATCATGGGGGGGGGGGGGGGAGGGGGTAGTGGAAACTTAGTTTGTCAATTGTGCAAATCCCTATATGGGTTAAAGCAAGCCTCAGGACAATGGAACTTTAAGCTTACTAACACCCTTATTTCAGCTGGATATTCACAATCAAAGCTAGATTACTCTTTGTTTACAAAAAGAGAAGGAGATGATTTAGTTGTGTTACTTGCATATGTGGATGACCTTCTCATCACTGGAAACAGTGCTAGCTTGGTTGCTGAATTGAAAGCTATTCTTGAAAGTAGTTTTAAAATGAAAGATTTGGGTGATCTAAAGTTTTTCCTTGGAATTGAGGTTGCTAGAACTGATAAAGGGATTCTATTATGCCAAAGAAAATATGCTCTCAAGCTTATTTCTGAGGCAGGATTATCTAGTGGCAGAGTTGCTCGGACTCCTATGGATGCTAATTTGAAATTAACAAGTATTAAATATGACAAGCATCTTAAGGTTAATCATAGTGACCCTCCTCTAGAAGATGATACCTCCTACAAGAGGATTATTGGGAAACTGCTTTACCTAACAGTGACTAGGCCAGATATCAGTTATTTTGTTCAGTATCTTAGAAGGTTTATGCAGAGTCCAAAGAAATCACACTATGATGCAGCCATCAGGATAATCAGATATGTGCGCAATGAACCAGGTAATGGAGTCTTACTTTCTTCAGACTCTTTTCCTGAGCTTGTTGCATACTACGATTCAGACTGGGCAGGCTGCATTGAGACCAGAAAATCCGTGACAAGGTACTGTGTAAAGTTGGGTAAGTCTCTGTTGTCTTGGAAGGTAAAACAGCAAGACAATGTATCTTTATCCACAGCAGAAGCTGAGTAACGTAGCATGTGTGTTGTTACTAAGAAGATTATATGGCTTAGGTCACTCTTGAAAGAGTTGGGTTGTTTTCAAACCAAAAGTTGCATTTTACATTGTGATAGCAAAACAGCAATTCAAATTGCTTCAAACCCAATCTTTCACGAAAAAACTAACCACATAGATTTGGACTGTCATTTTGTTCGTGAGAAGCTTCTTGCAGGTGATATTCAGACAAGGCATATTAGGACTGAAAATCAACCCGCATATATTTTCACGAAGTCTTTACCTACTGTGCAGCATTATCAACAGATGAGTGAGCTTGGCATGAAGAACATCTTTGAAACAAGGGGGAGATCAGAAGATGGTAGTGCTGTGAAGCTTTCAACTTGAGGGGGAGTTTTGGAGTTGGCATTTCTGTCAAGTTGAAGCTTGTTTAGTGACCTTTTGTATTGTTTGTTTGTTTGTTTGACTATGTTGTTATTATTTGTTGTATCTGTTTTTTTTTCTTTTGGGGTTAATGTTCCTTCTTGTAAAACTCGAGGGTTGAACTATGAGTCTCGTATTTGGAGATCCCCTTTTATAGTGTTATTAGGGGGATAGATGGCCACTTGAAGGAATTCATCTAGATGATCCCACCATTGCTGTGTCTCTCTGTTTTCCCTTTCTCCTCTATTGAAGCTAGGGTTCCATCTTGAATCCAGAAAACAAAAAAGCGTCCGTAAGACGTTGATGGGTCTGACGTGTCGACGAGGTCCGAATGTAAAATGAACCTTTATCAGTCGAATATCCATCATGTATGGCCAAATTCACTCATTTTATTGGGTTTTGATTATTCAAAATGCTTACAAAGTTAGGTTGACTAAAACTATAACACGTGAGTAGTTGATGTTTTCGTTTTGAGCTTGAGGATTTATTCTTTCTTGGATTTGGTTTGAATATGATGTAGTAATGGTCTCTTCTGATTTAGGTCCAAGATTCAACTCAAATTATAATAACCTTCTACACGTGTAAGATATATGCAAAACAAATAACAACCAACTTGCATCAATGCGTAGTCGATTGACCCCTAGATTTTAAATGATAATAATATCTTAATCAAACATCTCAAACCGACACAGTAACTTGGTTAATCACCTCACCAAGTGTGGTTAACCAAAAGGTGCAGTTGCCTACCCGAAATAATATGATTAACATAAACATTAAGTACAATTATTATTATTATAACTCCCAAATAAATAAACAAACACGTTATATAGGTTTTTTTTTATCTTCAAGTGGCCGATTTTATTAATAATTAAAGATGATTACAATCTACCAAAAGACCGACATCGCTCTGGGGATATTGTTAGCGTCCAATACCCGAACAAGTAGAGCAGATGCGGCTAAAACAACAGAAGTAAGAAGAACGAAGTGCGAAACAGAAATACAGATAGTAAAACATAAATTAAATAAGCAAATCGGCTTATTGACGGAGATGACCCCAGGCAAAGGATAGAAGCTTGAGGAGGAGGAAATCCACTGATACAGCAGCACCTGAAACCCTTCGGAGGGTAGAAGAATCTCCCTCAAGAGCGACATAGTTAACAGAAGACCTGCACACCAAGCGATACCAGACAGGACCCACAATAGAATCGGAAACACACACAACTCCATAAACAAACAAAGATGACCGCATGACCGGTGCAGAGATTTCTGAGTGGTAGGGGCTGGATGAAACCAGTCTACCGAAGCACCCCTGCCCGTGTAACATCCGCGAAGGACTAGCGCACTTCGGGGGTGCCACAGAAATGCTCTACTTCTCCGCAGGGAGAAGGGAAATGAGATACGACCGTGATTGCGGTCGTATCGTGGATACCCCGAGGGGTAAAAGATCATGCAGTGGTTCTTTCCGAGAACGGAGCGTTGGTTCTGACAAACCATGGGTTCGGCCGGAAGGGGTAGATAGGGGAGGGTAGTGGGCTGTACCGCCAAGATGTAGTCGAGATTGAGCTTAAAACGGTGAACAACATCCACGACAGCGCGTGGAGGGGCGTAGGCGACCGGCGCACGGCATCGGGGCAGCAGGGGTGGGCCGTGGCGGCTGGTGGAGGCGCGTGCTAGCGCGTACGGCCGCGCGTTGGCGCCATGGCGGCGCGTGGATGACACGCGCCACTGCAGTGAGCGTGTGAGTGACTGGTGGACGGTGCGTGGACACGCGTGGGGCGCGTGTGAAGGCACGTGTGTCGCGCGTGACGACGCGTGGCGGCGCGTGTATGCAAGTTATAGTTCAAAACCAAAAGTATCAATAATTATGCAAATAAACTATATGCATATTTTTGTTATCATTAAATGACGAAAATCTAGTATTTCAAAGATTTATCTTGAGGCCTTACTACGTGTGTATACCATCTACTTTGTTAAGTTTCATATATTTTATAAACCACCAATGTGTGTATCTACAAACATGCTGTCTCATTGGCCAATCGAGAATTCGAATAATGGTGTCACTATTAATTCTTTTTTAACATAAGTGTCACGTACCTGGAAAAGTGGTGCAAGATGGAGCACACCCAACGTTTACTACTTCTAGAGTAGCTTTTGTAAATAAAGCTCTTTAGGAGGGAGTAGTAGTTGGAAGCCAAGCTAGGACATTATGGATGTGGATCTCTCCCCCCTATACATGGGTTGTCGCTTACAAGCCAATGGCTGGTTTCCAATGTCCTGGTTGTTGTCGGTAAGACGTTGCATATCCTTCGGGATCCTGCTGGTTCGGGAGCTAATGCCGCTCTCCTGATGATGTCTAAGGCAGGCCGAAAACCAGTTAAGCTGCTCTCCGGGGCAAATACCCCTAACCACGACCCGTTCCCTCCGTATGCGCAGTGCGAGTTGGGCTTCGAGAACTGATCTTGGGAGAGAAGAGGGCTGATCCGGACGTGGGAGTGCCGGATGCCCCGCGGGCGTATTCCGCTGGGAGTGTGGAAAGCTCCAAGCCCGTAACATAAGTCTATTTAAAATATAAAAGTATTATCACATAAACTATATTATGGTAGATTATATATTTTATTGACAACAAATGAATTGACAAAAATACAATACAAAAAAACTAGTAATTTTTTTATCATTACTAACTATATAAGTTTTTTTAATAATATAATTGTAAATTAATAAAATAATAGTACTAATTCTTTTTGTATTTTTATATTATATATAGACTAATATAAACACTTTCTAAACTGATGAGTTATTTTAATCCTATATAACCCTAGAGTATAATTGAATTTTAAAAAAATGGAATACATTTTTGTCCCAACCATCTACACAATGGCGGATCTTGCATATAAAAAATGGTGACAAATGTCAACTAATTTCGAGTATTTCTATTGATACTATAAGTTTATTTTTTAAGAAAAATATATTATGAACCACATTATTTTGGTGTAAGATCCCTATTATTTTGTATATGACATTAGGACCTCATTATTTTGTGTGAGACACTAAGAGCTCCATTATTATTTTGTAAGACCTCGTTATTATTTTGTAACACTATCGTTCAATCCATTCGGAAAAAGTTAATCAAGTTTAAATTTGGGACATTTTAACTTAAATAATATATTTGTAAGTTTTATTATTCATCTCGTATTTGCTAAATTATAAATTGTAGTTATTCTAATATAATGTAATGCATGATCATGAGGAAGATTGATTTTCTATTATTTTGGATATTTGATCTTAAACAGCAATCCTCACCCAAGAAGATTGTTTGGGTTAGACTAAGTCAAAAGAATCTTCGACTCGATAACAAGACAAACAGTGTCCTGCCAAAAGTCCGAACCATGCCACGCTTCTTGTCCAGCGAGCGAGACAGATGGTGACAAGTAGAAGCCAAGTCACCTGCTCCCTTTAACCCAGTGTTATCAGAACCGGACCGGACACTGAACCGGCTAGGTGTCCGGTTCCTGGTTCGTCCGGTCGGACCCGGTTCGTCAAAAAACCACTTGCCGAACCGGATTCGCTTACATCTCCGGATTTACTTAAACCGGACCGTTGGAGGTCCCGATTCCGGTTCGAACCCGGTCGGACCGCCGGTCCGGTCCGGTTCTGATAACACTGCTTTAACCTACCAAATCCACAATTTCATCAAATTTGACTGATTAAGATTTAAGGCACAAGTGTTCAGGGATTAATTAGTCTCGAGGTAATAGTATCAGTTGGACACAGGGCGGCCGTCTCTAGCCAATATAGGACCCAACTGAAGTAATACGATCTTATTTTATTTTTTATTTAAATATTTTTTTTTAAGTTAGGTTTTAATTAACTTATTTTACCACTATAATTCACAAATATATGTATTTTTTTATTTATAAATACGTGTAATTTAACTTTAATATTTGCAGGTTTTCTAATTTTAACTTTATCTTAGTATCCTTATAACTTTGTCCACATATTTAATTTAAATATATACTAGCTACTATCCCCGCGCACCGCGCGGGAAACATTCTTAATAAAATTAAGATTAAAAAATCAAGTTATCTTAATTTAGTAAATATGCAACGTTGTTTAAAAAATTAATTAACAGTAATGCATTAATTTAATTAAAGTTTTTAATAAAAATTATTATTTAAAATATTTCATGGTAGTGAAATAATCAACATTATATACCATTTATAAGACTTCTAACTAAATACATAATATAAAACATAGAATTTTAACATTTATTTATTTTTATTTGTTGGGTGACTTTAAGTTTGTTCTTGTTTAAATTTACTTATTATGAACTTAATTTTACGATTATATAGGAGAAATATAATATATATATATATATATATATATTGACTAAGTTAGAATAATGTAACAAAATTAATGAAATTCAATGTTATTTAGGATAAGTGTCTTTGAATAATATTCACAGTTTTTACTATTTATATTCTATTTATATGTACACAAAATTGTATACACTTTTATTTAAAACATTATTTATTTATAATTTTATATAATTTTTAAAGAATAAAATGCAATATGCTAAATAAATATAAAACAATCGACAACTTATAATATTTATTAGTCATACCAAAATATATACATATGTATATATACAATAAAAAAATGTAGTGGACATTCTTAAGAATTATATATATATATATATATATATATATAATATACTTAAAAATTATGTAGCTTACATAATTTTATTTTTAATTATGGATTATATATATATATATACATGTAAGTTTTATTAAAAAAAATTACTCTTAATAAATTATTCAAACTTGAATTTCATATTAACAAAATTCAAAGTGCATATCGATTGTGAGGATGTTGGGGGTGAGCTCTTTGATTTACCTACAAATAAATTGAATTGAGAGATAAATAAGTGTACATAAAAATTATCAAAGTAATATAAAATTAAATAAAATTTTTTGAAATAATATATTTCTTACCATTATTAAGCTATGATATAACTAATTTATATTTTTCACCTCGATTGCGGCGGTGTCAATGTTGAGCTCCTTGGTCCAACTAATTTTTTTTTTTTTTAAATTAAGATAAATAAGTCAAAATGTATACTTAAACTATTAAAAAAATCGATGTAACTTTTTATTTTAAAAAAACCAAACTAATATAAGAAGCTTCGATGAAACTAATATTATATTTTTCACCTCAATAGAGAATGTGCTGAGATTGAATTTTATGGTTTAGAAAGTGAAGCTCTTTTGGCTCATTCCGTTGATGTCATAAACATAATCATAGGTTGACATGCTAAGTACACTTATAGTCCTACTTGAGTGTTTTTACGTCTTGTTATTCTTCTTATCCTGACATATTTTCACCGCATCAAATTAATAAGAAAATAAAACAATAAACTAAAATTGGAAAGACAGAAACAAAAAACCGCTATATATACAGTAAAAAACGTAGTACAACTGCATAAATGAAGCTCGACTGGAAGATATAGAATCGACTGAACATCAATTAGTCCATATCTCTTGCACCCATCTCGCTAAAATTCAGTCATGAAAGTAAAATTTCAAGGGTAAGAAGAATAACTTCACATTATGATACCAATTTACATTAAGAAGAAAAAAAACTTACCAAATCAGCTTCATAATTCTGGCAAAAAAAAAAATCAGCTTCATAATTGTAGGATGCTGTAGCAAGGCAAATTAAACCTACCATAAATTATAAAATCATAAATTAGTTAAAGGAAAATCAAGTATAAGGACGGTTTCATAAGAAACCATGCATCTACAACAAATTAAGACACAAATACAAATAAAACTTAATAAATTAGCTTCTTGATTGTAGAATGCTGCATCATGAGATTTAAACAAACCCACAATAAAGACGGATTATTGTATTCACGGAATATAATTATTCTATTCAAAAGATCTCTAATGTATCAACATGAACATCTAAAGAAGAAAATTGCAGAAGAGAAATTACCTTAAGAAATCTTCTTCAAGGCCAGCGGCGATTATGATCCTCCTATCCCAATCAACAGCTCCAAACCCACGCCACTTAATGTTAATTTTTTAAGGGTTTACCAAAAAATTTGTGCCTGCTTTATATATATAGTTATTTAATTAGTTGTGTTTCTATATGTAGTACTATAATTAATATTTTATTATTATAATAGGAATTTTTTTATAATCTTTTTTGGCAATATTTTTAATAATCACAAGTACATGTTGAGTCATATACACAATAGTTCCATATATATATATATATATAGTTGCCAATTTAGTTTCTTTGCCGTTAGTTAATTATATATTGTTTATAAATTTCTTTACCTATATACGTTGCCGATTAATTATTTGATTAAATTTGAATGATTAAATTTGGTAGAACTATAATCTAATATTATTGTGTTTATTTATTTATTTATATATATATATTAAAATAGTTAATGATACCGTAGCAACTTACTTGTGTGCTTATGCTTTATATATAGTTAATTAGAAAAAGAACTTTCATTCCTTAATTATACAATAAATATCAGCCGATCTACCCTTATATTATAATATTATTAATTATACTTTCTAATTTCTTCTTGTGAAATAACGTTGCTTTATTTATTATTATTCTATAAATAAAATATATATTGCTTACGTGGCGTCCTGTGGTATTCCGGAACCAAACTGTATAGATTTTAAATTTAAAAGGAAACTTTTATTTGATTTATTTCTTTAAATTGCGTAGAGACCAAAATAGGATATAAAAATACTTCTTGATTTTCAATCACTCAATATTTTGTATCTATATTTATAAAACGCCAACTAAATTAGTAAATGCTGACTGGACATACTGTCAACGTGTCAATCAGAGGGCTTCCGATACCGAATTAATATAATATAATAGATATATATTATAAGAATCTGAACTGGCCTTCAAAATTTAGAATAATAATAGAACCACTAGAACAATTACAAATTAAATAATCCTTAATTTTTAGCTAATTATAAAAAGAAACTGATAGATGATTTAATTGTTATTTACCATAAATGATTAATTTTTTACTCTCATCATCTGATTTAGTTGAAATTATAAAAGACAATTTGTAAGGCAAAACAAAGAATGTAAAGTTAATGTTCAAACGTTAGTAATTTAAGTGCATTAAATAGGAATGAATGAGTTGGTGGGACTAATTATAATTACTAAAATGGTATTGGAACTTTAATATAACTAACAAAAGTAATAATTACCATTAACAGTATTTCTGACATAATTAAACAACTACTAACAATTAATGAAGAGATACAAATATGACGCCTTCTTTTTTTTTGACGCCTAAGGCCCTGGGGCTAGAGCCGGTCCTGGTTGGACATTTTATATTTTAATTAAAAAATTTGGGTTGAAATTACGAAAATGAAAAAAAAAAAAAAAAAAAAAAACTATTGTTGAGTTAAGGATCGCCAAACCCTAACTTCCGGGAATAAATTTTAGGATGTCGTCTTTATTTGCTATTTTAAGTGTCTATCTCGTCCTCACAGGGTACTTAGTTCCCATTGTGGAGCATTGTGACATTAACATGAAAATGGGTGAGGATTTGCTCCTGATTTTGTGAAATCTTGAACCCTAGATTGAGCAAACCCTAGAATATGTGGGGAAGAGAGGATGAGATTTGTTTGCGGCTCACCGAGCTAGGTTTAACACCATAACTCTCACCAATAAATAAGGGTGGAAACCCTGAGAATTGCTCAACAGACCTTCAGAAAATTAATTCCCTCAACATAGTCCCCACATAAATCACGGGCCACTTCGAACTGGGCCTTTAGCCCACTAACACCAGATGCTCACACCAATTGCTCAGTCACTAACCAGCCCACACGAAGAGCCCAAACCAACAAGCCAACTAGTCTGATCTGAGATACAAGATTGAATAAGACCAACATTATTTGACACTCCCCCTCAATCTTGTATCTAATCATACTTCAAACAATCCACATCTCTTTGCAGAAAATTGAATAAGAGTTTATTTTAACCTGCATCATGAATACTCAAATCAGTAATACTAAAAATGTCTTTCATACCAAGTTTCCCTTCAAGGTAATGATGTTGTTTCTTAGGCAACGCCTTGGTAAACAAATCAGCCACTTGATCATTTGTTCTAATATGCAGAAACTTAACAGTTCCATCCAGTAATTTCTGCCTTGAAAAATGACAATCGATGTCAATATGCTTGATCCTCTCATGAAATATAGGGTTATTAGCAATTTGAATCGCGGCTTTATTATCACAAAAAATAACAGAAGGTTTATCTTGACCAAACCCAAGTTCCAATAGTAATCCACGTAGCCACACAATCTCACTAACAACATGTCTAATAGCCCTATATTCAGCTTCAGCAGAGGAAGTAGAAACAACATCATGTTTTTTTACTTTCCAAGAAATAAGTGAATCACCTAATTTTACGCAATAGCCAGTCAAAGATCTACGAGTTTCTAGGCAATTACCCCAATCTGAATCAGCAAAACCTACCAGTTCCATTTTGCTAGAAGAACTTAAGAGAATGCCTTTACCTGGACATCCCTTTAAGTACTTTACCAATCTCATAGCAGCTTCCCAATGGAAATGTTTTGGCTGATTAAGGAATTGACTTAAATGCTGCACAGCAAAGGAAATATCAGGCCTCGTCAATGTTAAGTAAAGCAATTTACCAATCAGACGCCTGAAACTGGACTCATTTTGCAGCAAAGAATCAGACTGGTGTTTATCAACCACATCATCATATGTCTTTGAAGTTAACTTCAGATTTACCTCCATAGGTGTTTCAGCTGGTTTGCTTCCAGCCAAACCAGCCTCAGAAATAAGATCTAAAGCATACTTTCTCTGAGAGAGCACTAGACCCTTGTCGGATCTAGCAACTTCAATCCCAAGAAAGTACTGTAATTCCCCAAGATCCTTCATTTTGAAATTGGATAACAGGACAGATTTCAAATCAGATATCAACCTATCACTGTTTCCAGTGACTAACAAGTCATCCACATAAACCAGCAAGATAACTGTCTCATCCCCTTCCCTTTTTGAAAATAATGAGTAATCAAACAAAGACTGTGAGTAACCTGATTTTAATAAAGCCTCTGTTAATTTTAAGTTCCATTGTCTAGATGCTTGTTTGAGACCGTAAAGAGATTTTCGTAATCGACATACAGTATTATTATCTATCTCCCCCTGATTACGAAAACCTTGAGGTAAAGTCATATAGACTTCCTCACTTAAGTCACCTTGCAGGAAAGCATTAAACACATCCATTTGGAAAAGAGGCCAATTGTTAACAGAGGCTAAAGCAAGTATGGTTCTAACAGTCTTTATTTTGACGACAGGGGAAAAAGTTTCAAAATAGTCAATACCTTGTTTTTGTTTGTACCCTTTTGCAACCAGACGAGCTTTGTATCTTTCAAGTGTGCCATCTGAATGGTATTTCAGTTTGAATACCCATTTCGACCCAATGGGTTTCTTCCCTGCTGGGAGTTGCACTAAATCCCATGTACCATTATCTTCCAAAGCCTTAATTTCTGCCTGCATTGCATCCACCCAACCAACATCTAACACAGCTTCCTCAAAAGAGTTAGGTTCAACCAGCTTAGAAATGTTAGATAAATAACATTTATACTCAGGAGATATACCATCATAACCAATGTAATTCGTAATAGGATAAGGAGTGGATGCAGAAGATAGAATATAATCTTCCAAATAAGTGGGAGCTCTTCTGGTCCTGCCAGATTTCCAAGTTTGTTGTGGAGGTGCATCAGATGTAGCAACATCATCATTTGCTACATTGGGACAAGAATCTATATCAGAACTAACCTCAATGGTTTGTTCATCATCTATCTGAGTGAGGGACTGGGACTGATCATCATTTTGATTCAGATCATCATTTCCATTATCATTACGATCAGCCATAAAACCATCATTGAAATCAGATGTTGGGTTGATGTCATCACAAAAGAAAGGTACAGGGACAGAATTGCCATCTTTAAAAGGGAAATTGTGCTCAAAAAACTTTACATCTCTACTGACAAAGAAATTTTTATTTTCCAAATCAAACAGCAAATATCCCTTTTTTATTTCAGAGTAACCCATAAAGGCAGCAGCAGTGGCACGAGGGGCAAATTTGTCCAAGGAAACCAGTTTCTTTGCAAAAGTCAAACACCCAAACACCCTTAAATGTTTTATCTCAGGTTTTTTTCCAATGAATAATTCCAAAGGGGATTTTTGATTTAAAATGTGGCTAGGCATATGATTGATGAGATAGCAAGCAGCAAGAATGCAATGTCCCCAAAATTTGTTTGGAATAAAACCCTGGATTTTCAATGCCCTGGCAATTTCTAATAAGTGACGATGTTTTCTTTCAACACGGCCATTTTGTTGAGGGGTGTATGAACAAGAACTTTGGTGGAGTATCCCTCTTAGTTTGAAAAACTTGTCCAAATGATCACTGAAAAATTCACCACCATTGTCTGTCCTAAAAACTTTAATAGTTTTTCCAAACTGTGTTTTCACCATCTCAACAAAGTTCTTTAAAATCTCAGAGACATCATGTTTAAATTGAAGCAAGAAAAACCAAGTTAATCTAGAAAAATCATCGACGAGAGTCAAGAAAAATCTTTTGTTGTCATATGTGGGTGTCCTATAAGGACCCCACACATCACTGTGAACTAGATCAAATGGGTTTTCTGCTCTGGAATTGGAAATACCAAAAGGAATTCTAGCAAGCTTAGCCAAGGGACAGACAAAACAATCATTAAATCCAGAAATTTTATTAGGTAATCTGTTTGATGCTTGGAACATCTTGAGAACATTTATTGAAGGATGGCCTAGCCTCTTATGCCACAAATCAAAATCACCCTTATTCACAATGTTTAATGCAACCGAAGAATTATCTGGACTATTGGAATTGAGAACATAAAGCCCTGAATGAGCTTCACCATTTGCCCAGGCCCTCCCATTTGAGAGGTCCTGCATAAAAGCATTTTTGGGACAAAAAATTGCAGCTGAATTTAGATCATGAGTAAGCTGAGAAATAGAGATAAGATTGTACTTGAAATCAGGTAAATAAAGTACATTTCTCAGAGTTTTTCCTTTTGCAATTTCAAAATCTCCTAAACCAACAGCAAGAGAAAAGTTTCCATTTGGCAATTGAACTTTCATATCAGAAACATATTTGAAATTGGTCAACCAAGAATGACAATTCGTAATATGACAACTTGCACCAGTGTCTAATACCCAAGAATTTGAAATATCAGTTTTGATAGAAGGGGAATTGATCATACCAGCAGAGTGAAGGCCACCTTCCCCAGAGGTGGTTGCAGTGATGATATTAGCTGTGCCTTCATTGCCTCCAGCCCTCTGGAGAAGTTTATCAAATTGTTCATTTGACAGAGTAATGTTCCCCTGTGAGTTTGCAACTTCTTTGGCATCAGTCACATGAGCGTCTATGATAGCAGAAGATGCAGAATTAGCCTTCCCAACCATGCCTTTGTTATTGATCATCTCCTTATATTTGAAGCAAATATCACGAGTATGGCCCTTTTTTTGATAGAAATCGCACCCTTTCGCATAGCAACGGTCAGATGTGTGACCTTTTTTCTTACAAAAGTCACACTCGAGGTTCGAATTGAGGGGCCTTCTTGGTTTGCCAACGTTCTGAGTTGGTGCCTTGACAGAAAAGGACACCACATCATTTCCTGACACAGAGGAGGTGACATCTCTCTGGTTTTCTTCTTGTAAAAGCATACTGTAAGCTTGGTTTAGGGAAGGCAATGGTGTCCACAGGAGCAGATTGCTACGGACATTGGAAAAATTGTCGTTCAATCCCATAAGAAATTGAAACAGCCTTTCTTGCTCCTTGTGTTCGAGATGCTTTTTGAAAATATCACCGTCAATGTGAGGGAGTGAACAGGTTGAGTCATACTCCCCCCACAGATTTTTTATCTTGGTGTAGAAAGTGGATATGGAGTCTACTCCCTGACGAATAAGTGCTATCTCACGGTGAAGTTGATAGATTCTTGAGCCGTTAATCTTGTTGAACCTATCATGGAGTTCCTTCCAAACAGCAAAGGCAGTTTCAAAATAAAGGATACCATCAGCTATATCATCTGTCACAGAGCTAATAATCCAGCCTCGAACCACCGCGTCACAACGTTCCCACAATAAGTGGAATTTGTCATCATAAGAATCCTTCTTACAAGAACCAGTTACGAAACCTAACTTGTTCTTTCCCAAAAGAATGATCTGCATACCCCTACTCCATTTCCTATAGTTGTCTGGCCCGGAAAGCTTCAATGAGATTAAGCTCTGACCTGGATTATCGGAACTATGGAGGTGGAGAGGATGAAATGCATGAATCTCCTTAGAGAAATCGAGGTTGACAACGGTTGCGAGGTCTCCGATTGTACCATCGCCATCCTGTTGATCCCCAAACTCTGACATGATAATGGAGGCTTGAAGAAGACGAAAAGACTCCTCAGGCGAGAGGAGGAGCCAGCAACAGATTCGCAACAACGAATCGCGAAGGAAGCTTGAAGCAGCGCGAAATCACCAGATCGGAAAATGCGAGAAGACGAAACGGCGAACAGAGAGGAATCGCCGTAAAACGAAGGGAGCAGTAATCTGCGCAGCCAAGAAGCATGAACTAATCCAAGGGTCGAACAGCAAGATGGACTTGCTGCTCTGATACCATGTGAAATCTTGAACCCTAGATTGAGCAAACCCTAGAATATGTGGGGAAGAGAGGATGAGATTTGTTTGCGGCTCACCGAGCTAGGTTTAACACCATAACTCTCACCAATAAATAAGGGTGGAAACCCTGAGAATTGCTCAACAGACCTTCAGAAAATTAATTCCCTCAACAGATTTCACTCAAAAAATTAAGTCGGTAATGAATTATGAGAATAATAATGTGTGTATGAAAATATTTGGATATTTATAGTTTTAGTTTGTAGCTAATTTTGGTGGCGGTGACTTTACTCTGATTGACCCTCCTCAGTGACGGCAACCTCCATTTGTGATAGACTGAGGAAGACGGTGGCGAATCAGCAGCTGACATTTTGTTTTCGTCTTTCTGTACTGATTTAAATGGTCATAGACTTTTCTAGGGTCTCGACTTTAGATTACCCCGAATAATAACCCAACAACTGTCACTTAAATTCATATGATTAACTTGATAATATAAATTATTTTAGATGTATAATATGCATAGTATATGTATTAATTATCCTCCTGAAGGCCCCTTTTAGACCCAAAAAAATAAAAATTAGTTTAGGGGATATTTGATAAATGTAAATTTTTAAAGAACCACTTAATTACTATTTCAATGTAACGTTCAAACACTGTTTTCACTGGATTTTTCTACCATATTCCAAGAGCACTATGCTTTTGGTTTTTTATTACTAGGGTGGACTTAATTGTAACATATGTAAAACTTCAAAAGTATAAAAAAAAAAAAAGTATGAAATTTTTTAACCACGCCTAATATTTGTATCATACTATTAATAATATCAATTTCCCCAATAAGATTCACTTTTAGTGCAATAGAAAAATACAAAAAGTTAAAAAAAACATGGTGTTATTAAAGCAAGATAAAAAATCCGTTTTCACTAGCTAAATTTATTGAAATAATTGTCATTATTTGGACCCATCTATTATCTACTATCTATTATATCTATTAATTCGGCACCGGAAGCCCTCTGACTGACATGTGGCATGTTCGTCCAGTCAGCGTTTCCTAATTTAATCGGCATTTAATTGAAGATCTATAAATTTAGGCATAAAATATTGATTGGTTGTAAATTAAGAAGTATTTTTATCTCCTATTTTAGTCTCTACGTAAAATAAAGAAAAAAATTAATTAAAAGTTTCCATTAAATTATAAATCTATACAGTTTGGTTCCGGAAGACCATAGACCGCCACGTAAACAATGTATATAAAGAAACTCCATATTTAATTAAAGAAAACAATTAATTCTAAACTAAATATATTATGTAAATAATAACCAAAAAATATATATAAACGAGACAATGTGTCCACATATTGCCTTAACTAATTAAGGCAATCAATAAAAACTTTATAAACGTTATAAATAAAAACATACTATAAACATTGTTTATAATATTGGAACTTATATTAATTTATTAATAAACGTTACAAGCATACCAAAATTTATAATAATGGACATATTTTGAAAACCCATAAGTCAATATACATATAATATATATATATATATATAATACTAAAAAATAACATAAAACATATTTAATTTAACCAAAAGTTAAACATTCTACTATTTATAATTTAATAGAATTTCATAAAAAGAACGTATAAAAATGTATATATAAATATATGTTTGAGGTATGTTTTACATAGTAATACTTATAATAATATTATTATTGTTAAATATTTACTTAGTTTTTTTATGCTATTAAAGTTATGTGGAATATACGTGTATGGAAGATCCACCTAAGATTATATCTAAGTTTAGTAAATGATTTAATTTAAAAATTCTAATCAATTATTATGTTGTAATATACATTTTATTTTTTCCCGCGCGGTGCGCGGGATTAGTATCTAGTATTATATTAATTCGGCACCGGAAGCCCTCTGACTGACACGTGGACAGTCCACGCAGTCACCGTTTCCTAATTTAATTGAAGTTCTCTAAATTTAGATACATAATATTGATTGATTGAAAATTAAGAAGTATTTTTATCTCCTTTTTTGGTCTCTACGCAATTTTAAGAAACAAATTAATTACAAGTTTCCTTTTAAATAGTTAATCTATACATTTTGGTTCCGGAAGACCATAGGCCGCCACGTAAACAAACAATATATTTAGAAAATTAAATTAAATACATAAATAAACTAATTAAAGAAATAGTAATTACGTACATAAACCATATTATAGGATTATATAATATACCGTACCTATAGGGTTATATATATATATATATATATATATATATATTTCCCATAAACCTAGACACACCAGTCCATAAACTATATATATGTATAATTGAAGATGGAAGGTAATCTAATTAATTAATATTAAATATTATTATATTCTATACAATATTTATTAAACCCTATATTGGTAAATAAATAAATATATATATATATATATATATATATATATATATATATATATATATATATATATATATATAAAAGTACATGTTTTATATATATCGTGATAGAATGATTATATAAAAAAGGAACGTAAATTAACCTTAGATGCAGCACATGAGCGTGTGTATATATATATAGACACACCTCCCTAATTAAATCCTAGCTCTCAAACACCGCCCCATTCAACAATTTGTGTAATTAAGCATATCATCGAACTAGCTGTGTCTAGCAACTAAAATAATAGATAGTGTAGTTTTGCTGGTGATCATTACGTAGACTTGTGTTTGATTTGTTCTCCTATTCTTTGCAGGTCATAATTAAGTATCATCTTGGTGATTTTTTTGGTCGTGCAAATTATTAGTTTGGAAAAGATACATTAGAGACGATAAGTTGTTATCCTCTTCTGGTAATTGTCCAACTCACATATTATGTCCTCCTAGCTTATTCGGTTATTCTCCATTAATTTTAATTAACAAGTATAACTATATATGAAAGCTAATATGATAAAGTTCCCAAGCTTACTTTCTCCCCTCCTACGTTATCATATTTTCAAAATTGTTATTAGGGTTCTTTCTAATACTAACCGGTTTTTTATAGTCCAATATTAACAGTTGATTCCCTCATAGGATATGTTGGAGTATACGCCGAGATACCGGGTAGGCTATTTGGATAATTAATTACTCACACTCTCAACTTAAGAGAAGAGGTTGAAAACGGGTATATAGGAGTTGCGGCATCTCATCCCACTACAAGAGAATACTCAATTACACACGAATTTGCTCCACACGGGGTTGGAAGTGTGTAAGTCCACTAGGATTGCACACTAGGTACATACAATTATGTTGACAATAGTGAAAGTTAGAATACATTCAGATTCCTTACTTATTGCATACTAACAAAAAGTTGGTGTGGAAATTGAATGCAGATTGCCTGTTGTACACACTGATTGAATATTGGTATATTTGGTGTGTATTGTTGCGGTATGGACTTAGGTCATATCAATATTCCGTGTGGAATTGGAGTGGTGTTTGCAAATATATGAATATGTGCTTACACAACTACTGCATATGTTATGTTAAAACACATGAAAATATATCAAAAATTGGTACACATGAACATATTTTTTACACCTAATACATGTATTATTAGGGCTGAGCAGGAAAACCCGAAAGCCCGAAAAACCCGTCCCGAGCCCGTCCCGAAAAACCCGGTCCCGAATAGACCCGAGCCCGAGCGGGCGGGACTTTTATTTTCAATTCGGGCTCGGGCTCGGGCTTTTGTGCCAGAATCCCGAAAAGCCCGAGCCCGTCCCGAATTTTTTTTAATACTATATAAATGTATATAATTATATATATTCCCCACGAACTATAGTTAGTATCTAACCATCTTCCTCCATATTCCCCGACAACGTGTTCATCAACGAGAATGTAAATAAAACTCTTTCTCTGCTATCATATTCTCCTCTCCTCTCCGAATAACGAATAACTTATTATATATACAGGATTGTATGATGTTATAAATTTACATTCATCATTAATACGTACATATGCCATATTTTGAAGAAATTATGCATATTTATTAATTTAATACATCAAGATTTTGAGTTAATGTGTAAATATTTTTGGATAAGAAAAATATTAATGTGTAATGATTTTGGCGCTCTTATAAAAAATAATTACTACTACAATTTATAAATATAAGAATAAATGACTTAATAGTTTTTCAATTATTTGAAATATTTTGTTTTCTTTCAAAAAAGAAAAATGAGTTTAGAATATTTTTGTTAAATGGTCATTGGCAAATAACTAATGGTCTCTATTATATAAAAATTAGTGCATCTTCCGATATTTTCTAATATATCATATTATCACGATACAGTTATAAATAACTATAAAAGTTATCATCTTCTGATAACATAAAACTTATTGCGACAAACTACATTAATATATTATAAAACTTATGTATATTTCAATTTTTGTAGGTTAATGGTTAAAATAGATAAACTTTGAAATATTATATCTATGAAAATATCAAATTACTTTTACTTCTGAAATCCAATTCCAACAATTTTACTCTTTTGAATTTTTTTAACGTTAAAATCAATTTCTTAGTTCGTTTTTCTTTCCCGCGGTGTTAATTAACTGCAAATTAATTAGGGTTAATTCTTCATAAGGTATTACCGTATACATTATATAATCCTTCATAAAGTATATTATATAAATAAATATATTCTTAAATGATAATTTAATAAATAAAGTTTTTTTACTAAGCAAATAAAGTTTTGAAAAGCTTACAATTTAGAAAACTAATGTAAGTTATTACACTTACCGTTTAGATATAAAATAAACTAATAAAATATTTTCTATATAATTTAAGAATAATATATTTCAATATTTATATCATATATAATATAAATATTCTTGACATATTTAATATTGTTATATAGATTATCAGTGTACATAATTATTTTGTTTATTTTTCCATATTAATATATATGGATTGAAATTTTATGATTTGGTGTTTTTATAAATATAAAACTATGTAGCAAAAAGATATAAAACTATCATCAATTGTTTTTTTTTAAATAAGAATAATATAATATATTTTTAATTATTAAAAAAATATTTTAATTATTTAAAAACTATTATAATTATTAAAAAAAATTATGTGGCTGAATATATTTTTTAATTATTTAAAAAATTAGTTTAGAATATTACATGTAAAAGGTTTATATTATAGATCCTAATTAGTATCTCTTATAATATATTCTTAATATTTAATTTTATTAAAATAAGTTCACGAACGACCTACAAAATTAACTATTTGTCTATTAAAATATTTATTTTTTAAAACATTAATTCAATTTTGTTCCCGCGCGGTGCGCGGGTTATGCATCTAGTAAATAAAGAATTCATATTGTTGGGCTTGCATGTATGTGTAAACTGTGTAATACATCTCTTGTGAAAACGATATTAAATAACTTCTTTAGGTGGTGAGATTGTATTTCATAATCTATCACTAATATCACCAATACTAGCCTAATTTTTTTTAGCGAAAACAAAAATCTATTCCTTTATATAAAAGAACTGACTCGGTCCCTAATTATATTACTTGACAAATTGACGAACCTTCCTTTGTACACAGCATGTATGGACACTGATGTCTATCTTTAATAATAATATTATTATTATTAATATAATTGCATGAATTTCAGTAACATGTACTTATAAATTATAATAATGAGCTACGATGTAGCTTAGCTACAATCTGTAACTATAATTTACTCATATGTCTGTAATTAGGTTTTTAGTATTAAAGAAAAAGTACTGACACATTTCAAGATACTGTGAGCTTATAATTAAATACCTAACTTATGGAACTAATCCAAGACATACAAGATGTATTGATTAGGCCAAATGTTAGATCTTAAGTACACTTGTCTCTATATATATATAGACATCTCAAGGTAAATAAATTGGTATTATCATCCAAGATTAAGAGTGAAGTGGAAACTGAGGAAAAATTTATAAACTTGGGAGAGCGATCCAGTCTACATGTTGTTGACGTAGCTAATCAACGGGGATTGAAAATAGTCGTCAGTCTCTATATTATGAAAGTCTAGTGGTTCAACAATTTTAGAAACTAAATCTCCTAAATTCTAAATATATGCTTATCTATGTATCCAATTAAACAAATTTATCGGAGCTAACTAGGCTAGGCTAATTCATTCAATCAAGAAACGCGTTATTGGCCAATGCAAACAAAAATCAAGAAACACGTTCATTTTTGTAAGACTTATTCTATCCTTCGGAACACGACAATTAATTAGATTTTCTTATACGCAGACTACTGATTCAGAACCACCACCAATACGCGAAGAAAACTATTTTTTCTTTTGGTTTAATTGTAAAGAAATCGTGACGTTCCCGATTCGTTCAGAAATTATTTTTTTATTAAATATTAGGTTAATAACTATGAAATGTCTGAATAATAGCGCATGTTAATCGGAGATGTTTGAATTTTAAAAAGTTAATATGAAATGTCTGAAGTTTCAACTTTGTTAATTTGAGGTTTTCTGTCCAAATTTTCTGTTAACTTTAACAGAACTACCTAAAATGTCAGTTTTACCCATTTGCAATATTTTAAACAATTGAGAAAATTTAATTAATGGAACATGAAATGACTAAAATACCCCTTTGCACTAATTAAAACATATAACATCTGACTTCACGTTGATTCAAATAAGAAAGAGGAGAGGATTGCAGAAGTGAGAAGGAAATCAGAGAAAAGAAGTTTGAGGAAATTAGGGTTCTGAAGGGGTCTCTCCGCCTAAGTCGCCGGCCGCCCAGGAGCTCTGCTGCTGTCGTCATCCACCACAACCTCGCCGTCCACTGCTGGGACGTACTGCTGCTATTGATGAAGGAGATTGGGTCGTCGTCGTCTGAATCGAGTCGTTGCAGCCGCACCAAGGAGCGCCGGAATGCAGGTTGTTTCCCGGGTGAGGTGGTTTACTGTTACTGCGGCGTGACAACAGTGGTGAGAACTTCGGGAACAACTGGAAATTTCGGCCGGAGATTCTATGGGTGCCCGTTTTACAATGTAAGTTTTCTAATCGGGGTTGGCTGTAGTTGTGATATTGTTCATTATAGCCAATTATGATAAATTGAACCTCAATTGATTGTAAAATCGTTAAATTTCTGTAAAATTGAGATATTTTGGTGTTCAATAGAATCCTAGCATGAATTTAACCTCAATTGACTGTAAAATTGTTCAATTTCTGTAAAATTGGGATATTTTGGTGTTCAATAGAACCCTAGCCCGAATTGAACCTCAATTGACTGTAAAATTCTTAAATTTCTGTAAAATTGGGATATTTTGGAGTTCAATAGAACTCTAGCCCTAAATTTTCAGTGTTGAATTCTGTTAAATATTCGATGTTCAATTAAATTTTTTTGTTTTATAAAATAGAAGCAATTCTTGTTGAAAGTTTTGTTTAATTTGAGTGTTATGTGGTTTCTTATTGCGGTAGGGGAGGAAGAGCAAAGATTGTGGATTTTTCGACTGGGTTCAAGAAGGAATGTGTTCCCACTCAAGTATGATGGCTGTTATGGCGAAGAAAAAACTTTCTGAAGCCGAAGCAAAACTAAACCGACTTGAGAGGATGTATCGTATTGTACTTGTATGCTTATGTATGTCGGTGATAGGTGCTCGATTTGTAGGAAAATTGTATATGTAAGTCTAACAGCTGTCTTGTTTTAGGTGTTGACCATTTGTAAGTTTTTTAAGGGTTGATTTTGAAGAACATGGTTATGTATGAAGTAAGGTTTGGAAGTTTTATTGTTGTCGATTTGAAGTGACTGAAATTTAAAAACTGTTGTATTACTGATTGTTGACAAACCAAGGTGTCTGAAAGTTTAAAATGTTGTGACATTTAGGTGTCTGAAAGTTTAAAATTACATAAAATGTCTGGAGTATTACTGATGTTGATAAACAAGGTCTGAAAGTTGTACTATTGTGGCATTTAGTGTCTGAAAGTTGTACTCTTGTGACATTTATTGTCTGAAGACATAAAATGTCTAGAGTATTACTTGCGTTGATAAACAAGGTCTAAAAGTAGTACTCTTGTGACATTTAGTATCTCAAAGTTGTACTCTTGTGACATTTAGTGTCTGAAATTTTAAAATTGTAGACATAAAATGTCTGGAGTATTACTGTTGATAAATAAGGTATGAAATTAGTACTCTTGTGACATTTCGGTGTCTGAAAGTTCTAGTGTTGTAAATTTTAGGAGCCTGAAAGTTTTAATGTTAAAATTTTAGGGCTCTGATACATATGTCACAATATTCAACACAACACACAAAACACATCGTCAACTGAACAAATAACACAATATAAGAAAGCTAGTAATATTAAACCCATTCTCAAAATAGTTTGCCATGATACTCCTTGTCCAACATGGGACAATATGGAGTATCACACAAAACTACATAGTTATAGTACCAAGTCTACACAAACCAATCATCATCACAAAGAGTTCAGACATCTCCAAAACACATCCTAGACATCTCCAAAACACAACCTTCATTATAACTGAAACCTCTAATTCCAACAACCTGCTTCCTTATCATCGGTTCCAACGTCTTGTACTTCTCCTCAATTGTGTACTTCCTCTTCTCACCAGTATCTTTGTTCGATAACCAATCCGCCTTGGGCTCTCAATATGCGGCGATGGAGTGAGTATCATACTGAGGGGAATCGCATCCTCAATAACCGTTCCATCAAGTTCGTGCACATGCTCCTGCTCCTCATGGTCCTCCACCTGTTCGTGCTCCTGATCCTCCTAATGGTCCTCCACTTGGTCGTGCACCTGCTCCTCCTCGTGGTCCTTCACCTGGTCGTGCACATGTTCCTCCTCATGATGCTCGTCCTCTGTATCATGATGCTCTTCCTCTGGATCATGATGTACCACCTCCTGATATTCATCCTTACGGGTATCTGCTTCATCATTTTTCTCATCATGGTCGGATCTCGGTTTCACCTTTTTCCCGATGGACTGCATAATATAACATAACACACAAATGATGAGCATCCATAAAACATACCTAAATAACACCCTAACACCAAGGAGCGCAGGACACATACCGAGATGTATCCACATAAGGTTTCTTCATCGTCAGCCACATAAACCTCATGTACTTCATCATCATCTTAGATTGCTTCCTCTTGGACCGGTGCTTCCTCATGGACCGGTGCTTCATCATGGGCTAGTTTCTCCTGGACCGTGCTTCCTCATGGGCTTGTTCCTCTTGGACCGGTGCTTCCTCATGGACCGATGCTTCCTCACGGGCTTGTTCCTCATGAACTGATGCTTCCTCATGGTTCCTCCTCCTCACCTTTTTCCCTATGGACTGCACATAAACTTATCAGGTTAACTTGACGCATAACACAAAAACCTAAATAACCAGACACCAACATGGAGAAGGACACATACCGTAATGTAGTCAACTAGGGTTACTTCATCATTCGCCAAATATACATCTTCATCCCCCACAAATACATCACGTCTTTTTCTTTTCGTCCTTTTCTTGGACTGCCATGTTAACCCATACATGAAATACAAACAGACATCAAATATCAACAATGCTCTAAAACTCAACATACATCAAATATGTACGATACTCTAAAAATCAGACATTTGTTAACTCAAACATCAATATTCATCAGCTCTATTATAACTCAGACATCAAATATCAACAGTTTTTCAAACACAGACATCAAATATCTACAGTACTTAAAACCCAGACATCAAATATGTACAATTCTCTAAAACTCGGACATCAAATATCAACAATTTTCAAAACCCAGACATCAAATATCATCATTACTTAAAACCCAGACATCAAATATGTACTATGCTCTAAAACTCAGACATCAATATTCATCAGCTCTGTTATAACTTAGACATCAAATATCAACTGTTTTTAAAACCCATATATCAAATAAAAACAGTACTTAAAACCCAAACATCATAAAATCAACATAACTGCTTGCCAAAGAACAATACATACCGAAGTGTGCTTGTGCTTAGATGCTTTCGTTTTTCTAGATTCAGCTACACCTTGATCATCCCAAGGTGATGCTAGCCAGTCAGAATCACCCTGAAAAAGCAGCATTCTCAGTTTTTCCATTGCAACTAAAATAAAATCTACCAATGGAAACTACCTTATCAACAAGAACGTTCGGCGTCTCCACAGCAGCAGATGCACCCTCCACAGCAGCAGTAGAGGCCACCTCCACAACAGCAAAGGCCCCCTCTTCAGTCACAGCAATCTCAACAGCATTCACATTATTCTAAGTCATTGAAAAAATTGGAAATTTAATCGTTTTTGAAACATTAACAAACTTGTCTCGAGGGATTTAAATGGCATCCTCTTCGGTTGTGCTCTCCGCTTTTGCAAATAGAGCACTTGATCTTCCAAGTCCTCCTTAATCTTGAAGGCCCAGCCTCGTGGCTAGGCCTTTTCCGGATCTTTCGGGATCTCCCAGATTGTCTTTTAAACTTCGGAGGCAAGATGGTCTGGTTTTTTTGAGGTTCCCAAAACTCCTCACTCGGCACAGGATACACGACCCGCTCATATGACCTCAACATGGCCTCCTTGGTAAAACTTGGATGAACAAAAGTGGATAGAGGTTTGGATTCTTGACGCGTGCATCTCAATGCGTGGCCACATGGCAGACCAGTTATCTGATATTGCCGGCAGGTGCATACCTGATCCTCTAGATTGACAACATACACACTTCCTGGATATTCTATTTCATAGTGACGGTCACCTGAGTAGGTCATGTTGCAGGACATTGCCACAGATGCCCCCTTCTGATCTTCTTCAAAATGTTCGGACCCAACCCCCCTCTCCATTTTCTGGTGTCCTCCCTCTTAAATTGGAACTGCTTCATCAGTTTCTGCCTAATAAGTTCGAAGGCTGAGATAATCCGTTTTCTCCTCGCATCATTTATAACATTGTTCCAGGACTCGTTGAGGTTGTTCAAGATGTTATCAGCTTTAGACCATTCAGGGAAGTAACACCTTGCCCATTGTTCACGAGGTATTTGGTTTAGGTAGTTGAAAACATTTGGGTTCAATCTCCTCAAAGCATCCATGTGCTCCCGATGCTTATGAACGAGATAAGAAGAAGCAGCTGCGTAGACATGGTCTTTGATGGCAACTCCCTTCCATCCTTCGGCCTTTATATTTTCATGGATGTCGGACACATCTCCTATGTTCCGAATCCGGAAATGTCACCGCAATGGCATCGACTAGACCCTACGAGAACATTCAACAAAACCCCAATTTTCAGTCATTAAAAATTATCAAAAGTTCAGACATCAATACTAATCAATATCTCAAATTTCAGACATCAGAAATCAACAAACCTGAACTACCAGACACCTGTTTTAATCAAATCTCAAATTGCAGACATCAATATTAATCAATATTTAGGGTTTCAGACATCAATATTAATGAATATCTTAAATTTCAAATTTCAGACAAACCCTAAACTCTCCATACACAAATTTTAAAAGATATCTCAGATTTTCAAACATTAGAAATCTGCAAAGTTGAAATATCAACCTCAAATATTAACAAATCTGAAATATCTTACCTTCTGTCTATCAGACATGATAACCCAACTCTTTCCTTCTGGACTTGTGCCAATTTCATTTTTGAGTCATTCAAGGAACCACACCCAGGAGTCATACGCCTCTGCCTCTACCCAAGCTACAACAATTGGAAAAACACTATGATTTGCATCCTGTCCCACGACGGAGAGAATTTGACCAAATTCCGCACCCTTTAGGTGATAGCCGTCTAGACCAAAGAAAGGTCTGCACGCACGGAACTTGGTCTTACAAGCTTCTAAGCACATGTAAAATTGGAGGAATCTCCCATTGTTCATAGAAACTCCCACTGTACTCCGTCGATTGGCTGTCAAGACCGCAACAACGTATTCCCAAGGAATCCCAATTTGTCTCTCCCTCTCGCCTATGATTATTTCATCCATCATCTTACAAGAATTGCGAACAGTGAATCGACTTACGTCGAAATGTTTGTCTTTCGCAAGCTCCTTGACAATGTACCCGGTGTTAAGCCTCTGCTCTCTATATTTCTCCATATAATGTTTAACCAACCATTTCTTGTTGATTTGCCTTGTCCTAAGCACAATACAATATTTCTTGTGCTTATTGTTGAAAGTCTTCACCTGAAAGTTTGCACAAAAAAAAAAAAAAAAACGAGTCAAAACCAAAATAATTAAACTGGAAAAGCATAAACTTGCATCTCAACAAGGTTAAGCATAGTATTGAACCTGCAGGCTTTCCTCATTATGTACCTTCGAAGCGTATATCCTCCATCCACACTTCTTCTTACATACAACGTCCACCTTACACTTGTTGTTGTTCTGAAACCTATACGCGTATCTGTGCGCTATACTGTGCTCAGCCAGCACCTATCGGAATGCTTCCGCGTTCGGGAATAGAAGACCGATCCGCAAGTCTGGTGGGGGGCATTGGCAACTAAACTGTCATTGTACTCAGGGAACCGAGTATGACTTACAACTTCATCTTCATCAGACATTGTATAAGAAGCGAGGCTCGTGCTGTTGTGAAGCAACTCCTCGGGTGCATCATCACTATGGTCCCCATCCATCTCATCCAACATCATCAACTCATCAACCTCTTCATCCTGAGGAACAGATGGTGGATTTCCATCTGCAGAACAACATTTAACAGTCACCCGTTAAACCTACATAATACAACATTACTAATAAGCTAAAGAGAGTACACTAACATGCAGCATTCTCGTGTTCTCTCGTAACCTTTTCTTCCCACCTACAACGGCCTTCCTCCTTTCTACATTGTTCGCCTTCTCCACCCATGTTGTCTCTTCAGAAACTTTATGCCATCTGTCAGTATGAGCATCTTCAGACTCCGTGTTGTGTAGGTCATACCCATCTCTAGGCTCCCAGTTTTCATCTGAGACACTCTTGGAGGAAGGAACAGTTTTATACGGTATCCTCCTCCTCCTCTGTTCCAGTGTCACCATCCTCATATTTTGTAGACACCAGTTGCCAATTGTAATCAGTATATCAGTTTTCAGACATCAGAAATCAACAAACCTAAACTTACAGACGCCAATTTTAATCATATCACAAATTTCCAGACACTAGAAATCAACAAACCTAAACTTCCAGACACCAATTTTAATCAAATCTCGAAATTGCAGACATCAGAAATCAACAAACCTAATCTTCCAGAAGCCATCAGACAACAGAAATCAACAAACCTAATCTTCCAGACACCAATTGTAATCAATATCTCAGTTTTCAGACATCAGAAATCAGAAATCAACAAACGTAAACTTCGAGACACACCAATTTTAATCAATATCTCAACTACATATACAATCAACAACCCTAAACTGCCCAGACACCAATTGTAAAACATATCTTAGATTTTGAAACATTAAAAATCAGCAAACTCATAATATATCACCTTCTTCACTAGTGGAAGCCTCTCATATGTGTGTGGGGATGAATCGACATAGATAGGAGCTTTAGTCTCCTCAACAACTCTTTCTGCTGCCACTTCTCCATCTTTATCTGTGTTTGGGGCAGTCTCCTCAACATATCTTTCTGCTGCCACATCTCTTTTGTTGTCCGTTGCATCTTGTGCCAACAAATCAACCAGCTCTTCCATACAAGCCCTAAATTGGGATATAGTTAGCTCACCCTCACCCTCGGCATTGGGGTTATTGTGTTGACCTTCTCCATCGATTCTTCGACTACTCCCGTCAGTGTTGGTCGCCGACAGATTTGATAACCCAACTACATTATCCTTCACCAAGTAAAGCTGCATAATTGCACCTCTAGGATGCATGTCATAACATCACCCCAGTCACCGTGAGGGAAGGGTGAAAAGAACCCCCATCGGGGAGTGAAATAGAACATGAAACCGTAGGCTCCCAAGCAGTGGGAGGAGACCAGGGCACAGACCTACCCATGATCAGCTGTAAAACGATACAATCAGGAACATACTTCCTATATTGTATCATACCCCACTCCGAATAGCCATATTTCGCCCTCAACTCATTTAATAACTCACTGAACGGGGGTATCTTGAAATCTCCATATAGTCAACTTGGCCAACATATTTGTTGATATGACCATGGTCTTCAATTATGAACGCATCATAGTGGTTTATCTCCACCGTAATGGGATATTCCTCCGAGGTCTCAGGGAGTGCTCTCAAATCCACAGCAAAACATATTCATGAAAGATTAGACACAACCAAATATTTGGAACGTAATAATTCAATTTTAATTTTTGTTGTTAAAACGGTAGGTCTGAAAGACCCATCATGTTGGTTTTAACAGTCTGACTTTTCTACTTTGTGAATAAATAAGCTTTGAACTCTTGTTCTTTGTTTAAAATAAGACTCTCCTACATAATACGGTTTGGTAAAATAAATCACATTCACCTGCAACTTTGGTTAAACTTTGCAAATTTTAATATTTTACAGATCATATACACCCATATTTTTTCAAAATATGCAAGAAACTTGATACAACCAAACTTGAAACCAAAATACAAAGAACATAACATACCATAACATATAACACACATACAGTTCACAGTTACCCGAAACCAAAACCCTTGAATTAATTCTTCAATTTGATTTTTTAACAAAACCCTAAAAACTAAAATCAGTTTAAGGCATCAAGTTTCAATTTTTCCACCTCTAATCAGCCAACATACCCAACTTCACTCACAAAAATGTAAGGCATCAAGTTTCAATTTCAACTTTAATTAAAAATCTGTTCTTCAAGTTTCAGTTTCAACTTTCAACTTCTTCAAGTTTCAGTTTTTCATCTTACATTGTCTCCAAAATCTCCTAAGTAGTACTTGTACTACAATTATTCACCTACTTTTAACAGATCCTCCATGCAAAATAAAAAATTGTATACAAATTTATTTTCAATTTTCAGAAAATCTATAAAAATACAACCGATAGAAACAAATAAGTGTAGAAATGACTTACCAGAAGATGAAGCCATCTTACTGAACCCGAAAATTGGTCATCCGCTATGCCTACAGTGGCGTCACCTTCCAGCCCTTGTCTTCATATCACCTTCCCCGCATGTCCGTACGGAAATCACACGTTTTCTTCGCCGGAGAACCCTCCAAGTCGCTGTCGCACCAAACCCTAGTTTTGGATTCTTGGGTTCTTCAGTTTTTTGGAGAGAAATTATGGGTAGAGTGAAATGGGAAGTTTTCGTATTTTTAATCTAAAGTGACAGAGAGGAGAACATGAAGAGACGCCTGTTTCATTTTTCCGCCCATGAGGGGTATTTTAGACCTTTCATCTCGACACGTGACATGTGTAAGCATATGGTAATGGGCGCCGTAATTGGTAGCCCATAATATGTATAGTTTACCTAATGAACTTGGGTAAATGTCACATTAGGGTAATTAGCTAGACCCAAATCCCAACTGACATGAGAGGCCCAAAATTGGGCCTCCCTATGCATGTGGCCGGCCGAAACCATAGGAGGGGTTAAAGTGGACTTTTGTCTACTTTACTCCTCCTATAAATAAGAGGTGTTAGGGTATTTTTAGGGTTAATCACAATTCCCTCACAAGAGTGTTTTAGAGAGAAAAACCCTAAACCCCACACCCTGACAGTTTCGGCCGAACCATATCCCTCACCAATGGTGTGCCAAATTGCCTTCGAGCAAACTCTCCAGAGATCTGTCCCCGTGGCAAGAATTGATCTGAGGCTTTGCTGTGGAGCTTGCACCACGTAGGGCTTATCTATCAAGAACCTCTACGGGTCCCGACCGGAGGATCGTGAACTCCCTCCAGAGAAGATCTCGGGTCTACGGATCATCTTAAAGGTATGTGTGAAACTTCCGTTGCGAAATTCTAATTACTAGCATGTACCTTGTTTAAGTATCCGTAGAGATTACTCCCCGTAATCTAACAGTGGTATCAGAGCCCGTGTTAGGAGTTCATGATTTTGATAAATTGATGTTCTTGAAATTTAAATATGAAAACCGAAATTTTAAAAGAAATTTTTTAAAATTTTCGATTTTTAGGGTTCTTGATGAAACCGAAATTTTCATGATGTTCTTGGTTAATTTGATGTTCATGATCTTCAAGAAAAGAGTAATATTTATCAAAATCAAACATTGGATTGTAGAACTTATTAAAAATTGATCTTGAAATTTGACCACTTGTTCCTAATTTGGTGTTTGTGCCGGAAAATTTAATGATTTTTTAAGGTAAAATTTTTAATTTCTTGGTCACCAAGCAAGTAAATTTCGGCATATCACATTAGAATATTGTTTACCATATTTTAATTTTTTAATTATGGTAACAATATATCTATAATTAGGAACATAAGGATAGATTCACATAAATATATAGAAATATATATCACTATCAATATATCTAAATATTTAATAGGGTTAAAGATATTATTGATAGATTTTATTGCCTAAAAGATTGAGAAAATATATGTCAGTATATTTGTTACCCTATTTAAATATTGACAATAAATAAATATTATATATATATATGAACCGAATTTTACATATATATATATATTTGATTGATTTAATCTTAAAGATAGAATCTTAGCAATAAATATATATATGTTTGTATTTGGCCGAATTATACATGTATATTTTTAATATGGAAATTATTTTATATAATTATTGTTACTTGGTGGTTAAGTTAATTATTTTGGAATTCAAAACCCCTACTTGGGCCACAAGTCAACATTTCGGCCCAACCTTTGAAATTTTAATTATTGGGCCAGTCCAATATATTAAACCGGGACGGATTTAAATCGAACCGGGTTTTCTCAATCGGTTCGACCTAATCGGGTCGGGTCGAACCAGGTTAATTAAGTGGATCTAACCGAACCGGTTTTGTGTATTGAACCGAACCAAACCCTATTTTATTGGACCGGATCGAACCGAACCAGATTTTAAAATTTAAAACCGGACCGAACCGAACCGGATTTACCGGACCGGACAGAACCGGATTTTCTGAACCGAACCGAAATTGACTGAACCGAAATGCTTTTCAAAGCCGAATTTAAGTCAATTAAATAAAATAGGGTGGTCAAGTTTTAAAATCCAAATTTTTTTTAACTTCTAAATGGACTACACAGTGCTCATATGGTTGCTAACCTTTATGCCTTGTTTCGATTTTGACGATGGATCTCGGAGATACATGTTTTTGGAACTGGATTAATTAGGGGGCTGAATTGCAATT
The DNA here is from genome assembly GCA_036873135.1 of Clarkia xantiana subsp. parviflora. Lineage (NCBI taxonomy): Eukaryota > Viridiplantae > Streptophyta > Magnoliopsida > Myrtales > Onagraceae > Clarkia > Clarkia xantiana. Next base: position 12,154,636 of record JAPTYO010000012.1, on the reverse strand, counting down.
TTTTATTATTCAATATATATTAATGCATGATTAGAAATGTTGTCTTGACTTAGTCAAGCTAGCTGGATATTGCATGTTGTGGGCGGAGCCCTAGTTAAATATATGGAATGCGCGCTACGATAGACATGCTGTGATGGTTGGAAATACCTAGGATTCATGTCTAGAATGTTGCATATAAACATGAATTGCAAATCAGCCCCTAATGTTTAAAATTATTTTAAAACCGAAAACCAGTCGCCAAATATGTATGATTGTTGTGGAATTTTCATGTTTGACACGTATGCTAGAATGTTGAGGATGTAGTTGCATTTGATAATTTACTTGGAAGTAGAATTATATATGCAAGCATGAGTTCCTCGGAACATTAGACGCATGACGCGTAAGCATGAATGTGGTTTGTTTGATGAATGCTACTTGCGTATGATAATTTACATGGTTGGTAGAATTATATATGCATGAGTAAATTCTTCGGAATATTTTCCAAAATACAAAGGGCCTTGGGAAAGCCAAGATCGGGTATGGTTGTTTTAAAATTCCCGTTCCGGTAATTTGCGATTAAAACCGTTTTAAAAGACTGATCGATTTGATTGAAAATGACGGTAATGTGAACTCTTTCACAACCATCTTCCATTGGTTTACTGGTGGTCGGTTGGTTTAGATGACTGGGGAATCATTATTTGTCGGATTCAATCTTAATAGATATCTGATGTATGCAATTCTTTCTCAAAATGTTATCGTCTCCCTAATTTTTGCATAATCATCGATGTGTTAGTATGAATTGGTTAATTTAGTGTGATTCGATATTCCTCGCAATCTTGATGGTATGAATCACGATGAATAAAAAGAGTACGTTTTGAAATCTCTAGTATGATTCCAAAAAGCGGAGAAGACAACTACAGATGAATATGGTAGTCTGTATGATTTTTGACAATGAGAAACGAGTAATAATTTGTTTCACCAAGCATGGGAGTAGGTTCTTTGATGATCTGAACGCATATGTGGTGATACATTCAACCTTGGTAAAAAGGGGTTGAAGAAGACTTCAATTGCAACCAGGCAATGTTACAGCTTAGTATACCTTTGCATCCGCCTCGGTGGAAGCAAGGATGCAGAAGCTAAATGTTTCGGTTAAAGGTGATGATTTTCTCTCTGTTCATGAATGTTGGCGTAAAACCCACATTGGCTCTTCAGAATGAAAAGTCAACATATAGAAAAAATGTATATGGTTGTCTGATATTGTCAATGACTCAATGACCTTGAGCCTAATCGAGTACAGTAACCATAGCAGTAAAAGGGAAACCTTCTCGGCTCACCATACTGGGTTCGAAAGAAATCAACCATGATCCGCATATTATAGAGAGAACTGGACCATAAAGGTCTTATACGATAATCCGTTGGGTTAAACCATGTTGATAAAGTGCGTCTCCAGTACGCCACGTAGCTCATGTGTATGAAGCTGTAAACGTTTTATACAGACATAGATCATTTGATGTAATTCACTCGTGAATTACTCAGATGTGATGTTCAACATGACTTAAAGTTCTCGACTATCTATGCAACAATCATGGATCGAATACGTGATCTTCAGATCAAGAACCCTACCATTGTCATTTATCGTTCGTTTGAGTTACTAAAATTTTGGTTATTTCGAGAATCGGATTTATTGAATAAAGTAGTTTCCGTTCGATTCGAAATATGATCTACTTGTCAAAATTAATCGACCCGGTTAAGAGGGATCGATCCGAAACAAAATTTCGGCCAGGTAAAAGTTGTCGAATAAAATGAAACAATTCACGTACTCCGTCATCTCAGTCGGGAAACTGAACTGAATATACACATCAATTGCGTAGTTAGATCGAAAGATGTAGTATTTATTATCTGTTAGTACTCCATTGAATGAAATAATCTGTAATGATGATCATGTGCGAAACCAATTGGATTAAATTAAATTAAATTCGCAAGTGAAACGATTTAACCAAGTGTTAAAAATTCGGCGAAAAGCGCTACACGCAAGTGGACCTCGAGAGACGGAACACATCGTTTCAAAATACGAATTTAATGATGAAGTGTCTGGATGATGATGTGCTGAATTTTCGTTTGCATTCCCTTGGAAACAACTTATTGATACCATTTACATCGGTAAGAAGTAGGCCTCGGAAGCTACCACGACCTTATAAAAGTATCAACTAGGGGTGAGCAATGGTCTACCAAGACCATTACCAAGACCAAGACCGCCCAAGACCAAGTCCATTTTGGACCAAGACCAATGGTCTTCTTTTGATGGTCTTATTTGGTCTTGGTCTAAATTTCAGACCAAGACCAAAAAGCCCATTGAGATCATTTAGGGCCATTTAAGACCAATCTAATTTTTTTTTTTTTTTTAAAAAAAAACTGGAATTTGCAAACAATAATAAAACCAATTTTGAACTCTCAACTCTCACCCAATCACTCTCATTTAGTCTCACCAGTCACTAGGGCCGAAAGTAAAACTCGGTAGGTCCAAAAAAGCGCCAAAAACCAAATCGGACTGATCCGAACAAACCGAACCGTAAATAGACCGATAATGTGTTGTCTGATTTTTTGAAGTATACTAATAAGTGTAACTTGTTCTACTAATTTCTCAAACTATTTTTTTTTTTTTGGATATATGTGATTCAATTAATTACTAATATAGTACCTAGAGAAAAGTGTTAAAATTAATTACGTAAATACTATTTTATGAGTTAGTGATTTGAGTTTCAAATTCTAGTTTTTTTTTTTGCCGAAGTTTCAAATTCTAGTTGAGATGCCACATTTGTAAAGATTTTAACCTCGTAGCACTTCAAAACCAAAACTATTAAAATCAAACCGGACCGATCCGAACAAACCGTAAACGAGTTTTATGTTTCTATTTTTATTTATTTTGGAACTCTAAATATACTTTATAAGAAATTTGAGATATTTTATATATTGATTATTATTTTTGGATTTTCTATTTAAACCGAAAGTCAGACCGAAAAAACTGTTCTAAATATGGACAATTTATTTTTTTCAAAACGAATTTTTGGTCGGACTTTTTTTGTTGAAAAAATCCGGACCGAAAAATGTGGACCCCGACCAAAATAGCTAAGAAACCGGTCCGACTGGATCGGTTTCACCCCTACCAGTCACCGGCTCCATGGGCACGGGTCGGATCTTCCTCTACTCCAATATATTATATATAATTATAATAAATGAATTTTCAACTTATGATTATTACAAAAATAATATTCGACAAATTTTAAAAATTTAAATTAAAAAAACATAAAAAATAAAAAATGGTCCTAATGGTTTGGACCAAAACCAGAACCAAAAAGACCAAGACCATTTTAAATGGTCCTGGTTTGGTCCTAGACCATTTGGAGGAGGACCATTTACAAATGGTCTTGCATGGTCTTAGTCTGGTCATGACCAGGACCAGACCACGCTCAGCCCTAGTATCAACTGACGCATAAGGTGAAAACCTGAAATGCTCAGTTCGGAGATGGGATAAAATCTCTGAGATAAGTTTGCAAACGAAGAAAGATGAAGTCGGTTAAACGATTTTCCTTCCGTAAGCCTTGAACGATAAGTCAGGCCTGGCATTCAAATCAACTGACTCACTTCAAGAAGCACAATTTATAAACATAATGTTGGAATCACTCTACCAGACTTTCCCTATGGGATGATAAAAATGTATTCTAATTTATGTAACACTGTGTTCCAGTGAAATCGGTAAAACACGTCGCCATAATAGCTGAAGAATGATAATGAGTTAAATCACATCATACTGCGACATTAATTTGCGCATTAAACACGTAGTTGGGACAATAGTACGTTAACTACTCTTAGAAAATACATGTTTACAACTTTTGGGAAAATGGTGCCGTGGTCGAACATGAGACTTTACATACTTGAGGAGGAATTTTCCGATGCATGGAAAGTTTCAAACAAATGTAGTCTTGATCAAAACGGAGCAGGATAACACTGAAAATCATGTCCCACTTAATTCGAGTATGAGAGATTTGAACCAGCAACTCAAGTGAATGACATGGTAAATGATAATGAGAACATTTTCATTTTAAATCTAGTGGGTGGAATAAACTCCTTCCACATGAAATCATTGTTGCTGTTTGGACGAATCAAGTTGAACCTGATTATCGTAATGCTAAACCAGGATTGCCACAACTACCTATACTACCCATTGTTCCCAGTGGGAGTGATCCGACAAACTTGGTTCCAGATCCTAGTGATCAATGAATTTATCTTGGAAGTAAAACTCCGAGACCAAGAACTCGTATAAGAAAAGTTGTCGGTTATGGTTAAAGCACTCCTTTTGTACCCAATATGCTCCGATAAGAAGCATCATCTTGAGTGGGAGAATTGATCCCAATTGGAATAAATGCTCCGATAAGAGGCATTATTCCGAGTGGGAGAGACTTTAAGACTCAAAGATGGGATAATCAAGCCTAGACGAAAGTCAAAGGCGTCGAACTTCTCCAAAGAAGTATCCCATCTGGAAGAGTGATAACCTCACTATAACGACTTTTGGCATGCATTGTAAAGACCTCAAGTGGAGAAATTGAGAAAAATAATAAATGAGAGAGATCGCCTAAATGAAAGCCATTAAAGTCTATAGTTGATTTACCTGCTAACCACAGGGACATAAGGATATGGCGAGTCCTGAAAGAAGGCTCACCACTGATGGAAAAGGTCGAGCGATACAAAGCTCGACTTGTTGCGAAATGCTCTCAACTTCACGGAGTGGACTTTGACGAAACATATTCACCATCTGTGCGTAAAACCACGGTGAAGGGCCATTCATGGTCCTGGTCGCAGGTGTTAATTTCGAACTGCACCAAGTGGGTATTAAGACCGAATTCCTCCTTGGAAACCTGGAGGAAGATATCTACATGGAGCAACCGGAGGGTTTCATTACTCCTTGTAACGAACATAAAGTTTGTAAACTCCAAATGTCCATCTACGGTCATAAACAGTTGTCTCGGCAATGGTATCGCAGATTCCATTAGGAAATCGTAGGAAACGGATCTGTCAGTTTATCACAAGGACCCGTGCGTGTATTATAAGACCTCCAGGTCTAAGTATGTCATCTTAACTTTATACGTGGACGACATACTCATTGCCGCAAACGACATGAGTTTTATGAATAAGTCAAAGTCCTGATTGGCATCTGTATTTGAGATGAAATACATCGGAAATGCCACGTATATCTTAGGCATTGAGACTGCCAGAGATCGCGCTACCCGGAAATTATGTCTATCTCAAGAATCTTGTATCAACAATCTGTTGAAAAGATTCAGATTACAGGGTGCCAAAACCCGTGGAGACGCCGGTGTTGTTTGGGTGCGCACTGTCAAAACATGACGGCCCCAAGAACCTGGCATATAGTAAATATATAAAGGGTGCATGATGTTTTAGCATGGTCGGTAGTTTGTTCTACCCCATGCAATGCACCCGTCTGGATGTCTGTTACACCATGAGCTTAGTAGCACGCTTCCTATTAGATCCTAGCCATCAACATTTAAAGACTATAATACGAATAACTTGTTATCTGAAAAGGTACTGCCGACCACGAACTATGCTATGAGGGCAGGAAGTTAGAATTGACCGATTGCATTGACGCCGACCGTGGTGGCGATCCGAATGATCATAAGTCTACAACAGGAGGAGTATTACTCCTTTGCTAATGCCGCCATTTCATGGACGAGTAAGAAGAAAATATGAGTCGCGCTGTCTATGATGGAATCAGAATTCAAAGCTCTCTCTAAGAATGCACAGAAAACGGTCTGGCTTAAAAGGCTTCTAACTGCGCTGCTTGATGGCAATGTAAAAAATAAACCTGTGAAGATTTTCTCTGACAGTCAAGCAGCCATTGCGGCAGTTAAGAAACCAAAGTACCATAGTAGTACCAAACACATTTATATGGAATAATTAATGCTAAACTTCTGGTGGTAGACAATATTATCACTATGGAATACTCGTCCACCAATAACTTGGTAACTGACCCATTAACTAAACCACTACGCATGGAGATATTCAAAAAGTATGTAAAATTGCTTGGATTGCGTAGGGTTTAGAAATGGCATGTATCTGTGATAACATTTTGATATTAGAAAGTTACATTTTGTAAGCGAAAGAATTGCAACTAAGTTTATGATCAATCGACGTCATAATGTTTTGATTACATCAGATTTACGGTCTATAAATAAGTCGTAGAAGGACGCAATCCTCTGCCAAACTATGTCGAATGTGGGCCTTACCTAGTCACACAGGTACGGTAGTATTGCGGTGGAGGGAGGCCTCTACCAAGCATGACTGGCTAAGATTCAGGGAGATAAACTTGATTAAGCAAGACGATATCTAGTTTCGAAGTAACTCAACATGATCTTCGTTTTGCATACCGCCGTGATGAACTTCGTTCGTCATTTAACCACATTCTGGGCCAGATGAGAATCTGTGATAGCATGATTGACATATCCCTTTCTTGTCAACCCAAAAGGTTCAGGTATGCTATCAACGCGTGCTTCATACTGCGCGTGCCACGTTCGATCACGGGGTCACAGCTCGGTTGTGTTAGGAAGGAATCCTCGTGATTCTGGCGGGCGCAAACTTCTTCACCTCGAGCGTGTGATTGATCCCATGAGCCTTATGAAGAGGCACCTAAAGTATCCTCACGGACTCAGAACTCATATCTAAGGTCAGGCTCAATGCTCGCTTCACGTCTTTGGAAACCGGTTGGGTCTGACTAAGGATATGAGCGATGGGGATGTTCAAGTTCACCTGTAATTCACCGACTCTTGTATTCACTAGGTGGCCACCAATCAGATTTAGTTGAAGGTTGTGAATACTTGTACGGATTCCTTGGAGAAGTGTTCCTATGTGGAAACTAGGCAAAAAGGAGAATTAACAGTTGACCTAGGATACATCGCGGTACAATATAAATGTTGTTTATAATAGGTTGATTGGAGAAAAGGGAAGCAACGTTCCGCGGGCGCTACAATACTCCTAACATATGAGTAACACGATGCCCATCGTATCCGCCGGTCGCACGGCAAACCTCGTATGAACTATTCGGAAGCAAGGAGCAGATCAAAGGAGAGAAATGTTGATGCAGATTTGGACGACAATACATTAACAGGCACCCTCTCATTCCGGGGAGTGGGAGCTGTAAGCATATGGTAATGGGCGCCGTAATTGGTAGCCCATAATATGTATAGTTTACCTATTGAACTTGGGTAAATGTCACATTAGGTAATTGGGCTAGATCCAAATCCGAATTGACATGAGAGGCCCAAAACTGGGCCTCCCGATGCATGTGCCGGCCGAAACCCTAGGAAGGGTTAAAGTGGACTTTTGTCCACTTTATTCCTCCTATAAATAAGAGGTGTTAGGGTATTTTTAGGGTTAATCACAATTCCCTCACAAGAGTATTATAGAGAGAAAAACCCTAAACCCCACACCCTGACAGTTTCGGCTGAACCATATCCCTCACCAAGGGTGTACCAAATTTCCTTCGAGCAAACTCTCCAGAGATCTGTCCCCGTTCCAAGAATCGATCCGAGGCTTTGCTGTGTAGCTTGCACCTCTACGGGTCCCGACCAGAGGATCGTGAACTCCCTCCAGAGAAGATCTTGGGTCTATGGATCATTCTAAAGGTATGTGTTAAACTTCCGCCGCGTAATTCTAATTACTAGCATGTACCTTGTTTAAGTATCCGTAGAGATTACTCCCCGTAATCTAACAACATGCACACATGTGAGGAAGGGGGCAATTTTGGGATTACATTTTTAAGTTGGGCACGTTTTTGGCACGTGACTGAATTCCGTCACATTTAACGGGAAAAATTGACTGAGACCTCTTATATCAATATGAGTGCGTGTATATGAGAAAATCAATATGCATGTTTTGGTATGGAAAATTTTCTTAATCATTGTGAAAATTTGTCAACGGTGGTGTTGACGTTTATGTATGCTATAATGCATGGTGATGAAAAAATTTCTAAGTGTTTTCAAAACACTAGCTATAACGTACATGGATGTATACATTTTTTCATGGAAAAAATCACTGTGTGTCATGACACTAGTGTTGATGCATATGTATGTAATCATGGAAATAGGTGAAAAAAATTTCTAATTGTTGTGAAACACTATTAATGACATGTATAGCAATGTGTATGTATCAATCAATGGGAAAAAAAAAATACTAAGTGTTGGACAACACTAGTAGTGATGCATATGGATGCATGCATGGCAAACATGGAAAAAATACTAAGTGTTTGACAAGACTAGTGGTAATGCATATAGATGTCATCGTGATGATGTGTGAAAAAATTCTAAGTGTTATGAAACACTATCAATGTCATGTTATGACTCACATGGATGTGCAATATTTATATGCCTTAGTCAAAAATCACTATAGGTAGTGGCAAAACTCTAAATAATGGTCATCTTTTCTAGTACCATTGGATCATGCAATTTTGAAATGGAGGGTTGGATTGTGTCTCCCTTTTAACCCTAGGGTAATACCTTTATATAAATGTCTTTACCTTTCACCACCACCACCATGGCCACCATTCACCTTCATCTTTCAAAACTTACCATTTTACCTTACTTTACCACCAAGATAGGTCTTTGGTTCGGTATTAGAGTCGGGTTTGGTGTCAATTCGCCCTTGGTTTAGTTAGGCGGTTCGAAATTAGAACCGAACTAGGTGGTTAGGTTCAAACCGGGCATGAAAACCCGGCATAGGGGCGGCGTCGCAGCTCACGTCAGGGGCTCCTGGGGGGAATTCAGCCCGTGGCGGAGGTCGGGAGAGGTGGGTCGGAGCTCGTCGGTGTCAGACGAAGCCAGGCGAGCCCGAGATGACTCTCCGGCGGCGATTGGCGGCTGGATAGTCTCAATTTCCGACCACCATTTCTCCGGTGGTCTGATTTGCGGCGGCAGGGTTCTCCGGCGTTTAATTCGACCACGGTGATGCCCTAATCGAGGGTGCCCAATTAACTTAGGTAACATATACATATAATGGGCTTCCATTTACGACGCCCATCACCATATGCTTACAGCTCCCACTTGCCGGAATGGGAGGGTGCATGTTAATGTATTGTAGTCCAGATCTTCATCAACATTTCACTCATTTGATCTGGTCCTTTGCTTCCGAATAGTTCATACGAGATTTGCCGTGCGACAGACGGACACGACGGACATCGTGCTACTCATCTGTTAGGAGTGTTGTAGCGCCTGTGGAACGTTGATTCCCTTTTTCTCCAATCAACCTGTTATAAAAACATTTATATAATATCGCGATGTATCCTATGTTAATTTATAATTCTCCTTTTGCCTAGTTTCCTCATAGGAATACTTCTCCAAGGCATCCGTACAAGTATTCACAACCTTCAACTAATATCCGGTTGGTGGCCACCTTAGTGAATACAAGAGACGGTGAATTACATTTGAACTTGACAATCCCCATCCCTCATATCCTTAGTCAAACCCAACCGGTTTCCAAAGACGTGGTCATTGGGCCTTTTTGTTCAGCACTACGCTCATACGTCGGGAAGCGAACATTGAGCCTGACCTTAGATATGAGTTCTGAGTCCATGAGGATATTTTGGGTACCTCTTCATAAGGCTCCCGGGATCAATCACACGCTCGAGGTTAATAAGTTTGCGCCCGCCAGAATCACGAGGATTCTTTCCTAGCACAACCGAGCTGTGACCTCGTGGTCGAACACGCATCGATAGGATACCTGAACGTTTAAGTTCAAAGGAATGGGATATGTCAAATCATACTATCGCATATTTTCATCTGGCCCAGAATATGAATTAATGACGAACAAAGTTCATCACGGCGATCTGCAAAGCGAAGATCATGTCGAGTTACTTCGACACTAGATGATCGTTTTGCGTAATCGGGTTTATCCCTCTGATTCTTAGCCAGCCTTTCTTAGTAGAGGCCTCCCTCTACCGCAAGACGACCGTACCTGTGTGACGAGGTAAGGCCCACATTCGACATAGTTTTGGCAGAGGATTGCGTCCTCCTATGACTTAGTTTATAGACCGAAAATTTGATGTAATCAAAATATTATGACGTCGATTGATCATAAACTCAGTTGCAATTCTTTCGCTTACAAAATGTAACTTTCTAATATCAAAATGTTATCACAGATACACGCCATTTCTAAACCCTACGCAATCCAAGCAGTTTTACATGCTTTTAGAATATCCCCATGCGTAGTGGTTTAGTTAATAGGTCTGCAATCATGTTATCAGTAGAAAAGTACTCTATAGTGATTATATTATCTTCTACCATAGATTTAGAATAAAAATATTTCACATCAATATGTTTGGTCCTACTATGGTACTTCGGATTCTTTACTGCCGCAATGACTGCCTGACTGTCAGAGAACACCTTCACAGGTTTACTCCTGACGTCACCATCAAGCAGCGCAGTAAGAAGCCTTTTCAGCCAGACCGCTTCCTATGCGTTCTTGGAGAGGGCTACGAATTCTGATTCCATCGTGGACAACGCGATACATGGTTGCTTCTTGCTCGTCCATGAAATGACGACATTAGCAAGGAGAAACACTCCTCCTGTGGTGGACTTACGATCATTCGGATCGCCACCATGGTCGGCGTCACTGTAACCGGTCAATCCTAACTTCCCGCCCTCATAGCACAGTGCGTAGTCGGCAGTACCTTTCAGATAACGAATAATTCGTTTTACAGCCTTTAAATGTTGATAGCCATGATCTGTTTGGAAACGCACTACTAGGCCCACGACGTAACAGATATCCGGACGGGTGCATTGCATGGCGTACATCAAACTACCGACCATGCTCAAATACTCCGAACCCTTCATATGTTCACGCTCTGCCAGGTTCTTGGGGTCGTCACGTTTTGACAGTTCGCACCTAAACACCACTGGCGTATCCACGGGTTTGGCATCCTGTAATCTGAATCTTTTCAACAGTTTGTTGATATAAGCTTCTTGAGACAGGCACAATTTCCGGGTAGCCCGGTCTCTAGCAATTTTAATGCCAAAGATGTACGTGGCCTCTCCCATGTCTTTCATCTCAAATACAGATGCCAACCATGACTTTGACTTGCTCATAAAACTGACATCATTTGCGGAAATGAGTATGTCGCCCACGTATAATGTTAAAATGACGTACTTAGACCCGGAGGTCTTGTAATACAAGCACGGATCCTCGTGAAGATTCATGAATCTGTTTCTTACGATTTCTTCATGGAATTTGCGGATGCTCCATGTAGATCTCTTCCTCCAGGTTTTCGTGGAGGAATGCGGTCTTAACATCCATTTCCAGGACCATGACTGGCCCTAACCGTGGTTTTACGCACAGTCAGTGAGTTTGTTTTGTCCAAGTCAACTCCGTGAAATGGCTATATCCTTTTGCATCAAGTCGTGTTTCACACCTCCCGACCTTTTCCATCAGTGGTGAGCCTTCTTTCAGGACTCACATTATCCTTGTGCCCTTGTGGTTAGCAGGTAAATCAACTATAGACTATAATGACTTTCATTTAAGGCGATCTCTTTCTTTTATTATTTTCCTCCATTTCTTCACTTGAGATCTTTCCAATGCTTGCCAACAGTTGTTAGAGTTAGGTTTTCACACTACTCGATGCCTTTGACTTTCCTCTAGGCTTTTGTTAATCCCATTTTGAGTCTGATCATTTCTCCCACTCGGAATAATGCTTCTTATCGTAGCATCACTTCTATTGGGAAAAAATTATTTAACTCGGAACAATGCTTCTTATCGGAGCATTGTTTCCTTTGGGAACTAGAGCATTTTTTGAACGTTGACCAATAACTTTTCCTTTGAAAACCTCTCTGTCTCGGGGTTTCACTTCCGAGATGAATTCCTTGATCACTAGGATCTGGAACCAAGTTTGGTCGGACCACTCCCACTGGAAACAATAGGTAGTTTTAGGTAGATGCGTCATTCCTGGTTCAGCTATATGACCATCATGTTCAACTTGATTCGTCTCAATAGCAACAGTGATTTCGTGTGGTAGGGTTTATTATTCCACTGGATTAACTATGAAAATGTTCCCATTCTCATTTACCATGTCATTCACTTGAGTTGCTGGTTCAAATCTCTCCCACTCGAATAAAGTGGGACCTGACTGTCAGTGATTTCTTGCTCTGGTTTTGATCAAGACTACATTATTTGAAACTGTTCACGCATTGGGAGACAATAACATTTAGAGAAAGAATTGCATACTTCGGATACCTATTAAGATGGAATACGATAAATAATGATTCCTCAGCCATCTAAACCAACCAACCGCGGTAAACCGAGGGAAGGGGGTTCATGAAAGAGTTCACATTACCGTCGTCTTCAATCCAATAGATCAGTCTATTAAAACGGTTTTATTCGTAAATTACCGGAACGGAAATTTTAAAATAAGCATACCAGATCTTGGCTTTCCCAAGGCCCTTTTGTATTTAAAAAATGTTCCGATGAACTTACGCGTGCATATACAATTCTACTTCACAAGTAAATTATCATAGCAAGCCAAATTCATATATAAAACCACGATCATGCATACACGTCATGCATCTAATGTTCCGAGGAACTCATGCTAGCAATATATAATTCTACTTTCTAAGTAAACTATCACATGCAGCTACATCCTCAACATTCAAGCATACGTGTCTACATGAAACTTCCACATCAAACATGCATATTTGGCGTCTGGCTTTTGTTTTAAAAACATTTTAAATATTAGGGGTTGACTTGCAATTCATGCTTATAGTTAATCATGCATGTTTCTAGACTTGAATCCTAGGCAATCGCAACCATCACAACCATCACAACATGTCTGTCCTAGTGCGCATACCATATATTTAACCAGGGCTCTGCCCCCAACATCCAGCTAGCTTTACATAGTCAAGACAACAGTTCTAATAAATATATGTTACGATAAGAAAATAATTGCAATTCAGCCCTCCAATTAATCCAGTCCCTAAATCATGCATTTCCAAGATCCATCCCCATAATCGAAACAAGGCATTAATGTTTAATCAAAGCATGAAAGTTTTAAACCTTCGAGTACTGTGTAAACTATTTAAAGTTCAAAAACATTTGGATTTTAAAACTTGACCATCCTATTTTATTAATTGACTTGAACTCGATTTGAAAATCCGGTTCGGTTCAGTCAATTTCGGTCCGGTTCGGTTCGGGTCTAGTAAATCCGGTTCGGTTCGGTCCGGTTTTATTTTTTAAAATATGGTTTGGTCCGAACCGGTCCAATAAAATAGGGTTCAGTTCGGTTCAACACACAAAATCGGTTTGGTTAGGTCCAGTTAGTTACCCCGATTCGACCCAACCCGGCTAGGTCGAACCAATTAAGAAAATCCAGTTTGGTTTTGATCTTATCCGGTTTTGCAAATTGGACCGGCCCATTAAACCCATAGGGTTGGGCCGAAATAATCTTGTGGGCTAAGTAGGGTTTTAAAGTCCACTAAAAACTTAACTTAGCCTCCAAAAAATATTAATTATGTAAAATAATTTCCAATATTGCATATATATATATATATATATATATATATATATATAATTCGTCTTATAATAAATATATACATATTTATTGCCAAGATTCTATCTTTAAGACAAAATCAATAAACAATATATATATGTATGTATATATAAATTTCGGCCCCAACATATATATATATTTATTGTCAATATCTTTAATAGGGAAACAGATATACAGAAAATATATTTTCTTAATCTTTTAGGTAACTAAATCTATCAATAACATCTTTATCCCTATAAATTAGCTAGATTAAAATTTGAAATTTGAAATTTTCACTTTAAAAATTTCGGCCAATTATGTGATAAATCAAGAACACCAATTTATCAAAATCAAGAACTCCTAACACAGGCTCTGATACCAGTGTTGGATTACGAGGCAGATTACTACGGAAAAATAAAAAGAGGTACATGCTTATAAGCATAATTACGTAGCGGAAGATGTGCACATACCTTAAACCTTTTCCGTTGTCCCAAGGATCCTACTGAGGGAGTTCACGATCCGCCGGACGGAACCCGTAGAAGTTCTTGTTAAGGAAGTCCTACGCGGTATTAGCTCCACAGCAAAGCCTCTGATCGATTCTTGGCAGGGACGGATCTCCGGAGTGATTTGCTCGAAGCAAATTGGCACACCCTTGGTGTTGTATATGGTTCGGTTGAACTAGGTATTTAGGGATGAGGGTTTTTCTCTCAAATCACCACTTAGGAGGAAATGTGAATTCCCTTAATAAAAACCCTAACACCTCTTATTTATAGGAGTGAAGTGGAAAAAAAGTCCACTTTGTCCCTTCATTATTTCGGCCGGCCTATATGTGTAAGGGACGCCCAATTTTGGGCCTCTCATGTCAATTGGGATTTGGGTCAAGCTCAATTTCCCTAATGTGACATTTACCCAATTTCTTAGGTAACATATGCATATTAATGGGCTTCCATTTACGGCGCCCTATCACCATATGCTAACACTATCTTGGAGAGAAATCTATTTAACGCTGCTAGGCGTCCATTGAGTTGTTCACCTCCTTGTGCTTTTTTGGAGAAGTCATGTCCTTTATTGCCAGAACCTTTTCGGGGTTTACCTCAATCCCTCTTTGACTCACAATGAACCCCATAAATTTACCCAATTGAACCTCGAATGCACACTTTGAAAGGTTTAATCCGACCTGGTGCTGGCGCATTCTTTGGAATGTCATTCGTAAATCCTCCACATGATTTCTCTTATTTATGGATTTGAATATCATGTCACCCACATAGGTCTCCATGGTCTTGCCTGTCATGTCTCCGAAGAGCTTATTTACCATCCTTTGATATGTTGCGCCTACATTGATGAGCCCAAACGGCATCACTGTATAGTGGTAGATGTCGCCATCTGCATAAAACGTTGTGTGCGGTGCATCCTTTTGGAACATATTTATTTGATTGTACCCGGAATACGCATCCATGAAGCTCATCAGTTCGTGGCCTGATGTTGCGTCTACCGGTCTATTCTTGGTAAATGGTAGGAGTCCTTTGGACATTCATTATTTGGGTCTCTGAAATCTATGCACATCCTCCAATTCCCGTTTGACTTTTTGATCAACACTGGGTTTGCTACCCATGTTTGGTATTTGCATTAATTGACGAAGCCTGCCTCTATGAGGATGCCTACCTCCTCGCGAATGGCGATTTTCTTGCTACCAGCCATTGTTCTAACTCTTTGGGTTATTGGTCTTTTCGACCGATTGATGTTCAGTTTGTGGGAAATCACTTATTCCTGTCATGTCACTTGGTTCCCATGCGAATAAGTCTTGTACTCCTCAAGAGCTCTGTCATAGTTTTTGCTTCTTCCTTTGATAGCGAAGCACCTATCTTCACTTTTTTCTCTGGATTGTCGATTTCGACTTCCAATAGCTCTTCCATTGGTGAGGGTCGTCCGTATTCTTCTCTCGGGTCTGCATGTTTTGACAGGTGTTCTTCCATGGTTGTTGTTTGTTTTGGTTGGAGCGCTATTGCATAGCACTCCTTTGCCATGCTTTGATCTCCTAGCACTTCCCCTACACCCTTGCTCGTCAGAAACTTCATTTTCTGATGCACTGTTGATGGGACTATCCCATATTTGTTTATTGTGGCTATTCCCAAGATGCCATTATACGCAACTAGGTGTTCAACCGCTAGGAAGGGCACTTCTATGAAGAGTTTGTTTTGGCATGTTCCTAGCGTTATTGGTAACGTGATTACTCCTATGGGGTAATCTTTTTCTCCCGCAAAACCTGCCAATGGCGTTTGAACTGGTTTTATATCCTTTCTTCTTTTCCCAATGCTTGAATTACCTCTCTGGTGAGTACGTTAGGTGAGCTACCTCTGTCTACCAGTATTCTCCTGACGTTGGTATCGTCGATCTCGATTGTGATGACCAATGCGTCCATATGTGGATATTGGATATGATCCATATTTTTCCTATGCATTGGACTCTTTCACCCTCTATTTCGGCGGCGTAAGCGTCACGTGCTTCAGTTCGCCCCTGGAACCTAGTCCTCCATGTATGAAGTATGTTGTTTCCATCTCGCTTTTAGGCTGAAGTGATGGATTGTTGTTCGAATCGTACATACGGCGCCAATGATGGAACACGTGCGTCGATAATCGCCCTATGTAGGTTTTTTCGAGCCTTGTCCCGGGGTTACGCTCTTCCTTCACTCCTTTCCTCAAAACCTGCACAAATGATTGCGCCGGAGGGGGGGGGGGGGTGTTTCCGGCGAACCCTCTCTGATGCTTAAGTAAGTGCTCGGTTTTAGAGAGATAAAATCTGGAGAGAAGTCAGAGCTATCAAGTTGCAAATTACCTTCAAATGAAGAATGTGAGGTCCTATTTATAGAGTTTGTGGGTTTGGCCACGAATGGCCCACAAAGATGCCGTAGGGTCTGCGAGATATTCCATATAGGATAGTGAAAATGGGGATGTCCGTAGGTCGGATATACATACGTCGGGTGTGCATGCGTACGTCGAAGGTGCGTTACCCGTATGTAGGGGGCCGACTGCCGGAGCGCGTCGGCCCCGTTTGGCCGGACTAGTCCGGTTCCTTTGGCCGGACTAGTCTGATCAAGGGCCTTTGATCGGACTAGTCTGGTCGAAGGCATCCATTCGACTGGACTTAGTCCGGTCGGAGGCCTTCGAGGGTGGACTAGTGCGGTTTTGTCTGTTTAGCTAAGTTTCGGTTTATAATCGTGTCTAGGATCGACAGTGCGACTAAGGCGAGCCTATTCGAGGTCCAATTGGGTGTATATCAATCAATTAACATGCTTAATAAATGTGATATTTGAACCTAGCGAGCGTCCATCATCTTTAAATATGTTGTATAGTTTTTTAATTAATTTGAAAAATTAACTAAACTCCTTTTTTCAAATGTCTCCCTTAAGTCCCTAAAACTTTATTGTTACAATTGACTACACTGACTCCGAATATGACCTAGGCCAGACCAGGATCTATATATATATATTGAGGGTTCAAAATTAGGCTTATTGGTGGAAATTGTGCGTGATAACACTAAAATATTTAGTCGGGTGGTCGATCTTAAAACGAGAAGTAAAAGAACAGGTAGAAGAGACACAATATTTAATGTGGAAACCCTCTGATGTAGAGGGGAAAACCACATACAAGAGATGATAAATGCACTGTGAAAATAAGGAGATAAAAGTGTTACACTCACAATCTAAATACACTCAATAAAACACCTCACTATACACTATGATTATGGAAAGAGTGTGTATGTAAATA
Source organism: Clarkia xantiana subsp. parviflora (assembly GCA_036873135.1). NCBI lineage: Eukaryota > Viridiplantae > Streptophyta > Magnoliopsida > Myrtales > Onagraceae > Clarkia > Clarkia xantiana. The sequence goes on along the minus strand of JAPTYO010000012.1, from coordinate 12,137,317 downwards.
TAAAGAGATGTAGTGTATATGCAAAGTAGATAACTTCCTCTAACTTTTCTTCTTAGGTGGATGTCTTCTGAGCAAAACAAACATGCCTTATATAGCTCCAAACATGGAGTGAAAATGTAGAACTCTTACTACGGTAATTAATTAATAGGGTTAAGAACACAATAGGGGCCTGAATGTTTACCCATGTTGCCAAAAGGGGTCTGAATTGAAAATATGTATTATTAAGGGCCTGAATTTTGAGTTTTGTGTATAAGTGAGGTCTCCGTCTATTTTTTCTGTTAAAAGTGACGGAAAGTGGTCACATGCTTGGCATGTGACCGAAAATAATTTGAAAACCCGAAAATGCCCTTTGTCCAAAGTGTATCCCTCACATGTTTGACCTAAAAAGACGAAAATACCCTTTAAGCCACCACAGCTCCGGCGACCACCACCACCCGGCTCCGGCGACCACCACCCTAGCTCCGGCGACCCTAACCCCCCTCCGGCGACCCAAAAAAGCTCCAATCAGAGCCACAAAGCTCCGATCTGGAGCTCTGTGGCCCCAAATTAGAGCCACAGAGCTCCGATTCGAGGCCACGGAGCTCCGATTCGGGGTCACAGAGCTCCGATCAGAGCTTTTTGGCTCCGATCAGAGCTTTTTGGGTCGCCGGAGGGGGGTTTTGGTCGTCGAAGCTGGGGTGGTGGTCGCCGGAGCTGGGGTGGTGGTCGCCGGAGCTGGAGTGGTGGTCGCCGGAGCTGGGGTGGTGGTCGGTGGCGGTGGCAGCCTTAAGGGCATAATTAGTGTGCATGAGTATTTTAAACATTTCACATTTCATTAATTAAACTGATAAATTTTATAATAATTGCAAAATGGTAATTCTGTCATTTCACGTGGTTCCGTTACATTTAACAACAAATTTGGACGGAAACTCGATTATCAACAAAACTCAAAATTTAGGCACTTAATAATATGTTTTTTCAATTCAGACCCCTTTTGGCAACATAGGCAAACATTTAGGCCCCTATTGTGTTCTTATAGCTCTTTAACTAGTAACATAGCTCTTCATCTTTGACGATCTCCAATCAGTTCACATAAAGTGAATTACAAAATTTTCACTATTAATGTATGGATAGTTGCTTAGACTTTAAGGGCACGTTTGTTTACCGGTATTAGCTAATACCTTGTTTGTTTACACTTGGTATTGGTATTAGCTAATACTTGGTATTAGCTAATACTCAATTATATGAGGAATTTGGTATTAGATTATACCAACTAAAAGTGATGTACTAATTAATACCAAACTTAAAATTACTTATTTACCCCTAACCTTATTTAATATACAACAACTGCCCCAACTTCGGCTCATAACATCGGCCACCGGCGACCCCCGGCCGGACTACGGCGGCCTCCGGCCGGCTTTCAATTATAGTAATAGTAAAAAAATGAATATATCTATTTAGGGGTATTTAGGTCTTTTAGTCATTGTATTAGGATATCCTAATACAAAGTTCATTCAAACATTGTATTAGGATATCCTAATACATGACACAATCAAACATTGTATTAGCTAAGCATGTATTAGCTAATACCGGTATTAGGATATTGCAATACCGGCAAACAAACGTGCCCTAAGTGTATAAATCAAGTCGTATGTTAACAATTAATATAAACTAATATAATATAAATGGTCATTAGTATGGGTCCTCAACCAAACCAAACCAAGGCAACGTATGGGTTAGAACTCAGAACCCAAATTAAAGACTCCCAAGTTGGTTCTCAATGGAGCACTGATAAAGTTAGAGCTCAGTTAAAACAAAGTAGAAAATATTATTAGGACTTTTTTGGAGCTTAAACTGTAACATTAGAAAACTATTCGATTTACTTTAAAAAAAATTGACACGGTATTTTTGTTTGGATGGCGAGTGGAAGGAGAATTTAATTTACTGCATTTTTTTAAGTAGCACGCACAATAATTAAATTAAGGTAAATAATACAAAATATATACATCTTATTATGTTTAACTAAATCATGTTTACTTTTGATTTTAAGTTTTCGTTGATGTTAACAAGAATTACCAAATATTATTAATTGGTGCATCTTTTAAATTACAACATTTGGCAAATATAGTGTAGTCTCATTTTCCCTCGTATAAGAACGAGATTCTAATTACCATGTCAAAGATAGTTTTCTTGGTCTGTTTTGCTTTGACTGCTTGACTGTGAAGGTACTAAAATAATACTAAAAGGTGGCCGGCTGCAATTTGTTTTATCCTCTATCGACGCTCTCTCTCTATTCGTGTACATAATTATTATTAAAACCCTCCCTCCAAAATAAAGGAAAGACGTCGTCGTCTTCGATCCAACTCCCTTTTCTCTCTTAGTTTCTGTCGCTGAACTAATTTAAACATTCTTCTACTTCTTTAACAAAAGATTATAGTTTGGAGCCGATCGAATAAAAATATTTCTGGCCAGCCAGAATCAAATGCTATAGATTTTAATTATGGCACCAGCTGCAGCATCGGACAGGCCACTCAAAGAAACACCCACTTGGGCAGTCGCCCTTGTCACCGCCGTGTTTGTTATCATCTCCATTGTCATCGAACATGGCATTAACTCCATTGGAAAGGTATCTCTCTATTTCATCATCAACTCCCAGAAATTAATTAAGATGGTTATGTTTTAGCTAGCTAGTTTCTAGTTCATCATCTTAATGATTCTGCAATATTTTTGTGACAGTGGTTTCAAACTCGTCGCAAGAAAGCTATGTTAGAGGCTCTAGAGAAGATCAAAGCTGGTGAGGTTTTCTCCCTCTCTCTCTATATATATATATATATATTTAAATATCCTGCATTTTAGCTGAAATTACTAGAAGCTGAAGTTGCTGTTTTACGTGTAAACAATAAGACGCACGCATCTTAATTAACATACCGTTCTATAAGCTCAAACTGTCGAGTGAACTGATGATATTTACTAATATGAAAATATATGATTAGCTTTCCGATATGTGCAGTGCCGAATTGTTCCGAATGTAAAAGAGCGCAATTATACCATATATAAAAGTTGCTAAATTTTACTGTTATTACACATCAGAACAATTCGGAAATGAAGATCGGAATGTCTATCATTTACTGTCATTGATGACGAATTGTGATTGTCGAAAAACAATACTCATTTAATTGTCAAATGAAGGTTCCTTCACATATTCTTTTACCGGCTTCATCGGTATTTGAAATACAATGTTTAGGATAAGGCACACGAATGAACTAAATGTCTCATACACTTAAACTTGTGAGTGAATTTTTTTTTGACACGTTGTTATTCATATTTTAACGATTTATTATGTGCAGAGCTGATGCTTCTAGGGTTTATATCGCTGCTGATCACGGTGGGGACGGAACCCATCTCGAGGATCTGCATCCCTAAAGGGTTCATAAACCACATGCTCCCATGCAAATTAAAGGAGAAAGTTGATAAAGATGACGACGTTGCTAGTAGTACTCCTGACAAGGACAGAAAGCTACTTTGGCACCATCAAGAAGATGTTCCTTGGCGTCGGTTTCTTGCTCCAGGGGACAACATTGACCGTTGCTCAAAGCATGTAAGATTAATTCACCACACCATTTTCATTCATATTTTGCGTTAAAATATGAATAAGACCGTGCCGAAAAGATTTCCTCACAAGTTCGCCCTGTAGGGGTTTTAGTTAATTCAGGTTTGATTACACTAGTTAAGTTAGTTGGATAAGCTCAAGTTAGAGAATTAATCTATCAAGGTTCGATTTCTTAGTTTTCAAGTCAGCATAGTTGCTGATTCTTAAGCTAGAAGTTAGTCTCCGTTTGAGTTAGCATGTTTTCGCGCTAGTGTTTGCGGATATCTTGTATATATCCATTTGATTCAGATAGATAAAATATCAACTCAGTTCTGCATTTTCTTTTCTTTTTTCTGCATTTTCGCGTTCTTCAGCTCATAAAGAACAATAATGGATTAGTAAAGACACACGTTTTATTTTTAACATGATATTAGAAAACAGAGGCAAAGGTCGTAAAACTATGAAATGATTTTTTTATTAATAATTTTCTGCAGGACCAAGTTCCACTGATTTCGCAGTCGGGAGTGCATCAGCTGCATATCTTCATATTCGTGCTCGCGGTGTTTCATGTCCTCTACAGCATCATCACCATTGTCCTTGCACAAGCCAAGGTACAACATACCTTATATATATTTAATGAAATGGATTTTTTAATTTGGCTATAATAGTATTATAGTAAGTGTGCTTGATGTTTCATTGAGCAGATGAAGAAGTGGAAATCATGGGAAGAGGAGACGAGTTCTCTAGAATACCAATTCAACAACGGTAATAAATGATCAAACTCCAATTTTTTGCTAATATTAGTTTCATACATGATCACACTTACAGATACAATGTTGTTAATCTTGCTTCCAAAGATCCTTCGAGATTCAGATTGACCCATCAGACATCGTTCGTTAGACGGCATAGCGGCTTGTCGACTGCTCCTGGATTCAGATGGATTGTAAGAGCTTTTTCTGCAGTTTTTCACACTTGAGTCTTTAAAAATTTAGAGTACAATGACCGTATAAGTAAAAAAAAAACTAGTATCCAACTAAAATATCGTCTTATGTGAAACCGGATTGGGTGTCCCAGGTTGCATTCTTCAGGCAGTTCTTTGCTTCGGTGACAAAAGTCGACTACATGACTATGCGACATGGATTCGTAAATGTAAGTTGAACAATATCTTACAAAATCTCTAAATCCCATATTGTTTCAATGATAAAGCAGAACAGAACAAACCCCAAATTTGCAGGCTCATTTCGCTCCAAATAGCAAGTTCGACTTCCATAGTTACATCAAGCGATCGATGGAGGATGACTTTAAGGTGGTTGTCGGTATCAGGTGATCAATCTCTTCAATAAATCTCTTTTCATTTGGGCATATGAAACCAATTTACTTACTTAGCTATGCTCTTTTTACGCAGCATACCACTATGGATTTGCTGTATCGTCTTTCAAGTTTCAAATGTGGCTGGTACAAAACCGATCTTGTTTCTTTGATTTTTCCCTCAGAAAAGATGATCAAATTTTAACAGAAGGATTTTAATTTTCTACAGGATCTTATACATTATCAATAATATCATTTTTACCACTTACGGTAAGCTCATCTCAACTTTAAAGTGTACACTTTAAGGAAATTCAAGTGCAATTTTATTAATCTTTTCGTCATAAATTATGATGATGATGTGCAGATACTTCTGATAGTCGGGGCGAAGCTTGAACTCATTATCATGGACATGGCCCGGGAAATTCAAGATAAGACCACAGTGGTGAAAGGAGCTCCCATTGTCGAGCCTAACAACAAGTACTTCTGGTTCAACCGACCGCATCTCATTCTTTACTTGATACACTTTACCCTGTTTCAGGTCATGTTTCGCTCTCATTGCATTCAATTAACATTTTTCTTGCCCAACAAGAAACTTACCCTTTTTTCTGATGTTCACAGAACGCATTTCAGATGGCATACTTTCTATGGTCATGGGTATAATTTATTTGCTCTTGTTCCTATCTATTCAATCATCATAATAATCCTAAAAATGTAAATGTTGGAAGAGAAACTGGGGAGAAAGTCCATTCCTAATCATATGATACCAGTTTGTTGAAGAAAAAATTGGCAGTTATTTATTTCATGCCCACTAAATAAGCTCAGTGAATTTTTTATATTAAAACTAATTGGTGATTGTAGAAGTAACTCAGTAACTAATCTCTCAATCTTTTTCCCAATATAGTACCACTCCCTCACATGTGTACTCTAACGTTATATCGTCAAAATGCAGTATGAATTCGGGCTGAAATCATGCTTCCACGAAAGGCTATACGAAATATTGTCAAGGGTATTTCTTGGGTTGGCCCTGCAAATCTTGTGCAGCTACATCACCTTCCCACTCTATGCCTTGGTCACCCAAGTAAGCAACCAAACCCTACTTCAGTTTCTCTTATTACTTGGCCAACAAGAAATGTTCTTTAAAGTTGGCTGGGAATATGAATGCAACCAAACCCTATTTCTTCAGTTTCTCTTATTATGTCCAACAAGAAATATTCTTTAAAGTGAGTTGGGAATATGAATGCATATGGGATTGCACATGAATGCAGTTAAACCCTACTTCTTCAGCTTCTCTTATTACTTGTGCAACAAGAAATTCTCTTTAAAGTGATTGGGAATATGAATGTAGATGGGATCACACATGAAGAAGGCAATCTTCGAGGAGCAGACAACGAAGGCGCTGAAGAATTGGCACAAAGCAGCGAAGCAGAGGAAGAAGCAAAGAGATAAGAGCGGTCATGGTGGAGATTTCTCATCGGTCGGGGGGTTCATGAGTGCCGACACCACGCCGAGTCGGGGGACCTCTCCAATGCATCTTCTGCAAAAGTACCACAACTCGACTGATTTGGAGAGCGTTCTCAATTCTCCAAAGTCTTATTACTCTGAGACCGATCTCTCCGACAATGAACTCTCCAATCATGGTGATCACGCCGCCCGATATAGCAGCAACCCGAAACCTGCAAACAACAATGAGATCGCCAATGCAGATTTCTCATTTTCTCAAGGTTGACAAATTATAGTTGTTTGTATCATAAAAACACAAATAGAAGAGGAAATTAAAAATCTTACTTGTTGTTTCAATAATCATTCTAAATTCTAATACTATATATATTGAATTTTCTTGTTAAGCATATATATATTGTCTATTTTAAAACAATAAAGCATGAGTAAATTAATTTGCATTCTAGACTTAGGTTGTATTTTAAGTGAATTGCATAGCATATCTTATTGTATTTTAAGGGTTAATATTTCACTATCCGAACTTTCGCTTGATTAAAAATCGGTACCCGGACTTTAATTTTATAAAATTACTTATCTGAATTTCTAGTTTTTGAATTTTTTTTTCTATTTTTCTTACAATTTACGTCAAATTGGACAAAAAAATGAGCATGTTCCGGCTACATAAGGTATTTGATGGGTATCAAGATGGATTAGCTAAGAAATTGAAAAGATTGCAATGAAATACATTCAATTGGAAGTTCTATCGAAAGACACTGTTGGAATTGGGGAAAGTCAAATTAAACATCCAATTGAAGGCGCTTCGCTACAATTCTTCCAATCTACTCTCCAATTCATATTCAGTACACATCAAAAGAACTCACGTGGCTGAAACATACTCATTTTTTTTTCCAAATTGATATACATGTAACGGATGTATCAATTTGCTCGTAAATTGAAAACTTAGGTAGCAAACGTTTAAAAAAAACAATTTAAAGTTCGTGTATCGATTTGTAGACGAATCAAAGTTCAGGTATCGTTTGGTTATTAACCCATAAATAGAGTGTTTTAACTTATTTCTTGGACTTGTAGTACTTAAAGTCATTTTTTTATTAAAAGTGGATTAAGATAATGCAATCAATGTTTGAAAGTTTTTCCCTAATATGTGTTTGGTAATATATTTAACTTAAAATCTACTTTGACTATCTATTTAGTTATTAATTTTAAAATTATATATTAAATAAATTGTATTATATATATTATTTTATGGTTAACATGATAGATTAAGGGGAGTAATCACCACGGATACTAAAACAAGGTACATTCTAGTAATCAGAATTACGCAGCGGAAGATTCACACATACTTAGGATGATCCGTAGACTCAAGATCTTCTCTGGAGGGAGTTCGCGATCCTCCGATCGGGACCCGTAGAGGTTCTTGTTAGAGAAGCCCTACGTGGTGCAAGCTCCACAGCAAATCCTCTGATCGATTCTTGGCACGGGGGCATATCTCTGAAGTGTTTGCTTGGAAAGCAAATTGGCACACCTTTGGGAGAAGCTGGGTTCGGCCGAAAATTAGATGGTGTGGGGTTGAGGGTTTTTTTTCTCTCTAAAACACTTTAATGAGGAAATAGTGATTAACCCTAAAAATCCCCTAACACCTTTTATTTATAGGAGGAGTAAAGTGGAAAAAAGTCCACTTTACCCCACCTAGTAATTTCGGCCGGCCTATGTAATTGGGGAGGCCCAATTTTGGGCCTCCCATGTCAATTGGGATTTGGGTCTAGCCCAATTACCCTAATGTGACATTTACCCAAGTTCATTAGGTAAACTATACATATTATGGGCTACCAATTACGGCGCCCATTACCATATGCTTACAGCTCCCACTCGCCGGAATGGGAGGGTGCCTGTTGATGTATTGTCGTCCAAATCCGCATCAACATTTCTCTCATTTAATATGCTCCTTGCTTCCGAATAGTTCATACGAGGTTTGCCGTGCGACCGGCGGATACGACGGGCATCGTGCTACTCATCTGTTAGGAGTACTGTAGCGCCCGCGGAACGTTGATTCCTTTTTCTCCAATCAACATATTATAAACAACATTTATATTGTACCGCGCTGTATCCTAGGTCAACTGATAATTCTCCATTTGCCTATTTTCCACTTAGGAACACTTCTTCAAGGCATATGTACAAGTATTCACAACCTTCAACTAATATCCGGTTGGTGGCCACCTAGTGAATACAAGAGTCGGTGAGTTACAGGTGAACTAGACCATCCCCATTTCTCATATCCTTAGTCATACCCAACCGGTTTCCAAAGACGTGGTCACTGGGCCTTTTTTGTTCAGCACTACGTTCGTACTCCAAGAAGCGAGCATTGAGCCTGACCTTAGATATGAGTTCTGAGTCCGTGAGGATACTTTAGGTGCCTCTTCATAAGGCTCCTGGGATCAATCACACACTCGAGGTGAAGAAGTTTGTGCCCACTAGAATCACGAGGATTCCTTCCTAGCACAACCGAGTTGTGACCCCGTGGTCGGACGTGGCACGCGCAGTATGAAGCACGCGTTGATAGCATACCTGAACCTTTTGGGTTGAGAGGAAAGGGATATGTCAATCATGCTATCGCATATTCTCATCAGGCCCAGAATGTGGTTAAATGCCGAACGAAGTTCATCACGGAGATATGCAAAACGAAGATCATGTCGAGTTACTTCGAAACTAGATAATCGTCTTGCTTAATTAGGTTTATCCCCATGACTCTTAGCCAGTCTTGTTTGGTGGAGGCCTCCCTCCACCGCAAGACGACCGTACCTGTGTGACTAGGTAAGACCCACATTCAACATAGTTTAGCAGAGGATTGCGTCCTCCTACGACTTTGTTTATAGACCGTAAATCTGATGTAATCAAAACATTATGACCTCGATTGATCATAAACTCAGTTGCAATTCTTTCGCTTACAAAATGTAACTTTCTAATATCAAAATGCTATCACATATACATTTCATTTCTAGACCCGACGCAATCCAAGCAATTTTACATGTTTTTCGAATATTTCCCTGCGTAGTGGTTTAGTTAATGGGTCCGCTAACATATTATCAGTGGACAAGTATTCCATAGTGATTGTATTGTCTTAAACCATAGATTTAGCATAGAAATATTTCACATCAATATGTTTGGTCCTACTATGGTACTTCGGTTTCTTAACTGCCGCAATGGCTGCTTGACTATCAGAGAAGACCTTCACAGGTTTATTCTCAACATCACCACCAAGTAGTGCAGTTAGAAGCTTTTGAGCCAGACCGCTTCCTGTGCATTCTTAGAGAGAGCCACTAATTCTGATTCCATTTTGGACAGCGCGACACAGGTTTGCTTCTTGCTCGTCCATGAAATGGTGGCATTAGTATAGAGGAACACTCCCCCTGTAATGGACTTACGATCATCCAGATCGCCACCATGGTCGGCGTCACTGTAACCGGTCAATTATAACTTTTTATCCTCATAGCACAGCGCGTAGTCGGCAGTACCTTTCAGATAGCGAATTATTCGTTTTACAGCCTTTAAATGTTGATAGCCAGGATCTGATTGGAAACGTGCTACTAGGCTCGCGGCGTAACAGATATCTGGGCGGGTACATTGCATGGCGTACATCAAACTACCAACCATGCTTAAATACTATGCACCCTTCATCTGTTCATGCTCCGCCAGGTTCTTGGGGCCGTCACGTTTTGACAGTGCGCACCCAAACACCACCGGCGTATCCACGGGTTTGGCATCATGTAATCTGATTCTTTTCAACAGTTTGTTGATATAAGCTTCTTGAGACATACACAATTTCCAGGTAGCCCGTTCTCTAGCAATTTTAATGACTAAGATGTACATGGCCTATCCCATGTCCTTCATCTCAAATACAGATGCCAACCAGGACTTTGACTTGATCATAAAACTCATGTCGTTTGCGGCAATGAGTATGTCGTCCACGTATAAAGTTAAGATGACATACTTAGACCCGAAGGTCTTGTAATACACGCACGGATCCTCACAAATCTGTTTCTTACGATTTCCTCGTGGAATCTGCGGTACCATTGCCGAGACGGCTGTTTGAGACCGTAAATGGACCTTTGGAGTTTACAAACTTTATGTTCGTTGCCAGGAGTAATGAAACTCTCTGGTTGCTCCATGTAGATCTCTTCCTCCAGGTTTCCGTGGAGGAATGCGGTCTTAACATCCATTTGGTGCAGCTCGAGATCAAGACTTGCAACCAAGGCCAGAATGGCCCGTATTGTGGTGTAACGCACAGTTGGTGAGTATGTTTCGTCAAATTCCACTCCGTGAAGTTGGGTATATCCTTTCGCAACAAGTCGGGCTTTGAATCGCTCGAATTTTCCATCAGCAGTAAGTTTCAGTTTAAGAACCCACTTTGCTCCTATGGCTCTACGGTTAGTAGGTAAATCAAGCAAATACCATACCGAATTGGCTTTCATTGATGAGATCTCTTTCTCCATTGCATTCCTCCATTCATTTGCTTGAGGTCCTTCCAACGCTTGCTGAACCATTACTGCTTCGTCAACAGATGTTAGAAAGGTGAGGCGGCGACCTGCTTGTCACCTGTTGACACCGACTCAGGACAGAAACCCTCCCAAGAGGGTAGCCGCCATTCAAAGTCGGTACACTTCCCCTATAAATAGGGATACTTTCATTATTTAAATACACTCACATACTTCTTAAAGTATTCTCTTATATTCAATTACTGACTTAAGCTTTGGAGTGGAATCAGGGGCCATCCCCACCCATTTTCAGGTCCTCACCTTTCACAAAGCAGTTAAAGGAAACTAAGTCACCTCGATGTCGACACAGATACCTAAAGGAGCTAGCCACGGGCGAGATCTCGAAGTCCATTACCAGAAGTTCAAGCCACGTCATTTTGATACCAACACAAGGGAATGTGACATTCAGCTCAGAGCAGTTTGAGAAGCTCTTGCAATTGATGGGAAACCTTGGTAGGACTGCAACAGTGGTAGGTGCTGCTACAAATACCACAGATGCACATGCCAATTCTTCTGGTATCACCTCTCTTTCATTTTTTCATTATGATAGAGACTATTGGATTTTAGACAGTGGTGCCACAGATCACATAACCTATAGAAATTATTGGTTAAAACTGGATAGACTAGTCTCTGGTTCTAAAGTTCTCTTACCAAATAATGATCATTCTGATATTAAAGGTATTGGAACATTTTTTTGAATAAGGATAAAAAGTTGCATGATGTGCTTTATACTCCCGCTTTCAAGTATAACCTGATTTCTGTTTCTAAGTTGAGCACTGATTTGAACTGCAAAGCAAATATTTACCCAAATGTTGCCATACTGCAAGACCTCTCAAGTGGGAAGGTCTTGGCGATTGGTAATAAGCATTCAGGTATATACTTCTTCAAATTTGATAACTTGGCTGCTTTATCTTCTTTTATTGGTGCTGAAGAGAATAAAGTCATTTTGTGGCATGCTCGTTTTGGACATGTTCCTTTCCAAACACTTCAACACATTAGCAATCTGAATCTTCCTAAAAATAAGAATGAATGCATAGAGTCTTTTTCTATATGTCCTAAGGCAAAGATCACCAGAACTTCTTTTCCTCTTTCAAATTCCAGAGCTAGTTTACCATTTGATTTGATTTAATGTGATGTGTATGGGCCTTATCATTGTCCAACTCATGATGATAAAATATTTTTCTTGACTATGGTTTCTGATCATACAAGGGTGACTTGGATTCACTTATTGCAATTTAAATCTGATGTCTCTGTCATTCTGAAAAGGTTTATTGCTCTCATTGAAAATCAAATTTCTAGAACCATTAAATGCTTTCGTACTGATAATGGATGAGGGTTTTTCAGTGATCATATTAAAAAAAAATTGGTGAGAAAGGCATCCTCCATCAAAGTAGTTGTCCCAATACTCCTCAGCAAAATAATAGAGTGGAATGCAAACATAGACACCTCATTGAGGTTGCTAGAGCTCTTAAATTACAGGCTTTCATACCAAACATATTCTGGGGGAATGCATTTTAACTGCTTGTTATCTTATAAATTTAATGCCAACTGAGATTCTAAAGGGAAAATCTCCCCTAGGTTTTGAGTGGGAAGAAACATGTGGTTAATCATCTTAAAGTTTTTGGTTGTCTATGTTATGCAAAACAGCTTTTGGTGAGTGACAAGTTTGCTTCAAGGGCAATACCCTATGTTTTTATGGGTTATTCAGAAGTTCAAAAGGGATATAGACTCTATGATTTGGAAAATAAAAAATTCTTTATTAGCAGAGATGTTAAATTTCATGAGACCAATTCCCTTTTGAACACAGCAAACCTGATCAGATGCCAGATTTTTTTTTTTCCTTCACATGATGACTCTAATCTTTATACTAATTTTGAGAATCCTATTGAGTCTGATGCTAACAATATTGTTGATGAACATTATGATGATGCTATAGAGACTATGCCTTTGCCACCTACAGATGATGAGGTTCACAACTCTGATGTAGAGTCACATGATGATTTACCAGCTAACTCTGATGACAACTTTGATGCTCTTGTTATTGACAGAACTGTGACTAGACATGGGAGAGCTGTAAAACCTCCAATCTGGAGTAAAGATTTTGTGAAGGGAAATATTTCAACTCCCTATCCTATTGAACATTATATCTCTTATTCTAATGTCTCTCATTCTTATCAGAGTTATCTAACTTCTTTCTCTGAGTTGGTTGAACCCACTAGTTATTCTGAGGCATCAAAGATCCTTCATGGATTCAGGCAATGAAGGAGGAGATATCAGCCCTGGAGAAAAATGGGACCTGAGACTTAGTCCCACTCCCTTCAGGTAAAGTCCTAACTGGTTGTAGATGGGTTTACAAACTCAAATACAAATCAGATGGGACATTGGAAAGGTATAAAGCTAGACTAGTTGTTAAAGGCTATAAGCAAAAAATTGGAATTGATTATTATGAAAAATTCTTCCCAGTGGTTAGGATGAACACTGTCAGAGTAGTACTCTTCCTTGCTTCTGTTTTTTCTTGGCCCCTTTATTAGATGGATGTTTATAGTGTATTTTTACAAGGAGATTTAGATGAGGAGGTGTACATGACTCTATCAGAGGGATTTACTAATCAAGGGGGGAATGAAAAGTTGGTTTGTCGATTACATAAATCCCTCTATGGCCTTAAGCAAGCTAGCAGACAATGGAATATCAAGCTTAGTGACTCTATAGTTAAAGCAGGTTTTAAGAGATCTAAGCTTGATTATTCATTGTTTACCAAACAGGAGGGTGACCAGATTGTTGTTCTCCTTGTTTATGTGGATGATTTACTTATAAGTGGCAACAGTTCTAGTCTTATAGTTGATCTTAAAGCTATTTTGCAGTCTAACTTCAAGATGAAAGATCTTGGAGAATTGAGATATTTTTTAGGTATTGAGTTGGCAAGGAATACTAGTGGAATTGTGATGTCTCAGAGGAAGTATGCTCAGGAATTGATATCCACTGTTGGTCTATCAGGTGGTAAGGTTTCTAATACCCCTATGGAAGTTAATGCCAAGCTGACTAGTACTTTCGATGACAAGCATTTGGATTTGAACAAGTTGGATAAACCCTTAGATGATGTGCTCTCTTATAGGAGACTGATAGGGAAGTTACTCTATCTTATCATTACCAGGTCTGACATTTCTTATGTTGTTAGACATCTTAGTCAGTATATGCAGGAACAAAAGAGATCTCATTAAGATGCTGCCTTAAGAATTGTCAGGTTTGTTAAGACAGAACCTGGTAAGGGGATTTTCTTGAGCTCCAAGTCTAGTACAACCCTAGTTGGTTATTGTGACTCATATTGGGGGGGAGGGAGGGGGGGGGAGAGGGGCGAGGGGGGCTGTACTGAGACAAGGAGGTCAGTTTCAGGGTATGTTGCTTTGTTGGGTGAGTCTCTTTTCTCATGGAAGGTGAAGAAACAAACATTTGTTTCAACATCTTCTGCTGAGGCAGATTATAGAAGTATTCGTTTGAAAGAAATTATTTGGCTTCGAAGTCTTTTGAATGAATTGGGTGTTTTGCAAAAGGATGCAACTGTATTGCACTGTGATAACAAGCCAGCAATACAGATTGCAACCAACCCAGTTTTTCATGAGAGGACGAAGCATATTGAGATAGATTGTCATATTATTAGGGGAAAGTTGCTTGATGGCACCATTAAGTTTAGTTATGTGAAAATTGGTGATCAATTGGCTGATTTGTTTACGAAGCCTTTGTGTAGGGAACAACTTGTTTATCTTTCAGGATTGCTGGGATGAAGAACCTGTTTCGTGGAGAGAGGGAGCTACGCGAAGTTGAAGAAACTGAGGTAGTTCAAGCTTTGGGGGGAGTGTGAAGAATTAGGCTTTGTTGTGGACTTCCAAGCTTGAACTTGTGGTTTTGGTTATTTAGTTGTTTTGTTTGGTTCAACCCATTTGTTTTGCTTCTGTTGGGCTTAGTCTTGTTTTGTTGAACTTGGCCTGATTGGGTTCCTTCTTTTCGGTTGTGTATTTTGAACACATTATATTAGTTACTTGGAGTTGTGGTGGAGGACTGACAAGTGAAGGAACTCAGTCTAAAAAGCCCACGACCTTCTGTCTCATTTTCTCTCTTTTTCGCTCTGCTAGGGTTCTTCCCTGCCATGGCGATTCTGTGAACCTTTGATCTTCCCTGAGAGAATTTGTCAATAATAACATTTTATTTGAATCGAATTCCCTGAAAAGCATCGATTGTTGATTAGTAAAGTCTCATGCAGGATTTTCAGTAGGTTAACACTATTATCCTACTGAAAATCCCGAATGGGAGCGTTTGATAATACAAGTTCAATTTTTATTTTTCAAAATTTTTTTTAAAATATATTTTTCCAAAGTATCTAGGTGCTTTTTAAAAGTCATTTTATGAAAAAGTAGTTTTGTCATGTTTTTATCTTTAATTTTTTTTTTAAATAAACCCTAAATTGCAATTACATAAAAATTTACATCTCTATAAAACTTAATATTCATTTTTGTTGTATAAATAAATATCTTATTTGTCAAAGAAAAAAAAAATAATTTTATATAATATATAAATTTTGAATAAATTAGAAATTTATATTATTATAATATAATAATAATAAATAAACATTACAGAAATGTGTATTCTTGATTATTTTTTTAATATAAAGTATATTGATTACTAAAAATAGTTTTTTTTATAATATATATATATATATATATATATAAATATTGATGTGTATAAGGTAGTATATATGCACTAAATAATGAACTAGAAAATAAATAATTTGTATAATTGTATTCGACGACACTCTATTATGAGTAAACGAGCCAAGTCAAGTCAAGTCGGTTATCTGTCAAGCTCGGCTCGATTAAAAATTACCGAGATAGAACTCCGTCTAGCTCAAATTTTCGAAACTCGAAGTTGACTCTGTTGACAATGACGATGCTAATAGATTAAAAAATAATACAACGGTGGATATGTCAAATTTATTTGATTAAAAAGTAACAAGTTTGATGAGATAACTACATATATGATGATTCTTCTTATTTTACAATATTAAGTTTCTTAACAATTTTTATGTTTATAAACCTTTTTTTCTTGCATTTTAATTATTAAATTACATTTTTTATATAAGATGAATATACCATATTATACAAATATTAAAAAAAAAAAAACATATATTGTGTTATGTAAGCATATGGTAATGGGCGTCGTAATTGGTAGCCCATAATATGTATAGTTTACCTAATGAACTTGGGTAAATGTCACATTAGGGTAATTGGGCTAGACCCAAATCTCAATTGAAATGGGAGGCCCAAAATTGGGCCTCCCCAATTACATAGGCCGGCCGAAATTACTAGGTGGGGTAAAGTGGACTTTTGTCCACTTTACTCCTCCTATAAATAAGAGGTGTTAGGGGATTTTTAGGGTTAATCACAATTCCCTAATTAGAGTATTTTAAAGAGAAAAACCCTCCCCCCAGAAACCCTAGTTCGGCCGAACCATATCCCTCACCAAGGGTGTGCAAAATTGCCTTCGAGCAAACTCTCCAGAGATCTGTCCCCGTGCCAAGAATCAATCAGATGCTTTGATGTGGAGCTTGCACCACGTAGGGCTTCTCTAACAAGAACCTCTACGGGTCCCGACTGAAGGATCGCGAACTCCCTCCAGAGAAGATCTTGGGTCTACGGATCATCCTAAAGGTATGTGTGAATCTTCCGCTGCGTAATTCCGAGTACTAGCATGTACCTTGTTTTGATATCCGTAGTGATTACTCCCCGTACTCTATCATTGGTATCAGAGCCTGTGTTAGGAGTTCATGATTTTGATAAATTGATGTTCTTGAAATTTAAATATGAAAACCGAAATTTAAAAAGAAAATTTTAAAATTTTCGATTTTTAGGGTTATTTATGAAACCAAAATTTTCATGATTTTCTTGGTTAATTTGATGTTCATGATCTTCAAGAAAAGAGTAATATTTATCAAAATCACACATTGGATTGTAGATCTTATTATAATTTGATCTTGAAATTTGACCACTTGTTCCTGATTTGGTGTTTGTGCCGAAAATTTTATTGATTTTCAAGGTAAATTTTTTAATTTTTTGGTCACCAAGTAACCAAATTTCGTCACACACATATTGTTTACCCTTTTTTAATTAAGATAACAATATATCTATAATTAGGAACATTAGGATAGATTCACAATAATATATAGAAATATATATATCTCTATCAATACATCTAAATATTTAATAGGGTTAAAGATATTATTGATAGATTTTATTGCCTAAAAGATTGAGAAAATATATTGTCAGTATATTTGTTACCCTATTAAAGATATTGACAATAAATAAATATATATAGTAGTCGATTTTTACATATATATATATTGTTGATTGATTTAATCTTATAGATAGAATCTTAGCATATATATATATATATATATATATATATATATATATATATATATATATTTAATATTGTTAAATAATTAATGTTACTTGGTGGTTAAGTTAATTATTTTTGGACTTTAAAACCCTACTTGGGCCACAAGTAAACATTTCGGCCCAACCTTTAAAATTTAAATTATTGGGCCGGTCCAATATATTAAACCGGGACGGATTTATATCGAACCGGGTTTTCTCAATCAGTTCGACCTAATCGGGTTGGGTCGAACCGGGGTAATTAAGTGGATCTAACCGAACCGGTTTTGAGTGTTGAACTGAACCGGATTTACCGGACCCAACCGAACCAGATTTGCTGGACCGGGCCGAACCGGATTTTCTGAACCAGGCCGAACCGGACCAGACCGAACCGAAATTGACTGAACCGAAATGATTTTCAAAACCGAATTCACGTCAATTAAATTAAATAGGGTGGTCAAGTTTTAAAATCCAAATGTTTTTGAACCTCTAAATGGACTACGCAGTGCTCATAGGGTTGTTAACCTTCATGCTTTGTTTCGATTATGAGGATGGATCTCGGAGATACATGTTTTTGGGACTGGATTAATTAGTGGGCTGAATTGTAATTGTTTAATATTCAATATATATTAATGCATTATTAGAAATGTTTTCTTGACATAGTCAAGCTAGCTGGACATTGCATGTTGTGGGCGCAGCCCTGGTTAAATATATGGAATGCGCACTAGGATAGACATGCTGAGATGGTTGTGAATGCCTAGGATTCATCTCTAGAATGTTGCGTAATTGAATATAAGCATGAATGGCAAATTAGCCCCTAATGTTTAAAATTATTTTAAAACCGAAAACCAATCGCCAAATATTTATGATTGTTGTGGAATTTTCATGTTTGACACGTATGCTAGAATGTTGAGGATGTAGTTGCATTCTATAATTTACATGGAAGTAGAATTATATATGCAAGCATGAGTTCCTCAAAACATTAGACGCATGACGCATAAGCATGAGTGATATTTGTTTGATGAATGTTACTTGCGTATGATAATTTACATGGTTAGTAGAATTATATATGCATGAGTAAATTCATCAAAATGTTTTCCAAAATACAAAGGGCCTTGGGAAATCCAAGATCGGGTATGCTTGTTTTAAAATTCCCGTTCCGGTAATTTACGATTAAAACCGTTTTAAAAGACCGATCTATTGGATTGAAAACGGCGATAATGTGAACTGTTTCACAGCCATCTTCCATTGGTTTACTGGTGGTCGGTTGGTTTAGATGACTGAGGAATCATTATTTTTCGGATTCAATCTTAATATATATATATATATATATATGATGTATAAAATTCTTTCTCAAAATATTATTGTCTCCCTGATTTTATATAATAATCAACGTGTTTAGTAACGAATTACAGCCTAGATGGGATCATCTTGTGCTGATGAGCTTTTGATTGAGACTAACTACGACTCGTGGAGTAAGCGAGTCAATGCACTGTTGGAGGATAATGGCCTTGTGGATCACATTCAGAAATCAATGAATTACCCAGATGTCGGTCTAACCAAAGACCTGGCATATGCCCATTTTAAATGGGAGCAAGATGACAAGAAAGAAAAGGAGATATTGCTGGTTGAGATGTCTCGGGAATTCCATGATGAATATAAGGATGTTCCAATCACAATGGACATATGGGATGCCCTGTTCCTGAAATATGGAAACGGCATGGCAGCGATTATGCACCTACTTATACCCATTATGGAAGAAAACTTTAACAGCAACAGCAAAAGTGTACTTGAAAAAGTATACGATTTCCTTGGCATGCTAAAACCGCTGGAAGAAGAAGGTCAGGTGGGTGAATGGGATAAAATTCAAGCCATCATCAGGATCCTCCCGAAGTCTTGGAGAGCAGCCAAGGCTTCATTGACCGCCAGTGGTTCTGTGTTGGATATTGCATCGGTACTGAAGTTCATCGAGATGGAACAAACTCGGCTGAAATCAATACCGACGGATGAACAAAAGAAAGAAAAAACAGGCAGTCGACGGTAAAATGTTGACAAAACCTAAACAAGGCAGTCTCCGATTGAAATCAGAGATAGTCCGCGGGAACTCCAGTCCACGCCAAATAGGCGAAGGTACAGGGTCCAGCAAAACGCATCCTGAAAAGGTATGCAAGATTGGTTGTGTAATGGAAACTCTAGTTTCTTCCACTGTCATGTTAACTGACTCAAATCCATCATGGATTCTTGACTCAGGTGCGACGGACTACATAGCCAACGACAAAGGACTATTTGCCAAGTTTAGACGATTGCCAAAGGATTCTAAGAGGATATACATTGGCGACAACTCACAAGTTGAATTCATTGGAGTAGGCAACTGCAAATTGTCTATGAACAATGGCAGGACCATGCTACTTGAGAATGTCCTTTTTGCTCCTAGAATCCGTAGAAATGTTGTTTCTGTTTCTGCTCTTATGAATAATAACTACATTTTATCATTTGAGAAGAACTTTGTTCGTATCAATAAAGGCGATGCCTTTTTTGGGCAAGCCTACTCCTCGTATGGTCTCTTTATCATGGATTTGAATGGATGTATCAATTCGAACAGAATGTATGCATTATCCTCCAGGGAAGCAGAGACTGACGCAGCCGGATGGCATTCGAGGTTGGGACATATAAGCTACGATAGGGTCCATTCATTGGCTCGAAGAGAGCTTTTGCCTGGTACCAGCAATGTGATTAAACACACTTTCCATGACTGTCTGGCTGAAAAATTCACCCGCAAACCATTTGGAGAAGCTCAACGAGCCGAGTATCCATTGCAGTTGATTCACTCCGACGTCTGTGGACCAATGAGTGTAACCGCTAGGAATGAGAAACGATACTTCGTAACTTTCATTGACGACTACACCCGTTATGAGTTTACTCATTTGATTGCTCGTAAATCCGAGGCTATAGATTGCTTTAGAAATTTTCTAAACCTCGCAGAGAATCAACAGGAGCGAAGGTGAAAACCTTACGCACTGATAGATGTGGAGAATATCTCTCTAATGAGTTTGAAAAGTTGTGCAAAGACCTACTCCTACTTCTAGATCCACTGTATCAGGAGGTGGATCAGAGTGGAGAGTTTCTTGTTCCTGGTGAGTACCATTGTTTCGAGGAGGGTCTTCCTCATTCGTTGGCCTCGAAGTGGTGGGATCTGTCTGAGATTTGTCCACCTCTTCCACCAGTAACGCCGTTTTCTTCGTATTCTTGTTGGGAGCCATGACTTTTTTATCACCGTTTTCCACAGATGGCGCCAAATGTTGGTGTCAAAATGACGTGGCTTGAACTTCTGGTAATGGACTTCAAGATCTCGCCTGTGGCTAGATCCTTTAGGTATCTGTGTCGACCTCGGGGTGAATTAGTCATTTAAGTGCTTTATGAAAGGCGAGGACCTGAAAAGGGGTGGGGATGGCCCCTGATTCCACTCCGAAACTTAAGTCGGTAATGGAATATAAGAGAATACTTTAAGAAGTATGTGAATGTATTTAAATAATGAAAGTATCCCTCTATTTATAGGAGAAATGTACCGACTTTGAATGACGGCTACCCTCTTGGGAGGGTTTCTGTCCTGAGTCGGTGTCAGCAGGTGACAAGCAAGTCGCCACCTCACATTTCCTTATTTAGGAAAGTTTCCTTCTGGCAGTTGAAGCAGGTCGCCACCTGTCCTTTCCTTAAGATGAAGGGTTTTCTCTAAGGCGACAAGTCAGGTTGCCAGTTGTCCTTTCCATATGAGGAAGGTTTCTTCAATAATACATGGTTGTCAACTCGACTCTTGCCTTAAGAGGGTGAGTTTGGAGATTGAATGGTCTCCGGTCTTTGAAGACCTTGAATTTCGACCTTCTGAATATTTGGTGTCAACCATCTTTCCTGGTTTTGACATTCTGAGATTGATTAGTCGTCGACCTTTTGTGGGAGTCTCGACTTATAAGCTCTCGACTTGTACATACTAGTCTATCATAAAAATCGTAACCCAACAACTTGCTTTCCTCCAACATCAGAAACACCCTCATTACCAGCTCCCACTAAGGCAGAATTGGCTTTGGCCACATTCCCCTTTTTAGCTTGATCCCTCAGCTTGAAACAATTGTCCCTAACATGCCCATTCTTCTTACAGAAATCACACCATCTTGCATAACACTTGTCAATTGTGTGCCCCTTCTTGTTACAGAAAGTGCACTCCAGAGCCTGATTATCCTTGGGCTTATCTCCAAGGAGGTGAGATTACCAGTAACCAACTCAACAGATCCAACAATGTATGAAGATATTCCTTTCTGGTTCTCTTCTTGAATGAGAAAGTTATAGGCCTGATTCACAGAGGGTAGAGGTGTCCAAAGGAGCAGATTACTCCTTACAGATGAATAGGAGTCATTCAGCCCCATAAGGAATTGAAACAACTTCATATGCTCTTTATGTTGCAGATGTTTCTAAAAAAGATCACCCTCAATGTGAGGCAAAGAACAAGCAGCATCAAACTCCCCCCAAAGCAATCTCAACTTAGTGAAAAATGTTGATATGGAATCAAGTCCCTGGTGAGTGAGGATTATCTCCCTATGCAACTGATAAATTCTCGACCCATTCACCTTGTCAAATTGTTGTTTCAGCTCTTTCCAGGCAATCAAAGCAGACTCATAATACATCAAAGAAGTAGCAAGATCATCAAAAATGGAGTTCATGATCCATCCAAAAACCATTGCATTGTAGCGATTCCAAAGATCGTGATACACATCACTATATTTTTCACGAAGGTATGTACCAGTGACAAAACCATACTTATTCTTCCCTATCAAGACAGATCTCATAGCATGACTCCACTTAGGATAGTTCTCAGCACCAGTCAAAACAACAACAGTCATGCGAGCATCAGGACTGTCGCTTGCATGTAAGTAAAGAGGATGAAAAGAGTCTACCACATCCATAGCTTCACGATACACCAGATCGGTTGCATCAAGTTCCTTTCCTGGTTCCGACGTATCGTCGATCTTCGTGTTTTCCCCGTCTGACATCTTGAATCACCGAGAAGACGAAGAGTCGAAGAATGTATACACATCAAAGTCGTCGAAGGAGCGATTCGCACGAGAGAAAGACCGCGAAACAATGACAGATCACCAGAGAGAACATGAAGAGGTCGCTATCAGAAAATCGCAACAACATAGGGTCTTTGAAACGAACCGTCGCAGGAGTCGAAGCGTTTCTTTGAGGGGAAACACTTCAAGAAATCACAGGATCGACAGAAAAAGACATTAGACAGCCTTTATGCTCTGATACCATGACAAATTCTCCCAGTGAAGATCAAAGTTTCACAGAATCGCCATGGCAGGGAAGAACCTTAGCAGAGCGAAAAAGAGAGAAAAGGAGACAGAAGGTCGTTGGCTCTTTAGACTGAGTTCCTTCACTTGGTCAGAGTCCTCCACCACAACCCTAAGTAACCAATATAATGTGTTCAAAATACACAACCGAAAAGAAGGAACCCAATCAGGCCAAGTTCAACAAAACAAGACTAAGCCCAACAGAAACAAAACAAATGGGCTGAACCAAACAAAACAACTAAATAACCAAAACCACAAGTTCAAGCTTCGATGTACAACAAAGCTCAATTCTTCACAATTATTTGGGGTTAATTAGGACAAGAAACTCATTGGGTGCTATAATTGGGCTATAATTATGGTGTTGACTGTTAATCGTCGGTGACGTTTTCAATGAGTTTAGACTTTAATTAGAGGTGGTCATCGATTTTCCCACAAATTCACGGGGTTGTTAAAGTTCGGGTCTTGACTCGTGACCACCCAGAGTTCGTCGTGGAGGTTGGTAGGCTAGAGAGGGGTAGACAGTAGTTCATTTTAGGCTGATTTCGTATTCCTTTAAATCGGAGAATGCCAAATCCGGGGTAGATGTAGGATTCGCTATCCATTATAATTCAGAATTCCATATTAAGTCAAATCCAAACAAAGGACGTACAAATTTTTTTTTTTTCCGAAGGAATACTTTATTCATAAATATATCAAATAGTTTATTCTGAATTACAATTTAATAACAAAATAAATAAAAAAGGAAATTGAGGTACTATAACCCATTAGTCGGACCCATCTTGTTTCTAGATCGAATGATAATCTAATTTGTGTAACGATTAGTGACTCTACAAATTAATTTTTTATATCTTTAATGTATTCTGGAACCAAACATCATGTACGAACTTGGAAAAAGCTAAGTATGATTTAAATAGAAGAAAAAGAAATAAAAGCCAATTGCCAAATTGGTAGAAGAAAATTTACAGACAAATGGCTGCTAGTTAGGATTTTATTTTAAAAAGATAACTCAATTTTACCGATCATGCAATTAACTAACTTTATTGCAATTTCTATATGTTTTAATGAAAAGAATTACATGAGTGTAGCATGTCACGTTAAAATTTGATCGTGTCCAGTGTTATCAGAACCGGACCGGACATTGAACCGGCGAGAGCTCCGGTTCCCGGTTCGAACCCGGTCCGACCGGTTTGTGGAATAATAGCAATAATTAAGTCAATTAACAACAGACTTTCAAAGATACAAAGCAAAGCAAAAAGGAGGATGATTGCTCTGCTGCCACTGCCACACCCGGAAGGATAACATCTTCAACATCAGCTGCGACTTAAGCCTCTCCAGCTATCAGCGTCGACTGGAAAGGAATCACCAGCGAGATCCCCTGCGCTTACAAATTCCAATTTTCGAACCCAATGAGCTGAACATTTTCCAATTTTACCAACTTTAGCTAGGTCTGTGCTGTCTGTGACTTTGCTGTTTTATTTAAGATTTTCATTTTCATTTTTTTTAACACCGAACCGGTGGACCGGAGAACCCCGGTCCGTCAAGAACCGGCCGGTTCGACCAAAACCGGACTTTCGATCCAAGTTCGCTTACATCCTCCACTTTTGCTTGAACCGGATCGTTAGAGGTGCCAGTCCGATCCGGTTTTTGTAACACTGATCGCGTCAATGAAGGAATAAAACAATATAACACTTATCCCTCAAAATTTGTCTAATAAAATGCACAGTATAACAAAGTTCAATTGGTATTTTGTATAGTTCAATTTCATTTAAGTAGCAAAAATTCACGTTGAATTATATTTCAATAATAATAATATATATGCGTACTTCATATATTTATTTATAATTGCCATTAATTTGAACTATATATCTCATGCCATGAGTGTACATGATTCCATGGAAAAAGCAATTGAGCTACTCATTTATACAACTGTTGGAAAAGTTGAGCTCACAATTTGTCTAATTAGACAAAGAAAGCTGAGGTAGCAACTTGATAAATGATCTCGTGAAAGAAAGGTGGCGACAATTAATAATATAAAGAAGGAAATGACATGAGAATGACATGCATGATGAATGCTACAGCAAACGAACCTCCAACTTTTGTTTACCAAATTATAAAAAAAAACGTCCAACTTTTTGCGTGATGTCGCATTCTCCAGACCACTACACATAAAGCTTTTTTGTTAGTCGGTCAAGCAGATTTTGAACCGTTTGTTTATCTCTTTAATTAAATTAATTAATTACATTAAATATATAAATCAGGACTATATATATAATATTGAAATCTCTTCCATTTTACTTCCACATAAAATAATCAATTTATTACTAGAAGAAGTTATAACTTATTATTACAATATTTAAAATTAAATAAGTAAGTAAATATATCTCTACACATATTAAGATCATATAATAACAAAATACCTAACGAAATTAATTTTGTTTAGTACATTTGAAAGTTTATAATTATCGGTTATGATATTTAAAACCATATGCTCGAGAGAAATGATTGATGTTAAACTTTAGAATAATAAATTTTGTCATGTATTATTATCGGATTTAATTAAAAAAATATATTAAAAAACAGTACTTAATCAAACAAAATATCATATTTCCCAGTTGATTATTTGATGAAGTTACTATATGTGCACCGACTAATTCGCCCTATTATTAGCAAAGAAAGGGAAGCTAGCAATGGACCTAGCTTCGGTCACGCAGCGGAATCGTCCCGCTTTCCGTAAATAGTAAAGCTAGAAAACGGTTATATATGTCTTAAATTATTAAAAATAAATAAAAATGTATAATTACCTGCTTAACAGGTTGCAGGTTTTTTATTCTATTTCTTTTTTTCACTTTTAGCTTCAATTGATAATAACTTTCGTTTTATAAGACCAAATGATTCACGGTCAGTTGTGTTGCATTCGTTATTTTACGAGCTTCGATTCAAGACCCATATTGATATATTTCTATGTAATGTATTCAGCTCACAACTGTCTCACAAATCACACGTGCCAAGTTCAATTATTTTCCCAAAAATATACATGCTTGAATTATGTTCCTAACGCTAGGGCTGTAAACGAATCGAGTCGAGCCGAGTATCTGACAATTTCGACTCGACTCATTTTACTCGAGCTCGAACTCGACCGAGCCTTAATTTTTCGAGTTCGAGCTCGACTAAGTGCCATACTCGACGAGTTCGAGCTCGACTCGACTCGACTCGATAAAATTTAAAAAAAAAAAAATCAATTAATTAATTAATAAAAAGTGTGCCTTAGCTCGAGTTCGAACTCAACTCGATTAGGTTTTTGACTCGAGCTCGAACTCGACTTGAACTCAATATATACTTACATAAAATTATTATTTAAAAATAAAAAAACTCGAACTCGACTCGAATAGGAAAAAGAAAAAAGTTCGATTAGGCTCTCGAGCCTCTCGAGTGGAGTACCAGTGAACTCAAAATCGACTAGGCTTTAGAAAAAGCTCGACTCGAAATTTAGTGAGTCGAATTCGAATATTGACCAAGCCGATCTTGAGCAGCTCACGAGTATCTTGACTCGTTTACACCCATACTTAACGCATTCAAAATTTACAACTCAATTAAAAATCGAGTGTTAACACTATGTAGAGCTGTAAACGAGCCAAGTCGATCCGAGTATCTCGCAAACTCGACTCGACTCATTGTATTCGAGCTCAAGCTTGAACACGACTGAACCTAAATTTGTCAAACTCAAGGTTGACTCGGTGTCATACTCGACGAGCTCATTCTCGGCTCGACTCGACTCGACTCGCAAACTTTAAATTGTTCAACTAAATCATGAAATTGTGTATCTTAGACCGAGCTCGAACTCGGTTTGAATTGAATATATATATTATGCTAGCTAGGTATATTATGTTATATATAAACTTTTGTTAAGTTATATCTATTATAAAGACTGTTGCATATAAATATTTTGTCAAAGTAATGTATAAACTACTAATATAAATATTCTCCAAAATTTATTAATTATATCCAAATGTAATTTTGTATTAACTAGTCATGGTTTGATTTAAAAAATTATTATATGTAGTATTATTATTTATAATATAAACTCGGGTGTAGTTTCTAATTTTTAAAAACTAATATGTGTAATATAACTAATAATCTAAAAATTAAATGAAATTTATATTTTTTTCAAAAAAAAAAAAGTTGATTTTTATTTTTTAGAACAATTTATTATTTTGTCTTAAAGAACCTTCTTAATAGGTTACAAGTTTAAATAATTAAATTATTTCCTAAAATATTATAACAAACTTTCATTTTTTATTTTAGATTACTATTTTTAGCAGGCGTGACCATTCCGCAGCGGGATATAAGAATTTTCCGACAATGCATAATTAAGAAAGTTGAGACCAGCGCACTAAAAGTCGACACCTTAATTGGCGGCTCTGAACTCGGAAGATGGTGTAGTAAATATCTGCTCTCTCTCTCTCTCTCATCGAGTTAATTCATTCAGCAAAAAGAATTGCTGCTATTGATCAGCGTGATTATATTCATTTCGACAAGATCCGTTGACTTCATTATTACATGAAACCGCCATTACTCCACAATATAAATCCAACAGAGACATATACATACATACATACATTATATAGAAACAACAGACAGTCCCCCTGTTTTTAGCTCTGTCTGCTGCTATCCATCCATCCATCCTCCTTCCTCTATAGATTATATTAGGTGACCAAGAAATATATATAAATAAGGAAATACGCGTGGTTGATTTGAAGCGCGTGTGTTGTCTTCTTGCTTTTGACAGTCCAGTTCACACTCAATTTCAGTTGGCGAGCTTAAGAATTATTTTCTGAAAAACGTTTTCTAGAAAACAGATTCACCCTCCGTCAATTTTCATCTCTTTATCTGTAAATCCAGCTTGATTTTGGCGTAGAGGGTGTTATTATGGCAGTAGCTACGAGTAGCGGGACGCAGACGAGAGAGCTTGACCAGACCGCGACATGGGCTGTCGCTGGCGTCTGTGCTATCTTCATCCTTCTCTCCATTGCCTTGGAGAAGGGCCTCCATAAACTTGGCAAGGTTCGTTCGTAACTCAAATTATCTTCTTTCTGCCGTTTCTTGAATATTTTGGTACAGGACTGTTTCTTGAACATTAATTGATTGTGTCTGGGGTTTTCTTTTTTTGCCAAAAGTCTGGGGTTTTCCTTCAAGAAGAAAAAAAAACATGAAAATTCTTGGAGTAGAAACATAACCCAGATAGCAAAAAAACTGAATTTTAAATCCATTTGTATAAATCTTTTTTTTTTTTAAAGTTAGATATTGAAGGGGAAGTTGAGGGTTTAGGGTATTAAGTGAGAGTAAGGGGTGGACTTATTACAGTAGAAGACTTTCAGATTTCAATTGCAAACGATAAGGTAGAGGCGATTAATCTTAGTATCTTTTGGTAAAGCTTGTCTGATTCTGAACTTCAGGATATGTAAAGCAGAATCTGATTAAAATGAGAATTTTTACATTCTAAAAAAAATGAAATTGTTCATTTCCTTGAATTTCTGGGCAGTGGCTTACTGAAAAGCACAAGAAAGCTCTATTTGAAGCGCTGGAGAAGGTTAAAGCTGGTAAGTTCCTTCATTGCCCATGGAAAAAACTAAGCTATTAAAATTACTACACTCAGTTGATACTTAATTGATTATTAACATATCTCCATTGCTGTGTTTTTGCAGAGCTCATGATCTTGGGATTCATTTCGCTGCTCCTAACTTTTGGTCAGAGTTACATTGCGCGAATCTGCATACCGAAAAGCGTAGCTGACACAATGTTGCCATGCCCCTTAAAGGAAGAATCTTCAGATAGGAGACGGCGGCTTTTATGGGAACAAGAGAGGAGATCTTTAGCTGCTGGAAGTTATGCTGGCAATTGCAAGGAGGTATATGACTGAAGAAGTCATTTGATGTTTCTTTTGCTGGATAGTATCTACTGAATTTATAATTGGATATTGTGTTTGATATGTGAATGACAGGGAAAGGCGCCGGTGATTTCTGTCAGTGGGTTGCATCAGTTACATATCCTGCTCTTCTTCTTAGCAACTTTTCATGTAATCTATAGCTTCATGACCATGTGGCTCGGCAGAATCAAGGTACACTATAGTAATTCTATCTCTTTATTCTTTCATGAGGTAATAAGACAACTTTTATCGGCTTCTAAAACCCCGAAAATCATGGAACAGATACGAGGTTGGAAGAAATGGGAACAAGAAACGTCCTCTCACGATTATGAATTCTCCAACGGTATGCATGACATTTCTTGTGAAAAAAATACATCAATTAGTTTTGGTTGGTAATGATAATATTTTTATGATGCAGATCCTTCAAGGTTTAGACTCACGCATGAAACTTCGTTCGTTAGGTCACACACTAGTTTCTGGACTAGGATTCCGTTCTTCTTTTACATCGTAAGTTTTGTATAACCCATGGTAAATTAATTTCATTTCTGTGTGAAATGAGTTATTGTTTCGATTATTTGATCAATTTGTACTGTATATACGCTACTGCAGGGATGTTTCTTTAGACAGTTCTTCAAATCCGTTAATAAGTCCGATTACTTGACTTTGCGCAATGGTTTCATCACTGTGAGTCATTTGAAAACATTTACCTTGTCATTTTTCATCAACTATGGTAAGTTTGTAAAAACAAGTATAATAATCTATGTGAACAAATGACTGAACTTTTGCAGGTCCATTTGAATCCCGGAACTAAATTTAATTTCCAGAAATATATCAAAAGATCTTTAGAAGATGACTTCAAGCTTGTCGTAGGAGTGAGGTAACAATCATTTCATGATCTTTCTTAAGATTAAATTTGCTGACAATTATTTAGATTGACAATTTCATTTCCGTTCATGACAGTCCTGTCCTGTGGGCATCATTTGTGGTCTTCTTGCTTCTCAATGTAAATGGTATGTCCTTCAACTGATTTTAGATTAAGCTGTTCTTCGAAATTACATTATACATAAAATATAATAAGAGATCACTGGATCCACATTTCAGGGTGGCAAGCGCTTTTCTGGGCATCGACAATTCCTGTAATTGTAAGAACTCGTCCTGGTTCGGGTTTTTTCTTGGTTGCTTAGTGCTTACCCATCCATTTGGATAACAGTAATAGGAATGATGATGATGCAGATAATACTAGCTGTAGGAACAGAGCTTCAGGCCATATTAACGAAGATGGCTATGGAAATCACAGATAGGCACGCAGTAGTGCAGGGGATTCCTTTGGTGCAAGGCTCCGACAAATACTTTTGGTTTGGTCGGCCACAGTTAGTTCTCCATCTCATCCATTTTGCTCTGTTTCAGGTATCAATCAAACTTCCTCCTCATGTAATTATATACATACATACTATAGATGTTCATTTTCTTAAATATTGAACCTTTTTTTTAATATCGGGTTGTATATATGTGTTTTGCAGAATGCATTCCAGATAACATATTTCCTCTGGATATGGGTAAGTAGAATTTCTTCACTTGCAAACCTCTCCAAATCAATTTTTTATCCCAGTAGAAATGAGTATGTTCTTCTTCTGCATTCATTCAGTACTCGTTCGGGTTGAAATCTTGCTTCCACAACAATTTTAAGCTTGCGATCATTAAAGTTGGTTTAGGGTAAGCCATTCAATCAACCGTATTTTTCTACAATGGAAGATATTCTTCTGCTCTTTAAGATCTGATGATGTTTTTTCTTCAACTCGAATTTTGCAGTGTTGGAGTTTTATGTCTCTGCAGCTACATTACTCTCCCATTATATGCACTCATAACCCAGGTATGTTGTAGCATTTGATCCGATCAAAAGTTAAGTTGTTTCTTGGAGATCAAATTTATTTAAAAGCTCGGTTTTGACTATCAAAATCACACCCTAAAAAGGATTGGTTACATTATTGGGTTAATTACCTACTTGCTAGCTGAACTTTGAGAACTTTAGACAATTTGCAGTTAAATAGTTACAAAGACATCAGAGTTTAGCTAGCAAATTGAAAGTTTAATCGAAACTCAGATAGAAAATTGCAAAAAATTTAAAAGTTCATCTATCAAATTTCTCAAAGCTTCAGCTAGCGATTTCCAAAGAACAAAGTAAGACAATAAACAATGTGCAAATTCCCATCATCATCACAGTAAATTTGACAGAGATAGCTAGCATATTGCAAATTTATATAAAGGGTTAGCAGAAAATTGTCCAAACCTTCAAAATTCAGCTACTAAGTTGCTAATTAACTCTACATTATCACATACATAGTAAGTTCTGTGTTAATTAAGGTGCAAATATTTGGGTTGTTGTGAAATGCTGCAGATGGGTTCGTGCATGAAGAGATCAATCTTCGATGAACAAACATCAAAGGCGCTCAAAAAGTGGCACATGGGTGTGAGGAAGCAACTCGGGAAGGGAGGCAAGTCCCCAGCCCAAACCCTCGGGGTAAGTACGACACCGGCCTCTTCAACCGTTCGCTCTGGTAGTTCAAGCCACACTCTTCACCGCTTCAAAACAACGGGTCATTCAACCCAAGCATACGCTTACGAGGATCACGAGACATCGGACAATGAAGCCGACATGTTGTCCCCGACATTGACCTCGATGGCTAGCCTTATTGTGAGGGTTGACCACTCTGACGAGGAGAATGTAGAAATGGACCGCATCCATCATGCAGGAAGAAGAAACTCGTCATGAAGATAATTTTTTCTTGGTGGGTTATTTTGGGTTTCTTTGTATTGATGATTGGTTGGGTAATATGTGCATGATGATAGATTGGTATTGTACATTGGTGGTATGTATTCATAACTATTATATTGAAAGTTCGCAATAAAATCTTCAATTTACAGCCTCCTTAAGTATAGAGACACAACTATGTAATATTATGTATTATGATGTAGTTTTTTAACGAACCTCCTTAAGAGTTGAGATTGATTTCCTTGTTCGTTCCTTTCTTCTTGCTTTCCTTCTCTCGCTTACCTGCATAAGGGGTAAGGCAGGAGGAGGTGTCTGACGAACCCTCTCCGATTCTAAAATTAAAGTTCAGTTTTAGAGTGATAAAATTCTAGAGAGAGGCAGAGAATTCAAATGAAATTAAATTGTAAATGAAGAATATGAGGCCCTATTTATAAGGATTGTGATCTTGGCATCGGAGGGGCCCACATTATTGAGTGGAGTCCATGTAATATACGGGACGGTGATGCGTGCGCGTAGCCCGGGTGTCAATCACCCGGACGTCGGGGGCCGAGCGCAGGACACGTCGGCCCCGTAACGACCGGCCCAGTCCTGTTTGTTGACACCAGACTAGTCCGATCTCTATGACCGGACTAGTCCGGTGTCGGACTAGTCCAGTGTTTGACACCGGACTAGTCCGGACGGAGGTTCTCGGGAGGACTAACGCGTATTATTCGGTCTCGGCCACTTACCATGTTCGGGGTCGACGGTGCGACTAAGTCGAGTCTTTGTGAGGTTCAATTGGGTGTATATCCATCATTTACCCCCGAGTCAAGCATTGGTTTTACCTTTACTTGACTCTATTTTTTAGATGGATGCACACCCGACTGTACCTCAGTTATATTTTACCTCTTTAATGAGTTTGTCGATGTCAGCGCGCGTTTCCCGACGGTCGTTCCTTCTGTGCTAGGAGGGTGTTCGACCTATGTTATTATTATAATCCTAGATGCAAAAATATACACAAGTATGGGGTGAGTCATAAGTGTGTAAACATATGGTTTCATGGATGTAAGCATTGATATGGATCATACGTGCTTGTAATGAATCCTAAGTAATATTGCTAGTGAATGCGAGCATGTCAACATGGGTACGTATGTATGTAATAGAGCATATATGAATAAATTCTTGTGTGTCATGATATCTGCATGTATGAGTATGCCAAAATTGTGTCATATGGTGCGAGTGAGTGTACGCATGTAATGATCATGAACAAAATTCTAAGCGTTGGTCAACGATAGCGTTGACTTATACGGATGCATTCATGTAAAACAATGAAAAAATTTCTAAGTGTTTGACAACACTAGCATTGATGTACATTGATGCATATATGTAAAAATTACTTAGTGTTTGACAAAACTAGTATTGGTGCATATGGATGCATACATGTCAATCAATGAAAAAATTACTAAGTGTTTGACAACACTAGTAATGATGTATATGGATTCATACATGTCAATCAGGGTGTATGCCTTAGCATATGAAAATTACTAACACCATATGCCTAAGCATGTGATAGTTGATGACATCAATGTAAATAATCACCATTTCAAAAACCCTATTTTCATCTTCTTTAAAAGGGGTGTATGTCACCACTTGTCATAGCCACCAAAGATCCAATATTTACCAACATTTAAAAATCTTTTTTTTTTTTTTTTACCTTATTCGGGCACCAAAAAATCACCATAGCTCGGTTTTAGGAACTTGGTTTAATCGTCGGTTTGATCTCGGTCCGATCAATCGAACTTTGATTCCGTTCGATTTAGGCAGGCCAATCGAAGGCAGCGGCGTGAGGGGCCAGCAGCGGCGAGGGGATCTCGCAGCGGCGGCGGGTCTTGGCGGAGGTAGCTCCAGCGGCAGCTTCGGAGGTTTCCAGTGGCGGCGAATGTAGCAGAGGCGACTCCGACGTCTGCATCGGAAGGAGGCAAGGGCGACGTCTCCGTCTGCGGAGGCGGCTCTGGTCAGTGGCTGGCTAATCCTGGGCAGCGGGGTCAGACTTGGACGGTGCGGTCAATTCCGGCGGTCAACCCAGTTCGGCTGAACCGGTTCTAATTGCGCTGGTTTAGCTCGGTTCAACTCGGAAATTTGAAGGTCCAATCTTTTACCTTCTCGTTTCCTATCTTTTAATCATAGTCGAGACAAATACTTAAAATATATGGCTATATCGAAAAATAATTGAATTGTTGCATGTAATTGGTAAGGGGATACCTTTACTCCGATTTTGAAAATTCTATATTTCCCGATTAGAAATGTCTTTGTTTCCATTCGGGTTGCTATTCATATGGGTCATCTTGTGCATAACCTGTAATCATAAAATAGTGAACAATTCACCCTTCTCGATGGGATACTTCTTAGGAGAAGTTATTTGCCTTTGACTATGTCTAGACTCGTTATTCTCATCTAGAACTACCCTCCCACTAGGATCAATGCTCCCACTAGGAACAACACTCCCACTGGGAATCAAGGCGTTACTACAACTTTTCTTGGACGACCTCTGGGTTCCGGGATTCTTCCTCCGAGATGAATTCCACGGTCACTTGGACTAGGAACCAAGTTGGTTGCCCCGCTCCCACTGTTACCAGTAGGTAGTTGAGGAATTATAGGATTCTCATCCAACGGTTCAGCAACATGATGATCAGGTTCCATTTGATTCGTACTCGCAACAACTATGATCTGCGTGGTTGGATTGACTCCTCCCACTGGATTTATTATGAAAATGTCTCCATAAACATTCTCATTTACCATGTCGCTCACAATAGGTGTTACTGCCTCAAATCTGCTACTCGAAGTAAGTGGGACCTGACTATCATCATCATGTTAAAGTTCTATTAATACTTCATTCGTTTTGATGTTACCAAGCTTTGGAAATTCGTCCCTCAAGAAATGTAACGTCTCTAGACTAATGTTCGACCACGCCACCATTCTCCTAAGCCGCCACAAACACGTATCCCTCAGAGGTTTCAGAGTACCTTTTAAAGATACTTTTCAGACCCCTAGGTCCCAACTTGCTGAATTCACTGTCGGTTTGATGCGTGTATGTTGCGCACCGGCAAAGTCGCAACCTGGTAAGATCCACCTATTTACAAGTCCACAACTCATATGGTGTCGCGTCCACCGAGTTAGAAGGAACAAGGTTTACTACATGAGTGGCTGTCAAGAACGCATCACCCCAAAAAAAAGATCGGAAGTTGAGCTTGCGAAATCATGGTTCTAACCATGTCCTAGAAGTGTATGATTAAGATGCTCCGCCTTATTGTATCTGTAATGGTGTTTTAGGGATCGTCGTTTAACAGACAATACCACTTTCATTGCATACTCATTCCAGAGGTTTTGACCACCTCTGATCGTAAGGTTCTAACCTTTTGCTCGTATTTATTCTCAACGAGAAATTATATGAGTAAATCCAAAATGGATATTTGCAAATGAAAGTTTATTTCGAGCTTCAAATTAAACACTTCTCATTAAATTTGTACTTCGAATCGATGAGTCCGGTCTATCGTGGGACACATGCGCTACGCGCGCAATACGTGGTTGCTACCCATGGTGTAATCGTTTCGTTTCCAAAATTTAACTTAATTGGTTTCACAAAAGTTCGTCGTTACAATTTCATTATTTTACGGAGAACTAACAAATAAGGAAGATTAATTGTTCTCGTTCTAACTACACAATCGATGAGTTTATGAATTATGATGGAGCACGTTAATCGTTTCGTTTGTTCGACCATTCTTCATGGCCGAAATTTTGGTTCTTAATCTGTATAGTCGGACTTAGTTCGGATTGTTCCCATCATCCGGGTCGATTAATTGATAAGTAAATTGTACTTCGAATCGAATTACATTCAATCTCAATAAAAATTACTTTTTTAATATTTCCGAAATTTAAATGACCAAAACTTAATAATTCAAACGAACAAGGGAATATGTAACAACGACAATAACAAGGTTCCACATCATAATGAAGCAGTAATGAGAAATTGATAGACGAGTAGTCCTAGCCATGCTGAGCACCCACCTGAAAAAAAAAAATTAACAAGTGAATCACATAAGATGATCTATGTACTATAAAACATTTTACGGCTTTATATGGAAAATGAGGCGTACCTGGACGCGCTTTCATCAACAGTGTTTGTCCCACAGGATCATTGTTTAGACCTCTTGTTGCTCGAGTCTTTCAAAAACACACGCATTTGAGCGAAATTTGCATTCGACTCATAGGATTCATTGGAATGACTCTCTTCGCCATGGTCCGCATCGAATAGATCCACAAAAGTCTTGATTGATTTAATCAGACGTGTGAGTCCATCGTCGTCGGTAAACCATGACAGAGGGAACATCCTCATTATCCTTTGAATCCTTTGTCATGCGTCTATGCATCATCGGGATCATGATCGATTCTGACACCGTCATCTGTTCAAAGAATATCATCATATTCAATCATGAGGTCTCTTGCTTTAGCAGTCTTTCCTCCGCCGTAGCGAAGGCGTAAGGCACACCAAAGATGTAAAACACTGACGTTCAGGAACCCTTCATTTGCTTCGTCTGTCAGGGTTGAATAAATCAACTCGCATGCAGTTAGATCTCTTCGTGACCTTTTATTGTTCCTGAAGTACGGACTACCATATTCATATGTGATCAACCTCTTTTCTGTCGGATCAATAAGATCCTCAACATTTGCAACACAAAGGAGATCGATAACATATTCCTTCCATTCATCATAATTACAACCATCTAGATTTCGTGCAGTGTAGAATCACTTTCGACCAGCCACAGAAACTAACACATTGATAACCATGAGACAGAAGGTGAACAACAATGATTCCTCAACCATCTAGCCAACTCGACCACAAGTAAACCAATGGAAGGGGGTCGTGAAAGAGTTCACACTGCCGACGTTTCCTTTCTAATAGACCAGTCTCTTTAAAAACGTTTTAATCGCTTTCACCGGAACGGGGAGTTTTTAAAACATACGCCCGATCTTGACTTTCCCAATGCCTTTCTTAAAATTGTTCCAAGGATTTCTCACGCAAGCATACATAATTCTACTACACAAACAAATTATCATACGCAACCACATCCAAGAAACTATCATGCATACGCATCATGCGTCAAAATGTCCCGAGGAACTCATGCAAGCATATATAATTCTACTTCGCTGGTAAATTATCACATGCGGCTACATCCTCGAACAATCATGCATACGCATTCTTGCGTGATCACACCACATCAAACATGCATATTTGTCGACTGAATTTGATTTAAAAATAGGGTTAATAACTAAAAAACTGTCCAAGGTTTACCCTATGTTAAAATTAGGTGTCTGAAGTTTGAAATGTTAAAATGGACTGTCTCAAGTTTCATTTTTGTTGAAATTTGGTGTCTCTGTGCGTCTTTTCATCTCCATTCAATCATTTTCATCAATCCACCAACCCACTCATAATCCATCACTCTTTACTTTTCACAAAATCGTCAAATTTCATCTAAAAATTGAACATTAAAAAAAAGTTTCTAAAAGAGTGGTGTGGAGCCATTTTCCAAGGACAATAGAGCGAGATTTACTTGCCCGGATGTGACCAACTTTTTAGGTGACAGTCCCGGCAAGATGACGAGAATGAAGTGTGTATGAGAGCTCGAATTTAACAGACGGTTTCGTCGGAATTGATTTCTCTAAAGTAATCACACTGAGACACCAAATTTCAACAAAAATGAAACTTGACACAATCCATTTTAACATTTCAAACTTCAGACACCTAATTTTAACATAGGGTAAACCTTGGACAGTTTTTTAGTTATTAACCCTTAAAATATTTGGGGCTGACTTGCAATTCATGTTATCAGTCAGTCATGCGAACTTCTAGCCATGGATCCTAATCAAGATCACTCATCACAACATGACTATCCTAGTGCGCAACTCACTAATTGAAAACAGGGCTTTGCCCCCAACATGCAATATCCAGCTAGCTTGACATAGTCAAGACACAATTCTAATCATGTATTTATTAACATATATAACAATTGAAATTCAGCCCACAAAGTGATCCAGTCCCATAATCATGCATTTTCGAGATCCATCCCCACAATCGAAACTAGACATCAAGTTTGAATAAAATGTAAAAATATCAGACCAATTCGCGCTGTGTAGGTTATTTTAAAGTTCGAAAACATTTGGATTTTAAAATTTGACCAAACTATTTTCATTTGACACGGGTCGGTCCGACAAAACGGTCAGGTTTAGTCAATTTCGGTCTGATCGGTCCGATTCGGTTTAATAGGTTATTCGGTTTGGTTTTTCACGCAAACCGGTTTGGTTTGGTTCGACTCATTAGTGTACCTGGTCCGACCCAACCAGAATGGGTCGGACCGATTGAGAAAACCCGGGTCGGTCGACCCGACCCGGTTGGACCGGTTCGGGTTCCATCGATTATCCGAGTCGGTCGACCCGACCTGGATGTGCAAATTGGACCAACCCATTTACCCTATTGGGTTCTGCCGAAATAAACTTGTGGGCTAAGTAGAGTTTTAAAATCCACTAAAAATTTAACTTAGCCACCAAGTAATATTAACTATAGATATAGTTTCCAAATATATTGCACAATATATCTAATCTAAACCTATTATAAAAGTGTGAGCTGCCCTCACCCCGAACCGACGCAACTGTTCAGCCGCTTCAATCAGAGACGTCCCGCATCCACACGCCGCTTCAAACGGTCGCTACAAATCTTTACTTTTCACTTTGATTCTAAAGACGAACTGCTTGTACTTTGGACGCGATCAAATCCTATGTCCCTTGCACCTCACGCCGTTGGCCTGCTGTACGGCGCCCGACTTCTTTCCCCTGCCCCTGCCATCCGCTTGACTTCCCCTGCCGTCCGCCTGCCGTCTAGCGCTAGGCCGCTGCACAACTTCGACAGTGTTCAATCGGCACTGCCGCCCTGAACTGCTGCATCCGCAAGCCCTCGCCCACTAATTTATACTCGTACCTTGATCTCTTCGCTTCAAATTAATCCATGTCTCTGTTTTCCTATTTGCAATATAACCAACTTATTTCAGGTCACTGTCCTTTTGTACTGTGGGCACTGAAAATGCTGCGTTTATCAGCACCAAATACTCTTCAGCAGTTCTGGAGGACGGATATGGACTCTTAATTGATTGGTTGGTGCTTTTCTTCCCTTCTACTTAATCCTAGACTTTGTCAAATGAATTTTCATGTTGGCATTTTAATAATTACATATGTACTTACACTACTCTTGAAATTAGTCCAAATTTTGGTCATATGCTCTTATCTCTTAATTTACAGAAGACCAATTCAACTTCCATTCTTACTAAGGGAGCGGTATTATATACCTTTTTTGTATATGGATGTTGACTGGTACAAACCGATTTGCTTGTTCATATGTGTCTGATCGGTTGGTAAGTTTCGTTATTGTTAGTGTTTATGCTTTTTATTTTTAGCCTCTTGGTGTTTATGCTTCGACTTGATAAAAACAAACATTGTATGAAGTTTCTGTTTGATAATTTATAAGCAAATACAGTGTAAAGTCAATTCAAGTCATCCTCGCTGACTATCAAGCCACTGTTAGCATTTAGCAATCCCTCATGTTCATGATTTCTCTTTTCAGGTCTCATGAAGAAATGTCAGTGAAGATGGATGAGCATCATATAGACATTGATCCTGAATGGTTAAAAGAGTTCAGGTAAATGGTGTTCGAATAACTGGCCTTTTAGTTAAACAGCGAGCAACATTGTGTTTTTCTGCCGTTTGTCTGTGTTTTGTGACTACTCTTTATTCACCTTAGCTCAACAAAAACCAAAAAAAATTTCCTTTCATAAATATTTAAAGAATCAGGGCTGAAAGATTGAGTGTTTCACTTTAAGAAATCCATGGTAGATAATTTGATATGTGAATCCTTCATGAGATTTTTATGCTTTCACTGCAGGAGATGATTCTTGCCAGCAATGAGCAGCCACCATTCAATGTAATTTCTCGGGCCTAATCTCTGGCACTTGTAGAACTATATACTGAGGCCCTCTTTGCTAACTATATTCTTGAATGCTTGCAACATTTATCCTTCAATTGTCTTGAAATTTGTCTTACTTTCAGAGCATGAAAGAGAAACTGTTTCTTTATGATATTGTTGCAAATGGTGAAAATGGTATTGACGTTGACAAGTAGGATTTTGAACTATCTGTAGCGGCAATGTCTTCACAAAATTCCTCATATATATTATTTTGACTTTAGATTCTTCTGGTCTAATTATTATTAAGATATAAAAATATGCAGGTTTGATTACATTGAAAGAGATTCTCGAGCGTGTGGTTTGGGTTGCAACTTTCAGCTCAGAGGTTTGTATTAACTCATATTGTTATTAATTTTCTCCCTTGAATAAAAAATATCTTCTGATACCACGCAGTCTTCTTCTTAAATGAAGGCTGATGGAGACAATGTGGGTTATGGACAATGAGATCTGTTATCATGCTAAGGACTGTCAGTGTTTTCTTCTAAGACTTAGTAGACTACTTCACATCCTTTAAGTTTTTTCTGATTAAATTGCTTAAACTTGCTACAACTCAACGTCCACAAGATGTTTGCTACTCGGGCTGATCTCTGTCGAACAGTCTATACGGTACCTTAATTTAATTTTTTCTGTTGATTATTCGAATATACCTGCATATCGAATTAAATTCATGTATTTGTTAACTATGGAGTTATATCTCTACAATGTTGTTGATAGCATTACTATATGATTATTTGCAGGCTATAGAGGTTATGATTGTAGATGCTTTTGTGAATGCAAATGACTACTTACAGATTTTCTCATACATTCAGGACCCTCGTGAATACTGGAAGGTCATTCAGGACCCTCGTGAATACTGGAAGGTTCTTTTGACATACTTTTTTTTGAGTTTCGACACAATTGCCCCTCTATTTATTACTGAAATTATTTATTTTGTGTGTGTGTGTTTGTTTGTGTGTCTTGGAATTGCAGTTAGATGACACAATACTCAAGAGTATTGAGATTGCTCAGATGAAGAACTAAAGGAAGCTAGGGAATTGATTTTGTGAATTCGTAAAAGAGACTTGTACCAGGTTTTTGAGTGTTGCCAATATAACAACATGAACTATTTTATGTTCTTTAATAGATCAATACTGATACTTGCTTGTGACCTTAATTTCTGCGGACATTTGACAGTTTTGCAATGAGTATTCTATTCCGAAAGACAAGCTGGAGCACTTCAAAGATGTAACTACACAACATATTTTGAACCCTGACTACGCTTATGTTGTTATAATCAGAACTTGTAACGGTGGTTTTCGTAATAACATCAGAAAAATGCAGGATGC
The DNA here is from genome assembly GCA_036873135.1 of Clarkia xantiana subsp. parviflora. Taxonomy (NCBI): domain Eukaryota; kingdom Viridiplantae; phylum Streptophyta; class Magnoliopsida; order Myrtales; family Onagraceae; genus Clarkia; species Clarkia xantiana. The sequence continues at coordinate 12,096,622 of JAPTYO010000012.1, read as the reverse complement.
AGGTATGACATTGAAAGAAGAAGATGTTGCTGTCAGCAATGTCAGGATTGATTTGACCAGGGAAAAGCATAATTCTCTTGCATGGTATCTTAAACTTGGTTGTTTTATTTAAACCTCTTTTATTGTCTGTTGTTTTATTTAAACCTCTTTTATTGTCTGTATAGAGTATATATTCTTTTGTATTATATTGCCTGACTCTTTTCTTTTCCATTACCTTTTCACGTGGTTGGTCATTCCATCACAAATTTTTCTAGGTAGGCCATTAGTCCAGCTATCTAAAGCTTTGAGCTTTTTAAGATTAGAATGCATAAGGTGCAACGGACACGAGAAAGAAAAATAAATATAGTTTCTGTTTGATAATTTATTAGCAGGTTAAGTGTAAATTTAATTCGAGCCTAGCTTGTTGACTATCAAGCCAACTGGTAGCAATCCCTCACCAATAAATAGTTTAATAATCCATATATTCTGAACTTCGATTCATCTAATTATAAATGAAAAGTATTTGAACATATATATATGCATTAAATAACTAACTCTTTCTACTGGTGAATTTAACGATTTCACATCATACTAAGCTTGCTTAGCAATGGTGATTGTGATTAACCAAGCTGGTTGTTTATTGCCCTTGTATTTTCTTACAGATTTGTATTCATTCATAAAGGATATAGAGATGTCTGTACTCGAGTTGAATAGATTAGAATCTCAGGTGGTTTTGATAAATTGGCGGAAGAAGTTGCTGATTTGGAGTTATAGGCATCTGCTAGCGATTTTTTTTATGATCAAGCTACAACTCAGGAAATCCTCGTCTTTGATTGAGGTCAAGTAGAAAATAAGTTCTTTTTCCAGACTCAAGTCTATATTTTTGTAATCATATGAGATTTGGAAAAAGAAGTCAGTATTTAAATTACATGACGGGTAATGAGAGAGTGATGTCCACTATTAGATGATATGTAAGATACGATGTAGGTAGAAGATGGTCGGACTGTAACCGAGTTTAGATAGGAGATAGACGACGGTACTTCACTTTACGAGGCTGCCAACATTGCTAAAGAACTAACCAAGTCACTTGCCGTTTGAGTTGACAGAGCTTCTATCTCGTTCGTACGATAAAGAAGGTGTTGTATAGGTATTGATGAACATGTGGAATTATACTTGTGAGTGTTTAAGCCTTGATTAAGCTAAATTTAAGTAGTTAGTTATATGTGATAGAAAGTTGCATTTCAGGAGTAAGCTAACATGCTTATTAGGATGTACTTGAGGTACAAAAAAATCGTTGAGAAATCCATAAGAGAGGATGCTGAGATTGAATCAGCCACCCTTGAAGTATAAGAACAATATGCTTATGGGTATTTTTTTTCTAGAGAGAAGGGGACCAACTGCATTGTTCGACAATCTACATCTATTGCCAGTGGCCTTAGTCAGGTAAGTTTTGACAAGCCAACATACATGGCTGGCTGATAGATACAGTGATCGACTGCGTTTATTTTGCATACGAGTTTTTCTACTGTAGAACTCATGTCTCTTCTCCCCAAGAAGTCATTCATGTCGGAAATGTGTTGGTCTTGTCCTGGTGATTTAAGCCTCCATATATGTGGAGGCTAATTGAGCGTGTTTGCTAACCTCGCTATGCTTGTCAAGATTTTCGTGGCAAAAAACTCCATCTCGTGAGAAATCCTAGACAATATTGGAGACATGTTGCAGCGTTCCTCGATTTATCAATATCTGCGGTTTGGATGCTGATGAAGTGCGTTGTGTTCAAGTAGTTTTTTTTTTTTTTTTTTTCATTTCATTTCATGCAAGATAGTATGGTGATTGAGAGGAACAGTATGAATCTCGCGATTGGTACGGTTTTCGCAAATATGGAAGATTTGTTTTCAAATTTTTTTAATTATCAAAAGTTGAATATGTTATAGTTACGACATATTATGCAAAGAACAAAGTTAAAAACATGCGCGTGCAACGGACGCGCGGATTCAACTAGTATATATATATATATTGTCAAGATTCTATATTAGGGATATAAATCTATCAACAATATATTTTCTCAATCTTAGGCAACTAATATCTATCAATAATATTTAACATCCTATAATCATGCTAAAAATATATCGATAATTAATGTCACAATTATCTTGTGAATCTAACCCAAAATTCAGCCAAATACATAACATTAGAGGCCGAAATATTAAAAAAAAAAAATTAACATGTAATTTCGGCCAAAAACACAAATTTTAGGGTTAGTTGTCAAATTTCTAGATCAAAATTTACAAAGATCAATAATCCAAAGTTCAATTTTGATAAAAGTCATGTTTTTATTGAAGATCATGAACATCAAGTTTTACTAAAAACACAAATTCATGAACTATCAGTTTTACCCAAATTTCAAGATCACCAATTTTATCAAAAACATGAACTCCCTACACAGGCTCTGATACTACTGTTGGAAATTGGGGGACAATCACTACGGAAACAAAACCATGAGTTACATGCTATGTAACAAATTACCCAGCGGATAGAACGCACATACCTATAATGCTTTTTGTAGTCCTAGGAACGTAACGGGGAGTTCACGGTCTGCCGGACGGGTCTTGTAGGAACTCTTTTGAAGGAGAAATATACGAGGAATGGTCTCCACAACAAAACCTCTTTTCAATCGGTCACTGGGATGGATCTCCGGGGTAACTGCTTGAAGCAATTTGGCACCTCCTTACTCTTGATGATATTCGGCTGAACCACTTTGTATATAGGGAGGAGGGATTTCTTTGGTCTCAACTAAAATGGAGAAAATGATTAATCCCAAATAAATCTCTAACACTCTCTATTTATAAGAGTGGTGGGTTAAAACCCACCAAAGGTAAAACCCTTAAGGTTCGGCCGACCATGTGTAATGGGGAGGCCAATTTTGGGCATCTCATGTCAATTGAGATTTAGGCCCAACCAAAAATCTCTAATGTGACATTACCCAATTACACTTATGATGTTGGACTTATATTAAAATGCTCATATTACGACGACCTATTCACCAAGTGCCAACAGAATCGTGGGACACAACTCCATACTTTCCCTCTTGAAGTGTCGATCGAGACGAGACCAAAGAAGCCGACACAGAAGCCGAACTTTAAGATCCAACAATTAGTATATTTTTTTTTTCATACTTTTAATGAATAAATTTCATACCATAATATATATGTTTCAAAATTATATTTTAAATTCAAATACTTTTTAAGTAATAAAATCTACAAAGAAACATGTTTTACGTGCATTTTCATAATTTAACTTATTTAATATTTTTATATTTCCATTTTTTAAACTTATTTTATATATTTAATCTCCTTAATTTTTCAAATTTCCTTATCTTCTTTATATTATATTTCACTTTAAATTCATTTATAACATATGTAAATTATATGGTGTAAAAAGTAGATACTATATATATAGTTAAAAAATAAAAATATAACTTAGTTTAATATAATTTTTAAAGAAGTCTAATTTGAAAAGTAATTCGGTAAATTGACTTATTTTGAAAATTCACTTAACAATTATGTATTTGGTACTTTATTATGTTCATTTCTTATAGGATAGAAAATTTCTTGTGGTTAAGCTACCACAACAGGATTGTTACTAAGTCGTTGATTAGCAGGAGATGTTGCAACTTAGATTCCCATTGTGACCTTTGTCAGAATATCGTCGAGAATACCCTCCATGTCCTTAGAGATTGCCCTAGAGCAGTCGCTATTTGGGTGGCTCTTGGGATACCGGAAACGCTTGCCGCTAACTTTTTCTCGATTAATCTGACTGACTGGTTGGAAGAAATGGAAAAACAACGTGTAGCCATCAGAATGGGAAACCTTGGCAAACTATTTTTGCATATGTCATCTGGACTATACGGAAAAATAGGAATAGTTGGGTCTACCGGATCTGTTTTGACTAACAATATACCTCTTTTCATTCATGTGCAGGTTGATCACTATGTGGAGAAACAAGCAAATATTCGTGAAGAGATATGAGACCATCTTTGTTTCTTGGAAGCCTCCTGAACTAGGATGGTACAAGCTGAACACAAATGGTTCTTCTGAAGGCAACCCTGGGAATTCTAGAGCAGGGTGTCCTCAGAGATCATAACGGGATTCAGATAAAATGGTTTAGTAGAAATTAGGACGGACCAACAACATCTCAGCTGAACTGTGGGGACTCAGGGAGGGTCTTATTATGACTAAGAATCTCCGTTTAGACTATCTTCATGTTGAATTGAATGATATGTATATATGTGAACTTTTATGTAATGACAAACATAATTGCTTATCCTTAAAATCTATTATTGTAGATTGCAGAAAGTTTATGGAGGGATTCAAAAGATGCAGGATTCGACATATTTACTGAGAGGATAACGCAGTTGCAGATGCACTTGCTCGTAGAGGAGTTGCTCAAGAAAACATCTTGTCCTATTTTGATAGCCCTCTTGAGGGCATTAGTAGTATTGCTACTAGAGATTACAACGACAATGCGATGTTGAGAGTGGTGGCGATGGCCAACTTGTAATTTAACACTTTTAGACTCTATTAATGTATATTTAATCCTTTCTTCACAAAACAAAAAAAAATTAACAATGTATAGGTCTTAAGTATGTTGATCTCTATAATATTAGAAGATGATGGGCTGGGACATTTTGGTCATTTCTCATAATTATATGTCGTGTACGTGCCGATTCCGTTAAAAAATAACGGAAACGTAAACGTGAACTAATTATTTGTTTACTTAGACACTACAGGAAAATAGGGTTTAAGAAACGCTAAAATTGACTTTAGGCAACGCTTTTTGCGTCGCCTAAAGTTTGGCGACGCAATCCGCGACGCAAATGGAAGCGTCGGCATTGGGGGGAGTCGCCTAAAACTTTGCGACGGTTAGCTTTAAGCGTCGCCTAAAAAATAAGTAAATGCGACGTTCTTTTAACGTCGTCCTAATCTAAGGTTTAGATAACGCCGGAAAATGTTGTGTAACATTCAAGTATAGACAACGCATTTAGCGTTGCCTATACTTCAAGTATAGACAACGCATTATGCGTTGCCTTTACTTCTAGTATAGGCAACGCATTATGCGTTGCCTATACTTCAAGTATAGACAACGTATTTAGCGTTGCATATACTTCAAGTATAGACAACGCTTTATGCGTTGCCTATACTTCTAGTATAGACAACGCTTTATGCGTTGCCTATACTTCTAGTATAGACAACGCTAAGCGTTGTCTATAGTTGAAGTATAGACAACGCATTTTGCGTTACCTATACTTCAATTATAGACAACGCAATATGCGTTGCCTATACTTCTTGTCTAGACAACGCTTTATGCGTTGCCTTTACTTCTTGTATAAACAATGATTTTTGCATTGCTTTGCCTAAACCAACAATGCAATATATTAAATTATTAATTGAATACCAATTATACTCAAATTCATTGACTCCAAAGAGACTTAAAGTCATCATACCAAAAAAAAGTCATCATAAACAAAGTAATTGATAATTTTTTTTTTTTACATAAACATAATAGAAGTTCACAACTAAAACAGTAGATAGTTGTCAAAATATAATAGAAGTTTTCCCACTTGGTTTCTTAAGAAAACAGTAGATAGTCATAAACATAATAAGATCTCATAACTTAAGAAGGTTGGCTCAGTCCAAACCCCTTAAGAATAGCGAACATCTCCACTCGTGCATCCGCTCGAACACGCTCTAGTGCCTCTGCTTGCTCAACCCTGACACGCTCAAGTGCCTCCGCTTGCTCAACTCGTGCGCGCTCAAGTGCCTCCGCCTGCTCAGCTTGTGCACTTGCAAGTGCCTCTAACTGTTCAGCAATGGTTGCTTGGTACTCCCTTAACATTGTCTCATAATAATCGTTCCGACCTGAACTAGTGATCCCTCCATTTAGATCGGATGTGGTAACTCCCAACCCATATCCTCTTGTGCGACCGAATCGATCTATTTATTCTGTAGCCTGATTGTGTCCTCCCCTACCATCTGTAAAACAGATCAGTCCTAGTTGAATAAGCTGCTCAAATGCCCGTACCACCAAACTTACCACTAAGTTTCACATCACATAGCATAATCTGGATTCAATCACAAGAGCCCTAAAACACTATTATGCTTACCCGGATGCACATGTTTTGTCCATAATAATCAGATGTCTGGAATGAATCATGGATGCTTTTGTACTCTGCAATAAATAATAACAATATCAATTATAATTATAATCACAGAAGTTTCTCCAATTAATATTTTAATAATAATAATGCAAGATGCTCAATAACTAAAGGACCTCACCTTTAATTACAACAATAAGCTATAAGAGTTCTGTTCTTTCACTTCCAGCCTCTTCATCGATACCAAGATATAGAGTTCTAATATTGAGCAATCTGCACACCAAGACAACCGTCGTTAGGTAAAGACAACATTCTGAATATTACATGTTCACATTTTTCACCAGAACTGAAAATGCATTTATCCCCATTCCCCATTATGATACGATGTATAGCACAAGTTACTCAACCTACATCTTCTTTGGGAAAACAATAAAGAAACAAAATTATTCATATTATGTGTCCTTACCCCTCAAAGCTTCCATCTTTGGATGCCTCTGGATACTTGAAAGGGCAGTTTTAAGGTAATCGAGTGAAAAATAACCATGTTCCAGGTCTAAACCACAAACAGCTCGAAATCTACTCTCGGAGATAGATGATCACTTAATCAGCTAATCAGATGAGTATTAAGAACATCCTTTACAACACGTTGAGAAGGATACTTACAGATATCTCACTAAGTGCCTCATAGTAGGACAACAATTCACATATGAGTCAATAATCTCCTCGAATCTGCCATCTACCAAGATATTCTGCAAATATGTCAAGGAATCGAATTCATCTAAGTATTCCTACATAGACTAATCAATGAATAAACTAGCAACCCTGCTAGAATTGCCACATAAATTAAGTTCCTTCAATGCCTGAAATCATTTTTTAAAAGAAAATCACCCACTATATCTCTGGTAATTTAAAAAAGTATTAGAAGTTGAACTTTGATTAAAAGACAAAACTATGGATAACAGAGTCAAATTCAAGTATGTCTACATAACTTCACATTCCAAACTACTATGTGCATCTGACTCCTTTTGAAAAAAAAAATAACAAGACCAAATAAAGAAAATATGGTGCCCCACTCTCATATATAGTGTAAGCAGTAATTAAGATATCAATTCTTTGTAAGATGATACAATCATCAAATAATCTAGTACACCGAGAATATTAGGAAGGAAGGCAACATAGATGATAAATAGCCTCCATAACTTACTTAAGTAGGTTATACGTAATCTGCTGGTCCTAGTTAAAAGAAAACAAGCAGTTAACAGAACCTAGTTGTCCTAACATGTTTCTTACCCAAATCTCTGAAACAAATAGAGCAATCAACAGAAAAATGTTACTGCAATGATACTGACTTTCTCCAATAATTGAGCACTACAATAGTACATGATTATTATGAAGAAAATGTCTTCATTAGTATAACCTAATTATGCAAGAAAAATATAACTTACCAGAGCACGGACCAGCAGATCTTATCGCGATGTCTTTTAATCTTTCTGCTCTTAAATTAAATCCTCCAGCATCATAATCTTCAACTCCTAGAACATTGTCCCTCTGAAGACTCACCAGTGCATTTTCACATGCTTATACCATATATGTAGAAAAAGAAGGTTAATTTGCAGAATAGCCCCATAACAGAACTTACAAGCTACAACCAACAATTTGATACTCTACAAGGAAATCAGAGATATTGATTCGAGAACTTGTAAGATAGATTTTCTCACACAAGAATCTTAACAATGGGAAAGAAATATACAGACAAAGGCTTAGTTTGCAGAATAGCCTCATAACAGAACATACAGGCTACAACCAACAATTTGATACTCCACAAGGAAATCAGATATATTGATTCGAAAAATTTTAGATAAATTTCCTCACGCAGGAATCTTAACAACGGGCAAGAAAATGATGAAACCAGTAAGAAGACTCAACTTCAGTTACTCTGTTCTTCAGTTACAGAGAAGAACTCTGTGCTAATTAAACACCAAATCCACTTATGGTTACCAAATCTAAGATGGAGTCTGGACGGCTATAGGTCGAGGGCAATCAACAAATCCACTTATGCAATCCCTAGATCGGAACCCTAGCTGATATGCAATCAACAACGTATTTTCTCTAATTTACACTCGAAATTAGAGATCTAAAGAAGGATCAACTTCACATCACTAAATCGAAGATAAATTTAGAAATAGATGAAGAAACAAGACCTCACCGAAGCATGGAGTCGCAGGGAAGAAGCCGGAGTCGGGCTAATGCAACTGGCGCAATGAAGAAACAGTTGTGCCAGAGTCGCAGCTCAGCAAATCAGAGTCGCGGCGGTGAAGGAGTCGCAGCGGTGAAGGAGTTCGGCGAGTCCCGAGTCGCAGTGGTGGAAGTATTCCGGCGAGTCGCGAGTCACAGAGCTCTCTGATTAAAAGTGGCCAAAAAAAGAAGAAATAAATATTTTTGGCAAAAAAAAAAAATTGAAATAAAATATTATTTTAATTAAGCGTTGCTTAAACCTGAACATTAGTTAACGCTTAATACGTTACTTAAACCTGAACATTAGGTAACGCTTAATACGTTGCCTAAACCGAACTTTAAACAACGCTACAAGCAACCGTTGTTTAATATTCATGTTAAACCAACGTTTTACAAGACATTGTTTAAACTTAACCATTAAACGACGCATTATTAAAACACATCGCCTAAACACTAAACTTTAAACAATGTTAAGATCAAGCGTCGCTTAATATATATGTTAAGCCGACGTTTGACAAAGCGTTGTTTAAACCTGATAATTAAACAACGCACTAGTGAAACAGTTGCCTAAACCAAATTTTAAACAACTTTAAAAGCAAACGTTGTTTTAATTTTTATGTTAAGGCGACGCTTCCCTAAACGTTGCCTAAACTCTGGGCGCCAAAAAAGTTTGTGACGCTTTTAAAAGCGCCGCAACTTTTGCATCGCTTAAAACCAGTTTTCTTGTAGTGAGAGCATCCACAATGGTTTTACATAAATTTTATTCTTTAAAGTTGTCACGTATACATTTATGTACACTTTAAGTAATAAGTAAAGTTAAGAAATACATAAACAATATTTGCACTCCAATGGTTTTATATAACTATTTCCTTAAATATATTTTATTATTAAATTTTTCAACAATCATCACTAACTTATTAGCATTAATTATAAATTGAATTAATTTATAATTAAAAAAATGGTTATGTAATATATAGTGCATTTCTTAAATTTAATGAATATGTTATTTAAAAATAGGTGAGTCCCACTTTTAAGGAATGCTACGTAAAACCATTTTAGTACGTTTTTATACTATTTACATTAAAAAAAAGTAGAATCAATATTTAAGTAATAATATGTAATACAATTGTGAATGCTCTAAGGAAACCAGAGTTGCTATTTATCAAAAAAGCAATATGAGCTAACAATTTGTTCGCGGATCTAAAATTGAATTTCCATTCGATAATTAACCATAAATATAAACCAAACCAATAAATTTGTTTTGGTCGTGACAAACCAATTAAGTTGCTATACTTATTGTATTGGGATGGGATAATCAAATATAATAACATATCTTGATTATTCTCTACAATGGGCAAAACGAAAACAAACATACAACTCAACATCAGTGATGATATAATATTGTTATATAAAAAAAACACATTGGACCTTTGTAGAGCATGTACGGAGAAAGCTCATAAAAAACAGAGTAAGGAGAGCATATAGCTATTGCCTCTCCTTCCTAAAAAAGACAACTCCTCCTTCCATCGGTTCGGTCCCCACACCATAATCTCTCTCTCCCTATCTCTCTCTGCAGCACAGCAGCAGTGCACCACAACAACTCTAAATCTAATTTATCTATCCATCTCTCCCAAGAAGCCATTTGATGAAATCATGACTTCCCCACACCCAACCGTCGCCGCTCCTCCTCCTCTGGACCCCGTCAATGTAGAATCCGACTTCGTCGTCATCCTCGCCGCGCTCCTCTGCGCCCTCATCTGCGTCGTCGGCCTCATCGCCGTCGCGCGTTGCGCCTGGCTCCGACGCGCCACCGGAGGCGGTATGCCGCGGCAGCAGCCCTCCGCCAACAAGGGCGTCAAGAAGAAGGTTCTCCAGTCCCTCCCAAAATTCATCTACGCCGCCGCGTCATCGGAAGCCGCCGCCACCAAGTTCGCGCCGGAATGCGCCATCTGCCTCGGGGAGTTCGTCGAGGGGGACGAGGTCAGGATCCTACCGCAGTGCGGCCACGCCTTCCACGTCAGCTGCGTCGACACGTGGCTCGGGTCCCACTCATCCTGCCCCTCTTGCAGGCAGATTCTGGTGGGTAGGTGCCAGAAATGCGGTGGGATCCCAGCAGCAGCCGCCTCCGGGTCCGGGTCGACGGAGGTGAAGGGCCGAGAAGACGACATTGAAGCCGGTCGTTGTAATAATAGTGATGTTTTTTTGCAGTAGGAAGCAGGAAAGAAAAGCCGTAATTATTAAGGTTGCTGCTTCCTTTTTGTTTTATTTATTTATACGGTAAAAATATCTTAGCAAATTTAATCTTTAAGTTTTATTATATTTTGCTTATTATTTTCAGTAGTGATGAAAACATCTATATATGTACCAAAGGATAATCAAGTTAGAGATATGAATCAAAATTCTACATCTTAGAGATTATGAGAATTGCGCAATTTCGTAAGAGCGTATTGGTTTGGATGGTAGCAATTCATCATTGAATTTATTTGGGCCAACTAGAGAGAGCATTGAATAGTGGCAGCTTCTGTAATTAATTTATGAGGAGGAAGCTTCACTACACTTCAAGGACCAGCAGAAAATGACACCAAGGGTGTGCGTGGCAGCTTCTTTAGTTCCTGCTTGCCCCCACCAACCATTATGATATTTATTATTATTATTATATAAATTTTAAAGTTCAGTTATTATGGGTAAGTAACATGTCTATTATTATATGAGTATGAACGATTTTTTTTTTTAATGATAGACGAACTTTATTGAATAAGAACTATTACATACTACAAATAAGAAAATACCCACTCTGGAGAGATTGGTTAACAACCAATACCCGACCTAGTAGAGCAGGTAGTAATAGAACAACAGAAACAGATACAACAGAGCGACACATAGAAATACAACAAAACGTAAACTTACTAAAATAAGATAACGAATTAACGGAATAAATGACCCCAAACAAAGGATAGAAGCTTGGAGAGGAGGAATCCACTTGATTCAGCGGCACCCGTAGCCCTTCGGGAGGTAGAAGAACCTTCAACAAGGGCGACATAGCTAACAGAGGACCTACACACCAAGCGATACCAAACAGGACCCATAATAAATCGGAAACACAAACAGCTCCATAAACTAACAAGGATAACCGAATGACCGGTGCAGAGATTTCTAAGTGGTAGGGGCTGGACGAAGCCAGTCTACCGAAGCACCCCTGCCTGTGGAACATCCGCAAAGGACTAGCGCACGTCGGGGATGCCAAAGAAATATGCTCTGCTTCTCCGTTAAGAGAAGGAAATGAGATGCGACCGCTGACGCGGTCGTATCGTGGGTACCCAGAAGGGTAAATATCATGCGGTGGCTTGTCCTGAGAACGAAGTGTTGGTTCTGAAGAACCATAGGTTCAGCTGGAAGAGGTAGATGAAGGAGGGTAGTAGGCTGGACCGCCAAGATATAGTCGAGTTTGAGCTTAAAACGGTGAACATCATCCACGGCAGCGCGTAGAGGGACGAAGGCGACCGGCGCACAGAATATTGGGGGTGGAGGTGAGCCGTGGCGGCGCGTGGATTCACGTCCCGACGCGTGAAGGCGCATGTCGACACGCAAGGCGGCGCGTGGTATGCACGCGCCGCTGCAGCAGGAGCGTGGGCGGAGCACGCGCGGTGCGTGTGGAGCGCGTGTGAGGCGCGTGGGAGCGCGTGCGGGCGCGTTGACGCACGTGGGAACGTGTGGGGGTGGTTGTGGTGGAGGTGGGGGGTCTTTGTGCGGGCTCGGGGGTGGTGGTTATGGTGGGGGTGAAGGGGGGGTCGTGAGGGGTGAGGGGAAGAGGCGGATTCCGCGATTTGGCGAGACGGATGCGGAGATTGGGGTGAAGGCGAGGTTGAACAAGGCCATCCGCTGTGGTGGGGCTTCCGGCTTTGGCTTAGGCTTAGGCATATGCTGGAGAAGGAGCTCCATACTCATCGTCGGCGAGAGAGTTTGCCGGAGCAGTGACTTCCCTTCAGTGTTTGGATCTCGGAAGGGAGTCATCTTACTCCGGTAGAAGCAAAACTATTCAGAAGCTAGAGAGCTTCTGAATAGTGCTTCTCAGGAGAACTTATAGGTATGAACGATCGAGTCAGGTAATTACATATATGACGAAATTAGTAGTTCTTCTTAGGTTCAAAATCAGTTTTTGAATTACTAAACTCAACTTTTTAATAATTCAACGTATAATACAACCATCGATGATAATGGGTTGATATTCGCGGGTTTAACCCACATTCATATCCGCACCACCTAATTTTATGTAAACCATATCCGCTCCATATTCGTATGAAATTATATGGATCACCCGTATCCACACCGCGGCATAAAACTGATAATTCGTGGTTACCCATACCACACCACACCACACCACACCGCATAGCATTTTATTTTAATCCCTAAAAATGCAAAAAAAAAAAAAATAAAGTTTTATGAATCCTAAAAAATTTAAAATACATTACATTAATTTCAAAAGTTCAAAATATCTTTTTTCGGTCCCTAAACTATGCAAATTCAACTATAAATATAGTCAACACTAATTTTACCAATCCCTAAAGTCTATGCTGTCACTACAGGAAAAATCAGTTTTACCTACAGCAGAATTGCTGACCGAGCCGCCAGTCGGGAATCTACTTCCGTTTTCCGACCGTATTACGTCCGATTCGACCGGAAAAGTGGCCCTGGCCTATTACTGACCGGTTTTTCCGACCTTTTCTTGCTTTAACCAACCGGTCGGAACGAAATAAAAAAACACCGACTGGCAGTTGACGGTCCTTGCTCGGACAGAGATTCCCTTACGAAAATCCGACTGATATACACCTCAGCCGTGTCCAAACGATTTTCTTACGGGGCTTTTAATAGGCCGACGGTTTTCGGCCTATTAAACAGTACCTTCGGTGCATCCCCAATCAACGTGTTGACACATTCCATGGTTATGCAGACACATTAATTAACATTATACCCTTATTTTATTTTATTTTATTTTATTTTAATCCCATGGTTATGCAGACACATGTATTATCATTTCCGGGTTGTATGTATTATCTGTTGTGCTTTAAATGCCTGTATGAATTAACATAAGTACAAAGCTAATGACATTGTTTCAACGCCATGTTAACTCACATTTGATCTCTTACTAAACATGCTAAACGACTTGTTTAACCCTACAGAACCGTCAACATAAGGGCAATAACAACACATAATTCACTAACGATTGTCTTAACAGAATAAACAAAAACCAAGCATAAAGAAAAGAGTTCAGGAAGAAACATTATCCTTGTTAAGACAAAAAAAAAAAAAATCATTCAAACATCATCGTCAACGTCCTCCTCTTCATCTCCATTTTCTAACACATCATCTCCGCCATCGGGCTGTTCATCCACTCCGCCATGTATCATCTTTTTCATCTCATTGACCTCTCTCTCCACTGACCCCGAACGTTTGGAAATTGCCTGAAGTGTGTCCAACACACCCGCCATGGTCGAACCCGAAATGGGTTTCTTCGGTATTTCTTTCGCCTTCGACTACACAAGTTTATTGGTGTCTAGATCCTCTTCTATTCCCATGAGCCGCAGACCGTTCCCATCGTACGGAGCAATGTGTACCACATGTACATCTTTTGGAATAGGGACTTGGAAGTGTTTAAAACCACGCGTCAACACCGATCCGTACGGAAAAAGCGCACGTTTCCCTGTGATTGACTTCCTCATCTCCGTCAATAATATGTGTGTTATGTTCAATTGTTCCCCTTTAATGAGATGTTCAAGGGCCATGAGGTCAAGTTGATGGACCCTGGCATAGTAACCCGGACGGTGCAAAAGCATGTACGCTTTTATATGGTGAAGAACACGGTTCTCCGCTGATAAGTTGACAATATGGTTCAGCCTTCTGTTACCACGTACTCCGTCATACAAGAAGTCAGCAGCCATGCCCATGTCTTCTTTGCCTAGAGCATATATATCGACTCCCGTTGCCGGGATGTGAAGAATGCTGCCAAGTGTTTGAGCATTAAGCGCTATGGGTACATTAGATACGCGGGTGCGGATGTTCTGCTCATCAGCAGACAACTCCATATGCCCATAAAATTTATGGACGTAACTTGGATATACTGGCTCGCTTAGACTGAAGAATTCCCATACGGGAGGCTGCTTCATTTGCGGTGCCCAATCGATCACCTTATCAGTGAACAGAGATTCAAGCAGAACCCAGTAGTGGAAGATGGCTCTCTTCCTAACCATCTCCATCCGTGCAAACACATCACCAGTCAGCCGGAAGTCTTGCGTTTGGTTTCCAGTTGCTTGCTCTTGTTCCCATGTTTCCCATTGGCTGGCCAATGTCACCACCGGATGACTGTTCAGCCAGACGCTTTTCAGGACACCGTGTAAGTTGTTCTATTCGAATATGGTCCCAGAAATTTTAGTCGACGCCACGACAATTTTTTTATACCGTTTGGGCCGCAGCTGACCCACTGTTGGGTCATTAGCTTTCCCTCTACTCCTAGTGTGCATTGTTCCTGGAATAGACAACCATACTATAAATGAGGACAACTGCTCGTTTAGGGATTTTTTTTCCCTACTAATTGTAGTCACAAAGTTAACACAACAGTAGGAATAATAAAACACAGTTCTGACAACTAACAAGACAGGGTATTAAGCTTGTGATAAGTCGCAATTGAAATCAAGTATTATTCAATTTGGGTAAACCCTAGGTTTCCACCCAGGACAACCATTTTATTTTGGAAATCCCGTCAAGCAGTGTAATTGAAGGTTAATTAGACAAGTGTACTGTCAATTGCTTCGATGTTGTGTTACCACAACAACACTCAATTTCATAAACAAAACCCTAACTTTTGTATGAACTGTAACAGTTACAGCATCATGCAGTTACATTTATTGACGTGTCGAAAACAGAGTCTACAATACCCTAATTGTAAGGGCACAACAAGTGATATCTGTTGGGAATAAGTAAAGTAATGTCAACATCATACCGATAGATGTGCAGAGGCGCGATCGGACTGTCAAAACGACCATGGATGCTGCTGAGTTGTGCGGAAGTACAGAGTACCGGGAAGACAACGGAGGTCGATTTGGCTGGAGCAGGGGGAGAAGCCGAGTGGAGTTGATCAGTCCAGAAGTTTGGTCTGAATGTTTGGGAAGACGTATTCTGGATGATTTGGAGCGGCAATTGTATTTTATCCCACATATGTCGCTGTATATTTCGTCCAAAATCATCATAAGGGCTATTGGGCTGCTTTGACCCCCATTTAGACCTTAATCTATGTGGTTACAAATTCTGAATTCATTGGTGCACCAAATGCACGGGCCAACGACCCTTTTCCAATTTTACTTAATACATTGCACGAATTTACAACATGCAAACATGTTTCGTCTAATCAGTAGGGCTGGCAATTCGTGATGGCCGTGCGGGTTCGTGTCATGCCAGATTCGTGTCGTGTTATGTGGGTCAGCCCAAACACGGCCCAACATGACAAATCACCACAAAAAATATATACAAAATTGAATAAAAAAAATGAATATTTATATCGTGTCGTGCAGTGTAAGTAATATCAAACCCAAACTCGTATTTTCGTGTCGTGTTCGTGTTGGCCCATCGTACCAAGCCCGAATTGCTAGTCCTACTAATCGGACATATTTGGTGATTTCATTATAGATTACAATAAATATATATGTACACATTTCGTACCAATTTCAAATTACTCTGTTTGTGTGCATCGCTAAAATGCCGCTAACCCCCCTTATATGTAAAGCAGTTATCTTACACCATCGGGTTCCTTCAGTAAAAGTTTGTATGAATTCAAAATATACACCCGACGTCGTCGCCTCGTCCGCCCGGTGTCCCCGCCACCGCGTCCGCCAGCTCCGGCCCCGTCGTCCCTCCGGTGACCGACCGTTCTCTCTCTCTCTCTCTCTCTCTCTCTCTCTCTCTCTCTCTCTCTCTCTCTCTCTCTCTCTCTCTCTCTCTCTCTCTCTCTCTCTCTCTCTCTCCTTCTTCTTCTTCTTCTTCCCGCCGACAGCTCAGATCCCGATCCCGCTCCTGACAGCACTGCCCGTCTCGGCAACCTCTGAAGCACGCCGCCGCCTTCAAAACCGCGCCGCGGTCGGACCCCCACAGCACCGGTCTTAGCCCAACCTTCGCCCCTGCTGATTGACCCGTTGCTGCTGCCCGCTGCGAGCTCCGGTGTCGTCCTCGTGACCGGACCGCGCCATCGCCAGCTCGCTGTCCCACCGTCCTTGGTTGGTCCTTCCCCCGCCGCCTGATCTTCACTCCGGTGACCAGCCTATCTCCCCTGTCAATGATTGGGAGTCGCTCCAATCTTCCAGGTAAAGTTTTTTTTTTTGTTATTTAATTATTATTTATTAATTTTTTTTATGTTTTTTTATTGTAGCATTAAAACAACTATGTTGATGTTAATTTAGCTATGGCCAATAATTCCAATTATATATTACAACATTGTCCATTTTTTATTTTTAAGTATGTTCGTAAAATTAATTTGATATAAATAGTGTTAAACTTTAATTAGTTTAGATTAATTAAATGACAACAGGTTAATTATGTATGTTCATCATGTTAGTTTTTGTTGATTTAACTATATGTGATAACCGTTAATATTATTAGATTTTATTGTCGTTCGTACTTATAATTGAGTAACAATAAGTTGGCAAATTAAGTAAATTGAGTACCGAAAGGGCGTAATTAAAAATTGTTTTTAATTCGTAATAGAACCCCCGAACTCTAATTTCTGATCGTAGACCGATTTAATACCTAGGTGGTTAATTCATTATTCGCTTAGGTAATTTAGGATTCTAGTTAGCCTTTTAATTAACTAGTGGCGACTCTTTTCAAAATGCACGTTTTCAAAACGTAATTCGTCGTATGTTAGATTTAGGTACGACAAGGGATATATTCAAAAAGCATGTAAAACTGCTTGGATTGCGTAGGGTTTAGAAATGGCATGTATCTGTGATAACATTTTGATATTAGAAAGTTACATTTTGTAAGAGAAACAATTGCAATTGATTTTATGCTCAATCGACGTCATAACGTTTTGATTACATCAAATTTACGGTCTATAAACTGAGTCGTAGGAGGACGCAATCCTCTGCCAAAACTATGTCGAATGTGGGCCTTACCTAGTCACGCAGGTACGGTCTTCTTGCGGTGGAGGGGAGGCCTCTACTATGCAAGGCTGGCTAAGAATCAGGGGGATAAACCTGATTACGCAGAACGATTATCTATTGTCGAAGTAACTCGACATGATCTTCGTTCTGCAGATCGCCGTGATGAACTCCGTTTGTCATAAATCCACATTCTAGGCAAGATGAAAATTTGTGATAGCATGATTGATATATCCCATTCATGTTAACCCAAAAGGTTCAGGTACACTATCAACACGTGCTTCATACTACGCGTGTCATGTACGACCACGAGGTCACAACTCGGTTGTGCTAGGAAAAGAATCCTCGTGATTCTGGCGGGCGCAAACTTCTTCACCTCGAGTGTGTGATTGATCCCGGGAGCCTTATGAAGAGGCACCCAAAGTATCCTCATGGACTCAGAACTCATACCTAAGGTCAGACTCAATGCTCGCTTCCCGGCGTACGAGCATATTGCTGAACAAAAAGGCCTAGTGACCACGTCTTGGGAAACCGGTTGGGTTTGACTAAGGCTATGAGCGATGGGGATGGTCAAGTTCACCTGTAATTCACCGATTCTTGTATTCACTAGGTGGCCACCAGCCGGATATTAGTTGAAGGTTGTGAATACTTGTACGGATGCCTTGGAGAAGTGTTCCTATGTGGAAACTAGGCAAATGGAGAATTATCAGTTGACCTAGGATACAGTGCGGTACAATATGTATAAATGTTGTTTATAACAGGTTGATTGGATAAAAGGGAATCAACGTTCCACGGGCGCTACAACACTCCTAACAGATGAGTAGCACGATGCCCGTCGTATCCGTCGGTCGCACGGCAAACCTAGTATGAAGCACGAAGCAGATCAAATGGGAGAAATGTTGATTCAGATTTGGACAACAATACATTAACAGGCACCCTCCCATTCCGGCGAGTGGGAGCTATAAGCATATGGTGATGGGCATCGTAATTGGTAGCCCATAATATGTATAGTTTACCTAATGAACTTGGGTAAATGTCACATTAGGGTAATTGGGCCAGACCCAAATCCCAATTGACATGGGAGGCCCAAAATTGGGCCTCCCCAAATACATAGGCCGGCCGAAACTTATAGTAAGGGTAAAGTGGACTTTTGTCCACTTTACTCCTCTTATAAATAAGAGGTGTTAGAGAATATTTAGGTTTAATCATAATTCCCTCACAAGAGTGTTTCAGAGAGAAAATCCTCCTCCCACACAAGCAAGTTTCGGCCGAACCATATTACACCTAGGATGTGCCAAATTGCTTTCGAGCAACTCTCCGAAGATCTGTCCCCGTGCCAATAATTGATCCGAGACTTTGCTGTGGAGCTAACACCACGTAGGGCTTCTTTCACAAGAACCTCTACGGGTTCCGTCCGGTGGATCGAGAACTCCCTCGTACAAAGGATCTTGGACTACGGTAACTGTTGAGGTATGTGTAACTCTCCCGCTGCGTAATTTCGATTACATGCACGTTCCATGTTTTGTGTTTTCGTAGTGATTACTCCCCGTAATCTAACAAGTACCTAATTCCTTCAATTTTACTTGAACCTAGCCGATTCTTAATGTGTTGTGTCGAAACAATATTTGGCATGTCAAAAACTTGCTATTAGCAATGGAAACATGCAGTGCTAAAATTAACTTTCTAGATTGGCCGACATTACGGTGAAGCCAACATATAACATCTTATTTCTGCACTCAGAAAACGTCTATTTGATCTGAACTAATCAACACTAAAGCATAACATTGGAATCACATATGGTGGTGCTGAACAAAATAATTTGAATTAACCAAACACCGACTCGATAGACTACCTTTGGCATCGGGTGCAGGTTTGGTCAATGTTTACAACACAAGCTCGTTAATGTCTCCCGTAGTATTATTTCGAGTCGAATTCGGAAAACTTGAAGATGACATACTGTAACGACGTTATGCAACTGCAATGGAAGCTTTCAGTATTTACAGAATGGGTGACTAAATGCGCGTAATTAAGGTTTGGCTAATGGAAATCTGAAGGTTTTCATTGGAAACGAAAAATCTTCTACTGAAGCAGCAAGATGCTGCTCCCTAGGACGGCTTTAGCACCAGCCAATTGGAGTCGAGAGGGCAGCAGTGCAGCCTCTCAGGCCTCTCCTGCCATCCTAACAGCGGCGGGACTTCGGTCGGGAATTTAACGACCGACTTAACGTATCGTCCTCTTACCGACCGATGTTTTCCCTCAGCAAATGTTTACGTCCGCTTTTTCTCGTCAGGAACATTTTCGGCCGAGTCTCTGCCATCGTTCTTACGAGAGACGGTATCAGACGGAAACCAAACGGAACAGGCCAACTCCGTTCACGTTCCGACCGATTTGGCTTGTAGGAAAAACCGATTTTTCTTGTAGTGTGTATATATCAATATATCATGCTTGAAGTTATTTTTCTAATAAGACTGCATTTTTCCAATTTCTACGTCTATTAATTACTCTTCAATTCAAATGTTTGGATCATGATGGCTTGACCGATTAGAGCACATACATTAAATGTTTGAGTCTTTATTAGTTAATATATGTACATGCATGTGGATAATATTAATTTTTTTTTTCTAACCCTAAATCTTATGAATTTCCTCTCATGATTTACCAGCTAAAAAATTAAATAATTGCAATTGATTTCATTTTAGTTTAAGAAATTTAAAAATATTACTTCTTATGAAATAGATATGAATGGCACATGTTATTTTATGTTTTGGGGTGGATCGTTGGTTAAATCGTGGATATCCACAGGATTATATGGTTAGAATCGTATTTAATCCATAATCATGTAGTTTTATTTTAGAAACCGTATTAGTACCGCAAGTTGGTGGTGCGGTTTACCCGTGGTGCGGGTAAAATCCGCACCCATTGCCATGCCTAAGTACAAGCGGTGTTTTTCAAGTGAGCATCCAACTGAATGAATTTCTTATTAATTTTTATTTATTTGTTATCGAATTCATCTTGAACACATTAAAATACCTCATGTGGTTCAGACATGTTGGATCACGACGGAACTCCGGTTACGGTGACTGGTTCCTTAGCTCCTCGCAATCCTGCAGAAGGGGATAGAGGGCAGTGGCCCAGAATCCCTCTCCGATGCTTAACGTAAGTACGGCAGCCAACAAAGAGAGCAAGCAATATGTGTGTGTAAAACGTAACCTTAATCTGGGATGACTTCCCTCCTTTTATAGAGAAAAGGTTATCCCAGTTACCTGGTTAGGCGGTTGGATCGTGATCCATTATCCCACATATTTCGCCGTGTATCTGGCCATGTATCTCGTGCGGTTATTCGCATCCCCCAAATCTCGCCCATTATGCCACTACTGTAATCGTGGCGAGATCTCCGGGATTGTGCTCTTACTGGCGGGCCTTAATCGTTATCGGAGGCTCCCAAGTTAAGTCATTAAGGATCCGGTTTCGGGGAATGGTTTCAACTCCCATATCGGGACCGACTACGTCCAGGTCCGATGTTGTCAGTGCCTTCCCCTATCGGAGCCATACTTGCTCGGGGTTTTTCGATGTCGGGGCCTCCTTCTGTCGGAGCCCTTAGCCTTCTAATAACCCAGCTTCTAGCCCAACGGGCCTAGTCGCCGTCTGTTAAACGTCAAGGGGCCTAACGGCCTTCGCCGGGGCCCATCATCTGCCCCCAAGACGTGAGGGACTTATAGTGCGTCGCGTCTTCCAACGTCGGACTCTTTCATATTCTCGTCGGAGGCCTTCGTGTGAAACGTCGGAGGCCATGGCCTTGATCTTTTCGAGATCTTCTGGGATCTTGTTTGTATTCGAAAGGATTTCTTGATCAGACCGGCATTTAATGCTGATGGGAGATGAAGGAACGTTTCGGGTTCTGCACGCTTATCTGCTGAAAAAGTACTTTTCAACCGTTCCAATACGTCATTATTTCTTGTCTTATTCGTCCCATGCGTCCTGACGGTTCAGATAAAAATCGTTCCTATTTTCTGAATTCGCACGTTTTTCCTTGGACGATCATGATTGAATCGTTTCGAATCCCGTAGCTTTGATTGCCCGCCTCTTCAGTTCCTCTTTATCTCTTATAAAACCCTAACTCTAGGCACTGTTTCACCTTTCTTTTACCTCTCCTTCTTTGCGATCCTAGAGTTCTGATTCTCCAAGTTTTGAGTTTTCACCGGCGATTCGAGCAATTCAAGCTTTTTCAAGTACGACCACTCCAACCATTATGTCTGGTAAGGCCCTTCGTCCTATTGCTCTGTTTCTTTTCCTCTTTGGTTTTCCTTAGGTTTCAATTTTTCCTTCTCTCCTTCCCTCGACGATTTTCAGCCGAGGGATCTGCTACCGTTGGCCAACCCTTCGTCTTCAAGTACCTCAAGAACACCCTCGCACCCATTAGCTTTGATAGGGCTTGTAGAGAGTGTGGCATTTTTGAATCCTCCTTTGGGGCCCGCTACCCCTATGACGAATTCGGTTATCGTGAGCCTGAGATTACGCTCCCCAAGGGAGATGAGGTCTTCATCTCTCCAGGGCAGATTAGCGCAGGAATTCGACTGCCCTTCTGTCCGAGTTGGGTTGAGTTGTGCAACCATTACAAGACGTACCCTACAACCTTCTCCCCACACGCAATCCGTACATGGATTGCTTTCCAAGTGTGGTGTGACATCAATGCAGAAGACTGGAGCTATAGCCTGGAGCTCTGGCGGGTCCTCTACAAGATGACCTGCAACAAGGATGGGATCTGTTCCTTTTCCCCTCGTCAACCTGAGGGGACCGACGAGCAATATAGGGAGCTGGGCTGGGACAGGAAGGTGTCCTGGAAGATCTGTAAGGATCGGGCTATCATCTCCGACAAAGGGAATGATAATGCTAATTGGAAGGGGCAATACTTCTTCATCCGACCTGGTCCCATCGAGTGGCCGAAGACCATCGTGGAGGCTAATCCCCCCGTGCCTTTTCGTTCGTGGTCGGAGCAGACCAAGAGGGCCTTGATGCTCATCCAGGCTCGTCGCTGGGAGGAGGGTTACCGACCCTTTGAGGCCACCTCTGTCACTGACCAGCAGCGGCTCAAGATCGGGATTATGCTGATCGATCCCACTTCTGGGGGAAAAATTCGTGACGATGTTTCCAATGTAATTCTCTGGGTAATTTTCTAATTGTTTCTTTTTCACTGCTTACAGCCCCTCGAACATCGCTGACCGCCCGTCTATTTCAGGAGGACACCGACGCCTCCCATTCATTGAAGCGCAAGAAGAAGTCTTCTCATCGGAAGATTTCTGCGCCGTCGGGGCCGTCCAAGAAGAGGGCAAGGACCTCCGAGGCTCCCAGGTCTGCCCCCACCTCCGAGGGGCGGACCAATGCAGATGTGGTCAGGACCGCCTTCGGCGTTCGCTCCGAAAAAGAAGGTAAGGCAGTCTTTCGTGCTATAAAGAGATATAGAGAGTTAGTACCTCAGGATCTTCAAGCCTCCGATATGGAAGGACGGGTTAGAGATGTCAAGAATATCCTTCGGGGGGAAACTCCACATGTCCTCGAAGCGGGGTGTTATGACTTTTTCGGCAAAGAAAAGTATATGGAGCGTTGTTTAATCTGGCATACTGATATCACATTAATCCCTCGACTTATTCGCCCCGCTGCAGGTCCTGCGGACGTCACTCCTGCTGCGCCTGCTTCAGACTCCGCGCCTGCAGTGGAGCCGGTGGTGGAAGATACCCCGACGGGAACTCGGGGCGAGTTCGGTCGGGTGACCAGCCTGGAGGACTCCCCCTCCGATGGTCGAGCTGAGGAGGAAGGCCTCATCCTCCGAGGGAAGTCGAGGCAGACTCCCACGAAGTCTTCTCCACTTCCTACCACGCCACCGTCATCCTCCGCTCCGCCAACCTCGCCAGTTAGGGGTGTAACCCCCGAAGCTCGAGTGAGTGAGGAGGCTGAGGAGCCCCGCCTGGTAGTACCTCCGTTCCCTTTGGATGGGGACTACTATCAAGCCTTCTCTTCGGACCAGGGCTCCGAGCCTTGGAGACCGGTGGAGTCCCTCCAGGGGATCCCTCTGCATCGGGGGTGCCAGGAGAAGAACCTGGCCTTGCATTTGGTGTCGGGCTCGGTCCCGCCCTCTTTGAGGCGTCCCCTTTCTCTGGAAGGGGAAGACATCGATGCTGATATTCGGGCGATGGCTGTCCGTCGGGTAGAGGTAAGTGAATCTTTCTTTTGTTCATCTGTGGGCGTTCCGATTTTTTGAGTACTAAGCTTCTTTTTTCTTTTCAGGAAATCGCGGACCAGGATCGTTGCTTCGGCTACATCCTGTCGTTGCGAGAGGCTTTGGAGCGAGAGCGGGCCAACTCCAACCTTGAGAGCCTGACCAAGCTCCAGGAGGACCTAGCTGCCTCTGAGGCGTCAAGGCTCCGAAGGGAGGAGGGCGAGAAGCGAGCTGAGGCGCGGGCCGAAGAATTTAGGCAGCAGGTTGAGGAGCTCCGAGCCAAGCTTACCCAAGAGGCCCAGTCCTATCAGCGGCAAATCTTGAGTCTTGAGAGCTCGCTCAAGAGGGAGCAGGAGGCGGCCATGGCGGATCGGAGCCAGGCTGCCTTCGAGAAGGCAGCGCTGCAGGAAACTGCTGAGCGACTGAAGCTCGAGAAGCAAAGGGCCGTCGCGGAGCTAGAAGAGGCGAGGGCGGATCATTCCGCCCAACTGATAAACGCGAAGGTCCAAGGCCGCGAGGAGTACCGAAGCTCGGAGGACTTCAAGGAGGATGCGGCGAAACATTGTCAAGAGGACTTGCAGAACGCCATCCTCGATATTGTTGAAGAGCTTCATGAGACTTACGGGAGCTCCATCGACTTGAGGAAGTCCAAGACTCTCGGCCCAGCCGCAGAAACGTATCTCAACCTCCCCTCCGAAAGCTCCTCCGACGATGCTGATGAGTCTGCCCCTCCAAAACCTTCCGAAGATTCAGCCCCTGGAGTTTAAGATCTTAAGTCCTTGTTCTTCTTCCTTATTATCCCTTTTGTATCGAACCTTTTGGCCTTCGAGCCTTTTATGGATGTTTTCCTTTTTCAGTTACGCTCTTTGTGACTTTTTATCGGACCCTAAGGCTTTCCGTCGTCCTATGACGTTTCTAATTCGAACCTTAAAAACTTAAGGGCTTTCCGGATGTCCAATGACACTTTTTAATCGAACCTTAATAACTTAAGGATTTTTCGGACGTCCAATGACGCTTTTTAATCGAACCTTAATAACTTAAGGATTTTTCGGACGTCCAATGACGCTTTTTAATCGAACCTTAATAACTTAAGGATTTTTCGGACGTCCAATGACGCTTTTTAATCGAACCTTAATAACTTAAGGATTTTTCGGACGTCCAATGACGCTTTTTAATCGAACCTTAATAACTTAAGGATTTTTCGGACGTCCAATGACGCTTTTTAATCGAACCTTAATAACTTAAGGATTTTTCGGACGTCCAATGACGCTTTTTAATCGAACCTTAATAACTTAAGGATTTTTCGGACGTCCAATGACGCTTTTTAATCGAACCTTAATAACTTAAGGATTTTTCGGACGTCCAATGACGCTTTTTTTTTTAATCGAACCTTAATAACTTAAGGATTTTTTAGGAACACTTTATCAGAAGTAACCTCTTTATTGATTGATGTCTTTAACATAGCATGCACCACTCAGGGCGACTTGATTACATCTCTGCGCCTCTACGGACGACTTATTTGTCAAACATGACATTTCTTCAGATGTTCACCACTAAAGGTGTTTCGTAATACTTTGCCGTCGAGGTCTTCTAGCTTGTAAGCATTTGAGGCCGGCATGCTTACGATCTTGTAAGGCCCTTCCCATTTCGGAGACATCTTGTTGATCCGATCTTGGAGGGCGAATTCGTTCCGACGCAAGACCAGCTCCCCCGCGTAGAACTGTCGCGACTTGACCTTCCGGTTATAGTACCTGGCCGTCGCCAGACGCATCCGAGCTTGCGTTATGTCGGCCTCTAGCCGTTTTTCCTCTAACAAGGATAACTCCAGGCGCCTGGTTTCGTCATTCGTCAAAGGTCCTATCTTGGCTTTTCCCGGACTCGTCGAGGGCTCATAACTTCTGGTTCGATGGGACGCCACAGCGATTTCCACAGGAGCGACCGCCTCCGTCCCATAAACAAGTGCAAACGGGGTTTCACCTGTTGACCGCTTGGGTGTCGTTCGGACCGCCCACAACACGTTCTCTAGCTCGTCTAGCCACTTTCCATCCAAAGCGTAGACCCTCTTCTTCAGGCCCTCCATCACGATTTTATTGGCAGCCTCCACCTGCCCGTTGGTCTGGGCGTGACGAACGGATGCCGTCCGATGCTCGATATTGAACTCGTCTAGGAACCTTTCCAACTGGGCCCCATTAAACGGAGGACCGTTGTCACTGATGATCACCTTCGGCACCCCATATCTTGACAAGATTCGGGTCTGGAGGAACTTAATGATATGTCCCGCTGTTGTCTTGGCTAAAGGCTTAGCCTCGATCCACTTCGAGAAGTAATCGATTGCAACCAGCAGATGTGTGCACTGGCTCTTTGCTTTCGGAAGGGGTCCCACCAGGTCAATGCCCCACTGTGCGAAGGGCCAAGCACTCCCAATGGGCGTCAAATCAGCAGCGGGGGCTGTGATATTCGAGGCGTATCTCTGACACGCGTCACAGGATCGAACAAGCGCCGTTGCCTCCTTATTCATCGTAGGCCAATAGTATCCCAAGTTCAACGCCTTTCTCAGGATGGATCGGGCGCCCTCGTGACAGGCTGCGACTCCTTCATGTAGTTCTCTCAGAATTCGGGTCGTGTCGGGTTCTGCTACGCATTTCAGGAAAGGTGTTGAGAGCAAACCCTTCTTGTACAACTGGTTATCCACCATCGCGTAGTTAATTGACATTCGTCGCAGTCGTTCTGCTGCCACTTTGTCTTCAGGTAGTGCCCCCGTAGTTAGGTACACAATTATCGGGGTCATCCACGTGGGCTCCTCCTCTGACCCTGTCCCGATGGCGTATACTTCCGATGGATCGGTCGTCGACAGAATCACCTTCTCCAAGAAGTGTACCCTCCGAGTCTCCTCCAAAGGTGCCCCCAAGGCAAATTTGCTCAAGGCATCGGCCTCCACGTTCTTTTCTCTCGGGATTGCCTCTATATCGAAGCTTTTGAAGCTCTCTTTTAACGTTTGGGCCTCCTGAAGATATTTCTTCATGATCGGATTCTTTGCTCCATACTGTCCCCGAATCTGGTTTACAATCAGGCTTGCATCGCACTTCACCCTCAAATGTTCGATTCCAGTGCCCTTAGCGATCTTCAACCCCGTTATAAGAGCTTCATACTCTGCCTCGTTATTGGTGGCTTTAAATGTCAGGGCCAACGCATATCGAAGTGGCTCCGCTCCACCTGGTGGAATCAATACGAACCCTGCGCCCGATCCGTCTGAGCTTGAGGAGCCATCCGTGTACAACTCCCAAGTATTTGTCTCATTCGACTTCTCCACCGTTGGAGCCTCCGGGACCTCTTTGCTATTCCCCGTTGCCCCCTCTACTGTTTTCGATGCTTCAGGATCGGGAATGGTAGATTCAACTATAAAGTCGGCCAGTGCCTGCCCTTTAATAGCCGTTCTTGGAGCGAAATGAATTCGAAACTCGCTAAGTTCAACGGCCCACTTTACTAGTCTCCCCGACGCATCAGGCCGGTTCAAGAAGTGTTTCAATGGCTGATCAGTCAACACCGTAATTTCATGTGCATGGAAGTAAGGCCGTAACTTTCTAGCAGTAATAATCAACGCAAAGAGGTACTTCTCAATCGGAGGGTAATTCATTTCACTCTTGGCAAACGCCTTGCTTACATAATAGACGGGAATTTGATTACCCTTGACAGCTTTAACTAGAACAGAGCTTATTGCAAACGACGAAATAGCCAAATAAAGATAGAGTGGCTCGCCTGGATCCGGCTTCGCAAGTGGTGGGAGATCGCGAAGATGTTGCTTGAGCGTCTGAAACGCCTCCTCACATTCATCGGACCATTCAAATTGCCGGTTGGCCCTTAATACGTTGAAGAACGGCATTGACCGGTCGCTGGCCTTGGACAAGAAGCGATTCATCGAAGCCAGGCGACCGTTCAACACTTGCACCTCCCTGTGGTTTGCCGGGGACTTCATCTCTTCTATCGCCCTTAGCTTTTCGGGGTTCACCTCGATCCCCCTCTGGCTCACCATGAAGCCTAAGAACTTCCCCGAATGGACTCCGAAAGCACACTTGGCTGGATTCAGGCGGACCTGGTGGAGCTTCATCCTCTCGAAGGCCATAGCCAAATTACTGACATGGTCCGATGCTCGTCGGGACTTCACCAGCATATCATCTACGTAGGCTTCCATGGTACCTCCGATCATATCCCCGAACAGCTTGTTCACCATTCTCTGATAGGTCACCCCTGCGTTCACCAGGCCGAAAGGCATGACATCATACTGGAAGACCTCGCTGTCAGCATAGAAGGCTGTGTGTTGGGCATCCTTCTTCGCCATCTTTATCTGGTTGTAGCCAGAATAAGCGTCCATAAAACTCAGCAGCTCGTGCCCCGATGTAGCATCCACTAGCTGGTCGATCCGCGGGAGTGGGTAACAGTCCTTCGGGCATGCCTTGTTCAGGTCGCGGAAGTCGACACACATCCGCCACTTCCCGTTGCTCTTCCTCACCAGCACTGGGTTAGCTACCCAAGTCTGAAATCGGATCTCCCTGATGAACCCTGCATCGAGCAACCTGCCAACCTCCTGTTGGATTGCAATTCTCTTGTCTGCCCCCATCGGACGTCTTTTCTGCGCTATCGGCTTGATCACGGGGTCGATATTCAGTTCGTGTTCGATCACGTCCCGGCTGATTCCTGGCATATCACTCGGGGACCAGGCAAACAGCTCCTTAAATTCTTGCAAGAGCGCAATCAACTCCTGGGCCCTTTCGTCGGATAAGGCAGATCCGATTTTCACCTTCCTCTCGGGCCCATCTATCTCGACTTCCTTTAGGTCCTCCATGGGGGCGGGACGCCCAAACTCCTCTCGAGGGTCAGTGTCTGTCTGGAGCACTGACATGGCCTCCTTCCTTGACCTCCTGGTGGCGTTGACATAGCACCGTCTCGACGCCACTTGGTCGCCTTTCACCTCGCCTACCCCATTCTCAGTCGGGAACTTCAGTTTTTGGTGGATGGTCGAGGCTACCGCCATCAGAGGGTTGATGGTGGTTCTTCCAATGATTGCATTGTACGTTCCTGTGGATTCGACCACCACGAACTCCACATCTCGCTTCTCCATTTTCCAGCCACTGCCGAACCACACGGGCAGTGTGATAACCCCTAACAGATAAGAGGTTGTGCCACAAAATCCTACCATCGGGAAGTTAACCTCCCGCAAATCTTTCTTCTTCTTTCCCATCTGTTCCAGGGCGTCGGAGAAGAGGATGTCGGAGGAGCTCCCTCCATCAATGAGGATCCTCTTCACTTCAAACCCTCCTACATCCAGTGTTACCACTAGGGCATCCTCGTGGGGGGCCTCTACTCCCTCCAGATCCTTCGCCGAGAAGGTGATCTCCATCTCTTCCTTCGGAGTCCACGACCGCGATCTTTTTCCCAAAACCACTGCGACTGGCACTTGGTTGGCATAACGCTCCCGAGAGGCCGACGTGTCACCTCCCGCAGCAAACCCTCCATGGATCACATTAATAATCCTCTTCTGTCGGGACCCTGAGGGACCTTCCGAAGGCTCTGTGGCAGAAGACCTCCTTTTTCTTGGGGACCTCGATCGAGATTTGGACCTTGACCGAGACCGAGAACGGGGCTTGCAGCGTGAGTCTTCCACGAACTCCTTTAGCTTTCCCCTCTGGATAAGCTTCTCTATTTCCTTCTTCAGCTCCCGACACTGGTCAGTGTCGTGTCCAGGGGCCCTATGGAATCGACAGTACCGGTCGGTGCGAGAGCCCAACTTTTCTCCCTCCTTCTTCTTGGGGAAACGAGCCAGGCCTTGTTTCTCCATTACCGCCAGGACCTCCTTTAAGGGTCTGTTGAGAGGAGTAAATTCCTCCTTCTGACCATCCCTCCGGTTCGGACGCCTATCCTCCCTCCGATCAGAGCGTCCACGACTTCGGCTGCCTTCGGAACTATCTTTTTTGTGTCGGTTATCCGATGACTTGGAGAACTGCTTTCCTTCGCGCCCCTTAGGAGGAGCCAGCTCTCCGGCAGCGATCTTCGATTCTTGGACGTCGATTTGCTGCTTTACCCTTGCCTGAAGCGCCTCCATGTTCCAGACGCTTTTGGCCGCGACGCTGTGGAGTAAGTCGGAGCCATAGGGAGGGCTGAGGTTATTTATGAAGATACGGATGGCCTCGCCCTCCGATATCTCCTCGTCCAGCTCAGTCATGTTAGCCGTGTAACGTTGGTAGTACTGAGCTAACGACTCGTCAGGCTTCTGGACCACCTCGTGTAGGGTCCGAACACTCTTCAGCAATCGTCGACGCCCCTGGTACTGAGCGATGAATCGCTGGTGCATGTCCTTCCAACAGGTTATACATCCAGTGGGCAGACTGTAGAACCATGTCATCGCCTTTTCTCCCAAAGTACTCGGGAATAATGCACAGATAACGTCTTCGTCAGGGGTCCTGCCCATGCATGCTGTTAGGTGCTTCTGCACGTGGCGGACCGGGTCCGCAACTCCGTCATATTCATCTATCTTCGGGATACCCAAGCCCGGTGGGGCCAGGGTGTGGACCAACCTGGGAACGAAAGGATGTGTCTCCTGACTCCCCAACTCTGACATCATAGGTTTCTGATCTCCCATACAAATACCCACAATCTTCACCACCTGGTCGGGGGTGAGGGGACCATTCAATGGGATCGTTCTTTGTTGCACGGGCCCTGGTCCATCGACCACGAAGTTCTCCACTGGTGCTGGGTTAGGGGGAACGGGCTGTTCCCTCAACGGAGGGGGCGGTGGCAGATTGTCGGCCGCCTGCCCCCTAGGGGCATCTCGCCGCGGGGGGAGTGGTGGCAGATCAGCCTGCCTTCTAGCAGCTTCTCTTCGATCCAGGAGAGCCTCCACGGCCTCCATAAATAGGGGCATGGCCTCTGCCACTACCCTGGCCAGTTCTGGAATCTGGGAAGGTGCTTCGTTCCGGCGAGTGCTGTCACCCTCGTCTCTCAGATCCTGATGCTGGGCAGCATCCTCCGGGTGGGTGCTGGTGGCCGGCACCTGCTTGCCTGAACGCTGTGGTCTGTTGCCAGCCATGATATGGAATCAGAGGAAAGCAAACTTACTTTTGGCTTTTTGTTGCGTTTCCCACAGACGGCGCCAATGTTGGATCACGACGGAACTCCGGTTACGGTGACTGGTTCCTTAGCACCTCGCAATCCTGCAGAAGGGGATAGAGGGCAGTGGCCCAGAATCCCTCTCCGATGCTTAACGTAAGTACGGCAGCCAACAAAGAGAGCAAGCAATATGTGTGTGTAAAACGTAACTGTTGGATCACGACGGAACTCCGGTTACGGTGACTGGTTCCTTAGCTCCTCGCAATCCTGCAGAAGGGGATAGAGGGCAGTGGCCCAGAATCCCTCTCCGATGCTTAACGTAAGTACGGCAGCCAACAAAGAGAGCAAGCAATATGTGTGTGTAAAACGTAACCTTAATCTGGGATGACTTCCCTCCTTTTATAGAGAAAAGGTTATCCCAGTTACCTGGTTAGGCGGTTGGATCGTGATCCATTATCCCACATATTTCGCCGTGTATCTGGCCATGTATCTCGTGCGGTTATTCGCATCCCCCAAATCTCGCCCATTATGCCACTACTGTAATCGTGGCGAGATCTCCGGGATTGTGCTCTTACTGGCGGGCCTTAATCGTTATCGGAGGCTCCCAAGTTAAGTCATTAAGGATCCGGTTTCGGGGAATGGTTTCAACTCCCATATCGGGACCGACTACGTCCAGGTCCGATGTTGTCAGTGCCTTCCCCTATCGGAGCCATACTTGCTCGGGGTTTTTCGATGTCGGGGCCTCCTTCTGTCGGAGCCCTTAGCCTTCTAATAACCCAGCTTCTAGCCCAACGGGCCTAGTCGCCGTCTGTTAAACGTCAAGGGGCCTAACGGCCTTCGCCGGGGCCCATCATCTGCCCCCAAGACGTGAGGGACTTATAGTGCGTCGCGTCTTCCAACGTCGGACTCTTTCATATTCTCGTCGGAGGCCTTCGTGTGAAACGTCGGAGGCCATGGCCTTGATCTTTTCGAGATCTTCTGGGATCTTGTTTGTATTCGAAAGGATTTCTTGATCAGACCGGCATTTAATGCTGATGGGAGATGAAGGAACGTTTCGGGTTCTGCACGCTTATCTGCTGAAAAAGTACTTTTCAACCGTTCCAATACGTCATTATTTCTTGTCTTATTCGTCCCATGCGTCCTGACGGTTCAGATAAAAACCGTTCCTATTTTCTGAATTCGCACGTTTTTCCTTGGACGATCATGATTGAATCGTTTCGAATCCCGTAGCTTTGATTGCCCGCCTCTTCAGTTCCTCTTTATCTCTTATAAAACCCTAACTCTAGGCACTGTTTCACCTTTCTTTTACCTCTCCTTCTTTGCGATCCTAGAGTTCTGATTCTCCAAGTTTTGAGTTTTCACCGGCGATTCGAGCAATTCAAGCTTTTTCAAGTACGACCACTCCAACCATTATGTCTGGTAAGGCCCTTCGTCTTATTGCTCTGTTTCTTTTCCTCTTTGGTTTTCCTTAGGTTTCAATTTTTCCTTCTCTCCTTCCCTCGACGATTTTCAGCCGAGGGATCTGCTACCGTTGGCCAACCCTTCGTCTTCAAGTACCTCAAGAACACCCTCGCACCCATTAGCTTTGATAGGGCTTGTAGAGAGTGTGGCATTTTTGAATCCTCCTTTGGGGCCCGCTACCCCTATGACGAATTCGGTTATCGTGAGCCTGAGATTACGCTCCCCAAGGGAGATGAGGTCTTCATCTCTCCAGGGCAGATTAGCGCAGGAATTCGACTGCCCTTCTGTCCGAGTTGGGTTGAGTTGTGCAACCATTACAAGACGTACCCTACAACCTTCTCCCCACACGCAATCCGTACATGGATTGCTTTCCAAGTGTGGTGTGACATCAATGCAGAAGACTGGAGCTATAGCCTGGAGCTCTGGCGGGTCCTCTACAAGATGACCTGCAACAAGGATGGGATCTGTTCCTTTTCCCCTCGTCAACCTGAGGGGACCGACGAGCAATATAGGGAGCTGGGCTGGGACAGGAAGGTGTCCTGGAAGATCTGTAAGGATCGGGCTATCATCTCCGACAAAGGGAATGATAATGCTAATTGGAAGGGGCAATACTTCTTCATCCGACCTGGTCCCATCGAGTGGCCGAAGACCATCGTGGAGGCTGATCCCCCCGTGCCTTTTCGTTCGTGGTCGGAGCAGACCAAGAGGGCCTTGATGCTCATCCAGGCTCGTCGCTGGGAGGAGGGTTACCGACCCTTTGAGGCCACCTCTGTCACTGACCAGCAGCGGCTCAAGATCGGGATTATGCTGATCGATCCCACTTCTGGGGGAAAAATTCGTGACGATGTTTCCAATGTAATTCTCTGGGTAATTTTCTAATTGTTTCTTTTTCACTGCTTACAGCCCCTCGAACATCGCTGACCGCCCGTCTATTTCAGGAGGACACCGACGCCTCCCATTCATTGAAGCGCAAGAAGAAGTCTTCTCATCGGAAGATTTCTGCGCCGTCGGGGCCGTCCAAGAAGAGGGCAAGGACCTCCGAGGCTCCCAGGTCTGCCCCCACCTCCGAGGGGCGGACCAATGCAGATGTGGTCAGGACCGCCTTCGGCGTTCGCTCCGAAAAAGAAGGTAAGGCAGTCTTTCGTGCTATAAAGAGATATAGAGAGTTAGTACCTCAGGATCTTCAAGCCTCCGATATGGAAGGACGGGTTAGAGATGTCAAGAATATCCTTCGGGGGGAAACTCCACATGTCCTCGAAGCGGGCTGTTATGACTTTTTCGGCAAAGAAAAGTATATGGAGCGTTGTTTAATCTGGCATACTGATATCACATTAATCCCTCGACTTATTCGCCCCGCTGCAGGTCCTGCGGACGTCACTCCTGCTGCGCCTGCTTCAGACTCCGCGCCTGCAGTGGAGCCGGTGGTGGAAGATACCCCGACGGGAACTCGGGGCGAGTTCGGTCGGGTGACCAGCCTGGAGGACTCCCCCTCCGATGGTCGAGCTGAGGAGGAAGGCCTCATCCTCCGAGGGAAGTCGAGGCAGACTCCCACGAAGTCTTCTCCACTTCCTACCACGCCACCGTCATCCTCCGCTCCGCCAACCTCGCCAGTTAGGGGTGTAACCCCCGAAGCTCGAGTGAGTGAGGAGGCTGAGGAGCCCCGCCTGGTAGTACCTCCGTTCCCTTTGGATGGGGACTACTATCAAGCCTTCTCTTCGGACCAGGGCTCCGAGCCTTGGAGACCGGTGGAGTCCCTCCAGGGGATCCCTCTGCATCGGGGGTGCCAGGAGAAGAACCTGGCCTTGCATTTGGTGTCGGGCTCGGTCCCGCCCTCTTTGAGGCGTCCCCTTTCTCTGGAAGGGGAAGACATCGATGCTGATATTCGGGCGATGGCTGTCCGTCGGGTAGAGGTAAGTGAATCTTTCTTTTGTTCATCTGTGGGCGTTCCGATTTTTTGAGTACTAAGCTTCTTTTTTCTTTTCAGGAAATCGCGGACCAGGATCGTTGCTTCGGCTACATCCTGTCGTTGCGAGAGGCTTTGGAGCGAGAGCGGGCCAACTCCAACCTTGAGAGCCTGACCAAGCTCCAGGAGGACCTAGCTGCCTCTGAGGCGTCAAGGCTCCGAAGGGAGGAGGGCGAGAAGCGAGCTGAGGCGCGGGCCGAAGAATTTAGGCAGCAGGTTGAGGAGCTCCGAGCCAAGCTTACCCAAGAGGCCCAGTCCTATCAGCGGCAAATCTTGAGTCTTGAGAGCTCGCTCAAGAGGGAGCAGGAGGCGGCCATGGCGGATCGGAGCCAGGCTGCCTTCGAGAAGGCAGCGCTGCAGGAAACTGCTGAGCGACTGAAGCTCGAGAAGCAAAGGGCCGTCGCGGAGCTAGAAGAGGCGAGGGCGGATCATTCCGCCCAACTGATAAACGCGAAGGTCCAAGGCCGCGAGGAGTACCGAAGCTCGGAGGACTTCAAGGAGGATGCGGCGAAACATTGTCAAGAGGACTTGCAGAACGCCATCCTCGATATTGTTGAAGAGCTTCATGAGACTTACGGGAGCTCCATCGACTTGAGGAAGTCCAAGACTCTCGGCCCAGCCGCAGAAACGTATCTCAACCTCCCCTCCGAAAGCTCCTCCGACGATGCTGATGAGTCTGCCCCTCCAAAACCTTCCGAAGATTCAGCCCCTGGAGTTTAAGATCTTAAGTCCTTGTTCTTCTTCCTTATTATCCCTTTTGTATCGAACCTTTTGGCCTTCGAGCCTTTTATGGATGTTTTCCTTTTTCAGTTACGCTCTTTGTGACTTTTTATCGGACCCTAAGGCTTTCCGTCGTCCTATGACGTTTCTAATTCGAACCTTAAAAACTTAAGGGCTTTCCGGATGTCCAATGACACTTTTTAATCGAACCTTAATAACTTAAGGATTTTTCGGACGTCCAATGACGCTTTTTAATCGAACCTTAATAACTTAAGGATTTTTCGGACGTCCAATGACGCTTTTTAATCGAACCTTAATAACTTAAGGATTTTTCGGACGTCCAATGACGCTTTTTAATCGAACCTTAATAACTTAAGGATTTTTCGGACGTCCAATGACGCTTTTTAATCGAACCTTAATAACTTAAGGATTTTTCGGACGTCCAATGACGCTTTTTAATCGAACCTTAATAACTTAAGGATTTTTCGGACGTCCAATGACGCTTTTTAATCGAACCTTAATAACTTAAGGATTTTTCGGACGTCCAATGACGCTTTTTAATCGAACCTTAATAACTTAAGGATTTTTCGGACGTCCAATGACGCTTTTTTTTTTTTAATCGAACCTTAATAACTTAAGGATTTTTTAGGAACACTTTATCAGAAGTAACCTCTTTATTGATTGATGTCTTTAACATAGCATGCACCACTCAGGGCGACTTGATTACATCTCTGCGCCTCTACGGACGACTTATTTGTCAAACATGACATTTCTTCAGATGTTCACCACTAAAGGTGTTTCGTAATACTTTGCCGTCGAGGTCTTCTAGCTTGTAAGCATTTGAGGCCGGCATGCTTACGATCTTGTAAGGCCCTTCCCACAGACGGCGCCAATGTTGGATCACGACGGAACTCCGGTTACGGTGACTGGTTCCTTAGCTCCTCGCAATCCTGCAGAAGGGGATAGAGGGCAGTGGCCCAGAATCCCTCTCCGATGCTTAACGTAAGTACGGCAGCCAACAAAGAGAGCAAGCAATATGTGTGTGTAAAACGTAACCTTAATCTGGGATGACTTCCCTCCTTTTATAGAGAAAAGGTTATCCCAGTTACCTGGTTAGGCGGTTGGATCGTGATCCATTATCCCACATATTTCGCCGTGTATCTGGCCATGTATCTCGTGCGGTTATTCGCATCCCCCAAATCTCGCCCATTATGCCACTACTGTAATCGTGGCGAGATCTCCGGGATTGTGCTCTTACTGGCGGGCCTTAATCGTTATCGGAGGCTCCCAAGTTAAGTCATTAAGGATCCGGTTTCGGGGAATGGTTTCAACTCCCATATCGGGACCGACTACGTCCAGGTCCGATGTTGTCAGTGCCTTCCCCTATCGGAGCCATACTTGCTCGGGGTTTTTCGATGTCGGGGCCTCCTTCTGTCGGAGCCCTTAGCCTTCTAATAACCCAGCTTCTAGCCCAACGGGCCTAGTCGCCGTCTGTTAAACGTCAAGGGGCCTAACGGCCTTCGCCGGGGCCCATCAGTAACCTTAATCTGGGATGACTTCCCTCCTTTTATAGAGAAAAGGTTATCCCAGTTACCTGGTTAGGCGGTTGGATCGTGATCCATTATCCCACATATTTCGCCGTGTATCTGGCCATGTATCTCGTGCGGTTATTCGCATCCCCCAAATCTCGCCCATTATGCCACTACTGTAATCGTGGCGAGATCTCCGGGATTGTGCTCTTACTGGCGGGCCTTAATCGTTATCGGAGGCTCCCAAGTTAAGTCATTAAGGATCCGGTTTCGGGGAATGGTTTCAACTCCCATATCGGGACCGACTACGTCCAGGTCCGATGTTGTCAGTGCCTTCCCCTATCGGAGCCATACTTGCTCGGGGTTTTTCGATGTCGGGGCCTCCTTCTGTCGGAGCCCTTAGCCTTCTAATAACCCAGCTTCTAGCCCAACGGGCCTAGTCGCCGTCTGTTAAACGTCAAGGGGCCTAACGGCCTTCGCCGGGGCCCATCAAGACATGGTCTTCTT
Source organism: Clarkia xantiana subsp. parviflora (assembly GCA_036873135.1). Classification (NCBI taxonomy): domain Eukaryota; kingdom Viridiplantae; phylum Streptophyta; class Magnoliopsida; order Myrtales; family Onagraceae; genus Clarkia; species Clarkia xantiana. Next base: position 12,059,616 of record JAPTYO010000012.1, on the reverse strand, counting down.
TTTATGTCCAATTTGTTGAAAATTATAGCATATGTAACAATTTATATGGAAATTAGAAGTAAAGTTAATCGATTTAAAAAAAAAAAAATAATTAAAGTTTAGAATTGAGTCAAAATTTAGATAGTGAGATTTTGGTTATTAATCCTACCATTTATTAACTTCAAGCTGGAAACTGTAGTAAATTCTTACGAGGACAATGCACATTATTACAGCAATGCAGTATGAAATATCTTCGGGATTAAGAATGCAAAAGCTAGCTAGAATCCTTAAAAGATTGATGCCGATGGATAGGGAAGGGAGAAAGAAACAAAGTACACCAAATTGCAAAAACAAACCTCTTTATTCTACACTTTACCTAAAATTAGAGCCTTGCTAAAGGGATTTTATGAAGGTCCATGTGATTGAAAGTTGCTCAAATCCTTGCCACCATCCATACCCAAGAGCCATAAATCAACATGATGATCAGCCATTTTTTGAAAGTACAAACACGAGATTCTTTAGAAAGAATATACTTAATTGTTGGAGTACTACAATCCTATCTATATGCATAAAACCCGCAGTTGAATTAATGATGTATGTGTCTAATCTTATATATGCATTCCTGAATATTTTACAGTATTAATTGTTAGATAGATACGAGTGCACGCGTGTTCTGACCATACAAAGAGTTTTCCTTTTATGTTAAGATTGTGGCCAACTCTAAGAAAGCAACGAGACGGTATATATAACCCTGAGTTGGGTAAACATTAAGCAGAGGGTTTATTCGACAAGCTTTTTGCTACATCTTTAGGGTTTGCTTTTTGGTGTGTCTTTGATATGGATAGCCACTTTTTACGGCTGTCTGATGTGTAGATGAAGCCATGTGGGGAAAGAGAGATCTAGCGTGAGGCGAGGTATATTATATAACCAAGCTTCGGTTCATTCATATATATATGCATACATACACCTTTCTTATGGTGCTTGGATAATGAATACTTACTGGGTGGGTCCACTCCACTACTCACCATCCAAGGTTATCAATTATCAATACACCTTATGAACTATGTAATATGTTATGTAGTGTGTTAATGTGTAATATTTTTTAATTAACAAATCTGAATTTTAAAAGATTTAGTGAATAAAAAAAATTTCTAACATGTATTTTACTTTTTACGAGCATATTTAGTATGAGTCGAAAATAATCTATGCTACGTACATATGCTACACTTTAGAAGCACTGCTGAAAAAAAGTACACTAAAAGAAAATAAATATAGTTCTTTCATTAGTGGATGTGTAACGGAAGCGAAAAAAATATATATATACCACAAATATATGGACTAAAAATATATAAAAATAAACATATGACATCAAAAGTCAACATTAGTCAAACATGTGGCACCAAAAGACCATTTAATCCAAATATCTCAAATTACTTCACATCATGGTGCACTCAAGCTACATGCATGCATGGTGATGCTTTTACTGTTTCGACTCACTAGCCAATGTGCCTATACGCCGTCTAAATGCACTAATACCTTTTTGGGTTGTCCAATGCAATTAGGGGTGAGCAAAACCCGATTGGAACCAGAACCAGAGCCGGAACCGGTCATTTGGGTAGGTTTCGGGTAGACATTTTCTAACATAGGGTAGGTTCCGGGTAATTAATTTTAATACCCTGTAAAACCGGTTCCGGTTCCGGGATGAGTTGTGAGAACCGGAATCAGAACCGGAACCGATATATTTTAGTATATAGATATATAAACTTGTCAGGCCCATAAGCATGCAGAACTTAACTCTTGAAGCCCACGTAGATTTTTATTTTACTATTTGGCCCGAAATGAAGCAGCGGTATCACTCATCAGCACCGTGTAAAAAAAAAAAATTACAATTCGGATACTTTGAATTGAGTTTTGTATGGATGGAGTTTATATTATTGTACGCATGGAGGACATTTTTTTATGTTGAAATTTTTAAATAATTGGTTATAATAAGTCGGTTCCTAACGGGTACCCGGAACCGATCGTTTTCAATTGGTGTGGTTCCGGTTCCGGTTCCACATATTACAGGGTAGGTTCTGGGTAGTAAAATTTAGGAACCGATGTACACAGGGTAGGTTCTAGGAACACCCAAAATCACAGGATACCAGGAACCGCTCACCCCTAAATGCAATATTTGTACCCAACTCTTGTTTAATAGACTTTATGTTATAATTCTATCAACTCAACCTGTTAAATATGTTGTTGTGAACAAATTTAGATGTGAAACAATCGACATGCACCATAATAATTTTTTTAAAAAACATATGAAAGTAAGAACAATATTATTTTTAAAAAATTGAAAGGTTTAGAAAAATGTACAAATAATAATTTAAATAATAAAAAATCATTTTAATAAATCATAGAAAAATTATTAAAAAATGTCAATAATAAAACATTTGCATTAACAACTATTTTATATTTAAAAACAACAAATAATTATATAATTAGATTTCGATGATGAAATTGTAAAAACTGTATAGAGACCAAATTAGCACTTAACTCAAAAATAATTTAGTTTTAGTAAATGGTACCGCAGGTTCCACGAGAAAATCGTCGGAAACGGATTCGTGAATTTTCATGAGGATCCATGCGTGTACATTAAGACCTCTAAGTCGAAGTACGTTATCTTGACATTATATGTAGATTGTTGGATATGATTCGAGGCGATCTGACGTGGGTCGATGATATAAAAGTCGAGACTCTAAGAAAAAGAAGTCGACGACCAATCACCTTCAACTCGAGGAGATAAGGATAAATGGTCGACGACTATACAAGGGAAGGTCGACTCTCAAAGCGACTATCGAAGATAGGCAAGATGATAAGGTCACTCAGAACTCTCCCTCTTAAGGTAAGAGTCGAGTCGACTACCAAGTGCAATAAAGAAATCTTCCCTCTTAAGGAAAAGACAGGTGGAGACCTGCTCACCGCCTTTAAGAAACCTCCCTCCTAAGGAAAGGATAGCTGGCTACCTGTTCGCCGCCTTTAGGTCCGAAGAAACCTTCCTCTCAAGGTAAAACTTAGGTGGCAACATGCTTATCACCTAGTTAAAGAAACCTTCCACCGTAAGAAATGGTGAGGTGGCGACCTACTTGTCACCTACTGACTCTTCACCGTCCCTTTCAACCAGTCAGAGAAAGGCAACCACCGCCATTGAACAGCCAATCAAGGCACAACAAGCCGCCATTTAAAGTCGGTAATCCCTCCCTATAAATAGGGGAACACCATAAACATTTACTTAATCTTGATTCTCATACTTTACAATACTCTTTCTAAATCCATTACTGATTTAAGCTTCAGAGTGGAATCATGGGACATCCCCACCCCTTTTCAGGTCCTCGCCTCACACAAAGCTCCCCAAAGAGACTAAGTAGCCAAGAGGTCAGGATAGATACTTACGAACGTTAGCTCCCAGCGAGACCTCGAAGTCCACTACTAGAAGTTTAAGGCCACGTCATTTTGATCCCAACATAGATGACATACTAATTGCCGCGAACGATGTGAGTTACATGAATGAATCAAAGTCCTGGTTAGCATCTGTATTCGAGATGAAGGACATGGGAGAAGCCACGTACATACTAGGCGTTAAGATTGCTAGGATCGGGCTGCTCGCAAGCTATGTCTCTCTCAAGAATCATTTATCAACAAATTGTTCAAAAGGTTCGGATTACAAGATGTCAAACCCGTGGATAGGCCGGTTGTGTTTGGGTGCGCGTTGTCGAAACGTGACGGCTCGAAAAACCTGGTTGAGCATGAACAGATGAAAATTGCAGAATACCTTTTTTACGAGTCTTCTCCCGCTTCGGATGATCTTAGTATGGTTGGCAGCTTAATGTATGTCATGCAATGCACTCGTCCAGACATCTGTTACCCCGTGGGCCTAGTAGCACGATTTCAGTCAGACCCTGGCTATCAATATTTAAAGGTCGTGAAACTAATTATTCGATACCTGAAAGGTACTGCCGACTATTGACTGTGCTATAAGGGTGGAAAACTAGAATTGACTAGTTTCAGTGACGCCGACCACGGTGGCGATCTGGATGATCGTAAGTCCACCTCAGGAGGAGTATTCCTCCTTGCTAATGCCGCCATTTCATGGATGAGTAAGAAGCAATCATGTGTCGCGCTGTCTACGATGGAATCCGAGTTCGTGGCACTCTCTAAGAATGCACATGAAGCTCTGGCTTAATAGACTCTTAATTGCATTGCTTGGCGTCCAGGACGGGAGTAAGCCTGTGAAGGTATACTCTGACAGTCAAGCAGCAATTGCAGCTGTTAAGAACCATAAGTACCATAGCAGGAAGAAACACATTGATGTAAAATATAATTATGCTAGTAGAATACTTGTCCACTGAAAGTATGATGGCAGACCCATTAACTAAACATTTACGCAGGGAAGCATGTTAAAATGCTAGGATTGTGTAGGGTTTAAGTGGCTTGTATTGTGATGATAAAATTTTGAGATTTGAAGTAATATTTGAACAAAAAGGAATTCCAATTTTGAGTTTATGATTCTTATGACGTCATAACGTTTAAATTACATCAGATTTTTACGGTCTATAAACTAGTCTTAGGAGGGTCAACCTCCAAAATGAAATAATGTCGAATGTGGTCCAAGCCTCGTCACACAGGCTCGGCCGTCTTGACGGAGAGGGGGACCTCTACCATATCAAGACCGGCTAAGAACCACCGTGACAAACCTGGTTAAGATGAACGATCATTTTGTTTCGGGGTAATACGACATGATCTAAGTTCTGCAAATTGTCGTAACGAACTTTATTCATTAAATAACCACATTCTGAGACAGATGACGAATCTTCGATAGCATATGACATTTCCCACTCCTGTCTAAAATCAGGTCATACTGTCGACGCGCACTTCATACTGCGCGTACCATGTTCGACTACGGGGTTAGGCTCGGTTGTGCTAGGTAGAGTCCACGAGATTACAATGGGCACAAACTTCTTCACCATGAGCGTGTGACTGATCCCGAAAGCTATATGAAGAAGCATCCAAAGTATCCTCACGGACTCAGAACTCGTACCTAAGGTCAGGCGCAATGTTCGCTTCCCGGCGTAGTGCTGAATAAAAATGCCTAGTGACCACGTCTCGAGAAAACGGTTGGGTTTGACTAAGGGTATGAGCGATGGGGATGGTCAAGAACACTTTTAATTCTCCGACTCTTGTATTCACTGGGTGGCCACCAGCCTGATATTAGTTGAACGTTGTGATACTTGTACGGATGCCTTGAAGGAGTATTCCTAAGTGGGAACTAGGCAATTGGAGAATGACAGTTGACCTAGCATACAGCGCGGCACATTATTATTATTTTCCCACATGTTGATTAGACATGGGGAATCAACGTTCTGCGAGCGCTACAACACTCCTAACAGATGAGTATCACGATGCCCCTCGCGTCCATCGGTCGCACGGAAAACCTCGTATGAACTATTCGGAGAAGGGACTGGAACGAAGATCAAATGTTGATGTATTGGTCGACAACACATTAATAGGCACCCTCCCATTCCGGCGAGTGGGAGCTGTTAGCATTTGGACAATGGGCCGCAGTAATTGGGAGCCCATTAATTAGAGTTTGGTACCTAAGAAATTGGGTAATGTCACATTAGGGATTTTGGGCTAGGCCTAAAATCCCAATTGACATGAGACGCCCAAAATTGGGCATCCCTTTCTCTAGCTAGGCCGACCGACTTTATAGAGGGCAAAGTGGAATTTTGTCCACTTTGCTCCTCTTAAAATAGGGAGTGCTATGTGATTTATTAAAGGCTAATTCTCTCCTCCTTTGTGGTGAGGTTAAAAGAAATCCCTCCTCCCTATTGTTATATAGTTCGGCTGAAACCACCATCAACCTAGGAGGTGCCAAATTGTGTCAAGCAATTTACTCCATTGATTCATCCCTGTGAAGAATCGACTGATGCTTTGCTGTGGAGCATAATCTGCATATGGCTTCTCTAACAAGAAGTTCTACGGGAACCGCCCGGCGGATCGAAAACTTCCCTCAAGCGATCCAAGGTACAAGGAAAGCAAAGTAGGTATGTGCACTATCTTCCGCTATGTATTAGTTACCAAGCACGTATCTTATGTTTGTTTCCGTTGTATTTAGCCCCGTAATCCTACAGTAATACCATATATATATAATATTAATATTATATTCATTTATATAAACAACATGTATAGTACTAATATAAATGAAGAGGAAGGACCAAGTTGTAAATAATCTAAACTTTTATTACTTAGGGTTTGAGAGGATCAGAGGACTGCCACAGATCTTCATTCCCGTTCAGTTCTTCAATGAGAAGACCAGTGCAGCCAGCGACTCCAGACCGACGGAGACCGTCTCGCCCAGTCAAGCTCGCCCTCGCCCAGTCGCGCTCGCCCTCGTCCAGTCGCGCTCGCCCTCGCCCAGTCGCGCTCGCCCTCGCCCAGTCGCGCTCGCCCTCGCCCATTCATGCTCTCCATCGCCCATTCGTGCTCGCCCTCGCGCTGGATAGTCATCCCTAAGAGTGGTTCGTTCGAGACCAGCCACCCACCGCATCCAGACTGCTCTTTCGAAAGAGACCACCCATTGTATGTTTTATATAGACTGTGAAGTCTAAACCAGTCGTGCGGGTCGGGTCGGGGCCACGCGGGTCGACCCGCGGGGCTTTTTTACCCCAGCTTCCCTCGCCATGCGAGGTACACGGGGCGAGTCCAGGGCTGGAGATACCCGCCCCGTTTCCATCCCTAGTGTATATCCATCATTTGCCCCTGAGTCAAGCATTAGTTTTACCTTTACTTGGATCTAATTTTTGAAAGGATGCACACCCGAATTGGTACCAAGATCTATGATTTACCTCCTTAATGAGTCTGGCGTTGTCAGTGCCTATTGCCCGATGGTTGTTCCTTCCTTGCTTGGAGAGCAGTCAACCTATGAGATTGCCATAATCATAGATGCAAAAATATACACAAGTATGAGGTGAGTTATAAGTATGTAAACATATGCTTTCATGGGGTAAGCATTGATATGAACATACGTCTGAACGTGTAATGAATCATGATTGATAGTGCAAGTAAATGCAGGTGTATTGACATGTGTACGTGTGTATGTAATTAATAGAGCATATATGAATGAATGTTTGTATGTCGTCATGTGTGTATGCATGGGTATGCAAAAATAGTGACATTTGATGCAAGTGAATGCATACATGTCAATCATGAATATATGCCTTAGCATTTAAAAATAGTGACATTTGATGCAAGTGAGTGCATACATGCTAATCATGGATATATGCCTATGCATGTAATATAAAAATGGGTATTATTGTAAATAGACCTAAGGCTTTAGATCTTTTTACTTTTGATTAGTGGTAGGGATGTAATCACTTTTACAAAAACCCAAGTATCATCTCTTTAAAAAGGGAGTGCTTATGTCACTTTTCCCATAGCCACCCAAACCAAATTGTCATCCACCATTAAACATCCTTTCGGTTTACTTACTTGTGGATCAAGAAATCCCCATGGCTAGGTGTATAAACTTGGTTTGAGTATCAGTTTGGTTTTGGTACATGGAATCGAACCTTGGCTTGGTTCGATTTTGGTTCAAAAAAGGAGGAGGTGGCGGCTTGTGGCGGATTTTCCAGCTCACGGCGGCGTCGGGGAGCTCCGGAAGTGGCAGCTCACAGTGGAGGAGGCTGAGGCAACCACGGCGAGAGGAGACGGAGGCGGCGTCTCCGGCAGCTGCTGCAGCTTCGACCGGTAACGGGCTGGTCCACAGCGGCGGAAGCTTCCTTGGTCGGCGGGGTTGATTCTGGTGCTCCTCCTTGGTTCGGCTGAACCGGTTTTTATCTGTCCAGGTTGGCTCCGTTCGACTCGGACGATTTGATTTCGTGATCGAGCTTGTTTTTTGAAGGTTCAATCCTTATTTCCTATATTTTATCATTGTTGAAACAATACTTGCAATACATGGTTATATCAAATTAATTGAATCATTTCATAAATATCGGAAAGGCATTACCTTTGCATCGATTGTGAAAAAAAAATCAACTGAAAATTCCATGTTTTCCCGAGTAGAAATGTTGTTGTTTTCGTTCGAATCGTTTTTCATATCGATCATTTTGTGCATAACATGTAATCATGAAATCAAAATGTAGATATTTGCCCCCGAGATAGGCTTGTTAATACCTTTGACGTGAGGTGTTGAGTCTCGCGTCGATGGCGTGGTGCGTTATGGTTATGCTGTCGTTCTTTTTTCATAGGTGTGTTCATATACCAGACGTAGGGGGCTACCATTCACGTCCGTCATGTGTCATACTACTAGTATCATGTTGCCCCCGAAGTAGGCATAGCGATCATTTTATGCTTAGGGAGTTAGCCTTTGCATTTCTCATTTTTAGTGTCATTCATATCATACTGCTCTCGTGATTAACGTATCGGTTGCTTTGGGCGTTGAGCGTGAACTATCATTTTGGTCATGTTGTGTGGCGTATGCATGTCATGTTTCCCCTATACTGGGTGTAGTGGTCGTCCCAGACGTAGGATGTCGGCCCTTGCGTCTGCGGTGCTTCTGTTAGAATACAGGGAGTAATCACTACGGATACTATGCACATGGTACATGCTAGTAATCGATATTACGCATCGGAAGATTCGCACATACCTCAAACGTAGTCTGTAGTCCCAAGATCCTTGCAGAAGGGAGTTCACGATCCTCCGGTCGGCACCCGTAGAGGTTCTGTTTAAGGAAGCCCTACGCGGTATATTCTCCACAGAAAAGCCTCAGATTGATTCTTGGCAAGGGACGGATCTCCGGAGTCTTTGCTCGAAGGCAAATTGGCACACCCTTGGTGTATGTGTGGTTCGGCCGAACTTGGGTGTTATGGGGGAAGGTTTTTCTCTCTAAAACACTCTAAGGTGGAATTAAGGATTAACCTAAGAAAACCCCTAACACCCCATATATATAGGAGGAGTAAAGTGGACAAAAGTCCACTTTACCCCTTATTAATACTTCGGTCGGCCTATGTATAAGGGAGGCCCAATTTGGGCCTCTCATGTTAATTGGGATTTGGGTCTGGCCCAATGTCCTAATATGACATGTACCAAATTAACTTAGGTAATATATACATATAATAGGCTTCCATTTACGGCGCCCATCACCATATGCTTACAGCTCCCACTCGCCGGAATGGGAGGGTGTCTGTTAATGTATTGTCGTCCAAATCTGCATCAACATTTCACTCCTTCGATCTCGTCATTTTCTTCCGTGCGACCAGCGGACACGACGGGCATCGTGCTACTCATCTGTTAGGAGTGTTGTAGAGCCCGCGGAACGTTGATTCCCTTGGGTCTACGGATCACACATACCTACGTGGTGCAAGCTCCACACCAAAGCCTTTGATCGATTCTTGGCACGGGGACAGATCTCTGTAGAGTTTGCTCGAAGGCAATTTGGCACACCCTTGGTGAATATGGTTCGGCCGAAGTAGGTATTAGGGGGAAGGGTTTTTCTCTCTAAAACATTCTGATGAGGGAATTGTGATTAACCCTAAAAATCCCCTAACACCTCTTATTTATAGAAGTAAAAGTCCACTTTACCCCCACCTAGTAATTATAGACCCCACTCGCCGGAATGGGAGGGTGCCTGTTAATATATTGACGTCGTCAAAATCTGCATCAACATTTCTCTTCTTTGATATGTTCATTGCTTCCGAATAGTTCATACGAGGTTTGCCGTGCGACCGGCGGATACGACGGGCATCGTGCTACTCATCTGTTAGGAGTATTGTAGTGCCCGCGGAACGTTGATTCGCTTTTCTCCAATCAACCTGTTATAAACAACATTTATATTGTACCGCTCTGTATCCTAAATTAACTGATAATTCTCTATTTGCTTAGTTTCCACATAGGAACACTTCTTCAAGGCATCCGTACAAGTATTCACAACCTTCAACTAATATCCGGTTGGTGGCCACGTAGTGAATACAAGAGTCGGTGAATTACAGGTGAACTTGACCATCCCCATTGCTCATATCCTTAGTCAGACCCAACCAGTTTCCAAAGACGTGGTCATTGGGCCTTTTTGTTCAGCACTACGCTCGTACGCCGGGAAACGGGCATTGAACCTGACCTTTTTGTTCAGCACTACGCTCGTACTCGGAGGTCTTATAATACACGCACGGATTCTCATGGGGATTCACAAATCTGTTTCCTACGATTTCCTCGTGGAATTTGCGGTACCATTGCCGAGACGACTATTCAAGACCATAGATGGACCTATAGAGTTTACAAACTTTTATGTTTGTTACCAGGAGTAATAAAACCCTCTGGTTGCTCCATTTAGATATCTTCCTCCAGTTTTCCGAGGAGGAATTCGATCTTAATACCCACTTGGTGCAGTTCGAAATTGACATATGCGACCAGGACCAAGAATGGCCCTTCACCGTGGTTTTACGCACAGGTGGTGAGTATGTTTTGTCAAAGTCCACTCCGTGAAGTTGAGTATAGCCTTTCGCAACAAGTCGAGCTTTGTATTGCTCGACCTTTTCCATCAGTGGTGAGCCTTCTTTCAGGACTCACCATATCCTTATGCCCCTGTGGTTAGCAGATAATCAATTATAGACTTTAATGGCTTCCATTTAGGCGATCTCTCTCATTTATTATTTTCCTCCATTTCTCCACTCGAGGTCTTTCCAATGCATGCCAACAGTCGTTAGAGTGAGGTTATCACTCTTCCAGATGGGATACTTCTTTGGAGAAGTTCGATGCCTCTGACTTTCGTCTAGGCTTGTTTATCCCGTCTTTGAGTCTTAACATCTCTCCCACTCGGAATAATGCCTCTTATCGGAGCATTTCTTCCAATTGGGATCAATTCTCCCACTCTAGATGATGCTTCTTATCGGAGCATCACTTCTATTGGGTACAAGAGGATTATTTTTAACCATAACCGACAACTTCCCTTATACGACTTCTCGGTCTTGGAATTTTACTTCCAAGATAAATTCATTGATCACTAGGATCTGGAACCAAGTTTTTCGGATCACTCCCACTGGGAACAATGGGTAGTATAGGTAGTTGTGGCAATCCTGGTTCAGCATTACGATAATCTGGTTCAACTTGATTCGTCTAAACAGCAACAGTGATTTCTTGTGGAATGAGTTTATTCCTCCTACTGGATTTATAATAAAAATGTTCTCATTATCATTTACCATGTCAATCACTCGAGTTGCTGGTTCAAATCTCTCCTACTCGAATTAAGTGGGACCTGATGTCAGTAATATCCTGCTCCTGATTTGATCAAGACTCATTATTCTGAACTGTTAATGCATTGGAAAATTCGTCAAGAGAGCCCTCACAGCCCAGTCCCAACGACGCAATTATCAGGGGCGCGCTCTACCACTGAGCTAATAGCCCGTCGTGCGGGCCTCCCACCGGGGCCCGCAGCTATGTCAAAAGCGAGAGAAACCCCACCCCCCCCTCTTTCCTTTTTTCGCCCCCATGCCGCCACGCGGAAAGGGCATGGAGACGTCAAAAAGGGGATCCTATCAACTTGTTCTAATTACCCTTTTGCAATTATAATACAATTTATTAATTTAATTAATGAAATGTGAAATGTCTAAAATACCCATGCACACTAGTTATGCACTTAAGCCACCACGGCTCCGGCCACCGCCCGACGACCACCACCACCACCCCGACTCCGGCGACAACCACCCGGCTCCGGCGACCACCACCCGGCTCCGGCGACCACCACCCCGACTCCGACGACCGCCAAAATAGCTCCGATCGAAGCTCCAAAGCTCCGGTCAAAGCCAAAAAGCTCCGATCGGGGCCACAGAGAGCTCCGACTGTGACTAACTTCGCTTCGGTTAAAAGGCATCGGGCTAAGATTTCACGATGAGCCACTCGCTTAGAGTTCGGTACTGGGATCAACACCCTTCCTTCCTTCATGCTAGTTCCGCTCTGGAGCTCTGTGGCCCCGACCGGAGCCACAGGGCTCCAGATCGGAGCCACAGAGCTCCGATCGGAGCTTTGTGGCTCCGACCCGGGCTCCAAAGCTCCGATCGGAGCTTTTTTGGCGGTCGCCGGAGTCGGGGTGGTGGTCGCCGGAGCCGGGTGGTGGTTGCCAGAGTCGGGGTGGTGGTGGTGGTCACCGGAGCCGTGGTGGCTTAAAGGGTATTTTCGTCTTTTTAGGTCAAGCATGTGAGGGGCACACTTTGGTCGGAGGGAATTTTCGGGTTTTCAGTTTATTTTCGGTCACATGCCAAGCATGTGACCACTTTCCGTCACTTTTAACAGAAAAAAATACGGAGACCCATTTTAGCAACATAAGCAAACATTCAGGCCCCTATTGTGTTCTTAACCCAAAATTACATCATATACTTCCGAGCTGAGACATTGTCTAATACCTCCGATCAGTACATACATATAATATAACCCCTTTTTGTACATGTCTAGTCAATAGATTCAAGGAGAAACATGAAGACCTACATCCCTAGCTAATTAAAGTCTCCATCATCAACCAATTAATTAATTAATTAATTATAGAATATATACAAACAAATAAGAGAATAACGGAGGACTCACATGTTTTGATAAAGGGAAACCTTCTCTGCTCACCATACTGGGTTTGATAGAAGTCAACCATGATCCGCATATCATAGAGATAACTGGACCATAAAGGTCTTATACGATAATCTGGTGGGTTAAACTATGTTGATAAAGTGCGTCTCTAATACGCCTCTTAGGTCATGTGTATGAAACGGTAAAATGCTTTATACAGACACAGATCATTTGACGTGATTCACTCGTGAATTTACTCAGATGTGATATTCAACATGGTTTAAAGTTCTCGACTATCTATGCGACAATCATGGATCTAATACGCGATCCATAGATCAAGAACCCTATTGATGGATATCTGTCCAATTCGGGTTCGTATACGTTTCGGACTTCGCAAACACGTCAGAACCACAAATGGATTTCATTGCGGAACATACCCGGGTCAAAACGGTCCGGATGCGCGCTGCGCCCGGAACGGATTTCCGGATTGCCCAAGGCAATCCGGACCATGTCGACATGGTCCAGACTGTCGACTGGCATCGCGCGCTTTCCCCTATTATTTTTACTAAGTATGAGAAGTCAGTGCGCACATAGCATACCTCGATGTCGGTAAGCGTTTTCCTTTAAACCGGCATTGAACAGCATAAAACCAGGTACGATTCTCGGGTTTCCTATAAATAGGGACCTAGACCTCCCATTTGATAACTTAACTCGAAACTCTCTCAAATTGGCTATTTGTGCTCTGACCTCTCTCTACATACTTTCTCATAGTTTCAGGGGTTATTCCTGTGAACTCCGCGATGAATTCTGCCAATGCTTGACCCTTGATTGCTGTTCGTGGTGCGAAGTGAATGCGGAATTCACTTAACTCAACTTACCACTTGGTTAATTTCCCCGACATATTTGGCTTTGACAGAATGTGCTTCAGGGGTTGGTCCGTCAGGACTGTTATTTCATGCGCATGAAAGTATGGTCTCTGCTTCCTTGCCGCCGCTATGACAGCGTACAAGTATTTTTCGATTGGCATGTAATTTACTTCGTACTTTGCAAGGATCTTGCTTACGTAGTAAACTGGGAGCTGGGTAGTCCTTTTTTGCTTGACAAGCACTGAGCTGACTGCAGTGTTGCTTACTGATATGTATAGGTAGAGTGGCTCGCCTTGTATTGGTTTTGCTAATGCTGGAAGCGTTCGCAGGTGTTGCTTCAATTTTTGAAAAGCTTCTTCACACACCGGCGTCCATTCAAACTTCTTGTTTGCACGCAGTACTTAAAAGAAAGGGAGGGCCTTATCTCTTATCCTGGCAAGGAACCTGTTTAGGGCTGCTAAACGGCCATTCAGCTGCTGAACCACCTTGTATTTTTTAGGGGAGTCCATTTCTTCTAATTTTTTTTACCTTCTCCGGGTTTGCCTCTATTCCTCTCTGGCTAACCATGAATCCCAGTATCTTTCCTGATTGTACGCCAAAGGCGCACTTTGTTGGGTTCAAGCGGACTTGGAACTCACGCATCCTTTTGAAAATCACACGCAAATCATCAGCATGGTTGTGTCTCTTTGTTGACTTCACCACCATATCTTCGACGTATGCTTCCATTTTCTTACTGATCAAGTCGCCAAATATGATGTTAACCATACGCTGGTATATTGCTCCTGCGTTGATTAGTCTGAACGGCATCACCTTGTAGTTGTATATTTTGTTGTCTGCATAGAATGCAGTGTGTGGTGCATCATCTTTGAACATCGGGATCTGGTTGTACCCAGAATATGCGTCCATTACAGACATCAATTCATGGCCTGCAGTGGCGTCGACCAATTGGTCGATTCTCGGGAGTGGGTATGAATCTTTAGGACATGCATTATTGAGGTCTCTGTAGTCGATGCACATTCTTGACTTGCCATTGGACTTAGGCACCAGCACTGGATTTGCCACCCATGTTTGGTATCGCGACTCTTCGATGAAACCTACGTCGAACGGTTTTTCCACTTTTTCCCTTATTGCTAACTTCTTATCCCCTCCAAGTGGTCGGAGCTTTTGTCCCACGACTCTGGTTCCAGGCTTGATTTTGAGCTTATGGGAGATGACGTCTGAACTTATTCCGGGCATGTTGCTAGGTGACCATGCGAACAGCTCTTTGTATTCTGTCAGGAGGGCTGTGATTTCTATTACTTCGTCTTCTTACAGTGATGCCTCTATTCGGACCATCCTGTCTGGATCTTCTATCTTGATTTCCCGTAATTCTTCTACTGGGGCGGGACGTGCACGGTCTTTCCTTGGATCTTCGTCGATGGTGGGGACTCCGCTATTGTCTATCTTGACGTTGTGTTGGATTGCTACATTGTAACAATCTCTTGACAACTTCTGGTCTCCCCTAACTTCTCCAATTCCGGCTTTTTTTTGGAAATTTGATCTTTTGGTGAGATGTTGATGCTATCATTCCCCATGCGTTCATGGTTGCATATCCCATGATACCGTTGTATGCGTCAAGCTTTTCTACGACCACGAACGGTACATCTATCTGGAGTTGTTGCCCGTCCTTTCCCATGATGACCGGTATGGTTATGACTCCTAGAGGATAGCTTGCATCTCCTATGAATCCCACTAGGGGTGAGTTCATTATCTTGACATGCTTCTTCCTTACGAGGGCCAGGATGATAGCCTTTGTGATGACATTTGGCGAACTTCCCCCATTTACCAATATGCGCTTGATGTCCATGACGTCGATTGTCATGGTTATGACTAAGGAGTCGTTGTGTGGGTACACAATGTGCTCTTTGTCTTTTGATGAGAAGCCAATGAAATCTTCTATGGCAACATCTTCCATGACGGCATCTTTCTGCTGGCTTCCTTGATTCTTGCGCATTGCCTGTGCAGTGTACACTTCTCCCTCATATGACGTCTCGCCTCCAGCGGCAAAGCCTCCATGGATTACGTGTAATTTTTCCATCTAACTATCGTTGGGAGCGATTGCTTGTTTGTTCGAATCTCGCAGACGGCGCCAAGTGTTGCGTCCAAATCCAATCGGGGGGTCGGACTCTTCAGCACTTCGGGTTATGCTTGAGTCGGGTCGTCGGATGATGACTGCGGGTTGTCGGGAGGCGACTTCAGGCTGTCAGCAGACGATTGCGGGTTGTCGGCAATGCGCGCCTTACCGGCTTCATGAGCTCCTTCCCTGCACGAAGGGTAATAACCAGCACAGAGGGGGGTGGTGCCGGCTGAACCCTCTCCGAAACTTAAATGAGGATCTAGAGAGAGAAAGTTTCTAGAGAGAGGTCAGAGCTCCAAAGCCAATTTCTTGAGAATATGAGTTGAAATGGGAGGTCAAAGTCCCCTATTTATAGGCAACTTTAGAACTGAACCCGGTTTTTGAGCGGTTCGACGCCAGTTTTAAAGGAAGATAATAACCGTCGTCTGGTTTGATTGAGTTTGGCTTTGGGAGACTCCTTGCTCAGTGTACGTAAGCTGGGTAGCGCGCGGTACCTAGGCAGCAATCTGAACCCCGTCGGACTTAGGCAATACGACGGGGTTCAGATTGTCTGTGGGCTCCGGGTAGTCCGGATTGCGTAAGGGCAACCCGGACGGTCCAGATTGCGTAAGGGCAACCCGGACGGTCCGGATTGCTTGGTACAATCCGGACGTGCATGCCGCTCTTCCGGACCGTTTTGGACCTCGGGTGACGCGTTTGGATCCGTTATGTGATTTTCGATGTGTTTACGAAGTCCGGAACGTAAATACGAACCCGAATTGGGCAGATATCCATTAGTCCGCTTGCTGTCATCGATCTAGTTACAGCCAGGCTTTTTTGTTCGAGTCACACTGACGGCGCCAATGATGGATCACGTTCATCGAGGTCCCGGTCTTGGCGGTGCTTCTCGAGTCGAGATTGGTTGTCTTGCTCGTGTTCCGCTCTTCTCGATCTTCCTCTCGCTGACCTGCAAAAGGGGTAAGCGGGGGGTGTTCGGCGAACCCTCTCTGATGCTTGATATATTTCATACGGGACAGAATGGCCGTCATATGCATAGCCGGTATGGTTACCGGGCATCGGGGCCGAACGCGGAGACGCGTCAGCGTCCTTCCAACCGGACTAGTCCAACCCCTTTGGCTGGACTAGTCAGGTCAAGGGGTTTGACCGGACTAGTCCAGTCCCTTTAGCCGGATTAGTCCAGTCTAAGGTCTCTCCGGCCAGAATAGTCCGGTCGAAGGCCTCTTTTAGGTGGACTAGCACGTTTTCGGGTCTCGGTCACTCGATCATCAAGTTTTGGTTTTCAACCGTGTTTAGGGTCGACGGGGCGATCAAGTCGAGCCTAAATGAGGTCCAATTTGGTGAATATATGATGACTTAGTATTACAATGAGCAAATGCATTTTTGAAAGAACCCTTTTTTCTCCAATTCGACAAAAGTTATATCATCCATTCCAAACCGACCTTTATGCATTACATAAATTTTAAAGAATCCTTTCCAAGAAACGAAAATAAATAAAAACCTGCAAAAATAACATCTCTTCTAGCAGCTATATATAACTCCAAATTAAATCTTATATCCATTGCTTGAATGAATATAATGTTGCAATAATGTCGGAACCCGAATGAAGAGAACACACTGATCATCTATTCCACGTCCTGCTTCCCCCCGACGGCGAAGAACTCCGATATGACTTCCAGAGGCATCCCCTTCGTCTCTGGAACCTTGAGGAACACGAAGAACCACGACGCGATGCAAACCAACGCATAGATTCCAAAAACTCCTCCCAGGCCGATGGAGGATAGCATGATGGGGAGGGAGTACGTCACGGTGATGTCACCCGCCCAGAAAGTGAGCGCACAGATGGCTATGCACAAACCTCGTACACGTGTCGGGAATATCTCGGAGCACAGAATGTTGGGTACCGGACCGAACCCCATCACGAAGAAGCAGAAGTAAAGTACCACGCTCACCGTCGAGATCACCGCGTTGATCGTTTCACTTATTTTGATCATACTGCCGAAGACAAGCACCACTAGGGATAGTATCAGTACGGGGATCGTGGATAGCAGTAGGGACCTGCAAATATTTACATTGTTTCAAATGTGCTAAAAGTACGTCGTGTACTGTTAGTATATTTTAGTGGAACCGGTTCTATTCTGGATCAAAACTGGTTTTGGACTGATTTTGAATTTACAATTTAGCCTAAATCTTTTAGAAAAAACGATGATCGATTTTGACCAATCCAGAACCGGTTTCATACAGACCAGGTTTTCAGCAATAAAAAAGAACTAAAACAAAAATC
This sequence comes from Clarkia xantiana subsp. parviflora, assembly GCA_036873135.1. Lineage (NCBI taxonomy): Eukaryota > Viridiplantae > Streptophyta > Magnoliopsida > Myrtales > Onagraceae > Clarkia > Clarkia xantiana. Next base: position 12,041,789 of record JAPTYO010000012.1, on the reverse strand, counting down.
GGGTTTTGTTTAGACTAGAACTGTTTAAACCAGTTTCGGTCCGGGCCGGATCATAAAAAATTGAATGCATGCATGCCTTCTTCCAGAAATATCCATGAGGCGCATGGCGATGCCGATGGATGGAAGCATCAGGAGGGTGGTGAGGCCGCTGATGAGAAGAGATGCCGAGTCGGAACTGAGCCCTAAGTCCGACAGTAGGACCCCGACTCCCGCTTGCTCTAGGATTTGTGGGGTGTAATACAGAACTCCATTGATGCCTGAGAACTAATTCATCCATCCAAATAAATTAATTAATTATTAGATACTAAAGTTATGATAGATTTACTATTTTTAGCTTCTTAAAACTTAATACAACCGTTATAAATTCTAAAAAAATGTTTCTTTGGATTTTTCCTTCATAAATTGCTCATTTTGAGTACTGGGGTTGATTAGATGATATGGTTTTAGAGCATGTAACATGAAAGTTGGTAGTTGTTTTATTTGGTTCGTAAGTTGGTCTTACTTGTTGAAGGAGTTGAAGCCCGACTCCGACAAACAATGCGCGCTTGACCCCGGGCTCGAAGAGCTCTTTCCAGCTCGACTCGCTAGAGCCATCCTTGGGATGGTGGCTCATAGCTGCACCAATCGGGTTCTCGCCCGATGAGATATCCTTGGGACAAATTATGGACCGGCTTACGACCGCCGCAGCGTGAAGCGGCTCGCCTTCTTCGAGATTACCTCCCGCAACGGACAACATGGACCCACGTCGAGACGCGGCACCGGCCCCACTCTCCGGATGGAAATATATCTTCTGGTACCCTCCCTCATTTCCACCCTCGTTCCGCTTATAAGCGAGTTGCCACCCCCCGCCGATGTTGGTCCCACTCACTTGCTCCCCAGCGAGGGCGAAGCTACTACACCGCGTGGCCGCGTTATTTTGATTGGACAGTAACGGGCTCCGCACGTTATCATCAGAATCAGCAACGTCGCCATCGGATGCAATATCGGCATCCCTCTCGCCATCGGAGATATCGTTACGAGATGTGTTGTCGGCGATCCCAAACATGCTACCCATGTTGGGGAAAAGAGCGCTTCCGCCACCTTCCGGAACTTTCTCGTGGACACTTCCGAAGAGAGTGACGAGCGGGTCGACCATCGGGGCGTTTTGTGCAGCCATGCTACCGGTTCGAGAGATAATGCCGAGTGCGCTTTGGCCCCCTACCAAGGGTTTTGCTATCCATGACGACTGTCGCTCGGCCGGTTTGACGTATGGCTTCGTGTCGGTCGGGTCCTCCGACGGGGAAATCACTAGCTCTTCGAACAACGGGTCTGCCCCCGTACCGAGCCCTTCAACTAGTAGGGCCAACTCACCTATGATACAAAACGATAACATGTTAGGACGATTAGTTTAATACCGAATAATTTTCGTGTTCAGTATTATAACATGATAAATAATAATACAATAAACTTATTAACACATACGACAGCCAGCTCGTACATGCAATTTGGCATCCCTAAACAAGACGCAATGTGTTAGGTCGGAAATGAAAGGATGGTATATGGGCCATCTCGGCCTGACCTCAATTGAGCCTAAAGATAATGTATTTCAATTCTATTTAATAGAAGGTAATGCTTTTTACTCAAACGGCATCATTCGGAATAAAACATGTGAAATTAGATACAATGTTAATAATAAAACGTGCATCTTAACCAATTATAATGCATTTTGCACACTTTTATCTGCATATAAACAAAGTACCTGAGACGTCATCTTCGCTGCGTAGCTTTTGAAGAACCCGCTTAGCCTCAAGCATCCGACCCTTACTAACGAGCCATCGAGGTGACTCTGGCAAGAAAAATATGTTTAAAATGAAGTAGACGAGTGAAGGGATCGACAACACCCCGAGCATAACCCGCCAGTTCGGGGATTCCTGAAGCGACATTGTGAACACCATGCAGTACGACAGGAACATCCCGATCGAACCTGTGAATTGCGGAAGCGTGTTCAACAACCCTCTTATCTCCGCCGGAGCGGTCTCAGAGATATATATAGGGACGAGCGTCACGGCTAGCCCGACACCGAACCCGTCTAGCAATCTCGCTAGTAGAAGCACATAAACATTCGGGGCCCACAGCATCACGAGGCCGCTGACGAAGTAGAGGACCGACGAAGCGATCATCATCGGGCGCCGGCCAACAGAATCGGCCACGGGGCCCGAGAATGTCGTGATTACCGTGGCCCCGATGAGAGACATGGCAACGATTAGTCCCTCGATCGTAGGAGAGCCCTCGAGGTGGAATTCCCGCTTGATGTAGAGCACTGCGCCGGCAATGGTTGCGTTGTCCCATCCTTGTAACAGATTTCCCACGGCGGCAGCAACCGCCACGAGCACGGCTCCTTTCATTCTGAATCACCGGATCGGAAATGAGTGGAAAGGGTGGTGAGTTTAAGGGGACATCGCTATTGGAGAGCCAAACTAGAGCAGAATTTTGAAGTGGCACATAATATATGGAAATGAGTGAGGATTGATTGATGAATAAAAGAGAAACACCAAATGTGAATCCCAAGGTATCAAAGAAGTGGAATGAAATGCATGGGATACTTGAGGAAGCGGATTACTAGTTCCAATCACAATACCGTCTTCTTCGCCTAGACACACTTGCTTCAACCCCCTTAACTTGAGGAGATCTGCCAACTAATTTCTGTTGCACTTTCGAGACTTTTTTAATTAACAAGAAAGCTTATACCAATTTTACTGCAATTTTTTATTTTTTATTATTAGGCTTTTCAACATAATTAATTGTACGACTCACTGTAATACACTTTTTTACTAATAATAATAAACTAAACTATTTAGTGTAAACTAGATGTTGAGCCGCGCGGGACGATAATCTTTAAATTAATAGTGATTATAAATACATTAATTAAGAATAACTATTAGAAACCCAAAAATTTTAAAAAGTTCTTTTTAACTACATCAATAACTTTTCCACGACTTAACAACAAATAACTATAAAAAAAAATACAACTTCAAAATTAATTCGCTTTCATATATTCATGTATCCAAAAACTAATTCTAAGAGTGGCATAAAAAACTAATTAATTATAAATAAATAAAAAAACATAATTATGCGTATAGAGCAAACTCATAATTTTTATTCTAATAATAGAAAGAATTTTACAAACGGGACGTATCAAGGGGCCATTGCATCTTATCCATCCAAGTCGTTTCCTTAATCTGCACTTTTCCTCAGATTGGAAACCCTATCAGTTGTGGGCTCTTCAACAAATAATGGGCCCATCCCATTTTCGGTTTTTGACCAAACATGGGCCTAATTTGGTGAAGGTAATATTAATATCTATTTATTTTGCCTCAGCTTTAGGGAAATGTCGTACCATACTTTTACCATTCTCTACTTCTGTGCATTTACCACACAGAGCAAGACAACGTTCCACGCACCCAACTTCAAAGTTGCTTCATTCTCAAGTTAGTATCGTCACCTTCATAGCTCGCCCAACCCATGAAAATTTTGAGAATCCAAGGTACCTTTTGTCTGCCCGTGTGTCAATCAACAAACATCCTAGTTCTCTCATCTGGAATCGTACCGGAATTGGCACCCGATGCCAATCGCTTGCACTTGGCCACGAGCAATTATCTTGTTTTTTTCGTCTAACCGGCTGGGTGGACGAGCATCCAACTTTTCTACCTGATTGGTCGGAATTCAAGGGCAATCACGTTAGCAATGATGGTGTACACCGTGTGAAGCTTCGCTGCGCAAGGTTTCGACATCTACCAACTACACCAAATGATCGGTCTTCACTCTCGACTATCCCAATCTGCTCATCTCGAGTTGGTATCAAACTCCGCAGAGTTCACCAATCTAATGGTAAATTAGGCTACCACATCCACCTTTTTCTTTTTGGACTACCACTGGCCTTAACCAGTTCTAGTCAAAACAAATCTTGTTTCTTTAAGAACCTAGGGTACCCTTTGTCCCTGACGTAGGCTAGTCCTTTTAGGATGTTCCGCGTTATGGCGTGTATTGGTATACTAGTCTTTGACCATGTTTACCATCAAAGGTTACTAATCTGCTTTGCATCCTACCTGTGGTTTAGCTTGATTGGTCATTTGTTTAAGTGTAACTTTCCGTTGATGGAGATACCTTCTCTCCCCACATCTTCCGCCATCCCCCCTCAGTGTTTTTAAGTTATCAGATCTTACGGTTGGCACATGGTACATGGGCTGACATGCATTTTCCTGATGATAGCAATTTGACTCATGGGGAGTCACTAGCGTTTTATCTAAGTCATGTCACTTCAATACCGTCACTACATTTGCTGGGTATCTGGTTGTTTTCTTATGTTGTTTATACGTGTTATTTCAGTTTACTTTATTGTAATAACTGGATAAGGTTTTGGCTTCTAGACATTGGTCACTTTGTTTCGAGAATTTGGTTATGTCCATCTATCTCGACTGGCCCATTTGTCGACTAGAATACTATGTCATTTCGCTTGTATGTGTTGTTTGTGTGTTGTATTAATAATATCGCTATTTACCAAAAAAAAAAATCTTTATATTCTTCTTTTAGAAGAAAAAAATCTCCTCAGGTTAAATTGTCTTAATTACTTTTTTTTGGCAACATAAATTCGTGAGTTATTATTATTATTATTATTATTATTATTATTATTATTATTATTATTATTATTATTATTATTATTATTATGGACGATGGTATTGTTTATATAAATTATTTATTATTCTATATATATATATACCGCTTACGTAGCAATCTACGGTCTTCCGGAACCAAACTGTATAGAATTACTATTTAAATGGAAACTTTAAATTAATTTGTTTCTTTAAATTGCGTAGATACTAAAATAGGAGATAAAAATACTTATTAATTTTCAATCAATAAATATTTTCTATCTAAATTTATAGAACCCCTATTAAATTCCAACTAAATTAGGAAACGGTGACAGGGCAAACTGCCCACGTGTCAGCCAGAGGGCTTCCATTGCCGAATTAATATAATATAGTAGACTAGAGGCTAACCCCGCGCACCGCGCGGGAGAGAAACTTCAAATAAAAATTAAATTAAAAAAAATTAAGTTGTCTTAATGTATTGAATATGCAACTATATATTAACAGTTATTTGAAATTTTTAATATATTTTTTATAGAAAATTAATTAATAATAATGGATTAATTTAATAAAAATATTTTATTATAATTATTATTTTTAATATTTAATAGCATTGAAATAATCAACATTATATATCATTTGTACTACGCATATAAATGATATATAATATAAAACTTGCATTTTTAACATCTACTCATTTATGTTTGTTGATATTTGTTGAATAATTCTAAATTATCCTTATTTAAATTTGTTAATATACATCTAATATATTTTACAGGAGTGAATGAGTTAATTATTAAATTCCATATATCTTGCTTTGATGCATATAAAAATGCACCTCAAAGCTACTATTATAATTTTTTAGTCGATCATATATATTATTATTACTACTATTATGTGGGTTTTTTTTATATACAATATATTTGTTAGCTTAAAACATTCATTTTAAAGCAATAATATTTTATTTTTATTGTGTAACATAAGTATAAAGTTATTTATAGTAATATCATTTTTTTTGTAATAGTATAATAAAATTATTATTTTTTTTATTATATATATATATTTTTTGTTTATGTAGCAATCTATGAAGTTTTAGAGGTGAACTACGTATATGTATCATTTAAATAAATTTTTTTAATTAATTGATATTTGATTCTTTATTTTAAGTAGAGTTTAAAATATAAAATAAAAGTTTTTAAATTTGCAATCACTCAATATTTATATTAAAATATGATACTTTTTTTTCTAAATTTGTAGTTACACAATATATTCTATATAAATTTGTACAGCCCTAATTAAATTCTCATGATACTATAAAATAATTCATATAAAAAAATATGTGTATGTATACATACATGCAAAACCTTATTAAACTTCTTTCATAATAGACAAATCTTACAATGTTCATCATATTTCCATGAGTTCTTACGGATTCTTCATCATCTTACTTTATGCCCTAACATAATTGAATTAAACAATAAAAAAAAAAATTGGATTATGTAACATTAAAGAGATAACCGTTAAGCTCAAGCAGAACTGCAAAATTACTCTACCTTACAATGATGATAATCATCTAGTAATGAGATATCTCTCTAGCAGTTTCTACAATTTCTTTCCCCCACGACTAAGGTCTTGAAATAGTTGCAATATACAAAATATTTCAAATTATACTACAATACATAAATTATATTATTTCAACTACCTCTCAACTTCATAGGGCTAAAAAACTACAGTGAGTGCACAATTATATATATATAAAGCAGAAAATTTGAATTTGTCCCCACCCTCTTTTTGTCCTGACACCCTAACTCTTTGCTCTCTTTTGCCGCCCAACCCAAAGTAATTCTAACAGTTGTGCCGCTTCACTTCAATCGGACAAAGGTAACTCCTCGACTCGATTCATAATTTGTTTCAACTCTCTTCCTCTAACCATCCCAACTTTGGTACATCCCGCATCTTTCAATTCAACAATTTCGTTAGCCCGCTATGTTGCTCTATTCCATTAGCCTGTTGTGTCTTGCTTCACCGAAGACTTCCAGAGAAAACCCGAATCCTTTCTTCCTGGTGCTCTTTCGGATTAGCTGCTCTTCCTACAGAAAATTCTTACTTTCCGGTGGACTATTGTACCTTGCAGAGATCAGATGTCGTTCATTTTTCCATATGGATTATTGCAAACAGCGTGAAGATTATCGCAAACTGCTCCTTTCTTCCCGACAACCATTCTCCAACTAATCTACAACTATAGATTCTTAATATTGTAAGCCTACTAACCTCCATGGGTCTTCGACTATACTTTCGTCCAATTATGCTTAGAAATCTTGTACTCTAATAAACTTCACGGATCTCCGACTTTACTTTCATGTTTAAATTAAGAAATTGCCACTATGCAGCCTCAAATTTATGCTTTCAAGGTACCATACATTTATGCACACAACCTGCTCGACAACATGCTCTAATGACTTGGTGTTTAGAAATTAAAAATAATGAATCTATGCTTCTGTTGTGTCCTAATTTTGACGCTTTATGTTTTTATATTATTTTGTATGCTTTTGTTAAATTTGTATATTTTGATTTCTCGAAAATGAATCAATGGAGAGCCTTTGGACTTCATTAACATATGAATGCTTAAAGAAAAGTGATGGTACATTCTTTCCCAAATTCAATGTATGCGCTCTACATGACATTTCTCAATCTGTCAATGAAGCATTCAATTTCTCAGTAACTTGCACCAAATTGAAGCCGATTGACTCATGATGTTTTAGAAATTTATGCTCTTTGGTTTCAATTTTCAGATCTCGAAGAAAAGATGGATTGCGGTGTTTCGATCTGAAGAGGACAGAATGAAGGAGTATGTGTATTTCTCCTCTGTATCTGATATCGTGAACTATAATGATGACAAAAGCGATGTGGCTTGGGTATGATTTGATTCTATCATTGCCTATTCTCTACTTTAATTTTAGTTTTGGTTATCTTAAACATATTTTTGTAGTTGAACAGAGATATAATGTTTAGTTGGAACAACTTAACTCCAGTGTTGGTCAGAGAAACTCTAGGTCATTCAGATTGGTAAAAAAATTCCCGCCCTCCACAGAAACAAAACAACTAATTCATAGAAGTGAATTTAGGTGCTTATTGAATGGCTTAATGCAACATCTTGCATCCTTTATTGATATATGAGTGTGAAGTTAAGACTATTCTTCTTCACTTGGGTACCACTGCTAGGGTGTGTACAGGTTGCTAGAATGGAAACTAATCCAACTGAATTCGCAAGAATTCCATCCCTTAATCAAGATGTTGAATGCGAGAAGCTATCTGCATTCTTTAGGCAGCAGAAGTACCTAAACACTGCAACAGCGCCTGCCCTTTGCAAAAATAAGCATTTGATAATCATAAACTTCAAAGAACTTGAGCGGCAATGTGAATCTGGAATATATATGCTTGCAAGTTCTATCTATGATTGGGTTCCTAGGATCAATTATAGAAATATCATGATGAAGATGCTTGCTTATCCAGCTGCAACAAAAACAGTGAAGCAGATGCATTTACTCCGGGAAAAATGTGAGAGCAGTACCAGATCTAGATTTGCCCACCATTTTAAGTTATAAGAATTTTATTTGCACCCACCACATTGGTTCCATGAAATGTTATTTTGGTTTCTTATTAAATGAAGAGTTCTGGCGTGTGGATTGTATAACAAATAGTGTGTAAAATGAATGAACGTTCAGGTGTCTACTATACAGTCATGTTGTTCAAAAGGAGGAGGCACCAACAAGGTGGTGGAGTCATTGCAACACAAGTTCCCTGCTGCTCTGAAATCTCAGTTGAGGAATAAAGTTCGTGAAGTAACGGATTTTGTGGACAATCGGTGGCAGGTCAGTGATGGTCATTTGTCCTCTAATCTAATTATACACAAAAACAAACAATAAGAGAGGTTCATCAGATGATGATGATGCATTGGAGAATCAAGTCTTGCTAACTTTGACATTATTTTGTGAGTGTATAGGGATGCTGACAAGATGAAGTCATTTTTAATTATGGCTATATATATATTTACTAAACGGGATTATGAATGATATTTATTTATTTTACATATATATAATCTCGGTTTACGAGTATTCAGTATTTTTGTGTTCATTACTAACTCTTTTTTTTTAAATGAACAGTTTATAGATAATTATAAATTGAAGTTTAAAGAAAGTATATATACATGTTATCTTTACCTTCTTATACTAAAAAATATTCTCACATTTGCAATGGTGATGTAAATTTAATCAGTTAGATTTTATTTTGGCCAAAGTTTGATTAAGTTGTCCTATCTTATCTTTGTTGGGTACGTAATGAGATAGCACCGAAAGTTATGTGAAGTATTAACACATGTTCTAGAGTAAACTTTTAAGTATTTTGTTAGAGCGTGGATTGTAAAATATACCGCCTAATATATTATTTGTATTTATTTTTTTATAATGTTTGTGTTATATGCACGTGCAAGCGCACGTGCTAATATTCTAGTATATATATATGTGAATTTGCATAAGTACGTTTTTAAATATTTTATATAGTTATCGAATATATCATATAATTGGAAATCTAGTCTTAATTTATCTTACATGATGAACAATAAATACATATTTAATCTAAATTTGTGTACGTAATGAGATGATATTTTCATTAACCAACAATTTCAAACCCTAGCCATAAATAATATGCATAAATAATAACTTCACATTATTACATATAAGAAAACTAAAGTAAACCGGATAATGAATACCTTCCAAAGTTGGCATCGCTCTTGTCCAACTTATTTTTAATTCCTACCGCCCAAACCAATTCCAAGCAAGAACATAAACAATAGATATTAACCTAGTTAGTAACTGTTTTAACATAATCATGAAAAACAAACAATCAAACCTTATTATAAATATACAGCATACCAAAGTAGAGTCGCAAGCCATCGACGAAATCCGCTAAAAAAAATTAAAAAAAAAAAAAAAAAAACTAAAGTAAACCGGATAATGAATACCTTCACTAGGTTGACATCGCTCTTGTTCGATATTTTTTTTCAAGTCCTACAACCCAAACCAATTCCAAGAAAGAACATAAACGATGGACATTAACCTAGTTAGCAATTGTTTTGACATAACTCATGAAAAATAAACAATCAAACCTTATTATATCATATGGACTCAAACATACGGCATACCAAAATAGAGTCGCAAGCCATCGACGACAACCGCTGAAAAAAAAAAATTAAACAACTACTTTGTCTCATAGCCGGTTGCTACCTCCGCAACTGAAAACCTCATCTATGTATATTTATATTGATTAGTTATTATGCGTGCCTGTGTGGAAAAATAAAATTTACTTATTTTAGTTAACTGCTTATTCGTAATTTCTTATGTTTTTAGCAAGAAAAATCTTTATACCAATATAAAATGTGAGAGTTGTCTTCACCCCCAAAAGGTACCTCTTGAACTTTTTTATTTTTATTTTATTATATATATATATATATATATATATATATTATATGTAGTTTCCATATTTTTTATTTTATTATATATATATACGTGTTATATTTAGTTCCCCTATTTTTATAAAATTGGCGATTTAGTCTTTTTAAATGTTTGAGACCCGTCTATTTATCTTTACTATTACTAAAAAAACAATTTAGTTACATTTTGTTATTTTTAGTTTTTTAGGTCGCTTAATTGGTAGGTCACCGTAGTTATTATTAATTTTTCCATCAAATATAATTATCAATTAGATTCAACATGCATTCAATAGGTGCAAATGTAAGGTAGATGCATTTTTCCATTCACTATATCACCGATTTGGGGATGTTCCGCTTGTTGACATTTTTGTATCAAATAAATTAGTCACTTGCGAACTCATATAACATATCAAATATAAATCAAACGTGGTTCTTGAAGTTTGACTTTACATATAACATGTTACTCAATGTTTAATACTTAATGACTCGAACTATCGATTTAGTTCTTGCGTTTGTAAATTTAATCATATTTGGTATCTCCTAATTGATAGTTGAATAAATAGTTAAGTTGAATTCAAGTATTAACTTTAGACATTAGTGTTTTAAAAAAAATTGATGATTTAGTCCCTACAATATTTGAGTATTACTAAAAATTTCATTAGATAAATTGCATTAACTTTTTTGTTAAGGCCGCTTAACTGACATGTTACATTAATTATCATTAACTTATTAATACAATATACCTATAAATTTGAGCCACCCATAAAGTATGATATGTACTCAACTCATGCAAACTTCGAGTACATGTTGAGATTTTTTTGTATCACATAGATCAGTCACTTGTCAAATCATATCAAATGTCAAAATATGGGTCAACCACGGTTCTTGAATTTTGATCTTTTACAGATAACCTGGTACTCATTGTCCAACATTTAGGGTCTCGAATCATTAATTTAGTTCTTCCGTCTGTCAATTAAATCAAATTGTAACCTAATTAGTTGTTAAATAAGTAATTGACATATCAAGTATAAACTTAAGATTTTAATGAATTGAAATTTCCTTTAGCGTCCCGTTGACCATTTTTTTTTTCCTTTAGCGTTAAATCAATTTTTGTTGGTATTATGATATAAAATTGCATGAAAAGTGTATAAGTACGTTTGTATAGGTCAAAGTGCTCCACCGATGACTCTAAGTGGCGAATTACGGGCTTACATTCTTCAATCCTCAAGTTGATAAATTAGATACAACTTTGTCGTTAATAACTCACATCATGCTCAATCCAACTCATTATTAGTTATAACAGTAAATTAGTATCGTAATTAAAAACAATTGTTAATTTTTTGACTTAATTATTCTCTTCTATTTTTCCTGTTTTGAATTACTTTGTGTCGTTCTTTTCGATCAAAGATTCATTTCTCGCAACCCCTAAACTTGGCCATGTATTAACTACATATTAAAATATTAGAAAACTGAAGATAAATTATGTATTTTGAAATTTAGACGATTGATACGCGTGCAACGCACGCGTTAATAACTAGTATTCTTAAATATGTAAATAATAATTAATTACGGCTATGTGTATATTTATGTAATATACATACATTGATTTGTTTCTTTACGACTATATATTACTTATTGTAATATATATTTACGACTATACTCATCACTATTTTTTGGCAACAACGAAGGACGTATAAAATATATTATAGTAACTATTAAATTATTATATTAACTCCACCATTTTGCAAATAAAATAATAACAATTTTTCTAACGTTTCTTATATTACTAGTTGTGGCGCGCGCGCGTTGCATGCGCATCTAGTTAATTTTAATTCTAAAGTTTCTCTAAAGTTATATAAGTGATAGTAAAGTTAAGAAGACAAATTAAGAAATAGTTTTATAAACAGTATGAGTAGTATCGAATAGTGTCAGATGATTTTTGTACCCAAAATGTATAGAGGAATATGGAGCCCTTTAAGTTTTTGATGCATTGTTCATTGCTTTCGGAATCCGAATCATGTAGACGTTTTTCTTTCAGAATAAAATAACCATCATCTCTTATTTGGAGCTTGTAATAGTAATATTCACGGCATGAAACTCTCTTTGCTGAAACATGGGGCCTTTCTTCAAAATGAGATAAATTATGTCATTACAATTGGTGGCGCCATACAGTTAGACTTACGTCAATAAATTGAAACATTAAATAGATGATGGTAAGATGTATGATTGATGCTTACGTTCACTTTTAGTTTCAGTGATGAAATTTGTGTTGAGACAGAGCTACTTGAGCTATCCTGGCCAATAGACATAAATATATTTAGATGTCACGTGTGTCATCACCGTAAGAAAATAGAAGAGGGTACTGTACTGGATCATAGTAGCCATAATAATGACGTATACGGTGTCGTTCCCCGAAGGTGGATTGAATGGTGATTTCATAGTCACAGTGGGCTTGACTATTATTAACTTCAACCTAGATAGCATCAATATCATCTACAGAAGGGCTATTATAGATGCGCCGATCTAGCTGGGTATCACGTAAGATACGGACGTAACACATTTCTTGTGGTAGATATGCTAGTTTCAAAGTACACGAGTATAGGGGTTGATCAATAATATATGCATGGGTGTTTGTATAACTGTCTCGCTAAGACAAGGATCAGTAAATATGAACATCCGATTATGGAGCTCATTTGAAGTATCATAGAAAAACAATTGCAAAAAGCAAGAGTTTCACCTGTTAATAGAGCTGGCAAGTCATTGTAAACTTGCATTTGGGCTCGAAAGGTGTAGACACCATGTGTTGAAGAAACAAGATCTCTATCGACGCGGAACACCAAAAGAAGTGAGTGAGAAAAGACTATTATAAGCCCTTATATGTGCATGGAACTCTGCACATTTGTTGCCTCCATCTTTAAATAATTTCTTAAGAGGCGCAGGTGTTTCATGTTGAAAACGTTTGCCCCCACAATATTGACAAAGAGAGGATATATACTTCCAGCAATAAAGGAACACCTACAATATTATAATTGAAATTTTGTATTAATCAAGTTCGAATTATAAATGTGTAGGTCAAGTTTGAACTTTGAAGTTTGTATCCAATTCCTACTCATCACCATTCTAATCAACCATTCCAATTATTCTAAACATAATAATAAATCCTAAATATGCTGAATTTATTATATCTGAACTTAATAATAATTTAACTATTACTTTGTAAGATACAAATAAGAGCATTACAGTTGATGAAAACTTAAAGTGTATTCATTAAGCATATATTAGTGCTAGTTCATGGTGCGTAATCTTTGCTGCATATGTTTAATGTATATATTTATCACTAATTTTCCTCAATTTTTCAACTAATTAAGCCTCCCTAAATCTTTCAATGATTATTTGTTAGTCAGATGTTTGCATTGCGTTAAGTAATGAATGAATAAATACATGCAGCCTGCATGATGCAGGAGTAGCTGTCTCTTAGGAAGAAGAATGTATAATAGCTGCCCTAAGTAACATGTCATTTTCACGGCGTCGTTTACGGCGTTACGCATAAGACGTCTGCTTTCCTTTTTATCATTCGAGGTTAAGTTGGAACGTCTGTCTTGATTATAGAAAAGACCTCCAACTTCATTTATGAGTCCATCCATATATGGCATGGTTTTGCATATTTTCAGAGTTGAGGGATATATATATATAAGTTAAAAACTTGAATGAATAATTATTATTTTTTGCCATTAATTCTAGTTTTTTTTTTAAAGATACCAATGAAATTTAAGTGCCAAATTTTATCGGATAACAACTACAACATCATTAAATACGTACAATATCTTGTACCGTTCAGTTGAAATCAATCATTCAATAGTAGAAGTTACGAAGAAAAAGTAGATAACACTATAGACATGAATACGGAGAACGACATGCATATATATGTCATCAGACAGAGGCGTAGCTATCCTGGAGAATGAGGGAACATATGCCCCTCATTCTTAGGAAAAAATTATGATATATATATATATATGATAAATTTGATATGTAATTGGCATTGAAGTTTCATCATTTACATTTTTAGTTATATAGATTATATATTTTCTAAACTTAGACTTTCTACTTCATATTTTTTATTTTGTTATCTAGTATGTACTGGAATAGTGATCCCATCTAATATATAATGGAATAGTCTACCCCTATTATTTAATTGTTGGCTCCGCCATTGCCATGAGACACCACTTGGTTGAATTGAAGAGTGTAATAATTGTACACCAATTGGCTGATTGTTTCATTCATGTCTTTATGTATGAAGGAGCAACAACAATGCCAAATTATAACTATGATTTATGGAGTAATTAGCTTCAGGCACTGAAGACAAAAAAAGCACAATATGTTATATCTCTTAGAGAAAAGTATGTAAAACATGCAACATAACATGTAACAAGTTTGAAAAATATGATTTTATGGACCAATATGTTTTAAAACTTACAACATGTTTGAAAAAGATGGTTTTATGGACCATTTTTTCCTTTTTAAAATGTACAACATGCTTACAAAAGATGGTAAAATGACTATCGTCCACTTGTTGTCACTAGTCTCATTAAGTGGACACGTGCGGATCACGTTTTAAAAAATAATAATTATTGTTATTATTATTTACATCCACCCATTAATAATCATTGCTATGTATAAGTTAATTTCTTATTTTAATTATTATTTTTTTTTCTAAAAATGTGTTTCGCACGTGTCCACTTAATGAGACTATTGATAACAAGTGGACGGTATGTTATTTTAACATATTTTGCAAGCTTGTTGTACATGTTGGTCCATAAAACCATCTTTTTCAAACATGTTGTACATTTTAAAACATATTGGTCAATAAAACAATTTTTTTTTTTTCAAACATGTTGCATTTTTTTACCTACTTTTCCCTCTCTCTTAATATGAAAGGCAAGCTATTAATTGATTTAGACAGATAACAAATCGAACCCTATATATGAAGATACTACTCCACTAGTCCATCAAAGATCCAACATTAAAGAAGATTAAAAAAGTCATCTATCTCCTAAGGGCTGAAGTTGCCTTGGAACTTAGAACAGCAGCATAATTAATTACATCATTAGAACTGATATATCCAGTTGGCAACAATTGTGCATTAACTACACTACTGCACACATACAAGTTCTAATTTGGTATAAGGACTAGATAAAAAAAATAAAAATTGAAATACCTAACTAATGTAAATGTAAAGATGAGCAACGGACTTACTGGTAACATGAATGACAAAGAGATATTAAAGCCATAGTTTTACGACCACTGGGAACCGGGGCATCAGACTCCATATCCATCCCGAGAAGCTAACTGCCTTGTATTCTATTGACCAAGAGACAGACAACATAATTAGGATAGTAGACATACACTTACGAATTTTCTCGATCAAGAATAAGGCATGAAGTACCGTGTCGACTCATCCGAGTACCGAATCAGATTGCTGGCATCAAGTGGCTCGATTCCAAACCTCCGAAATCAGTCCTTTACGTGTCATTCGGATCGATGAACACGATTCCGGCGATGCACATGATGAAATTGGCAGTTGCGTTGGAGGCGACCGGGAGAGATTTCGTATGGGTGGTGAGGCCGCCGACAGGGGTGGACATCAACTCGGAGTTCGACGGCGAGAAGTGGCTGCCGGAAGGGATTCGAGCGGCAGATGGAGGAGTCTGGGAAGGGGGTGCTGGTTCGGAAATGGGCGCCCCAATTGGAGATGGGGCCACGCGGCAGTGGAAGCAAAGTGATGTGATCAGAACTGTTGGTCTGTGGTCGGAATTAATCAGAGTGAATATGGTTTGGGCGGCCAATTTTGAGGTGCAAGGCGTACCGTGGTAATCTTGGGAAGGAGTAGTTGCAGTTTATTTTTGTTGGTGGGAGGTTCGTCATTAGGTGTGTGAGTGGACGGAAGATTTTGTGCAAAACAGTTTCCACATATTTTTTAATGAAAAAGAGCCGGTATGGTGTTTTGTTTTTGGTTGTTGGTTTGTTTGGAATTGTGGACCGGCCAAGAAAATGGTTGAATTGTGGCACCTTTTGGAGAGGTAACACACTCTTTGGGGTGAGGACAAGTTGCATATGTTATATTAGTATAGTACTAGCCACTGACTGCGCGGGATAAAAATTAAATTGAAAAAAAATAAAGTTATCTTAATTTATTAAATGCGCAACTATATCAATAATTATGTAAAAAAATTTAAATACATTCTTGGATAGAAAATTGATTAATAAGAATGCATTAATTTAGTTAAAGTATTTAATACTAAATATTATTTAAAATATTTCATAGTGGTGAAATATTATATATCATTTTTTATAGGATGTATAACTAATATAATATAAACTTTGCAATTTTAACATGTACGCATTTTTTTGGTAAATATTTGTTGAGTAATTTTAAGTTTTTTCTTATTTAAATAAGTAAATATACATATTTTAATAATTATAAATTTTTTGGTGTTTTTAAATTCACACCTACAATTATTTTCATTAATGAAGCATTGTGGCGATTATGATGGATAAGTTGATAATAAATGTTTAAATCTAACTGGTTAAGTTGGAAAGTATATTAATTACTTTTTAATTGGGCCAACAAATTATAGTACTTATTGTTGTAGCAGATCTTATAATAAAACTAATTGACATCTTGCTTATATATATAGATTTTTCTTGGTAAAAATAGATGCACCTATTAATATAATTTTTTCATGGTCGATACTATATTATTATGTTTCTTTTTTTATATAATAATATATTTGATAGTTTAAAAATTCTATTTTAAAGCAAAACTATTTTAGCTTTGTTATATAAAATATAATGTTATTTTTTATTTTGCCATGAATATAACGCTATTTATAATAATGTAATTTTTTTTGGTATATGACATGAAGATCTTCAATTAATAAGCTTATTGACCAACTTCATTCGTGACTAATATGGAAAGCTTAAATTCTTAGGACTTACCAAGTTTGTTGCTCTCTAAAAATACACAGTTGTATCCGACATTTTTATTACTGACGACGATAATGTTGTAATGAATACAAAAAAGGACATGTTTAATATTATTGATGAAGAACGACGATGCAGAAGGCGAGCAAATATGTGGCTTCTAAGTGGAGCTTGTCGTCCGACGACTCACGCTAGCTACAATTGGATTCAATTTTTCATAAGTAACTTTAAAAACGATATGTTTATTTTTATCGTTGATATATGGAGATAAAACAACCCAAATCCTATTGAACTTTTCTATATACATATATATATATATATATATATATATTAATAAGGTCGTTGAGTACGTTTTCACATTATTAAAATCAAAAGCAAAAAGATTTAAGTATCCAAAACACAATGAAAAGTCATTGTAAAGACTGTAGAGTTAAGTAAGGGAGTGATATTGCACCAGTGACATTGACCTACAATACAAATATTCCACAAAATTAACGAAATTGAGCAGTAAATAGAACAACAATACTCGTTCAACATCATCTGTTATCATGATCATAAAAGCACTTACCTTAATGATCTTTTTTTTGTTCGAATTGCGATATTGATAGAAGAGGAGTTATGTTGGGGGTAGAGAGTAACAAATAGAGAGGCTAGGGTTGTGGTGGACTTACTCACGGCGCCTATATATAACTTGTGGTAAAGAGAAGCTAGGTAGGGTTTTTGCATAAATTACTAATTAGAAAATTTTGTACAAATATAATATATATATATATATATATTAATATACATATTTATACCTAATAATAATAATAATAATGAATAATATATACATGTATAGAAATTAAGACGTATACGCTACGTATAAAACTTAAACTATATATTATATTATATTATATTATATTATATATATATATATATATATATATAAAGTTTGGTGTCATGATTAAATAAATAAACTAAATATTGCTATAATTAATTAATCTACGTTTCTTTAGTAAATGTATATATAATATTTTATTTTGAGTTTGTGTTGGTGATAGTGAGTTTCTTTATTTTACTTATGGTCTAAAATAGGAGACAAAATTATTTTCTGAATTTACAGTTAAGTAATATATTATATTTAAATTTGTAAAAACCTAATTAAATTAAGAAACACGTATTGATTTTACTAAAATCTCTAGTTATTTTAATTGTGAAAATCCATTGATGGGTTTCAAAATCGCAACATACATAATATGAGCTATTATTTTGTTTTGGTATATATACAATATATTATAAAATGTTATGGTTCATTTAGCCTATCTACTATGTATAACGTGATATAGGAGATTACTTAGCTATTGAATATAATATTATTATTTTATAGGAGATTACTTTATATAATATATATAATGTAATTTTTTATTATCTATTATTATATTGCTTTATATACGTAATCTTCTATATATATATATACTGCTTACGTGGCGGCCTACGGTCTTCCGGAACCAAACTGTATAGATATACTATTTAAAAGGAAACTTTTAATTAATTTGTTTCTTTAAATTGCGTAGAGACCAAAATAGGAGATAAAAATACTTCTTAATTTTAAATCAATCAATATTATGTATCTAAATTTTGAGAACCCCTATTAAATTCTGATTAAATTAGGAAACGGTGACAGGACAAACCGCCCACGTGTCAGTCAGAGGGCTTCCGGTGCCGAATTAATATAATACTAGCCACTAAACCCGCGCACCGCGCGGGAGAAAAAAATTCAAATAAATAAAAAAATATAAAAAAATTAACTTATCTTAATTTATTGAATATGTCACGTTATTTAAATTTTTTAATAGTATATATTTAACAAAGATTGTCTAAAGTAGATATGTTTTCTTTGATACATAAGAATTATTTTTCTTTATCATTTTTTTATTTTTGAGTTTTACATATATATCCTTACACAATACATTTAAAAAAAATTACGTACATTAAATATTCATTAGATTTTATTTGTGTTTGAATTTTTTAATGTTTTCTTTTTCCTTTTTGCATTGCTACGTCGTGAAGTTTGGATTGAACTCTTTTTATTAAGTAATTTTTAAATTTGGTTTAAAACATTGTTAGGTGCACATCTCTCATTCAATTTATATAATATTTTTCGTGTCATGTTGTATTTTTTATGTGACGTTTTTGTGTTAAATTAATTGGTACAACTTCGTATGGACACTGTTTGGACCGACCCATTAAAAGATGACACAAACCTGGCACGAAGTAACCTAAACGGGCGGTACTAAAATTTAGCCTTAATAATGAAAACTAAACTTCGAATAAGAGCATCCACAATGGTATTACGTAAGTATTACGTAAACATGAGTTCTACATGTTAATTTATATAAAGTGAAAAAAAACTCTCTACAGTGGTTTTATATAGCAGTCCTTAAAAATGGGATCCACACGTAAATTTATATTTAATCCTAGCAGATATATATATAATGAATATATATGTATAATCCTAGTTGTGTATATATCTTAGTTATATATATATTGGCGTGAAAAAAAAAAGATATTACATGTCTGCACACACCCATAACCTTTTGTAACCACATAACCAATGAACAAACCTAATTAATATTCATTGCAATTAAAAGGGTAGTGATGATATATGTACTTAGTTGAAGTCTTGAAAGCAACTATAAAACCCTTTTAGATATTTAAAGAAGCAATGTTTTGTGATGGTTGATAAGAAGAGTTGTTCAAGCCATTATCAATGAAATAATGGAAAATTAAAATATGTTTATAAATAGTAACTCGGAAAGATAAATGAAATTTGAAAGTTAAATAGTGTATCACTATAATGAAAATAACACTCACCTTTATAGTTGACGCATGCCCGATCAAATTGATGTGGGAAAGAATTATTTCATGTCTATGTACGTACACGCAAAAATGTTGCAACTACATAACCAATGAAGGCACATAATTAAAATTAATCGCTAATTAAAAGGGGTACTTAATTTAAGAGATATGCAACGTTCAAATACGGTTGATAAGAAGAGTTGTGGTTCCAAACTCAACATCAATATGGTTCAGATTAATAACATCACAAGGTATGATCACATCCTACAATCACTTAAAAATTGAAACAAATTTTCTTCTAGAAAATTAAAATTTCACAAACAATATGTAAAAAAGTAACGATAACAATTAATACGAAAATAGTTATCCTAAACATATACACAAATAGAACTAACGTTCTCAATACTGTTTCGACCAGGTTATTGCGGACTGTCCGCTGGATAACTAGTCGGGATCTTCGGGTTGGATGTAAGCTAAGTCCGCCTTCTAGGGTCGTGCGCGGGCCTTAGTTTCGTCTCCTGAATGAGGGTAAGTCCTTCTGGCTCTCTTGACAAATCGTCCGTCGGCACCTGCAAAGGAGCGTTACCAAGCAGTCCCCGTGGAGAGGGGGGGGGGGGGGTGCTCGGTGTGCTCGCTCCGACGCTCAACATCAGTAGTTTTCTAGAGAGAGAAAGAAAGGGTTTTTAGAGAGAAGTCAGAGCTTTTCCAAAGCTTGCCCAAAATGATTTTGGAATGAGTTCAATTGACCTGAAAATGTTCACCCCCAAGGTGGCTATTTATAGGCAACCTTGGACCGTAAACCGGTTTTGACCCGGTTCAATGTGGAAATGTGAACCGGGATGCAGGGGTAAGCTTTGGGAAAAGGGCTCTGACGCGCGTCTCAGGCGGCTGTCATGAACGGGACGCGCGCGCCTCTGAAACATGGGTCTCGGACACATAGGAGTTAGTTAAAATCGGGTCTCCGTATACGTCCGAGGCAAAATGGGGGGTGTGCGCGACACCCCCCGGGTGTTGGACTTACCCGGAATTCCGGGTAAGCTGGGCTTACCCGGAAATTCCGGACAAGCCGGGGCTTACCCGGAATTTCCGGGTAAGCTAGGCTTACCCGGAAAATTCCGGGTAAGCCGGGGCTTACCCGGAATTTCCGGGTAAGCCTAGCTTACCCGGAAATTCCGGGTAGGCTAGGCTTACCCGGAATTTTCCGGGTAAGCCCCCCGGGGTGCCGGGCAAGTTCGCGACTTGCCCGGTTTACCCCGATTAGCTCGAAATTGGGCTCTGTAGTGGGTCTTGTGCGTGTATGAGGTCCGAATAATTAAAACCGAGCCCGAATCATGCGTATATCCATCACTTGCCCCCGAGTTAAACAATGGCTTGACCTTTGTTTAACTCTATTCTAAGATAGGGTATACGCGTGATATGGGTCGTCTGCTTACCTTGAGTTTTGACCTACCAAGGATGGATGTGCGCGGCTCAGACGAGCTTCTTGCCTTAGTTTTTGAGATGATCACGGTTGATAACTGCGTGAGGGGTTAGTAGCATAACAGACTACGAGTAATATGATAAATGTGGTTTTGGAAAAAATGAGGCGTGAGCACACATGAAATTTTTCGGGTTTGTACGATGATCCAAGCAATATGGAAAGTTCATGCCACGACTAAATGTATCAAAGTGATAATAAATCATGCAAGTCTCGATAAAATGTTTTTCATGCAGTGTGGTAGTTTCCGGGAGCCCGTCGTCTGAGACGGCCGTCTTAACGGTGAGACGACGGGTTTGGGTGGATGAAATAAGGCCGGGTTTGGCAAATCACATGCAGCGGACATGATATGAAAAGTCATGGATGCAAATCATGGATGTATGCAATGCATGATGATGACGTGTGTATGACGTATGTGTAAAAGATGCATAGTCGTGTACTAAAAGACTTAGAAAAAATAGAGATAGGTAAAGGGTTACCCACACACTTATGAGGGAGCGTGTATCCCGGACGCGCGGGTCCTAAGCCTGCGAGGTGTGATGCATCCGCCGCGTCGTTGACGAACGAAGCATGTTCGCAGCGTATGTGTCGGGAGTCGAGGCCCTTGTTGATATAGTATTGCCCCCGGAGTAGAGGTGCTCGTAGTGACGTGATAGCGCCAGCCTAATGACTCGTCACCATGGTTGTCGTTGTTTGATCTTTGTTGACTGCCGTTGATTGCCGTCATAGGAAAATACTTAGAAAGTATTTCTTAATGGTCGACACTTCGTCATATGTCGACTGCTGACATGATGGAACACTTAGAAATATTCACTGACAGTCGGCACCTCGTCATGTGTCGACTGCTGACATGGTGAAATACTTAGAAATATTCACTGACAGTCGGCACCTCGTCATGTGTCGACTGCTGACATGGTGAAATACTTAGAAATATTCACTGACAGTCGGCACCTCGTCATTTGTCGACTGCTGACATGGTGGAAAACTTAGAAAGTGTTCCTTGATAGTCGAGACCTAGTCACATGTCGACTGCTGAGATGGTGGAACACTTAGAAAACGTTCCTTGATTAGCTCTTTCTTTCATGACCATACTACCATCCATACGCGTGCTAGCTGAGTATGCGCGCGCTTGTATGTGTGCGTCTGTATGTGCGCGCTTGTTCCAACACTTAGAATTTTTTCCTTGTTTGTTGCCACGCATGTTGTCACTATAGGCTTGATGTCGACGTATAGTAGGCGTCATCATGGTGGTTGATACGAACAGGGAGTTGCCCCCCTCGTAGGGTGTTCGCTATGTGATAAGTAGAGACTAACGAGTCTCGTAGGTATGTTGTTGTCTCCCATGTCGATGGTTACTGGGATTTCCCTGAGTAGGGTGTGTTCCGCGACTGCTACTTGGTTTTTCCAAAGTTGGGTGCATTCCACGACTGCTACTTGGTCGTTCCAAAGTTGGGTGCATTCCACGACTGCTACTTGATGTTTCCGAGGTAGGGAGAAGGCCAGAGGTTGGCGAGGCGACGTATCTTTCCATGGTGTCGGTCAAAGGTCGGCAAGGCGACTGCCTATCCATGTTGTTGCCGCTACCTGGCGTTTTCAAGGTAGAGTGTATTCTGCGACCGCTACTTGGCTTTCCCCAAGGTAGAGTGTGTCTAGCGATCGCTACTTTATTTTCCCCAAGGTAGAGTGTGTCTAGCGACCGCTACCTGGTTTGCGAGAGAGGATTCGTAAGGAACCGCTTGTATGTGCCCCCGGAGCCTTGAGCCGTTTTGAGGATAAAATTTGATCGAAAAGTGGTCGGATGGCATCTTGGTAATTATAACCAATTTTGTATGTCTCTGATTTCTTTAGCTCTTGAACTTGTCGCTTTGTAGAGCGCTTGAATACCTGTGTCACTTTGCACAAATGTGTGAAAATTTGATTAGTAGGTGGCCTAGGCCTTTGATGAGCGTAAGGATTTTTGACTCCCGAGCGGGAGGGTCCCTAGCTGTTTGTATGCGGACAGTTGGTCCGTTGGGTTGAATGTCCTTGCCAAGGACTTTGATGAATGTGGTTGATGTGTGTGGCTTGCGATGCTGTGCGCGCAGTGCTGCACCTAGTGTCTGCTGCTATTATACTTAGTTTCTGAGCGAGAGGTGTTACTCCTCCTCTTAGAGCGTCGATGCACGCGCGCTTGGTAGGAGGTGCACGCGCCTCGCAGATGTGAGTGTTTGGTAGGAGGTGTACGTGCTTCACACGGCTCTCCCAAATCTTGTAAACTGACGATCTTAGAGTGACAGTGGTACGCCATGACTTATCGTTGTGTTCCCGGAAACGACGCCAAGTGTGCAGGGCGGAGTCGCAGGCGGATTTCCTCAGACTGTTCCCGGACTTGGCGACACTCCTCCTGTTGGCCCGGGTATGGGGCTTGTGCCTTTAAAGGTTTCGTTGAGATTTTTCCCATGCTAACATGCTAATGGTCTTTTTGTGGTTGTCTTTGCAGGCTTGGTAATCCCGACGGTGGGGAGAGTTGCACCTGTCCGAGAGCCTGATGCTGACGTCCGTTCTCCGAGCGATCCTAAGAGGTCGACGTCTGCCGGCATGCCTCTTGCTCTTTCCTGCGACGAAGGGAAGGGGCCAATGTATGCGGATTCGACCATGCCTGCCTCCCGGTCGGGGAACGGCCGCTCAGCGGAGGTGCCTTCCTTGGCAGGTGACTGCGGTTGACTTCTTGTTGTATTGGTATAGTTTTGCCTTCATTAGTGGCTTAGTTGACCCGAGTGTTCTTCGGGTTGTTTGGGGAGGGGTAAGTCTCCCTGTGGCATGCAATGGGCTTGCTTGAGTGCATTTGAGCTGCTCGTACGTGCCCTCGGAGCCTTGAGGCTGCTTTGAAATGTGTTAAGGAGTTGCTCGCGCGGCTTTGCTCCTGTACGTTGTTTTCTTTTTATGCTGGATCTATCTTGTTTGCCTGGTTTCTTTGTGTGTGATGCGTTTGTGTTGAGGGAGAAGGCGCGCGCACATTCAGATGCTTCTTCCAAGGCTTCCGCTGATCTCAAGGGAAGTCAGGATTGGGCGTCTCAGCTAGAGGCGGAGCTGTTTGCCTTATTGTGCCAGGAGAAGGTCGACGCGGCGGCACATGCTGTGGTGCAGAAGGAGATTAAGGAGTCTTATGTTTCCCTGGGTGATCAGCTTGGGATGGTTGAGTTTCCTACTACGGCTGATTACTCCAAACTTCTCGAGAAGTCACGTGCTGATTACATGGAGTCTTTCTTTGTGGATTACTTCAGGAGGGTACACTCCCTTGTTCCCGATTTTCCTTTCCAGAGTGCTGGTCGGTATGCTGGCTATGCCCTTGGGGCTATTGCGGGGATCCGAGCGAGTGGTTTGACGGGACAGGCGTCCGTCCCTGTTGGTGATGATCGCCGGGGTGCTTTCAAAGGCCCAGCGCAAGATGTTTTCATGACTGATGTCTTTGGTTTTGGTGCTCCTGACGTTGGGTCAGGTTGATCTTTCTTTGTTTTTCCATGTGTACATATGGTTGCTCCCCTTGCATGGGTGATATTTTGACGGGTTGCATCTTGGGCTCGACTTTTAAGCTGGCTGGATGTCTTTACTTTTGAGCCCTGCTATATTATATATATATACCTGACATGAGATGTTAGAGAGATATAATACTAAGTATTATTTTGCATCTTCCCTTATTGCTGTCTCAATGACTTGTTCTCTTTTTGTAAGAGTGTTGCTCTATTGAATGGTTGATTTTCTTGATCCGATGGTTTTCCTTAGGAAATCGCATCTCTGTTGGTGACGGTTGTGGATGAGTTGGTATTACCGTCGTCTGTGGCTTTGTAAGGAGGATGATCCTTGTTGAAGTGCTTGTATTTCTTTATGAGGATGTGAACAGACTAGTATGTTCACATATTTGATGCTGTGGCTAAGTGTGGATGGATTAGTACGTCCGACCCTTGTCTTTGTTTGCGAGGGAAGATTCCTAACGATCCGCTTGTCCCCCGACTTTGTGCGAGGATGTGAATAGATTAGTACGTTCACATCCTTGTATGATGGCGAAGTGTGGATAGATTAGTACGTCCGACGCTTGCGTTTGTTTGCGAGGGAGGATTCCTAATGATCCGCTTGTCCCTCGATTTTTTGCAAGGATGTGAATAGATTAGTACGTTCACATCCTTGTATGATGGCGAAGTGTGGATAGATTAGTACGTCCGACACTTGCATTTGTTTGCGAGGGAGGATTCCTAATGATCCGCTTGTCCCTCGATTTTTTGCAAGGATGTGAATAGATTAGTACGTTCACATCCTTGTATGATGGCGAAGTGTGGATAGATTAGTACGTCCGACACTTGCATTTGTTTGCGAGGGAGGATTCCCAATGATCCGCTTATCCCCCGACTTTTGCAAGGATGTGAATAGATTAGTACGTTCACATCCTTGTATGATGGCGAAGTGTGGATAGATTAGTACGTCCGACACTTGCATTTGTTTGCGAGGGTGGATTCCCAATGATCCGCTTATTCCCCGACTTTGTGCAAGGATGTGAATAGATTAGTACGTTCACATCCTTGTGTAATGGCGAAGTGTGGATAGATTAGTACGTCCGACACTTGCATTTGTTTGCGAGGGTGGATTCCCAATGATCCGCTTATCCCCCGACTTTTTGCAAGGATGTGAATAGATTAGTACGTTCACATCCTTGTTGAAATTATTTTATCTCCTTGTATGCGTCGCGCTCCCTCTGTTTTAAATACAGGCATGAGCTTTGTTTAGTCTTGCTTTGATATCCTTTTGATGGCTTTTCTTGTTGATTGCCCTTTCCGCGTATAGAGTTAGGGCCTTTGTTGATGATGTATGTGGCTTGTTCCTGGTTTTGGACCGGGGTGGCTTGCCATTACATAGTGATTTTTCCTATGCAAGGAGTGAACTTGATATTCCTGGAATGTCTGAGACAGCTGTCTCCAGGTTCCTTCATTGAATGGCCCTGCTTGGTAGGGTGTTTGGGAGCGCGAGAGTTCCTGTCTTGTCCCTTGTTGGGGGAACTGCCTGTTTTGCTGTGCATTCCCGTGAAAGGTCGGGGTTTTTGAGATTGTAGGGCCTCTCTGCTGAAGTGCATTCATTGGAGGCGCCTGCGTTGGTGGCGGGGGCATATTTGCTCGTTGGTGGCGCCCCGTATCCTTGGTTGCGCAGGGCCTCTTTCGGATGAAGCAGCTGTTCGAGTGCCGCCATCATTTCTGGGGTGGCTGCAGGCGCAGCCTGTGCCCCTGTTGTCTGATTGTATGCCCCAGCATTTGGCATTCCGTATGGTTGCTCCAGCGTGTCGAAGTTTTAATGGGCGAAGCGTGGAGGAGCGTCGGTTTGCTATGTGACCCCTTGCGCGTTACTCCGAGAGTGTATGCTTCTTGTTGGCATAGACGAGGCGACTGAGGTCTCGCTTTGGCTCTGCGGGGGGTCTCTCTGAGCTCTCTGCGGAGGAGGTCTCATGCTTGACTCCGGGGTCGGAGTTTTCCTTAGACGTCCTGGTCCTTTTTTCTTTGTCTTAGTCGGCGGTGGCTGCTCGTTGCGTGGGGTCTCATGATTGTATGCCCCTTGCGTAAGAGGTTTCGTCCCCTGCACTGAAGCCTCCGTGTATGGTGTATGTGTTTTCCATCTTGCTTGTTTGTTTGAGTAACGCAGGCTTTCTGTTGCGTTTCCCACAGACGGCGCCAAGTGTTTCGACCAGGTTATTGCGGACTGTCCGCTGGATAACTAGTCGGGATCTTCGGGTTGGATGTAAGCTAAGTCCGCCTTCTAGGGTCGTGCGCGGGCCTTAGTTTCGTCTCCTGAATGAGGGTAAGTCCTTCTGGCTCTCTTGACAAATCGTCCGTCGGCACCTGCAAAGGAGCGTTACCAAGCAGTCCCCGTGGAGAGGGGGGGGGTGCTCGGTGTGCTCGCTCCGACGCTCAACATCAGTAGTTTTCTAGAGAGAGAAAGAAAGGGTTTTTAGAGAGAAGTCAGAGCTTTTCCAAAGCTTGCCCAAAATGATTTTGGAATGAGTTCAATTGACCTGAAAATGTTCACCCCCAAGGTGGCTATTTATAGGCAACCTTGGACCGTAAACCGGTTTTGACCCGGTTCAATGTGGAAATGTGAACCGGGATGCAGGGGTAAGCTTTGGGAAAAGGGCTCTGACGCGCGTCTCAGGCGGCTGTCATG
This sequence comes from Clarkia xantiana subsp. parviflora, assembly GCA_036873135.1. NCBI lineage: Eukaryota > Viridiplantae > Streptophyta > Magnoliopsida > Myrtales > Onagraceae > Clarkia > Clarkia xantiana. Next base: position 12,014,200 of record JAPTYO010000012.1, on the reverse strand, counting down.
AACGGGACGCGCGCGCCTCTGAAACATGGGTCTCGGACACATAGGAGTTAGTTAAAATCGGGTCTCCGTATACGTCCGAGGCAAAATGGGGGGTGTGCGCGACACCCCCCGGGTGTTGGACTTACCCGGAATTCCGGGTAAGCTGGGCTTACCCGGAAATTCCGGACAAGCCGGGGCTTACCCGGAATTTCCGGGTAAGCTAGGCTTACCCGGAAAATTCCGGGTAAGCTTAGGGTACCCGGAATTTTCCGGGTAAGCCCCCCGGGGTGCCGGGCAAGTTCGCGACTTGCCCGGTTTACCCCGATTAGCTCGAAATTGGGCTCTGTAGTGGGTCTTGTGCGTGTATGAGGTCCGAATAATTAAAACCGAGCCCGAATCATGCGTATATCCATCAAATACCAACATTGAATAAATTATCTTTTGATATCATCACAAACACAAATCATACGAACTTGAATTGTGTATATTGACTAAAAATATATTAGGGTTTGGGTGAAATAAGGTTTCTTAGAGGGGCAAAGATTTTGAAACGCTCCAAAGACAGGGGGGGCGATAGAGTAGAAAGGGCTTCTGCGGCGGCTAAAGGTCGGTAAGCTGGCATCTCTCACGTCGGCGGAAGAATTTCCTCTGCCCTAGGAGAGCGATCATCGCGAAATGAAAACAACATTCAATTACAATTATATGTGACGGCAAAAAAAGAGTGTTATACTTTTATTTATTATCATAATTAATTAATTAGAATAAACTAACAGTAATTACCTCACGCTCTTTATTATGGTGACCCTTAAATCTTCAACCTCGTCTAGAATCTCAAGCTAGATCAATCGACAAAACAGTATGTAGGTTTAATTTCCAGTCCGATTGCACAACGGGAGTACTTTCTCGGAGCACCTCTCGCGCATCCCCACTTCATGTTATTGGTCTTACAATCGTATTTTCGTGATTCCGATGTCGACATGTCACTTATGGCCCTTGGACTTGAGGGAATATAAAGTGAACGTACTTATCTTAGGTTTCTTGATTTATATCTCTCTTGGGCAATATTATATGTATATATATAACGTCATAATTATATATATATACATATATATAAAGAGAAATTTAGGTTTTTGGCCGATGTAATTCACGGTGTTAGAAAGGAAAGTATCATGTATGTAATATTTTTAATAATATATATTGTGACGTCTATACTTTTAAATGTACTATATATTGTTTATACAATATTTAGACATACGATATATATGGCATGGCATGTCCATTGTGGGTATACGAAAAACCAAATAGAAGAAGACTTTTAGTTTTATGGAAGGTTAGCTAGGTTACCTATTGAATTTCCTTGTTTTATTCTTTTTAAATTAATTAATTAACCATAATTGTTGTTAAATTGCCGTGTTTTATTTTTCTTTGACTGATTTATATTATACTAGATACTAACCCCGCGCACCGCGCGGGTAATAAAATGTTTAAATAAATATAAATTAAATATTTTTATAATATATATATATATTATGTTTTATATAGTTGTTTATAGAATAATAATTTGTTTCTAATAAAATATATACTAAAATTAATGAATATATTTTGGAATAAAAGTGAAAGAAGTAGTTATGATTTTAAAAACCAAAATAGAATCTTAGGAACATAACTATTTTAGAAGAAGAAGATAGTAATTTTGATGGCTAACATTGTAAAACACTAATATATATATAATATATGTTTATTTGAAAAAAATTATATGTATGTGTATCTTTATGAATATATATATTATGTTTGGAGTTAATCGTTATTGTTAACAATTTTTTAACAAATCAATAAAAGACTTTGTATATTGAAAAAATAAGACCACGTAGTTTTTTTTTACCACTAAGACTGTCGTGAGTAAGAATTTAATTACTATAGCTATATATATATATATATATATATATATGCACTATAATTGTAAGTTTTAAATAACCGTTAATCACTAACTTTATTTCTTAGTTTGCTAAACATTATTTGTTAAAAAAATTATAAATTTTTTATAATTTTTTTTACAATAATATATATATATTTAAGAATATATATGTTCGAAGTTAATTTGATATATATATATATATATAGTAAATTATATATATATAGAGAGCTAATATTATATAATATTATTTTTAATTTATGGATATATTATATTATATTGCTTTATTTTGCATATAGAGATGTCAATTCTATATATATATGGCAATTTTATATTTTACCTCCCAATTCTCTCTTTAATATCTACTATATTTCACCTATCACGTCTATATAGGTGAAATAATTAATCAATGTTTTTTAAATTATATATATGTAGAGCTAATATTTACGGCTAGGGTTTTGGGAAGTAGTAAATATTTTATTTAAATATATTATTATCATTAAAAACATATACGCTTACGTGGCGGCCTATAGTCTTCCGGTACCAAACTGTATAGATTTACTATTTAAATGAAAACTTTTAATTAATTTGTTTCTATAAATTGCGTAGAGACCAAAATAAGAAATTAAAATACTTCTTAATTTTCAATCAATCAATATTATGTATCTAAATTTAGAGAACCCCGATTAAATTAGGAAACGGTATCTGCGTGGACTGTCCACGTGACGGCCAGAGGGCTTCCGGTACTGAATTAATATAATATAATAGATAAATAAATATTGCTTACGTGGCGGCCTATCGTCTTCCGGAACCAAACTGTATAGATAATGAATTTAAAAGTAAACTTTTAATTAATTTGTTTCTTTAAATTGCGTAGATGCCAAAATAAGAGATAAAAATACTTCTTAATTTTCAATCACTCAATATTTTGTATCTATATTTATAGAACTCCAAATAAATTAGGAAACGCTGACTGGACAAACTGTCCACGTGTCAGTCAGAGGGCTTCCGATACCAAATTAATATAATATAGTAGATAATAGATAGTATAAAGATATTAATGTTTTTTTATCGTTTATTCTATATATATATATTATTACGTGGCGGTCTATGATCTTCCGAACCAAATTGTATAGATTTACTATTTAAATGGAAATTTTTAATTAATTTGTTTCTTTATTTTACGTAGAGACTAAAATAGGAGATAAAAACACTTCTTAATTTACAACCCAACAATATTTTATGCCTAAATTTATAGATCTCCAATTAAATGCCGATTAAATTAGGAAACGCTGACTGGACGAACCGCCCACGTGTCAGTCAGAGGGCTTCCGGTGCTGAATTAATATAATACTAGCTGCTAATCCCGCGCACCGCGCGGGTAAAAAAAAAACGTATATATATATATATATATATATATATATATATAGTTAAAAGACTTAATTTATGGTATTTATTAACTTGAAGTGTATTTCAACAAATATTTTATAATTTTTTTTGTCAAATCTTATAGATTAATTTAAAGTGTAGGCACCTCTAAATGAGCCCCCTCAGTTTTTAATCAAATTATCATTTACATTTTTAATCACTATAGATAATTAAACAGAAAATAATATATTAGTCTTTTATATCCCAATTTTTTCATTCAATATAGATAAATTATTTTGGTATAAATAATTAAATAGAATGTACACAAACCATTTTTTTTTGTTCAAAATCCTATTTTCGATTATATATTTAATATATATATATATGTTAAACTTATATAACCTTATAATTTTATGTCCATTAGAATTAATATAGATATATAAATTTGTAATTATACATTAATATAACTATCAATAATAATGGAATTATTTTACCATAAATATATTTAATAAAAATGTCAGGTGTAAAAAGTAAGATGAAATAATACTAATTATATGGGGAAAAATCTAATTATATTTCTATTTATTTAATGAAAAATTAATATGAGCTTTACTCATGCATTTTAATAATTATTTTTCTTAGTTAAGAATGTAGAGAGAATAAGATTTCATGTTATTACTCATGCATGCCCCAACATTAATTAATAATTAGTAACGTAAGTATGTAGAATTGTAAAGATTAGACTGTTACCTTCTGAAGTAGATTTTTGAGGCCGTAAATTCTCAATTTCACATTTTTCAAATCTTAAAGTTCATCTGTATCAATAGAAACAAACAAACAGAATTGTATATGCTAACACATGACATATAATATTCAAATTATACAAATCAACTATGATTTGGTAAAAAAAAAAAAACTAAGATATGCCACCGTGATCCGCATGAGAAATAATATTCTCTCAATTTCAACAAACCTATTTTTTAAATAGAAAACAAAGTTCTCGTGAGTATAATAATATTATATATATATATATATATATATATATATATATATATATTATAAAATATAATACAACAATACAATATTTGGTATATATACTTACAAACGCATTCTCCTTTACAGCGGTAGGAAGAATGTTTCTATAATAAACTCTTCAGTCTACTCTGTCTTATTGAGCCGCACGTCGAGACATAATACCTGACAACCTATTTATTTACATAAATGAATTTTGGTTTAACTTGACGTGAAGCATTTTTTTATATAGATTATTGAAAATCCTTTGGTAAGGAGATTTTGAACAAAAAAAAAAATAATAAATAATATTGATTAGGGCATTACCATTCTTTGCTGCGTAGAGAAAATGAAATCGTTTTTCTTTTGTAAATAAGGGAATGAAATCGTTGAAGCCTAGTAACTCGACCGCATACTTGAAAATATCATACACAAGATTAGACACTTCAAGTCATAATATGAAGAAGAAGACGATTGGACTTGAGATCATATTTGGAGTTGGAGGTAATGGTGATATTAGACTTTCCCTAAAGACGGTAGTAATGCTGCCAAGAGTCCCAACCCTGCCTTCGACCTTGATGTTTACTCTTATTTGAACTTCTCTAAGAAAGTTATGTACATAATATTGTTTTTGATGATGGGCTTGTGCAATCGATGACAAACAGGCTCCTCTTTTCTTGCATGCATTGGCACCGTTCTCTCATTACATATATGCATGACATCAACGGTAATGAGAGAATTGAAGAACCTCCTAAATAGCCAAAATAGGTCACCGTTAAAGCCAATGGAGATAGTTTGAAAGTTCTATGAAAAACAACTTAGGAGGTGACTTTGCATTTTGTTTGGGTGGCTAAAGGATGAGTCTTCGATAGGGGTTTTAATTCGACATATATACATATATATATATATATACATATATATATATATAATTGTGTATATAATATATTTTGTGTTTCTTTTATTTATCGATATATTATATATATTTTGTTTCTTTTATGGGGCGATTGTTTATTATAATATATTAATATTATATTCCTTTTATTGATTGTTCTAAATATATTTTTGCTTATAATATATTTATACCATAAATTTCTATGAAACTTGTCAAACCATAAATTTTAATAATAAATTGATGAAGGTGGTTTTAGGAAGTATTAAAAACACTAAACCGTAACTTTTGTTTATATTATTATAATTTTCTATTAGTTGCTTATAATATATCATTGCTTACGTGGCGGCCTACCGTCTTCCGGAATCAAACTGTATAGAATTACTATTTAAAAGGAAACTCAAATTAATTTGTTTCTTTATTGATTGTTCTAAATATATTTTTGCTTATAATATATTTATACCATAAATTTCTATGAAACTTGTCAAACCATAAATTTTAATAATAAATTGATGAAGGTGGTTTTAGGAAGTATTAAAAACACTAAACCGTAACTTTTGTTTATATTATTATAATTTTCTATTAGTTGCTTATAATATATCATTGCTTACGTGGCGGCCTACCGTCTTCCGGAATCAAACTGTATAGAATTACTATTTAAAAGGAAACTCAAATTAATTTGTTTCTTTAAATTGTATAGAACCCAAAATAGGAGATAAAAACATTTCTTAATTTTCAATCAATCAATATTTTGTATCTAAATTTAGAGAACCCCTATTAAATTAGGAAATAGTGACTACGTGGACTGTACACATGTCGGTCTGAGGGCTTCCGATGCCGAATTAATAGTAGATAGTAGACTAGATGCTAACCCCGAGCACCGCGCGGGTAAGAAATCGAACTTAAAAAAAAATGGAGTTTAGCATAAAAAAAAACTATTAAATTTGGATTTGAGAGATAACAGTAATTTGAAACTTTTTATAGATATAATATTGAAAAATGTATATATTTTAATTATTTACCTAACAAAATTGAAATATAAATAGATTTTATCTTATATTTATGTAGTTGTTGATGGATAAATGTCCAATTCGGGTTCGTATTTACGCTTCGGGCCTCGCAAACACGTCAAAAATTACATCTCAGCTCCGAAAAACACCTCCCACGGTATCAAAACGGTCCGGAGGCGCGTTTACGCGCGTCCGGACCGGACCTCCGGGTTGCATAAAGCAACCCGGACGTCCGGATTGCCATGCAATCCGGAGGTCCGGGTTGCGTGACAATTCGGACCTCGCCGAATTGCCCAAGTTCGACGAGGTCCGGATTGCCTTACGGGTATCGCGCTATTACCGTACCCGCGATCGCCGTTACGTGTAGAGAAGTCAAGTTCGTGCATTACCAATGTGGATGACGGTTCCCGTTTGTCTCCTTGAACCGTCGTCGAACCGCTCTAAAACCGGGTCCGGTCTCAAGGAAGCCTATAAATAGGAGGCCTTGGCCACCCATTTTCACTCACTCTCTCATTTGCCCAACTTTGGTATTTTGAGCTCTGACTTCTCTCTAGAACTTTCTCTCTCTAGAAAATTACCATTTTGCCACTATAGTAACTTAGGCATCGGAGAGGGCTCCGCTAGCACCACCCCCCCTCTCCGTGCTAGCATTGGTCCTTTGCGCAGGATCCGACGCACGAGACGTAGATTTGCCGGGTCACAACCTTGCCGGGTCACAACCTCGCCGGGTCACAACCTCGCCGGGTCACAACCTTGCCGGGTCACAACCTTGCCGGGTCACAACCTTGCCGGGTCACAGCCTCCGACGGAAGGGTCCTCACCCGCACAACCCCAGACGCGTCCTCGCGACCCGAGTCGTCCCGGACGCAACATTGGCGCCGTCTCCGCGATTCGAACAAAAAGCTACAGTACCACATAAATCATGGCGGGTGATCACAATCCTCCCGAAGAGGTGAAAAACCCAACGAAAGGACCCGGACATCCCAGGAACTCCCCCACAAGCAAAAGAACAGGATGCCAAGCTCCAGCTGGGAGCCAGTCAAGACCCTCCCGCATCCCAAGAGCTACTTCCATAGCCTCATCCATACCAATTGACAATGGGCCACAGAACGAGCAAAGAACGGGAACAAACCCGATGCCCACCATTACTCCAGCAATGATGGCTGCGCTGGAAGAGTTACTCGCACTCAGCGAGTTTCTAAAGAACCAAGGATATGCGGCTCAGCCACCTCCACCCAACCAAGGAGCCTTCCAGTACAAAGATGTCAACCTGTTACCTCCTTTACCTCCAGTCAACGAACAAGCTGAAATGATAGAGACAATGTCTCGAGTCATAAGTCATCAAGACACACTACACCCAAAAGAGGCATGGAAACAACCCTCAAAGCAGAATCAAGCAAAACCACCCTCAAGCGGTCAGCAAAGAAGAAATTGGCAGCCTCAGTCAAAACAACCCTTTCAAGGAGGTTTCAAGAAGCCAAAAGAAGTAAACATCGACAACTACATTCCCTTGAATGCCTCACTTTCCGTGATATTGAAAGAGATGAAAGATGCGAACATATGGAAGGAGCCAAACAACTTCAGGAAAGGCCAAATGGGAAAGGACAAATACAAGTGGTGTGAAAACCACGAGGTCTTCGGCCACGAAACAGACTGCTGCGTCAGCCTACGCAGTCGCATTAACAACTTCATCCTTAAAGGCGAATTAAAGCAATTCATTGAACAAGGCAACAGCCCTCCAAAGAAGACTCAAGCAGAGTCATCAAAAATACACAAGAAGGGTCCTTCTACAAGGACAAGCCAAGACGACGACATACCGATCACAGGATTGACAACAAGAACCCTAAAGGCAATAATTGAAAAAGAGATACATGTCTCCTGGGAAAAGAGGCAACCGCGACAGAAGAGGCCATTCCAGTCAAATGCCCAAAGGAACAAAGAGTCCAATATCACCAAATGGGTTCCATTAAACACATCGTTATCTATCATCCTGAAGGAAATAAAAGAAACCAAGCTATGGAAGAAACCCTCCAAATTCCGCAAGGGACCATTGGGAGAAGATGAAAGCAAATGGTGTGAAAATCATGAAGTGTACGGCCACGAAACCGAAAGATGTGTTGGGCTAAGATTTCAAATAAACAATTTGATCTTAGAAGGAAAAATGAAAAAGTATATCGACCATGGCAATAGGCATCAAATGAGTCCTCGCGTCGAGTCTTCAGGAAAGGGCAAAGGAAAAGAAATGATGGACGATAATCCACCTATCGCCAAGCGCCAGAAAAACAACGTCTCTTATGGAACCAATTGTGGCGACTTGTACAATCTTTGGAATATGGATGCACTTCCAGAAAACAAACCTCACCACCCACATGAGCAAACAACTGTCCTCCTTGACAAAGATGTTGAAGAACAACACAATCAAAGTAAAACTTGGGGGCATGACATCAACTTTTGTCCATCCCCAAAAGAGGAAATTGAAGAGCTCGACACGCTAGATGCATTGAGAAACTATGTGGCACGTGGCAGAACCAACTAGCCAACAAATCGCCTATGGGGATGTCAAACACATCACCAATCCCTTTATCTTACTTATCTCTTTTTCGGATATCTATGTTCAATCTTTTAAAGTTTAAGTACAACTCATGCTTATTAACTTCAGTAATTTTCAAAAGAAGTGATCACTAGACACTTTCTTGTAATCTGTCGTGAGAACTCTAAATATCTAATAAAGGATAAATCTACTTTCGTAGGTACATTATTATGACGCATATTACCTTGGAATAACGCCAAGTAACAACTACACACATATTCCTCGCGTCAACAACATAAAGTCTCAAGCATCTTATACGCGCAAGACTAAGAATCATATCACAATACTAAACAAGCCAGGGGCATTACACAAGGACAAGTCATGCACTATTAGAAGTCAAAACAATATAAACAATCAGGAAACAACGATACAACCGCTAAGCAACTTGGGGAGCACCAAGCTGACAAGCGCTCGACAATTCTACCTAACATATGCTTACCATAATCTACACTCATCATGTCCGCTAACAGGGAAGTTTCCTACACAAACAAGGAATCCTCGTATCAAATTCTTTTACTTCATTTATCATATGCATGATTATAAAGAAAATTTCATGACTTCATACTTTTGCAAACTTATAAAAGTTGCGACTATCTAACAAAAGCAACTCTACTCGTAGGTACATGTTACACTACGATTACTACTCAGGTATGATGACAAGTAGTAGCCTATGCACGAAAATCTACTTCAACAACACAAGCTAAGCATTGTGTGCAAGGAGGAAGTTATGGTATACAACACCAACATATCTGTTATCTACACCAACAAGGAACTTATTCCTCCATTCATATCACTGGCGTCTATCTCTAGAAGACCTATCATTAAAACGACGACTATTCAGGGCGTCAACTACAAGCAATGTCTCGGATTAACACCAAGACCTATTTCATAGCCATTCCCTGAATTCAGAACAGGATGGGCATACGGGGCTGATCACCCTTTAAGTGACGGAAGTTCTCTGTTTAGACAACGACCTCACTCTATAACAAGTGCGTATATCCGGTTCAGGGTGCACTCTTTATGGCGAATGTCCTCTGTCTAGTCGGCATTCCCATATTACGAACGCCATCAGGGTTCGTTAAATACGGCGGAAGTTCTCTCTTTAGACAACGACCCCACTATATAACAAGTGCGTATATCCGGTTCAGGGTGCACTCTTTATGGCGAATGTCCTCTGTCTAGTCGGCATTCCCATATTACGAACGCCATCAGGGTTCGTTTTATAGGTTTTCAAGCCGTGTTGCATGGTTCCTGGACGCAGAAAGCAGGCATCACAATTCATATTCTCAAAAAGTGTTACATGGTCCCTGGACGCAGGAATCATGTATCACAAGTATTTTTTCAAACACTTTACCAAAATTTTGCCAAAAATCTTATCAAACATTTTATATATCAAACACCTTTCCAAAAATATTTTTGTCAACATGATTTTTTGGATGTATCACATTCAACACCAAAATATTTTCTCAAATATTTTATCAACAAGCCTTTTAAGTTTTACAAAATGCTTCTTCAAAAACTTAAATGTTTTTACGTATGCTTCCCCAACGCGGGTTGATACACGCTGGCAGGTGCGCTCCCTGTTTAAAACTCGTAAAATCTACAAGTCGAGTCTTGTACAACGTCGCCTTAGAGTGGAACTAAGAGACGGTATAAACTGGTATCTTGCTTAGCCAAGATAACTTCTCAAAAATTATGTTTTTATGTATGCTTCCCCAGCGCGGGTTGATACACGCTGTCAGGTGCGTACCCTATATAAAACTCATAAAATTTACAAGTCGAGTCTTGTACAACGTCGCCTTAGAGTGGAACTAAGAGACGGTATAAACTAGTATCTTGCTTAGTCAAGCGGCAAGCTATTCTGGAACAAAGGGCAATATGCATAAAGCATCAGGCAGGCAACCAGAAGAACATCTCAACTCATCAATCAGGAAGTGGCTATCGGTCACGACCGCAGGAACTATGTCTGCATTATAACTCATCCGCATTCAATAAACATATTCAAAGCGGACAAGTCGGAAGCAACAACTAAGGCACAACTACAACAAGTCTTCAAGCATGAAAGCCGGGGGCAAACAGACTCAGAAACAAGTTCAGTATATCTAAAAGATGGCACAGATTAAAGAATGCCATCATCCCTAACAGGACTCGGCGGAACGAGCAGAAGTTGCCACCGTCTTCTCCAAACAAAATCTATAATGTGCAAGTCGCAACATCATATGCTCTACCCATCCTGCCATGCCTTGGAGCCTAGCCAAGAGGGGCAACCACAGTACTTAACATTGTCCAGGTGACGAAGTGTCATGCAAGCAAAAGCATGGACAAAGAATTATCAACGAACACTTACCTCAGTAGGAGTAACGCTCCTCCTTGGGCCGGTCCCTCGACCGGGGGGCAGAAGACGCCACCACACAACCCTCAACTCTATTTCTCTTATCACAAGAAAGAGTTAGCATGCTCATGCTCAGCATAAAGAACCAAGAATCGCTCGAGGAACACGCCCCTGCGTCGGATCTCTCGAGAATTATGCTAAGGACAGAAACTGCAACTGGCGATAACTGGGAAAATCAACAAGATCTAATATCTTGGAAAGGGCTATCAACAATACAGTCAGCGCGCACGCGCATACCAATACTTATTCAAGCACTTATGCGACAGACTCTTCGTATGAAAACAACCACAAACTTACAAGACTTATTAAGCCTTCGTGCAGCAAGTAGCAAACATCGCGCAAGGGGGGCAACCTCTGCAACATACATGTCGACAGGGTTGCATGTCGACGAGAAGAAAATATTTTCTAAGTATTTCCATGTACGTACATACATGTCGACGAGGATGCACGTCGACAAGGAAAAAACATTTTCTAAGTGTTTCCATGTACGTACATACATGTCGACGGGGATGCACGTCGACAAGGAGAAAATATTTTCTAAGTATTTCCATGTACGTACACACATGTCGACGAGGATGCACGTCGACAAGGAGAAAATATTTTCTAAGTATTTCCATGTACGTACATACATGTCGACGAGGATGCACGTCGACAAGGAAAAAATATTTTCTAAGTGTTTCCATGTACGTACATACATGTCGACGGGGATGCACGTCGACAAGGAGAAAATATTTTCTAAGTGTTTCCATGTACGTACGTACATGTCGACGAGGATACACGTCGACAAGGAGAAAATATTTTCTAAGTGTTTCCATGTACGTACATACATGTCGACGGGGATGCACGTCGACAAGGAGAAAATATTTTCTAAGTGTTTCCATATACGTACATACACGTCAACGAGGGGGCATGTCAACAAGGGGAGAATATTTTCCAAGTATTTTCACATACGCACATGCATGTCAACAAAGATGTATTGCATACAATGAGTAGCTATGCACCCTAAGCCTACCAACGACGCACATCGTCAAAGCTCATACGACGACATCTATGGTAACAAACATTAGATATCGCTTAAATATTTTCTAAGTGTTTTAGCATACTTGCAGGTAATAACCAACAGTCCATACCTGACATTCAACCGTTAACGTCAACGCGTGTATCAACGTCAACGCGTGCATCGATATCATCGCGCGTGTCAAGTCAATCATCATGGGCGTATGTTGCAATCGCATGATCCAAGATTCGGTAATCACTTAGTCATTTTAGAAACATACGATTTCTATTTTCTTGATTTACGTAATTACGATCTTGCCACGTCCTTTATTCATACTTACATGTTGATAGACGCATTCTTGCATAAGTGCATTACCACTTGCCCATGTCCCCGACAATAATCGTACTCGCACATATACATTTCCTGTTGCACTAACCATGATAATAGGAAATAAAGTCATTCGGCCGGAAAGTCAAGCAACGGACGAAATCGAGATTCCTACACTCGACCGACGATCAAAATTAAAAGGTTAGCGTCAGACTCAAATTGGACAAGTATCCTAACTTAAAATAGAGTCAAGAAAGGTTCTAAACCGTTTCTTGACTCGGGGGCAAGTGATGGATAAATGTCCAATTCGGGTTCGTATTTACGCTTCGGGCCTCGCAAACACGTCAAAAATTACATCTCGGCTCCGAAAAACACCTCCCACGGTATCAAAACGGTCCGGAGGCGCGTTTACGCGCGTCCGGACCGGACCTCCGGGTTGCATAAAGCAACCCGGAGGTCCGGGTTGCAAAGCAACCCGGACGTCCGGATTGCCATGCAATCCGGACGTCCGGATTGCATTGCAATCCGGAGGTCCGGGTTGCAGCAACCCGGACCTCCGGGTTGCGGCAATCCGGACCTCCGGATTGCCCGCAACCCGGACCTCCGGGTTGCGTGACAATTCGGACCTCGCCGAATTGCCCAAGTTCGACGAGGTCCGGATTGCCTTACGGGTATCGCGCTATTACCGTACCCGCGATCGCCGTTACGTGTAGAGAAGTCAAGTTCGTGCATTACCAATGTGGATGACGGTTCCCGTTTGTCTCCTTGAACCGTCGTCGAACCGCTCTAAAACCGGGTCCGGTCTCAAGGAAGCCTATAAATAGGAGGCCTTGGCCACCCATTTTCACTCACTCTCTCATTTGCCCAACTTTGGTATTTTGAGCTCTGACTTCTCTCTAGAACTTTCTCTCTCTAGAAAATTACCATTTTGCCACTATAGTAACTTAGGCATCGGAGAGGGCTCCGCTAGCACCACCCCCCCTCTCCGTGCTAGCATTGGTCCTTTGCGCAGGATCCGACGCACGAGACGTAGATTTGCCGGGTCACAACCTTGCCGGGTCACAACCTCGCCGGGTCACAACCTCGCCGGGTCACAACCTTGCCGGGTCACAACCTTGCCGGGTCACAACCTTGCCGGGTCACAGCCTCCGACGGAAGGGTCCTCACCCGCACAACCCCAGACGCGTCCTCGCGACCCGAGTCGTCCCGGACGCAACAGTTGTCGTAGTAATATTTATATATATATACATATGATATATTTGTATATGCTTATATATTGTGATTATTTATATAGTTGGCCTTGGTAAGTTTTTATATCATTTATATTATATTTATTTAGTATCTATCTATATATATAATAAGGCAGCAGGAAAGATATGTAAAGACTGTGCAATCGCCACATCAGCAAATATTTTCACTCCCGAGCTTAGTTGAACTCACGCGCCGTTACCCGTTACCTTCTCCCGTGAATCTCAAACTTCTTCACTCTTTGCCTTCTCTGTTCTCTCCTCCATTAGAGCACTTCCAATAGGAAGTGCCTAGTGCCTCCACATCAGCAGCCACGTCACTGCCAACTCATCAAAGTGGCACTGCTACAGTATTTGTTACAGTAAATGGCACTGTAAAATTGGCACTCTCTCCAGTAGTGGAGGCCAAGTTCCACTTCTACATTGGGACCCACATAATTTCATAATTCAAATATAATTTTTGCATTATATATAAATTATATATTATTATATATAAATTATATATTCATATTTTTTTACAAATACGGACATGAATAAATAATGAGATTCAAGTATTAGATGTTTTAATTAAAAAAAATAGGGAAAAATATATACAAAATTATAAAAATGTAATTGATTTTTTTTAATAAAAATTTACATTATATAGGGATAAGAAAATAACCGGGCCGTTCGGTTCGGAACTGGTATAGACTGGACCGGTTCCAAACAGACCAATTATGCGAGAGGAGAACCAGACCAAAAACCAGTAATATACTTCTCAAAAAATTGATTTTTTACTGGAGCAGACTGTTTTGAACTGGGAACTGGATCAGTGTTGTCGGAGGATCGGTTTTTCGTTTTTTTTTTTTTTTTTTTAATTAGGGTAAATTTGTATAGGAAAATGAGTCGGACCAGTTTTGAACCGAACCAGACTTTTTTTACAGTTCCAGTCCAAAATCGGTCCAGAATTTTTAGTGCTAATTTCAAATTCAGTCCAGACCGGACCATACTGTTTTAATTAGTACCAATCCAGTTCGGAACATATTCGGGCCCGACCGGTTCGTGCATATCCATAGTTCTCTATTGTCAATTCATTGCTATAATTATACGTTACTTGACCAATGTAAAATTACTATTAGGTGCAGTCCCCATGCGACATGCAGAATGATTGATAAGTATAATTGTTGATATAATAACATTGATCAATCAAATTCATTGAATCTATTATTTCACCATAATCAGTGTATATCTGTTATACGTTGATTGACATATATTAATTCAACATCATCAACATATTCACGTTTATGTACATCCATGATCATATTAGTAAATTGATTATTGCATTAATCATGTGTTTTTATATATGATTTTCAATATATGTAAATTAGAAATATATTATATATACATCATTCTAAAAGTATAATTTTTATAATAATTTATCGTAAAAGATATATTTCTTTCATATAATAATATAATATAATATAATACGTAAAATATATAAAAATATATATGCATTAAAATAATATAATATTTTGTAGTAATTATTTTCCATATTTAATAATTTGAAATGTTATACTATTTCAAAATTTAGAATTAACGGTTATTCAACATGGTAACATATAAACAAATTAGATATGGAAATTTCGAAATTGATTCAAAGTTAAAAAGTAGTAATTTTGGTTCGTGTCGTTATTTATGTTACATAATATTCAAAATGACTGATTACGGCTCTTGTCTATCTGACTTAGCGTAACCGAATATCTATACAATCAAAGAGATGAGCAACACAATCGAATAAAATAATATTAAAAAGTTGGCACCGACATGAACAGTAACTTGGGAGTTCCTACTAGTAGGCACTGTCCCACTTCACTATTCACTCAATAATGGCAAAACATTAATATTAGTAATCCTAGTCACGCCTAGTGGCGCCTAGTGGCGCCTAGTCAGCGTCTAGTGGCAAAAATTGGAACTAGGCACTCCCATTTTGGAACAAGGCACTCCTATTGAAAATGCAAGTGCCTATTTAATCATTACCAGTAGGGACCAACAGTAAATGACACTAGGCACTAGGCACTCTCTACAATAATAAATTTACAACATGGAACTAGGAACTAGGCACTAGGCACTACTATTGGAAGTGCTCTTAATCCTGCCAGTAACTTTCACAGTTTCCTTCTCACCTCTTCTAATCTCTTCATCTCCTCCTAAAGTTCGAATTCGCAACGCTTGGAGATGATTCAATTCACCCAATTCCAGAGGTGAGACAATCCAATTCAACCGAATCGGAAGCCGGAGCAGTAAATCAAGGTGGGTGATTTTGGATCGACGATTGTAGCAGCAGTCAGAATGCAAGTGCAGGCGGTGGTTGGGTTGATCGACAGTAGAACAGAGCGGGATAACCGCAGAGGAGTCGGACTGGACACACGCGACTCCAAATCATCAAGTGTCGTCTTTTTCTCTTACCGCGTCTCTTCAAGAAACCTGATCTGTAAAATTTGATTCTTATGGAAGGAAGCATGGAGATTTTACCGTCATCATAAATGGTATGTGATGGATAAGTGTCCAATTCGGGTTCGTATTTACACTTCGGGCCTCGCAAACACGTCAAAAATTACATCTCGTCTCGGAAAAACGTCTCCCAGGGGTCAAAACGGTCCGGAAACGCTTTACGCGTGACCGGACCGGACATCCGGATTGCACCGCAATCCGGAGGTCCGGATTGCAGCAATCCGGAGGTCCGGATTGTGAAATCCGGACCTCCGGATTGCGCAATCCGGAGGTCCGGATCGCACGGCAATCCGGACCTCGCCGAATTGCCCAATTTCGACGAGGTCCGGGTTACGCCACGGGTATTGCGCGATTGCCGTATCCGCGATTACCGTGTCCGCGATCGCCGTTACGTGTAGAGAAGTCAAGTTCATGCGTTACCAATATGGACGACGGTTCCCGCTTGTTTTCTTGGACCGTCGTCAAACCGCTATAAAACCGGGTCCGGTCTCAAGGAAGCCTATAAATAGGAGACCTTGGCCACCCATTTTCACTCACTCTCTCATTTGCCCAACTTTGGTATTTTGAGCTCTGACTTCTCTCTAGAATTCTCTCTCTCTAGAAATTACCCTTTTGCCACTATAGTAACTTAGGCATCGGAGAGGGCTCCGCTAGCACCACCCCCCCTCTCCGTGCTAGCATTGGTCCTTTGCGCAGGATCCGACGCTCGAGACGCACAACCTTGCCGGGTCACAACCTTGCCGGGTCACAACCTTGCCGGGTCACAACCTTGCCGGGTCACAACCTTGCCGGGTCACAACCTTACCGGGTCACAACCTCCGTCGGAAGGGTCACACCCGCACAACCACAGACGCGTCCTCGTGACCCGAGTCGTCCCGGACGCAACATTGGCGCCGTCTGTGCGATTCGAACAAAAAGCTACAATACCACAAAAACAATGGCAAGTGATCACAACCCTCCCGAGGAGGTGAAAAACCCAAGGAAAGGGCCCGGCCATCCCAGAAACTCCCCGACGAACAAAAGAGCAGGATACCAAGCTCCAGCTGGGAGCCAGTCAGGACCCTCCCGCACCCCAAGAGCTACTTCTGTAGCCTCATCCATACCAATTGACAATGTGCCCGGCGCACAGCGCAAGGAGCCAAAAAACAAACATCACGCACCTCCACCTAGTTTCAAACCAGAAGTTGAATCCCAGGCAGAAATGCTGCAGGGCAAACAAAGAACGAGGGTAAACTCGATGCCCACCATTACTCCAGCAATGATGGCGGCACTAGAAGAGTTTCTCGCATTCAGCGAATCTCTAGAGAACCAAAGATGTGCAGCTCACCCACCTCCGTCCAACCAAAAAGCCTTCCAGTACAAAGGCGTCACCCTATCACCTCCTTTGCCTCCAGTCAACAAACAAGCTGAGATGATAGGAACAATGTCTCGAGTCATAAGTCATCAAGACACACTGCACCAGAGAAAAAAGGGGCAATGCATGAAAGATACCTTCCAGTACAAGCAGCCGAAGCGACCTTTTCAAGGAGGTTTCGAGAAGCCAAACGAAGTAAACATCGCCGACCACATCCCTTTGAATGCCCCACTATCTGTAATTTTGAGGGAAATGAAGAACTCAAATATGTGGAAAGAGCCAAACAACTTTAGAAAAGGCCAACTGGGAAAAGACAAGGACAAGTGGTGCGAAAACCACGAGGTCTTCGGTCACGAAACCGATAACTGCATCAGTCTACGCTTCCGAACCAACAACATCATCCTCAAGGGCGAATTGAAGCAATTTATTGATCAAGGCAACAGCCCCTCAGAAAAGACTCAAGCAGAGTCATCCAAAGTACACAAGGAAGATCATTCCATGAGGACAAGCCAAGACGATGCCGACATCTGTCACAAGGACGGACCAAAAAAACCTGCTAGTGGCGACGACATCCCAATCACAGGATTGACAACAAGAACCCTGAAGGCAATAATTGAAAAAGAGATACACATCTCCGGGGAAAATAGGCAACCGCGCCAGAAGAAGCCACTCCAGTCAGACGCCAAAAGGCTCAAAGACACCAATCTCGCCATATATGTTCCTCTGAACACACCATTATCTGTCATCCTAAGAGAAATGAAGGAGACCAAGCTATGGAAAAAACCCTTTAATTTCCGCAATGGCCCATTGGGAAAAGATAAAACCAAATGGTGCGAGAATCACGAAGTGTGTGGCCATGAGACAGATGGCTGTGTCAGCTTAAGGTCTCATGTAAACAAATTGATCTCAAAAGGAAAAATGTGGAAGTATATCGACCATGGCCGTAAGCATCAAATGAAGCCTCGTGTCAAGTCTTCAGAAAAAGGCAAAGGAAAAGAAATCGTGGACGATAATCCACCTATCGCCAAACGCCAGAAAAACAACGTCACTTATGGAACCAATTGTGACGACTTGTACAATCTTTGGAGTGTGGCAGCATTCCCAGAAAACAAACCTCACCGCCAACCTGAGCCAACAACTGCCTTCCTTGACAAAGATGTTGAAGAACAACACAAGCAAAGTAAAACTTGGGCACATGACGTCAGCTTTTGTCCATCCCCAAAAGGAGAAATTGAAGAGCTCAACACGCTAGATGCATTGAGAAACTATGTGGCACGTGGCAGAATCAACTAGCCAACAAATCACCTACGGGGACATCAAACACATCACAATCCCTTTATTTTCCCTATCTCCTTTTCGCATATCTATGTTAAATCTTTTAAAGTTTAAGTACAACTCATGCTTATTAGCCTCAGTAATTTTCAAAAGAAGTGATCACTAGACACTTTCTTGTAATCCGTCGTGAGAACTCCAAATATCTAATAAAGGATAAATCTACTTTCGTAGGTACATTATTATGACGCATATTACCTTGGAATAACGCCAAGTAACAACTACACACATATTCCTCGCGTCAACAACATAAAGTCTCAAGCATTTTATAAAAATCATGTCGCAATAATAGACAAGCCGGAGGCATTACACAAGGACAGGTCATACACTATTAGAAGTCAAAGCAATATAAAACAAGAAACAGCGATACAACCGCCAAGCAACTTGGGGATCACCAAGCTGAGGAGCGCTCGACAATTCTACCTAACATATGCTTACCATAACCTACACTCATCATGTCTGCCATTAGGGAAGTTTCCTACACAAACAAGGAATCCTCGTATCAAATTCCCTTACTTCATTTATCATATGCATGATTAAAAAGAAAATTTCATCACTTTATACTTTTGCAAACTTATAAAAATTGCGACTATCTAACAAAAGCAACTCTACTCGTAGGTACATGTTACACTACGATTGTTATTCAGGAATGATGGCAAGTAATAACCTATGCACAAAATCTACTTCAACAATACAAGCTAAGCATTATATGCAAGGAGGGAGCTATGGTATACTACACCAACATATCTGTTATCTACACCAACAAGGAGTTTATTCCTCCGTTCATATCATAAGTGTCTATCTCTAGAAGTCCTATTATTAAAACGGCGACTATTCAGGGCGTCAACTACAAGCAATACCTTGGAATAACGCCAAGGCCTACCGTCAAAATGTGCATGTCGAGGTATCCTCTTTTTCAAAAAGACAAGCCCCATGTTTACTTTTTTAATGACATGTTGTGACATCTCTGGTTAAGAGGCAAATCCTCATGTTCATAAGCCATTCCCTGAGGTCAGAACAGGATGGGCATACAGGGCTGATCACCCTTTAAGTGACGGAAGTTCTCTGTTTAGACAACAACCTCACTCTATAACAAGTGCGTATATCCGGTTTAGGATGCACTCTTTATGGCGAATGTCCTCTGTCTAGTCGGCATTCCCATATTACGAACGCCATCAGGGTTCGTGTAATACGGCGGAAGTTCTCTCTTTAGACAACGACCCCACTATATAACAAGTGCGTATATCCGGTTTAGGGTGCACTCTTTATGGCGAATGTCCTCTGTCTAGTCGGCATTCCCATATTACGAACGCCATCAGGGTTCGTTTTATAGGTTTTCAAACCGTGTTGCATGGTTCCTGGACGCAGAAAGCAGGCATCACAATTCATACTCTCAAAGAGTGTTACATGGTCCCTGGACGCAGAAATCATGTATCACAATTATTTTCTCAAACACTTTACCAAAAATTTTGCCAAAAATTTCATCAAACATTTTATGTATCAAACACACTTCAAAATTTTTTATCAACATGATTTTTTGGATGTATCACTTTCAATGACAAAATATTTTCCCAAATATTTTATCAACAAGCTTTTTAGATTTCACAAAATGCTTCTTCAAAAACTTAAATGTTTTTATGTATGCTTCCCCAACGCGGGTTGATACACGCTGTCAGGTGCGTACCATGTATAAAACTCATAAAATTTACAAGTCGAGTCTTGTACAACGTCGCCTTAGAGTGGAACTAAGAGACGGTATAAACTAGTATCTTGGCTTAGTCAAGTGGCAAGCTATTCAGGAACAAAGGGCAATATGCATAAGGCATCAGGCAGGCAATCAGAAGAACATCTCAACTTATCAATCAGGAAGCGGCTATCAATCACGACCGCAGGAACTATGTCTGCATTATGAGTCATCCGCATTCAATAAATATATTCAAAGCGGACAAGTCGGAAGCAACAACTAAGGAACAACTACAACAAGTCTTCAAGTCGGAAGCTGGGGGGCAAACAGACTCAGAAACAAGTTCAACATATCTAAAAGATGGCACAGATTAAAGAATACCATCATCTCTAACAGGACTCGGCGGAACAAGCAGAAGTGCCACCATCTTCTCCAAACAAAATCTATAATGAACAAGTCACAACATACTATGCTCTACCCATCCTGCCATGCCTTGAAGACTAGCCAAGAGGGGCGACCACAGAACTTAGCAATATCCAGGCGACGAAATATCATGCAAGCAAAAGCATGAACAGGGAATTATCAACAAACACTTACCCCAGTAGGAGTAACGCTCCTCCTTGGACCGGTCCCTCGACCGGGGGGCAGAAGACGCCACTTCACAACCCTCAGCTCTATTTCTCTTATCACAAGAAAGATTTAACACGGTCTTGCTCAGCATAAAGAACCAAGAATCGCTCGAGGAACACGCCCCTGCGTCGGATCTTTCGAGAATTGTGCTAAATACAAAAACTGCAGCTGGCAATAACGGGGAAAATCAACAAGATCTAGTACCTTGGAAAGTGCTATCAACAATACAGTCAGTGCACAAGCGCGCACCAACACTTATACATACATGTCGACAAGGTTGCATGTCGACGAAGAAAAAATATTTTCTAAGTATTTCCATGTACGTACATACATGTCGACAAGGTTGCATGTCGACGAGGAGAAAATATTTTCTAAGTATTTCCATGTACGTACATACATGTCGACAAGGGTGCACGTCGACGAGAAAAAATATTTTCTAAGTATTTCCATGTACATACATACATGTCGACAAGGTTGCATCTCGACGAGAAGAAAACATTTTTCTAAGTGTTTCCATGTACGTACATACATGTCGACAAGGGTGCACGTCGACGAGAAAAAAATATTTTCTAAGTATTTCCATGTACGTACATACATGTCGACAAGGTTGCATGTCGACGAGAAGAAAATATTTTCTAAGTGTTTCCATGTACGTACATACATGTCGACGAGGGTGCACGTCAACGAGAAGAAAATATTTTCTAAGTATTTCCATGTACGTACATACATGTCGACAAGGTTGCATGTCGACGAGAAGAAAATATTTTCTAAGTGTTTCCATGTACGTACATACATGTCGACGAGGGTGCACGTCAACGAGAAGAAAATATTTTTCTAAGTGTTTCCATGTACGTACATACATGTCGACGAGGGTGCACGTCGACGAGAAAAAAATATTTTCTAAGTATTTCCATGTACGTACATACATGTCGACAAGGTTGCATGTCGACGAGAAGAAAATATTTTCTAAGTGTTTCCATGTACGTACATACACGTCAACAAGGGGGCATGTCAACAAGGGGAGAATATGTTCTAAGTATTTTCACATACGCACATGCACGTCAACAAAGATGTATTGCATACAACGAGTAGCTATGCCCCCTAAGCCTACCAACGACGCACATCGTCAAAGCTCATACGACGACATCTATGGTAACAAACATTAGATATCGCTTAATATCTTCTAAGTGTTTTAGCATGCTTGCAGGAAATAACCAACAATCTATACCTGACATCAACGTGCGTATCAACATCAACGCGCGCATCAGCATCATCGCACGTGTCGAGCCAATCATTATGTGCGTATGTTGCAATCGCATGATCCAAGATTCGGTAATCACTTAGTCATTTTAGAAACATATGATTTCTATTTTCTTGTACTACGTAATTACGATCTTGCCACGTCCTTTATTCATGCATACATGTTGATAGACGCATTCTCGCATAAATGCATTTCCAATAGCTCGTGTCTCCGACAATAACCATGCTTGCACGTCACATATATATTTCCCATCGCACTAACCATAGTGGCAGGAAATAAAGTCGTTCGGCCGAAAAGTCAAGCGACGGATGGAATCAAGATGCCTACACCCGACCAACGATCAAAATCGAAAGGTTAGCGTCAGACTCAAATTGGACAAATATCCTAACTTAAAATAGAGTCAAGAAAGGTTCTAAACCGTTACTTGACTCGGGGGCAAGTGATGGATAAGTGTCCAATTCGGGTTCGTATTTACACTTCGGGCCTCGCAAACACGTCAAAAATTACATCTCGTCTCGGAAAAACGTCTCCCAGGGGTCAAAACGGTCCGGAAACGCTTTACGCGTGACCGGACCGGACATCCGGATTGCACCGCAATCCGGAGGTCCGGATTGCATTTGCAATCCGGACCTCCGGGTTGCAGCAACCCGGATGTCCGGGTTGCAAGCAATCCGGACCTCCGGATTGTGCAATCCGGACCTCGCCGAATTGCCCAATTTCGACGAGGTCCGGGTTACGCCACGGGTATTGCGCGATTGCCGTATCCGCGATTACCGTGTCCGCGATCGCCGTTACGTGTAGAGAAGTCAAGTTCATGCGTTACCAATATGGACGACGGTTCCCGCTTGTTTTCTTGGACCGTCGTCAAACCGCTATAAAACCGGGTCCGGTCTCAAGGAAGCCTATAAATAGGAGACCTTGGCCACCCATTTTCACTCACTCTCTCATTTGCCCAACTTTGGTATTTTGAGCTCTGACTTCTCTCTAGAATTCTCTCTCTCTAGAAATTACCCTTTTGCCACTATAGTAACTTAGGCATCGGAGAGGGCTCCGCTAGCACCACCCCCCTATCCGTGCTAGCATTGGTCCTTTGCGCAGGATCCGACGCTCGAGACGCACAACCTTGCCGGGTCACAACTGTTGCGTCCGGGACGACTCGGGTCGCTTAGAACGCGTCTGAGGTTGTGCGGGTTAGAACCCTTCTGTCGGAGGTTGTGACCCGGCAAGGCTGTGACCCGGTGACTCTGTGTCTCGAGCGTCGGATCCTGCGCAAGGGACCAATGCTAGCACGGAGAGGGGGGGTGGTGCTAGCGGAGCCCTCTCCGATGCTTAAGTTACTATAGTGGCAAAAGGGTAATTTTCTAGAGAGAGAAAGTTCTAGAGAGAAGTCAGAGCTCAAAATACCAAAGTTGGGCAAATGAGAGAGTGAGTGAAAATGGGTGGCCAAGGCCTCCTATTTATAGGCTTCCTTGAGACCGGACCCGGTTTTAGAGCGGTTCGACGGCGGTTCAAGGAGACAAACGGGAACCGTCGTCCACATTGGTAATGCATGAACTTGACTTCTCTACACGTAACGGCGATCGCGGACACGGTAATCGCGGATTCGACAATCGCGCAATACCCGTGGCGGAACTCGGACCTCGTCGAAATTGGGCGATTCGACGAGGTCCGGGTTGCCGTGCGATCCGGACCTCCGGATTGCGCAATCCGGAGGTCCGGATTGCACAATCCGGACCGGATTGCACAATCCGGACCTCCAGATTGCATGCAATCCGGACCGGATTGCTGCAATCCGGACCTCCGGATTGCAAGCAATCCGGACGTCCGGATTGCTTGCAACCCGGACATCCGGGTTGCTGCAACCCGGAGGTCCGGATTGCACCGCAATCCGGATGTCCGGTCCGGTCACGCGTAAATGCGTTTCCGGACCGTTTTGACCCTTGGGAGACGTTTTCCGAGACGAGATGTGATTTTTTACGTGTTTGCGAGGTCCGAAGCGTAAATACGAACCCGAATTGGACATTTATCCATCACTTGCCCCCGAGTCAAGAAACGGTTTAGAACCTTTCTTGACTCTATTTTAAGTTAGGATACTTGTCCAATTTGAGTCTGACGCTAACCTTTCGATTTTGATCGACGATCGGGTGCAGACATCTTGATTCCGTCCGTCGCTTGATTTTTTGGCCGAACGACTTTATTTCCTGTCACTATGGTTAGTGCGATGGGAAATACATATGTACGAATATGATCGTCGTCGGGGACGCGAGTAAACAGTAATGCATTTGTGCGGGAGTGCGTCTATCAACATGTATGCAAGAATAATGGACGCGGCAAGATTGTAAATACGTAATGCAAGAAAAAATATAAATTGTATGTTTTTAAAATGGCTAAGTGATTTTCAAATCATGAATCATGCGAGCGTGACGTGCGAATGATGTCAAGATATGTATGAGAGTAAATATCTTGAGAGGAGGGGATAGAGTATACCGTAAGGCTTTTGGTCTTGTGTGTAGATGAACTAATCTTCAATCCTTATCCCCAAAGCATCTTCTTAGGGATTAATAAACACTCATATTCTCACTTATCCCTCCCACACCTTGGGAGCTTCTAATTTCAACCCATTTGCAGGTAATTTACTTCCCCTTTCCCGGAATTACCTTTGTGCTCAAAGTTTCTTTGCCGTCGTGGAGCTTAAATACGTTTTGATAGTTTTGAGTCTGATTTTTTGCTCGTTTCTGGAAATTGACACCACCAATCGACTCGTTTCGTCGCAACGATTCCAGCGCCACCTTCGGATTCTCCAGGGGACGTCACACGCGCCCTCACGCGCCGCCGAGAGTGGAGGAGCTTCGCCGGAGCGTGAGCCCCACGCGCCGCCTTCCCGACCTCGCCTCACTTCGAGCCTTACCTTCCCGAAATCGTCTCGACGAGAGGAATCCATTGTGATATATTTCGTCCTGCTTTGAGGTAATTTAAAAACCTCAATTTAAAAAGAAGCTTCGGCCTGAGTTCGGGGTGTCGCCGGATTGTCGTTTGTCTAAGTTATTTTTCGTTGCTGCCGTATAGAGCTACTTGTTGATGCTTGCATGTTGAATAATCGCCGATTGATTGCCGTAATTATCATTGTTAGTTCATAACTTAGACGATTTTCGCTTTTGCGGATAGTTGGGATAGAATTCCCCGTTCCGACATAGTGTCCCTTGATGTTGATACGCGCGTTGATGTTCGTATGCGTGTTAATGGTTGCGTCGTTGATTATTGCCTGCAAATATGCTAAAACACTTAGAAAATAATCTTTATGATATTTAATGTTTGTTACCATAGATGTCGTCGTATGAGCTTTGTCGATGTGTATGTGTGTGTTTATGAAAACACTTAGAGAATATTTTTCCTCTTGTTGACGCGTAGCCTTGTCGTCATGTACGTACGTACATGGAAATACTTAGAAAATATTTTCTCCTTGTCGACGAGCAACCTTGTCGACATGTACGTACGTACGTGGAAACACTTAGAAAATATTTTCTCCTTGTCGACGAGCAACCTTGTCGACATGTACGTACGTACGTGGAAACACTTAGAAAATATTTTCTTCTTGTCGACGAGCAATCTTGTCGACATGTACGTACGTACGTGGAAACACTTAGAAAATATTTTCTTCTTGTCGACGAGCAATCTTGTCGACATGTACGTACGTACGTGGAAACACTTAGAAAATATTTTCTTCTTGTCGACGAGCAACCTTGTCGACATGTACGTACGTACGCGTTAATACCGATACGCGCATTGACGTTGATTGTTTCTTTGCAGGTTGTGAGGTTGTAGCAATTCCTTGTGGAGCTGCCTTCCTTTTGGACGCGTTGGTATAATGAGTAAGTCTGTCACCCCTTTATCGCAGACTCCCTTTACTTCCGATATAGAGGATGACTTGGACGTTGGTCCGGTTTTACCGGCAGATAGTGTTTTGGATACTGACGGGGGTGTAGCTGGTGGGGTATCTCCTCCTGGAGAGTTTGAGGCATTGGTTGGGTATCATACTAACCGCCTGGATAGATCCTTGTTCACTTTGTATGCTAGCGCTTCAGGGCTTGATGCTTGCACCGAGGCCTTTTACCCTTTCGAGGTACTTCCCGATAGTAGTCTAGGGGATGTTACTCCTCCACCCGCGGATTTATCTGTCGTGTACACATCACACGTTAGGGAGGGTTTGCGGTTTCCGTACTGCTCTGATTTGGTTGATCTTTGTAGTGGTTATGGAATTTCCCCTTTAGATCTTACGCCTAATGGGATTCGAGTATGGACTTGCTTCAGAGTGTTGCTTCATCAGCAGTCCTGGTGTTACTCTCGCACTCTCTTTCGCTGTTTTTACCAGCTTAGGAGTTCAGATTCAGCGGGCTTGTGTGGCGTGAGAGTTCGTTGGCCGAACTTACAAGGCGACGGTTTTGAAGAACTTGGGCTTGGAGAAGCCAAGTGGGATCCTAGCTATCGACTGGTCGCTACTGCGGATCGGTCTGCTGATCATTGGAAGCATCATTATTTCTTTGTTCATGATGCGGGGACGACTTGGGACGTTGAGTATATTCAGAAGTTTGATCCTGCACCTACTTTTCGGGAACTTTCATTGTCAGATAAAGAAGTGATAAAACAGATATACCGTTGTCAACAATCGCGCAGCTTCACTTGCTCACTGCGTGCGTCTGATCAGGAATTGATTGATGCAGGGATCCATGTGCTCCCTTCTGCAACTTCGGTATGTTTGATCATTTTTGTAACTTTTTCCGTGTTGTACTGTAGGTTGGTTTGACGGAAAAAGCTCGTCTTTGCAGACGGCTGCCGCTCGTAAGATTGCTTCTAGCGGGAGGATTGTTACCCCTCTCGTTTCCGGAGTATCAGCGACTTCTGGACGTGGTGCAGGTAGATAGCTTCCTGAAGGAGCAATCTTTTATTTTGTTGATCGGGTTGTGACTTTTTGTTACTTGCAGGTCGCACAGCGCTAGTCACTGATCGCGTCGTTGCTGCGCCAGACTCTTCTAAACGGTCCACCGCTGGGATGCGTTCTTCGAGTGGTTCAAAGCGTCCGAAGACTACTGCGACCGTCCCAACTCCTTCCTGCCATAAAGGGAAGGGGATTGGTAGTAGCGAGGATGTGTTGGCTGCCCCCCGCTCGAAGGAGCGGTCCGAGGTGGAGCGTTCTTATCCTTCTGGTATAAGCTGAACATTTTATTTTATATCCTCATATGCTTTATACTTGGTTTTTTGTATAACGCTACCTGTTTTCCATGTAGCGATCCCACCGCTTGGGCGTGCAGATTTGCTTCGTCCTTTGGATGGAGATATTTCAGATGGTAAGTGGATGCCATACGTGGCGGGAGGTGTTACTTTTCCCAAGGATTCCCAGATGAGCATGCCTGAAATCGGCGTGCGTGTTCTTCGACGCTCCATTCCTCCTGGAGATCGAGTTGTCCGGCCCTCGGGCGACGAGGAGGCGCGGGCATTTGTTGAGAGGTCATTGTCTGGATTTGCTCCAGTGAGTATCTCTTTATTTTCCTTTTCTGTGTTCGTTGCCCCCGAATATATGTATGTTTATTGTATCTTTATTCTCAGGTTGTTTCCGACATGGTACATATGGCCTCTTTCATGTTAGAGCTTGTTCAGGAGAACCGTGCCATTGCTGACAGAGCTGTCGCTTTGTCCAAAGAGCTTCAGGGGGCCAAAGATGAAGTGCGTCGTCTTTCCTTGAAGAAGACGGATTTTGATGCTCGTTATGAGGCTGATCATGCTAGCGTTATTCAGCTTGAATCTGAGAATGCCGCCATTGAGAAGGTGATTTCGGATAACGTAGGCAAGCACAAGGTTGCCTGTCGGGAGGTTCGAGAGGTAGAGATGAAGGCTGGAATTGAAGAAGGACTTAGAAAGTTCTCCTCTACTCCTGGATTTGATAGTGCAGTTACTACTGCTGCTACAGCGAAGGCCACTCCTATGCTCAGCGAGTTTGCCGAGGATTTTATTCGTAGAGTGAACATTCTTGCTCCTGGCTTTCCCTTTGACAGGTTGGGGCCATATGCGGAGTCTGCTGTTAGGCAAGTGGCCGAGCTTCGTCGCCTAGATGCTGCAACATCTGATTTTGCGTTTTTGTTTGGAGAAGATGGTGGCGGCACTAGCGTGCAACATTTGCCTGTTCCACTTAGCCCTGACAGGGATGATGGACTTCTTTGATTTGTGTCGTTTTTTCGACGTTGTTGAACTCATATGTGAGCTAGCTTTGCCCCCCGGCTTCTATGTTTTAGAGATTTGTTCGCTTGGAACTATGTCGTATGAACCTGTTTTAAACACAATAATTTGCATGATAACTTGTTAGTAATATTTCATACCGTTATCACTTACTGTGTTTGCTGAATGTGGATGACTAGTGTTGTAAACATAGTCCCCTGCAGGTGTGACTGATAGCCACCTCCTGATTGATAAGTCGAGAAGTTATCCTGATTTGTTGCATGATGCATTACGCATGTTGCCTTTCTTTCTTGAATAGCTTGTTGCTATATATGTTTTGGCCTGCCAGCATGTATCGACCCGCGCTGGGGAGGCATACATGAAAATACTATTTGATGGGTGTAATCTTGGCTAAGCAAGATACATAGTTTATACCGTCTCTTAGTTCCACTCTAAGGCGACGTTGTACAAGACTCGACTTGTATGTTTTATGAGTTTTAAACAGGGTGCGCACCTGCCAGCGTGTATCATCCCGCGTTGGGGAAGCATACGTTAAAACTGTATAGTATTTGGGAAGGAATTTTGCAAACCTTAAAAGGTGTGTTGGTAATATACTTAGGAAAAAATATTTTGACATTGACCATACTACACCCCAACAATCGTGTAGATAAAATTTTTATAAATGAGTTTGATATATGAATCATTTTGTAAATAATTTGGCAAAATATTTGGGAAAAATGTTTGTGATACATGATTCCTGCGTCCAGGGACCATGTAGCACTTTTTGAGAGTATGAAATGTGATGTGTGTTTTCTGCGTCCAGGAATCACACATCACGGTTTTGGAATTTTGTAGAGCGGGATTGTCGTCTTAGTAAGAGGACTTCCGCTTATAAAGAGTGAACCCTAAATAGGATATACACGCATAGAGCGAATCCTAAACAGGATATACGCATATAGAGTGAATCCTAAACAGGATATACACATATAGAGTGAATCCTAAACAGGATATACACATATAGGGTGAATCCTAAACAGAATATACACATATAGGGTGAATCCTAAACAGGATATACACATATAGAGTGAATCCTAAACAGGATATACACATATAGAGTGAATCCTAAACAGGATATACACATATAGGGTGAATCCTAAACAGGATATACACATATAGAGTGAATCCTAAACAGGATATACACATATAGAGTGAATCCTAAACAGGATATACACATACAGAGTGAATCCTAAACAGGATATACACATATAGAGTGAATCCTAAACAGGATATACACATAGTCGTGAGGTGGTTGTCTAAACAGAGAACCTCCGTCACTTGAGGGGTGATCAGCCCCGTATGCCCATCCTGTTCTAAATCCAGGGGATGGCTATGGACATGGGGATTTGCTTCTAACCAGGGATGTCCCAACATGCCATTAAGATAAGTAAACATTGGGTTTGTTTTTTTAGAAAAGAGGTTACCTCAACATGTTATTTTGATGATAAGCCTTGGCGTTATTCCAAAGTGTTGTACTTAGTTGACGTCCTGAATAGCCGTCATTTTAATAATAGGTCTTGGTGTTAATTCGAGACATTGCTTGTAGTTGACGTCCTTCTAGAGGTAGACGCCTATGTTATGAATGGAGAAATAAACTCCTTGTTGATGTAGACAATAGATATGTTGGTGTTGATAAGCGTTCTCATAACGCGTAATAGATTTTTCTTGCACATGGATAGTTTCTTGGATTATTGAAGTAGATAGTATGCGCGTAGTTTTGTTGCTTCGCGTTTAAAACAGCGTGCAAGAGATAAGTATGTACCTACAAACGTAGATTGGTTTTATTAGATACTTGAGCGTATTTACATTGATTATACTAGGGATAGTAGGAATGCGCAAAGTAATCTAGAAAAGAGTTGTTTCTCCCATTTCGTCATGGCTAGTTTGATGATGATGTCGCGTAGTTGGTAGCGCCAAATCGCCTTAGTACACCCTGCCTGATGCATTCTTCGATTTCCCAGTTTAATGGTGGACACATGTTTGTGTTGTGCCCCCAGGTTTTATGGTATTTGCACCATTCTTTGATGTTGTTGCCCAAGAAAGCTGTCTCCGAGGCAAGCGGACTTGGGAGCTTGTTCTCTAGCAGGTTGACGTAAATGTCTTCTGCCACCGTGTTTAGCGGTGTGAAGATGTTGTTGATACCAAAGCTTGCGTCTTCCTGATTGTTCGTTTCTGCTCGAACACCTTTGTCCCAACTGAGGGGTGTACCCCTCCTCAGTTCTTGCTCGCAAGAGATTGCTGTCTCAAGCTTTTCCTTTAAATCCGCCATGGTCCTTGTTGTTTGCCATCCGTGAGTTCGTCCAAAGAAAAGGAAAGATATTGCGTTCATATTTGCATAGAACACGCTTATCACATCTTCTCTTGTTGCTTTCGCGTTTGAGGCGTTGGAGGCGAATTTGATGAAGTATTCCAAGATTGGCTCGTCTTCCCCCTGCTGAACGAGCCAAATCTGTTGCCATGGTGATAACTGGATGCTTTCTTGCGGTTTCCAGATCGTAATGGCTTGTTCCATTGGTTGCTTCTTTCTTTCGTCAACCACTTTCTGCCGCTTGAAGGAGTTTACCATGGCCACATGGTATTGGTGCTTTGCTCTCAAGGCGTTAACGTAACAACGCCTTGCGGTTATTTGATCGCCCAGCACTTCTCCAATTCCATGCTCTGTCGGGAACTTCATCTTTTGGTGGACGGTGGAAGGCACGATCACATAGGGATTGATCGTTGTTCGTCCCAAGATTCCGTTGTAGGCTCCGAGGGATTCTACCACTGCAAAAGTGACGTTGATATGCAATGCTTTCCATCCCTGGCCAAGGACGACCGGAAGTGTAATTGTGCCCAATGGTTGTGTAGCTGCTCCCGCGAAGCTAACTAATGAGAAAGTACCCGGAGACAAGTCCCTGACAGACTTCCCTAGTTGCTCCAGAACTCTGATATGTAGAATGTCAGCAGAACTTCCGCCATCCACCAGAATTCTTTTTACATCGTACCCGTCAATGTCCATGGTAATGACTAAAGCATCATCGTGGGGATAAACGATATGCTTCAAGTCCTCCCTGGAGAATTGGATGACTGCATCTTCTTGTTCGGGCTGCTTGCGCTTTCCGTATTTTGGCAGTGTTGCTGCTTGGGATGCATAGACGTCCCGGGCATTGGATATGTGTCCTCCGGCGGCAGGCCCTCCATGTATGACATTTATTACTCCTCGCTTGGCTGGCGGAGGGTTGTCATGGGCTTTCTCCTTTCCTTTGTTTGATCTTCTTGACGACTCTGGTTGAGTCTTTTTTGAGGGGCTGTCGCCTTGGTCCACAAATTGCTTTAACTCGCCCTTGAGGACGAAGTTATTGACTCGAAAGCGAAGACTGACGCAGCTGTCGGTTTCATGGCCGAAGACTTCGTGGTTTTCACACCACTTATCTTTGTCTTTTCCCAGTGGGCCTTTCCGGAAATTGTTCGGCTCCCTCCACATATTTGCGTTTTTCATTTCTCTCAAAATCACCGACAGCGGGGCGTTCAGAGGGATGCAATCGGCGAGATTTATTTCTTTAGGCTTCTGCAAATCCCCTTGGAAAGGTCTTTTTGGCTGAGGTTGCCAATGTTTTCCTTGGTTGCCTGGGTGTGGCTTTGGTTGGTATTGTTTTGGAGTGTCTTTCGCCTTAGCTGCAGCAATTTTCGCTTTATTCTGGCTTCTGAATCTCTCCAGGTCTATATACTCCTTTACTCTCGCGGCCAGTTCTTCCATGGACTCCGCCGGACGCTTGGCCATCTTTTCTGCTAAGGCGTTGCCTCTTCGGCCAAGATTTCGGATGAATGCCCGAACAATTTCTCCTTCGGTCAGGTTTCCTTGAATGTCTGAAATGTTCTGATTAAAGCGGACGTAATAGTCTGCAAGGGACTCCTCATTCTGCTGTTGGACATCGTCCAGAGCGTTGGCCCCTTTCAACAGTGTGCGCTCGCCCATGAATCGCTGGATGAATTTGGCCTTTAGATCTGCCCATGAAGTGATGCTTCCACAAGGCAGTGAGAAGAACTTGTGTGCTGCAGATCCGGCAAGAGTTTGTGAAAACGTCATTGCGAAATGATGCGGGTTCTTTGTTCTGCCCAGCAGGGAGGCCTCGTGCTTTTGCACGTGTTCAATTGGGTCTCCTTTTCCCCGATAGAAGTCGCCTCCAATTCGATACAGTGCGTCTGGGACGCGACTGTCTACTAGGTGGTCAGCAAATGGATGTGATGCCCTTTCCTCGAGAGCATGCATGCCCTTCATTTTTGCCTCTTTCATTTTCTTCTCTACCAGCTCCTCTAACATTGCTGCTGTAAATCCCTTTACTGGTTCAGCATAACCTGTTGAAGGTTTTGGCTGACCATTTTTTCGATGGATGTCAGACTGATCCCTACTTGTGGCCTGATAAGGATCGTCTCTTGCTGGTTGCTGCGGGTGGTAGAACGGGGGTTGCCTTTCGTTCCTCCATTGCTGTGCTCCTTGGAAAGGAGTATATGACCGTACTGGTTCATATCTTGCTTGTTGATTCCCACCCTGAAAGGGATTGCCATAGCGAATGGTGTCTTGCGACGTCTCCATTGCTGGTGCAGTATGCTGTTGGTTGTTTGGAGGTGGCTGAGCTTCATATCCTTGGTTTTTGAGATACTCGCGGAGTGCAAGTAACTCTTCCAGCGCAGCCATCATTGCTGGAGTAATAGTGGGCATCGGGTGTGCCCCCGCTCTCTGCTCACCCTGAGGCATTTCTGTCTGAGACTCTTCTCCATGTGTTTGTGGCTCGAAACCAGGCGGATACGCGTGGTGTTTGTCCTTTGGCTCTCTGTACTGTGCGTTGGGCACAGTGTCGGTTGGTATGGATGAAGCTACGGAAGTAGCTCTCGGGACGTGGGAGGGTCCCGACTGGCTCCCAGCTGGAGCTTGGCATCCCGCCTTTTTGTTCGCCGGTGACTTCCTGGGGCGCCCGGGCCTTTTTCTTGGGTTTTTGACCTCCTCGGGAGGGTTGTGATTACTTGCCATGGTTTCTGTAGCTTTTTGTTCGAATCGTGCAGACGGCGCCAATGTTGCGTCCGGGACGACTCGGGTCGCTTAGAACGCGTCTGAGGTTGTGCGGGTTAGAACCCTTCTGTCGGAGGTTGTGACCCGGCAAGGCTGTGACCCGGTGACTCTGTGTCTCGAGCGTCGGATCCTGCGCAAGGGACCAATGCTAGCACGGAGAGGGGGGGTGGTGCTAGCGGAGCCCTCTCCGATGCTTAAGTTACTATAGTGGCAAAAGGGTAATTTTCTAGAGAGAGAAAGTTCTAGAGAGAAGTCAGAGCTCAAAATACCAAAGTTGGGCAAATGAGAGAGTGAGTGAAAATGGGTGGCCAAGGCCTCCTATTTATAGGCTTCCTTGAGACCGGACCCGGTTTTAGAGCGGTTCGACGGCGGTTCAAGGAGACAAACGGGAACCGTCGTCCACATTGGTAATGCATGAACTTGACTTCTCTACACGTAACGGCGATCGCGGACACGGTAATCGCGGATTCGACAATCGCGCAATACCCGTGGCGGAACTCGGACCTCGTCGAAATTGGGCGATTCGACGAGGTCCGGGTTGCTGCAACCCGGACGTCCGGGTTGCTGCAACCCGGACGTCCGGGTTGCTGCAACCCGGAGGTCCGGATTGCACCGCAATCCGGATGTCCGGTCCGGTCACGCGTAAATGCGTTTCCGGACCGTTTTGACCCTTGGGAGACGTTTTCCGAGACGAGATGTGATTTTTTACGTGTTTGCGAGGTCCGAAGCGTAAATACGAACCCGAATTGGACATTTATCCATCACTAACCTTGCCGGGTCACAACCTTGCCGGGTCACAACCTTGCCGGGTCACAACCTTGCCGGGTCACAACCTTACCGGGTCACAACCTCCGTCGGAAGGGTCACACCCGCACAACCACAGACGCGTCCTCGTGACTCGAGTCGTCCCGGACGCAACAGTATGTAATCCTAAATTAAAGATCATAGATTCTATTTCTAAGTTGGATATTTAATTTAATTATCTAGAGATAAATTTTTTAAGATCTGAGCAATGAATTCTAGAAGCGCCAATTTTGTACAGACAATGTATATGATCCCACTATGTAAGGAAACATAGAGTCATCGTATATAGTATATAATACAAAATTAAAGATCATGGATTTTATTTATGAGCAGTGCGATTCTACCATTCTATTCCATATTGGTTAGCTAGCTAGGTTTATTTAGTTCTTCTCCAACCGCGTCTTATAATTGAACCATCATCAACCTTATTTTTCATCAAGACAGTCTGCCTTTTGTCTAAGAATGTTTACAAGATTTCTCATGATTTTTAAGATTTTTACACTCCTGAAATAAATTGGATCATGATGATTCATACGCTTGATATTACCGTCAATTTCCAGGACATGACTCTTATAGGAAATGCTTATGGCGAGTCACTAACATCTGGTTTGACAACTAGGGATATTGTGAAAGCTGCCCAATTTATCGGATAGACCACAAGTTTGTTTTCTTGAGTTTACTTCACATGCTAGCACAAAAGAGGACGATATATATATTTTTTTAATAACAAAAAAGCACAGTGTTAATTGGTAACTCATGATTTCTCATGGTTTTTAAGATTTATGTTCTTTTTTTTTAAATAATCTATTGTTATGGGGAGTTCTTTGTTGGATGAGGCAAGCAGAAGAAGTACTGTGAGTAGTTTTTCCATTTTGTGATTAATTAACTATAATGCAAGATGCGTTGAATTTTGATTAAATTTGAGTATGCAACTGTTCTTCCTTATTCAGGTAGTTAGACCATTTTTTGGAGAGCCAAGTCTCCACCCTCCGGCCTCCAGGTATGTCTTGAAACCGTAGTGGATGAAGAAAAAAAATTAGGAGGGGTTAATATGCATATTTTGATGGGGTTTCCTTCTGCAGGCGACATAATTAATGACAGTAATGCAAAAAATCGTTAGTACTATAAAGTGGTGGAGGTAATCACGGAGACAAATGCGTCATTGACTCCAATTGAAAAGCTTCTTGCAAAGTTCCTTCTCAATGCGCTGAGCCGCCCAAGCTTGAGGTATCATTCAATTTAATTCCCATGCTACTGCTACTGTGTCCAAACCTCAAGACGCCCCATTTTACAATGAAACCACCATAACTAAGCCAATTGCAACTAAAGTTGATGTGTCTTCTGAGCTTCCAAGCACTCCAAATTAACTATATTTTTGGGATTTAAGGTTTAGGTTGGAAGTCGGAAGATCAAACGTCACGCCAGGATTGCTCAGGTTCATCTTCTTCACTTTCATGTGTTTGTTTTGCCATTTGATTCATTGATTAATTCCATCTCTTTGATTTCAGATGTGGAAGCTGCAGTTTATTTGGCCATTTTATTCCTTGATCTTAATTCCGCTTTCATCTGATTCAATCCATTGTCGTTCAAGGTAAGAAACATGTTTCTCCTTTTTTTTTTTGATGATTTTTCATTTTTTTTTTCTTACTTAGATCATTTTTTCCGTCTTTCTATTGCAGTTGCGGTTTGTTTTGCCATAGCAATTTGATTTGAAATTCACGTAAATTTTTTACTTATTCATGTTCATTTGTTTCCTCAATCTACACATGCTAATGAGATTGGTAAGATAAGTCTTGCAGCTACTAGGAAGGATCTCACGGAGGATGAAAAACAGTGAGATTTCTCTAGACATTTATTTTCTGTTCTGGACATGGAAGCTGAAGTTGTGACTGAGTGTTTTCCCGATCTAGAGAATAATCAAAGCTTGGATCTTCTTTGTGGTTTCCTTGCTGTGGATGAATGGTGAGTAAATAGTTGTGAAGCTAGCTAAGAAACTCTATGGAAAAGTTCTAGACTAGAGCCTTCAAATGTAAGTTGTTGTCATCCATAAGGTATAACTTGAAATTTACCATCAGCACATATTTTTTAGTTTATAAAAGTTATAAAGATATAATTTTGTGTTCATGTGTTACAGGCTATAAAATTAGTTGAACTGGACCAACAAAAAGTAATGGTGAGGGACTTTGAAAAAAAAAAAGTAGAAGCATAAAAAACAAAGCATTTACACACGCTTTGTTGGTTATAACTATAATCAAATGTGTGTCAGTGATATAACAGCTTTGCCAAAAGACAGTGTATAAACACACTGTGTTATGCCTCTCTTTTTTCCGTAGACTAAGCTTCATTTAATACATTGTCAGCACATATATGTTATTAAATTTCTCATTTTGTCATTGGTTCTTAACATTGTTGATCAATATGGAAGTCGGTTTATACAACAAAATCTCGAGGCTGCATCAACAGAAGAAAAGAACATGGGCTTCCATTAAATTATACCTCAAGCAGTGACCCTAATGACTGATGAATTCGAAAATTATGTGATTCAAAAGGTTTACGTTTTCATGTTATGTTAAGTAGCCTACTTTAATGTTCACAAGTACAAGTCTTACTCATTTTTATTTTAAATATTCAGTTCTTTGAGCATGGAAGCGTGCCTCAAATTATGGAGCTAGCTGAGAAGCTCTATGGAAATGTTATAGACTAGAGCATTCAAATGTATAGCTACAGAGTCATCTATAAGGTATAACTTGAAATTTACTCTCATCGCATATTTTTTTAGTATATAAAAGTTATAAATAAATAATTTCGTGTTCATATTACAGACTATAAAAGTAGTTGAACTGGACCAACATTAAGTGATGGTGAGGGAGCTTGATTGGATGTAATACGTTGCGTTATAACAGTATACTTGATCTTGATTTTGTTATTCCGCTGTAGTGCTGTTATTCTCATTTCGTAAAAGAGATAAAAATTATCCCGTTGATGATGCTTAATAATATTGTACAAAATTTTCAATTTGTCATTGGAAACATAATGTTGATTTTCTTTTCAAAAGTTGGGATCTTGAAAAGGTTGTACAAAATTTTCAATTTGTCATTGGAAACATAATGTTGATTTTCTTTTCAAAAGTTGGGATCTTGAAAAGGCTCCTAAGTCCCTTAAGGAGAAGATTGACAAGTTAGAAATTATTGGTGACAACTAGCAAAACTGATTCGAGCGAATTGAAGAACTGTGAGGTCTACTTGACGTCTATTTTGTAGATGCCGGTATCAAGATGATCGAGCTCGATGATGTCAGTGAGAATTCTTCTTTAAAATTCTTGATGAGAACAATTGGTCTTTTGTATGATTTGTTGCCAATGTCATTGCCCTAAATAAGCCTCATTTAATAAGCTAATATTTTTTTACATAGATTCTCAGTTCTTGAATTTTAGGGTTTCATTATAAATCTGCTTAAATGTTCTTAAACAGGTTTAATCAAGGCTGAAGAAATTCGTTCCGAGTATGAAGAAAACTCTTTCGAGAAAGAGCAATGTTGGAATAAGAATGCATGAGAAATCTGCTCTCCAATGACTTTTGCTTTACTCCTTCAATGAGGTCTCTCTTCCTACACATGTAGGAATGAAGCAGAATTATATCTTACATTTAATAATATAATATTCCAACTAAATGCTGCATTAATTTTTCTGCAGGTGGAATAGTCGGAATCACTTCGGTTGCAAGATTAACGAAAATACGATCAGAGAAACTGGTAAGAAACAACAATGACAACTATCACCGAAAAAAATTCATATTGTAATTTTAGTTTTTTTCCATTATTGATCGTGTTTATCTATACTTTTGTTTCTCAGATGATGCTTTGGCCAGTACCAGCATCTTGAATCTTGGATACAAGTATGTAAACATAGGTATATAATTTCCACACGAATTTCTATCTGGATAGTCATTTACCAGCAAACTTTGTAACCAAAATTTGATCTTTCTAGATGATTGCTAGGCAGAAATGAAACGTGATGCCAAGGTTAACGTTGATTCTTTGTAATTATCTTAGAATTTACGTTAGTTTTTTCATCACTTTATTAAATCAATTTTGCAGGGGGAATTAGTGGCGGAAAACTTGACTATTTTTTTCACTTTATGACTATGCTGAGAATTTCCGCTTTTGATTAATATGTGTTATTGTTTTGCTTTGGTGGTGCAGCTGAATTATGAAGAAATTATATGTGTTCTTATAGTTCGACATTGATTGTTGAATAAATACTGACTAAATCCAGAGTTTTTTGATGCTTGACAAATTATGGAAATGGAAAATATTCTTAAGGAGGAAGCAGATGGAACATTGGACCAAGAGTTTTGTGAGAAAATTGAAACCACGTTTTGGTCTATCTATATTTATGTAGTTCATGAATGAACACTGTACATATGTATATTTGCATTCAAGTATATATATGTGTTTTCAATAAGAAAAATGTTGGAACAATTAGTATCTTGATGCAGATATACTTAATTGGACATGATTCATTGATTATTTGTAACAAAAAATTTCAGCATTTAAAATATACGTAAACGTGCATAGTTAGGAAGTCCCCGCGCGTAGCGCGGGTTCAGCACCTAGTATATATATATAGTTGATTGTAATAAAATTTTATATTAAATGCATATATTTCAATTTATGTAATGTTAGTGTGTTATATATATATATATTGTTTGTTGGCCAACATTTTTATATATTGTTTGATTAAAAATAGAAACGACTACTTGGTCATCTTAGAAGACTTCACATGTATACCATATAGATATATCATTTAAATAGAAACTTTTAATTTTTTTATTTATATTGAGAGTTTCTTTATTTTAAGTAAAGACTAAAAATATGATAAAAAAAATCGTTTCTAAATACCATTTAATTTTAACATAATACAAAAGCCGACAAAGAACTCTTAAAGTAAATATTCATATAATTTTAATGTGAAATTTAAACTACTATAAATCTAAAATTATCAAACAATATTTTTTGTAAAAAAAAAAGTTAAAAACAATCCACGATGAATACAAAAATTATTATTTTTTTCCATGATTCATTGTTAAAAGGTGTGAATACTTATGAATTGACCATTTGTTTAAGTAATTAGTAATGTTGTTTAAGCAATTGACCATTATATTTGATTAAAAGTACCTAACATCAGTTTTTTTTTTTTTTTTTTATATACAAATTGCTTACGCAAATCAATTAAATAATGACTTTTTGGTTCTTTAGTGACATATCTAAATAACATAATAGAAGCATATATATATATAATAAAGATACCAAAAAAAGGGAAATAAGACAGTAGACACCAACTGATTTGATCTTGTGGTGGTAGATTCAGTGGGAATAATTTGATTGCCAAGGTCAACATGGTTTAATAATTTAATTTCTAGTGTATTATTTAAATGACGTGATAATTTAATTTAGATAAAATTTGGATATGGAAAAAATGGTTGTACGAAAATCAAAGAAATCATAAAATAACATCAAGATGGCAAAGATAATAAATAAAATAATATTTAAAGCTGGCTAACTATGAAAATTTTACTTTTAAGAAAAAATTAATCGGGTTCCTTTTTACCAATATACTTGGCTAGAGTTCACATCATAGACTGCAAATATGCCAATTAAATCATACATTTCTATCAGCATATTGCACGTTTGCTGACTGATCATGCAAGTGACATTTAGTCTTGAGATATACACCGTCACACGATAATTTATTTATATAGATAATACTAACATAGTTAGTTACCTAATTGTATGTATGTATGTATAACTTAATTTATCGAAGGTATGTCAAGTGACCATGAGTTAGTTCCTCAATAGTGATGATCCGCATTTTCTCGAACATAGTTGGTGTATATTGCTTCTTCAATTTACTGGAAAAATTCAAAATATAGTGTTGCTATAGATCATTAGAAATTCAGTTAAATCATCTATGGATGAATTATAAATTTGAATTAGAATAGATTAGTTATTTACTTAATTATATATCCAATAAAACAAAATATAATTAATCAAAAAAGTATATTACAAAAATATTGAAATATTAGAAAATTACAAATCTCTAGTTCATACAAATTAAGTATGACCACCATAGATAGCATTCATGATTTTCAACGATACCACTACACTTTCTTTATACCTGATATCACGTATATTCTTGGTGCAAGAAATCGGCATCTCCCTCGACTCTCACAAAACAACATCAAGCTATTATCAGTCCGGTTCCAACCAAATGAAAACTCTTCTCACCCAACTGATCACGATATACTACACAGTGTATAGCATCGCGAGACTTTAACCGTCATATTTCTTTGCTTTTCATGCCCAAGTAGACCTTCTTGCAGTTACATATTGTCACCATCACAATAGCAAGATGAGTAGGATTCAATAAGACCTACAAAAAGAAATCAAAATTCTTTTTTTTTTTTTTTCTGAAAGATATAATAGTGAATTCCGGAAAAAGGGATTCAAAAATGAAGGTTTGATTAATCTGGAAAAAATGATAGGGAAAGAGAGATTACCTCTTATTTTTCTGTCTTATTTTTAGGGTTTATCGAATTATCGAACATAAAAATAAGAAGCAAGCAACCAATCGAACCAACTCAGCCCAGATCAAAGAGGCTGATAGGGGAATATATCAAACCTCCTTTTTTTTCTTAGGAAAAAAAATATATGTAACTTTTGGCACTGTCTCAATTAATATATTATATTATAATATATATATAATATATATGATTATATGAGAAACGTTGACCAATATCCTGAAAAAAAAAAATAATTAACTCAACATTAATGTCGTGAATCAATCGCAAGAGCCAAACTCAAAATCAATTAAAGATCACTACATGTACCTTAATATGTTGAGATCATATAGCACACAAACATCTGATGTTGTCCATATATGAGCAATCATGTTGCGTCCAAATCCAACCGGGTAGTCAGACTCTTTGGCACTTTGGGTTGGGGACACGTCGGGTTTCGGAAGTGGGCTTTCTGATGTTGGCAATGGGTTGTCGGCAATGTGCACTTGTCGGACAGGTACGACTGTCGGCAGTGTTGGCTGTCGGCAAGGTACGGCTGTCGGCAGTGCAAGCTTGTCGGCAAGGTAAGCTTATCGGCTCCGCGCGGTGCTAACCTGCAGGAAGGGCAATAACCAGCACGGAGGGGATGGTGCCGGTTGAACCCTCTCCGATGCTTAAATGAGCGTTTTAGAGAGAGAAAATATTCTAGAGAGATGTCAGAGCTCCAAGGCCAAAATCTAGCGAATGTATCAGAATGTCCTCAAAATTGGTGGTCAAGGTCTCCTATTTATAGGCAACCTTAGAACCGAACCCGGTTTTTATGCGGTTCGACGCCGGTCTAAAAGAAAATAAGAACTGTCGTCTAGTTTGGCTTTGGAAAACTCTTCACTCTTTGTGTTCGGACGATAAAATATGCGCGCAGTACCCGTTGACAGCAGTCCGGACCCTATCGGACTTAGAATCCGACGGGGTCCGGACCGTTTTGTTCCTCGGGTGTTTGTTTTTCGGACCCATTTGTGGTTTTCGACGTGTTTGCGAAGTCCGGAATGTAAATACGAACCTGAATTTGGCAGATATCCATCACTTGCCTCCGAGTCAAGTAACGGTTCAGACCATACTTGACTCTATTTTAAGCTAGGATATAAGCCCAATTTAGGTTCTGAGCTGACCTCAGGGGTGGCTTGTTTGACAATTGGGCGCGAAAGCCTTGATTTTGCTCCACCTTAATTCTCGTCGGGAGACTTATTGACTGCTTGATTGTCGTTATTTGATCTTTGTCGACTGTTGTTGACTGCCGTCAACTTGTTGTATGTTGACGGTTGTTGATTGCCATCAACTTGTCGCTCGTTGACGGTTGTTGATTGTCATCCACTTGTCGCTCGTTGACGATTGTTGATTGTCATCGACTTGTCGCGCGTTGACAGTTGTTGATTGCCGTCAACTTGCCGCGCGTTGATAGTTGTTGATTGCTGACATGGTGGGACACTTAGAAAATATTCCTGACAGCTGGCATTTCGTCATGTGTCGACTGCTGACATGAAGGAACACTTAGAAAATATTCATTGATGGTCAACATCTCGTCATGTGTCGACTGCTAGCATGGAGGAACACTTAGGAAATATTCATTGATAGTCGACATCCCGTCATGTGTCAACTGCTGGCATGGAGGAACACTTAGAAAATATTCCTTGATAGTTGACATCCCGTAATGAGTCAACTACTGACATAGTGGAACACTTAGAAAATATTCTTTGATGGTCAACATCATGTCATGTATGTGCGCGCTTGTTCCAACACTTAGAATTTTTCCCTTGTTGGTTGCCACGCATGTTGTCCCTATGGGCTTGATGTAAATGCAGAGCGGATGTCACCATAATGATTGATGAGTATAGGGGGTTACCCCCCCATCGTGGGATGTTTGTTGCTTGTTGCGCGAAAATTAACGAGTCTTGTACGTACATAATTGTTCCATATGGAGTGTGCACTGCTTAGATGTCTGTATGAGTGACTGTTGCCTGTATGCGCGTTGTCGTGACTGTCGGTCGTATTTCCAGGCTGCAGGGTTGAGGCGCTAGCACTTGACACGGGCACTCGGCACAAGAACACTCGGCACTGGCACTTGACACGGGCACTCGGCACGGACACTTGGCATTGGCACTCGGTACTGGCACTCGGCGTTGGCGCTGGCACTCGGCACTGGCACTCGGCACTGGTACTTGGCACTCGGCACTGGTACTTGGCACTCGGCACTGGCGCACCGCATTCGGGAATTCGGGACCGTGCAGTGCGGCGGGCACGCTTTTGGTTGGCACGGAGGAAGCAGTGGATGTGGCCTCGGGGATCTGAGAAGTTCCAGGCTGACTCCTCGTCGGCTTCTGATTCGTGGTTGCTGCCCTCTTCGGGTGTCCAGGGCCTCTTTTCTTTTCCGGGGGTTGACATTATCAGGAGGAGGTTGATTGCATGTCAGCTACGTAGTGCGATATGGCTTCTTGTTCGTTTCCCACAGACGGCGCCAAGTGTTACGTTCAAATCCAACCGGGTAGTCGGACTCTTCAGCACTTCGGGTTGGGGACACGTCGGGTGTCGGAAGTGGGCTTTCTGATGTTGGCAAGGGGCTGTCGGCAATGTGCACTTGTCGGACAGGTACGGCTGTCGGCAGTGTTGGCTGTCGGCAAGGTACGGCTGTCGGCAGTGCAAGCTTGTCGGCAAGGTAAGCTTATCGGCTCCGCGCGGTGCTAACCTGCAGGAAGGGCAATAACCAGCACGGAGGGGGGTGGTGCCGGTTGAACCCTCTCCGATGCTTAAATGAGCGTTTTAGAGAGAGAAAATATTCTAGAGAGATGTCAGAGCTCCAAGGCCAAAATCTAGCGAATGTATCAGAATGTCCTCAAAATGGGTGGCCAAGGTCTCCTATTTATAGGCAACCTTAGAACCGAACCCGGTTTTTGTGCGGTTCGACGTCGATCTAAAAGAAAATAAGAACCTTCGTCTAGTTAGGCTTTGGAAAACTCTTCACTCTTTGTGTTCGGACGATGAAAGATACGCGCAGTACCCGTTGACAGCAGTCCAGACCCTATCGGACTTAGAATTCGACGGGGTCCGGACTGCCAAGGCAATCTGGAGATTCCGGTCCGGACGCACCGTTTTGTTCCTCGGGTGTTTGTTTTTCTGACTCGTTTGTGGTTTTCGACGTGTTTGCGAAGTCCGGAATGTAAATACGAACCCTAATTGGGCAGATATCCATTAGATCAGATGGGACGCCAAAAATAAAATTCATCAAGAAGATTTCTTTGTTAAAGCGGCAGCTAAGAAGATCCTAGTCAAAAACCTCATCGCCGTACCTAATTCGTCTTCTTTGTTTTGTCATTATTATGTAATTGATGCATGTTATTAGTATCTATATATAATATAATTTAGATGTTATTAACACGGTGTTGACAAGTAATCTTTTTGAGCATTGATGTGTCAAAATAATGCATTTTAGTTGGACCATGTCATTCATTCCTTCT
Source organism: Clarkia xantiana subsp. parviflora (assembly GCA_036873135.1). NCBI lineage: Eukaryota > Viridiplantae > Streptophyta > Magnoliopsida > Myrtales > Onagraceae > Clarkia > Clarkia xantiana. The sequence continues at coordinate 11,969,546 of JAPTYO010000012.1, read as the reverse complement.
CCTTGATGATGTGTCTTTGTCCAAATAGGCTCACTCATTACTTGGATGAGCTCCAAGCTTCCACATTCACCCACAATGGACGTTACTTATCTTATATTATTTTTCTCCAAAATTATAAAATAAAATTAATACATTCTACATTTAACAATGAAATTAATTTCTTTCATGAATTATGTCGATTTTTCACTTTATTTTAAAATTAACTTGATTTATTTAATTTTATATTACAATAATTTATCTAATTTATAAATTACCTTATTCATAGAAAGTGTACATATTATTTTGTTACTATTTTGCAATTACAAATAGTTATTTATATTAATTCATTATTACTTTGAACAAATGTATTGCATTTTCTTTATTCATGTTTCTTTAGTCTTTATCACTTTATAATAATTTATTACATTTTCGTATTCACATTTTTATTTATTTTCGGTGTAACGTATTTATTATAAATTAAATTGAAAGATAAAATTATTTTAACTGATACTATTTTGTTATTACAAACAATTGGTTAGACTAATTCTTTATCGCTTTGAAATTATGTATTACATTTTTTTGTTCACATTTCTTTATTATCATTGATTTATAATAATGTATTGATTTAGTGTAGTGTATTTATTATAAATTAAATTGAAAGATAAATACATAACTAGGATTTAGCGGTACATTATGCTAATTTAGTACGTTACATTCATTTAGTACCTTTATTTATACCCTATATATATTATATAATGGCAATCGAGAAGTTTAGCTCTAAAGTATGCGTTATATTTTCTATGACAATACTTTTATGACCAAATAAAATTATCGTACTTGCTACACTCACATTTTGGTGCTATAAAATATTGATTTTGATCATTTATTTAATTAACAATATAAATGACTTCACTGTCTTGATGCTTCTTTCTAACATTGACAACCAGGTTTTAATCAAGTGATTCAAGCCTCATACAAAAGTTTACATATAATATTTAACTCAACTACTATCAGTTTTCATATTCGATCATGACGACCAATTACTAAAATAAAACGTATAGTTAATTTTATCGTATTAAATTAAATATATTATTTATTCTTATTTTGGTTGAATATATTATTTATTCTCAATTTAAAATATTAATATTTATTATATGCTATACATTTTTCAATGTTTTTAATTTTTTTATATACTCTTGGTCAGTATAATTGTTGATTAAATAATTATGCTTTCATTTAAACAGATTAAAAATATCTAAACAATATATAATACTTTTATTATATAATAATATTAATTAAATTTTTACAAATCAATTAAACATTAAACGTAAAACGTTACTATTAATGATATCTAAAAAATATATATATAAAAAATATATTATTGGATAAAACAATTAAGATTAACATTTAGTAAGTATTTTTTTAATATGTTGATATTTTGTAATAATATACTAAAAAAATTGTAATATTATTATATGCCACTCATTAACTAACCAAGTATTTATATACGTTAAAGGTGTATAGAAGTGTTCTATTTGTTTATTATTTAAAATAAAGACCATAAAATACTTATTTATATAAAATTTGAATTTTCGTAATGTCCCCAATAATTTTATCAACAAATTACTTACCGCGCGACGCGCGGGTTCTGCCATCTAGTTATATATATTTAGAGACTGATCGTTGTATAAGATACATGTTTGTATATTAATTATATTGCTAAATTAGTGATTAGTTTACGTTTAATGTACAATAATATATATTGTTGCCATATTCTTTATTTTTTATATATATTATTAAATACGTTTTGTTTGATCATTACTTTTTTTATCTACATACATATTTATATATTAATAATTATATTGTTAAATTAGTTAGTTTACGTTGAATACATATAATATTATATTGTTGCCATCTTCTTTATATATAATATTAATTAAATTTTGTTTCATCAATTTTATTATAGTAAGTCAGTAGGTAGGTTTATATATTGCTTTATACAACGTAATATTTTATTTATTATTCTATATATATAATCTTTACGTGGCAGCTTATACTCTTTCGGAACCAAACTATATAGATAATGAATTTAAATAGAACTTTTATTTAATTTGTTTCTTTATATTGCGTAGAGACTAAAATAGGAGATAAAAAAAATTCTTAATTTACATCCAATCAATATTTTATGTCTAAATTTACATACCTCCAATTAAATGCTGATTAAATTAGGAAACACTGACTGGGCAAATTGTCCACGTGTCAGTTAGAGGGCTTCCGGTGCCGAATTAATATAATATAGTATATTTGTTTCTTTATATTGCGTAGAGACTAAAATAGGTGATAAAATTTTTTCTTAATTTACATCCAATTAATATTTTATGTCTAAATTTACATACCTCCAATTAAATGCCGATTAAATTAGGAAACACTGACTGGGCAAATTGTCCACGTGTCAGTCAAAGGGCTTCCGGTACCGAATTAATATAATATAGTAGATATAGTAGACTAGATGATGACACTCGCGCACCGCGCGGGAGGAATATATCCAAGTAAAAGTGAAAATGTTAATTTATTAAATAAAAAATGTATATAAAATTTTATTTTATAAATTTAATAACTTTTTGAATATTTATATATGTAGATTTGTTTTTTAAATATTTTTTTGGCCAAATAGTTTATATACTTGAGTTAAAATTAATATAGGGACACTTGCTATTTTATAGTAATAATAATATGAATGGAAAACATATTATATTATCATATAAAATATTATGTACAATAATAAGTGTTGGGTTTTTTCTTAAAAAATTAAGTAAAAATAAATAAATCTAATAGATATTGTAAATATTTTCTAAAATAAATCCTAACTCTACTCGTTTTAACAATTCGATGCAATCATTCTTTGCATTTGACTTGCATATTAAAATCAGCAAAAAAACAAAAATTGCATGTTAAATCTCTAGACACTTATCAAAGATCTTAGTCAAATTTTTACTATTGCCTAAATACATATATATGCTCTATAAATTATAAATAGCAAATTGAAAATTGAAAATAAAACATTGCATAGAATTGCTGATTTGATTTTTTTATAGAATATTATAGATATGCTCGAGGACTATCTCTATTTTTTTATTATCTGTGATGTTTAATTAAAGTTATTATCCATATGATAACATTATTAAGGGCAAAAGAAAATATATATAATAGCAGCATTAATGCTTAATTGATTTAGGGTTAGAATAAAAGTATTATGAAATGTGAACCACTTTAGTTTACATGTCTTAAAACGTTTAAAAAATATATGACATTCGTTAGTTAAAATATTTTAGTGCAAATAAAATTCAATTTTTTTTAAAAAATCAGTCAAGTAATCTCACCAAGTTTAGTGTACGTCCTTTTGAAAACTTTCAACTCCGATCCTTACGATCTGAGCATCTCTGGCATTTGGCAATGATTTCGATGACTCTAACCCCTAACATAAAAACGTCCAATAATTAGATTCAAGGAGGAAAAAGTTAAGTTAACAGTTATTTGTTTATTATAGAGATAAAATAATAATATAGATTATCATGCATGAACAGATGGATTTATCCACTAATTGCTAAAAAAATGACCATCTAGTACTTTCATTATTAAGAAAATGTATCATCTTCAAGAAAAAAAAATAGCATAAATATAACACAGTTATATAAATATATAATATTTACAACGATGAACTTGTTAGCTAGTTAATACCTCGTCTCACTTTATCAGAATGTCAGTCACGTCTTTTTTTGCTTATTTTTCTTAGCCATTGTTCAATACTCTGTATACCCACAAATAATTTTTGTTGGCCAAACCACGATTGATTCATTATCTTATTTTTTTTTTTTTTTACAATTTATAGAGTATATACAAAATTCAAAAGTAGGCAACTTACAGAATCAATATCCTTATTAATTGTACTAAGCTATTGGTTAAATATATTTCTTACATTGAGACATATGAACTCATCTGCAATAGTCTGCAAAATAGTAAAACAACTTGTTAACATAATTTTTTTTTAAAATTAATAAAATATCTAATGTTGAGAACAATAAGGGAAAATTTCTTTAAAATTTATTTAGTTTCATGATCCGAGCTTAATATTATTATGCTATAGTTTATATTTTGGGTCGCTACATTCATTTCCCGCAGTAGCCACTTTGAAAGGATATCTGCAATAATACAAAAAATATCAGGTCAATAATATTAAAAGAATTCAAATTCATTTAACCAAACTTACTCCCAAAAAAAAATATCAATGAAACAACTTGAAAGCATCCAATTAAGCTGCTCGAAATTAGGTGGTTTGGCAAATTAGACGTGATAATGTTCATAATTCTCAAGTTGAACATGACCTCATATTAGAGTTGATCGACTTATGAGGAAATCTTCAGAGGGTTAGGTTAATGGTATACAATTTGATCAGCCCCAGAGGTGAGATTCAGAGAATGATATCAAATAAATTCCATACACGAAAGTCATCATCACATCATAACAAACCGCAAGCATTCATCTTCAATGTACGTAAGTGCGCAAATTAAGACAAAAAAACGAAACAACAAATTAGATATAAGTTTCTGGTAATCAGAACATTGGTAATCAGAACATCCTACCACAAAAAACGAAGCAGCAATTTGCAACCACAAGAGAACACAATCATGCAAACAAATCAATAAGCAAAAGATTTGAGAAATAAGCATCAATTATACATTAGCCAATTCTAAAGAAAGGTATAAATACAATTTAGCTAGGTAATTAAGAATGCCAAATATATATATATATATATATATATATATATATATATATATATATATTATATAGATTAATAATAATTGTGTCAATTACACTAACCTAATTTGTAAACTATAATGATATTATATATTTTTGGAAAATTATGTTGTTTGACAGTGTTATATAATATCATAAATATCTAGAGGTACTACTAATTAAATTGAGCAGGGGAATAAAACCGTATCGATTCTTTAGATCGTTTTCCAAAATATTTTTACTTTTGATTTTTATGATATATTTATTTTATTTTATTTTGTTTCCCTCTTTCTCTTTGCTGGTCCAAGAGAAGGAAAATTCTGTTAAGGAGATCCATACCTTCTATGTACATAAATATATTATACAATATTACAAAATATTATGCTATATGTATAGAGTACTACTTATAATATTATTATTTAATTATAAAGAGTAAACTTGGCACGTATATTTTAGTTATATATATATTCTGTAAACACCTAATTTTGGTTCGCGCGTAGCACGTTCAAAATGTCATATGTGACGCGTAAAAAAAGGAAGCAAGTATTTAAATATGGAAGGTCGCGAAGTTTCCAAAGATAGGACTGCTTAAATTAGGTTAATTATTTGTATTTATTGCAGATTGATGGGTTTTGCTATGGCTGTTAGGCCCGTTAACGGCGAGTAAACGGTGAATAGGCCTACTGGGCCCTAAAAGAGGTCAAGAAGACCAATGCGAAGGGTCCCGACAGAGGGAGTCCCGATGGTGAAAGGTCCCGACAGAGTCGGTCCTGATAGGCGAGCTGGACGCTCCCGATGAGATGCCTTTAAGTAGGCCCCGATGACGAATCCCTGAGAATGTTGGCCCTGTCACGATGACGAGGGGCCCCGAGCGGTGACACAATGAGATAACTCTGGAGTCCCCGATATTGGTCGGGACTTGCTATCAGAGGTTAAGGTCAAGATACGCGGAGCGTGGCCGAGATAAGCGAGATCATGGCCGAGATACGCGGAGCGTGGCCGAGATAAGCGAGATCATGGCCGAGATACGCGGAGCGTAGCCGAGATAAGCGAGATCATGGCCGAGATAGGCGGAATCGTGCCCGAGATAGGCGGAACCGTGGCCGAGATAAGCGGGATCGTGGGCTAACCGCCCGGCGGTTCACCAGGTAACTGAGGTAGCTCTTCTCCTATAAAAGGGCGGAAGTTACCTCAGATCAATACGTTCTGATATACACTCTTTGAGACTTTTGCTTGCCAGTTTATCGAGATACTCATTTAAGCATCGGAGAGGGATTCTGGGTCACCGCCCGGTCTATCCCCTCTTGCAGGATTACGTGGAGCGAAGGAGTTCGGATCGCCGTCAAGACCGTACCGGAGCTCCTACCGTGATCCAACATTGGCGCCGTCTGTGGGAAACGTGACGAAAAGCTAGAATGACTTCTACTCGTTCAATGGCGGCTGGCAAGCAGAGAAAGTAAGGACAATCTGCTGGTTCCCGTCATCATGCTGGAACATTGAATTCACCACCGGAGCGTGCTGAGGACCAAAATATCCCTGCTGAGGTCTCCCGGACAGGGGGGCACAATGAAGTTCCTGAGGATACTGCTCAACACCAAGAGAATAGGGAGGAGGAGGCCCCTCCAAACACGGACCTGGCGAAGGCCGTGGCGGATGCCATGCCGATGTTTTTGGCGGCCGTGGAGGCTCTCTTAGAGCGGAGAGAGGCGGCCAAGAGGCAGGAGGAGGTGCCTCCACCAGCGGAGGTTCAGAATGTGCAGGAGGCCCAACCCAGAAGCCAGGATAAGGGTAAGGAGCCCGCTCAATCGGAGCGATTTGTGGTCGACGGGCCAGGACCAGTGCAGCATAGGACCATTCCCCTTAATGGTCCCATCACCCCCGATCATGTGGTGAAGATCGTGAACATCTGCATGGGGGAGCAGAAGCCGATGATGTCGGAACTGAGGGATCGATCCACCCATCCCTTCGTTCCCCGACTAATAGACACCCTCGCCCCGCCAGGGCTGGGTATCCCCACAGTGAAGGAGTATGATGGCGAGGGAGATCCAGTTCCTCATGTCCAGAAGCACCTCATGGCATGTCTGGGCAGAGCCCCGAATGTGATATCGTGTGTGTACTGTTCCCGAATACACTTGGTGAGAGGGCCCTGACCTGGTTCTTCAGCCTGCCCCCAGGATGCATCACCTGCTGGGCTGATATGCACGACCATTTTATTCAGCAGTACCAGGGTCGTCGGCGCCTCTTGAAGAGTGTAAGGTCCTTGGCCTAGGTGGTGCAGAGGCCCGACGAATCGCTGGCACACTATTACCAACGATATACTGCCACCGTGGTGGAGATTGATGAAGAGATATCGGAGGGAGAGACCGTTCGCACTTTCCTTCGGAACCTTACAGCCCCCTATGGTTCCAACCTGATGCACAGCGTGGCTGAGAAGGCTGTGTGGAACATGGAGGCACTGCAGAAGAGGGTGAAGCAGCAAATCGACGTACAAGAGTCGAAAATAGTTGTCGGAGAGCTTGATCCTCCGAAGTCGAATAAGGGAAGGCAGTCGCTCAAGCCATTGGACGACCATAAGAGGAAGGATAAGTCCGAGGGCAGTCGGAGTCGAGGTCGTTCTGATCGAAGGGAGGACAGACGTCCCCCGAGGAAGGATAAGCGGGAGGACTATAGCATCCCTCTAAATAGCTCCATGGCGGAAGTGTTAGCGGTCATGGATCGACAGGGTATTTCTAGGTACCCCCCCGAAGAAGAAAGGAGAGTTTATAGGATCCCACACCGATCGTTACTGTCGGTTCCACCGCACCAGCGGTCACGACACTAACCATTGTCGGGAGTTGAAGAAGGAGATCGAAAAGCTGATCCAGAAGGGGAAGCTCAAGGAGTTTGTGGCTGAAAGGCGCTGTCGTTCCCGCTCTCGATCTCGATCGCGGTCCCGTTCCCGATCCCGCGATCGGTCTCTGAAGAAGAAGAAGTCGGAGCCAGAGTCTTCTGGTGCCCGTAAGGAGAAGCGGGGCACCATCAATGTGATTCACAGAGGATTTTCCGCAGGAGGTGACACCACAGCCTCTCGGGAGGTTTATGCCTCTAGAATTTCCGCTGCTGTGGTGCTGGGCAAGAGGTCCCGATCCTGGACCGCAAAGGAAGAGATGGTGATTTCCTTTTCAGCGGAGGACCTTATAGGTGTGGAGAGTCCACACGATGATGCTTTGGTCGTGACCCTGGACGTGGATGGGTACGAAATGAAGCGGATTTTGATCGACGGAGGGACTCCTCCGATATTCTATTTATGGATGCGCTGGAAGCCATGAGAAAAACGAAGAAGGATCTCAAGGAGGTGAACTTCCCGATGGTCGGGTTCTCTGGTATTACCTCCTATCCGCTGGGAATGATCACCTTACCAGTGGAGTTTGGTAGTGGGTGGAAAGCGGAAAGGAGGAATATAGATTTCGTGGTGGTTGAGTCCGCGGGGACTTACAATGCGATTATCGGGAGAACCACTATCAACCCCCTGATGGCAGTTGCCTCGACTATTCACCAGAAGATGAAGTTCCCGACTGATCACGGAGTCGGGGAGGTCAAGGGCGACCAGGTGGCTTCCAGGAGGTGCTATGTTAATGTCACCCGAAGGAAGAGGCGGGAGGCCATGACTATCCTCCAGACCGATGTTGATCCCAGAGAGGAGTTTGGGCGTCCCGCCCTCATGGAGGATTTGAAGGAGGTCGAGATTGAGGGACCTCAGAGGAAGGTGAAAATCGGGTCCGCCCTGTCTGACGAGAGGGCCCGATAATTGATTGAGTTGCTGAAGGAATTCAAGGAGCTGTTTGCTTGGTCCCCGAGTGACATGCCAGGAATCAGCCCCGATGTGATCGTGCACGAGTTGAAGATTGATCCCGCGATTAAGCCTATCGCGCAGAAAAGGCGTCCGATAGGCGCGGACAAGAGGATCGCGATCCAGCAGGAGGTGGGCAGGTTGCTCGATGCTGGATTTATCAAGGAGCTCCGATTCCAGACTTGGGTCGCCAACCCGGTTCTGGTGAAGAAGAGCAATGGGAAATGGCGGATGTGTGTTGATTTCCACAACTTGAATAAGGCTTGCCCGAAGGACTGTTACCCGCTTCCGAGAATCGACCAGTTGGTGGATGCCACGTCGGGACATGAATTACTGAGCTTCATGGATGCTTACTCGGGCTATAATCAGATCAAGATGGCTAAGGAGGATGCCCCCCACACCGCTTTCTATGCTGATAGTGACATCTATCACTACGATGTCATGCCCTTCGGATTGATCAATGCCGGGGCAACTTATCAAAGGATGGTGAACAAGCTGTTCGGAGATATGCTGGGGAAAACCATGGAGGCTTATGTGGACGATATGATGGTCAAGTCCCGACAGGCTGAGGATCATGTGCACAACCTAGCCACGGTGTTTGAGCGGATGAGGCTTCATCAGGTTCGCTTGAACCTGACCAAGTGTGCCTTCGGAGTCCACTCGGTGAAGTTTTTGGGCTTATGGTGAGTCAGAGAGGAATTGAGGTGAACCCCGAGAAGCTGAGGGCAATCGAGGAGATGCAGTCTCCAATAAATCATCGGGAGGTGCAAGTGTTGAATGGCCGACTGGCTGCAATGAATCGCTTCCTGTCCAAGGCAAGTGACCGATCTATGCCATTTTTTGAAGTATTGAGGGCCAACAAGAAGTTTGAGTGGACTACCAAGTGTGAAGAGGCGTTCCAGGCACTCAAGCAGCACCTTCGCACCCTCCCGCCATTGGCGAAACCGATCCCAGGCGAGCCGCTCTATCTATATTTGGCTGTTTCTGAATTTGCCATTAGCTCTGTGTTAGTGAAGATTGTCGAGGGTAATCAAGTCCCCGTGTATTATGTAAGCAAGACGTTTTCCAAATCTGAAATGAATTATCCCGCCGTTGAGAAGTATCTCTTTGCGTTGATTATTACTGCTCGGAAGCTGAGGCCTTACTTCCATGCGCATGAGATTACTGTGCTGACGAATCAACCTTTGAAGCATTTTTTGAACCGACCTGATGCGTCGGGGAGATTAGTGAAATGGGCAGTCGAGCTTAGTGAGTTTCGCATACACTTTGCTCCGAGAACGGCTATTAAGGGCCAGGCGTTGGCGGATTTCATAGCAGAGTCTACAGCTCCCGATCTGGAAGAAGCGGGCCCTGTAGAGGGGGCAACCAGGGAGGTCCCGATAGCAGAGCAACCAGAGATGGCAGAGCAATCAGAACAGCCAAATGAGGAAAATACTTGGGAGATGTACACGGATGGCTCCTCGAGTTCAGACGGATCAGGAGCAGGGTTTGTATTGATACCACCAGGCGGGGGTGAGCCCCTTCGATATGCTTTGGCCTTAACGTTTAGGGCCACGAACAACGAAGCTGAGTATGAGGCTCTTATCACAGGCCTGAAAATTGCCAAAGGTACGGGAGTTGATCACTTAAGAGTGAAGTGTGACGCGGGCCTGATTGTGAATCAAGTCCAAGGACGATATGAGGCGAAGAGCCCGATGATGAGAAAGTACCTTCGTGAGGAGCAAGTCTTGAAGGAGAGCTTCAAAAGCTTCGATATTGAGGCGATCCCGAGGGAAGAGAATGTGGAAGCAGATGCCTTGAGCAAATTCGCCTTGGGGGCACCCCTGGAGGAAAATCGGAAGGTGCACTTCTTGGAGAAGGTGATCTTATCGACCACCGATCCATCGGAGGTCTGTGCTATTGAAGCAGGATCAGAGGAGGAACCCACTTGGATGTCCCCGATAGTTGCGTACCTGACTACGGGGGCAGTCCCCGATAATGAAGTGGTAGCTGACAGGATACGTCGGATCGCGGTTAATTACGTGGTGCTGGACAATCAGCTATACAAAAAGGGGTGGTTCTCGACTCCTTACTTGAAATGTGTGGCTGAGCCCGACACAAGTCGGATCCTGAGGAGGTGCATGAAGGGGTCGCGGCTTGTCACGAATGGGCCCGGTCCATTATGAGGAAAGTGTTGAATCTGGGCTATTATTGGCCTACGATGAGCAAGGAGGCGACGGTGTTAGTCCGATCCTGTGACGCGTGCCAGAGGTATGCCCCGAATATCGCGGCTCCGGCTGCTAATCTGACGTCCATCAAGAGTGCTTGGCCCTTCGCGCAGTGGGGTATCGACTTGGTGGGACCCCTCCCGCAGGCACAAGGTCAGTGTAAATATTTGCTTGTGGCCATTGATTATTTTTCGAAATGGATAGAAGCTAAGGCATTGGCCAAGACGAGGGGGAACCAGATCCTCAAGTTTCTCCAGACCCATATTATATCCAGATACGGGATCCCTAAAGTGTTGATCAGCGATAATGGTCCACCGTTTAACAGGGCTCAAGTGAAGGAGTATCTGGAGGAGTTGAACATCGAGCATCGGACAGCTTCTGTCCATCATGCTCAGACTAATGGCCAGGTGGAATCAGCCAATAAAATCGTGATGGATGGCCTGAAGAAAAGGGTCTATGCCTTGAAGGGCAAATGGCTGAACGAGCTGGAAAATGTGCTTTGACTGTTAGAATGACACCCAAACGATCAACTGGGGAGACTCCGTTTGACCTTGTTTATGGCACGGAGGATGTTGTTCCCGTGGAAGTAGTTGTGGCGTCCCATCGGATGAGATATTATGAGCCTTTGACGAATGTGAAATGAGACGTCTGGATTTGGACTTGCTCGAAGAGAAGAGGCGGGAAGCCGATGAAGTCTAGGCTCGAATGCGTTTGGCGACGGCCATATATTAAAATCGACGAGTTAAGTCCCGACAATTCTTCGTCGGGGAGCTGGTTTGGCGTCGGAACGAGTTCACCCTTTTGGATCGGATCAACAAGATGTCACCAAAATGGGAAGGACCTTATAAGGTCGTAGGGATGCCAGCTCTGAATGCGTACAAGTTGGAAGACCTCGATGGCAGAGTATTGAAGCATTCTTTTAGTGGCGAACACTTGAAGAAATGTCATGCTTGATGTAAAGTCGCCTTAAGTGTTGCCCGATAAAAAGACGCCTTAAGTGGTGCCCGATGTAAAATCGCCTTAAGTGGTGTAAGTTATTTATCGTTTGATTTGATGTAAACAGGTTTTGTGCCATCAATAAATAAAGAGGTTACTTCCCATCATATTATTTTTAGATTTATTCTAAGTGTCGAAAAGTCGCCTTGAGTGGTGCACGAGAAAAAGTCGCCTTGAGTGGTGCACGAGATTAAGTCGTCTTAAGTGATGCATGGTTCTTGGATTTATTCTAAGTGTTAAAAAGCCGCCTTAAGTGGTGCACGATAAAAAGTCGCCTTAAGTGGTGCACGATATTAAGTCGCCTTAGGTGGTGCAAGTGGTTAAGTCGTCTTAGGTGATGCGGATTGAATTGCCTTAGTTGGCACGATTAAATCGCCTTAAGTGGTGTGGGCTAAATCGTCTTAAGTGATGTGTTGAAAGTCGCTTTGAGAAGTGCAACGGAAAATCGGAACTAAGATAGTTTGATATTGATGAGGGCTCAAAGGCCCGAGAATTACAAAGAAATGAAAATACAAGGACTATAAAGATAAAGCATTTAAGCTTGGTCCTTGTCGGCATCAGCGGGAGCAGGGTCCACAAGATCTGTGGCAGAAGGCTCCACGGGTTCAGCTGCTGGAGGGTCGATTATCGGGGCATCGGTACTTGGAGGCTCCGCCATGTCTTCAACACCCGCGGGAGTGTTCCCCTCATCACTCTCCTCCGAGAGAGTGAAGTACCTCTTCGCGAAGGGAGCGAGAGTCGCAGACTTGTCGAAGTTGATGGCGTCGCCATACTCCAGATGGAGCTCCTCCACCGCGTTGAAGAGGGTGTTCTCCACCTCCGCGGTGCAGAATTTCACCGCGTCAGCTTGGAAGTCCTCGGACCCCCGATAATCTTCTCGGCCCCTGGTCTCAGCCGCGACCAGCTGCGCAGGAACCTCAGCAATTTGCTCCTCCAGAGCTTTCTTCTCAAGGACAAGTTTGTCCCGAGCTTCTGCATCCCTTTGTCGCTCCTGCCACTCCCGCTTCAGCAGCCCCTCGAAGTCACGAACCTGCTTTTGGAGGTCCCGAGTCTTTCGGTCGAGGATGGCCTGCTCCTTGGCCAGTTTTCCCCTCGAAGACTCAGAGGCCGCGAGATCCTCCTCAAGCTTGGCTATGACCGCGGGAGCTCCCTTTTCCCGCTCTTGCTCCAGGGCCTCCTCGAAGGCGAAGATGTACCCGAAGCAGCGGTTGATGTCCGCCATCTCCTGCGAAGGAAGGAAGAGAAGTGTTAGCATATGAACAACCTGCCTTATTGATGAAGGGACAGTCGAAAGGACGTTCTAATCTGGATCGTCGAAGTCGAAGTGTTTTAATCTGAGCCATTGAGATGAAACGTACAGAATGGCAAGAGGCGTAATGATGAAACGGCCTGAAAAGCACTTTTTCAGAAAAAGCAGGCGCGAAAAATCATGCACGGGTGCCAAAGACGTCACTTCTTCACCTGCTGCATTTAATGGCTGAGGAACCGAGGAGTCTTCTCGGATTTGGTGATTATCCTCGAGGTATCGAGGAAACGTGAACGAGAAGATTCGTATCAAGTGACTTTATCAAGGGAAAGGTCCCCGACTCCGAGGTCGGGAGGTCGGGAGTTGAAAGACACGACGAACTGTAAGTCCCTCATGTCTTGGAGGCAAATGATGGGTTTCGCTATGGCTGTTAGGCCCGTTAACGGCGAGTAAACGGTGAATAGGCCTACTGGGCCCTAAAAGAGGTCAAGAAGACCAATGCGAAGGGTCCCGACAGAGGGAGTCCCGATGGTGAAAGGTCCCGACAGAGTCGGTCCTGATAGGCGAGCTGGACGCTCCCGATGAGATGCCTTTAAGTAGGCCTCGATGAGATGCCTTTAAGTAGGCCCCGATGACGAATCCCTGAGAATGTTGGCCCTATCACGATGAAGAGGGGCCCCGAGCGGTGACACAATGAGATAACTCTGGAGTCTCCGATATTGGTCGGGACTTGCTATCATAGGTTAAGGCCGAGATACACGGAGCGTGGCCGAGATAAGCGAGATCATGGCCGAGATACGCGGAGCATAGCCGAGATAAGCGAGATCATGGCCGAGATAGGCGGAATCGTGCCCGAGATAGGCGGAACCGTGGCCGAGATAAGCGGGATCGTGGGCTAACCGCACCAGCGGTTCACCAGGTAACTGAGGTAGCTCTTCTCCTATAAAAGGTCGGAAGTTACCTCAGATCAATACGTTCTGATATACACTCTTTGAGACTTTTGCTTGCCAGTTTATCGAGATACTCATTTAAGCACCGGAGAGGGATTCTGGGTCACCGCCCGGTCTATCCCCTCTTGCAGGATTACGTGGAGCGAAGGAGTTCGGATCGCCGTCATGACCGTACCGGAGCTCCTACCGTGATCCGACACAGATGATATTTGTTGAATATTTAGAGTATATTTTCTGAATATTTAGCATTTATGATTAGAATAAATCTGTAATATTTATTTCCTAGTTAGCTTAGGCCTAAATTAGTATAAATAGTGGTTAAATTTACATGTAAAAGGGGGGAATTCAGACAGAAATGAAGAAAATAATAAAGATTATGATCGAGTTCGAGATACAACATATGCTTCTGGTTATGTTATTCCATTAATAACTTTTCAATTTATTTATTCATTATTTATTATTATTATTATTATTATTATTATTATTATTTGATTTGCAGAGCTTGTCTTCGTCTCCATCCATAGCACTGCGCCGGCCATCATCGTTTTCTTCCATCATCATCGTTGAGCACCCTCCGAATTCCAATCGTCAGTTTTCCCCTCCACCAGAGCGACCAATCAATGACAGGAAGAGTCGTTGCCACCCCGAGCTGGAATCGTCGTTGTCCTTGATTCCGGTCACCCCGGCTCGGACCTCCGCCTCCATCGTTCTATCGATGACGACCCATTGTTGTACAACTCCAATGACAACCTCGTCCTACCACCGTAGATTAGCCACGTACCCGGGTCATCGAATCTCCACGCCGCTTCCCAGTCCTCACTGGCGTCCATCACACCCTTCCATAGTTGTTGGTTTGTATCCTTCTGCTCTCTTTCTATCTGATGCTCGTTATACTGCTCGGTCACGTCATCTTACTCCATGGTTAGCTCTCAATAATTAATGTTTGAATCCCCTAATGCTTATCCATAACATTAACCATGTGGACTTAGTTATAATTTGTGTATAACATTGACAGAGCCCCCTATTATATATATATATATATATATATATATATAATATCATGTTTGATTTGTGTAAGTTATGTGTGTTAGGTTTTAATTTGACTATGTTTTATGATTTTCAGCGTGTCTAGGTTTCACTTTGGTAATTGATCGTTGTATTTTATTCAGACATAATTATTCTATAGTTAGTAATTGTTTAGCGAATAAATTTAGTTATTTAACACGGCGAATTAAGTGAATTGATTACCGAAAGGGCGTAATTAAAAATATTATTTTTAATTCGTAACAGAACCCCGAACTCGAATTTCTAGCCGTAGACCGATTTGTATCTAGGTGTTTAATCTGTTATTCACTTAGGTTGTTTAGGATTCTAGTTAACCTAATAATTAACTAGTGGCGACTCTTTTCAAAATTCCACTTTTTCAAAACGTAAATCGCCTTAGGTCAGATTTTAGGTCTGACATATTCAATACTAAAAAAATAATAGGTTAACCATATAAAATATAAAATTGAGCACGTAAGAGTTAGATATCAATCTAGATGAAGAATTTGAGATCTTATATTTTTATTATATAAATGTTTTGATTAGTTTTTTATTTATATTAATGTGTTTTTTTTTTTTTTTGCCAAATATTAATATTAATGTGTTGTTAAACCTTACCTATTTGTAATAATAATATGACATTCGTTGTTAAAATATAGTCATCGTTGCTTGGAAAAAAAATATAATATATGTATATAGCCAACGTCGGTTTTACAAACTGCCATGCATAAGAAGGAGCCATATAGGAAGGTGCACTATTTTATTTATTTTTGCTATTAATATTGGTGCATTATTTATAACGGTGAAATTGATATTCTTTTAAGGTTTTTTTACGTTGAGACTTGTCTTATATTATATTTAAATATTTAATAATCTATATATATTATAAATTCTGAATGAAAGATAATAACAGAGTTAATGTAGAGCTGGAGATTTTGTTTTTACATTAATCGATGCATTTATGACAATTGAGTTAAGAGTTTTGTAGTCATTAACTCCATAGCATTAATTGCACTAGGCAGCTGAGGGTTTTTAAGTTACAACTAATCGCAATTAAAATTTTATCGAATATTAGTTTGTTAATTATACATAATCGATTAGTCACCCCGCGCGATGCGCGGGAAATGCACCTAGTTAAAAATAAAACGCCTACGTGGCGACCTATGGTCTTACGGAGCCAAACTGTATAGATAATGAATTTAAATGGAAACTTTTAATTAATTTGTTTCTTTATATTGCGTAGAAACCAAAATAGGAGATAAAAATACTTCTTAATTTACATCCAATCAATATTTTGCATCTAAATTTATACAGCCCTTATTAAATGCCTACTAAATTAGGCAACGCTGACTGGACAAACCGTCCGCGTGTCATCCAGAGGGCTTGTGATGCCGAATTAATATAATATAGTAGATACCAACTATTTAATGTTAACATTAAATATTAATGGACGCCGCTTCTCCTGCTCAGCCGACAGCAGCGAAATAATTATTCTATACAGAAGACAAATAAAAAGTTCGGTTAAAGATCCAAATCATACCACTTGTTTGCACGGAATTCGATGTTCATACTGGATGTTTTTTTTTTACAAATTTAGTACAAATCGTTTCTATTTTGTACCGTTTTCATACACCCGTTAGTGTTCCGTCTGATTTCATTGTTAAGAGTCACGTGTCGTGTACGTGAGTGGTTCTAAACTTTTAATTTTTTTTCAATTTAGTCTCTCTAATATATTCTAACTTTTAATTTGTTCAATTTAGTCCTAAAATTTCAATATCAAACTGTTGACCCAAATTGACCAAATCGGGCCTACTCTAGGGCACGACCTTGGATCGGAGTCGCCGGACCCAAGCGACCCCGACCCAGGTTCGGACCTAGCATAGGATACGTCCAGCTAGGTCAATTTGGGTTAAGGGTTCGATATTGAAATTTTAGGACTAAATTAAATAAATTAAAAGTTAGGAATGTATTAAAGGGACTAAATTGAATAAAATTAAAAGTTTAGGGTCGTGGACGACACATGACTCTTAATAGTGAAATCAGACGGAACACTAACGGTACAAAATAAAAACGGTTGGTACCAATTTGGTAAAAAAAAACATCTGGTATGAACAGTAAATTTCGTGCAAACAAATTTGATTTTGACCTTAACCCTAAAATGTTTGACTAATAAGTAATAACACAGTTGATAATTCCACTGTACTTGAAGACATTGAGTGATTAATAAATAAATAAATAAATATTTGCAGTCTATTAAACAGACATTACACTGGCTGGGCTGGAGAAAAGAAGACAAGATATCTAGTTACTACTGGAAATTAAAGCAAACTACTACTACATTACATGCTCTCTCTTTTTTACCTGGAGCCTGGAGGAGTTGTTCAATGAAAGCAGTAGAGTAAGGATATGGTACACAATTCATGAAACAAGAAAGAAAAACAAAGTGGTATTAAGTAACACCTCTTCTACATGGAAACTAACCGTATCTTCAAAGCTCGACTTGATCACACCTGCAATGCGGCTGTCGAGAACAAAAGGTTCTGATTCTCTAGGATCCTCCTTCCTTCCTTCATCATCTGCACAAAGTAGTAAACAATGAACAACCTTTTTATGTCCAGAAAAATTAAACAAAACACAACAGTTAACAACAATAACATATATATTGATCAAGTGAAATGTAGAGTGGATTCAGATTTGACCCACCTCTCTTCTCTTATAGGTAGATATATCCGTTTCTGCTCATCAGGCTACACTTTTGACGTAGTCTGTGCTGCCTCGCTTTCTTTTGTTCGACCTTGAAAAGAAGCAACTGTTAACCCAGCTCTTCTTCTGCTTCACTGGCAGCGGTTTATTTCTATTCTCCACGAGTTCATCAATGTACTCAACCACAGCCTGAGTTGTCAGCATATATGTAAGTAGATTCACATCAAATGAATTTTATTTACATCAATGGAACTAACTAACCTGAGCACCCTTTTCAGCAATGTTTCTTGGTGGAACTTCCAAAGGGTTCTGGTCTGTCCTCAGGACACGCAACTTTGACAGCATCCTAAACGAATCAGGGAGGGCTCGTATTTGGTTGTTGCTGATGTCTAGTTCCTCCAGCATCTCGAGATTCCCAATTGACCTCGGCAGGTATGTTAGATTAGCAAAATTGTTGCCAATATTCAGTTTCACCAGATTGGTGGCAAAGCAGAGGCTCTCAGGCACTGACTCCAGCTCATTGAAGCTCACATTAAGTTCCCTGAGATTAGACAAGGAAGACATGGTGGTCGGCAACTGTCTGATATTGTTGTATCGCACCGACAGGACCTCTAAAGTGCCAATCTTCCCCACCGCTTCAGGAAGGGCCCTGATACGGTTATAATCTACACGGAGCTCTCTTATCGAACAACAGTTGCCAATACTGTGTGGCAATTCATCAAGGTCGTTCGTCTCCACGGCCAGTTTCTTCAAGCAAACAAGGGATCCGACTGAGTCGGGCAGCACCGATACCCTATTTGAGCTCAAATCGAGTTCCTCAAGACGTGTCAGCCTCCCTAATGTAGAGGGGAGCGAGGAAATATTGTTACAGCTCAAATCTAAAGAGATTAGATTGAAGAGATCTCCAATGGTTTCTGGGAGTTCTGATATTTGGTTAGAGTGCAAGTCTAGTTTCTTCAAGGAAGAAAGGCCACCAATTGTTGTGGGTAGGCTAAGTAGTCGATTCTCTGATAAATTGAGGCTTATCAAACTGGACAGCTTGCCGATTGAATCAGGAAGCCACTCGACTTGATCCATCAACTTGTTCTGGAGATTGACTTCCTGAGTGCCTTTCTTTGAAGAAACTTCAATCAAACTAGCAAGTTTTATCAAACTCAGTTGCCCACCATCTTGGCCTGGTACAGGAACATATGAGAAGGTGGTCCAAATTTCATTATCAAAATTACACGACTAATATAAATCAAGCAAAAAAAGCATTTAACATGTCCAAACGAAGCAAAAGTTATTATTTTTTTTAAAAAAATTACTTTGTAAAACTCATAATTAGCAGTTTGAAAACTCTTTCATAAATATATCATAGCTTACTCAAAAGTTCTATGTATATTTTCTGTTGCCAGACACTTGCAACAAAGACGAACAAAGATTAGTTTTCAGCAGTTTCATTTCATATGTCACTGAAAATAGCAATGAAAACAACATGCCGAAACTTGAACGTGTTCAGTCATAAAAACCTGTACCAGTTTTTTTCTTTTCATTTTTACATTTCGACTGAAGTACGATAAGAAGTAGGATTTTTCCATTTGATCATACTTCGACAACAGCTTTTTCAATCACCTAATTTGTTTTCCTAAATTTAAAGAACAAGCAAATAGAGTATCATACATAAAATCTCACACTCAAAAAAGCTAGAAACAGAAAATATTTTGAACATAAAATTGACATCATTAGGAGCAGGACAAGTTATATAGACAAATATTCTGGGAGAAGATGCTATACCTGAAGTAGTAGTTGCAGTCTTCAGAGTTGAATCCTGTATCTGTGGCTTCTGCAAAACTCCGATACCCTTCCAGATCCCATCATCATAATATGAAGGCTTCGACTTCTTTACGAAGCTGTCATCTCGGGTGGTGAACAACTCACCACTCTTACTCCCCACAGGTGCTTTCTGAGAGTAATGGAAAGCCGGTGTGCTAGTTCGGGCCGTTGATTCACTGCTTGAGACCTTGGGAGCAGAACCATTGGAGTAACTCATCTTCTTGTTGTTCCCAGACTCCGAGGAAACACAATCTGAGGCTCTCTGAATGTAATCATCGAACAAAGCATGGATATGTTCGAGCTCGAGCAGTTTCATAGCCTCTCTCTTCTGCTCCTTGCTCTGGTAATGGATCATGTTTCGTTGCATCTCTTGTAAGATCATGAACAGTTCTTCAGGCAGATTGGTTGCCTTGGTTTGTCTAGCAACAGCATCGAGCCTCGCTTGGTCCTCCTTCTCTATGTTCCTAATCAGGGTCTCGGCAGCCTCAACCTCGTCAATTGAAGGTCGGGCTGGAAGAGATCTGTGTATTTTCATTATCTCTCCCACAACATCATCTACTGTTTGCAAATTCGATTGTTCCATTGTTGTGCTCCCTCTCAAATCCTACTACACAAATTCAACAATTTTGTGCAGAATCCGGATTAGGATAGCAGATAAAACAAAACCATATCAATGATTCACAGCTCTCTTCCACTTAACTTCTCTATACTTTTCTAGAACCAAAACGAAAATTAGAAAAAGACAGAGCCAACCACGCGACAATGAAGATCTCGCATAAACAAATCATTCCAAATTAAGAAAGCACTAGCAAACAAGCTACCAACACATCCATTTCGAAATCATAGAAGGGGGGGCGATAATAGCAGTAAACAAAGAGAAGAGGAGAAGAAAGCGTGAAGCAGACCTGAAACTGTAAATGGCGAAGTGGATGGTGGCGGCAGTTACAAGATTAGTAAACTAAACTGCAGCAGTTGCCGGACGGAATTCTCGACTGAAATCCAGAGTCCCTGTCGTCGCCTTGAACCAAATCCGGCTACTTCCATTCCATGCTCTCTCATTCTCATTCTCTCTCTTTCTATTTCTATTTCTGATGATGAATCTTCGCAAGGTTACTACTGTCTGGATTTAGCGTATTTATTTATAAATAGAGTATTTGTTTTTTACTTTCGGACATTATTATTAATAATTTATAATTTATTAAAGAACAGTGAATTATTTTTTCGTTATATACGTTCGTACTCCTGCTAACAATTATGATGTTAAAAAAAAAAAAAAAAAATTGATTATAATTTTACTTTTTTATATATCCATGTAAAATTAAATTAAATTGATTATAATTTATATCTATGTAAGAATAATGGTGAAACTTTTTTTTTGAAAGTGAAAGAAACTGATATTGAGAAGGAGAATGGATCTACCACCCATCTTCCGGCTGTTTTCTACCGCGTCTTTGGAATTGACAGATGTACCCTCGATTTGTGAGAGAAATAACAATAATACAGCAGCACACTGTTTTATTATATTTAATTTTTATATTTGTGAGAGAAATGAAATGACAATAATACAGCACTGTTTTATTTATTATTATACTAGGTGCTAACCCTGCGCTACGCGCAGGACGACTTGCTAAACCGTAAATATTAATATGTATGGAAAATATTGAAATGTCTAATTTTCTTCTTGGCTTTCTTTCAGCTATCGGGATTCTATAGAATTAACCTTGACCGAAATACCCTACATCGATATAACTTAAAAAAAGAAACATTAGCACTCTCTTTTGCTATACTCTCTTTCCTCTTGCTTCTATATATATAGATTAAAGTGATGAGTATAAAGATTGCATTTGCTGAAAATTATGAAAATCGTAATTCATCCATATTTTCTTCACACATTTCTTTAATATATATATATATATATATATCAGATATGGAGAAGAGAAAACCAAGAGGTGGAGAGAAAAATTAGTATTTGAAATTGACTTTTAATTACTATTAATTGCTTATGTGTTTAATATAAATAATAAAAATAGATTAATAAGAGAGATGAGGTGTCATGTTTTAATTGGTTAGTAATGCTGACGTGTCGATTTGTGATGAACTTACCGTGCTGACGTGGTGAAACTACACTTTCCCTACCTCTCTCCTCTTGCCTTATTATATATATATATAGATATATCCGATATAAGTCGCTGTGCTCAGTGTTATCAGAACCGGACCGGCCACTGAACCGGTGAGGCGTCCGGTTCCCGGTTCGTCCGGTTCGACCCGGTTCGAACCGGGTCCGACCGGTCTGACAGAAATCTCACAGCAACGCCAGACTTATTTATAATGTGTTCTCAAATGGACCTACCCAAAATAAACCCAAGCCCAAGAACCCTATGTGATTGGCCCAAAAAGAAGAACCAGTGTTATCAGAACCGGACCGGCCACTGAACCGGTGAGGCGTCCGGTTCCCGGTTCGTCCGGTTCGACCCGGTTCGAACCGGGTCCGACCGGTCTGACAAAATCTCACAGCAACGCCAGACTTATTTATAATGTGTTCTCAAATGGACCTACCCAAAATAAACCCAAGCCCAAGAACCCTATGTGATTGGCCCAAAAAGAAGAACCCTATGTGATTGGCCCAAAAAGAAGAACCCTAGACAAGCACACAAATTTCATATGGAAAATCTTGCGCCTCCCACCATTCCTCAACTTCACCTCTGCACGAAATCCCCTCCTGCATCTCCCCCTACACTGCAGCAACCAAATTCCCCTAACATTTACCTTCCTCACTTTCACTGTTGCTTTCTCCTCCATCAAAACCGATGCAGAAGCCCCAATCTTGTTCAAGAAGATGATACTAGGAAACCCTCAATGCATCTTCTCCCACTAGAACCTCGACCGGGACCTCTCCACTTGGTACGACGTCACCTGCTCCGGCGGACGCCTCACCGAGTACGGCACCGCCGGTACTTCTCTCTACGCCTCCTCTGTGTCTCTCTACCCTCTTCGTCATTTTCTCCGAAAACCTCACTGGACCTATCCGCCGGAGTTCGGAGACTACACAGACCTCGGCCGACTCGCTTATAGGCCTGAATCAATGGATTTGCGGTTGTGTTGAATCAATGGAGGCTTTGACAGAGAATGAGAAGACTGGCGGCACAGGCACACACTAAGGGAATGGAATCGCTATCTAGGGTTTTGAGCATTCTTTTTTTCATACTTGCTATCGAACCGGCAGACCGGCGGACCGCCCGGTCCGCCCAAAACCGGCCGGTTCATGAAAAAACCGGGTAACGAACCGGGTTCGCTTACATCCTCTGAATTTGTTCGAACCGGACCGTTAGAGGCACCGGTTCCGGTTCGAACCCGGTCGGACCGCCGGTCCGGTCCGGTTCTGATAACACTGAGAAGAACCCTATGTGATTGGCCCAAAAAGAAGAACCCTAGACAAGCACACAAATTTCAGATGGAAAATCTTGCGCCTCCCACTATTCCTCAACTTCACCTCTGCACGAAATCCCCTCCTGCATCTCCCCCTACACTGCAGCAACCAAATTCCCCTAACATTTACCTTCCTCACTTTCACTGTTGCTTTCTCCTCCATCAAAACCGATGCAGAAGCCCCAATCTTGTTCAAGAAGATGATACTAGGAAACCCTCAATGCATCTTCTCCCACTAGAACCTCGACCGGGACCTCTCCACTTGGTACGACGTCACCTGCTCCGGCGGACGCCTCACCGAGTACGGCACCGCCGGTACTTCTCTCTACGCCTCCTCTGTGTCTCTCTACCCTCTTCGTCATTTTCTCCGAAAACCTCACTGGACCTATCCGCCGGAGTTCGGAGACTACACAGACCTCGGCCGACTCGCTTATAGGCCTGAATCAATGGATTTGCGGTTGTGTTGAATCAATGGAGGCTTTGACAGAGAATGAGAAGACTGGCGGCACAGGCACACACTAAGGGAATGGAATCGCTATCTAGGGTTTTGAGCATTCTTTTTTTCATACTTTCTATCGAACCGGCAGACCGGCGGACCGCCCGGTCCGCCCAAAACCGGCCGGTTCATGAAAAAACCGGGTAACGAACCGGGTTCGCTTACATCCTCTGAATTTGTTCGAACCGGACCGTTAGAGGCACCGGTTCCGGTTCGAACCCGGTCGGACCGCCGGTCCGGTCCGGTTCTGATAACACTGAGAAGAACCCTATGTGATTGGCCCAAAAAGAAGAACCAGTGTTATCAGAACCGGACCGGCCACTGAACCGGTGAGGCGTCCGGTTCCCGGTTCGTCCGGTTCGACCCGGTTCGAACCGGGTCCGACCGGTCTGACAAAATCTCACAGCAACGCCAGACTTATTTATAATGTGTTCTCAAATGGACCTACCCAAAATAAACCCAAGCCCAAGAACCCTATGTGATTGGCCCAAAAAGAAGAACCCTATGTGATTGGCCCAAAAAGAAGAACCCTAGACAAGCACACAAATTTCAGATGGAAAATCTTGCGCCTCCCACCATTCCTCAACTTCACCTCTGCACGAAATCCCCTCCTGCATCTCCCCCTACACTGCAGCAACCAAATTCCCCTAACATTTACCTTCCTCACTTTCACTGTTGCTTTCTCCTCCATCAAAACCGATGCAGAAGCCCCAATCTTGTTCAAGAAGATGATACTAGGAAACCCTCAATGCATCTTCTCCCACTAGAACCTCGACCGGGACCTCTCCACTTGGTACGACGTCACCTGCTCCGGCGGACGCCTCACCGAGTACGGCACCGCCGGTACTTCTCTCTACGCCTCCTCTGTGTCTCTCTACCCTCTTCGTCATTTTCTCCGAAAACCTCACTGGACCTATCCGCCGGAGTTCGGAGACTACACAGACCTCGGCCGACTCGCTTATAGGCCTGAATCAATGGATTTGCGGTTGTGTTGAATCAATGGAGGCTTTGACAGAGAATGAGAAGACTGGCGGCACAGGCACACACTAAGGGAATGGAATCGCTATCTAGGGTTTTGAGCATTCTTTTTTTCATACTTGCTATCGAACCGGCAGACCGGCGGACCGCCCGGTCCGCCCAAAACCGGCCGGTTCATGAAAAAACCGGGTAACGAACCGGGTTCGCTTACATCCTCTGAATTTGTTCGAACCGGACCGTTAGAGGCACCGGTTCCGGTTCGAACCCGGTCGGACCGCCGGTCCGGTCCGGTTCTGATAACACTGAGAAGAACCCTATGTGATTGGCCCAAAAAGAAGAACCCTAGACAAGCACACAAATTTCAGATGGAAAATCTTGCGCCTCCCACTATTCCTCAACTTCACCTCTGCACGAAATCCCCTCCTGCATCTCCCCCTACACTGCAGCAACCAAATTCCCCTAACATTTACCTTCCTCACTTTCACTGTTGCTTTCTCCTCCATCAAAACCGATGCAGAAGCCCCAATCTTGTTCAAGAAGATGATACTAGGAAACCCTCAATGCATCTTCTCCCACTAGAACCTCGACCGGGACCTCTCCACTTGGTACGACGTCACCTGCTCCGGCGGACGCCTCACCGAGTACGGCACCGCCGGTACTTCTCTCTACGCCTCCTCTGTGTCTCTCTACCCTCTTCGTCATTTTCTCCGAAAACCTCACTGGACCTATCCGCCGGAGTTCGGAGACTACACAGACCTCGGCCGACTCGCTTATAGGCCTGAATCAATGGATTTGCGGTTGTGTTGAATCAATGGAGGCTTTGACAGAGAATGAGAAGACTGGCGGCACAGGCACACACTAAGGGAATAGAATCGCTATCTAGGGTTTTGAGCATTTTTTTTTCATACTTGCTATCGAACCGGCAGACCGGCGGACCGCCCGGTCCGCCCAAAACCGGCCGGTTCATGAAAAAACCGGGTAACGAACCGGGTTCGCTTACATCCTCTGAATTTGTTCGAACCGGACCGTTAGAGGCACCGGTTCCGGTTCGAACCCGGTCGGACCGCCGGTCCGGTCCGGTTCTGATAACACTGGCTGTGCTTGCTTCGCTGGAAGCTCCATGGTTTTCCTTCCCAATGGAGAGGAACAGCCAAGAATTTTCCAAATACTATAATACTCTCTGTAGAGCACATTCATTTATTCTTTATGATAAAAATTATATTACATTATTATATTTTTTATATATAAATGTACGAGTATTTACTATTTTTTTATCATAAAGGGTTAAATACAGTAATAAAATGAATACCAAAGTTTGAATGGTAAATTAGGGGTGGCAATTAGGGATGTCAATGGGGCGGGTCGGGGCGGGTATCGCCAGACCCGGACCCGTCCCATGCACTTTCGGGTCGGGTCGGGTCGACCCGCGAGTCGACCCGTGTGAGGTATAATTTATCATTTTAAATCTTAAATTCTAAATTCTATGTTTCCGTATCCAAATTCAACTCCAAATTTAAATCATAAATTATTAAATTAACTCATAATCCAAATATAAATCACCCCATTCATTAGAATAATTGTTATTTTGACTATGTGTTATATTACCCGTATAGTTTTATGTAATATACATATATTAAATATATATGTAAAATGAAAGCTCGGGTCGGGTCGGGTCGGCGGGTCGACGTGAACCCAAACCCGAACCCGCCCCGCGAGTCGCGGGTCGCCGGGTCATCGGGTCAAAATCGGGTCGGGTACCCGCGGGTCGGCGGGTACCCGTGACCCGTTGCCATCCCTAGTGGCAATCGCATTGTGTCGTGTGTATTCGTGTCGTGTAACTAATGACATGTGGGTGACACAAAAACTTTTAACTAAGGAAAATTAATAATACTAATATTACATGTTTGACCCATTTTTTTAACAAATATTACAAAATGATCCAAAATTAACCAACAACATATCTTGACAAATAAATTAAAATTAGAGAAATTCATCATTGTTTTATTTTTAATTAGTTTGTTATTATTGTGAAATTCAAATATTACTTCAAATTAGATCGAACCTTGAAAGTGGAATCGGCCTCTCTCAAAAGTGAAGAGTAACGACTAAAAATAATTTAATCTCGGTCTGGTCTAGTCTAGGGCAGAAGACTATATGTCCTTTACTCTAAAGATTATTTGTTCATGCTAATTGCTAAAGTGGGTCCCTCCTTATCTAAATTTTATATTACTAAATCATATCGTTAAGATATTACATATTGACCTATACTTTTTTCTATTAGATAAGATAAATTCTAAAATTTTATAATTATATTTATAAGTTATAAATGTTATGGGTTAATTAGTGACTTAGTTATAAATGTTGTGTGTTTGTGGTGCACTAAATATGTTTAATAGTGTAAATATATATTAATTTAATGATTTAATTATAATATTACAAATAATAAGTCTATATATAAATATTAAATTTTAAATAATCGTGTCTATTCGTGTTAAGCTTTGAAACCATGTCTATTCGGGTCTTAGTCGTGGACATGCAGCTCTGTGCTACACGAACATGTTTTTAGTCATGTCTTTTCGTGTCAGAGAGTTATTTAAACACGGACCGTGTCGTGTAAAAGATGTGAAAAACAGCTCCGTTACAGCTCGTGTAATCGTGTCGTGTCAGAAATTATCACCCCTAGGTAAATATGACAATTTTGGTAAAGAAGGCCAAACCCTAATCGTCGGATAAGAGATTGAGTGGTTAGGTTTAGAGAGAAAAAAATGGAGAAACACACCGAGAATTGCGGGATTATTAATACAAGCTCATTCACTTGGTTGTATTTCACCCTATATAACACTAAAAAGGGAAACCTACCTTAGATTTAACCCCGAAATTACAAATGAAGGAAGTTTGATCTCAAATAAAAAAAAACAAGGGTTAAAGGTACTTTTGATACCACATGTTTGACCGAATGTGGCTTTTAGTACTGGATGTTTAGTTTTGTATACTTTTGGTACCAAACGTTTGAAAAAATGTGGCTTTTGGTACATCCGTTAGTTGGCCGTTTGTTTTGGCCGTTAAATGACATGTGCAAGTCACGTGATCGACTCTAAACTTTTAATTTTGTTCAGTTTAGTCCCTCAAATATATTCCTAACTTTGTCATAACACTTCAAAATCGGACCCAATTAAACCAATCAAATTCAATTGACATAGTCCCATTTGGGTCAAATTTACCCAATTGGAGATAGGTCCCAATTGGGTTCGATTTTGAAGCTTTAAGACTAAACTAAACAAAATAAAAGTTATGAATATATTTGAGGGACTAAATTGAACAACATTAAAAGTTTAGAGTCGATCACGTGACTTGCACATGTCATTTAACAGCTAAAACTAACGGCCAACCGACGGATGTACCAAAAGCCACATTTTTTCAAACGTTTGGTACCAAAAGTATACAAAACTAAACATCCAGTACTAAAAGCCACATTCGGTCAAACATATGGTATGAAAAGTACATTTAACCCAAAAAACAATAAACTAAAAGAAATAACAACAAGATCCTCAACAAACTAAAACACACACAAACTAACAAAGCAGCTTGTTTTGATGTAACAGAATGAACGAGAGAGAAGGAGAAAATATCTCATTTCTTGTTAATCAATCCTCAAAAGTTCAATACAAGAAGTATTTATAGTAGCTGTGGTAGTTAGTCAACAAGGAATAAAGTCAACTAAACCTAACCACTAAACTAACTAACTTAGACTTCAACATTCTCCCGTCTTCATCTTTTCTCGAAATACATCTCTGACATTATAGCGATGCAGAAGGTAATTGTGCTGATGTTTGCTTAAAGCCTTAGTAAGTAAATCAGCCAACTGCTCCTCTGTTTCAATATAGAAAGGACTGATAGTCCCATCTGCAACTTTCTCGCGGACAGAATGACAATCGAGCTCAATGTGCTTCGTCCTCTCGTGAAACATCGGATTCTTGCTCATCTGAATCGCTGCTTTGCTGTCACAGTAAATAGGAATTGAGTTCTTGATGTCCAAACCCAACTCTGTCAACAAATTCTTGATCCAAACAGCTTCATCTCCTGCCATGCTCAAACTTCTGTACTCTGCTTCAGCTGTTGAGTTTGCCACAGTTTGCTGTTTCTTAATTTTCCAGTCAATCACAGCTCCTCCTAGCTTTACAACATAGGAGTTTACAGGTCTTCTACTAAAAATGCACGAACCCCAATCTAAGTCACAAAAGATCTGTAGATGAAGATCATTCTGTGAGGGGAAACAGACCTTGACCATGAGCACTCTTGATATATCTGATTACCCTCATCGCAGCAGTGTAATGAGACTTCTTTGGATCATGTGCAAACTGGCTTAATTGCTGAACTGCAAAAGAAACATCTGGACGAGTCATGGTGAGGTATACAAGTTTGCCAATCAACCTTCTGTACCTCCCAGCATCTTCAAACATGTCATCATCAACATTCAGTCCAAAAGCATCATCATATGCTTTTGTAGTGAGCTTCAATCCAGTTTCCATTGGAGTGCCTAAAGGCTCAGCATCCCCTAATCCAGCATCCATTATCAGCTCCAAAGCAAACTTTCTTTGATTCAATAAAATTCCAGCACTCGTTCTAGCAATTTCAAGCCCAAGAAAATACTTCAAGTGTCCCAGATCTTTAAGTTTGAAATGCTGCTGCAGTACTTTCTTCAGTTCTGAAATGAGAGAAGAATCAGAACCTGTTATGAGAAGATCATCCACGTAAATCAAAAGGAAAACATGTTCGTTCCCAAATGACTTAGTGAAAAGAGAATAATCTGAGGAGCTTTGTTTGTATCCATTTCGAACCAAAGCTTGAGTAAGCTTTAGATTCCATTGTCTCGAAGCTTGCTTGAGTCCATAAAGAGACTTAAGCAATCTGCATACTTTCCTTCCAGCATCTGAGACACCATCATTGAAACCAGGGGGAACTTCCATGTACACCTCTTCAAACAGATCCCCTTGCAAGAAAGCATTATTTACATCCATCTGGAAAATGTCCCATTCTTTAGAAGCTGCAATAGCAAGAAGACTTCGTACAGTAGACATCCTTACAACAGGTGAAAAAGTCTCTGTAAAATCAGAACCTTCAACCTGTGTATATCCTTTTGCTACTAAACGTGCCTTGTATCTTTCAAGAGTTCCATCTGCATTGTATTTGGCCTTGTAGACCCACTTGCAGCCAATTGCCTTCTTTCCAGGTGGTAAATCTGTCAATACCCAATTTTATTTGCTTGCAAGGCTAGAATTTCATCTTTCATTGCAGCCACCCAATTTGCATCATTAACTGCTTCTTCATAATGTATTGGCTCTCTAACCTTGTCAACATTAGCTAAAAAACTTCTATAAGTAGGAGACAATCTATCAAAGCATACATAGTTGCTCAGACCATAAGCAGCAGCACTGGAATTGATGGTGGGAGTAACGAAGTCTTTTGACCAAACAGGTGGTCTAGATGGTCTGCTAGATCTTCTGAGAACTGGTGGTGCATTATAAGGCAGAATCTGTTGCTGCAAAACCTGATCTTGCTGCAAAATAGGCTGAAGGTCTTCCTGGAAAACTTCATGTACTTCCTCAGGTTGAGCTCCAACACACCTATCCCCAATCAAATGATGATATTCTTCACCAAACACCTGAGCATCATACTTAGTATTAGTAGTGCAAAGATCCTGAAGAATGAAAGAATCCTTTGCTAAATAAGGAAGTGCCTTCAAAAGTTCCTCTCTGCTCAATTTGAAAGGAAATATATCTTCCAGAAATTTAACATCTCTAGATATTTGAGAAACCCCATCTGCTATGTTCATAACCAAATACCCTTTCTTCGTAAGTGAATATCCCATAAACACAGCAGCTTCAGCACGACTAGAAAACTTGTCTTTGTTGTTTAATTTCTTTGCAAAACAGAGACACCCCAAAACACGCAGATGATGCAGAGAAGGTGCTTCTCCATAAAGCAACTCATGAGGCGTTTTCCCTTTCAGAACAGCAGAAGGGAGGAGATTAATGAGATAACACGCAGCCAAAATGCAATGACCCCAAAAACGAATAGGGATAGAAGCTTGGATTCTCACAGCTCTAGCTACCTCCAGAAGATGACGATGTTTTCTTTCAACTCTTGCATTTTGCTGAGGTGTGAAAGAACAACTCGTTTGATGTATCACCCCAAGCTCCTGAAATAGCTGTTTGACCATGTCATTAAAAAATTCTCCTCCATTATCACTCCTAAATACTTTCACGCTGAGTTTGAACTGATTCTTCACCAGGAGGAGAAATTTTTTGATATGTAAAACAGCTTCATTTTTATTACTCATCAGGAAAACCCTAGTACTTCTAGTACAGTCATCCAAAACAGTAAGAAAATACTGATATCCCTTTATTGTTGGAGTCTTATAAGGACCCCATAGATCTAAGTGAACAAGATCAAAAGGACTAGAAGCATGAGACTCACTGCTGTTAAAAACTGACCTTGGTTGTTTAGCTAAGGGACAAATCGTACAACTCTTTATTTCTTTATCAAATTTAGAATCTAAAGAAGATTTCTTCTGTAAGACAGATATCTTGTTTGAAGAGGTATGACCAAGACGCTGATGCCACACCAGAAGATCTCCACTCAATGCTGCTTTAGCTAGATTCACTTCAACTCTATGATGCTGCTGAACTTTCAAAATGTAAAGCCCATTAATCAGAAATTCAATCCCCAGCTTCTTCCCATCTGAGAGGGCCTGTAACATCACACTATCATCAAGAAACACAACTCTGCAACCAAGCTGTTTAGGGAGCTTACTGACAGCTATCAGATTATATCTGAAATCAGGAACTAAGAGAACATTTCTCAAAACATGATCCTCACTAAGATAATAAGAACCAATATGTGTGACACGACACTTTTGGCCATTTGGAAGATGTACAAACTGATAAGTGCTAACATTTTTCTTCAGATCAAACAACCATTCAGCATGACAAGTCATATGATCGGTGGCTCCTGAGTCAATGATCCAATTCATAGTGTTTGAATCAGAAATGTTACCTGCCATATTAGCCTGAATAGCATCATTAGCTACAGTAACCTTGCCCTTCTCCATGTACTGCAGAAGTGCATCAATCTTTCCAAGTTGAGTGGGGGTTAAAGTGGCTGAGTTAGTAATCCTCTGTGACATTGAATCACTGAGAGGATCATCACATATCAAATCCTCATTTCCACCTCCAGTGGCTAAATGTGCTGACATCCACTTCTTCTTCAAATCTGGATATTTGCCCCAGCAAGTATCAATTCTGTGTCCTTTCTTTCCACAGAAAGTACATATCCAAGTCGACTTGTCAACTCTCCTATTACCCCCATTCACAGAATCATAAGAAGAATTCTTCATACTCAGACTCCTTTTTGATGAAGAGAATAGAGCAGTAGAATTATCAACAAGATTATCTGTCAAATGTCCAGAAACGATTCTCTGGTCTTCTTCTTGTAGAAGAACTGAATAAGCAACAGCAAGGCTAGGAAAAGGTTGTCGCATGAGCAAATTTGTACGAACTCCAGCATACGTCTCATTGAGTCCAATTAAAAACTGAATCAATTTTTGTTTTTCTTTATGCTCATTCAATTGTACATTATCAGCTTCACAAATCATTACCAGATCATCAATAGCTCCTAACTCATCCCACATAGCTTTCAACTTTCCAAAATAGGCAGTAACGGATAATGTTCCTTGAGTGAAATGATAAATTTCCCTAGTTAACTGGAAAATTCTCGTTCCATCCACCTTATTGAACATCTGGCCTAGATCATCCCAAATTGATTTAGCAGTAGGATTATAGACAAGACCACTTACAAGATCCTTCGCTACTGACTTCCGCAACCAAGATTTCACCAACGCATTGCACCTGTCCCACTTGACTCTGAGATCTGGAGAAACTGACTCCCGCGAACAGGTACCGTCAATGAAACAGACTTTGTTTTTTATGAGAAGAACTTCCTTGATAGCACAGCTCCAGGCCTGGTAATTCTCCGATCCAACAAGTTGAAACTCGATCAAAGATCCACCCGCCATATCAGAAGGATGAAGATAAAATCGATCTTCAGTATTCATCTCTCCCGCCATAGCAAAAACCTCCAATCAGAGTAATGTCACTGAACAGAACTTCCGGAGACAGAAAACGATCAATTCGCAGTGGCGGTACCGCTCTGAGAAGTTCAGACTTCCCCGCCAAACCTGCGAAATTGAAATCGCTTACCAAACAACGAAGGGAACGATGAAGATCGACAGCAGAATCGACCTAAACCGAGAAGAGAATCGTCGGAAAAGTTGTTGGCTCTGATACCATTTTGATGTAACAGAATGAACGAGAGAGAATGAGAAAATATCTCATTTCTTGTTAATCAATCCTCAAAAGTTCAATACAAGAAGTATTTATACTTTATAGTAGCTGTGGTAGTTAGTCAACAAGGAATAAAGTCAACTAAACCTAACCACTAAACTAACTAACTTAGACTTCAACAGCTTGAACCAATGCTTTTAACAAAATAAATATTGAGTATTCGGGTAACTGAAATATTATGGGGTAAGTTACTTTTTTGTTATCATCATAATAATATGAAAGTGAACAGTTAATAAATCGTATTCGAAAAGAAGAATTTACAATATTCCTAAAAATGAATACGAAAAGTTTGTTTTATACGTTAAGCTATTCTTTGACTTTTGTCCATAATAATAACAAATAATAGTCTTATTGTTTGACTGATAGATTATTATAGAGTTAATCTCATTATCGGCCTAAAATTTGTGTACTATTTTTAAGTCTAAATCAATCGAGATGTGTAGTATAATGGTGCGTTAAAAATTAAATAATCATAGTCGTTCGCACTATTTGTCGTAATGGTTTACCGTAACATTATCATATGATGTGATTATAATGATGAGTTTCGTACCCACAATGGTTATGGTATTGGTATTGACTCATAACCACGGTTATAAGCATCATTATATATATAATTCTTAATCTAATATTATTTTCAGGCTTTCAGTCCCACCGTTCATTATGTCTAAATCTTAAACTTACTATTAATAACTGAGAGTGGTTTAGCAAAACATATAAAACAAAATATATGAATATACATAACCATTATTATGTCTATAATTCTTGGAGTGATGACGATTGATGATTGGAAGTGATAAGCGATTGAAAAAATGTTGTTTAGTTAAGTGAAACAATGAAATTATATTTAATTTGAATTTTTTCTATAAAACAATGATGTAAATTGGTTTTTTTTTTATTAAAAAAATAGTGTTGTATTAGTTTGAATAGTTATAATTAAGTAATTTGATTATGGTGAAAAATCATGCATATGGCACGAAAAGCTTAACTATAATAGTTATGGTTATCGTTATAGTATAAACAAATAAAAAATAATTATGGTATTAATAGTAACCTCACAATAGTCTCCACAATTGTTCGCCATAATATGTACATTAGAATTTGAACATTTCTAGTGATTTAAAGGACGACCAATTGAACTACATACACATTCGTTATCTCGTATACACTCGTGCGTATGGGTATCCTTTTTTTATTTTGTCAGATGCCCAGCTCATAGACTAGATCTAGCTAGGAAAAGCAACGTGCGTGTAAATCTCAATTAATGATGTGTGAATTATTTCCGTTCTAACTTTTTATACCCGACGGCTATATATTTAACCATATCATAATTATTTGCATTTACTATATTTATGAATTTGTAAGCCAAATAACGATTTTGAAATAACTAAATATTAAATACTGAATTTGTAGATTTGATGACTAAGATATCCAAGTATGCGGTTTTCATTCGCTACGTATTGAACTTGACGGGACTACCATTCGCATCTTATATGGTTTATGAGAAATTTACATAATTGGAAAAAAAAAATACCTTTCATACATAGTGCATGTCATTCCGTACTCTTTTCTTTTTTAGCTTTTTTTATTATTGTTTTTAGATAGCTTTATCGATTTCTTTCGAATCTATTGAGTTGGGTGAACAATCAGGCCGGCTGGGTGAACCACTCTTAATACAATCAAATCGTTCACCCGACTCAATAGTTATTTTAGAAAAAAAAAAAAAAAAAAAACATACGTCTTATGATTACCCGACCAAAATATACAGATAATTTTTTACATACGGTTCACCCGATCAAATTGTTCATCAAACATATCGGGTTTTTAGAAAGAAAATAAAATAATCTAAAAAACTATCGTGTTTTGCGAACAATTTGCTGGACAAATACTGACTTGTTTTTTTTTTTCTAAAAACATTTTAAGTTTGGTCAAATGTTTGGCCGAGTTAAACCTAGATGATAAAGTTATTCAAACCAATTAGCTATTCAACGGCCAAATCACTCAACCAAATATGTTTTCAGAAGAAAAAAGAACTCTACAAAACTACGTAAACTCTAAATATACTTACAATCAATAAATAAAACTAAAATAAAAACATGTAAGCGAATCTGATTCACGTACATATGAAAGTTAATTTTTTTTTTTTTTTCTAATTTATTAAAATTACTCTTAAACCTATAGTATATGGCGCGAATTGTAGTCGCGTTAAGGCCGATATACGAATGACGACTAATTTGGTATTTCCGTGTTTGTCTATTATAAAATTATTATGTCCACTAATACTTGAACGTACTACGTAAAGAGAAAACATAGTTGGACAAACTTAATGGTTCCAAAACTTCCATCAAAGCTTGAGTTATAACAACACATGCCCTTCTTGTTGACCGCTTTGACTATTAATACGCATACTTAACTAACATACTCCTACTACTTTCAACGCAACTTGCGCATGTCACCACCTTGTCTTCTGTATTGGTGCAAAAATCTGCACTTGTCTCCAAAATAGCACCTACCTAGCTCAAACTGGCGGGCGGCATATTTGTTGCGGCTTGCTACTCCATTGTTTCGTCCATGTAGTAATACAGTCTTTGTTTGGTTATGTATATTTATATGCCAATGGCCTCATTGAGTTTGGCTTATAATACAGAGGTGAGAGGAGGAGCCACTAATCTTGATTAGCTAAATCTCTTCCATGGCAGGATGGAGTAGGGAAAACTATCTACTGGTTGTGTCGACATATCAATTCGTGTAGAGGAAGCTCGATCGGCTTTTCTTTTCCAACTGCCTGATCAGGGAGGGTAAATTAATTTACTTTAAAAAAAATAAGAGAAGACTGATTATTTAGATAGATTTCAACATCCCCCACGCATGCAAACAAACCCAACAAAATTCAGACATACAAAACATACTGTGAAATGTCTGACCAGAATTTGAATTATTGATAAAGGGGTTTATTTTTTGGTGAAAAAAAACACTGGAAGAAGATGAACGGTAAAAAAATTTGAAATGTCTGACGAGAATTTGAATTATTCACAAACACGGTTGCTGGAAGAAGATGGTACGCTCTGAAACTGAAACAGAGCAATTTGCAGAATGCTTATTGTAGAATTCTTTTTTTTTTTGGTAATAGCTGGTTGTAGAAGATTGAAGACGTACGTCCTAAACAAAACTCATTGATAAAAACTAATCAGTCCAGAGATAATTGGATAGTATCAATTGTCGACAATATTAACTTTATTTGGGCCTACTGGGCTTGACAACTTATTTAATAGCATTGACCTGACTTACCCGACTTACGACCCGACCCCACAACCCGATTCTAAAATAAAAACAGATAAACTCGTGTTATGTTATGCTTCCAACGACAACGGAGTGGGATCTACTTGTGCGGATGTGGCCAACTTCTTAAGTGACGGTCTCGGTAAGATGACGAGAAGGGAGTGTGCATGAGAGCTCAAATTTGACAGTCGGTTTCGTCGGAAATGACTTCTCTAAAGTAATCACACCGAGACACCACATTTTAACAAAATTGAAACATTCGGACACTACAATTTAACATTTGAAACTTCAGACACCTACTTTTAACATTGGGTAAACCTTGGACAATTTTTTTTAGTTATTAACCATATATTTATATATATAAATCAATGGTAGAAGCCGCAGAACGCTTAATCCCCAAATTCACAACTATAGAGCTTCCAACTCATCAGCCACACTACACTTGATCACACACACTCTCATCATAAATAAATCCTTTATCAATGACCAATATTTTGCTGTTGTATCTAAAGACAGTATACAAAATGTTAAACATCACCCCAAAACTGTAATGATTTAGCACAGAAGATTCTATTTGCCACATAAATTCATCTATTCAATGCATTGTTTTCACAAACAAAAATTCCAATTTCCTAATTAAACTTACTTTCTAGTCGCCACAAATTTGCAACTCAAGGAGGGCACCGTCACCAGCCAGAGCTATCCGAGCATCGCAAGGCAAAATGTTGATTGCTTGTCGAACAAGCTTCACCATTTCAGTTAAATCTTCTTTACAGATGATCGATCATCCACTTGGTTTTGGTGTGCCTCAAGAACTTGTGCATCCTCACATTATCTTTCACAAACAATAAAATTCAATTTACTTGGCTTCAACAAACTCCAATGCCTGCCTCCTATCTTCCTCATCATTTGCCTTAAACTGTGGTTTTGATGGAAAGACAAAAATAGTAGAAGCAGCAATAGAAGGCTGGAACCCCATTGAATATCTCACCGAAGTCAGAGTAAACTTTGGCAGCTGCTGTGATCCTGAGGAGAGTGGCACAACCTTATAACTCAGGATATGTTCAGTCTTTGGTAAGACAAAGACGCTTCCCGTGTGGCATCCTGCCATTACAAAACTTTGTGAATCAGATAGAGAGAACTTTAGCTCTTGCAGTAGCAGAGTTTGGTTCCTGATTTTCACGAAATAAGTAAACGGGTCTCCAAGAACAGCATAAGGAGGGCATTCCAAGCTCAAAACCAAAGGGGACTGCTCCACATTTATGTCGGGTAGCATATGTTTGGTTACAACAGCATTAGTGGAGTCTTCCTTAGAGACAGGATGATCTCTCCTCCACTGTAGATTCACAGTTCCCAGTCCAAGGGTTGGAGTATTCATTTCAGCAATAACCGTGAAAGCCTTCTTAAATTCTTCACCTGATGCAACAAGACAGGGCCCTGCTGACTTCCCAATTCCAGATTTTACACGGCATGAGGCAGAATCATTCCCAGCTTCAACAGATAGTGATTCTAGCCGCAGTGGAACCTCTGTGCAGTTCCTAGCACTTATTATGAGTATACTTGTCTCGTTCAGAGCTAGTTTAGTTAACTGATCAGATTCAGTGAGAAGTTTCGACCTTGACAGCAGCAGTGGGTCTCGCCTGAACGGAAGCAGAATCCGATGGTTAATTGAAACAGCGACCTTTCCTTCAATCTGCAAGCTCTTGTGGAGATGTATCTTCTGTGTATTAGGGTCATCTGCATTAGGGTTGTAGCCTAATGATATGTACAGCATGATCGGTTTGGGGCGGTGCCACTTGATCTCCAATTTGCAAGACCACGACTCTCCATTCTTTATGAACGGGACAGAAATCAAACCAAAAGATTTTTGGATCTTATTTATGTTCTCGGGGACTGAACCCGATTCATCTCCCGATTCCACTCCATCAATGGCAACGAGCTCAACGTGATGACTGCTGTCAAATGAAGACTGCTCTGCTTCTCTTGGACTATACAACCCACCTCCTTTGACATCGACTAAGTTGATCTTCAATTCTCCAGAATTGACATCGTGGCCCTTGGTTTCAATAGTGACAGGAACCATGAAGCTCTCACCAACTAATGCGGGACCTGAAGCTCCGAAACAGAGATCCACCAACTGTTCTGGTTCTTCAACTTGGATCGCTTTCTGACCGTTGAATGCAAGAGCAATATCCTTTGTAGGGTATGTTTCCATATGATCCTCAAACTTCCAAAGAGGTAAACCGTCCATTGAGGCAGGACTTTCGGCTCTACAGAGGATAGTGAAGTGTGGTCCAAGTTTTGCAACAACTGATATGCATTCAAGTTTCCCGCTTTGCTCTGCATGAGATACGAAATGAGTTATTAGTAGGTGGGAACATACTAATGCAATGCGATGACAATTTTATTCATTTTATATTTTTTTTAGAGCAAGCATAAATGATGAAGGCAGCAAATAACCGCAACCCCAAAGGCCCAAATAGTGACGAAGGCAGCAAATAACCACTGAAGTTGATAAGGAAAATGACAAAGTAAACAGTTTAAGAATGGTAGTAAGAAAAGTAAAAAAAAAATGCTAAACATGATTCCACAAATATAGAAGTTCATCAGACAGGACAGTTTAGGTTATGCAGACCATGTGATGTGTTCCATGAAATGATAGACTCCATGTCATGTTTCATAGACTCTTTTATCCTTTCATTTAATGTCAAATACAGGAGGCGTTAATAGAATTTATCTTTTGTAAAATAAAACAGTTACTATGAGAAATGAATCTGAAAAATACCTATTTCTAGCTGCCTATAAGAAATTTCATGGCGACAGAAAAGGGACAACAGAAAGGAACTTGCTCGCGACAGAAGGTCTTGATGAGTAATGTCTTGGAATGAGAAAATATATTCAGAGACACATGAACGAAAGAGCTAGTTGTAATTACTATCCTCCTAACTTCAGGTGAATGATAAAGCATTCTAATGTTAATTGTCTTCAGGGTTTGTAATCAACTCACGATAATAGAAAAATAAAATTATTAGTCTCCATCTTTAAAACCTCTGGTAATACATTGTGGAGATTTTATATAGCTGATCTGTAACCAAATCTTAACAGACGGAGTTAATGATTGAGAGCTCGTACAAGCAAAGCATACACACCGCCCAATTTAAAAGATAGACCAACTTCGCAAAATGAACCGAAGACAATCAGTACTGCTATGGAGTATTGCAAGGTTTTATCTAATAGAATGAACATGTGGTTAGATGGAAATAAGTAGATGAAACAAACAACAAAAGATATCAACATCCTACCACATCAGCAGACTAAACTAAAGATGAGCAAATGGAAGAAAATAAATACCAGATGTGATGTCATACGTCAACCGAAGCCATCTGTTTGTTGCAAGTGACAGTGAAGGAGCAATTTCAACTCTACTGTTAGGTTTCTGTCCACCAGAGGTTGCTACAGCCGAGGGAACTCTTTCTGCATTTATGACGGTGAAGTTACAGTCTGACTGATTGAAATGGATTTCTAACTGATCGATTTCCATATTTAGAGGTAGCTGTGAAAGAAGTGACAGTGTGATCAAAGTTGATGCACCAGGCTTCATTATCTGTTCATGGAAAGCAACAGATGCAAGCATCACGGTCCTTAAGGGACTAACAACATCAATCTCTAGGTGGAGAGGGTTCTCCTCGGTTAATTCAAGATTGTTGTTTGGTTCAGCTGATCTGATAGACCCGTGGCAAATAAGTCCCATGACCTCCTTGTGGATATACTCTCTGTGAGCTACAGTAGGAGGACCAGCAGGACCAGTTTCTATAAATCGAGACATTGTATTGGTGGCTGATGATACAGGTAAAGCAGCCATTTCGAGGGAATATTCAACAAAATTCTTCACACTAGCAACCTTCCTTGAGCACTCTCGCAAGTACCCTAAGACCTCCCACAACAAAGCAACCCATCCTTCTTGTCTGTATAGATCAGAAACACTCTCAAAAAGCTGCTTCGCTTGATTAAAGTCATCCACAGAAAAATATTCTTTTGCTATCTCCAGACCACATATAGCACCCATCCTCTGAGCCTTTAGACTAACATAGGAATCATAAGATTTTCTCAGCAGAGCAATTATTTCATACGAATCTTCAAACCTTTTCCCTTCTGCTAGAGCATATTGAGTGTACTCTTCATCACTAAGACTGCAACATTGCATAAAACTCATCCAGCATAAGCAAAGTGAAATCACGAATAAATAATCAGAAAGACGGTCAAGACTTACAGTTGTACCGAGATTTCATCTCCTTGTTCAAGCGAACGAGCAAATTGCCCAACATAGAGGGACGGCACTACAGACTCAATTGTGCTATCAGACTCACGATTCGTCTCTGACATTGATAAGGAAAGATCCAAAGAAGACCGCTTCTTTTGTAAATATTGAG
This sequence comes from Clarkia xantiana subsp. parviflora, assembly GCA_036873135.1. Lineage (NCBI taxonomy): Eukaryota > Viridiplantae > Streptophyta > Magnoliopsida > Myrtales > Onagraceae > Clarkia > Clarkia xantiana. The sequence goes on along the minus strand of JAPTYO010000012.1, from coordinate 11,928,975 downwards.
CTGCCAACTGTTTCAAAATTAAATGTGATGATTAAAAGGCTGAAAGGTTTAACTAGAAACCTTAACTAAGGATTAGGACATATCGTCTTAATAAGACAGACTAGAAAACATTTAACTTCATAGATCATGGTTGGTCCACTTCCAAAACTTTGCTACTAGCATAAACAGGTCTGCGGATAATTCAAGTAAGCACGAAACTGTGGAGTTTAAACAAATTATGAATGGAGATGCATTGATTTCAAAATGAAACCAGAAGTAGAACCCTTTGATGATGAAAGACCAGAAACGAAAACCCAACCGATCCAGTCGAAGTGCGATACACTGATTCAGAAAAGAAAAAAACCATGATATCTCAACTCTAAAAGAATTAACAAGAAGAACAGTACGATAACATACTAACCAAACACAGAAACTGAAGTCCTGAATTGCACATCAGACATAAACCAAATACCGTGTAACAAAATCAAATACTAAGGTATTTGATTCTGCATAGTAAATATAAAGATAATTCTTGGCAAAGAAAACTATGACGGTCAAAATTCCACTCAAGTTATTAAATCATTGCTTCTTGCTTTTCTTTTTAGGTGTGCGCACATAAACTTATCTCCTTTTGAAAACTATGTGAATCATGACGGAACAAGAAAAAAACTTGCACTGACAACGAACACCAACTAGTCATGGGATCGAAATCCAACATAAAGTTCCATCCAAGTCACACAAAGAGATATAATTTGGGCCTCCTCATTCTCCATGGAGAAAGATGAAAGGAATTACTCCAAGTACGATATTCCCATGCGTAAAAAATGGAAAACAAGACAACCTGATAGTAATACGCAGGCCGAAATTCCCATTCTGTCAAAGGCCTCACAAAAGTAGCTACTGTAGACGATGAGATGCTTTGTGCAGTAGCAGAACTTGTTTCCAGCAATTCAGCAAATACTAAAAATTGTTTACTCATCCATTCCCAATGGAGAAAAACAGCTTCAGGTGCACCCACAAGCCCTTTGTATGCAGCATTGTGCTGGCAAAACCATATGACTGCTTCTCTAATCTTGCCACCATGCAACAACAAGGTCGATATCTTGAACTGTAATTGCTCTGCAACAGTTTTTACCTCAACTAACCGTTGAATTGGGGGCAATTTTGTTGGACTCCCCACTGCCTATATAGACAAAGAAGTTAATAGAACCATTGTGGCACATAGATTCAAATCAAAAGACTAATGAACAATAAGAAACCATGCCAAATCATGAGAATATATAGGCAAAAGAATGACCATTACAAAGTGTCATTTCATGTGTCCATCAATAATTCGGTAAGAACTTATCCTCCAATTATTATATATGCGTCGAGAAAGAGTGACATGAATTGCTTATCTGTATAATCTTAAAGAAGGGGAAAACATTTTCCCCTCTTTTTCTGGTTTTTTTTCCTACTATGTATCATAACATATTCTAAAAATTTAGTTTTTACACAAGAGCATTCCTTTAAGCGGCCACTTGGTATAGAAAAAAAATATTCTTATGAAACTAGGCATAAGTTTAATTGCATTAGATAACAGGTAGTAATTATCTTTAATCACTGAGGCAGTAGGCATGGGACGCTATAAAGGTTTGACAGGTTAACCAATACCAATTTTCTCATTTTTTCCACACCTTGCATAACCAATGTTGCCCATGGTTTTTGAAAAGCGTTTTTCAGTTCCCATTATCCTCTAAAACTAACAAATTGACATGCCCCCTCCGGAAGGCCACAAAAAACTGTAAAGGTCTTCATGAGAACAAGTCAAGCTAAACAGGCTCTTGCAAAGCTTTCACAATACAGCACTAAGCTTCTTGAACCTTTTAGTTCACCAAGAGTTGAGTGTAGTATTATTGTGCTTGTATAAATGAGTAATCAAATGTACTTCCTTGCTTATAGAAAGCCAAGTTGGATGATTTCTTGAGCATCTGTATCAGGATCGTTGATATAGAATAGGTGGGCTGGTACCAGCTAGAAATTATATAGAGAGCTTCAGATAGTAATATATAGTTGACCATATAAGGACTTTCCCTCAATTTTACCAGTCAATATTAAGTTTACCAGTCCGTAACACAAAAATTATGAGAATAATACCTCTCGAAGAATACGATAAGCGTCCTCATAAAACCTCAATGCTTCAACCCAATCTCTTCGAAACTCTGCATAGACAGCCACCTAAAAATTTCCATTCATAGAGCTCAGATCAATAAAAAGCTAGAAGACGAGCAACCAGCAAAATAAGATAGCATAATTGCACTCCACTCTTGCCTAACAACTTCTGTAAAATAGGAACCTTTTGATTCAGTATTACTAAAGGTCAGTTGCTGGAAGAAAAAATAATCATTCTAAGTTGATAGTGCAAGATATTACCTTGAAACAATAGCGTATATACAACTCATTTGAGCTAAAATTCTTCTTCTCAACCCTAGTTTTAATTTTCCGCCCTTCATCTCTGTAATATGTATTTGCTACTTCAGAAAAGGCACTTCCAAGTCTGCAGGGAAGAGATGCTTTACATGAAATTGTTGCATACTAATATCAAAAGTTGAATTACTGAAACAAACAAATGGCAAAGTTCACATGCCTGTCGAGAGACTGTTTCAGTTCTGAAGCATCTTTAGGGTTAAGGATAAGGAGATACTTAGTGTCTATCTCAGCTCGCTTGCGAAGAGCAATCATTCGCTCTTCATTAATATCATCTGCATGGGGTCACTAAAACAATTACAACATATATTTGATTGAAGAATAAGAGGAAATCATCTAGTATAAAACATGCAGAACACTGAAAAGGCAGGCTCCATGCAAAACTTAAGGGTTGCAATATGTTATGCACTGCAATAGTCAAATGTATATGTATACATGATCTTATGTTACTATGAGGATAAAAATTAACTCTGAATCAGTTGTTACAATCACCTAGTACATAACCAAAATGGGACCCACGATGTTGATAGAAGTTGAAGTGCAGGTCCCTGCTACACATTTAATCAGGCTAAAACTTTGGCTGTTTAAAAGTGGAGACTCAACAACTGCTATATCTATCTTTCTTGGCTAAACGGTAGTGCCTATTATTTCTTGGTACAGCTATCAACAAAAGAACAAATAATGGCAAGATAATAAGAAGACCTTCCTAACACAACAACGAGAACATACCAGCTGAAGGCGTCTGCAGAACCACAACGACAACCAATTTGACATTCCTAGGACGAATTGCAGCTCTGATATGCAAAGGGAAAAGTCAGGGACCGAAATGGCCAGAATTGAGTAACTGTCGTAATTTGGTAGAGAAGAAACTCCTAAATACAAGTCTATCCTACAGCATTGAAGCTGAGAGATTGAAACACATATATCATTACAAGTATAATCAGTTGACCAGAAAACAGGTTGGGCACTGGGCAGTAGCAAGACATGATTTTTTTTTTTGTCCAGCAGCAAATTCTCCTCATTGAAATCATGCTCAAAGAGTAAATCAAAAGGTCGTACTTAAGATTTTCCAGTTCAGTGCAGACTTGAAGCCACTGAGTGGGATCCCCGGAGACATCAATCGAGCTGAACATCGCAGCAACCAAGGAAGGAATCTTAGTTCGGTGCTTGAGCAACCAGTTGCGCTTAATTATTCCAGCAGGAGGATCTCCGGAACCAGGCTCCTTCGATTTCCTCGTGAGGACCACCGGGATCTTCGAGAAGTCGGGCAATGCCAAGACGTTGATCGGAGGCTGCTGGGAGTGGAGATGCGTAGAGATCGTAGAGTGATGCTCTGGGCACCCAACAAGCGAGATCAATGCCACCGGCGGCGTCCGGAGCTCCTCCGGGTACTCCTCCATCGGGCGAACGCTGCCGGAAATGATTCGAATCTCAGCTCTAAGGGTATCGTGAACGACCGGGGATTAGAAAATGCCAACGGCCAGAAACGGAGATCGAGTGTTTCGTGGGGGGAGGGACGGCAAGGAGTCGTCGTTGCCGCTGTGACTTAGACTCCACTCCGTTTAATTGTTTCCAAACAAACACAATTAATTAAGAAACTCTTTTTCAGTATCAATATTCAATGGTACGATTACTTAATGTTGTGTTAGCTACATAGTCCACTAAAACTAAATCCAGGCTAAACTGCTACCCTAATTTTAGTTTTTTTTTTTTTTTGTTAAAGGTATTTTCATACTATAAGCTTGAGCGATTTCTGCTTTTGGTACCACTTTTTTTTTGTCTAGTTTTGGTACCAAACGTTTGGACAAAGTATAGTTTTCATACATCCGTTAACTTTCCGTTAGTTTTTCTGTTAAAATGTCATGTGCCTTGCACGTGACCGCCCTAAACTTTTGAATTTGTTTCAATTTAGTCAATCTAATGCATCCTTAACTTTTATTTTGTTCAATTTAGCCCTAAAATTTCAAAATCGAACCCTTAACCCAAATTGACATAGCCGGACCTAGCCCCAATTGAACCCAATTGGGGCTAGGTCCGACCTTGGGTCGGGTTCGCCGGACCCAGACGAACCTGACCCAGGGTCGGACCTAGTCCTAGGATAAGTCCGGCTAGGTCAATTGGGACCTAGCCACAATTGGGTTCAATTGGGGCTAGGTCCCAATTGACATAGCCGGACCTAGCCTAGGGCTAGATCCGACCCTGGGTCAGGTTCGTCTGGGTCCGGCGAACCCGACCCAGGGTCGGACCTAGACCTAGGCTAAGTCTGGCTATGTCAATTTGGGTCAAGGGTTTGATTTTGAAATTTTATGGCTAAATTGAACAAAATAAAAATTAGGGATGCATTAGATGGACTAAATTGAAACAAATTCAAAAGTTTAGGGCAGTCACGTGCACGGCACATGAAATTTTAACAGAAAAACTAACGGAAAGTTAACGGATGTATGAAAACTATACTTTGTCCAAACGTTTGGTACCAAAACTAGACAAAAAAAAAACAAGTGGTACCAAAAGTAGAAATCGCTCAAACTTATGGTATGAAAAATACTTTTAACCCTTTTTTTTTATTTTTACATTTTGGTAGTTTATTATTTTTAATGTGTATAAATTGTTATCTCCGTCAATAATTCTGTCACATTTAACGAAAATCGACGCGTGCTAGGCACGCCAAAAAAAAAACCTGTGACAAATAGTTATACTAAGATACGTCATTTTTTTTCCAAATTAAGATACATCAGTTCAGTTGTACATATTATTCCAATTGAATTATTACCAACAAAATGTTCAGCTAGTACTATGCGCATAAAAGTTTCACCAATTTAGAAAATTGCACACTAGGACGTATATCAGTTATATGAACATCCACGTGCCCTTTATGATTACACACAATGTCTTGAGTGTTTTCTCGCTCCGTATCTCTGCTTTTCCTTCTCCTCGATATACCTGCAAAAGGGCACTGGGGGGTTCCCGGTAAGCCCATTCTGATGCTTAAGTGAGTTTAGGCTTTTAGAGAGAGAAAGTAAAATGCTAGAGAGAGAGAGCAAGATTACCTCCAAATGAAGAGATGAGAGCTTTATTTATAGAGTTACTAATGGACCACTCCGGTTCCGGTGCTTTTCCGGTCCGGTTGTAGTGGTTTGATAGTGTAAACCAGTGTTGACCGTAATGATAAGGGATTTGACCTTGGTCTGACCACACATGGGTTTAATATAGTCTAAGTGTTTGAAGGGTGGCCTCCAAGGGTGGGCCCCGGGCGAAATATCGTCCGGGGTAAGGTGCCTGGACGAGCACTCGTCCGGGTGAGAAGTGGGTACCCAGGCGGGTACCCCATTGGGACCGTTCGGGGTCACCCAAATGGAGGGGCTCCATTCGGGTTACCCCGAGCGGAGCCCTTCCGTTCGGGTCACCCGAATGGAGGGGATCCATTCGGGTGACCCGAACGGAGTGCCTCCATTCGGGCACCCCGAGTGGTTTTCACCACTCGGGGTGTTTTTCTTGCCTCGGTATCTTGGGCCTAAATGGTTTTGGGCATCGGGGTGTCCATTTGTCCAAGTTTCATATTATAACTGAGTATGGCTCCAAAATAGATTCCAATTTACTATAACTTGGGTGTATATCCATCATTTGCCCCCGAGTCAAGTAATGGTTTAACCTTTACTTGACTCTAGTTTTGTGGAGTATCGCCCAAGTGAGTTATGAAATGTACGTTTCTGACGATCCCGACCTTCATTGAGTGCTCGAGGAACGCTGTAATTTTTCTTGCCCCCTTTTTAAAGAAGCTGGATACACAAAATGTTGTTGTTAATTTAAGCAAATTTGTGCCACATGTAGATATCGTATGAGGGTGAGGATTACGAGCATTGGTCTCGTTTTACTTATCCTTTGGACTGTGTCTCTCTATTTGCGTCTCCATTTTATTGGAGTTTCTTGTAGAAACACCTAACACATCTCTATATGTGAAAGACTATAGGTCACCCCCTGTTGGAAGGGTGTTCATACAACATGTGAGTGTTAATCGACACGGACGTTTGTGTTAATACAAGTATGTATATGAACAATGTAAATGATTATAAGTATGAAATTTGGGCCTTAGTCCCATTTTACTTAGCATTTAGATCTGTCTCCTTATTGAAGGAACCTCATTTTGGGGTTCTTGGAACCGATAAGGGGCTTTTGGAGCAGTGTTGCACTCTGTTTGCGAGAGTGTGAGTATGGTTTTTTAGCATTGGCCTTCGATAGGCATAGCGTTTTTCTCTCCGTTTGTCGAAGCGTGAGCATGGTCTTTTAACTCTATCCCTGCAATTCATTTTATATTGATGGAGGTGAAAATAGTTAAAATTCCTTCTCTTACCCTTTGTATGAAAGAGTCTTTATAAATATATGTAGAAGATTGTTCCCTTCATATATGTTGGAGTGTTACTCCCTTTGTGTAGGCTAAGGGGTTGCTTCCCTTGTAGATATACTTTGCACCTCCATAAGTGGGAGTTTGCCCTTGTATTGACCACGCTTCGTGACCTGTGAATATAGAGTTGTATGTATATGGATGCCCCCGTAGTAGGCATGCTTCAGACGCATGGGGGGTTAGCCTTTGCGTTGGCTGTGAAACCTGCATATATGAGATTGTACATATATAGTTATCCCTTATAGTGGACGTGTTTAGCGTTCTGGCCACGGGATATTATCCCTTGAAATGGCTACAGTTGGCAGCTCATGTATGTATCATTACTCCCGTAGTAAGTATTTTAATATCTTTACATGTAGGGGTTTACCTTATGTTGATTACACTTGGTAACTGATGAATGTATGAGTGCCCCCGTAGTGGTCATGTTGTATGTAAAGGGATACTTCTTGTATTTGCTACGGTTGGTAACTCATATATAAGGTTGCTCCCGTAGTGAGCTTGCTTTGCATCTCGAGTGTGTGAGGAGGGATAGTATGTATTGGCTTGTAAGTTGGGATGCTGTCCTTGTGAGAGTTGATGAGTTATGTCATTAATGTAATTGAGGAGTTGCTTTCTCTTTAGTGGAGATTGTCCATCCACTTGACATTGTTATGCACATGTCTCCCCATGGGTTGGGGTAGGGACTCGGTTGTGACCGTGAGATCCTTACTTGTAGCTTGAGAATGTTGTTACCCCTGGTAGTTGGTATGCTCTGAATATTGAGCAAGGGAGGCTTAACCCACTCCTTACTTGATTTCTTCTTCCAAGTATTTCAGATTTTGATGTGTCTAGTCATCTTTCCTGCGTGGGAAACCTTTATCCGAATGAATGAGCGAAATTGCGAGAGGTACCCTTGATGGCGAGACGTGTATCTAGCTTCGGCGAGTCTATTTTCTGACTTCTTTTGCTCCATCCCGATGGTAAAGTTGTGTAGGTCTTTGGGGGTGTCATTAGTTGGTCGTTCCTTCCATGCCACTAGTTGATACATAGCTTGTTGTAGGTTCCTTATTCTTCCATTGACTACACTAGGTAGCATTAGGTTTATTTTATTTGCCCCTGGTGGTGAGCATTTGTGAAGTTTGCATATGCATCGTAGCTCCTCCCTTGTTGAGCATTTGTCATCCATGCATATGCCTTTGCCCCCGTAGTAAGCATTGGGTTCTTACGCATTTTAGGATGTACTCTTGGGTAGGTTGCTTTTGATGGATTGCTTGACGTGGGGTTGTTGATCATTCCTTTCTTTGGTTAGCATGCAGTTTTCTTTGAGCTTCCTGGTGATATAGCCTAAGGATTGGTGGTGCTTCCCCTCTATCATCATGAGTAAGGCTTCTTCCTCTAAAGTTCCACCATGCCAATCTCCTTGCATGAGTTATCCTCCTCTTCATGGGGTACTTGTTTACTATGTGCTCCACCTCCGTGGCTTGTTGTGGTTGACGGTCTTCTTGCGTTTGATTGTTACTTCCTTGAAGTTTCCTTACTTGCTTGTGAGGTAGGCTGGGGGTGATCACCAATTGTTTTGAATAGGCACAGCTTGGATTCTGAATATGGGCGAGGGTATGGACTTGGTTATGGCCTGGGTTGGCATAGTTTGCTCCAGCCTCGCGTGAGGGTGGTGGTGGGATTGGTGCTCCCGTGCTACCATTTTCGTGATGCTGGTGGTGATTTTGAAGTTGTCGTTTTTCTATACCCATAGGATATGCGCTCAGTTCTTGCATTGAATTTTTTTCTTTGACGATAGGTGTTACGATCACATTCTCATTGGAACTTCTTTCTTCTTGAGCGAGGAATGTCCTTTGCTTAACTGGGCGAGTATCCCGCATTGCTTCCGAGTTGAGCAATGACTTTAGCTTTTGCTTAACTCTATGATGGTTGGGTAAGCGTCTGATTAGGCTATTGACAGTTGCTTATAGGTTTGCTGGAAGCTCTTTTCCTTAATTCGACTCATTGTCCTTTGATGCTAGGGTTGTTGGACTTCGTGAAACAGGCAGGATGTCTTCATGATGATAAAGCCTCATGCTCGCCTATACCAAGTATAGTTTAATTAAGGGTACAAGCCCTTGATACAGAGATATAATGTACTGGTTTTCTATTTATGTTGAACCTTTTTTTCCGTGGACATGATAGCCACCTTTGTGATATAGGGGTATGGTTTCCTCCTTTGAGATATATGGGCATGATATATGTTGTTGAGGTATAGGGGTGGTACCCTCCTTTGAGATATATGGACATGATAGTAGTTGTTGATGTATAGGGGGTGGTACCCTCCTTTGAGATATATGGACATAATAGTCATTGTGGATGTATAGGGGGTGATACCCTCCTTTGAGATATATGGACATAATAGTCATTGTTGATGTATAGGGGGTGCTACCCTCCTTTGATATATATGGACATAATAGCCCCTGTTGAGGTATAGGGGTAGTACCCTCCTTTGAGTTGTTGGTTGCGGTTTAGAATAACCTTTTTAAATATGATTGCCCTTTGATTGAAGAACTTACATACCATATATTTTTGGAAGGGTTGCCCTTTAGTTAGGGGACTTACTTCCCATATCATGTTGGACGAGCTGCCCTTTGATCAGGGGACTTACTGCCTATATCATGTTGGAAGGGTTGCCCTTTGATTGAGGGACTTACACTCCATATCTTGTTGGAAGGGTGGCCTTTTGGTTGGGGGACTTAATTTCCATATCATGTTGGATGAGTTGCCCTTTGATTGAGGGACTTATTTCCCATATCATATTGGAAGGGTTGCCCTTTGATTGAGGGACTTACACTCCATATCTTGTTGGAAGGGTTGCCCTTTGGTTGGGGGACTTACTCCTCATATCATGTTGCACGAGTTGCCCTTTGATTGTGGGATTTACTGTTGGATTACGGGGCTAAATACTACAAAAACTTATACACGGTACATGCTAGTAATCAAGATTACGCAGCGGAAGATGTGCACATACCTTAATCGCTTTCCGTAGTCCCAAGATCTTGCTGAGGGAGTTCTCGATCCACCGGACGGAACCCGTGGAGGTTCTTGTTAAGGAAGCCCTACGCGGTATAGTCTCCACAGCAAAGCCTCTGTTCGATTCTTGGCAGGGACAGATCTTCTGAGTGTTTTCTCAAAGCAAATTGGCACACCCTTGGTGAGTAGTAAGGTTCGGCCAAAATAGGGTGTTTAGGGAGGAGGGTTTTCTCTTAAATTACCACAAAGGAGGAATTAGGATTCAACTTAATAAAACCCCTAACACTCTATATTTATAGGAGGAGCAAAGTGGACAAAAGTCCACTTTGCCCACTCCAATATTTCGGCCGGCCTAGTGTATAAGGGAGGCCCAATTTTGGGCCTCTCATGTCAATTGAGATTTAGGTCTAGCCCAATTTCTCTAATGTGACATTTACCCAATTGTCTCAGGTAACATATACATATTAATGCGCTTATATTTACGGCGCCCTATCTGTTAAATTACGAGGAGTAATCACTACTAAAACATGGTACGTGCATGTAATCGAAATTACGCAGCGGAAGAGTTACACATACCTCAAAAGTTTACCGTAGTCCTAGATCCTTTGCACGAGGGAGTTCTTGATCCACCGGACGGAACCCGTAGAGGTTCTTGTGAAAGAAGCCCTACGTGGTGTTAGCTCCACAGCAAAGTCTCAGATCAATTCTTGACACGGGGACAGATCTTCGGAGAGTTGCTCGAAAGCAATTTGGCACACCCTTGGTGTAGGTATGGTTCAGCCGAAACTTCAAGGTGTGGGAGGAGGGTTTTCTCTCTAAAACACTCTTGTGAGAGAATTTTGATTAACCTTAAATATTCCCTAACACCTCTTATTTATAGAAGTAGTAAAGTGGACAAAAGTCCATTTTACCCTACCTAATTATTTCGGCCGGCCTATGTATTGGGGAGGCCCAATTTTGGGCCTCCCATGTCAATTGGGATTTGGGTCTAGCCCAATTACCCTAATGTGACATTTACCCATGATCATTAGGTAAACTATACATATTATGGGCTACCAATTACGCGGCCATCACCATATGCCTACAGCTCCCACTCGCCGGAATGGGAGGGTGCATGTTAATGTATTGTTGTCCAATTCTGCATCAACATTTCTCCCCTTTGATATGCTCTGTGCTTCCGAATAGTTCATACGAGGTTTGCCGTGCGACCGGCGGATACGACGGGCATCGTGCTACTCATCTGTTAGGAGTGTTGTAGCGCCCGCGGAACGTTGATTCCCTTTTCTCCAATCAACCTGTTATAAACAACATTTATACATATTGTACCGCGTTGTATCCTAGGTCAACTAATAATTCTCCATTTGCATAGTTTCCATATAGGAACACTTCTCCAAGGCAACCGTACAAGTATTCACAACTTTCAACTAATATCCGGTTGGTGGCCACCTAGTGAATACAAGAATCGGTGAATTACATGTGAACTTGACCATCCCCACCGCTCATACCATTAGCCAAACCCAACCGGTTTACAAAGACGTGGTCACTGGACCTTTTTGTTTAGCACTACGCTCGTACGCCGGGAAGCGAGCATTGAGTTTGACCTTAGGTATTGTTGCGTCTGGGATGAACAAGGTCGTGAGGACGCGTCTGTTCGCGTGGTTGTGCGGGCTTTTGGGCTATAACCCTTCCGTTGGGAGGAGGTTGGGCCACTGACGAGTGTTCGGATTTACTCCCGTAAGGGTCTGTGACTCGGTTCGGCTGTGTCTCAAGAGGCGGTGGTCTGTGCACAAATGCAGGCGTCTGGGCGGCGATTCCTGCAAGAAGGACCAATGCTAGCACGGAGAGGGGGGGGGGGGGGGGTGGTGCTAGCGGAGCCCTCTCCGAAGCTTAAGTCATTATAAGGGCAAAAAAGGTAATTTCTAGAGAGAGAATATTTCTAGAGAGAAGTCAGAGCTCAAAATACCAAAGTTGGGCAAATGAGAGGATGTGTGAAAATGGGTGGCCAAGGCCTCCTATTTATAGGCTTTCTTGGGACCGGACCCGGTTTTAAAGCGGTTTGATGACGGTTCAAGATCATGCGGTAACCGTCATCCATATTGGTAATGTGCGAACTTGACTTCTCTACGCGTAACGGTAATCGCGGATACGATAGTCGCGCGATACCCGTAATGCAATCCGGACCTCATCGAATTTGGGTAATTCGGCGAGGTCCGGATTGCCGCGCAACCCGGACGTCCGGGTTGCTGCAACCTGGAGGTCCGGTCCGGACGCGCGTAAATGCGTTTCCGGACCGTTTTGATTCCTTAGGAGACGTTTTTAAACCGAGATGTAATTTTCGACGTGTTTACGAGGCCCGAAATATAAATACGAACCCGAATTGGAAATTTATCCATCACTTGCCCCCGAGTCAAGCAACGGTTTAGAACCTTTCTTGACTCTATTTTAAGTTAGGATACTTGTCCAATTTGAGTTTGACGCTAACCTTTCGGTTTTGATCGTTGGTCGGACGCAAGCATCTTGATTTCGTCCGTCGTTTGATTTTCCGACCGAATGACTTTGTTTCCTGTCATCACGGTTAATGCAATAGGAAATGTATATGCGCACGTATGGTTATCGTCGGAGACATGGGCAATTGATAATACACTATGCGAACATGCCTCTATCCATACGCATGCATAGGTAATGGTCACGGCAAGATCATAATTACGTAGTGCAGGAAATAGAAACCGTATGCTTCTAAAACAACTAAGTGATTACTAAATCATGAATCATGCGGTCGCAACGTACATGTAAAGTGGTGGGTTTGATACGTGCAATGTCAAGATATGCATAGGAGTAGATATTTTTAGAGGAGAGGGTAGAGTATACCGTAGGGGTTTAGGCTTGAATGTAGGTAAACTAATCCTTTAATCCTTATCAACAAAGCATATCTTTGGGATATGTAAATACACACATCCCCAATTATCCTTCCAAAACCTTGGGAGTTCATCATTCCATCTCCTTTGCAGGTAATTCATTCACCCTTTCCCGAAATTGCTTTTGTGTTCAAAATCTCTTCGCCGTTGTGGAGCTTCGACACATCCTGACAGTTTCGAGTCTGATCTTTGGCTTGTTTTCAGAAGTTGACACCACCATTCGACTCAGTTTGTCCCAAGGATTCCAGCGCCGCCTTCGGAACCACCAGGAGCCACCGGACGCGCCCTCACGCGCCGCCGCGTGAGAATTACCTTCGCCGGAGCGTGTGGCCCACGCGCCGCCTTCCCGGCCTCGGTTCATTGCGGTCCTTACCTTTCCGGAATCGTCTCGACGAGGGGAGTCCATTGGGATACTTTCTGTCACGTTTTGAGGTAATTTGGAAATTCGAATTTTCAGGACAGCTTCGACTTGAATGCCAATGTCACCGTATTGTTGTTCGTTTGAGCTATTTTTCGTTGTCGACATGTGGGACTGTTTGTTGATGCTTATATGTCGAGTAATTGCTGATTGATTGCCGTCATTATCGTCGTTTGTCCATAATCTAGGCGATTTTTCATTTCCGTGGATAGTTGAGGTAGAATTCCCCGTTTGGGTATAATGCCCCCGTATCTTTGTGTAGAAGCTTTTTTGGTCGATATGCATAATTTTCCTTCTTGGCGGGTTTTTCGGTTGACGGGGATTGCCCAATAACTTTAGGCATAGTCACTTGTCGTCTTGACGCCTTAGAGAAAAATTTTCCTTAAGCGTTGCCGCGTTCGATCCTTACGGTTTGTCGCGTTAATTCCACCGTTTGCATGATAGCTCCTTAAGACGTTAGTTCCTTCTATGGTACGTACCAACTTCACTATGTGCGTGGAACTTGGCTACGTGCGTTGACTTTTTGTTACGCGCGTTGACTTTTTGATACGCGCGTTGACTTTGATATGCGTATTGATGTTGATACACGCGTTGACTTTGATACGCGCATTGATGTTGATACGCGCGTTAACTTTGATACGCGCATTGATGTTGATACGCGCGTTGACTTTGATACGCGCATTGAGGTTGATACGCGCGTTGACTTTGATACGCGCATTGATGTTGATACGCGCGTTGACTTTGATATGCGCATTGGCTTTGATACGCGCATTGACTTTTATACGCGCGTTGACTTTGATACGCGCATTGACTTTTATACGCGCGTTGACTTTGATACGCGCATTGATTTTGATACGTGCGTTGATGTTGATACGCGCGTTGACTTTGATACGCGCGTTGACTTTTGATACGCGCATTGGCTTTTGATACGCGCATTGGCTTTGATACGTCTATTGACCTTTGCTTGCTCCTTGCAGGTTGTGGGATTGTAGTAACTTCTTACGGAGCTTCCTTCCCTTTGATCGCGTTGATACAATGAGTAAGTCCACCACTCCTCTATCGCAGACTCCCTTTAATTCTGATATAGAAGATGACTTGGAAGTAGACCCGGCTTTGCCGGCAGATAATGTTTTAGACACCAATGAGGGTGTAGCTGTTGGGGTATCTCCTGCTGGAGAGACTGAGGCGTTGGTTAGGTATTATACTAACCGCTTGGATAGATCCCTGTTCACCTTGTATGCGAGTGCTTCCGGACTCGACGCTTGTACCGAGGCTTTTTACCCCTTTGAGGTACTTCCTGATAGCAGTCTAGGAGATGCTACTCCTCCGCCTGTAGATTTATCCGTCGTGTACACATCACACGTTAGAGAGGGTTTGCGGTTTCCCTACTGTTCCGACTTGGTTGAGCTCTGTAGCGGTTATGGGATTTCCCCTTTAGATCTTGCACCCAACGGGATTCGAGTATGGACTTGTTTCAGAGTGTTGCTTCACAAGCAGTCCTGGCGTTATTCTCGCACCCTCTTTCGCTGCTTCTATCAGCTTAAGAGTTCAGACTCAGCGGGATTGTGCGGTGTGAAGGTTCGTTGGCCTAACTTGCAGAGCGATGGTTTTGAGGAACTTGGTCTTGGGGAAGCCAAGTGGGATCCCAGTTACCGATTAGTTGCTACCGCGGATCGATCTGCCGACCATTGGAGGCATCATTACTTTTTTGTTCATGATGCGGGGACGACTTGGGATGTCGAGTATGTTCAGAAATTTGATCCCGCGCCTGCTTTTCGGGAACTCTCCTCGTCGGATAAGGAAGTGATAAAACAGATATATCATTGTCAACAATCGCGCGGCTTTACTTGCTCATTGCGTGCATCCGATCAAGAATTGATTGATGCTGGGATCCATGTGCTCCCTTCTGCAGCTTCGGTATGTTGATCATTTTTATAACTTTCTACCGTGTTGCACTGTAGGTTGGTTTGATGGAAAAAGCTCGTCTTTGCAGACGGCGGCCGCTCGCAAGATTTCTTCTAGCGGGAGGATCGTTCCCCCATTTGCTTCTGGAGCATCGGCGGCTTCTGGACGCGGAAAAGGTAGATGGTTTTTTAAAAGAATAATCTTCCTTATGGATTTTCTTGGTTGGATTGTAACTTTGCATGCTACTTGTAGGTCGTACGACGCTTGTTCCTGACCGCGTTGTTGCTGTTCCTGACTCTTCCAAACGGTCCACCACTGGGGCGCGTTCTTCGAGCAGTTCAAAGCGTCTGAAGACTACTGTGACCGTTCCTACTCCTTCCTGTCATAAAGGGAAGGAAGTTGACGGTTGCGAGGATGCGTTGTCTGCCCCCCGCTCGAAGGAGCGGTCCGAGGTGGAACGTTCTCTTCTTTCTGGTATAAGCTGGATATTTGATTATGTGCCTTTATACGGTTTGTTTTTGGCTTTTGCATAATGCTGCTTGGTTTGCATGTAGCGGTCCCGCCACTTGGACGTGCGGATTTGCTTCGTCCTTTGGATTGTGATATTTCAGATGGTAAGTGGATGCCATATGTGGCAGGAGATCTTTCTTTTCCCAAGAACTCCCAGCTGAGCATGCCTGAAGTTGGCGTGCGTGTTCTTCATCGATCCATTCCTCCTGGTGATCGAGTTGTTCGACCCTCGAATGACGAGGAGGCACGAACTTTTGTTGAGAGATCGTTGTCTGGATTCACTCCAGTGAGTATCTTTTTCCCACTTCGCTATGTTCGTTGTTCCCGAACATGTATGCTTATTGTCTTCTTATTTTCAGGTTGTTTCTGACATGGTGCACATGGCCTCTTTCATGTTGGAGCTTGTCCAGGAGAAACGTGCCATTGCTGACAAAGCTGCCACTTTGTCTAAGGAGCTTGAGGAAGCTAAGGATGAAGTGCGCCGTCTTTTGTTGAAGAAGACGGATTTTGATGCTCGTTATGATTCTGATTATGCTAGCCTTGTTCAGCTTGAATCTGAGAATGCTGCCATTGAGAAGGCCATTTCTGATAACGCAGGCAAGCACAAGGTTGCCTGTCGGAAAGTGCGCGAGGCAGAAATGAAGGCTGGCATTGAAGAGGGACTTAGCAAGTTCCCTTCTACCCCTGGGTCTGATAACGCAGTTACCGCTGCTGCCACCGCGAAGGCCACTCCTATGCTCAGCGAGTTTGCTGAGGACTTTATTCGTAGAGTGAGTATTCTTGCTCCTGGCTTTCCTTTTGACAAGTTAGGGCCATATGCGGAGTCTGCTGTTGGGCAAGTTGCCGAGCTTCGTCGCTTAGATACTGCAACATCTGAGTTTGCATTTTTGTTTGGAGAAGATGGTGGCGGCACTAATGTGCAACATTTGCCTGTTCCGCCCAGCCCTGTCAGGGATGATGGACTACTTTGATTTGTGTCATCTTTTCGATATTTTGAACTCGTTTATGAGCTCGTTTGCCCCCCGGCTTCTATGTTTAGAAACTTGTTGGAGTTGTTGTTTGATTGTTGCTTGTGACTTGTTCGCTTTGAACTACGTCGTATGAACCTGTTTTATACACAGCAGTTGGCATGATAACTTGTTAGTAATATTTCATACCGTTATCGCTTACTGTGTTTACTGAACGTGGGTGGCTAGTAGTGTAAACGTAGTCCCCGCAATCATGACCGATAGCCACTTTTGATTCAAGATTGTTCGTACGATGCGTTATGCATGTTGTACGTCTTTCTGCATAGCTTGACACTATATCCGTCGAAGCTTGTCAAGTGACTCGCGTATAGCGACTTAACAAGTAGTATGTTTGAAATGTGTTATCTTCGCTTGAGCGAGATACTAGTTTATACCGTCTCTTAGTTCCACTCTAAGGCGACGTTGTACAAGACTCTACTTGTAAATTTATGAGTTTTAAACAGGGTGCGCACCTGCCAGCGTGTATCAACCCGCGTTGGGGTAGCATACGTAAAACTTTTTGGGTTTTGAAAGAGAGTTTTGTGAAACCTAAAAAGGTTGTTTGATAAAATGTTTGAAAATGTGTTTGATATATAAAAGTTTTATGAAGTATTTGGCAAAATATTTGGTAAAAATATTTGTGATACATGATTCCTGCGTCCAGGGACCATGTAGCACTTTTGAGAGTATGAATTGTGATGCATGTTTTCTGCGTCCAGAAACCACGCATCATGGTTTTGAAAATCTGTAGTACGGAATTGTCGTCTAGTAAGAGGACTTCCGCCGTATAGAGTGAACCTTAACTAGGAATTCGTGATATGGGATTGTCGTCTAAACAGAGGACATCCATCATGAAGGGTGAACCCTTACCGGAGTTCGTAATATGGGATTGTCGTCTAAACAGAGGACATCCGCTATGAAGAGTGAACCCTTACCAGGAGTTTGTAACAAGGGATTGTCGTCTAAACAGAGGACATCCGCTATGAAGGGTGAACCCTTACCAGGAATTCGTAATATGGGATTGTCGTCTAAACAGAGGACATCCGCTATGAAGAGTGAACCCTTACCAGGAATTCGTAACATGGGATTGTCGTCTAAACAGAGGACATCCACTACTTATGGGGTGATGAGCCCTGTTATCGTATTTGCCCATCCTGTTCTGAATCCAGGGAATGGCTATGAACATGAGGACTTACCTCTAAAAAGAGATGTCATTAGAAGTAAACATACCCCCTTTGATAACGGGTCTTGGTTAATTCAAGATATTGCTTGTAGGTGACGGCTCTTTGAATAGTCGTCCCTTTGAGTAGAGAATTGCTAGAAGCTCCTTTTTTGTAGATAATCCGCAAGTTGCCCTTGTGTCATATAAGTAGGCTATGAACACAGCGCCATTGTTTTGTGTTGCCAACACCTTCTTGATGTAGATGTTGATTTGTGAATGGAGAAATAAACTCCTTGTTGGTGTAGGTATGCAAATATCATCCATTATGTGTATTTGCAATATGTTGTTTTTGAAAGTGTCTTGGGCTTGACTCCAAGTGTTTGACTCTATGATGATGCCTTTTTATGTGGTCATCCATATGGGTAAGTTGTTGTTGATGATAAACGCTGTCATAGCACATGGTAGATTTTGCTTGCACGTGTCATAATTTCTTGGATTATTGATGTAGATAATAAGCGCGTAGTTTAGTTGCTTCGCGTTTAATCCAAAAAATATCGTGCAAGAGATAGATGTGTACCTACAAATGTAGATTGACTGTATTAGATACTTGCGTGTATTTACATTGATTATACTAGAAATACTAGGAATGCGCAAAGTAATCTAAAAGATAGTTGGTTTTCCCGTTTCATTATGGCTGGTTTGATGACGATATCGTCGAGTTGGATGCAACAAATCGCCTTAGTGCACCTAGCGTAATGCATTCTTCAATTTCCCACTTTAATGGTAGACACATGTTTGTGTTGTGCCCCCAAGTTTTATGGTACTTGCACCATTCTCTGATGTTATTGCCCAAGAAAGCTGTCTCCGGGACAAGTGGACTTGGGAGCTTGTTTTCCAGCAAGTTGACGTAAATGTCTTCAGCCACCGTGTTTAGCGGTGTGAAGATGTTGTCGATATCAATGCTTGCGTCTTCCTGCTTGTTCATTTTTGCTCGAACTCCTTTGTCCCAACTGAGGGGTGTACCCCACCTCAGTTCTTGTTCGCATAAGACTGCTGTCTCAAGCTTATCCTTTAGATCTGCCATGGTTTTTGTTGTTTGCCATCCATGAGTTCGTCCAAAGAGAAGGAAAGATTTCGCGTTCATGTTTGCATAGAACACACTTATCACTTCTTCTCTTGTTGCTTTCGCTGTTGAGGCGTTGGAGGCAAATCTGATGAAGTATTCCTTGATTGGCTCGTCTTCTCCCTACTTAACGAGCCATATCTGGTGCCATGGTGAGAACTGGATGCTTCCTTGTTGGTTCCAAACTGTAACAGCTTGTTCTGTCAGTTGCTTCTTTCTTTCATCAACGACTTTCTGTCTCTTGAAGGAATTTACCATGGCCACATGGTATTGGTGCTTTGCTCTCAAGGCATTGACGTAACAACGTCTTGCGGTTATCTGATCGCCTAGAACTTCCCCAATCCCATGTTCCGTTGGGAACTTCATCTTTTGGTGGACAGTGGAGGGCACGATCACATAGGGATTGATCGTTGTTCGTCCCAAGATTCCGTTGTAGGCTCCAAGAGATTCTACAACTACGAAAGTGACGTTGATGTGTAATGCTTTCCACCCCTGGCCAAGGATGACAGGAAGTGTGATTGTACCCAGGGGTTGTGTAGCTGCTCCGGCGAAGCTGACTAATGAGAAGGTTCCTGGGGACAAGTCCTTGACAGATTTTCCTAGTTGCTCCAGGACTCTGACATGTAGAATGTCAGCGGAGCTTCCACCATCGACAAGAATTCTTTTCACATCGTACCCGTTAATGTCCATTGTTATGACTAAAGCATCATCGTGGGGGTAAACGATATGCTTTAAGTCTTCCCTGGAGAATTGGATGACTGCGTCTTCTTGCTCAGGTTGCTTGCGCTTTCCGTACTTTGGCAGTGTTACTGCCTGGGATGCATAAATGTCTCGAGCATTGGATACTTGTCCTCCGGCGGCAGGCCCACCGTGTATGACGTTGATTACACCTCGCTTGGCTGGCGGAGGGTTGTCATTGACCTTCTCTTTTCCCTTGTTTCCTCTTTTTGATGACTCTGGTTGAGTCTTTCTCGGAGGGTTGTTGCCTTGATCGACAAACTGTTTCAATTCGCCTTTGAGGACGAAGTTGTTAATTCGGAAGCGCAGACTAACACAGCTATCGATCTCGTGGCCAAAGACCTCGTGGTTTTCACACCACTTGTCCTTGTCTCTCCCCAATGGGCCTTTCCTGAAGTTGTTTGGCTCCTTCCACATATTTGCGTCCTTCATTTCTTTCAAAATTACAGACATCGGGGCATTCAAAGGAATGCAGTCGGCAAGGTTTACTTCCTTTGGCTTCTGAAAATCTCCTTGAAAGGGTCGTTTTGGCTGTGGTTGCCAATGTCTTCCTTGTTGACCACTTGAGTGTGGTTTTGGTTGGTTCTGCTTTGGATTATCTTTTGCCTTTGCTGCAGCGATTTTTGCCTTGTTCTGGCTTCTGAACCTTTCGAGATCTATGTATTCTTTGACTCTTGCGGCTAACTCCTCCATGGATTCCGCTGGGCGCTTTGCCATTTTTACAGCTAGGGCATTACCTCTTCGTCCGAGGTTTCGAATGAACGCTCGAACAATCTCTCCTTCTGTCAGGTTCCCCTTAATGTCAGAGATGTTCTGATTGAAGCGGACGTAGTAGTCGGAAAGAGACTCTTCGTTTTGTTGTTGGACGTCATCTAGAGCGTTTGCCCCTTTTAACAATGTGCGCTCGCCCATGTACCGTTGAATGAATTTGGCCTTGAGGTCTGCCCATGAAGTGATACTTCCGCATGGCAGTGAGAAGAACCAGTGTGCTGCAGTCCCGGCAAGAGTTTGTGAAAACGTCATTGCGAAATGGTGTGGGTTTTTCGTTCTGCCTAGCAGAGAGGCCTCGTGCTTTTGCACGTGTTCAACTGGATCTCCTTTTCCACGGTAGAGGTCTCATCCGATTCGATACAGTGCGTCTGGGACGCGACTGTTCACCAAGTGGTCAGCGAATGGATGTGACGCCCTTTCTTCAAGAGCGTGCATACCTTTCATTTTTGCTTCCTTCATCTTCTTCTGCACCATTTCTTCTAACATCTCGGCGGTAAACCCTTTTACCGGTTCAGCATAACCTGTTGAAGGATTTTGCCGACCATTGTTGCGGTAGATGTTAGATTGATCCCTGCTTGTGGCCTGAAAAGGATCATCTCTCGTTGGTTGCTGTGGGTGGTAGAATGGGGGTTGTCTTTCGTTCCTCCATTGATGGGCTCCTTGGAAGGGAGTGTATGACCGTGCAGGTTCATATCTTGTGTGTTGGTTCCTGCCCTGGGAAGGATTGCCGTAGCGAGTAGTGTCTTGCGACATCTCTCTTGCTGGCATATCCTTGGTGTTTTAGAGACTCGCGGAATGCGAGTAACTCTTCCAGTGCAGCCATCATTGCTGGAGTGACGGTGGGCATCGGGTTTGCCCCCGTTCTTTGTTTGCCTTGTGGCATTTTTGCTTGGGATTCATCTCCGTGCGTTTCTGGTTCGAAACCAGGTGGATATGCGTGATGTTTGTCCCTTGGCTCTCTGTGCTGTACGTTGGGCGCATTGTCAGTCGGTATGGATGAAGCTATGGAAGTAGCTCTTGGGATGTGGGAGGGTCCCGACTGGCTCGCAGCTGGAGCTTGGCCTCCTGTTCTTTTGTTTGCTGAGGATTTCCTGGGGCGCCCGGGCCTTTTCCTTGGGATTTTCTCCTCTTCGGGAGGGTTGTGTTCACTCGTCATGATTTCTGCGGTACGGTAGCTTGTTGTTCGAATCACGTAGACGGCGCCAATGTTGCGTCTGGGATGAACAAGGTCGTGAGGACGCGTCTGTTCGCGTGGTTGTGCGGGCTTTTGGACTGTAACCCTTCCGTCAGGAGGAGGTTGGGCCACTGACGAGTGTTCGGATTTACTCCCGTAAGGGTCTGTGACTCGGTTCGGCTGTGTCTCAAGAGGCGGTGGTCTGTGCACAAATGCAGGCGTCTGGGCGTCGATTCCTGCAAGAAGGACCAATGCTAGCACGGAGAGGGGGGGGTGGTGCTAGCGGAGCCCTCTCCGAAGCTTAAGTCGTTATAAGGGCAAAAAAGGTAATTTCTAGAGAGAAGTCAGAGCTCAAAATACCAAAGTTGGGCAAATGAGAGGATGTGTGAAAATGGGTGGCCAAGGCCTCCTATTTATAGGCTTTCTTGGGACCGGACCCGGTTTTAAAGCGGTTTGATGACGGTTCAAGATCATGCGGTAACCGTCATCCATATTGGTAATGTGCGAACTTGACTTCTCTACGCGTAACGGTAATCGCGGATACGATAGTCGCGCGATACCCGTAATGCAATCCGGACCCTCGTCGAATTTGGGTAATTCGGCGAGGTCCGGATTGCCGCGCAACCCGGACCTCCGGATTGCTTTGCGCAACCCGGAGGTCCGGTCCGGACGCGCGTAAATGCGTTTCCGGACCGTTTTGATTCCTTAGGAGACGTTTTTAAACCGAGATGTAATTTTCGACGTGTTTACGAGGCCCGAAATGTAAATATGAACCCGAATTGGACATTTATCCATCAGGTATGAGTTCTGAGTCCATGAGGATACTTTGGGTGCCTCTTCATAAGGCTCCCGGGATCAATCACACGCTCGAGGTGAAGAAGTTTGCGCCCGCCAGAATCACGAGGATTCTTTTCCTAGCACAACCGAGTTGTGACCCAGAATTATGACGTCGATGAATCATAAACTCAGTTCTTTCGCTTACAAAGTGTAACTTTCTAATATCAAAATGTTATCACAGATACATGCCATTTCTAAACCCTACGCAATCCAAGCAGTTTTACATGCTTTTCGAATATCTCCCTACGTAGTGGCTTAGTAAATGGGTCCGCAATCATATGATCAGTGGACAAGTATTCCATAGTGATTATATTGTCTTCTACCATCGATTTAGCATAGAAATATTTCACATCAATGTGTTTGGTCCTACTATGGTACTTCAGATTCTTAACTGCCGCAATAGCTGCCTGACTGTCGTAGAACACCTTTACAGGTTTACTTCCAACGTCACCACCAAGCAACGTAGTAAGAAGCCTTTTCATCTAGACTGCTTCCGGTGCATTCTTAGAGAGAGCTACGAATTCTGATTCCATTGTAGACAACGCGACATAGGTTTGCTTCTTGCTCGTCTATGAAATGACGGCATTAACAAGGAGAAATACTCCTCATGTGGTGGACTTACGATCATTCGGATCGCCACTATGGTCGGCGTCACTGTAACCGGTCAATTCTAACTTCCCGCCCTCATAGCACAGTGCATAGTTGGCAGTACCTTTCAGATAATGAATTAGGTACAACTTAATAATTCGTTTTACAGTCTTTTAAATGTTGATAGCTAGGAACTGATTGGAAGCGTGCTACTCGGCCGATAGCGTGACAGATATTCAGATGGGTGAATTCCACGGTGTATATCGAAATACCAACCATGCTTAAAATCTCTGCACCCTTCATCTGTTCACGCTCTGCCATGTTCTTGGGGCTGTTACATTTCAACGGTGTGCACCCAAATACTACCGGCGCATCCACAGGTTTGGCATCCTGTAATTTGAACCAACTTTCAACTGCTCGTTGATATGGGCTTCTTGAGATAGACATAAATCCCGGGTAGCCCGAACTCTGGCAATTTTAATGTCTAAGATGTACGTGGCCTCTCCCATGTCTTTCATCTCAGATACAGATGCCAACCAGGACTTTGACTTATTCATGAAACTCATGTCGTTTGCGGCAATGAGTATTTCGTCCACGTACTAGGTTAAGATGACATACTTAGACTCGGAGGTCTTATAATACATGCATGGATTCTTGTGAAAACTCACTAATCTGTTTCCTACGATTTCCTCGTGGAATCTGCGGTATCATTTCCGTGACGACTGTATAAGACTGTAGAAGGACCTTTTGGAGTTTACAAACTTTACGTTCGTTACCAGGAGTAATTAAACCCTTCGGTTGCTCCATGTAGATCTCTTCCTCCAGGTTTCTGTGGGGTAATGCGGTCTTAACATTCCTTCGGTGCAACTCATGATCGAGACTTGCGAACAGGACCATGAATGGCCCTAACCGTGGTTTTACGCACAGTCATTGAGTTTCTCTTATCAAAGTCCTCTCCGTGAAGCATAGGGTAAGACCTTTTGCAATGAGTCGGGTTCTCCGACTTGTTCCATCAGTGGTGAGCCTTCTTTCAGGGCTCACCTTATCCTTATGCCCCTGTGGTTAACAGGTAAATCAACTATAGACTATAATGGCTTTCATTTAAGGCGATATCTCTCATTTATTATTTCTTTCCATTTCTCCACTTGAGGTCTTTCCAGTGGTTGCCAACAGTTTGAGCGGGGTTTTCACTTTTCTCAATGGGATACTTGCCTTTGACTCTCGTCTAGGCATTATGAGTCCCACTAATTAGTCTGATATTTTCTCCCACTCGGAATAATGCTTCTTATCGTAGCATCATTCTATTGGGAATAATCCTCCCACTCGGAACAATGCTTCGTATCGGAGCATCGTCTCTGTTGGGAACAATAGCAGTTCTGGAACCTTGACCTATAACTTTCCTATTACAACCTCTTGGTCTCGGGGTTTTACTTCCGAGATGCATTCCTTGATCGCTAGGATCTGGAACCAAGTATGGTTGGATCACTCCTACTGGGAACAGTGGGTAATATAGGTAGTTGTGTCACTTCTGGTGCAGCAATTTGACCATCAGGTTTGGCTTGATTCGTCCCAACAGCAACAGTGATTACTTGTGGTAGGGTTTATTCCTCCCACTGGATTTACTATGAAAATGTCCCCATTCTCATTAACCATGTCATTCACTTGAGTTGCTGGTTCAAATCTCTCCCCTCGAATTAAGTGGGACCTGATTATCATCGTTATTCTGCTATGTTTTGATCATGACTATGTTGATTCAAACTGTTAATGCATTTGGAAAATTTGCCCTCTTAGTGATGTAATGTCTCATGTTCGACCACGGTACCATTTAATCCAAGCTGGAAACAGGTATTTTCTAGGAGTAACTGGCGTACCCTTGTCTTAAATACGTGTTTATTGCGCTAATTAATGTCGCATGGTGATATGATTTAACTCATTGTCACCTTTCAGCTATGATGGTTACCTACCTTACCGATCTTAATGGAACACAGTTTTACATTTATGTGAATCATCTGTCATCATTCTATATGCAATGTCTTATAGAACGACTCCAACATTATGTAAATATATAAACTGTGCTTCTTGAAGTGTGTTATTTAACTTGAATGCCTAGCCTGATTTGTCTTTCAAGGCTTCTGGAAGGAAAATCATTTAACTGACTTGATCCTTCTTCGTTTGCTGACTTATCTCAGAGATTTCATCCATCTCCGTACTGAGCATTTTAGGTATTCACCTTATGTGTCAGTTCATACTTTTACAGGGTCGTTGTAACTTACGTAGCTAACTTCCTACCGATGTAAATGTTATCAGTAAGTCATATTTCCGAAGGAGTGCAAACGAAAATTCAGCACGTCATCATATAAACACTTCAATATTAAACTCATGTAATGAAACGATGTGTTCCGTCTATCGAGGTTCACATGCGTGGTGCGCAATCTACTCTGGGGTTAAACCCTTGGTTAAATCGTTTCATTTCTGAATTTAATCCAATCGGTGGCAAACATGATCATCATTACAGTTTATTTCATTCAACGGAGTTATTAATAAAAAATATATAATTAATTTATAAGCAATGCATCAAACAGCAATTAAGAGGGATCGAATAGCATGAGGAATGGTAATCAATACTTTATTCGAGCAGTTGTCGAGTGCTCT
The DNA here is from genome assembly GCA_036873135.1 of Clarkia xantiana subsp. parviflora. Classification (NCBI taxonomy): domain Eukaryota; kingdom Viridiplantae; phylum Streptophyta; class Magnoliopsida; order Myrtales; family Onagraceae; genus Clarkia; species Clarkia xantiana. The sequence continues at coordinate 11,903,337 of JAPTYO010000012.1, read as the reverse complement.
AAATATAATGTTTCCTGTGTTTCAAGGAACATTATTATTATAAAGTGTGTTTAAACTGAAAATTATGAAGAGGTTCAATTTCGCAAAGCAAATAAAGATAAAGTCTTTCAATCTTTATGACTCGGGGCAAGTTCCTCAAGTTTGTGCTTGTTCTCCTTCTCGGTTCTGTAATTCAAAAAGGTAAATTGAATTAATCTCGAGGATTCCTTGAAGAACTTATGAGTTTATCATTATTCTTCAGCACGTACCTTAGGAGGATTTGTGCAGGCAACAACATGGTGTCCTTTCACGCCACACCTAAAACAGGTTCGAGTTTCTTCTTTACGTGTTTGTTTTGCTTTATCTTTCTTGCCTCCGAATTCTTTCGTTTGAACTTCTTCTGATACTTTGGAGCTAGTGGCTTATCAGCCTTGACCTGAAGGTTATTTCCCTTCCTCTTGCGCTTACCCTTTTGCTCAGCTGGATTCGAGGATGCTAGATGAATTTCCGCTCTCGGCTTTTCAGCCTTGAGACGATCCTCTTCCAGCTCGAGGTGAACTCGTACTTTCTCGAGGTTATCGAGTTGAGTGGCATGGGTAAGGTGCATTTTCATGCTATTCCAAGAGACAGGCAAAGAACGAATCATGCATTGGACCTTTTGCTCGTCGGTCAGGATCTCTCCTGCCTCCTTGAGTTCAGCAAGCATGTTAGGCATATGTCTAAGATGCTCCTTCATTGTGTTCTTTAGATTCATTTTAGATGAGTCTAAAGCGATGTTTAACGATCGCTTCTGGGATGTGGTGTAAACACCAAGTCCTGCCTTTAGACCATCCCACAGGTCCATGGCAGACTCATAGTGATCATACCCATAGAGTATATCATCCTCCAGCAATGACAACAAGGCGGAACGAATCTCTTGATCCTTTGCATCCCAGTCATCATGGATTTTCTCCAATTCAGCCGTGAGGTCTCTCTCTGGCCTGACTTTCTTCGTGGTCAAGTGCTCCAAGCCTCTCATTTCAGTGATCACCATCCTTGCGCACTTATTCCAGATCTTATAATTATTGTTGTTCAATCTTACTCCCTTATTCATTTGGGGATCACATTGCTGATCGCAGCCATGACTAACACATCGATGATCAAGCAAAATTAGGGAGACAATAACATTTTGAGAAAGAATTGCATACGTCAAATATCCATTGAAATAGAGCCTGACATATAGTGATTCCTCAGTCATCTAAACCAACCGACCACCAGTAAACCAATGGAAGATGGCTGTGAAAGAGTTCATACTATTGTCGTCTTCTATCCAATAGATCATTCTTTTAAAACGGTTTTAATCGCAAATTACCAGAACGGGAATTTTAAAATAAGCATACCCGATCTTGGCTTTCCCAAGGCCCTTTTTGTTTTGGAAAAATCATTCTGATGAATTCACTCATGCATACACAATTCTACAATCCATGCAAATTATCATATGCTAGTAACATTCATCATACATATCACATACATGCTTAAGCGTCATGCGTCTAACGTTCCGAGGAACTCATGCTTGTATTTATAATTTTACTTTTAAGTAAATTATTAAACACAACTACATCCTTAACATTCTAGCATACGTGTCAAACATGTAACATCCACATCAATCATACATATTTGGCGACTGGTTTTCGGTTTTAAAATAATTTTAAACATTAGGGGCTGATTTGCAATTCATGCTTATATTCAATCACGCAAGCTTCTAGACATGAATCCTAGGCATTTTCAATCATCACAGCATGTCTATTCTAGTGCGCAAACCATATATTTAACCAGGGCTCCGCCCACAACATGTAATATCCAGCTAACTTGACTTAGTCAAGACCACAGTTCTAATCATGCATAAATATATGTTGAATAATAAACAATTGCAATTCAGCCCACTAATTTAACCAATCCCAAAAACATGTATCTCCGAGATCCATCCCCATAATCGAAACAAGGCATAATGGTTAACAACCCTATGAGCACTGTGTAGTCCATTTCGAGGTTCAAGAAACATTTGGATTTTAAAACTTGACCTCCCTATTTTAATTGACTTGAATTCGGTTTAGCAAAGATTGTTCGGTTCAGTCAATTTTAGGCCGTTTTGGTCCCATTCGGTCCGGTTCATAAAATATGGTTCAGTTTGGTTTTAAATTTAAAATCTGGTTCGGTCCGAACCGTTCCAATAAAATAGGGTTCGGTTCGGTTCTACACTCAAAACCGGTTCGGCTAGATCCACTTAATTACCCCGGTCCGACCCGACCTGAATAGGTCGAACCGATTGAGAAAATCTGGTTCGGTTTTGTTTCGTCCCGGTTTAACATATTGACCGGCCCACTAATTAAAATTTAAAAGGTTGGGCCGAAATGTTTACTTGTGGCCCAAGTAGGGATTTAAATCCATTAAAAATATTAAACTTAGCCAACAAGTAACATTAATTATATAAAATAGTTTTCAATATATATATATATATATGTAAATTCGGCATTATATATATTATATATATTATTTATTGTCAATATCTTTAATAGGGAAACAAATAACTGACATTATATTTTCTCAATCTTTTAGGTAACTAAATCTATCAATAATATTATTTTGTTTCTCAATCTTTTTCTTAAAGATCATGAACATCAATTAACCAAGAACATGAAAATTTCGGACCTATCATTTAAACCCTAAAATTCGAAACTTTTAAAATTTTCCTTCAAAAATTTCGGTCCAAAATTTAAAATTTCAAGAACACCAATTTATCAAAATCATGAACTCCTAACACAGGCTCTGTTACCACTGTTAGATTACGGGGAGTAATCACTATAGAAACACTAAAACATGGTACGTGCATGTAATCGAAATTACGCAGCGGAAGAGTTACACATACCTCAACAGTTTATCGTAGTCCTAGATCCTTTGCACGAGGGAGTTCTCGGTCCACCGGACGAAACCCGAGAGGTTCTTGTGAAAGAAGCTCTACGTGGTGTTAGCTCCACAGCAAAGCCTCAGATCAATTCTTGACACGGGGACAGATCTTCAGAGAGTTGCTCGAAAGCAATTTGGCACACCCTTGGTGTAGGTATGGTTCGGCCGAAACTTCAAGGTGTCGGAGGAGGGTTTTCTCTCTAAAACACTTTTGTGAGGGAATTGTGATTAACCCTAAATATTCCCTAACACCTCTTATTTATAGGAGGAGTAAAGTGACAAAAGTCCACTTTATCCCACCTAATTATTTCGGCCGGCCTATGTATTGGGGAGGCCCAATTTTGGGCCTCCCATGTCAATAGGGATTTGGGTCTAGCCCAATTACCCTAATGTGACATTTACCCAAGATCCTTAGGTAAACTATGCATATTATGTGCTACCAATTACGGCGCACATCACCATATGCCTACACTATCACCATATGCTAACAGCTCCCACAGCTCCCACTCGCCGGAATGGGAGGGTGCATGTTAATGTATTGTTGTCCAAATCGCATCAACATTTCATTCTTCCGATCTTGTCCCTACTTTCGAATAGTTTATACTGTTGGATTACGGGGTTAAATACTACGAAAACTCAAATAGGGTACATGCTAGTAATCAGAATTACGCAGCGGAAGATGTGCACATACCTTATACTCTTTTTCGTAGTCCCAAGATCTTGCTGAGGGAGTTCTCGATCCACGAGAAGGAACCAGTAGAGGTTCTTGTTAAGGAATCCCTACGCGGTATAGTCTCCACAGCAAAGCCTATGATCGATTCTTGGCAGGGACAGATCTCCGAAGTGTTTGCTCAAAGCAAATTGGCACACCCTTGGTGGTGAAGGTGGTTCGGCCGAAGTATGTGTTTTAGGGATGAGGGTTTTCTCTCAAATTGCCACAAAGGAGGAATTGTGAATTACCCTAATAAAACCCCTAATACTCCCTTTTTATAGGAGGAGCAAAGTGGACAAAAGTCCACTTTGCCCACACCTATATTTCGGCCGGCCTTGGTGTATAAGGGAGGTCCAATTTTTGGCCTCTCATATCAATTGGGATTTGGGTCTAGCCCAATTTCCCTAATTTTACATTTACCCAATTGTCTCAGGTAACATATACATATTAATGGGCTTCCATTTACGGCGCCCAATCACCATATGCTAAAAGCTCCCCGTTCGCCGGAATGTTAGGGTGCCTGTTAATGTATTGTTGTCCAAATCGCATCAACATTTCATTCTTTCGATCTTGCCCCTGCTTCCGAATAGTTCATACGAGGTTTGCCGTGCGACTGGCGGATACGACAGACATCGTGCTACTCATATGTTAGGACTGTTGTAGCGCCCACGGAACGTTGATTCCCTATTTCCAATCAACCTGTTAAAAACATTAAAATATACCGCGCTATATCCTAGGTCAACTGTTAATTCTCCAATTGCCTAGTTTCCACATAGGAATACTTCTCCAAGGCATCCGCACAAGTATTCACAACCTTCAACTAATATTCGTCTGGTGGCCACCTAGTGAATACAAGAGTCGGGGAATTACATGTGAACTTGACCATCCCCAACTGATTTCCAAAGACGTGGTCACTTGGCTTTTTTCTTCAACACTATGCTCGTACGCCAGGAAGCGAACATTGAGCCTGACCTTAGATATGAGTTCCTAGTACATAAGGATACTTCGGGTGCCTCTTCATAAGGCTCCCGGGATCAATCACACGCTCGAGGTGAAGAAGTTTGCGCCCATCCGAATCTCGAGGATTCTACCTAGCACAACCGAGCATGACCCCGTGATCGAACATGGCACACGTAGTATGAAGCACGTGTCGATAGCATACCCGAACATTGTCAGGAGTGGGATATGTCAACAATGCTATCGTAGAATTTTTATCTGGCCTAGAATATGGTTAATGACGAATAGAGTTCATCCCGGCGATGTGCAAAATGAAGATCACGTCGTGTTACTCCGAAATTAAATGATCGTTTGCGTAACCAAGTTTATCCCCCTGGTTCTTAGCCAATCTTGTTACGGTAGAGGTCCCCCTCTCCTACAAGACGACCGTGCCCGTGTGACAAGGTAAGGCCCACATTCGACATAGTTTAAGCAGAGGATTGCGTCCTCCTACGACTCAGTTTATAGACCGTAAAATCCGATGTAATCAAATATTACAACATCGATGAATCATAAACTCGATTTACAATTCTCTCATTTACTAAAAATATAACTTTTAATAAACAAAATGTTATCACAGATACATGCCCACTTTTAAACCCTACGCAGTCCAAGTTTAACATGCTTTTCAAATGACTCCTTGCGTAATGGTTTAGTTAATGGGTCTGCTACCATGTCATCAGTGAGCGAGTATTCTAAAGTGAGTATATTGTCTTCTACCATAGATTTAGCATAATTATATTTCACATCAATGTGTTTAGTCCTACTATGATACTTTGGATTCTTAACTGCCGCAATAGCTGCCTGACTGTCAGAGTACACCTTCACAGGCTTACTCCCGACGTCGCCATTGAGCAGCGCAGTAAGAAGCCTTTTCAGCCAGACTTCTTCCTGCACATTTTTGGAGAGAGCAACGAATTTCGATTCCATCGTAGACAGCGTGACACATGATTGCTTCTTGCTCGTCCATGAAATGGCTGTTGGATTACGGAGACGTAATACTACGGAATGCTAAATGTGTACATGCAAGTAATCTAACTACGCAGCGGAATAATGTACACATAACTCAATAGCTTTCCTGCCCACGAACGATGTGGAGGGAGTTCTGATCCTCCGGTCGGAACCCGTACAAGTTCTTCGTGAGAAGAAGTCCTACGCGATATAAGTTCCACAGCAAATCCTCTGATTGATTCTTTAACGGGGACAGAACCTCGGACTGAGATGATGGTGCCGAATTTTCACTACTAAGGGGTGAGAGGGTTTCTCTCAAGTTCCTCAATGGAGGTACTCCTTAATTAGATTGATGTGTAAAACCCCTTAGGTGAGTCCCCTATTTATAGGATTGGTGGAGTGGACAAAAGTCCACTCCAACCAATGTGGGACTAGATCCGGCCGAACCACACATTAAGGAGGGGAGGCCCAATTTTGGGCCTCTCATGTCAATTAGGAATTAGGTCAAGCCCATTAACCTAATGTGACATTTACCAAATTATCTTTAATAATATCCTTAATGTTAACGGGCTACCAATTACGGCGCCACGTCACCATATGCTAACAGCTCCCACTCGCCGGAATGTGAGGGTGCTTGTTAATGTATTGTCATCCAATAACATCAACATCTTGGTAGGTCCGGATTACCGATGTTCTCCGCGCGCTTATCCCGGTTATTTTGCCATGTACAAGAAGTCGGTGCGCGTATAGTCCATCTTGATGACAGTATACGTTTTCTCTCATACCGACATCACACCGTTCAAAACTGGGCATGATCCTTAGGTTCCCTATAAATAGGGGCCTAGGTCTCTCATTTTAGGACAACTCCCTCATTTTCTGGCATTGCGTGCTCTGACTTCTCTCTAAAAGGCTTTCTCTCTCTAGAAGATTTTGACTTGAGTGTCGGAGAGGGCCCAACCAGCATCCCCCCCCCCTCTCCCACGCTGGTTACTGCCCCTTGTGCAGGATCCGGATTTCGAGAGATCAAAGCCAGGAAGTTGAAGACTAAGTTCGAGGATCGTGTTTCAGGGATCGCGGCGTACCCGTCCCTATACACACATCCGGAGCCCGTTCGTGGAAAAGAAACCCGAAGCTACCCAAGTGGAAGCAGACATAACACCGTGCGACCGGCGGATACGACGGGCATCGTGCTACTCATTTGTTAGGAGTGTTGTAGCGCCCGCAGAACGTTGATTCCATTTCGTAAATCAATCCTGTTAAAAATAAAACATGTACCGCACTGTATCCTTGGTCAACTGATAATTCTCCAATTGCCCATTTTTCCACATAGGAATACTTCTCCAGGGCATCCGTACAAGTGTTCACAACCTTCAACTATTATCTGGTTGGTGGCCACCTAGTGATCACAAGAGTCGGTGAATTATAGGTGAATATGACCATCCCCATAGCTTATACCCTTAGTCTAACTCAACTAGTTTCCAAGATGCGGTCACTTGGCCGTTTTCTTTGGCTCTACGCTCGTACGCCGGGAAGCGAACATTGAGCCAGACCTTAGGTATAAGTTCTGAGTCCGAGAGGATACTTTGGGTGCCTCTTCATAAGACACCCGGGATCAATCACACGCTCAAGGTGAAGAAGTATGCGCCCTTTGAATCACAAGGATTCTAGCTAGCATGACCCCGTGGTCGAACATGGCATGCGCAGTATGAAACACGCGTCGATAGCACACCTGGACAAGCCAGGGATGGGATATGTCAATCATGCTATCGCAGAATCTTTCATCTGACCCTGAAAGTGATTTTAATGATGGACAGAGTCCAACATGACGACTTACAAAATGAAGATTAAGTCATGCTGTAAGCGTGACAAAGTTATCGTTTTGTTTAACCAGGTTTATCCCCCTGGTTCTTCGCCAATCTTGTTGTGCTAGAGGTCCCCCTCTACTACAAGATGACCGTGCCTGTGTGACGAGGCATGGTTCACATTCGACATAATTTTGGTGGAAGAATTTTACCTCTTCCTACGATTTAGTTTATAGACCGTAAAATCTGATGTTATTTATCATTATGACGTCGATAGATCATATAATCAATTTGCATTATTTTATTAAATCGAAATATTATTTCAAATGTCAAAATGCCATCACTTATACAAGCCACTTATCAAGCCCTACGTAATCCAAGCAGTTTTACGTGCTTTTCGAAAATCTCTCTACGTAATGGCTTAGTCAATGGGTCCGCGACCAGATTGTCCGTGGACAAGTATTCTAAAGTGATTATATTGTCATCCAGAACAGATCTAGCATAATTGTATTTCATATCAATATGTTTGGTCCTACTATGGTACTTTGGATTCTTAACTGCTGCAATGGCTACCTGACTGTCGGAGTATACCTTCACAGGTTTACTCTTCTTGCCAGTGCCAATTAATGCAGTAAGAAGCATTTTCAGCCAGACTGCTTCTTGTGCGTTTTTGGAGAGGGCAATGAATTCCGATTCCATAGTGGAAAGCGCGACACATGATTGCTTCTTGCTTACCCATGATATTGCAGCATTGGCAAGGAGGAAAACCCCTCATGTGGTGGACTTACGATCATCCGGATCGCCACCGTGGTCAGCGTCACTATAATTGGTCAATTCTATCTGTTTGCCCTCATAGCACAGAACATAGTCGGCAGTACCTTTCAGATATCTTATAATTCGTTTCATGGCCTTTTGATGTTGATAACTAGGATCTGATTGGAATTTTGCTACTAGGCCCACAGCGTAACAAATATCCGGCCGAGTACAGAGCATGGCATACATTAGACTTCCTACCATGCTCAGATACTCTGCATTCTTCATCTGTTCACGCTCATGCTGGTTCTTCGGGCCATCACGCTTTGACAGCGCGCACCCGAACACAACCGGCGTATCCACGGGTTTGGCATCGAGCATTCTGAATCTTTTCAACAGTTTTTTGATATATGATTCTTGAGACAGACTCAATATCCGGGCGGCACGATCTCGGGCAATTTTAATGCCTAAGATGTATGTGGACTCTCCCATGTCTTTCATCTCAAATGCTAATGCTAACCAGGACTTTGATTTGTTCATGAAATTCACATCGTTCGTAGCAATGAGTATGTCATCTACGTATAAGATTATGATGAAATACTTAGACCCGGAGGTCTTGGTGTAAATGCAGGGATCCTCGTGAGGGTTCACAAATCCGTTTGCAACTATTTCCTCGTGGAATCTGCGATACCATTGACGAGACGACTGTTTACGACCGTAAATAGACCTTTGGAGTTTGCAAACTGTACGTTCTTTTTCAGAAGTAATAAAACCCTCTGGCTGCTCCATATAGATCTCTTCATGCAGGTTTCCATGGAGGAATGCGATCTTAACATCCGTTTGGTGCAGCTCTAGATCGAGACATGCAACAAGGGCAAGGATGACCCTAACTGTGGTATAACGCACAGTTGGTGAGTATGTTTCATCAAAGTCCACTCCGTGAATTTTGGGTATATCCTTTCGCAATCGTTCGAGTTTTGCACCACTTGACTTTCCATCAGCAGTGAATTCTAATATTTCACTTTCTAGCTCTGCGGTTAGCAGGTAAATCAACTGAAGACCAAAACCGAGTTTATTTTTATTAAGGCTAATTTCATCCTCCATTGTTTTCCTCAATTCCCTCGTTTGAGGTTATTTCATTGCTTGCTGAACCGTCACTGATTCATGAACGAATGTCTCATTTGATGGGATACTTCTTTGACAGAAGCTCATTGCCTTTGACTATGTCTAGGCTCGTTAATCCATTTATAGCATGATTGTTACTCCCACTCGGAATGATGCTTCTTTTCGGAGCATCACTCCTGCTGGGAAAAATGATGATGCTTGAACTTTGATAAACAACTTCCTTAGAATGACCTCTTGGTCTCGAGATTTTACCTCTGAGATTTATTCATTGATCACTGGGATATGGAACCAAGTTGGTTGTTTCCTCCCACTAGGAATAATTGATAGTTGTATTAGTTTAGCATTATGACTATCAGGTCCGACTTGATTCACATTAACATTTAGTGATGATTATGTGAGGGGGAGTGAGCCATCCCACTGGATTTATTATGAGGATGTTTCCATCATCATTTACCATGTCATTTACTAATGCTATATCATTCTCCCACTCGAAGTTGGGACCTGAGAATCTCCGTTAACCATTTATTGATTCGATCAGTACTATGTCCGTTTCGTTCCGCAAAGCATTGGAAATCTATCTTCAAATTCTTATTTTGTGTCATGTTCGACCACGTTACTATTAATCCAAGCTAATTTTAAACTTGTATCTTTTAAGAGTAGACCGTACTCTTAATAAATACTTGTTTAATGCTACTTTATGATAAGATTTTACCCGTATCATTTCTTAGCTTTTATGGTAACGCGTCAAACTATCTTATTAGAACATAGTGTTACATTAATATGAATCAACTTAATTTCATCACGTAGGAACAATTAATGTTGAGTTCTAACATAATGCAATTTTAAACTATGTTTCTCGAAGTATTTAATAATATGATTGCTTAGCCAAACTTTTCGTTAAAGGCTTATAGTGGGAGTGTCATTTTACTGACTACTTCCTTTCGTTTGTTAACTCATCAGAGACTTATCCACCTCATGGACTATGCATTTGAGCTCTTGCTTAATGCTATAGTACTACTCGATCGTAGTAGTATTAAAGCATACTTCTAACCACGGTAGTCATCAATGGGTTATTTCCAAAGGATTACAAACAAAAATTCAGCATTCATTTATTAAAATACTTCATCATTAAATTTGTCCTTTTAAAACGATATGTCCTGTCTCTCGAGGTGACATGCGCCACACGCCTTATACCAGGTATAGTCCATGGTTTCAAAATCGTTTTAGTTTCCAAGTTTAAAATCAAATCGGTTTATCATGCACATTATTTTGGGATACTTATTATTTAATGGAGTACTTAACAAATAAGGATGTATTAGCAATGTGTTGAATAACGTTAATAATAAGATTAAAACGAACGATGATAAATTCAATACTCAACTTAAGTATTCTCAAATACTTAGGAAAAATAATATGTTCATTTACGGAACTTATTTAAGAGTATCTCAAACTGAAAATAAAAGTCAAGAAGTTTTAGCAATTTAAAGATAAAAATTTCTCATTCTATCTTATTCTTCTGAGGCATCCTCGATCAGGTCATTGCTTCTGTTTCTCGGTTTTGTAATTCAAAAGGAAAATGAATGACTCTCGAGTGTTTAGAAGCATAAGAGAATGATTTTCATCATCTTTTCTCTTTACTTACCTTAGGAGGATTGGTACAGGCAACAGCCAGGTGTCCTTTCACACCACACCTAAAACACGTTCGAGTTTTCTCTTCGCGTGTTTGTTTTGCTTGCCTTTTCTTGCCACCAGATTGTTTGCGTTTAAACTTCTTATGGGGTTTGTTTGCCACAAACTTCTCAGTTTTATTCTGAGGACAATGGGATGGTGGGTATGTCTTTTATCATCACCTAAGTGCTAGACACTTGGTGAGGGTGTGCACCCAACATAGGGGTTGCTCTAAGCTTTGGTGTTCCTCTTCTCTCTTATATATGCAAATAAGAGGGTTGATACACCTGCTCTGTTTAAAGAGCTTGTCACTTTTCACCCACTTTGATTTGTTGTACTTGCTTCATAAAGAGTTTATATACTCTTATATGCCCATGGAAGCACTAGACATATGTTGGTGTGATACCTCCATATGGCGTAGTGGTTGCAGAGTTCCCCAATATTTGGTCCCGAATACTTGTTCTTCCTTTCGGGGTAGTAGGCTAACATTGCGGAGGGCTCTTCAATGAGGCTCTCTAATATGGGGCGAATGTGGGAGTGGTAATATCCCTAGCATCATTGGTAATTTGACTACTTCTCATGTATAGGAAGTTGGTTTTGTGAATCCACTATCCTTTTAATGTTGAAGTCACTGATGACCCTTGCGATGAGCGAATGTTTGGTGTTGCCCTTCTTTTGATGTAGAAGTGGCTTTTGGCTCAAAAATGATTATTGTGTTGGTGTCTGCCTCCCTATTTGAGTTGGATGTATATCTTCTTCTTGAATAGTGTAAGATCGCATTCAAGCTGGGGTGTGATGGTATTGTTGGGTAAGGGGAGGGGGAGCTGTTTGCCTTGCAAGCTGGGGTGAAGGGGTATTCTCTACTTGTGTTATGTGTGGTCTCGTCCCTGCGGGAACGTAATAATGTTTGGTGTTGGTGATACTTGATGGTCCCTCTAGATTCAATGTTGTTGCATGAGCGTATGTATAGTCTTTGATATGTCATACCGTAGTGCAATGGAGTAGAACCCATTCACATCTATCAATAGGTCTCTTTTTTTTTAAGCGTAACTGCAATCACTGGTGGTGTATTTGCCCCCAAGTCTATGTAGTTTCTCTTGTGAGTGTCATATCCCTCTGGAGTTGGAGTTATTGCTTACTTTTCCCTCTTTATCGTTGCAATATCCTTCATAGAGTGACTGTTATTCAATGGTCACCTCCAGTTGCCCCCTATTGATGTGCTCTGGAAAAACCACCATTGGTACCTTCATGAAGGGATTCGGGATGGTGCGTATCCTTGTGGAATGGTTGTTATTCTGCTCCTTCTCCCCTCCCCCCCCCCCCTTTTGATATACTCCGGAAGAGTTATCATGGGTATTTGATTGTTGCCCCCTAGTGGGCTTTCCTTTTATTAGGGGTGGGGGAGGTAGTTGTTGATTGACTACCAACTGTGGTGCCTTGGAGCTTGATGTAGTGTTATCCAAGGAGTATTGTTCTCCATTGGATGACGGTTGCCTAGCATTCTTTTCTTGTTGGCCTCGAATGATAGGCTACTGGAGACCCAAGGTTGGTATTTACTACCGCTGCCCCATCTTGATCTCTGGTCTCCTTTGTTTGTTGCCATCGAGCACAGGTAGTAGGCTACGTGCTTTTTGCTCGAATCCAGCTGACGGTGACAAATGATTACACACAATGTCTTGAGTGTCTTCTCGCTGCGTATCTCTGCTCTTCCTTTTCCTCGATATACCTGCAAAAGGGCACTGGGGGGTTCCCGGTAAGCCCACTCTGATACTTAAGTGTTTAGGCTTTTAAAGAGAGAAAGTAAAATGCTAAAGAGAGAGCAAGATTACCTCCAAATGAAGAGATGAGAGCTCTATTTATAGAGTTCCTATTAGACCACTCTGGTTCGGTGCTTTTCCGGTCCGGTTGTAGTGGTTTGATAGTGTAAACCGGTGTTGACCGTAATTATAAGGGATTTGACATTGGTCCGACCACACATGAGTTTAATGTCTAAGTGTTTGAAGGGTGGCCTCCATGGCGGACCCCGGGCGAAATATCGTCCGGGGTAAGGTGCGCGGACGAGTAACACTCGTCCACTCGTCCGAGAGAGAAGGGGTACCCAAGCGGGTACCCCATTGGGACCGCTCGGGTCACCCGAATGGAGGGGCTCCATTCGGGTGACCCGAACGGAGTGCCTCAGTTCGGGCACTCCGAGTGGTTTTCACCAATTGAGGTGTTTTTCTTGCCTCGGTATCTTGGGCTGAAATGTTTTTGGGCCTCGGAGTGTCCATTTATCCAAGTTTCAAATTATAACCGAGTATGACTCCACTATAGAGTCCAATTTACGTATTGATTGATTTTTGTTCAAATATGACAATTATTAACAGATTTAGCATTTGGGAAACTTAAACTAGTAAAATTTTCGGAAAAAATCGCTAACTAAGAAGTTATCCAACCGCTGAAGCAGAATTAGGAGTTTGATAATTAAGCCTTTTAAAACCGTTGCAAAATTCCACCACTGCCTAACTGAGAATTAATTAGTTTTTTTTTTTGGCCAAAGAGAATTAATTAGTTAACCGTAGGAATTTGTTTCATTTCATATAATAATAATAACTCTTAAGCTTTATAAGTCAAAGAGAGAAAGTTGTAGGATGATGAAAAAAACTTAAAACCTGAAGATTGCTGCTTTTATCAAAAGTTGATGCACCCATTCCATTATACATATAACAATCAAACGACAAAGATAGATTCACATAGAGAGCCTTTAGACTACACACAACGAGCATTGAAATTTTCGAAATATATATATATATATATATATATATATATGGGACAAGACTAGAAACGAAGGAGATCTTCTTGTCGACCTGAACTGAACCTCTATCTATATCCTCCCTTGTAGGTTGAGGTGACAAATGCAAGAAGAATCATACATTGATTCTTTTGACAGACACAACACAACAAATTGAAGACTCTTCTCATGCAGTAATAATAATTGGCCATTGCTCCTTAAGCACCGGCTCGGGTTTTGACCAATGAAGTCCCACCCCAGAGAAAATCATGCATTGTTCTTCTCCGGAGGGAGGGGAAAGAAAGAGCATTCCGCGCTCTTCTGACACCCACTCAGTACATCTTAAAGACATACCAATCAATCACAACAAAAGATGACCTGCTGCAACATTACAGACCCCCAATCAGACAGATATAGTATCGAAATAGGCAAAATAATCAATCTGGGACCAATATACCTCTCCTCTATAAGACTTGCCAAGATGAGAAGAACTTGCAAGGCTAGATTTTGAGAATGTTGCTGAAGAAGCAATGCTGCTGTTCTAACTCCCTGCCGCAGTATAAGGATTCATTACCTACACTAAACAAACAAATAAAGATACAACAATTATTGGGGCGTCTAGGTTACAAGATTGTAGAACAAACAAGAGATAAATAGAGAGCTTTTGGAGCTCTTGCCTGACGATGTGACTTGGTTTTAATGAACAAAGTCTTACTTACTAGTCAACCAGTTTGATCAGAGCCACTTGTAAACTGAGGAGAATGAGCTGTTACAATGATATGTGCCTGCCCCGGAACTGCTCCACCACCTACACCTGAAAGAACAACACTTCAGATAAAAGCATGAAAGAGAGAAGAATCAAATTCAAAAGCATATTCCAAATAAAAGATTATTGCAGAAAACAAAAAAAATAGCTGTAAAGGCCAATGCTAACTCATCTTCTGCCTGCAGCATATTCAAATATAATGTGGAATGTGCATCAATGTTATTAACCGGTGAAAGAAAATCCCGACAGTGAGAACCTGCAGGATATGGTGCTTGAATTGCAGCTGTGGTAGTCCCATTGAGATTCTGCCCACCAAATTGCATAATATGCTGACCTGGAACCATGTAGTTTGGTATAGATGCATATGCATGGTTTCCAGGAGGATGTCCAGATTGCCCATATGGGTATAGACCTGTATTAGCTGCACCAGGTAAGCTATATACCCGATAGTACTGCTGGCTCAGGTACGGGTTGTAGGCACCCTGGAAGATATTTACATTTATAATAAAAAGAATAAATTATTGCAAAGAGTAAGCTTCAACTCTGATAAACCACTAACACCAAATTATTCTAAGGTAATGAAGTATTTACCTGTGAGTATATATATTCAGGAGCATATGTTGTGTATCTGCATTAAATGAAGTAAGTTACTCGGGATCTTTAGACCAGTCAATTGAACTTTGAACATCAACAGAAGGAAGCGATATAAATTAGAGAAGACATTGTAAGTAGTCACTCAAAATTTGAACAAGTAGGGCAAACACTTTACCTTTTTATATTTCAAAGTTCAAATAACATAAAGGTATGATAGAAAACAGGGGATGGAAAACAAAGAAAAGTGTGACCACCGAATCAATGATATGGTTAGTTAAGGGAACTAATTAACAGATGATGATGACACATTTACAAATCATTCCATGTTATCAAGTAAATTTTAACGTAGAGTGTGAGAATCCACATATTGCCAGGGCACCATTTCAAGGAGGCAAGTTAACCAAACTGCTAATTAACTCAGAGTTATATCAGCCAAATGTGCCCAAAGGTCAGTTTAGTGAACAATGTGAACATGGTAAGCGGACTGTTAATTTAAATCATTAACAAAACAAGCAAACCCACAACCATTACTTCGAATCAAGATAAGAGGCTAAAGTTGACTGTAATATAACACGAAACTTAAAAATGAAGTACTGGAGAGCACTACATTACAGGTATCATTTCACAAGTATGAATGTTTGCTACTCACCCATGAGGGGGATAAATATATCCGGATGGATAAACATTAGAAGATGGTTGCTGGTAACCAGGATTCCCAACAAAACTGATGCTTGGGCGCTGCATTCTACCCGTAAAAGGTACTACTGGTGTTGTGCGCCCTAAAGATAAAGGAAACACATAATATTAAGCAACATGAGATAAACAATGACTGATAAAGCTACATAATACTTGAGGATACATAGCTATTCTCATATATCAATGGACACAATTTTATCATGGTAACCAAACAGTCTAAGCAAGGAGACAAGCCCAGGATTTTCCGAGTTTGAACCTATTTCTAATCAGACAGAGTACATAACTTTTAGCACACAAAAAACCAACAATTAGGCAAAGTAATAAAAATCATGCAATTTTAAGATACTAATTGGGACCTCTGTAATAAGAGCTTGCTCCTTTCACATCAGGAAGACGTCATCTAGAATCTAAAAAATAAAATATTGGTTGAACTAAACAAAAAATTGAATGCCTATGTATTCTAGGACCACTTCTTCTAATGTTTTGCCATTTATTAAAGAGACAAAATAAACAGTTCTACAAAAACGCTGACAACCCCATGATTAAATTACTTCCTTAAGGCTTAAAATGTTAACAAACTTCAGTTACACATAACTAAGCTAAAGTTCTGAGGTGATCACATAGTTACTCCAACTTATCTTAAGGAGCAAGTTTGCAATGAGATACCAAAAGAAAGAGCTGGCGGCAGACGTCCGAGAGCAGCCAAATTACAGTTAGCTCTCCGACCATCAATAACTGGACTTGGATTCTCACAAGCCCTCCTCGCTGCTTCGGGATCAAGAAATGTGACCTAACCTCCATATAAACCCAATACAAGTATAACCACATCACTGCTGTAGCCAACAGCACAGCACTCCATTACTATGACAACAATGAAGACAAATTACCAGCAACAAAATAACAAACAACATTTTTCTAAGCAGAATACCACTAGGTAAAACTTCATCCATCAACTTATAGTTATATCACCAAATAAGCATTTTAGGCAACATTTTCGAGAAAAATTATGAAATATCCTTTATTCACTGATATCAATCAGACTATGCCTTCTGTTACGGGCTGGCGTGAAATTATTTACTTACAAAACCGTAGCCCTTGGATCGTCCTGTGTTCTTGTCATTGATGACGACAGCCTCAAGAATGTCCCCAAATAGCTCAAAGAAACGCCGCAGAGAGTCGCTTTGCGTCTCCCAGGCCAGTCCTCCCACGAAAACCTTCGTGTATGTCGTGTCGCGCACCTCGGCCGCCAAATGAGAGGCTGGCATCGGTTGATGATAATACGCCATTGATTTACACTAGCAGAAACAACAGAAGAGTTAGATAGCAAAAAAAAAAGAAAGAACCGCTAAGACCACACTGAAAAAGTAAACCTCGAGCTCCCTGGTGAACAATTTGAAGAGCCTTTTGCTCAGGGACCCAATATCTAGCTGGAAGGAGAATCCAGGCAGGTAGTGCCTTTGATGAGATGAGAGTGAGACATGGACATGGAGGTAATTCAAAATATCAAACACAATACTACGTATGCTAGTACAAAAGAATGAAGAAAAATTCGCCGTCTGTGGGAATCGAACCCACGACCACGTGGTTAAAAGCCACGCGCTCTACCAGCTGAGCTAAGACGGCAATTTGTTAATTTCAACCTAAAACTATATATTACAAATATATGAAACGTAAGTGTAAAAGAAAGGATATAAAATCAACTATATTTGTTTGTACTTAATTATATCTTTTCTTTTTGCCATGTGATTATATCTTTTAGGTCAGCCCACTATTTCCGCCCTCCTAACCCTTTCCATTCGAACTCATAGTTTGTCAAAACCAACACTCTGTACATCGAACGTCCCACCGCATGACTTATACCCTTCGGGGTATCCACGATATGACTGCGGTCGTATCTCATTTCCCTCCTCTCCTCACGAAGAATCAGAGTATTTCTTTGGTACCCTCCCTTGCGCTAGTCCTTTGCGGATGTCCCTATGGCTGGGGCGCCTTACAGAAATACTCTACACTAGTCATGTGGTAAACGTCGTTTATGTACAAAGTTGTCTGCGTTTCGGCTATACTATGGGTCCGGTCTGGTATTGTTTGGTGTGCAGGTCATCTGTTGGCTATGTCAGTCTCAAGGGAGGTTCTCTTAACCTTCGAAGGATTGCGTACCCTGCTGTTTCAGACGTCCCTCCTCTCCAAGCTTCTATCCTTTGCCTGGGGTCATATCCGCCAATAAGCCAATTTACTGTTTTAGGTTGTTCATTATTAGATGTATTTCCGTTTCCTGCTTTGTTATCTTTGTCTTCTTTGTTTGGGATGCATCTGTTCTACTTGTTCGGATATTGGACGTTAACCAATTCCTCTAGAGCGGCTACGGTCTATTTGGTAGTTTGTAATAGTCTTTTAATTCAATGAAATCGGCGCACTTGAGATAAAAAAAAACATGTTTACATCTTTTTCTCACTGTTGTTAATTTTTCAAATAAAAGTGTTTAAATTTCTAATTTAAGATTTTGTATTGAAAAACTCATTAGAACTTGCTATTGGGATTGACATACAATTTTTTTTTTTTTCAAAAGACACATACAACTTATTAATTTGGAAAGAAATACATACATTTTGTACCAAATGCATATTATTTCATCATGTTACACAATAGATAATTTTAAAACACGTATGAAAATCAGCATCATTAAATAATATTATTATATGTCATTCTGCACATCACATAGTCATTTAACAACAAAATTAATTGGAATGTGGAATTACCAACAACTTCAAAACGTTTGGGGTGGAAGAAACCGTGGTTATAAACATGTTGGTGCAATTATAAAAAAATAAACATCTTGGTGTTTTTTCATACTATTCCCTTATCAAATTGCTACATGATGTTCAGTGGTGAAAAAATTGATAGTTAAAGTTAAAAATAATAATAATAATAATAATAATTGCTCGCTAAACTTATTCAACGATGCAATATAATAACTCCATCAAATTAGATGTTTATCAATTATAGGAAATCACTATTTTCTTTGAGCAAACTGCAATATGAAATTTTGAGAAATTTGCAATTTGTATGAAGTTGTAAGAGTCCATCACTTAGTTTGATTTAGTTGAGAATTACATTAGTATGCCTATTATTATTGATTGCAAAAATTTCATGAATAATTTCAAAATATGAAAATTTTTGTCATGTCTTTCGGAAAATAAATGGAGCAACGAAACTTGCATTTAATCAGGAAGATAAATATTTGGTTATCCATGATGTTCTTCCTCGCCAGTCTCATTAACCGATTTCAAAAGATATGTTAGACATAGCAGAACCAAGAAATATCTATTATTTAGAGTAGTTTACTCTTATAAATGATCTATATTGTTAGTTTTTTCTGTATTAAAAAAAAATTTGATTCTTAAATAATAATTCATTAACGTAAAAATAATAACAAAAAACCAACATCAAATAAAAATAATTAACCAAATATAGAACTCTTGGACAAAAAAAACCAAATATAGAACTAAGTCAACTAACCATTTGTATAATAACTATATTTAAGTTAAGGATGAGTAAATGTGTATTTTTTTTTTTTACTGAAAAAAATGTGTTCTCTTCAAAGTATATATGAGTTGAGTAACGATACAGAAAGAACAAGACACAATGGTTTTTACTCTTTAGTTGTCTTTACTCTTTAGTATAACTTATATCAACTTCTGGATCATATTTATAACATCTTAGTCAGAATTACCCGAAACAAGTTGGCCACAATTTCAATCATTTTCCATATAAATATAAGGGAAAAGAACCTATTTGGTGTCTCCATATAAATATAAGGGAAAAGAACCTATTTGGTGTCTCAAGATTGCCCCATGTGTTAGTTTGGTGTCTATTTTGTTGTTGGTAATATTTGGTGTCTCGGGATTCAACTTTGTTGCGATTTGGTTTTCCGTCCAGTTTCGGTGTTAAATTTGACGGAAACAGATGAAATTACTAGTTTACCCTTCCTTCAATTTTCTGACCACGCACGTGACAGGCACGTGGTCACTTACTTAAAAGTGAAAAGACCAATTTACCCCTTTGTTCAAAACATAAATTGGAGACGTGGAAACTGAAACTCATCTTAGTTTAAAGAAATAAGTGAAAAGGAGAAGAGCGGGAAAGGAAGAAGGACGTGAAGGAGAAGAGAGTTTCTGGGCGAAGAAGAATGGTGGTTTCGACGTCATCAACATCGAGCAACTAAATGTTTGAAAGTTGTGAATACCCAGTTTACTGTAGGCACGGCGTCGAAGCGGTGGTGAGAACCCATGGACTTTTTCGAATTTCGGCCGGAGGTTCTATGGGTGTCCTTTTTTCAATGTAAGCTCATTTAGTCTCTTTGATTCAGTGTGGGTATTGCGGATTAATACGAATTAAATTTTTTGTTAACTTTCGGTTAAATTAGGGCTTATTTCGGTTCAATTGATATAGCATAACCCTTTATCTAATTATATCTAATTCGGTGTAAGTATTGCGAATTAATACGAATTGAACCAGAAATTGGGGGTTATTTCGCTTCAATTGATGTAACATAACCCTAAATTGTCCCTAATTACACTTTTTTGGACTATTTGAGTATTCTGGGTTCGATTGAACCCTAACCCTAATTTTGATGTAGTGTTTTTTCTAGGCTGAGTGTAGTCATTTTATGTGCTATTTTGTTTTTTTTTTTTATTAAATTGAACATGTTATTCAACTCAACTGAAATAGTTCCTAAAATTCTGTGTTTTTTCATTTCCGTACAATATATGTAATTTCGGTACATTTTGTCCCTAACCCTAATTGTTGTACTTATCTTTGTAGGGCAGGAATGTAGGCTATAACTTTTTCATCTGGATTTCAGAAGTCGAATTTCAACTAGGGCGAGAAAACAGTTATCAGGCACAGAGGCAAAATTCAAACGCCTTGAGAGAATATATCAATGTGTTATATTCTTCTTGTGTTTGGTAGTGACAGTATTGTGTTTGTAGGGAAAATGTAAACACTTTAATGTAATCATTATCTGTTGTACGTTGTTGATACTGAATGGATGAGGTTATGTTGTTGTTTTTTGATGTCATGCATTAGTTGTATGTTACATTTTGGTGTTTGGCATTAGGAATATGTTACTTTTTGGTGTCTGTATAATTTTATACGTTGCTTAATAATGTATCTGGTTATTTTTGGATTACGAGGTTAAATACTACGGAAAAAAAACTTAGATACGTGCATTGTAACTAATACGCAGCGGAAGATAGTGCACATATTTATATTGCTTCCTCAATCCCAAGATCACTGAGGGGAGTTCTCGATCCGTTGGACGGTTCCCGTAGAGATTCTGGTTAAGGAAGCCATACGCGGATTATGCTCCACAGCAAAGCCTCTGTCGATTCTTTGGAGGGGATGGATCACCAGAGTAATTGCTTGATCACAATTTGGCACCTCCTAGGGCAATTGTGGTTTCGGCCGAACTAGGCTCTATTTAGAGAAGAGGGATTTCTTTCTATCGCACCATAAAGGAAGAAGAGATTATCTTCTAATAAATCTCTAACACCTCCCTATTTATAAAAGGAGCAAAGTGTCAAAAGTAAACTTTGCTCTCACATCAAGTTCGGTCGACCTTAGAGTCTGGGAGGCCCAATTTTGGGCCTCTCATGTCAATTGGGATTTTAGGCCTAGCCCAAAATCCCTAAAATGACATTACCCAATTTGCTTAGGTATCATACTCATATTAATGGGCTCCTAATTATGGCGGCCCAATCTCCAAATGCCAACAGTTATGTCTGTTGTAGTTTTTTGGTGTCTTTCATTTAGGGACATGTTCTTTATGAATGTATTAACTATTAACGTTTTTTCCATTTGGTGCCTGTTTTATGTTAGGCGTTGTATAAGAATGTATGAATTTATTTCTGTTGAAGTTTGTTGGTGTCTGCCTGTAATAACATGTTTTGGATGAATGTACGAACTATTAACAAAACACACATTTGGTGTATGTGTTATGCGTAAGTTATTGTTGTTGTTGAAACATGCAGAAAATCACATAATACACCTAATACAAGGCACCAAATGAAACCATACCATAGTTTTGACATTCAAAATGGAACATCGATGTTCAAAAGTTTGTTGTGGTACTCCGTGACACGGCAAGTGGCGGAGGCACCTCCTCCTGCCTCTTGGCAGCCTCTCTTCGCTCTAGGAGAGCCTCCATGGCCTCCAAGAACATCGGCATGGCATCCGCCACGGCCTTTGCCAGGTCCGCGTTTGGAGGAGCATCGGGAGCATCCTCCTCCCTATTCTCTTGGTGTCTTGCCGTATCCTCAGGAACTTCGTTGTGCCCCCCTGTTCGGGAAACCTCAGCACGGAGATTTTGGTCCTCAGCACGCTCCGGTGGCGAATTCAGAGTACCAGCAGGATGACGGGAACCACCAGATTGTCCTTGCTTTCTCTGCTTGCCAGCCGTCATTGAACGAGTAGAGGTCATTGTTGCTTTTCGTTGCGATTCCCATAGACGGCGCCAATGTTGGATCACGGTTGGAACTCCGGTACGGTCTTGACGGCAATCCGAAATCCTTCGCTCCACGTAATCCTGCAAGAGGGGAATAGACCGGGCGGTGACCCAGAATCCCTCTCCGATGCTTAAATGAGTATCTCAATTATCTCAATAAAACTGGCAAGCAAGAGTCTCAGTATCAAAAAGCGTCTATCGATCTGAGGTAACTTCTGCCCTCTTATAGGAGAAGAGCTACCTAATTTACCTGGTGAACCGCTGGGGCAGTTAGCCCACGATCCCGCCTATCTCGGCCACGCTCCGCGTATCTCGGCCTCATCCTCTGATAGCAAGTCCCGACCAATATCGGGGACTCCAGAGTTATCTCATTGTGTCACCGCTCGGGGTCTCTCGTCATCGTGACAGGGCCAACATCCTCAGGGACTCATCATCGGGGCCTACTTAAAGGCATCTCATCGGGAGCGCCCAGCTCGCTTATCGGGACTGACCTTGTCGGGACCTTTCCCCATCGGGACTCCTCCTGTCGGGACCCTTCGCATTGGTCTTCTTGACCTCTTTTAGGGCCCAGTGGGCCTATTCACCGTTTACTCGTCGTTAAAGGGCCTAACGGCCATAGCGAAACCCATCAGAATCCATGTCTAGAAATTCACATGATTGATTGTAAGCATGAATTGCAAAACAGCCCCTAATATTTTCAAAGCGTTTTATAAAACGAAAATTCCAGTCGCCAATTATGCATGATGTGTGCGGATATTGCATGTTTTGATGCGTATGCTAGGATGTTCACAATAGAACGCATGTGATAATTTACTTTACGTAGAATTATGTATGCTAGGAACATTAGACACATGACGCGTAAGCATGTTGTGTTCGATATTTATGTCATGGTATGATGATTTTCTAGATGTAGTATAATTATAAATATGCATGCGTAAATTATAGGATAATTTTACAAAATCATAAGGGCCTTGGGAAAGCCAAGATCGAGTATGCTTATTTGAAAATTCTCGTTCCTGTAATTTGCAATAGAATAACCGTTTTCAAAAGACTGATCTATTAGATTGAAAACGACAATAGTGTGAATTCTTTCACGACACCCCCTTCCTCGGTTTATTGAAGGTTGGTTTGGTTTAGTGACTGAAGAATCACTTTTCGTCGTATTCCATCATAATAGATATTCTGATGTTTGCAATTCTGTCAAAATGTTGTTCTCTTCCTAAACTTTCAATGATTGTCAATGTGTTAATATAGATGGCTGCAACTAGCAATGTCATTTCCCAGTTGAATAAGGGAATAAGATTGAATAGCGATAATTATAAAATATGGAATAAACGAGTTAAGATGATAATCTCTGAAATAAGAGGTCTGGAGCATTTGACCACAAAATGAACTAGGCCTGAGGGAGACCTCACAGATGAGCAAAAGACATTCTATGATGAATGAGATGTCAATGATCATGATGTTCGTTCCACCTTGCTCTCTATGCTGGAAGACGAGATTCTCTATAGGTTTGACCATTTGGGGACTACCAAGGACCTATGGGATGGTCTTAAGGCAACATTTGGTGTCTACACCATTGCCCAAAAGAGAGCGTTAAACATCGCTCTTGACACCTATAAGAAGAATCTCAAGCATAGGATAAAAGATCATATTATGCATATGTGTAACTTGATCGCTGAGCTCAAGGAAGCAGGTGAAAACCTGTCTGAGGAACAACAAATCAACTACATGATCCGCTCTTTACCCGATTCTTGGAATATCATGAAAATGAGCCTTCCACATGCTACCCATCTCGATACTCTCGAGAAGGTACAAGTTCATCTTGAGCTGGAGGAAGATAGACTCAAGGCTGAAAAGTCTAGATCTGAAATGCATATTGCATCCTCCGCTCCAACCGAACAAATGGGGAAGCGCAAGAGAAAGGAAAAAAGCTCTCAGAACAAAACTGAGAAGTTTGTGGCGAACAAATTCCAGAAGAAGTTTAAACGCAAACAATCTGGTGGTAAGAAAAAGCAAGCAAACCAGACACGTAAAGAGGAAACTCGAACGCGTTTCACGTGTGGCGTGAAAGGACACCTGACTAATGCTTGCACTAATCCTCCTAAGGTACGTAAAGAGAAAAGATGATGAAAATCATTCATTCTCTTTTTCTTCGAATCACTCGAGAGTAATTCATTTTCTTTTGAATTACAGAACCGAGAAACAGAAGCAACGACCTGATCGAGGATGCCCCAGAAAAATAAAGATGGAATGAGAGATTCTTTATCTTTAGATTTGCTAAAACTTCTACTTTTATTTCTGTTTGAAAATACTCTTAAATAAGTTTCTTGGTGGAACACATTATTTTCCAAGCATTTACTAATACTTGAATTGAGTATTGAATTTATCAGCGTTCGTTTTTATCATATTCACCCTATTCAACACATTGCTCAAGCATCCTTATTTGTTAAAGTACTCCATTATAGTTTGTATCCCAAATAATGTGCATGTTTAAAACCGATCTTGCTTTTAAATTTGGAGACTAAAACGATTTTCAAAACCACGGTTTTTAACCGGGTATGCGCGAGGCGCATGTCACCTCGAAAGACGGGACACATCGTTTTAGAATACGAATTTAATAATCATGTATTTTTATGAATGCGGAATTTTCGTTTGTAATTCTTCAGATATAACTCATTGATAACTACTTATATTTTGTGTAAGCCTTCCAGCTACGACAATCTAATTAGAATATCAACCATGGCATTAAAAGCGACAGTTTAAATGCATGGTCCATAAGATAGATAAATCTATGGATGAGTTAAATAAACGAAAAGAAGTAGTCGGTAAAACGACTCTCCCACCATTAGCCTTGAACGAAGAGTTTGGCTAAAAGCATTCATTAAACACTTCAAGAAACATAGTTCAGAATTACATAATGTTAGAGTTGCACATTAATTGTTCATGCGGGATGAGATTAATTTAACTCACATTAATGTAAAACATTATGTTCTGACAAAATCGGTTAACACGTTACCATAAAAGCTAATGTGGTAAAACATTATCACAAAGACGCGTTAATTTGCGCATTAAAACGAGTATTCATTAAGAGTACGCACTACTCGCGAAGAATATGAGTTTTAAAATTAGCTTGGAACAATGGTTTCGTGGATAAACATGACACATTATAAAGGTTTGAGGATGAATTTCCAACGGTTTGCAGAACGAAACAAGCTAGTACTGATTGAGTTAACAAATGGTTGATGGAGATTCTCAGTTCCCACTTACTTCGAGTGGGAGAATTGATATAGCATAAGATTGGTAAATGATGATGGAAACGTCTTCATAATAAATCCAGTGAGAGGGCTCACTCCCCCTCACACATAATCATCACTAAATTTCAAAATGCGAATCAAGTCGGACCTGATAATCATGATAATGAACTATTTCAACTACCCATTTTTCCTAGTGGGAGTGGAATAACCAACTTGGTTCCAGATCCTAGTGATCGAGGAATACATCTCGGAGGTAAAAACCCGAGACCGAGAGGATATTCCAAGTAAGTTCAACCACCACCATTGTTCCCAGTGGGAGTAATGCCCCGATAAGAAGCATTATTCCGAGTGGGAGTAACGATCAGACTAAAACATGGGATTAACGTGCCTAGACATAGTCAAAGGCAACGAACTTCTCTCGAGAAGTGTCTCATCAAATAAGATGTGTTACACATCTTGGTATTCGTTCTTGAACCAGCAGCGGTTCATTAAGCAAAGGAAGGACCTCAAAATGAGGGAATGGAGGAAAACAATGGAGGATGAAATTGCATAAGTAAGAACTGATTCAGTTTTAGTCTTTAGTTGATTTATCTGTTAACCACAGAACTAGAAAGTGAAATCTTAGAATTCACTTCTTGTGGAAATTTCGAGTGGTGAAAAACTCGAATAATTGCGAAAGGATACACCCAAATTCACGGAGTGAACTTTGATAAAGACGGACTCACCGACTATGCGTTACACTATAGTCAGGTCCTTCCTTGCCCATGACTGCAAGTCTCGAACTCGAGCAAGCATCAAATGGACATTAAGACCAAACCTCTCCAAGTAAAACGGGAGAAAGAGATCTATATGGAGCAGGCGAAGAGTTTCATTACTCTCGGTAAAGAACGCAAAGTTTGCAAACTCCAAAGATCTATATACGGTCTTAAACAATCGTCTCGGCAATGGTATCGCAGATTCCACGAGGAAATAGTTGGAAACGGATTCGTGAATCTTCACAAGGATCCCTGCGTATACACTAAGACCCCCGGGTCTAAGTATGTCATCATAACACTCTACGTGGATGATACACTCATTGCTGCGAACGATATGGGTTTCATGAATAAATCAAAGTCCTGGTTAGCATCAACATTCGAGATGAAAGACATGGGAGAGGCCACGTACATCTTAGGCATCAAAATTGCCCGAGATCGGGCCGCCCGGAGATTATGTCTATCTCAGGAATCATATATCAACAAACTGTTGAAAAGATTCAGAATGTTGGATGCTAAACCCGTGAATACGCCGGTTGTGTCCGGGTGCGCGCTATCGAAGCGTGATGGCCTGAAAAACCAGTAGGAGCGTGAACAAATGAAGAATGCAGAGTATCTAAGCATGGTAGGGAGTCTAATGTACGCCATGCTCTGTACTCGGCCAGACATTTGTTACGATGTGGGCCTAGTAGCAAGATTCCAATCAGATCCTAGTTATCAACATCTAAAGGCCGTAAAACAAATTATCAGAAATCTGAAAGGTACTGTCGACTACGTTCTGTGCTATGAGGGCGATCGACTCGAATTGACCGGTTATAGTGACACCGACCACGGTGGCAATCCGGATGATCGTAAGTCCACCACAGGAGGAGTTTTCCTCCTTGCTTATGCTTCCATATCATGGGTAAGCAAGAAGAAATCTTGTGTCGCGCTTTCCACTATGGAATCAGAATTCGTTGCCCTCTCCAAAAAACGCACAAGAAGCGGTCTGGCTAAAAAGGCTTCATACTGCATTAATTGGCACCGACAAGAAGAGTAAACCTGTGAAGGTGTACTCCGACAGTCAGGCGGCCATTGCGGCAGTTAAGAATCCAAAGTACCATAGTAGGGCTAAACACATTGATGTGAAATACAATTATGCTAAGTCGGTTCTGAAAGACAACATAATCGCTTTATAATACTTGCCTACAGACAATATGGTCGCAGACCCTTTAATTAAGCTGTTACGTAGGGAAATTTTTGAAAAGCAAGTAAAACTGCTTGGATTACGTAGGGCTTAAACTGTGTGACTTGTAAAAGTGATAACATTTTGACATTTGAAATTATGTGTCAATTGAATAAAAGAATTGCAATTTGAGTTTATGATTTATCGACGTCATAATGATTAACAACATCGGATTTTACGGTCTATAAACTAAGTCGTAGGAAGAAGTAAAATTCTTCCACCAAAATTATGTCGAATGTGAACCTTGCCTCGTCACACAGGCACAGTCATCTTGTAAGGAGAGAGGGACCTCTACCATAACAATATTGGCTAAGAATCAGGGGGATAAACCTGATTTAGCAAAACGATAACATTGTCACGCTTAACATCATGACTTAATCTTCGTTTTGTAAATCGTCGGGTTGGACTTTGTCCATCACTATATCACATTCAAGGCCAGATGAGAGATTCTGCGATAGCATTATTGACATATCTCATCCTTGGCTTTACCAGGTGTGCTATCGACGCGTGCTTCATACTGCACGTGCCATATACGACCACGGGGTCATGCTCGGTTGTGCTAGCTAGAATCCTTGTAATTCAAAGGGCGCATACTTCTTCACCTTGAGCGTGTGATTGATCTCGGATGTCTTATGAAGAGGCATCCAAAGTATCCTCATGGACTCAGAACTTATACCTAAGGTCTGGCTCAATGCTCGCTTCCCGGCGTACGAGCGTAGTGCCAAAGAAAACGGCCAAGTGACCACGTCTTGGAAACCGGTTGAGTCATACTAAGGGTATAAGCGATGGGGATGGTCAAGTTCACCTTTATTTCACCGACTCTCATGTTCACTAGGTGGCCGCCAACCGGATATTAGTTGAAGGTTGTGAACACTTGTACGGATGCCCTGGAGAAGTATTCCTTTGTGGAAAACTGGGCAATTGGAGAATTAACAGTTGACCAAGGATACAGTGCGGTACATAGTTTTATTTCAAACAGGTTTGGTTCATGAAAGGGAATCAACGTTCTGCGGGTGCTACAATACTCCTAACAGATGAGTAGCACGATGCCCGTCGTATCCGCCGGTCGCACGGCAAGCCTCGTATGAACTATTCGGAGACAGAGACGAAGAATGAAGACTGAGATGTTGATACTATTGCGTAATCGTATAGATTAACGAGCACCCTCCTATTCCGGCGAGTGGGAGCTGTTAGCATATGGTGACATGGCGCCGTAATAGGAGCCCGTTAATTAAGGGAATTACCTAAGTTAATTAGGTGATTGTCAATCTGGGCTAATTGGGCCAAATCCAATTAGTAATTGACAAGGGAGGCCCAAAATTGGGCCTCCCCCTTATACATGCAATTCGGCCGACCACCCTATACCACATTGGTTGGAGTTTCCTTTTGGAAACTCCACTAATAATATATATAGGGGTGTCTGCTAAGGGTTTATTCACTCATTCATAATAACAAGGATCTCCATTGTGAACACTTGTTTCCCTTAGTTAAATTTCGGCACCATCACATATGGTCTGAGGTTCCATCTCCGTTGAAGAATCGATCAGAGGTCTTGTTGTGGAGCTACATCGCGTGGGACTTCTTCTACCGAAGAACTTGCACGTGGTTCCGACCGGAGGATCAGAACTCCCTCCACATTGTTCTTGGGCGGGAAAGCTAAAAGGTATGTGTATTAATTCCGCTGCGTAGATTAGATTTCTTGCTAGTACACGTTTAGCATTTCGTAGTATTACGTCCCCGTAATCCAACAAAACCCACTTGAAAGAAACATCAAGAAAAGGTTGAGGAAGGATCGAAATGCACGAGAGTTGATCCTCTCGCGGCTGTCAACTGAAGTAGAAGAAGAGTTTACGCAACCCAACGCATTGCATCTTTGGTGTACCATATACCTTCGCTTCGGTAAGGGTAAGGCCGCCGAAGCTAGAGCCTTAATGGCGGAATACTTCAGTATTCTATGCAGTGATGACGGCATAATAGCCTATCATGATCCCGCTGATGAGTTGTACGTATGGACTCGGCTTCGGAAAGTAATGAGAATGTTTCCTCTTTCATGGTTTGTTAACGAGAAAGGCCTAACGTGTTTGATCAAATCGATCAAGACGATGATAGACCTATACGAAATATATGAGAAAGAAGGAAATTTTCTAAAGGAGCCCGAGGCATTCGATGAAAGATTCATCGGTATGCTAAAATGCTTGGCAACCCCCAGCAAAAAGAAGTCTAAACGATGATCTGGTGCTTTACTCACCATGATATCAATACCTTTTTGGTACATTTCAGTTTTTCGGTTAAGACATCTAGTCCATCAAACTTCTTCATGACTGCTTCGAGTTTGAGATCTGAGACCCCAGTATTGTTCAATGTTGGTTTTTCTATTTGTTTAATTTATGAATTTGGAATACATTGTTTAGGTTTTCATTGAATAAAGTAGTTACCTTTCGATTCGAAAAGTGTTCTGCTTATCAAGATTAATCGACTCGGTTAAAAACGGGATCGATCCGAAATAAGTAAATAACCAAAATAAATCTTATTTCATAAATGACAGAATCAAGCACATCCATACATTTCCTCCTACATCTAAGTCTATGGACTAGATCATGCCATTAAATCCATCGATTGCGTAGCTCTAAGAATTAACCGATTGAAACTCTTTCTTTATTTATTATTACTCCATTAAATGAAATAAACTGTAATGATAACCATGTGCGAAACCGATTGGATTAAATTATATTAAATTCAGACATGAAAAGATTTGACCGAAGGTTAAACTACGGTAAGTTGCGCCTCCGCAAGTGGACCTTGAAAGAGGACCACATCGTTTCAAAGTATGAGTTTAATACATAAGTGATAAATATGATGATGTGCTGAATTTTCGTTTGCTTTCCTTCGGAAATAACTTATTGATAACATTTACATCGGTAGAAAGTAGGCTTCGAAAGCTACTACGACCTTGTAAAAGTATCAACTGACGCATAAGGTGAAAACCAGAAATGATCAGTTCAGAGTGGGATAAAATCTTTGAAATAAGTTAGCAAACGAAGAAGGATTAAGTCGGTTAAACGATTTTCCTTCAGTACGCCTTGAACGATAAGTCAGGCTAAGCATTCAAATCAAATGACACACATCTATAAGCATATTTTGTAAACATAAATGTTGTAGTCATTTCGTCACACGTTCCCCTATGGGATGATGAGAAAATGATTCACATTAATGTAAAACTATGTTCTATTGTAATCGGTAAGACACGCCACCATTAAAGCTGAAGAATGATAATGAGCTACTCATATCATCATGCGGCAATAATTTGCGCATTAAAAACGTAGTTAGGACAAGAGTACGTAACTACTCTTTGAAAATACATGTTTACAACTTAAAAGACATGGTACCGTGGTCGAACATGTGACATTACATACTTGAGGACAAATTTTCCGATGCATAAACATGAGTCTTAATCAGACAGAAGAGGATATCATTGGCATCAGGTCCCACTTAATTCGAGTGGGAGAGATTTGAACCAGCAACTCAAGTGAATGACATGGTAAATGATAATGGGAACATTTTCATAATAAATTCAGTGGGATGTCTAATCACCTACCATAAGTAATCACTGTTGCTGTTTGGACGAATCAAGTAGAACCTTATTATCGTAATGCTAAACCGAGGATACCACAACTGCCTATACTACCCATTGTTCCTAGTGGGAGTGACACGACAAACTTGGTTCCAGATCCTAGTGATCAAGGAATTCATCTTGGAAGTAAAACTCTGAGACCAAGAAGTCGTACAAGGAAAGTTGCCGGTTATGGTTAAGGCACTCCTCTTGTACCCAATTGAAGTGATGCTCCGATGAGAAGCATCATCTCGAGTGGGAGAATTGATCCCAATTGGAAGAAATGCTCTGATAAGAGGCATTATTCCGAGTGGGAGAGACATTAAGACTCAAAGACGGGATAATCAAGCCTCGACGAAAGTCAAAGGCATCGAGCTTCTCCAAATAAGTATCCCATCTGGAAGAGTGATAACCTCACTTTATCGACAGTCGACATGCATTGGAAAGACCTCGAGTGGAGAAATGGAAGAAAATAATAAATGAGAGAGATCTCCTGAATGAAAGCCATTAAAGTCAATAGTTGATATACCTGCTAACCACATGGACATAAGGATAAGGTGAGTCCTGAAAGAAGGCTCACCACTGATGGAAAAGGTCAAGCTATACACAGCTCGACTCGTTGCGAAAGGCTGTACCCAACTTCACGGAGTGGACTTTGACGAAACATACTCAACACCTGTGCGTAAAACAACGGTGCAGGGCCATTCATGGTCCTGGTTGCAGGTTTCGATTATGAACCTCATCAAATGAGTATAAAAACCGCATTCCTCCTAGGAAACATGGAGGAAGAGATCTACATGGAGCAACTGGAGGGTTTTATTACTCCTGGTAATGAACCTAAAAGTTTGCAAACTCCATAGGTCCATCTACGATCTTGAACAGTCGTCTCGGCAATGGTACCGCAAATTCCATGTGGAAATCGTAGGAAACGGATTTGTGAATCTTCATGAGAATCAGTGCGTGTATTATAAGACCTCCGGGTCTAAATATGTCATCTTAACTTTATACGTGGATGACATACTCATTGCCACAAACAACATGAGTTTTATGAACAAGTCAAAGTCCTGGTTGGCATCTGTATTTGAGATGAAGGACATGGGAAAGGCCACATACATATTAGGCATTAAAATTGCCAGAGATCGGGCTACCCGGAAATTGTGTCTGTCTCAAGAAGATTATATCAACAAACTGTTGAAAAGATTCAGATTACAGGATGCCAAACCCGTGGATACGCCGGTGGTGTTTGGGTGCGCACTGTCAAAACGTGACAGCCCCAAGAACATGGCAGAGCGTGAACAGATGAAGGGTGCATGATGTTTTAGCATGGCCAATAGTTTGTTCTACGCCATATAATGCACCCATCCGGATATTTGTTACGCCGTAGGCCTAGTAGCACGCTTCCTATCAGATCCTGGTCATCAACATTTAAAGACTATAAAACGAGGAACTCGTTATCCGAAAAGGTATTGCCGACTAAGAACTGTGCTGTGAGGGCAGGAAGTTAGAATTGACCGACTACATTGACGCGGACCGTGGTGGCAATCCAGATGATCGTAAGTCTACCACAGGAGGAGCAATCCTCCTTGCTAATGCCGCCATTTCATGGATGAGCAAGAAGCAAATATGAGTCGCGCTGTCTACGATGGAATCAGAATTCATAGCTCTCTCTAAGAATGCACAGAAAGGGGTTTGGCTTAAAAGGATTCTAACTGCGCTGTTTGGTGGCGATGTCAAGAATAAACCTGTGAAGGTCTTATCTGACAGTCAAGCAGCCATTGCAGCAGTTAAGAATCCAAAGTACCATAGTAGGACCAGACACATTGATATGAAATAATTCCATGCTAAACTTTATTAATAGTAGTAAACAATATAATCACTATGAAATACTTTGTTAGATTACGGGGAGTAATCACTACGGAAACTTAAACATGTTATGTGCTAGTAATATCAATTACGCAGCAGAAAGTTTACACATACCTCAAGAGTAACCGTAGTCCAAGATCCTTGCTCGAGGGAGTTCGCGATCCTTCGGTTGTGACCCGTAGAGAATCTTGTTAGAGAAGCCTACGTGGTGCAGCTCCACAGCAAAGCCTCTGATCGATTCTTGGCACGGGGACAGATCTCTGGAGAGTTTGCTCGAAAGCAATTTGGCACACCCTTGGTGACTTGTGAGGTTCGGCCGAAACACTTGGTGTGGGAGGAGGGTTTTTCTCTCTAAAACTCTCTTGTGAGGGAATTATGATTAACCCTAAAATTTCCCTAACACCTCTTATTTATAGGAGAAGTAAAGTGGACAAAAGTCCACTTTACCCCTACTATTAGTTTCGGCCGACCTATGTAATTGGGGAGGCCCAATTTTGGGCCTCCCATGTCAATTGGGATTTGGGTCTAGCCCAATTACCCTAATGTGACTTTTACCCAAGTTCATTAGGTAAAATATACATATTATGGGCTACCAATTACGGAGTCCATCACCATATGCTTACAGCTTCCACTCACCGGAATGGGAGGGTGCCTGTTAATGTATTGTTGTCCAAATCCGCATCAACATTTATCCCCTTTGATCTGCTCCATGCTTTCGAATAGTTCATACGAGGTTTGATGTGCGACCGACGGATACGACGGGCATCGTGCTACTCATCTGTTAGGAGTATTGTAGCGCCCGCGGAACGTTGATTCCCTTTTCTCTAATCAACATGTTATAAACAACATTTATATATTGTACCACGATGTATCCTTGGTCAACTGATAATTCTCCATTTGCCTAGTTTCCACATAGGAACACTTCTCCAAGGCATCCGTACAAATATTCACAACCTTCAACTAATATCCGGCTGGTGGCCACCTAGTGAATACAAGAATCGGTGAATTACAGGTGAACTTGACCATCCCCATCGCTCATAACCTTAGTCAAACCCAACCGGTTTCCAAGACGTGGTCACTGGGCCTTTTTGTTCAGCACTACGCTCGTACGCCGGGAAGCGAGCATTGAGCCCGGCTTTAGGTATGAGTTATGAGTCCATGAGGATACTTAGGGTGCCTCTTCATAAGGCTCCCGGGATCAATCACACGCTCGAGGTGAAGAAGATTGCGCCCGCCAAAATCACGAGGATTCCTTCCTAGCACAACCGAGTTATGACCCCGTGGT
This sequence comes from Clarkia xantiana subsp. parviflora, assembly GCA_036873135.1. Classification (NCBI taxonomy): domain Eukaryota; kingdom Viridiplantae; phylum Streptophyta; class Magnoliopsida; order Myrtales; family Onagraceae; genus Clarkia; species Clarkia xantiana. The sequence continues at coordinate 11,869,088 of JAPTYO010000012.1, read as the reverse complement.
CGGACGTGGCACGCGTAGTATGAAGCACGCGTTGATAGCATAACTGAACCTTTTGTGTTGACAGGAAATGGATATGTCAATCATGCTATCATAGATTCTCATCTGGCCCAGAATATGGTTAAATGACGAACGAAGTTCATCACGGCGATATGCGAGACGAAAATCACGTCGAGTTACTTCGAAACCAGATAATCGTCTCGCTTAATCAGGTTTACCCCCTGACTCTTAGCCAGTCATGTTTGGTGGAGGCCTTCCTCCATCACAAGACGACCGTACCTGTGTGACTAGGTAAGGCCCACATTCGACATAGTTTGGCAGAGGATTGCGTACTCTTACGACTTAGTTTATAGACCGTAAATCTGATGTAATCAAAACATTATGACGTCGATTGATCATAAACTTGGTTGCAATTATTTCGCTTACAAAATGTAACTTTCTAATATCAAAATGCTATCACAGATACATTCCATTTCTAAACCCTACACAGTCCAAGCAGTTTTACATGCTTTTCGAATATCTCCCTGCGTAGTGGTTTAGTTAATGGGTCCGCAATCATATTATCAGTGGACAAGTATTCCATAGTGATTATATTGTATTCTACCATAGATTTAGCATAAAAATATTTCACATCAATGTTTTTGGTCATACTATGGTACTACGGATTCTTAACTGCCGCAATGGCTGCCTGACTGTCAGAGAACACCTTCACAGGTTTACTCTCGACGTCACCATTAAGCAGCGCAGTAAGAAGCTTTTTCAGCCAGACTGCCTCATGTGCATTCTTAGAGAGAGCTACAAATTCTGATTCAATCGTTGACAGCGGGACACATGTTTGCTTCTTGCTCGTCCATGAAATGGCGACTTTAGCAAGGAGGAACACTCCCTCTATGGTGGACTTACGATCATCCGGATCGCCACCATGGTCGGCGTCACTGTAACCGGTCAATTCTAACTTCCCTCCCTCATAGCACAGAGCATAGTCGGCAGTACCTTTCAGATAAGAAATTATTCGTTTTACAACCTTTAAATGTTGATAGCCAGGATATGATTGAAGACGTGCTACTAGGCCCACGACATAACAGATATCCGGATGGGTGCATTGCATGGCGTACATCAAACTACCAACCATGCTTAAATATTCCGCACCATTCATCTGTTCACGCCCTGCCAGGTTCTTGGGGGCCGTCACGTTTTGACAGTGCGAACCCAAATACCACCGGCGTATCCACAGGTTTGGCATCTTGTAATTTGAACCTTTTCAACAGCTTGTTGATATAGGCTTCTTGAGGCAGACACAATTTCCCGGGTAGCCCGATCTCTAGCAATTTTAATGCCTAAGATATACTTGGCCTCTCCCATGTCTTTCATCTCAAATACAGGTGCTAACCAGGACTTTGACTTATTCATGAAACTCATGTCGTTTGCAGCAATGAGTATGTCGTCCACGTATAAGGTTAAGATGACATTCTTGGACCCGGAGGTCTTATAATACACGCACGGATCCTCGTGAAGATTCACGAATCTGTTTCCTACGATTTCCTCGTGGAATCTGCGGTACCATTGCCGAGACGACTGTTTAAGACCGTAGATGGACCTTTAGAGTTTACAAACTTTACGTTCGTTACCAGGAGTAATGAAACCCTCCGGTTTCTCCATGTAGATCTCTTCCTCCAGGTTTCCGTGGAGGAATGAGGTTTTAACATCCATTTGGTGCAGCTCGAGATCGAGACTTGCGACCAGGACCATTAATGGCCCTAACCGTGGTTTTACGACCAGGACCATCAGTGGTGAGCCTTACTTCAGGACTCACCTTATCCTTGCGCCCCTGTGGTTAGCAGGTAAATCAACTATAGACTATAATGGTTTTCATTTAGGCAATCTCTCTCATTTATTAGTTTCCTCCATTTCTCCACTTGAGGTCTTTCCAATGCTTGTCAACAGTTTGAGCGTGGTTTTTACCTTACTCAAGGGGATACTTGCCTTTGACTCTCGTCTAGGCATTATGAGTCTCATTTATTAGTCTGGTCTTTTCTCTCACTCGGAATAATGCTTCTTAGCGTAGCATCATTTCTGTTGGGAACAATCCTCCCACTCGGAACAATGCTTCTTATCGGAGCATTGTCTCTATTGGGAACAAGAGCAGTGCTAGGACCTTGACTTGCAACTCTCCTATGGAAACCTCTTGGTTTCGGGGTTTTACTTCCTAGATGCATTCCTTGATTACTAGGATCTGGAACCAAGTATGGTTGGTTCACTCCCACTGGAAATAATGGGTATTTTAGGTAGTTGTGTCATTCCTGGTTTAGCTATATGACCATCAGGTTCAACTTGATTCGTCTCTATAAGCTTGGAGGATTTAGATTGAATATGAAATGTATTAATCAACCAAAATCAAGTGTTACAATGTATAGAACTAGTATATATACTAGTAAGGAGATCTAACTAACTAAACTAACTTAGTACACAAGCTAAGCTAATCTAGTAACCTAGTATGCACAAGGGTATATTGTATATGGAAAGCTATACATTCCTATATGCTCCCATCTTTTTCTTCTCCTTTCTTTTCATGAAACACATCCTTGATTCCATAGAGCTTGAGGAGGGAAATATGTTGCTTCTTGACAAGTGCCTTGGTGAGCAAGTCTGCCAATTGGTCCCGAGAAGCAACATGTTTAGCTGAAATTTAACCTGATTGAATGTGATGCCTAATGAAATGACAATCTAACTCAATGTGTTTTGTGCGTTCATGAAACATAGGGTTCTTAGCAATATTCACAGCAGATTCACTATCTGTGAAGATGGGTATGGGCAATTCAAAATAACGGATAGTGGCGCGTTCAAAGGAACGCATTCAGCAAGATTGATTTCCTTGGGCCTCTGGAAATCAGATTGAAATGATCTCTTAGGTTGTGGTTGCCACTGCCTGTTTTGTTGGCTGCCTTGTTGAGGCTTTGCTGGCTTGTTTTTTTCTTTTGCTCGGGCGGCACTTACTTTAGCTTTGTTTTGTTCCCTGAATCTCTCCAGGTCTACAAACTCCTTCACTCTTGAAGCCAACTCTTCAAGTGTTTCAGCAGGTCGTTTGGACATCTTCTCAGCGAGTGCGTACCCTTTACGACCTAAGTTGTTTATGAAATCGCGCACTATCTCCCCTTCAGTCAAGTTTCCTTGGATGTCAGCAACGTTCTGGTTGAAGCGGACATAGTAATCTGCTAAGGATTCGTCATTCTGCTGCTGGACGCTATTCAGTGCGTTTGCTCCTTTTAGGAGTGTGCACTCTCCTATATAACATTGGATGAATTTAGCATTTGAATAGGGCCAAGAAGTCACACTCCCACATGGAAGTGAGAAGAACCAATGCGCTGCAGTCCCTGCCAGAGTTTGGGAAACGTCATGGCTACATGATGTGGGTTGTCGGTTCTTCCCAGCAGAGAGGCTTCATGTTGCTGTACATGCTCTATTGGGTCGCCTTTTCCCCAATACTTGTATATTTTTATTCCATAGAGCGCGTCTGATACACGGATGTATACCAGTTCTTCTGCGAAGGGATGAGATGCATTCTCAGCTAATGCGTGCATGCCCTTCATCTTGGCCTCCTTCATCTTTTTCTCTACTATTGCTTCCAGGTCTTTTGCAGTGAGTCCCGTGATTGGGACGTCATTATTTTTCACTGATTTTCTCCATCCAGTGTTGCGATACATCCCAGCGGTAAACACTTGATTTTGACACGGACGTAACGTCATTGCATGTGACGTGTCATTTTCATATGTGTCACATTACGAAGTGTTCAAAATGCTCATGTGCATATTAGCTTAAATAAATATATTTTTTAAAAATATCTCGGATATATTCGAAATATCTCGGATATATTGAAATATATAAAAATATATATTTATATGCAATATTTATTTATCTGTAAGATAATTATCTACAGAAATTATCTGTAAGGTATTTGTCTGTAGTTATTTATCTGTAAGATAATTATCTATAGGTATTTATCTCCTATTATTTAAAGACTAGGTGCATTTCCCACGCGTAGCGCGGGGTAACTTACCAAACATGTATAATTAATAAAATAATATTCGATGAAATTTATACTGACTATTTGTAATACAAACACTATTTTTAAATAAAATATCAGTCTAAAATTTGAAAAAGTAAACGAAAGACTGAAAATTTTGAATCATAAAATACCATTGCCCAAATTCACAAATAAATTTTAGATGCTCGTACCGCATGCTACATTTGATCATCTGATCCGTGTCAAGTGTCTACTCTTCCACATATATGGCTTCGATGACCACCGGCGATATCTCGCCAGAGATAGAGATAGCTCTGCCACTGAGACTGTCAGTCGCCCGTACCGTCTGGTATCTTCGTTCGCCAGCTCCACGTCAAGCGTCTGTTAAAAATCAGCGAAATTTTAATTTCGATTAATTACATACATTGAATCTTGAACGGTCTGAAATTTTAATTGCGATTAATTGCATACATTGAATCTTGAACGGTCCGAAATTTTAATTGTTAATTGCATTTGAATCTTGAACGGTTCGAAATCAGAGAAATTTTAATTGCGATTAATTGCATACATTGAATCTTAAACGGTCTGAAATTTTAATTGCGATTAATTGTATGCATTAAATCTTGAACGGATCGAAATCAACAAAATTTTAATTGTGATTAATTGCAACTTAAAAACTCTCAGCTCCCTAGTGTAATCAATGTTATGGAGTTAATGACTACAAAACCATTAGCTCAATTGTCATAAATGCACGTGAAAAACAAAATCATCAGCTCCACATTTAATCTGTTATTATCTATCTTTCTTTCATAATTTATAATATACTAGGTGTATTTCCCGCGCATCGAAGGGGTGACTTACTAAGTATGTATAATTAACAAACTAATATTCGATGAAATTTACTGACTATTTGTAATATGTTGAAACAATATTTTTAAATAAAAGATCAGTCTAAAATTTGAAAAAGTAAACGAAAGACTAAAAATTTTGAATCATAAATACAATTGCGCAAATTCACAAATAAATTTTAGATGCCCGTACCGCATGCTACCTTTGGTCGTCGGATCCGTGTCAAGCGTCTGTTCTTCAACAGTTATGGTTTCGACGACCACCGGCGATATCTCGCTGGAGATAGAGATGGTTCTACCACTGAGACTGTCAGCCGCCCGTACCGCTTGGTATCTTCGTTCGCCGGCTCCGCGTCAAGTCTGTTAACAATCAACGAAATTTTAATTTCAATTAATTACATACATTGAATCTTGAACGGTCCGTAATTTTAATTGCGATTAATTGCATACATTGAATCTTGAACAGTTCGAAATCAGGGAAATTTTAGTTGCGGTTAATTGCATACATTGAATCTTGAACGGTCCTAAATTTAATTGCGGTTAATTGTATACATTGAATCTTGAACAATTCGAAATCAGTGAAATTTTAATTGCGATTAATTGCAATTTAAAAACCCTCAGTTCCCTAGTGCAATCAATGCTATGGAGTTAATGACTACAAAACTCTTAGCTCAATTGTCATAGATGATCAATTAATGTAAAAAACAAAATCCTTAGCTCCACATTCACTTTGTTATTATATTTCATTCAGAATTTATAATATATATAGATAATTATCTGTAGATATTTATACGTAGAAATTTATTATTTTAATATTTAGGAGATATTATCTGTAACTAGGTCTAGTTTTACTATAAATAGGAGTCAGTATTACATGTAAAAGGGGACAATAAGATAGATGAAAAATAAAGAGTTCATATTCTGGCGTTATCATTTTGTTTTTTTCGCACTTCAGTTGCTGATTATCTTCATATGTTAATGACTTTTCAATTTATTATTATTACTAGATAGTAAAACCCGCGTGTTGCACGCGGTAGTAATTTATTTATAAAATTTTCAAAAAATAGTATTAATATTATTTATTGATCTTTGTTTTGAAAACTTGGAAAAAAATAACAAATAAATGAAATAAAACTTAATATTATATAAAATGTAGGGAAAAATCTATATAAAAATTAAATATCATCTAATCTTAAAAATAATTTGTAAATAATTAACATATTAATGAAATTTGGAACTATCCAAAACATTCATAAATATATTTTTTTTATGGAAATTTTGTATAAATAAATTTTGGTTCGATATTATATTAAATAAAATGTATATAATGACAAATTACAATACATTGGTCATTATTAGGCAAAAAAACCACTACTCATTATTATAGAAAAATAGTTATTTCAGCTGAATAATAATAGAATATGTAATTTAAATATAAACCAGGATATTGAATTAAATAAAATAGTAGAAGATATAAAAATTAAGACTTTTTTTTATGAAAACAATAAAAGGTTAAATCATCCAAAATATAAATATATCATTATATACTTATTAAACACAATTAATATATATTTATAAAAAAATATTATTAACTTTTAAATATTTAACCATGGATAATAAGATAACAATTATCCAATCATGTATACTTTGCTAAGTTTTTTTTTAGCATATTAATTTGAGCTACTTGTACATAAAATATAATTTTTAATGTTTCAGATATCAATATAATAGATTAAAAAAACTAAAACATAAATTAAGATTATTAAACATGTTAATTATTAGGGTTAATAACTAAAAAACTGTCCAAGGTTTACCCTATGTTAAAATTAGGTGTCTGAAGTTTCAAATGTTAAATTGTAGTGTCCAAGGTTTCAATTTTGTTAAAATGTGGTGTCTCGGTGTGATTACTTTAGAGAAGTCAATTCCGACGAAACTGGCTCTCAAATTTGACCTCCCATACATACTCCCTTCTCGTCATCTAGCCGGGACCGTCACCTAAGAAGTTGGCCACATCCGCGCAAGTAAATATCTCTATGTTGTCCCTGAAAAATGGCTCCACACCACTCTTCTAGAAACATTTTTTTTTTTATGTTTGATTTTTGGGTGAAATTTGACGATTTTGTGAAAAGTAAAGAGTGAGGGATTATGAGTGGGTGGGTGGGTTGATGAAAATGATTGAATGAAGATGAAAAGATGCGCACAGACACCAAATTTCAACAAAATGAAACTTGGGACAATCCATTTTAACATTTCAAACTTCAGACACTTAATTTTAACATAGGGTAAACTTTGGACAGTTTTTTAGTTATTAACCCTAATTATTATACTTTTCATCTAATCTGAACACTTTTTTTTTGTTTATTTTGTTATATTTATTTACGAAAAAGATTATAGTTATTTATTAATTATATCAACTAAAAATATATCCACTATTATAATTGTATTTTTTCATTATTATTTTTAATCATTTTGTTTTTTTTTCCTATTTTTAATATGTGGTTTTTCTTATTCATTCTTATTTTATTTTGTTATGTATATTTATAAAACTAATTTAAAGTTATTTATTAATTATATTATATTAACTAAAAAAATATCCATTATAGTTTATTCATTAGATTTTATTCTATTATACAGTGTTCAAAATCAATTTTACTAACTTGAAAATGAAATGAATTTTGAAATATTTATATTAATTTAAATTGCTAAAGTATATTTACTGCAATATTTTTTCTTAACTTACATAAAAATCTATAGATGTAATGTAATACATGTGGTTTGTTTTGTATTTTTAGTTTATGAAACTAATTTTACGTCATCGGCTAATATATATTTAAATTTAATACATGAATATTTAAAGTGTAAAACGTGCATTTTTCTTTTTAGTTTATGAAACTAATTTTACGTCATTGGCTAATATATATATTTAAATTTAATACATGAATTTTGAATATGTAAAACTTGCATTTTTCTAATGTTATGTTGCAAAACTTTAATTTTACTAACTTGTGATCGTAACTCCTAATGAGAATGTATAAGGAGCTTTTCCTCAAATCTATAATGTCATGTGGATGTGAGAGAATTGTAACATGAATTTAACTCATCATATTTTAACATGGACCAATCAAATGAAGTTATTTTAACACATAAGTAAGAGAAAATATTATAAAAAGATTATTTGTCAACATTACATAAAACATACCAAATTATATTAGATATAGATTATTTTAATTTTTATTATTTTCATCCTCGTTTTGCTGCTCTTATCTATAGCACAGGTACTCCGTTCGTCCTTCCCCTACCTACCTCTGACCAGCATCGTCCGCTACCTCCTCGATCCAGTCGTCCACAGTTTCACGTTCTTCAAAAGTGGCCTTATATAATTGGTCCCATAATTCTAAGAACTGGATCGCATAGCGATCAATCGGGCGAAGTTGGCTCTCAATAGACGATATTGCCTGTCCTGTCCAGATGCTGCAGCCGCTTCAACCATCTGTTTTACATCAGCCAGCATATCAGCGTCATCTTCTTTCTCTACAGATGCCACAACCATTTCTATTATATCACCATCACTTATCATCATCCCAGTATCCTTACTCAAGTTTGTACTGGTTTCACCATCACCGACCCATCATCATCATCTCTCTCTCTCGTCCCACATCACCGGAGGTCTCGCCGGAGCCGCGTCGCGACCTGCAGCGCCCATCCCACCGGAACTACGACCTGCCTGCCCGACCTCCGTCGCTTCGATTTACTCCGCCGATCGGACGTCCTTAATGTTGCTGTTGGCTACGTGTCCATTCCTCTGTAAACAAAACTCATGTACTTCCTTTTGTTTCATTCTTAAATTATTATTATTATTTTTCTCATGATTATATTAATTATATTAACGTAGCAATTATATCTTATTATTATTATGTTAACATAGAGGTTTGATTAGTGAATCACATGACAACTTACGTTTAATTAGATTTTTATATTAACCTGATTTGATTAGGTAAGCTATATGATAACTTAGGTTTAATTAGGCGTTTTATTTGATTTAAGCATATTATAATATTAGTCTTTTAGGTTTCAGTTTGGCGTTTCGTCAGTAATTAGTTAGAATTCGGTTTACTAATATCGATTTACAATTGATAATCATCTAGTAAAGGAATTTAAACTTCTTTTTTTCTTTAACCATTGTTTATAACATTAAGAAATCATATATATAAAATTGGTAAATTAAGTGAACTGAGTACCGAAATGGCATAGTTAAAAATTACATTTTTTTAATTCGTAATAGAACTCCTGAACTCGAATTTCTGATCGTAGACTGATTTAATACCTAAGTATTTAATTTGTTATTTGCTTAGGTGTTTTAGGATTCTAGTTAGCATTTTAATTAACTAGTGACGACTCTTTTCCAAATCCGCGTTTTCAAAACATAATTCGCCTTAGGTCAGATTTTAGGTCTGACACCAGCATGATCTTGGCTGGTTGCCTGGTAGGAACTCTCTTTATAGTATTGTTGTGAGTGTGGAGGCGGTGGTTGTCTCCATGATTCTTCCAGACCCCGCGTTCTTTCATAATGATTGAATGAACGTGCTGCTTCTTGCCTTGGTGCACTTCTTACTTGTTGGAACTGCAATTCTTCTTCTGGATGTTGTTCCCCTCCTTGGAATGGAGTCTTTTGGCGGGAAGTGTTGTGTGACACTGCCCCTGCTGGCATGACATGTCCCCTGACTGGGGGGGGGGGGGGGGGAGGTGGTGCAAATCCTTGGTTCTTTAGCATTTCTCCGAAAGCTAACAACTCTTCAAGTGCAGTCATCATAGCAGGAGTAACTGTTGGTGCTGGGTGTGCACCTCTTCCATGTTGTGTCTCCTCAGCAGGCATCCCATGGGGGAATTGTTGATTTCTGTGCGCTTCATGCTCGAACCCTAGAGGGGATGTATTGTGCACTGGGTTGTGTGCTCCTTACTCGTGCTGTGTTAGGGGCGCGTCTCTTGCGGGCACTGAGGAAGCTGTTGAGGTACCTTGTGGGATGTTTGAAGGTCCAGGCTGACTCCTTGCAGGCGTCTTCTTCGGGCGCCATTGGCATTTCTTCTTTTTCTGCAGGTTGACACCATCAGGAGAAGGATGATTGCTCGTCATAACTTGTGGTGTAATATAGCTTCTTGTTCGAATCTCGCGGACGGCGCCAAATGTTTCGTCCTGAACCGCTGGATGCAACGGGCTTGACGAATCTCCAAGTTATTGTCGTGTCGGATCCTTCCTTCTCGTGCTCTTTTCTTCACACCGAGTCTTCTGGACCTGTACACAGGGCGATAACCAGCACGAAAAGGGGGTGGTGCCGGTTGAGCCCTCTCTGATGCTAAAATGAGATTTCTAGAGAGAGAAATCTAGAGAGAAGTCAGAGCTTCTAAGCCAATATCAAGTGGAATTGTCTCAAATGAATGGCCTAGGTCCCCTATTTGTAGGAAACCTTAGAACCGATCCCGGTTTTTGAGCGGTTTGACGACGGTTTTAGAGAAAATGTGAACCGTCGTCTAGTTTGATCAAGGTTGGCTATTGGAAACTCTAACTTAGTATGATGGCACAAAGGGAACACGTGCGTCGCGAATGACGACTTGGGTTACGTCAGGTTCGGGCGATCCCGACGTACTCCGAGTCGTCCTGAGCAATCCGGGGGTCCAGTCCGGGCGCGTGTGTCACGCGTCCGGACTGTTTTGAACCTCGGGGACGTGTTTTTCGAACCGTTTATGTGATTTTGACGTGTTTACGAAGTTCGGAATATAAATACGAATCCGAATTGGGCGAATATCCATCATGTAATATAACTTATAATTTAAAAAAAATGTAATTTATATATTCTCAAAATTATTAAATATGATTTTTATTTTTTAAGACATTTTATTATTTTGTCTTAAATAACCTTATTGATAGGTTACTAATTTAAATAATTAAATTATTTTATAAGCTATTATACCAAACTTTCCTTTTTTATTTTAGATTACTATTTCTAGTAAGCGTGACCGTTCCGCAGCGGAATATAAGAATTTTCCAATTACCTAGAGACTTTTGGATACCATTTGATCTAGTTTTGACTTTGGACACACAACAAAACACATGTTTTTGTTTGAATTTCCTGTCGGGGCGCATTGCCCGTGTTTACCGAGAAATTCTTGGATGGCTCGGATTTACCACCTGGAAATTGAGTTGTTGCCTCTTCCCAACCATTTCGTGACATGTGTTCATTACTCCTTCATCTGACTGAGACATTTCTCTCTCTCACCAGACCTGACTTTCTCTCTCCCACCTCACACAATCTTTCTTACTTTTTAAATATTTATTATTTCTTTCTTTCTTTCTCACTCTTCCCCTCCTCACATCATTAACCGCTTCTTGTCATTTATTTAGTGATCTCTTACCTTTATTTCCTTTAATTGTTTTTATCAAATTATTAAAGTTTCTTATTTCTGATTACATATAGAATTAATATACTTATTATTATTTTTCCTTATATGCTACGGAACATTTTAAGCAAATTTTTAAATCAATAAATTTTATAATATAATTTTTAAGAGCTATTAGTTTTTCATTTTTTTTAAATTAATTGAGTTGGGTGAACCACAAATAACAAATGAGAAAATTATCAAATTTTAGATGCACAATTTATAACATAATATTAACTTATAAAAAAATATTATATTATATAAATTGTATAGACAAAATATTGTGTAGCACTTGTAAAAATTATATTATAAAATTTATTGATTAAAAAATTTATTTTGAAATTTCTCATAGCATATAAGGAAGATAAATAGATAAATAATATATATATTAATTTATATATAAATAGAAATAAGAAATTTTAATAATAGTAAAAATAATTAAAATAAATAGAGTGAAAAGAAGAAATATGTATATATTAATATTAATTAGCAACTAATTTTGATACAAGTTAGGTTGACTAGAAATTTTATTTTATCATGTATTATTATGTTAACGTAAAAACATATATATTCTCGATCGTAGTTTGAGAACTTTTAGCAACTTATCCATAATAATAATACACTCGCGGTATGATGTGCACCTAATGTGAAGGCGTACTTTTCATTGAAATGCAATGTACCTCGTAACAAGATTTGACGCAAACCGAATGCATTGTGTTAGGTTTCGAGTCTAGGGTCAACGGGCGGTCGACTTAAGTCTCGTTCCTCACTGGACATGTTGCGGATTCGGTGCTCTCGGGTTGTGTCGTCCTAGCCTCTGTCTTTCTGTCCTTAGCTTCTCTTCTCTTCTCGCCCTGCAAGAGGGGCAATACCAGGCACATAGGGGGGATGGTGCCTGATGAACCCTCTCCGATGCCTAAGTCAGTATGGTTTTAGAGAGATAAAACTAGAGAGATGTCAGAGCAAAATTATGCAACTTGTCAAGATGATCAAATGAATAGTGGAAGAGTTGTATTTATAGGCAACGGTGTCATTAAGGTGGCTTAATGACATCGTTAACCTTTAAACACAATTAATTAACCTTTAAACACGTAATTAAGACCTTAGAGTACGGAGAAGGTTGGCGGAAATAAACCGAGTATGGGAGTCGAAAGATGGTGCCGGGGCCCTTGGGGGGGGGGGGGGAGGAAAATCCGACCCCCAAGGGTAGGGGTTGGGTGTGGCCACCCAACCCCTCCTAGGGGAGATCGGGTTGGCTGACCCGATCTCCCCTAGGGGAGGTCGGGTGTGGCCACCCGACCTCACCTAGGTGAGTCTAACTTGGCCGGACGAGTATTTTGGCCTCGTCCGGACCGTTGGTGTTTTCGCGGGGTGTTCGGGTTGAAGTTTCGATTTACAATCACTAACGGGGTGATCTAAATGAAACGATTCGGGAGTCAACGGGTTCAAATTGGGCGTATATCCATCACATGCCCCCGAGTCAACCAATGGCCTGACCCTTGATTGACTCTATTTTAGGATGGTATGACACGCGCAATTTGAAACCGGGATTTTACCTTTTTGTCTGAATGCTTACTTACCCATGGATGTGTGCCTCTGACTCTGCCCCCTGCCTTATAAGATAGAGGAATTGTAAACGTCAGAATAGCACGGACACGTGTCCAAGCACGCGTCCGTCTGTGGTGGAAATAATAAATCTATCTTTGCTACGGGCGTATACTCGAAAAATACACGCTCGCGTAGGGATGCAATACGAATACAGCTAGGCGATTCATGCTTCAATTTTATGCCGGGATTTGTCTAAGTGGAGAAAAATTTAATTTTGGTCTAAAATTTTTCTAAGTATGGGATGCTAAAAAATAAACCCATGGGATGTTAACTTGAGTGGAGATATGCCTAACGATAGTCTAAGGGAGGTAAAGATGATAGTTTTCCTTTAACCCATAGATCTCATCTAATCTTAAATGGAGGGTTGTGATTATGTCACTTTAAAAAACCCTACACCTTTTCAAATATATAGAGGAGTATAGAAAATACCTCACTTAGCCACCATTGTCATCTTTTTCCTTTTTCCTCACACTTGGAGACCAAGGGAGGCATTCTTGCACACCAAGGGAGGGGGGCCGGCCAAAATTCCGGTGGAGGACCAGAAATTCCGGCCGGCAACTCGAGTGAGGAGAGGCCACCGGCACGGGACGAAGGCGGCAGCTGCTGATTGGGACGGCGGCTTGGCTCGCGGCGGCGTGGAGAGCAGCTGAGCCAGCAGACCAGGACGACGGCGGCGCTGGGCTGAGGCGTGGCTGGCGATTGACGGGGCACGGCGGAGGCGAGGTCCGACGCGGGCGATTCCGACCAGCTCGCACCGGGACGTGGCTGAGGTGGGGCGACTGAACTCAGCTCCGGCGACAGCGGCGGAGGACAATTTCCGGCGAGGGGCTGATTTCCGGCGGTCTTCCTACTTGAAATTCGGACCCGTTTATCACATCGGGTCGGGTTTTCCGAAGGTCCACTCTTTTCCTTCCCGTTATCGTGTAAAATGTTGATTTTTGAATTGCCGATACTCAATTGCCGATACTTGATTGAATATGTGATTGCCGTGGATAGCCATAGATAGTCGTGGATTTGGGGAAAAAAATTTTGGTCGGTCGTCCGGAGATAGTTTTTTTGTCCGATTAGACTATTCTCGTTTTGAATTTGATTTCGAGGCGCCATTTGTGTGTTGATTTCCGTTGGAGGGCGTAATTGTAATTTTGCCCGGGAACTGACTTTTGGTTCGGACAAAATTGTCCGATTTGGTTGTCGTAGTGTCTTTGGCTCATGTTCGTTACCTTGGTTGGATGTCTTCGACTCTTTGGTTGTTGTTGTTGGTCGGGTACCGGGGTACTCTCGGTTTTTCGGAAATTTTCTTGTTTTGACATCTGTCATGCCGTGGCAGGTACTGTATTCCTGGTGGTGTCCCCGCACGCAGACTCTGCAAAGGCGTTACATCCTTCGAAGGATGAGTGAGTTTCTCTTCTCTTCTATTCGTCGCATTACTTCCTTTCCTGTCATTAGCTTAGTGTCGCAATCTGAGCCGGGGTGTTAGTCGAAACTTGATTCGAACTTTGGGATTTCCTACTACCTTTGACTTAGGTATCGCTGCTTTGTCGGAGAACCACCTGACTAGGTCTGATTATAACGAGCACGTTACTTTAGGTGATATCTGCCCCTTAGATGAGCCTCTATATCCCTTCCTCCCCTCCTTGGGGAATACCCGCCAGACAGTGACAGAGCCTCCCGGGGGGAAGGTCGTTGTTTACCCTTCCCAGATTCGATTCGGACTGCGGCTGCCTTACTGCGATGATCTTGTAGAATTGAGTAGGTTCTTTAGGATCTCCCCTGTGATCCTTGCTCCTAGTGCTATCCGTATCTGGGTGGGCTTCCGGGTGTTATGCCACTGGTACTCCTGGAAGTACTCACTGGTTTTGTTCCGTTGCTTCTATCGATTCCAATATCAGAGAAAGGTAGGCTTTGCGAGTTTTTTAACTCGGCATCCATCCCTCAAAGATTCACGGTTTGCTGACTTTGGGTTGAGTGGGGTCGAGTGGAATACTTCTCTTCGCTTCGTGGCCCGGAGCGATAACTCAGCGAGCCACTGGGCCAAACATTATTTCTTCATTACGGATCGGTATGTTACATGGTCAGTCTTGAATGAGGATCGGTCAGACGGCTGGCCTGCCTTTGGGGAGTTCTCTTCCACGGATTTAGAGACTATGAAGGCCATCTATGAGAGCAACAGGACCCAGTCATACTGCCCTGTGTCCTTAGTGACTGAGACGGATCTTTATGAAGCAGGGATCAGTTCGACTCCTGACTCCGGGAGTTCGGTATGTTACTTAGTCTTCTCATCTGCATTTACTTTCTGCTTTTTTCTTGTAGGTTGGTTTCACGGGAAAACATATAACGTGCAGGCGGCACCGGTCGATCTGAGCAAGAGGAGGGCTCCATCTAACTCTACCCTGAAGAAGTCTCCCATGATTGGGAAAACTGCTGGGGCCTCTGGTATACTTCCTTCTCTTTGCCTCTTTATGGTATACTTGTGTTTTTTCTTATTCTTGTTTTTCTTGCATTGCTAGGGAACTCTCCCCTGGTGACCGAGAGGGTTGTCTCCGTAGGCAAGGGCTCTGGACCTTCTAAGTCCAAGTCGCAGAGGTCCGACTCTGAGGCCGGGGCCTCGGCTGTCAAGAGGAAGAAAACTGCAGATCCTCCTCCGCCTGTTGTTCGTTCCCCGACCCTGTCTCGTGACAAAGAGATGGTGGTCGAAGAGGCGCCTTCCCGAGCTGATAAAGGGAAGCGACCTGTTGGTGATGGTTCCCCTGCCCCCCAGCCGAGGGCACGGTCGTCAGGTTCGATCTCCTCCCTGTCATCGACGCTTCTATGTTTATATTTTTCTGTATCTTACTTTGTTTGTATAGGTGGACCTCCGGCTTTGAGTCGGAAGGATTTCGCACGCCTTACTGACGAGGATATCGTTGGGTCTGAGTGGACTCCTTTTGCTGGGTTGAAGGAGTTCCACCTTGATAGCGGGTCTTCCTTGCGCACTCCGGAGGTTGGTATCCGTGTGCTTCGCGGTGCCATCCCTCCTGGTGATCGTGCTGATCAGCCTAAGTCTCCTGGGGAAACCCGGCGCTTCGTTCAGGGTGTACTATCCCGTTATGTGCCTGTGAGTGGTTCCTCGCTTTCTCCTTTTTATTTTCATGTGGTTGCTTTTCCAGTTACTCATCTCTTGTTTAAATTTTCAGGGTATGTCTGACATGGTGAACATGTCATCCCTTGTGCTCGAGCTATCCGACGAGAAGAAGGCTCTTTTGGACAGCCAGGTGTCCCTGAAGGCGGAGTTTGCCACTGCCACTAAGAAGGCACGCTTGTCCGATCTGAAGATGCAGGAGCTCAGAGACCAAGTGTCTTTACTTGAGACTACCGTAGGTAGCTTACGCCGGGAGGCTGAGGTCGCATCTTCACTCCATTGTGAGGAGTTGCGGAAATTAGAGGCAAGGTGCTGGGCAGAGGAGAGGACTGTCGCAGTGTCTGAGTACAAGGCTTCCTCTGCCTTTACTGCTGACTACAGTGTGCGGCTTACTCAGGAGATGAACCAGTTTGGTGAGTATCTCGTTGATCATATTTTTCGCATTGATCCTCAGTTTCCGGTTGGCGATCTTGGTGATTTTGGACCGTACGCTACTGGTTACATGGTTGTCCTTAGGGGTCAGGCTGCTGTTGCAGACGAGCCTGCCCCTACACAGGTGGATGCTACGCCTGTGGATATTGACACTTCGGACTCTTCCTCCTCTTCCTCCATCTCTGCTGGTGGTTCGGCCTCAGGGGGTCAGGGTGACTCCCCAGAGAGCTCTGGTTGATGTATTGACATCTTACTATCTTTGTATATACGACCATACTCTTTCTCCCCTTTGATGGGTTGAGTATCTTTTGGGGTTGCTGTGGGATTTCGTGTTGCTTTCCTTTGTCGTATTGTGTCGTTGGCTGTGTGGTTCACTTGCCTTTTCATGGGTACTTCGTATGCTTTTGTACGTACTCTTTTGATTATGGACTCTTCTCTTGGTGTATTTCCTTTACTTATCCTTCTTTTGTGTTTTCCTTCATGCCATGCCTGCTATCTCATCAAGAAAAAATATTATGTGTTCTTCATAGCACTTTACTTTTAAATTACTTTCTCATGGGATCCTTCTTAGTATGGTGTAATGATATTTTGATACCCTTTGAATGGTATGTATGGTGTTGCTAGACCAAAGATACGCTCTTGGTGGGCGTTGAATACTGTTCACGAGATACGCTCCCGGAGGGCACCAGTAGTTAGACCAAAGATACGCTCTTGGTGGGCGTCGAAACTGTTCGCGAGCTACGCTCCCGGAGGGCACCAGTAGTTAGACCAAAGATACGCTCTAGGTGGGCGGTTAATACTGTTCACGAGATACGCTCCCGGAGGGCACCGGTAGTTAGACCAAAGATACGCTCTAGGTGGGCGGTTAATACTGTTCACGAGTTACGCTCCCGGAGGGCACCAGTAGTTAGACCAAAGATACGCTCTAGGTGGGCGGTTAATACTGTTCACGAGATACGCTCCCGGAGGGCACCAGTAGTTAGACCAAAGATACGCTCTAGGTGGGCGTTGAAACCGTTCACGAGATACGCTCCCGGAGGGCACCAGTAGTTAGACCAAAGATACGCTCTAGGTGGGCGTTGAAACTGTTCACGAGATACGCTCCCAGAGGGCACCAGTAGTTAGACCAAAGATACGCTCTAGGTGGGCGTTGAAACTGTTCACGAGATACGCTCCCGGAGGGCACCAGTAGTTAGACCAAAGATACGCTCTAGGTGGGCGTTGAAACTGTTCACGAGATACGCTCCCGGAGGGCGTCGAAACTGTTCACGAGATACGCTCCTGGAGGGCACCAGTAGTTAGACCAAAGATACGCTCTAGGTGGGCGTCGAACTGGTAGTTTGAAATCTACATCAAGATACGCTCTTGGGGGCGTCGAATCTGGTAGTGTTTTTTCTACCTCAAGATACGCTCTTGGGGGCGTCGAATCTGGTAGGTTGCAAATCTACCTCAAGATACGCTCCTGTGGGCGTCGAAGGTCGTAGTTTTAGAAACTACTCTCAAGATACGCTCTTGGGGGCGTCGAAATTCGTAGTTTTTGGAAACCACTCTCAAGATACGCTCTTGGTGCGTCGAAGGTCGTAGTATAGAAACTACTCTCAAGATACGCTCTTGGGGGCGTCGAAGGTCGTAGTATGAATACTACTCTCAAGATACGCTCTTGGGGGCGTCGATGGTCGTAGTATAAAAACTACTCTCAAGATACGCTCTTGGGGGCGTCGAATCTGTTCGCGGGATAGGCTCCCGGAGAGCACAGGTTTCGTAGTTTTTGGAACTACTCTCAAGATCGCTCTTGGTGGCGTTGAAGGTGTTGTTGACTTGACGTCATATCTGTGTAAGGATAACTCAATGATTATATCATCTCCTTCTTTAAAAAATACTTTTGAGTAACTTCTACTTCACTAGGAGCATTCAAGGCTTTATGTACACCTGGGATGCCTTGGGTGGATCAAGGCACCCTTTGGAGGAAATCAAAGATAGTTGTAGAGTTGGAGTAACTTCGTGAGTTCTCCCTCTCAAAAGTTGTTTTTGGAAAACTTAGAAAGCTTGAACATGCAAAGTGCTAAATATGAAACTAAGGATATGGGGTGGTCAGTTTGTCTGTTGCCACGTACTCCTTTAGGCCTCCATTGTAAATCATCTCCTCCACTTCTATCTTTAGCACCATGCAGTTGTTAGTTTGATGCCCCAGGTCCCATGGTACTCACACCATCCCTGTGCATCTCTTCCTAGGAAGGCCTTGCCCTCTTCTCTGCATGTGGGTAGCTCTTCCTTGAGGTACTTCTGAAAAAGTTCTTCTATGCTTACTGTAAGGGGTGTGAATTTGAAGTTTACACCTCCTTCCAGTGTATCAGTCTCTCTTTCTTTCTCCGGGACTTCCTCCGGTTGCTCTATTTCCTTTGCAAACGCCTTGTCTAGCTTTTCTTTGAGCTCCCTCATCGTGCTTGTCATCACCATCTCATAAAGCACTCCATATGCCTCAAATGAGTTTGGATGCATGTTTCTAGTGAAGGCTCTGACGGCTTCCCTTCTTGTGATGTCCATGTTGGCACCATAACTGGAGAACCTTTCAAAGTAGCTTGACATTGGCTCCCTCAGCATTTGCTTGATGTCATCGATGTGTCGGAAGCCTCTTATTATGGAGTCCCTTGTTCTTTTTCCTTGTGCGCTTTCTAGTTGCCAAGGTATGCTTGTTACCTTTACAGCCTTGCTCACGTGTCTCTTCTTAGCCATTCTTTGAAAAAATTGCTTGCTCAGGCGGAGTGCAACTCCGTTCTTCATCTTTCTTTGCCTTTGCCTCCTCATCACCTTCTTGTTGTCTTGGTCGGTCCCTACCATGACCATTGCCACTGTGTCTGTCCTGTGTGATCCACGTCTCATGGAATTGACGTAGCACTGCCTTGCAGTGCGTTGGTCACCCAGGACTTCTCCAACTCCATTCTCAGTGATGTACTTCAATTTCTGGTGTACGGTAGATGGCACGATTTCATGTGGATTTATGGTTGTTCTTCCTAGGATCCCGTTGTAGGCTCCCAGGTTTTCAACCACCAAGAAGTTAATGTTCACCTTCAGCTGTGTCCATCCTTGGCCCATGGTCACTGGCAGGGTTATCATTCCCAGGGGGTAACTTGTTGCCCCTGAGAAGCCAACCAGAGGGAAGTTGGCTGGTTTGATGTCTGCCTTTGTTTTCCCTATTTCCTCTAGGACCCTTAGGCTTAGGAGGTCTGCCGAGCTGCCCCCATCTACCAGTATTCTCTTTACATCAAAATTATCAATGTCTATCGTGATGACTAACGCATCGTCATGTGGGAAGACAATGTGGCTCTTGTCCTTCTCCGAGAATTCAATCTTCATCTCCTCTCATTCTCGTGGCATTTTCCTCCACCTTGGCACTGAACTCAGTTTGGATGCGTAAACCTCCCTTGCATTAGCAGTTGGGCCACCTGATGCCACTCCTCCGTGTATCATGTTTATGGTTCCCCTCTTGTTGGGTGGAGGATTGTAGTCTA
Organism: Clarkia xantiana subsp. parviflora; assembly: GCA_036873135.1. Classification (NCBI taxonomy): domain Eukaryota; kingdom Viridiplantae; phylum Streptophyta; class Magnoliopsida; order Myrtales; family Onagraceae; genus Clarkia; species Clarkia xantiana. Next base: position 11,849,123 of record JAPTYO010000012.1, on the reverse strand, counting down.
CCTTGATTTTACCTTTGCCCCTGTATGATGGCCCTAACTGTATGCTGTTGCCCCCATGATCCACGAACTGCTTTAGTTCCCCCCTTTGGATGACATTGTTGATGCTTAGCTTTAGGCTGAAGCATTCGTTCGTGTCATGCCCGTATGCTTCATGGTTATCACACCATCTGTCCTTGTGTGTCCCCACCATTGGGGCTCTCCACCTTGCAGGGGGTGACCAGAGTTTCTGATTTCGCATCTCTTTTAGGACAGTTGCTGGGGTGGCGTTCAATGGGATGAACTTGATGATATTGATTTCCCTAGCCTTCAGTGGTTCGCCCATCTGATTTCTTTGTTGGGGCGGACGCCATTCCTGCTGTCTTATGTGTTGAGGTGCTTGAGGTGGCTTTCCTCTATTCGGCTTTGCATTGTCTTCCGTAGCTGCTTGAATCTTGGCTTTCTTACTTGCTCTGTGCCTCTCCAGGTCTATATGGGTTTTTACTCTCCCTGCTAGCTCCTCTAAGGTGCTTGCTGGTTTCTTGGTCATCTTTTCTGCCAGCGTGGACCCGAAGCGGCCTAGGTTTCTAATGAAGGCTCGTATTATCTCACCCTCAGTGATGTCGCCCTTGATGTCTGCTAAGTTTTGGTTAAACCTAGTGTAGTAATTGGCCAAAGATTCATCATTTTCTTGCTTCACGTCATCGATGGAGCCTGTTCCTTTGAGAAGCTTCTTTTCTCCTAGATATCTCTGAAGAAATTTCGCCTTTAGCTACTCCCATGAGTGGATGCTCTCAGAGGGTAGGCTAAAGAACCAGTGTGAGGCCACCCCCGATAGGGTGTTTGGAAATATGAGTGCCTTGTATCTTTCATCAGTAGTTCTCCCAAATAGGGAGGCTTCATGCTGTTGAATATGCTCCAAAGGGTCTCCCTTGCCGTTGTACTTTGCAATCTGGATTGTGTGCAAGGAGTCCGGCACCTTGTTCATCTCCAATTCCCTCGTGAAGGGGTGGTTCGTTTGATCACTCAGACAATGTAAGCCGTGTTTCTTTGACTCGTTCATTTTCCTTGTTATCGTTGCCTCTAGCTCCTCCGGAGTGATCAACGCCGGTGTCGGAGTGTAATCTCTCTGATAGCCTCCGTAGTTATAGATTGGGCTTGCCGGGATCCCTTGTCCGTGTTGGTACGGACTGTAGGTGTATCCTTGGTGTCCCTGCTGGGGTACTTCATAGAATTCTTGCCTCCTTGGAGGTCTTGCTTGTCTGTCCGCCCCCAACGGGGTGTAAGCCCTAGCGTTCTGTTGTTGCCTAGGAGGCACGAATTGCTGCCTTCCCTCTGGGGGTGGCTCTTGGTAATTTCTTCTTTGCTCTTCTCGCTGCCCTGCTCGAGGGTGCGAGTGGCGTTCTTCCGTTGGGATTTGTTCCTCTTCATGAGTCACTGTATGCGCCCCCTGTGTGTATGCCGGCCTTGTGTATGTTGTGTGGGCGCGGTTGTCATTCCTTTGGGCCGGCATCCCATATGGATATCCTTGGGGTTGCGCCTCATAGTAATATCCCTCAGGAGGTGCCGTGTATTGGGATGGCACTCCCTGTTGCTCCCTCTCTCTCTGTGGCCTCCTTGCCAAAGGGGTTGAGGTTGTGGAGGACTCAGCCCCAGCTGGGCGTGAGGGTCCTCCTTCCTGGTTGTTGGGCTGGGGAGCCTGTGGGGTTACTTGAGGTTCTGGTTGCACAGGCAGTTTCCCTGGGTTAGGCTGCCTTGCTGGAGGTATAGGCTGTCTCCCTCGCCTATTGCCCCCAGGTGGGCGGTGGTGCCTAGACACCATGCTGTTCGTCATTGCTCTTGTTATTGCCAGGCTTTCTGTCCGAAGCCCACAGACGGCGGCAAGTGTTAGGTTCCGAGTCTAGGGTCAACGGGCGGTCGACTTAAGTCTCGTTCCTCACTGGAGATGTTGTGGATTCGGTGCTCTCGGGTTGTGTCGTCCTAGCCTCTGTCTTTCTGTCCTTAGCTTCTCTTCTCTTCTCGCCCCGCAAGAGGGGCAATACCAGGCACAGAGGGGGTGGTGCCTGATGAACCCTCTCCGATGCCTAAGTCAGTATGGTTTTAGAGAGATAAAGCTAGAGAGATGTCAGAGCAAAATTATGCAACTTGTCAAGATGATCAAATGAATAGTGGAAGAGTTGTATTTATAGGCAACGGTGTCATTAAGGTGACTTAATGACATCGTTAACCTTTAAACACAATTAATTAACCTTTAAACACGTAATTAAGACCTTAGGGTACGGAGAAGGTTGGCGGAAATAAACCGAGTATGGGAGTCGAAAGATGGTGCCGGGGCCCTTGGGGGAGGAAAATCCGACCCCCAAGGGTAGGGGTTGGGTGTGGCCACCCAACCCCTCCTAGGGGAGGTCGGGTGTGGCCACCCGACCTCACCTAGGTGAGTCTAACTTGGCCGGACGAGTATTTTGGCCTCGTCCGGACCGTTGGTGTTTTCGCGGGGTGTTCGGGTTGAAGTTTCGATTTACAATCACTAACGGGGTGATCTAAATGAAACGATTCGGGAGTCAACAAGTTCAAATTGGGCGTATATCCATCACATTGTAAGAACAAATGAATTTTTTTTATTTTTTGGCCAAACAGCAAATGAATTATTAACTAATGATAAACTGGCAAGTAGAATCTTAAATTATTATTATTTTGACGTAGTGTTTGTGTTCTAGAGGTCATCAAGAGAACAATATTGTACACTTAAGAATATAATAATAATACACACCGAATATTGTTCTTATATAATTAGTAACCTTCATTGACGTGGCTTCACCTTCTTCTTTTCTTTCTTTCTTTCGTACTCAATGGTGGAAAGGGAGGGTTTCTAGAAAATACAAGGTATCTTAAGTAATCGAGAAGTGGCAAACAGGTATAGCAGCATTTCGCAATTTCCCTTTACCTAGCTAGTCTAGTCTTCATAACTAGTCTATATTTTGACCAAATTAGCAGTCATAACGTGGCTTCACCTAATTCCCTCTTCATAGTTCACAAATGGCTTTATTCTATAGCTAGAATTAGTATCCAACCTAACCTAGCTAATTCACACATTCATTCATGGCCAAAAACATATTTCACACATGCCATCATTCTAATCTATCCTATACACTACTAATAACTTAAGAGTATATACTTACCATTTAAGCCCAACCAACCAATAAAGAAAGCCAAATGTACATCTCTTAACCATTGCCCTCGGGGTTTCAAGTCAAAAAAATATTCATCATCAACAATTTTTACCTCGTGTAGAATTGTTTGTTATGGGTAGGTAGGTAAAGAAACTCACCTCTACCTCTCCTCCTCCCACTCCAGTCGAAGCTGAAGCAACAAAATAAAGTCTCAAGGATATAGCTACTACCTTTTTACAGAACCTAACCTAACCTAACAATCTAGCTATACAGACAGACACCTTGATTTCATTTCACCCACAACCCAGTCCACTAAATCACTTCACTACCTACGACTCCGGCTGCTCCAAAGGCACACGAACATACAATCTCCCATTCAGCATAACCGTCGCCGTTGTATGATTTGGATCAATCCTTGAAGGTAGGTTCAAAACCTACCCCAAATATCAACCAATCATCAACTGCCTGATCAGGGAAGACGTAATTCATTCATTTAATGCCTAAAACTAAAACAAGGACTGACCGGACCGGATAATTCTAATTTAATCTCTTATTATTGGTTAAACAGCTCAAACCTTCTTGAAAGGACCCACACCCCACGGATTGTATAGACTCATGGGCTCCCCACTTATAATCACTCTACCAGCAGGATCCAATGCAACTTTCACCTGAATTTCACCGTAAATTTGAATTATATAGCTACATTTTACTTTTATCCATTAATTGGGAGAAGAGTAGAGTAGAGTAGACAAATTACAAGTGAATGACAACATATATACCTCCTCCCGAAGAAGACCGGGGACTAGTGCATACACTTCAAAACAATCCTTCTGTAAAAAACAATACCGAATTCTCAGTGGAGAGACATCTATTCAAATTATATTCTCATGATTTAGTGTAAAAAATCGTAACTTACCGATCTTTGTACGTTGATCCTCACCCAATCTGCTGGAGGCCCAATATCAACGACGGCAATGTCCACTCTGCGGAGAGATTCCAGATTAAAATTGTACAGATGATAAGTTTTCATTTGGAATGTCGTCTATAATAAACAATCCTATGCACCATGGTACATAAATTAAATCAACCATATTTGGCTACCCCATATATAATCAGCTACATGGACCGTTAATCAACAAAACAAATGCTCATTAGAGATCCTTCTGCTCTACCTCTACCCGGTAAATAAACTGTAAGCGACCATACAGCATTAAATATAAATAATAATAATAATAAGGAAGGATCGTAACTTTGTAGAAGATTCAGTGGATATGGATTTCGCAGCATCCCCAGCATTTTCAGAGTTGCTTTGTTTCTTTCGTTCAACTGAGCCTTCATTGCAGAAATTCAAAACAAAAGAACAACTTTAGTCCCAACAGTGTGAGCTAATTGAGACTGTACAGGTAGGATACTACAAGAAATTTCAGAATCTGATCGAGGAGCTTACTACTGCTTTTAAGCTGCTGATCACATTTTTGCAAAGGCTTGGCACTTTTATCCTATGAACAAAAGAAAAAGGTACAGCCATTAAAACACATATTATGTAAGTACGCAGCTGAGGAGACAAAATAAGAAAATAATCGGTAAGTACATTTATAGTAGGATCACCGACTTCACCACTACTAAGCAAGCGTTGCAATGACCAATCCTGCATAGCACGTACTGCAGAATCCCTGTGAGCTCTATCGGAACTAGATGCCTATTCATGAAAAATAGACAAAATGCCAGGATGAATTGATAACCAGCTAATAGAAACCTCATTTTATAAGGAAAACAAAAAGACTTGGTGCAAAGGGAAGATCATATATGTATTAGAAAAAGTAATATTTATTAAATCTGATATCATATCTTAAGCCAAAAATGGAAGGGTATTATTTTACCATATAGTCACAATTGCATTACTGAATGTCATAATTTTTTTTTTGTTTGCCAAATAATGTCATAATGATAAGTTGTACAATATAATCATCAAAATTAAAGCATCCAAACCGAATAAGTACAGATCCATCAAATATGGTATTGGAGGTCAAGTTACATCTTTACCATAATATAATATGTATATACAGCTTTGTGATCCCAAAGTTACATGAAGAAGGTTCCTTAATAGACTCTCATTTTGGTTCCACGTCAATTGGTAAAATGGCTTGATATAACGTAAAAAAATGGGCTTTGCAGTTAAGCCTGCATCTAACCTGAAAGTACACTTAAATGCCAATCTCTTTCCTTTTGTTTAGTCATTATACAAGGCACATTGCAATATGGACTTTCAGATCCTTTTCTTTCACATGGAAGAGATACTTAACAAGGGATTGGAACTTAACATGAGATGCAGCAAGTATCATAACTCTAGATGCCCATACGGCCCACATATATAGACCATAAATTGAGCTGAAAACACAGATATATACATGAATAACATACTTTTCCACCATTTACAGAGGGCTCGGTATGGTATTATCTAAAAAGTCTTAAACTAAAGCAAGAAAAGTGGGAGTACAAAATTTAATCATCTCCCAAAAAAAAAAAGGAATTGAACTAAAGAACCTATACAAATAATAAACAGTCATACCTGCAGGCTATCAGTATTTGGAGTCACGGTAGGGGATGCAACAGACTGTTCACCACCATGAATCTTATCCTTCTCATAGTCAAGGAGAGCCTGAAGGAGGGAGTAAAGCTTAGACGTCTATTCAACGTACTCAGTAGGCTCAAGTGTATAGGACAACACAATTTCTCAATAACCGAATGATGCACAATTCCACGCATAGAAGCATGAACGGTGCTTCATACAGACACACAAAAAAAATAAAATAAATAAACAATGAGTACACATCCATCAAGAATACCTATCTTTATAAAAAAAAATATCATTCTCCTGCATGTATAATTCAAAAATCATTCATCGTCAAAAAGTTATGTGGAAACTATCTATACCACGGCCAAAAACATAAAAAGTTAAACCCTCCTTTTTAAGATTCTATTCTACTATGTAATGCATGTCACGGGCATCAAAGAATGAATACATATATACTCTTCTTACATTCTTCTGCATATAAGAAGAGTAATTATTAAATCAGCACAATTTGACGAGGCAGAATTTGACGATTAAAGAATAGTCGGGAAATCAGCACAATGAAGATGTCACTTTCTTCTTGCCAGATCCAGTGTCATCATCTTATGAGCCCAATGATCAATTTTCATTAAGATAGTTGAATAATACCTATAATGTTTGAATTATCTGTGTACAATGCCATGCAGCTCAGTATAGCTATCAGTAACCAAAGGATATCAAACTTAGAACAGCAGGAATGACATCATTATTTCCTCTTTTTTAGTTCTAAAGAGGGACCCCCCCCCCCCCCCCTCTTGAATGTAAGTTCTAAAGGATAACCTAAAACCAAAGTCCTGCGAGCTTTTAATTTTAATAAAAAAAAAAGGAATGGAATTATGGGGCATAGAATTAATATGTTAAAAGGTAACAAGAGCTAAACCTTCTCGTAAAAGACTCGAAACATCCATGAAACTTTAGTGCAAGTCCTGCACAAAAAACTGTACTTAGAAACACCAATCCAATGATAATACGACAATCTTTAGGAGGGTGAAGTGTTCTTCGTGGACTATCCCTTCAGAAGTTAAAAACTTAGATATACTAAAACTAGGTAAACTGTAAACAAAAAAACAGAGTGCCCGTATATACAGGAAGTAGGAAAACTGAACCTAGCTAAGAAAAAAAATAAGCAGCTGCTTCTTACTTCGGGGGTCTAAAGGACTCTCCAACACGTCGCCACAATTTACCCGATGTAACCTGCATATAGACAAATTATTCAACCAGATAAAAAAATGGCATTGCTCAATCCTTTGTGCTCAACTTGCTAAGGCATATAATAATGGTAAGAGTTACCTGACTTAATGCATAGCAATTTATAGATGCTACTACTATTTTTTTTTGGAAAAAAATTAATGTATACATGCTACTAGTACTACTAGCTAATATGCAATAATGTAGATATTGTGTTATTGCAGCATGCCAATCTGAGACTTTGATATGTCGGAGACTCGGAAGTGCTAGAATCGGAGGAACATTTCAAAGGAAAAGAGTGAGGTGATTTTACAAGCTCACTAAGGAGTTCTACTGGCAACACTAGCTGAGCCAAGTTCTTCCAAATTTCTACTGAACAAAATAATAATCCCCTATCGATTATAATACCTACCAAAAAATTCAACAAATCATTGCTACAAAAGGAAATACCCTAATGGCGAAAGAAGAGAAAATCACCCATTAGTTCTGTTACTTAGACTGTAGCATACACACAAAAATTTCCTCCCGACATTGCGTTTTGCCATAATACATCGACTAGTAATGACAAAAAGAAACTCTTACCTTTTCATAACCCCCCAGTCTAATAACAGCTCGCCACAACCTATTACCAGAAGGTCAGTCATAATCAGACACTGACATCATTCTGAAGCAAATATGGAAGTGGTTAAATAGAACTCATTATGAGAAAAAAGATCGGCAACTTACTTTAGGCAATTTAGACCCTTTCCATAAAACTTTGGAGGCTTGAATTCCATGCCTTTCTCCTTAAAGAAATTTTCCAGCTCATTCATGAAAGCCGATTGATCCTCCTCTGTTCCAGAGTCACTCTCCTCACCATCTTCATCTAAAAGAAACAAATCTTTCAATCTCGAGTTCACTCTTTCATTCAGAATTGCAATCGCAATTAATTTCTCAATATGCATCATCTCCTTAGTTGACGCTACAGCAACAGGAAGAACAATATTGCCATCTCCACCATTTTTAGGTTCAGCCATTTTGGCCTCATCTGCCTTATCTAGAGGGGCAACTCTCATGGCTTCAGGATTACTGGCTGAAACATTAGTATCAAGAAGAGCATCAGATCGAGGAAGGTCGCTATCTTGACCTTTGCTACCGATAACTAAAGTCGATTCCACACTCCCAGATTCCAGCTTCTCTGAACCTTGGCCATCTTTATTTTCAGAAGGTGATGCATCTGCCCCTATTCCCTCCTCCACTGCTTCACTCATTTCTTACTTCTACACGGAAGAACAAAAAAATATAATCATAATCAAGAAGCCACCTGACCTAACAAAGACACTTCCTCGTCTTCCTAATCCAAATTTTCTCATACATTAGAGCTTCAACCGCTACGAAAATTTAACGATGAGAGCAAAGAAAAAGCCTCCATGAAGCTAACTATCCTTCTGCATGAAAAATCATAAGAAAGCGAACAGCCACATTGTCGACGGAGTACTGAGACACTACCAGGTTAGTAGGTACAGATATTTCCGATCAAACAGAAAAAAAAACGCTCTAGCTTCTTCAGCAAATGCGAAAAGACAGCAAAAGAATACTCAACTTGCTGACAACTGAGCCTACTTACCTCGACGAAGACGGACTGAGATCCTCGGCCCGAGGCAGAGTCGCGGAGATCAGGACGAGCTGGAAAGTGGTGCAGAGCTAGAACGGTGGAGTAGAGTAAACCTGGTAGTTGAGCTCACGACGATAAACCCTGAAGAAACTGAGTTTTTGCCGTTGGCCGTTGGGAGCGCAGAGTGGTGGATCTTTCTTTCACCACGGTTAAGTTCTTGAAGAGGAAGAAATGAATGAATTGGAAAAAGAAGGAAAATGACTGAATGATGAAATAAGAAAAGACGGGATTGGAATGTTCTACCAAAAAGAAAGACAGGATTGGAAAGAGAGAAAATTTGGAATAAAAAAAATAAGCAAGACACGTTTTTTTTCTTTTCATTATTATTATATTATTATTGGGTGTAAAAAGAAAAACTAAAAACCGCTCGTACAGTACAAGGTTTTAAAAAAATATAAATATTATTATTTCAAGGAAATAGATAGAGAGACGATGAGAAGTACTAAAAGATCGGGTAGTTTTACATTTAACTGTCCCTATACATTTAAGGAGAATAGACTAATCTTGATAATAATAATAAATCAAATTTAATTTTATAGAATTTTAGTGGCCAATTTTTTTTTTTTTTTTTTTTTTTTTATAGAATTTCCAAAATTAAATCTTTAAAAATATTAAATAATTATTTTAAAAAATGACAATTCAAGAGTGCAAACCCAGTGTAAAATCTGACTCTTGGCTCGTGATCCCGCCAGATCCAAAATTAAGTTGGGTCAGACCCAAGGGGTGAGCAATGGTCCACCAAGATCAAAACCAAAACCAAGACCGCCCAAGACCAAGTCCAAAAGACCAAGTCCATTTTGGACCAAGACCATTGGTCCTTTTATTTTGGTCTTATTTGGTCCTGGTCTTAATTGTGGTCCAAGAACGAAAAGACTATTAAGACCATTTGAGACCATTTAGGACCATTAAGACCATTTATTATTAAAAAAAATTGAAAATAATAATAATAAAAGAAATTTTGAACGTCTCAAACTCTGAGAAATATATATATTATGAGAAATATATTTACTTTAAACAATAATATAATTTTTTATATATATAGTTTGACTGGTCAAAATTATTGCATAATTATTAGTCGTATCCTAATTTAGGATTACATATTTTAGGAAATTTCTCTGTATATTAAGTTTCATTTTCAAGTTCTATAATTATATTTATTTTAGAAAGAATTAACATATAATATATATAAAATAGATACGCATTTTTATTGCCAAAAATGTATTCTATGATCTTAGTTTCCACGTAAAGCCGATAGTAGACCTAATATAGATTTGAATTTATAATGATTTGGATCCATGACGAAGTTAGAATATTTTTCCATGCCTAAATTATTTAGTTTATTTAAAGAATGGCTTTTTGAAGCACCCACAAGTAGAAGAACCATTCGATGCGTAGTAATGGACTAACACGGTATTCTTGCGGATTCTTGTTATAAAATGTTGTGTTATTTACATCAACATCATTTGGAATCCTTATGTTTATATAATAATTGAAATAATTATAATAAGTTTCTCAATAATTATCCACAAGAAAAAACATTTAATAATTAGTTTATTATTTCATCTACTCCACTATATTATATATAATTATAATAAGTGCATTTTCAATTTATGATATGATTATTATAAAAATAATATTGTACAAATTAAAAATTAAAAATAAATAAATAAAATAAAATAAAATGGTCATAATGGTGTGGACCAAAACCAGGACCAAAAAGACTAAGACCATTTTAAATGGTCCTCCTGGTTTGGTCCTGAACCATTTAGAGGAGGACCATTTTTAAATGGTCTTACATGGTCTTGGTTGATCCTGACAATGACCAGACCATGCTTAGCCCGGCGGCAACTGAAGGCTTGGCTACGGCTGGTTCCATCGAGTATGAGTCAAGTTTTATCCTTGATCTGAGATATTTATTAAAAAAAATAGAGTAAGCTAGACGCATAATATAATATTGATCTTTAAGAATTATGATACTATAATTTTTTTTTAAAATGATACTAGAATTGAAGGTATGGTTTATTTTTTTTCCCCGCGTGGAAGTACTAGAAGGCATGGTAATGCAGCATGATGGGGGATAGGAAACGCAGAAATTCGTTGATTCAAAGAATACCGAAAATCTAACGCAAGGTTGAGGAAAAACCTCGATTTTTTTCATATATCCATAAACTGCCGTAAAATTCGGCTAACAATGCCTTAAATACTGAAAAGAAAAACTCTAACCTAGACAAAATACGAAATTAACAAAATTCCCAAACAAAACTGACAAATTACAAAAAGACCAAAAGAAACATAAAAATGCAAATTAGACCATCAAAACGATAGAATTTGGCCTAAAAACGTTAAACCCTATAATTTACTATAGGTCTTGCTCAAATTTCCATTTCCGCATGAAATATTGTACTCACACGCCAAAATCCGACGCTTTTCCAGCTTCGCCCACATCATTGTCTCTGGGGAAGAGAAGATTCGCCCTCGAATCTTGCGCAGTGATGACCAGTAATAGGAAGCATGAAGAAGAAAACGCACAGCCACATCATCATAAAAAATTTCACGTAATTGGGGAGGGTCAGGTTGTAAGCATAGGGTGATGGGCGCCGTAAATGGAAACTCATTATATGTATAAGTTACCTAAGACAATTTGGTAAATGTTACATTAGGACATTGGGCCAGACCCAAATCCCAATTGACATGAGGGGCCCAAAATATGGGTCTCCCTTATGCATAGGCCGGCCGAACTTATAAGGTGGGCAAAGTGGACTTTTGTCCACTTTTCTCCTCCTATAAATAAGAGGTGTCAGAGGTTTTATTAGGCTAATCATTAATCCATCCTTAGAGTGTTTTAAAGAGAAAAACCCTCCTCTCATAACACCACATCGTCTGAACCACTCATTCACCAAAGGGTGTGCCAATTTGCCTTCGAGCAAACACTCCGGAGATTCGTCCCTGCCAAGAATCAATCAGAGGCTTTCTTGTGGAGAATATACCGCGTAGGGATTCCTTAACAAGAATCTCTACGATTGCCGATCGGAGGACCGTGAACTTCCTGCTGCAGGATCTTGGGACTACGGATTTCGTCTGAGGTATGTGCGAATTTTCCGCTGCATAATGTCGATTACTAGCATGTACCATGTTTATAGTATCTGTAGTGATTACTCCCCGTAATCTAACATTGGTATAAGAGCATGTGTTAGGAGTTCATGATTTTGATAATTTGGTGTTCTTGAAAGTTTTAAAATTTGGACCGAAAATTTTAAAGAAAGAAAATTAAAATTTTCGAATTTTAATTTGTTAGTGGTCCGAAATTTTCATGATGTTCTTAGGAAAATTTGATGTTCATGATGTTCAAGAAAAAATGTGTTTTATCAAAATCGAACATTGGATTGTAAATCTTATTAAAATTTAATCTTGAAATTTGACCACTTGTTTCCAGTTTCATGTTTGTTCCGAAAACCCTAAGTAAATCATAAGGCAAATTTGTTAATTTCTTAGGCTCCAAATTGAAAAATTCGGCCGAAATATGCTAGGTATATTGTTTACCATATTTTAATTTTTTATTCTAGGTAACAATATATCTATAATTTGAAACATAAGGATAGATTCACATTAATATATAGAAATATATATGTAACTATCAATATATCTAGATAATTAATAGGGTTAAAGATATTATTGATAGATTTAGTTACTTAAAAGATTGAGAAAATATATTGTCAGTATATTTGTTACCCTATTAAAGTTATTGACAATAAATAAAATATATATTTATATATAAGAGCCGAAATTTACATATATATATATATATATATATATATATATATATATATTGTTGATTGATCTTGGGTCTACGGATCATCTTAAAGGTATGTACGAATCTTTCGCTGCGTAATTCCGATTACTAGTTTGTACCATGATTTAGTATCCGTAGTGATTACTCTTCGTAATCTAACAATTAAAACCCTACTTAGCCCACAAGAATATTTCGGCCCAAATCCTAGGGTAAGTGGGCCGGTCCAATTTGTAAACTGGTATGGGTTAAAACCGAACCGGGTTTTCTTAATCGGTTCGACCTAGTCGGGTCGGACCGGGTAACTAAGTGGATCTAACCAAACCAGTTTTGATTGTTGAACAAAAGATCCCTATTTTTATTGGACCGGTTCAGACTGAACCATATTTTGAAATTAAAACCGGGCCGAATCGATCCAGATTTTAGTGAACCGGACTCGAACCGGATTTTTCTGGACCGAACCGAATCGGACCAAAATTAACTGAACCGAACCGAATTTTTTCAAAACCGAATTCAAGTCAATTAAATAAAATATGGAGGTCAAGTTTTAAAAATCCAAATGTTTTGAACCTTAACTGGCATACACAGTGCTCAAGGGTTTATTATAATTCACATAACAATTAAACATTATTGCCTTATTTCGATTATGGGGATGGATCTCGGAGATACATGTTTTTGGTACATGATTAATTAGTGGGCTGAATTGCAATTGTTTATTATTCGATATATATTTATGCATGATTAGAACTGTCGTCTTGACTGAGTCAATCTAGCTGGATAATGCATGTTGGGGGCAGAGCCCTGGTTAAATATATGGTATGAGCACTAGAATAGACATGCTGTGATGGTTGAAATTGCCTAGGAAGCATGTCTAGAATGATGCGAAATTGAATATAAGCATGAATTGCAAATCAGCCCCTAATGTTTAAAATATTTTTAAAATCAAAAACCAGTCGCCAAATGTGTATGATTGATGTGGAAGTTTCATTTTTTGACACGTATGCTAAAATGTTGAGGATGTAGACGCATTTAATAATTTACTTGGAAGTAGAATTATGTATGCTAGCATGAGTTCCTCGGAACATTAGACGCATGACACGTAAACATGAGTGTGGTTTGTGTGATGGATGTTACTTGCTTATGATGATTTCACATGGATAGTAGAATTATATATGCATAAGTAAGTTCATCAGAATATTTTTTTAAAATAAAAAGGGCCTTGAGAAAGCCTAGATCGGGTATGCTTGTTTAAAAAATTCTCGTTCCGGTAATTTGAGATTAAAACCGTTTTAAAAGATTGATCTATTGGATTGAAGACGAAAGTGATGTGAACTCTTTCACAGCCATCTTACTGGTGGTCGGTTGGTTCAGATGACTGAGGAATCGTTACTTGTTGCATTCCATCTTAATAGATATCTGATGTATGCAATTTTTTCTCAAAATGTTATTGTCTCCCTGATTTTGCGTGATTATCAGTGTGTTAGTTTTCATGGCTAAACCGGTACAGTTCTATGAACCTCGCAATCTGGACGGCATGGATTATGATGCATGGAGAGATAATGTTATGGAGCTCCTGATCGCTGCGGATCTTGACGATCAAGTCAATCCGAAAGCGAAAAGAATGAGCATGGATGAATATGGAAACCCGCATGAGAGCAACAACAAGAAAATGTTGAGAAAGGATCATAATGCACGGGACTTAATTCTCTCAAAACTGTCAACTGAAGTAGAATGAGAGTTTATACAACTCAGCGCATGATGGGTTCGACTACAGCCGTTAGGCCCTTTAACGGTGAGGAAACGGCGAATGGGCCCGATGGGCCCTAAACGAAGGCCAAGCTGGCCCAGACAAAGGCTCCCGACGAAGAATGCCCGAGGATGAGAGGTCCCGACAGAGTCGGACCTGACAGGCGAGCTGAATGCTCCCGACGAGATGCCTCTGAGTAGGCCCCGATGATGAATCCCTGAGAACAATAGGCCCTGTCACGATGACGAGGGGCCCCGAGCGGTGACACAACGAGATAACTCTGGAGTCCCCGATGTTAGTCGGGACTCATTATCAGAGGATAAGGCCGAGATACGCGGGGCGTGGCCGAGATACGCGGAACGTGGTTAAGATACACGGAGCGTGGCCGAGATACGCGGGGCGTGGCCGAGATAAGCGAGATCATGGCCTAGATAGGCGGGATCACACCCGAGATACACGGGATACGGGCTAACCACCCCCATCGGTTCACCAGGTAACTGAGGTATCTCTTCGCCTATAAAAGGGCAAGAGGTCACCTCAGATGATTTACGTTGAAATACCTTTACTTGAGATTATTGCTTGCCAGTCCGTACGAGATACTCATTTAAGCATCAGAGAGGGATTCTGGGTCACCGCCCGGTCTATCCCCGCTTGCAGGATTACGTGGAGCGAAGGAGCTAGGGTTGCCGTCAAAGACCGTACCGGAGTTCCACCGAGATCCAACATTGGCGCCGTCTGTGGGAAGCAAACAAAAAGCTGATATGCCTTCTACTCGTTCAATGGCGGCTGGCAAGCAAAGAAGGCAAGGACAATCTGGTGGTTCTCGCCACCCCGCTGCAACAACTCTGAATTCACTGCCAGAACAGGAGGAAAACCAGAACCATCCCGCTGCTGAGCTCTCCCAGACAGGGGGGCATAACGAAGGTCCCGAAGAGATTGCTGCTCAACACCAGGGCAATGGGGAGCAGGAGGCTCCCCCAGCTGCGGACCTGACGAGGGCTGTGGCGGAAGCCATGCCTATGTTTTTGGCAGCCGTGGAGGCTCTCTTGGATCGGAGAGAGGCTACGAGGAGGCAGGAGGAGATGCCCCCGTTAGAAGAAGTGCCCCCACCCGCAGAGGTTCAAAACGTACGGGAGGCTCCACCCCGAGGCCAGGACATGAGTAGGGTGTCCGTTCAGCCGGAGAGATTCGTGGTTGATGGGCCAGGACCAGTGCAGCACAGGACCATTCCCCTGAATGGTCCCATCACCCCCGATCAAGTGGTGAAGATCGTGAACATCTGCATGGGAGAGCAGAAACCGCTGGTGTCGGAGCTGAGGGACCGATCCACTCATCCCTTCGTTCCCCGACTGATAGACACCCTCGCCCCGCCAGGGCTGGGTATCCCCGAGATTAAGGAGTATGACGGCGAAGGAGATCCAGTTCGTCATGTCCAGAAGCACCTCATGGCGTGTCTGGGAAGAGCCCCGACCGAGGATATCGTGTGTACGTTGTTCCCAAATACACTCGGTGAGAGAGCCTTAACCTAGTTCTTCAGTCTGCCCCCAGGATGCATCACCTGCTGGGCGGACATGCACGACCGCTTCATTCGGCAATACCAGGGTCGCAGACGTTTGTTAAAGAGTGTGAGGTCCCTGACCCAGGTGGTACAGAGACCCGATGAGTCGCTGGCGCACTATTACCAACGATACACCGCCAGCGTGGCAGAGATAGACGAGGAGATCTCAGAGGGCGAAACCATCCGTACCTTCTGTTGGATCTCGGTGGAACTCCGGTACGGTCTTCGACGGCAACCCTAGCTCCTTCGCTCCACGTAATCCTGCAAGAGGGGATAGACCGGGCGGTGACCCAGAATCCCTCTCCGATGCTTAAATGAG
The DNA here is from genome assembly GCA_036873135.1 of Clarkia xantiana subsp. parviflora. NCBI lineage: Eukaryota > Viridiplantae > Streptophyta > Magnoliopsida > Myrtales > Onagraceae > Clarkia > Clarkia xantiana. The sequence continues at coordinate 11,833,113 of JAPTYO010000012.1, read as the reverse complement.
TATCTCGTACGGACTGGCAAGCAGTAATCTCAAGTAAAGGTATTTCAACGTAAATCATCTGAGGTGACCTCTTACCCTTTTATAGGCGAAGAGATACCTCAGTTACCTGGTGAACCGTTGGGGGTGGTTAGCCCGTATCCCGTGTATCTCGGGTGTGATCCCGCCTATCTAGGCCATGATCTCGCTTATCTCGGCCACGCCCCGCGTATCTCGGCCATGCTCCGTGTATCTTAACCACGTTCAGCGTATCTCGGCCACGCCCCGCGTATCTCGGCCTTATCCTCTGATAACGAGTCCCGACTAACATCGGGGACTCCAGAGTTATCTCGTTGTGTCACCGCTCGGGGCCCCTCGTCATCGTGACAGGGCCTATTGTTCTCAGGGATTCATCATCGGGGCCTACTCAGAGGCATCTCGTCGGGAGCATTCAGCTCGCCTGTCAGGTCCTACTCTGTCGGGACCTCTCATCCTCGGGCATTCTTCGTCGGGAGCCTTTGTCTGGGCCAGCTTGGCCTTCGTTTAGGGCCCATCGGGCCCATTCTCCGTTTCCTCACCGTTAAAGGGCCTAACGGCTGTAGTCGAACCCATCATTTGCCCCCAAGACATGAGGGACTTTTAGTTCGTCGTGTCTTTCAACTCCCGACCTCCCGACATTGGAGTCGGGAATCTTTCCCTTGGTATAGTCACTCAGCACTAATCTCTTCATTCACGTTTCCTCGATGTTTTGTGGATAACTGCCAAATCCGAGGGGACTCCTCGGTTCCCTAGTTCATTAAATGTAGCAGATAGTGAAGCGACGTCTTCGGCACTCGTGCCTGATTTTTCGCGTCTGTTTTTTCTGAAAAGTGCTTTTCAGGCCGTTTCATCATTACGCCCGTTGCCATTCTGCACGTTCCATATCAACGGCTCAGATTAGAACTCTTCGACTTCGACGATTCGGATCGAAGTGTCCCTTCAACTGTCCTCTTTGCCTATAAAACCCTAACCGTGGGTGTTGAATCACTTTTACCGTCCTCGAATTTTCAGGAGCTCTCTACAACCTTTGTGAATTCAAGATTTTGCGATTCCGAAGACCATTAGTGATTTTTCGATCATCTTCCCGGCAACGCTCAATTCATTCCTTCAACCTCCGATTCTTCATGTCTGGTAAGGATTTCTTCCTCGTTGCCTGCTCATTTTTCCCTTATTTGCAGCTTTCCGAAAATCCCACTGTGCCTTCCTTGCTATTGCTACTTTTCAGACAGCAGATCCAGCTCCGAAGGAAGAAAGCCCTTCAAGTTTGATTATGCTCTTAACGATATCTCTAGTACTGCCTATGATGCAGCCCTTCGGAAGGGATGCATCACTTCCACCTTGGAGCCTCGCTTCCCATACCCTTGGCCACGCCTCCCGGGTAATCTTGAGGTTACCCGTCCCTTGAAAGGGGAGGTATTTGTCTCCACGGGGAAAATATCGGCGGGGATTAGGTTCCCTTTTTGTGGTAATCTGGTCGAGATGTGCCAGCATTACAAAACTCACCCGACCACCTTCTCTCCGCACGCCATTCGCTTGTGGAACGCTTTCCAGGTCCTCTGCTTCCGACAGCGGTGGGTATACAGCCTCAAGCTCTTCAGGACCTTCTACGGGATGAAGTGCAACGAGTCGGGGGTTTGTGCCTTCTACCCCCGTATGCCGAAGTGGACCAAGGCACAGCTTGGACGGTGTAACTGGACCAATGACACCTGGAAGGTAGTCAAGGGTCGGGGACTCCTGGTTGATACGGGGTCTGACAATAGTGGATGGAAGAGAAGCTACTTCTTCGTCCAAAACTCCTCGATCCCATGGCCTCGATGGGAGGTGGAAGCGGACTCTCCTCCCGCTTTCCACACCTACACCGATGAAGACTTCCAGACTCTTCAACTTATCCAGCTTTACCGATGGGGGGAGTCATACACTCCCCTCGACGCTAACTCTCTCGTGGAGCGGGACCTGGTGAATGCCGGGATTCGACTCCTCGACATAATCTCCGGGGGGCAGCTCTTCGATGGCCCCTCCAATATGGTTCCCTGGGTAATTCTCTGACTCTTTTCTTTTACTGTTTGCAGCCAAGAAGGTATCCGTGCTGACCGATCTGTTCCTTAAGCAGGGGGAGACCGATGCTGTCCGCCCTTCGCGGAAGAGGAAGTCCGCCAAGAAGCTGCTGCTCCGTCGGGGTCTCCTTCTGCGGAGCAACCTAAGCGGAAGCGCGTGGATCTGGACCAACTCTTTGACGTCCAGAACGCTGAAGAAGGTAAAAAGCTCCGTCTCGCTATTAAATCGTATAGGAGGATGGTTCCGAAGGATTTGATTTCTTCAACCAAGGAGGCCCGTATTGCTGACGTTAGACGAATCCTTCGAGGTGAAACTCCTCGTGTCCTGAAGGCGGGTTACTATCACTACCACGGGAAGGATCAATACGTCTCCCGACGCATTGTTTGGTGTAAGAATCCTGATGAACTCCCCGATTACATTTCTGAAGCCTCTCATCCTCTAGGTGCAGGTCGCTCGGGAGCTCCGTTGGGTGCTAAAGCTTCCGCGGGTGCACCGTCTTCAACAGGGGCGCCTTCTTCAACTGGGGAGAAAACCCCGACCGGCGAACAATTTCGTCGGGTGGAAACCTTGGACTTCTCCGAGGAGACTGATGAGGGTGGCTCCCTTCGTCATCGTCGGAGGACGGGGCAGTCCCCCTTGAAACCAACCTCTCAAGGGCTGCCCCCTTCATCATCTTCACCGCAGCAGCGACAGCCGTCGCCCATCCATAACTTCACTCCTTCCCCCGTCCGGGTCGAGCCGGAGGCGTGTCCCTCCACGACTCGTGCTGGTTTTTCCCCCTCCCTTTCGACGGAAGTTTCTACAGAGCCTTCGACCCTGCGCAGGTGGATGCTCCCTGGACTCCAATCCAAACATTGCAAGGGGTCCAGCTTCGACAAGGGGACCAGTATGAGGACTTGGCTCTGCATCTGCTGGCAGGCTCGATCCTGCCCACCATGCGGTACCCGATTTCCCTGGATTGGGAGGCGATGCATCGGGATGTTCGAGAGATGTCCATGCGTCGGATAGAGGTAAAACTTCGCTTCTCCTTCTTCATTGGTAAGGTTGGTTGTTTGTCCATTAATCATTTTTCTTTCTTCTATTGTAGGAGCTCGGGGACTTCAACCGTCTTTTTGGGTACCTCATCGCCTGTGATGAGTCCCGAGAGCGGGACCGGGCAACCATCGACAAGCTTAAGGAGGATCTCGGGGCCTCCCAGTCTTCTCGGGGGGAAACTTGTCAAGGAGCAGGCCCTTCTCGACCAAAAGGTTCAGGGCCTCTTAAAGCAGGTCAGGGATTTTGAGGGACTCCTGAGGCGGGAGCGACAGGAGCGGCAGGCTGCTGAGGACAAGCTGGTCCTCGAGAAAAAGGCTCTAGAGGAGCAAGTCGCGGGGGTTCCTGCGCAGCTGGTCGCGGCTGAGGTCAAGGTCCGGGAGGATTATCGGGGGGTCTGAAGACTTCCAGGCTGATGCTATGAAGTTCTTCGGCGCGGAGGTGGAGAATACTCTCTTCAATGCGGTTGAGGAGCTCCACCTGGAGTATGGCGACGCCATCAACTTCGACAAGTCTCCTTCTCTCGCTCCCTTCGCGAAGAAATACTTCGCCCTTTCGGAGGAGAGTGATGGGGGGAGTACTCCCGCTATTGTCGAAGATGCCGCAGAGCTTCCAAGTGCTGATGCTCCGATAGTAGATCCTCCCGCGGCTGACCCTGCGGAGCCTTCTGCCGCCGACCTCGCGGACCCAGCTCCCGCGGATGCCGCTGACAAGGACCAAGCGTAACTGCTTATCTTTAGAGTCCTTGTATTTTCTTCGCTTTTGTAATCGTCGGGCCTTTGAACCCTTAATTATCAGACTTTCTTAGTTCCAATTTCTTCAATGCACTTCTCCAAGTGGCTTTGCTATACTTGCTTAGGTCGATACTTCGACACTTAAGACATTCTCGTACATCACTCAAGACGATTTACTAACTTGCACCACTTAAGGCGACTTATCATCATGCGCCACTTAAGGCGGCTTTTCAATACTCAGAATAGATCTAAGAAACATGCATCACTTAAGACGACTTAATCTCGTGCATCACTTAAGACGACTTTTTAATCTCGCGCATCACTTAAGACGACTTCATAATACTTAGAATAAATCTAAGAATCGTGCACCACTCAAGGCGACTTGGTATCGTGCACCACCTAAGGCGACTTTTCAGTACTTAGAGTAAATCTAAGAATCGTGCACCACTCAAGGCGACTTTTCTCGTGCACCACTTAAGGCGACTTTTCTCGTGCACCACTTAAGGCGACTTTTCTCATGCACCACTCAAGGCGACTTTATAATGCTTAGATTAAATCTAAGAACAACTCTGATCGGAAGCAACCTCTTTATTTATTGATGGCACAAAATTGGTTTACATCGAATTAAACGATAAACAGCATACACCACCTAAGGCGATTTTATATCGGGCACCACTTAAGGCGACTTTCATCGGGTACCACTTAAGGCAACTTTCATCGGGCACCACTTAAGGCGACTTTCATCGAGCATGGTGTTTCTTCAAGTGTTCGCCACTAAAAGAATGCTTCAATACTCTGCCATCGAGGTCTTCCAATTTGTACGCATTTGAAGCTGGCATCCCCACGACCTTATAAGGTCCTTCCCATTTTGGTGACATCTTGTTGATTCGATCAAAAAGGGTAAACTCGTTGCGACGCCAAACCAGCTCCCCGACGAAGAATTGTCGGGACTTAACTCGCCGATTGTAATACCTAGCCGTCGCCAAACGCATTCGAGCCTGGACTTCATCGGCTTCCCGCCTCTCTCTTCGAGCAGGTCCAAGTCCAGACGTCTCATCTCATCATTTGTCAGAGGCTCGTAATATCTCATCCGATGAGACGCCACAGCTACCTCCACGGGGGCGACAGCCTCCGTGCCGTAAACGAGGCCAAACGGGGTCTCCCCTGTTGATCGTTTGGGTGTCGTTCTAACAGCCCAAAGCACGTTTTCCAGTTCGTTCAGCCATTTTCCCTTCAAGGCATAGACCCTCTTCTTTAGGCCATCCATCACGATTTTGTTGGCTGATTCCACCTGACCGTTAGTCTGAGCATGACGTACGGAAGCTGTCCGATGCTCAATGTTCAACTCCTCCAGATACTCCCTCACCTGGGAGCCGTTAAACGGTGGACCGTTGTCGCTGATCACCACCTTAGGAATCTCGTATCTGGACACAATATGGGTCTGGAGGAACTTGACGATCTGGTTCCCCGTCGTTTTGGCCAACGCCTTTGCCTCTATCCATTTCGAAAAATAATCGATAGCTACAAGTAAATACTTACATTGACCTTGTGCTTGTGGAAGAGGTCCCACCAAGTCGATGCCCCATTGCGCGAAGGGCCAAGCGCTCTTGATGGATGTCAGATTAGAGGCCGGAGCTACGATACTCGGGGCATACCTCTGGCACGCGTCACAGGATCGGACCAACGCCGTCGCTTCCTTGCTCATCGTAAGCCAATAATAGCCCAAGTTTAGCACTTTCCTCATAATGGATCGGGCCCCTTCATGACAAGCCGCGACCCCTCCATGCACCTCCTTCAGGATTCGATTTGTATCGGGTTCTGCCACGCATTTCAAGTACGGAGTCGAGAACCAGCCCTTCTTGTATAGTTGATTGTCCAGCATCACGTAATTAGCCGCGATCCGACGTATCCTGTCGGCTGCTACTTTATCATCGGGGACTGTCCCTGTAGTCAGGTACGCGACTATCGGGGTCATCCAAGTGGGCTCCTCCTCCGATCTTGCCTCAATGGTACACACCTGTGTCAGATCGATGGTCGATAAGATCACCTTCTCCAAGAAGTGCACCTTCCGATTTTCTTCCAAGGGTGCCCCCAGGGCAAATTTGATCAGGGCGTCTGCCTCTACGTTTTCCTCCCTCGGGATTGCCTCGATGTCGAAGATTTTAAAGCTCTCCTTCAGGGTTTGTACCTCGCGCAGATACTTCTTCATTATCGGGCTCCTCGCTTCGTATCGCCCTTGAACTTGATTCACGATTAAAGCTGCGTCACACTTCACTTTCAAGTGATCGACTCCAGTGCCTTTAGCAGTGATAAGAGCTTCATACTCCGCTTCGTTGTTTGTGGCCTTGAATGTTAAAGCTAAGGCGTATCGGAGCGGTTCACCTTCACCCGGTGGTATCAACAAAAAGCCTGCTCCTGATCCGTCCGAACTCGAGGAGCCATATGTGTACATTTCCCAGGTATTTTCCTCGTTTGGCTATTCTGATTGCTCTGCTCTCTCTGGTTGTTCTTCTGTCGGGACTTCCATGGTTGCCCCCTCTACAGGGCCCGCTTCTTCTAGATCGGGGGCTGTAGATTCTGCTATAAAATCCGCCAATGCCTGGCCCTTAATGGCCGTTCTTGGAGCAAAGTGTATGCGAAACTCACTAAGCTCTACTGCCCACTTCACTAACCTCCCCGACGCATCCGGTCGGTTCAAAAAATGCTTCAGAGGCTGGTTCGTCAACACAGTAATCTCGTGTGCATGGAAATAAGGCATTAGCTTCCGAGCAGTAATAATCAGCGCAAAGAGATACTTCTCAACGGCAGGATAATTCAATTCAGACTTGGCAAACGCCTTGCTTACATAATAGACGGGGACTTGATTACCCTCGACAACCTTCACTAACACAGAGCTAATGGCAAATTCAGAAACAGCCAAATAAAGATAGAGCAGCTCGCCTGGAACCGGTTTCGCCAACGGCGGGAGGGTGCGAAGGTGCTGCTTGAGTGCCTGGAACGCTTCTTCACATTTGGCGGTCCACTCGAATTTCTTGTTGGCCCTCAGGACTTCAAAAAACGGCATTGATCGGTCGCTGGCTTTGGACAGGAAGCGATTCATTGCAGCCAGTCGGCCATTCAGCACTTGTACCTCCCGATGGTTTGTCGGAGACTGCATCTCCTCAATCGCCCTCAGCTTCTCGGGATTCACCTCAATTCCTCTCTGGCTCACCATAAAGCCCAAAAATTTCCCTGAGTGGACTCCGAAGGCGCATTTCGTCGGGTTTAAACGAACCTGATGAAGCCTCATCCGCTCGAACGCTAGGGTTAGGTTGTGCACATGATCCTCAGCTTGTCGGGACTTCACTACCATGTCATCCACGTAAGCCTCCATGGTTTCCCCAAGCATATCTCCGAACAGCTTGTTCACCATCCGCTGATAGGTTGCCCCAGCATTGATCAACCCGAAAGGCATGACATCGTAATGATAGACATCACTGTCTGCATAGAATGCTGTGTGAGGAGCGTCTTCCTTTACCATCTTGATCTGGTTGTAGCTCGAATACGCATCCATGAAGCTCAACAGCTCATGTCCCGATGTGGCATCCACCAATTGGTCGATTCTCGGGAGTGGGTAACAGTCCTTCGGGCAGGCTTTATTCAGGTCGCGAAATCAACACACATCCGCCACTTCCCATTGCTCTTCTTCACTAGTACCGGGTTAGCGACCCAAGTCTGGAATCGGAGCTCTTTAATAAACCCAGCGTCGAGCAACCTGCCCACCTCCTGCTGGATCGCGATCTTCTTGTCTGTGCCCATCGGACGCCTTTTCTGCGTGATGGGTTTGATCGCGGGATCTATCTTCAGCTCGTGTACGATCACATCAGGGCTGATTCCTGGCATATCGCTCGGGGACCAGGCAAACAGCTCTTTGAACTCCTTCGGCAACTCGATTAATTTTTGGGCTGTCTCCTCAGTCAGAGCAGATCCGATTTTCACCTTCCTCTGGGGTCCATCGATCTCAACTTCTTTTGGATCTTGTACGGGGGCGGGACGCCCAAACTCCTCTCTAGGATCTGTATCTGTCTGGAGGACAGTCATGGCTTCTCGCCTCCTTCTTCGGGTGGCGTTAACATAACATTTTCGGGAAGCTACCTGGTCACCCTTGACTTCTCCGACTCCGTGGTCGGTCGGAAACTTCATCTTCTGGTGCACTATCGAGGCAACTGCCATCAGGGGGTTGATGGTGCTTCTCCCGATGATCGCGTTGTAAGTCCCCGCGGAATCAACTACCACGAACTCCACGTTCCTCCTTTCTGATTTCCACCCACTACCGAACTCCACTGGTAAGGTGATTACTCCTAGCGGGTAGGAGGTAGAACCAGAGAACCCGACCATCGGGAAGTTTGCCTCCTTCAGATATTTCTTCGTTTTTCCCATAGCCTCCAGTGCATCCATAAATAGAATATCGGAGGAGCTCCCTCCGTTGATCAGAATTCGCTTCATCTCGTACCCGTCTACATCCAAGGTCACCACCAAGGCGTCATCGTGCGGGGTCTCCACGCCTATGAGATCCTCCGACGAAAAGGAGATCACCATCTCTTCTTTCAAGGTCCAGGATCGGGACCTCTTGCCCAGCACCACAGCCGCAGGAATTCTAGAGGCGTAAACCTCCCGAGAGGACGAAGTATCACCTCCAGCAGCAAATCCTCCGTGGATCACATTAATGGTGCCCCGCCGTTCTTTGCGGGCACCGGACGGCTCCGGATCAGACCTCTTTTTCTTTGGGGACCGATCGCGGGATCGAGAAAGGGACCGCGATCGGGACCGAGAGCGGGATCGACACCGCTTGTCCCCAACGAACCCCTTGAGCTTCCCCTTCTGGATCAGTTTTTCGATCTCCTTCTTTAGCTCCCGAAAATGGTTGGTGTCGTGACCATTTGCGCGGTGAAATCGACAGTAGCGATCCGTGCTGGATCCTAAGAATTCTCCATCCTTCTTTGGGGGGTATCTGGAGATACCTTGTCGTTCCATGACCGTTAGTACCTCCGCCATGGAGCAGTTGAGAGGAATGTCGAGATCCTCCCGCTTGTCCTTCCTTGAGGAACGCCTATCGTCCCTCCGATCAGAGCGACCTCGATTCCGACTGCTCTCGGGTTTACCCTTCGACTTATGATCGTCAAAAGGTTTAACCAACTGCTTCCCTTTATTCGACTTCGGGGGTTCGAGCTCTCCAGCGGCTATCTTCGACTCCTGAACATCGATTTGCCGCTTCACCCTTTTCTGCAGCGCCTCCATATTCCATATAGCTTTCTCAGCCACGCTGTGCATCAGGTCGGAACCATAGGGGGCTGTCAGGTTCCGAATGAAGGTACGGATGGTTTGAAGGCTGTCAGGTGCATCAGTATAGCAAAGCCACTTGGAGAAGTGCATTGAAGAAATCGGAACTAAGAAAGTCTGATAATTAAGGGTTCAAAGGCCCGACGATTACAAAAGTGAAGAAAATACAAGGACTCTAAAGATAAGCAGTTAGGCTTGGTCCTTGTCAGCGGCATCCGCGGGAGCTGGGTCCGCGAGGTCGGCGGCAGAAGGCTCCGCAGGGTCAGCCGCGGGAGGATCTACTATCGGAGCATCAGCACTTGGAAGCTCTGCGGCATCTTCGACAATAGCGGGAGTACTCCCCCCATCACTCTCTTCCGAAAGGGCGAAGTATTTCTTCGCAAAGGGAGCGAGAGAAGGAGACTTGTCGAAGTTGATGGCGTCGCCATACTCCAGGTGGAGCTCCTCAACCGCATTGAAGAGAGTATTCTCCACCTCCGCGCCGAAGAACTTCATAGCATCAGCCTGGAAGTCTTCAGACCCCCCGATAATCCTCCCGGCCCTTGACCTCAGCCGCGACCAGCTGCGCAGGAACCCCCGCGACTTGCTCCTCTAGAGCCTTCTTCTCGAGGACCAGCTTGTCCTCAGCAGCCTGCCGCTCCTGTCGCTCCCGCCTCAGGAGTCCCTCGAAATCCCTGACCTGCTTTAAGAGGCCCTGATCCTTTTGGTCGAGAAGGGCCTGCTCCTTGACAAGTTTCCCCCCGAGAAGACTGGGAGGCCCCGAGATCCTCCTTAAGCTTGTCGATGGTTGCCCGGTCCCGCTCTCGGGACTCATCATAGGCGATGAGGTACCCAAAAAGACGGTTGAAGTCCCCGAGCTCCTACAATAGAAGAAAGAAAAATGATTAATGGACAAACAACCAACCTTACCAATGAAGAAGGAGAAGCGAAGTTTTACCTCTATCCGACGCATGGACATCTCTCGAACATCCCGATGCATCGCCTCCCGATCCAGGGAAATCGGGTACCGCATGGTGGGCAGGATCGAGCCTGCCAGCAGATGCAGAGCCAAGTCCTCATACTGGTCCCCTTGTCGAAGCTGGACCCCTTGCAATGTTTGGATTGGAGTCCAGGGAGCATCCACCTGCGCAGGGTCGAAGGCTCTGTAGAAACTTCCGTCGAAAGGGAGGGGGGAAAAACCAGCACGAGTCGTGGAGGGACACGCCTCCGGCTCGACCCGGACGGGGGAAGGAGTGAAGTTATGGATGGGCGACGGCTGTCGCTGCTGCGGAGAAGATGATGAAAGCCCTTGAGAGGTTGGTTTCAAGGGGGACTGCCCCGTCCTCCGACGATGACGAAGGGAGCCACACTCATCAGTCTCCTCGGAGGAGTCCAAGGTTTCCACCCGACGAAATTGTTCGCCGGTCGGGGTTTTCTCCCCAGTTGAAGGAGGCGCCCCTGTTGAAGACGGTGCACCCGCGGAAGCTTTAGCACCCAACGGAGCTCCCGAGCGACATGCACCTAGAGGATGAGAGGCTTCAGAAATGTAATCAGGGAGTTCATCAGGATTCTTACACCAAACAATGCGTCGGGAGACGTATTGATCCTTCCCGTGGTAGTGGTAGTAACCCGCCTTCAGGACACGAGGAGTTTCACCTCGAAGGATTCGTCTAACGTCAGCAATACGGGCCTCCTTGGTCGAAGAAATCAAATCCTTCGGAACCATCCTCCTATACGATTTAATAGCGAGACGGAGCTTTTTACCTTCTTCAGCGTTCTGGACGTCGAAGAGTTGGTCCAGATCCACGCGCTTCCTCTTAGGTTGCTCCGCAGAAGGAGACCCCGACAGAGCAGCAGCCTTCTTGGCGGACTTCCTCTTCCGCGAAGGGCGGACAGCATCGGTCTCCCCCTGCTTAAGGAACAGATCGGTCAGCACGGATACCTTCTTGGCTACAAACAGTAAAAGAAAAGAGTCAGAGAATTACCCAGGGAACCATATTGGAGGGGCCATCGAAGAGCTGCCCCCGGAGATTATGTCGAGGAGTCGAATCCCGGCATTCACCAGGTCCCGCTCCACGAGAGAGTTAGCGTCGAGGGGAGTGTATGACTCCCCCCATCGGTAAAGCTGGATAAGTTGAAGAGTCTGGAAGTCTTCATCGGTGTAGGTGTGGAAAGCGGGAGGAGAGTCCGCTTCCACCTCCCATCGAGGCCATGGGATCGAGGAGTTTTGGACGAAGAAGTAGCTTCTCTTCCATCCACTATTGTCAGACCCCGTATCAACCAGGAGTCCCCGACCCTTGACTACCTTCCAGGTGTCATTAGTCCAGTTACACCGTCCAAGTTGTGCCTTGGTCCACTTCGGCATACGGGGGTAGAAGGCACAAACCCCCGACTCGTTGCACTTCATCCCGTAGAAGGTCCTGAAGAGCTTGAGGCTGTATACCCACCGCTGTCGGAAGCAGAGGACCTGGAAAGCGTTCCACAAGCGAATGGCGTGCGGAGAGAAGGTGGTCGGGTGAGTTTTGTAATGCTGGCACATCTCGACCAGATTACCACAAAAAGGGAACCTAATCCCCGCCGATATTTGCCCCGTGGAGACAAATACCTCCCCTTTCCGGGGACGGGTAACCTCAAGATTACCCGGGAGGCGTGGCCAAGGGTATGGGAAGCGAGGCTCCCAGGTGGAAGCGAGGCTCCCGAAGGGCTGCATCATAGGCAGTACTAGAGATGTCGTTAAGAGCATAATCAAACTTGAAGGGCTTTCTTCCTTCGGAGCTGGATCCGCTGTCTGAAAAGTAGCAATAGCAAGGAAGGCACAGTGGGATTTTCGGAAAGCTGCAAACAAGGGAAAAATGAGCAGGCAACGAGGAAGAAATCCTTACCAGACATGACGAATCGGAGGTTGAAGGAATGAATTGAGCGTTGCCGGGAAGATGATCGAAAAATCACTAATGGTCTTCGGAATCGCAAAAGCTTGAATTCACAAAGGTTGTAGAGAGCTCCTGAAAATTCGAGGACGGTAAAAGTGATTCAACACCCACGGTTAGGGTTTTATAGGCAAAGAGGACAGTTGAAGGGACACTTCGATCCGAATCGTCGAAGTCGAAGAGTTCTAATCTGAGCCGTTGATATGGAACGTGCAGAATGGCAACGGGCGTAATGATGAAACGGCCTGAAAAGCACTTTTCAGAAAAAACAGACGCGAAAAATCAGGCACGAGTGCCGAAGACGTCGCTTCACTATCTGCTGCATTTAATGAACTAGGGATCCGAGGAGTCCCCTCGGATTTGGCAGTTATCCACAAAACATCGAGGAAACGTGAATGAAGAGATTAGTGCTGAGTGACTATACCAAGGGAAAGATTCCCGACTCCAATGTCGGGAGGTCGGGAGTTGAAAGACACGACGAACTAAAAGTCCCTCATGTCTTGGGGGCAAATGATGGGTTCGACTACAGCCGTTAGGCCCTTTAACGGTGAGGAAACGGCGAATGGGCCCGATGGGCCCTAAACGAAGGCCAAGCTGGCCCAGACAAAGGCTCCCGACGAAGAATGCCCGAGGATGAGAGGTCCCGACAGAGTCGGACCTGACAGGCGAGCTGAATGCTCTTGACGAGATGCCTCTGAGTAGGCCCCGATGATGAATCCCTGAGAACAATAGGCCTTGTCACGATGACGAGGGGCCCCAAGCGGTGACACAACGAGATAACTCTGGAGTCCCCGATGTTAGTCGGGACTCGTTATCAGAGGATAAGGCCGAGATACGCGGGGCGTGGCCGAGATACGCGGAACGTGGTTATGATACACGGAGCGTGGCCGAGATACGCGGGGCGTGGCCGAGATAAGCGAGATCATGGGCTAGATAGGCGGGATCACACCCGAGATACACGGGATACGAGCTAACCACCCCCAACGGTTCACCAGGTAACTGAGGTATCTCTTCGCCTATAAAAGGGCAAGAGGTCACCTCAGATGATTTACGTTGAAATACCTTTACTTGAGATTACTGCTTGCCAGTCCGTACGAGATACTCATTTAAGCATCGGAGAGGGGTTCTGGGTCACCGCCCGGTCTATCCCCTCTTGCAGGATTACGTGGAGCGAAGGAGCTAGGGTTGCCGTCAAAGACCGTACCGGAGTTCCACCGAGATCCAACAGCGCATTGCATCTTTGGTGTGCCATATACCTTCGCTACGATAAAGGTTAGGCCGCTGAAGCAAGAGCCTTAATGGAAGAATACTATAGTATTCTATGCAGTGATGACGGTGTAATAGCCTTTCATGATCCCGCTGATGAGTTAGACGTATGGATAAGGGCTCGGAAAGTAATGAGGATGTTTCCTCTTTTATGGTTTGTTGACGAAAAAGGGCTCACGCGTCTGATCACATCGATCAAGACGAAAATAGACCTATTCGAAGCGGATCATAAAGAAGGAAACTTCCGAAAGAACCCGAAGCATTCGATGGCAGATTCATTGATATGCTGAAAAGCTTGGCAACCCCCGGCAACAAAAGGTCTAAACGATGATCTGGTGCGATAACTGTAAGCATATGGTGATATGCGCCGTAAATGGAAGCTCATTATATGTATATGTTACCTAAGACAATTGGGTAAATGTCACATTAGGACATTGGGCCAGACCCAAATCCCAATTGACACGAGAGCCCCAAAATTGGGCCTCCTTATGCATAGTGGCCGGCCGAAATAATATAGGTGGGTAAAGTGGACCTTTGTCCACTTTACTCCTATATAAAAAGGGTGTTAGGGGTTTTATTAAGTTAATTATTAATTTCTCCTTAGAGTGTTTTAGAGAGAAAAACCCTCCCCCATAACACCCTAAGTTCGGCCGAACCTCACCACCAAAAGGTGTGCCAATTTGCCTTCAAGGAAACACTCCGGAGATCCGTCCCTGTCAAGAATCAATCTGAGGCTTTGCTGTGGAGAATATACCGCGTAGGGATTCCTTAACAAGAACTTCTACGGGTGCCGACCGGGGGACCGTGAACACCCTGCTGCAGGATCTTGGGACTACGGATTACGGATGTGCGAATCTTCCGTTGTGTAATATCGATTACTAGCATGTACCATTTTTATAGTATCCGTAGTGATTACTATCCGTAATCTAACAGTGGTATCAGTGTTAACATATGGTGACGTGGCGCCGTAATAGGAGCCCGTTAATTAAAGGAATTACCTAAGTTAATTAGGTAATTGTCAATCTGGGCTAATTGGGCCAAATCCAATTAGTAATTGACAAGGGAGGCCCAAAGCTGGGCCTCCCCCTTATACATGCAATTCGGCCGGCCACCCTATACCACATTGGTTGGAGTTGCCTTTTGGCAACTCCACCAATACTATATATAGGGGTGTCTTTTAAGGGTTTATTCACTCATTCATAATAACAAGGATCTCCATTGAGAACAATTGTTTCCCTTAGTTAAATTTCGGCACCATCACATCTGGTCTGAGGTTCCATCTCTGTTTAAGAATCGATCAGAGGTCTTGTTGTGGAGCTACATCGCGTGAGACTTCTTCTAACGAAGAACTTGCACGTGGTTCCGACCGGTGGATCAGAACTCCCTTCACATCGTTCTAGGGCAGGAAAGCTAAAAGGCATGTGCACTAATTCCGCTGCGTAGATTAGATTTCTTGCTAGTTCACGTTTAGCATTCCGTAGTATTACGTCCCCGTAATCCAACAGTGGTATCATAGCCTGTGTTAGGAGTTCTTAAAATTTTGATAAACTGATGTTCTTGATGTTCATAAAAACCGAATTTTTTGATGTTCATAACACCATGAAGAATCCGAAATTTTTAAGTAGATTTCATGTGTTTGATCTTTAAAAACTTAAAATTTTCAAATTTACATGTTTTTCTAGATCAAAACCGAATTTTTCATGATCAATTTAAGTTTGATGTTCATGATCTTCAAGAACACCATGAGTTTTATCAAAAACATATTTTGGATTCATGATCAAGTTAGAGTTTGATCTTAAAATTTGACAACTTTTCCAATTTTCTTGTTAGTGCCGAAAATTCCTAGGGGTGTTTTAGGTAAAAAATTTAATTTTCTTGGCCAACAAGCAATTAAAAATTCGGCTCAATCTATAATAGATATAGGTTGCCATTTTTAAATTTTATTAATAGGTAACTATATCTAGAAGTTGGAAATAAGGATAGGTTCTAATATAATATTGTACAAGATATTAACTATCAATATATATGGATTAAAATAGGGTTAATATATATATCGATAGATTTAGTTACTATTAAACAATTAATAATATATATTGTCTACATATTTTAATCCCTAAAAGTTATATTCGACAATATATATATATATATATATATATATATATATATATATATATATATATATATATATATATATATATATATAATTTGGCTGAAAATATATCAATATATATATATACATTTATATTGTTGATTGATTTATATCTTAAAGATAGAATCTTGACAATATTTATATATATATATATATATATATATATAAATATATATATATATATATATACATATATAAGTACCGAATATATATACATATATATATAATTCGGCCAAAATTGTAGATTAATATATATTTATATTGTTGATTGATTTACATCTCAAAGATATAATCTTGACAATATTTATATAAATATGTATACATATGCCGAATTTATATATATATATATAAGCATTATTGGAAATTATTTTATATATTTAATAATTCTTGATGGCTATGTTAAGTTTTATGGTAGATTTTAAAACCCTACTTAGCCTATAGAATTATTTCGGCCAAACCCTAGGGTTTGTGGGCCGGTCCAATTGCTAAACCGGATCGGGATAAACCTATCCGGGTTTTCTTAATCGGGTCGGGTCGGACCATAGTAACTAAATTGAACCTAACCTAACCGGTTTTGACTGATAAACCGAACCACTATCTTATTTTATTGAACCGTTTCGGATCAAACCGGAATTTTTTAAAACCAGAACGAGTTTAACCAGATTTTAAAATTTGGACTGAACCACTTTAAAATTTTCGGAAATTTGAAATTGTTCAATAAAATAGGATGTCAAATTTTAAATCCAAAATGTTTTCGAACTTTAAAATTAGCCTAAACAGTGCTCTTAGGGTTTGTGTTTTAATACATGGTTTCCATCAAAACCCTAATGCCTGGTTTCGATTATGGAGATGGATATCGGAATTGCATGTTTTTTGGGACTTGATTAAATTAGTGGGCTGATTTGCAATTGTTTACTTTCTGCATCATATATTTTGATATAATTAGAACTGTCGTCTTGACTTAGTCAAGCTAGCTGGATATTATATTGCGAGCATTGAGTTCTGGGATTTAAATATATGGTTTGCGCAATAGGATATACATGCTATGCTGATTGAAAGTGCCTAGAATCCATGTCTAGAAATTCGCATGATTGATTGTAAGCATGAATTGCAAAACAACCCCTAATATTTTCAAAGCGTTTTATAAAACCGAAAATTCCAATCGCCAATAATGCATGATGTGTGCGGATATTGCATGTTTTAACGCGTATTCTAGGATGTTTGCAATAGAACACATGTGATAATTTACTTTACGTAGAATTATGTATGCTAGGAACATTAGACGGATGACGCGTAAGCATGTTGTGTTCGATTATTTATGGCATGGTATAATGATTTTCTAGATGTAGTATAATTATAAATATGCATGCGTAAATTATCGGATAATTTACAAAATCATAAGGGCCTTGGGAAAGCCAAGATCGAGTATGCTTATTTGAAAATTCCCGTTTCGATAATTTGCAATAGAATAACCGTTTTCAAAAGACTGATCTATTAGATTGAAAACGAAAATAGTGTGAATTCTTTCATGACACCCCTTCCTCGGTTTACTGAAGGTTGGTTTGGTTTAGTGACTGAAGAATCACTATTCGTCGTATTCCATCATAATAGATAATCTGATGTATGCAATTATGTCAAAATGTTGTTATCTTCCCAACCTAGTGTTGTTTCGATGAATAGATGGCATTATCACGTGAATCTGAGCTATTAGTTGAGACGAATTATGACTCGTGGAGCAAACGTGTCATTACAATTTTGGAAGCACATGGTATGTTTGACCACATACAAATAACCATGAATTACCCAAATGTCGGACTCACCAAAGATCTGGCATTTTCCCACTTTAAGTGGGAGCAAGATGACAAGAAAGCAAAGGAGCTGATACTGTCGGAAATGTCAGAAGATTTCTATGTCCGCTATAAGGATGATCCGACGGCAAAGGACATCTGGGATGCCCTCTTTCTGAAATATGGAAGTGGCATGGAAGTTACACTGCACCCACTTATAGCAACATTAGAAACTTGTCTGAACAACAACAGTAAGAGTGTACTTGAAAAAGTATACGACCTCCTTCGCCTATTCAAGCCATTGGAAGATGACAGTCAGATGGCTGAATGGGATAAAATTCAGGCCATAATAGGGATCCTCCCGAAGTCTTGGAGAGCAACCAAGGCCATATTGACTGTAAGCAGTTTCGTACTTGATATTGCATCAGTCCTGAAGATAGTCGAGATGGAACAGGCTCGATTAAAATCGGTATCGAAGGAACCGATATCCACAGGACAAGCTGGCCGCAAGAAAAGGAAATTCAGGAACTAAGGAAAGAAACAACAGGCAGTCGACGGTAAAACGTTGACTTCACCTAAACAAGGCAGTCCCAGATTAAAATCTGAGATAGTTTGCGGGAACTCCAGCCCACGCCGAATAAACGATGGTGCAGGTTCCAGCAAATCGCATCCTGAAAAGGTATGCGAATTTGGTTATGTAGAGGAAGCTTTAGTTTCCTCAACTGTCATGTTAACTGACTCAAATCCGTCTTGGATTCTTGATTCAGGTGCAACGGACCACATAGCCAACGATCGAGAACTATTTGCCAAGTTTAGACGATTGCCGAAAGATTCTAAAAGGATATACAATGGCGACAACTCACAAGTTGAAGTCATAGGGGTAGGGACTTGCAAATTTCCGATGGGCAATGGAAAATTCTTACTTCTAGATAATGCCATTTTCGCTCCTAGAATCTGTAGGAACGTTGTTTCTGTTTCTGCTCTTATGGATAAAAACTTTATTTTGTCATTTGAGAGATCCTTTGTTCGTATAAATAAAGGGGATACTTTATTAGGATATTCCTTTTCTTATAATGGTTTGTTTATCATGGATCTACATGACAATGTAAATTCATATCGCTTGTATGCAATGTCTTCCAAAGAACCAGAAACTGACGCAACTGGATGGCATTCGCGGCTTGGACTGTTAGCATTTGGTGACGTGGCGCCGTAATAGGAGCCCGTTAATTAAGGGAATTACCTAAGTTTAAATAGGTAATTGTCAGTTAAGGATAATTGGGCCAAATCCAATTAGTAATTGACAAGGGAGGCCCAAAATGGGCCTCCCCCCTTATTATGCATAGTTCGGCCGAATGTGGTTTACCACATTGGTTGGGGTTGCCTTTTGGTAACTCCACCAATACTATATATAAGAGTGACTTCTAAGGGTTAACACACTTATAAATAAGAACAATGAACTCCATTGAGAAAACTTGTTCTCCCATACTCTATATTTTCGGCACCATCATCATCAAGTCCGAGGTTCCATCTCCGTTGAAGAATCGATCAGAGGTCTTGTTGTGGAGCTACATCGCGTGGGACTTCTTCTAACGAAGAACTTGCACGTGGTTCCGACCGAAGGATCAGAACTCCCTTCACTTCGTTCTCGGGCAGGAAAGCTAAAAGGTATGTGTACTAATTCCGCTGCGTAGATTAGATTTCCTTCTAGTACACATTTAGCATTCCGTAGTATTAAGTCCCCGTAATCCAACAGTGGTATCAGAGCCTAGTTAGGTATGGCCAGGAAGTTACACTTCCGCAAGTAGGGAGAAGAAACAATGCGAAGCTGTTCCTGCCAATGTATTGGGTAATGTCATGGCGACATGATGCGGATTGTCTGTCCATCCGAGCAAGGATGCCTCGTGCTATTGCACATGGTCGATTGGATCTCCCTTTCCTCGATACTTGTCAATTCCCAGTCTATACAGAGCGTCTGGGACACGGATGTATACTAACTTGTCAGCAAATGGGTGCGATGCATTCTCTTCCAACGACGTGGAGGTTGTCTTCTTGCTTCTTCTAGATGCTGCATACTTCCGTACGGAGTGTATGAGCGTGTTGGCTCCTGCCTGGGTTGTTGGTACTGGAATGTACCTTTTGTGTATTGGCCTTCTCCTGCCTGTTGTTGTGACCCTTGTCGTCCGGTGTCGTGCGAAACTGCTCTTGCCGGGGCGGCTTGGCCGTTGACGGGAGGTGGAGGTGGTGGTGGCGGAGCAAATCCTTGGTTTCTCAAATTCTCTCTGAATGCTAGCAATTCCTCAAGGGCTGCCGTCATGGCGGGTATGACTTCTGGCGCTGGGTTGGCACCTCCTTGTTGCTGCTGAACACCCTCAGCTGGCATCCCGTAAGGGAACTCTTCATGCATCCTTGGCTCGAATCCGGGCGGTGGTGCTCCGCGCGGTGTGGTCTAGATTTCTGGGATGTGCTGTACGGAAGGCACACTCCTGGCTGGCACGGAGGAAGCAGTTGATGCTGCTTCAGGTATGTGCGAGGGTCCAGGTTGACCTCTCATCGGCTTCTTGGCTGTGGTATCATCTTTCCTTAGGCGACCGAGGCCTCTCTTCTTCTCCTGCAGGTTGACATCATCTGGAGGAGGTTGATTGCTTGCCAAAGCTCGTGGTATGATGCAACTTTTTGTTCGGATCTCGCGGACGGCGCCAAGTGTTGCGTCCAAATCCAACCGGGTAGTCGGACTCTTCGGCACTTCAGGTTGGGGACACGTCGGGTGTCGGAAGTGGACTTTCTGATGTTGGCAAATGTGCTATCGGCAATGTGCACTTGTCGGCTGGGTACGGCTGTCGGCAGTGTGGGCTGTCGGGAAGGTACGGCTGTCGGCAGTGCAAGCTTGTCGGCAAGGTAAGCTTATCGGCTCCGCGCTGTGCTAACCTGCATGAAGGGCAATAACCAGCACGGAGGGGGGGGGTGGTGCCGGTTGAACCCTCTCTGATGCTTAAATGAGCGTCTAGAGAGAGAAAAAATTCTAGAGAGAGGTCAGAGCTCCAATGCCAAAATCTAGAGAATTTGTTCAAATGGGTGGCCAAGGTCTCCTATTTATAGGCAACCTTAGAACCGAACACGGTTTTTGTGCGGTTCGACGCCGGTCTAACAGAAAATAAGAACCGTCGCCTAGTTAGGCTTTGGAGAACTCTTCACTCTTTGTATTCGGACGATAAATGATGCGCGCAGTACCCGTGGACAACAGTCCGGACCTCCTCGGACTTAGAATCCGACGGGGTCCGGATTGCTCGGGACAATCCGGAGCCGGTCCGGATTTCTTTAAGCAACCCGGAGGCTCGGTCCGGACGCGTACGCCGCACCTCTGGACCGTTTTCGAACCTCGGATACTGTGTTTGGAACTTTAATGTGATTTTTGACGTGCTTGCGGGGTCTTGAATGTAAATACGAACCCGAATTGGGCAGATATCCAACATAGGGTTTCGTCCATAACACCAAAAATTGGAAAAATTGTCAACTTTTAAGATTAAACACTAATATGATCATGAATCCAAATATTGTTCTTGATAAAACTTATCGTGTTCTTGAAGATCATGAACATCAAACTCAAATTTAATCATGAATTTTCGGTTTTGATCTATAGAAACATGTAAATTCCAAAAAATTTAAGTTTTTAAAGATCAAACATATGAAATTTGTTTAAAAATTTCGGATTACTCATGGTGTTCATCATAAAAATTTCGGTTTTTATAAAATTTTCAAGAACGCCAGTTTATCAAAATTTTAAGAACTCCTAACACAAGCTCTGATACCACTGTTAGATTACGGGGACGTTATACTACGGAATGCTAAACGTGTACTTGTAAGTAATCTAATTACGTAGCAGAATAATGTACACATACCTCAATAGCTTTCCTGCCCAAGAACGTTGTGGAGGGAGTTCTGATCCTCCGGTCTGAACCCGTACAAGTTCTTCGTGAGAAGAAGTCCTACGCGGTATAAGCTCCACAGCAAATCCTCTGATCAATTCTTCAACGGGGACAGAACCTCGGACTGAATGCTCAGAAGCAATTTGGCACACCAATAGTGGTGTTTATGGAGTCGGCCGAACTCACTATAGAGAGAAAGGGATTTCTCTCAAATCACAACTTAGGAGGAGTTGTGATCAATGTGTGTTTTGGAGGTGACCTCAAGACCTCCTTATATAGTGGGAGGAGGAGAAAATCATCCTCCCTACTATTAGGGTTTCGGCCGACTTATCATGTGGTGGGGGAGGCCCAATTTTGGGCCTCCCATGTCACATGGGAATTGGGTCTGGCCCAATTTGCCCTAATGTGACATTTATCTAATTATCTTAGGTAACCACATATATTAACGGGCTACCAATTACGGCGCCACGTCACCATATGCTAACACATCTTAGGCATTAAAATTGCTAGAGATCAGGCTACCCGGAAATTATGTCAATTTCAAGAAGCTAATATAAACAAATTGCTGAAAAGGTTCAGATTACAAGATGCCGAACCCGTGGATACGCCGGTTGTTTTTGGGTGTGCACTGTCGAAAAGTGACGGCCCCAAGAACCTGGTAGAGCG
This sequence comes from Clarkia xantiana subsp. parviflora, assembly GCA_036873135.1. NCBI lineage: Eukaryota > Viridiplantae > Streptophyta > Magnoliopsida > Myrtales > Onagraceae > Clarkia > Clarkia xantiana. Next base: position 11,811,261 of record JAPTYO010000012.1, on the reverse strand, counting down.
AGAACAAATGAAGGGTGCAGAGTATTTAAGATGGTCGGTAGTCTCTTGTACGCCATGAAATGCACCCGTCTGGACATCTGTTACGCCGTGGGCCTAGTAGCACAATTCCAATTAGATCCTGGCTATCAACATTTAAAGGCTGTAAAACGAATTATTCGTTATCTGAAAGGTACTGCCGACTACGCATTGTGCTATGAGGGAAGGAAGTTAGAATTAACCGGTTATAGTGACGCCGACCATGGTGGCGATCCGGATGATCGTAAGTCCACCACAAGAGGAGTCTTTCTCCTTGCTAAAACCGCCATTTCATGGACGAGCAAGAAGCAAACCTGTGTCGCGCTGTCTAAGATGGAATCGGAATTCGTAGCTGTTGCGTCCGGGACGACTCGGGTCACGAGGACGCGTCTGAGGTTGTGCGGGTTAGGACCCTTCTGTCGGAGGTTGTGACCCGGCAAGGTTGTGACCCGGCAAGGTTGTGACTCGGCGAGGTTGTGACCCGGCAAGGCTGTGACCCGGCGAGGTTGTGACCCGGCAAATCTGTGTCTCGTGCGTCGGATCCTGCGCAAAGGACCAATGCTAGCACGGAGAGGGGGGGGGGGTGGTGCTAGCGGAGCCCTCTCCGATGCCTAAGTTACTATAGTGGCAAAAGGGTAATTTCTAGAGAGAGAAAGTTCTAGAGAGAAGTCAGAGCTCAAAATACCAAAGTTGGGCAAATGAGAGAGTGAGTGAAAATGGGTGGCCAAGGCCTCCTATTTATAGGCTTCCTTGAGACCGGACCCGGTTTTAGAGCGGTTCGACGACGGTTCAAGGAGACAAACGGGAACCGTCGTCCACATTGGTAATGCATGAACTTGACTTCTCTACACGTAACGGCGATCGCGGGTACGGTAATAGCGCGATACCCGTAAGGCGATCCGGACCTCGTCGAACTTGGGCAATTCGGCGAGGTCCGAATTGTCACGCAACCCGGACTTCCGGGTTGCGGGCAATCCGGAGGTCCGGATTGCCGCAACCCGGAGGTCCGGGTTGTTGCAACCCGGAGGTCCGGGTTGCTGCAACCCGGAGGTCCGGGTTGTTGCAACCCGGAGGTCCGGGTTGCTGCATCCCGGACGTCCGGGTTGCTGCATCCCGGACGTCCGGGTTGCTGCAACCCGGAGGCCCGGGTTGCTGCAACCCGGACCTCCGGATTGCATGGCAATCCGGACGTCCGGGTTGCTTTGCAATCCGGAGGTCCGGTCCGGACGCGCGTAAACGCGCCTCCGGACCGTTTTTATACCGTGGGAGGTGTTTTTCGGAGCCGAGATGTAATTTTTGACGTGTTTGCGAGGCCCGAAGCGTAAATACGAACCCGAATTGGACATTTATCCATCACTTGCCCCCGAGTCAAGAAACGGTTTAGAACCTTTCTTGACTCTATTTTAAGTTAGGATACTTGTCCAATTTGAGTCTGACGCTAACCTTTTAATTTTGATCATCGGTCGGGTGTAGGAATCTTGATTTCGTCCGTTGCTTGACTTTCCGGCCGAATGACTTTATTTCCTGTCACTATGGTTAGTGCGATGGGAAATACATATATGACGTGCAAGCATGGTTATTTGTCGGAGACATGAGCAAATAGTAATGCACTTATGCAAGAATGTGTCTATCAACATGTATGCATAAATAAAGGACGTGGCAAGATCGTAATTACGTAGTACAAGAAAATAGAAATCGTATGTTTCTAAAATGACTAAGTGATTACCGAATCTTGGACTATGCGATTGCAATATACGCACATGATAATTGGCTTGATACGTACGATGATGTTGATGCGCGTGTTGACGTTGATACTCGCGTTGATGTTGATGGTTGGGCGTTAGGTAGAGATTATTGGTTATTTCCTGCAAGCATGTTAAAACACTTAGGAAATATTTGAGCGATATCTAATGTTTGTTACCATAGATGTCGTCGTATGAGCTTTGACGATGTGCGTCGTTGGCATGCTTAGGGGGCATAGCCACTTGTTGTATGCAATACATCTTTGTTGACGTGCATGTGCGTATGTGAAAATACTTAGAAAATATTCTCCCCTTGTTGACATGCCCCCTCGTTGACGTGCACGTACGTACATGGGAATACTTAGAAAATATTTTCCCTTCGTTGATATCCCCCCTCGTCGACATGTATGTACGTACATGGAAACACTTAGAAAATATTTTCTTTTCGTCGACGTGCACCCTCGTCGACATGTATGTACGTACATGGAAACACTTAGAAAATATTTTCTTCTCGTCGGCGTGCACTCTCGTCGACATGTATGTACGTACATGGAAACACTTAGAAAATATTTTCTTCTCGTCGACGTGCAATCTCGTCGACATGTATGTACGTACATGTAAACACTTAGAAAATATTTTCTTCTCGTCGGCGTGCACTCTCGTCGACATGTATGTACGTACATGGAAACACTTAGAAAATATTTTCTTCTCGTCGACGTGCAATCTCGTCGACATGTATGTACGTACATGGAAACACTTAGAAAATATTTTCTTCTCGTCGGCGTGCACTCTCGTCGACATGTATGTACGTACATGGAAACACTTAGAAAATATTTTCTTCTCGTCGACGTGCACTCTCGTCGACATGTATGTACGTACATGGAAATACTTAGAAAATATTTCCAGCTGCAGTTTCTGTTTTTAGCATAATTCTCGGGAGGTCCGACGCAGGGGCGTGTTCCTCGAGCGATTCTTGGTTCTTTATGCTGAGCATGACCGTGCTACCCCTTTCTTGTGATAAGGGAAATAGAGTTGAGGGTTGTGTAGTGGCGTCTTCTGCCCCCCGGTCGAGGGACCGGCCCAAGGAGGAGCGTTACTCCTACTGAGGTAAGCGTTTGTTGATAATTCTTTGTTCATGCTTTTGCTTGCATGACATTTCGTCACCTGGACATTGTTAAGTACTATGACTGCCCCTCTTGGATAGATTCCAAGGCATGGCAGGATGGGTAGAGCATAGGATGTTGTGACTTGCATATTATAGATTTTGCTTGGAGAAGACGGTGGCAAATTCTGCTTGTTCCGTCGAGTCATGTTAGAGATGACGGCATTCTTTAATTCGTGCCACCTTTTAGATATTCTGAACTCGTTTCTGAGTCTGTTTGCCCCCCGGCTTCTATGCTTGAAGGTTTGTTATAGTTGTTCCTTAGTTGATGCTTCCGACTTGTTCGTTTTGAACTACGTCGTTTGAACCTGCTTTATACATAGTAGTTGGCATGATAACTTGTTAGTAATATTTCATACCGTTATCACTTACTATGTTTATTGAGTGCGGATGACTCGTAATGTAGACATAATTCCTGCGGTCGTGACCGATAGCCACTTCCTGATTGATAAGTTGAGATGTTCCCCTGATTGCCTGCCTGATGCATTATGCATATTATCCTTCTTTCCTGACAGCGTGTATCAACCCTCGTTGGGGAAGCATACATAAAAACATTTAAGTTTTTGAAGAAGCATTTTGTGAAATCTAAAAGGCTTGTTGATAAAATATTTGAGAAAATATTTTGTCATTGAAAGGGATGCCTCCAAAAATCATCTTTCCAAAAAGAAAATTTTTTTGGAAAGGTGTTTGATATATAAAATGTTTGATATATATATATGGCAAAATTTTGGTAAAGTGACTGAAAAAAAAAAAAAAAAAAATTTGTGATACATGATTCCTGCGTCCAGGGATCATGTAACACTTTTTGAGAATATGAAATGTGATGCATGCTTTCTGCGTCCAGGAACCATGCAACACGGTTTGAAAACCTATAGTACGGAATTGTCGTCTTTGCCAGAGGACTTTTGCCGTATAAACCGAATTCTGGCCAGGAATTCGTAGTGTCGTCTAAATAGAGGACACTGAAGAATGAACCCTTGGAGTCCGGAGTGCCGTCTAAACAGAGGACACCCATTTCAAATAATGAACCCTTGGAGTCCGGAGTGTCGTCTAAACAGAGGACACCCTATTTCAAATAATGAACCCTTGGAGTCCGGAGTGTCGTCTAAACAGAGGACACCCTATTTCAAATAATGAACCCTTGGAGTCCGGAGTGTCGTCTAAACAGAGGACGCCCATTTCACATAATGAACCCTTGGAGTCCGGAGTGTCGTCTAAACAGAGGACACCTATTTCAAATAATGAACCCTTGGAGTCCGGAGTGTCGTCTAAACAGAGGACGCCCATTTCACATAATGAACCCTTGGAGTCCGGAGTGTCGTCTAAACAGAGGACACCTATTTCAAATAATGAACCCTTGGAGTCCGGAGTGTCGTCTAAACAGAGGACGCCCATTTCACATAATGAACCCTTGGAGTCCGGAGTGTCGTCTAAACAGAGGACACCTATTTCAAATAATGAACCCTTGGAGTCCGGAGTGTCGTCTAAACAGAGGACGCCCATTTCACATAATGAACCCTTGGAGTCCGGAGTGTCGTCTAAACAGAGGACGCCCATAGCTTAAAGGGTGATCAGCCTAGTATGCCCATCCTGTTCTGGATCCAGGGAATGGCTTATGAACATGAAGATTTGCCACTCAACATGCTATTTTTATAATAGGCCTTGGTGTTATTCCAAGGTATTGCTTGTATCTGTCGTCCTGAACAGTCGACGTTTTAATAATTGGTCTTGGTGTTAATCCGAGACATTGCTTGTAGTTGACGTCCTGAATAGTCGTCGTTTTAATAATAGGTCTTCTAGAGATAGACACTTATGATATGAATGGAGGAATAAACTCCTTGTTGATGTAGATAACAGATATTTTGGTGTTGTATACCATAACTCCCTCCTTGCATATAATGCTTAGCTTGTATTGCTGGAGTAGATTTTTGTGCATAGGTTACTACCTGGTATCATTCCTGAGTAGTAATCGTAGTGTAACATGTACCTACGAGTAGTGTTGCTTTTGTTAGATAGTTGTAATTTTTATAAGTTCGCAAAAGTATGTAGTCATGAAACTTTCTTTTTAGTTATGCATGAAGTAAAGGAATTTGATACAAGGATTCCATGTTTGTGTAAGAAGCTTCCCTGTTTTTGGCTCCATGATGACGTCTTGATGTAATCGTCAATATGAGTAGGTTGTTGTTGATAAGCGTTGTCATAACGCGTAATAGATTTTGCTTGCACACGGCATAGTTTCTTGGATTATTGAAGTAGATAATATGCGCGTAGTTTTGTTGCTTCGCGTTTGATCCAAAAAAAAGTGTGCAAGAGATAAGTATGTACCTACAAACGTAGATTGACTTTATTAGATACTTGCGTGTATTTACATTGATTATACTGGAAGTAGTAGGAATTCGCAAAGTAATCTAGAAAAGAGCTGTTTCTCCCATTTTGTCATGGCTGGTTTGATGATGATGTCGCGTAGTTGGTTGCACCAAATCGCCCTAGTACACCTAGCCTGATGCATTCTTCGATTTCCCAGTTTAATGGTGGACACTTGTTTGTGTTGTGTCCCCAAGTTTTATGGTACTTGCACCATTCTTTGATGTTGTTGCCCAAGAAAGCTGTCTCCGAGGCAAGCGGACTTGGGAGCTTGTTCTCCAGCAGGTTGACGTAAATGTCTTCTGCCACCGTGTTTAGCGGTGTGAAGGTGTTGTTGATACCAAAGCTTGTGTCTTCCTGGTTGTTCGTTTCTGCTCGAACACCCTTGTCCCAACTGAGGGGTGTACCCCTCCTCAGTTCTTGCTCGCAAGAGATTGCTGTCTCGAGCTTTTCCTTTAAATCCGCCATGGTCCTTGTTGTTTGCCATCCATGTGTTCGTCCGAAGAAAAGGAAAGATCTGACGTTCATATTTGCGTAGAACACGCTTATCACATCTTCCCTCGTTGCTTTCGCGTTCGAGGCATTGGAGGCGAACCTGGTGAAGTATTCTGAGATTGACTCGTCTTCTCCCTGCTGAACGAGCCAAATCTGTTGCCATGGTGATAACTGGATGCTTTCTTGCGGTTTCCAGATTGTAATGGCTTGTTCCATTGGTTGCTTCTTTCTTTCATCAACTACCTTCTGCCTTTTGAAGGAATTTACCATGGCCACATGGTATTGGTTCTTTGCTCTCAAAGCATTGACGTAACAACGCCTTGCGGTTATCTGATCACCCAGCACTTCTCCAATTCCATGCTCTGTCGGGAACTTCATCTTTTGGTGGACGGTGGAGGGCACGATCACATAAGGATTGATCGTTGTTCGTCCCAAGATTCCGTTGTAGGCTCCAAGGGATTCTACGACTACAAAAGTGATGTTGATATGCAATGCTCTCCACCCCTGGCCAAGGATGACTGGAAGTGTGATTGTGCCCAAGGGTTGTGTAGCTGCTCCTGCGAAGCTAACCAATGAGAAGGTTCCTGGGGACAAGTCCCTGACAGACTTTCCTAGTTGCTCCAGGACTTTGATGTGTAGAATGTCGGCAGAACTTCCACCATCCACGAGAATTCTTTTCACATCGTACCCGTCGATGTCCATGGTAATAACTAAAGCATCGTCGTGGGGATAAACGATATGCTTCAAGTCTTCCCTGGAGAATTCGATTACTGCGTCTTCTTGTTCGGGCTGCTTGCGCTTTCCGTACTTCGGCAGTGTTGCTGCTTGGGATGCATAAATGTCCCGAGCATTGGATATGTGTCCTCCGGCGGCAGGCCCTCCATGTATTACATTGATCACCCCTCGCTTAGCTGGTGGAGGGTTGTCATGGACTTTTTCTTTTCCCTTGCTTGTTCTTTTAGACGACTCTGGGTGAGTCTTTCTTGAGGGGCTGTTGCCTTGGTCCACAAATTGCTTTAACTCACCCTTGAGGATGAAGTTGTTGATTCGAAAGCGTAGACTGATGCAGCTATCAGTCTCGTGACCAAAAACTTCGTGGTTTTCACACCACTTCTCTTTGTCGCTTCCCATCTGGCCTTTCCTAAAGTTATTTGGCTCCTTCCACATATTTGCGCTTTTCATTTCTCTCAAAATCACCGACAGCGGGGCGTTCAGAGGGATGCAGTCGGCGAGATTTACTTCTTTAGGCCTCTGGAAATCCCCTTGGAAAGGTCTCTTTGGCTGAGGCTGCCAATGTTTTCCTTGTTGGCTGCCTGGGTGTGGCTTTGGATTGTCCTTTGCCTTAGCTGCAGCAACTTTAGCCTTGTTCTGGCTTCTGAATCTCTCAAGGTCTATATACTCCTTTACTCTCGCGGCCAATTCTTCCATCGACTCCGCTGGGCGTTTCGCCATTTTCTCCGCTAAGGCATTGCCTCTTCGGCCGAGGTTTCGGATAAAAGCCCGAACAATTTCTCCCTCGGTCAGGTTTCCCTGAATGTCAGAAATGTTCTGGTTAAAGCGAACGTAGTAGTCGGCAAGGGATTCTTCGTTCTGTTGTTGGACGTCGTCCAAAGCGTTTGCCCCTTTTAACAGTGTACGCTCACCCATGTATCGTCGGATGAATTTGGCTTTTAGATCCGCCCATGAAGTAATGCTTCCACATGGTAGGGAGAAGAACCAGTGTGCTGCAGAGCCGGCAAGAGTCTGTGAAAATGTCATTGCGAAATGATGCGGGTTTTTGGTTCTTCCCAGCAAAGAGGCCTCGTGCTTTTGCACGTGTTCAATTGGGTCTCCTTTTCCCCGGTAGGGGTCTCCTCCTATTCGGTACAGTGCGTCAGGGACGTGACTGTTCACCAAGTGCTCAGCAAACGGATGTGACGCCCCTTCTTCAAGAGCGTGCATACCCTTCATTTTGGCCTCCCTCATTTTCTTCTCCACCAGCTCCTCTAACATTTCAGCGGTGAATCCCTTTGCCGGTTCGGCGTAACCTGTTGAAGGTTTTGGCTGATCATTGTTTCGGTAGATGTCAGACTGATCCCTACTTGTGGGCTGATAAGGATCGTCTCTCATTGGTTGCTGCGGGTGGTAGAATGGGGGCTGCCTTTCGTTCCTCCATTGTTGAGCTCCTTGGAAAGGAGTGTATGACCGTGCAGGTTCATATCTCTCATGTTGGTGTCTGCCCTGGAAAGGGTTGCCATAGTGAGTAGTGTCTTGCGACATCTCTTGTGCTGGCGCAGCATGCTGTTGGTTGTTCGGAGGTGGCTGAGCTTCGTATCCTTGGGTTTTAAGATACTCGCGGAGTGCGATTAACTCTTCCAGCGCTGCCATCATTGCTGGAGTGATGGTGGGCATCGGGTTTGCCCCTGCTCTCTGCTCGCCCTGAGGCAGTTCTGTCTGAGATTCTTCTCCATGTCCTTCTGGCTCGAAACCAGGCGGGTGCGCGTGGTGTTTGTCTCTTGGCTCTCTGTGCTGTGTGTTGGGCACAGTGTCCGTTGGTATGGATGAGGCTACGGAAGTAGCCCTTGGGATGTGGGAGGGTCCCGACTGGCTCCCAGCTGGGGCTTGGCATCCCGCTCTTTTGTTCGCCGGGGACTTCCTGGGACGCCCGGGTCTTTTCTTCCGGTTTTTCACCTCCTCGGGAGGGTTGTGATCACTTGCCATGGTTTCTGTAACTTTTTGTTCGAATCGTGCAGACGGCGCCAATGTTGCGTCCGGGACGACTCGGGTCACGAGGACGCGTCTGAGGTTGTGCGGGTTAGGACCCTTCTGTCGGAGGTTGTGACCCGGCAAGGTTGTGACCCGGCAAGGTTGTGACTCGGCGAGGTTGTGACCCGGCAAGGCTGTGACCCGGCGAGGTTGTGACCCGGCAAATCTGTGTCTCGTGCGTCGGATCCTGCGCAAAGGACCAATGCTAGCACGGAGAGGGGGGGTGGTGCTAGCGGAGCCCTCTCCGATGCCTAAGTTACTATAGTGGCAAAAGGGTAATTTCTAGAGAGAGAAAGTTCTAGAGAGAAGTCAGAGCTCAAAATACCAAAGTTGGGCAAATGAGAGAGTGAGTGAAAATGGGTGGCCAAGGCCTCCTATTTATAGGCTTCCTTGAGACCGGACCCGGTTTTAGAGCGGTTCGACGACGGTTCAAGGAGACAAACGGGAACCGTCGTCCACATTGGTAATGCATGAACTTGACTTCTCTACACGTAACGGCGATCGCGGGTACGGTAATAGCGCGATACCCGTAAGGCGATCCGGACCTCGTCGAACTTGGGCAATTCGGCGAGGTCCGAATTGTCACGCAACCCGGACTTCCGGGTTGCGGGCAATCCGGAGGTCCGGATTGCCGCAACCCGGAGGTCCGGGTTGTTGCAACCCGGAGGTCCGGGTTGCTGCAACCCGGACGTCCGGGTTGCTGCAACCCGGAGGCCCGGGTTGCTGCAACCCGGACCTCCGGATTGCAATGCAATCCGGATGTCCGGTTTGCATTGCAATCCGGACGTCCGGATTGCATGGCAATCCGGACGTCCGGGTTGCTTTGCAACCCGGACCTCCGGGTTGCTTTATGCAACCCGGACCTCCGGTCCGGACGCGCGTAAACGCGCCTCCGGACCGTTTTTATACCGTGGGAGGTGTTTTTCGGAGCCGAGATGTAATTTTTGACGTGTTTGCGAGGCCCGAAGTGTAAATACGAACCCGAATTGGACATTTATCCATCAGTAGCCATCTCCAAAAACGCACAGGAAGCGGTCTAGCTGAAAAGGCTTCTTATTGCGCTGCTTGATGGCGATGTCGGGAGTAAACCTGTGAAGGTATTCTCTGATAGTCAAGCAGCCATTGCGGCAGTAAAGAATCCAAAGTACCCTAGTAGGACTAAACACATTGTGAAATATTTTTATGCTAAATATATTGTAGAAGACAATACTGTCACCTTGGAATACTTGTCCACTAATAACATGGTTACATACCCATTAACTAAACCACTACGCATGGAGATATTTGAAAAGCACGTAGAAATGCTTGGATTGCGTAAGGTTTAAAAGTGGCATGTATCTGTGATTACATTTTGATAATTGAAAGTTACATTTTTAATAAGCGAGAGAATTGCAATCGAGTTTATGATCAATCGACGTCATAATGTTTGAATACATTAGATTTACGGTCTATAAACTAAGTCATAGGAGGGCGCAATCCTCTGCCAAACTATGTCGAATGTGGGCCTTACCTAGTCACACAGGTACGGTTGTGTTGCGGTGAAGGGAGGCCTCTACCAAGCAAGGCTGGCTAAGAATCAGGGGGATAAACTTGATTACGCAAGACGATTATCTAGTTTCGAAGTAACTCGACATGATCTTCATTTTGCAAATCGCCGTGATGAACTATGTTCGTCATTAAAACACATTCTGGTCTAGATGAGAATCTGCGATAGCATGATTGACATATCCCATTCCTGTCAACTTAAAATTTCAGGTATGCTATCGACGCATGCTTCATACTGCGTGTGACATGTTCGACCACGGGGTCACAGTTCGGTTGTACTAGATAAGAATCCTCGTGATTCTAACGAGCGCAAACTTCTTCACCTCGAGCGTGTGATTGATCCCGGGAGCCTTATGAAGAGGCACCCGAAGTATCCTCATGGACTAAGAACTCTTATCTAAGGTCAAACTCAATGTCCGGTTCCCGGCGTACGAGCGTAGTGCTGAACAAAAAGGCCCAGTGACCACGTCGTTGGAAACCGGTTGGGTTTGACTAAGGATATGAGCGATGGGGATGGTCAAGTTCACCTGTAATTCACCAAATCTTGTATTCACTAGGTGGCCACCAACCGAATATTAGTTGAAGGTTGTGAATACTTGTACGGATTCCTTGGAGAATTGTTCGTGTATGGAAAATAGGCAAATGGAGAATTATCAGTAGACCTAGGATACAGCGCGACACTATATTGTTTATAACACGTTGATTAAGGAAAAGGGAATCAACGTTCCGCGGGCGCTACAACATTCCTAACAGATGAGTAGCACGATGCTGTCATGTTCGCCGTTCACACGGCAAACCTCGTATGAACTATTCGGAAGAAAGGGCGAGATCGAATGAGTGAAATGTTGATGCAGATTTGGACGATAATACATTAACAGGCACCCTCTTATTCCGGCGAGTGGGAGCTGTAAGCATATGGCGATAGGCGCTGTAAATGGAAGTCCACTATGTATATGTTACCTAATACAATTGGGTAAACGTCACATTAGGACAATGGGCCAGACCCAAATTCCAATTGACATGAGAGGCCCAAAATTGGGCCTCCCTATGCTTAGTGGCCGGCCGAAATAATATTGGTGGGTAAAGTGAAATTTTGTCCACTTTACTCCTATATAAAGAGGGTGTTAGGGGTTTTATTAGGTTAATCATTAATTCCTCCTTAGAGTGTTTTAGAGAGAAAAACCCTCCCCCATAACACCCTAAGTTCGGCCGAACCTCACCACCAAAGGGTGTGCCAATTTTCCTTTGAGCAAACACTCCGGAGATCCATCCCTGTCAAGAATCGATCTGAGGTTTTGCTGTGGAGAATATACCGCGTAGGGCTTCCTTAACAAGAAACTTTACGGGTGCCGACCGGAGGACCGTGAACTCCCTGCTGCAGGATCTTGGGACTACGGATTACGTCCGAGGTATGTGTGAATCTTCCGCTGCGTAATATTGATTACTAGCATGTACCTTGTTTATAATATCCGTAGTGATTACTCCCCGTAATCTAACAATAACCACCATGATAACTGTACCTTCAAGGTACGACTCGTTTACCAAATATATAAAACGTAAGACGTTTTATTTGACGCAATTCATTCGATACAATTCACTTGTGAAATTCTTTTCAGGTGAGCTGCTGAACGTGGTTATGACAACCTGTCCATCATTCTTCTTCGTGATTGCTTCAAGTTTGAGATCTGAGACCCCAATATTGTTTATGTTGGATTTCCTATTGTTCAATTTTATGTTTGAATTTTGGTTGATAATGTTTCAGATATATTGAATAAAGTAGTTACCATTCGATTCGAAATGAGTTCTGCTTATCAAGATAAATCGACTCGGTTAAACGGGATCGATCCGAAATGTAACTAAACCAAAGTATTAAGGCTATTTAAAATGGCCGAATCAAACAAATCCATATCATCTTCTCCTACATCTAATTCCTTGGGTAAAAAATCAAAAATCCATTAAAATCCATCGATTGCATAGCTATAAGAATGAACTGATTATATACTATCTTAATTATTAGTACTCCATTATTTTCGGAAAAAAAAACTTTCAGGTAAATTGTTATTTTTCTCAGTTGTAGAACTTTTATTTTTAAGCTTGCATCTTGTATTTATTTTTGTGCATCTCATATGCATCCTTTAAAAAAAAAAAAAAAAAACTTTTCGCCTGATTCTTTATTTTGAGCAACCAAGATGCATTGTTTTTTTCCCTCATTAAAAAATCAAAACAACAAAAAAATATTTTCAGATAACTTGTAAATTATCTTGACTGTAGAACTTTCATCTCAAGTATGCATCTCATATGCATCGCATGTGCATTGTTTCAGGAAAAATAATATGTTGATAGATTGTACACATTCTTAGTCGTAGAACATTTAGTTTCAAACATGTATTCCATGTGTTGTTTTCAAAACTACTTACCAGAATGTTTTATTTCAAGCATGTGTTTCATACACATTATTTTTTTGAAAAGAACTTTTCATGTAAGTTGTAAAATTTTGTTAGTGCATTCAATGTGCATCATTTTTTAAAAAAAAAATTTAGGAAAATTTGTAATTCCTTTTTGGCTCTTAGAGTTTTTTAAAAAAAAATTCAAACATGAATTGCATATGCATCATTTTTAAAAAAAAAACATTTTTACCTGATTTTTTTTTAAGCGTGCATTCAATATGCATTATTTTTTTTATAAGAAACATTTCAGGTAAATTGTGAGTTTTTTTTTAGCTATAGAGCTTTCAAATTCACTCATGCATCTCAATTGCATTATTTTAAAAAAATCCACCTGAAATTTTCATTTCAAAATGCATTATTCATGTAAACTGTTGTAAGTTGTGAATTTCTTAGAATATAATTTTAACTTTCAAAAATGCATTTCATATGTGTCATTCAGGTAATATGTTGTAAGTTGTAACTTTCTTAATAGTAGAATTTTAACTTTCAAGCATGTATGAGCATTTTTTTATATATATAAAAAAAAAAAAAAAAAAACTCAAAGTGTCATTCGTTTTTATCCAAGGTGTATTGCACTTTTTTGGCAAGATCGTCATTTCAAAATTCGCATGAGCGAGCATTTAAAATAGGGAGTTTTGATTCTTTTTTGAGAAAATAGTTTAACTGTCCAGTTGAGTGCTACTATTCGAGTTTAAACAAAGGACGATAAAACCTTTTTGAAAAAACTTTGTTTTGAGCATTTGTCCTGCGTTCGAGCCAGATAATGCACTCAGCAAACTCAGTAAACTCCATGATGGCACAAAACACATTTGATCATGAATTTTGATTCCTTTTCAAAAAATAATAATCAAAATTATGAAATGAAGGACATTAGAGTTTTCAAAAAATCATGCATGATTTTTCATATTCTCTACACTGATTTCTCATTCACTCTTTTCAGGTACCCTTGGTTAAGGTATCATGTACACATAAGTTATGCTGGCTAAATGAGGCAACAAAAAAAGAACATGCAGTCATCCAGTTGCACAAGGAACAAATTGCACACTTGAGATATCTAACGCTGAGGTGCGTTAAATTGTACTTAATTTTTTCCTTGAGATTTGAGTATCCCTACTATTTTGCAGGTCGGATGACCACTTCAACAATGCCGCAACCGTGTGAAACGTGAGCGCTTCGAAGATTTGTATGAAAAATTTCAACTAACATGTGTGAAATTCATACACTTTCCCAAACGAGGTATACAACCGTTATGTGGCCGGGTTTAAACCATTCAGCGGTAACCATGGGGCATCTCCCATTGAGATCGGACATGTCAGGAGATGAGAAAATTTCAAGAGATCATCAAGAACCCCATGAAGATTCAGTGTGCCGATCACTGTAGCTTGACTCGATCAACCGAATCATTTTCCGAAAAAAGTTCTGAAATTTTCAGTCTGTCACTAGGGGCATATACTTTTCAGCAGGTGTACATATACAAGTTGTGGAGCAGGAGAATCAGGACATGCAGCAGGTCCAGTCGCATAGCGAGCACATTGCCCACTGAAAAATTCAACTCCCAGGTAAGAGAAGTTGTGATCATTTTATTCCCGGAATTTGAGTTTTTCCTCACTCATTGTGCAGCTTGGATAATCATTCAAATCAAAACTTCTGAAGAACACATCTCGTATAGGGACCTTCGCTCGCCGACCATTCTTATGCCAGCTATCAAATTTATCCCAGATACCTCGGACGATATCTATGCCTAAGTTACCATTTGCGGACTACTGTGCCAAACTCAACACCATCCATGTGTGTTCGTTAATCAGGCCATTCGTCCAGCATACGACGAATTATGAACCAGTCAGATGTAGTCGTGGGGCATTCCTGTTAAGATCAAGCGTGGTTGAAGATAGAAGACATCCAGCGATCTTCCTATTAAAAAAGATCGAGATTCCATGAAGATCGACCGTGCTAATGAAAGAACATTTGAGAGGAAGAAGAAGAAGAAGAAGAAATTATTGTCGGTGTCGTCCACCCATTGAAAGGATCCTCCATTCAAGACATTGACATAATCAACTTATTTGACAAGTTTTCCTCCGGAGAAGTTCTGAGAAATTAAAAGGTTTAATCTACTATTAGGGGCATGTAACATAGTTGTTGTTGTTTAGTTTCTGTAGATTTTCTTTCCATTTGAAAAAGGAAAAAAGAAAGAAAAAAATAAATTCCTGCTAGGTTGAAAACCTAGGCAAAAGTCAGGGAGAGGGGCATGATTGAAAACCCGCAGGGGCAGTCATGGCAAAAGGCGAGATGAAAAAAGCAAAAAAGCAAAAAAGCAAAAAAGCAAAAAAAAAAAAAAAAAAAAAAAAAAAGAGCCCAAAAAAAAAAACTCAGTTTTCTTTAGGGTCACAGCCGCCCTTTAATCGGCTACAGAAAAATAAAGAAAGCGTTCGTACAAATCTTGTGAGAGCAATGAAGCAATAAAAGGGTCACAGTTGTTCCTAAATCAACTACAAATAAAAAGGGTCACAATCATCCCTAAAATGACTATAAAAAAAGGGCCACGGCCACCCTTCAAATGGCTACAGATAATAAAGAGCGCTCCCGCAATATCAAAAGCGGAGAACAAGTGAAAGGGCCACAGCCACCCTCCAAACGACTAAAGATAAAAGAGTGACCCCGCGAATCTTGAAAGGGCGGGAAAATAAAAAAAGGGCCACGGTCGTCCCTAAAACGACTACAAAATAAAGGGCCACAGCCACCCTCCAAACGGCTACAGATAAATGAGTGACCCCGCGAATCTTGTAAGGGCGGGAAAATAAAAAAGGGCTACAGTCGTCCCTAAAACGACTACAAAATAAAGGGCCACAACCACCCTTCAAACGGCTACAGATATAGAGCACTCTCGCAACATTGAAGGCGGGAAAGGAGTGAAAAGGCCACAGCCACCCCTAAAATGGCTAGCTACAAAGAGTGTTCCTCGAATCCTGAATGGATGGGAGATTGTTGAAAGGGCCACAGCCACCCTCCAAACGGCTAAAGATAAAAGAGTGACCCCGCGAATCTTGAAAGGGCGGGAAAATAAAAAAGGGCCACAGTCGTCCCTAAAACGACTACAAAATAAAGGGTCATAACCACCCTTCAAATGGTTACAGATAAAGAGCGCTCCCGCAACATCAAAAGCGGAGAATAAGTGAAAGGGCCACAGCCAGCCTCCAAACGGCTAAAGATAATAAAGTGACCCCGCGAATCCTGTGAGGGCGGGAAAATAAAAAGGGCCACAGTCGTCCCTAAAACGACTACAAAATAAAGGGCCACAGCCACC
The DNA here is from genome assembly GCA_036873135.1 of Clarkia xantiana subsp. parviflora. NCBI lineage: Eukaryota > Viridiplantae > Streptophyta > Magnoliopsida > Myrtales > Onagraceae > Clarkia > Clarkia xantiana. Next base: position 11,795,445 of record JAPTYO010000012.1, on the reverse strand, counting down.
CTCCAAACGGCTACAGATAAAAGAGTGACCCCGCGAATCTTGTAAGGGAGGGAAAATAAAAAAGGGTCACAGTCGTCCCTAAAACGACTAAAAAATAAAGGGCCACAACCACCCTTCAAACAGCTACAGATATAGAGCACTCTCGCAACATTGAAGCGGGAAATGAGTGAAAGGGCCACAGTCACCCCTAAAATGGCTACCTACAAAGAGTGTTCCTCGAATCCTGAGAGGATGGGAGATTGTTGAAAGGGCCATAGCCACCCTCAAAATGGCTACATATAAAGAGTATTCTCGTGAATCTTGTGAGGCCGGGAAATCATTTGAAAGGGCCACAGCCACCCTTAAAACGACTACAAATCGAAAGAGCATTCCCGGAACATCGACGATGGAAATAAATGAAAGGGCCACAGCCACCCTCCAAATGGCTACAAATCAAAAGAGCTCTCGCGACATTGAAGACGGTGAGGAAAGGGTCACAGCCACCCTCTAAATGGCTACAAATACTCTCGCATCGAGACGGGAAATAAAGTACGGGTCACAGCCACCGTTTAATTGGCTACCAAAAAAAAGAGTGCTTCCGTTAGGAATAAAAACCCCAAGGGGCAATCCATGCAAAAATCAGGAAAACCGAGGGTCACGGTCTAAAATTTTGACCGTGGCAAAAGGAGAGAATATGAGAGATTTAAAAAAAAATTAAAAAAAAAGATCCCGCTAAGTTGTCGCGTCATGCGCAATTTAGGCAAAAATTAGGGACATGCATTCAAGTCGTCAAGCCACTCGAGGCCCTTATCCAACCAACGCCACTAGAGGCTCTTCTCCGACGGACGCCACTAGAGGCTCTTCTCCAACGGACGCCACTACAGGCTCTTCTCCAAACGGACGCCACTAGAGGCATTTCTCCGACACACGCCACTAGAGGCTCTTCTCCATCGGATGCCACTAGAGGCATTTCTCAGACATATGAGGCTTTACTTTCTGCACCGCCACTAGAGGCTTTTCCTTGTCGCACGCCATTGGAGGCATCGTCGATCGAGGTTTTTACTTTACTGTACGCCACTGGAGGCTTTTCTTTGTCGCACGCCACTGGAGGCATCGTCTATCGAGGTTTTTCTTTTCTGCACGCCACTGGAGGCTTTACTTTTCCGCACGCCACTGGAGGCTTTACTTTTCCGCACGCCACTGGAGGCTTTACTTTCCCGCACGCCACTGAAGGCTTTACTTTTCCGCACGCCACTGGAGGCTTTACTTTCCCGCACGCCAACTGAGGCTTTACTTTTCCGCACGCCACTAGAGGCTTTACTTTCCCGCACGTCACTGGAGGCTTTACTTTTCGGCACGCCACTGGAGGCTTTACTTTCCCGCACGCCACTGGAGGCTTTACTTTTCTGCACACCACTGGAGGCTTTACTTTCCGCACCGCCACTGGAGGCTTTTCCTAGTCGCACGCCACTGGAGGCATCGTCGATCGAGGTATTTACTTTCTGCACCGCCAACGGAGGCACCGCCAACAGGGGCACCGCCGACCGAGGCTTTACTTTTCTGCACCGCCACTGGAGGCTTTACTTTCTACATCGCTGATGGAGGCACCGCCAGCAGGCGTCCCGCCGACAGAGGTTTTATCTTTCCGCACCAGAATAAGCATATGAGCCACCTTGAAGACTTTGAAGAATTGGAAGAGAATATACTTTCTGGTCAAAATTAGTGTTTCTTCGTCTTTGGACAAACCCCTTTGAACACGTTCTACGGGAGTCCGTCCAAAGAGGGGCGAACTGTAAACACTCGATTTTGACCCGGACATAACGACGTTACACATGATACGTCAAATTTCGGACGCGTCAAGCCACAAAGTCTCCAAAAATGCTCAAAGGCACATTAGAGAAATTATTATAAAATATATTTTAAATTATTTCGAATATATTTAATATTTTCGAAATATTTGAAAATATATATATAATAATTAGTTTTTTTATTTTTAGAAAATTATCTGTAAGATATTTATCTCCAGATATTATTTTTTATTCAAAAAAATAATTATCTGTAAAGATAAATATTCTTAGGAATATTCTCTAGAATAATTATCTATTAGCATTTTTTTATTTAAATTTTATATGTAATCTAGACTAGGTTTTTAGTATAAATTGGGGTCTAGGTTTACATTGTAAATGACACACAGAGAAAAACACCACAAAAGCAATAATACACTATTCATCGGGATCCATTTGATTTTCGTCAACTAGTGCCAGAATTATTATTATTATTATATATATTTTTTTAAAATGTTTTTTTTTTTCCCGCCTCTGCTGAGACTTCCCCAGTCCCCCCGCCAGTGATTGACTCGGCTCGCCGGTGGCCCTCTATGGCCGTCCGTCCGTTCGCTGCCAGTCCCGGAGCTCCGGCGAAGAATCGCCGCCCTACGCTAGACCTCGGCCACCCTCCGGCCAACGGCGTCGCCTGGCCTCCCCCCCCCCCCCCCCCTTCTCTCTCTCTCTCTCTCTCTCTCTCTCTCTCTCTCTCTCTCTCTCTCTCTCTCTCTCTCTCTCTCTCTCTCTCTCTCTCTCTCACGTCGGTGACTCCCCGGCCAGACCGGAACTCCGCCGCTCAGTCCGGTCCTCGCTTCGCCAGACCACCCACTCCTGCCGGAGTCATCGCCCTGCGCCGGCTATCCTCAGCCACCCATCTCCACCACCAGCAGCTCCACCATCGATTCCGTCGTCCCTGTCACTGCTGTTGTCCAGGTCCCGACCTCACCTCGAGCCACATGCCTGTGTCGACTGCCCCGTACCAGTGCTACTGTTCAACGTCTGGTTTGTGTCGACGCTGGTCTTTTTCTCTAGCAGGTACCTTCCGTTGATTTTTTTTAATTAATTAATAGTTTATTATTAATATTTTGTTATTATATTTTCTGTTTTATATTATTATTATTATTATATTACAATTAATTAATAATTTAAATGTAATTAGTTAGATTTAATTAATAGTTTGAATGTAGTTGGTAAAATTTAATTAGTAGTTTAATTTAAAGTGACTAAGTTTAATTTGATAGCATGTTAAAAGTTTTTTAGTATTTTAGACTTCATTTTTAATAGGAGTTATAGGTTATAATTAATTTTTAGATTTGGGATTATATTTGGTAATATCTTTTGCATATGATGAAATTTGATTAATTTTGACATTGTTAGATTAATTTAGTGTAATGTATGTATAAGCAATAAAATTGGCAAATTTGTAAATTGAGTACCGAAAGGGCGTGATTAATTCCATGAGTTTTAATTCGTAACAGAACCCCCGAATTCGTATTTCTGATCGTAGACTGATTTAATACCTAGGTGTTTAATTAGTTATTCGCTTAGGTAATTTAGGATTCTAGTTAGCCTAATAATTAACTAGTGGCGACTCTTTTCAAAATTGCACGTTTTCAAAACGTAATTCGTCGTAGGCCAGATTTAGGTCCGGCACTTTTGACGCAGTTAAGGTCCGGAGCAGAGGAGAGGATGATTTACGTCTAAGCAGTAAGTAATTCTTGCGATGGGTTGAGTAGAAGTTCTTGCGGCGGCGGGAGATGGTTGAAGGTGAAGACTGGGTTTACTTCTAAACCCTAAATCAATCTATGTTTTTTTTTTTCGGTTGGACCGGTGACGGTTCATCCGGTCCAACCGAGTTTAACCGGGTCTATTTTAGACGAGTTGGGTTCGATTTGTTTTTTGTACTTTTTCTAGAACCAGACCGGTTATATACCCGGTTCACGGTCCGACTGCCGGTCCGGTTTTCAAAACACTGTTTAAGGGTCAACTTCATACCACATGTTTGCACGAAATCCACCGTTCATACCCGATGTTTTTTTGTACCATTTTGGTACCAAACGTTTCCTTTTTGTACCGTTTTCATACCTCCGTTAAAGTTCCGTCAATTTTGGTCGTTAAAAGTCATGTACCGTGCACGTGAGTGACTAAACTTTTGATTTTGTTCAATTTAGTCCCTCTAATATATTCTAACTTTTAATTTGTTCAATTTAGTCCTTAAATTTCAATGTCGAACTCTTGACCCAAATTGACCCAGTCGGACCTAGCCCTAGGCTAGGTCCGGCTAGGTCAATTGGGACGTAGACTCAATTGGGGCTAGGTCAATTTAGGTCAATGGTTTGATATTGAAATTTAGGACTAAATTGAACAAATTAAAAGTTAGGAATGTATTAAGGACTAAATTAAACAAAATCAAAAGTATATGGCCACTCACGTGCACGGCACATGACTTTTAACGGCCAAAATGGACGGAACTTTAACGGAGGTATGAAAACGGTACAAAATGGAAATGTTTAGTACCAAATTGGTTAAAAAAAAAATCTGGTATGAACAGTAGATTTCGTGTAAACATATGATATGTAGTGGACCCTTAACCCTTTTAATAATCATATTCGTATATTTTTCATGTTCCTTATTCAGAAGAAACGCCGAACGATCGCGTATCAACATTTGGCTCATATTGCAAAATAGTTCATTCAGTTTTCAAGTTGACTACTCCAACTTCTTTACAACCAACCATTCATACCAAACTAATTAAGCTGACAAGCCTAACTTGTTAAACATGAATATACACATGAAAACATTCACGTAGACATTTATTTATTCTAGAGTTTACAGAAGAATTGAACTCAAAACTCACTTACCATGCTTCCTCTTCTTCCTTTGGCCCTTGGCCACAGAAACCGACCACCGCGAATTTTGGAGCTCCCTGGGGATAATTGCTCCAGAGGACCTTAAAACCTCGACCAACTCGGGAAACAGGTTTTTATCCTCTTCATTCACAAACAAAATCGCTCTCCCCTCTTCACCTAGCCTCGATGCTCTCCCAATCTGATGCACATACTCCTTAACCGAACTCGGCATATCAAATACAATCACCTGTCTGACACTCAACAGATTAACTCCTCGATCCAACAGCCCGGTTGCCACAATCACCGGACTCTCCCCCATCAAGAACGATTTCATAATCTCTCTCCTTTCCTTCATACATTTCTCCCCGTGAATCGACAGAGCCTTCATTCCAGTGGTAACACTTATTGCATTGGCTAAAAGATCTGCACCGATTCTAGAACCCACGTAGATCACTACTGGTGGCATGAAGTGTTTTTTGCTGCTAAGGATGTCAAAGAGCTTCTGCTTCTTATGCTTCGTCTCGACCCAGATTGGGATTTGCTTCACGGCTTTAGTAGCGGCGTTTGGGTTTCCGACAGTGATTGTCGTCATGTTTCTAGCCATAGTTCTTGACATTTTCTCAACTTCTTGAGAAATGGTGGCTGAGAAGAGCAAAACCTGTGGCTGTGAAAGTGCTATGAAGATTTGCATCACCTGATCACGAAAACCCCTCTGGAGCATGCAGTCTACCTCGTCCAGAACAAAGAACACGACATCATCCAATTCGATGTCGTGTTCATGCTTGGTTAGTAAATCAATAAGTCTCCCAGGAGTCCCCACAATTAATTCCACTCCTCGCTGAATCCGATATATCTGTCCTGCCATGGCATCACCTCCAACCACAAGTGCGGTTTTGAAAGGCAATCCCTTCCCGAGCAACTTAGCTTGTTCTTCCACTTGTATGCATAGCTCTCTAGTTGGTTCCAAAACAATTGCTAGTGGTTTCTTTGCACCAAACTTGTTCATAGAGGGTCTATTCGCACAAATAGAGATGATCGGGATCAGAAACGATGCAGTTTTGCCCGTTCCAGTTTCAGCAGAGACAAGCAGGTTCTGCCGAGACAAAGCAGCAGGGATTGTTTGCATTTGGACAGGTGTTGGCATCTCATACCCTGCAGATTCAATATTCTGAAGAAGCTTCTTAGGAAGTGTTGAAGAAGAGAATGAGCAAATAGGTGCAGGGACGACAGATTCTCCCTGGACAAAAATATCAAGCTTCTTTCTGAGCAAGGCAGCTTGGTCAATAGTTAAAGATTCGGACACTGCTCGATTATCACTGCCATTTATGTAATAGCACTCATCATTTGCAGGTAACTTGTTTGGTGGATTTTCAACCTTAAGTAGTAAAGTTTGCTTGCACTCCAAGCTGCACACATCATCATCTGTCTCATCACATATGTACTCACCATAACGGCTACATATTACGCATTTTGGATCTCCAGGAAGAGCTAGTCTCTGATCTTGGGACCTCTCTTTGACTTTTTCTGGAGAAACACAGGCCAAAAAACTGAAGTATCAGTAAACAAAAGAGGATTTAAAAAAAAAAACACACACACACACACACAACGCATTTCATGCTCTACTAATGCAGATAGGGCAACTTTTCTATTAAATGCAACGTACAAATAGAAGCCTTTTTTAAAATTTATTTAGAGTTTTCTCAGAGGATACGCATGTTTCTTACACCCATAGAAAATATGTTTGAGGCTTTAAAAAAAAAAAAATCCTCAAGCAGTCAAGCGAAAGTCACAATTAGGCATTACAATAACCAATTCCATAATAGCCTTCAGCGTTGGTCAAACGAATGCAAGACAGGTGGTCCATCAAAGGACAAAACCTAGACCAACCCATGCTTGAGTCCCAAACAATAATGTTCATGTGTTACTTTCACGTGGGTTCACCAAGAAGCTCTTATTACAAGAATCGGGCAAGGGACAAACTATCAGTCTGGAAAGTATCTAATGAATAAATCAGAACCACCTGGAAAATCTTGACTGATGAATTTTAAACAACATAAGGGGAAAAAATCAATTAAGTATTTATGTATCCAGAGTATCTTATAAATGTAAAGTCTGACATGAACAGGTATCTGGGCTTTTTGGTAGAACAGGTAACTGGTTTTATTGTTTCATAGAACCATCAACCATGATTAGAATCCATACCGTCATTTAGAAGCTCAGAAGTTTCACATCTAGATGCCTCTGTAAACTCCGAAAAGTTGCTGGCATCCCTATGTTGATTTGTGCAAGTACTGCTGGAAAAAGCTGCTTCTCTTTTCTCTTCAATTAAATAAGAGTTGGTTTTTTGGTCAAACATCTCTGCAAAGGAGAACAATCAACATGGGTGATATGAAAACTTGTACACAAGGAAAAGTAGAAAATACAGAAGTGTAGTACCAGTGTACTACTAGGCACACTAAATGGAGCTACCAAAAAGAAATATCAAGTGATACAGAATAACGAACTAAGCTACAACAGATAAAGAAACAGTTAGGGCATTCAACCATCAGTAACAAGTTCATTTCCCTCTTATTACTTAGCTTGGCTCATTCCCTCAGTTCAATATTCCCTTGATCCCATCTCTTGCAAGGTAGAACGTGCCATTATATGCACGTGACTAAGTCACTAAGGAATACATGGAAAGGAGAGTAGGAGAACATTTAAATAGAGAAAATAGAAAGATACTAAATGAAGGGAAGGAACTACTTGGTTTAAAATCCATTCAAAGAGAAAAAGATCCATGATTTTTTTAAGTAGATGATTTTAATCTCATACAGATTACATGATAGAAAACATGCCGAAAGTAAAATCCTCTGTTTTAGAGGCGGAATAGAATATGTCCATTTCCTTTCACTTAATTTTGGTATCTATGAGAACAATTAATAGATGTCCCTTACCTTCTCTTTCCAATAAACGCTAATTTAACTTCCTCTTATTACACGAATTGGTTCATCTCCACCTCCCAAGTTCCCTTACAGTTTTAAAGCATTTAACATCTACAGATTCAACCCTATTATCAGGCTGTTCACTTTTCTTTATACATGGCTCTTAATTTTAGCAGTGAGGCTGTCCTATCGAACTCTGTGAAAGACCATTTCTAGCCAATAACACATAAGGTAAAAAAAATTGGTCATAAAGATAAAAAGTTTCTTTGTAATCTCCAAAGAGAGCCTATCACCAAGTGATCAAAATATAAGCAAGTACTCAAAAGAAAAAGAAATAAGCATATGGAATCTGCCACTTTTTCCCCTTTTATCTTTCTCCTAGTTTCATACCAAAAAACCTACTTCCATACTTAGATTTGGCTGCCGAAGCTAACAAATGACACACCCTTTTGTGTATAATAACCTCTAGTTGCAACTCTAACTGAATTGCAATTTGAAGCTCCATATAAAGATTTTCTTGGCAAGAATCTTATACCAGGTATGCAAACATCAGTTCGGTTCTCCGTTCAAAACAAAAATGCAACCTGACTACCTGAGTAATTTATAAAGGAAACTTTTTATTTGGTAAATTTCTAAGGGAAACTTGTTCAACCGTCCAACGTGCTAAACAGCAGAAAGCTGGTATCCACCCAATGTTTTAGTCACTAAATGACCATTTGCCATTCAAAATTCCACAGCTTGGACTCATAATGGTAACTCTATGCCACAAAGAACATATACCACTTTAGTAAGTTATCGTCTGATTTAGGCCATTCAATTTGGTTTGAGTTACCCAACTACTGGATCAATTTTCCTGATAATCATTCAACCATGTTTCAGCAATGAAGAAACTAATGGTGTTCTATAATGTGTAGACCATTTGATCAATGCGAAATTTGCTATCATATATTATATTGGCCAGAATGTAAATAAAATATATAAAAAAAATTCCAAACTTTCATTCAAGACTAAAACCAAAATAGATAATAGATATTAATCAAGACAGGCAGATGAAATCAACAAAAGAATGGGGCAGAACTCTCAATGAAGAGACTGCATAATAAGTGGAAGTAAAAGGTACTGTAGCTGATGAAGCGTAACGAGTCAGACAGAGACCAAAGGAGCTGCTGAGACACAACAACTTGAGCATACCTCTGATTAGGAATTTCTGCGGCTGATGGATTCTCCACCATATCTCTCCTCCAAATCCTTATCCAACAGCTGGGGCAGAAATCGCGAGCGAGCGAGGTCCGGCAGTGGCTGTATGTACTGCGCGGAGGGGAAGGTACCCTAAACCATGGAAAGTCTTTTTGTTGAAGTAGTTAATAGGGATGGCAACGGGGCGACCGGTTCGGGTTTTTGCAGCACCGGATCCGCCCCGCGGGTCGGGCTGGCTGACCCGGCCCCAGCCAAATGGACCTTCCGGGTCGGGTCAACAATCCCGCGGGTCGACCCGCGGGCCTCCGATCCGTCCCGTCATGTGAACAAATTTTTTTTTTTCACTTTTCAATATTATACAATTTTTTTTGTCAAAATATTACATTATATATAAATTCAAAACATAAATCTAACATCAATCAAATATAAACAACAAACAACTCAAATTCATACAAATACAAATTCAAATCCAAACACCAAATTAACATATCCTAATAATCTAAATATACATCTATTTGTAATTTGGTCCATGTTATTTATATATGTACTATATTAATCATATTGTTTAGTAAATGTTAGATCATATTAATATAAAAAAAAAAAATTTAAAAAATATATTATATATATATATATATGCGTTTCGGGGCGGGTCAACGAGGCCCCGGGTCTCTAGACCCGGACCCGCCCCGAGCCCCCGACCCGTGACCCGCGGGTCGGCGGGTCGGCGGGTCAAAACCGGGTCGGGGCCCCGCAGGTCAGCGGGGCCCCGAGACCCGTTGCCATCCCTAGTAGTTACTAAGAAATAAAACTCAGGAAATGTTATAAATTCCGACCAATGATTCTGTCAAATTCCGACTGAGTATAAAACAAATTGCTCAAAAAGTTGACACAATTTACGCATACTGCTATTGTGTCTATGTCGGCTCATCTCGGAACTTACTAGTCGGATCGTGTATCAGATTCCATAAAACTCGAGCTGGGCATTGATGGGTTTCGATATAGCCGTTAGGCCCATTAACGACGAGTAAACGGTGAAGTAGGCCCACTGGGCTCCAAAAAAGGCCTAGAAGGCCAATGTGAGGGGACCCGACAAGGTCGGTCCCGACATATGAGCTATACGCTCCCGATGATATGCCTTTGAGTAGGCCCCGATGATATGCCTTTGAGTAGGCCCCGATGATATGCCTTTAAGTAGGCCCCGATGTTGAATCCCTGAGGATGTTGGCCCTGTCCCGATGGCGAGGGGCCCCGAGCGGTGACCAAAGGAGATAACTCTGGAGTCCCCGACTTCCGTCGGGACTTGCCACCAGAGGATGAGGCCGAGAAACACGTCCACTATCAGCATAGTGGGGGAGTGGCCTGAAATGACGGAACGTGGGCTAACTGCCCCTGGCAGTTACCTCGACAGGTAACTGGGGTAACTCCTCCCCTATATAAAGGAAGGAGTTACCTCAGAACTGAGATACGCTGATTTACACACTCATACTTCCATACTTGTTTTGCCTACATCGAGATACTCATTTAAGCATCGGAGAGGGATTCTGGGTCACCGCCCGGTCTATCCCCTTCTTGCAGTATTACTTGGAGCAAAGGAGTTCGGACTTCCGTCAAGAACGTACCGGAGTTCCAACCGTGATCCAACAGTGGCGCCGTCTGTGGGAATCGTAACAAAAAGTAAAGATAGCTTCTACCCAATCGATGGCTGGCAAGCAGAAGAAGAAGCAAGGACAATCTGGCGGTTCCCGTCATCCTGCTGGAACTCTGAACTCAGAGTTGCCGGAACGCAGTGTTGATCGGAATGATCCTCTCCCCGCTGGTTCCCAAACAGGGGGCACCATGACAACCGCGAGGATTCCGTTCGAAATTCGTCAGAGGACAGGGAGGAGGTCCCGAGGAGGGATCAGGATGCTCCTACAAAAGTGGACTTGACGAAGGCTATGCTGGATGCCATGCCGATATTCCTGGAGACTATGGAGGCTCTCCTGGACCGAAGGGAGGCTGCCAAGAAGAAGGAGGAAGAGTTGCCTCCGCCTCCGCCGAGAGAGAATCAGGACGGGCAGGAGGCCCAACCCGAGCACCAGGACAAGGGCAAGGAGCCCGCCCTGTCGGAGCAGTTCGTGGTCGATGGGCCTGGACCGGTGCAGCATAGGACCATCCCTCTTAATGGTCCTATCACCCCCGACCAGGTGGGGAAGATCGTGAACATTTGTATGAGGGACCAGAAGAAGATGATGTCGGAACTGAGGGATCGATCCACTCATCCCTTTGTTCCCCGATTGGTGAACACCACTGCCCCACCAGGACTGGGTATCCCGACAATCAAGGAGTATGATGGCGAGGGAGATCCAGTTCGCCATGTCCATAAGCATGTCATGGCTTGTCTAGGCAGAGCCCCGAATGACGACATAGTGTGTGTTCTGTTCCCGGGCACACTTGGTGAGAGGGCCTTGACGTGGTTCTTCAGCCTTCCTCCAGGGTGCATCTCTACCTGGACCCAGATGCATGATCGTTTCATCCAGCAGTATCATGGCCGTCGACGTCTCCTGAAAAAGCGCGAGGTCCATGGCTGAGGTAGTACAGAGGCCCGATGAGTCGCTGGCGCATTATTATCAAAGGTACACTGCCAGCGTGGCCGAGATTGATGAGGAGATGTCGGAGGGAGAGACCATCTGCACCTTCATTCGGAACCTGACAGCACCATATGGTTCCGACCTGATGCACAGCGTGGCTGAGAAGGCTGTGTGGAACATGGAGGCGCTGCAGAAGAGGGTGAAGCAGCAAATCGACGTGCAGGAGTTGAAGATAGCTGCCGGACGATCGCAGGAGGAAAGATAAACCCGAGAGCAGTCGGGGTCGAGGCCACTCCGATCGGAGGGAAGACAAGCGTCCCTTGAAGTCGGACAAGCGGGAGGACCGTTATACTCCTCTCATTTGCTCTATGGGTTCCGTGTTGGCGATGATGGACCGACAGGGTATCACCAGGTACCCCCCAAAGAAGGATGGAGAATTCATGGGAGCCCGCACCGATCGTTATTGTTGTTTCCATCGCGCCAGCGATCACGACACTAACCATTGTCGGGAGTTGAAAAAGGAGATTGATAAGCTGATCCAGAAGGGGAAGCTCAAGGAATTTGTGGCTGGGCGACGGAGCCGATCCCGTTCCCGGTCCCGATCGCGGTCCCGTTCCCGATCCCACGATCGGTCCCCGAAGAAGGATAAGCCCGAGTCTTCCAATGCCCGCAAGGAGAAGCGGGGAACCATTAATGTGATTCATGGGGGACTTGCTGCAGGAGGTGATACTACGGCATCTCGGGAGGTCTACGCTTCCCGGATTCCTGTTGCCGTGGTGCTGGGCAAGAGGGCCGATCTTGGACCCCGAAGCAAGAGATAGTGATTCCCTTCTCAGCGGAGGACCTGATAGGCGTGGAGACCCCGCACGATGATGCTTTGGTCGTGACCTTGAACTCGGATGGGTACGAGATGAAGCGAATCTTGATTGACGGAGGGAGCTCCTCCGATATTCTGTTCATGGATGCACTGAAGGCCATGGGAAAAACCTAGAAGGACTTGAAGCCTGCAGACTTCCCGATGGTCGGATTTTCTGGGTCTACCTCTTACCCGATGGGGATGATTACCTTACCGGTTGAGTTCGGTAGTGGCTGGAAGTCGGAGAAGAGGGACGTGGAATTCGTGATGGTCGAGTCCGCGGGGACTTACAATGCAATTATCGAACTGTTCGTCTTCCTTGCGACTTCAGCATTTTAGTCTTCCCACAACGTTTCCATCTTCTCACGCATGGACCAATTCTTCTGCCGTTTCGACTAATCACTGACTACAAATACGATTTGGTAATCCAGACGGAGACGATGGTTCATCAAGAATAGATTCAGACACTGAATTGGGATGTCGAAAATGATATCCCAACTTGATTTGACATATTCCTTATTTGTATTTGGCTTCTTCCTTTTTTTGCAGGAGAATTTGCGAAAAAAACGAGTTGCTTTTCCGACACCGTTTTCAAGTTAAGTAGACATGTCGCCAAGGTTGGCGGATCCTTAATTTTTATCATTTTCTCGAATTTGATATAATTCTGTATTGGTGATTTACCCATGCACGAAGTTGATCTAATTCTGTATTTTAGCAAATTTAGTCGTTTTTTTTATCCTCCTTGTACTGTTATTTTTCTTCATGGTTGCTTTGATGTTGTCATATTGTTTCATATTGATTTCATTCCCCGTTTAAGAACTAAGACTTTGATGTTCAGAGATCATTAGGTCATTATTACATGAAGTAGAGGAATAAAAAAAACTATATTCATTTCAGTTTTGACAGCACACAATAATGTTAGAAGATTGATTAGCTAAAATTTATTTTCATTAAGTAAGACATCATTACATCAAAATGTTGTTGTATAGGTTAATTTTTAAGAGCATTCAACAAATATGTTTTTTTTATTATTTGTGACAAAGAAAACTCTTTTTGAGTACTTAAAAAATTGGGACATTATCATTTTCTTTAAAATTTGTAGAAAATCTGTAGTTGGAAAGTAATTGGCAACCAAAGACATAAATGGTTTAGTTGCATTTGTTGGATTATGGAGATAAATACTACGGAAACAAAACAAGGTACATGCTATGTAACAGATTACGTAGCGAAATATGGCGTACATACCTACAATGCTTTCCGTAGACCAAGATCTTCTAGGGGAGTCCTCTATCCGCCGACGGTTCCCGTAAGGGTTCTAGTTAAGGAAGCCCTACGCGAATTTGTCTCCACAACAAAGCCTCTTGTCGATTCTTCTATAAGGATGGATCTCCAGAGTAGTTTGCTCGAAGCAATTTGACACCCAAGGCTTAGGAGTGGTTCGGCCGAAACACTTGTGTATACGGATGAGAGATTTCTTTTTGTCTCACCACAAATGAAGAAAGAGATTGACCATAAATTAAACCGTAACACTTCCTATTTATAAGAGAAGGCTGGCAAAATCCACATCATCACTCTTTAAGGTTCGGCCGGCCACATGTGAGAAAGGGAGGCCCATTTTGTGCTTTTTTTATTAGTACGGATGACTTAATTTTAATATAGATAAAACTTTTAAAAGTATGACTATAATTTGCATTGCACCATTGTTAATATCAAATTTCATATATGGTTCACTTTTAAAGCAATAAAAAAATACAAAAATAATTTCGTGTTTATGTTTATGAAGTGTGATAGAAAAAACTCAATGAGATTAAAGTTCAATAATGAAATCAATCAATACATAACTCTCAAAGTTTAGAAGTTTGAGGACTTGAAAAAAAAAAAAAAAAAATCTAATCAGCTAGAAGTTGAGACACCGGAAGCAGCACCGTCATCGTCGAAACAAAAAGTCGGAACTCGCAATCGTCACGCAATTGAATCAAATCAAGTCTCTTCTTCTTCTTCCGATCAATGGCGGGCGTATCCCTTAAGTGCGGCGATTGTGGAACTCTACTCAAGTCCGTCGAGGAAGCACAGGAGCACGCAGAGCTCACCTCCCACTCCAACTTCTCTGAGTCCACCGAGCCCGTTCTCAATCTCTTATGCACTGTCTGCAATAAACCTTGCCGATCCAAAACAGTAAGTAATTTCGGGTGATTTCTGCATTGGACCAACTTCTATTCCAATGTTTAAACTTGATATTCTTAGTCTTTTCCCCCTTTTTGTGGTAGCTTTAGATAATCAAAGTTCGAATTCTCACATGACTAGGAACCCATTGGCTTATTTTCGCTAGAAATATTCTGATTTGTAGGTAATTTATTTGTTGACACGTGTGGTTATTCTTTCAAAGGAAAACTGTGGAATACATAATACTTTATCTCCATATTTTGCTGATTGATGAAATATTTGTATTTTAGAATCTTAAGAATTAGACTGTTATGGAGAAATATGTAAAACAAATGGAATCGTGGGACTTTTTTTATGTAGATATTGTCCTCTATCTCATTAGTTTATTCATCTCAGTTTAGAGTTTACATATTCAAATTGTATTCTGAAGCACGTTTGGTTTAGCCATTGAAACTATAAGGATGAGAATTTTATTTCTTGCTTTTGAGGTCTTGAATGATACATTCTCGAGTGTACATTCAATAAGAGAGAGTCCATAATTATTTGTGCATTCATTAAAAACTGCAGAGAGCTTATCAACTTCCTGCTTGCAAGTCAAATATGGACTTTTTAAGTTTAACAGCTCTTAATTCTTTTACCTTATGTGTGTTGAAAAGGAAAGTGATCTACATACAAAGAGAACCGGACACAATGAGTTTGTTGATAAGACATTGGAGTCCGTAAAACCAATAAGTTTGGAGGTTCCTAAGGCAGTTGATGAGTCTGAACCTGCAGGTTCAAATTCTAGCTCCCAGAATGAAGGTATTTCTGCCTAATTTATTCGAGCACTTCTTTCAGTTTGAGTAACTGCTGTAGTATGTAAGGAGTCTCTTTAGTGTTAATTCTCGGATTTGTTAATCAATAATTATCCTATTAGTGGTTGCTAACTTGTTTCCGAATGAACTTTATAGTATCGACTTATTAATTAGTTTAATTCTTTCTCCAACATCCACAAATGTTAATTTGAAAACAGCTAGAATCTGTAGTCAGTCTGGAATTATTTGCAATATAGAATGCTCTTGTTATAATTTTTTTTTAGAATGGTGATATTACATAATTTGACGTACAACAACGGACAAAATGTGGTCATGGATGCCCCAGAAAATTAAGTGTCCATGTGAGTGCGTGTAAACCCCATTTTCCACACTGTTCCACAATGTACTATTTTAACCCGTTTTTCTATGAAAGTCGTCTTTGGACTATTTATATTCTTGGCTTTTTTTTTTTGTCTCGGCGTCCCAAGGTGTCTGTTTTACTTATATTCTTGCAGGTGGAAGTACCATTGCACGGATATTGATTTTCTGATATTAATTGAAGAGGTTTAGTAGCCTCTTCTTGTTGCCTAAAAATCAGTATACATCGTCAGTTACGTCCTTACACTTTTCGATTGCAGAGATGGTTGTGCCTGATGTTGACAAAACGCTGCTTGAAGAGCTTGAGTCAATGGGTTTCTCCACTGCACGTGCAACTAGGGCTCTTCATTATTCAGGTATGTTCATGTGTTCTTTTGGGAATTTATAGAAGTTGATCACTTAATGTTGTGCAAATGATTACTAGCATTGATAAATAAACTTTTACAGTGAAAAAGTCATGGAATCACAAAAGATCTATGATGGTGAACATAAATATTGAAGCTGTAGTCATACATATATAAACAAGATTTTAAAATCTAATCCCTCATTCTATACAGAAGTTATGTTCTCATTTTATGGGGTATTACTTTTTTCTAGTTGCACCATTCTACTTTTTGGCCAAACTCTAGTTACACCATTCAGATAGTCTTCTTAACACGAATTTAATGAGGTAATTGGCATTGACATGCACTAGATGTTTGCCGTTTTCAAGATGCAACAATTTTTTTAGAAGAACCTATACATTACATCATGATAACCTATGTGATTTCTAAAGTTTTGGGGAATTTATATATATATATTGATAAATGCATGACTACAGTTAATGCAATGAGACAGCTACTAAGGAATCCAGGAAATCTCTAGATTTCCACATCCTTGAAAATTCAAATCTTCGTTGTTTATCTAATCACATTATGTGATTATGTGCCTTGCTCTTCAGGTAACACCAGCACTGAGGCTGCTGTAAATTGGGTAGTCGAGCATGAGGATGACCCAGATATTGATCAAATGCCACTGGTACGAAAATGTCTTTTATTATCTTTTTGGATTTTGTCTTGGATTCAACTTGTTATTTTGTTGCACATATACCATTACTGATAGTTTTTAGATCTTAAAAAAATCAGGAATCTATTGGTGCGTGTTACAGTGTTCCTAAGTGCCTATAGTCAGTTGCAAATAAAACTGTGACCTTTCACGATCACGTCTCATTATCATGTAAAATTTTGTGAGCACGCCAAAGTGAAGTTTTGAGGGCCATCTAGTAATTTGTTTCATTATTATAAAAGAGAAATACATGGCTTATGATCTTCATCCGTCTTATCTGTCATCCCTTCATTTCTTATTCCAATTACATAATTTTATTCTCTCTAACTCATATATGTTCTCTTCAATGCTCACATGTGGAATTATTGTGGGTGATCATCAATTCTTTAGCATATTTTTGGATAGAATGGTTGGAGAGGTTTGACCTCAATTTGTTTAAAAAAATGCATGATCTTAACTTCATATTTAATATCCTCCGAGACTTCTAGCTTCTGATGGAAAAGCTCCCACTTTACTATAACCTTCCACTTAAACACTATTTATATATTCTTCCTAGTATTTACTTGCCAGGTATCATGCACTTAAAGTTTGAAGCTGAATGCTTGTGACTTAAAATGATTTTATTTAACCTAGATTTCTAAAGTTACTTTTGGTAACTTTTTTGCTGTGTTCCCGTTATATGTCTTTCAGGTGTCTGCCAACACCAAGGCGGAAGCTCGTAAGCCTTCTCTTACGCCAGAAGAAGCGAGGTTGAAAGCACAAGAACTGAGGTACATAATAACCTTTTTGGTTGATTCCTCATCAGTAGAAGATATTCCAACGAGATAGTTATGTTAACATTTCATCATCTCTTTGTGAGGTTTGACCCATTTATAAAAAGTGCATATAAATGCCTGGCTACAAGGAGTAAGCCTTTTGCCACCTTTACAAAGGCATATAAATGCCAAATGGATGGCTTCTCTTTACAACTATTAAAGCCTTTCTTTTAACACCTATCCATGAAAAAGCAATAGTAAGTAGAAGTTCATGGTCATTTTATAATCTTCTTTCTTGTCTCTCGCTTGAAATTTAAGGGAGCGAGCTCGTAAGAAGAAAGAAGAAGAAGAAAAGATAAGGGAAAGAGAAAGGGAAAAGGTAATCCTCCTTCCTGGTAGTTCTAGTCGCAGTATCCAGGTTACATCATGTTGACCTAGTGAATATCGTGATTCCTTCTTTTATTATAATTCCATTGTTTACGCTTTCTGATTTACTCAATTATATTCATGGATCATTTGTTTTTGAAAAGGGAGTGTAATTGCAGTGCTGCTAAGATTATGTTTTGTCCAACCTTGAAACAATCTGATGGCAGTTCCCAAGTCTTCTAATCACTGATAAGCTCGACTGTTGACCGTAATTTTTTTAATGGTAATATTTCCTTGGAATAGGTTACTAACTTATGGGAGACAAGATGGTTTA
Source organism: Clarkia xantiana subsp. parviflora (assembly GCA_036873135.1). Lineage (NCBI taxonomy): Eukaryota > Viridiplantae > Streptophyta > Magnoliopsida > Myrtales > Onagraceae > Clarkia > Clarkia xantiana. The sequence continues at coordinate 11,777,413 of JAPTYO010000012.1, read as the reverse complement.
GGTGAGGGTTTCATTTTGACCAAAATGGTCCAGTTCACATTCAAGACAAGTCTGATTCCTGAGACATCCTTTAATATAATAGTGTCATTCACAGTTTATGACAGTAATTTCATCCTGATATATAGACTACTTAGGATTTTGTGCAATGCAATATTATAGGGTTTGTAATTTGTTTTAAACATTCAGGAGAGGATTCGAATTGGCAAGGAACTTCTGGAAGCGAAGCGAATAGAAGAAGACAATGAAAGAAAACGGTTGGTTTCAACAATTTAAAAGAAAAAAAGTGATTCTGTTCTGTTTAAGTGATATAAAATGCAAAGGATACTTGATTCAACTTGAAAAGCCCTGCATATGTATTTAATGATCTCACAAAGGCCTTATTGTTAGGTTGATAGCTCTGCGGAAAGCAGAGAAAGCTGAGGAACAGAGGGCTAGGGAAAAAATTCGTCAGAAGTTGGAAGAAGACAGGGTATATGTGTTGGCTGCGTGCTGAGTTTGAACATTTCTCTAAGGGTTAAGAACACAATAGGGGCCTGAATGTTTACCCATGTTGCCAAAAGGGGTCTGAATTGAAAAAACGTATTATTAAGGGCCTGAATTTTGAGTTTTGTGTATAAGTGAGGTCTCCGTCTATTTTTTCTGTTAAAAGTGACGGAAAGTGGTCATATGCTTGGCATGTGACCGAAAATAATTTGAAAACCCGAAAATGTCATTTGACCAAAGTGTGTCCCTCACATGTTTGACCTAAAAAGACGAAAATACCCTTTAAGCCACCACAGCTCCGGCGACCACCACCACCCGGCTCCGGCGACCACCACCCCAATTCCGGCGACCAAAACCCCCTCCGGCGACCCAAAAAAGCTCCGATCGGAGCCAAAAAGCTCCGCCGGAGGGGGGTTTTGGTCACCGGAGTTGGGGTGGTGGTCGCCGGAGCTGGGGTGGTGGTCGCCGGAGTTGGAGTGGTGGTCGCCGGAGCTAGGGTGGTGGTCGGTGGCCGTGGTGGCCTTAAGGGCATAATTAGTGTGCAGGGGTATTTTAGACATTTCACATTTTATTAATTAAATTGATAAATTGTATAATAATTGCAAAAGGGTAATTCTGTCATTTCACGTGGTTCTGTTACATTTAACAGCAAATTTGGACGGAAACTCGATTATCAACAAAACTCAAAATTCAGACCCTTAATATAATACGTTTTTTTTCAATTCAGACCCCTTTTGGTAACATGGGCAAACATTCAGGCCCCTATTGTGTTCTTAACCCTTTCTCTAATTTTATTTCTTGGCACTTCTTAACACTATTGGCCAAAAAAAGAAACAAAATACATGGAAGTATTAGGTGAGAATTTGTGATTGCCAGTGAATTACCTATTTATTTATGATGGAAAATGACAGGCAGAGAGAAGGAGAAAGCTTGGACTGCCAGCGGAGGAGCCTGGTGCTGCTTCTGCTCCAAAGCCTTCGGCAGCTGCTGTGCCAGAGAAGAAGGTGAGGATGTTTGACAATATCATGAATAATAGATAAGAGCGCCGTCCTGAATCTTTATGCTTCGGAACACTTCTATAAATGAAAGAAGAAGATGATTGATTGAACATTCAATTCCTTTAAAATCATCAATGTCTTCTTTACAGAGCACATTACCAATCAGGCCTGCGACAAAAACTGAGCAGATGAGAGAATGCTTGCGGTCTCTCAAGCAGAATCATAAGGTATTACTCTAGTGACTGATGATGGAAAAGGAATAGCATGCTCTTGTGTAATGTTGTATATTAGCATTGATTATTTCCACCCACACGCATATATATAGCTAGAATGCAAATTTATTTATAGTTTTTATGTGATTACATTGTTAAAATTCCATCGGAAAATAGTCGCATGCACGACGTGGGTATGATAGCTTGCAACACTGCACTGGACATATATATAGGATAATATTGTGGGCCAGCAGGATAGGGTTTGCTAATTGCTTTTAGATGATAGTTATATTTCTAATGATTATCCACTGAACTTTAAAAGGAAAAGAAATCAGACATGTGTTAGAACACATTTGGAATTTTTATTTTTTTTTCTATTGAACTTGTTAATCATTACAGTGAAAATTTGTGGTTGTGTATTATGGCTGGCTGTACCAGGATGATGATGCCAAGGTGAAGAGAGCATTCCAGACACTCCTAACATACATTGGAAATGTTGCCAAGAATCCCAACGAGGAAAAGTTCAGAAAGATCAGACTCACTAACCCGTCTTTCCAGGTAGGTATTGAATAATGAAGATACAAGCAGATAATATATAACACAGAAAAAGCAAAAGTTGATGAATGAGAAGGTAGTTGAAGGGGGGTTATGGAGAGTTGAGGTTGGATGTGCAGGAAAGAGTGGGTGCAATGAAAGGAGGCATAGAGTTTCTTGAGATATGCGGGTTCGAGAAGATAGAAGGGGGTGAGTTTGTGTTGTTAGCAAGGGATAAGGTTGATATGGCGGTGTTGAACTCTGCTGGATCTGAGCTCGACTCTGCAATCAAGAATCCCTTCTTTGGCATTCTCTGATTAATCCAACTCAAGCAGGAACAGGAAGCATCAGGATATATTCATCTTAATAGATGTTCGTTCAGTTGTTGAGATTGATGTATGCTCGGAGTATAATGCATCGTTAGCGAATGGATATTGTGTTTAGGGAAAAGATCTCTTGCATCTACTCTGGTTGGAAGGCACCAATTTCAGTCACCAAACTCTTTGGTATTTATGTAAACAACCAATTAATCTAAAAACAAAGGACTATATTATATATTAATTTGGATACCTTCTCTCTTATTTGTTTAGCACTCTAAACTCATGCCACATCACCATCGAGAACTCTGATTGGTTCATTTTTTTAAAATAAATAATATATATATATAATTCCCATTTTTATTTTACTACAATTAAATTTGTCATTCATTACTATCAGTAGTTAAAAGCTGTTACATTATCACTAAACCTATTTATTCATATATATAATTCTTATTTTTCTTTTAAAACAATATATTAATTTTACCGTCGTTAATTTAAACCTATTAAATTTTCTTTCATGCGTTACTTTTCTTTTTGAGAATAAATCAATGCTTCTCATTCTGGGGTTAACTAAAAATCATAGAAAATGTTTTCTTTCTCAATCATTTTGAAAGAAAATAATAATATTTAAGCTACTCAAATATCTCATACTAAAAAAACATCTCATACTCGATTAGAAAGTAAATCATAAGACATCTTCTTTATCCTTCGTATCTGGTACTATCTCTACCGCAATCTCGATCATCGACGTCAAAATCGTCCCATCCAAGCATTGACCGTCAATATCCCAACCTTCGTCTAAGACCACTGTGATTTGAATCAGCTTTAAATTTCTTTTTACTTTTTTTTCTATTACCTTTGATCAATCTAACTCTTTTGTCTTTCGTGGTCATCATCACCTTCTCCGGACATAGTAGATTTTGGGGAAGAAGGAAACCAATAGTCGTTTCCGAATATTATATAGGCACCATACCTCACAATAACATGCTCAAGAACAATAACAATGGTAATCTTTTATAACATTTTTATTAACATATTAGAGCACCGAAGATTGGTAAAAAGTAATTAAGTGAAGAATTATAAGAAAATTTACTACCTCCATAAAGATCCCTTTATTTTTTTATTTTTTTTGAGAAAACTATATTTGATAAAGCTATAGATAAATCTACTATTTCTTTTGGCCAATATAAAATTAATAGTTTCTTTTTTATATTATGTATATATAATTGATTATGATCGATATTTTAAAATTTATTTTAGCTTTTATGATACTTTAATTTGTAATTTTGTATCTCTTTACTAATCAACCGTTTAATAAAAAAAAAATTCATTTTGATTTTATTTCCTTGATTGAATAATAGGAATCATTAAGAATCATTTTTTTGATCTAATTATATTTGTTAAATTACACTTATTTGTTTGCTAAATATTTCCCATAGAATATATTTAATCTGTGGCCTTGAATTGCTATATAGATTTTTTCCTTCTATATAAATACTAATTTATAAGAAAAAAAACTATATCAAATTGAGATTTTACTAAAATGCTTTATTTGCTTGATTTGATTAAATATTTTCTATAAATATTTAATAACCAAATATACATCACATTTAACTCCAATAATTAATTAGTTTCCCTTAACTATATTTTATGTTCTATAGGGTACAATTGCTCTCCTTATTAAAATGAGTGTAATGAGTGTATTTAATTCAATATATTTGTTTTACTTAATGACATATTCAAATCAATCTAAAACTTAAATTGGAAATAATGAATTTATTCGGTTACGTTTATCATACAAATTCTCCAAATAAATTTCATAATAAATTGAAGTTCATATTTATTATTTTGTAAAAGCATAAGACCTCATTCTTAAAATTTATTTATATTTTGCTACGATTCTAAATGATTAATTAACTTGCTTATAATTGTCGGAACTAAAATGACAATATTATATCTACAATCGAATAAATGATTTTTTTCAGTGATCAAGTTTATTATTTTTATATGTATTAGGCATCTCATTAATACTAAAACAATGTTAATTTAATTTGTTTAGTTATATTTTTGTTGTATTGATGAAAATGTTTAATTTGTACCTTAGTATGAACTATGGTAAATTTAAAGGTTTTTTTTTTGCCAGTAGTAAATTTAAAGGTTAATAATAAAATATTTCTTCAATTTTGATCTATTTACATATCGCTTCTAAAGTGATTTTTTTTTTTCTATATGAACTTTCATTTGCAGACAAAAAATAATGTCTTCCTTCTTTGCAGTTTATATCTATGTCCTCATTATATATATATATTGGAAAATATAGTAATATATATATATATATACCATTTATTATTTAAATTTATCATACATTAGTAAATTACTCAATTTGTAATATTTTACAAATTGAAATTCTTCAACTTTATTATTTTTACGTTGGCAAAGAAGAAAAAAAACGTCATTGTTTTACTGTAGTCCTTAATAGTTAATAGAGGTGATCTTTTTACAACTTTTTTCTAACATAAATTTGTAATTTTTTTTTAAAGAAAAAGATAATTATTCCACTCTTAATGTTTGTTTCACTTTTTTATAGCCTACTAGAAAAGGGCACGCGTGTTGCACATGCAACTAATCCAACAAGCATATTGAAGACAAAAAAAAAAAAAAAAAAATTATTAAAAACTTAATAGCCAATAGATGACATGAATTTACCTTATATGAAAAATAATTTCTAGCACTTAATAGAAAAGTTTGGAGCAACATTTTCATTGATTTGTCTTAAGTTGAAGTAGCCACTTTGAGTATCGATCATCAAATATTTATTCAAACCATAGATCCAGATAGTCCAGATTATTCCAAATTATCTTTTACATCCCGTGGTGTACCATATACTTAGCATGTAATGCAAAAAATTAAATTTCACCACCACCACTTACATCAGGGGAACATTGATATATCGCTAAAGAGGAAGTTCTTGCAAAACCTTTTAGCGTCGAGTTCTTGCCTCATGATCAAATATATTTAATTTTATGTATGCAACTGACTTAATGGAAAAATATTGGACACTCATACATATTTATTTCATGTGGTCTTATGTATGTGCCATTAGAATGAATGATTACATTGGAATAAAGATCTACTAGAAGCTCATGATCCATAATAACACTTTTTCTGCTACCCTACCTGTGCATTAGATATAGAAATTTATAATGTTTTTGAAAAGATATATTAGATATAAAATGTAGTGCCTTCAATAATGCAAACAAAACAACATAACAATGAAATATAATAATATTTCATTTTCATATAAAAATAACTATATCTCTATACATTTTATAATGACTAAATTAATAAATAAAAAATAAATTAAAGTATATAATCAATGATAACACATAAAATAATATGCAATACTTACAAACTATCATATACATAATAGTATATAATATAAATGCAAACAACTATTACAGAAAATATCAAACCTCACGCAATGCGCGGGGCAAATGCCTAGTATTATATATAATTTGGATACACTTGGGCTATTATGCTCTAAAACAACGCCACGTCTAAAACTTTATTTTTTATGAGAAAACCTTGTGGCATTCTCTCATGGATTGGTTTAGCATGCATAATGAGTGGTTAAGTAAGCTAAATTTGAAACTGTTAATAAGCTAAATTTGTATACTTTTATAAATGTAGTAGATAATACATTTATATGAACTACTTAGAAAAAAAACAGTAATAATTTTTCTTTTATTAATGTATATACTTAAGATTAAATTGACATGTTTTTCTTTTACATATTCTTGACTTTTTAAAGAATATATATTTTATAATTTTTAAGAAAGAAAATTATTTTAATTGACTTAAATCTATTTAAATTGAAAACTGATCTGTTTTATTTACGTTGTGCTAATTTAACATTCATTGTATTATAATTTTTGTGAAATATGGAAGTAAAAAACATTTTCTAATGAAAGTATTCCGTTTTCTTACTTTTTTATTAATTATTTTCATAATGTCGACAAAGTAGCATAATAATAAATATAAAGTCATTTAATTTTTATATATAAATAATGAAATCTCTTATATTGTTTAATAGTCACTAAATCAATAAAAAAAGTTGGAATATATAAATTAAGAACACTTACAAAAGAATATGAAATATTTACAAACATCATCTATATATATTGTAAAAAGTAATATAATCACATACATTTATTACATAAAATATCGAACCCCGCGCATTGCGCGGGGCAAATACCTAGTATATATATATTTGGGTTAAAGGTCCTTTTGGTACCACATGTTTGCAAAAATTACACTGTTCATACCACTAGTATTTTTTCGTACCGAATTGGTACCATATGTTTCCAAACCTTACTGTTTTGGTACCTCCGTTAGGGTTCTGTCAAAAACAGCCGTTAAATGGCATGTGCCATGCACGTGACCAGCCCAAAACTTTCAATTTTGTTACAATTTAGTCCATCTAATACATCCCTAACTTTTATTTTGTTCAATTTAGTCCTAAAACTTCAAAACCAAACCATTTTCCCAAATTGACCTAGCCGGACTTAGCCTAGGGCTAGGTCCGACTAAGTCAATTGGGACCTATACCCAATTTGGGGCTAGGTCCCAATTGACCTAGCCGGACCTAGCCTAGGGCTAGGTCCGGCTAGGTCAATTTGGGGAAATGGTCTGATTTTGAAGTTTTAGGACTAAATTGAACAAAATAAAAGTTAGGGATGCATTAGATGGACTAAATTGTAACAAAATTGAAAGTTTTGGGCTGGTCACGTGCATGGCACATGCCATTTAACGGCCGTTTTTGACGGAACCCTAACGGAGGTACCAAAACAGTAAGTTTTGGAAACATATGGTACCAATTCGGTACGAAAAAATACTAGTGGTATGAACAGTGTACTTTTTGCAAACATGTAGTACCAAAAGGACCTTTAACCCTATATATTTAAAAAGAAACAAGTAATTCATCTTCTTTGTCCAACTTTTCTCCAAGAACAAAACTTGTGGCGGTTATTTAAGTGTCCTTTGGAAGTTGGTATATTAATTAGTGAGATGGAGCAATTTCATAATCTATGTGTTGATAGTAGGTAGGTAGAGATAGATGTCTGGAAATAGGAAGCAGAGGGCTCCAACTCCAGGAAAGGCAACGATCCTTGCTATTGGAAAGTCTTTCCCCGGCCAACCTATCCTTCTTGTGGAGGGTTGGTTGGTTACCTGAGGGACACCAACTGTGATGATGTACCTACAAGGGAAAAGCTCCAACGCTTGTGTTATTTATTATTATATTTTTTAAATGCATGCATACCAAATTTCAATTTCTAAGAGATAACTTTATTAAGTAAAAATGTATAAATATAATGATATAGAGGTGGACGAAATAAGAGAGAAAATGGGTAATTCCGTAAAAAAACGTAACAAAATCTGAAGGAAATGTCGAACATTTTCATCGACGCGTGCTTTTTTTTGCAAATATTAGCTGCTATAATCTTCTTTAATTTGCTTTAGATAGATAATTAATCTTGGTAGTTTTTTTTAGACGGAAGATACTTAGCTATGAACACAAAATCTGTGATTTATTCAATTTACTGAGATAAAGTGCTGAATTTGAGGATTTTTTTGTAATAAAGTTTACTTGAATAGCAACAAATTTTAGAGATAGGTTAATAACTTACATTGAAAATTTTATGTATTTATATTTAAGTTAGGAGTTAACAGACGTCGTGGTTCATCAATAAAATTGAACGTTTATACTTAGAACAATGAAATGTAAATCTGAATGTGGCACAACAGCCTAAGTTACATTTCAGTAAGTCTTTTTCTTCTAAAATTGTGGTTGATCTTAATTTTTAATCTTCTACATATATATAAACATATACGATTTAGCCAGTCGCCCCGCGCGTAGCGCGGGGTCAGCACCTAGTTATAATATAAAGAATGAGAGTGGTTATGAAACTATTTTGCTTTGTTTCTTTTTTGTTTTCATGATTTTGTAGTATGTGGATTAGTAATTATTATAATAATAATAATTAATAAGAAGAAAAAAAAATTTGGAGAGATATTTTTTTTTCCCTAGGTGAGAGAAATTTGAAAAGATGAAAACCTTAAGCAACATTGTTGGCGCGTGGGATTCGGTTGCTGGATTTTGATTATTAAAATAATAACAATTTGGGATTTTGAAAAGAGAAAATATGAAATTGGCAAAAGAAAATTAAAAGAGACAGATTTGGACAATGAATAAGATATACGGCTCAGATTTAAGCGACAGAAAGCAAGGCAGAGAAAGTAAGGCAGAGGATACTCATCCTGGGTTAGTTATCTAATGCATCACAAACAATTTATCGTGGTTTTATAGGTAAAAGCACAACGGTTTCGAAGAGATACACGGTGTTATGCAAAGAGATACTAGACGGAGCTTGCAACGGTGGGCTCAACAACAATCACCTTGCCGTCTTAGAAATGGCAAAGGAGGCCTGTCTTTCTTGCATCCACCAATGGGGTCGTCCCGTCCAAGACATCACCCATCTCATCTATGTCTCCTCCACCTCGTCGCCGCTCTCGCCCTCGGACGCGTCATGCTTTACTTCCTTGGCTGCTATGGCGGCGTCACCGGCCTCAAAGTCGCCAAGGATATCGCCGACAATAATCCCCTGACAACACCATTTTAGGGTTTCGCCCCCCAAATAAATCTCGACCGTATGATCTCGTCGGCGCTGCACTTTTTGGCGATGGAGCTGCTGCGGTTATTATTGGAGCGGATCCGGTGCCGGTAATGTCAAATTTTTTAAACAAACAACTTGGCCCCGCCTAGAGGTTAAGCGAGTCAAACTACTTATGAGATACTCGGGTTTGACTCGGTTAATATTCAATTTCAGCTCGTTAAATTTCGAGTCGAGTCGAACTTTTTATAGTATCGAGTCAATTATGAATGAGTTTATTTATACTCATTTCGAGGAACCCGCGAGCCTAATCGAGTTTATCTTACTTTTGCCAAAAATTTATTCAAGTCGAGTTCGAGTTTATTTTATATTTACATAATATTATATTTATGTATATATATAATTCAAGTCGATATCGAATTCAAGTCAATGGTCTAGTCGAGTCAAGTTCGAACTCGAACTAATGTGCACCATTTACAAATTTAAACTTAGCCATCCGAGTCAAGCCAAGTTAGAACTTATCGAGTATGACATCGAGCCGAGCTCGAGCTTGAAAAAGTTAGGGTCGTCCGAGTTCAAGCTCAAGTAAAATGAGTCGATTTGAGTTGACCTTGCCAGATACCCGGCTCGACTACACTCTTAGGCCCAACTTTTTTTAATAGTAGCTAGACCCAACGGTTTAAAACTTTAAAGAAATAGGTGAATGTGTATAGTTGAATCTTAATATTTTAACATTATTAGGCTTGGGCATAAAAACCGGTCCGGCCGGACTGGTTCGGAACTGGTCTGGAACCGGACCGTTTGGAACCGGTCCGGAGTGAACCGGTCCAAATTGGACTGGTTTATAACCCCTAAATTGGAACCATTCCAAGGGGTATACCAAACCAGTCCAATAAACCAGTCCGGACCGGACCGGTTTTGAACCGCTTTTTAGTTAAAAAAAAAAAAAAACGTTTTGACCGAGATTTATTTATTTTTTTTTTTAAAACCCGGTTTTTGACCGGTTTTGACCGGTTTTGACCGGTTTCTGACCGGTTTCTGACTGGTTTTGACTGGTTTTGACTGGTTTTGGACCGATTTTTATTGATAAAACCGGTCCGACATACAAAACCGGTCCAGAACTTGTTTTTTTAAAAAACAGTCCAAAACCGGTTCTGGACCGGTTCAAACCAGTCCAGTTTTTTTTAGACCAACCTAAGCCAAAAAAAAACCCTAGTTATTATTGGACCGGACCGTTTAAAACATTTCCGGTCCAGTCCGGAACCGGTTCGGCCTGAACCGGTTCAGTGCCCATCCCTAAACATTATCATTGATGGGTAGATAGAAACATTTTGAATTCTAGTTGTGAAAGTTTAGACTAAATACTCGACAAACTGTCCTAAAGTTTTAAGGTCATAAAATTAGCATTTGTACTTCAGCATTCCCCTCACATGTGAATTGAAACATATTGAATGTCCAACATGTAAAATTTTAATTAAACAGGGGGTTTAAACTTATCGTTGTGGAAATTTGAACCTACACGCTCTGATACCATGTGAAAGCTTAAACTAAACTTTCAGCTTGGTTAGTTAACAAGCTTACCTTTACTGTAAGAGGTCAAGAGTTCAAGGCTCCCCTCATTTAGAAACATTTGGAATGCTCATTGTGAAAGTTTAGACTAATCACATGACCAACTGTCCTATAATCTCAAGATCATAAAACTAGCATATTTAAACTTCAACATTCCCCTCACGTGTGGGGTTGAAACATTATGAAGATCCAATACGTGAAATTTTAATTAAATATGAAGTCTAAACTCGGAGTTGTGGATATTCAAACATGTGAAAGTTTATACTAAACTTTTTAACTCAGATAAAAATCAATTTTCAGCTTGGTTGGTTAACAAGCTAACCTTTGCTATAAGAGATAAAGAATTCAAGGCTCTAAATGCTAAACTATGTTTTTATATTATGTTTTGAATGCCTATCAAACTAAACCTTTTCTTAAAATAAATTGGAGTATCAACTTGCTCATTTAAACTACTTAACCAACTATGTTAAACTATAAGATGATAGATGAAAACGTGTTTTAATTTATACGTATCAAACAGGTAAAGGAACGGCCTTTCATGGAGCTGAATCATGCAGTTGAGCAGTTGTTGCCGCAAACCCAGGACGTGATCCATTTGTGCATCTCTATCTACTTTAAGCTCGGGAGAGACCTCCCTCAGAAGATCGAAGACAACATCGAGGCTTTTTGTCATAAGCTTAGGAGAAGGCGAATTTAAGAGTGGGAGAGGATGAGTTCTACGACCTGTTCTGGGTGGTGCATCCCGGGGGGCCGGCGATACTGAATAAGTTTGGAGACCAAATTAGGGTTGAAAAGTGAGAAGCTTGATTGCAGTAGAAAGGCGTTGATGGATTATGGGAATGCCAGTAGCAACACCCTCTTCTATGATAGAGAATATGAGGGAGGAGCTTAAAAGAGAAGGGAAAGAAAATTAGTGAAGAGTGGGGACTTGCATTAGCATTTGGACCCCCCTTCCTTTCATTTTCTGTTGATGATGAAATGACTTAATTGCACTTTAATCATCTGGTAGTAGTAAGTAGCAAGAGAATCTTCTAAATAAATATACGACGAGTCTTCCTATTTATATAGTGGTGTATCAATCTATTCATGAGCTATTTGAGATCGACTCGGTAGATATTCGAATTCGACTCATTAAATTTCGAGTCGAGCTCGAGCTGAGTTTTTTTCTAATATGAGTTGAGTTCGAGTTTGATGGGTTCCGATGTAATCGTTAGCCCCGTTAACAGTCAATAAACGGCGGGTAAGCCCAGTGGGCCTCGTGAAAGGCCTGGAAGGTCTAGAAGCCCAATATGAAGGGTCCCGACGAGATCGGTCCCGATATATGAACTGAATGCTCCCGACGAGAAGCCTCTAAGTAGGCCCCGATATGCCTTTGAGAAGGTTCCGATAATAAAGTCCCGAGAATGCTGACCCTGTCCCGTGGGATGAGGGGTTCTGGGTGGTGACCTAGAATGAAACAACTCTGGAGTCCCCGATACGGATTGGGACTTGTGATCAGAGGATAAGACCAAGAAACCCGCCTACTAGATAGAGTAGTGGGGAAACGGTTAAGATATGGATAAACTCCCCTGAGATACGCAGGGCGTGCCCGAGATATGCGGAGCGTGGGCGAGATACACGGAGCGTGGGGCGAGATACACGGAATCTTGAACGAGATATACGGAACGTGGGTTAACCGCCAGGCGCAGTTACAGGTAACTGAGGTAACTTCCCCTCCTATATAAAGGAGGAAGTTACCTCAGAAAAGGAACATTCTCTAATACGAACTTAGATTATTGCTATCCACCCCGTCGTTCAAACTCTCATTTAATCATCGGAGAGGGATTCTGGGTCACCACCCAGGTCATCCCCTTTTGCAGGATTACGCGGAGCCCAGGAGTTCAAGTTGTCCGTCAAGAACGTAACGGATCTTCGACCGTGATCCAACATTGGCGCCGTCTGTGAGAAACGAACAAAAAGTCACAATAGTTTCTACTAGATCGATGGCTGGTGGTGGCAAGCAGAAGAAGCAAGTCCCGGCGAGCAGTTCTCGCCCTGCTGGAACCTGAATTCCGCGTTGCCGGAACATGCTGCTGAACAAGGTGATCACCCTGCTGTTTCTCACACAGGGGGGCATGGTGAAGATCACGAGGTCTCATTCCGAGACACGGCGGTGAACAGGGAGGTGGATACTCCTCCAAATCCGGTAGGGCACAGGGAGGAAATCCCGCGAAGGGAGGTAGGTGCCACCTCGAACCCGGAGTTGGCTAAGGCAGTAGCAGATGCTATGCCCATGTTTCTGGAGGCCATGGAGGCTCTGCTGGACAGAAGAGAGGCTGCCAGAAGAAGGGAAGAGTTGCCTCCACCCCCTCCGAGGGAGGTTCAAGAGGAACAGGAGGTTCAGTCCAGGAATAGGGGTAAGGAGCCCGCGCACTCGGAAAGGTTCGTGGTCGACGGTCCCGGACCAGTGCAACACAGGACCATTCCCCTGAATGGCCCCATCACCCCCGATCAGGTGGTGAAGATTGTCAATATCTGCATGGGTGACCAGAAGCATATGACATCGGAGCTGAGGGATCGATCTACTCATCCTTTTGTTCCGCGGCTGATAGATATTGTCGCCCCGCCAGGGCTAGGTATTCCGACCATCAAGGAGTACGATGGTGAAGGGGACCCAGTCCGCCATGTTCAGAGGCATGTCCAGGCTTGTATGGGTAGAGCCTCGAACGATGACATCGTGTGCGCGCTGTTCCCAATCACATTGGGAGAAAGGGCCTTGACGTGGTTTTTCAGCCTACCGCCAGGATGTATTACTTGCTGGGCTGATATGCATGAGCGCTTTATCAAGCAGTATCAGGGTCGTAGGCGCCTCTTGAAGAGCGTGAGGTCTCTGACTTAGGTGGTGCAGAGGTCTGACGAATCGTTGGCGTATTACTACCAGCGGTTCACTGCTAGTGCTGCGTAGATCGACGAGGAAATATCGGAGGGAGAGACCATTCGCACCTTCCTTCGGAACCTAACTGCCCCATATGGTTCCGATCTGATGCATAGTGTGGCCGCGAAGGCTGTATGGAGTATGGAAGCTTTGCAAGCGAGGGTGAAGCAGCAAATCGACGTCCAGGAGTCGAAGATTGCTGCCGGAGAGCTTGATCCTCCGAAGTCAGGAAGAGGAAAGCAATCGTCCAAGCTGTCGGACGATCGCAAAGGGAACGACAAATCGGAGGGAAGTAGGAGCCGTGGTCGCCCCGATAGAAGGGAGGACAAGCGTCCCCCGAGGAAGGATAACCGAGAGGGTCGTCATGTTCCCCTCAACAGTTCGATGACCGCCGTGCTAGCGGTGATGGATCGGCAGGAACGAGAAACCTTAAGTGGTGAGGTCCCGAGAAAAACGTCGCGAAGGACGTATGAAATCACCTTAAATGGTATGGACGAGAAACCTTAAGTGGTAAGTCCTTGTGAAGCATCGGAAGGATGTATGAAGTCATCTTAAGTGACATGTCGGAACGTTTTAAGTAACGAGTCGAGTCGCTTTAAGTAGTGCAATAATAATCAAGACCGAAATAGATAAAAGGAATTTTCATAAAGGCTCGAAGGCCTGAAGGTTCCGATACAAAGAGGAAATTACAAGGACTTAAAGAATGAAGCATTAAGCCTGGTCCTTGTTGGAAGTTGGGTCCTCAGCAGCTTCGGAGGGAGCAGGATTCGCGGGGTCCAGGGCAGAAGGCTCCGCAGTTTGTGGAGTCGGGTCCGCGGCACCTTCGGGGGCATCGGCCTCATCACTCTCCGCGGGGAGGCTGAAGTATTTCTCCGCGAAGGGGGCGAGGGTCTCGGACTTCTTGAAGTCAATGGCATCCTCGTATACCGTGTAAAGCTCCTCGACGGCATTGAACAGAACGTTCTCCACCTCGGTCTTGCTGAACCCCACGGCATCCGCCTTGAAATCATCGGAGTTCCGATACTCCTCGCGACCCTCCTCGCGACCCTGAGCCTTTGCCTCAGCCAGCCTGGCAGGAAATTCAGCCTTCTCGGCCTCGAGTCCCGCCTTAGCTTCCTCGAGAATGTTCTTCTCGAGGACGAGCTGCCTCTTCTCCGCCTCGTGCCGCTGCTGTTCCTCTCTGAGAATCCTCCGCTCCCGACGTAGCACGGATTCATGGTCATGGACCTGCTTTTGCAAGTCCATAGCCTTCTGGCCAAGGAGGGTATGCTCCTTGGTTATCTTCTCCCTTGCCGCCACAGCATCGACAAGGTCCTCCTGGAGCTTGGCCAAGACTCTGGGGTCCGACCTGGCCTGCTCCTCCTTCAGAGCATCCTTCAGAGCGAGGATGTAGCCAAAGCAGCGCTGTTGGTTCGCAGTTTCCTGAGGCAAAGGGAAAAGAGGTTAAGGCCCGATAATCGAAGGCAAGAACAAAAACGAAAGTAAATTTTTACCTCCATCCGACGAATGGTCATATCGCGAAGATCCGCGTCGATATCTTCGTCAGCAAAGGAGATCGGACGTCTCAAGGCTGGTGGAATTGACCCTGCCAGCAGGTGCAGGGCCAATTCTGGCTGAAGATCTCCCCGATGGAGTGGGACCCCTCGAAGAGACTCGATTGGGTTCCAGGGAATCGTCTCTTGATCGGGGGTGTAAACCTCGTAGAGGCTCCCATCCAGGGGAAGAGGAGGAATGACCTTGGGAGCCTCAGTCGGAGGCTCCGGGGTTGGAGAGCGCAAATCCAAGGGAGGACTCCGAGACACGTCCTCCACATCTGGCCTCAAGATGCTCCGCCCTGGCCTCTGGCGGGGAATCAGCCCTTCATTCGGCTCCTCAGAAGAGGGGGAAGCATCCAAGTTAGTCACCTGACGGAACTGAGCTTCCGTCGGGGTATTCTCAGCTATCGGCTCCTGTGGAGTCGCAGCCCTTGCTGGAGTTGCAGCCTTCGTCGGAGTAGGAGCCTCCGATGGACCTGCGGTGGCGGGACGAATAAAGTCAGGAAGTATATTATTGGGGCACCAGATGACCCCGCGCGGGACGTACTGGTCCTTTCCACAGAAGTTGTAATAGCTCGCCTTGAGGACGCGGGGGGTTTCCCCTTGGAGTATGTATTTGATTTCTCTGACCCGCGACTCCCGGTCAGCGGGGATAAACTCCTCGGGAACCAACCTCCTGTATTCTTTAATAGCTCGGCGAACACGCTTACCTTCCTCGGCGGTGGTGACACCGAAGGCCTTGTCCACCTCCTCTCTTCTGGCCCGCTTGGCCATCTCGACCTGCTCCTCAGTCGGAGGAGCCGCAGAAGAGGAGGTTCCCCTCTTCAAGGACTTTCGCTTCCGCTTGGAGCTTGGAACAGCATCGGTCTCCCCCTGCTTCAACACGAGATGGGTCAGCAGAGATGCCTTCTTGGCTGCAAAAATGAAAGTAAAATACGGTTAGAAGTGTTACCCAAAGAACCAAGTTGTCGAAAATTGAATCGAGGAGTTGGACCCCGATCTGGATCAGGTCCGCCTCCACGAGCTTGTTGGCGTCGAGGGGAGCGAAGGATTCCCCCCAACGATAAAGCTGGACCAGTTGAAGGGTGCTGAAGTCGTCCTCGGTGTAGACTTCAAACTTGGGGGCAGGGTCCGCCACAACCTCCCATCGGGGCCACGGGATGGAGCTGTTCTGGACGAAGAAGTAGTACTTCTTCCATCCACTGTTGTCGGACCCTGAGTCACGAATGAACCCCCGATCCTTGTTAAACTTCCAGGTCTCGTCATCCCAGCCGAAGCGAGTGAGTTGCTCCCTGGTCCATTTGGGAAGTCGGGGGGTAAAGGAGTAGACTCCAGCCTTGTTACACTTCATTCTGTAGAAGGTACGGAAGAGCAGCAGGTTGTACGTCCATTGTTGGCGGAGGCACAAGACCTGGAAGGCGTTCCACACGCGGATAGCGTGTGGGGAGAAGGTGGTTGGATGCGTTTGATAGAAGTTACACATCTCAACCAGATTCCCGCAGAAAGGGAATCGGATCCCGGCGTTTATCTGTCACGTGGAGACAAACACCTCTCCTTCCCGAGGACGGGTAACTATGTGCTTTCTCCTGGTGGGTTGGTGAGAATCATAGGGAAAGCGAGGTTCCCAGGCTGAAGTGATGCAGCCTTCCCGGAGAGCAGCTTCGTACAGGGTCTCTGAGATTTCGTTAGTAGCAAGCTCAAACGTAAAGAGGTTCCTTCCTCAGGAACTGGCCTCGTCTAAAAACGGCCATAACGGGAAAACTTAGGAAAGGAAAAGGAGATAATATCAGTAAATCACGGAGGCAAAGAAGGAAAACCTTACCAGACATAGTGGATGATGGATTGGAAAAGACGAAGAAAGATTTTGACGGCTGAAGGCCTTGAATCGCCGGAGAATCAAATGAAACTTGGAGAGAAAAGCTTCGAGGTTTGACAATGGCAGAGCTTTCAGATATCAGAACGGTAGGGAAGGAGTGAATAGTGCCAGGATTTTGGCTTTTATAGATAAAATGACAGCTGGACAGATTCGAATCTGAACCGTTGAAGATGAAACGGCTCAATCTGGATCGCCGAGATTATAGGGGACAGTACGGAAGAGACGTTAGTGACGTAATACTGCTTTTTCAGAAAGCAACAGTCACGCCTGCTTAGGCGTCGTTTCATTATCCCTTGCATTTAATGGTGAGTAACCGAGGAGTCTCCTCGGATTTGGCAACCGTCCTTAGAGTCTCGAGGAATCGTGAACGAGAAGCTTTGTGATTAAAGAATTGCACCCAAGGTGAAAGCCTCCGACGGTAATATCGGGAGGTCTGAAGATAAAAGCCTCCGATGGTAATATCAGGAGGTCTAAAGATAAAAGCCTCCGATGGTAATATCGGGAGGTCTGAAGACGAAAGCCTTCAATGATGATGTCGGAAGGCCCGTAATTAGAAGACACAACGGACTACAAGTCCCTCATGTCTTGGGGGCAAATGATGGGTTCCGATGTAATCGTTAGCCCCGTTAACAGTCAATAAACGACGGGTAAGCCCAGTGGGCCTCGTGAAAGGCCTGGAAGGTCCAGAAGCCCAATATGAAGGGTCCCGACGAGATCGGTCCCGATATATGAACTGAATGCTCCCGACGAGAAGCCTCTAAGTAGGCCCCGATATGCCTTTGAGAAGGTACCGATAATAAAGTCCCGAGAATGCTGACCCTGTCCCGTGGGATGAGGGGTTCTGGGTGGTGACCT
Source organism: Clarkia xantiana subsp. parviflora (assembly GCA_036873135.1). Taxonomy (NCBI): domain Eukaryota; kingdom Viridiplantae; phylum Streptophyta; class Magnoliopsida; order Myrtales; family Onagraceae; genus Clarkia; species Clarkia xantiana. The sequence continues at coordinate 11,759,446 of JAPTYO010000012.1, read as the reverse complement.
AGAATGAAACAACTATGGAGTCCCCGATACGGATTGGGACTTGTGATCAGAGGATAAGACCAAGAAACCCGCCTACTAGATAGAGTAGTGGGGAAACGGTTAAGATATGGATAAACTCCCCCGAGATACGCAGGGCGTGCCCGAGATATGCGGAGCGTGGGCGAGATACGCGGAGCGTGGGGCGAGATACACGGAATCTTGAATGAGATATACAGAACGTGGGTTAACCGCCAGGCGCGGTTACAGGTAACTGAGGTAACTTCCCCTCCTATATAAAGGAGAAAGTTACCTCAGAAAAGGAACATTCTCTAATACGAACTTAGATTATTGCTATCCACCCCGTCGTTCAAACTCTCATTTAATCATCGGAGATGGATTCTGGGTCACCACCCAGGTCATCCCCTTTTGCAGGATTACGCGGAGCCCAGGAGTTCAAGTTGTCCGTCAAGAACGTAACGGAGCTTCGACCGTGATCCAACATAGTTCACTAATTGAGCTTTCTGTTTTGCCTATTCGAGTTTTTCGAGCTTTACATAATAATAATATTATGTATGTATATAATATATTGAGTTCAATTCAAGTTCGAGCTCGAGCTAATGTGCACAATTTATAATTTAATTGAACAATTTAAAATTTGCCGAGTCGAGTCGAACCGAGCTCGAACTCGTCGAGTATCATACCGAATCGAGCTTAAAAATGTTAGGCTCGATCGAGTTCGAACTCGAGCTCGAACTTGAGTGAAATGAGTCGAGTCGAGCTTACTAAATATTCGACTCGACTCGGCTCGTTTACGCTTCTAATCCTACATGCTTCTCCAATGTTGTTTTCCCATACATGATACGGGGTCGAGTAGCTACAGAGTCGGTTTCGGTTCCTTTGGCGTCAAGTCTGCTCAATCGCTCCAGCCTCAGCATCTGCGATAGCATAATTCAGCTGCAATGCTTCGATGCAGAGGGCTCTATGCATCGAAGAGAGTTTCAGCTCATATCAATAAGATTTCCATCTCTATTAATTAATTAATTAATTAATTTTTGGATAGATATCCACTTCATGTTTCTTCCTGATTAAATTATTAATTATATATCTATATCTACTTCATCGTTTTTTACTTTATATATATATATAGATGTAGTTTTCTGAAGAATTTTCAGGACTGGATTTGTCGATCGCTTACAGAAGCAGCGGTTGTGACGACTATTCTTGATAATTTTTTATTCATGATTGCTATTTGTTGTAGCTTAGTCAAATTGTTAAGTGTTTTTTTATTTATTTAATATTTCCTGATTGTACAATTAAGAAGAAAGAAGCTAGAGATTACGTGTTACTCCCAATTTTGTTCCCCACCAAAGGTTGTTGTTTTGCAGTTGAGAGTTTTCATATGGAATGTATATAGAAAAACATAAGGTCTGAGAGTTACTAAGATCAGAGTGTTACTTAGGCTATAAAAGGAGCTAATGAATTGTTGTTTATACATATATTTTATGATTAAGCTAGCGTAACTAATGTCTTAAGAGTTTTCATTTGGAGAGTATATAGAAATACTATGTGTTTCTAAGGTCTGAGCGTTACTAATTCTGATGGAATTCTGTGATGATGTGTAATTTCTGTTATTGATCTGAAACATGAAACTGCAATTGAGCCAACTCTGAGTATACTTTTGACTCTAATGATCCCACAAATACAGGTTGTTTTCGACCTTTCAATTTCATCTCTGAATATACTTCTGACAGTAACAGACAAACAACACCTACTACTGATATAATCATATTCTAGGGAAGAAGGTACTATTTAATGACTTATTGGGAACTATTCATTTAATTATCTTTATAGGTGTGTTTCGGTCATTGCTTAGATACTTTCTCTTCAACCTTAGGCAATAACGATTCCTCTCTTGGAGTATTGTCATTTTTTTCTAATCATTCCTTCATCTATCTACCCATTTAAAAAAAATGATTCATCTCTTGGAGTATTGTCATCATTTTCTTCTCATTCCTTCATCTATCTACCCATTAAAAAAAAATTGTTTGTTCAATCAATTGTTTTCTGCTATTATAGTAGAACTAAGTAGACATTGATTTGATATATATGCAGTTGTGGATCAACCTATTATTGAAATGTGGCAGTAAAACTCAGGTTCCTTAATTAAACTCAAGTTTTAGTAAGCTTAGTCTAATTCAGTGTTATATTTTCCAGAGGATGGTTGGTTATAGCAGAATTATTATGTTGAATCATTAGTTTTACTATCTGATAGTTATTAGATGTCGGAGATGGGTTCGACACTTAACAAACAAAAAAACTGGAAATGTAAGTAAGTTAATAAAAAAAAGGGTTAAAGGTACTTTTCATACCACATGTTTGACCGAATGTGGCTTTTAGTACCGGATGTTTAGTTTTGTATACTTTTGGTACCAAACGTTTGAAAAAATGTGGCTTTTGGTACATCCGTTAGTTGGCCGTTAGTTTAGGCCGTTAAATGACATGTGCAAGTCATGTGATCGACTCTAAACTTTTAATTTTGTTCAATTTAGTCCCTCAAATATATTCATAACTTTTATTTTGTTTAATTTAGTCCTAAAGCTTCAAAATCGAACCCAATTGGGACCTATCCCCAATTGGGTAAATTTGACCCAAATGAGGCTATGTCAATTGAATTCGTTTGGTTTATTTGAGTCCGATTTTGAAGTGTTATGACTAAGTTAAACAAAATAAAAGTTAGGAATATATTTGAGGGACTAAATTGAACAAAATTAAAAGTTTAGAGTCGATCACGTGACTTGCACATGTCATTTAACGGCCAAAACTAACGGCCAACTAACGGTTGTACCAAAAGCCACATTTTTTCAAACGTTTGGTACCAAAAGTATACAAAACTAAACATCCGGTACTAAAAGCCACATTCGGTCAAACATGTGGTATGAAAAGTACCTTTTAACTCTAAAAAAAAAATATTATTGTTGAAGGAGGTGAGCTTTGTTAATGATTGATGGTTTTAGGCAGGCGGTGAGATGGAAGCTAATGATGTTATTTCTAGTTGAGGGATGCATGGCAAAAGAATGGTCGGTCTATCAACAACACAAGTAAGTGGATGAAAAGTTTTCAAGCTGCACACTCTATGTCTGTGTGCTGCAGCTAATTTATCAATATTGCTAGGCATAAAACAAGTAGGTGTACTATATTATGGATGTGAAAATGACTAATTTGGGAGTTGTGGATCGCTCGTCATTGCATTCTACCTCCTGTATAACAGATACCAATACCAAGGTTGGTTAATTAATAGTTTCTTCTTCTTTAGGGTTTAGCTGGTGTTTTATAACAAAATTTGTAACGATTGTTTTGCATTGTAGGTGGTGTAGGTTGAATATCTCTGTTGAGGAGCAGCAAATGCTAATCTCTACTATTCAGACGCTTGAGAATGATCTCTCGTCAGGTCCATTCCTCTCTCTCTCTCGACCAATTTTTTTTTCTCATGGCAACTAGATCTCATTACAGAAAAGCTGAATCTCATTTGGAAAATAAGAGGTGCAATTGCATATTGAAATTACTTCCATATTTATGTGAGAGTTTCTACATTTTCATTTTTCAGTGCCTACTTCTCCAAGGTTTCTCAAGAACTACATCTACAGGTTAGTTAGTTAGACTTCACCCGTCTCCCAAGTATTTTTTCTTGTCTATTATATATATATATATATATTTGATTTGAATTTTGACAATATTTATTTGTTAATCTATATTTGCTTCATGGAATATGTTTTTTCTTGTAGGGATGACTGTTCTGCTGGACTTCCCTATTCAAGTGACTGCATTTTGTTGCACTTGTTTCTTACTGACTTTAGAATGGCTCAAGATAATAGAATCAATTGTTTTAATGTCGTATGTTATCTTTTCACTTAACTATGTAAATTTTAATTTTTGATATATATATATATAATATTCGCATTATAAATTTGTGTTATTTAATATTAATTGTGAGTATATATATATATATATATATATATAATAATAATAATAATAATAATAATAATAATAATAATATATTAATATAAATAATAATAATACCTCATAAATTCCCTCACAAACTCCTAAGAATATATTTTCTCACAAAGCCCTCAGTAAAGAAACACTTAAAATTCTCTAAAAAAAAGCCTCAAAACTTTCCCTTAGAAAATCACTTAGTGATTTCTTACTGAAATCTCTAAAAAAATCCCTAAGTATTTTTTGAGGGATTTGATTTATAAAAGGTTTAATATTAATTTTTCAAGGGATTTCCCTCACAAAATGTTTTCAACGGATTTCCCTACGATCGCATTTTTTTATGGCGGGGCTATTTGCTAGAAGCACATCTCTTACACACAAGATGATTCTTTTAGTGATTTTCGAAAATCTCTCAAAAAACCGACCCTCACAAATTGAAGAATTTCTTGTAGTGTTGGTTGAATCATGTATTAGGATATCCTAATACAATGTTTGGATGAACTTTGTATTAGGATATCCTAATAAAATGACTAAAAGACCTAAATGCCCCTAAATAGATATGTACATTTTTTTAATTATTATAATAATTGAAGTCCGGTCGGGGGTCGTCGGAGTCCGGCCGGGGGTCGCCGGAGGTCGCCGGAGTCCGGCCGGTGGCCGATGTTAAGAGTTGAAGTTGTTGTAGTTATATAGTAAGTAAGGTTAGGGGTATTTTGGTCATTAGGTACTATGTATTAGCTAATACATGATTTTTTGAGTGTCTTAGCTAATACATGAATTACTATAGAAATGAGTATTAGCAAATACTCATGTATTACCTAATACCAATACTAATGAAAAACAAACAAATTATTAGTTAAATCATGTATTAGTATATCCTAATACATGCAATCAAACATGTTCTTGGTGTCTTGTGCAAGACAACTGTCACGGGCTTGGATTTTCTAGCGCTCCCTAACCCGTGCGGCCTTAGGATTCTGCTCCTAAGTCAGCATTTTCCTAGCAAAACCAAGATGAGAAGAGTATGAAATGGAGAGGAACTTTGGAACTCAAGTGCTTTAGATTTCTAGGATGATTTATAAACGAGGGGGGGTTTTCCTTTTATAGGCTCCAAGGGAGTCATCTACCAACTACCCACATTTATTACAAGAGTCCCAACTACCCATTAAATGCTATCTCTAGAGAATTCTACATACTACAAGAGATATCTACAAGTGTGTGGAATCTTCTAGAATCTTTAGAACCACACACATCCCAAGACTCCTCGATATGGATTCCCGACTTGTAAACGAGGCCCGAAGTGTCACGAAAAAGCCTTAAGTCATCATGTAAACTCCACGTCCGTGACACAAGTATCATGCATGAAACTGTGTCCAGCTAGTGACAAAAGTGTCCGAGTGGACATTAAAGTTCACGCGGGTCGCCATTCCGTGCGAACCTCACTTTTAAGGATCTTGATGTTTTCAAGGGACATTTGTCATCATACCATTGGCTTGGTGTAAACACCAAACCTACCCAAGAATTTTTCGTTTCTAAGGAATTTTAGTTCAATTGCAATGCACCAGTTTCATTTTTATGAAATAATTAATTATGGAGTATTGAGTCACTTAGAAAAAAAAATCACTCTAAGAAAAGCTAACCAAGATCACACTATATTACCCGGAGGTAACACATGAGGCGATTAATTCCGAATTTGTGGGTGAATGAATCATCGCACTCTTATACTTTAACATCCTATCGGCCAACTTGGTCTTGAACAACTCTGGGTCAAACCGGTCACCTTGGTCTTGACCAACACTGGGTCAAATATAATGGGCTTTAACCATCACCAGGACTAGAACCCGTGCGCTCTAATACCATGTCAATAATAAGACGTGTTCCTTAACCAAACTACCCATAAGTCCGAACTTGTGGGTGAATGAATAGGCGCACTCTTATATTCAAGAAGTATCAATACCACCAATGATTCATCTTCAACAAGTAATCCCGTCAAGTACCATAGATAAGATAGCAAGCACACGTGATCTCCTCCTTAGCATCAAGTTCCTTGCCCAAATATCGAGGCAAGTCACCGACCAAGTAGCGCTGAACAAGCAATGAGATGACCAAATACAAATTAACCAGGATAATATTAAAGGTAACCAAGGTTAAAACCTTAACCCTTGCCTCAAAATCTATAAACAATCATCCTCCTCTCTTCATTTGCAACTTAGTTTTATCTATCTACTCTTAAGCTATTTATATTCCTCTCTACTAGATATTGACTTGAGTTCCGAAGTGAGGTTACCGGGAATCTACTTGGTCTATCCATTCATACAAGTGCGGAGGTGCGATTTTAGGTGCAACATCAATCAAGATCCAACATAGTGTTTCCAAGACCTACCTGATTTCTGAATTTTGCTACTCACAACATGTTTTACATAGTAACAAAATTTGAAACTCTAAACTTAACCTATTTTCAGACACTGCTTTTCTAAACCTACCTAATAACTCGATTATGATTCCAATTTCAATTTCAATTTCAATTGGGTTTTGCTCACCTATAATCCGAGCTCGCACTAAACTGTTGGAATTTGGTGTATACAGGCCGCCGTAATTGGGAGCCCATTAATATAAGCCCAACAGAATAATCATAATTGAGGTTAGGCACATAAGGGATTTTGAGTCAGACCAAACTCCCTATGAGCAAATTGGGCCAGCCCAATACCTTGCTTATTTCGGCCCAAACATAGGGAAGCCCTAGGTGGGCTTTGCTCATCTTCTCTTATAAATAGGAGGTCTTAGAGAATTAATTGAGATTAATCACTTTCTCCCTTTTAGTGGACTAGATAATAAATCCCTCTCCCTATATTTGTAGTGGTTCGATCGAACCTTGTCCCTCAAAAAGAGGTGCCGAAATTGTGTCAACAATTTACCTTAGAGATCCATCTCGTCATCGTATTGAAGAGGCTAAGACCATTTCCTGCAGATTTCTCTCCAACAAAGGGTTCCCGCAAGACACCGTCCGGTAGATCGCGAACTCCATCGTGAAGATCTTCGGCTACGGAAAGCAAAACTGGTATGTGCTCCTTATTCCCCTGCGTAATTAGTTTACCATGCACGTATAGTGTTTTGATCCGTAGTTATATCCCCTAAATCCTTAAAGAGGATATAGGGTTCCAATCAACATTCCACGAAGGGTCACTGGGAGAGCCCAACAACATGTCCCAAAAGAAAGAATGACTATCGTAATCCTGAGTGACTGACGACGAGGAGCGAGAAGGATCAGGAACATTTGAAGAGGATTCTTCAGATTTCTTTTTCTTGATAATAGGTTCAGTGGAAGCAACGCCACCACCCCTGGTGAGATAACGATGAGTCATCATCTTTGCCTTGCCCTTATTTTCATGGCATCAACATGCGCCTCCTCAGCAATAGAAATGTTATCCACATCAATAGGAGCCTCGGGGGATATTCCATCCCTAGCCTCCTCGGTAGTATTAACGGAAGAGGACGTTCCCATCATTGCACGTCGGCGAGCCCGAAATTCCATATTGAAGAAATCTAAAAAAGAAAGAAACGATTCATCAACCTAATCGACAAAAGGCTGCTCTAAAAAAACCAAATCCTCAAGATAAGAGGTAATACATGAAGGTGTGTTGGCAGCCATGGGTGTCCTTTTTACTGGGGCAAGAGAAAGTTTAGAGAATGAAGAAAGGAAACCATATGAAAGGTAGAAGAATATAAGGGTGAACTCTGATATTTATACTGAGTATACACCATCTAAGAAACCTTATCAGAGAAGATTTTCCTACTAGAGTAATAAATGCCAAAAAAATTATCGTTGTAAATTCACGGAGCAATCCTTCGACTTACCCTAACCCTCCAACGGTCGAAAAATGGGCAATGATCAACGCCTCAACTATGAAGACAAGATCCCGCCTACGACTCTCGAAGAAAAAAAAAAAAACTACCCGACATTGCAATAATGAATCCCGCTAGAATACCTTTAAAATGATACTCGACTTAAGCCCTATCCTTCATCACAATGAACGCAACGACTCAAGTCTCGGGGGCAAGTGTTGGATTACGATTATAAAGAAATGTGAAGACATCTGATTGATAGTCAATTCGGAAACATCTAAGTCGAGACTTCAAAATATGAGTCAACGACTATTCGTGTTCAGAAAAAAGAGACAAAGATAAATGGTCGACAACCATATTCAGAGATGTTGACGAACAAGACAACTTCTACAAATGGCGACAAAGCCCTCTGAAAGACTTCCCCTCTTAAGGCATGAGTCGAGTCGGCAACCAAGTGTTATTAAGCAAAACCTTCCTCTTAAGGAATGGTGAGGTGGCGACCTGTTTGTCACCTGCTTTTACCGCCTCCATGAAGAAACCTTCCTCTTAAGGAATGGTGAGATGGCGACCTGCTTGTCACCTTACGCAAATATGTATTCGAAAAGCACGCAAAACTGCTTGGATTGCGTAAGATTTAGAAGGCTTGAATTGTGACAGTAACATTTTTGAATTTGAAGTAATGTTTGAATAAAAGAATTGCTAATTCAGTTTATGATATTTACGACATCATAATGACATTATTACATCGGATGGACGGTCTATAAACTAGTCGTTGGAACGTAAAACCTCCAAATAAAATATGTCGAATGTGTACCATGCCTTGTCACACAAGCACGGTTGTCTTGATGGAAAATATTCCTCAGCCATATCAATATCGGCTAAGAACCATGGTGTTTCGAAAGAGAAACCTGGTTATGCAAAACGATCATTTTGTTTCGGGGTAACACGACGTGATCAAAGTTTTGCAGATCGCTGTGACAAACTTTGTTCGTCTATTACCAGGGCTAGATGATAAATCTACGATAGTATATGGCATTCTCATTCTTGACATAAAATAAGTTCATGTTATGCTATCGACGCGCACTTCATACTGCGTGTGCCATGTTTGACTATGGGGTCAAGCTTGGTTGTGTTAGACAGAATCTTCCGAGATTCTGAAGGACACAAACTTCTTCTCCTTGAGCGTGTGACTGATCCGGGTGCTGAATGAAACAGCACCTGAAGTACCCTTATCACTCGGAATTCATATCTAAGGTTTGACTCAATGTCGCTCCCAGGCGTACAACCGTAGCGCTAGACAAAATGGCCAAGTGACCACGTTTTGGACACCGGTTGAGCTTGACTAAGGATATGAACGATGGGGATAGTTTTGCACATCTGTCATTCTCCGACTCTTGTATTCACTAGGTGGCCGCCAACCGGATATTAGTTGAAGGTTGTGAATACTTCTCGTATGGATGCCTTGAAGAAGTATTCATTTGTGGAAACTAGGCAATTGGAGAATAACATTTGACCAGGGGTAAAACGCGGCACATGGAAGTAATAGGTTGATAACATATAGGGAATCAACGTTTCGCGGACGCTACAACACTCTTAACCGATGAGTATCACGATGTCCGTTGTGTCTGCCGGTCACACGGCAAACCTCGTATGAACAATACGGAAACTGGATTTGATCATTGAATGGATATTGATGGGCTGGTCGACAACATATTAATAGGCACCCTCCCATTTCGGCGAGTGGGAGCTGTTGGCATTTGGTGTATATGGGTCGCCGTAATTAGGAGTCCGTTAATATAAGCCCAACAGAATAAGGAGAATTGGGGATAGACACATAAGGGATTTCGGGTCAGTAAAAAATCTCTATGAGCCATAATTGGCCCAAAATGGGCCAGCCCAATACTTTGTTTATTTTGCCCACCTCCTCTTATAAATAGGAGGTGTTAGAGAATTAATTGGGGTTAATCACTTTCTCCGTTTTAGTGGACTAGATAAGAAATCCCTCTCATATATTCATAGTGGTTCGGCCGAACCTTGTCTCTCACAAGGAGGTGCCGAAATTGTGTCAACAATTTACCCCATAGATCCATTATGTTACCGTATTGAAGATGCTTTGCTGTGGAGATCATTGCCTGCGAATTGCTCTTCAACAAAGGGTTCCCGCAGGACATCGTCCGGCAAATCACAAACTCAGTCGTGACGATCTTAGGCTACGAAAAGCAAAACTAGTATGTACTCCTTATTCCACTGCATAATTAGTTTACCATGCACGTATATTGTTTTGATCTGTAGTTATATTTCCTAAATCCTACATAAACATGCACATAACTTAAATAAACAAACATTAAAAAAAATATACATATGACTATGAGATACCGAAAAGTGCCACCGTGCTTATTGAAAAGAAACGATTGAGAAAATACAGAAAATCTTCAACATTACTAATAGAATAATGCATGGTTTCATGAAATATGAAAAAATATTCGTCCAAACGAAACTCATTGTATAATCTAATAACTGTCATGTGGTTTCATAATAGACTCCATTCGATTTGGTTGTCATAATACTTGAGCTAAACTTGGCTACTCATCGCACCAATTAATCAAACCAGGAATCTTCGAAGCAATGTAGCTGAAGTTTTGAGTGTGTTCTAGGAACAGAGCGGGCCACTATACGCCACGTGTTTTGAGCAAGACACCTTAAGTAACCGACCGGGCGCTGCATGGTGAACCAAACCGGTTAGGGTTAATTACCAAATTACTAGTAAAGATTTAAGTAAGTCTGCAATTTGTTATCCATATTTCTTTTAGCAAATGGCTAGTTGAGTTTTAAGTAAATTTGCAATTTGCTTTCCGATTTTTTTTAGGTGAATTTTCGCAAACGTGCATCTTATAACTTCATCTATTTTTCTATTAACTATATAAATGGAAGAATATACTTTTTAGAATTATTAAAAGCTTATTAACCTCAATGTTTATATAAAAATAAATAAATATTCTAAAATTAACGATAAAATTGACGGAACTAGTTTTTTTTTTTTTGCATAATAAAAAAAGTTAAACTATCAATTTGCTCAACAAAAATCCAGCTGGTTAATTGCACATTTTTAAATGTTTGGTTAGCATTTTGGTAATTAACTCAACCGATTATGAATGATGACTATATATATATATATATATATATATAAAAGTCAAATGTTTTTTTTTTAAAATCAATCAAGTAGTGTTTTGCAAAGAATTAAAAAAACTCTTTAAAAGTGTTAAAAAAAACTTGGCATTTCTATTATGCTTCATAAATATTATGTTTTTTTTAAAAAAAATTTTTTATACATTTTAGAAAGAAAAAGAATGAATGTACATTAGAGTGTGTCCTTATTGATGAGGTTCTATCTAACTACAGTAGTAAAGTAAAGGGTCATTTACTAATTTCCAGTAAGTAGAAACTGCGCCTTTTACGTTCGGACTTTCCTCCCTCCGCAAAACGACGTCGAGTCCTCCTCCTCCATCATTACTCAGCGAACCCGATCCTCCTCCATACGAACGTCATAGATCTTTCTCTTTGCGTTTGTCTCTCGCACGATGGCAACCTCAATTTGCAGTCTCCTTCTTGTGTTCATCATCAGTTCCTTCATCTGCTTTGCAGCAACTGTATGATATTGATATTCAATTAATTTTTATCCCTCTCTCACCAGCTTCATTACGAACCAATTTTGCATCTGACATTCGGTTTGCTATTCAATATAGGCTGAAACGGCTGGTTCAGTTTTCTTTATCGATGGATCGACTCACAGATATCTCCGCCCTCGATCGCCACAGGATGCTTTTGAGGTACTTAAATTGTCAATAATGATGATATGAATTGGTACCAAATTTTTCTGGCAGGATTTTACGCATCTTGATCTAATTCGTTAAATAGGGTATCCTTAAATTTCCTGGTTAAGACTGGTTAAGATTGCCTGGAGATAGAGATTCAGATTTGGAGAGGGGGTATTTGTTTTGCTGTTGTCATTTCTGAATTGTTGAGTCTGCAGCACGTATTTAGCTTGTTATGTGTTGAAGGATATTATGCTTTTTAAACTATAGTCCTTATTTGGCTCTATTTGTAAAAATCATATTCTATATGGTTTCTAATCTTTCTATGGCAGTCGAGTTCCATATCACTTCCTGAAGTTGGTGCTGCAGTATCTGTCCTGCTTGGTGTACCGCCCCTTGCTTCTCTATCTGCAGCTGGTTCTTCTAAGGTTTGTAGCTTAGTTGGTAACTCTACTGAACTTTTGTTTCTTCTTTATTCCTATGGATCAGATTTGTGACATTTCTATTTATGGTGATTTCATTAGTTGAATGAGGTGCTACTTCCAAATCCATTCAACAGGCCACGTGCTGCATTTGTGGTGGAAGTGAAAGGAGTTGAAGGTAATCATTTACCGATATTGAGATAAATATATTTCAAACTGTCTATCATCTCAAGCTTCCTTTTTATCTTTCCCTGTATGTAGATCCTACTCCACTGTTGGAGTCTGATCTTTTTGGTGATGCACACAGGACTGCTCTTATCTCAGATAAGTCTAACATTCAACTGCCAGGTACTTTCCGTTCTGGGAATGTTGATTGCGTAGTAGATGGATGGAAAGAAAGAAAGCTTAACAAAGTAGTTAATCTGTATGCTATGTCGTTTTTGTCAGCGGATGAAGTTTCAGTAGTATCTCTTGATGAAGACCTCTCTATTGATTCAGACTCAGTATCTCGTGAGGAGATTAATAATTTTGTAAGTGGTAGTGAAATATCATGTACTTGCATGCCACTCTTGATTTTTTAGTCTTTCTAATTGTTCTAGCATGAAGGCATCTTGGATGGATGGATCATATGTTACTGATGGCTCGGGTCCACTGGATGGGGAGTTGAGAATACCACTAGGTGGGGATGCTGATGTTAAGCTTTACATGTCCAAGGTAAATACTGTAAAGTTTAATCATCATATTTAGCGTTTCAAGGTTCTTCTTTGGCTATAAAGATTCCATTTCCGTTTCCGTTTTGCTATGTGACATCTGGAATTTTAGTAGAGGGGTTGTAATATGAAGATTGTTTTATCTCCAGAAAGCAGACAGGGAGTTTATTGCACGTCTTATTGCGCTTGTCCAAAATATTAGAAGGGCAATTGATATGCATGAAGATCTTTCTCACAGCACCATGAAACCTGCTGAGTTGATCAAAGGTTCTTTCGATGGCTTTAAGGTGATGCCTTATTAATCTCCTTTTTTTTCCTGTCGTTGTCTTGTGAGTAGGCACTTCCTTTTGCATTATTTGGGTTGCTATTATTTTTTTATTTGCCTCAAACGTAATCTCCGTTACATTCGTTCTGTTGAGTAGTGTAGCTTTTAGTAATGCTGAACAAAACAACCACCCAATGTACTTCTGTACGAAGTTTTCATGAGCAGAACTCACATAGGGAACTATTGCCTATTAACTCTGAGACTACATTACTATTTGTCCTTTGCCAGTCCGCCGAATGTTGATTAATCGTCCTAGTTAAAAATCTCAGGCAGGAAAGAAATCCCACTTCTTTGGTTTTCAGTGGCAATTCATGCTAGATGTGCTCAATTTCGTGCTCCTTCCAACTTTGATCTTTAATACTCCCAAATGTTGTTTAAATTGAGTAAACTATATCATTGAATCTACAAACCAAAGTACATTGAAGGACTGAAGTTTGTACTCCTATCCATATTATGCCTAATATTGACTAGACAGACTGTGATGAGAGTGCAGTTCGTAGGCCGTCTGCTTTCATTTATCAGCTGTGTAACATATTCTTTGGAATTATAACTCGATCTTTGCAAATGCGGGTCTAGGGTAAAACATATTATCACAGCATAAAGTTTTGAATAATTTCTTATATTGAAACAACGTTGATTATTCTTTAAACATTTGTGATCTTCTGCAAGGTGGTTCCTAGGTTAAAGTAAAGTAAAATACTAAAAGGAGAGAATTTTTCTCATTCACCTTTGTTTCGTACATAGGTATAGTTGCTTTCTATTTTATAGTTACTTTGACTAATCTTTTGGCACTATGAAAATTGGTTTTGTTCAATCAATGGTTCTCTCCTTTTCCTTATTGTGGTTCGCTACAAAGTGCAGGAGCTCTTTCGAGTTGTTACCTTCTTGAAATGCGTCATTGTTCACTGCTTTTCATGTTCTTATAGCTTTCTGGATATCTTGAAAAGGGCCAAAGATGTAAATGAACCTGAGCAATTTAATGGCTTGGCTTTTTTTCAATTAGGAACTATGAGGAAACTTGCTTACACGATCAATCCTAGCCCATGAAATATGCCACTAATCCAGTGGACCTCTTAAGGTTCATGCGATACTTTGCATTTCAGAGGCTTGGGATTTTTTTTTCTGACCAGAAGAGGCATAGTGATTCAAACCTACGTCTTGTGCTTCTATAAAACACACAATCTACTAAGTCAGTCAACCTAAGGGAATTGTCTGGAATATATCCTAGCTACTGAACTGAAGTCAATACTATTGTAGGTATTGCAGGAGTATGGATCAAATGCTGTTGCAGGACAGGGGGTTAGACTATTGCAAGCTGTATTGCACAATATTTATGATAAACTACAGGCAGCATACAATGGTGCTTTTCTCTTTCTAAAGATTATTTGAGCTGTTTAATATGTAACCCTGATTCAGCTAAGAGTGTCAGGTCCGTTGCTGGTCAGGAAAAATACGTTATAGGACTCGAGGTGAAATAGTTATTTTATGTCGGTTCACCTTTCCTGGCAGGTGAAATTGTTGGAGCGATCATTGTCAACAATGCACTTTCATCGGATTCAGAACCACTATTTAATGTGGTTACCAGCATTGAATCATCTCCGCGTTGGTTGGAAGAAAAGAAAAATCCTGCTATTCCTAGTCTTGCTGAGATAGAAGTTCTGCTGGTTAGAACAACACTTGCATGGATTACAGGAATAATCCTCCTTGTTTCAATGCTCTTAGGGGTAAGATAAACTATATTTATCCGAAGTTCCCAGATTAATTTTTTCTTTCAACTACAGCACAGCATTTCATTGCAAGAGTATCAGGTTTTCAGTTTCTTTTTTGGGTCTACTGTTTAATTAGTTGGATTGCTGTTTACTTGGGCAATCCCACATACTATATTTGTGAAGTTTGAAAAAATCTAAGTGCCTTCTTTCTGACCTCTGCAGATCTATTTCCTGCTGTATATGCCACTGACAAGGGACACCCTTCTGTATTCTAGTGTGAAGCTCGATTAGAGAAGCAATAGTAAGTGCACATATTCCATTGATCAGGTGTCATTAGAAATTGTTGGAGGCTTTAATGAATAACCATTCATTGAAAAATAATGCCATCTCTGTTAGATGCCTATCTGATGGATGGATCTGAAGGAAGAGGCTTTGTTGAGAGATGGAGAAGTGCCAGCTTAGTTTTTTCCGAGTTGATGATGCAAGTTGGAGAAATTGAATGCTAAAGAAGCTAGGTATGAAGAATTGAAGCTAGGTAGCAAGTATGTTGTGCTGCTTTTGATTTGATTATTATTACTATATTGTTGTGAAGCTTTCTTGTACTTTGTAGATGAAGTATAGATTTTGTGGGTGCTGATAGTTAAGAGAAACATAAATAAAAGGCAGGAGGCTTGGTCCTGTTTCTATTCCTATACTGATCGATCAATTGTCGACTGTATGTCCATCTGTTGCTGCAGATGGTGCTCAAACAAAGACCCATCTCAATCTGCTTCAAGTTAACCAAGAGGAAAATGAACCACAATTATCTGAATGAGAACCAAATCCTAGAAACCCAAAAGAAAAAAATGAATCTACGAATAGAAAGCAGTACAGGACTTGCAAACAAGTCTTAGATACAGAAGAAGATTACAACTTTTACGAGTTCAACTTACAGCAGTCAAAAGCAGCCAGATCCTGCATTCCCCTGCTTTTCCACCACCACGGTTTAGTGCATGCTTTTTTTTTTCTTTTTTTTTTTGTTTAACAAGGTCTTTTGGTCCATGATGTTTGCCCAATTTTGTGTTTTGGTCCTTGATGTTTTTTGCCTAGTTTTAGTACCATATGTTTGCAGATTTTTCTAGATTTGGTCTGACCGGTACATTCCGTCCATTTTTTCCGTTAAGTAACATGTGCAAGTTACGTGATCCACCATAAACTTTCAATTTTGTTCAAATTTTGGGGGGAATTGAACAGTTGAACTAGGTTTAGGGTGTCAATTCCCCCTAATTTGAACAAAATTGAAAGTTTAGGGTGGATCACGTGACTTGCACATGTCACTTAACGGAAAAAATGGACAGAATGTAACGGTCGGACAAAAAGTAGAAAAATCTGCAAATATATGATACCAATACTAGGAAGAAAAAAAAAGGGTTAAGAACACACAGAATTACCCTTTCGCAATTATTATTCAATTTATCAGTTTAATTAATGAAACGTGAAATGTCTAAAATACCCCTGCACAATAATTATGCCCTTAAGGCCGCCACCGACCACCACCCCAGCTCCGGCGACCACCACTCCAGCTCCGGCGACCACCACCCCAGCTCCGGCGACCACCAGCTCCGGCGACCAAAACCCTCCTCCGGCGACCCAAAAAAGCTCTGATCGGAGCTCCGTGGCCCCAAATCGAAGCCACAGAGCTCCGATCAGAGCTCCGTGGCCCCGAATCGGAGCCACAGAGCTCCGATCTAGAGCTTTGTGGCTCCGATCGGAGCTTTGTCTCCGATTGGAGCTCCAGTCGGAGCTTTTTGGCTCTGATCGGAGCTTTTTTGGGTCGTCGGAGATGGGTGGTGGTCGCCGGAGCCGGGTGGTGGTGGTCGCTGGAGCTGTGGTGGCTTAAAGGGTATTTTCGTCTTTTTAGGTCAAACATGTGAGGGACACATTTGGTCAAAGGGCATTTTCGGGTTTTCAAATTATTTTAGGTCACTTTTAACAGAAAAAATAGACCTAGACCTCACTTATACACAAAACTCAAAATTCAGGCCCTTAATAATACGGTTTTTCAATTCAGACTCCTTTTGGCAATATGGGCAAACATTCAGGCCCCTATTGTGTTCTTAACCCAAAAAAAAAAAAAACATCATGGACCAAAGCCCAAAAGTGGTCAAACGCTTGCTCCACACCTAGACTAATCCCCACTCGCACCGGACCTCTGGTTAAGGGATGAGACGCTGAACCACCACACCATTATTACATGGTTGGCTGCTTTTTTTACAAGCAGGGTTTAATACCAAGAGCGCATCATTCAAGCTGTTAAAACAGCCCCAAATTTCACGATTTTATTACTTAACCTGATCCATGTTATCGTATGTCAAAATGCCAAAAATGCATGGAACATAGAGTAACAAATGACTCGTATCAGTACGCAAAGAAAATCAATCCCAACACAATCACAGATGAAATTGATTTACTTTTTTCTTGCTAGAATATGAAATTGATTCACATGAGCAAATACGTTCTTGAATTTACAATGCAAAAGAAGAGTTAATAACTAAAAAATTGTCCAATGTTTACCATATGTTAAAATTATGTGTCTGAAATTTGAAATGTTAAAATGGACTGCCCCAAGTTTCATTTTTGTTGAAATTTGGTATTTTTGCGCGTCTTTTTATCTCATTTTCAGCAACCCACCCACCCAATCATAATCAATCACTCTTTAGTTTTTACAAAATCGTCAAATTTCACTCAAAAATTGAACATTTAAGAAAAAGTTTCTAGAAGAGTGGTGTGGAGCCATTTTCCAAGGACAACAGAGCGAGATTTACTTGCGCGGATGGGGCCAACTTCATAGGTGACAGTACCGGCAAAATGACGAGAAGGGAGTGTGTATGGAAGCTCGAATTTGACAGACGGTTTTGTCGGAATTGCCTTTTCTAAAGTAATCACACCGAGACACCACATTTTAAAAAATTTGAAACCTTGGACAATACAGTTTAACATTTGAAACTTCAGACACCTAATTTTAACATATTGTAAACATTGGACAGTTTTATAGTTATTAACCCTCAAAAGAAAGTGAATATCACCAACAGCTTTGGCAAATCAGGTTATGTATGAACAATCTAACAATTCATATTTAAAGTTTTCACCAACATACTTAGAGCATCCACAATGGTATTACATATCATTACATATAGGTGACGGTCCCGGCAAAACGACGAGAAGGGAGTGTGTATGGGAGCTCGAATTTGACAGACAGTTTCGTCGGAATTGACTTTTCTAAAGTAATCACACCGAGACACCACATTTTAACAAAAATTGAAACCTTGAACACTAAAGTTTAACATTTGAAACTTCAGACACCTAATTTTAACATAGGGTAAACATTTGACAATTTTATAGTTATAAAATCGCAAAAGAAAGTAAATATCACCAACAGCTTTGACAAATCATGTTATGTATGAATAATCTAACAATGCATGTTCAATGTTTTCACCAACATACTTAGAGCATCCACAATGCTATTACATAGCATTACATATATGTGGGTCCAACATCTTTTTTT
This sequence comes from Clarkia xantiana subsp. parviflora, assembly GCA_036873135.1. NCBI lineage: Eukaryota > Viridiplantae > Streptophyta > Magnoliopsida > Myrtales > Onagraceae > Clarkia > Clarkia xantiana. The sequence continues at coordinate 11,741,109 of JAPTYO010000012.1, read as the reverse complement.
TCTGTAGAGTGCAGAAAAACTTACTACATGGTTTTACGTAGCATTTCTTACCTTTTTTACATAACACATTCCTTTATTTTTTTTTGCCAAATAAAAGGAATAGGCTAGAAGTGGCGAACCTAGACCCATTCCGGTATGTGGGCTAGACGGGATCTGATATTTTTATATCAGGTCACCGTGAGGTGACGCCCCTGAGGGATTTCGAACCAGGGACCTCGGAGCCAAACCACTTGAAAGTAAGTGATCTTGACCACTAAACTGTTAGATTACGGGGACGTAATACTACGGAATGCTAAACGTGTACTAGTAAGTAATCTAATTACGCAGCGGAATAATGTACACATACCTCAATTGCTTTCCTGTCCAAGAACGTTGTGGAGGGAGTTCTGATCCTCCGGTCGGAACCCGTACAAGTTCTTCGTGAGAAGAACTCCTACGCGGTATAAGCTCCACAGCAAATCCTCTGATCAATTCTTCAACGGGGACAAAATCTCGGACTGATGTACACCGAAAATCTCAACTATGGGTGAGAAGGTTTCTCTCAAGTTCCTCAATGGAGGGACTTATTAATTTGATTGATGTGTTAAACCCCTTAGGAGACCCCCTATATATAGCATTGGTGGAGTGGACAAAAGTCCACTCCAACCAATGTGGTACATGGTTCGGCCGAACCATGTTAATTAAGGGGGATGCCCAATTTTGGGCCTCCCATGTCAATTAGGGATTGGGTCTGGCCCAATTAACCTAATGTGACAATTACCTAATTAACTTAGGTAATTTCCTTGACATTGACGAGCTACCAATTATGGTGCCACGTCACCACATGCTAACAGCTCCCACTCGCCGGAATGGGAGGGTGCCTGTTAATGTATTGTCATCCAATAGCATCAACATTTCAGTCTTCAGTGATTGTCTCCGTCTCCGAATAGTTCATACGAGGTTTTCCGTGCGACCGGCGGATACGACGGGCATCGTGCTACTCATCTGTTAGGAGTGTTGTAGCGCCCGTAGAACGTTGATTCCCTTTCGTAAATCAATCATGTTAAAAAATAAAATATGTACCGCATTGTATCATTGGTCCACTGATAATTCTCCAATTGCCCAGTTTTTTCACATAGGAATACTTCTCCAGGGCATCCGTACAAGTGTTCACAACCTTCAACTATTATCCGGTTGGTGGCCACCTAGTGAAACCCAAGAGTCGGTGAATTATAGATGAACATGACCATCCCCATTGCTTATACCCTTGGTCTAAATCAACCGGTTTCCAAAGACGTGGTCACTTGGCCGTTTTATTTGGCTCTACGCTCGTACGCCGGGAAGCGAACATTGAGCTAGACTTTAGGTATAAGTTCTGAGTCCGATATGATACTTTGAATGCCTCTTCATAAGACACCCGGGATCAATCACATGCTCAAGGTGAAGAAGTATGCGCCCAACAAGATGACCGTGCATGTGTGACGAGGCAAGGTTCACATCCGATATAATTTTGGTGGAAGAGTTTTATCTCATCCTACGACTTAGTTTATAGACCGAAAAATCCGATGTTATCTATTATTATGACGTCGATAGATCATATACTCAATTTGCAATTCTTTTATTCAATCGAAATATTATTTCAAATGTCAAAATGTTATCACTCATACAAGCCACTTATTAAGCCCTACGTAATCCAAGCAGTTTTACGTGTTTTTCAAAAATTTCTCTACGTAATGGCTTAGTTAATGGGTCTGCGACCATATTGTCTGTGGGCAAATATTCTAAAGGGATTATATTGTCTTCTACAACTGATTTGGCATAATTATATTTCACATCAATGTGTTTGGTCCTACTATGGTACTTTGGATTCTTAACTGCTGCAATGGCTGCCTGACTGTCGGAGTATACCTTCACATTCACAGGTTTGCTCTTTTTGTCAGTGACAATTAATGCAGTAAGAAGCCTTTTCAGCCAGACTGCTTCTTGTGCGTTTTTAGAAAGGGCAATGAATTCTGATTCCATAGTGGAAAGCGCGACACATGATTGTTTCTTGCTTACCTATGATATGGCAGCATCAGCAAGGGGGAAAACTCCCCCTGTGGTGGACTTACGATCGTCCGGGTCGCCATCGTGGTCGACGTCATTATAACCAGTCAATTCGATTTGCCTGTCCTTATAGCACAGAACATAGTCGGCAGTATCTTTTAGATATCTGATAATTCGTTTTACGGCCTTTAAATGTTGACAGCCAAGATCTGATTGGAATCTTGCTACTAGGCCCACATCGTAACAGATGTCTGGCCGAGTACATAGCATGGCGTACATTAAACTTCCTACCATGCTTAGATACTCTGCATTATTCATCTGTTCACGCTCCTGCTGGTTCTTCGGGCCATCACGCTTCGACAGCGCGCACCCGAACACAACCGGCGTATCCACGAGTTTAGCATCGAGCATTTTGAATCTTTTCAACAGTTTGTTGATATATGATTCTTGAGATAGACACAATCTCCGGGCGGCACGATCTCGGGCAATTTTGATGCCTAAGATGTACGTGGCCTCTCCCATGTCTTTCATCTCAAATGTTGATGATAACCAGGACTTTGATTTGTTCATGAAACTCACATCGTTTGCAGGAATAAGTATCTCATCCACGTATAAGGTTATGATGACATGTTTAGACCCGGAGGTCTTGGTATAAACGCATGGATCCTCATGAAGGTTCACAAATCCGTTTCTGACGATTTCCTCGTGGAATCTGCGATACCATTGCCGAGACGATTGTTTAAGACCGTAGATAGATCTTTGGAGTTTGCAAACTTTACGTTCTTTTTCCATGAGTAATAAAACCCTCTGGCTGCTCCATATAGATCTTTTCCTCCAGGTTTCCATGGAGAGATTCGGTCTTTAACATCCATTTGATGCAGGCTCGTGATCGAGGCTTGCAATAAGGGCAATGATGGCCCTAACTGTGGTGTAACGCACAGTTGGTGAGTATGCTTCATCAAAGTCCACTCCGTGAATTTGGGTATATCCTTTCGCAATCGTTCGAGTTTTGCACCACTCAAATTTTTCATTAGTAGTGAATTATAAAATTTCACTTTCTAGCTCTGTGGTTAGCAGGTTAATCAACTGAAGACCAAAACCGAATACATTCTAATTTAGGCATTTTCATCCTCCATTCAAACGTTTGAGGTTCTTCCAATACTTGTTGAACCGTCACTGGTTCGTGAACGAATGTCTCACTTGATGAGATACTTCTTAAAAGAAGTCTGTTGCCTTAGACTAAGTCTAGGCTCGATAATCTCATCTTAAGTCTGATCGTTACTCCCACTCAGAATAATGCTTCTTTTTGGAGCATTACTCCTACTAGGAACAATGGCGGTGCTTGAACTTTTGGTCTACAACTTTCTTAAAATGACCTCTTGGTCTCAAGATTTTACCTCCGAGATTTATTCATTGATCACTAGGATCTGGAATCAAGTTAGTCATTTCATCCCACTAGGAATAATGGGCAGTTGCGACGACTATTGGATTTTCATCCAATGGTTCAGCATTATGATTATCAGGTCCGACTTGATTCGCATTAACATTTAGTGATGATTATGTGAGGGGGAGTGAGCCCTCCCACTGGATTTATTATGAGGACGTTTCCATCATCATTTACCATGTCATTCACTAATGCATTCACTAATACTATATCATTCTCCCACTCGAAGTAAGTGGGACCTGAGAATCTCCGTTATCCATTTTGGTCCGATCATTACTTTAGTTCGTTTCACAAAGCATTGGAAGTCCATCCTCAAATTTCTATAATGTGTTATGTTCGACCACGTTACCATTAATCCAAGCTAATATTAAACTTGTATTCTTTAAGAGCAGACCGTAATCTTGATAAATACATGTTTAATGTGCAAATAAATGCTGCTTTATGATAAGGTTTCACCTGTATCATTTCTTAGCTTTTTAAGGTAACGCTCCAACCAATTTTATTGGAACATGGTGTTAAATTAATATGAATCAACTTAATTACATTCCGAAGGAACAATTAATGTTGAGTTCTAATATAATGTAATTTTAAACTATGTTTCTCGAAGTATTTAATAATATGATTGCTTAGCCAAACTTTTCGTTAAAGGCCATAGTGGGAGTGTCATTTTACTGACTACTTCCTTTCGTTTATCAACTCATCCAGAGACTTATCCACCTCATGGACTATGCATTTGAGCTTCTGCTTAATGCTATAGTTGATGTACTACTCGATCGTAGTAGCATTAAAGCGTACTTCTAACCATGGTAGTTAACAATGAGTTATTTCCAACGGATTACAAACGAAAATTCAGCATTCATTTATTAAAACACTTCATTATTAAATTTTTACTTTAAAACGATGTGTTCCGTCTCTCGAGGTACACGCGCGTACGGCGCATAAAACCAATTTTATTCCGTGGTTTTAAATCGTTTCATTTTCAAATTTAACTTAATCGGTTTGAACATGTTTTAATTATTACGCAAATAATTGTTTTAAATGGAGTACTAATAAATAAGGATGAAATTAACGGTCGGTTTGCTTTAGAAATTATGCAATCGATGGATGTTTGATTAGGTGAGTGAATGTTTCATTTGATCCAACCGTTTTACTGGAGGATTTACAAATTAGTTATTTGTTCCGGATCGGTCCCGTTTAATCGGGTCGATTAATTTTGATAAGTAGGCCAAATCATGAACTGAATGGTTACTACTTTATTCAATGATTCTGAATCATCATTAACTAAACATAAACATTTATTGATAATAAGAGAACTTGTAGACATTGATACTACACTGAGATACATTACAAAGCTTTTAGAGGTAAAGGAAAAGTAAATTCGAAAATGAAAACTCCAGCTATCTTCACCAACGTCCTTGAAAGAAATTCACAAGTGAATCATATCAGTAGACTTAGCGATATAAAACGTTTAACGGTTTTATATATGTGACAAACGAGGTGTACCTTTTACAGTACTTCATCAGTAGTATTTGTCATACTACGGATCTAGTTTGAGGACCAATTCGATCATGTTTTCTCTGAAATTTCCTTAGTCCTCTTGCGGTAGTGCACATGGGAACTTTTCAGTCTCTTTTGGTTGCTTTCCTTGAATAGGAACATGGAGTACTTAACTGAATCAATTAAGTATCCTAGTCCATTATCGTCAGCAAACCATGATATTGGATATCCCTGTGCGATATTGATTATCTTTCTCCAATTGGATCTTTTGATCTTTCGGTTACACACAAGTTTTAATTTGGTGTTGTTTGAAAGTAGGTCATCATACTCTATTATTACTTTTCTTGCTTCGGCTGCCTTTCCACTACCAAAACGGAGTTTAAGGGCAACCCAAAGCTGAACAGCAGAATAATTGAGCGTGAATTCCGCTGCAACCTCTTTATCCAAGGATGCCAATATCACCTTGCAAGCTTTCTTATCTCCAAAGCGTATGTTCCCTATTCTAGGAACTAGGTTGTGGTCTGGCGGTACCAACATTTTCTCTCTTATAGTCATGATACAGCCGTGTGTATCACATGCTATAAGACGTTCTCTTACCATCTCACTCCATGCTTCGTAATCCATACCATCCAGATTGCATGGTTTATAAAAGCGTACCGACCCAGCCATTAGAACTATTACAATTATAATCATGCAAAGTTAGGGAGACAATAACATTTTGACAGAATTGTAAACATCAGATTATCTATTAAGATGGAACACGACGAATAGTGATCCTTCAGTCACTAAACCAAACCGACCGCCAGTAAACCGAGGGAAGGGGGTGTTGTGAAAGAGTTCACACCATTGTCGTCTTCAATCTAATAGATTAGTCTTTTGAAAACGGTTATTATTTTACAAATTACCGGAACGAGAATTTTCAAATAAGCATACTCGATATTGGCTTTCCCATGGCCCTTTTTGATTTTGTAAAAATTATCCGATAATTTATGCATGCATAATACTATATCACGCCATAAACATCGAACAAACCAAAACAACATGCTTACGCGTCATGCGTCTAATGTTCTTTAGCATACATAATTCTTACTTAAAGTAAATTAACACATGCTTTCATTCTTGAACATTCTAGAATACGTGTCAAAACATGCAACTTCCGCATACATCATGCATAATTGGCGACTGGTATTTTCAGTTTTAAAAACGTTTTGAAAATATTAGGGGCTGACTTGCAATTCATGCTTACAATCAATCATGCGAAATTTCTAGACATGGATTCTAGGCAATTTCAATCAGTATAGCATGTCTATCCTATTGTGCATACCATATATTTAAATCCCAGAGTTTAATGCTCGCAATTTATTATCCAGCTAGCTTGACTAAGTCAAGACGACAGTTCTAATATAGGTTGCAGAAAGTAAACAATTGCAATTCAGCCCACTAATTTTAATCCAGTCCAAAAAACATGCATATCCGAGATCCATCCCCATAATTGTAACCAGGTATTAGGGTTTTATCCGAAAACGTGTTAAAACGTAAACCCTAAGAGCACTGTTTAGGTTAACTTTTAAAGTTCGAAAACATTTTGGATTTAAAATTTGACATCCTATTTTATTGAACATTCAAAATTTCCGAATTTTTTTTAAAATTTGGTTCGGTCCAATTTAAAATCCGGTATGAGTCAGTCCGATTTTAAAAATCCGGTTTGGTCCGAAACGGTTCAATAAAATAAGATTGTGCTTCGGTTCATTACTCGAAACCAGTTCGGTTTAGATTCACTTAGTTACTTTGGTCCGACCCGACCCGACTAGGTCGACCCGATTAAGAAAATCTGGATTGGTTTAACCCGTTCCAGTTTTACAAATTGGACCGGCCCGATAAACCCATAGGGTTCGATCGAAATATTTCTTTGGGCTAAATAGAGTTTTAAAGTCCGCTAAAAACTTAACTTAGCCCACAAGAAACATTATGTAAAATAATTTCTAATATTGCTAATGTATATATAAAATTCGGCACTTATATATTATTAATATATATAAATATTGTCAAGATTCTATCTTTAAGATGTAAATCAATTAAAAATATAAATATATATATATATATATATATATATATATATATATATATATATATATACATATAATTATTGTCAAATATATATTTAGGGATAAAATATATAGACAATATATCTTCTTAATCTTTTTAAGTAACCAAATCCTATCAATATATCTTTATCTCTATCTTTTAGCTAAATATATTGATAGTTTATATATTTTACTATATAATGTGAATATTTCCTTATCTTTCCAATTTATAGATATATTGTCTCCTTTTAATAAAATTAAAATATGGTAACAAATATATCTATTATTTTGGCCGAAATTTTAATTGCTTGTTGACCAAGAAAATTTATTTTGTTTTTTACCTAAAATAACCCTAGGGTTTTCGGCACAAACATGAAAAATTGGAAGAGTTGTCAAATTTTAAGATCAAACACTACTATGATCATGAATCCAAAAAGTGTTCTTGATAAAACTCATCGTGTTCTTGAAGATCATGAACATCAAACTTAAATTTAAACAAGAATTTTCGGTTTTGATTTATAAAAACAAGTAAATTTCGAAAATTTTAAGTTTTTAAAGATCAAACATATGATTTTTGTTTAAAAATTTCAGACTACTCATGGTGTTCATAAATAAAAATTTCGGGTTTTTTTATGAATATTCAAGAACATTAGTTTATCAAAATTTCAAGAACTCCTAACCTCGCTCTGATACCACTGTTGGATTACAGGGATGTAATACTACGGAATGCTAAACGTGTACTAGTAAGTAATCTAATTACGCAGCGGAATAACGTACACATACCTCAATAGCTTTCCTGCCCAAGAACGTTGTGGTGGGAGTTCTGATCTTCCGGTCGGAACCCGTACAAGTTCTTCGTGAGAAGAAGTCCTACGCGGTGTAAGCTCCACAACAAATCTTCTGATCGATTCTTCAACGGGGACAGAACCTCGGACTGATGTACACCGAAAATCTCAACTAAGGGTGAGAGGGTTTCTCTCAAGTTCCTCAATGGTGGGACTTATTAATTTGATTGATGTGTTAAACCCTTTAGGAGACCCCCTATATATAGCATTGGTGGAGTGGACAAAGTCCACTCCAACCAATGTGGTACATGGTTCAGCCGAACCATGCTAATTAAGGGGGAGGCCTAATTTTGGGCCTCCCATGTCAATTAGGGATTGAGTCTGGCCCAATTAACCTAATGTGACAATTACCTAATTAACTTAGGTAATTTCCTTAACATTGACGGACTACCAATTACGGCGCCACGTCACCACATGCTAACATAGACCACCACTGCTGGAGAACACGTTCCTTAAATATAAGAAATGCATTACGTGTGCCACTTTATCACATAAATTTATTTATCCAAATTTTTTTTACCAATCTCCAGTCTAGAATCACATTTTTTACTCAACTCACATTCAATATCCGCATAAATAATCTTCGCTTCATTCGAAATCTTCTACCATAATTTCATTAGGATAAGTACAATTCTCAAAAAAATAATAGTTTAATAATTGTTTATTTGTTTTCTCACGTTCAAGATATATATAACGTCTTCTTTTTCTCTTGATGAATTGGTTAATGCATAAACGTCGATACTTGTTGGACTTGACTTCTATGCTATGTTTCTATATCAATCTTTGATGAACTCGGCAGAACTGATAATGTATTAACGAGATTGGATTGTGAAAAACTCAATGGACCATATAACATGAGAATTGGGAATTGAGCAAGCTTTGGAGATGAGATGATTCATTGAGATGAGATTAAAGTATATGTATATATTACAGAGGCAATGTACAACGATAATATCTCGAACTGCGGTAAATAAATAGTTACGAAACAATTATAAATACAATTAATGTGAACTACTTTTTAAGTTGATTGCTGATATTTAATAATAAAATATTTTTAAGTAATATAGTTAAGTAAAACCATTGAAGACCTATTATTGTTTAAGCGTTACTTAACTTTATATATTTCTTAAAGTACATATAAATAGCTTATGTGACACATTTAAAGAATTGAATATATGTAAAACCATTGTGGATGCTCTTAGGGGGTGTTTGGATGGATGTAATGTCACATTACGTCTCACGTTACATTCATATTACGTTATTTGGTTTGCCAAACGACGTAATGTCCTTGTAATGTAACGTAATGTGCATTGTAATATGAGATTACGTCTAAACTTCATTCAACGTAATGTGACATTACACCAAAAAACTGATGTAATGTGAGATTCCGTCCAACATTACAGAGAGTTATCATTTTATTATTATTTAATAAATAGATAAAATATTTTGTATTATCTTTATAGTTTATTATGATAATAATATTGTTGTTATTATTAACTTTTTTTTATATGTATTTCATAACTCATTATTATAATAAATAATAATGTACATGATGTTCGTATAAAATGAGTAACTCTTTTTCGTTGATTTCTTTTATTATAAAATTTATCTTATAAAATTATTTATAAAGTTTTAATTAATAGAATTTTAGTAGTGTGCGTATTGAGTTTAATATTTAGTTTTTAGAATTTATATAAATGACAATAGTATTAACCACACACATGATCTTTAAGAAGTTAGTTGCTGTCAAAACATATATTCTTTTAAACATATATTAAGATGTAATATAATAATAAAAAGTCACATTACAATGCACTAGGGGTGAGCTCGGGACGGGACGGGCGGGCTTTTGCCTGAGCCCGAAAATTTCGGGACTCCTATTTTTGGCCCGAGCCCGAACCTAAAGGAAATGTCCCGCCCGAGTCGGGACATCGGGATTCGGGCTCGGGCTAGCCCGAATTTGAACCAAAAAATTGAAAAAAAAAAAAAAAACCTATTATGAGGTCCATCCATTTCAAATACATGCAAGTTCAACACATCAATACAAAATTCAATAAGTTCAAACATCATCCATAGTCTAATTCTAGGATTTTTTATTTTAACTATAGTAAAGTTACTTAAACTATAGTTAGTAGACTTAGGTTAAACTTAAATATATATAATATATACATATACTCGGGCGGGCTCGGGACTTTTGGGCTTTTTAAGAGAAAGCCCAAGCCCGAGCCCGACTTGGGAAGAAAAATCCCGCCCGACCGGGCTCGGGCTACATCTCTGGACGGGATTTTCGGGACGGGCTTGGGTCGGGATATTCGGGCCTTCGGGCTTTTCGGGCTTCTTGCTCAGCCCTACAATGCACATTACAAAACATACCAAACACTTTAATCTAACATTACATTCCACATTACAGCACAACCAAACACTGCAATCTAACATTACATTATGTAGCTCGCATTACTTGTAATCTCACATTTCAAATAATCTCATATTACGTCCATCCAAACACCTCGTTAGTAATTAACACTTAACGGTCTCCCCTTCCTAAAGGAAATAAACAAGCGGCCAGAAAAAGAAATGCGAGTTCACAGCTGTATCAGTGTACGTGCATGTATAGAATACACTTTGTTGAAAAGATTTCGATTTTTTCAGTCCGAACCGATTTGAACTCGGTCAATCCAGTCTCCAAGTTCATTTAGGGTGAGTGGAGGCGGCTGAAATTGCCTTAGGGCACGTTTGTTTGCCGGTATTGCGATATCCTAATACCGGTATTAGCTAATACATGCTTAGTTAATCCAATGTTTGATTGTGTCATGTATTAGGATATCTTAATGCAATGTTTGAATGAACTTTGTATTAGGATATCCTAATACAATGTCTAAAAGACTTAAATACCCCTAAATAGATATATTCATTTTTTAATTATTGATATAATTGAAGGCCGGCCGGGGGTTGCCGAAGTTTGGCCGGGGGTCGTCGGAGTCCGGCCGGAGGTCGCCGGAGACCGGCCGGGGGTGGCCGGAGTCCGGCCGGGGGTGGCCGGAGTCCGGCCGGGGGTCGCCGGAATCCGGCCGGGGTGGCTGGAGGTCGCCGGAATCCGGTCGGAGGTTGACGGGGTTCGGCCGGAGGTCGCCGGAATCCGGCCGGAGGTTGACGGAGTCCGGCCGGAGGTCGCCGGAATCCGGCCGGAGGTCGCCGGAGTCCGGCCGGGGGTCGCCGGTGGCCGATGTTATGAGCCGAAGTTAGGGTAGTTGTTGTATATTAAATAAGGTTATGGGTAAATAAGTAATTTTGAGTTTGGTATTAATTAGTACATCACTTTTAGTTGGTATAATCTAATACCGAATTCCTCCTATAATTGAGTATTAGCTAATACCAATATCAAGTGTAAACAAACAAGGTATTAGCTAATACCGGTATTAGAATATCGCAATACCAACAAACAAACGTGCCCTTAGGGTTTTCAATTTTCAACTGGACCGACCGGCGACCCCAATAGAAACCCCAAAATCGGCTGGTTCATTATAAACCAGACAGTTGACCGGGTTCGTCTGCGCTCTGGTCTTTTCAACGGCCGGACCGTCTAAGAGTCCGGGTCCCGTATTGATCCGGTCGGACCGCCGGTCCGTTCCGGTTCTGATAACACTGGTTCGTCGGTATTCTACTCTCCGCTCGTTCCAATTCATCCGCCACTAGAGAAAGAGAGATTGGGTGGAGACTGGAGAGCGATAGGACATCGGAATCAGATTGCGCTGGCTCAATCAAGGTAAGAACCTATCACTGACAATCCATCTAACCATGTAATTGACCTGCTATTTTGGTATACGGTTTTCTGAAACTGTGGTGGTGGCGGCTTGCTTTCCTCTGTCTTCGATCTGTAACATCCTAATTTTGCTTCCTATATATTCTCAGAGATCAATAGCATAGTTCCGTCGACTGTTTTCAGAGATCAATAGCATAGTTACATTTATGATTTGTTGATTTCGAGTATATATTGATAGTGAATGTATATCTATTCTGTTCTAGCTTCTTTATATGTACTTGTTAGTTTTTTAGGCAGTGTATGTAATGTATGACTCCTTCTCAAAGCTTCTACATCCTGTTCTTTGCTTGTTTTACCTTGTCTTCTGCACAAAGAATCATGCTCGTTCAGCTTAGTTTATTTGGTGGTCACAAGTTTTTGCATAAGCATATATGGTGCCAGCCAGGCCTCTTCGAATTACGTCGGGATGCTTCTTAATTGATCATCAGCCTTTCCATCCTGCACTGTACAGCATGTTACTTTTATGTTGGTTGTACCATTTCCTCCTAAATTATTGTCTTTTCTTTCAGAAGTTTCCATCTTTTGAGAAACTGTCTAATAATCAACTTCGGTTTATGGTTTGGTTGAGTAGTTCTTGTTGTAAAGTCTCTGGTTATCCAATTTTTGTGTCTTAGGCTCTAACTATCTTTATACCTTAAGAATTATACTACATTCTTTTTGTTCTCAGATATTTTTCTATACATAGGCTTATAACATAGATTGGTTACATATATCTTGCATCATGTTTGTAAAAACTTCTCGATCACAAAGGAAAAAAAAACAAGCTTCGAGCTTAGACCTTTATCTTGGGCTCTTGGCTGATTGAAGATGAAAAATGTAAGGTCATCTAGGATCATAATTATCACTATATGGGGATCTAGCCTCTAGGCCATGTTCCCTACTACTCGTTAATGCCCCTCACTGGTACTTTTGACTTCATTATTAGATATATGACATAGAATCCACATCATCCCGACCTAGTGGCCTCACCTCCAAGTGAGTAGCGACTTAGTTCATCCTTGTAGTCTAGAGTTTAAGGACTTAAATGCTCCTAATAGGAGGTCTACAGTCAAATAAGCATTTCCAAGGTTTGAACATTTCCTTTGTTACTTATTAGCCTCGTATGCTCAAATAAACTTAAGCTTTTTCATGGAGATTCTCTTTCCAAACTGCAATCTTCGTTCTTCAAGTATGAGTAGGCTCTGTTAGGAAAACAAGAAGCACATTAACACTTAATTTTTTGGAAATGCATGCAGATAGGTAGTTTAGAATATATTGAGAGATGAGCTCTGAAGCCCTGCAAGCAGTGAAGGTATACCGTCAATTGCTCAAAGCTGTCAAGAAGCATGTGGCCAAAGAAGACACAAAAAAACACTTTATAGATTACGTTACTCAGGAATTCCGGAATACTGGGAACTTGAAGAACGATATCACATCCATTCAAGAAAGAATCAAGCTTGCAAGAGATTATACTGTTCTAATAGATAGCGTCCATCACCAGATGGTATATTTCATGAGATTCTATTGGCTTTTAATTGTGTTGGACTTGATGAACTGCTTGGGTTATACACAGATCAATATGTTTGTTTCTCTTGGGGTTAAAAGCCAAAGAGGTCGGGTTGTGTTTGAGCAGCTAAAGCCGCAACGGCGGAGGATTTGTTAGTTGGTGATCCCAATTGGACATTCACATTAAAAAAAGTTCTTTTTTCACTTCTCTGTTTATGTCTTTGAGTAATTGTTGTTCGTGCTAACTTTAGAGATCATGTTGATTCATACCTGAAGTGGTTTTTGTTTTGCTGCCTGGGGGTAAAGAAGTATGCAGCAGGCTGGCTCTGCAGTGGGTTGAATTGGTATTAGTTGGTTATTTGGTGTCATAAATTGTTGTGCTTAAGGGAGTAATATTTATCTGGCCGAAGAGAAGAGGAGTCAATATCTAGTATTGCTTACTGTTTTTGTTGATATGGTGTATTTGGTTTTTTTCAAAAGCCTGGACTGAAATGGATGTGTTTTGGTTGGTGTGTGCAGGAACTATTATTCTCATACAACATTGCTGTGGACAGATCAGAAGAAATGAAAAGAACTCTGGGGAAATCTGCTGCAAGTGTAGGGCTTCAACTTCCAGAGGTTTATCAAGCCTAACCTTGATTAATAATGAATATCCGTCAGATTCTTACAGCGCTAGTTAGCTGTTGTTGGCGTGTCAAGTACAATTCTGTTTTCTACACTCAAAAGATTGTGCTGAGAACCAAGCTAGCTAGCTGTCTCTTTGAGAGTTCAGTTCTATATTATGATCTAAATAAGTTGCAAATGATGTATCCATATTTCTATGCATGCATTCATGCTAATGTATTGTTTAGATCTTTCTCCATTGATAGACACAAAAAAACATATGCAAGCTGATGCATACCCCTCTCAGAAAGGAACTTACTAGATTGAGTTCTATCTAGGTTGATTATTCTGCAGTGGATGTTGAGGTCTTAGTTAATTATGCGAAGGCGGTATTTTGCTGCCTCCTCCCTCTACTTGAGATGCTCTCATGCATGCCTCTTCCACCTTCAAATTTAAAAAAAAAAAAAAAAAAAAAAAAAAAAAGAGAGAACATTATTGTATACGAAAGCATAGGAAAAACACATACTTTATTTGCAGTTTGCACCTTGCAATGACAGTAAAAACCCCACTTTAACAGCATAATGACAAGATGATCTTAAGTAGCTTACTGAATGGTATTTATTTACTAAAAAGAACATGAAGCATAAGATAATCAGTTGTTATCAATATCATCAGGAGTAGAACGATGAATAAGCATAATAAGTAGTACCTGATCATCTGACATAAATTGACAATAAAGGAAAAAATTATGTCTGAGCCCGGGTTCGAACCGGGGACCTCTAGTGTGTGAGACTAGCGTGATAACCGACTACACCACCCAGACAGAAGTTGATGAAATCCATACTATCCTAAACTCACCCACTTCTCATATTGAAGAATCCTTCCTTAGTTGTGTTGAGTGTTTTTTTTATACATACAGTGAAATGCTGTTTTGTAATGTGGGAGGTGCATTATATTGACAATCCGATAATTCATTCAAACATATCATCAAATAGTGTGAACCAAGTGATTATCCACATTATGAATAATGAAACAGATTTGCAAAGGACCAACTAATAAGTTATGATGCATTAAGAAAGCAGGGGAGTTAAAGGGTTTTTCCTTACCAGAACAACAATTTCCATCAAATAAGGAAGCAGTAGTCTCTTTATAGCTGAAAGAGTTGTTGGTAGTTGGTACTCTTGGATAGCTTCAGTCTTGAGCATATGGATTCAACAGCAGCAACTAAAGAATTCACCACAAACGCCAAAATTAGGATGTATAAGCAACAGCAATAACCGTGTAACCTATACTATGGGCACCGAATAAAAGGCCCGGTACCTTTTTGTTCTTTGGAGAAGACTCATCGTTGCTCTTCATGCTTTCATAAAAAAAAAAAACAAAAAATGGTTTCTCATCGTTGCTCTTCATCGTTGTGATGTAGGGTAGGTGTCTTTCTTCTTTGCTACGTTAGCTATTTATTTTCTTTCTTTATTTTTCACTACCTCAACTACTGAAGATCTATCATTTTTTCAAAGGACGCAGACGAAAGGGACTGAATGCCCTCATCATACTATTTCACAAACTAGGCTTCTTTAGAAATTAATTTTCAATATATGTATTTTTTTAATAATATATATTATTTACTTCACATCCTAAAGTTTACATTATGTTACAAATGAACTCTAAAAGGAAATATAATACAAATAAGATAAGAAAATTAGAAGAAAAAAATAGAAAACTAAATGTATGAAAAGAATAAAAATGGAAATAGAAAATAATGAATTAAGGTAAATGATGAAAATGTACAATAAAAAATAATCAAACAAACAATTTTTTTGTAGATTTTAATTCTTAAAATAATAATGAAGATAAAAAAGTTTTGAAATAAATATATAATGATATAAAAAATTATTCATTAAAATTATGAAAAAAAATATAGTCATTAAAATACATTCTTAAATGTATTCTGTTCATCTGTTTCAAATTTAAATTATTTTATTTATTATTGGAAAAAATAGTTTATTGGTTATTTTTTCAGTTACTAGTTATATAATTTTATAAAATTAATTTTTTTTTATTTAGGGTTTATGTACCCTTTTATTTTTATATTTGCATACTTAAAAAAATCAAGAACATTTAGTTTTTTACGTTTTCTATCGCCCTTTTTTTTATAAATTAAATATTTTGCATATTTTTTTTAACGTTTACTAATTTATTATTTATTATTTTATAACTTTTATATCTATAATCACCTTAATTTTTTTAAAAAAAAAATTAAACTCATTGTATTATAATTCGTTTTAGATCAATTGTAACAAAATATAAACTTTAGGATGTAATGTAAAAATATAAATAATTAAAAAAAAAAACTTTGTTTGTGAATTAGTTTATGAAGAATCCTAGTTTGTAAATAAGTTTGGCAATCAAGCCTACTTTGGACGGATATTTCTATCATGCTCCAAGAGCACAATGATTTTGGTACTGTTTTTTATATTTTTCTATTGGCCTAAATGTGAACACTAGATGGAAATTGATAGTATTAATAGAACGATGCAAATATTTGGCGTGGTTAAAAAATTTCATATTTTTTCATACTTTTAATGTTTTACATATGTTACAATTAAGTCCACCTTAATAAAAAAAAATAAAAAACATGACGCTGTTGGAGCATGGTACATTCCTCGACGAAAGGAACAGATTATCTGGGGACTTGATTGACTAAAACTAAAAGTTGAGAATCAATATTGACATTTTACAGCAAAAATCAAGTTGGATTTGGAATCTTCCGAGTAGTGAAAGGCTTGAAGCTGTCGGTGGAGGAAGTTGTGGGCCATCCTTGCCACCAAATAAAATACAGTCTGTTCGAACTTAATACATGACATGTACCGTCTAACAATACTCATCCATCCGTTGATTCTACCCGTCATTTTAATCAACGGTTGGCTCTCCATTGCTTGTGGAACCTGAAAAAGACTCTCTCTCTCTCTCCTCTTCTCTCTGAACTGAAGTGCTGCTGCTTCTCCTTTCTTTCTTTCGTCCATCTCTTTTCAATTAATTCATCAGAATAAATATTCACAGAGGCAGAGAGAGATAGAAGAAGCAGCATTGTAATTGGTAAGTAGAGAGCATTGTATTGTAAGTTGAATCCGATTTTTGTTCTGTTGACTCTGACCTTGAATTGCGGCAGGTTATCGGCAATGGCGGTCGGGAAGAACGAAATCTGGTGTCTTCTCGCCCTGGCGGCAGTAGTTTTGGTGAGCTTGGTGGAGAGCACCAACACGAGGACTCTGGTGAAGACAGTGAAGGGAAAGAAGCTGTGTAAGAAGGAGGCTTTCTGGGAGTGTAACACATGGTCGGAATTCTGCTGCAACGAGACAATATCCGATGTATTTCAGATGTACAACTTTGAGGAGATCTTTAAGAACAGGAACTCGCCGGTCGCTCATGCCGTCGGATTCTGGGACTACCAGTCATTCATTACCGCTGCCGCCATTTACGAGCCGCTCGGCTTTGGTACCACCGGAGGCCATTTAATGCAGATGAAGGAGATCGCAGCTTTCCTCGGCCATGTCGGATCCAAAACCTCATGTACCTTCTTCCTTCTTCTTCAATCAATCTATTTTTTTTTTTCATGCTTTCATCATCATTATCTATTATAAATTGTTTGATTGGAATTATTCTCGAGCTCTATTATATTCCTAGAAGCCTTGATTTAAGTATGCTGCTCAGTTGCATTCAAATTCGAACTGAAAGAATTGATAATAATAGCCTAGTATCAGAACAGCTGTTGTAAGTTGAATTCTAGTTAATTCCAATTGACCATTGAACATAAAAGAGCTCAAGGAAGGAATCAAGTATAAAAAGTGGAAATAAACCAAACTTATGGTTCGGACTCCGAATATCAACATTTTAAATATGAGACATTGATTGGCAACTTGCCATATAGTTGTGACTGTTTTTAGGTTCTTAACCCAATATTTAAATATATATGTTCCGAATGTTTTCAGTTTGATCCATCTTTTTCCAGTTTATTTGTGGGCTTGAAATTGAAGGTATAGTAAGTAGGTTTGAACTTTGAACTGAACTTGTATGTTTACTGGTAGGTAATAATATAAAGAGAACGATCACTCGCTTCACTTTTGATGTCTAGAACTCACTTTTGTTGCAAAACTATATGTAGGTGGGTATGGAGTGGCAACGGGTGGACCTACAGCTTGGGGTCTTTGCTACAATAGAGAAATGAGTCCGAGCCAGGACTACTGTGACGAATCCTACAAATTTGAATTCCCATGTTCCCCAGGTGCTGACTACTATGGCCGTGGCGCCTTGCCCATCTACTGGTGTGTATTTCTTCCCCTTTAATTAATTAATGTGTAATTTCAATCGTTGGGAGGTTAAAACTGGGAAGCGAGCACAAGCCCACTACATAAGTCCATTGATGTTTTGTATTAAAACCAATTGATGATTGTAGGAGTAGCCCATTAAGCAGCTTATATAATGTTCCAACTAACTCATTCAAGCTATCTGATGTGGTACTATTTACTCACATGTACACTTAACATCAATTTGGTTATCATTAGGAACTACAACTACGGTGCGGCAGGGAAGGCTTTGAATCTTGATCTTCTGAACCATCCGGAGTACATAGAGCAGAATGCAACGATGGCATTCCAAGCAGCGATATGGAAGTGGATGACACCGGTGAAGAAGAGACAACCATCGGCTCATGATGTGTTTGTAGGAAAGTGGAAGCCCACCAAGAACGACACGCTCGCCAAGCGTATCCCGGGCTTTGGAGCCACCATGAACATACTCTACGGAGAGCAGACCTGCGGGCAAGGTGATATCGATGCGATGAACAATATCATTTCCCATTATCTCTACTACCTCGACAATTTGGGTATTAATCGTGAGCAAGCTGGTCCCAGCGAGACGCTCAACTGTGCCGAGCAAGGTGCTTTCAACCCGAACACTGTTGTCACGTCTTCTTCTTCTTAGACTTGCTTGAACTCTATCTCTAAGCCCTCCCTGCTTGTTGGTTTAGTAGCAGTAGTTCAAGTTCGTCATCATCATCTATGAAGCTACATATAAAAGCTCTTTAAAGTAGTATTGATTTGTGCTTAAGTGAAGGATAAATGTCGGGCCTTCCAATTTGTGTGGTTGGATATATATAGTCTTTGTTTATTTTGTCTCACGAGAACATTGTCGATTTAATTGTTGTTACCTTGTATGTATGAATATCTTTTGACTACTGTGTACGTATCTAAGAATGTAATTATATTTTGATAATTGAACTACCTTCTTCTCCATCTGTCTCTAGCTTAAACTACGTTGTCGGTGTAGAAAATTACGTAGTTTAAGTAAAAAGAAAAAACTTTTGTTAAGTATTTTTATTTTCAGTTTCAATCTTCCTTTAACATAAACAATATAAGTTTAATGAATGTACCAAATAACAATATTTCGAAACTATTGGACCGGAATATTATCATTTAAAAAAACTTGAGTACCCAACAGAGTCAAAAGAGGATTCTTTTCTTGGTATCCAATCCATGCTCTTGATGCTGTATTTTACTCTCTAAGTTGATGTTATATTTAGGCAGCAAATAAAATAAAATAAAGCAGAGTATTGTGGTAGCATTCATTCTATCGATTCTTCATCTTCACAAACTTGCCTTTTGCAGCCTTCTTCTCCATCTTCTCCCGTTTCTTACGGCTTTTCTCGTCCTCCACTTCTCCTCCCTAATTTAATATATATATACAAAACCAACCACAACATTGCCTTTAGTCCCCCCACCCCACCCTACTACATACACCGAATAAACTCCTTAATTGTTATTAGATTTCTTTTTTTAAAGGGAGTAAAAGAGAGCACCTCAGAACCTCCAGGAAGAATTGCCTTTATGAAATCAAAGGACATGTAAACTCCATAAGCAGGGATCTGTAAAGTTCAATAAATTATTCCATCAAACTCCAATACCATACATGCATGAATATCCATCCATATACACAAATGCTGCTGCTTCATTGTCAGAACAGTATTTACTTTTTACCTCAGTATAAAGCAAAGCTATTACTAGCTAGAGTTTCTGTCTGTGGGATAAAATATACAAGGGAATGTGATTTCCTAGGGAAACATTTTTGAAATCTTACCTTCACCATCAATGGGCGGCTAAGGCTTCACTAATAAAAACAGAAGCAGCAACAGGGATGCAAAAGTGATAGAATGGTTGATGGCAACAATAGCAAACTGTGATCTAGTACCAAGAATAATTAACTTCATTTATTTAGGGGGGATGAGTTACGAGGACAAACCCCGTGTGCTACTATTAATGTGTATCCATTCTTCTTTAGTGTTTTAACTTTCTTAATCACACATAGGATACATTTGTCAAAATACTAATAAAAAAATATCTACTGCAGCACCAGAATTCCCAATAATTTCACAACTCAAGGAGGGTAAGGAAATGGTGATCACATTTTTTAAAATAGATAATGTTGCATTCATATTTATTAATGTAAAATTACAAAATCAACGTGCATAATCAATGGGGACTGTACTTCTACTCTAACTTGATTCAAGTCAAGGGTTTTATTATTAATATGTTAGGCATTTCTTCTTCAGTTGCACTTAGTAGTGGAAGGGAGTATCAAACCTATCTGAGTAGCTAACCTTTAACTGTCGCAATTGGCTAAATATCGGCAAACAATAAGTTTGATAAATAAATAAACCAGAAAGGCATAGTCTTACCACTAAATATGTATACCAAAACTTTCCAGATATGATGGAGGCGAGTTGCACAAAACTTGTGATGTATATCACATCATGTAAATAGCTGCAACAGTAAAAGCACTTGTAAGGCACACATGAACTGAAAGTAGTCCAAACCTGGAAAATCTCATCTTAGGAAAGGACAAGGGAAGATGCTGGAAAAGCAAATTAGATCTTTGATATGAATGAAAAACTAATCCTAGCATGCATTATGAAATAAAGAATCAGCAATGTGCTTCAAGTATTTTTATTAATGAGTGTTAAACTTCTCTAGATGGACGTGATTAGGAAAAGCCGAAAAAGCATTTTACAATAAAAAGGGAAAAGCCGAAAAAGTATCATCCTTAGATTACGAAAACAGAAACTGTCTACTATATCCACCAGACTCGCACTAAAAAATAATGCAGCAGATCTCTGGACAGAAATTTGAATAACAAGTCAGCACAAGCCACAAGGTGAATGCAAATAAACCATCTTCTCGCAGAAAATGAAGGAACCATTGATTCTGGAAAAAAAAAATAATGTATTCATGATGTGCTTGCATCACTATCCTAGTCATTCTGGTATATGAGGAGCCAAGATTGCATCTCTTCTTCCTCTAGGAAAGGAAAGTTTAACCAAATACCTGATTCATTAGTACAACTCTAATAAACAAGAAAAGACAGCCACTGAGGAAGTCTTACAAAGAGGATTTTTATTTCCTTTTCAAGTCTAGTCTAGTCATTAGCTCCATGTTCTACAAAGAGTTTCAGTGTACTTACTTTTCCCTCGGTGCTTTCCATAGAAATAAAAAGTAGTTAATTTTGTATGGACAGAGAAAACTGTATTTTAAGCTATCATACACTCACAGTCTAAAACACGCACGCACGCACGCACATACATATATATACATGCATAATTAGCAGTAACCTCCTTAAAATATAAAAATAACTCTTGCTTTTATCTCATAAATTCTTGTTTTAGAGACTTTTCAAAGAAGTTGAGATGTTTCCTAAAGATTTGGAGCTGTGCCAAACTCAAATTGAGTTAAGAACAAGATGGATAAAAGGAAAATAATTCCCTTTAGAAGAAAAAAATCACTAAGAAAGCCTAATACTCTCCAAAAAACTTATCAATCAATACAAACCACAGAAGTCTCAAGGATGGTAAGCAGATAATATTTAAAATTTTAAATACAGTAAAACCCAAGCAATATTTAACAGTACAGAGGATGCTAATTCATACCTACAGACTCCACCAGTGCTCATATCAAATCCTCCATCAAGGATGTCTCCCTCATCACCGTAAGAAGGCTTTGCCATTTTGGCAAGTATGGAGTAGGGAATGAAGTAAGCTGCAGATGTGATTACAAGGCCAATCCAGTGTTTCCAGGTAAAGGTGGAATAATAGAGGATCATTCTCACCAATACATAAATGACCTACATGATACATAGAAATGAAGTTATAACTGAAGAAAAAACAATAATAACTTCCAGCAGAAGAATAGAGTGTAACTATGTTTCCACAAAGTAGCACTTTTTTATTAACTGTTAAGTATCTCCTCGAGTTAACCAAAAAAAAAAAAAAAAAAGTATCTCCTCGACAAATTAGTTGCTTCAAATGTAGAGGAGAGCAATAAATAGGAGTAGCTTCTATCGTAGAGAATGTTCCCTTGAAGACTGTCCAGAAGTTGAATTTCAATAGTCCCCGAGCTTATATGTATTACGTCAAGTTGTCATCATACTTCATCTACTTAGGTTGCTGCAGTTTTGCATGCAAAAAAGGTTCAATTTACAAGCCAGAAGCATATCTGAACAACTTATACATACTACTATTCTGTGAGAAAGGTGGAGCCTACTATTAGATAGCGCCTTTGACAAATCAGCAACCATTAGCTTCTGAAACAGCTGGGTTAAAGAATAAATTCAACCATTATTCTCAACAAAATACCCTGCAAGGATGCGACAGTATACTTGTTTCTTACTTATTATCTAATCTACTTGTTTCTTTCTTATTATTATCTAACCCATTAATGGCTCAATATTGGGTTTCCAAATCCCAGAAGAGCTAGTTAGCTACTTCCTTCCTTTTCCTTTTCCTTCTCTTTTGTGTATCACACATGTTTGCCCATAGAATAGAGTAGTACAAGCTAATTATTACAAGGGCTAACCAGAGCTTACTAATAGCCAGTATCCAGTAAGACCTTAATAATTGGCAAACGGTTTTTAGGGTTTTGCAAAATGATTACATAAACATAGATTGAAAATGCACCACATTCAGGCCGAGAATAAATTCGTTCCGATTCACAAAAGAACTCTTAAGACGGAATCATCTCAGACAGAATAGATTGATTGAATTATGATGGGTGCGGCAGAATCAGAGCCAAAGTAGGGGAGCAAAGAGAAGAAGGCAATAAGTAAGCATACATTGGAAGCGATGATGATATAACCGAGTCTAGACATGTGGCGTGCGTTCTCTTCCTTGCGCTTCTTCGCACCTTGTTTCGCCATCTTCTCCTGACTCTGTAGTTGATTAGGATTTGAAAACGATGATCTACCACTGTCAGAGAGGTCCGGTCTTGGTCTTGCTGAGAGAGGAGAGAACGGGAAGACCTGAACGGAATCGGATGGTATTGGTAGTTGGTACGAAATATGCTTGCCAAATTGTACACGATTCGACCCGGACACGACCGCGCAGCGGCAGAATTGCGGGTCGTGAGTCGTGTTTAGAAGAACAACAATTCTGATATATACATATAAAAAGTAGGGGAAAAACATATTTAGTGTTTCAGATTTACCTTATATTTTAGTTTGGTGTCTCAGTATTAAAGTGTTGATTTGGACTGTATAGGTTTGAATAGTGTTACAATTTGGTTTTCTGTTAAAATTAGGTGTTAAGTTTAACAGACTTAGTATGAAAAGACCATACTGCCACTTCCGATTTCGGCCACCCACCTTCGATTACGACCACCCACCTCTGATTCCGGCCACCCACCTCCGATTCCGACCCACCTACCTCCAATTCCGGCCACCCACCTCCAAACGAGATGATTCCGACCCAATTCCAGCCGATTATGGCCGATTACGGCCCGATTCCGGCCGATTTAGGGATCCGGCGGTGAAGCAATTGACCTGATTTAGGGTCCGGCAGTGGAGCAGCTGACCTGATTTAGGGTTTAGGTTCGACCGATTACGGCATATTCCGGCCGATTACGGCCTACTCCGGCCCGATTCCGGCCAATTTAGGGTTCCGACCGATTTAGGGTTACGGCCGTGGAGCAGCTGACCCGATTTAGGGTTTAGGGGTAATTTGGGCATTTTCAATTTTATTTGGTCATGTGCTAGTCACATGACCGAATTCTGTTAAATTTAACCTCAAAATTTGACGGAGACACTAAATAGCAACACAATTCAAACTTTGGACAGTATAAGTACGCGTCAGACACCAAACTGAAACATGAGGTGAACTTGAGATACTAAATAGGTTCTTTTCCCCTCAAATGTATGTTTTTTCTTTTTATTTGGCCAATAGGTAAGTATTTTTTGGGTAAACAATAGATAAGTTGTTTCAACTTTCAATAGACAAGTTAGGTAAAAGGGGGTGTCACTGCACTATGAATTGATATGGATACTTTATAAGGTTAACAACCTAATCAATTTCATGTTTGCACAAATTTCATGTTTGCACAAGTTGTTTTTAGATGTTCTAAGTTTAAACTGTTGTTTTTAGGTGTTGCGTATTTGAATTTTGAACCGTGTTGTAGCAAGTTCCGTTTTCATTTTTTTTTCCCATCTGTTCTTTTTGTTAAATTTGACGAATTTGGGTTTGATTTTTTTTTTTTCAATTCATGTATATTTATGTCAATTAAGTTAAATTGATTTTCAGTTTTGAACAAATTCTTCAATTTCATTATATGCATACATTAATTGACATAAGTTAAAATAAGCAAAAATACTATTTTGACGTTTCTCTTCTTTAAATACTCTTGTTGTTGGTTTTATGAAGCCATGGACCAAAATCTGTTGTAATTAACAGAAAAAACGGACGGAAAATAAAAAAATAACAAAAATAAAACATGTGATATTTATTAACAACAATTTAAACCCGAAACAACTAAAAATAACATGGCAGAAACTAGGGTTAAGAACCTATGAAAGGTCTGAACTATCACTCATATTAACGGGAGAGGTCTGAAATTTAAAAAGTTAATAACAGAGGTCTGAAATTTCTGTTTTGTTGAAAACAGCGGTCTCCGTTAGTTTTTTCCGTTAAAACTAACGGAAATTGGTCACATGCTTAGCATGTAACCGGAAATAAAATAAATTTTCAAAAATGCCCTTATATCAAGTGTGCCCCTCACATGCTTGGAGTGAAAAGACCAAAATGCCCTTGAAGCCACCACGGTACTCCGGCGACCACTAATCGTACTCCGGCGACCACTACCGTACTCCGGCGACCACCACCAAGGCTCCGATTGGGCCAAAATCGGAGCCACCGGCCCCGATTGGGCTCCGATCGGAGCCACCGGCCCCGATTGGACTCCGATCGGAGCAAAAAAAGCTCTGATCGGAGCCAAAAAGCTCCGATCGGAGCTTTGTGGCTCTGGTCGGAGCCACAGAGCTCTGGTCGGAGCTCTGTGGCTCCGGTCGGAGCTTTTTGGCTCCGATCGGAGCTTTTTTGGCTCCGATCGGAGCTTTTTTGGCTCCGATCGGAGCTTTTTTGGCTCCGATCGGAGCTTTTTGGCCCCGATCGGAGCTTTTTTGCTGAGGTGGTGGCCGGAGTCGGGTCGCCGGAGCCGAGGTGGTGGTCGTCGGAGTCGAGGTGGTGGTCGCCGGAGTCGAGGTGGTGGTCGCCGGAGTCGGGTGGTGGTGGCCGGAGTTGGGTGGTTTTAATTTGACTTTAGGGGTAAAATTGTCATTTCACATTTCTTTAAATAAGATATTAAATAAAACAAAATATTAAAGGGGCAAAAATGTCATTTCACACAATTCTGTTAAATTTAACCTTAAAAATGGACGGAAAACCTCAAATCAACAAAATTGAAATTTCAGACCTCTGTTATTAACTTTTTAAATTTCAGACCTCTCCCGTTAACATGAGTGATAGTTCAGACCTTTCATAGGTTCTTAACCTAGAAACTATGATTATATTCGTAGTGTCAAATTTGCTTCATGCCCAATCCACCTGATTAGATATCAGCATTTGGATCTTCTTCAGCAAGTGCCCTGCTTCAAAACCAAGTGGTTTCAAGTCCGAGTCTACAAAGGCAATTCACATGTAGTTGCTTAAAGACAGCCCATGAGTTTGTTTCAAACCTGGCAGAGCTAAAATATGCATGACGCAATTACGAGCCGACCCAATACCAGTGGTTTGGAGAAAATATAATATGAGTGCTACTCATCCCGCAAATAAAACACTTTAAAGTACAAGTTAGTTAGTCCAGCAGACCTATGAAAACCTTAGAAGATAACAGTATAATGTTTGGCGGTGAACCTAAACAACCATCATGATTCATGGTCATGCCAATGCCAACCTTTTATATATACTAGCTATCTGCGCATGTGTTACATGCGCGGCTGTAGCTTTTTAGCTTTTAAGTGGAATCCATTTAGAAAATAACTAAATGAAGGTGGGATGTATGAATTTTAAAATTTCCGAAAGATTTTTATAGTGGACCATCGAGATAAAATTGAAATTATTTTACCATTTAATGATACATGTCAAAGTATAATAATGTAACTGGACTGAAGTGAAGCGTATGTATATATATACTATACTATATATAAGAAGCATGCCTTCGAAAAGCATTCACCTGAGGAGCATCATACTTTTCTTAGTTGTACATACACAAACTATGATACTCATTGGAGCCAATTCATTAACATTTAGACCCGATATGAGATCAGCCAGCAACCTTCTAACACCACGCATTAATTCTATAACAGTGTTGTGCACAGATTTTATTTGCTGCAATAACAAAAAAAAAAGCAATCAGACCCTAAAATTAGAAACTAAGGTGGTATATAAACAACAATTAAAGTAGATAGATAGATAGATAGATAGATGGTAATACTTATTTCTCCTTAGTTGCATTTCCTAGTTGGGAGTGAGCCACACCTAGTGTCTAACCTTCACAATAAATGAATAAGAACTTGCACAACCTTTATATTGTTTACTTTGAGAAATTAAGAACACCATTGTTTTTGTTTATCTTTTAAAACCCAAGAGGTAAAGCTTCAACTGCAATGTGTTGTTGTTTTGATAAGTCGCCATAAACCAAACTATCATCTTTTGGGCATCTTCAATCACAACTCCAGCCCATAGCACAACTCCGCAAGTGTCATCTCTCCCAAAGTCCTTTGCTTCTACGCCATATTCTACATGGCTTCGTATTTGGATCTAGCGCTCTTTAAACAAGTACTGCATTTACCGTTTTGTGACTTAGTGTTTGAGCCAGATTCAGGGACCCTTTCCCTGCATATTCTATCTTCACCGACAGCAGTAGCATTGGAAGATGCCATTGACGTTACTCAACAAACCAAATCCTCTTCAGAGGATCACTTATTTCATCAATCTGAAAACCTTCCCTAGGTCACCACCCTAGTTGTTCTGGAACTCATAAAAGGTGAGGGCGAACACTGGGGGTTGTTGAGATAATGTGTAGTTTGGGTGCATTTGGTTGCCGGGTATTGAGATTCACGTCCGCAGAAGTATCACATATGTTTCTGAAGTTCAAAAGTAAACTCAGTTTTGGTGAAACATATATGAAACTGATGCTAATAAGTGACCGATTATGAGTTTCAGACTTATAATTCAAAGAATGGAAAGCAGGCGAGTAAATGATGTCATCAAATATATAAAAGAAATGACGAAACATGCATAACAACCCATGATACCCACTTTCCATATGAACTGTAACCGTAGACAACATAAATGACAATTTATCAAGAATCAAAAGCAAACTTAGGCTTTACCAAAGTTACAGATATGTCCAATCAAATTGAGGTACATCACCCAAATTACTGTAACCACATAAGGTGTCTTCCTGACTCAATTGAAAATATGCATATCAAATTGAAAAAATAATAGAAATGAGATTTGGATTGATAGTATATTAGGCCCCATATTCCAAAAACTATCGTGATTGAGAAGAAATTGAGTCGGGAATAGTACCTTTGAGCCAAGAGAAGAGATACGAAGGATCCGACATAGGACGATTCTCAGCGGTGAACCAACGACCAATTGGATATGAAACTATGGATGTGAAGCAGTAGGAGTCGACTGAGATAGCGCATAGAACAAAGAACACACTTACCGGCGAAGTGAATAATCACGAAGCTATGGCTGGCTACGAAGGGTTGATGAGGAGACGAAGAGGAGAATGAAACGATTGTGCTGGTTCATGGTAAGGCCATCATGTACAGCGGTGGTGATCAGACTCTATCCATCCTGTCGTTTGGGTGAAAGAACATTTCTTTTTTCAGGTGAAGCCACGAAATACCTCCCGAAAGGTTACTTATAAGTGGTGTTGTTTCAGTGTGAGGACACCCCCAACTTTTAATATAGGTAGTAGATAGATAGATATATATATATGGGGCAAAAGGATAAAGAAGACATAACAGTAGGCCAAATAACAGCCTTTCTTTTATCATCATCCAAGCTCAAGAGTCAAGATTGAGATTAGATTGCTAAAAATGTAACTTCTTTCACTCACTCTCTCTGTACATGTTCCAAAACCACCCCGCAAACTAATTAATGTACATGTAAAAAACAAAAGTGTGGAAAAATAACAAAAAATCTGCAGTTCCCAAATTATTTTGTGAATTATATATACACCATTAATTAATTCCCAGCTTCATTCACTGAGAATTAATAATCAAGAAGAGGAAGACTATATATATATGGTGGTATATATAAGGTGTTCGTCTTAAATCCCCACATTGCTGAGGCAATCCACAACCTCTTGAATGGTGGGCCTCTTGAAGGGATTCACACTAACGCACTGGCACGCCACATCAAGAACCATCACCATCTCCTCCTCATAACCCTTCCCTCGAATCACCGGCTCGAATATTTCCTTCTGCTTCCCTTCTAATCTCCTCATCTCGTTAACCCAACCCACCAGCTCTCTCGACTCCTTCGGCTTCGTAACCTCAACCGGTCTCTTCCCAGTAAGCAGCTCCAGCAGAACCACTCCGAAACTATACACATCCCCTCTCAGTGTCGCAATCCAACCATGTGCGTACTCCGGGGGTATATACCCGAGCGTTCCGACAAGTTCGGTCGTCACATGTGTCTGGTACGGAAGGATCAATCTCGACAACCCGAAATCCGCCACGTGTGCCTCGAAATGTTCGTCTAATAAGATGTTGCTTGATTTTATGTCTCGATGCACTATATGTGGGTCGCACACCAGGTGCATGTAGCCTAGCCCACGGCTCGCCCCCTGAGCTATCTTGAGCCGCATAGGCCAATCCAGATGGGTCGGACCGTCGGGTCTCTCGTGAAGCCAGTAGTCGAGGCTCCCGTTCTCCATGAATGAGTATATCAGAAGTCTGGCCCGTCGTGAATGCAGTAGCCTTGTATTGTATTAGGGAATAAATATATTATGAAAAATATCTTCAGATTAAGTTATGTTAGGAACATATATATTTCTCCTAATATATATTATAATTCTGAATACCTTGGAGAGCAACGAGGTTCTCGTGCCTCGCATTCGAGAGCACTTCCACCTCGGCCTTGAACTCCCTCTCCAACAAACCCATGTCACCGGAGAGTTTCTTCACAGCCAAGTTAGCACCGTCGGATAATGTAGCTTTGTAGACAAGACCGAAGGCCCCACACCCGATGATGTTTGCTTGGTTGAAATTCTCCGTTGCTTTCAGGATTTCGTGAATCGTAAGGGACTTGATTGATTCGCTGTTGTCTTGGAAGACCATCACGAGGCTCGTGTCCTTATTGAGCTCAAAATCGGTGTTTATCGACATCGTTTCAATACCGATGTCTTCACTGTCTCGTCTAGGGATAACCCTTTGCTTCGAAGCGATCCAAATTGAGAAAGGAACAACTATCAAGAACATGGCAAGACAGATTCCTAAAACCAGACCAATCAGGACTCTCCGATTCGTCTTACCGCTCATCCCCGCCGAACCACCGCCACCTCCTGACTGGTTCGAGCAAGATTTCAGAGGCTGCCCACATAACTTGTCATTACCGATGTAACTTGTATTCATGAAGGTGTCAAATTGGCCTCCGGAAGGAATCACACCCTCGAGCTTATTGTGAGCCACGTTGAATGACGACAGGAAATGGAGATTCTTGAGCGAAGAAGGGATCGAACCGGTTAATACGTTCCATGAGAGATCCAACACCTCCAAATTGACGAGGTTGGAGATTTCGTCAGGAATTGAACCGGAGAACCCGTTCAGATGAAGGTCAAGGACATGGAGACCCTTGAGGCGGCCTATTTCTGGAGGGATAGTCCCGGTGAGGGTATTGTTGTGGAGGTAAATTGCAGGTGGGAGATTATTGAGCTGATTGTACTGCTGATTGGTGGCATTGGACGGCATCACGAACACCGGCAACTCTAAAAACGTCTGGTTCGGGATATTCAGAAGTTGCCCTGCTTGCAGGGCAAGTAAATCAGTTAACTTAGTCGGCAAGTTACCCGTCAGTTGATTACTCGACAAGTCAATGTAGAACAGGTCGGGTAGCATTGAGAACCAATCCGGGACGGAGCCAGTGATTTGATTCTGAGACAAGTCCAAGACCTCGAGGTTCTTAAGGCTCTGCAACCAACTGGGGATTTCGCCGCGGAGATGACAACCTCCCATGGCCAAAATCTGCAGATTGGGGAACCCATTTGGGTCCACATCAGTAGGCATCAGCTCGTTGTAGAAATTATATGTCAAGATGACGGTGGTGAGGCTCTTGCAGTTGGTCAGTACAGTGAGAGCTCCGGCGATGTTGGATAACGAATTATTCGACACCGAAATGAAAGAGAGTGACTGTAGTTTGATAATGTCGGGCAAAATCTCGCCTTTGAGGCTGTTTGAGGCGAACCTAATGGCAGCTAGCGATTTGCAAGAGTAGAGGCTTTGAGGGATGTTACCGGTGAAGTTGTTGTTCCCGAGATCGAGGATTGTGAGCTGCTGCATCGGAGAGAAGTCGAAGTCAGTGATGTCGCCGGAGAGGCGGTTGACTCTCAGGAACAGTTTCTTCAGATTGATGCATCGCTGTAACGATGATGGCAGGGAGCCGGTGAGGTTATTAATGTGGAGGAGCAGCTCTTGTAATTGGGACAGGTTTCCGATGCCGGAGGGAATTGGTCCGGTGAGGTTGTTGAAGTAGAGGGCGAGAATCTTGAGATGGGTCAAATTCGAGATTCCGTCACCGATTGGTCCAGTCAACTGATTGATGAACAGAGACAGTTCCTGAAGTGACGTGGCTCCGTAAATCTCGTCAGGGAGCTCGCCAGAGAGCGAGTTTGACCCGGCCCTAAAAATCCTTAGCTTGGAGCAGCTTCCGATTCCAAACGGCAGTTGACCACTGAAATTGTTGTACGAGAAGTCCAATGAAGTGACCATGATCGAAGAATTAGGGTTCGATGGATCGCAGATTGGCGACGGTAACAGGCCAAGGAAATTGTTATTGCTGGAGTTGAAGACTGTTAATTTCTGACCTAATTGGAAAATCGAACTGGGCAGGGTCCCGGTGAATCTGTTGCCGGAGATGTCCAATGTCCGGAGGGAGCTTCCGGGAGCAAGAGCAGGGAATACGCCGCTGAAGCCATTAAGGCTCAAATCAATAAACCGGAGATTTCTCATCGATGCGAAGAATCCAGACGGGAGGAAGCCGGAGAATGTGTTTCTGGTGAGATTAAGCAGAGAGAGAAAGGTGAGGTGAGTGATGGAGGGCGGGAGAGTTCCGTTTAGGGTTCGGTTGGGCAGGGAAAGCTGAGTGACCCTGCCGGAAAGGGAATCGCAGCGGATTCCCTCCCAATCGCAGCAATCGGAATTAGAGGACCAGTTAAGGGGAGAAGGCGAGGATACGGCGGAGAAGAAGGAGAGGAGGGAATGGTGGTCGGATTGTGTGCAGGTGGCAGAGTGAGGAACGGAGAAAGAAGAGAGTAGGAAGAAGAGGTAGAGTAACAGAAGGCAAACCCACATAATTCCTGTGTTGTCATTCATGGAAGGCAAAGAGAGGAGGAGGTGGCATTTAGGGATTGATAAATTTAGCAGAAAGATTTGGGTGGGGGTTGCAGGACAAGAAGACAGAAGTCCTCATTGACCACAGGGGAGAAGAGAGAGAGAGAGTTTATGTGTATGGTGTGCTGACATTGATTTTAGGAGAATATTATTATTATATTATATCTATATTAAAGAGATATAGTTGATATATAATAATAGTCTCTCAAAAAAAATATTATATATAAATAGTCCGATGTAATAATATGGTAATAATTATATATAAATAGTCCGATATAATAATATGGTAATAATGGTTAGAAACTTAGAATATATAGTTGAAAAAACTAATCTTACTGTTGAGTTTACCTGAAACTTTTCTTCGGTATATTTCACTAGGTATTTGTCTCACGGAATGCGAATGCGCGGGTTTAATATTTTATTTTATAATTATTTCTGATTATATTATATATTATTATATAAAATATGATTTTAAATATTATATATTATTTTAAATAGACTTAATTTAATTTATAGTTTTGCATTATACTTCAATATAAGTGCAAATCTGATTCTCAAATTATTTTACATCAAGTCATCTGTTCTTAATATCAATTCTTTTTATGAAATGGTTGCCAATTATTTTGGTTACGTAAAGACTTTGACTTATTTCTTGTTGTGTTTATATACATATTAAAGATCAATTTTAAAAAGGAATTAGTCCTCTTTTGAAACATGATCAATAATATAAAATTCAACACCGAGCAAAAAAAAGGAATTAGTGCTAATTCGAAAAAAAATAATTAAAAAATAAAAACTAAATTTTAGTTAAAGAATTTAATTTTGGAATTTTTTTCGAAAGAATTTAATGATAAAAAATAAATAAAGCGAAGTGAAATAAATTGGGCGAAATTAAATATATATATATATATATATATATATATCAAATTTCTAGCTCAAAATCTCATTATTTCTTAGAGTCAATTAAAAATGGTATAAATTCTATATTTTAGGAACTTATTCGTTTCAACATGACCATTCCTTATACTTTTTATTTTATTTTAAATATAACATCATAAATATGATTAAATTATAACAACTCTATATAATAACGACAACAATTATCTACATGAAAATATTGCAAAATATATATATATATCCATGGAGATATAGCAAGTTATATATCTATATAATATCATTAATTATACATAATATTCTTCATTTTCTTTTTGTGCTCATCCAACTAATGAATATATCAAAGCATATATTGTTGATTTTCCTTAAATTAAATAATAAATTAGGTTTGGCAAAAAAAAAAATTTGATTTAATCGGTATTAAATAAATTTTTCCACAATCTCTACATATATAACAACAATGTTTGTTGTTCTTAAACCTAATACAATCCAAATAAACATTTTTATTATTGAGCGTATTCAATTACCAATCTTAAGAATAAGATTCCGTCAGATTCACGTTTCACATTCAACATGACTGCTCTTGTTTCTATCGACTGTCACCTAACCCAATTTAATTTTCCATGTCGAATTCGAAGGTCTCGGGACTCCGCCTTAAATCCAATATGCCGAAGGTTCAAGACTCCATGCCGTTGCCGGAGATTTGGTCACATCAGTCTCCTCGACGATCTCTTACGGTGGCAAATTCCGGTTGTCGATGGGGTGTAGTCGTCTGGTGAACGCGTGGATCTTGCTGCTGATAGTACGATCTACA
The DNA here is from genome assembly GCA_036873135.1 of Clarkia xantiana subsp. parviflora. Lineage (NCBI taxonomy): Eukaryota > Viridiplantae > Streptophyta > Magnoliopsida > Myrtales > Onagraceae > Clarkia > Clarkia xantiana. The sequence goes on along the minus strand of JAPTYO010000012.1, from coordinate 11,707,661 downwards.
TGTTCAGAGTCGTATTTGAAGGTGCAACGTTTCTATTTCTCTCCCTATTTGTAAAGTCGGATCTGAAGGTGCCTCGCCGCTGGACCCGCTGCTTCTTCTCTCCCCATTTCAATTTTGATCTACTATTGCGTTTCTTCTACTGTTTTACCCCCAAATATCGTTTCCAAATATCGATCTGAGGTGCTTTGTTTCTTCTAGTGGCGATGATGAAGCTTTAACAACAGGGTGGACGGAGAGTGAACTTCTTCCCATTGACGTCCTCAACCGAAATTGTTTCCATCCGTATTTTTTTTTTGCCATGAATAAAATTTTATTAAGTAATAGCAAACTCAATCCGCATTACAGTCTAATAGCATAATAGAAGAAAGAGGAGATGGGGGTTCGGAAACCCAATTAATCGGACACATCTCCTTTCCGGATTGTAAAGCTATCTAGTTTGCGCAATGGTTTGCGCTTCATCGAGCAAAACACCATGAGATATCGGGTACTTGTTGAGCAAGCCTTCGAATGGTAGACACTATGTTACTTAGCTTCCAATCGCCGGTCGCCGCGGTCCCTCGGATATGGTTGATTACATACTCCGAATCAGATTCTATAATCACTGATTGCCATTCGTTATTGACCGCAAGTTGAACTCCCATGAGGATAGCTTTTGCTTCCACATTGGCTACACTCATGTCACAAAAGAATCCATGCCGCCCGTCGATTAAGGCACCATTGAAGTCCCTTGCCACAACCCCTATCCCGCTTCTCTTCGTTGCTGCCACCCATGCGCCGTCACAATTGATTTTCATCTTACCAATAGGAGGTTTAACCCAAGTGGCAGACGTGGTGATGGTAGGTTCTCGATCCACCGATCTTCGTCGAGCAAGTACCGCCCATGTTTCTTCGACTAGCTGAGACGCATATTGTACTACATTGGAAGGTTGTGGCCGCTCCCGGTTGTGAACTGCTCGACAACGTTCCTTCCATATTTCCCAAGAAAAAGTCTCAACTTTTAGTCTTATTATGGCACCCGTCGACCTCAATCTCTTCTCCATATCAAGTAATTCCTCAAACCAATCCGTCCATCGCGGCTCATTTCCCGACTCCCATCTAATACCCACTCCGGCTAACCAAATTGGTTTTGTCCATTTGCATTGTAAGAGAGCGTGATCAATTGTTTCGCACCGATCGCAAAAGGGGCACATTGGAGATACATTGACCCCCCCTTCTATTCAGTTCATCGAAAACCATAATAGCACGCGCAAATGACCTCCAAAGAAAGTGTTTTATCTACCGCACTGATTCCCAAAACATTAACAACCATCATTTTGGTGTCTTCCCTCACGTTAGAGCCAAAGTAGATACCCGACTTTGAGAGATTAATACTTTGTCCCGATGCCCGACTATATGACGTGATAATTTCTTTTAAAGACCTCGCATTTCGCTCATCGGCCTTTATGAAGAATAACGAGTCGTCCGCAAATAAAAGATGATGAATAGTCGGGCAAGATCTCTTGATTGTCACACCAATTAATGACCGTTGTTCAATCGCACTCAATATTCGCCTAGACAACACATCGGCCACAAGAATAAATAGGTAAGGCGATAAAGGATCACCTTGACGGACACCTCGAGACGGTCGAAACCGATTTGTCTTTTTTCCATTCACCACCACACAATAGCGGACTTTAGATATGCACTCTTTGATCCATCCTATCCACCGGCCACTAAACCCGTATGCCTTCAATAATTCAAGCAATAAATCCCATTCAACTCGGTCAGAAGCCTTGTTCATATCAACCTTAACGGCTGCCTCCTCTCTCTTCCTTCCATTCTTCATGCGCAAGTGGTGGAATGTCTCATGTGCGACAAGAATGTTGTCGTGTATGAGCCTGCCAGATACAAAAGCACTTTGGAAAGGTGTTATGAGTTTAGACATTAGGGGTTTTAGCCGATTGACAAGGATTTTGGAAATAATTTTATAGCTGAAATTACAAAGGCTAATGGGTCTAAATTGTGTGGTGTTCACCGGGTTAGGCACTTTAGGTATTAGAACAATATCGGTATAGCAAAAGCTAGGAAGGATATTACCTGTCTCGAAAAAGGTTTTGACCTCATGGATTACGTCATGACCAATCACATCCCAGAACTTTTGATAGAACATACCAGAGAAACCATCGGGACCCGGAGCCTTTGCACCGCCAAGTTGAAAAACCGCTATACGAACCTCATCGTCGGTAATAGGCTTAATGAGATCGGTATTTTGCTCGTCTGTAATGAGCTTTGGTATGTAATGAAGGACCTCTTCCGAACCTGCCGTGCCCTCTGTTGTAAACAATCCTTTGAAGAATCGATTACACTCATGTAAAATTGCTTCCTCCGATTCCACCCAAGAGCTATCGGGTAGTTGTAATCGCAAGTCTTTATTACGACGTCAACGTTCAATTGTGGTTTGGTGAAAGAAACGAGTATTGCGGTCTCCATCCCCTAACCATTGCACTCGAGATCGTTGCTTCCAATATGTCTCCTCCCTTTGCCAAGTCTCCGCCAACTCGACTTTGGCCTCGATTTTCTCCTCGCGATTATGGACATCGTTGGATAAACTTTGTAGCATGGCCAAACGATCTTGGAGCTGTCCTATTTTAACCTTGTTGTTCATATATTTCTCATTACTCCATCGTTTAAGAGCTTCACGGCATTTAGCAAGCCTATGCTGCAGCCTCGGTCGGTGATCTCCCTCCGATGTGTCACCCCAAGCACTTCGTACCGTTTCTTTGCATTCTTCATCGGAGAGCCACATAGCCTCGAACTTAAATTCTCTTCTTCCTTTTGAATCACGGTGGTCCAGCTCTAACAATAAAGGGCAATGATCTGATCCAATAGCCGCTTTATGAAAGACCGTTGAGTATGGGAATGCATTAAACCAAGCCTCGTTCACTAAACCCCTATCAAGTCGTTCCCTTACCCGATCTGGTCCATTTTGGTTATTACACCAAGTAAATTTCTGACGTTTGAACCCTAAATCAACAAGGCCCGTATCCATCATCATTGTATTGAATGCTTCCATCTTCTTTGGGTCTTTCATAAGTCCTCCATCCTTCTCGTAGTTGTATGAAATATCATTGAAATCTCCCATGCACAACCAAGGGCCTTGTCTACCTCTTGCGATCCGTCTCAATCTATCCCAAAGTCGTACACGCTCCGTCCAATCAATTGGTCTGTAAATCCAAGTGATAAACAGAGTGCCATCAAACGAACTATGTTTAATGGTGGTATCAATAATGTGGTCTTGTTTAAATAAGACATGAAGATCCACATCATGATTCCACCGTAGTGCCAAATCTCCAGATCTTCCTCTAGGTTCAACGTAGCACGCTTGATCCAATCCCATCGCCCTCCTAGCTTTTTCACACACATCACGTTTATTCTTTGTCTCCATTAGAAACACCACATCTGGATGATGCTTACTCCCGAGATCGGTGAGGGTAGGAACTGTCAGGGGTTAATAACTAAAAAACTGTCCAAGGTTTACCCTATGTTAAAATTAGGTGTCTGAAGTTTAAAATGTTAAAATAGACTGTCCCAAGTTTCATTTTTGTTGAAATTTGGTGTCTCTTGTTGAAGTCCATTATCAGCCCAATCAGCCCAATACAAATTGTGTTCGTATTTACTGAGCAGGGCCCATTTCTGATTATTGGCCCAATATCGTGCAATCTGTAACTTTGGTAATATTTAGGGACTGGAGTTGTAAAGACTGAAAGGTTGCGGTGCAACTTTGATTATTCGTATTAGGGTTTAGTATTTAAGGGGTGATGAGAGAAAAATTAATCAATTAACTCAAAGGATCCCCGTATGTGTTTTCTCTCTCGCGACTCTTGGCATTTCTCCACCGTGCTTCGCCGTGTTCCGCCGTGTTCTTTGTTCATCGATATTACTGGTTTTTACATGGTATCAGAGCTACGAAGCTCATACCGTTTCGACGATCTTTTTCTGCACTTTTCGCTGTGGTAACTCATATTTGTTTTTCTCTCCACCTCTTACTGAGATAAAGTCTTTTTTCTTCGCCGATCTTGGTTTTACGATGATGAACTTGCTTTTTCGGTCATAGATCTGGTGGTTTCTTGCTTTCTTACGAAGGATTTGTGACGATAACGATTCATTTTCTTCGCCTTTTTTCTGTTCGTATCTTCTCTTGCATGTGACGATTGCCTTCGATTTTTCGTAGATCTCGCAATTTTCATGATATTGCTGTAGATCCGTGACGAAAGCAAAACATTACATAAGTTTTATGCCCAGATCTATACTTGCGTAAGAATTTTAATTCTGATTCTTCATAGATCTCGCAATTTTTGTTATATTGTTGTAGATCTGTGATGAAAGTAAGCACTACATAACCTTTTCTGTTCAGATTCATGTTTGCATGTGACATTTAGTTTCGAATCCTCATGGATCTCGCAATCTTTATCATGTTGCCGTAGATCTGTGTTGGAAGCGATCATCTCGCATCTTTGCTGTTCAGATTTATGATTGCATGAGGTGACTGTCTTCGATATTCTCGTAGATCTGGCATTTTATGTTGATTGCCGAAGATCCGTGACGAAAACAAACATTACTTGTCCTGATTCTATTGAATGATTTACTGTTGTGATGGTTTGATTTGCTGGTATCTTCTTGTTTTTTGTGCCATACTCCTGTGACGACTTCTTTGAACCAATTCTCTGTGATCTTTTGTTTAAAGGTCTCTCTGCTTCTTTCTTAATTGTTTTGTTCTGATTCTTGTAGATCTACTTTTTTCATCTGATCTACACTTACTGTCATATACTAAATGGAAAATGAATCAGACAAAAAGCTTGGAGAGACCTCTGAAATCAACTCAGGCGATGCTCTAACAAATTCTGTTATCGATGCGACGCCAAAGATTGATCACAATCATCCTCTTTATCTTCATCCCTCAGATTCAGCCGGTTTGTCTCTGGTTTCTGAAAAACTTACTAGTTCTGAGGATTATGGCTTCTGGAGTAAGGCTATGAGAATTTGTTTGATTTCGAAAAACAAACTTGGATTTGTCACTGGTGCTTGCAAAAAGGAGAGTTTTGAACCTAGCCTTCATCCTTTTATGGGATCGCTGCAATGCTTTAGTTTTGGCTTGGATCATGAACTCTGTTTCTCGTGAACTCATGTCTGGGAACATTTATACTGAGAGTGCTTTTTCTGTCTGGAACGATTTAAAAGAAAGGTTGCATAAAGTCAATGGCTCTCGCATTTTTCAATTACACAGAGATATTTGCCTGGCCCAGCAAGGTGTGGATTCCATATCCACTTACTTTGCCAAGCTAAGGACCATGTGGGAGGAGTTCGATGCCATTTGCAACCTCCCTAATTGTGGATGTCCAGAATTTCAAAAGCATATTTTGCATGCCAACAATTTGAAGCTATTTCAGTTCTTGAATGGTCTCAACGATTCTTACTCCAATGTTCGAACAAATCTTGTTATGAGGGAAATCCTTCCCACTGTTTCTCAAGCTTACTCAATTTTGATTCAAGAAGAAAATCAACGCAGCATTTCAAACAGCTCTATTGCCAATGTTGCTGATTCCAGACCCTCTTTCACCTCTGACAATTCTTCTAAATCAAGGGGTCAGAAGAGGAATCTCAATTTAGTCTGTGATTTTGGCAAAGCTCGTGGCCATGATTCTGATCATTGTTTTAAAAAGAATGGCTACCCGCCTGGTTGGAAGCTGCGTCCCAATCAGGGTCAGGGCAGGACTCCCCAAGCTAATGCAGTGATTAATGCTAATGCCAATGCTCCTAACAATGATGGTGGGAATAGTGGAATTTCCACTCCTCTCGATTTTCCCAGAAACCAACCTATAATGATCACCAATGAGCAGCTGGAGCACCTGGCTCGCAGCATGGCTAAATCTCACCATGATTCTGAGGTTGATGCACGTGCAAATGTTGCCTCATCCACTCCAGGTATAACTCTGTTTGCTCCTAACTATGCTGGATGCTCTAATTGGATTATTGATACTGGTGCTACCCATCATATGAGTTTTACATCTGATCACATGACTAACTTTAAGTCTGTTTCATCCTTTGTTCAAATGCCCAATGGTGTTCAATCCAAGGTTACTGGTATTGGAGATATTCAACTTGGCAAAAACTTGTTTTTAAACAATGTCCTTCTTCTGCCTGATTTCAAATACAATCTGTTATATGTGGCTAAGTTGACTAAAGATTTAGGTTGCTCAGTTATCTTCCATTCTAACTCTGTGATTTTACAGGATCGTTGCAGTGGAGTGGTGTTGGGGAGTGGACATGAAGCTGCAGGGTTATATTTTTTTAAAACACAGTCTTCAATCCCTATAGCATTCCAATCTTCCAACAGCAATCCACAAACCATTCTATGGCACAGACGTTTAGGTCACCCTCCTTTTAAAATCATGAGCAAGATTCCTAGTCTTAAAACTCTTAGTTTGCAGAATAAAGTCATTTCAGATTGTAATGTTTGCCCTATGGCAAAATAGTCTAGACTACCATTTCCCAATAGCAGTTCTGTAACTACTGATGCATTTGAATTGATCCATGTTGATGTTTGGGGCCCTTATCATAAACTCACTCATGATAATAAACGTTTTTTTCTGACTATTGTTGATGATTTCACCAGAGTTACTTGGGTTTATTTGCTCACATTAAAATCTGATGTTATTGAGATTTTTAAGCATTTTTTTGTGATGACTAAAACCCAGTTTTCTAAAAACATCAAACGTATCAGATCTGATAATGGTGGTGAGTTTATTAATGAAAATTGTTCTACCTTTTTTAAAAACCATGGTACTATCCATGAGACATCATGTGCCTACACTCCTCAGCAAAATGGTGTAGTTGAAAGAAAACATAGGCATCTATTACATGTTGCGCGATCTTTTGAAATTTCAAAGTTCTGTTCCAGATAAATTTTGGGGAGAATGCGTTTTAACAGCATGCTATCTTATTAATCTGCTCCCCACTGATGTCCTGAATGGCTGTGCCCCTTTTGAAAAGCTTTATGGAAAAATTCCATCTGTTAGTCATATTCGAGTATTTGGTTGTCTTTGTTATGCCAAAATTCTACCTACATCAGACAAATTTTCAACCAGATCTGTTGCCTGTGTTATGATGGGATACTCCTCCACTCAAAAGGGTTATAGGCTTTACAATCTTTCCACCAAATCCTTTTTTATATCCAGGGAAGTCAATTTTCTTGAGTATTATTTTCCGTTTCAGTATGATAGCAATACTGCTCTTCCTATTTTTCCTCCTAACAGTTTGCCTATTGATTTTTCAGATTCTATGGGATTAACAGATATTGATCATCAACCTTCTGATTCAGGTATCACTATGGTAATGATCCTGTTACTAAGACATCTCCTGATAATGCCAACAGTGTCGATGATACACTTTTAGATGGTAATGATGCTATTATCTCTGATGATCTTGCGACTGATATAGTTGATGTTAACCCCATTGCTGCTGAACCATCTCATAGACCTGTTAGAAATACTAGGCCCCCTGTTTGGACTCATGATTATGATATGACTGCAAATTATTCTACTAAACATCCTATTTCTTCCTACTTGAAATATGATAGGATTTCCAATGACCACAAATCTTTCTTAAGCATGATTGATAAGATTTATGAACCTACTACCTTTTCTGAGGCCTGTAAAAATGATTCCTGGATTGGGGCCATGAAAGAGGAAATTGCTGCTTTAGAAGATAATAAAACTTGGTCATTGGTTCCTTTGCCTCGTGGTAGAAGTTCTATAGGATGCCGATGGGTTTATCGTGTTAAATATAACTCCGATGGTTCTCTTGAGCGTTATAAAGCTCGTCTTGTTGCAAAAGGTTTTAAACAAAAAGAAGGTATTGATTATGATGAAACCTTTTCACCTGTTGCAAAAATAGGAACTGTTCGGGTTGTATTATCACTTGCATCAATGAATAATTGGCCATTATATCAAATGGATGTTTATAATGCATTTCTCCAAGGTGATTTAGCTGAGGAGGTTTATATGGATTTGCCACCTGGATTTGGTAATCAGGGGGAGTTGTGTATTGTTGATTCTAACCTTGTATGCAGATTACACAAATCCCTTTATGGATTAAAACAGGCTTCTAGACAGTGGAACATTAAACTTACTGAGGCCCTTATTGGTAATGGATATATTCAAAGTCATCTTGACTACTCTCTTTTTATTAAAAGAAAAGGTAGAGATATTGTTGTTCTTTTGGTATATGTTGATGATTTGCTCATTACTGGGAACAGCTCTATTATGATTGATGATTTAAAAAGGGTTTTACAAACCAATTTCAAAATGAAGGATTTAGGAACTTTAAAATATTTTCTTGGCATTGAAGTTGCAAGATCTGATAAAGGACTTGTGCTCTGTCAACGGAAGTATGTTCTTGAAATGCTTTCTGAGGTTGGTTTATTAGGATGTAAGTCTTGTAACACTCCGATGGAGCAGAATGCAAGATTTACTTCAGTTGGATATGATGAAGCCCTTGATTTGAACAGAGATGATGTTAAAATTTCTGATCCAACTAGTTATAGAAGGTTGATTGGTAAATTGTTGTATCTAGGAATAACTCGGCCTGATATTGCTTATTCTGTTCAATATCTGAGTCAGTACATGCAAAGCCCTAAGAAATCCCATTATGATGCGGTTTTAAGAGTTTTGAAATATTTGAAACAGCAACCTGGTTTAGGTATTCTTTTATCTTCCAACAAATTAAATACTATTACTGCTTTCTGTGATTCAGATTATGCTCGATGCATTGAGTCTCGTAGATCTGTTACAGGTTATTGTGTTTTCCTTGGTAATTCATTAATTTCTTGGAAGGTTAAAAAACAGCCTACTGTTTCTTGTTCTTCTGCTGAAGCAGAGTATCGTAGTATGAGGGAAACTGTTTCTGAATTGATTTGGCTGAATGGGGTTGTTTCTGAATTGGGTTTTGATTTTTCTAAACCTATTGTTTTGTACTGTGATAATAAGGCTGCTATTCAGATAGGTAATAATCCTGTATTTCATGAGCGCACTAAACATGTTGAGGTTGACTGTCATTTTGTGCGTAATCAGGTTTCTGCAGGATTTATTCAGTTGAAGTATTTAAAGACTGCAGAACAGCCTGCGGATTTGTTCACCAAGGCTCTTCCAAGGGTTCAGCACAATCGGTTGCTTAGCAAGCTTAACATGATTGATGTATTTAGCCAAAGTTCAGATTGAGGGGGAGTGTTGAAGTCCATTATCAGCCCAATCAGCTCAATACAAATTGTGTTTGTATTTACTGAGCAGGGCCCATTTCTGATTATTGGCCCAATATCGTGCAATCTGTAACTTTGGTAATATTTAGGGACTGGAGTTGTAAAGACTGAAAGGTTGCGGTGCAACTTTGATTATTCGTATTAGGGTTTAGTATTTAAGGGGTGATGAGAGAAAAATTAATCAATTAACTCAAAGGATCCCCGTATATTCTCTGTGTTTTCTCTCTCGCGACTCTTGGCATTTCTCCACCGTGCTTCGCCGTGTTCCGCCGTGTTCTTTGTTCATCGATATTACTGGTTTTTACATCTCTGCGTGTCTTCTCATTTCAACTCAATCATTTTCATCAACCCACACACCCACTCATAATCCACCACTCTTTACTTTTCACAAAATCGTCAAATTTCACCCAAAAATTGAACATTAAAAAAAAAGTTTCTAGAAGAGTGGTGTGGAGCCATTTTCCAAGGACAACATAGTGAGATTTACTTGCCTAGATGTGACCAACTTTTTAGGTGACGGTCCCGGCAAGATGACGAGAAGGGAGTGTGTATGGGAGCTCGAATTTGACAGATGGTTTCGTCGGAATTGACTTCTCTAAAGTAATCACACTGAGACACCAAATTTCAACAAAAATGAAACTTGAGACAGTCCATTTTAACATTTCAAACTTCAGACACCTAGTTTTAACAAAGAGTAAACTTTGGACAGTTTTTTAGTTATTAACCCAACTGTCAGTACCGATCCCAAACCCTGACAGTTCCATGCAAGAAAACTCATGGTTCCCGTGTGGCTGTGAAGGGACAACCACCAGAACCCGTGTTTTTTTTTTGGATTTAGCATTAGCAGCTCGATGCTGCCCCAAAGAACGCCCCACTGACATCCTTCCCCTGCTACGATTAGAGCGGCCCCTGCCTTTTGGTCGACCACCAAAGGTTGTGCTTGCATTTTTCATAGCCATCTCATCTTCATTGAATGTTATCCTCCGTTTGCTACTCACTTGCTCCAACTCGAGATTCGTACCCTCCTCATCCTCCGGGGCTTTCCTTTTTACCGCCAACTTCCTAAGAAGAGGGTTAAGTCCCGTATTTATTGGTATTAAGTCACGGTTTATCCCAGGTAACTCGTCATCAGATGGCAGCTCCACATAATAATCATTAAGGATGGGCAATGGTAATGGAGAACTCAGGTTGTCTTCTTTGCATCCATGATAGATTGGATAACAATGAGAGTGACTAGTGTGGTGTTCAGTTTCAAAAGGCTTGGGTATAGGCAAACCAGAGGAGGCCTCAGCGGATTTAGGATTGGTGATTTTGGAGAGTGGTGGTATGGTCGGGGTCACTAACAAGGGAGAGGGTGGTTGAGGTGTGGATTGGTGATGCTTTGATTGCAGGTTAGATAAGTCGGTGGGTGTATAGGAAAGGTAATTAGAGAGTGGGTGAGATTTTATAGCGTCCTCCTTAGGCAAGGGAGCTACTTGGGCATTGACTGACGTATTTAGTGGTGATGGCTCAACTAAGGGTGTATATGTAGTGGATGAAGGCATATGAGTTGAATGGGAATGTGTTAACGGGTGGGTAGGCTGAACCGGATTGTCGTTCACCACATGGATGGTTTCAGGGAGGTTCGTAACGACATCTCTCCATCGACGACCCGTGTGGGCTGCTGTCGTATCATCCTTCCTAGCACCGATATTCATCCAAACCGCTGCACGTTTCCTCAAACGCTCCGTACGAATCTTAGGACCGTGCATTGGTTCATTTGAGTTTTCTTCTGACATAGCAACTTCCTTCTCGCAAACCCTTTCAATATGCCCCAACTTGCCACAATTATAGCAGTAGTCGGGCAAACGTTCATACTTGACTCTCGCCCAGCTGAGAGTCCCATCACTTTTTGGATACCAAAACCCCGCCACAATAGGTTTTGTAGAGTCAATCTCGACTTTAACACGCAAAAAACCTCGATCAGAGCTTCTTCTTCCGGAGACATCATCGTCATCAATAAAACTTCCTAGAAAACGGCCAATTTGACATGTGTTCTCATGATTTATTTTTTTCAACTCTAAACCATGAATCTGAGCCCATACCTGGACCATACCGAAATCAACATCCTCGATATGCGATCCATCATTCCACATCTTCAGAGATAAGCAATGTCCTTGGATTGCCCAAGGAGCACAATCTAATACCTCGACAAGATCCTTTTCGCTCTCGAACTCAAAAAGGACCACTTATGCATTGAGTTCCATGACCTTCACCCCAGAAAATCTTCTCCACGCATGTTTGATCACGTTATGAATAGTCGTAGCCCTGATCGGTTTGTCACTAATGACCCGGCCAACACAGCGATAACCAACTTTTTTATGTGTATCAGCATCTTGGTTCTCGATTAGTCCCTCTAGTAATGTTCTATGTATGGTTCTGGTCTGATCGTGGTGAGGGCGATCCCCATGACGATCCTCCATTCAGTCGCCACCTGAAAACAAGACAGGAACAATATTAGCCTAATGGTTCGATTAGAAACAGTGCATCCCTCTATTGAAATTGGGAAGGGTGAATGGATTGTGAAGGACAAAATGTAAGATTGGTGGTGGTAGTGTGATGGAATCGATGGCTTAAGAAGAAGGTTAGGAAAATTAGGGTTTGGTTGAAATTGGACACGTCTAGTTAGGGTTCACCAAAACCATCATGCTTTGTGATCTAGGCAGTCTCAATCTGTTCACGATGGAACACCACGACAAAATCCTTGTTTCTTGAGTGATTCCCCACAGTAGGGAGAAGACGCTCATAGTAGAGGAGGCCAAATTTCCATCTGTATTGTTTCCACATTTTTGCACCTAACCCCGGAGGAAATTTCATCCGGGGCACGCCCAAAGTGGCCATTTCGAAACACTTAGGTTATAAATCTCATCTACGGTTGAACCGGGGTCAAGTACACTATATTTACGGTCAACACCAATTTATATTACCAAACTGCTATAATTGGACCGGAAAGCACCAGAACCAGAGCGTTTCAATATGAACTCTATCTATATAGCTTTCCATCCTCATTTGAAGTTAATCAATCTCTCTCTAAGCTTACTTTCTCTCTCCAAGCCCATACTCATTTAAGCATCAGAGTGGGCTTATAGGGAACCCCGCGGTGCCCATTTGCAGGTACACGAGAGGAAAGGAGCGGGAACTCAAAGAAAGAAGGCACTCGAATATACCGTGTGCAAACAAGCGTCATATAGTGGGACGAACTCGGAGGCGGCCATCGAGGAGCAGACGGTTGAGGCGTCGGATGACGGCGTCCAGCAACTTATTCCGCTCCAGCGAAGCGAGCATCATCTTGATCGTCGCCTCGTAGGGTGAGGCACGATCTGAGATAAGAAGAGTATGGCATGATATTTGTAGAATTCATATCTCCTGCCCCACTCTTCCTGCCCCAAATCGTACTTCGCCGCTAAGATTTTGACACGTGTCCTTAGATATAATATTTTCTTTATAGGGTTCACCAGTCTCAATAGGGTTTTATAAAAAAAAAGCCACCAAATTAATTACACCCAGAACACGTGTCAAGATCTTAACGATGAGGCACGATCTGATATAAGAAAGTGGGATAGGAGATTTGATGTTTGGTTGGGAACGTGTTGTCTCTGGAGATGCGTGATTTTAATGTTGTTTCCTATTCGTTACTTCCGGTTCAAGATGGTTGGTTGATATGGAGAGTGGGTCGGCCGGTTTTAATATTGTACCATTTGAGAGAGTATGTGTCATTTGGGCCTTGGGGTGAGGACCCAACACAATTTATATATTTGTATTTGTATGTATGTATAATAGATAACTGTCCAAATAATTGTATATATTATTTCTTCTTCATATTTATTGTCTTATTTGTATTTTTCATCAAATTTATCAAGTTTTATTATAAGAAAACTTCATATAATAATTTTTTAAAAATCAAACTCAGGTTTTAATCAAATGTTGCAAAACTGCAAGGTGCTGTAATGCTATCTGAACTTTCAATTTATGAAATAAAAAAAGAACTCTCAATTTTCGAACAAATTATTATTTCAGTTGCAATTTCCTTCAAATTGAACATCAAACAAGCATGTTCCGGTCACGTTTGGTCTTTAGATGTGTACCTAATATGAATTCGATAATAAATTAAAAATATTGAAGATAGATGCATTCAATTTGTTTAAACGTCTTAGGGCTACAAAGCAGCATGCTTGCACAATGGAGCGAAGAATGTAGTGTAATCAATTGACATTGATTTGCTAATCAATAATTAACTAAGTTTGATTAGAAACACTCCAAGAATCTAATTGAAGAAGATTGAACTGAAAAGAGTAACTAAACATTCATAAAACCAAATAACTTACATAACAAGTAATGCAAAACTTAAATACAAAATTATAAAGATATATAACCGCCTGATTCAAACATAAAATAACTAACCTAGACAAAAGTAACGACTTCCCCTAGCTAGATTATATGAACTGGAAATAACTAACTAGGTTGTTCTTGAAGAATTATGGACCTGTGCAATCTTGGGCCTTCTCCATTTCGTGGGCTGGAGTTTTATTTTTGGGGTCATTGTTTAGTTTACTTTTGTTAAGGACCTTTTTGTTGTGTTTTGTATTTTGTGGGGTGAATTCCTTCAGTTGTAAATCAGTGGGGTAAAACTCTAATTTAATTTGGGGCTTCCTTTAGTGATTATAAGGTGAAGCTAGCCCACGTGAAGGAATGCTAGCTGATGATCCGCAAATGCTTGTGTCTCTCTGTATTCTTTTGCTCTCTACACACACACAGAATTAGGGTTCCTGAGTTAGGGTTTCAGAAATCATCATGGTATCAGAGCGGCGAGATACCCTTACCGATCGATCCTAGGCGTCTCTTTCGTTTCCGTGTTGGTGCTCCTCCTAGTCTTCTTGTCCTTCGCTCTACGATTCGGAGCAGTGAATCGTCGCCTTCGATTCGCTGCGGTTGTTTCTTCTGAGAAAGCGGTGAAGTTTTCATCGCTCTTGTTCTTCTGCTCTTCGTATTCTGGTCGCTGTTCGTAGCTATCCTCAACCGATCTTCGATATCTCTTCGAATCGATTATTGCGTCATGGCTGTGGAGACGGAACGATTGGATGGCGACGAACACATCGAAGTTTCCGCAACCATCGTGGATGGTGCCAAACTCGATTTCTCCAAAGAGGTTCACTTTTTTCATCCTCTTTACCTTCATACTTCGGAAAACCCTGGCCAGAGTTTGATTTCGCTTAAGCTGTCTGGTCCTGACAATTATCGAAAGTGGAATCGCGGGATGCAAATTATTCTGTTCGGTAAAAACAAACTCGGTTTCATAACTGGTTCTTGCAAGAAGGATTCGTATCATGAAAAATTTCATTCTCTGTGGGAACGTTGTGATGCTGTAGTTCGTGGATGGATTCTAAATTCTGTATGTGATGATATTGCTGATGGTATCATGTACCTTGAGAATGCCTTTTTTGTCTGGAAAGAGTTGCAAGAGAGGTTTAACAAAGTTAATGGTTCTAGAATATATCAGCTTCACCGTGAAATCACCATGGCTCGTCAGGGAGTGGATACTATCTCCACTTTCTACACAAGGATTAAGAATCTCTGGACTGAGTACGACTCAGCCTGTTCCTTACCTCATATTGATGGGGAAATTTTCACGAAACATCTGGAGCATAAAGAGAATGAACGTCTCTTCCAGTTTCTTATGGGCCTCAATGAGATTTTTTCAAATGTTAGAAGCAATTTGCTCTTGTGGACTCTATTACCATCTCTGAATCAAGCCTATATTATGCTGCTTCAGGAAGAGAGCCAGAGGGATGTCTCTGGTTCTTTACCAAGCAGTGATGGAATATCTCTTGCAATCAAGACCTCTGTGGGTAATGATGGGAAAATCAGGAGGCCACCTAATCCAAATCTTGAGTGTTATTTTTCTAAAAGGAAAGGGCACACATCAAATCGTTTCTTTGCAAAGGGGTGTGAAATTTGTCAAAAGAAGGGGCACTACAAAGAGACTTGCTTCAAATATAAGGAATTGATGGAGGGAAAAGGAAATGGGGCAGCTAACAAGGTGAATGATGTTAGCTCTGTGGATGCTCCTAATGCTGAGATTAACACTCTTGTTGGTGATAGATAAGGGAAGAACACCTCACAGGGGAATGTGAATCTTACAAACGAGCAATTTGACAAGCTTTTACAGAGGGCTGGAGGCAATGGAAGTATTGCAAATGTTGCCACTGCAATCACCTCTGTTGAAAGCAACATAGTTGCTGCTGGTATGACCACCACTTTCTCTAACTGTGATACTTCAGATAACTGGATTCTTGATACTGGTGCAACCCACCATATGACCAAAAAAATTTCATGCCTGATTGATTATAAACATTTTTCAGATATCAAAGTTCAGTTACCAAATGATTTTTACTCTTATGCTGCTGGAATGGGCGATGTTGAGATTATTAAAGGAAAAAAGTTGAAAAATGTTTTGTTTATACCTAATTTTAAATATAATTTAATCTCTGTTTCTCAACTTACTCAAGAGCTGAATTGTGCTGCCATTTTCTTTCCAAATCATTTCACCATGCAGGACCTCTCAAATGGGAGGGACTTAGTAAATGGTGAGCAGCAATCAGGTCTTTATTACCTCAATTCCAGCAGTAAAGATCAATCTGTAATTGCTTTGAATTCTTCTAATAAGGATGCTTTATCTCTGTGGCATAAGAGACTTGGGCACATTTCTGTTCATGTTTTGAAGGATTGTAGAATTTGTCCACTGGCCAAATTTCCTAGAATTCCTTTTACTATCTCTGATTCTGGGGCCCTTGCTGTATTTTATCTTGTACATTGTGATGTGTGGGGTCCTTATAAGACTCACACATATGATAATAAAAGGTTTTTCCTTACACTTGTCGATGATTTCTCTAGATTGACATGGGTATTCTTAATGCATTATAAACATGAAGTTACTGAGTTTCTAAAAAACTTTGTTGAGATGGTAAGAACACAATTTGGGAAGGTTATAAAGATTTTTCGAAGTGATAATGGTGGAGAATTCCTCAATGACCATTTAAAATATTTTTTTAAAAGAAAATGAATAATCCACCAAACCTCTTGTTCTTACACACCTCAACAAAATGGGAGAGTTGAGAGAAAACATCGACATCTTTTAGAAGTTGCAAGGGCTTTGAAACTTCAAGGATTTATTCCTGATCTTTTTTGGGAACACTGTATTTTAACAGCTTGCTATCTCATAAATCTTATGCCAACTCCTGTTTTGGATCATAAGTCCCCACTTGAAATCTTGTTGGATAAGAAACCTGCTATCAAGCATTTAAAGGTGTTTGGGTGTTTATCATTTGCCAAAAATATGATGGCTTTGGATAAGTTTGCTGCTAGGTCCATTCCTTGTGCTTTTATGGGGTATTCTGACAATCAGAAAAGCTATATTTTATATGATCTTGGTAATAAAAAGTTTTTTGTCAGTCGAGATGTGAGATTCATAAAACATGTTTTCCCTTTTAAAAGCAGCAATTCAAATCCATTGCCCTTTTTTGGTGATGATTTTATGCCAACATCTGTCCATGAGAATAATGATACTTTTGTTGAGATAATTGACCCTCCTGTTGGTAATGATATTGATAACGTCCCTCGGAATAATATATACTAGATGATGAACTTTCTGAAAGTTCTGATAGTTCAGCTGATATGGATGATGCACATGATGAGTTGATCAATCAACATGATGAGTTGAACAACCAACCTGATGTAGAACAACAAAGAGTTTGGTACTCTTCCAGAGTTAGAAAACCACCTGCATATTTGGATGACTATGTTGTGTCTAATGTTACTACACTTTATCCTATATCAAATTATGTCAGTTATGCCAATATTTCCTGTGATTATAGAAATTATCTCACTTGTTTGTCCAAGTTGGTTGAACCATCAACTTTTGAAGAAGCAGCAAAACACACTGGATGGGTGCAGGCAATGCAGGATGAAATAACAGCTTTGGAGGACAATGGAACTTGGGAGCTTGTGCAGCTCCCACCAGGTAAAAAGCCTATTGGTTCTAAGTGGGTCTATAAGCTGAAATATCATTCAGATGGTTCTTTAGAACGCTTTAAAGCTAGGCTGGTTGCTAAGGGTTATAAACAAAAGCAAGAGATTGATTATTTTGAGACATTTTCCCCTGTTGTTAAGATGAAAACAGTTAGAACTATTATGTCTCTTGCTTCTATTAATGCATGACCCTTATATCAGATTGATGTTTTTAATGCCTTTTTACAAGGTGATTTAAGTGAGGAAGTCTATATGACATTACCTCAAGGTTTTCGTAATTAGGGGGAGTTTGGTAACAATGTTGTTTGTAGATTACGAAAATATTTATATGGCCTTAAACAGGCATCAAGGCAGTGGAATTTGAAACTTACTGATGCTTTATCTAAATCTGGATATTCTCAGTCACTTTATGATTATTCACTTTTTTCAAAAAGGAAAGGGGATGACATTGTGATTCTCCTTGTTTATGTGGATGATCTTTTGGTAATTGGGAATAGTTCTAGAATGATTACTGAGTTGAAAAATGTCTTGATGTCTAATTTCAAAATGAAGGATTTGGGAGAATTGCAAGATTTCCTTGGCATTGAGGTAGTTAGGTCTGATAAAGGCATAGTGCTCTGCCAAAGAAAATATGCATTGGCGTTGGTTTCAGATGTTGGCTTACTTGGTGGAAAATCTGTGGATACTCCTATGGAGACCAATCTTAAACTCACTACAAAGAAATATGATGACACAACAAAATCAAATCAGTCTGATTCTTTGTTAAGTGATGAATCTGTTTTCAGAAGGCTTGTTGGGAAACTTTTGTATTTAACATTGACTAGGCCTGATATAGCATTTGCAGTACAACATTTAAGTCAGTTTTTGAATAATCTCAAACGTTCACATTGGGATGCTGCCATGAGACTTGTGAGATATATTAAAGGCAGTGCTGGAAATGGAATTTTGTTGGATTTTGATAGTAAAGTTGAACTAGTTGGTTTTGGTGATGCCAACTGGGGAAACTGTTTGGAAACTCGGAGATCATTAACAGGATATTGTATCAAAGTGGGAAATTCCCTTATATCCTGGAAAGTGAAAAAAACATGACATAGTCTATACCTCATCTGCAGAGGCAGAATATAGAGCAAATAGAGACACTGTGTCTGAGTTGGTTTGGTTACGTGGGTTGTTATTAGAACTTGGTTTTCCCCAGAAGGTTCCCTCTATGTTATTTTGTGACAATAAGGCAGCAATCCAGATTGCTACCAATCCCATATTCCATGAGTGAACTAAACACATTAAAATAGATTGTCATTTATCTAGACAAAAGTTGCTTGATGGAACAGTTCAGTTTTTTCATGTTGGGACTGATAATCAACTTGCAGATATCTTTACCAAAGCTTTGCCTAAAAGGCAGCATTGGTATCTAACAGGTAAGTTAGGTATGAAGGATATTTTTCATGTTAAACATTTTGCAGGATAGTGCATGTGAAGATGGTTTTAAGAAATAGCAGATTGAGGGGGAGAAGAGGACTTGCTTCGAGCTGGAGTTTTTCTTGAATTGATGTTTTGTTGCTGTTCAAGGAGAAGTCCAGATTGAAGGGGAGTGAAGAATTATGGACCTGTGCAATCTTGGGCCTTCTCCATTTCGTGGGCTGGAGTTTTATTTTTGGGGCCATCGTTTAGTTTACTTTTGTTAATGACCTTTTTGTTGTGTTTTGTATTTTGTGGGGTGAATTCCTTCAGTTGTATAACAGTGGGGTAAAGCTCTAATTTATTTTTGGGCTTCCTTTAGTGATTATAAGGTGAAGCTAGCCCACGTGAAGGAATGCTAGCTAATGATCCGCAAATGTTTGTGTCTCTCTGTATTCTTTTGCTCTCTACACACACAGAATTAGGGTTCCTGAGTTAGGGTTTCAGAAATCATCAGTTCTTATCCAAAAACATTACAACACATCAACTATTTAGACATTAAGAAAGCTTGCTTGAGCTACAAGATCTAATTCTGCAATGCAAGTCTCTTCTTCTGCTGCTGCAAATTTCGTCCTGCTGCTTTTTCAACACCTCATAAGCCTCCTCTTCACATATAGATTATCATGTGAGAGGGTATGTTTATTAATTGGCATTGTAATATGTAAACTCTTCAACACATGCAATATTATCGTTTATAATTTGTACGTTACACCACGATTCTGTTTCCAGTTAATTACGCGTTGAATAGTTGTGTTAATTAGGTGCATTCATACGTGGAAACTTTCTTATCAT
Organism: Clarkia xantiana subsp. parviflora; assembly: GCA_036873135.1. Lineage (NCBI taxonomy): Eukaryota > Viridiplantae > Streptophyta > Magnoliopsida > Myrtales > Onagraceae > Clarkia > Clarkia xantiana. The sequence goes on along the minus strand of JAPTYO010000012.1, from coordinate 11,688,058 downwards.
GGTGCGTGGCTTATTTTCTTATAAAAATTATTAGCAGTAAAAAATAGCACACATATGCATGCAGGTATGATCTGTTAGTCCACTAGCTACTACTCAATGACATTAAAGATAAATTTAGGGAGAGTAAGAAATAAAATAAAAATGAATGGTGGTGGGAGGGGAGGATTTGGATTTCTGGAGAGCTAGCGTTTACTTTGGGGACGGTTGGTATCGTAGTGGATGGTGGACCTTGCTTGATAATATATATTTGAGGGGAGAGGATGATGATTGATATATATATATATATATATATATATATATAGAACACCATCAATTAAAAATAAGGATAATTAAAAACTTAAAATTAGCCCTTTGAAATATAAGATATCTTGCGATTTGGTATTAATTTCTTTTGTTGCAATTAGTTGCCTGAAATATCAAATTTTTTATTATAAAATTAATGGAACAAAAATATATATTTTTTAAATATAAAAAAGTTTTCATGAACATCAAATTTGATACTTCGAAAAAACGGAAAGTATGACATGTTTTTATTACTTAAAGACTCCATATTTAACTTCCAAATTAAATGAAAATGTAGAAAGCAACAAATCTGATACTTCAAATATTGAATTACAAAAAAAAAATTGAAAATATCAAATCACATCATGATCTACTTCAGATGGTTATTAGTGTTTAACTCTAAAATTAAGTAGAGAGACAAGTAAAGCAAATAAATTAGGGCATGTTGTTGTTGATAGGAGAGAGAGAGAGAGAAGAGGAATGAAGGAGGAGGAACAGCAGTTCCATGTCTTTGTGTCGCTTCTTCCACTACTTTACTTGAGTTGATAATCTTTCTTTAACCACTTATTATTATTATCTTTTTTTCTGGATGGTCATCATTTTCTAAGAGAAGCCTTGAGAATGGAGAGGGAGGGATCTTGGCTTTACTTATTACTTACTTTTTATGGGGCGGTTTTGTTTCGGCTTTACTGCTTTACGAGTTGTGTTATCTATAGGTCACCCGGTGCACCGTTAAACATTCTATAAAGAATTTATATGTAATTTTAGAAAAATACATATCAATTTTATTTTTTTAATGAAGATAATTTTAAGAATCAATATGGAATAATATATTTAAAAAAAAAAATTTGTATCGTGATGGATCACATTTTTTTTTCAGTGAAATTTTTCGTAGAACTTTAATAAGGTGGGAGGTAGTGTATGGCGGTAAAATGTTCATTTAGGTTGCCCACTATGAGGTACGAGTGTAATATCTAAATTTAATATATATGGATGGTAGTGTTAGTGTAGGGCTGATATTAGGCCAACCCGTCATGCACTATTGGCATGCCTATTTAAGGAAAGGTCACTAATGACTCTATTATATAGTACTGTCCACAACTTTGATCATGTACTATTGCCACTTCGTACTTACTCCAAGGTCACTATAATGCCTACGTAAGATGGATGATGAATTATTATGTAGCTCAATATGGGTAGGGACGAAAGTCATGAATTAAGTTCAGGATCAGGCAATAATTATGTTAGAGGGTAAATAGTGAGTATAGAAAAAATTTAAGGTGTAAATGTATAATAAATATTTGATAGCCTAATGGATTATAATTATAAATTTTAAGGTAATTAAAAATAATACCTCACAAAAAGTTATCCTCCTCTTATATGTGGTTTCGTCTCTGTACGTGGCTACAGTTTGTGGCTCTCAATTCAACGAGAAAATTATCACTCTTAAATAGAACACGTATCACTTTCTTATTAACTTGAGATGCACCTACTATACGCTACTATACGCTACGTATTGCCTATTGACATCGAACCACATAATCATTTTTCACTTAGTTGTCGATATCTGACCAAGCACAAGTGTCGTGATTTGTTATCATATAAGAGAGAAATCATGTTAGACATGATGCTCATTTTTCGTACTTGCTCGTGTATTGTTATTTTGTTGTTTTAAACTATTCTATTATACGTGCGCATGCGATTTTAAAGCAAAAATCAAACTAATAGACTTTCTCATTAAGAATTATGAATTCATATAACGATTTTTACAAACCTTAATAATTAAACAAACAACTAGCACCAGAGTTTTAGACAAACCGCCCCACTCGCCCATTGACACCCCTACATCATCACATCATTAAACAATATTTTTTTTTTTTAAAAAAAGTACTTAATTGATGGGCCCCGGCGGAGGCCGTTAGGCCCCTTAACGATTAACAAACGGCGCTTAGGCCCGTTGGGCTAGGAGCTGGAGTGCTGGAAGGCTAAGGGCTCCGACGGAAGGAGGCCCCGACATTGAATGGCCCCGAGTAAGCCTGGCTCCAATAGATGAGAGCCCCGAAGATATCGGACCTGGACATAGTCGGTCCCGATATAGGAGTGGAGTCCACTCCCCGATTCCGAATCCTCAACGATGCAACTTGGGAGTCTCCGATATTGATCGAGACTCGCCAGTAAGAGCGCAATCCCGGAGATCTCGCCACGATTACAGTAATGGTATAATGGGCGAGATTTGGGGGATGCGAATAACTGTGCAAGATACACGGCGAAATATGTGGGATAATGGATCACGATCCAACCGCCTAATCAGGTAACTGGGATAGCCTTTCCTCTATAAAAGGAGGGGAGTTATTCCAGATTAGGGTTACGTTTTACACACATACACAAATACTGCTTGCTTGCTCTGTTGACTGCCATACTTACGTTAAGCATCGGAGAGGGATTCTGGGCCGCTGCCCTCTATTCCCCTTCTGCAGGATTGCGAGGAGCTAAGGAATCCGTCACCGTAACCGGAGCTTCGCCCGTGATCCAACATTGGCGCCGTCTGTGGGAAACGCAACAAAAAGCCAAAAAGTAAGTTTGCTTTCCTTTGATTCCATATCATGGCTGGCAACAGACCGCAGCGTTCAGGCAAGCAGGTGCCGGCCGCCAGCAATCCCCCTGAGGATGCTGCCCAGCATCAGGATCTGAGAGATGAGGGCGACAGCACTCGCCGGAACGAAGCACCTTCCCCGAATCCGGAGTTGGCCAGGGTAGTGGCAGAGGCCATGCCCCTATTCATGGAGGCCATGGAGGCCCTCCTAGACCGAAGAGAAGCTGCTAGAAGGCAGGCTGATCTACCGCCGCTCCCTCCGCGGCGAGACATTCCCAGAAGGCAGGGGGACGACAACTTGCCTCCACCTCCTCCATTAAGGGAACAGCCTATTCCCCCCAATCCAGCACCGGCGGAGAATTTTGTGGTCGATGGACCGGGGCCAGTGCAGCAAAGGACCATTCCCCTGAATGGTCCCCTCACTGCCGACCAGGTGGTGAGAATTGTGGGTATCTGCATGGGAGACCAGAAGCCCATGATGTCGGAGCTGGGGAGTCAGGAAACCCATCCCTTCGTGCCCAGGCTGATTCATACCCTGGCCCCTCCAGGCTTGGGTATCCCGAAGATAGACGAGTACGACGGGGACGCGGACCCGGTTCGCCACGTACAGAAGCACCTGACAGCATGCATGGGCAGGACCCCAGATGAGGATGTTATCTGTGCCCTGTTCCCGAGCACCCTCGGGGAGAAGGCGATGACGTGGTTCTACAGTCTGCCCACTGGATGTATCACCTGCTGGAAGGACATGCATCAGCGATTCATCGCCCAGTATCAAGGGCGTCGACGGCTTCTAAAAAGCGTTCGGACCCTGCATGAGGTGGTCCAGAGACCTGACGAGTCGTTGGCCCAATATTACCAGCGTTATACAGCTGGCATGACTGAGCTGGACGAGGAAATATCGGAGGGCGAGGCCATCCGTACCTTCCTGAAGAACCTTAAACCCCCTTACGGTTCCGACTTACTGCACAGCATCGCGGCAAAAAATGTCTGGAACATGGAGGCGCTCCAGGCAAGGGTGAAACAGCAAATCGACGTCCAGGAGTCGAAGATTGCCGCCGGAGAACTGGCTCCTCCCAAGGGGCACGAAGGAAAACACTTGTTCAAACCATTGGACAACCGGCACAGGAAGGATAACTCCGAGGGTAGTCGGAGTCGAGGACGTTCTGATCGGAGGGAGGATAGGCGTCCGAACAGGAGGGACAGTCAGAAGGAGGAGTTTACCCCTCTCAACAGGCCTTTGAAAGAGGTCTTAGCGGTGATGGAGAAGCAAGGCCTCGCTCGTTTCCCCAAGAAGAAGGAAGGAGAAAAGTTGGGCTCCCGCACCGACCGTTACTGCCGATTCCATCGGGCCTCCGGTCACGACACTGACCAATGTCGAGAACTGAAGAAGGAAATAGAGAAGCTTATCCAGAGGGGTAAGTTGAAGGAGTTCGTGGGGGACTCACGCTGCAAGCCCCGTTCGCGATCTCGGTCAAGGTCCAAATCTCGATCGAGGTCCCCCAGGAAGAGGAGGTCCGACGCAGAGCCTTCGGAGGGCCCATCCGGGTCCCGACAGAAGAGGATTATTAATGTGATCCATGGAGGGTTCGCTGCAGGAGGAGACACATCGTCCTCTCGGGAGCGTTATGCCAACCGAGTGCCAGTCGCAGTGGTTTTAGGAAAAAGATCACGGTCGTGGACCCCAAAGGAGGAGATGGAGATCACCTTCTCGGCGAAGGATCTGGAGGAAGTGGAGACCCCCCACGAGGATGCCCTAGTTGTGACACTGGATGTAGGAGGCTTCGAAGTGAAGAGGATCCTCATTGACGGAGGGAGCTCCTCCGACATCCTCTTCTCCGACGCCCTGGAGCAGATGGGGAAGACGAAGAAAGATTTGCGGGAGGTTAACTTTCCGATGGTAGGATTTTGCGGCACAACCTCTTATCCACTAGGGGTTATCACGTTGCCCGTGTGGTTCGGCAGTGGCTGGAAGATGGAGAAGAGGAATGTGGAGTTCGTGGTGGTCGAATCCACAGGGACGTACAATGCAATCATTGGAAGAACCACTATCAATCCACTGATGGCAGTAGCCTCAACTGTTCATCAGAAACTGAAGTTCCCGACTGAGAATGGGGTCGGCGAAGTGAAAGGCGACCAAGTGGCGTCGAGACGATGCTATGTCAACGCCACCAGGAGATCAAAGAAGGAAGCTATGTCGGTACTCCAGACCGACACCGACCCTCGAGAGGAGTTTGGGCGTCCCGCCCCCATGGAGGACCTAAAAGAAGTCGAGATAGATGGGCCCGAGAGGAAGGTAAAAATCGGATCGGCCTTATCCGACGAAAGGGCCCAGGAGTTGATTGCGCTCCTGCAAGAATTTAAGGAGCTGTTTGCCTGGTCCCCGAGTGATATGCCAGGAATCAGCCGGGACGTGATCGAACACGAACTGAACATCGACCCTATGATCAAGCCGATCGCACAGAAGAGACGTCCGATGGGGGCAGATAAGAGGATTGCAATCCAGCAGGAGGTTGGCAGGTTGCTTGATGCTGGGTTCATTAGGGAAATCTGATTCCAGACGTGGGTAGCCAACCCAGTGCTGGTAAGGAAGAGCAACGGGAAGTGGCGGATGTGTGTCGGCTTCCGCGACCTGAACAAGGCCTGTCCGAAGGACTGTTATCCGCTCCCGCGGATCGATCAGCTAGTGGATGCTACATCGGGGCATGAGCTGCTGAGCTTTATGGATGCTTATTCTGGTTATAACCAGATAAAGATGGCGAAAAGGGATGCCCAACACACCGCCTTCTACGCTGACAGCGAAGTCTTCCAGTACGATGTCATGCCTTTCGGCCTGATAAATGCAGGAGCGACCTATCAGAGAATGGTGAACAAGCTGTTCGGGGATATGATCGGAGGCACCATGGAAGCTTATGTAGATGACATGTTGGTGAAATCTCGACGAGCATCGGACCATGTCGATGATTTGGCTATGGCCTTCGAGAGGATGAAGCTCCACCAGGTCCGCCTGAATCCGGCCAAGTGCGCTTTCGGAGTCCATTCTGGGAAGTTCTTAGGCTTCATGGTGAGCCAGAGGGGGATCGAGGTGAATCCCGAGAAACTAAGGGCGATAGAAGAGATGCAGTCCCCGACCAACCATAGGGAGGTGCAGGTGTTGAATGGTCGGCTGGCTTCAATAAATCGCTTCTTATCCAAGGCCAGTGACCGATCGATGCCATTTTTCAATGTGTTAAGGGCCAACCGACAGTTCGAATGGACTGCTGAATGTGAGGAGGCGTTCCAAGCGCTCAAACAACATCTCCGCGACCTCCCGCCGCTTGCAAAGCCAGCCCCAGGCGAGCCGCTCTATCTTTATTTGGCCATTTCTGCATTTGCAATAAGCTCTGTTCTAGTTAAAGCTGTCAAGGGCAATCAGATTCCTGTCTATTATGTAAGCAAGGCGTTTGCCAAGAGTGAAATGAATTACCCTCCGATTGAGAAGTATCTCTTTGCGTTGATTATTACTGCTCGAAAATTACGGCCCTACTTCCATGCGCATGAAATTACGGTGTTGACTGATCAGCCATTGAAACACTTCTTGAACCGACCCGACGCGTCGGGGAGACTAGTAAAGTGGGTCGTGGAACTTAGCGAGTTTCGAATTCATTTCGCTCCAAGAACAGCTATCAAAGGGCAGGCATTGGCCGACTTTATAGTTGAATCTACTATTCCCGATCCTGAAGCAACGGAAACAGTAGAGGGGGCAGCCACCGGGAAAACTGACGAGGTTCCGATGGAAGGGCAGTTGGAACAGCCAAATAAGAAAAACACCTGGGAGTTGTACACAGATGGCTCCTCAAGCTCAGACGGATCGGGTGCAGGGTTCGTGTTGATTCCACCAGGTGGGGCGGAGCCACTTCGATATGCATTGGCCCTGACATTTAAAGCCACCAATAACGAGGCAGAGTATGAAGCTCTTATAACAGGGTTGAAGATCGCTAAGGGCACTGGAATCGAACATTTGAGGGTGAAGTGTGATGCAAGCCTGATTGTAAACCAGATTCGGGGGCAGTATGGAGCAAAGAATCCAATCATGAAGAAGTATCTCCAGGAGGCTCAGACATTAAAGGAGAGCTTCAAAAGCTTTGATATAGAGGCAATCCCAAGAGAAAAGAATGTGGAGGCCGACGCCTTGAGCAAATTTGCTTTGGGGGCACCTTTGGAGGAGACTCGGAGGGTACACTTCTTGGAGAGAGTGATTCTGTCGACGACTGATCCATCGGAGGTGTGCATTATCGAAACAGGGTCAGAGGAGGAGCCCACTTGGATGACCCCGATAATTGTGTACCTAACTACGGGGGCACTGCCTGAAGATAAAGTGGCAGCGGAACGACTGCGACGAATGTCAATTAACTACGCGATGGTGGATAACCAGTTGTACAAGAAGGGTTTACTTTCGACACCTTTCCTGAAATGCGTAGCGGAGCCCGATACGACCCGAATTCTGAGAGAACTGCATGAAGGAGTCGCAGCCTGTCACGAGGGCGCCCGATCTATCCTGAGAAAGGCGTTGAACTTGGGATATTATTGGCCTACGATGAATAAGGAGGCAACGGCGCTGGTCCGATCCTGTGACGCGTGTCAGAGATACGCTTCGAATATCACAGCCCCTGCTGCTGATTTGATGACCATTGGGAGTGCTTGGCCCTTCGCACAATGGGGCATTGACCTGGTGGGACCCCTTCCGAAAGCAAAGAGCCAGTGCACACACCTGCTGGTTGCGATCGATTACTTCTCAAAGTGGATCGAGGCCAAGCCCTTAGCCAAGACAACAGCGGGACATATCATTAAGTTCCTCCAGACCCGAATTTTGTCAAGATACGGGGTGCCGAAGGTGATCATCAGTGACAACGGTCCTCCGTTTAATGGGGCCCAGTTGGAGAGGTTCCTAGACGAGTTCAATATCGAGCATCGGACAGCATCCGTTCGTCACGCCCAGACCAATGGGCAGGTGGAGGCCGCCAACAAAATCGTGATGGAAGGCTTGAAGAAGAGGGTTTACGCTTTGGACGGAAAATGGCTAGATGAGCTGGAAAACGTGTTATGGGCGGTCCGAACGACACCCAAGCGGTCAACAGGTGAAACTCCGTTTGCACTTGTTTATGGGACGGAGGCGGTCGCTCCTGTAGAAATCGCTGTGGCGTCCCACCGAACCAGAAGCTATGAGCCCTCGACGAGTCCAGAAAGAGCCAGGATAGGACCTTTGACGAATGACGAAACAAGGCGCCTGGAGTTATCCTTGTTAGAGGAAAAACGGCTAGAGGCCGACATAGTGCAAGCTCGGATGCGTTTGGCGACGGCCAGGTACTATAACCGAAAGGTCAGGTCGCGACAGTTCTATGCGGGGGAGCTGGTCCTACGTCGGAATGAGTTCGCCCTCCAGGATAGGATCAACAAGCTGTCTCCGAAATGGGAAGGGCCTTACAAGATCGTAGGCATGCCGGCCTCAAATGCTTACAAGCTAGAAGACCTCGACGGCAAAGTGTTACGAAACACCTTTAGTGGTGAGCATCTGAAGAAATGTCATGTTTGACAAATAAGTCGTCCGTAGAGGCGCAAAGATGTAATCAAGTCGCCCTGAGTGGTGCATGCTATGTTAAAGACATCAATCAATAAAGAGGTTACTTCTGATCAAAGTGTTCCTAAAAAATCCTTAAGTTATTAAGGTTCGATTTAAAAGCGTCGTTGGACGTCCGAAAAATCCTTAAGTTATTAAGGTTCGATTTAAAAGCGTCATTGGACGTCCGAAAAATCCTTAAGTTATTAAGGTTCGATTAAAAAGCGTCATTGGACGTCCGAAAAATCCTTAAGTTATTAGGGTTCGATTTAAAAGCGTCATTGGACGTCCGAAAAATCCTTAAGTTATTAAGGTTCGATTAAAAAGCGTCATTGGACGTCCGAAAAATCCTTAAGTTATTAAGGTTCGATTAAAAAAGCGTCATTGGACGTCCGAAAAATCCTTAAGTTGTTAAGATTCGATTTAGAAGCGTCATTGGACGTCCGAAAAGTCCTTAAGTTTTTAAGGTTCGAGTTAAAAACGTCATAGGACGACGGAAAGCCTTAGGGTCCGATAAAAGAGTTACGAAGAGCATAACCGAAAGAGAAAGCATTCATAAAAGGCTCGAAGGCCTAAAAGGTTCGGTACAAAGGGGATAATAAGGAAGAGGTACAAGGACTTAAGATTTTAAACTCGATCTCCAGGTGCTGAATCTTCGGAAGGCTTTGGAGGGGCAGACTCGTCGGCGTCTTCAGAGGAGCTTTCGGAAGGGAGGTTGAGGTACGTTTCTGCGGCGGGGCCAAGAGTCTTGGACTTTCTCAAATCGATGGAGTCCCCATAAGTCTCATTAAGCTCTTCAACAATATCGAGGATGGCATTCTGCAGATCCTCTTGACAATGTTTCGCCGCATCCTCTTTGAAGTCCTCCGAGCTCCGGTACTCTTCGCGGCCCTGGACCTTCGCGTTTATTAATTGGGCGGAGTGATCCGCCCTCGCCTCTTCTAGCTCCGCGATGGCCCTCTGCTTCTCGAGCTTCAGCCGCTCAGCAGTTTCCTGCAACGCTGCCTTCTCGAAAGCAGCCTGGCTCCGATCCGCCATGGCCGCCTGCTGCTCCCGCTTGAGCGAGCTCTCAAGACTTAGAATCTGCCGCTGTTGGGATTGAGCCTCTTGAGTAAGCTTGGCTCGGAGCTCCTCGGCCCGCTGCCTATCCTCCTCGGCCTGTTGCCTGATCTCTTCAGCCCGCTCCTCCGCTCGGAGCCTTGACGCCTCGGAGGCAGCTAGGTCCTCCTGGAGCTTGGTCAAGCTCTCGAGGTTGGAGTTGGCCCGCTCCCGCTCCAAAGCCTCCCGCAAAGACAGGATGTAGCCGAAGCAACGATCCTGGTCCGCGATTTCCTGAAAACAAAATGTAGCTTAGTACTCAAAAATCGGAACGCCCCCAGATGAACAAAAGAAAAATTCACTTACCTCTATCCGACGGACAGCCATCTGCCGGATGTCAGCATCGATGTCTTCCCCTTCCAGAGAAAGGGGACGCCTCAAAGAGGGCGGGACCGAGCCCGACACCAAATGCAAGGCCAGGTTCTTCTCCTGGCACCCCCGATGCAGAGGGATCCCCTGAAGGGACTCCACCGGTCTCCAAGGTTCGGAGCCCTGGTCCGAAGAGAAGGCCTGATAGTAGTCCCCGTCTAAAGGGAACGGAGGTACTACCAGGCGGGGCTCTTCAGCTTCCTCGCTCACTCGAGCTTCGGGGGTCGCACCCCTAACTGGCGAGGATGGTGGAGCAGAGGACGATGGCGGCGTGGTGGGAAGTGGAGAGGCCTTCCCACCAGATGACTTCACGGGAGTCAACCTCGACTTCCCTCGGAGGATGAGGCCTTCCTCCTCAGCTCGATCATCGGAAGGGGAGTCCTCCAAGCTGGTCACCCGACCGAATTCGCCCCGGGCTTCCGTCGGGGCATCTTCCACCACCGGCTCCGCTGCAGGCGTGGAGTCCGAGGCAGGTGCAGCAGGGGCGACGTCCGCAGGACCTGCAGCGGGGCGAATAAGTCGAGGGATTAATTTGATATCGGTGTGCCAGATTAAACAACGCTCCATATATCTTTCTTTGCCGAAAAAGTCATAATAGCCCGCCTCGAGAACATGTGGAGTTTCCCCTCGAAGGATATTCCTGACATCCCTAACTCGTCCTTCCATATCGGAGGCCTGAAGGTCTTGAGGAACTAACTCTCTATATCTCTTTATAGCACGAAAGACTGCCTTACCTTCTTTTTCGGAGCGAACGCCGAAGGCGGTCCTGACCACGTCTGCGTTAGTCCGCCCCTCGGAGGTGGGGGCAGACCTGGGGGCCTCGGAGGTCCTTGCCTTCTTCTTGGACGGCCCCGACGGGGCAGAAATCTTTCGGTGGGAAGACTTCTTCTTGCGCTTCAATGAGTGGGAGGCATCGGTATCCTCCTGAAATAGACGGGCGGTCAGCGATGTTCGAGGGGCTGTAAGCAGTGAAAAAGAAACAATTAGAAGATTACCCAGAGAATTACATTGGAAACACCGTCACGAACTTTTCCCCCGGAAGTGGGATCGATCAGCATAATCCCAATCTTGAGCCGCTGTTGGTCAGTGACAGAAGTGGCCTCGAAGGGCCGGTAACCCTTCTCCCAGCGACGAGCCTGGATGAGCATCAAGGCCCTCTTGGTCTGTTCCGACCATGAACGAAAAGGCACGGGGGGATCAGCCTCCACGATGGTCTTCGGCCACTCGATGGGACCAGGCTGAATGAAGAAATATTGCCCCTTCCAATTAGCATTGTCGTTCCCTTTATCGGAGATGATGGCCCGTTCCTTGCAGATCTTCCAGGACACCTTCCTGTCCCAGCCCATCTCCCTATATTGCTCATCGGTCCCCTCGGGCTGGCGGGGGGTAAAGGAGCAAATTCCGTCCTTGTTGCAGGTCATCTTGTAGAGAACCCGCCAGAGCTCCAGGGAATAGCTCCAGTCCTCCCTATTGATATCACACCACACTTGGAAGGCAATCCATGTACGGATTGCGTGTGGGGAGAAGGTCGTAGGGTACGTCTTATAATGGTTGCACAGCTCCACCCAACTCGGACAGAAGGGCAGTCGAATTCCTGCACTAATCTGCCCTAGGGAGATGAACACCTCATCTCCTTTGGGGAGCGTAATTTGGGGCTCACGAGAATCAAATTTGTCATAAGGATAGCGGGCCCCGAAGGAGGACTCAAAAATGCCACACTCTCTACGAGCCCTATCAAAGCTAATAGGCGCGAGCGTATTCTTGAGATACTTGAAGACGAAGGGTTGGCCAACAGTAGCAGATCCCTCGGCTGAAAATCGTCGAGGGAAGGAAAGAAGGAAAAATTGAAACCTAAAGAAAACCGAAGATGAAAAGGAAAAGAGCAGTAGGATGAAGAGCCTTACCAGACATGGTGGTTGGAGTGGTCGTGACCGGAAAAAGCTTGAATTGCTCGAATCGCCGGTGAAAACTCGAAATTTGGAGAATCAGAGCTCTTGGATCGCAAAGAAGGAGAGGTAAAAGAAAGGTGAAACAGTGCCTAGGGTTAGGGTTTTATAAGAAAAGAAAAGAGGAACTGAAGAGGTGGACAATCAAAGCCGCGAGAATCGAAGCGATTCAATCATGATCGTCCAAGGAAAAACGTGCCAATTCGAAAAATAGGAACGGTTTTAATCTGAATCGTCAGGACGCATGGGACAGATAAGACAAGAAATAATGACGTATTGGAACGGTTGAAAAGTGCTTTTTCAGCAGACAGGCGTGCAGAGCCCGAAACGTTCCTTCATCTCCCATCAGCATTAAATGCTGGTCTGATCAAGAAATCCCTTCGAATACAAACAGGATCCCAAAGGATCTCGAAAAGATCCAAGGCAATGGCCTCCGACATTCCACACGAAGGCCTCCGATGAGGATGCGAAAGAGTCCGACGTTGGAAGACGCGACGCACTATAAGTCCCTCACGTCTTGGGGGCAAATGATGGGCCCCGGCTGAGGCCGTTAGGCCCCTTAACGATTAACAAACGGCGCTTAGGCCCGTTGGGCTAGGAGCTGGAGTGCTGGAAGGCTAAGGGCTCCGACGGAAGGAGGCCCCGACATTGAATAGCCCCGAGTAAGCCCGGCTCCAATAGATGAGAGCCCCGAAGATATCGGACCTGGACATAGTCGGTCCCGATATAGGAGTGGAGTCCACTCCCCGATTCCGAATCCTCAACGATGCAACTTGGGAGTCTCCGATATTGATCGAGACTCGCCAGTAAGAGCGCAATCCCGGAGATCTCGCCACGATTACAGTAATGGTATAATGGGCGAGATTTGGGGGATGCGAATAACTGTGCAAGATACACGGCGAAATATGTGGGATAATGGATCACGATCCAACCGCCTAATCAGGTAACTGGGATAGCCTTTCCTCTATAAAAGGAGGGGAGTTATTCCAGATTAGGGTTACGTTTTACACACATACACAAATACTGCTTGCTTGCTCTGTTGACTGCCATACTTACGTTAAGCATCGGAGAGGGATTCTGGGCCGCTGCCCTCTATTCCCCTTCTGCAGGATTGCGAGGAGCTAAGGAATCCGTCACAGTAATCGGAGCTTCGCCCGTGATCCAACATTAATAATCAAATTTACCATTATCTATATTATCGTGAGTGTGATTGTGTGATATCTAAACATAAATACAATACAAAAATTACTTTCGCATTATATTCTCATGTTATCTTTCTGCATTATATGATTACACCATACCATGGGGGACGGTCCTAACTCCTAATAGATATAACACAGTAGCATCTAATAGGACATTTTATCTCACCGAAACATACGATTAAAATATTAATTTGGTAAACAAATATTTGATAAATTATATCAAGAACTTGCAACTTGACACAAATTAATAATAATACCATAATATTTGAACTAATCAAATAACTGTACAAGTTGCTCCGCGAGGCCCGCGGGGTTCCTATTACCAACCACTACAAGTTATATCGTTAAGCAAACTAAAATGTTATTTAGTACCATATTGGGCCGAGCCAAACCCAATGGGCCAAAAGAGAACAATTATTTACACAAGTAAAGATTACATCCTAAAATTAATTGGTGATAAGTGGAGGTAATCCACTTATTTATATAGTTGCTCTAATATTTGTAAAACAAACGGTGTGGTCCACACCATTAAACTCATGGTGGGTTTCAACAATATATTCGAATTTGTGATTGTTGTATAACTTAAACTTGAAGATTTGTGACTCTAGTTTTAAGTACATTATTCTTCCATCTCTACAAACACATGACTTGAGATAGAATCAGTAAATCCACAGGTGGCTGCATTACAATTAGGCCATTTTGCATATTTCCCCTAAAACTATTGCTGAAACACCACCACTCAATTCTCTATAGTGTTTCTTGATTTCTTCATACGTGAAACTCAAAATTTGTTATATCAACTAGTAAAACGAGTTTCATATTTAAAAGCCAATCAAATTCGAATCACCAGAAATGCTACCTTGAAAAACCTCCACTCTTTTGGCTCAAAATTGTATAAATAATTTTGTGTTAAGAGAAAATTGTCAGACATGAAGAGTGGGAAGTTTCCATGATAGAATGATTGAGATGGGAGTGTGGCCTTAATTTGGCAAGTCATTTTTCCATGGAAAGTCATATCCGGTATTCCACTTTAGAGGCACATAGTAGCAGGAGGCAATTATTCAGGAATTTTAATGAGGCTTACATATCCAAGTGGATCTGATCTTCCTTTTAAGCTCCACTAAAATATCCTTTCGTGCGTCTCCTTTGGACATCCGTGACATGTGTCAAACAGGTCCACTACTATATATCATTAATTAACAAGTCCAATGTATGATGATGTATATGTGATCGGTTAGTGTGTTGGTGTGGGTGTCCTGAATGCGAAATTAAGCTTGATCACCGCACGCTACACCTATACAAAGGAATAAGCACGCTACACCTATACTAAGGAATAAAGGGTTAAAAGGTTATTTTGGTATCACATGTTTGCAAAAATTACACTGTTCATACCACTAGTATTTTTTCGTACCGAATTGGTACCATATGTTTTCAAACCTTACTGTTTTGGTACCTCCGTTAGGGTTCTGTCAAAAACAGCCGTTAAATGGCATGTGCCATGCACGTGGCCAGCCCAAAACTTTCAATTTTGTTACAATTTAGTCCATCTAATACATCCCTAACTTTTATTTTGTTCAATTTAGTTCTAAAACTTCAAAATCAAACCATTTTCCCAAATTGACCTAGCCGGACCTAGCCTAGGGCTAGGTCCGACCCTGGGTCATGGTCACCGGACCCAGGCGACCCCGACCCAGGGTCGGACCTAGCCCTAGGCTAGGTCCGGCTAGGTCAATTGGGACCTAGGTCCAATTGACCTAGCCGGACCTAGCCTAGGGCTAGGTCCGACCCTGGGTCGGGGTCCCCTGGGTCCGGTGACCTCGACCCAAGGTCGGACCTAGCCCATGGCTAGGTCCGGCTAGGTCAATTTGGGAAAATGGTTTGGTTTTGAAGTTTTAGGACTAAATTGAACAAAATAAAAGTTAGGGATGTATTAGATGGACTAAATTGTAACAAAATTGAAAGTTTTGGGCTGGTCACGTGCATGGCACATGCCATTTAACGGCTGTTTTTGACAGAACCCTAACGGAGGTACCAAAACAGTAAGGTTTGGAAACATATGGTACCAATTCGGTACAAAAAAATACTAGTGGTATGAACAGTGTAATTTTTGCAAACATGTGGTACCAAAATGACCTTTAACCAAATGAATAAATTAGGTTTGATCTTCCTAAGGGAGAGGAAGGTGCCTCCTCCTTGTAGAGGTAGTGCATGAGGATCACAGACTTCGGTCGTGATATATCACGTGCTCCAAACGTGCTTTGAAATCTTTATCGTTGTATGTTTCTTTTTGTATTCTTTCTCGTGCTCCTCTCGGAAACCTGCAAGGGAGGTGAGTTGGGGGTGTGCCTGGCGAACCATCTCCGATGCTTAAGTAAGTTCCGAGTGCTAGAGAGAGAAAGTAATAGTATTTCTAGAGAGAGTTCGTAGCTCAAGTAGGTTGAGTCGCCAATTGACAATTGATGGATCACGTGCTACGCGATCCCTCAATCTCGCTCTCTTCTCGTACTCCTTTCCTTCAGCAACCTGCAAGAAGGGTATGCCGGAGGTGTTCCCGGCGAATCCTCTCAGGTGCTTAAATGAGTCTTGGGTTGTAGTGAGAGAAAGTAGCAGTATTCTAGACAGATGTCAGAGCTCAATCAAATTACATCAGGTTACCTTTCAAATGAGGGATCTTGAGCTTTATTTATAGAGATCGTGGATATTAACCTGGGTAAGTATGAATGAGAATGCTTCATTAATCAACTAGGTATTACAAAGCAAGTGTTACAGTATATATATATACTAGGCAAAACTAGGATCACCAACTAAGGCTATACAATAAACTATGATCCAGGTGTATACATAGTGAACCGGGTGCATACATAGTCTAGTGTGTATGCATTGTGTAATTAGGTGCATACATAGAGTGTGGAATACACTTCTATATTCTCCCATCCTTTTCTTCTTCTTCTTTTCCTTCTTGAAACACATCATTCATTCCATAAAGCCTCAATAAGGCAAGATGTTGATTATTGACTAATGCCTTGGTGAGTAAGTCAGCCATTTGAACTTTGGATGAAATATGATAGACACCAATCATCCCTGAGTTGATGTGGTGTCTTGTGAAGTGGCAGTCAAGTTCAATATGCTTGGTGCGCTCATGGAACATGGGGTTTTTGGCAATCTTTAAGGCTGCCTCACTATCTGTATGGATTGGGATTGGCAAGGTAACTTGCAATCCAAGTTCCTTGAGGATTCTGTTCACCCAAAGTGCTTCTTGAATAGCAACCCTCAAGCATCTATATTCAGCTTCAGCACTTGATAAGGACATGGTGTCTTGCTTCTTGACCTTCCATCCTATCATAGCTGATCCAAGCTTCACACAATATGCACTCACTGACTTTCTACTGAAAGGGCAAGCTGCCCAATCTGAGTCACAAAAGATACTCAACTTGAGAGAATTGTTGGAGGGATAGATCAAACTTTGACCTGGAGTGCCTTTGATGTATTTAACCACCCTCATTGCTCAATCATAATGGGACTTCTTGGGCTTGTCCACAAATTGACTAAGCCTTTGAACTGAGAAACTTATGTCTGGTCTTGTCATGGTAAGATATAGCAATTTACCAATGACCCTTCTATAAGAAGTGGCATCTTCCAAAGTATATCATCAGGATTGGAGTTGGTGGCTTTGTCATACTCATGTGTGGTGAGCTTGATGTTGAATTCCATTGGAGTTTCAGCTGGCCTAGCAGCTCCTAAGCCTGCATCCTCTATAAGCTCCATAGCATACTTCCTTTGATTGATGACAATACCTTGTTTTGATCTTGCAACCTCCAAGCCTAAAAAATACCTCAAGTCTCCCAAATCCTTTAACTTGAAGTGTGTTTGGAGTGTGCACTTCAACTGATTGATCATCTTGGCATTTGAACCAGTGATTAAGAGATCATCAACATAGATGAGGATGAACACTTTGTCATTACCTTGTATCTTGCTAAACAAGGAATGATCTGATGCACATTGCTTGTAGCCAGTCTTCAACAATGTTTGGGTGAGCTTGATGTTCCATTGCCATGATGCTTGTTTGAGCCCATATAAGGACTTGGTGAGCTTGCATACTCTTTTGGGGAATGCTTCAATGGATCTAGATGGATCAAATCCTTGAGGAATGTCCATGTATACTTCCTCAGCTAGATCACCTTGGAGGAATGCATTGTTTACATCCATGTGATACAATCCCCATGATTTGGCAGCTGCCAATGCCAAGACAATCCTCACAGTGTCCATCTTGACTACAGGTGAGAATGTCTAATTGAAATCAGTACCTTCCACCTGATTGAATCCTTTGGCAACCAATCTTGCCTTGTATCTTTTAATAGATCCATCAGAGTTGTACTTGATTTTGACGACCCATTTGCAACCAATTGAGGATTTTCCTTGAGGTAGGTCTACTATCTTCCATGTGTTGTTGTCTTGAAGAGCTTGTATCTCCTCCTTCATAGCCACAATCCAGTTTGGATCCTTGATGGCTTGCTTGTAAGTGCTTGGTTCTTTAATATTGGCAATGGCAGTCAAGAAGCATTTGAATTAGGGGCCTAGAGTATCATAAGATACATATCTTTCCATTCCAAAAGTGGCATTGGAACTAGGCTTGTTTTGAAGGGCAGCAAGCCTTGCGCTCCTCCTTATTTGTGGAGAGTTTCTTTGGGCAATTCTGAGGCTCCTTCTTATGGAAGAAGGTTGTGGGACTTCCTCTTCCACTTCCTCTGTAGGTTGGAGAGGTTGGGAAGAAGAACTTTGTTGAGGAGATGTAAGTTGTTGTGGTGATGCACCTCTTGCTCCTTGTAATGGGACTACTCTTCTTCTATTGATTGGGGAGGTTGTAAGTGTTCAGTATTAGGAGTATTAGTCTCAATAATGGGAGCATGACTTGGAGTAAGTTCATCAAAGAGCACTGGCAACTCTGGTGAGGAGTCAAGCATAGGTGGCTTGGGTGCCAAGCAAGAAGGTATCAAGGCTCTTAAGGCCTCTTTGGACATGCCAAATGGAAAGATGTCTTCATGGAAGAGTACATCTCTTGAAACATGAAAGACTGGATCAGAAATATTCATTACAAGGTACCCTTTTTGTGAAGTGGAGTACCCCATAAGTATGCATGGTTCAGCTCTTGGACCAAACTTGTCATGGTTGTTTAGCTTTGTTGTGAAGCAAAGACAACCAATAACTCTCAAATGATGAAGAGAAGGCACCTTCCCATACAAGACTTCCATAGGTGACTTGAACTTCAAGATAGAGGATGGTAGCCTATTAAGCAAGTAACAAGCATTGAGAATGCAATATCCCCAGTGTCTCAAAGGCATTGATGCTTGAAACCTAATTGCTCTAGCAATGTTTAGGATGTCTCTATGCTTGCGTTCCACTCTTCCATTTTGTTGTGGTATATGCACACAACTAGTTTGGTGATGGATGCCAAATTGGAGAAGCAACTCCTTGCATACTGAGTTAGTGAACTCAGTGTCATTATCACTCCTTAAGGTCTTAACCATAGTACCAAACTGATTCTTCACCATGAGTAGGTAGTTCTTGATGTGCAAGAAAGTGTCACTCTTGAACTTCATTAAGTAGACCCAAGTTGCTCTTGAACAATCATCTACTATTGTCAAGAAATATTGATTGCCCTTAAAGGTTGGCACTTTGTAGGGACCCCATAAGTCCATGTGAATAAGATCAAAAGGCTTAGAAGCAATAGAGTCACTTATTGGAAATGAAAATCTAGATTGCTTGGCAAGAGGGCAAATTGTGCATTGTTTGATACAACCATAAGGTTTATTCAAATTCAAAACATTTAAATGGTTGAGGTAAGTCTCAGAGACATGGCCCAAACACCTATGCCATCTCAACACCTCTTCCTTATTCCCCAAGAAAGTGGCTGCAATCTTCCTTGAACTTGAAGGCACCACATCCTTCAAGGTGTATAGACCTCTATTCCATTCCCCAATCACCATGGAATTGCCACTCTGGCCCTGGAGCAACACATGATCAGAAGTAAAGATCACCTTACAATTCAATTGGCTAGGAAGCCTAGATACTGAGATCAAATTGAATTTGAAATCAGGGACCAATAAGATGTTGGTCAGACTGAATCCACTTGAGAAAGAGCAAGAACCAACATGAGTTACTTTGCATTTGTGACCATTTGGTAAATGAACATATTGATGATCAGAGTCACACTTCTTCAAATCAAATAACCACTCAATTTGATGTGTGATGTGATTAGTTGCACCTGAGTCAACTATCCAAACCATAGGGTCACTAGATATACCTGCCATATTGACATGAGCTTGGTCAACATCTTCAAAGCTCAAAGGTGAATGCTCAAAGCAATCATCATGAGCAGCTACATGTTGGATTCTCTTGTTGGCTGTGCCATGAAAAATCCTCTTGTCCTTGGCTGCCACATGCTCAATGGCACTTGAGCTACCACCATCTTCAACAATGTTGGCTGAGTTCCAATTCCTCTTAGTAGCATTTGGGTTGTACATTGGATGACCTTGTGGATATCCATGCTTGCTATAACATTGATCCTCTATGTGACCTCTCTTGCCACAATAGGTGAAAATAGGAGGGGGAGGTCTCTCATTGGGACCATTTGGAATGCCTCTGCCCCTGCCATTGCCATTGTCATTGCCATTGCCTCTTCCATAGCCTCTGCCTCTTCCATAGCCTCTTCCACCATAAGATGGATTGTTTCTTGTGTATAAGGCAGTTGCCTCACCCACATCTCCAATAGAACCAGAAATGGTCCTTTGACTTTCTTCTTGTACTAAAACAGAGAAGGCAATGCTAAGAGATGGAAGTGGTTGCCTCATGAGCAAGCTACTCCTAATGTGTCCATAAGACTCATTTAGTCCTAAGAGAAAAGCCATCAACTTTTGCTTCTCCTTGTGTTCATTGAAAATAGCAATATCTCCAGCACATTGAAGATTCAAGTCATCAACTGAAGCAAGAGCATCCCAAAGTTGTTTCATCTTTGCAATGTATTCAGTGATAGATAGAACCCCTTGAGATGTTTGGTAAATCTCCCTTGTTAGTTGGAAGATTTGAGTGCCATCCACCTTGTCAAACATTTCCTTAAGGTCATCCCAAATGGAAGAAGCAGTGGGATTGTAGATCAAACTAGTGACCAAGTCTTTGGCTACACAATTCCTCAACCAAGCCTTGACTATTGCATTGGCCCTATCCCATTTCACCCTGTCTGCCACACCAACACTTGTTCTTGTGAATGTGCCATCAATGAAACCCAACTTATTCTTCACTAACAAGCCTTCCTTGATTGAGGTACTCCAAACATGATAGTTGGAGGTACCCTGCAGCTGAAAAGGTATGAGCATATGGCCAGTGGTGTCAGATGGGTATATGTAGAGAGGATCATCCACATTGGATTCATGAGCCATTTTGCAAGTCAGTCAAGTTGAAAGAGCTTGTTGAAAGAGATGTGAACTTAATTCCCAAGAGACCACTAGAAGAAATGGCAAAGAAATCCCCACGGAAATAGCTGGTAATATAGACAAAACTGGCACACCAAATCTGTTAAGGATAGGACAAATCCAGCTAGTAGATATTACAATCCGTACCACTACGCATCAAAATGAGCAAAACCAATGATTGGCAATCATAAAAAAACTTGATAATAATAAGTTCTCCATTGATGGAAGCACGAAATTATTCAATGGAATCAAAGAATATGCTGAAGAATACCCAAGAACTCACAATAGTCACTCAGCCGAGTAAGGATGAAGTAATCCACTAAACGGGTAAGATCCAAGTGTTATAATCAATGAGACTAGTTCAAACAATCTCAAAATCCATCAGTGATGCTAGAGGAATGATACACACTTCAGTGAATATCAAAATCAAGCACGCAAGTAGCTCAATCTGAGCTAGAACAAGTAGAACTAGGCAAATCAAGTGCTATGGCCTATGAGCAATACTAGCACTATCCTCAGTTCCTTGTGTGCGTGAATGAGCATGAGATGAGACTTACTAAGAGTCCATTGTTGGATGTAAAGTGAGAATTCAAGCTGAGCTGATGAATCCTGAAGCGTAATGAGGTAAATCCACACAAGACTAAGCTGGCAGGTTGAAGCAAATGGGGAAAACTTCAAGTTCCTTGATCCATTGCATACGCCGCTATGAATGTCCTTGTGCTCTGATACCATATGAATGAGAATGCTTCATTAATCAACTAGGTATTACAAAGCAAGTGTTACAATATATATATAAGGCAAAACTAGGATCACCAACTAAGGCTATACAATAAACTATGATCCAGGTGTATACATAGTGAACCGGGTGCATACATAGCCTAGTGTGTATGCATTGTGTAATTAGGTGCATACATAGAGTGTGGAATACACTTCTATAGTAAGGATAGTACTAACCGAGGATATCGCGGTATTCGCGGATAAGACAGGTTTATCTACTGTTTGGCATCAAAGGGGTCCACAGTGTTTTGGTAGGGTCCGCATATTTTATACGGGTGTCAAAATTTCGAAAGTGGACGCGAAGGGCGTAGCCCGAGTGAAAGTCACTCAGGCGTCGAGGTCCGGACATGCGCGCAGAGTGTCCGTTCAGACTTAGGGATGGCAAGGGGCGGATCGGGGCGGGTATCTCCAGCCCCGGACCCGCCCCGCGGGTCGATCTGACAAACCCGGACCCGACCCTTGTACCTCACGGGGCGGGTCAGCCGGAGTAACAAAGTCCCGCGGGTCGACCCGCGGGGCCCCGACCCGACCCGCGTGAAACAAACACTACACATCACAGTTTCTCTACATCAAATTGAATTTATACTCTAACCAGCCGGAGGGCGAGCCAAGGGCGAGCGGCCGAACGGGAGGGCGAACGTGAGGGCGAGCTAGGGGCGAGCCGCCGAGCGTGAGGGCGAGCTAAGGGCGAGCTAAGGGCGAGCCAAGGGCGAGCGGCCGAGCGTGAGGTCAAGCGCGAGGGCGAGCACTGGTCCGTCTGAACTCTGAAGTCGCTGGTCTCCGTTCGTCTGAGACTCTGAGTGAAGAAGAAGAACTGAGCTATTGGAAAGAAAAAAAAGCTGCGGCAGTCCCAGGTCCTACCAACTCTCAAACCCTAATAAGTAATAGAAGAAAAGCTTAGGTTTATTATAATTTGGTCCCTATATTAACATGTTGTTTATATAAATGAACATTCTATTAATATATTATATATATGGGTATTACGGGGCGGGTCTACGGGCCCCTGCGACCCTGCGACCCGAACCCGACCCGATCCGCACCCAGTACGACCCGAACCCGTCCCGTGTCCCGCGGGTCGGCGGGTCAAAGGGTCAAAATCGGGTCGGGGCCCCGCGGGTCGGCGGGTACCCGCGACCTGTTGCCATCCCTATTTAGACTAGCCCGGGCTGAGGATCGTCCGCCCGGACTAGTCCAGACGAACGGGACTACATCCAGATTAGTACCGTGGTCCGGACGTGTTTGACTCCATCCGGACCATTTTATGCCCGAGGTGTGTTTTTTCGGGTCCTTAGCCGTTTTTAGGGTCAATGTTTCGGCTTACAACCATGTGTGAGGTCGACGTGTGACTAAACTGAGCCAAAGTGAGTTTCAGTTGGATGTATATCCATCATTTTCCCTCGAGTCAAGCAATGGCATTACCATTACTCGAATCTATTTACTCGAATCTATTTTATAATGGGATAAACGCCAAATTGAGCTCGTGGACTCTTTTTACATTTTTGACGATCCTGGCACCTTGTCAATGCGCATGGATGCGGTGTTTGTCCCTTCTTCCTTTTGGGAATAAGATAGCATAGATATTGATATGATCATGGATGTGAGTATAAGCACAAATATATTGTAAGCATGAGTGTGGCAACACACGTGGTAGCGTGTACATGGATATAAGCATGAATATGAGTTTAAGCACAAGTATGTGGCATGTGTTAGCATGCGCATGGATATAATCATGAATATGGATGTAAATAGAAGTATGTAGTAATCATAAATGTGCAAGTGTATGTGTTGAATGCACATGGATATGAGCATGGATATGGATGTAGGCACAAATATGTGTTACTCATGAATGTACAAGTGTATGTATTAAGTACACGTGGATATGAGCATGGATATGGATGTAGGCACAAATATGTGTTATCATAAATGTGCAAGTGTTTGTGTTGAATACACATGGATATGAGCATAGTTATGGATATGGGTGCTCATATACTATAATTATAAATATAGGTAAAGATATGGGCTCCTTTTAATTATGGCCTTTTGATTTCTCCCTTTTAATCCAAGGGGTGAGATTAAAGAATTTAGGTAAAACCGTAGTCACTTTCCTTATATATTACCAAAAAAAAAAAAAAAACTTTCCTTATAAAAAGGGATAAGCTTACCTCACCTTAGGTAGCCTCAATCTCAAGTTGTCATCTTTTCTTCAATTTTTTTTTTTATTGGTGAGGAAGAAAGATGTTTTCCTATCTCCTCTTTCTTTTTTGGAGCTCAAGTAACGATCATGATCAGATAGAGGAACTCATTTAGTGATTCACATTAGTCCGAACTTGGCCTTGCTTTTAAATCGATGATCAAGAAGGTGCTCGGGGTGGAGTTTGGTAATTTTGACGGCGGCGGCAAGGCGGGGCTCCCGGCGGCGGCTCGGCAGTGGAGGTGGTCCCAGCGGTGAGGCGAGGCAGGGCTCACGACGGCGCCTCGGCTACTTCGGCCGGCGATAGCTCCGGTTACCGGTTGCGACGGACTCCAACGGAGGCGGCGCACGACGGTGATATATTCGGCGGTGCTTGGGGTTTATACCGGACCGGGTCAAAATTTCCTGGACCGAGTTAGATCGGTTTGCTCGGACGGCTCGATTTTGGGGTGTCGACCTCGATTTCTTCAAAGGTTTGATCTTTTTCCATTGTGTTTGCCTTTATTTACTATGTTTTCTTTGATATTGAATCAAAACTTGCAATGCATGGTTACTTAGATTATTCGAGTATAAGGCAAAAGATTACCCCTTATGTTGATCGCGGGAATTTCCCGATCAAAGATCTTGTTTGTTGGGTTACGATTCAAGATGATATGAGTTCGGAAAATTGTTAGTCGAGTCCATCAAATTTGAGACTCCAAAATATGAGTCGACGACTATTTATGCCCAGAATGAAGAAATGAAGACAAATAGTCGACACGCGCTTTTGAGGATGTCGACAACCCAGACGACAACTGAAGGATGATGACAAGCCTCGATAAAGACTCCCCCTCTTAAATTATGAGTCGAGTCGGCAGCTAAACCTTATCAAGAAAACCCTTCTTCTTAAGGAATGAGTCTAGGTGGCGACCTGCTTGCAACCGCCTCTCTGAAGAAACATTCCCCTCGAAGGAATGATGAGGTGACAACCTGCTTGTCACCTGCTTCTACCATCATGAAGAAATCTTCCCCTCGAAAGAATAATGAGGCGGTGACCTGCTTGTCACCTGCTTCTGTTAGCATATGGTGATTGCGCGCCGTAAATGGAAGCCCAATTAATATGTATATGTTACCTGAGACAATTGGGTAAATGTCACAGGAAATTGGAGTAGACCCAAATCCCAATTGACATGAGAGGCCCAAAATTGGGCCTCCCTTATACACTAGGCCGGCCGAAACTAACGAGTGGGCAAAGTGGACTTTTGTCCACTTTGCTCCTCCTATAAATAGGGTGATTCATATTCCTCATTTGTGGTAAATTGAGAGAAAACCCTATTCCCTAAATAAACCTAGTTTCGGCCGAACCACTTCCTTCACCAAGGGTGTGCTAATTTTCTTTGAGCAAACACTCCGGAGATCTGTCCCTGCCAAGATCGATCAGAGGCTTTGCTATGGAGAATATACCGCGTAGGGCTTCCTTAAAAAGAACCTCTACGGGTTCCGTCCGGTGGATCAAGAACTCCCTCTGCAAGATCTTGGGACTACGGAAAGTGATTAAGGTATGTGTAGATCTTCCGCTGCGTAATTGTGATTACTAGCATGTACCATATTTAAGTTTCCGTAGTATTTAGTCCCGTAATCCAACAGTGGTATCAGAGCCTGTGTTAGGAGTTCATGATTTTGATAAATTGATGTTCTTGATTTTAACATGTTGGCCGAAATTTTAAGTAATGAAAATTTAAAATTTTCCGATCTTTACAATTGTTGGTGCCGAAATTTCCATGATGTTCTTAGTAAAATTTGATGTTCATGATCTTCAAGAAAAACGTGACTTTTATCAAAATCAAACATTGGATTGTAGATCTTAGTAAAATTTGATCTTGAAATTTTTGTTAGATTACGGGGAGTAATTACTGCGGACACTTAAACAAAGTACATGCTAGTAATCAGAATTACGCAGCGGAAGATTCGCACATACCTTTAAGATGATCCGTAGACCCAAGATCTTCTCTAGAGGGAGTTCACGATCCTCCGGTCGGGACCCGTAGAGGTTCTTGTTAGAGAAGCCCTACGTGGTGCAAGCTCCACAGCAAAGCCTCTGATCGATTCTTGGTACGGGGACAGATCTCTGGAGTGTTTGCTTGTAAAGCAAATCGGCACACCCTTGGTGTATGAGGTTCGGCCGGCTCTTGTGTGTTATGGGGAAAGGGTTTTCTCTTAAATCACCACAAGGGAGGAATTATGATTAACCCTAATAAAACCCCTAACACCCCATATATATAGGAGGAGTAAAGTGGACAAAATTCCAGTTTAACCCCTCCTAGGGTTTCGGCCGGCCACATGCATAGGGAGGCCCAATTTTGGGCCTCTCATGTCAATTGGAATTTGAGTCTATCCCAATTACCCTAATGTGACATGTACCTAATTTCTTTAGGTAAACTATACATATTATGGGCTACCAATTACGACGCCCATCACCATATGCTTACAGCTCCCACACGCCGGAATGGGAGGGTGCATGTTAATGTATTGTCGTTCAAATCAGCATCAACATTTCACTCCTTCAATCCGGTCCTTGCTTCCGAATAGTTCATACGAGGTTTGTCGTGCGACCGACGGATACGACGGGCATCGTGCTACTCATTTGTTAGGAGTATTGTAGCGCCCGCGGAACGTTAATTCCCTTTTCTCTAATCAAACTATTATAAACAACATTTATATTGTACCACACTGTATCCTAGGTCAACTGTTAATTCTCCTTTTGCGTAGTTTCCACATAGGAACACTTCTCCAAGGCATCCGTACAAGTATTCACAACCTTCACCCAATATCCGGTTGGTGGCCACCTAGTTAATACAAGAGTTGGTGAATTACAGGTGAACTTGACCATCCTCATCGCTCATATCCTTAGTCAAACCCAACCGGTTTCCAAAGACGTGGTCATTGGGCCTTTTTGTTCAGCACTACGCTCATACGCCGGGAAGCGAGCATTGAGCCTGACATTAGATACGAGTTCTGAGTCCGTGAGGATACTTTAGGTGCCTATTCATAAGGCTCCTGGGATCAATCACACACTCGAGGTGAAGAAGTTTGTGCCCGCCAGAATCACGAGGATTCCTTCCTAGCACAACCGAGCTGTGACCCCGTGGTCGTACGTGGCACGCGCAGTATGAAGCATGCGTTGATAGCATACCTGGACCTTTTAGATTGACAGGGAAGGGATATATCAATCATTCTATCACGGATTCTCATCTGGCCCAGAATGTGGTTTAATGACGAACGAATTTCATCACGACGATATGCAAAACGAAGATCACGTCGAGTTACTTCGAAACTAGATAATCGTCTTGCTTAATCAGGTTTATCCCCCTGGCTCTTAGCCAGTCTTGTTTGGTAGAGGCCTCCCTCCACCGCAAGACGACCATACGTGTGTGACGAGGTAAGGCCCACATTCGACATAATTTTGGCAGAGGATTGCGTCCTCCTACGATTTAGTTTATAGACAGTAAATCTGATGTAATCAAAACATTATGACGTCGATTGATCATAAACTCAGTTGCAATACTTTCGCTTACAAAATGTAACTTTCTAATATCAAAATGTTATCACAGATACATGTCATTTCTAAACCCTACGCAATCCAAGCAGTTTTACATGCTTTTCAAATATCTCCCTACGTAGTGATTTAGTTAATGGGTCTGTTACCAAGTTATTGGTGGACGAGTATTTCATAGTGATAATATTGTCTATCACCACAAATTTAGCATTAATTATTTCATATCAATGTGCTTGGTCCTACAATGTTACTTCGGATTTTTAACTACCACAATGGCTGCTTGACTGTCAGATAAGACCTTCACAGGTTTATTCTTGACATCGCCACCAAGCATCGCAGTTAGAAGCCTTTCAAGTCAAACCGCTTTCTGTGCATTCTTAGAGAGAGCTACGAATTCTGATTCCATCGTAGACAGCGCGACTCATATTTTCTTCTTGCTCGTCCATGAAATGGCGGCATTAGCAAAGGAGGAATACTCCTCCTGTGGTGGACTTATGATCATTCGGATCGCCACCACGGTCGGCGTCAATGCAATCGGTCAATTCTAACTTCCTGCCCTCATAGCATAGTTTGTGGTCGGCAGTACCTTTTTAGATAACGAGTTATTCATTTTATAGTCTTTAAATGTTGATGGCTAGGATCTGATAGGAAGGGTGCTACCAGGCTCATAGCGTAGACATCCGGATGGGTGCATTGCATGGTGTAGAACAAACTACTGACCATGCTAAAACATCATGCACCCTTTATCTATTTACGCTCTGCCTGGTTCTTGCGGCCGTCACGTTTTGACAGTGCACACCCAAACAACACCGGCGTATCCACGGGTTTGCCATCATGTAATCTGAATCTTTTCAACAGTCTGTTGATATAAGCTTCTTGAGACAGACACAATTTCCGGGTAGACCGATCTCTAGCAATTTAATGCCTAAGATGTACGTGGCCTCTCCCATGTCCTTCATCTCAAATACAGATGCTAACCAGGACTTTGACTTGTTCATAAAACTCATGTCGTTTGCGAAAATGAGTATGTCGTCCACGTATAAATTTAAGATGACATACTTAGACCCGGAGGTCTTATAATACACGCACGGATCCTCGTGAAGATTCACAAATCCATTTCCTACGACTTTCTCGTGGAATCTGTGGTACCATTGCCGACACGGCTGTTTAAGACCGTAAATGGACATTTGGAGTTTACAAACTTTAAGTTCGTTGCCAGGAGTAATGAAACCCTCCGGTTGCTCCATGTAGATCTCTTCCTCCGGGTTTCCGAGGAGGAATTCGGTCTTAATACCCACTTGGCGCAGTTCGAAATTGAGACCTGCGACCAGGACCATGAATGGCCCTTCACCGTGGTTTTACGCACAAGTGGTGAGTATGTGTCGTCAAAGTCCACTCCGTGAAGTTGAGTATAGCCTTTCGCAACAAGTCGAGCTTTATATCGCTCGACCTTTTCCATCAGTGGTGAGCCTTCTTTTAGGACTCACCATATCCTTATGCCCCTGTGGTTAGCATGTAAATAAACTATAGACTTTAATGGCTTTCATTTAGGCGATCTCTCTCTTTTATTATTTTCCTCCATTTCTCCACTTGAGGTCTTTCCAATGCAGTGCAACAGTTGTTAGAGTGAGAACATCACTCTTCTAGATGAGGTACTTCTATCGAGAAGTTCGACGCCTTTGACTTTTGTCTAGGCTAGATTATCCCGTCTTTGAGTCTTAACGTCTCTCCCACTTGGAATAATGCCTCTTATCAGAGCATTTCTTCCAATTGTGATTAATTCTCCCACTCGAGATGGTGCTTCTCATCGGAGCATCACTTCTATTGGGTACAAGATGAGTGCTTTAACCATAACCGACAACTTTCCTTATACGACTTCTTGGTCTCGGAATTTCAATTCCAAGATGAATTCCTTGATCACTAGGATCTGGAACCAAGTTTGTCGGATCACTCCCACTGGGAACAATGGGTAGTATATGTAGTTGTGGCATCCCCGGTTAAGCATTACGATAATCAGGTTCAACTTGATTCGTCCAGAATGAAACAGTGATACTTGTGGTAGGTGTTTAGACCTCACACTAGATTTACTATGAAAATGTTCCCATTATCATTTACCATGTCATGTTGCTGGTTCAAATCTCTCACACTCGAATTAAGTGGGACCTGATGTCAGTAATATCCTGCTCTTGATTTGATCAAGACTCATTATTCTGAAAGGTCAATGCATCAGAAAATTCGTCCTCAAGTATTTAATGTCACATGTTTGACCACGGTACCATGTCTTTAAGATGTAAACATGTATTTTCAAAGAGCAATAACATACTCTTGTCCTAAATACGTGTTTAATGCGCAAATTAATGTCGCATGGCGATATGATTTAATTCATTATCACTCTTCAGCCTTTTATGGCGGTGTTTCTTACCGATTACAATGGAACATAATTTTACATTAATGTGAATCATTTTCTCATCATCCCATAGGGAAAGTGTGACGAAATGATTAAAACAGTTATGTTTACAAACTATGCTTATAGAAGTGTGTTATTTGATTTGAATGCTAAGCCTGACTTATCGTTCAAGGCGTACGGAAGGAAAATCGTGTAACCGACTTCATCCTTCTTCGTTTGCTAACTTATTTCAGAGATTTTATCCCATCTCCGATCTGAGCATTTTAGGTTTTCACCTTATGCGTCAGTCGATACTTTTACAAGGTCGTAGTAGCTTTCGAAGCCTACTTCCTACCGATGTAAATGTTATCAATAAGTTATTTCCGAAGAAATGCAAACGAAAATTCAGCACATCATCATTTTAAACACTTCATTATTAAACTCATACTTTGAAACGATGTGTTCCTCTTTTGAGGTCCACTTGCGCGAAGCGCAACTTACCCCAGTTTAACCTTTGGTTAAATCGTTTCATTTCTGAATTTAATACAATTTAATCTAATCTATTTCGCACATGATTATCATTACATATTATTTCATTCAATGGAGTACTAACAATTAAGAAATAATAAATCTTTCGATCTAGCTACGTAATCGATATGTATGTTCAGTTCAGTTGTCCCGACTGAGATGACGGAGTACGTGAATTATTTCATTTTATTCGACCACTTTTACCTGGCCTAAAATTTGGTTCCAAACCCGTGCGTTTGAATTTTCGTATCAGATCGTCCCCTTTCACCGGGCCGTTAAATTGATAAGAAAATTGTGCTTCGAATCGAGCTACAATTACTTTATTCAATAACTCCGAATCTCGAAATAACCAAAATTTTAGTAATTAAAACGAACAATGATTGATATTGACAATGGTATGGTTCTTGATCGGAAAACCGCATATTTAATCTATGCTAGTCGTGCATATAGTTGAGAACTTTGAGTTGGACACTATATCTGAGTAGATTCACGAGTGAATCACATCAGATGATTTGTATCCGTATAAAACATTTCACAGCTCTATACTCATGATATAAGAGGCGCACTAGGGACGCACTTTATCAATGAGGTTTAAACCTCCGTATTATCGTATATGACATATTCAGTCCAGTTCTCTCCTTGTCATGCAGACCATGGTTGACTTCTTTCGAGCTCAGTATGGTGAGCAGATAACGCTTCCCTTTCACTGTTATGGTTACCGCTCTTGATCAGGCTCAAGGTTATTGAGTCCTGTCAACATCAGACAACCATATACATCCTTTCCATGTTGACCTTTCATTGCGAAGGTCTTGAGCGGATTTCACACCAGCGTCCATGGAAAGAGAGAAGATCATCACGTTCAACCGAAATGTTTAGCTTTTGCATCTTTGCTTCCACCGAGGCGGATGCAAAGGGATACTAAGGTTGCCTAGTTGCAATTGAAGTCTTCTTCAACCCCCTTTTACCAAGGTTGAATGTATCACCACATATGCATTCAGATCATCAAAGAACCTACTCCCATGCTTGGTGAAACAAATTATTACATTCGTCTCTCATTGTCAAAATCATACAGACTACTATATTCATTCGTAGTTGTCCTCTCCACTTTTCGGAATCGTAGTAGAGAGTTCAACAGGTACTCCTTTTATTCATCATGATACATACCATCAAGATTGCGAGGAATATCAATTCGCACTAATTCAACCAATTCATACTAACACATTGATGATCATTCAAAAATCAGGGAGACAATAACATTTTGAGAAAGAATTGCATACATCAGATATCTATTAAGATTGAATCCGACAAGTAATGATTCCTCAGTCATCTAAACCAACCGACCACCAGTAAAGCAATGGAAGATGGCTGTGAAAGAGTTCACATTACAGTCGTTTTCAATCCAATAGATCAGTCTTTTAAAAACGGTTTAAATCGAAAATTACCGGACGGGAATTTTAAAATAACCATACCCGATCTTGGCTTTCCCAAGGCCCTTTGTATTTTGGAAAATATTCCGATGAATTCACTCATGCATATATAATTCTACTAGCCATGTAAATTATCATACGCAAGTAACATTCATCAAACAAATCACACTCGTGCTTATGCGTCATGCGTCTAATGTTCTGAGGAACTCATGCTTGCATATATAATTATACTTCCATGTAAATTATCAAATGCAACTACATCCTCAACATTCTAGAATACGTGTCAAACATGAAAATTCCACAACAATCATACATATTTGGCGACTGGTTTTCGGTTTTAAAATAATTTTAAACATTAGGGGTTGATTTGCAATTCATGAGTATATTCAATTACGCAACATTCTAGACATGAATCCTAGGCATTTCCAACCATCAATGCATGTCTATCCTTGTGCGCATACCATATATTTAACCAGGGCACCGCCCACAACATGCAATATTCAGCTAGCTTGACTAAGTCAAGACAACATTTCTAATCATGCATTAATATATATTGAATAATAAACATTTGCAATTCAGCCCTCTAATTATTCCAGTCCCAAAAACATGTATATCCGAGATCCATCCCCATAATCGAAACAAGGCATAAAGGTTAGCAACCCTATGAGCACTGTGTAGTCCATTTAGAGGTTCATAAACATTTGGATTTTAAAACTTGACCACCCTGTTTTATATAATTGACTTAAATTCGGTTTTGAAAATCATTTCGGTTCAGTCAATTTCAGTCTGGTTTGACCCGGTTCGGTCCGGTCTAAAATCCGGTTCGGTCCGGTTTTAATTTTAAAATTTTGTTCGGTCCGAACCGGTCCAATAAAATAGGGTTTGGTTCAGTTCAACACATAAAACCGGTTCGGTTAGATCCACTTAATTACCCCGGTTCGACTCGACCCGATAAGTTCGAACCGATTGAGAAAACCCGGTTCGATTTAAATCTGTCCCGGTTTGACATATTGGACCGGCCCAATAATTAAAATTTCAAAGGTTGGGCCGAAATGTTTACTTGTGGCCTAAGTAGGGTTTTAAAGTCCAAAAATGTATAACTTAGCCACCAAGTAACATTAATCATATAAAATAATTTCTAATATTAAATATATATATATATATATATATATAAATATTTCAGCCAAATCAAGACATATATATATATATGAGTGTGTGTGTGTGTGTGTAAAAATCGGCACAATATATAATATATATATTTATTTAATGTCAATATCTTAAATAGGGTAACAAATATACTGACAATATATTTTCTCAATCTTTTAGGCAATTAAATCTACCAATATTATCTTTAACCCTATTAAATAATTAGATATATTGATAGAAATATATATTTCTATATATTTATGTGAATCTATCCTAATGTTCCCAATTATAGATATATTGTTACCTTAATTAAAAATTAAAATATGGTAAACAATATATATAACAATTTCGGTCGAATTTTTGTAACTTGGTGCCTAAGAAATTAAAAAAAATTACCTTGCAACTTCTTAGGGTTAGCCGAAATTAACAAGAAATTGGAAACAAGTTGTCAAGTTTCAAGATCAAATTTTAATAAGATCTACAATCAAATGTTTGATTTTGATAAATATTACACTTTTCTTGAAGATCATGAACATCAATTTTATCCAAGAACATCATGAAAATTTCGGTTTCACCAAAACCCTAAAAATCGAAAATTTAAATTTTTCTTCTTAAAATTTTCGGTTTTTAATCTTAAATTTCAAGAATATCAATTTATCAAAATCATGAACTCCTAACACAAGCTCTGATACTACTGTTAGATTACGGCCGAGTAATCACTACAGAAACTTAAACAAAGTACATGCTAGTAATCGAAATTACGCAGCGGAAGATTCGCACATACCTTTAAGATGGTCCGTAGACCCATGATCTTCTCTAGAGGGAGTTCACGATCCTCCGTCGGGACCCGTAGAGGTTCTTGTTAGAGAAGCCCTACGTGGTGCAAGCTCCACAACAAAACCTCTGATCGATTCTTGGCACGGGGACAGATCTCTGGAGTGTTTGCTTGGAAAGCAAATTGGCACACCCTTGGTGTATGAGGTTCGGCCGGCTTTTGTGTGTGATGGGGAGAGGGTTTTCTCTTAAATCAACACAATGGAGGAATTATGATTAACCCTAATTAAAACCCTAACACCCCATATATATAGGAGGAGTAAAGTGGACAAAAGTCCACTTTAACCCCTCCTAGGGTTTCGGCCGGCCACATGCATAGGGAGGCCCAATTTTGGGCCTCTCATGTCAATTAGGATTTGGGTCTAGCCCAATTACCCTAATGTGATATGTACCTAATTTCCTTAGGTAAACTATACATATTATGGGCTACCAATTACAGCGCCCATCACCAAATGCTTACAATTTGACCACTTGTTTCCAATTACATGTATCGGCCGAACCCTATTGAAATTACAAGGTAAAATTTTTAATTTCTTAGGCCCCAAGTTTACATATTTCGGCCGAAATATATACATATAATATTGTTTACCATATTTTAATTTTTATTAAAGGTAACAATATATCTATAATTGGAAAATATATAGATAGATTCACACAATATATAGAAATATATATAATTATCAATATATCTAGATAAATTATAGGGATAAAGATATTATTGATATAAGTAGTTGCCTAAAAGATTAAGAATATTGTCAATATATTTGTTTCTCTATTAAAGATATTGACAATAAATATATATATATATATATATATTGTTGATTGATTTATATATTACAGATAGAATCTTGACAATATATATATATATGCAATATTGAAAATTATTTACATAACTAATATTTCTTGGTGGCTAAGTTAAGCTTTAGTGGATTTTAAAACCCTACTTAGCCCACAAGAAATGTTTCGGCTGAACCCTATGGGTTTAATGGGCCGGTCCAATTTGCAAATTCGGAGCGGGTTAAACCAATTAGGGTTTTCTTATCGGTTCGACCTATTCGGGTCGGGTCGGGCCGGGGTGACTAAGTGGATCTAAACGAATCGGTTTTGAGTGATGAACTGAACCGAAATCCTATTTTGTTTAACCGATTCGGACCGAACCATATTTTAAATAAAACCGGCCCGAACCGGATTGAACCGAAATTGACTGAACCGAATCGGATTTTTCGAAATCGAATTCAAGTCAATTAATAAAATGGGATGGTCAAATTTTAAAATCCAAATGTTTTCGAACTTTAAAATAGTCTAGACAGTGCTCGAAGGTTTAAAATTTTCACGTTTTAATTAAACCTTAATGCCTAGTTTCGATTTTAGATGGCTGAATTGCAGTTGTTTACTTTTCGTCACATATATTTATTAGAACTGTCGTCTTGCATGAAAATTGCATGTTGGGGCCAGAGCCCTGGTTAAATATATGGTTTGCGCACTATGATAGACATGTTATGATGGTTGCAATTGCCTAAGATTCATGTCTAGAAATTCGCATAATTGACTGTAAGCATGAATTGCAACTCAGCCCCTAATATTTTAAATATTTTTAAAAACAAAAACCAGTAGCCAAATATGCATGTTTGATGTGGAAGTTTCATATATGACACGTATGCTTGAATGTTGAGGATGTAACCGCATGTAATAGTTTACTTAGAAAGTATAATTATGTATATGCTAGCATGAGTTCCTCGGAACATAGACGCATGACGTGTATGCATGATGTGTGGTTTGGATGATAAATTTGGCTTGCAATGACGATTTGCTTGTGAAGTAGAATTGTATATGCATGCGTAAATTCATCGGAATATTTTTTTCAAAAACAAAAAGGGCATTGGGAAAGCCAAGATCGGGTATGCTTATTGTGAAATTCCTGTTCCGGTAATTTGCGATCAAAACCAATTTAAAAGACTGGTCTATTGAATCGAAGACGATGGTAATGTGAACTCTGCCACAACCCCCTTCCCTTGGTTTACTGGTGGCCAGTTGGTTTAGATGGCTGAGGAATCATTATTTGTATTCCATCTAAATAGATATCTGATGTATGCGATTATTTCTCAAAATGTTATTGTCTCTCTGATTGTGCATGATTATCAATGTATTAGTAACGAATTACAGCATAGATGGCATCATCATGTGCTAATGAGCTTTTGATTGAGACGAACTACGACTCGTGGAGCAAACGCGTCAGTACACTGCTGGAGGGTCAAGGTCTTATAGACCACATTCAAAAGACAATGAGCTGCCCAGATGCTGGTCACACTAAGGGACAAGCATTCGCCCATTTTCAATAGGAGCAAGATGACAAGAAAGTAAAGGAAATACTGCTGTCTGAGATGTATCAGGACTTCCATGATGAGTATAAGGATTTTCCCCGTAACAAAGGACATCTTGGATGCTCTCTACCTGAAATACGGAAATGACATAGCAGTTATACTGCACCCACTTATACCAGCTATGGAAGATTGCCTAAACAGCAACAGCAAAAATGTACTTGAAAAGGTATACAAGCTCATCGACATGTTAAGACCACTCGAAGAAGAAAGTCAAATGGGTGAATGGGATAAAAATCAAGCCATCATCGGGATTCTCCCGAAGTCTTGAAGAGCAGCCAAGGCTTTATTGACTGTTAGTGGTTCCGTGCTAGATCTTGCATCTGTCCTGAAACTGATCGAGATGGAAGAAGCTCGATTGGCATCAATTTCGAAAGATACAAAGTTGTCAAGACAAGATGGGTTGAGAAAGAGGAAGAACCGGAATAAGGGAAAGAAACAACAGGCTGTCGACGGTAAAATGTTGACTAAGCCTAAACAGGGCAGTCTCATAAATCTGAGATAGTCTGCGGGAACTCCAGCCCATGCCGCATAGGCGATGGTGCAGGGTCCAGCAAATCGCACCCTAAAAAGGTATGCGATGTTGGTTAGGTTTTGGAAGCTTTAGTTTCCTCAACTGTCATGTTAACTGACTCAAATCCTTCTTGGATTCTTGATTCAGGCGCAACGGACCACATAGCTAACGACAAAGGACTATTTGCCAAGTTTAGACGATTGTCGAAGGATTCTAAGAGGATTTACATTGGTGACAACTCACAAGTTGAAGTCATATGAGTAGGGAACTGCAAGTTGTCTATGAGCAATGGAAGGACCATACTTCTTGAAAATGTCCTTTTTTGCTCCAAGAATCCGTATAAATGTTGTTTTTGTTTCCGCTCTTATGAATAATAAATTTGTTTTATCATTTGAGAAGACCATTGTTCGAATAAATAAAGGCAACGTCTTATATGGACATGCATTTTCCTCTAATAAGCTCATTATCATGGATTTGAATTGTAGTATAAATTCGAATATAATGTATGCTATAACCTCCAAGGAAGCAGAGATTTACACGACTGGATGGCATGCGAAGCTCGGACATATAATCTATGAAAGGGTTCAATCGTTAGCTCGACGAGGGGTTCTACCCGGAACCAGCAATCTGGTTATACACACTTGCCATGACTGTCTAGCTGGAAAGTCCATCCGCAAACCATTTGGCGAAGCACAACGAGTCGAGTACCCATTGCAGCTAATTCATTCCGACGTATGTAGACCAATGAACGTAACCGCTAGGGGTGGTAAACGATACTTCGTAACTTTCGTTGACGACTTTACCCGTTGTGTTTACTCATTTGATTACTCGCAAATCCGAGGCCATAGATTGCCTTATAAGTTTTCTGAAGCTCGTAGAGAATCAGCAGGAGCGAAAGGTGAAAACCATACACACTGATAGAGGTGGAGAATATCTCTCTAATAAGTTTGATAATTTGTGCAAAGAAATAGGGATTGCCTGTCAAACGACAATTCCGTACACACCGCAACAAAATGGTGTGGCTGAACGTCGTAATCAAACACTCCTGGACATGTTCAGAACTATGATGTTGCAGGCACAACTACCAATCTCCTTTTGGGGAGACACATTATTGACTGCCAATCATATAGTAAACCTTGTTCCGTCAAAAGCGGTGGACACGACACCATATGAGCTATGGACTGGTAGAGAGTTAGACCTTACCAGGTTGCGACCCTGGGGTTGTGCGGCCTATACACACACAACTGATAGCCGTTTCGGCAAGTTGGGACCCATATGACTAAAGAGTATCTTCATAAGGTATTCAGAGAACTCTAAGGGTTATGTATTTGTGTCAGCTCAAGAAAATGGTAGCGTGGTCGAACTGTTGGATTACGGGGCAGATTACTACGGAAACATAAACACATGTACATGTTTGTAATCAGAATTACGCAGCGGAAGATGTGCACATACCTTAAACCTTTTCTGTAGTCCCAAGGATCCTGCTGAGGGAGTTCACGATCCACCAAACGGAACCCATATAAGTTCTTTTTAAGGAAGTCCTACGCAGTATTAGCTCCACAGCAAAGCCTCTGATCGATTCTTGGCAATGACGGATCTCCGGAGTGTTTGCTCGAAGCAAATTGGCAAACCCTTGATGCTTGGTGGGTTCGGCCGAAACTTGTCACAAGTATTTAGGGAAGAGGGTTTTTCTCTCAAATCACCACTTAGGAGGAATTGTGAATTACCCTAGTGAAAACCCTAACACCCCTTATTTATAGGAGGAGCAAAGTGGACAAAAGTCCACTTTGCCCCTTTATTATTTCGACCGACCTATATGTGTAAAGGAGGCCCAATTTTGGGCCTCTCATGTCAATTGTGATTGGGTCAAGCCCAATTTCCCTAATGTGACATTTACCCAATTTCTTAGGTAACATACACATATTAATGAGCTTCCATTTACGGCGCCCAATCACCTTATGCTAACAACTCTCACTCGCTGGAATTGGAGGGTGCCTGTTAATGTATTGTTGTCCAAATCGCATCATCTTCTTCTGATTCAGAGCACTCTTATGATCTTGCCCCTGCTTCCGAATAGTTCATACAAGGTTTTCCATGCGACCGACGGATACGACGGGCATCGTGCTACTCTTCTGTTAGGAGTATTGTAGCGCCCGCGGAACGTTGATTCCCTGTCTCAAATCAACCTGTTAAAAATATCAATTTGTATCGCGATGTATCTTAGGTCAACTGATAATTCTCCTATTGCTCAGTTTCCACATAGGAAAACTTCTCCATGGCATCCGTACAAGTATTCAAAACCTTCAACTAATATCCGGTTGGTGACCACCTAGTGAATACAAGAGTCAGTGAATTACAGGTGAACTTGACCATCCCCATAGCTCATACCCTTAGTCAAACCCAACCGGTTTCCAAAGACGTGGTAACATGGCCTTTTTCTTCAGCACTGCGCTCATACGCCGGGAAGTGAACATTGAGCCTGACCTTAGATATGAGTTCTGAGTCCATAAGGATACTTCGGGTGCCTCTTCATAAGGCTCCCGGGATCAAACACACGCTCGAGGTGAATAAGTTTGCGCCCATCCGAATCTCGAGGATTCTACCTAGCACAACCTAGCATGACCCCGTGGTCGAACATGGCACGCGGAATATGAAGCACGCGTCGATAGCATACCCGAACATCGTCAGGCGTGGGATATGTCAATAATGCTATCGCAGACTTTCATCAGGCCCAGAATGTGGTTAATGACGAACTAAGTTCATCACCGGCGAAGTGCAAAACGAAGATCATCTCGTGTTAAACTGAAACCAAATGATTGTTTTGCGTAACCAAGTTTCCCAACTGGTTCTTTGCCAGTCTTGCTTCGGCAAAGGTCCCCCTCTCCTACAAGACGACCATGCCAGTGTGATAAGGCAAGGCCCACATTCTACATAATTTGTGCAAATGATTGCGTCCTCCTACGAATCAGCTTATAGACCGTAAAATCTGATGTTCAAACATTATGACGTCGATAAATCATAAACTCGAATTGAAATTCTTTCATTTATCAAAATGTAAATTTCAATTATCAAAATGTTATCACAGATTATACGCCCAGTTCTAACCCCTAAGTAATCCAAGCAGTTTAACATGCTTTTCAAATGTCTCTTTGCGTAATGGTTTAGTTAATGGGTTCGCCACCATGTCATCAGTGGGCGAGTATTCTAAAGTGATTGTATTGTCTTCTACCGTAGATTTAGCATAATTATATTTCACATCAATGTGTTTATTCCTGGTAAGGTACTTTGGATTCTTTACTGCCGCTATGGTTGCTTGACTGTTAGAGAACACCTTCACAGGTTTACTCCCGACATCGCCACCAAGAAGCGCAGTAAGAAGCCTTTTCAGCTTGACCGCTTGTCCGTTTTTTGAGAGAACAACAAATTCTGATTCCATTATAGACAGCGCGACACAGGATTGGTTCTTGCTCGTCCATGAAATTTCGGCATCACCAAGGAGAAATACTCCTCCTGTGGTGGACTTACGATCGTCTGAATCGCCACCATGGTCGGCGTCACTGAACCCGGTCAATTCTAACTTCCAGCCCTCATAGCATAGTACGTAGTCGGCAGTACCTTTCAGATATCGCATGATCCGCTTTACAGCTTTTAAATGTTGATAGCCAGGGTCTGATTAGAATCTTGTTACTAGGCCCACATCGTAACAGATGTCCGGACAAGTGCAAAGCATGGCGTACATTAGACTTCCGACAATGCTTAAATACTCTGCACTTCTCATCCGCTCTTATTGGTTCTTCGGGCCGTCGCGCTTTGACAACGCGCACCCGAATACTACCGGTGTTTCCACGGGTTTGGCATCTTTTAATTTAAACCTTCTCAACAGTTTGTTGATGTAGGCTTCCTGAGATAGACACAGTCTCTAGGCGACACGGTCTCTAGCAATCTTAATGCCAAAGATGTACGTAGCCTCTCCCATGTCTTTCATCTCAATACAGATGCCATCCAGGACTTTGATTCATGCATGAAACTCACCTCGCAGCAATGAGTATGTCATCCACGGATAAAGTTAAGATGACGTACTTAGACCCGGAGGTCTTTGTATACACGCATGGATCCTCGTGAAGATTCACGAATCTGTTTCCAACGATCTCCTAGTGGAATCTGCGGTACCATTTCCGAGACGATTGTTTAAGACCATAAATGGATCTTTGGAGTTTACAAACTTTACGTTCGTTACCAGGAGTAATGAAACACTCTGGTTGCTCCATATAGATCTCTTCCTCCATGTTTTCATGGAGGAATGCGGTCTTAACATCCATTTGGTGCAGCTCTAAATCGAGGCATGCGACCAATGCTAGGATTGCCCTGACTGTGGTGTACCATACAGTCAGTGAGTATGTCTCATCAAAGTCCACTCCATGAAGCTGGGTGTAACCTTTCGCAACCAATTGAGCTTTGTATCGCTCGACATTTTCATAAGCAATGAGTTTCAGTTTCAGATCCCACTTTGCCCTATGGCCCTGCGGTTAGCAGGTAAATCAATTAAAGACCATACCGAATTGGCTTTCATTGAGGCGATCTCTTCCTCCATTGCTTTCCTCCATTCCTTCGCTTGAGGTCCTTCCAACGCTTTTTGAACCGTTACCGGTTCGTCAACAGAATTTAGGGTGAATATTTCACCCTTCTCGATGGGATACTTCTTGGGAGAAGTTCAATGCCTTTGACTTCGTCTAGGCTCGTTAATCCCATCTTGAGTTTGAACGTTGCTCCCACTCGGAATAATGTTTTATATCGGAGCATCACTCCCACTGGGAACAAGGGCAGTGCTAGAACCTTGACCTACAACTTTTCTTGGACGACCTCTCGGTCTCGGGATTCTACCTCCGAGATTAATTCCTTGATCACTAGGATCTGGAACCAAGTTGGTTGATCCACTCCCCTGGGAACAATGGGTAGTTGTGGCATTATTGGATTTTCATCCAGCGATCCGGCTACGTGATTATCAGGTTCAATTTGATTCGCACCTGCAGCAACAGTGATTTGTGTGGTAGGATTGGCTCCTCCGACTGGATTTACTATAAAAATATCCCCATCTTCATTTACCATTTCATTCACTTGTATTGTTGCCTCAAATCTCCCACTCGAAGTAAGTGGGACCTGACTATCATCGTTATCATGCTCCAATTCGATCAAGACTTCGTCTGTTTTCATTTCACCAAGCGTTGGAAATTCGTCCTCAAGGAATGTAACGTCTCATGTTCGACCACGGCACCATTATCACAAGCTAATTTAAACATGTATCCTTTAAGAGTAGTTATCATACTCTCGGTTCAAATACTTGTTTAATGCGCAAGTTAATGTCGCGTGATGATAAGATTTAACTCGTTGTCATTCCTGTTAGCTTTTATGGCGTCGTGTTTGACCAATTTTGTTGGAACATAGTTCTACATTGATGTGAGTCAACTGGTTTTCATCCCTTAGGGAACGTCCGTTGTTGAACTCTTACAAACTATGCCAGTTGTAGTGTATTATCGATATGAATGTCTTACCAAACTTCTCGTTCAAGGAATTTAGTGGGAGAGTCATTTTACCGACATCATTCTTTTCATTAGCTAATTCATCTCAAAGACTTATCCATCTATGAACTGTGAATTGGGCTTTCGCCTTATGCGTCAGTTGATACTTTACAAGTTCGTGGTAGATCATGGAGCATACCTCTTTTCATAGTGAAAGTATTGAATGAATTATTCACAAAGGGAGGCAAATGAAAATTTCAACATTCATTCATTAAAACACTTCATCATTAAATTCGTACTCTAAAAACGATGTGTTCCGTCTTTCGAGGTACACACGCTTGTGGCGC
Source organism: Clarkia xantiana subsp. parviflora (assembly GCA_036873135.1). Classification (NCBI taxonomy): domain Eukaryota; kingdom Viridiplantae; phylum Streptophyta; class Magnoliopsida; order Myrtales; family Onagraceae; genus Clarkia; species Clarkia xantiana. Next base: position 11,645,930 of record JAPTYO010000012.1, on the reverse strand, counting down.
CTATTCCTAGTTCAACCCATGGTATAAATCGTTACGTTTCCAAAATTCAATTTAATTTAATCCAATCTTTTTCGTACATGTTCATCATTATGGAATTTATATAATGGAGTACTGACAAGTACGAAAGAGATAAATCGGTTCGCTCTTAGAACTATGCAATCAATGGATATTAATGGTATTTTGATGTTTCACGATATTAGATGAATGAGTGTGAGTATATTTGTTTGCTCCGACCAATTACACTTAGCGAATATTTCGGATTCAACTTCGTTTCGGATCGATCTCATTTTATTGGGTCGATTAATTTTGACAAGTAGATCTCATTTCGAATCGAATAGAAACTACTTTATTCAATAAATTCGAATCTTAATCAACCAAAATTCAAACATAAAACGAACAAATATAAAATCCATCAACAACAATAATAAGGTTTCTAATCATAGATTGAAGCTTCAATGAAGGTAAGATAGACAAGCAGTCACGACCACGTTCAGCGTTCCACCTGAAAAGAATTCACAAGTGAATTTGATCAGATGTCTTGCATCAAATAAAATTTATTTTAGTTCTATATGTGTGGTAAACGAGGCGTACCTATTAGGGCACACGAATCAACGGTGGTTTGCACCGGACCATCGTTTAGACTTTTTATTGCTGGGTTTAGCCAAGCATTTCCGAAGACCGTCGAATCTGTCATCGGTTGTCTCGGGTTCTTTGAAGGTGTTTCCTTCCTCATGGTTGGCCTCGTACAGATCCACGGCCGTCTTAATCGATGTGATCAAACATGTGAGTCCATTATCATCAGCAAACCATGAAAGAGGAAACATCTTCATTACTTTCCGAGCTCTTTTCCATATGTCTAATTTGTCAACGGGATCATGAGCGGTTATAACACCGTCATCACTGCCTAAAATACTATAGTATTCTGCCATGAGGTCTTTTGCTTCAGCGGCCTTTCCTCCACCGTAGCGGAGGCGAATGGCACACCAAAGATGCAATGCACTGATCTCCATAAACTCCTACTCTACTTCAACTGAAAGTTTCGAGTAAATCAATTCTCGTGTTGTCCGATCGTTCCTCAACCTTTTCTTGCTGTAGTAGGGGTATGGCTTTCCATATTCGTCCGTCTCGATCCTTGTTGCTTTCAAATTGATTCGCTCATCAACATCCTCAGCAATGAGGAGATCCTCAACATTGTCTTTCCATTCATCATAATTCATATCATCCAGATTGTGAGGTTCATAGAAGCGTACTGACCCAGCCATGAAAACTAACACATTGATAATCATGCATAATCAGGGAGACAATAAAATTTTGTGAAAGAATTGCATACATCAGATATCTATTAATAAGATGGAATACGACAAATAATGATTCCTCAGCCATCTAAACCAACCGGCCGCCAGTAAACCGAGGGAAGGGGGTTCGAGAAAGAGTTCACATTACCGTCGTCTTCAATCCAATAGATAAGTCTCTTAAAACGGTTTTATTCGCAAATTACCGGAACGGGAATTTTAAAATAAGTATACCCGATCTTGGCTTTCCCAAGGCCCTTTTTGTATTTGTAAAATGTTCCGATGAACTTACGCATGCATATACAATTCTACTTCACAAGTAAATTATCATAGCAAACCAAATTCATCAACCAAACCACACATCATGCATACGCGTCATGCGTCTAATGTTCCGAGGAATTCATGCTTGCATATACATAATTCTACTTACTAAGTAAACTATCACGTGCAGCTACATCCTCAACATTCAAGCATACGTGTCATACATGAAACTTCCACATCAAACATGCATATTTGGCGACTGGCTTTTGTTTTGAAAACGTTTTAAATATTAGGGGCTGACTTGCAATTCATGCTTACAGTTAATCATGCGTGTTTCTAGACATGAATCCTAGGCAATCGCAACCATCACAACATGTATGTCCTAGTGTTCGAACCATATATTTAATCAGGGCTTTGCCCCCAACATCCAGCTAGCTTGACATAATCAAGACAACACTTCTAATAAATATATGTGACAAAAAGTAAACAATATCAATTCAACCCTCTAATTAATCCTCCCTAAATCATGCATTTCCGAGATCCATCCCCATAATCGAAACTAGGCATTAATGTTTAATCAAAATATGAAAGTTTTAAACCTTGGAGCAATGTGTAGACTATTTAAAGTTCGAAAACATTTGAATTTTAAAACTCGACAATCCTATTTTATTAATTGACTTGAATTCGATTTTAAAAATCCGGTTCGGTTCAGTCAATTTCGGTCCGGTTCGGTTCGGGTCCAGTAAATCTGGTTCGGTTCGGTTCGATTTTAATTTTTTAAAATATGGCTCGGTCTGAACCGGTCCAAAAAAATAGGGTTCGGTTCAACACACAAAACCGGTTCGGTTAGGTTCACTTATTTACCCCGGTTCGACCCAACCCGGCTAGGTCGAACCAATTAAGAAAATCCGGTTTGGTTTTAATCCTATCTGGTTTTGTAAATTGGACCGGCTCATTAAACCCATAGGGTTGGGCCGAAATAATCTTGTGGGCTAAGTAAGGTTTTAAAGTCTACTAAAAACTTAACTTAGCCTTGAAGAAATATTAATTATGTAAAATAATCTCCAATATTGCATATATATATATATATATATATATATATATATATATATATATATATATATATATATAATTCGGTCATATAATAAATATATACATATTTATTTCCAAAATTCTATCTTTAAGACAAAATCAATCAACAATATATATATATATATGTATATAAATTTCGGCCCCAGCATATATATATATATTTATTTATTTATTGTCAATATAGGGAAACAAATATATTGACAATACATTTTCTTAATCTTTTAGGTGACTACATCTATCATTAATATCTTTAATCCCTATAATTTAGCTAGATATATTGATAGTTATATATTTCTATATATTTAATGTGAACCTATCTATATATTTCCAATTATAGATATGTTGTTACCTTTAATAAAAATTAAAATATGGTAAACAATAAAATTAAGGAATTTCGGCCGAAACTTGTAACTCGGTGCCTAAGAAATAAAAAAAAATTACCTTGTAAATCTCATTAGGGTTCGACCGAATAACACCAAATTGGAAACAATGGTCAAATTTAAAGATCAAATTTTAATAAGATCTACAATCCAATGTTTAATTTTGATAAAAATCCACTTATTCTTGAAGATCATGAACATCAAATTTTACTAAGAACATCATGGAAAATTTCGGCCCTACAATTGTAAAAATCAGACATTTTAAATTTTCATTCTTTAAAATTTTGGCCATCACCTTTAAAAATCAAGAACATCAATTTATCAAAATCAAGAATTTCTAACACATGCTCTGATACCACTGTTGGATTACGGGGTTGACTACTACGGAAACATAAATAAGGCACATGCTTGTAATCAGAATTACCCAGCGGAAGATGTGCACACACCTTTCTGTAGTCCCCAAGGATCCTGCTGAGGGAGTTCACGATCCACCGGACGGAGCCCGTAGAAGTTCTTGTTAAGGAAGTCCTACGTGGTATTAACTCCACAGCAAAGCCTCTGATCGATTCTTGGCAAGGACGGATCTCCGGAGTGATTTGCTCCACGAAAATTGGCACACCATTGGTGCTTGTATATGGTTCGGCCGAAACTTGTTCTAGGGGGAAGGGTTTTCTCTCAAATCACCACTTAGGAGGAATTGGGTCAAGCCCAATTACCCTAATGTGACATTTACCCAATTTCTTAGGTAACGTATACATATTAATGGGCTCCTAATTATGGTGCCTTATCTCCATATGCTAACACATTATGGTGATGAAGCCTGACATAAGAATTTATGTTGTCTCCACTAAAGCCAAGAGGTATATTAATCTTGAAAGATCACATGAAAAGTCGTTTGCAGAATCAGGAAAGCAATTGGTGTCGTCCAAGATAGAAGAACAATCCACTCCCAACTTCAAAGAAAAGAAGAGAAACGAGATGGGATTTTCTGACAAAATACTTGCCAAAACCAAAAGCGGGACCATAATCCTTACTTGGCACGATAAACCCCTCTCACACATAACATCTCGGTGGTATTGCGAGAGATGGAGAAACTCAAACTTGACGACCCACCTCCAGTGAGGAAAATCCTATAGATCAACAGGTAAACGACTACTGTCTTTACAATCGTGTTAAGGGTCACGATACAAATGATTGTGTCGCCTTAAAACAAGAAATTGAAGCCCTCATCCAAATGGAAAAATTACAGAATTTTGTGGAGAAACCCTTTAAAGCTCCAAGAAAATGGAGCAGAAGCCCTACAAGACAGTCCCGCTCTCCCCCACACAATAATGTTATCGCAAGAGGATTCACTTCGGGAGGGAAACCAGCTCAGCCCGCGAGGTGTATGCCATCCAAATCTCCACGACAGCCATAATATGGAAAAGACCTTGAGATCCCGACCAGGTGGTTATCAGCTTCACTACGGATGATCTCATGATGGTGAATCAACCTCATAAAGACGCCATAGTAATCACAGCCACAATGGCTGAATATGAAGTCAAGAGAGTCCTCATCGACAGTGGAAGCTCGACGGATATCCTTTTCTATGAAGCTTTCCTAAACCTGGGACTCACTAAGAAGGACTTGAGCAATGTTGATTTACCTTTGGTGGGTTTTTCAGAAAAAAAAACTACCTATCATATGGGTGTTATCCGATTACCAGTAATACTGAGGAATGAAAAGAAGGCTTTGAAGATCGACATACTTTTCATAGTCGTCGACGCTGCCTTTGCTTACAATGACATCATCAGAATGACTACTCTCAATCCCTATCACATTATCCCCTCAACTGCACATCAAGACATGATTCCCGACACCACACGGAATTGGGGAGGTTAGGGGGAACCAAACCAAGTATCAACGTTGTTACGTCACTTTAATGCGACGTCGCAATCAAAGAGAAGTCATCGAGACAATTCCTAATTAAAAATTTTTATATTTCCTATGTGGCTAATTTTTTCATCTTTGATTTTTATGTAACTCAAGAATAATGAGATATTTGAAAGGTACGACAGACTACAAGCTGTACTATGAGGGAAGTAAGTTATAAATGATAAGATATAGTGACGCCGACCATGGTGGTGATCTAGATGATCGTAAGTTCGCCTCAGGAGGAGTGTTTCTCCTTGCTAATGTCGACATCTCTTGGATGAGCAAGAAGCAATCATGTGACGCGATGTCTACTATGAAATCCAAATTCGTAGCTCTCTCAAAGAATGCATAGGAGGCTGTCTGGCTAAAAAGACTCTTGACCGCCTTGCTTGACGTCGAGGACGGGAGTAAGCATTTGTGCATTTACTCTGACAGTCAAGCTGCGATAGGGGCAGTCAAGAATCTGAAGTGCCAGAGTAGGAAAAAAACACATTGATATAAAATACAACTATGCAAAGAGTCTGGTAGAAGACAAGCTGATCACAGTCGAATTCATGCCTTCAGAAAACATGGTTGGATCCATTGACTAAACTCTTACGCAATGATATTTTTGAAAAGCGCGTAAAACTGCGTGTGCCATGTTCGACCACGAGGTCAGGCTCGGTTGTGTTAGACGGAATATTTCAAGATTCTGAAGGACACAAAATTCTTCACCTTGAGCGCTGATCCCGGGCGCTGAATGAAGCAGCATCCGAAGAACCCTTACCACTCAGAGCTCATGTCCAATGTTGGGCCCAATGTTTTCTCCCAGCCGTACGAGCACAGTGCCCGAACAAAAAGGCCAAGTGACCACGTTTTGGGATCCGGTTGAGTTTGACTAAGGATATGAGCAATGAGGATGGTCATGCACATCTGGAATTCTCCGACTCTTGTATTCACTTGGTGGCCACCAGCCGAAGATTCATTGAAGGTTGTGAATACTTGTACAGATGCCATGGAGAAGTATTCCTTAAGGGAAACTAGGCAATTGGAGAATAACAGTTGACCAGGGGTACAACGCGGCACAAAGAAGAAACATGCTGGGAATCAACGTTTCACGGATGCTACAATACTCTTAACTGATGAGTTGAAGTTTATAGTGTCTGCCGGTCACACGGAAAACCTCGTATGAACAATACAGAAACTAGATTGGATCAAAGAATAAATATTGATGTGTTGGGCAACAACATATTAATAGGCACCCTCCCATTCTGGCGAGTAGGAGTTGTTGACATTTGGAGTAAATGGGTCGCCGTAATAGGAGCCTATTAATATAAGCCCAACATGCTAAGTCTAATTTGGGGTATGGCACATAAGGGATTTCGGGTCAGGCCGAAATCCCCATTGGCCATGCGCGGCCCAAAAGGGTCGGCCGTATTAGACTAGGGGTTCGACCGAAACAAGCAAAAGCCCTCCAAGGGTTTTGCTCACCTCCTCTTATAAATAGGAGTTGTTAGGGATTTCTTGGGGTTGGTCACTCTCTCCCTTTTAGTTGTCAGAAAAGAAATACCCTCTCCATTTCTCTAAAGGGTTCGGCCGAACCTAACATCACCAAGAGTAGGTGCCGAATTACATCAAGTAATTTACCCCAGAGATCCATCCAGCGAGCGTATTGAAGAGGCTTTGCTGTGGAGACCATAGCTTGCGGATTGCTCATTAACCAGAGTTCCCATAGGAAACCTTCCAGCATTCCGTGAACTCCCTCGTTGACGTCTTGGCCTACGGATCGCATTAATTGATATGTGCACTCTTTCAGCTGTGTAATTAGTTACCTAACATATACCTGGTTTTGATCCGTACTAATTCTCCCTAGAATCCAACGAAGTTGGATGCGTATCCGTCATTTCTTTCGTCCGCCATGAGCGATGAGCGGCCGTGCTTTTCTTTAGGTGTCGAAGCATGAAGTGTTGCTCTAACACCTTCTTGACAATGTATGTTTTTTTCATATGTCTATTTTTTGGTTGGGGGCATCCTTTTGTACATGGTGGGGTGGTTTGGGGATGGTAAATTTTCCCTATTTGAATAGGAAGTTGCTCTTGCAACTCTAGTATTCTTCTAATGTTAAAGCTATTGATGACCCTTGCAATGACTTCCCCCATTAGTGTTGGATATTCGGCCACCGATTTTTAAGGTGTATCAAAATGTGATCCACTACTTGGAGATTATGGGAAGCCTCCACGTGAGTAGTGGTTGTAGAGTTGAAGGGTCGAAGGACCTCCTCTTTGGTCTTTGCTATGTCATATTGTTGATAGCCTTACATCTCAGTAGGTAGGCATATAGTTTTTTGTTCGTATCGTGTAGACGGCGCCTATGATGGATCACGGGCTTCAGATGTGATATGTCACGTGCTCCAAGCGTGCTTTGAGATCCTTATCGTTGTATGTATTTTCTCGTATCCTTCCTCGTGCCTCTCTCGGAAACCTGCAAGAAGGGTGAGCCGGGGTTGTGCCCGACGAACCCTCTCCAATGCTTAAGTAAGTTCCGAGTGCTAGAGAAAGAAAGTAATAGTATTTCTACAGAGAGGTCAGAGCTCAAGAAGGTTGAGTTTCCAATTGCCAATTACCTTGTAATGAATGGCCTTGAGTTCTATTTATAGAGTTCGTGGACATTAATCCGACTAAGGATGGTACTAACCGGGGATAACGCATTATTCACGGATAGACAGGTTTATCTCCTGTTTGGCATCGGAGGGGTCTACAGTGTTTGGTAGGGTCCGCGTATTCATACGGGTATCGTTGTTTCCAAGTGGCCTCTAAGGGCATAGCTCGAGTGAGAGTCACTCGTGCGTCGGGGTCCTCGTATTTGCGGAAGGTGTACGTTGGATTAGTCTGGTCGGGGGATAGTCTGACCGGACTAGTTCGGAAGGACAATGTTCCATACGGACTAGTCCGTAAGGAATTATTATGTCCGGATTAGTTCCGTGGTCCGGATGGGTTAGCCCTATCTAGACTTTTTTATGCCCGATGAGTGATTTTCTCCGGGTCATTTTGTCGGTATCAATGTTTCGGTTTTTAATCGTGTGTGGGATTGACGTGGCGACTAAGTGGAGCCTAAAATGAGTTCAAATTGGGTGTATATCCATCGGTGCCTTTTTAATAAAACCATAAAATTATAAACAAAAAAAAATACAATAATTTTATTTAAAAAATCTGATATATATATATTTCTTAATAGAAAAATCTAAATTTAGGTTTTATTTATTATTTTAAAAAATTACATCTCTTTTAAAAGTATATGTCATTTGTTTTTATAAAATTAATTTTCCCTTTTTAAAATAGCCTTGTCTAATGTTTTGTAATTTTTTAGTATAAAAAATTAAAAGTAACTTAATAACTTATCATTTCTGTTCTACAAAAAAAAAAAGTAAGAAAAATGCTAAAACGACCTACACTTTTTCTACTACAATTTTGGTCGACACTTATAAATGACACAAGGATTTAGATATTTGGAAAATCTGTTCTCTTTATTTCCGGTTGTTTCCTTTCCAAATTTACCCTTTTCGCTTTTAAACTTGTGGATTGATAATTTGTATTATTATTATATTGGCTGAAAAAACTATAATTGTATTATATGATTGATATTCACGTTAATTTCTTTCCTTTTAGACATTGAAGCGATTATTATTTTAATTTTAAGTAAAATAACTATTTTCTCCCTATAAAAATTAAAAGCTAATAAGTATTCCCCTTTAGATTTATTATATAGAAAATAAAAGTATCTAAAGAAATTAAAATGCGTTTGGTCACCCGATGTAAATAACAATCTCACCTATAAAATTAGCCCAAATCTTCACAATAAAAATAAAATATCACATGTAAACTGGGTATGATAGATACTTTATAGTTTATATTTATACTTTATATTGCCAAAATTACTGAACAATGGTGCTACCATTTTTTCAATTATTTTTTAGTTTTTAGGTTTTAATCCAAGGGTTTATATATTTTTATGATTTTTTTTTCCTCTAAAATTCTGTTGAGTTGGGACTGAGTGTATAGTTTGGTTGTGTTTACCTTAGAAGATAAAACTATTTAAACATCATCTAAAGTTGACCCGACCAAAATGTTCACCCAATACAATAGAGTTTTCGAGAACAAAATCATAAAACCTAAATTATAAAACTATATTGTGTTGGGCGAAAAGTTCGGTTGGTTTAAACCACAGATGATAAAAACATTTAGGGTTAAAGATACTTTTGGTGCCACATGTTTGACATGTGTAGGTTTTTGGTGCCATATATTTCATTTTGTAGGCTTTTGGTGCTATATGTTTGAGAGGTTGTATGTTTTTGGTATTTCCGTTAGTCAACAGTTAGTTTGACCATTAAATACTTTTATTTTGTTCAATTTAGTCCTCAAATTTATATTTCTAAAATTTAATATTTACAATTTAGTCCCTATTGTTTGCTCAAGTCACCGTCCAAGGCCGCCGACCGCAACAAAACGGGCCGGCCACAACCCCACGGCGCCGAAAACCACCCCAATTGGTGGTGGCCGGCCCCAATTGGTGGTGGCTACCGCCCCAATCGGGGCCGGCCACCACCAGTGGTGGTGGCTACTGTCCCAATCGGGGCCGGCCACCACCAATTGGGGTGGTTTTCGGCCCCATGCGGTGGTGGCCGGTGCCGTGGGGTGGTGGCCGGTGCCGTGGGGTGGTGGTCGGCCCGTTTCGTGGCGGTCGGCGGCCTTGGAGGTGGTGGGTGGTGGCCGGCGGCCTTGGACGGTGACTTGAGCAAACAATAGGGACTAAAATTGTAAATATTAAATTTTAGAAATATAAATTTGAGGACTAAATTGAACAAAATAAAAGTATTTAACGGTTAAACTATGTGTTGACTAACGGAAATACCAAAAACATACAACCTCTCAAACATATGGCACCAAAAGCCTACAAAATGAAACACATGACACCAAAAACCTACACATATCAAACATGTGGCACCAAAATTAACTTTAACCCAAACATTTAAGCAGTTTTATTCTCTAGATTAACCCGGTCAAACTAAACACCAAACCTAATAAAGTTTTAAAGAAAAACATACTACATTAGCCATTTAAATTAAAGCCTAAAAACTTAAATAAGCCAAAAACTTATTTTAAAAAAGGGCATATATAGGCACCGCTGCTGTGTTTATATTAACAATGCAACCACACGTGATTTTTTTCTTTTTTCGTAAACTTTCATATTTTGGTATTTTGACTTTCTTAAATTGTTATTTATGTCAGAATTTATACTAATTATATTATTTAGGTTTTAATTATTATTATTTTACACGGATGATTAAGGTATATTTATAGTTAGATAATATACAGTTCATTAGAAAATTTGAACAGAACAACCAATTTATTTTTAATTTAAAAATCCAGTTAATATTTAATTTTTTTTTATATAACAACTGCATAGCAGAAACAAATTAATCTACTTTTTGTGTTTGACTTAAGTTTTAAATTTAGAAGCAAATTAAACACACGATATTATTAAGGGTAAACTCGTAAACCAATAACCTATGAAAGAGAATAACAAAGAAGACACTACACGTGTGAATCTTTTAGGGGTCGACCTAAATCACCGTTCCTTTTAGCAGCTCTCAAAAAGTAATTGTCTTAATATATTAACTTTTTAAATCCACCATTTGTCGGATCTAGATTACATGCCCCGCTCTTTTTATTCTAAATTGTGTTTTGTTGTTGTAATTTTGACACGTTTACATTGTGTAGTTAATTTTGTGGATTTTTTTTTAAAAACTATTAGAATCGGTGAACTAGAAAAAATTATTAAATTTAAGAATATATATATATATATATCGAGATTTTAATGGCGAGACATAATCTAATGTGGGAAGTGTGTACAGTTGATCTGAATGACATCTGTCTAGGTAAATTACTGGTAATTGTGATTATTGATTAATGAGTGGTAAATATAAGACTCAATTACTGGTAATGTTGCGAGACGGGGGATCTACCTACACTGCAGGCTGCAATTGCAGAGAGCAGTATATACACGCCCCCAAAAAAAAAAAAAAAAAACTGCTGAGAACTACACGAAGCTGATTCAGTTAGTTGTTTAGAGTATTTGCTGAGGTTGATTCTGCAATTGGTTCGGGGGGGATGGGGCAGAGGACGATGGAGTGGGCTGCTAGAGGGACCCACCTCGGCGGGATCCCCAGGAAGGCTGTGATCATGGCAGTGGGCGCAAGGCAGTGGCGTCTATTCTCAACTCTACCACCGTCCCCAACGCCGACACTCTCCTCCGCCTCGTCCGATCTCGCCCGCCCGGTGTCCCCCTCATCACTGTCAGTAACCACATCTCCACGTCACTCCCGTTTTCCCTCTCTTGTCTTCCAGATTTAACTTCAGTGTCTTTTTGCACTTCTGCATTTTCCTTTACTGCTTTGCTCTCAGTATTCGCACCTTGGTTCTTCAGAATGAAACCTTCCTTTTACCTGCTACAAAAAGCTCTTCAACCTTTTAGAGATTTACAATGTAAAAACTAAATGTGGATTTGATGTAAACAAATGTGTATATTAGCAACAGTGGCATAATGTGTTAAATGCACTGCTCATGTTATGATGCTTCTTTTTACTGTGAATTCAGTCAAACGAACAAGTAGTCACAATATTTTCTGGTTAAAAGTATTTTAATGTACAATTGCTGTCTTGTTGGATTGTTTCATTAGCCATGCAATGCTTCATTGCTGGATTATGGATTTGTTTATCTGTCTTATAGTGTTGAATGCTTTCATGTGAACTGTGGAAGAAAATAAACTGGACGAAATCCTTTTGTAATGAGATAAGAGGAAACTGCTTATGTTGTATAGTATATATAGAGAGTGCAATTTAATAATCTCATAATGATATTATCTAACCTTACCCTTCAAAATACTAAATATAATGATACTAATAATCTCATAACTGTAGAAATGGAGAAAGTGATGCAATTCAACAAGGGAATCTGTTAATAGAGAGGATGTTAATTTAAGCCGTTAAATTGTAGAACCTAGGTGTGCAGTTAATAGTAGGAGTCATTTGTTACTAATACATTCACAGATGTTGGATGGAACAGGAAGTATGCTTGTAAAACTCAGGGTCTGTTCTGAATTATCTGTTACCTATCGAAACCAGCTGATTCTTTAAAAACCTATTCAAATAAGTAAGAAAAAAATCGATGGACAATTTAAAAAATTGAATACATGACTAAAACATGTTAATGAATAAAAATTATCTATTTCAACAGAAAAATAATATTTTTTAATATATATATATATAGAGAGATATATAGAGATATTATTAAGTAAAAAAAATTCATATATTTAAAGCAAATAAATTTTTAACATTTGTTTGAGTCAAACTTATTCGAACTTCACATACTCTATGCTTTTCAAGTTAATCTGAAATTGACCTGCTACCAGTTATTGGTGGATCCAGTTTGGAACCATACTCCACCTAAATAATTGTAACTGGTCTAATAAGATATTGAATATGATTAATTCAATGGAAAGAGAAATCCAATGCTTTGAACTTTGAAGGAAGGAGGTGGTTGAACCTAAATTAGTATATTTATATACTTTTTGGAGCTTTAATCTGAAGAAGGGCTTGATGATGTCATCATAGAAGATCAGGAGATGAAAAGCTTTTTGAAGTTGTAGATTTGTGTTGTTGGGCCAGTGGGCAGACACCTCTTCTGATAGTAGTGATTTTTAGGGTCAATAAGACTCCTAGAAGATTTTGGACACCCCTACATGTGAAGTTGGGTTATGTGATTGATGAATGCAACGTAGTTTCGAATTCGTGGCACCAAAAGTTCCTCATGTTGAGGTTTCTCTTTAAAATTTAAATATGTTATGTGTAGTCCATGTGTCATGCGTCTGTCTTCACCTGCTAACAGCCATTAGCAACACTGGGTGGTAAATTGATTATTCTGCTTTTTTGGCTTTGTAGAGGAAGCATCCGGCAATAGCTGACCAAGTTGTTGAACATAAGGTTGTCTAAATTAGGCTTCTCTTTAAGCAGCAATACTGTAAAGAATTTTTTTTTTTATGGCACAGGATTCTTCTATATTATATTTCCATCCTTGTTCCTTTCAGCTACTCAAACCATTTGGATCAAGAATATTTTTCTTTTGAATGTTGAAGGTTAGGATAAATCATGAGTAGCGCAGTGCAAACCCATTTACGGAAGAGGAATAATGTCATTTTGATATGATGAATATTCCCCTTTGCTTTCCAGTATTGACCGAGTATAATTTAAGTTGAAGTCGCATTTTACACTTAAAAAGCTGATCACTAACCCTGAGATAGTCTAGCTCCAACTTTTACTTTTGTTTTTTGGCTGAATAACTAGCTCCGACCTCTTTTATTTATTTACTTATTAGTATAATGTTCATTCTTGAAATCTTTTCCTTTCATGCAGTAGCTTTTATCTTTATAAACGTTTAGTTATGCAGTGCTGCCTATTTATTTTGAGCATTCAGTTGATTGATTCAGGTTGGATGATCCAGTTATGTGGGGATTCAATGGGTTCCCCACCATGGATGCAGATCAGGCACGATGGGTACTAGCTGCTGAAGATATATGCTTCAAAAACAAGTTGTTTTCGTATATTTTTCGACTGGGTAGGTAATACCTTGTTGTTACCCAGTGCTTACAGTCTGGTTATGACACCCCACGAATTTTCTGCTCGTGATGAAGCTAAACTTATTCATCCTTCCTGTTAAACACTGTTTTTGCTGATGCTTCTTTGTTTTGTTTGGATCGTTTGCACATACCGATTGCTTAACTAGTGTTTTGCAGGAAAATGTATACCTATCACAAGGGGCGATGGTATTTATCAAGAGCACATGAATGAAGCTTTAGAGCGATTAAGTGATGGAGAGTGGCTAGGATATCTCATATCTCTCCCACTAACATAACATCCAGGAATGGTCCAATGTTGTGATTATTTGAACTTCTCCATCCATAAGCATTACTGCTTTCAACAATAGGATATCATGTCAGTGATACTTGGTCGTTATTATTGTACAGTTGCATACATTTCCAGAAGGCAAGGTATGCCAAGTAGATGCACCTATAGGAAGATTAAAGTGGGGAACAGCTAGTCTTATTGATCGAGCTCCCATGACGCCCATAGTCTTGCCAATCATACATCATGGTCTTCAAAAGGTGAGTTCTTTCTTATCACCGAGGTACTTCACTTACTAGTTCTTGATTCATGGTCATAGAGGTTGCTCTTAGACTAGTGTAGCCCAACCAATTCAATTATGAAGATACCATTATTCGATGTTGCATTATCTCAAAATTGCTAACCTCAGATATGCTCTAATGTTTAGGAGTTTAACGTGTTCTTGTTACACTAGGTGAACAAGTCATATTCGATTTTTGACGATTTGGTTTAAAATTAATTGATTTTTCAGGTTATGCCAGAAAGTTATTTATTTGGTAGAAGACCTCCATTTCCCTTGTGTAACAAAAAAATTAATGTGGTTGTTGGGAAGCCAATACAATTTAATCTTCCAGAAATGAGGCAGATGGCAATACGTAATTCTCGTGGTCTAGCACTTCCAACTGCAGGGTGGCCCGGTACTTCGTATGGCCTTGATGAGGCGGCACAGAGGTGCTTATACAGTTGTATATCAGAAAGAATTCAAACTGTCATGGAGAACTTAAGAAGTTTTAAGTAAAATTCCACTTACTTCAAAAGCTTGAGGCGTCGTATGTTATACACGTCTGAGAATCTTGTTAGAGCATTCTTCTCCCACATTTTAGGTGGCAGGTCGCTTATATTGGGATTAGTTTTTTGTTGTTTAGTTGATTTATCATCTCATTGCTGTTTGTTTAGACAATCCCAATTGTTCCAAAAAAGAAACGGTCGGGTGTGAATGTATGAACAAGAAGCGAACTAGGCATTCTTCCAAAAAAAAAAGGAGATGCCAGTGTTTTACTTTAGCTATCAAATGAGCACATTTATGTTGTATACTAACATATTTTGAGTAAATGCAATCATTATGCACATGAGTTGCTGCTTGGTGAGGCAGGTGAGAACATTCATCAATCATGGTTCATCTGGAGCTAAGGAAAACGTCCCTCTAAAAGAGGCAAGTCAGTAGTTTTTGAATTTCAAATATTATGGCTTTCCTATGCTTTAATTTGTTGCGTTACTCAACTGTCTACAGAGAAGTCGAGTAGGTTTTGCAGAAACATCTATTAAATGCAGACATTGATGTAGCTAGCAAGTTTTAATTAGATTCACCAACTAAGTTCCAAGGTCAATGCCTATGAAGTCTGAGCAAACAGGCTGATAAGTCCTGCTTTTGTCTCACTATATCTATATTTCCTTAAGGAAGTTGTTGTGTTAGCACTTAATGCATTTATGTCCATGTTGGCAGTTTGATAGGATTAAGGTTAGTTAAGAAGGTATCATGAAATGATTCTTAATCATATTTAGCAAATGGAAACCCAGACACAAGTGCTGGGATTTAAATATGGATGGGTATGTGACGGTATTGATTACTGCTGAAGAATAGAATCGTCGGGACCAAGTAATATTAAACTAGATCATATTAGATGAATCTGAGAATAGTGAACTTTGGTTAGTGATTTTGTGATCTTGAGGGTGTCACAAACTTGTTCTTCAGAAGAAAACTCATCCTCCAAAAGGCAAAAGAGACTGCCAAATCTGTTACAGTTTTATGCAGACTGGTTGGAGATTCTACTTTGAACACACACCATTTTTGATGCATAGGGACATAAAACTATCAATCAGCAGAAAAAAGGTAAAGGAGATTTGGTGTGGAGGAGCTATTGATTGATGTAGATATGTGATCACCTTTTATTTTCATCCACATAAGGTTGGTGGGCACTAAAACTGGATCCCTACTTTCTTAACCTAACAAAGAGTTGTACACTAGAACATGGACAGGAATGTGACAGTGGAAAGCCAGCTTTTCTTTAACATCTAAACCTTTTCTTTGCTGATGATAGAGATGAGAATCGCACACCCCTATACGGTTTGACTTCGGGATATGAGTTTGAATCATTCAGGTGACTTGATTAAAATCATTTCTCTGGTAAATGAGAGCGGATGCCTAACCTGCTAGGCTTTTACCTGTACTAGACTGCTGATTGTGCTACGTTGAAAATACAAGTTCATACATTGGTTATTCAAATGTATGATATGCTCGTAGTTTGAACATTACGTAGATTAATGTGTCTAAGGTCACTGCTACTGAACTATTTTTTTTATTTAGCTAAAAGAAAAGGATGATAGAGAGAGAATAATGTACCGGTGGTGGTGCCCCAAAACTTTAGCATCAGGACCCATTTATACCCTAAACTATCAATTTAATTGCACCGGAGTAGCTCATTTTCATTTGGTAACTTATATCTCGAGGATTTATTGCATTATTTATTTATCTTTATATGTTTGGTTGCTTATGCTTGGCACATGTTAGTTTTTGGTTACCTATTAAACAGAATTAGAACATGTGCTGATCGTTAGGTTTATATATGTTGTTTGAATGACAGTCTATTCTGGTGTTAATTCTATTCACGTCCGCCGAAAAAGGGAAAAGAATCTATTTAATGTTTCATGTATACTCCATGTGTCAATTTGGTATCTCATGATTAAATTGTTACTTTCGACTACTCAAATTTCAATTTTGTTGCTATTTGACGTCTCTGTCAAAATTTGGGATAAATTTAATAGAAATTAGTCATGTGCTGGTCACATGACTGAATAAATTTGAAAATTCCTGAATTACCCTAAAATGCTCGGAATCACCGGAAGTGGATCAACTCGGAATCGGAGATGGGTGGTCGGAATCGGAAGGGTGGCTTTGGAAAAAAAAAAGTATTAAGGGGCAAATGTCTTTTCATCTCAATCTGTCAAAGTTAACACCAAAATTGGACGGAAAACCAAATCCCAATAAAATTGAAATATGGGACACCAAATATTAACAGTTTAATTTTGAGACACAAAACTGAAACATGAGGTAAATCTGAAACGCTAAATATTTTCTTTTCCCGCCGAAAAAGATGGACAAACTAGTCCAAGGCGTAGTAGTAGCCAACAAAATTTAGATTATAACAATTGTATTACAATTATTATGAGTTTTCATACTTTGAAAATAAACATAACAAATACATTATCAATTAATTTAAATACATTTTTTTCAATATAAGTTACCAAACAATCCAATGCAAATTACCCTTTATTAAACTATGTTAGGGGCAAAAATACTTTTGCAAATAAAAAAAGAATGGGATGTTTTTACTTTTTATAGATATATTTGTTAGCATATAGTGACTAGCGGGTAATTGGTAACCCATTAATATGTATAGGTAACCTAAGAAATTAGGTTAACGTCACAATAGGGAAATTGGGCTTGACTTAAATCTCAATTGACATGAGAGGCCCAAAATTGGGCCTCCCTAGAATAAGTGGTCGGCCGAAATATGTGAGGTGCAAAATGAACTTTTGTCCACTTTACTCCTCCTATAAATAATGGGTGTTAGGGTTTTATTTGGGGTAATTCACAATTCTTCATAAGTGGTGATTTGAGAGAAAAACTATTCCCCCTTTATACACAGTTCGGCCGAACCCTTCACCACCACCAAGGGTGTGCCAATTTGCTTAGAGCAAAACACTCCGGAGATCCGTCCCTGCCAAGAATCGATCATAGGCTTTGCTGTTGAGCTAATACCACGTAGGGTTTCTTTAACAAAAACCTCTACGGGTTCCGTCCGGTGGATCGTGAACTCCCTCAGCAAGATCCTTAGGGCTACGGAAAATGTTTAAGGTATGTGCACATATTCCGCCGTGTAATTATGATCACAAGCATGTACCCTCTTTTGTTGTTTCCGTAGTAATCAACCCTGTAATCCATCAATGTTTGCTGAATAAATATTATACTTATGAACTATATATAAATTAAATATAATGAATTAAATAGTATCATTTATATTTAATAATGTTGTGTCACTTTTAGAAAAAAGAAATATTACACAAACTTCATATTTTAGTGAGATTCACAATTAAGTGAGATGCAAAATTTATATATTCACTGATATATACACTAATTTCTATAAACAGTAATTTATGTAAAATTAAATATATACAATTGCACCCCTTAACATAACTAGACCACCGTCTATCCGTCCTAACACAGTCGCACGTTTTTTTTTTAACACAGTCGCACCTAACTAGGAACGTAGACAGAAAGCATGGACCTACAAGTTGGACCATATCTCATTGTTTTAAGCGCGGCTTGAATCAAATAAAACGTACATGTAATGTTTCTGTCATACCTTTTCTGTTTTTTGTTTTTTTGCAGAGAATCTGTGAAGTGTGATCTGTCGTTGTTGACTATGTTTTTTTTTAAGATGGATTAAGCTTTGATTTGATGTTATTATTCTAAGTTGCCAGCGAATATTACCAAATTTCACAATCTCTAATGACTAAAATTTGGCATATCGTAATATGGGCCGTCGAGAGTCAATTAATTACCGCACTAAATTAGGGTATGACCGAATTTGTCAGTGAATGTTAGGTTATCGATCATTCTTTTAACATTTATGATTATGATTACCAATTAATTAAGGAGTCCAATCACATTCAGTGACATAGGATTTGGATAGTTTACTTTTTTTAGAAAGAAAAAAAATTGCTTTAAAAAATTACTGCTAAAAAAAAAAAAGTAAGAGTTAAAGGTTTTTTTTTTTGAACAGTGTAGGTTTTTGGTACCATATATTTTATTTTGCAGGTCTTTTTTGTCAAATGTTTGTATTTTGTAGGTTTTTGTGCATCTGTTTGTCAAATGTTAAGTTAGACCGTTAAATACTTTAATTTTGTTCAATTTAGTTCTCAAAATTATACACCTAACTTTTAATTTTTCCAATTTATTCCTAAAAAACCCAATTGGACCATAGGGTTCAATTGACCAATTGAACTATTGAGTCCAATTGACCCAGCCATTGGTCGCACCATAGCTAGATCAATTGGACCCTAGGGTCCAATTGGGTTCTTTTAGGGCTAAATTGCAAAAATTAAAATTAGATGTATAAATTTAAGGACTAAATTGAACAAAATAAAAGTATTTAACGGTCAAAATTTAACATTTGACTAATGGATGCACAAAAAACCTACAAAATGCAAACATTTGACACCAAAAACCTACAAAACAAATCATACGACACCAAAATTCTACATTGGTCAAACATATAACACCAAAAGACGTTTTAACCCAAAAAGTAATGATAATTTTTTATAAAGTTATATTATATATTAGATTAAGTAATTACACAGTTTGACAATAAAAAAATAATTAATTGTCAAATAGCTACTTCACATTTGAGAACTAGGACAAATTTACCACTTAAAGGGTTTTTTTTTTTTTTTTTCAATTTGCTAACTTAGGTTTCGCGGTGTGGTGATGCTTTTTTTCCCCTTCTTTGGCTAGTTGAAATGTTTTTTTTTTTCTAATTTGATAACTTATATTTTACTTTCTTAACAATTTACTAACTAAGGTTTCCTTTTACGAAAAGTTTACTAACTCATGTTTTGATATGTGGACAATTGTCTAACTACCAAATTGTCTATAAAGCGAAAAAGTGTTGGACTTGGCTTTATTTGTGTAAGCCATACGTGTGGGCCTTGGCCCATATGCTGTACACAGTGAATGGAATTGCTAATATGAGAGTTGTGATGTGTGTGGTTTGATAATTTAGTTCCACACCGGCCAGCACAAGTAATTTTCACTTGTTTATATTGTGCAAAGTGATATCGAGTAGTAAAAACTACTAGATGGAAGACTCTCTCCACGCGCGCAGGGGGTGCAGTCGAGTGGATCGAATACCCACTCTGGTTAGCTTGGCTTGTGTGCGCGCCCGCGACGTGCGTACACGAATGTCGGTTCGAAAAGCTAGCCTTGCGCGAGTCCGGTTTTGCTAAACCAAACTGTGGTCTGTCCAGATACATTGAAACCGAAGATTATTTTGGTAACAGTTAATTATGGACAGAATATATTTCGAGATTGATTTGATTAATTAATGCTTTCAATTTTGGATAGAATTGATGTCGAGAATATTCTGATTGAATCTCGAAATTAATGCAGCTATGAGCCATCTGCACTATAAATTGAGACCATTCCCCTCACATTTGAAACAACAATCCGAAAAATCTCACTCTCAATTTTCTACTGCTCTGTCATCTTCTTTACGTCCTCTGCCAGTTTGCTATCAGGTGGTTGCTACTACAGCACCATTCGTCGTCCTTCTCTGTTTTTGTGCATGATGTTGTTCAATTCTCGCACCAAATTTTAATCTTTTTGTTTATTCATAGTCGTTTATTCTTCTGTCGTCGTCGGCATCTCTATTAAAACCATGTTGTGTTCAGGTATTGAGTTCGGTTCGGTCAAGCGTGTTTCGTGCATAACACGATTTGACGACACTGTTGAATCCTGGGAGGTGATCGCCCTGTGTTTAAACTCCTTTGCATAACCCGAGGGTAGAGTGGGGCGAAATTGCCTTAGGAGACCGTGATCAGCACGGGCCTCAGTATTAAAATCGCGTTTTCTTCTTTCTCGATTTTACGTGTAATTTCAGAGTTGTTATTATCTTGCATGATAGTTCGATATAATTATATGTAAGAACTTAAAATTTGACTATTTACATTTTAATCCCTAAAGTTTCAAAAATTTGCAAATTGATCCCTCAACTTTTGTGTTTTGCAGTTTTGACTCTGATATTTGCCAACAGTCTTAAGACAATTTTTTGTTTGTTGTTTATCAGGGTTGTTGTTGGATCTTAATTTTAAACTTCATTTCCTACGGGAAAACTAACGTTGTTGTTTCTTTGCTATCAGATGGATCCAAACAACAACAACAACAACAACAACAACAACACATATGTTCCCTTCTCTAGCGAGATGATTCATGTGACTGAAGTGTCGAATCAGATAACTGGAGGTGTACTTCCACCGACAACTGCTGTCGCCACCACCACTGCTGTATGCACCAGACTGAATTTGCTCCCAGGCGGTGGTTTCAATTTTGCTGCTCCAGGTGCTAGTTCATCTCGAACTGTTCCTATTCTCGGATTCAGGAACTTTGCTGGAGTACCCTTGGCCGGAGGAGTGGCCTTGCCCCGTATCTTAACTTCCACAATGGAGAAACCAGAAAAGTTTGACGGGACGAACTTCAAAATATGGAGCGAGAAGATGAAGTATTATATCACATTCTATAGCATGGAGAGATTCCTGACAGAAATACCCCCAACAATTGTCCCAGATGATGCTACATCCTTCCTGGCATTAGAGGCGTGGAAGCATTCAGACTACCTATGCAGGAACGCTATCATGAGCTGTCTTACCGACCCGCTGTATCATGTCTACAGCAGGACGACGTCTTCAAGGGAGTTGTGGACGTCCATTAATTCAAAATATGAGTCGGAGGATGCTGGAAGGAAGAAATTCCTTGTTAGTAAACTGTTTGATTTTAAAATGGTTGATAACAAATCTGTGATGCAGCAGGTGAATGCGCTCTTAAGTTTGCTTCAGGAGATCCATGATGCGCATATGGTTTTTACTGAGTCATTCAAGGCGGTTGTGATTATGGAGAAGCTTCCCCCCCAGCTGGGATTGGTTCAAGGGCTATCTGAAGCATAAAACAAAGGAGATGTCGGTATCAGAGGTGGTCAACAGGATCGCCACCCAGGAGGGTCTCCATAAGAATGACCAGGGATATCCGGTTGGCCCAATGAGGACGATCAACTCGGCCAAGGCTAATGCGGTGGAGCACAACCAGGGTCCAAGCAAGCAGGGCTCTCGTGGAAGAGGAAAGAAGCCGCAGGACAAGGGGGTCAACCTAGGTCTGAAAGGCGGTGTTTCCAAGAGATCCAAAGGTGGCCAATCTTCAAAGGGAGGCAAGGGACCCCGAGGAGGACAAGACTCTCAAGCTCCACAACGTTTTCAAGGTAGCTGTTTCAATTGTGGCAAGGTAGGCCACAAAGCTAATGAGTGCAGGTTCCCTAAGAATCATGAAGCCCACGTGGCGACGGTCACCGAGGAAATGGAGGACCTTAACTTGATCGCGGTGGTGTCAGAGATCAATATGGTTGATTCCAACCCCAAGCAGTGGTGGGTGGACACTGGCGCCACTAAGCATGTCTGCTCGAACAAGGCGGTGTTCTCAAGCTTGGAGGAGGTGGACACCGGAGAATCCCTGTTCATGGGAAACTCTGCATAATCAGCGATTAAAGGCAGATGAACGGTGGTGTTGAAGATGACTTCTGGCAAGGATGTTACCCTGACCAATGTGCTGTATTGGACATCCGGAAGAACTTGGTGTCTGGGGCTCTTTTGAACAAGCATGGCTTTCGTCTTGTGTTTGAGTCTGACAAGTTTGTACTTACTAAGAATGTTTTCATTGTTAAGGGATATGAGAATGGTGGAATGTTTAAGTTGTCTGTAATGGTCGTTGTGCCGAAAAAGAACATGAATAGGAATGCTTCCTCTTCTGCTTGATTAAGTTTCCTAATTTATGGCACGGTAGGTTAGGACATGTTAATTTTGATCCTTTGCGGAAGTTAATTAACATGGAGCATATTCCTAAATTCAAAATAAATAAAGAACAAAAATGTGAAGTTTGCGCTGAAGCAAAACTTACTCGGACTTCGTTTCACTCAGTCTAAAGATTTACCGAACCTATTGATCTAATACATAACGATGTTTGTGACTTGAAATATGTCCAAACGCGTGGTGGGAATAAATACTTCATCACTTTCGTAGATGATAGTACGAAATTTTGCTATGTATACTTGATGAAAGGAAAAGATGAAGCAATTCAGAAATTCATGATCTACAAACAAGAAGTTGAGAATCAACTTAATAAGTAAATAAAAGTGTTGCGCAGTGACAGAGGAGGTGAGTATGAAGCTCCGTTTGCAGATTTTTGCGCTGAACATGGAATTGTTCATGAGGTGACTGCTCCGTTTTCACCTCAGTCAAATAGAGTTGCGGAAAGAAAAAATCGAACACTGAAAGAAATGATGAATTCATTGTTGATTAGTTCGGGATTGCCCCAGAACATGTAGGGGGGGGGGAGCTATTTTGACTAGCAATTACCTTTTAACTAAGGTACCCCAAAAGAAGGAAGAGAAAACTCCGTTTGAATTGTGAAAAGTGAGGAAACCTTCTTACAATCACCTTCGAATGTGGGGGTGTCTTGCTAAGGTAATGATACATCCCTCAAAGAAGGTGCGAATAGGCCCAAAAACCGTTGATTGCATTTTCATTGGGTATGCTCAGAACAGTAATGCATATCGGTTTCTTGTGTATGAATCAAAAGTGTCGCATATACACCAAAATACGTTTATGGAGTCAAGAAATGCATATTTCTTTGAAAATGTATTTCCGGCTAAGTCTAGAGGAGAAGTGAGTTCTTCAAGACAAGCATATGATACTATAGAGGAAATTGTCAAGACCGAGAACATGAAGGGAATGTTGAGGTCGAGACCGAGGTTGAAACCGAGGTCGAGCCCAGGAGAAGTAAAAGGGCAATGATTGAAAAATCCTATGGTCCAGATTTTCTGACCTATATGCTTGAAGCTGAACCTCAGAATTACCAAGAAGCCATGAATTCCTCTGAGGGTCCTCTATGGAAAGAGGCAATCAATAGTGAAATCGAATCGATCTTGCAGAATCATACTTGGAGCTAGTGGATCTTCCGCCCGGAAGCAAACCGCTAGGCTACAAGTGGATCTTTAAACGTAAAATGAAAGCAGATGGTTCGATTGATAAATATAAAGCCTGACTTGTCATCAAAGGATACAGGCAAAAGGAAGGACTTGATTATTTTGATACATATTCTCCAGTAACTAGAATCACATCCATAAGGATGATACTTGCGATTGCCGCGTTGCGAAATCTAGAAGTATATCAAATGGATGTGAAAATGGCTTTCTTAAATGGAGATTTAGACGAAGATATCTACATGGAACAACCTGAGGGTTTCTCTGTGCGAGGGCAGGAAAAGAAAGTCTGTAAGCTTGTCGAATCCCTGTATGGTCTAAAACAGGCGCCTAAACAATGACATCATAAATTTGACAGTGTTATGATGGAGAAAGGTTTCAAAATAAATGAATGTGACAAATGTATTTACGTGAAAGATACAAATAAAGGTTATGTTATTTTGTGTCTTTACGTAGATGACATGCTTATCGTTGGAAGTAACGATGAGATGGTTCGGTCTACCAAACATATGTTGAGTTTGAGGTTCGATATGAAAGATATGGGCCTTGCCGATGTGATCCTTGGAAATTAAATCATAAATCATCGGAAGGTCTCATTCTAAGTCAAACTCGTTATATTGATAAGATTTTGGATAAATTTAACAGAGATGACAAGAACGAGGTCAGTACCCCTATTGATACGAGTAAGTACTTTTCAAAGAATAAGGGAGAATCCATTTCCCAAATTGAGTACGCTCGGATTATTGGCAGTGTCATGTACTTAATGTCATGCACTAGACCAGATATCGCTCACGCTGTGAGTGTATTTAGTCGATATACGAGTAACCCTAGTGTTGATCACTGGAACGGGGTAATCGGGTTACTTAGGTATCTGAGATATACTCGTAATCATGGTCTACACTATACTAGAAATCCTTCCGTGATAAAATGCTATAGTGATGCAAACTGGATATCCGATTCAAGAGACACTAACTCTTTAAGTACGAGTGGTTACGTATTCACCTTAGGAGGTGCAGCAGTGTCGTGGAAATCCTCAAAGCAAACAGTCATAGCCAGATCCACAATGGAGTCTGAGTTTATTGAACTAGATAAATGTGCCGAAGTGGCAGAATGGCTACGCCATTTTCTCGAGGATGTTCCGAGATGGCCAAAACCCGTGCCCGCAATCTGCATTCACTGCGATTGTAAAGCCGTGATCGGCAGAGCACACAATTTTATGTATAATGGAGAGTCAAGACATATTCGTCGAAGACATAGTTCCATTAGACAATTACTCTCTACCGGAATTATCACGATCGACTTTACGAGATCGATTGATAATATTGCGGATCCGCTAACCAAAGGGTTAAACAGAGAGTTATTTGGCCAAGCATTGAAAGGAATGGGGCTAAAGCCCGTGTAGGAAACGCTCTTGAGAAGGAAAACCCAACCATGATGACTAGAGATCCAAAGAACTTGGTTCAATGGGACAACCTAATCACAAGAGTGAGTGTGGTCACTGTGGGGGTCAAACCCCGAGCCCATTCCTATGATGCAAACAGTGATGAAGATGAGGTTAAGCTTTTGCCTTTGTTGATCCTCACAAGGAAAGCTTTTAATGATTCATAAGGAGAACTCAGTGATGATGCTCTTGAGATATAGAATCACATATGCGAGTGAGAAGTGGGGCCGCTTCGAAAGGGATTGTTGAGGGCACAATTCTTAGAAACGCTTGCAGAACCAGGCGAGTGATCCAAGGCCTAGGGATCACAGGGCGTGAACCAAACTATACTAGGAAGGTACATTATGTCGTCGTTTACACCAACGACAGTCGGTTCAAGGACATCGCGTCTACCGACCAGTCAGTAGAGAATGCATGATCTCACAAGGGAGAGGTTCAAAGGGGTTACCCCTACCTATCCTTTGCAGGTATTGACCGTTGAACACAACATTCGAGTCTAGAGAAACCATTAGGTTTCCAATTTCTATTCATGTGGGGGATTGTTGGACTTGGCTTTATTTGTGTAAGCCATATGTGTGGGCCTTAGCCCATATATTGTACATAGTGAATGGAATTGCTAATATGAGAGTTGTGCTGTGTGTGGTTTGATAATTTAGTCTCACACCGGCCAGCACAAGTAATTTTCACTTGTTTTATTGTGCAAAGTGATATCTATTAGTAACAACTTACTAGATGGAAGGCTTTCTCCACGCGCGCAGGGGGGGGTGCAGTCGAGTGGATCGAATACACACCCCGGTTAGCTTGGCTTGTGTGCGCGCCCGCGACGTGCGTACACGAATGTCGGTCCGAAAAGCTAGCCTTGCGCGAGTCCGGTTTTGCTAAACCAAACCGTGGCCTGTCTAGATACATTGAATCCGAAAATTATTTTGGTAACAGTTAATTATTGACAGAATATATTTCTAGATTAATCTGATTAATTAATGCGTCCAATTTTGGACAGAATTGATATCGAGAATATTCTGATTGAATCTCGAAATTAATGCAGCTATGAGCCATCTGCACTATAAATTGAGACCATTCCCCTCACGTTTGACACAACAATTCTAAAAATCTCACTCTCGATTTTCTACTGTTCTGTCTTCTTCTTTATGTCCTCTGCGAGTTTGCTATCATGTGGTTGCTACTACAGCACCGTTCGTCGTCCTTCTCTGTTTTTGTGCATGCTGTTGTTCAATTCCCGCACCAAATTTTAATATGTTTGTTTATTCATAGTCGTTTATTATGCCGTCGTCGTCGGCGACATCTCTATTAAAATCCTGTTGTGTTCAGATATTGAGTTCGGTTCGGTCAAGCGTGTTTCGTGCATAACACGATTTGACGACACTGTTGAATCCTGGGAGGTGATCGCCCCGTGTTTAAACTCCTTTGCATAACCCGATGGTGGAGTCTGGCGAAATTGCCTTAAGGAGACCGTGATCAGCACGAGCCTCAGTATTAAATTCACGTTTTCGTCTTTCTCGATTTTACGTGTAATTTCAGAGTTGTTAATATTTTGCATGATAGTTCGATATAATTATATGTAAGAACTCGAAATTTGACTATTTACATTTTAGTCCCTGAAGTTTCAAAAATTTGCAAATTGATCCCACAACTTTTGTGTTTTGCAGTTTTGATTCTGATATTTGCCAACACATGAATTAGCAAATTCACCAAATGTGAAACCTGAGCAAGCAAATTGTCAAAAATAAAAATTTTAAGTTAACAAATTGTTTATAAAAATGAAATATGAACTATTGTACAAAAGAAAATTTAGTTGACAGTTTGTTTGAGTGTGTAAACGTGAGCTATTAATTTACAAGATCATAATCACATTGGTAAAAATAATTTAGTCTATTTCTTAGCTTATTTATAAAACTAGGATTATTTTACTATTTAATTGTTTATATAAAAATAAACACTTAATTCGACCTCTAGTTGAATTAATACTGATTAGTGGTTCAGTTGGGTCAGCTCATTAACGGATCAAAGTTTGATCGGATAGGAAAAAAAATAAAGTTTCTATCTCCCTCTATATAAAATGAGTAATTATGTTTGATCTCATAATGTTAGACACATTTACTTTAGTTTGTTAATATACCACATTCAGAACTGGATGGACATCTACGATGGCACACTAGTGTCGTGTCTTCGACATGCCAACCACGAACCACCATGGGTCAAGCTCGGTGGCGTGCGTTATACTACATATATATTTTAGTATATTGTAGGAAGCATAATTCTCCACCTTTAGCACCTCGGTTCGGATGTCAAATAGTGTAGCATAAAAAATACCATCATTACTTCAATATGCAATCAGAGATTCAATTCAACACATTCGTAACGAAAACTGTAACAATTCAATAAATGATTCTTATAATCATGTTTAGTTAAGAAAATTCCTAATAATAACTACCATAACATAAGCTATCACTTAAGTAAATTATTGTGATATGCACATGTTAATGAGTAGTAATTTTATTAAGGGATTAAGTACCTTTTCATACAACTTCTTTGCACAGAATCCACTTTTCGTACCACTTCTATTGTTTTGTATACTTTTGGTACCAATTCTTTCAACTTTGTATCCTTTTGGTACCACTGTTAACTTTCCGTCCAAATTGGCCGTTAAGTGTCATGTGCCTTGCAAGTGACCGCCCTAAACTTTTGAATTTGTTTCAATTTAGTCCATCTAATGCATCCCTAACTTTTAATTTGTTCAATTTAGCCCTAAAATTTCAAAATCGAACACTTGACCCAAATTGACCCAGCCGGACCTAGCCTATGGCTAGATCCGACCCTGGGTTGGGTTCGCCTGGGTCCGGAGACCCCGGCCCAGGGTCGGACCTAGCCTAGGCTAGGTCCGGCTGGGTCAATTGGGACCTAGCCCCAATTGAACCCAATTGGGACCTAGCCCCAATTGAACCCAATTGGGGCTAGGTACCCATTGGCCTAGCCGGACCTAGCCTAGGGCTAGGTCCGGCTAGGTCAATTTGGTTTAAGGGTTTGGTTTTGAAATTTTAGGACTAAATTGAACAAATTAAAAGTTAGGGATGCATTAGATGTACTAAATTGAAACAAATTCAAAAGTTTAGGGTGGTCACGTGCATGGCACATGACACTTAACGGCCAATTTGGATTTTGAAAAAGAGTATAGAATTCCATATTGTTAAACGTGAAATAATTTTTTTACTAAAAAAATATTATTATTTTAATGCATATATATATATATTTCTATATAATTTAATTATTATAATATATTATTATTCTGTTTTGTTTATGATACATTATATAAAAAATAATATTTTTAGGATTGTTGGATTAAGACCGTCGAGGTTCGTCCGTAGAGTGCGCCTTCGAGTTCTTGATCCGTGGTTGTGCTCGCCTTCTCTTTATGCTCCCGTGAGCCTGCAAGAAGGATTGCGCCGGATGGGGGTGGTTTCCGGCGAACCCTCTCCGATGCCTAAGTAAGAACTCAGTTTTAGAGAGATAAAGTAGACAGAGGTCAGAGCTCTTAGAATCACTTACCTTGAATGAAGAATATGAGGGGGTATTTATAGAGTTTTGGGATTTGGCCAAGTGGGGCCCGCCGGAGGGTGGTAGGGTCAGCGGAATATTCCCTTTGGGGATAGGGAGAAAGGGTATGCCCGTGGGTCGGGGATGCGTAATTCAGTCGTGTGGATGTCCGGGTGTTTGTTAGTGTTACATGGATCCAAGGGGCAGACTATCGGGATACGTCGGCCCTATTTTGCCGGGCTAGTCTGGTGTCTTGCGCCGGACTAGTCCGGCGTTTCACGTTAGTCCGACATTAGCCAGGTTGGCTTTTAGTCGAGTTTGGAAACCAGATGAGCATTAATGAGGTCCAATCGGGTGTTTATTCATCACTTTCCCCCGAATTAAGAAATGGTGCAACCCTTTCTTAACTCTATTTTGATTGGATTTGGACCCGAGTTGTGACCTCTGGCGATGTCGTACCCTGTTTTTGGTGAGTTTGTTGCGTGTTGGTGGACTTGGCTTCCTTCCTTCTATCTTCTGGGGGTATTGGATTGCGAAACCCATGACGTTTTTATCTATATGAAAAGCATAGATATACAAAATTGAGCTTTTGTGCATGTGCCCATGTTCATGCGGTGTTGTTCTTTTTAAAATTTTTTTTTTATGGAAAAGTGGTTGTATTCCCTGTGTTTTATCGTTGTGTGTTGATATGTTGCTTGCCTATGTCACTATGACTTATTTTGGTGCCTTAAGGAAGGAGAGGGTGTAGCTTTAGCCGTTGGATCTTGTTTTTGAAAACCGACGGTTGAGATTGATCATCCCCACAAAAACTCTAATGCATTTCCTATATAAGCAGTGCATATGGTTCTCACTTTCATAGTCTCCATTTTCTTCCTCTTCCCCTAAATGCTTATGGTTCTACGGTAAGAGTTGGTGTTATTCTCCCGATTCTTTTAGAAAAATCGATATGGTTTCATACGAAGCCTAGCCTTGAATCTCGATTTGGTTTGGGCTGAGGGGCGGCTGGTTCCTCAACGGGACCAGTTTGGCGCGACTGGTATTCTCCGACCGGTTTTGGCGAGGCGGTTATCCCCCGACCGGTGCGAGGCGGCCGTTGGTTCGCGGTGCTCGGCGGTGGTTTTTGGAGATTCGTTTTTTCCGGACCGGATCAGGTTTGGGTCTATCTCCTTGTTTCTTTGCTTCAGTTTAACTTTGAAGGCCCGATATCCATTTTCTTTACCCTTTCTATCTGTCGATGTTGTCTCGTGAGTTTGGAGGTCTCCGTCTCCTTGAGCAAGGGTGTTGTTGTTACCACTTATGTTGATTAACTGACATATGGTTTGAATTGATCGTATGCTGTGGTTTTCCTGTAATATAAGATCAAAGCAACGCGTTTTCTACTTATAAAGTGAGAGTTATCATTTTGGGTGTGACTTGTTACCCTTTATGTTTATCACTTCTAGTTAAATTGGTGTACCCCTTATTCCCCCTTATTGGGCGTATTGTTAATTGGCATGAGGGTGACCTATATATACTTGCCCTGGCCAAGGGCTTTCCAGTTGCTTGTAATACACATTGTGTTGTGTGTCAAGAATGCTAGTCATACATTGGTCCCTTAGTGGATATTAGAGGTGGGTAACTACTTGACCCCCCCCCTCTTTAGTGCAGGAGGTAGCGTATATGGGAGGCGTCTCTTTCCGCCGCCCTTATGTCGCTTACGATGTACTTGCTACTCGAGTTGTAGATATTGGATCCCGTTGGTTTTTGCCGTTTATTTTGTAGCTTGCCCCCTGTTGGCCGACTTGTGAGGTATGGCTTATCGAACCTTGTCGTAAGAGGGGGGGTTAATATTATGTAGTGACAATCCTTGTTTGTTTTGTGTTGTAGGTTGATTGAGTTGCATTTTTCTCTGAGTTTCTCGTATCTACCCGGGATCCTATTCGTTGGTATCTTGGAGTTATTGCTGTTTATTATGGGTAAGTCTCCCTTATCTTAGGATTTTGTTAGGGTGTTAGCATATGGTGACGTGGCGCTGTAATTGGTAGCCCGTTAATATATGTGGTTACCTAAGATAATTAGGTAAATGTCACATTAGGGCTAATTGGGCCAGGCCCAATTCCCATGTGACATGGGAGGCCCAAAATAGGGCCTCCCCCACCACATGATAAGTCGGCCGAAACCCTAATAGTAGGGAGGAGGATTTTCTCCTCCTCCCACTATATAAGGAGGTCTTGGGGTCACCTCCAAAACACACATTGATCACAACTCCTCCTAAGTTGTGATTTGAGAGAAATCTCTTTCTCTCTATAATGAGTTTCGGCCGGCCCCATAAACACCACTATTGGTGTGCCAAATTGCTTCCGAGCATTCAGTCCGAGGTTCTGTCCCCGTTGAAGAATCGATCATATAATTTGTTGTGGAGCTTATACCGCGTAGGACTTCTTCTCACGAAGAACTTGTACGGGTTCCGAATGGAGGATCGGAACTCCCTCCCCAACGTTCTTGGGCATGAAAGCTATTGAGGTATGTGTACATTATTCCGCTGTGTAATTAGATTACTTACAAGTACACGTTTAGCATTCTGTAGTATTACGCCCCGTAATCCAACAGTTGTATCAGAGCTTGTGTTAGGAGTTCTTGAAATTTTGATAAACTGATGTTCTTGGAAATTTTATAAAAACCGAAATTTTTATGATAAACACCATGAGTAATTCAAAATTTTTAAACAAATTTCATATGTTTGATCTTTAAAAACTTAAAATTTTCGGAATTTACATGTTTTTATAGATCAAAACCGAAAATTCATGTTTAAATTTGAGTTTGATGTTCATGATCTTTAAGAACACGATAAGTTTTATCAAGAATAATATTTGGATTCATGATCATAGTGGTGTTTGATCTTAAAATTTGACAATTTTTCCAATTTTTGGTGTTATGGCCGAAACCCTAGGTGAATTATTAGGTAAAAATTTTAATTTCTTGGGGTGCAAGTAAGTAAAATTCAGCTGGCCCTAGCATATGGATATATTTGTTACCATATTTTAATTTTATTAAAAGGAGACTATATATCTATAAATTGGAAAGATAAGGAAAGATTCACATTATATATTAAAATATATAAACTGTCAATATATTTAGCTAAAATATAGGGATAAAGATATATTGATAGGATTTAGTTACTTAAAAGGATTAAGAAAAATATTGTCAACATATATTCTAACCCTAAAGATATATTTGACAATATATATATATGTGTGTGTGTGTGTGTGTGTGTGTGACCGAAATTATGGATATATATGTTTATATTGTTAATTGATTTACATCTTCTAGATAAAATCTTGACAATATTTATATATATGTTATTTAATTATTGGGCCGAAATATATATATATATATTTGCAATATTGGAAATTATTTTAAATAATTAATATTTCTTGGTGGCTAAGTTAAGTTTTTAGTGGATTTTAAAACCCTACTTAGCCCACAAGATATATTTCGGCCGAACCCTATGGGTTTATTGGGCCGGTCCAATTTGCAAAACTGAAATGGGTTAAACCAATCCGAGTTTTTCTTAATCGGGTCGACCTAGTCGGGTCGGACCAAAGTAACTAAGTGAATCTAAACCGAACCGGTTTCGAGTGATGAACCGAAGCACAATCTTATTTTATTGAACCGTTTCGGACCAGACCGGAATTTAAATTGGATCGAACAAAATTTTAAAAAAATTGGAAATTTTAAATGTTCAATAAAATAGGATGTCAAATTTTAAATCCAAAATATTTTCGTACTTTAAAAAGTTAACCTAAACAGTGCTCTTAGGGTTTACGTTTTAACACATTTTTGGATAAAACCCAAATACCTGGTTACGATCATGGGAATGGATCTCAGATATGCATGTTTTTGGGACTGGATTAAATTAGTGGGCTGAATTGCAATTGTTTACTTTCTGCAACATATATTAGAACTGTCATCTTGACTTAGTCAAGCTAGCTGGATAATAAATTGCGAGCATTGAGCTCTGGGATTAAATATATGGTATGCGCAATAGTACAGACATGCTATGCTGATTGAAAATGCCTAGAATCCATGTCTAGAAATTTCGCATGATTGATTGTAAGCATGAATTGCAAGTCAGCCCCTAATATTTTCAAAACTGAAAATACCAGTCGCCAATTATGCATGATGTATGCGGAAGTTGCATGTTTTGATACGTATGATAGACTGTTCATGAATAAAAGCATGTGGTAATTTACTTTAAGTAGAATTATGTATGCTAAGGAACATTAGACGCATGACGCGTAAGCATGTTGTTTTGGTTTGTTCGACGTTTATGGCGTGATATAGTATTATGCATGTGTAAATTATCAGATAATTTTATAAAATCAAAAAGGGCCATGGGAAAACCAAGATCGGGTATGCTTGTTTGAAAGTTCCCGTTCCGGTAATTTGCAAAATAATAGCCGTTTTCAAAAGACTGATCTATTGGATTGAAGACGACAATAGTGTGAACTCTTTCACACACCCCCTTCCCTCGGTTTACTGTCGGTTTGGTTTAGTGACTAAGTGATCACTATTCGTCGTATTCCATCCTAGTAGATAATCCGATGTTTGCAATTATGTCAAAATGTTATTGTCTCCTAACTTTGCATGATTATAATTGTAATAGTTCTAATGGCTGGGTCGGTACGCTTTTATAAACCATGCAATCTGGATGGTATGGATTATGAAGCGTGGAGTGAGATGGTAAGAGAACGTCTTATAGCATGCGATACACACGGCTGTATCATGACTATAAGAGAGAAAATGTTGGTACCGCCGGAATAGGGAACATAGGCTTGGGAGATAAGAAAGCTTGCAAGGTGATATTGGCATCCTTGGATAAAGAGGTTGCAGAGGACTTCACGCTCAATTATTCTGCTGTTCAGCTTTGGGCTGCCCTTAAACTTCGTTTTGGTAGTGGAAAGGTAGCCGAAGCAAGAAAAGTAATAATGGAGTATGATGACCTACTTTCAAACAACACCAGAGTAAAACTTGTGTGTAACCGAAGGATCGAAAGATCCAATTGGAGAAAGATAATCAATATCGCACGGGGATATCCGATATCATGGTTTGCTGACGATTATGGACTAGGATACTTAATTAATTCAGTTAAGTACTCCATGTTCCTATACAAGGAAAGCAACCAAAGGAGACTAAAAAGTTCCCCCGTGCGCCACCGCAAGAGGACAAAGGAAATAGCAGAGGAAACATGATCGAATTGGTCCTCAAACGAGATCCGTAGTATGACAAATACTATTGATGAAGTACTGTAAAAGGTACGCCTCGTTTTCCACATATATGAAACCGTTAAACGTTTTATATCACGAAGTCTACTGATATGCTTCACTTGTGAATTTCTTTCAGGGACGTTGGTGAAGATGGCTGGAGTTTTCCTTTTCGACTTTACTTTTCTTTTACCTCTAAAAGCTTTGTGATGTATCTCAGTGCAGTATCAATGTCTACAAGTTCTCTTATTATCAATAAATTCTTATGTTTAGTTAATGATGATTCAGAATTGTTGAATAAAGTAGTAACCATTCAGTTCATGATTTGGCCTACTTATCAAAATTAATCGACCCGATTAAACGGGACCGATCCGAAACAAATAACTAATCTGTGAATCCTCCAATAAAATGGTTGGATCAAATAACATAACATTCACTCACCTAATCAAACATCCATAGATTGCGTAATTCCAAAAGCAAACCGGCCGTAAATACCATCCTTATTTATTAGTACTCCATTTAAATCGATTATTTACGTAATAATTAAGAATGTTAAAAACCGATCAAATTAAATTTGAAAATGAAACGATTTAAACCACGGGATAAAACTGGTTTTATGCGTCGTACGCGCGTGTACCTCGAAAGACGGAACACATCGTTTAAAAGTACAAATTTAATAATGAAGTGTTTTAATAAATGAATGCTGATTTTTTCGTTTATGATTCCTTGGAAATAACTCATTGATGACTACTATAGTCAAGATGCTACGATTTAGTAGAACATCAACTATAGCATTAAAGCGAAAGCTTAAATGCATAGCCCATGAGATGGATAAATCTCTGGATGAGTTAATAAACGAAAGGTAGTAGTCAGTAAAATGACACTCCCACTATAAGCCTTGAACGGAAAGTTTGGCTAAGCAATCATATTATTAAATACTTCGAAAAACATAGTTTAAAATTACATTATGTTAGAACTCAATATTAATTGTTCCTACGGAATGAAATTAAGTTGATTCATATTAATGTAAAACTATATTTCAATAAAATCGGTTGGAGCTTTACCTTAAAAGCCAACAAATGATACGGGTAAAACCTTATCATAAAGTAGCATTAATTTGCGCATTAAACAAGTATTTATTAAGAGTACGGTCTACTCTTAAAGAATACAAGTTTAAGATTATCTTGGATTAATGGTAACGTGGTCGAACATGACACATTATAGAAATTTGAGGATGTTTTGCGGAACGAAACGAACTAAAGTATTGATTGGATTAAAATGGATAACGGAGATTCTCATGCCCCACTTACTTCGGAGAATGATATAGCAATAGTAAATGCATTAGTGAATGACATGGTAAATGATGATGGAAACGTCCTCATAATAGATCCAGTGGGAGGGCTCACTCCCCCTCACATAATCATCACTAAATGTTAATGCGAATCAAGTCGGACCTGATAGTCATAATGCTGAACCATTGGATGAAAATCCAATAGTCGTCACAACTGCCCATTATTCCTAGTGAGAGGAAACGACTAACTTGATTCCAGATCCTAGTGATCAAGGAATAAATCTCGGAGGTAAAATCCTGAGAACATGAGGTCATTCTAAGAAAGTTGTAGACCAAAGTTCTAGCACCCCCATTGTTCCCAGTGGGAGTAATGCTCCGAGAAGAAGCATTATTCCGAGTAGGAGTAATGATCAGACTCAAGATGAGATAATCGAGCCTAGACTTAGTCTAAGGCAATGAGCTTCTTTTAAGAAGTATCCCATCAAGTGAGACATTCGTTCACGAACCAGTGACTGTTTGGCAAGCATTGGAAGAACCTCAAACGTTGGAATGGAGGAAAACAATGGACGATGAAAATGCTTAAATTAGAATGTACTCACCAACTGTGCGTTACACCACAGTTAGTGCCATCCTTGCCCTTATTGCAAGCCTCGATCACGAGCCTGCATCAAATGGATGTTAAAGACCGCATTTCTCCATGGAAACCTGGAGGAAGAGATCTATATGGAGCAGCCGGAGGGTTTTATTACTCCTGGCAAAGAACGTAAAGTTTGCAAACTCCAAAGATCTATCTACGGTCTTAAACAATCGTCTCGGCAATAGTATCACAAATTCCACGAGGAAATCGTCGGAAACGGCCTGCGTTTACACCAAGAACTCCGGGTCTAAGTATGTCATCATAACCTTAGACGTGGATGACATACTCATTGCTGCGAACGATGTGAGTTTC
Source organism: Clarkia xantiana subsp. parviflora (assembly GCA_036873135.1). Taxonomy (NCBI): domain Eukaryota; kingdom Viridiplantae; phylum Streptophyta; class Magnoliopsida; order Myrtales; family Onagraceae; genus Clarkia; species Clarkia xantiana. Next base: position 11,609,738 of record JAPTYO010000012.1, on the reverse strand, counting down.
ATGAACAATCAAATTCCTGATTATCATCAGCATTTGAGAAGAAAGACATGGGAGAGGCCACGTACATCTTAGGCATTAAAATTGTCTGAGATCGTGCCGCCCAGAGATTGTGTCTGTCTCAAGAATCATATATCAACAAACTGTTGAAAAGATTCAGAATGCTCGATGCCAAACCCGTGGATACGCCGGTTATGTTCGGGTGCGCGGTGTCGAAGCGTGATGGCCCGAAGAACCAGCAGGAGCGTGAACAGATGAAGAATGCAGAGTATTTAAGCATGGTAGGAAGTCTAATGTAGGCCATGCTATGTACTCGGTCGGACATCTGTTACGTTGTGGGCCTAGTAGCAAGATTCCAATCAGATCCTGGCTATCAACATTTAAAGGCCGTAAAACGAATTATAAGATATCTGAAGGGTACTGCCGACTATGTTCTGTGCTATAAGGGCAGGCAAACCGAATTGACTGGTTATAGTAACGCCGACCACGGTGGCGATCCAGACGATCGTAAATCCACCACAGGGGGAGTTTTCCTCCTTGCTGATGTGTCATATCATGGGTAAGCAAGAAGCAATCATGTGTCGCGCTTTCCAATATGAAATCAGAATCTGTTGCCCTTTCTAAAAACGCACAAGAAGCAGTCTGGCTGAAAAGGCTTCTTACTGCATTAATTGGCATTGACAAGAAGAGCAAACCTGTGAAGGTATACTCCGACAGTCAGGCAGCTATTGCAGCAGTTAAGAATCCAAAGTACCATAGTAGGACCAAACACATTGACGTGAAATACAATTATGCCAAATCTGTTGTGGAAGACAATATAATCGCTTTAGAGTACCTGTCCACATACAATATGGTCGCAGACCCATTAACTAAGCCATTACGTAGGGCTTAATAAGTAGCTTGTATGAGTGATGGAATTTTGACATTTGAAATTATATTTCGATTGAATAAAAGAATTGAAAATTGAGTATATGATCTATCGACGTCATAATGATAAATAACATCGGATTTTACGGTCTATAAACTAAGTCGTAGGAAGAAGTAAAACTCTTCCACCAAAATTATGTCGAATGTGAACCTTGCCTCGTCATACATGCACGGTCATCTTTTAGGAGAGAGGGACCTCTACCACAACAAGATTGGCTAAGAATCAGGGGGATAAACATGGTTAAACGAAACGATAACTTGGTCACGCTTAAAGCATGACTTAATCTTCGTTTTGTAAATCGCCATGTTGGACTCTATCCATCATTAAAATCACATTCCGGGCCAGATGAAAGACTATGCGATAGCATGATTGACATATCCCACCCCTGGCTTGTTCAGGTGCGCTATCGACGCGTGCTTCATACTACGCGTGCATGTTCGACCACGGGGTCATGCTCGGTTGTGCTAGCTAGAATCCTTGTGATTCAAAGGGCGCATACTTCTTCACCTTGAGCGTGTGATTGATCCCAGGTGTCTTATGAAGAGGCACCCAAAGTATCCTCTCGGACTCATAACTTATACCTAAGGTCTAACTCAATGTTCGCTTCCCGGCGTACGAGCGTAGACCACGTCTTGGAAACCGGTTGAGTTAGACTAAGGGTATAAGCTATGGGGATGGTCATGTTCATTTATAATTCACCGACTCTTGTGTTCACAAGGTGGCCACCAACCGGATATTAGTTGAAGGTTGTGAACACTTGTACGGATGCCCTGGAGAAGTATTCCTATGTGGAAAACTGGGAAATTGGAGAATTATCAGTTGACCAAGGATACAGTGCGGTGCATATTTTGTTTTTGACAGGATTGATTTACGAAAGGGAATCAACGTTCTGCGGGCGCTACAACACTCCTAACAGATGAGTAGCATGATGCCCGTCGTATCCACCGGTCGCACGGCAAACCTCGTATGAACTATTCGGAGACGGAGACAATAACTGAAGACTGAAATGTTGATGCTATTGGATGACAATACATTAACATGCACCCTCCCATTCCGGCGAGTGGGAGCTGTTAGCATATGGTGACGTGGCGCCGTAATTGGTAGCCCGTTAGTATATGTGGTTACCTAAGATAATTAGGTAAATGTCACATTAGGGCTAATTGGGTCAGACCTAATTCCCATGTGACATGGGAGGCCCAAAATAAGGCCTCCCCCACCACATGATAAGTCGGCCGAAACCCTAATAGTAGGGAGGAGGATTTTCTCCTCCTCCCACTATATAATGAGGTCTTGGGGTCACCTCCAAAACACACCTTGATCACAACTCCTCCTAAGTTGTGATTTGAGAGAAATCCCTTTCTCTCTATAGTGAGTTTTGGCCAGACCCATAAACACCACTATTGGTGTGCCAAATTGCTTCCGAGCATTCTGTCCGAGGCTCTGTCCCCGTTGAAGAATCGATCAGAGGATTTGTTGTGGAGCTTATACCGCGTAGGACTTATTCTCACGAAGAACTTGTACGGGTTCCGACCGGAGGATCAAACCTCCCTCCACAACGTTCTTGGGCAAGAAAGCTATTGAGGTATGTGTACATTATTCCGCTGCGTAATTAGATTACTTACAAGTACACTTTTAGCATTCCGTAGTATTACGTCCCCGTAATCCAACATAGAGTTCCCGCTCACTTATGGGTGTCGGGCTCTTGTGAAGGTTGGGAATCTTCGGCTACGTCAGAATCAGTTTCTGAGCTAGTGCCCTTGTCCGAGACTGAGCTAGGTAACCTATTATAGATTGGTTTGCAGTTTTCTTTTGAAGCCTGGTCGGGTGCCGAGACCTCCTCTCATTCAGAATCCCGGGGGGGGGGGGGGGGGGGGGGGCAGATGTCCGGCATTCTGGCCTCCACCGATTCAGAGTCTTCTAGCTATGTTGAGCGCCTAGGTTATCGGTATTTGGTCAACTTCTTTCGTATGAAGACTTATCGATTTCATGCTGACTTGGCCTGCTTGGGATTTTCGGAAGGGGGTGTTTATCCTTTTAATTACTATGTGGGTTATGAGATGGGAGATGTTACCCCTCCTCCTCCTCCTCCTCCTCCTCCTCCTGGCATGGCGGCGTTGTATACCGCCCAGGTCCGTAGCGGCTTGCATTTCCTTTGTTGTTCAGATTTGATGGAACTAAGTTGCTTCTTTGGAATTTCTCCTCTCGATCTATCCCCGCATGGTGTCCGTGTTTGGGTTGGTTTTAGAGTGTTATGTCATCGTCAAGGGTGGTCCTACTCCCTTGTTCTTTTCCGTTGTTTCTTTAGGCTCCAATATCATCGAATGACTCGGATGTTTGGCTTTGTTGTTCGCTTTCCTTCGCCTCCGCGGTCTTATTCTGCCGGGCTGGGTGAGTTGTTTTGGGATCCTCGTCTTCGTTTTGTTAGCCTTGCTGATGATTTGAGCTATAAGTGGAGGAACTATTACCTATTTGTTAAGGCTATCCCTCTTCCTTGGCTTGTCGATCCTTGTTCCGTTAATGACCCCGTTGTAGATTTTTCTGAGCTTACTCTCGATGATAAGAAGGTGGTTGGGGCTATATATGCCTCTCATAAGTCTCGTAGTTATACAGTCGTGGATGCTCTTACGGTGTCGGATCTCCATGATGCAGGAATTCTATTGACATCCGCTTTGGTAGGCATTTGTTGGTCTCCATCTTTATATGTTTCTTGTTGTTCTTCTTGCAGATTGGTTTGTTGACAAAGTCTCCCGTCTACAGGTAGGTGACTCAACCCAAGGTGCCCCATCTTCCTTTAGAGGAAAAGGGCTTCGGGGATCTGCCATCCGAGCTCCTCTAGGGTCTAGGGTTTTGAAGCGCTTTGAAGTATCCGGTATATATTCCCCTTCTCATCCCATGTGTGGCATTTATCCGTTATTCCTATCTTTTTTGTACTATGACTTGATGCCTTATCCCGTGGTTATTTTTGTTGCCCAGGTAAAGTGGCCACTACTGATGGTAAGGGGCCTACTGTTGATAGTGTTTTGCAATCTTCTGTCCCGGCTTTGGAGGTGCCTTTTGAAGGTATGTCATGTTCCTTGTGTGTTTTATATGGTCAGGGCTATTTATATATTTATGAATATGCAGGCTGTGTGTGTCCTCCCCCGATTTCTCGTGACGGTCTCGTTCGCCCTTTGGAAGGTGATATCAAGGGTACGGAGTAGAAACCCTTTGCAAGCTATCGCTTTGATCGTCATTCTACTCTTCGCACTCCTGAAGTTGGTGTGCGTATGCTGAATGCTTTCGTCGGACCCACCGATCACCGATTGGTCCCCGATTGTCGCTTTGCGGCGAATACTTATGTTAGAGAGGCGTTGTCTCAGTTTTCCCTCGTAAGTGTTTGCATCCTTTGTTTTGTATATGTTGCGCTTTTATGACTTGGTTTCTCTCTTTTCTTTCAGTGTGTGGCTGACATGGTGAACATGTCCTCCTTCGTTGTTGAGCTTGTTGAGAAGGTGGAGGTTCATCAAGCTGTCTTAAGGAAGTGTAAGGAGGCTCTGTGTCAGCTGAATGTTGAATTGGAGCGTTGTGACTCCCTTTATTCCCTTTTCGAGAAGCGGGTGGAAGTTTTGGAAAAAGAGGTTGAACGTCTTCGGGGTGAGGGTGTAGGTCATGCGGTTGTTGAAGATAAGGCCGTTGAGGTTGAATTTGCTTCCATTATCGCGGAGAGGGTTGCCCAAGGTCTTGATGATTACAAGTTGTCACCCGTATTTCATGTTGATGTTGTGGAGAAGTGTACAGAATTTCTTTTTGATATTGGTGAAGACCTTGCTTTCAAGATATGTTGTTTTGATCTATCATTTGATTTTGGGTCTCTTGATGGCCTTGCGGGGTTTTCTTGTTATGACGTGGGTACGTTATTTGATGAGGATCCTACCTTACCGGGTAGAGATGTGTTCCCAACTCTTACTATCCCTCCATAAGCTTCCCCTGGCTTGGACTCCCCTAGCTATTGGGTGGGCGAGTGGCCTTGTCCTCCTATGGTGGTTCCTAGAGGGTGTGTGTTTGGTACTCCTATTTGCTGTTTGTGTTGCTATGTATAGGGCATTGCCCGCTTGTTGTGTAACATTGTATGCTTCGCACTTAGTTTTTCTTTTGGTATTTCCCGACTGTAAGAGCATTCGTATCCATGTATGTCGCTTTAAATAGCAATTATTTGTGGTACTTTATGTTGGATTATGGTGACTAATCCTACAGAAACGAAACCCTAGATACTTGCATGGTAACTAATTATGCAGCGGAAGAAAGTGCATATACCTTTATTGATTTCTGTAGCCCAAAATAGCTAGGGAAGTTCTCGATCCACCGACCGGTACCCCGTAGAGGTTCCTGTTAGAGAAGCCCTACGCGGTTTGATCTTCACACCAAAGCCTCCTTCGATTCTCGCGGGATGGATCTTACTTGGAGTAAATTGCTCGTCGCAATTTAGGCACCAACCTTGGTGTTGGTTCGGCCGAAACTAGCTAGACCTAGTGGGAGGGTTTTAATCTCAACACTTGGGAAGAGAGAATTAGCACTTAAGAAGTCACCCCAAGGTCCCTATATATAGGAGTGGGGGAGGGAAAAAATCCCTCATCCAATTAACTAGGTCGGCGCCGACTTTGGCAAGGGAGGGAGACCCAATTTTGGGCCTCCCTTGTCACATGGGATTTTAGGCCTAGCCCAAAATCCCTAATGTGACTTAGTCCTAATTTCTTAGGTACTTAGCCTTTAACTAATGGCCTACCAATTACGGCGGCCCATAACCCTAAATGCTAACAGCTCTCACTCGCCGGAATGGGAGGGTGCCTATTAATATGTTGTTGTCCAACACATCCGCATTTGGTTTTCGATCCAATCCCTGCTCCGAATAGTTCATACGAGGTTTGCCGTGCGACCGGCGGACACGACGGGCATCGTGCTACTCATCTGTTAGGAGTATTGTAGCGCCCGTGGAAAGTTGATTCCCCATGTCTAATCAATCTGTTAAAAATAAAGTGTCGGGCTGTATCCTAGGTCAACTGTAAATTTTCCAGTTGCCCAGTTCCCACTTTGGGATACCTCTCTATGGCATCCGTACAAGTATTCACAACATTTCAATTAATATCAAGTTGGTGGCCACCTAGTGAATACAAGAGTCGGAAAATTTCAGGTGTACTTGATCATCGCCATCGCTCATACCCTTAGTCAAACCCAACCGGTTCCCAAGACGTGGTCACTAGGCCTTTTGTTTGGCACTGCGCTTACACACCGGGAAGCGAACATTGAGCCTGGCCTTATGTATGAGTTCTGAGTCCGTGAGGATACTTTGGATGCTCATTCATATAGCATCCGGGATCAGTCACACGCTCTAGGTGAATAAGTTTGTTCCCGAACGAATCTCATGGATTCTATCTAGCACAACCGAACATAACCCCGTGGTCGAACATGACACGCGTAGTATGAATCATGCGTTGATAGCATAACCTGAGTATAGTCTGGAAGTTGGGAAATGTCATATGCCATCGCAGATTCGTCATCTGGCCCAGAATGTGATTTTATTACGAACCTAGTTCGTAACAGCGATCTGCAGAAATTTGATCATTATCGTGTTACTCCAAAAACCAAATGATCATTCTGCTTAACCAGGTTTGCCACCGTGGTTATTATCCAGTCTCGACTTAATAGAGAATCCCTTCTCCGTCAAGACGACTGAGCCTGTATGACGAGGCTTGATTCACATTCAACATTATTTTATTGTGGAGGTTGGCCCTCCTACGACTAGTTTATAGACTGTAAAATCCTGATGAATAATCAAACATTATGACGTCGTAATAATCATAAACTCAAACTGCAATTTATTTTCATTATTTTTTAAAAAGATTCATCACGATATTGTCTACTTAAACCCTACAAGTCCCAGCATTTTAACATGCTTTTCGAAGACATCCCTGTGTAAAGCATGCTTTTAACATGCTTTACACCACAGATCAGAAGCGATCGTTAAACATCGCTTTAGACTCATACAAGATGAATCCCAAGCACACAATGAAGGAGCATATAAGACATATGTCTAACATGATCGCTGAACTTAAGGAGGCAGGAGAAATCCTGACCGACGAACAGAAGGTCCAGTGCGTAATTCGATCTTTGCCTGACTCTTGGAATAGCATGAAAATGCACCCTACCCATGCCACTCAACTCGATGACCTCGAGAAAGTGCGAGTTCATCTCGAGCTGGAAGAGGATCGCCTCAAGGCTGAAAAGCCAAGAGCAGAAATGCATATTGCATCCTCGAACCCAGCTGAGCAAAAGGGTAAGCGCAAGAATAAACGCAAGGGACTTCATTTTAAGGCTAATAAACCTTTAGCTCCAAAACCTCAGAAGAAGTTCAAGCGAAAGAAATTCGGAGGCAAGAAAAGGAAGGCAAAACAGACACGTAAGGAGGAAACTCGAACGTGTTTTAGGTGTGGCGTGAAAGGGCACCTTGCTATTGCCTGCACAAACCCTCCCAAGGTACGTGCTGAAGAATAGTGATAACCTCATAAGTTCTTAAAGGACTCCTCTTACTCGAGAGTAATTCAATTTATCTTTATTGATTACAGAACCGAGAAGGAGAACAAGCACAAACCTAAGGAACTTGCCCCGAAGATATAAAGATTGAATGAAAGACTTTATCTTTATTTGCTTTGCTGAATAAAACTCTTCTTGATTTTCAGAATAAGATACATGATGATAATAATGTTCCTTGAAATAAAGGAAACATTTGTTATGAGCATATGACAAATGCTCAATCATAGTATTGATTATCATTCCTCAAGCTATTCGATCCTTTTAATTAGCTGTTTGACGCATTGGTTATAAATCTTATTTATTATTACTCCATTGAATGAAATAAAATGTAATGATGATCATGTTTGAAACCGATTGGATTAAATTGAATTAAATTCAAAAATGAAACGATTTATCAAGGGTTTAACCCCAGAGTAAATTGCGCCTTGCGCAAGTGGACCTCGATAGAAGGAACACATCGTTTTCATAAAATGAATTTAACAATGGAGTGTTTAAATAATGATGTGCTGAATTTTCGTTTGCATTCCTTCGGAAATAACTTATTGATAACATTTACATCGGTAGAGGCTTCGGAGGCTGCCACGACCTTGTAAAAGTATCAGCTGACGCACAAGGTGAAATCCTAAAATGCTCTGTTCAGAGATGGGATAAAATCTCTTAGATAAGTTAGCAAACGAAGAAGGATGAAGTCGCCTAAACGATTTTCCTTCAATAAGCCTTGAACGAAAAGTCAGGCTAGGCATTCAAATTAAAAGACGCACTTCAAGAAGCACAGTTTGTATAATGTTGAAATCATCCTATCAAAGGTTCCCTATGGGATGATGAAGATGATTCACATAAACGTAAAACTGTGTTCCATTAATATCGGTAATGTACGTCGCCATTAAAGCTGAAAGGTGATAATGAGTTAAAACATATATCAATGCGACATTAATTTACGCATAAAACACGTATTTAGGACAAGAGTACGTCAATTACTCTTAGAAAATACATGTTTACAGCTTCAATTGTAAAATGGTGTCGTGATCGAACATGAGACATTACATCACTAAGAGGGCGAATTTTCCAAATGCATGATAAGTTTCAATCAACATAGTCGTGATCAAAATTGAGCAAAAAAGCGATGACAATCAGGTACCACTTAATTCGAGTGGGAGAGATTTGAACCAGCAACTCAAGTGAATGACATGGTAAATGAGAATGGGAACATTTTCATAATAAATCCAGTGGGAGGAATAAACCCTACCACACGTAATCACTATTGCTGTTAGGACGAATCAAGTCGAACCTGATGGTCACCTTTGCTGAACCAGGAATGACGCAACTACCTATATTACTCATTGTTTCCGGTAGGAGTGATCCAACCATACTTGGTTCTAGATCCTAGTGATCAAGGGATGCATCTCAGAAGTAATACCCCGAGACCAAGAGGTTGTAATAGGAAAGTTATAGGTCAAGGTTCTAGCTCTGCTGTTGTTCCCAACAGAGACGATGCTCCGATAAGAAGCATTGTTCCGAGTGTGAGGATTATTCCCAATAGAAATGATGTTATGATAAGAAGCGTTATTCCGAGTGGGAGAAAATATCAGACTAATAGGTGGGACTCACAATGCCTAGACGAGAGTCAAAGGAAAGTATCCCATGGAGCAAGGTGAAAACCCCGCTCGAACTTTTGGCAAGCATTGGAAAGACCTCAAGTGAAAAAATTGAAATAAATAATAAATGAGAGAGAACGCCTAAATGAAAGTCATTGTAGTCTATAGTTGATTTACTTGCTAAACACAGGGGCATAAGGATAAGGTGAGCCCTGATAGAAGGCTCGCCACTGATGGAAAAAGGTCGAACAACTCGACTTATTGCGAAAGGACTTACCCAATTCACGGAGTGGACTTTGATAAGAGAAACTCACAGACTGTGCGTAAAACCACTGTTAGGGCCATTAATGGTCATGGTCGCAAGCCTCGATCTCGAGCTGCACCAAATGGATGTTAGGACCGCATTCCTCCACGAGAACCTGGAGGAAGAGATCTACATGGAGAAACCGGAGGGTTTCATTACTCCTGGTACGAACGTAAAGTTTGTAAACTTCAAAGGTCTATCTACGGTTTTAAACAGTCGTCTCAGCAATGATACCGCAGATTCCACGAGAAAATCGTAGGGAACGGATTCGTGAATCTTCACGAGGATCCGTGCGTGTATTATACGACCTCCGGGTCCAAATATGTCATCTTAACCTTATACGTGGACGACATACTCATTGCTGCAAACGATATGAGTTTCATGAGCAAGTCAAAGTCCTGGTTAGCATCTGTATTTGAGATGAAGGACATGGGAGAGGCCACGTATATCTTAGGCATTAAAGATGCTAGAGATCGGGCTACCCGGAAATTGTGTCTATCTCAAGAAGCCTATATCAACAAGCTGTTGAAAAGGTTCAAATTACAGGATGCCAAACCTGTGGATACGCCGGTGGTATTTGGGTGCGCACTGTCAAAACGCGACGGCCCCAAGAACCTGGTGGAGCGCGAACAGATGAAGGGTGCAGAATATTTAAGCATGTTTGGTAGTTTGATGTACGGCATGCAATGCACCCGTCCGGATATCTGTTACGCTGTGGGCCTAGTAGCACGTTTCTAGTCAGATCTGTGCTATCAATATTTAAAGGCTGTAAAACGAATAATTCGTTATCTGAAAGGTACTTCCGACTATGCTCTGTGCTATGACGGTGAGTAGTTAGAATTGACCGGTTATAGTGACGCCGACCATGGTGGTGATCCGGATGATCGTAAGTCCACCACAGGGGGAGTGTTCCTCCTTGCTAAATCCGCCATTTCATGGACGAGCAAGAAGCAAACCTGTGTCGCGCTGTCAACGATGGAATCAGAATTCGTAGCTCCCTCTAAGAATGCACAGGAAGCAGTCTGGCTGAAAAGGCTTCTTATATAATGGTGACGTCGAGAGTAAACCTGTGAAGGTGTTCTCTGACACAGTGTTATCAGAACCGGACCGGACGTTGAACCGGAGAGGGCTCCGGTTCCCGGTTCGCCGGTTCAAACCGGGTTCGAACCCGGTCCGACCGTCCATATAGAAGTGTCTTCGGTTAACCCAGTCGTGTCCTCCTTCCTCTGCATTGAATGCTGCTGCTAGTGCTTTGAATGCAGTGACCTCCAATGAATGCTGCTCTTTAAATGCTGTCTCTCTCCTTACATTGAATGTGAGTTCTTCTCCACCTACCTCCAACCCACCTCCACCTCCATCCGAACTCCAAACTACCTCCAGCCCTTCACCTCTCATCACATGTCTCCATCGGCCCTCCCTCCACCTCCGACCAAGTTAATTTCCCATAGTAGCTTTTTTTTTTTTGGCCAACCCGAAGCAGCTTGGTACAAGGAAAAGTGAGGAAAGCAATGGAATCCATTGCCGAAGTAAAGGAAACCCTATTTAGTCTCTGCCTCGCTAGCGGAAAGATCTTTCATCTTTCTCGAGCTGAGGAAACGCATGCGGGATTCACAGTTCCATCTTTTTCCATTTGAGAAATTCTCTACTGTCAGTCCAATCTGCAGCCAAGTGGGAGACGGGATGAATTTGAGCTAGATGTGTCTATATATATAACCATGGGAAACACTCAATTTCATCTTTTTTAAATGGAACTTAAATCCCAGAAGCTTCACTAGACCTCATTTCTCAGTTTCTTTGTTGCGGCGGGTAAGCTTAACTAGGGTTTTTACCGATTTTTTTTTTACTGATACTGAACCGGCGGACCGGAGGACCGCCCGGTCTGCTCAAAACCGGCCGGTTTCCTAAAAAACCGGTTATCGAACCGGGTTCGCTTACATCCTCTGGAATTTCTCGAACCGGACCGTTGGAAACACCGGTTCCGGTTCGAACCCGGTCGAACCGCCGGTCCGGTCCGGTTCTGATAACACTACTCTGACAGTCAGGCAGCCATTGCGGCAGTTAAGAATCCGAAGTACCATAGTAGGACCAAACACATTGATGTGAAATATTTTTATGCTAAATCGATGGTAGAAGACAATATAATCACTATGAAATACTTGTCCACTGATAATATGATTGCGGACCCATTTACTAAGCCACTACGCAGAGAGATATTCGAAAAGCATGTAAAACTGCTTGGATTGCGTAGGGTTTAGAAATGAGATGTATCTGTGATAGCATTTTGATATTAGAAATTTACATTTTGTAAGCGAAAGAATAATTGCAACCGAGTTTATGATCAATCGACGTCATAATGCTTTGATTACATCAGATTTACGGTCTATAAACTAAGTCGTAGGAGGATGCAATCCTCTGCCAAACTATGTCGAATGTGGGCCTTACCTAGTCACACAGATACGGTCGTCTTGTAGTGGAGGGAGGCCTCCACTAAACAAGACTGGCTAAGAGTCAGGGGGTTAAACCTGATTAAGCGAGCCGATTATCTAGTTTCGAAGTAACTCGACGTGATCTTCGTTTCGCATATCGTCGTGATGAACTTTGTTCGTCATTTAACCACACTCTGGGCCAGATGAGAATCTGTGATAGCATGATTGACATATCCCTTTCCTGTCAACCCCAAAAGGTTCAGGTATGCTATCAACGCGTGCTTCATACTACGCGTGCCACGTCCGACCACGGGGTCATAACTCGGTTGTGCTAGGAAGGAATCCTTGTGATTCTGGCGGGCGCAAACTTCTTCACCTCGGGCGTGTGATTGATCCCGGGAGCCTTATGAAGAGGCACCCGAAGTATCCTCATGAACTCAGAACTCATACCTAAGGTCGGACTCAATGCTCGCTTCCTGGCGTACGAGCGTAGTGCTGAACAAAAAGGCCCAGTGACCACGACCATGGAAACCGGTTGGGTTTGACTAAGGGTATGAGCGATGTGGATGGTCAAGTTCACCTGTAATTCACCGATTCTTGTATTCACTAGGTGGCCACCAGCCGGATATTAGTTGAAGGTTGTGAATACTGGTACGGATGCCTTGGAGAAGTGTTCCTAAGTGGAAACTAGGCAAATGGAGATTTATCAGTTGACCTAGGATACAGCGTGGTACAATATATAAATGTTGTTTATAATAGGTTGATTAAAGAAAAAAGAATCAACATTCCGCGAGCGCTACAATGCTCCTAACAGATGAGTAGCACGATGCCCGTCGTATCCGTCGGTCGCACGGCAAACCTCGTATGAAATATTCGGAAGCATGGAGGAGATCAAAGGGGAGAAATGTTGATGCGGATTTGGACAAAAATACATTAACAGGAACCCTCCAATTCCGGCGAGTGGGAGCTGTAAGCATATGGTGATGGGCGCCGTAATTGGTAGCCCATAATATGTATAGTTTACCTAATGGACCTGGGTAAATGTCACATTAGGGTAATTGGGCTAGACCCAAATACCAATTGACATGGGAAGTCCAAAATTAGGCCTCCCCAATTACATAGGCCGGCCGAAATATTTAGGTGGGGTAAAGTGGACTTTTGTCCACTTTACTGCTCCTATAAATAAGAGGTGTTAGGGAAATTTTAGGGTTAATCATAATTCCTTCACAAGAGAGTTTTAAAGAGAAAAAAACCTCCTCCCACACCTAGGGTTCGGCCGAACCATACAAGTCACCAAGGGTGTGCCAAATTGCCTTCGAGCAAACTTTCCAGAGATCTGTCCCCGTGCCAAGAATCGATCAGAGGCTTTGCTGTGGAGCTGCACCACGTAGGGCTTCTCTAACAAATATCTCTACGGGTCCCGTCCGGAGGATTGCGAACTCATCGAGCAAGGATCTAGGACTACGGTTACTTTTGAGGTATGTGTAAACTTTCCGCTGCATAATTGATATTACTAGCACATGCCATGTTTATGTTTCCGTAGTGATTACTCCCCGTAATCTAACATCTATTACTATGTATGTATTTACATGGCACGAGTATGGTGTCAGCTTAGTAAGGTGTCGTATGCGTTGTTATTAAGTGCATATGACTTTAATGGAATAGCTCGAATGTCAATAAGACATGGCTACCCATATATCACCGTTATAGATATCCCAGTTTTAGTCTCTTGTATTTGAGACTTCACACCTCTTGGCATATTATGTCAATGGTTTTTTTAATGCAAAAGCATTTTACTCGGTGTACGACTCGAGGTATTCGCGCTATTTGGTTTCTTATCCAAATTAGGTTTATATTAAAGGTCTGATCACACTATGTTGTTTCTTATCCACGATAGATGCGTCGTCCATGGTGTTATCATGCCCCCTGGGTGATCAGCCCAGAGTATGGTGAAGGCTATTTAAACCCTTTCTGTAGGAGGGTGGCCACCGTTGTATGTTCTTCCCCCGGGGTACGTTGGCTTCAAGCTATACCTGTTCACTTTATGAAACACTTGTTTTTCAACATGTTAGAATTTGTATGATATAAGGTATGAGGTACCTATGAACCGATTCTTATAAGTATGTAGTGCAGGTTGTATGCCTTTCTAAATGGGCATGAATCAAATATTTTCAGCAAGATAAAGGGATATCGCAAAACCTTTCAACCACCCGTCTTATGAGTAGTACTTCTTTAGGTGTCCCCTGCTGAATGTGTTTGTCGAGATTCTGCCTTCCTCATCCTCTAGGCGGTACGCATTTATTGTTGGGATCGATGCTATGTTGTATGACCCTTCCCATTTTGGAGACAGCTTGTTTATCCGGTCGAGGTGTGAGAATTCGTCTCTCCTGAGGACCATTTCTCCCACGTAGAATTGTCGTGCCCTTACTCGGCGGTTGTAGTAACGCGTCGTTGCGAGGCGAATTCTTGCTTGTATTTCTTCTGAATGCCATCGTTTTTCGTCTGCTAAGTCCAGCTCTAGGCGTCTTGCGTCATCGTTTTTTTTTCGTCGAAGTGTGTCGTCCTGTAGGACACCACTGCTATTTCGACGGGTGCCACTGCCTCGGTCCCGTATACCAAGCTGAAGGAGGTTTCGCCCGTTGTCTTCTTAGGTGTCGTTCTTACAGACCATAAGACATTTTCAAGCTCTTCAACCCATTGCCCCCCCCCCCCCCAGGGCGTGGACTCTTTTCTTTAGCCCATCCAAGACTATTTTGTTGACTGATTCAACTTGGCCATTTGTTTGCGCGTGCTTGACTGAAGCAAAACGATGGTCAATACCCAATTGCTCGCAGAGGTAGGACATTTTTTTACCTTTGAATTGCAGTCCATTATCGCTTATCAAGGCCTTTGGGACGCTGTATCTTGAGATAATGCGTGCCTTTATGAGTTTGATGATTTGTGCTTCTATCGTCCTTGTCAATGCTTTTGCTTCTATCCACTTTGAAAGGTAATCAATTGCTACGAGGATGCACGTCCTTTGTTCCGTCGCCTTTGGGAAAGGTCTGACTATATCAATTCCACATTGTGCAAATGGCCATGCATTTGTGATGCTTGTCAATTCTGCTGTCGGTGCTAGTATGTTTCTGGAGTATCTTTGAGATGAGTCGCATGCTTGGACCTTTTCTTTTGCCTCCCTGTTCATTGTCGGCCAGTAGTATCCCAGGCTTAATGCCTTTCGTATCAATGATTTTGCCCCTTCATGGCAAGCTGCATTTCCTTCATGGAGTTCCCTCAGGACCTTGCCCGTTTCCGAATGTGCTATGCATTTCAGATATGGGGTGGAATAGCCTTTTTTATATAGGTTTCCATCCACTATTGCGTAATAGAATGCTAGCCTCTGGATTTTGGTTGCCTCTGTTGTGTCCTCCGGCAGCCTCCCATTGGATAAATATTTGTGGATTGGTGTCATCCAACTGGTCTCAGGGTCTATTGCCAGTACCTCCATGCTATCTATGGCGGAAAAAAGTTTTTGTTATAGGAAGTGTACCTCTCTTGTTTCCTTATTGCCTTGGGCAAATTTTCTCAACTCGTCTGCTTCTTTGTTTTCCTTCCTTGGTATTGCGGTGATCTCGAAGGTGTCAAAACTTTTGAGCAAGTTTTTAGCTTGTTGCATGTACCTTTGCATTGTTTCTGATTTGGCCTCATAGTCTCCCTTTACATGATTGGCGACTAGTTGTGAGTCGCATTTTTCCCTCAAATGTTTCACACCTATTCCTCTTGCTATTCTCAACCCTGTGATGAGAGCTTCCGCCTCATTGTTGGTTGCTCTGAAGGTTAGTGCCAGTTAGGGATGGCAACGGGTCTCAGGGCCCCGACCCGGTTTTGACCCGCCGACCCGTGGGTCACGGGTCGGGTCCGGGTCGGGCTCGGGTCGGGGCGGGTCCGGGTCTAGAGACCCGGGGCCCCGTAGACCCGCCCCGAAATGCATATATATATAATATATTTTTTTTAATTTTTTTATGTTAATATGATCTAACATTTACTAAACAATATGGTTAATATAGTACCTATATAAATAACATGGACCAAATTACAAATAGATGTATATTTAGATTATTAGGATTTGTTAATTTGGTGTTTGGATTTGAATTTGTATTTGTAATGAATTTGA
This sequence comes from Clarkia xantiana subsp. parviflora, assembly GCA_036873135.1. Lineage (NCBI taxonomy): Eukaryota > Viridiplantae > Streptophyta > Magnoliopsida > Myrtales > Onagraceae > Clarkia > Clarkia xantiana. The sequence continues at coordinate 11,593,768 of JAPTYO010000012.1, read as the reverse complement.
TGTGTTTGTTGTTTATATTTGATTGGTGTTAGATTTATGTTTTGAATTTATATATAATGTAATATTTTGACAAAAAAAAATTGTATTGAATATTGAAAAGTGGAAAAAAAAAATCTGTTCACATGACGGGGCGGGTCAGGGCCCCGCGGGTCGACCCGCGGGATTGTTGACCCGACCCGACCCGCCCCGGAAGGTCCATTTGACCGGGGCCGGGTCAGCCAGGCCGACCCGCGGGGCGGGTCCGGGGCTGCGAAAACCCGCCCCGACCCGCCCCGTTGCCATCCCTAGTGCCAGTGCGTAACGCAAAGGCGCAGCCTTGTCTGGTGGTATTAGTAGCAGTCTTGCCCCCGATCCTGCGTTGTTTGAGGATCTGTCAATGTACATGTCCCATACATTGTCGGGATCTGGTACGGATGTGGAGGTTTCTCCAGCCCCTTTTGTTTGCTCTTTGTATTCTTCTGGTTCGATGCATGTGAACTTTGTTATGAAGTATGCTAGTGCCTGTCCTTCGACGGCTGTTCTAGGTTCGAAGTTGATTCTGAATTCACTGAGTTCTACGGCCCATTTGATTAATCTTCCTGCCGCATCCGGCTTTTGGAAGAAGTGCTTCAAGGGTTGGTTTGTGAGTACTGTTATCTCATGTGCATGGAAGTATGGCCTCAGCTTTCTTGCCGCTATCACTAGGGCGTAACGGTATTTCTCAATGGGCATGTATTTGAGCTCATACTTTGCCAGGGCTTTGCTGACAAAGCATACCGGTAGTTGTGCATTGTCATCCTTTTTTATGAGTACCGAGTTTACTGCCACGTTGCTAACTGATATGTATAGGTAGAGCGGCTCCCTAGGGGAGGGTTTTGCCAAGGATGGTTGATGGATATACGCCCAATTTGAACCCGTTGACTTCCGAATCGTTTTATTTTTATCACCCCGTTAATGATTATAAATTGAAACTTTGACCCGAACACCCCGCCGAAACACCAACGGTCCGGACGAGGCGAAAGTACTCGTCCGGGCCACGCATCGACCTCCCCTAGGGGAGATCGGGTTGGCCCACCCATCTCCCCTAGGGAGGGGTTGGGTGGCCACACCCAACCCCTACCCTTGGGGGTCGGATTTTCTCTCCGGCCCCAAGGGCCCTGGCACCGTTTTCCGACTCCCACACTTAGATTATTTCCGTCAACCTCTCCATGATTTGAGGCTTTAATTATGCGATCAAGGACTAATTAATTGTGTTTAAAGGTTAACGATGTCATTAAGTCACCTTAATGACACCGGTGCCTATAAATACAACCCTTCCACCATTCATTTGATCATCTTGATTATTGTGAAGTTTAGCTCGGGCATCTCTCTAGCTTTATCTCTCTAGAAGTATCGTTCTGACTTAAGCATCGGAGAGGGTTCATCAAGCACCACCCCCTCCTCTCCGTGCTTGATAATGCCCCTCTTGCAGGGTCACATGGAGAAGAGAAGCAAGGAAGCAGAAGGACATGGATCAGAACGACAAGCCCCAAGAGCACTGAATCCGTCAGTTCACCAGTGAGGAATAAGCTTTAGATCAACGACCCGTTGACCGAGAGCTTAGAACCTAACAATGGTAGTGTTCGCAGGTGTTGTTTCAAGTGCAGGAACGCCGGCTTGCATTTGGGCGACCATTCAAACTTCTTATTTGCTCTCAACACTTCAAAGAAAGGTAACGCTTTGTCTCCTATTCTTGCTAGGAACCTGTTTAGTGCTGCAAGGCGTCCGTTTAGCTGTTGCACCTCCTTGTGCTTTTTTAGGGACGCCATGTCCTCTATTGCTTATAGCTTTTCCGGGTTTACCTCGATTCCTCTTTGGCTTACCATGAAACCTAAGAATTTTCCTGATTGAACTCCGAATGCGCATTTTAAAGGGTTCAGTCTGACTTGGTAATGTCGCATCCTTTGGAATGTCTTTCGCAAGTCTTTTACATGGTTCAGCCTTTTAATTGATTTAAAGATCATGTCATCCACGTAGGCTTCCATTGTATTGTTGGATTACGGGGACGTAATACTACGGAATGCTAAACGTGTAATAGCAAGAAATCTAATCTACGCAGCGGAATTAGTACACATACATTTTAGCTTTCCTGCCCAAGAACGAAGTGGAGGGAGTTCTGATCCTCCGGTCGGAACCACGTGCAAGTTCTTTGTTAGAAGAAGTCTCACGCGATGTAGCTCTACAACAAGACCTCTGATCGATTCTTCAACGGAGATGGAACCTCGGACTTGATGATGATGGTGCCGAAAATATAGACTAGGGGAGAACAAGTTTTCTCAATGGAGATCCTTGTTCTTATTTATGAGTGTTTTAACCCTTAGGAGTCACCCCTATCTATAGTAGGTGGAGTTGCCAAAAGGCAACTCCAACCAATGTGGTAGACAAAATTCGGCCGAACTATGCATAATAAGGGGGAGGCCTATTTTGGGCCTCCATTGTGAATCACTAATTGGATTTGGCCCAATTAGCCCAGATTGACAATTACCTAATTAAATTAGGTAATTCCCTTAATTAACGGGCTCCTATTACGGCACCACGTCAACATATGCTAACAGCTCCCACTTGACGGAATGGGAGGGTGCTCGTTAATCCATACGGTTAAGCAATAGTATCAACATCTTAGTCTTAAGTTCTTCGTCTCTATCTCCTAATAGTTCATAAGAGGCTTGTCGTGCGACCGGCGGATACGATGGGCATCATGCTACTCATCTGTTAGGACTATTGTAGCGCCCGCAGAACGTTGATTCCCTTTCATGAACCAAACCTGTTTGAAATAAAACTATGTACCGCACTGTATCCTTGGTCAACTGTTAATTCTCCAATTTCCCAGTTTTCCACAAATGAATACTTCTCCAGGGCATCCGTACAAGTGTTCACAACCTTCAACTAATATCCGGTTGGCGGCCACCTAGTGAACACGAGAGTCGGTGAATTAAAGGTGAACTTGACCATCCCCATCGTTTATACCCTTAGTCTGACTCAACCGGTTTCCAAGACGTGGTCTCTTGGCCGTTTTCTTTGGCACTACGCTCGTACGCCGGGAAGCGAGCATTGAGCCAGACCTTAGGTATAAGTTCTGAGTCCATGAGGATACTTTGGATGCCTCTTCATAAGACATCCGAGATCAATCACGCGCTCGTGGTGAAGAAGTATGCGCTCTTTGAATCACAAGGATTCAAGCTAGCACAACCGAGCATGACCCCTTGGTCGTATATGGCACGCGCAGTATGAAGCACGCGTCGATAGCACACCTAGTAAAGTCAGGGATGGGATATGTCAATAATGCTATCGCAGAATCTCTCATCTGGCCTTGAATGTGATATAGTGATGGACAAAGTCCAACTCGGCGATTTACAAAACGAAGATTAAGTCATCCTGTTAAGCGTGACAATGTTATCGTTTTGTTTAATCAGGTTTACCCCCTTGATTCTTAGCCAATCTTGTTATGGCAGAGGCCCCTCTCTCCTAACAAGATTACCGTGCCTGTGTGACGAGGCAAGGTTCACATTCAACATAATTTTGGTGGAAGAATTTTACTTCTTCCTACGACTTAGTTTATAGACCGTAAAATCCGATGTTGTTAATCATTATGACGTCGATAAATCATAAACTGAAATTGAAATTCTTTTATTCAATTGAAATATCATTTCAAATGTCAAAATGTTATCACTTTTTACAAGCCACACAGTTTAAGCCCTACGTAATCCAAGCAGTTTTACGTGCTTTTCAAAAATCTCCCTACGTAACGGCTTAGTTAAAGGGTCTGCGACCATATTGTCTGTAGGCAAGTATTATAAAGCGATTATGTTGTCTTCCAGAACCAACCTAACATAATTGTATTTCACATCAATGTTTTTAGTCCTACTATGGTACTTTGGATTCTTAACTGCAGCAATGGCCGCCTGACTGTCGGAGTACACCTTCACAGGTTTACTCTTCTTGTCGGTGCCAATTAATGCAGTAAGAAGCCTTTTCAGCCAGACCGCTTCTTGTGCGTTTTTGGAGAGGTCAATGAATTCTGATTCCATAGTGGAAAGCGCGACACACGATTGCTTCTTGCTTACCCATGATATGGCAGCATTAGCAAGGAGGAAAACTTCTCATGTGGTGGACTTACGATCATTTGGATCGCCACCATGGTCGACGTCACTATAACCGGTCAATTCGAGCCGATCGCCCTCATAGCACAGAACGTAGTCGGCAGTACCTTTCAGATATCTGATAATTCGTTTTACGGCCTTTAGATGTTGATAACTAGGATCTGATTGGAATTTTGCTACTAGGCCCACAACGTAACAGATGTCTGGCCGAGTACAGAGCATGGCGTACATTAGAATCCCTACCATGCTCAGATACTCTGCATTCTTCATCTGTTCACGCTCCTGCTGATTTTTCGGGCCATCATGCTTTGATAGCGTGCACCCGAACACAACCGGCGTATTCACGGGTTTAGCATCCAGCATTCTGAATCTTTTCAACAGTTTGTTGATATATGATTCCTGAGATAGACATAATCTCCGGGCGGCACGATCTCGGGCAATTTTGATGCCTAAGATGTACGTGGCTTCTCCCATGTCTTTCATCTCGAATGCTGATGCTAACCAGGACTTTGATTTATTCATGAAACTCATATCGTTCGCAGCAATGAGTATATCATCCACGTATAGTGTTATGATAACATACTTAGACACGCAGGGATCCTTGTGAAGATTCACGAATCCGTTTCCAACGATTTCCTCGTGGAATCTGCGATACCATTGCCGAGACGATTGTTTAAGACCGTATATAGATCTTTGGAGTTTGCAAACTTTGCGTTCTTTGCCAAGAGTAATGAAACTCTCCGGCTGCTCCATATAGATCTCTTTCTCCAGTTTTACTTGGAGAGGTTTGGTTTTAATGTTCATTTGATGCATGCTCGAGTTCGAGACTTGCAGTCATGGGCAAGGATGGCCCTGACTATGGTGTAACGAATAGTCGGTGAGTCCGTCTTTATCAAAGTTCACTCCGTGAATTTGGGTATATCCTTTCGCAATTATTCGAGTTTTTCACCACTCGAAATTTCCACCAGAAGGGAATTCTAAGATTTTACTTTCTAGTTCTGTGGTTAACAGATAAATCAACTAAAGACTAAAACTGAATTAGTTCTTATTTAGGCAATTTCATCCTCCATTGTTTTCCTCCATTCCCTCGTTTTGAGGTCCTTCCTTTTCTTGCTGAACCGTCACTGGTTCAAGAACGAACATCAAGATGTTTAACACATCTCGTTTGATGGGATACTTCTCGAAAGAAGTTCGTTGCCTTTGACTATGTCTAGGCACGTTAATCTCATGTTTTAGTCTGATCGTTACTCCCGCTCGGAATAATGCTTCTTATCGGGGTATTACTCCCACTGGGAATAATGGTGGTGGTTGAACTTAGTTGAAATATCCTCTCGGTCTCGGATTTTTTACCTCTGAGATGTATTCCTCGATCACTAGGATCTGGAACCAAGTTGGTTATTCCACTCCCACTAGGAAAAATGGGTAGTTGAAATAGTTCATTATCATGATTATCAGGTCCGACTTGATTCGCATTTTGAAATTTAGTGATGATTATGTGTGAGGGGGAGTAGGCCCTCTCACTGGATTTGAAGACGTTTCCATCATCATTTACCAAATCAATCACTTATGCTATATCAATTCTCTCACTCGAAGTAAGTGGGACCTGAGATTCTCCATCAACCATCTGTTGACTCAATCAGTACTAGCTTGTTTCGTTCTGCAAAGCGTTGGAAATTCATCCTCAAACCTTTATAATGTGTCATGTTTATCCACGAAACCATTGTTCCAAGCTAATTTTAAAACTCGTATTCTTCGCGAGTAGTGCATACTCTTAATGAATACTCGTTTTAATGTGCAAATTAATGTGTCTTTGTGATAAGGTTTTACCCGAATCATTCATTAGCTTTTATGGTAACGTGTTAACCGATTTTGTCAGAACATAGTGTTTTACATTAATGTGAGTTAAATTAATCTCATCGCGCAGGAACAATTAATGTGTAACTCTAACATTATGTAATTCTAAGCTATGTTTATTGAAGTGTTTTAATGAATGCCTTTTAGCCAAACTCTTAGTTCAAGGCTAAGGGTGGGAGAGCCGTTTTACCGACTACTTCTTTTCGTTTATTTAACTCACCCAGAGACTTATTCATCTCAAGGGCTATGCATTTGAGCGTTCGCTTTAATGCCATAGTTGATGTTCTTACTAGATTGTAGTAGCTTTGAAGCATACCTCTAACCACAGTAGTCATCATTGAGTTATTTCCAAAGAATTACAAACGAAAACTCAGCATTCATTCATTAAAACATTTCATTATTAAATTTTTACTTTGAAACGATGTGTTCCGTCTTTCGAGGTACACGTGCGCGTGGCGCCTAAAACCAGTTTATCACGTGGTTTAAATCGTTTCGTTTCCAAATTTAAATCAATTTAATCGGTTTTACATGCACATTATTTCGGAATATATCATTTAATGGAGTACTAACAAGCATGAGAAGTTAAGTCGGTCTGCCCTTTTAGAACTATGCGATCGATGGATTTATTCAATTCAGTTTGATCTGACTGAGATGATGGAGTATTGTGAATCGATTCGTCTTATTAAATTTTGGTTCTAGCCCGTAGGCTTGAATTATCGTTTCAGATCGTTCCCTTTAACCAGAACGTTAAATTGATAAGCAAATTGTGCTTCTAATCGAGCAACAATTTCTTTATTCAATAATTCTGAATTTCAAAATAACAAAAAATTTAATAATCCAGACGAACAAAAAGATAACTGACAATGGTAGGGTTCTTGATCTGAAAGTCTCATGTTCGATCCATACATATTTGAACTTTAAGTCATGTTGAACATCACATCTGATTAAATTCACTAGTGAATCATATCAAATGTTTTGTGTTCAAATAAAGCGTTTCACGACTTTATATACATGTCATACGAGGCGTGTTTTAGACGCATTTTAATAACGGGGTTTGACCCATCGGATTATCGTATAAAACATTTTACGCTCTAGTTCACTTTATGATATATGGATCACAATTGACTTCAGATGATCTCTTGTGGTGAGCTGAGAAGGTTGTCGCTTCACTGCCTTGGTTCCTTTGCTTAACTAGACTCAAGGTTATTGAATCATGTCAATGTAAGGCAACCTTATACATCTTTTCCATGTTGACCTTTCATTGCGAAGGTCTTGAAAGGATTTTTCACCGGCATCCATGGATAAAGTAAAGAACATCACATTCAACCGAAACATTTCTAGCTTTAGCATCCTTGCTTCTACCGAGGCAGATGCAAAGGAACACCAAGTTTTGACATTGTCTGGTTGCAATTGAAGTCTTCTTCAACCCCCTTAAACCAGAGTTGAATGTATCACCACATATGCATTCAGGTTATCAAAGAACCTACTCCAATTCTTGGGAAATAAACTATAACGTTCATCTCTCATTGTCAAAATCATACGATCTACCATATTCATTCGTAGTTGTCCTCTCCGCTTTTCGGAATCGTAGCAGAGAGGAGTCCAATACATATTCCTTATGTTCATCATAATTTATACCATCAAGATTGCAAAGTTCATAGAAGCGTACCGACTTAGCCATGAAAACTAATACATTGATAATTATGCAAATTCAGGAAGAAAACAACATTTTGACATAATTGCAAACATCGAATTATCTATTAAGATGGAATACGACGAACAGTGATTCTTCAGTCACTAAACCAAACCAACCTTCAGTAAACCGAGGAAAGGGGTGTCGTGAAAGGATTCACACTATTGTCGTTTTCAATCTAATAGATCAGTATTTTGAAAACGGTTATTCTATTGCAAATTACCGGAACGGGAATTTTCAAATAAGCATACCCGATCTTGGCTTTCCCAAGGCCCTTATAATTTTGTAAAATTATCTGATAATTTACGCATGCATATTTATAATTCTACTACATTTAGCAAATCATCATACCATGCCATAAATATCGAACACAAAATGCTTACGCGTCATGCGTCTAATGTTCCTAGCATATATAATTCTACGTAAAGTACATTATCACATGCGTTCTATCATGAACATCCTAGCATACGCGTCAAAACATGCAACATCCGCACACATCATGCATAATTGGAGACTGGAATTTTCAGTTTTATAAAACACTTTGAAAATATTAGGGGCTGTTTTGCAATTCATGCTTACAATCAATTATGCGACATTTCTAGACATGGATTCTAGGCACTTTCAATCAGCATAGCATGTCTATCCTATTGCGCAATACATATATTTAAATCCCAGAGCTCAATGCTCGCAATTTATATCCAGCTAGCTTGACTGAGTCAAGACGACAGTTCTAATATATATGTAGCAGAAAGTAAACAATTGCAGTCCAGCCCACTAATTTAATCCAGTCCCAAAAACATGCATATCCGAGATCCATCCCCATAATCGAAACCAGGCATTAGGGTTTCGATTGACACAGTGTATTAAAACACAAACCCTAAGAGCACTGTTTAGGCTAATTTTAAAGTTCGAACACATTTTGGATTTAAAATTTGACATCCTATTTTATTGAACAATTTAAAATTTCCGAAAATTTTAAAGAGGTTCGGTCCAAATTTTAAAATTCGGCTCAACTCGGTCTGTTTTTTAAAATTCCGGTTTGGTCCGAAACGGTTCAATAAAATAAGATAGTGGTTCGGTTTATCACTCAAAACTGGTTAGGTTAGGTTCAATTTAGTTACTATGGCCCGACCCGACCCGACCCGACTAGGTCGACCCAATTAAGAAAACCCTGATTGGTTTTATCCGTTCCGGTTTAGCAATTGGACCGGCCCATAAACCCTAGGGTTCAACCGAAATATGTCTTGTGGGATAAGTAGGGTTTTAAAGTCCACTAAAAAAATAACTTAGCCACCAAGAAATATTAATTATTTAAAATAATTTCCAATATTGCTAATGTATATATATATGTATATATATATATATATATATATATATAATTCGGCATATTTAAATAAATAAATATATATATATATATATATATATATATATATATAAATATTGTCAAGATTCTATCTATAAGATGTAAATCAATCAACAATAGATATATATACATAAATTATTCGACATACATATATATATATATATATATATATATATATATATATATATTATTGTCAAATATATCTTTAGGGATTAAAATATGTAGAAAATATATTTTCTTAATTTTTTATAGTAACTAGATCTATCAATATATATTATCCCTATCTTTATATATATATATATATTGATAGTTAATATCTTTTACAATATTATATTATGAACCTATACTTATTTCCAACTTATAGATATATAGTTACCTATTAATAAAATTTAAAAATGGCAAACTATATCTCTAATTAATGTGGCCGAAGTTTTTAAAACTTGGTGACCAAGAAAATTAATTTTTTTACCTAGAATACCCCTAGGGTTTTCGGCACAAACATGTAAATTGGAAAAGTTGTCAAATTTTAAGATCAAATACTATTATGATCATGAATCCAAAAAGTGTTTTTGATAAAACTCATGGTGTTCTTGAAGATCATGAACATCGAACTTAAATTCGAACATAAATTTTCGGTTTTGATCTATAAAAACATGTAAATTTTGAAAATTTTAAGTTTTTAAAGATCAAACACATGAAATTTACTTAAATATTTCGGATTACTCATGGTGTTCATGAACATGAAAATTTCAGATTTTTTTTTCAAAACTCAAGAACATCAGTTTATCAAAAATTTAAGAACTCCTAACCTCGCTCTGATACCACTGTTGGATTACGGGGACGTAATACTACAGAATGCTAAACGTGTACTAGCAAGAAATCTAATCTACGCAGCGGAATTAGTACACATACCTTTTAGCTTTCCTGCCCAAGAACGAAGTGGAGGGAGTTCTGATCCTCCAGTCGGAACCACGTGCAAGTTCTTCGTTAGAAGAAGTTCCACGCGATGTAGCTCTACAACAAGACCTCTGATCGATTTTCAACGGAGATGGAACCTCAGACTTGATGATGATGGTGCCGAAAATATAGACTAGGGGAGAACAAGTTTTCTCAATGGAGATCCTTGTTCTTATTTATGAGTGTTTTAACCCTTAGGAGTCACCCCTATATATAGTATTGGTGGAATTGCCAAAAGGCAACTCCAAACAATGTGTTACACCACATTCGGCCGAACTATGCATAATAAGGGGGGAGGCCCATTTTGGGCCTCCCTTGTAAATCACTAATTGGATTTGGCCCAATTAGCCCAGATTGACAATTACCTAATTAACTTAGGTAATTCCCTTAATTAACGGGCTCCTGTTACGGCGCCACGTCACCATATGCTAACATGTATTACCTATCATGTCCCCGAATAGCTTGTTGACCATCCTTTGGTACGTTGCTCCTGCATTTATGAGGCCGAATGACATCACCGTGTAATAGTAAATGTCTCCGTCTGCGTAGAATGTCGTATGTGGGGCATCGTCCGGGGATATTCTGATTTGATTGTATCCCGAGTATGCATCCATAAAATTCATTACTTTGTGGCCTGACGTTGCGTCAACCAGTTGATCTATCCTTGGAAGTGGGTAGGAATCTTTCGGGCATCCGTTCTTTAGATCTCGGAAGTCTATGCACATTCTCCAAGTTCCTCCCGATTTCTTTACCAATACTAGATTTGCTACCCATGTTTGGTACTTGCATTCTTTGATGAAGCTTGCTTCTATAAGTTTGCTTACCTCTTCGCGAATGGCCACTTTTTTGCTACCGCCCATCGATCTTACCTTTTGGGTTATTGGTCTCTTGGAGGGATCGATGTTTAACTTTTGAGAGATGACCTCTTCACTTATCCCTGGCATGTCGCTTGGAGACCATGCGAATAGGTCCTTATACCCCTTGAAGAGCTCTATTATTGGTGTTGCTTCTTCTTGTGTTAGCGAGACCCCTATTTTTACCTTCATTTGTTGGTCATCAATTGCAACTTCTCGTAACTCATCCATGGGTGAGGGGCGTCCATTTTCTTCTCTTGGGTCTGCATCTATTTCCACCTGTGCTTCCTCTATTGTCGGGGCTCTTGGTCGCAATGCTATTGTGTAGCATTGTTTAGTTGAATCTTGATCCCCTAAGACCTCCCCTATTCCTTTGTATGTTGAGAACTTCATCTTTTGGTGTGCTAGGGGACCATCCCATATTTGTTTATCGTTGTTATGCCTAGGATGCCGTTGTATGGCGTGAGGCATTCGACTATTAAGAAAGGCTCCTCTATGTGAAGCTCGATTTCTCCTTCCTCTATTGTTAATGGCAGTGTAACCACTCTTGCTGGGTAATCCATGTTTCTCGCGAAGCCTATCAATGGTGTGTGTACTGGCTTCATGTCTTTTCTTGTTTTTCCTAGGTTTTTTAGGGTCTCCATCGTGAGTATGTTTGGTGAACATCCCCCATCTACCAGAATCCTTCCAACCTTGACGTTGTTGATCTTCATTGTAACTACCAATGCATTGTCCTATGGGTATTGAACATGCTCCACGTCCTCTTTGGAAAAGGCTATGGCATTGGTTGACGGATTCTTTGAGTCTCTACCCTATGTTTCTAGGGCGTATGTTTCTCGTCCTTCGGATGATTTGCCTCCTGAACCGAATCCCCCATGAATGAAGTATGTTGTTACCATATTTTCTCTTGGGTTTTTGTACGCGGTTTTTTGTTTGAGTCGTACAGACGGCGCCAATGTTGGATTAAGCCCGTCGAGGTTCGTCCGTAGAGTGCGCCTTCGAGGTCTTGATCACTGGTTGTGCTTGCCTTCTCTTTATGCTCCAGTGAACCTGCAAGAAGGATTGCGCCGGAGGGGGGTTGTTTTCGGCAAACCCTCTTCGATGCCTAAGTAAGAACTCGGTTTTAGAGAGATAAAGTAGAGAGAGGTAAGAGCTCTTAGAATCACTTACCTTGAATGAAGAATATGAAGAGGTATTTATAGAGTTTTGGGATTTTGCCACGTGGGGCCCGCTGGAGGGTGGTAGGGTCCACGGAATATTCCCTTTGGGGATAGGTAGAAAGGGTATGCCAGTGGGTCAGGGATGCGTAATTCGGTCGTGTGGATGTCCGGGTGTTTGTTAGTGTTACCTGGATCCCAAGGGGCCGACTATCGGGATACGCCGACCCTATTTTGCCGGGCTAGTCCGGCATTAGCTGGGTTGGCTTTTAGTCGAGTTTGGAAACCGGATGAGCCTTAATGAGGTCCAATTGGGTGTATATCCATCAATGATGATAGGGATGGGCATTGGACCGGTCCGGCCTGTGCCAGTTCTGGACCGGACCCGAACTGGTTTAAGTAGTCCGGTCCGGTCCGAACTGAATTAGATGTTGACCAAGAGTTGACCAACAAAATCTGGACCGGTTCCGGACCGGTTCCGGACGGTTCTAGACTGTTTCATAAAAAGCAGACCAGTCCGGTCCAGAAACGGTTCGGAATCGGTCCGACCCGTTTTTATTTATAGATTTACACTAAAAATTAAAAAAAACAAAAACAAAAAACCTGTCCAAAACCAGTCCGGGTAAAAAAAAAAACCAGTCCAAACCAGTCCGGTCCAGTTTAAAACCGGTTCCATCAGAAGTATACAAACGGTTCTTGGCTCGGTTTCCACTTGCAAAACCTGGTCTGTTTGGAACCGGTCCAGTTCCGAGCCGGTCCGGCTGGACCGGTTTTTTTGCCCACCCCTAAATGATGATATACAATGTATTTTTGTTTTATGTATATTAAAATCATTAGTAAAAACACACGACAACTTCACATTTTACCGATTTACTAATATGTATATGATTAATGTGCATAAACATGAATCTGCTAACGACAATGAATCAAGATATAACAATCGACAAATAACATGTATTCACTGGTTTGTTAATGTCTGTATTTTTAAAAATATGAATATTTAATTTATATATAATTCTTAAAAAAAATTCATATTGAGAATTTGGTCGAACATCTATATGATTTTAAACGCATGTGCAAATTATATGTTGTCTTATATATATATATATATTCATTTTTTAGTTGATAAATTTAGCAGACTGCTTTTATTTTTCTGTAATATAATTTTTATATTATGACAATCATATTTAACAAAATTACGTGCTTATTTATATTATGTTCATAACTTTTTATATAATTTTTTAAATACCAAAATAATTTTTATATATGAATATTTAATTTATCTATAGATTTTTTTTTTACACAAATTTATATTGTGAGTATGGAATTATGTGGGTCTCAATATGAAATTGGAACTTCGTCTCTACCACTAGATGAAGTTCCAATTTTACTATATCAGTTCCACTTTGATGAGTTAGCAGTGGCGTGGAGGAACTAGTAACTCACCACTGGAAGTGCTCTATTATTTTTAAATTGGAAGGATTGCAAGAGTTATCAATTTTCGGTAGTACTTTCTTAAATGATGAAATAATATGTAAAGAGCTTTCTGATCGGACATGTAGTTATATATATTTCTAATTTATATACGTTACTAGACCAAAAAATCTTTATGTATGTTATTAACTAAAAATAACATTGGTGAGCATGTTTAGTTATATATATATATATAAGAGCATCCACAATGGTTTTACCTAAATTGTATTCTTTAAAGTTGCCACGTAGACATTTATGTACACTTTAAGTAATACGTAAATTTAAGACACACGTAAAAAATATTTTATCTGCAATCGTATTACTTAAACATATTCCTTAAATATATTTTATTATTAAATTTTCCAACAACCACCAATAAGATATTAGCATTAATTATAAAATGAATTAAGTTATAATAAAAAATTGGTTACGTAATACATAGTGCATTACTTAAATTTAAGGAATGCTTTATGTAAAAACATAAATTTACGTGTGGGTCCCATCTTTAAGGAATGCTATGTAAAACCGCTGTAGATAGTTTTTATTGTTTTACTTAAATAAACATGTAGGACCCACGTTTACGTATTCTTTACGTAATACCACTGTGGATGCTCTAACGAAATATACTCCTGGATAATTAGTTTAAATATTAATATGTAAAAAAATTAATAATTTTAACGTATAAAATTAATTTTAGAATTTTGGCAATTTAAAATAAATATCGTAATTAAAGAGTTTACAAAATTTATGTAGTACTTAAGTTTACAAATGTTTTCTCTATGTGATAGTAGAAAATATTAACCTACTAGGTGCATTTCCTGCGCATCGCGCGGGGTTATTTACCAAATATGTATAATTAATAAACTAATATTCGATGAAATTTATACTGACTATTTGTAATATGCTGAAACACTATTTTTAAATAAAATATCAGTCTAAAATTTGAAAAAGTAAACGAAAGACTGAAAATTTCGAACTATAAAATACCATTGCGCAAGTTTACAAATAAAATATAGATGCCCGTACCGCATGCTACCTTTGGTTGTCGGATCCGTATCAAGCGTTTGTTCTTCAACAGATATGACTTCGATGACCACCGGCGATATCTCGCCGGAGATAGAGATGGCTCTGCCATTGAGATTGTCAGCCGCCCGTATCGCATGGTATCTTCGTTCGCTGGCTCCGCATCAAGCATCTGTTAAAAATCAGCGAAATTTTAATTTCGATTACTTACATACATTGAATCTCGAACGGTCCGAAATTTTAATTGCGATTAATTGCATACATTGAATCTTGAAGGGTTCGAAATCAGAGAAATTTTAATTACGATTAATTGCATACATTGAATTTTGAACGGTCCGAAATTTTAATTGCGATTATGTATACATTGAATCTTGAACGGTTCGAAATCAGCGAACTTTTCATTGCGATTAATTGTAACTTAAAAACCCTCAGCTCCCTAGTGCAATCAATGTTATGGAGTTAATGACTACAAAACCCTTAGCTCAATTGTCATAAATGCATTGATTAACGTAAAAAACAAAAATCCTTAGCTCCACATTCACTCTGTTATTATCTTTTATTCAGAATTTATAATATATATAGATAGATAATATCATATATTATATATATATATATATATATATATATATATATATATACTAGGTGCATTTCCCGCGCATCGCACGGGGTGACTTACCAAATATGTATAGTTAACAAACTAATATTCGATGAAATTTATGCTGACTATTTGTAATATGTTGAAACACTATTTTTAAATAAAATATCAGTCTAAAATTTGAAAAAGTAAACGAAAAACTGAAAATTTTGAACCATAAAATATCATTGAGCAAATTCACAAATAAATTTTAGATGCCCGTACCGCATGCTACCTTTGGTCGTTGGATCCGTGTCAAGCGTCTGTTCTTCAACAGATATGGCTTCGATGACCACCGACGATATCTCGCCGGAGATAGAGATGCCTCTGCCACTGAGATTGTCAGCCGCCCGTACCGCCTGGTATCTTCGTTCGCCGGCTCCGCGTCAAACGTCTGTTAAAAATCAGCGTAATTTTAATTTCGATTAATTACATACATTGAATCTTGAACGGTCCGAAATTTTAATTGCGATTAATTGCATACATTGAATCTTTAACGGTTCGAAATCAGGGAAATTTTAATTGCGATTAATAGCATACACTGAATCTTGAACGGTTCGAAATTTTAATTGCGATTAATTGTATACATTGAATCTTGAACGGTTCGAAATCAACGAAATTTCAATTGCGGTTAATTGCAACTTAAAAACTCACAGCTCCCTAGTGCAATCAATGTTATGGAGTTAATGACTACAAAACGCTTAGCTCAATTGTCATAAATGCATCGATTAATGTAAAAAACAAAATTTTCAGCTCCACATTCACTTTGTTATTATCTTTCTTTCATAATTTATAATCTATATAGATATATAGATATATAGATTAGTGTAACTAATTAATTAAAAATAAATTTCATGTTTGGAAACCATTAATTTTTTTAACATGACTATTTTTTAGGGTAAAACACGAACTTTCAGTAAGTATATTATTAAAACTAGTATAATGAAAAATAAAAATGGAAAAGGTGAAATGATTTTTTGCAGGAATAGAAACAGTTCACATTATTTTGAATGCTGAATTATTAATTATTATATATATATATATAATATAAATTTAATTTTTTTTAATTAGTTTTTCACTGTGAAAATATTCCTTTAGCGACGACACAACTCTTAAGTCATAAGCCGGCTATAAGAAACCGTCCTAAGAGCACTCCCAATGGTAAGTTTCTAGTTCCTCCACATCAGCGACCACGTCACTGCCAACTTATCAAAGTGGAACTGCTACAGTGAATGTTACAGTAAAATTGGAACTTTCTCCAGTGGTGGAGACCAAGTTCCACCTCTATATTGGGACCCACACAATTTCATACTCCAAATATAACTTTTTAAGCACTATATATAAATTAAATATACATCTTTTTATAAAATTACAGACATGAACAAATAATGAGTTTCACGTGTTAAGACCGTTTTAATTTTTTTTTTAAGAAAAATATGTACAAAATCATAAAAATGTAATTTATTTTTTTTAAACAAAATTTTACATTTTTTATGAATTCGTCAAAAAGTTTGTCAATTGTAAATCAAATATCAGGGTTCCACTTTTGACCGACGTGTGTTGTTATCATGAAATTCAAAACTAGACGTCTTTAGGGTAATAGTTCATTTATTTACGTACTATAATTTTTTTTAAAATTTAAAATTCTTTTGGTAATTGAATACATAAAATAAATATAATATTTTTTAGTAAATTATTTTCCATATTTAATAATATGAAATGTTATACTATTTCAAAATTTAGAATTAACGTTTATTCAACATTGTAAAATAAATAAAAAATTAGATATGAAAATTCTGAAATTGATTCGAAGTTTAAAAAGTAGTAATTTTGATTCGTGCCACTATTTAATTTACATAATATTAAAAATGACCGATACAGCTCATGCTATCTGACTTAACGTAACATAATATATATATAATCAAAGAGAGAAGCAAAACAAATGAATAAAAAAATATTAAAAAGTTTGCACTGTCTTGAACACTAACGTGGGAGTTCCTACTAGTAGGCACTGTGCCACTTCAGTATTCACTCGATAATGGCAAAACAATAATATCCGTAATCTCAGTCATCCCTAGTAGCATCTAGTGACAAAAATTGGAACTATGAACTCCCATTTTTTAACAAATCACTCTCATTAGAAAGACAAGTTCCTATTTAATTATTAATTCATTACTGGTAGGATTAACAGTAAATGACACTAGACGCTAGGAACTCTTTAGAATGGCAATTTACAACATATAACTAGAAACTCAGCAGTACCCTTTGCCCTAATGCAATGGAAACGTCGTTCAGGTGTGTTATTTCATTCCAAACAACCCCTAACGTCACAGCCAAGCCAGGGAGCTCTGACACGTGACTGTTGAGTGTTAGGTCCAATCCTTGGGTTGGGAGTTTTCCCGCCTTTTATTTTTGATGATGATAGGCCCTTTTTCCTAATCTCCGTCCTTGTAATTAATTGTCAACCAACTTAATTAGTCAGTCCATTATCTTTTGATGCAAAAAAATGCCTTGTGCAACTTTAGCCCTATTGTCTGTATTACCTTATATATGTTTTTATTATTTTTAAACAAATCACATCATTTATATTTATAACTTTCACACCATTATAAGAATTTTATTAATCAACAAAAATATAATTATGTTATTTTAATATTTATTTATTTAGAAAATGAATTTGAACGAATTAATAATATCATAACATAAGTTTCTATATCAACAAAATATGCACTTCAATGATTAGTAATATGAATATCATAATATAACAATTAATTAACAACAAAGCACGGCAATGAATAAGCTATTTGTTATATATATATATATATATATAATAATAATAATAATAATAATAATAATACATACGAGTTATACAAGTTACAACCGACGAGGAGGGCACTCTCGAAATTATGCCAAACTCTGAGGATTTTTGTAATTTGACTAGGGCTAAAGAAAACGCAAAGCATCCAAAGTTGAGATTTATACAATTACTGCCTTTTGGGATTTTGGATATAAATTAATTAACTAAATTATTATAACGAAAATCCTTACGTTTTTGTTTGTCTTTGTCTTCTTCTTCTCCATATGGAGGGGAGAGAGAGAGGCAGAAGGTGATGTTTTTAATTTCATTTCATTTCACCATCCGTACAAATTTTTCACTATTTCCATTTTCCAGACGCCGTCTCTCAAACACTGATCCCTTCGTTTAACAAACCCAGAACGACCGTGGAAGAAGGGGACATCAACGCACAACGTCTCAGCTGAAACAAATTGAATCCATCTCTAAATACTCTCGTGACCCTCTCTATCCCTCTTTCTCTTTTCGAGGTGGTGTTTTTCGGTGATTGATTGACGAAGAATCTCAGATCCTCTCTCCGTTTCCACTCCCTTTGCGACGGTGAGCTCCCATCGCGTTTCTTGTTTCAGCATTTTGTCCGTCTTTTATGCATTCGCTTCTTTCATTTTGATTATAGCTGCATCATTGGGTTGTTGAATGAGCTTGAATCGATCCGTTTTATTACAACTGGTACAATTTAATAATGTCTGCATCCTTCCGGATCTCCGGCAACAATTCTTGGGTGAATTCTTGATTTTGCGTTCGACATTTGTTTGATGCCTGATGAATGTTCACAGGTTTCTTTTCCTTGCTCCTTCTCCTCTTCGTTTTCAAGGATTTCCCTCCTGGTGGGTTTACTTAGTTTCAGCTGCGGAAATATTGATTTTTTTAATTAATTTGTTTTAGAAATCTGACACTCGAAAAGTATCAAAGAACGTTTTTGGCCGTTATGTAATTGATTGCTAGTTATTAAAGTTTTTGGGGTTACTCTCTTTTACAATTCTTACAAAATTCTGTGAAATTGTGCTATATTCAGAATACAGAAATTTGACTCATATATTTCAATCATATTTTTGTGATTGTGGTGTTTACTAGTAATCCATTATTAACTCGCTCACTCGATTGTGACTTTTGTGTTGGATAATGCAGAGCTAAAGTGGGGAGATGGAGATGGGAGATTGGTGTGAATATGGGCAATGACACTGCAGTGATTTCTATTATGAACTGACAATTCATACGGGTCGACTATGGCACAGAGTTTTAGAAGTAACAAGTCTTCCTTCAACGCACTCATTGGCGGTGAACAGTCTCCTTTGCACAATTCGTCTACTTTCTCAAATGGAGATGGCTACGACAGTGATGGTTCTAACTTTGCACCCCCGTAAGTTCCCTGATTTGTTTTAGTCAGCTGTGTTTTCTACGTTCTTAACTTTTGGTATAGCCTTTCCCCTGCTCAAAGTATGGCTTTTATGCGCCGTTCATTTGATCTCTCATCTTGCTCCTATCTTTGTGATGTTTAAAGATTTTAAATGAGGTAAAAGCTGAAGTATATTCTAATTTATTGTATATCGTAATTATTTACTTCAGATGGTTTAATTTTAATGGTGTGTATAGTTTATACTTTATTTTACAGTTTAGTGTGTAATGAATTACTCTTCTCTGTGGACTCTTTCAAATTCTCTTTCCAAAGTAGTATAGTGAGCTTCAGAGCAGTCTTGCAACTGACTAATAATTTGTCAACATCTTTCGCTGTGCATTTATTATTCTCTGTTCCATTTGTATATCTAATGCAGTACACCAACGACTTTGTCAAGAGCTATCCCCGCTGAACTTGCTGGTGCAATACCTCTGTTTGATCGGTTCCAGGTACACAATGAATCGCTAAGCTATTGTGACTGCTCTAGCTGCACTCATATGATATTGCTTATTAATATTCTAAGCATACCATTTCCATCAGTTCGATAGAATTGAATTTTTGTTTTAACATTTTTCTTTCACAGGTGGAGGGATTCTTGAGATTGATGCAGAAACAATCTGCTGGAAAGCGTAGTTTTTTCTCTAAAAAATCCGTTGGCCCTCAAGTTCGTGAAAAATTCACATTTGAGGATATGTTATGTTTCCAAAAGGTAATGAACTGTATGTTTCAGTGAAACGGTATTATTTTCTCGAAGAAACACATAGAGCTAACTTTTGCTATTCTTGTAGGATCCAATACCAACTTCATTGCTCAAAATAAATAGTGATCTGGTGAGCCGAGCAACTAAACTGTTCCAAATAATTTTGAAGTACATGGGAGTTGACTCTCCAGACAGAGGCATCCTTATGAACTTAGATGACAAGATTGAGCTTGTGGGGAGGCTTTTCAAGCAAACCTTGAAGCGGTCTGAGCTACGAGATGAGCTATTTGCACAGATTTCTAAACAAACACGAAATAATCCTGATATGTAAGTATAACATTTTTGGGAAACCTGAACTGTTATTATGATATTCTTAAGAGACAATTATGAGTGTATGGGGTGCTTTATCAATATATATGTATGATCTGAATATGAATGTGTTTCTTTCAGGCACTGGTTGATTAGAGCTTGGGAGCTCATGTACTTATGTGCATCTTCAATGCCTCCAAGCAAGGATATTGGTGCATTTTTGTCAGAGTATGTCCATAATGTTGCACATGGTGTGAACACTGACTCTGAGGTCCAGAATCTTGCTTTGAACACACTCAACGCTTTAAAGCGTTCTGTTAAAGCTGGACCTAGACAGACAATTCCTGGCCGTGAGGAGATTGATGCGCTTTTGACAGGAAAGAAGCTTACTACTATTGTGTTTTTCTTGGATGAAACTTTTGAAGAAATTACGTATGACATGGCAACTACAGTAGCTGATGCAGTAGAGGTAGTTCTCAGATCTTATCCAGCTCGTAGCAAAGTGAATGATTCTCTGGACTGAAAATTGGTGCAATACTTGCTTTTCTAATTTTTACTAATATGAAAAGTAATTAAATGATGCTAATGAGAGATTTGCTCATATAAGTGATGTAAAGTTAAATGTTGTAGCGGTCAGTGTAGCCATCCAGTGCAATAATCGGTCTGGTTTGGGCTGGCCATGAAAAAGTAAAGTTAAGGTTGTCCTTATTTAATTGCTTTAGCTAAAGTTCTGCTTGTGTGTCAATTAATATTTCTGTTTTTCCTTTTATACACTGTCTTTTTGTTTCAACATGGGGAAAACATTATCAATTTGATTAAAACATTTTTTTTCCTCACCTAGGAACTTGCTGGGATTATTAAGTTGTCGGCATACTCCAGCTTCAGTTTATTTGAATGCCGGAAAGTTGTCACTGGTTCTAAATCACCAGAACCAGGAAATGGTATTTTTTATGGGTTTTTTTTTCACTATAATTTTTACATCTTAAATGTTAGTATTTTTGCAGTCTAATGGATTGATCTTTGTTATGTAGAGGAGCATATTGGACTAGATGACAATAAATATATTGGAGATCTTCTTGCGGAATTCAAAGCAGCAAAAGAGCGGAGTAAAGGAGAAATTCTGCATTGCAAATTGACTTTTAAAAAGAAGCTATTTCGGGAGGCCGATGAAGCTGTAACAGATCCAATGTTTATCCAATTGTCATATGTTCAAGTGCGTGATTACCGTTTTGCAATCGATGTTCATTTACTATCTCTTGTTTATTTACTTGTTTCTTATTATGAGGATTGTGGAACAATATTTCAACAGTTGCAACATGATTACATATTGGGCAATTATCCTGTTGGAAGGGATGATGCAGCTCAGCTTTCAGCCCTACAAATCTTGGCTGAGATTGGATTTGTCAATAATCCAGAATCATGCACGTAAGTAACATACATGTGCATACCTATTTAGACAGAATAATTGTCTTCTGCAGCATATGGTTGGTCCATCGTGCACACACTATAAATTTATTTGTGCGAGATGCGTTTTTCTTGCATAGCTTCAACCGTGGATTACCATTACATGCTCAATAATTTGAGACATGACACTAACTGTA
Source organism: Clarkia xantiana subsp. parviflora (assembly GCA_036873135.1). Taxonomy (NCBI): domain Eukaryota; kingdom Viridiplantae; phylum Streptophyta; class Magnoliopsida; order Myrtales; family Onagraceae; genus Clarkia; species Clarkia xantiana. The sequence goes on along the minus strand of JAPTYO010000012.1, from coordinate 11,571,782 downwards.
TCTACTATATTTTCAGCGAATGGACTTCACTCCTGGAACGATTTCTCCCTAGACAGATTGCCATTACACGAGCAAAGAAAGATTGGGAGGTGGATATTCTCACTCGTTATCGTTCAATGGTAAGAATTCACTATCTGCAATGGTTAATAGGTCCAACTTCTATAACACTAGTGCAGACATATCATGTTGAATTTTAGAAATGATTTCAGTTCTATGCAAAATGCTCTTGCTGCCTCTAGCAAGTTTAATTAGTTTGGACTTTTAAGCAGCTTAATATAATTAGTCTTGTCGTTATGTATTTCTGCATAGGAACACTTCACCAAGGATGATGCAAGGCAGCAGTTTTTACGCATATTGCGAACTCTTCCATACGGGAACTCAGTTTTCTTTAGTGTCCGTAAGATTGATGATCCCATTGGCATTTTGCCGGGCAGGGTTATATTGGGCATTAATAAGCGTGGGGTAAGAACTTTAATTTGTTGTTTTGATGCATGTCCATGGTACTCAATGGTCAGTTACATATAATTTACATCGGCATTGTAGGTTCATTTCTTCCGTCCAGTTCCAAAAGAATATTTACATTCAGCAGAGCTAAGAGACATAATGCAATTCGGAAGTAGCAACACTGCCGTCTTTTTCAAGATGAGAGTATCAGCAGCTCTTCACATATTTCAGTTTGAAACCAAGCAGGTTGAAGCATTTATTTTCTCTGTTCGTATTTATTAAAATTTTAGGGCTTTTCATGTTTGATTCAAATTTGACATCATCTTACTTTTATATTCATCAGGGTGAAGAAATTTGTGTTGCTCTTCAAACACATATTAATGATGTCATGTTAAGAAGGTATTCTAAAGCCCGGACTACTACCGGAAGCTCTGCAAATGGGGATTTATCAAACAGTACTAATAAGCCTCCAAGCGTGGAAGTTCATGAAAAACGTGTGCAGGATTTGTCCAAAGCTCTTGAAGAATCTCAAAAGAATGCTGATCAAGTAAGTCAAGTCTTTAAGTCATGCCATTCACAATACGTAGCTATTTCTTTCTAAAGAAATTTATAGGGTGTACATTTCACTCCAACAATATGATATAAAATGAATTTGGGTAGCTACTGCAAATATAAGTTAAACCAGTCTATTATACCATTCTTCTTTAAGACTATTTTTTATATTTAGTTGCTGGAGGACTTGCAAGAGAAGCAACAACACGAAGAGAAATTGCAAGAAGAAGTGCAGACTCTGAAAGTCTCGTTGAGTTTGGAGAAGGAAAACTTAGAAGAAGTTTCACAGAATGTTGATATGCTTCGAGCTCTGTGTGATGAAAAAGATCAGGCTCTTCAAGTAAGTACAAGGACTTGCTACATCACCGCCATCAAATGATTGCTGGCTTTATAGTTATCTTATAATTTTTACTGTTCATTAGGTTGCCCTATTGGAGAAGAGGGGCTTGGAAACAAGACTAGCGCAATTGGCTAATCAAACATCTGAAAATGTTGCCAAAAAGGATGCAAAAGCCCCAAACACTCGGGTATGCTATAGAATCCGTAACATATGTACTATCTCATGTGTTATACTATTATGTTATTATTATTATCTAAAAAGTTGTTTATATTATTCTTTTGTAAAGGTTGACTAATTTGGAACTTGAGATTTAAAAAAATAAAAATATTATCTAGGGTCAACAAAAACTTGAAGAAGAGTTGATAGCATGTAAGGACGAATTGCACGCGAAAGAACAGAAGGTGAAAGGGTTAGAAAAGGAGAAGGCAATGCTGGAGCAGAAGATATCTAGACTTGAAAAGAAAAATGCTGATGAGGTCATACTTGCTATAAGTGAATTTTAAAAATATATAAATATATGTGGAAGCCTACTAAAAAAGATGAGATATGCATTGCTTGATGATTACAGATAGAAATGCTAAAAAGAAGCTTCGACCAAGAGAGGAAGACCATGAAACTGAAAGCATCTGAACTCGAAACAAAGTTTGAAAGTATTAAAAAAGATTTGATTTCAGCTGAGACTACACTTTCAGTTCGAGATGCAGAACTTGTTTCTGTGCAAAATAATTTGAAGGAGCTCGATGAGTTGAGAGAGATGAAAGAGGTATACATACAATGATTTTAGTATTTTCTGTTCATGCATCGTGAAAAATCGGTTGGTAGAGTTGTCTGTCTTAACAGTATTTTCCATATAACTTAGGATATTGATCGGAAGAATGAGCAAACAGCTTCCATTTTGAAGATGCAAGGAGTTCAGTTGGCTGAGATGGAGGCACTCTATAAAGAAGAACAAACTTTACGGAAGAGATACTTCAATACAATTGAAGGTTAGTCTAACTTTACCAAAGTTTGAATTCAACGTAGTTATCTTCATTTCTAATTATTTAGATAGCTCTTAATTCTTAGTTTTTTAAAATTAATTTTTTTTATATCTTATGTATTATAAATGATTTATGGTTCAGATATGAAAGGCAAGATTCGAGTCTACTGTAGGTTGAGACCATTGAATGAAAAAGAAATATGTGAAAAACAAAAGCAAGTGGTTAGGAACATAGATGAGTTCACAGTTGAACATCCATGGAAAGATGACAAGGGAAAGCAACATATGTACGATAGAGTATTTGATGGTCTCGCCTCACAAGAAGAGGTCTTTGAGGATACCAGTGTAAGATTTACTTTTATAAACGGGCTTTTTCTATCTGCAGTAGGAGAGTTGATTTTGATATGAACTTATCATCACTGTTCGTTTTGTCGACTTTGTAATGCAGTACTTAGTGCAATCAGCAGTTGATGGATACAATGTCTGTATATTTGCATATGGCCAGACGGGTTCTGGGAAGACTTTCACCATATATGGGTCTGAAAATAATCCCGGTCTTACTCCTCGGGCCACAACAGAACTCTTTAGAACTATTAAGAAGGATAGTAACAAATTCTCATTTTCCCTAAAGGTATTTTTTAAAAAGTACATATTATTAAGCTCTGGCACAGACATACAATTTTAGTTAATGATGATTTTTTTCTATCTAGGCATATATGGTGGAGTTGTATCAAGATACTCTGGTTGACCTGTTATTACCCAAGAATGCTAAGCGTCTCAAATTAGAAATCAAGAAAGACTCGAAGGTTGGACATCCAATTTTGTTGTGTAAACTCGACGATGCATAGTATTTGATGATGGGCTCACCAGTTTTCAATTTGCAGGGTATGGTGTCTGTGGAAAATGTTACCGTCATAGCTATATCTACAATAGAGGAGTTACGGAGTATTATCCAGAGAGGATCCGAACAAAGGCATACATCGGGGACTCAAATGAATGAAGAAAGTTCAAGGTCTCATTTGATTCTTTCTATTGTCATTGAGAGCACCAACCTTCAAACTCAGTCTGTTGCAAGAGGAAAGGTATGTAGATTTCCTATTTTGGCTGACTTTTTTTACCAATAAGAGATGTGATGATTAGTGATATGAAATATTACTTTTTGCAGCTAAGCTTTGTAGATCTTGCTGGTTCGGAGAGAGTAAAGAAGTCGGGTTCTGCAGGAAACCAACTTAAGGAGGCCCAAAGTATCAATAAGTCGCTTTCGGCACTGGGGGATGTTATAAGTGCGTTATCTGCTGGGGATCAACATATCCCTTACAGAAACCATAAGCTGACAATGCTCATGAGTGACTCGCTCGGTGGCAATGCCAAGACACTCATGTTCGTCAATGTGTCACCTGCTGAATCCAACTTGGATGAGACTTACAATTCATTGATGTAAGTTTTCACTTCTTCAGTTTAGGGTTTATTGTGAATAGGGAAGTTAAGTTTCGTAGTTGAATATGAAAATGATGTGGAGTTTTTTTGTTTATTTAGGTACGCATCTAGGGTGCGGTCTATTGTGAATGACCCGAGCAAGAACGTGGCATCGAAAGAGGTAGCAAGGTTAAAGAAGTTGGTTGCCTACTGGAAGGAGCAAGCGGGAAAGAAGGGTGACGATGAGGAGTTGGAAGAGATTCAAGAGGAACGAACCCCCAAGGACAAGAGAGACGGCCGTGTTTCCATGTAGTAGTAGCCAGCTATACACAAAAGGTGATGATCATTCACATTTACTCTATTCCTTGCTTGTGTTCCAAGTCATTCCACCACCTACGTATTAGTTAACTTCCGGAGATATACTGGATTTGTGTTGTATAGATTGGGCGACGATTTGTATATATTGATAACTTGTTTCGGAAGGAAGCTAGCTGATTATCACTAGAATGGTGTTCTTGGTCGAGAATTGTACTTTAGAGGCATGCACCTTTTTATTTTCTCGACCAAGAGCTTGGGTGTGTGTTTGTAAGGCAGTGATCGAATCGTAAGAATTAAGGGGATGTTTGATAATTAATTTTATTTTATTGATATATTGCAATTAAGGGAGTATGATTATTAAGAAAGAAAGTTGGGAATCCTGTAAGTGTTTGGCTTCTCAAGTGATTCTCAGGTACTAATCTCTTAAAAAAATAAAAGTAGTGGTGGTCTAGTGGTGCTTAATCCAATGTGTGATGGTCTAGTGGCTTGACTCCGAAATCTCAATTTTCAAACCTTTTCGGGATGTCATAAGTCCCACTTGGTGCATGTACCATGTCAGACATATGAGAATGCAAGTAGATGGGCTTAATAGGCTGGCCTCTTGACTATATTAGAGTCGGGAAAAAAAAACACAGACCGTGAGTAGGAGAGTCAAAATTACATAGAGTGATTAACTTAGAGTCGCCACTACTAGTCCATTCATTTTTTCAGCAAACAAAAAAAAATCTTATAAGATCTTAGATACAATAAAAGATTTTATCACTTCTGCTTAACTAGTATAGAAAACTATTCAACGCTTTATTCTTAACCATATATAATATCTCGAGTTCAAATTTTAAGGAATATACAAATAATTATGATAAACACTTTACTTCTTTCAAATTTGTTATGATATTATTAGTATACGAGTCTATTGAGTAATACAAATAGTATAAGGACTAAAGAAATATAATGTGATAGTTTGGGGTGAAATGAGTATGAGATAAGTGGTTTATATTAAGGCTACGGGAGATTGATAAAGACAACTATGGAATGAATTGAATATGTATTGCTTGAGTTTGTGCTCTCAATCTCTACTATGTATATGATTTCTTTAATCTTGAATTTTATGTTCCTAAATCTATCCACCTTCTATTCTGATCGATGGATAGAGTAGAATGTGAATATGTTTAGGAACAGGGAATTAAAGAAATCAAGTAGAGAAAGAGAGCACAAACTCAAGCAATACATATTCAATCCATAGTTGTCTTTATCAATCTCCCCTAACCTTAATATAATCAACTAACCTATAAGACCCCTTCCACCCCATCCTATCACATCATATTACTTTAGTCTTTATACTATTCACACTACACAATAGATCCATATACTAATAATACCATAAAAAATTGAATGACTCACTGTGAATGATGTTTATTCAAGCTGTGGAGAAAAATATCGGACCAGTGTTATCAGAATCAAATCGGACACCGAACCAGTTAAGTGTCCGGTTCTGGTTCACCCGATTCAAATCTGTTCGAACCCGGTCCGACCGCAAACATACACCACATGTTCAGATCACTTGTTGGTCCTTATGTCAACGTCACTTTCACTCTGTTCAGATCTAGATTAGGGGTTATCATTTCTTCCTACTTCTTCCCCTCTCTTTATCCCCTTCGTCCACTTACTTCTCCCTCTCTAATCAGATCCTTTTTCTTGCGAACCGACATGTTCTTCAATCCCTTGATCACACCCAAGACCTACTCTTTCATATCTTCGTCCAAATTCTCCTTCAAATTGAGAAAAATAATCCTAAGGGCGGAGGGGCTAGATCCACGGTGGAATCGAAATTGTCAACCAAACAATCAGTGGTCATTATGTCTTCACAAATAGGAAGGACTAATTCCTTGACCACACGGAGGTGGTCGGGGTAGGCTAACTAGGCGTCGAGTTCTTCCTTGGAGGTGTACTGACTGTGGAGGTGAGTACAACTGAATATCGACAGTCCGGTGCGGAGGACATGGCCCGCCAAAGTAATATCTTCTTTCTTCCAAACACTTTTTTAACGGGTAATGATTTTTTCTAGCTTTTTTTTAAGGGAAGTTTGTTGAATGAATTCGTTAATGGTGGATTTATAACCTGATTAAAGGGAAGTTTTTTTTCCTGATCCGCCGACTCAGTGGACCAGGCGGTCCACCAAAAATCGGTCGGTTCACTAAAAATCGGCAAGTTGGACCGAGTTCGCTTACATGCTAGATTTTTTAGTAAATCGGGTTGAATGTGGCTCTAGTTCCTATTCGAACGCGGTCAGACTGTCGGTCTGGTCCGTTTTTGATAACACTGCTACAAACAATTCATTGTTAATTATCTATATCTCGAGTTCAAATCTTCGTTGAGCTCGGGTAATAAAAAAATATCAATGTTCATCACTTTATTCCTTAAGAGTTGATCTATCTGGTGCATATGAGAATTATTTAAGGTGTGGAGCAGACATGTTACTCCGGAAAAGAAAATAGTGGAAAAAATGTAATTACAATTTATGAAAAGTGGAAAAGACATGCTACGCGTGTTACTCCTATCTCTCTCCATTAGATCATAATGTCATTTTAGTTCATTCAAGTTAAGATAGATTTGAATTTTCGTCATGACTAATTACGTGCGTGACACGTTCTCACTTTACGTCCTATAATGACAGGTAAATTGATGGTTGAACAGTTTGGACTTTTGAAATAACTTAAAAAACATAAAAATTATTTAGAAAACTAATTTGTCAAGTATATAAATGATATTAAGGGGGTGTTTGGATAGATGTAATGTGTGATGTATTCTCATATTACGTCCCATATTACATCCACATTACGTTGTTTGGTTTGCCAAACAACGTAATGTGTATTGTAATGTAATGTGCATTGCAATTTGAGATTACGTCCAAACTTCATTCAACGAATGTGATTACTTCCAAAAACAGATGTAATGTGAGATTACGTCCAACATTACGGAGTCTTATTATTTTCTTATTATCTATTTAATTAATAAATACCTTATGTTATATTTATGTATTGTGATAATAATAATAATAGATTTTTATTTTTTTATCTAATTCATAACTTATTGTTATATAAAAAATAATGTATACGATGTTTGTATAAAATGAGTAAGTCTTTTTCGTTGCATTTTTTTTGTAAAAATAATCTTATAAAATTATAGAAAATGTTTTAATTAATATATTTTTAATAGTTATGTATACTGATTTTAAATATTTAGTTTTTGAAATTCATAATTAATTATACTAATAAGCATAAAATATAAAGTTTAAAAAGTTAATGTTGTAAAGTTAATAACAGTCATAAGTCATAACGCAAAGGATTAGAATTTGGTATTCAGAATTTTGGAAGAAGTGGCCTCCGAGAGAGACAAGGCTCGTTTTCTATTCAGCACACCGACTATTTCTATGTATTCTCTGCTCTCTGCTCCAAAATAGTGGTCAGGCGGCCCCCACTCTCTCAGACCTCAAGTTCGAAGAAAGAAAGGCCTAGGAAGTCTTGGCTTGCCTTCGATTGAGTTTCTCAATCACAAGCAAATCATCGTCTTCTTCTGCCGTTTACTCTCTCAGGTAATTCATCGATTGTTGCTGATCTTCAATCAAGGCCGCGTGTTATTCATCATCTAATTTGAATCCCTAGAATCTCATTACCGCCGTCTGTATCATATCAATGTCGGTGATGGTTGTTATTGAGAATTAATTCAAACCGAAAATTTGAGCTTTTCGATGATGGGTAGGCAGAAAAGAAGCTAGGATTTGATTTTGTGATTTGATGGATCATTTTCTTCGGTCAAGTCTAAAAGAATCTGCTGTCAAACTTCTTACATTTTTTTCCCGCAATTAGGTTGTTCAGTCTTTTTTCTTTTGGTAGCATAGTTTATATTAGCTACTAGTCGTTAAATGGGCTAGAACTTGACGTCTTTAGGATGCTTATGGATTTTCTTGTCTGCAAAGAAAGGATTTTATAATTGTTTCTGTCAACAATTCATTCAACTTATGAATTTTTCTTTAAGGTTATAACTAGTGGATGCATTACTCCTTGTTTATCCGTTGAAGTTCTGAGGCTACCGCATACAGCTTGATACAAAACAACACTGTCGAACATTTTCATCATTCTCGTGTGGGCCTTGGCCAACAAAGAAATATGAAAACACATGTGTGGTAGAAGGGTGCATGATATTTGGAACGTTTTAGGTAAAACTAAAACTGGGTTAGTTTTTGTGTATTTGGTAAACTACCATCCACCATGCAATCAATCTGGGGGACTGCTGCCTGTGACCTTTGTGGTCTATTTTCTTTTTTTTCATGAATGGTTGTTTTATTATAGTGTCTGATAGGTTATTGATCCCCTGTTATTTTCTTGCTGGATGCAAAAAAAAAAAAAAAAAAAACAAAAACAAACAAACAAACAAACAAACTATTGACAATCATTTTTGTCATCTCGGGCACTTCTTCAAGATTCATACTTGTTTGTTGTTCATGCTCTTTTTGGGATGAATGTAGACATTCTGGAGAGTATCAGTGCAGATAACTATTAATGAGTGAAAAGTTTCTGATGAACAAAGATGTCTAAAAGACAGCAACAGATGCTATGCAGCTCTCTTTGCTCGTCGTCTATGCAGAACATTCTAATCGAATATTCTTATCCTCTCAAGGATTATTCCTTAATCTTCTGGATTTTATGGTGACAGATCTATGCAGTCTTCGCTGAACTGAAATACCAAGTTACCAACTTTGTTTAACTCATTCATCAGAAGCTTCTTCTTTAAATAAGTTGAACTTGGAAATTCAACCAATGGCGCTCATTGAAGCATATCACCACCTGTCCTCTTTTATGTCACATTGTCATGTATATGATTCTTGTTGAACATATACTGCTTTACTGTTGGTTTCAATCGAAATGTTTATGAAAAATCTTCATAACTGTACTTGAAAAGCATTTAAGCATATGTCATGTCAATTGATTCCTAAAGACTTACCAGTGAGGGTCGAGATGAGTGATCTCCGAGTATTTTTGTTTGCAAAATCGACTCTTTAGGCCGGTGCTAACCAAAGCTACGTGCATTTTTACAATTTATTAAGAATTTAAGACTGTAGAAGCACATATCCGTAGTGCGACTAAGTGGTTTGTGTTTCTTAACAGATAATTGGTACTTCTGAGAAGGAAACTACAAAATTCCCATCTATGGAGGAAATTGTACTTCCTAAGAAGCGTAAAACAGCATCAAAGCCAAAGAATTCCCTGATGCAGTTCCAAGGAAATGAGGTCCTCGGGATCCAACAAGGACAGGGATCGGGCAGAAAAGTGATGGCCCCCAGACGAAACCTTAAAAAGGAAGCATCTCCTCTGCAGCAGCAGCAGCAGCAGCATTCAACAGAGAGGTCAAATTCGGATTCATTGCCAGACTCTTCATCTGGTGGAAATGAGTATCGGGCACTCAGGCGAAAATATTTGCTACTCGAGGAAGAGAGCTTTACATTGGGGAGTGCATTAAGAGAGGTTGAAAATGAAGTTGGAACACTTGAGGATGAGAAGTTTGCACTGCTCGACCAACTTGTCGTGTTAGAAGGGTTGATTGATCCATCAGAGATTCAAACTCAGGGCATCCACTAACTGATGCAGGAGGTTGAATCTTGAGAGAAACTTTCATTTGTAGCGATGTAATGGTGTCTTTAGAGTTTTCTTGTGAACAATGTAATATGGTATAGAGGTTTAACACTTTATCATTTAACCAGAAGTTAAGGGTTCAAACCTTATCAGTGACCATGAGAATGGAAATATATTCATAACCAGCACCTTACCAGTGACCTCAGTTAGGGGACCCTGATCAAGGTCACTTGGCCTTGGCTAGGTCTGTCGAGTTAATGGGTTTAATTTGTAAACTTTATTAAATTAAGCAAATTAAAATTTAGGAATGTATTCAATACGCTAAATTGAACAAAATTATTAGCATTGGGCAAGATGCGCGTCTCTTAACCGAGCAAATTTACCGAAGTTTAAAGGATGCACTAAAAGTCTATAAAAAAAAGCATACTAAAAGTCAATTTGATCATATTGATCATAGATATCAGTTCGAGTTCTATCATTTTCGAAAAATTGAAAAATATTTATGATCTGATGCGAGCATTATGTTCTTGCATTAGAATAAGCCTTTTTAGAAAACTGAACTCATATAATTTATTGTTATTCAAAATGAATAATACTTTCTAACTGAGAACCCCACTTAAAAGTATCTCAATCAGCCTCGTATAACATGCCACCGCCACATCTTGGTGGTTGGGAGTTGAAAGTTGAAACCAATCTCATAGTTAATGAACAATGGTGCTAGAAGAGTCGACTCTTTCTTAAGATTTTATTGTGTAGACTGTGAAGAATAGGCCACGTGGAGCTTCAGTGAAATTCAGAAAAGCTAAGCTCATTTAGGAGATTACTACTTTCTCTTTTTAATTTCAATCAATTTTATCATCCAACGGCTTGAACATCGTTAATTATCAAATTGCTAGCCTACATTTGGATTCATGAATAAGTTGCTAGTTTACGTTTTTATTCGGAAAAATAGATAGTTCATGTTTTCTTAAGTAAATAAATAGTTAGTTCCGTTCAATTTTCCACTACTTTTTACGAAATCGACACGTGCACGATATGTGATAACCAAAATGACTTCAACCATCATCTTATAATATTATTGACTCAATCTATGTATATAATGTTTTAGGTTAAATTAAGGTATCTACATTCAAAATCAAGTGATCACATTTAATAGTAAATAGGTCTTAAGCATGTTGGTCTCTAGCTATAATATTAGAAAGATGATGAGTTGTGACATTTTGGTCATTTCACATAATCACATGTCACATATATGTCAATTTCATTAAAAAATAAAAAGAAAAGTGAATGTGAGCTAGCCACTTGTTTACTTAGGAAAACTTGAGCTAGTTATTTGTTCGAAAAGAAACGTGAGCTAATAATTTGTTCACGAACTCAAACATGAGTTAGCAGTTTGATAATTAAGCCATGTAAATATGTACACATGTTTTTTTTATGATAAACTTGTTTATAAGGTGAAATGAGCTAAAATTGAATTTTTTTTCTTCTAATTACTACAAATAGTATATATTAAAAGAATTCACATTTGTCAATACATAAAAATTTATAATTTATATAGTCAAAATTATGCACTTTCAAAATTAAGGGCAATTGTCTCTTATACTTTAATAATATTTTAATCTTAAATACCGAGAATATTTTATTAAAAAGTTAAATCGCTCACCTCTAATTCCTACATGAAGATAGGGAGATTAGGGGCAAACCAATAATTGGTTACACTGGTCGATACCATAAGGGTAACAACTTTGTGAGCTAATCGAATATAAATTTTAGGAACATCAATAATAGAAATAGACAGAACGTTTAAAGGACAATTAATATTTTAGATAACCGAATAAGGAAGGTCAATCTGAGGAAGATGATTTAATCATATTCAGCAAAACGGCCGAGAACGTAAACATGATATGTACGCCTTATTTGGATGACCTTGCTAAAAGTAAACCTACTCTGTACTTTCGCTAAAAATGGATTATTACCTCTAACCGATGTAATAGTATTCAGCTGGCGCCAGACTTAACCCATTACATACTTTAATAGATTAGTCTCTTAAAAATATGTGATATAGTTTTAGATTAGGGCTTTGCTAGAACACGTGAAAAAAATAGTGAAATTTCTATAGAAAGTTTCTATGTCCACATGGCAATGCACCGCTTGATTCTCTATAAAATTTTATGTAAATTATTAACTGACATGTGACAGTTGTTAACTTTTTATGGATTTTTTTTCACTGAAAAATTCACACTTTAAGGAATTAGTCTTTAGATTAAAAAAAGTCATTTTATTATAAAATTCCCCAGAAAAAATAAATAGAAAAGTTCATGTTCTTCTTGTTGTTTCCAGTTGCTCTGCACGCGGTCCTGGCAACTGTCCCCACCTCTCCGGTCATGGGCAATTCTGGCCAGCAATTATGAGGCTGTTGTTCTTTCATTTCTTTTATTCGAACTTTCTTTCTACCTCCTCCCATCCGTCAATTTAATTACATTTATCGGCTTATTATTATTATTATTACGTAAGTGCCTACAGTAGCGTCTGGAAAGCTCCGACCTTTTTCTTGTCTTCGACATGGGTGTATCGACACATGCAACAAAGAACCGATAGCAACTGCTGAAATAGCTCCTCGATCTGAGCCCCGGGGCGTATGCTGATATAAAGACTCAGTTTTCCGGTGTGGGTCTTTCTTTGATTCTCACGACAAGGATGATGGAGCTCGAGAATCGCAGCGTGAAAGATTCTGCGGAGAAACCAATGAAGGTTTTCAATGGAAGGCATGAGTTTCCATCGTCCAGTCCGCTCCACACTCTGGTAGCTCTAGCGATATGGCTCGGCGCAATCCACTTCGACGTCGTTTTGGTCCTCTTCTCTCTCCTATTTCTTCCCCTCTCCAAGGCCCTTCTGTAAGTACTCCTCTCCAGTCTCCATCCCTTTTGATTTTGGCTTCTTTTGTGGCGGTGTATTGATTGTCTGCAACTGAATTGGTCTCCAATCAGGGTGTTTGGGCTGCTTGTTGCTCTTATGGTAATCCCTATAGATGATCAAAGCAAAGTTGGTCGGAAACTGTCTAGGTTAGTGATTTGTTCTTCTTGTGTTTGTGTTTTTGTTCTCGATGTTGCTGCATGATAAGTAATTGTTTTCTGGACTGCGATTAACTTCCATTTTCAGGTTTATATGTAAGCATGCTTGCCGTTATTTCCCTGTCAGTCTGCATGTGGAGGATATTGAAGCTTTCGATCCCAATTGCGCTTATGGTATACTCAAATCTCCTTTAACAGTTCTTATTTGGGTACATTTATGGAAATAGGTTTAGTGAGAAATCATGAACCGATTAGATACGGACGGGTATATATGGATGACAAAATTGGAGGTTTTGGTAGTATTATGGTGATTCAATCGAAACCAAGAAAAAAAAAATTGATTTTGAGAAGTAGATAAACAAGTTATTTCATCTCCTGAATGCATTTACGACTTTTTTTCAATCTGAGCTTGAATTTGTTGTTCTACTGCAGTATTTGGGTACGAACCTCATTCGGTATTGCCAATTGGGGTAGTTGCCCTTGCTGACCTCACGGGTTTTATGCCTCTCCCAAAGATAAAGGTCCTAGCCAGTACCGCTGTAAGGATCCGTATACTTAAGTTGTTTTGATGTTTGTGTAGAAATGTTTGCAATTAACTCGTCTGCAAACAATTGAACTTAGGTATTCTATACACCATTTCTAAGGCACATATGGACATGGTGTGGGTTGACACCAGCTTCAAGGAAAAACTTTGTTTCTCTTTTGGAATCGGGTTGTAGTTGCGTTGTGATACCAGGTGGTGTACAGGAAACGTTTTATCTTGAACGTGGTTCTGAGGTAACACTTTTTTGTTTTTTTTACAGTGTTCCAAGTTCGAATTAAACCTAGATTTGCAGTTCTGAATTCGAATTGAATCCAGAACTGCAATTTCTGGGTTCAATTCGAAACCAGAACTGCAATTTATGGGTTCGAATTAGTGAATTTAATTAAGAACACGATGAGGAATACTTAAACTGAACTGAAGTTGAAGGTAAGGGCAAAACTGTCATTTTACAATCAATTAATCACAATGAGTCAAACATAAGGGACTAAACAAAACAAATTTGAACAATTGAATCACACTTCGAAACTTAGGTAATAAAAAAATCACGTCAAAAACAAAAGTAACCATTAAGTCACATTGGCAAAACATAAATAACTAAGGGATGTATTAATTAACCAATAAAAATAAGAATGTTTGCTCAAAATTATTTTGAGATGTATTAACTAAGTGTAAGTGTATATGTTTTCCGAATTGTTAGATTGCTTTCCTTAAGAAAAGGAGAGGATTTGTTCGGATAGCCATGGAGTTAGGTCGGCCGCTTGTCCCGGTTTTCTGCTTCGGCCAAGTACTGGTTATTCTTTCCTGCTTCAACAATGGTGTTATTTAATTTGTGTATAATAAAAGTTGAAATGTATATGCCATAATTTGAAATGCAGTCAGAAGTATATAAGTGGTGGAAGCCGAGTGGAGAGCTGTTCCTGAAATTCTCCAGAGCTCTTAAGTTCACTCCGATTTTCTTCTGGGGCATGTTCGGGTTCGTACAATCGTCCTACAGTTTGTTTTGTTTGTTTGTTTGTTTTATAACGTTGTTGCTGGTTTTTGAACAGCACTCCATTGCCATTCCAACAACCCATGCACGTAGTGGTCGGAAAACCGATATTATTAGAGAAGAACCCAAACCCGAAAACAGAGGAGGTGGAGGAAGTGCACCGTCAGTTCGTTGAAGCTCTGCTGGATCTTTTTGAGAGGCACAAAGCTAGGGTTGGCCATGCTCATCTTGAACTCAAAATTCTTTGATTTTAGTTAGTCTATGCTCGATAAATTATGTGAATATGTTTGCTGGCCGAAATTATGCAATGCAATACAATAAAATGGAAGCTCCGACGGGTACGATAGGCATGTTTGAATGTGGGTTACCTGAATTATACCTACTTTACAAAAAGCTACCCGGATAGAGATGAGATAGAATTTGACCAGATTTAAAAATGTGTATATTCGGTGTTTTAACTAGAAATTTTTTAGACTGTTTTTATATATAATTTATTTAAATATTATATACATGTATGTGATGTGGCCCTGACTGATATATATGGATGGCACTTAGCACAACTTGTAGGTATTGAACTTATAAATAAGAAATTATTTGCCATAACCGTAAAAAGTTGTTAGAATAAAGCATGTTTTGTTTCAAACTGCGACTCGTATTAGATATTTCCCACCAAACCGTGACTCGTATTAGAAATTTCCCACTTAACTACCAATCCTAACAAAAGATCAAGAAAACCTTATGCTTTGTGCAACTAGATGAGTTGTTCAGTTTCCTCACCAGAAGATGATGTATGGCTCATATCATAGGTGACATTGTAATCATCAGATTGTGTTTATGCATTTCTCGATATATAGATGGTCGTGTTATATCTGGTCTCATCATCAAAATCAACTTGACAGTGGAATTATAAGACCATTTGACTAACTGTCCTGTCTTAAAAACTCAAAGATAATAGGTGAATCATTGAGTTGAATCTTGATTTGATTATGATATTTCAACTAGCTCGTCCCTAATAGTGTTACCTTAGCACCGACAACAAAATGTTTGTTAAGAAACAAGCCACATGTAGAAAGCAGACCAGAAAGTAAGGGCCACTGTTGCCAATATATTAGTCCAAAGCATTATAACAGAGCATTCTTTCTCCCCAACTCCAAACAATTGTGTTATTGTACCTGCAACCAATAACAATATCTGAGCATATAAACGAGTACGTCGATCAATCCAAGCACATTACCTATATTCATGGCTGGAGGCACTGCAAATTGTAGCAGAAGAAAAAATTGGTACAAAGGATCTGGAGGAACTAGGCCGAGCCAAGTTGCGCCTTTAACAACAAAAACACCCAACAATGGCAGAGCAAGGTACTTGACTGCTACGACTCCTGCCACCACCCAGAAATGTATGTCCGATCCATAAAAACCTGCAGGCGTGCGTAACAGTTGATGTTAATTTGTTACATTAATGAATGAACTCACTCACTAATTTGGTTCAATTTCGGTTAGAGTTAGACCGAAAAGTGTCAAGTTTTCTTAGCCTTAGTTGGGGCTTCGAAATGCTGCTTGATTACACATATTTACTTACCTCTCAGAAGATTTGCCCCCAAAATTAAGGTGATTGTGGCGATTGATGCCTCCCTAAAAAAGAGAGAAAGAAGGCAATAGTTCAAAATGACACGCGCGCACATACATTTTTATTGTAGAAACATATTAGTTTGAATTAAACTACTACGTACTTCCAATCCCTCATAAAAGGAACAAAATTTCATGTGATCAAAAGCATACCCTAGGATGGTCACTGAGTCCTGGATGACTCGAAGAGGAGCTGTATCACCAATCATCATCTCTCGTAGAAAGGGTACCATGCCAATTACGAAACCAATCACCTGCCATAAACATATGTTGTAGTATGAATATTCAATTCTTACAACCCAACCAGGTTATGATCACTTCATATTCTCATGAAATGGAGCTATAAATTTCATTTTTAACAAATGATGCAAGTTTGAGGTTTTTAATACACGTAGTAGGAATGAACTGAATGCATACAGCTCCGATGGTTGAAGGTGCAAGTACTCTTCTTAAGTTCAGATTCTTCAGCTTTGTTTGTAGCCATTGCTTAACCTTGCCCTGCTTGGGTTTAACGTTAATATTTTCAAACACTGGTTTTATTTCGGAAAAATTAAGAATAACAATAAGTGTAAATTCATGAACCTTTGTCTTGTTCTGGCAGTCTTGCAGGGGAAGATGGTGTGGTTTTTGTTCTTGCACTTGTTCTTCAACTAAAGAAGGTGGTATCTCCAGTTCAGCTTTCAAGGAGTACCTCGTCGAATATACACGTATTAAGTTGTATATGTATAACCACATGTAGATAGCTCCAATCTAAGTATTTCCAGCAAAATCATGAAAGGAACAATTGATATTCAGTGTTCCTTATGATTATAGACTTAAATTAAGAGAATGAAAAGCCAAATGCTTACTGCCATGGATAGTGAAGCATAAGCAAGTCCCTGCATTCTGCACGCTTCGATATCACCAAAAGGGCTGCCGGTCTCTTTACACATTGCAGGAACTATAACAATCGGTATATTTCCTAGATTCCCTATTAAGACCGTAACCCCCCAATGTTGGAAACATGAAAAGAATAATTAAAACCTCCTGTAAAGAAACAAAATAATAATAATAAGGGTTAAAGGTACTTTTCATACCACTAGTTTGGCCGAATGTGGCTTTTAGTACCGGATGTTTGATTTTGTATACTTTTGGTACCAAATGTTTGAAAAAATGTGGTTTTTGGTACTTCCGTTAGCTGGCCGTTAGTTTTTTCCGTTAAGTGACATGTGCAAGTCACGTGACTGACCCTAAACTTTCGATTTTGTTCAATTTAGTCCCTCAAATATATTTATAACTTTTAATTTGTTTAATTTAGTCCCAAAACTTCAAAATCAATTCCAATTGAATCATCGAACCCAATTGACCTAGTCGGACTTAGCCTAGGGCTAGGTCCGAACCTGGGTTGGGGTCGCCGGGCCCAGCCGACCCTGACCCAGGGTCGGACCTAGCCCTAGGCTAGGTCCGGCTAGGTCAATTGAGACCTAGCCCAAATTCGACCCAAATTGGGCTAGGTCCCAATTAACCTAGCCAGACCTAGCCTAGGGCTAGGTCCGACCCTGGGTCAGGGTCGGCTGGGCCCGAAGACCCCAACCCAGGTTCGGACCTAGCCCTAGGCTAGGTCCGGCTAGGTCAATTGGGTTCGAAGATTCAATTGGAATTGATTTTGAAGTTTTGGGACTAAATTAAACAAATTAAAGGTTATAAATATATTTGATGGACTAAATTGAACAAAATCGAAAGTTTAGGGTCGGTCACGTGATTTGCACATGTCACTTAACGGAAAAAACTAACGGCCAACTAACGGATGTACCAAAAGCCACATTTTTTTCTAACGTTTGGTACCAAAAGTATACAAAACCAAACATCCGGTACTAAAAGCCACATTCGGCCAAACATGTGATATGAAAAGTACCTTTAACCCTAATAATAATCTATGGCCACACTAAGTTTCGTGTTTGTAACATTTGATCGACGTCAGTAACCCACCTGCAGCGCAGCATCCAAGAACAAGGCCTCGAAGATGATCAGGAGGCCGACTTATTTTTACAATAACCCATCCAAAAACAGTCCCAGCAACAAATGTTATCAAGATATTGACTGGCATGAACCACCTGCATCCACGGTCGAACTATTCATATCAACATAAGTATTATGCAGATTTTGTTAATGGAGAAATTAATTAATTATGACCGACAACCGATCGAGCTTACAACAATGTCATGCTCTTGTATGTTATCGTCTTGGCGATGTTGCTGCTAACAAGCGAGGGACTGAAGACATAAAATCCAATCTGTTCGTGACATATAAGCGAAAACACTATCATTTTTTTGTAATGTAATAATATCAAATTGGAAAAACTAACTTATTAACTACTTACGGTGTTCAAGTGATTACTTGCTTCTGGACCCAGTATATTAACTCTTTTTGTCGCGAGAAAGGAACCGAGACAAGTAATCAGCAGAACTTGTAAAACTGGGAATAACGCAGAGACGAAGAGATCAAGGAGCCTCATAATTATATTTCCTTATCTCCTTCCACTATGATAGATAACTGCCATCTGTGTCGTTATATGTATTTCGCGCTGAGAAGTATGTGTTCCGTGCCGTTATATGTTACAATAACATTCTCGACAAAAAAAAAATATATATGTAAAAATAGCTTTAATAAAAGAAGAGCATGATATTGAACAAAACTGCTAATTCATGGAAACATAAGTAGAATCAAAGACAACAACTACGTATTACATTTGCATCAGCGTGTAGAGAAGGTGGCGGCGGGATATGAACTAGGAATGAACATCTGCACTCTGTCCTACAAATGATACAGACAAAGCTGTTTGAACACGTGGAGGGTAGCAAGTAGTTATTACTTAGTAATATACTACTGATCAAGCTCAGAATGAGTGAACGGATTTTTCTTCGGTGCCCGCATAAATGGTTTCTCATTCTATAAATAGTAAGTTATTAAAAGAAGGTTATGAATATATGCAACATAGTAACTTTATCCCTCACTCCTAACATATATCTTCCTTTTTTTTTGCCAAGGTAACATATATCTTCCTTGAATAAAAAAGTTAATTAGAAATTGGTGAATGAATAACGGACGTGACGAATGGAAAAATGAAGTGACGATTCAAGAAAAAAACAACATTCTGAATTTGATTTCAGGAGAAGTGTTAAAAGTTAATGTATGTTTAGTTTATTATAAAACTAGATGCATTTCCCGCATGATGACTCAACATATAATTAACGATATTAAATCTTAATTAAGATAACGCTAAATCTAAATTTGCCCAATTAAAGACGATGTTCAATATTTCTATTTAGATTCAATTTTTAGCGATACCTAATTTAATTAATTACACAAATATTATAATGCTATATATAGAATTTATCTCGTTTTTTCTATGATAATAATTTATTGAAAAAAATAAAGTAATCAATTGATGTTTATAGTAGTGTTATCAGAACCGGACCGGCGGTCGGACCGGAACCAGACCCCTCAATGGTCCGGTTTGCTTATTTCCGGAGGATGTAAGCGAACCCGGTTCTGAAGTCCGGTTTTCACCGAACCGGCCGGTTTTGGGCGAACCGGGCAGTTCGCCGGTTCGCCGGTTTGGACTCTTTTCATTAAAAAAAAATTAAAAAAAAATAAAAAATTTTAGGGTAAACTTATAGAGAACAAAAAGGTTAACTTACAAAAAGGCTATGCAAATCTGCATTTTTTTACCAAAACCGGTCAGACCCGGTTCGGACCGGGTCCGACCGGCCGAACCGGGAACCGGTGGCCCTGCCGGTTCAGGCCCCGGTCCGGTTCTGATAACACTGGTTTATAGTATATTTACAAAGTAAACCAATATTAAAAAAAAAACAAAAAATTAAACCAATTACATATAGATTTGCACAACAATTTCTTACTTAGAAAACTACAATCTACCACATGAGTCTAGTGGCCGGCCCAATGAAAATAAACTATTCAAGTCGGCCTATCAAACTACAAAGTACAACCAAGGCCTAGAAAAGCTAATACCAACCCAAAGTCCACCAACAGAAGCAACAAAATAGAATACGATTCGATTATGAACGCTACAGATCCCCCAACCCTCCCCAACCACGGCGAGACTCTTCTCTGTCTCTCAACGAATTAGGCCAGACTCAGTCTGGCTCCCGCTGCGGGTATAGCTAACCTACGACGCAGAGAAAATCTACAACTTACTTTTGTAAGTTTTACAAACCCTAATTGCCAGGATCTTGATCATGCTTTATGAGGGAAAAGATATAAAGAAGAATGACTTACCCGGTAGTGATTTCGATTCCTCTGATCTTCTTAGACTGACGATTGAATGGTTCTACTTCTCTCCCTTGTCCATCCTTCTGTCAGAGACCAGTTGATGGAGAACTGCTCCTAATCTCTGTGTCAATAACTGGCAAGGAGAGAGGAGCGTTTATAATATTATATCCTTTAATCTGGTACGTCCATCAAGTAACCAATTGAACGGTCTAGATTAAATCATACCATAAAGATATATATTGATATAATATAATACATTATTCAATATATCTATACTCATTAATATTATCTGGCCACATAATTAGAATATATATTGTAACATTAAATATACATTCTTACATTCTCCCACTTGGCCAGATAATCACATAAGTCTTACATCTTTATGGAATAACATAAGGCGCGCGTAAAATCTAATCTTTCCGTTCATCATAATCACTTACATTCAATAATCTGTAAATGCGGGTTATGGCGGTCATACACTTATTTAAGCAGCATACTTCCTTCCATATACCACGACAGTTACATCTTATCAAACATAAACCTGTAAGTAATATATATAAACACATTAGGGTCCGAGTAAGGCTTTGCATAAGGTTTTCCCGTTATCATAAACTTTATGTGTACACAATCATAATTAACAGGAAAACATTGGAGTCAGAAACATATCATTGAGCTCAGAGTGTCAAACATCATCATCATCAACTTTACAACTAAGACCCATTATTTGCATGCTTATTTAATGTCATTAGTTGTAAACATTCATTTAAATACATCATTGTCAGCTTGGCCATTATGCTGACAGACACTCTTGTTTCTGAACTTTCTTCTTAACGACAATAAACTTTCATTCCATAAGTTTGCACCTTTTAATGCTTGTCGTTTTGACGAAGAAATAACTGTGGCGTTATTACGGTAAATTTTCCAGCGACTTGGTAACAGTGTCGACAACCTCAAGCCCTGAAATAAGTCTCACAGTCCTTAATGCATGATAAAACATGCTAAAACCTTACTTTACATTATTGATAACGACAGATAATTACCACTTTTCTATAATATTGTTCCAACGCATAAAAGGAACAATTAATTAAAAGTTGACTTTCATCTGTCAAGATATCCCTTAAATCTGAATCTACATGAACATAAATGCATTCACATGTTCTTGTAGGTGCATTAGGACTTTATTTGCAGCATTCGAGAACTATACTCCCTCTTTAAGATCATTCCAATGTGAGCTTTCTGAGATAATCCAACTGTAACTGTGACTAGATTAAAATTTTAATTTAATCTTAGTCACATAAATTGTCTCTAACATTAACTTTCATCTTAACTTCAGAGAGAATCATAATACATAATCATTTAAATGTGAGAAAAATATAATCAATTATACATGTAAAATATCTACATACTCCCACTAATCTTACGGTTCATATGGTTGTAAAGTCACTTACTAAACCATTCGTGGGAACATTTATTTTATCCTATAAATTGATTTCTAAAATGACCATTCATTAATTGAGAAATATAAACCTCATAACATCATATATTGTGGGAATGAAACCGGAAAATATTTACTAATATCTGAATCCTACAAGTAAACCAACAGAATAACAAATTTTCATAATGTTATTCTAAATGATTTAACTTTATCAGATGATTATATTTTTCTTTCTTTATGGAGTATCATGTCTTTCGAACATTATCCCTTATGTTGAAATTTTCATTCAACTGATAGAACTATATTCTAATCCATGTGAATAATGTATTCATATAGATAGACAATGTCTATTATTTACCATAATATCCACATCTTATTATTCAGACAGTCCCACTAATTTCATTATTCTTAAGATTAACATAACTGGTTTCTACAATTTTCGGACTTTAGTTAAGAAAGTAAGTCATTATACCCTTTGGATCTTTTAATGTTACTCCAGAGTAAACATTTCATTCAAAAATCCATTCTTTAATGTGGATCATAAATATTTACTTTAACTTTATTAGACAACCTCAAACATAACAGTGTCTTAACCAAGCTCCCTTCCAACGCACAGATCAATAAAATGTTGGAACTGCCTTTATGGGATCTCAGACTTAACTTATACATCCACAACTTAATGTCATTAATGGGTAAAGAAGATTTACTTGTCTAACTCTTAACTGTAACTTTCAAAGTCCGATTATATTTCCCACAATACTATTTTCATAAATGTATGACATGCTCTCTTAAGAATGCTTATTAATGAACTAAAAGTCATATCATACTTTTATACATTTCTCATGAAAGTCACCACACATAAAGACATTATAAATTTTCACGTTTCTATCTAATTGCTTACTTTCCATCAAGAAAAAACACTCAACAAATATTGGATATAGTCATACATGAATAACATTAATAAGCGTGACTAACTAATTTTCTTCATTAACTCTTAATACGAAAAATAAACATAAATTCATAATTTTAAGAAGATATACAAATATCCCCATATTCTTGACACTTATTAATTTTCCGCATAAATAATCATGCAATAAGCGAGATATACGAAATATTACATTTTATTTATGTATGAAAAACAATTGCATTAACCTTTTAGCAGCACTCCTTTATGCATGATTGACATGTGACTTCCTTATTCTTCATAAATATACGAGCTAACTCAATATCACATAATGAACACTTTGTAGTGCTCTCATAAATATTGAGTTGTCTCTAGTCATCCTTAAGGTCTTTAATCTTGCTCCATAAGTTAGCCAGCTCAAACTTCTACAAACTATACAACTCAAAACTTAATGGTTGTAAGTTTGTACATACGAGTGACTTATTACATAATTTGTTCTTTCATCCACAAAACTTCATAATTTTCTTTATTTATTGTTTGTGGAATAAACCAAAATTATTTGCATTAACTTAAGATTTACTCTGTTATATCGTGTTTATACTTTATGATTTGACTTTCTACTTAAGTTGTGTACCCGTAAGGATACTATTTATTTGTGTTAAGCCATGATCTAGTAACTTCAGTGGAACCTGACTTACACGGTTTAGAAAGTCAATCTTATTAAACACAATAACAGAACATACATGCGAATTAACTATAATAGCTGCAATTACATACTTGCTCATTCATAAAATAAGCTAATATATATTCAGCTAATCATTTAAAGTATATCATAATCGACCTTTGGGCAACAACTATAATATACTATCATTAAGTAAATGCCAATTAGGAAATAAGATATAATAGATTCAGATAATCAATAAGAGTATATTATAATCGACCTTTGGGCAACGAATATAATACACTAATCTTAATTAAATGCCATAACATTATTTGGAAATTATCAATGTATATTATAACCGACCTTTGGGCAACGGCTATAACACACGAATCTTAATTCAATTCCATAAAATTATTGGACAATTAAAGAAAATCTCCAGTTAAATATATAAGTTATCTTTGGATATACAAATATATAGAACCAAAAGATCTTAATTATCCCATCATGTTTACCGGTTATAGAAAGCGATTCACCTTTGGGCAGAATTCAAAAATTCTAATTACCAGTAAATGTCAATTTATCCAATCATGTATACACTAATAGGCATTTCATTATTATCATGGATAAATGACAATTGTATTATATGCATGAAACAAATAAACATTCTAGATTAGTCACTTTGGTGACAATAATCTACTTAATATATAAGTTCGTGCATATAATTATTATCTTTATTTAGACATTACTATTATATTATACGCATGAACCAAATAGACATCCTAGATTAGCCACTTTGGTGACTAGAAACTAACTGTATTTTCATGCTGATAGTAAATGTCTCATTCAGCCATAACCTTATCATTCTAGTTCAATCACTTTGGTTATTAAAAACTAACTATAAAGTCATGATGATCATATATAACTCATTCATGCATAACATTATCATTCTAGTTAAATCACTTTGGTGATTATAACCAATATTAAAGTCATGCATATGGCCTTAAAGAAATATTTCAATAACTAAATATAACTCGATATCATAATGGTTATCATCATAGTATTGAAACATCACTAAAGAACATTAAGTTTGGCTAAAATAAAATATTTTACCCATAAAGTTAATGGTTTTACACCATAAAAACTATGATTTTCCTTAATGAGTAGCGGAAGCAATTAATAAGGAAACTAAAGCAAGTAATCTTTCATGCAATAGTCACTTTCATGTTTAAGTCAAACTTACAAAATCCTTCATTATTGAATTATAATCAACTCTCAACTTCAAATTAGAATCACATAATCTAATATGTCATTCATTCATAAGTCATGCATAGATAACATCATGCTTTAGAATTTATACACTCGTGCATGAGAGTTTCAATTGACTACCAACAACATACCCCAAATTCATCATTCATGTGTATATGTACAATTATAAATAATAGATTCTAATTCAAAGAAACATGAGATGAACAAAACAAGTAAACTCTAATTTGGTCACTTTAACAACAAGAATCAAGATACTATACATGCTAGTATACGTTGTTCATACGATTTGTAAGCAACGTAATTACAGACCTAAATAACTTAATTAAAATGATCTATCATACCACCGATTCGTAACAAAACAATATTTAATGAAATCTGACTTAAAGAAAATATCTGCAGAAAATATTTAATCAATTCATTCATTAATAGATTTATTCACTTAGATGGAGTGTGTTGGATCACGGCAGGAGCACCGGTTACGGTGACGGATTCCTTAGCTCCTTGCAATCCTGCAGAAGGGGGATAGAGGGCAATGGCCCAGAATCCCTCTCCGATGCCTAACGTAAGTACGGTGATCAACCAGGCAAGCAGTATATGTATGTGTGTAAAAAACGTAACCTTGTCCTAGGATAACTTCCCTCCTTTTATAGGGGGAAGGCTATCCCAGTTACCTGATTAGGCGGTTGGATTGTGATCCACTATCCCACATATCTCGCCATATATCTCGCCATGCATCTGTACAGTTATACGTATCCCACAAATCTCGCCCATTATATCACTACTGTGATCATGGCGAGATTTCCGGGATTGTGCTCTTACTGGCGAGTCTCGATCATTATCGGAGACTCCCAAGTTGGATCATTGAGGATTCGGTATCGGGGAGTGGTGTCAACTCCCATATCGGGACCGACCACGTCCAGGTCCGATATCTTCGGGGCTTTCCCCCTATCGAGGCTATACTCACTCGGGGCTATTCCATGTCGGGGCCTCCGTCTGTCGGAGCCCTTAGCCTTCCAGCAACCCAGCTTCTAGCCCAACGGGCCTAGTCGCCGTTTGTCAATCGTTAAGGGGCCTAACGGCCTTAGGCGGGGCCCATCATTTGCCCCCAAGGCGTGAGGGACTTATAGTGCGTCGCGTCTTCCAATATCGGACCCTTCAACATCCCAGTCGGGGGTCTTTATTTAAAACATCGGAGGCCATTGCCTTACTTTTTGTCGGAGGCCTTTGCCTCGGATCTCTTCAAGATCTTTTGGGATCCTGCTTGGATTCGAGGGGATTTCTTGATCAGATCAGCATTAAATGCTGATAGAAGGTGAAGGAACGTCTCGGGTTCTGCACGCCTGCTTTCTGAAAAAGCACTTTTCAACCACCTCGGTACGTCATCATTCCTGTCTTATCTGTCCCATGCGCCCTGACGGTTCAGATTGAAACCGTTTCGCCTTCTTCGAATTAGCACGTTTCACTTTGGACGATTCTGATTGAGTCGTTTTGAATTCTATGGCTCAGATTGCCCACCCCTTCAGTCCTCTTTTCCTTCTCTTATAAAACCCTAAACCCAGACATTGTTTCACTTTTCCTTTACTTCTCCTTCTCTGCGATCCCAAGAGCCCTAATTCTCCATACTTCAAGGTTCGGCGCTTCAAGCACCCAAGTTTTTCCGATCAAGGCTTCAGTCATCATGTCTGGTAAGATTCTTCACCTTATTGCCCTTTTTTCTTTCATCTTTGATCTTCTTAGGTTTCAATTTCCCCTCCTTCCTTCCCTCGACGATTTTCAGCCGAGGGATTTGCCACCAACAGCGGGTCTTCTCCTGTTGGACCACCTTTCGTCTTCAAGTATCTCAAGAACTCGCTTGCGCCTATTAACTACGATAGGGCTTGCATAGAATGTGGTATCTTCGAATCCTCCTTCGGGGCTCGCTATCCCTACGAGCAATCCCAATTCAATCCTCGCGACACCCGGGTTACGCTCCCCAAAGGAGACGAGGTGTTCATCTCCCCAGGGCAAATTCGTGCGGGAATCCGACTCCCTTTTTGTCCGAGTTGGGTGGAGCTATGCAACCACTACAAAACTTACCCCACGACCTTCTCTCCACACGCAATCCGTACATGGATTGCCTTCCAAGTGTGGTGTGATATCAACAAAGAGGACTGGAGCTATACTCTGGAGCTTTGGCGGGTCCTCTACAAGATGACCTGTAACAAAGATGGGATCTGCTCCTTTACCCCCCGCCAGCCCGAGGGGACCGACGAGCAGTATAAGGAGATGGGCTGGGATAGGAAGGTGTCCTGGAGGATTTGCAAGGAACGGGCCATCATCCACGATAAGGGGCATGACAATGCCAACTGGAAAGAACAATACTTTTTCATCAAGCCTGGTCCCATCGAGTGGCCGAAGACCGCCGTGGAAGCTGATCCTCCTGTGCCCTTCCGTACATGGTCGGAGCAGACCAAGAGGGCCTTGATGCTCATCCAAGCCCGTCGTTGGGAGGAGGGTTATCAGCCCTTCGAGGCCACTTCTGTCACTGACCGACAACGGATAAAAATTTCCATTATGCTGATTGATCCCGAAGCCGGGGGAAAAATTCATGATGGCGTTTCCAATGTAATTCTCTGGGTAATCTTCTAATTATTTCTTGTTTCCACTGCTTACAGCCCATCGATCATCGCTGACCGCCCATCTGTTTCAGGAGGATACCGATGCCTCCCATTCGCTGAAGCGTAAGAAGAAGTCCTCATCCAGGAGAAAGTCCTCTGCCGCGTCGGAGCCGTCTCGGAAGAAGAAGACCTCCGAGGCACCAAGGTCTGCCCCCACACCCGAGGGGCAGACTAATGCGGACGTGGTTAGGGCCGCCTTCGGCGTCCGCTCCGAAAAGGAAGGTAAGGAAGTTTTTCGTGCTATAAAAAGATATAGAGAGTTAGTTCCCCAAGACCTTCAAGCCTCCGACATGGAAGGGCGGATCAGGGATGTCAGGAATATCCTTCGAGGGGAAACTCCACACGTCCTTGAAGCGGGTTATTACGACTTTTTCGGCCACGAGAGATATATGGAGCGTTGTCTAATTTGGCACACCGATATCAATTTACTTCCTCACCTTGTTCGCCCCGCTGCAGGTCACACGGACGTCGCACCTGCTGCACCTGCCTCGGACCCCGTGCCTGCAGCGGAGCCGGGGGTGGATGATGCCCCGACGGAAGTCCGCGGCGAATTTGGTCGGGTGATTAGCTTGGAGGACTCCCCCTCCGAGGACCAAGCTGAGGAGGAAGGCCTAATCCTCCGAGGAAAATCGAGGTCGACTCCTGCTAAGTCACCTGGTAAGGAGACGTCCCCACTCCCCTTCACGCCACCATCGTCACCAGTTAGGGGCGCGACCCCCGAAGCCCGGACAAGTGAAGATGGGGGAGCTCGTCTGGTGGTACCTCCATTCCCCTTGGATGGAGACTACTACCAGGCCTTCTCTTCGGACCAGAGTGCAGAGCCTTGGAGGCCGGTGGAGTCTCTACAGGAGATTTCTCTACATCGGGGGTGCCAGGAGGAGAACTTGGCCTTGCATTTGGTGTCGGGCTCGATCCCACCCTCACTGAGGCGCCCCCTTTCACTGGAGGGGGAGGACATCAAGGCGGACATCCGTCGAATGGCCGTCCGTCGGATAGAGGTAGGTTACACTTTGCTTTTGTTCATCTGAAAGTATTCCGACTTTTAAATACTAAGCTGTATTTGTCCTCAGGAAATGGCGGACCAGGATCGTTGCTTCGGCTACATCCTGTCCCTGCAAGAGGCTTTGGAGCAAGAACGGGCCAACTCCAACCTCGAGAGCTTGACCAAGCTCCAGGAGGACCTGGCCACCTCCGAGGCGTCAAGGCTCCGAGCGGAGGAGGGCAGAAAGCAAGCCGAAGAAGGTTGGCAGCAGGCCGAGGAGGGTAGGCAGCAGGCCGAGGAAGGTAGAAAGCAGGCCGAGGAGGGTAAGGCCAAGCTTGTTCAAGAGGCTCAATCCCAGCAAAGGCGGATTCTAAGCCTTGAGAGCTCGCTTAGGCGGGAGCAGCAAACGGCCTTAGCTGATCGGAGTCAGGTTGCCTTTGATAAAGCGGAATTGAAGGAAACTGCTGATCGGCTGAAGCTTGAGAAGCAGAGGGTCATCGCGGAGCTGGAGGAGGAAAAGGCGGAGCGTTCTGCCCAAATAGCAAACGCGAGGGTCCAGGGCCGCGAAGAATATCGGAGCTCGGAGGACTTCAAAGAAGATGCGGCGAAGCATTGTCAGGAAGATTTGCAGAATGCCTTCCTTGACATTGTCGAAGAGCTTAACGAAACCTACGGGGACTCCATCGACCTGAGGAAGTTCAAGATTCTCGGCCGAGCCGCAGAAAGGTACTTTAGCCTCCCGTCGGAGAGTTCCTCTGAAGACGCCGATGACCCTCCTACAGATCCCTCCGATCCTGCCCCTCCGAAGCCCTCTGAAGATCCAGCATCCGACCCTAAAGCATCCGAGGACCGAGCTTAATTTGTTACAACTTAAGTCCTTGTAGTCTTTTATCGTTATCTCTTTCGTATGGAACTTCTTAGGCCTTCGAGCCTTTTATTAATATCATTTCCGGCTACATTATATTCTTCATAACGCTTTTGTCGGACCCTAAGAACCTTAAGGCTTTCCGTTGTCCTAAGACGCTTTTTAATCGATCCTTAAAAACTTAAGGATTTCTCGGACGTCCTATGACGCTTTTTAATCGAACCTTAAAAACTTAAGGATTTTTCGGACGTCCTATGACGCTTTTTAATCGAACCTTAAAAACTTAAGGATTTTTCGGACGTCCTATGACGCTTTTTAATCGAACCTTAAAAACTTAAGGATTTTTCGGACGTCCTATGACGCTTTTTAATCGAACCTTAAAAACTTAAGGATTTTTCGGACGTCCTATGACGCTTTTTAATCGAACCTTAAAAACTTAAGGATTTTTCGGACGTCCTATGACGCTTTTTAATGTATCGGGAACAACTTAGGAATACTTTGATCAGAAGTAACCTCTTTATTGATGTCTTTAACATAGCATGCACCACTCAGGGCGACTTAATTACATCTTCGTGCCTCTTCGGACGACTTATTCGTCAAACATGACATTTCTTCAGATGTTCACCACTAAAGGTGTTTCTTAATACCTTGCCATCGAGGTCTTCTAACTTGTAAGCATTCAGGGCCGGCATGCCTACGATCTTGTAAGGCCCTTCCCACTTCGGGGACATCTTGTTAATCCGATCTTGTAGGGCGAACTCATTCCGACGTAGGACCAGTTCTCCCGCATAGAACTGTCGCGACTTGACCTTCCGATTGTAGTACCTGGCCGTCGCCAAACGCATCCGAGCTTGCGTTATGTCGGCCTCCAGCCGTTTTTCCTCTAGCAAGGATAACTCCAGGCGCCTTGTTTCGTCATTCGTTAAAGGTCCTATCTTGGCTCTTTCTGGACTTGTCGAGGGCTCATAGCTTCTGGTTCGATGGGACGCCACAGCGATTTCCACGGGAGCGACCGCCTCCGTCCCATAGACAAGTGCAAACGGGGTTTCACCTGTTGACCGCTTGGGTGTCGTTCGGACCGCCCACAATACGTTCTCCAGTTCGTCCAGCCATTTTCTGTCCAAAGCATAGACCCTCTTCTTCAAGCCCTCCATCACGATTTTGTTGGCAGCCTCCACCTGCCCATTGGTCTGGGCGTGGTGGACGGATGCTGTCCGATGCTCGATACCAAACTCGTCTAGGAACTTCTCCAACTGAACCCCGTTAAACGGAGGACCATTGTCACTGATGATCACCTTCGGCACCCCATATCTCGACAAAATTCGGGTCTGAAGGAACTTAATAATATGTCCCGCTGTTGTCTTGGCTAACGGCTTAGCCTCGATCCACTTCGAGAAGTAGTCAATCGCGACAAGCAAATGTGTGCACTGGCTCTTTGCTTTCGGAAGGGGTCCCACCAGGTCAATGCCCCACTGTGCGAAGGGCCAAGCACTCCCAATGGGCATCAAATCAGCGGCGGGGGCTGTGATATTCGAAGCATATCTCTGACACGTGTCACAGGATCGAACAAGCGCCGTTGCTACCTTATTCATCGTAGGCCAATAATATCCCAAGTTCAGCACCTTCCTCAGGATAGATCGAGCGCCTTCGTGACAGGCTGCGACTCCTTCATGCAATTCTCTCAGAATCCGAGTCGTATCGGGTTCGGCCACGCATTTCAAGAAAGGCGTCGAAAGCAGACCCTTCTTGTACAACTGGTTATCCACCATCGCGTAATTAATTGACATTCGTCGCAGTCGCTCCGCTGCCACTTTATCTTCAGGGAGTGTCCCCGTAGTCAAGTACGCGATTATCGGGGTCATCCAAGTGGGTTCTTCCTTCGATCCCGTTCCGATGGCGCACACCTCCGACGGGTCGGTGGTCGATAGAATCACCTTCTCCAAGAAGTGTACCCTCCGAGCCTCTTCCAAAGGTGCCCCCAAGGCAAATTTGCTCAAGGCATCAGCCTCTACATTCTCTTCCCTCGGAATTGCTTCGATATCAAAGCTTTTGAAGCTCTCCTTTAAGGTCCGAGCCTCCTGAAGGTACTTCTTCATGATTGGGTTCTTTGCTCCATACTGCCGCCGGACCTGATTTACAATCAGGCTTGCATCGCACTTCACCCTCAAATGCTTAATTCCAGTGCCCTTTGCGATTTTCAGCCCCGTTATAAGAGCTTCATACTCCGCCTCGTTATTGGTGGCTCTAAATGTTAGGGCCAATGCATATCGAAGTGGTTCCGCCCCGCCTGGCGGAATCAATACGAACCCCGCACCCGATTCATCCGAGCTTGAGGAGCCATCCGTGTACAACTCCCAGGTGTTCTCCTTATTTGGCTGTTCTGACTGCTCCACCGTCGGGACCCCTATGGTATTCCCTGTTACCCCCTCTACTGTTTTCGTTGCTTCAGGATCGGGAACAGTGGATTCAACTATAAAGTCGGCCAATGCCTGCCCTTTGATAGATGTTCTCGGAGCGAAATGAATTCGAAATTCGCTAAGTTCCACGGCCCACTTTACTAGTCTCCCCGACGCATCAGGCCGGTTCAAGAAGTATTTCAATGGCTGATCAGTCAACACCGTAATTTCATGCGCATGGAAGTAAGGCCGTAACTTTCTAGCGGTAATAATCAACGCAAAGAGGTACTTCTCAATCGGAGGGTAATTCATTTCACTCTTGGCAAACGCCTTGCTTACATAATAGACGGGGATCTGATTTCCCTCGACAGCCTTAACTAAAACAGAGCTTATTGCAAACGAAGAAACAGCCAAGTAAAGATAGAGCGGCTCGCCTGGAGCTGGCTTCGCAAGTGGTGGGAGGGTGCGGAGATGTTGTTTGAGCGCTTGGAACGCCTCCTCACATTCGGCGGTCCATTCAAATTGTCGGTTAGCCCTCAACACATTGAAAAATGGCATCGCCCGGTCGCTTGCCTTGGATAGGAAGCGATTCATCGAAGCCAGTCTACCGTTCAGTACTTGCACTTCCCTATGGTTTGTCGGGGAGTGCATCTCCTCTACCGCCCTTAGTTTTTCGGGATTCACCTCGATCCCCCTCTGGCTCACCATGAAGCCTAAGAACTTCCCTGAATGTACTCCGAAGGCACATTTGGCTGGATTCAGGCGGACTTGATGGAGCCTCATCCTCTCGAAGGCCATTGCCAAGTTACCAACGTGGTCCGATGCTCGTCGGGACTTCACCAGCATGTCATCTACGTAGGCTTCCATGGTACCTCCAATCATATCCCCGAACAGCTTGTTCACCATTCTCTGATAGGTTGCCCCCGCATTCACTAAGCCGAAAGGCATGACATCGTACTGGAAGATTTCACTGTCTGCGTAGAAGGCGGTGTGTTGGGCATCCTTATTCGCCATCTTTATCTGGTTATAACCAGAATAAGCATCCATAAAGCTCAGCAGCTCATGTCCCGATGTAGCATCCACCAATTGGTCGATCCGCGGGAGCGGATAACAGTCCTTCGAGCAAGCCTTGTTCAGGTCGCGGAAGTCGACACACATCCGCCACTTCCCGTTGCTTTTCCTCACCAGCACTGGGTTGGCTACCCAAGTTTGGAATCGGATCTCTCTAATGAACCCAGCATCGAGCAACCTGCCAACTTCCTGCTGGATTGCGATCCTCTTGTCTGTCCCCATCGGACG
Organism: Clarkia xantiana subsp. parviflora; assembly: GCA_036873135.1. NCBI lineage: Eukaryota > Viridiplantae > Streptophyta > Magnoliopsida > Myrtales > Onagraceae > Clarkia > Clarkia xantiana. The sequence continues at coordinate 11,539,135 of JAPTYO010000012.1, read as the reverse complement.
CCTCTTCTGCGCGATCGGCTTGATCGTAGGGTCGATATTCAGTTCATGCTCGATCACGTCGCGGCTGATTCCTGGCATATCACTCGGGGACCAGGCGAACAACTCCTTGAATTCTTTCAAGAGCTCGATCAGCTCCTGGGCCCTTTCGTCGGTTAGGGCGGATCCGATCTTTACCCTCCTCTCGGGCCCGTCTATCTCGACTTCCTTTAGGTCCTCCATAGGGGCGGGTCGCCCAAACTCCTCTCGAGGATCGGTGTCTGTCTGGAGGACCGACATAGCCTCCTTCTTTGATCTCCTTGTGGCGTTGACATAACACCGTCTCGACGCCACCTGGTCGCCCTTTACTTCACCGACCCCATTCTCAGTCGGGAACTTCATTTTTTGATGGATAGTCGAGGCTACTGCCATCAGCGGGTTGATGGTGGTTCTCCCAATAATCGCGTTGTACGTCCCTGTGGATTCGACCACCACGAATTCCACATCTCTCTTTTCCATTTTCCAGCCACTGCCGAACCACACAGGCAGCGTAATAACCCCCAATGGATAAGAGGTCGTGCCGCAAAATCCTACCATCGGGAAGTTGACCTCCCGTAGGTCTTTCTTCTTCTTCCCCATCTGCTCCAGGGCGTCGGAGAAGAGGATGTCGGAGGAGCTTCCTCCATCAATGAGGATCCTCTTCATTTCGAATCCCCCTACATCCAGTGTCACGACTAGGGCATCCTCGTGGGGGGTTTCTACTCCCTCCAGATCCTTCGCCGAGAAGGTGATCTCCATTTCTTCCTTCGGGGTCCATGACCGGGACCTTTTTCCCAAAACCACTGCTACGGGCACCTGGTTGGCGTAACGCTCCCTAGAAGATGATGTGTCTCCTCCTGCAACGAACCCTCCATGGATCACATTAATGACCCTCTTCTGTCGGGACCCTGATGGGCCCTCCGAAGGCTCTGCGTCGGACCTTCTCTTCCTTGGAGATCTCGATCGAGACTTGGATCTCGACCGAGATCGGGAACGGGGCTTGCAGCGCGAATCTCCTACGAACTCCTTCAGCTTACCCCTCTGGATAAGCTTCTCTATCTCCCTCTTTAGCTCCCGACACTGGTCAGTGTCGTGACCAGGGGCCCGATGGAATCGGCAATAACGGTCGGTGCGGGAGCCCAACTTTTCTCCTTCCTTCTTCTTGGGGAAACGAGCGAGGCCTTGCTTCTCCATTACCGCCAAGACCTCTTTCAAAGGCCTGTTGAGGGGGGTAAACTCCTCCCTCTGACTGTCCCTCTTGGTCGGACGCCTATCCTCCCTTCGATCAGAGCGTCCACGACCCCGACTACTCTCAGAGCTATCCTTCTTGTTTTGGTTGTCCAATGACTTGAACAACTGCTTTCCTCCGCGTCCCTTGGGAGGAGCCAACTCTCCGGCAGCAATCTTCGACTCTTGGACGTCGATTTGCTGTTTCACCCTCGCCTGGAGCGCCTCCATGTTCCAGACGTTTTTGGCCGCGACGCTGTGCAGTAAGTCGGAGCCATAGGGGGGATTGAGGTTTTTCAGGAAGGTACGGATGGCCTCGCCCTCCGATATCTCCTCATCCAGCTTGGTCATGCCAGCCGTGTAACGCTGGTAGTATTGGGCCAGCGATTCGTCGGGCCTTTGGACCACCTCGTGCAGGGTTCGAACACTTTTCAGCAGCCGTCGACGCCCTTGATACTGGGCGATGAATCGCTGATGCATATCCTTCCAACAGGTTATGCATCCGGTGGGCAGACTGTAGAACCATGTCATCGCCTTCTCTCCCAAGGTACTCGGAAACAATGCGCAGATAACATCCTCGTCTGGGGTCCTGCCCATGCACGCTGTCAGGTGCTTCTGTACGTGGCGGACCGGGTCCGCGTCCCCGTCGTACTCGTCTATCTTCGGGATACCCAAGCCTGGAGGGGCCAGGGTATGGATCAGTCTGGGAACGAAGGGATGGGTCTCCTGACTCCCCAACTCCGACATCATGGGCTTCTGGTCTCCCATGCAAATACCCACAATCCTCACCACCTGATCAGCAGTGAGGGGACCATTCAGGGGAATGGTCTTTTGCTGTACTGGCCCTGGTCCATCGACCACGAAATTCTCCGCCGGTGCCGGATTCGGATGCCTGGGGGGAATGGGCTGTTCCCTCAACGGGGGGGGGGGGGGGGGTGGCGGCAGATTGTCGTCCACCTGCCTTCTGGGAGCATCCCGCCGCGGAGGGAGCGGCGGTAGCTCTGCAGCCTGCCTTCTGGCAGCCTCTCTTCGGTCTAGGAGGGCCTCCATGGCCTCCATGAATAGGGGCATGGCCTCTGCCACTACCCTGGCCAGCTCTGGATTTCGGGAAGGTGCCTCGTTCCTGGATCCACCAGGGAGTTCGTTCCTGCTGTCACCATCGTCTCTCAAATCCTGATGCTGTGTAGCATCCTCAGGGGGATTGCTGGTGGTCGGCACCTGCTTGCCTGATCGCTGCGGCCTGTTGCCAGCCATGGTATGGAATCAAAGGGAAGCAAACTTACTTTGGCTTTTTGTTGCGTTCCCACAGACGGCGCCAATGTTGGATCACGGCAGGAGCACCGGTTACGGTGACGGATTCCTTAGCTCCTTGCAATCCTGCAGAAGGGGGATAGAGGGCAATGGCCCAGAATCCCTCTCCGATGCCTAACGTAAGTACGGTGATCAACCAGGCAAGCAGTATATGTATGTGTGTAAAAAACGTAACCTTGTCCTGGGATAACTTCCCTCCTTTTATAGGGGGAAGGCTATCCCAGTTACCTGATTAGGCGGTTGGATTGTGATCCACTATCCCACATATCTCGCCATATATCTCGCCATGCATCTGTACAGTTATACGTATCCCACAAATCTCGCCCATTATATCACTACTGTGATCATGGCGAGATTTCCGGGATTGTGCTCTTACTGGCGAGTCTCGATCATTATCGGAGACTCCCAAGTTGGATCATTGAGGATTCGGTATCGGGGAGTGGTGTCACCTCCCATATCGGGACCGACCACGTCCAGGTCTGATATCTTCGGGGCTTTCCCCCTATCGAGGCTATACTCACTCGGGGCTATTCCATGTCGGGGCCTCCGTCTGTCGGAGCCCTTAGCCTTCCAGCAACCCAGCTTCTAGCCCAACGGGCCTAGTCGCCGTTTGTCAATCGTTAAGGGGCCTAACGGCCTTAGGCGGGGCCCATCAGAGTGGAAGCACTTAGATTATGTGCAAACATGATTTAACCAATCGGAAGCTGAGTGGAATTGTTTAATGCATTATCAAATATGCTTTGCGGGATTGATTTCTTGTTATATAGCAAATCGGAAGCTGAGTGGAAGCACTTTTCAATAATAATACTGCCTAATTTGCAGTTGCAGGAAATCAGATTCGGAAAACAAATATAAGACTAAACAAATTTCCACCAATAATATTGAGAAAGCTACGGAGGGTATCAGAAAACCAAAAAGCCATAGTATGGATTAACAATTCAATGAAATATCATTCCACGACAAGAGAATAACTGAGTGATTTAACTAATCCCTTCGCCACCGATTGGGAAAATTAGGTTGAACAACGATTGGAAACCAAACTAATTATGATTGATTCCACCGATTAACCGAACCCCTATAATTCCACCGACAGTAATTGGACTCCACCGATTGATTTAAGCATTAACCACTTTAAACAAACAAAATCGTAACCGTGAATAATTCGACAACAGTTCGTAAGGCTTTTGAATCAATTCAAGCAATTCAAAGGTGATTACGAATCAAACCCTAACCATTATAATCTATAATCCTAACATAAAGCATAATCAACAACCTGGCTCTGATACCACATGTAAGTTTTACAAACTCTAATTGCCAGGATCTTAATCATGCTTTATGAGGGAAAAGATATAAAGAGGAATGACTTACCCGGTAGTGATTTCGATTCCTCTGATCTTCTTAGACTGACAATTCTCTGAAGAACGGTTCTACTTCTCTCCCTTGTCCATCCTTCTGTCAGAGACCAGTTGATGGAGAACTGCTCTTAATCTCTGTGTCAATAACTGGCAGGGAGAGATGACCGTTTATAATATTATATCCTTTAATCCGGTACGTCCATCAAGTAACCAATTGAACGGTCTAGATTAAATCATACCATAAAGATATATATTGATATAATATAATACATTATTCAATATATCTATACTCATTAATATTATCTGGCCACATAATTAGAATATATATTGTAACATTAAATATATATTGTTACAACTTTCTCTCCATATAGTAGAGTTGTGCGTCGCAGAAAATAATTTTGCTCCTCATCCATCAATCAATTGTAACTAATCGCTGCTCTACCGGTCTCTGCCATCAAAGTACAGCTGCCGCTTCATCTCGAGCACTTCGTTTCGTCCGACTGAAACACCAAGAGTAAAAAAGGAATATCGGGTCGCATACCGATTCAACTCTGATCCGCAAGACCCGACGCGTCATTCCCTTCTTAAGCCCCAGATCCATCGACCTCCTGACCAGATCCGTAGTCCGGCTGCAACTACACGAGTCAGAGAGGGTGTTAATCACTACGGAAACTAAATCACGGTACATGCTAGTAATCAAAATTACGTAGTGGAAATTTACACATACCTCTACAGTTATCTGTAGACCCAAAATCTTCGCAGGAGGGAGTTCACGATCCTCCGGTCGGCACCCGTAAGGGTTCTTGTGAAGGAAGCCCTACGTGGTATATTCTCCACAGCAAAGCCTCTGATCGATTCTTGACAAGGGGACAGATCTCCGGAGTGTTTGCTCTAAGGCAAATTGGCACACCATGGTGTTGATATGGTTCGGCCGAAACTTAGTGTGGGGAGCAGAGTTTTTCTTTCTAAAATACTCCAAGGAAGGATTAATGATTAACCCTAAAAAATCCCCTAACATTATGTATTATAGGAGGAGTTGTCCACTTTATCCACCTTAATGTTTCGGCCGACCATGTATAAGGGAGGCCCATATTTTGGGCTCTCATGTCAATTGAGATTTGGGTCTGGCCCAATACCCTAAAGTGACATTTACCAAATTAACTTATGTAACATATACATATAATGAGCTTCCATTTACGGCGCCCATCACCATATGCTTACAGCTCCCACTCGCCGGAATGGTATGGTGTCTGTTAATGTATTGTCGTCCAAATCTGCATCAACATTTCACTCATTCGATCTGGTCCTTGCTTCCGAATAGTTTATACGAGGTTTGTCGTGCGACCGACGGACACGACGGGCATCGTGCTACTCATCTGTTAGGAGTGTTGTAGCGTCCGCGGAACATTGATTCCCTTTTCTCCAATCAACCTGTTATAAACAACATTTATATAGTGCCGCGCTGTATCCTAGGTCAACTGATAATTCTCCATTTTCCTAGTTTCCACTTAGGAACACTTCTCCAAGGCATCCGTACAAGTATTCACAACCTTCAACTAATATATGTTTGGTGGCCACCTTAGTGAATACAAGAGTGGTGAATTACAGGTGAACTTGACCATCCCCGTCGCTCATACCCTTAGTCAAACCCAACCGGTTTCCAAAGACGTGGTCACTGGGCCTTTTTGTTCAGCACTACGCTCGTACGCTAGGAAGCGAGCATTGAGTATGACCTTAGGTAGGGTTTATAGGTCTTTTGGTACCCTATGTTTGCCCACTTTTGGCTTTTGGTACTACATGTTTGGTTTTGCCTATTTTTGGTACCATACGTTTGTCAATTGTATACTTTTGGTCCGACCGTTAGTTGACCGTTAGAGTTGACCGTTAAATAGTCACGTGACTTGCACATGCCTAGCCCCAAATTTTGATTTTGTTCAATTTAGTCCTCAAATTTTTTGTCCTAACTTTTTATTCTTGCGATTTGGCCCTTAAACATTTTCAACCGCACCTAGGACTAAATTGACCTAGCCATGGTCCGACCCATGGCTAGTGTCGCCGGACCCGGGCAACCCTAACCATGGTCCGACCTAGCCAAGGGTCAGACCATGGCTAGGTCAATTTAGCAATTGGGTTCAATTGACCTAATTGAACCCTAATGTTAAATTGACATAGCCATGGTCCGACCCATGACAAGGTCGGACCATGGTTAGGGTCACCCGGGTCCGGTGAACCTAGCCATGGTCCGATCTAGGCATGAATTAGACCATGGCTAGGTCAATTTAGTCCTAGGGTGCGGTTGAAAATGTTTAAGGGCCAAATTACAAAAATAAAAAGTTAGGACAAAAAATTTGAGGATTAAACTGAACAAAATCAAAATTTGGGGCTAGGCATGTGCAAGTCACGTGACTATTTAACGGTCAACTAACGGTCGGACCAAAAGTATACAATTGGCAAACGTATAGTACCAAAAATAGGCAAAACCAAACATGTGGTACCAAAAGCCAAAAGTGAGCAAACATAGAGTACCAAAAGACTTATATATGAGTTCTGAGTCCATGAGTATACTTCGGGTACCTCTTCATAAGGCTCCCGGGATCAATCACACGCTCGAGGTGAAGAAGTTTGCGCCCGCCAGATACATGAGGATTCCTTTCCTAGCACAAGCACGCGTCGATAGCATACCTGAACTTTTAAGATCAAAGGAATGAGATATGTCAAATCATGCTATCGCAGATTCTCATCTGGCCCATAATGTGGATTAATGACGAACGAAGTTCATCACGGCGATCTGCAAAACGAAGATCATGTCGAGTTACTTCGACACAAGATGATCGTTTTACGTAAATGAATCCGAAAAACAAAAGAATGAGCCAATAAAGATTCGAACTTCTATCCCCTAGATGCCTGGGTTCATAAAGACCAACTTGTGATCCATTCAGCTAATGACGGTTATATGTGTCATTATGAATACAATTTAAAATAATAATTAAATAGAAAAATTATTAAATTCAGTTAAAATTGCAAACGTCACCGAGTCGGGTTAAAACAACCCGATCCAGAATATCATCTCTTTTGTCCGACTCGGATAAAAGAATCCAGATTCCAGACAGCCATGGCTATTAAGCGCTCCTTCGTCTGGGCACGCCCAACAACTCTGACCTATGTTTAATAGAATAATTGAATGCATTAAAAGTCATAAAGAACTACGCAAGCCTGCACAAAATTCGAACTCGCGACCTAAAACATCTGCTCTCAAAGGATAAAGCTATTAACCACCATTCAACCAGCTAGTTAATTCGGCACTTAATCACAATAAAAGCTATTAATAAAGCAAAGGATTGAATGCCATAAATATGTAAAACTTAAAACCGAAATGTCAGCCAAGAGAGGAATTGAACCCAGGACCCCCCTCATCGCCTTTTCACGTCCAGCCTAACATTATCTTCAACGAAATGTGTAACGCCAAGCCTCGATCCCGACCCTTCGAGTACCAATAATCTCACGGTCCAACCTGGCGATCACTCAGCCAAACAGTTATGTTAGCATTGAATCACAATAAAAATTAAATAAATTAACAAATTAATTGAATTAAAGATAAGCATATCGGGTTCCGGGAACTGAAATTATCTTCTTCTTCACCCGACTTCCAGTCCCAAACTCCCAGCAAATAATTCTGAACCTCCATTGAAGCATTATAAGCTTCTTCTGAGACGCCATGGCCTTAAATCATGAATCAATTTCTCCCGAATCCAGATCGTCTCAAACCCGATCCGACAGCTCCTTCTCTACCCCACTTTGACGGAAACTGATTCGCCAATTTTCAGTCTTAGACCAGAGACGAAGGAAGACAATCAGCTTCAACACCCAAATACGAATTTCATATTTTCTTTTCCAAAACATAAACTGTACATTTTCCAGAAATCGATCAAAACCATGATCAGATTTTAACATATCCTCATTCATTTGCCTGAAAAATTATTCTCCTTTAAAATCAGGAAGATTGTATAGCACGTAAAAGTGGAATTCTAAAAGAGAATTTTCTGGATCAAATGAACGAAGAATTTTTAACCGAGTCCCGTGCAGATCACGGTCTCCTTAAGACAATTTCGCCCCCTCACCGACTCGTCGGTTGTGCTAGAGGATAAACATGGATGATTGTCTCCCAAGATAAAACGGCATTCCAGTGGCAAACTAGCACGAAGCCCCACCAGTCGAACAAAACCTTGTCTGAACTCCACCAGAATAGGACTTGCGGTCGTTACGACCTAGAAAGATGATGAACATCTTTAACATCCATATTAAGATGATGAATATGGAGGAGAAGGGACTCTAATCCTAAGTCTCAATGTGTACTAAACAATGGAGAAATGTCTCTATTTATAGGGATGTTGAAGCAGTATAATAATGGCATCGTAATAAATAAAACTGAAACGTCAATATTAATGAAGCTGTTACAGATAATTAATTCGTCAGATTCAGCGAATCTGGACGAAGACGGGACTACTCATGCCGGGTGTACTAAGACCAACAATTTCTCATTCACCCGATCAGAAAAATAGTAATATCATCAACACATTTTTCCAACAGAATCACGCTCTTAGCATCCGTGATAAAAACAATAAACTTATCACAAATGTGACCATGACGAAGAACATGATGTTTCCTCTACGGCTGAGCACACAAAAGGAGAATTGCTTGAAGGTGACAACCATGGACAGCTCATCTCTCTGGCACCTCAGGTATGGGCATCTCAACTTTGAGGTGTTGAAGCTACTGGAAAAGAAGAACATGGTCAGAGGCTTGTCGAAAATCGATCGTCCCAATGGCGTATGCGAAAATTGTGTCGTCGGAAAGCAAGAAAGAAGACCATTCAAGAAATATCCATCAAAAAGAGCAACCGGTCGTCTAGACTTAGTCCACTCCGATGTGTGGGACCGATCAAACCCATGTCCATTGGCGGAAATAGGTATTGTTGAAATAGACAATTCATCGTGAGCCTGTAGTACCACACCGGTTGGTATATGTACAATTGAGTAGTATATAAGCAAGTGGGCCACCTCCTCCTATCACCAATTGATTTTAGGATGGAACCCCACTTGCATATATGATTGCTCTCTACTGGCCCGTTGGGCTTGGCTCGGCCCGGCCCAATGTGGAATCTAATATGGTATCAGAGCCTGGGTCGGGCCTGGACCTGGACTTGGGATATGGTCTGTTGAAATCAGATAGTCCTCACGGTGAGGGGGAATGTTGAAATAGACAATCCACCGTGAGCCTGCAGTACCAAACTGATTAGTATATGTACAATTGAGTAGTATATAAGCATGTGGGCCACCTCCTCCTATCACCAATTAGTTTTAGTATGGAACCCCACTTGCATATATGATTGCTCACTACTGGCCTGTTGGGTTTGGCTCGGCCCAATGTGGAATCTAACATTATATTATTTTTTTTACTGGTAAATTCTGTGTATTATTCACCAATCAAAGCTTACAATATATAATAATACAATGAAGCTAAACTTGGTGAATTGCTAAACTAGGAAAGCAGCTAGAAATGGAAAATAACAACTATACAGAATATACAAGGTTTCTATATTTAACATTCCTCCTCAAGTTGAAGCGTATATATCTAACATGCCCAACTTGTCACATAAATCATTAATTGACGCTTTGCGGAGGGGCTTAGTTAGAATATCTGCAAGCTGGAAATCTGTCCGAACGGGAATGAGTTGAATGTATGGAGGGCTAGAGAATGTTCCCACGACAAGGTCTCGAACAAAATGACAATCCACGTCAATGTGCTTGGTCCTCTCATGAAATACTTGGTTCTTGGCAATATGCATGGCAGATTCATTATCACAATGTAGTCTCATTAGACCGTCATGACGAATACCTAGTTCGCTGAGTAAGTGTTTCGTCAAAATAAGCTCGCATGATGTTTGCCATTGCACGGTATTCAGACTCCGCACTAAATCGAGATACAATCGTCTGCTTCTTACTCTTCCATGATATAAGGTTCCCACCAAAGAAGACACAATACCCAGTGGTGGACCTCCGAGTAGTAGGATATCCTGCCCAATCGGCATCAGTGAACGCTGCGATTCTACTATGTCCCTGATCAGAATATACAAGTCCTTTACCTGGGGATCCTTTAAGGTATCTAAGGATCTGAATTGCTGCATCCCAGTGTGTTGTGTGCGGATCTGACATGAATTGACTCACAACACTCACTGGATAAGAGATATATGGTCGAGTAACCGTTAAATAATTCAACTTCCCGACCAATCTTCGATACTTTTCAGGATCATGTAGAGGTTCCCCTTCATCAGGCTGGAGCTTAGTCTCGGGAACTATAGGTGAGTCAACAGGCTTGCACCCAAGTAACCCACACGCAGATAGCATATCAAGTACATACTTCCTCTGACAAATAAGTATCTTCCCAGGAGATCGTGATACCTCGATCCCAAGAAAGTACTTGAGCTTACCAAGGTCTGTTATCTGAAATTACACGCTCAAGAACTTCTTTAATGACGAGATCCCTTCGTCATCTTCACCGGTAATGATCAGATCATCAACATACACAACTAGAATGATGGTATTCTCCTTTAAGTGCCTGTAGAAAACTGAATGATCATTGGCACTCCTAGTCATGCCAAATTGATTAAGTACGTGGGAGAAACGTCCAAACCAAACTCGGGGGGATTGCTTTAGACCATATAAGGACTTGCGTAGACGGCAGACCTTAGAAGACTCCTCTTGAACAACAAATTCAGGTGGCTGAGTCATGTAAACCTCCTCCTCAAGAATACCATTGAGAAATGCATTCTTGACATCCAGTTATCCAGGTCCAGACCCGACCCAGGCTCTGATACCATGTTGAAATAGACAATCCACCGTGAGCTTGTAGTACCACACCGGTTGGTATATGTACAATTGAGTAGTATATAGGAAGTGGGCCACCTCCTCCTATCACCAATTGGTTTTAGGATGGAACCCCACTTGCATATATGATTGCTCTCTACTGGCCCGTTGGGCTTGGCTCGGCCCAATGTGGAATCTAACATGGTATCAGATCCTGGGTCGGGCCTGGACCTGGGAAATGGTCTGATGAACTCAGAGAATCCTCACGGTGAGGGGGAATGTTGAAATAGACAATCCACCGTGAGCCTGTAGTATCACACTGGTTGGTATATGTACAATTGAGTAGTATATAAGCAAGTGGGCCACCTCCTCCTATCACCAATTGGTTTTAGGATGGAACCCCACTTGCATATATGATTGCTCTCTACTGGCCCGTTGGGCTTGGCTCGGCCCAATGTGGAATATAACAGGTATTTCTTGACCTTTACTGATGATTATAGCGGCAAGACTTGGATATATGATGAAGCAGAAAAGCGAAGTCTTGACGAAGTTCAAAGAGTTCAAGAGCATGGTCGAGAAGCAAAGCGGTCGTCATTTGAATTGCTTGCGAACCGATCGATGAGGCGAGTACACATCGCGTGAGTTTGACAAGTTTTGCAAAGAGAATGGGATCGTGCATCAACTCACCATGCCGCAAACCCCACAACAAAATGGAGTCTCCGAGAGAAAGAACCTGACGATCTTGAATTTAGTTCGGTGCATGTTGAAGGAGAGAGATGTCCCGAAAGAATTTTGGGGAGACGATGTTGCTACTGCAGTTTATTTGCTTAACAGGTTTCCGAAAAAGCGAATTGGTGACATGACACCGGAGGAGGCATGGAGCAAGAAGAAGCCGTGCATCGATCATCTTCGAGTTTTCGTGTGCGTGGCATATGCAAATTTGCAAGGAAGCCAGATGTGTGTCATGCTCGGATGTGACGAGAATTCAAGCAGCTACAAGTTATATAACATAGTCACAAAGAGGGTTGTGATCTCAAGAGATGTCGAGTTCGACGAAGGACAAGCATGGAACTGGGAGATTAATAATGACCAACCAAAGCAGGTTATGGAAGTAGAAGAGCCTTAAACAAAAGAATCCTAACGTGTCGAGGTACAAGAACCAGTATCACCCCCACATGTTGCTACTCAACAGGAAGAAAACGACTCGAGTGAATCACCGGTGCTGAGGACAAGGCAGATCCGAGATGTATACAATTCCGCGCATGTCGTTGAAGGGAATGATGATGAAGAATTGTATGGTAATCTATGTAGGCCTGTCAACGGGTCACAACCCGTGACCCGTGACCCGGGTCAAACATGCAATGCAAATTTAAATAAGTGATGTTTCGAACTCGTTCGAACACACACTACTAATATATGCACCCGAATTTGAGTGGACGTACGAAAGTAATTGGATATCAATTAATTATGAGATCAAATATTAATTAGTAGTTTAATTTGTCGGTATATAGAAAGAAGTCTAAGATTGGAAGGAGTGACTAAGAGTGAGAGGACTAGCGCGCCTAGGGTTAGCAATTTAGCATTTAGATTTTAGCCATTATTTAGGGAAACGAAAAAAAAAACTGATTTAAACGGGTCACGGGCCGGGTACGGGTCCTAATCCCAAACTCGTACCCGGCCCGCTCTCAACGGGTCATTTACGGGTCAACCCGTAAATGACCCGTTAGCATACTTAGGGTCACCCGTACCCGACCCGTGAGCGGGTCGTTTGCGGGTCACCCGCGGGTCACGGGTAAAATTGACAGGCCTAAATCTATGTCTCTCTGCAGGATGTGAAGTTAAAGAGACGATGTGGAGAAATGAAAAGACTATATCGCATGGAAGTTTCAACGATCGTGGAGTGCGAAGACAGAGATGGAGTACGGGTTGTCGACAAAGACAATCGAGAAAAGGCCACCAATAATACACTAGTGGTTATGACAAAGATAAGTACAAGACTGGACAAATTACAATGAGAAGTCATGAAGATCGTATGGATGACAACGGACGAAACAAGTTTAAGGGGGGATGTAGTTGGAAAAATAAAATTGTTAGGTTCAAAGTATTAGATGGTTCATGTATTTAGAGTTACATGCATTTGCTAGAAACTAGATTCATGCATTTAGAGATACAAAGCATTTAGGTTCTTCCATATGTACTATATATATGTGATCAAATGAAGGAGAAATCATCAAGTTGAGTTGACAACAAGAAGTCTCTCATTCCCTCTTGACATCTCTCCCATAGACATTCACATTCATACACCAACAATAGATAGATATAGATAACTGAATTAATTAACCCAGTCTTGATATTGTTTATGATACTCAACTAGTAGCTAGTCTCTTAGGTAGTGTTGCCTTTGATTGGAAATGCTAGTAGTGTGTTAAGAAACAAGCCACATGAAGAACGCAGACCAAAATGCAAGGGCCACAGTTGCCAGGAGACTAGTCCATAACATTATTACTGAGTATTCTTTTTCGCCAACTCCGAGCAATTGTGTAATTGTACCTACAACAATATATAGAAATCAGAATTATTATTATAATAAGATTAAAAAAAGAGAAGAAAAAAAAAACAGTTCTCGAGTAAAAAAAGTTATCATCAAGTATGATGATATAAAATAGATGGAATCCGTTATCCAAATGGTCATCTCACATGTTTCAAATACTAAAATGTAAACTAATTTAAAAAAATTACCAGAATGTCCATCGGGGCTCTTTGAAAAAGCGGCGGACCTTCACCGCCGCTTTTTCAAAGAGCCCCGACGGACATTTTGGTAATTTTTTTTAAATTAATTTACATTTTAGTATTTGAGATATGTGAGATGACTATTTGGGTAACGGACTCATAATAGACGTATCAATGAGTTATTCTAAGACACACCTATATTCATGGACGGAGGGATGGCAAACTGAAGTAGAAGGACAAAGCGGAATAGAGGGTCTTCCGACGGAACTAGTCCAAGGCGAGTTGCGCCTTGAACAACCAAGGTGCCAAGTATGGGCATAGCAATGTATCTGACTGCTGTAATTCCCGCCACCACCCATGAACTTATCTCTGATCCTTTCAAACCTACAGTTGTTGCAAAATTATGAGTTGACTAAAAATGAAGTCTAATTTATTTCAACTCGATTTTTTCTCAGCTGTTAAATCAAATCGGGGGGAGAGAGAGAAAAAGTGTTTCAAACACTAATCTCGATGTGCATGATCTAATAGCTGAGTTGATTTCTCCATTCATACCTGCTAGCTACTGATATGGGACAATTTTCACTTACCCTTGAGGAGATTTGCCCCCAAGATTATCGTGATAATTGGTATTGCTGCATCCCTTGAAACGGAAGAAAGGCAGAGTTACTAATTGTTTCAAGCAAATATGCAAGATGCACATTCTTATTAGAAAGGATAGTTAAATATGAATCTCTCCCAAGTTGTGGGTTAAGAACCTAAAAACAGTCTCAGCTATACGCCATGTTGCTAATCGTTGTCCTAGATTTAAAGTGTTGATATTCGGTGTCCTGCTATCAAATTGGTTTATTTCTATTTTTTTCGATTTATTTTGGCATTAAGACGTTTTAACCAACAAAAACATGTTATTTTCTACTTTTTATTACAAGTATCAACATTTTAAATTTGGGACATCGATTGGCAACATGACCTAGTTGGGATTGTTTTTAGGTTTTACTGCCTTAACCAATAAGTTTTCGGCCACCAGTATGTTAATAATACTATTTTCCCAACAGAATCGACGTTGAGCAAAGACTACCCTAGCATGGACACCGAATCTGGGATGATTCGAAGAGGAGCGGTGTCGCCAATGATCACTTTCCGGAACACAGGTACAATACCAATTACTAAACCAATTATCTGCACAAGATATAACAAATACTAGTTGGTCTTGTTTTTCATAAACTTGATATCCTGACAAGAATTGTATTATGTGGAGGCATACCGCTCCGATGGTAGCAGGTGCAAGTACTCTTCTTAGATTGAGTTTCTTCAGCAATTGTTGAACCTTGCCCATCACCGTGGCTCGCTCCTGCTTTGTACAATGTTGTAAGGCACGGGTCTCATTTTGAAATAGTTAAGATTACATAATGGGGAAAAATGTAAACCTCTGTGTTATTGCACTTATCAGTTATTGCAGGGTCTCGATCCTCGCTACGTTTGATGTGCACTTGCAGGGGGAGATGATCTGCTGTTTGTTGTTGCATTTGACTCCTCTCTTCTTCAGTTGAAGAAGATGGCATGATCTCCAGTTCAGTTTTCACAGAGTTCCGCGTCGAATATGCGCGTATTAAGTTATATACATATACCCACAAGTAGATCGCTCCAATCTAAAAAAATTATACACAAACAATTAGTCTTCACGCAAATTATGAATTTTTTTTTTTTCTTATTTGGAAAGGCAGGCTAGCTAATTGAGTGAAAAGAAACAACTTACTGCCATGGACAATGTAGCATAAGCAAGTCCGTTCTTTTGGCAGGCATCAACAACGCCAAAAGGGCTTCCTTTCTCTTTGCATATTGCAGGGATTAAAATTATTGGTATGTTTCCATGATTCCCTATATATATATATATAAATGAAGTGGATGAGTTTCTTATTCCGTTAGCTTAGACGTAATTTGGGTATGGCCAAAATAATGTAGACTGAAATTTCAGTCGATTTCTAAGTCATTACATCGGACACATTGAGATATGTGTAGAATTTCATTTGACACTATTTTAACCATGGATAGACCGACCGTTTGTTTTAATGATAAAGTTTGATCAGTATCTGCTACACTTTACTCTAAATTTAAACAGGTAAGATGTTGGGAATTAATAAGCCATGCACCTGCAGCACAGCATCCTATAACAAGGCCTCGAAGATGATTAGGAGCTCGAGTGATCTTCATGACAATCCAACCAAGCATAGACCCGACAACAAACGTTATCATCATGTTAATTGGCATAAACCACCTACAATATGCATTGATTCAACTATTTATACATATCAACATGTATAAATTAATGAAATGACAAGTTTCTTACAGCATGGTGATGCTCTTGTACGTTATTGTCTTGGCAAGGTTGCTGCCAACAAGTGAGGGGAAGAAGACATAAAATGCAATCTATATATATATATATAGGCAAGGCAAATACATATTATTATTAACCAAACACAAACACAAACACAAAAAGATGATGATACCTAAAAGAGTAATACGTTGTTCAAGTGCTTGGTTGCTTCGGGACCAAGTAAGTCAACTCTTTGAGTCGCAAGAAAGGAACCGAGACCGGTAATCAGCAGAAACTTCAAAACAGGGATTACGGCAGTAATGAACAGATCTAGGAGCCTCATTTTGGAAGAACTGTTATTGTCAAAAGATGGATGCTCTGAACCCTAAACCCTAGCTAGACTGGAGATAGCTTGCTAGCTAGGTGTTAGAATAGATGGTGAAATCTTGCATGGATTCTTCTTACTTGAAGGCTGCGTTGACAAGTATCATCTTAGAAATTTCAAGAGTGTGTGAAGAATTAAGAGCAAGGATTGATGTTTGTAGATGGCACACAATTTGTGTGATTCACTCGATAGATTGAGCTAGGAGAGCTGTTTTATGGGTAGAATAGAATATTGAGACTTACTGTTCAATTAACAGCTCAAACACATGTCAACACACTCAAGCATCATGTTAACACATGCTCCCCACAATTTGGTCACGTTTCTGTTATTTAGTTAGTGCTTTTCTATTTTTAGACTGTTAGTTACTGCTTTGTAGGGATATTTGTTATTAGAATTCATATCTGTTAGTTATATTTGTTAGTGTTTAATTACTTTGATCTTGTAACAACTATAAAAGCTGATCTTCCTTTCATTAATAATCAAGTTTTCAGTTCAATATCTCTGCAATATTTTCGTTTACTACATAGGAGATAGTGGCTGTAATTGTATATTTATTTAATCAACAGAATTATAGCAAGGCAGAACTACTTAACTAGTTTTCAGCATTTGTATTCCTAATTCTTCTTAGCAGCTAACACTCAAAAAACAAATCTTAACAAATAAGATATTATACGGATAATTGCAGGAATTGAATCAACTACCACCACCACTTCTGACTAACTTCAGGCGTAGTAATCTCATATTGTTTTAATTAAGGTGGCTTCGGGCCTGAATACACATGGTGGGTGGTACTACATAATGTGATGGCTGTCCCTATCTTTGACAACATCGGTAGTCTATATTTTAGGGTTTAATAACTAAATTGCTACCTAAATTTTAATCTTATTACGAGTCGTTATTTGGACTTTAATTTTTTTAGTTGGTTACTTAAACTTTTATTTTTCAAGTAAATTACTAATTTGTTTCAATTTACGTCAAGCTGGACAAAAAATGAGCATGTTCCAATCACATGCGTTTTTTCATGTTGTACCTAATATAGATTTAGACATAAACTGAAAAAAAATTGCAACAAAATACATTTAATTGGACGCTCAATTGAATGTCACTGTTAAAATTGGGTGGATGTCCAATTGATAGTATTTCATTGCAATCATTTCAATTTAAGTTTGAATTCATTTTTGTATACATGAAAAGACACCACATAGCTCGAATATGCTCATTTTTAACGGAAATTGTAACAAATATAGCAATAAGCTCGTAAACTAATAGTTCTAATTTTTTAAAATTAAAGTTTAGATAAATATTTGTAATAAAGTCAAAGTTAGATAATAGTTTAATTATTTACACTAGATTCTCTATATATGGCACTAGACTAGACTAGACCAGATGAGATCAGGTTGTTGAAAACATGTCTTTTTTGGTGCTCCCTTCATTGTAAACTTACTTCTACATCCAAAAAAGGGAGCACCAAAAAGACAACATAAGTTGTTTAGAAGCAAACTGGGCCTACAAGTCCTCAATGGGCCAGCTAAGTTGTTGGATCATAAAACACAACTGATGGGCCTCACCACAGGTAAGTTGTTGGATCATAAAACACTTGGCCCACTGATTGCCGATCATGATGAAGGAAGGGAAGGTTGTATGTCATTTTGATGCCTCCCATGGTCATGCAGAGCCTTTAACTCTCTCCCTTATTCCTCTCTCTCTCTCTCTCTATATATATATATATATATATGATTTTTTGTTGCTATTATATGTATGAAATGAAAAGATAGGATTTAAGCCGAATATAAGACAAACATAAATTACCAAATATACTTAATGTATAACAAAAACTCTTCACTTCAAGTAGTCTAGTTATTCAGTCACTACCTCACTTATAGAAAATATGGTAACTTGGTAAATTATTAGTCTTTAGATAGATATAGATAGCACAATGAAAATTTATAGATATCATATTCATCTTACTTTTGATTTAATCAAATAATATAAAGATACAATTAGTTAATCTTCTATATGAGAGAACATACATTATCAAGATTTAATTCATTTCTCATCTGTATTCTATGAAAAAAGTCAGGCACCCCTCCCTCCCATAATCATAACAAAGAACGTTGAGGAAACGAGGGGAGGAACGAAGATTAGGATGTAGTCAGTAAGCGGTCCTGGTTCGATCCTAGGAGGATCAAAATGATGACAAAAAATTAAGGTCTTAGTCGAGGACCCATTTTTGCTCACCCTAGGAGGATAGGATGTAGTTTTTTGGCGCATCCATTTTGTGGCATCTCGAGACAGCACCTCACATCCACCATGAAGGTTGCTTCCCATCTACTCCCTACAACCCACAACCTTATCAAATATTTGAATTTGAACATGTTGGTTCCCTTCATCCATGCCCAACATTTGAAAGCATAACAATTTTGACAACACAATGATTGATTGATGGATGGATGGTTTCAACAGTTAACAGAGATTATTGACAAGCTTTTAGAATAGATTAGAAAAAGGACTAACCATGCTCCAGAAGAGAACTGCGTCTCCTTTATATAAACCTGTTTGTGATAACTTAACCACAAGGGAAATAACATTATGCACAGGTTGAAGTAATTACAGTTATGTACATAAACTGAAACAAACATCAAACCTTTCAGTATCAGTGAAGTAGTCATGGTGAGGCTTGTAGAACCGATCCTTTTCATATCTGTACTTTGGCAGATGTTAGTATTGTCTAGGTAGCGGAGCATACCAGTTTCCCATATCACAAGAAATTATATGTATGTTAACAAGAAATACCAAAAATTTCTACCTTAAAACCTGAATGAGCTCTCCGTTCTCTACTGGTATTTGAGAAAAAAACAGAGATGCGCTTTTCAATTGCCTGTTAAGTAAAAAGGTAGAAAAACCAAAGCTAATACGTAACACCTTCTCTGTAGTACCAATTCCAGGTAAACATCATATTTAGTTGAATATCCACGTGATGGGCCTTAAAAAGTATACCAGCACACATTGTTGAGATATATTATTAAACCAATCATTTACCGACTAATTTGAGCTTATGGATAGTTGGTTAAGTGGTCTGCTAAATTTACCAAACCACATATACCATATTGCAGTTGCAAGTACTTATGTAGAAATCTGAATATTTGACCACGTAGGTAATAAAATAGACATGAAAAGTTTGTTGCTTTTACCAAGAAAAAAACACGGTAAAGATGTGAAGAAGCACATTAACAAACCTGTATCATAGGATATTTTCGCTCTTCATGGCTCAAAAGCACTCCAGAGCTTGTCCTGACTTTACTCTTGATTCACTATGAAGAAAAAAAAAAAACGGAAGATAACATCTAATCATCATATCATAAAAATGAATATTCAGGGCAGATAAATTAAATAGCAACAAGATATAAAGATTGTTATTTTCTCGCTTAAGCACTAATGGACATGTATTTTCATGCTTCAGCTTGTGAGAGCTTGCAAGTGAGCTTTGTTCATCCATAAATTTGATCACTATATTGATGATACGGATTTGTCATTGATCTTCAACCTAGTCAACCATAAATTAATAGATCGGTTCGTATTCTTGGTATATAATCGATACATTCAAACTAGCCAGAGACTTGAAAACAAGATGGATCCACACCTGATCCAAAGCTGTTGAGTGGAGTTAGAACTCAATTGACTAGAAACTCTGAAATTTCTGTATTTTTTCAAGGCGGTACACTCATTCCTAACTTTCCAACATGACTCTTAATACTCTAACATCGCCACATGCACCTTCAACTGATTTGAACTTGGCCAACTCTCACAACGAGCAACTCTTTTACTCCCAGAAAATGGGCATTGTCTTGTACAAGTGTCGTCCAAAAAGTTATCAACACGACTAACTGGTCCTGCAGTCTACCTGCCTCCACTACGACATTAATTATGTTAACTACTGGCCTGCAAACAAGATGATCCATGGCGAATCCAAGAGCTTAAGAGAATAATTGGCAACCTGAAGACCTGAACTGCTCTATCTTAATATGGTAAGCTCAACATGAGTTAAGGTGTTGGACACCAAAAACTCTACATACCTTTCCCGTTTTTACGTCCACCACGGTAGATTCTTGAAGGCGGGGGCGAGCAAGAGCTCTGAGATAGTCACATTCCTGCTGAATAACCAATTTAATCTAGAGTGCAGAGGCAACCCGGAATAATCTCTACTTTTACTTCATTAATTAATGAGGAGGGAAAAGGACCGAAAAAGAAGTACGACAAAGGCCATGTCAAACTACATCTATGATGAGTGAGCAATTACATATTACTTTGTAGCGCCAAAATGTGAATACTGTATGCTTTCATGGTGGTACTGCTTCATGCCCTAATTACATGAAGCCAGATGAACTGAGTAGATTTTTTTTTGTGCCCATACTGCGAGAGTTATAGATAAGGAAGAAAGCTTACAACCAGATGCAAAATTAAGAAAACATAGAGGAAAGAAAAGTGAGCTTCATTTATCAAAAAAGAAAGTCAGGTTTGTTGCCCCCTTTAGAAATTTCTTTTTAGTGAACTTGAATGACCAATTACAACTCCTGTCATGCCTATAGAAGACGTACTACAACATTTTTCTGAGTATAACATGAACTTAAGAGTAGTCATACCTCCATGCTCAAAAAATTGTGTAGCACAATTATTCGTGGAGCCCAACTGATGATCTCAGGTTTCACCTTAGAAATATTTTATATCAGATATCCATTTAGTACAAAACTACAAATTTCTTTTGAAATAACATTATGCAAAACCTTAATCATGGATAACCTAGATATAGGCGTATCTATCCTGCCATGGTAAATGATAACATGAGCAAACGACAACTAAAAAGATATCAAGTATAAAGATACATGCACTAACTTATGCATTTTATATCGAGGCATATCGACCTTGCCCTAATGGCATGTGAAAACGACAACTATAAACTATAAAGATATCAAGTGTTAAAGATACAAGGACTAGCTTACACATATTGAATAAATGTGAGCATTAGAAGACAAATAAAGTGTTTCTAGACGGATCTTCTCATAAAAAGCTAGCCAGCATATGTGTATAATCGGACTATCAAAGATATACGGGTACCATGGAGACTCAAGCTCATAGAAAAGCAAATTATCTGTGGTGGTTATTGTTATGGATAAATATATGATAATATCTATTATTATTAGGGTTAGTGTTATAGTGATAGATTTAGTTATATTATCTCTACTATTAGTGATATAGTTAAGTATTTTATTTCATATGGTTATCTGTTAGAATATCTTATCTTCCTAAATTGTAATAGTCTAGTCCTATTTAAAGAGACAACTCTATGAATAAAGCAAGTAAGCATATTATTATTCAGAAACTCAATTATAGGGTTAGAGCTCCCCTTGATGAGCCCACTATCCATCATCTATCCTATCTATCGCTCATTGATTCGATCATACGGTCATAACAATTATACTCATAATTATCTTCATAGAGCGGCTAGAGATCTGTTCTTCTATGTGTTGAAAAAGAGAGTATCTTAACTTGAGATATCCTAAGATTGATTCAAGGATTTGTCTCTTTGTAACGATCAACAAATGGGCAAATATAACCATAATTAGTAACTGCATCCAAACTACCACATCTATAATTGTTGGAGCAAGGAGATTCCAAAGGCTTAGAAACTCAAGAATTCTTAGAGTGAGAAGATCCAAAGGTTTTAATGGGAGAAGAAGCAACATAAGAATTATATACTCCACTGAAGACTTAAAAATTCTCATAAGAAAATCTCCAAAGAGAGATGGTCAAACGATCTATAGGCAATATAGTTCTTACTTCTTACTTACATATCCAAGGCGTAAAGTTTCTGCCTCTTTATCATTTCCAACATTAGGAAAACCTGAAAACGTACCAAAAAAAAGCATGAAAACCAGCATAATGGATCATTAATTAAAACCTCTCATGGATATAAAGTTGAAGTCATGGTATCATTGATCATGGCATGATTTCACAACATCCCCAAAAGGTAGGAAAAGGATCTAGTAAAACAATTATTAGTATCGCTTGAAAGAGAATGTTAAATACAAGAAAACATACCTCAACAGCACACCATCAAAGAATTTAAACAAAATTGATATCCTAGAGCAAATGTTCTAGTTTGGGGAAAAAAATGAACCTCTAAGTATCCAAAGATAACCGTCATGCCGACTTCTATAGACCCTTGGAATAGAAACCATGCCTATTAATGAAAAAGTCCTTACAGTTTAGTATAAAATTACAACTAGCAAAAGTGATGTATGAGCAAATATGGCCAGTTTTATTACCACCAGTATATGACAAATTGGTTTCGCAAAGTACATACATGATGCTAATAAAATAATTTTCATTTTAATACTGCTCATCTCTTTAAAGTAAGAGAACACCAGGTAAAGCCATTTAAAGAAGGTTTCTCAGAAAGATCCTATTTAATGTGGTCATAATCAGAAGCCGCTAGGAGAGTGTATGTTCCTCTTACATTATTTGTAGTTGCCCATACACTTGAAGATAATTTTACCAATAAGCATGAAAATACTCATCTAAGCCACATTAAGAGTAACACAGGTAATAAAGAATTATGCCATAGGAGAGATGTCGAATCTCTACATTCCAATTTGTTGAGTAAAAAAACAAAGGAAATTTCAGTAGATGAATTATTTGCTTTGGCCACTCATTAGATCACCTATGCTGACAAACCATGAATATCTTACTGCAAAAGTTCCAAATCTAAGTAATTGTAAAAACAAACACAAAACCAAATTCCTTTTATTCATCAAGCATCAATTTGACAACATTATCAACAGGTCTAAACGAGGAATCGTATTAATCAGATCAGAGGAAGTTAAATTGATAAAGAGCTGAAGAAAAAACACAGAACTGATCCCAGACTGAATTAACGAATAAATAATGGCTACGACTGGAACTTATACACATCACTAGTACATATTAAAAATATCCTAGTAGTGAAATCAAGGAACAGTTAACAATCCATATTTCTGCATGTAAAACGATAAAAGGCTTAAGTAGCAAATTAACAGATATCAAACTAAGAGGAGCAGGGCGCAGTACATTACCATATGAATCTTCTTCAAGCCTTCTAATAAATGCGAGCTGTAGAAAACACCTACACTTGCAAAACAAATGAATATATACAGAGTTACTCCATTACTGTACTAAAAAAATGAATTCTTGACTAAATAGACAATGCATTAAAACAAGTATTGCATCCTTTTTTGTTTGTGCAATCCCTTCAAAGTTCAATCTCCTCACTCCGGACTATCCTGCTAGGAGTTCATCATAAGTATATGGCAGCTTATTCTTAAGCAGATAATTCAAACATCTTCCTATATTGCGAGCTAAAGTTTACTTCTTTTCACCTATAGTTGACTAAGACATTTTCTCAAGTGTGTACCGCACACAAGTTGGTGTAAATAATAAACTGATAATTCAGATTTAGAGTTGAACAGAACTCAAAAGTGAGGGCATTTAATTTCAAAAACGTCTCTAATTTTTTTCTTTTTTTTTTCTTTTTGTAGAACGTAAACATTCTTTTAGGACAAGTGCAGTAACGGAACTATGCATTAAAATTCATTCGTCGGCTGAAGTCTCAACAGTTCCTACCCCTAAACTTTATACGAGGATGGATTAGTTCTCCAAAGTATTTAACCCGGCAGAAACTGACACAATTAAACCGAAGACCCAAACAGAATGTTCACACTTGAAACCAATTTCCCGAAACGCCTAACCCAACATGGATATACAGATACATTTGGTAAAAAATAAAAAACGAGTATATACACATTTCTATATGTTATATATACATGGTGTAAAAATAACGAAGTACCGATTTGCACTTGCCCAAGACCGTATCTAGTAGCTAATGAAGAACTCTTATATATATAAGTCTCTTACTCTAAATATGATATTTTGGAGACTCTTACAACTTGTGGTGGTGGATCTAGTTGTGGTGGTGCTTGTTACAACTACAAATGACTCACTCCTATACTAAAGAAATCTCTAGACTAAGAAATATCTAGAGTGAGAACTCCCTAGAAACTCTCTAGAATTTCCTACACTTATTTAGTTCCTAAAATTATCTAGACACATAACCTAGAATACTATCTAGATCCATCTTCATCATGGACCAACTCTTTTAGCTCAAATCTTCAAGTCTTGGACCAATGATGGTAAGTTGGTCTTGACCTTTAATGGTAAATTAATCTTGGCCCATAATAGTAAATTAATCTTAGCCCATGAAAGTAAGTCAATGTTGATCTTAACACTCCCCCTCAACATTGACTTTCCTTCTTTTTTCTTCTTGTTTCTTCTTGTCAATGTTGCACTTCGGTCTGTGCCGTTCTCGATGCTTCAATCACACTTTTCTGTCTCAATCGACTTGTGGTTTTGAAACTATTTTTCTCACTTCCTTTTATGCCTTGTATATTCCTCATTTACCGAAGACCAAATTATTAGTCAACGATGAAATACCGTGTCGACGCTCCACTCCCGGTGACGACGTCATCACTTTAACTCCCGTAGACATATTCAAGTCCGACTCTTCTTTATCTTCATCTTGAGGCAAAGATCGATTCTCAACTAATGGACTTGCAATGAAGCAAGAATAAGCGCATATGCGATTTTTATCCCAATCACAAACTGGCTTTGTGATCGACCTTCACGAGCCTTGCTTCACCACCTGTTTGTCATCGGCTTCTCCATGGAAATCTCCGCGACGATAAGAACTCCCCCTTTTTCCATGAACCTTCTTTGAAGAAGTATTCTTACTTGAAGCCGGTATCACGAACATGTCGTCTACTCGCTCTCCGATGTGAACTACGTCCGCCTTGATCATCTCAACATTCCTGAGAAACTACACATCATTCGGACCAAATAAAACGTACATACCTGAATCGACAGCATTCGCCACTGAAAGGAGATTTCTCTTCATGCCTGGAACATGGTAAACATTATTGAGCTTGATCGATGTTTCATCGCTACTGTTGATCACAACAGTGCCTTCCTTCTCAACATGGTGAACTGTGTCATCCGCCGTGAGTATAACGTCTTCTCCTCCATGACAACGGATATTCGATAATTGTTTCACATCTCCAGTAAGATGATGAGCACAACCGGAATCGACAATCCACTCATTTCCCGAGTTTCGAGCTACGAACGCACATGTGGGAGTGGTCTTGGCTAGAAAGCATTTAGCCCATTCTTTATCTTCGGTTGAGATCTTAGATTCCACCATATTACTCTCCTTCAGTCTGGTCCGGCAATTTCTCTTCAGATGACCAGGCTTCCCACATTGATAACACTTGAAATTTCTCATGCGAGACGACTCCGCGTTCCCACCAACCTTTTTCCTGGCGTCAATCTCCTTTATCTGAACCACAAGCACGCACCGATTTTCCTCCAGCTTTACCCCGGCCATTTGCTTAGCCAACAACTCCTGTGAAGCTAGAAGGTTCTCAAACTCCTTCAAAGATGGTTGTTGAACCCACCCTTGAATCGACGTAACAAACGGTATATACTCGGGACGTAATCCCCGAATAATGGACCGTTTTATCCGCGCTTTCGAAATTGGCTCCTCCGGGTTGAGTAGATTAATTTCCGAACACAAATTCTTCACCTATAGAAAGAATTGTGAAATCGAAAACTCACATTGTTTCGCATTCGCCAGATCCGTCTCCAACATCTGTAACCGCGCCTCGTTCTTCTTATTATATAGCTGGTCTAGCGTCTTCCAGATCGAACTTGCAGATGTGCATCGTGAGATATTCTCAAACACCGCTGACGATATCGACCTCTACAAGGCAAACTCCGCCTTGGCATTCCTCCGCTTCCAGCGCTTGAGCTCTTCACCGTTTCTGGCGGTCTCCTCCGGGGCGGTTGTATCATTGCCTCCAACGATATCCCACAAGTCTTCGCTCACGAGGTATGACTCCATGCAGGACTTCCAAATCCGGTAATTTGACTTGTTTAGTAACTCCATTCCTTGTCCAATCACGCGACCGGCAGCATTCATATTTAGAGTTCCCGAGTTCTTCAATCCCGATCTTGAATCTCTCCGCGTTACCGCTAATGTGGCTCTGATACCATGTAAAAATAACGAAGTGCCGATTTGCACTTGCCCAAGACCGTATCTAGTAGCTAATGAAGAACTCTGATATATATAAGTCTCTTACTCTAAATATGATATCTTGGAGACTCTTACAACTTGTGGTGGTGGATCTAATTGTGGTGGTGCTTGTTCCAACTACAAATGACTCACTCCTATTTATAGGAGACTAAAGAAATCTCTAGACTAAGAAATATCTAGACTAAGAACTCCCTAGAAACTCTCTAGAATTTCCTACACTTATTTAGTTCCTAGAATTATCTAGACGCATAACCTAGAATACTATCTAGATCCATTTTCATCATGGACCAACTCTTTTAGCTCAAATCTTCAAGTCTTGGCCCAATGATGGTAAGTTGGTCTTAGCCCTTAATGGTAAATTAATCTTGGCCCATAATAGTAAATTAATCTTAGCCCATGAAGGTAAGTCAATGTTGATCTTAACACTCCCCCTCAACATTGACTTTCCTTCTTGTTTCTTCTTGTCAATGTTGCACTTCAGTTATTTACGTGTAAATCATTGATTCTATCACGTTACTAATAAATTTAATCAAACATAATTATATTTTTTAATGATAAATTATTACAATTATTATTACTTTTGGAATTCTTGTTGGCCGAATACTCTTTTAAATTAAAAAAAAAAACTTAGTATGTATAGAAGCGGCTAATTCTGGGAAAAATCATCTAATTATGAATTGCCCATGTTTAGGAACCCAAACACAATAAAAGGTATAACGAGTATCTGAAACAAATTTACCCATGTTTGCAGTTGTCAACTAAGCAACTTTGGTGTAATTATTGCTAATTATTGTTGTAGTAGTAATTATCATTAATGACACAATTTTTTTGAATTTAAAACTTGCGCAGTTGGCAACTGCGCAAATAGTGTAATGGTCAACAGTTTGACCGTTACACCGCGTTTGTCATCACACGCGTGTGATGACGTCATCTCGAGCAGTTGGTAACTGCGCAACTTTTCTTTACATAGCCAAATAAATTACAGTTTGGATCTGCTCTTCTCTATCACAAATTGGACGAAAGTAAGTTGAACCATCACCAATCTAAGGTAATATATCATATTTCTACATCATAAAATATGTGTATATAAGTTTAAATAGCTTGTAGAATGGTGCATAAATATTTAGTCAAGTAAATAGTTATTTAAATGATGGCATAGAATGTTATTGCTGTTTACAGTATATTTTCTATGTATATAGATTCAATGCTAGAAAATATATAGTGTTAGAGTGTAAGTATGTATGTAATTATTGACATAGAATGATATTGCTGATTATAATATATTTTCTATGTATATAGATTTCAATGCTAGAAACTATATAAAGTATTAGTATGTATGTGTTAATACTTTTTGTAATAATTATGTACGAAAATGGAGACCATACGAATACAACGGATCTTTCAATGTTACCGCAGTGAACCTTAGGTATAAATGGGGTCAAACAGTTTTCCTGGAAACTCATAACAAAATTACTCTAGAGGAGGTGACAGTGGCGGCTATGAACATGACTCGGTGTCGAGCCCCACGTTTGGAATTCTTTTGGATGTACAATGGCGACGTTGCCGATGTCACCGATCAATATCATTGGGAGCATATTTTGGAGAAATGTACTGAACAAGTTGATTTGATTCTCCTGTCAAAATGGGATGGGACGAAGGATGCCGACGGAGATGATTATGAACTAGAAGAACAAGTACAATATGTGGAAAACTGGTGGTATGACCCCATCGCATATCAAAAGGCATGTTTAGGGCTATTTGGAGGAAATCTCGAAGGTGAATACATCAATGTCGGGGCAACTGACGGGGTAACTGAAGGTGAATGCAGCAACGCCAAGCCCCAGGGTGAATACAACGACGTAGAAGCACCGGTGGTTGAAGAGAGGGACGAGATGTATTCATTAGACTCTGGAGCAGAGCCTTTCAACGAGTTGGAGAATAGGATGAACAGAGAGGGAGACTATCAGTTCCTGGAAA
The DNA here is from genome assembly GCA_036873135.1 of Clarkia xantiana subsp. parviflora. NCBI lineage: Eukaryota > Viridiplantae > Streptophyta > Magnoliopsida > Myrtales > Onagraceae > Clarkia > Clarkia xantiana. The sequence goes on along the minus strand of JAPTYO010000012.1, from coordinate 11,510,784 downwards.
ATTGGATATTATGTGAATGGGAAGAAGGGTTTGAGTGCAATGATTGGGAAGCCCAAGCTGGTTCATCATCAAATACGAATGCTTACTTTTAAAAAAATAACAGTTTGACAACAAATATGAACTCTAAAAGTATGTGAAAGAATGGAACATCGAGAATTCCCGACAATGTAAGACCCCAAGATCCAGCAAATCAGAAATTGTGTACGTTTGCACGAATAAGGATTGTTCATGGTCCATTCACGCAACACCAGGGGTTTTCGGACGGTGGAATATCATGAGAGTTGGTCATGCACACTCCTGTGTTAATCCTGAGTCAATCACACATCACAGACAATTTGACTATAAGTGTAGGATTTAGAGGATTAATACTACGAAAATAAAACCTTAGATACGTGCATGGTAACTAATACGCAGCGGAAGAAGGTGTACATACCTATAATGTTTCCTATAGCCCGTGACCTTTGAGGGGAGTTCTCGATCCGTCGGACGGTTCCTCGTAGAGGTTCCTGTTAGAGAAGCCCTACGTGGATTATGCATTACAGCAAAGCCTCTGTCGATTCTCCGTGGGATGGATCTACTCGGAGTAAATCATCGTCGCAATTTGGCACCTCCTTGGTGGTGTGTTATTTCGGCCGAAACACTCTTTAATTAGGGAGGAGGATTTTCTCTTAATCTCACAACTTGGGAGAGATTGATTAGCACTAGAAAATACCACCTTATGTCCTTATTTATAAGAGGAGGAGGTGGGATAAATCCCACCTCCTTAAGTACATAAGTCAACGCCGGACATGTATGTGGGGGAGGCCCATTTTGGGCCTCCCATGTCAATTAGGATTTTAGGCCTAGCCCAAAATCCCTAATGTGACCCAAACCTAATTTCTTAGGTACATGGACTTAATTAATGGGCTTCCAATTACAGCGACTCATAGTCCAAATACTAACAGCTCTCACTCGCCGGAATGGGAGGGTGCCTATTAATATGTTGTTGTCCAACACATAAGCATTTGGTCTTCGATCCAGTCCCTGCTTCGAATAGTTCATACGAGGTTTGCCGTGCGACCGGCGGACACGACGGGCATCTTGCTACTCATCTGTTAGGAGTGTTGTAGCGCCTGCGGAACGTTGATTCCCCATGTCTAATCAACCTGTTAAAATCAAAAGTGCCGCGTTGTATCCTAGGTCAACTGTAATTCTCAAATTTCCCAATTTCCACATAGGAACACTTCCTCAGGGCATCCGTACAAGTATTCACAACCTTTCAACTAATATCAGGTTGGTGGCCACCTAGTGAATACAAGAGTCGGAGAATTTCAGGTGTACTTGATCATCCCCATCACTTATACCCTTAGTCAAACCCAACTGGTTTCCAAAGACGTGGTCACTAGGCCTTTTTGTTCAGCACTGCGTTCGTACGCCGGGAAGCGAACATTGAGCCTGACCTTAGGTATGAGTTCTGAGTCCGTAAGGATACTTTGGATGCTCCTTCATATAGAATCTGAGATCAGTCACATGCTCTAGGTGAAGAAGTTTGTGCACATCTGAATCTCGTGGATTCTATCTAGCACAACCGAGCATAACCCGTGGTCGAACATGGCACGCGTAGTATGAAGCACGCGTCGATAGCATAACCTGAGTTTAGTCAGGGTGTGGGAAATGTAATATGCTATCTCAGACTTGTCATATGGCCCAAAATGTGGTTTTATCACGAATGTAGTTCGTAACGACGATTGGCAAAACGTAGATCACTTCGTGTTACTCCGAAAACCAAGTGGTCGTTTTGCTTAACCAGGTTTGCCACCATGGTTCTTAGCCAGTCTTGACTGGATGGAGAATCCTCTTCTCCGTCAAGACGACGGAGCCTGTGTGACGAGGTTTGCCCCACATTCGACATTATTTTACTTTGGAGGCTGTCCCTCCTACGACTAGTTTATAGACCGTAAAAATTCGATGAAGTTTCAATCATTATGACATCGTAATAATCATAAACTCAAATTGAAATTCTTTAAAGTTTCAAATGTTGTCATCACGATACATCCTACTTAAACCATACGTAGTCTCATCATTTTAACATAAAACATCCCTGTGTAATGGTTTAGTCAATGGATCCGCCATCATACTTTCAGTAGACAAGTATTCTAATGTGATAACTTTGTCCTGAACCATACTCTTAGCATAATTATATTTTATATCAATGTGTTTCGTCCTGCTATGGTACTTAGGGTTCTTAACTGCTGCAATTGCTGCTTGACTGTCAGAGTATACCTTTACAGGTTTACTCACGTCCATGACCCCAAGCAATAAAGTTAAGAGCCTATTAAGCCAGACTGCTTCTTGTGCGTTCTTAGATAGAGCAACGAATTCGGATTCCATCGTTGACAGCGCGACATAGGTTTGATTCTTGCTCATCCATGAAATGACGACATTAGAAAGGAGGAATACTCCCCCTGAGGTGGACTTACGATCATCCGGATCGCTACCATGGTCGGCGTCACTGAATCCTAACAATTCTAGTTTCCCACCCTCATAGCACAGAGTGTAGTCGGCAGTACCTTTCAAGTATCGAATTATTCATTTTACAGCATTTAGATGTTGAGTGCCGGGATCTGATTGGATTCGTGCTACTAGGCCCACAACGTTACAGATGTCTGGACGAGTGCATTGCATGGCATACATTAAGCTGCCAACCATACTTAAGTATTCTTCACTTTTCATCTGTTCACGCCTAGCCAGGTTCTTCGGGCCATCACGCTTCGACAGAGCGCACCCAAACACAACCGGCGTGTCCACGAGCTTGGCATCCTGTAGTCTAAACCTTTTCAACAATTTGTTGATATATGATTCTTGAGACAAACATAGCTTATGAGCAGCCCGATTCCTAGCAATCTTAATGCCTATGATGTGCGTGGCTTCTCCCATGTCTTTCATCTCAAATACAGATACTAGCTAGGACTTTGATTCATTCATGTAACTCACGTCATTCACGACAATTAATATGTCATCGACATACAATGTCAAGATGACGTATTTAGACTCGGAAGTCTTCGTGTACACGCATGGATCCTCGTGAAGATTCACGGATCCATTTCCAACAATTTCCTCGTGGAATCTGCGGTACCATTGCCGGCAAGATTTTTTAAGACCGTAAATAGATCTTTGGAGTTTACAAACTTTACGTTCATTGCCAGGAGTAATGAAACCCTCTGGCTGCTCCATATAGATCTCTTCCTCCAGGTTACCATGGAGGAATGTAGTCTTAACATCCATTTGGCGCAGCTCCAAATTGAGGCTTGCAAACAGAGCTAAAATAGCTCGCACTGTGGTGTAACGCACAGTGGGTGAGTACTTCTCATCAAAGTCCACTCCGTGAAGTTGGGTATATCCTTTCGCAACGAGTCGAGCTTTGTATCGCTCGACAGCTCCATCAGCAGTGAGTTTTAGTTTCAGAACCCACTTGGCACCTATTGCGCTGCGGTCAGCAGGCAAATCAACTAAAGACCAAACCGAATTAGCTTTCATAGAGGCGATCTCATCCTCCATTTCTTTCCTCCATTCTTTCGCTTGAGGTCCATCCATAGTTTGTCTAACTGTTACCGGTTCATCAACCGAAGTGAGGGTGAACAATTCACCTCTCTCGATGGGATACTTCTTAGGAGAAGTTCGGTGCCTAAGACTGCGTCTAGGCTCGATCATCCCATCTTGAGTTTGAACTACGCTCCCACTAGGAATAATGCTCGTTATCGATGCAGTACTCCCACTAGAAACAAGAGCGTTACTTGAACTTTTACCAACAACTTTTCTTAGACGACCTCTCGGTCTCGGAATTCCATCTCCGAGATTCATTCCTAGGTTTTGACGACCGGGAACCTAGTTGGTCGTTCCATTCCCACTAGGTATAGTAGGAAGTTGAGGTAAAATTGGATTTTCATCCATAGGTTCAGTAACTTGAGTATCAGGTCCGACTTGATTCACACCTGCAGCAACAGTGATCTGAGTGGTTGGATTGACTCCTCCCACTTGATTTATTATGAAAATCTCTCCATCTTCATTTACCATATCGTTCACTTGTGTTGCTGCCTCAAATCTCCCACTCGAAGCGAGTGGGACCTGATTATCATTATCTTCTAGTTCAATCAAGACTTCGTTCGTTGATATTTCTAAAGCATTGGAATTTCAACCTCAAGTATTGTAACGTATCATGTTCGACCACGTCACCACGCTCCCAAGTTATTACACATATGTATGCATAGAGATACTTTTCAGTATTCCACTCGGTACTATGTGTGTATGATTTACAACACGAATGTCGCAATCCCGGTAAGATTCTCTCATTACCAATAGCTCACACGGTGTCGTGTAACCGATTTGTTCATTAACTAGGTTCACCACATGATTTGCAGTTGACCATAACTCACCTTAGAAATGGATTTTATGAGTCAAACTTACGATATCATGGTACTGGCCTTATTTATGAAGTGTGTTTCGTTTTAATGCTTCGCTGATCCTTTGTCGTGATAGGCGTATAGTGGGAGACGTCATTTATCAGACGTTCATTTTCATTGCTCGCTCATATCCTAAGGTTTAATCCATCAGGGATCGTGCATTAGGTTTTCACCTTATGCTCGTTTTGATTCTCTACAAAAACTTTGTATGAGTAATAACCCTTGTAGGGGTATTCGAGCAAATGAAAGTTTACTATAAGCATTAAATCAAGAACATACTTCATATTGAATTTTTTGCTTCGAATCGATGTGTTCCGTCTTTCGAGGAGCACTTGCTCTACATGCGTGTATCACCAGGTATGACCCATGGTGAAATCGATTGTTCCTTGAATCGATGTGTTCCGTCTCTCAAGGAACATTCATGCTACGTGCGTATATCACCAGGTATAATCCTTGGTGAAATCGTTTCGATTTTGAAAATTCAATTTTAATCGGTTTCTACATGTTCATCATTACAATTATAATTTCATAATGGAGTACTAACAAATAAGGATTTTAAAATATCGCGCTCATATTAGCAATGCAATGGACTATAACCATAAGATCAAGCGGCTCGAGGTGAATGAATAATATTTATACTTAATCCAAGCATTCACTACATGCCCATAATAAAGGGTTCCCGATTATTTCACGAGGAATCCCTTTTAGTTCAATAGTATTCATTACTGAATGAACAAAAAAAAAAAGGGTTCAAGCATCTAAGGACGGTTTTAATATGCAGTCCTTATTTGTTTGGGGGTTCTTTCTCCAACTTTATGTTCATTCCTCTTCTCGGTCCTGTAATTCAAAATGAGGAATTTGAATCACTCTCGAGAATTTGGAATTCTATGAGAATATATGACTCTTGTCATTCTTTCTCTGAACGTACCTTAGGAGTACTAGTACAGGCAGCAACCAGGTGGCCTTTCACACCACACCTAAAGCACTTACGAGATTCCTCTCGACGTGCACGCTTTATCTGCCTGTTCTTACCACCATTTTGCTAAGGTTTGAACCTTTTATGTGGGTTTGGACCAAACTGTCTTAAAGCTTTCTTTTGAAGGTCTTTACCCTTTCTCTTGCACTTAACCTTTTGCTTAGCTGGAGAGGATGACACCAAGTGCATTTCATTTCTAGGCTTTTCAGCTTTGAGTCGATCCTCTTCCAGCTCAAGATGAGCTCTCACCTTCTCGAGGGTATCGAGATGGGTTGCATTGGTAAGGTGCATTTTCATGCTGCTCCAAGAGTCCGGTAAAGAGCGGATGACGCATTGGACTTTCTGTTCCTCAGACAGGATGTATGAGTCTAAAGCGATGTTTAACGATCGCTTTTGGGCCGTGGTGTAAACACCAAACCCCGCTTTAAGACCGTCCAATAGGTCCTTAGCAGACTCAGTATGATCATACTCATAGAGTATGTCATCCTACAGTATTGACATCAAGGCGGAACGAACTTCCAGGTCCTTGGTGATGGGTTCAACTACAGCCGTGAGACCCTATTAACGGTGAGGAAACGGCAAATAGGCCCGGTGGGCCCTAAACGAAGGCCAAGATGGCCCAGGCTAAGGATCCCGACGTAGGAAGTCCGAGGATGAGAGGTCCCGACAGAGTCGGACCTGACAGGCGAGCTGAACGCTCCCGACAAGATGCCTCTGAGCAGGCCCCGATGACGAATCCCTGAGAACAATAGGCCCTGTCACGATGACGAGGGGCCCCGAGCGGTGACACAACGAGATAACTCTGGAGTCCCCGATGTTAGTCGGGACTCGCTATCAGAGGATAAGGCCGAGATACGCGGGGCGTGCCCGAGATACGCGGAACGTGGTTAAGATACACGGAGCGTGGCCGAGATACGCGGGGCGTGGCCGAGATAAGCGAGATCATGGCCTAGATTGGCGGGATCACGCCCGAGATACGCGGGATACGGGCTAACCACCCCCAACGGTTCACCAGGTAACTTAGGTACCTCTTCGCCTATAAAAGGGCAAGAGATCACCTCAGATCGATGACGTTGAATTGCACTATTTGAGATTACTGCTTGCCAGTCCGTACTAGACACTCATTTAATCATCGGAGAGGGATTCTGGGTCACCGCCCGGTTTATCCCCTCTTGCAGGATTGCGTGGAGCGAAGGAGCTAGGATCGCCGTCAAAGTCCGTACCGGAGTTCCACCGTGATCCAACATTGGCGCCGTCTGTGGGAAGCAAACAAAAAGCTGATATGCCTTCTACTCGTTCAATGGCGGCTGGCAAGCAACGAAGACAGGGACAATCTGGTGGTTCCCGTCACCCCGCTGCAACAACTCTGAATTCGCTACCAGAACAGGAGGAAAACCAGAACCATCCCGCTGCTGAGCTCTCCCAGACAGGGGGGCATAACGAAGGTCCCGAAGAGATTGCTGCTCAGCACCAGGGCAACAGGGAGCAGGAGGCTCCCCCAGCTACGGACCTGACAAGAGCCGTGGCAGAAGCCATGCCCATGTTTTTGGCAGCTGTGGAGGCTCTCTTAGATCAGAGGGAGGCCACGAGGAGGCAGGAGGAGATGCCCCCGTTAGAAGAAACGGCCCCACCAGCCGAGGTTCAGAAAGCACAGGAGGCTCCGCCCCGGGGCCAGAACAGAAGTAGGGTATCCGTTCAGCCGGAGAGGTTCGTGGTTGATGGGCCAGGGCCGGTACAGCACAGGACCATTCCCCTGAATGGTCCCATTACCCCCGATCAGGTGGTAAAGATCGTGAACATCTGCATGGGAGAGCAGAAGCCGCTGGTATCAGAGCTGAGGGATCGATCTACTCATCCCTTCGTCCCTCGACTCATAGACACCCTAGCCCCGCCAGGGCTAGGAATCCCCACGATAAAGGAATACGATGGCGAAGGAGATCCGGTTCGACATGTCCAGAAGCACCTCATGGCGTGTCTGGGAAGAGCCCCGAATGAAGACATAGTGTGTACACTGTTCCCGAACACACTTGGGGAAAGAGCCCTGACCTGGTTCTTTAGTCTGCCCCCAGGTTGCATTACTTGCTGGGCAGATATGCACGACCGGTTCATTCAGCAGTACCAGGGTCGTAGACGTTTGCTGAAGAGTGTGAGGTCCCTAACCTAGGTGGTACAAAGGCCCGACGAATCACTGGCACACTATTACCAACGGTACACTGCCAGTGTGACGGAGATTGACGAGGAAATCTCGGAGGGTGAAACCATCCGTACATTCATTCGGAACCTAACGGCCCCCTACGGTTCCGACCTAATGCACAGTGTAGCTGAAAAAGCTGTGTGGAATATGGAGGCACTACAGAAGAGGGTGAAACGGCAAATCGATGTCCAGGAGTCAAAGATAGCCGCGGGAGAGTTGGAGCCCCCAAAGTCGAACAAAGGGAAGCAGTCGGTTAAACCTTTCGACGATCGTAAGTCAAAGGGTAAACCCGAAAGTAGTCGGAATCGAGGCCGCCCTGATCGGAGGGACGATAGGCGTTCTTCAAGGAAGGATAAGCGGGAGGATCTCGACATTCCTCTCAACTGCTCCATGGCGGAGGTACTGACGGTCATGGAACGACAAGGTATCTCCAGGTACCCCCCAAAGAAGGATGGAGAATTCTTGGGATCTCGCACGGATCGCTACTGCCGATTTCACCGCGCAAATGGTCACGACACCAACCATTGTCGGGAACTGAAGAAGGAGATCGAAAAGCTGATCCATAAGGGGAAGCTCAAGGAATTCGTCGGGGATAAGCGGTGTCGATCCCGCTCTCGGTCCCGATCGCGGTCCCGTTCCCGATCCCGCGATCGGTCCCCAAAGAAGAAGAGAACCGACCCAGAGTCATCCGGTGCTCGTAAGGAAATGCGGGTCACTATCAATGTGATTCACGGAGGATTTGCTGCTGGAGGTGATACTTCGTCCTCCCGAGAGGTTTATGCCTCTAGAATCCCTACGGCTGTGGTGCTGGGTAAGAGGTCCCGATCCTGGACCCTGAAGGAAGAGATGGTGATCTCCTTTTCGTCGGAAGATCTCATAGGCGTGGAGACTCCACACGATGACGCCTTGGTTGTAACCTTGGATGTAGACGGGTTCGAAATGAAGCGAATTCTGATCGACGGGGGAAGCTCCTCCGATACCCTATTTATGGACGCGCTGGAGGCCATGGGAAAAACAAAGAAAGATCTGAAGGAGGCAAACTTCCCGATGGTCGGGTTCTCTGGTTCAACTTCCTATCCGCTAGGAGTAATCACCTTACCAGTGGAGTTTGGTAGTGGGTGGAAATCAGAAAGGAGGAACGTGGAGTTCGTGGTAGTTGATTCCGCAGGGACTTACAACGCGATCATCGGGAGAACCACCATCAACCCCCTGATGGCGGTTGCCTCGACAATGAACCAGAAGATGAAGTTCCCGACCGACCACGGAGTCGGAGAGGTCAAGGGAGACCAGGTGGCTTCCCGAAAATGTTATGTTAATGCCACCCGGAGAAGGAGGCGAGAGGCCATGACTGTCCTCCAGACAGACACAGATCCTAGAGAGGAGTTTGGGCGTCCCGCCCCCGTAGAAGATCTGAAAGAAGTCGAGATCTACGGACCCCAGAGGAAGGTGAAAATCGGGTCTGCTCTGACTGAGGAGACAGCCCAAAAATTGGTTAAGCTGCTGAAGGAGTTCAAGGAACTGTTTGCCTGGTCCCCGAGCGATATGCCAGGAATCAGTCCCGATGTGATCGTACACGAGCTAAAGATAGACCCCGCAATCAAGCCTATTACGCAGAAAAGGCGTCCGATGGGCACAGATAAGAAGATTGCGATCCAGCAGGAGGTGGGCAGGTTGCTCGATGCTGGGTTTATTAAAGAACTCCGATTCCAGACTTGGGTCGCTAATCCAGTGCTGGTGAAGAAGACTAACGGGAAATGGCGGATGTGTGTGGATTTCCGCGACCTGAACAAGGCTTGCCCGAAGGACTGTTACCCACTCCCGAGAATCGATCAGTTGGTGGATGCCACGTCGGGACATGAGCTGTTGAGCTTCATGGATGCGTACTCAGGCTACAACCAGATCAAGATGGCCAAGGAGGATGCTCCTCACACAGCATTCTATGCAGACAGTGACATCTATCACTACGATGTCATGCCTTTCGGGTTGATCAATGCTGGGGCAACCTACCAGCGGATGGTGAATAAGCTGTTCGGAGATATGCTGGGGGAGACCATGGAGGCTTACGTGGATGATATGCTGGTAAAATCCCGACAAGCGGAGGATCATGTGCACAACCTAACCCTGGCGTTTGAGCGGATGAGGCTTCATCAGGTTCGTCTAAACCCGACGAAATGCGCCTTCGGGGTCCACTCAGGGAAATTTTTGGGCTTCATGGTGAGCCAGAGAGGAATTGAGGTGAATCCCGAGAAGCTGAGGGCGATTGAGGAGATGCAGTCCCCGATAAACCATCGGAAGGTACAAGTGCTGAATGACCGACTGGCTGCAATGAATCGTTTCCTATCCAAAGCCAGCGACCGATCAATGCCATTTTTCGAAGTTCTGAGGGCCAACAAGAAATTTGAGTGGACCGCCAAGTGTGAAGAGGCGTTCCAAGCACTCAAGCAGCACCTTCGCACCCTCCCACCGTTGGCGAAACCGGTTCCAGGCGAGCCGCTCTACCTTTATTTGGCTGTTTCTGAATTTGCCATTAGCTCTGTGTTAGTAAAGATTGTCGAGGGTAATCAAGTCCCCGTCTATTATGTAAGCAAGGCGTTTGCCAAGTCTGAATTGAACTATCCTGCCGTTGAGAAGTACCTCTTTGCGTTGATTATTACTGCTCGGAAGCTAAGGCCTTATTTCCACGCACACGAGATCACTGTGCTGACGAACCAGCCTTTGAAGCATTTTTTGAACCGACCGGATGCGTCGGGAAGATTAGTGAAATGGGCAGTAGATCTTAGTGAATTTCGCATACACTTTGCTCCAAGAACGGCCATCAAGGGTCAGGCATTGGCAGATTTCATAGCAGAATCTACAGCCCCCGATCTAGAAGAAGCGGGCCCTGTAGAGGGGGCAACCATGGAGGTCCCGACGGAAGAACAACCAGAGAGGGCAGAGCAATCAGAACAGCCAAACGAGGAAAATACCTGGGAAATGTACACGGATGGCTCCTCGAGTTCGGACGGATCAGGAGCAGGCTTTTTGTTGATACCACCGGGTGAAGGTGAACCACTCCGATACGCCTTGGCTTTAACATTCAAGGCCACAAACAACGAAGCGGAGTATGAAGCTCTTATCACGGGCCTAAAAATTGCTAAAGGCACTGGAGTCGATCACTTGAGAGTGAAGTGTGACGCAGCTTTAATCGTGAACCAGGTTCAAGGGCGATACGAAGCGAGGAGTCCAATAATGAAGAAATACCTACGCGAGGTACAAGCCCTGAAGGAGAGCTTTAAAAGCTTCGATATCGAGGCAATCCCGAGGGAGGAAAACGTAGAGGCAGACGCCCTGAGCAAATTTGCCCTGGGGGCACCCTTGGAAGAAAATCGGAAGGTGCACTTCTTGGAGAAGGTGATCTTATCGACCATCGACCCGACACAGGTGTGCACCATTGAAACAGGATCGGAGGAGGAGCCCACTTGGATGACCCCGATAGTCGCATACCTGACCACGGGGGCAGTCCCCGATGATAAAGTAGCAGCCGACAGGATACGTCGGATCGCGGCTAATTATGTGATGCTGGACAATCATCTATACAAGAAGGGCTGGTTCTCGACTCCGTACTTGAAGTGTGTGGCAGAACCCGACACCAATCGAATCCTGAAGGAGGTGCATGAAGGGGTCGCGACTTGTCATGAAGGAGCCCGATCCATTATGAGAAAAGTGCTGAACTTGGGCTATTATTGGCCTACGATGAGCAAGGAAGCGACGACGATGGTCCGATCCTGTGACGCGTGCCAGAGGTACGCCCCGAGTATCGTGGCTCCGGCCGCTAATCTGACATCCATCAAGAGCGCGTGGCCCTTCGCGCAATGGGGCATCGACTTGGTGGGACCTCTTCCACAAGCACAAGGTCAATGTAAGTATTTACTTGTAGCAATCGATTATTTTTCGAAATGGATAGAGGCAAAGGCGTTGGCCAGAACGACGGGGAACCAGATCGTCAAGTTCCTCCAGACCCATATTGTGTCCAGATACGGGATTCCTAAGGTGGTGATCAGCGACAATGGTCCACCGTTTAACGGCTCTCAGGTGAGGGAGTATCTAGAGGATTTGAACATCGAGCATCGGACAGCTTCTGTACGCCATGCTCAAACTAACGGTCAGGTGGAATCCGCCAACAAAATCGTGATGGATGGCCTAAAGAAGAGGGTCTATGCTTTGAAGGGCAAATGGCTGAACGAACTGGAAAACGTGCTTTGGGCTGTTAGAACGACACCCAAACGATCAACCGGGGAGACTCCGTTTGGCCTCGTTTATGGCACGGAGGCTGTCGCCCCCGTGGAGGTATCTGTGGCGTCCCATCGGATGAGATATTACGAGCCCCTGACGAATGATGAGATGAGACGTCTGGACTTGGACTTACTCGAAGAGAAGAGGCGGGAAGCCGATGAAGTCCAAGCTCGAATGCGTTTAGCGACGGCCAGGTACTACAATCGGCGAGTGAAGTCCCGACAGTTATTCGTCGGGGAGCTGGTTTGGCGTCGCAACGAGTTCACCCTTTTGGATCGAATCAACAAGATGTCACCAAAATGGGAAGGACCTTATAAGGTCGTGGGGATGCCAGCCCCAAATGCGTACAAGTTGGAAGACCTCGATGGCAGAATATTAAAGCATTCTTTTAGTGGCGAACACTTGAAGAAACACCATGCTTGAAAAAAGTCGCCTTAAGTGGTGCCCGATAAAGTCGCCTTAAGTGGTGCCCGATGTAAAATCGCCTTAAGTGGTGTATGCTATTTGTCGTTTGATTCGATGTAAAGCCAATTTTGTGCCATCAATAAATAAAGAGGTTGTTTTCCAAACAGAGCTATTCTTAGATTTATTCTAAGCGTTATAAAGTCGCCTTCAGTGGTGCACGATATTAAGTCGCCTTATGTGGCGCAAGTTGAGAAGTCGCCTTAAGTGGTGCACGACGTAAAGTCGTCTTCAGTGGTGCACGATATTAAGTCGCCTTAAGTGGCGCAGGTTGAAAAGTCGCCTTAAGTGGTGCACGATATTAAGTCGCCTTAAGTGGCGCAAGTTGAGAAGTCGCCTTAAGTGGTGCACGACGTAAAGTCGCCTTCAGTGGTGCACGATATTAAGTCGCCTTAAGTGGCGCAGGTTGAAAAGTCGCCTTAAGTGGTGCACGATATTAAGTCGTCATAAGTGGCGCAGGTTGAAAAGTCGCCTTAAGTGGTGCACGATATTAAGTCGCCTTAAGTGGTGCACGAGATTAAGTCGTCTTAAGTGATGCATGAGAAAAGTCGCCTTAAGTGGTGCACGAGATTAAGTCGCCTTAAGTGGCGCAGGTTGAAAAGTCACCTTAAGTGGTGCACGAGATTAAGTCGTCTTAAGTGATGCATGAGAAAAGTCGCCTTAAGTGGTGCACGTGATTAAGTCGTCTTAAGTGATGCATGAGAAAAGTCGCCTTAAGTGGTGCACGAGAAAAAGTCGTCTTAAGTGATGCATGATTCTTAGATTTACTCTAAGTGTTGTTAAAAGTCGTCTTAAGTGATGCACGAGATTAAGCCGCCTTAGGTGGTACGCGATGGTAAGTCAACATAAGTGGTGCAAGTTGGTAAGTCGTCTTAAGTGATGCGTGATTCTTGGATTTATTCTGAGTATTGGAAAGTCGCCTTAAGTGGTGCATGATGATAAGTCGCCTTAAGTGGTGCAAGTTAGTAAATCGTCTTAAGTGATGAACGAGAATATCTTAAGTGTCGAGGTTTCGACTTAAGAAAGTATAGTAGAGCCACTGGGAGAAGTGCAATGAAAGAATCGGAACTAAGAAAGTCTGATATTAATGGGGCTCGAAGGCCCGACGACTACAAAAGGAGGAGAATACAAAGATTCTAGCGATAAGCAGTTAGGCCTAATCCTTGTTAGCGGCATCAACGAGAAAAGGGTTCGCAAGGTTTGTGGCAGAAGGTTCCACAAGGTCAGCCGTTGGAGGATTGGCTATCGGGGTCATGGGATCGAGGAGTTTCCGATGAAGAAGTAGCTCCTCTTCACTCTGAACTTGTGGTATGCATTTCCGGCCTTGAGCATCGGCTTCTCTGGCGGAAATGATACATCCTTCCCGGAGAGCTGCATCATAAGCAGTGCTGAAAATTTCGTTCAGAACATAGTCGAAGTTGAAAGGCTTCCTTCCCTCGAAACCAGATCCACTGTCTGAAATCAGCCATTGAAAGGGACGTTAGGTTTTTCCGGAAAATTACAATCAAACTAAGCAAAGATGAAGGCGAACAATAGAGAAGAAACCCTTACCTGACATGATAATTGGAGGCTGGAAGAATGAACCTGACATTGCCAGAAAGATGGCCGAAGAAACACTAAGGTCTCAAGAGTTGCAGTAAGCTTTCGAAAATTTGTAGATGATAAGAGGAAACTGTACCCTAGGGGAGGTTTTTATAGGCGAAGAGGACAGTCGAAGGGGCGCTTTAATCTGAACCGTCGAAGTTGAAGCGTTCTAATCTGGACCGTTGAGATGAAACGTGCAGGATGGTAGCAGGTGCAATGATGAAATAGCCTGAAAAGCACTTTTCAGAAAAAGAAGACACAGAGAATCAGGCACGGGTACTAATGACGTCACTTCATTATCTACTGCATTGGATGACTGGGGAACCGAGGAGTCCTCTCGTATTTGGCAGATATCCACAAGGCATTGAGGAAACGTGAAAGAGAAGACTAGTATTGAAGTGACTATGCCAAGGGAAAGATCCCCGATTCCAATGTCGGGAGGTCGGGAGTTGAAAGACACGACGAACTAAAAGTCCCTCATTTCTTGGGGGCAAATGATGGGTTCAACTACAGCCGTGAGACCCTATTAACGGTGAGGAAACGGCAAATAGGCCCGGTGGGCCTTAAACGAAGGCCAAGATGGCCCAGGCTAAGGATCCCGACGTAGGAAGTCCGAGGATGAGAGGTCCCGACAGAGTCGGACCTGACAGGCGAGCTGAACGCTCCCGACGAGATGCCTCTGAGCAGGCCCAGATGACGAATACCTGAGAACAATAGACCCTGTCACGATGACGATGGGCCCCGAGCGGTGACACAACGAGATAACTCTGGAGTCCCCGATGTTAGTCGGGACTCGCTATCAGAGGATAAGGCCGAGATACGCGGGGCGTGGCCGAGATACGCGGAACGTGGTTAAGATACACGGAGCGTGGCCGAGATACGCGGGGCGTGGCCGAGATAAGCGAGATCATGGCCTAGATAGGCGGGATCACGCCCGAGATACGCGGGATACGGGCTAACCACCCCCAACGGTTCACCAGGTAACTGAGGTACCTCTTCGCCTATAAAAGGGCAAGAGATCACCTCAGATCAATGACGTTGAATTACACTATTTGAGATTACTGCTTGCCAGTCCGTACTAGACACTCATTTAAGCATCGGAGAGGGATTCTGGGTCACCCCCCGGTCTATCCCCTCTTGCAGGATTGCGTGGAGCGAAGGAGCTAGGATCGCCGTCAAAGTCCGTACCGGAGTTCCACCGTGATCCAACACTTGGTATTCCACTCATCATAGAATGCCTTCTGGTAATCACTGAGGTCTCCCTCTGGCCTAATTTCTTTAGTAGTTAAATGGCCCAACCCTTTCAAATCAGTAATCACCATCTTTGCTCTCTTATTCCAAATCTTATAGAAAAGGTGGAGAAGAAGAAATGCTCTAGAAAAGATGAAGAAGAGGGAAATAATGAAGGGGAGTCCAAAAACATGCCTTATAAAAGATATGATATGGATTTCTCTAAAAAAACTACAACAAAAAGGAGACACGAACAAAAGGACACGGTCCGAAGGCTAAGTAAACGAGACCAATGCTCATAATTCTTACCCTCATAAAATATTATCATATAAAGTGAGCTTGCTTAAATCTAATAAAATAATTTTTCGCATATGTATTAAGCTTCTCTAAACAGGGGGCAAGAGGATTCATGATACGACTCGAGCACTCGATAAAGGCCGGGATCGTCACAAAGGTACGCCTAACAACTCGATTGGGCGATATTCCGCGGAAAATAGAGTCAAGAAAAGGTTAAAACATTCCTTGACTCGGGGGAAAATGTTGGATATACGCCCAAGTTATCACTAATAGGACCTCGATAAATGGGCCATAACCGAATATAATTCGAAACTCGGAACACGGACACCCGAGGCCCAGCACGTAGGCCCGAAAAACACCCCGAGTGGCGAAAACCACTCGGGGGCAACCCAAGCAAGGGACCCTTGCTCGGGCAACCCGAGCAAGGCACTAGGGGTACCCGTCCGGGCACCCCCCCCCCCCCCCCCCCCCCCCCCCCCCGCGCGTTCCAGCGAGGCCCGGACGATATTTTGCCCAGGGCTCGCCCTTGGAGGCCACTTATCAACACTTAGCCGTTTTAAACCTATCTACGATCAAACCTGGGTCAAATGCACCTTATTTACGGTCAAGGCCAACTTATAATACGAAACTGCGATAACCAGACCAGGAAACCACTGGAACCGGGACGGTTCAATAGGAACACTATAAATAGAGACCTCATCTCCTCATTTGAAGGTAATCTCTCACTCTCTCTCTCTCTCTCTCTCTATGCTCACTACCTCTCTCTAAAGCTCATACTCACTTAAGCTTCAGAGTGGGCTTACCGGGACCCCCCCTCCCCCGATGCCCGTTTGCAGATATCCAAGGAGAGGAAGCGAGGACCCGAGAAGAAAGAAGCCCACGAAGTAGAAGTCCGGGAAGAAGAAGCCTACGAAGGAGAATTCCGGGAAGAAGAAACCCACAGAGGAAACTCGTGTGCAAACATAAGACGTATGAGATTGGCGTATAGATATGTGTTTCGGCCCGAGGGGATAACGATTACGTTGCGAACCTACCCGGGAGGGAATATGAATGCGGTCAGTGGAGATTGTTTGGTCGACCTTGTTGTCACACTGTTTGTGCCATCCGGCATGTTAATGGGTTAGAGACTTCGTAAATGATTGGTTCAACGTTCAAAAGTGCATTGATACTTACAGTCTTCCATTCAAAGCATTACGTCAAAAGCATTCTTGGCCGTAATGGGATGGCCCAACGGTACTTGCTGATTCAAAGATGCTCATTTATCCAAGGGGACGAAGAAAAAAGAGAAATCCAACGAGATGGACACAAACAAAACACCCAAGAGGAGTAGATGCGGTAAATGTCAGCAAGAAGGTCACAACAGTAGAAGTTGCAACTTTACTAGTTGATGTTATGTGTTTCATAGGTTCATTGTAATAGTGGTGATTTTACAACTTCACGTTATATGTTTGTTGTGGTTGATTGTAATAGTTGTAGTTGAACTCTTTCGTTAGTACGTTGTAACAGATTCGACCTTAACTTTGAACCAGTGTTATCAGAACCGGACCGGGCCGGCGGTCCGACCAGGTTCGAACCGGAACAGGCGCCTCTTACGGTCCGGTTCAAGTAAATCCGGATGATGTAAGCGAACCCGGTTCAAAATCCGGTTTTCTGAAGAACCGGGCGGTTTTGAGCAGACCGGGCGGTTCTCCGGTTCACCGGTTCGGCCACAAAAAAAAAAAAAAAACAGAACTGACTTGAAAACCCTAATTCCAAACACAGCGACTCTGAATGCTCCTCCGGCGCCGCCTCTCATTCCTCATCTTGACGTCCTCTATCGTTTTCCTCCGATTGTAACCCCGAAAAGCCGCGGTGTCGCGCTCCGGTTGCCAGGACACGGAGTTTGCTATAAGTGACAGTATGTTATTGCAGAGTTCGGGTCTTTGAGCTCAGCGAGTGAGAGAAACGATTTAAGAATCTCTTGGCACGCGTCCCCGTCTCCCAGGTCCAATTCCACCATCCACGGCTCTGTCAGACGACGAGAGTTCTCAAGGTGTAGTTGCTCTGTCCAGATCGGTCAGTTTAGAATCCTCTAGTTCAGATATCGAGAGAGTGGAGTGAAGGAGAGAGGAGAAGGGTTTAGTTTAGAACGGTGAGATGAATTGGAGAGATTGAGAGGGAGAGAACGTGGGATGAGTGAGAAAGAGAGAGAGGGGGAGAGCAAGGTGGGAAGAATGGAAGATAGGGACGGAAGGTGAGTCAGGGAGGGATAAAGTCAAAATGGTAGTGAATGAGAGTAGGCAGTTCGACCGGGTTCGAACCCGGTCGAACCGGCCGAACTGGAAACCGGACACTTGACCGGTTCGATGTCCGGTCCGGTTCTGATAACACTGCTTTGAACTGTTTTTTGAGTACATCAAATTTTAGTCTAACAAACTGTTTGCGGCGTTGTATTTGTATTTTAATGATGTACATCCATGAATATTTTTTTAAACGTTTTTTAAAAAATGACTTTTTCCAAATCATGTGTTTTAGGTATCTGAAACCAAGTTTTTCAAAAGAACCCTAAATTTCGACATTCTCAAAAAGTTATGAAAAAATTATATTCGTTTCCTTAGATAATGAGAAGACTAGCACTGAAGTTTCACCACGTTTCGATAAGTACAAAATTTTGAATCGCAAGTTTAAAATCGAAACAGAATTTTACCAAACGGAAAATATCAAATTTAGTCTAACAAACTGTTTGCGGTGTTGTATTTGTATTTTAATGATGTACATACATGAATTTATGATTTTGTGAATTTTTTTTTAAAAAATGACTTTTTTTCCAAATCATCTTTTTTAGGTTACCCGAAACAAAGTTTTTCAAAAGAACCCAAATTTTGAAATCCTCAAAAAGATATGAAAAAATTACAATCGTTTTCTTAGATAATGAGAAGACTAGCACTGAAGTTTCACCACGTTTCAATAAGTACAAAATTTTAAATCGAAAAAAAAAAATATATAATTTATTCAAACACATCAAACTACTAAAATAACGCCTAATCATATCTGTCGCGGACGTTCCAACTGCAACTAGGTTCACCACCGTCGTGCTGTATAGGCTGAGTGGGTGCAGAAGGTGAAAAATCGAAAGGCAGGTCGTCGGCCATCAACGACTGCATGATCACCCTGTCCATCGCTTCATCTTCATCTTATTCACTGCTTGGAGTATTTAGTCCAGCCAGTATCTCCTCAAACTCACGTTCTTGTTGGCACTCACGAAAGACAGAGGACGGATTGTCTATAATTTTATCGGCCTATTTCTTTTTACGACCGGTTGAATTACGTGTCAACTTCTATGCACTTTTCATTGTTGCCCTCCAATACTTCAACTGTTACACAGATAATAAAAATCCAAAGATACTTGAAGTTAGAACATCAATCGCAACCATACAAATTAACTACAAGTAATAAAAGGTACTTACAAGCATTTGTACGGTGTTTCCAGGTTGATCAAAATGCCTTCCTGGTATTACTCCAGCCGCCTGGACCGGGACCGGCTGACGAGGGGCCACCATCGTCACAGTCCTAAGTCTGTACCACTACATGTAGTCACTTTCAACTCCTACAAGTGGAGGAATCTGGAACCCGTGACGGTTATGCCACTCATCAATATACGCCGCATACTGAATCTTCCAAGGTGTCTCAGTCTCCTTATTCCTTTGATGAATCATGTGAAGATCCTCCCATATTGTACGATCACAGACTGCAGGGGGATTGACTGTGGTCTTCCAAACTGTCGATAGACCCGATCTGGAAAATACATCTCGACTATGTGGAAGTGGATCAAGGGAAGACATTTTCCTGACAACTCATGGTGTTCCAAACATATTAGAGGCACTATTGCTCCCATTTCTTCAGTATATGGGTCCCATTCAACCTGCATTGTTTACAAACGTGCATACTAAATAAAATATGTAACAATTAAAACATGGTAAAATAATTTTAAGGGAGTTATCTTACAGCTCAGGCCGCCGTGTTTTTAAGCATGTCACTGTAGTCATGGTGCGAATAAGTGGTTGGGGTTAAACTTCTTGCGCTCTTTGGTTGTTGCCACCAACAACCGACTGATGTGCCATGTATAAGTTCACGGAGCATCTGTCGCCAATCGTGATATGCTCCCAGATCCAAACTTGCGTTGAACAAAAGGATATTACATATATTTTTTTTTTCAAAATGCATTTGATCTAACATTATTATTCTAATTTTTTTACCTGTAACAGCACACTGCAACCCCGAAAGGTTGTGTTCTTGGAAGTTGTTACAAGGCAGAGACCCCTTATATAGCCAAGCCAATACAGCTGAGGCCCAACTGTATTGTCTTATCCTATCTAAGTCTTCGACATAATATAGATACTCTAGGGGAATTACTACTCCATTGGTGTTAGCGAACAACACTTGACCCAAGAGGACGAAGATACAAGCTCTTCTTGCTTCTTGTTCAACTTCCATGTCAGTACGAACGACATTCTTTTCAAAATAATCCTTCAACCCAACGACCTTGACATTAGTCGACGTCGCATTTTGTAGATATTTATTAACATCAAATGCAACTCCAAAGAGACTTTGGTAGAGATCCAGCGTGTTCTAGCGTACATCAGCCTAGGGTGTATCTTGTCGCTAGAAGTCAGTTACTGGCAACCCGTCTATTGCTAGACCCAATATCGTTGCCACATCGTGCAAAGTAATAGTCATTTCACTGTAGGGTAGATGAAATGAGTGAGTCTCTGGATGCCACCTCTCAACTACAACATGCATTAAAGAAGTATCTACCTTGACGCGGGATGTGATTCAAGCCCATCCAAAACCAGATTTTTCAATGATTCGTGTAACCTGCTCGTCTTTTGGTGTCCACATTTTTGTGCTCCTAAACTGAGCCACTGACAGTGGATGATATACCTTTAAATTTAAAAGGTAAATTATTAACTATATAAAAATTAATATCTAACTATATCTATGTAAATTGTATATTTGAAAAAAAAAATTTCAAAATAGATTTTTAAAAAATATTCAAATTTATTCTTAATAACTTATCCACAAATTTAAAGTTAAATTAATATTTGTATAAAAATTAATATATAACTAATGGGTTCCGATGTAATCGTTAGCCCCGTTAACAGCCAATGGACGGCGAGTAGGTCTAGTGGGCCTTGTGAAAAGTCTGGAAGGCTCAGAGGCCCAGTACGAAGGGTCCCGACTTCAGCGGTCCCGATGTATGAGCTGAATGCTCCCGACAAGAAGCCTCTGAGTAGGCCCCGATACGCCTTAGTAAAGGTCCCGATGATAAAAGCCCCGCAGAGGCTGGACCTGTCTTATGAGACAAAGGGTCCTGGGTGGTGATCTAGAATGAGATAACTCTGGAGTCCCCGACAGGAGTCGAGACTTGTGATCAGAGGATAAGACCGCGAAACCCGCCTACTAGATAGAGTAATGGGACAACGGTTGAAGATATAGATAAACTCCCCGAGATACGCAGGGCGTGCCCGAGATACGCGGAGTATGGGTAAGATACGCGGAGCGCGGGGCGAAATCTACGGAATCCCGAACGAGATATACGGAATCGTAGCGAGATATACGGAATCATGGGCAAAACGGCCAATCACGGTCACAGGTAACTGAGTAACTTCCCCTCCTATATAAATGAGGAAGTTACCTCAGAAAACACATCATCTAATACGCACTTAGATTATTGCTGCCACCCTATTGATCATATACTCATTTAATCATCGAAGAGGGATTCTGGGTCACCACCCAGGTCATCCCCTTTTGCAGGATTACGCGGAGCCCAGGAGTCCGGAGCTTTCCGTCAAGGACGTAACGGAGCTTCGCCTGTGATCCAACATTGGCGCCGTCTATGGGAAGCTAACAAAAAGCCAAAATAGTTTCTGATGGATATACGCCCAATTTGAACCCGTTGACTTCCGGACCGTTGTATTTTTATCGTCCCATTTATAATTGCAAATCGAAACTTCAACCCGGACACTTCGCGAGAACATCGACGGCTCGGACGGGGCCGAAGCGCCCGTCCGACAGAGGCGAACTCACCTAGGTGAGGTTGGGTGGCCACACCCGACCTCCCCTAGGGGAGATCGGGTCAGCCGACCCGATCTCCCCTAGGGGAGATCGGGTTGGCCAACCCGATCTCTCCTAGGAGAGATCGGGTCAGCCAACCCGATCCCTCCTAGGAGGGATGGGGTTGGCCAACCCCACCCTCCCTAGGAGGGGTTGGGTGCCCTCACCCAACCCCTACCCTTGGGGGTCGGATTCCTCCCCCCCAAGGGCCCCGACACCACCTTCGGACTCCCACGCTCGGTCCATTCCGCCTACCTCCTCCGAATCCTAAGGTCTTAATTATGTGCTTAAAGGTTAATTAATTGTGTTTAAAGGCTAACGATGTCATTAAGCCACCTTAATGACACTGTTGCCTATAAATACTCCACCTTCACAACTCATTTGAGCATCTTGGCCATTTGGACATTTTAGCTCTGACATCTCTCTAGCTTTATCTCTCTAGAAATATAGTTCTGACTTAGGCATCGGAGAGGGTTCACCAGGCACCACCCCCCCCCCCCCCTCCGTGTCTGGTACTGCCCCTTTTGCAGGGCAAAGGGAGAGAAGAAGAGAAGGAACTAAGGGAAGAAGAAAGGGAAGAAGGACATAAGCAAAGGCAAGGCGACTCGAGAAGACCGGATCACACACATCCCCCTATAAGGAGTGAGATCAAAGCCGACACCCCGTTGACCTAGATCTCATAACTTAACACTTGGCGCCGTCTGTGGGCTTCGGACAGAAAGCCTAACTATCACTAGCAATATGGCAAGCGTATATGTCATCCATGGAGGTTATGGAGCTGGAGGAGAGTCAGCGAATGTCAGAGAAGCATATATGGCAGAGTTAGAGACTCCTAAGCCAAAAGAAGAACAACCAGAAGAAAAGAGAGAAGACATAATAGAATTCTCAAAAAGAGACATGGAGCATGTGTTACCAGACAACAAGGATGCCCTGGTCATAACAATGAAGATCACCGATATGGACATAGGGAGAATCCTAATAGACAGTGGAAGCTCACCCAACATCATTAGCAAGAAGGTCCTCAACATACTAGGAGTAAGGCCAAGTAGCATAAAACAAGTTTACTCCCCCTTGGTAGGATTTTCAGGAGAGCCAACATACCCACTGGGGGCAGTCACACTACTTGTGACACTGGGCACAGGGCAGAGGCAGCTAAAGATTGACGTCCCATTCTTCATCACAGAAGAAATGGAGGAGTACAATGGGGTCCTAGGTACCACCACAATCAACAAGTGGGGTATGGTACCATCAACACTACATCAGAAAATGAAATTCCCCACAGGCCAAGGAATAGGGGAAGTAAGGGGCAACCAGAAGGTAGCAAGGAAATGTGCAAGGATTGCGCTAGGCAAAAGAAAGAAAACAAGAGAAGTCCTACTAGTAGATGAGGACCCAAGAGAAGACCATGGAAGACCAGCCCCTATGGAAGAATTAAAAGAGATACTCATAGAAGAACCCGATAGGAAGGCTAAAATCGGGACTGCTTTATCTGAGGAAGAGGAGAACCACTTAGTAGCTCTACTAAGGGAATACAAGGATCTGTTCGCCTGGTCACCAAGCGATATGCCAGGGATATCAGAAGAGGTAATCTCACACAAGCTCAATATAGACGCGGCAACGCGACCAACAACACAGAAGGTGAGACCAATGGGAGGAAGCAAAAGGATAGCTATCCAAGAAGAAGTAGAAAAGCTACTAAAGGCAAAGTTCATCAAGGAAATCAGATTCCAGACATGGGTGGCAAACCCAGTACTGGTAAAGAAGCCGGGAGGAAGTTGGAGAATGTGTATTGACTATCGGGACCTAAACAAGGCATGCCCAAAAGACTCATATCCGCTACCAAGAATAGATCAATTAGTGGATGCAACATCAGGTCACCAACTAATGAGCTTCATGGATGCATACTCAGGATACAACCAGATAAAAATGGATCCCGAGGACGCCCCTCACACAACATTCTATGCTAATAGTGAGATATACCATTACACAGTGATGCCTTTCGGACTCGTAAATGCTGGTGCAACATACCAAAGAATGGTCAACAAAATCTTTGGAGACATGATAGGGAAGACAATGGAGGCGTATGTGGACGACATGATTGTCAAATCTAAAGAGAAGAAGGACCATGTGGAAAACCTTCACTCAACGTTTGAAAGGATGAGGCAATACCAAGTCCGTCTAAACCCGAAAAAATGCGCATTTGGGGTGCAATCAGGAAAGTTTTTAGGCTTCATGGTAAGCCAGAGAGGCATAGAGGTAAACCCCGAAAAACTTCAAGCAATTGAAGAAATGCAGTCACCTACGAAGCACAAAGAGGTTCAACGACTGAACGGGAGGCTGGCAGCCCTTAATAGATTCCTGTCCAAAATAGGAGACAAGGCATTACCCTTCTTTGAGGTACTAAGGGCAAACAAGAAATTTGAATGGACACCGAGATGTGAGGAGGCCTTCCAGCAACTCAAGCAACACCTAAAAACACTACCGCCCTTAGCAAAGCCCACACCAGGGGAGCCCCTCTACCTCTACATCTCCGTGAGCAACGTGGCAGTAAGCTCAGTGCTAATTAAAGAAGAAAACGCTGCACAATTGCCAGTATACTTCGTAAGCAAGACATTGGCAAAGTATGAGATCAACTACTTGCCAATAGAAAAGTACCTCTATGCACTGATCATATCAGCAAGAAAGTTGAGACCGTATTTTCATGGGCACGAAGTAACAGTCCTCACAGACCAGCCATTGAAACACCTCCTTCAAAGACCAGACACATCGGGAAGACTGACAAAATGGGCAATTGAGCTAAGTGAGTTTCGCATTCATTTTGCCCCAAGAACAGCCATAAAGGGTCAGGCTCTAGCAGATTTTATCGCCGAATTCACCGGAATTAATCCAGACGAAGACTTGAGAGAAGTCAAAACTACATGCGAGGCAAGTAGTAGTCAGGAGACACAATCAGAAGAATTATGGGAGATGCACACCGATGGGTCATCCAACGGAGGAGGTTCAGGTGCAGGCCTCTTACTATACCCACCAAGCAGCGATACACCTATGCGCTATGCCATGGCACTCACCTTTAAGGCAACAAACAATGAGGCTGAGTACGAAGCACTAATAACTGGCCTGAGAATAGCCAAAGGAGTAGGGGCAAAGCATTTAAGGGTCAAGTGTGATTCTCAACTAGTTGTCAATCAAGTGAAAGGAATCTACACTGCAAAGTCCGAAAACATGCAGAAATACTTGCAGCAGGCCAGGGACCTAATAAGGAACTTCCAAAGCTTCGACATTGAGTCGGTCCCAAGAGAACAAAACCAGGAGGCAGACGCCTTAAGTAAGCTAGCCTTAGGGGCAGAAGCAGGCAAAGAGGTTCACTTCATAGAGCAAAGAATGCAATCAGTGATAGAACAAATGGAGGTTCTAGTAATAGATGAGGCAGAAGTCTGGATGACACCAATGCGACAATACATCATGGAAGGAAAGCTCCCAAAAGATAAGGTGGAAGCAATTAAGATTGAAAGGATGGCTAGGAATTACGCAGTGATGGACAATGAACTCTACAAGAAAGGATACTCCACGCCTTTCCTCAAATGCGTAGCATACCCAGAAACAGAGAGAGTGCTTGCAGAACTCCATGAGGGAGATGCGGGGTGCCATGAAGGAGCACGGTCAATAAGCCGAAAGGTTTATAACCTAGGATACTATTGGCCATCAATGAGCAAAGAAGTAGCAGACTTGGTACAAAAATGTGATCACTGCCAAAGGTACTCCAGAAACATAAGAGCCCCACCAGCAAAACTAAACTCCATCTCAGGAGCCTGGCCTTTCGCGCAATGGGGGATTGATTTGATAGGCCCCCTACCGAAAACAAAAGGTCAGAAGACTTGCATAATCGTTGCAATAGACTACTTCTCCAAGTGGATAGAAGCAAAGGCAATGGGGAAGACAACGAACGACCAAGTTGTCAATTTCATCCAATCTCACATTGTCTCAAGGTACGGGGTACCAAGAGCAATAATAAGTGACAATGGCCCACAATTCAAGAGCAAGAAATTGCAGTGGTACTGTGAAAGACTGAATATAGACCACCGCTTCGCCTCAGTAAAACACCCTCAGACAAACGGACAAGTAGAATCAGCAAACAAGATAGTGCTAGATGGCCTAAAGAAACGACTCCACGCCACCAAGGGAAGTTGGGTAGATGAGCTGGAAAATGTTCTATGGGCAGTACGGACAACACCAAAGATATCCACAGGAGAAACGCCTTTTGGCCTAGTATACGGAACTGAAGCGGTGGCACCAGCAGAAATAGCTGTACAATCACTGAGGACCAAGTACTTTGAGGAGCATGAGAACAACAAAGCAAGGCTTTTAGACTTAGACATGGTGGAGGATAAAAGGTGGAATTCGGAAGAAGCACAGACACGAATGCGCCTTGTCTCAGCAAGATACTACAACCGCCAAGTCAAGGAGAGACAGTTCCATGTAGGAGAGCTGGTGTTAAGAAGGAATGAGTTCTCACACTTAGACCAAGTCAGAAAATTATCTCCGAAGTGGGAGGGACCATACAAGATAGCCTCAGTTCCCTACATAAATGCTTACCGCCTTGAAGATGGGGAGGGGTATATCTCCACAAACACCTTCAGTGGAGAGCACCTAAAGAAGTACTACGTATAGGAAGAAAACACAAGCAAAAGCCCATATCCTTAGCTTCATATTTCACATTTTACATGTTTTAGCTTTACAAGCTTTTCAAAAACAACATTTGAGAAGGAGAACTCACGAAGTTACTCCAACTCTACAACTATCTTTGATTTCCTACAAAGGATGTCTTGGTGCACCAAGGCATCCCGAGTGTACAAAAACATGAATGCTCCTAAGAGAGTAGTAGTTATTCAAAAGTATTTACCAGTGAATGTGATGTTACAATCACCAAGTTATCCTTACACAGATATGACTTCAAGTCAACAACCTTCGACGCCCCCAAGAGCGTATCTTGAGAGTAGTCTTCGTACTACGAACTTCGACGCCCCCAAGAGCGTATCTTGAGAGTAGTGTTCATACTACGACCTTCGACGCCCCCAAGAGCGTATCTTGAGAATAGTTATTATACTATGACCTTCGACGCACCAAGAGCGTATCTTGAGAGTGGTTTCCAAAAACTACGAACTTCGACGCCCCCAAGAGCGTATCTTGAGAGTAGTGTTCATACTACAACCTTCGACGCCCCCAAGAGCGTATCTTGAGAGTAGTTATTACACTACGACTTCGACGCACCAAGAGCGTATCTTGAGAGTGGTTTCCAAAAACTACGAATTCGACGCCCCCAGGAGCGTATCTTGAGGTAGATTTGCAACCTACCAGATTCGACGCCCCCAAGAGCGTATCTTGAGGTAGAAAAAACACTACCAGTTCGACGCCCCCAAGAGCGTATCTTGAGGTAGATTTCAAACTACCAGTTCGACGCCCACCAGGAGCGTATCTTTGGTCTAACCTGAGCCCTCCAGGAGCCTATCCTGTGAAACGTTAAGTGCCGTCCGAGAGCCTGTCTCGTGAACAGTTTGACACCCGTCAAGAAGGTATCGGTGGACTAACCTGTGCCCTCCGGGAGCCTATCCTGTGAAACGTTAAGTGCCGTCCGAGAGCCTGTCTCGTGAACAGTTTGACACCCGTCAAGAAGGTATCGGTGGACTAACCTGTGCCCTCCGGGAGCCTATCCTGCGAAACGTTAAGTGCCGTCCGAGAGCCTGTCTCGTGAACAGATTTCGACGCCCACCAAGAGCGTATCTTTGGTCTAACAGTACAACGTATACCGTGTAAGGGGTATCAGAAGAGATCATCATACCATGCTTAGAAGGATACCATGAGAAAGAAATTTCTAAGTAAAGTAATGTGAAGAACAAGTAATGTTATCTCTTTATGAAATGACAGGTATGACATGAAGGAAACCACGAAAGAAGGATAAGTAAAGGAAATATACCAAGGGAAAGGTTCAATACCCAAAGAGCCATACACAAGGCATAAGGAGGCATCATGAGAAGGGATATAAGCACACGGCCGTATATACAACGAGTAGAGACAAGCACATCAGACAAAGATGGCAATACTAAGAAAGGCGGAGTTCTAAACTCTAAAGACAACCACAACTCACAAACACACGAGACTACCACAAGATATAGGGGTACTATTCCCTTATCTTCGCAATATACTTAGTAGCAAAGTCTGACAAATCACCAAGTCGAGAGAAAGGAAAGTCAGGAGCAATCATATGAATACGCTCAAGAATCTTCTTCAAGGAAATACGTTTCGCCACAGAGCAGCGAACATCCATAGCAGCCTGATAAGCGGAAGAGGCCTTATACTCAGCAATGGCACACTCCTTCGCCTCCATATGAAACATTTCCTCCAGAGAGACTAACTCAGCAGCCCGGAGTACCTCATCACGATAAGACCTTCGTTTCAACGCCTCAACCTCTTCATTGAGAAGAGCAATACGACTCTCCAAATCTCGACACTGCAAATCAGTGATACGGCTATGCTCCAAACAACTGACAAGTTGGAAGTTAAGAGAGACACAAGTGTCCTCATGCATCTTTTTATCCTCAGCAAGATCAACTACAAGGGTAGACAAATTAACAAGGTCGGCAATACCCTGCGACAAAAGCAAAGGATAAGACAGATAACACACAAAAGAAAGATATCTTAGAAGATGGCGCGGATAAGGAAAGTTACAGAGGCATAGCGAGCCAACACATCATGGGCAAACCCATAGGTAGCCTCCAGCCCTTTAGAAGGGGACAAACGATCAATAGGAGGAACAGCAGACTGCAGTACACGAACTCCAACCTCAGGAGTTTGCAAAGAAGATTGATTGTCAAAACGAGCCCCACGCCCATAATAAGGCGCCCATTCAGATCCAACAATCCCATCAACAGGAGGACGAGACAACTCCTTCCGACTCAAACGCGGAAGACGAAGTCTACCTACAACAAGGCATAGAGTAAACACCAACATATACTAAGGAATCTCAGACATTCAAGGACTTACCAAACAAAGGTGAAGGAAAAGATGGCTCCCGGACCCTCGATTGGGGGGCATCAATATAGAAAGAAGATGATACCCTAACATCACCACCACCCTTACCTCCAATTAAAGGACACCTCCCCGCACCATAAAAAACTGATCTTTTTGCAATCGAAGGTCCGGTCCCGGAGCTGACCACCCCCACCCGTACTGGCCTTTTAGTCCTCATCAATCAATGGAGAAATCTGTCGATCGAAAAAACTCAAGCTCAATCCAAGAAGAACAAAAGGGATAGTAGAGATAAGAGAAACCCACTCTCCTAGAACAACAAACGCAGAATCAAGAGGCAAAAATAGAAAGAGGATATAAAGAGACCCCTCAGACCAACAGATAGAGGCAGGGGGGCAGGGGGAGATAGTGATAACCCCCAGCACGGAGAGACCCCCCAGACCAACAGATAGAGGCAGGGGGGCAGGGGGAGATAGTGATAACCCCCAGCACGGAGAGACCCCCCAGACCAACAGATAGAGGCAGGGGGCAGGGGGAGATAGTGATAACCCCCAGCACGGAGAGACCCCCCAGACCAACAGATAGAGGCAGGGGGCAGGGGGAGATAGTGATAACCCCCAGCACGGAGAGACCCCCCAGACCAACAGATAGAGGCAGGGGGGCAGGGGGAGATAGTGATAACCCCCAGCACGGAGAGACCCCCCAGACCAACAGATAGAGGCAGGGGGGCAGGGGGAGATAGTTATAACCCCCAGCACGGAGAGACCCCCCAGACCAACAGATAGAGGCAGGGGGGCAGGGGGAGATAGTGATAACCCCCAGCATGGAGAGACCCCTCAGACCAACAGACAAAGGCAGAGGGGCAGGGGGAGATAGTCATAACCCCCAGCATAGAGAAACCCCACAGCCTAACAGACAGAGACCGGGGGCAAACAGAGATAGCCGTAATCCCGATGTAGAAAACCCCACGCGCCAGTAAACGGAAATATGAAAACAAGAAGATGGAGGAAGGACAAATCAAGCAGGACTATATTATCATGAAGACACGTAAATCAAAACGAGACAAGTAAGGAAACAACTGAAAGAAAAGCAAGATCGAATTCCACAAGAACAATGCTTATACAAGAAGAAAAACACATACCTCAATGCGACGTGTGCCCCGGGAAAGTAAGCCCAACCAGAAATCCCACCGTCAAAAAGAAGAGAAAAGGACAACGAGAATGAGGTAATCACTTCCCCTTTTATAACACAAAGGTTTAGGGTTTTCCAAAATTGCCAAATCAACACCGTTGAATTTTAAAGAGGAAAATTTCAAGGGACAAGATTCAAAACTAGTTCCCATCAACCATGGTTAAACTCACACTCACCATAGTTAACATCCCATGAGGTTTATTTCCTAATATTCCATACTTAGGAAAATTTTTGGCCAAAATTAATTTTTTCCTCACTTAGACGAAATCCCGGCATGAATTGGAAGCGTAAGTTACTTAGTTACATTCGTATCGCGCCCCTGCGCAAGTGTGTATTTTTTGAGTATACACCTGTAGCAGAGATAAGTTTATTACTCCCACCTCAGACGGACGCGTGCCTAGGCACACGTCCGTGCTACTCTGACGTTTACAATTCCTCTATCTCATTAGACAGGGGGGCAGGGTCAGAGGCACGCATCTAAGGGTAAGCAAGCATTCAGACAAAGAAGGTAAAACCCCGGTTTCAAATTGCGCGTATCATACCATCCTGAAATAGAGTCAATCAAGGGTTAAGCCATTGGTTGACTCGGGGGCATGTGATGGATATACGCCCAATTTGAACCCGTTGACTTCCGGACCGTTGTATTTTTATCGTCCCATTTATAATTGCAAATCGAAACTTCAACCCGGACACTTCGCGAGAACATCGACGGCTCGGACGGGGCCGAAGCGCCCGTCCGACAGAGGCGAACTCACCTAGGTGAGGTTGGGTGGCCACACCCGACCTCCCCTAGGGGAGATCGGGTTGGCCAACCCGATCTCTCCTAGGAGAGATCGGGTCGGCCAACCCGATCTCTCCTAGGAGAGATCGGGTCAGCCAACCCGATCCCTCCTAGGAGGGATGGGGTTGGCCAACCCCACCCTCCCTAGGAGGGGTTGGGTGCCCTCACCCAACCCCTACCCTTGGGGGTCGGATTCCTCCCCCCCAAAGGCCCCGACACCACCTTCGGACTCCCACGCTCGGTCCATTCCGCCTACCTCCTCCGAATCCTAAGGTCTTAATTATGTGCTTAAAGGTTAATTAATTGTGTTTAAAGGCTAACGATGTCATTAAGCAACCTTAATGACACCGTTGCCTATAAATAC
The DNA here is from genome assembly GCA_036873135.1 of Clarkia xantiana subsp. parviflora. Classification (NCBI taxonomy): domain Eukaryota; kingdom Viridiplantae; phylum Streptophyta; class Magnoliopsida; order Myrtales; family Onagraceae; genus Clarkia; species Clarkia xantiana. Next base: position 11,479,878 of record JAPTYO010000012.1, on the reverse strand, counting down.
TCCACCTTCACAACTCATTTGAGCATCTTGGCCATTTGGACATTTTAGCTCTGACATCTCTCTAGCTTTATCTCTCTAGAAATATAGTTCTGACTTAGGCATCGGAGAGGGTTCACCAGGCACCACCCCCCCCCCCCCCTCCGTGTCTGGTACTGCCCCTTTTGCAGGGCAAAGGGAGAGAAGAAGAGAAGGAACTAAGGGAAGAAGAAAGGGAAGAAGGACATAAGCAAAGGCAAGGCGACTCGAGAAGACCGGATCACACACATCCCCCTATAAGGAGTGAGATCAAAGCCGACACCCCGTTGACCTAGATCTCATAACTTAACAGTTTCTACCAGATCAATGGCCGGTGGTGGCAAGAAGAAACAAGTTCAAGCCGGCAGCTCTCGCCCCGCTGGAACCGTGAATTCCCCGTTGCCGGAACATGTTGCCGAACAAGGCGAGTACCCTGCTGTTTCTCAGACAGGGGGGCATGGTGATGAGGAGGTCTCAGTCCGAGACGCAACACTGAACAGGCAAGATATCCCGCGAATGGAGGCGGATGCTCCCCCAAACCCGGTGGGGCACAGAGAGGAGGTCCCGCGAAGGGAAGCAGGCTCTTCTTCAAACTCGGAGTTAGCCAAGGCGGTAGCAGATGTTATGCCTATGTTTTTGGCAACCATGGAGGCTCTGCTGGACAAGAGAGAGGCCGCCAGGAGGGCGGAGGAATTGCCTCCGCGAGAAGAGCTGCCCCCACCCCCTTCGAGGGTGGTTCCAGAAGAACAGGAGGTTCAGGAGGTTCAGCCCAGGAATAGGGGTAAGGAACCCGCGCACTTGGAGAAGTTCGTGGTCGACGGCCCGGGACCAGTGCAAAACATGACCATTCCCCTGAATGGCCCCATCACCCCTGATCAGGTGGTGAAGATTGTCAGCATCTTCATGGGTGACCAGAAGCAGATGACATCGGAGTTGAGGGATCGATCCAGCCATCCTTTCATTCCGCGGCTGTTGGATACTGTCGCCCCGCCAGGGCTAGGCATCCCGACCATCAAGGAGTACGATGGTGAAGGAGACCCGGTCCGCCATGTTCAAAGACATGTCCAGGCTTGCATGGGAAGAACCTCGAACGATGACCTCGTGTGTTCGCTGTTCCCGATCACCCTGGGAGAAAGGGCCATGACTTGGTTTTTCAGCCTACCGCCAGGAAGTATCACGTGCTGGGCTGATATGCACGATCGCTTCATCAAGCAGTATCAAGGTCGGAGGCGTCTTCTGAAGAGTGTCAGGTCCCTGACCCAGGTGGTGCAGAGACCCGATGAATCGTTGGCATATTACTACCAACGATTCACTGCCAGTGCCGCGGAAATCGATGAAGAGATATCGGAGGGAGAGACCATCCGCACTTTCCTTCGGAACCTATCCGCTCCATATGGGTCCGATCTGATGCACAGTGTAGCCGCGAAGGCTGTATGGAGCATGGAGGCCCTGCAAGCGAGAGTGAAACAGGAAATCGACGTCCAGGAGTCGAAGATTGCTGCCGGAGAGCTTGATCCTCCGAAATCGGGAAGAGGAAAGCCATCGTCCAAGCTGTCGGATGGTCGCAAAGGGAGCGACAAGTCGGAAGGGAGTAGGAACCGTGGTCGCCCCGAAAGAAGGGAGGACAGGCGTCCTCCGAAGAAGGACAACCGCGAAGGTCGTAGTGTTCCCATCAACAACTCGATGACCTCCGTGCTAGCTGTGATGGATCGGCAAGGTCTCGCCCGATACCCCCCGAGGAAGGAAGGAGAGTTCTTAGGAGGCCGCTCTGATCGTTATTGTCGGTACCATCGAGCAAATGGTCACGACACAGATAGCTGTCGGGAACTGAAGAAGGAGATAGAGAAGCTGATCCAGAAGGGGAAGCTTAAGGAGTTCGTCGGAAGGGGAATGTGCCGATCCCGTTCCAAAAGTCGGTCGAGGTCCCGTTCCAAATCCCGTGACCGATCCACGAAGAAGAAGGAGAAGGTTGAGTCGGAGCCTTCTGGTTCCGGTGCCCGTAAGGAGAGACGGTGAACCATTAATGTCATTCACGGAGGAATGGCAGCGGGAGGTGACACCACCGCTTCTCGGGAGAATTATGCTTCTCGCATCTCCGCTGCTGTGGTGCTAGGCAAGAGGTCCCGGTCGTGGACTCTGAAGGAGGAAATGGTGATTTCTTTCTCGGCGGAGGATTTGATAGGCGTGGAGAGCCCCCACGATGACGTCCTGGTCGTGACCTTGGACGTGGACGGATTCGAGATGAAGCGGATCCTAATAGACGGAGGGAGCTCCTCCGAAATTCTTTTCATGGATGCCCTGGAGGCCATTGGAAAGACAAAGAAGGACCTGACGCAGGTGAACTTCCCGATGGTGGGCTTCTCCGGATCGACTTCCTATCCGGTGGGGATGATTACCTTACCGGTAGAGTTTGGTAGTGGCTGGAAGATGGAACGGCGGTACGTGGATTTCGTCGTGGTAGAATCCGCGGGAACATACAATGCTATCATCGGGAGGACCACCATTAACCCTCTCATAGCGGTCGCCTCGACAGTCCACCAGAAGATGAAGTTCCCGACTGACCATGGTGTCGGAGAAGTTAAGGGCGACCAGGTGGCGTCACGAAAGTGTTACGTCAATGCCACCCGAAGGAGAAGGAGGGAAGCCATGGCGGTCCTGCAGACCGACGCCGATCCTCGAGAGGAGTTTGGGCGTCCCGCCCCCATGGAGGATCTGAAGGAGGTTGAGATTGATGGACCTCGAAGGAAGGTGAAGATCGGGTCTGCTTTGTCAGAAGAAAGAGCCCGAGAGCTGATCGAGCTCCTGAAGGATTTCAAGGAGCTGTTTGCCTGGTCCCCGAGTGATATGCCAGGAATCAGCCCCGACGTGATAGTGCACGAGCTGAAGATTGACCCCGCGATCAAGCCTATCGCGCAGAGGAGGCGTCCGATGGGCGCGGACAAGAGAATCGCGATCCAGCAAGAGGTGGGCAGACTCCTCGACGCCGGATTCATCAAGGAGCTCCGATTCCAGACATGGGTCGCTAACCAAGTCCTAGTGCGAAAGAGCAATGGGAAGTGGCGGATGTGTGTCGATTTTCGCGACTTGAACAAGGCCTGCCCTAAGGATTGCTACCCGCTCCCGAGGATTGACCAGTTGGTGGATGCCACATCGGGACTTGAGCTGCTAAGCTTCATGGATGCTTATTCCGGATACAACCAGATCAAGATGGCGAAGGAGGATGCCCCCCACACAGCTTTCTATGCTGACAGTGACGTCTACCACTACGACATGATGCCCTTCGGATTGATCAATGCCGGAGCAACTTACCAGCGGATGGTAAACAAGTTGTTCGGAGACATGTTGGGGAAGACCATGGAGGCTTATGTGGACGACATGCTCGTGAAGTCCCGACAGGCAGGAGACCACGTCCAAAACTTGGCGGCGGCGTTTGAACGGATGAGGTTTCATCAAGTTCGGTTGAACCCCGACAAGTGTGCTTTCGGGGTGAACTCGGGGAAATTCCTAGGGTTCATGGTGAGCCAGAGAGGAATCGAGGTGAATCCTGAGAAGCTACGAGCAATCGAGGAGATGCAGTCCCCGAAGACTCATCGGGAGGTTCAAGTGTTGAATGGCCGGTTGGCCGCGATGAATCGATTCTTATCCAAGGCGAGTGACAGAGCCATGCCATTTTTTGATGTACTAAGGGCTCACAAGAAGTTTGAATGGTCCGACAAGTGCGAGGAGGCATTCCAGGCACTGAAGCAGCACCTCCGTACCCTCCCGCCATTGGCGAAACCAGCTCCAGGCAGCCGCTTTATCTCTATTTGGCTGTTTCTGATGTTGCTGTTAGTTCTGTTTTGATTAAGATTGTCAAGGGCAACCAAGTGCCTGTCTATTATGTAAGCAAGGCATTTGCCAAATCAGAAATGAACTATCCCGCAATTGAGAAGTATCTCTTTGCGTTAATTGTTGCCGCTCGAAAGCTCCGACCATACTTCCATGCCCACGAGGTTACAGTATTGAAAAATCAGCCCCTGAAACACTTTTTGAACCGACCGGAGGCGTCGGGGAGATTGGTGAAATGGGCCATCGAGCTTACGGAGTTCCGAATACATTTTGCTCCGCGAACTGCTATTAAGGGCCAGGCATTGGCAGATTTTATAGCTGAGTCTACGGCACCCGATCTGGAAGTAACGAGTCCCGCAGAGGGGGCAACCATGGAGGTCCTGATAGCAGAGCAGGCCCCGATAATATAACAGTCAGAACAGCCAAATGAGGAGAACACTTGGGAGATGTACACTGATGGTTCATCAAGTGTAGAAGGATCGGGGGCAGGATTCGTATTGATACCGCCCGGTGGAGGCGAGCCCCTGCGATACGCTTTGGCCTTGACATTCAAGGCCACCAACAATGAAGCGGAGTACGAGGCTCTCATCACGGGCCTTAAAATTGCCAAGGGTACGGGGGTCGACCATTTGAAAGTAAAGTGCGATGCCATCTTGATCGTGAATCAGGTCCAGGGGAACTATGAAGCCAAGAGCCCGACGATGAGGAAGTATTTGCACGAGGTGCAGACTTTGAAGGGAAGCTTCAAAAGCTTCGATATCGAGGCAATCCCGAGGGAAGAAAACGCGGAGGCAGACGCCTTAAGCAAGTTTGCTCTAGGAGTGGCCCCGGAGGAGAATTGGAAGGTGCACTTCCTGGAAAGAGTGATTATCTCGACCATTGATCCATCGGAGGTATGCGCTGTGGAAGCAGGATCGGAGGAAGAAGAGAAACCCACCTGGATGACCCCGATGGTCACATACCTGACTACGGGAGCACTCCCAGATGATGAAGTGGCAGCTGTCAGGCTACGTCGAATTTCGAACGATTATGTGATAGTGGACAACCAGTTATATAAGAAGGGGCATGTAAAACCTTTTTTGAAATGCGTGGCGGAGCCTGATACGAATCGGATCCTGAGAGAGCTACACGAAGGAGTCGCGGCCTGTCATGAAGGGGCCCGATCTATCGTGAGGAAGGCGCTGAACCTAGGCTACTATTGGCCTTCGATGAACAAGGAAGCGACAGCGATGGTTCAATCATGTGATGCATGCCAGAGGTACGCTCCAAATATCGTGGCTCCCGCCGCGGACTTAATGCCCATCAGGAGTGTTTGGCCCTTCGCGCAATGGGGCATTGATTTGGTGGGACCTCTTCCCCAAGCGAAAGGTCAGTGCAAATATTTGCTCGTGGCCATCGATTACTTCTCAAAATGGATAGAGGCTAAAGCATTGGCCAAGACGATGGGACAGCAGATCCTCAAGTTCCTTCAAACTCAGATCATATCCCGGTATGGGGTTCCTCGAGTGTTGATCAGCGACAATGGCCCTCTGTTCAATGGGGCTCAGTTGAAGGACTACCTGGAGGAATTAAACATTGAGCATCGGACCGCTTCAGTCTGCCATGCTCAGACCAATGGCCAAGTAGAATCAGCCAACAAGATCGTAATGGATGGCTTGAAGAAGAGAGTCTACGCCTTGCAGGGCCACTGGCTGGATGAGCTTGAAAATGTGCTGTGGGCTGTTAGAACAACACCCAAGCAGTCGACGGGGGAGACTCCGTTTGGCCTGGTCTATGGCACGGAGGCAGTCGCTCCAGTGGAGATAGCGGTGGCGTCCCATCGCGCGAAATATTACGAGCCTCTTACAAATGAAGAAATGAGACGTCTAGACTTGGACTTGCTCGAGGAGAAGAGGTGGAAGGCTGACGAAATTCAGGCTCGGATGCGCCTGGCAACAGCCCGATATTACAATCGGTGTGTCAGGTCCCGACAATTCTTCGTTGGAGAACTTGTCTGGCGGAGGAACGAGTTCGTTAATCAAGATCGGATCAACAAGCTATCGCCAAAATGGGAGGGACCTTACAAGATCGTAGGGATGCCAGCCCCTAATGCATACAAGCTAGAGGATCTCGATGGCAAGACGTTGAAACATTCCTTCAGTGGCGAACACTTGAAGAAGTATCATGTTTGATATTAAGCCGCCGCGAATGGCGCAAGTTATCTATCAATCCGATGTAAGCAGAGCTTTGAGTTATTAATAAAAGAAGTTGCCTCCGATCAAATTGTTTTTAGATTTATTCTAAGTATTAGTAAGACGTCTTGAAGGACGCAACAAAGGCCTTCCGAGGTACGAGAAAATCCTTCCGAGGTACGATAAAAAGCCTTACGAGGTACGAGTAAGTCGCCTTTATGGTGCGACAAAAAGCCTTTCGGGGTACGGACAAAAGCCCTACGGGGTACGAGTAAGTCGTCTTTATGATGCAACCAAAAGCCTAGGTACGAAAAGGCCCTAATGGGTCCGCGTAAGTCGTCTATATGATGCGGCCAAAAGCCTTAACGGGTACGAAAAAGCCTTAGCAGGTCCGCGTAAGTCGTCTATATGATGCGGCCAAAAGCCTTAAAGGGTACGATTAAGCCGTCTGGTAAAGACGCGATAAAAGCCCTTAAAGGGTACGATTAAAGTCGTCTGATTTGGCGCGGTAAAAGCCCTAAGGGGTGTGAAAAATCATCTTAAGTGATGTGGAAAATGGCCTTGAAAGGCAGGGACGAGAAACCTTAAGTGGTGAAGTCCCGATTGGATGAAAAACCTTAAGTGGTGAAGTCCCGATTGGATGAGAAACCTTAAGTGGTGAAGTCCCGATTGGATGAAAAACCTTAAGTGGTGAAGTCCTGATTGGATGAGAAACCTTAAGTGGTGAAGTCCCGATTGGATGAAAAACCTTAAGTGGTGAAGTCCCGATTGGATGAGAAACCTTAAGTGGTGAAATCCCGATTGGATGAGAAACCTTAAGTGGTGAAGTCCCGATTGGATGAGAAACCTTAAGTGGTGAAATCCCGATAAGGCGAGAAACCTTAAGTGGTAAAGTCTAGAGTAAAGCGTCGGGAGGACGTACGAAGTCATCTTAAACGGTGCATCGAAACGTTCTGAGTAACGAGTCTAAAGTCGCTTTAAATAGCGCAAATAACTATCGAAATCAAAATAGTTGAAAGAAACTGCTTATATATAAAGGCTCGAAGGCCAAAAGGGTCTGATACAAAGGATAAAGAAGACAAGGAGAAAAAACACAAGGACTAAAGATATAGAGCATTAAGCTTGGTCCTTGTTGGAAGAAGGGTCTTCAGCAGCATTGGAGGAAGTAAGGTTCGGAGGGGCCTGGGCAGAAGGCTCCGCAGCCCGCGGAGTCGGGTCCACAGCAGCGGTCTCTTCACTCTCCGCGGGGAGGTTGAAGTACTGCTCCGCGATGGGGCCGAGAGTCTCGGACTTCTTGAAATTGATGGAATCCTCGTAGGCTGTGTAGAGTTCTTCGACGGCATTGAACAGGACGTCCTCCACTTCGGACTTGCAGAACCCTACAGCATCCACCTTGAATTCTTCAGAATTCCGATACTCCTCGCGGCCCTGCAGACGGCCCTCCTCGCGACCCTGCAGGAGACCCTCCTCGTGGCCCTGCCGGCGACCTTCCTCGCGGCCCTGGGCCTTGGCCTCAGCAAGTTTGGCCTCAAGCCCCGCCTTGGCCTCTACAAGAGCCTCCGCGAGAACACCCTTCTCGTGGATGAGATGCCTCCTCTCCGACTCATGCCGCTGATTATCCGCCTGGACCATCTTCCGCTCCCGACGCATGACAGCCTCGTGATCCTGAACCTGCTTGAGCAGGCCCGAAGCCATCTCGTCAAGGAGAGTTTTCTCCTTGGCCATCTTATTCCTGGCCGCCACCGCCTCGTCGAGGTCCACCTGGAGCTTGGCCAACGCGTCGGGGTCCGACCGAGCTTGAGCCTCCTCCAAAGCATCCTTCAGAGCCAGGATAAGGCCGAAGCAGCGCTGTTGGTTCGCGGTGTCCTGAGAGAAGGAAGGAAAAGATCGAGATACAACAATCGGAGACAAGAATGATGAAGAAGATAAAACAAAGATGAAGTCTTACCTCCATCCGACGAATAGCCATATCGCGGATCTCCTCCTCAAGGTCCTCCCGCGCAAAGGATAGGGGCCGCCTCAAGACTGGAGGAACTGACCCCGCTAGCAGATGAAGGGCCAATTCAGGCTCAAGGTTTCCCCGGTGGAGTGGAATCCCTCGGAGAGACTCGATCGGGTTCCAAGGCATCATCCCCTGGTCGGGGGTGAAAATCTTGTAAAGATTTTCATCCACGGGGAGAGGAGGGATGGCCCCGGAACTTTCGGCTGGAGGAGCCACCTCGGCCAGTGGCTCGGGAGTCGGAGTGCGGAGCTCGGGAGGAGGACTCCGGGACACATCCTCCATGACGGGCCTCAGGGTGCTCCGGCCTGACTTGCGGCGGATTAGGCCCCCTTCAGCAGGCTCCTCGGAAGAAAGAGAAGCCTCCAAATCAGTCACCTGACGGAAGTGCGCTTCCGTCGGGGTTTCCTCCATCATCGGCGCCGGTGGAGTCGCGGCCCGGGATGGAGTAGCAGCTCGCCTCGGAGTGGTAGCCTCCCCTGGACCTGCGGTGGCGGGACGAATTAAGTCAGGAAGAGTGTTCTTAGGGCACCAGATGATTTGACGATCGAAGTGTTGGTTCTTCTCAAAGACGTTGTAATATCCCGCCTTGAGAACGCGGGGGATTTCTCCTCGAAGGATGTACTTGATTTCTCGAACCCGCGTATCCCGATCAGCGGGGATAAACTCCTGGGGAACCAATTTCATATACCTTTTAATAGCACGACGGACACGCTTACCTTCCTCGGCGGTAGTGACCCCGAAGGCTTGGTCAATTTCCTCCCTCCTGGCTCGCTTGGCCACGACCTGCTCTTCCGTCGGAGGGGCAGCAGATGGAGTGGCGGAAGAGGAAGAGCCCTTCTTCAGCGACTTTCGCTTCCTCTTGGAGCCACCTGGGACGGCATCAGTCTCGCCCTGCTTCATAATGAGATGAGTCAGCAGAGAAGCCTTCTTGGCTGCAAAGATAAAAGACAAAGTGATTAGAAGAGTTACCCAGATGACTAAATCTTTGGAAACATAATCGAGGAGCCGAACTCCGATGTGGATTAAGTCCTTCTCCATGAGCTTGTTGGCGTCAAAGGGTATGAAGGAATCCCCCCAACGGTAGAGTTGGACCATCTGAAGAGTGTTGAGGTCGTCTTCAGTGTAGACCCCGAGCTTGGGGGCAGGGTCCGCCACGACCTCCCATCGGGGCCACGGGACAGAGCTGTGTTGGACGAAGAAGTAATACTTCTTCCACCCGCTGTTGTCAGACCCCGAGTCACGAATCAGCACCCGATCCTTGTGGAACTTCCAGGTTTCGCTATCCCAGCCGAAACGTGAAAGTTGTTCCTTTGTCCACTTGGGGAGTCGGGGGGAGAAGGAGCAGACACCAGCCTTGTTGCACTTCATTCCATAGAAGGTGCGGAAAAGCAGTAGACTGTACGTCCACTGCTGGCGGTGGCATAGAAGTTGGAAGGCATTCCACACGCGGATAGCGTGTGGAGAGAAGGTACAGGGGTGCGTCTTGTAGAAATTGCACATCTCCACCAGGTTCCCGCAAAAGGGGAATCGAATCCCCGCGCTTATCTGTCCGACGGAAACGAACACTTCTCCCGCCTGAGGACGCGTGACGACGTGCTTCCTCCTGACAGCAGGCTGAGACTCATAGGGGAAACGAGGTTCCCAATCCGGGGTAATACACCCCTCTCGAAGGGCAACCTCATATGAAGTCTCAGAAATCTCATTGACAGCAAATTCAAAGGTGAAAGGGGTCCTAGCCTCAGAACTAGCTCCGTCTAAAAACGGTTATAAACAAGAAGATTTGAGAAAAGAAGGGCAAACATCAGCAAATCATGAAAACAGAGAAGAAAATCCTTACCAGACATGATGGATGATTGCCGAAAGAAGATGAAGAAAGGATCGGAAGATGGGAGGCCTTGGATCACTTGAACAACAGAAGGAACTTGAAGGAAAAGCTTCGAGCGCAAGAATGGCAGAAATTAGGAGGGTGGAAGTGAATAAAGCCAGGGTTCCGGCTTTTATAAGCAAAAGGACAAACTTGACGGACTTGATCTGGACCGTTGAAGACGAAACAATTTGATCTTGATCGTCGAAGACTGGGGGACGGTACGGAAGAGACGTGGTGACGCAATAAACGCTTTTTCAGAAAGCAACAGTCACGCCGATTTGAGAGTCGTTTCATAATCCCCAGCATTTAATGCTACAGTAACCGATGAGTCTCCTCGGATTTGGCAACTGCCCATAGAGTCCAGTGGGCACGAAGTAATCATGAGTGAGAGACTCTGTCATACGAAAACCACGCGCAAGGCAAAAACCTCCGACTGAGGTATCAAGAGGCCTGAAGGCAAGAGCCTCCGACGGCAATATCGGGAGGTATGAAGACAAAAGCCTCCGATGGCAGTATCGGGAGGTATGGAGACAAAAGCCTCCGACGATGAGGTCAGGAGGTCTGGAATTGGAAGACACGACGTACTGAAAGTCCCCCATGTCTTGGGGGCAAATGATGGGTTCCGATGTAATCGTTAGCCCCGTTAACAGCCAATGGACGGCGAGTAGGTCCAGTGGGCCTTGTGAAAAGCCTGGAAGGCTCAGAGGCCCAGTACGAAGGGTCCCGACTTCAGCGGTCCCGATGTATGAGCTGAATGCTCCCGACAAGAAGCCTCTGAGTAGGCCCCGATACGCCTTAGTAAAGGTCCCGATGATAAAAGCCCCGCAGAGGCTGGACCTGTCTTATGAGACAAAGGTCCTAGGTGGTAATCTAGAATGAGATAACTCTGGAGTCCCCGACAGGAGTCGAGACTTGTGATCAGAGGATAAGACCGCGAAACCCGCCTACTAGATAGAGTAGTGGGACAACGGTTGAAGATATAGATAAACTCCCCGAGATACGCAGGGCGTGCCCGAGATACGCGGAGTATGGGTAAGATACGCGGAGCGTGGGGCGAAATCTACGGAATCCCGAACGAGATATACGGAATCGTAGCGAGATATACGGAATCATGGGCAAAACGGCCAATCACGGTCACAGGTAACTGAGTAACTTCCCCTCCTATATAAAGGAGGAAGTTACCTCAGAAAACACATCATCTAATACGCACTTAGATTATTGCTGCCACCCTATTGATCATATACTCATTTAATCATCGGAGAGGGATTCTGGGTCACCACCCGGGTCATCCCCTTTTGCAGGATTACGCGGAGCCCAGGAGTCCGGAGCTTTCCGTCAAGTACGTAACGGAGCTTCGCCCGTGATCCAACAATAACCATATCTATGTAAATTTTATATTTTTTACTAAAATTTATAAATAGATTTAAAAAAGTTACATTTGTTACGAAAGTAGAGAGGTAATAGAAGAGGGAACTTGAGGATAATCTTATTGTCACACATAGGGGCCCTTATATAGGGATTACATAGACTTGGAGAGGAAGTAAAATCAATACAAGGAGTCTAAATTAGGAAGATGATATATACACATAATATTGAACATCCATATAATATATTCATAACACTCCCCCTTGGATGTTCATGAGGAAATTGTGCCTCGTTAAAACCTTACTAGAAAATACCCAGTGGGATAAAAATCTAGTGAAGGAAAAAGAGTACAATTATAGATCCCTTTTGTAAGCTGCCTCATCAAAAACCTTACCAGGAAAACCCAATGGGATAAAACCTTGGTTAAGGGAAAAAGAGTGCAGCGGCCAGCGGTGTAGATTCTCCCCCTGATGTTGACATCACGTAATTTCATTAAGTCGACGCAATCCAATCATGTTCGCCAATATTCCAGATGTCGCAGTCGATAAAGTCTCATTGAAAAGATCCGCAAGATAGTCATATGAATAAATTTGTTGGATGAAGAATAACTTGAGGCGAATGTGTTTTGTATGTCTCCTTTGATATAACAATCTTCAACTCGAGCTATATAACCTGCATTATCTTCATATATATATATATATATATATATATATATACAATATAATGCTACATTTGAAAATTGTGCACTTCCATGTAATAACTTACATTTGTGTAGAAAATTAATTTAGGTCTTCATATTCATCATGATATTAAACTCATGGCATTCTTACAATCATAAAGGTACTCAACAGATGTGTTTATCTATGCAAAATAACTTTAAGATATTTTTATATATAGGACAAGATTATTTTCAATCTCTTAAGTACTCGATCTTCAGGCCGAGCCAAACCTTTGTCCTTTCAATATATTTTGTCTGAATTTAACATCATCAATAAATTGATTGTATTTACAAACTCTTCACGAGTTTCAATATCTTTAAATTCTCCCCCTCACGCGATGCACCTTTCGGCTATAGCGTGATCAATTCAACTTATCAAAATATCAGTTTTCTTGATTCGCATAATATCATCTGATATATCTTAGCTCAAATGAGCTATACATTGTGGGGAATATAACATAATTTGCATGTATTATTTTAAATGGTACAATATCTTTATTATCCAACATTCTTGGAAAAATTTCATGATAGCATTTTCAATCCTTCTAGGATTTTCACTTTAATTTTGCTATCAAATTAGCCACCCAAAAAGGCTATAAATAATTAATATGTGAGACGAATTCAAAACTTTTTATGTACTGCCAACGTAATAATATATTTGAAGGTGATTGATCCACTAAATGATCCATATAATAATTGTCAGGATTTTGCATATAACACTTGTACCACAGGTTGTGCGTATATATCTTACGACACAATTTATTTATGCGGGAAATAATTTGTATCCACTGGCTTCCACCTTCTGCATTTTTCATGTTAATACTTGCGTCTTTTCAAACTTTGGCCAATCATAATACTTGTTTAACATATTGACTCAAGATCCTCGACTCCTCGTCTTGTTTTATGATAACGTGTTGATAACGTGTTACAAAAGTAGAGAGGTAATAGAAGAGAGAACTTGAGGATTCAACGTATCGAACTCATGTTGGTCTGTACTAGTGAAGAACTCTCCTCTTACTTCTCCATCGTTCTTTCCGGTTCATGGCAAACAGATGCCATTAGTGGCCACCTCCACCGTTGCCTCCACCGTAAGAGTTGACTGGTTGATAGAAAAAAAAAAAAAAAAAAGTTTGATTATAATAAAGGAAATCGCTTGGCTTCGACCTTAAGAATAATTGGATGAGCAACAAACAAAAAAAATTGAGCAATCTAGTTCTAGTAGCTACAGAGATTAAAGAAAGATTAAGGGTTCAATAATGAGAAAGGCAATTTCGTGGAGAAGGAGCAGTCTGATCCGCTCCATCAGACAATAAATAAAATAATTAAACAACCCGTCCCCAATTTGTCCACCGCGTAGAATTGGTCTCTGCAGTATATGATGTCGTAGAACGGCAATAGCAGCAGCGGTGATTTTAGGCGTAGGTAAAATAATATATGAGTCAAATCGTGCTGATAACGTGTTACGAAAGTAGAGAGGTATTAGAAGAGGGAACTTAAGGGTAATCTTATTGTCACACATAGGGGTCCTTATATAGGGATTACATAGACTTGGAGAGGAAGTAAAATCAATACAAGGAAAGTCTAAATTAGGAAGATGATATATACACATAATATTGAACATCCATATAATATATTCATAACAACATTTTATTCTTTATAATAAGTTATCCACAAATACAACATCTGAATACAACTATAAAAGTAAAAAATTAACTAATCTTTCGAAATTTTTATATCATACATGTCTAAATAACGTCTACAAATTGAAATATACCAAAGACTGTAAAGTTTCTAAAGTTTCTAAACTACACCTATCAGCAGTAACATGTATGTATATTCCTATCAGCATGCAAGTCTAAATAACAATGTATTAATCTAGATAAATAGTTGTAATATTACCGTATCTGCAGGCGCTTCCTAGGACATGTGACGATCCTGGTCATAAAGAAGTGACTGATCTATTGGTTCACCCATATCAACAATGTGGAGGGGGGTTTCAGCCTAGATGAAAACTGAAAATCTAGTAATTTGAGAGGATTTTGCGCAGTTGACAAATGCAATCCTATATAGAGAAAAGTTGCACAACAACTGCGTATCAAAAATTCGAATAAAATATTCGTTGTGCAGTTGCCAACTGCTCGAGATGACGTCATCACACTCGTGTCTCCCTTACACGCATGTGATGACAAACGCGGTGTAACCAGGGGCGTAGCTACGTACAGTCGAGGGGTTGCAACTGCTACCCCTAAACTTTATAAAAATTAGTGTATATACTAATGAATATATAAATGTTGCTACCCCTCGTTTTATGAAAAAAAAATGAATGTTGCACCCGCATTTAAATAGGAAAATGGTGCAACATTATATATGAATGTTATATATATACTATTTAACTCATTACATTTAATATATATATAGGTTATATGTATAAGTGCATATCTAAAATTATATATGACTATCTAAGTGGCAATGTAAATTTATTCAAATAAATATATGCAAAAGTATTACCAAAAAAATCTGCAAAAGTCTGTTTGTCCATAACGTAGTTCAATGAGCGGTAATTTACGAACGATTTTTTGGTGAATTTCATTGAAAAATATATATTTGAATCTGTTGATAATGAATATGTTATGTTTCATTTCAAAGTATGAAAAATCGTAATAGTCATTGTAATTATTTTTTTTACTTTTAAATCATTAGACTATATTTTATAGTTTTTTTTCATATGATTTTTTTTTCTTTTTCACAAGTATTTTTCATTTTTTTTTTAAATAATTATTCGTATACAATATTTTGAACTATTTACCAATATAACAACCTAAGAAAGTCCAAATACTAAAACGTGTCGCAAATTTAGCCAAATACTAAAATAACCACATTGTCGCTATCTAAACAACGGTTTCGCCAAAAAAAAATTTGGGCTCCGCTGTTCTAAACAATGGAACCTAATTCTTCCCCCATTTTGGCTTTTTGTTTGTTGAATTTTCATATTTTAATGTAAATGATTTATATAATTTTATGATTTTTTTTTCTTTCTAAAACTGTATTGAGTTAGGTGTAAAGTTTGGTCAGGTTAATTTTAGAAGGTAATACTTTTAAATTTTTTTATCTTCTAAGGTTAATCCAGTCAAACTATAAACACAATTCAATAAAGTTTTAGAATTTAAGGTTTATATAATTTTAAGATTATTTAAGGATTTATTTGATTCTTTTGAATTTTTTTCTTCTAAAACCGTGATTTGATTTTCGACAAATTTTGATATTTGAATTTTTTTAGGTTTGTATATGAGTAAAAATAAACTGATCACTCCTGCAATCCCTGACCCCGGTTCCTGGCTACGCCACTGGGTGTAACCGTCAAATTGTTGACGGTTACACTACTTGCGCAGTTGGCAACTGCACAAGTTTTAAATTAAAAAAAATTGTGTTTAATGCTAATTACTGCTATAACAGTAATTAGCAATAATTACACCAAAATTGCGTAGTTGCCAACTGCAAACTTGGGTAAGTTTGTCCAAGATACTCGTCATACCTTATTTTTGTGTTTGGGTTCCTAAACATGGGTAATTTAAGTGATTTTTCCCAATTCGGTGCCGGCCATTCAGTTTCTATTCTTATCATGCCTATCAAGCATACGTATCTGTAAAACTTAAATATGAACAATTCCTTATACTTGTAAATACGTTGTACCGGTTTAAAACTTCATTCACTATGGATAATGTCTAGTTAGATAAATGCAATCGTTTTTAGCTTAAATGCATAAAAGACTAGCTAGTTTTTTTTTTTTTTTTCTGCGTAGCTATCTTTATTAGGTAGAGCAGGAGTAATTGCTCTCCGGCTAATTAATTAAAAACAACCACTAGCTAGGAAATGAAAGGAAACAACACGTCTCTAATATAATGCTTGTATGTACAAAAAAAAAAGGAATATTTGGAGACGAGGGTTTGAATGAATTAGAATCCGTAATCGACGTACGGCGCCCAGTCCGGCGAATAGCATGTCTTCATCATGGTTGGATAATATGGCTGCACTATCACATTGTAGGGACTTGTAGCAGCTCCATTGTAGGGAATAGCACCACCTGCTGCTAAATTCCACACAAAATTAATGAAAATCATTTTCATCCAAACTTAATAAGATTGTTGTAAATCTTTATAAAATTGAAGGAATTGTGTGTTTAGATAGTGCATAAAAATGAAATATGATGAACAGATATGATCGGTTATTTATAATAGGAGGTTTTGGGTATGAGCAATTATATAATTAAAATAAAAAAAGTATGTACTGACCAAGAATAGGAAGGGAATTAGGTGGATTATAATTATTGTTAAGCTGAATCCTCTTAGGGTTCTTGGGAATGGCATGATCAACTAAGCTTGCATACTCAGCAGCAGCAGTGCCCAGACCATTGTAGATGTCTCTCCACAGTCTCTTCTGCTGAACAACTCCGAAGAACCTCATTCCCACCATCTCCTCCCTTGAATACACTACTCTTCTGATCTTTCCCCCATATTCATATTCATATTCTTCTTCACTTGTAATAATTGCAGCACCACCCTTTTTCCCATTTGACGATGATCTCCTGCTGCTCCCTTTCACCTTATGTTAGGGGTGGGTACACATATCAATAAACATAATTACTTCTTTTTATAACTGGTATCAAAGCCGATGACTAAGTTCGGTATGACACAAAAATGATGAGTCCGGTATCATACATGTTTTGAGCATGGGTCTAAAAGCTAGCTTAATTACTCTCTTTATATCCCCAATTGGTTTTGGTAAACTTTACTAATTTCCATACACCTTATTCTTTCACATATCATCACTTACCTGCTTCATCTTCCCATCAATCCGGCTGATCAATGGCTTCTCCACCACCGTTGCAGGCGCCTGTGTTTCAATCCGGCCGATCAATGGCTTCTCCACCACCGTTACAGGCGCCTCTTCAACCTGTGTTTTCACATCGTCTCTCTCCGGCGGGCGATTCTCAACTTCTTGAAAATCTCCCTCGGCTGCTTCTTCGAGATCCAGTGATGGATCTGCTAGGGCGAGATTCTCATCATCGGTTGAAAAGGAATCTGCCGCGTTGTGGAAAGCTTCCTCCTCGTCGAGTTCGATGTAGCTGGAGGTCTTCAATGAAGGATCCTTAGAATTCATTTCCGCAGCCATGCTATGGCTATGCTAGAGAGAGAGAGAATTAGAGAGATAAAGTTGTGCAGTTTGTTGATGAATATGTAGGGGTTTTAGGGAAGGAAGGAAGTAGCAGATGAGTCTATACAGTCGGTTGCATGCGTAACTAACATTAGACTGATTCCTTCTAACTTTTAGGACAACTCCTCTAACTTGCAGCTGACACCAGGTTTAGTCCCGTAATTTCTTATTGTTGATATTATATAGGGATGTCAACGGGGCGGGTATCGCTTGCCCCGTACCCGCCCCGCGGGTCGAGATGGTCGACCCATACCCGCCCCACACAGTTCACGGGGCGGGGCGGGGCGGGGCAGGTCGACCCGCGGGTCACCTATTAGTGGTATATAATATATTAGCAATTTAAACCCTAAATTATATATTTACCATATACAAATTCAATTTAAAATTTAAATCACATATAATAAATTTAACTTCAAATCCAAATACAAGTCACAAATCCTAATTATTTTAAGGGTTAATAACTAAAAAACTGTCCAAGATTTACCCTATGTTAAAATTAGGTGTCTGAAGTTTGAAATGTTAAAATGGACTGTCCCAAGTTTCATTTTTGTTGAAATTTGGTGTCTCGGTGTGATTACTTTAGAGAAGTCAATTCCTCCGACGAAATCGTCTGTCAAATTCGAGCTCTCATACACACCCATTCTCGTCATCTTGCCGGGACCGTCACCTAAAAAGTCGATCACATTCGGGCAAGTAAATCTCGCTCTATTGTCCTTGGAAAATGGCTCTACACCACTCTTCTAGAAACTTTTTTTTTTTAATGTTCAATTTTTAGGTGAAATTTGACGATTTTGTGAAAAGTAAAGAGTGATGGATTATAAGTGGGTTGGTGGGTTGATGAAAATGATGAAATGAAGATGAAAAGACGCACAAAGACACCAAATTTCAACAAAAATGAAATTTGAGACAGTCCATTTTAACATTTCAAACTTCAGACACCTAATTTTAACATAGGGTAAACCTTGGACAGTTTTTTAGATATTAACCCTTATTTTAACTATGTATTATATTACCTATTTAGTTTTATATAAATATGTGTAATATATATATAAATTATCCACATACGGAGCGGGGCAGATCAACGGGGCTGGGCGACCG
Organism: Clarkia xantiana subsp. parviflora; assembly: GCA_036873135.1. NCBI lineage: Eukaryota > Viridiplantae > Streptophyta > Magnoliopsida > Myrtales > Onagraceae > Clarkia > Clarkia xantiana. The sequence continues at coordinate 11,461,603 of JAPTYO010000012.1, read as the reverse complement.
CAAAACCGTACCCGCCTCACGGGTCACCGATCGCGGGTCAACGGGTCAAAATCGGGGCGGGGCCCCGCGGGTCACGGATTACCCGTGACCCGTTGCCACCCCTAATATTATACACATCCCTCCTACTTGCCTAATTGAAACAAGGGTTAAATTAAAGTCTTTTAATACAAACAATCTTTTAGAACACCGAAATTGGTTTTTGGTGCAACACATTTTTTTGTGCAATACGTTTGCACTTTTAGACTTTTGGTGCATCCATTAGTTAATGTTAATTTTGCAAGTCACATGATTTCCTCCTAAATTTAGTTTTTGCTCAATTTAGTCCGTACGTTATTTTCTCTAGTCAGGCAGTTTTCTTCCGGCCACCGCCACCACCCAAGTGTTCCTGCCTTCACCTAAGTCCGCCGGCCCCCACGAAAATTTGTCGGCCACCAATAATCGGGGTCGGATGGCTCCGATTGAGCCACGTAGGGCTCAGACGTAGTACTTCGTGGACCAATATTGGCCGAAAGGCTCAATCGGAGTCGTCCGGCCCCGATTTATGGTGGCCGGAACACTTGGGCGATGATCGGAATAAAAGTGGCTGACCGGAGAAAATAGTAGGGATTAAATTGAGTAAAAATGAAATCTAGAGTGAAGTCACGTGATTTGCACATTGATATTTAACAATCAACTAACAGATGCACCAGAAGTCAATTTCGATCTAACGTATTGTACCAAAAAAAACCATTTCGTAAGTAGATAAATAGTATGGTCTTTATTTCATAAGTAGCATTTATTACTAATTATTATCTTCTTTTATCTACTTCTTTAATAAAGAATAATACGTACATTGTTTGTATAAAATGAGTAAAGTATTTCATATGAAAAAAAAAAAATCGATTAATAGAATTTTAATAGTAAGTGCTGATTTAGTTTTAATATTTGGTTTTTGATATGCATTAAACGCAAAACATAAAATTTAGAAAGCAAATTAGTTGTTTTTAAAATAAATCTTCGTTTAAATATTTTTTGTTATGAATATATTTAGTGGATGTTCAATATTACATGTATATACCATCTTCCTTATTTAGACTTTCCTAGTATTAAATTTACTTCATCCTCAAGTATATGTAATCCCTATATAAGGGCTCCTTATGTGTGATAATAAGACATCCTCAAGTTCCCTCTTCTATTACGTCTCTACTTCCGTAACACGTTATCAGCACGAAATCGCTCACATTTATTTTTAATAGTCGAAGTCAAACAAGTTCATTCGCCATATCATATCTTCCCCTCTACTATATATATATATACATACTAAAAACATGCAAATTCACTTTGAGCTGAACCACATATGGCTTCAACGCATATCCAACGTGAATCACAACACGAATTTATGCCAAAATAAAAGATAACATTTTTTTTTCTTCTCTTATTCTAGTTTAATTTCGATTAATTAATCAAACTATCTATGTTCTATTAAACGATTGATATTTTAGATTCTAATCAATCTTATTGTTATATGTTTGTAATATGTCAGGTCTTTTCATACGCGAGATTACGATACATGATGCCATAACGAGATCACTCAGAAAATCAAATTCAGTCAATCTCTTTCCTGAATTATTTTTATGAATGATCTGGGATCATGAAAATAAGATCTGAATATCCTAAGAGATTTTGCGATATAAACAAAAGATCATTAAAGATTTTGAGTTACAAACAAGGATCCTAATATATTGAGCTATAAGTGATCCCGAAGATCATGAAATTGAGCATTTATACGAAGTTATTTATTTATTTCTTTACATTTTTTATTATTGTTATTTATATCTTACATATACAATATATATTATTATAAAGAATGTGAATACTCCGCAATCATTATTATGATGAAGATGAAAAAAAAAAACAAAACAAACATGCGGATTGTGTTATCAAGATTATGAAAAAAAAAATCAGGTAAACAAGAAGTTTACGAGCCAATATTGGCGTGGTTGATTATATATTCGGTAAACCGAAAGTTTACTGATTCATATAGAGGTAAACCAGAAGTTTTACCCATATAATGCAGTATTTGGCGTGACCGGTTAAAGACCATTCCGGATCACTTAAGATGCGCAATACATTATTTGGAAGAACCTGAAGATTCTCCATAAATCATTATGATAATTGCTCTCAAAGGAAAATTCATTATGTGATCATCATCAACTAAGTTCGGGATAAAATTCCATTATTTATGGAAATAATAAAAGGTGAATATGGGCCCGTTCACCTGCCATGTGGACCGATATATTATTTTAAAAGATGCATCTACAATATGGTCGCATGTGCATTAATTATCACGAATTTGCAATAACAAATTTCAAGATTATGCAATAAAGAATGATGATGATATTAAAAGTTGATATTTAATATAAGAATCAGACAATTGCATGTCTAGATTCGCAGTATAGCATAAAAGTTACAAAGAGCCTCCAATTAAATAGCTAAGCTGCTACCAATAAGAGCAAATTGAGAACAACTGCATGCTATTATGAAAGCAGCAATATAACTGCGCATCAAGCCAATGTTAAATCACAGTTCTCCCCATTACTACCAACTATTGGTCAAGAGACAAATTTCCCATATATGTATTTTATGATGTGCGATATATATTTGAACTGCTCCACCGAATTGCACAAAGATGGGTCTTGAATGTTGGGAAAAATGTGTTGGATACATATCAATTATTTGGGAATAATGGGTGATATATATTAAAGCAAGAGTTGCTGATTTTCATTGATGAACAAATTTTCCAACATTAGGGGGAGAAAATAAGCAGCTGGCAGGAAAGAGATTGACTGAAAAAAAAAGTTTGTTACTATCTCAGTTAGATCCTCACATAATAAGAATACGAATCTGAAGTTCAGAGATATAAATATTTACAGATACTGCCAATCAAGTACTTAGTGACTTTATGAGACCCAGAAAGTCATTAGTCAATTACCGGCTGCAAATGCTCCGATTTGAAACGTCCAGTTAAGACGAACAATAATGAAAAATAATTCATGTCTGAAGTGTGTGATATTGGTTCCAAATATTTTTAACAAGAATGGAGCACGGAAAGAAAATAGATAAATATGGTCTTATTACGGAGGCGATTTCTCAAAAAGGAAAAGAGACATAACTAATTATGAAACCCCAGAAGTGGTTCAGGTACCTGAAAATAATTGTAATAAAGAGATCTCGATGAGTTATGTTATCAATGGGAATTTATGGAACTATGCATATCAAGTTGTCGACAACTGTTTTGAATATTATTTTTGAGTGAAAACTTAAAACAATACGAGGATATTGAGCTCAATATGTTAAAGAATCATTACGATTGGCCAAAAGCTTGTAAAGACGCAAGTATTAGCATTAAAAATGTAGAAGGTAGAAGTCAGTGTATGCAAATTATTTCCCGCATAAATAAATTGCGTCGTGAGATACGCACAGCCTGTGGTAGAAATGTTATATGCAGAATCCTGGCTATTATTATATGGATCATTTGGTGGAGCGATCACCTTCTGGTATATTACTACGTTGGCAGTACATAAAAAGTTTTACTTTGCGTCTCATTATACGAATTACTTATAGCCTATTTGAGTGGCTAATTTGATAGCAAAATTAAAGTGAAAATCCTAGAAGGATTGAAAATGCTAGCATGAAATTTTTCCAAGAATGTTGGATCATAAAGATATTGTACCATTTAAAATAATACAGGCAATTTATATTATATTCTCCACAATGTATAGCTCATTTGAGCTAAGATATATCAGATGATATTATGCGAATTAAGAAAACTGATATTTTGATAAGCTGAACTGATCACGCTATAGGCAAAAGGGCATCGCGTGAGGGGGAGAATTTAAAGATATTGAAACTCGTGAAGAGTTTGTAAATACAATCAATTTATTGATGATGTTAAATTCAGACAAAATATATTGAAAGGACAAAGGTTTGGCTCAGCCTGAAGATCGAGTACTTAAGAGATTGAAAATAATCTTGTCCTATAAAAAAAAATGTCTTGAAGCTATTTTGCATAGATAAACACATTTATTGAGTACCTTAATGATTGTAAGAATTCCATGAGTTTAATATCATGATTAATCAAGACCTAAATTAATTTGCTACACAAATGTAAGTTATAACATGGAAGTGCACAATTTTCAAATGTAGCATTATATTGTGTATATATATATGAAGATAATGCAGGTTATATAGCTCGAGTTGAAGATTGTTATATCAAAGGAGACATATAAAACACATTCGCCTCAAGTTATTCTTCATCCAACGAATTTGTTCATATGACTATCTAGCGGATATTTTCAAGGAGGCTTTATCGACTGCGACATCTGGAATATTGGCGAACATGATTGGATTGCGTCGACGTAATGAAATTACGCGATGTCAACATCAGGGGGAGAATCTACACCGCTGCACTCTTTTTCCCTTAACCAAGGTTTTATCCCATCGGGTTTTCCTGGTAAGGTTTTTAACGAGGCAGCTTACAAAAAGGGATCCATAATTGTGTACTCTTTTTCCTTCACTAGATTTTTATCCCAATGGGTTTTTTCTAGTAAGGTTTTAACGAGGCACAATTCCCTTATGAACATCCAAGGGGGTGTGTTATGAATATATTTAGTGGATGTTCAATATTACATGTATATACCATCTTCCTTGTTTAGACTTTCCTAGTATTAAATTTACTTCATCCACAAGTATATGTAATCCCTATATAAGGGCTCCTTATGGGTGATAATAAGACATCCTCAAGTTCCCTCTTCTATTACCTCTCTACTTCCGTAACATTTTTATCATATTAACATATAGTATATTCTAAGATAAATTAATATTACGATAAGAAATAAAATAAATTACAATATACAATATAAAATATATCAAACACTAATCTAATATTACACTCCATATTAATTATTGCACTACAAACATTATAATATTACATTACAAACATTTGAAATGTAAGTAATCTCACGTTTCTAGGTATTAAATCCACGTGTTTATTGGCAAATTATTAAACTAATCATTTATTTATGGTGGAGATATAGGAGGTGCTGCGAGGTGTTTCGCAACCTGTTTCTCAAGATTTTGCATTGAAAAATAGACCTGGAAAACGGAGCTAGGGAAATAAATGGCGAGTGCAAGCGTGACAATCCCAATCACGCTCGCCGCGGCTTTAAACGCGTCAGCTTCACATGTTATCTTCCCCAACCGGATCCTCACCACATCCACCATCGACATGGTCAGAAAGATGCAAGCCACGGTTGTCGCCGACATCGACAGAAAAATCAGAAAACCTCGTACAAATCGATTCCAATCGCTGTTGAACTCCGAATCCTTCAGATCTGTGTCAGTGTGGATATTGTATGTGCTGAGATGGTTCTTGAGTGCCTTGGCGATGAGGCTGGAGAGGAGGAAGCTTGAGAAGGAGATGACCTCAAAGAGCAGGAGACGGCGTGAGACGGCGTAGCTGTCCTTGAGTCTGCAAGTTGGCTTGCTCACAAGGCTCAGTTCTGGGGAGAATGTCAGGCCCACGAACATGGCGAAGGAGAAGATGCCGTTAACGCTAACAACGTCCTCCATTGCTTTCTGGTGTGCAGTAATCGCCTCTTTTAGCTTTCTGCAGTTGCAATCAACACTAATTAAGGTTCCATCATCCAATCTAGGGTTAACTTAAGAATCTAATCAAAGTTTCCACGATATCCCTCCCTGCAGTTCCACACACAGGGAGGGACTAAAGTAAGGAGGACGAAGGTATAATTAAGTTGAGCGGATAAACAAGTACGTACGAATCGTTAGCTGGCTGCTTTAGCTCCTGCGCCATGAGTTTCCACCTCGCGAGAGAGTGATGAAAGATATTAAAGATTTATTTTGTGTGATATTGGAGGATCTATCTATATTCTTCTATATATATATATATATGCAAAATGGAAATGATATGGACAGACACTACGGAATAATAATAATAATCATAAAGAAAGAAAGAAAGATACCTGTACAAGGTTTTCAAGCAATTTAAGATTAATTGTAAGACAAAAAAGGGAACTAAAGTAGTCAAGAATCATTCCATCTCCATCTGTCAGTTGCTCGCTTAAAGAAAAGTATTTTGCTTCTACTTAATAAAATTGTTCCATTACATTTATTTATTTGGAAGACTCAATTGGATCATATATATAACCGAATAAACGAGTAATTTTCGACCAATCCATTATCAGGCATGAAATGATTTTAATCACTTTTCATACACTAGTTCTTCTAAATAGTGAAAGGTGATCAAAATATATGTTGGTTGGGTACATGAATTTTTCTAGCACCCACGTATGTTTGGATGGATGTAATCATCACATTACATCCATATTATATTATTTGGTTTGTCAAACGACGTAATGTGTATGGTAGTGTATTGTTCATTTTAATATAAGATTACGTCCAAGCTCCCTTCAACGTAATGTGAGATTACATCCAAAAGCGGATGTAATGTGAGATTACGTCCAACATTACAAAGTGCTATTATTTATTTAATAAATAAATACTTTATAATATCTTTATATATTATTATAATAATAATAATAATAGAGTTTTACTTTTATCTAATTCATAACTCATTATTATAATAAAGAATAATGTATTAGATGTTTGTTAAAATGTATAAGTCTTTTTCGTTGCATTTTTTGTAAAAATTATTTTATAAAACTAATTTTTTTAATTAATATAATTTTAATAGTTATCATTATTGAGTTTAAACATTTAGATTTTGGAGTTCATAAATGTTCATAAGTATTAACCACAAAACATAAAGTTTAAAACGTTAATTGTTATTAAAATATTTTTTTTAAATCTTATCGTATAATATACTCTCGTATATTAATATAATAACAATAAATTCATATTATAATGCATATTACAACAGATATCAATCACTGTAATCTAACATTACACTCCACATTACAGTACAACCAAACACTGTAATCTGACATTACATTACGTATCTCAAATTATATGTAATCTCACATATTTACATTATAGTAAATATGTCTTTTTTGCATTTGTTAGCAAAATAAGTAGTTCCTAAAAAAATAAGGAAAATGTAATAAAAACTAAAACGGCAAATATTTTATAAAATGCCAATCTAATCAAACTCATTTTATTTTGCGTGGATTAGATACTCTAAATAGAATCTAGTTCAATTCAACCTCGCAGAACAATTTACGATTGTGAAATGGTATTTTAAAATTTTTGGAATATTTTCAGTTTTGCTAAATTTTTCTAATTATTTTTTGGACACTATTCATTTTGCTTAAAAAAAATATTCTTTTTAATTTGTAAAGGGTTAGTGACGAAATCGATCCTTGAATTTTAATTTAATTACAAATCGCTGCTCAGTTTTTTTTTTTAAAAAAAGTGTCTATTTAAATTTTTAATTTCTGAATAATTCCTTTTCGAAATGAAAAATAAATATTTTCAGTTTTTTTCTTTCGATTTTTCCATAATTATTTTCTTCATGTTATTGAGTAGAGAATCTTATACTGTTATACAATAGATAGATTTGTCAATGAGTTATGGTGCACCAACTGAAATTTGCTCCGCAAGAGAGCAAACCGCGATTTATAGGTAGTTTTAGTAGGAGAATGTGCAAACCATTGCAAGATTGATAGTTATGGACCATTATACTTGATAGTTATGGACCATTAGAAATAATTTTGGTTCGAACCAAATTGTTATGATCAACCCTTAATGTTGAAACGGATATTCCAAGCTCCTTTTAATTTATTTATAAACAGTTAACAAACATTAAATTAATTACTTAAAAATAAGAGATACATATAATAACATTTGTGCATGTTGAACGTGTGTCGTGTGATCAGAATACCCCATTCTAATCTTTATATATATGACACTTCTTGTAATGCTTGATCTTCACCATTGTGCATACTCAGCTCTACTCTGGAAATTAAAAGGTTGAAACATATAAACTTTAAGGTACTTTTCTTTCTCTCTTTCAAAGTATAGTACAAATGCTTGTGTTGTATGGTCTATGTCAACATGTAAGTTCTTAAACATGGTATATGTTTGGAGTTGAGTGTTGATCTATTATATCTCTTGAATCTTGAAGCTCAATGGTGAAACTTTGATGTTATTGAGAAACCTTAATGTTGCATACTTTAAGATTATTATTGTGTGGCCTTACTGAATTTGTTAAGAAAAGTATGGGAAATATATAATAAGTTTGAATTTTTTTTTTGAAATTGTCGCTAAATAATTTTTTAACTTTACAAAATATTTTTTTTATATAAAATATAATATTGTCTCGTTTGTAACAAAAAAAAAAAAAAAGGAAAGAACCCCCAATATTTTAAATCCTCCTGTCACGTACGTATACCATCTAAACATGTTCAGGAATTCTTCAAAACGATCCCGAGAAACCTTTATAAATGGAAGAAAAAAAAAGTTCGGCGATGGGAGACACTTTAGGTTCTTGGCATAATGACTAATGTTAGTGCGGGTTCTCTTACTGATTTTTTCAACTTTAAATTATGGTATGTTACTCGCTATATAGTTATAATATGTTGCTCGCTGTATAGTTATAAACATGTCAACCCAAATTTTTTAGCGAGCAAACTTTATCTATCCCGAAAGTTTATTTAGTTATTATTAAACCCGCATAAAACTGATGTATTAACTATGATTAAATATAGTTGTAGCAATTTTAGAACCCTCGCAAAAGAGAAATACACATTCAAGCGTATATTGTTAAGACATGTGTATCGGATTGACGAGGTGTCGATCCGAATAACAATCTTACGGGTGAAATTTCTTCATTCGCGATCTGATTCCTTCGAAATGCTCGTTGGGTTCGATCGCTGACGTCGGATCCTTCGTGATGTTGGGTAGTCTATACTTCGGGTTGTCGTATGACAAAGTGTCGGACTGTCGGACTGCCGGAGCGTCGGACTGTTGGAGGTTTGCAAGCCCTTAAAATGGCTAACTGTTTGGGTGTCCGTACATGTATTTGTTCATACATCTTGTCGTTCGTACGTCAGGTCGTTGACTCGAGGATCGTAAGGTTGTGTTGACGGATTGCTGAGACTCCCAAACGTCGGGACGTCGCTCCTGTGTAGTCCGCGTGCGTTCCCCCTAACACCTGCAAAAAGGACAACATCGAGACCACAGGGGGGTGGTACTCTATGAACCCTCTTTGATGCCTAAATCAGTACATCGTTCTAGAGAGATAAAGTAGAGAGAAGGCAGAGTATAAATATTTCAAGTCACATTAAGTTCAAATGAAGGGAGGTGAGGTTCTATATATAGGCTCAAGGGAGATTAAGGTGGTTAATGACACCGTTAAATCCTAAACGAGCTCAGTTAACAAATAATAAAGGAATTAGACCATTAGCAAGTGATGGGTTTCGATATAGCCGTTAGGCCCATTAACGACGAGTAAACGGTGAAGTAGGCCCACTGGGCTCCAAAAGAGGCCTAGAGGGCCAATATGAGGGGTCCCAACAGGGTCGGTCCCGACATATGAGCTGGACGCTCGCGATCAAGTGCCTTTGAGTAGGCCCCGATGAAATGCCTTTGAGTAGGCCCCGACGAAATGCCTTTGAGTAGGCCCCGATGTTGAATCCCTGAGGATGTTGGCCATGTCCCGATGACGAGGGGCCCCGAGCGGTGACCAAAGGAGATAACTCTGGAGTCCCCGACATCCGTCGGGACTTGCCATCAGAGGATGAGGCCGAGAAACACGCCCACTATCAGCGTAGTGGGGAAGTGGCTTGAAAAGACGGAACGTGGGCAAGTGGCCGAGATAAATGGAACGTGGGCTAACTGCCCCTGGCAGTTATCTCAACAGGTAACTGGGGTAACTCCTCCCCTATATAAAGGAAGGAATTACCTCAGGACGGACACACTCTCATATACACTCATACTTTCATACATACTTGCCTACATCGAGATACTCATTTAAGCATCGGAGAGGGATTCTGGGTCACCGCCCGGTCTATCCATTTTTGCAGGATTACTTGGAGCAAAGGAGTTCGGACTTCCGTCAAGAACGTGCCGGAGTTCCAACTGTGATCCAACATTGGCGCCGTTTGTGGGAACGTAACAAAAAGTAAAGATAGCTTATACCCGATCGATGGCTGGCAAGCAAAAGAAGAAACAAGGGCAATCCGGCGGTTCCCGCCATCCTGCAAGAACTCTGAATTCAGGGCTGCCGGAGCGTAGTGTTGATCAGAATGATCCTCCCCTTGCTGGTTCCCAAACGGGGGGGCATCATGACGATCACGAGGATTCCATTCGAAACTCGTTGGAGGACAGGGAAGAGATCCCGAGGAGGGACCAGGATGCTCCTACAAAGGTGGACTTGGCGAAGGCTGTGATGGATGCCATGCCGATATTCCTGGAGACTATGGAGGCCCTCCTGGACCGAAGGGAGGCTACCAAGAAGAAGGAGGAAGAGTTGCCTCCGCCTCCGCCGAGGGAGAATCGGGACGGGCAGGAGGCCCAACCCGAGCACCAGGACAAGGGCAAGGAGCCCGCTCATTCGGAGCAGTTCGTGATTGATGGGCCTGGACCGGTAAAGCATAGGACCATCCCTCTTAACGGTCCTATCACCCCCGACCAGGTGGTGAAGATCGTAAACATCTGTATGGGGGACCAGAAGAAGATGATGTCGGAGCTGAGGGATCGATCCATTCATCCCTTTGTCCCCCGATTGGTGAACACCCTTGTCCCGCCAGGACTTGGTATCCAGACAATCAAGGAGTATGATGGCGAGGGAGATACAGTTCGCCATGTCCAGAAGCATGTTATGGCTTGTCTAGGCAGAGCCCAGGATGACGATATAGTGTGCGTTCTGTTCCCGACCACACTTGGTGAGAGGGCCCTGACGTGGTTCTTCAGCCTTCCTCCAGGGTGCATCTCTACCTGGACCCAGATGCATGACCGTTTCATCCAGCAGTACCAGGGCCGTCGGCGTCTCCTGAAAATCGCGAGGTCCCTGGCTGAGGTGGTACAGAGGCCCGATGAGTCGCTGGCGCATTATTACCAGAGGTACACCGCCAGCGTGGCCGAGATTGATGAGGAGATGTCGGAGGGAGAGACCATCCGCACCTTCATTCGGAACCTAACAGCACCATATGGTTCCGACCTGATGCACAGCGTGGCTGAGAAGGCTGTGTGGAACATGGAGGCGCTGCAGAAGAGGGTGAAGCAGCAAATCGACGTGCAGGAGTCGAAGATGGCTGCCGGAGAGCTCGATCCTCCGAAATCGAACAAAGGGAAGCAGTCGTCCAAACCATCGGACGATCGCAGGAGGAAGGATAAACCCGAGAGCAGTCGGGGTCGAGGCCGCTCCGATCGGAGGGAAGACAAGCGTCCCTCGAAGTCAGACAAGCGGGAGGACCGTTACACTCCTCTCATTTGCTCCATGGGTGCTGTGTTGGCAGTGATGGATCGACAGGGTATCGCCAGGTACCCCCCGAAGAAGGATGGAGAGTTCATGGGAGCCCGCACCGATCGTTATTGTCGTTTCCATCGCGCCAGCGGTCACGATACTAACCACTGCCGGGAGTTGAAGAAGGAGATTGAGAAGCTGATCCAGAAGGGGAAGCTCAAGGAATTTGTGGCTGGGCGACGGAGCCGATCCCGTTCCCGGTCCCGATCGCGGTCCCGTTCCCGATCCCGCGATCGATCCCCAGGAATCAGCCCCGATGTGATCACTCATGAGCTGAAGATTGACCCCGCGATCAAGCCGATTGCACAGAGAAGGCGCCCGATGGGTGCAGACAAGAAGATCGCGATCCAGCAAGAGGTGGGCAGGTTGCTCGATGCTGAATTTATTAAGGAGCTCCGATTCCAGACCTGGGTCGCCAACCCAGTCCTGGTGAAGAAGAGCAATGGCAAGTGGCGGATGTGTGTTGATTTCCGCGACCTGAACAAAGCATGCCCGAAGGATTGTTATCCGCTCCCGAGGATCGACCAGTTGGTGGATGCCACATCGGGACACGAGTTGCTGAGCTTTATGGATGCCTACTCCGGCTACAATCAGATCAAGATGTCCAAGGAGGATGCCCCCCCCCCCCCCCCCCCCCCCACACCGCTTTTTATGCTGACAGTGACATCTATCACTATGGTTTCATGCCCTTTGGACTGATCAATGCCGGTGCAACTTATCAGAGGATGGTGAACAAGCTGTACGGGGATATGATGGGGAAAACGATGGAGGCATATGTGGACGATATGCTGGTGAAGTCCCGACAGGCCGAGGATCATGTTCACAACTTGGCCACGGCGTTTGAGCGGATGAGACTTCATCAAGTTCGCTTGAACCCGACCAAGTGTGCCTTCGGAGTGCACTCAGGGAAGTTTCTGGGCTTCATGGTGAGCCAGAGGGGAATCGAGGTGAACCCTGAGAAGCTGAAGGCGATCGAGGAGATGAAGTCCCCGACGAACCATCGGGAGGTGCATGTGCTGAATGGCCGATTGGCCGCGATGAATCGCTTCCTGTCCAAAGCAAGCGACCGATCCATGCCGTTCTTTGAAGTGCTGAGGGCCAACAAGAAGTTTGAGTGGACTGTCAAGTGCGAAGAGTCGTTCCAGGCACTCAAGCAGCACCTCCGCACCCTCCCGCCGTTGGCGAAGCCCATTCCAGGCGAGCCACTCTATCTGTATTTGGCTGTTTCTGAATTTGCTGTTAGCGCTGTCTTAGTGAAAGTCGTAGAGGGTAACCAAGTCCCCGTCTATTATGTAAGCAAGGCACTCGCCAAGTCTGAAATGAATTATCCCACCGTTGAGAAGTATCTTTATGCGTTGATTGTTACTGCTCGGAAGCTGAGACCTTACTTCCATGCGCATGAGATTACTTGTTCTGACGAATCAGCCCTTGAAACATTTTTTGAACCGACCTAATGCGTCGGGGAGATTAGTGAAATGGGCAGTCGAGCTTAGTGAGTTCCGCATTCACTTTGCTCCGAGAACGGCTATTAAGGGCCAGACGTTGGCAGATTTCATAGCAGAGTCTACAGCCCCCGATCTAGAAGAAGCGGACCCTGTAGAGGGGGCAACCATGGAAGTCCCGATGGCAGAGCAGTCAGAACAGCCCGATGACGAAGACACTTGGGAGATGTATACCGATGGCTCCTCAAATTCAGAAGGATCGGGAGCAGGGTTTGTACTGATACCGCCAGGAGGAGGCGAACCTCTTCGATATGCCTTGGCCTTGACGTTTAGGGCCACCAACAATGAAGCTGAATATGAGGCTCTCATCACCGGCCTCAAGATTGCCAAAGGAACGGGAGTTGGTCACTTAAAGGTGAAGTGTGATGCTAGCCTGATTGTGAACCAAGTCTAGGGGCGATACGAAGCAAAGAGCCCGATGATGAAAAAGTACCTTCGTGAGGTGCAAACCTTGAAGGAGAGTTTCAAGAGCTTCTATATTGAGGCGATCCCGATGGAGGATAATGTGGAAGTAGATGCCTTGAGCAAGTTCGCCTTGGGGGCACCCCTCGATGAAAGTCGGAAGGTGCACTTCTTGGAGAAGGTGATCCTGTCAGCCACCGATCAATCGGAGGTATGTGCCATCGAGACCGGATCGGAGGAGCCCACTTGGATGACCCCGATAGCCGCGTACCTGACTACGGGGGCAGTCCCCGATGATGAAGTAGCAGCCGGCAAATTACACCGAATCGCGGTCAATTATGTGATGGTGGACAATCAGCTGTATAAAAAGGGGTATTTAACTCCTTACTTGAAATGTGTGGCTGAGCCAGACACAGATTGGATCCTTAGGGAGGTGCACGAAGGATACTCGGCTTGTCATGAAGGCGCCCGATCCATCGTGAGGAAAGTGCTGAACCTGGGCTATTACTGGCTCTCGATGAATAAGGAGGCAACGATGCTAGTCCGATCCAGTGACACTTGCCAGAGGTATGCCCCGAATATCGAAGCTCCAGCTGCCGACCTGACGTCCATCAAGAGTGTTTGGCCCTTCGCGCAATGGGGAATCGATTTGGTGGGACCCCTTCCAATTGCAAAAGGTCTGTGCCGATACTTGCTTGTGGCTATTGATTATTTCTCGAAGTGGATAGAGGCTAAGGCATTGGCCAAGACAATGGGGAGTCATATCCTCAAATTCCTCCAGACCCATATTATATCCAGATACGGGATCCCTAAGGTGTTGATCAGTGATAACGGCTCTCCGTTTAACGGGGTCCAGTGGAAGGAGTACCTGGAGGAACTGAAAATTGAGCATCGGACAGCCTCTGTCCATCATGCTCAAACAAATGGACATGTGGAGTCGGCCAACAAGATCGTGATGGATGGCCTGAAGAAGAGGGTCCATGCCTTGAAGGGCAAATGGCTGGACGAGCTGGAAAATGTGCTTTGGGCTGTTAGCACAACACCCAAACGATCAACTGGGGAGACTCCGTTTGGCCTCGTTTATGGCACGGAAGCAGTCGCTCCCGTTGAAATAGCTGTGGCATCCCATCGTACGAGGTATTATGAACCCCTGCCAAATGATGAAATGAGGCGTCTGGACTTGGACTTGGTCGAAGAGAAGAGGCGGAATGCCGAGGAGGCCCAGGCTTGGATACGCTTGGCAACGGCCAGATATTACAATCGGCGAGTCAAGTCTCGACAGTTCTTTGTCGGGGAACCGGTCTGGCGTCGAAATGAATTTACCCTTTTGGATCGGATCAACAAGATGTCACCAAAATGGGAAGGACCTTATAAGGTCGTGGGGATGCCAGCTCGAAATGCGTATAAGTTGGAAGACCTCGATGGCAATGTGTTGAAGCATTCTTTTAGTGGTGAACACTTGAAGAAATGTCATGCCTGATATTAGTCGCCTTTAGTGGTGCAAGTTGTTTATCGTTTTGATTTGATATAAACAGGTTTTGAGCCATCAATGAATAAAGAGGTTGCTTCCGATTAAATCGCCTTAAGTGGTGTGGATAAATCGCCTTAGGTGGTGTGGATAAATCGCCTTAAGTGGTGTGGTTAAATCGCCTTAAGTGGTGTGGTTAAATCGCCTTAAGTGGTGTGGTTAAATCGCCTTAAGCGGTGTGGTTAAATCGCCTTAAGCGGTGTGGTTAAATCGCCTTAAGCGGTGTGGTTAAATCGCCTTAAGCGGTGTGGTTAAATTTCCTTAAGTGGCATGGTTAAATCGCCTTAAGCGGTTTGGTTAAAATGTCTTAAGTGACGTGTTGAATCGCTCTAAGTGGTATGATCAAATCGCCTTAAGTGGCGTGGTTAATTCACCTTAAGTGGTGCAACGATAATCGGAACCAAAATAGATTGATATTATAAAGGCCTGAAGGTTCACGACAAGAGAAGGAAATTACAAGGATTCTAAAATAAAGCGTTAAGCTTGGTCCTTGGCAGCATCGGGGGGAGCAGAGTCCACGAGGTCCGTGGCAGAAGGCTCCGCGACCGGAGGATCGGATCCCATAAGATTGGCCGAGGGAGGATCGGACCCTAGGAGGTCAGCCAGTGAAGGGTCGATTGTCGGGGGATCAGCTGTCGGGAGGTCTGTACTTGGAGGCTCCACCGTGCCTTCAGCACCCGCAATTCCCTCGGGGGTGTTGGCCTCATCACTCTCCTCCAAAAGGCTGAAATACCTCTCCGCGAAGGGGGCGAGAGTCTGAGACTTGGTGAAGTCAATGGCATTGCCATACTCCAGATGGAGTTCCTCAACAGCATTGAGCAAGGTGGTCTCCATCTCCGCGTTACAGAACCTCACCGCGTCCACCTTGAAATCCTCGGATCCCCGGTAATCTTCCCGACCCTTGGCCTTAGCCTCGGCCAGCTTGGTGGGAAACTCAGCGATTTCCCGCTCCATCTGTTGGGACCGATTGGTGAGAAGGACCTTCTCAGCCTCCAGTCCCGCCTTGACGTCCTCAAGAGCCTTCTTCTCCAGGACGAGCCTGTCCCGATCCTCCGCGTGCCTCTGCTGCTCTTCCTTGAGCTTTTGCCGCTCCTGCTTCAGCAACCGCTCGAAGTCGTGGACCCGCCTCAGGAGGTCCCGAGTCTTCTGGCTAAGGAGGGCCTGCTCCTTAACCAGCTTGCCCCTCGACGATTCGGAGGCAGCTAAATCCTCCTCGAGCTTGGCCAAGACCTCGGGGGCCGCCTTGGCTCGCTCCCGCTCAAGGGCCTCCTCCAGGGCCAAGATGTACCCGAAACAGCGGTGTTGGTCCGCCATTTCCTGTGAAAAAGAAAGGAAGAGGTCAGTACATGAGAATATTTTGCCTTATATACTAAGTGTAAAAACAGGAAGCCTTACCTCCATGCGGCGAACGGCCATTTCGCGAATGTCCGTGTGGATGTCTTCCCGAGCCAAGGAGAGAGAAAGCTTTAGAGATGGCGGAACTGAACCTGCCAGGAGGTGCAGACCCAGTTCCGGTGGTGCATCGCCCCGACGGAGCAGGACCCCTCGCAGTGACTCGATCGGGGTCCAAGGAGCCGCCGCTTGGTCGGGGGTGTAGAGCTGATAGAAACTCCCGTCTAAGGGGAGAGGGGGAAGGACGACCTGAGTGTCGGAGGTGCGGGCCTCCGAGCCGCCGTGAGACCCAGTCGTCCCTTCAGGAGTCAGGCTCAAAACCGGCGAATGCTGTTGTGTCGGGGAAGATGGAAGCAACCCTTCGGGAGTCGGCTCCAACGGGGTCTGCCTCACCCCCCGACGACGAATCAGGGCTGGACCTTCGCTCACCTCCTCGGAAGAATGAGAAACATCCAGGTCAACCACCCGACGGAACTGACCGTCCGTCGGGGCATCTTCAGTCCCCGATCCTCTCGGGGCAGGAAGTGGAAGGAAGGGCTCTCCGACCCGGGCGTCGGAGGGTGGCACCCCCGCTGAAGCTCCAACTCCCGATTGACCTGCAGCTGGAGGACGAGAAGCTTTAGAAAGATAGTCGGGGAGTTGATTGGGATCCTTACACCAAATGACGCGACGGGAGAGATACTGGTCTTTCCCGCAATAGTTATAGTAACCCGCTTTGAGGATGCGGGGAGTTTCTCCTTGCAGTATGCGGTTGATCCCTTCGATTCTGGCTTTCTTATCGGAGGGGATTAACTCCTCGGGAATACGCTTTTTGTATAATCGGATGGCTAATCGGAGTTGCTTACCTTCTTCGGGAGTCTGGGTGTTGAAGATCCTCTCCATCTTCTCCTCCCGGGCCGGCTTGGCCTCCTCCGCAGATGGAGGTGCCGATGAGGAGGCGGCCCTCTTCGAGGACTTCCTCTTCCGCACGGGACGTTGGACGACATCGGTCTCCGCCTGTTTAAGCATGATATTGGTCAGCATTGATACCTTCTTAGCTGCAAAGACAAAAACAAAGGTATAATTAGAATATTACCCAAGGAACGACATTGGAGGGGCCGTCGTAGAGTTGACCCCCGGAGGCAGCATCGAGGAGACGGATCCCGGCCAGAACCAGATCCCGCTCAACGATGGAGTTGGCATCGAAGGGAGCGAAGGAATTCCCCCAGCGATAGAGTTGGATGCAGTGGAGAATTTGAAAATCCTCCGCGGAGTAAGTGTGATAAGCGGGAGGAGGGTCTGCTTCAACCTCCCATCGGGGCCATGGGATGGAACTGTTCCGGATGAAGAAGTAATTCTTCTTCCAACCGCTGTTGTCAGGCCCCGAGTCAGTGATGAGCCCCCGATCTTTGGCGACCTTCCAGGTGTCGCCGTACCAGCTATATCGGGAGAGCTGCATCTTGCTCCATTTGGGCATCCGTGGGTAGAAGGCACAGACCCCGACATCGTTGCACTTCAGGCCATAGAAGGTCCGGAAAAGTCGGAGGCTATAGGTCCACTTCTGGCGGAGGCAAAGGACATGGAAGGCGTTCCACACACGGATGGCGTGGGGGGAAAGAGTAGTCGGATGTGTTTTGTAATAATCACCCATCTCGACTAGATACCCACAGAAAGGGAATCGGATCCCCGCTGATACTTGCCCAGTAGAGACAAATACCTCCCCTTCCCGGGGACGAGTGACCACAGGGTCTCCCGGGATGCGAGGGCGAGGATAGGGGTAGCGAGGCTCCCAGGTGGAAGTGATACATCCTTCCCGGAGAGCTTCGTCATAGGCGTTTTCCAAGATCTCATTACAACCATAATCAAACTTGAAGGGTTTTCTCCCCCCAGAACTGGATTCACCGTCTGGAAAATGACCATGGCAAGAAAAGGCACGGTTGGTTTTTGGAAAAGTCCGGGTAAGACTGATTGAGATAAAAGAAAAACTACGCTAACAGTTTTTTCGGAATCGGAGGAGGAAACCTTACCAGACATGCTGAATTGGGGAAGAAAAGATGATCCATATGGTCGGAGATCCTGGTTGCCGGAGCGCTGATCAGAAATCAGGAAGGAGAGCTTGAGCTTTTGAAATTGCAGAGGATGAAGCAGTGGAGGAGAAATGAATAGTGTCAGGATTTGGGGGTTTTATAGGAGAGAAGATAGCCGAAGAGACGTTTCAATCTGGACCGTTGAAGATGAAACGCTTCAACCTGAGTCGTTGAGGCGCTAGCGACAAAACAGCTAAAAGTGCTTTTTCAGAAAAAGCAGACACGGGTACCCAAGCCGTCGCTTCATCACCCATTGCATTTAATAGTTGAGTAACCGAGAAATCTTTTCGGATTCGGTGGTTATCCTCGGAATATGGGGGAATCTTGGATGAGGAGATCCGCTTTAGAAGATTTTTTGTAAAGTTAAAAGCCTCTGATGCCAATATCGAGAGGTCCGGAGTTGGAAGACACGACGAACTGTAAGTCCCTCATTTCTTGGGGGCAAATGATGGGTTTCGATATAGCCGTTAGGCCCATTAACGACGAGTAAACGGTGAAGTAGGCCCACTGGGCTCCAAAAGAGGCCTAGAGGGCCAATATGAGGGGTCCCGACAGGGTCGGTCCCGACATATGAGCTGGACGCTCGCGATCAAGTGCCTTTGAGTAGGCCCCGATGAAATGCCTTTGAGTAGGCCCCGACGAAATGCCTTTGAGTAGGCCCCGATGTTGAATCCCTGAGGATGTTGGCCATGTCCCGATGACGAGGGGCCCCGAGCGGTGACCAAAGGAGATAACTCTGGAGTCCCCGACATCCGTCGGGACTTGCCACCAGAGGATGAGGCCGAGAAACACGCCCACTATCAGCGTAGTGGGGAAGTCGTCTGAAAAGACGGAACGTGGGCAAGTGGCCGAGATAAATGGAACGTGGGCTAACTGCCCCTGGCAGTTATCTCAACAGGTAACTGGGGTAACTCCTCCCCTATATAAAGGAAGGAATTACCTCAGGACGGACACACTCTCATATACACTCATACTTTCATACATACTTGCCTACATCGAGATACTCATTTAAGCATCGGAGAGGGATTCTGGGTCACCGCCCGGTCTATCCCTTTTTGCAGGATTACTTGGAGAAAAGGAGTTCGGACTTCCGTCAAGAACGTGTCGGAGTTCCAACTGTGATCCAACAGCAAGCATGGGAGGGTTCCTGATATTTTCTAAGGGTCGGACGTGCAAAGTGAGGTTGGATCGTCGCGAGGGACGGTTTAGATGATAGTGTTCCGGACGTCGCGTACACCATTTGGGCGGGAATACTACACGTCGGAAGGGTGTTGGGACCTTCGGGGTCGGACTAGCAGGTCTGATCTCACCCTTGGTGAGATCGGACCAGCAAAGCGTCCGGGCGAGCGTTTTTTCTCGTCCGGACCGTTTTGCTGTAGGTGACGTGTTGGGGTCAAAGTTTCGATTTGCAATCGTTCGTGGGGTAGTTAAAATAATAAAATCCGAATGAAAACGGGTCTAAATTGAGCGTATATCCATCACGTGCCCCCGAGTCAACCAATGGTTTAACCCTTGATTGACTCTATTTTACGATAGGATGACACGCTCAATTCAATCCCGTGATTTTACCTCTTGTCGAAACCATCGTATGTCCGTAAGCGTATCGCCGCGATTTATCCTTGTTTCTCGGGACAAGGAAAACATAGACATTAGTACATACATGTATATATTCAGACAGGTATCCGAAAAATGCGGGTATGACGAAAATCATGTTTTCATTTCTCCATGTCTAAGAACAGGAGTTAGGAAAAGGGGATGACGGGATTATGATAGTAAATGAATGAAAATCTAATTCATGTTGGCATGCACGTATGAAGTGATTCTGTATGTGGAAAATATGCTAATCATGTGTGAAAAATTTCTAAGTATGGGATAGACAATAAATGAACATGGGTGTAAAAATGACATATCATGGACATGGATGTGTTGTACTAGCATACATGCAAGTATAATCACAAGTACTGGATCAGGTATAAACATGTTGCAATCGTAGACATGACTGTGCATGCGTCGAGTGTACGCGTGTGCAAGCGTTAGGGTTACCAACGTAATGCAGTTGTATACATGTGTATGAGTGTATTGAGTGTGTATATGGATGTAAGCATGAATACATGACGATTATGAATGTCTAAGTGTTGAACACGTGTGAACGTGAGAAGGTGTGAGCTAACATGCACATGGATACAAGCATGGATATGGACGCGAGTGTAAACGTGTTGCGATCATGGGTGCGGGAATGCAAACATAAACATGTTGTAATCATAAGTGTGGATAGAGGCATTGACGCATTCATGGATGTAAATCGCAAATATGAACGTAAGTGTAAGGGTGAAAGTATACTCCCTTTTTATCCAAGAGTGTGAACTCCGTGGCTCGACGGGGCACAACGTTTTGCCTACCCCGTAATAGTGCGAGTATTTTTAGCATCGACTCTTGAAAAGTGTGACATTTTCCTTCATTTGTTGGAACGTGTGCATGGTTCTTGGACCTTGCCCTGCGATTCATTTTATATAAACATGAGGGTGAAAATACTTACAAACTTTATTCTTGTCCTTTATGCAAAAGGGGTTTATCGACATATGTTGAGGGTTGTCCCCCCCCCCCCTTTGGATGTGTTAGAGCACTGCTCCTCCTCGCACTTTGATAGCGGAATCTTTCGGCCGACAACTTCTCTTTCATAACTCGGCGTCGAGGTTGCCCCCATAGTAGACATGCCCTGTATTTTTCATGAGAAGTTGTTGACCTTGGTGTCGGTCGCGTTTCGTGACCTACACATGTAGGGTTTCCTATGTATGGAGTTGCCCCCATAGTAGGCGTGTTTGCGTTTTGGATGCGGGTTGCTAGTCTCTATGCCGACTTTCGTTTTACGACTTCCATGCATCATACCGCCTGTCGTAGCAGGTCTGCTCGTTGTATTGAGTGTAGGGCATTGCTCTTAGTGTTGGCTACACTTATAGCATACTCACGCAAGGTTGTCCTTGTGACGGGCACACTTAAACTCTGGATGCGAGTTATTGTACCTCATGTTGGTACGTTGGTGCACACGTGTATCGTGATGTGCCTGTTATACTTAACTTCTGAAAGTGATTTGTTACTCGTCGTGCTGAAATGTCAACGCACGTGCACTGCACTGCACTGCCCCCGTAGCGGTTATACTTAACTTCTGAAAGTGAGGTGCTAAACATCATGTTGATGTGTCAATGCGTGTGTACACTGCGTTGCTCCTGTGGTTGGTATGCCTTGCGTATGTCTCTCGGTTGACTTACGTAAGGGGATGAACATGAGTGCGTGTCCACTTCTTGACTAGAGAAAGGAGCATGATTCTTCCGATCAGAAAAAAAGTACCATTTGTGGTGGCTCAGTTTGGAAAGCATTTGTTCAACCTGTTGTGAGTCCTGATGTTCACTGATGTCACCCTTTGGTCGGGTGTACGTTTTGGTTGAACGTCGATCCATGCAAAAGAGTACGTGATCACGTTTCTTACTTAGGTCGCCTCCTCCTTTTTAGCGGAGGATCGTATGAGAGTTTTCTTCTCGTGACTCCAACTCTTTTGATTTTGAGTGAGTTGAGGTGCCTTGTTATTCGTTTGTGATCTTGAGTCGTTCGTCGTTCCTTTCTAGGTCATGGGAATGAGATTGATTCCTTGCTGTGTTGATTCTCCCCCCTCTAGGGATCAATCTATTTCCAGAGTCTATCTTCATTCTTATGAGTCACTTGATTGCTTTTGTGTCGTATCAATATGGTTTGTTGCGTTCGACCATATTCTTATGTCGATATTTTGAACTTGTCTTCTTGTTTCCGGAGCAGGTGTCCCCAAGTTGGCTTGGAGGTTGTTATGATTTGTTGTGACTCTGATTGTTTATTATTGTTTGCTAGCCTCATCATATATTTTGTCTGTTTCCTATTCGTGTAGGTTTGACGACTTTGAAGGTGCGTTTGGCATACCTATGGGGTTATGTGATTAGTCTTTGCGTTGTAGTTCTTACTTTTGGTGATGGGTGTAATCATCGCCTTTCATTGAGGTTCCTTTCTTTTGCCATGGCTCCAATAGAAAATTTCTGCTTGAAAGTTTGATGGATACTGCTCTTGATTTAGCATCTACTATTATCAGAGTTGTGGTCGTTATGGGGATCATTTCTTTATATGCCCCCCTGAAAGTGCTTGCCAGGATTCTCCGTTTTATTGTTGATTTCGCGGAATAGAGAGGTTGTCTTCATAATGAGGACGTCTCCTACCTTGTATCATTCAGGAATTTTGAAATATAAGTGCAGACCTTTGTTGAGTATGTGAAGGGTATTGATTTTCCCTTTGTCTTGGATTTCCTCTTAAGGGTAGATGTAGGCTCTTTAGGTTTGTGGTCGTATTAACATCTTCGTAATGTATGTACTTGATAGCCGTTTCGTGATGTGTGGACATGATAGCCACTTCTCGCTCTGTGGACATGATAGCCACTTCGCAATGTGTGGACATGATAGCCACTTTGCAATGTGTGGACATGATAGCCACCTCGCGATGTGTGGACATGATAACCATTACGCGATGTACGGAGTTGTGCTTTTGCCTTCCGTGCTTATTGGCAAACCCGTCATGAATGTTTTAACCATTATGTTTTTATATCATGAGTATTGTTTCATACCTTTGTTGCTATAGTTGCCTTTTGTTTAGGCTATGCTTGTCGGGTTTTTTCCCGTGTCTCGTCTTGTCGGATGTTGTATCATTTATGCTTTTTGGGTGTTCCCTTCATGAGTTGTGCTTTTCAATGTGCAAGGGCGATGCTTTGTCGAAAGTTGTGCTTGACCATGTTCAAGTCGGATGCCAACCGAGGTCACGCGAGGGCGACATGCAAGACAGTAAAGTTTGTCAGAGGTTGCCTTGGGCGACTTGTAAGGGAATTCTTCTTCGTAGGTCGTTTTGCATGACTTTTGATTTGCTTGCCTATTGTTGCATTTCTTCTCCTTTTTCGGAGTGTCCTTTCATTACTCCACTTAATTTTTGTAATACATGTATTGCCATCATAACCATACTTGCATTTCTCATGTAACCTTACTTGTATAAAAGAAGGTCTTTTCAAGATACGTTCTTGGGAACGTTGCAAATTTTTCCTTAGGATACGCTCCTATGAGCGTCGAGTGTGTGCGCAGGATATGCTCCTGAGTGTGTTTAAAATTTCTTATGAGGTAACCTTTTGAAGATGATCGGTGATCACACGATACGCTCTTGGGGGCGTCGAAAGTTGTTCACAGGATTGGCTCCTGGATGGCATAGATTGCAGGATTGGTTCCTGGAAGGCACGGAATGTAATCGCAGTGTATGAACTACTTTCAAGATACGCTCTTGTGGGCGTCAACAAATGTTCGCAGGATAGGCTCCTGGATGGCGCAGTTCACAGGATTGGCTCTTGGAAGGCACTGAATGTGATCGCAAAGTATGAACCGCTTCAACATACGCTCTTGTGGGCGTCGACAACTGTTCACATGATTGGCTCTTGGAGGGCACAGAATGTGGTCACAGTTTGAAATTGCTCTCAAGATACGCTCTTGGGGCGTCGGAAACTGTTCTCATATTGGCTCCTGGAGGGCACATAATGTGGTCGCAGTGTAAATTTACTCTCAAGATACGCTCTTGGGGACGACGAAAACTGTTCGCAGGATTGGCTCTTGGAGGGCACAGAATGTGACCGCAGTGTAAAACTACTCTCAAGATACGCTCTTGGGGGCGTCGGAAGCTATTCACAAGATTGGCTCCTGGAGGGCACATAATGTAACTTTTACCTGATGTTATTTTCTAGGTAGTGGGCATCTTTAGTACGCCTTCTAAATCCTTACTTGGGTTTTCTTTCCTCAATATTTCCTGTTACCTGAGCTTTTCCTGAGTGTGAGAGATTGCCTTTCGAGGGAAATGGTTGTTGTCGCCAATTTGGGGCGAGTCCGTACAAGGAGTTGAGGTTGTTTCCCTCTTATGTCACTTCTTCTAGGAGGAGTGGTACTGTGTGTTCTTGTTACCTTTTGCTTCTAATCTCCACTTTTATATTTAGGTGGAGTACCAAGCACTTGTTCATTTGGTGCCCCCCAAGTTGCTTGGTGGTCACACCGTCTTTCATGTTTTTCCATTGAATACCCCTTGTTTATTTCCTTGTTTTAGTGCCCTTCATGCTTGGGGCTCCCTAATCTTGTGCTTTCTTGAATATGCCTGCTTTCATAGGTGCGATGGGTACCAGTTTCAACACTTACTCTTTCTCATGCTTGTTTGCTTCAATCATAGCCATGGTTTGAGCCATATCCTTATCGGATATATCTCTTGGAGTTGGTAGGGAAGCTTTTGCTTTTGGGTGGGCGCGATTTCCGTTCCTTGTATTTCATGCATCTTCAAGTTTTCTTCCTTGGTTATACCTTCTTGACGGTTCAACTCTTTCTTTAGCTTCTTTCAACATTTAGTAGGATGTTGGTTCTTACATCTCTTTGCCTCCCCTCTTGATGTGAGAGTTGGCACGTTGTAGTTATATTTCTCATGTATGTGTTATCAAAGTTTCGAGTGTTTCCCTTGGTGACTTCCTCTTGGCAGTGCCCGCATTCGGGGTGACTTGTGGATCTTTTCCCCCTTTTTCTTTGTGCTTTCGAGTCAGGAAACTTGCTTAGACGATAGTGTCTTGAGTTGTTTATCTTGAAGTTGTGTTTCAGACTGGTGAGTCTGATCAGTGTGCCTTGTGTCGAATTTGGGGATCCGATCGGGCTATAATAATCTTCTTGAAGTGTTGTGGGACTTGGTGTGCTTCGCCTTTACCCTTACCTTGTATTATTTTCGAATGCTTTTAAAGAGTGTCAACTTGGCAATGTTTCTCTTATCTCAAATTTTGATTGTAAGCCCTCCTTGAATTAGGACTTGAACTTAAAGATGATGTTTTCCTCTAGGTTTGTCGGTGTTGTCTCGTGATTTTCCGTGGGTTTTCCCCCATGTTGGATATGCCTTATAGGCTAACTTAATTAGAAGTTGTGCTTGTATTGCGGACGTACATGTTGGTGGGAGATGTTGAATTGACGGATTCCCCCCCCCCCCCCCCCCCCCCCTTTTTCCTTTGTTGTAACCTTTTTTCTTTGTTGTAACCTTCATTCACTAAGTATTTGTCGTATAACCTTAAGGGCAGGATTTTCCACCGGTGGCCCCTTTATTGAGATTTTCCTCCTTATGAGACATCATATACAAGTTCATACCACCCAACGACAAGGTGCTTGGTGTAGGTGTGCGTTTAGTGTAAGGGTCGATCTCGAAACATTAATCCCATGTTGTTGAGTTGTGGATTGGTTTGTCTTGAATTTCGAGCTTGGAGAACTCTTATCATGCCCAAGGTCCTTGATGGGAGGTATGTCTCATTTTTCACATTCCCGTTGTGGCACTATCTCTTTTGTAATTTGTGTCTTTGAAGTTTGTCGTTGGGGATGTGGAATGTTTCTTCTCTAATTAGAGTATGCTTCTGGTTGGGTTAAGCTTGCTGACATCACTCGTGATTAAAATTCCTTTATTGTAGTCACCTTTTCTGACGGGTATGTAAGATCACATAGGTCAGGTGGTGTTCTTATATGGATTGCTTAGTAGGTGAGTCGTTTGACACTGATGTATTTTTTTCCTTGTTTTTCTTCTTCGTCGTTTCAGTAGGTCTAGTTTAAGTCTCTCATTCCTTTTTTACTAGTTATCCTGTATGATTCGCCGTGGCGTTGGGATGTCATTGGAATGGTGCCCCCACTTGTTCATTACTTCGTAGAATTTCTTCAATGAGATGTTAAGCGCATTTTTCTTCTTACTCAGGAGCGAACCTCTAAACTTGAGCATCTTTTTTGAGGTTATGTATCTGAATATACCTCTTGGAAGTGTGAGTTTATCTCTTGAGTTGTTTCCTGAAGGAGGGTAGATCGAATTGGTGATCTTGTTCAAAAACGTCAGACAGTGTTTTGAGTCTTGTCAGCGGATCCAAATAGTGACGTCGTGTATCAGATGTGCGCGTCCGATCAGGACGACTGCTATGAGTCAGACTCAGAGCTCCACATGGTCGATTACCGCTTCTTGGGATGTTTATTTCCATACATTTCCGGGGTTCCAGACATCTCCTCTTGTTTATACCGTTTGCCATGAGAGGCTTTGTTTTCCTCTTGGCCCTTAAGCGTGAGGGGTTATTATAACGCCTTCTTGATAATGTGTAGTTTTTGTTTTTGCTCTTTTCTAGTTCGGATCGCCCTTTGTTGTGTAATCTGGGAGGACGACGGTGCTGACAGTATGTCTAGCTTTATCTGTTATGCAGGTTTCTCCCACTTGTAGGAAGGTTCTCTTGCAAAACCAGTATTCTTCCATTGTCGAAGCTTTTGATGACACTTGCGATGACTATGGGATCACTATTTGTTTTTCGATGTTATCTTGTTCTCCATATCTTGGTCTGGGAGTTAGAATTTTTCTCCCCCCTCTTGTGTTGGGTATACACTTGGTTTGGGTGCGCAATGTCGGTGCGAATGCTTTGAGGGTGTACGCGCTTTTGAAAGTATGCACACTTGGTAGGTGGTAGTTGTGTGATGCAATGGGTTCTTCGACGTGACCCACTTAATGGGGTAAGGCAATGGTAACTGATGCGGTGATCAGTGAGAGCTCGGCGACATGGGGTGGCTTGGGGGAGGAGGCGACACACTTGGGTGATCAATTCATAACGATTGAAAATCAATTTGGTTCTCTAAGTCGAGATGGGTTTTTCCAAATGTTCGACCCTTCCCCTTTTGCGCTTTCTCTTATTCCCTATTTTCCCCTGTCATAAGATAGGGGGTTTGCCATGCATAGTAATATCAAAGTATTTAGATAATTGAATGTGTAGTGAAAGATTACTCCCTGTATTTTTCGCGTGAGTGTCCCAGTCTGGAGCTTCGCTTTCCTTGAATTGAACAGATTTTTGCTTCCTTTTGAAACTGATCCTTGTATCGACTGCCTTGTTGTATGACGGGCGCGATGTCTAAATGCCTCATCTTTAGCTATCTCTTGAATTGGACGATTTCGGTTGACGATGATTCCGGTCGATGACAGTTTCAGTTAGAGACGATTTTGGTCGGCGGCGATTTCGGTCGTCGGCGATCCTTTCATCGGGTCTAGTTGGTAGCGATGAAAAAACACTGGCAGTCGAATAGCGATTGTCGGCGGTGACAATTGTTGCGATGACATAGGTTGCGACAGCGGCTGTAAACGTAGTCGCAATGACCGGGGTAGCGACGACGGATTAGCACTCCATCGTTGGTTTTTCCTCTGGTTTCCTTGCTCGTGAGGTATGTATGTCTCTTTGGTTGGACAATGCACCTCCTCTTGAAAAGCCATTATGAATGACTTTTGTATTGGATAGTCGATCACCAATCCACAGGGAGTGGTGAAGTATTGTTGTTAGTGCTCATGGTTTGCTTAGCTTGGCTTGGCTTCTTGTTCGGAGCCCACAGCCATCGCCAAGTGTTAAGACATGTGTATCGGGTTGATGGGGTGTCGATCCGAATAACAATCTTACGGGTGAAATTCCTTCCTTCGCGATCTGATTCCTTCGAAATGCTCGTTGGGTTCAATCACTGACGTTGGATCCTTCGTGATGTTGGGTAGTCTATACTTCGGGTTGTCGTATGTCAAAGTGTCGAACCGTCGGACTGCCGGGGCCTCGTAATGTTGGAGGTTTTCAAGCCCTTAAAATGGCTAAGTGTTTGGGTGTCCGTACATGTAGTTGTTCATACATCATGTCGTTCGTACGTCAGGTCGTTGACTCAAGGGTCGTGAGTTGACGGATTGTTGAGACTCCCAAACGTCGGGACATCGCTCCTGTGTAGTCCGTGTGCGTTCCTCCTAACACCTGCAAAAGGGACAACATCGAGACCACATAGGGGGGAGGGTACTCGATGAACCCTCTTTGATGCCTAAGTCAGTATATCATTCTAGGGAAATAAAGTAGAGAGAAGGCAGAGCATAAATATTTCAAGTCACATTAAGTTCAAATGAAGGGAGGTGATGTTCTATATATAGGCTCAAGGGAGATTAAGGTGGTTAATGACACCGTTAACTCCTAAACGAGCCCAGTTAACAAATAATAAAGGGATTAGACCTTTAGCAAGCATGGGAGGGTTCGTGATATTTTCTAAGGGTCGGACGTGCAAAGTGAGGTCGGATCATCGCGAGCGACGGTTTGGATGACAGTGTTCCGGATGTCGCGTACACCCTTTGGGCAAGAATACTACACGTCGGAAGGGTGTCGGGACCTTCGGGGTCGGACGAGAGGTCTGACCCCGAAGGCTTGGGGTCGGACTAGCAGGTTTGATCTCACCCTTGGTGAGATCGGACCAGAAACGCGTCCGGTGAGCGTTTTTTCTCGTCCGGAACGATTTGCTGTGGGTGATGTGTTCGGGTCAAAATTTTGATTTGCAATCGTTCGTGAGGTAATTAAAATAATACAATCCGAATGAAAACGGGTCTAAATTGAGCGTATATCCATCATTTATCACTTCAAAGTCTGCTCTTATTATATTGGAATGAAAAGTCTACTGAATTTATCAAAATATGCGTGGAGAACAACAACCCAGAAGCTCTTTATCGGGAAACTGTGATCAGATTCTTCAATCGGGGTGATTTTGAAATGGGTCTTAAGTATTTGAGGGTTGCAACAAATGAGAGATATCTGCAAGCTTGTTATGTACTAACAATGATCTTCATCTTGAATGGGAAGAGAAGAACAAGTGATGCAGTTAAGCTTCAGGCTTTTGGGTAGGGTTTGTACATCTAGAAATGAGAACGAATGTTGCGAGAAGCTGAAGGCTGAAGTTGAAAATTTCTGGCCTAACCTGGATCACCTTTGGTTCATACAAACAAAACCTAACGATCGACGCATGAAGAAGCATTGTAGGAAAATGCATAAATGGTCGGGAGAGTATAACTATTTTGAGGATCCAAACTGCATACTATGTCGATGTGATACTGAAATTGATAGAAGATATCCATTCTATGTTCCTGCTTAGTAATTTAGTAGAAGGTCTTATATGTTGAGTTTGTTTTATTAAAAAAAACAAATTGCAAATAACAATTCTTATATTGCAAGTTTTACAATTTCTTATCAGTTCACAATTCATGTATTGATCTTTTTACGTATTATTATTATATATAAATATAGATATTTATATTTATATTTGCAATTTGAATTTTATGCTCCTATGTAGTATAGTAATGATCATCACTATTAAAGTTATTAAACTCAAATATATAAAGAATTACTGCTTGCATTCTCATCGATTTCAGTATGTTCACTACTTTAAGAAATTAAATGGTCCATGAAGACAACATAATAAAATCATAATCACGAATAAAGTAAAAAAAAAAAAAAAAAATTAAACTAACCAATAAGATAGAGTTCGAAGTCAAATATCATTCTTTAATCGGCCGGAGGAACCAGTAATATATAACATATCTGCAACATAAACCACAGCTAAATGGGCACTAGTAATCTATCGGAAAAAGGTTAGAAAATATTTTATATGTTTGATCAAATGTTCACTTTTCGTGTCATAGGTTTTATTTTTAGATTTTTTGTGCCATATATTTACATTTTTGTAGACTTTTGGTGCTTCCGTTAGTCAATAGTTAAGTTTGACCGTTAAATACTTTATTTTGTTCAATTTAGTTATCCAATTTATATTCCTAACTTTTAATTTTTACAATTTAGCGCCCAAATATTACAAATTGGACCTAGGTCAAAATTGACCGAGTTAGGGACCGACCCACGGTTGGGTCGGACCCTAGCTAGGTTACCCAGACCCGACGACCCTAGCCAGGGTTAGACCCAGCCGTGGGTCAGGCCCAACTGGGTTAATTAATTAATACCTATTTGGTTCGTTAATTAGGGTCAATTGGATCTTAGGGTCAAATTGTCCCAGCTGGGATCAGATCCACAGCTGGGTCTGACCCTAGCTAGGGCCATCCGAGTAAAGCTAGGGCCAGACCCCGACTGGGTCAATTTGACTTTAATGTCCGATTGATCCCAACTAACGAACCAAATCAGTATTAATCAATTAAAGTTAATATCTAAAATGATACAATGTTTTAATGGTGTTCTTGACAATATTTAACGGGGAACAATGTTATCTTGAGGCACACTAGCTTCGTCACTGCTCATGCCAAATATATTTCTGACATGTTTAGTGCGCATCTCTTGTACAAAATAAAACTTATAATTCAAATTTGGATAGACATCTTTAGAGTGCATCTCTTGAAAAAAAAACAAAATGTAATTTGAATTTGGAGGTTAATTTGGATAGACTTGAGAAGTGATAAATATGATAATATGTTTGAGATTTGCACAGCCAGGCCCATGAGTCACCCAGCATACTTTTTTTTTGAACATATAACACCCCTACCATGAGTGAGATGTATGAGAGATATAAAAGAAGCTGAGATTTTGATTTCAGCTGGGGAGAAGAACTGCAGCCGAATCTGAAACCTCATCGAAACCCTCAAGCAATGGATAATTGGAAACAACACTTAGAGAGTTCAATTTTGCAAATCACACCATACCATGAATTGAGGAAATTACCAAGGATGTCCTTAAAAAGGTGCACAAGCAACTTTACATAAACAAGCTCTGAAAATTTTAAGTCTAAGTAATGGTGTGAGTGAGAGGTATCACTGAGAGACTCCAAGCCACTTGGTGAAGTTGTCAAATTCGGTGTAGTCACTGTCAGAGATCATGGTTTTGTACCACGCCTTACCCGCCGCCTTGATTTTTGATGCATCCTCCTACACAACATCAATCAGTAAGCCATCCTTCCTCAAATGCATGCATGTACAAAGCATAACATCTCAAACACTAGCTAGTTGTACCATCAGCAAGCAATTTTCTTCAATATTTCCTTCCAATCCAGTTGAATTATCATTATAGCTAATATCACCACTACTCTTGCTTGGCAATTTATAAAACAGATACAGACTAGAATACTTACTATTCACAGTGTGCAACCAAGCCATTCTATACCTGGTAATTATTAATAATGAAGCTTTTGAGGGCAAACAAGCACCTTTAAGGTTAAGCAAGAGATGGGAATATTCATTATACAACAACTAATCAAACTAATGACCTTGAAACTTTACAAGCTTCAGCATATTATAGAGAAACAAGCAAAATACATTAAGGGGCAG
Source organism: Clarkia xantiana subsp. parviflora (assembly GCA_036873135.1). Classification (NCBI taxonomy): domain Eukaryota; kingdom Viridiplantae; phylum Streptophyta; class Magnoliopsida; order Myrtales; family Onagraceae; genus Clarkia; species Clarkia xantiana. Next base: position 11,430,052 of record JAPTYO010000012.1, on the reverse strand, counting down.
CATCATGGAATACTCAATACCGTGAAAAGCCAGCACATGATATAAGAGAAAATTAATGAGGATATACAGATAATCAAAACCAACAAGCTTAAAGCCTATAGATATTCAGATCAATTCTATAAATACAATTGATTCTGCAGAATGTGAATGACAACCGAGTCAAAAGCCTCATCAAAATCAAACACTATGCAACTATAGTGCATCAGCCTTTATTCTAACATTTCCAAGTTAAAATCGTCAATATGTACCTGAAGCAAAAGTAAAATGAGATTACCTTGGTGATGGGACTCCTTTTCTTGTTAAGCTTCTCCTTCTTAGCCTTTAGTCGCTGCTCCTCAGCTAGAAGAGCCATCCTCTTAGCAGTCTTGGCATAGGGGTTCAACCTCAACATGGTGTTAAGGTTCTTCAATGGGTTCTTCTTCAGTGTTGCCCTCTTGACCTCCTTCTTAATTGGTCTCACCACGGACTGCACCTCGTCCGAATTTATGATCCTAGCCAAATCAGCATTCACCATCTTGGCTCTGGGCAGAACATAACCCTTCTTCTTCTCTGACTTCTTGTCAAAGGACCCATAGATAGAGTCAAGTTTCTCAAACGCAGACTGGGTCCAGATAACAAACCTTCCGAGATGGCCACCAGGGGCGAGTTTCAGGAGGTTAAGCCTCTCAACATTTGCAAGTTCGACTCCAGGAATGTTCCTAAATGCCTTCTCAATGCTAGACCCTTCGGTTCCATACACAATCAAAGGACCTTTGCGGTTAATGTACCTACGATTACGCATCTTACCCTTACCAGACCTGATTCCAATACTATCCTTAGCCTTCTCAGCATCAGCGTAAGCTCCGATCTGCTTTAAAGCCTTGATCGCAGCCGATGTCTTCTCAATGCCCTCAGCAGAGTCTCCAACAACCAGAGGCATCTCAGGCACAGACTCGATCCGGTGGCCACGAGCCATGACTAGAGACGGGACTGCTGTGGCAGCGATAGCGGAGACTACAGCATAGCGCTTCTGGTTGATGTTGACCCTACGGTGCCAGCGGCGCCAGATCTTGGTCGGAGCGAACATGCGACCACCTCGGCACATGTTTCCGAATGCTGCCTGACCGGCACGGTGGGTACCGCCGCCGGGAACTCGGGGAATACGGGATACAGCACGTCCAGTACCCCATGACTCGGCTGATGTCTGATGCCCTGCTTTCTTAGACACAGCATATGGCTGGCGTTTGTTTTTGGAGATTTGGTCGTGGATGAAGCTGACGATATCGGGTCGGATCGCGGCCTTGAGGACGTCAGGTAAGGGAACGGTGACGGCGGTGTCGGTAGCCATGTCACCCTCCAAGGACTGGACGGTGACTAGAGGACGAGCGGCGGCGGCCATTTCTGAGAGGTCTAGGGTGGAGAGGAAGGAGGCAGGGTTTTCGAGGGAATTGAAGAAATCTAGGGTTTGCGGTATATATACTAGATAGATGCAGGGTTTTGAAAATCTGACCGGTTCTTGAACCGGATGAGTGGCCGGTTCGTCTAGCGGTTCGCTAAAACAAGTCTGAAAATGCACGTAGAGATTCTTAGAGATTTTTAGATGGATAAAGATTCTTCAAATCCTTTGATTTCTGGCTGGTTTTGTATATTTTCATGTGCAGAATGAAGTGTTGACTCGATTGATATAGTTTAATGCTTATCCATGGGAAAAATCACTCAAATACCGGTGAGATTCATGAACGAAAATACATAATAGCGTAACTCTAAGATGCACAGTCCTCAAAGTAGTATAAATTAGTGTGAATTAGTGTGATGTAGCGCATCTCTCAGATGCGCAATCCATATTGCACATCTGAAATTGCGCTATTGGGTATTTTCTTTCGTAAAACCCACAATTCCTTGTATTTGAACTGCCAAACATAGGTGGTATTTGGGCAATTATCCCGAAGTTGTGTTGATAATGGATCTTACAGTAGTATCACACAGATAAACTGTCTTTGAATTTGTTCATCTCATGCATTGACCTCATTGTGCATGTTATAAAAGAGATTAGTCTCTTTTACTGTTACGTCTGTTTAGTGATATGTAGATAAATGAAGTTGATATTTGGCAAAAAAAAAAAAAAAAAAAAAGATAAATGAAGTTTGTAAACACCTAATTTTGGTTTTCACGTAGCACGTTCAAAATGTCATACGTGACGCGTCAAAAAAATGAAGTATTTAAATATGGAAGGCCGCAAAGTTTCTAAAGATAGGACTGGTTTAAAATAGGATAGTGTATATGCATTATTTATTGTAAAATATTTAGAAAATATATTATGTATATTTATGGTAAAATACATAAATATATAGGTATATTTTCGGAATATTAAATGCATATATTTTTCAGATTTTATTTTCCTAGTTTAAGGGTCCTAGTTTAGCTATAAATAGGGTCCTTTGTTACATGTAAAATCACACAACCACAATAATATTACATCAGATTTTGGAACCCGTGCAGATTTGTCTTCTAGTGAATAAAGTTTTTTTTTTTTTTTTCCTTCACTCATCCTGTCCGGCCAAGGTCTGCCGGAGCTCCGCCAGCAGCAGCCACTCCTCCGTACGCTGCTCGCCCAGCCACCGGAACCGTCCCTGCTCAGTCCGCTGCCAAGCTCACCGGAGCCACCAAAACCGGTGTCCGCTGCCATCCGGTCCTCCCCGCCTGTGATTGACTGCCTCCGGTGTGTTCCTCCGCCCCGCCCGTCGCCCTGCTTGGTCGTCCGCCGTCCCTACTCGACCTCCCATCGCTGCTGCTCCGATCCTGCCCGTCCCCGAGCCGACCTGCGCCTTCGCCCGACGGAAGCTCTGTTCCGCTCACCTCCGCGAAGCCCGTCCTCAGATCTCGTCCGCTGGCCACTGGTCCACTTCGCCGGATTCGTTATTCCCGCCACCGTCTGGTTGCCGTCGTCCCTGCGCGCCCCAGGTCCTGGATGCCGCCCGCCCTGGTCATGGCCGCCGTCCCTCCAGGTGCTGCAGAGCAGGTTTGCTCTCTGTAATTCCCGCTGTTAGTTTTTTTTTTAATATTATTATTATTTAATAACTAGTTTTTTTGTTATTTTCTATTATTTAATATTATTATCATGTTGTGTTAATTAGATAGTTAAAATTTAAATTTAATTAGATAGTTTTTGTAAATATGTGTATATGACATGTAATTTTTAAATTGTATCATGATTTTGAGCATGCTTAATTCCGTTTAGATTTTAACTTAATTAAGAGTTTTTTTAGATGTTTAATAGTTTTTTTTTCATGCTTAGATTTGTCGTTAATAATAGTTTCGCGTAAAAATTAGTTTAGTTTTTTTTTATAACATTAGATTAATTAGTCGTAACGCATATTTAAATTTTAAAATTGGCAAATTAAGTGAATTGAGTACCGAAAGGGCGTAATTAAATATCTATATTTTTAATTCGTAATAGAACCCCCGAACTCGAATTTCTGATCGTAGACCGATTTAATACATGGGTGTTTAATTCGTTATTCACTTAGGTAATTTAGGATTCTAGTTAGCCTTTATTAACTAGTGGCGACTCTATTCAAAATTCCACGTTTTCGAAACGTAAATCGCCATAGGTCAGATTTTAGGTCCGACAATTTGGCGACTCTGCTGGGGAGGGTTCGGGCTCATTATATTCGCTTATTGCCATGTTTTTTGAGTTTTTATATTTTATTATCTTCACCATTCTAACTTTGTTTTTTGTGTGACATGTACATTTTTTTAGAGTTACAGTTAACATTTTTCTTTTTGTGGCATTATATGAACTCGCACACACATCACTTTAGTGTAATATCCAAAATGCTTAAATCCCAGGGCAACTAGGAACCCCGGAGAGTTAGTAAGGGTACGACCGCGCGGCCGAGACACCGGAACGACTCAGAACAACTCCACTCGCTTGTTGGGAACCTATCAGTGGAACCTACCTTGTAGAGCAAAGCCACACATTTTTTACCCCCTAACATGTTGTGTTTTATCCGTGTTTTTTTGTTGTTGTAAAAAAGAGTCGTCAGGAAAACTGTAAGTTTTTTTTTAACTGTGTAATTTTTATTCTCATGCATTCATCTTCTTGCATTTTTTTAAAAAAACAAAAAAAAATTCAGCTAAGTGGTCGGACATTTAGAGATTTTCTTTCCGAACATGCATTTTGTATGCATTGTTTTTATAAAAAAAAAAACCTATTACCTGATTTTTTTTTTATTTCAAACTTGCGTTTCATACACATTATTTTTTTCTTAAAAAAACTCTTCAGGTAAGTTGTGATTTTGGTTAGCGCGTCGCGCATGCAAAAAAACATTTTAGAAAAAAATTGTGATTCCTCTTTAGCTATTAGAGCTTCTAATTTCGAACGTACATTCCACATGCATCATTTCAAAAAAACTTTTTACCTGAATTGTTTTATTTTTAAATAATGCATCAAATATGCATTAATTTTTTAAAAAAAATTAGATATACCGTAAGCTCTCTTAGTTTTAGAGCTCTTTGTTTAAAAAAAAAACATTTTACCTGATTTTTTTTAAAAATGTGAATCACATATGCATTATTTTCGGAAAAACCTTTCAGGTAAATTGTAATTTTCTTAGTTGTGGAACTTTTATTTTTAAGTTTGCATCTTGTATTTACTGTTGTGCATTTATGCATTCTTTAAAAAAAAAAAAAAAAAAAAAAAAAACTTTTCACCTGATTTTTTAATCTTGAGCAACCAAGATGCATTTTTTTTCCCTCATAAAAAAAACAAAAATTCAAGTAGTTTGTAAGTTTTCTCAACTGTACAACTTTCACCTCATGTACATCTCATAGGCGTTGTTTTAGGAAAAACTATTCTTTTTTTGATAGATTGTAAATCCTCTCTTAGTTGTTGAGCATTCCACTTGCATTTGTTTTTATAAAAAATTTACCTGGATTTTTCATTTTGTACATACATTCCATATGTGTCATTCAGGTAAACCGGTTGTAAGTTTCTTATCAGTAGAACTTTAACTTTCGAGCATGCATGAGCATTTAAAAAAAACTCAAAAGTGTCATTCGTTTTTATCCAAGGCGTATTGCACTTTTTCGGCTAGATCGTCTCAACCTTCGCCTGAGTTAGCGTTTTAAAAAAAGAGATTTGATTCTATTTTTTGAGAAAATAGTTTAAATGTGCAGTTGAGTGCGACCATTCGAGTTTAAACAAAGGACAATAAAATCTTTTTGAAAAAACTTTGTTTTGAGCATCTGTCATGCGTTCGAGCTAGATAGTGCACTCAGCAAACTCAGTAAACTCCAAGCTAGTGCAAAACACCTTAGATCATAAATTTTGATTCTTTCTGAAATATAATCAAAATTATGAAATGAATGGCATTAGAGCTTTCAAAAAATCATGCATGACTCATTTTATTCTTTGTACTAACTTTCGTGTTTGGTCTTTTCAGGTACCCTTGGATAGGTATCTTGTACATATAAGTTATGCCGGCTAAATGGGGCAACATAAAAAGAACGTGCAGTCATCCAGTTGCACGAAGCACAAATTGCGCACTCGGAATATCCGACGATCAGGTACGATGAATTATACTTGATTTTTCCTTGAGATTTGAGTGTCCCTACTCTTTTTGCAGATCAGACGACCACTTCGACGAGATCGCAACCACGTGAAGTGTGACTGCTCCAAAGAACTTACATTTCAAAATTCCACCCACCATATGTGGAATTCATACGCGTCCCCGAACCAAGCTGTACATCTGTTTTACGGTGAGGTCTAAAAAGGTCGGTGGTAACCAAGGGGCATCTCTTATTGAGATCGGTCATGTCCGAAGATGGGAAAATATCAAGAGATCATCAAGAGTCTCTTGAAGATTCAATGTGCTGATCGATGAACATTTTGGATGTCAAGCAAAGAGAACATTATTGTTGGTGCCTTCCATCAGAGGTCCAGGGGCATTTACTTTCCGGCAGGTGTTCTTATACAAGTTGAGATTTCTAGATGGAGCAGGAAAATCAGGACATGGAATCCATTCACATATGGAGCAAATTTCCATTAAAAATGTTAGGCACCCAGGTAAGAGAAGTCGTGATCAATTTTCTCCCCGAAATTTGATTTTTTTTTTCCCTTACTCACTGTGCAGCTCGGATAATTATCCAAATAAAAGCCTCTGAAGAGCACATCTCGTGCACGACCCTTTGCTCACCAACCATTCTTGTGTCAGTTGCCAAATTTTTCTCGCGCAATATCTGTGCCCCAATGCGGACTACTCCACGTCATCCATGTGTGTTCATTGGTCAGTCCATTCATAGAGAATGTGACGAGCCTAACCCGATTGGTGCTGCTAGCTATGGGGCATCCCCAGACGAGATTAAGCAATAGTCGGGGCATTTGAGAATCCGAGATTAGAAATCATTACATATGTCATCAATTGGTCATAGGGTCAATCCAGGTCGTCGACGCGACCAACATATTTCGAATCAATCAGCTGAGTCCTTCTCAAGAAGATGTTTTGAATTAAAATTTTCAAATTTGCCATTAGGGGCTGTTGTTGATTATTTTCGTTAAATTTTCTTTTTCAAAAAAAAAAATCATTTTCTTTAGGGTCACAGCCGCCCTTTAATCGGCTACAGAAAAATAAAGGAGTTTTCACGTAAATTTTGTGAGAGCAGTGGAAAAATAGAAGGGTCACAGTTGTCCATAAATCAACTATAAATAAAAAGGGTCTCACTCGTCCCTAAAACGACTACAAAAAGGGCCACGGCCACCCTTCAAATGGCTACAGATAAAGGGTTCTCCTGCAACATCAAAGCGGGAAATAGGTGAAAGGGCCACAGCCACCCTCCAAACGGCTAGGAATAAAAGAGTGACCCCGCGAACCCTGTGAGGGCGGGAGAATAAAAAGGGCCACAGCCACCCTTAAAATGGCTACACAAAAAGAGCGATCCCGCGAACCCGGTGAGGGCGGGAAAATAAAGAAAGGGTCACAGTCGTCCCTCTAAACGGCTACAATCAAAAGAGCGCTCCGGAGCATCAACGACGGGTATTAAGTGAAATGGTCACAACCACCCTCGAAATGGGTACGTAAAAAAAGTGTTTCCCGGATCAGAGACGAGGAATGAAGGGCGACAGCCACCCTCCAAATGGCTACGATCAAAAGAACTCCCGCAAAATTGACAACGGTGAGAAGAGGGTCACAACCACCATTCAAATGGCTACAAATACTCCCGCATCTAGGCGGAAAATAAAGTACGAGTCACAGCCACCGTTTAATCGGCTATCAAATAAAGAGTGCTTCCGCTAGGTTGAAAACCCGAAAGGGCGGCCTAGGCAAAGTCAGGAAATGAGGGGCATGGTTGCAAATTCATAAATTGCAATCATGGCAAAAGGAGAGAAAATAAAAACCGAGGGGCACGGTCGGAAATCTCTCAATCGACCGTGGCAAAAGGAGAGAAAAAAGAGAGATTCTTAAAAAAAAAAATGAGAAAAGAGAAAGATCCCGCTAAGTTGTCACACCATGCGCAATTTAGGCAAAAATTAGGGACAAACATTCGTGCGCCTGTGTATTATCTAACGGTACAGCGTTTTCCAAGTCAACATCACGGCAAGCGGGACGGTTACAGTCTGCTCTCGCGAGTCACCATTCAAGGATAAGTAGGACAGTTACAGTCTGTTCCTACGAGTCAACTTCATGACAGGCGGGACGGTTACAGTCTGCTCTCGCGAGTCACCATTCAAGAATGAGTAGGATAGTTACAGTCTGTTCCTACAAGTCAATTTCACGGCAAACGGGACGGTTACAGTCTGCTCTCGCGAGTCACCATTCAAAGATGAGTAGGACTGTTACAGTCTGTTCTTACAAATCAACCGACGATCGGGATCTGAAGTGGTCCAGCTTTCTGAGAGTCACCCCCGACGAACGAAGTCTTAGTATTCATCCCTCGCAAGTCACGCCATTAGAGGCACTTCTCCAACGGACGCCACTAATGGCTCTTCTCCGACATACGCCGCTAGAGACATCACCAAAGGGTCTCCGGTACGGTCTGACGTAGAGGTCTTCCGCCACCAGAGGCATCACCAAAGGTTCTCCGGTACGGTCTGACATAGAGGTCTTTCGCCACCAGAAATATCACCAGAGGTTTTCCGGTACGGTCTGACGTAGAGGTTTTTCCGTTACCACTCGCCACTAGAGGCGTCACTAGAGGTTGTTGGTACTGTCTGACGTAGAGGTCTTCTGTTACCAATCATCACCAAAAGTTTTACTTTACAGCAGGCCACTGGAGGCTTTACTTTTCCGCACACCATTGGAGGCTTTACTTTTCTGCACGCCACTAGAGGCTTTAATTTTCCGCATGCCACTGGAGGTTTTACTTTTCCGCACGCCACTGGAGGCTTTTCTTTCTGCACCGCCAACCGAGGCTTTACTTTTCCGCACTACCAATGGAAGCACTGTCAACAGGGGCACCGCCGACGGAGGTTCTACTTTCTACATCACTAATAGAGGCACCGCCAACAGAGGCTCCACTTTTTTACACTTTCCGAAATAAGTCAGGAGTTTCCTTGAAGATTCGAAGACTCGAAAGAAGATATACTTCCTGACCAAAATTAGTGTTTACTCGTCTTTGGACAAATCCCCTCGAACTTGTTCTACGGGAATTCGCCCAAAGAGGGGCATGCTGTAAACACCTAATTTTGGTCCGCGCGTAGCACGTTCAAAATGTCATATGTGACGCGTCAAAAAAAGGAAGTATTTAAATATGGAAGGTCGCGAAGTTTCTAAAGATAGGACTGGTTTAAAATAGGATAATGTATATGCATTATTTATTGTAAAATATTTAGAAAATATATTATGTATATTTATGGTGAAATACATAAATATATATGTATATTTTCGGAATATTAAATGCATATATTTTTCAGATTTTATTTTCCTAGTTTAGGGGTCCTAGTTTAGCTATAAATAGGGTCCTTTGTTACATGTAAAATCACACAACCACAATAATATTACATCAGATTTTGGAACCCGTGCAGATTTGTCTTCTAGTGAATAAAGTTTTTTTTTTCCCTTCACTCATCCTGTCCGGCCAAGGTGTGCCGGAGCTCCGCCACCAGCAGCCACTCCTCCGTACGCTGCTCGCCCAGCCACCGGAACCGTCCTGGTCAGCCCGCTGCCAAGCTCACCGGAGCCACCACGACTGGTGTCCGCTGCCATCCAGTCCTCCCTGCCTGTGATTGACTGCCTCCGGTGTGTTCCTCCGCCCCTCCCGTCGCCCTGCTTGGCCGTCCGCCGTCCCTACTCGACCCTCCATCGCTGCTGCTCCGATCCTGCCCGTCCCCGAGCCGACCTGCGCCTTCGCCCGACGGAAGCTCTGTTCCGCTCAACTCCGCGAAGCCCGTCCTCAGATCTCGTCCGATGGCCACCGGTCCACTTCGCCGGAGTCGTTATTCCCGCCACCGTCTGGTTGCCGTCGTCCCTGCGCGCCCCAGGTCCTGGATGCCGTCCGCCCTGGTCGTGGCCGCCGTCCCTCCCGGTGCTGCAGAGCAGGTTTGCTCTCTGTAATTCCCGCTGTTAGTTTTTTTTTTTTTTTGTTTAATATTATTATTATTTAATAGTTAGTTTTTTGTTATTTTCTATTATTTATTATTATTATCATGTTGTGTTAATTAGATAGTTAAAATGTAAATTTAATTAGATAGTTTTTGTAATTATGTGTATATGACATGTAATTTTTAAATTGTATCATGATTTTGAGCATGCTTAATTCCGTTTAGATTTTAACTTAATTAAGATTTTTTTAGATGTTTAATAGTTTTTTTTTCATGCTTTGATTTGTCGTTAATAATAGTTTCGCATAAAAATTAGTTTAGTTTTTTTATAACATTAGATTAATTAGTCGTAACGCATATTTAAATTTTAAAATTGGCAAATTAAGTGAATTGAGTACCGAAAGGGCGTAATTAAAGATCTATATTTTTAATTCGTAATAGAACCCCCGAACTCGAATTTCTGATCGTAGACCGATTTAATACATGGGTGTTTAATTCGTTGTTCACTTAGGAAATTTAGGATTCTAGTTAGCCTTTATTAACTAGTGGCGACTCTATTCAAAATTCCACGTTTTCGAAACGTAAATCGCCATCGGTCAGATTTTAGGTCCGACAAAGTTGATACAGTTTCTTCATTTGGTAAAGTGCTCTTTACAATCTCCAAAAACTGCTTCTATCAATTGGTTAATGGACAAACTATAAAGCTAAACAGAAAATAGTTGTGTTGATAAACTTGAAATTTATTTAGTTAGTAAGGAGATCATCTATAACATTTTATGGTATCTTCTCTTGGCGGATTCGAACAAACATTTTCTAACCAGAGAATTTCTTTCAGAAAGGTGTAGAAGGAGATTAACAGCGAGAAGGTAAATATCAAGCCTATCGAAGAAAAAACAGTTGTTAGTGGCATCCATGCTGCTAGGGGTGGCAATTCGTGCTATCGTGCGTGACAATAATCGCGTCGTGCTAAACTTACTGAACACGAACACGCACGGTAAGCTTATCGTGCCACATTTTACAAACACGAACACGGCACGGATATTTTCGTGCGTGTTCGTGTCGTGCTATCGTGTTGTGTAAGGATATATAGTTGTACATCCCGAAACGAGATCTTTAAGCAAAAAATAAAAATAATAAACTTTATATAAAAAAAAACTATGATTAGTATGCCAATATTAATAAGTTAATAATATAGAGTATAAAAACACTAAAAATTAAATAACTAACTGAAGTTTTTAAAGGTAATAAATAAGATTTGTTTAAAAAATACTTAAGAATTAGTCTTAGTAGCACAACTTTATCGTGCTATCGTGCGTGTCGTGTTATGATACTCAAACACGAACACGACACGGAAGTTATATCGTGTTAATCGTGTTCGTGCTATCGTGTTATCGTTCTACTATATGCTAGCACGAACACAGTTTTTTCCGTGCGTGTTCGTGTCGTGCTATCGTGTCGTGTCACAAATTGCCAGCCCTACATGCTGCTACTACTTAAGCAGCAATGACACTTGACATGGAAGCAGAATCATGTTCGGTTTCATTAGAGAAGATCTTTATTGGTAAGTATATTACTATAACTTGAATGACATTTTTTTTCTTTCTATTTTGGTATCTTTAGATTTATACCATGTAAGTAATTCTCATAATCATCGGTAAGTGAATTAAGTTTTTCTTTTATTCTATCTAATTCGCATCCTCATTGGTCGGTATATTAAATTTTTTTTTTTCTGATTAGATCTTCAAATAAATATGTGTATTTATCTACGTAATGTAATGTTATGTATAATAACTTGAAAGATCTCTCTTTATTTTGGTTATTTTTCATATTTATGCCAAATAAGCAATTCGCACACTCATTGGAGGGTGAATCCACATAAGCAATTTGCATGCTCATTGATTGATATTTTAAGTTTTTTTTTTTTCTTTTTTCTTTTTTGTCATTAATTTTTTTTTCTTATTAGATCTCCAAATTAATATATGTATATATCTCTATCTATATATAATATAATATATTGATCTTTATAATAATGATAACATGATCGTGGAATAAAGTTTTTTTCTGATTAAAACTGCAAATTAATATACGTATATAATATAATAAGTTAAAACGCCTCTCTCATATTTTGGTTTAAATTAGGCCTCAATGCTGCAATGCATCTCTTTTTATTATTTTCTTTTGTACTTATGCTTGATTTCGCGTTACAACTGATTGAGTGATTATGACAATTACTCTCCAGTTCATATGCATTATAGCATATTCAACGACTCTGAAAGTTCCTCAATGTTGCAATGCTTGATTTTGCGTTACAGCTGATTGAGCGATTATGACAATTACTCTCTAGTTCATATGCATTATAGCATATTCAACGACTCTGAAAGTTCCTCAATGCTGCAATGCTTGATTTTGCGTTACAACTGATTGAGCGATTATGACAATTACTCTCTAGTTCATATGTATTATAGGCCTCAATGTTGCAATGCGTCTCCTTTTCTTCTTATATTCTTATTATTTTCATTTGTACTTATGCTTGATTTTGCGTTACAACTGATTGAACGATTATGACAATTATTCTCCAGTTATATGCATTATAGCATATTCAACGACTCTAAAAGTTCCTCTCCAGCTCAGGCAATGGGCATTTGGACATTTTATCTATTATTGCTTTGATTTCGACGAAACGACTTAGTTATTTGTGGATTTAATTCTGACGGTTCCTCTCTGTTTTGAGTAATAGAAATTTTCATTATTGTCAGTTCTATTCGTGGACCTAATTTTTTGTAGGTGTCCTAGGTGCTCGTTTTTTAATGAATAACTTGAATAGTCATCTAACTCTCAATTTGTGGTAGTGGTAAAAAAAAAATCACTATTAATCTAACTGAAAAGTTATTTAGATATCATGTTACTGTTTCAATAACTTTTTTTTTTTTGCCTCAAAATATCATACTTTATTCATCACAAAATTAGAACATCTACGGGGGGATAAATTCCCGGTCCTTAACAATCAACGACAAAAGAGAGGGCGGGGGTGTAAACACCCAATTATGAAAACACGACATCTTTCTAGATTGGATGGCAATCCAGTTCGCACAAGCGTTAACATTACGCGGAATAAACGACCATTGCACTACTTGCAACGCTAAGGAGTTTCTTAGGATGGTATCAATTTGTGTCAAGATTCTCCAGTTCTGTCTTTGAGCTTCTTTCCGCAAATGATGCATGGCCTCCATGGAATCGGACTCTATAACCACCTTAGTCAATCCTCTTGTAATAGCAAGTTGTATTCCTTCATGAATGGCAGCAACCTCTAATTCCAAGCTTCCCCCCCCCCCCCCCTTGATGAATAGTGCCCAAATCCCCCAATAACCTGCCCATGATGATCCCGAGCAATCCCTCCTAAACCACCTGTTTGTGACCTTACTTCCCATGACGCGTCGCAATTGATCTTTACAAACTCCGAAGGTGGTGGCTTCCAATGTTCTTCATTTCGTGCTTCATCCCTGTTCCGAGTCTCGGATTGTTGAGCCCTTCGTACTCCCCAAAACTCAGCAAATTCTCGTTGTGTCGCCTCTATCGTTTGTTGTGGTTTTGGTCGGTCGTTCTCGTAAATAGCTCTGCATCTTTCCTTCCAAATCGCCCAGCATACCATGCCTATCAACGCCCACCTTTTGACTCGATCTTCTTTCCTCAATGCTGGCATATCCTTTAGATTAGCAAACCATTCTGGGATTGTCATTGCACCAATTACATCAGCTCGCATGTTTAGAGTTACGAACCACACCGGTTTTGTCCATTCGCATTTAAATAACATGTGAGCCGCCGTTTCTTCTTCATGACAGAACGGACAACCGACTTCCACATTCATGCCTCTGCGTCTTAGGTTTCCTCTTACCGCAATAGCATTTGAATTTAATTTCCATACAAAAGATCTAACCTTCGGTATAGTACAAATTGACCAGATGTCCTTCCACTTAAGAGCTGGAATTGCATTCCGGGGGCTTTGAAATAGTATCTCCCCCGTCCCATCTGCGCAACTAATATGTCTATATACCGAGTTTACCTTTATTTCTCCATCTTTAGTGTATGGCCATATGAATTTATCGGGTTCTGGTCTATGTGGCAGTGGAATGCCGGATATCATATTCTGTTGCACTTTAGTTAGTTGCCGATGAAGAGAATCTAGTATCCAGCTTTGAGGTTCGTCGGAAATTATGGTCGAGACCTTCTGCTGCAGCTGATTAATGAATAGATCGTCCGGTGGCAGCATTCTAAACTTGGGGATCCCAGGTATCCATGCGTCGTTGAAGATATTGATACTTTGGCCATCTCCCACTTTCCACATTCCGTTATCCATTAATACATCACGCGCGGCCAATAAAATTGTCCATGCCCAAGATGCTCGAGCCCCTTTAGTCGCTCCCATCAAGCTGGTCCTTAGGTGGTATAAGCCCTTTATCACTTTTGCCCAATATGCATTTGGGTTCCTAATAAGTCTCCACGCCATTTTCGTCAAAAGGGCCATATTGTAAGCTTGAAGCTCTTTGAAACCCATCCCTCCACACGACTTCGGTTTTGTCAACGTGTCCCAACTTCTCCAATGTATCTTTCTCCCCCCCCCCCCCCCACGTTGGACCCACCAAAAATGAGCGATTTGTGAATTTATTTCCGCACACCATGTTTTAGGGAGAAGGAAAATGCTCATGGTATATGTTGGCATGGCCGTAACCACCGATTTGATTAAGACTTCCCTTCCCGCGTTGTTGAGGAGTAGAGATTTCCAACCCTTGATCTTTGACATGATTCGTTCCTTCAAGAAACCAAGTGCTTCTTTCTTTGACCTCCACCATATCGTTGGTAGTCCTAGATACTTGTCGGGGTTGCGCGTTGCTCGGATGCCAAGTGCTTGCTCAACTCTTGTTTTCGTTCCTTATTGTGCATTCGATCCAAAATAAACACTGGACTTGTCGAATTTTACAGCCTGACCCGAAACTGTGCAGTACTCGGTTAATATCGACCTTAATCTATCAACATTTCCGGCTGACGCATTGATGAAGAATATCGAGTCGTCCGCGAAAAAAAGGTGGTGTAGACTAGGACATTCCCTCTTCATTCTTATTCCTTCAACTTCATGTTCGTCCACTGCTCTTATGATTCTCCTTGAAAGTACATCGGCCACTAAGATGAAAAGGTAAGGTGAAAGTGGGTCACCTTGCCTAATCCCCCGTGTTGGTTTAAAAGCATGGGTCCTCTTGCCATTGAGGATGATTCGGTACGTAACCGACGAGACGCACGATTAAATACATTGCACCCACTGTTCACAAAAACCCAATTTGGTAAGAATAGCCGTAAGGAAGTCCCATTCTACTCGGTCATACGATTTTTGCATATCCACCTTTATCGCACACTCCTCTCGTCTGGTGTTTCCCCGGTTCCGTAGATAGTGGAAGGCTTCATGGGCGACAATGATGTTGTCCTGAATTAATCGGCCCGACACAAATGCACTTTGGAACGGAGTAATCATGTCCGACAAGAAAGGTTTAAGCCTATTCACTAGTACCTTCGAGATAACTTTGTAAGCGAAATTACATAGGCTTATTGGCCTGAATTGACTCGGAGACCTCGGGTTGGGAACTTTAGGGATGAGTGCTATATCCGTACATCCCAACATCGGCGGTATTGTACCTGTTTGGAAGAACGCCTTAACCATATTGAACACATCTTGGCTTACCGTTCTCCAATATCTTTGAAAGAACAATCCCGGGAATCCATCCGGTCCTGGCGCTTTGGATCCTCCCAACTGGAAGGCTGCCACCTTGATCTCCTCCATTGATAATTCGCTGGTTAGTTCCGCATTCATCTCTGTACTGACTAGTCGTGGTATACCCTCCACAACTGATCCCCAATTTCGAAGTCCGGATGATGTGAATAAATTCTGAAAGAAGTTGGTCAACTCCTCGGAAATCTGATCTTCCTCAGTTATGGTAGCCCCAGCCAAATTTTCAAGTTGGATGATCTTGTTCCTTCTCCTCCGATCAACCGTTGTCATGTGGAAAAATTTGGAGTTGCGATCACCAGAATTTAGCCACTTAACACGAGATCTTTGGCGCCAGTATATCTCTTCTCGCTTCCAAAGTTATCCTAACTTTGTTTTCAGTCGCCTTTCTTCATCATAATTGCTCGGTGACATCGGACCCTCTTTTACTTTCTTGATGCTGTCATATGTTCTCTTTAACAGTTGCTTGTTGTGACCAAAGGTTTGCTTACTCCATCTTGAGAGTCTTCTACGGCAATTACAGAGCTTGGACGTAACGAGTTCCCCTTGTGTGCTCAAATTCTCATTGTTTTCTCTTCATGCAGTCTGCACTAGCGGATCACATTCTTCATGCTCCGTCCACATCTCTTCAAACCGAAAGATTTTTGGTCCCCGAGCGTCTTCATAATTTGGGACTACCACTATTGGACTATGGTCTGACCCAATTGCTAGTTTGTGAAAGACCTGAGCTTTTGGAAATTTTGTAACCCAGGATGGGCTTGCTATTGCTCGGTCTAGTCTCTCCCGTACGCAAATGCCATTCCGACGATTATTCGACCATGTATAGATGCTTCCCTGGTAGTGCATATCCAAAAGTGCAGATGTATTTATCATATCATTGAAGTGGTCAATACGTGTTTGTTCCTTTCTTTGCCCTCCTTGTTTCTCCTGGTGGGTTCGTATCTCATTAAAATCACCCATACATATCCATGGCTCTGATCTTCTCCTTGCTATTCCTTTTATTATTTCCCAGCTTTCTAGTCGGGAACTTAACGACTCAGGATGGCCATAAACACATGTTAGGTACCAAAGGATCCCTTCTTTATTACTAACCCGACAGTCAATAATATGTCTGGATTTATAGTATACCTCAACCTTGACTTCATTTGTCCACCACAACGCTAAACCTCCCGATCTCCCTATCGGCTCCACGTAATCCGCTCCCTTCATTCTTATTTCCCTACGAATACGCTCACACATTCCCGACTTGTTTTTTGTTTCCATGAGAAAGATAACGGTCGTCTTATATCTTCCCACGAGATCCTTCAGATGTGGAACCGTCAGGTCGGATCCAAGTTCCTGACAGTTCCAGCTTAGCGTACTCATGGCCCCCGTGTGGCTGTTTTGGGACAACCACCAGAACCCATTTCATACACTACAATATCAAGACACCCCCGGTTTGTACTAGTCCCAGGTTTTCTTGCCTTTCCTATGCTCCCTCTTGGTCTTCCCCTACCCCTCTTACCATTTTGTGCCTTTGGACTAGCCTTTTCTTTCCCCAACACTATCGCTTTGGTTCTCTTTCCACAATTGATTTCCTCTTCCCCATCTCTATCAGCTTTTCGTTTGATTGACATTCTTTTGATAATTGGACTCAGCCCTGTTGGAACTTCGGGAATAATCCCTTCTCTAATCGGCGACAAGCATTCGTCATCTTGTTCATTATTGTCAACTTCTTGTAAGCTCACTTGGTTGGGGGAGAGTAGTGGATTTGGCGAGCCTTTTTCCACCCTTAGAGCGGTTGTTATTGCGAGCAAATCAGACGGCCTATCCTCAGGAAGGATGGTGTTGAACAGGTTCTCATGGTGGCTCGTCGATGAGGTTAAGAGCAGGTTTTGGGTCTCCTGGGGAAGGTGTATCACGATCGGGATATGCATGGGGTTCCCAATCCAACTAGGGTTTTGCATTTGAGGGTCTGCGTCCATGTTTGGAATCAAAGTCTGTTGCTCTCCCCCCTCTGCACTATATGCAGGCATGGATACCGGCTCACTGCTGATATGAGGCTCCTCATTCCCACCATCCATTGTTGCACTCTCCATTAGTTTCCTCCATTTCTTTAGCCCATCTCCATTGTCTCCTTCCCCGTCTTTCCTCCCCACTGCTTTACTTTTCTTGGTCAAATTACGTGGTCGCATTCCTGCCAACCAGGATCCGTACATAGGCAAGCCTGGTCTGGATGAAGATAAAACTATTTCTTTTTTGCATCCCGATACTGTATGGCCTAGTTTCCCACAACCGTAGCAAAGATCTGGGAGTCTCTCGTATTTAATCTCCGCCCATTTATCCTCACCCGAGTCGTTCGTCCACCAGAAACCAGGAGGTAGTGGTCTAGTTGTGTCTATTAGCACTTTAATCTTGATGTAGCCCCTTGTATGCCCTTCATTCCCTCCAATAGGTTCGACTTCCAGCATGGTCCCGATTCTATTCCAAATCGTATTTGCATTAGTTTCATTGATCCGAGCCTTTTCTAATCCGTGTATTTGAGTCCAGAATTGGACAAGATGAAAGTCCACACTATCGAGGCTTATGTTATCTTCCCACTTCTTTAGGCTTAAGCAATGTCCTTGTATTGCCCATGGACCCATGTTCAGTATTGCCTCACAGTCCTTGTTTGATTTGAAACTGAAGAGCATGACTCGGTCATTGACCTCCTCCATCTCGATGTCAGAGAATTTCGACCAAGCTATTTGTAGGGCTTTTTGGATTGCTAGGTTTTTGACTGGTTTCCGTGATATTACTTTCCCCTTTTTTTAGCCCTCCATGATTACTTGCTTGTCCGATTAACCCCAGTCGCATACCTCCAGCATGATTGTTCTCATCATAATTAGCGTTTGGATTCATTCTTGCCAATCACCCTATAACCAAACGTATTCGTCTTCTCTGCACAGAAAGTTAGGGTTTTGGCTTCCAACGATTTTAGCAAATTTAGAAAATTCCTCAACGTCAATTGATTCTTGGCGTTGAAGAAAATAATCCCTCCGGTAAGGGAAGCCAGGACGTACCAGTTCAGGACGACAGAGATAGTAACCAGCTCCGGCGGCAGTCACGAAGGAGTCTCTCACACAGCGGCGCTAGGGAGAGAAAACCCTAAATAAACTATTAACTATTTAGTTTGTTTTCAAGATTTATTTTAAAAAATCTCAAAATACTTATAGAAAATTTGAACTCCGCGCATTGCGCGGGGAAAATACCTAGTTTATAAATATTATGCCACATGATAATATGTATATATATATATACTTATATATTTAATATTTGTATTTATCCAAATAGTATTTTATAAAATGAAGCATAAGTATATTGTATTTTAGTTTAGTTTTTAGTATATATATTTTTTTTGCCTAATAGTAGATTATTAATTAATATTGCTATGTAACTTATTAAAGAGTTGTAACCACTTTCAAGGTTGAATGTGGAGCTTTGGCACAATCTTAAGGTGTCCACATGTTCAAAAAGATGATGTCACATGATCATTTGTAACATATGATCTAGATGGACCAATAGAATTAAGTGAAGATTTTAAATTTGCTGACTTGTCAACATATTGTGCATCACTTTGAAATTATATTATATATAGATATAGATTCTCTATTCTCCATGAACACACATCATGCCTTTTAAATCTAATTAGTCTATCTTCTTCTTTATCTTCTCCCATAATACTCCTTTAACAAAAAAAAATCCATAAACTGAGAGTTTGAGTGTTGAAAGAAAGTGTACAGCTGGTTCTCTTTTCTCTCGGTTTGTGTGGTGCTTTTTTCTTTGAGTTTTCTAACAAGGGCTAGACTAAACACTCTTTTGCAAGTTTTTTTTTTTTTTTTAACCTTGGATGACAGATCTCATTCAGTTTAACAGTATTGATTTCATTTTTCTCTCTCAAATCATGAATGTATTTCTCTTGAAAGTAATCTATGTCTGCCTTTTTTGATTAGGAATCTTGTTCATACTGTTGGAATTATTGAGGGTAAATATGCAAATTTACAAAGTCCGAGGACCAAAATGCAATATTCTAAAATTCAATGACTAAAAAGCAATTAGTCAAATTTCGGTTACTTACATGTAACTATACCAGTTAACATGCAAAATATAGGCAACACCGAAATTATACGTAATATCGACACAAAACGAATACGTATTTTTTATACTGAGGCCCGTGCTAATCACAGTCTCCTTAAGGAAATTTCGCCCCTCCCCACCCTCGGGTTATGCAAAGGGGTTTATACAAGGGGCGATCACCTCCCAGGATTCAACAGTGTCATCGAATCGTGTTATGCATGCAACACTCTCGACCGAACCGAACCCAATACCTGAACTCAAACAAAGAACAGAAATGCCGACGACAACGGCTAAAAACAACTAGAAAGGTTTAACACGACATAAGTCGAAATCAACCTAAGAAGAACTCTGCAATTCGTCAACACGAAGAACAGAGGAGGAGAAAAATAACTTGGATTCCAAAAATATGGATTCCGAAATATTGGATACTCAACCAAAAGGAAGAGATCTCATTTTTCTTCTACCAAAAAAGTGAAGAGGAAGACTCATTTATATAGGAGAGGAGAAGGGAGGAGATGCTTGAAGTGGTCGATGTGGTACAAACAAATTTCCACATTCACTAAAACAAATTGGGCTGGGCTAGAGTAAAAACAATGGGCTTGAACAAAAATAATTTAACTAAGCCCAAAAAACTAGCCTTAGTAAAATTTAATATAAATGAGCCCAAATTTTCTAACAATCCCCCACATGAATGGAAATTGGAAATCTAGACACGAAATTTGAGTTCAACGGTCAATACCTGCAAAGAATAGGTAGGGGTGACCCCTTTGAACCTATCCCTTGTGAGATCATGCCTTCTCTACTGACTGGTCGGTAGACGCGATGTCCTTGAACCGACTGTCGTTGGTGTAGATGACGACATAACCCACACAGGTACCTTCCTAGTATGGTTCGGTTCACGCCCTGTGATCCCTAGGCCCTGGATCACTCGCCTGGTTCTGCAAGCGTTTCTAAAAATTGCGCCCTCAACAATTCCTTTCGAAGCGGCCCCACTTCTCACTCGCATAGGTGATTCTATGTCTCAAGAGCATCTTCACGACTCTGAGTTCTCCTTACGAATCATTAAAAGCTTTGTGTGAAAATGACCTTGATTAAGTAATTTCCAATTACTGTTATAAGATCAACACCAGCAAAAGCTTAACCTCTTCTCCATCACTGTTTGCATCATAGGAATGGGCTTTGGGGTTTGACCCCCACAGTGACAACACTCACTCTTGTGATTAGGTTGTCCCATTGAACCAAGTTCTTGGGATCTCCAGTCATCATGGTTGGGTTTTCCATCTCAAGAGTGTTTCCTCGACGGGCTTTAGCCCCATTCCTTTCGACGCTTGGCCAAATAACTCTCTGGTTAACCCTTTCGGGTAGCGGATCCGCTATTTATCTGCCGACTTTACGATATCGGACACAATAAATATATTTGAGAGCAACTGTCTAATGGAATTATGACGTATATGTCTAAACATTCCATTATGCAGGTTATACTGTGTTATACAGATTGATCGTCGCAACGTTGCATCAATGTTCTGAAACCAACAAAGTCCTCAGACTATCATTTCCTGCGGGAATAATTTTGTTAATCCAACATCTAAATTTAGATTGATTCTTTTGTGAATAACAGCTTCGCAAAGTGTCCCATTTCCCAACCTTTAACAAAGGTTTTCATGCCAAATGGGGGGTGCACCACTTATTTCTGCTTTAACCTTGTCTCTTAAAGAAAATCTTCAACATTTCATTAGATTGGATTTAATTTGGATTAAACCAAAACAAACTCATCAATCTTGCACTAACACAGGTTTTGGCCAATTAGTAAAATCCTCGAGAAAATGACATAGTCATTTTGCATATTCGGCACATTTCTCCAGTACAATAACTCAGACTTAATCGTCGATCTGGCTATGACTGTTTGTTTTGAGGATTTTCTACAACACTGTTGCACCTCGTAAGGTGAATACGTAACCCCTTATACTCAAGGTGGTAGTGTCTAATCGGATATCCATTTTGCATCAATATAAAATTCTATCACATAAGGATATCTCTTTGTGTAGACCATGATTACGAATATGTATCAGATACCTAAGTACCCTGATTACCCCGTTCTAGTGGAAAAACTAGGGTTACTCGTATATCGACTCAATACACTTACAACATGAGCGATATCTGGTCTAGTGCATGACATTAAGTACATGACACTTCCAATAATTCGAGCGTACTCAATTTGGGAAAACCATTCTCCCTTATTCTTTGAAATTACTTACTCGTATCTATCGGAGTACTGACCTCGTTCTTGTCATCTTTGTTGAATTTATCCAAATACTTGTCAACATATGAGTTTGACTTAGAATGAGACATTCTGATGATCTAATGAGTTTTAATCCAAAGATCACATCGGCAAGATCCATGTCTTTCAGGTCAATACTCAAATTCAACATAGGTCCAGTGGACCGGACCACCTCATCGTTATTTCCAACGATTAGTATGTCATCAACGTAAAACGTTTTTCATACTTATTTATTTTGAAACATTTCTCCAATAAAGCGCTGTCAAATTTATAAAGCCATTATCTAGGCATCTGCCTAAGACTATACATAGATTTGACAAGCTTACAGACTTTCTTTTCCTGCTCTCGCGCAGAGAAACCCTCAGGTTGTTCCATGTAGATTTCTTCCTTTAAATCTCCATGTATGAAAGTTGTTTTTCACATCCATTTGATGTACTTCTAGAATTTGCAAGGCTGCAATCGCAAGAACCATCCTTATGAATGTGATTCTAGCTACTGGATAATATGTATCAAAATAATTTCATCATTCCTTTTGTCTATAATATTTTATGACAAGTCGGGCTTTGTAATTATCAATTGATCCATCTTCTTTCATTTTACGTTTGAATATCCACTTGTAGCCTAACGGTTTGTCTCTGGGCGGAAGATCCACCAGCTCCCAAGTGTGGTTCTGCAAGATGGACTCAATTTCACTATTGATTGCCTCTTTTCATAGAGGTCTCTCAGAAGAGTTTACGTCTTCGTGGTAAGTCTAAGGTTCGGCTTCAAGCATATAGGTCAAAAAACTGGACCATAGGATTTTTCAATCCTCGCCCTTTTACCCATCATGGGCTCGACCTCAACATGCCCTCCATGTTCTCGGTCTTGACTATTTTTCCTCTATAGTCTCATATGCTTGCCTCTCCTCTAGACTTAGCCAAAAATACATTTTCCAAAGAAATATGCATTTATTGATTACATTAACGTATCTTTGTGTTTATTTGACACTTTCGATTCAAATCGATACACATTACTATTCTGAGCAAACCCTATGAAAATGCAATCAACGGTTTAGGGAATGTATGCGTCTTTTCCGTAGAGGTATCATAATTTTTAGCAAGACACCCCCCACATTCGAAGGCACAACTCAAACATAGTTTTATCTTCCTTCTTTATGGGGTACCTTATTCAAAAGGTAATTGCTAGTTAAAATAGCTACCCCGTCATAACCCTAAAACAAACATGGTCTCAACCATACTATTTTAATTTCTACCAGAAAAAAGTAATGTGTTAACACACGAGTTGGGTATGAAGTTATTACTAATTCTCAACCACATCATCATTGATCCTCGGATCATCCTTTTATCGTTGTAGATCCTCAGACCATTAACACATCAACATTTTTTTTTCAGACCGTTGCGTTTCTCAAACGGTATGATCCTCAGACCAATAACACATCAACATTTTTTTTTCCAGACCGTTGCGTTTCTCAAACGGTATGATCCTCAGACCAATAAAAGGCCTCGAGTTGCACCGCAAGTGCCAAAACAACATTTTCATATTTTTATTAATGCATGCCTAATGACAATCCATTCACCCACTAAGCCAAAACCTTGACCGTCGACAACGTTATTAATACTAATTAGTCCAAAATAAACATTAAAACGTTGCCCGGTTGGATCGAACCCGCAACCCAACTCCATCGGGGTTTTATGCGGTGTGCAATGACTTCACCGATTAAATCGTGTTTAAGTCATCATTCTCTAAACAGAGAATAATCGTTGCCGCATTTCTCATTGCGAAAACAATTAATAGTTGAAACTCAAGTTTTTGTTTGTAAACCATGAATTTGTTAATTGTTTCATTTTTTCCTTCATCAAGTACACATAGCGATATTTCGTACTATCATCTACGAAAGTAATGAAGTACTTAAATTCCCGCCTCGCGTTTGGACATATATTAAGTCACAAACATCGCTATGTATTTAGACCAAGACGTTCGGTAATCCTTTCGACCGAATAAGTTTCGCTTCAACGCAAACTTCACATTTAAGTTCTTGATCTATTTTTGATTTTAGGAATATGAAACATGTTAGATAACCTCCGCAAGGTATCGTAATTAACATGTTCTAAATTATTGTGCGACAAATTCAGCACAAGAAGGAACATTCTTATCTCATGTTCACTATAGGCACTACGGCCAATGCAAAACCAATTTTATTCATGTTTACTTTAGGCACTACAGCCATTACACTTAAAGTAATTCAACTTTATCTCAATCAAATTTGTCGTCTATCCGTATTTAACGTACAGTTATTTTGACGATTTCGAGTGCTCCCAACAGGGATGCTTCCTCCTCATTTTTTATTTCCAGATTTTGTCAAAAAGAATTCCATCTTATGGCTTCAACTTCTGAAGTAAGTCTCGGCGACTTTCTGGCAGCATAGACGGTATCCTAGACGAGTGTCCAACCCCGCGCCGGCATCTGCGATATCATAACTCGCAGAATAATCGTATTTATAGACCACATCGAGAAGATTGTAGTCTTTCTCAATTTTTGAGTTGTTTGCCAAGTGATAGCTACATTCTCATTGAGTAGCGTTCAAACATTGGACTTATGACCAACCCCCTTAGATTTATTAGAAGTCCGAGTATTTGGTACCCGACCCCACAATAGTAATTAATCCGGAACCTCAAATTCGGATTACTGAAATTCAAATAACGATTTGAATATCTGATTTCAGTAATTAAGTTTCATCACTTCAATTACAAAAATCAATTTTTTTTTTCTTCCTTATGTTGAACAGAAAATAAACCTGGACACGGTTAAATTCGGTTTTACCAAACCAGACTCACACGGAGCTAACCTTCTGAGTAAACACTCATGTACATTTATCGCGGCATACATACGTGCCAAGGTTTAGGTGTGTACAGTCGATTCGTTGATTCACACGTACATTTATATCAAATGTAATACTCAGTGTTTAGACAAGGAAATAAAATTCCATAATAGTTGTCATACACACTCAGTCGGTTTTAACCGATTTCTTAATCCAATTTTCAACAATGGATTCAACGACCCCATAAGCCTCAACGGCTAAAGTGGGTCAAGTGACCATAGCCTCCTTAGCAAACATATCAATTTCGGATGCCTTAATAGGTTTAACAACCTTGACCATCTCGATTTTTCATGTTAGTCTCAACGACTTAGCGACCTCAACGGTCCTAATAGCCTCAACGGCTTTTGACAACTTTACCAGTCTCGATGACCTAAATGACCTTATCGATTTTATCAGTCGCATGTGCTCTCGAGCATGTTCACATTTTCAACATCATTGTTCGACAATATTTGTGAACTTTTAGAGAATAAATAATTTTCTCCAAAAAATTGAATCTCAAAATTCAATTAAGGATCCTCTCATAAAACCAACAAATAGAAATTGCCTTAAGATTGTTGGAATTATTGAGGGTAAATATGCAAATTTACAAAGTCCGAGGACCAAAATGCAATATTCTAAAATTCAATGACTAAAAAGCAATTAGTCAAATTTCGGTTACTTACATGTAACTATACCAGTTAACATGCAAAATATAGGCAACACCGAAATTATACGTAATATCGACACAAAACGAATACGTATTTTTTATACTGAGGCCCGTGCTAATCACAGTCTCCTTAAGGAAATTTCGCCCCTCCCCACCCTCGGGTTATGCAAAGGGGTTTATACAAGGGGCGATCACCTCCCAGGATTCAACAGTGTCATCGAATCGTGTTATGCATGCAACACTCTCGACCGAACCGAACCCAATACCTGAACTCAAACAAAGAACAGAAATGCCGACGACAACGGCTAAAAACAACTAGAAAGGTTTAACACGACATAAGTCGAAATCAACCTAAGAAGAACTCTGCAATTCGTCAACACGAAGAACAGAGGAGGAGAAAAATAACTTGGATTCCAAAAATATGGATTCCGAAATATTGGATACTCAACCAAAAGGAAGAGATCTCATTTTTCTTCTACCAAAAAAGTGAAGAGGAAGACTCATTTATATAGGAGAGGAGAAGGGAGGAGATGCTTGAAGTGGTCGATGTGGTACAAACAAATTTCCACATTCACTAAAACAAATTGGGCTGGGCTAGAGTAAAAACAATGGGCTTGAACAAAAATAATTTAACTAAGCCCAAAAAACTAGCCTTAGTAAAATTTAATATAAATGAGCCCAAATTTTCTAACACATACACCGATACTAATCAATGTCATAGTTTTTGGTCATGTTTCGAGTTTGAAATCATCCACTCTGAAATTTTCATTGGACTTTCTTTTTACCAAAAAATTGTTTCTTATGTTGTTATATGCTGCAACTTTGTTCTCCTCAAAGTAAAATTTCCTTCTTCGTTTATTCTTGCCTTATAACTGATCCTATGCAACAAAATCTGACTTTGCAAGTCTGGTTTTTAAATATTCTTAGCTATAATTTCTGTATCATATTTTTGAGGAATGCTCTTGCTACAATAACTACTCTTGAGTGTGTTACAAAACTGATGCTTGTTCTTCGATTCGAGCACTGGATCTATCCTTCCTTTTTTTTTCTATTCAAATTGACACTTTTGCTTGAGTCAAGATGTTTGTAGTCTAAATAGCTGAATCTTTTTGTTCAGATTTTTGTTTAAAAAAAACAGCAAAAAAAAAAAGTTGTCATATGATAATTATTGCCTCCATTACTAAGAAAGACAAGGAGTGAAGATGAAGGTCTACTCAAATCCTTCCATCATCAATAAAAAAAATGGAGAAATTTTTTTTACCTTTTTTTGTTTTTTTTTTTTTTCAAACTAGGAGTCTCCTATTTACATTGCATATTCTTAATTCATAAGCATTTGGTCTTTTAAACTACAAAACTGTCTTCTTTCTCTTTCTTTCAAAGGATAGTATGCAGTGTTGTTTGTCGAAGTGTAGGTATTGTTATCTGTAACTTAGATTGAGTGTCTTTTGTCTTGCTCTAAAGCATATTTCCTCACACCTTGATATTCAGTTTGCTCAGAATAGTGGAGTTACTATTGAGGGTTCTATTTTTTTTTTTTTTTCAACAAAGTGCAGCTTATACACAATGTTCGTGAATAGTTTTGGTCTTTGCAGATTTTTTTAAGATAAATGGATAAGTCCTAAAATGTTTCATGATATGAGGTTTCATTCTTTTGAACTAACACTTGCTTGACTTTGTGTAATCTAAGAGGTTCATTTATCTCATTTCTGGCTTTCAGTTTTTCTTTAGAGAAACTCTATGAGTGATTTGATTGGTCGACTATCTGTTTTGTTTTCTCTTTAATATGTTGTTTTTCTTTCTTTTGCGAAAAATGTTTTCCTGTTCTTTCCCATATGCAGAGTTACCTAGAGGTTTTTTTTTTTTTTTTTTGGAGCTTCAAGAAATAGGAGTTGCAATGGGAATGATAGATTAACTATTTATATGGATGTTGTTGTTACATGAATGAATGTTGGAGGACCTTATTAGACTACATGTAATATCTAGCTCTATAAATACTTGTAATTCAGAATACTGTAACTACTTTTCATAAATATATAATGAATTCACTTTTTTTCCTCCCGCCTTCTCTCTCGCTCCGCTTCTCCTTCACGATTCCATCTTCAACCTAGCATAGATTCATTTACTCTCACGTGTGAATAGAAAAATATTTATGGTTACCACTTTACGCCTTATGGGCTGACCCGGTGCTAGTGGAGATTAGTTTAGATGTGGAACAAACATGCTACGGGTGCTGTCCTCTGGATGAGGGCCCCTAGGACCACCCAGCGGAAAAAAAAAAAAAACTAAGTCTTACTCGCACCGGGTCAGCCCTTAAGGGCAGAGTGTTGCAGCTATGAATATATTTACATTTCCATAGTTACTAGCATGAATTGAACTCCTAAACACTTGTAATTTGAAGCACTGAACCGTTACACCATATTATATGGCTAAAAAGGAGGCCATTTTGAAGCAGCCTATATATCTACAAATCTAAGGTCCTTGTCAAGTTGAGTTAACTGTAATATTATATAGTAAGAAACCAAACGTTTATTCTGTCACATTTTGAAAAATATTTAGGTAGAAAATTTAATTATTGTCTCAAGTTTGCACCATCTTTATTTTAAGTGTTTTAGGTTTAAATTCTTGTTAATACGTGCTCAGGTTTCATTTGCGTTGTTTTTTGATTTTTCGTCCACTTTTTCTATTAAATTTGACAAATTTGGATACAAATATTTTAATTTATATATATATTTAGGACAATTAAGTTAAATTAACGTTATAATTTTTTTTGCCCTTCTATTTATGTTAACTTATGTTAATTAATGTGACACTTAAAAGTAATATGATACAAACTATATAATTAAGTTTTTAACTCAAATATTATATTTTATGCCGATATTGAATTGAATAGAAAATTGATGAAAATACAATTTTACTATCTTTTTGCAACATAATAAATTGTGTAGTGTGTCCTGTTGAAAAAACATATTGCACTAATTATTTTGGCAGATATATTGGCAAAACATATATTTAAGATTCTGTCTAATTTAGGCCAATTTATTTTATTTTTAAATAATAAATTAGGCCAATTTTTTTGTAATAATGCTGTAATTCCACTCATTACGGCTCGATCCAACTTGGCAAGGCTAGCAGTGCCAGCTGGGCTCCCACACTCTCTCTCCACTACCTTTCCTTCTCTTTGTCGTCTCCATTAATTCAATTTCAGACACTCCTCCACGTCTAGCGGTCTCTTTCCTTCTCCCTCATCTTCGAGCTAAGTACCGAAGATAGGCCTCAACTAACTAACTAGAGGAGCAGCAGCCATTAGCAATGTCATCTTCAGACGATGAGGGCGGTGAAGAGTATCTTTTCAAGATCGTGATCATCGGTGACTCAGCCGTGGGGAAATCCAATCTGCTCTCCCGCTACGCCCGCAACGAGTTCAATCCCCACTCCAAGGCTACCATCGGAGTCGAATTCCAGACTCAGAGCATGGACATTGACGGCAAGGAGGTCAAGGCTCAGATTTGGGACACTGCTGGCCAGGAGCGCTTCCGAGCCGTCACTTCCGCTTACTACCGCGGCGCTGTCGGCGCTCTTCTCGTCTACGATATTACTCGCCGTGATACTTTCGAAAGCGTCGGTCGCTGGCTTGATGAGCTCAAGAGTAAGTAATTTGTCTGCTAGAGCTTTGCATCACTGTTAATTAGACACACCTAGCTAGATCTGCAGATCCTCCTGGCCTGACTCACTCACCGGTATCAGTTGTTGTTATTCGTGATTAAATTGCTTATGTAGCATCTTTAAGTCATTTGACCCAACCATAATTTAGCTAGATATGCCTGACTGATCTGCTGTTTGACATGAATGATCTAAGATCTCTATGCTTGATAGGAAATAATGGATATGACTGGCTACAGATCCGATGTTAAACGTTGTTGGATGATCATATAGAAGTATGTATTTCAGAAATTCACCTGAAAACGAATTGGATTGAAATGCTTTTGGGTCTTGTAGTAGGGTGTGTGGAATTAGAATGTGGAGAGAGGCTGGTAACTGCTTCTTATGGGTATTTTCTGACATTTGTATCCTTAATACATACGTTGGATGTATTAAGACTAGTTCAAGTATATGATGAGTTTGTTTGGATTAGAGAAGTTTTCATCCCTGCTATATATAACTAGAGAAGTTTTATTAGTTCTGCACCTTTTTTGATACAATGAGCTTTTAAGAGTCTTGTAATCTTGTTATTAGCCGAAACCTAAGGTGTATGGTACATAGATTTCACACCATTTTATATAGTTTGTATTCTGGTTAATCAATATAGAACGTTGACTTAAAAGTGTTCATCTCTGACTGTTGCTTCTACTCATAAGGAAATGGATTTTTATGTATTATATACTAAGTAAGCAAATGGTTGTTGACTCGTATTTGCTCATTATTGGAATTATCGTACATTTTGATGAACAAAGTACATACTATCCCGGATGCATCAAGTTTGTCCAACCATATGGTTTTGATGGTTAGTTAAACGGCGTTCAAATGCCTCAGTGTGTTGATAGTTCTGTTCTGCTGTTTTTCTAGATGAAAAAGTAACTCCTGTCTGCAGAAATATTTGAGGATTGAATATTATGCACAGCTAAAAGATGCAGTTCTCTATATATGAATGCATTTTATAGGTTAGATGGTCAAGATTTTACATGTTGAATTTTCTTCATTCATGTTGGTGGTCCTATACAATCGTTAAAGCCTAGCTAAAAATGCTGTATTCTTCTAATTTATCTAAATTAATGCTTTAGCTGCTTTTGTGACAAAACTTAATTGTGCTAATAAGCACCTCACTCAAGGACACTGCCAGCCAAGTAAACACATATTTGTCTAAGATCTTACACTATCTATAGTACGCTTTAGTAGCATCACTAGTTATATTCCTTACTTAGATGTTTGAGAGTAATATGTGATATAAATGGTGCAGCTCATTCTGAAACGACAGTAGCGATGATGCTGGTGGGGAACAAGTGCGACTTGGAGCACATTCGGGATGTAAGCGTGGAGGAAGGAACAAGTCTAGCGGAAGGAGAAGGTTTGTTTTTCATGGAGACATCAGCATTGGATTCAACGAATGTGAAAAAGGCATTTGAGCTTGTGATAAAGGAGATATACAACAGTGTGAGCAGGAAGGTGTTGAACTCAGATGCTTACAAGGCAGAATTATCCGTAAACAGGGTAACGCTGTCTGGTAATGGAGCCGATGGATCAAAGAAAAACCAGAGCTATTCCTGCTGTTCCTCTTAGATGAAGATGAAGAAGAAGAAGACTCTTTTTCTTTCTTGCTAGCTCAAGTAAATCAATTGGTTGCTTTCTGTTTTATTTTTGGTATATTATTATATATATATTGAGTCATTATTTATTTTGATTAATTAATTTTATAAAGTCAAGAATATATGTCATCTTTTGGTTGTAACATGTAATTTTTTCGCACGAGGACGGACTCAGTTTGTTCTTTCTTTGCTTTACTGCTTTTTATCAAAGATTAGTTAAAGATACTTGAAATTTGCGTACTTTACAAAAATATACATATATATATATATATATATATATATATATATATATATATATCTGAATTTATATTTTTCAAATTTGTTAGAAATTTGATAGAGATTATCATTCGTGTTATTTCATATTAAAATGGTTGAACTTCAATTATTAATTAGGTACAAATCTTCCAAAACTTGAGCACTAAATAATTTGTATCTCTTGGTTCGAGAAATCAAAATAACAGGATCATATCATTTATTTTAACTCTTTTTTAAATTCGATAAATGTTAGTTAATTATATATTTATAATATAAATAATTTTTAAATATTATCTAAATCTATCTAAATATCTACTATATTATATTAATTCGGCATCGGAAGCCCTTTGGCTGACACGTGGACAGTTAGTCCAGTCAGCGTTGCCTAATTTAATCGAAATTTAATAGGGGTTCTCTAAATTTAGATACAAAATATTGATTGATTCAAAATTAAGAAGTATTTTTATATCTTATTTTGGTCTCTACGCAATTTAAAGAAACAAATTAATTGAAAGTTTCCTTTTATATTCATTGTCTATACAGTTTGGTACCGGAAGACCATACGCCGCCACGTAAGCAATCTATATATAGAATAAATCAATTATATAAAGCAATATATATAATATTTAATGGATTTTTTTTAAGAACAATACGTCTTCAAAATTTCTTATTCTTCTTTTCTGTGTATATATATGTATATACGATATATTGCTTAAAGCCAATTAAAGAAATATTATAATAGCACAATATTAATAACAAGAGTTATTAAGGAAAGTTTTTTTAGTTAAATAATATATATATATATTCATGGAAGTGCATAATGCATTCCGTCGGTTCTATCATCTATGTCAAACATATTTTCAAGTTTATTAAATGATAATACTTTATATTTGTTTGATTGCTCCCTCTGCGCATGGCTTAGAATATATTGTGTGTGTGCAAATTTTGCATTCTGGAAACCTATGCATGGCTTCTGTGGACTATTCTAGGATGGCAGAATTATTCCTACATCGATATGAAAGAAATGCTTTTCTACTATGTTGACTAATCATCTCAAAATCTTTATTTTAGGCGGTGTTCCGTTGTTTGGGCAAACCATTATGTAGGTAACATATATATGGCTAGAGTGGAATTTTGCATACAAACTTATATATCTGATATTTATAGGATCGAAACATTAACTCAACTTTTAAGCACTTGGACATAGAAGTATTCTTTATTTTTTTTTTGTGAAAACAAATTCTAGAACTCTTCTCCACCGTGTTACAATAATATATTATTATTATTATTATTTATTTATTTATGATGTTATAACCTAATATGATCTCATCGAAATTGCAGGTTAATTAATCATGAATGCTATCTAGTGCGTTATTTCATTTGAAGCATGTGAGATTCGTCATTTTTTTGCTCACACTTGATCAATCTGTAAGAGGTAAAATATTGATCATGAATATTTTACATTCTCAAATTCTTAAAGCTCTCATGAGATGTTAATATCGTCGGTCCCTTTTATAATATATTATTCTGACTTTACTTTATACTCATTTATATGTTATATTTTGTTCAATTGGCTTTATAATTAACTGAGATTATATGATGCAAAGTTTGTATTTGAGAATACAATGTTGTTCAACGCACCGATTTGCAACAAATATATATTTTTTTTTTTGGGCCAAGATTTGCAACAAATATTTAATATTACATTTTTTTTTGTACTTATACATATGTCTTAATTTTTTACAACGATATATGTATTCTTTGATAATATATTTATTTTACCTGATTGATAGATTTGTAAACGTCACTCTCGGTCTCGGAGGCAATCACAAAGCGTTTGGTCAAGCTAATTCTTTATTTAAAATATTAGAAGTATAATAATAGTTTTTTTCTTAATCACCAAAGTTTATTTCAAATTTATTTATTAAAATATCTGATCGACTTCTGCTTCTTCTTTTTTGGTTGAAATCAAATTTTGCTTTTGTTATGCCAAATTTTTTATTTTTTTGAATCTTCAATTTCTTAAAACTGATACTTTAACTATATTTATTTATTATTTAGTTATTTATACTAATTTAATAATTTAAATTATATTTGAATAAAAATTCAACATATTTATTGTAGATACCTTGGCGATATAGATACATATTAATTACGCTAATAATTTGTGTTCAACCTCTTTATAGATTGGCAAAAGAAGGGTGATGCTAGAGCCTGTGAAAAATCCATAGAAAGCACTTCTAGGTCCACATGGCAATGCATGATAACATTATCTTTCCATTTTATGAACAATCATCACTTGACATGTGTTACTTGACAACTTTCTATGGATTTTTCACAAAAAAATTCACACTTTAAAGATTTATCCGCAAAAGAAACCTCTTTATAGATTATTTTCGTATTGTTTATACCTATTATTTTTATATGAATTTAATTATTTTCTATGTTAATTAATTCTTTCACTTCGCACCATTTTTCTCTCATAATTAATGGTTATCTTAAGTTATTTTTATAAAATTTAGTTATTTTTCTTAAGAGTAAATTTTCTACATGTTTTTCTACCTGTGAAATTTCAAGAGAAAGTATGAAAGAGAATGTAATGAAACAAATGTATTGGTCATTGGTGGGGCCCTAAACTACTTTCTATAGAAATTTCACACCATATTTCATAGTTTGTATCACCACTCTTTTCTTAATGTTCTTTCACGCATATCTATTAGCTATTTATAATGACCAATTTATGTTGGAGATTCATAATTTATGAATAAGAAGATAATTAATTTTTATATATTTATATTCAATAAATGCTTACTGAAATTAATAATCATACATATTATATTAATGAAATTTCATAATTTGATTGTTTTTCTATATACTTTCTTTTGGAGAGTTTGGACATGATCTTTAAGAGATGAGAGAGATTGACAGAATATAATAACAATACAAGTAATATTTATTAACTTTATTGTTTTAGCGTAATTTAGAATAGAAGTTTATTTTTCATGTGAATAAGAGTATTCGTTCTATATGTGAACAATCCTCCTATAAAAAAAAATTATTTATTTATTTGAATATGGCCGAAAAAGAAGATATACATAGTATGTGGAGATCATTTGAAGAGAAAAATAACAGATTTTAAGGACGGCATGTATGTTTATATTTTCGATAAAAAATATTAAATAAGATCAACTACATAAATATAATATAAAAACTAAGTATATTTTAATTTTTTTAAGACTAAAATGATTTAAATAAATAAAATTTTCAATATTATATATATATGTAAATATTCAATTTATTTTTTATTTCTCAAATCCAATCTCAATAATTTTACCTTTTAAACGTTAAACTCGATTTTTTAAGTTTGCCCGCGCGGTGCGCGGGGTTAGTATCTAGTATTATACTAATCCTGATTGTGGCTCAATGTGAAGCCGACACATCATCATCATGCTTGACACATCAGTATTGACATCAAATTATAATTAAACACATCA
The DNA here is from genome assembly GCA_036873135.1 of Clarkia xantiana subsp. parviflora. Taxonomy (NCBI): domain Eukaryota; kingdom Viridiplantae; phylum Streptophyta; class Magnoliopsida; order Myrtales; family Onagraceae; genus Clarkia; species Clarkia xantiana. Next base: position 11,395,816 of record JAPTYO010000012.1, on the reverse strand, counting down.
ACAACCATTTTATTTACGCAACTTTCTTTTATCTCTCATAATTAAGTTAGGAGTGCAAAGAAGAAACTACATATATATCTTCTAATACTGATTTTTAGTCAAGAGGATTAACCAAACCGCGCCACATCAGCTCATTAGACCAATAATAAAACGTCACATAAGACACGTCATCAATAACAACATATGTTACTCTAATAATAATCACTAATTTATACTGATAGATGTTTCAAATAAACAATTAGACACGGCATTTATCATCATCAATCTAAATGTTCTTTATAATAATAAATATAATAATAATCAATTATAATTATAATGGAATGAATTAAATTGCCTTAGATTTAGGATTATTACGAAAGCATGCATGGTCAGTGTCTATAGTTATATAGTAAAACTATATAACTCTACTACTTAATAATTTAAATACTTTTTAGTATTTTTAATAAAAATCATATTTTTATTATTAAAATATATTATGCATGGTGTTGTTATGTATATTATCATTATGCATATGTATATATATTTTTCATGCATTTTTTAAATCATGGTCATTGATGCATTTTCCACAAATTTAAATAAAAAATATTGTTGTTAATACTTTTTTTCTAAATATTTTTATATGTTTTATATTATTATATTTAACCCGCGCGGCGCGCGGATTCAGCACCTAGTATATATATATTTAAAATGTATCATTTTAGTCATAAATAACAATTCTGCTCTCTCCTTATTAATAATATAATATTAATAAAAGCCGTTAATTTTTTTTAAGTAGAACGTTTAGAAGAAAAATAAAAATACCTAATTTATTTTAAAAGAAATGTAAACTAGGTGCATTTCTCGCGCATCGCGGGGGGTGATTCACCAATATGTATAATTAACAAACTAATATTCGATGAAATTTATACTGACTATTTGCAATATGTTGAAACACTATTTTTAAATAAAATATAAGTCTAAAATTTGAAAAAGTAAACGAAATACAGAAAAAATTTGAACCATAAAATACCATTGCGTAAATTCACAAATAAATTTTAGATGCTCATACCGCATGCTACATTTGGTCATCAGATCCGTGTCAAGCATTTGTTCTTCAACAGTTATGGCTTCAATGACCACCGACGATATCTCGCCGGAGATAGATATGACTCTGCCACTGAGACTGTCAGCCGCCCGTACCGCCCGATATCTTTGTTCGCCGGCTCCGCGTCAAGCGTCTGTTAAAAATCAGTGAAATTTTAATTTCGATTAATTACGTACATTGAATCTTGGACGGTCTGAAATGTTAATTGCGATTAATTGCATACATTGAATCTTGAACGTTTCGAAATCAGAGAAATTCTGATTGCGATTAATTGCATACATTGAATCTTGAACGGCTCGAAATCAGCGAAATTTTAATTGCGAATAATTGCAACTTAAAAACTCTAAGCTCCCTAGTGCAATCAATGATATGAAGTTAATGACGACAAAACCCTTAACTCAATTGTCATAAATGCATCAATTAATGTTACAAAAAAATCTTCAGTTCCACATTGACTCTGTTATTATCTTTCATTCAGAATTTATAATATATATATATAGATTATTTATCAGGAAAACATAAAAATAAGCATATAAAAATAACATAATAATTTAAAAAACAAAAATTTTAGAATGATATTTAAAATTAATTAAATTTAATAAATTAAGAAAAATGTAAATATACTTTTAAAAGAATAGGGAAAAATCTATAATGAATAAAAAAATTATAAATATTTAAAAGATGATTTATGCATTTTTTTTAAAACCCATTAAAAATAGGGTTGAGGCAATGTCGGATTGATATTGGGTCAAAATGATTCAGTCATGGCTCGACCTCCAATTGGGGCCGATCCAAAATGAGCTCAATCTTGCTTTTAATGGTTTTTTTTTAAAATAAGTGCATACATTATTTTTTAAATATTTAGTTTTTTTAATTATATATATTAATTTTTTTTCTCTGTTTTAAAGTATATTTAATTTTATTTATTTTTTTTGAATTTTTAAAAGTTATTTTTTTTAATTTAAATTATTCTCTAATTTTGTAAACATTTTCCTTTTAAATGTTTTGAAATTTTTAGCTATTTTATTTTCTAAATATTACGTTGCATGTTTACTTATTCACAATTAGAATAACGATGCAACTTAAGGATTTTATAGTTGTTAGGTTCTAAGCTCTAGGTCAATGGGTCGTCAATCTAGAACTTATCTCCCACTAATGAAATGTCGGGTTCAGTGCTCCTGGGGCTAGTCGTTCTGATCCATGCCCTTCCGCTCCCTGGGGGTAGTCGTTCTGCTCTATGCTCTTCTGCTTCCTTGGCTCTCTTCTCCTTGCCACACTGCAAGAGGGGCAATATCAAGCACGGAGGGGGGGGGGGGGGGGTGGTGCTTGATGAACCCTCTCCGATGCTTAAATCAGAACGTCACTTTTAGAGAGATAAGGCAAGAGAGAAGCCAGAGCTAAATTGTACAAGTAATCAAGCTGAGCAAATGAATGGTGGAAGGGTTGTATTTATAGGCAACGGTGTCATTAAGGTGGCTTAATGACATCGTTAACCTTTAAACACAATTAATTAGTCCTTGGTCACATAATTAAAACCTTAAAGCATGGAGAGGTTGGCGGAAATAATCTAAGTGTAGGAGTCGCGAAATGGTGCCGGGGCCCTTGGGGGCGGAGAGAAAATCCGACCCCTAAGGGTAGGGGTTGGGTGTGGCCACCCAACCCCTCCCTAAGGGAGATTGGGTTGGCCGACCCGATCTCCCCTAGGGGAGGTCGGGTGTGGCCACCTGACCTCACCTAGGTGAGTTCGATGCGTGGTCCGGACGAGTATTTTCGCCTCGTCCGAACCGTTGGTGTTTTGGCGGGGTGTTCGGATCGAAGTTTCAATTTATAATCATTAACGGGGTGATAAAAATAAAACGATTCGGAAAACAACGGGTTCAAATTGGGCGTATATCCATCACATGCCCCCGAGTCAACCAATGGCCTGACCCTTGATTGACTCTATTTTAGGATGGTATGACACGCGCAATTTGAGGAATTTTACCTTTTTTTCGGAATCTTTACTTACCCATGGGTGTGTGTCTCTGACTCTGCCCCCTGTCTTATAAGATAGAGGAATTGCAAATGTCAGAATAGCACGGACACGTGTCCAAGCACGTGTCCGTCTGAGATGGAAATAATAAATCCAATACCGTGGAGAGCTTATACTCGGAAAATATGCATAGGGATGCAATATGAATATGGTTAAATGAGTCTATGCTTCAATTTCATGACGGGGTAAGCCTATGTGGGGAACAATTTCAATTTTGGTCCAAAAATCTTTCTAAGTATGGGATACCAGAAAATATGCCTATAGGATGTTACCTTGAGTGAACATGGATGTATCATGAACATGAAAGTGTGTACTAGCATACATGCAAGTAGGAACACAAGTATGGAAATGGGTGTAGACATGCTGCGGTTGTAGTCATGAATGTATGCGTGGATATATGGCGGCTATGTGCATGGACGTCTAAATGTTTGAACACACAGGAGTGTGAACGTGGGCATGCATGTGAGTGCAAGCGTAAAAATGTATGTGTATATGGATCGATTGTGAGTATAAGCATGAGTGATGGCATTGGTGTACTTGTAGATGTAAATCATGAATATGAGCATAAGTGCAAGGGTGAGAGCATAGACCTCTCCTTTACTTGAGGGTGGGAACTCTGCCACTCAATGGGACACAACATTCCGCCTCCCTCGTACTAGCGCGAGCATTGTCTTTTAACCTCGACCCGCCGCGAGCGAAGGGATTTATTGACATGTGTTAAGGGTTGACCCTTCCTTCGGATGTGTCGAAGCGTTGCTCCATTTGGGGAAGCTAAAAGTTCGCCCTCTTTGTGACGCTCTGGGATTTGTTCCCTTGGATAGGTCTCTTGGGTTGTGCTTTTGTTTCCGTAACTTGATTGATGTTAAGGTTGCCCCCGTAGTAGGCGTATCTCTCCCCTCCATGAGTAAGGGTCGATCTTTGCGTCGGTCGCTCGTATAGATGACTCACTTTTGGGAAGCTTTCTTCTTCGGACAGGGAGACCTTGAAGATCGTTTTCCAAGGCAGTCAGACCAAATCTGACTGTCCTGTGTCTTGGGTGTCCGAGGTGGACTCGTATGAGGCGGGGACTCGTATGACCCCTTGTAGGTTGGTTTCATGGAGAAACGTATAAGGTGTAGGCGGAGCGACCGTTGAATCGAATGAGAGGGAAGAACCCTCTAGTTCTGCTCATCAGGCCAAGAAATCTTCTAAGTTAGGGAAAGCTGCAGAGGTTTCCGGCATGTTCTTTTTCCATTCTCTTTTCTTTGTGATATACTTATGATTGTTCTCATGTTGCTTCCTTCTTGTTGTTAGAGCGTTCGCCCCTGGTTACCGAATGAATTCTTGCGCTGGGCGAGAGTTCAAGTCAATCTAAATCCAAGGTGCGGAAACCTGACTCTGAGGTCAGGCCCTCGGCTGCCAAGGAGAAGGAAACCGCGAGAGGTTCTCCTTCAAGTGTCCCCTTGCTGACTCCCTCTCATGATAAGGAGGTAGTGGTTGAAGAGGCGCCCTCTTTGCTTGACAAAGGGAAACAACCTGTGGATGGCGATGGGGTGATCATAGGTCTTGATGTCTCTTCTCTATCCTCTGCTCCCCAGCCGAGGGGCCGAGTCTCAGGTTTATTTCATCTTCATGTAGACTTGACGACTTTTGAAGGTGTCTTTGGCTTTCCTATGGGTTATGTTATTAACCCTTGCGTTGAAGATTTTTCTATTGGTGATGGGTGTGATCATCGCCTTTCATTGAGGTTCCTTTCTCTTGCCATGGCTCTGATTAAGATAGCCAATTCTTGCTTAGGAGTTTGGTGGAGACTGCTCTTGAGTTAGCCTCTACTAGTATCGTAGTTGTGATCGTTGTGGGGATCGTTTTGTTATATGCCCCAAATAGTGCTTGTCGTGATTCTTTGCTTTATGGTTGATTTCATGAGATATGGAGATTGTCTTCATAATGAGGACGTCTCCTACCTAGTATCATCCAGGGGGTTGAAATATAAGTCCATACCTTTGATAACCGTATGAAGGGTGTTGTTTTTCCCTTTTTCTTGAATCTTCTTTTGAGGTTAGGTGTTGGCTCTTTAGGTTTGTGGTGGACTTGATGGTCTTTTTGTTTTGTGTGGATATGATAACCGCCTCTTGGTGTGTGGACATGATATCCTTTTCAGGGTATGTGGACATGATAGCCATTTCAGGGTATGTGGACATGATAGCCACCTCTTAGTATGTGGACATGATAGCCCCCTCTTAGTATGTGGACATGATAACCACTTCACGTTATGTGGACATGATAGCCACCTCTTAGTATGTGGACATGATAGCCACTTCACGTTATGTGGACATGATAGTCACATCACGATGTATGGAGTTGTGCTTTAGTATTCCTTTCTCATTGGAGAGCCTTCATTGCTATAGTTGCCTTTTGTTTAAGCTATGTTTGTTGGGTTAGGTCTCGATGTCTCATCTTGTCAGATGTTGTATCCTTTATGCTCTTTAGATGTCTCATTCCTGAGTTGTGCTTGACGATGTTCAAGTCTGATACGAGCATAGGTCACGCGAGGGCGACATGCAAGACAATAACGTTTGTCGGAGGTTGCTTTGTGCGACTTGTAAGGCAATTCCTCTTCTTGATGGGTTGAGTTTATTTTGAGAGCTTTGAACTTTTGATTTCATGTCTTTGCTATCCTTCTTGGTGGTGTTGGGTTCCTTTGAGATACTTCTCTTGACTTGTGATATGGATGGTAGGATAACTCGTTACTTTTCATGATAACCTCTTGTGCTTCTGTATATGATCCTTTGGTCATGGACTTCTCCCTTGTACATGCTTTCCTTTACTTATCTTTCTTTTGTGTTTTCCTTCACATCATACCTGCTATCTCATCAAGAACAAACATTATGTGTTCTTCATACAACTTTGCTTTGCAATTATTTTTTCATGGAATCCTTCTTAGTATGGTGCAATGATCTCTTCAGATACCCTCATAGGGGCGTAGTGAATATTTCACGAGATATGCTCTCGGAAGGTACTTAACGTGTCACGGGATAGGCTCCCGGAGGGCACATGTGTTAGACCAAAGATACGCTCTTGGTGGGCGTCGAAAACTGTTCACGAGACTAGCTCTCGGAGGGCACTTAACGTTTCACAGGATAGGCTCCCGGAGGGCACAAGTTAGACCAAAGATACGCTCCTGGTGGGCGTCAAAAACTGTTCACGAGACTGGCTCTCGGAGGGCACTTAATGTTTAACAGGATAGGTTCCCGGAGGGCACAAGTTAGACCAAAGATACGCTCCTGGTGGGCGTCGAATCTGGTAGTTTGAAATCTACCTCAAGATACGCTCTTGGGGGCGTCGAATCTGGTAGTTTGAAATCTACCTCAAGATACGCTCTTGGGGGCGTCGAAGGTCGTAGTTTTTAGAAACCACTCTCAAGATACGCTCTAGGGGACGTCGAATCTGGTAGTTTGAAATCTACCTCAAGATACGCTCTTGTGGGCGTCGAACGTCGTAGTTTTTAGAAACCACTCTCAAGATACGCTCTTGTGGTGTCGAAGTTCGTAGTTTTTGGAAACCACTCTCAAGATACGCTCTTGGGGGCGTCGAAGTTCGTAGTTTTTGGAAACCACTCTCAAGATACGCTCTTGGGGGCGTCGAAGGTCGTAGTATGAAAACTACCCTCAAGATACGCTCTTGGGGGCGTCGAATCTGTTCGCGGGATAGGCTCCCGGAGGGCACATGGTTCGTAGTTTTAGAACTACTCTCAATATACGCTCTTGGGGGCGTCGAATGTGTTCGCGGGATTGGCTCCCGGAGGGCTCAGAATATTACCTTACCTTGTGTCCCTTCTCATGTAGGGTGTGTCTTTGATACGCATTTTAGATCTTTACTTGAGTTTTCTTTCCATGATATTGCATGTTACCATGCTTTTTCTTCACTGTGGGAGATCACCTTTCGAGGGCGATGTTTGTGTGTTGCCAACTTAGGACGAGTTCGTACAGGGAGTTGAGGATGTTTTCCTCTTATGTGACCTCTTCTAGGAGAAGTGGTATTGCATGCTCCTGTGATCTTCTGCTTCCAATATCTTCTTTTACACTTAGGTGGACTACCAAGCACTTGTTCGTTTGGTGCCCCCCAAGTTGCTTGGTGGTCATACCGCCTTTCATGTTTGGCCGTTGATGGCCCCTTGTTCATTTTCTTGATTGGGTACCCCTTATGCTTGGGGCTCCCTTATCTGCTTGTTTGGATGCGATGTGTGTCCCTTGTAGGACTTACTCTTTTTCATGCTTGTTTGTTTCAGTCATAAACATGGTTTGGATAATGCCTTTGTCAGATGTATCTCTTGAGGTGGGGGGGGGGGGGGGGGGGGGGGGGGGGCTTTTGCTTTGGGTGGGTGGGAGTGATTTTCATTCTTGTGGTAACTAGGATGTGGCAGTGTTTGTATCCTAGGGGTGCTTGTAAATTCTCCCCCCCCCCCCTTCCTTGTGTTTTTTAGAAAAAACACTTTTGCGGTGATGATAGAGTAGAAGTAACGTATCTTGGAAGGGATTGTATTTAGGTTGAATAGCTTTCTCATAGCATGGCGTCTTGAGTTGTTAATCTCGAAGGTGTGTTTCAGACTAGTCAATCTGATCCATGCTCCTTGCTCGGGCATGGGGGGGTTTGACCGGGCTGTGATAATCTTCTTGAAGTGTTGTGGTACTTAGTGTGCTTTGCATTTTCCTTTACATTAGAGTATTCTTCAATGCCTTTAGGGAGTGTCACATTGGTCATGCTCCTCCCACCTTGAATCTTGATTATAGACTTCCTTTGAATTAGGACTTGAACCTAAAAATGATGTTTTCCTTTAGGTTTGCAGGTGATGCTCCATGATTTTCCATGGGTTTGCCCCCGTATTGGCTATTCCTTGTTGGATAGCTTCATTAGAGGCTACATTTGTATTGCGTACGTATACGTGTTTGAGGTGTGTTGAGCTGAAAAGTCCCTACTTTTTCATTTTGTCATAACCTTCATTCATCAGGTGTTCGGCGTATGGCCTTAAAGGCGGGATATTTTTCTAGTGCCCCCTTTATCGAGGTTCTCCTCTTGATGGGATGCCAGAGTCAAATGTCTTATCATTCGCAGACAAGGTGTTTGATCCGGATGTGTGTCTAGTGTGAGGGTCGATCTTGAAACCTTACCCCCCCAAGCTTTTGAGCTCTTCTTTGGTTGATCTTGTAGAACTGTTATCATGCCCTAAGGCTCTTGATAGGAGATGTATCTCATTTTTCATATTCTAGTTGTTGCACTATCTCTTTTGCTAATCTTGCATCTTTAGAGTTTCTCTCTTGGTGCATGACTTCAATGACAGGATTTTCTACCGATGTTTGTTCTGTTAGGACTTGTATCCTTGGTTGCCTTCCTTTCTTGTGAGATGGCGAAGGAGTGTTTATGAACACTCAAATGTGTCGTACTTGGTAGAGGTATGCGCCTAATCTTTAGGGCGCTGTCTTGAATCTTCGTGTACCTATCTTTGATGAACATGTTATTCATTGCATATATAATACGGAGTCCAATGATCTCCGGGTTAGGATCATATTTTGAGAACAGAGACATAGTCATCTATTAGATAACCCCTCTATCTAGGGAGTTCATTTTTGCAAGGATACTTGTAAGGATATGTATTCCATCCTTGTTCCAGGCTCATTTGCAGTGCTGTGTCCCTAATGGGTATGTTGATGTTCTGACCACCCTTACTAGTAGGGGGTCCATTGGTTTTATATATGCCGGACTCCTTCTTAGTATCATCAATAGCTGGATATGGGGGATGTCTGACGAACTTCCTTCATGCACTATGGTTCTCTTCATGTCAAAGTTGGTGATTCCCTCTCCTATGACTAATATATCATTATGTGGAAATACTATGTTTTCCATATCCTTTTTAAAAACTTGATGATGGTGTCGCCATTCTTCCTTTGCTAGGCTTGGTGCCCTTGAGAGTTTTTTGATGAAAGTGTATTTCATTACCTGCGATGAGCTTACTAGGTGTAGTCGCGACTTCTGGCTATTTTGTGAAATAATATAGATCCATTGGCGGCGTTTGCCTTTGAAGGTGGGCGTTGTCTATGTGATATGGTTTCTTTCGTTTTTGAAGGAATGTGTTCGTGGGTACCCCCTCTTATGCTAATAGATAATCTATTTGTTTTCGGGGAGGACGCATTGTGACTGGTGCCCCCTTGCATATCGATGCCAGATGGCGTCCTTCGACGGACTAGGCCCTAAGGTACTTAGTGGAAGGTTATAGTGAGGGTAGTCCTTTGTGACCTTCATGGTAGTTCCTCTATAGGATGTTGAGAGTGCTCAACTTATTTTTGTAAGTGAGCCTTCCATCTTGTGATCTTTCCCAGAATCTTGACCTTATAGGTGTTCTTTGAGATTGAGGAATCTGTTGCTTGTGCATCTCTTGGTTGGCGACGGCCTTTTATGGATTCTTCTAGTGGTCCACCTGTGTATATATATACCACGGAGCCCGAAGGCGTCCGGTATGGTCTTTCTTGGAAAACATGTTGATATCAAGTATCAAAATCTACCCCTTTTAGGGAGTTGACTTGTTATGCAGTTAAATTAAATAAGAGGATATGGGAAGGATATGGGTGTGGGGGTGTTGATACCCCCTGCTTCCTTGGTAATATAACTGTCTTCCTCCATTAGTCTGTGTGTATTCCTTCCACTTGAGGAATATAAGGTCGCATCCTTGCAAGGCGGACTAGGTGGAGGTGTATCCTTCATGTATGCTATGTGTGATCTCACTCCACTACGTCTCTCCATGAGACTTCTCATTGTAGTAGTTATGTACTAACATGGTGTGGTACTCTATGAGTCCCCTGTTCAAATCCTTGTCTTTTCGACTTCTCCCCTGTCCTAGGGGATGTGTACCAAGGGTTGTCATACACAAGAGGTTGGGACCTGTCGTGCTGTATCATGAGTAGGTGGTTGCTGATGGGTTCGAGTATAGCCGTTAGGCCCTTTAACGGTGAGGAAACGGCAAACAGGCCCGGTGGGCCCTAAACGTAGGCCAAGATGGCCCAGACAAAGGATCCCGACCAAAGGAACCCGAGGATGAGAGGTCCCGACAGAGTCGGACCTGACCAGCGAGCTAAACGCTCCCGACGAAGTGCCTCTGAGTAGGCCCCGATGACGAATCCCTGAGAACAATAGGCCCTGTCACGATGACGAGGGGCCCCGAGCGGTGACACAACGAGATAACTCTGGAGTCCCCGATGTTAGTCGGGACTCGTTATCAGAGGATAAGGCCGAGATACGCGGGGCGTGGCCAAGATACGCGGAACGTGGTTAAGATACACGGAGCGTGGCCGAGATACGCGGGGCGTGGCCGAGATAAGTGAGATCATGGCCTAGATAGGCGGGATCACACCCGAGATACGCGGGATACGGGCTAACCACCCCCAACGGTTCACCAGGTAACTGAGGTACCTCTTCGCCTATAAAAGGGCAAGAGGTCACCTCAGATCGATTACGTTGAATTACATTACTTGAGATTACTGCTTGCCAGTCCGTACAAGATACTCATTTAAGCATCGGAGAGGGATTCTGGGTCACCGCCCGGTCTATCCCCTCTTGCAGGATTGCGTGGAGCGAAGGAGCTAGGGTCGCCGTCAAAGTCCGTACCGGAGTTCCACTGTGATCCAACATTGGCGCCGTCTGTGGGAATCAAACAAAAAGCTGATATGCCTTCTACTCGTTCAATGGCAGCTGGCAAGCAAAGAAGGCAAGGACAATCTGGTGGCTCTCGTCACCCCGCTGCAACAACTCTGAATTCACTACCGGAACAGGAGGAAAACCAGAACCATCCCGCTGCTGAGCTCTCCCAGACAGGGGGGCATAATGAAGGTCCCGAAGAGATTGCCGCTCAGCACCAGGGCAATAGAGAGCAGGAGGCTCCCCCAGCTACGGACCTGACAAGAGCCGTGGCAGAAGCCATGCCCATGTTTTTGGCAGCTGTGAAGGCTCTCTTGGATCGGAGAGAGGCTGCGAAGAGGCAGGAGGAGATGCCCCCGTTGGAAGAAGCGCCCCCACCAGCAGAGGTTCGGAACGTACAGGAGGCTCCGCCCCGAGGCCAGGACAGGAGTAGGGTGTCCGTTCAGCCAGAGAGGTTCGTGGTTGATGGGCCAGGACCAGTACAGCACAGGACCATTCCCCTGAATGGTCCCATCACCCCCGATCAGGTGGTAAAGATCGTGAACATCTGTATGGGAGAACAGAAGCCGCTGGTGTCGGAGCTGAGGGATCGATCTACTCATCCCTTCGTTCCTCGACTCATAGACACCCTAACCCCACCAGGGCTGGGTATCCCCACGATAAAGGAATACGATGGCGAAGGAGATCCGGTTCGTCATGTCCAGAAGCACCTCATGGCGTGTCTGGGAAGAGCCCCGAATGAAGACATAGTGTGTACGCTGTTCCCGAACACACTTGGGGAAAGAGCCCTGACCTGGTTCTTTAGTCTGCCCCCAGGCTGCATCACTTGCTGGGCAGATATGCACGACCGGTTCATTCAGCAGTACCAGGGTCGTAGACGTTTGCTGAAGAGCGTGAGGTCCCTGACCCAGGTGGTACAGAGGCCCGACGAATCACTGGCACACTATTATCAGCGGTACACTGCCAGTGTGGCGGAGATTGATGAGGAAATCTCGGAGGGTGAAACCATCCGTACATTCATTCGGAACCTAACGGCCCCCTACGGTTCCGACCTAATGCACAGCGTGGCTGAGAAAGCAGTGTGGAATATGGAGGCACTACAGAAAAGGGTGAAGCGGCAAATCGATGTCCAGGAGTCGAAGATAGCCGCTGGAGAGCTAGAACCCCCGAAATCGAATAAAGGGAAGCAGTCGGTTAAACCTTTCGACGATCGTAAGTCAAAGGGCAAACCTGAGGGCAGTCGGGACCAAGGACGTACTGGTCGGAGGGATGATAGGCGTTCTCTAAGGAAGGACAAGCGGGAGGATCTCGACATTCCTCTCAACTGCTCCATGGCGGAGGTACTAACGGTCATGGAACGACAAGGTATCTCTAGGTACCCCCCGAAGAAGGAAGGAGAGTTTTTGGGATCCCGCACCGACCGCTACTGTCGATTCCATCGCGCGAATGGCCACGACACCAATCATTGTCTAGAGCTGAAGAAGGAGATCGAAAAGCTGATCCAGAAAGGAAAGCTCAAGGAGTTTGTCGGGGACAAGCGGTGTCGATCCCGCTCTCGGTCTCGATCGCGGTCCCGTTCTCGGTCCCGCGATCGGTCCCCAAAGAAGAAGAGAACCGACCCAGAGTCATCCGGTGCTCGTAAGGAGAGACGGGGCACTATCAATGTAATTCACGGAGGGTTTGCTGCTGGAGGTGATACTTCATCTTCCCGGGAGGTCTACGCCTCTAGAATTCCTACGCTATGGTGCTGGGTTAGAGGTCCCGATCCTGGACCCTGAAAGAAGAGATGGTGATCTCCTTTTCGTTGGAATATCTCATAGGCGTGGAGACTCCGCACGATGATGCCTTGGTTGTAACCTTGGATGTAGACGGGTACGAGATGAAGCGAATTCTGATCGACGGAGGGAGCTCCTCCGATAATCTATTTATGGATGCGCTGGAGGCTATGGGAAAAACGAAGAAAGATCTGAAGGAGGAAAATTTCTCGATGGTCGGGTTCTCTGGCTCTACCTCCTATCCGCTAGGAGTAATCACCTTACCAGTAGAGTTTGGTAGTGGGTGGAAATCAGAAAGGAGAAACGTGGAGTTCGTAGTAGTCGATTCTGCAGGGACGTACAACACGATTATTGGGAGAACCACCATCAACCCCCTGATGGCAGTTGCCTCGACAGTGCACTAGAAGATGAAGTTCCCAACCGACCATGGAGTCGGAGAAGTCAAAGGCGACCAGGTAGCTTCCCGAAAATGCTATGTTAACGCCACCCGGAGGAGGAGGCGAGAGACCATGACTGTCCTCCAGACAAATACAGATCCTAGAGAGGAGTTTGGGCGTCCCGCCCCCGTAGAAGATCTAAAAGAAGTTGAGATCGACGGACCCCAGAGGAAGGTGAAAATCGGGTCTGCTCTGACTGAGGAGACAGCCCGAAAATTGATCCAATTGTTGAAGGAGTTCAAAGAGCTGTTTGCCTGGTCTCCAAGCGATATGCCAGGAATCAGCCCCGATGTGATCGTACACGAGCTGAAGATAGACCCCGCAATCAAACCTATCACGCAGAAAAGGCGTCCGATGGGCAGGTTGCTCAATGCTGGGTTTATTAAAGAACTCCGATTACAGACTTGGGTCGCTAATCCGGTACTGGTGAAGAAGACTAATGGGAAATGGCGGATGTGTGTGGATTTCCGCGACCTGAATAAGGCTTGCCCGAAGGACTGTTACCCGCTCCCGAGAATCGACCAGCTGGTGGATGCCACGTCGGGACATGAGCTGTTGAGCTTCATGGATGCATATTCAGGCTATAACCAGATCAAGATGGCTAAGGAGGACGCTCCTCACACAGCATTCTATGCAGACAGTGACATCTATCACTACGATGTCATGCCTTTCGGGTTGATCAATGCTGGGGCAACCTACCAGCGGATGGTGAACAAGCTGTTCGGAGATATGCTTGGGGAGACCATGGAGGCTTACGTGGATGATATGCTGGTAAAATCCCGACAAGCGGAGGATCATGTGCACAACCTAACCCTGGCGTTTGAGCGGATGAGGCTTCATCAGGTTCGTTTAAACCCGATGAAATGCGCCTTCGGAGTCCACTCAGGGAAATTTTTGGGCTTCATGGTGAGCCAGAGAGGAATTGAAGTGAATCCCGAGAAGCTGAGGGTGATTGAGGAGATGCAGTCCCCGATAAACCATCGGGAGGTACAAGTGCTGAATGGCCGACTGGCTGCAATGAATCGTTTCCTATCCAAAGCCAGCGACCGATCAATGCCATTTTTCGAAGTCCTGAGGGCCAACAAGAAATTTGAGTGGACCGCCAAGTGTGAAGAGGCGTTCCAAGAACTCAAGCAGCACCTTCGCACCCTCCCGCCGTTGGCAAAACCGGTTCCAGGCGAGCCGCTCTATCTTTATTTGGCTGTTTCTGAATTTGCCATTAGCTCTGTGTTAGTAAAAATTGTCGAGGGTAATCAAGTCCCCGTCTATTATGTAAGCAAGGCGTTTGCCAAGTCTGAATTGAATTATCCTGTCGTTGAGAAGTACCTCTTTGCGCTGATTATTACTGCTCGGAAGCTAAGGCCTTATTTCCACACACACGAGATCACTGTGCTGACGAACCAGCCTTTGAAGCATTTTTTGAACCGACCAGATGCGTCGGGAAGATTAGTGAAATGGGCAGTAGAGCTTAGTGAGTTTCGCATACACTTTGCTCCAAGAACGGCCATCAAGGGCCAGGCATTGGCAGATTTCATAGCAGAATCTACAGCCCCCGACCTAGAAGAAGCGGGCCCTGTAGAGGGGGCAACCATGGAGGTCCCGACAGAAGAACAGCCAGAGAGGACAGAGCAATCAGAACAGCCAAACGGGGAAAATACCTGGGAAATGTACACGGATGGCTCCTCGAGTTCAGACGGATCAGGAGCAGGCTTTTTGTTGATACCACCGGGTGAAGGTGAACCGCTCCGATACGCCTTGGCTTTAACATTCAAGGCCACAAACAACGAAGCGGAGTACGAAGCTCTTATCACGGGCCTAAAAATTGCTAAAGGCACTGGAGTTGATCACTTGAGAGTGAAATGTGACGCGGCTTTAATCGTGAATCAGGTTCAAGGACGATACGAAGCGAGGAGTCCGATAATGAAGAAGTACCTGCGCGAGGTACAAGCCCTGAAGGAGAGCTTTAAAAGCTTCGACATCGAGGCAATCCCAAGGAAGGAAAACGTAGAGGCAGACGCCTTGAGCAAATTTGCCCTGGGGGCACCCTTGGAGGAAAATCGGAAAGTGCACTTCTTGGAGAAGGTGATCTTATCTACCACCGACCCGACACAGGTGTGTGCCATTGAGGCAAAACCGGAGGAGGAGCCCACTTGGATGACCCCGATAGTCGCATACTTGACTACGGGGACAGTCCCCGATGAAAAAGTAGCAGCCGACAGGATATGTCGGATCGCGGCTAATTATGTGATGCTGGAAAATCAGCTATAAAGAAGGGCTGGTTCTCAACTCCGTACTTGAAGTGTGTGGCAGAGCCCGACACCAATCGAATCCTGAAGGAGGTGCATGAAGGGGTCGCGGCTTGTCATGAAGGGGCCCGATCCATTATGAGGAAAGTCTTGAACTTGGGCTATTATTGGCCTACGATGAGCAAGGAAGCGACGGCGATGGTCTGATCCTGTGACGCGTTCCAGAGGTACGCCCCCGAGTATCGTGGCTCCGGCCGCTAATCTGACATCCATCAAGAGCGCGTGGCCCTTCGTGCAATGGGGCATCGACTTGGTGGGACCTCTTCCACAAGCACAAGGTCAATGTAAGTATTTACTTGTAGCAATCGATTATTTTTCGAAATGGATAGAGGCAAAGGCGTTGTCCAGAACGACGGGGAACCAGATCGTCAAGTTCCTCCAGACCCATATTGTGTCTAGATACGGGATTCCTAAGGTGGTGATTAGCGACAATGGTCCACCATTTAACGGCTCTCAGGTGAGGGAGTATCTGGAGGAGTTGAACATCGAGCATCGGACAGCTTCCGTACGCCATGCTCAAACTAACGGCCAGGTGGAATCAGCCAACAAAATCGTGATGGATGGCCTAAAGAATAGGGTCTATGCCTTGAAGGGCAAATGGCTGAACGAAATGAAAACGTGCTTTGGGCTGTTAGAACGACACCCAAACGATCAACGGGGGAGACTCCGTTTGGCCTCGTTTATGGCACGGAGGCTGTCGCCCCCGTGGAGGTAGCTGTGGCGTCCCATCGGATGAGATATTACGAGCCTCTGACGAATGATGAAATGAGACGTCTGAACTTGGACTTACTCGAAGAGAAGAGGCGGGAAGCCGATGAAGTCCAAGCTCGAATGCGTTTGGCGACGGCCAGGTACTACAATCGGCGAGTAAAGTCCCGACAGTTCTTCGTCGGGGAGCTGGTTTGGCGTCGCAACGAGTTTACCCTTTTGGATCGAATCAACAAGATGTCACCAAAATGGGAAGGACCTTATAAGGTCGTGGGGATGCCAGCTCCAAATGCGTACAAGTTGGAAGACCTCGATGGCAGAACGTTAAAGCATTCTTTTAGTGGCGAACACTTGAAGAAACACCATGCTTGATGAAAGTCGCCTTAAGTGGTGCCCGATGAAAGTCGCCTTAAGTGGTGCCCGATAAAGTCGCCTTAAGTGGTGCCCGATGTAAAATCGCCTTAAGTGGTGTACGCTGTTAATTCGATGTAAGCAAATTTTTATGCCATCAATATATAAAGAGGTTGCTTCCAATCAGAGTTATTCTTAGATTTATACTAAGTATCAAAGTCGCCTTGAGTGGTGCACTATGTAAAGTCGCCTTAAGTGGTGCACGAGATTAAGTCGCCTTGAGTGGTGCACGATGTAAAGTCGCCTTAAGTGGTGCACGAGATTAAGTCGCCTTAAGTGGTGCACGAGATTAAGTCGCCTTAAGTGGTGCACGAGATTAAGTCGCCTTAAGTGGTGCACGGTTCTTAGATTTATTCTAAGTATGAGAAAGTCGTCTTAAATGATGCATGGAATTAAGTCGTCTTAAGTGATGCATATTCTTAGATTTATTCTAAGTATTGAAAAGTCATCTTAAGTGATGCACGGAATTAAAGTCGCCTTAAGTGGTGCATGACGAAAAGTCGCCTTAAGTGGTGCATGATGGTAAGTCGCCTTAAGTGGTGCAAATTAGTAGATCGTCTTGAGTGACGTACGCGAATGTTTTAAGTGTCGAAGTATCGACCTAAGCAAGTATAGTAAAACCACTTGGAGAAGTGCATCGAAAAAATCGAAACTGAGAAAGTCTGATAATTGATAAGGGCTCAAAGGCCCGACGATGACAAAAGAAGAGGGTAATACAAGGACTCTAAAGATAAACGGTTAGGCTTGGTCCTTGTCGGCAACATCGGCGGGAGCTGGGTCCACGGAGTCGGTGGCAGAAGGCTCCACAGGGTTGGCCTCGGGAGGATCGACTATCGGGGCATCTGCTGCGTCTTCGGCAATTGCGGGAGTACTCCCCCCCATCACTCTCCTCGGAAAGAGCAAAGTATTTCTTCGCGAAGGGGGCGAGGGAAGGAGACTTGTCAAAATTGATGGCGTCGCCATACTCCAGGTGGAGCTCCTCAACCGCATTGAAGAGAGTGTTCTCCACCTCCGCGCCAAAGAACTTCATAGCATCAGCCTGGAAATCCTCAGACCTCTGATAATCCTCCCGGCCCTTGGCCTCCGCCTCGACCAGCTGCGCCGGAACCCCCGCGACTTGCTCCTCCAGAGCCTTCTTCTCGAGGACCAGCTTGTCCTCAGCAGCCTGCCGCTCCTGTCGCTCCCGCCTCAGGAGTCCCTCGAAGTCCCCGACCTGCTTCTGGAGGTCCTGAACCTTTTGGTCGAGGAGGGCCTGCTCCTTGGCAAGTTTCCCCCGCGAAGACTTGGAGGCCGCAAGGTCCTCCTTAAGCTTGTCGATGACCGCCCGGTCCCGCTCCCGGGACTCATCATAGGCGATGAGATACCCAAAAAGACGGTTGAAGTCCCCGAGCTCCTACAATAAGAGAAAGAAAATGTTAACGGACAAACAACCAGATTTACCAACAAAGAGGGAGAAGCGAAGTTTTACCTCTATCCGACGCAGGGACATCTCCCGGACATCCCGATGCATAGCCGTCCGATTCAGGGAAATCGGGTACCGCATGGTGAGAAGGATCGAGCCCGCTAGCAGATGCAAAGCCAGGTCCTCATGCTGGTCCCCTTGTCGGAGCTGGACTCCTTGCAGTGTTTGGATTGGAGTCCAGGGAGCATTCACTTGTGCAGGATCGAAGGCCCTGTAGAAACTCCCATCGAGAGGGACAGGAGGAGGAGCACGAATCGTGGAGGGGCACGCCTCCGGCTCGACCCGGGCGGGGGAAGGAGTGAAGTTGTGGATGGGCGACGGCTGTCGCGGCTGTGGAGAAGACGAAGGGGGCAGCCCCTGAGAGGTTGGTTTCAAGGGGGACTGCCCCGTCCTCCGACGACGACGAAGGGAGCCACCCTCATCAGTCTCCTCGGAGGAGTCCAAGCTTTCCACCCGACGAAACTGTTCGCCGGTCGGGGTCTTCTCCCCAGTCGAGGGAGGCGCCCCTGTTGAAGACGGTGCACCCGCGGAAGCTTCAGCACCTGATGGAGCCCCTCTCTTGCCTATTGCCCCCAGGTGGGCGATTATCTGTAGACGCTAAGCTGTTCGTCATCGCTCTCGTGATTGCCAGGCTTTCTATTCGAAACCCACAGACGGCGCCAAGTGTTAGGTTCTAAGCTCTAGGTCAACGGGTCGTCAATCTAGAACTTATCTCCAACTAATGAAATGTCGGGTTCAGTGCTCCTGGGGCTAGTCGTTCTGATCCATGCCCTTCCGCTCCCTGGGGTAGTCGTTCTGCTCTATGCTCTTCTGCTTCCTTGGCTCTCTTCTCCTTGCCACCCTGCAAGAGGGGCAATATCAAGCACGGAGGGGGCTGCTTGATGAACCCTCTCCGATGCTTAAGTCAGAACGTCACTTTTAGAGAGATAAGGCTAGAGAGAAGCCAGAGCTAAATTGTACAAGTAATCAAGCTGAGCAAATGAATGGTGGAAGGGTTGTATTTATAGGCAACGGTGTCACTAAGGTGACTTAATGACATCGTTAACATTTAAACACAATTAATTAGTCCTTGGTCACATAATTAAAACCTTAAAGCGTGGAGAGGTTGGCGGAAATAATCTAAGTGTAGGAGTCGCGAAATGGTGCCGGGGCCCTTGGGGGGCAGAGAGAAAATCCGACCCCTAAGGGTAGGGGTTGGGTGTGCCAACCCAACCCCTCCCTAAGGGAGATTGGGTTGGCCAACCCGATCTCCCATAGGGAAGATCGGGTCGGCTGACCCGATCTCCCCTAGGGGAATTCGGGTGTGGCCACCCGACCTCACCTAGGTGAGTTCGATGCGTGGCCCGGACGAGTATTTTCGACTCGTCCGGGCCGTTGGTGTTTTGGCGGGGTGTTCGGATCGAAGTTTCAATTTATAATCATTAACGAGGTGATAAAAATAAAACGATTCGAAAATCAACGGGTTCAAATTGGGCGTATATCCATCAATAGTCACCTACCTAAACTACTCTCGCATAAACATGTTTAACTTTGAGACTCGCACACTATTTTTATTGTTTATAATCAAAATAGAGAAATGTTTTAAACTGTGAATAACCCTGTGAAATTTGGGTAGAAAGTGATGTAACTGTCACGTGTAGTTCCAATTCCCAAAGCAATGATATATTTTCCAAGTATACCCTTAACCCTTGTTAAGCCAATAAATAGCACATCGTTTTTTTTTGTCAAGAATTAGCACATTGTTTTTTTTTTTGCCAAGAAATAGCACAGCATTATTCATTCATTTATTCAGTACTAAAATTAATTATTAAATTGCAAACTTAGATTTTTAGCTGTTGGCTAGATTGGATTTTTTTTGAAACATTAACTCAGTTTTTCTATATATATAAATGGTTAGCTTTATTAATATATATATCCATTTAATTTAGGGCAGGCAATTCGGGCTTGACACGATGGGCCCACACGAACACGATAGGAAAATTACGGATTTGAATTTGATATTAGTGACATGATAACACGATGTTTTAAACTAAAATTGTTAAATATTACTTTTTTTATTCAATTTACTATATGTTTTTTTGTGCAAATTTTTTATGTTGGCCGAATTTGGTCGTGTTTGTGCTGACTCCCAGAACACGACACAAAAATGGCAAGACACGAACCTGCACGGCCCGCACAAATTGCCAGCCCTAATTTCATTAGAACAAAATGTGTCAAACGTGATGGAACCCGACCCAGACCAGATCCAACCGAATTCAAGATTCTTGACTTGATTTTTAGCTATTTTTTCGTATTTTTAGAAAAAAAAATGTTATTTGTATTTTGAAGGAAAAAATTGATTTGTAGAATTCTTTTTAATTTTTTTTAAATACACACTACTTTCTTAATTTTTAATATAATTTACTAAATTTTATATTATTATTATTAAGACAAAAAACGTGTACACTACACATTTTTTTACCAACTGTTCATTAATTCTAAACATGGTCTGTTTTTTTTTTTGGTAAACCTGAAAAAAAAAAACTAAATAACCGTTGTTTTTTTTTTTGTCAATGTAAATAACCGAATTATTTGGGATTTTTTTCCACAACTTTATCCAAATTAACGTTATATTTTTCAGTTGAATTTGAAAGGAAAAAAAAAATTAATTACTTTTTTCGGTGACCATATGAAGTTATGAACTATGAACCGTGAGGGTAGATTTGAGAAAAGTAGAAAGAGAATAAGTCATCATTGCTGAGCGGGTCCCATAGTCCATTTAAAAGGAAGTTTCACAGGAAAATTCACTACAAGTTTCACAGGCTTTAGCAAAGCCCATCAAAATATATATTTTGAAAATATATACGACAAAAACTCAAATAGTATTACAAAAGTATTTGTTGTTTTGCTTACGTGACCAAACATGTGTACCATTTATTAACCCAAAAATAAACCATTATATGAGCTGCGATTCGCTTTATCAATCGGCAGAAACATCTTTTCTACATCTATACCAAAAGTTTCCTGAACTGAAAGCGTCCTGATTCATCCTATTTTCTTCCTACCTAACCCTCTCCTCTCTGCTTGATTCCCAATTGGCACCTTGTATAGGTTTAGGGTTTCGTACGGGTATGGATTCTGACGACGACATGCACGACGCCAGCGATTTAGAGTCAGGCGACGACGATTTCTACAGCGGCGAGAATGATGATTACTACGACAGCGATAACGCTGAAGCTGGTTATGTGGACGCCGAAGATGATTCTGACGTGCTTACAGCTTATCGCTATCAGGTTTGTGCCATTTCAGAGGTTTCATGCCTCTGCCGTGCTGGAAATTTGCTCATTTTCCCCCATTTTTATTGTTTTTCTTGATATTCGGAGCAACATAATTCGGATTATTCCTTGCTATTTATGCTTCGTCGGCGAATGTGATCTGTTTGTCTATATTTATTTGTACATGCGTTGAGTCAGCGTTATTAGGCTAGAAATATCGATAGACATACGTCAGTGGTTTCAAATTTTAAGCAGCTGTTCAATTTGGTGTTTTTTTTATTATATTTATCATGCATAGCAATAAGCAGTATGTTGATGTTGGTTCTGGTTGGTTCTGGTTATCGTTCCTAGTGCTAAATTTGTTGTTGAGGCACTAAATTGGTATGTGAAAACAGTGTAACTTTTTTCCCAGCAGAGGGACTGCTTAGAAGGCCGTTTTATATATGTAATATTTGGTATGTAGGGTGGCTAGAGCTTCCAAATCAGGCTGTTAAAATTGTAAGGCAAGAAAAATGGTGAATTTGCTGCAGAGGAGAGTTTGATGCTTCTTTTAGTCTTTTGGAAGCAAGGAATGGTATTGGCATTATGGTTCCATATAATTATGATTTAATATGCTTATATTGGGTCCTTTAGTCTCATATATGTGCATTATTAACATACATATGTTGTAAGAGATTTCAATTTTAAAAGTTCTATTCATGTATGAATTAGTCTGGTTGGAAGTTTTGCTTTCCTTCTCCGTGTGAGAAGCATTGAGAATGCAATTGACTCCAGTTATTGGATTATTTAACCTACAGACGTATTATATCAGCACCATGGTGGACTAATCAGTTTGTAACCATAGCTTTCCAGTTTATAGTAACCACAGCTTTCGATTGAAATCCTTGGACATGGGAAATAATAGTGTTATAGTGAACCAACCCATCAACATTATGCAACTTTAAGCTCTACCATTAATAAGAAACTTTTATTGGAACCCTCGGGCAACATGATTGTTGCATTATAATGAAAGCGTGAAGATGGATTGACATGAAGTTATGTTTTCCTTAGCCTTTCGAGTTGGAAACCTGGACAAGCTCGTTACCAAAAAGACTAAAGTTTCCGCATTATCTGGATGTGCAAAGATGGCTCTAAATAGTAAAATCTCCATTTTCCTAGACAGAATATCCCGTGTAAAGGTATTGCTGCAGAAGATACTCATAGAGCAACTGTAATATTTACTTGCTCCTGGACTAATAAGCAGATTAATAATGGTGTCAGGTTTGATAACTAGGGATATACGTTGGTTACTTGGTTTAGCTATTTTGCATGTAAAAGGAGAATATTTACATAATTACATCTAAGAGGCAAGGTATTGCAGTTTAGGTTGGGGGTAGGATCTCAGGGAGATTCAGTAACAGTGAACTTGAGGTTGGATGATTCTTGGTTTATTTAGTTGTCATTTAGTTTCTCAGGTGGGCTAAATGGGTCCCATGTTCAGTTTTAAGGTGAATAGAAGGCGACAATTTGGACAGGTCTCGATGTTGATTAATGAAACTGTGGTTTGATAGTCATATTAGAAAAAGCAAAAGTGATACATTCCATAATCGAAATCTATCCTTCCAAACAAGGCTGATCATAAAAGTGTCTTTATTTTAGATGGTAGAAAGGGATCTAGACAGACAATTGTAAATTAAGGGCACATCTGATGCTCGATACACTTATGGATGACTTCTAATATTTATGAGTCCCCAAGTGACTAGGGGAATTAGTTTGCCTGGTTGAGGAGTTCTGGAAGGAGATGTGCATCTTGTATGGGCATTAAGCATGTTTGAGTTTCTAATTAGTTTTATTTGGAGTCAACTAGTGCTTTGAAATATTTATATTTGTTATTATTGTATCATTAAAACCAAAGTGTACTAAGAAATAACAGTAGTATACTGGACTTCGCTCCATGCTTCTTTTAGCCTTTAGAAGAAAGGTTAACTTAGTCCATCTCCATTCTAGGTCTAGGAGGATATTTTATGCATCGACTATGTTTATTCTTACACTGATCATTTGATGACGATCTTTTTCTTTTGTTGATTTAGCAAAACTATACCGTTTTAACCGAGCCTGATATACGGCAACACCAAGAGGATGATATAACAAGGGTCTCTATGGTCCTTTCTATATCTAGAGATGATGCAGTCATTCTATTGCGCCATTACAATTGGTATGAATTCTTTTAGCTTTTGTCAGCTCATTTGGACATGTTTTCTCATTTTACTTTATGTCAGAATTATTAATATTGTTGAATTGTGTTATGAATTTTTTTTTCCCATCTTTATGTGTCCGTAATGTTTAGATGCTAAAACGAAGCATTCTTTTTGGAGGTAGGGTGCTGGATATTTAAGAAATTACAGATGCTATGTGACACACTTTAATAGATTTATTATTTGGAGTTTCATAGTATGAATATAAAGTTAAAGAAAAATTTATATTCAGGAGTGTCTGCAAAGTGCACGATGAATGGTTTGCAGATGAAGACAGAGTGCGTAAAGCAGTTGGCTTATTTGAAATGGCGCTTGATCAATATCCTAACTCTAGTGAAGTAAGATTTTAATCTGCTTCGCAGTGATAGGAAGAACACTATTTCTGTGATTTTATCTTATTTCTAAATTCTGCTGTTTCTGCAGCTAACGTGTGGAATATGCTTCGAGTCCTATCCTCGTGATAAGATTTATTCAGCTACTTGTGGTCACCCTTACTGTGGTGAATGCTGGGCAGGTTTGTCCAAGTTATTATAAAATAAATGTTGGAGAGTGCTGTTTCTGAAGATTGCTCGTCTCTCAGTTGTTTATATTTGTAATGTATCATTTTTATCTATAGTTTATTTGGCATTTATTCCGTGATAATCAAAAGCTGCATTTCTTCCGTACAAGTATTTGATTTACCTTTATTTTTATCAATGCGCATATCATGTGTTTTGTATGTTTATGTCTTGATAGATGATTTGTTCTTTTTCTTTAATTCTGTATCCTGACACCTGGTCGTGTATATGCGTAGGCTATATGAGCTCATCCATCTGTGATGGGCCTGGATGTCTGGCACTACGATGTCCGGATCCATCATGCTCTGCTGCTGTTGGTCAAGAAATGATAAATACACTAGCACATGATGGGGATAAGAAGAAGTATGGTTTATATCTTCTTCGCTCTTATATCGAAGACAATAGGAAGGTATGTCTGAAATTTTGCGAACATACTAGTTGTCATGTTTGTTCAATTAATCCTTTTTAAATTGATGTTCCCGAATAATTTCCATTATTTAATTCACACTTTTACGTAATGCTATTCATCTATATGATATTGAAGGCTTTAAAAGATGCATGTTTTCTTGTAGACCAAGTGGTGTCCTGCACCTGGTTGTGAGTATGCTGTTGAGTTTACTGCTGGAAGTGAAAGCTATGATGTTGCCTGTCTCTGCTCGTATAACTTTTGTTGGAAAGTAAGTTCACACTTCGCACCAAAATTAAAACAGATTTTGTTCTTAAACACAAATAAATTCACGTTTCTTGGTTGTGATGCAGTGTACTGAAGAAGCTCATCGTCCAGTGGACTGTGGGACTGTGTCAAAGTGGATAATGAAGAACAGTGCTGAGTCGGAGAACATGAATTGGTGAGTATTAAAAATATCTATTATTGTCAATAGGTTTGGATGGTCTGGGAGTAAACTTAGGCAGGACATACCCTGTACAAATTATACGCTCCTTTCTGAATCCGTGTTTATTCTATCAAGGGAATAAAGTGGCTGAAAATGCTATTTCTCAGTGGTTTCAATAATGAAACGTTGGAGAAAAATAGCAACAAAACTGTATCATAGATTCTCAAGAGGCCTTCTAATGCACTTTCCCCTATAAATTCTTGTCCTTGACTTCTTGTGCTTATGAAGGAGAATGCTAGATACTCTAGGGCATATATAATTCTTAGGCCTTTTGAACACTATTATCTTTTATTTCTATATATTCGTTCTTGGTGGGTCTCTTTTTCATATCCAGCGACCCAAAAGGTAGAGCTTTTATTCTAGCATTTTCAAGATAGAAGAGTTCGGCTGGTTGTCCTGCATCTGATGGGTTGCCTCACCTCTCTTAGATTCCTGTTTATCCTCATGCCTAAGTTCCTCGTTTTCGATTTGGTACGTAACTAGCTTTTTGTTCCTCAATCCAGGGGCCTGGAACCACTAACAGCATGGGTTTTTCCTCCTTAAGCAATCCAAAAGTATGCGTTAGTAGGGATTATGGCATCATAAACTATATATGTGCTGAATGAAAGATTCAATCACAAAACATCGTGAACCAGTAATGCATGACAAACCTATAAATCAGCTTAAACTTGAGCAACCAGCTCAAAAACTGTACAGTAGTTATAAATAACTCTGATTATTTGTATATCAACTTTAAAGTGTTTTTACTCGATTAATCAATTGAATGGAGAAGTTGGAATGTGGATATAAATCTCAAATAAAATCTGTAGAGAAGAGCCTAGAGAGGAGCATATACCTTTCCCCGTGCAGTAAGAGAAGCTAATTGTGTCAAACTGATTTATAGGATTCTCGCCAACTCAAAGCCTTGCCCGAAGTGCAAGCGACCAATTGAGAAAAACCAAGGGTGCATGCATATCACTTGCACACCGCCATGTAAATTCGAGTTCTGCTGGTGAGTCTTGATTCTTCTTTCATGGGGAGTTATATGCCACCATACTGGTTATCTTTCCTAGAACCTAGACCACTGATAGGTAACACAAAGTTATGCGTATGTATAGGCTCTGCCTTGGTGTATGGTCTGAGCATGGCGAGCGAACAGGTGGTTTTTATGCCTGTAATCGCTATGAGGCAGCTAAGCAAGAGGGGGCAGTAAGTATTCTTTATCTTTCTACTCCAATTAACGCCGCATGTATGGTCATAAATCTACAATAATTGATTTTTTAGGAAACTGAGATTTTGCAAATTGAGAGAAAAAAAGTTTGTTTAGAGTTGTGCATGAACTTCAATTTATTGTTATAGTATGATGATGCTGAGAGGAGAAGAGAAATGGCAAAGAATTCCTTGGAAAGATACACTCATTATTATGAGCGATGGGCAAGCAATCAGACGGTATGTTGTGGATCCTCTTTTGTATTTTACAAACTGGTCAACCGATTCTTTTATTAAACTTATTACACGTAAGTTGTAACCTGTGCACTCTTTCATATTGCAGTCAAGGCAAAAAGCGCTTGCTGATTTATACCAAATGCAAACAGTGCATGTAAGTAGTTTGCAGTGACCATAATTCTCTGTAACTGTATTATTAGTATTTAGCTCTTTCTGTATCAGGGTGTCTTTTTCAATATTATTTTTGGATGTGGAAGGGAGTTCGTGGAAGTTAGCTAAGATAAGTGAGGGAGATTGGAAAAAATTAACCTGAGTGTTATGGGTCTTGATAACCCGAAGAACTAATCTAACCTAAGAACTAATCTAACTAAGAACTAGATAATTGAAATAACTTTTCTGCTTGTTTCTTATTCAATAACTGCGTCCCTTATATAGGACTAGACTAGTACAATCTAAATAGATATAGTATTCTAACAGATAATGATAATAAATAATATATCTAACTCTATCACTAATTGTAAATATAATATATTCTAGCTTATCGATAATATATATTATACTATTATGGATATATTTATCCATAACACTGAGTTTCTCTGCTGAATGAGTAACTTGGTGTGTGTGTGGTTATATATATATATATATATATATATATATATATATATATATATATATATATATATATATATATATATATATATAACTTGACATTTATAGACCCTTATAGCCCTTTTGAACTTAGTATGAAATCCGCCATGGGTTAATATTGTTAATGTTGCTGGGAAGTTAGGATTCTTGACAATGTGGTTTTGTTTTCTTTAAGCTTTTGAAAGTAATGTTTACTCTGCTCTTCATCAGCTGGAGAAGCTTAGTGACATACAATGCCAACCAGAATCGCAGCTTAAATTCATTATCGAGGCTTGGCAACAGGTAAAATCAAATTCCAGTATTGCTACGTTTAGGCAACTGCAATATAGGTGTTTGTATATATGGCTTATCATATGGATGCAGTTTGAAAGTCTCTTGGATGTATGCAGATTGTGGAGTGTAGGCGTGTGCTAAAGTGGACTTACGCTTATGGATACTATCTATCTGACAATGATCATGCTAAGAAACAGTTTTTCGAATACTTGCAAGGTCTGTGAATATTACCCGATTACGTCTGCAACATACGTGTACTTGTAATTGTGTGGATTTACCACATTTTATTGGTTTGTCACATATGAGCTGATTTTACCCAGGCGAGGCGGAGTCGGGTTTAGAAAGGCTTCATCAGTGTGCTGAAAAGGAACTGAATCAGTTCCTGAGTGACGAGGGCCCATCTAGCAACTTCAATGAATTCCGCACGAAGCTGGCTGGGTTGACCAGGTATATTGGTATCTATATTACAGTTGAAGTTGTGATCTAGCCTGTTGTTTTAATTGTTATTGTAATAGTGTGACAAGGAACTACTTTGAGAACCTGGTGAGGGCATTGGAGAATGGACTATGTGATGTGGACTCACAATCTCAAGGAGGCTCCAGCAGAGGCAGCTCACGAACTGGAGGAAGCAAGGGGACCTCCAGCAGTAGGAGCGGAAAGGGGAAGGTGACTTTTAGGACAGCCAGCACCACTACAGGAGGTGGAGGTTCAGGCAGAAATAATAATGATGACACAGGCCACTGGTCCTGTGATCATTGTACTTTTGCTAATGTCAGAACTGCTACTGTATGCCAAATGTGTCGCCAGAAGCGATAAAAAGCAAAGGCTCTAGCTTTTGTGAACATCCATATCAGGATGAAGGATTCTTGACTGTGGATGCAGTTGAGGATTCTGTTATTTGGTGGTAAGGTAAGTGAAGAAGCCAGTCAGTCAGTGACTACAGAAAGAGGAAGGAATTGAAGAAGCAAAGCAGCTAGCTAAGCTGCAAGAAGTTGAATTCAGTTGTGAGCAATGAATGAATGTGTTGGGAATAGTTATACTATTACACTACTATACTATACTATACTATACTATACTATAATGAATGTATATATATAAGGTTGGTTTTCATTTTTAAGTAAAAAAAGAAATTGGCAAAATGTACTACTCTTCTTGCCTGCGGTCTAATAATGTATGTTTGTATCTGTGTACCTTGGTGGATTTGCATCTCTGTGGTTTTAATGTGGATTTGCAACCAACTTTTATTACTTTTCAGCTTCAACTCTTTGAAGGAACCGTGCTTATGTTTCATCATATGCACTTAATCAGACCGCAAGTAATTTATTATAGCCAAATGAGAAATATATATATATATAGTATCGTGTCCCAAATCCCAGTTAAGAGTTCTACCTTGGCTGGGATCTTCTTGCTAGGTTTAGTTTTTTTTTTTTTTTTTTTTTTTTACAATTTGTCAGTTACACATTTTGCTTGTGAACAAATTGGTAGCTTTAAGAAAAATTATTAAATGGTGGAAATTAGTCACGTTATAACGAAATTGCCTCTACGGAAAATCTGATTTTTAAAATGAATCTCACATTAAACCGAAACTTTGTAATTTCGTTTATATGTATACTTGTGAATGAGGCCAATTCCATAAGTTATCGGTTTTTTTTCCTATTCCATTCAAATAAGAGCTCTCATGCACGCTCACTTCTCGTCACCTTGCCAAGATTGTCACCTAAGAAGGTGGCCACATTTGCGCAAGTAAATCTCGCTCTATTGTCGCTGGAAATCACTACACAACACTCTGCTGGAAATTTGGCGATTTTATAAAAAGTAAAGATTGATGAATTATGAGTGGGTGAATGGGTCGATGAAAAAGTTTGAAGGGAGAGGAAAAGATGCGCAATAGACCAATATTTAACAAAAATGAAACCTGAGATAGTCAATTTCAACATTTTAAACTTCAGACACCAAAATCGAACATGGAGCAAACTTTATACAGTTTATAGGTAGTTAACCCTTTAACAATTTCATTGATTTTGATTTGATTTGACTGAGGCTGATAAAATGGTAAATATTTATATACTTCCAACTTCAGGTCAACTGCGTTATGAACTTATGATGCGTGGATTCAACGATGATGAGATATGTGATTTTGTAGAGTTGACACGTAACAGACCAATAAATGTTCGGTTCATTGAGTTCATGCCTTTTGATGGAAATGTATGGAATGTAAAGAAACTAGTGTCCTACTTTGAGATTCGAGACAAAGTGGTAAGCTAGAGACCTGGAATTGCCTTCATTTTTCATCTTCAACTCTTCTCAAATAAATGGTTTAGCCTAACTGAACAGGTAGCACAATATCCAGGTTTAAAGAGACTTGAGGATCCTCATACAGAAACAGCAAAGAATTACAGGATAGATGGGCATCACGGTACGGTTTCTTTCATCACATCAATGACTGAGAAACTTTGTGCCGGTTGCAATAGATTGCGACTTTTAGCTGATGGGAACTTCAAAGTATGCTTGTTTGGACCTTCAGAGGTGAATTGAGTCCCTCTACTCAATTACTGCTATCAATTTTGCATGCATTTATTTGCACTTGTCGGAGATTGCTGTAGTCATTATTCTTTTAAGATTTTAGACAATCCACATTGTAATACACGCTGAGATCTGTTTAACTTAGCATCATTCCGTTTTGACAGACTTTAAGCGAAGTAAACCCAGTTCCAGTAGTAGAACCGCTATGATGCTAGTACATGTAGATGAAAGGAACAAAAGAGCCTTTGAGGGCTCTTGATCTAAAAATGACTCTTTCGTACAAGATTTGGTTAGAACTGTCATTGGATACCTAGATTTATTGCACATAATAGGTCTATACAGTTACTGTCTTTGGAGTTTGGACCTCAAAAAAGAAGATGTATCGTAAATGTGCATGCATTTAGATAGCTTCCTGGAGATCTTCTTATACCATAGCCATTTTATGTGTACCCTTCATCCATGCAGGTTAATTTAAGGGATCCACTTCGTTCTGGCGCTGACGATGATGAGCTTCGGAAAATAATTGGAGCAGCTGTATGCATTCTGATTCTTATCCTCAATGACTAGCCTCTCCTATTATATGCAAATTTTGATGAGCACTTTGGTTTCATTCATTTAGTATGTTGTTTTACTTTGGAAAGAAACCAAAGGGCTTGAAACATGATGAGAGAAAGCATAACTGCGTCTAAAGTATTGTAACATCTTTTTCTAAAACTGCTGCTGCTTTCATTGGACAGGTCAAGAAGAAGAAAGCTTCACATGCTGGAATGTTCGATATTGCCAAAACAGCCAATAGGCCGATGATTCATATTGGTGGTTGAGGAGTGGTATAAACTCTGCTTCCCTCTCTCTATCTGTTTTGTTATGGAACTTTGTTTTTCACTAGTTCTCAACTTTCTATGGTTTTGGCTTACTCAATTAGCAATCTCTAAATCTATGGCAGTTTGCTTCAGCTGCAGTGGTATCTTAATATACATGACATGGCAATTTGTTTATCTGGAGAAAAGCATGTTGCATGTTCAAATACTTTTATGTTTGTCATTGCTCAAATGCTTCATGAGTTATGAATCAGTGCGGAATGACTCGGTGACGGATGGCGGTACAGACAGAGACAGATGGTATACACCACTCTCTCAGAATAATTCTGCAGCTTGTTTCTTTGTAATATTTCTATTCCTCAGAATAGTAAAACTAGCATTTTTTTTAAGCTAGTAACCACAACAAATTGCGGAAGTTTGTATTTTTTTTGGCTTGTTTGTTTCGAGATTTATCTCTAGTAGTGTCATTGTAGAATGGCTCTAGAATATATGACTTGTTCAATCCTTTAAAGATGAAAGATTTGTGCAGCAGTTTTGGTCAAGATGGAAAGGCAGTAGTTGGCGACACCCTTGAATAGATATGTCCCCGATGATTGCAGAATTTTTATGAAGGATAAACAATTAAACATAGAGAGCTCGACATAAATTAAGATTTCAAGTATTATTTTAGGGATAATAGGTTTTGATCCATAATGTTTGACCACTTTTAGGTTTTGGTCAATGATGTATTTTTTGCCTAGTTTTGGTACCATATGTTTGCAAATTTTTCTAGTTTTGGTCTGACCGTTACATTCCGTCCATTTTTTCCGTTACGTGACATGTGCAAGTCACGTGATCCACCTAAACTTTAATTCCCCAAAATTTGAACAAAATTGAAAGTTTAGGGTGGATTACATGACTTGCACATGTCACTTAACGGAAAAAATGGACGGAATATAACGGTCGGACCAAAACTAGAAAATGCAAACATATAGTACCAAAACTAGGCAAAAAAAAAAAAAAAAAAACATCATGGACCAAACCCCAAAAGTGGTCAAACATCATGGACCAAAAGACCTGTTAACCCATTATTTTATTAGTAAGTAAAGGATATCACCGATCATCCATAAATCCATGAGGTTTCAAAATAATAAGGGTTAAAGGTACTTTTGGTACCGCATGTTTACACGAAATTCACTGTTCATACCATTTTTTTTTGTACCAATTTGGTACCAACGGTTTCCATTTTGTACTGTTTTGGTACCTCCGTTAGTGTTTTGTTAAAATTGGCCGTTAAATGACCATGTGAGGGGCACGCGACCGTTTTTTTTATTTTTTTTTTTTAACAAAAACTGAAATTTGCTTTTGACAGAAATACCCTTCTTCTTCATTTTTTTTGAAGCGTGTCACAACCGTGTAACACAGATTTAGAAGACAACTTCGAAGGATTCCATACATAAAGAACACAAATCCAAAGATTCATACACAAAGATTTAGATTTAGACAGCTACGAGTAACATAGAGAGAGATAAGCTTCTAGAGAGATAAAAAATTTGGGGTCGAAACCGTTGTAATGTGACGGAGATAAGGAATATCAAATTTTATTAAGGAGGTATGACTGCTCGAGGACTTCGAATTGAATTAAATTGATTTCAATTGATTGGATTGGAAAACGACACCATTGGAAGGAACTAGCGAGCACCAGTGAATTTTGTGTTGTCGCACTAGCGAGGTGGGAGGAGGGGATTAGGGGGGAAAAAACATTAGCAATTTTATAAGAAAACAAACATCTTTCAAGAGTAAAAGTTGTGGCTGCAATTTGCCACTGTCAATTTTGGTTTTATATTGATCTCACACGAGGGAGAAGAAGGTAGGTTAATGGAAGTTTCAGAAGGGATGTGAGAGTTCAGGAGATTAGGGGCCGTATGGAGAAGTCTGCAGGTAAGGGCATTTATGTCAAAATCAAGTTTCTATTTTTGTTATAAAAAAAAGGTCACGTGCCCTCACATGGTCATTTAACGACCAATTTAAACAGAACAGTAACGGAGGTACCAAAACATCACAAAATAGAAACCGTTGGTACCAAATTGGTACAAAAAATACATATGGTATGAACAGTGGATTTGGTGTAAACATGTGGTACCAAAAGTACCCAAATAATAATAATTGAAGTTTGAAGACTATTAATATAATGCTAGTCTAAGTTCCGTAAGTAAACATATTGCTAACTCGATTTAAATTTTCCGTTATCTTTAAACAAAAATGGATAATTGATTAGCACGTGTGAATAAAAAGATGGAAATAGTTAAATGAAATAACTAAAATCCCCGCCGCCTCCACATTTCACTTCCGGAAGCACTAATAGGCCAAATTTCTAGTGCAATTTAGGGGGCAAAGTGTTGTTAAAATCGCAGAAAAGATGAGATAACAAAGTGTTATTGCATTAACAGTGAACTGTTACTGTCCACGGGCTTATACTGATGCTAGACCACCGAATTGCAGATGTGCAAGTTCTTTCTGCAGCAGAGGTGTCAATTCGGTACTAACTGCAGCTTATCACATGGTAATTGCATTGACATGGATGTTCTTGGTGCATTTGTTCATGTTTCAAGGTTACTAATGTCATGTTTGTAAATGATATGTTTCTGTCATTGGCCTCTCAAAGTGGTGAAAGTGGCACTGAGGGTTCATCAGATGCAAATAAAGATAACCCGTATGAATTTGGAACAAGTAAGAAAACCATTCTTCTATGTGGTTGCTTGATAATTCGTATGTCTTTTCCTACACCACTTTACCTTGCAGAAGCAACTGCAGAGAGGAATACTTAATACAGTACAACATCAACTAATATCAAGACGCCTCTATGACAGGAAGCCTGAGGCTCGGGCCCTGGAATCAATCTAAATATAGGGATGGATTTATGTAATGCATCAACTTCATTTAAAAGTGATATGGACTAGATATAGTATATGGGTCTTTTAATAATGTGGGGGGAAAGTAGTAGAATGTGATACTTTGTGGGTAAAATGGTCAGTGGCGGATGGATGTGTGATAATGTGGTTACGAACGTAACCACATTATCGAGTATTTTTAGTGGTACTCTAAGTTTATTTCTGAGAAAAAATATACTATGATCCTCATTATTTAAATGTAAGATCCTCATTATTTGAGTGTAAGACCCAAATTATTTTGTGCAAGAGAATAAGATCCTGTTATTCCGTCCAAAATTGTTATCAAATACATTTTAAATTTACAAAGTAAATGAATACTTTTTTAAATATCGAAATCAAAACCAATATTAGTGTTACAATAGTGTCATGACTCGATTAAAACTCAACTCATCTACAATTGGTACTGGTCTGATTTGACTAAATTGTAACATTTGTATAAGCAAATATGGTTTAATTATGATACTTTAAAAAGTACTGTGTACATTTGAAATATATTTAACGACAATTTTGGATAAATAACCGAAGAAAGTATCAATTATCATCGTTTTGAAATATGTATATTTTAAAACATGATAGTACCAAAATAATTTTTTTTAAAATAAGTTTTATATATTTTACATAATTTTGTTAAAAAATAAGTAAAATCTTCACATTTTTTTTTCTTTTACATAGCGTATCCACATTATCGAGATCCTGATCCGCCACTGAAAATGGTGATTAAGAGTTAGTTGCTTATATATATGTTATGGGTGGTGAAGAGAAGAATTATGAAAATTATGAATGAATATTGAGGAGTATAGTTCTCTCTATCTCTGCATCAATGATCTAATGTTCTTTAATCTCCAATTCTCTGATCCTAATCTATCCACCTTCTATCATATCGATTGGGTTCGTACCATTGGTATCAGAGCCACTTTTCCTTGGCTGCGGTGTTTTTGTGGCGATTCCGACCACTATTACCATCTCCGACCATCGCCGTCTGCATCAACCGTCGCTTCATCTCTGTCGATTGTCTCTCCTTCGTCCACCATTGTTGCCGCTCATCCATCACTAGCGCCAATTGCTCAGCCGCTTCTGATTTGGCATTTATCATCGTTGACGCCACTGTGATCAATCACCAACGTTGGTCACCATTTTTCTCGTCTGTCGCTGTCACTTGCTCCTGCACTATTGATTACTGTTTCAGCTCTATCAGGTTTATACTTCTGTCTCTGATGCTGTGATTTCTACTGCCCTATGCTGCTTACTTGTGTGGGAATCACTGCTAGTCCTGAGGTGTTGCCTAGTTGAATTGTTGCTGTTCTACTACCCTATTCCTACTGCTGCAGCTGCATGAGGATTGATAATGCAATAGATTTATAGATCGTCTGATTTGCTCTGTTAGTGATTCAATTCTTCCTGCTGCTACTATTCAACTGCCTCTGATTGAAATAACTTCCTGTGGTATTGATGCGAGTATCGACAGATTGTTGCAATTTTTTTTTAATAGCAACCTTAACGCTCATAAGGTGTTTGTGTAAGCACTCGTCAAAAGAATGGACAGTGGTGAATTTTTTCATAGGGTTAATAACCTAGAAGAGGTCTGAAGTTTGCCCCATGTTAACGGGAGATGTCAGAAGTTTCAAATGTTGATTTGAGAGGTCTGAAGTTTCAACTTTGTTGATTTGAGGTTTTTCGTCCATTTTTAGGGTTAAATTTAACATAATTGTGTGAAATGACATTCTTGCCCTTTTAATATTTTGTTTTATTTAATATCTCATTTGAGTAAATGTGAAAAGAAAAAATTACCCCTAAAGTCAAATTACTCCGGCCACCACCATCACAGCTCCGGTGACCACCACCGAACTCCGGCGACCACCACCGACCACCAACACGGCTCTGATCGGAGCCGAAAAACTCCGATCGGAGCCACAAAGCTCCGATCAGAGCCGTGTTGGTGGTCGGTGGTGGTCGTCGGAGCCGAGGTGGTGGTGGTCGGAGTCGGGTGGCGGTGGCCGGAGCCGTGGTGGCTTTAAGGGCATTTTCGTCTTTTCCTTCAAGCATGTGAGGGGCACACTTTGATAGAAGGGCATTTTTGGAATTTTATTTTATTTCTGGTCACATGCCAAGCACGTGACCAATTTTCGTCACAATTAACGGTAAAAACAGACGGAGACCGTTGTTATCAACAAAGTTGAAACTTCAGACCTCTCAAATCAACATTTGAAACTTCAGACCTCTCCCGTTAACATGGGGCAAACTTCAGACCTCACTTAGATTATTAACCCTTTTTCATACCATGGATTTGCTTCGGGAGGATTTACAAAAAATTAAGGGTTGTTGGATGATGCTTCAACAAAACTTTCAAACACTCATTGGATGTATGTCAGCATTGAAATGTTCCAATTGAGTTAGCTAAGGTTGCAAACACATTGGAACAGTGTGGTAAGAGCTTGTTGACACAAGGGAAGAGTATGTTAACACAAGGGAAGAGCTTGTTAACATAAGAGAAGATTTTGTTGAGCAATTTCAAACTAAAAGCCACAAAGAGATTATTCATTCTATTGAAGATGTTGGCAAGTTAGCACACTCTTTGGTGTTGGACAATAATAATTTCACTGCATACATCGTTTTGACAACCGAATTTTTTGGGCCAAACTCTTTTGCAGTTGAGCTTATCATGGAAAATGGGTTGACACCTATAGGTACTAACCTGCTCGAGTATGATCCTTTTTTGGAGGGCAACTCTCGAATCTACACTCATAGCTCGGGAACGCTTCATACTCGTGAACTTGGTTCTTATTAGCATCAAAGAGTTGTTCACTGATGGGAAGCATGAATTACATTTGAGGTTCATGATCAAGAGTCGATGTATCTTCATAGAGCAAATGGTTCGAGATTACGATGGATTTAATAGACCCGGTTTCTCTCGAGGTTCATTTGCATTGGTTCGGGTTTATGACAGGTTTAATGGTCCCGGTAGGACACACCTTGAGGACAATGTGTTTTTTAAGGGGTGGGTTATGATAGTATAGTATGAGGGTTTATGTAGTAATAGAATATTTTGGGGGTCATATTGATATTACAGATAATTAGGGTTATTATATATAGCTCATGTACGAGGAGATGGAACTATGCTTGCATGATGAATTAATATGTTAACACAAGTCTCAACTCTTCTCTATATCTTCTTCTCCGATTACTTCTCCGATTATCTTCTCCGATCTTCACCTAGCCCACTTCTCCGTCCCAAAAAGACCAAACTCAGCTGTGCCCGGGGCAATGATGCCGGATCAATGGGTTCAAGTCAGTAAATGGTATAAGCTTTAGTTTTGTCCGAGTTAGTTTCATTTCATTTATAGATATGCAATAACATGATGTTCAGAAAATTTAAAAAGGTTTGTTTTATTTATTTGTAAATGGTAGCAAGATGAACGAGAACTGAAAAGGCAACGGAGGAAGCAACCTGAGGGTGGAATCGTTAACGAATAGAACATTAGTCTCAAAGAAGAGTGCAGAGGCTTTCTGAGGAGTGCGATAAACTTCCTTCAGACACCTCAATCAAGGTTTCATTTTTTACTTACTACACCTTAGAGTTTACTAACATGCATATTTGTTCATGTTTATTGCAGTTGGTTCGGAAATACCAATTTATCTTTCTTTGAAAAACCGACCTGCGCATTTGGGTATGCATTTGGAGGAACAATGCATTTTCGATTATAAGTGTTATATAGGATAATATAGTTATATGAAGATTGATATAACTCATATAAGCCTAATATTATAGCTAATATGCGAACTAACTTGTAATATATATAAATACTAGAATTTATTATTATGAAACTTTATATTCAAAAGTTTAAGATATGGAATATGAGTTGTGTGAGGAATTTCTCTAATATATATATATATATATAAGAAACATAAGTATGGTTGTTTTTTTTATTTTTTATTGTAGTAGTGAAAATGTCATAAAAATCTAACGACATTGCGATCTACGACACTTCTTTTAAGTGTCGTTAGTTTCTAACGACACCAAGAAAGTGTCGTTAACTATTTAAAAAATGTCGAAATTTGCTCTATTTCTTGTAGTGAATATTAGAAGCTGAGGGTTGGAACTTTGAAGGCATTTTTGTTATTCTAGATTAGTTTTCAGCGATTTTATTAGCATGTGTCCATTTCATTTTAGAGCCAGTGGCGTAGCTATAGTTGAGGGGTTGTAACTGTAACCCCACAACTTTATAAAAATTAGTGTATATACTAGTGGATATGTAAATGTTGCTACCCTCAATTTATGGAAGAAAAAAAAAATGAATGTTGCACCCCGCATTTAAATAGGAAAGTGGTGTAACATTAAATATGAATGTTATGTAATGTATATACTATTTAACTCATTTTATATATATATATATAGTTTGTATATATAAGTGCATATCTAAAGTATATCTGACTATCTAAGTGACAATATATATTTATTCAAATAAATATATACAAAAGTATTACCAAAAAAATCTGCAAAAGTCTGTTTGTCCATAACGTAATCAATGAGCGATAATTTGACGAACTATTTTTTGGTGAATTTCATTGATTTGAATCTTTTGATAATGAGTATATTATGTTTTATTTTCAAAAGTATGAAAATAGTCATATTAATTATTTTGTAAAAAACTTTTAAATTATTAGACTATATTAGTTTTGTTTTTTTTCATATGATTTTTTTCTTTTTCACAAGTATTTTTTCATTTTTTAAGTAATATATTGAACTATTTACCCATATAGCACTCTAAGAAAGTCCAAATACTAAAATATGCCGAAAATTTAGCCAAATACCAAAATAACCACACTGTCTCTGTCTAAACTGCGGCTTCGCCCCAAATTTTTTTGGGCGCAGTTGTTTTGAACAGACGCCCAATTTCGCTTTTTGTTTGTTGAATTTTCATATTTTAATCTAAATGGTTTATGTAATATTATGGTCTTTTTTTCTAATACTCTATTGAGTTAGGTGTAAAGTTTGGTCGGGTTAACATTAGGTAATACTTTGAAACACTTTTATTCTCTAGGGTTAATCCAATCAATCTGTACACACAATTAAATAAAGTTTTAGAATTTAAAGTTTATATAATTTTAAGATTATTTAATGATTTATTTAATTCTTTTAGTTTTTTTATTCTAAAATCATGACTTAATTTTCGACACATTTTGATATTTGGATTTTATAAGGACGGTATATGGATTGAAAAAAAAAAAACTGATCACTCTTTCAACCCCTAACTCCGATTCCTGGTTACGCCAAGATGTCGAAAAATTTAGTCAAATTAACAATTTATCCACTTACGAAACTTATAGTAGCAAATAATTCTAATAAATTGTGGCAGGGTGTAGAATGCAACCAGCAAATTGATAATTAACCATTTTTAATGAAAAAAGTATGCACATCAGCGAGCACTCAACAGTAGTATGTTCTTAAATTGCAGTTTATAGTAAATGACCCATCTACCTGACAAGCCAAACCACGTAACTAAACTTAATCCAATCACACATAATACGCTCTCTCCGTATTTCTGCAGATCCCCCTATCAAATCATCATATCTCTATCTCTCCGTCTCCTTCACTCTATCTCTTTCTCCCTTTATAAAATAGTTATTATTAAGAAGTCCCACTCTCACGAAATTATCACCGGAGAGTAGCCATGGTTCATCCAGTCGCAGAGGCCAATGACACCAGTATCTTCGGCTCTCTCACCCCTGACCAATTCTATGCCCGCCACTCTGTGACTCACGCCTCCGAGTTCATCACCAATTCTACCGGCCTCAACCAATTCACTCAGTGGTGGACCCCTATCCCTCCGACCAAGCTCATCGGCGTCATCGCCATGGTCCATGGCTTCACCGGCGAGTCCAGCTGGTTTCTCCAGCTCACCGCCATTCACTTCGCTAAATCCGGCTTTGCCACCTGCGCT
The DNA here is from genome assembly GCA_036873135.1 of Clarkia xantiana subsp. parviflora. Classification (NCBI taxonomy): domain Eukaryota; kingdom Viridiplantae; phylum Streptophyta; class Magnoliopsida; order Myrtales; family Onagraceae; genus Clarkia; species Clarkia xantiana. The sequence continues at coordinate 11,356,442 of JAPTYO010000012.1, read as the reverse complement.
ATCGACCACCAGGGCCACGGCTTCTCCGACGGCCTCATCGCCCACATCCCCGACATCAACCCCGTCGTTGACGACTGCATCGCTTTCTTCGACTCCTTCCGCGCCCGTCACTCCTCCCTCCCGGCCTTCCTCTACTCCGAATCCCTAGGCGGTGCCATCTCCCTTTACATCACGCTCCGCCAGAAAGGCGCGTGGGACGGCCTCATCCTCAACGGCGCGATGTGCGGCATCAGCGCCAAGTTCAAGCCCCCGTGGCCGCTCGAGCACCTGCTTTTCGCCGCCGCGTCCGTCATACCCACCTGGCGCGTGGTTCCCACTCGGGGATCTATACCCGACGTTTCGTTCAAGGTGGACTGGAAGAGGAAGCTAGCGATCTCCAGCCCGAGAAGGACAACGGCGAAGCCGCGTGCTGCGACGGCGCTCGAGCTGATGAGGGTGTGTAAGGACCTGCAGGGGCGGTTCGAGGAGGTTGAGGTGCCGTTCTTGATCGTACACGGTGGAGATGACGTTGTGTGCGATCCGCAGTGCGTAAGGGAACTGTACGAACGAGCTGCCACCACGGATAAGACTATTAGGGTGTATGACGGGATGTGGCACCAGCTGGTCGGCGAACCCGAGGAGAGTGTGGAGTTGGTTTTTGGAGAAATCGTCGATTGGCTCAAATCCAGGGTGGAGGGCGTCAAGCACCAGTCATGAATGTACGCGCCGCCATACTCTGGACTGTAGGCGCGTGTACTTTATGGCGGTATTTACTATAATACCTTGCTAAAACCGTAAACTTTTTTATTAGGGAAATAAATAAAGTTTGTAATATTTACAATATTTATTAACTGGTTAATTAATTAATAAATTTGTAATATTTACTATGTTAATTAACTTTATATACCCTACCCTATATAAAGTATTTTCTTGTTCATTGTGAAAACTGAAAACTATACATATCAAAGGCATATAATTATAAACCCAAGGTTGGGTTGTTCCCATTGGTAAAACGAGTTGTGGGCGACCCGATGTCGAAATCCGCCGGAGACGTTACACTGGGGAGGACTTTAACATTAACGTCACATTGAGTAGGCCTGTCAATTTTACCCGTGACCCGCAAATGACCCGTAAAACCACAGTTTGCATTTGTGATCGTTCTTGAATGTAAGTAATTTAGTCCAACCCTAACTTTTATCATCTCCAAGTTTCAACTAATTCCAGAACAGTGCCCAATTTGTGAAAGTTGAGTAATTATTATTTCAGCTAAGGCCTAAGAAATAGGAAAGCAAAAGCATCAAGAATCTTGACCAGAATCAAAAGATGAGAAGAATCAGGAGAGCCAAATTTGGTTCCTTCCTATAGTGTTGATTGACACAAAGACTCGTTCAATACTCCATGAAAACCCAACCATTACCACAAACCCGAGACATTTCCTCTCCATCATTTTTTCTCTTTGCAAATTCATCCTCAACCAAATACTAAACAACTACTACACTACTACCCATCATCTCTTCAATGCATCTCATCTCTTTTCCTAAATAAATGAATCCCTCCCCATCACCCACCGTATACCCTTCATCATCCCTCACAATACTCCTCATCGCCCTCCTCATCGCCGCCTTCTTCTTAGGCTTCTTCCTCATTTGCCTCTGCCGCTTCCTAACTCAGAACCTTTTCAGTAACTTAAATAGCCCTACCCTCAACTTAATGGTTGTCAATTCTACCAACGGCCTCGACCCTTCACTGGTGCAGACTTTCCCTACTTTCGAGTACTCCACTGTCAAAGAAATCCGACAAGACACCAAGTTCAGCCTAGAATGCGCCATTTGTTTGTCCGAGTTTGAAGATCACAGCATGTTACGCCTCCTCACAGTATGCTACCATGTTTTCCATAAGGAGTGCGTAGATCTCTGGCTTGAGTCACATAAGACATGTCCGGTTTGTCGAAGAGACCTTGACTTACCCCCGGAAAAGCTAGTTTCTCCCCAGATTGGCCATGGCAGTCCCATGTCTAGTATCAGAGAGGTTAGTTACGAGGATGCGGTTAGTATCAACATTGAAGATGACGAAAGAGAAGATGTCAGTGATGATGATGATGATGAGGAGGACAGTGAAGAATCTAGGGGGCAAAGCATGGGTTGCACGAGGACAATGTCCAGGAAGCTAAACGAGGTTGATAGGTTGCCTCGGTCTAACTCGACAGGGCATTCTATAGTGAGAGCAAGGAATGAGTTATCGAAAGGACACGAGAAGTATACATTGAGACTCTCTGATCAAGTCAGGTTTAAAATTGTGAGGGGACACACTGGAAGCTGCATAACTTTTGGAGAGTTTTCTGATAATAGAACAAGCAGCAATGGAAGATTTGCTGAAGTTTCTGGGTCAGCAGATAATTATGGAGAGAGCAGCAAATCTTAAGTAATAATTCAAATTCAAATGAATTATCGTTTATTACCTCCAAGGAAATGATTTGGAGTAAGATGGCTCCAGTAACCTTGGGTGATAGATTATCAATGAAAATGGTGTCCTGCAAGTGCAAATGTTCAGTAAGTGCAAGTATCATGGTGACCAGTAAAGTGTAAAAGCAGTGCTTCAGTAAGTACAGAGGTAATGTTTCAGCAAGTGCAAACATGGTGCAGACATAGTGCAGGCCTATTGTCATGCTTAAGTGTGTAGTAACTAAATGTTTAAAGTGTGTTTGTGTTGTATTTGGATAAGACTTAGTTAGTTTATCCCGTTGGAAAGTTACTCCTAGTTTTTAGGGTCGGTTTTACATTTTTGTACGATTTTTATCTATAACAGTTATGGAATAACTTGTTATTTAAGCAAGTTGTCTTGTAATGCAAGTTAAGTTGATCAATGAAGTTCTCTTGATTCCTTTACTGTAATTTTTTATCCGATTCTCTTCACCATTGTTCATCAATCATTTATGTGAGTGAATCTTTGATTAGCAAATCAGATTCAACTCTACACTCTTCACATTCTGCAGAAATTGTTCATACTCTTTTTATGAATTAGGGTCCATCTTATTTGTAAAAAGTTGATAGCCAATAGTGTAACCGATAAAGAACTAAAAGCAGAAAGCATCAACCATATCAAACCTCACATGAGTACAATCCAAACTTACTGTGTTGATTGATCTCAAGAAAATATGTGAAATCTAGTAAAATGTGATTCTTTTATAAATGCATAAATGGAGGTGGTATTCGAGCCTCAGAAGGTTAGATAGTAAATCAGATTTAACAGATTTCCATTTTGATGTACATGAGGCCAAGTGTTTCCTATCAAAATGTTATAATAATAATTTATAAGAATGTTTATATACAACAGCCCTTATAGCTCAGTGGTAGAGCGTCAGTCTTGTAAACTGAAGGTCCGTAGTTCAATCCTGCGTGAGGGCATGAATTTTTCTTATTTTTTTGATTGCCCATCCCTCGTTTACACGATTATCGTCTAGTGAAAGAAATTGCATCCTTACAAATTTCCCTAGAAATGGATAGATACATATTACGATACAGAAAGAGTCCCAGATTACTACAAAATCTTTCAGATTTAATTAATTAGTTTGTACAACAAGATAAACAATTCTGGGGAATTTTGTGGTTGAGTTCTAGAAGTTATGCTGCAAGAAGAGATTCTGCTGAGGAGAAGCAGGCCCAATCTCTTCCTCCAATGACCTCAACCCAACCGCCGCAACACTCTTCTGGTCACAGTTCTTCCCCTCAATGTCCGCTTCCGACACCGACGACTTCCTCCTCTGTGACGACGTCACGCTCGGGAACGTTATCCACGACGGCGCCCTAAACTCGAACCTCTGATCTTCTCCCTCCGCCACTACTAGCACTTCAGTTTCCGAAGCCGATCGGTTCGACGACGACGATTTCTTGTGCATACGCGAACTCCCCAGCACCACCTCCGTCGGCAATATCGGCTGCTCACTGCAAGGGCTCCCCATCAACTGCGCAAGCGCCCTCTCCAACGCCGTCGTGACCTTATCCATCGATGGCCGCTCCTTCCCCCTCATCCTCACGCACTTGCAAGCCACGTTCGCGATTCTTCTCAAGGCTTCCAGATCCACCTCCTCCGTTTTCAGATCTGGATCCAAGATGGCCGGAATGTCTCCTGCTTTAATTAGCGGCACCGCCCATTCCACAACGTTCCCCTCGTCGTACTGCATATCGATTGCCTTTCGCCCGCTCAGAATCTCCAGTAGCAGCACGCCGAAGCTGTAGACGTCGGATTTGGTCGTCAGGTAGTGGAGGCGGTAGTACTCCGGGTCCAGGTACCCTAGCGTGCCAGCTGGAAGCTCTGCGAGCGGCGAGCTGCTATCGACAGGCCCTAGCAGCGATAAACCGAAGTCCGCCACGCGAGCGTTGTGTTCCTCGTCGATGAGAATATTGGAGGATTTGATGTCACGGTGGATGACGGGAGGGCAAGCGTAGCCGTGCAAATACTCGATCCCTCTGGCCGCCTGGACGGCTATGGTGACTCGTCTGATCCAATCCATCTGTGCCTTGTCGTTGCCGTGGAGGTACTGGTGAAGCGAACCATGCGCCATGAACTCGTAAACCAGAAGCCTCTCTCCTCCTTCTTCGCAGTAGCCTAGCAGACTGAGCAGATGCGCGTGGTTCAATCTCGAGAGCAAATCCAGTTCGGTACGAAACTCCTTGGAGTTCTTCTCAGAAGAAGACGAGATGATCGCGCGCTTCACCGCCACCACAGTCCCGTCCTTCAAAACACCCTTGAACACACAAGAGAAGCTCCCTTTCCCGACTTGTGACTCCTCCTTGAACCCATCGGTTGCCCGATCGAGCTCCTCGTAGGTAAACATCCGAGCCCGCCTGATCTTGAGCTCGTCTATATCTGGCCGGACCGCCACGCTCTGGTGGTGGTTTTCTTTGCTGAACGGAGAGAATGTCACCGTGTTTGTTTTCTTGAAATCTGAGCACCTACAGTTCCTTAACTTGTACCGCACGTAAAGAACAGCAGTGAGTAGCACAACCACGACGAGGAACACGGCAAACACAATCTCCGTCACAAGAACCGGCAACTGCACTGCCCAGAACCTCTCATTCCTCTTCGAATCCACTAAACTCACTGAACAATTCGAGAAACATTGCGCCGAGAGACACCCCGAGCAGTTATATCGACATTGCCGGTCTGAGCAGTACATATCATCGGAGCAGTGAGTCGTGCACGGTACAGGAGCATCGCCATTGGGTGGACAAGGAGCCGATTTGCATTGCCCGGGTTCCACAGCTACAGGCAGAGAGGTCGGGAACCCGAGCCCCCAACAAACCGGCTTTAGGGTTTCCAATAAGACCCCACAAGTGAAGTAGTTCCCGGAAGCCATCTCGGCGATTTGGTTAGTCGGTGGTAAAGTGCTCGACTTCACCGTAAACCCCCAACAAACCACGGTTCGATCCGAGCTCTTGATCCCACAAGCATGGAACTTTCCACCCACGATCGACACCATCGGGTCCCGTGGCGGCAAATCGACATTCTTTATCCTTGAAGAATACTGAACCGAGATTTCGACTTCGAGGTCTAACTCTAAGCTTCTCCCCCAACAGAAAACTCGGGAACTCGGCCCGTCGATTATCCCACAAACATGGTAACCACCGGCAGCTACCTCCCGGAACCTCAGTTGCTTAGGGACTAAGCTAATGACCCGGCTGCTCGTCTCGTCCCCCCAGCAAAACACTGTCTTGTTCAGCAAGAAGAGACCGCAGTTGAACCCTGACCCTGCCGTGATGGACACGACCGGACCATCGAATACGTAGGTTCTTGTCATGTTGTAGCCCCAGCAGTCAACGTAGCTCAGATTAAGAGACGGGATTTGTTTCCTTAAGCCGCAGAGGTGGTAGTCGCCGGCGCTGAGGTCAGTGTACTGAGCGCCTTTTGACATGGGCTGAGGAACGCCCATCTGAATGTAACTGCTGCTGCCCCAACAGTAGGGCTGGTTGGAGTCCGTCAAGAGGCCGCAGACAAAGCCGTCGCCGGCGGTGAGTCCGGCGAAGGGAAAGTGCGCGGGGGATCCGTAGAGGATAGCTGAGTTGGTACCGAAGCAAGCCACGAGGTGGGACCCGTCTGACCTAATGGCGCAGTAGACTGGACCGTTCTCGCCGTAGGAGATGGCAATGGAGGACATTGAGCCCAGTGATGATACTGAACGCCATAGATTCAGAAGCAAGAACCCAAGAAGCGGAAAATCTCCTCGGAATTGCATTATCGTCAAAGAAGATGATGTTGAAAACTAGCCAAGGCTGGGCTTCTCATAGATTAATTGATCCAGCAGTAGCTAGCTAAAACTGTGATTCTTCTTCACTCGAAACCAGAGAAGGCGCGTGGATCAAAATGGGTAGGTTTGACCAGATTTCTTCAAGAATTCAACCAGATCACGCCCGTTCATCACAGATAGCAAAATCACAACTTTTCTGGTCAAGAAGGAGACTTACCATACCGGGCAGATAGATGCATTACCGTTGAATTGTTTGATTCGGACTCACCTGAAGTGAGAAGTGATTTTTCTGCAGAAGGATAATATTTGAATTTATAAAAACAAAAGAAGAAAGAAAGAAAGAAATGGTTATTGAGCGAGAGAGAGGTGAGGAAGATTGGGAATTGATTTGTTCAAGGATGGTCTGGGAATGCTAGTGAAAGAGAGAGAGAGCAATAAATGGCGTAGATAGAAGAAGTGCAAAGCTTCTCAAAGAATAGGTGAAGGCATTAAATGGCGAGTTAAATGCTAGCTCCATCTTCACCAAATCAAATCAAACTCATCAAGCTTAAATCTCTCTCTCTCTGGTTTCTGGTTATAGACTGAGTGAAGAAGTGTGTGTGGATTGAGGAGGAGTCAGTCATCAGATTTTTTTGTTTGGCAGTCGTTGTTAAACGTATCTCTTCTCTTTAGGCAGGTTGGTAATAACATAATTATTATTATTATTAGAGTGGAAAAAATTAAAAGGTCGGTAACAGAATAATTATTACTTTTTCGGCCAACTTTAGTACTAAAAAATAACTCTAATTAGTAGTATATGGTTGCCCTGCCTGAATCATCTAAAGTAATACCCAGATAGGAAAGAAAGATGGGAAAGAAACAAATGCTACAGCAGCCTACAAGGTGAGTTCCAATTCATCAATCAAATGGAACTGTTAAAGTAATTCATAATGTAAAGTTAGAATTCTTTTCAATAGTAGAGACTAAATTTCTGATACACATAAGCATTATAAATATAAATTAAATACACATGTTTTAAAAAAAAAATATATATATATATATATACATATGATCAAACTGTTGATTAGATTGAGACTTAGACAGTTGTATTATGTGATAAAAAAAAATTGGGTTAAGAATGTTTTAAATTGATTTGAACTAACAAAAAAAATTGATTTTGACTTGTATAAATATTTAACTTAAAAAATTACCAACTGTGACTCTTGTCATTAAAGTTTAGAATTGATGCTACTCTAAAATTTGACGGGATAAATTGACGGGATGCCGATCCGAATGACATTCTTACGGGTGAAATTTCTTTTTTCGCGATCCGATTTCCTTCTCTCGCAATCCATTTTCTTTTTTTTCCCTCGCGGTCTGTCTCCTTGCGAACCTGCACGAGGGGTAAGCCGGGGTGGAACTGGCAAACCCTCTTCGATGCCTAAATTAGTATATATCTTAGATAGAGAAAGTAGAGAGAATGTAGATCTCAAGTATTTCAAGTTACATCAAGTTCTCAAATGAAAGGAGGTTGGGTCCTATATATAGACTCAAAGGGGATTAAGGCGGTTAATGACACCGTTAATCTCTTAACGAGCTTAATTAGCAAGTAATGAAGGGATTAGACCCTTAGCAAGCATGAGAGAGTTCGTGGTATTTTATAAGTGTCAGATGTGCAAAATGAGGTTGAGTCGCCACGAGGAGCGGTTTGGATGACAGTGTTCCGGACGTCGCGTACACCCCTTGAACGGGAATATTGCGTTCTCGGAAGGGTGTCGAGACCTTCGGGGTCGAATTGAAAGTCCGACCTCCAAGGCCTGGGATCGGACCAGCAACGTGTCCGGACGGGTGTTTTTTTCCTGTTCGGACCGTTTTGCTGCGGGTGACGTGTTCGGGTCAAAGTTTCGATTTGAAATCGTTCGTGGGGTTATTAAAATAATACAATCTGAATGAAAGCGGGTCTAAATTGAGCGTATATCCATCAGAAGTTATGAAATCGATTGAATTTTAAAGTATTGGTTAATATTTTAACATCTATCATTATTTAACTTATTTAATACTAAACATTACAAATTTATTTAACTTTTTTAATACTAAAAATTACATATTATGATTTTGAATTTTATAAAATATATATATATTATATATATATATATACTAGGATAAAATTATATTATTTAATAATATAGAACTTTATAATATTTTAAAGTTGGAATTGCTAATTTGGATTTAGGGTTGCTGAAACTAAAAAGTATTAATCTCATCTAGTATAATTATTTAACTTATTTAATATTAAAAATTACTGCATGTCTTATTTTTTATTTAATTAAGAATAATTATACTATATTTTATTTACATAATCAGAGTGACAAAAAAACTACTAAAAAATATTCAAAAGTAAGAACGTACATAAACGATATATATAAATTCCTACTAATATGAACAATAGTAATTCTCTCTCCACTTAATAATGACAAAAATAATATTACAATTGGAGTGTAACTTAGTGTCAAATATTGAAATTCGAAACTCCGGTTATACTATAGAACTAAGAATGTTAAATTCTTATTTATTCATTATTGATAGAAACTAATAATAAATAACACTATGAACCAAAAACTCTATAATGACCTTAAAAACTCTATAGTTTTGTAAATTTACAGGAACTAACTACTACCCTTGAAAGTGTTTTTTTTTTTTTTGGTAAACATTGAAAGTGCTCTAATAAACCTTATGTTATGGTTTGTTTTTTTAGGGTTAGCCATACCAATTCGTTGAGGGATGATGTACAAAAATATCCAACGTTGTATTTTTTTTTCCTCTGTTTGTTTATTTGCCTATAAATGCATCAGTAATAATAAATTAGAATAATTGCGAGAGTCATGGTATATATTAATCTGATTTTGATGGGTTTGTCGTTATAATTAGAAGTACTCTTAAATTTTGAAAGCAGCTCTTCTTTGTATGAAAATTAATCATTTTTACGAAAAAAATCCGAAGCTTAAATATATATATTAATTATATAGACCCTAGCTACCTAATGCGGGCGGGGGTGCATTTAAGTTTTGTCCTTCCTAAGCTTTGAAATTTTTGTAAACTTTATTCGAGAAAAAATGCATGAAACATGATATTTATTTCACGTCCTAATTAGACGGTGTTTTAATTTAGAGAATAGTTATCCAGCAGTGTCGGTGTTTAGAAAGGTTTGTTTGTCTGACCTTCCAAATATAATTATAAACATGAGAGAACCAGAAAGATTTGTTTATAAATTAACTGCAAGGCATATATTATTTATTTATAACCAAAATAAGATGAGATACATTCTCTGAATGTCCCTTTGTGCAGATCCTCGTTTCTAGGGGATGCGTTTTACTTTTAATAATCTCGAGTACTGGTGGCCCAAAAAAATTCCGAGTACTGACTAATCCGGGTTTTTAGGATTAATTACCGAATTACTAACTGATTCTATATTACTGTGCAATTTACTAAATAAATTCTTTTAACAAATTGGTGGTGGAACTTTGATAATTGCACATTTATATGCAGTTCAACTAATAATTACACGTTCTTATAAAATTCAGGAATTTTATATCAAAATAGTAATAAATTGCGGAAATTGTTTGAAACAACGATGAGAGAGCGCCGCCCTGAAAAAATGTGGTCGTTTGGCGCCGCCAGCAGCGCGCAGCACTTTTTTTGGGATTCAAAATATCTGTTTCACTTTTCTTACCTTAGATCGTACCGTTAAGATTTTGACACATGTCCATAAATTTAATATTTCCTTCTAAGGTTCACCAACCTCAGTAGTGTTTTAGAAAAAAAACCACAAAAATAATTATATTAAGGACACGCGTCAAGATCTTAACAGTAAGACATGATTTATGACAAGAAGAGTGATGCAGGAGATATATATCCCTTTTCTGTGTTTTTTTTGTTCTTAAGGCACTATTTCAAAAAAATTATTTATTTTTTGGAAAGTTTAACATTTATATTTTTTTTTTCATAACTTCACGTGCAATAATTATTAACGATATTCTTCTAATATGTAATATTTATTGACATGTGCGTATGCAGCTAATTGGTCAAGTTACAGCATGCTTAACGACTGAAATTGACAAAATTTATACATAGATGTGAATTTGCGGGATGCCTACAATCATTTAAAAGCATGTGTGTTTTTTCTAGTGGGATCCACCATACTGGAGAGAGATAGAAATAAATACAATTTTTTTTAGGAGAGACTAAATTGCAAACAGATTTTTGGATTTTTCTACCATGCTTTTGGTTTTTTTAATACTATGATGGACTTAATTGTAACATAAGTAAAACTTTAATAGTATGAAAAAATATGAATTTTTTTAACTACACCTAAGATTTGTATCATACTATTAATAATATCAATTTCCCTATGGGGTTCACCTTTAGGGCAATAGAAAAATAAATAAATTAGTAGCAAAAGCATGGTGCTCCAAGAGCATTGTAGAAAGGTCCCAGATTTTTCTTCTACAATGCTCTTGGAGCACCATGCTTTTGCCACTAAATTTTTTATTTTTCTATTGCCCTAAAGGTGAACCCCATAGGGAAATTGATATTATTAATAGTATGATACACAACTTAGGTGTAGTTTAAAAAATTCATATTTTTTCATACTTTCAAAGTTTTACTTATGTTACAATTAAGTCCACCATAGTATTAAAAAAACCAAAAGCATGGTGCTCCCAAAGCATGGTAGAAAAATCCCTACTATTTTTACACTCGAATGCTGAGCCATTAATTTTTTTTATTGATATGAAACTCTTTTACTTTATCCGTTTTCACTTTTACATTTAATCCGTGTATATATATATATACCATATATTTATGACGATTGATGTAGGTACTTTTTATTTTTCTGACTTATTATTGTTCTTTAAATTTAAATTATTATTGAGTTTTTTTTTTATGAACAATTATTATTGAGTTTGTTCCTTTTATTTTATTTTATTTTTTTTAATTTTATTTTATGATTTGCATGTTCTTATATATTTTTTTTTATTAATTGATTATAGTATATCAATCTATTCTTATATATATATATATATATATATATATATATCTCCAAACTTTAAAGTTGTTCTTTTATATTATCGGACTAATTCGTCGAGTTAGTTCACTTTTTTTCAATTGCTTAATTTAAAATTATATTCAAAATTGTGGTAATTTTGAATTACCTCCCTAATTGATTTTTTTGTTTTGTTAAATTCACTCTTATAATAAAATATATTACATATTTTATGCACAAACTATATTATTTAATTAATTATTATATCATAAATAATAACTCTTTATCTCATTTTATATAAGCTTTATTTGTCTTCGTCATCTGATTTTGATAATGTATATGTATATATATACTTCATTCTTCTAAAGGAAATAAAGAAACAATATTGACTTAGACTTATTGGTAAGATAAATTGATGGTGAGTTTAACTTCATGAATAATAGAGGCGATCTTCCATGTTAAGTCGTTTGAGTTATATTTAAAAAAAATGTGTGTTTTTGTAAGTTATTAGTTTGGATATAATTCATGATTAGCTTTTACGTACATGTATTATTGTTATACATTTTTCTATTTTTTATATCAATAAAAATAATATGTAATGTTAGAATATATGTATTACTGAGATGAAATTTCGTAAATATGAATGAAGTAAAAAATATTAATGTTTGTTAACTCCATATAATTTCAACGCCTCCTAAGAGGCATATGATTATATTAATTAATAAAATAAAAATGATTCTAATATATATATATATATATTTGAAAAAAAAAATTAGACATTAAATCTATAAACACTAATACATTTGTTTAAGTTATATTACTAATAGAGTTTTGAGTACGAAAAAAGTTAAATACAGTAATATATATATATATATATATAAGAATAAATTTTTTTTGTCATCATAAAAAAACATTTAGTCAAGAATATATAAGATAATTTTTTTTTGGCCAACATATAAGAATAATTTAATGAGTGAAAAAGTAAAAACTGAAAAAACAAGATGAAATTTTGTTTGGGCTTATTGCTAATTAAATAGAGAGTAAGCACGAATCTCAACACATTCAATTTGATGGCTTTGAATTCAACTTTGAATGCACACAAGCTCATTTAGCCTTGTCCTTAAAAATATTTACAAAATTATAAAAACTTTAAAAGTGTGGTAGCAAGTCTCGTGAATTTGGTAACATATATATATTAAATTACTGAATAATGTCAATTATTGGACAGAAGAAATAAATCGACAAAAAGGACGTGCGCCACGTGAGTGCTGCAAAACCTACATTTTGCAATTATTACTATTTAGTATTTACTACTGCAGTAAAAAAAATTATTTTATTTTATTATTTTAGGGGTGAGCTCAGGACAAGCTATAGAGGTTTTTCAAAAAAATGTCCCTAGCCCTAGTTTTCGGAATTTTCTACAGCTGTCCCTATTCTAGCGCCCTAAGTTAAGCATCTGAAAAAGTCCCTACTTGGTCGGGATTTCTAAAATTCGGGACGGGCTAGGGATAACCCTAGTTTACAACTAAGAATGAAAATAAACCTTAATTTTCAACTCGATACAAATTTAAGTTCAAGCATTTATCAAATTCACGAACACATACATTGAATTCATCAACATATACATCGAATTCACGATAACATACTTCAAGTCTATAAACAAATTTATTAAATTCACACACGTAGTTTAAGTATAATTAGATTATTTAAATTGTAAATAACTAAGGACATTCGAGACATTTGAGATTTTTTGAAAAAAAACCCAGCCCTAGTTGGGAGTTAAAGTCCCTCCTATACAAGCTCGGGCCCATTTTCGGGACGGACTTTTCGGAACTGGCTATGACAAATTTTTCGAGAATTCGGGCTTGTCGGGTTTTTTACTCCGCCCTACCAAAAAGAATGGCGCCTCGGTCATTTTGTGGTTAATATCTCATAAAGCCTCAGAGAGGCGGCCTTAGTCCACTTAAACTCTCCCTTGAGTCCCTTCTACTACGGGTGGAGACAACCCCAGTGGAGACAACCCCATCAAAACACTAAGGATCACACAAGGTTCGCAGACCTCGACAATGTCGTTAAGTCTCAAACAGAGAACACCAAAACAAAAGCATGGTATCGTTGTGGAGTGAGAGAATTACAGACAATTACATCTTTTCCCATTTTTACGTATGCATTTTGTTGTTACAACAACACCCTCATTCTATAATTTAACCACACTCTATAATTTACCTGCTTATCCCAAGTTCTAAACCTACCTGCAGAAATCCCACTAACGATCAGATTTGCAACTTGAGCAGTATATGCAATCGATATTATGTAGTCAGTCAGTCTTCTACCCAACTTGCGTTTCAGTGAAGAAACAGAGAAAAAAAAAAAGCTTCATACCGAGAAACGTTTCTTTGGACGACCATGCATGGCACACACCTCCTCGGTTCATCATTTATGCAAAAGACTTTGCAATTTTTTTTATTTTTTTTCAAGTAATGATTCCTTGCAGCTGGAAATGGGGCATAGTCACATTATCAGATCCTAGCTTAGCACATCAAGCAAAGTTCTTTGACAATAAGAGAAGTGAGAAAAAACCTTAGAGACCAACCGCGTGGATCTTGAAGGAAAGACTTAACCCAGAACAAGTTTTTGTCTCATGACATCCAAATTGCTTAGATCATTTTGACTGAACAACTTCTCAAATTGCTAGCATCTGAAACAGGAGAACAGAGAAAGGAATGTTTTAGTTTACAGAAACTTTACTCCGGACCCTGCACTCCACCTGAAGAACAACAGAAAAGGAAAGCATAATCAGGAAACAATGCTAGACACAGAAATCTGGTTCCTTATATTGGAATCAGGTTTTAATAAGAACACAGCCTGACTTTCTTCTATGGCCTTAGGGACATCTCCATCCTTACCTTCAGAATGATAGCCTTTATCATCTGAAGTTAAAACAGCAGTCTTGCCCTGTGTCTTCTGGAAAACCGTTGATTCCGAAATCTTCATCTCAACAGACCCCCGCAGTGAACATTTGTCACAACCATATGGCCAAAAGGTACATCTATAACAACCTCTAACGCGATTATTTGATGTTTGCTCTATCATAGCAAGAGTTGAAGCACCTTCAGACATTGAGCCAGAAAGAGAACTGAAGGAATCCACCTTCACCTTATCAACAGCACTACCAACAGTCCTAGCCAAACAAATCTCATTCTCGGTATTGAAATCAGGTCTTGATGGGAAAAGAACCTGATTTTCTTCATTACCTATACGTACATCTGTACCCATACCTTGGGAACTAGAGTTTTTATCCTCTGACCTTAAAACAGGGCTGGAGTGGTTCAAATGACCAGTAATTATTTTGTGATCCTGTGTTGTCACTGTCAAGGTGCTTGTGTTTTGAAGCTTACTCTCTGCAAAGTGCACAATTTCGTCTTGAAATGCCTGAGGTTTTTTACAGCTTGAGCTCTCCGTGATGTTAACATTTCTATTTAAACTTCCGGCCCAGCTAGACAGGTTTGAACTGAGATCAACATACAGATTGATTCCTTTTTTTGACCTGACGTGAAACTCAAAGGAAGGGGAATTTTCTTTTGTAGTTATTATGGAATCTGCAAATAATTTTGTGGCTGTAGTATCCTTAAACGGAGCATCGATGATGGCACTGTCTTCTACATATTTTCTTTTACCATATGCTTTTGACAATGCATCAAAACTCCCATCACTTTGCTGTACATGATTAGAGCAGGATTTGCTGGAACCTGGATTATCTGGAAACCACCTGTATTTGTCACAAGGAGGAACCACTCGAGAGGATGTATTTGCAATTTCTTGATCTGTAAAACCACCATTACTATACTGAGGTACAGGCTGAAAGCAGGATGTATCTGCGAGTTGGTAAGTATTCACTTCCTGCATTACCATGTTCAGACAAATCATTTGCAAGAAAAATAAAAGAAAATGAACCACAAAATATGCTCAATAAAGTTTGCTACTACTGAGTAGGGCAAGCCTCTTCAACCAATAACTTTTTTTTTATCAGGCTTAGGAGTAAGGAAAGATTGCATGAGTTGACTAGACAAATAACTACTAGCTCCACTGGACAAATACTAGGAGCAGTTGGTATTTTGAAGTGGCCGAGAAAGGCACGAACGTGAAGTTTTATTATGTGGTAAAAGCTAAACAACTAGTTGGAGTTCAAGCAAAGCTTAGTCCGTTAAATAAACTTCACCACCCACCCGAACTGCAGTACTTGACCAAGTTGACCATTACTATAGTAATTTAGGAAGGCATTTTTTATTTGTACATGCTCGGTGCAAGTCAGGTCCATCCATATCACACACTTTAAGGTCTAAGTTTGGCAATAACTAATAGAAGAAAATAGTAAATCACATCCAAAAAGCCAAAGGGGACTAACAATTCCTTCTCCCGATCTATAAGGAACTTACTTTTGATTTGCTCACAGGTTCAACAATAAAAGTTCCTTCAGGTAATGGGCAGACGTTGATGTCTTTAAACTGACTGTTGAATACTCTGCATTCCCCAGGATGCCTAGTAAAACTCGAGTCGTTCTTACTTGGTCTTTGTGACCCTACACCATTAGCATCAAAATCCACCCTGTACTCGGGATCAAAATAGCATTCCTGCATTTCCACATGTTATAGTGTACAATCAAGCAACTGTATTTCTCCCAAAAGAAAGAGCTTGAGCATGATGGAGTGTTTTTACTCTTTGTAAGTAGCGGACACTAGAAAGATGGGCATCCACAGCAATTGGCACCATAAATTAAATGAAGAAAGTTTATTTTGAACTAGAACCTTGATAGGAAGTTGAAGTGACAGTTATTATACACTCCAACAGCTTACAGACATATTTTTACGGCATACCATGCACTTACGCAGCAGGCATATAATTTCAAATTCAATGCATACAATTAACCGAAAATACCAGCACTACATTTTCCTACTCTTTGTATAGCAGGAAAAAAAGAACTTGTAATATTACCGGCATAGTAGCCAAATTCCTTGCGAGGCCGCATTTTGTGCTAGTAAGTGGGAGCTGAATCTTCCTGCACAGACTAATAAGTTGTTTCTTTGGGAGCCTCAGAAAGTATTCCTCGCGCTTCTGATTTACATGTACAGGCACAAGAAAATCAAAACTAGATCAGAAGCAAGATAAAAGTAAAACAATGATCTCACTGACTTAACTGAAAGAACGAAGAAAGATTTTGAAGTGTCTCGCTTGCTTCAATATGATAGAAATGCTCTACCAGTTCTTCAGTGTTCTTTCAATTGGAAATGAATTAATCAAATTATGAAACTTCTGCATATCATACTAGATATATATATTTACGACATATTTCTCAGATAAGATCTGCTCTTTTGTCGATATAGATGGTTGCATTTTAGAACTATTTCTAAGTAATGTACCAGATATTGCACTTATGATCTGCCATATGTACCAGATATTGTCCACCTATTTGGCAAAACTTTAAGGAAGAAAGATACTTCATTTTTTCAAGTAGATTGTCACTACTCTATTGTCATTATCATCAGAAGTTCCCTAAAAAGCAACCATAAAAGATGACCTCTCAGACAGCTAATAAAACAAGTAGTTACTTATGGCAGATATATATTGAAGGTGGCTGCATTTTGATTTCAGACTCTCGTTTAATGAATATCGCATATCTAGTTAATTTTTCTTTTTTGGACTACGGCTTCATTGGTATAACACAAGGCTAACCTCTTTAAGGTTGCAATTTATAGTTAATGTACCTGCTTCTTTGCCATAGAGGAAGTGTATAGCTTCATACCCAATGTGATTAGATGTTATTACATCTTAGGTGATGGCTGGCCCTTCTTGTAAGAGGAAATTAGTTTATCTGTTACTTGCATTTCCTCCCACTTTATTTAAATGGCCTTATAAAACTCAGTTTCACAGTCGAAGATTCATTAATAAGTTGACTCCCTTCTTCATACCAGACATAAAACTAAAAGGATGCATAACTTACTTTTCTGATTCCTGCAGCTAATGGGGCAATGTGTATATTGTCGAACTGATCATTGGTCATTTTATGTGCCTGAACATAGCCATCAAAGTTCAAGTGACTTTGAGTATTTCCAGGTAAACGCAGACCATTGGAATCAAAATTTGCCAGATGACATTGATGAACAGCTTGAGAGGACACACGTGCACTGTTATACTCTGGTTCCAAATCCTTTTCCTGCATTCCATATTGGAGATGTCTTAGAGAAGAGAACAGCTATGAGTTTATCAAATCACCTAAATCAACATGTCAACTTCAATGCGGAGATGAGAACTATTTGACTGACTCTGAAGATGGGTATATGAGAAGACAATTAATAAATTGAACTTCCCAGCCAAAAACTATACATTGTACTTAGAACCAACATAATGATTGAATTTTTCTTTGGACCATGATGACTGGTTCTTTCTTTTGACCTGACATGAAACAGAAAGGTATAGTTACATACTTCTCTGGTGCTTGTAGAATTTATGTTCATAGCTGTTACTCCCAATGCGCTAGAATTACTGTCTATGAACTGATTGTTGGGCATATTATGCCCGAGACTATATCTTGTAACATCTCCATAGGACTGAACTGATCTGTCATTGTAGCCTAAAACTGGACTATTTTGTGGATGGCTAGAAAAATCAATTGTTGCCTGTGAACTCCTATACTTTGAGTCAAAGTAGTGCTCCTGCAATTCCAGTTGTAGAGAAATCTTATTGTAAGAAGGCCAATATAATCACTTAAGTAATTCAAAATTGAGAAGATTGAGACTAGTAATACTACCGGCAGAGCAGCCAATGTATTTGCGAGAAGGTCTTTTCTCTGACCAAACGGAATGCCAAGGTTCCTGCATAGAAACTGAAGTTCCCTCTTGGAGAGTTTCTGAAAGAATTTCTCCCGGCTTTGATTCACCATCTGCACAGAAACAGGGCAAATGATGTAAGCAGTGATCCACGTTCCAAGTTCATCGTTTCTTAGTTTCAGCATGATAAAAGTATTTCTGCAACTTCCCTTCTATTAAGCCGTTAAATGCAACTATCTATAAACTATGCCAGCTTCAAACAACATTTTTAATTTCAAAGTCAGAACCTGAGCATGAATCATCGGAATTGTTAGTATAAGAAGTAAAAAAATTCAATCTTGTGAAATTATATCAAGACCGAGTGTTCCAGTTAGAGCAGAGACATAAAATTCAGAACTGAGAATGTCGTTCAGTTCAAGCAAGCCTGCTGACCTCAAATTCAAATGCAATCGCAATCTTTGAAGAAAATGCTAGAGCACTCCTATTATCTACTGTAGCTTCTAAGATTCCTGCTAAAATCTAGAACTATTCTTGGAGCAAAACTAGAACTTTTGTCTTTCCATACGCGTCGAGAGGCACGCAGTGTCTATCTTCCCCGTTTCATTCAGCAAACCATAATTCACACAGTGCTACAGGAATACACTCCCTCAAGGCTCAAAACATATATAATAACACTTGAAAAAGAAAAACCCCATGCGCCATGAAATAATTCAAAACTCAAGAAACTGTTGCAAAAGAAGTTGCGCAAACAAATGACAGCTTAAAAGTCGTTTTCATAAATTCCAGGAAAAGCGACATAAAGCGAGCGGCGGGTACTCTGTTTGAATTTTGGTTCCACAAGTGAACAAAAGAGAAACTTCAGCGGTCATGGAGTTTACCTAATCTGGAGGAATGCGCCAGAAATGGTGTGACAAATACTTCTGCGAGAGAGAAAGGGGAAGGAGGACGAAGACAGAACGGGGGTTTAGAGTGTTTTTCTGCGTTGAGATGGTGAGAAACGACGGATGGCAGTTTGGTAGAAAGATTTTACTTGAGGGTTTTCTTGTTACGGAGTCCTAGGCTCCATATCTGGCATTATTAGGTGGTTCGAAATTTCCTATATATATATATATATATATATATATATATATATATATATATATATATATATATATATATATATTTCATAAACAAAGTGCAGCACTACTAGAGCACTTTCAATGGTAGATCATAATTCTCAGTTTCATATTGTAAATTTATTATCAATACAGAGTTTCTAATTTCATTTATGGTTTTTACTAGTAATGATTAAATATGAATTTGACATTACAATAGAAGTTCCTTGTTCCAAAATAGGAGTTTCTAGTTCCTATATTTGACATTGGGTGCCACTAAGCGTGACTAGGATTACAAATATTTCTGTTTTTCCATTGTTAAGTGAATAGTGAAGTGTGACCAGTGTTATCAGAACCGGACAGGGCTCCGGTTCCCGATTCACCGGTTCAAACCCAGTCCGATCGTCCTTACACTTTCATTCTCATTTCCTGTGCCATTTTCCTTCACTGACCCTCCACTCTCCTTCACGTGGCCCCTCACCTCCCCCTCCCTTGTCCCTTCATTTTCCTTCCTCCTCCTCTTTCATTCACTTGAGACTTGACCCCACCCCTCACCTTCCCCTTCCTTGTCCATTCACTTTCCTTCTCATTCCACCCTCACCAGTCACCCCCCTCACCTTCCCCTCCCTCCACTTTCTTTTCCCTTCACCGTGACCAAAATCCAGATCCCATTGTGGATTTTTGAAACCCTAAAACGTGAAACCTAGATCGAAGAAGATGAAGAGAGGAAGCAGAAAAGAAAAGAGCAGACAACACACTTGCGGCTCATCGACACACGTTCCTTTAAGTGGGTGTGCCTCACCTTATTAACCACTAGAGGAAATCACGAAATTACTTCAGGACTTTACCCTACCGTCTTTACATCTTGAAGGAACTTAAACCACAACTATGCAAAGTAGTAAAACAAGTCCTCAACAAAGTCTAATAAAACTGAAACTAAACAACAGAAATAAAACGAGCCCGGCCCAGATCCACATCTACAGCTTCAGTCCGAAGAAGGCCCAGATTGCCAGTTAAGCAGAAGCCCAACACGATCTCAACACTTCCCCTCAATCTCGGACTTCTTCGAGCTGCAAGACCTTAAATCTATCACTTTCCAACTTGTTCCTGCAAAACAACAGACTCAAAAATATTCATTAGTCCTAATTTATCCTGTAAGTAAAAATGCTGCTTCTTAGGTAAATGTTTAGTGAACAAATCTGCAAGCTGTTCCTGAGTTCCTATGTGGTGAAACTGGACTGTACCATCCAACAACTTCTCTCTCAAGAAATGGCAATCTATCTCGATGTGTTTGGTTCTCTCATGAAATATAGGGTTATTAGCTATCTGGATAGCCGCCTTATTATCACAGAAAACCATGGAAGGGATAACCTGTTCAAAACCAAGTTCAGATAATAACCCACGAAGCCACACAATCTCAGACACAGTGTGTCTTAATGCTCTATATTCAGCCTCTGCAGATGAGGTTGAAACAACATCATGTTTTTTTACTTTCCATGATATCAAGGACTCTCCCAATTTCACACAATAACCAGTCAAAGAACGACGTGACTCAAGACAATTTGCCCAGTCAGAATCCCCAAAACCAACCAACTCAATCTTGCTAGAAGAATACAACAAAATTCCCTTTCCAGAACTGCCCTTAATGTACATAACCAATCTTACAACATCATTCCAATGTGATTTTTTTGGCTGATTTAAAAACTGGCTCAAATGTTGCACTGTAAAAGCAATATCGGGTCTAGTCAAGGTTAAGTAAAGCAACTTACCAACTAGACGTCTAAAAGCAGATTCATCAACAAGCAAGAAATCAGACTGGTTTTGATCAGTGAAGTCATCATATTTCTTGGAAGTGAGTTTTAAATTGATTCCCATAGGTGTCTCAGCAGGTCTAGATCCACTCAGACCAACCTCAGAAACTAATTCTAGAGTATACTTACGTTGGCAGAGCACTATGCCTTTATCAGACCTAGCTACCTCAATGCCTAAGAAGTATTGCAACTCACCTAAATCCTTCATCTTGAAATTGGACATTAAAACAGATTTGAGCTCATGAATGAGCTTAGCACTATTTCCTGTCACCAACAGATCATCCACATAGATAAGTAAAACCACAATTTCATTACCAACACGTTTAGAAAACAAGGAATAATCATAAGGAGACTGTGAATAACCAGAGAACTGTAAAGCTTCTGTTAATTTTAGGTTCCATTGTCGTGAAGCCTGTTTAAGTCCGTACAAGGATTTACGTAATCTACATACAAAATTCCCAACACACTCCCCCTGATTACGAAATCCCTGTGGCAATGACATATAAACTTCTTCTGACAAGTCACCTTGTAAAAATGCATTAAACACATCCATTTGAAAAAGTGGCCAATCATTAATAGAAGCTAAAGCAAGGATAGTTCTCACAGTTTTCATTTTTACTACGGGTGAAAAAGTCTCAAAATAATAAATTTCTTGTTTCTGTTTATAGTCTTTTGCAACCAGTCTAGCCTTGTACCTTTCTAAAGATCCATCTGAATTAAATTTTAATTTGTAAACCCATTTAGACCCAATGGCCTTTTTACCTGGTGGGAGTTGCACTAACTCACATGTTCCATTTTGTTCCAAAGCACCGATTTCATCTTGCATTGCTTGCACCCATCCAGCATCCTTCTCAGCCTCTTCAAAAGAAGAGGGTTCAACCAGTTTTGAAATTGCACCAAGATAGCATCTAATACTCAGGGGAAATGTTAGCATAAGAAATATAGTTTGTCAATGGGTAAGGTGTGGAACCAGCAGACAAATGGGCAGGAAGTTTCCTAACCCTCTGTGATCTTCTAATCTGAGTGGCATCATGATGATTTTCATTCTCATCATTTGCCCCATCAAACCAACATATGTACCAACTTCTATATCAGATCCCAAGACAGATTGGGTATCATCATCTATAGTATTTTCCACAAAATTATCAGAACCATCATCAACAGCAGCATCTATGGTCTCAGGTGACTTCACAATGTCAACCATCTCATCATCGACTGGTGTTGGCACTATACTTTCATAAAAAAAAGGGTAATGGATTAAAATTGCTGCTATGGAAGGGAAAAACATCCTCAAAAAACTTAACATCACGACTAACAAAAAACTTTTTGTTATCTAAAGCATAGAGAATGTAACCCTTTTTATTTTATGAGTAACCCATTAAAACTGAAGGAATAGCTTTTGCAGCAAATTTATCCAAAACCATCATGTTTTTGGCAAAAGTTAAGCACCCAAACACCCTCAAATGTCTAATAACAGGCTTCTTTCCAAGAAAAACTTCTAATGGTGACTTATTTTGCAGCACAGGACTAGGCATATGATTTATCAAATAACAAGCAGTCAAAATGCAATGTCCCCAAAAATGATCTGGTATAAAACCTTGGAGTTTCAGAGCCCTGGCAGTTTCAACAAGATAACGGTGTTTTCTTTCAACTCTACAATTTTGTTGAGGTGTGTAAGAGCAAGAACTTTGATGGAGAATTCCTCTTTGTTTAAAAAAATTATTTAAGGAATCATTGAAGAACTCTCCACCGTTATCAATTCTGAAAATTTTGATAACTTTTCCAAACTGAGTCCTAACCATATCAACAAAAAATTTCAAGATTTCAGAAACATCATGCTTATATGGCAAAAGAAACACCCAAGTAACTCTTGAAAAATCGTCAACTAGAGTAAAAAAGAACCTCTTATTATCAAAGGTATGAGTCTTGTAAGGACCCCAAACATCGCTATGTACAAGATCAAAGGTGCTTTCAAGATCAAAAGGAACTCTACTAAATTTTGCCAAGAGGCAAATTCTACAATCATGAACTCCAGAAACATTATTGGGTAAATCATACAAGGTTTGAAACCTTTTCAGAACATTAACAGAGGTATGCCCTAATCTCTTGTGCCACAAAACAGAATCATCCTTTACACTACCACTTAAAGCAAGTTTGAGGAGATCCTCATTGTTGGAGTTAGATGGTAAAGACCAGAATGTTGCTCACCATTTCCCCAGGCCATCCCATTTGAGAGGTCCTGCATAAATGAATTTTTGGGAAGAAAAATGGCAGCACAATTCAAATCCTGAGTTAACTGAGAAATTGAAATCAGATTGTACTTAAAATCAGGTAAATAAAGTACATTTCTCAGTTTCCTTTTAACATCAATTTTGAAGAGACTCATTCCAACAGCATAAGAGTACTGGCCATTTGGAAGTTGGACTCTTATGCCAGACAGTTCCTTAAAGTTGCTTAAACAAGATAAATTGTTTGTCATATGTTTACTGGCACCAGAATCCAATATCCAATTGCTTAAGCTTTCAGAATTAAGGGAAAAAGAAGACATACCAGCAGATTGAGCAATTCCTTCACATGAGGTGATTGCAGTGGCAACTTTGGGAGTATCACCACTACCTCCAGACCTCAGCAAAAGCCTCTCAAACTGTTCAGTAGTCAAAGTAATGATTCCCTATGATCCTTCCTTGCTCTGAGAACCCCTAGATTGGACTTCCAACTCTCCACCATCATTAGCAACAGCAGTAACAACATTCACCTTTCCAGCACCACCTTTGGCATTCAATAATTCTTTGTATTTGAAACAGTTATCTCGACAATGCCCCTTCTTTTGACGGAAGTCACAACCTCTTGTATAACAGCGTTCTGAAGTGTGACATTTCTTTTTGCAATAGTCACACTCCATATTAGAATTGGGAGGTTTCTTGAATTTTGCAGTGTTTGGAGCATTGGCTTTTACCAACCAGAGAAATTCCATCAGGGCCAGAAAGTGAAGATGAGATATCTCTCTGGTTTTCTTCCTGCAAAAGCATGCTGTAGGCTTGATTTATAGATGGCAGGGGAGTCCACAACAATAAATTGTTACGAACATATGCAAAATTATCGTTTAGGCTCATGAGAAACTGGAATAGCCTCTCATTTTTCTTATGATCCAAGTGTTTCTTGAAGATGTCCCCATCAACATGAGGCAATGCACAAGCAGCATCATAATCTGACCAAATATTCTTAATTCTGGTGTAGAAACCAGAGATTGAATCAACTCCCTGACGTGCCAGAGCTATATCACGATGCAGCTGGTATATCCTAGAGCCATTCATCTTATCAAACCTATCTTGCAATTCTTTCCAAACCAAGAAAGCAGTCTCAGTGTACATAATACCATCAGCTATGTCATCAGTCATAGAACTAATTATCCAGCCACGAACAACGACATCACACCGTTCCCATAACAGATGCAATTTCTCATCAAAGAGTTCCTTTTTTGCAAGATCCAGTAATAAACCCCAATTTATTCTTTCCTAGCATCACAATCTGCATTCCACGACTCCACTTTCTGTAGTTGTCGGGACCAGATAATCTCAGAGGAATAAGGCTCTTACCAGGATTATCAGCGACATTCAGGTAGAGAGGATGGAAGGGATGAACATCCTTCGAGAAATCGAAGACAATGTCATCAAGGACGTTTGTGTCAGGATCGACGATCTCAACGCCTCCAAGTCCTGTCTGTCCATTGGACATGATGAAGATTTTGCTCGAGGAAAGGCGAAAGAAACCTTGAGCAAAAGAAGATCCAGATCCAGACGAACAGATGCGTGAACGCGGTGCTTCTCAAAGATCAAAGAGAAACACGAAGATCCTGAAGAACAGACGGCGCTTCGTATTCGCGGAGAGAATACGAAACGAACTGAGGAGGAATCCGAGCCACGAACAAAGAACAGCGCGAATATGAGTGATGGAGAACAGATCACGCCCAAGATCGAACGACAAAAGTGAAACGCCGCTCTGATACCGTGTGGATTTTTGAAACCCTAAAACGTGAAACCCTAGATCGAAGAAGATGAAGAGAGGAAGTAGAAAAGAAAAGAGCAGACAACACACTTGCGGCTCATCGACACACGTTCCTTCAAGTGGGTGTGCCTCACCTTATTAACCACTAGAGGAAATCCCGAAATTACTTCAGGACTTTACCCCACCGTCTTTACATCTTGAAGGAACTTAAACCACAACTATGCAAAGTAGTAAAACAAGTCCTCAACAAAGTCTAATAAAACTGAAACTAAACAACATAATAAAACGAGCCCGGTCCAGATCCACATCCACAGCTTCAGTCTGAAGAAGGCCCAGATTGCCAGTTAAGCAGAAGCCCAACACGATCTTAACACCCACCCTCTTAATCTCACCTTCCCCTCCCTTCCTCCACTTTCCTTTCCATTTACCGTGGCGGCCGATCGGTTTTTCGACCGGGAGCGTGGCGGAGCCGAGGCTGCCGTTGTTGCGTTTCTTCAGGTTCTGCCTTAATTTCTGCATTTTTTTTGCCGAAGACGGAAGCTGCGGGCTAGAAACCGCTCCTAGGTGGCTTCTTCGAAAATGCATCGAGGTTTATGTCTTTCATGGTTCTGAAATCCTTGATCTTTGGCGGTGGTGGTGGCGGTTCTTCTTCTTCGATTTCTTCCTCGATAATCTCTTCCACTACATTGATTTGCTGATCCTCTTCCTCCAAAACCCTAACATTGTTCCATTCCCACCCTCCATCCGTTTCTTTTGCCCTCATAAAGTGACTGAATTTTTTTTTGTGCTATTAACCGTCGAACCGCCCGGTCCGCTCAGAACCGGCCGGTTCGACATAAAACTGGCTAACGAACCGGGTTCGCTTACATCCTCCGAATTTACTTGAACCGGACCGGTGAGGGCACCGGTTCCGGTTCGAATCCGGTTGGACCGCTGGTCCGGTCCGATTCTGATAACACTGAGCGTGACGGTTCCTACTAGTAGGAACTCCCACGTTACCGTTCATGTCGGTTCCATATTTTTAATATTATTTTATTAAATTTTTTGCTTCTCTCTTTGATTATATATATAATTATGCTACGCTGAGTCAGATAATGAACGAGACATAATCAATCATTCTTAATATTACATAAGTTAAATAATTACACGAACCAAGATAACTACTTTTTAAATCGAACTAACTTAAGAGTTTGCATACTCAATATGTTTATATTTTTTAATGTATCAAAACCATCAATTCTAAATTTTAAAATAGTATAGAAATCCATATTATTAAATATTAAATAACTTACCAAAATTATTATATTATTTTAATGCATATATATTTCTATATAATTTACTTATAATATATTATTATATAATATAAAGATATTTTGTTTATGCTATATTGTTATAAAAATAATATTTTTAGGATGATATATAATATGTTTTTTAGTTACGTATATTGGAAATCATTACTAAAAAACATGATTAGTACATATAGTCGATTTACTAATATTTATCTGATTAATGTGCATAATGAATCTTCTGAATGATGAATCAAAATATGTCAATCGACGAATAATAGATATACGTCGATTATGATGAAATAATATCGTTTTTAATGAATTTAATTAATCACCACTATTATATAAAAAATTACACATATCAATTTTCATGCCCGCCACGTGGAGACTATACCTAATATAAATATTACTATAGTCAAGTAACATATAATTATTGTAAAGAATGGACTATATCCTAGGTAAACTATATTGTAAATTATACAAACTAAAATATGTGATATTATTTGACAAACGACATATATCCTCAATGGGAGACATTTGTCAAAACAATATCTCGACGACAAGGAAAGAAGCGTCAGTTGTTTGCAAAATGTTAAGAATCTAACGCAAGGATGTTGAGCAAACTTTCAAGTGTTGCAAGCTTACTTTGGTATTTTATGTGGTCCAGCACAATCCTTGAATAAGAAAAAATTTGGGCGAATTATGAGAGCATGCATTATATTGCTAATATAATTATTGAGGATGAAAGAGACACATATGCTGGAAATTTTGAAGAACTGTTCTATTATGATGATATTGTTGAAGGCATATCTCTGCCAGAGGTGAGCATGAAGCCTCCAATCTCGTATAAAATGTATATCGAAAATAATATCTGGTTATGCGATAAATAAAAACATAAAAAATTACAAGAGGATTTGGTCGAACATCTTTGCCAATTACTATGTTCATTTTTATTTTAGTTGGAATCTTTAATGTATTTTTTTTTGTAATATAAATTTTAAATTATTGCAATCATTATTTGAAAAAATTACGTGCTCATTTATATCTTATATTTATTATTATTTTTATAATTTTTGAAATACCAAAAGAATCACAATTCTTTTAAAAATTATAGCACGTGTTCATAAAAAATGTAAAATTTTATTAGAAAAAATTAATTACATTTTTATGATTGTGTACATATTTTTCCCATTTTTAAATTAAAACGGTCTAACACTTGAATCTCATTCACTGATTTGTTTATGTACGCATTTGTTAAAATATGAATATTTAATTTATATATATCTAATGATTAAAAATTATATTTGAAGTATAAAATTATGCGGGTCCCAATTTAGAGGTGGAACTTGGTCTCCACCATTGTGGAGAGTTCCAATTTTACTGTAGCATTTACTGTAGCAGTTCAACTTTGATGAGTTGACAGTGACGTGACGGGTGATGTGGAGAACTAGGAACTCGCCATTGGAAGTGCTCTTTGATATATTTTTGGCTCAAAGTTTATTAAAGTCTTAAAAGTAAAAAAATATTCATAATTCGCAGTCTTTTCTTTACAAGGTCATTCGAAGCTAGATGCGGAGACTATGATGACCGGAGAGATTCAGATCACATGCCTGACTCTTTCTATTTTAGATATTATCCTATTAGTATGTTTTGACATATGTACTTGTAATTAATTTTGTGATTTTTTTTTCCTAAAAAGACTATTGAGATTGGTGAAACCCACAAGAAAAATATTAAATTTAAGTACACGTGTCAAAATTATAACAATTGGACAAGATACACGCATACATTTTTTTTATTAAAAAACTATAACGCTTTATAATTCAAGTATTCAACTAGGTGCTAATCCTGCGCTACGCGTAAGACTACTTAATAAATTATAACATTTAACATGTGTGTATAATATTGAAGATTAAAAATGACATAGAACTTAAGAAATATGAATTCATCTTACATGAATAAAAAAAAAGTTGTATAACTTTTTTTTAGTTATATTTATCTTTAGGCACATTGGGAGGTTCGATGCAATAAGGATATCGAAGAACTTGATCAAACAGTCATGTCATCTTGATCTATCATTTGAGCTACAAGCCCCACTCCATCTTCACTGAATCTGAACAGGCCCCGCTCCGTCTTCAATGGATATGTACAGGCCCAGCTCTGTCTTCTCTGGATCTGTTTTGAGAGTACCCAAAAAAAAAGGGAACATTTTGTCTCGCCGATCGTTTTTTATTAAGAAGATGTGAAAGTGTCTTTCTCTCTATAATAACAGTATATTCTTAAGTGCGAAGTGAAAATAAGGAATTACATAATTAGATTTTGAATAAATCAACATTTTCATTTTTCTATTGTAGAATAGATTAAAATGACATGACCATCATAATGAATTTTATTTTATTTTTTTATACCGAATAATAAACTTATTTAAATTTAAACCTCGCACTATGCACGAATTAATATCACTCACAGTCCCATCACTTGCCACCAGTGGCGTATCTAGGATATTTATAATGGGGGTACGGTTTGTAAAAAAATTGTGGAAATTTAATATATGAATGTATTTTATTGGGAAAATTATATAAACATATATCAATATGAATTTTTTTTATATTAACATGTATTATAATGTATAAAATATTTCAAAACGATAATAAATTGTAATTTTCTTCAAAAATATCTACAAAATTGTCATTAAATATATTTTTAATATACGTAGTTAAATGAGTAATTTTTAAAGTATCTCAAGTAAAGTACTAATGACATATACAAATGTTGCATTAAATCAAATCGGACAAGAACCGACTGAGGATAAATTGAGTCTCAATCGAGCCGGGACACTATTGTAACAGTAGTATAAGTTATTAGGTATTTATTTTGATATTTAGAAAAATACTCGGTTAATTTTTTTTTTTATTTTATTTAAAACATATTTAAGGGCAATTTTAGACCCGTGATTGAAGGAAGTACTATTTAATACTGTTTGAAACACGTAGTACATTTTAAAACATGTTGGTATTAAGATCCATTTTTTCAAACATATTGTATGATTTACAACATTTTCCTGTTAACTGGTCCTCCCATGTATGACATTATATTAGATTAACTACAATTCATAGTCGATTAAAGAGTTAGATAATAAAATTTACAACAATATTCTTCAAGTTAAAAGCTAATGTATTGAAATTGAATGACTTATTATAATAACGAAGTCTTATAAAAAATTATGAGGGTCTTAAACTAACACGTGAATAATGGGGATCTTACACGGAAAATAATGGAGATCGGGGTGTAATTTTTTAAAGAATAAACATAAGATGTCGATAAAAATATACGTAGTGACGTTTGTAACCCAGATACGCCACTGCTTGCCACATACGAACACGCTGCCGACAACAGTTCTTCCCTCAAGATATACACTTATATTCACATTGTCTCCACTATGTTAAGTATCAAGAGAAGAACAACTCAAAAACAGGACAGCTGAAACACAAAACAAAGCTTCTAAAAATACCAGGATTTCCTAAAGACATACCAGCATGAAAAAATAAAATGGAGAGAAGCATAGCACTCCTAATAGCACCATGCCAACTGATTTTACAATTCAAAAAATTAAAAGAAAAAAAAAGAAGAAGCTGTTTTCAGTTATAATCTGTGACTCTGGTGTTCTTTGGCTTCTATTTCCTTCACGCTCTCCACAATGTGCTGGATCTTCTTTGCGAGACTCTCGTTGTGGTTCTCTATGTGTTCGAACAGCAGCTCTAGATGCCTCTTATATGTAGCAGCACGTCTCTTCTCTGTCGCTAACTGATGCGATAGTTCCCGTATCTTATCATGTTCGTTCTGCAGAAGCACAACAATTTTCTCATTAATATCCTCAAATTGTATGAATTAGAAAACAAGCAATCCTATGACTCCTCACTAATGCTGACTTCTTAGAAACCAGGATTTCTGGGTTTCTTAGCTAATGAAGCTCTATCCTCAAAAACATATTAATACTACTTGCTCACTTTGTCTGCAAATGAGAATAACACCCAACTACAAAGATAGGACCAAAAAAAGGAAAGTAATGAAATTTGCATTAAAATGTGATGAGGGATTAAATACAAAAGAGGCAACTTGCCAGCTTTGTCCATTTCTTGCGCCCTAACTGGACGACACATAACAAAAAATGGATAGAACTAGAAAGTTTCACTAAAGTTTTGCAAATAATGAACATTAAGCTAGCAACCAGCACATTAGCGATAAGTTCAGATAGCAATTTGGTATTTTACCCTATAATGAGCAAAGAGTAGCAAACTAACCGGGTATTGTTCATATATGCAGTCCCTCCGACCTTTACCCGGAGTCAAGGAATGAGTATGCTCCTTTACAAACTTGGTGACTACCCATTTACCTGAGTCCACTTTCCTAACAAGTATCATTGCCCGGCAACCCACCCTTGTCTCCACCCTCTGTCTTACTATCTTCTCTCGTTTGTCAGGCATTCTGAAACCCTCTTTATTGCAAACAAATGCTCGCCCAATTGCAGTCCCATCACGTCTTGACCGAGAGAGCTTGCTGACACGGATTATGAATCCCACCCGGGTGGCATATGCATTGTAGAAAGTGTGTGCTGCAGCTTCTGAGTCAAACTCCTGACCGATGAATGGCTCATCATCTGCCACTGATGCTTCTTGGTTGGCTTCTAAGATTTCTTCTCTCTCTGAAGAATATTGATCAATTTTTATGTCCATGACCGCATGATAATCCGCATCTGCAGAATTTCCATCCATTTCATTTTCTTCTATTTCTCTGCTGCCTTCGAGTTCCACACTGTTCAGTATCTCTTCACCATTGAAGTCTCCTGCAAGGTCCACTGCAGCAAGAAATAATCAAATCGGTAAGTTGGTCCCAGATCATTCATTAAGATATCCACTTGTTATGGTACGGATTGACCCACCTACAATTGTTGTATTTATATTTCGTAAGGTATAACATTAAGTGATGGGCATGTCGACATTTGAAAAGTATAAATCATTCTTACATTAAATTTTGCATATCCAGTTTTAGAAAATATATAAATCTTTTTGAGCAGTCAGTTTCACCTGAAGAACACTTGAATTTCTTAAACTGAGAGTTCTCACGATTCGTTCAACTTCAACAAAATCACATCTAGAGAATAACTTTTTTCTTGAAACAAAAGCAAGATCCTTAACCTAATAAGCAAAACTCTGTTCTCTGGCGAATTCATAGCTACGACTACAGTTGGTAAGACTACTGTACCATGTACTTAGTGTTCGTTCCTAAAGAGAGCTAGGCTAGCTAGTAAATTAAGAACAGCAGAAAAAAGTTAAAGGAAGCATGAGACAGTAAGTAGGTCCAAAGTCATTTACTTTCAATTAAACCATAAATTTGGTATCATATACTCTCATATAATAACCACCTAATAAACATCACAGTCATAATTAAGATAAACAAACAGAGGATAACATAATCACCGTACGTGAATAATATATATGATTCATCTTCTTGTCTAATTCCAATTCTTCAGGAGGAGCAGCAAAAAGCTCAGGAATTTATCAGAGAATATAACAGCTAAGTTTCCGAATCACCCTAAACAAGTCCTACTCCACACTCTATCCAAGCAAAGCCATGACGAGAACCCTAAATTTCTTGACGCACGAGCGATTAATTGACTTGAAGAAAAAAAAAAGTGGAGAAAAAACGCTTACTGGGTGCTTAATGACGTTGATTGTCCTTGCCAGTAGTTTATATGACGATCATCATCAAGAACATCAGACGGATTGTCACGTAGCCGAGAGAGAGGCACGACCAAGGAAAGAGAGATGAGGAAGGTTCAGGACCAGGTTACGAATATGAGGGCTCAACTCCGGGTGACATGGCGTCATTTAATTGGTTTCCATATTGAGAAGAAGTCAACATTTTTAGGTCAAGCGAAACGATTCTTCGACACGTGTTTTCTCACGTGGTCTCTCTTCCGTACAAACTTGTCTCGCGCAGAATAGGGGTGCGGACCCGACCCGTAAATCACTAGGGGTGTCAGCTGTCAACGGGGCACGAGCCCGCCCCATTAACATCCCTATGCCATGCCTGTGGCCTGTGCTTCTTCTCTCTATTAGCCGGCCACTCCAGTCTCCTGTTTGATTTGATATGATGGA
Source organism: Clarkia xantiana subsp. parviflora (assembly GCA_036873135.1). NCBI lineage: Eukaryota > Viridiplantae > Streptophyta > Magnoliopsida > Myrtales > Onagraceae > Clarkia > Clarkia xantiana. The sequence continues at coordinate 11,324,021 of JAPTYO010000012.1, read as the reverse complement.
GTGAGTGATGGCCAAGGGTTCGTTGCGCATTCTCTACAGAGCTTGTTCGCTTCTCAAGTCGTCGTTTACAAGCAATTCTTCTTACAGGTTTTCTGTCTCTTCTCTCTCTTACTGGCTCGTTCAATCCCGATTCTTTCTATCCAGTGAGGTTTTTGGTGTCAATTGTGGGTTTAATTTACATGTGATGCCAACGATTAGAGTGGGAATGGAACTGCCTTACAAAAATGCCTTCTTGCCTTAATTTTTGTATCGGTAGAACTGAATTTATTGTAAGAAAATAATAATCTTACATGATCCTGTGTATGTTGTTTTTTGTTAATAGCATGAAATTTGCAAATGTATACTGTTACTTTTCTTATATTTCAAATTTAGTATTGCCATGAATCAAGTCTCTTTGCATTTGAAGTACTTACTGTCTTTTACTAGACAATATGTTGCACTTTGGCTACTGTTTGGATATTGAACTGAAGTTCTTGAATGTTCAGATTGGTTCTGCATCAGCGAAAATCGGTTTTGGCTCCCTATGAACAATTGCTACCACTAAATCCACTTAGATCTTCATGGGAGTTTAGAAACTTGAGCTGCGGTACAGTGAACCTTATATTATCCGAAGGGAAGCCTAAGTTTGAGACTCACGAAGTTGATCCTCCGAGGAAGTATAAGTGGACGGATAAGAAGAGGTTCAAATTGCAGAAGAAGAGAGAGAAGGAGAAGCGTAAAGCTGCAAACAGGAAGGACCCGAGGCGACTTGGCATAACAAATAAGAAGAAGAGGAAGTTTCCAAATGCTGAAGAAAGGATCAAATTCAAGCTTGAGAAGGTGAGCATGACTATACTCCCATTCATCTGTCGCCAAGTAATCTAGCAGATCAGTTGCTACCAAAATTTAGGGGATTATGTGCCATTTTTCGTAAGATAATGCTTCCAGTTTTTGCTGTGGCAACATTAACTACTGCCGTAGAGGAAATGCATTTTTCAAGATTTTCATCTCGTTTGATAGTTTCTGAGGTTTTTCGATGTTGATTAACAAAAGAAGATCCATATTCTTCCTACATGCAAGCTTTTAACTAGTAATGTGAAGGTTCTTGTGTTAGAGTGTAGAACTTTGTAACAAAACAGGACATGAAAATTACTTATTTGGAGTCGATCATATAGTTTAATTATTTTTTCCTTACAAAAGAATTATATGAGTATAGACAAGGTTTCTGTGTCTCTCTACAGATAATTGAAGTTAGGAATAACAAAAGTAGGATTTTCTATATTCTATATTAAATACATCTTAGCCCTTTTCTTATTTTGATTGCAGGCGAGAATCAAGGAAGCTCTGCTAATCGAGAAATTGAAGCGTTATGAAGTCCCTAAACTCCAGGGACCTGCATTGGAACCTATTAGCCTAACTGGCGAGGAACGGTTTTACATGAAAAAAATGGCCCAGAAAAGAACTAATTATGTGCAAGTTGGAAGAAGAGGAGTATATGGAGGTGTTATCCTCAACATGCACTTGCACTGGAAGAAGCATGAAACTGTTGAGGTTATCTGCAAACCTTGTAAACCTGGACAGGTCCATGAGTATGCAGAGGAAATTGCGAGGTTGAGTGGCGGTGTTCCCATTCAAGTAATTGGAGATGACACCATAATATTTTACCGGGGCAAGAATTACACGCAGCCTGAAATTATGTCACCTATAGATACACTCTCCAAGAAGAAGGTTTGTCTCCTCACTTGTTCTTATGGTTTTTTGAACTTTAAATGCTTTCTATTAACTATCTCTTTCTCTCAATACACACGAACATCTATGTATATAATGAATATTGGGTAGATAAAGAGATGGTTTGCTGGTACTAAGGAGTTTAGAGATAAGTAGAAGAGACATGTTCCAAAGGAGTATTTTCTTGCAGTCTGTCTGTAACAACAAACATTGTTCCTGGTCAACACCATATGTTAAGAAGTGTCCATTTATTCTAAACATGCAATGGTATAGATATGCCTAATCATTGCATTCCACCAAATAGCTGCCAGTATATCCTGATGCTCTTCCTTTGCTTCTGCGTGTAAATACCCTGCTAGATTCATAACCCATAAGGGCTAGATAGATTACTAGATTCAGTAGACCGTGACCTGCATTCTGAATTTGTAGTGGTAGGTCAAGGTATGATGTCAGAGGTGACCTCTTGCACGTAGTTCTTGTTGCTTTCATCAATGATCACTCGTAGATAGTGCTACTAGAAGTTGGAATTGGTATCGTGTATGAACAACATTGATATCAAGCAGTAAAGACGAGACTGTCCTCATTAAAATATATACATCACACTTAGCTGCACGCGTATTGTGGTTGTTTTTTTAATGAATTAAAGTCAGATTGATGCTTGCCGTTATCTAATTTGCTTGTAAATGTATTTTTTTATTGGGTTAATAACTAATAAACTGTCTGAGGTTTGACCCATGTTGAAATCTGGTGTCCGTAGTTGTAATTGACTGTCCTAGGTTTGATGTTTGTTGAAATTTGGTATCTCCGTCTATTTTTTAGGTTAAGTCGAACGGAAGTTGTATCACGAGCTCGATAAAGTGGATATTTCAAAAATGACTTTTGGGGTAATTTCGTGACTTCATATTTGGTAGAAATGGCAATTTCGGTTTTTCGCAACATTTTGTTAAAATTAACAACAATTTTGGACGGAAAACTAAATTTCAACAAAGTCCAAAACTATGAAAGTCAATTTCAACACTTTAAAGTACAGATACCAAATTTCAACATAGGTCAAATTTTATTAGTTATTAACCTTTTTCAATAGAGCACACACACTTTTATTGACTGAAATCAATCAATAAAATAAGCAAATATTTGCAGGCACTGGAGAAATCCAAGTACGAACAATCACTGGAATCTGTACGCCACTTGATTGCAATTGCAGAGAAGGAATTTGAGCTCTATCATCGGCACATTGCACTTTATGGAGTCCCAAATAGTGGGGCTCCTGTTTCGGTTTTGGACTGTCCAAGAAACGCCAATGAATCGCCGGAAGAAGATGATGATGAGTCGTATGAAACGGGATCAGAGGTAGAAAGTGATATTTCAGGTGAGGATGAAGTGAATCTGTGAGCAGCTGGGGTTCTGAATCACGTGACAGCGAATCTGATTCTTTCTCTGGTGGAGCCAAGCTACCTTCTTGATTCGGAACAGGGGGATGGACATGGAACTAAGGTTAGTGGAACTGAGAACTTCTTCCAATACGAGATTGTTGGTAGTAGTATCATGGAAGAATGTTATGAATATTTGTTTGTATTTATCAGAAAGGAAGACGAATATAACGGATTGTGCTATAAAAAAAATCCGTACAATGAAGGATTGATTGTACGTATACATTATCATACGAATTCCGTATTTATTAAAAAAAATATTTATAGCATATATTTTATTAAATAGGGAATTAGAAATAAAAAAATAGGAATTATGAGGTCGAAAAAAAAAATATAATTTGTGCAGTAATTAAACACAATAAAGAATATGAAAGAGAAATAATATAGGGTTATTAACCTATAAACTGTCCAAGGTTTGGCAATATTAAAATTTAGTGTAAAGTTTGAAATGTTAAAATGGAGAGTCTCATATTTCATTTTTGTTGAAATTTGGTATATCCGTGCGTTTTTTCCTCTCAATTCAATAATTGTCATCAACCCACTCATATTCCACCACTCTTTATTTTTCACAAAATTGCCAAATTTACCTCATAACTTGAACATCCAAAAGAAAAGGTTTTCAGCGGTGTAGAGCAATTTCCAGCGTCAATAGAGCGGGATTTACTTGCGCGGATGTGGCTAACTTCTTAGTTAACGGTCCCAACAAGATGACGAGAAATGAGCGTGCATGAAAAGTCGAATTTGACAGTCGGTTTCGTCGGGATTGACTTCTCTAAAGTAATCATACCGAGACACTAAATTTCAACAAAAATAAAATATGAGACTCTTCATTTTAACATTTTAAACTTCAGGCGCTAAATTTCAGCATTAGTCAAACTTTGGACTGTTTATAGGTTCTTAACCGAATAATATATATATAAAAAAAAGACTAAATTATATTTTTATGTTTTATTTTTCTAAACTAGCATGTAGGGTGGTTTTCGGCAATTGTAGAAGTCGTTGACTACTACCTATGAAGCCATAGAAGGTTAACAATCAAAGTTTTCTAACCCAGATTGGAGTCATGTAAAGCTCTGATCCGGCCAGAAGGCTCCCACTATTAGAACATATGAACAATTTAAATTTTAGAGAGCTAAAATTGGATTAATAGTTAGTCTAGTTTTAATTTTGGGTTTATAGGTCTATTGGTACTGTATGTTTGCACACTTTTGGCTTTTGGTACTGCATGTTTGTTTTTGCCTATTTTTGGTACCCTATATTTGCGTTTTGTATAGTTTGGTCCGTCGTTAGGATTTCGTCCATTTGACCCGTTAACTGACACGTGATTGGCACGTGCCCTTCAAAAAAAAAAAAAAAAAACTAAAATTGATATTTGAATAGACGAAACTGCCCTTTACCTTTCTCTTCTTCCATACTTCCCTCCAGAACGCGAACAGACACACTCACCCTCTTTAGAAAACGAAAAAACCTCTCCATCCTCCCTCTCCTCACTAAATCTACACGTAACCGGCGATCCTTCCAATCGTGTTGCTCGCCGTTCCTCTTCTTCAGTTGTGCTGCTCGTCGTTCCGTCTTCACCGTGGCGTGTGCTCACCGTTCCTGTCTTGCCATCCTTCAAGAGTTGGCATGGCAACTCAAATGAGTATCTCTCGTGGATCATCGGTCAAAGCTTTAGGATCGTCAAAATGTGAGTTTCTTGGTCATGTTGGATCACGGTTGGAACTCCGGTACGTTCTTGACGGAAGTCCGAACTCCTTCGCTCCAAGTAATCCTGCAAGAAGGGGATAGACCGGGCGGTGACCCAGAATCCCTCTCCGATGCTTAAATGAGTATCTCGATATAGGCTGGCAAGTATCAGTATGTGAATGTCAATCTGTTGATCCTGAGGTAACTCATTCCTTTATATAGGGGAGGAGTTACCCCAGTTACCTGTTGTGATAACTGCTGGGGGCAGTTAGCCCACGTTCCGTTTATCTCGGCCACTTGCCCATGTTCCGTCTTTTCAGGCCACTTCCCCACTATGTCGATAGTGGGCGTGTTTCTCGGCCTCATTCTCTGGTGGCAAGTCCCGACGGATGTCGGGGACTCCAGAGTTATCTCCTTTAGTCACCGCTCGGGGCCCCTCGTCATCGGGACAAGGCCAGTCTTCTCAGAGATTTAATATCGGGGCCTACTCAAAGGCATATCATCGGGGCCTACTCAAAGGCATATCATCGGGGCCTACTCAATGGCATATCATTGGGAGCGTTCAGCTCGTATGTCGGGACCGACCTTGTCGGGTCCTCTCGTATTGGTCTTCTAAGCCTCTTTTGGGGCCCAGTGGGCCTACTTCGCCGTTTAGTCGTCGTTAATGGGCCTAACGACTATATCGAAACCCATCATTTGCCCCCAAGACACGAGGGACTTATAGTTCGTCGTGTCTTCCAACTCCGGACCTCTCGATATTCCGAGGATAACCACCGAATCCGAAAAGATTTCTCGATTACTCAACTATTAAATGCGATGGGTGATGAAGCGACGGCTTGTGTGCCCGTGCCTGCTTTTCTGAAAAAGTACTTTTTAGCTATTTTGTCGCTAGCGTCTCAACGAAGCGTTTCATCTTCAACGGTCCGGATTGCAACGTCTCTTTGGCTACCATCTCTCCTATAAAACCCCAAATCTTGGCACTATTCAGTTCTCCTCTACCGTTTCATCCTCTTGTGATTTCAAAAGCTCAAGTTCTCCTTTCTAATTTTCGACCAGCACTCCGGCAGCCAGGATCTCCGGCCATCAAGATCATCTTCTCTTCTCCGCTTCAACATGTCTGGTAAGATTTCTCCTCAGATTCTAAAGAAACTGTTAGCATAGTTTTTCTTTTATCTTGATCAACTTACCCGGATTTTTCCAAGAATCAACTGTGCCTTTTCTTGCTCTGATCATTTTCCAGACGGTGAATCCAGTTCCGGGGGGAGGAAACCCTTCAAGTTCGATTATGCTTGCAATGAGATTTCAGAAACCGCCTATGATGCGGCTCTCCGGGAAGGGTGTATCACTTCCACCTGGGAGCCTCGATATCCCTATCCTCGCCCTCGCGTGCCGGGCGACCCTGTGGTCACTCGTCCCCGGGAAGGGGAGGTGTTTGTCTCCGCCGGGCAAGTATTGGCGGGGATCCGATTCCCCTTTTGTGGGGACATAGTCGAGATGTGTGAATATTACAAGACACATCCCACTACTTTCTCCCCCCACGCCATCCGTGTGTGGAATGCCTTCCGCGTCCTTTGCCTCCGCCAACAATGGCCATATAGACTCCGACTTTTCCGGACCTTCTATGGATTGAAGTGCAATGATGCCGGGGTCTGTGCCTTCTACCCGCGGATGCCTAAGTGGAGCATGGCGCAGCTCTCCCGATGTAGCTGGACTGGTGACACATGGAAGGTTACCAAAGGTCGGGGGCTCATCACCGACTCGGGGCCCGACACAGCGGCTGGAAGAAGAATTACTTCTTCATCGGGAACAGCTCCATTCCGTGGCCCCGATGGGAGGTTGGGGCAGACCCTCCTCCCGCTTTTCACATTTACTCCGAGGAGGATTTCCAGATTCTCCACTGCACCAACTCTACCGCTGGGGGGATTCTTTCGCTCCCCTCGATGCCAACTCCATCGGGGAGCGGGACCTGGTTCTGACTGGGATCCGACTCCTTGATGTTGCTTCCGGGGGTCAACTCTTCGACGACCCTTCCAACCTCGTTCCTTGGGTAATATTCTAATTGCACTTTCGTTTTCGTCTTTGCAGCTAAGAAGGTATCATTGCTGACCAATATCATGCTTAAGCAGGCGGAGACCGATGCTGTCCAACGCCCTGCGAGGAAGAGGAAGTCTTCGAAGAGGGCCGCCTCCTCATCTGCACCTCCGACTTCGGAGCAGATCAAGCGGGCCCGGGTGGAGAAGATGGAGCAGGTCTTCAACACCCAGACTCCCGAAGAAGGTAAGCAGCTCCGATTAGCAATTCGATTATACAGGAGGCGTATTACCAAGGAGTTAAGCCCTTCTGATAAAAAAGCCAGGATCGAAGGGATCAACCGCATCCTACAGGGAGAGACACCCCGCGTTCTTAAATCGGGTTACTACAATTATTACGGGAAGGACCAGTATCTCTCCCATCGCGTCATTTGGTGTAAGGATACCGATCAACATCCTGACTATCTTTCTGAAGCTTCTCATCCTCCAGCTGCAGGTCAATCGGGAGCTGGAGCTTCAGCGGGGGCGCCACCCTCCGACGCCCGGGTCGGAGAGCCCCTCCTTTCCCTTCCTGCCCCGAGAGAGTCTGGGACTAAAGATGCCCCGACGGACGGTCAGTTCCATCAGGTGGTTGACCTGGATGTTTCTCACTCTTCTGAGGAGGTGAGCGAGGGTCAGCCCCTGGTTCGTCGTCGAGGGGTGATGCAGATCCCGTTGGAGTCGACACCCGAAGGGTTGCCTCCATCTTCCCCGGCACAACAGCATTCGCCGGTCTTGAGCCTGACTCTCGAAGGGACGACGGGTTCTCACGGCGGCTCGGAGGCGCGCACCTCCGACCCTCAGGTCATCCTTCCTCCTCTCCCCTTAGAAGGGAGTTTCTATCAGCTTTTCACCCCTGACCAGGCGGCGGCTCCCTGGACCCCGATCGAGTCATTGCGGGAGGTCCCACTGCGTCGGGACAATGTATCACCGGAACTGGGTCTGCACCTGCTGGCAGGTTCATTCCGCCGTCTATGAAGCTTCCGCTCTCATTGGCTCAAGAGGACATCCACGCGGACATTCGCAACGTGGCCATTCGTCGTGTGGAGGTAAGGCTTCCTGTTTTTACACTTAGTATATGATGTAAAATATTCTCATGTACTAACCTCTTCCTTTCTTTTCCACAGGAAATGGCAGACCAGCACCGCTGTTTCGGGTACATCCTGGCCCTGGAGGAGGCCCTGAAGCAGGAGCGAGCCAAGGCGGCCCCCGAGGTTCAGGCCAAGCTCAAGGAGGATCTGGCTGCCTCCGAATCGTCGAGGGGTAAATTGGTTAAGGAGCAGGCCCTCCTTAACCAGAAGACTCGGGACCTCCTGAGGCAGGTCCACGACTTTGAGAGGTTGCTGAAGGAGGAGCGTCAAAAGCTCAATGAAGAGCAGCATGGGCGCGCGGAGGATCGGGACAGGCTTGTCCTCGAGAAGAAGGCCCTTGAGGATGCCAAGGCGGGGCTGGAGGCTGAGAAGGTCCTTATCGCCAACCGGTCCCAACAGATGGAGCGGGAGATTGCCGAGTTCCCCGCCAAGCTGGCTGAAACTGAGGCCAAGGGTCGGGAAGATTATCGGGGCTCCGAGGCTTTCCAAGTGGACGCGGTGAAGTTCTGTACGGCGGAGGTGGAGACCACCTTGCTTAATGCTGTCGAGGAGCTCCATCTGGAGTATGGTGGTGCCATCGACTTCACCAAGTCTTAGACTCTCGCCCCCTTCGCGGAGAGGTATTTCAACCTTTCTGAGGAGAGCAACGGGGCCAAACTGCGGGTGCTAAAGGCACGGTGGAGCCTCCAAGTGCAGACCTCCCGACAACTGATCCCCCGATGATCGACCATTCACCGGCTGACTTCCAAGAGTCCGATCCTCCCGCGGCCAATCTTCCAGGATCCGATCCTCCGACCGCGGAGCCTTCTGCTAAAGACCTCGTGGACCCTGCTCCCCTCGACGCTGCCAAGGATCAAGCTTAGTTGCTTTATTTTCGAATCCTTGTAATTTCCTTCTTTTGTCGTGAACCTTTCAGGCTTTTATAATATCAATCCCTTTTGGTCCCGATTATCGCTATACCACTTAAGGTGAATTACCTGCGCCACTTAAGGCGATTTGATCATACCACTTAAAGTGGTTCGATACGTCGTTTAAGACATTTTTCCCACGCCACTTAAGGCGATTTAATCGTACCGCTGCCACTTAAGGCAATCACACCACTTAAGGTAATTTAATCACGCCACTTATGGCAATTTATCCACACCACTTAAGGCGATTTAATCGTGCCAGTTAAGGAAATATATCCACACCACTTAAGGCGATTAAATCGTGCTACTTAAGGCGAAACCACGCCACTTAAGGCGAAACCACGCCACTTAAGGCGATTTAACTACACCACTTAAGGCGATTTAATCGGAAGCAACCTCTTTATTCATTGATGGCTCACCGCCTGTTTACATCGAATCAAAACGATAAAAAACTTGCACCACTGAAGGCGACTTCGATAAACAACTTGCACCACTGAAGGCGACTTCGATAAATAACTTGCACCACTGAAGGCGACTTCGATAAACGATTTGCACCACTGAAGGCGACTTAATATCAAGCATGACATTTCTTCAAGTGTTCGCCACTGAAAGAATGCTTCAACACATTGCCATCGAGGTCTTCCAACTTATACGCATTTCGAGCTGGCATCCCCACGACCTTATAAGGCCCTTCCCATTTTGATGACATCTTTTTGATTCGATCCAAAAGGGTAAATTTGTTCCGACGCCAGACCAGTTCCCCGACAAAGAACTGTCGAGACTTGACTCGTCGATTATAATATCGGGCCGTTGCCAAGCGCATCCGAGCCTGGGCCTCCTCGGCACCCCGCCTCTTCTCTTCGACCAAGTCCAAGTCCAGACGCCTCATTTCATCATTCGACAGAGGTTCATAATACCTCGTCCGATGGGATGCCACAGCTTTTTCGACGGGAGCAACTGCTTCCGTGCCATAAACAAGGCCAAACGGAGTCTCCCCAGTCGATCGTTTGGGTGTTGTTCTAACAGCCCAAAGCACATTTTCCAGCTCATCCAGCCATTTGCCCTTCAAGGCATAGACCCTCTTCTTCAGGCCATCCATCACGATCTTGTTGGCTGACTCCACCTGTCCATTGGTTTGAGCATGACGGACAGAGGCTGTCCGATTCTCAATTTTCAATTCCTCCAGGTACTCCTTCCACTGGGCCCCGTTAAACGGGGGGCCGTTATCGCTGATCAATACCTTGGGGATCCCGTATCGGGATATGATATGGGTCTGGAGGAATTTGAGGATATGATTCTCCGTTGTCTTGGCCAACGCCTTAGCTTCTATCCACTTCGAGAAATAATCAATAGCCACGACTAAATATCGGCACTGACCTTTTGCAACTGGAAGGGGTCCCACCAAATCGATTCCCCATTGTGCGAAGGGCCAAGCACTCTTGATGGACGTCAGATCGGCAGCTGGAGCCACGATATTCGAGGCGTACCTTTGGCAAGCGTCACAGGATCGGACTAGCATCGTTGCCTCCTTGTTCATCGAGGGCCAGTAATAACCCAGGTTCAGCACTTTCCTCACGATGGATCGGGCACCTTCATGACAAGCCGAGTATCCTTTGTGCACCTCCCTAAGGATTCGATCTTTGTCGGGCTTAGCCACACATTTCAAATAAGGAGTTAAATACCCCTTTTTATACAGCTGATTGTCCACCATCGCATAATTGACCGCGATTTGGCTTAATCTGCCGGCTGCTACTTCATCATCGGGGACTGCCCCCGTAGTCAGGTACGCGACTATCGTGGTCATCCAAGTGGGCTCCTCCGATCCGGTCTCGATGGCGCATACCTCCGATTGGTCGGTGGTTGACAAGATCACCTTCTCCAAGAAGTGCACCTTCCGACTTTCATCGAGGGGTGCCCCCAAGGCGAACTTGCTCAAGGCATCTGCTTCCACATTATCTTCCCTCGGGATCACCTCAATATCGAAGCTCTTGAAACTCTCCTTCAAGGTTTGCACCTCCCGAAGGTACTTTTTCATCATCGGGCTCTTAGCTTCGTATCGCCCCTGGACTTGGTTCACAATCAGGCTAGCATCGCACTTCACCTTTAAGTGACCAACTCCCGTGCCTTTGGCAATCTTGAGGCCGGTGATGAGAGCCTCATATTCAGCTTCATTGTTGGTGGCCCTAAATGTCAGGGCCAAGGCATATCGAAGGGGCTCGCCTCCGCTTGGCGGTATCAGTATAAACCCTGCTCCCGATCCTTCTGAATTTGAGGAGGCATCGGTGTACATCTCCCAAGTGTTTTCTTTATCGGGCTGTTCTGACTGCTCTGCCATCGGGACTTCCATGGTTGCCCCCTCTACATGACCCGCTTCTTCTAGATCGGGAGCTGTAGACTCTGCTATGAAATCCGCCAACGTCTGGCCCTTAATAGCCGTTCTCGGAGCGAAGTGAATGCGGAATTCACTAAGCTCGACTGCCCGTTTCACTAATCTCCCCGACGCATCAAGCCGGTTCAAAAAAATTTTCAAGGGCTGATTCGTCAAAACGGTAATCTCATGCGCATGGAAGTAAGGTCTCAGCTTCCGAGCAGTAACAATCAACGCATAAAGATACTTCTCAACGGCGGGATAATTCATTTCAGACTTGGCGAGTGCCTTGCTTACATAATAGACAGGGACTTGGCTACCCTCTACAACTTTCACTAAGACAGAGCTAATAGCAAATTCAGAAACAGCCAAATTCAGATAGAGTGGCTCGCCTGGGATGGGCTTCGCCAACGGCGGGAGGGTGCGAAGGTGCTGCTTGAGTGCCTGGAACGCCTCTTCGCACTTGGTAGTCCACTCAAACTTCTTGTTGGCCCTCAGCACTTCAAAGAACAGCATGGATCGACACTTTCTTAGGACAGAAAGCGATTCATCGCGGCCAATCGGCCATTCAGCACCTGCACCTCCCGATGGTTCGTCGGGGACTTCATCTCCTCGATCGCCTTCAGCTTCTCAGGGTTCATCTCAATTCCCCTCTGGCTCACCATGAAGCCCAGAAACTTCCCTGAGTGCACTCCGAAGGCACACTTGGTCGGGTTCAAGCGAACTTGATGAAGCCTCATCCGCTCAAACGATGTGGCTAAGTTGTGAACATGATCCTTGGCCTGTCGGGACTTCACTAGCATGTCGTCCACATAGGCCTCCATCGTTTTTCCCAGCATATCCCCGAACAGCTTGTTCACCATCCTTTGATAAGTTGCACCTGCATAAATCAGTCCAAAAGGCATGACATCATAGTGATAGATGTCGCTGTCAGCATAAAAGGCGGTGTGGGGGGCATCCTCCTTGGACATCTTGATCTGATTGTAGCCGGAGTAGGCATCCATAAAGCTCAGCAACTCATGTCCCGATGTGGCATCCACCAGCTGGTCGATCCTCGGGAGCGGGTAGCAATCCTTCGGGCATGCCTTGTTCAGGTCGCGGAAATCAACCCACATCCGCCATTTGCCATTGCTCTTCTTCACTAGGACTGGGTTGACGACCCAGGTCTGGAATCGGAGGTCCTTAATGAATCCAGCATCGAGCAACCTGCCCACCTCTTGCTGGATCGCGATCTTCTTGTCGGCACCCATCGGGCGCCTTCTCTGTGTAATCGGCTTGATCGCGGGATCAATCTTCAACTCGTGAGTAATCACATCGGGGCTGATTCCTGGCATGTCACTCGGGGACCAGGTAAACAGCTCCTTGAACTCCTTCAACAGATCGATCAATTCTCGGGCCGTCTCCTCAGTCAGAGCGGACCCGATTTTCACCTTCCTCTGATGTCCATCAATCTCGACCTCCTTCAAATCTTCCATCGGGGCGGGACGCCCAAACTCCTCTCGGGGATCAGCGTCAGTCTGGAAAACAGTCATAGCCTCCCGATTCCTCCTTCGAGTGGCATTGACGTAGCACCTTCTGGAGGCCACCTGATCACCTTGGACCTCTCCGACCCCCTGGTCGGTCGGAAACTTCATCTTCTGATGAACAGTCGAGGCAATTGCCCCCAGCGGGTTGATGGTGGTCCTCCCGATAATTGCATTGTAGGTCCCCGCAGACTCGACCACCACAAATTCCACGTTCCTCTTCTCCGACTTCCAACCACTACCGAACTCAACCGGTAAGGTAATCACCCCCACCGGGTAAGAGGTAGACCCAGAAAATCCGACCATCGGGAAGTCCGCAGGCTTCAAGTCCTTCTTGGTTTTCCCCATGGCTTGCAGTGCATCCATGAACAAAATGTCGGAGGAGCTCCCTCCATCTATCAAGATTCGCTTCATCTCGTACCCGTCCACGTTCAGGGTCACGACCAAAGCATCATCGTGCGGGGTCTCCACACCTATCAGGTCCTATGCTGAGAAGGGAATCACCATTTCTTCTTTCGGAGTCCAAGTTCGGGCCCTCTTGCCCAACACCACAGCAATGGGAATTCGAGAAGCATAGACCTCCCGAGATGTCGTGGTATCTCCTCCCGCAGCAAGTCCCCCATGAATCACATTAATGGTCCCCCGCTTCTCCTTGCGGGGATTGGAAGACTCAGGCTTGTCCTTCTTCGGGGATCGACCACGGGATCGGGAACGGGACCGCGATTGGGACCGGGATTGGCTCCGTTGCCCAGCCACAAATTCCTTGAGCTTTCCCTTCTGGATCAGCTTCTCAATTTCTTTCTTCAACTCTCGACAATGGTTGGTGCCGTGACCGTTGGCACGATGAAAGCGACAATAACGATCGGTACGGGCTCCCATGAACTCTCCATCCTTCTTCGGGGGGTACCTAGTGATACCCTGTCGGTCCATCACCGCCAACACAGCACCCATGGAACAAGGGTTAACAGGTCTTTTGGTCTATGATGTTTGACAACTTTTGGGTTTTGGTCAATGATGTTTTTTTTACCTAGTTTTGGTACCATATGTTTGCAGATTTTTTCTAGTTTTGGTCTAACCGTTACATTCCGTCCATTTTTTGACATGTACAAGTCAGGTGATCCACCCTAAACTTTCAATTTTGTTCAATTTAGTCCCTCTTATACTTTTCTAACCTTTTTTTTTGTTCAATTTAGTTCCGAAGTTTCAAAAATTCAATTGGACCTATTGTCCAATTGTGGTCAATTTTGAAACTTCGGGACTAAATTGAACAAAAAAAGGTTAAGAAAGTATTAGAGGGACTAAATTTAAAGTTTAGAGTGGATCACGTGACTTGAATATGTCAAAAAATGGACGGAACGTAACGGTTAGACCAAAACTAGAAAAAATCTGCAAACATATGGTACCAAAACTAGGTAAAAAAAAACATCATTGACCAAAACCCAAAAGTTGTCAAACATCATGGACCAAAAGACCTGTTAACCCATGGAACAAATGAGAGGAGTGTAACGGTCCTCCCGTTTGTCCGACTTCGAGGGACGCTTGTCTTCCCTCCGATCAGGATGGCCTCGACCCCGACTGCTCTCGGGTTTATGTTTCCTCCTGCGATCGTCCGAGGGTTTGAACGACTGCTTCCTATTGTTTGATTTCGGAGGATCAAGGTCTCCGGCAGCTATCTTCGACTCCTGTACGTCGATTTGTTGCTTCACCCTTTTCTGCAACGCCTCCAAGTTCCACACAGCCTTCCCAGCCACGCTGTGCATCAGGTCGGAACCATATGGTGCTATCAGGTTCCGAATGAAGGTGTGGATGGTCTCTCCCTCCGACATTTCCTCATCAATCTCGGCCACGCTGGCAGTGTACCTCTGGTAGTAATGCGCCAGAGATTCATCGGGCCTCTGTACCACCTCAGCCAGGGACCTCACGCTTTTCAGGAGACGCCGACGGCCCTGGTATTGCTGGATGAACCAATCATGCATCTGGGTCCAGGTAGAGATGCACCCTGGAGGGAGGCTGAAGAACCACGTCAGGGCTCTTTCACCAAGTGTGCCCGGGAACAGAACGCATACTATATCGTCATTCGGGGCTCTGCCTAGACAAGCCATGACATGCTTCTGGACATGGCGAACTGGATCTCCTTCGTCATCAAACTCCTTGATTGTCGGGATACCAAGTCCTGGCGGGGCAGTGGTGTTCACCAATCGGGGGACAAAGGGATGAGTGGATCGATCCCTCAGCTCCGACATCATCTTCTTTTGGTCTCCCATACAGATGTTCACAATCTTCACCACCTGGTCGGGGGTGATAGGACCACTAAGAGGGATGGTCCTATGTTGCACCGGTCCAGGCCCATCAATCACGAACTGCTCCGATTGAGCGGGCTCCTTGCCATTGTCTTGGTGCTCGGGTTGGGCCTCTTGCCCGTCCCGATTCTCCCTCGGCGGAGGCGGAGGCAACTCCTCCTCCTTCTTCTTGGCGGCCTCCCTTCGGTCCAGGAGAGCCTCCGTAGCCTCCAGGAATATTGGCATGGCATCCATCACAGCCTTCGCCAAGTCCGGCTTTGTAGGTGCATCCTGGTCCCTCCTCGGGACCTCTTCCCGGCTCTCCGACGAGTTTCGAATGGAATCTTCGCGATCATCATGATGCCCCCCTGTTTGGGAAACAGCAGGGGGAGGATCATTCCGATCAACAGTGCGCTCCGGCGGCCCTGAATTCAGAGTTCCAGCAGGGTGGCGGGAACCGCCGGATTGTCCTTGTCTCTTCTTTTGCTTGCCAGCCATCGATCGGGTAAAAGCCATTTTTGCTTTTCGTTACGTTTCCCATAGACGGCGCCAATGTTGGATCACGGTTGGAACTTCGGTACGTTCTTGACGGAAGTCCGAACTCCTTCGCTCCAAGTAATCCTGCAAGAAGGGGATAGACCGGGCGGTGACCCAGAATCCCTCTCCGATGCTTAAATGAGTATCTCGATATAGGCTGGCAAGTATCAGTATGTGAATGTCAATCTGCTGATCCTGAGGTAACTCCTTCCTTTATATAGGGGAGGAGTTACCCCAGTTACCTGTTGTGATGACTGCTGGGGGCAGTTAGCCCACGTTCCGTTTATCTCGGCCACTTGCCCATGTTCCGTCTTTTCAGGCCACTTCCCACTATGTCGATAGTGGGCGTGTTTCTCGGCCTCGTTCTCTGGTGGCAAGTCCCGACGGATGTCGGGGACTCCAGAGTTATCTCCTTTGGTCACCGCTCGGGGCCCCTCGTCATCGGGACAGGGCCAGTCTTCTCAGGGATTTAATATCGGGGCCTACTCAAAGGTGTTTCGACCAAGTTAACGCGGGTTGCCCGATGAATAACTCGTCGAAGTCTTCGAGTTGGGTGCGAGCTAAGTCCGTCCTCTAAAGTCGCGTGCGAGCCTTAGCTTCGTCTTCTGAACGGCGGTAAGTCCTTTGGGCTCTCTAAAAGATCGTCTGTCTGCACCTGCGAGAGGAGCATTACCAAGCAATCCCCATGGAGAGGGGGGGGGGGTGCTTGGTGCGCTCGCTCCGACGATCAACATTAGTCGGCTTCTAGAGAGAGAAAGAGAGGGTTTTCTAGAGAGAGGTCAGAGCTTTTCCCACTCTCACCCAAAGTAACTTTTTTAATGACTTTTGAATTGACCTCCAAGGTGGCTATTTATAGGCAACCTTGGACCGTAAACCGGTTTTGACCCGGTTCAATGTGGAAATGTGAACCGGGATGTAGGGGAGAGCTTTGGGAAAAGGATTCTGACGCGCGTCTCAGGCGGCTGTCACGAGCGGGACGCGCGCGCCTTTGAAACATAGGTCTCGGACACATAGGAGTTAGTTAAAAATCGGGTCTCCTATACATTCGGGACGAAATGGGGGGTGTGCGCGACACCCCCCGGGTGTTGAGCTTACCCGGAAATTCCGGGTAAGCCCCCCGGGGATGCCGGGCAAGTTCGAAACTTGCCCGGTTTCCCCCGGTTAGCTCGAAATCGGGTTTCGTAAAGGGTCTCGCGCGTGCATGAGGTCCGAATAATTAAAACCGAGCCCGAATCATGCGTATATCCATCACTTGCCCCCGAGTTAAATAATGTCTTGACCTTTGTTTAACTCTATTCTAAGATAGAGTATACGCGTGATTCGGGTCGTCTACTCACCTTGAGTTTTGACCTATCCAGGGTGGCTACGCGCGGGTCGGACGAGTTCCTTGCCTTAGTTTTTTGAGGTGGTTACGCTTGATAACTGCACAAAGGGTTAGTAGCACAACGGACTACAAGTAATATGATAAATGTGATTTTTAGGAGAAGTAAGACGTGAGCGCACATGAAATCTTTCGGGTTTGCAAGGTGATCAAATAAATATGGAATGTTCATGTCACGACTAATTGTATCAAAATGATAATAAATCCTGAAAGTTTTGACAAAATGTTTTTCATGCAGTATGATGGTTTCCGGGAGCCCGTCGTCCGAGACGGCCGTCTTGACGGCGAGACGACGGTTTTAGCGAATGAAATAAGGCCGGGTTTGGAAAATCACATGCAACGGACGTAATACGAAAAATCATAAACATGGCGTTTTCAAAAAGTTGAGACCATTTGAGATGACTTAGTTAAATTTAGCTAAGTCATTTGATGGTGAAAACCCAAGATATCAACATCTTTAAAAAAAATGAAGGGTGGATGAGAGTGTACCTCTTGGATGTATGGTACTTACTATGTTGTATAGTCCACCTCCTTCATGATAGTTTATAAAACTATCAACATTTGAATTGGTTGTGGTGAGAGTTTTGGAGGGGCTAAGGTAGTGATTTTAGGAATTCACTTTAGGGTGCTAGTAAGACCCCATTTCGGCCGGCCACCACCAGGAGCGCCACCGGCGAGGTCAGGGCGGCCCAGCGGCGGCGAGGCGGCGGCGACAGCGGCGGGAGCGGCGGCGGTAGCGGGCGGCGGCTGCACCATTCGCGGGTTGATTTCGAGCTCGATTCGACCCGGTTTCGAGTCCTTCTTGTCGAGCATCGATTGGTAACATCCTCCCCTCCCTTTTCTTGATGTTAATTAGACCTTTAGGGCTGCACATTTGAATTTCAATAAGGTGCATGGTAGGTGTTTGATGAAATGCCTAAGTGAAATTTTGGCTTGATTTTCAAAATTCGTTTTTGGCTAAGTTCTAAATGTAGATAGATAGAGTTAAGGATAGTGAACTCCCTTTGTGAAGAGGTCCCTAGGTTCCGACCAACCGAGGGGGAATCGTGGAGGTTCAAAATCGGACTTATTCGAGCGAAAAGTTCGACTCTTTGTATCTTGATATGGGTGGCTTGATATGATGTCCCCTATTGTGATAATGCCCCCTTGATTGTTTGTGAGTGGATAGCCATGCCCCCGGAGTTTAGATGATTGCTTGGTAGTTCGCGTTCATTAGTGGCTTAGTTGACCCGAGTGTTCTTCGGATTGCTCGGGGAGGGGTAAGTCTCCCTGTGGCACGTAATGGGCTTGCTTAATTGCATTTGAACTGCTTGTATGTGCCCCCGGAGCCTTGAGCCGTTTTGGGGATAAAATTTGATCGAGATGTGGTCGGATGGCATTTTGGTAATTATAACCAACTTTGCATGTCTTTGATTTCTTTAGCTCTCGAACCTGTCGCTTTGTAGAGCGCTTGAATACCTGTGTCACATTGCACAAATGTATGAAAATTTGATTAGTAGGTGGCCTAGGCCTTTGATGAGCGTAAGGATTTTTGACTCCCGAGCGGGAGGGTCCCTAGCTATTTGCTCGCGGACAGTTGGTCCGTTGGGTTGGATGTTCTTGCAAAGGACTTTGATGAAGGTGGTTGATGTGTTGCCTTGGTTTTTGATTGAGTTGTGTATGGTTTTTGCAGGGCTTGGTTGACGGGCTTGCAGGCGCGCGACTTTGATACTTAGAAATTTTCTCAGAAACTGTCACTCCCGAACTGCTGAAATGAGTGAGTCTCCCGATCCCCTTCTTTGCACATATTATTTTTCTTATGATGGTTTGGAGATAAGCGAGGACACCCCCCTTTTACTTCGACTCGATTTTCCCGGGACAGGTGCTAGCCATGAAGCCATTGCGATGACTCAGACTTATCCTCCCAATCGTATCACGACTGAGGAGTTTGTGGAGAGCGTAGATAAGTCGGGGGTCTGTCCTCTTTCTGAAGCATTCTTCCCGTTTGACGTATGCAAAGATGTCGAGATTGGCTCAGTTACCGTCCCTCCTGTGGACCTAGATGTAGTTTACACGGGACAGATAGAGGAGGGTTTGCGTTTTCCTTACTGCAAGGATCTTGTCCGCTTATGTCGTCATTCCCGCATCTCGCCCCTTAATCTCTCCCCTGCTGCTTTTCACGCGTGGACCTGTTTTCGCATTCAGTGTCACAAGCACTCATGGGCTTATTCCTTGATTCTCTTCCGGACCTTCTACCGCCTGGAGCGACGAGACAAATCGGGGTTGTCCACCTTCTGCAGTCGGTGGCCTTGCCTTCCTCATTTGACCTTGGGGGCGCCAAGTGGAAGCCGAGCGGGCGGTTCGCCACCCCTTACCCTCGCTCCCAGGAATGGCAAAATCATTATTTCTTTGTGAGCGACGTCGGGACTAAGTGGGAGACGTGTCATGTCCTGGAGCGTGACCCTGTTCCTTCCTTATCCGAGTATACCCCTCAGGATGAGAAGGCCTTTCGCGAGATCTTTCGCGACAATCAGGCGGGGGTTATAGTCCCTTTGACTCAGGGTTCTGAAGAGGAGTTGCTTGCCGCAGGCATCATCGTATCTTCTTCCCAGGGTGTCTTGGTATGCTTTTGAATTTTTATAACCTTGTCTTATGTTATCCTGTAGGTTGGTTTCTTAACAAGCAGCCGGCCTTGCAGACTGATGCTGCGCGAGGGCTCCCTGTTGCTGCTCCGGCCCCTGCTGACGGGTCTCGTCATGGGCGAGGAAAAGGACCTATGGGTAAAGTACTTCTCCCTTTTTGTCGTTTTCGGCTGTATTCTGTCTGTAGTTCCAATGTTTTCTTTTCCCTGTTTGTAGGTCGTGTGTCTGCTGAGAGGGAGCGGGCGGAACCCGTTACTGACTCTTCTCGGCGCCCCTCCACTAAGAGGACCGATGTTGCGGCGCGTGCCTCGGGTGATCCCAAGCGCTCGAGAGTTGAGGGGACGTCTGTCTTGCCTTCTCGTGATAAGAGGAAGCAAGTTGCCGAGCGCGTCCCTCCTGCCCCCGGGCCGAGGCATGGGACGGCGGACGAGGTCCCCCCAGGTTCACGTATGTCTTCTCGTGACAAGAGGAAGCATGTTGGTGAGCGCGTCCCTCCTATCCCCGAGCCGATGCATGTGACGGCAGAGGAGGTTCTCCCTGTATCAGGTGTGCGAAATCTCTTTTTATGTACTCAGCATATTTTGCTTGTATGGTTGCTTATGTTTGTGCTTTGCAGATATCCCTCCACTTCCTTCGCTTCGCAGAAGTGATCTTGTTCGTCGCTTTGAACGCGACGTCACAGATGGTGTGTGGGTGCCCTATTCGGGTACGCGCCTTCGTTTTCCTAAGGATGCGTCCTTGAGCATTCCTGAAGTTGGCGTTCGGGTGGTGCAGAGGTCTGTTCCTCCTGCCGATCGGAAGGATTGCCCCCCGAATTCTGCTAGTGCGCGCGCCTTTGTGGAGGAGAACATCGGGGTCTTCGCTCCGGTGAATGTTTATTCTTCTTGGAATTGATTCGTTCATTGTTGCACTTGTTTTGATAGTTATACTCTTTTTGATGCAGGTTAATGCTGATATTGCCAACTTATCATCTTTTGTCATCGAGCTATCTGATGAGAAAGATCAGCTTCTGGAGAGCCATGATGAGCTAGTTAAAGAGCAAGTCTCTTTGACTGAGGATGCGAAAGGCCATGCTGGTGAGCTTCTCATACTATCTGAAGCGCTTGCCTCGAGTCAGGCTCGCATTGTCGAGATCCGAGATCAGCTGTCTGCTGTGAAAGGTCGGATGGCCCTTCGGGAGGGGGTGCGGGCTGCCGAGTTGCAAAAGGCGAGGGAGGACGACATTTCGGAAGGCAAGGCCGGCGCTTTTAAGCGGTATCCTCAGAGTGAGCCTTTCCTTTCCGCCGTTCAGGCGAGTTATGAGTCTTTGAAGAAGGAGTTTCTTGATGACTTCGTTCCTCTAATGCATCGTCTTGCCCCCCATTTTCCCTTTGAGAAATTGGATGCTCCTGGTGTGATTGGTTTGAGTGATTTGGGGGGGGGGGGGGGGGGGCTTCCACTCTTCAGGTGGAGGACACCATTAGTGCAGATGGTGAGCCGATGTTTAGCTTTGAGCGGGATGCTGATATCTTTGGTGATACCCCTGCCTGTGATCCCTTTGCGACTGAGGACTGCGATGTTGATGTGCGCCATCTCCTTGACTAGGTCAATATGGACCCTTTGTTTGTTTGTTTGTTCCTTTGCATGCGTAGTATTTTGGCGAAGGACTTGTTTAGGGCTTGCCTGTCGTTTGATGTTTGGATTTGCTATCGTAGACCTGTTTGATCTTATATATATATGCTTGATATGAATGCATTAGATAGATGTGATAACTGAATTTCTCCTTGTTATTTTAGTTATAACATAGGATAGTAAAGTGCGGATAGATTAGTACGTCCGACCCTTGCATTTGATTGCGAGTGAGGATTCCTAATGATCCGCTTGTCCCCCGACTTTTTGCAAGGATGTGAATAGATTAGTACGTTCACATCCTTGTATTGTGGCGAAGTGTGGATAGATTAGTACGTCCGACACTTGCATTTGTTTGCGAGGGAGGATTCCTAATGATCCGCTTATTCCCCGACTTTTGCAAGGATGTGAATAGATTAGTACGTTCACATCCTTGTATTGTGGCGAAGTGTGGATAGATTAGTACGTCCGACACTTGCATTTGTTTGCGAGGGAGGATTCCTAATGATCCGCTTATCCCCCGACTTTTTGCAAGGGTGTGAATAGATTAGTACGTTCACATCCTTGTATTGTTTGCGTCGAACGTCCTTTGCTTTGGTTTGTAGTGATGAGCCTTGTATGGGTTGGCTTGTTGTCACTGTTGTTGTTTTGATGCCTTGGTTGTAAGCTTAGGCGCTGTATCGCGGGTTAATAGTGTGCCTACAAGAGACATTAATTTTTTTAGACATAACTTCATTTGATACGCAAGTATGGAGTTACACATCTCCTTCTTTTGAAGTAATGAATACTAAAGAGCTTGATACGACAGCTTTTAGTTTTATGGTTTCCTTTCTTGTTTATGCATGGAACTTCTTCAAGTGTCCCCCACTGAAAGTGTTAGGCAATTCGTTCCCGTCAACATCTTGGATGCAGTATGCATTAACGTATGGAACCGCTACTATCTTGTAGGGGCCTTCCCACTTGGGGGACATCTTGTTGATTTGGTCCAAGTGTGAGAATTCGTTTCTTCTCCAGACCATTTCTCCCACGTGGAATTGTCGCGCCTTGACCTTTTTGTTGTAGTATTTGGATGTGGCTAGGCGCATCTTTGCTTGAACTTATTCTGATTTCCATCTTTGTTCGTCTGTTAACTGAAGGTCGAGGCGTCTTTCTTCCTCATTGGCTTGGGGGTCAAAATGCGTCGTTCTATATGAAGAGACGGCGATTTCGACAGGTGCCACTGCCTCGGTTCCATAGACTAGGCTGAAGGGTGTTTCACCTGTTGATTCTTTGGGTGTTGTGCGCACAGCCCATAAAACACTGCTTAGCTGGTCCACCCAACCTCCTTTCAGAGCATGGACTCTCTTTTTTAGTCCATCCAGGACTATCTTGTTTGCTGACTCGACCTGGCCGTTTGTCTGTGCGTGGTGCACTGATGCAAAACGGTGGTCTATCTTGAGACGTTTGCAGAAATTTTGCATATTTCCACTTCTGAATTGGGCACCATTGTCGCTAATGAGTATCTTCGGGACACCATAGCGAGCCACTATGTAGTTTCGGATGAAGTCCATGATTTGTGTGTCTGTGATGCGCGCTAGTGGCTTAGCCTCAATCCACTTTGAGAAGTAGTCGATTGCGAAAACTATGAATTTTGCTTGGCCCTTTGACTTTGGGAGTGGACCGATCAAGTCAATGCCCCATTGTGCGAATGGCCATGCGCTTGCAATTGGGCTTAATTCTGCTGCTGGAGCTATGATGTTCCTTGAATATAGCTGGCATGCTTCGCATTCTGCCACCATGTTCGTTGCTTGAGCTCTCATTGTTGCCCAATAGTAGCCCAAGTTCAATGCTTTGCGGATCAACGCGCGAGCTCCTTCGTGCGAGGCAGCCATTCCTCCATGGAGTTCTTCTAGTACCGTTGTTCCTTCTGTGCTTGTGATACACTTTAGGTAGGGTGTAGAATAACCCTTTCTATAGAGCTGTCCCTCGATCAAGGCGTAGTTTACTGCTACCCTTTCGATCTTGTTCGCTTGAGTCTTGTCTCGCGGTAGGATCCCTCCTGCGAGGTATGCTTGGATTGGTGTCTTCCAGGTTTCCTCTTCGTCAATGGCCATTACTTCGAATTGGTCTATGACGGATATTATCTTGTTTTCCACAAAGTGTGTCTCTTTGCCTTGTTCATTGTTTTGAGCATCCTTGCTTAGAGCATCGGCCTCCTGGTTTTCTTCTCGTGGGACGGAAGTTATGTCGAAAGTTTTGAAACTTTCTACCAACTCCTTTGCTTGTGTCAAGTATCTCTGCATGTTTTCGGACTTTGCACTGTACTCTCCTTTGACCTGGTTGACGACCAGTTGTGAATCACACTTTACTCGTAAGTGTTCCACTCCAACTCCTTTGGCTATCCTGAGGCCTGTTATCAGAGCCTCATATTCTGCCTCATTGTTTGTCGCTCTGAATGTTAAGTTCAAAGCGTACTTCAGGGGGTCCGAGCCGTCAGGTGGGATTAGTAGTAATCCTGCTCCCGCGCCTCCGGTGTTGGATGATCCGTCCGTGTACATTTCCCAAACTTCTGCGGGTGGGACATTTGTTTGGACTTCCTCTTGTGGCTCGGGCTCGATTCCTGTGAACTCTGCTATGAAGTCTGCCAAGGCCTGCCCTTTGATGGCTGTCCGTGGAGCGAAATGAATGCGGAATTCACTTAAATCTACGGACCACTTCGTCAATCTCCCTGACATGTTTGGTTTTGCAAGGATGTGCTTCAAAGGCTGGTCTGTGAGGACCGTTATTTCATGCGCGTGGAAGTAAGGTCTTAGCTTGCGTGCGGCTATCACAAGCGCGTACAAGTGCTTCTCAATTGGTACGTAATTGACTTCATACTTGGCCAGTGTTTTGCTCACGTAATAGACCGGGAGTTGCGCTCCTCCTTTTTCCTTTATTAGCACAGAGCTAACTGCCGTGTTACTAGTTGATATGTAGAGAAAAAGAGGCTCCCCTTGAAGTGGCTTTGCTAGTCTTGGGAGCGTCTTCAAGTGTTGTTTGAGTTGTTGGAATGCTTCTTCACAACCATTTGTCCATTCAAACTTCTTGTTTGCGCGTAACACTTCGAAGAAAGGGAGGGCTCTGTCTCCAATTTTGGCCAGGAATCTGTTCAGGGCTGCGAGGCGCCCGTTGAGTTGTTGTACTTCTTTGTGCTTTGTTGGAGAGGCCATTTCTTCAATTGCCTTTACTTTCTCAGGGTTTGCTTCAATGCCCCTTTCGCTCACCATAAATCCAAGTATTTTGCCTGACCGTACCCCGAAAGCGCATTTTGCGGGGTTTAGTCTTATTTGGTACTTTCGCATTCTCTCGAAGATTATGCGTAGGTCCTCTGCGTGGTTCTTTCTTTTCTTGGATTTTACGACCATATCATCCACGTACGCCTCCATTTTGTCGCCAATCAGATCTCCGAAAATGAGATTGACCATCCTTTGGTAGGTTGCCCCCGCATTGATTAACCCGAAAAGCATAACTTTGTAGTTATAAATTTCGCTGTCAGCGTAGAATGCCGTATGTGGGGCGTCCTGCCAAAACATTGGGATTTGGTTGTATCCTGTGTATGCATCCATAACTGTCATCAGTTCATGGCCCGCAGTTGCATCTACCAATTGATCAATTCGTGGGAGCGGATATGAATCTTTTGGGCATGCATTGTTGAGGTCTCTGTAGTCGATGCACATTCTTGACTTGCCATTTGGTTTAGGAACAACTACAGGGTTGGCTACCCAAGTTTGATACTTGGATTCTTCAATGAAACCTGCATCGAGCAGTCTGCTAACTTCCTCGCGAATGGCCAACTTCTTGTCCCCTCCTATCGACCTTAGCTTTTGTTTCACTACTCGAGCATCTTTGTTGATGTTGAGTTTATGGCAAATGAAATCTGGGCTTATTCCTGGCATGTCCTTTGGGGACCATGCGAATAAGTCTTTGTATTCTGTTAGGAGCGCTGTGATTTCAATCACTTCGTCTTCTGATAATGATGCTCCTACGCGCACCATTCTTTCTGGTTCATCGATTTTGAATTCACGGAGTTCGTCCATCGTTGTAGGCCTCCCGTAGTCATCTCTTGGGTCTTCGTCGATGGTGGGTATTACTGGCATGTTTCCCCTTTGATTTTGTTGTAGCGCGACATTGTGGCATTCTCTTGCTACTTGTTGGTTTCCTCTAACTTCTCCCACACCTGCAATGGTTGGGAACTTGATCTTTAGGTGGGCCGTTGAGGGCACCATTCTCCATTTGTTCATGGTCGTGTATCCGAGAATGCCATTGTAGGCGTTTAGCTTTTCGACTACTATGAATAGTACATCGATATTCAGACGTCTTTCTCTTTCGCCCAAAGTTACCGGAAGGGTAATGGTGCCCAGCGGGTAGCTAGCATCTCCCATGAATCCCACTAGAGGTGAGTTCATTGTTTGTATGGCCTTCTTTCTTCCGAGTGCTAAGACCATGCCTTTTGTTAGTACGTTTGGGGCGGAGCCTCCGTCTACCAGAATTCGCTTCACTTCCATGTCATCAATAGTCATTTGAATGACTAAGGCGTCGTTGTGGGGGAACGTTATGTGTTCTCTGTCTTTGGTTGAGAAGCCAATGACGTCCTCCATGATTGTGTCTTCCCCGTCTGGCTCCTGTGGTTTTTCACTTTTCCCGGCGGCGTACCTCTCCCTTGCGTAAGAGGTTTCGCCCCCTGCACTGAAGCCTCCGTGTATGGTGTATGTGTTTTCCATCTTGCTTGTTCGTTTGAGTAACGCAGGCTTTCTTGTTCGAAGCCCGCAGACGGCGCCAAGTGTTTCGACCAAGTTAACGCGGGTTGCCCGCTGAATAACTCGTCGAAGTCTTCGAGTTGGGTGCGAGCTAAGTCCGTCCTCTAAAGTCGCGTGCGGGCCTTAGCTTCGTCTTCTGAACGGCGGTAAGTCCTTTGGGCTCTCTAAAAGATCGTCTGTCTGCACCTGCGAGAGGAGCATTACCAAGCAATCCCCATGGAGAGGGGGGGGGGGGGGTGCTTGGTGCGCTCGCTCCGACGATCAACATTAGTCGGCTTCTAGAGAGAGAAAGAGAGGGTTTTCTAGAGAGAGGTCAGAGCTTTTCCCACTCTCACCCAAAGTAACTTTTTTAATGACTTTTGAATTGACCTCCAAGGTGGCTATTTATAGGCAACCTTGGACCGTAAACCGGTTTTGACCCGGTTCAATGTGGAAATGTGAACCGGGATGTAGGGGAGAGCTTTGGGAAAAAGGATTCTGACGCGCGTCTCAGGCAGCTGTCACGAGCGGGACGCGCGCGCCTTTGAAACATAGGTCTTGGACACATAGGAGTTAGTTAAAAATCGGGTCTCCTATACATTCGGGACGAAATGGGGGGTGTGCGCGACACCCCCCGGGTGTTGAGCTTACCCGGAATTCCAGGTAAGCTGGGGCTTACCCGGAAATCCGGGTAAGCCTAGGCTTACCCGGAAATTCCGGGTAAGCCCCCCGGGGATGCCGGGCAAGTTCGAAACTTGCCCGGTTTCCCCCGGTTAGCTCGAAATCGGGTTTCGTAAAGGGTCTCGCGCGTGCATGAGGTCCGAATAATTAAAACCGAGCCCGAATCATGCGTATATCCATCAAAAGGCATATCATCGGGGCCTACTCAAAGGCATATCATCGGGGCCTACTCAAAGGCATATCATTGGGAGCGTTCAGCTCGTATGTCGGGACCGACCTTGTCGGGTCCTCTCGTATTGGTCTTCTAAGCCTCTTTTGCGGCCCAGTGGGCCTACTTCGCCGTTTAGTCGTCGTTAATGGGCCTAACGACTATATCGAAACCCATCAGGTCCCAGTAGTGTAGATCTCTCTGTTTAAAATCTAGGGTTTGGTAGATTCTGACTGATTCTGTTTAGAACCGGGATATGTGTTACGATTCTGCTATTTGAAAGAGATTTTTCGTTTATAAAGCATAAATTACGGCATGCATTGGAAGAAAAGTAGAGTTTAGTTGATAAAAATCAAATTTTTTGACTTATTGCTCAATGATTCAGTTTAGCAGCAAGTTGATGGTAGATAGAAATGTATGAAAAGTAGTTTTTAGTGATAAAAATCAGTTGCATTTGAAGAAAAGCAGTGTTTAGTTGATAAAAGTCAAATTTTTTGACTTATTGCTCAATGAATCTGTTTAACAGCAACTTGATGGTAGATAGAAATGTATGAAAAGCAGTGTTTACTGATAAAAAGCAGATGCGTTTGAAGAAAAGTAGTGTTTAGTTAATAAAAAATCAATTTTTTTTACTTATTGCTCAACGAATCTGTTTAACAGCAACTTATTGCTGAATGTATTATGTGTTGTTGTTATTCTGAGGTATCAATATTGCTACGATGTTGCTATTTCTGCGCTGGTGTTGATATTTTTTTTCGCGTTTCGATTGTTTTACAAATAACTCAACGAATGAACCTTATTATACCATTCAAATTGGGTGTAAAGGTACATGGGTTGACAATGATGGGAATATCGTGTTTGATGGACAAGTTCAAACTCTGGGTTGTTTCAAACCAAGTGACCTTGATTATGAGGGTATGCAACTTTTGGTGATTGCTTATTGCGACACATTTGATGCTTCACTCTGGTACCTACCCCCGAATGCAAACATGAAGGATGTTGAATATTTGAAGGATAATGCTGATTTTGCCCGGGTATTTAAGAGACAGGGTGTTGTGGAGGAGATAACGATGTTTTGTAGGTGGCATCAATGCAGCCGGAGTGCTGTAAAAGAAGGACAAGTAAGAAGACCACTAAGGCAAATAGGAAATTACAAGTTGATGAGTCACGTGCAACACATCAGCAACTACATCAATCTCCTGGAAGGCATGATCAACCAATGGAGCCACAGGTTCAGTCCTCAGAGCCACAGGTTAAGTCTTCAGAGTCACAGGTTCAGCCATCGAGAAGTAGGATTAAGTCAATTGTTGATAGGCTCTTGGTTAGTTAAGTATTAAATTGTAGTGTATAAACTTGAAATTTAGTGGAATAATGTTGATGATCCCTTTTTTATATGCAGAAACGTGGGTACCAAAGAAGAAGAAAACCCCAGTCAAGAAGGCAAGTCCACCACCTGAACCCGAAGACATAGTTATTGATGTTGATGATTACCCTTCACCTGTCGAAGAAGAACCGGAAGAGCCTGTACTGTCAGATTCTAGGGACCTTATGGTGGTTGACCAACCACTTCAAGTAGTCCTACCTAAAAATACAAGGGCTCATATCAGACACTTATGGGAAATGGCAAAAACACCATCGAGGAAGAAAAGTTGATGTGGACCATTTATGTGTGTTGTTAGTAATGTGATGTTTGTGACTCTTTTGAGATGTACTTTTTTACATGTCTGCCAGCTTTTTTGGATTGTGGATGTTGGACCACCTTTTGGTTAAGGAATCTCATGGGCAGAACATAGATGTTAAGGATTGTTATGGATGAATTGTTGATTTTAAGGCTTGTTATGGATGCATTGTTGTTTTTAAAGGAATGTTATGTATGGATTGTTGCTGTCAAGGAATGAGAGTTTATCAATTATGTCAATTATGAGAACGTGGATTGTTCATTAAAGCTTGTAAATTCTGTCAATTCACACTCCAGCTTGGTCATTACAAGTTTTGTCAATTTTGTCAATTCACACTTAATAGACAACTTTCATTGCTTTTTTTTCAAAAGCACAACCATTTAGAAAAGTACATCATATTCATCATACTCTTACAACAGACTTACACGCCCTAAGCGATCATGTTCAAACCTATAAATACACAAACAAGAGCTAGGACAGCAACAAGCTTTCTGAGTTTTTTTTTTTTTTTTTTTAGCACGCTCAACTACTAACTTAGCTTGTAGATCATTCTGTATTGCTTATAACTCATCTTGAAGTGTAGCATTCTCATTCTCCAATTCCCAAGTCTGTATCTGCAGTTTACCATTCTCCATCTCCACTTTAGCACAATCATTCTTCACTTTATCTTTTTCCATTGCCACCACCGACAACCTAAAACTCAATTCTTCGTGCATTAATTGAAATTTATTCAATTCCCTTCTCCCGTATAGACAAATATCAGGATCTTCCCATTCAAAATACCCACAATCACTATTAGGCTTACCAACCTGTCGAAATTCAACCAAGACTCAGTAAAGAAAAAAGTAAATTATAACACATTATAATATCGCGAATTGAAATCCATAAATGAATTCCTGATTGTTTAAAACCCTAATTGAAACCCCAATTGACATTTCGTAACCCTAATTCGGCCGAAATTGAAAGCCCCAAAATGAAACTCTAATTGAACAGTCCACCCACAAATTGAAACCCCAATTGACATTTTGTAACCCTAATTCGACCGAAATTGAAACCCCCAAATTGAAAACCCCAAATTCAAACCCTAATTGAATAGTCGAACCCCAAATTGAAACCCTAATTGAATAGGCCACCCCTAAATTGAAACCCTAGTTGAACTCTCCATACCCGAATTTTTGTCAGTGTCTTACAAGTTGTGGTTGCCAACATGAAATTCGACATACCCAAACAACAAAAACACAATTCAAACGATTATAAAGCAGACAAACCTCGAAATAGGGGCACCCACGAAACCTCCTAAAGAAATTATTCCACCTATGTGTAGGTTTGATGGTGCAAATTGCGCCGCAGATGCACTTTTTCTCGTTCGGTTGTGGAATTGTCGTTGAAGAAGCTGAAGACGAAGAGGGGGAACTCGATTTCATGGTTTCCTGCTTGGGTAGAGCTCTGTCAACTTTTCTCTAACACCAGAGATGCGTCAATTTAATAGACAAAAGGTAGAGGGCAGTTTCGTCTATTCAAATATCAATTTTAGTTTTTTTTTTTTAAGGACACGTGTCAATCACGTGTCAGTTAACGGGTCAAATGGACGGAATCCTAACAACAGACCAAAATTATACAAAACGCAAACATATGGTACCAAAAATAGGCAAAAACAAACATGCAATACCAAAAGCCAAAAGTGTGCAAACATACATTACCAATAGACCTATAAACCCCTTTAATTTTATACGGTCTCCAATTTTAACACTTTAAGATGATCTTGCAGAAAAGATCACAAGGGCAATATTGAAAATTAAAAATAAACTAATTTCATAATAATAATAATAATAATAATAATAATAATAATAATAATAATAAAACAACACTAATATATTAATGAGTTGCAATTTTAGTCCATTTGTCTGCTATTCGCACGTAGTATTATTCGCAAAGTATATCATTTCTCTTCACGCCACTTTTAGACCACCTCAACTTATCTATATACTAGGTGCTGACCCCGCGCTACGTGCGGGACGACTGGCTAAATCATATATGTTTATATATATATGTAGAAGATTAAAAATTAAGATTAACCACAATTTTAGAAGAAAAAGACTTATTGAAATGTAACTTAGGCTTGGCCAAAAAAAAATGTAACTTAGGCTGTTGTGCCACATTCAGATTAACATTTCATTGTTCTAAGTATAAACGTTCAATTTTATTGATGAACCACGACGTC
This sequence comes from Clarkia xantiana subsp. parviflora, assembly GCA_036873135.1. NCBI lineage: Eukaryota > Viridiplantae > Streptophyta > Magnoliopsida > Myrtales > Onagraceae > Clarkia > Clarkia xantiana. The sequence continues at coordinate 11,293,270 of JAPTYO010000012.1, read as the reverse complement.
TGTTAATTCCTAACTTAAATATAAATACATAAAATTTTCAATGCAAGTCATTAACATATCCTCTAAAATTTGTTCCTATTCAAGTAAACTTTATTACAAAATAATCCTCAAATTCAGTACTTTGTCTCAGTAAATTGAACAAATCACAGACTTTGTGTTCACAGCTAAGTATCTTCCTTCTAAAAAAAACTACTAAGATTAACTATCTATCTAAAGCAAATTAAAGAAGATTATAGCAGCTAATTTTTGCAAAAAAAGCACGCGTCGATGAAAATGTTTGACCTTTCCTTCAGATTTTGTTACGTTTTTTTTTACGGAATTACTCATTTCTCTATCTTATTTCGTCCACTTCTCTATCATTATATTTATACATTTTTACTTAATAAATTTATGTCTTAGTTTAAAATTATATTTACATTTATTTATCCACCTCTTTTAACGTTATATCCAAATCATATTACTACTTAACCTTATTAATAATTAATTATCAATCATTTATCCGTGTATTCTAAAAAAATTAATATAATATTATTTTTTTACATTTTATGTAGATATTTGTTTACACTAATTAATATTTTAAAAAATATATACATTTTATTATTGATTAATTTGTTATAAAAATGTCTATAAGTTAGAAATATATGTTATAAACAAAAGAAAAAAAAATTCCTCCAAACTTTTAATTTAAAATTTTGCATATAATTTTTTTTATTTATTTACAATATTAAACATAGTTTATATTATAAATTTATTTCTTATGTTAATTATTTTCTACATTTTAATTGTATTTACATTTTTTTATATTTAATGCATTTTTTATAATTTATTTTAAATTTTTAACTAATAAATTATTGAACAAATACTGGAAAACAAATATCAGGTAATCTTCTATATATTGATAAAAAGGAGCATACATAAATATTATATATATTTCTTAAATATTCGAGAGAAAAAATGGAATTAATTATTGATGGGTGATTACTTAGACAAAAACTTTTTTTGTTTAACAAAAAAAAAAAGACATAACGTGCGGGGTGGGAGAAATTCGGTGCGGCTGTCTGTTATCCCTGCTGTGTAGGCATGCGACGTGGAGATGTGCTATTGGCTTAAAAAGTCCGTGGTGGCACACATGGGATGCTCGGAAATGCTGATGTGTCAATTTTTGGTAAGCACTTTCTCTCTCCCTTTAACTTATTATATATATAGATATTATGGATAATTATTTGTATTTTATTATTTTACCATAAATATTATAAATTACATTTCTTAAAAGTTGTGATGTTATATGCGGTATGCGCTATTAATTATTTGGGTTTATAGGTCATTTGGTACCCTATGTTTGCTCACTTTTGACTTTTGGTACCACATGTTTGGTTTTGCCTATTTTTGGTACTATACGTTTGCCAATTGTGTACTTTTAGTCTGACCGTTAGTTGACCGTTAGAGTTGACCGTTAAATAGTCAAGTGACTTACACATGCCTAGCCCCAAATTTTGATTTTGTTCAGTTTAATCCTCAAATTTTTTGTCCTAGCTTTTTATTTTTGTAATTTGGCCCTTAAACATTTTCAACCGCACCCTAGGACTAAATTGACATAGCCATGGTCTAACTCATGCCTAGATTGGACCATGGCTAGGGTCACCGGACCCGGGTGACCCTAACCATTGTCCGACCTAGTCATGGGTCGGACCATGGCTATGTCAATTTAACATAGCGTTCAATTGGGTCAATTGAACCCAATTGCTAAATTGACCTAGCCATGGTCCGACCCATGGCTAGGTCGGACCATGGTTAGGGTTGCCCGGGTCCGGCGACCCTAACCATGGTTCTACTAGCAATGGGTCGGACCATGGCTAGGTCAATTTAGACCTAGGGTGCGGTTGAAAATGTTTAAGGGCTAATTTGCAAGAATAAAAAGTTAGGACAAAAAATTTGAGGACTAAATTGAACAAAATCAAAATTTGGGGCTAGACATGTGCAAGTCACGTGACTATTTAACGGTCAACTCTAACGGTCAACTAACGGTCAGACCAAAAGTATACAATTGGCAAACGTATGATACCAAAAATAGGCAAAACCAAACATGTAGTACCAAAAGCCAAAAGTGGGCAAACATAGGGTACCAAAAGACCTATAAACCCTAATTATTTTGTTAAATAATCATATAATATTTTGTACTGAAATTGTTCATCGTTTAATCTTTTATCCAATATTTCGGATTTAAACTTATGAAGATTTAAGAATAAAAAAATATTTATAACAGAAACTTTCATCTAGTATATCTAAAAGTAAAATAAATATTTATTGCTTGAACTCTATAGTACAGATTCTAGGTGTAACACTAATCTTATCGATACATCTTGATAGATACGGTAAGACACTCCGATAAAAACTAATTTATTAATTATAATTGAAAATATTCAACCAAATATGCAGTCATTTTTAATCATCATCCTCTCTGCTACAGCATATCCCTTTATGCTATAGTCAATACTCTCCTCCCCCTCTCGATATCTCTTTTGCTCTCCGATCCATAGCTAGGTCTGATTCAAACGTATAGAAGTATGAGGATTATTATGTTCACCATCGATAGTTTGGGAAATGTTTTGTTATTTTCGTATTATTAATTAGTTAAGCTAAACTACTATAAATAGGAGCTTTACAATTGTAATCTCGCTGATGAAGATTGAATGAATGGAAGTGGAATGGAGAGATCCCTAGCTCTTCTTCTACATTCCTATTTTCATATTATATATCTTATCATGGTATCAGAGCCTAGTGGCTACTGATCTTTAGTTTTCTTCATCTTCTTCTGTCTGATTGGATCTGCGACGTCATGGCGGGAGATACTACTCCTCCTCCTCTCAATCCGTTAGCTAATTGGCCACGTCTTGGAGCTACGAATCCAGCTCCAGATCCTCTAGATGATCGATTTTACCTACATCCAGCTGATACTACTGGTTTTTCACTTATTCCTGAAGATGAGAAGCTCACCGGAGCGGGGAACTATCGTAACTGGTTACAGGCGATTTCAGAAGCTTTGTTAGTAAAAAACAAGCTATGTTTCGTCGATGGGAGCTGTTTGAGAGAATCTGTGACTGAATTGATGCATTTCCGGTGGGATCGATGTAATGCTATCGTTAAAGTGTGGCTAATCAACTCGGTTTCTCGTGATCTCACACAAGGGATGCGATACATTCCTACAGCTCGTTTGATCTGGGAGGAGCTGCGGGAACGCTTCAGCACTATTGACAGCACTCGTGAGTATCATTTGGTTCGTGAAATTTATTTGATGCGTCAAGGTACTCTTTCCATCGCGAAATATTTTCAGAAATTGAAGATATTACGGGACGAGTTAGCCATTGTTGATGACGATTGAATGTGTGATGATTGTTCTGTGTCTTCTAAAGCTTTAGCTAGGAAGGATAAATAGAAGTTGATTCAATTTTTAATTGGGCTGAATGAAACGTTTGCTGGTGTTCGATCAAATTTGTTGATGATTAGACCACTGCCCAGTCTCAATCATGCTTACTCTGTGTTAATGCAAGAGGAAAACCAACGTGTTGTTGCTGCAACAGTGGGGGCCATACTGTTGATTCTTCATCTAACTTTGGTGAATCTATTGCTCTTTATTCTGGATCTGGATCTAGTGGATATGGTGGAGGTTCTGTTGCATCAAAGAACAATCAGTTCAATGCATCCAAGAGCAACCAATTTAATAAGAACAGCAATCAGTTCAACAAAAATAGGAGAGATGTGATTATTTGTACTTACTGTGGCAAACGAGGTCATAAGGAGGACACTTGTTGGACTAAACATGGTGTTCCTGAGGATGTGCGCAAGAGATGGAGAGCTAATGCTGTAGTTGATTAATCTACCTCTGATATGCCTACTTCTCCTGCAGCATACTCATCACAGTCACCTCTTATGTATGCACAGTCACCTCTTATGTATGCACAGTCACCTCTTATGTATGCACAGTCACCTCTTATGTCTGCACAAGCTTCTCTTCTGTCTGCACAGTCACCTCTTATGTCTGCACATGCTTCTCTTATGTCTGCACAGTCACCTCCTATATCTGCACAGTCACCTCCTATGTCTTCACAGGCTTCTCTTATGTCTGCACCTCGTCTATCAAGCTCATTTGCTTCTATGGCTGAAACTCCATTAGCTGCGAGTGTAAATCAAGCAATGGCATGTATATCATTTGCTTCTCTTGTTCATGGGAAGTCTTCTAGTTCAGTTGATTTTTGGATTGTTGACAGTGGGGCTACCAATCATATGAGTTGTCGCAGGGATTGGTTAGTTGATTTGAAAGAAAACACTTCTTACACTAGGCATGTCACTTTGCCTACAGGCCATTCAATTGCTGTTTCACATGTTGGAGATTGTATTGTCGATGGATTACATCTCAAGAATGTTTTACTCATTCCTGATTTTCAGTATAATCTGATTTCAGTCTTCCAACTCTGTCATGAGAACAAATGCTCAGTTATGTTTTCATATGATGCTATCACATTACAGGGCTACAGCAATGGGGAGAAAATAGCTTTTGGTAATCGATATGGTGGCCTTTACTTGCATAAAGACAATGAAGAGGTGGCTCTGCAAGTAACTTTACCAGAAGATAAAGTGCATTTGTGGCATAGAAGACTTGGTCATTTACCTTTACCCCAGCTACATAAGTTGTTCAACTTTAATTCTTCTAAGATTTTTCAGATTAAAGACTGTGTTATTTGCCCTTTGGCTAGACAGACAAGGTCTCAATTTCCTCTTAGTTCAACCAAGTCTCAAAAAACATTAGATTTAGTTCATATGGATTTGTGGGGACCCTATAATGTAGTTACTATAGATGGATTTCGTTAATTTCTAACTATAGTATACGATTGTACTCGTACTACTTGGGGTTTTCTAACGAAATACAAAGATGAGACTATTTTGTTGGTGAGGAATTTTATGGCAATGGTTCATACACAGTATGGTGGTGTGTTAGGATTTGTCGAAGTGATAATGGAACAGAATTCTTGAATAACAATATGAAAGAGTTGTTTGCTCAGCAAGGCATTCTTCATCAAACAAGCTGTGTGGGAACACCTCAACAGAATGGGGTTGCGGAATGAAAGCATCGTCACTTACTTGAGGTAGCTAGAGCTCAATAGTTACAAGCAGCTATCCCAGACAAGTTTTGGAGGTTTTGTCTACTCACAGCATGCTATTTGATTAATGGACTGCCATCCACCATTCTAAATGGTGAAACTCCTTATCATGCTCTTCATCAAAAGGAATTTGATATAGCTCATCTCAGAGTGTTTGGATGTTTGTGTTTTGCTTCGAATTTTCAAAACACAGACAAACTTGGTTCCCGTTCCATTGCTTCTGCATTTCTGGGCCATTCTCCGTCTCAAAAAGGATATAGGCTCCTTAATCTTCAGACAGGGGTAATCTATGTCAGCAGGGATGTACTTTTTAAGGAACACCTCTTTCCTTTTAAGATGAATCGTGCTGATCTTCTTCACAATCAGCAACAACAACACCCTTTTCCTGATGATATTGCCTCTGGTTATAGAGTTTTTGAGGAAAATTTCTCTCCTGGTGATGACTTATCTCTCTCTGACACTGAGATACCTCCACATTCACCACCTTCACCATCAGATGGTCAAGAACCAGTGATTTCTTCTTCACGTGCTCAGAATTCTCCTTCTTCTCAGCAGACTTTGGAACCACGCAGACCAACAAGGGCAAGAAGACCACCTGTTTGGACAGGTGATTATGTACTCACTTGTGGGGATTTGGATTACACCTCATTCACTGAGAGTTATAGGTGTTTTCTGAGCTCAATCTCTAAGATTCATGAACCAATTACTTATCAGGATGCTGCTACTGATGAGAATTGGGTTCTAGCCATGAAAGAGGAGATCCAAGCTTTACAAGCTAATCAAACATAGGAACTGGTTCAGTTACCATCATCTAAACATGCCATAGGTTGCAAATGGGTGTATAAAGTAAAGTACAACCCAGATGGTAGCTTGGAGAGATACAAGGCACGCTTGGTGGAAAATGGTTATACCCAAGAAGCAGGGAAGGACTTTAAAGAAAAATTTTCTCATGTAGTAAAGATGGTTACAGTGAGAGCTCTGTTGTGTATTGCAGCAGCTAAGTCTTGGCCATTGTATCAACTTGATGTTAGCAATGCTTTTCTACAAAGGGATTTGGAGGAAGAGGTATACATGAAAGTACCTGAAGGGTTTGAACAAAGTGTCAATGCAGGCAGCAACAAAGGCAGTAGGGTTGTCTGCAAACTTCTCAAGTCTTTATATGGACTTAAGCAAGCATCACGTCATTGGAACATCAAGTTGACACAATCATTAATTGATAATGGTTATGTTCAGAGTAAATATGAATACTCCTTATTCAGCAAATTCGAAGGGAATAATCAGGTTCATCTATTGGTATATGTAGATGACCTTCTGATAAGTGGTTCTAATGATCAAATGATTGCTGCTCTTAAAGGTGTTCTTCATGAGCATTTCAAGCTCAAAGATTTGGGGACATTGAAATGCTTTCTTGGTCTTGAGGTGGCTCGATCTAATGAAGGTATAGTTCTCAATCAGCGCAAATATGCATTGGAACTCATTGAAGAAATGGGTTTGAGTCGTGGCAAGCATGTGTTAACACCAATGCAGAAGAATTTGAAGTTAACCTCTTTGGAATATGATGAAATGTTTCAGCTCAATATGGAGGACAAGCCATTTGCTGATATAGAACTTTACAGAAGAGTTGTGAGAAGATTACTTTATCTAACCATGACAAGGCTAGATATAGCTTATGTTGTGCAGAGCTTGAGCATGTTCGTTCATTCACCTAAGAAGTCACACATGGATGCAGCTAAACGTGTGGTTCGATATATAAGGGGTAATCTTGGTCAAGGGTTATTCTTTTTAGCTTCAAACCAGCTCAACTCTGTTACTGGGTATTGTGATAATGATTGGGGAGGATGTTGTGTTACTAGGCGATCAGTTTCTGGCTATGCCATTAAACTAGGGACGAGCATGATCTCTTGGAAATCTAATAAACAGGATATTGTAGCACGATCTAGCGCATAAGCTGAGTACAGAAGCATGGGATTAGCTGCTTCTGAGATAGTTTGGATCAAGGGATTGCTTTCTGAATTGAAGATTTCAGTTACATTTCCAGCTGTTCTTCATTGTGATAACGAAGCTGCTATAAAGATAGCAGGAAACTCGATGTATCATAGGACTAAACACATAGAGATCGATTGTCACTTCGTTCGTGATTTGATGCAAAAAGGAGTTCTAATTCCCACAAACATTGATTTCAGGAATCAGCTTGCTGACATCCTTACTAAAGCCTTGTCGAAAGATCTGCATTATAATTTGCTGGAAGGATTCGCACTAGCAGATTTGTTTAAGAAGGGGAATAAGTTTGAAGAGGAAGAAATAGAAGGTAGAGAAGAAGATGATTAGTGTGGGGGAATATAGAAGTATGAGGACTATTATGTTCACCATCGATAGTTTGGGGAATGTTTTGATATTTTCGTATTATTAATTAGTTAAGCTAAACTACTATAAATAGGAGCTTTACGATTGTAATCTCGCTGATGAAGATTTAATGAATGGAAGTGGAATGGAGAGATCCCTAGCTCTTCTTCTACATTCTTATTTTCAGATTATAGATCTTATCAAAATGGCTTCCAATGGAGCTCCCAGTGGTCTGATTGTTAGCTTTGGCGAGATGCTAATAGACTTCGTGCCCACTGTTGGGATCAAAATGACGTGGCCTCAAACTTCACGGAATGGACTTCTAGGCTTCGCCTTGGACGTAGCTCTCTCGAGGACTTGATTTCCTCCGGGAGACTTTTAAGGTCGAGCACCTAAAAAGGGGTGGGGATGGCCCCTGATTCCACTCCGAAGCTTAAGTTAGTAATGTATTTGAGAGTGTAATATATAAGTATTCAGAGCATATCGTCTTTAATTGAAGGAGATAGCCCCCTATTTATAGGAAGAAGTTTACCGACTTTGTAGAGGCGGCTACTAGCCTCTGATTGGTTGCCTAGGGGCGGCAATCAGCCTTTTGTGATTGGCTGATAGAAGCGGTTGTCAGTCAGTTGGTGACAAGCAGGTCACCACCTCATGTTTACTTCGGAGGAAGATTTTCCTTTTAAGCAGGTGACAAGTAGGTCACCACCTCATGTTTACTTCGAAGGAAGGTTTTCCTTTAAGCAGGTGACAAGAAGGTCGCCACCTCACCTTTACTTCGGGGGGAAGTTTTCCCTTGGAGACGGTGGGAAGCAGGTCGCCACGTGTCTTTACTTCGAGGGAAGGTTTTCCCTTGGAGACGGTGGGAAGCAGGTCGCCACCTGTCTTTACTTCGAGTGAAGGTTTTCCTTTGGAGACGGTGGGAAGCAGGTCGCCACCTGTCTTTACTTCGAGGGAAGGTTTTCCCTTGGAGACGGTGGGAAACAGGTCGCCACCTGTCTTTACTTCGAGGGAAGGTTTTCCCTTGGAGACGGTGGGAAACAGGTCGCCACCTGTCTTCTGGAAGATTCTCTAAGTCTCCATAGTCGACTAGTCATTCTTTTGAAGTCGACTTCTTCATGATCGGTAGTCGACCTTTTATCTCCAAATGGTTGGAATAAACAAGAAAGGTCGTCGACTTCTTCTCCTCGCCCTGAAAGCGTACTCGACCTGTCACCTTTAGGAAATCACCATAGACCAAGAACGTACATACATAGTCGGGTTTATTTATAACCCAACACCCATCGTCTCCGGCGTGTCGCTGGCAGAGGCGCCCGGTTTCCTGAATGCCCCCGGTGGTGCCCCCGCCAACGTGGCGATCGCTGTGACCAGGCTTGGCGGAAAGTCCTCCGCCTTCGTCGGCAAGCTCGGTGACGATGAGTTCGGGCACATGCTGGCCGGGATCTTGAAGCAGAACGGTGTGATCGGAACCGGCATCAACTTTGACAAAGGTGCCCGGACTGCTCTGGCATTCTTGACTCTGCGCGCCGATGGAGAGCGGGAGTTCATGTTCTATAGGAATTCCAGCGCCGATATGCTATTGAAGCCGGAAGAGCTTAATCTCGAGCTCATTAGATCTGTAAGTGTCTCCGATCTTCTCCCTCTCTCTGGATTTGATTGATACTACGAATGTGGTCATTCTTAACGATCAATAATGGTGGCCGGCTGGCGCTGTGCAGAGTTAGTCTGAACTGAAGGCGGAGGTGGCGGCAGCGGCGCCGCCTGTGACGAGCTGTGATTTGGTCTAACTTGTTTGCCACGTCAGATCTAGAAGTATTTGCTTACCTACCTCGAAATTGTGGATCGGCAGTGCGCCTTGATTTTATCGCCTTTGGGCTAGATGGTTTTTCCTTTTTACCAAAAAGAAGAGACGGGTTTTTATGTATTTTGATTTCGTATTTTTTTTTAATTTGTATAAAAAATCATTTTAAAACTTTCCTTCAACTTTTAATAAATTTATTTAAAATAAGAAAATATCCTTTTGCTGAAAAATAAGAATTAAACACTAATGCAGTAAAATTTATAATTTACACTCTTTGAAATATACATAAAAATTTCTTTTAAACTAATGTGCTCAACTTGTAAAATTTTCTTCAGCGGCAATCCTCGACGGGACATATACAATCTCATGTGCCCGGCTGATTCATGTGTTAAGTGTCTATTTAGATCAACCTCGTCAAATTGTATCTTGTGAATAAAAAGCTTTATGTGACCAACCAGCATTAAAGTAGAGCCAACTTGAAAAGAAAAGTAGAGAAGAAATGCGGTTACGTACGCAACTTGGTTTTATTTGCCGTCTAAAGAGTAAAAATAGACACAGCAATTAGTTGCATTCCTTTATTTATTTATTTTTTATGGGGTGCTAGAACATAGATTGATTTTCATTTGAATCGATTAGATCATAAGGTATAATGTGTATCTGAGATAAAGCAGAGTTGATCAAAGTCAGCGACGTGGAGCTTGAATTTCTCACCGGAAGCGACAAGATTGATGATGTCACTGTGGCACCCTAACTTGAAGCTCCTCCTTGTCACCCTAGCTCGGTGAAAAGGGCTGCAAATACTACACCAAGGTCACTTCTTCATTTTATTACTCACCCATTCTGTAAAGTAGTTACTAATTAAACCGTGTTTTTAGAGAAATTTACTTTTTAATTATGATTAATTTCCAAAAAAAACCACACTAACAAGTTATTAACGCGTGCGTTGCACGCGCATAAATCGACTAAGTTTCAAAATACATAATTTATCTTCAGTTTTCTAATATGATAATATGTAATTAATACATGGCCAAATTTAGGGGTTGCGAGAAATGAATCTGTAATCGAAAAGACCGACACAAAGTAATTCAAAACGGGAAAAATAGAAGAATATAATTAAGTCAAAAATTAACAATTGTTTTAAATTACGATACTAATTTACTGTTATAACTAATAATGATTGGATTGAGCATGACATGAGTTATTAACGACAAGGTTGTATCTAATTTATCAACTTGAGAAGTGAAGAATGTAAGCCCGCAATTAACCACTTAGAGTCTTCGGTGGAGCAGTTTGACCTATACAAACGTAACTATACACTTTTCATGCAATTTTATATCATAATACAACCAAAAATTGATTTAATGCTAAAGGAAATTTCAATTCGTTAAAATCTAAAGTTTATACTTGATTTTATATCACTTACTTATTTAACTACTGATTAGGTTGTACACAGTTTGATTTAATTGACAGACGGAAGAACTAAAGTAATGATTCAAGAACCTAAATGTTGGACGATGAGTACCAGGTTATCCGTAAAAGGACAAAATTCAAGAACCGTGGTTGACCCATATTTTGACAATTGATATGATTTGACAAGTGACTAATCTATGTGATACAAAAAAAATTCAATATGTACTCGAAGTTTGCACGAGTTGAGTACATATCATACTTTATGGGTGGCTCAAATTTATAGGTATATTGTATTAATAAGTTAATGATAATTATGTAACATGTCAGTTAAGCGACCTTAACAAAAAAGTTAATGCAATTTATCTAATGAAATTTTTAGTAATACTCAAATATTGTAAGGACTAAATCATCAATTTTTTAAAACACTAATGTCTAAAGTTAATACTTGAATTCAACTTAACTATTTATTCAACTACCAATTAGGAGATACCTAATATGATTGAATTTACAAACGCAATAACTAAATCGATAGTTCGAGTCAATAAGTATTAAACATTGAGTAACATGTTATATGTAAAGTCAAACTTCAAGAACCACGTTTGATCCATATTTGATATGTTATTTGAGTTAGCAAGTGACTAATTTATTTGATACAAAAATGTTAACAAGCGGAACATCCTCAAATCAGTGATATAGTGAATGGAAAAATGCATTTACCTGACATTTGCACCTATTAAATGCATGTTGACTCTAATTGATATATATTTGATGGAGAAATTAATAATAACTACGGTGACCTACCAATTAAGCGACCTAAAAAACTAAAAATAAAAAAATGTAATTAAATGGTTTTTTTAGTAATAAATAGTAAATATAAATAGATGGGTCTCAAAGATAAAAAGACTAAATCGCTATTTTATAAAAATAGGGGAACTATATATATATATATATATATAATAAAATAAAAATAAAAATAAAAATGTTCAAGAGGTACCTTTTGGGGGTGAGGACAACTCTCACATTTTATATTAGTATAAAGATGTAGAAGTTGCGAGGAACGGTGGAGGGATTGGAAGTGAAGGCAGTTGACACGACGGGCGTGGGTGACTCGTTCGTTGGTGCGCTTCTGTGCAAGTTGGTGGACGATGAATAGAGAAGTGCTTCCTACTCACTCCGATATCCTCACCCTCAGCGCTACTCACAACAAGGCATCAGCAAAAAGACAAGTGATGAGTCCTCTTTTTTTCATTTTGGAGAAGAGGCATGCCTATCCTTTCCTCGCCACTTCATTTTCTTGTGTAATAATAATAATAAGGGAAAAAAAATATATGACTTTTTTGTATCATCATATTTCAAAATGATTGTAATGTAGTCTACTCCCTTTAATCACTCATCTAAAATTTTAGTTTTTAAATTTACAAAATCAAACGAATAATGTTCTAAACTATATCAAAATTAAGATCTAACAACTTATAAAACAAATGTTATAGTAGCACTACTGGAAATTCACGAATCACCGACGGGAATTTTTTTCATCGACAAAAGTGAAATTCTCGTCGGTAAAAACAATTTTCGTCGGGAAAAGTTTTGTCAGCGTTTCCACTGTCGGCAAATGTTTTTACCGACGACATTTGGCCAAAAAAATTGCGTCGGTCAAAAACAACTTTTACCAACAAAATTTCCGTCGTTAAAATATTTTTTCGGTCAGCCAGCAAATCATTTGCCTTTTTTCGTCGGTAAACCACATTGCCGACGAATCTATTTTGTTGGTAAAGACTATTACGGGCTGACAAACAAAAGGATTTGTCGACAAAATTTTATTTGGTCGCTAAAAATTAAAAAAATACACAAAAAATCTATTAATAAAAAACAAATAATCAACCAAATTAATGCAAAAAGTACAGACGGAGCAACTACTGCACAACAAGTCAGTATATATACTACATTTGGGATACAAGCCACCATCAAACAATACAAAGATGAAGCAGAACATAAAAGATAAAACACGATGAATCCAATATATAACTGTTTGTATGGCCATTAACAGAGAGACCTTAAGCACATCAATTATTTATTCGTCAGTCTATTTTTAATGCCACGTGAAGATCCTTTACAACCACATTCAATAGTCCAAAGTGCACATCCGTTGCAACCAACCACATTCCAGTCATCCCTCGTGACTTGTAGCCCTTTGCGGAATCTGGATTTATCTGCATGAGAAATATATATAGTTTGGTAAAGTTCGCAGGATAAAATGTTAACTGAACCATTTCTTCATATATAAAAGAACCGCTAGGGCAGCATTTGCATCACGAATTACATCATTTGGCTTCCTCATCTTTAACGTAGACATTGGCTGCAGATCCATTTTCAGGAGTATTACAAACACAATTAAAAACAAGTTAATACACAAATGTGCCCCATCATAGAAGATGTGAATAACTTACCTCTGATTGCATACATAATTGCAGAGGTTGGTTTAAGATAATTACTTCCGTGAGGTGCTCATCTACTTCGTCCATGTTACCTGCAAAAAACCAAGCATTTTCTATCAACATTCATGTCACTACAAGCTATGAGCTTAGAGATGATCATAATTCAAACTAGCACTTTACTCAGATTCATAAGATTATGCAAAATAGCAATAATATAGCACAAAGTACCAATGATTAAACGGAAATTCAATGATGAATTATCACCGAACAAGCTCAATCAATAGGTTCTCCGGAATCACAAGTTGTTTCAGAGATATATTTTTTAGTGTTTGTACATAGAAAACTATCATATGAAATGTATACTAGTTGTTACTAGTCGATTTTGCATTACCTTGAAATTGGTCACTGTTTTTATTTGCATGTTGTCCATAAGGGTAGCTGCTTCAAGTTGTCTTTTTGCTTCACATCAGCAATATTCTATTGGGGAGTTTTTCACAACAAGTTACTCCTCCCAATTGTCCAATAACCTCACTTTATTTTTAACTTGGAAGCGGTTCATTGCACTCTTTTCACATCCACCTTCCCCAACCAATCCTCCCATATATATAACAAAACAACAACACACATATATATTCAAGTGTTTTTTTTTTTTTGTAAAAACCTATACATCTTGTATATATACTGAACAAGATGTCTATTTGCATGTTTATAAGGGCATGTTTCATATAATTCACGACCAACAAGCTAGATATATCAATATACTTAATGTATTCTATATTAGCTTATTCATATATTTAACCACACAAAAAACACATTTTGGCTCCAAAAACTACCCATTGATCAGTATCCCCTGCCGGCCAAACACACGGAATAGATCAATCCCAACTTACTGCAGGCAAGCAATTTAATGGGGGTAGATATTGCCGTAGGTGATGTTCCAGTTGTAGAACCGGTATGGACTGTCTGCCCTGACCACGACAAGGACGGCCTGACATCAAATACGTTACCTTAATTTTACCCATAATTTGCTAAATTAGTATCTTACTTGCGGGCTCATACTTGTGGCTTTAAGGAACTCACAGCAGCAGCAGGAGAGACGGTCTGAACGACTTGAAGCAGTGTGACAACTCCAAAGGTGAAGTGGCTTAGGGTTATTGTTACAAACCAAATGGAAGAGCCCAACCCAATAAACTAGTCTATTTGGTGAGATGACCAATTTGACTTATATACACCACATATGTTGCTTTCCCAACCGATATGAGATATTAAACCATATGATATAATTCCACGACTGCGCTGCTGCGTGAATCCCTCTCTGTAAAAAGCGGGGTGAGAACCGTGATATAGGGTTTATACTTTCTACCACTGTTATATACTTAATAATAAATGGAAAGGTATTAATATTAAAAATTTGTATTAAATGATGAATTTATATCATTTAGTTCAGTTGGTATCTCTACACGACTTGCATAAGGTAGGTTGGAGGTTCGTGTCTCACAAACTCTATTATTTCAATTTTTTGAGAAATTGTTTTTATTTTGCCGAGAAACAAATTTGGTCGGTAATGATGTTCGTGGGCTTTTGCAAATTATCGCCGACAATAAAAAGTTGTCGGTAAAAAGTTTTTCCGACAATATTATTTGGTCGGCAAACTAACATTTTTTCTAACCTAAAAAAATTGTCGGCAAAAACAGTTGTACCGACGGGATATAATTTCGTCGTTAAATAGTATTTTTTGCCGACGGATATAGTCGGCAAATATAGTTTTACATACCAAATTTTATCGACCAAGTTAAATTCCGTCGGCAAAACCTGAACTTCCAGTGGTGTAGCGTCCAAAGTACTTAACTCGACTGTGACGGAATTGATTCCTAATTGATTAGGATTTAGATTGACTCAATTGTAACTTTTGTATAATTTATTAAGGCTTAGTTTTTATATTTTAACAAGTATTCAATTAATTTTGTGCAATGTGCATCAAGTAACTCAGTTTTTTTCTTTTTAAGGTATGTACTCGTAGTAAGAATTACAATGGATCTCTTACAATAATGTACATTCGACAGGTTTGGCTGGGAAGCGCTTAGGATTGAATTAAGTTAATTTCATAGAAATATAACTATGTTTGATGAGAAATGATACGTGCGGAAAATTGATGATTCTAAAGATTTAATTAGTTATAAAAATTACATGAGGCGTAACCATGGAAAGGCACAATTGGTAATTATAAATTTTAATTAAATAATATTATAAACTTTTTTTTCCAAAATATTATTGTAAACTTTAATGCTTATAAAATCTTAAGATGGGAAGAAAGGTTCACAAATTGGTCACATACTTCTTCTAGGTGTGTGTTTTTGCTAATGTGTTATGTCTTATGGGAGGTTGGTTGCTCTCGTTATTCTCTCTGAAAATGTTTATATATTGTAATTATCAAATTTAATAAATTTAGTAAAATTATATGTATAATTTAATATTAAATACAATAAAAAAACATTTTAAGTTGATATTTATTTAACTTTTACTATATTTAACTTTTTACAACAAGAAAAATCTATACAATATTTTTTCCTAAGAATGTTTTATGTACAAATTTCTTCAGTAATATTTATAAGACCATAAGTTTATAGTTTATAAAAAATAATAATACTACATATAAATAAATGTAATTAAAAAACTAAAACGATAGTGAAACTTTTTATAGCATATAGCTTTCATGAAAAAAAAAAACTAATCAAATAGTCTAATATATTGAATTATAATTGTGAAAGTTCACAATTATTTTTTAAGCAAATGATGAACATATCACTGTTTATATTTAAAAAGAAGTTTTAAATTTAATTTTAAGCCCATGCAAAATGAACATTGTGGTTCTCAAATACAAATACATCCCTATATTTTAAATTTTCATGGATCCGACCATAGTTAGTGTTAAGGTTAAAGTAATTTTTGTTGGACTATTAATTTGGGCTTAGTTAAAATTAGGCCTAAATTAAAGATGTTCCTAGAAAAAGATAGTTCTAGATCCTTGGTGTTTTCTATAGAGTCTCTAGAGAAATCATCATCTAGATTTCTTCTAAGGCTAGCTAGAGACTTCCATAGCTCCCTATAAATAGGAACTCACACCATTGTTGTAATTATCCACCAAGTGAGAATGAAGTCAAGTAATACAAGTAAGTTCCTTAGCATATTTAGAGTGTTTATATTCATACATTTGAGTTCTCCTCTTGTTGTCTACATACGGTATTGAGCAAGTGCAATCTGCACTTTGTTATTTTTACATGGTATCAGAGTCACTCTCATAATAGTGGTATGAGTCAAGATCGGTGTTGAAGAACTTGGATACTCTAAATATGGATGTTGTCGGCCGTGTAGCTGGAACTGGTATGGAGTTACTCAACATGTCCAATTACCGAATCTGGAAGTCATGCATGGAGTCATATCTTATGATCGGAGACTTGTGGGACGTCGTTGGAGGGAGCGAAACCATCGCACCGGAGGAGACCGCTGAAAAAGGTGAAGTGATCAAGAGCTGGAAGCGGAGGAATGCCAAGGCGGAGTTTGCCTTGAAGAGGTCGATATCGTCAGCGGTGTTTGAAAATATATCACGTTGCACCTCTGCGAGTTCGATCTGGAAGACGCTAGACCAGCTGTACAATAAGAAGAATGAAGCTCGGCTACAAATGCTGGTTACCGATTTAGCAAATGCAAAACAAAGTGAGTCCTCAATTGCACAGTTCTTTCTAAAGGTTAAGAACTTGTGTTCGGAAATCAATCTTCTCAACCCGGATGAGAAAATTTCAGAGGCACGAATAAAACGGTGTATTATTCGAGGACTACCCCCAGAATATATACCGTTTATCACATCAATTCAAGGGTGGGTTCAACAACCATCCTTGGAGGAGCTCGATAATCTTCTAACCTCACAGGATTTATTGGCTAAGCAGATGGCTGGGATCAAGCTAGAGGATGATCAAAGCACGTTTGTAGCTCAAAGACGTCTGAACTTCAAGATACATTCCAAGGAGAATGATGCTAAAAAGAGAGATGAAGGAATGGTGGAGTCGAACAAGAGAAACTTCAATTGTTATCGATGTGGAAAACCTGAGCATCTAAAAAGGAACTGCATAGTAAAATTGAAGGAGGGCAACGCCATAGAGTCTAAGGTCTCAACCGAAGACGAAGAATGGGCAAAATACTTTGTCTCATAGGTCAACTCCACAACCGCGCTTGCAACCAGGAGTGTTGGATTACAAGGTTGATTACTACGGACACAACAAAAGAAGGTACATGCTTATAATCAGAATTACGCAGCGGAAGATGCGCACATACCTTAAACATTTTCCATAGTCCCAAGGATCTTGCTGAGGGAGTTCACGATCCACCGGACGGAACCCGTAGAGGTTCTTGTTAAAGAAACCCTATGTGGTATTAGCTCCACAACAAAGCCTCTGATCAATTCTTGGCAGGGACGGATCTCCGGAGTGTTTTGCTCTAAGAAAATTGGCACACCCTTGGTGGTGGTCTCAGGTTCGGCCGAACTGTGTGTTAAGGGGGGGGGGGTTTCTCTCAAATCACTACTTAGGAAGAATTGTGAATTACCCCAAATAAAACCCTAACACCCATTATTTATAGGAGGAGCAAAGTGGACAAAAGTCCACTTTGCACCTCACATATTTCGGCCGGCCAATTATGCTAGGGAGGCCCAATTTTGGGCATCTCATGTCAATTGGGATTTGGGACAAGCCCAATTTTCCTAATGTGACATTAACCAAATTTCTTAGGTTACCTATACATATTAATGGGCTACCAATTACGGCGCCCCGTCACCATATGCTAACAGCTCCCACTCGCCGGAATGGGAGGGTGCCTGTTAATGTATTGTTGTCCAAATCGCCTCAACATTCCACTCTTCTGATCCTGCCTCTGCTTCCGAATAGTTCATACGAGGTTTTCCGTGCGATCGGCGGATACGACGGGCATCGTACTACTCATTTATTAGGAGTGTTGTAGCGCCCGCGGAACGTAGATTCCCTATCTCAAATCAACCTGTAAAAAACAACAAATTGTATCTCGTTGTATCCTAGGTCAAATTTTAATTCTCCAATTGCCCAGTTTTCCACATAGGAATACTTCTCCAGGGCATCCGTACAAGTATTCACAACCTTCAACTAATATCCGGTTGGTGGCAACCTAGTGAATACAAGAGTCGGTGAATTACAGGTGAGCTTGACCATCCTCATCGCTCCCCTTAGTCAAACCCAACCGGTTTCCAGGACGTGGTCACTTGGCCTTTTTCTTCAGCACTACGCTCGTACGCCGGGAGGCGAACATTGAGCCTGACCTTAGATGTGAGTTCTGAGTCCATGAGGATACTTCAGGCGCCTCTTCATAAGGCTCCCAGGATTATTCACATGCTCAAGGTGAAGAAGTTTGCGCCCGTCCGAATAGCATACCCGAACAATGTCAGGCGTGGGATATGTCAATGATGCCATCGCAGACTTTCATCTGGCCCAGAATTTGGTTAAATGACGAACAGAGTTCATCACCGGCGAAGTGCAAAACGAAGATCATGCCGTGTTACTCTGAAACCAAATGATCGTTTTACATAACCAAGTTTCCTAACTGGTTCTTGGCCAGTCTTGCTTCGGCAGAGGTCCCCCTCGCCTACAAGAAGACCGTGCTTGTGTGACTAGGAAAGGTCCACATTCGACATAATTTTAAGTAGAGGATTGCGTCCTCCTACGACTCAGTTTATAGACCGTACCATCCGATGTAACTCATTAATAAAAAAATGTAACTTTCAATTTATCAAAATGTTATCACAGACACACGCCCACTTCTAAGCCCTATGCAATCCAAGCAATTTGATGTGTTTTTCAAATATCTCTATGCGTAAAGGTTTAGTGAATGGGTCCGCCACCATGTCATCAGTGGGCGAGTATTCTAAAGTGATTATATTATCTTGGGTTAAAGGTCCTTTTGGTACCACATGTTTGCAAAAATTACACTGTTCATACCACTAGTATTTTTTCGTACCGAATTGGTACCATATGTTTCCAAACCTTACTGTTTTGGTACCTCCGTTAGGGTTCCGTCAAAAACGGCCGTTAAGTGGCATGTGCCATGCACGTGACCAGCCCAACACTTTCAATTTTGTTACAATTTAGTCCATCTAATACATCCCTAACTTTTATTTTGTTCAATTTAGTCCTAAAACTTCAAAATCAAACCATTTCCCCAAATTGACCTAGCCGGACCTAGCCATGGGCAAGGTCCGACCCTGGGTCGGGGTCACCGGACCCAGGGAACCCTGACCCAGGGTCGGACCTAGCCTAGGGCAAGGTCCGACCCTGGGTCATGGTCGCCGGACCCAGGCGACCCCGACCCGGGGTCGGACCTAGCCCTAGGCTAAGTCCGGCTAGGTCAATTTGGGAAAATGGTTTGGTTTTGAAGTTTTAGGACTAAATTGAACAAAATAAAAGTTAGGGATGTATTAGATGGACTAAATTGTAACAAAATTGAAAGTTTTTGGCTGGTCACGTGCATGGCACATGCCATTTAACGGCTGTTTTTTAAGGAACCCTAACGGAGGTACCAAAACGGTAAGATTTGGAAACATATGGTACCAATTCGGTACCAAAAAATACTAGTGGTATGAACAGTGTAATTTTTGCAAACATGTGGTACCAAAAGGACCTTTAACCCTATTATCTTCTACCATAGATTTAACATAATTATATTTTACATCAATGTGTTTAGTCCTACTATGGTACTTTGGATTCTTTACTGCCGCAATGGCTGCCTGACTATCGGAGTACACCTTCACGGGTTTGCTCCCAACATCACCATCAGCAGCACAGTAAGAAGCCTTTCCAGCCATACCGCTTCCTGTGCATTTTTGGAGAGGGCAACAAATTCCGATTACATCGTAGACAGCGCGGCACAGGATTGCTTCTTGCTCGTCCGTGAAATGGCGGCATCAGCAAGGAGAAACACTCCTCCTGTGGTGGACTTACGATCATCCGGATTGCCACCGTGGTCGGCGTCACTGAATCCGGTCAATTCTAACCTCCTTCCCTCATAGCACAGTACGTAGTCGGCAGTAACTTTCAGATATCGTATGATCCGCTTTACAGCTTTTAAATGTTGATAGGCAAGGTCTGATTGGAATCTTGCTACTAGACCCACAGCGTAACAGATTTCTGGATGAGTGCAAAGCATGGCGTACATGAGACTTTCGACCATGCTTAAATACTCGGCATTCCTCATATGTTCACGCTCTTGCTGGTTCTTCGGGCGGTCACGCTTTGACAACGTGCACCCGAATACTACCGCCGTCTCCACGGGTTTGGCATCTTGTAATTTAAACCTTCTCAACAGTTTGTTGATATAGGCTTCCTGAGATAGACACAATCTCCGGGCAGCACGATCTCTAGCAATTTTAATGCCTCTCCCATTTCCTTCATCTCAAATACAGATGCCAACCAGGACTTTGACTCGTGCATGAAACTCACATCGTTTGCAGCAATGAGTATGTCATCCACGTATAAAGTAAAGATGACATACTTAGACCCAGAGGTTTTTGTATACACGCATGGATCCTCGTGGAGATTCACGAATCTGTTTCCAATGATTTCCTCGTGGAACCTGCGGTACCATTGCCGAGACGATTGTTTAAGACCGTAAATAGACCTTTGGAGTTTACAAACTTTACGTTCGTTACCAGGAGTAATGAAACCCTCCGATTGCTCCATATAGATCTCTTCCTCCAGGTTTTCGTGGAGGAATGCAGTCTTAACATCCATTTGGGGCAGCTCTAGATCGAGGCATGCGACCAGGGATAGGATTGCCCTGACTGTGGTGTACCGCACAGTCGGTGAGTATGTTTCATCAAAGTCCACTCTATGAAGCTGGGTGTATCCTTTCGCAACTAGTCGAGCTTCTATCAGCAGTCAGTTTCAGTTTCAGAACCCACTTAGCCCCCATGGCCCTGCGATTAGCAGGTAAATAAACTAAAGACCATACCGAATTGGCTTTCATTGAAGCGATCTCTTCCTCCATTCCTTCGCTTGAGGTCCTTTCAACGCTTGTTGAACCGTTACCAGTTCATCAACAGAAGTGAGGGTGAATATCTCACCCCTCTCGATGGGAAACTTTTTGGGAGAAGTTCGATGCCTTTGACTACGTCTAGGCTCGTTAACTCAATCTTGAGTCTGAACGTTGCTCCCACTCGGAATAATGCTTTCTATCGAAGCATCACTCCCACTGGGAACAAGGGCAGTGCTAGAACCTTGACCTACAACTTTTCTTGGACGACCTCTCGGCCTCGGAACCAAGTTGGTTAACCCACTCCCACTAGGAACAATGGGTAGTTGTGGTATTATTGGATTTTCATCAAGCGGTTCGGCATGTGATTATCAGGTTCAACTTGATTCGCACTACAGTGATTTGTGTGGTAGGATTGGCTCCTCTCACTGGATTTACTATGAAAATTTCCCCATCTTCATTTACTATTGGATTTACTAGGAAAATGTCCCCATCTTCATTTACCATTTTATTCACTTGTGTTGCTGCCTGAAATCTCCCACTCGAAGTAAGTGGGACCTCACTATCATCGTTATCCTGCTCCAATTCGATCAAGACTTTGTCTGTTTTGATTTCACCAAGCGTTGAAAATTCGTCCTCAAGTCATGTAACGTCTCATGTTCGACCACGATACCATTATCATAAGCCAAATTAAACATGTATCATCTAAGATTAGTCATCATACTCTCATTTCAAATACTTGTTTAATGCGCAAGTTAATGTCGCTTGATGATAAGATTTAACTCGTTATCATTCATTTTAGCTCTTATGGCGTCATGTTTTAACCGATATAGTTGATGAAGTGCTTTATCAATATGAATGTGTTGCCAAACTTCTCGTTCAAGGAATTTAGTGGGAGAGTCGTTTTATAGACGTCATCCTTTTCATTGGCTAATTCATCTCAAAGAGATTATCCATCTTTGAACTGTGCATTGAACTTTTGTCTTACGCGTCATTTTATACCTTACGAGTTTGTGGTAGCTTATGAAGCATACCTCTCTTCATCGTGCAAGTACTGAATGAATTATTCCCAAAGGGAGGCAAATGAAAATTCAACGTTCATTCATTAAAACATTTCATTATTAAATCCGTACTTTGAAAACGATGTGTTCCGTCTTTCGAGGTACACGCGCGTGTGGCACCTTTACCAAGTTTAACCCATGGTATAAATCATTTCTTTTCCAAAATTCAATTTAACTTAATACAATCGGTGTAAAACATGTTCATCATTACTGAATTTATCATATAACGGAGTACTAACAAATGAGAAAGATTAAATCGGTTCGTTCTTAGAACTACGCAGTCGATGGATATCAATGGTATTTTGATGTATCTTGATTTTAGATGAATGAGAGTGAGGATAATTGTTTGATCCGACCAGTTATACATGGTGGATATTTCGGTTTTTAATTTCGTTTCGGATCGATACCGTTTTATTGGTTGATTAATCTTGACAAGTAGATCACATTTCGAATCGAATGGAAACTACCATATTCAATAAATCCGAATCTTAATCAACCAAAAATTCAAACATTTAAATGAACAAATAGGAAATCCATCAACAACAATAATAAGGTATCTATTCATAGATTGAAGCTTCAATGAAGGTAAAATAGACAAGCAGTCTGGACCACGTTCAGCTTTCCACCTGAAAAGAATTCACAAGTGAATTTGATCAGATGTTTTGCATCAAATAAAACATCTTTCAGTTATATGTGTGGTAAACGAGACGTACATGTTAGGGTACACTAATCAACAGTGGTTTGCACCGGACCTTCGTTTAGACCTTTTATTGCTGGGGTTAGCCAAGCATTTCCGAAGACCATCGAATCTGGTATCGGGTGACTCGGGTTCTTTGAAGGTATTTCCTCCTTCATGGTTGGCCTCGTATAGATCCACAATCGTCTTAATCGATGTGATCTGACGTGTGAGTCCATCATCGTTAGCAAACCATGTAAGAGGAAACATCTTCATTACTTTCTGAGCCATTGTCCATACGTCTACTTTGCCAGCGGGATCATACGGCTATTATACCGTCATCATCAACTGCATAGAATACTATAGTATTCTGTCATGAGGCCTTAAGCTTCGGCGGCCTTGCCTCCACCGTAGCGAAGACGAATGGCACACCAAAGATGCAATGCGCTGCTCTCCGTAAACTCCTCATGTGCTTCATCTGGCAGTTTCGAGTAAATTAATTCTCGTGCTGTTTGATCGTTCCTCAACCATTTCTTGCTGTTGTAGGGATATGGAATCCCATATTTTTCCGTCTCGATCCTATTTGCTTTCGGATTGATATGGTCATCAAGGTCCGCAGCATAAAGGATTTCCTCAACACTGTCTTTACATGCATCATAATCCATACCATCTAGATTGCGAGGTTCATAGAAGCGAACTGACCCAGCCATGAAAACTAACACATTGATAATCATGCATAATCAGGGAGACAATAACATTTTGAGAAAGAATTGCATACATCGGATATATATTTTAAGATGGAATACGACGAATAATGATTCCTTAGCCATCTAAACCAACTGACCGCCAGTAAACCGAGGAAAGGGGGTTCGTGAAAGAGTTCACATTACCGTTGTCTTCAATCCAATAGACCAGCCTCTTTAAAAAAACTGTTTTATTTGCAAATTTACCATAACGGGAACTTTGAAATAAGCATACCCGATCTTGGCTTTCCCAATGCCCTTTTGTATTTAAAAATGTTCTGATGAACTTACGCATGCATATATAATTCTACTACACAAGTAAATCATCATAGCAAGCCAAATTCATCATTCAAACCACACATCATGCATACGCGTCATGCGTTTAATGTTCCGAGGAACTCATGCTAGCATTTATATAATTCTACTTTCTAAGTAAATTATAACATCCTGCTACATCCTCAACATTCAAGCATACGTGTCATACATGAAACTTCCACATCATACATGCATATTTGGCGACTGGTTTTCGATTTTAAAACATTTTAAAATATTAGGGGCTGACTTGCAATTCATGCTTACAATTATTCATGCGTGTTTCTAGACATGAATCCTAGGCAATCACAACCATCACAACATGTCTGTCCTATTGCGCAAACCATATATTTAACCAGGGCTCCACCCCAAACATCCAGCTAGCTTGACAGAGTCAAGACAACAGTTCTAATAAATATATGCAATAAAAGTAAACAAATGCAATTCAGCCCTCTAATTATCTAGTCCCGAATTCATGCATTTCTGAGATCCATCACCATAATCGAAACAAGGCATTAAGGTTTAAACCTTCGAGCACTGTGTAAACTAATTAAAGTTCAAAAAACATTTGAATTTAAAACTTGACCATCCTATTTTATTAATTGACTTGAATTCGATTTTGAAAATCTGGTTCGGTTCAGTCAATTTTGAATTAATCCGGTTCGGTCCAGTTCAGAAAAATCTGATTCGATTTGGTCCGGTTTTGCAAACACGGTTCGGATCGGCCCGGTTTTTGAATAAAATCTGGTTCGGTCCGAACCGATTCAATAAAATAGGAGTTTGGTTCGGTTCAACACCAAAACCGGTTTGGTTAGGTCCACTTAGTTACCCCGGTTCAACCCAATCCGGCTAGGTCGAACCAATTAAGAAAACCCGGTTTGGTTTTATCATATCCGGTTTAGCAAATTGGACCGGCCCAATAAACACATAGTATTGGGCCGAAATAATCTTGTGGGCTAAATATAGAGTTTTAAAGTCCACTAAAAACTTAACTTAGCCTCCAAGAATTATTAACTATGTAAAATAATTTTCAGTATTGCAAATATATATATTATATATATATATTTCAGCATATATATATATATATATATATATATATATATATTTATTGCCAAGATTCTATCTATAAGACAAAATCAATCAACAATATATATATGGGTTAAAGGTCCTTTTGGTACCACATGTTTGTAAAAATTACACTGTTCATACCACTAGTATTTTTTCGTACCGAATTGCTACCATATGTTTCCAAACCTTACTGTTTTGGTACCTCCGTTAGGGTTCCGTCAAAAACGGCCGTTAAATGGCATGTGCCATGCACGTGACCAGCCCAAAACTTTCAATTTTGTTACAATTTAGTCCATCTAATACATCCATAACTTTTATTTTGTTCAATTTAGTCCTAAAACTTCAAAATCAAACCATTTCCCCAAATTGACCTAGCCGGACCTAGCCCTAAGCTACGTCCGGCTAGGTCAATTGGACCTAGCCCCAATTTAACTCAATTGGGGCTAGGTCCCAATTGACCTAGCCGGACCTAGCCCTAGGCTAAGTCCGGCTAGGTCAATTTGGGCAAATGGTTTGGTTTTGAAGTTTTAGGACTAAATTGAACAAAATAAAAGTTAGGGATGTATTAGATGGACTAAATTGTAACAAAATTGAAAGTTTTGGGCTGGTCACGTGCATGGCACATGCCATTTAACGGCTGTTTTTGACAGAATCCTAACGGAGGTACCAAAACAGTAAGGTTTGGAAACATATGGTACCAATTCGGTACGAAAAAATACTAGTGGTATGAACAGTGTAATTTTTGCAAACATGTGGTACCAAAAGGACCTTTAACCCTATATATATATATATATATATATATATATATATATGTAAATTTTGGCACGCATATACATATATATATAATTTATTGTCAATATCTTTAATAGGGAAACAAATATACTGACAATATATTTTTTAATCTTTTAGGTAATTAAATATATCAATAATATCTTAATCCCTATATTTTAGCTAGATATTTGATAGTGATATATTTACATATCTTTAATATGAACCTATCCATATATTTCCAATTATAGATATATTGTTACCTTTAATAAAAATTAAAATATGGTAAACAATAACCCTAGTAATTTCGGCCGAAATACACATTACTTGGGGCCTAAGAAATTAATAAATTTACCTTGTTAATTTACCTAGGGTTCGGCCGAAACACATAGTTGGAAATAAATGGTCAAATTTCAAGATCAAATTTTAATAAGATCTACAATCCAATGTTTGATTTTGATAAAAGTCATCTTTTTCTTGAAGATCATGAACATCAAATTTTACTAAGAGCATCATGAAAAATTCGGCACTAACAATTATAAAAATTGAAAATTTTCAATTTAAAAATTTCGGTCAAGATATATTAATCAAGAACACCCATTTATCAAAATCAAGAACAAAGACCTTTTATATATTTTTCCAGTAGTAATTCTAGGTACGATTGCGTGTAACGTAGTAGCCCTTTGGTTGGGTATTGGAGCAACATTACCTATCGATAAATCCCTAACCTTAGGTCTTTTTTAAATTGATTCAATTGTGAAAGAACTTTTAACACATGCTCTGATACCACTGTTGGATTAGGGGTTGGTTACTACGGAAACAACAAAAGATGGTACATGCTTGTAATCAGAATTACGCAGCGGAAGATGTGCACATACCTTAAACCTTTTTCGTAGTCCCAAGGATCTTGCTGAGGTTGTTCACGATCCACCGGACGGAACCCGTAGAGATTCTTGTTAAAGAAACCCTACGTGGTATTAGCTCCACAGCAAAGCCTCTGATCGATTATGGACAGGGACGGATCTCCGGAGTGTTTTTCTCAAAGCAAATTGGCACACCATTGGTGGTGGTCTCAGGTTCGGCCGAAATGTGTGTTAAGGGGGAGGTTTTTCTCTCAAATCACCACTTAGGAAGAACTCTGAATTACCCTAAATAAAACCCTAATACCCCTTATTATAGGAGGAGCAAAGTGGACGTCCACTTTGCTCCTCACACATTTCGGCCGGCCACTTATGCTAGGGAGACCCAATTTTGGGCATCTCATGTCAATTGGGATTTGGAACAAGCCTAATTTCCCTAATGTGATTAAACATCAGGCGGGGGTTGCTAATTGTGTGGTTGATGCCCTGAGTCGGCTCCATGGTCTCCTTGCTGAAATGCGCCTTCAGGTACCTTGTTTTGAATCATTCGTTGACTTATATGTTGATGATCCATTCTTTTTCGGTGTGCTTGCAAAGATTCAAGCAGGGGAGCATATTGATTTTTTTTTTATGGAGGATGGGTTTATTTTTCGTGGCACCCAATAATGCATTCTTGATTGCAGCCTTCGGGCAAAGATTATCCAAGAGTTACATAACGAAGGTCACGTGGGACGTGATCGTACTCTTCAGCTTGTGTATGCCTCTTATTACTGGCCCTCGATGAGGAAAGAGGTAGCTAAGTTTGTGGCTCGATGTCGTATTTGTCAACTAGCTAAAGGGGCCTCGACTAATGCTGAACTTTATATGCCGCTGCCCATTCCAACGCAACCATGGTCCGATGTTAGCATGGACTTTGTCCTTGGTCTTCGTCGTACTCAGCGTGGGAATGACTCTATTTATGTCGTGGTTGATCGTTTTTTTTAAGATGGCTCATTTTATTCTGTGTAAGCGTGCGGCGGATGCTATAAATGTCGCTCAGCTGTATTTTCGTGATGTCTATTGTCTGCATGGCCTTCCCGCATCCATTGTTTCGGATAGAGACACTCGTTTTCTGAGCCACTTCTGGAGGAACTTATGGCGCTTGGTCAACACCCAGCTGAACTTCGGTAGTGCTTATCATCCTCAAATAGATGGGAAAACTGAGGTGGTAAATCTCTCTCTCGGCAACCTTTTGCGCAGCTTGGTAGGTGACCATATGAAGTCGTGGGATCTGAAGTTGTCCCAAGCAGAATTCGCACACAATCACGATGTCAATCGTAGCACAGGATTCAGTCCCTTTCATGTGGTGTATGGCCTTTCCCCTAGGGGCCCGCTTGACTTGCTCACATTACCTAGCAAGGTCCGTGCTCATGTTATAGCTGAGGATTTCATATCACAGCTTCACCAGGTCCATCAGACAACCCATACCCGACTGACCACACATACTGTCCAATACAAAGCACAAGCTGATCTTAAACGACGAGTGGTAGAGTTTGAAGTTGGAGATTTTGTGTGGGCTATTCTTACCAAGAATTGTTTTCCTGCTCATGGGTATAGTAAGTTGGCGGCGAAGAAGATTGGACCCGTTGAGATTGTGGAGAAGATAAATGCTAATGCTTACCGCCTTCAACTGCCCGGAAATATCCACACCTCAGATGTATTCAACGTGAAGCACCTTATTCCGTTTGCTAGCGATAATCATTCCGACGATGAACCAGCCCTAGATTCGAGGACGAATCCTGTCTACCCCGGAGGGAATGATGCAGGCGGAACCGATTAGATTTCGAAGATTTTTGGCCGTGAATAGTGTTTTTTCGGGCGGACGTTCGGATTTGGCGCGTGAATATAATTTTCGGGCGAATGTGGGTTTCCGGTTCAAAATCACGACTGCCGTTAAATACGCCGCTTTTTGGCCAAATTCCATCATCTGAGGCCTCAAAATCGCGTTTAATGTTATTTCAGGTCAATTTTGCAGTTTTCAATTTTTTCGGGACTTGTTCGTTATTTTCGTTTATTTCATAGATTAGGGTTTTCTATTTAGGACATTGTTGGCCGAATTTTACATTCAGTTATTGATAAATCGGAAAATCGAGGTTTTTCCTCAACCCTGCGTTCGATTTCGTATTGCTTTCGATTTTTGCGCATCTATCCCACCATCACGCTGCATCACAAGACCAGATATATCTTTCTCAGTCGGGCTTGTTAGCCGGTTCATGCAAACTCCAAGGAAGCCCCATCTAGAAGCAGCAAAGAATATTATGAAGTATGTTAGCTCCACTCTGGATATGAGGCTGCTATTCAAGGCTAGAGCTGATTTTTTTATTAGCGAATTCACGGATGCTGACTTCGGGGGAGATCCAGACGATAGAAGATCTACATCTGGGTATGTTTTCTTATTTAGAGATACGAGCATTTCGTGGTGTAGCAAGAAGCAAGACGCAGTTTCTTTATCAACCACCGATGCGGAGTACAAAGCATCTATTCTTGGAGCACAAGAATGTGTTTGGCTTTGAAGACTATTTGAGGATCTGCATGTGCCCATCAACGAACCAATTACACTACATGGAGAAAATCAAAGCGCCATCAAGCTTGCAAATAATCCAGTGTTTCACGCAAGGACAAAGCACATTGAGCTTAAGCATCATTTCATCCGAGAGAAGATGCTAGATGGAACGATCAATACGGTAGAAGTTCATAGTAATGGGAATGTTGCGGATATCTTCACGAAGACACTCTCGAATGGTCAATTTCAATTCTTACGGTCTAAGTTAGGACTAGTTAGTAAAAATTACTTTAAGGGGAATGTTAAGGTTAAAGTATTTTTTGTTAGGCTATTAATTTGAGCTTAGTTAAAATTAGGCTTAGCTAAAATTAGGCCTAAGTTAAAGATGTTCCTAAAAGAATATAGCTCTAGATCTTTGGTGTTTTCTAGAGAGTCTCTAGAGAAATCATCATCTAAATTTCTCATAAGGCTAGCTAGAGACTTCCATAGCTCCCTATAAATAGAAGCTCACACCATTGTTGTAATTATCCACCAAGTGAGAGTGAAGTCAAACAATACAAGTAAATTCTTTAGCATATTTAAAGTGTTTCTATTTATACATTTAAGTTCTTCTCTTATTGTCTAGATACGGTCTTGAGAATATCCAATTGGACACAATCTCATCGCTAAGTTCACTCAAGAGTCCAATTTGGGGGCTTGGCTTTTATTTTAAAACTTAGAGGACTAAATAAAAGAAATAGTATGGATACATTTGTATTTATTTAAGCACGACATTGTTCTAAAAAAACAAAACAAAAAAACACGACATTGATCATCTTACATTAAGTGAGGATATAAAAGAATGGGTTAAGAACACAATAGGGGCCTGAATGTTTGCCCATGTTGCCAAAATGGGTCTGAATTGAAAAAACGTATTATTAAGGGCCTGAATTTTGAGTTTTGTGTTTTTTCAAGTCTCCGTCCAAATTTTCTGTTAAATCTAACAGAATCACGTGAAAAGACAAAAATACCCTTTTGTAATTATTAATAAAATGTGAAATGTCTAAAATACCCCTACACACTAATTATGCCCTTAAGGCCACCACGCTCCGGCCACCGCCCGGCGACCACCACCCGGCTCCGGCGACCACCACCGGCCTCCGGCGATCGCCACCGGCCTCCGATCGGAGCAAAAAATGCTCCGATTGGAGCTCCGAAGCTCCGATCGGAGCCAAAAAAGCTCCGATTGGAGCTTTGGAGCTCCGGTCGGAGCCACAAAGCTCCGATCGGGGCCACAGGGCTCCTGATCGGAGCTCTGTGGCTCCCGATCGGAGCCACAGGGCTCCAGATCGGAGCTCTGTGGCTCCCGATCGGAGCCACAGAGCTCCGATCTGGAGCCCTGTGGCTCCGATCGGGAGCCACAGAGCTCCGATCTGGAGCTTTGTGGCTCCGACCGGAGCTTTTTTAGCTCCGATCGGAGCTTTTCGGTCGTCGCCGGAGGTCGGTGGTGGTCGCCGGAGGTCGGTGGTGGTCGCCGGAGTCGGGGTGGTGGTGGTCGCCGGAGCTGTGGTGGCTTAAAGGGTATTTTCGTCATTTTAGGTCAAACATATGAGAGACACACTTTGGTCAAAGGGCATTTTCGGGTTTTCAAATTATTTTTGGTCACATGCCAAGCATGTGACCACTTTCCGTCACTTTTAACAGAAAAAATAGACGGAGACCTCATTATACACAAAACTCAAAATTCAGGCCCTTAATAATACGTTTTTTCAATTCAGACCCCTTTTGGCAACATGGGCAAACATTCAGGCCCCTATTGTGTTCTTAACCCTATAAGAATAGTTTATTCTTTAGTGGAATCATTATTTCAAGTTTCAACCGCTAGTAGACCAAAAAAGAATCAATTTGGCACGACATAGTTGAGTTTAGCAGAAGACGGCTCCATTTGACGAGACACGATCCAATAGCGAGACAGAATCCCAAAATTGTACTCGTCTCCCATGCCAACGCTGCCAGTCCCAGAAACTCCTTAATAGTATCCTATCTGTAGATCAACACGACTCTCTTCTCTTCTGTTCCTCGTGAAATTATATTTCCCAATCAGAGTTTGCTGGATCATACTTGCGAGGTAAGCTATTTCCTAGTTGCTTTTTAATCACCGACATTGAGTTTGGCGATCGACAGCACAAGACTCTGTCTGATCACCACCTTGATTGAAATTGCGAAGAGGGATTAGGGTTTTTAACTTTCCGTTGCATTTAATGCATCGTTCTAGGCGAAACTAGTGGGTCTGTTGCAATCTCCAAGAAGCAGCGATAAGAATCATTTGTTTCGGCTTTATCGTTGAGTTCTGCCATTTATTAGTGGGTTAAAGAATTGAAGAAAGTTTCTGGGCTTCGAATGCATCATATTGGGCGAAGCTAAGTTGGCAATTGAAAACAACCAAGTTCTTTGCTCAGGGCTCTTGGCTTTCAGATCTGCGTTAAATAATAGCACTGCTCTGCTTGTTTGATTGATGTGAACTCGTTGATATCAATCGTATTTTGATTGAAATAATTAGGGTTTTTCCAAATTAAATGGGGAAGCCACTAATTTATGAGATCTGGGAAAAGCCGGCGACGAGCTGTATCATAGGGATTTGCTGTGCAGTATGGTTTTTAATCCAGAAGAAGAACATTGGGTACCCACATGTTGGATTGAGCTATGAAACTGCATTGGAAGGGCATCACTGGAGGATCATAACCTCAGCATTCTCTCATATAAGCATTTTGCACCTTGTTTTCAATATGAGTGCTCTATGGAGCCTCGGTGTGGTGGAACAATTGGGGCATTTGGGTCTCGGTGTGGAATATTATCTGCATTACACACTTGTTCTAGTCATTTTATCGGGACTGCTTGTTATAGGAATGTACCATATTCTGATCCAAAGGTTCAAGGTCGAGTACTTTAAGAGAGTGGTGGCTGTTGGGTACTCGTGCGTCGTCTTTGGGTGGATGACTATCCTCTCCACAAAGCAGCCTTCGTCAAAATTGAATCTTTTTGGGTTTTTGTCGTTGCCCATCAGCTATGCACCTTTTGAATCATTGATCTTCACATCCATCATCGTTCCACAGGCGAGTTTTCTTGGGCATTTGTCGGGAATTGTTGTTGGGTATGCTATCGCGTGGGGACTGATTCATGGGATGAATAACTATTGGGCTATATCCATGTTAGGGTGGACTGTGGTTGTTTTCATATCTAGCTTGAAGCGATCAGGTGCATTTGAACTTAGCTTTCTAGAAATAGAAGAGTCTGTGACGGATCCTTCAATACGCATTGTATCACCTGGGAATGGCAGAACTTTGCAGATGAGTACTCTTCCAATTGGAGGCGTGGAACTCGTATGAACTTTTTCATCTGTTTCCTTTCTTCGTATTGTAAGTAACTTCTTATATGGTGTTTAACATGTAAAGGGGCCTCGCTTATTCGAGTTGTCCTTTGAAGGATGGTCATGATTCTTTGGTAAAATCTTATCTTTAAAAATATAAAGTGTTGAAGCATATACATAATTCTAAATTCTTTGCTTGGTAACCCCTGCAATGCTTTGTTCCGCTTTCATTAATTTTAAAGTTAATTATTCCTTGCATCTTTATGTATCTTGATATCAATAGTGTATTGCAGCTCCGTGTTGGTAAGTTTCTCTATTATTAGTATTTTTTTAAAAAAAAAGAAGGAGAAGAAGAAAAGTTTGGTGTTTCAAGAGCTGATAAATGCAAGTGCTCTGCATTCCAAGCAAGGTAGGTTCAAATTCATACAATTTTTCTGTTTGCTCAAATAAGGTATTAAATAAAATAAAATATTAATAGGGCAAAAGTGTCATTTAAGACCATTCTGTTAAATTTAACCCTAAAAATGGACGAAAAACCAAATTTCAACAAAGTTGAAACTTCAGACCTTCCATATTAACTTTTAAAACTTCAGACCTCTCAGGTTAACACGGGTCAAACTTCAAACCTTTCATATGTTATTAACCCTAATAATTATCACTAGCACCTAGTCAGCCCTTAAACCTGAAATTAATGGATGAAGCTTTAGAATCTCTACACTCGCCATATTACACAGTTTAATACGGCCTCCTCTCATCAATACAAAAAGCTCGGAAGAAATTGAATGATCCATAATTAACTTAGACAAGAAGAACCTTTCAGATAAACTATTAGACAGACAATGATTATCAAAATCTTACAGATACATTACATGGGTTCTGTCTAGTTTCTGCCTGTACATTTGAACTGGCTCCTCAACTTGCTGAAACCATCAATGCTCGCTCATGTTGCAAAAGAAAAATAAAATATGAACCTACTTGTCTATGTCGACCTAAAAACAAATTAATTGTGTTTCAAAAATAAGAGAAGAAAAAGGGGTTAAACCAGATCTCTGTAACTTGGGGATCGTTTCAGAGCAGGAATCTTTGCCACGGTAAGATTTTCAACGATACGTATGACTCAGAAAAGGAGGACTACCACCAGACTTGGGAGGCAAGGCAACTGATGAATCTCACACTCTCTTTGAGTTCTTCGTCCAGTTGATGAATGCCGTTGATAGCAGATTAATCTCAGTCTCGTATTGCTCGTACAGGAGGAATGAGGTAAATATAAGGAACAAAGCTGCATCAACTCAGTTCAATTAGTGTCGCCTAGTCTAGTGAGGAACCAAATAATGCTGTGTTATTGATCCTCATTGAGGGTGCACATTAATTAAGATATATAGATAGCTATTACGTACCTGCACCGATGGCCAAATTCAAGAAATGCATCGCACTCCATTTCAGGAAATAAAGAGAGGCCATGACCTGCATTCATTTGTTAAGTTTGATGATTGTTTTTATCTATCAATATCAACATCTACCAAATGAAGATGCAGAAGTAACACTAGTTTCTATTTTCCCTGGACCTGAAACAGCATTTGATTGTGGTAATGATCAAAACTCATTACTATACCCAAACCGATTTGACTAACATGAAGAATCAGGTGGAGATCTGAAAGCAGTTTACACAAAAAGATATCAATGGTTCTACATGCACATAAAGTTGACAACAAAATTATTAGACAGACCAGAAAATACATATTATGTAGGTTAAAGACTAAACCTACCTTGAGGAAAACATTCCATTCCCCTCCTTGGCCCAAATGTATAATAACATGGAATACACTGTTCCACATTGAAGCAATACCAGTGATTGCTTCGCTTATGGTGGTTTCTTCAACCTTAAAGTTGGATGAAGATGCCACTGGGATAGAAAAACCGATTCTGCATCAAAGATGTACACGCCATCACAAATA
Source organism: Clarkia xantiana subsp. parviflora (assembly GCA_036873135.1). NCBI lineage: Eukaryota > Viridiplantae > Streptophyta > Magnoliopsida > Myrtales > Onagraceae > Clarkia > Clarkia xantiana. The sequence goes on along the minus strand of JAPTYO010000012.1, from coordinate 11,258,751 downwards.
AGTAACACATTGCTTGTCCTAGCTGTATAGGATGGAATCTAAAATAATCTCTTAACTTGTATTCTTTAAAGAAGCCATGTGGATGTTATTATCTCATAAACCTCTAACATCGTATAGAATACTGCGTGTAATTTAGGAAAGCAATGGGAATGAATTATCTTCTTAAGCATATTCAATGTACTTTTTCAGCTGTAAAATACTCCTATCAAAACACTTAGGAACGCTTTCTTTATAAATGCAAGAAACAATATATCAAACACAACAATGATACTATTTTTATACAATTATAAAAACAACTCACAGATCTCGTGGTAGATAACCACATGCAAAGCAAATCGTAGTGACCATGAGGAGAAGCTGAGCAGTAGAAGAGATTAAAGTTCTTCCACTGAGAAAAAACCAGTAAAACAACACAACCGATGCGAGGACATATGTGAGTGTTGTCTTCTCATCTCTCCACAGCAGAACAGCCGCAGCTGAAGAAACATAATCAAACAAGTTCAGAACTTATTGTCTATTGAGCAGTTTATGCAGGAGTAGGTTAGTTTCCTATATTATATTGCACTACTAATGATATTTTAATTGTTTGAAGGATTGAGTCTCCGATTTTGCTGGTGTCTGCATGAATTCTTTTTATGTTTCAAAATTGCAGAAAATAGAAACAGTGCCTCCCAAAACAGGGCATCTTATTGTCTCAAATCATAAAAAAGGCGCATTACCTATCTTCTGACATTATATGCAGACTTTGAAAAATGATGTGCATACGAAACATCTTTTCTCTGCATATATTTGATCTTCAAAAGTATTATAGTAATTAATGCAAAAAACATACAGACCTTTTCCACTACCCAGCAGCTTTTCTGCATTTGATAATTCATCTAAATCTCTTGCCAAATGAGAAAATGATTCAACTGTTCTTGAGACACCTTCCTGTAAATTGGTTAAAAGGAAAATAAATGGAAAAAAATTTACAAGTACAAACTGACCCATCAATGAAAAGTAAGTAAATGTCACTTTTGGTTGTGAGAGCCTCGGGAGATATAACATAGTGATTCTGATGTCTATTTGTCAATTTAATGAACAATGTTATGCAGTCGTATTCTTAAACTCCTACTACAAAGTCAGAAAACAATCAACTTCCAAATGACTGGCTTGAAGATAAAAAGGGCCAAGAGAAGCTTACATCTAGTGAGACAACCGGTGAATATGCAATCTGCTCCTTAGCAGCAACGCCATTAAAGGTTCTTGTCCGAGATGCTAAGGAAACAATATAATGAGCCGACCTGGTATTATTTGGATTTGTGATGCCTGATTCCTTATGGATCCACTGAACAAGAGAGACTATAATCCGAGCCACCCAAACTGGAATCTTGGTTAAAGGTCTGCAGTTGAATTTGACAATTAGAAGACACTGACGACTATAGTTTCAGACAAATAAAGCTTAGTGCAAAAGATGCCAGTTTTTATCTGCTATTCAAATTACGGAAAAGTTACAATGGCAATATAATAGTTGACTCAATGAAGATGTATAAGCAAAACAATGATTTCAATTATGCATAGTCTATATATAAGCATCTCCATTAGAATAAGAACTTGGATTTATTCCTCCCAACTAGATTTGATCTAAAATTAAAGAAATGCTGGGTGTGGGTGGCACCATAATAGCGTATTTACAATGATTTCTCATTTAATATACAGAATTATTGGTGCAGTTTTTTTTTTTTTTCCAAAGGAGTTCTTATACTCTATCATAGTACAATGACTGAAACAAGATGCAAGAATTACCTCTCATATCCCAGGCGTTCAACTAATAGAGATACAAATTTCCAGAACTTCATTGGTTTATTGTTGGTGATGAAAAATGCCTATAAATAGTACGACGATATCATTACTGAATAAGTCATAAAAATATAATGATTACTAATGAGGTGGTTTTAGGGTTTAGGGTTTATATATAAATTGCTAACGGAACTTGGTGGACTATAATCTTCACTGTCAAAGTTGGGTTAGCAGTTTGTTTAATTAGAAGAAAAAAGGAAGGTTCAGCAACTAATATGCGACCATTCCCTAAGCTTAGTAACCAGCTTGATATTAATCCAATAATGAACGAGTGAAATTGCTGGAGGTTCATGTAAAGCCAACCTTTCCTGCTACACAGACTGGTCTGGAAACTAGAGCTTCTTCTGCACAAACATGGGCATGAGCAACATTCTCAACATAGGTAAAGTCGGACATATTTTCACCCGTTCCTATAATAAACTGAAACCACAAAAACCGTCACTCATGAATAATGAGAAGAACAAAAGATATACACGTGATCCTTAATGAGTAATGATGGGCAACATTTCAAAAATTAGGGGCTAACAACTGGATTCAGAAAGGGGGTAAAAAGACTTCACTATCACTATGGTATGTCCCGACTTTCAGCTTTAATTGTAACATGATATTTTCTGCTTTCAGTACCCGTATAGATAATGTTGAAATTTAGTTCATAATAATGACTAGGCATGTATAAATTTCAGCAGTTAATTCCAGTTAAAGGAAGCCAATGCTGTGTCCAACTATCACCTTCTGTACCAGAAGATAATTTATAGTACTAAAATACCCCGTGTGTCTTCTGTAACTCCAGATAAGTTACGGCACAGCTGTGCAATGAACAGAAACGCTTACCTTAGTCCATCTTGATTTTGGTTGAGTAAGTAAAAATGGCACAAGTTCTGTGTCTCCTGGCCCAAAAACATTGCTAGAGCGGAGTGCGCATGTCAAAAGACCATCAATATTGTTGGCGTGTAAAATTGATGTTTCTACTTGAGCCTTTAGTTCACTCCGGATATCTTTATACTGCACTATGGCACCATATTATTACAAATCTATTCGAGCCACAAAAAAAAACCACAAAGGAAGTAAATCCAGTAAGAGTTACATGCCTTCCAAGGGTATGGTATGGATTCATTTGCATTACATATGTCACGTGAACCATCAAAAACAACATCAGCAGAGCTGTCGTATATCAGCCGCTTGACTTTGCATTCTTGGCAAGCATAAATGACATTTTTCGCACCTGAAAAAAAGAGACGTGCACTATACGATTAAATATAATAATACACACTTATTATGTTAAGCCTTTTAAAATCTTTTCAAGCAGAAAGAACATCTTTCATGGTGTGGTTTAATCAGTGAATTTAGTACTTACCTTGAACTATGTTCACGTAGGAGGAATAAAAATCTTGATCATGGGACCCGTCGATATCCAAATAAAAGACAACAGTTGAACCATCAATAACTGCAAAAATATATTTAGGGAAAATGAAAGCAGGGAACAGCCTTTTTTTTACCGAGAGTACCAATTATGTATCTACACTCAGTAAGTTATTTCCACACTAAAACAATGAGGAAATCATCTAATGTAAAAGCAATTACACTTAGAAGGATGATCTTTACCGTTGGGGGAGGATGGGGAGATAATATCAAGCGAACTGGATGCAAAAATCGTAGACAACTGACGATTTTAAAGAACTAACACAACTTCTGAAGCTAAAAGGCAGGGTATACTATCAAGTAATCAAATGCCTCAATTCCATCATCGGATGAATTAAAGTTAATTCCAGGTTCGGTGTTAGCTCTAAAGCAAAGATGACTAGAATATGGCACTTCAAACCAAATGAGAAGTGAGATTCTTCCAGACATAAGAAGTCAAGGATCTCGCCATCAAAAGCAATCTACAAATGGCTCTCGATTCTAAAAAGATTTCTCCTGGCCTAATATATGAAGAGAAAAAACATGTCCAGATGAATTGGCTTCATTTTGTTAGCAGAGAAACAGTCCAGAAATGTTAGTGCAACAGAAAGTAATGCCATATCAACCTATCCACATTTGAGAGTCCAAAAAAATTATATCCCAAAATTTTCTGAAACATTTTTCCAGATTTCAGCTGAAACAACATTGAAAAGGTACGAATTTCAGAAAATTTTCTCAATGATCTGGCTAGAAGTCCTCGTATTAGCATGCGTGAAACTGGTAAGATAGAAGATTATTGCAAACAAATTTATACACGGTGCAAGGTACATTATCAAAAGTCTATAGGAAATATTACTTCTGCAGATCTTGGATTGATCTCTGACGTCGACGCGATGGTACGAAGCGCTACCAGCGGCAATGGCCTCTGACAGAGCCGAGTCGGACTGAGTTGAAAGATCGAGGTGAAGAAAGGGAGAAGAATCAGCAACCCGAACGATCCACTTGTTGAGCTTCAAGAGTCTGTAGACGAGCAATCTCCCAACAAACCCCCGACCGCCGAACACGACGCAGGTGGCTTTGGTGAGCGACTCGCCGGACCAATTATCATCTACCATTACCATTGGATTGAATTGATAGAAGACGAAAGTCTCTCTAGAGAAAGAGAAAATTGTAACAAGAATAAGAAAGTTCGTGCAGATTAATGATCAGAGAGGATTGGCGCGGAAAAACGAGAAACAGAAAAAGAAAAGTGCAACTTTTTTTACCCGTTTTAAAACGGGTTTTTCTACCATATTTTTAAAGCACTATATTTTTGTTTTTTGCTTTTAACTATTGGATAGACTTAATTATAAAAAAGTATGAATTTTTTTTAAATACATACAATATTATTATTAATATGAATTTGAATTTGAATTCATTTCTATGTCAATAAAAAAATATTAAAAAATAATATCACCTGTTACTTGCAAATCAAACTCGACATTCTAGATAAAATCGAATTAAAAGTTCGATTTAACCCCAAGTTTTCTCAATTTTCCTCTTCGGCACCCCTACTCCAGGACTTGCCTTACAAATAAGACTTGAAAGCATAAATTGCTAAATTTACTTGTATTCTTAACTTCTTAAGAAATATAATAGCTAGTCTCCATATAAATTTTTCCTTTTAATTGTAATTTAAATTTACACCAAATATCTTATTTCGTCCTCAAATTCTAATTTAATTCAATATAATCCCCGAACTCATCCATTTCGTTCTTCTTATAAACGCTACATGTTCTGACTAACTATATAAATCAGTGAACGCACTTATGCACATCAATGCACTGACTGTTTCATGGTAAGTAGATCCATTTTCCCAACTAATATCTTCAACCCTTTTGAGTTGTGTATTCAAGTATCTATTGTATACACTTTCAGAAGACCAAAAATATCCACACCAAATTATCAAGGGTTAAAGGTACTTTTGGTGCCACATGTTTGACATGTGTAGGTTTTTTGTGTCATATGTTTCATTTTGTAGGCTTTTGATGCCATATGTTTGAGATGTTGTATGTTTTTTGTGTTTCCGTTAGTCAACAGTTAGTTTGACCGTTAAATACTTTTATTTTGTTCAATTTAGTTCTCAAATTTATATTTCTAAAATTTATATTTACAATTTAGTCCCTATTGTTTGCTCAAGTCACCGTCCAAGGCCGCCGGCCACCACCCACCACCTCCAAGGCTGCCGACCGCCACGAAACGGGCCGGCCACCACCGTTTGGGGCCGAAAACCACCTCAATTGGTGGTGGCCGGCCCCAATTGGTGGTGGCCACCTCAATTGGGGCCGGCCACCACCAATTGGTGGTGGCTACGGCCCCAATCGGGCCGGAAACCACCAATGGTGGTGGCTACAGCCCCAATCGGGGCCGGCCACCACCAATTGGTGGTGTGTACAACCCCAATCGGGGCCGGCCACCACCAATTGGGGCCGCCGGTCCCGATTGCGGCCACAGAGGGCTCCAATCGGGGCCGTCGGCCCAATTGGTGGTGGCCGGCCCTAATTGAGGTGGCCACCACCAATTGGGGCCGGCCACCACCAATTGGGGTGGTTTTCGGCCCCAAGCGGTGCCGTGGGGTGGTGGCCGGCCCGTTTCGTGGTGGTCGGCGGCCTTGGAGGTGGTGGGTGGTGGCCGGCGGCCTTGGATGGTGACTTGAGCAAACAATAGAGACTAAATTGTAAATATTAAATTTTAGAAATATAAATTTGAGGACTAAATTGAACAAAATAAAAGTATTTAACGGTCAAACTAACTGTTGACTAACGGAAACACAAAAAACATACAACATCTCAAACATATGGCACCGAAAGCCTACAAAATATGGCACCAAAAACCTACACATGTCAAACATGTGGCACCAAAAGTACCTTTAACCCAATTATCAAAGATGAGTTCCTTTCTAATCACCTCCCACCCCAATACAATCAATCACCAAACTGTACACCAAAGGTCAAACAAAAGTATCAAACACAGAAACTTGCAACTAAAGCTAGCTCTTGTTTCCAGCTCCTAGCACAGCAACAGCTGATTCCACATTCGTTAGCAGATACTCGTAAATTTTCTTCCTTAGCCGGTCGATAATCTCGGGTGGCACCTGGGGAGGTTTTTCTTCTTCATCTCCATCTTCATCTTCACCTTCATCATCCTCGTTTGCAGTAGTTGTCTTCCCAATCTCTTCAAGCCACTCATTCAAGCTCTTGAGCTGACTCAGCATCCCTGCAATCTGACAATTGTTTAACAGTGCTGATGACGTGTCATTATCAGAGTCTAGGAACCTCTCCACAAACCCAAGGAACCAATCCCGCGATTGCAGCCTTAGCTTCTCACCCAAGTCAACCGTCTCGTCAAGCCCATTCCCTCTCACCCATTCCGGCAAAGTTTGAATTTGACTTAAAGGCTGAGCCTTTTGGCTAGTGTTGGATGTTCGGTTAACCCTCAATGACCCTACTAGTTGTCTGGTCTTGCCCTGCTGGGAATTTGCAGGGTCGGTGTTGTTCTTGGAAGAGCCATTTTCAAGGGAAACCACGGGTTGGCTTCCCGTTTCGTGTTTCCGGGTTTGACTTTGACTGGCAAGGAGAAGAGTGTCTTTGGTGAAGACGGTGAAGGGTGAGAGGTTAGTAGTAAGAGCAGCTTGGACCCAGGAAGCTGCTTGCTTTCTCCTCTCGGCCGAGGCTTTTAGGGCATCTTCTGATAGTGGTGGTGGCGGGTTTGAGTTTTCTTCAGAGGAAGTTGCAGAAGGAAGTGCTTTGGATTGAGAGTTGCCTATGGATCGGCTAGTGTTGAGGGTGGAGTGGAGAGTCAGGAACTGCTCCACAGTTTCCTGTGGGTTGTCTTCTTTAGCACCCACTGTGAGCTCCGAGTATATGCTGCCATTCAATAATCAATGCAAATTAATCAGAAGTGAAGAACTTGTATCAGTATCTCAATTTCAATTCAAACATGGGTTTGATTCATTCTAAGAAATGTTTCTCATCCAAAAAGAAGATGAGATGAAACTGAAAAGCTTCTAATTCTAAAAAGAATCATATGTCTCAAAAAATTATGAAAAGTTACACATTAGGCAGAATCTTAGGTTTATGGTCGGTTGTGCCACGTGTCGAAACAATGGAGATGTGGGTCTAAAAGCTTTAGAATTGATTTGGAACCTCGGAACTGCTAATTTCGTCATGTGTCATTATCTAACTAAATCAATTATTATTATATTTGTTTAGATAATCGCAATATACATTGATTGAAAGAGGGACTACATATTGGATACCTTAAACATCGGAGTAAACTCTCAGCAGCAGGCGCCTCTTGCATAGCCTCTATTGATGCTGCCTTTGTAACATCTCGATGCTTCATAACCTCCTATTGCATGCCACCAAAAGTGATGTTAGACCCTAGAACACACAATTACATGACTCCAACATTGCCTTGCTTTCCAAGCAAGTGATGACTAACCAGGGTGACAATGAAAATTTTAAACTAGTCTCGACTCCATATACTCTAACCAATCACCACTCTGCAAAGGTGTAGAATTCATAGTGGTCCCTACTAAAAAAACATGGGTCCCATGAATCCATGCATGTAATTGGGCAGAACCGCCAAATAATCTCCTACCCGGGGCATATCTTAACTTTTCATATAAAGCAGATGTTTTGTATAATCATATGTACAAAGTTAACCTTTTTAAGTCATTACTAACCCAACTGATCAAAAGTTGATCAAACTATCAAAGAAGATATAATAATCTCAGTCTATTAGCATCATACCTTTCCAAGCTTTGCCAGGGAAGAAGGAAGCAAATTCCAAGCAATACTTGAATCGTTCAACCTCTTACTGTTGAGAGGGACCTTGATAAAACCCTGGTAAACCGTTATTCGATTCTACTGAATGTTTCCTTACATTGTCATGCGCCTTCACCAACTTCTCCCGATCATCAGCAGCTACGTTTGCAGATACCTTCTTCACAAATTTTTTAACCTTGTTATCTTCATTAACCGACTTCACTAAGCTAGTCCTGTTTTCCTCTCTTGATACCAATATGTCATTCGATATACTCTTCCTTGGAGCCTAATACATTAAAAAAAACATGAAGTCTATACATTAATCACTCAATAACAGACACAAAGTTAGAACAAATCACAAAAACTGTATGAGTTCATACTCCGTCTGCAGCATGACATGTTTATTAAATTAATTAAACCAACCAAATTCTACTCTAATGAGCAGTTAGCCATATTTGGTCAAGCATAAACACCTATATCTTCAATTTCATAAATTTCCATATTCAAGTAATACTACAAAGTATAAAGTCATCTCTCTTTTTTTTTTCCAAAATTAATTCTTTTGGACTATGAAAAAGAATCTTGACTAACAATTCAACTGAGAACTTACAGAGGTGCTGCGAGCTTCGGTCTTAGGATCTTGCTTGATGGACCTCAACCTAGGACTGTCCCTACTCTTCATGACCTCCATATTCCCTTCCCAGCTCGGCCCCGAAGTCAGCAGCTCCATGGAAGAGATTCCTAATGGCAATAGGAGTATTATCCTTCTTCTTGCTGGGAGTAGGACTTGCCCCACGAACCGAGCTCGCCTTCTCCACCAATCCCAACTTTGTGCTCACTTATTGAATCGGGACTGATGTGTAATTCGGTCTTTTGAGTGGATCTGACCGATACGTGACCGGTTCCCAATCGGACCGCCTACCGGTCCGATCTGATAACAATTTTTTTTTGGTAAAATCTGATAACAATAATAATTAATTCCTCTGTGTAACTCGGAGATAACCTACCTAAATTGCCACGGCCGCCCAGCAAATTTTTAAGACCACAGCCAGAGGACATGACAGGACAGGAGATTTTGTCCAACTTTACTTTTCAAACTAGGCCGCCGTAATGCCGAGAGGCAATCGTCGCTGGTGAACCCTAAAATCTTTTATCGCCGCCTCGACTCGTGCAAGAGCAAGTTGTTGGATTACGGGGACGTAATACTACAGAATGCTAAACGTGTACTAGCAAGAAATCTTAATCTACGCAGCGGAATTAGTACACATACCTTTTAGCTTTCCTGCCCGAGAACGATGTGGAGGGGGTTCTGATCCTCCGGTCGGAACCACGTGCAAGTTCTTCGTTAGAAGAAGTCTCACGCGATGTAGCTCCACAACAAGACCTCTGATCGATTCTTCAACGGAGATGGAACCTCGGACTGAATGCTCGAAATCAATTTGGCACACCAATGGTGGTGTTATAGGGGCCGGCCGATACTAGGCCAGAGAGAAAGGAGTTTCTCTCAAATCACAACTTAAGAGGAGTTGTGATCAAGGTGTATTTTGGTAGTGACCCAAAGACCTCCTTATATAGTGGGAGGAGGAGAAAATCCTCCTCCCTTCCTATCTAGGGTTTCGGCCGACCTATGTGGGTGGGAGGCCCAAAATTGGGTCTCCCATGTCACATGGGAATTTGGTCGAGCCCAATTAGCCCTAATGTGACATTTATCTAATTATCTTTAGGTAACTACATATATTAACGGGCTACCAATTACGGCGTCACGTCATCATATGCTAACAGCTCCCACTCGCCGGAATGGGAGGGTTCCTGTTAATGTACTGTCATCCAATAGCATCAACATTTCAGTCTTCGTCTCCGTCTCCGAATAGTTCATACGAGGCTTGCCGTGCGACCGGCGGATACGACGGGCATCGTGCTACTCATCTGTTAGGAGTATTGTAGCGCCCGCAGAACGTTGATTCCCTTTCATGAACCAAACCTGTTTGAAATAAAACTATGTACCGCACTGTATCCTTGGTCAACTGTTAATTCTCCAATTGCCCAGTTTTCCACAAAGGAATACTTCTACAGGGCATCCGTACAAGTGTTCACAACCTTCAACTAATACCCGGTTGGCGGCCACCTAGTGAACACGAGAGTCGGTGAATTAAAGGTGAACTTGACCATCTCCATCGCTTATACCCTTAGTCTGACTCAACCGGTTTCCAAGACGTGGTCACTTGGCTGTTTTCTTTGGCACTACGCTCGTACGTCGGGAAGCGAGCATTGAGCCAGACCTTAGGTATAATTTCTGAGTCTGTGAGGATACTTTGGATGCCTCTTCATAAGGCATCCGGGATCAATAACACGCTCAAGGCGAAGAAGTATGCGCCCTTTGAATAACAAGGATTCTAGCTAGCACAACCGAGCATGACCCCGTGGTCGAACGTGGCACGCGCAGTATGAAGCACGCGTCGATAGCACACCTGGTAAAGTCAGGGATGGGATATGTCAATAATGCTATCGCAGAATCTCTCATCTGGCATTGAATGTGATATAGTGATGGACAAAGTCCAACTCGGCGATTTACAAAACGAAGATTAAGTCATGTTCTTAAGCGTGACAATGTTATCGTTTTGCTTAATCAGGTTTACTCCCCTGATCCTTAGTCAATCTTGTTATGGTAGAGATCCCTCTCTTCTTACAAGATGACTGTGCCTATGTGACTAGGCAAGGTTCACATTCGACATAATTTTGGTGGAAGAATTTTACATCTTCCTACAACTCAGTTTATAGACCGTAAAATCCGATGTTGTTAATCATTATGACGTCGATGAATCATAAACTCAAATTGCAATTCTTTTATTTTAATTGAAACATAATTTCAAATATCAAAATGTTATCACTTTTACAAGCCACACAGTTTAAGCCCTACGTAATCCAAGCATTTTTACGTGCTTTTCAAAAATCTCCCTACGTAACGGCTTAGTTAAAGGGTCTGCGACCATATTGTCTGTAGGAAATTATTCTAAAGCGATTATGTTGTCTTTCAGAACCGACCTAGAATAATTGTATTTCACATCAATGTGTTTTAGTCTTACTATGGTACTTTGGATTCTTAACTGCCACAATGGCCGCCTGACTGTCGGAGTACACCTTCGCAGGTTTACTCTTCTTGTCGGTGCCAATTAATGCAGTAAGAAGTCTTTTCAGCCAGACCGCTTCTTATGCGTTTTTGGAGAGGGCAACGAATTCTGATTCCATAGTGGAAAGAGCGACTCAAGATTTCTTCTTGCTAACCCATGATATGGCAGCATTAGCAAGGAGAAAAACTCCTCATGTGGTGGACTTACGATCATCCAGATCGCCACCGTGGTCGGCGTCACCATAACCGTTCAATTCGAGCTGATTGCCCTCCTAGCACAGTACGTAGTTGGCAGTACCTTTCAAATATCTGATAATTCGTTTTACGGCCTTTAGATGTTGATAACTAGTATCTGATTGGAATCTTGCTACTAGGCCCACAACGTAACAGATGTTTGGCTGAGTACAGAGCATGGCGTACATTAGACTCCTTACCATGCTTAGATACTTTTCATTCTTCATCTGTTCATGCTCCTGCTGGTTTTTCGGGCCATCACGCTTCGATAGCGCGCACCCGAACACAACTGGCGTATCCATGGGTTTAGCATCCAGCATTCTGAATCTTTTCAACAGTTTGTTGATATATGATTCCTGAGATAGACATAATTTCCGGGTGGCACGATCTCGGGAAATTTTGATGTCTAAGATGTACGTGGCCTCTCCCATGTCTTTCATCTCGAATGCTGGTGCTAACCAGGACTTTGATTTATTCATGAAACTCATATTGTTCGCAGCAATGAGTATATCATCCACGTATAGTGTTATGATGACATACTTAGACCTGGAGGTCTTAGTGTATACGCAGGGATCCTCGTGAAGATTCACGAATCCGTATCCGACGATTTCCTCGTGGAATCTGCGATACCATTGTCGAGACGATTGTTTAAGGCCGTATATAGATTTTTGGAGTTTTCAAACTTTATGTTCTTTAAGACCGTATATGTTCTTTGCAAACTTAATTCGAAGTTAAAAAGTAGTAAATTTGGTTTGTGTCATTATTTAACTTATTTAATATTAAAAACGACATATTACGGCTGGTATCATTATCCGACTTAGCATAGCATAATTATATATATATATATATATATAATCCAAAAGAGAAGCAAAAAAATTGAATAAAATAATATTAACAAGTAGGAACCGACATGAACAGTAACGTGAGAGTTCCTACTAGTAGGAACTGTCCCACTTCACTATTCACTTTATAATGGCAAAACGGTAATATTTGTTGTCCTAGTCACGCCTAGTGGCGCCTAGTCAGCGTCCAGTGACAAATTTAGGAACTAGGAACTCTCGTTTTGGAACAAGGAACTCCCATTGGAAAGTCAAGTTCCTATTTAATCATTACTAGTAGGAACCAACAGTAAGTGGAACTAGGAACTCTCTACAATGATAAATTTACAACATGGAACTGGTAATTAAGAACTAGGAATTACCATTTGGAAGTGCTCTAAAGGAAACAACTTTATTATAGAAGGAAGGGGGATAGAGATAGAGTAAGTAGCATTTTGACAAGCGTCCACTGAACTGAACATGAGATGATAAGGCAAATGAGGAGTTGAAATAATTGATGACAGGCCGGTCAGGCTTTAACGCATAATTGATTGCTAGATTCATAAGTAGAAGCTACAAACAACAGAGACAGACTAGACTTACTTGTAGAGAGAGGGAGAATAGGTATGAATGAAACCATAAAGAATAACCACCACCATACTTACTCTGAACTATACTTACTACAAATCAATAAAAAAAAAAAAAACTGATTTGGCCAACAAAAGAAAATAAACCAGAATCTGGGTTTTTAGAGCATTCACAATGGTAATGACCATTTTGATGGACATTTTGAGTCACATCACCGCCCGTGAATTAGCTTTGGTTCGCTCTTTTCTTGTTATTTGGTGTGTGATTGATTTATGAGAAAGTCCAATGAGCACAACGAGGCCGCCGACGAAGTCGAGGTCACAGCGTACACCTGATGGAATCTGCAGAAAAGTAGTTGCGCGACGTGTACTGGACCAGGCTTATCTTACCAGGTTCGTCCATTCTATGAATACATATACCACAGATCTGTGCATGTTCATTTTCACTACCTCGCCTTACAGATCTATGCAAGATCTGACCCAAAACGTCTGACATCTTGCAGATCTAATCGGTTTCTAGCAACGATAGGGTCAAGAAAGCTCGATTCATAGAGATGAAGATTTCATGGAGAAAGATTGATCAACAACCGGCAAATGAACAGTCTCAGTTGTGGTTTAAGATTGATTTTAAAACGAGATTAGATCTTTGTCGAATGTTATATATTTGCAAAGGGTTAACAGACCTTTTGGTCCATGATGTTTGACTATTTTTGGGTTTTGGTACATGATGTTCAAATTTGGGGGAATTGACACCCTAAACCTAGTTCAATTTGGGCAAATTGAATTAGGTTTAATGGGTCAAATTCTGGGGAATTGACACCCTAAACCTAGTTCAATGGGTCAATTTCCCCAAATTTGAATAAAATTGAAAGTTTAGGGTGGATCACGTGACTTACACATGTCACTTAACGGATTTTTCTACCATGCTTTGGGATCACCATGCTTTTGGTTTTTTTAATACTATGGTGGACTTAATTGTAATATACATAAAACTTTAAAAGTATGAAAAAATATGAATTTTTTTAACTAACCTAAGATGTATATCATACTATTAATAATATCAATTTCCCTATGGGGTTCACCTTTAGGGCAATAGAAAAATAAAAAAAAATTAGTGGCAAAAACATGGTGCTCCCAAAGCATGGTAGAAATGTCCGAAAAAAATGGACAGAATGTAACGGTCGGACCAAAACTAGAAAAATCTGTAAACATATGGTACCAAAATTAGGCAAAAAAAAACATTACGGACCAAAACTCAATAATTGTCAAACATCATAGACCAAAAGACATGTTAACCCATTTGCAAATGTGTTTTTTTTTTTTTTCCAATCAAATGTGTATTTTTTTTTTGTCAAGCAATTGTGTAAAACGAAGGAAATGTATTTGTATGATAATATCACGTTGAATATTTTTTACCAAATAATATTGTTTCTTATAATTTAATAATGCTAAATGATGTTTATTTGATAATATAAATAAATAGCTATTATTTTTCATTAAATGTTATATCCATTAGTGACATTTGGTTTTGACAAATGTCAATTTATTAGTGACGAAGTATCATTATGACTACTGCTTTATTCATCACTAATGATATATTATTTGTGACGAACATTTCGTGATTAAAGTAATTTTATCAGTGAAAATTAAGCAAATTCGTCACAATGATTTTTACTGACAGCAGTTTTAGTGACGCGTAATGACAACCAAAAAATTCGTCATTGATCACATCTCTGACGATTTTAATGTCATTAATTCCCTGATTTGTTGTAGTGTATTTAACTATTTGTTTATTTTTAACAAAACCAAAAAATAAAAAAAATAAAAACTTACAAAATAATAATAAAAGGGACGGTGCAATGTTTGTACTATTACTTCCCGAGTTAAGTGAGGAGTCTTTGCATGCCTATGAGAGGTATATCGAAAATAATATACAACTTCGTGATAGACAGACACATCGACAACTACAATAAGACTTGATCGAACATATTTGGCAATTTCATAATACTTTTGCAAATTCTGTTTAAGTCTACTATGCGTCATTAATGATGTAGCTTTTTATTTAATATAAATTTAATACAATGACATTTTCTATTTTGTAATATTATTAATGATTTAAATTATATATTTTTAAAATATTTTTATAGATAATTACTTGAATAAAACATTATTTTGTAGGTATGATAATATAATTAGTTAATTAAAAAATAAATTATAAGTAAATATATTTTATTTATTTATATCATATAAAAATCATATAGATCTAAAATGGCTTGTCCATTGTGTCCAAACTGGCTTTTATGCATTGTGAGTATTTTGGCCAAATTATATTATTCTCTCTTCTATGACACATAGGTGATGACTAATGTGGCGATGATGTGGATAAAAATGTCCATCAAAATGTTGCTTACCATTGGAAGTGCTCTTAGAGAGAAGAAAATAAGAATATGTATGGACAATTAGTAAGAGAGACAAAAAATGTTGCTCACTCTCTCATCCAAATAAACAAATTTCCATCAAAATTTGCAGTGCTCTTACTTTTCATTAGTATATATTTATTACTTAGCATTCTAATTAAGCAGCTTGATTGGGGGTTCAGAAACTTCATCAGAATGAAGAGACTCTCCTTCCTACCTCAGCAATTTGGTATCCTTGGGTTGTGCACAAGAAAAAACAATTAAAAAAAAGTTTAAAAAAGGAATCATTATCTTAGACGGAGAAACTTAATTATCAAATTAGATTTTTTTTTTTGTTATATACAATTGTTTTCGCAATTTCAAACCGGGAGCATTAAAGTCATCCCAATGTAGCGTCTACAGTGGGATTCGACCCCGGACCGACCCTATGAACGATCATATTAGAATACTGGTTAATTTTCTTGATCTTTCGAATCCCACAAGAAATTTACTTCTTTTTTCTTTATTTATTATTATTATTGGCTAGTCAGGATGTAAGTTGGGGGACTTCCAATAATAAAAAACTTATATTTTGTATGGATGAAATTTCAGCATGTGCGTGGAAGTAGGAAGTTAGGAAGGAATATGGTAAAGGAGAATTATTAAACTACGCTAAAGTCTCAAGGAGAATTATTAAACTACGCTAAAGTCTCAAGAGTTGCAGAAAATTTTTGAAAATTTGTAGATAATAAAGCGAAGCTGTGCCCACGGTTGGGATTTTATAGGCAAAGAAGACAGTTGAAGGGATGCTTTAATCTGAACCGTCGAAATTGAAACGTTCTGATCTGGGCCGTTGAGATGAAACGTGTGGAATAGCAGCAGGCGCAATGATGAAATAGCCTGAAAAAGCACTTTTCAGAAAAAGTAGACAAAGAGAGTCAGGCACGGGTACTGATGACGTCACTTCACTATCTATTGCATTTAATGAGCTGAGGAACCGAGGAGACCTCTAGGACTTAACCGTTATCTGCAAAACACTGAGGAAACGTGAAGGAGAAGACTAATAATTGAGTAACTGAACCAAGGGAAAGATCCCCGATTCTAGTATCGAAAGATCAGGAGTTGGAAGACACGACGAACTAAAAGTCCCTCGTGTCTTGGGGGCAAATGATGGGTCCGACTACACCCGTCAGGCCCTTTAACGGGAAGGAAACGACGAACAGGCCCACCAGGCCCAAAATGAAGGTCAAGATGACCTAGGAGAAGGGTCCCGACGAAGGGAGTCCCGACGAGACAAGGTCCCGAACAGAGTCGGTCCCGACAGCGGAGCTGGAAGCTCCCGATGAGAAGCCTTTAAGTAGGCCCCGATGATAAATCCCTGAGAATGATTGGCCCTGTCACGATGACGAGGGGCCCCGAGCGGTGACACAACGAGATTAACTCTGGAGTCCCCGACGAGAGTCGGGACTCGGTACTAGAGGATAAGGCCAAGATATGCGGGGCGTGGCCGAGATACGCGGAACGTGGTTAAGATACACGGAGCGTGGCCGAGATACGCGGGGCATGGCTAAGATATGCGAGATCATGGTCTAGATAGACGGGATCACACCCGAGATACACGGGATACGGGCTAACCACCCCTAACGGTTCACCAGGTACCTGAGGCATCTCTTCGCCTATAAAAGGGCAAGAGGTCACCTCAGAATTTTTACGTTGAGTTCAATATACTTTGAGATTACTGCTTGCCAGTCATACGAAATACTCATTTAAGCATCGGAGAGGGATTCTGGGTCACCGCCCGGTCTATCCCCTCTTGCAGGATTGCGTGGAGCGAAGGAGCCAGGATTGCCGTCAAAGTCCATACCGGAGTTCCACCGTGATCCAACATTGGCGCCGTCTGTGGGAATCAAACAAAAAGTTGATATGCCTTCTACTCGATCGATGGCGGCTGGCAAGAACAGAAGACAAGGACAATCTGGTGGCTCCCGTCACCCCGCTGCAACGAATCTGGATTCAGTACCGGAACAGGAGGAAAACCAGAACCATCCCCCGACTGAGCTCTCCCAGACAGGGGGGCACAATGGATCGCATCCCGAAGATATTGCTCCTCAACACCAGGGCAACAGGGGGCAGGAGGCTCCCCCAACTGCAGACTTGACAAAGGCCGTGGCAGAAGCCATGCCCATGTTTCTGGCGGCCGTAGAGGCTCTCTTGGATCGGAGAGAGGCTGCGAGGAGGCAGGAGGAGATGCCCCCGTTGGAGGAAGTGGCCCCGCCAACAGAGGATCGGAACGCACAAGCAGTCCCGCCCCGAGGCCAGGACGGGAATAGGACAACCGGTCAGCCGGAGAGGTTCGTGGTTGATGGGCCAGGACCAGTACAGCACAGGACCATTCCCCTGAATGGTCCCATCACTCCCGACCAGGTGGTAAAAATCGTGAACATCTGTATGGGAGAACAGAAGCCATTGGTGTCGGAGCTAAGGGACCGATCTACTCATCCCTTCGTCCCCCGACTAATAGACACCCTCGCCCCGCCAGGGCTGGGTATCCCCGAAATTAAGGAGTATGACGGTGAGGGAGATCCAGTTCGTCATGTCCAAGCATCTTATGGCGTGTCTGGGTAGAGCCCCGAACGAAGACATAGTGTGTACACTGTTCCCAAACACACTTGGAGAAAGAGCCCTGACCTGGTTCTTTAGTCTGCCCCCAGGCTGCATTACCTGCTGGGCGGACATGCACGATCGTTTCATTCGACAATACCAGGGCCGCAGACGCTTGTTGAAGAGCGTAAGATCCCTGACCCAGGTGGTGCAGAGGCCCGACGAGTCACTGGCACACTATTACCAGCGGTACACAGCCAGCGTAGCAGAGATAGACGAAGAAATCTCGGAGGGCGAAACCATCCGTACCTTTATTCGGAACCTGACAGCCCCCTATGGTTCCGACCTGATGCACAACGTGGCTGAGAAAGCTGTGTGGAATATGGAGGCACTACAGAAGAGGGTGAAACGGCAAATCGATGTCCAGGAATCGAAGATAGCCGCGGGAGAACTGGAGCCCCCAAAGTCGAACAAAGGGAAGCAGTCGGTTAAACCTTCTGACGATCACAAGTCAAAGGGCAAACCCGACAGTAGTAGGAATCGAGGCCGCCTGGATCGAAGGGACGATAGGCGTTCTTCAAGGAAGGATAAGCGAGAGGATCTTGACATTCCTCTCAACTGCTCCATGGCGGAAGTGCTGACGGTCATGGAACGACAAGGTATTTCCAAATACCCCCCAAAGAAAGATGGAGAATTCCTGGGATCTCGCACGGATCGCTACTGCCGATTTCACCGTGCAAATGGTCACGACACCAACCACTGTCGGGAACTGAAGAAGGAGATCGAAAAGCTGATCCAGAAGGGGAAGCTCAAGGAATTCGTCGGGGATAAGCGGTGCCGATCCCGCTCTCGATCGCGGTCCCGTTCCCGATCCCGCGATCGGTCCCCAAAGAAGAAAAGGACCGACCCAGAGTCATCCGGTGCTCGTAAGGAGAGATGGGGCACTATCAATGTGATTCATGGAGGGTTTGCTGCTGGAGGTGATACCTCATCCGCCCGAGAGGTTTATGCCTCTAGAATCCCTACGGCGGTGGTGTTAGGAAAGAGGTCCCGATCCTGGACCCTGAAGGAAGAAATGGTGATCTCCTTTTCGTCGGAGGATCTAATAGGCGTGGAAACTCCGCACGACGACGCCTTGGTGGTAACCTTGGATGTAGACGAGTTCGAAATGAAGAGAATTCTAATCGACGGAGGGAGCTCCTCCGACATTCTATTCATGGACGCCCTGGAGGCTATGGGGAAAACGAAGAAAGATCTGAAGGAGGCAAACTTCCCGATGGTTGGGTTCTCTGGCTCGACCTCCTATCCGCTAGGAGTAATCACCTTACCAGTGGAGTTTGGTAGTGGGTGGAAATCAGAAAAGAGGAACGTGGAGTTCGTGGTAGTTGATTCCGCGGGGACTTACAACGCGATTATCGGGAGAACCACCATCAACCCTCTGATGGCGATTGCCTCGACAGTACACCAGAAGATGAAGTTCCCGACCGACCATGGGGTCGGAGAAGTCAAGGGTGACCAGGTAGCTTCCCGAAAATGCTATGTTAATGCCACCCGAAGGAGGAGGCGAGAAGCCATGACTGTCCTCCAGACAGATACAGATCCTAGAGAAGAGTTTGGACGTCCCGCTCCCGTAGAAGATCTGAAAGAAGTCGAGATCGATGGACCCCAGAGGAAGGTGAAGATCGGGTCTGCTCTGACTGGGGAGACAGCCCAAAAATTGATAGAGCTGTTGAAGGAGTTCAAGGAGCTGTTTGCCTGGTCCCCGAGCGATATGCCAGGAATCAGCCCCGATGTGATCGTACACGAGCTGAAGATAGACCCCGCGATCAAGCCTATCACGCAGAAAAGGCGCCTGATGGGCACAGACAAGAAGATCGCGATCCAGCAGGAAGTGGGCAGGTTGCTCGATGCTGGGTTCATTAAGGAGCTCCGATTCCAGACTTGGGTTGCTAACCCAGTGCTGGTGAAGAAGACTAACGGGAAATGGCGAATGTGTGTGGACTTCCGCGACTTGAACAAGGCTTGCCCAAAGGACTGTTACCCACTCCCGAGAATCGACCAGCTGGTAGATGCCACGTCGGGACATGAGCTGTTGAGTTTCATGGATGCGTATTCAGGCTACAATCAGATCAAGATGGCCAAGGAAGACGCTCCCCATACAGCATTCTATGCAGACAGTGACATCTATCACTACGATGTCATGCCTTTCGGGTTGATCAATGCTGGGGCAACCTACCAACGGATGGTGAACAAATTGTTTGGAGATATGCTAGGAGAAACCATGGAGGCTTACGTGGATGATATGCTGGTGAAGTCCCGACAAGCCGAGGATCATGTGCACAACCTAACCATGGCATTTGAGCGAATGAGGCTACATCAAGTTCGCCTGAACCCGACGAAGTGCGCCTTCGGAGTCCACTCAGGAAAGTTTTTGGGCTTCATGGTGAGCCAGAGAGGAATCGAGATGAATCCTGAGAAGCTAAGGGCAATCGAGGAGATGCAGTCTCCGATTAACCATCAAGAGGTACAAGTGCTGAATGGCCGACTAGCTGCAATGAATCGCTTCTTGTCCAAAGCCAGCGACCGATCAATGCCGTTTTTTGAAGTCCTGAGAGCCAACAAGAAATTTGAATGGACTGCCAAGTGTGAAGAGGCGTTCCAAGCACTCAAGCAGCACCTTCGCACCCTCCCGCCGTTGGCGAAACCGGTTCCGGGCGAGCCGCTCTACCTTTATTTGGCTATTTCTGAATTTGCCATTAGCTCTGTGTTAGTAAAAATTGTCGAGGGTAATCAAGTCCCCGTCTATTACTGCGTTTGCTAAATCTGAATTAAACTATCCCGCCGTTGAGAAGTATCTCTTTGCGCTGATTATTACTGCTCGGAAGCTAAGACCTTATTTCCACGCACACGAGATCACTGTGCTGACAAACCAGCCGTTGAAGCATTTCTTGAACCGACCGGACGCGTCGGGAAGACTAGTGAAGTGGGCAGTAGAGCTTAGTGAATTTCGAATACACTTCGCTCCAAGAACGGCTATCAAGGGCCAGGCGTTGGCGGATTTTATAGCAGAATCTACAGCCCCCGGTCTGGAAGAAGCGGGCTCTGTAGAGGGGGCAACCATGGAGGTCCCGATAGAAGAACAACCAGAGAAGGCAGAGCAATCAGAACAGCCAAACGAAGAAAATACCTAGGAAATGTACACGGATGGCTCCTCGTCATCAGACGGATCAGGAGCGGGCTTTTTGCTGATACCACCAGGTGAAAGTGAACCACTCCGATACGCCTTAGCTCTAACATTCAAGGCCACAAATAACGAGGCAGAGTATGAAGCTCTTATCACGGGTCTGAAAATTGCTAGAGGCACGGGAGTCGATCACTTGAGAGTAAAGTGTGATGCAGCTTTGATCGTAAACCAGGTTCAAGGGCGATACGAAGCAAGGAGCCCGATAATGAAGAAGTATCTGCGAGAGGTACAAGCCTTAAAAGAGAGCTTTAAAAGTTTCGACATCGAGGCAATTCCGAGGGAAGAAAACATAGAGGCAGATGCCTTGAGCAAATTTGCCCTGGGGGCACCCTTGGAGGAAAATCGGAAAGTGCACTTCCTGGAGAAGGTGATCTTATCAAGCATCGACCCAACATAGGTGTGCGCCATTGAAGCGAGATCAGAGGAGGAGCCAACTTGGATGACCCCGATAGTCGCGTACCTGACTACGGGGGCAGTCCCCGATGATAAAGTGGCAGCGGACAGGGCACGTCGGATCGCGGCCAATTATGTGATGCTAGACAATCAGCTATACAAGAAAGGTTGGTTCTCGACTCCGTACTTGAAATGTGTGGCGGAACCCGACACCAATCGGATCCTGAAGGAGGTGCACGAAGGAGTCGCGGCTTGTCATGAAGGGGCCCGATCCATCATGAGGAAAGTGCTAAACTTGGGCTATTATTGGCCCACGATGAGCAAAGAAGCAACGGCGTTAGTCCGATCCCGCGACGTGTACCAGAGGTATGCCCCGAGTATCGTGGCTCCGGCCGCTAATCTGACATCCATCAAGAGCGCATGGCCCTTCGCACAGTGGGGCATCGACTTGGTGGGACCTCTTCCACAAGCACAAGGTCAATGTAAGTATTTACTTGTAGCAATCGATTATTTTTCGAAATGGATAGAGGCAAAGGCGTTGGCCAGAACGACGGGGAACCAGATCGTCAAGTTCCTCCAGACCCATATCGTGTCCAGATACGGGATTCCTAAGGTGGTGATCAGCGACAATGGTCCACCGTTTAACGGCTCTCAGGTGAGGGAGTATTTGGAGGAGTTGAACATCGAGCATCGGACAGCTTCTGTGCGCCATGCTCAGACTAATGACCAGGTAGAATCAGCCAACAAAATCGTGATGGACGGCCTCAAGAAGAGGGTCTATGCCTTGAAGGGCAAATGGCTGAACGAACTGGAAAATGTGCTTTGGGCAGTTAGAACGACACCCAAACGATCAACGGGGGAGATTCCGTTTGGCCTCGTTTATGGCACGGAAGCCGTCGCCCCCGTAGAGGTAGCTGTGGCGTCCCATCGGATGAGATATTACGAGCCTTTGACGAATGATGAAGTGAGACGTCTGGACTTATACTTACTCGAAGAGAAGAGGCGGGAAGCCGATGAAGTCCAAGCTCGAATGCGATTGGCGACGGCCAGGTACTACAATCGGCGAGTGAAGTCCCGACAATTCTTCGTCGGGGAGCTGGTTTGGCGTCGCAACGAGTTCACCCTTTTGGATCGAATCAACAAGATGTCACCAAAATGGGAAGGACCTTATAAGGTCGTGGGGATGCCAACTCCAAACGCATACAAGTTGGAAGACCTCGATGGCAGAACGTTAAAGCATTCTTTTAGTGGCGAACACTTGAAGAAACACCATGCTTGAAGAAAGTCGCCTTAAGTGGTGCCCGATATTAAATCGCCTTAAGTGGTGTATGTTGTTTATCGTTTAATTCGATGTAAGCCAATTTTATGCCGTCAATAAATAAAGAGGTTGCTTCCAATAAGAGTTGTTCTTAGATTTATTCTAAGTATCAAAAAGTCGCCTTGAGTGGTGCACGATATTAAGTCGTCTTAAGTGATGCACCGTTCTTAGATTTATTCTAAGTATCAAAAAGTCGCCTTGAGTGGTGCGCGATATTAAGTCGTCTTAAGTGATGCACCGTTCTTAGATTTATTCTAAGTATCAAAATGTCGCCTTGAGTGGTGCACGATATTAAGTCGTCTTAAGTGATGCACCGTTCTTAGATTTATTCTAAGTATCAAAAAGTCGCCTTGAGTGGTGCACGATATTAAGTCGTCTTAAGTGATGCACCGTTCTTAGATTAAAAGTCGCCTTGAGTGGTGCACGATATTAAGTCGTCTTAAGTGATGCACCGTTCTTAGATTTATTCTAAGTATCAAAAAATCGCCTTGAGTGGTGCACAGTATTAAGTCGCCTTAAGTGGTGCAAATTAATAAATCGCCTTAAGTGGTGCAAATTAATAAGTCGCCTTAAGTGTCGAGGTTTCGACTTAAGAAAGCGTAGTAAAGCCACTGGGAGAAGTGCGATAAAAGAATCGGAACTAAGAAAGTCCCGATGATTACAAAAGAAGGAGAACATAAAGGATTCTGACAATAAGCAGTTAGGCCTAATCCTTGTTAGCGGCATCAACAGGAACAGGGTCCGCAAGGTCTGTTGCAGAAGATTCCACAGGGTCAGCCGTTGGAGGATTGGCTATCGGGGTCACGGGATCGGGGAGTTTCCGATGAAGAAGTAGCTCCTCTTCACTCTGAACTTGTGGTATGCATTTCCGGCCTTGAACATCGGCCTCTTTGGTGGAAATGATAAATCCTTCCCGGAGAGCTGCATCATAAGCAGTGCTGGAAATTTCGTTCAGAACATAGTCAAAGTTGAAAGGCTTCCTTCCCTCGAAATCAGACCCACTATCTGAAAGCAGCCATTGAAAGGCACGTTAGGTTTTTCCGGGAAATTACAATTAAACTAAGCAAAGATGAATGTGAAGGATGGAGAAGAAATCCTTACCTGACATTGCCGGAAAGATGGCCGAAGAAACGCTAAAGTCTCAAGAGTTGCAGAAAACTTTCGAAAATTTGTAGATGATAAAGCGAAGCTGTGCCCACGGTTGAGATTTTATAGGCAAAGAAGACAGTTGAAGGGATGCTTTAATCTGAACCGTCGAAATTGAAACGTTCTGATCTGGGCCGTTGAGATGAAACGTGTGGAATAGCAGCAGGCGCAATGATGAAATAGCCTGAAAAAGCACTTTTCAGAAAAAGTAGACACAGAGAGTCAGGCACGGGTACTGATGACGTCACTTCACTATCTATTGCATTTAATGAGCTGAGGAACCGAGGAGACCTCTAGGACTTAACCGTTATCTGCAAAACACTGAGGAAACGTGAAGGAGAAGACTAATAATTGAGTAACTGAACCAAGGGAAAGATCCCCGATTCTAGTATCGAAAGATCAGGAGTTGGAAGACACGACGAACTAAAAGTCCCTCATGTCTTGGGGGCAAATGATGGGTCCGACTACACCCGTCAGGCCCTTTAACGGGGAGGAAACGACGAACAGGCCCACCAGGCCCAAAATGAAGGTCAAGATGACCTAGGAGAAGGGTCCCGACGAAGGGAGTCCCGACGAGACAAGGTCCCGAACAGAGTCGGTCCCGACAGCGGAGCTGGAAGCTCCCGATGAGAAGCCTTTAAGTAGGCCCCGATGATAAATCCCTGAGAATGATTGGCCCTGTCACGATGACGAGGGGCCCCGAGCGGTGACACAACGAGATTAACTCTGGAGTCCCCGACGAGAGTCGGGACTCGGTACCAGAGGATAAGGCCAAGATATGCGGGGCGTGGCCGAGATACGCGGAACGTGGTTAAGATACACGGAGCGTGGCCGAGATACGCGGGGCATGGCTAAGATATGCGAGATCATGGTCTAGATAGACGGGATCACACCCGAGATACACGGGATACGGGCTAACCACCCCTAACGGTTCACCAGGTACCTGAGGCATCTCTTCGCCTATAAAAGGACAAGAGGTCACCTCAGAATTTTTACGTTGAGTTCAATATACTTTGAGATTACTGCTTGCCAGTCATACGAAATACTCATTTAAGCATCGGAGAGGGATTCTGGGTCACCGCCCGGTCTATCCCCTCTTGCAGGATTGCGTGGAGCGAAGGAGCCAGGATTGCCGTCAAAGTCCATACCGGAGTTCCACCGTGATCCAACAGCTTAGATCACCGTTTCCGCATAAAAAATTTCATCTATATGCTAAAATCCAACACTTCAACCACATCAGTTTGCCTACATAATTATATGTTAATAATAATAAATATTAGTGTGTAATTTAATACACTGCATTATGTTTATTCATTTTGTATATATCTTACACATAAGATACCATACTCACATATGTTTTTATACTGTTTTTTACAAATCAGAATTTCATATTCAAATTATATAAAAATAAAAAAAAAAAATCTTAAAAAAATTTATGTTCTAAAATAGTATAGTTTCGAATTTTTTAATTTCAATATATCTAGGTTTTTTTGTTATTACACCTACTTATAACTATTTGTTTTTAAAAGCGAGACTACTTAAGATTACTATTATAAACGTATGCAAACAAAAAAAATGTTAGGTATTATTTGTTTTCATAATAAAATACATATGAAACAGTACTAATGCTACTAAATATCATCATGGAGACTTGAACTGTTATTAAGCAATATTGAGTAAAATAGACAATTATTTATACCATAAAAATATAGTTATAAAAATTACTACATATGCAGACGCTTGTTGAGATATGTGGTTACTCTAACATAGAAATAGAAGTGTATTGTATTATCTTCAGGTTCTACTGCTGATTTAATGCTAAACCTTCACAAAAATGTATGTCTTATAGGGTGTTACCTTATAGACTTTTGGTTAATAAATAAATATATATAATTTTGGAAAATAGAAATTCTATAAAGGGAACGGCTAAAATGAGGTCGACTGGTTTTCCAATCGAATTCTCAGCCACTCATTATCACCTCCTCTAACCTCTTCTCTCTCCTCTCCTCTCACCGTTAGACTTAGACACGTTACTACCTTTCCATTTCCATTTCCATTTTTTCCTTTTCTTTCCCTCATTCTATTCTCTCTCATCTGACATCTCCTCACTTTTCTTTTTTCTTTTTTTTTCCTTTACATTCTTAAGTCTTATATATATATATATAAGAAAAATGAAATCTTCAAATATAATTAAATACTTACAAAAACTGGATATAAACAAGATCTGTCTTTAACCGTCACTAATATTTGTGCAAAAAATTCGACTATTTAACGAATAATTGATACTTGCAGAAGTAAATTGAATTTATTTTAACATATAATTGTTAGAGTAAATTAATAGTGATCATCGATTGAACTATTTTTTTAAGCAATTACAATATATATATATTAAAGTTTAAAAGTTAAAGTTACTTATTGTGTCATGCGGTAAAGTATTGGGAAATTGAAAAATTAGTTTTAAACTAGATCAAATGATTTTTCCACCAAATGATATTATTATCCATTATAGTCAATTATAATTACGTTTCTTTAAATTTTATTAATTGTGCACCTGGACGAAATTAATTATTTTATAAGCAACCATCAAACCTCTGACTTATTATGATGGTTTACCTTGTTGATTTATTGAGTGGATACAATTATTTTTTTTATTATGAATAATAAATAAATAAAACAATCTAAATATAGATATATATATCATTTACTACAAAACTCTACAAATTAGTAATGAATTAGAACCTATCCAAGATGGTTATTATATTAATATGAATTTGTTTTGAGAATATTAACATGATTATATATCTATATCTAACTAAATGAGATTCTATTACTTAAGTTTTAAAAATTATATTATATAACAATTATTTTTGTTGAATAATATCTAATTATACTAGAAGAGTTCGTTATATATATATATATATATATATATATATATATATATATAATAATAATATTATAATAATAAAAGTAAAAAAGTGTAGTATAAAATAGATTAAAAAAAAGGTGAGGAGATGAGAATGAAAGTGGAGATGAGAGAGAATAGAAGGAGGGAAAGAAAAGAAAAAAATGGAAATGGAAAGTTAGTAACGTGTCTAAGTTTAACGGTGTAACTATGTGAGAGGATAGGAGAGAGAAGAGGTTAGAGGAGGGGAAAATGAGTGGCTGAGAATTCGACTGATTTTCAAGTCGACCTCATTTTAGCCGTTCCCTTCTATAAAACCATCCTATATACACCAATTAATACAAACACAGTTCCATTTTTCTTCCTTTTATTTCCTTAAGAATAGAATGCATTTACCTATATTATATGAATTTAAAATAATAATAATAATCGTATTAATAATAAAAGTAATAATATTTTCCTCGTTGAGAAGTAAATGAAATAGAGGTGACCGGGCAAGCGTGAATTTATCAGTGAAGGTCGTCTTCGCTGAGCAAAGAAATCTTCGTCATCCATGAGGAACATCAACAGCAACGTCGGTCAAGATAGTCCCGATTCTAGATTGAACCAGACTCTCCGGAACGTCCAAGGGTACTTCCTTTTCTCTCTTTCTGCAGATCACCCGACTTCCTGCAATTGCATTTCCATTTGCTGTTAAACTCATCATCATTTTGGTTCAGATCTATAGCACTAGTTTCCCAGCTATCGATGCATTTGCTTTATATTGGACGATTTGGTAGATCTGCGACATTGATATATATATTCTTTCTGTTGATTGAGCTCTAGTCAGATTTCATTTCTCTCAAACTTCTCATCACTCGGAGCAGTTTGATGATATTATCTTATAAGTTTATCTAGCTGATTGACTGGGGTTTCTGCATGATCGCAACACTCCAGTCTAGTGTTTATATCTGCATAATTTATCTTTCCTTCATTATTTTCAACTTTTTTTGTGTAGGTTGTTTAAAGGGCGTAGACCTGGAAAAGTTTTGCTGACAAGGGGAGATCCATTAGATGATTCAAGGTCTCCTAAATATGAGAGAAGCCCTTCGGAAAATGATTCTGACCCAAGGGAATGCATTGTCAGGTCATTGGAGGTACTCTAGCATCTTATGATACTTGATGGTGTTTATTTCATTGTCTGTTGGGGAATCGAATGAAATTTTCTTCTGGTTTAGGAAGAAGTTACAGCCAGACAAATGACTTATACCAATTCTAATAAGTTGAAACCTTCAGCCTCAAATGCCGAGGATACTTCTAGTGAAGTTCAGAAACCTACTATTGGTGCCAGAGCTACCGATTCTGCAAGGATAATGAAATTCAGAAAGGAGCTTTCAGGATCAACAGTTATCTTGGGTATAAATGTTGCCTAATTCTCTTTTGCTGTAATTTTCATCTTATGAAGATTTATTTATAATAATTGGTTTGGTGGATCACATATTCTGGGTGATGCATTGGTCCAACTATATTTAGACAACTAACAGCCATGGTCTTCCTTCAGTTCACATCCTTCGAATAAAGATTCATGAGATGAATTTATTTTTGAAAGCTTGCTATGTGGTTAACAAAAAAATTAGCATCTCTATTAGACTTGGACAGTGCATGTTCTGTCTGTAGACAACTGCCATTCATCGATTTTTGCCATATCAAACCCGAATTTAGGTTTCTTTAGTCAAATTCTGGTATAGATCTTATGTAAATTTCATTAGAATAAGTTTTGAGAAAAAGGTTTTGGTTAACCAACGGTTATAGTTATGTGATTTTCATTAGCATAATCTTATATATGTGCTATTGTTGCTTGTAATGTTGGGGAATGTTTTGGTTAATTGATGATATCTATATAAAGAAAGCAAAGAATCCATTAACTATCTCATCCTTCAGTACAACTGGACTTGTAGACTTAAAACTTCAGCTTTCCACATGTTAGGCCTAAATCAGTTAAGAGTGTGGTATTGGATAAGGGTGGACAAATGGAAAAAAAAAAAAATTACTGAAATGATACCTCTTGCAAGTTTTCGGTTACTTGGAAGGAAAGCACGGAAGAGCCTCCAAAGGTCTAGAATTGAGAGTGATATAGGTGTTTAGAAAACTGGGTTAGAGTTAGACTTGTACATTTTTCGTATAGCAGTGATTATACTATTGAGATTTGTATGAGATGATAGAGATGCTAGCATGTCCATAAATATTTCATTTAGATTTTTTGCTTCCACTCCTCTTGGTGCATTACAAATGATATGATATATCCTAACTTCTAAATTTCAAAAAAGGAAAAAAAAATCATTTGCATCAGTTCATTGTGATTTTATTACCTGTGTCACATGCATCTTTTTCTTCATGTAGAGAAGCTACAGGAGTTGGCATGGAGTGGTGTACCCCCATTCATGAGACCTGATGTTTGGCGGCTTCTGTTGGTAAGCTTCATGTTCTGAAATTAGCTCCATTGCTGAAGTTCGTCTTAGAAATATCTACTGAAGTAGACATGTTTATATAATGGACCTAGTTGGTAGGAGACTTTTCTAGTCAACATTTTTTTTTGATTTAGCTATTAATGCAGCAAGCCTTTTGACAGAATAGCTTATTTCGCATAATTATCTTCTAGGATACCTCACCACGGTTGTTGGTAGTTAAAATTATTGAAAAGGTCTTAAGAGTAAAATTTTCATGATCTTAATCCATTAATTTTTAAATGTCCTAACCTTTTTAAAAATATACTGTTGCTGCCTTGCTCGTAACCCTTCTTCTCATTTGATAAATGGACAGTGTTCGTTAGGGGTTCCCCATTTACTGGTTTCACTTGATTATGTATTTAAACCTATGTGATTTTTTTCCTGGCATCTCAGCACTCCAATCAAATAAATAAAGATAGTACTCTGTCTAATCGATGAGATAAACAATTCATAAAATTTGATCAGAACACTTGCATCGAGAGCATTCATGAGTAAACACGCCAAAAAGAAAGGGGAATACAGGGAAGGAGCTGAAATCCTACCAATTATTATGTTTCATCTTAGAGAACTGCATCAATAGTTTAATGTCTATATAGATTTTACTGAATTAGCCTTCAACGGTGGGACGTTTTGTCTGGTCCATTTTCTCCTATCTATTTAAAAAATTTAAGAGGAACTGACAACAGGGATATGCACCATCTAATTCAGACCGAAGGGAGGCAGTTTTGAGAAGGAAGCGCCTTGAATATCTCGACTGTGTTGCTCAGTTCTATGATATTCCAGATACCGAACGATCAGATGAAGAGATCAGCATGCTCCGCCAGGTAGTTTAACTGGTGAAGTCCCATATCAGTTTTGACTTTTGTTACCAACAAACTACTTTACAGTCAGTCTCGTTTAATGATTTTTGTAGATTGCGGTTGATTGTCCAAGAACTGTACCTGATGTTGTGTTCTTTCAGCAAGCTCAAGTGCAGAAGTCTTTGGAGCGCATTCTCTATACTTGGTTAGACTCAATTTTGCACCCTTTGAAAATTATTAACAAGATACTGCAACCATGGTTATGATGGAAACAAGTAAAAGTTGATATTTTAACAAGCTACTTAAGCCATTCATAGGCAAACCAAATTTTAAGACACATGATATTAGTCGTGTTTCACTACTTCATAGAACTTTTACTTCATTCAACCTGCATTGATAGTTCTGCGATTCGGTTCTGCTTTCTGTCTGTCTGATGTCAGTCTGACTCAGTAGTCATAGGGCCTGTTTATATTCTAGTGATTGTTCAGAAAATCTACAAGCAAAGCAGCCCCTCGTTTCCCATGGAATATTCGGTTGTGTTTTATATTCGTGGTTATTGTTACCATTATTCTTGCAGGGCCATCCGGCATCCAGCTAGCGGATATGTTCAAGGAATCAATGATCTCGTCACACCATTTATAGTTGTTTTTTTATCGGAGTACTTGGAAGGAGGCATAGAGAATTGGTCAATCTCAGATCTATCTCAAGAGAGAGTGTCGGAGATAGAGGCAGATTGTTATTGGTGTCTAACGAAGTTGCTAGATGGTATGCAAGACCATTACACATTTGCTCAGCCTGGGATACAAAGGCTTGTTTTTAAGCTGAAGGAATTGGTTAGGCGTATTGATGGTAACCACTCTTTGCTTATCACGACCTGCCATTTATCTATCATTTATGTTCTACCAAAAGTTGAATTTAAAAATCCATGAACAATTCGTATAATCACACAGTAATGATGCCCACCAAATACCAATATCGATTGCCATATTAAATATAGACAAAGAATGATGCTGAAAAATGTGGATTGCCATGAACAGAACCGCTGTCAACACACATGGAGGAGCAAGGCCTGGAGTTTCTGCAATTTGCTTTCCGCTGGTTCAATTGTCTCTTAATACGCGAGGTTTGTCGCCTTGTTTTCTGCAGTATAATCTTTTCTTTATCACTCGATTTAAATTTTTAAACAAACAAAAAGACAAAGTAATCTTGATCGATGGCATTCACTTGTTATGACAGATCCCTTTCCATATGGTAAATCGTTTGTGGGACACATATCTTGCAGAAGGAGACGCCTTGCCTGATTTCCTAGTATACATTTCCGCTAGTTTTCTACTCACGGTGAGTGAGAAGAATAGAGACTGCCAATTTTTAACTTACATATATGTATTTGGAAGTCGTGTTTATCATAGACCATGATGCATAGCATAGTAATGATGAATAAATGTTTGTTGATGATGAATCAGTGGTC
Organism: Clarkia xantiana subsp. parviflora; assembly: GCA_036873135.1. Taxonomy (NCBI): domain Eukaryota; kingdom Viridiplantae; phylum Streptophyta; class Magnoliopsida; order Myrtales; family Onagraceae; genus Clarkia; species Clarkia xantiana. The sequence continues at coordinate 11,227,186 of JAPTYO010000012.1, read as the reverse complement.
TGAGAATCTTCAAAAGTTGGAGTTCCAGGAGATGGTAATGTTCATACAACACGTCCCTACCCAGAATTGGACAGACATGGAGCTGGAGATGGTCCTTTCCCGGGCTTACATGTGGCACTCTATGTTCAACAACTCCCCTAGCCACTTGCTCTCTTAACTAACAACAAACCCCAGATATTACTCTCCGTCTGTTACAACTACAATACGTGTTGCGTAGTGTTTTTACATTGAATCTTATTTAATATCTTGGTTGTTGCTGTGAGTGTGCTAAAGAACATTCACTCATGACATTGTATTTTGTATCGTCTAAGTTAGCTTTGAGTGTTTTTGTTTTTCCTTTTTGTAGTGTATTTTAGTGTGTTTGCCTTATTGTTGTATATTTACTGTGGCTGCCTTATTATGGTTATAGAGGCAACATTTTGAGTGGCTCCTCATTATTGGTGGTAAAGTCATCCCTTGCTATTCTCAACCTTAAACCATTATAGGCTTCTCATAGTACATAATCAAACTTCAGCAACGACAACGGAGCTCCGGCAACGGGTGGGCAGGTTTCAGGCCAAACGACGTGATTCCGGCGAGCTGAGCAGGACGGTCGACTGGGCGGTCAGAGATCTGGACGACGAGCTGAGTAGGACGGTCGCAGCCAGCAGCGGTGGTCGATCCCGATGAAGACTCAAGCGCAGCTGGGCAGACGAGAGCAAAGCAGCGCGGAAAGGCAGCAGTTCGTCATCGGCGCTGGCTGGAGGAATTTGCAGCGTCGTTGGTGGATGAGGCAACCAGCGGACCGAGCTCTGGACGTCGGGTCTGGCGAAGATGGCCAATGTGCCGTGGCAGCAGGCCAGAAACGGGACGGAGCGTAGGTGGCAGCTGGACGGCGATGGCGGAATTGACAGTGCTCCGGCGAAATCCTTGGCCGGCGGGAGGGGCTGACTTTAGAGAAGAGAAAAAAAATAAAATAAAACCTTTTTCACTAGAAGATAAATCTGCACGGGTTCCGAAATCTGATGTAATATTATTGATGTTGTGTGTGTGTGTTTTTTTTTTGTGTCCATTACATTGTAAATCACCTCTATTTATACTAATCTAGGCTTAAGCTAATTAGGAAATAAATATTACAGATTTATTCTAACCATAAATGCTAAATATTCAAAAAATATACTCTAAATATTCAACAAATATTATCTGCAATAAATACAAATAACTATCATAATTTAAGCCAGTCCTATCTTTAGAAACTTCGCAACCTTCCATATTTAAATACTTCCCCTTTTTTAACGCGTCACATATGACATTTTGAACGTGTCATGCGCGGACCAAAATTAGGTGTTTACAGCTTGCCCCTCTTTGGGCGAATTCCCGTAGAACATGTTCGAGGGGATTCGTCCAAAGACGAGTAAACACTAATTTTGGTTGGGAAGTGTATCTTCTTTTGATTCTTCGAATCTTCAAGGAAACTCCTGGCTTATTTCGGACGGTACGAAAAAGTAGAACCTCCGTCGGCGGTGCCCCTGTTGGCAGTGCCTCCATTGGTAGAGCGGAAAAGTAAAGCCTCCAGTGGCGTGCGGGAAAGTAAAGCCTCGGTCGACGGTGCCCCTGTTGGCGTTGCCTCCGTTGGCGGTGCAGAAAGTAAGGCCTCCAGTGGCGTGCAGAAAAGTAAAGCCTCGGCCGGCGGTGCCCCTGTTGGTGGTGCCTCCTTTTGCGGTGCCTCCGTTGGCGGTGCAGAAAGTAAAGCCTCCAGTGGCGTTGGGAAAAGTAAAACCTCGGTCGGCGGTGCCCCTGTTGGCGGTGCCTCTGTTAGCGGTGCAGAAAGTAAAGCCTCCAGTGGCGTGCAGTAACGAAAAGCCTTCAGTGGCGTGACTTGCGAATGCTGAATACTAAGGCTTCGTTCGTCGGGGGTGACTCTCAGAAAGCTGGAAAACTTCAGATCTTGATTGTCGGTTGTGACTTGTAGGAATAGACTGTAACAGCCCTACTCATCATTGAATGGTGACTCGCGAGAGCAGACTGTAACTGTCCCGTTTGTCATGTGACTTGTAGGAACAAAATGTAACAGTCCTACTCATCATTGAATAGTGACTCGCGAGATCAGACTGTAACCGTCCCGTTTGTCATTAGACTCGTAGGAACAAACTGTAACAGTTCTACTCATCCTTGAATGGTGACTTGCGAGAGCAGACGGTAACCGTCCCGCTTGCCGTGAAGTTGACTCGTAGGAACAGACTGTAACAGTCCTACTCATCATTGAAATGCGACCTGCGAGAGCAGACTGTAACCGTCTCGCTTGCCGTGAAATTTACTTTGGAAGACGCCGTGTCGTAGACAATTCACATGCGCATGAACTTTTGTCCCTAATTTTTGCCTAAATTGCGCATGGTGCGACAATTTAGCGGGATCTTTTTTTTTTTTTTTTAATCTATCTTATTCTCTTCTTTTGCCACAGCCGATTGAGAGATTTTCGACCGTGTCCCTCGTTTTCTTAATTTCTCTCCTTTTGCCATGATTGCAATTTCTGAACTTGCAACCACGCCTCTCATTTCCTGATTTTGCCTAGGCCGCCCTTTTGGGTTTTCAACCTAACGGAAGCACTCTTTATTTGGTAGCCGATTAACGGTGGCTGTGACCCGTACTTTATTTTTCGCCTTGATGCGGGAGTATTTGTGGCAATTTGAAGGGTGGTTGTGACCATTTTCTCACCGTATTCAATGTTGCGGGAGCTCTTTTGACTGTAGCCATTTAGAGGGTGGATGTGACCCTTTATTCCTCGTCTCTGATTTGGGAAACACTCTTTTATGTAACCATTTTGAGGGTGGTTGTGGCCCTTTCACTTAATACCCGCCATCGATTTTCCGGGAGCGCTCTTTTGATTGTAGCCGTTTAGAGGGACGACTGTGACCATTTTCTTTTAGGGTTAACAGGTCTTTTGGTCCATGATGTTTGACAACTTTTGGGTTTTGGTCAATGATGTTTTTTTACCTAGTTTTGGTACAATATGTTTGCAGATTTTTTCTAGTTTTGGTCTAACCGTTACATTCCGTCCATTTTTTGATATGTTCAAGTCACGTGATCCACTCTAAACTTTAAATTTAGTCCCTCTAATACTTTCTTAACATTTTTTTTGTTCAATTTAGTCCCGAAGTTTCAAAATTGACCCCAATTGGACAATAGGTCCAATTGAATTTTTGAAACTTCGGGACTAAATTGAACAAAAAAAAAGGTTAGGAAAGTATTAGAGAGACTAAATTGAATAAAATTGAAAGTTTATGGTGGATCACGTGACTTGTACATGTCAAAAAATTGACGGAATGTAACGGTTAGACCAAAATTAGAAAAAATCTGCAAACATATGGTACCAAAACTAGGTAAAAAAAACATCATTGACCAAAACCCAAAAGTTGTCAAACATCATGGACCAAAAGACCTGTTAACCCTTTCTTTTATTTTCCCGCCCTCACCGGGTTCGCGGGATCACTCTTTTTGTGTAGCCGTTTTAAGGGTGGCTGTGACCCTTTCAAATTACTTCCCGGCCTCAAAAGATTCACGGGAACACTCTGTATATGTAGCCATTTTGAGGGTGGCTGTGGCCTTTTCTTTATTTCCCCGCCCTCACTGGATTCGCGGGGTTACTCTTTTATCTGTAGCCATTTGGAGGGTGGCTGTACCCTTTCACTTATTTCCCGCTTTTGATGTTGCGGGAGCGCTCTTTATTTGTAGCCATTTGAAGGGTGCCTGTGGCCCTTTCTTTGTAGTCGTTTTAGGAAAGACTGAGACCCTTTTATTTGTAGTTGATTTAGGGACAACTATGACCCTTTAATTTCTTCACTGCTCTCACAAAATTTGCATGAGCACTCTCTTTATTTTATCTGTAGCCAATTAAAGGTCGGCTATGACCCTAAAGATAAACAGTTTTTTTTTTTTTTTTGCTTTTTTATTTAAGAGAATTAGCCGAAAATAATCAACAACAATTATGTACATGCTCCTAATGGCAAATTGGAAAAATTTTATTCAAAACATCTTCTTGAGAATGACTCAGCTGATTGAGTTAAAATATATTGGTAGTGTCAACGCTCCGTTGTCGTTGGAAATCGCTCCACACCACTCTGCTATAAATTTTTTTTTTTTAGTGTTCTACTTTTTGAGTGAATTTTGACTATTTTGTGAAAAGAAAGGAATTATGGATTATGAGTGGTGAGTGCGTTGATGAAAATGATTGAAAGGAGATGAAAATACGCGTAGAGACACCAAATTTCAACAATAATGAAACATGGGACAACCCATTTTAACATTTCAAACTTCAGATATCTACTTTTAACATAGGGTAAACCTTGGACAGTTTTTTAGTCTTATAAATAATAGGGTTAATTACCAAATTGTTAGTTAAAATTTCACATCAATGTGCAAATTTCTAGTCATTTTTTTGTAGCAAATTGCTAGTTAAACTTTTATATTTTTGTAAAAAGCTAGTTCCGTCAATTTTTTCGTTATTGGACAAAAATACTCCCAAAATTTTTACTATACTAATATAATGAGATGATATTTGATATAAAATTAAAATTCTAAATAATAAATGTTAAGAATTATAAAAAATATAGCTGAAAAATACAAAAAAATAATTTATTAAAATATTTGTACTATAAGATATAAACATTTAAAAAAGTATTTAATTTTAAATATTGAAATTTGAGAGTTATATATTTAATTTTTTTTTCATAATATGTATCATTCTAAAATTTTATTCGAGATTTATATTTAATTTTATATAAAAATTGATGTTATTTTAGAATTATAGTAGAGCATTAGGGTATTTATAGGAAATATATTTCGTCCATAAGAGCATCCAAAATTGTATTACATATTTTGCTTTCATTAAAAGTGTCACACAAGATTTTTATGTGTGGCTTAAGGAATACATAAAATACTTAATGCTTACATAATTGTAGGTTTACAATGGTTTATTTAAACATATTTTATTATTCAATTTTAACAACCAATTAAAAAAATTATAATTAAAGTTTCAATTATTGCATATTTTTTTTATATATATTCGTTATATATATACATATTGATTCATATACATATATATTCGTTATATATACTGGACCTAGCCCGCGCTATGCGCTTACGCATAATATTATGGTCAAATTGTTACAATGATGTCGTAAAGAATGATGCATGCTATGATTAACAAAATTCCAATGATACAGGATCGTGATCGACCCAACCTCGATGATGATACAAGAATGGAGCTAAATGAAAAAGAATGATTTTTGTTAGTAAAACAAATAAATTAAAATCATATAGCATAATTTCATAAATAAATTTAAAAAATAAATTTCAACTTAAATTTCAAATGCTCGAGCAACCGGGAAAGAAAAAGCTACTAAAGAATTTCTGGTCGTTATATATATTCGTCCGGAATCGGTGCCAAACAAAAAAAATGAGGGAGGCTGTCCGCTGATTTGAAAAAAAAAACGAGGGAGGCTGTCCAGAATCGCTGGTTTTGGAATAAAAAAGAGAGCAATTAATTTTACGTAAACATAGTGTTTTCTATATATTTAAGGAATGCTTTATGTAAAAGCATAAAAAACACGTGTGTCTCATTTTTAAGGATTGCTATGTAAAACCACTGCAGCATGTTTTTTTTTTCCACTTTACATAAAAAAATATGTAGGATCCACCTTTATTTAGGCCATATGTAATACCACTGTGGATGCTCCGACTAGCGGAAAAATAAATGGAGCTACCAAATTGCACATCAACAAAAGTTCAATTAACAATCTGGTAAAAAGTTTAATTAGCAAATTACACATTCACATAAAGTTCAGATAACTATTTGTTAATTAACCCTAAATAATAATTATATATATAAACACTAAAAAAGACAGTACTTCATTTTTTTAAAAAAAGGCTAGAGAATTCTACACGTGCGTTGCACGTGCAAATCTGAATAAATAAGTGTAGTTATACATGAGATGAATTATAATATATGATGAATTATATGAATAAATTAATAATACAAATTTCATTAAAAACTACCAATATATGCTCAAAATAACTTGAGTATAAACAGAACTTTGACTTGCTTAACCTAACAAATTTAAGAATCATATTTAAGCACTCGTAGCTAAAGATATGGATCAACTTTATGAAGTTTATTATTTCATCGTTCATGTAAGTTTACCCAATTTTGTTACCTCATCCATATGGAATATCTAGAGAACTGATTCCTTACAACCAAGTCTCTTCTTTATCGATCACAATCTATATGAAGATAATTCTTCATTTTAAGTGAGGTGGTCGTTCTAGCTAGTTGACTAAAACAATGTATTATTGAGAACATTTCTAAACAGAAAAACTGTTGACATCCAACTTAATAATGCAAACATTGAATTCTTACAATGAAATCACGTAATTTAATGCTCAATGAGTGAAACACAACAAGGAAAATTAGATTATCTTACATAATGATTCATATCTTCAAATAATAACATGTCCAATAATTTGTTATACTCATTTGGTTATCGAGCTTTTCTTCCTCATCTAACTTCAAATAGTTTTTTTTTTTCTTTTGAGACAGTGGCAACCTTTTCTCCACCTCCGACCAATCTCTCTTTTATGAGCTCGATTGTCGTATTCTATTTGAGCATTCTTTCCGGCTTCTCAAACTCCTTCATAGTGTATTCATGCAAATAATAAAGACGCGATCAGAGCTTTTGCAACTATAAATTTAACCATTTAAATTTTTGAGTAGGCATGTGCATGCATTTCACTAAAAGCAAATAATTAATTAGAAAGGAATACACAAAAGATAGGCTCTCTTATTATTATTTTTTTTCTAAATAATTCCTGAAATGGAGTTTCTGCATCATGGATTATGCATGTTAACATGTCACTCTTAAAATTACTAACTTTTATTAGGCTTAATAATTACAAAATTCCATATATAGAAATGCGTGTTATTTCCGTACTAGGATTTTGAATATGTAAATGACTGTAAAAAAATATATAGAATAGCTACTACTTAACGGTACTTACTAAAAACACATTTTAAATTTATCATCTATTTAAACAACTTGAGGCATGATTACACTAAAGAATGTAAAAAGATCAAAATAAATAAATATAAAATATATAGTCAGGGTTGCATTGGGAATAATGGAGTAGGTAAACTGGATACAACAACATGCACATGGTCACAAAACTTATCATAAGAACTATAAGGAAATAAAGTTTGTTGGGGAAGTAATACAGACTGTACCATACCTGTAAGTTTGGAACCTTATCATTTGAGCTGATAAACACTTTACGACTTACTACACCCGAAATCATATTAGCATAAAATTATGTTTAGTAGCGAATGTGTAGTCAGTCCTATATTGAGAATATATATAGTAATATAAAGTTGATTATACACAATGTAATTACAAGTTTGGTATTTTTTAGGGAAATATATGTAATTCATTAACATTATAATAGGTGAAACCAGCACAACCCACATGGATGAAGTTTTGGTTAAAAGTCTAAAAATTAAACCAAAATCCAAATGATAATAAGAAACTCCTCTCCCTCTACGATTCATTATTTTCCTATAAACTTTGTATACATTCAAAGGAAAAAAATTACTTTTCAACAAATGTAAAATGTTGAGAATGAAAAAACCCACTATTATAGTAGATAGAAAATATTAAAAATAAAAAACACAAGATAAGAAGCACTAACACAATGAGATAAGATATTCAGAAACTTAATTTTAGATCTTTTACAAATAAATGTGCTAACAACTTATTTTGGATCTTACTACCAACATTCTTTATGGATAAGAAGCACTAACACAATGAGATACCAGTATTAATGAAAATGCATCATACTTAGGAATAACGAATTAACTAATGACAAGAGGCAATATTTATTGAGAAACCAATTGCTATGTCCCCTAATGTATACGAAGATGTGATGGAGCCACATTATAAAGCTTACTACCTGAAAAAGTAATGAAAAACAGTAAAAAAAAATTGCTTTGGTTGAACTTGGGAAAATCACATAGGCCGCTTGAATTGGAACGACTATAACTTTAATCTGAAAAATTTGGCATTTTTCGCAAGATTAAATATCACTACTAAAAACAATTGATCGAAATATAGTGATGAAAGCTTCACCGCAGAGTATAAATCAGAGATAGAACAGACATTTCAGTCTAGGGTTTGAGCAAACAAATTGGGACTATTGGCGGTTGTTTGTGTTTGTCCATTTCGAGTGAGCAAGCTGCTGTCGTATAGGCCGGCCATTGAGTTACTGTAAGATAAAATGTGCCTTTGCAAACATAACGAATTTTGAAAAGGAATGGTGCCGATTCAGTAGGAGGCTTGCGAGATAGAGGGGTAATATCGGGCGTTCGCTGTTGGACGACTTTTTTTGAAAGTCTAATTTTTTAAGTAGAGAGAAAAAGAAAAATAAAAAGAATGTGAGGTAGGCGATGAAGTATGAACGGAGCCGAGTTACCTAACAATTTTATTTACCAAAAAAAACCTAACAAATCTCTTTCTCTGCAACTTCGGAGCAGCTGACAGCAGAGCGCGGACCATGGCGATGAAGCTTCAAGTAGTTGCTGGACTGTCTTGCTCATTGTATTCCTCTTCGGCGAGCTCTGCCAACGGCGTCTGTCTCACGAAGAAGCCGCTTAGGTCCTCTTTCCTCAATGGCGCTGGCGGAGGTTCTTTTCTTCCACCGTTCTCTCTTTGTGATCCTTATTCTAGTCGTAGCTGATTGCTAATTGGAGGCTTTGGATGACGAATTTTTCTAGTTCCAATTCTCAATGCCAAATTTTTACGAGTTCCTATAATTTAATTGACACTGTTGGAGAAACCGAAGTTGGGATGGTAGACGATTATCATCCACTTCGACTATGCTTTTGGAACAGCGTTAGCCTAAGGTTCGAAAAACTTATGGTGGAAAGTTTTATTATATCAGAATAGATGTTGGAATATCACTCTTCCAGCTAGCCTCACCATTTGACTGACTGATGAAACATTATCCGTTCTTTTTCCTATTCTGCGCTGTGAAGTTATTTGTGTAAGTATGTTGCTGTTTGCGATTTCTGGTTCGCTAGTAAAAGATTATATTGATGACATTTTTGCAGCTCACAGTCGTCCTGTTTTTGATGTTTGAGTTCTTGTTCTAGGCTTGGTTCCTTTCGTATTTTCAGGTTATTATCCGGTGTCATACTTCTTGCTAATTGAAAGCGTCTAATGGTAATTTGATTTCTGGCGATCTAGTCTATTGTGGGTTAAATATCAAAAACTCCAATTTTAATTTGATGATACTTTCTCTTTTCAGCAAAATTATCCGTACTTATTTATTGGTCTGTCCCGAGGGATAGTAAAATTTGTGCTGATGACTTCCTTTCTTGCTCTTCCGGCCCTTGGGCCCACTCTCTCATTACTCACATCTAGTCTCATTTGAATAAGTAAAGAGAATTAAGCAGCCTCTTGCAATTGCATGTATTGTGCAGTGGGGTCTTTAAAAGTGGCTCCGATCAGCATTAAATTATACAATGGACATCGCTGTAACAGCAATCTGGGTGGTGGCCTTGGTGTTCGTATGAATCTTTTTGACCGCTTCGCTCGAGTCGTCAAGGTTTAAGCATGGTTCTCTCTCAATGTATATCGATAATGTTACCATTAAGCAGCATGCATTTGATCTCACCATACTTAATTTCTACTAGTTTTATAATTGCAGTCTTATGCAAATGCACTGGTCAGTTCTTTGGAAGACCCTGAGAAAGTTTTGGAGCAGGCTGTTCTTGAAATGAATGATGACTTGATAAAAATGAGGCAAGCGACAGCTCAAGTAAACCTCATAACTTTTGCCTTTCTCCCATTGTTCATGCTTCCATGTGTTACCTTTTTCTTTCCCTGACTGTATAATAAGAGCTATGTCAAAGTGAACGTAACTGGGAAAATAAATATGCAGTGGAATGTGAATTGTTATCATTCTCATTAAGAGATTTATGCTTTAACTCTTTGATGTTTCTTCTGCATTTTTCATTTACATGCTTCTCCAGATTCCAATTGACATCACTTATTGTTATTTTCCTTTTTTCAAGGTAATAGCATCTCAGAAACGGTTAGAAAACAAATACAAGGCTGCAGAACAAGCTTCTGGGGAATGGTAATATATGAGCTCTGTGGTTCCCTAAGATTTTTAATCCAAGTACTTTTGGAGGGCCCGATGATACCACCATAGCCAGATAGTTTATGCCGGTAGTTTTAGCAAAGGTTGAATTTTTAATATAGGTACCGGAAGGCACAATTAGCTCTTTCAAAAGGAGAGGAGGATCTGGCGCGTGAGGCTCTAAAAAGACGGAAATCCTATGCTGTAAGTTGATCTGCATGAAATCATCAAGATATATTAGGTTATAGGGATTCTGTCTTTAATGCTCATGAGGATGGTTATGTTATCCATTGAGTGTCTTGTTTTCTTCCATTTGTTAGAAAAGTCAGCTCAAGTGCATTTGCAGTTCATGTTAATGAACAAAAAAGCCTTTCTCATGCTTAAAACACATCTGCCGGAGTTAGTGTTAGGACTCTGCACTTGTAGGTGATCTCATGATGTCGGAGAAGACTGTCAAGTTGGCTTCTAAGTTTAGTAGTCCTGAACAGATTGGTTGTATTTCCTGCGACATATTCTAATCAAGTAATTACATCACAGTTCCTAGTGAAAATCCTTATTTTTGTTTCTTTGAAAAACAGGAAAGAAATACTTCTAAAGCTGAAACTCGAAAGATTTTCTTTTAAATAGCTACGATGGGGGTAATATTTCTGGGTTTAGAGAACTCTTTTATATAAGCTGCTAAAGATCCCAAAACTGCAGAAATGGCAGGATTTCCGGAGCTCTATAATCTGTTGATGCGCTATTTTATGATGTGAGCCACTGTATGATGGATAGCTTGCTAGTTCAAAGTATCAAAATGATCACCTCAGTTTACTACCTTACTATTTTCTGACCGAACATATCCTATTGAAAAAGCTTTGAAGCTATTCTCTTAACTCTTTTACAGGATAATGCTGCTACTATGAAGACTCAGTTGGATCAGCAGAAAAGTGTTGTGGATAATTTGGTCTCCAATACAAGGGTATGGTACAGTGACATTCTATATTTTTTATTTACGCTCTCATGGATACGTTTTCCAAAGTTACAACGAAAGGTTGTGACTAGGTGGTGCAGTGGCATTCAGTACAACGAAATGTTTCCAAAGTAGAAGTTAGTACAATTCATTATAGTTAACTTACAGGATATATTGTATCTACTTAGTGAAAGAAGTGGATAGCTCAGTTGGTCAAACTTTTGAGAGAGAGCGACGTGCAATACATTTATTGTATGTACTGCATCTAGGTGATGATTAGATGCCCATGCTTGAGAGAATACATGACAAGTCCCAGTTAGAAAATATGGGCTTTGATTTGATGCGAGAAATATATTCAAACAAATAAGTATCAAGCTTAATATGGATTAAGCAGAGAACTAAATGCTGATCATGCTAGATACAGGTAGGTCCTATATTGTCTGATTCAACCATATATGCTAAGAAGGATATTTAAGTTTTCCTCTGCTTTAGGTTTAGTATGCTTTTGGTCAATGATAATTTACTTTGATATCTACCAAGTGCACTTGGAGATATTTCTCGATCAATATACTGCATCATGGTTTTGACTATAGCTGATCGTCGTAATCGGGTAGAGTCCTAGTTTGCATACTTAAGCAAACAGCATTTTAGAGAAGATTGAATGTTCAGTAGTTGTGTAACTCAATCTAGAGAAAAGCGATTTGAGATTGAAGAGACTTCAAAGTCTGGACACACCATTTCATGAGTATGTGGTTCTACGTATGGTTTTCTTTGCATATTCACTGTAGAATGTTATAGCGAAAATGTAACTGACTGTTAGGGATATTATATTATTATTAGTGATAGTGTTAGATCTATTATTAGTGATAAGATTATATTTTATATTTCGGGTTAAAGGTACTTTTGGTGCCACATGTTTGACCTGTGTAGGTTTTTGGTGCCATATGTTTTTTCATTTTGTAGGCTTTTGGTGCCATATGTTTGAGAGGTTGTATGTTTTTGGTATTTTCGTTAGTCAACAGTTAGTTTGACCATTAAATACTTTTATTTTGTTCAATTTAGTCCTCAAATTTATATTTCTAAAATTTAATATTTACAATTTAGTCCTATTGTTTGCTCAAGTCATCGTCCAAGGCCGCCGACCATCACCCACCACCTCCAAGGCCGCCGACCGCCACAAAACGGGCCGGCCACCACCCCACGACACCGGCCACCACCGCTTGGGGCTGAAAACCACCCCAATTGGTGGTGGCCGACCCAAATTGGTGGTGGCTACAGCCCCAATCGGGGCCGTCCACCACCAATTGGGGCCGCGGGCCCCGATTGGAGCCCTCTGTGGCCCCAATCGGGACCGGCGGCCCCAATTGGTGGTGGCCAGCCCCGATTGGGGCTGTACCCACCACCAATTGGTGGTGGCCGGCCCCGATTGGGGCTGTAGCCACCGTCAATTGGCGGTGGCCGGCCCCGATTGAGGTGGCCACCACCAATTGGGGCCGGCCCACACCAATTGGGGTGGTTTTTGGCCTCAAGCGGTGGTGGCCGGTGCCGTGGGGTGGTGGCCGGCCCGTTTCGTGGCGGTCGGCAGCTTGGAGGTGGTGGGTGGTGGCCTTGAACGGTGACTTGAGCAAACAATAGGGATTAAATTGTAAATATTAAATTTTAGAAATATAAATTTGAGGACTAAATTGAACAAAATAAAAGTATTTAACGGTCAAACTAACTGTTGACTAAAGGAAATACAAAAAACATACCTCTCAAACATATGGCACAAAAAACCTACAAAATAAAACATATGCCACCAAAAACCTACACATGTGGCACCAAAAATACCTTTAACCCTATATTTCATATTGTTATCTATTAGAATATCCTATCTATTTAGATTGTACTGGTCTAGTCCTATATAAGGGACACAGTTATTGAATGAGAAGATAAGCAGAAAAGTTATTTCAATTATCTAGTTCTTAGTTAGATTAGTTTTTAGGTTAGATTAGTTCTTCGGTTATCAAGACCCATAACATTTGGTATCAGAGCCGACGATCCTCATGGCCGACGAGATGAATCCAGGGTTCCTATCTCTCTTGAAGGAAGAACGATCCAAAACGACTGCTGCTACAGCCGAACTGGCCAAGGAGATCAGAGAGGAGAGGAAGGCTGATCAGGCCAAGAATGTAGAAGACATATCGCGCCTCGACAAGAAGGTTGAAGCCCTAAGCGCTACTGTGGAAAAAATTATTGCGAAAATAGTGAGCACCAGACCGCCAGCATCCAGCAGTCAGCCGCAGACCCCTATTCAGCCACTGCAACCACCTCCAACTTCCGGCAGCCACAGACCGCCGGAGAACAGCCCGAGCGAGCTGCAGCAATTTCCATCGCCGCTGCTGCTGAAGTCACCGCAGCCACCACCGGTTCAGCCACCGTTTCCCAGTCTGCCGCTGCCTCCGCCACCACCACCCAGTCTGCCTCCGCCACCCAGTCTGCCGTCACCGCTTACCCTTCAGCCGCCACCACTCATCCGTAATCATCCCCAGATGAAGTCTGATCTGAGCCGCCAGAAATATGAAACCCTAGAGCATAACAACTCTTCATATTTACCGTTTGCCCCTTCTTTTCAAAAACACCAAATTAGACCCCCAGAAAGTATATTGCTTTTCAGCCCCTCCCTTTAACCCCAGAAGAACTTTACCCCTAAGTATTATATGATGCGCGAATACCTGAACAAGTGACATTATTCATCAATCCTCAATGGAAGATGGATTTTTGAGGTTGAGGACAAGCTCGTTTTTCCAAGTCGGGAGTAATGTTAGGGATATAAGTATCCATAATATATTGGAATATACTATTATTAGTGATTATGTTAGATCTATTATTAGTGATAAGATTAGATTTTATATTCCATATTGTTATCTATTAGAATATCCTATCTATTTAGATTGTACTGATCTAGTCCTATATAAGGGACGCAGTTATTGAATGAGAAGATAAGCAGAAAAGTTATTTCAATTATCTAGTTCTTAGTTAGATTAGTTCCGCGGGTTATCAAGACCCATAACACTGACCTTTTTCAAACTTTTTGAATCTTTCATGAATTCCATTGTTGGTAGCTTTTGGAGAGCAAAATACAAGAGGCAAAGTCGAAAAAGGATACTCTGAAAGCTCGTGCTCAATCTGCAAAGTATGCTTCTCTTCTGTTTACTTTCTCTCTCGCTTGATTTTTATAACTTGGTATCTGTCGGCAGAGTTATCCTATAAAAAAAACCGTCAATGTTCATGACCGAAACTGCTTTTGGCTTGAACCACGCCTTACCAGTAAAATAAAAGGTGTAGATATGCATTGGATACTTGTAATGATTCGTGGCTTTTTTATAGGACCTCAACCAAGGTAAGTGAGATGTTAGGAAATGTTAACACAAGCAGTGCCCTCTCAGCTTTTGAAAAGATGGAAGAGAAAGGTACTTCTCTCTAGTCATATGTTTTTCGTTTGGTTGCTTCTTGAACTTCCGGATTCTCTCATTAGTGTTATACGATGAAGGCATAGTGCAGTGCCTGTGAATGTCATGCTCATTTGTCTTATTCCGTCATTCCGTGTTTGTTTTATTGATTACACATGGAAATAGGATGGAAAATCCATACACCGTATGCTTTTTTTTTTTGGCGATACATACACCATATGCTTGCTTTTGTGTTTTCTTCCTGCATATCCTGAAATAGGGTTATATTCTCTCTTTTAGTATTAGCAATGGAATCTCAATCAGAGGCTCTTGGTCAGTTGACTAGTGATGATCTTGATGGAAAGGTAACACTCTGTCTGGTTTCTTATTTTCCTTGTGAATTCATGTTTGAGTTCACTACACTCTCTGATTTTGCTTCTGCAACAAAAAGCTGCAACTATTTCTGTATGCCTGCCTGCAACTCTCTGTATTTTAGCTGATGCATAGATCGAGTTTTTTTTAATGGACTTACCATCAATACTAATTTAAAAAAATAATAATCAAATGCTGATCATTAGAGAAGTGGGTAGGTCTGTTCTATTTCCCTTTTTTATTTTGGGTGCGTCGGTAGGTCTATTCAAGATATGTTAAAGTAGTAGTTTGTTTCTAAGTAGGAATTCTTGAATGAATAAATAAATATGGATCAATCAATGTAAGAAACTAGTTAGAAAGGATACAACATAAACGAGTTGCACAGTATCACACAATGAGTTATTATTATAATTAGGGGGTTCGTATGGATTAGATTGAAATTGTTTATGCATGTATCGGTGGCAGTTTGCATTGCTGGAAAGTACATCAGTTGATGATGATCTGGCCAACTTGAAGAAGGAACTTTCTGGCAGTGGTAGCAGCACAAAGGTAAGTCTGCTCCTCCTCCTGGGCTGTTTGTAAGCAGCCTTCAATAAGTGGTGTTTTGTTGATGTCGATTATAATTTGAAGTAAAGCTGTACACCACAAAATATATATGAATCATTCAGTCAGTCATTCATTTGTGTTGCCCTAACAACGATGCCTAACAGAAAGGAGAGCTTCCACCCGGGAGAAAGTTCAGTTTTGAAGAATCGGAGGTAGAAAAGGAGCTAAATGAGTTGAGGCAGAGGGCCAAGGAATTCTGACTTTACCTCCCCTTACAATCTGTTCTTCATTCATTCACTCATCATATTCATTCTTCAGTTCCCAATCAATCCCAGGTTATTTTCCTCTTCTTTAAAACAGAGAATAAACGTTGTACAGTTAGTTACATGAGACAGTTAAAGACATTTAATAATATATATATATATATATATATATATATATATATATATATATATATATATATATATGAGGTGAGAAATGCATTATATTAGTGATATTTTGCTATGATTGCTGGTTAGCCTTCTCAACACCAAAAAATTATAAACTACGGCAACTGGCTATAGGCATTTTGTACTGATTATTTGGTTGATAGTATAGGCATCTTGAAAGCTAGCATGGCTTCAAATTGCCATTCTAATCGTTTGCAATTGATCCCCAAGAATGTCGGGCTTAGCCGAGTCTAAAACTTAGCCCCAGTTGATTAAGAACCTGACGAAACCATCATTGATATCTTTGGCCGAGTCAATGATTGTAAATTCCTTACTCAATGCCTCATCCGGGTTGGTTAGACGTTCTGATGATAATCTAACCAGCCAAGATATTGAATTTCAAAGTTGGTGGAAGTTCAGAATGGGCGATAGATTCTTCATCCGCAATGCACAAGTATAGCACCCCTTCAGTGAAGTCAAGAGTGCAATTGTCGAATACTCGGTCAAATTCGACTATTTCTTGGCTCATACCAAATTTATTCATGTATGCATTAACTTTCTATCTTATGGTGATTCAGATGGTGCCGGACCATGATTTTTTGGGCGATATTTTAGTTACCCCAGAATTAAGGGTAGGATACATGCATGCAGGAGAGGATGAGATTGTGAAGATGAGAAAAGCTGCTGCTGGAGTTAGTATGATTATGAGTGAGGAGAAGATGCGTATAACTATGAAGATGAAGGTGTGGTACGAAAATGTTAGGTTCTGCGTATCGGGTCGTCAATCTGAATGGCCAACTTACGGGTAGATTCCTTTCCTTTGCAATCCGACAGTCCATTTCCGCAATCCGCTACCTCGCACCTTCTTCGCGATTCTTCTTCTCGTAGACCTGCACGAGCGGTAAGCCAGGAATGCTACCGGCGAACCCTCTTCGATGTTTAAATTAGAACAATGTAGAGAGAGAAAGTAGAGAGAAGGGAGCTTAAATCATGCAAGTGTTATCATCTTAGTAAATGAATAGGGGTGGAGTTCTATATATAGGCTCAAAGGAGATTAAGACGGTTAATTACACCGTTAACTCCTAAACGAGCACGGTTAACAAGTAATAAAGGGGTTAAACCTTAGCAAGCATGGAGAAGGTTAGTGATATTTTTTAAGTGTCGGACGTGCAAAGTGAGGTCGGATCGTCACGAGGGACGATTTGAAGGACAGTGTTCCGGACGCCGCGAACACCTATTGGGCGGGAATATCGTGTGTCGGAGGAACGTCGGGACCTTTGGGGTCGGACGAGAGGTCCGACCCCAGAGGATTGGGATCGGACCAGCTGGGTCCGACCTCTCCCTTGGGAAAATCGGACAAGCCAGGTCTGATCTCACCCTTGGTGAGATCGGACCCGACAAAATATATGGGCGAGCGTTTTTTCTCTCGTCCGGACCATTTCGCTGCGGGTGACGTGTTCGAGTCAAAGTTTTGTTTTATAATCATTCGTGGGGTAATTAAAATAATACAACCCGAATGAAAACAGGTCTAAATTGAGCGTATATCCATCACGTGCCCCTGAGTCAACCAATGGCTTAACCCTTGATTGACTCTATTTTACGATAGGATGACGCGCTCAATTCAAGCCTGTGATTTTACCTCTTGATGAATCTGTCACATGTCCGTAATCGTACTGCCGAGTCTTATCCTCGTTTATCGGGACAAGAAAAATTCAGACATTAGCACAGACATGTATATATTCTGACATGTATCCGAGAGATGCGGGGATGACAAAAATCTTGTTTCCCTATCTTAATGTTTAAAAATGTAAGTAAGGGTGGGGACATAAAAGAATCATAATTATAGATAAAATGAATATCTAACTCATGTCGGTATGTCCGTACAGAGTAATTCTATATGCAAAAAATATACTAATCATGTATGGAAAATTCTAAGTATAGGATGGATGATGAATGGGTATAGAAATACTAACATGGGTGGAGATGTAGTTAACCATAGTTATAAATGAGTACAGTTGTCATCTTTAATCCTAGCCTTTAGATTTTCTCAATTTGAATTAAAGGTGGAGATTAGAGCATTTCTAGAAAAACCCTACCATAATTTATTATAAAGGAGAGAGAACGGATTACCATTTTTAGTAGCCACCATCTTCTTCTCCACTAAGCTATCTTTTCTTGAGAACCAAGCCATTCACTTAGCTCGATTTTGGGAGTGTGACCGAAATCACTCACCACAGAAGGAAAGGGATTCCGGTGTGGCAGAATTTGTGGTGGCCGGCGAGATTAGAATCTCCGGTGGACTGCCAGTCGCGGCGGACGACATGGAAGCTCCGGCAACAGCCTCAGACAGCGAGGGCGGGACGAGCTGCGGTTTCCGGCGGCGGAGGCGAGGCAAGTGGCAGCTCCGATCGACGGAAATGGAGGAGACCGGAGGCGATTCTGGCACATCCCAGCGGCTGTGACGACTGGTGGCATTGGTGGTTCCGGTCCGACGATGGTGAGCTTTGAATTTCGAGCCAACCATTCGTATTGGTTCGGGTTTTCCTAAGGTTCAATCTTTTTTCCGTTTTCGTATACGTATTGGATGTTCGTATTTTGATTGCCCATACTTGACTTGTGATAATTTCCCGATTGCTTGTATCGTTGTCGTATCGATTGGATATCCATTTTCTCGAAAATACCCTTTGCACGTGTGTATAGATTTTACTTGCATGATCACGTCGTTTTTTGCTCGTACATGTACGGTCATTGTCACTGTGAGCATAGTTGTATGTATGCGGTCGTTTTCATAGCAAAAATAGTTTTTCGCGTACAGTTTTCGTTGTTGACGTGGTTGTAAGTATGTGGTTCTTCACTCAATGATTTCTTCTTGATCTTCATGTGACGAGATTGTCGATGCGTTGGCGTTGGGTTACTTTGGCATGTTTTTGGGACGTTGCTCTGCTCTGACCTTTGATTCGGTGTTGTAGGTGCTTTATTCGTGGTGGTGTGATAAGACTCAGACCTTTCAACGACGGTATATTCTGAAGAGGATGAGTAAGTTCTTCATTCCCTCTACTCGCCGCGTTTCTTTCCTGACTTTAGTTCGGAGTCGAGTTCTAAATCAGACTATTCATCCGAGTATTCATCCGAGTCGGATTCTATCCTGAGTCTAGAAACTATTTATGATTCTGAGTTAGGTTCCATGCCCGTATCTGTGAATCAACTAAAACGGCCGCAGTACGACCAGCATATCGAGTTAGGTGATATTTTTTCCTTTATATGGACCGTTATACCCTTTCCGCCGATCCTTGGGCAATATTTGTGGCACTGTGATGGTGCCCCCGGCTAGGACGGTCGCCGTATACACAGCTCAAATTCGATATGGCCTACGTCCCCTTTATTGCGATGAGCTTGTGGAACTCTGCCGGTATTTCGAAGTCTCTCCCGTCAATCTGGCCCCCACTGCCATTCGGTCTTGGGTCGGGTTTAGAGCATTATGCCAGTGGTACTCTTGGAGATACTCTCTTGTTTTGTTCCGGTGCTTCTACCGATTTCAGTATAGTAGAACGACTGGGATGGCGACCATGGTAACCCGTCACCATTTGTTAAAGGATTCTCGGTTCGAGGAACTGAGATTAGATGAGATTTCATGGGATAAGGATCTCCATTTCGTGACCCTTGTGGACTGTTCGATAGGTCATAGGGGCAGTCACTACTTCTTATTCACAGACCGATACATTACTTGGGATATCGTCCGTACCAATCGTTCGGACGACTGGCCTACTTTCGATGAGTTCTCTCCATCTGATAAGGAGACTATGAAGATTATTTACCGGAGCAAACGGTCCAAGTCTTACTGCCCTGTATCTTGGGTGTCCGAGAGGGACTTTTATGACGCGAAGATTCGATTGACTCCTCCATCCCAGGATTTGGTATGTTATTGATTTCCTTGTTCTTTATTCACTCTTTTTGTTTCGCCTTGTAGGTTGGTTGCATGGAAAGTCCTATGATGTGCAGGCGGATCATTCCGACCGTGCTATGGTTAGCAAGAAGAAAGCGTCTTCTGGATCTGCTCCTCCAGCCGTGAAATCTTCTAAATCTGGAAAAGCGATTGAAACTTCTCGTACGTTCCTTTTCTCGTTTTCTCTATGTAACTTACTTGTGATTGTCTTGATATTGTTTCTATTGTGTTGTTAGGACGATCTCTTTTAGTGACCGAGCGAGTTGTTGCTGTAGAGAAAGGTTCACGCAAATCCAAGGCGTGAAAATCCAACTCTGAGACCGGACCCTCGATTGCGAAGAGGAAGAAGGATTCCCCAGCCATTGCTCCTTTGCCAACTCCTTCTCGTGATAAGGGAAGGTGGTTGAAGGGGCGTCTTCTCTTCCTGATAAAGGGAAGAAACCCGCATAAGGTGGTTGGGTGGCTGTCGATGTGTCTCCCTTATCCCATGCCCCCATCGAGGGGACGAGCTTCTGTTGACGAGATCAGTCATTCAGTTATATGTTTCTCAAATGCCTTGGCTATACTTTGTTGTTGTATCTTATTTTTATTCGGTATTTACAGGGAAGACTCGGCTTCCTGCCTTGAGACGGAAAGATCTTATTCGTCTTACCGATGAAGATATCACTGAGGCTGAGTGGACTCCCTTTGCTGGATTGAAGGAGTTTCATTTCGACAGCCAGTCATCTTTGCATACTCCTGAAGTTGGAGTCCGTGTTCTGCGCAGTGCTGTCGCTCCAGGCGATCGTCTTCCTTCTCCCAAGTCTCCCAAAGAGACTCGGTGTTATGTTCAGGGGGTGTTATCTCGGTTTGCTCCTATGAATTTTATATTTTTCCTTATCTTTGACGTTTTGCTTTGTTAATATATGCCTTGACGATTATTTGTTGTTTTAGAGTATGGCTTGTAAAGGTTTTGGGACTGAGAACTGATCAAACTCACAGGTGGATTAGACAAAAGTCACGAAGAACACTCAAATGTTTAAAGGAAAACTGCTACTGTTATTATTCAATTAAAACAAAACAAGCTGTTTAAATAGAGGGAATACAACGCATAACTACTGATCAAGAACCACTAACTCCACTATCCCAAAGTGCTCAACTAAGCAGCTAAAAATATGGACAAAATCTGCAGAGAAAAAAAAAACATGCTGAAGAAATCTGCGAAGAAGATAAAGCTGAATTGGACCGGTCTGGTTAAGTGAACCGGCTAGCTGAAGACGGTATGAACCGGATGTAACTAAAGTAACATAATTTAAACGCAGCAGGCAGCGGTGAAGAGCGAGTCTTCTTCTCCAACAACAACTAAACTCTTTCAATCCCTCCATTAATCTACACACTTGCTAGTATTTAGATTAAAAAATGTTGCAAACACCTAGTCTTCCACGAAGATACTCAAAATACGAGGTTTTTAATCCCTTGGTGAGAATATCTGCAATTTGCTCTTTACTTTTGCAAAAATCAAGATCAACTTCTCCATTCTTCACCATATCTCTTAAAAAGAAATACTTCACATCAATATGTTTGCTGCGCCCATAAAAAACTGGATTCCTTGACAGCTTGATTGTTGAATCATTGTCACACCAGATCTTTGTTCCCCCTTTCTGCTTCTCCTTCAAATCTTCTAAAATTCTTCTTACCCAAAGAATTTGACAAACACACGAAGTGTCTGCTATAAATT
This sequence comes from Clarkia xantiana subsp. parviflora, assembly GCA_036873135.1. NCBI lineage: Eukaryota > Viridiplantae > Streptophyta > Magnoliopsida > Myrtales > Onagraceae > Clarkia > Clarkia xantiana. The sequence continues at coordinate 11,205,630 of JAPTYO010000012.1, read as the reverse complement.
CTGCATCAGTGCTGGAAAGTGTCACGATGGGTTGCTTCTTTGAGGACCATGACACTACAGCTTCACTCAGCATTAGAGCAAACCCAGAGGTGCTCCTTCGATCATTAAGATCTCCTGCAAAATCACTGTCAGTGTGACCAATCAACTCAGAATTAACACTCTTTTTGTATAGGAGACCATAATCTTTGGTTCCTTGCATGTATCTCATCACTCTTTTGACAGCTTGGAGATGCGCCTCTGTTGGTTTCTCCATGAATCTAGACACCAGACTTACTGCAAATTGAATATCTGTTCTTGTGGCTGTCAAATACATCAAACTACATATGAGTTGTTTATAAAAGGTCTTATCAACCTTTTTACCTGCCCCTTCTTTGGTGAGCTTAAGTCCTACTTCAACAGGTGTGCTTACAGAATTGTTATTCTGAAGCTTAAACCTCTTAAGTACATCCCTAACATACTTCTTCTGACACACACTAACCCCACTAGCCCCCTGTTTGATTTCAAGCCCTAAGAAATAATGTAACTTACCTAAATCTGACATTTCAAATTCCTTCATCATCATTTTTTTGAATTCTAAATGCATTTTAGGACAGTTACCTGTGTAAATGAGGTCATCAACATACATACAAACCACTAAGAAACTGTTTTTCTAGTTTTTTTTTAAACAATGTGTGTTCATACGGGCTCTTTTCAAAACCTTCTCTCAGTAGATAAGATTCTAACCTACTATACCAAGCTCTAGGGGCTTGTTTTAATCCATAAAGGGCTTTATTCAGTTTATAAACTAGATTTTCTTTCCCTTTGATCTCAAAACCTGGTGGTTGATCTACAAAGACCTCATCTTCTAACTTACCATGGAGAAAAGCAGACTTAACATCTAACTGATAGAGTACCCAACCATGCTGAGCTGCTAAGGCTAGAATAATCCTAATTGTATCTAACCTTGCTACTTGGGAAAATACTTCAGTATAATCTATCCCATAAGCTTGTTTATAGCCTTTAGCTACTAACCTAGCTTTATACTTATCTACTTCTCCATTTTCTTTTAGTTTAGTCTTAAACACCCACTTGACACCTATGGTTTCATGACCCTTAGGTAGACTAACTAATTTCCAGGTTTGATTTCTTTCTATTGAGTCAATTTCTACTTGCATAGCTCTCCTCCATTTATCATTTTTGCTAGCTGACTCATAAGTAAGGGGATCACAATCAGAAAATAGACATAAATGAGCTATAAAATTAGGATCATTTCTTCTAAGTTCAACACCACTAACCTCATAATCATCGAAGTATCTGGGCTTCTTGATTGGTCTGGGGTTGCTGTGCCATTCTTCTTCAGGTTCAGGGTCATTACCAACTGCTGTTGGCGAACCCTCATAGTCTACCAGCTCTTCTTCTTCTTGCTGGTGGTCTTCTTGAGCTTGCTGTTCATCTTCTATCTGAAGCTGGTTTCCCCCTCCTGCATTTTCTCCATCTCCTTCTTCATCAGATCCAACTGGGAGATCATCTTCTCCTCCAACTTCTTCTCCTTCAACAATTAGGGGCTGTCTTCTACCTGTGACCCCTCCCCAATCCCAGAACTTGTCTTCTGCAAACTTGACATTCCTGCTTATAATGACTTTTCTAGAGATGGGGTTATAGAGCTTATATGCTTTTGAAACATCACTAAGCCCCAAAAACACACATTTGAGAGATTTATCTTCTATTTTTCTCCTATTCTCATCAGGTATCTTAGCATAAGCTATACAACCAAATGCCTTTAAATGACTTACTGAGGGTTTCAAACCTGTCCAAGCTTCTTGGGGAGTCACATCTCGAACAGCAAATGTGGGGCACCTATTAAGCCATGAAAGCTCCAAATTACCGCCTCAGGCCAGAACTTCTTAGGTACACTGCGTGTATTAAGAACGCTCCCAACCATATTCATGACAGTCTTGTTCTTTCTTTCAGCAACTCCGTTTTGCTGAGGAGTGAATGGAGCTGTCCTTTGAATCTCAATTCCATTGTCTTTGAGATAATCTTCAAACTCGTTTGAGCAAAACTCTCCCACTCTGTCAGTCCTGAGACACTTGATTTGATATCCTGAGCTTTTCTCTACAGCAGCTTTAAAAACTCTAAAGATTCTAAATACTTCAAATTTTTCACTCAGAATTGAAACCCATCCTTTTCGAGTAAAATCATCAATAAATGTGATAAAATACTTCTTACCCCCATTTGAAGCTGGAAAGATAGGTCCACATAAATCTGAATGAACCATCTGCAGTGGTTTTGTGGCTCTCCAAGCTTTGTCTTTTGAAAATTCACTCTTCTCATGCTTCCCAAGAACACAGTCTTCACATAGCTCATGTTGAATCTTGATTTGAGGAAGCCCCTCCACCATTCCTATCTTGCGAAGAGTGTTGAGTCCCTTGTAGTTCAGATGACCATATCTTAAATGTCATAGCTTTTCCTCCTCGTCTCTCTTCTCCTATGCTGCTAGACTAATCTCAAGAGATTTGATCTCTAAAGGGAATAGTCTATTCTGGTTCATTTGAATCTCAAGGATTGATCCCTTCTTCTCTTCATGGATCTGACACTTGTCTTTCCCAAACAAAATTGAGTAACCCTTCTGCATGAGCTGACATACACCCAGAAGATTAGTTTTTAAATTTGGAACAAACAAAACATTAGATATGGTCTCAACAAAAAAAATTAAGGGTTAAGAACACAATAGGGGCCTGAATGTTTGCCCATGTTTCCAAAAGGGGTCCGAATTGAAAAAACGTATTATTAAGGGCCTGAATTTTGAGAGACTTATTAGCCGATTAATAGATCACTTCGGAATGGCATATACATCACACATTCTGGATCAAGTAAAGACTCTGGGTTTCCAGCAAGCCACTGTTTTGTTGATAATCGAGTTTCCGTCCAATTTGCTGTTAAATGTAACAGAAATACGTAAAATGACAGAATTACCCTTTTACAATTATTATACAATTTATCAGTTTAATTAATGAAATGTGAAATGTCTAAAATACCCATGCACACTAATTATGCCCTAAGGCCACCACGGCCACGACCACCGACCACCATCCCAGCTCCGGCGACCACCATTCCAGCTCCGGCGACCACCACCCCAGCTCTGGTGACCTCCGGCGACCCAAAAAAGCTTCGATCGGAGCTCCGTGGCTCCGATTTGGGGCCACAGAGCTCCAGATCGGAGCTTTTTTGGGTCGCCGGAGGGGGTGGTGGTCGTCGGAGCTGGGGTGGTGGTCGCCGGAGCCGGGTGGTGGTGGTCGACGGAGCTGTGGTGGCTTAAAGGGTATTTTCGTCTTTTTAGGTCAAACATGTGAGGGACACACTCCGGTCAAAGGGCATTTTCGGTTTTTCAAATTATTTTCGGTCGCATGCCAAGCATGTGACCACTTTCCGTCACTTTTAACAGAAAAAATAGACGGAGAACTCACTTATACACAAAACTCAAAATTCAGGCCCTTAATAATACGTTTTTTCAATTCAGACCCCTTTTGGCAACATGGGTAAACAATCAGGCCCCTATTGTGTTCTTAACCCAAAATTTAATGATCTCAATCTAATGTCTCCTCTTCATTTGACTTGAGTTGAGGAGTTGTCTCCAAAAGCTACACTTGACTTGTAGCTCTCATCAAGTCGTACAAATGCCTCCTTGGTTCCACACATGTGGTTGCCGCAGCCAGTATCAAGAAACCAAACATCTGCTGATGTTTGATTTTGATTCTTCTCGATGACCATGTAGGGAACTTCACATTCAGCAATATCTGCATAATTAGACTTCTCTTGTCTATCTTCTGGTAATTTTGCCCAGCAATCTGCCTTATAGTGCCCAAACTTGTGGCATCTGAAACACTCAACTTCAGCCTTGTTGAAGCTTCTTCTTCCTCTGCCTCGTTGATAACCACCACCCCTTGCATGAGAGCTGCTGCTCCCTCTTTCTTTGTGTTCATCCTCATCAGTGCCTTTGTGGGTTCCTCTTCCATAGCCTCTTCCATGACTTTTCTTGCCACAGAAATAATTCCTTCCTCTGAAATTTGATCCTTCAAAACTTTGCACTGATTTGAGAGCATGTTCTTCTCTATTTGCACTGTTGTGCATTTTCTGCTCATGAACAATCAGAGAGCTTTGTAGCTCGTCAAAGGTCAGTGTATCTATATCCTTTGATTCTTCGATAGCACAAACAATATACTCAAATCTATGGCTTAAGGACCTTAATATTTTCTCAACTATCTCAGTATCAGTCATAGGCTTACCAAAAAACCTCATCTTGTTGCAGATTTCTAAGACTTTGTTGCAGTAGATTGATACCTTGTCTCCTTCCTTCATCTGGAGCAGCTCAAACTCTTTCCTAAGAGCCTGCAGGTGAGCTTTCTTCACTCATGCAGTTCCAATTCCCTTCTTCTTCATTGAGTGTCATATATCTTTGGAGGAGTCTTTGCAAAGAATTCCTTCCAAAGTCAGCCAATCAATTGACTGAAAGAGTATGTTCTTCGCCTTCATGTCTGTTAGCTTCCTGGCCTTGTATGCTGCTGCATCTGGGCCTTCTTCTCCAATACCATTCTCCAACACGTCCCAGTACTCCTTTGCTCTGAGCAGATTTTCCATTACCATGCTCCAGTAATCGTAATTGCCTTCATATTTGGGTATTGCCAACCCAGTGAATACATGCTCAGACATGATTAATCGAGGTTGGACCTTGAACCTTAGGCTCTGATATCAATTGTAAAGGTTTTGGGACTGAGAATTGATCAAACTCACAGATGGATTAGACAAAAGTCACGAAGAACACTCAAAGGTTTAAAGGAAAACTGCTGCTATTATTATTCAATTAAAACGAAACTACAAGCTGTTTAAATAGAGGGAATACAACGCATAACTACTGATCAGGAACCACTAACTCCACTATCCCAAAGTGCTCAACTAAGCAGCTAAAAATCTGGACAAAATCTGCAGAGAAAATAAAAACGTGCTGAAGAAATCAACGAAGAAGATAAAGCTGAATTGGACCGGTCTGGTTAAGTGAACCGGCTTGCTGAGGGCGGTCCGAACCGGATGTAACTAAAGTAACATAATTTAAACGCAACAGGCAGCAGTGAAGAGCGGGTCTTCTTCTCCAACAACAACTAAACTCTTTCATGGCTGACATGGTCAATCTTTCCTCCATTGCTATTGAGTTATCCGAAGAGAAGAAGGCCCTTCAGGATAGTTAAGTTTCCTTGAAGGCCGAACTTGGTGGTGCATTGGAGAAGACACGTCTGTCCGAATTGAAGTTTCAGGAACTTCAGGATCAAGTTACATCTCTTGAAGGTACTCTTGCTGATGCTCGCCGGCAGGCTGAGATTGATTCTTCACTCCATCCTGCGGAGTTGAAGAATGTTGAGGAGAAATGTTGAGGACAAGGCGTCTGCCATAGCTGAGTACAAGGCATCTCCTGCTTGTACTGCTGATTTTGACGTTCAGTGCAATGCCGTGATGTGTCGTAGCTTTTTTTTTGGGTTTTGACTGTCTTGAATGCACTCTATGATCGTGTTTGTGTTTAACTATGTGTTGGTGTGTTTGTCTTCATGATTTCTATTCTTGTTCCTTATCATTCCTGCATTGGTAGTATAGAAAACTTTTCATATATTATGTAACCTTACTTCTAAAAAAGAAGGTTTTCTCAAGATACGTTCTTGGGTACGTTGTGAAGCATTTGTAGGATACGCTTCTAAGGGCGTTGAGTGCATGTGCAGGACATGGTCCTGGAGGGTTTTTTTTTAAAATGTTTGCAAGATACGCTCTTGTCGGCGTTGAAAGCGAGTGCAAGATACGTTCTTGAGGGCATTGGAAGTGTTTGTCATATTAAGTCTTGGATGGTACAAAATATAATCGCAGTGTATGAACTGCTCTTAAGATACGTCCATTTGGGCGTTGGCAATTATTCACAGGATTGGCTCCCGGATGACGCAGAATGTGATCGTAGTGTGTGAACTACTTCAAGATACGCTCTTTTGGGCGTCGAAAACTGCTCGCGGGATGAGCTCCCATAAGGCACATAATGTGATCGCACTGTATGAACTGCTTCAAGACACGCTCTTGTGGGCGTCGAAAACTGTTCACAAGATAGACTCATGGAAGGCACATATCGCAGGATAGGCTCCTGGAAGGCACATATCGCAGGATAGGCTCTTGGAAGGCGCATGGTGTATTTGCAGTGTATGAACTGCTTTCAAGATACGCTCTTGTGGGCGTTGAAAACTGTTCGCAAGATAGGCTCTTGGAAGGCACAGATCGCAGGATAGGCTCCTGGAAGGCGCATGGTGTAATTGCAGTGTATGAATTACTTTCAAGATACACTCTTAGGGGCGTTGAAAGTGACATACCCTTGGTTGTCATATCTGAGTAAGGTTTGTTTAGTGAGTGCGTCATCTGAATCTTGTAAGTATTGGAATAAACTTTCATTTCTCTTGCTCCGTGCATGCATTATTTACAAAAAAGCATGCTGATGGAGTCCTAAGACATCCTTTTGGAAAGAGTTTCTAGATGCATAAATTGAAAAACTAAGATAAGTCTTTATGAAAAGCTGGAGAGATAGATATGCTTCTGACGAAAGATAAATCCAAGGATATTGTTTTTTTGTTGAGGGTGGCATCTCAATTGCGCTTGTTTGCTTCAGAGGCTATGTAGCCCTTTGAGTTCCTCTTTGTGGATCATCTCCTCAATTTAGATCTTCAACACTAGGCAATTGTTTGTCGTATGCCCCCAAGTTTCATGGTAGTCACACCATCCCTTGGTATCTTTCCCGACGAAAGCTCTTCTTTCTCCCTTGTATGGTGGTATCTCCTTTATCAAATCTCCCTTATACAACTCGTCCACCTTGACATTGAGAGGCGTGGAATTAAAGTTCACTTCTCCTTCCATGATTTCCTCTTCTTTTCCTTCCATTTTCATGTCATTCTCCATGGTTTCTTCTCCATGCTGCCTCATTTCCTTGGCAAATACATCCTCTAGCTTTACTTTGAGGTCACTCATTGTATATGTTGTTACTACTCCATACGATCCTCCAAAGGCTTCTAGTGAGGTTAAGTTCATGTTCCTGAAGAATGTTCTTATTGCCTCCCTTTTGGATGCCTCCACAGTGGCTCCGTTTCTTACAAACCTTTCAAAGTAACTCCAAGTTGATTCTCCTGGCATTTGGTGGATGTCGGTTATGTACCTAAATCCCCATTCAATAGATTGTCTTGTCCTTCTTCATTGTTCAGTGTCTGGCTGCCAAGGTATGCCAGTAACCCTTACAACCTTTTCAGCTCCTGCTTTCTTTGCAAACCTTCCGAAGATCTGTTTGCTCAGACGGAGTGCAATTATAGCATTCCTCATCTTGGTAGCCTGTTTGTTTTCCCTTCTCACAAATACATTGCATTCTCAGCCTTACCTGTTGTCACCATCGCAATAGTGTCAGGTTGTTGTGTCCTACGCTTCATAGCGTTTACATAACATTGTCTTGCCATACGTTGATCACCCAAAACTTCTCCTATCCCATTTTCAGTTATGAACTTCATTTTCTGATGTACCGTTGACGGCACTATCTCATATGGATTGATTGTGTTTCGACCGAGGATCATGTTGTAGGCTCCCAAGCTTTCCACGACCAAGAAGTTCACGTTAATCTTTATTTGTGTCCAGCCTTGCCCCAAAGTCACTGGCAAAGTGATCATTCCTAAGGAATAGCTTGTCGCTCCTGAAAAGCCAACAAGAGGGTACTCCACTGGTCGTAAATCCATATTTGTTTTCCCAATTTTCTTTAGCACTTGCATCTACAGTAAGTCAGCCGAGCTACCTCCATCAACTAGTATCATCTTTACATCGTAGTTGTCGACGTCTAGAGTTACTACCAGTGCATCGTCATGTGGAAAGACAATGTGGCGCTTATATTTTTCAGAGGACTCGATCACCATCTCTTCTTCTTCTCTTGGTCTTTTCCTCCATTTCGACGTAAAGTCGATTTTGGTGGAATACACCTCTCTTTCGTTTCCTGTTGAACCACCTGCTCCTTCTCCTCCATGAATCATTTTTATTTCTCCTCTCTTGTTAGGAGGAGCATTGTATTCAACCTTCTCTTTCCCTTTCCCCTTGGCTGTAAATCTCGCGGGTGCGGTATTGCCCCCGTGATCGACGAATTGCTTCAGCTCTCATCTTTGTAGCGCATTGTTAATGCTTAACTTCAAACTAAAGCAATCGTTTGTGTCATGGCCGTGTGCTTCATGATTGTCACAGCATTTGTCCTTCTTGTTCCCAACCATTGGGTTTCTCCATCTTACTGGAGGTGTCCAGATCTTTAAATTTCTCATCTCCTTCAGAACAACTGCTGGTGGTGCATTTAGTGGCACAAACTTGATGACATTGACATCTCTTGCTCTTTGGAAGTCTCCTGGTTGATTTCTCCCCTGGGAGGACGCCAATCATTCTACCTGATGGGTATAGGCACTTGAGGTGGCTTACCCTTGTTTGGTTTCACATTCTTAGGGGTGACAACAGGTCACGGGTAATCCGTGACTCGCGGGGCCTCGTCCCGATTTTGATCCGTTGACCAACGATCCGTGACCCGTGGGGCGGGTACGGTATTGGGGTCGCCGCGCCCCGTTGACCCGCCGCGCCCCGTATGTGGATAATTTATATGTATATTACACGTATTTATATAAAACTATATAGGTAATATAATACATAGTTAAAATAATTAGGATTTGTGACTTGTATTTGAATTTGAAGTTAAATTTATTATTTGTGATTTAAATTTTAAATTGAATTTGTATATGGTATATATGTATAGAATTTAGGGTTTAAATTGCTAATAATATATTATGTACCATTAATAGGTGACCCGCGGGTCGACCCGTCTCGCCCCGCGAACTGTGTGGGGCGGGTACGGGTCGACCATCTCGACCTGCGGGGCGGGTACGGGCAAGTGATACCCGCCCCGTTGACAACCCTAGATCTGAGTCTAACCACTTCCCTAATTTTTTACTAGGGTTTTAGCCATTTGAGTTTGGGCTTTTAAGTTATTAAAAATAAATACGTTATGGGCTTGAGAAAAATCAGCTTAGTATATGAAATCTAGCGACAGGCTTATACTCCTGTCATTAAAAGTGGGTATGTACTAACGACATGTGAAAAATCATGTCAACAAAAAGTACTTATAGCGACAGGTTGTCTTTCTGTTGCAAGTTTCTTGTCGCTAAAAGCATAATTCTAGTAGTGTTAACTGTTATGTGTCGTTTGAAAAAGTCAAAACATGCTTAAATTAGGCAACAAGATTAGAAGCGAGGAGTGATTCATGCACACATTGATCAATAACTATAAAGTTGATCATCCTTCCTTACTCATTAACACTCACCATTCTTCCAAAAAGGCACTTGACAAATAAAAATAACGCCACAGTGAGCACAATAATAAAAATAAAAATGAGTAAGGCTTTGGAGGTCATTACGGTCGCTCTCTGTTTCACAGCCTTTGTCGGCTTCGGGCATTGCAAAGGCGACGGATACGTTGTTGAAGGGAAGGTGTACTGCGATACGTGCCGAGTCGAATTCGAGACCCCCATTAGCTATTCTCTCCCTAGTAATATACATACTTAAATTAAAAGTGGTTTTCATTATTTCAGATCATAGAATTGCCCACCATTGTTCCTAATGATGTGTTGTGTGTTGTATAGATGCGAAGGTGGTTTTAGTGTGCAAAAACGAGAGCACGAATGAGGTGAGCTTTAAAAAGGAGGGTTTGACAAACTCGACCGGGGAGTACAGAATTGAGGTGGAGAAGAGTGGGGATGAAGTGTGCGAGGTGTCACTGGTAGAGAGCAGTGACCCAAACTGCAAGGAGCTCCTCGACGGTTCGGTCAACAGCGACAAGGTGATCCTCACCGACAAGGATGGTCTCACCAAGAAAGGCCGTTACGCCAACCCTCTAGGCTTTACTACCAAGGAGGCGCTACCACAGTGCAAAGGAGTTCTCATCAAAATGGGTATCATCCCCGAAGGAGCCAATAATTCTAATGTTTAACTAACCCATCACACCACTACATATACTATATATGATCCATGTTAATTAATTTCCACCAAAATATATATATACTATACTATGCTCTAGATTTTCTTCTATCATCTTATCTAAATAAATGTATCTATACAATTAAATAATGATACGTAGCAAAAATTTATAATTTTAAAGTTTAAAATCACATAGATAATCAATAACCCTCGTATAGTATTGGATTTTATTTCAGTGGAAATTATGATATATTAATTTTATTTTTAAGTAGTTTATACGTATGTTAAAAGTATATGATATTAGTTGTAGTTGAATAGTTTTTTACATGAAAATACTGTCTGTAAATCAACATACATTAGAAAAAGTTCTAAATTTAATCATCAGTTTATATATAATTAACTAAATATGTAGCGCCATTGGAACTATTAACATTATAATATATATATACTAGAAGTTAAATAGCACGTGTGTTGCACGGTCACTCGTGTTCTATATAGTTTGTATTTATTAATAAAGCAAAACAAATTAAATATTATAGATATACTGAGAGTGCACTCTTAATGAAAAAATAGTTATGTAGTGTTGCGTCCTGGATGAACTGGGTCGTGGGGATGCGTCTGTTTGTATGGTAGAGCGGGTTTTCGGACTGTAACCTTTCGTCTGAAAGAGGTTTGTGCCACTGACGAGTGTTCGATTGAGTCTCGGAAAGGTCTGTGTCACGAAAAAGCGGTTGTGTCTCAGGCGGGGTCTGAGTCTCAAAAGGCGGTGGACTGTTGGACAAGTTTGGATGTCTGAGGCGTCGATTCCTGCACAAAGGACCGGTGCTAGCACGGAGAGGGGGGGGGGGGGGTGGTGCTAGCGGAGCCCTCTCCGATGCTTAAGTCACTATAGGGCTAAAAGAGTAATTCTAGAGAGAGAAAATATTTCTAGAGAGAAGTCAGAGCTCAAAATACCAAAGTTGGGCAAATGAGAGGATGTCCCCAAATGGGTGGCCAAGGCCTCCTATTTATAGGCTTCCTTGGGACCGGACCCGGTTTTAAAGCGGTTTGATGACGGTTCAAAAGCAAGCGGTAACCGTCATCAATATTGGCAATGCGCGAACTTGACTTCTCTACACGTAACGGTAATCGCGAAATGACGGTAATCGCACAATACCCGTAATGCAATCCGGACGTCCGGGTTGCAATGCAATCCGGAGGTCCGGTCCGGACGCGCGTGACGCGCTTCCGGACCGTTTTGACCCTTTGGGAGACGTTTTTCAAGTCGAGATGTAATTTTGACGTGTTTACGAGGCCCGAAATATAAATACGAACTCTAATTGGGCACATATCCATCACTTGCCCCGAGTCAAGTAACGGTTTAAAACCTCTCTTGACTCTATTTTAAGTTAGGATACGTGTCCAATTTGAGTTTGACGCTAACCTTCCGGTTTTGATTGTTGGTTGGACGTATGAGTCTTGATTTCGTCCGTCCTTTGATTTTCCGACCGAGTGACTTTATTTCCTGTCATTACGGTTAGTGCAATAGAGAATGCACATATATAACGTGCAAACATGACTACCGTTAGGTACACGTTATGCGGGCATGTTTTTATCAACGTGCGTGCGTAAGTAACGATCATGGCAAGAACATAATTACGCGATGTTAGAAATATAATCTGTATACTTCTCAAACGAATTAGCGATTATTAAATCATGAATCATGAATCATGCGATATGTAAACATGCATGTAAAATGACGAATTTGATACGCGTAATACCAAAACAATCATGTATGTAGAGATAAATACTTAGAAGAGGGCGGAGTATACCGTAAGTACTTAGGTGTGAGTGTAGGTGCATTACTCCTTTGATCCTTATCATCAAGGAATCTCTTGGAAGTAGTCGTTTGTTGCTTTGATGCCTTAGAGAAATATTTTTCCTAAGTGTTGCCGTGTTTGATCCTCGCGGTTCGTCATGTTAGTCCCACCGTTTGCATGATAGCTTCTTAAGATGTTGGTCCTTTTTACTGCATGTACTAACTTTGCTATGCGCGTTGACTTTGGCTATGTGCGTTGACTTTTGCTACGCGCGTTGACTTTTGCTATGCGCGTTGACTTTGCTATGCGCGTTGACTTTTGCTATGCGCGTTGACTTGGCTATACGCGTTGACTTTTGCTATGCGCGTTGACTTTGGCTATGCGCGTTCACTTTTGCTACGCGCGTTGACTTTTGCTATACGCGTTGACTTTGCTATGCGTGTTGACTTTGACTATGCGCGTTGACTTTTGCTACGCGCGTTGACTTTTGCTATGCGCGTTGACTTTAATGGTTGAGCATCAGGTATAGACTGTTGGTCATTGCCTGCAAGTATGCTAAAACACTTAGGAAATATTTAAGCGATATCTAATACTTGTTACCATAGATGTCGTCGTATGAGCTTTGTCGATGAGCGTCGTAGGTGTGATTAGGAGGCATAGCTACTTGATGTATGCAATCCATCTTTGTCGACATGTATGTACGTACATGGAAACACTTAGAAAATATTTTCTTATTGTCGACATGCATCCTTGTCGACATGTATGTACGTACATGGAAACACTTAGAAAATATTCTCCCATTGTCGACATGCATCATTGTCGACATGTATGTACGTACATGGAAACACTTAGAAAATATTTTCTTCTTGTCGACATGCATTCTTGTCGACATGTATGTACGTACATGGAAACACTTAGAAAATATTTTCTCCTTGTCGACATGCATCATTGTCGACATGTATGTACGTACATGGAAACACTTAGAAAATATTTTCTCCTTGTTGACATGCATCCTTGTCGACATGTATGTACGTACATGGAAACACTTAGAAAATATTCTCCCTTTGTCGACATGTATGTACGTACATGGAAACACTTAGAAAATATTTTCTTCTTGTCGACATGCATCCTTGTCGACATGTATGTACGTACACGGAAACACTTAGAAAATATTTTCTTCTTGTCGTATCTTTGTCGACATGTATGTACGTACACTATGTGTGTGTATTTGCCGCCGCACTTAGAATCTTTTCACCATCCCTGGCTACGTATGCCGTATCCGTATGCTTGATGCGAACACAGGTTATATGCCAAGTTCTGATAATATGCTGACACGTGGTTGTACGCTAACAGCTTGCAATATGCTGACTGTCATCCTGAGCCCAGTACTTAGAAAATATTCAACCATTGTAATCTTGTACACTGCGAGTATGAGCTAGGTGTTGTCATGCAAGGTTAATGTGTTGAAGAGATTGCCCCCCTTGCGTGATGCTTGTTACTTGTTGCAAGAAGACTAACAAGTCTTGTACGTACATGGTCGTTTCCCATGTAACGTCTGTTGCATAAATGCTTGCATAAGTGTTGGTGCGTGTTTACGCACTGACTGGATTGTTGGTAGCATCTTCCAGGATATCAGATCTTGCTGTCCTCTTGTCAGAATTAATCTTCCCACGGCTGTTACCATGAGTAAGTCCATTATCTCCATCTTGATGAGAGAAAGCTTGTCTTTGCAGATAGCTGATGTGTCCGGAAATCCATTTGTTGGGAGGAATGTCTATACAAGTGCCCCCGCTACTCTTGGAGTCTTCGGGCACGGTCGCGGTAAAAGGCTTGTGAGTAAGACGACTCATTGTATCTTCTTTGAACTTGTTAATTTTCCAAGTTATCGCTGGCTGCAACTTCTGTTTTTAGCATAATCTTCGAAAGATCCGACGCAGGGGCGCGTTCCTCGAGCGATTCTTAGTTCTTTATGCCGAGCATGACCGTGCTAATTCCTTCTTGTGATAAAGGAAATAGAGTTGAGGGTTGTGCAGTGGTGTCTTCTGCCCCCCGGTCGAGGGACCGGCCCAAGGAGGAGCGTTACTCCTACTGAGGTAAGTATTTGTTGATTGCTGATTTTGATGCCCGTATTGCTGATTGTCGCCCTTATGTTGAAGAGCTATGTTGTGCTGAATGTTGAAACAATCATTCTTGTCGTGTCTTTTGTGTGGATGACGACATTGCATTTGATGTTAACTCTTGGTTGCTGTTGGGCTGTCTGATTCCAGCATGTTGAACCCTTTGTGAATGGGTTGATGTTGATAATTCTTTGTTCATGCCTTTGCTTGCATGATATTTCGTCACCTGAACCTGTTTTCAATAATAATCATGTGATAACTTGTTAGTAATATTTCATACCTTGAGTTATCTATGCCATCCATATGCTTTAGGCTTGAAAGATAGGATATATATCCTTAGATGATGAACATGATGTCCGTAGTTGCGACTGTATGTCGCTCATTGTTGAGTGTTATGATCGCCCCTCTTGGTTAGATTCCAAGGCATGGCGAGATGGATAGAGCATAGGATGTTGCGACTTGCGCATTGTAGGTTTTTGTTTGATGTGGATGACTAGTAATCATAGATGTAGTCTCCGCAGGCGTGACCATTAGCCGCTTCTTGATTGATGATTTGAGATGCTCCCCTGATTGCTTTCATGATGCATTACGCATGTTGCCCTTTTTCCCTGAATAGCTTGCCGCTATATATGTTGCAACCTGCCAAGTATTTTGCGTATAGCAATATTTCTTAACAAGTAGTGTATTTGAAAGGTGTTATCTTGACTAAGCAAGATACTAGTTTATACCGTCTCTTAGTTCCACTCTAAGGCGACGTTGTACAAGACTCGACTTGTAAATTTTATGAGTTTTAAACAGGGTGCGCACCTGCCAGCGTGTATCAACCCGCGTTGGGGAAGCATACGAAAACATTTTAGTATTTGAAAGGTGTTATCTTGGCTAAGCAAGATACTAGTTTATACCGTCTCTTAGTTCCACTCTAAGGTGACGTTGTACAAGACTCGACTTGTAAATTTTATGAGTTTTAAACAGGGTGCGCACCTGTCAGCGTGTATCAACCCGCGTTGGGGAAGCATACGTAAAAACATTTTAGTTTTTGAAGAAGTATTTTGTGAACCCTAAAAAGCTTGTTGATAAAATATTTTGGCATTGAATGTGATACACCCAAAAAACCGTGTTGATAAAATATTTGGAAAGGTGTTTGATACATAAAATATTTGAAAAAATATTTGTGATACATGATTCCTGCGTCCAGGGACCATGTAACACTTTTTGAAAATATGAATTGTGATGCATGCTTTCTGCGTCCAGGAACCATACAACACGGTTTGAAAATCTGTAGTACGGAATTGTCATCTAACAAGAGGACTTTTGCCGTATAAAGCGAACCCTTTAAACAGAAATTTATAATATGGGATTGTCGTCTATCAAGAGGACATTCGCCATAAAGAGTGAACCCTTTAAACAGGAATTCACACTTGTTATAGTGTGGGGTCGTTGTCTAACCAGAGAACTTCCGCCACTTATGGGGTGATCAGTCCCGTATTGTATTTGCCCATCCTGTTCGGAATCCAGGGAATGGCTATGAACATGAGGATTTGCCTCTAACCAGAGATGTCACAGCATGTCATTTTTTAGGAGTAAACATGGGGTTTGTCTTTAAAAAAGAGGATACCTCAACATGCTATTTTTGATAGTAGGCCTTGGTGTTAGTCCAAGATATTGCTTGCAGTTGACGCATTTTGAATAGTCGTCATTTTGATAGATAATCCGCGGGTTGTCATTGCGGCATATAAGTTGATTGTGCACATAGCTTGATGGCTTTGTGTTGTCGGCATCTTCTTGAGATAGACGCCTATGTTATGAATGGAGAAATAAACTTCATGTTGGTGTAGATAATAGATATGTTGGTGTTGTATACCATAAATCCCTCCTTGAACACAATGCTTAGTTTGTATTGTTGAAGTAGATTTTTGTGCATAGGTTACTACTTGGCGTAATTCCTGTGTAGTAATCGTAGTGTAGCATGTACCTACGAGCAGAGTTACTTTTGTCAGATAATCGCAATTTTTATAAGTTTGCAAAAGTATGAAGTCATGAAATTTTCTTTTTAGTCATGCATATAATAAATAAAGTAATACAAGAATCCCTTGTTTGTGTAGGAAACTTCCCTGAGTGCGGACGCGATAGGTGCAGATCATGATAGGTATGTATATATGTTAGGTAGAATGCCGAGCACTTGTTAGCTTAGTGCCCCCCAAGTCATTTGGCAGTTGTATCGCTGTTTCCTAATTGTTTATATTGTTTCATCTTCTAATAGTGCATGATCTGTTCTTGTGTAATGCCCCCGCCTTGTTTATTATTGCGACACGGTTTTTAGTATTGCTCGTATAAAATGCTTGAGGCTTTGTGTTGTTGACGCGAGTAATATGTGCGTAGTTGTTACTTGGCGTTATTCCAAGGTAATATGCGTCATAATAATGTACCTACGAAAGTAGATTTAACCTTTATTAGATATTTAGAGTTCGCGCAACGGATTACAAGAATGTGTCTACTGATCACTTCTTTGACAATTACTGGGGCTAATAAGCATGAGTTGTACTTAATCTTAAAAAGATTTAAAATAGATATGCGAAAAAGGAGATAAGGAAGATAAAGGGATTGCTGATGTGTTTGACGTCCTCATAGGTGATTTGTTGGCTAGTTGATTCTGCCACGTGCCACATAGTTTCTCAATGCATCTAGCGTGTTGAGCTCTTCAATCTCCACCTTTGGGGATGGACAAAAGTTGATGTCATGCCCCCAAGTTTTACTTTGCTTGTGTTGTTCTTCAACATCTTTGCCAATGAAGGCAGTCGTTGACTCAAGTGGGCGGTGAAGTTTGTTTTCTGGGAGTTTGAGATTTGCTTCTTCTGCCTTCATACTCCAAAGATTGTACAAGTCGTCACAATTGGTTCCATAAGTGACGTTGTTTTTCTGGCGTTTGGCGATAGGTGGATTATCATCCGCCTTTTCTTTTCCCTTGCCTTTTTTTGAAGACTTCTCACGAGGCTTCCTTTGATGCTTATTGCCATGGTCGATATACTTCTTCATTTTTCCTTCTAAGATCAAGCTGTTTATGTGAAACCTTAGTCCAACACAGCTTTCGGTTTCGTGGCCGTATAATTCATGATTTTCACACCATTTGTTTTCATCTTTTCCCAATGGTCCCTTGTGGAATTTTGAGGGCTTTTTCCACAGCTTGGTTTCTTTCATTTCTTTCAAGATGACAGATAACGGTGTGTTCAATGGAACACATTTGGCGAGTTTGGACTCTTTGATCCTTTGGTCATCTGACTGGAATGGCCTCTTTTGTTGCGGTTGTCTCTTTTCCCAGGAAACATATATCTCTTTTCCAATTATTGCCTTCAAGGTTCTTGTTGTCAATCCCGTGATTGAGACGTCGTCGTCACTAACGGGTTTTTTCCGTCCCTCCTTGTGACAGATGTCAGCATTGTCTTGGCTTGTCCTTGTGAAAGGTCCTTCTTTGTGTATTTTGGATGACTCTGCTTGAGTCTTCTTTGGAGGGCTGTCGCCTTGATCGGTGAATTGCTTTAATTTGCCTTTGAGGACGAAGCTGTTAATGCGGAAACGTAGGTTGACACAGCTGTCCGTCTTGTGGCCGAAGACCTCGTGGTTTTCACACCACTTGTCTTTGTCTTTCCCTAACGGGCCTTTTCTGAAATTGCTCGGCGCTTTCCACATTTTTGCATCCTTCATCTCTCTCAATATTTCGGATGGCGGGGCTTTCAAAGGAATGCAGTCAGTGAGGTTTACTCCTTTTGGCTTCTGGAAATCTCCTTGAAGAGGTCTTTTTGGCTTGAGGGCGGTTTTGCTTGATTCTGCTTTGGGGGTTGTGCTATCACGTACAGGTTGCATGAGCGTGCAGCTTCGTGCCTTGGCTGTTGGTACTGGAAGGTACCTTCCGTGCATTGCCCCTCTATTCTTTGGTGCAGTGTGTCTTGATGACTTGTGACTCGAGACTTTGTCCCTATCGTCTCAACTTGTCCGTTGATTGGAGGCAGAGGAGGTGACGGGTTGACACCTTTGTATTGGAAGACTTCTTGGTCGCATTGTGCGGATGATGCATTTCTTGTTGGAGTGAAGAAAGCATTGGATGTGGCAACAGGGATGTGGAATGATCCAAGTTGTCTTCTTACCGGCTTCTGCGAGGTTATGGGCAAGGCGTTGTGGTATGCAACGTGCTTCTTGTCTTTTGATGAGAGATCAAGGACATCTTCAAAGGCAGCATCCTTTATGTCAACATACTCCAAGTTGGTTTCATCGGTCTCGTGCATTGTCTTTGCGGTATGGTAGCTTTTTGTTCGAATCACGTAGACGGCGCCAATGTTGCGACCTGGATGAACTGGGTCGTGGGGATGCGTCTGTTTGTATGGTAGAGCGGGTTTTCGGGCTGTAACCTTTCGTTTGAAAGAGGTTTGTGCCACTGACGAGTGTTCGGTTGAGTCTCGGAAAGGTCTGTGTCACGAAAAAGCGGTTGTGTCTCAGGCGGGGTCTGAGTCTCAAAAGGCGGTGGACTGTTGGACAAGTTTGGATGTCTGAGGCGTCGATTCCTGCACAAAGGACCGGTGCTAGCACGGAGAGGGGGGGGGGTGGTGCTAGCGGAGCCCTCTCCGATGCTTAAGTCCCTATAGGGCTAAAAGAGTAATTCTAGAGAGAGAAAATATTTCTAGAGAGAAGTCAGAGCTCAAAATACCAAAGTTGGGCAAATGAGAGGATGTCCCCAAATGGGTGGCCAAGGCCTCCTATTTATAGGCTTCCTTGGGACCGGACCCGGTTTTAAAGCGGTTTGATGACGGTTCAAAAGCAAGCGGTAACCGTCATCAATATTGGCAATGCGCGAACTTGACTTCTCTACACGTAACGGTAATCGCGAAATGACGGTAATCGCACAATACCCGTAATGCAATCCGGACCTCGTCGAATTTGGGCAATTCGGCGAGGTCCGGATTGCAAGCAACCCGGAACCTCCGGATTGCAATGCAACCCGGACCTCCGGATTGCTTTGCGCAATCCAGAGGTCTGGTCCGGACGCACGTAACGCGCTTCCGGACCGTTTTGACCCTTTGGGAGACGTTTTTCAAGTCGAGATGTAATTTTGACGTGTTTACGAGGCCCGAAATATAAATACGAACTCGAATTGGGCACATATCCATCATGTAGTTTGGTATTTTTTAAGCTAGAAAATAGAACTTCTTTTTTTAGGTCAAAAAGCAACTATGTTTTACCTCTCCCTAATCATTTTTTATGAAACTATAGAGCTTCTTCAAAACTATTGTTTTGTTGAGGAAAATGATTTCATACCCTATGGCAATATATAAAATCAACTATGTTTTAGCTCTCCATAATCAAACTCTTATTGATTAATAATCATTTCTAAGTTTATTCAATACAATGTTCATAATTTCAAGGCACTGGTTTTCCTTCGGATGTGAAGTTCTCCATACTTCATGCCAAGCACAAGGAAACACCCAGGTCCAATCACAACACCTAATTTAAACTTCACTTCAATTGAGCATGAACAAAAGTCTGCAACGTAACAAAAGGGACATTGTGAAAATATGGTGTATAATATCTTTACTTGCGATTGATAGCGAGAGTCTATGACAATCCTTTCTTGTTGATTGACCTAATCAGACTCATATTCTCGAAGAAAATCTGGAATCTCAGTGTCATCTTCTCCAATGCCTCGTAACTGTTGATCAATGTACCTAACCAATCAAAACCTAAAATGGATCGATCGATCATCGCGCCATGACTGAAAATACAAACCAAGACGAAGCGGAGAACATATTCATCAATTCAAAAAATGGTAACTTGCTGGAAAAACGATTGAAGGAGTGAGAATGTTAAAGTTGTGCTCATTCAGAAGATGAGGCAAGTCAGCGTGAGGAATCCCAATGGAACAATTGTGGATGGAATTATATGAAGATTTTGTTGGAGGTGGCATTGAGCAAGTTGCAATTATAAAGTCTCTACTCCTTGTATTGTACATCTAGAAATTACACTAAAACTTCCATAACAGTTAGAAAGGGATACAGATAGAGCACGGAAAATAGGTAGACGAATTAATTGAAACCGCGAAAGAATAACAATGGATAGAAGGCGAAACATACGTAGGGTTGGAAACGCACCAACACAAATTTTTAAATAAGTGAGTTGTTAGCTGAAATTGCCAAAGAATAACAAAGGGTAGATGGCGAAACATATAATATACATAGAATTGGAATCGTCAACACAAATTGTAAATAAGAGAGTTGTCGAAGATGCGGCGATATATATATTGTGTGAAAGCACAGATTTTACAAATTGTAAATAAACAGTCGAAGATGTAGTGATATATATATTTTGTGGTTCTTTTTGGAAGAAGGAAGCGTTAAATGAAAGCATGAAAGATAAATGAAGAAAATGGGATGACAATGAGCAGTTATTTTTTCCATCGAAGAGGCAGGGAAGCCGAATGAAATAAGTAGAGGGAAGGAAGAAGTGTGAGCACTGTTTTTTCCACCCAAAAGGTAGCATTCGAATAGGCGTGTTGGTGAGAACTATTAAAATGGGTTTTTGGTGCCATCTGTGACGACATTTTCATGAGAGGACATTTTTAAATTTTCAAATTTTTATAGAAGTAATAGACATATATATATATATATATATATATATATATATATATATATATATATATATATATATATATATATAAGAAAAGATGAAATTGTAGTGTTCTGCAAAAGAAAACTGATAACAGATTCCGACATCAGATTACGTCGGATTCCAAATTGAGTGGTAAATTAAACTATCTCTAAAGTTGCAAAGAATTACCCAATATGCTATTGTGACACATTTTGGAATCTGACATCGGAATCCGTATTATTCCTTATTCTGCAAAATTGAATCGTAATACACGTTTTGATTTCACAAGTCGAGGAGTTCCGATATTTAATCACACTAATTAGAGAGTAATATTTACCCGGGAAATGAAACACGGTCCGAAATTTGCCCAAAAAGTTGCAATAATTTACAAGATAACACCTAGACTAATCCTCACTCGCACCGGTCAGCCTGTAAGGGGTAAAGTGCTGACCATGAACAATTTTACATTCTCATGGTCACTAGCGGGGATTGAACCCCTAACCTCTGATTAAGGGATGAGGCGCTGAACCACCACACCATTGTTACATGGTTATATGTATGAACCATTACACGATAGTTATATGTATACATATAATAATTTCTATTAAAACAAACATATGTAAACCTAGCATGACCTTTTTTTGCAATAATACTTTATGAAGTTTACGTTGAACTCTCAAAATTGAGTAATTTTAAAACTTTAGTTTAAAAATTGGTATACATTAATTTTTGGGTTAATAACTAAAAAACTGTCCAAGGTTTACTCTATGTTAAAAGTAAGTGTCTGAAGTTTCAAATGTTAAACTGTAGTGTCCAAGGTTTCTATTTTGTTAAAATGTGGTGTCCCAGTGTGATTACTTTAGAGAAGTCAATTCCGACGAAACTGACTGTCAAATTCGAGCTCCCATACACACTCTCTTCTCGTCATCTTGCCGGGACCATCACCCAAGAAGTTGACCACATCCGCGCAAGTAAATTCCGCTCCGTTGTCGTTGGAAATCGCTTCACACCACTCTGCTAGAAATCTTTTCTTTTGGATGCTCAACTTCTAGGTGAAATTTGACGATTTTGTGAAAATTAAGGAGTGATGGATTATGAGTGGGTGGGTGGGTTGATGAAAAAGATTGAAGGGAGATGAAAAGACACGCGGATACAACAAATTTCAACAAAAATGAAAATTGAGACAGACAATTTTAACATTTCAAGCTTTAGACACCTACTTTTAACATATGGTAAACCTTGGACATTTTTTTAGTTATTAACGCTTAATTTTTTTTCAATTTTTTTCTATTAAAATAAACATATGTAAATCTAGCATGACCTCTTTTTGTAATAATATTTTATGAAGTTTACGTTGAACTCTCAAAATTGAGTAATTTTAAAACTTTAGTTTAAAAGTTGTTATACATTAAATAAATATTTCATTTTTAATCAATTTACTATAAGTTTTTCGTGACGATTTTTAGGTCGTGTTTGAGTTGACCTCTAAAGCACGACACGAACTTGTACGAATTGTATCCTTATTCAAATCTTGACCCAAACCATCTCGTTCGAAGTGATCTCTGATTGGAGGGCCTTGCTCGGGCTATTGAGTAAGAATTGAGGGTCAGATTGAGGCCCAGCCAAAGGGGTTATGGTCTGGATCAACACATGAACCAGACCACTCAACTGGTGCTCAATTATTCGGCCCACAGGGGAAAAGAAAAAGATTGAATCCGTCCGTCTTCAACATCCAAGACTAACAAGATAACGCTCCTTCATCATCTTCAGTTGAACGGAACCAACTTGAACGTTTGAAGGGAGGGAAGGGAAGAAGGGCAGAGCTCGAAAAGTTGCTTATACGGTGGGGAGTTTCTATGAAGATTATGGAAGCAGCCATCGGAACTCCTCTGCTCCGTCTTAATCCCAAGGTAATTCCTCAATTCTCTACCTGCATCGGTGGTATCCTCAATTCGATGAAGGTAATTAGCATGGATTTCTGCAGCATTTTCTTTACATCCATATTCATTTGATGTTGAAGCGGATAAGTTTGAACCATGCATTTTCAAGTCATACATAATTCAATTGCCTCTCAGAGTCAGTCTACTCTGAATGATTTATTCAATCTATGTAATGGGAACTGCTACTTTACTTTCTTGCTTAAGAGATGAGGAATCGTATTTGTTACTTGTTCCCCCAAGTGTGAGTGTAACTGGTTCCCACTTCCCAGAGGAATAGTGTTTATGCATATTGATCTCATTTTAAACAGCATTGTTATATTGGGTATGACATGACAAATGCAAGTCAGTAGAAATCATATCTCCATTCTTTAGACCCACAGAGACGCCACCGTATTAATTAACAAAAAGGCACTTTGTCAGGTAACTGATCTCAAGCCAGGAGTTGAGGCCAGGATTCCTAACGTGTATTCACACAAACCGCATTTCGCCCTTTACCAAAAGTCTAATGTTCTTCAATTTTCTCAGAGGTACTCCTTTCTTCAATTGAAATCGGACTTTGACATATCTAACACTCCATGTTGAAAGCTTATGTTATCTAGTAATTATGATCCTTTAGCTCGGGATTTTCCAACTATTGAACCTATGTTTGGCAATGTGCAGATACTGAAATATTATGAACAGGCAATCAATATTCTCTAGGTTGTGAAGTAGAAGAAAGTAAGTTGTCTCCCAAAACCTTGCTAATGAGCATAATAAACTTGCTTGTTAATCTTAAAATCTTGGTGTAATAGTTAGACTTGGTCCGGTCTGCAGAATAACATCCAATTTAAGATAGTATTTTTCATGTAAACATGAGACCCTAACCTAAATTAGACACTGAGTTTTGTTTGTCTTGTTTTTACAAAAAAACCATGTCCGGAAGTATGTTATTATCTGTGATATTCTCAACTTTTCAGGGTATATCATAGAAGTCTTCCAGCCATATCTGCTGTATTAGCAGGTGCAAGAAATTGATGTTATTGAATATTTCTTTGATTTAATCACTGTGGATACTGATTTCTCCTTTTGCTTTTTAAATCTAAATAGGCATGAAGGAAGCCCAGCGTCCGTGTTCTCAGCCTGAAGACTTCTCATTTGTAGCTTCCAAGGATGGTAACCAGTTAAAGGTGTGCAACTATGATTTGATGCATCACAAACAATTGTGTTTGTGAGGTTGAATCTCAAAACTATTTCAAATAGATAGTATGCAGATTGTTTAGGCTTCTTTATTTGTAAAAATAACCACGCTTCACTAAATAGTATACAACATGAAGGACAACAGTGAAGGTCAAATGCATAATTTTCCTTTTCTCCAAGTTACTACTATATCCATTATCAATGAACTTTTATAAGGATGCTAGTCAATGACTCTTTGTTACTCGGAAAAACAAAGTTCTTTGGATGTGCTGTTTTGTGGACCTTTGCAATTGCTTTCATCAAATGTAAATTTAACATTTTCTTTGGCAGAATTGTAAATTGATGAGTAGTCAAATCTTATATTCCAATCTGAATGCTTTATCATACCTTTTTTCCCCAGATAAGAGTTGAGGTATCTGGTGCCAAAACTCAAGAGCTTTTTGATCATGTATTTGACAAAATGGTTGCTGCTGCGCAACCAATTCCTGGATTTAGAAGAGAAAAGGGAGGTAATATTACTCACTTGAATACTAGAAAGATACTGTTTTGGTTGAAAATTTCAATATCATGTATAAAACTGTGCATTTGATGTCCAATTAGTTGTGGCAGTTCATCTGGTTTTGTTGTCTCATCTCATACTCATAATCAAATTGATATTGACGTGCGGTTTGAAATAGTAAATATGCTCCCATTGTTTGCATATATGTTGATAGACTGGACACTTAATTCAGTGATTCTCAGCTACTGTTGAGTTCCAAGTCGGTGAAAGTGAAGGAGTATATGGGAGTATTAGTACCATTTGCCCCACACTTTCGGCAAAACTTACAAGATTTAAAAATAAGATGTGTAAAGGAAGTGGAAAGATATTCTTATAAATACATGCTCCCACCCTAGAAAGCATGGAGGAAAATCTAGAACATATTATTTTGTAGAAGAAATGGTTGGATATTGTTGAAATAGACATCCACCGTGAGTCTGGAGTACCACACCGGTTGGTATATGTATAATCGAGTAGTATATAAGTAAGTGGGTCACCTCCTCCTATCACCAATTGGTTTTAGGATGGAACCCACGTGCATATATGATTGCTCTCTGCTGGCCCGTTGGGCTTGGCTCGGCCCAACGTGGAATCTAACATGGTATCAGAGTCTGGGTCGAACCTGGACCTGGGAGATGATCTGTTGAAATCAGAGAGCCCTCACGGTAAGGGGGAATGTTGAAATAGACATCCACCGTGAGTCTGGAGTACCACACCGGTTGGTATATGTATAATCACTTAGTATATAAGTAGGTGGACCACCTCCTCCTATCACCAATTGGTTTTAGTATGGAATCCCACCTGCATATATGATTGCTCTCTGCTGGCCCGTTGGGCTTGGCTCGGCCCAATGTGGAATCTAACAGATATTATCATTGCATTTGTAGTATGTGTCCTTGGCCGAATGTTGTGTTCTTATATTTGCTTCTTACATTTGACTGTTCTTGTCATTGACAAGTTTCTTTTTTCCTTGTATTTCTGGTTGCATCTTTGACATCATTTGGAAAAATGGCAGGAAAAACCCCAAATGTAAGTGTCTCAACCCTTATCTTTTAAAGTTGGAGAACATTAATCAGACATCTTAGCTTGCATCAAGTGCAATCATTTAAACTGTTAACCATAGCTCTTATTTACTTCATCTGGCCTGCAGATACCCAGAGACATTTTGTTAGAAGTACTTGGACCTTCCAAAGTTTACAACCAAGCAGTCAAGAATATAATCAACACAGCAGTAGCTGACTATGTCCAAAAGGTAATTGCATTTTGTATTTTTGGCATTCTAGTCAGATCAATGAATTTCCTTAAAAATAGAATGCCTTTAGTAGGTGATCAACACCTGTAGAACACATTGCAGTTTCACTAATCATATCATCCATTGCAGTTTGAAATGGTTTGTTGGATTTTCTGATACATTTTAGGATATTAGCTAGGGTTATTATTCATGCAGCTGAAGTTGAATTGATAAGTTATTACTAATAGTTCTCACTGTAGTTGAATTGGTAAGCTATTCTTGGTATCTCAGATCAATAACAAAATACAAACTAACCTTGCTGCATCATAAGCTGCTTCCCGAAGAACCATGAGTTAACACCCAATTTTCTAAGCACCGAATAATTTTTGTTGTTGATGCAGAATGGGTTAAGTGTGAGCAAAAATCTGAATGTGGAGGAGAGTTATGAAGATCTTGAAGATGGGTTTGAACCTGGAGACACATTCAGCTTCAATGCGGTTGTTCGTCTTATTAAATCCAGCTGAGTCTGCTCCCTGTGTGGAATTATTGTTGTTGTTAGAATGGTTATTACATTATATAAGCCAAAACTATAATAGATAGACAAATTCAATTAGCCTCAACAACTGTATAAGTGTATGCATAACATTACTCTATGACCGTGAAAGGCGTTCGTCAGTAATTTACCTTTTACTGGTTCACTCAGTTAATGCATATTCTAGGTGTGGAACAAACACATCTTAATTGGAACCCCTAAAACATTCTGCGGATTTTTTATTTTTTATTTTTGTAAAGAAAAGTATTGGTCAAACATTTACTTATTTGCTTAGCTTGCCAGTCTAACAATCTATCTATATATTATATAATTTAGATGCACTTAGATTATTAGGCTTTTAATCTTTTCCCATGTCAGCCATTAAGTTTCTAATTGGACAGTACCATCCACGCGCTTCACAGTTATTTTTATGTCAGCTTCTTTACGCTTCTTCTTCACGATTCTTTAGTTTCAATTACAGCTTTCTTCTCGCGTTACAAATCCATTGATGGCGAATGTTTCAGATCGGCTCCGATCCATTGCAGTAGCGTTCCTATTTCACCATCCACTCGATTGGTATGTCTTCATTCGACAGTAGTTTGATTCGTCTTCCTTGAATGGTTGATTGGTTCACCTTCTTCAACATCCGCTTGATATGTATGTCTTCATTCAACGGTAGCTTGATTCGTCTTCCTTGAATGGTTGATTGGTTCACCTTCTTCAAAGTTGTTGTCGGATTCAATCTTCACTGGTATTTAAATCGAATCGCTCTTTATCTTCGTTGGTTATTGAATTGAATCGCTGTTAAAGCTTTCCATGTACCTTTTAATGTATTTTTTTTCTTTGAATTAGCAAATATGAGTAACCAAGCTGAAATTGTAATGCTTTCTGTAGTATTTGTTGAACATGTATTAGCAGATAATAGAATCAAAAGTTCTTGAACTGATTCACACTTAGTGTATTTATTACTATTTAAAAGTTGTTCTTATCATTTTAATGAACCAGCCCTTTATATATATATATACCTAAAAAAAGATTATTTTATGTGGGTACATTGATTTTAGGGTCAATAACCTGGGAGAGGTCTGAAAATTGGCCATTGTGAATTTGAAAGATCTTAAGATTGAAATAGTGATAACAGAGGTCTGAAGATTCGACTTGTAGATAATAGAGGTCTCTGTTAGTTTTTTCCGTTAAAACTGACGGAAATTGGTCATGTGCATGGCATGTGACCAGAAATAAAATTAAATTCCAAAAATACTCTTCTTGCATCTCACTTGCTTGAATGAAAAGACGAAAATGCCCTTAAGGCCACCACCCAACTCCGGCGACCACCACTCACAGCTCCGGTGACCGCCACCC
This sequence comes from Clarkia xantiana subsp. parviflora, assembly GCA_036873135.1. Lineage (NCBI taxonomy): Eukaryota > Viridiplantae > Streptophyta > Magnoliopsida > Myrtales > Onagraceae > Clarkia > Clarkia xantiana. The sequence continues at coordinate 11,178,271 of JAPTYO010000012.1, read as the reverse complement.
AACTCCGGCAACCACAACCCGACTCCGACGACCACCACTCAACTCGGACGACCGCAACCGCGGTCCCGATTAGGCCCAAATCGGAGCCACAAAGCTCCGATCGGAGCTCGGTGGCTCCGATCAAAGCTCTGTGGCCCCAGATCGGAGCTTTGTGGCTCCGATTTGGGCCGTGGTGGCGGTCATCAGAGTTGGGTAGCGGTCGCCGGAGTTGTTAGTGGTGGTCGCCGGAGTTGGGTGGTGGCCGGCCGGAGTCATGATGGTGGCCGGAGTTGGGTTATGTTTAAATTATGGACAAGGGTATTTTTATCAATTCATCTTTATATTAATTAAACTTTTTATTAATTCAAATATTGTAAAAGGGTATTTTTAACATTTCAAGCGGTTCTGTTAAGTTTGTTAGAAAATTTGGACGGAAAACCTAAAAATCACAAAGTACCGAGACTACAGAAGTTAATGTTGCGGGATTAAAGAGTGATCCCGAGAAGAATAAGAAGTTATGGGGGACGAAATCCCAGCAACAGTCGGGTTCTCGATGGTTAGTTGCGAATGGGATGGGAAAGAATAACTAGCACCCACTTATGAAATCCGAGCAAGTTTCTACTGGCATGGAACCATCAAAGGTGCAGAGTGGTGACATCTTGTGGAGCATATCGTCTCGTGCTCATGATGATGGCTCTAAGTGGAAGGAAATCACGAAGCAGAAACCGCATACTCGTAACCCCAACATTCTTCTTCCAAAAGCAACTGCAAGATTTCGTTAAGTAGTGAAGGTAAAGGTGTGATTTTGCAGTTTTGACATACTGTTAATTCTGTTTGTTATGGTTAACTGAAAATTATATGTTTTGCAGATTTTTGGAGATGGATATAGACATAGTGGCAGTTCAAAAATGCATATGACGCTTTATTATAGAGAAGATGGACTATTCAGCTGATTGAATGTGGACGGAATTACAGCACTCGTTCTTCAAAGTTTTTATTTTTGCAATTTAGCCCCTAAACATTTTCAACCGCACCCTGGCTAAATTGACCTAGCCATGGTCCGAAAATGGCTAAGTCGAACCATGGCTAGGATCACCAAGGCCTGTGACCCTAGCCATGGTCCGACCTAGTCATGGGTCGAAACATGGCTAGGTCAATTTAGCCTTATGGTAAAATTGACACAATTGGACTCTAAGTCTAAATTGACCTAGCTATGTTCCGACCTAGGGCTGAGCAAAAATCCCGACAAGCCCGAAATCCCGAAAAACCTGTCCCGAGATGAGCCCGGGCCCAATTCGGGCGGGACATTTTCTCTGAGCTCGGGCTCGGGCCTTTTATGCAAAAGCCCGAAAGTCCCGAGCCCGTCCCGATACAATCTGTTTTTTTTATAACTTTATTTTATTTATACTGCCTTTCTCTTTTTTTGGTACGAATATACTGCCTTTCTCACTTTCACATGTCTGTTTAATTATGTCCTGCAGCGGCCCCACCACCCAACTACCCACTGTCGAAAGTAACATAGTCATTTAATTTTAGAGAGAAGATAAATATTGAAAGATGAAAAAACCTCACTAACCCTATTCAATCTTAGAGAAAGAAGATAGACATCTAGAGCTAGCTATTTTCTCCTCATTCAATGCTTTAGTCTCCACTGCACTAGATATGCATATACTTGTAGTAGTCAACTCAGATTGCATCTGTTCTACACTCGGATACTACTATCACTTTGGTATCAATCTTTCCTTCTTCCTTTCTTCTCGATAGAGTCAATTTCTATCTATGTCTATCTTCCCTCTTCCATAAGAGAGAGATTGATACATTTACTAACTATTCAATTTTCTCCTCAGCCATTCAATTGAATTTGAAGTTTAATTTTTTTTTTTTTTTTTTTTTTTTTCAGATTTACGTTTCAAATTTCGGGCTAGCCCGAGACCGAGTTCCGAAGTCCCGACTCGAGCGGGACATTTCCCTTAAATTCGGGCTCGGGCTAAAAATATGTGTCCCGAATTTTTCGGGCTCGGGCTCATGAAAAAACCCGCTCGTGCCGTCCCAAGCTCACCCCTAATCCGACCCATGGCTAGGCAGAACTATGGTTAAGTTCGCCTAGGTCCGGTGACCCTAGCCATGGTTCGACCTAGCCATGGGTCGGACCATGACTAGGTCAATTTAGCCCTAGGGTGCGGTTGAAAATGTTTAGGGGCTAAATTGAAAAAAATAAAAACTTAGGACAATAAATTTGAGAACTAAACTGAAAAAAAATAGAAATTTGGGGCTAGGCATGTGCAAATCACGTGATTATTTAACGGTCAATTAACGGATGCACCAAAAGTGGTACAAATTGCAAATGTATTGCACCAAAAGTATACAAAAAAAAGGCGTTGCACCAAAAAATAAAAATCTTCAAACATGTTGTACCAAAAGACCTATTAACCCTTGAAATAATGACTATTACACACTACAAATTTTAAAATACCTACTCTGGAGATAGATTGATTAATAACCAATTCCCGACCTAGTAGAGCAGGTACTAACAGAACAACGGAAACAAATACAACATAGAAATACACAAAATCTAAAGGTAGAAGTGATGCATTAAGCACAGATGGTTCTTCATTTGGTAATCCTGGACCGGCCGGAGGTGGGGGGTTCTACGAAATGAATTTGGTGGTTGGATTCATGGCTTTCAAAGGCGTGTTGGTTATACAAATAGCTTAGTTGCTGAACTTTGGGCTCTTCGGGATGGGTTAAAAATGGCTAAAAATCTCAACATAGACTCGATCTATGTTGAGATGAATGCAAAAGAAGCCATTCACCTAATCACGGAGGAGTCTAATGAAAATAGACCTCTAATGCCTTTATTTTTGGATTGTAGGAAACTTCTTCAATCTTTTGTAACATTCAAGATCAGACATATCTTCCGAGAAGGAAACAAAGTAGCAGATCAACTTGCGAAGTCCGCTGTGAAGATGGATTGTCCCTTTATTGTCCATTCGGTTCTCCCTAGTAGTTTAAGACAACTTATGATGTACGATGCTCTAGGCATGTCCCAAGATAGGGCTATTGTAAACTAGACTTTTTGTACTCCCTTATTTACAAAAAAAAAAAAAAAAAAAACAAAGAGAAAATTATTGTGCATTTGGACCTATATTTCTTTTTTATGAACTGGACCTATATTTAAGGTACAGTACAGAAATAAAATTGTCATGATTGCACGTTGAAGTTTTATTATATTTATATATATACAAAAGAAAAGGGAAATATAAATAAACAATTTTTTTCTCAGTAAAGGAAAATAAATCTTCGAGGGTCGTTGCCAAGATTTTGGCCTCCGTTCATTAGATTTAGATTAGATAACTTTCGTGATCGTTAATATGGTAATTTCCAGTATACACCGGGGTCATTGCGCTTTGAGGGAGAGAAATCAGGATCCAGCTAATCAACTGTATACACCCGGATCATGCAACACTTCAGTCATTCACTACCGTCCAAACTACTTATGTTCTTTCTTCCTCGTCGATGATACACCTTTTATGCGTACCGCTTAACCTCAGACATTCCTTTCTCTCTCTGAACAGAAGTCCGACAATGGCTGTGTCATCCTCCGCTGCTTCATCTCTGATGATCAATTCGCTGACGTCTTCCACTTCCAAGGCGGAGCTCTTCCCCGAATCCCGGGGTCTGAGGCTTTCATCGGCTGTCACCTCTTACACTCCTCTGAAATTGAAGGCCACCACGAAGAAGAGGTCAAACGGCTTTGGCCTCTCAATTGTCTGCAAAGCTGTCTCTCTTAGGCCTGAGACCCAGATTGAGGGCCTCAACATCGCCGATGACGTCACTCAGGTAAATACGTACAGCCAATCCGAATGGCTTTGTTCCGTTATCCTTTTCAACTATTTGGAGTTTCTCAAGAATCCTATTCATTTGTCCCTTGCTTTGATTTGGGATAGTGTTATAACTATTAAATGAATCTAGTTTATCACTGAAAATGTTTGATTTGATGCAGTTTCTGCTTTATATTACATATTTTTACTATGACGAGGTTCTTGGTGAGGTTTCGTATTCGTTTAAGTAGGTTACTGCCTTACTGGTTGATTTTCTAGTGAGTAGTGAGTTAACCTTCATGTTCTTCATGCTTTGTCATTGATATAACACATTGTATTTAATTAACTCGACGATTTAGCAATAAGATTGAGGATCATAAAATGTGGAGTTTATCAGCTAGTGCATATTACTTTTTTCAACTTTTGCATTGTACATAGTTAGGTCTTTATCTGATGTGGTCTCGAGACCTAATTGGGTGGTTCTTTTAAAAGAAGAGAAGAGTATAATGTACCAACCTTTCAGTAACTTGATTTTACTTGTCTTTCCTACGCAGCTTATTGGCAGAACCCCAATGGTGTACTTGAATAATATTGTGAAGGGTAGTGTTGCAAGTATTGCAGCCAAGCTTGAGATCATGGAGCCATGTTGCAGTGTGAAGGACAGGTGAAGACTGATACCTTGCCTCTTTTAACTTTTAATCACTTCTTCATCATTGTTGGTATTTCCAGAAGAAAGTTACAGAATGCACTGCCATCTGTGAATCACGGGGGCTGTATGTTCTTGTGGTTAAGTGCAAGTCTCAGCAAATTGGTTGTTGTGAATCTTCTTAGAATTATCTGAAGGACGAAGAACAAGAACTAGAGTGAGACTTCTGCTGGAATATAGTCTGTATAAATATATTTAGAGTGTTCCAGAGACAGTGTGAATAGACAGTGACATCATATTCAGTCTTAGCACCATATTGGTTATGGATTATTTTTTCCCTTGAATTTGTAACTTTAGTTATTTGTAAAAACCCTCCTTTCCCTTTAGTTGCGATGAAGAATACTCCGAAATGGATGATTAACCCAATTATCTATGAATGGTAATTGTCTTGCAGGATAGGTAACAGTATGATCTCTGATGCAGAGAAGAAAGGCCTTATAACACCTGGCAAGGTAATAGATTATAGCTGCTGTTCAGATGCATCTGCATTGTTGTTTGATAGTCACAACTCTCTTCTATTCTTTAACCTTTAGTAATTTCATGTATTTGAGATTTTAAATTTGCTAAGGGAGACGATGCCTTTATGTCGATTTCACTTCATTCCTCACTCATGTATGATGCCTCTCCAGCTAGAGCAAGTCTTGTTTTTAAGTTATATAAAACAGTGTAAATATTCAAGGACCTGGATCATGGGTTTCGTTGGGATTGCACTCAAAGAAACCTAGATGCAATCTGATGATCCGTGCTAGAATGAGATCATGTATAAATAATTCTTACATTTACAATGCGCAAAAATAATGTTTTATTTTCCTCCTAGCATGGGCAGATCTTCATGCTGTCAAGATTGCATTTTGGTTAGATGGCACATTCCATTTCTTCACCTGATGTTATTTCTTTTGTAGAGTATTTTGGTGGAACCTACAAGTGGAAATACAGGAATTGGTCTTGCATTTATAGCTGCATCAAAAGGATATAAGCTGATTCTGACAATGCCAGCTTCAATGAGTATGGAAAGAAGGGTTCTCTTAAAAGCTTTTGGAGCTGAGCTTATCTTGACTGATCCAGCCAAAGGAATGAAAGGAGCAGTTCAGAAAGCTGAAGAGATCTTGAGCAACACACCAGACGCTTATATACTTCAGCAGTTTGATAATCCTGCAAACCCTAAGGTTTGAAGTTCTTTATCTTATAGAATGGTAAAATCATTTAGGCAAGACTCCAGTGCCCAACCAAAGTGGCGGAATCCAAATAGGTGGTAGAGGGAAATCTCAAGACTTGATGCAGAAGTATCACATTCACTTGCTCTTTAATGGTCAAATGATAGCCATTGTTAAATTTACTACTGGACATCAGAAAGTGATCCAAATCCATATCCTAAAAACATAACCTAATTAATAGTTGGGTGACCTTTAGCTTGTTCTAGAAGTGTCACATTCACTTGGTGATCGATGTTAGCAATTGCAATTCTAAAATTTACTAGGTTTAATAAGAGATCCAAATCTCTATCCAACACAAAAACATAGACTAACAGGTGCATGGACATTTGACACTTATTTTTCACACAAACTCTTTCACCTAAATGAACGTGAAACTTTATCTCCAGCCATAACGTGCTATCAGGATCTATTTGTTTTCTGTGTGTGTGGCTGTATGCACGAGGCCCTTTATGGGGGACAGTAGGGCCTGGTCTGTACGCAGACTTTTCATTACTAGTGGACTTTATAAGTGATCCAGATCCATATACAGACTGAACATGTAAAACTATTATGTGGTGGGCATTTGACACTTGTATTCCGCACTAAGCTTAAGCCATGTTTTATTTCAATTTTTGCAATTTTATCGAAACCAAATTGTTAGAAGAAGTGAATGCTTCCATGATTCTGTTTAATGGAGTGTAAATAATGTTTTTTTCTATCATAGTTGATCACAGAAGCACTTCAGCTTAGTAACATGAATATATTCGGTGCAAATATGTGCAGGTACACTACGAGACAACAGGTCCTGAGATCTGGGAAGATACAAGAGGTAAGGTAGACATCTTTGTTGCTGGCATAGGAACTGGAGGAACCATATCCGGAGTTGGTCAGTTCCTTAAAGAGAAAAATCCCAACATAAAGGTGATTACTTGACTTTTATTGTCAAAGGTTAACTCTATATTTGTAAGTGATTTGGCTTCCTAATCTTCATAATGGCATTTGTAAGAGATCATGAATCAACTTTTTTTCCTCCCAACTCAAGTATATTTATTGCATTTTGGCTCTTTCTTTTGTATGCTAGGTCATTGGTGTGGAACCATTAGAAAGCAATATCCTTTCTGGTGGGAAACCTGGTAAAATTTCCAATCTGTACTTTTGTTTTCTTACTCGAATATTCAACCAATTCCTGAAAAGTTGTCCTTGTAATTGTAAGGAGCTGTTATTATGTTCTCTATAAATCTGCAGGGCCTCACAAGATTCAAGGGATTGGGGCTGGTTTTGTGCCAAAGAATCTGGATGAAAATATAGTGGATGAAGTCATTGAGGTTCTATTCGTCTCCAATATTTTTTATTTTATCTTTTCTTGAAGGGTTAAGAACACAATAGGGGCCTGAATGTTTGCCCATGTTGCCAAAAGGGGTCTGAATTGAAAAAACGTATTATTTAGGGCCTGAATTTTGAGTTTTGTGTATAAGTGAGGTCTCCGTCTATTTTTTCTGTTAAAAGTGACGGAAAGTGGTCACATGCTTGGCATGTGACCAAAAATAATTTGAAAACCCGAAAATGCCCTTTGACCAAAGTGTGTCTCTCATATGTTTGACCTAAAATGACGAAAATACCCTTTAAGCCACCACAGCTCCGGCGACCACCACCCCGACTCCGGCAACCACCACCGGCCTCCGGCGACCACCACCGACCTCCGGCGACAACCGAAAAGCTCCGATCGGAGGCCGGTGGCGGTCGCCGGAGGCCGGTGGCGGTCGCCGGAGGCCGGTGGCAGTTGCCGGAGGCCGGTGGTGGTCGCCGGAGCCGGGTGGTGGTCGCCGGGCGGTGGCCGGAGCGTAGTGGCCTTAATTGCATAATTAGTGTGTAGGGGTATTTTAGACATTTCACATTTTATTAATTAAATTGATAAATTGTATAATAATTACAAAAGGGTATTTTTGTCTTTTCACGTGGTTCTGTTAGATTTAACAGAAAATTTGGACGGAGACTTGAAAAAACACAAAACTCAAAATTCAGGCCCTTAATAATACGTTTTTTCAATTCAGACCCCTTTTGGCAATGTGGGCAAACATTCAGGCCCCTATTGTGTTCTTAACCCTTTCTTGAACCCAACATTTAATTTATACCATGAAATCTTATGAAGCTGCAGATTTTTCAACTTTTTTTTTTTTTTTTCATGTGGTACTCCTTCAACTTTACAACTTCCTGAATCAGCCAGTAACTGTTCATGTAACAAGTTACCGCTAGGTTGCAAACTGATGAACTAGTTCCTTCCACTTGAAAGAAAATTCGGGCAACCTGGTCTGGGTTGGACCCAGCCAGGTTCGGACCCTAGCTGGATACAATATCAGTCACTGAAACTCTAAAAGATATATTTTTCGGTTAAAAAAACAGCAAAAAGGAGGCTAATCTAAACCACTATTCTATATTATTGGATGACTACTGGTTTATTTATTGGTCTTCAACTTTTCTTTACAAATACATTTATATTGAGCAGCACTGGGACATTTAATTTGGGTGGATTGAGTTGATGTTGCCATAGCATATAATTTGCATGATTCATCTTTGGATTACTTTGGGAAAATGCGAACGTTTTCGGATCTCGACTCACAATGTTTAAATCATTTGCACAGGTTTCCAGTGATGACGCTGTTGAAACTGCAAAGCAGTTGGCTCTACAGGAAGGCTTGTTGGTTAGTCCTACTCCTCTCCCTCTTAATTTTCAAACGTTGAATAAAGATTTAAAAGCTCCCTAAACCCACATTCACTGGGGACGTAACAAAAAGGCTTATAAGAATAGTTATGTTGAAATGATTTTTGGTTCATAGGTGGGAATATCTTCCGGTGCAGCAGCTCTTGCTGCAATTCAAGTGGCAAAGAGACCTGAAAACGCTGGGAAACTGATTGCGGTATGCATGTCTATTATAATTGAACAAAATAAGACCTGCATCGCAAGCCAATATTCTGAAACTTTGCAGTTGCTGGTGTGCAGGTTGTGTTCCCGAGCTTTGGCGAGCGATACCTCTCGTCTGTTCTCTTCAGCTCGATTCGAGATGAATGTGAGAAGATGCAACCTGAGCCATGATTTTGTCAAATACTTCAATCCCTGTTTTGCAAAAATGCAGATTCTGAAGTTGGCGTAGGAATGTACTCCATCTATTCAAACAAAATAAAAATTAGGAAAAGAACTATTTAGTGTCTCAAGTTTACCTCGTGTTTCAGTTTGGTGTCTGACGCGTACTTATACTGTCCCAAGTTTGAATAGTGTCGCTATTTGTTGTCTCCGTCAAATTTTGAGGTTAAATTTAATAGAATTCAGTTATGTGACCAGCACATGATCAAATAAAAATGAGGGTTAAGAACCTATAAACTGTCTGAAGTTTGCTTCATGTTCGATTTGGTGTCTGAAGTTTAAAATGTTGAAATTGACTATCTCATGATTCATTTTTATTGAAATTTGGTGTATACGCGCGTTTTTTCCTCTCCCTTCAAACATTTTCATTGATTCACCCCCTCATAATTCATCAATCTTTACTTTTTATAAAATTCCCAAATTTCTTCTAAAACTTGACATCCGAAAGAAAAGGTTTCCAGCAGAGTGTTGTATAGTGATTTTCAGCGACAATAGAGCGAGATTTACTTGGGCGGATGTGGCCACCTTCTTAAGTGACAATCCTGGCAAGGTGACGAGAAGGAAGCGTGCATGAGAGCTCTTATTTGACAGTCGGCTTCGTCGGGATTAGCTTCTCTAAAGTAATCACACCGAGACACTAAATTTCAACAAAAATGAAACATGGGACTGTCCATTTTAACATTTTAAATTTCAGACACCAAAATCGAACATGGAGCAAACTTCATAAAGTTTATTTCTTAACACTCATTAAATGAAAATGCCCAAATTACCCCTAAACCCTAAATCAGGTCCACTGCTCCACCGCCGGATCCCTAAATCGGTCGGAACCCTAAGTCGGCCGGAATCCTAAATTGGCTGGAATTGGCCGGAATCAGGCCGGAATCGGCCGGAATAGGCCATAATCGGCCGGAATAGGCCGTAATTGGTCGACCCCTAAACCCTAAATCAGGTAAGCTGCTCCACCGCCGGACCCTAAACCCTAAATCAGGTCAGCTGCTTCACCGTCGGAACCCTAAATCGGCCGGAATCGGCTGGAATCGGGCCGTAATCGGCCATAATCGGCTGGAATCGGGTCGGAATAGACCGGAATCATCTCGTTTGGAGGTGGGTGGCCGAAATTGGAGGTGGGTGCGTCGGAATCGGAGGTGGGTGGGTCGGAATCGGAGGTGGGTGGTCGGAATCGGAGGTGGGTGGCTGTAATCGGAGGTGGGTGGCCAAAATCGGAAGTGGCAGTATGGTCTTTTCATCTAAGTCTATTAAACTTAACACCTAAATTTAACAGAAAACCAAATTGCAACACTTTTCAAACTTGAGACAGTCTGTATCAACACTTTAATCCTGAGACACCAAACGAACATGAGGTAAACCCGAGACACTAAATATGTTCTTTTCCCTAAAAATTATGATTTGTGAATTTTTCTCTCATTTGAGTTGTGTGCTTGTTGTGGCCTTCCATCCTATGTTGCACATGAGAAACAATTTGTTGAGTCGAGCCAAGTTTTTTTTTTTTAGGTAGAAAGGGGAATATATTACTACAACAAAAGGTTGCACCAACTCAACAAAAATCGGTTTAACAAAGTTCAAAAATATTAGTCATTACAATTAATTAAACGAAGTTCATAAGCATCAACAATATCTTTCAAAATACAAAATCTAACTTCTTTCGGAGGCACACAATAGAGTTTTTTACCACAGTAAGTCTGTATTAACAATCAAACACAAATATAGGCCAAGTGAACAACTACTTACACAAACAGGCCTCGCCGGGTCCGACCAACCCGGCGTAGTGACTTTCCCTATAAGCCAGTTCGCCCCAACCCGGCGAAGTGGAGATTTTTTTTTTCTCACTTCGTCGGGTCCCCCCAACCCAGTGAAGTGAGGATAAACAAAATTCCTCAGTTCGCTGGGTCCTATCACTTTTTCAGAGTCTGGAAAAGTGACAGCATAGTGCTGTCGGCAATGAGGAAGCCAACAGCCAACAGTAATTTCTTTTTTTACTAATATATAGTGGTGCTACAAAATGTAAAAATTATTGTGAAATTTCTATAGAAAGTGGAATGGACACACAGTAATATTTTACATTTGTATTACACAAACTTTCTCTCTCTTACTTTCACAACAATTTTCAAAAGAAATTTCACATGGAGAAACTTTACTCATATGTATAACCCTCATCTATTTAATATCAAACAAACATATATTTCTCTCTCACATCCAACAACCATTTCACAACTTCAAATTCAACGAAACTCTAGTGTTAATCATGTTATTATGTAAGTAATAAGTTGTAATTTTTTCAAATTGTTTTTTAACATTTCGAAATTTGAGAAGGTTGAATGTAATGTTAGGAAATAGTTGTTGAATTTGAGAGAGAAATATATGTTTGTTTTGTGTTAAATAGATGATGGTTATATATATAAATATATATATAAAATTACCGTTGGCTATCGGCTTTCTCATTGCCGACAGCACTATTCTGTCACTTTTTTAGAGTCTGAAAAAGTGAGTGCTGTCACTTTTTCAGTCTCTGAAAAAGTGACAGGACCCAGCAAAGTGAGGAATTTTTTTTCCTCGCTTCTCTGGGTTGGGGTTTAGGGTTTCGGGTTATAGGGAAAGTCACTACATCTGGTTGGCCGGACCCGGCGAGGCCTATTTGTGTAAATAATTGTTCACTTGGCCTATATTTGTGTTTGGTTGTTAATATAGACTTACTTTGGTCAAAAACTCCACACAATAGGTAACAAAGTTTGACTCTTGATGGATTCCAATTCCATCCAATGTGTATGCGACCGAATTAGCTTCTCGATAGTCGTGCCGAAGTTTGTATTTTCGTAGTTGGAGTAAGAGATTCCTGCAATCCAAACAATCGGCATGAGTTTCAAGTTGGGGAGGGAACTATCCTAGATAAGTTGTTGAGCAGTCAAAGAATCAATCTCAACGTGGAAAGACTTAATTCCCAAACTAATAGCAAGAGATAGCCCAAAGTTCTGCCACAAAGCTATCCCAAGTTCCTGGAAAACCTGGAGATCCAGTTCACGTTAGAGTAATAAATGACTCCTCATGCACTTGCTTTACCCGAGTTACCGTGGGAAGCTTCATATGTGTTGAGTTTCTTCTAGCCATGATCTGGTTTGAACCATCTGACATGTATAGTGGAGAAGGACTTAGAATCTTCATGATGTGTTATACCTTCCTGAAAAGATTTAGCTTGAGTAAGAGAGACACTAAACACATTGTTAAAAGAAGTGTTCTTTCGAAAGACAAAAGCATTGTTGTTCTTCCAAAGGTTCCAACAACAATTGGAAAACAATGTTCTCTAATCCACACCATGCACAAAACAATCTTGTACAGTGCAGATGGCATTAATCCACTCATCCAAATACAGTCTTAATGAGTCACTAAAGCTGTGTGGCACAAAGCAGTTTGCCCACAACTGTCTCGTAGGTGCAGAACTCTTAGCAATATGATCAATGCTTTCAATATCGTTAGAGCACACGAGGCAAAGAGGGTTTATATTACACCCTATACGATTAAGGAGTTAGGTGGTGGCCAGTCGACCCATGAAGCCGAGCCACAGAAAGTATTGAATTCGAGGAATATTGGGCGTCTTCCAAATCCAGCCCCAGTCGGATGCACTAGGAGGACGCAGATGCTCGGAGAGTTCTTCACAAGACGACGCATTGGTGAAGTTCCCCGACCTAGAGAGTCTCCAAATACACGAGTCATGCAATTTATTAAAAATACTTCATGGAATGCTTTTAATTAATGCTGCTATATATGTAGGAAGTACAATAGAAAGAGACTCCAAATTCCAGTTGCCATTTTGAAAAACATTCTTAACTTTTCAATCATATTCATGGCCCAAAAGGGGGCCCTTAACATAAAGTTTCAAAGGTTTATCTTTAAACTTGATATCATCCCACATATTAATATCATTACCATTTGAAACCATCCACCCTAACCCCAGTTGGAGAGTTTTAAAACCTTCCTAGATAGCCCGCAAGTTATAAGGGGTGCGGGCAGAAGGAGATGTGTATTGTCTAGCAAGCCGATTAAGTAAAAGTTCGGACCAAGGGGCCCGAATCGTCTTAAGCCTCCAAGTTAAACCTCCAAGAAGGGCGTTGTTCCTCATTTCAGAAGTTTGGAGACCTAGTCCACCAGAAGTTAATGGTTTGGTGATTCAGTTCCACCCAACGAGGTGGATTTTCTTATTTTGGTAAGTGCTCCCCCAAACAAAGTTCCTATTCAACTTATCTAAATCCTTACAAACTCTAATAAGGAGCATTGTACATTGCATGTAGTAAGATGGAATAGCAGACATCACAGATTTCACAAGGCTAACTCTACCCGCCATAGATAGGAGTGACGATCTCCAACCAGACAACTTAGCTTTGACGTTGTCAATAATAAAGTTAAAAGAACTTGTTTTTGCATTCGAAATATCCAAAGGAAACCCCAAGTAGGTGACAAAGTTATCCACAATTTAAATGTTTAGTATTTCAGAAAAACAAGTTATATCTCGGGTCAAGAATTTTTTAGAGAAAGATGATTGATTTGGAAAAACTTATTTTCTGACCCGAGATGTTGTAAAAATTTCTAAGAACCGACTGGATGCACTCACAATTTCTAGTGCTTGCCTCTGCCATAAGAATCAGATCATCCGCAAAAAAAAGGTGAGTAAGAGGAATGCTTCCCCTCCCCACCTTAATACCAACCCACCTATTATTCACCACCTCCTCGTCAATAAGGAAAGTAAGATATTCCATACAAATTATAAAGATGTAGGGCGATATAGGATATCCTTGCCTAATACTTCTAGATGGGGTAAAATCATCCAGCTTGCTCCCATTAAACAAAAGGTTAATGGAAGATGAAGAGACACAATTCATAATCAATGACATCAAGTTATTTTGGAATTTGAAAAAAAATAAAGTTCTTCTAATGAAATCTCATTCAAGTCTATCAAAAGCATTTTCCAAATCTATTTTTAGAACCATGCAACCTTTCTTCCCCTGCTTTTTCTTAGAAAAATGGAGCACCTCCCTGAGCATCACCACATTATCTGCATCTCTACGACCTGGAATGAAGCTAGAACAAAAATGAGAAATAAGCTCCTTCATCCTATCCGATTCACTAGAATTTTTTAGAAAAATTTATAAATGGAATTTCAAAGTGCAATAGGACGAAAGTGAAACACAGTCTCAGATACCCGACATTTGGGTATAAGACACGGGAGAGTCTCATTCCAACCAGGATGGATGGTGCTAGTTTTAAAAACATATGAAATAGCATTAAAAATGGACTCACTAGTGCAATGCCACATATTTTGGAAAAAAAAAAAAAAAAAAAAAAAAAAGTGGGGTGCAATCCATCCAGCCCCAGAGCTTTAAAAGGTTTCAGATCTCATGTGGCCTTTTTTACTTCCTCAATAGTGACAGGCCGAGCCAGCCATTTTTCTTGGGAATGAGTATTGGTTTTCCTCCATTGAATGGGAGGCTCCACGTTTCTTTCCGAGTAAACTTTACTAGATGTGAAGAGATATCTATAAAATGTTGTTGAAACCTGTTTTGAACAACCTTGGGTTCTTCAATCCAGTTTCCAACCCTATGCCTAACCCTATGCCTAATGGAAAAAATATGGTTAGACTGTCTCTTAACAATAGTAGTAAGATGATAAGACTTGGTGTTTCGATCCCCCTCTCTAATCCCCTTGGTTCTAGACTCAGCGGCCCATAGTCTCTCTTCATGATTAGGGTCTTATTAAGCTCTTTTTGGAGGATTTTTTTTCCAGGTTAAGATGGGATTGATTGGGATTAGTAGCTAAACACCTTTGACCTAGGCATGGGTCGGACCATAACTAGGTCTATTTAGCCATAGGGTCCAATTGGGTCAAATGGACCATAATGCTAAACTGATCTAGCCATAGTCCGACCTATTGCTAGGTCGAACCATGATTATGTCGGACAATGGTTAGGGTCGCCGGATCATGGCTAGGTCAATTTAGTCCTAGAGTGCAGTTAGGGCTAAATTGCAAAAATAAAAAGTTACGACAATAAATTTGAGGACTAAACTGAACAAAATAAAAATTTGGGGCAAGGTATGTGCAAGTCACGTGACCATTTAACGGTCAAACTGACGGTCAACTAACAGATGGATCAAAAGTCAAAAGTTGTTAAACATAAGGTGCAGTTGAAAATGCTAAGGGGCTAAGTTGCAAAATAAAAAAAAAAATATAATGTAATAATTTAATGACTAAACTGAACAAAATGAAATTTTAAAGCTAGTCACTTGCAAATCACGTGACTATTTAACGGTCAACATTTTCTATCAACTAACGAACGCACAAAAAATGTACAAGTTAAAATCGTATTCACCAAAAGTATACAAAAGACGTTGCACCAAAAGCCAAAAAAACGGTCAAGCATTTTATAGTAAAATCTTAATCTTAATATATCTACTATATTATATTACTTCGGTACCGGAAGTCCTCTGGCTGACACGTGGACAGTTTGCCATGTCATCGTTTCCTAATTTAATCGGAATTTAATAGGGGTTCTCTAAATTTAGATACATAATATTGATTGATTAAAAATTAAGAAGTATTTTTATCTCCTATTTTGGTCTCTACGCAATTTAAAGAAACAAATTAATTAAAAGTTTCCATTTAAATAGTAAATCTATACAGTTTGGCTCCGGAAGACCATAGGCCGCCACGTAAGCAATGTATATTGGTAAAGAAAATTTAATAAACAATATAAGTTTAGAAAGAAATATATTAAAAAAAAATCACGGTGAATTTTATATAAAATTATCTATCTTATTATTATATTATCTATCTTATTATTATTATTATTATATATATAATGTTCATATGGGGTACTACACACAATTCACGTCACTAATGGAAGGCAAATATATATATTGTAGAAATAGAATATATAATAAACTAAATAATAAAGAAATAAAAAGTTTATATATTATGGGCAATACCAACCTAACAATACTATATCTATATATATATCATGTATGTACAACTAAACCCTAATCACACATAGCTATATATATCCTTGCTCACATCAAGTAGTAAACCTACATAACGTAAAATTTATGTTGTCCAGACCGTTGAAGTCGTTGCAGTTATTCGCACTTTCGCAGAGACTGGATTATATTGGCTTCACCTCATCCACGATATTCGATATCGTATATGCATTTATTATTACAGCCCATATATATGTTATTTAAATAATATTCCACATTATTATTCATTTCTTGGTGTTTTCTTCACAGGTTTGAACATTGGTGTAATAGAATTGTTTGCCTTTAAGTTTTTTTTTTTTTTTACTTTATCGACCAAAAAAAGTTCTATTTTACTGTTGGTGTGGTTGTATTTGTAGAGTGGTACTGTATTTCACATAATCTAACTTTGAATTTTAGGAAATGAAGGAATTGGAAGCAGATGAGGAAGACGGTGAAGTGAAGACAACCTGGCCAAATAGTTTGCAGGCCTTCATTGATCATTTTGATGATCACCGATATAGTATGTATATGCAAGCTCTCTCTATATATATATACTATTAGTAAGTATAATATGACATTAAACTAATTGAATTTTGTGTTATGTCTTTTGATTACAGATTTAGAGTAAAATTTTGCTTCTCTGAGTGTTGGGATGCTTTTTTAATGGGTTGTTGTTGGTAAGTGTTGGGCCTAAATTTTTTTTTTAAACGTTTAAAGCTAATAATCGAACAATTTTTAGGTGGTTTTGCATTCGATCGATAAATCAATCGTGCATGACAATGTAACTTTTCTAAATAAATGATTCCTTTTTTATTAGTTGCATATTAATTTTTTATTATATATTTTTATTTTTAACCAAACAATCTATAAATATAAAATAAACTACATTATATAAATATATAATATAAAAAAAATAAAACCGACAATAAAATAATATATATATATGTAGTATAATTGTATACACAAACCTGCATAAATATAAAATACATATAATATAAAGAAGTTTATTACAGAGTAACATAAATATAATATAATATATATATATATATTTCAGTTTTTAAAGTTAATGATTAAAAAAAGATAAACGGTTCAATAATATATCAACGAAAATCCTCAAATTATTTTTTTTAATCTCAATTCCAATTTAACATACTTAAGTTTTTTAAACTTTTGTTTTAAAGTTAAATTTAATTTTTTTTAGTTATATTTTCTTACCCGCGTGGTGCGCGGGATTAGTGGCTAGTATTATATTAATTCGGCATCGGAAGCCCTCTAGCTGACACGTGGACAGTTTGTCCAGTCAGCGTTGCCTAATTTAATCGAAATTTAATAGGAGATCTCTAAATTTAGATACATAATATTGATTGAATCAAAATTAAGAAGTATTTTTATATCCTATTTTGGTCTCTATGCAATTTAAAGAAACAAATTAATTGAAAATTTCCTTTTAAATTCATTGTGTTTGGTTCCGGAAAACCATAGGCCGCCACGTAAGCAAGAGAATAATGTATTAAATATATTATTAAAAATAGGGAACAAACCGGCCAAAAATTATAAGATAACGTATATAATAAGAAACAACCCTAAACTAAACAATTCATGGCAAAACATGGTAATACAAATATATATATACCAAGAATAATGCGGTGGTATTATAACGTAGAATTTTGATTACAAATAGTTGGGCAGCACGCTGTGAGTTGTATGGAGACAACTTAAGAATTGATCCACGCCTCTACGTTCAGGTGGGCTCCCTCTTCGGCTTACCTTTTGGGAGCTTCCTACTTCACCGATTCTATATATACCAAGAATAATGTTTTGTTAGATTTATAAATTATGGTTTGTATATATTTTGAAGCTTGAGATACGTAAGAGATATATCTTTGCAAACACGTTCCTTTCTTATACATCAATTAACTTAGAGTTAGGGTGATTGCATTCATATTAGTGCATTAATTCTTTATCTGTTGTTAGATAACCGACTAACTAATTAGTTAAGGTGTTTATTACGACTAATTTTTTTTTTAGGGTGGTTCTGATGGTGCAGATATACTGGTGCAGGGCTAGGGTGGGTGGATATGCAGTTCATCTTTGGCTCTTGGAAGATAAGCCTAACAAGGTTGGATAGAATTTGGGATAATAATAACTAAACCCGTGAGGTATATATTATAATTAATAATTAATTTTGAGTAATATGAAGTATTTTCTTAACTAATTTATTGGTTTTACTATTTTTTTTTAATGATTTAGGGACGTGTCGATAGTCTGAGTAATTTCTTATTCACGAGTCAAGTATATCTATAACAACGGGTTTGTATCACTTATTTCTCTATATATATTGTGATCACAATTTTTTTTTTTTTTTATTGTGAATTATATATATGAGAGATATGTTCCCTCTTCATGAGCAATTTTTAGGAATCTTTTACAAGCATAAATCCTTTTGGCTTTCTTGCAAGTTTGGTATTCTTGGTAATGTTTGTGGGTCGGCATATTTCTAAAACATGTAAAAATTAATGAGCTTCATCAATTAAGTGTCAACGTATGTGCATAACTGATATCCATTAAATGGCTCTGCAAGCTGCATGCCAAATATGTCCTCTTTAGATAGGCGTGTCTCCATGCAGCTCATGTCGAAACTTGATCTGGAAAGGCATTGGCAAGCAGAGGAACCATGAATCATACTCTCGACTTTGGAGGTCTTACTACTCTTATGGATGAGCTTCCAAGAAACTGTGATTCTCGAGTTCATATCATTTGTCCGGTTACACAGTCAGGTGCACCGAGACCTTTCAAGATCCATCCCATGCGAGAGCTTTATAGCCATCGCCATTAATTCTTTTCCCCCAACTGCATTTAATTGGCTTCGTCATGTAGTTTTTAAAACCCAAGGTTTGGGTTGTGAGCAAAAGGGGGTTGTGGTTATTGGTCTTCTGCCGCGACCGAGCCTCAAGTATATGGAAGAATTAAATGAACATGTGGGTTAAGTTCTCCACCAAAGCCGATAGATTCTCCTGAAAAGGTATGAAGAAGTTGTGGCTATCATCCAGACTTTTCAATATTATACATATATATACATCAAGAGTTATGTTATCTAATATTTTAATTAATCGAAAATATATATATTTCTTTTTGTTAAAGAAAATATACATTTCACATGTGGACTTTTTGCTATTTTTTTGTTTGTTTATCTCTCTTTACTTATTTTGCTAATGAAATATTTCACATAAAAAGATTTTAATGATAATATCGCTCTTTTATCAAGAAGAAAGGCTTTCATATGTTAAATAATTTGTGTCTTGATCCACTTCCCGTAGTTGTTGTAAATTTGAAGGATAGAAATTCTAAATTGACAAAGATATAAAAAGTCTTACACTATTGTGTCTAGGATGATTTCCATTATCCATTATTTTCTTTGTTCACACCTATGTGTTTGCTTCATTCTATTCACTTACTCTAACCAAGTGCATAACTGTCTTATTTTTCCATTCTACTTTGTTTCTTTTTATTAGTGTTCTCAATTCTCATAGTATCTCATTTAGCTTATTAGCTACTTTTATTATCTTCAAATTTCATATTAACTCAAACAAATTACTTATGTTCTTCGTATATATATTACAAGAGAACTGTACCCGGGATGATGACTGGTAAATTAGGAGGTTTACTATCCACGTCATTATGCATAGTCTTACACGCCTATCCTGCAGGTACTTCACATGAATCACACGCATTTATTTATGTATATATGCTATAATTGAATCTTTTGATTCTCGGAATAAGTATACCTATTTTGACAAATCATCTTCACTTATTTTGTGTTCATCATAGTTAGTCATTACTTATTTGTGTGTATCAGGACATAAGAGCACATGATGAGAGGTTTTACTTCTAGCTCAGGTAATCTATTCAACGCTTCCTAATTTCAATATTAATTCAACTGACGGATATTTTCCGAATGCATGTGAATATTTTTCTCAGTTATCGTTTTTTAATTATTAAATTTAATTATACTGAGTAACTGTAAATTTAAAAAATATTTTGTATTAATAAAACAATTCAATGCAAAATTTGGAAGAAATTAACACGTGCATTTAGGAAAATCAACACCCATAGTAATATATGTTGTTCCTATTTCAGTAAAAAATTATAAATTATTAATTTTCATTACATTAATTAATGTGATTAAATTAAACAAGTTTATAAGCATGAACAACATTCTTATGGTAAGAATTTTATTTATACATATACATTTTCTTATAATAATAATAATAATAATAATAATAATTTAATAGATGTTATATTATACTATCCCAAAATTTTGGTTTAATATAATGTTAAGATCACTTTGTGCCGAAGGTTTATCTCCCCATTAAAGTTGTATCTTACTTAATTTATCATGTAGCTATTATATAAATCGTAGCATTCAATTCTAAATTAATTCCATATTTATGTATTATTGCATTATCACTTTTTGTAGATGACTTTTCTTATGGATGCAGTTGGATAGGATCATTTGGTTTGTTGGTTGTTATTCTACATTAATGGTTTCATTTATTTAAGGTTATGTTTTCTATCAAATTTATATTTTCTTAATTTTTATTGAATTAAACTATAAGTCTATAAGTTATACGTGTCTATAAGTTATACGTTATCTACATCCATAAACTATTTTAAATAGTATACTTCTTGAAATAAATCTATTTAAATGAATTTTTATCTATTACATAAATCTTTGTTATATTTCTAAATGAGGAATATATTACGTTTAAAGAAGTTCAACAAATTATGTGGAATCTAGATTTTTATTTATTTAAAACAGCTTTATAAAATAATTAGTTTTATTTACTTCAAGTCTTACTTATAAATTTAATTAACTTTTTCATCTTCTTCGTTGTGATAGTTGCATTCACGGTGGTATTTGACAATTGAGGTATCAATTCTTCTTCTCTAATTATTATGCATTTAATAATAATAATAATAATAATAATAATAATAATAATAATAATAATAATAATAATAATATCTTGCATTTTGCAGAACTCTGTGAGCTGATTTTGTACGGGAATCTAAAATTATTATTAGGCACTTAGAACCCAATTGCTTTGGTGACACTTTCATATGTACTATGTTCATCCAGTAGAATATTTTCTATTTGTAAGATTATATCTTCTAAAATATTGATTATTCCTTTCATAAGTTTGGAAATATCACATTCATCCTCTATTATTATATTTATCATCTTATGTAAATAAAATTTAATGCTCTAATGAATTTGTTCACTTTTTGTTTGTTCTTCCCTAAATTTTTTTTAAAAAAAAATTGTTTCATAGAGATAAAGTTTACAATTTTCTTTATAAAAAAATTGTAGTTTTATTTTGTTATTTTTCTATTTTAATATTTTTTTTACCCGCGCGGTGCGCAGGGTAAGTAGCTAGTTATACTAATCTTGATAAACGACTCTTCTGGTGCTGACACATCATCTTATCTTCCAATCAGAAATTTACACATCATCAAGTTAATTTATTATTCTTCATCTCACCTCTCACTAAAGTTATTTCTCTCACCTCTCACTCTAACTAATTCTCTCTCTCACCTCTAATCCAAATGGTTTTACAAAGAGGTTGACAACTCAACTCACCCACCCAATAACAATAAGATACTTACAACTAAGTAAAAAAACAAATCTTAATATTAATATTATAATCTTGGTGGTTTAGGCTAGAGAATCACTCAGAGGTCGTAACATCAGCATTTAGCTCAATCAGAGGATGACAAATAATAAATTAATTTTTGTAAGCTTTTTCTCATGTGTATGTCGGTTTTAAATCTTCTCTATCTACCATTAAGTTTTCTCTATCTACTAATCCTGATAGTGAGGATTACCAAGAGATCGTCACATTAGCACAGCAACAAGGAAACAATAAATTGGTTTATTTTTTCAATATCTATATTCTGTTTTAGCGAGAAAAAAGTCATCTTTTATAATAGTGAGATATTTTCATTATAGTTTAGTAGTTTTTTTTTTTCTTTCACAAATTAGAGTTTAGAGCCGTCATTTTCTAATTCTTAGGATTCTTCATTCTTCTTTTTAAAAAAGTTTATAAACATTTTTTTAAAAGAGTGCATTACTCACTATAATTTTGTTTATACATTTATATGCATTTATAAATAAGTAGGAAGCCACCCGCGCTTTGTGCGTGTACAGTACTTAGTACTTAATAACCCAAAATGAAAAAAGACCAGAACTCATAAATTGCAATAATAATTAATAACGTATGAAAAGGGATCCACTACACAATTATGGTTGCATGATTACAGTTCAAACTGGGTGTCTCAAATACCCAAACAGCTGAAGTTATGAATAAATCACATTTTCAACCTTACAAGACAAGGAAATTGAGCCGTTACAACATCCAACTCAACACCATTCCATTGATGACTGAACCCTGAAAACTAGGAAAGCTAGGCAAATACCAAATCCTAAGAATGCATTATGGCTGTTGAGTCTTCATCGTCATCCCTTCTCTCTTATTTTTGCACTTCCAAGTAGCATAATCAAACCGCAGCAAGCATAATATAGGCCACTAAAACATATGATGATGGTTGTGCTGGTGCTGGTGATGATGATGTGGACGAAATGAAACAGTTGTATTGACAAATAAAGCATCACTGTGCGTCTAAGTTTTCCAGAAATTTGTAAAAATATACATTAGAGGCCGAGCAAAGCGTAACCAGTGAATATCAACAACCACTTATACAAATGTACTTCTACTGTAAATCTTAACAGTAATAGGAGGAGTTTAAGTCTCAATAAAACCAGTGGTAAACAGGGAAAGATTAAGATGAATCGATTAGGCTCAGATTCAGTGAATCAGACAATTATGGAACCCCGCCATGGCTGCAGCTCTTTGGAGCCGCCACGCCAAGCTACGGACAGCTCTCTATGCCTGTTTAGTTTTTCAATATTTTCTCCAAACTCAGAAATCTTCATCGCCTCTTGTTACCCACGCATTTTTCTCTTGCCCCCAAATAAATTGAACTTGAGGGTAAAACCAAAAAATGTCCCAAATTTGCCCATGTAGAGTGCCCTAGTACAATACTTGCATAGTATCATACTTTTTAAAAAATAATATCATTTTATGTAGAGAGAGATCTGCAAAATCCGGTACCAAGAACAGCTTTTTGTATCCGGGTTGCCTATCTCAGATACTCCAGTAACTCCTTAAAAATGTAAAATGTGAGATCCGCAATCAACTAGAGTAGCTAGGGCAGATAGTGCTGAGCAGCTAACTGCCAACTAACTTCCCCAGGAGCAGAGCTTTATCTCCAACTTGCTGAGTTCAAAATCAAAAGGAGCCTTAAGAATCAAATGGAAGCTAAAATGTCTTTGCCCATTGTGAGTGCTCTTACCCCAACAAGAGTTCCCAAGGATGCATTGCATGGTCATTTGACTGCAGATCAAAAGGGCACATCAGTACACACCGGGTTCAAATCCCACATTCCATCATTGACTAGAGAACAAGTTCAAACTCGACACACACAGCACTTGGAGTCGAGTTTGTTCAGACATAGAAGAGTGATATATATGTACTTGGACATTGAGTAGATTGAGGCTCAGATTTTATACAATCAGACAACTAACAGGGCAGACCATGGCTGCAGCAAAGCCACCATGCCAAGGTAAGTCCATGCCTGTTGATTTTCTCTCCTTGCTAATTCCTCATCATTGCCTTTTTTGACCATTTCTCAGTTTAGCATGCAACTTCAACAACACAGATGCTTCGACTGAGCTTTCCCAAAATTCAGTATCCAAAAAATGCAAACGTATGGCTCCAAAAGTCTACAAAAAAAGATGTTGCACCAAAAGCCAAGTTTGGTCAAACATGTAGCACCAAAAGACCCTTTAACCCTTATTATTACTATCATTATAATGAAAGAACAGATTATCTTTTGAACAAAAAGGCTTGAGAAATGATCTGCTCTGCAATCGATCAGAGTAGGTCTGAGTCCACTGGAGCTCTGAGAGCAAAGCCTCATTCTCAAACCGAATGCTGAATGATTTTTTTTTTTTTTTTTGCCAGTACTGCTGAATGAAGTTTTTTTTTTTTTTTGGCCAAGACTGCTGAATGAAGTTTCAGAAGACATTTACTGCAGAGTTTCCAACAGTCGTCCACCCTACAACTTTTCTCAAAAGTTAGGATGCAAAATTTTCTAAACAGTTTGTTCGGGAAGACCC
Organism: Clarkia xantiana subsp. parviflora; assembly: GCA_036873135.1. NCBI lineage: Eukaryota > Viridiplantae > Streptophyta > Magnoliopsida > Myrtales > Onagraceae > Clarkia > Clarkia xantiana. The sequence goes on along the minus strand of JAPTYO010000012.1, from coordinate 11,154,181 downwards.
ATTTGTCAGGGTGCACTTTTGTATATTTCCAAATTTTGTAATTTGAAGGGACTAGACTATGATACTACTGCAGACCATATTTTCTCTTCCAAAGAAGGGAATTTATGAGATTGAGGCTCAGACTTACTATTTGATCAGACAACTGAAGGAACCCCGCCATGGCTGCAGCTTAGCCGCCATGCCAAGATACGGTCGATTCTCTATGCCTGTGGTGCTCTTCTTCTTTTCTCATCATTGCCTCTTTGCTCCTTCTTTAACCAGTTAAGAAGAAGATGCAGAAGGTATGAACTTCTGCAGTTCTGCTGATGGATATGATCATATAATGCTTTGGGTTAAGAACCTATAAACAGTCCAAGGTTTGCCCAATGTTGAAATTTGGTGTCTGAAATTTGAAATGTTAAAATGAAGAGTCCCAGGGAATTTATGAGATTGAGGCTCAGACTTACTATTTGATCAGACACTGAAGGACCCCGCCATGGCTGCAGCTTAGCTGCCATGCCAAGATACGGTCGATTCTCTATGCCTATGGTGCTCTTCTTCTTTTCTCATCATTGCCTCTTTGCTCCTTCTTTAAACAGTTAAGAAGAAGATGGAAAAGTTATGAACTTCTGCAGTTCTGCGGATGGATATGATCATAATGCTTTGGGTTAAGAACCTATAAACAGTACAAAGTTTGCCCAATGTTGAAATTTGGTGTCTGAAATTTGAAATGTTAAAATGATGAGTCCCAGGTTTCATTTTTGTTAAAATTGATGTCTCGGTGTGATTACTTTAGAGAAGCCAATCCTGATGACAACAAATGAAAGAAAGAAAAGAAATGAATATATATATCCCTAACCACAACAAACTGCAATATCAAACACAAACTGTCTTTTTTTTAGGTTTCTGTAGAATCACTGCACCATATTACATGGTTAAATACAAGTATCTTTTGGTCAAGGAAAGGCAAAAAAGATGGCCCACATATGTTTGCACCAATGTAGGGATTGCTCCCTTTTAATTTTTTTTGCCACAGATACCCCCATGGGTGAGGCTCAGATTCTAATCAATCAGAGAAATGAAAGAACCCCACCAAGGCTGCAGCCATAAGAGAGCCGCCAAGCCTAAAGATGTGAAGCTCTCAGGTTCGCACTATTTTTCCACCCTTGAGAACCATCATGGCCTCATTCCTTGGTCTAGCCAGAAGAACAATGTCGGAATTAGGAACTCACTATTGGAAGTGCTCTTACCAAGACGGACCTTTTGATTTTTTGCAACATATACCCAATGGGTGAGGCTCAGATTCTTTTTATCAATCAGAGAAATGAAAGAACCCCACCAAGGCTGCAGCCATAGAATAGCCGCCAAGCCTAAAGTAGTTAACTCTCAGGTTCGCACTATTTTTCCACCCTTGAGAACCATCATGGCCTCATTCCTTGGTCTAGCCAGAAGAACAATGTCAGAATTAGGAACTCACTATTGGAAGTGCTCTTACCAAGACGGACCTTTTGATTTTTGCAACATATACCCAATGGGTGAGGCTCAGATTCTTTTTATCAATCAGAGAAATGAAAGAACCCCACCAAGGCTGCAGCCATAGAAGAGCCGCCTAGCCTAAAGAGTAGTGAACTCTCAGGTTTCCCACTATTTTTCCACCCTTGAGAATTATCATGGCCTCATTCTTTGGTCTAGCCAGAAGAACAATGTCGGAATTAGGAACTCACCATTGCAAGTGCTCTTACCGAGACGGACATTACAGAGATCTTTCTTAGCGAAAATATGTATCATAAAACCTTCAATCAATGAAGTTCTATTGAAGATGACACAGTAACAAATTGCTGATAATGTAAGCAAGGAGAATTAACCCCCCCCCCCCCCCCCCAAGTAAATCACCACCTCCACCATCATCATAAAGACATAGGATGCAGCTAGCTGCCATGCCAAGCTACGAATAGTTCTATGCAGTTGATCATGCAGTTAAGAACTAAAAACAGTCCAACTATATGTCATGTAATTAATCATTATCCCAGATTTAAAATATCGGTGTCCCAACTATCAAATTTGTTTCTTTCCACTTTTTTCGACTGATTTTGTCTTTAACATTGGTTTTTAAAGCAACAAAAACATGTTGTTTTCCACTTTCCTAAGTATCAACTTTTTTGCTCACGGTTTAGGTTTATTTGATGCTCAAAAAACATGTTTTGTTTCGTCAATTTTAAGAGAAAAAAAATGAAAATCAACCAAACATGCGGTTAAGTCTATAGTGTCTCCATAATAAAGAGAAGAGTATCATTTTCAAAAGTAGAACGAAAACTCAAAAGCTCATGCAGATTCATCTTAGAACCAACAATAGTTAAGAGGTAGAATCACAATCACATAGCCTCATTGCATACCTTCTCGGATTCTGGAGCAAAGGAACCTCCAGGATCAATGTCTGCAGAATAAGTTGGGTTCTTGCTTCCCATCATCGACAATCAATAGAGAGAGAAGTCGATTGCAGTAGATCAAAATAACACCCTGTAATTGATCAATAGACTGGACATAGATAGATATATCGGCTTCAAATAATCACAGTTCCACACGACTTTCTCCTTCCTTGCACACATTGCATGGCAGTTCAGAATGAAGAGAGAAGGGGATGGAGGCTCAGATCAAAGCTTGAAGCTTCCAGACGAATCAAAGACCACAGAGGAGGAGTATGGTAGCTGCAACAGCTGGTAGCTTATGAATTTCGTAATCCATAACAATCAGATCCCTAATGAAATCACAAGCCGCCAAGAGTTGCCTCGCCACCAAGGTGCTCCGACCACTGCAGCTAGATCCGTGGCACACTCCCAAAATGTATCATCGCAGCCTGGTTCAAGCGTCGGATTGAGCAGAATAGTAGAGAAATGCGATGATGCATTCTCTAGGGGGCGATTTTCCAATCATTACATGTTTTTCATACTTTTCCCAAACCCTAACCATTGGAGATGCTCTTAGATGCAGTATACTAGTGCACCCTTGAGAATAAGATATAGATATAGATAGATACCAGACAGCGAGCCATGGAGCTCGATCTATGTCTGTTCTGCACCGATCTTCGACATCAAAACGCAGTCCCGCTGATAAAAATCACAGCTTTGGGAGTGAATGGAAAGAAAGAAAGAAAGAAAGAAGAAAAACACCGAGACCGAAGTAAGGGTTTTGTCACTTTTGGGGAAAATCATAGGAGAGAGAGAACTTGGAATCTCAATATGTAATTATTAGATAACTCGGCTTTACCACGTGGATTCTGACGTGTTAGCCCGCAACCATGTGTCCGTTTACCTGTTTTTAATGCTGACCGAGATTTTCTCTCCTCTCCCTCAGACAGCAAACCTATTTTGGGAATTTCGTAAAGAAAAGGTAAAAACTGAATTATTTAGAATAAATAACAAAAAGTAGGAGAGAGAGGGTCTGTGCCGTCTGAAGGAGGGAGAGAAAATCTCAGTCAGCATTGAAAACAGGTAAAAGGACACATGGCACTGAATTATTGGATGCGGGCTAACATGTCAGAATCCACGTGTAAAGCCGAGTTATCTAATTATTGTTGAGGAAAAATTACTTTTGTCAGTGAAAGATTAGTTTATTTACTAGGAAAATAGTATGAATTCCGACTTCCTCGGTTCCGAATATTTTTGTGATTCATTTAACGTAAAGTTGCATTAAATTACATAGTGTGTCATTAACACATAATTCGGCACATTTCGGAATCTAAAGTCGCATTCCGTATCTAAGCCCTATTTACTATTACATTGTAGGATTAAATTGTTATATTAAAATATTCAAAGTACTTTTCACAATCTTTATTTATTATATTTTTTATTCATTATGTTCTTCGTATTCATTCGTGTTTTTGTCAAACTAATTGACATTTGCCTAAAACACTTTATTTTTTAGATCAAAATCAAATTCGGATTCGAACTTGAAACAGCTGCTCGAGGTTAAACCCAAAAGTATAGTTTGGATTCAATTCAAACCCAGATTTACATTAAAGTGTATAGTTGTTGGCAGCACTTGCTTCAACTTCGCTGTGGATTCCCGATGACGACCTCCTGTTGAAAAACATCGTCGAGGTACGTTACAATCGATGTTTTGCTCGTTCATTTCACTTGCTTTATTGAAATAGTTGTGTCGCCTGATTTTTCTTTCTTAATCGACTGAATGTTGAGGAAAATTAAAATCAATTGCTAGAAAATTATAATCTCTCTTGTATATGATTATGTGATAATGTTGTTTAGGTGTTACAACTTACTTGACTCTACCAGTCATTTTTTCGTTTCCATGTAGAAGCTTGATTTTGTACATGTATGCATAAAAATGATTGATTTAAAGATTTTTTTTTTGTGTTGTGTTTGTAACAACTTATCACGTCATGCTAAAATGTCAGCTGGTAATTAGTGTTTTTGAAGAAAATTATTATTTATATTTAATAAAAATTTAAATAATTAAATTTGTAAATATATATATATATATATATATTTATTTACGGTTAATTTAAAATAAAAATTAAGAGTTGGTCAATTTTCATAGTTTAGGATTGAATATTTTTAGTTAATTATTTTGTGACCCCAAATATTAATAAAATCATTAATTAGAAATCTCCAATCTCAATCCTTAAAAGCTAAAAATGTATTCAAAGGGGCCTCAAACTCAAACTCAAACTTACCAAGTAGAATCAGTTAGATGTTCAGCTGCAAAAATATAAGAAGTAGCCGTTTCGAATTTACAAGACTGAATAAAATCATAAATAAAACGTTTTATTTTAGGAGTTTGACGTAAGATAGATCTAGAGTGAGAGAGTAGTGGGGGCAGTCCGAACGTTTCTTTTTTCCAACGGTCAAATATTCATCTCTCTTAATTTTGAAAAAAATAAGAATACCCGTTGTTGTTTTTTTTTTTGCTGAAATAATAATACCCGTTGTTGAAGAAGAAAGCAGGCACTATAAAAGCCCCTCCACTTCTCTCCGTTTCTCCACTCATAAATCAAAAGCAAGCACCTCTCTTCATTCAATCTCCATTCTCTCACCGCCGTACAGATGGGTCTCGGTTACACGACGAACGCCGGCGACGGCAGCCAGAGACACGCGCTGACGCACAAGGTATTCATCCTCTGCAACTACATCCTCCTCGGCGCCGCCTCCAGCTGCATCTTCCTCACCCTCTCCCTCCGCCTCTTCCCCTCCGTCTGTGGCTTCCTCCTCATCCTCCTCCACGTCATCACTATCGGAGGCGCCGTCTCGGGCTGCGCCGCCGCGGGAGGGAAGACCCGGTGCAGCGGGAGGTGGTACGCCGCCCATATGGTGGCGACGGTGCTGACGGCGATCTTCCAGGGGTCGGTGTCGGTGCTGATATTCACTAGCACGGCCAAGTTTCTGAGCGGGCTGAGGACGTACGTGAGGGAGGAGGACGCGGCGGTGATACTGAAGATGGCCGGAGGTCTGTGTGTGCTGATGTTCGTACTGGAGTGGGCGGTGCTCACACTGGCTTTCTTTTTGAAGTACTTTGCTTACGTGGAATCTGGGGGAGGGACCACCTCGAAAGTCCAAGCTGCTGACGAGGACGTGTCTGATTGGCCTGGACCTTTCCAGCTCACACTCTAGATGGGATCTGTAATATGATTGGTTGGTAATGGTATCATCCTCATCATCTGAACTGAAGTTGATGCTGAGTACACGTTCGTACATTCTTACACTTGCTACTACACTACTACTTGGGGTGGTTCATTTGTGTCATTATTATTATTATATTTTTTGTTAACGAAGAAAGCTTGCTCATTAAGTCATTGGGGTTGTCTATTACTTTTGTTTGGGTTAGAATGATAATATATTTTTATCAAGGAAAATGTTACGTATCCAGAAATGCACATTCCGAATGTTTGAGAGTAGTAAATTTGCTCCAAAAATTGATAATAAATTGCCACTGTATTTTTGGTCAGATGTATTATTGTTTTAGGAAAAAAAAAACATATACATACGCGGGATGGGTCCACGGGTCGAAACGACCTCAAACCCCGTCGGTGGGGCAAAATCGGGTTCGCACTATTTTTCCACCAAGGCTGCACTCATAGAAGAGCTGCCAAGCGATGTGAAGATATCAGGTTCGCACTATTCTTGACACCCCTAAGTCTTTCTCACCCAAATGCAGTGTTTTAATTTTAAAACCAGCCGCATTATCTGGAAAGGAAGAGCATAATATTGATTAACCAAAAAAGGTGTGGATTTAGAAGTACCCGAGATTTATTACCATCATCAAAATTGGCATTGCAACTCCTCAGCTCTCACAAACACACAGACACAAACAACATTGATTTGATTATACTCAAAACACAGTCTCTAACCAAAAGCAAACAACAACACGACTGACTGACTGACTTTGGTTTTCTTTCTTCAAAATCTAACCTTTTAGAGCTGCACTTGCCTATCAAAGACCCAACTGAAAGGAACCACAGGGCCTTGCTTAGCTCTCCCCTGAGCTCTCTCCTCGAGCTTCCTGATTCTCGGGGCTAACCCACAAACATAATCCTGAGCCTTGCGTCCCTCCCCTGAAAGCCCTGTCAGCTCTCCAACTTTCCATCTCTCCACCAAGAATTCCAGGATATCTGCATAGTCCTTGGCAGTGTACACTCCCAGCCTCTGCGCTACAGAGGAGAAGTGCTCAAACAGATTGTCATCTCTACCATCATACATCAAGTGAGCAGGCATAGAGATTTTCTTCCTCATCATGTCAGCAAATGCCAATACAGTCCCATCAGGGTCAATTTCAAACAGCTTCTCCACAATCTTTGTATATGCTGTCTCATGCCGCCGCTCATCTGCTGCAATGATCCCACAGATCTGGGCCAACTTCAGGTCACCCTGCTCCTTGGCGTGTCTCGCCGTGTTTCCATGAGAAATGAATGTCGCCCGTTCTTGAAACGAAGTGTATATGAAGCCGAGGTAGGGGTTGTTCTCAGTCCGTGGATCCTAAGCCATATTGAGTTAGTTAGTTAGTTAGAGAAACAGAAAATACAACAAAAATATATGATCAACAAATGATTGTTAACTGGGTATTTGTAACTCTCACCATTCCTGAGCCGATCAAGTATTGAATAGTCTTTTCAATTTGCCTCATGTCGACTCGCCCAGAAAGGTAAAGGTACTTGTTGAGAAGATCTCCATGTCTGTTCTCCTCAGCAGTCCAAGCCCTTGTCCAAACAGCCCATGATGTGAGGCTTGCTCCTGTCTCATCTCTAACACCATCCAAAGTGTTGAGCATTGTTTGGTATGTTGGAAGAGCTTCCTCTGTGATCATGTCCCCAACCAATACCACAAAGTAATCGTCTGGAATTTCCTTTGCCCTCTCCCTTAACTCTTTAACTTGTTCTTCAAAGCCGTCGGATGCAGGATCAGGCAGAAAATCCTGTGGTTGCCAACACTTCTCAACTGGCTTCAGGTGTACCAGAATGTTATCCTCAGCCCATCCCTCCAGGGACTTGAAAATCTCAATCTTTTGTGGTGGCATGGAGTGGGTTACTTGTTCATGGACTTCCCGAGGAGGTGTGAATGGCTTCTTCACTTTCTCAACCTCTCTACAAACCAGATTTGTTAATGCTTAAATTTATATTGGACCAAATAACAATAACATTCCTTAAACATGAAAGTTTCATCAAGGAGGAACCAACCAAGAGGGTGCTGAAGATAACAAAGCAGATGAACAAACACATTGCTGTGAATTTGGAAGGACAACAAAATGAACATTTTAGACATGATTGAGATTGACTATAGAGAGGAGCACAATTCAACTGGTTCTTCATAAGTCTGAACCTAATTCCTTGATATAATAACTTCTACTTGCAGAAGAAATCATAATTCAACACCTGGTTTTGATGGAGCTTCTTTGAATAAACACTAATAACTTAAATATGTTTAGAAAGATATAGGATACCATCAACAAAATACCCCTATTTTTTAATGTGAAAATTCCACTAAGTGGATTCTCTACATAGGCAAAAAGCTAAGATAGATTTGGGTTTCGGCAAGTAGTATGTGTCCACCTTATCATATTAACAAGACAAAATAGAATAATATTCGCCACTAAATAAAATAAAAAATGGTATTGAATTACTGGATCTTTTTCCCACCGAGTTCCATTTCCTGCCTACTTTTCGTGACTGGGTAAGTCCAAACAACCCACCTTGGAGACTCCGAAATATTATATATAATATATAGGACAACCCACAATAACTAAAATACATACACAACTATTTAAATCACCTGGGTTTTTTTGTTGATCAGGACGCTATTAAATATGAATAGAAGTGGAAGAACGCGACGCATGAAATGAATCGAATCGAAAATCCATTCGCATGCATTCAAGTTCAATCTAAATATCCAGAATATGAACTATTAGAAGGCTGTAGATTAATTCATTCCCAACAACACTACTACACATATAATTAAATCTATCTAACAGAAAAATGAACCGAATCACAGCGGCCAAAAGTTGTTTCCTAGGGAGATACAGTTTCAGAAATGCGGTCGAAATTTTTTTCATCGAAAACAATGAAGAATTGTACAAGACTATGGAAATTAGAGATATGGCGTTCAACCAAACCAACACCAGCTAAATGCAAAAGCCAGCGCATTAGAGACCCAAGAAGAGCTCCGGGAAATGCGTTGGCTAGCAAAAACACCAGATCCCAATAGCCAAACACTTGTAATTTAAGCGCGATCGAGTCGCGGAAGAAGCTATGAATCGAGGCGGAAGAGGAAAACAGAGTGAAGGACGACTGAGAGAGGACTCACATGGAAGAGCGGAGCGTGGAGGCCATGCAGAACTTGGGAGATCTGAGGGCGCGATTCGCCATTGGAGAGGGCGAAAATGAAGGTGAAAGCTTGTGACGGAAGGGGGTAGACGGATTTAGCTTCAAAGCCATTGATCTCCTTCTTGAAGCTTTTTCGGATAAAAGATTGAATTGATGAATCTTCTTCAATTCTTCTGCGAAGCGATGGTTTGTTTCTCGTACCTTTCCTGGCCGAGAGAGAAGCTTGCAGCTACTTCGTTTGTAATTGCAGGTTGTGAGATAGGGGCTGAGTTTCCTATGCCAGGACACTGAACAGTGAGTGAGTAACGGAGTTTTGGCCTTCTAGGAGAATCTACACTATTTATAGCGTACTACAGCAACAGTGTTTTTATTAAAATTTTATGGGTTAATTACCAAATTGCTAAGTAATCTTTACATGTGTAAATTGCTAGATATACTTTTTGGGTTAATAACATATGAAATGTCTGAATTTTGACCCATATTAATCGGAGATGTCTGAATTTTTAAAAGTTAATTTGGAAGGTCTGAATGTTCAACTTTGGTGAACTTTAGTTTTCCGTCCATTTTTAGGGTTAAATTTAACATAATTGTGTGAAATAAAACTTTAACCATTTTTTCCGGAGCTTTGGACAGCCTTTGCGGTCACCGGCGGTGTTTTCCGGCAAAGAAGAATGATTTTTTTTTGCTTTAAGGGGCATTTTCGTCTTTTCAGGTCAAGCATGTGAGGGGCACACTTTAGTCAGAGGGCATTTTCGGGATTTAAGTTTATTTACGGTCACATGTCAGACATGTGACCAAATTCCGTCAGTTTTAACGGCAAAAATTGACGGAGACCTCTTATATCAACAAAGTTGAAATTCAGATCTTCCAAATTAACTTTTGAAAATTCAGACATCTCCGGTTAACATGGGCCAAGATTCAGACATTTCATATGCTATTAACCCTACTTTTTTTTAGCAAATTACTAGCTAGACTTTGTAAATTATACAAAAAGTTGCATATGTTCATTTATATTTTAAACTTGAACGGAAAATACTAAAAAAATCGCTAAAGACACCCTAAATTTTTACTATAATAATATAATGACATTATGAAAAATCAACACATTTCTGCATTTGGAAACTAAGTTCTTCTATTGAAAGTAGTTCCCAAACTTCGATTGAGGCTTCACTTGAGGAGTTAAGAGTGGCTATCTAAAAAGGATCGTACTCTTTAAACCGATGAAACCAGTGAACGTCAATGAAAGCTCTTCATGATCTCTAATGGCAGCCACATATGTAAAAGTATCAACTGCAACCTCCTTAAAATTTTTCTCATCAAAAGAACTACCACAAAAACCAGCACCAACATCATAGAGCCCGTCTTTAGTACCATCTGAAATAGCAATCGATTCTATATCGCCGTACAATTCAGTGAAATCATGTAGTTGGCTTGCAATTTGTCTGTGATTCATCCTAGCATTATCATTCAGTCGCTGAGCTTTTTGTACGCCTTGAATCAACTAAAGTCAATCCATAATAATCCAACGGAAAAATTGCAGCAACAAGTCAATCACACTTCATAAATTTAACGAACCAGTAGCACAAGATCGAAGCTTCACTGGCAAAAATACCTACTCGGCAGCAAGGCATGCAATCACATCAACATGACAAAATTGCAGCAGCAATAACAACAAGCGATAATAATTTCTAATCGCAAATAGTAGCATCACATAAAACTGCTTGTATGGTCATAAAAATTGATTTGGAGAAAGCTTATGACCGACTTGAATGGGATTTTATCAGAACCGTGTTAACTTATTTCAAGTTTCCTATAGATCTCATTGACATTATCATGGATTGTGTTTCTTCTACCTCTCTTACATTGCTCTTCAATGGAGGTAAGTTGGAAAGTTTTCTACCTTCTAGAGGGATTAGACAGGGGGACCCCCTTTCTCCTTATCTTTTTATCCTTTGCATGGAATATCTTAGTCAATTGATTGTTGGGGAGGTCGAAAATGGAGAATGGACACCTTGCAAAATAGCTAGAGGTTCTCTACCCATTTCACATCTATTTTTTGCCGATGATTTGATCTTGGTCAGTCAAGCAAATGATACTTGTTGTGAAACTATTTTGAGTACTTTGAATTCCTTCTGTGAGGTTTCTGGCCAGAAAGTTAACAACGCCAAATCTCAAGTGATTTTCTCAAAGAATATTGATACGAACATCCAAGTTGATCTTGCTAAAAAACTTGGCTTTAAAGTTATCGATGATATGGGTAAGTACCTTGGGTTTCCTCTTAACTTGTCAAATGCAAACAAACGATCGTTTTCCTTTATTGTGGACAAAGTTAAGAGTAAACTCACAGGTTGGAGAGCCAATTGCTTATCTTTGGCAGGAAAGGTTGTTTTAATTAATTCTGTGCTCTCCACGATTCCTAGTTATTACATGCAGTGTACATGTTTTCCTAAAGCTATTTGTGATGATCTTGACAGAATAAGTAGGAACTTTTTGTGGGGTTCCACTGAGGAGAGGAGAAAAATGCACCTTATCAAGTGGGATAATGTTTCAAAACCAAAAGATATGGGGGGATTGGGGATTAAAAGATCTTGGGAGACAAATCAAGCTATTTTAGCTTCGTTTACTTGGAGAGCAACTCAGTCAAATGCCCCGTGGGCACAAATCATCAAACACAAGTACCTTAGCGCACGTAGAGCCTACCCGAGAAATGGATCTTGCACTTGGAAAGCTCTAGTTGTTGGACACCAAGCTCTCTCCAAGGGTCTTGGATGGGTTGTGGGTAATGGTGAAAGTATTAATGCTTGGAATGATACTTGGGTAGAAAATTCATCTCTTAGACCATTGATTCATGGTCCACTTAGGGAGGACGAACAATCCATACGAGTGAGTTCACTCAAGGATGGGGAGGGTAATTGGAACTTTAATGCAATATCTTTCGAGCTACCTAGAGAAGTGACTGATAGGCTACTTCACATACCTTTTAGTAAAGGAGGTGTGGTTGAAGATAAACTCATTTGGAGACTATCCTCAAATGGAAAACCTTCTGTAGGTTCAGTTTATTTAGCCCTTATGCTTGACCAACACCCTACATCCTTAGAGGATACCCAGATTGATTGGAATTGGATTTGGAAGGTTAAAACCCTCCCGAAGATCCAAACTTTTTTATGGATATGTTCATATGATCGTATTTGCTCTGCCTTCTTGCTCTGGCGGAGAGGTTGTAATGTTAATCCTCTATGCCCAGTTTGTTTTTCAGGTGTGGAAGACACTCTCCACATTCTTCGAGAATGTCCAAAAACCAAAGCATTATGGGCAACAATGGGTATCCCTATACCTACCTCTGATTTCTTTTCTCTACAACTGTTTGACTGGTTGAGTTTGAACTGCAGGTCTCAGGTTGTTCATGCATCTGGACATGCGTGGCCAACTATGTTCTCCTTCACGATTTGGAGCATATGGAAAGAGAGGAACTCTCTACTTTTCAATCAACGTTCATTTTCAAATGACATCTACAGATCCATACTCTTTCAAGTGAATGAATTTTCCATTGTTAATGCACGTGCAATTCGTCCCAACCTTCATGATACTATTCTTGTTAATTGGAACCCTCCTCTTAAAGGTTGGCTGAAATTGAACACTGATGGTTCAGCGAGGAACAACCCTAAATTAGCTGGTGCAGGTGGTATCATCAGGGATGAATGGGGAAGATGGGTAACGAGTTACTCTAGGAGATTGGGCACTTCAAATAGTTTGCTTGCTGAATTGTGGGCTCTTCGGGACGGACTTACCATAGCTTCAGATAACCGGATCGAATCTATTCATGTGGAAACAGATGCTTTGGAAGTCCATCACTTAGTTTGCGACGATTCAGTTGAGAATTACATTCTTAAGCCTATTATTATTGATTGCAGAAACTTGATAAAGAGCTTTAGAAGATGCAAATTCCGTCATGTCTTTCGGGAAGCAAATGGAGCAGCAGATGCGATAGCGAAACTTGCAGCTTATCAAGAAGACAATTATTTGGTTATCCATGATGTTCCTCCTCGCCAATCTCATTTGCCGGTGTTAAAAGACATGTTAGGTATAGCGGAACCGAGAATTGTATCTCGTAGGGAGTAGTTTACTCTTGTAAGGATGTTTATTGTTAGTTTGTTCTTCTATATTACCAAAAAAAAAAAAAAAAAAAAAAAAAAAAAAAAAAAAAAACATAGTAGAGCAACAGATAAATTAGAATTTCAGCAAAAGATTTATGAGATTACCTCCCAATTGATGTAACTAAAGCCTACAACGACATTCGCATGTGCAGTGATTTTTACAGATGAACGGTTGGTGATGGAAAGCGGCGATGATAAGGGCAGCAAAAGCAGCATTGCCAACAGAAGTAACATCGATGAACAAGTGGTGACGATTGGAGAGAGGCAGAACGGCGGCTGACAAGCAGAATTGCAGTGGTGCAGTGATCGCAGATATCAGAGCGACTGCAAAGTAATCGGAACCATGGTACTGATCCGAGCGAGTGAAGGTGGTGAGACTGACATTGGTGGTTAAAATCGGGAAATTGCAGCAACGAACGTAGAAATTACAGGTTATGGCCGAAATCGTATAAATGAAATCGCACCGTCGATGAAGAACGCTCTAATACCAACGATGCATATCAAATATATGAGAGGAATGTAGGAACATGTGAGAATGGAGGATATACTTGAAACTCTTATTATTCATCGTTACTTTCGTTTTTCAAATAAGTCATATATATGTATATATATCACACAAGTCCATAATATATGTCTAACATAATAGATTCATAAAGGTCTAACACTGTTATATCATAACACGGTATTTGGTCTTTTCGACCTTGGAGTAACATCTACCATCTTCAACCCCTCATGTGGTTTTTCTTATTTGTTAATTGGATCGTCTGTGATTTTATCATTTTTTGTGCATTTTCGGGTAACGCTTGTCACACATGGTTGCTGCTAGCTAGATCATCTTTGAAGAGATCTCAATTCTTCTTCATGGTGTTGATCATTTTGCTGAATTAAATATGGTCCTCCTTGCCAATTTCATTTGGAGTTTTTGTTATTCTTAGACTGGTTATGTTATTTACTTTGGTTATTAGTGTTTATTTGGATGTGTCATCCTATGTTATTTTGTATTTCTCTAAGCTAATAGCTACATTGTTTGTACGAACATTTTGATTTATCATACACTGCGGGCCGAACCCGTGCAACACGCGAGTGTTAAAATAATTTTATATATCAAATTGTTTCTAATGTGACTTTTTTATGCATGAAAAAAAATACATCATCAATATATTTTTATTCATCTAAATTTATTTGCATACATACGCATAAAATATATGTTCATAAACTAATATATGCTCCCGATAAAATATAGGATTTTCGGGTTAGGCGAATTCCACAATTGACTTATTATATATTGTTAAATATGAGACAGCGATTAATATCATGGCATCCGTTTATTTTTAGGTTTCTTAACCCTTGATTTTATAAGGAAGCAACAAAGTATATCCCACTTTAATGCCTAAACTAGATTCCTCACATGGCTTGGCGGCAACTACTCCATTCAGCCATTTATATATCCATTTAATAAGCGGTTGTTGTTGCCACCTAAGGTTGTTAGGATGCGGTCCAGATCGTAGGATCAGACGATTCTAAGATCCTAAGAGGGCAAATCGATCCGGATCTCTCCTATGATCTTTATCAGTTAGGATCGTGGTATGATCTAGTGCTGGATCGTATGATCGTTCAAGATCACGATCCTAGCAAAATCATATCTAAATGATTTTTTTTTTAAATATTTACCCACCAATTACAATGTTTAGGCTCAGTAGTCCATTGATTTGCACCTATCTATACCCTAGTACGGAAAGTATAATGATATATAAATTTTAATGGGTAAACAGAACGTCAGAGGTTAGACTGTGTTCTACTTAGTTCTTTCTCGTCAAAGAAAGAACTAAGATGCCTTGGATTTGAATTTAGATTAAATTCTATATATAGCGGATGGTGATGATGTTGATGAATAATTTGACAGAGTTTATGATAATGCTATATATAATTATTATTAGTTATAAGTTTGAACTTTAAACTAATTAAAGGTTATTTAGTACTTTATTTTGTAGAACTTGAATGTTTATTTAGAAATTTAAAGCTTAATTTTAATGTTTAGAATGCTTTTGAGTATTATTTTGGTGATTTTATTATATATTAGGTTTTATTTACTTAAGAATAATACTATTTTTATTATAAAATAACTTGTAAAATTTTGTAAGATCTTACTATTCACGAACCGATCGTACAAACGATCAAATCCTACCCTCCACCGATCTAAGTTAAGATCCCGATCCTAAAAACCTTGGTTACCACCACCAGATTAAAACAGTAAAAGGAAACACACCCTAAGCTAATACAAAAATAGTACATATAATATGTTGTCATCATCAAGGACCAACTTATTACTTTTTTGGAAAAAGACATTCAAATGAAGCCAAAATGCATGTCTCATCAATTTATATCAAATGGTTTTAAACCATGGGTGGTGTGTTAATCCATTACCATTTAAAATTTAAATGAGACTCATACTTCTCAGATAGTAAATTATATATTAGATGATAGTAATTCGTTGAACCCATTAAATTTGATTAAATAACATAACATTTTTGTTTGCCCGAATATATGTGAGAAAATGGAATAGGACTTTCACATTTTTACAATTGTTTCGTGAATTTGGTCGAACATACTAGAATGTCTACTCATTGACTTCGGGATATATCGAACCAAGTCAGTTTTGATAAGAACATTTACAGTTGGCAAATTTTGATGGATAATTGTTTATGTGGATGAGAGATTAGAATACATTTTATATCTCTACCACTAATTGTCTTCATTCATTCTTATTCTATTTCCTCTAAGTTCAAATGACATTTCCAACTTTATACTATCACTCTATATTTTGTTGGTTTATTAGTTTATTTATATTAATTATATAAATATTTTAAAGTGTCTTACGGAGATAAAGACATTTAAAATTAAATTAATATTTTATGACAATTGATGAGATTGAGGTGATATGGCTTAAAATTGGAACCAAAATGTCTTTAACCATTGGGAATACTCTGAAAAGACAAGTATACCACCTCCAACTTCCGGGAACCACTCACTTCCAAGTTCGAACCACCACATGTCTCATCTAACGACCGCATCACTTTCACGTCGACCACCGAATTTCGATGGAGACAACCTCACATTATCCGATGAATATCCCAACATCACCGCTGTGACCACACTTTCCTCCTAAAATGTCGCCACCAAAATGTGCGGCCACAATCACCCACCAACCGGGGTCATAGAGCTACGATATGGAACCACATAGATCTCAGACTAGGGGTGTCAATGGGGTGAGACGGACCGGGTGAAGGCAATCTCATACCTGCCCCTTGAGCCAAAACTCTTATTCCAGATCTGTCTCATCTATATCGCGGGACGAGGCGAGTCCCATGAAGAACATAGTCTATCATCACCAATCTCAAACACTAAATTCACCATATTCAACTTCAATTTCAAATTTGAATCATAATTTCGAATTCAAATGTTAATACAACCACCAAACACATTGCAAATTCGTATCACAAATTCAAATTCGAATCGCAAATTCAAATCCAAATCACCAAACTCATCATAATCCTTACAATGTGTTTGGTTCATCAATGGAATAAGGAATATGTAATTGGTATTCCCTATTATGTTGTTTGGTTAATTAATTATTGTAGAATTAGGATTCCTAATTGCTAATTTTGATGGAATACTCAATCCTAGCCTAACCCCTAGGATTACTTATTCCAACCTTTCTAAATAAAAAATAAAAATAAATAATTATATTTTACCCTAATCTAATTTAACTATTCATTATAATAACTCACGAAGCATAACTCACGCAGCATATTTGTTGCACTTGTAGTTTGTGTATATATATATGTGTGTGTATATAATGTATTATATCATATAAGTTAATCTAATTAAAAGTAGGGTTGGCAATTTGTGACACGACACGATAGTACGACACGACACACACGAAAAAAATCGTGTTCGTACTAGCATATGAGAGAACGATAACACGATAGCACGAACACGATTAACACGATATAACTTATGTGCCGTGTTCGTGTTTTAGTATCATAACACGACACGCACGATAAAGTTGTGCTACTAAGACTAATTCTTATGTATTTTTTGAACAAATTTTATTTATTACCTTTAAAAACTCCAATTAGTGGTTTAATTTTTAGTGTTTGTAAAATCTATATTATTAACTTATGAAACTAACATATTAATTCATAGTTTTTTTTATATATGGAGTTTGTTTTATTTTCGCTTAAAGATCTCTTATAGAGATGTAGAGCTGTATATCCTTACAGAACGAGATAGCACGACACGAACACGCACGGAAATATTCGTGTCATGTTCGTGTTTGTAAAATGTGACACGATAAGCTTAGAGCTTACCGTGCGTGTTCGTGTTCAGTAAGTTTAGCACGACACGATTATTAACGCGTACGATAGCACGAATTGCTACCCCTAATTAAAAGTGGTCAATTTTAATTTAATTAAAAATTATAATTTAACTTATTATTGTTACTTTAAAATATATTTTATAATGAATTTTACAATATCTAAAAAAATTCTTTAAAAAAATTATTAAAAAAATGTTTTTGTAAAAAAATAATCAATTTTCATTTAATAATATGTGATTTGACATTTTCATGTTTAATATTATTAATTTAATTAATACAAATTGTAAAAGGGTATATATGTCAATTAGGGAAAATTTCATTCATTTACGTATAACATTTTATCAACCAAACATTGGATTTGTAATCATCATTCCCTATTCATCATGTCAACAGTCAACCAAACAACTTCATATCAATATTACATATTCCTTATTCCCTTCCTTATTCCCTATTATTTATTCCCTATTCATTATTCCAATTTCTCGACTATGTGTTATAGTATCTCTATAAAAAAAAAAAAGTTAAAATCTACATATTATATATACATATATAAGATACACGTTCTGGGCGGACGACTTCGCAATAACCCGCGACCCCAGATCTAGACCCGTAGCATATCCCACGGGACGCTGACGAAATTAGGGTGTGGGTGCAGGTCGGCGAGTGTGGCACCATTGACACAACTATCTCATAGAGAGCCATTTGTGGGTCCGATTACACCGTATTCACCATATTCAACTCCAATTCCAAATTTGAACAAATTACGAATTCAATTTCGAATACAAACCACCAGACACATAGCAAATTCGAATCACAAATTCAAATCACCAAACTCATCATAATCGTTGTTGTCTTGACTATGTGTTATATTATATCTATAAAAAAAAATTACGTATTTTATATATATATAATACACGTGCGGGGCGGGACGAGTTCGCAGTGCCCTGCGACCCAAATTCAGACCCATCCCATATCCCACGTGATGCAGGGTTAAATCTAGGGGTGGCAATTCGTGTTATCGTGCGTGTCAATGATCGTGTCGTGCTAAAATTACTGAACACGAACACGCACGGTAAGCTTATCGTGCCACGTTTTACAAACACGAACACGACACGGATATTTTCGTGTCGTGCTATCGTGTTGTTCAAGGATATATAGTTGGACATCTCTATACAAGATATTTGAGCAAAAATTTAAGTAATGAACTTCATATATAAAAAAAATTATGAATTAATATGTCAATATTCATTAGTTAATGATATAGAGTTTACAAACACTAAAAATTAAACCACTAATTAGAGTTTTTAAAGGCTATAAATAATTTTTTTTCAAAAAATACTTTAGAATTAGTCTGAGTAGCACAATTTTATCGTGCTATCGTGCTTGTCGTGTTATGATACTCAAACACGAACACGACACGGAAGTTATATCGTGTTAATCGTGCTATCGTGTTATCGTTTTGTCATATGCTAGCACGAACACGGTTTTTTTTCGTGCGTGTTCGTGTCGTGCTATCGTGCCGTGTCACAAATTGCCAGCCCTAGTTAAATCAGTGCCATTTGTGGGCCCGATTACACCGTAAATCTCAAACAGAGCTCTCTGTGAGCCCAATCGGACCATATAGGGTACACCAAGAAACTTACAAAGAATGAAAGAGGGTCACATATCTGATGGGGTACTTAACCGTAAAAGTTAAAACCATTTAAAATGAAGCTATGGTACATATAAATTACCTTACCATTTTGTTACTGATTAATTTTACTCGGCTGAAGATTTTACAGTTTAGCACTCTAGCTGATGTTTTTCTTTTTGTAATTAAGCCCAATATTTTATTATTCTTTATTTTGGTAGTTGATATGCATTTATGATATTTTTCTCATATCTTTTTATTCAAAAAACTTATTGACATGTTATTTAACATATTATTTTGTTAGATATTTAGTGCCATATCGGTATGTAACAATCACGTGAGTGATAATATTAAGTAGTAATAATATTTTACAAATTCAGAGTTAGTTATAAAGAATTACCATACATATCTTAGAATGTAATTTTTTTTTGCCAATAGAATGTAATTGATTTATCCAAAAGTTTTCTTTTATAGAAATTAAACATAATATTTTATTTACAATTAGTTTTAACTTTAAACGAGTTTCTTCATAATAAGAAAAAAATGTGAAATAATCGTTATCTGACGAAGTCTTAACAAATTATAAATTAAGTTTCGAAAAAAAAAATTGTTACTACTACGCTTAATTTATTTAATATAATTATTTTTTTATTGCATTTATTAATATACAAACTCGTTATACGCGTACCATCCTATAATTCGACAAGAAATTATGTTTACTTATGACATGACCCTTATAAATAGATATCACATGTTAAAAAAGAAACTAATAGTAACAATAATTTTTATTTCAATATCTAAGAAAGGTTTCGTCACCTAAATAAGTTTTATAACATACCAAAACTATAAATATTTTTCTCTTATATGTGCATAACGTTAGTATAAAATTTGTTTGAGTTTTTGTTGTATAAATTTATTTATGTTAATTATAAATATGAAAATGTTATTATTTAAGTAAAAAAAAATGAAAATAATTTTTTAATAACATATTATATTTTTATTATTAGTAAGATTAACTCAACTGAAAACTTAAAATGTTCATCCATATGCTAGACTTCACGTAATTCACATGATGTCCCGGCTCGCTCTTAAACATTAATATGCTTTTGATTAATTTTATTCAACTTGATTTTGAGAGAAAAGTATTTTATAATGGTTATATCACGTCTGTGAAAAATACTTTTCAATAAAATACATTTCAATTTTTTATTCATTTTTAAAATTTTTTAAAAAGAAAAAAATATATGCTAACTATATTAGTTAAAGATATATATATATACTAGCTATCTGCGCATGTGTTACATGCGCGGCTGTAGCTTTTTAGCTTTTAAGTGGAATCCATTTAGAAAATAACTAAATGAAGGTGGGATGTATGAATTTTAAAATTTCCGAAAGATTTTTATAGTGGACCATCGAGATAAAATTGAAATTATTTTACCATTTAATGATACATGTCAAAGTATAATAATGTAACTGGACTGAAGTGAAGCGTATGTATATATATACTATACTATATATAAGAAGCATGCCTTCGAAAAGCATTCACCTGAGGAGCATCATACTTTTCTTAGTTGTACATACACAAACTATGATACTCATTGGAGCCAATTCATTAACATTTAGACCCGATATGAGATCAGCCAGCAACCTTCTAACACCACGCATTAATTCTATAACAGTGTTGTGCACAGATTTTATTTGCTGCAATAACAAAAAAAAAAGCAATCAGACCCTAAAATTAGAAACTAAGGTGGTATATAAACAACAATTAAAGTAGATAGATAGATAGATAGATAGATGGTAATACTTATTTCTCCTTAGTTGCATTTCCTAGTTGGGAGTGAGCCACACCTAGTGTCTAACCTTCACAATAAATGAATAAGAACTTGCACAACCTTTATATTGTTTACTTTGAGAAATTAAGAACACCATTGTTTTTGTTTATCTTTTAAAACCCAAGAGGTAAAGCTTCAACTGCAATGTGTTGTTGTTTTGATAAGTCGCCATAAACCAAACTATCATCTTTTGGGCATCTTCAATCACAACTCCAGCCCATAGCACAACTCCGCAAGTGTCATCTCTCCCAAAGTCCTTTGCTTCTACGCCATATTCTACATGGCTTCGTATTTGGATCTAGCGCTCTTTAAACAAGTACTGCATTTACCGTTTTGTGACTTAGTGTTTGAGCCAGATTCAGGGACCCTTTCCCTGCATATTCTATCTTCACCGACAGCAGTAGCATTGGAAGATGCCATTGACGTTACTCAACAAACCAAATCCTCTTCAGAGGATCACTTATTTCATCAATCTGAAAACCTTCCCTAGGTCACCACCCTAGTTGTTCTGGAACTCATAAAAGGTGAGGGCGAACACTGGGGGTTGTTGAGATAATGTGTAGTTTGGGTGCATTTGGTTGCCGGGTATTGAGATTCACGTCCGCAGAAGTATCACATATGTTTCTGAAGTTCAAAAGTAAACTCAGTTTTGGTGAAACATATATGAAACTGATGCTAATAAGTGACCGATTATGAGTTTCAGACTTATAATTCAAAGAATGGAAAGCAGGCGAGTAAATGATGTCATCAAATATATAAAAGAAATGACGAAACATGCATAACAACCCATGATACCCACTTTCCATATGAACTGTAACCGTAGACAACATAAATGACAATTTATCAAGAATCAAAAGCAAACTTAGGCTTTACCAAAGTTACAGATATGTCCAATCAAATTGAGGTACATCACCCAAATTACTGTAACCACATAAGGTGTCTTCCTGACTCAATTGAAAATATGCATATCAAATTGAAAAAATAATAGAAATGAGATTTGGATTGATAGTATATTAGGCCCCATATTCCAAAAACTATCGTGATTGAGAAGAAATTGAGTCGGGAATAGTACCTTTGAGCCAAGAGAAGAGATACGAAGGATCCGACATAGGACGATTCTCAGCGGTGAACCAACGACCAATTGGATATGAAACTATGGATGTGAAGCAGTAGGAGTCGACTGAGATAGCGCATAGAACAAAGAACACACTTACCGGCGAAGTGAATAATCACGAAGCTATGGCTGGCTACGAAGGGTTGATGAGGAGACGAAGAGGAGAATGAAACGATTGTGCTGGTTCATGGTAAGGCCATCATGTACAGCGGTGGTGATCAGACTCTATCCATCCTGTCGTTTGGGTGAAAGAACATTTCTTTTTTCAGGTGAAGCCACGAAATACCTCCCGAAAGGTTACTTATAAGTGGTGTTGTTTCAGTGTGAGGACACCCCCAACTTTTAATATAGGTAGTAGATATATATATATATATATATATATACTTTTATTTTACATTTATTATTTAGTATGTTATTTTTTTTTATCAATTTTTTTTTAACAATTTTTTTTATGGAAGTTTGTACTTTCAAAAGTTGAATTGGTTTTTTTTTCTTTTTTCCCTATTTTTTTAAAATAAAGTAAATAATTATTTATATGTATATATATTTGCTAAAATATTTTACAATACATTTTAGTTAACTTACTTAAACTTTTTTTTATGTATTTTAAAAATTAGGGTTATCTTTTTTAAATTTTCGACATCAAGTAAACATGTTAATCTTTTTTATTATTTCCAAAAAAAAGAGTTTACAAATTTGACGTGCCTAATTTCGTCACCAAATGAGACCTATGAAAACTCATATTTTCATATTATATAACTTGAAAAAAAATGATTTTCTTTTTTTACTTTAATCAATTAATTAACTGGATGGCGAAAAAAATAATTAAATGAATGGATTTTTTGCCATAAAGGAATTATTGGCATATAGAATCATAAATTTAAATCAATGGACTAAAATAGAAAAAAAAAAATACAAAATTTGCGGAACAAAATAAGATAATAAATGCACTGTAACTTGAGTTTTCATAGGGTATGGTGTTGTATGGGCCTTGGGTTTTAGTGTTGTATCGAATTTACTGGATAAATATATGCACATGACCCGTTCAAAGCAACGGCCTATTAGGGTTTGTTTCTGCCATCTCCCTCTTTTCCTCTTCTCTCCTCAAATCTCCCGACTTATATAACAACACCTGCGTCCCCACACTTTCCTCATCTTCCTCTTCGATTCACCAAAATAATCATTTGTAAGCCGATTTGCAGAGCAAACACGTCAATCAAATGGCGCAGCTTGCATTGAAGGTTGGCGATATAAACCATCAATGGCGATTCTCCGTGCCTGTCAGATCCTTCGATTTTGTCAAGGCCTCGAACAAGTCGCTACATCTCTTTCTTCTTTAACATTTGTGCGTCTCCAATGTCAAATACCGAGGTTCCAGAATCGGTTTCTCGATTTTTCATCCTTTGCTGAAATGATTAAGGTTACTCGATTTTAAGCCAATTTGCAGAGCAAACACGTCAATCACATGGCACAGCTTGCATTGAAGGTTGGCGATATAAAGCACCAATGGCGATTCTCCGTGCCTGTCAGATTCTTCGATTTTGTCAAGGCCTCGAACAAGTCGCTACATCTCTTTCTTCTTTATTATCTGTGCGTCTCCAATGTCAAATACCGAGGTTCCAGAATCGGTTTCTCGATTTTTCATCCTTTGCTGAAATGATAGGTTTCTGATTCTCGATTTTAAGCCAATTTGCAGAGCAAACACGTCAATCACATGGCACAGTTTGCATTGAAGGTTGGCGATATAAAGCATCAATGGCGATTCTCCGTGCCTGTCAGATTCTTCGATTTTGTCAAGGCCTCGAACAAGTCTCTACATCTCTTTCTTCTTTAACATCTGTGCGTCTCCAATGTCAAATACCGAGGTTCCAGAATCGGTTTCTCGATTTTTCATCCTTTGCTGAATGATTAAGGTTATTTGATTTTAAGCCAATTTGCAGAGCAAACACGTCAATCACATGGCGCAGCTTGCATTGAAGGTTGGCAATATAAACCAACAATGGAGATTCTCCGTGCCTGTCAAATTCT
The DNA here is from genome assembly GCA_036873135.1 of Clarkia xantiana subsp. parviflora. Classification (NCBI taxonomy): domain Eukaryota; kingdom Viridiplantae; phylum Streptophyta; class Magnoliopsida; order Myrtales; family Onagraceae; genus Clarkia; species Clarkia xantiana. The sequence continues at coordinate 11,130,236 of JAPTYO010000012.1, read as the reverse complement.
TCGATTTTGTCAAGGCCTCGAACAAATCTCTACATCTCATTCTTGTCTTTTCAAATATCCAGAATCGATTTTTCTAGTGCTTGCTCTGTAATGTATTATAGGGAGGTTAATCTTGATCATCTGGGGATGAACAATTGATCCTAACCTATGTGGATTTACAATAATTTCAACCGAGTAAAAACCAGGAGTATAGGTCGTTTTAAAATAAACCATACAAGTGTTTAAATTAAGATGGGATGCCTCTATTGCGAACCTGAAAGGCTGAAACCCCTTAAATTTACGAAGTACTAGAACTAGAGTGCTTTTCCCGTGGGTGTTCAATTATGATCTATATATAATATTTAATCAAATGATACAAATTTATTGATAGTAGTTAATATAGTTTTTGTTGCCATGAAAAAGGAATAGTTAATATAATTTAAAAAGAAGAAAATGAAACTTTCGAAATATAAAGGGTTAAGAACACAATAGGGGTCTGAATGTTTGCTCATGTTGCCAAAATGGGTCTGAATTGAAAAAATGTATTATTAAGGGTCTGAATTTTGAGTTTTGTGTTTTTTCAAGTCTCCGTCCAAATTTTCTGTTAAATCTAACCGAACCACGTGAAAAGACAAAAATACATTTTTGTAATTATTATACAATTTATCAATTTAATTAATAAAATGTGAAATGTCTAAAATACCCCTACACACTAATTATGCCCCCACGCTCCGGCCACCGCCCGGCGACCACCACCCGGCTCCGGCGACCACCACCGACCTCCGACGACGACCGAAAAGCTCCGATCGGAGCTTTTTGGGAGCTTTTCGGTCGTCATCGGAGGTCGGTGGTGGTCGTCGGAGGCCGGTGGTGGTCGCCGGAGGTCGGTGGTGGTCGCCGGAGGCCGGTGGTGGTCGCCGGAGTCGGGGTGGTGGTGGTCGCCGGAGCTGTGGTGGCTTAAAGGGTATTTTCGTCATTTTAGATCAAACATATGAAAGACACACTTTGGTCAAAGGGTATTTTCGGGTTTTCAAATTATTTTTGGTCACATGCCAAGCATGTGACCACTTTCTGTCACTTTTAACAGAAAAAATAGACGGAGACCTCACTTATACTCAAAATTCAGGCCATAAATAATACGTTTTTTTTCAATTCTGACCCCTTTTGGCAACATGGGCAAACATTCAAGCCCCTATTGTGTTCTTAACCCAAATATAAATTGATATTTGTATCTGTCCTTTCTAAAAAAAATATCATGATGAAAATGTATTTAGTCAAATAAATAATATTTTGGAATATTATTATGAATATCTCATTTGATGTAAGTAAAAATTAATTATTTCATCAATATATATAATTAGCCAAATCTTGACTATAAATAGTGTATATCTATATAACCATATCACCGTCTACTCTACTCTTACGATTCGATTTAATACGATCGAATCCATTCGTTTTCCAGTCGAACATATCGCATTTATTATGTGTGCAGTGCTTTAAAAACTGGCAAATGATTAGAGTTCTGACGATAAGGTTCTGAGAAAGTCCGATTGAGTCAATAATAAAAGTAGGCTTAAAATTTAAAAAATTACCATATGCTGCCACTGTCTCTTGTGTTGGCACGGACCTCGCTTCGGTCACCCAGCGGAATCGTCCCGCTTTTCATAAATAGTAAGGTCAGAAAGCGGTTATATGTGTCTTAAATTAATAAAATTAAATAAAAATGTATAATTACTTATTCTACAAGTTGCAGGTTTTTTATATATTTTTTTTTTCACGTTTAGCCTCAAATGTTCATAACTTTCGTTTTATAAGACCAAATGATTCACGGTCAGTTGTGGTGCATTCGTTATTTTACGTCTTTCGGTTCAAGACCCATATTGATATATTTATTATAATGTATTCAGCTCACAACTAACTGTCTAACAAGTCACACGTGCCTAAGTTCTATTATTTTTTTAAAAATGTACATGCTTAAATTATGTTTTTAACGCTAGGGCTGTAAACGAGTCGAGTCGAGTATCTGACAAGCTCGACTCGACTCGACTCATTTTACTCGAGCTCGAACTCGACCGAGCCTTAATATTTTGAGCTCGAGCTCGACTCGATGCCATACTCGACGAGTTTGAGCTCGACTCGATAAAGTTTAAAAAAAAAATAATTAATTAATAAATGGCGTATTTTAGCTCGAGCTCGAACTCGACTCGATTAGGCTTTTGACTCGAGTTCGAACTCGACTTGAATAGGAAAAAGAAAAAAGCTCGATTAGGCCCGCGAGCCTTTCGAGTCGAGTACCAATGAACTCGAACTCAACTCAGCTTTAGAAAAAGCTCGACTAAACTCGGAATTTAGCGAGTCGAATTCGAATATCGACTGAGCCGATCTCGAGCAGCTCACGAGTAGCTTGACTCGTTTACACCCCATACTTAACGCATTCAAATTTTACAACTCAATTAAAAATCGAGTGTTAACACATTAATCATTGTAACGTGTAGGGCTGTAAACGAGTCGAGTAGAGCTGAGTATCTGGCAAGCTCGACTCGACTAGACTCGTTGTACTCGAGCTCGACCTCGAACTCGACCGAACATAAATTTTTCAAACTCGAGTTTGACTAGGTGTCATACTCGACGAGCTCATTCTCGGCTCGACTTGACTCGCCAACTTTAAATTGTTCAATTAAATCATAAAATTGTGTATCTTAGATCGAGCTCGAACTCAGTTTGAATTGAATATATATATTATGCTAGTTAGATATATTATGTTATATATAAACTTTTGTTAAGTTGTATACATTATAAAGACTCTATATAAATATTTTGTCAAAGTAATGTAAATATAATATCAAATTAAAATTTTAATATAAATATTCTCACAAATATAATAATTATATGCAAATGTAATTTTGTATTAATTAGTCATGGTTTGATTTAAAAAATTAATATATGTAGTAATATTATTTATAATATAAATTCGGGTGTGCGAAAACTAACATGTGTAATATAACTTATAATATAAAAAATAATGTAATTTATATTTAAAAAACAAATTAAATATAATTTTTATTTTTTAAGACATTTTATTATTTTGTCTTAAATAACCTTCTTGATAGGTTACAAGTTTAAATAATTAAATTATTTTCTAAGTTATTATAACAAACTTTTCTTTTTTATTTTAAATTACTATTTTTAGTAGGCGTGACGAATTACCTGATGCGCTCAATGCTAGATAAGCGGAATATTATCGTCAAGTCCTAATGCGCTCAATGCTAGATAAGCGGATAATTATTACTAGGTTGGACTTAATTGTAACATATGTAAAACTTTAAAAGTATGAAAAAATATGAAATTTTTTAACCACACATAATATTTTCATCGTACTATTAATAATATCAATTTCTCTCTAGGTTCACCTTTAGGGCAATAGAAAAATAAAAAAAAAACATACCCAAAGCATGGCGCTCTCAAACTTGATAGAAAGATCCAAATCCAATAGTACTATATGGACTCTATGTAAGTTTAACCCTAAGCATTACTGGTGCATATAGTTGCGCGGCGCTCTCATCTTCCTCCATCTCTACCCTGTCTACACCGTTTTCATTTTCTTCCATGTTCTCTTCGTCTTCCATGTCGTCGCGACTTAGATAAGGGTTATGATATTCATGAATGAAAAAATCTCCACCTCACTCGGTTTCTGTCTCTAGTCGCCTTCATCTCCGGCCGTGTCGATGACTTCTTCTCCGATTTCACCGCAAGAAATGCTCCATTTCTCTATACATCCCGATAACCCTCTAATGGCATCCCTGTGTAATCCTCTCCAATTTCAATAGATTTAGGTCACCGTGTTGTGGGGAGCAAATCTGCTGCCCCACTACGGTGCCCCACTTCCTACCTCGCTGTTAGGATTGCACCACGTGTCATAGATTTAATATTTATTTATTTTTATTTTCAGCAGCAACATTTCTCTCTCTTGTCAAACACCTTCCCCTCTCTTCTCTCTTAAATTCACGCGCCTATGTCAATTTTTTTTTTTTTTTTTTGCAGTTAATTTTTTTTTTTGGTAAACCATTTTGCAGTTAATTTATTACTTAATACCAATCTTTTTGTTTTGTCTTTCCTATAATCATATCTCTTAAATAAGTATATATATATGATATAAAACAACAATAATGATTTAACCTGAGAATTTACCTGTGAAAATTTTGCCGACTGTGTCTATTGTGTAATTGTCATTTGAAATTCAAAAAAATAACAACACAACCATTGTGAGTGTATTCGACAGAATTTTCACCGAAGATTTCTGCATGTCTAGCAGAACTCATAAAACAAACTGTTGTTCTGTTTGAAAAGGAAGTATTTCTGTTCACTAATTTTAGACTTTCACCGAATATACATTGAAGAGTAATTTTTTTTGCCACATACGAAGAGTATTAGCATATGTATTTTATCGATTTTTTATGTGTTAATAATTTTAGATCATGTCATCACTAAAAAAATTAAAGTGTACATATATTTACAATTATATGTTCATTCATACTTTTAATTTTTATTCTATTGTTCGATCAAAATATTAATCGTATTTATTTTTCCTTCTAATCATGTTTATACAGGAAGACACACTGAGCATTCTAATGATGACAATTCGCCCATCATTTATTTATTTATTTTTAATGAAAATGTGAACTATTACTGCTTATCTCGTTTAAATCTTTTGTTGTTTAATTTGTAAATTCTAGTCCTTACATATATTTCTTCTCATTATTATTCATTATACTACTATTGAATGTGTTATTTTATGTATGTTATGGCGTATTTTTCATATAACGATGTATACACTATATATTACATATAAAAATATATTCAACTAACTTAAAAAAATATATGTACATTTTGATAAAGAATATAATTCGTAAATCACAATTTATATCATGCCAATATATAATATAACTATAATAAATCAATATCGGTTAGTAAAGATAAAAAAAATTGCCAAAAGATAAAATTTTATTTTGTAAAAGTGTTATTTAATTAAAAAAAAAGTGTATACCTATTGTATTGATTATTATATTATAAATTGACAAAAAAAATTATTATATTATACATACTTAATATATATATATATATATATATATATATAGATTCCTACTAAACGTTATAGTTTTTTTTTTTTTGTGAAAAGATGCATAAAGGAAAGACGAAGCCAGTTTTATAAAGTACAAGACACGGTGAAGTATTGTGATAAGCGACCGAGGCCAAGTTCCCTGTTTTAAACAAAAAGTCTAATTGTAAAGTTATTATTATTATATTTTATGCTATGATATATATAAAAATTATTATGTATAACAGGAGTGAGAATATATATATACTACAGAAAGATTGAGTTAAATAGGAGAGACAAAAGAAAAATTGAATTAAATAATAAATTATCTGAAAAAGAAAAAAAAAATATTGAAGGCGCGTGAGTGAAAAGAAAGAGATGAGAAGTTGTTTGACAAGATTGAAAAGAAAAATTTTGCTGCTTAAAAGTAGGCTTGGGCATAAAAACCGGTCCGGCCGGACTGGTTCGGAACTGGTCTGGAACCGGACCGTTTGGAACCGGTTCGGAGTGAACCGGTCCAAATTGGACTGGTTTATAACCCCTAAATTGGAACCAGTCCAAGGGGTATACCAAACCAGTCCAATAAACCAGTCCGGACCGGACCGGTTTTGAACCGCTTTTTAGTAAAAAAAAAAAACATTTTTGACCGATTTTTTTTTTTTTTTTAAAACCCAGTTTTTGACCGGTTTCTGACCGGTTTTGACCGGTTTCTGACTGGTTTTGACTGGTTTTGACTGGTTTTGGACCGATTTTTATTGATAAAACCGGTCCGACACACAAAACCGGTCCAGAACTTGTTTTTTTAAAAAACAGTCCAAAACCGGTTCTGGACCGGTTCTGGACCGGTTCAAACCAGTCCAGTTTTTTTTAGACCAACCTAAGCCAAAAAAAAAACCCTAGTTATTATTGGACCGGACCGTTTAAAACAGTTCCGGTCCGGTCCGGAACCGGTTCGGCCTGAACCGATTCAGTGCCCATCCCTACTTAAAAGAGTAAGCTTTAGATTTATGGACACGTGGTGCAATCCCAACGGCGAGGTAGGAAGTGGGACACCGTAGTGGGGCAGCAGATTTTGTGAGGCTAGGTGATCTAGACTGGATGTGTATAAATAGGAAGATGTGATAGAGGAAATGTCTCCAATTAATTGTATTGATGGGCAGTGTTTTGAAAACCGGACCGGGACTTGAACTAGAAAGATAACCGGTTCCCGGTCCAACCCGGTTCAAACGAATCCATTGCTCATCATTATTAGGATTTAGGGTTAATAACCAAATTGCTACCTAAACTTTGGTCAGTTTACAAATCGCTACCTCAACTTTTGATTTTGAAAATTAGCTACCTCAACTTTGAAATTCAGATCAAATCGGTACCTCAGTCAATTTTTTGTCAATTTAGACAGAATTGAAACACATGTGTTTTTTCCAAATATTTTTCTTCCAAAAATGCCATTGTCTTTATTCCTTGCTTCCTTGCGTGAACATAATCCACCATCTTCTCTCCATAATCATATTTGCTTTATTATTTTCTTCTATGTCGTATATATATCTTCAATTCCAAGATTTCAGACAAACTTCTATATTATTAATTAACAATTCCACCATAAAAAAAGGTTAACTTCGCCGCTCTACTTGCTCTGTTCACCTGAAAATTATTTATGGAATTTGCAAATGTCATATATATCCTAATGAAAATATAACGGAATTCAAATTATTTTGATGTTAGTTCCAAGTATACCAGACATAGATATAGATTTAAAGTTGTCTCTTTCAAGTGTTTCAACTTCTCTTTTATCTCTTATTCTTATCTTATCTTTTATCTTTTTGTGCAAATGCTGAAAATGCTAGTAGGTGGAGTGAATTTAACTTAATTTGTATTATATTTTAAGGACGTATTACTTTTTTATGACTTTGATCCACAAATACCCAGACCCCTTACATTGGAAGCAATTGAACAACAGAATAACGAAAAATTTTCGTTATGATTCAACAAAAAAATAACAAAAAGTAAACGTCGTAATAGTGAAAATTGCAGCAGCAAAAAGTGAAAAAAAAAACAGCAATGATACAACATATTTACTGCAGCAAGATAACACAACAAAATAACACATAACATAAACGTAATATAATTAAAACCGAACTAAAAATTGCATAAGCAAAAGTGAAAAAAAAAACAACAACAATGAAATAACACCATTACTGTATCAAAACAACAGCAAAACAACTTTTAGATTCTGCAGCTTGTTTTGATGGATGAATTGTTAATTAGTAATGTAGAAGTTTGTCTGAACTTTTGGAATTGAAAATATACATACGACATAGAATAAAATAATAAAGCAATGATGATAACAGAGAGAATATGGTGAAATATGTTCACACAAGGAGGCAAGGAAGAGAGACAATGACATTTTTGGAAGAAAAATATTTGAAAAAAAACACATGTGGTTCAATTCTGTCTAAATTGACAAAAAATTGACTGAGGTAGCGATTTGATCTGAATTTCAAAGTTGAGGTAGATAATTTTCAAAATTAAAAGTTAAGGTAGCAATTTGTAAAAGGGCCAAAGTTCAGGTAGCAATTTGGTTATTAACCCTAGGATTTATATTAAGAGAGTTGCTATAATTAAGTCGAGTGTTTTTCAACTCGAAATTCCAACCTTTGGATCAAATTTATTGAGATACACGCGTCTTCAAGAACTTGTCCAGATAAACCCTCCTCTCTCCCCTCTATCTTTCTTCTCTCATGCCTCTGACATTTGCCTTTCCCTTTTTTCTTTATAAAATATTGTATAATTAATTATATTTCGAGAAAAATATATTAAATTATTAATCATATATAAATTAATTTCTCTAATTGAAAAGGTGAACTCCAAATTAAGATGTGATAATTTTATACATATTTTGATGAAATTATATATTGTATTTATTTTAAAGGAAAATAACTTGTAGATACAATATATAGTTGTAACAAAATTTAGTATTAAATCCTAACATTTTTTTATTTAAAATTTCATGTTAATGATTGAAAAAGTAATGAATAAGAATGACCAATTTCGGTTACTAAAAATTACATATTTTTTTTACTCAACTATATATATTTATGTTTCTAAATACCGTTCATGAATTATATCATGTTGATACTGGAACGGAAACCTACCCGAAAATTCTATTAGCATTATAAGAGACTTTATTCATAAACCATAAACACGATTCGAATACATATTTTTTTTTAACCCTATGAAGTCATTATTTTTTCTACAGTACTCCAATTTGCGAATCGATTTTTTCATGTGAAAATACCCATAAAACCTTATGAATTACACATGAATCATATATTTCTAACTTACGTACATTATTGCAAAAAATTAATCAATATAATAAGTTGACTATTGTTTTTTAATATATTAATTTAAAAAATGAATTTACAAATCAATGAATTCTACCGTGTTAAATATTAACAGGCATAATTCATGTACAAAATTCAGAAACATGTATAATATATATGGTTTAGTAAAAAAAAATATAAATTTACAATAACTGAAATTTGTCATCTTTAATTTTTCAATCATTAACATGATTTTTTAAATAAACAATTTTAGGATTTAATACTTAATCTGTTTACAACTATATAGAATCCTACAAGTTATTTTCCTCTAAAATAAATACAATATATAATTTCATCATAGTATATAAAAAAATAAGGACATCTTATAATTTTGAGTTGTTTAAAAAAAAAATTGGAGTTCACTTTTTCATTAGAGAAATTAATTTATGTATACATAATAATAATTTAATATGTTTTCCTAAAAAATAATTAATTATACAATATTTTAAAGAAAAAAAGGGAAAGACAAAATGTTAGAGGCGAGGAGAGAGAGAAAAAAAATAGAGTGAAGTAGGGATGGCAACGGAGCGGGGCAGGACGCGGGGCAGGACGGGTAACCCTTGCCCCATACCCGCACCGCGGGTCGAGATGGTCGACCTGTACCCGCCCCATACATCTCGCGGGACGGGGCGGGTCGATCCGCGGGTCGCCTACTAGAAGCACATATTTTATTAACAACAATTCTAAACCCTAAATTATATATTTATATATTCAAATTTAGCTTAAAATTCGAATCATAAATTATAAATTTAAATTCAAATTAAAATACAAGTCACCAAACTCATTAGAATTCTTATTATTTTGACAATGTAGTATATTATCTATATAGTTTTATATAATATACATGTAATATATATACAAATGATACATGTGTGGGGCGGGGCGGGGCGACGAGGCGAGTCGACCCCAAAACCGTACCCGCCCCACGGGTCACGGATCGCGGGTCGACATGGCAAAAACGGGGCGGTGCCCCGCGGGTCAGCGGGTACCCGTGACCCGTTGCCACCCCTAGAGTGAACTGTGGAGAGAGGAGAGTTTTTTTTTTTTTTTTTTTTTTTTTTTTTTTTTTCGTTGAGAGAGGAGAGTTTATACTTTATCTAGTAGACAGTTCTTGAAGGAGGCGCGTGTATCTCAACCAAATTGATCCAAAGGTTGGAAATTCGAGTTGAAAAACACTCGACTTAATTATAACCGTTCCCTTATATAAATCTAAATAACATTTGTTTATATGTTCTTTTAACAACTTCTAGATATGTAGTCAGGTGGTAGCGTGCCAATATTTCTATCGAAGACGTAGGTTCAAGTCCAGCTATATGCAATTAATATTTTATTGAAAAAAAGCGTGCTTTTCTCTTACAGTCAGACCGGTACCGATTCAATCCGATCTAACCCGGTTTTATCTTGTCAAATCGGTTCTGCTGTGCAGTTCTAATTTACCAGAACCGGACCGCTAATATGTCTAGTTCACGGTCTGACTCGGTCTAACTGCCGGTCCGTTTTTCAAAACACTGTTGATGAGTAAACATTAGTAGATGAATCATATAGGAGATGTATGGATAAATTGAAAAATCTTGAAAATTGAATTGGAATGGTCCTTTAAAGAGAATTAACAAATCCCAGCTCCACATTGCATATGGTAGTCTCTCTCAGTCTAAATTCCCGCTTGTATACACTGATTTTGACACTATTGTAAACATGTAGTTCTAAATGACTATTTGTTAATACTAATGGGTAGTCCAAGAGTGAATTCCTAAAATAGGTTTTTTTTTTTTAATCACTTTTATTTTTTACTTTACATCCATGGTTGGAAATTTTTTGAAAAGTTAAGGTATGTAAAAGGTATAAACTTAAAAATAATAAAATATTAAACCGTGAAAAAAATTCAAAAAAAAAAAATTCTAAAGATATAAATGATAAAATAATAGTGATATAAAATTTAAAGAAACTAAATACTTATGATTTTTTTATGTATGAAAAAATAAAAATGATCATGTACATAAACACTAAATAAAACATGTCAATTTTTATAAAATTAGTGACGGAAAAAATAACAAATAAACTAATTTAAATTTGAAAAATCAATATAATAAATTTAAGAATGAATTTTAGTTAGTATTTTTATGATATATTTGCTTCAAAACTTATTTGTTTTTAAATTTTATATTTTAATTTCACATATTTTTTAAGAATTAAAATCTAAAAAAATCCGTTTTGATGATTTTTTAATGTGCGTTTTCATCATTTAATTTATTAATTATTTTTTGTTTTCATTTTAACTTTTTTTATACATTTAATCTTTTTAATCTTCTTTATATTATATATCGTTTTAGGGTTTATTTGTAACATAATATAAACTTTAGGATGTAATGTAAATAATGTATATTATTAAAAATATGAAAATACATATTTTGAAAATTGGTTTTTAAAGAAACCTACTTTCAGAAATAATTTAACGGAATGATCTAGTTTGGGCATTCACTCTGGTCCAAATAGCAAACAATGAAAGATACTCTACTACGTAATGGACTTTTCTGGCATATATGCTTCTGGCGGTTTTTGGGTAAGTGGGTTCGATGACGACGTTGTTTTGATCAATAATTAATAACAAATGAGATCATTATCACTTAAGATCGGTATACAATTTTTTTTTTTTTTTTTTAAATGTCACATCTGTTACGTAATAATATATAAAATTTAAAATAAAATAATAAAAACTTGCATCATGAAAAGTGGTGTTTAAGTTTAACACTTAAATATTTTATCAGTTAAAAAATATTGTTATTCTTAAATAACACTAGTTAATTCACATTGAAATTGACAGTTGGAATATATATCCAAAATTATAACAATCTATAGTGGACCCGCCACTGTCTTATGGTTCATTTTAGAGTACAACTGAAGTTATTAATTTTTTTTTTATTAAAGGATAATATTATTAAACACCGTAAACATTACACAGAAACAACATCAATTACACACGAAGTGATAAAATGTGCAGTCCAAGAACCAGAAAGACGACGATTAGCAGCCACTTTAACAGTTTTGTGAGCCACTTTAACAAAAGATCTACTGACAGTATGAAGAGACACAACAGAATTAAAACCCAGCAAACAACGGATATCCTGGATCACCCCAAACAAAGAGGGATTACAAGCAGTAGAAGCAGACATAATCTGATCAAACAAGGTAGTTGAATCAGTAAAAAGGAAACGAGCCCCATCCACCAACTCTCTTGCCAACAGCAGTCCGGCCTAACAGCAATACCCTCCGCCAAAAGTGGTGAATCCCCATCAAAAGAAGAAACAGAAACAGCTAAAATATGACCAGCACCAGAAAGAGCCACAGTCGCTCCATGCACAACGAAATTGGCCTCTCGTACAGCTCCATCACATAAAATAACAGTATTAGTCACAGCAATGTAAGCACCTAATTTTTGACCACGCGCGACACGCGTGACATGTGAATGCTAAAAGAAGAAATTTCCAAATACGACAGGGTAGTAAATAAATATTTTTTAAGATATTTCGAATTTAATTTATTATTTTCGGAATATTTAGGAAAATATAGTTAGTGTTCGATGGATATACGCCCAATTTGAACCCGTTGACTTCCGAATCGTTTCATTTTAATCACCCCGTTAATGATTGTAAATCGAAACTTCAACCCGAACACCTCGCGAAAACACCAATGGTCCGGACGAGGCCAAAATACTCGTCCGGCGAGGTTAGACTCACCTAGGTACCCGACCTCCCCTAGGGGAGATCGGGTGGACCAACCCGATCTCCCCTAGGAGGGGTTGGGTGGCCACACCCAACCCCTACCCTTGGGGGTCGGATTTTCCTTCTCCCCAAGGGCCCCGACACCGCTTTTAGACTCCCATACTCGGTTTATTCCCGCCAACCCTTTCCGTACCCTAAGGTCTTAATTACGTGTTTAAAGGTTAATTAATTGTGTTTAAAGGTTAACGATGTCATTAAGCCACCTTAATGACACCGTTGCCTATAAATACAACCCTTCCACTATTCATTTGATCATCTTGGCAAGTTGCACAATTTTGCTCTGACATCTCTCTAGCTTTATCTCTCTAAAACCGTACTGACTTAAGCATCGGAGAGGGTTCATCAGGCACCACCCCCCCTCTGTGCCTGGTATTGCCCCTCTTGCAGGGCGAGAAGAGAAGAGAAGCTAAGGACGGAAGGACACAAGCTAGGACAGCACAACCCGAGAGCATCGAATCCGCAACATCTCCAGTGAGGAACGAGACTTAAGTCGACCGCCCGTTGACTCTAGACACAGAACCTAACACTTGGCGCCGTCCGTGGGTTTCGAATAGAAAGCCTAAATTAACACCAGCCAGATGGCAATCGTATAAGTTATTCATGGAGGTTATGGAGCTGGAGGAGAGTCAGCGAATGCTAGAGAAGCGTATATGGCACAGTTAGAGGACCATAAACCAAAGGAAGAACAAGCAGAAGGAAAGATAGAAAATATAATACAATTTTCAAGAAGAGACATGGAGCATGTGTTACCAGACAACAGGGATGCCCTAGTCATTACAATGAAGGTCACTGATATGGACATTGGAAGAATCCTGGTAGACAGTGGAAGCTCACCCAACATCATTAGCAAGAAGGTCCTCAACATACTGGGAGTAAGGCCAAGTAGCATAAAACAGGTTCACTCCCCCTTGGTGGGATTTTCAGGAGAGCCAACATACCCACTGGGGGCAGTCTCACTACCTGTGACATTGGGCATAGGGCAGAGGCAGTTAAAGATCGATGTCCCTTTCTTCATCACAGAAGAAATGGAGGAATACAATGGAGTCCTGGGTACCACTACAATCAACAAGTGGGGTATGGTACCATCAACACTACATCAGAAAATGAAATTCCCCACAAGCCAAGGAATAGGGGAAGTAAAGGGTAACCAGAAGGTAGCAAGGAAATGTGCAAGGATCGCACTAAGCAAGAAGAAGAAAACAAGAGAGGTCCTACTAATAGATGAGGACCCAAGAGAAGATCACGGAAGACCAGCCCCCATGGAGGAATTAAAAGAAATACTCATAGAAGAACCCGATAGGAAGACAAAAATCGGGACCGCCTTATCTCAGGAAGAGGAAAACCACTTAGTAGCTTTACTAAGGGAATACAAGGATCTGTTCGCCTGGTCACCAAGCGATATGCCAGGAATATCAGAAGAAGTAATCTCACACAAGCTCAATATAGACGCGACAACGCGACCAATAACACAAAAGGTAAGGCCAATGGGAGGAAGCAAAAAGATAGCAATTCAGGAAGAAGTGGAAAAGCTATTGAAGACAAATTTCATCAAGGAGATTAGATTCCAAACATGGGTGGCAAACCCAGTACTGGTAAAGAAGGCGGGGGGAAGTTGGAGAATGTGCATCGATTATCGCGACCTAAACAAAGCATGCCCTAAGGACTCATATCCACTACCAAGAATAGATCAGTTAGTGGATGCAACATCAGGTCACCAACTAATGAGCTCCATGGATGCATACTCAGGATATAACCAAATAAAAATGGCCCATGAGGACGCCCCTCACACAGCATTCTACGCTGATAGCGAGATATACCATTACACTGTGATGCCTTTCGGACTCATAAATGCTGGAGCGACATACCAAAGAATGGTCAACAAAATCTTCGGGGACATGATAGGAAAGACAATGGAGGCATACGTGGACGACATGATTGTCAAATCCAAAGAGAAGAAAGACCATGTGGAGAACCTTCGCTCAACGTTTGAGAGAATGAGGCAATACCAAGTCCGCCTAAACCCGAAAAAATGTGCATTCGGGGTACAATCAGGGAAGTTTTTAGGCTTCATGGTAAGTCAGCGGGGCATAGAGGTAAACCCCGAAAAACTACAGGCAATTGAAGAAATGCAGTCACCTACGAAGCACAAAGAGGTTCAACGACTGAACGGGAGGTTGGCAGCTCTTAACAGATTCCTATCCAAAATAGGAGACAAGGCATTACCCTTCTTTGAGGTACTAAGGGCAAACAAGAAATTCGAATGGACACCAAGATGTGAAGAAGCCTTTCAACAGCTCAAACAACATCTAAAGACACTACCACCCCTAGCAAAGCCTACACCAGGGGAGCCCCTCTACCTCTACATCTCCGTGAGCAACGTGGCAGTAAGCTCAGTGCTAATAAAAGAAGAAAACGCTGCACAATTGCCGGTATACTTCGTAAGCAAGACATTGGCAAAGTATGAGATCAACTACTTGCCAATAGAAAAGTACCTCTATGCACTGATTATATTAGCAAGAAAATTGAGACCGTATTTTCATGGGCATGAAGTAACAGTCCTCACAGACCAACCATTGAAACACCTCCTCCAAAGACCAGACACATCGGGGAGACTGACCAAGTGGGCAACTGAGTTAAGTGAGTTCCGTATTCACTTTGCCCCCAGAACAGCTATAAAAGGGCAGGCTCTAGCAGATTTTATTGCTGAATTCACCGAAATTAATCCAGATGAAGACTTGGGAGAAATCAAAAATACAAGGGAGGCGAGCAGTAGTCAGGAGAAACAACCAGAAGAGTTATGGAAGATGCATACTGATGGGTCATCCAACGGGGGAGGTTCAGGCGCAAGCCTCCTACTATACCCACCAAATAGCGATACACCTCTGCGCTATGCCATGGCACTTACCTTTAAGGCAACAGACAATGAGGCTGAATACGAAGCGCTGATAACAGGCTTGAGAATAGCCAAAGGAGTAGGGGCAAAGCACCTAAGAGCTAAGTGCGATTCTCAACTAGTTGTCAATCAACTGAAAGGAATCTACACTGCAAAGTCTGAAAACATGCAGAAGTACTTACAACAAGCCAGGGACCTAATAAAGAGCTTCCAAAGCTTCGACATTGAGTCAGTCCCAAGAGAACAAAACCAAGAGGCGGATACCTTAAGCAAACTAGCCCTAGGGGTAGAAGCAGGCAAAGAGGTTCACTTTGTAGAGCAAAGAATGCAATCAGTGATAGAACATATGCAGGTTCTAGTAATAGATGAAGCAGAAGCCTGGATGACCCCAATGCGTCAATACATCATGGAAGGAAAACTCCCAAAGGATAAAGTAGAGGCAGTCAAGATCGAAAGGATGGCTAGAAATTATGCAGTGATGGATAATGAACTCTACAAGAAAGGGTACTCCACACCGTTCCTTAAATGCATAACATACCCAGAAACAGAGAGAGTACTTGCAGAACTCCATGAAGGAGATGCGGGGTGCCATGAAGGAGCACGATCAATAATCCGGAAGGTCTACAACCTAGGATACTATTGGCCATCAATGAGCAAAGAAGCAGCAGACTTGGTGCAAAAATGTGATCACTGCCAAAGGTACTCCAGAAATATAACAGCCCCAGCAGCAAAGCTAAGTTCCATCTCGGGAGCTTGGCCATTCGCACAGTGGGGGATCGATCTGATAGGCCCCCTACCAAGAACAAAATGGCAGAAAACGTGCATAATAGTAGCAATAGACTACTTCTCCAAATGGATAGAAGCAAAGGTAATGGGAAAGACAACAGACGAGCAAGTCGTTAACTTCATTAAATCTCACATTGTCTCGAGGTACGGAGTCCCAAAGGCAATAATAAGTGATAATGGCCCACAATTCAAGAGCAAGAAACTGCAATGGTATTGCGAAAGGCTGAATATAGAGCACCGCTTCGCATCAGTAAAGCACCCTCAGACAAATGGGCAAGTAGAGTCGGCAAATAAAATAGTACTAGACGGCCTAAAGAAACGACTTCATGCTACCAAGGGAAGTTGGGTAGATGAGCTGGAAAATGTTCTATGGGCAGTGCGGACAACACCAAAGATAGCCACAGGAGAAACACCATTTGGCCTGGTATACGGGACCGAGGCGGTGGCACCAGCAGAAATTGCGGTATCATCGCTAAGAACCACGTACTTTGAAGAGCATGAGAACAACAAAGCAAGGCTCTTAGACTTAGACATGATGGAGGATAAAAGATGGAATTCAGAAGAAGCACAGGCACGAATGCGCCTTGTATCCGCAAGATATTACAACCGCCAAGTTAAAGAGAGGCAATTCCACATAGGAGAACTAGTGCTCAGAAAGAACGAGTTCTCACATTTAGACCAAGTCAGAAAATTATCTCCAAAATGGGAAGGGCCGTATAAGATAGCATCAGTTCCATACGCAAATGCTTACCGCCTAGAGGATGGGGATGGGTATATCTCCACAAACACCTTCAGTGGGGAACACCTAAAGAAGTACTACGTCTAAGAAGACAGCACAAGCAAAAGACCATATCCTTGAAGTTACTTCAAGTCATTACATATAATTGTTTATATTTTCAAAAACAACTTTGGAGTGGGAGAACTCACGAAGTTACTCCAACTCTACAACTATCTTTGATTTCCTCCAAAGGGTGCCTTGATCCACCCAAGGCATCCCAGGTGTACATAAAGCCTTGAATGCTCCTAATGAAGTAGAAGTCACTCAAAAGTATTTTTTAAAGAAGGAGATGATATAATCATTGAGTTATCCTTACACAGATATGACGTCAAGTCAACAACACCTTCAACGCCACCAAGAGCGTATCTTGAGAGTAGTTCCAAAAACTACGAAACCTGTGCCCTCCGGGAGCCTATCCCGCGAACAGATCCGACGCCCCCAAGAGCGTATCTTGAGAGTAGTTTTTATACTACGACCTTCGACGCCCCCAAGAGCGTATCTTGAGAGTAGTTTTCATACTACGACCTTCGACGCCCCCAAGAGCGTATCTTGAGAGTAGTTTTCATACTACGACCTTCGACGCCCCCAAGAGCGTATCTTGAGAGTAGTTTCTATACTACGACCTTCGACGCACCAAGAGCGTATCTTGATAGTGGTTTCCAAAAACTACGAATTTCGACGCCCCCAAGAGCGTATCTTGAGAGTAGTTTCTAAAACTACGACCCTCGACGCCCCCAGGAGCGTATCTTGAGGTAGATTTGCAACCTACCAGATTCGACGCC
This sequence comes from Clarkia xantiana subsp. parviflora, assembly GCA_036873135.1. Taxonomy (NCBI): domain Eukaryota; kingdom Viridiplantae; phylum Streptophyta; class Magnoliopsida; order Myrtales; family Onagraceae; genus Clarkia; species Clarkia xantiana. Next base: position 11,112,764 of record JAPTYO010000012.1, on the reverse strand, counting down.
CCCAAGAGCGTATCTTGAGGTAGAAAAAACACTACCAGATTCGACGCCCCAAAGAGCGTATCTTGAGGTAGATTTCAAACTACCAGTTCGACGCCCACCTAGAGCGTATCTTTGGTCTAACTACTGGTGCCCTCCGGGAGCGTATCTCGTGAACAGTTTCAACGCCCACCTAGAGCGTATCTTTGGTCTAACTACTGGTGCCCTACGGGAGCGTATCTCGCGAACAGTATTAACCGCCCACCTAGAGCGTATCTTTGGTCTAACTACTGGTGCCCTCCGGGAGCGTATCTCGTGAACAGTTTCAACGCCCACCTAGAGCGTATCTTTGGTCTAACTACTGGTGCCCTCCGGGAGCGTATCTCGTGAACAGTATTAACCGCCCACCTAGAGCGTATCTTTGGTCTAACTACTGGTGCCCTCCGGGAGCGTATCTCGCGAACAGTATTAACCGCCCACCTAGACCGTATCTTTGGTCTAACTACTGGTGCCCTCCGGGAGCGTATCTCGTGAACAGTATTAACCGCCCACCTAGAGCGTATCTTTGGTCTAACTACTGGTGCCCTCCGGGAGCGTATCTCGTGAACAGTATTAACCGCCCACCTAGAGCGTATCTTTGGTCTTACTACTGGTGCCCTCCGGGAACGTATCTCGTGAACAGTTTCAACGCCCACCTAGAGCGTATCTTTGGTCTAACTACTGGTGCCCTCCGGGAGCGTATCTCGTGAATAGTATTCAACGCCCACCAAGAGCGTATCTTTGGTCTAGCAACATCATGCATACCATTCAAAGGGTATCAGAAGATCATTACACCATACTAAGAAGGATCCCATGAGAAAGTAATTTAAAAGTAAAGTGCTATGAAGAACACATAATGTTTTTTCCTGATGAAATAGCAGGTATGGCATGAAGGAAAACACAAAAGAAGGATAAGTGAAAGAAAACTCAATAGAAGGATAAACAAAGGAGACACACCAAGGGAATGGTCCACAACCAAAGAACTACACTCTAAGGCACATGGAGATATCATGAGAAGAGAGATAATCACCCTGCCATATATACCATGAGTAAAGACAAGTGTATCAAACAAAGATGGCAAAACTAGGAAAGGTGGAGTTTCAAACTCTAAGAAGAACCTCAATCCACAAGCGCGCGAGAACACCACAAGAGATAGCTGTACTACTTCCTCATCTTAGAAATATGCCTAACAGCGAAGTCAGACAAATCACCAAGCTGAGAAAAAGGAAAGTCAGGAGCAATCATGTACATACGCTCGAGAATCGCCTTTAAAGAAATATGCTTAGCCACAGAGCAGCGAACATCAATAGCAGCCTGATAAGAAGAAGAAGTCTTATACTCAGCGACAGCACACCCTCTCGCCTCCACACGAAACATCTCCTCAATGGACACCAACTCAGCAGCCCGAAGTACTTCATCGCGATAAGACCTTTGTCTCAAGGCCTCAACCTCTTCCTTGAGAAGGGAAATACGACCCTCCAAATCTCGGCACTGCAAATCTGTGATACGACTACGCTCCAAACAACTAATAAGCTTGGAGTTAAGGGAGACACAAGTGTCCTCGTGCACCTTTCTCTCCTCAGCAAGATCAATAACAAGGGTGGATAAATTAACAAGGTCGGCAATACCCTGCGACAAAAACAAAGGATGAGACATATAAACAAAAATGAAATGTCCTAAAGGGTAAGCACAGCTAAGAAAAGTTACAGAAGCATAGCGAGCCAACACATCATGAGCCAATTCATAAGCTGCATCCGACCCTTTAGAAGGGGGCACACGATCGGCAGGAGGAACAGCAGACTGCAGAACACGAACCCCAACCTCAGGAGTTTGTAAAGAAGATTGGTTGTCAAAACGAGCCCCACGCCCATAGTAAGGCGCCCACTCAGACCCAACAATCCCATCAACAGGAGGACGAGACAGTTCCTTTCAACTCAGACGCGGAAGACGAAGTCTACCTACAGCAAGATACGGAGTAAACACCAACACACACAAAAGGAACTCAGACATTCGAGGACTTACCAAACAAGGAAGAAGGAAAAGAGGGCTCCCGGACCCTCGATTGGGGGGCATCAATATAGAAAGAACATGGTACTCTAACTTCACCACCGCCCTTACCTCCAATAAGAGGACACCTCCCCGCACCATAAAAAACCGATCTTTTTGCAATCGAAGGTCCGGTCCCGGAGTTAACTACCCCCACCCGTACTGGCCTCTTACTCCTCATCAGTCACCGGGGAGCTCTGCTGATCGAAAAAACGCAAGCTTAGCCCAAGGAAAACAGAAAACGGACAATGGGCATAAGATAAAACTCATTTTCCTAAAACGACGAATACAAAGCCAAAAGGTGAGAATAGAGAAATGACATGGAAGACCCCACAGGCCAACAAGCGGGGGCCGGGGGCAAGGGGGGATAGTTATAACCCCCAGTATAAAGAGACCCCACTGGCCAATAAGCAGAGGCAGGGGGCAAGGGGAGATAGTTATAACCCCCAGCATAGAGAGACCCCACTGGCCAACAAGCAGAGGCAGAGGACAAATGGAGACAATCATAATCTCAGTATAGAAGACCCCACACGCCAGCAAGCAGAAACACGGGGGCAAGAAGATCAAAAGAGGATGAACCAAATATGACTATATCACCATGAAGACCCACAAATCAAAAACGAGACAAGTAAAGAAACAACCGAAGGAGAGACGGAATTATATCTCCCAAAAACAACACTTACACAAAGCAAAAGGCACGTACCTCAATACGACACGCGTCCCAAGAAACGAATCCAACCAAGGATCATAACCGACTAAAAGAAAAGGGAAAGGAAAAAGGACAATGAGAATGAGGTAATCACTTACCCCTTTTATAGTACAAGAGAATAGGGTTTTTTTTCTAAAATCGGCAAATCGACACCGTTGATCTTTAGAAAGGAAAAATTCAAGGGTCAGATTTAAAAACTGATACCCCTAGTTCCCATTAACCGTGGTTCAACTCACACCTACCACAGTTAGTATTCTATGGGTATATTTTTAAGCATCCCATACTTAGAAATTTTTTTGACCAAAATTAAATTTTTCTCCACTTAGACAAATCCCGACGTGGAATTGAAGTTTGAATCGCTTAGCTGTATTCGTATTACATCCCTTTGCGAGCATGTATTTTTCGAGTATGCGCCCGTAGCAAGGATAGATTTATTATTTCCACCTCGGACGGACGCGTGCTTGGACACGTGTCCGTGCTATTCTGACGTTTATAATTCCTCTATCTTATAAGGGAGGGGGCAGAGTCAGAGGCACACATCCATGGGTAAGTAAGCATTCAGACAAAAAGGTAAAATCCCGGCTTCAAATTGCGCGTATCATACGATCCTAAAATAGAGTCAATCAAGGGTCAGGCCATTGGTTGACTCGGGGGCATGTGATGGATATACGCCCAATTTGAACCCGTTGACTTCCGAATCGTTTCATTTTAATCACCCCGTTAATGATTGTAAATCGAAACTTCAACCCGAACACCCCGCGAAAACACCAACGGTCCGGACGAGGCCAAAATACTCGTCCGGTGAGGTTAGACTCACTTAGGTAAGGTCGGGTGGCCACACCCGACCTCCCCTAGGGGAGATCGGGTCAGCCAACCCGATCTCCCCTAGGAGGGGTCGGGTGGCCACACCCAACCCCTACCCTTGGGGGTCGGATTTTCCTTCCCCCCAAGGGCCCCGACACCGCTTTTAGACTCCCATACTCGGTTTATTCCCGCCAACCCTTTCCGTACCCTAAGGTCTTAATTACGTGTTTAAAGGTTAATTAATTGTGTTTAAAGGTTAACGATGTCATTAAGCCACCTTAATGACACCGTTGCCTATAAATACAACCCTTCCACTATTCATTTGGTCATCTTGGCAAGTTGCACAATTTTGCTCTGACATCTCTCTAGCTTTATCTCTCTACAACCGTACTGACTTAGGCATCAGAGAGGGTTCATCAGGCACCCCCCCCATCTGTGCCTGGTATTGCCCCTCTTGCAGGGCGAGAAGAGAAGAGAAGCTAAGGACGGAAGGACACAAGCTAGGACAGCACAACCCGAGAGCATCGAATCCGCAACATCTCCAGTGAGGAACGAGACTTAAGTCGATCGCCCGTTGACTCTAGACTCGGAACCTAACAGTGTTTATCTTATATTAATTAGGTGTAGATTATTTAGCTCAAGATATTATCTATTGTTCAGATATATATCTAAAGTTATTTAATTCGTAGTATCTATCTATTAGTATTCGGTGGAATGTGCCGATATTTTCTTAGAAACCCTAGGTCTAGATTAGTATATATAGGGGGTCAGTTTTCAGAGTAAAGGGACATCAACAGAGGCGTCAACATCAACATCAAGAGAAGAAGGACAACAAGGACGAACGGAAACCACTGGAGAATAGAAAGACATCAACGTTAGTCTTACTCCATTGGCTCGGTAGTCAAGGTATACCGTACCCTCTGTATTGTCATATAGGTCTGAGGTGATAATTAATACTACTAAAGGAACCCTACTCTTTTATTTGAATAAAGCTTTGTCTCATTCGAACAAACCAAATCCATGATGTTCATTATTGCAATTTGATATTTAGTCTTTGTTGATTAACTTTATCTCTATGATTATTCGTTGAATTTTTCACATAATAATTAACTAAATAAGAGAAATTGCACCAAGCTGTACATGTTGATCCATTAATTCATCATTTTATATTAGTTAATCTAATTCAACGCATCCACCGTGCTGACAGTTTAATTTAATTTGTTAGATTAAGATTAAAATTTGAGTACGGTTTTGATTTTTGTTTCCTTTCCAACATGACGTAAAATAAAAGATCCCAATTGGCAAATAAATTAAATTGAGTACCGTAAGGGCGATATTATTACAATGTGTTTTAATTCGTAATAGAACCCCCGAACTCGAATTGCTGATCGTAGACAGATTCTATACCCAGGTGTTTAATTCGTCATTCGCTTAGGTAATTTAGGATTCTAGTTAGCCTTAATTAACTAGTAGCGACTCATTTAAAAATTACACGTTTTCAAACAACGTAATTTGCCGTAGGTTTAGGTCTGACAATTTGGCGACTCTGCTGGGAATTCTTGAGGGTTCGGGCTCTTACATATTTGCTTGTTTGCCATGTTTAAGTTTTTTTTTATTCAACTTTGTCGTCCTAATTTGATTGCTTTTGGGTGATTTCAGGTGTAAATATATTTTATAACTGACTATTTTTCTTTGTTGTAGTCTATACTGTATAAATTCGCACACACATCACTTTAGAATAAGGACCAAACGCAGGGCGACTAGGAACCCCGGAGGTTTAGTACGGTACGACCGGAGCGGCTGGGCCGCCGGTACGACCGGAGCGGCTGGGCCGCCGGTACGACCGGAGCGGCTGGGCCGCCGGTACGACCGGAGCGGCTGGGCCGCCGGTACGACCGGAGCGGCTGGGCCGCCGGTACGACCGGAGCGGCTGGGCCGCCGGTACGGCTCGGAAAAACTCTACTCGCTTGTGTAGGTCATGTGATCCCTATAATGGGGTGAGGAAACCACCTTGTCGAGAACCTATCAGTGGAACCAACCATAGAGCAAAGCAAAACGCACACTACCTGAAGCTTCAATCCGGCTGATATGCATGCATGCGTGATTTTTTTTGTTTCGCTTTATCATTCTCGACCCCTAGATTTTATGCTGTATAGGATATGGGTCCATATGTAATCTTTATGTTATAGTGTTGTAATTGTAAATGTGACATGGATATTAGTGGAAACTTTACTTTAAAGCACGCATCATCATTTTAAAAAGCAAACTTATGTGCCATTCATTTCACCAACTCTAAAGTGTTTTACACTCCATTTTAGTAAGGATGGAGGCAGTATGCAAATGCCCGCACCTTATGACTTTGCCGGCTCCCAAGGAAGATATCAATCGAATATGGAATGCCATGCTAAGCACGGAACAAGATTACGTCACCAAGATCATTGGGGGAATTCAACGGCTCCCCGACTACAAAATAGAGTGGCATATGCTTGAAGCTTTAACCGACTTTTGGGACCCGGAAAAAGCGGTGTTCATCATCAATGGCGTAGAGCTCACCCCCACGCTAGAAGAATACGGACAACTAGTACAAGGTGTCGAGTGGAATAGGAAGATTATACTGCCACAATTCGGAGCCCCGGAGAGATGTATCATGTCCGCACTATTGCGAGCTAAAAAAAGGAGGGTGGCTAACGAGCTTATGGTGAATGTAGAGCATGGTATATCTATCGAGCATTTAATAAGATGGATCGATTTCAGAATGAAAGATGAACGAACGATTCGAGGAGCAACTCACGCCTATCTCTTACTTTTTTTTTCGGGACTGTCTTATTCCCCCGCTCCAAAAGCCATATAGACGTGGCATTAGCACACGTCGTCCTTCAAGTGGTCGAGGGTAGAGGTTACATAGTGGCGTTGCTTGCTGAAACAATCACGTCACTAAATCTCATAAAGGCTAAAGGAAAAGGGGTAATTAGAGCAAGTCCAGCTTTACTACAAATATGGGTTTTAAGTCATTTAATCGAGATCGGCGCGGGTTTCCCCAAATTTCGTTTTTCTCATTGACCAAAAAATTATATCAAGGATGATAGATTATTCTCGCCATATAGATAGAGGATGGAGCGCCCTTGAATGGAAAAAAACATTTTTCAAAACTTTTACCCAAAGATATTTTGTGGGTAGCTCGTTGGTTTTCGCCAAAACCCGTATTTCTAAAATGCAAAGATTTCGAAGGTATTCCTCTTATCAGTCCCCTAGGCTCAGTAGTCACCTACCCGGCTCGAGTTACACGACAACTGGGGGGCCTCCAAGGTATACCGGCGAGCGGGAAGGGAACCTCTCTCGTGTTCAAATGGCATGACAACAAAGTCACTCAAGCCACGCTCAAGGAAGGTGCCAGACAGATTCAAAACATTTGGGAGAACCGAGTCGAGGAGAAGGTCCATATGCCGGATGATCTCGGAGAAGAGGAAAAGATGTATTGCACTTCCAAAGAATACATTTACCGGTTTCACACGACTCCAAGTGAGCCACTCATTGACCCCACCGAGATCCTCGGGCAAAGGCCCCAAACTCAACATCTTTCTAGCGAAGATGTGTACAACACACTAGCAGCTCGTGTAGAAATTCAGTGCACGACGTGGGTCCAGGACTGCGCAAGGGCGAGGGAAGAGGTCAAGCGGCTACAAAAAGACCTTGATGAAGCAAATGCCACCGTCATGCACCAGCAATGGGCTCTCAAAGTGAAAAAGAGACAGAAAACACGACTAAGTGCTGAGCTTGAAAAGTTCAAACGAAGAGCGAGAAAACTCAAATTTTTTTCAAAGCATTTGTTTGTCGCTTTCATTAGAACTAAAGAGCAAGCACTCGACACCCTCGGTGAGATGCGCAGTCGTGTAAAACATTTTAGAGTTTAAATTTTAGTTGTAAAACTATCTCTTTTATGAACAAGATGTTGGAATGAATGGCACATTAATTTTTAAAAAAAATCATGTATGGAATTCTTTGTCCACATTTTGAATCGTCATTTTTTTTTAATTGCAGGACTAGCTTGTATTGGCACGTACGCGAAAAATCACTAATATGGAGAACACGCAGCAAATCCAGCGACATGAGGAACGAATGGTCGAAATCGAGGCAGCTAACGCAAAAATGCATGAAGATATGGCCACCATGTCAGCAAACATGGAACGCATCATGGCACTCCTCGAGGCTCAGTCAACCTTCAATGCTCCAAACCCGCCCTTGCCGACAGGGACCTCGACTCCAGGCCCCTCAGCGAATGTAGGAACCGCAATGCCAGCTACCACTGTACTTCCCAACACCACGATGGACCCCTCTCAAAACCACCCTACTTTGATCAGCCCCGATCAGACTCTACCAACGCCATGTGTCTCCCCAAACCCGACCATAATGCACGGGCATGTTAACCAAGGGGGCGCAGCCGGCACGAATGCTTTCACGTCGTCGCCTATCATCGAGACCGAACATGATCGCCGCTTGAAGAAAATGGAGGAAAAGATGAAGGCGTTCTCCGGTCTCGAACAATATGGGGGCATTGGTTACTCCGACCTGTGCCTTTTTCCCAACATGTCAAGACCGGAGAAATTCAAGGTCCCTGAGTTCGAGAAGTACGATGGCCTCGGTAATCCTATAGTCCACCTGCGGATTTACCTTACAAAGATGGCCCCTTACCAACAGTATGAAGAGTTCTTGGTCCAAACATTCCAAGAAAGCTCGAAAGGAGCAGCTTTGGTTTGGTTCGTCAGCCTGAAGGCCAGCGATATCTCAATATGGGAAGAAATGGCCAACGCTTTCGTTCGCCAATATAAGTTCAATCTGAACACCACTCCGACCCGCATGGATCTCCAGAGCATGGAAATGAATGCGGGACAGTCCTTCAGGAACTATATGCAGTCTTGGAGAGAAAAGGCGGCTGGAGTCCGACCACCCCGAGAGGATGCGGAAGCAGTATCCATGTTTATTGGAACTCTGAAGGGAGTGTATTACTCTCATCTATTGGGACATGTTTCTGCAAATTTCGTTGACTTGGTGAAATCCGGAGACATGATCGAGCAGGGAATCCGGACATGGAGGATTGAAGATCCCCTCAAAAGCTACCAGGGAGATGGTTTGAGAAAGAGTGGTGCCAAAAAGCTGCTCCCAAAAGACGCAACTGTCAGCGCAGTCTACCTGATGCAGTTGGCGGCACCTGTGGCTCAGCCAATGACTCAAATACCCCCGGCTCCACAACCCTCTTTCACAGCTGGACAAGGAAATCGGGTTAATTACAAGCAGAGGGACGTAAGATCCTTTACGCCCTTACCTGTGTCAATGGCCGAAGTGTACCAGAAGATGTTAGAACAGAACCTCATCGGCCCCGAGTTCATGAGGCCAGATTCAAAAGTACCCAACGACGACCCAAGTTCGAGATGTGAGTTCCATATGGGGATAGCAGGACACTCCATAGAGAAGTGCACCCGCCTGAGGCACAAGATTCAAGACCTCATTGACAACAAGCTCCTTATTCTCAACCCGATCCCTCCTCCAAATGTCAAGACGAACCCTCTACCGCAACACGATGCGGGTTCATCATCGTCTATCAACATGATCTGTCTTGAAGATGAGTCGTCAGAAGATGTCGCTATCGCGGTAATCACACCATTCGTACTAAATTATGTGCCCGAACAGCCAGCCAGGCTGCCACTAGTGATGCAAGGGCCAAAAACCAGATGATCATATTATGATCATGACATGTTCGGGTCGCGTGTACGCGAAGGATGTTTCTAAAGACAAGGTTGTGGAAGTAGCACCGAAGAAGAAAGTAACCGACGACGAAATTGAGGACTTCGTAAAGTTCATGAAGGAAGGAGAAGACAAAGTGATTGATCAGCTCCGCAAGACCCCAGCTCAAATTTCTTTGCTTGCCCTCCTCTTAAGCTCAGAAAGTCACCGCGAGGCTCTCATGAATGTGTTCAAGGAAGCGTTAGTTCCAAAAGAGACCTCTGCCGAACAAATGGGCAATGTTATTGGCTCCATATTCTCGAACCAAATTTATTTCGGGGACGATGATCTGGGAGTCGACGGCCAGAACCATGTAAAAGCCCTTCACATTATCTACAAGTGTAATGGATTTGTGCTCTCGAAGGTCATGATTGACGGTGGTTCGGCAGTCGATGTTTGCCCATTATCCACGCTCAAGCAAATGAAGATTGACCTGTCCCATATACGCACAAGCAAGTCGGCGGTTCGAGCTTTCGATGGTACGAAGAAGGAAGTCTACGGAGAGGTTGAATTACAGCTCGAAATTGGTCCAAATGTTTTTGATGTAACCTTCAGGGTCATGGATATTCCGAATGTTTTCAGCCTTCTCTTGGGAAGATCATGGATCCACGCCGCTAGGGCAGTTCCATCCACCCTACATCAGAAACTGAAGTACGTGATTAACAACCGCCTTGTGGAAATCAGAGGAGAAGGTGATCACAACATCTATCAGGAAACGACAGTACCTGTCATCAAAACCAGCGGAGATGAACCACCTGCATTCCATTCCTTTGAACTAGTCTCTGTCATCAAGGATTGGGGAGAGCCAACACTGAGCAAGACAGATATCATGGTGGGAAGATTCATGTTGAAGAATAATTTTGTCCCGGGTCAAGGCCTGGGTATCAGGTGTCAAGGAATCCCGTGCCCACTTCAGCTGAAGGAAAGTGTATGCAGACACGAACTGGGGTATTCCCCGTTCCAAGAAGATGGTCAAAGCGCACATGGAGAGCAATAACTGATGGACTTCCAGAGGGAACGATTCGCTAGAAAATGGAGGCCTATGAACATTTCGCCTCTGTCAGTCACTTTCCCAGGACCAGCTCACGTCATTCGAACTGATGAAGATGAAGCATTACAATCCTTAGCAAGACTGTTCATCACCGACAACACAGTCGGAGCCGTCCTCGAAGAAGCGCCCCCAGGCATTAATGTTCGACCCTCCGTTGAAGGAGAAGTAATCACCAATTGGGTTTCAATTCCGGTTTATGCTCTTTCGCTTAGCGATGAGTAAGATTTATGAGTTTCTGTTGTACTCCTTTGCGCGGCAAGATCATGAGCCCTGCATAGGAAAGAGGGATATTGTCATGATCTTACAATATAAATAAATCCCTTTATTTCGATTTTCTTTTTCCCGTCAAATTCGCATTGATTCCGGTTATTTTCCTTACCGTAGGAAAAATACAAGAAAACACGAAAACCATGACGATGTGATTCAATCAGAGGAATATAGTGATGACCAAGTTCCGATCGAAATAAGAGAAAGTCTCGAGAGATTTGAGGAGAGGAAGCCATCAACTGCCGAAACTATCGAGATAGTTAACATCGGTACAAAGGAAGAACCCCGAGAGCTCAAAATTGGGGCAACTCTTGATCCCTCTCAGAAAGCCCAGATGATCGAGCTACTAGACGAGTACAAGGAGATCTTTGCCTGGTCATATTCCGACATGCCAGGTTTAGATACATCAATTGTGCAACATACTTTACCCATAGATACTGAGAAGTTCAAGCCCAAGAGACAACATTTAAGGAGACGAAGTCCGGAGTTACTCCTCAAGATCAAGGAAGAAATCATCAAGCAGATCAACGCAGGATTCCTTGAGGTGTGCAACTACTCTGAGTGGGTTGCCAATATTGTCCCTGTACCCAAGAAGGATGGTCGTGTTCGAATCTGTGTTGATTATCGAGATCTCAACAAGGCTAGTCCGAAGGACAACTTTCCACTCCCTCATATTGACATGTTAGTTGAAAGCACAGCACGACACAATATGTTCTCATTCATGGATGGGTTTTCTGGATACAATCAGATCAAGATGGCAGAAGAGGACAAGTCAAAAACCACTTTCATCACGATGTGGGGCACATTTTGCTACAAGGTCATGCCTTTCGGACTCAAGAATGCGGGGGCAACTTACCAGAGAGCGATGGTGACATTGTTCCATGATATGATGCATAAGCAGATAGAAGTGTACGTCGATGATATGATCGCAAAATCCCGCAAAAATGAGGACCACCTCGTCAACTTGCGGATGCTCTTTGAACGGCTCAAGAAGTTTAAACTCAGGCTAAATCCAGCAAAATGCACATTCGGGGTAACATCCGGTAAGTTGCTGGGCTTTATAGTCAGCAAGAAGGGTATAGAAGTGGATCCCGACAAAGTCAAAGCGATACTAGACCTTCCAGCACCGTCCACTGTCAAGGAAGTCAGAAGCTTGCTCGGACGTTTGAATTACATTACGAGGTTCATCGCCAATATGACGAACAAGTGTCAGCCTTTGTTCCGCCTCCTGCGGAAAAATGCATTGATTAAATGGGATGAAGAGTGTCAGCATGCCATCAGTTCAATCAAAGAATATCTCGTCAATTCACCAGTCCTGGTCCCACCCACTCCGGGTCGGCCACTTATTTTGTATCTGGCGGTTCGAAAAGGCTCATTGGGATGCATGCTGGGGCAACTAGATGAAGATGACCAGACAGAGCACGCCATTTATTACCTCAGCAAGAAGTTCACTGAATGAGAGGCCAAGTACACGGAAGTTGAAAAGACGAGTTGCGCATTGGTATGGGTGATGCAGCGACTCCGACAGTATACGCTGTATTACACCATACACCTCATTTCTAAGCTGAATCCCTTGAAGTACATTCTAGAAAAGCCGGCTTTAATGAAGAATGTCGCGAAATGGCAGGTCCAGCTTGCTGAGTACGACATACAGTTCATTCCTCGTAATTCTATAAAAGGGCAGGCTGTTGCAGATCATCTAGCTGAGTTTCCCATTGATGACGATCATCAAGCAAGTCACGAGCTTCCGGATAGCGACATATTTCACGTGGAAGAAGAGACAGAAAATGGAAGCATGTGGAGAATGTATTTTGATGGAGCCGCAAACTCCACCGACTGTGGTGTAGGGACAGTACTCGTATCCCCAAATGGCCAAAATTTTCCGTAGCGGCGAAAATTACTTTTCCATGCACCAACAACGTGGCAGAATATGAAGCATGCATTCTCGGGTTGCGAGGGGCAATTGATTTCAAGATACGTGATCTTGAGGTTTATGGAGATTCCATGCTGATCATCCTCCAAACCTTAGGAGAGTGGAAAACAAGAGATCCCAAGTTGCAACCATATCATCAGCATATTGAAGAGTTGAGCGAGAACTTCGAAGAAATAACGTTCACGCAGATGCCTCGGAGTAAAAACCAGTTCGCAGACGCGTTGGCGACCCTTGCGTCAATGGTGAATATTTCAGATGCAAGTTCCATAGAGCCTCTTGAGATCGAAGTAAACAAGCGTCCCGCGTATTGTTGCACACTTGAAGAATCAAATGGCGAACCCTGGTTCATCGACAAAAAAAGATACTTGCAGTCAGGCGAGTTTCCCGAGGGCGCAAGTAGCAAGGATCGGAAAACCATCCGCATGATGGCATGTAATTACTTTCTTAGTGGTGAGATTCTTTATAGAAAATATTTTGATGCCACCCTTTTGAGATGTGTAGGTTCGGAAGAGGCAAAGCGATTGATGGAGGAAGTCCACGAAGGAAGCTGTGGACCGCACATGAGCGGTCACATGCTCGCAGAAAGATCATGAGGATGGGCTATTTTTGGACTACCCTGATGTTAGACTGTGTCAAGCACGTCCAACGATGCCACCTATGCCAGGTTTACTCTAGTCAGATTCATGCGCCGCCAAACGAGCTGCACCCAATGTCTTCTCCGTGGCCTTTTTCAATGTGGGGAATCGATGTGATCGGTCCCATCTCACCAAATGCATCAAATGGCCACAAGTTTATTTTGGTGGCAGTTAATTATTTTACCAAGTGGGTAGAGGCGGTCACGCTTGCGTCAGTTACTGCAAAAGCGTTTGAGCGTTTCTTACGAAGATACATTGTCGCCCGTTATGGGGTGCCCGAGACGGTAATCACAGACAATGCCAAGAACCTCAACAACAAATTGATAAACGATTTATGTGTTCAACTCAAGATCAAGCACAGGAATTCGTCCCCATACCGCCCTCAGATGAACGGCGCGATGGAAGCAGCGAATAAAAACATAAAGAAGATCATTGAGAATATGACAGTCACATACAAAGATTGGCATAATATGCTACCTTGGGCACTCTTGGCATACAGAACTTCAATTCGTACTTCAACCGGGGCAACTCCGTTTTCTCTCGTATACGGAACTGAAGCTGTTCTACCCGTGGAAGTAGAGATCCCCTCTACAAGGATCCTGGCAGAATCAGGGCTCGACGAGGCAGAATGGGCTAGACAAAGGTATGAACAGTTGAACCTCACCGACGAAAAGAGGCTCACGACACTATGTCATGGGCAATGTTACCAACAACGGATGGCTAGGGCCTTTTACAAGAAGGTACGACCATGTAATATCTAACCGGGGGACCTGGTGTTGCGTAAAGTACTGCGTATCAATCCCGATTCGCGAGGGAAGTTCGCGCCAAAGTACGAAGGACCCTACGTGGTCAAAGAGGTGTTAGAGGGAGGTGCACTGATCATCACTGATATGGACGGTCAAGACCTTCCTAGTCCAATCAAAGCAGACGCACTTAAAAGGTACTATGCCTAAAAAGGGCAGTTTCTCCGTGTAAATCTTAAAAAAAAAAAAAAAAAACCCCGCTAGGTCGAAAACCGGTAAAGGCGACTTAGGAAAAAGTTAGGGATGAGAGGCATGATTGAAAATCTGAAAGGACAATCATGGTAAAAGGAGAGTTGAAAAAAAAAAACCAGGGTCTTAAGTAGCGATGACGACAAGCTTCATAGCGCATCCTGAGCTACTTACCTGAGATTTTCAAACTGCATTCTTGAAAGGGCCACCGTCACCCTTCAAATGGCTACTTATAAAGAGTGACTTCCCCGAACCCTGAGAGGAGGGGAAATTGTTGAAAGGGCCACAGCTACCCTCAAAATGGCTACATATAAAGAGTATTACCGTGAATCTTGTGAGGCCGAGAAATCATTTGAAAGGGCCACAGTCGTCCCTCTAAACGACTACAATCAAAAGAGCGCTCTCGGAACATCGATGGCAGGTATTAAGTGAAAGGGCCACAACCACCCTCGAAATGGTTACATGAAAAGAGTGTTTCCAGGATCAGAGACAAGGAATAAAGGGCCACAGCCACCCTCAAAATGGCTACAATCAAAAGAGCTCCAACCACCCTCCAAACGGTTACAAATACTCCCGCATCGAGGCGGAAAATAAAGAGGGTCTCAGCCACCCATTAATTGGCTACCAAATAAAGAGTGATTCCGCTAGGTTGAAAACCGAAAGGGCGGCCTAGACAAAATCAAGAAATGAGGGGCATGATTGCGAAATCCATAAAGTGCAATCATGGCAAAAGGAGAGAAGATAGAAAAAAACCGAAGGGCACGGTCGGAAATCTCTCAATCGACCGTGGAAAAATGAGAGAATATGAGAGATTTAAAAAAAAAAAAAAAAAAAAAAAAAAAGATCCCGCTAAGTTGTCGTGTCATGCACAACTTAGGCAAAAAGTAGGGATAGACATTCGAGTCATCAAGCCACTAGAGGTCCTACTCCGACGGACGCCACTAGAGGCCCTTCACCGACGGACGCCACTAGAGGTTCTTCTCCGACATACGCCACAAGAGGCTCTTCTCCGACATACGCCACTAGAGGCTCTTCTCCAACAAACGCCACGGGAGGCTTTTCGTTATCGCTCGCCACTGGAGGCAGCACCTATCAAGATTTTACTTTATTGTACGCCACTGGAGGCTTTTCCTTGTCGTTCGCCACTGGAGGCATCGTCGATTGAGGTTTTTCGTTATTGCACGCCACTGGAGGCTTTTCGTTACCGCACGCCACTGGAGGCTTTTCATTACCGCAGGCCACTGAAGGCTTTTTATTTACCGCGCTGCCGGTGGAGGTTCAACTTTTCGCACTATCCGGAATAAGCCAGAAGTTATTTGAAGATTCAAAATAGAGACAAG
This sequence comes from Clarkia xantiana subsp. parviflora, assembly GCA_036873135.1. Taxonomy (NCBI): domain Eukaryota; kingdom Viridiplantae; phylum Streptophyta; class Magnoliopsida; order Myrtales; family Onagraceae; genus Clarkia; species Clarkia xantiana. Next base: position 11,097,194 of record JAPTYO010000012.1, on the reverse strand, counting down.
CTTCGCATCCAAAATTCGGTGCTTCATGGTCTTTGGACAAACCCCCTCAAACAAATTCTACGGAGGCATGTCCAAAGAGGGGCAAACTGTAAGCACCTAATTTTGGACCACGCGCAACACGCGTGACATGTGAATGCTAAAAGAAGAAATTTCCAAATACGGCAGGGTAATAAATAAATTTTTTTTAAGATATTTCGAATTTAATTTATTATTTTCGGAATATTTAGGAAAATATAGTTAGTGTTTATCTTATATTAATTAGGTGTAGATTATTTAGCTCAAGATATTATCTATTGTTCAGATATATATCTAAAGTTATTTAATTAGTAGTATCTATCTATTAGTATTCGGTGGAATGTGCCGATATTTTCTTAGAAACCCTAGGTCTAGATTAGTATATATAGGGGGTCAGTTTTCAGAGTAAAGGGACATCAACAGAGGCGTCAACATCAACATCAAGAGAAGAAGGACAACAAGGACGAACGGAAACCACTCGAGAATAGAAAGACATCAACGTTAGTCTTACTCCATTGGCTCGGTAGTCAAGGTATACCGTACCCTCTGTATTGTCATATAGGTCTGAGGTGATAATTAATACTACTAAAGGAACCCTACTCTTTTATTTGAATAAAGCTTTGTCTCATTCGAACAAACCAAATCCATGATGTTCATTATTGCAATTTGATATTTAGTCTTTGTTGATTAACATTATCTCTATGATTATTCGTTGAATTTTTCACATAATAATTAACTAAATAAGAGAAATTGCACCAAGCTGTACATGTTGATCCATTAATTCATCATTTTATATTAGTTAATCTAATTCAACGCATCCACCGTGCTGACAGTTTAATTTAATTTGTTAGATTAAGATTAAAATTTGAGTACGGTTTTGATTTTTGTTTCCTTTCCAACATGACGTAAAATAAAAGATCCCAATTGGCAAATAAATTAAATTGAGTACCGTAAGGGCGATATTATTACAATGTGTTTTAATTCGTAATAGAACCCCCGAACTCGAATTGCTGATCGTAGACAGATTCTATACCCAGGTGTTTAATTCGTCATTCGCTTAGGTAATTTAGGATTCTAGTTAGCCTTAATTAACTAGTAGCGACTCATTTAAAAATTACACGTTTTCAAACAACGTAATTTGCCGTAGGTTAGATTTATGTCTGACAAGCAATTTCTCTAGCAAGGCGGTTGCCTCTTGCATTTCGATGTCCTGTGTGATTACCGGTCCTGATTCCTCCGCTGGCTGTCACATCAAGATGAGCCAAATGGTTATCATGACAAGCATTGTTGATAAAGAACATTACAGACTCGGTAGTTGGTACTAATTGACGAAAGATAACATCATTTCGAATCAGCCAAATACCCCATAAAACAATACACTTATAAACAAGCAAATCACTTAGACACATAAAGCCTAGATAATTATTACAGTCATTAAAAAGCCACTCCCTAACATTGTTAAAATTTGTTGTCGATGGAATAATCCCCAAAAGGGACGCGAACCAGACCCGTTGAGTAAATTGGCACTTCCACATCAAATGATCCCAAGTCTCAAATGAAGAACGACAAAAAGGGCAGATAGGATTGATATAAGAAATTCTTCTTTGAAGATTGAGACCCAAAGGCAAACCCTCATTGCTTCCACGCCAGATGAACATCCTAATCTTCGGAAGCAGTTTAATATTCCAAAACTTTTTCCAATAACTAGGATTAGCGATGGAGGAAGAAGTAGAAGAAGCTTCATCTCTCTCAGCAGAGAGAACTGATTTAATAAGGTGATAACCATGCTTGACAGAGTAGACACCTTTTGTGGATGAAGACCAAAGAAACAAATCATCTGTGTCAAATATAGGGAGAGGTATTTGTGAAATGGCTGAAATGATCATCGGTGGAAGGATAGGGATCAACTCCTGTAAATTCTAATTTCTATTTTCAATGAATACAGCCACCTTTGTCATGAGCATATCAGAAGGAACGGTAACCCAGTTGCAGAGTAGTCCCATGTTCGGAACCCAGGGATCAGTCCAAAAGTTTATTTTATGTCCATTTCCGACAAACCATCGAGCCCCCAGAAGTAGAAAACGTCGGACCAAAAGCATAGACTTCCAAAGTGCTGAGTGGTTAGAGCTGGGTTTAGCCGTGAAAAAAGACTTGTTTCTTAAATATTTAGCTCTCATACAAGTCACCCAAATAGATTCTGGATCAGCGAAAAGACGGTATGCGTGCTTTAACAGGAGTGCTAGATTGAAGGCGTGCATATCACGGAAACCCAAACCACCGGATTGTTTTGAACGACAGATTTTATCCCATGCTATCCAACAGATTCCACTTGACTCCATGTTCGTATGCCACCAGAAACGTTGTTGAATCTTTTCCAGATTTGAAGTGATGTATTTAGGCAAACAGATCGAGGACATACTATAGGTAGGAATTGAACTGGCTGTGGATTTGATGAGAATATCCCTTCAAGCTTGTGATAATAATTTTGTCATCCATCCTTTTATCCTCTTTGATACCCCGGGAGATGAGTGTTTGACCTATAGCACGTTTCTGGGATGCCCAATTTAACGGTAAACCAAGATACATTTTGTTTTCCTGCATGAGTGGAACATTTAGGAGATTGGAAAAAAAAAGTTTATCCTGATCAGAGACGTTAGGACTGAATGTAACCCCATACTTTGAGTAATTGATGAGTTGACCAAATTCTAGTTGATAAGCTGTGAGGATTTTCAAAAGGGGTTCAATATTGTTAGAATTAGCTTCGAGAAACAGTAGACTGTCATCCGCAAAAAACATATGGGTTATTTCCGAGGAATGGTAGCTTATTTTTATGCCTTTGAGTCACCTATCTGATTGAGCTCTGAACAACTCCTGGGACAATATTTGGGATATAAGGATGAACATGTATGGTGACAACGGGTCTCCCTGCCGGAGACCCATGGAGGGACTGAAACGCTCAGTTTTGTTGCCGTGAGTAGTACAGAAAGGATGAACTGGAAATACATTGCAAAATCCAGGTAATAAATTTTTCCGGGAAAGACATTCGTCGCATGACCCTCTCCAAGAAACCCCATTCCACTCGGTCATACGCTTTGCTCATATCAAGTTTCAAGGCGAGAAGGCCAACTTTTCCTCTTCGTCGCTGTTTTATGGTGTGGATCAATTCGTGTGCCAAGTGAGTATTGTCCGTGATAAGCCTCCCAGGGACAAAAGCCGTCTGAAATGGCGAGATGAGCTTTGTGAGAACTTGACGAATTCTGTTAGCCAATAATTTTGTAATAATTTTGTAAGTTGTATTGCACAAACCTATTGGTCTCAGTCGGAGAGACGTTGAGGTTGATCCACCTTTGGAAGAAGAACAATGAAAGTTCTATTTAATTCCCCTAGCATGACATTTGAAGAGAAAAACCCATGAACTGCCCGGGAGACCTCTGCAGAAACAATCTCCCATTTGTGCTGAAAAATTCTAGGTGGGTAACCATCTGGCCCCGGAGATTTATCCGGTCCCATTTGCGATATTGCCGCTGTTATCTTATAGAGTGTATAGATTGATATGCTCACATTGCATCTTGTTACTTACACTTGCACTTACTTCCATTATGTCATTAGATGATTGTATAAGGTCATTATATGGTGCATATATCATGTAGTACATGTTACATGGTATATGCACCTTGGTGCACCAAGTTAGGCACATAGGATAGATCAGTTCTAGTTGGTGATCCTTATCACCTAGTATATATAGTTTACCTTATGCATTGTAATCCCTAATCATCATTCAACAAATGATTCAGCTCATTAAAGCTATTATATCTCCGTGTCCGTGATCCTAGCAGTGAGTGTATGTTGCCCATCTTGTGATATGAACATCGAATTATGCTTCAGTAGTAAAAATAACGGTGGAGGCGGTACCGTAGTGAAGAGTTCAATGAAATAATTTCTGACCATGGACTGAATAAGGACTGGATCAGTTATGACTGACTCATCATCAGAGAGAATACGATCCAGACGATTGCGCTTTCTTCTTACTGCAGTATATGCATTGTAAAATTTAGTGTTTCTGTCTCCATCCTGAAGCCATTGCTGTCTCGACTTCTGCCTCCATAAGATTTCCTCCCGGCGTTGGAGTTCGTGAAGGTCACAGGTGAGAGTGTCGATGAGAGTAGGATCGTCATCCAAACATTGAGCCCGATTCAGGTTATCGAACGTAATGAGGATTTTTGTGTGAAGAAATCCAAAAACATCGTGATTCCATCTTTTAAGAATATGAGATAAACGATGAAGTTTTCTACATAGTCTAAGTTGTGCAGTACCCTCCGTGCAGTGTTTTGAAAACCGGACGGGACCGCCGGTCGGACCGGGTCAGACCGCGAACCGGCTGTATCAGCGGTCCGGTTCTGATAATTTATAGGTCTGCACAGCAGAACCGGTTCAGCAGGATAAAACCGGATTGGACCGGGTGGGACCGGATAAACCGGCACCGGTCTGACCGGAAGAGAGAAGAATGTACTTTTTTTGTTAAGAAAAATATTAATTAGAGATACCAAGACTCGAACCCATGACCTTCTTTGAGGTCTACAACATGCTACCACTGAACTACATGACAGCTTATAAATATAATGACAGAAAAATATCTTATAAATATATTTCTAAATTCTAATCATTTCAAGCAATAAAACCAGATTGAACCGGGTCGGACCGGTTAGACCGGGAACCGGTCATCTTTCCGGTCCAAGGCCCGGTCCGGTTTTCAAAACACTGCCTCCGTGTTTGTAATCCAGGAATGTCGAAGTAGATCAAGAAATTCTGGGTGACGGAGCCACATGGATTCAAAACGGAACGGCCTAGATAATCGATGCTGCTGAATAGTGGGAGCCAAGGACAACAATAACAGACAGTGATCAAAAGCTACCGTTTCGAGGTGATTTAAGATAGCATCAGGGAATTGCAATTACCACGGGACATTAGTTAAAACACGATCAAGACGCTCCCTCACCCTATCAACGCCATTTCTACGATTTGACCACGTAAAGGGCTGGCTCAAGAACCCTAAATCAATAAGTGCCAGGCCATCTGACCATGCTTGTGCCCGAAGGATGCGTGAAGTAGAGGCTGGGTTCTGTGACTCTTTTTCCCCAAAGTCCCAAATGTCGTTAAAATCACCTAGAACAGCCCAAGGTACGGAATCATCCCTTGACAGACGAAAAGCACGGAGATACTCCCAGAAACGCTGACGAGAATCATACTTTGAAGGTGCATATATAAAAGAAGCCTCCCATGCTGAGGGATCAGTTGGATTTGTAATAGTAACATGTATAGCGTTGGACGAGGATGAAATAACATGAATATGATTTTGGACCCGCCATGCCAGTAAGAGACCACCACGAGTCTCTTCAGGAATAGAAACTAAACTATTATCAAGCCCTACGCTAGCAAGTGTTTGAACAAGGCGATGCATACGACTCTTGACTTCAGAGACAAAGACTACATCAGGTTTATGAATCCTAGTCAGGAGACGTAAATGTTGAACAGTGAGGATGTTGCCCGCACCCTGATAGTTCCAAATTAATAGCCTCATAATCCTTGCAGCAAGATCCAGCAAGATCTTGCCGCCAAACACTCCGAAATATCACGATAATCACCAATAGAATAGTGAAAATTTAGATATTGTAAATAAATGTGTACCTCCTCATCAATTACAGCCATTGGAGAACCCCTACGAGTTTGGACATGTCGCCGTGGAGAAGAACGGATGATCAGAGGTAGTGTTGATGGTGTTTCCATAGGGAGAGACCTCTTGCGACCTGATAAACGACCCGTGTCCGATCGTTCCACCATAGGTTCCTTCCCTGCCTACGAATAAATACCGGTACTATATCAGCCAAAGTACCAGTCTCCTCTGTTGTCCCTTCCGTAGCCAATGATCCAATATTCCCATGCAAACCCTCCTAAGTCAAACCATTCTTAGCCAAAGCCTCATCTGCTCCAGGTGTCTCCTTTAAGATTATCTCAAAGTCATCAATGTTGAAGATATCATCAGTGGTTATTCCTGGGATCTCTGGCCGCAGCTCTCTATCATGATCATGGTGAAGACGATGAGCTAGCTCCGACAAAGGTGATAGGGGAGGCGAAGTAATTTGTGAAAAAGTGTGTTCCACGAAGGGCTGAAACGGAGTCAAGAGAGTGTGGGCATCATGAAAAGGCGAAGCTGGCAAACTAACAGGTGGTGGCTGATAACCCAGTGAGATAGGTTGGAATTGCTGCAGGCCACCCTTTCTTGAAGATTCTGGCAGTGAGGGCTGAAGTGGTGCCCAATCCAAAAACACATGTTGATGAGGCGGCCAAAACCATGGGGCAGCTCCTGGTGGGAAGAAATTGTACTGCCCTTGAGTATAAGCAAAAGGTGGTAGGGCACCATGTAAGGGGGATACAAGTTTGCAGGTCCATTGAACGAGCCATCGTTGAAAAACATCGAATCTGGGGGCAACAGCGGTACACACAAGTTCGTGTTGATCAGCAAGGAAGGCAGAATGTCGTCAGCAATGATGGGAATAATTGGTGGAATAGGTGCGACTGCGTAGTAAGGGCGCCAACGAAGATTAGGTCCCACAGAAGTCCCGGGGCGTTCTCTCTGACAAATTTGCTGGGAATCTTGGATTATTTATTGAAGAGAGAGTCCACCGGTCCTAGAGTTGAGGTACGGAGCAATCGAGAAGAAGAAGCCTCATTAATATTAGTAGAGACAATAAATGCAACGTCTTGTTCCATAGGAGCCTCCCCAGCTGAGGATGTATTTGGAGGAACAGTCGAGGTCTGGGCTCCATACTTCCTTTTATCATTTCTAGGGACACAAAGTTCCGGGTTAGGGTTCCATAAGAACCACTGAGTTAACACACCCCCACCACGGTTGTCCAGACTATATATGCAGTTCCAGGAATCACGAATGGCACGAACTCCCTGATGACTATCAATCTGATCATGCATTTCGTCGACTTCCTTCATTATCACCGATGGTAAAGTTTGACAAACCCTCTGAAAATGACCAAATTGCCCACATTTCCCTCATGGCAGGTTGATCCTGTATCTAATAATAATATGGGCATCCTTTATCGTATCCAATAGCATCAATCCCGGCACCGCTGGCTTTTCCAAGTTGATCAAAAACCTAACCCTAGGGTAAGCAATCTTATACGCACGGTCATCACTGAAATCCATAGAGACGACTGGCCCCACGCAATCCGAGATGAGAGATACGGTCTGCATATTCATTCTGTGGGGAGGAATATTTCTGATTTCGATCCACACCGGTACAGAATCGAAGGGGACCGTTGCAGGTATTGTTGGACTTGTAAATTCCATCAAAACAAGGATAGCGCCACCAATGTTATAAGGAGAATTTGCTTACACTTCTCGAAGGTGGTCTTTCTGCCGAAAAGTAAAGACCCAGATACCATCCTCACGACGCTCCGCCTTAGCTTTCTCCGGTATCCTCCACTGTCGGTAAACAAAGTTCTGTATGATGTCATCCCTTTCCCGATCATAGCACAGTATTTTTCCGGCAAGACGAAGAGGCCATTTAGAACCCATATCAGAGCAGCTGGGCGAGAGAAAGTTGTGGTCGTGTTTGGCTGGAATAGGAGATATCGGATATGGTTTTGAAGTACCAAAGAGAAGCTCAAAGGGTTTTGATGTAAAAAGAGCCACTTGAAAAGCCACCAGAGGAAGAAAATCCTACAATCAGTATAATCTTCAGTTACCAATGAGTAATGATGGGGCCAAGGAATGTCGTGCAAAAAGCTGAAGGCATGCAGCCCAGCCATAGCTGCCACGTTACCACCAGATGTCAAGGAAGGGATAGATTCATGGTGAAGTGCAAGAGTCCTTGAGGTTTTGGGCAAAAGAGAAGAGTGTGATAGGTTGAAAACACATGTCACGAGGAAAAACGTGTTTGAGATAATCTCTAAGAACCACGCTAACAGGTACAGGCAAACGGAAAGGCACTTTTTACAAGGATCCATACTCGGAAAGAAGGAAAGGAGCTACAATCGGACTGAAACGCTTAATTTTTTCGGCCAAAAGCCAGAAAACCTTATACTGAGGGGTTGCTCCTAGAGAGCTTTACGGAAACGATGTTTTTCAAAGTCATTAAAAATTGGAAGGATGGGGTTTTAATATATATATATATATATATATATATCCGGTCGATTCTGTTAAAAAATTGTATTGGTTCCGGATCAGACAAGATGCCTTCGGACTGAAAGGCAATGGAATCATCAAGTTGAACATAAGACATGGAGATGGAGCGGACCCATCATGCATGTGTGTTAAACCTACTTAGATTCGTGAGCTCACTCGTAGACTTAAACACCCTCCCTCATCTATCTCTTCAAATCAATGGGCATTAAGGAATACTGCCCACTTAGATATGCTAAAACAAACCCTGATTCCAAGCAACTTGAGAAAAGCTTTCGTGGAAGCTGAGAAAAATACCCCTGCTATTATTTTCATTGACGACCATTGCTCCGAACCACGGTGAAGTCGAAAGGAGAATCGTGTCACAGCTTCTAACTCTGATGGATGGCCTCAACCGAACATGTCATCCCCATGGGAGCTACCAATAACATCAATGCTGACCTAACAAAATTTGGGAGGTTTGATTGTGTTCCAGATGAAGTTGGACAGTTCTCAGAATCCATACATACAAATAATATGAAGCTTCACGATCCAGGATGTTTTTATGTGCCCTTCATTTTGTGAACACACTGTTCAATACTCAGGACCAGAGCTACTGGCAGCGTGGCTTGGTGAAAGCGAGGGAGGTATATGTGAGAGAGATTTTCGACAAGGCAAGAGGGTCCTTTCTCTATTCTTTGATGAACTTGATTCCATTACCACTCCATCCATTAAGTTAACATATCTAATTTTACAGACGTGAATTACAAATGTGACGACAAAATTAACAGCTTGATGTGAGCGCCAGCCGCAAGCCAGTCATGTCAAAATGTAATATTCTGGTATTAAGTTTTAGAATATTTTTGTATTTTACATTTTTAAATTACGTAAAAATAACAAACTACTTACTTATCCAACAAATTTTGTCTTGGTTGGTGCTTGTATATGCTTAATTTGGACAAATCGTATAGTACGTTATTTGACATCCATCACCAATATGAGCAATAGCCATAAATCAGAAGCAAAAAGAGTAAACAGTATGGTTAAAGATAAAGCATATACAAAAGCAGTGATGATCTCTGATATCTCATGCTTCGGATACATCTCCTCCATCACCACCAGGAGAAGTGGGCTCAGATACCTGGCTTGTTGCTTCATCTTCAGGAGTCTGCGACTCGTGCTTTGCTGCAGCCTGCAATACTCTGTTTTGCACGTCTGTTGAGGAAGGCGATGTCGCAAGTCCCATTCCGTTTGTTTCCAATTTTCCAGCTGCCCACCCAAATGCTTCTGCCCCAAATCTCACCGGCAATAGCAATTGCCTGAAATAGTATCAAAATACCAAAGAGTGGTGTTTGGTGGGGGTTTGAAGTAAATATACACACAACATTTTCATTGGCAAAAACAAGTTTCCTTCCTCTAACATGTGTATTTTTACCTATTCAAAATAATAGAAGAGCGCATAATGGGGTTAAGATTTACCTCAAATCTTGTGTAAGATCATTTGAGTCTTGATACGAAGCAACGCGCCTATAGATCGTCTGATTAAACACCAGGCAGCTATATGAGTAAACTTGGGAATGGAATAATACCTACATCCACTGTATCTTAAGGTATAAAAACATATAACTGTTGAAAGGCTGTCTGTCTGGCCTCGATAAATGGCATGGCTTTAAATGAGCCATCCCGTCAACCGTTGATTCGTTTTCTAAACATACTTTTTTGTAACCACCAACAGATTCATAATAACAATAAGAACAGTGTGAACAAGAAAAAAATTTACTTTCATTATTCATCATATAGGAAGCATAATTACAATTATATTATCATCATATAACCCTACAACCAACATTAACTCGTTTCAGCTGACAGCCCTTTTATTAATGCGGGAGGTGAAATAGAAGCCTAAAAAAAGGAAGGAAAAAGAAACCATGGACCTATTTGCATTTATGAATACAATCTTCATAAGAGAAGGAATACCTGACCAAGGCCAACAATGCCAATAAATTGCAAAGTCTTCTCCCAGTCTGAAATATATGAAGAAAAAATTAGATTTGTTGTCGGGGCTTTCAGTTTACCATAACCAAAGTAATGTAAAATGAATAAAAATGATTGTTATAAGTTGCATAAACTTTTTTTTCTTATCCAGGAAGATTGGAGCAATCAAAATGTCATTTACTTGGTTGGAAAGGATTTCCGGGGAAGATACTCACCTGATAGTGCATAAAGTGCCGCCACAAGACCCTGAGTCGATCCAAAGTGGTTTATAAAACTTCAAAGTAAGAAATTAAGAAGTGGCCAAACTCTAGTAGAGAAAACAAGTGGACAAAGTCTTACCACACCAAGACCTATTACTTGTAATGGAGAAGGATTGATCTCCTCCAAGATTGCCTCAGCTTCCTGAAAATGCGTAGAGAAAAGTATTCTATGACTTATCAGTAACCTGTAGCTTGTTTATATATCTATCTATAATGCTTGTATTGCATGTACAAGGATCTTTTCCTTCTTACACAGATTACCAAAAACCCATAGTATTACTTATATGTTGCTTCTTTTGAACGGCTTTGATTGCTTGCCTCCGTTAAAGGAAGAATGACAAGTATGACAATTGCTAATCTTAGCTAGAACTAAAGAACAACAAATGATCGTCTTTCAAATCTTAAATGAACCTTTAATACAGTCAAGGGAAGAAAAATGCATGTTGAACAGCTATTTAAGGAAATAGAAATAATCAAATAACAAGCCTTTACAAGGTTGGTGAATTAGCTATTACAGAAAGTTTTTGGTTTACTATAAGAGAGCTGCCATACACTGCTTACGTCTACTGGGATTCATATTCTTCTAAGTTCCAACAACTGAACTGCCAGGGTTTGACACCTTTGTTTCAAGGTTGTAGAGTTTGCTCTTACTACTTTGAAGCTCAGTTAATTTATAGGTGATGTAAACTGATCACAAATATACTTATACTTGTTTAACTAGTCATTACGTCATCATGTCCCAATAAAACTAGATCCAACCAATTTGCCAGAACAGATTGTCAGCCATGCTGAGACTTTATAAATGGCTAAAGCAACAAATGAGAGCTGTAACCTTTTTTTTCTTCAAGGAATTGACAGACAACTAAAATATTAAAATAACCTGTTAATATATTCAACTTATAAAATATAAAATAATTTCAGGCCAGTAGGAGTTACTAATTATAGAAAGAAAACAAGGGCACCGGTAGAGTAAAAGGTACCTCATTGAGAACGCTAAGTGTTGTCTCAGGTTTCAACTCTTTAATCCGAAGACCCTCATTTTCCCAGGAACGGAAGCCCCCTTTGACCATGTATGATTGCTGTTACTCAGAAATTTAGCAACCAATTAGTGCACAGTTAATTGACCACCAAATTCCAGGAAACAGTAAAAAGTTAAAGATTGGTTGGCTAAGACTGCCTCTAGTTCATGCTCAACACAGTTAATTAAGCTACTAGGACATAGTTACACAAATATACTACTAATTTTACTTTTTTTCACAATAAATGGGGGACCTAAGGCAGTAAAAAGTGTTATACCTTAATTCCAAGCTTTCTCAAGGATCTGGCAATACCTTTCGCGCGAGTACCGTCAGCATCCATAACAATGACCTTAGACCTGTCCTACACGTAGTAATAAAGTATTACCCGAAGGAGTATGATTAAATGTGTATCAACCAATATAGAATTACAGGTACCAAAGACTAATCTCTTTATAACAAGATGGAAGCTGTTACAAGAAAAATTTCACACAATGCCTAGAAAAAACAGTTGATTTGCAACAATAAATAAAAAAAGCTACCCACGATCAGGAGTGCATAATATTCACATACACTATATATACTATATGGTTACTATGTTAGTACATATGTTTTAATTTATGCACGTTTAATAATTAAATGTGATACATAGAAAATTTTTTAGAGACAATCATGTATTTTTCTAAATTTAAGTCTGAGTCGGAATAGATAGTTATGACAAAACTAACATTTATACTATCTAAAGAATCAAATACAAAGCAAACCTTTTCCACCTTCTAAAATCCAACATGATGAAAATGCTAATTATACAAGAAAAATGCCAAAAAAGTTAGTAAAGGAAATAAGAAGGGAGATAACAAGGATGGAGGAGAGATGCGAGAGAAAGAGGAAGATAGTATATGGAGAGAAATGGGGAAGATAGTGGCCTTGTATGATTTAAATTTAAATCTTATGGTCTTTTCTTTGAAAATCTCGAGCATCATTAAATTGAACTTTGCAACCTAATAAGTATAAACAGTAGTTGACCAGGCATAGCATTTGATATAATGTCTTAATCATGAGAAAGTATTTAAAACATTGCACAAGAGCATGCCTATGTCTTACAATGTAAAAAGGATTTTAGACAAAAAGGAGCCAGAATTAGCAAACAATAGAGAAGACATCGTTCCGCAAATACGTTTACTCATTAGAAATCCTCTACTCATTAGCAAGAATCATCGTTCCACATCTCAAACGAGAAGACATACCTTAACTACTCTTAGGTTCCGGATAATAGTTGCAACCAAGGAGTCTTCAAGATCTCTTCCGCCTTTTAAAAGCTTCCTTACAGATTCATTGACCTGAATCCATGTAAGAGACACTCGCGCATGATCGTCATGTATAGCTTAACAATCAAGCCGTCATATCCAGTTGTTCATAGTCAGGCAAATATATGTGAATCTTATAAACACTCTTTATGGTATGAATAACTATCCTTTGCATCAAAGTAATAAGAAAAAAAACCTCTGGTATTGACACACTTGAATAGCGAAAACGTGCAGCTCTTCGTAGATCAGGAATACCGTTGATTTCTCTGAGAACCTTAACAGATCATAGGAAGAGAAGGTTAGGCTCAAAGAGTAGGTGGGTATATTAGTCATGGAAGCTGCACATGTCATCGTAATTGAATGCCATATAATTACTTTGAGAACCTTAACAAACAGAATTCCAAAACCCAAATATTTAAGAAGATACCCCAGTCTCGGAATCATTTTGGTTGTTCTACCTTAAAACAATTGAATCTCAACAATCATAGCCTCTAACACATCTGGAACTAAAGGCTAACAAAACCACTTAACAAACTTGCCTCAGGCCGGACATCAATAAGCACAGCATTATCCTTTTTCAAGAGCTCTAATGTCGAGTTGGGAGGTAAATCTCCAGAGTAACCACTGTATGTCCATACCCAGTAAAAGATCCTGCAATAATCTGATGAATAATATAAATTCTCCATGAATCAATGAAGTATTCACTACTTCAATTAACATAAAAGTGCAAAGGAAGTTCATACCACAAAGTGGAGGCACTGCCGAGAATAAGTACAAATGGTACAAGTGGATCACTTGGGTCAAAGCCAAGACTTCTCTCTAGTTCTTCAATGGTAATGACAATCTAATAGCATAGAAAAGAAGCAAATGTAGTCATTATTCCAAATGTGTAGAATTAAAAATTTCCAGCTCGACAAGGTCACTCAAATCTAAAACCAAGATTTAGAGGTCGTCTTTAGCAGCAAAGAATATATCTTCATAGATGAATATACTCTTGTAAAAGGAGAATGTAGAGTACAATTCTGTAACAAACGAAATGACTATATATTCCCCCATGGAATAGGCTGACAGCTATATATATCCTTGTCACAGAGGAAGCGTCAAGCTATATGAAAATATTGAGCTTTATAAAGTTTAGGAAAATCTAAGTGTGGAAGTACCTGTTGAAATGCTACTCCAACAGGCTTCAAAACTAGCACAGTTTTCTCCTCTGAAAGATCCAGGGTCTCTTTTATTTCAGGAGGTAGTAGTTCCTTTGTGTTACTATAAGAATATACAATCAAGGAAGTTCCTTTTGCAAATGACTCCTCGAGAACGACAACTGCACGTCTCAATAGATCGACACCTATAATAGTTGCTTTGCTTGCAGCTCCTTTAAGATTGCTTGACAAGTTCGTCATTCCATTCCCACTCGATTCCCCCATTTGATATGCAGTATCTGAAAACTTGTTAGTAGCACCCTCAATAGCCTCTGTGGCACTTTTAACAATCGATGATATTGATGAGTTAACCACATCTAGTGAACTTCTTAAAGTGCTTTCTCCCTGTTCTATTGATCCATTCAGGGAGTCACTCATGCCAGAAATTGTATTCCCAAAACTTGTTTGGAGCTTCTCTGATGAATCGTTATCTAAAATCTGGGGATCAGACACTGTAATGGAGGAGTTTGGCAGTTCGTCAATAGCAGTTATCCCTTCCGTTTCTACAGATTCTGCGAAAGTAGTAACATTATTTGCTGATTCATCAGCAAAATCCACAAATCGCAGATATCCATGCTCCATCATACCTGCCTCAGTTTTGGCTTCTTCTAATGAGTTCCAAATTGATAGTTGGATGCTTTTCTCAATAATCCCATAGGAGAATCTAAAAGCTTGTGTTCTCAAGGGAGTTTCTGGAAGACTCGTCTTATTCGGGAAACCCAAAGAAGTATTGTCCACAAGACATCGAAACTCATAATCTTTACGGAATGAGTACAATGATCGTAGTCCACCATTTAGTGAAATCTGCAACAAGTGAAATGAGCCAAATGAATTTTCAAAAGATTATTTTGTCAGAATAGTATCTAGTAAGCCCCAGTACTGAGATCTCAAAGGCTTGGAAGAACAATGTGAAGGAATTTTGATATATGGAAAGCCTGGATGATAAGTAAATGAATGATATAATTATGATCAGATCTTTTTCTTATCATCGCATAGAGAACCATAGCTAGATCCCTAAATACTTTAACTAAATCTTGATGCTAGATTACCAAAGTGATCAATGTATAAAGTACAAACAAAAAAAGCATGTCGCTGGTTTGTTTGGCAGGGCAAGCTCTTGCATTGTTTCAGCAAAGGTTTTTTTTTTTCCTAACTACTAACTACAAGATTGTTAGCATTTCTATCAAATAATTATAACATTTTCCCTAATATCTACCGTTGCTACACTCCCAATGTGCACCTCAAATGTATCTATCTACTTTCACTCTAATAGCTACACCAGTCACTTGTAGACAATATCCACAACACTGTCAATCTATTACAGTTACTACCACTCATAATCCACCATTGGATCAATGCATGCCACCCAAGTACCCAACAATAATAAGAGGAAACAATGCCAGTTGAATTGTCATACAGTTGTGCTTACAATAGGATCATATGATGATGCTGGAGAATACGATCTAGAACTCTACTTAGGTCTACAAGTACTAGCGCGCTAGCATGAACACCCATAGATAAATTAGAGCAGGATCATATAACACAGAATTAAACTTAGAATCGAGACGCAACCTGGGAATGACAAGAGCAGCAAGGAGTGGCAGAGGAGACCGGCAACATTGTCATCGTCAGCAGGTGCTGGTTGGCGGTTATCAAATCAGAAGTTCGCCGCCCCTGCCGGCATTCTCCGGTGAAGAACTTGACAAGAAAGTCTTGTGAAGAGCTGACTGAAATGGAGGAAATCCAAAAGGATATTGCGCGTGTGGCTAGTTGAGGCCGTTGCCATTAATCTCTTCGCTGCTCTCGCCTCTCGTTTTTGCTTCTGTGGGTCCCGGATTTTTTTTTTGGTTTTTTTTTTGGTCCAGAGGAATTAATTAATGATCATGAAATTATCTAGTGACCAGTGTATAAATAGTAGAAATTCTATATAAATAAATAGTATTAGGTGCATTTTTCCGCGCATCGTGCGAGGTTATTTACCAAATATCTATAATTAGCAAACTAATATTCGATAAAATTTATACTGACTATTTGTAATATCTTGAAACACTATTTTTAAATAAAATATCAGTCTAAAATTTAAAAAAGTAAATGAAAGACTGAAAATTTTGAATCATAAAATACCATTGCACAAGTTCACAAATAAATTTTAGATGCTCGTACCGCATGCTGTAAGTTTTACAAACCCTAATTGCCAGGATCTTGATCATGCTTTATGAGGGAAAAGATATAGAGATGAATGACTTACCCGGTAATTGATTTCGATTCCTCTAATCTTCTTAGATTGTCGATGTGCTTCTCTGTATGTAGAACGGTTCTACTTCTCTCCCTTGTCCATCCTTCTTTCAGAGACCAGTTGATGGAGAACTGCTCTTTCTCTCTGCGTCAATAACTGGCAGGGAGAGAGGACCGTTTATAATATTAACCCTTTAATCTGGTACGTCCATCAAGTGACCAATTGAACGGTCTAGATTAAATACATTCCATAAAGACATATATTGATATAATATAATATAATACATTATTCAATATATCTATATTCATTAATATTATCTGGCCACATAAATAGAATATATATTGTAACATTAAATATATATTCTTACATTCTCCCACTTGGCCAGATAATCACATAAGTCTTACATCTTTATGGAATAACATAAGGCGCGCGTAAAATTTAATCTTTCCGTTCATCATAATCACTTACATTCAATAATCTATAAATGCGGGTTATGACGGTCATACACATATTTAAGCAGCATACTCCCTTCCATATACCACGACAGTTACATCTTATCAAATGTAAGTCTGTAACTAATATTTATAAACACATTAGGGTCCAAGTAAGGCTTTGCATAAGGTTTTCCCGTTATCATAAACATTTTGTGTACACAATCATAATTAACAGGAAAACATTGGAGTCAGAAACATATCATTGAGCTCAGAGTGTCAAACATCATCATCATCATCATCACATCATCATCAACTTTACAACTAAGACCCATTATTTGCATGCTTCTTTAATGTCATTAATTGTAAACATTCATTTAAGTACATCATTGTCAGCTTGGCCATTATACTGACATACACTCTTGTTTCTGAACTTTCTTCTTAACGACAATAAACTTTCATTCCATAAGTTTGCACCTTTTAATGCTTGTCGTTTTGACGAAGAAATAACTGTGGCGTTATTACGATAAATTTTCCAGCGACTTGGTAACGGTGTCGACAACCTCAAGCCCTGAAATAAGTCCCACAGTCCTTAATGCATGATAAAACATGCTAAAACCTTACTTTACATTATTGATAACAACAGATAATTACCACTTTTCTATAATATTGCTCCAACACATAAAAGGAACAAATAATTGAAAGTGGACTTTCAACTGTCACGATATCCCTTAAATCTGAATCTACACGAACATAAATGCATTTACATGTTCTTGTAGGTGCATTAGGACTTTATTTGCAGCATTTGCGAATTATACTCCCTCTTTAAGATCATTTCAGTGTGAGCTTTCTGAGACAATCCAACTGTAACTGCGACTAGATTAAAATTTTAATTTAATCTTTGTCACATAAATTGTCTCTCACATTAACTTTCATCTTAACTCCAGAGAGAAATATAATGCATAATCATTTAAATGTGAGCAAGAAATAATCAATTATACAGGTAAAATATTTACATACTCCCACTAATCTTACGGTTCATACGACTCTAAAGTAACTTACTAAACCATTCGTGGGAAACATTTATTTTATCCTATAAATTGATTTCTAAAATGACAATTCATTAATTGAGAAATATAAACTTCATAACATAATATATTGTGGGAATGAAACCGAAAAATTATTTACTAATATCTGAATCCTACAAGTAAACCAACTTCCAGAATAACAAGTTTTCCTAATGTTATTCTAAATGATTTAACTTTGTCAGATGATTATACTTTTCTTTCTTTATGAAGTATCATGTCTTTCGAACATTATCCCTTATGTTGAAATTTTCATTCAACTGATGGAACTATATTCTAATCCATGTGAATAATGTATTCATACAGATAGACAAAATGTCTATCATTTACCATAATATCCACATCTTATTATTCAGACACTCCCACTAATTTCATTATTCTTAAGATTAACAAAACTGGTTTCTACAATTTTCGGACTTCAGTTAAGAAAGTAAGTCTTTATACCCTTTGGATCTTTAATGTTACTCTAGAGTAAACATTTCATTCAAGAATCCATTCTTTAATGTGGATCATAAACATTTACTTTACTTTTATTAGACAACCTCAAACATAACGGTGTCTTAACCAAGCTCCCTTCCAACGCAAAGATCATTAAGAGGTTGGAACTGCCTTTATGGGATCTCAGACTTAACTCATACATCCACAGCTTAATGTCATTAATGGGTAAAGAAGATTTACTTGTCTAACTCTTAACTGTAACTTTCAAAGTCCAATTATATTTCCCACAATACTATTTTCATAAATGTATGACATGCTCTCTTAAGAAGACTTATTAATGAACTAAAAGTCATATCATACTTTTATACATTTCTCATGAAAGTCACCACACATAAAGACATAATAAGTTTTCACGTTTCTATCTAATTGCTTACTTTTCATCAAGAAAATCACTCAGCAAACAGATATAGTCATGACATGAATAACACTAATAAGCTTAAATTCATAAGTGCAAGAATATATACAATTATCCCCCTATTCTTGACACTTATTAATTTTCCGTATAAATAATCATGCAATAAGCGAGATATACGAAATATTACATTTTATTCATGTATGAAAAATAATTGCACTAACCTTTTAGCGGCACTCCTTTATGCATGGTTGACATGTGACTTCCTTATTCTTCACAAACATACGAGCTAACCCAATATCACATAATGAACACCTTGTAGTGCTCTCATAAATATTGAGTTGTCTCTAGTCATCCTTAAGGTCTTTAATCTTGCTCCATAAGTTAGCCAACTCAAACTTCTACAAACTTTACAACTCAAATCTTAGAGATTGTAGGTTTGTACATACGAGTGACTTATTACATAACTTGTACTTTAATCCACAAACTTCTTAAATTTCTTTCTTTATTGTTTGTGGAATAAACCAAAATTATTCGCATAAACTTAAGATTTACTATATTGTATCGTGTTTATACTTTATGATTTGATTTTCTACTTAAGTTGTGTGTACCCATGAGGATACTGTTTAATTGTGTTAAGTCAGGATCTAGTAACTTTAGTGGAACCTGACTTACACGGTTTAGAAAGTCAAACCTATTAAACACAATAACAGAACATACATGCGAATTAACTATAATAGCTGCAAATTACATACTTGCTCATTCATAAAATAAGCTAATAAGAATCAGCTAATCATTTAAAGTATATCATAATCGACCTTTGGGCAACAACTATAATATACTATCATTAAGTAAATGCCAATTAGTAAATAAACTATTATAGATTCAGATAATCAATAAGAGTATATCATAGTCGACCTTTGGGCAACGACTACAATACACTAATCTTAATTAAATGCCATAACATTATTTGGAAATCATCAAAGTATACTATAACCGACCTTTGGGCAACGACTATAGCACACAAATCTTAATTAAATTCCATAGCATTATTGGACAATTAAAGAAAATCTCCGGTTAAATATACAAGTTATCTTTGGATATACAAATATATAGAACCAAAAGATCTTAATTATCCCATCATGTTTACAAGTTATAGAAAGCGATTCACCTTTGGGCAAATCCTAAAATTCTAGTAACCTGTAAGTGTCAATTTATCCAATCATGTAAACAGTAATAGGCATTTCATTATTATCATGGATAAATGACAATTATATTATATGCATGAAACAAATAAACATTCTAGATTAGTCACTTTGGCAACAATAATCTACTTAAAATACAAGTTCATGCATATAATTATTGATCTTTACGTAGACATTACTATTATATTATACGCATGAATCGAATAAACATTCTAGGTTAGCCACTTTGGTGACAATAACCTACTTAAATTATATGTTCATGCATATAATAATTGATTTTCTTTAGGCATGACAACACATTCTAGTTCTGTCACTTTGGTGACTAGAAACAAACCATAAAGTCATGTTGATAGTAATGTCTCATTAAACCATAACATTATCATTCTAGTTCAATCACTTTGGTGATTAGAAACTAACTATAAAGTCATGATGACCATAAATGCCCATTCATGCATAACGTTAACATTCTAGTTCAATCACTTTGGTGATTAGAAACTAACTGTAAAGTCATGCATATAGGCTTTAAAGTAATATTTCAATAACTAAATATAACCCGATCTCATAATGGTTATCATGACATTATTGAAACATTACTAAAAAACATTAGGTTTGGCTAAAATAAAATTTAAACCATAAAATAATGGTTTTACACCATAAAAACTATAATTTTCCTTAGTTATCAGCAGAAGCAATTAGCAAGGAAATTAAAACTAGTAATCTTTCATGCAATATGCATTTTCATGCTTAAGTCAAACATACAAAATCTTTCATTGTTGAAAGATAATCAACATTTAACTTAAATATTAGAACCACATAATCTAATATGCCATTCATTCACCACTCATGCATAAATAACAACATCATCATACTTTAGAATTCATAAACACATGCATGGGAGTTTCAATTGACTACCAATAACATACCCTAAATTCATCATTCATGTGTTTATTCAGACCGGCCATTATAAACATGAGATTCTAATCAACCTTAAGGCACATAATGAACGAAATAGGTAAACTCTAATTTGATCACTTTAGGAACCACTATCAAGATACTATACATGCTAGTACGTGTTGTTCTTAAACTGATCTAGCATACTATCATCATGAGTTGTATAAGGGAGAGTATACATACGTGAAATTCTGAAAGCCCTCCACTTAGCGGATTCGCAGATACGTGATCATTTTCATCCACGTGATGTCCTTGTAAAGTCAGTCATAATGTAGAGGATTTATCACATATTACATGGTGGATTCGTAACCGTAGTAATCTATCTCTTCTCCCGGATCGAACCACTCGGGAGACAAATCGAGATACAACTCCTCGCTCTCCCCAATGCCATGAATACTCGATTTGCACCTTGATGGTGTCGAAGGGTGTGATCCACCAGGCCACCACCAGTTGGGCGACCCACAGACAGTTCCGTAGTTTGAAAACCTTCGTAAAATCCTCATGTGGAAGAAGGGGAATGAGGGCTTGTTCCCGACTGACAAGACAATATTCATGTCCTCTCCCACAGTCCCAAGGGCACCCGGTTGATTCAACCGGTACATAACCAGATGAAGACAAGAAACAAATTCATGAGAAATTTAATCAAACAATTCCAATCATTATGCAAGCAGCATAAACCACTACACCAAGAAGAATCCCCTTGAACTCCACAGGAAAAGAATTCGTCAAGAAACGAATTTAGCGAAACCATCTTAAAACTTGCCGTGGAAAAGACCACATGAAATTGGGAAACGCACGCATATATTCAATAGAGCAGATTGAACCATTCAAATTGAGTAAATCAATTAAATATAAATCAACCATTACCCTACAAAACCCTCATGTTTAACAATTCCCCAATTACCGATTACGAAGTATCAAGATCCTCATTAAAGAAGATAGATGAGAGTAAACTCTAAACCGTGATGATCAATAATCCAACATAAAGGCATGATCAACAACACAGGCTCTGATACCACATGTAAGTTTTACAAACCCTAATTGCCAGGATCTTGATCATGCTTTATGAGGGAAAAGATATAGAGATGAATGACTTACCCGGTAATTGATTTCGATTCCTCTAATCTTCTTAGATTGTCGATGTGCTTCTCTGTATGTAGAACGGTTCTACTTCTCTCCCTTGTCCATCCTTCTTTCAGAGACCAGTTGATGGAGAACTGCTCTTTCTCTCTGCGTCAATAACTGGCAGGGAGAGAGGACCGTTTATAATATTAACCCTTTAATCTGGTACGTCCATCAAGTGACCAATTGAACGGTCTAGATTAAATACATTCCATAAAGACATATATTGATATAATATAATATAATACATTATTCAATATATCTATATTCATTAATATTATCTGGCCACATAAATAGAATATATATTGTAACATTAAATATATATTATCTCGTACCGCATGCTACATTTGGTCGTCGGATCCGTGTCAAACGTCCGTTCTTCAACAGATATGACTTTGGTGACCACCGGCGATATCTCGCCGGATATAGAGATGACTCTGCCACTGAGCTTGTCAACCGCCCGTATCGCCTGGTACCTTCGTTCGCCGGCTTCGCGTCAAGCGTCTGTTAAAAATCAGCGAAATTTTAATTTTGATTAATTACATAATTGAATCTTGAACGTCCGAAATTTTAATTGCGATTAATTGCATACATTGAATCTTGAACGATCCAAAATTTTAATTGCGATTAATTGTATACATTGAATCTTGAACGGTTCGAAATCAGCGAAATTTTAGTTGTGATTAATTACAACTTAAAAACCCTCAGCTCCATAGTGCAATCAATGCTATGGAGTTAATGACTACAAAACCCCTAATCAATTGTCATAAATGCATTGATTAACGTAGAAAAACAAAATCTTCAGCTCCACATTCACTCTGTTATTATCTTTCCTTCATAATTTATAATATATATAGATTATTGTTGGATTACGGGGACGTAATACTACGAAATGCTAAACGTGTACTAGCAAGAAATCTAATCTACGCAGCGGAATTAGTACACATACCTTTTAGCTTTCCTGCCCAAGAACGATGTGGAGGGAGTTCTGATCCTCCGGTCGGAACCACGTGCAAGTTCTTCGTTAGAAAAAGGCCCACGCGATGTAGCTCCACAACAAGACCTCTGATCGATTCTTTAACGGAGATGGAACCTCAGACCAGATGTGATGGTGCTGAAATTTAACTAAGTGAAGCAAGTGTTCTCAATGGAGATCCTTGTTATTATGAATGAATGAATAAACCCTTAGCAGACACCCCTATATATAGTATTGGTGGAGTTGCCAAAACCAATGTGGTATAGGGTGGCAGGCCGAATTGCATGTATAAGGGGGAGGCCCAATTTTGGGCCTCCCTTGTCAATTACTAATTGGATTTGGCCCAATTAGCCCAGATTGACAATTACCTAATTAACTTAGGTAATTCTCTTAATTAACGGGCTCCTATTACGGCGCCACGTCACCATATGCTAACAGCTCCCACTCGCCGGAATGGGAGAGTGCTCGTTAATCTATACGGTTACGCAATAGTATCAACATCTCAGTCTTCAGCCTTCGTCTCCATCTCCGAATAGTTCATACGAGGCTTTCCGTGCGACCGGCGGATACGACAGGCATCGTGCTACTCATCTGTTAGGAGTATTGTAGCGCCCGCAGAACGTTGATTCCCTTTCATGAACCAAACATGTTTGAAATAAAACTATGTACCGCACTGTATCCTTGGTCAACTGTTAATTGTCCAGCTTTCCACAAAAGAATATTTCTCCAGGGCATCCGTACAAGTGTTCACAACCTTCAACTAATATCCGGTTGGCGGCCACCTAGTGAACACGAGAGTCGGTGAATTAAAGGTGAACTTGACCATCCCCATCGCTTATACCCTTAGTCTGACTCAACCGGTTTTTCAAGACGTGGTCACTTGGCTATTTTCTTTGGCACTACGCTCGTACGCAGGAAGCGAGCATTGAGCCAGACCTTAGGTATAAGTTCTGAGTCCGTGAGGATACTTTGGATGCCTCTTCATAAGGCATCCGGGATCAATCACACGCTCAAGGTGAAGAAGTATGCGCCCTTTGAATCACAAGGATTCTAGCTAGCACAACCGAGCATGACCCCGTGGTCGAACGTGGCACGCGCAATATGAAGCACGCGTCGATAACACACCTAGTAAAGCCAGGGATGGGATATGTCAATAATGCTTGTCGGACCTAAAATCTTACCTAAGGCGAATTACGTTTTGAAAAAACGTTGGATTTTGAAAAGAGTCGTCACTAGTTAATTATAAGGCTAAGTAGAATCCTAAATTACCTAAGTGAAATAACGAATTAAACACCTATGTATAAAACCGGTGTACGATCAGAAATTCGAGTTCAGGGGTTCTATTATGGAGTAAAAATATAATTTTTAATTACGCCATTTCGGTACTCAATTCACTTAATTTGCAAATTTCATCATTAATTAATTATTAATTATACACATGAACAACGATAAAATTTAATAATATTAACGATTATCATATATAATTAAATTGACGCAAACTAACATGACGAATATGCACAATTTACTATTTATTATTTTAATTAATCTAAACTAATCAAAATTTAACACTATTCATCTCAAACTAATTCTACTAATATAACATGTACTAAAAAATAATAAAATAGACAATGTTGCACATGTAATTAAAATTATTTGCCCATTAACAACAACATAGTTATTCTAATATAAAAATTAATAAAAAAAATCAGAAAACAATTAATAAATTAATTAATTAAATAAACAAAATAAAATAATAATAAAAAGAAGGACCCGGTGGGAAAAAGGAAACTCACCGGCGGAAGGAGGGGTGACGTCGCCGGCAAAGGTCCAGCGGTAGCAGCGCATGCGGTGGTCCGAAAGCAGTAAGGCGGACGCGGAGCTCCGGACGTGGTCGGCGACGAACCCGGCACACCGAGCAGGATCTTTAACTGCCTCTGGCCTATGCCCAATGTCACAGGTAGTGTGGCTGCCCCCAATGGGTATGTTGGCTCTCCTGAAAATCCCACCAAGGGGGAGTGAACCTGTTTTATGCTACTTGGCCTTACTCCCAGTATGTTGAGGACTTTCTTGCTAATGATGTTGGGTGAGCTTCCACTGTCTACCAGGATTCTTCCAATGTCCATATCAGTGATCTTCATTGTTATGACTAGGGCATCCTTGTTGTCTGGTAACACATGCTCCATGTCTCTTCTTGAAAATTGTATTATATCTTCTCTCTTTCCTTTTGCTTGTTCTTCCTTTGGTTTATGGTCCTCTAACTGTGCCATATACGCTTCTCTAGCATTCGCTGACTCTCCTCCAGCTCCATAACCTCCATGAATGACATATACGCTTGCCATCTGGCTGGTGATAATTAAGCTTTATATTCGAAACCCACGGACGGCGCCAAGTGTTAGGTTCCGAGTCTAGGGTCAACGGGCGGTCGACCTAAGTCTCGTTCCTCACTGGAGATGTTGCGGATTCGGTGCTCTCGGGTTGTGTCGTCCTAGCATGTGTCTTTCTGTCCTTCGCTTCGCTTCTCTTCTCGCCCTGCAAGAGGGGCAATACCAGGCACAGAGAGGGGGGGGGGGGGTGGTGCCTGATGAACCCTCTCCGATGCCTAAGTCAGTACGGTTTTTGTAGAGAGATAAAGCTAGAGAGATGTCAGAGCTAAATTATGCAACTTGCCAAGATGATCAAATGAATAGTGGAAGAGTTGTATTTATAGGCAACAGTGTCATTAAGGTGGCTTAATGACATCGTTAACCTTTAAACACAATTAATTATCCTTTAAACACGTAATTAAGACCTTAGGGTACGGAGAGGGTTGGCGGAAATAAACCGAGTATGGGAGTCTAAAAGCGGTGTCGGGGCCCTTGGGGGGAAGGAAAATCCGACCCCCAAGGGTAGGGGTTGGGTGAGGCCACCCAACCCCTCCTAGGGGAGATAGGGTTGGCCAACCCTATCTCCCCTAGGGGAGATCGGGTTGGCTGACCCGATCTCCCCTAGGGGAGGTCGGGTGTGGCCACCCAACCTCACCTAGGTGAGTCTAACTCGGTCCGGACGAGTATTTCGGCCTCGTCCGGACCGTTGGTGTTTCCGCAGGGTGTTCGGGTTGAAGTTTCGATTTGCAATCATTAACGGGGTGAACAAACTGAAACGATTTGGAAGTCAACGGGTTCAAATTGGGCGTATATCCATCATACATCTCCCACTCACACATAATGGGAGTGCTCAATGTGCCAAGAGACATACTCCTAACACCTCGCATGTCTTTCATACAGGGCTCAACCGTGCGACCGACATACTTTGTGAGAGCTAGTTGTTGTACATCTGTTAGGAGTGTACAACCTCTCGTTGTGGACGAACAACTGGAGAATCGTAAGTATGCGTGTACCCTAGATCATCGAATCTCATTTAGGTATATCTCAAAAATCTCATTAGTTATACCTTGTATTCACAATCATGACACGAAATCATGAATGGTCGACCGGTGAACACAATTCTAAAAGAGATTCCGTTGACAATCTTCCTCTTCTCACGATTCCTTCAACACCAACCCGACTCGCTTTTCTAGACATGCCCCGCCAGGCCGAATCTGTAGGTGGCCTTTTGGAAACACACTAAGCTAGCGAACATCGTGCCAGGTCTCAAGTCTCTGATCGGAGTCGTGAGGGTACACAATCTGGAACCTCATAAGGATCCTGGGTCTCACACTACAACTAGCTGAGATCATGCTTGTGTAAACCCGTGGTCGAATAATAGCACACACGGTATGAAACGTGTGTCACAGCACTATTCTCCTTTTCCCATGGAGTGTATGTCATTTGTCTCAAAGACAGTGTTGTGCGGATGTCTGTTCAAATGCCGCATGCATCTAAACCAGAGTCCACTAACTCCCATCCCGCTCTAAGGTAAACTACGTGGAACTTCATTCCACTAAAGTTATCGATGACCGCATGTCAACGAGCGACTTATGAATTCGAGCAATTAGCTCTCTAACCATCCACTTGACGATTTTAAGCTCAAAATCTTGTCTCATCTCCCATTCGTCACACAGACGTAACGTCCCCTAAGACGCGGAGGCGGTTACTCGTGTGAGAGAGTTAACCTCTAGTTTACCCGACATACATTTGACAATTCGAGTGAATGCATATAGCAATCACAATAAACATGTGTGTATTCAAATCAAACGTATTGATAAAAATTGAACATCGTGAAGTGATCATCGGGGAAAAATAAAGCAAGCTATCTCGCTATCTACACAATGTTCAAGACCATTTGTCTTCATTGTGATTAAATGTCGATAAATTGCACGTATGCAAGGGCTTTACGGACTTACCGCTTATCCATCATTCATCGACTATCACTTCACATTCACCATCCTGCATGCAACCATGCCTTATGCATAGTTATATTGGTCTATTGAATGTTCAAACATCGTTAGGATCCTCTTCGGAAAATATTACAACACAATTACTAGTAGACTAACACTGAAGTAATAATGTGCATCATTCGGAATATATATAGGAACCTTATAGACCAAATCTAATCCTCGGTTGATGTTGCGAGAGAACTAGCTTCATTCGCATATAGTGAAGTTTGCACTCGTTTCTCATTATCTGCTGGCCAGTCAGTAAGAAACATTTCCCTAAGGAAGTCGTTACTCCCACTAGGAACAACTTCACTATATTTTGTCATACACACATGTACAACGCCTCAACAACCATCGTTCTCCGATCATTGAGCATCAATCCAAGTCGAGCCATATGCCCGATTTAATAGTGGGTCTAGTGCATGTCACAACATGCACAAGACACTCGACTGAGCTCCTCTTAATTAAGACATTTAGCGCATCAAGTCATGACCTTCATACATAGTTAGCTTATCGAGGTAATAATATGATCAATCACCCAAGAAACATATTCTTTCAAATGATCTCTTAGAAACACAATTCCAAGATTATATTGATTTACCCTCCAGATATCAACTATGTCTCATACTCATTTGATTAACTCCGTAACTACCAGCACGTATTATGTGTCAAACACATTTACTTTACATGATCTTGTTGATGTTTTAATAACAGTCTTAGTCCGTAGTGACTAAAACATCTGACATGACTAACACATCGTATTAATAATATTGCATCGAGGGAATAAAGTAGAATGCTAATGAACCACCATAGTCCAAAAGCTGCATTCTCATACCACATTATGGAGAGTGCTTTGATTTCTACTTTGATATTTCAACGGTAATATCTACATCCAAGATCAACGTGGCTGAGATCATGCGAATATCACGTTCGCAATTATTCGAGACACATCTCAATTTTTTCATGACATTTAGGACCTCACTGATGTAGAAGAATGAGAATTGTATTATTGATCTTATTTAGGGATGAGTACATGTAGCTATATATAGATACAAGACTATATCTATATTAATATAATAAGGAACATAATCTGATAATATACTAAGAATATATATATCCATAATCTAGATATATTCATCTAAATATAATAAGATATATTTATCTATAATATATCTTATTCCCTTATACGCCCCCGCAAGACGGACGTTCTGACAAGAATGGCCGATCTTGATACGAAGAATATTAATGAATGCCCCAATAGTCCAGTCTTCATCGGAGGATGCCCGAAGAGGTCCAATCAGCAACGGTGGAAGCCCGGAGATGTCCAGTCGGCACGGCGGTAGCCCGGAAATATCCATCCAGTCGGCACGGCGGTAGCCCGGAGCTCCAGTCGGCAATGGCGGAGACCCGGAGAAGTCCAGTCGGTCAGGATGCTGCTGGTCACGATGTTCACGTTGGTGAACGATAAGCAAACGACGGAGGTGAATTTGCTCGTTGGAGCAACCTCTTAATTCCAACAAAAAGGCAGCAAAAATGCAGCAAGTCTCAATCAGAAAGCTTGAAGCTAGTCACGGAGCCACGGAAGAGTCCTCAGGTGTAGCGATCAGATACTTTCGCTCGTTGGAGCTAGTAGGATCGAGGATGCTGGTAGATAGAAATACCGCCATGAGCATGGGCCGATAAAAAAATTACGCTCGTTGGAGCGGGTACCAAAAGATCGGTGCAGAAATCGTCGATACGGAAGCAGGGATTTATTGTCTTATTAGAAAAGAAAGAAAAAAAACTGAAATTAGAATTGGTCAGGGGGCGGCCGGCATGACATCTTCATAGTTGACGGCGGTGCCGACCGCCCCTGAACAGCGGTGATGGTGGGCGACGACTTGTAAGTTATACTCGTTGGAGTTAGAAAGGCTCTGATACCATGTAGAAGAATGAGAATTGTATTATTGATCTTATTTAGGGATGAGTACATGTAGCTATATATAGATACAAGACTATATCTATATTAATATAATAAGGAACATAATCTGATAATATACTAAGAATATATCTATCCCTAATCTAGATATATTCATCTAAATATAATAAGATATATTTATCTATAATATATCTTATTCCCTTATAACTGATCCATTTGCACTTCGCGTCTTCCATCTTGTCCTCCATTTTCCTTAAAGGGTATTAGAAGCCATAATAAGTTCTCACTAGGATTAAGAACATTTTGTACACGCTCCCACTGGAACGATAACCTTTACTCATTTCGAGTAACAACATAAAAGTTCTTGCTCCCACTTGAACTAAGATCATGACCAAGATCATTTACATTCGCAATTGATGGTGAATAAACGCGAGCATGACGAGAAACACATTCAACATCTGCAAGCTTGACGAGAAACATATTCAAAATCTGCAAAAATTCTCCTACTCGAATGAAGTTATCTTGGTACATTTAGCTCAAGTACCCAAAAAAATGAGCCATAACCCACTTTTTCCTTTATAAGGATAAACATGTTCATTTTGACATCTTTTAGTTCAGGCACAGCTCCCACTTTCGGACATTTTCCGGATCATAACTGATATGAAGTGGTATGCAACTAATATTCAGGCACTTGATCAAGTTGACAAACATTCGTCTCGATATTAAGCGGGTCCTCCTTGTGGAGAGACCCGGATATTACCATAGGTAATGTATTATTGGACTAATGGTGTCACTAAATCAACCATATTCAGAAGCGTATCACCTACGTCTCATAGCAACAAGCTTATGTTGCATAGTGCCAAAGAAAATAGACAATGGAATGAACTATCTCTTTATATGACGTATCTTTATAAGTCAAGTCGATGAGCTAACCACTGTCATAACGTATATGAGAACCACAAGTTCTTTATCTATTTAATACATCTACAAGACTCGCTTAGCCATCTGTAGAATATTAAATAAATATACAAGATACGAAACATATTTAATCATTCCCACAACAAATATGGGCTAGTAGATGTCTGATTTGAACCTATTCTGGTTGCCTCAAAATAAGGCTTCCGGTCACATCGCTAGCATCCTTGCGACAAATAAATATTTGGATATATTGAAATCATTGCAAGACGCAAGTTCGATATACAATAAATCCACCAGAACTAACCATATATACACAAACTCAATGTCATGGAAACATCAATTGAACAACTAGGTCTAACAGAAATAAAACTAAACATCGGCTATTCGACTAAACAGTAAGGCATTGAAAAACTCGGTTGTCTCATAGACATAGCTTGTTGATGCCAACATATTCGGCTGAAGCTCGAGTGTTCCATTTCCATCATGCTTTAGTCGAGATGTCGAAGATCAACTAAATCTTCTCGTCCAAGGCTCAATCCTGAGTCACAACTCAAAGGATTATAATCATATATTGATCAAACTAGAAACTCAATAGTCTACTAGTTTAAGCATCAAGACATACCTGACGCTTTGGAGCAGTGCAATCTTTCGAGTAGTGACCGAAACGGTTACAACTATAGCATTTTATCTTAGCCATTTGGACGCATTGCGGACGCTTCCGCTCGCCAATTTCACCAGTCTTTTGTTTCTGACTTGACCCATCATGCTCATCCTTCTTACCACGATTCCTTCTCTTAGGCTTCCTTTGAGCTTTGGAGGAAGTCGCCACATGCAACTCAGCCAGAGTACTCTTACTCTTATGCATTTCCTCTTCTAGCTTTAGAAGTCTCTGAACTTCTTCTAGAGTAGCAGCCCAATCAGAGCGGGATAACTGCATTCTGACATGCTTCCACGAATCGTGTAAGGAGTGAATTACAACCTGGAGTTTCTGCCTTTGAGTGAACATATGACCGGCGCGCCTGAGTTCAGCTATCATATCAGCCATATGCCAAATATGCAACTTCATGGAGTGTTCAGGATGCCTCTTATAGGAGGCTAATCTCATAGTCAGGAACTGTATCCTTTCTGTGGAATAGAAACCAAATTTCTTCTTCAAGTCGTCCCAAAGCGCCCTAGCACTCTGATAACCTTGAAATTCCTTGAATACAACATCATTCATAGCACTCAACAAAATGATGCACGCGGTGCGATTTTTCACTTTCCAGGCCTCATAGGCTTTCA
The DNA here is from genome assembly GCA_036873135.1 of Clarkia xantiana subsp. parviflora. NCBI lineage: Eukaryota > Viridiplantae > Streptophyta > Magnoliopsida > Myrtales > Onagraceae > Clarkia > Clarkia xantiana. Next base: position 11,065,903 of record JAPTYO010000012.1, on the reverse strand, counting down.
GGTCTCGCCTCTGCTGGGCCGTATTCCCCGCTTTAGGCTCTTCCATGTCATTGGATATGGTCTCCAAAATTTCTAGCTTTTGGAGTAAGTACTGAACTTTCTCCTGCCAGACCTCATAGTTATCACCATTCAACTTTAGCGCACAGCTAAGTTCGGCAACAATCTTTTGGAGAACTGATGTCATCCTTTACACAAAAGAGATAACATCTTATCAGGATCATTCAACAAGGCATGCAAGAATTATTGTTCATTATACTTACACATGTTACACTCAACTTTCTTATTGACCGAATTAATTAAAGCAAGCATGGCCCGGAGTCAAAGTTCACTATGTTCCAAATCATCGTCCAAAGTACATGCTTAGCGAGAATTAATTTTAGTCAATAATCAAGCCAAGTTCCAACCACATTGATTACGTCAACATGCAATCATGATTTAGCTTATACATGAATGACTAACTACAACATGTGACATGCTAAACATGTAATAATCATTAAGCAAGTTGACATGCTCTCAATGTTGACTTACACATGGATTCTACGCAAATCATCACGAATCATGCTTAGCATATAACAAGTATCAATCGAGTAAAACACGCTCTCAAGATTGATATATACAAATATACTAAACAAATTAGCATGGACTAAACATGAAATATTCAAACATGCTTATATGGATGATGATTTGTACAATGATATGACATAATAAATCATGCTAGCATGCATCACAAATATTCATATACATGGATACTATATATCAATCAACATGTATCATGCTTAGCAAAATCATGTCATAATAAGCAAAACACGCATGCTCACAAAATGTACGTATACATGGATGTTAAACAAATTAACAAGTATCATGCTTTATAAATAACTAAAATCTAGCACCCCATTTCAGATTTAACAAGACATATCTCGCGTATAAATCCTTAAAAAGACTTAGGACCCTCATATAAATTCTCAAAAGTTACGTTTAGAGGAACATTCCCAGGTGGACCGAAGGGTTCGCAAGACAGGCCCCAACACTCCCTTTTCTTAGACAGAACCGTAGTTCCCAGGCCAGGGAGGAGGGGGCGCGGCGTCAAGTTTCCGCTTCAAGCTCGGTCTTTCTAGACATAATTATTTCCTCAATTTCAACTCAAGAATATTACAATCGAGTCTCCTAAGACTTTGCGAAAACATATTTCGCTTATAGTTGAATTCCTCAATTTTAGTAAACATAATGCTAAACAAAATAGCACCCCTAACATGATACTATTAAAATTAAGCATGCATTTAATTGCTTTTAAAAATATTAGGGACCAAAGTTTAAAAATAAAAATATTTTTTTGTCCCTAAAAAACAGCGGGCCAATTTTTAACACTTTAATTAAATCATCTGGGCCGAAATTTGTTTTAAAATAATTGACCGAAGTCAATTCGGGTAAATAAAGAAAATGCATGTAGAATTAACTGGCCCAAGTGTATTAAAATTTGCCCATTTGAATAGCAAAGGCTCAGTTCAGCTTTTTCACAAAGCTGCTCACGTGAGGCAGTAAAACAAAATCACGTGGCTTTTAAATAGGGTCACACCGACCCGTAAGTAATAAAAATCCTACCCGCACGTTATCATCTTCTTCACCCGGCGGATATTACGTGATGAAACTGCAGGTAACCTCCATCCCACTATCCAAGCCACCACTCCCACTCTCTTAGTAACCATTTTTACTCGTAACCGTCACCGGCGACACATCACCGGAGACCCGTCGTAACCGTTCGTGAAATTACTCATTCCGGCGAGAAAAATGAAAATTACTAAAAACATCGAGACCTCATCGTAGCGGCCATGGCCGCCACATTTCGTATGGAGGTGGCCGTTGCCTCTCTCCATACTAAGGCCACTCAAACAAATCGTAAAGATGGCCACACGAACGGAAACAGAATGTAGTGGAAATTTCGCGGCCACACTCGGCCACGAAAACGACCGGGATTTTCGTCGATTTCATTGATGGATTCGTCGGGGGTTTGTAGCCCATGTGACCACTAACCTATTGGTGCGAAAATGAGCAACAAATACTCACTAATGGAGGGCCGGACACATCCGAAACGGTCAGAGTGTCAAAACTCCGAAAATCGGTGGAACATCGGCACAACCGTCTCAACGACGATGCCGAAGCCGGAAACCGAACCTTCCGCTCTGATACCAATGATGGATTTCGAACTACATGCACGCTAAAACACACACATTAGTAAGACACGAGATCGTAACTCGGAGACGGCACTTACTTGTTCGGTGTGACGGGCGTGCGGTTGCGGAAGCGTAGATCGTCGGCGGCGGTTCGGAATCACGGCTACATGGCGGGATGCCGGTCGGAGAGGTGCGTCACGTGATCGGATCGCACCTCGGTTTCCACAGTTGATGACCCTTAGACTAAACTATAGAGCAACATATGATATAGTGAGTATGGATGCTTGGTGCCGTGGGTTCTCTACCCACCATCTATATATAGGCACAAGAGATAGTCGAGCGGTTACCACGAGCGGTTTCACACTTCCGAGACATTACATTTCGGTCCCCGCTCTTACCGCGACTTACATGAGCACCCCGTATGGGTGCATTTTCCTACAATCACACATATGAGACTCTTATATAGGAGAGGAAGTAAAAATCAATATATGTAAGGTCTAAATAATGAATATGACATATATATACAGATAATATTGAACATCCACATAATATATTCATAACACTCCCCATTGGATGTTCATAAGGGAATTTTGCATCGTTAAAACCTTACTAGAAAAAACTCATTGGGATAAAAATCTAGTGAAGGAAAAAAAGTACACAATTATGGATCCCTTTTGTAAGCTGCCTCGTTAAAAACTTTACCAGGAAAACCAAGTGGGACAAAACCTTGGTTAAGAGAAAAAGAGTGTAGCGGTGTAAATTCTCCCCCTGATGTTGTCATCACATAATATTTAAGTCGGTGCTATACAATCTTGTTCACCAATATTCCAAATGTCGCAATCGGTAAAGCCTCCGTGAAAATATATGCTAAATAATCACTTGAACAAATTTGTCGGATGGTAACGTCACATTTCTTCTTAAGATCATGGGTGAGGAATAACTTGAGAGAAATGTGTTTCGTCATGTCTCCTTTGATATAACAGTATTCTTCAATTGGAGCTATATAACCTGCATTATCCTTATATATACAAAATAATGGTACATTTCATGATATAACTTGCATTTTGCATAGCCAACTGATTTAACACTATATTCAATCTGATAATAAACTCATGTAATTCGTCCCTCGGAGATATATAAATATTTTTTTAACTTTGTTCAAATTTCACTATATTGGAGAATAACTAAATCTTGCTTATAACCAATAATACATCATGTTCCTTGTAATTAGCAAGATATATTAGCGCTAATGTAGCACTATATAAGGTACTTCTGGACCATTATGTTCTTCGTCAATCTCACGATGACAGAAAATATATTTATTCAAATCTATCATTCTTACAACCAGTGTTATCAAAACCGGACCGGGCCGGCGGTCCGACCGGGTTCGAACCGGAACCGGTGTCCAAAACGGTCCGGTTCGAACAAATTCGGAGGATGTAGGCGAACCCGGTTCGAACGTCCGGTTTTCCTCGAACCGGACGGTTTTTAGCGAACCGTCCGATTCTCCGGTTCACCGGTTCGATATATTCTTATTAAAAAAAAAAAGAAAAAAAAAAGTGAAATCAAATCTCAACTGTAGAAACCCTAATCCCTAGCCGCCAAGCCGCAATGACCGGTGAAACCTTGTTTGCTGCTACCAGGATAAACCAAAATCGTTAACTCATCAATTCATGGAATCTTGAAGCTTCTATGAGTGGCGAAGGGAAAGCAGTAGATCTGAAGTGATCGCCGGAATTTGCTTGAACGGAACCTCGATATGTGTAAGTGGCCACTCAATCTGAAGTGGAGTCGCCGGATCTAAAGAAAGTGGTCACCGTTTTGTCGATGAGGAGAGGGAGAAGAGAGAAGGAGATGGAAGGGTAAGGGAGGGGGAAAAACTCACGAAGGGGAGGGGGAGATGTTGGGGACGGAGAGGGAAGGGTAGGTTTGAAGGGGAGGGGGAGGGGGAGGGGGAGGGGTTGAAGAACTCAAGAAGGAGAGGGAAGGTTTGGGACCTTGGTATTTGGGGAAGAACAGATTTGGTTGAGATTTTTGGAGAGAACTGGGAATAAAAGAGAGACGGGGGATTTTCGCTGTATTCTGTCAATCTGAGTACAAACCGGTCCGACCAGGTTCGAATCGGGTTGGACCGGATGAACCGTGAACCGGCACCTCTACCGGTTCGATGCCCGGTCCAGTTCAGATAACACTGCTTACAACCATTAAGGTACTCAATAGATGTGTAGCTATGCAAAATAGCTTTAAGACATTTTTCTTATTGGACAAGAATATTATCAATCAATATCTTAACTACTCGATCTTCAGGCCGAGCCAAATTTTTTTTATTTCAATATATTTTTTCTGAATATAGCATCATCAATAAGTTGATTGTATTTAAAAACTCTGCAGGAGTTTCTATATCTTAAAATTCTCTCCCTCACGCGATGCCCCTTTCGGCTATAGCGTGGTCAATTCAACTTATCAAAATATGAGTTTCCTTGATTCACATATTAGCATATGGTGAAACTTAGCTCAAATGAGCTATACAATGTGGAGAATATAACAAAATCAGCATGTATTATTTCAAATGGTACAATATCTTTAATATCCAACATTCTTGGAAAATCCATGCTCGCATTTTAAATCCTTCTGCGATTTCACTATCAAATTAGCTATTCAAATAGGCTATAAACAATATGAGACGCATTTAAAACTTTTTATGTACTGCCAGCATAATATAATTGAAGGTGATTGCTCCACTAAATGATCCATATAATAATTGTCAGTATTCTGCATATAACATTTGTACCGCAAGTTGTGCGTATACATCTTACGACACGACTTATTTATGCAGAATAATTTGTATCCACTAGCTTCCACCTTATGCATTTTTCATGTTAATACTTGCGTTTTTTCAAAATTTGGTCAATCATAATGATTCTTTGACATATTGAGCTAAAGATGTTAGCATATGATGATGTGGCGCCGTAATTGGTAGTCCGTTAATATATGTGGTTACCTAAAGATAATTAGGTAAATGTCACATTAGGGCTAATTGGGCTCGACCCAATTCCTATGTGACATGGGAGGCCCAAAATTGGGCCTCCCACCCACATAAGGTCGTTCGAAACCCTAGATAGGAAGGGAGGAGGATTTTCTCCTCCTCCCACTATATAAGGAGGTCTTGGGGTCACTCCCAACATACGCCTTGATCACAACTTCTCTTAAGTTGTGATTTGAGAGAAACTCCTTTCTCTCTGGCCTAGTTTCGGCCGGCCCCTATAACACCACCATTGGTGTGGCAAATTGCTTTCGAGCATTCAGTCTGAGGTTCCATCTCCGTTGAAGAATCGATCAGAGGTCTTGTTGTGGAGCTACATCCCGTGGGACTTCTTCTGACGAAGAACTTGCACGTGGTTCCGACCGGAGGATCAGAACTCCCTCCATATTGTTCTCGGGCAGGAAAGCTAAAAGGTATGTGTACTAATTCCGCTGCGTAGATTAGATATCTTGTTAGTACACGTTTAGCATTCCGTAGTATTACGTCCCCGTAATCTAACAATGGTATCAGAGCCTGAGTTAGGAGTTCTTAAATTTTTGATAAATTGATGTTCTTGATGTTATGAAAATCCGAAATTTTCAAGTATATGAACACCATGAAGAAATCCGAAATTTTTAGCTATTTCTATGTGTTTGATCTTTAAAAACTTTAAATTTTCAAATTTTACATGTTTTTATGGATCATAGCCGAAAATTTGGGTTTAAATACAAGTTTGATGTTCATGATCTTCAAGAACACCATGAGTTTTATCAAGAACACCTTTTGGATTCATGATCAAGTTAGGGTTTGATCTTAAAATTTGACAACTTTTCCAACTTTGCATGTTTGTGCCGAAAACTCTAGAGGTATTTTAGGTAAAAAATTAATTTTCTTGGTCACCAAGACTTTAAAAAATCGGCAATAATATAAAAATATATATGTTGCCATTTTTAAATTTTATTAATAGGTAACTATATATCTATAAGTTGGAAATATGGATAGGTTTATAATATAATATTGTAAAAGATATTAACCATCAATATATATAACTAAAAGATAGGGATAAAGATATATTGATAGGATTTAGTTACTTAAAAAGATTAAGAAGATATATTGTCTATATATTCTATCCCTAAATATATTTTTGACAATATTTATATATATATATATATATATATATTGATTTAGCCGAATTATATATATATATATATATATATATATATATATATATATATATATTATTGTTAATTGATTTACATCTTAGTGATAAAATCTTGACAATATTTATATATATATATATATATATATGTGTGTGTGTGTTTAGCCGAATTATATATATATTAGCAATATTGGAAATTATTTTAAAAAATTAATATTTCTTGGTGGCTAAGTTAAGTTTTTAGTGGACTTTAAAACCCTACTTAGCCCACAAGACATATTTCGGCCGAACCCTAGGGTTTATGGGCCGGTCCAATTGCCAAACCGGAACGGATAAAACCAATCCGGGTTTTCTTAATCGGGTCGGACCATAGTAACTAAATTAAACCTAACCTAACCGGTTTTGAGTGATAAACCGAACCACTATCTTATTTTATTGAACCGTTTCGAACTAAACCGGAATTTTTAAAATCAGACCGAATTGAACCGGATTTTAAAAATTTGGATCGAACCATTTTGAAATTTTCCCAAATTTTAAATTGTTCAATAAAATAGGATGTCAAATTTTAAATCCAAGATGTTTTTTAACTTTAAAATTAACCTAAACAGTGCTCTTAGGGTTGGTGTTTTAATACATGGTCTCAATTAAAACCCTAATGCCTGGTTTTGATTATGGGGATGGATCTCGGACTTGCATGTTTTTGGGACTGGATTAAATTAATGGGCTGATTTGCAATTGTTTACTTTCTGCATCATATATTTTTGATATAATTAGAACTGTCGTCTTGATGTCAAGCTAGCTAGATATTATATTGTGAGCATTGAGCTCTGGGATTTAAATATATGGTTTGCGCAATAGGATAGACATGCTATGCTGATTGAAAGTGCCTAGAATCCATGTCTAGAAATTCGCATGATTGATTGTAAGCATGAATTGCAAAACAGCCCCTAACATTTTCTAAACGTTTTATAAACCCGAAAATTCAAATCGCCAATTATGCATGATGTGTGCGGATGTTGCATGTTTTAACACGTATGCTAGGATGTTCATGATAGAACGCATGTGATAATTTACTTTACGTAGAATTATATATGCTAGGAACATTAGACGCATGACGCGTAAGCATGTTGTGTTCGATATTTATGGCATGGTATAATGATTTGCTATATGTAGTATAATTATAAATATGCATGCGTAAATTATCGGATAATTTTACAAAATCATAAGGTCCTTGGGAAAGTCTAGATCGGGTATGCTTATTTAAAAATTCTCGTTCCGGTAGTTTGCAATAGAATAGCCGTTTTCAAAAGACTGGTCTATTAGATTGAAAACGACAATAGTGTGAATTCTTTCACAACACCCCATTCCTCGGTTTACTGAAGGCTGGTTTGGTTTAGTGACTGAAGAATCACTATTCGTCGTATTCCATCATAATAGATAATCCGATGTTTGCAATTCTGTCAAAATGTTGTTATCTTCCCAACCTAGTGTTGTTATCGGTGAATATATGGCATTATCATATGAATTTGAGCTATTAGTTGGGACGGATTATGACTCGTGGAGCAAACGCTTCATTAGGATTTTGGAAGCACAAGGTCTGTGTGACCACATACAAATAACCATGAATTACCCAAATGTCGGACTCACCAAAGAAAACACACCGAAGTCCGAGTAAGCGTGTATTAGTGCTTCAAGATTGAAGACTCAAATCTAAGTAGACACAAATGTCTTCTTGTTACCTAAGTTTAAGTAACGATTAAAAAAAAATCAGCTAAAAATTGTCTAAATCTATAAAGTTTAGTTAGCAAGTATTAGCACTATATAAAGTTTGCACAGATAAACCCATAGAATTTGAGAGAACATAGCAAACGAATTCTATAGAAGAATGATAATTGGATTATTGATTTTGTTTAGAGTTGAGTATATGTACCTATATATATATATATAAAAGACTATATCTATAACAAATAATATATTTATAACAATATAATAAGGAAAACATAATCTGATAATATACTAAGAATATATATATTCCTAATTAGATTTATCTGAATATAATAAGATATATTTATATCTAATATATATTATTCCCTTATACGCCCCCGCAAGACGGACGTTCTGACAAGAAGACTGATCTTGATACGAAGAATATTGATGAATGCCCGAATAGTCCAGTTGTCATCGACGGATGCCCGGAGAGGTCTAGTCGGCAACGGCGGAAGCCCGGAGATGTCCAGTCGGCAACGGCGGAAGCCCGGAGATGTCCAGTCGGCAACGGCGAAAGCCCGGAGATATCCAGTCGGCACGGCGGTAGCTCGGAGGTCCACTCGGCAATGAGGGAAGCCCAGAGAGATCCAGTTGGCAATGGCGGAAGCCCGGAGAGTTCCATTCGACATCAGCGGAGAAGAATTGAGACTGACATGATGATAGTAGGGACTATCGGTGTGGTGGCGTTGTCAATTGGCGTTAAATCAAAGGACCGGTGCAGAATTCGTCAACACGGAAACATGGATTTATTGTCTTATTATAAAAGAAAAGAAAAAAAAAGGACTGAAATCAAAATTGGGTAGGGAGCGGCCGGCTTGACAACTGCATAGCTGATGGCGGTGCCGACCGCCCCTGAACAGCGGCGATGGTGGACGACGACTTGTACATTATACTCGTTGGAGAAATAAAGGCTCTAATACCATCTTAAATTTCACATTATGCCGAGTCAAACCCAACGGGCCAACATAGAGCAACCATTTCCACAAGCGGGTTTCCATCCAAAAACCAATTGGTAATCGGGGGATGTAGCCCACTTGCTTATATGGTGCTCTAATTTAACAAATGGTTAATAACCTAGGAGAGGTCCGAAGTTTGCCCCATGTTAACGAGAGAGGTCTGAAGTTTCAAATGTTGATTTGAGAGGTCTGAAGTTTCAACTTTGTTGATAACAACGGTCTCCGTCTGTTTTTACAACGGAAATTGGTCACGTGCTTGGCATGTGACCATAAATAAAATTAAATTCCAAAAATTCCCTTCTATCAAAGTGTGCCCCTCACATGCTTGAAGGAAAAGACGAAAATGCTCTTAAAGCCACCACTCCGGCCACCGCCACCCGACTCCGGCCACCACCACCTCGGCTCCGACGACCACCACCGAACTCCGGCGACCACCACCGACACCAACACGACTCCGATCGGAGCCACAAAGCTCCGATCTGGAGCCACAGAGCTCCGATCGGAGCCGTGTTGGTGGTCGCCGGAGTTTGGTGGTGGTCGTCGGAGCTGAGGTGGTGGTGGCCGGAGTAATTTGACTTTAGGGTTAATTTTGTCATTTCACATTTACTCAAATAAGATATTAAATAAAAAAATATTAATATTAAAAGGGCAAGAATGTCATTTCACACAATTCTGTTAAATTTAACCCTAAAAATGGACGGAAAACCTCAAATCAACAAAGTTGAAACTTCATACCTCTCAAATCAACATTTGAAACTTCAGACCTCTCCCGTTAACATGGGGCAAACTTCAGACCTCTCATAGGTTATTAATCCTTTAACAAACCCACCGACGTGGGACACAATCTCATGGTGTATACTTCAACACACCCCCACACCATGAGGACTCTATCTAAGGCACCTGTTTTCAAATCCGAACGAGTTGGGACTAATTTTAATAAACCCCACTCACACGCCCAAGCCCAATCTAGACACAAATATGGTACGTGGAATCAACAAAGGGGATACAACCCAACACCGCTAATAATCGGAACCGGGCTTTGGCTCTGATACCATATAGAAGAATGATAATTGGATTATTGATCTTGTTTAGAGTTGAGTACATGTACCTACATATATATATATATACAAAACTATATCTATAACAATATAATAAGAAAAACATAATCTGATAATATACTAATAATATATCTATTTCTAATTTAGATTTATCTGAATATAATAAAATATATTTATATTCCCTTATAATGCCACATTATTGATCTGCTGCTTATTCGAAGATTCTGCACTATCTTATCATAACAGTCTTGTTGTCTCGAAATTGAGACATAACATTTCATGGGCTTCATTCAACAAACCATAGCTTATGATATAAATTCTGAGAATCAAGTGCTAACAAATTCCTACTGTAAGAGGCTATGAATATGCCCCCAAAAGTAAACAAAAATTACACCATTTACCATTGTGTCCAAGTAGGATGTTGTAATGTTGGAATGTGTAAAACGTCTCTAAACTGTTAACCCAACGAATATAAACTTAATTTAGCTCACCACTCTGTTCCTTCATATATATATCATCATTTAGTATAATATTTACTATATACACAAACCAAACAAGCAAAACCTCTCTTTCTGCAACACACACCTAAGTTAATCAATCAGTCTCTCTCTCTATATAAACACAACATCTCTTCTTCTTCTTCACTCATTGAACACCTCTGACAATTTCATCTACCATATCTGCAAGAATCATACCTTCAATCTCTCCAGCAATAACCTCAGTATCCAGTGATCTCGACCACGGGATTGACTCCATATTACGAGCCACCACCTCATCAAGAGATCTATGCGGTAACTCCACATTTGCACGAATCATTCCCCACACAGAATTCAGCAATTTCTGACCGTGAGGATGTGGCAATAAATCGCACCCAGAAACCTTTCTTGGAAACATCACCGGCGGCTGAAGCACGAGCAACAGTGCCTCGTTCAGCAAATCATGCAATACCTTGTGATCAACTTCTCCATTTTCCTTTCTAAGATGATGGTCGGTCCCTTTGTAGGATTCCTCAACTTGCTCAAAGACCGAGTCTTTGATCATTTTCCCAAATGAATCACATCTCGATAAGTACGGGTGAGATGATCTGCGGTATAAACCAGAAGCAATAAGCATTGCTCTTACAAAAGATAATGCCTCATCCTCTAACTCTGCTGCTTTGGATTCGATAAGATCGTGTTTGGATGCAGTGATGTTAGACTCGGGCTGATCAAGTTGCTGCCTTTGCAATTCTGTGAATAAAGAAAATATAGTTTTGAAATCTGATAACTGAAACTTCATCTGCACGACAAAATATAGAGAATGGTTTCACTCATACCATTGCTATCAGTATTAATATCTGCAAAATCAGGCAAGATCTCAGCATCATCAATATCTGCAGGGGTAGTATCTGCTGATGATAACGGGCTGAGATTGTTTCTCGGTCTCCAGAACTCTTCTTGGACACTGCTGCACACTGATGCAGGGCTAGGAGGTACTTCTGTTGAATTTTCCTGAACAAAAGAGTGATAAAGTTTCAAACTTTTCTTCAGTAAATATCTAAAAATATGCAACTGAAGATCACTTTTAAAGGGGAATAGAGCATTACATATATATCATTTCGGTTAGAGATAACTGTGGGTCCACTCGTGATATCGTTCATGAAATTTGATTGGCAGGATTGTAACTCTGCCACAGACTGCTGCTGCATCCTTCTCCTAAACAGCCTCCCTCTGAGAGTAAAAGTGCTCCTGACCCTCTCTCTGAAGCTGAACCTGTCTTTCTTTGCATCCATCAGTAAGTTCTTCACAGATTCATGCTTCCTCCTTATATGGGCACCAGTCACAACATGCCGATCTTCAAGGAGCAGCTTCCCGAAGGAAGTTCCCAACACAGGAGCCGACAAAGACCTGACAAGGTTCTTAGGAGACAATTCTGGGTCATGTCTAAAAGACCGAACTTGAAATTCCTCCTCTTCAACATTTTCCCAGTAACTAGGACGCCGCAGATGTTTCATTACAGGCCTTTCATTACCCAAAACATTTCTCAACCTTTCTGCAAGGAGTTTTCTCGTATCCACATCGGGTGAGCTATGGATTTCGCTTCTATAAGACCTTGTAGATTCAGAACGGATCAAACCCATACTGCTTTCTCTAACCTTGTTTGCCATTTGCCTTGTTCTTTGTTTGGGTTCGGGTGTAAAAGGTGGTGCCTTGCCTTGCACTTCACGTTTTAGCCTTTCCTTCACTTCTTCAAGAAAATCTTCCATGCTGCCTCTCTCCTCTGAACTCCCGGAGAAACTCGTCCTTGAATCGTCGCTGCTCCAAATCCTATCAGGACCCGGCTTCAGAACCACTATCGTGGTAGGACTCGCTCCAGAAACTCTTCCTTTAGCTCTGCTACTAATTACTAAAGGTGACTCCTTTTGCTTCTCTTTGTATCCACATGAATATCTGATTGGCTGCTGCTCCACAATCCTTTCACTTTTCTTATGACCAGAAACATTGATGTGTTCCACTTGAGCAAATCTGGAACATTCTCTGAATCTTGCAGCTTGCCAAGCTTCAAACTCTTTCTTAAACTTTTGAAGCTCCTCCTCTTGTGGATGTTCTCGCCGCTTAGGTTTCTCCAAATTTTGGCTACTATTCCATCTATCAATATCATTGTCATAATAAACGGGCTCACTGAATTGCTGTTTCGATGAATCTGAATTTGAAGAACCCTTCTTCTTCACATTCTGGTCTCCATTGCTTCTGACGGTGTTATCCCTTGTCTTCTTGATAGGATGAACAGCAGACCTTGCTTCTGGAGGCAACACATCCACCCCCATTAATCGAGCTACAATGTTGGGTACGTTCTGTCTGGTACTAGGTTTACGGGATATCTCGTCGTGGATGAGTTTCTTGATTGAAGCCTCGGCAGGAAATGCCCATTTTTCTGACCAATCCTCTCCCACATCGTAAGAATATCGGAACTTGGCAGATGACGACATTGTTGATGCTTTTACTGCAGATAACTAAATAGGAGATGAGGAAAGCTCAATGAAACCTTAGGATGTCAAACGAGAATCGAATCGGCTTAATTTTCTGCAAAAAAATCCAGTATCTCTATCAGTAAAAGGGCACATCAGAAGATGAGTCTGCTGCTACTGAGCATGAAAACATACATTGCCATTAAGAACACAGAACTGAAATTGAATACTGCTATAGCTGTAAAACCAGAATTGTGTAGACAAGCAGGACTAGACTACCTAAGGAAATTTGAACAGAATTGTGTAGACAAGCAGGACTAGACTACCTTTTGACGTATAAGAAAGATTGAAGAGACGGAGTCGAAATCTGGGCGAAATTGTAATATGAATCAAACAGAACCCTAATTGTACGTAAAAATTACGACTTTAGATATCCAGACTCAAGGAAATTTCTGAACAGAACATTGATCCTACTTTTAAAGAAAGAGCAATGCTACTGCAAACGGTAGTGAAATGAACTTCTGGGTACTAAGACCACAATTTCGACAAATGGAAACAGCAGTTCCATGAATTTCCAGCACCAGCAATAACCTTACTCTGTTTCGGTTCATGATCAGAGAAACGCAATGATGACCAAATAAGTAACAAAAAAAAAGGGTTACTTATCAGAATTGGCAATATCCATTCATTTTTCTAGCATTCCAAAATCAAGATCTATCTGCATAAGAATGGAGGAAGGAAATACATACCAGGAGAAGAAAATTCAGGAAGATGGAAAGCCATAGCAGTTTGAGGTCTCATCCATGGCTGAAGTTAGAAGAAACAGTTTCGGCCAAGAAAAGAGTCTTCTTTTGCATTGAAGAGAGGCACATGACACAGTGATGGGTGGTGAACTGGAAAGATTGAAGGAAAGGTGGGAGGGACCGAAAGCTGAGATTTTTATGGTAAAAAATAGTCGCGGTCTTTGCAGAAGAAAAGTGAGTTGTTGTATAATTTTATTACAATAATATGAATAATAATGATGATCCAGTGGAATAAATAAAGTGAGGATTCTTTTATTACCCTAATAATAATAATAATAATAATAATAGGAGAAGGAATTAAGTCCATATGGTGGCTAGACGGGAATAGACGACCGAAAAGTGAAAGCTTTCTTGCTCCTTTTCTCCATTCATCATCATTATATTGTGTAATTCAATTTGTACTCCTCATTGTACAATTGTTATTTTTTTTCTATTTTAATTGGACATTTCTACAATGCTCTTGGAGCACCATGTTTTTGCCACTAATTTTTTTATTTTTCTATTGCCCTAAAGGTGAACCCCATAGGGAAATTGATATTATTAATAGTATGATACACATCTTAGGTGTAGTTAAAAAAATTCATACTTTTTCATACTTTAAAAGTTTTATTTATGTTACAATTAAGTCTACCATAGTGTTAAAAAAACCAAAAGCATGGTGCTTCCAAAGCATGGTAGAAAAATTCATTTTAATTTCAGATTTTGATTCTATTCTAAAAAAATTTGCAAAAGAAAATCCTATTCTAAAATTATTTCTGTTTTGTGAAGGTGAGTATTATTTAATGGTCAATTAAATCATATCATAAAATGTAAAACTAATGACTATTTTACAAATGGTATTACATTTGTGCTTTTAAGCATAAATTATTATTTTTATTTCAATTGGTGTGGAGGAGTTCTACTAAGAGGATTGCACTCATAATATATTTGTTACACACTTAAGTTAATTCTTATAGGCATTAAGTCAACTTGTAAGGAATAAAATATTGATTATTAATATCTTTTTTATTTTTAGGGTCAATGTTTGATTTGTTCATTTTACAATAACCTACCACATGCTTTATTGTTTATTTTACGGTTTAGCTATTTGTAAGAAGAATAAAAAAAAAACATTTCTGTTGGGGGACCTGTTTTTTATTTTGGTAAATTGGTGACCTAAATTTGATATTTTTTTTCTCTGCCCTGTATCTTCCAATGCAGACTTTGAGTTTTGACTGAAAATGAAGATGCAGGTCCACAAAAGATTTAAAAGAGATGGAGCAATATTTATAATATAATATAATATATATTGTGAAAAAAAATGTCGTTAAAAAAGCCATAATAATAATCAATTATTGAATATTTGAATGTGTATAAATAAATATGTCAGTCACATGATGATGATTGAGATAGAAGCCGCCGTCCGCCTGTTGCTTAACGGAATGAAGTTTGGAATTTTTAAATTTAATTGTGAATGTAATTATTTATATGGCCAAAAAAATATTGCAAATATTTTGATTAGACATGTATTATTAATTAATTAATACTTAATTTAATGGTAGCTGCACAGGCACAGCTCACACACGGTGGTAGTCTGCCTAGCTCTACCCCACGACTTCTCCATATGGCGCTCTCCTCCAATCAACGCCATAAATATCATTTCTTTTCTACTAGATTAAGATTAGCCTTTTCATTTCCACGGAATTTTTTGGTTATTTGGATTTTCAATTATTATTATTTATAGTGGGACAACTTCAAACATTATTATTTTATTTACATATTTATTATTCTACGATTTGCATGCCAAAGTCTGACTGACTGAGTTAGTTTCTGTTGTGTCTCTGTAAAATGCCAGGAAGGAAGAGGCAATTTGTACGTCAACTTCAGGAATCTTCAGAAACGGCCTCCTTATGATTATTGTTCTTTTTATTCCGCTCAATAATCATCATCATTATAATCTCCATAATATTATTATTGATTTATGCAACATATAGTTAAATATTATATATGAATTTTATAATATCCCTATATATATAAAATTAAAAAGCATCCTGAATAAAGTTTGTGAGGAGACCTTCTAATATATATATTTATGGATTAATAATTAGCAAATTGCAATATCACATTCAAACAAATTGATAGTTGTTTTTTTTTATCAGTGTTTCCCTTTGTGGTTGACATTTGTCCACAAAGCAAAAACAAGTTAGTGGATTATTAAAAAAAAACTTGAAAGCAGTTTGCCTACAAAGTGAAATATGAGCTAGTAAATTGTTTAAAAAAAGAAAATATGAGCTAGTAAATTATCTACAAATAAAATATGAATTAACGATTTATCTACAAAAATAAAACTTAAACTAATAAATTGTTTATAAACAAACTTCAAACTAGCAATTTTTCTAAATGAGAGCTAACAATTTTGTAATTGAAGAATATATATATATATATCTTGGTTTACCAGTTTGGAGGTGAAATTCTTCTGGAAAACACAAACACACTCTCAAATGCCTATGTTATTTCATGGACTGACTCTCTGCCTAAATCGATTTTATTTTAAAACATATAGTCCGTCCGGGTCTCGGGTCCATGGAAGAAAGCCAAATCATTGATCGACGTTACTATTTGTTAGATTTTGGGAAAATTTTCACATTTAAAGCTATCTATCGACCCGAAATAACTGTCATAATATCACCTAAAGGCTTGTTCATTAGATTAGACCTAATTAAATTAAACACCTCAAACTTAATTAGGTGAGATGAAAAGAAATAATGATTAATCAAATGACCATATACATTGAGTCAGAGTTGGAGAGAGATAGGTGTGGGGCTTTTGGAGTTGTAAAGGAAAGGTGGGTTCATCAAATGAATAATCATTAACCCTAACCCTCTCTTTATTCATGTGCATGCAAACCCTTGAAATCAGGCAACTGCAAAATGCTCTTAATTATGGCACCCCATACATTTATTCTTATATAATGCACACACGTACCCCATGACATGATGATTTCACTAGTAATTTAATTCATCATCAGTATAGGGAGGGGACCATTACTTTCTATTCTAAGTTTAAACCTCATCAGTTATATATAATGACTTTTTTTTTCTAAGGGTAATAGTGTAATACCACTCTAATTTTTTTTTTAGAATGATGTGGGAGATCTTGAAGTGTCGGCTTTTGACATGTGAATATAGGTTTTCAAGTGGAAACGGCGATATGAGCAAGATCCATAGTAAACTATGGGGTTTGATGGTTTTCGGCCAAATTCCTTCGTTTTAGGGGGTCGAAATTGCAGTTTTATGTTTCTTCAGGTCTTTTTTGTAATTTATCAGTTTTTGTTGTTAGCAAGTTTCGATTTTTGACCTAGGATTAGGGTTTTTCTTTTCAGTATTTAAGGTATGTTAGACGTCATTTACATTCAGTTAATTGATATATGAAAAAACTGAGGTTTTCCTCTACCTGCGTCAATTCTTCGATATTATTATGAATCAACGAATTTTGCGCCTCTATTCAACAAATTCTCGGTATTACCCTGAATCAATGAGTTTTTGTCTCATCTATCCCTATCACGCTGCATCAGTTTTTCTCCAATTACCCACTTATTTTGCCACAGTCAGGTAAGAAGCTTCAATGCTCGTATAATGGTTCACACCCCCTTTAGCAATGCAAATGAAAAAAAAAAATATATATAGAGTTAAGAATGATTATTTTAATTAAGCCAATTCCTACGAAGCCAACTGTTAAATTCGAGCTCTCATACACGATCCCTTCTCGTCACCTTGCCGGGACCATCCCCTAAGAAGCTGGTCACTTCCGCGCAAGTAAATCACGCTCCGTTGTCGGCTTGTCGCTGCAAATCGCTCCACACAACTCTGTTGGAAATCTTTTCTTTTGGATGTTCAACTTTTGAGTGAAATTTGACGATTTTGTGGAAAGTAAAGAATTATGGATTATAAGTGGGTAAGTTGGTTGGTAAAAATGATTGAAGGGGAGGAAAAAACGCGCAGAGAAACGAAATTTCAACTAAAATGAAACTTTAGACTGTCCATTTTAACATTTCAAACTTCAGACACCAAATTTCAGCATGAGACAAATTTCAGACAATTTATAAGTTATTAACCCAAAAATATATTCATAATCAGCATTTTACTTTTTTGTGGGATGACTTAATGTAAGTGAAAATTATTCTAAGTGTAGGGTAAGTAAGTTACGAGTACTCTCCTAAAACAGTGCATTGTGAATAAAGAAAAAGGTTTATAGGTCTTTTAGTACCATATATTTTCCCATTTTATGTACAACGTGTTTGGTTTTGCCTATTTATTGTACCATACGTTCATCAATTGTATACTTTTGGTCTGTCTGTTAGTTGACCGTTAAATAGTCACGTGACTTGCACATGCCTAGCCCCAAATTTTTCTTTTGTTCAGATTAGTCCTCAAATTTTTTGTTCTAACTTTTTATTTTTACAATTTAGCTCTTAAACATTTTCAACCGCACCCTACGACTAAATTAACATGGTCATGGTCCGACTCATGGTTAGGTCAATTTAGCATTAGGGTCCAATTGATTCAATGGACCCAATTGCTAAATTGACCTAGCCATGGGACGGACCATGACTAGGTCAATTTAGTACTAGGTGAGGTTGAAAATGTTTAAGGGCTAAATTGTAAATATAAAAAGTTAGAACAAAAAAATTGAGGACTAAACTGAACAAAATCAAATTTTGAAACTAGGCATGTGCAAGTCACGTGACTATTTAACGGTCAACTAACAGTCGGACCAAAAGTGTACGATTGACAAACGTATGTTATCAGAAATAGGTAAAACCAAACATATGGTACTAAAAGTATAAAATCGTCAAACATAAAAGAACCAAAAAAAACCTATAAAACCTAAAAAGAATTAGTACGACTTCAATTGTCCAAATTTTTTTTACGTATAACGTTTACATATGAAAGACACGTTTTATTTACCAATTTTTTTGTTGGGCAGGGAAAAATGGAAGCAAATAATCATAAGTAAATAATAAAAGGTGGTAAAGGACGGCAATACAATACGGAGGTGGGTGTTGGGGAAGCTTTAATAATGTACGAGTAAGGGGGAGGAGGCCCATTCAGAGAGTTAGTTGTCGATTAGCGACGGCAAATGTAAGTCACGCCATGCTAAGTTGTGTACTTATTCTATTACAGCCAGGTACCTACCATCTGTAGTGTAGGTAGGCCCCCTTGGACCTTCAACCGGACAGGCAAGGTAACGTGCCCCCTCTCTATTCTATCCATTTCTATCTATTAGCCATTAGGTAGGGCATCTCATCCCTCCCTTATTATCATCAACCTCCAATTCTGGACTCACTTCATCCATGAGAAATGAAATGCATGAACACCCAGTTATTTATCAGGAATAAAAGCAGAGCACAGATGATGTGAACCACACCACTCTACTAAAGATGACAAATAAATTAGAGTAGATAGATGCACATGCTGATGGACCTAATTATACTGTGGAGTGGACCCAACTGAAACCTGATTACCTTGAAATCAATATTTGATTTTTTAAATTAATTGTATCTTCTTTGGAAGTACTGCACTTTGGAGAAGATCTCATCTCCGAATCGCACTCAATGTGAAGATTGTTGCTCCAGCATCATTCCTCAACCTAGTCACTACATCAATGTATACACCAAAAAAAAAGAGACGGTATAAGTGTGTTTTCTCTACAAGATAAATCTACATTTGT
The DNA here is from genome assembly GCA_036873135.1 of Clarkia xantiana subsp. parviflora. Lineage (NCBI taxonomy): Eukaryota > Viridiplantae > Streptophyta > Magnoliopsida > Myrtales > Onagraceae > Clarkia > Clarkia xantiana. The sequence goes on along the minus strand of JAPTYO010000012.1, from coordinate 11,046,314 downwards.
ATCTATATGCTTCATCATCAACACATGCATTATACTATTTTTCACTTGTATTACCCATAGTTATGTGACTGCGTCTTGCTAGAGACCATAGTGAGTTTGATTGTTACCAGAGGGAATGCCACGTCCGTGTTTTGGAACTGGAATTGATACCCAAAACGGTTTATTGGATTCCAGAACTTTGAGCACAGCAGGGAAGAAGAAGGATGAAGAGATCAATGTCTTCCTCAACCTAGTGGATACAAAACCAAACCAAAATCTTTTGGCATATAAGAATATAACAACAACTATACTAGACAAATGCAAACTCCCATGGCAGCTTAAACCCAGAGGAAAGTAATGAGCATGTTCAGCAGTTTATAGAGTAAAATCATGCTTCCAGAATATATTTTTTTAACTATCTTTATCCAATGTCACAGTTCGATTCTAAAATTCCCAAGCAACATTGAGGAACAAGTGACATAGAAATAAATGTTATATCAGTCAACAGATGATACTACTGATTGGAGTTCAGAACAAGTGTAGAATTTATCCAGGTGAATATGCTATCTGCAGAACTGGCAAAGCCAATGCTTCAAATGAGGCTATATCCACTTTGACACTTGGCCATCTGAAAGATTCGCCAAATCACACACACAAACAAACAGATCAACAACTGAAAGACAAATGTTTTATCAAGTGAGATACTCATTAAGGGTGGAAGTATACCGGACCGGAAGAACTAGTAAAAAATAATGAACTTAATAACTTCTCAAACTCATCAACACTGAACAGGTTCCTTCCTAACATTCATGGATAGGCAGCTCTCTTAAGCAATAGACTATATATTATGGTATCAGATACCAAACACATGATTGTTTGCACTAGTATCAAACTTCCATTGAAAATGGATCAAGTCATGAAGCTATTTCTTGATCAGCAAGTTGGTTAACTGTATGCACAAGGACGATTGACATCAATCTGAAATCAAGAGATAGAGGAGTGTTACCTGGAAACAGCGGAAGAAGCAAGAGGACCTTTCCGGCCGTTCAGCGTCACCACCTCAAAAACAACTCTATCGATGCCTTCTCTGATATCACTAATACAAGTTCAAGCATCTACTCTATACTATACTATACCACAACTAAAATTTTACGAAAAGGAAAGCTATGTCAATAAATGAATCATCCATACCAGCGTAGAAGCCCTGAACCTTCAATCTAGGGTTCGAGGTCCTGAAGCTCGGCTCTCAAACACTCTCTTAATCAGCGTCGACTTACCCACGCCCTGCACGCATGGTTAAATTCCGATTAAGGCGAAGATCGCGAGCGAGAAAGCACGAACTCCTCAGAAACGAGCAGCACGAATTTCAGCTGAAACTTACCGGAGAACCAGTTGGCAGTTACGAATAGACACTTCCCCGGAGCAGCCATCTTCTCTCTCGATCGGCCGATCCGCAACCGCAAGCGGCGAGCTTGTGTGGACACATCCGACGAATCGCCGCCGAAATTGATTAGTCCGAAAGCCCGATCGCCACTCTGAGGAAAATTCCTTCCTAAGGGCCCATGTTTCTTTGCATTCAATGTAATATAGCCCAGATAAAGGAACTCTTACTCTAGATAATATAGCCCACATTCAAAGGGTCTAGGTCGGGCCCATGTTTTTCAATTCCTGCTCTTTTTAACACGAGTGCAGTTTGACACGACTTAGAAGTACATGGTGCGAATTACACAAATGCAGAACATGATGGGGTCTTTCGTAGTTAATCTTAATCATTCCGTCCACCGCGAAACGCGATCATCAGATGCAGCCAATTCTACCGCACGATTCCGTAGACCCTCCTGTTCTTTCATTCATTCATTGCCAATTTCTCTTCCAAGTTCCAACAGATTGAAGCCGGTGACCGAAGATCTTCATCACCTCGGCTCGCGCTCGAACCTGAATTCCGTTGGAAAGACGCTGATAACAAAGCCATGACGGAGGAGATCCCTGAGGACCGACGGTCATTTATGGCTCCCTTTATCTTCACCCTTGTCTTCGCGTTTTACTTCATCTCCAATTGGTTTGAGCGCTTGAAGAAGGTATTCCGTGACCTCGTTCGTGTTATGACCATTATATACATTTCCACCCCCGAACACAAAATCATAAGGGCCAAAAAAATTTCATATTGTTGTTGTTACTATGATTTCAATCACGCGCAAGCTAATTCAGCTTAATCACCCTGAGTTCGATGAGTTAGTCGATTCAATGCTTATATAATTTCAAATCGAGAGATAACGCGGTTTTACTGCCTCATGATATTTGAAGTTTTGATGTTGAAAGGAAAAAATGAGTTACATTGAACAATTTTATTGTGTAATTTGTTCTTGTCTTTCAGATGGGAAGTTATAGAGAGGCTCAACTGCGTAACGAAATAAAGGAGCTTTTGAAAGAGGCGAGCACCCTTTCACAGTGAGTAATGATCCCTAATGATTGACTGTATTCTTCTTTGTTATGGATTTATATACTTCTGTGTTGCTGGAGTTCTGCAGTGCAACGATTTAATTTTAGATTAAGCTTTTGTATTGGAGGTGAGAATGAAAAGAGTCGCGTGCTGCTTGCAGGCCATCAACATTTGCCCAAGCTTCAAAACTTAGGAGGCAGGCAGCTGCCAAGCAGAAGGAACTTACACAATGTACGTCTTCATGTAGTTGAGACATAGAAACTACTTGCAGCTGTATCTGCTGTTGTTGCTAATATATTGCCGAGGGAGTTATAAATGTTATCTTTATAATGCAATACAGTGTTCTCTGTTGGGTTTAATATACATGGTACTGTTCAGCTTATGGAGCAAAGTGCTTAAGACCAAGAATGTCTCAAAAATGATGGTATAAACTTGCAGTTAGTTTGGGGAGTTAGCTCATTCACTGCAGGATCCTTTGTATTTGATTTTGGTGAGGAATGAGTGCTGCAGCAACTTAATAGCAGTAAAATTTAAACCCTTTGTTCTTCCACAAAGTTTTTAAAATGAACGGTTGAAGTATTTGCTCCATGGTGAGATAGGTGATTTTTAATTGATTGTGTTTTCCTTCAGTTGACAAATTGCTGGAGCCTGGATTTTGCTGTTGTTTCTGTGTCCTCTCTTTCTATGTCATAGTGTATGTGCTTTCTAAAATAGTGTTAGGTTAAGAGGTTCAAACTGACCTATGGTAGGATTGTCTAAGTTTTGTTTGAACTCCTTTCTTCTTTCATTGCATACAAAATCATTTATTTGTGCATGTTTGTACTTGCCTTTTCAGTTTGGTTATTCCCAATTATTGGATTTCATTTCCTGTTTTGTTGACCCTCCAATTGCTATCTTGTTTTCAGTACAAGAATCAGTCAGGAAGGAGGCAAAGGTCTCATTCGATTTGTATTTGAAAATTCTGTCAATTGTGAAGGTAGCTGTGAATCGTTCCCTTCCTTCAGAATCTCTTGCTTCTATCAAGCTTTAGAAACTTAATGGGGCCCTACTGCGTCATACAGGTCGCTGCATATATTTTGCTGACTCTATGGTTTTGGAGGACTCCTGTAGCTTCCATATCTAAGCAACTTGTACACCCATTTGGTACGCAAAAACAGTGTTTGTACTCTTGATCTGCATTTACTTTTCAGCTTTCTTGTTGCTTCATGATCAATGTTCTGTTATACATTTCTTATTTTTCAGTAAATACTCTTAGTCAATTCTGGTAAATTTATTGTGAAATTTCAGGCAAATTGTTATCTTGGGGAGCTGGGAGTGGTTTGAATGATAATGTTATGGTAAGTCTTCGAAATTCTGGCAGTTAGTTTCATCTCCAGAAACAATATCTTAGATGACATGAGGTGTATGGATGCAGGTTGGGGTTATTCCATGGTTGATTCTATGTACAAGGGTCAGTAAGTTTGTGCTTAGAGTCCTCAAGTGGTGAAATGGTAAAGAAGAAGAGTTTGCTTTGGTTTCTTTACTTTAGAAAATTTTGGTCTTTTTTTTCTCTTCTATATCCAGAATTTTTATTTTTCACTCTACTCATGTAAGTTAAAGTTGTCCACGGATTGACTGACCTCACCATATTGATTTGCAACAAACTCTTATCTTTATTATATATAAGATATAATTTGTTCAAAGTAGTGTGTATAAATCATAAAATGTAACTAAGCTTGCCAACCAAGTAACTATCTTTAACAGAAATATGATTGTCATCGAACCTAACACACTAATTACAGGAGTTGAATGTGCTCTCCTATGGAATAGAGATAAACGTTACTGCTTCCACAGAATCCAACTATCTTCCCAATGTTTGATCTGATAGATAAATAATTTCCTTCCACGGTACCGTATGGTCCAAGCTTCCTTTTTTTGGTTTCAAACGTTAGAGATCTTACGCACAAGCAACCTCCTGACGTCCCAATATATCCCGTCATTGCAACTAGATAGATATTCATTCGGGTAATCCAATACCATTTCCTGCATTCAGTAAATTGTAAACGTATCACACCAGATTACAAATATACTAGGGTTAAATGTTTTATGTTTTTTTTAGAATCATAAATTTGACTAAAATGATTTTTGGTGTCATATGTTTTATTTTTTTTACATTTTGGTGTCATACGTTTAATTTGCGTTTTGTAGACTTTTGGTGCATCTGTTAGTCAACAGTTAAGTTTGACCATTATAATATTTTTATGTTGTTCAATTTAGTCCTGTAATTTATATCCATAACTTTTTAGCCTCCAAAGATTTCAAATCAGACCTAGCTCGAAATTGTCCGAGTTAGGGTCCAACCCATACACATTTGGATGCATCTTGTATAATTATAAAATGAAATAGTAAAGTAGCATAAAAAGATCCTATAGTTGGAGTTGTTTTGCTAACTAAGTATGCTTTAATTGGTAAATTGTAAACACCTAATTTTGGTCCGCGCGTAGCACGTTCAAAATGTCACGCGTCAAAACAAGGAAGTATTTAAATATGGAAGGTCGCGAAGTTTCTAAAGATAGAACTGGCTTAAAATAGGATAGTATATATGCATTATTTATTGTAAAATATTTAGAAAATATATTATGTGTATTTATGGTGAACCATAAATATATATGTATATTTTCGGAATATTAAAATGCATATTTTTTTTCAGATTTTATTTTCCTTGTTTAGGGGTCCTAGTTTAGCTATAAATAAGATCCTTTTACATGTAACAGAAACACCACAAACAATAATAATACATCAGTTTTCGGAACCCGTGCAAATTTGTCATGTAGTGAAAAAGTTTTTTTTTTTTAATTTGCCATGACCGACCTGAGCTCCCCGGCGACCCTACCTTCGACCACCGGCCGCCGTGACCTCGCCACTCCCTCCACGACGTCGTTTCACCCGCCAGCGACCGCCCCCGTGTCCGCCATGGTTCCGACGCCTGACCCTCTCTCTCTCTCTCTCTCTCTCTCTCTCTCTCTCTCTCTCTCTCTCTCGGCAGCAGCAGCAGCCAGTCCGGCCACCGGCGAGCCCACCTCCGCGCTACCCGCCGGAGAAGTTCCACCGCTGTCAGCCCAGATCTCGCCGCGCCGACCGCCTTGCTGTGACCTTGCAGCAGCCCAGTCACCGGAGCCCCCTCTCGTCACTCCCGTCTCGGAAACCACCCGTCGCTCCGCCTGCCCAGCTCCACCGTTCGCTCCGGCCATCGTGGTCCGCTGCTCCGGCCGCTGCCCTGCCCTCCGGTGCCACCCCCTTTCGCTGCCGCCGGAACCTCCAGCTCGGTGCCTGCACATCCCGCTGTTGAAGACGAAGGTCAGTTTTTTTTTTTTTTTTTATTGTTATTTCATTTAATTATGTATTATTATATTTTGTTGTATTATTATTATTACTATATTATTTTAAATTAGATGTTTATATGTGATTAGATAAATTTGGTTAGGTAGAGTGTTTAATTAATCAAGTTATATGTATGATTAAATATGTAATATGTTATTTATGTTGTTTAAGCATGTTTGATAATTTTTTGTGTTTTATATTTCGTTTTAATTAGGAGTTATAGATTTCAATTCGTTTGTAGGCTTAGATTAATATTTGATAATATTTCACGCATGATAGAAATTTAATTAAATCTTGGCATCGTTAGATTAATTTGTGACATGTGTTCAGATAGTGAAATTGGCAAATTTGTGAATTGAGTATCGAAAGGCCGTGATTAATTCCATGTGTTTTAATTCGTAATAGAACCCCCGAACTCGAATTTCTTATCGTAGACTGATTTTATACCTAGTTGTTTAATTCGTTACTCGCTAAGGTAAATATAGGATTCTAGTTAGCCTAATAATTAACTAGTGGCGACTCTTCCAAAATTGCACGTTTTCAAAACGTAATATCGCCTTAGGTCGGATTTTTAGGGTCTGACAATTTGACGACTCTGTTGGGGAAATTTTAGAGGGTTCGGGCTCATTATATTCGCTTATTGCCATGCTTTTTGAGTTTTTATATTTTATTGACTTCACCATTCTAACTTTGTTTTTTTGTGACAGGTACATATTTTTAGAGTTATTAACTAACGTTTTCTTTTTTGTGGCATTGTTTATATTCGCACACACACCACTTTAGCGTAATCTCCAAAACGCCTAAAACCCAGGGCGACTAGAAACCCCAGAGGTTTAGTACGGTACGACCGGAGCGGCTGGGCCGCCGGTACGGCTCGGAAAAACTCTACTCGCTTGTGAAGGTCTTATGATTCCTATGATGGGGTGAGGAAACCACCTTATCGGGAACCTGTCAATGGAACCTACCTTGTAGAGCAAAGCCACACATTTTTCTTACCCCCTAACATGATCTGTTTTTTTTGTTGTAAATGTTATCATTACTGTTTGTATACTTTTATTTCTCATGCATTCGTCTCATTGCATTTTTTTTTAAAGAATAAAAAAAAAATCCAAAAAAACTTTCCTTTTTTTTTTCTTCCCAGCTAATTGTTAGTCATTTAGTTGTATACTTTTTCTTTTCAAACTTGCATTTCGCATGCATTGTTTTTTTAAAAAAAAAAAAAAACCTCTTACCTGATTTTTTATTTATTTTAAACTTGCGTTTCATACGCATTGTTTTTTTTCTTAAAAAAAATCTTCAGGTAAGTTGTGATTTTGGTTAGCGTGTCGCGCATGTAAAAAAACATTTTAGAAAAAAAATTTAATTTCCCTTTAGCTATTAGAGCTTCTAATTTCGAACGTGCATTCCATATGCATCATTTCAAAAAATTTACCTGAATTGTTTTATTTTAAATAATGCATCCAGTATGCATTATTTTTTAAAAAAACTTTTTAGATAAATCGTAAGCTCTCTTAGTTTTAGGGCTCTTTGTTTAAAAAAAACTTTTTACCTGATTTTTTTTAAAAGATGTGCATCTCATATGCATTATTTTCGAAAAAAAACATTTCAGGTAAATTGTAATTTTTCTTAGTTGTAGAACTTTCATTTTTAAGTTTGCATCTTGTATTTATTTTTTTTTGTACATCTCATATGCATTTAAAAAAAAAAAACTTTTCACTTGATTTTTTTTATTTTGAGCAACTAGGATGCATTGATTTTTTTTTCCTCATAAAAAAAAACACAAAAAATTCAGGTAACTTGTAAGTTTTCTCAACTGTACAACTTTCACCTCATGTACATCTCATAGGCGTTGTTTTAGGAAAAACGATTCTTTTTTTTTAGATTGTAAATCTTCTCTTAGTTGTTGAGCTTCTAATTCCAAACATGCATTGCATTTGCATTTGTTTTTATAAAAAAAATTTCACCTGGATTTTTCATTTTGTACATACATTCCATATGTATCATTCAGGTAAACTGGTTGTAAATTGTAAGTTTCTTATTAGTAGAACTTTAACTTTCGAGCATGCATGAGCATTTAAAAAAAAAAAACTCAAAGTGTCATTCATTTTTATCTAAGGTGTATTGCACTTTTCGGTAAGATCGTCTCAACTTTCGCATGAGTTAACGTTTTAAAAAAAAGAGATTTGATTCTATTTTTTGAGAAAATAGTTTAAATGTGCAGTTGAGTGCGACCATACGAGTTTAAACAAAGGACGAGAAAATCTTTTTGAAAAAAATCTGTTTTTGAGCATTTATCATGTGTTCGAGTCAGATGGTGCACTCGGCAAACTCAGTAAACTCCATAATGATGCAAAACACCTTAGATCATAAATTTTGATTCCCTTTTAAAAAAAATAAAAATTATGAAATGAATGACATTAGAGCTTTCAAAAAAAAAAATCATGCATGATTTCTCGTATTCTCTAGACTGATTTTTCATTCACTCTTCACAGGTACCCTTGGATATGTATCTGGTACATACGAGTGGTGTCAGCCAAATGTGGGAACATAAAATGAACGTGCAGCCATCTAGTCGCACGAAGAACTAATTGCGCACTCGGGATATCCAACGCTCAGGTACGATGAATTGTGCTTGATTTTTCTTTGAGATTTGAGTGTCCCTACTCTTTTTGCAGATCAGACGACCACTTCGACGAGATCGCAACCACGTGAAGTGTGACTGCTCCAAAGAACTTACATGTCAAAATTCCACCCACCATATGTGGAATTCATACGCGTCCCCGAACCAAGATGTACATCTGTTTTACAGTGAGGTCTAAAACGGTCGGTGGTAACCAAGGGGCATCTCCTATTGAGATCAGTCATGTCTGAAGATGAGAAAATATCAAGAGATCATCAAGAGTCTCGTGAAGATTCAATGTGCTGATCAATGAACATTTTGGATGTCAAGCAAAGAGAACATTATTGTTGGTGCCTTCCATCAGAGGTCCATGGGCGTTTACTTTCCGGCAGGTGTTCATATACAAGTTGAGATTTCTAGATGGAGCAGGAAAATCAGGACATGCAACAGATCCATTCACATATGGAGCAAATTTCCATTAAAAATGTCAGGCACCCAGGTAAGAAAAGTTGTGATCATTTTTATCCCCGAAATTTGAGTTTTTCCTTACTCATTGTGCAGCTCGGATAATCATCCAAATAAAAGCCTCTGAAGAGCACATCTCGTGCACAACCCTTTGCTCGCCAACCATTCTTGTGTCAGTTGCCGAATTTATCTCGCGCAATATCTGTGCCCCAATGCGGACTACTCCACATCATCCATGTGTGTTCATTGGCCAGGCCATTCATCCTGCATGCGACGAGCCTAACCCGGTAGGTGCTAGCCATGGGGCATCCCCAGACGAGATTGAGCAATAACCGGGGCACTTGAGAAGCCGAGATTAGAAATCACTGTCTACGTCATCCATTGGTTGTAAGGTCCATCCAGGGCGTCAACACGATCGACATATTTTGACTCAATCAACTGAGTCCTTCTCTAGAAGATGTTTTGAATTAGAAATTTCAGATTTGCCATTAGGGGAATTTATATAATTGTTGTTGATTATTTTCGTTAAATTTTCTTTAAAAAAAGCAAAAAAATCAACAACAAAAAAAAGAAGCAAAAAAAGCAAAAAAAGAGCAAGCAAAAAAAAAAAAACAAAAAAAGCATTTTTCTTTAGGCCCATAGCCGCCCTTTAATTGGCTACCGATAAAAACAAAGAGAGTGCTCATGCATATTTTGTGAGAGCAATGAAGAAATAGAAGGGTCACAGTTGTCCCTAAATGAACTACAAATAAAAAGGGTCTCAGTCGTCCCTAAAATGACTACAAAGAAAGGGCCACAACCACCCTTCAAATGGCTACGGATAAAGAGCGCTCCTGCCACAGCAAAAGTGGGAAATAGGTGAAAGGGCCACAGCCTCCCTCCAAACGGCTGCAAATAAAAGAGTGACCTCGCGAACCCTGTGAGGGCGGGAGAATAAAAAGGGCCACAGCCACCCTTAAAATGGCTACACAAAAAGAGTGATCTCGCGAACCCGGTGAGGGCGGGAAAATAAAAGAAAGGGTCACAGTCGTCCATCAAACGGCTACAGTCAAAAGAGCGATCCCGGAACATCGATGGCGGATATTAAGTGAAAGGGCCACAACCACCCTCAAAATGGTTACATACAAAGAGTGTTTCCCGGATCAGAGACGAAGAATGAAGGGCCACAGCCACCTTCCAGATGGCTACAATCAAAAGAGCTTCCGCAATTGAAAACGGTGAGAAAAAAAGTCACAGTCACCCTCCAAATAGCTACAAATACTCCCGCATCGAGGCGGAAAATAAAGTACGAGTCACAGCCACCGTTTAATCGGCTATCAAATAAAGAGTGCTTCCGCTAGGTTGAAAACCCGAAAGGGCAGCCTAGGCAAAATCAGGAAATGAGAGGCATGGTTGCAAGTTCAGAAATTGCAATCATGGCAAAAGGAGAGAAAATAAAAAACCGAGGGGCACGGTCGAAAATCTCTCAATCGGCCGTGGAAAAAGGAGAGAAAAAAGAGAAATTCTCAACAAAAAAAAAGAGAGAAAAAGAAAAAAAAAAAAAAAAAGATCCAGCTAGGTTGTCGCACAATGCACAATTTAGGCAAAAATTAGGGACAAATACTCATACGCAAGCAGCGTCTTCCAGAGTCAACTTCACGGCAAGCGAGACGGTTACAGTCTGCTCTCGCAGGTCGCATTCCAAGGATGAGTAGGACTGTTACAGTATGTTCCTACGAGTCAACTTCAGGGCAAGTGGGACGGTTGAAGTCTGCTCTCGCGGGTCACCATTCAAGGATGAGTAGGACTGTTACAGTCTGTTCCTACAAGTCACAACCGACAATCATGATCTGAAGTTTTCCAGCTTCCTGAGAGTCAACCTCGACGAACGAAGCCTTAGTATTCAGCCTTCGCAAGTCACGCCACTAGAGGCACTTCTCCAACAGACGCCACTAGAGGCTCTTCTCCGACATACGCCGCTAGAGGCATCACCAAAGGGTCTCCGGTACGGTCTGACGTAGAGGTCTTCCGCCACCAGAGAATTACCAGAGGTTTTCCGGTACGGCCTGACGTAGAGGTCTTCCGTTACCACTCGCCACTAGAGGCATCACCAAAGGTTCTCCGGTACGGTCTGACGTAGAGGTCTTTCGCCACCAGAGATATCACCAGAGGTTTGCCGGTACGGTCTGACGTAGAGGTTTTTCCGTTACCACTCGCCACTAGAGGCGTCACCAGAGGTTGTTGGTACTGTTTGACGTAGAGGTCTTATGTTACCAATCATCACCAAAGGTTTTACTTTATTGCACGCCACTGGAGGCTTTTTCTTGTCGCTCGCCACTAGAGGCATCATCGATCAAGATTTTACTTTTCCGCACGCCACTGGAGGCTTTACTTTCTGCACCGCCAACGAAGGCACCGCCAACAGGGGCACCGCCGACCGAGGCTTTACTTTCTGCAGCGCCAACGGAGGCACCGCCAACAGGGGCACCGCCGACCGAGGCTTTACTTTTCTGCACGCCACTGGAGGCTTTACTTTCTGCACTACCAATGGAGGCACCGCCAACAGGGGCATCACCGACGAAGGTTCTATTTTCTGGCACCGCCAACAGGGGCACCGCCGACGAAGGTTCTACTTTCTACATCGCCAACAGGGGCACGCTAATAGAGGCACCGCCAACAGGGGCACCGCCGACAGAGGCTCTACTTTTTTTGCACTTTCCGAAATAAGCCAGGAGTTTCCTTGAAGATTCGAAGACTCGAAAGAAGATATACTTCCCAACCAAAATTAGTGTTTACTCGTCTTTGGAAAAATCCCCTCGAACTTGTTCTACGGGAATTCGCCCAAAGAGTGGCAAGCTGTAAACACCTAATTTTGGTCCGCGCGTAGCACGTTCAAAATGTCACGCGTCAAAAAGGAAGTATTTAAATATGGAAGGTCGCGAAGTTTCTAAAGATAGGACTGGCTTAAAATAGGATAGTGTATATGCATTATTTATTGTAAAATATTTAGAAAATATATTATGTGTATTTATGGTGAAATACATAAATATATATGTATATTTTCGGAATATTAAATGCATATTTTTTTTTTTCAGATTTTATTTTCCTAGTTTAGGGGTCCTAGTTTAGCTATAAATAGGATCCTTTTACATGTAACAGAAACACCACAAACAATAATAATACATCAGTTTTCGGAACCCGTGCAAATTTGTCATGTAGTGAATTTTTTTTATTTTTTTTTGGATCTGCCATGGCCGACCTGAGCTCCCCGGCGACCCTACCTTCGACCACCGGCCGCCGTGACCTCGCCACTCCCTCCACGTCGTCATTTCACCTGCCAGCGACCGCCCCCGTGTCCGCCATGGTTCCGACGCCTGACCCTCTCTCTCTCTCTCTCTCTCTCTCTCTCTCTCTCTCTCTCTCTCTCTCTCTCTCTCTCTCTCTCTCTCTCTCTCTCTCTCTCTCTCTCTCTGCAACAGCAGCAGCAGCCAGTCCGACCACCGGCGAGCCCACCTCCGCGCTACCCGCCGGAGAAGTTCCACCGCTGCCAGCCCAGATCTCGCCGCGCCGACCGCCTTGCTGTGACCTCGCAGCAGCCCAGTCACCGGAGCCCCCTCTCGTCACCCCCATCCCGGAAACCACCCGTCGTTCCGCCTGCCCAGCTCCATCGTTCGCTCCGGCCACTGTGGTCCGCTGCTCCGGCCGCTGCCCTGCCCTCCGGTGCCACCCCCTTTCGCTGCCGCCGGAACCTCCAGCTCCGGTGCCTGCACATCCCGCTGTTGAAGACGAAGGTCCATTTATTATTATTATTATTATTATTATTATTATTATTATTTTTATTTCATTTAATTATGTATTATTTTATTTTGTTGTATTATTATTATTACTATATTATTTTAAATTAGATGTTTATATGTGATTAGATAAATTTGATTAGGTAGAGTGTTTAATTAATCAAGTTATATGTATGATTAAATATGTAATATGTTATTTATGTTGTTTAAGCATGTTTGATAATTTTTGGTGTTTTATATTTCGTTTTAATTAGGAGTTATAGATTTCAATTCGTTTGTAGGCTTAGATTAATATTTGATAATATTTCGCACATGATAGAAATTTAATTAAATCTTGGCATCGTTAGATTAATTTGTGACATGTGTTCAGATAGTGAAATTGGCAAATTTGTGAATTGAGTATCGAAAGGCCGTGATTAATTCCATGTGTTTTAATTCGTAATAGAACCCCCGAACACAAATTTCTTATCGTAGAGCGATTTATACCTAGGTGTTTAATTCGTTACTCGCTTAGGTAAATCTAGGATTCTAGTTAGCCTAATAATTAACTAGTGGCGACTATTCCAAAATTGCACGTTTTCAAAATGTAATATCGCCTTAGGTCGGATTTTTAGGGTCTGACATAAATAAAAAATAGGTACGCGAATTTGAAATTGTCAAATTTGAGCAAACCGAATGAGAGTCGAGGGTTTGACCAAAAGTTTTGGTCAAACTCTCGAATGGGATTCAAGGGTTTTACCTCGAGTTAGACCTAAATTTGAAATTAAAAAAATTAAATTCTAGCATTAATAAAAAAACTTTAAAAAAAAATCCAACATTCAAATTGATCCTAATATTTAAAATACAAACCATAGAATTTTGTTCCTTCAATTATCTAAATAATGTACATTACATTGCAATTATGCAAACCAATCAACAATTAAACACTAAAAATGTTCATAATTAAATAAAATAGCATCAATTTACCTCAAATTGGTAATTGCCCAAAATTACGAAATTTGGGTTTTGAATTTGGAGCAGCTACTTCGGCGAGCGACCTTACGGTATCTGGAATTGGCTACCTATGACGAGCAAACAGCTGGCTGGCGGGACGAGGCCAAGCAACGACGAGGCGGTGGAGCTTCGGGCAGGTTTAGGGGTGGAGAAAAACGGCAAGGCGGGTGCTTCGGGCGGGCGAAGGAATGACTGGCGGGTGCGTCGGCAAAGGAACGGTGCGCGAGCGAAGGAATGACTGGCGGGTGCGTCGGCAAAGGAACGGTGCGCGAGCGGAGCAGCTGACTAGTTCACTAACGCAGAGAGAAGACGCAGTGAGTGTGAAAAACAGTTGGTTAATTCTCCGTTAATAGAGAAGAAGCGGGACATAATGAGGAAGAAGTTAAAATTATGTTGGTCAAACCCTCAAATCTCATTCAAGGGTATGCCAGTTTGTGCAATTTTTAATTTATGATACTTAATTGTGTAATTTTAAATTATAATATACTTATTTTGGTAATTTTCTCATACGGTTATTTTCCATAAAATTAATTCTCGGAGAAGTTTGTCAGAGTTTAAAGACCTTCATCAATAATCAAACGTTAGGGTTCCGATTTTTTCTCTCTGGGACTTCGACCTTCAAATTGGAGAAGCTTGTAAGACCTTCATCATCGTTGCGATGTACGGATACAGAGGGTAATTCGATAACCTCCATCTTTACGCCTTAATTTTACAAAAGCATTTTTTCCCCTGTGCTTTCTGTACAATTTGCTATTGGTTGCTGCTAACAGACATGCTGGATTAGGCGTAATTTTTTTTAATAATTGAATCGAAGGTTACTTTCACACGAACCTGCGCTGAATTTGTGATCCAAACCGAACTTTCATACGCAATTGTCTAAATTTCCAGTCTAAGGTTGTTTGTCTCTGCCCTGCAAAATATACCTAGTCAGTTCTTCTAAAATTAAAGAAAATGTTCACCTTTGATCTGTGGTGTGTAAAGAAAGAGGAAATTCGTGGCAGGTCACGTCTCTGTATGAATGTTCTGAATAGGGCGCCCTCTGGTTAGTCAACAATATATTGTTACTACCTTGTTATCGTAGATGAATTGGGGCATTATTTGTGCTTTCTTCATTGCATACTGCTCAGTTTCACTGTACCTAATTGTTTTGCTGCCATGGGAAGTTTTGTACATGAACTAATAGGTACCTTAGTATGGCTTACAAAGGAGTGGCAAATCATGTATTCGTGCATGTTATCGTGAGTGTCAATAAGTTTATCATGTTTGTTATGCTTACAAACAGGATAAGAATTTTTTGTGCATGTTCATATCATCTTATTTTGCTGTGTTCATTTAGTTTTCCGTACTTCCTGATATGAGATTTTAAGCAAATATCGAATAGTGAACATCTAATAGCAAGGACTATGAATCTATATATCAGAATTTGTAATTCCTTAATGAAGAACCGATCAACTCTCATAATTTAGAAGCTGATTAAAGTTATGAAGTCTCTTAAATACAACTTGTTCAGAGAAGTACTCAAAAATCATATGTAACAGCACAACATTATTGTTTGTGTCGTGTTGTTCTACACAAACATGACATGGTAGTTATCATGTGTTACTGTGTTTGTGTTGCCGTGCTATGATTTTGTGACTAATGTCAAATGTATACACGAACGCATTCTTTTTCCTTGACTGCTCGTGTCATAGAATCATGTTTTGTTAAAAAAATGTCTGCCGTAATGTGACATTCTCCGGTTGCAGCTTTGCTCAATTTCAGATGCACCATTGTTCAATTATCTCTGTGCTATACTTCCTTTTGATATTCTCACGATCTTTTTGCATGCCTAATTTCCACAAGTTTATGAGATAATTACAATCTACTGTTGTATCTACTGTATAAGGTTTTATATAAATAAACTCCCAAAACTCTACGGAGTGAACCTTGAAGTTGATACATAGCCTGTATCAATAACGGTGCTGCTGCAACTACGAGGTTATTGATATATCATGCATTTTGCTTCTCTGGGTGTTTGGTATGTGTCTTAGGAGGGTGTAATAGACAATGTAGGAATAGACAATAGGTAGATGAAAACGTGGGTGGGCTCGGTTATATTAACGGGACAAGGGGGGATGTCTGTTTTTGTTTTCTATGGAATATTGAAGGGCAATATTGGGAAGCGGGGGGGTTTCTGGGTACGAGGTCGGCTCAAAGAGACAAAGAATGATGGAATCAAATCCCTACTTCGCAGTTCAACCCTATGTTGGATTCAGTCATGGATTCCAGCCTCCACCATTTCCAGTGGTTCGACTCAGGGGACTTCCATTCGACTGCACCGACCTAGACATCTGCAAGTTCTTTGCCGGACTGGACACAGTGGACGTGCTTCTTGCCACCAAGAACGGGCGATTCTCAGGAGAAGCATTTGTTGTCTTTGCAGGTGACATGCATGTTGAGTTTGCTCTCCAAAAGGACCGACAAAACATGGGGCGAAGGTATGTCGAAGTTTTCAGGTGCAAAAAACAAGATTACTATACCGCTGTAGCTGCAGAGGTGAACTATGAAGGAAACTACTACGATATGGACTACCATGAAAGCCCTGCACCGTCTCGGGCTAACAAGACGTTCAATAGCAGTAAAGATCAGATGGAGTACAGTGAGATTCTGAAGCTTCGGGGCCTTCCGTTTTCTGTGAAAAAATCTGAGATTGCAGAGTTTTTTGCAGAATTCAATGTGGGTGAGAGCAAGATTCACATTGCTTGTAGGCCTGATGGTAAAGCTACCGGGGATGCGTTTGTGGAGTTTGGCTCGGTTGATGAGGCAAAGCAAGCGATGGGTAAGGATAGGATGATGATTGGGTCGAGGTATGTCGAGCTTTTTCCTTCAACCCGTGACGAGGCTCGTAGAGCCGAATCAAGGTCTCGACAGTGATTGTCAGTCGGGGGGAATTGATGTACTCTGTAGCATCTTAATAGTCAATCATAGCTAGTAAAACACTTATATTCTGACAGTTGCAACATTTTTGGATCTAGATGCTGTGGAAGAGTGAGTGTTCATGTGATTTGAGCTCTTTCTGGTTGGTTATTATTCACTAGATATTTTGCAAAATATATATTTAAATTATTGTAGTTTAAAGTTACTGAAATAATTTAAATAGAAAAATTTAGAAATAATAGTAGATTTAATTAATTTTTCCATAAAATAGATTTAAATAGAAAAACAAATGTATAACATGATGTTTATTTTAGTAGTCTAAATTTGATTGTTTAGACATAAATATTCATGTTTTCAAATTTTACTATTTCTTTTAATCATTTAATCAAATTGAATATCTATACAAAAATAATGTTGTCAGTAATATTATTGAAGAAATATTATAGTTAATAATAATAAATAAAATAAATTTGGACTAATTGTAAAAATAGAGGTCCATATCGTTGACTTGAGATGTATAGTAATTTTTTTAAAATTTATTTATTTATTTTTGCTACAAAATGTATATTAATAAAACGTAATACATTAATATAATAACTAGCTACTAACCCCGCGCACCGCGCGGGAGAAAAATTTCAAATATAAGTAAGATTATAAAAATCAAACTATAATGTTATTTAAAAAAATTTAATATAATGTTATGGATATAAAATTAATTAACAGTAATGCAAGTATCTAATGCGAGTTATTATTCAAAATATTTTATAACGGTGAATAATCAACATTATATATCATGACATCTACACTAATATAATATAAAACTTAAAAAAAAATTACATTTACTTAGTTTTATTTGTTGATATTACTGAGTAATTTTAAATTTGTTTTTGTTTAAATTGTTTCATATGCACATGAAAATAATATATTTAAATTAACATAAATAAATAAGATATTATATTTAGTTAATATATAATTATTAAGTAGTAAATGTTTGATCAATTAATAAGAACATGCAGTATACAAAATTGACGAATTAAAATCAAAATACACAGTACTAACTTTTTGGTAAATCGTAAGCATATATAACGCCATGGCAAAAATATAAGCATATCTAACGATAATCATTCTATTTTATTTGTAGATATGTTGATTTACACGGTCATGATGAAGTATGGATTTGATAAAGACATCTTTAATATGTGCATGTTAAAACATTGGCAAAAATAAAATATGCATGTTAAATAAACAATGACAATTATATTAAACAACTAATGCTCAAAACTCTACATTATTATAAGATATTAAGCTTACGTTAGTTCGCACATAAACATAGGTCTCTTCTCTTGCTAAATTAGTTGTAATTTGATTCAATTTGACTATGTTGTCATATACAAAATTTGAAAAAATATCGGTGATACAAAGAAAAAAAAAACATATACATTTGTAGAAATAGTAATTTGTAAAGTAAAAGGAACAACCTACTTTATATTTGTGGTATGCAATTATATATAGTTATCACGTGTTCAATTCAAGTAATATTTTATTGAAATAAATCGGAGGAAAAAAAAGAAGAAGATAAAAATCCAATTAATTAATTCTTAAGAAAATGAATTTATCATCCTCAAATAAATCTAACTAAAAGAAAGAAAAATATTATTTTATTAACTAATGCAACCTACAGTGAATTTTCTTAGTAACAATATATTATTATATATAAAAAATATTAAATATTAATTAATAATGAGACATGTAATATTGTTTTTGGTCAAATATAGGAAGTGAAATATTTTTTCTCATATATTATTAGGAAATAATGTAAATTTTTCTTAGTAACAATACATGTAGATTTTTGGACTGATGAATTGAACCTACCTAACTAATTAAAAGTTAATACCCCATCTTCTCTTGTTTCAATTATTTTTCTTGAATGTAATGCGGATTGATACTTGCTTGCACTAATAAAGAGTTTTATGTCTAGAGAAGTTTGATTTTCTTTATGTAGAATAGTATATATTTAGTGGTGTATCATATATTTGGAATATATTAAAAATTTATATTTGAAATATTTTATTTAATCTTATTTAATGTTATATATAATTTGGAACCTACCTATATTGACCGGAAATGTCGGGGTCCGAGATTGCCATGGTTAACTCTTCATTCCACACCGGATTTACGTCCTTTGGCACAACCCTAGTCTTCAACTTTAGATCATATATATATATGAAGGAATTAGAATCAAAACAAACATAATAACTACAAAGGTGGTGCAATTCAAAGACATACCTCTTTCGCGATCCTGATCACTGCGTACGTAGGGATCATTACACACATTGTGAACCGCAAGGTTATGGCCGCGCTAGCTTGACCTGGATTTTTAAAAGACACGACAACCCGTACATAGTGCATAATCTATAGTACATGTTATCGTGTTTGTGATGATATTAAGATTAAAAAAGTGCATGTAATGAAATAATCCAAAGTGGCATTACAAACTTGTCTCTTGAAGTACATATTTCTTAACATATGACCGTTAATATTTGTGATGTGATCTAGGATTTAACTCTGCGATGGTTCACATTCTAGATTACACCTACGATAACAATACACAATCTCTTGTTAGCATATAATGCATATTATCATGTTTGTTATGATATGTGAAGTGACATTATAATTACAAACCTGACTTCCGATAATTTGTTAACTTTAGACTCCACTATCGCGAGGGTTTTGCCTTCAACTGCTAGTCAAATCTGATCGGTCTTTCGCATATAACGACTTCTACTGACGTCCAAGCTTCGGTTATGCTGTAAGGAGGTACTGTAGATGATTCGAGTATTGATGGGAGACATGAAAACTCGATGGTCAGTTTGCCAAAGTTGAGTAGGGATGTTCAGCAGGCTGGTGGAGTAGGCACGATTGTGGCCTAGAGGGTTCAACAGAGGGTTCCATGGCCGATCACTTTTTAAGCGCCAAGACTCGTCAAAGTTGTGATCCGTTATACGTGCATCAAGATGATGTTTTGGTAGGGTTTACGTTGCATATATAGAGACCTATATATGAATGATAATTGACAGTACTCTATATGTTATTATATAAATAAAATATTGTCTACAATATTTAATTACTATATTAGTTGTGCTTACGTTTATCTTTATTATATATATAATATATATACTAACTTTAATTAGGGTTTAATTTAGTCATGTTATTATTATATTTATATTAACAAAGTAGGTATAAATATAAATATAAGAATGTTTGTTTTATATTGTTTAATATTCTGTATTACAGTTTTTTATTTTATATATTACTTTATATATATATATTTTCTATTATATGTATATATATATGCTGTTTGGTTTGTTTGTATGAATGATATGAATTGTTTATTATTATTATTATTATTATTATTATTATTATAAGTTTACTAATTAAATTTTGTATTATATATGTATATATGCCGTTCGGTTTCTTTGTATGTGATATATTGATTTTTAAACATGATTTTTTTATTATTCCATATATACGGCTTTATATACACTACATATTATTTATTATTCTATTTATATACTATGCTTACGTGGCGTCCTATGGTCTTTCGGAGCCAAACTGTATAGATAATGAATTTAAAATGAAACTTTTAATTAATTTGTTTCTTTAAATTGCGTAGATACCAAAATAGGAGATAAAAATATTTCTTAATTTTCAATCAGAGCACCTCCAATAGGAAGTGCCTAGTGCCTCCACATCAGCAGACACGTCACTGCCAACTCATCAAAGTGGCACTGCTACAGTATTTGCTACAGTAAATGACACTGTAAAATTGGCACTCTCTCCAATAGTGGAGGTCAAGTTCCACTTCTACATTGGGACCCACATAATTTCATAATTTAAATATAATTTTTGCATTATATATAAATTGTATATCATTATATATAAATTATATATTCATATTTTTTTACAAATACGGACATGAATAAATAATGAGATTCAAGTATTAGATGTTTTAATTAAAAAAAAATAGGGAAAATATATACAAAATTATAAAAATGTAATTGAATTTTTTAATAAAAATTTACATTCTATAGGGATAAGAAAATAACCGGGCCGGTCTGTTCGGAACTGGTATAGACTGGACCGGTTCCAAACAGACCAATTATGCGAGATGAGAACCAGACCAAAAACCAGTAATATACTTCTCAAAAAATTGATTTTTGACTGGACCAGACTGTTTTGAACTGGTTTTTAACTGGATCAGTTTTGTCGGAGGATCGGTTTTTTGTTTTAATTAGGGTAAATTTGTATAGGAAAATGGGTCGGACCAGTTTTGAACCGAACCAGACTTTTTTTACAGTTCCAGTCCAAAATCGGTCCAGAATTTTTAGTGCTAATTTCAAATTCAGTCCAGACCGGACCATACTGTTTTAATTAGTACCAATCAAGTTCGGAACATATTCGGGCCCGACCGGTTCGTGCATATCCATAGTTCTCTATTGTCAATTCATTGCAATAATTACACGTTACTTGACCAATGTAAAATTACTATTAGGTGCAGTCTCCATGCGGCATGCAGATTGATAAGTATAATTGTTGATATAATAACATTGATCAATCAAATTAATTGAATCTATTATTTCACCATAATTAGTGTATATCTGTTATACGTTGATTGACATATCTTAATTCAACATCATCAACATATTCACGTTTATGTACGTCCATAATCATATCAGTAAATCGATTATTGCATTAATCATGTGTTTGTATATATGATTTCCAATATATGTAAATTACAAATATATTATATATACATCATTCTAAAAGTATAATTATTATAATAATTTATCGTAAAAGATATATTTCTTTCATATATAATAATATAATATAATATAATACGTAAAATATATAAAAATATATATGCATTAAAATAATATAATATTTTGTAGTAATTATTTTCCATATTTAATAATTTGAAATGTTATACTATTTCAAAATTTAGAATTAACGGTTATTCAACATGGTAACATATAAACAAATTAGATATGGAAATTTTGAAATTGATTCAAAGTTAAAAAGTAATAATTTTGGTTCGTGTCGTTATTTATGTTACATAATATTCAAAATGACTGATTACGGCTATTGTCTATCCGACTTAGCGTAACCGAATATATATATAATCAAAGAGATGAGCAACACAATCGAATAAAATAATATTAAAAAGTTGGCACCGACATGAACAGTAACTTGGGAGTTCCTACTAGTAGGCACTGTCCCACTTCACTATTCATTCAATAATGGCAAAACAGTAATATTAGTAATCCTAGTCACGCCTAGTGGCGCCTAGTCAGCGTCCAGTGGCAAAAATTGGAACTAGGCACTCCCATTTTGGAACAAGGCACTCCTATTGAAAATGCAAGTGCCTATTTAATCATTACCAGTAGGGACCAACAGTAAATGGCACTAGGCACTAGGCTTTCTCTACAATAATAAATTTAAAACATGGAACTAGGCACTTGGCACTAGGCACTACTATTGGAAGTGCTCTCAATCAATATTTTATATCTATATTTATAGAACCACAACTAAATTAGGAAACGATGACTGAACGAATCGTCCACGTGTCAGTCATAGGGCTTCCGGTGCCGAATTAATATAATATAGTAGATATAGTAGATGTTGTTGGTAACATGATAGAAAATGTATATAAAATTAATTTAACAATATTAAATAAAATTTTAATAACTAAATGAATGTACTATAATTTTTAATTGAAACTTACAAAATAATAAGTACTAATTTTAAAAATATTAATTGATATTGTTAAATGAAACTTACCAAAAATAAATAAAACATTTTTTAAAATTGAATGGCATGTTTTAGAGCAATTTTAACAGTATAAGTGTACACATGACATTGTCACTTCATTAGTGAGAATTAGATAGATGTGGACCAATAAGATGTTTCGAGTTTGACATGTAAGCGCGTCATTAATTTTATTACTTGTCACATTTCTATACAGTATATCCAAATTAGATTATATGAAAAAATAATACTGCTTGCATATGTTACATTTACATACAAACACTTATAATTATAAAAATAAAAATGACGATGACACTTTTCATATATTGCATACTACTCTCATGAAAGAAAAAAATATTATCAAGTATTTTTATTTATCTAATTATAAGTGTGACATTTGGATTTTTTTTTAAATGTGAGAAAAAATGTATCAAGTATAATATCACTAGAAAGTTAAGTTCCCTAAAAATTTATAAATCCCAAAACCACTCATTCAATCTTAAAAACAATCTCATTTTTTCTTCATCTGTTTCATTTAACAATCAACACTAATTTCATTAAAATATTACAATTAAATTAATTTATATACTTTTTCTTTTGTGTAACGTGCAATGTTATTATATTGATGTATCGTTTGTGCTTAAGCAGTTATACAAATTTTTTCATAACAATTCTGACAAATTTAAAGAAAACATAACAATTGACATCTAGAAAATTTACTTTTAGACTATAATATAAAAATCAATTATGCATAATTATTTTTATTCTAACATATATTTGGTAAAATATATATAATCAAATTGATCCTTATTTTTACAATAAATAATAATTTAGTTTCGTTTATTTATTACTATGAAATTACTTATAATATTTCTTATATAATTTTACTAATATATTTAATTATGTATAAATCTATTCGATTTTGATAAATAATTAATAAATATAAACTTATGAAGGATGAAAATTTATATCTAAGTAATCTTTTTACGCTATTATAATAATTAATTAGATTATATGTGATAAATAAATTATATTCTATATTTTTAATTACATAAACCAGAAAAATTATTGTACAAATTTGGTGGTGGTGAGAAATAAAAAATAAAATAAATAAATAAATATCATTTTAATATGTTATTATATTCTATATTAAAATATACATATACTAATTTTTATCAAAAACCAAATTTAATATCAAACTTGATAGTTCGAATATCAAAATAAAATTATTAAAAAAAGGTTAGCAAAAAAATAAATTTGTATTGGTAAAAAAAAATATCAACATTTTTAGTATTTATTTGATTGTCATTAACAATTAATATTGATTTACAAAAAACGGAAAATAAATGTTATGGGTTCCAACATGCAATTAGGAAGTTCAGAGGAAATCTAAGTGCTTATATTAGTCTACATGGAATCGACATGTCATCAGTGAGATACTTGAGTTGACATGGATCAATAGAATAACTTTATATTGACATGTAACCGATTCATTTTGTTACTTGTCAAATTCTATATATCCTATTAGAATTATATTATATAATATAGATAGATAGATTCTTAATTCTTTTTTTTTTTTTTTGGAATCCCATGATTCTTCATCATGGATCTAAAATAAATGTAGTAAAATTTTAAAGAGTTAAGTTCATGCAAAGAACCTATTTAGTGTCTCAGGTTTACCTCATGTGTTAATTTGGTGTATCATAATTAAAATGTTATTTTCGACCTATATTTGATGTCTCCATCAAATTTTGGAGTTAAATTTGACAGAACTCAGTCATGTGATCAGCACAAGACCGAATAAAATTTAAAATGACCATATTAACCCCGGCTGGAATCAGAGATAGGTAAAGCCCTCATACGGCGTATTTTTTTGAAACGAAGCCCTCGGTAACGCGACATAAAGACTCCTTTGTTTTTGTGATTGAATAATTCCTCCTCCATCTGTTGCGGCGAGGACTCCTTCCCCTTCTTCAAACTCCGATTCGTATTTTTGATAGACCAGAATCAGAGGTGGGTGGTCGGAATTAGAGGTGGGTAGCCGGAATTGGAGGTGGGTGGCCGGAATCGAAGGTGGGTGGCCGAAATCGGAAAAGTGGCTTTGTAAAAAAAATAAGAGGCAAATTGTCTTTTTATATCATTCCGTCAAAATTAACTCCTAATTTGGACGGAAAATCAAATCGCAACAAAAATGAAACCCGAGACACCAAATATTAACAATTTAATACTGAGACACCAAACTGACGCATGAGATAAATCTGAGATATTAAATAAGTTCATTTCCCTATTGATAGGGGAGAGAAGAGGATCACGTTGGTGGTGGCATGTGATTGGTAGTTGATGACGAAGTAGAGGCGATTAAATTCGAGTATATAAGTGGCAATTGAAAAATGAGCAAATAGGAAACTAAGAAAAAGTTTTTTGAAGATTAAAAAAAATAATTTATAGGATCACAAATGTGATAAATTGGTAGTTTCTTAAAGGCATCGATTAGAGTTGGAGATTTTTTTTTTTTTTTTCGGTTTATGACGGGTGGTCCTAGGGGTCCCTCATTAGTAGGGCAACACATGTAGAATGTAGCGGAGATTTAGTTTATGACTTCTGATTAATGGATAGACGCAGAACCACCACACCATATTATGTGTATATACCATATTCCTAATTTAGACCTTCCATATATTGATTTTACTTCCTCTCCAAGTCTATGTAGCCCCTATATAAGGGCCCCAATGTGTGATAATAAGATCATCCTCAATTCTCTATTCTATTACCTCTCAACTTTCGTAACACGTTATCAGCACGAATTGCTCGGAAAAATCAATTTTAGCTAAATTCTATTGCATTCTCAAAGCCACCACCCAACCAAACAAACAAGTCCTAATTTCCTGGTGCAGTAACCCCTAAATCAGTCATGATCAATCCATCAACTACTATACTCGTAGAAAAGAAAAGGACTGTGAAGGCGACTTGTAGCAAAGTTGTTCGACTATAGTTCGGAGCAATGGGACACACAGATGAATAGTTTTGTCTCACTCTCAAGGGAGATTTTGTTTTTCCTTCTCTTTAATTCAATTTATTAACCTGTTAATTATTTATATTTTATATTCTAATCAATATTATTTTCTTGTGTCAGCAATACTTTGAATTTGCCCGAATCGATTTTATGGCACACAAGATATAACGCAATATATCAGATCTCGTCAAACTCAATTTTACTTACATAACATATGAACAATAATTAAGGAGTGGAGAGAAGAACCAACACGTAATCACTCAGAAAATCAAACTCAGTCATTGTCTCGCTGATTCCGGTCATTCAGCCCATAGCGATTACAGGTCCGTACTCTTAATCTCGTTGTCTTACTTGGTGGTTACAATTGCCCCGTTGATAGTTTGCTAGCTGATTTACCTCATTTGTTGTCATGAACGACTTGCTTATTAGAGTTATTTGATGTGACTGAATTGCGGGATGATGAAAGTAATTGTTGTTGTTGTTGTTGTGATTAAATCTTAACAAAACTACAGAAAGACTTTGAAAGTAGTCTCAAGCATTTGAGTAGTTTGATTTTTATCTATGTCGTCGGTATTACTAATGTTATTTTCTATCTTCATATGAGATACTATTAGTTTTATGGATCAGTTGACCAAAATTAATTATGTTCATGTTCATCCCCAAATTTCATGTTCACCGCTCTGATTTGATGACGTAAATTTTTAATGTCTAATTTCAAATTAAATCCTATCAGAGTTTATTAGATCATGTTGTTTTATATTCACCGAGTAGGCGAGTATTTTGTTACCGACCCTTTGGACCACCACCGTCCGAGTTTGAAGATTAATTGTTTTTGCTTGAGACCAAGAGATGTCAAACGTGGATTAATTTGTTTATGCAACCCAATTCTCATTTTGCTATGTACTGACATTAGAACATTTATTTTTTAATGATTGAAATTTGAGTTGGTTATGATATATATTAGTAATGTGGCAAATTAAGTAAACTGAGTACTGAAAAAAAAAAGTTATTATCATTTCATAACAGAAATAGTTATGTTGACCGAATAACTGATCATGCCTACTAGATGTGCTTCGCTTCCTAAAGAGAGTGTTGTAATTTTATAATGATAATATACTCCACTCCACTCCCTGAAGTGAGTGTTGTAGTTTGTGATTAATTATGATATCTTCTATACTACTCCATGAAGAGAGTATTACAGTGTATGATTAATGATTTCTATGAAGAATATATTACACTCCCTGAAGTGAGTGTACGGAAAATTCCACTCCCTGAAGTGAGTGTAGAAAGACTACTATTTTTCTATAAGGAGATGCTTGACTTTAAAAGATAAAATAATTAGCATCATCATGATATCAATATAGAAAGATGATGCCTCTTACAAATAAAGAATGCATGAAAAGAATGCAAAGTCCAATTGATTTGGAAGAATGATACTTTTGAGAAGCGCGGTGACGCAAGTAGAAAATTGATGATATTATGCAGCGCGAAATTTGATAATTTTATGAACGCAATGACATTAGGCAATGTTTGGCCTTATTGATAGAAAATAAAAATATTTGCATATATTACTCGTTAATATCGAGATATTGCGATTACAAAAGATGCACTCTTTATGAATGACGGATCCTGAAGATCTGATATTACGATCTTGAAGATCAATTTTTCTGAATATTTATATTTATATTACTTTAAAATTCCGCATTATAGTATTTACAGTTACCTTTTTATTTATTGTACTGCATTTTATTTATTATATACATTTATTCATATGCTAATTGCATTTCATTATAAAATAATCCCGAAGATTAAGACTCATACAGAAGCTCAAAGATTATTAATTTTAGGATCCGAAAGATCCTAGAATGTACGAAAAAAGGGGATCTGAAACATTGTATTTGTGAATTAAAGATCTTCATGTATACAAAGAAATCATGTATATCATGAATTATTATAAGGGATCCTGAAGATCATAAGAGATCATGAGTTATAAATAAAGGATCCTGAAGATCCTAAAGATCTTAAATTATGAACAGAGATCCTGAAGATCCTGAATTATAGGATTCTTTAAAGATCTTTAAAGATCTCGAGCTACGCATAAGAATCATTTATTATTATTATTATTATAAAGGATTGATTACTCCGCAATCATCATTATGATGACGATGAATAAAATAACAATATGCGGATTATGTTACAAGAGATACATGACATATTCTTACATAAATATGAAAGATATACATATCAGTTAAACCAGAAGTTTACTAATGCACATAGAGGTAAACCAGAAGTTTTACCCATATAATACGATATTTGGCGTGACCGGTTACAGACCATTCCAGATCACTTAAGATGCGCAATAAATTATTTGGAAGAACCTGAAGATTCTCCATAAATCTTTACGATGCTTGCTCTCAATAAAAATTCGTTATGTGATCATCATCAACTATGTTCGGGATAAAATCCCTTTATTTATGGAAATTATAAAAGGTGAATATGGGCTCGTTCACCTGCCATGTGGACCGATATATTATTTTGAAAGATGCATCTACAATATGGTCACATGTGCGTTGATTATAAATTTGCAAGAACAAAATTTTCAGATTATGCAATAAAGAATAATGATATTGAAAGTTGATAATTATTGTAAGAATTAGACAATTCATTGTCAATATTTGTAGTTTACCATGAATGTTACAAAGAACCTCCAGTAAAATAGCTAAACTGTTACCAATGAGAGCAAATTGAGTATAAATGCATGTTATTTTGCAAGCAGTATAATTGTGCATCAAGCCAATTTTAAATCACAGTTCTCCCCATTACAACCAACTTTTAGTCAATAGACAAATTTCCCATATATGAATTTTATGAAGTGCGATATATATTTGAATTGCTCCACCGCAACGCACTAAGACGGGTCTTGAATGTTGGGAAAAATATGTTTGATATAAACAATTAATTGGGAACAATGACTAATATATAATTAAAGCAAGAATTGCAAATTGTCATTGATGAACAACTTTTCCCAACATTAAGGGGAGAAAAGAAGCAGCAGACAGAAAAGAGATTGACTGGAAAAAAAATGTTTTTATCTCATTTAGATTCTCGCACAATGATAATATGAACCTGAAATTCAAAGAGATAAACATTTTCAAATATTGCCAATTAAGTGACTTTATGAGACCCAGAAAGTCATAAGTCAAGTACTAGCTGCAAATGCTCCATTTTAAAATGTCCCGGCTAGACAAATTTTAATGTCAAATAATTCACGCTTGAAGCGTGTAATACCTGTTCCGAATAAGATTTTGAAAGAATAATGGAGCATAGAAATAAAATAGATAAATATGGTCTTATATTGGAGGTGATTTCTCAAAAAGGAACAAAGACATAACTAAATATGAACCCCAGAAGTGGTTCAGGTACTTGAAAGTTATTACAATAAAGGGATCTCAATGAGTTATGTCTTTAATGGGAAAATGATGGAACCATAAATATCAAGTTGTCGACAACAATTTTGAATATTATTCACGAGTGAAAATATAAAACAAGGCGAGGATCTTGAGCTCAGTATGTCAAAGAATCATTATAATTAACCAAACTTGGAAAAGACGCAAGTATTAGCATGAAAAATGCAGAAGGTGAAAACCAGTGGATAAAAATAATCTTTGCATAAATAAATTGTGTCGTAAGATATATACGCAGCCTGTGGTACAAATGTTATATACAGAATCCTGTCTATTATTATATAGATCATTTGGTGGAGCAATCACCTACTGGTATATTACTACGTTGGTAGTACATAAAACGTCATAATTTGCGTCTCGTGATATGAATTACTTAAAACTTATTCGGGTGGCTAATTTGATAGCAAAATTAAAGTGAAAATCCTAGAAGGATTGTAATGGAAAACTTTCCAATAATGTTGGATAATAAAGATATTTTACCATCTAAAAGTACGCAGACTGCTTATGGTATATTCTCCACAGTGTATAGCTCATTTCAGCTAATATATATCAGATGATATTATGCAATAAATTAAACTGATATTTGATAAGATAAATTGATCACGCTATATTCGAAAAGAGGCATCGCGTGAGGGGGAGAATTAGAAGATATTGAAACTCTTAAAGAGTTTTAAATACAAGGGTTAATAGGTGTTTTGGTCCATGATGTTTGACGACTTTTGGGTTTTGGTCCATGATGTTTATTTTTGCCTAGTTTTGGTCTCATATATTTGCTTTTTTTTTTTTTTTTTTTTTTTTTTTTTAATAGTTTTAGTCTTTCCGTTAAGTGACATGTGTAAGTCACGTGATCCACCCTAAACTTTTGATTTTGTTCAATTTAGTCCCTCTAATACTTTCCTACCTTTTTTTTGTTCAATTTAGTCCTAAAGTCTCAAAATTGACTTCTCCAATTTGGGTCAATTTTGAGACTTTAGGACTAAATTGAACAAAAAAAAGAGTTAGGAAAGTATTAGAGGGACTAGATTGAACAAAATCAAAAGTTTAGGATGTATCACGTGACTTGCACATGTCACTTAACGGAAAATATTAACGGAACGCAACGGAAAGACCAAAACTAGAAAAATATGCAAACATGTGAGACAAAAACTAGAAAAAAATAAACATCATAGACCAAAACCCAAAAGTCGTCAAACATCATAGACCAAAACACCTATTAACCCTAAATACAATCAATTTATTGATGATGTTAAAATTCAGAAGAAAGACATTGAAATGCCAAAAGTTTGGCTCGGCCTGAAGATCGAGTATTTAAGAGACTGATAAGATTATTTTCCTAAAATAAATATGTCTTAAAGCTATTTTGCATAGCTAAACACATCTATTGGGTACATTAATGGTTGTAAGAATGATAGATTTGAATAAATATATTTTCCGTCCTCGTGAGATTAATGAAGAATATAAACTTCCAGAAGTACCTTATATAGTGCTACAAGAGCGCTAATATATCTTACTAATTACAAGGAACATGATGTATTATTGGTTATATGCAAGATTTAGTTCTTCACTAATTTTTTGAAATCTGAGCAATGTTAAGAAAATATTTATGTATCTCCGAGGGACGAATTACATGAGTTTATTATCGGATTGAATCAAGTCCTAAATCACTTGCCTATGCAAAATGCAAGTTATATCATGAAATGTACCAGTATTTTGTATATATAAGGATAATGCAGGTTATATAGCTCCAGTTGAAGAATAATGTTACATCAAAGGAAACATGGCGAAATACATTTCTCTCAAGTTATTATTCACTCATGGTCTTAAGAAGAAACGTGACGTTACCATCCGACGAATTTGTTCCAGTGATTATTTAGCAGATATTTTCATGGAGGCTTTAGCAGATATTACCGATTTTCACGGAATCTACACCACTGCACTTTTTCCCCCCCCCCCTTAACCAAGCTTTTATCCCACTGGGTTTTCCTAGTAAGGTTTTTAACGAGGCAGTTTACAAAAGGGTTCCATAATTGTGTACTCTTTTTCCTTCACTAGATTTATCCCAATGAGTTTTTTCTAGTAAGGTTTTAACGAGGCACAATTCCCTTATGAACATCCAAGGGGGAGTGTTATGAAAATATATATTATGGATGTTCAATATTATGTGCATATACCATCTTCCTTAGTTAGACCTTCCATATATTGATTTTACTTCCTCTCCAAGTCTATGCAGCCCCTATATAAGGACCCCCTATGTATGATAATAAGATCATCCTCAATTCTCTATTCTATTACCTCTCAACTTTCGTAACAACTATACATTTTTTTTTTATTATTGACGACCCTAGGCCCATCCCGCTACGTAATGTCCGGACTTTTGTGTTCATTTGCGAGCATATCATACTTATGAACAATCAGCGCAAGCACTGGCCCCGTCAACGTAGCACCACCAACAACCTATTATAGTCGAGAGGCCTGCCCGTAGGAACGAGTCCTCATTTCCCCAGTTGGAATGGTAAAGAAAAGTGTTGGTGGTGAGGTCAACTTGAACTTTTATAATATAGTTCGATTAAGATTTTGTCAGGTCACCTTTTTATAAGTAACGTCACTTTTTCATCCAAATCATAAAGGGGTTAAATGGTTAATAACTAAATTGTTACCTAAACTTTAATTAATTTACAAATCTATATCATAACTTTAATTTTTTTAAATTGGCTATCCGAACTTTCAATTTCCGTCAAATTAGATCGAAATTGAGCATGTTTCCGTCACGTGAGGTATTTTCATGTGTACCCAATTTGAACTCCGATATAAATTGAAATAATTACAACAAAATACATTCAACTGGATGCTCAATTAAAAGACTATTTAAATTGGAAGACTATTTAAATTGGGTAGAAGCAACTGAACGTCCAATTAAAAGTATTTTGTTATAAATCCACCTCCGTTCGTTCATATCGGAAACTAAATTCATAAAATAGGAAACTTCCCAAAAATTATGGCATTCAATTGAAATTGACAGAATAATACAAAGTCTGGGTAAAAGTAAAAGGGATATAAACTCTGAATCAAAGCCAGAGCCAAAGAAGAGAAAGAATGTGGAATGTAAGAAGAAAATTGTCCAAAATCCCAACTAATAAATAGTAAGTAGTTGGTGGATAAATAGGATCAATCCAACAACAGTAGATAGATCAACGAGGCTTGTGAAGTCTGGGGCGATTGCAGAAAACTCGACCGTTCATTCGAACAAACCCAGCAAGCCCGATACTGAGACTCGCCCAGAATAGGGAGAAGAACAACCGCGAGAAGCTGAAAGGACCTGCAACAACAACAACAATTTGATTCATTCATTCATTTAATTTAACACTTTTATTGACTCAAGTATGAGAAGCTCAATTCACCTTGCCGTAGAGAACAATACGCCAGAAAGAATCCGGTCAGTACCAAAGAAAGTGCCACAGGAAAATTCTGAAGAAATAAAATGTCAACTGTTAGGTACAGTCTCTACCTTATTTGTACCTTATCTACATTGTTCAGGAGGGATATATATAGAACTTACAGCAACAGCCTCGAGACCGGTTTTCTGTGACGGGGGAGTTAAATCGCGGCTGACAGACACAATGTAGTGTCCTTGAAGAAGATCAATTGCATCCTTTATTCAACCATATAGTAGTAGTATACTAGTCAGATACCCAAGATCCCCCTATTCAATATCAATTTTGAATTCGCAAAGTATATACCTGTTTGGTTCCATCCACGAAATTATTAAGGTAATAACGCGTAAGTGCATTACACCCATCATTAACGATCCCTTGCATTGTCCTTTGCCCGTATCTGCACGGCATTTGGAATTAGATTCATTTGCGTATCTTAAATTTCTGGATAAAGAAAATGGAATGAGGAGGACTAACCTCACAAAATCTCCCTTCAAGGCTGGAGTTCCAGAGTACTGGATGCTTATATCGTCTCCATGGTTAGCCCACACTAAGAGCAAAAGCGCGAATTATTACACTATTCGATTACTTTGGATTAATAACTTTCAGAACCAGACACTCACTTATCTTGTAGTTTTCATCAAAATGAGGGTGCTTGCTGATTGTTTCTTCAGCGCTGAACACACCGATCCTCCTAAGCTGCCATTCCAGTGCTTTTCGAGCTATCATGCTCTGCAAAAGATACATACCTCAAAAACGGTCAAGGAGGAATCCAGAAAATGAAGACTTTGACGTGTTTTTTTTATGTCACGTTAGAAAATGTAAGCGTTGGTACCGACCTGGGTGACATTTGTACGGTCTAAGCAATCAATACAGTTTGTCCTCGCAACTCCAGTCTGCTCCTTCAATTTCTCACCCTTTTCGTTCAACAGAAGATACCTACATTCAAGAAACATAACAAGTTTAGATGTAGAACATAAATAGTATGGCCAATTAAAAGGATGAGTTGAAACACGATGACTATTATGAAAAAAAGAAAAGAAAAAACGTACCCACTCTTTTCGAGGAAATCTTCAATCTTGTCATAGAGGATGGAGAGGCGCTCAAAATGAACATGCCCGCAGATTGCATGAAAATCAAAGTGCACATATCTATCATTGAGAAAGCCTCAGGCATCAGTTGAAGAAAGAAATCAGATAACATAAAAAGGAAATTTGGGTTTTTATGTAAAATAGGATTTTACCTAACGTCATCACCCACAATGCCTTGCACTGAATTTGCATATTTTTCACACAGCCGTCCCTCTTGGCCGTGCTGAAAACAATGAAAGTGCAAAATGTACATTCATGTGAATAAATGAAGAACTTGGGCATGAAAAAAGAAATACTGTCATCCTCAATAATGAGAGAAATGGAGGAGCTCGTTGTTTTGCAAATGATGTCAAATGAAAACCTTTGCTGTTATTTTAAGAGCTTGTCAATTGCAAAACATATTATAGGCCAAATATATTATTATGAACAACTCGGGGTAGTATGAACTAAACTTTCTTGATTATTCTAAAATAGTGGGAAAAGGATGAACAAAAAAGAGTCTTGCCTTGTTGACTAGATCAATGGCAATGACTGATCTGTAATTTTTCCTCAGATCCAGAAAATGACGCTCAGCAATTCGGCTCTGCATATTGTTTAGCATAACATAATGTCATTGTAATGAACTAAAAGGAAAAAAAAAATAAGGAAAATCAATTTTGTTAGTTAATTCAACACTTACTGCTTCTTCAGGTTTCACAATCTCAAACTTGGGCTTGTAAGTCAAATCTACAATTTGCTGCCAAGTGAATGGCATAGATCCACGGATCTGCAAAAGGCAATTAAATTATAATATTGAGCTTGATAAGAGTCGAATTCTGGATGCTGGAAAAAGAAACATTCGAGTGTTTGCCCTCATAAGAAAACACAAATAAGAGACTTTATTATTTCATATATCATAAACAAACATCATTAATTTCAAAGAATATTTAGGATATGTTCAACTAAGCAACAGGTAGCCACGAAAATAATATGGACTCGTTCAGTACCTGGACTAATGATGCTGTATATCCATGCATATGGATAATCTGCTCAGATTCCACAAAATTTGCAACATAACCATCAGAATCAGCTCCTCTTCTCCACAGACGAGTTCCTTGATAGATAGATAACCCAAATATTATAGTCATAATCATGAAAAACATTTTCTTAATATCAAGAAGAAGTAATCATTCATATCACAAATTCGCAATATTGCTTTAACAGTTGGTATTTTGCTTTTAGCAGACTGTCAACTGTGAGCTTAGGGCATGTTTGATTGCATGTATTAGGATATACTAATACATGTCTTAGCTAATACTTTGTTTGTTTTGCTTTGGTGTTGGTATTAGTTAATACATGAGTATTAACTAATACTTATTTCTATAGTAAATCATGTATTAGCTAATACATGCAATCAAACATGCCCTTAGAGCTTGGTATGGTATAAGGGTGACAAAAGAGAAACAGAAACGGACTAGGATGATTCCACTGGTAAACTTTTGGACCATTTGGAGGGAAAGGAAAAGAAGAGCCTTCGATGGCATTGACACTTCTGACTATACGCTAATATACAAACCAGGTTAGACTTACGTATAGTGGGGAGTACATAAGTTATTTATTTGTATTTATGGACACTTTAGATGCCTTAGCATGTACATGAATCTTTGTGGTACAACTTTTGCTTTGTCTACCCCTCATTTTGTAAATGAGTAGCAACCTCTTGGTGCACTACTAGTGATATTTATTCTTGAACATTCAGAAAAACACACAAGATAATATCAATTTTTCATCATTTTACGTATTCACACGAGATAGAAAAGTAAAGTTTCGTTTGTAGACTACCCATAAGTCATGACCATGCAATACCCATCTAAAGATGAACAAAAAAAGGCAGAAAGAGGTTAAAGAACTCTAACCATTTCTCCTTGAACATCTTCTAGCAATTAAAGTAACATCTGCAATATCTTTTCCAATGGCTGCTTGGAAATTCTGAAAGCGTGGCAAAAGTTAAGGAAATTCTACGAGCATGGAACTTGAAGAACGAAATTCAGACTTTTCTAAGAGTTGCTATATTATATATATACAAACTAAGCTGGAAAGGATATTCCCTTGGATAACAGGAAGCAAGTACGGATCAAGCTGCAGAGACAACAATTCACATATCAGATCAGAATTGATGTCCATAAAATCTTTAAAGTCATAAAATAAGCTGCACATCAACTAGTAAGTGACTCCAAAACCTTGTTATCGATGAGAACTTCCAATAAGTAATTATTCCATAGAAACCTTGGATCAGCCTGTTGAAGACAGTGAATGAAAATCTCATATTACCAAATCAGGCTACATCTATATGGATATTAAAAGTTAGCTTCAAACCAACGTTAAGGTGCTACTCAGAAGTCAGAACAAGATGAGGGCTGAAAAGCTTCAACTAGTATTATATATAGTCGAGAAGAGTATGTGAATCAACTGCATGGGCCCATAAATATTCCTAAAGGTGGATTTATTACCTGTCTCCAAAGAGGAAGCATTTTGGACTCATCGCCCAACTCATGCAACCTTTGGGAACTGCAGTAGATAAGCATAGCCAATGTCACATAAAATGGTTTTTGTTTCATGAGAAGGGTCTTTATCAAGTATATCATCCACTTTTTCAATACATGATTACTGTTTTGCTCATAGATATGACTTTAAGTGTGGCTATGGCTACTGGAATTGTCTCTACAAATGAGAATATTCAATGCAGTGGAGGCCACATCATGTAAAATCGAGAGAGTATGCTTTCTCTGAACTATGTTTTGTAAGCTAAGGAGTCTTACTCATATGGATCTGCAGTTAAAGGATGATAAACTGGAAATATGAATCAAAACTAGAATTTTGGAACTAAACGTGAAGATTATTGGCCCATCAATTTAATCTGCAACCCGTGCTAATTATCCTAGTTTGTCATTCACATTATGAGGCCACTAACATATTAAAATCTTTTATGGCACATTAAAGATTTGTAGCCAGATTTTTTAGTTAATGAACTAATAAAAATGATACCTCAATGTCAAATTTGTCTCATAAGAAAAATATAGACCATGAGTCTTCTCTGCAACACGAAGGAGCTCGGAAAATTCAGTCTCCATTTTCTTCTGCATATAAATGTCCAAGGCCAAAAATTAACTGTAAATTTCAAATTTCCTACACAGCAGAAATATAAATAGCGACAGCAGAAATAGTGCACCTGTTCGGGGTTGGAAGTTTTCAGAGCTTTATTGCAGTGATAGACTTTCAAGGATTTAACTTTGAAAATAGGATACCCCAAATAGTTCCCCACGCACTCACGATCATTAATGACAAGCAAATATGATCCTAATACACAAAAAAACATTAAATGTAAGGGTTGTAAAGCTGGACATACTGCATCTAGTCTTCCATACACCGACAAACAAACATGATACAATAATAGCATTTCCAAGTAAAATTTTAGGTTTTCTAATGTATCCTCATGAAGCAAAGAAATGAGCAGAAAAGCATAATTTTTTGGCTAAATCAATGTCCATACGAATTTATCCAATTCAAACAGCAAACAACATATCAATGCATAAAGCTATGGCTCAAAGGCTGAGCGGATTCAATCATCTATCACATCATTGATAGCCAATTCGTAATCTACTTCCACAAAATTAAAAACATTTATTGATCAAGTTGAAGTTGACGAGCACAACCTGCTAGAAGTTTTAGCATCCCAATGACACCGAAAATGGTCTGAATTTTAGGGACGCGAATTGAACTGCACTCTGGAAGCTCATCTGATGTGGGAAAGAAACAATTAAACCCCATATAAAATCCTTCTAGCAGCTACAGTTTCTAAAGAATTAGAATCACTCAAAAATGCATTTAACTCGACGTACCGATCAGCTTCATGGACCCATCGTTCCTGCTGATCTCCAAATAAGATCCCCTGGACCCGTCGGTCGGCTCGACCACATATTGATCAGGGAACTCCCACAGTCTCATACGAGTATACAGCTTCTGCCCAGAATCTGCCCTCTCCATCATTATTGGATTCCCTCTTCGCTGAAACAGGCAACAACTTATTCACCCAAATCGATCGGCTCCTAACGAAGCAAAACAACCCTAGATCGGATCAAAACAGACACCCAGATCCCATATTGGTCGAGCATACGACAGCTAAATCAATATTTTGAACTGAACTAGAGAAGTCGACAACGAAAGGGTACCTGATTCAGGAGTAAAGGTGGATGCTTGTGCTAAAAGCTTCGAGATCCAACTAAGCACAGCAAAGAAAAGTGTCGAACAAAGTAATTTTCCTTCTGTGATGCAACTGTCGGACGGGATCTTAAGTTGTCTCAAAATATAACGTTTGAAAGGACGATGGAGGGTGGTTATGCGCGGAATGTTTAGCGGATTTGCTTAAAAAAACGACTGGTGGATCGACATCAATGTCTGGGCTTCTACTAGTACGTGGCCAGCATGTACTGACTCACTTCGAGGTATTGACCGGAATCCTTGAATGTTTCCTTTCTTATATTTTGGTGGAAAAAAAAAAATGTTCCCTTTCTTGTTGGAGCCGATTAATTTGGTGATACCATTTGCAATATCAACTTTATCCGTATTTTATATTTAGTAATATCTTAATTTATCTATATCTTATTTCAACCCAATCTAAATAGAGATGATTATATTTAATTATATTATATAATATCACATATAATGATATTCCATCAAATCCGAACTTTAAAACGAATTAGAGAATTCTACGTTATTAGACAGAATTATATTATATTAATTAATATTTACAAATATATTTGTTTTAATTCATTATTATACTTTTAAAATTTACGTATTGTAATTAAAGAGTCACAACTTTTTTCTATGATACCCAAATTTACGAATGTTTCGTGTGAAAATAAAGGCATAGAGCTTTCTAATATTAAGAAATGTAATTTTGCTTGAATATGTTAAATAATAACACGTGGCAAAACAGATGATTTTGAGGTTTAAAATCAATTTAAGAGCTTCTGTCACCAAATGCGCTAATATTGCGCCAGGTGGCATAGCCAACGATTCTAAGATTTAAAACACATCAGAAAAATCCACTTCGTTATTTTTTATATCATTTTAGTATATATAAATATATTTATTTCCTTTAGTTTACGACAATCAAGCATAATCATATTTCTTTATATTTACTTACGAATGTTGTAATTTAAAGAGTCGTAACTTTTTTCTAAAATACTTTGATTTAAGAACATATTTTTTTCATGCAAAAGTAGATGTGAATGCCTTCTGAATGAGATACCACCATGGATGAGATCAGTGGTGGATCCAGGAGGTTCGTAATAGGGATACGTTATGCAATTTTTTTTTGGCAAAGATATAACAATTTTCCTAGGTTCGTAAAAAAATACACATTTTAAAACGATGATAATTGATACTTTTTTCAATTATTTATCCAATTTATCGTTAAATACATTTCAAATGAATAATATTACTAAGTAGTTTTTAAACTATCACAACTTAGCCTTAATTGCTTATGCAAATGTTATCATTGAGTCAAATCGGATTAGAACCGGTTGTGGATCAGCTGAGTTGAGTCAGGAGTCAGGACCCTATTATAACACTTGTATACGTTATTATGTCTTAATTTTAATATTTAGAAAAATATTTGGTTAATTTTGGAAGTTTAAAATGTATTTGACGACAAATTTGGACGGGTGATTGAAAGGAGTATGGATCACCATTGTCTTGAAACATGATGTACATTTTAAAACATATTGGTACTAAAAACCATTTTTTCAAACATATTGTATGAGATATATTCTTATACTTATTGGACCTCCTCATGGAATACATTAGATTAGGATAACTACAATTTATAATCTAGCAAATGATAGATGAATAATAAAACTTATAGACATACTCTTTAAGTCAAAAGCCCCAAATTTAAATTTATTGAATCTTTTTCCGAATGGATTGAATGATAGTGTCACAAAATAATAACGAGGTCTTACAAAATAATAATGGAGCTTTTAGTGTTTCAGAAAAAATAATAGGGTATTAGTGTCTCACACAAAATAATGAGGATCTTACACCTTAATAATGAGGATCAGAGGTATATTTTTATTAAGGAATATAATTAGGGCCTCACTAGAAATACTCGATAATGAGGTGACGTTCGTCACCGCATTTAATAGGCAAGATCTGCCATTGGATGAGATGGTCACCACCGATGTCGTAACTGCACAATGAATTTGGTGCATCAGTAATATGAACGAGCATATGATACATGTCGGAGCGTGAAATCTCTCATGATTGGTCTAATCAGATTGTTCATGTTAGTCTCCTATGAACCTCTGCGACCTCTGTTGGAAAATACTCGGTTAAAATATAATCGTTAAGTTAGCAGAATTAACTTAGCTAATAAATTTGTGGAGAAGCTATTTGGTGGAAGGAATGAGAGTACGTAATGGACTAGAAATGGAGAAATGCAAATATTACTCTCAGACATAGAAGTTGCTCTCAGTTTATTTGATGGAGCATACACACATACATTTTACATTCATTATATGAATACATATATAGACTTGTTGGCTTTTCTTTCTAGCCAAAGTCAGGCAATGATAATGGAAGACATCATCATGAGAAAGGAAGACTAACTTGACATGAGTAACTCCTACAAGTTAGCTTCATATTTTTCTTACCGACACATACAAACAAACATACTTAATACACTACTATTCATTCTTTGACAATAGTGCAATAGTGTGTCAGTGAAATTTTATCTCAACACTCCTCCATAAAATTTTCACCGAATACTCCGAGCTTTGATCTCAGAAATTCGAAATTTGCTTTCGGAAGTGCCTGGATGAAGATATTTGCAATCTGCTCCTCAGTATTGCAATAAACTAGCTTGATCTCTTTCGATTTTTCAGCTTCACAGATAAAATGATACTTCACCTTAATATGTTTCGTCTTCCTATGGTTGACTGGATTCTTTGCAACAGATATTGCTGATTTGCTATTGCGGTAAATCTCAGTTGCCTGTGTTTCTGCATAACCGACATCTTGTAAAATCTTCATTAACCAAATCGCTTGATTGGTCGCGATTGCTGCTGCAATGTACTCAGCTTCTGCTGTTGACTGTGCCACAGTTTCCTGCTTCTTTGAAAGCCAAGTAAAAATTCCAGAACCAAGCGTAAATGCATAACGTAATGTGATCTTCATGTCATCTACGAATCCGGCCCAATCACTATTAGTGTAGTCTTCGAGCTTTGCATCTGCAGTAGGTGTAAACCAAATTCCGTAGTCGGTTGTACCTCGAATGTATCTGAGCACCCTCTTTATTGCTCCCCAATAGATTTGACTTGGAGCATGCATGAATTTGGATAATAAACTTGCAGCAAAAATAATATCAGGTCTGGTCGTAGTTAGATATAACAAACTGCCAATCAGCTTCCGGTAATGACTTTGATCAACTTTGCTAGCGCCATCTTCCTTGCACAACTTCTCATTGGCTACTAGCGGAGTAAACACCGGATTGCAACGATCCATCTTGAACTACTTCAAAAAAAAAAAAATCTGTATACTTTCTTTGAGATATGAAAATGTCTCTTTTGTTTTGCCATATTTTCATCCCAAGAAAATAATTCGTGAGACCTAAATCTGTCATCTCAAATTTCTTCATCATTTTTTTCTTGAACTCAAGAACCATGTCAAGACTACTTCCAGTTACAAAAATATCATCGACATATAATAATACTACAAGTATTTCTGACATGTTCTTGAATCTAACCTAAAGAGTGGGTTCACACTCGCTTCTGCTGAATCCTTGACTAATAAAATAATCATCAATCATGCTATACCAGCTTCTTAGAGCCTGCTTCAACCCATACAAAGCCTTGTGTAGCTTGTAGACTTTGTCTTCTTGGCCCTTGATGAGCCATCCTTCAGGTTTCTCGACACATACCCCGTCCTGGAGATATCCATTCAAGAATGCCGAGTTGACATCGAGTTGGAAAAATTTCCAACCTTTTTGCGCGGCAAGAGCAATGAGAATTCCGATGGTGTCATGCCTTGCCACTGGTGCAAAAGTGTATGAATAATGAACTCCGGGTTCTTGAGAATAACCTTTCGCCACGAGTCTCGCCTTGTGCTTCAGAATTGAATCGTCTGGATTGACCTTCAGCTTGTATATCCACTTGACACCAATGACCTTCTTGTGATTAGGTCGATCAACAAGTTGCCACATGTCATTCTTGTTGATCATGTGCAGCTCTTCCTCCATTACAGAATTTCACTCATCGTACCTTGAAGCTTTTGTATAACTTTCTGGTTCGATAAGTGTAGCATTACATCTCTCGTAAACATCTAAGAGAGATCTCACCCTTCTGATTAGGGAGTCTGAATCCACAGAGACTTGCAACTATTCATAATTTTCCTTGTCATGCTCTTCATCTTCTTCATCACCGGGTGTGTTGTCAGCTTCAACAGCATTATCAACCTCAGCACTTTTAGAAGTACTAGGCTGATCTTGGAAAATGAACATCGGCTTCTTCCGGACTTCTTTTGCTTCAAAGTACCAAATAGAATTATGTTCAAAGACAACATCTCTACAGGTTACAACCTTTTGAGTGATAGGGTTGTAGATCCTGTATCCTTTGGATTGAGAATTGTTGGATCACAGTTGGAACTCCGGTACGGTCTTGACGGCAATCCGAAATCCTTCGCTCCACGTAATCCTGCAAGAGGGGAATAGACCGGGCGGTGACCCAGAATCCCTCTCCGATGCTTAAATGAGAATCTCGTGGCAGGCAAAAGCAAACAATAGTATGAGTATGTAATTGTCTCTCTGTGATCTGAGGTAACTTCCTCCTTTATATAGGAGAGGAATTACCCCTGTTACCTGGTGAACTGCTAGGGCAGTTAGGCCACGCTCCGCGTATCTCGGCCACGCTCCACGTATCTCGGCCCGTTCCGCTTATCTCGGCCAGTTCTGCCTATCTCGGGCCACTTCCCCACTACTCTGATCATGGGCGTATTTCTCGGCCTCAACCTCTGATGGCAAGTCCCGACCAATATCGGGACTCCAGAGTTTATCTCATTGTGTCACCGCTCGGGGCCCCTCGTCATCGTGACAGGGCCAACATCCGCAGGGATTCAACATCGGGGCCTACTTAAAGGCATATCCTCGGGGCCTACTTAAAGGCATCTCGTCGGGAGCGTCCAGCTCGCATATCGGGACCGACCTCGTCGGGACCCTTCACCATCGGGACTCCTCTTGTCGGGACCCTTCGCATTGGTCTTCTTGACCTCTTTTAGGGCCTAGTGGGCCTATTCACCGTTTATTCGTCGTTAAAGGGCCTAACGGCTATAGCAAAACCCATCATTTTCCCCCAAGACATGAGGGACTTACAGTTCGTCGTGTCTTTCAACTCCCGACCTCCCGATATCGGTATCGGAGGTTTTATCCTTGACAAAATTTATTGACACGGATCTTCTCGTCCACGATTCCTCGATGCCTCGAGAATAGTCACCAAATCCGAGAAGACTCCTCGGTTACTCGGCCATTAAATGCAGCAGGTGACGAAGCGACGGTTTTGGGCACCTGTGCCTGCTTTTTCTGAAAAAGCACTTTTCAGGCCGTTTCATCATTAACGTCTCTTTCCATTCTGCCCCCTTTTATCTCAACGGCTCAGATTGAAACGTTTCGCCTTCAACGGTCCAGATTAGAATGTCCTTTCGACTATCCCTTCCCCTATAAAATCCTAATTCCGGGGCACTGTTCTTCTTTTACCGTTTCTGCAATTTCAAAAGCTCCGCAACTTCGAAAGCACAAGTTCTTCTTCGGCTTCATGTTTTCCGATCAGTCCTCCAGTAATCGTTAGGATCATCCTTTCCATTCCACTTCATCATGTCTGGTAAGGCTTTCTTCTTTGATATAAGCACAACTTTTTCCTTAGCTTTGATCAGTTTGCTTGCATTTTTTCCGAAAACCCACTGCGCCTTTTCTTGCCATGGCTAATTTTCAGACAGCGGATCCAGTTCTGGGGGGAGAAAACCCTTCAACTTCGATTACGCTCCCAACGAAATCTCGGTGACTGCCTATGATGCAGCTCTCCGAGAAGGATGCATTACCCAAACCTGGGAGCCTCGTCTTCCTTACTCTCGCCACCGTGCCTCGGGTGACCCTGTGGTCACTCGTCCCGAGGAAGGGGAGATATTTGTCTCCACTGGACAAATATCGGCTGGGATCCGATTCCCCTTATGCGGGAATTTGGTTGAGATGTGCACCCATTACAAGACGCATCCAACTACCTTCTCCCCACCTGCCATCCGCGTGTGGAACGCTTTTCAAGTCCTCTGCTTCCGACAGAAATGGGTCTACAGCCTCCAACTCTTCCGAACTTTCTACGGGATGAAGTGCAACGAGGCTGGGGTTTGTGCCTTCTATCCCCGGATGCCCAAGTGGAATAAGCAGTAGCTTGCACGGTGCAGTTGGACCAGCGACACCTGGAAGGTTGTCAAGGGTCGGGGACTCCTTATCGACACAGGGTCCGATAACAGCGGGTGGAAGAGGAGCTACTTCTTCATTAAGAACAGTTCCATCCCATGGCCCCGATGGGAGGTGGAAGCGGACTCTCCTCCTTCTTACCACACTTACTCTGATGAAG
This sequence comes from Clarkia xantiana subsp. parviflora, assembly GCA_036873135.1. Classification (NCBI taxonomy): domain Eukaryota; kingdom Viridiplantae; phylum Streptophyta; class Magnoliopsida; order Myrtales; family Onagraceae; genus Clarkia; species Clarkia xantiana. The sequence goes on along the minus strand of JAPTYO010000012.1, from coordinate 11,002,303 downwards.
ATTTCCAAATCCTTCACTGCATCCAGCTTTACCGTTGGGGGGAGTCTTACACTCCCCTCGATGCTAACTCCCTATCGGAGCGGGACCTGGTGAATGCCGGGATCCGCCTCCTCGATACAATCTCCGGGGGTCAACTCCACGACGGCCCCTCCAATGTGGTTCCTTGGGTAATATTTCTGACCATGTCTCTGTTTTCCGTTGTTTGCAGCTAAGAAAGTATCACTGCTGACCAATCTCATCCTTAAGCAGGGGGAGACCGACGCTGTCCAACGCCCCGCGCGGAAGAGGAAGTCGGCAAAGAAGGCCACCGCTCCGTCGGCATCTCCCTCCGCGGAGAGGACTAAGCGGGCCCGAGTAGAGGAGGTGGACAGACTCTTCGATGTCCAGAATGCTGAAGAAGGTAAACAGCTCCGCCTAGCTATTAAATCATACAGGAAGCAAGTTCCTAAGGAGTTGATCCCCTCCACCAAGGAGGCCCGAATCAAGGAGATCAAACGCATCCTCCGAGGGGAAACTCCCCGAATCCTCAAAGCGGGTTACTACAACTACCACGGGGAAGACCAATACGTCTCTCGGCGCGTCATTTTGTGTAAGGATCCTAACCAACTTCCTGACTATCTTTCTGAAGCAATTCATCCTCTAGGTGCAGGTCAATCGGGAACTCAGTCGGGGGCTGAAGTTTCAGCAGGGGCACCACTTTCCAGTGCTCGAGTTGGAGAGGGTCTCCCTCAGCTTCCTACCCCGATGGGATCGGGGGCTGAAGGAACCCCGACAGGCGATCAGTTTCGTCGGGTGGAAGACCTGGACTCCTCCGAGGAGACAAACGAGGGTCTCGCCTTGATTCGTCGTCGTCGGGGGACGAGGCAGTCCCCATTGAAACCAACCTCCGGGGGGCTGCCCCCCTCACCTCCGCAGCAGCAGTATTCGCCTATCCACAGCCTGACTCCCTCTGGGTCCCAGGGCGACTCGGAGATGCGCAGCTCCACGACTCCAGTCGGTCCTCCTCCTCTCCGCTTAGACGGGAGCTTCTACAAGGTTTACGACCCCGACCAAAAGGCGGCTCCCTGGACCCCGATCCAGACGCTGCAAGGGGTCCAGCTCCGACAGGGGGATACATACCCGGAGCTGGGTCTGCAGGCTCGGTTCTGCCATCTCTGAAGCTTCCGATCTCCCTGGATCGGGAGGACATCCGCGCGGATATCCGTGGAATGGCTATTCGTCGGGTGGAGGTAAGGTTCCCATTTTCTTCCTTTAATCGATACAGCGATATATTCACGTGCTGACCTCTTTCTCTCTTCATCGTAGGAGATGGAAGACATAAACCGCTGCTTCGGGTACATCTTTGCCCTCGAGGAGGCTCTGGAGCAGGAGCGGGCCAAGGGGGCTCCCGCGGTTGTAGCCAAGCTTGAGGAGGATCTCGCCGCCTCCGAGTCTTCAAGGGGAAAACTGTCTAAGGAACAGGCCCTCCTCAATCGAAAGACTCGGGACCTCCAAAAGCAGGTTCACGACTTCGAGGCGCTGCTAAAGCGGGAGCAGCAGGAGCGGAAAAAGGACGCGGAGGCTCGGGACAAGCTGGTCCTCGAGAAGGAGGCTCTGGAGCGGGAAATCGCTGAGGTTCCCGCCAAGCTGGTCGCGGCTGAGACCAAGGGTCGGGAAGATTATCGGGGCTCTGAGGACTTCCAAGCTGACGCGGTGAAATTCTGCACCGCGGAGGTGGAGAACACCCTCTTCAATGCGGTCGAGGAGCTCCATTTGGAGTATGTGGACGCCATCAACTTTGACAAGTATGCGACTCTCGCTCCCTTTGCGAAGAGGTATTTCGACCTCTCGGAGGAGAGTGATGAGGGCAACACTCCCGCGGGTGTTGAAGACATGGCGGAGCTTCCAAGTGCCGATCCCCCGACAGTTGATTCCCCGATAATCGACCCTCCAGCAGTTGAGCCTGTGGAGCCTTCTGCCACAGATCTCGTGGATCCTGCTCCTGCTGATGCTGACAAGGACCAAGCTTAATGCTCTATCTTTATAGTCCTTGTAATTTTCCTTTCTTTATCGGGAACCTTGCAGATCTTTATAATATTATACCTTTTCTTGTTCCGATTTACCGTTGCACTTCTCAAAGCGACTTAATTACACTTAGAATAAATTTAAGAACCACGCACCACCTAAGGCGACTTAACAACCTGCACCACTTAAGGCAACTTCACAACACTTAGAATAAATCTAAGAAAAACGCACCACCTAAGGCGACTTAACAACCTGCACCACTTAAGGCGACTTCACAACACTTAGAATAAATCTAAGAACAACGCACCACCTAAGGCGACTTAAACTTGCACCACTTAAGGCGACTTAACAACACTTAGAATAAATCTAAGAACAATCTGATCGGAAGCAACCCCTTTATTCATTGATGGCTCAAAATCTGCTTACATCGAATCAAACGATAGATAACTTGCACCACTTAAGGCGACTTAATAACATCGTGCACCACTGAAGGCGACTTAACATCAAACATGACATTTCTTCAAGTGTTCACCACTGAATGAATGCTTCAATACTCTGCCATCGAGGTCTTCCAACTTATACGCATTTGGAGCTGGCATCCCCACGACCTTATAAGGTCCCTCCCATTTTGGCGACATATTGTTGATCCGATCCAAAAGGGTGAACTCGTTCCGACGCCAAACCAGTTCTCCGAAAAAGAACTGTCAGGACTTAACTCGCCGATTGTAATATCTGGCCGTCGCCAAACGCATTCGAGCCTGGACTTCATCGGCATCCCGCCTCTTTTCCTCGAGCAAGTCCAATTCCAGACGTCTCATTTCATCATTCGTCAAAGGCTCGTAGTACCTCATCTGATGGGACGCCATAGCTATTTCCACGGGAGCAACGGCCTCCGTGCCATAAACAAGGCCAAACGGATTCTCCCTAGTTGATCGTTTGGGTGTCGTTCTAACAGCCCAACACATTTTCCAGCTCGTTCAGCCATTTGCCCTTCAAGGTATAGACCCTTTTCTTCAGGCCATCCATCACGATTTTGTTGGCTGATTCCACCTGTCCATTAGTTTGAGCATGATGGACAGAGGCTGTCCGATGCTCGATATTCAATTCCTCCAGATACTCCTTCACTTGAGCCCCGTTAAACGGAGGACCATTATCGCTGAGCAACACCTTAGGAACCCCGTATCTGGATATAATATGGGTCTAGAGAAACTTGACGATTTGGTTCCCCGTTGTCTTGGCTAACGCCTTAGCTTCTATCCATTTTGAGAAATAATCAATGGCTACAAGCAAATATTTACACTGACCTTGTGCTTGTGGGAGGGGTCCCACCAAGTCGATACCCCACTGGAAGGGCCAAGCACTCTTGATGGACATCAGATTAGCAGCCGGAGCCACGATATTCGGGGCATACCTCTGGCACGCGTCACAAGATCGGACTAATAACGTCGCCTCCTTGCTCATCGAAGGCCAGTAATAGCCCAAATTCAGCACTTTTCTCGCAATGGATCGGGCACCTTCGTGACAAGCCGCGACCCCTTCGTGCACCTCCCTAAGGATCCGATTTGCGTCGGGCTCTGCCACACATTTCAAATAAGGAGTCGAGAACCACCCCTTCTTGTATAAATGATTGTCCACCACCACGTAATTAACCGCGATCCGACGTATCCTGTCAGCTACTACTCCATCATCGGGGACTGCCCCCGTAGTCAGGTACGCAACTATCAGGGTCATCCAAGTGGGCTCCTCCTCCGATCCTGCTTCAATAGCACAGACCTCCGATGGATCGGTGGTCGATAAGATCACCTTCTCCAAGAAATGCACCTTCCGATTTTCCTCGAGGGGTGCCCCCAAGGCAAATTTGCTCAAGGCATCCGCTTCCGCGTTTTCCTCCCTCGGGATTGCCTCGATGTCAAAACTTTTGAAGCTCTCCTTCAAGACTTGCACCTCACGAAGGTACTTTTTCATCATCGGGCTCTTCACCTCATATCGTCCTTGGACTTGATTCACAATCAGGCCCGCGTCACATTTCACCCTTAAGTGACCAACTCCCGTACCTTTGGCAATTTTGAGGCCTGTGATAAGAGCCTCATACTCAGCTTCATTGTTGGTGGCTCTAAACGTTAAGGCCAAAGCATATCGAAGGGGCTCGCCTCCGCCTGGTGGTATCAATACAAACCCTGCTCCTGATCCGTCTGAACTCGAAGAGCCATCAGTGTACATTTCCCAAGTATTTTCCTCATTTGGCTGTTCTGATTGCTCTGCCTTTTCTGGTTGCTCTGCTATCGGGACCTCCATAGTTTCCCCCTCTACAGGGCCCGCTTCTTCCAGATCGGGGGCTGTAGACTCTGCTATGAAATCCGCCAACGCCTGGCCCTTAATAGCCGTTCTCGGAGCAAAGTGAATGCGGAATTCACTAAGCTCGACTGCCCACTTCACTAATCTCCCCGACGCATCAGGTCGGTTCAAAAAATGCTTCAAAGGCTGATTCGTCAACACAGTAATCTCATGCGCATGGAAGTAAGGCCTCAGCTTCCGAGCAGTAATGATCAATGCAAAAAGATACTTCTCAACGGCGGGATAATTCATTTCAGATTTGGCAAACGCCTTGCTTACATAATAAACGGGGACTTGATTACCCTCGACTATCTTCACTAACACAGAGCTAATAGCAAACTCAGAAACAACCAAATATAGATAGAGCGGCTCGCCTGGGATCAGTTTTGCCAATGGCGGGAGGGTGCGAAGGTGCTGCTTGAGTGCCTGGAATGCCTCTTCACACTTGGCAGTCCACTCAAACTTCTTATTGGCCCTCAAGACTTCAAAAAATGGCATGGATCGGTCACTCGCCTTAGGCAGGAAGCGATTCATTGCAGCTAGTCGGCCATTCAGCACTTGCACCTCCCGATGATTTATTGGAGACTGCATCTCCTCGATTGCCCTCAGCTTCTCGGGGTTCACCTCAATTCCCCTTTGGCTTACGATAAAGCCCAAAAACTTCCCCGAGTGCACTCTGAAGGCACACTTGGTCGGGTTCAAGCGAACCTGATGAAGCCTCATCCGCTCAAACGCCGTGGCTAAGTTGTGAACATGATCCTCGGCCTGTCGGGACTTCACCAGCATATCGTCTACGTAAGCTTCCATGGTTTTCCCCAGCATGTCCCTGAACAACTTGTTCACCATCCTTTGATAAGTTGCCCCGACATTAATCAATCCAAAGGGCATGACATCGTAGTGATAGATGTCACTATCAGCATAAAGGGCAGTGTGGGGGGCGTCTTCCTCAGCAATTCATGTCCCGACGTAGCATCCACCAACTGATCAATCCTCGGAAGCGGGTAACAATCCTTCGGGCAAGCCTTATTCAAGTCGCGGAAATCAACACACATCCGCCATTTCCCGTTGCTCTTCTTCACTAGAACCGGGTTGGCGACCCAAGTCTGGAATCGGAGCTCCTTGATAAATCCAGCATCGAGCAACCTGCCCACCTCCTGCTGGATCGCGATCCTCTTGTCTGCGCCCATCGGACGCCTTTTCTGCGCGATAGGCTTGATCGCGGGATCAATCTTCAATTCATGTTCAATCACATCGGGGCTAATCCCTGGCATGTCACTCGGGGACCAGGCAAATAGCTTCTTGAACTCCTTCAGCAACTCGATCAATTCTCGGGCCCTCTCGTCAGACAGGGCGGACCCGATTTTCACCTTCCTCTGAGGTCCGTCAATCTCGACCTCCTTCAAATCCTCCATAGGGGCGGGACGCCCAAACTCCTCTCTGGGATCAGCATCGGTCTGGAGGATAGTCATAGCCTCCCGTCTTCTCCTTCGGGTGGCATTAACATAGCACTTCCTGGAAGCTACCTGGTCGCCATTGACCTCCCCGACTCCATGGTCAGTCGGGAACTTCATCTTCTGGTGAACAGTCGAGGCAACTGCCATCAGTGGGTTGATGGTAGTTCTCCCGATAATCGCATTATAAGCCCCGCAGACTCAACCACCAAGAACTCCACATTCCTCCTCTCCGCTTTCCACCCACTACCGAACTCCATTGGTAAGGTGATCATTCCCAGCGGATAGGAGGTAAAACCAGAGAACGCAACCATCGGGAAGTTCACCTGCTTCAGGTCCTTCTTCGTTTTCCCCATGGCCTCCAGCGCATCCATAAACAGAATATCGGAGGAGCTCCCTCCGTCGATCAAAATTCGCTTCATCTCGTACCCATCCACGTCCAGGGTCACGACCAAAGCATCATCGTGTGGAGTCTCCACACCTACCAGGTCCTCCGCTGAAAAGGATATCACCATCTCTTCCTTCGCAGTCCAGGATCGGGACCTCTTACCCAACACCACAGCAGCGGAAATTCTAGAGGCATAAACCTCCCGAGAGGCTGTAGTATCACCTCCTGCTGTCAATCCTCCATGAATCACATTAATTGTGCCCCGCTTCTCTTTACGGGCACCAGAAGACTCTGGCTCCGACTTCTTCTTCTTTGGGGACCGATCGCGGGATTGGGAACGGGACCGCGATCGAGATCGGGAGCCGGAACGGCACCGCCTTTCAGCCACAAACTCCTTAAGCTTCCCCTTCTGGATCAGCTTTTCAATCTCCTTCTTCAACTCCCGACAATGGTTAGTGTCGTGACCGCTGGCGCGGTGAAACCGACAGTAACGATCGGTGCGGGATCCCAAAAATTCTCCTTCCTTCTACGGGGGGTACCTGGAGATACCCTGTCGATCCATCACCGCCAACACAGAGGCCATAGAACTGTTGAGAGGAATGTGATGATCCTCCCGCTTGTCCTTCCTCGGGGGACGCCTGTCCTCCCTTCGATCAGAACGACCTCGACTCCGACTGCCCTCGGATCTGTCCTTCCCCTTATGGTCGTCCAATGGCTTGAGCGAATGATTCCCCCTATTTGACTTCGGAGGATCAAGCTCTCCGGCAGCTATTTTCGACTCTTGCACGTCGATTTGCTGCTTCACTCTCTTCTGCAGTGCCTCCATGTTCCACACAACCTTCTCAGCCACGCTGTGCGGATAGTCTCTCCCTCCGATATCTCCTCATCGATCTCAGCCACACTGGCAGTGTACCGCTGGTAATAATGCGCCAACGATTCGTCGGGCCTCTGCACCACCTGGGCCAGGGACCTCACGCTCTTCATTAGACGCCGACGACCCTGGTATTGCTGAATAAAACGGTCGTGCATATCAGCCCAGCTGGAGATGCATCCTGGGGGCAGGCTGAAGAACCACGTCAGGGCCCTCTCACACAGTGTACCTGGGAATAACACACACACAATATCGTCATTCGGGGCTCTGCCTAGACAAGCCATGAGGTGCTTCTGGACATGACGAACTGGATCTCCCTCGCCATCATACTCCTTAATCGTGGGGATACCCAGCCCTGGCGGGGCGAGGGTGTCTATCAATCGGGGAACAAAGGGATGGGTGGATCGATCCCTCAGTTCCGACATCATCGGCTTCTGGTCCCCCATGCAGATGTTCACGATCTTCACCATCTGGTCGGGGTGATGGGACCATTAAGGGGAATGGTCCTATGCTGCACCGGTCCTGGCCCATCGATCACAAATCGCTCCGACTGAGCAGGCTCCTTGCCCTTGTCCTGGATTCTGGGTTGGGCCTCCTGTACATTCTGAACCTCCCTTGGCGGAGGCACCTCCTCCTGCCTCTTGGCAACCTCTCTTCGCTCTAGGAGAGCCTCCATGGCCTCCAAGAACATCGGCATGGCATCCGCCACAGCCTTTGCCAGGTCCGCGTTTGGAGGAGCATCGAGAGCATCCTCCTCCCTATTCTCTTGGTGTCGAGCAGTATCCTCAGGAACTTCATTATGCCCCCCTGTTCGGGAAACCTCAGCAGGGAGATGTTGATCCACAGCACGTTGTGGCGGCCCCGAATTCAGAGTTCCAGGAGGGTGACGGGAACCACCAGATTGTCCTTGTTTCTTCTGCTTGCCAGCCGCCACTGACGGCGCCAATGTTGGATCACAGTTGGAACTCCGGTACGGTCTTGACGGCTTAAATGAGAATCTCGTGCGGTGGAATAGACCGGGCGGGGAATAGACCGGGCGGTGACCCAGAATCCCTCTCCGATGCTTAAATGAGAATCTCGTGGCAGACAAAAGCAAACAATAGTATGAGTATGTAATTGTCTCTCTGTGATCTGAGGTAACTTCCTCCTTTATATAGGAGATGAATTACCCCAGTTACCTGGTGAACTGCCAGGGCAGTTAGCCCACGCTCCGCGTATCTCGGCCACGCTCCACTTATCTCGGCCCGTTCCGCTTATCTCGGCCAGTTCTGCCTATCTCGGGCCACTTCCCCACTACTCTGATAATGGGCGTATTTCTCGGCCTCAACCTCTGATGGCAAGTCCCGACCAATATCGGGGACTCCAGAGTTTATCTCATTGTGTCACCGCTCGGGGCTCCTCGTCATCGTGACAGGGCCAACATCCTCAGGGATTCAACATCGGGGCCTACTTAAAGGCATATATTCGGGGCCTACTTAAAGGCATCTCATCGGGAGCGTCCAGCTCGCATATCGGGACCGAACTCGTCGGGACCCTTCACCATCGGGACTCCTCTTGTTGGGACCCTTCGCATTGGTCTTCTTGACCTCTTTTAGGGCCTAGTGGGCCTATTCACCGTTTATTCGTCGTTAAAGGGCCTAACGGCTATAGCAAAACCCATCAAGAACTATAGCCGACAAAAATACCACGGAGCGCCTTTTCTTCCAGCTTGTGCCTCTTCTGGTCCAGGACATGAACGTAGCATGGAGAACCAAACACTTTGAGATGTTTGGCAAACGACTTTGCTCCATTCCAAGGTTCAGTTGGAGTGACATCTGTAGGATTATAGGGGATAAATACTACGAAAACAAATCAAGATACGTGCAAGGTAACTAATTACGCAGCGAAATATGGTGCACATACCTACAACAATTTCCGTAGTCCCAGGGTCACTGCGGGGAGTTCTCGATCCGCCGGACGGTTCCCGTAGAGGTTCTGGTTAAGGAAGCCCTACGTGGATTGGTCTGCACAGCAAAGCCTCTGTCGATTCTTTAGCGGGGATGGATCACCGGAGTAAATTGCTTGATCACAATTTGGCACCTCATTGGCACACAAGTGGTTCGGCCGAATATGCTAGTGTTTAGGGAGGAGGGATTTCTTTTATCTGACCACAAAGGAAGAAGATATTAGCTACTAATAAACCCCATAGCACTCCCTATTTATAAGAGGAGCAAAGTGGACAAAAGTCCACTTTGCCCTTCTAGATATTTCGGCCGGCCTATAGAGTGTGGGAGGCCCAATTTTGGGCCTCTCATGTCAATTGGGATTTTAGGCCTAGCCCAAAATCCCTAATGTGACATTACCCAATTTCCTTAGGTACCATACTCTTATTTAATGGGCTCCCAATTACGGCGGCCATTCTCTAAATGCCAACAGCTCCCACTTGCTGAATGGGAGGATGTTAATATGTTATCGACCAACACATCAAAATTTGCTCTTCGATCCAATCATGCTTCAGAATAGTTCATACGAGTTTGCCGTGCGACCGACGGACACGACGAACATTGTGCTACTCATCTGTTAGGAGTGTTGTAGCGACCGCTGAACGTTGATTCCCCATCTCTAATCAACCTGTTAAAACAATATTGTGCCGCGTTATATCCTAGGTCAACTGTGATTCTCCAATTGCCTAATTTCCACATAGGAATACTCCTTCAAGGCATCCGCACAAGTATTCACAACCTTTAACTAATATCAGGTTGGTGGCCACCTAGTGAATACAAGAGTCGGAGAATTAAAGGTGTACATGACCATCCCCATTGCTCATACCCTTAGTCAAACTCAACCGGTTTCCAGAGACGTGGTCACTTGGCCTTTTTGTTTAGCACTACGCTCGTACGCCGGGAAGCGAACATTGAACTTGACCTTGGGTATGAGTTCTGAGTCCGTGAGGATACTTTGGATGCTTTTTCATAAAGAATCCGGGATAAGTAACACGTTCAAGGTGAAAATGTTTGTGCCCATCCGAATCTCATGGATTCTATCTAGCACAACCGAGCCTAACCCCGTGGTCGAACATGGCACGCGCAGTATGAAGCGCGCTTCGATAGCATAACCTGAATTTATTCAGTGGGAAATGTCATATACTATCACAGTTATCATCTGGCCCAGAATGTGGTTCTTTGACGAACGAAGTTCGTCACGTCGATCTGCAAAACTTAGATCATGTCGTGTTACTCTGAAACCAAATGATCGTTTTGCTTAACCAGGTTTGCCATCGTAGTTCTTAGCCGCTCTTGATATGGCAGAGGTCCCCTTCTCCGTCAAGACGACCGAGCCTGTGTGACGAGGCTTGGCCCACATTTGACATTATTTTACTTGGGAGGTTCTCCTTCCTACGACTAGTTTATAGACCGTAAAAATCTGATGTAATTCAAACATTATGACATCGTAAAATCATAAACTCAAATTGCATTTCATTCTATTTAAATATCAAAATGTTATCATCACAATACAAGCCACTTAAACCCTACGCAGTCCCAGCATTCTAACATGCTTTTCGAAAATATCCATGCGTAACAGTTTGGTTAATGGGTATGCCATCATACTATCAATGGACAAGTGTTCTAGTGTGATTAATTTGTCTTCAACCATATTCTTAGAATAATTGTATTTCACATCAATGTGTTTTGTCCTGTTATGGTACTTAGGATTCTTAACTGCTGCAATTGGTGCTAGACTGTCAGAGTATACCTTCACAGGCTTACTACCGTCCTCGACGCCAAGCAATGCAGTTAAGAGCCTTTTAAGCCAAACAACTTCATGTGCATTCTTAGAGAGGGCCACGAATTCGGATTCCATCATTGACAGCGCGACACAAGTTTTCTTCTTGCTCATCCATGAAATGGCGGCATTAGCAAGGAGGAACACTCCTCTTGAGGTGGACTTACAATCGTCCGGATCGCCACCGTGGTCGGCGTCACTGAATCCCGTCAATTCTAGTTTTCCACCTTTATAGCACAGTCCGTAGTCGACAGTACCTTTCAAGTATCGGATAATTCGTTTCACAGCCTTTAAATGTTGATAGCCGGGGTCTGATTGGAATCGTGCTACTAAAACCACAGCATAACAGATGTATAGACGAGTGCATTGCATGGCATACATCAAGCTGCCAACAATACTAAGGTATTCTGCACTTTTCATCTGTTCACGCTCAGCTTAGTTTTTCGGGCCGTCGCACTTCGACAACGCGCACCCATACACAACCGGCATATCCACGGGCTTGACATCTTGCAGTCTGAACCTTTTCAACAGTGTGTTGATATGGGATTCTTGAGAGAGACATAACATGCGAGTAGCCCGATCCCTAGGAATCTTAATGCCTAGGATGTACGTGGCTTCTCCCATGTCTTTCATCTCGAATACAGATGTCAGCCAGGACTTTGATTCATTCATGAAATTACATCGTTCGCGGCTATCAATATGTCATCCACATATAATTTTAGGATGACGTACCTAGACCCAGAGGTCTTAGTGTACACGCATGGATCCTCGTGAAGATTCACGAATCTGTTTCCAACGATTTTCTCGTGGAACTTGCGCTTCCATTGTCGAGATGATTGTTTAAGATCGTATATCGATCTTTGGAGTTTAAAAACTTTATGTTCGTTACCAGGAGTAATGAAACCGTCCGGTTTCTCCATATAGATCTCTTCCTCCAGATTTCCATGGAGGAATGCAGTCTTAACATCCATTTGGTGCAACTCCAGATCGAGGCTTGCAACCAAAGCCAAAATGGCCCGGACTGTGGTGTAACGCAAATTCGGTGAGTATGTTTCATCAAAGTCCACTTTGTGAAGTTGGGTATATCCTTTCGCAACGAGTCGAGCTTTGTATCGCTCGACAGTTCCATCAGCAGTGAGTTTCAGCTTCAGAACCCACTTTTCCCCTACTGCTCTGCGGTTAGCAGGAAAATCAACCAAAGACCACACCGAATTAGCTTTCATAGAGGAGATCTCATCCTAAATTGATTTCCTCTATTCCTTCGCTTGAGGTCCATCCATAGCTTGTTTAACCGTTACCGGTTCATCAACCGAAGTCAGAGTGAACAACTCACCTCTTTCGATGGGATACTTCTTAGGAGAAGTTCGATGCCTTTGACTACGTCAAGGCTCGTTAGTCCCATCTTGAACTTGAAAAACGCTCCCGCTAGGAATAATGATCGTTATCAGTGCAATACTCCCACTGGGAACAAGAGCGTTACTTGAACCTTCACCAACAACTTTTCTTGGACGACCTTTAGGTCTCGGGATTCTATCTACGAGATTAATTCCATGGTTACTAGGACTAGGAACCAAGTTGGTTGTACCACTCCTTGTCCCCAGTAAGTAGTTGAAGTAATATTGGATTTTCATCCAACGGTTCAACAACATGATTATCAGGTTCGACTTGATTCGCACCTACAGCAACAGTGACCTGTGTGGTTGGATTGACTCCTCCCACTGGATTTATTATGAAAATGTCTCCATTCTCATTTACCATGTCGTTCACTTGTGTTGCTGCCTCAAATATCTCACTCAAAGTAAGTTGGACCTGATCATCATCATCCTGCTCTAGTTCTAGACTTCATTCGTTTTGATGTAATAAAGCAATGGAAAATCATCCTCAAGCGACGTAACATCCATATTCGACCACGCAACCATTCTTCCGAGCTACCACACAGATGTATGTTGTAGAGTTATTGCTCAGTAATTTTCTGCTACAATGTGTGTTTTGCTTTTTTTTTCAATTATAATGTCGCATTTTGGTAAGATTCGCTCATTGCCAGTCTATAGCTCACATGGTGTCGTGACAACCGATATTGTAGGAACAAAGTTCTACATGAGTGAAAGTCAACATCATATCATCCTAGAATGAGATCAAAAGTTGAGCTAAAGAAATCATGTCTCAGACTATGTCCTAGAAGTGTATGATTTTGAAAGGATGCTTTGCCAATCTTGTCGTTAAAGGCGTATAATCGGATAGTCACTTGACATAAAATATCCATTTTCATTGCATACTCATTTTCAAAGGTTTTGTCCACCTTTATATTGTGCGTTAGGTTTTCACCTTGTGCAACAATTGATTCTTTGCGAGATCGTAGCAGCTTTAGTGGCATACTCATTCTTGTTTTAAATCAATGAGTAAAACCCGAAATGGGTCTTAAATGTAGCTGAAAATTTATACCAAACATTAAATCACAAAAAATTCTTATTAAATTTGTACTTTGAATCGACGTGTCCCATCTGTAGGATTACGAGGGTAGATAAAACAGAAACAATATCAAGATATGTGCTAGGTAACTAATATGCGGCGGAAGATAGTGCACATACCTACTTAGATTATGTGTACCTTAGATCGCTCGAAGGGGAGTTCTCGATCTGCCAGACGGTTCCAAGAGGTTCCTGTTAGAGAAGCCCTACGCGGATTATGCCTCACAGCAAAACCCCAGTCTATTCTTCGCGGGATGGATCTCCGGAGTAAATTGCTTGACACAATTTGGAACCTCCTAGGACTAGGGTGGTTCGACCGAACTAGGAGAATAGGGAGGAGGGTTTTTTTATAATCTCACCACAAAGGAGGAGAGAAATAGCCTTTTTAAAACCTCCTAGCACTCCCTATTTATAAGAGGAACAAAGTGAAAAAAAAAAAATTACACTTTGCTCTCACCTCTATTTCGGCCGGAGGCCCAATTTTGGGCCTCTCATGTCAATTGGGATTTTAGGCCTAGCCCAAAATCCCTAATGTGACATTACCTAATTACTTAGGTAATTAACTTATATTAATGGGCTCCCAATAACGGCGACCCATTATCCAAATGCTAACAGCTCTCACTCGCCGGAATGGGAGGGTGCCTATTAATATGTTGTCGTCCAACACATCAGCATTTGGTCTTCGATCCAATCCTTGCTCCGAATAGTTCATACGAGGTTTGTCGTGCGACCGACGGACACGACAGACATCGTGCTACTCATATGTTAGGAGTGTTGTAGCGCCCACGGAACGTTGATTCCCCATGTCTAATCAACCTGTGGAAAAATAAAGCGTCGCACTATATCCTAGGTCAACTGTGATTCTCCAATTGCCTATTTTCCACATAGGAATACTCATTCAAGACATCCGCACAAGTATTCAAAACCTTTAACTAATATCAGGTTGGTGGCCACCTAGTGAATACAAGAGTCGGAGAATTACAAGTGTACATGACCATCCCCATTGCTCATACCCTTATTCAAAGTCAATTGGTTTCCAAAGACGTGGTTACTTGGCCTTTTTGTTTAGCACTACGCTCGTACGCCGGGAAGCGAACATTGAGTTTGACCTTGGGTATGAGTTCTAAGTCCGTGAGGATAATTTGGATGCTTTTTCATAAAGAATTCGGGATAAGTCACACATTCAAGGTGAAAAAGTTTGTGCCCATCCGAATCTCATGGATTCTATCTAGCACAACCGAGCCTAACCCCGTGGTCGAACATGGCACGCGCCGTATGAAGTGTGCGTCGATAGTATAACCTGAATTTAGACAGGAGTGGGAAATTTCATACTCTATCGCAGATTCGTCATCTGGCCCAGAATATTGATGTCTGACGAACAAAGTTCGGTACGACGATTTGCAGAACGTAGATCATGTTGTGTTACCCCAAAACCAAATGATCGTTCTGCTTAACCAGGTTTGCCACCGTGGTTCTTAGCCGGTCTTGATATGATAGAGGCCCCCCTCTCCGTCAAGACGGCCGACCTGTGTGACGAGGCTTGGCCCACATTCGACATTATTTCATTTTGGAGGTTGACCCTCCTACGACTAGTTTATAGACCGTAAAAATCCGATGTAATTTTAAACATTATGACGTCGTGAGTATCATAAACCCAAAACGAAATTCATTATATTCAAATATCATTTCAAATCTCAAAATGTTATCATCACAATACAAGCCACTTAAACCCTACGCAGTCCCAACATTTTAACATGCTTTTCGAAAACATCCATGTGTAAAAGTTTAGTTAATGAGTCTGTCATCGTACTTTCAGTGGGCAAGTATTATACAATGATTAATTTTTCATCAACCATATTCTTAGCATAATTATATTTCACATCAATGTGTTTCGTCCTGTTATGGTACTTAGGGTTCTTAACTGCTGCTGCTTGACTATCAGTGTACACCTTTAAAGGCTTACTCCCGTCCTGGACACCAAGCAATGCAGTTAACAGCCTATTAAGCAAGACCGCTTCCTGTGTGTTCTTAGAGAGGGCCACGAATTCAGATTCCATCATAGACAACGCGATACATGATTGCTTCTTGCTCATCCGTGAAATGACGGCATTAGCAAGGAGGAATACTCCTCTTGAGGTGGACTTACGATCATCCGGATCGCCACCATGGTCGGCGTCACTGAACCTAGTCAATTCTAGTTTTCCACCCTCATAACACAGTCCAAAGTCGGTGTCTCCTTTCAGGTATCGAATAATTCGTTTTACGACCTTTAAATGTTGATAGCCAGGGTCTGATTGGAATCGTTCTACTAGGCCCACTGCGTAACGGCTGTCTGGACGAGTGCATTGCATGGCATACATTAAGATGCCAACCATACTAAGGTATTCTGCACTTTTCATATGTTCACGCTCAGCCAGGTCTTTTGGGCCGTCACGTTTCGACAACGCGCACCCAAACACAACCGGCGTATCCATGGGTTTGGCATCTTGTAATATGAACTTTTTCAATAATTTGTTGATATAGGATTCTTGAGAGAGACATAACTTCTGAGTAGCCCGATCCCTAGCAATCTTAATGCTTAGGATATACGTGGCTTCTCCCATGTCCTTCATCTCGAATATAGATGCTAACCAGGACTTTGATTCATTCATGTAACTCACATCGTTCGCGACAATCAGTATGTCATCTACATATAATGTCAAGATGACATACTTTGACCCATAGGTCTTAGTGTACACGCAAGGATCCTCGTGAAAATTCACGAATTCATTTTCGAAGATTTCCTCGTGGAATCTGCGGTACCATTGCCGGGACGATTGTTTAAGACTGTAGATGGAACTTTGGAGTTTGCAAACTTTACGTTCGTTACCAGGAGTAATATAACCCTCCGGTTACTCCATTAGATCTCTTCCTCTAGGTTTCCGTGGAGGAATGCAATCTTAACATCCATTTGGTGCAGCTCTAGATCGAGGCTGGCAACCAAGGCCAAAATGGCTCGGACTGTGGTATAACGCACATTCGGTGAGTATGTCTCATCAAAGTCCACTTCGTGAAGTATGGTATATAGTTTCGCAACGAGTCGAGCTTTGTATCGCTCGACGGCTCCATCAGCGGTGAGTTTCAATTTCAGAACCCACTTAGCACCTATGGCTCTACGGTTAGCAGGTAAATCAACCAAAGACAAAAAAAAATTAGCTTTCATAGATGCGATATCATCCTCTATTGCTTTCCTCCATTCTTTCGCTTGAGGTCCATGCATGTCTTGTTTAACCGTTACGTTCATCAACCAAAGTCAGAGTGAATAACTCGCCTCTTTCAATATGATACTTCTTGAGAGAAGTTCGATGCCTTTGACTGCGTCTAGGCTCGTTAATCCCATCTTTAACCTGAACATCGCTCACACTCGGAATAATGCTCGTTATCGGGGCATTACTCCCACTGGGAACAAGAGCATTACTTGAACCTTCACCAACAACTTTTCTAGGACGACTTCTTGGTCTCGGATTTCCACTTCCGAGATTAATTCTACGGTTACTAGTACTAGGAACCAAGTTGGTTGTACTATTCCCACTGTTACCAGTAGGTAGTTGCAGCATTAAAGGATTTTCATCCAACGATTCAGGAACATGATTATCAGGTTCGACTTGATTCACACCTGCAGCAACAGTGATCTGTGTAGTTGGATTGACTCCTCCCACTAGATTTACTATGAAAATGTTTCCATCCTCATTTTTTGTTCACTTGAGTTTCTGCCTCAAATCTCCCTCTCGAAGTAAGTGGGACATGATCATTATCATCCTGCTCTAGTTCAATTAAGACTTTGTTCGTTTTGATGTTGCCAAGCGTAGGAAATTCGTCCTCAAGGAATGTGACGTCTCTGGACTCATGCTCGACCACACTACCATTTGATTGAGCTGCTATAAACACGTATCCCTTTGAATTTTCAGAGTACCTTATAAAGATACTTTTCAATCATTTAGGTCCCAACTTGCTAAAAAAGATGTCGATTTGATGAGTGTATGATGCAAAACCCCAAGGTTGCAGCCTAGTAAGATTCACCTCTTTACCAGTCCATAGCTCATATGGTGTCGTGTCCACCGATTTTGTATGAACAAGGTTTACTACATGTGTTGCAGTCATCAGTGTGTCACCCAGTAGGAGGTCGGCAACTTTTCTTGCGACATCATGGTCCTAACTGTAGGATTTAGGGGATTAATACTACGGAAACAAAACCCTAGATACGTGCCAGGTAACTAATACGTAGCAGAATAAGATGCACATACCTATAATGTTTCCCGTAGCCCAAGAACGTTGAGGAGAGTTCTCGATTCGCCGGACGGTTCCCTGTAGAGGTTCTTCTTAGAGAAGCCCTACGCAGATTATGCCTCACAACAAAGCCTCGGTCGATTCTTCGCGGGATGGATCTTCGGAGTAAATTTCTTGACACAATTTGGCACCTTCTTGCTCCTTGGTAGGTGCGGCCGAACTAAGTGTTTTAGGGAGGAGGGTTTTCTTTTATTCTCACTACTTAGGAAGAGAGAATTAGCCTTAATAAAACCTCCTAGGACTCCTTATTTATAAGAGGAGTAAAGTGGACAAAAGTCCACTTTACCCCTCCTAGTAAAGTCGGCCGGCCATGCTATTAGGGAGGCCCAATTTTGGGCCTCCCATGTCAATTGAAATTTTAGGCCTAGCCCAAAATTCCTAATATGACATTACTTAATTTCTTAGGTACATGAACTTAATTAATGGGCTCCAAATTACGGCGGCCCATAGTCCAAATGCTTAGAGCCCACAGCTCATAGTCCAAATTACGACGGCCCATATATATATATATAATTCGGCACAAACATATCTAGCACAATTTTAGGGATCTAGATATTATTGATAACATATATACATATTTATATTTGGCAACACTATATATATATATATATATATATATATATATATATATATATATATATATATATATATATATTGTCAATATTCAATATTAGGGATATATAATCTATCAATAATATATATTTTCTCAATCTTTTAGGCAACTATATTTATCAATAATATCTACATCCCTAAAATTGTGCTAGATATATTGATAGTTACTATCCACAATTATCTTGTGAACCTAGCCCTAATTTTGGCCTAATCCCTATGCTTAATTTCGGCCTAAATTATATTTAAAATATTATAAAAAATTCCTGTCACTATTAGGGTTACTTGTAGAATAAGAAATTAAAAATTTCACCTTGAACACCTATAGAGAGTTCGGCCGGAACACATAAACTAGGGCTAGTGTTCAAGTTTCAAGATCAAATCTTGTCATGATCAAGAATCCAAAGTTTTATTTTGATAAAAGACTTGTTTTTCTTGAAAATCACGAACATCAAACTTTACTACACGAACCTTTGGTAACGAAGAGATCAGCATTTTTGTGATGCGAATTGGTAACATGGTTCAAGAAGTTGGAGGATAAGCTGATGATGATGAGGATGACATTAATCAGTTGTTCCTCCATGTAAGTGTATCCAAGCCGGACCAAAGTTATGCATTGCATTTTCTGTGTGGTCTCTATCCAGATGCATTGGGAATTCACTCTGTTTCAATGCAGGCAAAGTCAAAGATGGTCGGCTATACTGTTAAGGAGCCGAATAAGTACAATGGTCTTGTTTTCGAGTAAGTCCAGCACCCTGCAACTCTCTTCTCTTGCATATGGCTGTAGTTTATCTATCTAATTGATGTTGTTAGTGGATTGGGGATGAAAATGTTTGTTCTCCCCTGAAAACTTCTTTTTTTGGTATGTGGGTTATATCAGTAACTAGGAAGAACACCAACTGAAATTTTGCACCTAATACTGTGGACTTCGGCATAGGTGAAAGATGCTAAGACGTGAAATATCCTACCAATGGGAGTTGTATACTCTCTATAATTATGCTATGAGTTAGATATATGAAGAATCATCCAGCCTGTGGAATATTTAATGTCACAAAAGATTGGATTTTGATTATGGTAAATTTATAGTTAGACTTGTACAGTGCAGATGCAGTGAGCAGTATATTGTGATATTTGACTCCAGACTTGTTCATTTGCATGTTATCGTTAGTTGTGAAAGTATTGTTGAATTATTTAGCTCTGCAAAAACAAATATATATTTTACACAATGAACTTTTTGCCAATTTTAGTTTTGCATGATATAAACTTTAGTTATTGCATTATTAGTTTATGTCTTCATTTAGTTTTGTTATCTAATTCAATGAGGTACAAAATAGCTACACATGAAGGCATAGAAATTCTAGTACCAATAATGCATTAAGTGAAGTTAGTATACATAAGTTAATAAATAGCTATTACCAACTAAAGTTATCTCTTTTTAAAGACTAGACAATAGTCAACAAAGCTCACTTTTCGGACAGCAGCTCATGATTCAACCAAATGTAATTCTAGAATTGTCTTAGTTGTCTATCATAGATATTTTTTATATTATATTTATTGCTTTTACATATGACATATAACAATGATTGAAATGCTTATTTGAGTAACTTTCAGTAGTATTGAGTATTGACACTCTTCAATAATGTGCAGGGATTTTGATGAAAATGTGAGGGACGTTGCATTTCACAGTTACATTGAAGAGTGTGGCATCAATGAGAGTCTGTTTCTGTTTCTCCAAGCATGCCTCTACGTCAAGGATTCAAACGTGTTATTGCATTCATCAGTGAAGAAAACCAATCAAATCGACATAATGCTCTAATCCAGTAGATGATGGTACGCTAAAAGATGCATCTTTACAAACCCGTTTTTTTCCTGCTTCTTAGTCGATGAAATATTGAAATGTTTTATTGCTCTTAGGTTCTGCGATGTGGTTAAGTAACATGATATGCTTGGTATAATTCTTAGTATGCACGCCTATTTAAGAATGTGTTTCGATTTACTTCTTCTGGACGAATGATTGACGATGCAATAACAATTTTGTTAATTTTCCATTTGTATCCTAAGAACTTTTCAATATGTTAAAACTGAGTCTTGTGTAATCAGGGTCCGTTTAGGACTTAGTTAACCATGTGTCTTTGGTTCAGGTCAGTAACTTGATAAGCTCGCCTATGGGTCGCTAGTTGGACGGGTGGAGAACGAGATGCATTGTAGACTTGGTGGGCGTCGAATATGTTCACGAGACAGGCTCTCGGAGGGCACTTACGTTTCACAGGATAGGCTCCCGGAGGGCACAAGTTAGACCAAACATACGCTCCTGGTGGGCGTCGAAAACTGTTCACGAGACTGGCTCTCGGAGGGCACTTAACGTTTCACAGGATAGGCTCCCGGAGGGCACAAGTTAGACCAAAGATACGCTCCTGGTGGGCGTCGAAAACTGTTCACGAGACTGGCTCTCGGAGGGCACTTAACGTTTCACAGGATAGGCTCCCGGAGGGCACAAGTTAGACCAAAGATACGCTCCTGGTGGGCGTCGAATCTGGTAGTTTGAAATCTACCTCAAGATACGCTCTTGGGGCGTCGAATCTGGTAGTTTGAAATCTACCTCAAGATACGCTCTTGGGGGCGTCGAATCTGGTAGTGTGAAATCTACCTCAAGATACGCTCTTGGGGGCGTCGAAGGTCGTAGTTTTTAGAAACCACTCTCAACATACGCACTTGGGGGCGTCGAAGTTCGTAGTTTTTTGAAACCACTCTCAAGATACGCTCTTGGGGTCGTCGAAGTTCGTAGTTTTTGGAAACCACTCTCAAGATACGCTCTTGGGAGCGTCGAAGTTCGTAGTTTTTGGAAACCACTCTCAAGATACGCTCTTGGGGGCGTCGAAGGTCGTAGTATGAAAACTACTCTCAAGATACGCTCTTGGGGGCGTCTGTTCGCGGGATAGGCTCCCGGAGGGCTCAGAATATTACTTTACCTTATGTCACTCCCCATGTAGGGTGTGTCTTTGATACGCCTTTTCGATCTTTACTTGAGTTTTCTTTCCATGATATTGCCTGTTACCACGCTTTTCCTTCAATGTGGGAGATCACCTTTCGAGGGCGATGTTTGTGTGTTGCCAACTTAGGACGAGTTCGTACAAGGAGTTGAGGATGTTTTCCTCTTATGTGACCTCTTCTAGGAGAAATGGTATTGCATGTTCTTGTGATCTTATGCCTCTAATCTCTTCTTTTACACTTAGGTGGACTACCAAGCACTTATTCGTTTGGTGCCCCCCAAGTTGCTTGGTGGTCATACCGCCTTTCATATTTGGCCGTTGAAGGCTCCTCGTTCATTTTCTTGGTTGGGTACCCCTTATGCTCGGGGCTCCCTTGTCTGCTTGTTTGAATGCGATGAGTGTCCCTTGTAGGATTTACTCTTTCTCATGCTTGCTTGTTTCAGTCATAGGCATGGTTTGGATAATGCCTTTGTCAGATGTATCTTTAGAGGTTGGGTGGAGAGCTTTTGCTTTGGGTGGGTGGGGGTGATTTTCATTATCTTGATAACTAGGATGTGGCAGTGTTTGTATCCTAGGGGTGCTTGTAAATTCTTCCCCCCCCCCCCCCCTTCCTTGTGTTTTTTTAGAAAAAACACTTTTGCGGTGATGATAGAGCAGGAGTAACGTATCTTGGAAGGGATTGTATTTACGTTGAAAAGCTTTCTCATAGGATGGTGTCTTGAGTTGTTAATCTCGAAGGTGTGTTTCGGACTAGTCAATCTGATCCATGCTTCTTGCTCGGGCATGGGGGGGGGGGGGGGGGGGGGAGGGTCTGACCGGGCTGTGATAATCTTCTTGAAGTGTTGTGGTACTTAGCGTGCTTTGCATTTTCCTTTACATTGGAGTATTCTTCAATGCCTTTAGGGAGTGTCACATTGGTCATTCTCCTCCCACCTTGAATCTTGATTATAGACTTCCTTTGAATTAGGACTTGAACCTAAAAAGGATGTTTTCCTTTAGGTTTGCAGGTGATGCTCCATGGTTTTCCATGGGTTTGCCCCCGTATTGGCTATTCCTTGTTAGATAGCTTCATTAGAGGCTGCATTTGTATTGCGTACGTATACGTGTTTGGGGTGTGTTGAGCTGACAAGTCCCTCCTTTTTCATTTTTTCATAACCTTCATTCATCATGTGTTTGGCGTATGGCCTTAAAGGCGGGATATTTTTCTAATGCCCCCCTTATCGAGGTTCTCCTCTTGATGGGATGCCAGAGTCAAATGTCTTATCATTCGCAGACAAGGTGTTTGATCAGGATGTGCGTCTATTGTGAGGGTCGATCTTGAAACCTTACTCCCCAAGCTTTTGAGCTCTTCTTTGGTTGATCTTGTAGAACTATTATCATGCCCTAAGGCTCTTGATAGGAGATGTATCTCCTTTTTCATATTCTAGTTGTTGCACTATCTCTTTTGCTAATCTTGCATCTTTAGAGTTTCTCTCTTGGTGCATGACTTCAATAACAGAATTTTCTACCGATGTTTGTTCTGTTAGGACTTGTATCCTTGGTTGCCTTCCTTTCTTGTGAGATGGCGAAGGAGTGTTTATGAACACTCAAATGTGTCGTACTTGGTAGAGGTATGCGCCTAATCTTTAGGGCGCTGTCTTGAATCTTCGTGTACCTATCTTTGATGAACATGTTATTCATTGCATATATAATACGGAGTCCAAAGATCTCCGGGTAAGGATCATATTTTGAGAACAGAGACATAGTCATCTATTAGATAACCTCTTTATCTACGGAGTTTATTTTTGCAAGGATAAATGCAAGGATACTTGTAGGGATATGTGTTCCATCCTTGTTCCTGGTTCATTTGCAGTGCCGTGTCCCTAATGGGTGTGTTGATGTTCTAACCACCTTTATTAGTAGGGGGGTCCTTTGGTATTAGGTATGCCTGACTCTTCTCTAGTATCATCAATAGTTGGTCATGGGAGATGTCTTACGGACTCCCTTCATGCATTATGGTTCTCTTTATGGGAGATGTCTATGTGATATGGTTTCCTCCATTTTTGGAGGGATGTGTTCGCGGCTACCCCCTCTTATGCTAATGGGAGTTTGTGGGGAGGGCATGTTGTGACTGGTGCCCCCCTTGCATACCGATGCCAGATGGGATCTTTTGACGGACTTGGCCCTAGGATGCTTAGTGGAAGGTTATAGTAGGGGTAATCCTTTGTGACCTTCATGGTAGTTCCTCTATAGGATGTTGAGAGTGCTCAACTTATTTTTGTAAGTGAGCCTTCCATCTTGTGATCTTTCCCAGTAACTTGACCTTATTGGTGCCCTTTGAGATTGAGAAATCTGTTCCTTGTGCATCTCTTGGTTGGCGGCGGCGTTTTATGGACTCTTCTAGTAGTCCACCTGTGTATATATATACCATGGAGCCCGAAGGCGTCCGGTATGGTCTTTCTTGGAAAACATGTTGATATCAAGTATCAAAATCTACCCCTTTTAGGGAGTTGACTTGTTATGCAGTTAAATTAAATAAGAGGATATGGGAAGGATATGGGTGTGGGGGTGTTGATACCCCCTGCTTCCTTGGTAATGTAACTGTATTCCTCCATTAGTCTCTGTGTATTCCTTCCACTTGAGGAATATAAAGTCGCATCCTTGCAAGGCGGACTAGGTGGAGGTGTATCATCCATGTACGCTATGTGTGATCTCACTCTGTTGCGTCTCTCCATGAAACTTCCCATTGTAGTAGTTATGTAATAACATGGTGTGGTACTCTATGAGTCCCCTGTTCAAATCCTTGTCTTTCTGACTGCTCCCCTGTTCTAGGGGGATGTGTACTGAGGGTTGTCATGCATGAGGGGTTGGAACCGTCGTGTTGTATCATGACTGAGCGATTGGCTTGTCGGGTTGTCGGGACGATGTCCCTTACTTTGATATTTCTTTGGAATGTCCCTTAGTCGTGTTCGTGGTGATACAGACTGTATGTCTATCGAGCGTATCCATGGGGAGGTGGATGCTGGAACTCTTATTTCCTTGGTTGTCTGACTTGCATGTCCTCCCTTAGTGCGGTGTATGTCCCTGCCTCTTGCTGTGGTTGGTGTTGTCTTGGAGGCACAAATTGTTGCCTTCCCTCTGGGGGTGGCATGTGCACATTTCTTTCATGACCTTCTCACTGCCTGTTGGGAGGTGTGAGTGTTGCTCTTCTTTATGGTACTCCTCTGCTTGCGGATGTATCTCCACTTGCGTATATTGCCTCTGTTGTATGTTCATTAGTGCTTCTCTATAGGCTACCAACTCTTTTAATACCTTCATGAATCTTGGAGTCACTTCTGTGCTCCTTGCTAATATATAGGCCTTGGGTTGGTGGTGTGGGCGCGATTGTCGTTCCTTTGAGCCGGCATTCCATATGGATACCCTTGAGGTTGTGCCTCATAGTAGTACCCCTGTGGAGGTGCCGTGTATTGGGATGACACTCCTTGTTGCCCCCTGTCTCTGTGGCCTCCTAGCCAATGGAGTTGAAGTTGTGGAAGACTCAGCCCCAGCTGGGCGTGAAGGTCCTCCTCCCTGATTGTTAGGCTGGGGTGCCTGTGGGGCTACCTGAGGCTCTGGGTGTGCAGGCTGTTTCTCTGGGTTAGGCTGCCTTGCTGGAGGTATAGACTGTCTCTCCTTCCTATTGCCCCCAGGTGGGCGATTATCTCTAGAAGCTAAGCTGTTCGTCATCGCTCTCGTGATTGTCAGGCTTTCTATTCGAAACCCACGGACGGCGCCAAGTGTTAGGTTCTAAGCCCTCGGTCAATGGGTTGTCGATCTAAGGCTTATTCCTCACTGGTGAACTGACGGATTCATAACTCTCGGGGCTAGTCGTTCTGATGCTTGTCCTTCCACTCTCCTCCTTCTCTTCTCCACGCTACCCTGAAGGATTCAGAACTCTCAGGGCCAGTCGTTCTGATGCTTATCCTTCTGCTATCCTCCTTCTCTTCTCCACGCTACCCTGAAGGATTCAGAACTCTCCGGGCCAGTCGTTCTGATGCTTGTCCTTCTGCTCTCCTCCTTCTCTTCTCCACGCTACCCTGCAACAGGGGCAATATCAAGCACGGAGGGGGGTGGTCCTTGATGAACCCTCTCCGATGCTTAAGTCAGAACATCGCTTTTAGAGAGATAAAGCTAGAGAGAAGTCAGAGCTAAATTGCACACTTAGCCAAGATGATCAAATGAATGGTGGAAAGGTTGTATTTATAGGCAACGGTGTCATTAAGGTGACTTAATGACATCGTTAACCTTTAAACACAATTAATTAGTCCTTGATCACATAATTAAAACCTTAAAGCATGGAGAGGTTGACGGAAATAATCCAAGTGCGGGAGTCGGCAAACGGTGCCAGGGCCCTTGGGGGCGGGGAGAAAATCCAACCCCCAAGGGTAGGGGTTGGGTGTGGCCACCCAACCCCTCCCTGGGGGAGATGGGTTGGCCGACCCTATCTCCCCTAGGGGAGATCGGGTTGGCTGACCCGATCTCCCCTAGGGGAGGTCGGGTGTGGCCACCCGACCTCACCTAGGTGAGTTCGTCTCGCGGTCCTGACGAGTATTTTCGCCTCGTCCGGACCGTTGGCGTTTCGGCGGGGTGTTTGGGTCGAAGTTTCGATTTATAATCATTAACGGGGTGATAAAAATAAAACGATTCGGAAGTCAACGGGTTCAAATTGGGCGTATATCCATCATTGATGAACCACAATTCCTGACAATATCATCAATTACAAAGTTCTCTTAGACATATCTTAGCTTGTATGAGAAAAAAATTCTTGCAATCCAACACAATAATTGACATATGTTTCAAGTTACTAGTATAATATTTGTTTAAGTTATTGGACAATTAAGACATTCGTTTCAACATGTATAGAATCAATCCCAAACTAAGGCAATAGAGAGTCACACTAAAATGCAACAAAGATATTCCGAATCCCCAAATTTCTAAAGAACCCTCAAATACAATTTATGTTGCTATACGAGTAACCGCTACAAACCCAGCTTTTCTAACGAAATACAATTATTTTTGTACCAGGTGGCTTTCAAGGCGCCCATTGGAAGCGACCCAGTCGTAGTGGACTTGGCGGGGCTTGGGAAGGGATATGCTTGGGTGAATGGACAGAGCATTGGGCGATACTGGCCAAGTTACTCAGCATATTCAGATGGTTGTGAAATCAAATGCGACTACCGTGGAAAATACGATGACAAGAAATGCCTTTATGATTGTGGAAAGCCTTCACAGAGATGGTGAGGACCGAGTAATATCTTTCACTACTTTGATCAATCAATTCTCTAACTTCGATATTACATAATAGGTATCACATCCCAAGGTCCCTCCTTCGAGACGACAACAACACTTTGGTTCTATACGAAGAAATGGGAGGCACTCCAATGAACGTCAAGTTTGAAACCGTCACTGTTGGTAGCATTTGTGCCAATGCTTACGAAAACAACACTCTGGAATTGTCGTGCCAGGAAGGCCATACCATATCGGAGATTCGATTTGCTAGCTTCGGTGATCCAACGGGTGTTTGTGGATCGTTTAAGGAAGGATCTTGTGGTGCTGCTAACACTTTGGATAGTATCAAACAGGTAAATATGATGTAGCATTTCAATATTTCGGTTCTTAACCAGAGGTCTCAGATTTAATCCCTGCGAATGAACAAATATTCATGGCCAGCACTGTTAAATTTACATTTTGCACTCCTGATCTAGACAACCAGTGAGAACAAAAAATACACTTATAGCGACAGTTAAAAAGTTATTCTGCATAGTCTAATTAAACTTTGGATATTTTGACAGGCTTGTGTTGGGAAAAAAACCTGCTCTTTTGAAGTGTCGGAGAAAACATTTGGAGCGACAGGATGCAGGATGAATAAGGAATATCGATTGGCGGTCGAAGAAGTTTGCTATTGATCAATGGCTTGATCAGTTGTAAAACATTTACGTTGTTTGGAAAAAAGCAATGTGCTTCTCTATGTCTTTGTATGTTGGGAAAGCATCATTTGAGACTGTACATAACAATAAATAAATAAAAAGATTCAATATCATATGATGCCTTCATTCTTATGTGATTTTTCTTGAACATTTTGGGCTTAAAAAAATAGATTAAATTTATCTAAAAATAAAAAATAAATCAAGAGTTACTTGATTCTGTACACGACTTTCAAATTTGCTACCACAAGAAATTTAGTTATTTTTTTAGAGGAACCAACTTGTAAAAAAAAATGAACTAACGTGTAACAGAAATATTGAAAATCTTTTGAAAATATTACGTTCCATATTATTTTCAAGGAACTAACTTCTAATAAAAATGCTTGCATGGAATATTCCAACGAAAATTCCTTACAAAATTTGTGATAACTTTTAAAATTGTGATATTTCACAACTTTTTCTTACGGTAAGTTCAAGTGTCGTCAGTAGGAATGACAATTCGTGCATTAGTGCGTGTTAATAGTTGTGGTATGTTAAACTTACTGAACAAGAACACACACGGTTAGCGTATATCATGTCATATTTTACAAACCCGAACACGACACATAATTTTTCGTGTGTATTCGTGTCGTGTGCTATCATTTTGTATTCAGTTGTACATCTTTATATGACATATTTAAGCAAAAAGCAAAATAATGAACTTCATATAACAAAAAACAATGAATTAATAATATATCATTATTCATAAGTTTGTAATGTGGTTGACAAACTCTAAAAAAACCTACTAATTTGAGTTTTAAAAGTTATTAAATGAGATTTGTTTAAAAAATACTCAAGAAAATTCTTGAGATTTAGTAGCATAACTTTGACGTGTTATGATATCTATGTTAGGAATAAGACGCACGACTTAACCAATGAGCACATAAACTCGAACTTTTCGTGTTATTTATACTCTAACACCCGTCATTAAACTGATGTTTGCGAACATCGGTTTACAACAGACTACAACTTGGTCTGTAACTCAGGGCTTCACGTCGGGACTCGGACCATTGACTCTGATATCACTTGTTAGGAATAAGACGTACACCTTAACCAATCAGCCCATAAGCTCGAACTTGTGAGTGAAGACTTTCGGTATACTCTTATTCATACTCTAACAACCTAGACATAAAATTTTATCGTGTTAATGTCCTGCCATATACTTTATACACAAATATTATTTTTTTTTCCGTATGCGATTGTGTTGAGCGTGTAATTGTCGGCGCTAGCGCAGGCAGCCAGTACACCCTTCTTGTCCATTTTTCTTAAAGTTGATATTTGTATAAGTGAATGAATCATCGTACTATAAACGGCCAAAAAAAATAATCATCTTACTATATTAACCACAAAAAAACTCAAGCATTTAAACAAATGCCTAGTGAATATTATTTCATTTCATGTCAGTAATTATCAATAAAAATATCAAAGACAAGGTTAATCTGTTTTAAAGACCAATCTAAGAAACAAGTTAATTGAAACAACTAGAAAGAACATAAAGTGAAGTATTACCTCTAACTCCGAAGAATGAGCGGCTGCAAGTGCTATTTGCAGCGCGTATGTTCCTTTAGGATCGACAGACAGTTTCAAGCTCAAATTTAATCTGCCAAGTCGTACCTTGGTAGGTGTTGTGCCATTGGTACTCCTGGAAGTACTCCCTTGTTCTGTTCCGATGTTTCTACCGGTTCCAGTACCAGACGAAGGTGGGGTTTGCGAGTTTCGTAACTCGCCATCCGACCTTCAAGGATCCCCGATTTCCTGATTTCGGGTTGAGTGGGGTCGAGTGGGATACCTCTCTTCGCTTCGTGGCCCGGAGCGACAACTCGGCCAGTCACTGGGCCAAGCATTACTTCTTCATTACGGATCGATACGTCACTTGGTCGGTCTTGAATGAAGATCGGTCGGATGGTTGGCCTGCTTTTGGGGAGTTCTCCTCCGTTGATTTGGAGACTATGAAGATCATTCATGAGAGCAACAGGACTCGATCGTACTGTCCCATATCCTTAGTGACTGAGACGGATCTTTACGAGGCCGGGATCAGTTTGACTCCTGACTCCGGGGGTTCGGTATGTTACTTGGTCTTCTCATCTTTATTTACCTTCTGCTCTTCCTTTGTAGGTTGGTTTCATGGAAAAACCTATAACGTGCAGGGAGCACCTGTTGACCTGAGCAAGAGGAAGGCTCCTTCTAGCTCCACTCTGAAGAAATCCCCCATGCCTGGGAAGAAGGCTGGGGCCTCTGGTATGCTTCCTCCTGTTTGCTTCTTTATGGTATACTTTGTGTTTTCCTTATCTTGTTTTTCTTACATTGCTAGGGCGCTCCCCCTTGGTGACCGAGAGGGTTGTCTCCGTAGGCAGAGACTCTGGACCTTCCAAGTCTAAGCCGCGGAGATCTGATTCTGAGGCCGGGGCCTCGGCTGCTAAGAGGAAGAAAGCTGCGGATCCTGCTTCGCCTGTTGCTCGTCCCCCGACCCTATCTCGTGATAAGGAGATGGTGGTCGAAGAGGTGCCTTCCCTGGCTGACAAAGGGAAGCGACCTGTTGGTGGTGGTTCCCCTGCCCCCCAGCCGAGGGCGCGGTCCTCAGGTTTGATCTCTACCTTGTTACTGATCCTTCTATGTTTATATTTTCCTTTGACTTGCTTCGCTTGTATAGGTGGGCCTCCGACTTTAAGTCGGAAGGATTTCGCACGTCTTACTGATGAAGATGTTATTGGGTCTGAGTGGACTCCTTTCGCTGGTTTGAAGGAGTTCCACCTTGATAGCAGCTCCTCTTTGCGGACTCCTGAGGTTGGCATCCGCGTACTTCGCGGTGCCATCCCCCCTGGCGATCGTGTTGCTCAGCCCAAGTCTCCTGGGGAGACTCGGCGCTTTGTTCAGGGTGTACTTTCTCATTATGCACCTGTGAGTTGTTCTTGCTTTCTTCTTTATACTTTCATATTGGTTGTCTTTCGGTTACTCATCCCTTGTTTGAATTGTTAGGGTATGTCTGACATGGTGAACATGTCATCACTCGTGCTCGAGTTATCTGACGAGAAGAAGACCCATGAGGACAGCCAGGTCTCTCTGAAGGCGGAGCTTGCCACTGCTGCTGAGAAGGCGCGCTTATCTGATTTGAAGATGCAGGAGCTCAGGGACCAAGTGTCCTTGCTTGAGACTACCGTGGGTAGTTTACGCCGGGAGGCTGAGGTTGCATCTTCACTCCACTCTGAGGAGTTGCGGAAATTGGAGGCTAGGTGCCGGGCAGAGGAGAGGACTGTCGCAGTGTCTGAGTACAAGGCTTCCTCTGCCTTCACTGCTGATTATAGCGCGCGTCTCACTCAGGAGATGAACCAGTTTGGTGAGTATCTGGTTGATCATATTTTCCGCATTGATCCTCAGTTTCCAGTTGGTGATCTTGGTGACTTCGGGCCATACGCTACTGGCTACATGGCTGTCTTTACACCCGGAAGCCCACCCAGACACGGAGGGCACTGGGGGCAAGGTTCACAGGAGAAATCCTGAAGAACCTGCTCAACTCTATGAGGTCATCGCAGTAAGGCAACCTCAACCCAAATCTAATCTGGGAGGGGTAAACGACGACCTTCCCCCTAGGAGGCTCCGTCACCGTCTCGCTGGTATTCCCCAAGGAGGGGAGGAAAGGATATAGAGGCTCATCTAAGGGACAGATATCTCCTAAGGTAACGTGCTCATTGTAATCGGACCTAGTTAGGTGGTTCTCCGACAGGGCAGCGAGACCTAAGGCAAAGGTAGCAGGAAATCCCAAAGTTCGAATCAAGTTTCGACTAACACCCCGCTCAGATCGCAACACTAAGCTAATGATAGGAAAGAAAGTAATGCGACAAAAAAGAAGAGAAAAGGAACTCACTCATCCTTCGGAGGATGTAACGCCTCTGTAGAGTCTGTGTGCGCGGACACCACCAGGAATACAGTACCTGCCACAACACGACAAATATCAAGACAAGAAAATTTCCGAAAAACCGGGAGTACTCCGACACTCGACCAACGACAACAACCAAAGATTCGAAGACACCCAACAAAGATAGCCAACATGACCCAAGGACACCACGACAACCAAATCGAATAATTTTATCCGAACCTAAAGTCGGTTTTCGGGCAAAATTACCGTTACGCCCTCCAACGAAGATCAACACACCAACGGCGATACAATATCAAATTCAAAACCGGGATAGTTTAATCGGACAAGAAACTATATCCGGACGACCGGCAAATTTTTTTCCCAAATCCACAACTATCAACGGCTATCCATGGCAATCCCACATTCAATCAAATTTCAGCAACCAAGCATCGGCAATCAAGTATTGGCAATCAAGTATCGACGATTCAAAAATCAACATTTTACGCGGTAATGGAAAGGAAAAGAGTGGACCTTCGGAAAACCCGACCCGATGTGATAAACGGGTCCGGAAGTCGAATTTTGGAGTCGACCGGAATCAGTCCCTCGCCGGAGATCGGACCCTGTCGTCGCCGAAGTTGATTTCGGCCGCCCCGCCGTCGCTGGAAGACGCCTCACGCCGCGCCGGAACTTTCCTCCCTCGCCGTCGATCGTCCGTGCCGGACCAGGTGCCGTCTCCGCCAACAGCAGCTAGGTCGCCGTCCTGCTGCTCCTCCACGACTTCGCCCGGCTCCGGTGTAGTCCAAGGTCTGCTCCGCCGCCGTTTCTGCCGCGCTGCCGTCGACCCAGCCCCTCGCCGTGCCGGTGATTCCTCCTCTCCTGTGCCGGTCGAAATTTCTGGTACACCACCGGAATTTTGGCCGGCCCTCCTCCTTGGGTGTGCTCCAAATCCTTTCTTGCTCTCCAAGGGTGAGAAAAGAGGGAAAAGGGTGGCTATGGTGACTAACTAAGGTATTTTCCTAACTCTCCTCTATATTTGAAAGATGGTAGGGTTTTTTAAAGAGTTTTAATCACCACCCTCCATTTATCTTTAAGTGAGATCCAAGGGCCAAAGAAAAACCATCACTTTTATCCCTTTTAACTATGGCTAAGTATATCTCCATACTTAGAAAAACTATCAAGTTAGACTTATTCTTGAGCATCCCATACTTAGAAAAAAATTTGGCCAAAATTAAAGTTTTCCTCACTTAGGCAAAATCCCGGCACGAAATTGGAGCATAAGTCACTTAGTTGCATTCGTATTGCATCCCTATGCGAGCATGTATATTTTGAGTACATGCCTGTAGAAAAGATAGATTTATTACTCCCACCTCATACGGACGCGTGCTTAGGCACACGTCCGCGCTACTCTAACGTTTACAACTCCTCTATCTCATAAGGCAGGGGGCAGAGTCGGAGAGACACATCCATGGGTAAGCAAGTATTCAGACGAAAGGTAAAACCCCGGTTTCAAATTGCGCGTATCATACCATCCTGAAATAGAGTCAATCAAGGGTTAGGCCATTGGTTGACTCGGGGGCATGTGATGGATATACGCCCAATTTGAACCCGTTGACTTCTGAACCGTTGTATTTTTATCATCCCATTATTGATTGTAAATCGAAACTTCAACCCGAACACTTCGCGAGAACACCAACGGCACGGACGAGGCCGAAGCGCTCGTCCGGCCGAGTCAAACTCACCTAGGTGAGGTTGGGTGGCCACACCCGACCTCCCCTAGGGGAGATCGGGTCAGCCAACCCGATCTCCCCTAGGGGAGATCGGGTGGACCAACCCGATCTCTCCTAGGAGGGATCGGGTCGGCCAACCCGATCTCTCCTAGGAGGGATCGGGTTGGCAAACCTGATCTCTCCTAGGAGGGATGGGGTTGGCCAACCCCATCCTCCCTAGGAGGGGTTGGGTGCCCTCACCCAACCCCTACCCTTGGGGGTCGGATTTCCCCTCCCCCCAAGGGCCCCGGCACCATTTTTGGACTCCCATACTCAGTTTATTCCGCCTACCTTCTCCGTATCCTAAAGTCTTAATTATGCGTTTAAAGGTTAATTAACTGTGTTTAAGGGTTAACGATGTCATTAAGCCACCTTAATGACACCGTTGCCTATAAATACCCCACCTCCACTATTCATTTGATCATCTTGGCAATTTGGATAATTTTGCTCTGACATCTCTCTAGCTTTATCTCTCTAAAAACGATACTGACTTAGGCATCGGAGAGGGTTCATCAGGCACCACCCCCCCCCCCCCCCCTCTATGCCTGGTACTGCCCCTTCTGCAGGGCGAAAGGAGAAGAGAAGCTAAGGAAGGAAGGACGCAAGCTAAGACAGTGTAACCCGAGAATACCGGATCCCCCACATCTCCAGTGAGGAACGAGATTTGAGCCGACCACCCGTTGACCCTGATCTCGGAACCTAACAGTAGGTGTTGTATTCTTCTTCATGAGTTTACAAGCAATAAGAAATGAATTTTCAAGGTATGATAACTCTTCAAACAAGGCATCATTATAAGATTGGGTATTACTATCTTTAACTATGGGTTTTTTCGTTTAAGTTTCATAAAAATAAAAATTCGAATTGCAGTTCTTTCTCCTAGCTAGTAGGATCCAGAGATGTGTTTCCATGGACAACGTTATAACATGAAACATTATGTCAAATTTTAACGTGTTAAATTGGACAGAGTTACATAATTGTTCATTCAAGGAAGTTTGTCTAGCTATTTATTTAAAATAATTCAGCAGCCTAGTTGCATTTTCGAGTAAAGTTCAGCGAGCTATTTGGTTATTTTACCCATATAAATATTATTTTTTCGCCATGCATATATAGATAAATTTAGTTTGGAGAAAGAAAGTAACCTGCTAACTTGTGCAAATAACCAATCTTTTCTGTAATCACTAGAAGAAACATTGTAGACTAAATCTTCATCTGCATATCTTTCCCACAATCCATATTGCCTGAACCTGATCAAGTAAACCAAATCAATGACAGCTGATAAAAAAGGATCAGTCTGAGGTAACATATTATCCGGACATTAACTTACCAAATTTAGCAAATTCACCTCTTTCTACTCACCAAATCACTCTAAATCCACTATAAATTATCCCCTAATGTCTCAATTGTTCTTCAACGTCTCCAACATTTTCATTTCCCCAATTATTAGTTGGTGTGTAAAGGAATTGATCTCGAATTTCCTTACATCATTTGATACTAGGAGTTGAGAATTTTCTCCAAGCAAATGATCAATGGCTTCACTTATAGCTCAATTTCTTCTACTTAGCTTTTTTTGTTTAGTGATTTCGACTTTTGCAATCAATATCACTTACGACGGGCGATCCTTAAAGCTCGATGGCCAGAGGAAGATCATCATGTCCGGCTCGATTCACTACCCCCGTAGCACACCTCTGGTAAATGTTTTTTTTTCTCGAACGAATCGTTTCTTGAAATGGTAACGATTTCCATAACATATTTCTCGATTCTCAGATGTGGCCCGACTTGATCAGTAAGGCTAAACACGGCGGTCTTAATGCTATCGAGACCTACGTTTTCTGGAATGCTCACGAGCCTCAGTATCGTCAGGTTATATTCATTCACTATAAGAAAATTGATAATTTGTGACGATATTTTTTTCAAGGGAATAAATCCCTCATAAACTATAAGAAATTTCAAAGGGGTTTAAGTTTTGAGGGAATTTCCTTACAAAACTAAAAATTTTGTAAGAGATTTTTCTCACAATTTTTTAGCTAAACTCATAATTGTATTTGTAAG
The DNA here is from genome assembly GCA_036873135.1 of Clarkia xantiana subsp. parviflora. NCBI lineage: Eukaryota > Viridiplantae > Streptophyta > Magnoliopsida > Myrtales > Onagraceae > Clarkia > Clarkia xantiana. The sequence goes on along the minus strand of JAPTYO010000012.1, from coordinate 10,967,451 downwards.
TGATTTTTAGTGTTTCCTTACAAATAATTGTATATGCCCTTCACAAATAAATCTATCACAAACAATTAAATTACTTATAGTGTGAATTATATACCTGACATAAAGTCGATTTTCGGATAATGGTTTGCTCATTCCAATTGTTTCAAATTTTCCTATTTTGTGCAGTATAAATTTTCAGGAAGAAATGATCTGGTTAAGTTCATCAAAACCATCCAAGCCGCAGGGCTATATGCCATTCTTCGTATCGGCCCATACGCATGTGCCGAGTGGAGCTACGGGTACGTACATATCAGATATCTTAAATATAAAGATTTAACAACACATTCACATATTACCTTAACGTTTTAGGATAATTGATCAAATGTGATGGGACATTGAGAATGTAGATATATAACGATTAAATCACTTATTCACCTATTATCTTAAGCATTACAGAGGGATGAGCATGAAAATGTCTGACTCGAACTAGAATTGTTTTAAACAGATCATGTTTCGAACCTAATCGGTTTTTTTTATGGCTTGGGTTTAGAGTATGTAAACTGGTTTGCTTAGAACCGATTTAGAATTGGTTTGTCAAAAAACATTTCTGGTTGGGTCTCTAAACATTTCAGACCGTTTCTATGAAGATTTACACGCAAAAAACTGTTCTTGTCCAAATTCGATCCGGTCTAGAGTCAAACTGAACCGATCCAGAACAAAATCGGTTCCACATAAATATATTAACTTTCTTGGACCAATTCACTCATTGTAGACTTAGATGTTTAAAATCGTTATGTCCGGACTGATTCCAAACGGTCATCTTCTTGACCGGTTCCAAATGGTCATGTTCTGAACCGGTTTCAAACGGTTAGATTTTAGACCGGTTTCGAACCAGTTCCAAACGGTTAGGTTTCAGACCGGTTTTTTGCCCATCCCTAGTTTTAGGGTTGGTCAAGTAGTGACCGCTCTAAAATTTCATAAGATTTATTCCTTTTTCCTAGCTTTTAAATTCAATTTTTAAACTTTGTATCAGAGGGTTTCCCGTTTGGTTGCACAACCTCCCAAACATCAAGTTGCGAACAAAAAATCAAGTCTTCATGGTAAGTATAAGCTTATTCATAATTAATTATATTTATTTATATATATATAATTTCTTTCAAAATTAGGGCTTTATTTTTTCAACATTATTATTAATGTTTTATTTTTCTTCTCAATATTTATAAAGAACGAGATGCAAAACTTCACTACTTTGATCGTGAACATGATGAGGAGTGAGAATCTCTTTGCATCCCAAGGAGGTCCAATCATCATAGCACAGGTTCGTAGACCCGTTCGGTAAAATAGATCAAACTCGACGTACATATGTATATATTCATCTAATTTTAATTATTTTCCAAAATAATTAAGCTCTTGCTTTGTTCATTTTAGATTGAAAATGAATACGGAAATGTGATGGAGCCTTACGGCAACGATGGGAAAGAGTACGTGAAGTGGTGCGCACAGCTTGCCGACTCCTATAAACTCAACATTCCGTGGGTAATGTGCCAACAAAACGATGCTCCACAACCCATGGTACGTAATGCTGTTTTCAGTCGGTAAAAGTTTGTAGGTAAAAGCATATTTACCGGTGAAGATATAGTTTTCACGACCAAATTTAATAAAGAACCGTCAAAGATACAACATGTACCGACGAAATGCATATGCAAATGAATATATGTATTTGGTTATGCAGATTAATACATGCAATGGTTGGTATTGCGATGATTGGAGTCCTAACAACAAAAACAGTCCCAAGATGTGGACGGAGAACTGGACCGGTTGGTTCCTCGGTTGGGGTTTGAAGAAACCGCACCGAACCGCCGAGGATCTTGCTTTTGCCGTCGCTCGATTTTTCCAAACCGGCGGTTCCCTCCAAAATTACTACATGGTACGTGTATATAACCTACGTTCAACTACAAGTCCCTATTCAATTGTGAGCTTCCCATAATACCCTTCCTTTTATAGTACCATGGTGGGACGAACTTCGCCCGATCATCCGGTGGTCCATACATTACTACATCGTACGACTACGATGCGCCCCTCGATGAATACGGTAATATATATTTGAACCTACCTAATTAATTAGCATAAAATTAGGATTCACATTGTAATTGTAATATATAATCTATGATTTAAATTTTTGCAGGCAATTTGAATCAACCAAAATGGGGACATCTTAAAAGACTTCATGAAGTTATCTTCTCAGTGGAGCAAATTCTCACTAATGGAGATAGAAAGGACACGGATTATGGAAATAATATGACCGTAAGTTTGATTTCAGTTGTTAGATAATACACATTGAAATTTGTGAAATCGTGTTAAAATAATTCCGACTTCATTTTAGTCATACCCTTTTGTAAAACCAATCTAAAAACCTCCTTACGTAACTGTCGCATATTTATAGTGACAATATTGTGCTATTCTATTTAGGGCACAACTTACATGTACCAAGGGAAACAAGCTTGCTTTCTTAGTAATGCCAATCAATGCGACGAAATCACTGTCAATCTCATGGGAAATAACTATACAGTCCCGGCATGGTCAGTTAGTGTTCTTCCTGATTGCTACACCGAGGTTTATAACACCGCCAAGGTAAATCAATAAGTTTACTTTTCATATTCCGCATTGAAGATTATTATATGTACACATTGTCTATGTTTTAAAGTGGCGAAATTGATTCGTCGGTAAAAAATGAAATCTTTCAGGTAAATAGTCAGACATCAGTGATGGTAAAAACAGGCGACGAGTCATCTGCATTGACATGGCTATGGCGACTAGAGAAGCCCGAGTACCTCAAACACGATACCGTTAAAGGAAGTGTAATGGCGGTTAATCAAATTTTGGAACAAAAGGCAGTAACTAATGATACAAGTGATTATCTTTGGTACTTAACAAGGTATATAATTACCAAAAAAAAATTCTCTTTGCTTGCTAATCTTTTAATTTTCCAATTGATATATGATGAGTTGGTTTCGTTTTTATAGTGTAAATGTCAATGCAAACGACCCGATCCTGAAGAAGAATGTTACCTTGCAAGTTAACACCTACGGCCATGTTGTACATGCTTTTGTTAACGGACATCATGTTGGTGAGTCTTGTAAAAGTTAATTGTTAGATCACTTCCGTAAATTTCATCGGTAATAACTTTTTATTTCATTTATATTTACCGACGAAAATAATTTTGTCGGCAAGGAATGGTTCATTTTGCAACACGTGGAAGTTTCTAATTTTTAGCAATAGGATTTTAGTTTGTCGGCGGTAAATTTCCGTCAGTAAATATGGTATTTGTATTAGTGTACATATGATTATTTAGTAACCTAGAATTAATAATTTTCAGGTTCTCAATTTGCTGAACACAGCAAATACAACTTCACTTTCGAAGCAAACATCGTATTGAAACCCGGAGTTAATGCAATCTCTCTTCATAGCGCAACTAACGGATTGACGGTACGATTGATTGTAAATTCATAAATTTGTTACACCCATTGAATTAGACTAATATGTCAACTTAATTAATGATCTTGGTTTAGAACTATGGATCGTTCTTCGATCTTATTGATGTCGGGATACGAGGCCCTGTGAAGTTGATTGGCAACAAAGGTAGCCCTGATGAGATAACACAAGACATCTCCACAAACAAATGGGTGTACAAGGTTGGTTTGGCTGGTGGATTGAAGGGACTTTATAAGGAAAACCCTTTACACCCCTTCGAGTATGGTTGGCGCTTTGCCAATCTTCCATCCAATAAGCCATTCGTGTGGTTTAAGGTAGCTCTTTTGCATTAGAGGATTAATTGATATAGGCAAACATAGAAAAAATTAGAGTCACCTAATCCAAACTTTTCTAGCCAAACTAGGCTAGCTGACTCTCATACAGTATCTTAAAAAGTACAAAACTTGTAATAAAATTAGATTGTTGATGAACCACAATTCTTGACAGTATCATCAATTACAAAGTTCTCTTAGACATATCTTAGCTTGTATGAGAAAAAAATTCTTGCAATCCAACACAATAATTGACGTATGTTTCAAGTTACTAGTATAATATTTGTTTAAGTTATTGGACAATTAAGACATTCGTTTCAACATGTATAGAATCAATCCCAAACTAAGGCAATAGAGAGTCACACTAAACTGCAACAAAGATATTCCGAATCCCCAAATTTCTAAAGAACCCTGAAATACAATTTATGTTGCTATACGAGTAACCGCTACAAACCCAGCTTTTCTAACGAAATACAATTATTTTTGTACCAGGTGGCTTTCAAGGCACCCATTGGAAGAGACCCAGTCGTAGTGGACTTGGCGGGGCTTGGGAAGGGATATGCTTGGGTGAATGGACATAGCATTGGGCGATACTGGCCAAGTTACTCAGCAGATACAGATGGTTGTGAAATCAAATGCGACTACCGTGGAAAATACGATGACAAGAAATGCCTTTATGATTGTGGAAAGCCTTCGCAGAGATGGTGAGGCCCGAGTAATATCTTTCACTACTTTGATCAATCAATTCTCTAACTTCGATATTACATAATAGGTATCACATCCCAAGGTCCCTCCTTCGAGACGACAACAACACTTTGGTTCTATACGAAGAAATGGGAGGCACTCCAATGAACGTCAAGTTTGAAACTGTCACTGTTGGTAGCATTTGTGCCAATGCTTACGAAAACAACACTCTGGAATTGTCGTGCCAGGAAGGCCATACCATATCGGAGATTCGATTTGCTAGCTTCGGTGATCCAACGGGTGTTTGTGGATCATTTAAGGAAGGATCTTGTGGTGCTGCTAACACTTTGGATAATATCAAACAGGTAAATATGATGTAGCATTTCAATATTTCGGTTCTTAACCAGAGGTCTCAGATTTAATCCCTGCGAATGAACAAATCTTCATGGCCAGCACTGTTAAATTTACATTTTTCACTCCTGATCTAGACAACCAGTGAGAACAAAAAATACACTTATAGCGACAGTTAAAAAGTTATTCTGCATAGTCTAATTAAACTTTGGATATTTTGACAGGCTTGTGTTGGGAAAGAAACCTGCTCTTTTGAAGTGTCGGAGAAAACATTTGGAGCGACAGGATGCAGGATGAATAAGGAATATCGATTGGCGGTCGAAGCAGTTTGCTATTGATCAATGGCTTGATCAGTTGTAAAACATTTACGTTGTTTGGAAAAAAGCAATGTGCTTCTCTATGTCTTTGTATGTTGGGAAAGCATCATTTGAGACTGTACATAACAATAAATAAATAAAAAGATTCAATATCATATGATGCCTTCATTCTTATGTGATTTTTCTTGAGCATTTTGGGCTTAAAAAAATAGATTAAATTTATCTAAAAAAAATAAATCAAGAGTTACTTGATTCTGTACACGACTTTCAAATTTTCCACCACAAGAAATTTATTTATTTTTTTAGAGGAACCAACTTGTAAAGGAAATGAACTAACGTTTAATGGAAATATTGAAATTATTTTGAAAATATTACGTTCCATATTATTTTTAAGGAACTAACTTCTAGTAAAAATGTTTGCATGGAGTATTCCAACGAAAATTCCTTACAAAATTTGTGATAACTTTTAAAATTGTGATATTTCACAACTTTTTCTTACGGTAAGTTCAAGTGCCGTCAGTAGGAATGACAATTCGTGAATTTGTGCGCGTTAATAATTGTGGTATGTTAAACTTACTGAACAAGACACACTCGGTAAGCGTATATCATGTCATGTTTTACAAACCCGAACACGACACATAATTTTTCGTGTGTATTCGTGTCGTGTGCTATCATTTTGTATTCAGTTGTACATATTTATATGACATATTTAAGCAAAAATCAAAATAATGAACTTCATGTAACAAAAAACAATGAATTAATAATATATCATTATTCATAAGTTTGTAATGTGGTTGACAAACTCTAAAAAAACCTATTAATTTGAGTTTTAAAAGTTATTAAATAAGATTTGTTTAAAAAAGAACTGAAGAAAATTATTTAGATTTAATAGCATAACTTTGCCGTGTTATCGTGTTATGATATCTATGTTAGGAATAAGACGTACGACTTAACCAATGGGCTTATAAACTCGAACTTATGAGTGAAGGTTTTTGGTATACTCTTATTTATAATCTAACACCCTTCATTGAACTGATGTTTGCGAACATCGGTTTACAACAGACTCCAACTTGGTCTGTAACTCAGGGCTTCACGTCGGGACTCGGACCATTGACTCTAATATCACTTGTTAGGAATAAGACGTACACCTTAAACAATCAGCCCATAAGCTCGAACTTGTGAGTGAAGAGTTTCGGTATACTCTTATTCATACTCTAACAACCTAAACATAAAATTTTATCGTGTTAATGTCCTGCCATATACTTTATACACAAATACAATTTTTTTTCGTATGCGATCGTGTTGAGCGTGTAATTGTCGGCGCTAGCGCTGGCAGCCAGTACACCCTTCTTGTCCATTTTTCTTAAAGTTGATATTTGCATAAGTGAATGAATCATCGTACTATAAATGGCCAAAAAAATAATCATCTTACTATATTAACCGCAAAAAATACTCAAGCATTTAAACAAATGCTAATGAATATTATTTCATTTCATGTCAGAAATAATCAATAAATATCAAAGACAAGGTTAATCTGTTTTTAAGACCAATCTAAGAAACAAGTTAATTGCTCGGTCTTGAAACCGAAGATCCTCAAACCGAATGTAGTCATACATAACCCCTTGAAATGGAATTATGCTCATTGTCCTAGTGAGATACAATGTATTCTCCCCAACAACTAGCTCGGTTTTGCCCGAATAGAACCAGTACAGACCGTAAACCATGTGCCTCGCGATTGCATTTTCCTTCTCTATGACTCTGATTGTGTATATGGGCGGCTTTGTCTCGGGATTGTTAAACCAAACCTGTTTGGATTGAATGTGTTGGAACATATGTACCAGGATGTTCTAAGAAACTAGAAACAACATAAAGTGAACTCTTACCTCTAACTCCGAAGAATGAGCGGCTGCGAGTGCTAATTGCACCACCGCCCTAATCTGTCTATCTATATATATTATATAACTCCACTATCTATATATATATATATTACATAATCAATTTGCTACCTAAAATAGCTAACGGGCTAAATTGCTTAATAGACTTAACCAACTAATTCGAGACAAACCCAACAATTTCTTCAAGGAATCATTTTTGGCAGACTCGGGACAATGTTTTGCTGTTTGAAGAGAACAAAAAAAAACTCAACTGTCTGGTCTAAACTCTTACCTTGGCATCAAAAGGGATGCTAGCTAGCTGATTCGGGTGGATTCACAGCCACAACCCTCCATGAAATTGATATTGATCCCGATTTCAGATTATATCGGTTCTGCTTTAATTAAATAAACAGAAAGATAATTTTATAATAATAGTAACCCTAAAAAATCAAGTAACAAACTCGTAATATTATCTCTTTAGTAAAAATGGCTGCTAATCAACAACTGCTTCTTATTTATATATATTTCTCCTCATCTGGAAATGAAATCTTCAATGCAAATGACAAATATCTATCAATTCAACTATATACGTGAAGTGAAACCGTGCATTTAAAACGTTGAGAAAGTTACCTTAACAGAAATGATGAACGATAATGGAGCTTTCCGATCATGGACACTAGTCACCTGGAGTGTCCAGTTCATAAAATTTTCATCTGTCTTCACACAGATACTCGTCATCAATGTTCGATATATAAATTGCCCAATGACTCACTATCGAGCTTCCATAAAACTAATTAGAAAAGTTTACCAGCACTCAGAGCTTTAGCGATTGTTATGTTGAGGTAATCTATCCTGACAAATGGAGGTATTTGCAATTTCAGCACACCTGCAATGACCTGTATTAGTTCGAGTTATATTTTTTTTACCTTGACTTGATGATATCATATATCAAAAACCGAATATATCAAACTTTACCTTATCTACTAATCCACGTAAAACCAAGCTCGCTTTCTTGTCCTTTGGAGTTTTCTGGCCATTACAAGACGATAAGATTTAGATAGCGAAACACAAAAAGAATTTAGATATCAAACTGAAGATTAGATTGTATGAAGTACTTGTAGGTTAACTATAACAACCTTTACACCACCACGTATACATTTTAGAGGCAAAATGCATGCTGGACTCTGGAGTGATCTGCAGGCTGAATGGTATGGTTAAAACCGTTATGAGGTGTATAAAAAAATTAAATGATTTCAATGAACAACATTATGCATACCTTGTTTCTAAAAAGAGCACAACATCAGCATTTTTGCAATTTCTCCTCGGCAGAATTAATCTCTCTTTCGGGCAAAGCATCCTAGTAGAGTAGAGCAATAAGTAAAGGGGATATCAACGCATACACAAAAAAAGATGGCATTATTCAATTGGCTATAATTATTTAAAAAAAAAAAATACAGACCTCCCAGTCAATCACGTGTCTTTAAGTTTCGCTCGACAAGTTTCATTGGTACAAGTCTCCTTTGGCCCAATGGTTTCGACTTCAAAATCCCTCAAGTACCTTCACATAATTAACTTGTCAGTGCTTGAGCTAAATCAACATGTCCACATACATGGAGAAAGTCAGAAAAATATCGACTCGACAAAATGGGAGGTTCTGTTTTTAGAGAAATTTTTCGTTACCTCGGATCCAGCACGTGGAGGCCACTTGGTGGCTCTTCATTCACACAAAATTCGACACGTGTCAAAAGTGATAGAGACACTGCAGATTTCAGCTAAAGTGAGGAGGAGCTGTCAATTTTTGGGTGGATGAAGAGCCACCAAGTGGCCTCCACGTGCTGGATCCGAGTCAATGAAGAATTTCTCCTGTTTTTAAGGTCTGATCAGTCATTACCAAGTTGAATTTTGACAAAAATGAAATTGAGAATGTGACTCACTCAGTTTCAAGGACAAGCTTCCATAAAAGAGTTTCCATGCAGCTCTGCCAGCTTAGCCCTAGCGACCGAAGATGGAGGCCATCAACATTCTAGTATCCAAAAACCATGAAACAATATGAGCAAGCAGAAACAGTTTTTTTTTGTCCCTCCAAAATCAACCGGATAGAAGATATCACATTCAGAAAAATAATAATTTAATTGTAATGTCTGCAAAGAAAACAAAATGTCAAATTCCTGAAAAACTGAAGCCTCAACAAATAGAATTTAAAAGCAAGATATATATATATATATATATATATATATATGGAGTGAAAATGATGGTGATAATGTTAGAGTACTAAGATAATAACTAGTAACACAAACTTGGGTAGCAGCAAACTTCATGATTCCAGACTTCTCTAGCTCGACCAAAGCCATGTGAGTCATGCTTGGCATGGCACGGTGAAATGGGAGAGATGCTTGAGGTAACGGTTTTCCATCACGCTGCACCCAATAAAGGGTAAATAATGTCAAGGTATCAATGCGTAACGACACTTGAAAAAGTGTAATGGCACTTGAAAAAAGTGTAATGGCGCTACCAATGCGTAACGACTATTTTTCCTTTCGAAAAAGTGCCGCTACCAATGCGTAACGACACTTGAAAAAGTGTCGGTAAACACCAGCGACACCGTATTCCTCGGCACTTGTCAAAGTGTCGTTATTTACTTAGTGGCACCATAAAAATGCCGCTATTTGCTATTAAAAAATGTCGACAAACTCTCATTTTCTTGTAGTGACCTTAATCCCTATAAATAAATGTATTGATCCTTCATTCAAAAAGACTTTTCAACTTGAGCTCTCCCTTCTCACTAGAAACGCTCTCTCTCTAGACTCGTTTTCTTACTTAACCATCAGAGAGGGCTCACCGGGCACCCCCGGTTCTGCCCTTCTTGCAGGCCTCGCGAAGGACGGACTGTAAGCAACCCCCCGACGACTCGACATCCGAACACTATAAGAAAATAGGTAAATAGCGGCACTTACCTGCTACACTACCTATAAAGTGCCTTTTTTTTTAAATTCAAATACCGGCACTTATATTAGTGTCGCTGATATTTTTGGTTGATGGCACTTACAAAGTGCCATTAATGACAAAAAATAAAAAAACTATGTATAAATTGTTTGACGACACTTTCTCAAAAGTGCCGTTATGTTTTTTTATTAAAAGATTTCTTAACGACCAGATTCTGTTGATCTTCAACCTTGATTTCCTCCTTCATCTTTCGTATAAATTCGTCAAACTTGTTGTTTAATTTGTGAAATTTGGTATCAAGAAGCAAACCCTAACCCTAGCTTCAGGAGAAACGCAGAAGAGAAAGATGGAGACCAGACTTCGGGTTTCTTAGGTCTGAGTTCCTTCATCTGGCCAGACCTCCACCCAAACCTAATTCTAAGTATATATAGGTCTAAATACAAAAACATAATATCAAAAGACCCAAAACAAACAAATGAAGGAACTTTGGTCCATGGAATATAAAAAACAATACAAATACAACCTACAGAAAACACAAATCCATAAATGAGGCCCAATAAGAAAGCCAAAACAAAGAAGTCCAGCTTGACACTTAGGCCAGCAGCCCAACTGCTAAACCTTGTTCAGCCCAAAATCCAAGACTCCCCCTCATGCTGACTTCTCTTCTAGTTCCAAATCTAACTCAAGCTCCCCCTGTGTCCTGAAAATGTTCAACAAACCCAACCTGTTAGATAACAAATACAGTTATTGTTTAGACAATACCTTTGTGAAGACATCAGCAAGCTGATTCTCTGTTCGAATATGTCCAAGCTGCACAACACCCTTCAAGATCTTTTCCCTAACAAGATGGCAATCTATCTCAATATGTTTGGTACGCTCATGAAACACAGGGTTAGTGGCAATCTTAACAGCAGCCTCATTATCACAATATAAAAGGGTAGGAGAAGCCTGAGAACAACCCAACTCAGATAACAAACCTCTCATCCAAATAATCTCCTTAAGGAGATCACTAATACTCCTGTATTCTGCCTCAGCAGAAGATTTAGAAACAGTATCCTGTTTCTTAACCTTCCAAGAAATAAGAGAGTTACCCAATCTAACACAATACCCAGTAATGGACCTTCTTGTTAGCACACAAGTTGCCCAATCTGAGTCACAATATCCAACCAAAGTAGGGGCAGAATCAGAAGACAATAAAATACCCTTTCCAGGCTCCATTTTAACAAACCTCACAATCCTGAGAAGAGCATCCCAATGGGATTTCTTGGGATCCTGCATATATTGGCTCATATGCCTCACTGCAAAAGCAATATCTGGTCGAGTAATGGTAAGATATAACAACTTTCCTATCAGCTTTCTATAGGCAGTAGCATCATTTAGAGAAAAATCATCCATATTAATATGTAAATGCTTATCATACATCCTGCTGGTCAATTTTTCATTCAACTCCATAGGAGTCCTAGCAACTTTGCCACCAGCAAGACCAACAGAAGATATAAGTTCTAATGCATATTTCCTCTGGCACAAAAGAATACCCTGATCAGATCTGATAAGCTCAATTCCTAAAAAATATTTCATCTCACCCAAATCTTTGATTTTAAAATTGGATTATAAAACTGATTTCAATTCAGTTATCAGTTCATTACTGTTACCAGTAATCATTAAATCATCAACATAAACCAACAGAATCACAATTTTTCCATCAAAAGATTTAGTGAATAAGGAGTAATCATACTTAGACTGCTGATAGCCTGCCCTAGTAAGGGAGTCAGATAGTTTGAAATTCCATTGCCTGCTAGCCTGTTTTAAACCATAAAGAGATTTGCGAAGTCTGCATACTAATCCCTGACCCCCCTGACTAGCAAATCCATCAGGCAGTTTCATGTAAACTTCCTCATCTAAATCTCCTTGTAAAAAAGCATTGGAAACATCCATCTGAAACAGTGGCCATTTAAAAATAGAGGCAAGAGCTAAAATGGCACGAACAGTATTCATTTTAACAACAGGGGAAAAAGTCTCGAAATAATCAATCTCATATTTCTGTTTAAAACCTTTAGCTACAAGCCTGGCCTTATATCTCTCTAATGTGCCATTGGAATTATACTTTAGTTTATATACCCATCTACAGCCTATGGCAGACTTACATGTTGGGAGTGGAACCAAGTCCCACGTTCTATTTTCTTCCAAGGCAGATACCTCATCATTCATAGCCTGCACCCAATTGGGATCATGTGCTGCTTGGAAATAAGAATCTGGTTCCACTAACTCAGAGAAAGAACTTAGATAACATTTGTAAGTATCAGATAGTCTATCATAGTTAAGATACCTATCAATAGAATGAGCAGTAGTAGTACTGTCCATCACATAATCACTAGACCAGATGGGTGGCTTAACACTTCTACCTGACCTGGTAGTAATCTTGGGTGGAGAGACATGAGGGTCATCAGAGTCAGGAGATGACTCATCATGTGATTGTGGGACAGAAGCAACATCATCATCATAATGAATAAGACATTCATCATTTGAATCATGGGGGATAGCTGACCATCAGAGTCATGGACCAATTCTGACTCATCACTTGGACTATCACTTGAATCAATGAAACCACTTGGATTGGAGTTATCATGTATATTCTCAAACTCCTTAACACAATCATGAAAGAAAACATCATCATGGGAATTGTCATCGAGGCTGCTAATAGTAGGTAACTGATTAGGCTTAGTACAAGCAAAGGGAAACAGATGCTCTTTAAACACGACATCTCTACTCACAAAAAAAGATTTATTCATCACAAAAAAAGATTTATTCAGAAGATCATATAATTTGTATCCCTTTTTTGACTCTGAGTATCCCATAAAAACAGAAGGGATCCCTCTAGAGGCAAACTTATCAGTCACCATTAAATTATTTGCATAACATAAGCAGCCAAAAACTCTTAAGTGAGAAATAGTGGGGGGTTTACCAGTAAAAACTTCAAGAGGACTTTTCCCGTTCAGAACTTGAGTAGGTAACAAGTTTATAAGATAACAAGAGGTTAAGATGCATTCCCCCCAAAATTGGTTTGGAATGGAGGCATGAATCTTAATGGAACGAGCAACATTTAAAAGGTGCCTGTGCTTTCTCTCTACTCGGCCATTCTGCTGAGGAGTATAAGCACAGGAGCTCTGATGGAGAATTCCTTTAGAAGAAAAAAGGTTTTTTATTTGGTCATTGAAGAATTCTCCACCATTGTCAGTTCTAAAACACTTGATTCCTCTTTTAAACTGATTTTAAACCATAACAATAAAGGATCTGAGGATCATGAAAACATCTGATTTAAACTGCATAAGGTGAACCCAACAGATTCTTGAATGATCATCCACAATAGTTAAAAAGAATCCCTTATCATCATATGTAGGAGTCTTGTAGGGTCCCCATACATCGCAATGCAACAAATCAAAAACAGAATCAGCTCTAGAGTCAGATATGGGAAAAGAGTTTCTTATAATTTTTGCTCTGGGACAAACATCACAATCATCAATGACAGCAGATTGATTTTTAGGTAAGTCTAAAGACTGAATGTGCTGCAGAGTTTGCATAGGTACATGACCAAAACGCTGGTGCCATAGGGCAACCTTATTAACAGAAAGAACCTTAATAGCAGAGGAATCTAGTTGAGTGGTGTTTTTATGAAAATATAAACCTGAGAACTCATTTCCACTCCCCCAGACCCTCCCACTTGAGAGGTCCTGTAAAGTAAAACAGGTTGGATAAAAAGATGCAACACTATTCAGTTCAGCTGTAAGTTTTGAGACTGATAGGAGATTGAATTGAAAATCAGGAACATATAACACATTATTCAATTTCCTATCATTTGTAAAAAAATAAGTCCCAGTACCTTGAATTTTGGAAAAATTCCCATTTGGAAGGCTAACTTTAGAGCTAGAATCAGTTTTAAAATCAGTAAGCCAATCTCTTCTACAGGTAATGTGGTTGGTAGCACCAGAGATTCGTCAAGGAAGATCGGTGAAAGACGAAAAGGCGTATCGGGGAATACGAAGCGTCTTCGAGAGGGAAGATGAAACGAAGATCGCGGAAGTCACAGCAGAGCACACAAGATCGAGAAAGGACGAATCAGTTCATCACTAAGCTCTGATACCATGTGAAATTTGGTATCAAGAAGCAAACCCTAACCCTAGCTTCAGGAGAAACGCAGAAGAGAAAGATGGAGACCAGACTTCGGGTTTCTTAGGTCTGAGTTCCTTCATCTGGTCAGACCTCCACCCAAACCTAATTCTAAGTATATATAGGTCTAAATACAAAAACATAATATCAAAAGACCCAAAACAAACAAATGAAGGAACTTTGGTCCATGGAATATTAAAAACAATACAAATACAACCTACAGAAAACACAAATCCATAAATGAGGCCCAATAAGAAAGCCAAAACAGAGAAGTCCAGCTTGACACTTAGGCCAGCAGCCCAACTGCTAAACCTTGTTCAGCCCAAAATCCAAGATAATTCATCGGTACTCATCGGAGTGTTCCATGCATCTTCATCTTCATTGTAAAGACATTGTGCATGATCTTTATTATCAGTACCATCGTTGACTTTAACAGATTCTCCAATCACCAGCTCTTCTTCTTCTTCATCTGCCATGAAAGCTGATGTGTCTTCTTCTTCTTGGACTGCTAGGGTTTGGGAAGTAGTTAACAAGTGCATAGTAGTAGTGTGTGTGTAGTGATGATGATCAAGTATATGATGATATGGTGGAGAGGCATTGATGATGAGCTGATTATTACGAGTGCGGAGGCCTTTGATAAGACCCGAGGTTTTGGCGAGGAGAACTAGGATAGCATTACAAATAAGGAATATACAGCTCTTGTCAATGGTGTGGGTAATGAGCCTGAGGGGGAAGTTGTAGGGTGATGGGCCCCGGCGAAGGCCGTTAGGCCCCTTAACGATTAACAAACGACGTTTAGGCCCGTTGGGCTAGGAGCTGGAGTGTTGGAGGGCTAAGGGCTCCGATGGAAGGAGGCCCCGACATTGAATGGCCCCAAGTCAGCTTGACTCCGATAGACGAGGGCACGAGGGCCTAGAAGATATCGGACCTGGACATAGTCGGTCCCGATATAGGAGTGGAGTCCACTCCCCGATTCCGAATCCTCAACGATGCAGCTTGGGGGTCTCCGATATGGATCGAGACTCGCTAGTAAGAGCACAATCCCGAAGATCTCGCCACGATTACAGTAGTGGCATAATGGGCGAGATTTGGGGGATGCGAATAACCGCACGAGATACATGGCCAGATACACGGCGAAATATGTGGGATAATGGATCACGATCCAACCGCCTAATCAGGTAACTGGGATAACCTTTCCTCTATAAAAGGAGGGAAGTTATTCCAGATTAGGGTTATGTTTTACACACACACATATTGCTTGCTTGCTCTGTTGACTGCCATACTTACGTTAAGCATCGGAGAGGGATTCTGGGCCGCTGCCCTCTATCCCCTTCTGCAGGATTGCGAGGAGCTAAGGAATCCGTCACCGTAACCGGAGTTCCCGCCGTGATCCAACATTGGCGCCGTCTGTGGGAAACGCAACAAAAAGCCAAAAGTAAGTTTGCTTTCCTCTGATTCCATATCATGGCTGGCAACAGACCACAGCGTTCGGGCAAGCAGGTGCCGGCCACCAGCACTCCCCCCGAGGATGCTGCCCAACATCAGGATCTGAGAGATGAGGGTGACAGCACTCGCCGGAACGAAGCACCTTCCCAGATTCCAGAACTGGCCAGGGTAGTGGCAGAGGCCATGCCCCTATTCATGGAAGCCGTGGAGGCTCTCCTGGATCGAAGAGAAGCCACTAGAAGGCAGGCTGATCTGCCACCGCTCCCCCCGCGGCGAGATGCTCCTAGGGGGCAGGCGGCCGACAACCTGCCACCGCCCCCTCCGTTGAGGGAACAGCCCGTTCCCCCTAACCCAGCACCAGTGGAGAACTTCGTGGTCGATGGACCAGGGCCTGTGCAACAAAGAACAATCCCATTGAATGGTCCCCTCACCGCCGACCAGGTGGTGAAGATTGTGGGTATTTGTATGGGAGATCAGAAACCCATGATGTCAGAGTTGGGGAGTCAGGAGACACATCCTTTCGTTCCCAGGTTGGTCCATACCCTGGCCCCACCAGGCTTGGGTATCCCGAAGATAGATGAATATGACGGAGTTGCGGACCCGGTCCGCCACGTGCAGAAGCACCTGACAGCATGCATGGGTAGGACCCCTGATGAAGATGTTATCTGTGCATTGTTCCCGAGTACCTTGGGAGAAAAGGCGATGACATGGTTCTACAGTCTGCCCACTGGATGTATAACCTGTTGGAAGGACATGCACCAGCGATTCATCGCCCAGTACCAGGGGCGTCGACGATTGCTGAAGAGTGTTCGGACCCTGCATGAGGTGGTCCAGAAGCCTGACGAGTCGTTAGCTCAATACTACCAGCGTTACACGGCTAATTTGACCGAGCTGGACGAGGAGATATCGGAGGGCGAGGCCATCCGTATCTTCATAAATAACCTCAACCCTCCCTATGGCTCCGACTTACTCCACAGCGTCGCGGCCAAAAGCGTCTGGAACATGGAGGCGCTTTAGGCGAGGGTAAAGCAGCAAATCGACGTCCAAGAATCGAAGATCGCTGCCGGAGAGTTGGCTCCTCCTAAGGGGCGCGAGGGAAAGCAGTTTTCCAAATCATCGGATAACCGACACAAAAAAGATAGCTCCGAAGGCAGCCGAAGTCGTGGACGCTCTGATCGGAGGGAGGATAGGCGTCCGAACCGGAGGGATGGTCAGAAGGAGGAGTTTACCCCTCTCAACAGGCCTTTGAAGGAGGTCCTGGCGGTAATGGAGAAACAAGGCCTGGCTCGTTTCCCCAAGAAGAAGGAAGGAGAAAAGTTGGGCTCCCGCACCGACCGGTACTGCCGATTCCATCGGGCCCCTGGACACGACACTGACCAGTGTCGGGAGCTGAAGAAGGAAATAGAGAAGCTTATCCAGAGGGGAAAGCTAAAGGAGTTCGTGGAAGACTCACGCTGCAAGCCCCGTTCTCGGTCTCGGTCAAGGTCCAAGTCTCGATCGAGGTCCCCAAGAAAAAGGAGGTCTTCTGCCACAGAGCCTTCGGAAGGTCCCTCAGGGTCCCGACAGAAGAGGATTATTAATGTGATCCATGGAGGGTTCGCTGCGGGAGGTGACACGTCGGCCTCTCGGGAGCGTTATGCCAACCAAGTGCCAGTCGCAGTGGTTTTGGGAAAAAGATCGCGGTCGTGGACTCCGAAGGAAGAGATGGAGATCACCTTCTCGGCGAAGGATCTGGAGGGAGTAGAGGCCCCCCACGAGGATGCCCTAGTAGTAACACTGGATGTAGGAGGGTTTGAAGTGAAGAGGATCCTCATTGATGGAGGGAGCTCTTCCGACATCCTCTTCTCCGACGCCCTGGAGCAGATGGGAAAGAAGAAGAAAGATTTGCGGGAGGTTAACTTCCCGATGGTAGGATTTTGTGGCACAACCTCTTATCCGTTAGGGGTTATCACACTGCCCGTGTGGTTCGGCAGTGGCTGGAAAATGGAGAAGCGAGATGTGGAGTTCGTGGTGGTCGAATCCACAGGAACGTACAATGCAATCATTGGAAGAACCACCATCAACCCTCTGATGGCGGTAGCCTCGACCGTCCACCAAAAACTGAAGTTCCCGACTGAGAATGGGGTAGGCGAGGTGAAAGGCGACCAGGTGGCGTCGAGACGGTGCTATGTCAACGCCACCAGGAGATCAAGAAAGGAGGCTATGTCAGTGCTCCAGACAGACACTGACCCTCGAGAGGAGTTTGGGCGTCCCGCCCCCATGGAGGACCTAAAGGAAGTCGAGATAGATGGGCCCGAGAGGAAGGTGAAAATCGGATCTGCCTTATCCGACGAAAGGGCCCAGGAGTTGATTGCGCTCTTGCAAGAATTTAAGGAGCTGTTTGCCTGGTCCCCGAGTGATATGCCAGGAATCAGCCGGGACGTGATCGAGCACGAACTGAATATCGACCCCGTGATCAAGCCGATAGCGCAGAAAAGACGTCCGATGGGGGCAGACAAGAGGATTGCAATCCAGCAGGAGGTTGGCAGGTTGCTCGACGCTGGATTCATTAGGGAGATCCGGTTCCAGACGTGGGTAGCCAACCCAGTGCTGGTAAGGAAGAGTAACGGGAAATGGCGGATGTGTGTCGACTTCCGCGACCTGAACAAGGCCTGTCCGAAGGACTGTTATCCGCTCCCGCGGATCGATCAGCTAGTGGATGCTACATCGGGGCATGAGCTGCTGAGCTTTATGGATGCTTATTCTGGTTATAACCAGATAAAGATGGCGAAGAAGGATGCCCAACACACCGCCTTCTACGCTGACAGCGAAGTCTTCCAGTACGATGTCATGCCTTTTGGCCTGGTAAATGCGGGGGCGACCTATCAGAGAATGGTGAACAAGCTGTTCGGAGATATGATCGGAGATACCATGGAAGCTTATGTAGATGACATGTTGGTGAAATCCCGACAAGCATCGGACCATGTCGGTAATTTGGCTATGGCCTTCGAGAGGATGAAGCTCCACCAGGTCCGTCTGAATCCAGCCAAATGCGCTTTCGGAGTCCATTCCGGGAAGTTCTTAGGCTTCATGGTGAGCCAGAGGGGGATCGAGGTGAATCCCGAGAAGCTGAGGGCGATAGAAGAGATGCAGTCCCCGACCAACCATAGGGAGGTGCAAGTGTTGAACGGTCGACTGGCTTCCATAAATCGCTTCTTATCCAAGGCCAGTGACCGATCGATGCCATTTTTCAAGGTGTTAAGGGCCAACCAACAGTTCGAATGGACTACTGAATGTGAGAAGGCGTTCCAAACGCTCAAACAACATCTCCGCGACCTCCCGCCACTGGCGAAGCCAGCTCCAGGCGAGCCGCTCTATCTTTATTTGGCCATTTCTGCATTTGCAATAAGCTCTGTTCTAGTTAAAACTGTCAAAGGCAATCAAATTCCTGTCTATTATGTAAGCAAGGCATTTGCCAATAGTGAAATGAATTATCCTCCGATTGAGAAGTATCTCTTTGCGTTGATTATTACTGCTCGAAAGTTACGGCCCTACTTCCATGCGCATGAAATTACGGTGTTGACTGATCAGCCATTGAAACACTTCTTGAACCGACCCGACGCGTCGGGGAGACTAGTAAAGTGGGCCGTAGAACTTAGCGAGTTTCGAATTCATTTCGCTCCAAGAACAGCTATCAAAGGGCAGGCATTGGCCGACTTTATAGTTGAATCTACTATTCCCGATCCTGAAGCAACGGAAACAGTAGAGGGGGCAACCACTGGGAGGACTGACGAGGTCCCGATGGAAAGACAGTTAGAACAGCCAAATAAGAAGAACACTTGGGAGTTGTACACAGATGGCTCCTCAAGCTCAGACGGATCAGGTGCAGGGTTCGTATTGATTCCACCAGGTGGAGCGGAGCCGCTTCGATATGCATTGGCCCTAACATTTAAAGCCACCAATAACGAGGCGGAATACGAAGCCCTAATAACAGGGCTGAAAATCGCTAAGGGTACTGGAATCGAACATCTGAGGGTGAAGTGCGATGCAAGCCTGATTGTAAACCAGATTCGGGGGCAGTATGGAGCAAAGAGTCCAATCATGAAGAAGTATCTCCAGGAGGCGCAGACGTTAAAGGAAAGCTTCAAAAGCTTTGATATAGAAGCAATCCCAAGAGAAAAGAATGTGGAGGCCGACGCCTTGAGCAAATTTGCCTTGGGGGCACCTTTGGAGGAGACTCGGAGGGTACACTTCTTGGAGAGGGTGATTCTATCGACGACCGATCCATCAGAAGTATGCACTATCGAGGCAGGGTCAGAGGAGGAGCCCACGTGGATGACCCCGATAATTGTGTACCTAACTACGGGGGCACTGCCTGAAGATAAAGTGGCAGCGGAGCGACTGCGACGGATGTCAATTAACTACGCGATGGTAGATAACCAGTTGTACAAAAAGGGTTTACTCTCGACACCTTTCCTGAAATGCGTAGCAGAACCTGACACGACCCGAATTCTGAGAGAACTGCATGAAGGAGTCGCAGCCTGTCACGAAGGCGCCCGATCCATCCTGAGAAAGGCGTTGAACTTGGGATACTATTGGCCTACGATGAATAAGGAGGCAACGGCGCTTGTTCGATCCTGTGACGCGTGTCAGAGATACGCCTCGAATATCACAGCCCCCGCTGCTGATTTGACGCCAATTGGGAGTGCTTGGCCCTTCGCACAATGGGGCATTGACTTAGTGGGACCTCTTCCGAAAGCAAAGAGCCAGTGCACACATCTGCTGGTTGCGATTGATTACTTCTCGAAGTGGATCGAGGCTAAGCCTTTAGCCAAGACAACAGCGGGACATATCATTAAGTTCCTCCAGACCCGAATTTTGTCAAGATATGGGGTGCCGAAGGTGATCATCAGTGACAACGGTCCTCCGTTTAATGGGGCCCAGTTGGAGAGGTTCCTAGATGAGTTCAATATCGAGCATCGGACAGCATCCGTTCGTCACGCCCAGACCAATGGGCAGGTGGAGGCTGCCAACAAAATCGTGATGGAGGGCTTGAAGAAGAGGGTCTACGCTTTGGACGGAAAATGGCTAGACGAGCTGGAGAACGTGTTGTGGGCGGTCCGAACGACACCCAAGCGGTCAACAGGTGAAACCCCGTTTGCACTTGTTTATGGGACGGAGGCGGTCGCTCCTGTGGAAATCGCTGTGGCGTCCCATCGAACCAGAAGTTATGAGCCCTCGACAAGTCCGGGAAAAGCCAAGATAGGACCTTTGACGAATGACGAAACCAGGCGCCTGGAGTTATCCTTGTTAGAGGAAAAACGGCTAGAGGCCGACATAACGCAAGCTCGGATGCGTCTGGCGACGGCCAGGTACTATAACCGGAAGGTCAGGTCGCGACAGTTCTATGTGGGGGAGCTGGTCCTACGTCGGAATGAGTTCGCTCTCCAGGATCGGATCAACAAGCTGTCTCCGAAATGGGAAGGGCCTTACAAGATCGTAGGCATGCCGGCCTCAAATGCTTACAAGCTAGAAGACCTCGACGGCAAAGTATTACGAAACACCTTTAGTGGTGAGCATCTGAAGAAATGTCATGTTTGACAAATAAGTCGTCCGTAGAGGCGCAGAGATGTAATCAAGTCGCCCTGAGTGGTGCATACTGTGTTAAAGACATCAATCAATAAAGGGGTTACTTCTGATCAAAGTGTTCCTAAAAATTCCTTAAGTTATTAAGGTTCGATTAAAAAGCGTCATTGGACGTCCGAAAAATTCCTTAAGTTATTAAGGTTCGATTAAAAAGCGTCATTGGACGTCCGAAAAATTCCTTAAGATATTAGGGTTCGATTAAAAAGCGTCATTGGACGTCCGAAAAATTCCTTAAGTTATTAAGGTTCGATTAAAAAGCGTCATTGGACGTCCGAAAAATTCCTTAAGTTATTAAGGTTCGATTAAAAAGCGTCATTGGACGTCCGAAAAATTCCTTAAGTTATTAAGGTTCGATTAAAAAGCGTCATTGGACGTCCGAAAAATCCTTAAGTTTTTAAGGTTCGATTAAAAAGCGTCATTGGACGTCCGAAAAATCCTTAAGTTATTAAGGTTCGATTAAAAAGCGTCATTGGACGTCCGAACAATCCTTAAGTTATTAAGGTTCGATTAAAAAGCGTCATTGGACGTCCGAAATGTCCTTAAGGTTCGATTTTAAAGCGTCGTAGGACGACGGAAAGCCTTAGGGTCCGATAGAAGAGTTACGAGGAGCGTGACCGAAAAAGGAAACATTCATAAGAGGCTCGAAGGCCCAAAAGGTTCGGTACAAAAAGGATAATAAGAAAGAAGTACAAGGACTTAAGATTTTAAACTCCAGGGGCTGAATCTTCGGAAGGCTTTGGAGGAGCAGACTCATCGGCATCTTCGGAGGAGCTTTCGGAAGGAAGGTTGAGATACGTCTCTGCGGCTGGGCCGAGAGTCTTGGACTTTCTCAAGTCGATGGAGTCTCCATAAGTCTCATTAAGCTCTTCAACGATGTCGAGGATGGCGTTCTGCAAGTCCTCTTGACAATGCTTCGCCGCATCCTCCTTAAAGTCCTCCGAGCTTCGGTACTCCTCGCGGCCTTGGACCTTCGCATTTGTTAATTGGGCGGAGTGATCCGCCCTCGCCTCTTCTAGCTCCGCGATGGCCCTCTGCTTCTCGAGCTTCAGCCGCTCCGCAGTTTCCTGCAATGCTGCCTTCTCGAAAGCAAACTGGCCCCGATCCGCCACGGCCGCCTGCTGCTCCCGCTTGAGCGAGCTCTCCAAACTTAGAATCTGCCGCTGTTGGGATTGAGCCTCTTGAGTGAGCTTGGCTCGGAGCTCCTCGGCCTGCCGCCTGATCTCTTCGGCCCGCTCCTCAGCCCGCCTTTCGCCCTCCTCCGCTCGGAGCCTTGACGCCTCGGAGGCAGCTAGGTCCTCCTGGAGCTTGGTCAGGCTCTCGAGGTTGGAGTTGGCCCGCTCTCGCTCCAAAGCCTCCCGCAAAGACAGGATGTAGCCGAAGCAACGATCCTGGTCCGCGATTTCCTGAAAAGAAAATATAGCTTAGTACTCAAAAATCGGAACGCCCCCAGATGAACAAAAGAAAGATTCACTTACCTCTATCCGACGGACAGCCATCGCCCGGATATCAGCATCGATGTCTTCCCCTTCCAGAGAAAGGGGACGCCTCAAAGAGGGCGGGACCGAGCCCGACACCAAATGCAAGGCCAGGTTCTTCTCCTGGCACCCCCGATGCAGAGGGACCCCCTGGAGGGACTCCACCGGTCTCCAAGGCTCGGAGCCCTGGTCCGAAGAGAAGGCCTGATAGTAGTCCCCGTCCAAAGGGAACAGAGGTACTACCAGGCGGGGCTCTTCAGCCTCCTCACTCACTCGAGCTTCGGGGGTTGCACCCCTAACTGGCGAGGATGGCGGAGCGGAGGATGACGGTGGCGTGGTAGGAAGTGAAGAAGCCTTCCCACCAGATGACTTCACGGGAGTCAGCCTCGATTTCCCTCGGAGGATGAGGCCTTCCTCCTCAGCTCGATCATCGGAAGGGGAGTCCTCCAGGCTGGTCACCCGACCGAACTCGCCCCGGGCTTCCGTCGGGGCATCTTCCACCACCGGCTCCACTGCAGGCGCGGAGTCTGAGGCAGGCGCAGCAGGGGCGACGTCCGCAGGACCTGCAGCGGGGCGAATAAGTCGAGGGATTAATGTGATATCGGTGTGCCAGATTAAACGACGCTCCATATATCTTTCTTTGCCGAAAAAGTCATAATAGCCCGCCTCAAGAACATGTGGAGTTTCCCCCCGAAGGATATTCCTAACATCTCTAATCCGTCCTTCCATATCGGAGGCCTGAAGATCCTGAGGTACTAACTCTCTATATCTCTTTATAGCACGAAAGACTGCCTTACCTTCTTTTTCGGAGCGAACGCCGAAGGCGGTCCTGACCACGTCTGCGTTAGTCCGCCCCTCGGAGGTGGGGGCAGACCTGGGAGCCTCGGAGGTCCTTGCCCTCTTCTTGGACGGCCCCGACGGGGCAGAAATCTTTCGGTGGGAAGACTTCTTCTTGCGCTTCAATGAGTGGGAGGCATCGGTATCCTCCTGAAATAGACGGGCGGTCAGCGATGTTCGAGGGGCTGTAAGCAGTGAAAAAGAAACAATTAGAAAAATTACCCAGAGAATTACATTGGAAACACCGTCACGAACTTTTCCCCCGGAAGTGGGATCGATCAGCATAATCCCAATCTTGAGCCGCTGCTGGTCAGTGACAGAGGTGGCCTCGAAGGGTCGGTAACCCTTCTCCCAGCGACGAGCCTGGATGAGCATCAAGGCCCTCTTGGTCTGTTCCGACCACGAACGAAATGGCACGGGGGGATCAGCCTCCACGACGGTCTTCGGCCACTCGATGGGACCGGGCTGGATGAAGAAATATTGCCCCTTCCAGTTAGCATTATCATTCCCTTTGTCGGAGATGATGGCCCGTTCCTTGCAAATCTTCCAGGACACCTTCCTGTCCCAGCCCAGCTCCCTATATTGCTCGTCGGTCCCCTCGGGCTGGCGGGGGGTGAAGGAGCAAATTCCGTCCTTGTTGCAGGTCATCTTGTAGAGAACCCGCCAAAGCTCCAGGGAATAGCTCCAGTCTTCCCCATTGATATCACACCACACTTGGAAAGCAATCCATGTACGGATTGCGTGTGGGGAGAAGGTCGTAGGGTACGTCTTGTAATGGTTGCACAACTCAACCCAACTCGGACAGAAGGGCAGTCGAATTCCTGCACTAATCTGCCCTGGGGAGATGAAGACCTCATCTCCTTTGGGGAGCGTAATCTCAGGCTCACGAGAATCGAATTTGTCATAGGGATAGCGGGCCCCGAAGGAGGACTCAAAAATGCCACACTCTCTACGAGCCCTATCAAAGCTAATGGGTGCGAGGGTGTTCTTGAGGTACTTGAAGACGAAGGGTTGGCCAACAGTAGCAGATCCCTCGGCTGAAAATCGTCGAGGGAAGGAAAGAAGGAAAAATTGAAACCTAAAGAAAACCGAAGATGAAAAGAAACAGAGCAATAGGATGAAGAGCCTTACCAGACATAGTGGTTGGAGTGGTCGTGCTCGGAAAAGCTTGAATTGCTCGAATCGCCGGTGAAAACTCGAAATTTGGAGAATCAGAGCTCTGGGATCGCAAAGAAGGAGAGGTAAAAGAAAGGTGAAACAGTGCCTAGGGTTAGGGTTTTATAAGAAACAAAGAGGAACTGAAGAGGCGGGATTCGAAACCACGGGATTCGAAACGATTCAATCATGATCATCCAAGGAAAAACGTGCGAATTCGGAAAATAGGAACGGTTTTAATCTGAACCGTCAGGACGCATGGGGCGAATAAGACAAGAAATAATGACGTATGGGAACGGTTGAAAAGTGCTTTTTCAGCAGATAGGCGTGCAGAGCCCAAAACGTTCCTTCATCTCCCATCAGCATTAAATGCTGGTCTGATCAAGAAATCCTTTCGAATACAAACAAGATCCCAGAGGATCTCGAAAAGATCAAGGCAATGGCCTCCGACATTCCACATAAAGGCCTCCGATGAGGGTATGAAAGAGTCCGACGTTGGAAGACGCGACGCACTATAAGTCCCTCACGTCTTGGGGGCAAATGATGGGCCCCGGCGAAGGCCGTTAGGCCCCTTAACGATTAACAAACGACGTTTAGGCCCGTTGGGCTAGGAGCTGGAGTGTTGGAGGGCTAAGGGCTCCGATGGAAGGAGGCCCCGACATTGAATGGCCCCAAGTCAGCTTGACTCCGATAGACGAGGGCACGAGGGCCTAGAAGATATCGGACCTGGACATAGTCGGTCCCGATATAGGAGTGGAGTCCACTCCCCGATTCCGAATCCTCAACGATGCAGCTTGGGGGTCTCCGATATGGATCGAGACTCGCTAGTAAGAGCACAATCCCGAAGATCTCGCCACGATTACAGTAGTGGCATAATGGGCGAGATTTGGGGGATGCGAATAACCGCACGAGATACATGGCCAGATACACGACGAAATATGTGGGATAATGGATCACGATCCAACCGCCTAATCAGGTAACTGGGATAACCTTTCCTCTATAAAAGGAGGGAAGTTATTCCAGATTAGGGTTATGTTTTACACACACACATATTGCTTGCTTGCTCTGTTGACTGCCATACTTACGTTAAGCATCGGAGAGGGATTCTGGGCCGCTGCCCTCTATCCCCTTCTGCAGGATTGCGAGGAGCTAAGGAATCCGTCACCGTAACCGGAGTTCCCGCCGTGATCCAACATAGGGTAATGAAGGGCAGCTGCTAGCTGCAGAGAATAGCAGGGAGAAGAAGAAGAAGATGGAAAAGGAGCTGATGATGATCAACATTAACAATTTTCGGATCCTAATTCCTTTTTTCATCTTACCTTTATTATTTATAATAATAATTCTCTCATTTTTCATCATCTTCCTTCCATCCAACAGCTAGCCAGCTAGGTGAAATATGAACAAGTGCTACTGCTAGCTAGCTAGAGCATGCACCTTTGCTAGCGTTATATAGACAACGAAGAAATTAAGGCTGGCTACTAGCTAGGTTATTGTGCAAAATTAATACCAAAGTGATCCATATCCTTTTTCCCCACATTTTCTTCCCAGCTACAAAGAAGTCAAAATGAGTCATTTTAGCTCGTTAATGGGATGAAAATCTCATGCTCTACTTCCCTTTCCTACTAGCTACTTAAAACTTTTACGATTATGATTTTTTTTTATATACATTATACTATATGATATAAGTGTTATACATTATACTATTGGACGGGGTGAACCCTTAAAAGCAAATTGACTCATTTTTATCTTTTAGAATTCACCATGTTCAAACTTTCACTAATTCTAATGAGTTTTTACATTTGTATCATATTATTGTATAATGTATACTAAAAAAAAGTTATTTTATTCGTTATCTTGAAAATTTTACGTAATAGGGCAAAAAAAGTATGATCCGAGAGTTTCATCATCGTTAATGTGTCCTTTGACATTCAACTTATGCGTGTCAAATTTGTCACGGGGAGCCCAAACTCGAAAAAGCTCAACCCTTATTCCAGACAGCCCCTTTCTCTCTCTGCCCTACATTCATGACAGACGAGTCGGCGACGGGCACGCTCTGGTGAGGAGACGCAAACTCTTAGGCCGCATATCCAGAAAACCTGAGAAATAACGCACTGCGTCCTACCATCCCACACCATGAATTGTAACTCACTTCCAGCACCCAGGTGATGCTTTTCACTGCCCATGGCGACGTCCTTGCAGACTAAACGTGGCTCTCTACCTCGTCTCAGAGCTCTGCTCAGCTTGACGGTCCGTCTCTCCCCATTCATTCCATGTTTTGGTTCTGGCAATTCGTCGAACAGTTTCTGTTCCTTATGCCTTTGTTTTTTATCTGGGACTTTTTCTGCAGAGGTTCGCCCACTCAGAGGCTGATAGCTCATTGCGAACTCCTGGCAACCCACAAATGAGGCCTGGTTCCACCGCACACCAAAGTATGCACTACTCATTCCCATTTCACTTTCTTCTTTCTCTGGCTGCTTTCGGTGTTTGTGAATTCTTATTTCTTAGTGTCTTTCCATAACGACCTTCTTTGTTAGAGTCTTACATGGGCCCGAGTAGAAGGGCACTTTGCTGGACCAGGGAATAATCTGGTCGAAAACTACACCCTCATTACGGAAATGACCACTTTTGGTAATAGAAGGGGATGTCATGTTCGAGTTACTGCCTATCTATTTAGCATCACTGTAATTTGAATTCCATCAGTTGAGCATGTCTGATTCCTTCCAGCATCTCAGAGGGTCATTAGTCTCCACTCAGCTGGAGACTGCAAGTTGAAAGTTCATTCTTTGGATTTTTTTAAAATGAAATGTTATTTAGTTGGTGATCTGTCTTCCTCTAGCAATCTCTGTTTATCCTTTCTTCTTATTTTTTTCTTGCAGGTGCTTATTTTATGCATGCTTGATTTTTTGTTATGGAATATATAGTTAGTGTCTTAGTGACATAGTAAAGTGTTTTTGCTGTCATTAAAAATGTTTCAACGGTGATGTAGGTAAATATGACAAGTCAAAATGGAAGAAGTTAGATGCAAGGCAATATGGGATTTCATTATCGATGATCCCACCACACCCTTGGGATGTCTTGAAAATTCTTCGTGGTGAAGGTTGTATTCTTGTCAATATATCTTGGATTTCATGTTTGTTACGCCTTAATTCAGTATATCCATTATATTAGAAATAAGCCATATGGTTTTAGAAGTGGCTGTTATGAGTTACCGATTTGGCGTGGCTTAATAAATAGACATGCTAGGGTGTCCTGTACAAGTTGGTTTCTCCTCTTTTTTATATGGGTTTTGTACCCCCGTGTCCTTTGCTTCTGGGTAGAAGCACTCGTGAATCACCCAGAAAAATCTTAAAAGTGTGTCACCACCGGCAGTTCTAGAGCTCCCATGCTTAAATCCCTATTGTTTCATCACGTGACACAACTGACATTTCTTAGACTTAAACACACTTTAGATGAATGTTATAATTATATTATTTAATGCATAAATATATGTTATTTTCTTTCTATACTATTATATTCTATTTAATGTCTATAGATATACTTGTTTACTTTTATTTACTATTATACATTTACTATCATTTGTACAATAATCAAGGAACCATAAATTCTTCCACGGTTCTCAAATATAGGAACTGTTTTTCTTTCTATATGAAAGTAGACGTGAGATGCTTTGACATATGATACTATATATTTCCAATCTACGTAAATCAAAGTTAAAATTCAGTTTAAAGCTAGTTAGAGGTTGTTTCTGTACAATACTGATTTTTCTGTAAGAATTGAATTGTGGAAGGCATTTAACAGGCTCCACTACTCTGACCTTTTGTACCTTTTGAGCTAGTAATGCTTAATTCCGATAACATGATGGCAACTTTGGTTCCTCTATGCAGGGTTTGATGCATACTTAGTGGGTGGATGTGTGAGAGATTTGGTCCTCAATAGAATCCCAAAAGATTTTGATGTCATCACAACAGCCAAACTTGAACAGGTTAATAGATCTTCTTCATCAAACTATGAGAGAAATGATTTTATGCAACCAAAGCTGATTTTACAACTCTTCTTATATCAGATAAAAAAGATCTTTCATCGTGCCATTATTGTTGGACGGCGATTTCCAATATGCAGAGTTCTCATTAAAGGTTCAGTTGTAGAGGTGCGAATCAGCTATTTGTTATGATATTTCTGTGAATTCGATGATCTATCCATTAAGTTACCATTAAATTAGTTGGTTTCATGCTTCTGTTTCCTTGAATATGTATATAACTTTGGTGTATTATGCAAAAGGTATCAAGTTTTGAGACAAGGTCCCAAGATGCTAAAGATAAGAAAATGGATGTAGTATCTTTCAAGTCTGGATTTTTTGCCCATAGAGACTTTCTTCTTTGGAGAGATGCAATGTCGAGGGATTTCACTATCAACAGGTATCACTTCCTAGTAACCCCCATATTCAATTTGCTCTTGAAGAGGTACTTGTCACAATGCCTAGGTGCAATTTGGAGGCTCCCCCCCCCCCCCCCCCCACTTTCTGGCTTCAACTAGCAGATGTGAGAATGTTTACATATTTTGTGCATAATTTTTTAACCTGTATAATTTTTTTTTTCGTTGCAGCTTATTTTTTGACCCCTGTGGCCATCATAAAATAATATATGATTATACTAATGCAATGGCTGATCTGAAATCCTTGAAGGTTACTCTTTACTTCCTTACTTGTATATAACTTGATGATTATTTTAGGTATTGATGGGGGTTCTGCTGTTTTATCATTTGTGATTGACCTTCTTTTCCACTTTCCCCTTCTTTTGGCTTTATGTGGACCCAGCTGCAAACGTTGATCCCTGCTAAATTGTCATTCACAGAAGATTGTGGTATGTATTACTTTTCAGCTGCTATATTCATAAATACATTTTTTCGCTCAAACACAATGAACATTTTTTCTTGCAGCAAGAATCTTAAGGGGCCTTAGGATTGCAGCTCGTTTGGGTCTTGCTTTGTCAAAGGATACAGCAGACGCTGTTCATAGCCTTGGATCATCCATCACCGATTTGCCCAAGGTTCTGTTATTGCTTCATAAAAATGATCGTGTCTTGCTGGATTATTTCCCTTCCTTTCATGCTTTGCTTCTTCTGAGAATACTTTTTAGTTTGGTTCAGGACAGGATACTGATGGAGATGGATTATATGCTATCTTATGGAGCTGCTGAGCCTTCTCTCCACCTACTTTGGAGTTTCGGGCTAGTGAAACTGTTACTTCCACTTCATGTAAAGCAGGATTTTTGCCTTTTAAAACCTAGACTAGATAGTTTTCCATTTATTAATCTAGCTCTCTGACTTACTTTCTTATTGCAGTCAGCTTACCTTGACCAACAACATAATTCACCTTCTTTCCGTGGTACCCTAATGTTAATGGTGAGCCTTTGTTGTATTTCTCCCTTATCCTTACATGTTTGCCGAATATGAAGCTACTCTTAAATTTGACATTCCTAAACACACCAGAGTCAAGCGCAAACAACTTGTTTGGGAATCAATGTTTTAATTAAGATGATAGCTTAATTCTAGGTGGAAATATATAATTGTTGATTTTATTATCTAACCAAGACTAAGGAGGTTATTTTATAACTAAGGAGTCACCTTGTAGAATTGAATCAGTTGGTATGAATTAAAATCAACTAAAATGGTTCAGTAATAAAATCAACACTTTTTACAGTATCACGATTCAGTTTTAGGACACCTCATGGATCTTTACTTAAACTGATGGTTTTAAGAACTTAGCCTTAAGGGTTGGATTTTCATTTGCTAGATAAAGCAGCTGAACCAATAAAGTCAGCAATATATAACTGAATGCAGGCAATATGAACTTCAAGATTGTAATTTCTATTCTCGTTGTGATCAGAGACTCAATTTTGGAGTATGTCATCCTCCGTCTAAAAGCTTGTCCTTCTTTTTCAGAGATTATTCACCAATCTGGATAAGTTGGTTTCTTGTGATCGACCTTCTAATTCTCGTGTCTGGTGAGTACATCATTATGTTGCAGAATAAATGTCGCTCTCATAATTTTCCAATGGCCATTACTATGTCTAGTTAGTAGGATGTTTAAGGATGGTACATCTTTTCAGTGGCTAGTATAGATGGAACAGTGTATATTCAATCTTCCCTGTGGTTGAATCTGTAATTTTGATGATGCTTTCGCTCTCTGGTACATTTTTTTAATTGTACAGTTTAGCTATGCGATGTTTCAATTAAGGGTTAACAGGTCTTTTGGTTCATGATGTTTGATCACTTTTGTGTTTTTGTATATGATGTTTTTTTTTGCCTAGTTTTGATACTATATGTTTGCAATTTTTTCTAGTTTTGGTCAGACCGTTATATTCCGTCAATTTTTTCCGTTAAGTGACATGTGCAAGTTACGTGATCCACCCTAAACTTTCAATTTTGTTCAATTTAGTCCCTCTAATACTTTCCTAATTTTTTTTGTTCAATTTAGTCCTGAAGTTTCAAAACTGACCTCAATTAGACAACTAGGTCCAATTGACCTAGCCCACCTAGTTCAATTTGGGGACAATTTGCCGAAATTGAAATAGGTCAATTGGACCTGGTTCAATTTGGGGTGAAATTGAACTAGGTCCAATTGGGGTCAATTTTGAAACTTCGAGACTAAAACAAAAAAAAAGTTAGAAAAGTATTAAAGGGACTAAATGAAAGTTTAGGGTGGATCACGTGACTTGCACATGTCACTTAACAGAAAAAAATTGATGGAATTTAACGGTCGGATCAAAACTAGAAAAATCTGCAAACATATGCTATCAAAACTAGGCAAAAAAAACATCATGGACCAAAACCCAAAAGTGGTCAAACATCATGGACCAAAAGACCTGTTAACTCTTCAATTAATCTACATAGGTCCAATTGGGGTCAATTTTGAAACTTCGAGACTAAAACAAAAAAAAAAAGTTAGAAAAGTATTAAAGGGACTAAATGAAAGTTTAGGGTGGATCACGTGACTTGCACATGTCACTTAACAGAAAAAAATTGATGGAATTTAACGGTCGGACCAAAACTAGAAAAATCTGCAAACATATGCTATCAAAACTAGGCAAAAAAAACATCATGGACCAAAACCCAAAAGTGGTCAAACATCATGGACCAAAAGACCTGTTAACTCTTCAATTAATCTACATAGATTCAATTCATTATAATCATGTGATGCTTTTTTTTCGCATCTATGGAACAGGGTTGCACTATTGGGATTTCACCTCGCAGTAATGAAGAACCCTCAGGATGCTCTTGTTATCTGGGCCTTTGCTTGTACTCTATATCAAGGGAAATGGAAGCTAGGCATCAGTTCTGCAAGAAAGCATGGTGTGTACCAAGTTGATTTTTCTCCAGAGATATCTGGATCATCAGACTACACCTCCCAGGAACTAGCAGAAAAAGTCAGCCACTTAGCATCTTTGGTCACGGAGTCGGTGGATTATTTGTGCTACTCGGATGACCAACAATCTTCTTCATGTTCTGGATTGGTAAGTATATTCCATGTACATAATTTTTTCAATTGGAAGACATGCTGGCTAATGAATGGATGTCGTCTTTTGCTTTTCCTTCAGGGCTTTGTATCAAAAAGGGTAGGAAGTGATACCCGTGAAATTTTTAAAGTGTTAGAGGATGATGTAGAATCTTTTCACATAAAAAGAGCCGTGAAGAAAATTGACTATGCAGCGCTTCGGAAAGGACATTTGAGGGAGTCGAGGTTTGTAGTGGGCAAGGTAATTTTGGAGACTATGAAAGGTGGGATTGTTCGGGAGGGACAAGATGAGGAGGTTATTGATGTTGATGATTTGACAGAAGAAGAAGAAGAAGATGTAATGTACGATCTTGTTGAGAGGAAAGAACATGCTATGGGTAATAAGGAGGATGATCACAACTCACCTCTCTCAGTTTTGGTAGCTAACGCCGAGTGCAAAAGTGGCAAAGCAGGTTGCGGCCAAAAGGAGTTCAACAATAAAGTTGAAGAGCAAGAAACCACTATCACTAAGAGGAGAAAGGTTGTTGAGATTAAAGAAAGCAATGAAAAGGTAGAAGAAAAAGTACCAAAGAAATCTAAGCCTTGTGAACAAGTAGAAGAGAAGAAGGAATCTGAGCAAGCAATACGTTTAGAAGTAAAAGGCAAAAGAGCAATATAAACAGAAGCCACTCACTGTGAAATAACAAGGGTCCTCTGCTCTCTCGACTCTTTAGATGATGAGTACAACAACTGGTAGGGTTTATTTATATTTATCCCGGGTACGTGTTATTTTCCATCAGCAGTGATGATTTAATATTATCATTTCTTGCCAGGAGGATGCGGAAGTTAACGGTATTGGTTTAACGGGACGATGTAAAATCCTTAGAGACAGTTGTTTGGTTTGTGCTTAGTGAGTGTTAAGTATGTTGTTATATTAGGTTTGATGCGGTATGTAGTTTACTACCCTTCTATGCAACTCAACCAATTTTGGTTGAAAGTAGTAGGTCAGTGATGGTTTAGGTTAAACATGTGTGCACAAAATGGTTTTTGAGTTTGATTGATACAAGTTCCGACTGTGTTTTGAATCACTCACAATAGCATGACCTGTAACTACGGCCAACTGCTGGGGCCTTTAATACTGCCCTCACAATCACAAGGTGACAGAACGTGCCATTTTGAATGTTCATCATATTTTTTATATGGATGGATGGATTGTTTTCCCCCAAGTCAGTTTCTGCTCCCTGAAAAAAAAATGTCCATAAAGTGGATTAGTAGCGTAAGTGTTGGTGGAACCAAACACAATATTATTCCCTATCTATCTATCTACTGCAAAATGTATTGATTCTCACGGGGAAGGGAAGTTCCTCATTGCGATCCCGGACTCTTCTTCTATCTTTGATGTTGGATCACGGGCGAAGCTCCGTTACGTTCTTGACGGAAAGGCTTGAACTCCTGGGCTCCGCGTAATCCTGCAAAAGGGGATGACCTGGGTGGTGACCCAGAATCCCTCTCCGATACTTAAATGAGTATATGAATGATGGGGTGGTAAGCAATAATATAAGCTCGTATTAGAATGTGTGTTTTCTGAGGTAACTTCCTCCTTTATATAGGAGGGGAAGTTACTCAGTTACCTGTAACCGCGCCTGGCAGTTTTACCCACGATTCCGCATATCTCGTTCGGGATTCCGTATATCTCGCCCCACGCTCCGCGTATCTCGCCCATACTCCGCGTATCTTGGGCACGCCCTGCGTATCTCAGGGGAGTTTATCTGTATCTCAACCGTCTCCCAGCTACCCTATTTAGTAGGCGGGTTTTTTGGTCTTATCCTCTGATCACAAGTCCCAATTCATATCGGGGACTCCAGAGTTATCTCATTCTAGATCACCACCTAGGACCCCTCGTCCCACGGGACAGGGCCAGCTTCATCGGGGCTTTATTATCGGGGCCTTCTCAAAGGCATATCGGGGCCTACTCGGAGGTTTCTCGTCGGGAGCATTCAGCTCATATATCGGGACCGATCTCGTCGGGACCTTCGTACTGGGCTTCTGGACCTTCCAGGTCTTTCACAAGGCCCACCAGGCTTACTCGCCGTCTAGTGACTGTTAACGGGGCTAACGATTACATCGGAACCCATCATTTGCCCCCCAAGACATAGGGGACTTGCAGTCCGTCGTGTCTTCCAATTCCAGACCTCCCGACCTCATCGTCGAAGGCTTTTATCTTCAGACCTCCCGATATCACCATCAGAGGTTTTTATCTTCAGACCTCCCGATATCACCATCGGAGGCTGTTACCTTGGGCACAATTCTTGAATTACAGAGCTTCTCACTCACAATTCCTCGGACTGTAAGGACGATTGCCAAATTCGAGGAGACTCCTCGGTTACTGCAGCATTAAATGCTAGGGATAATGAAACGACGCCTAAACCGGCGTGACTGCTGCTTTCTGAAAAAGCACTCATTACGTCACTAACGTCTCTTCCGTACCGTCCCTATAATTTCGGCGATCAAGATCGAGTCGTTTCATCTTCAACGGCCCAGATTTGAGGCTGTCCAACTGTCCTTTTGCCTATAAAAGCCAAAACCCTGGCATTATTCACTTCTTCCCTACCGTTTTGATTTCTGGAAATTCTGCCATTTTCAAACCTCGAAGCTTCTTCTCCAAGTTTCGTCTACTCTTCCAGTGATCCAAGGCCTCCAGCCCTCCAAATCTTTCTTCATCTTTTCTGAGCAACCATCAACTATGTCTGGTAAGATTTTCATTCTCTGCTTCCATGATTTGCTGATATTACCTTCTCCTCCTTTCTTAAGTTTTCCTGTTTGTGGCCGTTTTTAGACGAGGCCAGTTCCGGGGAAAGGACCCCTTTTATCTTTGAGCTTGCTATTAACGAAATTTATGAGACCTCGTACGAGACTGCTCTCCGAGAAGGCTGCGTTACTTCAGACTGGGAACCCCGCTTCCCCTACGAGTCTCATACAGCCACCAGGAGAAAGCATATCGTCACACGTCCTCGGGAAGGAGAGGTGTTCGTCTCCACCGGGCAGATAAACGCTGGGATTCGATTCCCTTTTTGCGGGAACCTGGTGGAGATGTGCAACTTCTACCAGACGCATCCCTGCACCTTCTCTCCACATGCTATCCGCGTGTGGAATGCTTTCCAGGTTCTGTGCCTCCGCCAGCAGTGGACGTACAGTTTGCTACTCTTCCGCACCTTCTACGGGATGAAGTGTAATAAAGCTGGTGTTTGCTCATTCACTCCCCGACTCCCCAAATGGACAAAGGAGCAACTTTCACGGTTTGGCTGGGATAGCGAGACCTGGAAGTTTAATAAGGATCGGGTGCTCATTCGTGACTCGGGGTCCGACAATAGCGGATGGAAGAAGTATTACTTCTTCGTCCAGAACAGCTCTATCCCATGGCCCCGATGGGAGGTTGTGGCGGACCCTGCCCCCAAGCTCGAAGTCTACACCGAGGATGACTTCAACACTCTCCAGCTGGTCCAGCTTTACCGTTGGGGGGAATCCTTCGTTCCCCTCGACGCCAACAAGCTCGTGGAGGGGGACTTGATCCAGATCGGAGTCCAGCTCCTCGATTCCGTTTCCAAGAATTTGGTTATCTGGGTAACACTTCTAACCGCTTTGTCTTTTCATTTTTGCAGCCAAGAAGGCATCTCTGCTGACCCATCTCATGTTGAAGCAGGGGGAGACCGATGTCGTCCAGAGTGGCTCCAAGCGGAAGCGGAAGTCTTTGAAGAAGGGAGCTTCCTCTTCTGCTGCTCCTCCGACTGAAGAGCAGATCGGGACGGCCAAGCGGGCCAGAAGGGAGGAGATAGACCAAGCCTTCGGTGTTACCACCACTGAGGAAGGTAAGCGCGTTCGCCTCGCTATTAAGAAATATAGGAGGTTGGTTCCCAAGGAGTTTATCCCCGCTGATCGGGAATCGCGGGTCCAAGAAATTAAGTATATACTTCGAGGAGAAACCCCCCGCATCCTTAAGGCGGGATACTACAACTTCTTTGGAAATGACCAATATGTCGCGCGCCAAATCATCTGGTGCCCCCATAATACTCTGCCTGACTTCATTCGTCCCGCCACCGCAGGTCCGTCGGAGGCTCTTACTCCGAAGAAGGCTGCTACTCCAGCAAGGGTCGCGACTCCACAGGAGCCGATGATGGAGGATGTCCCGACGGAAGCTCAGTTCCGTCGGGTGACCAACTTGGAGACTTCCCCCTCCTCCGAGGAGCCAAATGAAGGCGGCCTGCTACCCTGCCAAAGGCCAGGTCGAAGCACCCTGAGGCCAACTGTGGAGGACGTGTCTCGGAGTCCTCCTCCGGAGTTCCGCTCTCCGACTCCCGAGCCTCCGACTGAGGTGGCTCCTCCGACTGAAGCTTCTAGGGTCATCCCTCCTCTATCCGTGGATGAGAACCTTTACAAGGTTTTTACCCCCGACCAAGAGACGGTTCCCTGGAACCCAATCGAGTCTCTCCAAGGGGTCTCACTCCATCGGGGAGACCTTCAGCCTGAATTGGCCCTGCATCTGCTGGCAGGGTCAATTCCACCAGCCTAGAGACGCCCCATCTCCTTGGCGTGGGAGGACATCGAGGAAGAGCTTCGCAGCATGGCTATCCGTCGGATGGTGGTAAACTTTATTCCTGCTTTTATTTTTGCCTTCATTGTTCTTGCCTTCGATTATCGGATTTTAATCCTTTTTCCCTTTTGTCTTAGGAAACCGCGGACCAGCAGCGCTGCTTTGGCTTCATCCTGGCTCTGAAGGGTGCTTTGGAGGAGGCACAAGCCAGGGCGGACCCCAAAGCCTTGGCCAAACTCCAGGAGGACCTTGCCAGCGCTGTGGCGGCGAGGGAGAAGATAGCCAAGGAACAGACCCTCCTTGGCGAGAAGGCTATGAGCCTGCACAAGCAGGTTCAAGATTATGAAGCCGTGCTACGCCGGGAGCGGAGGATACTCAAGGAGGAGCAGCAGCGGCACGAGGCGGAGAAGAGGCAGCTCATCTTCGAGAAGGACATTCTCGTGGAAGCCAAGGCGGGACTTGAAGCCGAGAAGGCTGAATTTCCTGCCAAGCTGGCTGAGGCAAAGGCTCAGGGTCGCGAGGAGTATCGGAACTCCGAAGATTTCAAGGCGGATGCCGTGGGGTTCTGCAAAACCGAGGT
Organism: Clarkia xantiana subsp. parviflora; assembly: GCA_036873135.1. NCBI lineage: Eukaryota > Viridiplantae > Streptophyta > Magnoliopsida > Myrtales > Onagraceae > Clarkia > Clarkia xantiana. The sequence goes on along the minus strand of JAPTYO010000012.1, from coordinate 10,930,139 downwards.
GGAGAACGTTCTGTTCAATGCCGTCGAGGAACTTTACACGGCATACGAGGATTCCATCGACTTCAAGAAGTCCGAGACCCTCGCCCCCTTCGCGGAGAAATACTTCAACCTCCCCGCGGAGAGTGATGAGGCTGATGCCGCAGACCCGACTCCGCGGACTGCGGAGCCTTCTGCCCAGGCCCCCTCGAATCCTACTCCCTCCGAAGCTGCTGAGGACCCAACTTCCAACAAGGACCAAGCTTAATATTTTATTCTTTAAGTCCTTGTAATTTTTCTCCTTGTATCCTCCCTGTTTCTTTGTATCGGAACCCTTCGGCCTTCGAGCCCTTATAAGAAATTCCTTTCATCTTTTTTGGTCTCGATAATTATTGCGCTATTTAAAGCGACTTTAGATTCGTTACTTAAAACGTTCCAACGTATTCTTCCGATGCTTTATTCGGGACTTCACCACTTAAGGTTTCTCATCCATATCACTTAATGTAATTTCGTATGCCCTTCGCGACATTTTTCTCGGGACTTCACCACTTAAGGTTTCTCATCCATGCCATTCAAGGCAATTTCACACATCACTTAAGATGATTTTTTCGCACCCTTTAAGGCTTTTATCGCGCCATTCTAGACGACTTAGTCGTACCCCTTAGGCCTTTTATTGCGTCATTCTAGACGACTTAATCGTACCCCTTAAGGCTTTTTGCTGCATCATATAGACGACTTATGCGGACCCCTTAGGGCTTTTTCATACCTAGGCTTTTGGTTGCATCATATAGACGACTTACTCATACCCCGTAAGGCTTTTGTCCGTACCTCGAAAGGATTTTAATCATACCTCGGAAGGCTTTCATCGCGTCCTTCAGGACGTCTTACTCGTACCTCGTAAGGCTTTTAATCATACCTCGGAAGGCTTTCATCGCGTCCTTCAGGACGTCTTACTCGTACCTCGTAAGACTTTTAATCATACCTCGGAAGGCCTTCATCGCGTCCTTCAGGACGTCTTACTAACAGTTAGAATAAATCTAAAAGCATTTGGATCGGAAGCAACTTCTTTTATTCATTAATAACTCAAAGCTGGCTTACATCGGATCAATTGATAGACAACTTGCGCCATTCGCGGCGGCTTAAAATCGCGCACCTCTAAAAGCGACTTAATATCAAACATGATACTTCTTCAAGTGTGCGCCACTGAAGGAATGTTTCAACGTCTTGCCGTCAAGGTCTTCTAGCTTGTACGCATTCGGGGCTGGCATCCCTACAATCTTGTAAGGTCCCTCCCATTTCGGTGATAGCTTGTTGATCCGATCTTGATGAACGAACTCGTTCCTCCGCCAGACAAGTTCTCCAACGAAGAATTGTCGGGACTTGACATGCCGATTATAATACCGGGCTGTTGCCAGACGCATCCGAGCCTGAACTTCATCGGCCTTCCACCTTTTCTCTTCGAGCAAGTCTAAGTCCAGACGTCTCATTTCCTCGTTCGTCAGAGGCTCATAATACCTCCTGCGATGGGACGCCACCGCTATCTCCACGGGAGCAACTGCCTCCGTGCCATAAACAAAGCCAAACGGATTCTCCCCCGTCGATTGCTTGGGTGTTGTTCTAACAGCCCACAGCACGTTTTCAAGCTCATCTAGCCAATGACCCTGCAAGGCATAGACCCTCTTCTTCAAGCCATCCATCACGATCTTGTTGGCTGACTCGACTTGGCCATTAGTCTGAGCATGGTAGACGGAAGCTGTCCGATGCTCGATGTTCAATTCCTCCAGATACTCCTTCAACTGAGCCCCATTAAATGGAGGGCCATTATCGCTGATCAGCACTCGAGGAACCCCATACCGGGATATGATCTGAGTTTGGAGAAACTTGAGGATCTGCTGCCCCGTCGTCTTGGCCAATGCCTTAGCCTCTATCCACTTCGAAAAGTAATCGATGGCTACGAGTAAATACTTGCACTGACCTTTCGCTTGTGGAAGAGGTCCCACCAAGTCGATGCCCCACTGCGCGAAGGGCCAAGCACTTCTGATGGACATCAAGTCCGCGGCAGGAGCCACGATATTCGGAGCGTACCTCTGGCATGCATCACAGGATTGGACCATTGATGTCGCTTCCTTGTTCATCGAAGGCCAATAATAGCCTAGATTCAACGCTTTCCTCACAATGGATCGGGCCCCTTCATGACAGGCCGCGACTCCCTCATGCAACTCTCTCAGGATCCGATTCGTATCAGGCTACGCCACACATTTCAGAAAAGGCTTTACATGCCCCCTCTTGTATAACTGGTTGTCCACCATCACGTAGTTGCTCACGATTCGACGCAACCTAACAGCTGCCACTTCATCATCGGGGAGTGCCCCCGTAGTCAGGTATGTGACTATCGGGGTCATCCAGGTGGGTTTCTCTTCTTCCTCCGATCCTGCCTCAATAGCGCAAACCTCCGACGGATCGATGGTTGAGATAATTACTCTCTCCAGAAAGTGCACCTTCCGATTCTCCTCGGGGACCACTCCCAGGGCAAACTTGCTTAAGGCGTCTGCCTCCGCATTTTCTTCCCTCGGGATTGCCTCAATATTGAAGCTTTTGAAGCTTCCTTTCAAAGTCTGCACCTCGTGCAAATACTTCCTCATTGTCGGGCTCTTGGCTTCATAGTTCCCTTGGACTTGATTCACGATCAAGCTGGCATCACACTTCACTTTTAAATGATCGACTCCCGTTCCTTTGGCGATTTTAAGGCCCGTGATGAGAGCCTCATACTCAGTTTCATTGTTGGTGGCCCTAAACGTCAAGGCCATGGCATATCGCAGGGGCTCGCCTCCACCGGGCGGTATCAATACAAATCCTGCCCCCGATCCTTCTACACTTGATGAACCATCAGTGTACATCTCCCAGGTGTTCTCCTCATTTGGCTGTTCTAGCTGTTCTGCTATCGGGACTTCCATGGTTGCCCCCTCTACAGGACCTGCTTCTTCCAGATCGGGTGCTGTAGACTCTGCTATAAAATCTGCCAATACCTAGCCCTTAATAGCTGTCCTCAGAGCAAAGTGGATACGGAACTCCGTAAGCTCGATGGCCCATTTCACCAATCTCCCCGACGCCTCCGGTCGGTTCAAAAAGTGCTTCAAGGGCTGATTAGTTAACACCGTAACTTCGTGGGCATGAAAGTAAGGCCGTAGCTTTCGAGCAGCAACAATCAACGCAAAGAGATACTTCTCAATAGCGGGATAATTCATTTCAGATTTGGCAAACACATTGCTTACATAATAAACAGGAACTTGGTTGCCCTTGACAATCTTTATTAAAACAGAGCTAACAGCGACTTCAGAAACAACCAAATAGAGATAAAGCGGCTCGCCTGGAACCGGTTTCGCCAACGGCGGGAGGGTACGGAGGTGTTGTTTGAGTGCTTGAAATGCTTCCTCGCACTTGTCGGACCATTCAAACTTCTTGTGGGCCCTTAGCACATCAAAAAATGGCATGGCTCGGTCACTCGCCTTGGATAGGAAACGATTCATCGCGGCCAATCGTCCATTCAGCACCTGGACCTCCCGATGGGTTTTCGGAGACTGCATCTCCTCGATTGCTCTCAGCTTCTCAGGATTCACCTCGATTCCTCTCTGGCTCACCATAAATCCCAGGAATTTCCCTGAGTTCACTCCGAAAGCGCACTTGTCCGGGTTCAAACGAACCTGATGAAACCTCATCCGCTCAAACGCCGCCGCCAAATTTTGAACATGGTCTCCTGCCTGTCGGGACTTCACCAGCATGTCATCCACATAAGCTTCCATGGTCTTTCCCAGCATGTCCCCGAACAACTTGTTCACCATCCTCTGGTAAGTTGCTCCCGCATTGATCAGCCCGAAGGGCATAACGTCGTAGTGATAGACGTCACTATCATCATAGAAGGCTGTATGGGGGGCATCCTCCTTCGCCATCTTGATCTGGTTGTAACCAGAATAAGCATCCATGAAGCTCAGCAGCTCATGTCCCGATGTGGCATCCACCAACTGGTCAATCCTTGGGAGCGGATAACAATCCTTCAAGTCGCGGAAATCGACACACATCCGCCACTTCCCATTACTCTTCCTCACCAGGACCGGGTTAGCAACCCAAGTCTGGAATTGGAGCTCCTTGATGAATCCAGCATCGAGCAACCTGGCCACCTCCTGCTGGATCGCGATCCTCTTATCCGCGCCCATCGGACGCCTCCTCTGCGCGATAGGCTTGATCACGGGATCAATCTTCAGCTCGTGCACTATCACGTCGGGGCTGATTCCTGGCATATCGCTCGGGGACCAGGCAAACAGCTCCTTAGACTCCTTCAGGAGCTCGATCAATTCTCGGGCTCTTTCCTCCGACAAAGCAGACCCGATCTTCACCTTTCTTTGAGGTCCGTCAATCTCGACCTCTTTCAGATCCTCCATGGGGGCGGGACGCCCAAACTCCTCTCGAGGATCGGCATCAGTCTGCAGGATAGCCATGGCTTCCCTCCTTCTCCGTCGGGTGGCGTTAACATAACACCTTCTTGACGCCACCTGGTCACCCTTGACCTCTCCGACCCCATTGTCAGTCGGGAACTTCATCTTTTGGTGGACGGTCGAGGCGACTGCCATGAGAGGGTTGATGGTGGTCCTTCCGATAATAGCGTTATACGTCCCCGCAGACTCTACCACGACGAAATCCACGTTCCGCCTTTCCATCTTCCAGCCACTACCGAACTCCACCGGTAAGGCAATCATCCCCAATGGATAGTAAGTAGAACCAGAGAATCCCACCATCGGGAAGTTCACCTGTGTCAGGTCCTTCTTCGTCTTTCCCATGGCTTCCAGGGCGTCCATGAAAAGAATGTCGGAGGAGCTCCCTCCGTCTATCAGGATCCGCTTCATCTCGAATCCATCCACGTCCAGGGTCACGACCAAGGCGTCGTCGTGAGGGCTCTCCACGCCTATCAAATCCTCCGCTGAGAAAGAAATTACCATTTCTTCCTTTACAGTCCACGACCGGGACCTCTTGCCCAGCACCACAGCAGCAGAGATGCGGGAAGCATAATTCTCCCGAGATGCGGAGGTATCACCTCCCGCCGCCATTCCTCCGTGAATGACGTTAATGGTTCCCCGCCTCTCCTTACGGGCACCGGAGGATTCCGGCTCAATCTTCTTCCTCTTTGGGGACCGGTCGCGGGACTTGGAACGAGACCGTGACCGAGTTTTGGAACGGGATCGGCACCTTCCCCTTCCGAGGAACTCCTTAAGCTTCCCCTTCTGGATTAGCTTCTCTATCTCCTTCTTCAGCTCCCGACATTTATCTATGTCGTGACCATTGGCTCGATGGTACCGACAGTAACGATCAGAGCAACCTCCCAAGAACTCACCTTCTTTCCTCGGGGGGTATCGGGCGAGACCCTTCCGATCCATCACCGCTAGCACGGAGGTCATCGAACTGTTGAGGGGCACGTTACGACCCTCGCGGTTATCCTTTCTCGGAGGGCGCTTGTCCTCCCTTCTGTCGGGGCGACCACGGCTCCTACTTCCCTCCGATTTATCGCTCCCCTTGCGATCATCCGACAGCTTGGACGATGGCTTTCCTCTTCCTGACTTCGGAGGATCAAGCTCTCCGGCAGCAATCTTTGACTCCTGCACGTCGATTTGCTGCTTCACCCTCGCTTGCAAGGCCTCCATACTCCACACAGCCTTCGCAGCTACACTGTGCATCAGATCGGAGCCGTACGGAGCAGTCAGGTTCCGAAGGAAAGTGCGGATAGTCTCTCCCTCCGATATCTCCTCATCGATCTCTGCGGCACTAGCAGTGAACCGTTGGTAGTAGTATGCCAACTATTCGTCAGACCTCTGCACCACCTGGGTCAAAGACCTCACACTCTTCAAGAGACGCCTACGACCCTGATACTGCTTGATGAAGCGGTCGTGCATATCAGCCCAGCAAGTAATGCTTCCCGGCGGTAGGCTAAAAAACCATGTCATGGCCCTTTCTCCCAAGGTGATCGGGAACAGCGAACAGACGAGGTCATCATTCGAGGTCCTACCCATACAGGCCTGGACATGCCTCTGAACATGGCGGACCGGGTCTCCTTCACCATCGTACTCCTTGATGGTCGGGATGCCTAGCCCTGGCGGGGTGACAGTATCCAGCAGCCGTGGAACAAAAGGGTGAGTGGATCGATCCCTCAGTTCCGATGTCATATGCTTCTGATCGCCCATGCATATGTTGACGATTTTCACCACCTGATCGGGGGTGATGGGGCCATTCAGGGGAATAGTCCCGTGTTGCACTGGTCCGGGACCATCAACCACGAACTTCTCCGAGTGCGCGGGTTCCTTGCCCTTATTCCTGGGCTGAACCTCCTGAACCTCTTATTCTTCTTGAACCTCCCTTGGAGGTGGAGGCAACTCTTCTCGTGGAGGCAACTCCTCTGCCCTCCTGGCAGCCTCCCTTTTGTCCAGCAGAGCTTCCATAGCTGCCAAGAACATAGGCATAGCATCTGCTACTGCCTTAGCCAACTCCGAGTTTGAGGAAGCACCTACCTCCCTCCGCGGGATTTCTTCTCTGTGCACCACCGGATTTGGAGGGGCATCCACCTCCCTTCGCGGGATATCTTGCCTGTTCACCGCCGTGTCTCGGACTGAGACCTCATAATCTTCACCATGCCCCCTGTCTGAGAAATAACAGGGTGCTCACCTTGTTCAGCAGCATGCTCCAGCAACGAGGAATTCACAGTTCCAGCAGGGCGAGAACTACCGGCCTGGACTTGCTTCTTCTTACCACCACCAGCCATCGATCTAGTAGAAACTATTTTGGCTTTTCGTAAGTTTCCCACAGACGGCGCCAATGTTGGATCACGGGCGAAGCTCCGTTACGTTCTTGACGGAAAGGCTTGAACTCCTGGGCTCCGCGTAATCCTGCAAAAGGGGATGACCTGGGTGGTGACCCAGAATCCCTCTCCGATGCTTAAATGAGTATATGAATGATGGGGTGGTAAGCAATAATCTAAGCTCGTATTAGAATGTGTGTTTTCTGAGGTAACTTCCTCCTTTATATATAGGAGGGAAAGTTACTCAGTTACCTGTAACCGCGCCTGGCAGTTTTACCCACGATTCCGCATATCTCGTTCGGGATTCTGTATATCTCGCCCCACGCTCCGCGTATCTCGCCCATACTCCGCGTATCTCGGGCACGCCCTGCGTATCTCAGGGGAGTTTATCTGTATCTCAACTGTCTCCCCGCTACCCTATTTAGTAGGCGGGTTTCTTGGTCTTATCCTCTGATCACAAGTCCCAATTCATATCGGGGACTCCAGAGTTATGTCATTCTAGGTCACCACCTAGGACCCCTCGTCCCACGGGACAGGGCCAGCTTCATCGGGGCTTTATTATCGGGGCCTTCTCAAAGGCATATCGGGGCCTACTCGGAGGCTTCTCGTCGGGAGCATTCAGCTCATATATCGGGACCGATCTCGTCGGGACCTTCGTACTGGGCTTCTGGACCTTCCAGGTCTTTCACAAGGCCCACCAGACTTACTCGCCGTCTAGTGACTGTTAACGGGGCTAACGATTACATCGGAACCCATCATTTGAGAATTCAATAAAAGAACGTTTTTAGTTGGCAAAAAAATTAAAATAAAACTGTATCTAGAAAGTAATTAATTAATGATTTAAGTTCTAAATCGGACATGGATGGAAGTTAAGGTGTGTTAAGTGGTAACATTCTCAATAATGTGTCGACATTATTGTAGTCAAGATAACCAAGAAGGAAGTCTTAAATTGATAAATCTATATATATAATTAACCTACTCATAAGACGATTCAACATAGTCCCTACACTAGTATAGTTAAATATATTGACCATCATTAATCAAACTCGTAATAATATATTTTATAAAAATAATGTAACCTAGCTCTTTCACACGGCGGCACATGGGGGCACAATCACCGAATGTTTTTTCAATTATTATTAGGGTTAACAGGTCTTTTGGACTATGATGCTTGACAACTTTTGGGTTTTGGTCAATGATGTTTTTTTTTTACCTAGTTTTGGTACCATATGTTTGCAGATTTTTTCTAGTTTTGGTCTAACCGTTACATTCCGTCCATTTTTTGACATGTTCAAGTCATGTGATCCACTCTAAACTTTAAATTTAGTCCCTCTAATACTTTCTTAACCTTTTTTTTGTTCAATTTAGTCCCGATTGGACCCCAATTGGACAATAGGTCCAATTGAATTTTTTAAACTTCGGGACTAAATTGAACCAAAAAAAGGTTATGAAAGTATTAGAGGGACTAAATTGAACAAAATTGAAAGTTTAGAGTGGATCACGTGACTTGTACATGTCAAAAAATGGACAGAATGTAACGGTCGGACTAAAACTAGAAAAAATCTGCAAACATATGGTACCAAAACTAGAAAAAAAAAACATCATGAACCAAAACCCAAAAATTATCAAATATTATGGACCAAAAGACATGTTAACCCTATTAAATATATACTGTTTTATTCATTGTTTTTTTTAACGTTGTTCATTATCTTCATATGTTCATTCAATTTTTTTAATATATTATTATTTTTCCATAAAAATATCATTAAACCAGAGATCATGCGGCTGGGTTAAGTAAACTATCTACAATCTAGATTGTGTGGATTCGATCTAACTTTTTTTGGTCACGGTTTAGGGTTCAGTCAGTAGCAAGCTGCGTATTAAGTCACACATAGCATCTAATATATGGATGTGAAAAATTACGATTAAGTCTATTTGATATTATATATTTGAGGTACATATGTCTTCAAAAATATTGATCTCTCGGTCAAGTCTTACAAAATTATATTTATTTTTTAATTTTTATTTTATTTTCGCTAGACAAGTTAAAAGAGGCGTGATTTGTCAATGGTAAAATTGCCCCTCTAATTTTCTAATCATTATGCTTTAACAATTCAACTTCCAAGTTAACCAACAATTTTTTATGTATATATGTGGTAAGGGACAAGGAAGTTATGTTGAATATCACCGTGAGTTTGTCCCACATCATATCGATGGATATTATTATTAAAGCAATTATATAAACAAGTGGACTATCTTCTTATATTAATTGGTTTTGAATTAAAACCCCACTTATGAAAATAATTGTTTAATATTGACTCGTTAAGTTTAACTTTAAAAGTTTAGTTCTCTGACATGGTTGGTAAAAGTGTTTGATCTTGCTTGAGTTAATGTTTCCGTGTGAGGCTTTAGGGAGATATACCAACTAAATATGGCATATGCATGAAACTGCCCCCCTGCGAAGTTGGAATTTGAAATATGCCCCTCAAAAGTTGGTTTTTGTCAAAACGCCCCGTCCCGCTGGTAATACCAGCGGGACAGGCGGCTGGTTTCGGGAAAAGAAACCAGCCGCCGCCCAATAATGAACCCTAACCTATTTTTTTTTTCTACCTATCTTCTTCAGTTCCCTTCTCCTCCTATAAAAGCCCCCTTTCTATACCATAGTAAAAATATAATTCTCTTATCAATTTACTTATAAAAAGAATTATATTTTCAATTTTAAATTTTCAAGGGGGAATGGCTTACCATGGTGAAGGCAGTTCTTCCGGTTCAAGAAGAAGGATGAGTTTTGGCAAGGAACTGGGAGACAATACCGTTCTCTACATGAATAACATACACAGGGCTAGTTTCGTCCACACGGACACGGTAAATTTTCTATTTTTTCTAGTAAATATAAATGTTTATATTGATACATAGATTAACTTAGATTGCGTAAATAGAGTACAATGCCAAATAAATATGTTATTGATACGAACGTAGATGTTTTTTTTTGTTCGAAATAAAAGTATTTTTATAATTTTGAAATTAAAAAAAAAAGTGAAAATTGAAATTTAAAAAGTAGAAATTACTGAGTATTGTTTTTAAATTTTGAAATTTGACAATATCTTTTTAAATGTCCAATTTAAAATTAGAAATCATAAATTAAAATTGATGTGCTTTAAAATGTAGAAAATTATTTTTGAAATTGTAGACTATTAATTAAAATTTTAATTAGAAGTTTAAATAACAAATCAGCGATTTTAGATAGTTTGAAATTATTGTCGGAATTGTGTAAAAAAAATTTCCAAATTGAAAAAAAAAATGTTAATTATTGTCTTCCGGTTCCAATTTAGTGTGTTATTAAATGTTAACCGTAATTACGAAATTTAATAGTTTTAATTTATTTTCTTATTTAAATACATAATATAAAAAATAAAAAATATTTGGTTTTCCAATTTCGAAATTATATTAGAAGTTAAAAAAAAATTCAAATTAAAAAAATCAAACTGAAAAATATAGATTAGATTTTTTTTTAATCTCTATATTAAAAAATAAAATAAAAATAGAAATTATGGTGCTATTAAATTTTGAAATTAATTACGAATTTTCATGGTTTCTTATTAAATACGAGAAAAAATTTAAAATTATTGGGTTTTCAAATGTTCAAATTATTCTAGAAATAGTAAAAAAAAATCAAATTAAAAATAACATTATTGAAAAATAGAGATTAAACGGTTATTTTTTTAAATTTCTACTTAAAAATAGACATTACTGTGCTATTAAGTGTTGACATAATTTACGCAAATTTTGAAAGTTTTTTTATTTAAAATTTTGAATTTATAGCGTTTTCAAATAGGGTTTCTACGAGTTCTGTAGAAATAATAAAAAAAAAACTAAACTCTCAAATAAAATTAAAAACAGGATATAAAAATAGAGATTAGATTAGACTTTTTTTTTTTTTTTACATTTTGAATATAAAAACATAAATTAGAGTGTTATAATATATTAAAAGTATTTATGAAATTTGATAGTATTTTTAAATGTTGATTTTAAATAGAGAAATTAGAATTATGAAAAATAGATATTGGACATTATTGAAGAAATATTTTTACATTGAAAAAACTTTGAAAATAAAATTGACGAATTAATTATTTTTAACTAATAACGAATAGTTTCATGTTTATAGATCGAGACTCCGTGGCCCGAGTCACACTTTAGATGTGCAAAATTGTGGGAGATAGACGGACGAACTGCGGGGTTCGTCAACCGGGCGGGCTTTCTTGATGCAGGATTGACATCTCGTATTGAGGTAGATGTTGGAATGATGCATGCTTTAGCGGAGAGGTGGCGACCAGAAACCCACAGTTTTCATCTTCCTACAGGTGAAATGACGATTACTCTGAAGGATGTGGCGATGATCTTGGGGTTAAGGATAGATGGTCCGCCGATATCAGACCATTACAGAGATGGAATTGTATTAGATCCCGAAGTTTCAGTTGCGGGATTTATGAAAAATCACACTCTATCTCTTTTCCAGCGTTTGTTTGGTGAACAACCGCCTGCCAACGAATTAATCAAAGGGACGTGTGATCTCAAGTGCAGCTGGTTGAAAAACACTTTCTTGAAAGAAAAAAACCATCCTCAGTTCTTAACAGACGATGATGAAGAAGCAGAAAAGAGAGCAAGAGCGTATATATTGTGTCTCTTAGGGACAGTTTTATTCGCAGACTCCAACGGATCGTTGGTGCCACTGCAATATTTATATTTTATCGAAGATCTGGACGTGTGCAGTCTATACAGTTGGGGTTCTACTGTATTGAGCCACTTGTACAGGGGATTGTGCAAGTGGACTTGTAAAAAGTCAGCGACCAACATCGACGGTTGTGGTGTGCTAGTACAGGTATTGAAAGTGCATTATTAATATTATTAGTTACTTATATTATGTAATGGCATTTATCTCATATATAGGTGTGGTGTTGGACGTATCTCGCGCTTGGTAGACCCACGTGCTTTGGTCATGTTGAGGCTGGTCGTGCTGTCGGTTGTTGGTGGAGACAGAAAAAGAGTTCAAAGAAAACTGTCCAATCTCGTACTAGGTGGTTTTACCGAGATGAACTTAAGATATTGAAGAACTCTGCGGTATTAAAATTAAATAATCGATCATTAGAATGGCTTATTATATTTATAGTTAATATGTTGACTCTAATATTGTTATAACACAGGTTACTTGGAACCCATGGACCGCGGAAGTTGCATCAATAATGCCACAAATTGCCAGAGAAGGTTGGGAATTGGCATACTTACAACTACCTCTGATCCACTTTAACTCTGTTGAATATCAACTGCCACAACGAGTGTATAAGCAGTTAGGCTTTGGATTTTATATCCCCGAGGTGTTCCCTGATCGACAATTATGGGATCGCCTCCACTCGTGTGCCCAATGACATAAGTCACCGGCAACACCGTGGCATGTTACCCATGAGGAGTACATATTGTTGTGGAACAACCGCAATGATCGTGATATGTATCCTATCCCTGAGCCCGAATGTGTGAGGTCGAATGAATATTTCAAGTGGTATCTTCGTATTACAACTTATTTAGCTAAAGATCACCCAGAAGTTGAAGTTGAAGCTGAAGAAGTTGAAGAACAACGACCATTGCATGTTCGCCCTTCGCAGGGGTATCTCGGTCAACACGGTGACATGATAAGCTACATGGTAAGACAAGTGAAATATATATTTATAAGTTTACAATTAAGTCATTCGAATAACCACTATTACGTGAATTGTTGAACAGGCGCGTGGCTACAGTCTTATGTATAAACAGATAAGAAAATTGATGCATGACAATGGCCCTCCTAAGGAACGTTACAAAAAAATGATGGACATCACAACTCATTGCTTGACTGTTTCTGGGCAACATGACATGCTCAATATACTTGAAGATGGAGAGATGTCTGACTGTAGCATCGAGGAGGAACGTGAAGACGCACAAGAAATGGATATACCTGATTCCCAACCTCCAATGGCTACTCAGTTTTCACAACCAGGATTTGTACAAGATAGGGTCGCCATGTCACAGTCTGCAAGGCCCGGCCCATTTCCTGGGCCTTATCCACCACCAGCTGGGCCTTATCCAACACCAGTCGGTTCTTATCCACCACTGCGTGGGTCTATTTCTTCACAGCCTGGGCCTCTCCAAGCACCGTCTGGGCAGTTCCCACCTTCTTATTACAGTTATTACAACCCGTATATTGGGTATCAACCACCTCCCGGTGGGGGGAACTAAACGTTATTGTAATGTTATTTTGATATATCTTTTTGGATGATTGAAACACAAGAATGCTTCTTTTTTTTTTTTTTTTGCGATAGACGTTTTGTGATAATATTATATTTTCTACTGACTAAATATTAATGTAGTTACTAGTTAGTTCATGGTTAGATTAGGTAAGTAATGAACTAAGATTTATCACTTATTATCTATATTATGTGACCATACAAAATTTGTCATAAAAATATATTAGCATAAATATATAACATAGGAAAAACAGTTTTTCTGATCGTATGTAATATTATAAGATTTTATTAAAGTAATAGTCAAACACATTGCAAAAAAAACACAAATTAGCAACATATAAAATTCAGATGTTTAAAACAAGTTCATTACAATACCAAGATTTAAAGTTACATTTAAAATAGAGAAATACAAATGATAACATTACAACAATAGCTTCATACATCATCATCAGCCGGTGGTTCGACTACCCGCAGTGGACAATTTCTCCTATTGTGTCCTTCAGTTTTACAGATACTGCACTTTCTCTTCTTGCCGGGTTCGCGCTCATCCATCTCGTTTGTCAACCTTTTATTTTTACGTCCCTTCCGAGAGACCATCATGGCTGGATCAACAACAACGGTGGGCCCCGTCCAAGGCGGCCATTCATCTATGTCAGGGAGTGGGTGAAATGGATAAGAATACGTGAGCTTGTAGTTTGCTATCCTGAAATGACCATTAACACCGTCGTAGTAACTTGTATTCGCCGCTCGGTAAGCGCACACGGCGTGTCTGCACGGTCCGCAGGTACATTGTTTTGTCGTTATGTTTACAACCTTAGCTTCACAACCTTGAGCAGAAACATGGTACTCTACGCCTTGGTGATATGTCCTAGCAGTGAAGTTCCTGGACGCCTCCTCAGCTTTTTCTAGAAAAAGTCTAACATTCTCAAGATACAAATGTCCTTGAGAAATTTGCATGTTCACTTTCTTCGTCCGGTCCACCCAATAGGTATTCATTCGTTCGAATGACATTATAAGGATCGCAGTGATAGGTAAGGACCTTGCATTCTTCAACACATTGTTGAAGCACTCAGACTGATTCGTTGTCATGTTCCCGTACCTCCAACCCTCGTCATGCGATAGAGACCACGTACTAAATTCACCACAACTTTCCAGGAACGATCTGTACTTTCCGTTATCGGCTTCATACCACTGGGCATACAATTTTTGAAACAACTTCTTCGAGGGAGTCCAAACCATATCGCCGAATTTTCGCTTCAGCTTCGCGTCCTTAAACTTGGTATTGAAGTTGCTCAACAAATGACGAGCACAGTATCGGTGGACACCTTTGTCTTCTTGCACGTACACTTGTTTGACCGCCTTTAATATACTGATGTGACGATCAGATATGATGCATACCTTACGTCGATCACACGTCACATGTGCGCGTAGTTGCTCTAAAAACCATATCCACGTCTCGTCACGCTCTTTGTCACACAAACAGAAGGCCAACGGTACGATTTGGTTATTAGCATCGTATGCCACAGCCACAAGAAGTTTGCCTGTGTACTTGCCGTATAAATGTGTGCCATCAATGCTAATTAACGGTCTGCAGTGTTTAAAAGCCGATATTGAAGGCCCGAAAGCCCAAAACCATTTGTCGCATGTCGTTTCTCCATCAGCTTGATTTCTCACCGTCTTGAATTCAAACCGGTAAACCGTACCGGGATTGTAATACGCTATTGCGACCATATGAGGTGGAAATATCTAGAAAGCCTCTTCGTGAGTTCCGTATATCCTCTCAATGACATGACATTTGGCGTACCAAACTTTCTGGTAAGTTGGCCAAAATTTGTATTCTTGTTTTACAATTCCGCGTAAATCAACAATCGTTATGGCGTTGTTGTTTTTGACGAACGGATAAAACAAATCTTCCATTAAGCGACTATCAAGAAGCCTGTTCTGGGTGACTGTAGTACTGTTTACACATGAATGTGGTGGGCCCACACTCGTGATCTCCCAACATCCCAACTTTTGTTTGGAACAACGAAGTGACCAAGAACATGTATCGTGTGTGCAACAGTACACTATTCGCGAAGTGTCTGATTTCTTCGTTTTTGCTTCACGCTCATGCCTGATGTGTCACCTTTTCACCGTCCTTTGGAATTCAGCTTTGTCGACATACGTATTTTGAACTACAAAATCATCCACATCTTCGGTCGATTGCCCGCCATGCCTACTCCAATCACTTGAGTCCAATCCATACTGCCAGTCACCGGAAGTCCAGTCCTCTTGACATTCAACTTGTTTCCATCGTTCACGAGATTCTACTAGAGCAGGAGACTCATCTTCAATGTAAATTTCTTCTTCTTGCATGTCCTCCTCTCCGCGCACATCGTCTTCTTCTTGATTTTCGACGACCTCGCCTACATCTGCATCTTGTTCTACACCATCAACGTTGCTGCATTCTCCTTCTTGCACGTCGTTGCTGCAGTCTCCATCAGGTCTGGCGCTCCTGTAAAGTCTTTCAATTAAGGTGTTCGTGCAATCTGGATCAGGTATTGAGGTGCTGCATTCTCCATCAGTGGGAGCTCCGCCCATTAATCCTAGTTGTAACATATGACGGGACAGATCATACCCACCATACTCTTCTACATCGTCGTCCACTCCAGCTCTAGGAACGAAAATGATCTCCACCGGGGACTGGTAGCTGGACATAATACTTCCCCACATTTCGAATGTGGTGATTGCATTCCACCCATCCCGTAAAACGATCCCAAGAAGAGGCCTTGATATACCGCAGAGTCGCATTGCATGGATTTTTGCTTCGCGAAATGTAATACCGCGATGACATTGTAGCTCAACATATGTACCGCCGTGTATATGAATATGCCAGCTACTAATGACCTCGACGTCATAGCGAAACAAAATGTAAAACATTTTCCTATATGTAGAATATAAACCGAATTAGAAGCGTCGTATAAATTTTACGGCACTCTAAATTCAGATCCGTTTGCAGAATTGGACTTCCCTAATAACTAATAATTTGTACTAATTTTTTCAAATATTTCTAAAAATTCGACATTTGGCCCGAACACTGCGTTTTAAGGGGGGTGAACACCGTTCCGTGCTTAAAACCCTAAATTTTGAAATTCTCAAAAAAAATTGAAAAATTTACATACTGTTAATTGTATAATAAATTCAATAATTCTCGAGTTTCATTGCATTTGGAGTTGTAAATAAACGGTAGTCCTAAATCAAATTTCAGACGTTAATTTGTGTTTTTTTTTTTAAAACTTTGACAAGCTCGTATAAATTCTACGGCACTCTAAATTCAGATCCGTTTACAGAATTGGACTTCCCTAATAACTAATAATTTGTACTAATTTTTTCAAATTTTTCTAAAAATTCGACATTTGGCCCGAACACTGCGTTTTAGGGGGGATGAACACCGTTCGCTGCTGAAAACCTAAATTTTGAAATTCTCAAAAAAATTTGAAAAATTTACAGACTGTTAATTGTATAATAAATTCAATAATTCTCGAGTTTCATTGCATTTGTAGTTGTAAATAAACGGTAGTCCTAAATCAAATTTCAGACGTTAATTTGTGTTTTTTTTTAAACTTTGACAAGCTCGTATAAATTCTACGGCACTCTAAATTCAGATCCGTTTGCAGAATTGGACTTCCCTAATAACTAATAATTTGTACTAATTTTTTCAAATTTTTCTAAAAATTCGACATTTGGCCCGAACACTGCGTTTTAGGGGGGATGAACACCGTTCGCTGCTGAAAACCTAAATTTTGAAATTCTCAAAAAAATTTGAAAAATTTACAGACTGTTAATTGTATAATAAATTCAATTATTCTCGAGTTTCATTGCATTTGTAGTTGTAAATAAACGGTAGTCCTAAATCAAATTTCAGACGTTAATGTGTGTTTTTTTTTAAACTTTGACAAGCTCGTATAAATTCTACGGCACTCTAAATTCAGATCCGTTTGCAGAATTGGACTTCCCTAATAACTAATAATTTGTACTAATTTTTTTCAAATTTTTCTAAAAATTCGACATTTGGCCCGAACACTGCGTTTTAGGGGGGACGAACACCGTTCGCTGCTGAAAACCTAAATTTTGAAATTCTCAAAAAAATTTGAAAAATTTACAGACTGTTAATTGTATAATAAATTCAATAATTCTCGAGTTTCATTGCATTTGTAGTTGTAAATAAACGGTAGTCCTAAATCAAATTTCAGACGTTAATTTGTGTTTTTTTTTTAAACTTTGACAAGCTCGTATAAATTCTACGGCACTCTAAATTCAGATCCGTTTACAGAATTGGACTTCCCTAATAACTAATAATTTGTACTAATTTTTTCAAATTTTTCTAAAAATTCGACATTTGGTCCGAACACTGCGTTTTAGGGGGGATGAACACCGTTCGCTGCTGAAAACCTAAATTTTGAAATTGTCAAAAAAATTTGAAAAATTTACAGACTGTTAATTGTATAATAAATTCAATAATTCTCGAGTTTCATTGCATTTGTAGTTGTAAATAAACGGTAGTCCTAAATCAAATTTCAGACGTTAAATTGTGTTTTTTTTTAAAACTTTGACAAGCTCGTATAAATTTTACGGCACTCTAAATTCAGATCCGTTTGCAGGATTGGACTTCCCTAATAACTAATAATTTGTACTAATTTTTTCAAATTTTTCTAAAAATTCGACATTTGGCCCGAACACTGCGTTTTAGGGGGGATGAACACCGTTCGCTGCTGAAAACCTAAATTTTGAAATTCTCAAAAAAATTTGAAAAATTTACAGACTGTTAATTGTATAATAAATTCAATAATTCTCGAGTTTCATTGCATTTGTAGTTGTAAATAAACGGTAGTCCTAAATCAAATTTCAGACGTTAAATTGTGTTTTTTTTTAAAACTTTGACAAGCTCGTATAAATTTTACGGCACTCTAAATTCAGATCCGTTTGCAGAATTGGACTTCCCTAATAACTAATAATTTGTACTAATTTTTTCAAATGTTTCTAAAAATTCGACATTTGGCCCGAACACTGCGTTTTAGGGGGGATGAACACCGTTCGCTGCTGAAAACCTAAATTTTGAAATTCTCAAAAAAATTTGAAAAATTTACAGACTGTTAATTGTATAATAAATTCAATAATTCTCGAGTTTCATTGCATTTGTAGTTGTAAATAAACGGTAGTCCTAAATCAAATTTCAGACGTTAATTTGTGTTTTTTTTTAAACTTTGACAAGCTCGTATAAATTCTACGGCACTCTAAATTCAGATCCGTTTACAGAATTAGACTTCCCTAATAACTAATAATTTGTACTAATTTTTTTCAAATTTTTCTAAAAATTCGACATTTGGCCCGAACACTGCGTTTTAGGGGGATGAACACCGTTCGCTGCTGAAAACCTAAATTTTGAAATTCTCAAAAAAATTTGAAAAATTTACAGACTGTTAATTGTATAATAAATTCAATAATTCTCGAGTTTCATTGCATTTGTAGTTGTAAATAAACGGTAGTCCTAAATCAAATTTCAGACGTTAAATTGTGTTTTTTTTTAAAACTTTTACAAGCTCGTATAAATTTTACGGCACTCTAAATTCAGATCCGTTTGCAGAATTGGACTTCCCTAATAACTAATAATTTGTACTAATTTTTTCAAATTTTTCTAAATTCAACATTTGGCCCGAACACTGCGTTTTAAGGGGGGTGAACACCGTTCCGTGCTTAAAACCCTAAATTTTGAAATTCTCAAAAAAAATTGAAAAATTTACATGCTGTTAATTGTATAATAAATTCAATAATTCTCGAGTTTCATTGCATTTGGAGTTGTAAATAAGCGGTAGTCCTAAATCAAATTTCAGACGTTAATTTGTGTTTTTTTTTTAAACTTTGACAAGCTCGTATAAATTCTACGGCACTCTAAATTCAGATCCGTTTGCAGAATTGGACTTCCCTAATAACTAATAATTTGTACTAATTTTTTCAAATTTTTCTAAAAATTCGACATTTGGCCCGAACACTGCGTTTTAGGGGGGATGAACACCGTTCGCTGCTGAAAACCTAAATTCTGAAATTCTCAAAAAAATTTGAAAAATTTACAGACTGTTAATTGTATAATAAATTCAATAATTCTCGAGTTTCATTGCATTTGTAGTCGTAAATAAACGGTAGTCCTAAATCAAATTTCAGACGTTAAATTGTGTTTTTTTTTTAAAACTTTGACAAGCTCGTATAAATTTTACGGCACTCTAAATTCAGATCCGTTTGCAGAATTGGACTTCCCTAATAACTAATAATTTGTACTAATTTTTTCAAATTTTTCTAAAAATTCGACATTTGGCCCGAACACTGCGTTTTAAGGGGGGTGAACACCGTTCCGTGCTTAAAACCCTAAATTTTGAAATTCTAAAAAAAAATTGAAAAATTTACATACTGTTAATTGTATAATAAATTCAATAATTCTCGAGTTTCATTGCATTTGGAGTTGTAAATAAGCGGTAGTCCTAAATCAAATTTCATACGTTAATTTCTGTGTTTTTTTTTTTTAAACTTTGACAAGCTCGTATAAATTCTACGGCACTCTAAATTCAGATCCGTTTGCAGAATTGGACTTCCCTAATAACTAATAATTTGTACTAATATTATCAAAAAGTATTGAATTTTTTTTTCAGATTTTTAATATAATTTAATTTACAAAAATTGTTTTTGTTAAATAAATTAAAATTTCTACTTTATTTCAGTACAAACAAAAATTATCATATTTTTTTTTAACATAATAGTTGTACTATATATATCATTTTTTTATTCACATACGATATACGTGAAAATTATAATTTTCAGAATACAAAACAAATAAACAAAAATTAATTTTTGTTACTTACATTATAATTTCTACATTATTTCATCACAATTAAAATGTCATCATATCCTATTATTTTTTTTATTTCACATAATAGCTGTAATATATACATCATTATAATCTATATATGTGAAAATCCTTATTTTCGAAATTTAAACAAAAATCATACAAAATTACGTTTTCTTAATTACATTATAATTTCTACATTAGTTCATCACAAAAATAATTATCATAATCTCTTATTTTTATATCTTACATAATAGCTGTACTATACATATCATTATAATCAGAATACTTAGTAAAAAAATAACAGTATGTTACCTTTCTTTTGATAAACAACTTCTGATATGTCACAACGTACTCAAATGAGTTGGCATTCCTGAAAATTTTCCAAAACACATATATTGTAGCATTATAACAACATATATTAACTATAAAAAGTCTAAATTTTATAACCGTACATTACATTACCTTTTGAAACAACACAAAGGAAATATAAATTTTAACATTGTAGAAGGGGGTTTCATTTATAGGCTACGGGAAGAAATAAATCGGACCAACTGCCGGTCCGGTTTTGACTGGTAGCTGGTCCGGTTTTGACCAGCAGCTGGTCAATAGGACCAGCAGCTGGTCAGGAGGACCAGCTGGTCCCGCTGGTATTACCAGCGGGACGGGGAACCCGACAAAACGGGTTCCCCTAGGCGCAGGCGCGCATGGGACAGAGAGTCCCATGCGCGCCTGCGCCTAGGGGAACCCGTTTTGTCGGGTTCCCCGTCCCGCTGGTAATACCAGCGGGACAGTACCACGCGGGATGACACATCATCCCGCGTGGTAGTCAGCGGGACATGTCATGTCCCGCTGACATGTCACGTCCCATCCCGCTGGTATTATCAGCGGGACGGGGCGTTTTGACAAAAACCAACTTTTGAGGGGCATATTTCAAATTCCAACTTCGCAGGGGGGCAGTTTCATAAATTTTCCGCAAATTTAAGTACATGATATATTTTGATTACAAATCACTTTTCTACATATCTTAATTCTTGAGTGTGACAAATTCAATAGATATACATGTATATCAAAATTTTGATTATTATGTAAATATTTTTATGAGTGTAGTAATTTTGGTACTTTTATAGAAAAATAATTACTACTACAATATATAAATACAATAATAATTAATGACTTGATGTAAGAATATATATATATTAATGTTACGTTATATATATATTCTAATATTAAGGGACATAAATATATTTAATAATATAATATGTATTTTATTATATTATATCAATATATATCTTTATGGTATGGTTTAATCTCGACCGTTCGATTGGCTACTCGATGGACGTACCAGATTAATGCTCATGTAACCAATAAAGTAACCACTAACAGTTCGAGAATCCAACTTTCTTTCATGCGGATTATAAATGCGTACTTCTGCCGGGCAACCCCAAACATGAAGATGCCTTAAACTAGGTTTCCTTGCAGTCCATAACTCAAAAGGAGTTTTAGGGACTGACTTACTGAGAACACTATTCAGTAAGTAGACGGTAGTCCTTAATGCATACATCCACAATGATTTGGGTAAAGAAGAGTTACTAATCATACTCCTAACCATATCAATTAGAGTCCGATTACGCCTTTCTGCAACACCATTTTGTTGAGGTGTACCTGGCATTGTATACTGTGCACAAATGCCACGTTTCTCGAGGAATTTTGCAAAAGGACCAGGACATTGCCCTATTTCGGTATGTCTACCATAATATTCACCACCTCTATCAGACCTTACCACTTTTACTTTTCTATCTAATTGCCTTTCGACTTCATTCACAAACACCTCAAGGGCGTCAACTGCTTGAGACTTTTCATTAAGCAAATAGATATAACCATAACGTGAAAAATCATCAATAAAGGTGATAAAATACTTTTCTCCTCCAAAGGAAGGAACATCAAAAGGTCCACATATATCGGTATGTATAAGTTCAAGAAGCTGGCTACTTCTCGTGGCTTTATCCTTCTTATTATGTTTAGTTTGCTTTCCTTTTATGCAATCTAAACATACTTGAAAGTCAGTAAAATCCAAAACTGGAAGAATCTCATTCTTTACCATTCTTTCCAATCTTTCTTTGGAAATATGACCTAAACGTTTATGCCACAAGAAAGAAGAATTAGCATCCTCTCTGCTACGCTTAATCCTAGTATCACAATAAACAACAGTAAGCAAGGATTCAGAAAAGGCATCATCAAGTTTCAGTTTATATAATCCATCAGAAAGAATACCATAACCAACCATAACATTGTTTTTTAACAAACTGAAACATCCTTGTCCAAACTTTAAAGAAAATCCTAAACCATCAAGTTTTGAAACGGAAATCAGATTCCTCGATACTGAAGGTACATAAAGAGTTTGAAACAGATACAGACAGTAGCCAGAATCTAGAATCAATCTGTAAGTCCCTATGCCTTCAACAGGAGCCTTCATTCGATTTCCCATGAACAAAAACTCTTCATTTGCGTTTATGGTCCGGATTGAAACGAATCCCTGCATTGTATTGGACACATGAGTTGTAGCACCAGAATCGAGCCACCAAGTATTATTGGGAACTTCAATCAAGTTTGATTTGAAACAAACAAAAACATTATTGTTACCTTTCTTTTCGAACCAAGCCTTGCGTTTCAGGCAATCTTTCTTAATGTGTCCTGGCTTTCCACAAAAGAGACGTGAGGGACGTGCTCAGGATCCTTCTCTTTTCTCCTAGTTCCCTTCTTTTCTCCTGAGGAACGTGCTCAGGATCCTTCCCTTTCTTAGACTTGTTGGCCCATGCACTCAGTCCTTTACCAGCTTTCTTTTCCACGAGGTTGACAGAATGTTTTTCTTGTTTCTTTAATCCCGCTTCCTCCTGAATAAGCATACTGGACAATTCACTGACATTCCACTTATCCTTAAGTGTGTTGTAATTGATTTGGAAATGTCCATATTCAGGAGGTAACGAATTCAGAATGAACTGAACCAAGAAGGAATCATTCACATCCATCCCCAGTGACTTAAGCCTTGCTGCAATGTTAGTCATCTCAAGAACATGATCATGCATACTCCTCACACCAGTGTGCTTCATGGTAGTGAGTTCTGCCATAAGTGTTCCTGCGAGTGACTTGTCTGCAGAACGGAATCTATCTTCCACATATTTAATGTATTCTTAGCATTTTCAATATGTGGAAGAGTGGTCTTACTGTTGTTAGCAATTATCATTCGCATAAACGAAAGAGCTAACCTGTTAGATCGTGCCCAGGCTTTATGGGTCCACTTCTCATCCTCACTGCTTTCATCTGTAAGATCAGCGGGTTTTTCTTCCAGCAGTGCCAAGTCAAGATCCAAAACACCTAAATGGAACATGACTTGTTCGGACCATTCAGAAAAGTTTAACCCATTGAACACGACTACAGAGGCAGCTTGCGAATTAAGTGAAAATGCTGCAATTGATACATAAATGCTCATTTAGTAAATAATAGATTCAGATAGGAAACCGTCAGAGTATATTATAATCGACCTTTGGGCAACAACTATAATACACTAATCTTAATTAAATGCCTTATCATTATTTGGAAATCTTCAAAGTATATTATAACCGACCTTTGGGCAACGACTACAATACACGAATCTTAATTCAATTCCATAACATTATTGGACAATTAAAGGAAATCTTCAGTTAAATATACAAGTTATCTTTGGATATACAAATATATAGAACCAAAGATCTTAATTATCCCATCATGTTTACCGATTATAGAAAACGATTCACCTTTGGGCAGAATCCAAAATCCTAATAACCAGTAAATGTCAATTTATCCACGTGTAAACAGTAATAGGCATTTCATAATAGTGGATAAATGACTATACGTTAAGTACGAAACATGCAAACATTCTAGATTGGTCACTTTGGCAACAACATCTAGTATTTATATAATTTAGTCTATTTTATACTTATATATTATTTAATTAAAGTACAACGCATGCATGATGATTTTAAAAGGAGTAAATCTTTTAAAAAAATTAGTAAAATATCCATAGAAAGTTGTCAACAACCAAACGTGAAGTAATGGTTGTTCATAAAGTACAAAGAAAATGTTGTTATGCATTGACATGTGAACCTAGAAATATTTTCTATTGAAATTTCACAATTTTTTTTCACATGTTTTGGCATCACTCTTTTAAAAGATTTCATAATTAAAGTGCATATATATATATATATATATATATATATATATATATATATATATATGTATACCATTTATATAAAAAAAAATTAATTAATTATTTCTATATTTTATCTAATACCAAAAATAGGAAAAAAAAACCATTTCTAAATTTTCACTTATTTAATACTAATTTAAAAACGTGTTTCACCTAGGGGTGAGCTCGGGACAAACGGGCGGGATTTTTCAAGAAAACGTCCCTAGCCCTAGTTTTTGGGATTTTCCACAACTGTCCCTAGCCCTAGCCTCAAGTTAAGCATCTGAAAAAGTCCCTACTTGGTCGGAACTTTTCAAATTCGGGACGGGTTAGGGACAACCCTAGTTTACACTTAAAAATGAAAATAAACCTAAATTTTCAACTCAATACAAATTCAAGTTCAAGCATTTCATCAAATTCACGAACACATACATTGAATTCATCAACACATACATCGAATTCACGATCACATACATCAAGGCACACATAGTTTAATTATAATTAGATAATTTAAGTTGTAAATTGTTGAATTAGGGTAAATAACTATGGACATTCGGGATTTTTTGAACAAATTCCTAACCCTAGCCCTAGCTGATGCATCATGATGAGAATAGATGAGACAAAAACTCGTTGATTCTAGGAGAATGCCGATAATTTGATGGATAGAAGGCGCAAGAATTCGTTGATTCAAAGAATGCCGAGAATTTGATGCGCTAGAGGAAAACCTCAGTTTTTTTTTTTCATATATCAATAATCTGAATGTAAATGACGGCTAACATAGCTTAAATACTGAAAAGAAAAATCCTAATCCTAGGTCAAAAACCGAAACTTGCTAACAGACCCTAACAAAAACCGATAAATTACAAAAAAGACCCGAATAAACATAAAACTGCAATTTTGACCCTCTAAACGAAGGAATTTGGCTGAAAACCATTAGGTCCTATAGTTTACTATAGGTCTTGCTCAAATTGTTGTTTCCATTTGAAAGCCTATATTTTCAAGGCAAAATCCAATACTTTAAGATCTCCCACATCATTCTCTCTGGGGAAGAGAATATTCGCCCTCGAATCTTGCGCAAGGAAGGCCAGTAATAGGAAGCATGAAGAAGAACACATTCAGCAACAATATCATTATAAAAAAATTCACGCGAGGTGTTCGAGTGTGGTTTTGGTGCCGACGTTGGGGTCGATTTTCCTTGGGGCTTGTACCCGAAATCGGAGGTCAAGAGAGACCTTCGAAGTCGCTCCTGACGGTTGGGGAAAGGATGAATCCAGGATCATGGAAGGTGGAGTGATGATCGATTATCATTGTGACATCATCATCGTACTCATCATAAATTGGATTATCAAGAACAGTCGCAGTCCTGGTACGATCTGGTG
Organism: Clarkia xantiana subsp. parviflora; assembly: GCA_036873135.1. Classification (NCBI taxonomy): domain Eukaryota; kingdom Viridiplantae; phylum Streptophyta; class Magnoliopsida; order Myrtales; family Onagraceae; genus Clarkia; species Clarkia xantiana. The sequence goes on along the minus strand of JAPTYO010000012.1, from coordinate 10,904,572 downwards.
CTAGCCAATCAAGAAACGGCATCGTGCAGGATCTTCGGCTCTGATACCAATCTGATGCAGTGTGATGTGGTTGAAGTGTCAGATTTTGCCGTACGAATATAGGTTTTCGAGTGGAAACGACGATCTGAGCAAGAGCCATAGTAAACTATAGGGTTTGATGTTTTTAGGCAAATTCTCTCGTTTAGAGGGTTAAAATTGCATTTTTATGTTTCTTCGTGTCTTTTTCGCAATTTTCAGTTTTAGTTTGATTTGGTTGTTAATTTCGGAATTTTCTTAAGGTTTAGGGTTTTTGTTTTCATTATTTAAGTCTCTCTTAGCTGTCGTTTGTATTCACATTATTGATATATGAAAAAAATAGAGGTTTTCCTCAACCCTGCGTCAATTCCTCGGCATTCTTCTGAATCAACGAGTTCTTGCGCCTGTATCCATCAAATTCTCGGAATTCCCTTCGAATCAACGAGTCTTTGATCCCCTCCACCCTATTACGCTGCATCAGATTGGTATCAGAGCTGAAGATCTTGAACGATGTCGTTTCTGCATGAAATATAGTACTCGCACGCCAAAATCCGACACTTCAAGATCTCCCACATCACTATCCCTAGTTGGGAGTAAAAGTCCCTCCCATACGGGCTCGAGCCCAATTTCGGGACGGAATTTTTGGACGGGCTAGGGCGGCTTTTTCGGGAATTCGAATTTGTCGAATTTTTTGCTCCGCCTGGTTTCACCCATAAAATGTCTGTGGGTCGAATTATGAACGAGTGAATTCCCAATGTAGGTTATTCCACCAAACTATTTCCCATACTAGGCTCTTTTAGAAACTAATTCCCAAAATAGGTCTTTTCATTTTTTTGGTAATGTATATTATTTAATTTGAACCCTAAAGTTTACTATATGTTACAAATGAACCCTAAAGAAAACTATAATTAAAAAATGAAATTTAAGAAACTAAATGTATAAAAAAATAAAAATGGAAATAAAAATTAATTAATTAAATGTTAAAAATTCACATTAAAAAATAATCAAACAAACAAATTTTGTAGATTTTAATTCTAAAAAAATATGTGAAATTAAAATAAAAAGATTTAAAAATAATTAAATTTGGAAAAAAAAAAAGATATAATGATATGCAAATTATATTCATTAAGATTATGCAAAAAAAAAAAAAAAAAACTAACTAACTAACTAACTAAAACCCATTCTTAAATTTATTCTTTTGATTTTTTTAAATTTAAATTAGTTTATCCGTTATTTTTTCATTCGCTAATTTTATATATTTTTATAAATTCAGCATATTTTATTTAGGGTTTATATTTTTATACTTAAAAAATCATGAGTATTTAGTTTCTTTACGTTATATATCACTGTTTTTTTATAATTTATATATTTTGGCATATTTTATTTTTAGATTTTTTTAAATTACTAATTTATTATTTTTATGTTTATAACTTTTACATTTAATTATCTTAATTTTCAATTTTTTTTTTTATATATTTCTTTTATGATATTTAGGTTTAGGATCAATTGTAACAAAATATAAACTTTGGGGTAAAATATAAAAATATAAACGATTAAAAAAAATTAAAAAACCTATTTTGGGAATTAGTTTCTGAAGAAGCCTAATTTGGGAATAAGTTTGGCAATGAAGCCTATTTTGGGCATTCACTCATTATGAACCACCGGGCGGTTTGAATGGTTGAATAGCTTCATTACGATCCCCTTTACCGGCCCTTACTTATTATTAGGTACCCCGTCATTTACTCGGATCTTAACACTACCTCCACTCTCTCCCTTCCGTTCTGTTCCACCTACGCCGCCGCTTACGCCTCCACAGACCCACTCCTCATGGCCACCACCACTACCACCCCCGGTTCCCTCCTCTTCCACAAGGCCTCCACCTTGGACAGCAAACACTTCTCCCTTGCCTCTACCACCACTCGCCTCGCCACCACCAGGTCCTTCAAGTCCATGTCCATCAAATGTGCCGCCACCACCCATATCCAAGATTCGCCGCAGGCTCCAGCCTCCTACGAGGCTGGAGGTCGTCTCTTCAACTTCGCCGCGGGTCCTGCCACCCTCCCTGAGAACGTCCTCCTCCGAGCTCAGTCGGAGCTCTACAACTGGCGCGGATCTGGCATGAGCGTCATGGAGATGAGCCACCGCGGTAAGGAATTTTCCTCGATTATCCAGAAGGCCGAGTCAGATCTGAGGGAGCTGTTGCAAATCCCGCCGGAGTACGCCGTCCTCTTCTTGCAGGGCGGTGCCACCACCCAGTTCGCCGCCTTGCCCCTCAACCTCTGCAAACCCGACGACGCCGTTGATTACGTGGTTACCGGATCGTGGGGTGACAAGGCGTTCAAGGAAGCTCAGAAGTATTGCAAGCCCACCGTGATCTGGTCAGGCAAATCGGAGAAATACACTAAGATCGCGTCCTTGGACGAACTGAAGCAGAACCCAGATGCGAAATTCCTCCACATCTGCGCCAACGAGACCATCCACGGCGTTGAGTTCAAGGATTACCCTGTTGCGAAGAACAAAGGCGGGATCTTGGTTGCTGACATGTCGTCCAACTTCTGCTCAAAGCCCGTGGACGTGTCAAAATTCGGCGTGATCTATGCTGGTGCTCAGAAGAACGTCGGACCGTCTGGAGTGACGATTGTGATCATAAGGAAAGATTTGATCGGAAATGCTCAGGAAATCACCCCTGTAATGCTGGATTACAAGATCCACGCTGACAACAATTCGCTCTACAACACTCCTCCCTGTTATGGGATCTACATGTGCGGTCTGGTGTTTGAGGATTTGTTGGCTCAGGGAGGCTTAAAGGAGGTTGAGAAGAAGAACAAGCACAAAGCAGATGTTCTTTACAGGTAAGCAATCAATCACAATCCCAAAGACTGTTTTTTTTTTTTTTTTTTTGATTCTTTTTAGTGTGAATTGAATTAAAATTGAAGTTAATGATGGATTATGTTACGAACAGGGCGATCGATGAGAGCAATGGGTTCTATAGGTGTCCGGTAGAGAAATCGGTGAGGTCATTGATGAATGTGCCCTTCACACTGGAGAAGTCTGAATTGGAAGCTGAGTTCATTAAGGAGGCTGGAAAGGAAGGAATGGTGCAGCTGAAGGGACACAGGTCAGTTGGGGGAATGAGGGCTTCTATTTACAATGCAATGCCTCTTGCTGGTGTAGAGAAGTTGGTTTCTTTCATGAAGGACTTCCAAACAAAGCATGCTTAGGATAGGAGTCTTCTTCTTCTACTTCCATCAAGAAAAGAAGTTGTTTTGCCTTGTTAGGACTCTTGGCATTACTATTATTGTCTTTTTGCCTACTACCTACCTGGGGATTGGCTAGGAGATTGCTTGTGTACCCTTTTAGAAATTTTGGCCTGGAATGTTGGTTGTCTGTTGTAGTATTGTGGTTTTTCTGAGAAACCCACAAAGCTAGTTTGTTTCTGGGATTTCCTAATAAATTGCATCTACCAGTAACATCTTTGCAGCTCTTGTTCCATTTCAGCAAATGTACTAGTGAAAACATCACTTCATTATCTATCTATTTCTCACTGTTTGATAGGTTTAGAGGAGGACTAAAATGGACGTGATTGAATGTTACCATTAGATCGGTTACTGTGAATGAATATGAAACTAATACAAGTAATTCAAAAGTGGATTCCCTTGTCAGATCTAATGGTGGCTCTCAAGCCCATTCAATTCAAGGTTTGCTTGAGAGCCAAGGAATGGATTAGTCACAAGCAGGCAGTTAGCTACTACTGCTTTTATCAACTACCATTACCAAAACGACAAAATTTCAACAACCCCCTTCTTTCTCTAAAGGGGATTGAGAGCACTTTCAATAGTAGTGCCTAGCAGTGTTGTCAAAAGAAAAAGGCGCCTTGAGGCGATGATGCCAAATATCGCCTCAAATTTGAGGCGCTAACGAGGCGATCGCCTCATTGAAAAAGGCGCCATTAGTTAAATTGCTGAACTTCTAGGCAAATACCATATGTAAAATACTCAAAGTGAAAGTTCTAACCATATAGACAGCTTTTACTAGTAATCTAGCATACCAAAAGATCAACTTCAACAGCAAAGGGACTTCAACAGCAGAGGACGATTCAGACTTCAGAGTGTCTCTGCCTGAGTTCTCTCTTTTGTTTAAGGGAAAGAAAATAGGAAGAAGAAGAGACTCTGTCTCTGCTGCCGTAATATTACGTAAGAAAAAAAGAGAGACTGCTGTGACTGCCTTCTTTTTAAGAAAGAAGATGAACCGTTTGTTTGTTTTTTTTTTTTTTATTTCTGAATATTTTAACCTAAAATATTACTTGGTTGGGCCCAAAAGAAAATTAGATTTTATAAAACACAGAGAAGCGGCAGAGGCGGGCGCCCTAGCGCCTCGCCGCCTCAGACAAAAGGCGAGCGCCTCCGGCCGCCCCAATGAAAGTCGCCGCCCTAGACAGGCCTAAGGCGGGGAGGCCGGAATTCGCCTCAGGCGAGCGCCTCAGGCGCCGAGGCGCTCGCCTTTGACAACACTGGTGCCTAGTGCCTAGTTCCATGTTGTAAATTTATTATTGTAGAGAGTGCTTAGTGCCTAGTGCCATTTACTGTTGGTCCCGGTAATGATTAAATAGGCACTTGCATTTTCAATAGGAGTGCATTGTTCCAAAATGGGAGTGCCTAGTTCCAATTTTTGCCACTGGACGCTGACTAGGCGCCACTAGGCGTGACTAAAATTACTAATATTACTGTTTTGCCATTATTGAGTGAATAGTGAAGTGGGACAGTGCCTACTTGTAGGAACTCCCAAGTTACTGTTCATGTCGGTGCCAACTTTTTAATATTATTTTATTCGATTGTGTTGCTCATCTCTTTGATTGTATATATATTCGGTTACGCTAAGTCAGATAGACAAGAGCCGTAATCAGTCATTTTGAATATTATGTAACATAAATAACGACACGAACCAAAATTACTACTTTTTAACTTTGAATCAATTTCGAAATTTCCATATCTAATTTGTTTATATGTTACCCTGCTGAATATCCGTTAATTTTAAATTTTGAAATAGTATAACATTTCAAATTATTAAATATGGAAAATAATTACTACAAAATATATATTATTTTAATGCATATATATTTTTATATATTTTACGTATTATATTATATTATATTATATTATTATATGAAAGAAATATATCTTTTACGATAAATTATTATAAAAATTATACTTTTAGAATGATGTATATATAATATATTTGTAATTTACATATATTGGAAATCATATATAAAAACACATGATTAATGCAATAATCGATTTACTAATATGATCATGGATGTACATAAACGTGAATATGTTGATGATGTTGAATTAAAATATGTCAATCAACGTATAACCGATTTACACTAATTATGGTGAAATAATAGATTCAATGAATTTGATTGATCAATGTTATTATATCAACAATTATACTTATCAATCATTCTGCATGCCGCATGGGGATTGCACATAATAATAATTTTACCTTGGTCAAATAACGTATAATTATTGCAATGAATTGACAATAGAGAACTATGGATATGCACGAACCGGTCGGGCCCGAATATGTTCCGAACTGGATTGGTACTAATTAAAACAGTATGGTCCGGTCTGGACTGAATTTTAAATTAGCACTAAAAATTCTGGACCGATTTTGAACTGGAACTGTAAAAAAAGTCTGGTTCGGTTCAAAACTGGTCCGACCCATTTTCCTATACAAATTTACCCTAATTAAAAACAAAAAAAAAACAAAAAACCGATCCTCCGACAAAACTGATCCAGTTAAAAACCAGTTCAAAACAGTCTGGTCCAGTCAAAAATCAATTTTTTGAGAAGTATATTATTGGTTTTTGGTCTGGTTCTCCTATCGCATAATTGGTCTGTTTGGAACCGGTCCAGTCTATACCAGTTCCGAACCGATCGGACCGGTTATTTTCTTATCCCTATAGAATGTAAATTTTTATTAAAAAATTTAATTACATTTTTATAATTTTGTATATATTTTCCCTATTTTTAATTTTAATTAAAACATCTAATACTTGAATCTCATTATTTATTCATGTCCGTATTTGTAAAAATATATGAATATATAATTTATATATAATGATATATAATTTATATATAATGCAAATTTTATATTTGAATTATGAAATTATGTGGGTCCCAATGTAGAAGTGGAACTTGGTCTCCACTACTGGAGAGAGTGCCAATTTTACAGTGTCATTTACTGTAGCAAATACTGTAGCAGTGCCACTTTGATGAGTTGGCAGTGACGTGACTGCTGATGAGGAGGCACTAGGCACTTCCTATTGGAAGTGCTCTGATGGTAGGTCTGTCAATTTTGAACACAGTCCAAAAGTGATATGAAATGTGCGGATCATGTCTGTCTCCATCGATTGATTGCTTCAATCAAATTGAAGCTTCAGTTGAATCTCAAATACGTGGTGAATTTCAATATGTTGATCCAGTCGTAAAGGGACAAGTCTAACATAGAATCAATTTTTTTTTGGCATTTGGTGAATGGGTCGCCGTAATAGGAGCCCTTTAATATAAGTCCAACATTCTAAGTAATGGGTAATGTTATATTAGAGATTTTGGGTTAGACCTAAAATCCCAATTGAAATGAGAGACCCAAAATTGGGCCTCCCTAATCACTTGATGGCCGGCCGAAATTAGGGTGTTAACCCTAGGTGGGTTTTGCCCACCTCTATAAATAGAGAGTGTTAGTGATTTATTTAAGGTTAATCATTCTTCCTCCTAAGTGTTGAGACAAAAAGAAATCCCTCCTCCCTAACACCATAGTTTCGGTCGAACCTATTCCACAAGGAGGTGCCAAATTGTTTCGAGCAATCATCCCGGAGATCCATCCTGCTGGCGAATTAAAAAGAGGCTTTGCTATGGAGACCATTTCGTGTAGGTGATTCCTTAATCAGAATCGTTACAGGAGCCGTCCGGCGGATCGCAAAACTCCCGTCAAGATTTTGGCTCTACGGAAAGCTTGAAACTGGTATCTGTCCCTTTCCGCTGCGTAATTAGTTTACCTGACATGTACACGTGTTTTAATCTGTAGTAACTATCCCCTAATTTCCAACAGTGGTATCAGAGCCTGTGTAGAGAGTTCATGATTTTGATAAAATTGGTATTCTTGAGTTTTTAGTAAAATTGATATTCATGAAATTGAGTGTTTTTGGTAAACTGATATTCACGATCTTCAAGAAAAACGTGACCTTTATCAAAATTCAACATTGGATTATTGATCTTAATAAAATTTGATCTTGAAATTTGACCACTAACCCAAATTTTTTTGTTTATTTCGGCCGAATATATTTTTAATTTTTTTAAAATTATTTTTGGCACAAGCATGTATTTGGCCGAAATTAGGGTTAAATGTACAAGATAATTGTGACATTAATTATCGATATATTCTAGCATGATTTTAGGGATGTTAGATATTATTGATACAAATTAGTTGTCTAAGATTGAGAAAATATATTGTTGATAGATTTATATTCCTAATATAGAATCTTGACAATAAATATAGGGTTAAGAACCTAAAAACTGTCCCAATTTTGACCCATGTGTCTGTTTGGTGTCTGAGGTTTACAAAAAAATGTCCGAATTTTCATGTCTGTTGCTATTTGGTGTCTCCGTCTATTTCTGGGGTTAAATTGGACGGAATGTGGTCACGTGAGTGGCCAATTTTCAAAATTCCAAAAGTACCCCCGACCAGCCAATTCTGGCCGATTTAGGGCTTAGGGTTCTGGCCGATTTCCGGCCAATTCCCGGCCGATTAAGGCCAATTACGGCCGATTTAGGGCTATTCCGACCGATTATGACCGATTCTCGGTCGATTTAGAGCTATTCCGGCCGATTTAGGGCTATTCCGACCGATTACGGCCGACTCCTGGTTGATTAAGGCTGATTACGGCCGATTAAGGCCGCTTACAGCCGATTAAGGCCGCTTACAACCGATTCCGACCGATTGGAGGTGGGTGGCCGAAGTCGAAGGTGGGTGGCCGGAGTCGGGGTGGGTGGTCGGATTTTTTTTTTTTTTTTCCAAAAAGGGTAAAATTGTCTTTTCAATTAAGTCTGTTAAATTTAACCCAAAAAACTAACGGAAAACCAAATAGGCACAAAACTGAAAATTGGGTCACCAAATATCAACAGTTTAAAATTGAGACACCAAACTGACACTCATGTCAAAATCCAGACAATTTTTAGGTTCTATTCCCATAACCTATTTGTGTCGAAATCATATATATATGTACAAATATATTTGAAAAATATATCTATAGTTAATATTACTTGGTGGCTAAGTTAAGTTTTTAGTGGATTTTAAAACCCTACTTAGCCCACATGTAATGTTTCGGCCGAACCCTATCGAGTAAATGGGCTGGTACAATTTGCACATTCGGGTCGGGTCAACTGACCCAGACAACCATGGGAACCGAACCGGCCAAAACGGGTCAACCGAACTGAACATGGTCGGGTTCCACGGGTTCAAACAGGACAGGTCAACCGACTCGGGTATTTTCAATCGGTCTGACCCATCTGGGTCGGGTCTAATGGGTCGAACCAAACAGACCCGGTTTGCGTGAAGAATCGAACCAAATTCCTATTTGAACTGAACCGGGCCGGTCAGACCGGTTTTACCGTACCAGACCGGTCGACCTGAATTGACATGAACCAGACCGTTTTGGTCGAACCGACCAAAGTCAACTAAAAATAGGATGGTCAAATTTTAAAATCCAAATGTTTTCGAATTTTAAAAATTACCTACACAGCGCTAATATGTTTGAAATTTTCACGTTTTAATCAAACCTGATGCCTAATTTCAATTATGGGGATATATCTTGGAAATGCATGATTATGGGACTGAATCATTTAGTGGGCTGATATGCAATTGCTATATAAATTGATATTATTGCATGATTAGAATTGCGTCATGACTATGTCAAGCTAGCTTGATATTGCATGTTGTGGGCAGAGCCCTGGATTTCAATTAATGAGCTGTGCACTAGGATAGACATGCCGTGATGGTGCCTAGAATCCATGTCTAGAAGTTCGCATGATTGATTGTTAGTATGAATTGCTAGTCAGCCCCAAATGTTTAAAATTGATATAAGTAGCCAAATATGCATGTTTGATGTGGCGTGATCACGCATGATGTGTATGCATGAATGTTGAGGATGTAGCCGCATATGATAATTTACTTATGTAGTAGAATTATATATGCTAGCATGAGTTCCTCAGAACATTAGACGCATGACGCGTATGCGTAATTTTTTGAGGATGTGGCTGCATGTGATAATTTTCTTGTGTAGTAGAATTATATGTGCTTGCATGAATTCCTCGAAACATTTTAAAAATGGCCTTAGGAAAGCCAAGATCGGGTGTATGTTAAAAACTTTCCGTTTCAATGAAAGCGATTAAACCGTTTTTAAAAGATGGATCTATTAGAAAGGAGACGTCGGCAGTGTGAAGTCTTTCACGGCCTCCTTCCATTGGTTTACTGGTGGTCGAGTTGGCTAGATGGCTGAGGAATCATTATCGTCCGCCTTCTATCTCATAGATATCCTATGTATGCAATTCTTTTTCCAAAATGTTATTGTCTCCCTGATTGTCGCATGATTGTAAATGTGTGTTTGTGTTGGTGACTGCAATTAGCAATGTGATCTCCCAAATGAATAAGGGGATCAAGTTGAATGTTGACAATTATACGATTTGGAATAAGCGCGCAAAGATGGTGGTTACTGAATTGAAAGGTTTGGATCATTTGAATACTAAGAAAGTTAGGCATGAGGGTGACCTCACTAATGAGGAAAGGAAATCCCATGACGAGTGGGATGCCAAGGACCTTGAAGTTCGTTCCGCCTTGATGACTATGCTCGAGGATGACATACTCTATGGGTATGATTATCTTGAGTCTACTAAAGACCTGTGTGATGGTCTCAAAGCAGGGCTTGGTGTTTACACCGCAGCCTAGAAGCGGTCGTTAAACATCGCATTAGACTCATACAAAATGAATCCTTAGCATACTATGAAGCAGCACATTAGATACATGTCTAACATGCTTGCTGAACTCAAGGAGGCAGGGGAAACCTTGTCTAAGGAACAAAAGGTCCAGTACGTCATTCGCTCTTTACCCGACTCTTGGAACAACATGAAATCCACCTTACCCATGCTACACATCTCGATTCACTCGAGTCGATACGATTTCATCTCGAGTTGGGAGAGGATTGACTCAAGGTTGAATTGCCATGAGCTGAGATGAACATTGCATCATCCTCCCCAACACAGCAAAAGTGCAAGCGCATGAGAAAGGGCAAAGACCTTCCAAAGAAGGCTAACAAGTCACCTGGTCCGAATGAACAAAGAAAGTTCAAACCAAAACAAGCTAGCGGTAAGAACAAGCAGAAGAAAAGAGCACGTATAGAGGAATCTCGAACGTGCTTCAGGTGTGGTGTAAAAGGCCACCTGGCAGTTGCCTGTACTAATCCTCCGAAGGTACGTTCTGAGAAATAATGGCAAAAGTCATATAATCTCTTTAAATTCCTACTTCCTCGTGAGTAATTCAATCCCACTTATGAATTACAGAACCGATGAGAGAAGGAGCGTAAAACTGGAGGATAATACCCGAATAAAAGGATTGGCTGATCGACCTCTCTTTACTTGCTTGAACTTTTCTAATTTCTATCAATATTTAGTACTCTTTGGTTATAAGTTTCCTTGTGAGAATTGTGATCTTTTTGAGCATGTTTTGAATGCTTAAACTGAGTATCGAATATATCACCTTCCGTCGCTTAATCTTATGATTGCCATCCTATACATTGCTAAAATGAGCGCGAATGATTAAAATTTCTTATCTGTTAGTACTCCATGAAAATAAATAAATCGTAACGACAAACATGTGCGAAACCGATTAAATTAAATCGGAAACGACACGATTATGCCATGGGTAACACTTGGCGTCACTCGCGTAGCGCGCTTGTCCTTCTACAGATAGGACACATCGATTCAAAGTACAAATTTAATGTAAAGTGTCTGATTCGAAACTCGAAATAATTTTACATTTGCATAAATACCCATTTTGGGTCTTACTTATAGAACTTGTCGTAGAGAATTATAAACGAGCAAAAGGTGAGAACCTAATGCACGAATTAAGGCGGAAAAAACTTCAAATATGAGTATGCAATGAAAAGGGCAATGTCCGTAAAACAACGATTCCTAATACGCCTTTAACGAATAAGATTAGCGGAACATCATAATCACGCACTTCATGGACATGGTCATAACCATGATGTAGCAAGTCCAACTTCCGGTCTCCTTCCGGGATGATGCGTTGTTGACTGTCACTCATATAGTATACCTTGTTCCTTCAAAATAGGTGGACAAAACCTTATGAGCTACAGAATGGTAAAGAGATGGATGTTACCAGACTGCGACCTTGGGGTTGCGCAGCATACACGCATCAAGCTGACAGCCGATTTGGCAAGTTGGGACCTAGAGGCCTGAAAAGTATCTTTATAAGGTACTCCGAGAACTCTAAGGGATACGTGTTTGTGTTGGCTGGAGAATGGTGGTGTGGTCGAACATGAGTCTAGAGACGTTACGTTCCTTGAGGACGAATTTCCTAAGCTTAGTAACATCAAATCGAATGAAGTCTTGATTGAACTAGAACAGGATGATGATAGTCAAGTCCCACTTACTTTGAGTTGGAGATTTGATGCGGCAACACTAGTGAACTACATGTAAATGAGAATTGAGATATTTTCATAATAAATCCAGTGCGATGAGTCAATCCAACCACGCAGATCACTGTTGTTGCGGGTGCGAATCAAGTGGAACCTGATCATCATGTTGCTGAACCGTTGGATGAGAATCCTATAATTTCTCAACTACTTGCCGGTAATAGTGGGAGTGGGACAACCAACTTGGTTCCTGGTCCTAGTGACCGTGGAATTCATCTTGGAGCTAGAATCCCGAGACCTAGAGGTCGCCCAATAAATGTTGTAGGTAGAAGGTTCAAGCAATGCCCTTGTTCCCAGTGGAGTGTTGTTCCTAGTGGGATGTTCCTAGTGGGAATATAGTTCAATTTCAAGATGGGAATATGAGCCTAGACGGAGTCAAAGGCACTGAACTTCTCCAAAGAAGTATCCCATCGAGAAGGGTGAATTGTTCACCCTGGCTTTGGTTGATGAACCGGTAACGGTTAAAAAAAATTTGGAAGGACATCAAGCGATGGAATGGAGGAAGAGATCGCCTCTATGATAGCCAATTCGGTATGGTCGTTAGTTGATTTGCCTGCTAACCGCAGAGTTATAGGGGCAAAGTGGGTTCTGAAATTGAAACTCACTGTTGATGGAAACGTTGAGCGCTACAAAACTCGATTGGTTGCGAAAGGATATACCCAACTCCACGGAGTGGACTTTGATGATACATACTCACCGACTGTGCGTCACACCACAATCCGGGCCATCCAGTCCCTGGTTGCTAGCCTCGATCTGGAGCTGCACCAAATGGATGTAAAGATTGCATTCCTTCATGGGACTTGGAGGAAGAGATCTACATGGAGCAACCGGAGGGTTTCGCAACCCCTAGGAACAAACGTAAAGTTTGTAACTCCAAAGATCGATCTATGATCTTAAACAATCGTCTCGGCAACGGTACCACGGGTTCCACGAGGAAATCGTTGGCAACGGATTCGTGAATCTTCACGAGGATCCCTACGTGTACACGAAAACCTCTGAGTCGAAGTACGTTATCTTGACATTATACGTCAATGACATACTGATTGCCGCGAACGACGTGAGTTATTTGAATAAATCAAAGTTCTGGCTGACATCTGTGTTCGAGACGAATTACATGGGAGAAGCCACGTACATCCTAGGCATTAAGATTTCTAAGGATCAGGCTGCTCGCAAACTATGTATTTCTTAAGATGCCTATATTAACAAATTGTCAAGAAGGTTAATCTCCAAGATGCCAAACCTGTGGATACGCCGGTAGTGTTTGGGTGCGCGCAGTCGAAGCGTGGAGGCCCAAAATACCAGGCGGAGCGTGAACAAATGAAAAGTGCAGAATACATCAGTATGGTTGGTAGTCTGATGTACGTCATGCAATGCACTCATCCAGATATCTGTTACGTGTGGACTTAGTATCACGTTTCCAATCAGACCATGGATATAAACATTTACGAGCCGTAAAACGAATTATTCGATATCTGAAAGGTAATGCCAACTACAGACTGTGCTATGAGGGTAGTAAACTTGAATTGTCTGGGTTTAGTGACGCCGACCATGGTGGCGATCCAGATGATCGTAAGTCCACCTCAGGAGGAGTATTTCTCCTTGCTAAAGCTGCCATTTCATGGATGGGCATGAAGCAATCCCGTGTCGCGCTGTCTACGATGGAATTCGAATTCGTAGCCCTCTCTAAGAATTCACAGGAGGCTGTCTGGCTAAAGTGACTATTGACTGCTCTGCTTGACGTTGAGGCCGTAAAACGAATTATTCGATATCTGAAAGGTAATGCGAACTACAGACTGTGCTATGAGGGTAGTAAACTTGAATTGTCTGGGTTTAGTGATGCCGACCATGGTGGCGATCCAGATGATCGTAAGTCCACCTCAGGAGGAGTATTTCTCCTTGCTAAAGCTGCCATTTCATGGATGAGCAAGAAGCAATCCCATGTCGCGCTGTCTACGATGGAATTCGAATTCGTAGCCCTCTCTAAGAATTCACAGGAGGCTGTCTGGCTAAAGTGACTATTGACTGCTCTGCTTGACGTTGAGGACGAGATTAAGCCTGTAAGGTTTTACTCTGACATTCAAGCAACGATAACAACAGTTAAGAATCCAAAGTACCATAGTAAGACGAAACACATTGACGTTAAATATAATTACGCGAAAAGTATGGTAGAAGACAGAATGATCACATTAGAATACTTTTCCTCTGAGTGTATGCTGGCAGACCCATTGACAAAACCTTTACGCATGGAAGTTTTTGAAAAGCATGTCAAAATGCTTGGACTGCGTAGGGTTTAAGAGGCTTGTGTTGTGTCAATAACATTTTTGAGATTTTCAATAAAAGAATTGCAATTTGAGTTTATGATTTTACGAAATCATGATGGCTAAATTACATCAGATTTACGGTATATAAACTAGTCGTTGGAGTGTAAAACCTCCCAATAAAATACGTCGAATGTGGGCCTTGCCTCGTCACACAGGCACGGTCGTCTTGATGGAGGGGGAACCTCTACCATGTGAAGACCGGCTAAGAACCACAGTGTTTCAAAAGATAAACATGGTTAAGCAAAACGATCATTTATTTTCGGGGTAATACGACATGATCATTGATTTGCGAATCGCCGTGATGAAATCTGTTCATCGGAAATCACATTTTGGGCCAGATGAAAATCTGCAATAGCATATGACATTTCCCACTCCTGACAATATGTAAGTTCAGGTTATGCTGTCGACTCGCACTTCATACTGAACGTGTTCACTTTCGAGCACGGGGTCAGACTCGATTGTGCTAGATGGAATCTTCCGAGATTCTGATGGGCGCAAACTTCTTCACCTTGAGTGTGTGACTGATCCCAGGTGCTTAATGAATGAGCACCCGAAGTATCCCTACCACTCAAAACTCGTATCTAAGGTTGGGCTCAATGTTTGCCTCCGGCGTACGAACACAGTGAACAAAAAGGCCCAGTGACCATGTACTGGAAACTGGCTGAGTTTGACTAAGGATATGAACAATGTTGATGGTCATGTACACCTGTAATTCTCTGAATCTTGTATTCACTAGGTGGCCATATTAGTTTAAGGTTGTGAATACTTGTACGGATGCCTTGGAGAAGTGTTCCTATGTAGAAACTAGGCAAATGGAAGAATAGCAATTGACAAGGGATACAATGCGGCACAGAAAAGTAACAGGTTGGGAATCAACGTTCCGCGGACGCTACAACACTCTTAACCGATGAGTAGCACGATGTCCGTTGTGCTTGCCGGTCGCACGGCAAACCTCGTATGAACAATTCGGAAGCTGAATTGGATCAAATATTAACTGTTGATGTGTTGGTCGACAACATATTAACAGACACCCTCCCATTCCGGCGAGTGGGAGCTGTTGGCATTTGGTGAATGGGCCGCCGTAATAGGAGCCCTTTAATATAAGCCCAACATCCTAAGTAATTTGGTAATGTCACATTAGATTTTTGGGCTAGGCCTAAAATCCCAATTGACACGAGAGACCCAAAATTGGGACTCCCTAATCACTTGATGGCCGGCCTAAACTAGGGTGTTAACCATAGGTTGGTTTTTCCCACATCCTCTATAAAAAGAGAGTGTTAGAGATTTATTTAAGGTTAATCATTTTCCATCCTAAGTGTTGAGACAAAAAAAAAAAATCCCCCCTCCCTAACACCATAGTTTCGACCGAACCTATACCACAATGAGGTGCCAAATTGCTTCGAGCAATCATCCCAGAGATCCATCCTGCTGACGATTTGAAAAGAGGCTTTGCTATGGAGACCATTTCGTGTAGGTGATTCCTTAACCAGAATCCTTACAGGAGCCGTCCGGCGGACCGCGAACTCCCGTCAAGTTCTTGGGTCTACAGAAAGTTTGAAACTGGTATGTGTCCCTTTCCGCTGCGTAATTAGTTTACCTGACATGTATACGTGTTTTAATCCGTAGTAACTATCTCCTAATTTCCAACATTTTTTTATGATATATAATTTTTATTATAAAATTTGTAATTATTGTTATTTTGGCCTTTTAAAACCTTCTATTTTCTCGTTGAATTTTGTTATACTAATTAGTTGCCCCAACTCAATTCTTGCAACTCAAATTCCCAAGTTTTTAAATTCGGGTCACATGTTGACCTGGTCCGTATTCGTGTCAGGTTCAAGTTAGCCTCTTAACAATTTGTTCTGGTGTTTAAGCGAACTGCGGGCTACCGGGTGATCTGGATTGATAGACCTGATTGATTCCTTCTTTTCTAAATGTAGTTGATGGATATATATATAAAGTTGGAAAATGAGATAAGGAAACTTTTATGCCATTGGCATTAATCAGTATTAGGGGGGTTTAATGTTTATTTTTTTATGCAATATATATATATTTTTATACTTTGGTGCAATATATTTGTTAATTATATACTTTTTGTGCATCAATTGTGGGACTTGCTACAATCATTTAAAAGCATACATGCTTTTGCAAATATTAAAAGTTAAATATTTAAAGATGGATCGGCATAAAGTTGGAACGGTAACCCGAATGTTCCAACTTGACATTTTTTTCTAAACGGCTGCATTCATGCCGTTAAGTCTTTCTATGACAACTGAATTTCATCACTCCCAATCCAGCCATAAATAAGCCCACTATTGAACCAACCTAGCTCAATTCAATTCAAAATCAAGCTCTCATTTATCTGCTGCTCGCCTTCCTCCTTTCGTCGGTCGTTGGCGCGCTTCTTCGTTTCACTCGTAGTTGTTGTGCTTTATCATCCCGTTGGTCGTCGGCTATGGCGGATTCGCTGGTGGCGGCTTCAGTTTTTGTAAGTTCATTCCCGGTTGCTTCTTTAGATGTACTACTAGTGTAATTCCTGCAACTTTTCCATAAATTAGTTTCTAATTGCAGTAAAATTTATCCAGCTAGGATTTCAGTTAAATATTAGCATTGTACCAGCTACGTACCAACCTACCAAGCATATTTAAGCAATTTAAGTTTTTGAACTGGATATGGGTCCAATGACTAACTGGGTATATATGAGGAATGTCTAGGATGGAAAATTACCTAGTTCTAGTATGATCCTAAAAGGCGCATGGAAATTACTATATTATTTATACTGCACACCTAACTAGAGTCAGAGTTGAGATTGCATCTCATATGTTCTGTAAAGAGGCAAAAATTCAATTGAGTGGTACAATGACAGATTTAAATGTTTTATGTTTGCATTGTACATGTATGTACAACAAACATTGGAAACCGTTTGAAAATTGGTGTTGTACATTGATGTTGCTTTTAGACATTTAGTGTCCAATTGATGTTGCTCTTAGACATTTACTTTGAAATTTGTCAAATTCGCTATTACTTGTTCTACCTTAATGACTGCCTCTATAATATAATTTGGATGAGTTTAACATTTGATTGACAAGTACTAAACTTGAATAATGATGTGTACAAAAAATTCAATACAATTGGACCAACTCATTCATTATCTCTTATAGATGATGTGTATTTGTCCAACTAAGCATCTATAATAGCTTGGATGACCTCCAAGCATCCTCATTCCTCCATAGAGACCGTTTTTTTCTTCATAAACGTTACACATTCTAAAGCTCTTTCAATATTCTCTAAACTTAAATATCAATAAATATATTTGGAGCATGAAACCATGTAAATATTAGTAAAAAAAACACACAATCTATATAAATCAATATATAATATATATATATATATATATATATATATATATATATATATATATATATATATATATTGTATAGTATAATTTGACTAGAGTTAATGTAGTGATGATAAATCTTATAGAATCTATATATAATATAATATTGATGTTGTTATTGTTATTGTTATTGTAGTATTGGCAAATAAGATTTGTATACCAATTTCTCTTACTTAGATGTTAAAAAAATCAATTTAATTGGTCCATGTCAAGTTTTGATAAAGTTGTATCAATGTCACTAATCTCACACATCCACATGGAACTCTAGATGTAAGGCAAAACTCTTCAAGCATTTTAAAAAACAGTTACATTTACAAGTTGATTAAATTAAGTTTAGAACCCTAATAATAGAAAAGTCCAAGTTTTACACATTAACAAATTAATTTATTTTGTTATACTAAAATGGGGAAAAAAATAATACTGAAAGTGAAAACATAAAAAAAATTAAAATAATAATGTACATAATTTGAAAAAGTTTCCTAACAAAAAAATAATTAAAAAAGCACAATTTTTAAAACACATATACTTTGAAAAAAATGTCATGTTTGTACGTAAGTTAATACAAAATATACTTTAGCAAGTAAAATTACTATATATTTCAAAAACCGTTCATTTTGAAGTTGGTGAAATTGAGTTTTGAGCCCCATATAATAGAAGAATATAAGGGTTTACACTCTAACATATTAAATCGGAAAAGTGAAATAAAATTTGGTCAGAAAAAATAAAAACATAATAACATTGTACTCACATAAATAAATAATGAAATAATAAAATTGCAAGGGAATATATTATTTAGGTGATATAATAATAAATATATCAAAATTATTTTCCTAAATTTAAATAACACGATAAAAAACAAATTTAAAAAGAGTTAGAAAAATTAAAATGATTAAATCAAATAATAAATTAACAATATTACATTATATTAATAAACAAACATAGATATATTTTTTTAGCAATTTCATAAATAAAAATAACAGAAGAACAACAAGAAGTAAAATTTACATAAAAATAAACAAAATAATTAAAATATGCTATTATCTTAATTTACATTTTTTTCATCATTTATAAAAATATGAAACATATATTTCTCTCACTTAGGTGTTAAAATAACTCAATATTATTGGTCCATGTCAAGTTTAGATGAGTTACATCTAAATTACTATTCTCTAACCTCCACATGGAAGTGTAGATTATAGGCAAAGCTCCTAATGCATTCTTACAAACCGTTACAATCAAAAGTTAGAAAAAGTAAGTTTTGCTCCGTAACTTTAGAAAAATGCAAGTTTTACACATTAAAAAATTAATATATTAAAATTTAAATATTTTTAGCCAATACATAGCTTAAAATTAGTTTCATAAGTTAAAAAAAAACAAGTATTAAAGTACATATAATTTTAAAAAATCACTACACATTTTTAAGTTAATATTGTAATAAATCTAATTTAACAAGTTAAATTTTAATATAAATAATTCAAACCCCAATTTTTTTCAAGTTAGGAAAACTGAGTTTAGAAGGAAACATAATGAATATTTTTTTTGTCGATATTATATAGTTAATAAATAACTATAAATTAGGTTTATAAATAAATATAACATAATAAAATAAGAAATAAATATAAAATATCACCTTCTTAAAAATAAATTAAAAACAAAATGATTAAAATTAATAATTATTTAGTATAATTATAATAATTAATATATTTTTTAATTGACATAATATAATTAATATATAACTATAAAAATTTCATAATAGAAATAACATGAAAAAAGAAGAAAAAAACATGTGTTAAAAATACATAGATAAAAATAATAAATAACATATGTTATAATCTTCTTACGTTTTTATTTTTGTATCCGCTAAACTTCAAAAAGGGTCAATTAAAAACTATCATATAAAATTTATCCTAATATAATGTAAACTTTTACAAGAAAATCATCCGGATAGAATCATTTCAACATCGACGCTTACTCATCAAAGAAGAAATCGCATGCCTCATCCTCACAAAACAAATAAGAAATTGTGCTCATCCATTTTCACAAACACTTGCGTGAGTTTGGGAACTTGAATTTTTTTTGTTGTAAGACGATTTCTTAATATAAAAGGCATTACAAATGTTATTAAAGGGTTTATCAAATGAAGCTCGGATGCAAGTGACGTCGAGCGGATTATAGGTTCTAACTTTTTCATTCTCCTTATTATTATATATATAACAATAACTAAGTTTTATATTACCATTATTATTATATAGATTAAATGCATATATTCACACATATCTTCATATTTATGAATTGTTGAATTTGGAAATTCGTTTAAATATTCAATTCAATTCTACTTTCAAGCACATATATTTATATGTAGTAATTATTACTTTCAGCTTTCCTTAATCGCCATCTAGATTTTTTTTTGCTTAATCTAAAATTTAAATGTACACATTATTATATTATAAAATATTTTCATGTATATATATTTATATTGTATTTAATTTTATATTCTATATCAACACTTATATATATCCTTAATAATACGTACTTTCATATTTATTTAATTTAAAATTTTAGTATTAAGTTTATTATATTATCAAATATTACAATATATATTTATTGTACTTCTTAATTATTAAACTTTCCTCATCATAAACTTTTTATTTTTAATTAAAGAACTGTTTATTCTTCCCTCTCCCTAGATTTGATCACTAGCATAGGCGTTATTGATCCAGTTAGATGACCCCGCTCAAACTGGAAATGCTTATCTGTAAGTTCATCACAACTCGAAACTGTACCTATACAAATTCTACTATCTCGATATGATACGAAATATTATTACATTAGTTGTTAAGCTGTGGTCTCTTGGGAAAAGAGAAGTACATGTGAAATAGTTCAAATTTTATGCAGGTCAGGGATGCCAGGAGGGAGATTGATGCAACAGGATCTCTCAATGTAAAAAAAAAAAAAGGCAAAAGTCTTCCTCGGGTGGGTCAGTTTCTGGTTATGGTGGATGATGAGTGAGTTGTAAACACATCAGGTTTCCTGTACAACATCACAATACTCTTAATGATCTCAACAACCACCACCACGAATATCCTTCTTCTGCTCCAAGTCAGTACTTTTTCCTTTTCTTTTGTCTATATTGGTTTCATCCATCGCTTGTGGGTTAGTTTCTCACTGTTTTTGCTTAACAATTGTAATAAAGTTTCTTTAGCTCAATGTCGCAGGATTTCAGTTTCATACTCCAAACAATTATTCATGCGGTGTATGTAATGTATGTATTGTACATGTATGTACAAGAAATTGGAAACCATTCGAAAATTGGTAGCTTAGAGACTACACTGATGTCGCTCTTGGACATTCATTGTCAAATTTATGGATTTCGAAGGCATCACTTGCTGCATTGGAGGAAATAAAATTTGCTACTACTCTAAGAGCAATTGCCATTTCAATTGAGCTATTGAGAAGGGTTTAGTTGTTATTGGTTTGAAATGTTCCACCCTAATGGCTATTACTGTTTTCGCTGATTGCAGGTTTTCTTTTTAGTAGAAAGTGTTTTTTTTTAAGTATGTTTCTTGACGGAGATTAACTTATTCTTTTATGATAGTATTGGGTAGTATAATAATTTCTTGTTGATCTTCGATATGTTGAATGTTGATTTCTTTTTGGTGCATAAATTTTATGGAATCTTGGCATTGAATTTTGTATCAAAAAAATTCGAGTGAAATAGATATGTAAATTGAAGATTCAATTTCATTGAAATTGGGCGACCAAGAGAACGAGATTACAATTATTAAACTGAAAGTAATTAACTTGCTCTATATGTCGTTTTATCGCACGTGTGTTCTCTTCAACAAAGATCTTAAGTAAGAAATAAGAATTCAAAGAATTTACCGGTATACACACTTGAAATATGCTTTAATATTACGGTAATAACTTTATGGATGTAGCGTGGGTTGTTTTATATATATATATATCAATCATCGTAATGGCCGAATAAAAGAAAGAAAAACTTCAAATATATATCTATATTAATGGATCGACACGCCTCTTTAGAATGATGGGAAAGAAAAGTGCTTCTCTAACAGTATTTGTTCGATGGATCCTTGCTTAACTAGTTAGGGTATTAATTATTGTCCTAGGCAGAACATAAGCAAGTATAGCCATAGGATCATGCGTGCATGCATAAACAATAAATGGCCCAACCAGTGCATGAATGAAGAATTGAATGAAAGAGATAACGATCAATCTTGGAGATCAATTAATTGCGTCATGATCGTCTTGGATTGTCGGCCTAAGTACATTTCAATTCAAAGTCAAGCTCTCCTTTCTCTACTGCTGGCCTTCCTCCTTCCTTCGGTCGTTGATGAGGGACAAAATCAGATTCACTGTTGTAAATAAATAAAAACACGATAAAGATATTTCCGGAAAAATACAGAGAATTGGCAAGTATCATAATTCTTAGATAGGCTTCAGCAAAATACTCTATTCAATCATTTTCAGCATAGAAATGTTAGGTTACATTGTAAATTTATCAAATCTAAACCAAAGGAGTGGTCCCATATAAGTACACAAGTTAACTTATTTCTTTTTAGGTGTTTAAAATCTGTCAAAACCTGGCCGACTAGATCACTTTGAACTTCCAATATCAAAAAGAACTTTTATCCTATCAAATCAGCAAAACATGCTCAAACAAGACAAATAAGATTATAAGAAATCAATATTGTTGATTAGAAAAGACATAGCAGAACTGCAACACAAGAACACCAACGAACCAAACCAGAGCCATATCAAATGCTGACAATCCAGTCTACAAATGAAAAAAATCTAGTAGAGATAAATAAAGTAAACCCATAAAAAGCTAACCTGGCTAACAAGTAACAACAACCGAAACTTTAATTTTCAGAAGCAGAAGACCAATACCGGAATAACAAAGAACTCCTTTTGAGGAAAAAAAAACAAGAAACTGGAGTAGCACTAGCTGATCTAATACAAAAAAAAAAAGAGCGCACAGAACTCAAGGTTGATGATAAACCCAGAAAACAAATAATCAACCATTCCAATTGACTCGCGGCAATTTCCATCTACGGACTTCCATGGCCGTCTTGGAGGAAGCTTTCTTTCTTCTACACCATTTTTCTAAAATACATCTACTGTACAAACCGTTCATTAACGTTGTTATAACAAAAACTAACGGTGTTATTTTTCGGATTTTACCCGTTTTGGACCCAACATATTTACTTACCGATACTTTAAATCGGATATAAAATAAAACCTCAAAAATTGCACATAGCTCCCTCCTATAATTCAGTTCTTGTCTCTACATCTCTCTACATCAATGCTTTTATATCATTGTAGGGAAACCGATCAATTGTGCATCAATTGTGCATCAATAAAGAGTTTTTTTACAATTCTTGTGGAGTACCATGTTTTTACTTTTGTTTTTATTACTAGGGTAGACTTAATTGTAACATATGTAGAACTTAAAAAATATAAAAAAGTATGAAACTTTTTAACTAAACATAATATTTGCATCATACTATTAATAATATCAATTTCCCTTTAGGGTTCACCTTTAGGGCAATAAAAAAATACAAAAAAAAAAACCAAAAGAATAGTGCTTGCTGAGCATGATAGAAAGACTTGTTAATTAACCTTTACTATTGATCGTTTAGTAACACATGACTTGTCCTGTAATTTTTATTTTTTAAATTAAATCCCTCTAATACATCTCTTTTTTAAATTTAATTTAGTCCTAAATTTTTCAAGTCGGACCATCGACTCGATGGACCTAACCCGGACCTAACTATATGAGGTTTTAAAATGCGTTAGAAAAATATAGGTAATGATATTGTAAATAACTATTATACTTTTAAAACACTAATTTAAAAGAACTCCAATGCAAACTACTAGTTGAAATATAGGGTTAGAATTGCTTCCAAGTAGTAGTTCAGGGACGAAGACTAACTTTCCTACGAACTTATTATATATAAGTGCATGGGATCGCTGCTGGTTTTATTGTAATTGCACTCTCCTTTCCTCACTCTTAATTAGCATGGCATCATCTTCTCGGATCTTATAACGGCCATCATCAACACAGATCCCCCTTCTCTCGAATTCCGCAAAATTAACCTAATGGCTCGAAAATCAATTGCCAAGGCGCTGCTCAACCGCATGGTGTCCACCCCCCACCGCCTGTCGCAAACCCGTACCGTCACCTACATGCCTCGACCCGGAGACGGTGGTCCGCGGTCGGTGACCCTCATCCCCGGCGACGGAATCGGCCCCCTCGTGACCGACGCGGTGGAGCAGGTGATGTCGGCGATGCACGCGCCGGTCCGCTTTGAGAAGTACGACGTCCGCGGTAACATGAACCGCGTTCCCCAGGAGGTGATGGATTCGATCCAGAAGAACAAGGTGTGCTTGAAAGGAGGGCTCATGACTCCGGTGGGCGGTGGGGTTAACTCGCTGAATGTGCAGCTGAGGAAGGATCTCGATCTGTACGCTTCCCAGGTGCACTGCTGTAATCTCCCTGGTCTTCCCACGCGCCACGATAATGTGGATATTGTTGTCATTAGGGAGAATACTGAGGGAGAGTATGCCGGACTCGAGCACGAGGTTGTTCCCGGTGTCGTCGAGAGCCTTAAGGTATGTTCCATTCATCTTCAATTAGTATTATTTCGATTCCCATAGAACACGAAATTTGTACGTGTATTTTCATCTTTTTATGGCAAAGACAGTATATTTATTCAGTGGGAAATGTGTTTTTACTCAAGTAGTAGTTCAACAGTATCTCAATCGAATACGCAGGAAAAGCTAGCTCTTGATCATCCCGGCCCAGAAATTGTTTACAACTAATTAATCAATCAATTGATTAACTGAAGTTAGATCAATTGTGTAAATGGAAAAGATGCAATATTTTGAAGTTGCATTTAGAAGACATATAAATCGGTCCATTTACCCTAGCTAGAAGCAAATCCACTCTCAAATAAGTGACATACGTACCTCTAAATATATATATCAAACGGAGTCCAATAAAGTTGGGGTTTTAAACAAGTTTTTAAGAAAGGTTTTCGGAATTTACTACTTGTTGGCCTTGTGATCTGTTGTAGGAATAATATGTATGAAATCCGCTAGCAAAACTTCTTTACTAGAAGGATCAAATATCACCTAAGCATCTACTTATATATGTGCCTCAAAATCACACATATCCAGTAACCAGCTATGTCCCATATCTTATAGCTTATATGATGGCTATAAGTGTAATGTATCGTATAATGTCTCGTATTGTATAACATATAATGGTGGTGTTTGATCGTGGTTGTCTGCGTGTGATGGTTGTAGGTTATAACAAAGTTTTGCTCGGAGCGTATCGCGCAGTATGCATTCGAGTATGCGTACCTTAACAACAGAAAGAAAGTGACAGCAGTCCACAAAGCCAACATCATGAAACTTGCAGATGGTTTATTTCTGGAATCATGTCGGGAGGTGGCCAAAAGATATCCTGCCATCACATACAATGAAATCATTGTCGACAACTGCTGCATGCAACTCGTCTCCAAGCCCGAACAGTTCGACGTTATGGTCTGTCTTCATCTCCTCTTTCTTACTACAGTAGCACAAAATCAGCAGCCATTTGTGAATGAAACAAATTTTTCCAAGAAAACTATTAATTAGGTTTTATAAGAATTTTATTGAAAATACTTAATAAATATTCTGTTTTAAGATTTTTCTATGAGAATTAACTCGTTTAACAGAAAGTCTCTTTAGAAATAGAAATCTCTTGCAAAATTTCATATCACCTTTTAAAATTTTAATAATTGTAAAGAATTTTCAATACAACATTCAGTTTCGTAGCAAAATAAAATAGCTTTATTAGCCTAAAAGCAGTCTGAAGTACAGTGTCTCATTTTTTTTTATTAGATTCAAAGTTCAATGTATCAGACAATTGCGATTTTGACGTTTAATTCTAATGCCAAAATTGTACGAAAAAGTGAAAAACAACAAGTTTGATACATTGGATATCCAATCAAATAAAAAAGAAGTGAGACACCAAATCGTGTATGACTCATACTTGATACTGTTTTTAACCCTAAAAATATATAACAAATAATGTTTTAAATTAAAAAATTATTTCACAAATGGCTGATTTTCTTTAAAAATCATTATGGAAATTTTTTCCATATTGCTCCTATACTAGAAATCAATAACAAAAATATCCTCCAAACAAAATAATTGATAAAAATACCCTGAAGCCCTACTCTTAGTCGTGCTTTTCGAAATTAAAAAAAGAAGTTGAATTTAATAGTTTTTTTAGAAGTAATAGTGCTATTTTATTGACACTTTTTTGTCCAAAAAGTTGTTAAATCACAAACTTTATTTTTTTGGATTTCGAAAAGCCCGACTGAGAGTAGGGCTTTAGGGTATTTTTATTAATTATTTTGTTTGGAGGATATTTGTATTATTAATTTCTAATATAGGGGCAATATGGAATTTTTTTCACCATTATGTTATTGGTTGAGCTGATTTAATGTTATTATGCCTACATTTGATCATGTAAGTTACTCCGAATTTATACGGAAACCTAGTCGCGAACACAGCTGCGACTAATAGTGTAATTAAAAAAAGAAGTTGTAATTTAATAGTTTTTTGGAAGCAACAGTGCTATGATTTGACACTTTTTTGTCCAAAAAGTTGTTAAATCACAAACTTTATTTTTTTGGATTTCGAAAAGCCCGACTGGGAGTAGGGCTTTAGGGTATTTTTATTAATTATTTTGTTTGGAGAATATTTTTGTTATTAATTTCTAATATAGGGGCAATATGAAATTTTTTTCACCATTATGTTCTTGGTTAAGCTGATTTAATGTTATTATGCCTACATTTGATCATGTAGGTTACTCCGAATTTATACGGAAACCTAGTCGCGAACACAGCTGCCGGAATTGCTGGTGGAACCGGAGTCATGCCTGGAGGTATATAGTATCTCAACCGACATAATTTTTTGCTACACAAGCAACTAGTCTTTTCATAGCGTGATACATAATTTTATTGGGTGCAGGAAATGTGGGTGCAGATTTTGCAATCTTCGAACAAGGAGCTTCAGCAGGAAACGTTGGTAATGAAAAGATAGTGTCTCAAAAGAAGGCCAATCCTGTAGCTCTGCTGCTATCATCAGCAATGATGCTGAGGCATCTCCAGTTCCCGGCTTTCGCTGATAGGTTAGAGGCCGCCGTGAAACAAGTTATCGCTGATGGGAAATGTCGGACTAAGGATCTCGGAGGCAACGCTCTCACTCAAGATGTCGTTGATGCAGTTATTGCTGCTTTGGAGTGATTTGTCACAGCTTCCGCCTTCATAATATTACAGGCAACTCTTTCTTTATGTCTTTTCATGATCAACTATTGTTTCATTATTTGGGATTCCTTCCTTTTGTGGAGAAATCGAATTTTGCCTGAATAATTTCAATCAGAGATAAAGAACGATAATCATTTTTTTAACATGGTGATATTCTCAGTACTATTCTTTTAGGATATGTCACATCTAAATCTAACCTAAGGCGAAATGTTTTAAAAAACATAAATTTTGAAAGAGTCGTCACTAATTAATTATTAGGCTAACTAGAAACCTAAATTACATAGGGAATAACGAATTAAACACCTACATTTTAAATCAGTTTACGATTAGAGATTCAGATTCGGGGGTTCTATTACGAATTAAAACACATGATAATAATCTCACCCTTTTGTAATCAAATTCACGAATTGCATTCTTCTTTATATTTATTAATTCTATTAGATCTACCGTGAATAAACATATATATATAAACATTATAAAATACATAACATATAATATACACATCACATAATAAATACTATAATCTATATATAATATAATTTCAATGAAACCCATACAATTTGGACAAGTAATAAAATATGTAGGTTACATGTCAAAATTGAGTTATTTTATTGGTCCATTTCAACTTCTATCTCTCCAATATGATGTGTCAATTCCATGTAGATAAATGTAAGTGCTTAGAAATCTTCCAAACAATGTCATTGCATGTTAGCGTCCGTTTTGTTTCCTTTGTCCGTTTTTTTTTTCAAGTAATGATATCAATTATAATCTACCTCTAAATATTAAAGAGATTGTTACTTTTGCTTCACTTTTTTACACTCTTATTTTTAACATTAACTATATCAAAATGGTTAGGTCAATTTTTTTTATCATATTTATATAAAGTTTGATTTTCGGTAAATATTAGTATATGTATTGTTTATTATTGATAATAGTAACATATTAACTTAATATTTCTTTATTTTCATAATATCTAATTTCTCATCATCGCCATTAAAATTGTACAATATGTTTTTCAAAAGACTATTTTATATAGAAAACTTACCATTAAATAATATTTTATGAAAAATAATTATTTCTAAGAAAAATGTATCAAGTACAATTTAAAAATAGTTTTTTATTATAGGTTACCCAAACCAAAAGCGTATTATATGATAAGATATAGTAGTAAATATGTTATTGTATACATATGATCAAAGTATTTCCAAATAAGGTAATTAATAATTATCAATTAAATCAAACATTTTATTTAAATAATCACGTGTGAAAAAAGGTACATCAAATACAATTTAAAATAGATTATTTTTTACAGGTTATCCAAACCAAAGACAACATGATTATACGATATTATATATTAGATATGTTATTATATACATACAATCGATATATTTTCAATTACATGTGAATTAATAATTATAAATAAAATTACAAGCAACTATTACTTTTAAAACATACTATTAGGTGCACTACTAAATAAATTATTTTAGTATTCTTTATTAAATAATAAATAAATTTAACACATCTATAACAAATATATGATAATAATAAACGTTAGTATACCTTTAAATTTAAGTTGAAGAGTATTAGCTAACTTTATACTACAACCATCTATAAATTTTTAAGTGACACGTTTATTTATTTTTAAATATATCGTTTGATTTAGTTAATTTTATTCATTATATAATTCATACAACATTTACAAAATTTATTTTTTATTATTTCATACTTATGAATAAGTTACATTTAAACTTAATAGTGAGTTTAAATTATTTTTTTATATTATTCAAGTAACTTTTTATAGTCTATTCATAGTATAAATAAACTCCACAAATCATATTAAAAAAATTGTTTATTTTTTATTATAAAATTTATCATTTACTTTGATTTTTTTATTACATTTCATATAAATAATAATGATCAGATTTAGGGCTGGCGATGGTGAGGGTATGGTGCGAATAGCACTAATACCATAACCATACCATATTTTTTTCACTCATACCATAACCATAACCATAACCACTGCGGTTATGATTCTTCATACCATAACCATAACCATAACCATGGTTTTTAACCACGATTAAACCATTTAACCACAATCATTCAAACTAATACAACATTATTGTTTCATACAAGAAAAGTAAATACACATTCATTGTTTCATACACGAAATCCAAATTAAACATAACTTCATTGTGTTACTCAATTAAAAAAACACATCTTCAATTGGCTATCACTTGCGATCATCGATCCTTATTCGCCATCACTTACAATCGAGGTTACCTAATAATAAGAAATATAGAAAAAAAAAATGACGGGTGGGAAATGGAACAGAATAAGAATTATAATATTTGAATAATAATTAAAGTATAATAATAGTGTATATATATAACAATATAGGCATTAATAATAATATATATATATATATATATAGAGGTGATGGTTATAACCGCAGTTATAGACTGAATACCATAACCACAACCATAACCATTGCGGTTACAAGATTCATCACCATAACCGCCCCTCACCATAATGGTGCGGTTAACCATTGCGGTAAATGGTGCGAATAACCATGGTTATTTGATTTTCACCGCACCATTGCCGGCCCTAATCAGATTATCTCATCTTTTATCTTTTTAACTTTATAATTATTATTTTTCTGAGTTTTTTTTTTTCAATCATCTAAATAGTTATATTGCGAAAATAATTTTATTATTTAAATTTACCATTGCATAAACTTTCAATTTACACAAGTATATTTATAACCGCGCAAAGCGCGGGTAAAATATCTAGTATTATGTATAATATAATAATAAACAGTATTATACATATCACTTGAACTCTAAAGGATGGGAGACGCATGGATGAACACGACACCACGGGTGACTTTGGAAATTCGAAGGTGGGCGACGCTAGAGCAAACAGTCGGAGCAGTAGTGGAGGATGAACTTAACGGATGATGAACGGGATGAAGCCGACGATTGCCAACTCTCCATATCCAAGCTCAATTATAATTCCTAAAGACTACATCAATATACAATACAACAAATATGATAAAATAATTCTAAAACTAACATGCTATATAATATATTATGTATCCAAAAAGTAAGAAATGAACCGAACTTGCGTTTTTTATTTCGTCACCCTTTTACATGTTCCTATACATGTTCCTAGACCACCTATTTATACCAATAAATATTGATCTTGGATTTACTCTAATATAGAAAATAAAAAAAAACTGATTTATACTCCTAATAAATACTAGAATTTAGTCTAATTAAGAAATAAATTACACTTATTTATTCTCCTAATAAATACTAAATATTCCAAATAATAAATACATATAATATCCTAATATATGATGGAGCATTCTTGGAAGTTTCGCGACTTGCCATATTTAGATACTTACTCATTCAGGCGCGCCACACGCCACGCGTGCCGCGCGAGGTCTAAAATTAGGTTTTTACAGTTTGCCCCTCTTTGGACGGATTCCCGTAGAACACGTTCGAGAGGGTTTGTCCAAAAACAAGAAAACACCGAATTTTGGATGAGAAGCGTGTCTTCATCTGAGTCTTCAAATTTTCAAGGCGGCTCATGTACTTATTCTGGTTATGACTCTCGGAAATCCGGAAAACTAAAGGTCCCGATCATCGGTGGTGACTTGCGGAGGCTGAACACCAAATGATCCGTTCATCGTTGGGGGTGACTCTTAGAAGGCTGGAAAACTACAAATCCTGACTGTCAGTTGTGACTTGCGAAGGCTGAACACCAAAGGCTCCGTTTGTCGGGTTGTGACTCTCAGAAAGATGAAAAACTACAGATCCTGATAACCGGTTGTAATATTCGGAGGCTGAACATCAAAGACTCCGTTCATCGGGTTGTGACTCTCGGAAAGCTAGAAAACTACATCCCGATTGCCGGTTGTGACTTGCGAAGGCTGAACACCAAAGGCTCCGCTCGTCGGGTTGTAACTCTCAGAAAGCTGGAAAACTTCAGATCCTGAATATGGATTGTGATTCGCGAAGGCTGAATATAAAAGGCTCCGTTCGTCGGGTTGTGACTCACAGAAAGTTGGAAAACTTCAGATCTTGATTGTCGATTGTGACTCGCGAAGGCTGAACACCAAAGGCTCCGTTCGTCGGGTTGTGACTCTCAGAAAGCTGGAAAACTTTAGATCCTGACTTTCGATTGTTACTTGCGGTGGCTGAACATAAAATGCACCGTTCATTGTATTGTGACTCTCAGAAAGTTGGAAAACTTCAGATGTTGACTGTAGATGAAATTGACTTGTAGGAACAGACTGAAACAGTCCTACTCATTTTTGAATAGCGACTCGCGAGAGCAGATTGTAACCGCCCCGCTTGCCGTGAAGATGAATTGGAAGACGCTGTATCGTAGAAAATACACACGCGCATGAATGTTTGTCCCTAATTTTTGCTTAAATTGCGCATAGTGCGACAATCTAGCGATATTTTTTTTTTTTTTTTTTTTTTTTAAATTTCTCTCTTATTCCCTTTTTGCCACGGTCGAATTTGAGAGATTGTCGACCGTGCCCCTCGGTTTCTCTAATTTTTTCATGGACTACCTCTTGAGGTTTTCAGTCCATCGGTAGTTTTGTTTCCTCTCCTTTTTCCATGATTGCAATTTCTGAATTTGCAATCACGCCCCTCATTTCATGATTTTGCCTAGGCCGCCCTCTCGGGTTTTCAACCTAGCGGAAGCACTCTTTTTCGTGGTAGTCAATTGTAGGATGGCTGTGACCCGTACTTTTCCCCCCGCCTCGATGCAGGAGTATGCCGTTTTGGAGGGTGGCCGTGACCCTTTCCTCACCGTCTTCAATTTTGCGTGGGCTCTTTTGATTCGTAGCCATTTGGTGGTTGGTTGTGGCCCTTTATTTCCTTCTTTGATATGAGAGTGTTTCTAATCTGTAGCCGTTTGGAGGGTGGCTGTGACCCTTTATTTCCCGTCTATGATACGAGAGTGTTTCTAATTTGTAGCTGTTTGGACGGTGACTGTTGCCCTTTCAAATATTTCGCACGCTCACCAATTTGTGGGAATTCGCTCATTATATGTAGCCATTTAAAGGTGGCTGTGGCCCTTTCACTTATTTCCCGCTTTCGACGTTGTGGGAGCGCTGTTTCTTTGTAGCTTGAATGGTGGATGTGGCCCTTTTTCGTAGTCGATTCAGGGACGGCTGTGACCATTTTATTCATTCTCTACTCTCAGGTACACTCTCTTTATTTTTTTTAGCCAATTAAAGGGCGGCTGTGATCCTAAGAGCACTTCCAATGGTGAGTTCCTATATCCTCCACGTCACCCGTCATGTCACCGCCAACTCATCAAAGTGGAACTGCTACAGTAAATGCTACAGTAAAATTGGAACTCTCTCTAGTGGTGGAGACCTAGTTCCACTTTCAAATTAGGACCCACATAATTCTATACTCACAATATAAATTTTAGTACAAAAACTATATAGATAAATTAAATATTTATATATACAAAATTATTTTGGTATTTAAAATTGTATAAAAAGTTACGGACATAATATATAAATAAGATAAATAAGCGCGTAATTTTGTAAAATATGGTAGTCATAATTTAAAAAATCATAATAGAAAAAAATACAAATAATATGTTAAATTTGTCAACTAAAAAAATGAACATATATATATATATATATGAGACAACATAGAATTAACACAGGCATACTAAAATTCAATAGATATTCGACCAATTTTTTTTAGCATTATATATAACTTAAATATTCATATTTTAAAAAATACGGAATACAAACATGAACAAACTAATGAATGAGATTCAAGTGTTAGCGGGTGTTGGGATCAAAATGACGTGGCCTGAAGTTTCTGGCAATGGACTTCGAGGTTTCGCCTTCGACTTGCTCTTCTAGGTATCTTTCTCGACCTCGAGGGGTGCTTAGTCTCTTTTTGAGTGTCTGGCAGGCGAGACCCTGAAAAGGGGTTGGTGATTTTCCCATGATTCCACTCCAAAGCTTAAATCAGTAATGGAATTTGAGAGAATACTGTAAAAGTATATGAATGTAACTTAGATAAATAATGAAAGTGTTCCCCTATTTATAGGGGAAATGTACCGACTTTAAATGGAGGCTACCGTCTTCGGAGGGTTTCTGTCCAGAGTTGGTATAAGTAGGTGAAAAGCAGGTCGCCACCTCATCTTTCCTTTGCTAGGAAGGTTTTCCTCTTGCGGTCGAAGCAGGTTGCCACCTCACCATTCCTTAAAAGGAAGGTTTCCTTCATGGCGGTAGAAGCAGGTCGCCACCTCACCATTCTTAAGAGGAAGGTTTCTTTAGCTAACAGGTGACAATTAGGTCGCCACCTCCCCATTCCTTAAGAGGAATGGTTTTCTCTGAGGTGGCAAGTAGGCTGCCAATTGTCTTTTCCTTATGAGGAAGGCTTCTTCAATACTGCTTGGCTGCCGACTCAACTCTTACCTTAAGAGGGAGATTTTTTAGCGGACTTGTCGCCAGACTTCAAGAAGGACCTCAGTCGTCGACTTTCTAAACATTTGGTGTCGACTATTTGTCCTTATTTCTTCACTCTGAGCATGATTAGTCGCCGACTCTCTTTCAAGAGTCTCGACTTAGATGCTCTCGACTTTCCTTGAGCGTATCCTTATTAATCGTAACCCAACACTTGCCCCCAAGACTTGAATCGTCAACTACATTATGTAGAAGAGGTCTTAAGTCGAGTAATGATTTGAAGGATTTCCAACGGGATTTGTACTTAGTCGGGTCATAGACTTTGAGCTTTCTTTGTTGGTCCTTTTGGGTCGAGGTCATGATCTCTTAGTCGGTATGTTGATCCCTCTTTCATTTTTTGACCGTTGAGAGATTTGGAGAATCTCAAAGGTCATTCATGTATCTTCAACGACTATTTCCATATTCACTGCACCAATGAAATGCATTTGGCCATAGCTTCTCCAGGAAGGATCCCAGTAATTACTTAGTATAAATAGCGGAGTTTCACTTCTGTAATTTTCCATCCCACTCTTCAATCTTTCCCTCCCTTTATCTTGTTTGTACTTCAGATTTGGAGTTTCAAGAGTAAGGAGTATCCATGGCTGCCAATGCGACTTCAGGTGTTTGAGACTCTCTTTTTGAGTTTTTCTTCTCGGATTTTATCAATATTTGGCTATATTTGTTTCATGACGAGACTTCTTTTCAGAATTCATCAAGATGATAATTTAAAATCATCGTCGAGCCATGGTCGGGTCCTCCTCTTCTGTTGCTCCGCTTAAAGAAACAGAAGAAGGAGTGACCGTTAAGACTCCGATTGATTTTGAGTCCATGCCTTCTGTCGAAGAATTGCCTACTGAGCCTTCCTGAGATAAGGGTTAAACTAAAGTCGCTACCCATTGCTACTCTCCTAGGAATGAGGGTATTGCCCCTCAAGTTCTTCGGTAAAAAGGAAAATGGGCGAGGATTCCTCATCATCTTCAGATCAAACATCTGATTCTTCTTATGCGATTCCTTCAAATATTGCTCCGGAATATAAAGGTCCACCTTTTGAGTGGGAGATGCTTCTGAATTTTCCTCTTGATCCTTTGAAGGATTTCGGATCCTCTGAGCGAGTTAAAAGGGTATCCCCTTAAAGAAGGACACTCGATCAGCAATCCTGATCTGGCACTTCATTTGTTGAATGCTTCGGTCCCTACCCAAGATCGTCGCCGCCTGGGAGTGGAGAGTGTTGAGGCTAAAAAGGTCATACTTCTTTTTCTTTTGAGGCAGGCTAAAGTATGTACCGTCTATGGTCTCTCCTTTATGCCCTCTCCCTTTTTTTATTTATTTTATTTATTTTTTTTTATTTTTTATCTTACCCTTCTTTATTGGATAGACTTCCTGGGACGCCCTACGATTGTCTCA
Source organism: Clarkia xantiana subsp. parviflora (assembly GCA_036873135.1). Classification (NCBI taxonomy): domain Eukaryota; kingdom Viridiplantae; phylum Streptophyta; class Magnoliopsida; order Myrtales; family Onagraceae; genus Clarkia; species Clarkia xantiana. Next base: position 10,869,831 of record JAPTYO010000012.1, on the reverse strand, counting down.
GTCGTTGATCGACCTTTATGGAGAGCTACAATAGACTAAATAGGAGCTTCGAACCATTTCGACCAAAGGAGATGCAGAAGAGGTCCGACGCCTTCAAGAGGAAAATACCCAACTGAAAGAAGATTTGGCACAGACGACCGAGGATTCTGAGGTCCTTAAGCGGGATTACCGTCGGAGCAGCGAGTCTCTCAAGGCTTCCTTTTCTCTTGTCAAAGAATTTCGTACTTTGTCGGAGAAAATGAGGGCAGAAAACGATACCCTTTTAGCTGAAGAAGTTACTCTTCGAGAGAGAGTTAAGGCCTTGCAGGCTGAGGTGAAAGGTTTGAAAGGTGTGGCGGCTAGATCCATTGATGATTATAAGGCAAGTCCCGCCTATCAAGATGATGTCGCTGTGGCTGCCTCTGATTTGCTTTTCATCTTTTTAAAGGAGACCGTGGAGAATTTAAAGGAGTATCAACCCTGTTGGATATCTGTCCAATTCTGGTTCGTATTTACGTTTCGGACCTCGCAAACACACCAACCACAAACAGATCTTACCACAGTCACCCCGAGTCAAAACGGTTCGGATGCGCACCGCACCCGGACCGGGGACTTCCGGATTTCCATAAGGCAATCCGGACCATGTCGGATGTCGACATGGTCCGGAATGCCGACCGGTACTGCGCGCTTACCCCTAGCACTGCGTGTTTACCTTTATTTGTACTAAGTATGAGAAGTTAGCGTGCACATAGTCAACCTCGATGTCGGTAAGCATTTTCCTGTAAACCGACATTGAACCGCATAAAACCGGGTACGAGTCTCAGGTTTCCTATAAATAGGGACCTAGACCTCCCACTTGACAGGTTAACTCGAAACTCTTCAGAATTGGCTATTTGTGCTCTGACCTCTCTCTACACATTTTCTCTCTCTAAGATCCTGACTTTAGCATCGGAGAGGGCTCAACCAGCACCACCCCCCTCTCCATGCTGGTTATCGCCTGTTGTGCAGGACCTGACGTATAGATGATCAAGGGGGGAGCCAAAGTCAGTTCGAGGATCGAGATATGTGAAGAGTAATCCGAGGTGTCCCAAGTGGAGTCGACCTCAACACTTGGCGCCGTCTGTGTGTCACACTCGGTTTAGAGCGCTTGGGATCACTCAAGGGACGCGCCCCTGTGGCGGACCTCTTGGGAAGAGCCCTAGTGACGGGTGCGGCAACAACGCGTTCAGTCACGAGTACAGAGTGACCTGAAAATGAAAGCAACATGAAGACAATAAAACTTGGAAAATTAACAAGTCCAAAGATGATGCAAGAAGGTGCCTTTCTTGTAATTCCCTTATCGTGACCATGTCCGGAAGCTCCAGGAATAGCGGGGGCAGTTGTACGAGCATGTCGTTCAACATGCGGGTTACCGCGAACATCAGCTGTCCGCAAGGATGAGCTTTTTCATCAGTTCGACCTACATTGCAACATTATACAGGTTATAAAGATTATCAACATACAAAATTGTCAGAAGAAAGTATGAAAATCCCGGCATCAATCGACTCTTGCTCTGAAGCGCGTAGTAGACAATGGAAAATGCGCTCTTGCTGACATCGATAGATAACCTTCACAGTCTCCTTGTCATCCGAAGAAAGCTCGGAGAAGATAGGAGCAGGATCAGCTCTCTCAACTTCCCAATTTGTGCTGACATCGCACACGAAGAAATAATGATGTCGCCAATGAGGACCCGAGCGATCAGCCGGAGCAGCTAGTCGCTGTCTATAATCCCACTCGGCGTCCCCAAGTCCAAGTTGCTTGAAACCCTTGTCCTGCAAGTTGGGCCAACGCATCTTCATACCGCATAGTCCCGTCACGTCCGGACACAACATCTGATAGAAACAGCGGAAAAGGGTAGTGGAGTAGTGCCAAGACTGCCTATGAAATAGCATCCGGAAGCAACTCCATACTCGAAAGCCGGTAGGAGAAAGATACAAGGGAGAGATTCGATAATAATGACAAAGGTCTATCAAATCAGGATAATATGGAAAACGCAAGCCTTCCCTAATCTGTGAAGTATAAACTGCGGTCAAGTCATCGGGAGGTATGGTGACTCGCCCCTGTTTGACGCCGGGTAACACGTCATAAGGCAATATACCTTCCAGCACTGGATCAAGTCCGCAACAAGATGCATATAAGCCAAACATAGCTTCATCAATCTGGTTGGTGAAGTAACTCACACCTGTTTCCTTAACCTTTATGACTTTGGGGAAAACGGGAGGTTTTGCGACGACTTCGGCCCCCACACCTGGTACAGTACCCAACTGCTCAACAATGTCAACATCCGGCTCGACTATGTCGACATCCAGCTCATCATCGGTATCCGAACATAGTGTCACTCTCGGAATGGAGATAGAAGACTTACTCATATTAACAGCTGTGAGAAGGCTAAGTACACGAAGATGACAGCGAGATGTGGTATCCTGAAAAGTACAACCGACAATCCAATCAGTGCACGAGCACGCATCAAACACTTATGCAAACATCTATGCAATAAACGCTCCATGTGAGATAACTATGTACGCAATGACTTAATAGTCTTCGTGCAACAAGTATCAACCATCATGCAAGGGGGGCAAACCTCTCAACACATCGACTTACATGTCGACATCAAGCTCATGCTCGCAGCTTACATGATTACAAGGGCGGAATATTTTCTAAGTGTTTTGCTCAGGATGACAGTCAGCATATTGCAAGCTGTCAGCATGCTACTACGTGTCATCATATTACTAAGTATCGACATCCTACTAAGTGTCAACATGCTACTACGTGTCGACATACAACAAGCTGTCAGTATGCCATCAAATATCTACGTACGACAAGGTGTCGACATTCAGCAAGATATGGCTGAAATATTTTCTAAGTATTTCGCTTACGACATGGGACTATATGCGACAAGAAATCAACCGCCAGAAAATATTGTCTAAGTATTTCCTTGGTGTCAACAATCAACAAGCGGCATGGAATCTATTATCTAGGAGCATTCTCCAAATATACTAGCATGATGACGGATAACATACATCAAGTGGCAAACATCAACTACTACGAAATATTTTCTAAGTGTTTCTATGCCGGCGGTCGACAAGAATCATATGACGACATCAATGGTAACAAGCACTAGATATTATTGAAATATTTCCTAAGTGTTTTAGCATGATTGCAGACAACGATTGACGATCAATACATGATGCTCAATGTACATTGCCTAAGTTATCATTACCAACATACAACCATTGACGGCCGTGTACGAACAACTACCGATCGTCAACATCGAGCATACTAAAACAACGGCTAAGGCATGGAGCAACATGTCGGCAATGAATATTATGCATAAGGGATGTATAACAATTCATTTGCACTTTTCTAAAATTTTCAGCACTTAGAAATTTTTTGGCCGCTTTGGGGCTAAGCATTCTAATGCATTTCATCAAACACCTTGTATGCATGTTAAGGTGACTAAGCACATAGTGATTTCAAGATTGAATCAAGGCCAAACGAAGTCATAAAATGTCAAGCCATGTACGAAATCGGACTCACCAACACGAAGCAAGTCCGAATTGTCACACCCCGTCACCGAAGCTCCACGCGCCGCCCAGGAATGCCGCACGCGCCGCCGTCACGCGCCTCCACTGGTGTCCCACGCGCCGCCGTTCTTCACACCACGCACCGTCAACTTCCACCTCGAGCTTGGTCTGAATTTAATTGATGTCAAATATGATGTGACTACTGCAAATTTACTCCTCCATAAGCTCATTCTTCAACAAACAATAAGAGCTTCTTGGAAAACTATCAAGGGAGAATGTAAGCTAATGACTACTCTCTCTCCTAATTTTCACTAATAGTGTCTACACCATGTGCTAAGGACTAAACTAATATCTATTTTCGCACAAGGCCCTAGCATCATGTATGAGCATGTTTACATCTCTCCTATGCTTACATTACATACATGCTCCTTAATGTTGCATGACGCGCTACGTACAATTATCATCGCATGTTGCGTACACATATGCAATTATGCATGATATTATTTTTATATGTGCATAATTATAACTTATGATTGCTACATGATTATTTTTATAATCTAAGTATGAATTGCATGTTTACATCATATTGTATGTTTACATCATATTACATGCTTACTTCATTTTCTATGTTTACATCTTGCTTCATGTTGACAAGCATGTTCTCCAATTTTAAATTGCTCTAAGTATTTTACTTATTGCGCGATTACGTCATCCATGTGCTATGTTGCCATCTCCATGTTAACATCATGTTGCACGTTTACGTTACATACCATGATGACACCGCGTTGCATGATTATTTATTATTCTAAGTATCTCGCTTATTGCATGATTATTACGAATAGGTCGTTAATTGCACGTTGTTATATGTATACCGTCTGTTACGCTAGCCCCGTGAACAGATTATGCACGTTCATCGAAAAAATAAAGATGGACGAATTTGTGCTCCGCGCATTTGATTGACAAACAGGCCACCACTGAGGTCAGTGCCGAACCTAAATTGGACGAATATCCTATCTTAAATAGAGTCAAGCATGGGTTTTGAACCGCTACTTGACTCAGGGGCAAGTGTTGGATATCTGTCCAATTCGGGTTCGTATTTACGTTTCGGACCTCGCAAACACGCCAGAACCACAAACGGATCTTACCGCAGTCACCCCGGGTCAAAACAGTCCGGATGCGCGCCGCACCCGGACCGGGGACTTCCGGATTGCCATAAGGCAATCCGGACCATGTCGGATGTCGACATGGTCCGGACTGCCGACCGGTACTGCGCGCTTACCCCTAGCACTGCGCGTTTACCCTTATTTGTACTAAGTATGAGAAGTTAGCGCGCACATATGTAACCTCGATATCGGTAAGCGTTTTCTTGTAAATCGACATTGAACCGCATAAAACCGGGTACGGTTCTCAGGTTTCCTATAAATAGGGACCTAGACCTCACATTTGACAGGTTAACTCGAAACTCTTCAGAATTGGCTATTTGTGCTCTGACCTCTCTCTACACATTTTCTCTCTCTAAGATCATTACTTTAGCATCAGAGAGGGCTCAACCAGCACCACCGCCCCTCCTCTCCATGCTGGTTAACGCCCATTGTGCAGGACCTGACGTATAGAAGATCAAGGTGGGAGCCAAAGTCAGTTCGAGGTTCGAGGATCGAGATCTGTGAAGAGTAACCCGAGGTGTCCCAAGTGGAATCGACCTCAACAAACCCGATTTCCCTTTTTCTCGAGTTCCTCTTCTTCAACAATATTTGGACATTCCGGCTGAGAAGGATGAGGGTCTCGCTACTTCTTCTTCGAAAAGAAGGGGAACTTCTGCCAAGCTATCTTAGATAGCTAAGCATTTTTTGTACTTGCGTCTCTGTAGCTTGTTTGTTTCTTAATAAAAGAATTGCTTGGACTTTCACCACTGTATTAAAAGTGTTATCTCTATAGAAAATTATTTTGTGAATGCTTATCCTTCTTATCTAAATGTCGACAAACCTAGTCTTTATTGCCATCTGGGGCTCATCATGCCGACGATTGATTTTTTAGAGTAATAAACTTTCTTTAGTTAGTTTTGACAAAAACACCTTATCTTAATTGGTTTTGACAGAAACGCCTTCTCTTTTTCCTTTCTATTATGATTGTTGACCAATCTAAGTGATATGACTAATTTTAGATTTCTAACTTGTCAACTATCGAATAAGGAAATAGGTTTGTTTTTCTTGTCTAACCTTTATTGGGCATCTTGTGCCAATGATCGAAATCGTAGATGTCGATCCTCCACCGAATTGTCGAGATTCTTAGGCTTTGTCGCCATCTTGGACAAATAATGTCGACAATCGAGATGGTTGACGTTGAACTTCTATCGAATTGTCGACGTACCTAGGCTTTGTCGTCATCTCGGGCACATTGTGTTGAAATTCGAGATGGTTGCCGTTGAACTTATATCGAATTGTCGACGTACCTAGGCTCTGTCGCCATCTTGGGCACATTATGTTGACAATCGATTTATAGACGTTTGAGCCGCTTATCGAGTTGTCGACGTACCTAGGCTATGTTTCCATTTTGGGCATATAACGTCGACAATCGAGATGGTTGACGTTGAACTTCTATCGAATTGTCGACGTACCTAGGATTTGTCGTTATCTCGGGCACATTGTGTTGAAAATCAAGATAATTGACGTTGAACTTCTATCGAATTGTTGACGTACCCAGGCTCTGTCGCCCTCTTGGGGACATTGTGTCAACAATCGATTTGTAGATGTTTGAGCCGCTTATCGAGTTGTCGACGTACCTAGGCTTTATTGCCATTTTGGGCACATTGAGTTGACAATCTAGTTGTTTGACGTTGAACTTCTATCGAATTGTCGATGTACCTAGGTTCTGTCGCCCTCTTGGGAATATTGTGTCGAAAATCGATTTGTAGACGTTTAAGCCGCTTATCTAGTTGTCGACGTACCTAGGCTTTGTTGCCATTTTGGGCACATAATGCCGATAATCGATTTGTAGATGTCGAACTGCTTATTGAGTTGTTGAAGTACCTAGGCTTAGTTGCCATTTTGGGCACATAATGTAGACAATTGATTTGTAGTCGTTGAGCTGCTTATCGAGTTGTCGACGTACCTAGGCTTTGTTGCCATTTTGGGCACATAATGTCGACAATCAATTTGTAGACGTTGAGCTTCTTATCGAGTTGTCGACGTACCTAGGATTTATTGCCATTTTAGGCATATAATGTCGACAATCGATTTGTAGATGTTGAGCTGCTTATCGAGTTGTCGATGTACCCAGGATTTGTTGCCATTTTGGGCACATAATGTCGACAATCGTTTGTAGACGTTGAGCTGCTTATCGAGTTGTCGACGTACCTAGGATTTGTTTCCATTTTGGGCACATAATGTCGACAATCGATTTGTAGACGTTGAGCTGCTTATCGAGTTGTCGACGTACCTAGAATTTATTGCCATTTTAGGCATATAATGTCGACAATCGATTTGTAGATGTTGAGCTGCTTATCGAGTTGTCGATGTACCCAGGATTTGTTGCCATTTTGGGCACATAATGTCAACAATCGTTTGTAGACGTTGAGCTGCTTATCGAGTTGTCGACGTACCTAGGCTTTGTTTCCATTTTGGGCACATAATGTCGACAATCGATTTTTAGACGCCGAACTGCTTATCGAGTTGTCGATGTACCTAGGCTTTGTCGCCATCTTGGCACATAATGTCGTTAATCGATTTGGTTGGCGCGTGATTGTCGATGCCTTTAGCGGAATGTTTAGATGATTACGTGAAAAGGAACCTTGGGGGGCTATACTTATTCATCGTTTCCTGATTATTACACCAAAAGGGAAAATTTTACGACATTAGTTTCATAAAAAATATAACATCTATTTGGGAGTTTTTATGACTTCTCTTGATGTCTTATTGACGTGTAGTAGCAGCGTCGTGACATGGTTTGATCTCCCCTGACTTCCCATATTCCTTGAGGCGTCGGAAACCTAATGACATGATGAGCCGTTGAAGGGATAATCCGATGGGGATTGAGGGTTGTCCTACCAATAATGGCGTAGTAGGCAGAGGCAGCGTCGACAACTACGAAGAGTATATCGATCTTTAAGATTCTATCCTTTTTTCCCAATTTTATGGGTGGTCGAATGGCGTCCAAAGGGGTTGATGGTTTCTCCAGCAAAACCTCTTAAAGGGAAATCGACCCTTCTTAAGTCTTTTTTAGTGAATCCCATCTTTTGGAAAGCTTCGTAGAAGAGGATGTCGGTTGACTTCCACTGTCGATGAGGACTTTTTTGACTTCATATTCTGATAGAACGATAATTACCAAGGCGTCTTCATGGGGTTGAATCACTGTTGTGTGATCATCCAACGTAAAACTGATAGTCTCCAGGTCAGGCCCTCGAGGCCTTTCTCCCATTATTGTCGCCGTAGATATGTGAGCGGCGTATACTTCACGAGCGGAATTTGTCTCGCCCCCGATGCGAATCCTCTTGCGATGACATTGACGGTCCCCCTTCGGATAGGGGTGGGATTGTTGTGTGGAGGAGAGTGAGAATCTCTTCGCGGGCTCCTATTTCGTTTCTTTGGAGTTTTGACTGATTTTTCCATGAATTTCAGCAGCTTACCTCTCTGGATAAGGGTTTCAATATTCTGCTTCAGAATTATGCAATCATTTGTATCGTGCCCACTGACACGATGATATCAGCAATAGTCGTTTATTTGATGACCCATTGGGTTTTCCTTGTGGGTAGCGGGTCGTCCAATCTGAGCTTCTCCATGTCTTGGAGTATGACAGAGACGTTGTGTGTGAGTGAGGTAAATCTTGCCAAGTGAGGGTTGTTATCCATTTTGTGGCTTTGGCGATCCCCTGTCGGAAGCTTCCATCTTGCCTATCTTCCTTCTTTGAGGTCGTGAGGTGGAGGCTTCCTCTGTTTTGGCGGGGACGGTTTACTTTCTGAGTTCCGTCAGTGACTTTTTATGCGACCTTTCTAGGTCGATATACTTCTTAAATTTGACGCAGGGCGTCAATCTTTCGCACGAGCTTTATCACCATGCTATGTTTCAAAGCTTGACTTTGGACTCTTAGACCTCTCTAGAAGGTCCTTATCAGCTCGCCATCAGTGGCATCTTCATTCAGCTACTGGAGTATCTTATGATATCTGGTATAATAATTGACCAAGGTTTCATCAGTACCTTACTCAATTTTAACCAGAAAGTCCATGCTCTTGAGGCGTTGTCTCTGGCCTATGTGCCTCTCTACGAACTTGGTTTTTAGCTCTTCCCACGAATCTATTGAATTGTCGGGAAGGCGGTAGAACCAAGTGGAGGCTTCTTCTCTGAGATTCGTCGGGAAGAGAGCTGCATAATGGTCTGGTGTTGCCACTCTTCCTATGAGGGAAGAGTTGTGGGCGTTGATATGGCGAACGGGGTCTCCTTCACCGGTATAGTCGTCGATGTTCCTTGCAAATACTTGCGGGGGAACTCGAGTGTAGAAGAGTCTTTTGGAGAAGGGGTAAGCGGTGTGATCACGAACGACCAACATGTTGCTCGCTCCCCTTCTCTTTTTCTCGAGCAGTTCTTCTACCTATCCTATAGTGAATATGACAGGTTCTTTAGTAGGAGCGTCGACCTCAGGGGCCTTTTGAGTCTCCCTTGCCTCTGGAAGATTGGTTTCAACTGTCTTTACACCTGAGGCCACTTCATCCTTTTGGGAAGTCTTGAGTGTTGGCTCCTTAGCTTTTTGGATGGATCCTTCCTGGGATTGATTCCACAAAGCTATGAATACCGCCATTACTTCTTGGGTGACGACGATAGGAGTCGTTCCAGCTCCTTCCTCTGGACCCGTCGTATTTAGAGGTGGATCAGGGTGGAGATGTTGTTCTTCCTCATGCTCACCATTATTTTGGTGGGGAGGATATCTCCTTTGTTTTCCGCTGACTTGTCTTGAGATGGAAGGGTTTGATTGAGATTTTTCCATCTCTCCTACAACAGCTGCTACCTTCTTTAGGTTCTTGTTGGGAGCCATGACTTTTTGATCACCGTTCCCACAGACGGCGCCAAATGTTGGGATCAAAACGATGTGGCATGAAGCTTCTGGTAATGGAGTTCGAGGTTTCGCCTTCCACTTGCTCTTCTAGGTATCTTTCTCGACCTCGAGGGATGCTTAGTCTCTTTTGAGCGTCTGGCAGGCGAACCTGAAAAGGGGTTGGGGATTTTCCCCTGATTCTACTCCAAAGCTTAAATCAGTAATGAAATTTGAGAGAATACTGTAAAAGTATATGAATTTAACTTAGATAAATAATGAAACTGTTCCCCTATTTATAGGGTAAATGTACCGACTTTAAATGGCGGCTACCGTCTTGGGAGGGTTTCTGTCCAGAGTCGGTATAAGTAGGTGACAAGCAGGTCGCCACCTCATCTTTCCTTTGCTAGGAAGGTTTTCCTCTGGCGGTCGAAGCAGGTCGCCACCTCACCATTCCTTAAGAGGAAGGTTTCTTTAACTAACAGGTGACAAGTAGGTCGCCACCTGCCCCTTCCTTAGGAGGAAGGGTTTTCTCTGAGGCGGCAAGCAGGTTTCCAGTTGTCTTTTCCTTAGGAGGAAGGTTTCTTCAATAGTGCTTGGCTGCCGACTCGACTCTTACCTTAAGAGGGAGAGTTTTGAGCGGACTTGTCTCGAGACTTCAAGGAGGACCTCAGTCGTCGACTTTCTCAACATTTGGTGTCGACTATTTGTCCTTGTTTCTTCATTCTGAGCATGATTAGTCGCCGAATCTCTTTCAGGAGTCTCGACTTAGATGCTCTCGACTTTCCTTGAGCTTATCCTTATTAGTCGTAACCCAACAACGAGCATGATGATTGATAAATATAATTATTGATATAATAATAGTGATTAATTAAATCCATTAAATAAATATTATTTTATCATATCAGTGTATATCTGTTATTCATCGATTGACATATATTGATTCATCGTCGTTAGCAGAATCACGTTTATGCACATTAATTAGATACATATTAGTAAATCGGCTAAAGGTGAAGCCCTCATGTGTTTTTACTAATTATTTTAATATACATAAAACAAAAATATGTTGTATATCATCCTAAAAATATTATTTTATATAATGTATCATAATAAAATTTATCTTCCTTTTATAGAATAATAATATAATAAGTAGATTATATATAAGTATATATGCATTAAAATAATATAATATTTTTTAGTAAAAAAATTATTTCACGTTTAATAATTTGGAATTCTATACTAATTTTCAAAATTTAGAATTGACGGTTGTGTTACATGGTAAAATATAAACAAATTGAGTAGTAATTTTGGTTCGTGTCATTATTTAAGTTATTTAATATTAAAAACGACCTATTACAGCTCGTGTCATTGTCCGACTTAGCGTAGCATAATTATATATATATATATATATATATATATATATATATATACATATATATATATAATATAAAATAGAAGTAAAACAATTGAATAAAATAATATTAAAAAGTAGGAACCGACATGAACAGTAACATGAGAGTTCCATCTAATACTGTCTCACTTCACTATTCACTTTATAATGGCAAAACGGTAATAGTTGTTATCCGAGTCCCGCCTAGTGGCGCCCTGTCACGCCTAGTGGCGCCCAGTCACAAATCTAGGAACTAAGAACTCTCATTTTGGAACAGGGAACTCCCATTAGAAAGTCAAGTTCCTATTTAATCATTACTAGTAGGAACCAACCGTAAGTGGGACTAGGAACTAAGAACTCTCTACAATAATAAATTTACAACATGGAACTAAGAACTACCACTGGAAGTGCTCTAAATTTTTTTTTTTTTTTTTTTTGCAGCTCACCTTTTGCCATGACTGCCCCGCGGGTGTTCAGTCATGCTCATCGATCCCTAAATTCTGCCTAGGTCGCCTTTACAGGTTTTCAACCTAGCGGGATTTTTTTATTTTTTATTTTTTTATCAAACGGAATGAAGATTACATAAATTAATCAATGAAAAAATGTTACATGCCCTTAATGGCATATTGAAATCATTTGAATCCACACAACTTCTCATGGATGAGAAATCGTTTGCTCGATGCAAAATGAGTTGATTATGTCAGTGCCATGAATAGATGACACTCTAATGGGTAGACGACACTGATAATTACATCTTCTTCAGTAGACTGCACATCTGACTTTTATGAGATCCTCAATCTGTTGGCATTTGGGGATTGGGCCGCCGTAATTAGGAGCCCATTAATATGAGCATGTTACCTAAGATAATTGGGTAATCTCACATTAGGAATTTTGGGATAGGCCTAAAATCTTAATTGACATTAGAGGCCCAAAATTGGGCCTCTCACATTCTAATGCTGGCCGACTTTTGATGTGAGGGCAAAGTGGACTTTTGTCCACTTCGCTCCTCTTATAAATAGGGAGTTCTAGGGAATTATTATGAGCTAATCTCTTCTCATTTGCGGTGAGATAAAAAGAAATCCCTCCTCCCTAAAAACACTTAGTTCAGCCAAAACCTCCAATACCCTAGGAGGTGCCAAATCAGTGTTTTGAAAACCGGTCCGGACCGGTCTGATCGTAACAGAGAAGAATGTACTTTTTTTTGTCAAGAAAAATATTAAATGGAAGCAGCTGGACTCAAACTTATGACCTATTCTAAGAATGATTGCGCTACCACTGTACTACAAGTCAGGATGTCAATGTAAGGACATAAAATTATTTTATTAATATTCCTAAATTCTAATAATTTGAAGCAATGAAACCGGATTGAACCGGGTTGAACCGGGTCGGACCAGTTAGACCGAAAACCGGTCATCTTTCCGGTCCAAGGCCCGATCCGGTTTTCAAAAAACTGTGCCAAATTGTGTCAAGAAATTTACTCTGGTGATCCATCCCCGCTAAAGAATCGACAGAGGCTTTGCTGTGGATCATTATCCGCGTAGGGCTTCCTTAACCAAAACCTCTACGAGAATCGACAGAGGCTTTGCTGTGGATCATTATCCACGTAGGGCTTCCTTAACCAAAACCTCTACAAGAACCGTCCGGCGGATCGAGAACTCCCTTTAGTGATCTTGGGACTACGAAATCTTTTTAGGTATGTGCACTAACTTCCGCTACGTATTAGTTACCATGCATGTATCTAGGTTTTTGTCTCCGTAGTATTTATCCCCGTAATCCAACAGTGGTATCAGAGCCTGTGTTAGGAGTTCATGATTTTGATAAAATTGGTGTTCTTGGTTTTGGTATAGTCGCCTGAAAATTTTAAACATCAAGTTTTTAAATTTTCGATTTTTTTTAAATCATGGTGGCCGAAAATTTCATGATGTTCATAATAAATTTTGATGTTTATGATCTTCAAGAAAAACGTGACTTTTATCAAAATTAAACATTGGATTCTTGATCTTAGTAAGTTTTGATCTTGAAATTTGACCAGTAGCCCTAATTATGGTGTTTCGGCCGAACCCTTTAGGTGTGCAAGGTAAATTTTTTTTTTTTTTTTTTTTTTTTTTTTTTTTTAATTTCTTAGTTTTCAAGTTACCCTAAAGTAACCGAATTTTTTAAGAAAATTTTAAAACTAAATTCCGCTGAAATTATGCCTAGTGGATTAGGTTACAATTAGGGCTAGATTCAGATGATAATTGTGAATAGAAACTATCAATATATTTAGCACAATATTAAGAATGTCATAATATTGTCAATATTGATAGATATTAGTTGCCTAAAGATTGAGAATATATATATATATATATATATATATATATATATATAGTGCCTAATATATATATATGTATATATATTGTTAATAGATTTATATCTCAAATATAGAATCTTGACAATATATATATATATATATATATATATATATATATATATATGTGCAGATATTGGAAATTATGTTAATAATTAGTTGTTACTTGGCGACACCTATTAGGATACTGTGCCATAAGTAACAATTTGGCCGCACCTATTAGGATACTGGGTCAGTCCAATTTTGCACATCCGGGTCGGGTCAACCGACCCGGAACACCAGGGGAACCCGAACCGGACAGAACCGAGTCAACCGAACCGAAGCGGGTCAGGTTCCACGGGTCTAAAATCGGTGCGGGTTAACCAAACCGGGTTTTCTCAATCGGTCCGACCCATTCGTGTCGGGTCAGACCAGGGCAACTGAAATGGGTCGAACCGACCCGGTTTGTGTGAATAACCGAACCAAATTCCTTTTTTAAACTGAACCGGTCCGATTGAACCTTATTGAACCGAACCGGACCGTCCGAACCGGACCGTCCGAACCGGACCGTCCGAACCGGACCGTCCGAACCGGACCGTCCGAACCGGACTGAATCGAACCGAATTTGACCGAACTAGGTCAACTTAAAATAGGATGGTCAAATTTTTAAAATTCAAATGTTTTCGAACTTTAAAATTACCTTCACAGTGCTTATTGATTTAATATTTTCACGTTTTAATTAAACCGGGTTAATAACTAAAAAACTGTCCAAGGTTTACCCTATATTAAAATTAGGTGTCTGAAGTTTGAAATGTTAAAATGGACTGTCCCAAGTTTCATTTTTGTTGAAATTTGGTGTCTCGGTGTGTTTACTTTAGAGAAGTCAATTCCGACGAAACCGTCTGTCAAATTTGAGCTCTCATACACACTCCATTCTCGTCATCTTGCCGGGACCGTCAACTAAAAAGTTGGTCACATCCGGGCAAGTAAATCTCGCTCTATTGTCCTTGGAAAATGGCTCTACACCACTCTTCTAGAAACTTTTTTTTAATGTTCAATTTTTAGGTGAAATTTGACGATTTTGTGAAAAGTAAAGAGTGATGGATTATGAGTGGGTTGGTGGGTTGATGAAAATGATGGAATGAAGATGAAAAGACGCACAAAGACACAAAATTTCAACAAAAATGAAACTTGGGACAGTCTATTTTAACATTTCAAACTTCAGACACCTAATTTTAACATAGGGTAAACCTTGGACAGTTTTTTAGTTATTAACCCAATTAAACATGATGCCTAGTTTCGATTATGGGGATGGATCTTGGAAATGCATGATTTTTGGGACTGAGTTATTTAGTGGGCTGAATTACAATTGCTATTTAATTGATATTATTGCATGACTAGAACTGCCGTATTGACTATGTCAAGCTAGCTGGATATTGCATGTTGTGGGTAAAGCCCTGGTTTTCAATTAATGAGTTGACATGCTGTGATGGTTGTTAATGCCTAGGATTCATGTCTAGAAGTACGCATGTTTGATTGATAGCATGAATTGCAAGTCCAAATGTTTTAAAACCGGAAATCAGTCGTCAAATATTCATGTTTGATATGGTGTGATCACGCATGATGCGTATGCATGAATGTTGAGGATGTACAAGCATGTGATAATTTACTTGAGAAGTATAATTATATATGCTATCGGAATATTAGACACATGATGCGTATGCATGATGAGTGGTTTGTTTCGTGGATGTTATCTGCGCATGATGATTTGCTTGTGTAGTAGAATCATGTGTGCAAACATGAAATCCTCAAAACGTTTTAAAAAAGGCCTTGGGAAAGCCAAGATCGGGTGTTTTGAAACCTCCCGTTCCGGTAAAAGCGATTAAACTGTTTTAAAAGACTTATCTATTAGAAAGAAAATGTCGGTAATGTGAACTCTTTCACGACCCCCCTTCCCTCGGTTTAGTGACGGTCAGTTTGGTTAGATGTATGAGGAATCATTATTTGTCGCCTTCTATCTCATAGATATCCGATGTATTCAATTCTTTTTCCAAAATGTTATTGTCTCCCTGATTTCGCACAATTATCAATGTGTTGGCATGAGTTGGCTGTATTAGCATATGGTGATTGGGAGCCGTAATTGGAAGTCCATTAATATGTATACGTTACCTAAGAAATTGGGTAAATGTCACATTAGGGAAATTGGGCTTGACCCAAATTCCAATTGACATGAGATGCCCAAAATTGGGCCTCCCTTACACATATAGCCAGGCCGAAACTTGCTTGGGGCAAAGTGGACTTTTGTCCACTTTGCTCCTCCTATAAAAAGAGAGTGTTAGGATTTGGGGTAATTCACAATTCCTCCTAAGTGGTGATTGAGAGAAAAAATCTCCCCCCTAAAGACAAGTTTCAGCCGAACCCACCTGCTACACCAAGGGTGTGCCAATTTACTTAGAGCAAAGCACTCCGGAGATCTGTCCCTGCCAAGAATTGATCAGAGGCTTTGCTGTGGAGCTAATACCGCGTAGGGCTTCCTTAACAAGAACCTCTACGGGTTCCGTCCGGTGGATCGTGAACTCCCTCAGCAAGATCCTTGGGACTACGGAAAAGGTTCAAGGTATGTGCACATCTTCCACTGCGTAATTTTGATTACTGGCATGTACCTGTGTTTATGTTTCCGTAGTAATCTGCCCCGTAATCCAACAATGATATCAGAGCCTGTGTTAGAAGTTCTTGATTTTGATAAATTGATGTTCTTGAAAATTTAAATTTCTGACCGAAAATTTAAAGATTATAACTTTTGAAATTTTTAAGTTGATGGTGCCGAAATTTTCATGATGTTCTTAGTAAAATTTGACGTTCATGATCTTTAAGAAAAGGTGACTTTTATCAAAATCAAACATTGGATTGTAGATCTTATTAAAATTTGATCTTGAAATTTGACCACTTGTCTCCAGTTATGAGTTTCGGCAGAACCCTAGGTGAATTAACAAGGTAAATTATTTAATTTCTTAGGCCCCAAGTAAGCATGTTTTGGCCGAAATTGTTAGTATTATTGTTTACCATATTTTAATCTTTATTAAAGGTAACAATATATCTATAATTGGAAATATATGGATAGGTTCACATTAAATATATAGAAATATATAACTATCAATATATATAGCTAATTTATAGGGATTAATATATTATTGATATATTTAGTTACCTAAAAGATTAAGAAAATATATTGTCATATATTTGTTTCCCTATTAAAGATATTGACAATAAATAAAATATATATTTATATATAGTAGTCGAAATTTACATATATATATTTAAATATATATATATATATATATATTGTTGATTGGTTTTGTCTTATAGACAGAATCTTGGCAATAAATATATAATGTTTATTATGTGTGCCGAAATATATATATATATATATGCAATATTTGAAATTATCTTATATAGTTAATAATTCTTGGAGGCTAAGTTAAGTTTTTAGTGGACTTAAAAACCCTACGTAACCTACAAGATTATTTCGGCCCAACCTATGGGTTTAATGGGCCGGTCCAATTTGCTAAACCGGATATGAATAAAACCAAACCGGATTTTCTTAATCGGTTCGACCAAGTCGGGTTGGGTCGAACCGGGGTAACTAAGTGGACCTAACCGAACTGGTTTTGTGTGTTGAACTGAACGCTATTTTATTGGACCGGTTCGGACCGAACCAAATTTTGAAAATAAAACCGAACGAACCGAATTTACTGGACCCGAACCGAACTGGATTTTTCAAAATCGAATTCAAGTCAATTAATAAAATTGGACGGTCAAGTTTAAAAATCCAAATGTTTTTTAACTTTAATTAGTCTACACAGTGCTCGAAGGTTTAAAACTTTCACGTTTTTAATTAAACTTAAATGCCTAGTTTCGATTATGGGGATGGATCTAGGAAATGCATGATTTTGGGACTGTATTAATTAGTGGGCTGAATTGCAATTTTTTACTAGGATAGACATGATGTGATGGTTGCGATTGCCTAGGATTCATGTGTAGAAACACGCATGATTAATTGTAAGCATGAATTGCAAGTCAGCCCCTAATATTTTAAATGTTTTAAAAACAAAATTCAGTCGCCAAATATGCATGTTTAATGTGGAAGTTTCCATGTATGACACGTATGCTTGAATGTTGAGGATGTAGCTACATGTGATAGTTTAATTGGAAAGTATAATTATGTATATGCTAGCATGAGTTCCTCGGAACATTAAACGCATGACGCGTATGCATGATGTGTGGTTTGGTGATGAATTTGGATTGCTATGATGATTTACTTGTGAAGTAGAATTATATAAGCATGAGCAAGTTCATCGGAACATTTTTAAATACAAAAGGGCCTTGGGAAAGCTAAGATAGGGTATGCTTATTTCCAAGTTCCCATTCCGGTAATTTGCGAATAAAACCGTTTTTAAGAGACTGATCTATTGGATTGAAGACGACGGTAATGTGAACTCTTTCATGAACCCTCGGTTTACTGGCGGTCGGTTGGTTTAGATGGCCGAGGAATCATTATTTGTCGTATTCCATCTTAATAGATATCCGATGTATGCAATTCTCTCTCAAAAAGTTATTATCTCCCTGATTATGCATAATTATCAATGTGTTAGTATCAATGGCTGAGATCATCAATGTCATATCCCAAATGAATAAGGGGTTTAGACTGAATAGCAATAATTATAAGATTTGGAATAAGCGCGCGAAGATGGTAATTACTGAAATGAATGGTTTAGAACATCTGACTACAAAACATGCCAGGCCAGAGGGAGACCTCACGGCTGATCATAAGGAGATGAATGGGATGCTAAGGATCTGGAAATCCGTTCTGCCTTGTTGTCAATGCTGGAAGATGATATACTCTATGGGTATGATCACTTGGAGTCTGTTATGGACCTCTGGGATGGTCTTAAGGTAGGGTTTGGTGTATACACCACAGCCTAGAAGCAATCATTAATCATCGCTTTAGAATCCTATAAGATGAATCATAAGCATTCGATGAAGGAGCATGTTAGGCATATGACTAACATGCTTGCTGAACTCAAGGAGGCAGGAGAAATCCTGTCTGATGAACAAAAAGTCCAATGTGTGATCCGTTCTTTTCCTGACTCTTGGAATAGTATGAAAATGCACTTAACCCATGCCACTCAACTCGATAACCTCAAGAAAGTACGAGTTCATCTCGAGCTGGAGGAGGATCAACTCAGGGCTGAAAAGCCTAGGGCGGAAATGCATATTGCATCCTCCATACCAGTTGAGCAAATGGGTAAGCGCAAGAGGAAAGGCAAAGGCCTTCAGAACAAGGCTGACAAGTCTATGGCTCCGAAACCTCAGAGAAAGTTCAAATGCAAGCAATCTAATGGCAATAAAAGGCAAGCAAAACAAACACGTAGAGAGCAATCTCGAACGTGTTTCAGGTGTGGTGTGAAAGGTCACCTGGCTGCTGCCTGTACCAGTCCTCCCAAGGTACGCACTGAGAAATAATGATGAAAATCATAAATTGTCCTTGGATTCTTCTTACTCGAGAGTAATTCAGTTAACCCTTTTGGATTACAGAACCGAGAAGCAGAACATGTTAGCATATGGTGACGTGGCGCCGTAATTGGTAGCCCGTTAATGCTATGGAAATTACCTAAGTTAATTAGGTAATTGTCATATTATGGTAATTGGGTCAAACCCTAACCCTAATTGACATGGGAGGCCCAAAATTAGGCCTCCCCCTTTAATACCATGGTTCGGCCGGACCCCTATACCACATTGGTTGGAGTGGACTTTTGTTCACTCCACCAATCCTATATATAGGGGACTCACCTAAGGGGTTTATTCACTCATTCATAATAAAGTACCTCCATTGAGGAACTCGAGAGAAACCCTCTCACCCCCTTAGTAGTGATTTTCGCTGCACATCTTAGTCCGAGGTTCTGTCCCCGTTGAAGAATCGATCAGACGCTTTGTTGTGGAGCTTATACCGCGTAGGACTTCTTCTCACGAAGAATTTGTACGGGTTCCGACCGGAGGATCAGAACTCCCTCCACAACGTTCCTGGGCAGGAAAGCTATTGAGGTATGTGTACATTATTCCGCTGCGTAATTAGATTACTTATTAGTACACGTTTAGCATTCCGTAGCATTACGTCCCCGTAATCCAACAGTGGTGTCAGAGCATGGTTAGGATTTCTTAAATTTTTTGATAAACTAATGTTCTTGAATATTCATAAAAACCGAAAATTTTAAATTATGAACACCATGAGTAATCCAAATTTTTAAGTAAATTTCATGTGTTTGATCTTTAAAAACTTAAAATTTTCGAAATTTAAATGTTTTTATAGATCAAAACCGAATTTTATGTTCAAATTTAAGATTGATGTTCATGATCTTCAAGAACACCATGAGTTTTATCAAAAACACACCTTTTGGATTCATGATCAAGTTAGGGTTTGATCTTAAAATTTGACAACTTTTCCAATTTTCTTGTTAGTGCCGAAAATCCCTAGGGGTGTTTTAGGTAAAATTTTAATTTTCTTGGCCTCTAAGCAATTAAAAAATCGGCACAATCTATAATAGATATAGGTCGCCATTTTTAAGTTTATTAATAGGTAACTATATATCTACAAGTTGGAAAATATGGATATGTTCAGAATATAATATTGTAAAAGATATTACTATCAATATATATAGTTAAAGATAGGGTTAATATATATTGATAGATTTAGTTGCTATAAAAGATTAAGAAAATATATTGTCTACATATTTTATTCCCTAAAGATATATTTGACAATAATATATATATATATATATATATATATATATATATATATATATATATATATATATAT
The DNA here is from genome assembly GCA_036873135.1 of Clarkia xantiana subsp. parviflora. Taxonomy (NCBI): domain Eukaryota; kingdom Viridiplantae; phylum Streptophyta; class Magnoliopsida; order Myrtales; family Onagraceae; genus Clarkia; species Clarkia xantiana. Next base: position 10,849,681 of record JAPTYO010000012.1, on the reverse strand, counting down.
ATATATATATATATATATGTGCCGAATTATACATATATATATATATATATATATTAGCAATATTGGAAATTATTTTAAATAATTAATATTTCTTTGTGGCTAAGTTAAGTTTTTAGTGGACTTTAAAACCCTACATAGCCCACAAGACATATTTCGGCCGAACCCTAGGGTTTATGGGCGGGTCCAATTGCTAAACCGGAACTGATAAAACCAATCTGGGTTTTCTTAATCGGTTCGACCTAGTCGGGTCGGGTCGGACCGTAGTAACTAAATTGAACCTAACCGGTTTTGAGTGATAAACCGAACCAGAATCCTATTTTATTGAACCGTTTCGGACCAAACCGGATTTTTAAAATCAGACCGACTTGAACCGGATTTTAAATAAGACCGGACCAATTTTTTTTAAAAAATTTATCGAAAATTTTAAAAATGTTCAATAAAATAGGATGTCAAATTTTAAATCCAAAATGTTTTCGAACTTTAAGTTTAACCTAAACAAGTGCTCTTAGGGTTTGCGTTTTAACACGTTTTTCGGTTAAAACCCTAATACCTAATTTTGATTATGGGGATGGATCTCGGATATGCATGTTTTTGGGACTGGATTAAATTAGTGGGCTGAATTGCAATTGTTTACTTTCTGCTACATATATATTAGAACTGTCGTCTTGACTCAGTCAAGCTAGCTGGATATTAATTGCGAGCATTGAGCTCTGGGATTTAAATATATGTATTGCGCAAAAGGATAAACATGCTATGCTGATTGAAAGTGCTTAGAACCCATATCTAAAAATGTCGCATGATTGATTGTAAGCATGAATTGCAAAATATCCCCTAATATTTTCAAAACGTTTTTAAAACTGAAAATTCCAGTTGCCAATTATGCATGATTTGTACGGATGTTGCATGTTTTGACACGTATGCTAGGATGTTCAAGGATAGAAAGCACGTTATAATTTACTTTACGTAGAATTATATATGCTAGGACCACTAGACACATGACGCGTAAGCATGTTTGGTTTGTTCGATGTTTATGGCGTAATATAGTATTATGCATGCGTATATTATCGGATAATTCCTTTTAAAATTATAAGGGCCTTGGGAATGCCAAGATCGGGTATACTTGTTTGAAAATTCCCGTTCCGGTTATTTTCAAAATAATAACCGTTTTCAAAAGACTGATCTATTAGATTGAACACGACGGTAGTGTGAACTCTTTCACAGACCCCCTTCCCTTGGTTTACTGGCGGTTGGTTTGGTCTAGATGACTGATGGATTGCTATTTGTTGTGTTCCATCTTAATAGATAATCCGATGTTTGCAATTCTGTCAAAATGTTATTGTCTTCCTAAATTTGCATAATCTTCAATGTGAGAGTTGGCTAAATTAGTACAATTCGATATTACTCGCAATCTTGATGGTATTAATTATGATGAGTAAAATTGGAGTGTGTGTTGAACTCTCCACTACGATTCCGAAAAGTGGAGAGGACAACTACAAATGAATATAATAATCTGTATGATTTGGACAATGAGAAATGAATGTGATAATTTGTTTCCCCAAGAATTGGAGTAGGTTCTTTGATGATCTGAACACATGTATGGTGATACATTCGACCTTTGTAAAAAGGGGTTGATGAAGACTTCAATTGAAACCAGACGATGTTATAGCTTAGTATTCCTTCGCATCCGCCTCGGTGGAAGCAAGGATGCAAACTCTAGAAATGTTTCGGTTGAATGAGATGATCTTCTCTCTTTTCGTGGATGTCGGCGTAAAACCCGCATCGGGTCTTCAAGATGGAAGGTCAACATGAAAAGGATGTATATGGTTGTCTGATATTGACAGGACTCAACTTGAGCCTAATCAAATACAGTAACCACAACAGTGAAAGGGAAACCTTATCTCCTCACCATAGTGAGTGCGAAAGAAGTGAACCATGATCCGCATTGCAAGAAGAGAACTTGACCGAATAAGTCTTATACGATAAACCGGTGGGTTAAACCCCGTTGGTAAAGTGCGTCTCAAATACCCTCGTAGGTCATGTGTATAAAGCTGTAAAATGTTTTATACGGACACATATCATTTGAAGTGATTCACTCGTGAATTTACTCAAACGAGATGTTCAACATGACTCGAAGTTCTTGACTATATGCGCCAGAATCATGGATCAAATATGCAAACTTCAGATCGAGAACTATACCATTATCATCTATCGTTCGTTATTCGTTTCTGAATTTTTGGTTATTTTGAGATTCAGAGTTATTGAATAAAGTAATTGTTGCTCGATTCGAAGCTCAATTTGCTTAATCAATTTAACGTCTCCGTTGAATGAGAACGATCCGAAACGAAAATACAAACCTACTGGTTAGGACCAAAATTTCGACCAGGTAAAAGTGGATGAATAAAACGAAATGACTCACATACTCCGTCATCTCAGTCGGTACAACTGAACTGAACATACCCATCGATTGCGTAGCTAGATCGAAAGATTTAGTAATTCTTATTTGTTAGTACTCCATTTAAAATGATTATTTGCGTAATAATTAAACATGTTCAAAACCGATTAAATTAAATTTGGAAATGAAGCGATTTAAACCACGGGATAAAACTGATTTTATGCGACGTACGCACGTTTGCCTCGAGAGACAGAATACATCGTTTTGAAGTACAAATTTAATAATGAAGTGTTTTAATGAATGAATGCTGAATTTTCGTTTATAATCCTTTGGAAATAACTCATTGATGACTACTATAGTTAGAAGTACGCTTTAATGCTACTACGATCGAGTAGTACATCAACTATAGCATTAAGCAGAAGCTCAAATGCATAGTCCATGAGGTGGATAAGTCTCTGGATGAGTTGATAAACGAAAGGAAGTAGTCAGTAAAATGACACTCCCACTATAGGTCTTTAACGAAAAGTTTGGCTAAGGAATCATATTATTAAATACTTCGAGAAACATAGTTTAAAATTACATTATATTAGAACTCAACATTAGTTGTTCCTACGGAATGAAATTAAGTTGATTCATATTAATGTAACACTATGTTCTAATAAGATCGGTTGACGCATTACCATAAAAGCTAACAAATGATACAGGTAAAACCTTATCATAAAGTAGCATTAATTTGTGCATTAAACAAGTATTTATTAAGAGTACGGTCTACTCTTAAAGAATACAAGTTTAAGATTAGCTTGGATTAATGGTAACGTGGTCGAACATGACACATTATAGAAATTTGAGAATGGACTTCCAATGCTTTGCGAAACGAAACGAACTAAAGTACTGATCGGATTAAAATGGATAACGGAGATTCTCAGGTCCCACTTACTTCGAGTGGGAGAATGATATAGAATTAGTGAATGCATTAGTGAATGACATGGTAAATGATGATGGAAACGTCCTCATAATAAATCCAGTGGGAGGGCTCACTCCCCCTCACATAATCATCACTATATGTTAATGCGAATCAAGTCGGACCTGATAATCATAATGCTGAACCATTGGATGAAAATCCAATAGTCGTCGCAACTGCCCATTATTCCTAGTGGGAGGAAATGACTAACTTGATTCAAGATCCTAGTGATCAAGGAATAAATCTCAGAGATAAAATCCCAAGACCAAGAGGTCATCCTGAGAAAGTTGCAGACCAATGTTCGGGCACCGCCTTTGTTCCCAGTGGGAGTAATGCTCCGAGAAGAAGCATTATTCCGAGTGGGAGTAACGATCGGACTTAAGATGAGATTATCGAGCCTAGACTTAGTCTAAGGCAACACACTTCTTTTAAGAAGTATCCCATCAAGTGAGACATTCGTTCACGAACCAGTGACAATTCGGCAAGCATTGGAAGAATCTCAAACATAGGAATGGAGGAAAAAAATGGAGGATGAAAATGCCTAAATTAGAACGAATTCGATTTTGGTCTTCAGTTGATTTACCTGCTAACCGCAGAACTAGAAAGTGAAATTTTAGAATTCTCTACTGATGGAAAGTTGAGTAGTTCAAAACTTAAATGATTGCGAATGAATATATCCAAATTCACGGAATGGACTTTGATGAAAAAAACTCACCAACTATGCGTTACACCACTGCTAGGGTCGCCCTTGCCCATGAATGCAAGCCTCGATCTCGAGCATGCATTAAATGGATATTAAGACCACACCTCTCCACGTAAACCTGGAGGAAGAGATCTATATGGAGCAGCCAGGGAGTTTTATTACTCCTGGCAAAGAACGTAAAGTTTGCAAACTCCAAAGGTCTATTTACGGTCTTAAACAGTCGTCTCGGCAATGGTATTGCAGATTCCACGAGAAATCGTCGGAAACGGATTTGTGAATCTTCATGAGGATCCTTGCGTATACACTAAGACCTCTGGGTCTAAGTATGTCATAATTACACTATACGTAGATGACATACTCATTGCTGCGAACGACGTGAGTTTCATGAACAAATCAAAGTCCTGGTTAGCGTCAGCATTTGAGATGAAAGCCATGGGAGAGGCCACGTACATCTTAGGCATTGAGATTGCCCGAGATCGTGCCGCCCGGACATTATGTCTGTCTCAAGAATCTTATATCAAGAAACTGTTGAAAAGATTCAGATTGCTCGATGCTAAACTCGTGGATACGTCGGTTGTGTTCGGGTGCGCGCTGTCAAAGCGTGATGGACCGAAAAACCAGCACTAGCGTGAATATATGAAGGGGGCAGAGTACCTAAGCATGGTAGGGAGTCTTATGTACGCCATGCTATGTACTCGGCCAGATATCTGTTACGCTGTGGGCCTAGTAGCAAGATTCCAATCAGATCCTAGTTATCAACATCTAAAGGCCGTAAAACGAATTATAAGGTATCTGAAAGGTACTGCCGACTATGTTCTGTGCTATAAGGGCAAGCAAATAGAATTGACCGGTTATAGTGACGCCGACCACGGTGGCGATCCAGGTGATCGTAAATCCACCACGGGAGGAGTTTTCCTTCTTGCTAATGCTGCCATATCATGGGTAAGCAAGAAGCAATCATGTGTCGCGCTTTCCACTATGGAATCGGAATTCGTTGCCCTTTCTAAAAATGCATAGGAAGCGGTCCAGCTGAAAATGCTTCTTACTGCATTGATTGGCACTGGCAAAGAGAGTAATCCCGTCAAGGTATACTCCGACAGTCAGGCAGCCATTGCAGCAGTTAAGAATCCAAAGTACCATAGTAGGACCAAACACATTGATGTGAAATACAATTATGCTAAATCTGTTCTGGAAAAGCACGTAAAACTGCTTGGAATACGTAGGGCTTAAATAAGTGACTTGTATAAGCAATAAAATTTTGACATTTGAAATAATATTATTTCGATTGAATAAAAGAATTGCAAACTGAGTATATGATCTATCGACGTCATAATGAAATATAACATCGGATTTTACGCTCTATAAACTAAGTCGTAGGAAGAGGTAAAACTCTTCCACCAAAATTATGTCGAATGTGAACCATGCCTCGTCACACAGGCACGGTCATCTTGTAAGGAGAGGGAGACCTCTACCACAACAAGATTGGCTAAGAACCAGGGGATAAACCTGGTTAAACGAAACGATAACTTTTTCACGCTTAATGCATGACCGAATCTTCGTTTTGTACATCGCCGTTTTGGACCCAGTCCATCATTAAAATCACATTCAGGGCCAGATGAAAGATTCTGCGATAACATGATTGACATATCCCATTCCTGGCTAGTCCAGGTGTGCTATCGACGCGTGCTTCATACTGCGCGTGCCATGTTCGACCACGGGGTCATGCTCGGTTGTGCTAGCTAGAATTCTAGTGATTCAAAGGGCGCATACTTCTTCACCTTGAGCGTGTGATTGATCCCAGATGTCTTATGAAGAGGCATCCAAAGTATCCTCTCGGACTCAGAACTTATACCTAAGGTCTAGCTCAATGTTCGCTTCCCGGCGTACGGGCGTAGAGCCAAATAAAACGACCAAGTGACCGCGTCTTGGAAACCGGTTGAGTTAGACTAAGGGTATAAGCGATGGGGATGGTCAAGTTCACCTGTAATTCACCGACTCTTGTGTTCACTAGGTGGCCGCCAACCGGATATTAGTTGAAGGTTGTGAACACTTGTAACGGATGCCCTGGAGAAGTATTCCTATGTGGAAAACTGGGCAATTGGAGAATTATCAGTTGACCAAGGATACAGTGCGGTACATATTTATTTTAACAGGATTGATTTACGAAAGGGAATCAACGTTCTGCGGGCGCTACAATACTCCTAACAGATAAGTAGCACGATGCCCGTCGTATCCGCCGGTCGCACGGAAAACCTCTTATGAACTATTCGGAGACGGGGACAAAGACCGAAGATTGAGATGTTGATGCTATTGGATAACTATATATTAACAGGCACCCTCCCATTCCGGCGAGTGGGAGCTGTTAGCATATGGTGACGTGGCGCCGTAATTGGTAGCCCGTTAATGCTAAGGAAATTACCTAAGTTAATTAGGTAATTGTCACATTAGGGTAATTGGGCCAAACTCTAACCCTAATTGACATGGGAGGCCCAAAATTGGGCCTCCCCCTTTAATAGCATGGTTCGGCCGGACCCCTATACCACATTGGTTAGAGTGGACTTTTGTCCACTCCACCAATTCTATATATAGGGGACTCACATAAGGGGTTTATTCACTCATTCATAACAAAGTACCTCCATTGAGGAACTTGAGAGAAACCCTCTCACCCCCTTAGTAGTGATTTTCACTGCACATCTTAGTCCGAGGTTCTGTCCCCATTGAAGAATCGATCAGAGGCTTTGTTGTGGAGCTTATACCGCGTAGGACTTCTTCTCACGAAGAACTTGTACGGGTTCCGACCGGAGGATCAGAACTCCCTCCACAACGTTCTTGGGCAGAAAAGCTATTGATGTATGTGTACATTATTCCGCTGCGTAATTAGATTACTTATTAGTACACGTTTAGCATTCCGTAGCATTACGTCCCCGTAATCCAACAGAACAAACGCGGACCTGAAGGGGGATGCCCCGGAACAATAAAGAATTAGACGATAGATTTTATCTTTACTTGCCAGAACTTTTTCAAATTTTCAGTTTAAGATACTCATCGATAATAAGTTCCTTGAGACAAGGGAACCATTTCTTTTAAGCATGTAAAAAAATGCTTGGACCGAGTATTTATTATCCATCTTCACCGAGCTGTTTGATCTCATTATTGCTTTTCGATGCATTGCTTTAAATTCAAATTTAAATCTTTCTTATTTGTTAGTACTCCATTATATGATAAATTTCGTAATGATGAACATGTTTGACACCGATTGGATTAAATTAAATTGAATTTTGGTAATGAAACGATTTAAACCATGAGATAGAACTTGGAATAGGCACCACAGGCGCGTGTACCTCGAAAGACGGAACACATTGTTTTCAAAGTACGAATTTAATGATGAAGTGTTTTAATGAATGAATGTTGAATTTTCATTTGCCTCCCTTTTGGGAATAATTCATTCAATTCTTACACGATGAACTCGTAAAGTATAAACTGACGCATAAGGCGAAAGCCCAATGCACAGTTCAAAGATGAATAAGTATTTTGGATGAATTAGCCAATGAAAATGATGATGTCGGTAAAATGACTCTCCCACTAAAATTCCTTGAACGAGAAGTTTGGCAAGAATTCACATCGATAACACACTTCATCAACAAAATCGGTCAAACCCGACGCCATAAAAGCTAAAAGGAGTGATAACGAGTTAATTCTTATCATCATGCGACACTAACATGCGCATTAAACAAGTATTTGAACCGAGAGTATGATGACTACTCTTAGAGGATACATGTTTAAATTAGCTTGTGATAATGGTGTCATGTCGAACATGGGACGTTACATGCCTTGAGGAAGAATTTTCAACGCTTGGTGAGATATAACAGACGGAGTCTTGATCGAATTGGAGCAGGATTATGATGGTAGTCAGGTCCCACTTACTTCGAGTGGGAGATTTGAGGCAGCAACGCAAGTGAATGAAATGGTAAATGAGGATGAAGACATTTTCATAGTAAATCCAGTGGGAGGAAACAATCCTACCACACAAATCACTGTTGCTGCAGGTGCGAATCAAGTGGAACCTGATAATCACGTTGTCGGACCGCTAGATGAAAATCCAATAATGCCACAACTACCCATTGTTCCCAGTGGGAGTGGATTAACCAACTTGGTTCCGAGACCGAGAGGTCGTCCAAGAAAAGTTGTAGGTTAAGGTTCCAGCACTGCCCTTGTTCCCAGTGAAAGGACCTCAAGCGAAGGAGTGGAGGAAAGCAATGGAAGATGAGATCACCTCAATGAAAGCCAATTTGGTATGGTCTTTAGTTGATTTACCTCCTGACCACAGGGCCATAGTGGCGAAGTGGTTTCTGAAACTGAAACTCACTGTTGATGGAAATGTCGAGCGATACAAAGTTCGACTAGTTGCGAAAGGATACACCCAGCTTCACGAAGTGGACTTTGATGAGACATACTCACCGACTGTGAGGTACACCACAGTCAGGGCAATCCTAGCCCTGGTCGCATGCCTCGATTTAGAGCTGCACCAAATGGATGTTAAGACCGCATTCCTCCACGGAAACCTGGAGGATGAGATCTACATGGAGCAACCAGAGGGTTTCACTACTCCTGGTAACGAACGTATAGTTTATAAACTCCAAAGATCCATTAACGGTCTTAAACAATCGTCTCGACAATGGAACCGCGGGTTCCACGAGGAAATCATTGGAAACGGATTCGTGAATTTCCACGGGATCCATGCGTGTATAAAAAGACATCCAGGTGTAAGTACGTCAGCTTAACTTTATACGTGGATGACATACTCATCGCCGCAAACGATGTGAGTTTCATGCATGAAATAAAGTCCTGGTTGGCATCTGTATTTGAGATGAAAGACATGGGAGAGGCTACATACATCTTGGGCATTAAAATTGCTAGAGACGTGCCATCCGGAGGTTATGTCTATCTCAAGAAGCCTACATCAACAAACTGTTTAAAAGGTTCAGATTACAGGATGCCAAACCCGTTGAAACGCCTGTAGTATTCAGGTGCACGTTGTCAAAGTGCGAGTGCTCAAAGAACCAGCAAGAGCGTGAACAGATGATGAGTGCAGAGTATTTAAGCATGGTCGGAATTCTTATGTACGCCATGCTTTGCACTCGTCCGGACATCTGTTAAGCTGTGAGCCTAGTAGCAAGATTCCAATCAGGCCCTAGCTATTAACATTTAAAAGATGTAAAGCGGATCATACGAGATCTGAAAGGTACTGTCGACTACGTACTCTGCTATGAGAGCAGGAAGTTAGAATTGACCGGATTCAGTGACGCCGACCATGGTGGCGATCCAGACGATCGTAAGTCCCCCACAGGAGGAGTTTTTCTCCTTGCTGATGCCGCCATTTTATGGACGAGCAAGAAGCAATCTTGTGTCACGCTATCTACGATCGAATCAAAATTCGTTGCTCTCTCCAAAAATGCACAGGAAGCAGTCTAGATGAAAAAGCTTCTTATTGCCCTGCTTGATGGCGATGTTGGGAGTAAACCCGTGAAGGTGTTCTCTGACAGTCACGCAACAAATGCGCCAGTAAAGAATCCAAAGTACCATAGTAGGACTAAACAAATTGATGTGAAATATAATTATGCTAAATATATGGTAGAAGATAATATAATTACTTTAGAATACTCGCCCACTGATGATATGGTAGCGGACCCATTAACTAAACCATTACGCAAGGAGACATTTGAAAAGCATATTAAAATGCTTGGATTGCGTAGGGTTTAAATGTGGGCATGTATCTGTGATGACATTTTGATGAATTGAAAGTTATATTTTGATAAATGAGAGAATTGCAATTCAAGTTTATGATTCATCGACGTCATAATGTTTGATTACATCGGATTTTACGGTCTATAAATTATGTATAATTTGGACCATGCCTTGTCAACGGGCACGGTCGTCTTGTAGGAGAGGGGGACCTCTGCCGAAGCAAGACTGGCTAAGAACCAGTTGGAACTTGGTTATGCAAAACAATCATTTGGTTTCGGAGTAACACGACATGATCTTCGTTTTGCACTTCGCCGGTGATGAAATCTGTTCGTCATTAACCACATTCTGGGCCAGATGAAAGTTTGCGATAGCAAAATTTACATATCCCACACCTAACGATGTTCGGGTATGCTATTGACGCGTGCTTCATACTACACGTGCCACGTTCGACCACGGGGTCATGCTCGGTTGTGCTAGATAGAATCCCCGCTATTCGGATGGGCGCAAAATTCTTCGCCTCGAGCGTGTGATTGATCCCGGGAGCCTTATGAAGAGGCACCCGAAGTATCTTCATGGACTTAGAACTCATACCTAAGGTCAGGCTCAATGTTCGCTTCCCGGCGTATGAGCGCATTGCTGAAGAAAAAGGCCAAGTTACCACGTCTTTGGAAACCGGTTGGGTTTGACTAAGGGTATGAGCAATGGGGATGGTCAAGTTCACTTGTATTCACTAGGTGGCCACCAACCGGATATTAGTTGAAGGTTGTGAATACTTGTGCAGATGCCCTGGAGAACTATTCATATGTGGAAACTGGGCAATTGGAGAATTAACAGTTGACCTAGGATACAGCGCGATACAAATTGATGTTTTTATCAGGTTGATTTGAGACAGGGAATCAACGTTCCGTGGGTGCTACAACACTCCTAACAGATGAGTAGCACGATGCCCGTCGTATCCGCCGGTCGCACGACAAACCTCGTATGAACTATTCGGCAGCAGGGGCAAGATTAGAAGAGTGAAATGTTGATTTGGACAACAATACATTAACAGGCACCCTCCCATTCCGGCGAGTGGGAGATGTTAGCATATGGTGATTGGACGCCGTAATTAGAAGCCCATTAATATGTATACGTTACCTACGAAATTAGGTAAATGTCACATTAGGGAAATTGGGCTTGACCCAAATTCCAATTGACATGAGAGGCCCAAAATTGGGCCTCCCTTACACATATAGGCCGACTGAAACTTGCTTGGGGCAAAGTGGACTTTTGTCCACTTTGCTCCTCTTATAAATAGAGGGTGTTAGGGTTTTATTTGGGGGTAATTCACAGTTCCTCCAAAGTGGTGATTTGAGAGAACCCCCCCTAAAGACAAGTTTCGGCCGAACCCACCTGCTACACCAAGGATGTGCCAATTAGCTTAGAGCAAAACACACCGGAAATCTGTCCCTGCCAAGAATCGATCAAAGGCTTTGCTGTGGAGCTAATATTTGTAGGGCTTCCTTAACAAGAACCTCTACGGGTTCCGTCCGGTGGATCTTGAACTCCCTCAGCAAGATCCTTGGGACAACAGAAAAGGTTTAAGGTATGTGCACATCTTCCGCTGCGTAATTCTGTTTACTAGCATGTACCTGTGTTTATGTTTCCGTAGTAATTTGCCCCATAATTCAACAGGCTGAATGAGTGCGATTTGATATTCCTCGCAATCTTGAAGGTGTGTATGTATGGAGTATGTGTTAAACTCCTATCTATTGCGATTAAGAAAGCAGAGAGGATAACTACGGATGAATGTGGTAGTCCGTATGATTTTGATGATGACGGATAAATGTGGTAATCCATTTACTAAAAATGGGAGTAGGTTCTTTGATAATCTGAAAGTGTTTGTGGTGATATTCTCAACCTCGGACAAAGGGGTTGAAGAAGACTTCAATTACAACCTGACAACGTTACATCTTTGGTGACCACTCTGTATCCGCTTCGGTGGAAGCAAGGTCGTTGAAGCTAGAAATATTTTTGTTGAATATGATGGTCTTGTTAGATTACGAGGAGTAATCACTACGGATACTATAAACATGATACATGCTAGTAATCGATATTACGCAGCGGAAGATTCGCACATACCTCAGACATAATTCGTAGTCCCAAGATCCTGCAGCAGGGAGTTCGCGGTCCTCCGGTCGGCACCCGTAGAGGTTCTTGTTAAGGAAGCCCTACGCGGTATATTCTCCACAGCAAAGCCTCTGATCGATTCTTGGCAGGGACGGATCTTCGGAGTGTTTGCTTGAAGGCAAATTGGAACACTTTTGGTATTATGTGGTTCGGCCGATGTAGGTGTTAACTACTAGAGATATGGTCTTTACCGACGAAAATTATTCGTCGGTAAAAATATAAAATTTCGTCGGTAAAAAATAATTTTGTCGGTAAATACATATTTTCGTCGGGAAAAGCTTTGTCGGTATAGGCGGCGTCGGTAAATGTTTCACCGACGAAATTTGCCCCAAATATTTCGTCGGTAAACACATTGATTTTTACCGACGACACGTTCGTCGGTAAAACCACTTAAATATCGTCAAATTCAAATCATATTTACCGACGTAAATATATTTTAGCGACGAACCATATTTGGTCGGTATAGATTATTTACCGATGACTTTATTTTTGTCGGTGAATATATTTTACCGACAAAATAGTAGTCGGTAATATCTATTATCGACAAAAAATAGTTGTCGGTACAATCCTTTACCGACAAAAAAGTTGTTGGTAAAAACTGTTACCAACAAATTCAATGTTAGTCGGTAAAGACTATTTACCGACGATCTTGTTTTTGTCGGTGCAATCATTTACCGACTAATGAGTTTTGTCGGAAACAATCATTTAGCGACTAATGAGTTTTGTCGGTAACAATCATTTACCAACTAAATATTAATTCGTCGGTAACGAGTTTTTACCGAGGAGATTATTTTGTCGGTGTTTTTACCGAGGAAATTTTGTTGTCGATAAACATTCTACACCGACCAAATAAATATTTTTTGTGTCGGTAAACATACTTTTACCGACAAAATCTTATATGTCGGTAATCTTATTTATCGATGAAATTTATTTTGTCCGTAAATAATTAATTTAAAAAATAATAATAATAAACAAATAAATCATGATAGAAACAATATTAATTTTTTTTTTTGTGAATAAAGCACAAACAACCATAAATAAGTACTGATTCAAACAACTTAGATAACAAAGTATTGTTAAAAAATTTCATCCAACATTCACCATACGAAAATAAAACAATAAACTCCGACTTATGCAGTCTTGTACGAAAAATAAAACTAAAAACAATAAACTCCGGCTTCGGCAGTGTTGTAGAAGTAAATCACAAAATCGCCGGTTTCGAGAGCATGAAGTCCTATCATTCTGCACAAACAAATATCGACTTAGGTGTTTTGCATAACAATACGCTAAGTAGATGATACTAATAGAAACATATCTATACGTGTTTACCACTTCAAACATATATTATGAATGTTTTACCACTTAAAAAATAAATTATGAAATTTAGAAAAAGTGTTAATACCTTGAGTTTCACTATCGGGGTTTACTGGAGAGGTAACCAGTCGATCTGTAACTAAAGCCATGAGACCATTGAATTTCTCCTCTAAAGCTTTTATCTTCGCATCGCTGGCCGCTTTCTCGACGAGATGTGCAGCCTCACGCTCTTCAAGTCTTTGTGTAAGTTCATCAATGCGGGCAGCTGCAGCTGGAGGTATACCACTAGCCCTTCTAGGTTTCTTTTTTCGAGACTCCATTAACTTCTCAAAGATGGCGTCTCTATCAGCCGGTGTCCCGGTCTCCTCCTCTTCTCTTACCGCGTTTTCTTCCGTTTGAGTCTATAAATCATATATTATTGTATGATAAAATAGTATAACTAAGAAGATAACATTCCACGCAACACACAATGATGTTTTAACAAAATTATAAAGATCAATATTGACCTCTAAAAAGTTTGAATGACTTACAAGTATACGTTCTGATTCTGGATCCGCTGGAGTCCCGTTCTTAAGTGTATGTGTCTTCTTGAAGAAGACTCTTTTAGTAGGTGGAACGCCATTATTCTTATTGGTCTGCATTGACAATTTTTTTATGATAACATTAATAATGTAACTATGAATTTAAACCAACTTGGACTCTGAGTCATAATATTTAAAATACCTCAACATATAAAACTTTAGCATGACTAGCTGTCCCCGATGTGGACTTGAGTTTTACACATGCTCTGTTCTTGGAGTTAGCCTCACTAATAGCCTGCATATATAGTTATGTCATTTTTCATAATCAAAGCTCCAGTATATATTGACATCATTTAACATGATTTACCTGGTGTTTATCAGAGCTGAATTTTTTCACCAAAAATTCACAATCTGCTGGGTTCATATTCGGTGGTACATTCCGGAGACTCTCCTCATGAGTGTACCCCAAGAAATACTTGGTCTTTAGAGTATTTAAATACTCGCTGTATGACTTGCCAATTTGGGATAACACTCGGGATATCACATAAGAATTATCATTCTCAATACCAAAACGGTCCTGGCATAAAGAGATTACATAAATAAAATAACGAGCATTATTAGAATAAATGTCATAGAAACTTAATTGCAAATAAAATTTCATAGATTGACTTACCTAGACCATTTTAAACATAGCTTCCTTCTTGGTCTTATGAATCTTTTAGAACGTATCAACCTGCAAAGGTGTGTATTCTGCTTTTCGAGCGATCGTCCCACATTTCGTGGATCTGCAGCAAAAGCAGGTCGAACACTATCTAGTGCTTTCCATGCCTTGGTATCTGCCGGATGCCGTAGAACTCCATCCTTCTTTCTACCCTCTTCGTGCCACCTCATACTACCCGCAGTCTTATCCGACATAAAATACCTTTGAAGTCGTGGGATCAATGGAAAATATGGCATACTTTTCACCGGAACCTTTTTCCTAATTCTCTTGCCTCCATTACTTGTTGACACATTCTCTGCTTGTTTCGGTTGTACCACCTCGACTCATTACATATAGGGCAAGAATCAGCATCAGCGTACTCCTTATAATAAAGAATACAATCATTCTTGCATGCATCAATCTTTTTGTACCCTAATCCCAAATCATAGACAAATTTCTTCGCCTCACGGTAAGATCCCGGTGCCGTATTTTCCTGCGGGAGACATTTCTTGAAAAATTCCAGCATCTTGGACATCCCTGAATCACTAATCTTGTAAAGACATTTTATGTGTAATATCTCGACAATGTATGACATCTTTGAATATTCCATGCAACCTGGATAAAGACTTTTTTCACACTCTTTCAACAACCTATTAAACTTTGCACCATCTTCTTCAAGTTCAATATCATCCGTAGACCATGTTCGTGCACCGGTAACATCATAGACAATCTCATGCATCTCCTCAAAGTTACGAGTAGTTGAAGATACATCAAGTTTTTCTTCTCCATGAGATGTCCAATTTGTGTATGTAGGCTGGATACCTTTCCACAAGAGGTGACTATCAACTTCATCAGGAGTTTGATATATAGCATTAACGCAGTTAATGCAAGGGCATCTGATCTTCAATCTTCCTTCTCTATCAACTATAGTAGGACCACGCAATGCCAATTCAATGAATTTTTCTACTCCATCCATGTATTCTGTACTTGCCCGATCTTTGGACATCCAACTCTTATCAATTGGTGGATCCATTAGCGTATTTCAGTAGAAATCGATGTTATTAAAACTGAAAGAGCAAAAAAACAAAATCAAAATAACTATGGAATTCAAGTGCTTAAAAAATACACAACCATAATCCTATAGAAGAAACAGTCGTTTTATAAAGGAATTTCACCAAACTAGATGCCACAACCTAGGAAAAGAAGATGAATTCATAGAAAGAACAGGAATTTAGATGTATTATATGAGAAATTCAACTTACATAAGAATTGTTATTGTCCGTGTACGCACAAGAAATGAAGAGAACGACTAAAAGATGTAGAAGCACAATGAAAGACGGCCACAGGAAAGTTATTAGCAAAATTTTGATAATTAATGGCGGATTTAAACCCTACAATTCGGCTAAAATTTGTTTAAAATTTTTTTTACCGACGAAATGTGTTTTTTGTCGGTAAAACATGTATTACCGACGAAATTTGTAATTTCGTCGGTAAACACTATTTTACCGAGGAAATTAGTTGTTGTAGGTAAAATCTCTATACCGAGGAAGTGTATTTTTCGTCGGTGAAATGGTTTTTGTGTGTAGTTCGAATTTAATTTTTTCCGAATTGATTGACATATTACCGAGGAAATTATATGTTATCGGTAAAAACTATTATTACCGAGGAATTTGGTATTTCGTCGGTAAAACAAATATTTACCGATGAACTTGTTATTACGTCGGTAAAACAAATATTTACCGAGGAATTTGTTGTTACGTCGGTAAAACAATCATTTACCGAGGGACTTAATTGTTGTCGATACGAACTATTATTACCGAGGAAGATTATATTTCGTCGGTAAAAACTATTATTACCAAGGAAGTTTATATTTCATCGGTAAAACACGTATTTACCGTGAAATTTATTGTTTCGTCGGTACAAATATATTTACCGAGGGAACTATATGTTGTCGGTAAATACTATTTTGACCGAGGAAGTGCATATTTCATCGGTGAAAAGGATCATGAGCGACAACAAAAATTATGTCGGTAAACATATATAATTCCGACGAAATTGAATACGTCGGTAAATTAGTATTACCGACTAAATATATTATTTTCGTCGGTGATATATGTTAGACTAATTTTAAATTAATATTAATACTTACCGACGAAACACTTTAGGTCGGTAAAATGTATATTTACTAACAATATTAATTTTCATCGGTGTAAAACGTTAATACCGACGAAAAAGTATTATCCGTTGGTAATACTTATAGTTTTCACCGACAAAAATTAAATTTTCGTCGGTAAAATTAATTATTACCGATGAAAACAAAATTCGTCGGTAGTAATTTGAATTTCCGATGAATAATAATTTTTGTCGGTATATGTAATATTTACCGACGAAAATTATACCGATGAAAATTATTTTCGTCGGTAATTGCCATAACGTTATGGGGAGGAGGGTTTTTCTCTCTAAAACACTCTAAAGAGGGATTAAGGATTAACCTAATAAAACCCCTAACACCTCTTTTTTATAGGAGGAGCAAAGTGGACAAAAGTCCACTTTGCCCACCATATAAGTTTCGGTCGGCCTATGCATAAGGGAGGCCCATATTTTGGGCCTCTCATGTCAATTGGGATTCGTGTTTGGCCCAATGTCTTAATGTGACATTTACCCAATTGTCATAAGTAACATATACATATAACGGGCTTCCATTTACGGAGCCCATCACCATATGCGTACAGCTCCCACTCGCTGGAATGGGAAGGTGCCTGTTAATGTATTGTCGTCCAAATCAGCATCAACATTTCACTCATTTGATCTCGCCCTTGCTTCCGAATAGTTCATACGAGTTTTTCCGTGCGACCGGCGAACACGACGTGCATCGTGCTACTCATCTGTTAGCAGTGTTGTAGCGCCCGCAGAACGTTGATTCCCCTTCTTCAATCAACCTGTTATAAACAATATAATGTCGCGTTGTATCCAAGGTCAACTGTTAATTCTCCATTTGCCTAGTCTCCGCATAGGAGCACTTCTCCAAGGAATCCGTACAAGTAGGGTTAACAGGTGTTTTGGTCCATGATGTTTGACGACTTTTGAGTTTTGGTCCATGATGTTTTTTTTTTTTTTGCCTAGTTTTGGTCTCATATGTTTGCATATATTTCTATTTTTGGTGTCAACTTTCCCCCAATTGGATTAGGTCCAATTGGACTAGTCCTGGGCTGGCCCAAGGCTAGGTCGATCCCAGTTGGGGTCGCCTAGGTCCGGCGACCCCGACCGTCGTCGGAAACAGTCCTGGGCTAGCCCTAGGCTAGGTCAATTGGACTTAGTTGTCCAATTTGATGAAAATTTTAAAAATTTGGGACTAAACTGAACAAAAAAAGAGTTGGGGAAGTATTAGAGGGACTAAAATTTGAACAAAATTAAAAGTTTAGGGTGGATCACGTGACTTGCATATGTTACTTAACGGAAAACATGGACGGAATGTAACAGAAAGATCAAAAATAGGAAAATATGCAAACATATGAGACCAAAACTAAGCAAAAAAAAACATCATGGACCAAAACCTAAAAGTCGTCAAACATCATGGACCAAAACACCTGTTAACCCGTACAAGTATTCACAACCTTAAACTAATATCCGGTTGGTGGCCACCTAGTGATGCAGCGTGATAGGAAGCGCAAATTCGTTGCTTCTAAGAATACCCGAAAATTGACGCAGATTTGAGGAAAAACCCCGATTTTCTGATTTATCAAATAACTCAATGCAAATTCGTCCAACAATGGCTTAAATAGAAAACCCTAAACTGCGAAATAACCGAAAATAACGAACAAGTCCCGAATAAACTAAAAACTGCAAAAAAAAGACCCGAAATAATATTAAAACGCAATTTTGAAGCCCTAGATGATGGAATTTGGCCAAAAAGAAGCGTATTACACAGCATAGCTTTGAACTTGAACCTAAGCACTGTTTCTGATCGAAAAACACTATTCACGCGCCAAAATTCGAACGTCCGCCTGAAAAACACTATTCACGACCAAAAATCTTCGAAATCTATTAGGTTTCGCCTGCATCACCTAGTGAATACAAGAGTCGGTGAATTACATGTGAGCTTGACCATCCCCATCGCTCATATCCTTAGTCAAACCCAACCGGTTTCCAAAGACGTGGTCACTTGGCCTTTTTGTTCAGCACTACGCTCGTACGCCGGGAAGCGAACATTGAGCCTGACCTTAGATATGAGTTATGAGTCCGTGAGGATACTTCGGGTGCCTCTTCATAAGGCTCCCGGGATCAATCACACGCTCGAGGTGAAGAAGTTTGCGCCCGTTAGAATCACGAGGATTCTTATCTAGCACAACCGAGCAGTGACCCCGTGTTCGAACATGGCACGCGTAGTATGAAGCACGCATCGATAGCATACCTGAACTTTTAAGTTGACAGGAATGGGATATGTCAATCATGCTATCGCAGATTTTCCTCTGGCCCAGAATGTGGTTTAATGACGAACGGAGTTAATCACGACGATTTGCAAAACGAAGATCATGTCGAGTTACTTCGGAACTAGATAATCGACTTGCGTAATTAGGTTTATCCCCTGATTCTTAGCCAGCCTTGCTTGGTAGAGGCCTCCCTCTACCCCAGGACGACCTTACCTGTGTGACTAGGTAAGGCCCACATTCGACATAGTTTGGCAGAGGATTGCGTCCTCCTACGACTTAGTTTATAGACCGTAAATCTGATGTATTCAAACATTATGACGTCGATGGATCATAAACTCGATTGCAATTCTCTCATTTATTGAAAATGTAACTTTCAATTATCAAAATGTTATCACAGATACATGCCACTCTTAAACCCTACGCAATCCAATCAGTTTTACATGATTTTCAAATATCTCCTTGTGTATTGGTTTAGTTAATGGGTCCGCAACCATGTTATCAGTGGACAAGTATTCCAAAGTGATTGTATTGTCTTCTACCATAGATTTAGCATACAAATATTTCACATCAATGTGTTTAGTCCTACTATGGTAATTTGGATTCTTAACTGCCGCAATAGCTGCCTGACTGTCAGAGTGTACCACGACGGGTTTACTCACGTCTTTGACACCAAGCAGTGCAGTAAGAAGCATTTTCAGCAAGATCGCTTCCTGTGCGTTTTTAGAGAGAGCTACGAATTCCGATTCCATTGTAGACAGCGCGACACATGTTTGCTTCTTGCTTGTCCATGAAATGGCGGCATTAGCAAGGAGAAAGACTCCTCCTATGGTGAACTTACGATCATCCGGATCGCCACCATGGTCGGCGTCACTGTAACCGGTCAATTCTAACTTCCTGCCATCATAGCACAGTGCGTAGTCGGTAGTACCTTTCAGATAATGAATAATTTGTTTTACAGCCTTTAAATGCTGATAGCCAGGATCTGATTGGAATCGTGCTACTAGGCCCATGGCGTAAAATATGTATGAACGGGTGCATTGCATGTCGTACATGAGACTACCGACCATGCTTAAATACTCTGCACCCTTCATTTGTTAACGCTCAACCAGGTTCTTGTGGCTGTCACGTTTTGACAGTGCACACCCACACTACTGGCGTATCCACCGGTTTGGAATCTTGTAATCTGAATATTTTCAACAGTTTGTTGATATAAGCTTCTTGAGATAGACATAATTTCCGGGTAGCGCGATCTCTAGCAATTTTAATGCCTAAGATGTACGTGGTCTCTCTCATGTCTCTCATCTCGAATACAGATGCCAACCAGGACTTTGACTTGTTCATAAAACTCACATCGTTTGCGGCAATGAGTATGTCGTCCACGTATAAGGTTAAGATGACATACTTATACCCGGGGGTCTTATAATACACGCATGGATCCTCGTGAAGATTCACGAATCCGTTTCCTAGGATTTCCTCGTGGAATCAGCGGTACCATTGCCGAGACGACTGTTTAAGACCGTAAATGGACCTCTGGAGTTTACAAACTTAACGTTCGTTACCAGGAGTAATGAAATCCCCCGGTTGCTCTATATAGATCTCTTTCTCCAGGTTTCCGAGGAGAAACGCGGTCTTTAACATTTATTCAGTGCAGCTCGAAATTGAGACATGCGACCAGGACCATAAATGGCCCTAACCGTGGTTTTACACATAGTCTGTGAGTATGTTTTGTCAAAGTCCACTCCGTGAAGTTGGGTATGTCCTTTCGCAACAAGTCGTATTTTGTACCGCCCGACCTTTTCCATCAGTGGTGAGTCTCCTTTTCAGGACTCAACGTATCCTTGTGCCCCTATGGTTAGCACGTAAATCAACTATAGAGTATAATGATTTTCATTTAGGCGATCTCTCTCTTTTATTGTTTTCCTCCATTTCTCCACTTGAGACCTTTCCAATGCTCGTCAACAGTTGTTAGAGTGAGGTTTTCACCCTTCTCGATGGGATACTTCTTGGGAAAATTCGATGCCTTCGACTTTCATCTAGGCTTGTTAATAGAAGTTCGATGCCTTCGACTTTCGTCTAGGCTTGTTAATCCCATCTTGAGTCTGAACGTTTCTCCCACTCGGAATAATGCCTCTTGTTAGAGCATCACTCCCACTGGGAACAAAAGCAGTGCTTAAACCTTGACCTAGAACTTTCCTCGGACGACCTCTCGGTCTCGGGGTTTTACTTCCGAGATGAATTCCTTGATCACTAGGACCTGAAACCAAGTTGGTCAGATCACTCCCACTAGGAACAATGAGTAGTATAGGTAGTTGTGGCATTATTGGATTTTCATCCAGTGGTTCAGCAACATGACTATCAGGTTCAACTTGATTCGTCTCTGCAGCAACAGTGATTACGTGTGGTAGGGTTTATTCCTCCCACTGGATTTACTATGAAAATGTTTCCATTATCATTTACCATGTCATTCACTTGAGTTGCCGATTCAAATCTCCCACTCGAAGTAAGTGGGACCTGATTGTCAGTGTAACCCTGCTCTGGTTCGATCAAGACTCCATCAATTTATAATTGACCGTGCATTGGAATTTCGACCTCAAGTGATGTAATTTCTCATGTTCGACCACGGCACCACTTTCCCAAGCTGTAAACATGTATTTTTCTAAGAGCAGTTAACGTAGTCTTGGTCCAAATACGTGTTTAATGCGCAAATTAATGTCGCATGATGATATGATTTGACTCATTATCACTCTTTAGCTTATATGGCGACGTGTCTTACCAATTTCATTGGAACACAGTTTTACATATATGTGAATCATCTCTCTTCATCCCATAGGGAACGGTTGATAGATTGACTCTAACATTATGTTTATGAACTGCGCTTCCTGAAGTGTGTCATTTGATTTGAATGCCTAGCCCGGCTTATCGTTCAAGGCGTATTGAAGGAAAATTGTTTAACCGACTTTATCCTTCTTCGTTTGCAAACTTATCTCAGAGGTTTTATCCCGTCTTGTTTATTCGTCCCTCTTCAACTCATGTTTTCCTTGGAGCTGCTCACATCATTCTCCCCTTCTTCAAGAAGTTTTGTCCCGAATCTTGCATCGAGAATCTAATATTGCCTTCCGGTGACTTGGAAAATCTGCAATCCTCGTAAGTAGAGGCGTCCAATCTCTAGGATCAAAATGAAACTCGCGTTGATTATCAATGCCTCTAAGTATAGCTGATCCCTTGGGAGCATCTTTAAAGAAAAGATATTCATTGACATCATCATGCAACAACATATCATTCTGGATTTTAATCTCAAGATCTTTGTACACAGTAAGGTTTTCCATGCAAATCAGCCCTGAATGTTTCTCTAACATTATAGCAGATCTTGTATTCATTTGTACACTTGTCATGCAATCTATTGAAGCATGTTCTGCATCTTGAATAGATTCATCCTGGTTTGCATCTTCAGTGTCATCCTCAATAGTATCGCATAGAGAAGGCATTGTATCATATTGGTCTCTTCTTCTTCATTAGGTTCGGTTTCAGAGTATATCACCTCTACTTGCTCAACTCTTTCAGCAAACTTAACTTCACTAGGAGTTGAACAAGTGTATGAGCTGCCTTGGGAAGCCTTGATAGTGGTGGTTGTCTTAGCTTCTTGTTTGGCCTTGGGAGCAATAATTGAAACGTCATCTTGATGAAACCCTTGCAAGTAGAGATTGCGGTAGTAATGACTCGACACAAATCGTCGCCTAATCAACCTTTTCATCTCAGCCCATGCTGCAATCGGACCCTCTCCATTCTGCCTCCTATATATGCATAGCTGATCCCACCAAGTACTAGCATAATCATAAATTTCAAAGGCAGCTAGTCTTACCTTCTTGTGCTCATAGAATTTATAACAATCGAAAACTAGATCTGCCTTCTTCTCCCATTCAAGATATGCTACAGGATAACTTTTCCCATAGAACGATGGAATTCTCATCTTCTCACTTCTCAGCCCATTACCACAATCAAACTTATCATAATTATGTTCAATCAATTCATTGTTGAAGCTGTGCAACTGTACAAGAAGTGCTTGTGCAGAAGATCGAAAATCGCTAGATGATAATAGGTTGTAGTTGGAACTGTCAAACATGCTATTCTCTATTTTTTTTTCTTCTATTTTTCGTTTTTTTTTTTCCAGCAACAGAATTGCATATGCAATAACAATAGCAAAATATGATAGGAAACCTGAAGTTAGAAGCTGAGCTCTTATACCAATTGATATGATTCTCGCCGATGTTAGACGAAAACCCTTGCAAGATGATATCGCTGGACCGTTTCTACTTCAGGTATGGGTGGATGAACCTTGAATCGTTGCTTGGGAAGCAAGAACCTTGGTACGGTGATGACACCACAATCAAGGATGGAAGACTTGATTGATAAGTCGGAGTCGAACGCCACAGAACAATCTAATAAGTTCAAGAGTTCTCAAAGAACCAATAGAAGAAAATTCTTCACCATAAAACTGAATTCAAACTTCATTAAGTAAAATTCGGCCAATTCTTAAAGTGGCTATTTAAATGCTGCAAACTAACCCTAATGTCACCTAGAATAGACTAAAAGAAACTTTTATGGACTTATCTAATGAGGCTTGGTGTTTTTCAGCCCATTTGACCCTTAAATGACCTAATTAAACTAATATAAATAATTAACCCATGGGCTAAATGCCCAACACATAAGTTCAGCTAAATAATTGTAGAAAAACACTCCATCATACTAAATACAACGAATATAAGTATCATAAGTCTTGGAAAGTGTCTTTGATCTTCTTGTCTTGTTTATTCGTCCCTCTTCAACTCATGTTCGCCTTGGAGCTGCTCACATCAACCTTCTTGGGAGATGGCTGGTTCTGCCGAACTAGGTGTTATTTAGGGAGGATAGATTTCTTTTTATCTCAGCACAAAGGAAGAAGATATTAGAACTTAATAAATCCCTAACACCTCCCTATTTATAAGTGGAGCAAAGTGGACAAAAGTCCACTTTGCCCTCCATTACTTCGGCCGGTTCGGCCGGCCACTTCGAGTTAGGGAGGCCCAATTTTGGGTCTCTCATGTAAATTGGGATTTTAGGCCTAACTCTAAATCCCTAATGTGATATTATCCAATTGCCTTAGGTAACAGACTCATATTAATGGACTCCTAATTACGGCGGCCCAATCTTCAAATGCCAACATAACGTATGCTTGAATATTGACAGACACATTTTCTTATTCTTCTCCGTCCTTTATTGAGTTTCCTTCATTGATATCTCCTGATGCTAATGAAGATAGAAGATAACAATAATTTATAAATAATAACAACAATAATATTAATCAAACAAAGAAACAATTACCATCGACTTCAACAAATTTTATATCTTTCTAATTGTCCATTTTTTACATGTAATATGACTCCTATTTATAGTAAAGCCAACCCTAAGTTACATATAATATCTCCTAAATACTATTAGATAAATAATTTAGGAGATAATTCTACGGATAAATATCTTACATACA
Source organism: Clarkia xantiana subsp. parviflora (assembly GCA_036873135.1). Taxonomy (NCBI): domain Eukaryota; kingdom Viridiplantae; phylum Streptophyta; class Magnoliopsida; order Myrtales; family Onagraceae; genus Clarkia; species Clarkia xantiana. Next base: position 10,825,225 of record JAPTYO010000012.1, on the reverse strand, counting down.
ATTATTCCTAATAATAGGAGATAATACATGTAAATAAATATCTTACAGATAAATGCCTAAAAATTAGAAAAAAGCTATTAGATATATATTTCTAAATATCTCGAATATATCCGAAATATTTTACAAATATATTTATTTACTACTCTAATATGCACATGAGCATTTTTGGGAACTTCGTGTCTCGACACATCTGTAAATGACTCGTCATGCGTAACGACGTTATGTCCGGGGTCAAAATCGAGTGTTTACAGGGACCTACACGAGCGAGTGAGTTTTTCCGAGTCGTACCGGCGGCCCAGCCGCTCCAGTCGTACCGTTACTAAACCTCAGGGGTTCCTAGTCGTCCTGGGTTTGAGGCATTTTGGACATTACACTAAAGTGGGTGTGTGCAAATTCAAATAATACATAATTCAACAAATAAAGATAGTCAGTTAAAATAAAAAAATAACTCCACACCTGAAATTACACAAAAATAACCAAGTTAGATCAATGAAGGCAAAATAAAATAAAACTACAAAACTAAAACACGGCAAAAAGTGAACATATTGAGCACGAACCCTCTAACATCCCCAATAGAGTCGCCAAATTGTCAGACCTAAATCTAACCTAAGGCGAAACGTTTTGAAAAACGTGGATTTTAAAAGAGTCACCACTAGTTAATTATTATGCTAACTAGAAAACTAAATTACATAGGGAATAACGAATTAAACACCTAGATTTTAAATCGGTCTACGATTAGAGATTCATATTCGGGGGTTCTATTACGAATTAAAACACATGATAATAATCTCTCACTTTCGATACTTAAATTCACGAAGTGCCATATTCTTTAACCTTTTTTTGTTCAATTTAGTCCCGAAGTTTCAAAATTTCAATTAGACCTATTGTCCAATTGTGGTCAATTTTGAAACTTCGGGACTAAATTGAACAAAAAAAAGGTTAAGAAAGTATTAGAGGGACTAAATTTAAAGTTTAAAGTGGATCACGTGACTTGAACGTGTCAAAAAATGGACTGAATATAACGGCTAGACCAAAACTAGAAAAAATCTGCAAACATATGGTACCTAAACTAGGTAAAAAAAAACATCATGGGCCAAAACCCAAAAGTTGTCAAACATCATGGACCAAAAGACCTGTTAACCCATATATATATAATAAACATTATAAATTACATAACATATAATATACACATCACATAGTAAATACTATAATATTATGTATATTATAATAATAAACAATATAACACATATCACCTGAAGACGACGCCACGGGTGGATTTGGAAATTCGAAGGTGGGCGATGGCAGAGCGGACGGTCGGAGCAGCAGTGGAGGATGGACTTAACGGATGATGAACGGGATGAAGCCGACGATGGCCAACTCTCCATCTCCAAGGTGAAGTATAATTCCTATAGACTACATCAATATACAATACAACAAATATAATAAAATAATCCTAAAAATAACATGCTATGTAATATATTATGTATCCAAAAAGTAATAAATGAACAGAACTTGCATTTTTTTTATTTCCTCCCCCTTTTTTATATGTACCGAGACCACCTATCTACACTAATAAATGGTGAGCTTGAGTTTACTCTAATATGAGAAATAAATAAACTGATTTATACTTCTAATAAATACTAAAATTTAGTCTCCTAATAAATACTAAAATAAATTACACTGATTTATTCTCCTAATAAATACTAAATATTCCAAATACTATATAAATATAATATCCTAATATACGTTGTAGCATTATTGGAAGCTTCGCGCAGGGCCGGTCTAAGAGAGATTGGGGCCTAAAACAAAAATTTATTTCGAGGCCTTATAGTTTGCCCAATAAATGATTGCATAATTACTTAAATTGATTATAATTAAGTTAACTTTGACGCGAGCCCAAAAATAATAGAAAGTGATTTCATTTTTTTTTTCTGAACTGGACATTTTTTTATTATGTGATGAAATGGATTTACTTATATAATAATATGTATTAGGCCTCTTTTTCTTGGGGGCCTAAAGCCCTAGCTTTAGTGGCCTTACCCTTGGGCCGGCCCTCGCGACTTGCCTTATTTGGATACTTCCTTATTTAAGTGCGCCACACGTCACGCGTGTCGCGCGAGGTCCAAAATTAGGTATTTACAGGATATATGGCCATTCTTTAAGAAAGAAATAATAATAATAGTGTGGAACTTTACATGTTTAGTTATAGTGTAAGTACCAAATAGTACCAAATAGTACCAAATTGCTATCTCAAATTACCTAACGTACAATTTGTTGGTTGATTTTCTTAGCAAATTGTTAGTCAAAGTTTTGGTAATATGCAGTTTGCTAATTCGTTAATTTTTTCGTTATTTAGATAAAATATAATTTAAAAAATTATTAAAAAAGTTAACATTCTAAATTTTTACTATAATTCTAATATAATCTCAATTTTTATATAAATAAAATCTCAAATTAAATTTTAAATTGTTACATATTGTATTAAAAAAAATATAACTTAAATATATTATAACCATCAAATTTAAATAATTTTTATAGTGTATGTTTTGAAGAATTTTTAAAATATTTATTTTTACTATTTTGTGTGTTATATTTATTATATAAACCCTAAACCCTATATATATATATATATATTCTTAACCAGAATTATTAAAATTTTATTCTATATAAAACTTCATGTCATTATGTCATATTTTAGTGTATTTTAGCAATTTAAAAAAATGGCCAGAACTTATTTTATGCGCAATATAAAAAGTTTAACTAGTAATTTACTATAATAAAAACCTGGCTAACAAATTGCACGTTCACTTTAATGGGTCTTTCTACTATGCTCCATGCTTGTGGTAGTTCTTTTTTTTTTTTTTTTTACATTTTTCTATTGTCCTAAATGTTAATCCTACATGAAAATTAATATTATTAATAATATGATACAAATATTAGGTGTATTTTAAAAAATTCATATTTTTTCAAAATTTTAAAGTTTTACATATATTATAATTAAGTTCACCCTGGTAGTAAAAAAAAAAAAAAGCAAAAGCATAGTACTCCACAAGCATGATAGAAAAGCCCCACTTTCTTTAAACTAGCAATTTGATTACAAGTCCTTAGCAGGGATGACAAAGGGTCCAAACCCCCCTATTGCCCATTTTTAATTCTCGGGCTTCTCTTATTTTAACTCACACCGTATCCGCACCAAATACTTTCATGCAGTCCATATACACTTTAATTTCTGTATGAATTTAATTGCCTACCACCCTATTCACACCGCGGCAAAATATGGACCACCCGTGATTACCAGTATCGCCTAATTTTATTTTAGTCCTTATAAAAAAAAATCCTAAAAAATTTAAAATATATCATTTCACCCAAAAATTTCAAAATAACATCAATATATTGTGTAAATTAAACTATTATTGGCAGCCGAAAATGTCATCAACAACCGAAAAATTGCCAATCCGGGACTGGAGAGCTTGGATTGGAAGCTCTTCAACCCTAGCTAATTGGAGCCACATGGGATGGAGCCCATGTAGTACTGATCGGGGCAGAGGGTTCTGATGGTGCCCCATGTGGCTCCAATTGGGGCCAATGAAGTTTCAATCGAAGATCTGGACCCAGAGGTGGATGCCTGTACGTGTTTTCAATTTTTATTTTTTAAATAAAAATCAAGTATATGTGTTTATTGATTTTTATCTAAAATGAAATATAATCTTAAATTAAGGAAAATTATATATAAATTACACAAAATAATAGTAGTATGTATTACCCTTGTATAATACATAAGTATAATTATACATGCATCATATATAATAAAATTAAACTTATTCTCAGTACTCTGTCTAACAATTTACATATTTTACCAAATTATTTATAGCACAGATATTACGTACGTACTTTTTCATAATGGTAAACAATCTGAAACAGAAAAGTATAGTAGTTATTGAGCAGGATGAAGTTGTAAGTCGAGGCGGGTAATGAAAGAATGATGTAATGAGCCCAGATACATGAAGTTGCCAATTTTGAGACCACCCGTCACGAATGACAAGTTGGGATCGTAGTAGTGAGCAACCGGGTTGCCTTCCACATCCACCACAAAAGCTCCACCATTCTTTTCAGTTTGCGGCGCCTTCTCATACTTAGTCAACATAGCTCCCCCTTTCCTAACCCACGGGTACTTTGTTGCCATTTTCCAAAAAGGTGTAATCCCCTATAATATATATATATACATTTCAACAACATATCAGGTCAAACAAACTAATTAATTAATTAATATTATAGAGAGAGACGCGCTTAATTAATTACCGTGGCTATACCAATCCAGAAATGCCCTTCTCCATCGTAGCGGATATTATCCGGTAAGCCTGGCAACTTCTCCACAAACGTATCCACCGTTCCTTCTTTGGTACCACTAATGTAATATTTTTTGCATCGTCTCCTGCAAATAAATCCACATTTTTTTTATTATTAAATTCTTCAGAGCTTATTATTACTCCTGTAATTTGTTACAACATATATATATATATATATATATACTTACATGGTGGTTTCACAGAAGACTACAAAATCTTGATTAGGTGAAACGGCGACTCCGTTAGCAAAGTAGAGGTGTCGCACAAGAACAAGGGTTTGTTTGGTGATGGGATCATAGCTCATGAAACGGCCGTAGGGCCTGCCTTCAAATATGTCAAAGACAGCATCTTTGAGTGTGTATTTGTAGGAAGCATCTGTGAAGTAAATGATGCCATTTTGTGCTACATCCACGCCGTCACTCAGTTTAAACTTCACGCCTTCTGCTTCATCTGTTAACACTTCCACCACCCCATCTTGGCTCACCCTCAGGAGTCCCTTCCATAGTTACGTTTGTTTGGCCGAACCATAAAAAATTAGTTATGTTTGAAAATATTACTATTTGTTTATATTGATCGAGAATGAGGGATGATATATATATTACTATATTGCATTCAATTAGCTAGGTCTTTTCTACATCTATATGCATAAATATAATTCTACTTCACATATATTCTGCCATATATTAGCAGTCATTCTAAACTTTAAAACGTACTAGCTATGAAGAAGATTCAAGCCATTAACCATAGTTATAATATTTAATATCTATAGATTTATTAATTTCTTTTATTTAAAACTATATTTTTAACTTTAGATGTATTATCAAAATTAAAGAGTCAAGTAGATATACTTAGATTTACGAACTGTTTCATCCATCTGTAAATGTTGAAGTGAGAAGCTTTCTAAAGACACTAATATCATATTTTAAATATATATATAACATTAAAATGATAATTTTTTTTCGTTAAAATTAATAGAATAAATTATTTAAGAATAAAACACATAAATACTTCTAATATTATATGATAATTCGTAAACATATTTTTGCACAAAATACAATTTAACAAATACTATAGGCAAAAAATTTCATTTAAGTTAAATTCTCTCAACACGCGAGTTAATGTATAATATCTAGATTATGAAGAACAGATATAGTAGCAATACAAATGAGAACAAATTTAAAAAGAATATTATAGTGAAAGAAATCTATACCTACTATATATAGATGGATGATAATATAATGAAATCATTTTTTCATAAAATAATTATTCCCTAATACATATATATGGTCATGATGTTTTTTAAGTTCTTCATCATGTTTTTATCAATTATTATTCATTTCTCAAAATCAAATCTTGAATTCACAAGCATTTGTGTTGACTTCAAAGTTATATTTTAAAAAAAAAAATATATACTTGAATATATATATATATACTAGATATATGCACGCGCTACGCGCGTACGCGTAGTATTGTCCTGATAATCATACATGACTTGATTAACCCAATCCGAGTATATATATATATATATATATATATATATATATATATATATATATTATTAATGTGTGATTGTTTTACTTGCACGACGTTGATAAGTATGCATATATAATGAAAGCTTAGTATTCATCAACTTAAAAGAAATATAATAAGTGATGGATATACATGACCTGAGAAAAATGAATTCATTTAAAGGATATAGTCACTTAAAAATATTTGATTCTTTGAACAAGGTTCGGAATCGTCGGTCCCAAACATCGTCTCAGGGAGTTTAGATCTGTTGGACCCAACTACTCTAAATGAAATTGAGTCCATCGGAACCAAACTTTTACGTGAGTCCATCGGAACCAAACTTTTACGCGAAGTAGTTAGTCTATCGGAACCAAACTTTTTACGTGTAGTGATAGATTTATTTGTGAGAGACATATAAACTTATCTAAGGGAATGTCGAACATTCATTATAAATGTAACATTCAAAATAATTCTAAATGAATAAGTTCTAATTGAAAGTTTGGCTATAAACTTGAGGAAAATTTCTTACAAAATTTTAAGTTTTATAAAGAATTTCAATCGAAACTTAATAAATTCTTTAACTTTTTTCTTTTATAATTTGTGAATTATTGCTTCCTTTGAAAAAAACGTCGTCACAAATTACCAATTTCTTATATTATAATAGGTATAAACGGATCCAGATCATCTTCCACTCTTCATGCCGTAGATCGTGTCTCACCGTTAAGATATTGACGCGTGTACTGTGTGTAATTAATACTTTAGTTTTTTTTTTTTTTCTCAACAAATATTGAGACTAGTGAACCTTATAGTAAAATTATTTAATTTAAATACACGGGTCAAAATTTTAACAGTGAGGCTCTGGGGCAAACCCCAATGGCATGTTTGATTGCATGTATTAGGATATACTAATAGTCTTAGCTAATACTTTGTTTGTTTTGCTTTGGTATTGGTATTAGCTAATACATGAGTAAATTAGCTAATACTCATTTCAATAGTAAATCATGAATTAGTTAAGATACTCAAAAAATCATGTATTAGCTAATACATGGTACCTAATGACCAAAATACCCCTAACCTTACTTAATATATGACAACTACACCAACTTCGGCTCATAACATCGGCCACCGGCGGCCACCGTCCGGACTCTGGCGACCCCCTGCCGGTCTCCGGCGTCCCCCGGCTGGACTCCGGCGATCCCCGGCCGGACTCCAGCGACCACCGACCGGACTTCGGCGACCCCCGGCCGGTCTCCGGCGACCCCCGGCCGGTCTCCGGCGACCACCGACCGGACTTTAACTATTATAATAATTAAAAATGTATATATCTATTTAGGGGCATTTAGGTCTTTTAGTCATTGTATTAGGATATCCTAATACAAAGTTCATGCAAACATTCTATTAGGCAGTGTTATCAGAACCGGACCGGACTAGCGGTTCGACCGGGTTCGAACTGATACCGGTGCCTCCAGCGGTCCGGTTCCAGGAAAAACGAAGGATGTAAACGAACCCGGTTCAACAACCGATTTTCTAGCGAACCGGTCGTTTCTGAGAGGACCGGGCGGTTCACCGGCTCGCCAGTTCAACTTAAAAAAAAAACCCTAATTCTATTTAGTGCAGCCGCCAGGTCCAGAAGCCAGGAAGATCTTCCAGTCCTTCTCCATCTCTATTTAGTGTAGCCGCAGCGGCCCGAGGATCTTCCCAGCTCCGGCTCCGGTCTTCCAACCCTTGTTTGGAAGCTGAAGGTCTTGGATTTTTCCGCCAGAGCAGACCGTTCCAACCTAGCCCTCGCATGGTGGCGTTCCGGAAGCCCATGAATCCAGCGCTCCGTTGTGGGTGATGGATGCCTTGAATTTTAGAAGAGCGTCTTGTTCCGACAAGGACAGGGCGAGTGTCAGGAGTGTTGAAACTGCTATTTTGTAGAAGAGACAGTTAAGTCTGTTAGGAATGTCCAAACCGGCCGGTCCAGGTCGTCAGAAGCAGCGGCAGCGGTTCAGTCCGGTTCAGATCTTCATCAACAGAAATGAGAAACGATGGAGATCTTCTCGGAACCAATTCCCTTTTTATCTAGGTTTATTTGTTAAGTTGATTAGTGGGTCAGTAGCGCAACTACATTTTCGATAATCTCTGTTAGTTTCCGTTATAATTCATGCTATTTAAGTTGATGTATTTTACTTTCTTAATTATCAAGTTATAAAAGTGTTCTTTATTTTAATGAGTGTTCTTCGTTAAAATTGGTTGAGTATTTCGATTCTGATTCAAATCCCAGATTTACTTGCAAGGAACAAAAGAACTGGGAATTCAATACAAAAGCCTCAAGGATTCAACTCTTGTTGCCTATTCTGACAGTGATTTTGCAGGGTCCTCAGATGATGGAAGAAGCACCACTGGCTACACTTTTAAGATGAGTGGAGCTGCCATATGCTGGACCTCAAAGAAGCAACCATTGGTAACCCTATCAAGCACTGAGGCTGAGTATGCGGCTGCATCAATGTGTGGATATCATGTAATCTGATAGCAATCAAGTTGTCCAAAAACCCTATCATGTATGGTCGCAGCAAACACATCAATGCGAAAGTGTTTTTCCTTAGAGAATTGGTGAAGAAATGAGAAGTAAGGGTCGAGTTTTGCTCAACCAAAGATCAAATTGCTGACATAATGACGAAATGATTGAAGAGGAGCTCATTTGAAGAATTAAGATCAATGTTAGGTGTTGTTAAACTGAATTGAAAGCAATCAAGTTCAGTTTAGGGGAGAGTGTTGAAACTGCTATTTTTGAAGAACAGACAGTTAAGTCTGTTAGGAATGTCCAAACCGGCCAGTCCAAGTCGTCAGAAGCAGCAGCGGTTCAGTCCGGTTCAGATCTTCATCAACAGAAATGAGAAACCATGGAGATCTTCTCGGAACCAATTCTCGTTTTATCTAGGTTTATTTGTTATGTTGAGTAGTGGGTCAGTAGCGCAACTACATTTGCGATAATCTATGTTAGTTTTCGTTTTAATTCAAGTTATTTAAGTCGATGTATTTTACTTTGTTAATTATTAAGTTATACAAGGGCTCTTCATTTTACTAAGTGTTCTTCATTAAAATTCGTTGAGTATTTCGATTATGATTCAAATTCTAGATACACTTCTAAGTTTAGTTTAATTAGAAGAGTGAATTCTAATTCCAACAAGGAGGAAAGAGATGAGGAGAAGGAGAAGATAGCAGCGGCCATTGGAGGGCTCATGGTGGTCGCGGTCGAAGAACCCGTACCTGAGCAACTCTTCTTTTTGGGGGAGATAAATTTGCATGCAAATCTCTGCAATTTTTGTGAATTTTGCAGGAGAGATGTTCGTCCTTCTAGAGCATCTTCACCGATGAGGATAATCTGGACATGGGGGCTTGGAGATGTAAACCTTGAATCTTCTAGATCTCGACTGAACCTTGGAGATGAGGGAGAAGAGTGGGGGCAGCTATATTACTTGACCTCTGCTGCTATATTAGTTGACTTCTGCTTTGAATTCTGGCTTTTTTGTTTTAGGACCGGTCGGGCCGGGTTCGAACCGGGTCGAACCGTTCGAACTGTGAACCGGTGACTTCGCCGGTTCGACCCCCGGTCCGGTTCTGATAACACTAGTATTAGGATATCAAAATACATGATTCAACCGAACATTATATTAGCTTAGCATGTATTAGATATCTTAGTCAATACTTAGCTAATAAAACTATTAGAACATCCAATTAAACATGCCCCAAATCTGAATCGACATAGACCTATTCAATTTGGAAGCCGATGCTCCCGAATCTAGTTAGGATTATATGAATTATCGAATCTCAACCCGTTTTATCTCGTGCAGTTGCATGCAACCACTTTGACCTGAGATCTCTAAGATCAACCAATAAGTAACTAAAAAAATCACATCATGCGAAAATAATAAGTAACGAAATAAATTTACTACCTTGTCCGTGTCGGCCACGATAAGATCCCGGTGAAGTCCTAGAGCAAGTCCAAGGGGCCTGCCGCCGGTGTTGACCCAGTCCTCCACCACCGCGTCGGCCGCGCCCACCGCCACTCGCTTTATCCAGCCGTCCGCACAGCCAGTGTAGATGAGGCCCGATTTAGGGTCGTATGCAATATCTTCCGGCGCCGGCAATTTTCCGACGCCGATTCGCTCAGAACCATGCAGGATGTGGCTGTTCACCAGCGACGCCACCGTAGGAGGGCCTGTCAATTCGTGGATGGGCAGTTGGGCCGGATCGAACGAGTCCAAGTGAAAGAGGAGGAATATAGCGGCAAAGACAGGGCCAAGGAGTGACAAAGGCCGCCACAACCACCCATGCCGTCGTCGTCTATTCAGTGGGGCTGCAGCGGTGTCGGGCATGGCTGCTTTCTGCGGGAGAATAGTCCACAATGAGTTGGCAGTAGAGATTATGAGAGTGTCAACTTGATTTTAAGATAATATTTTTAAATGCATACATTGGTGAATATTCCTATGCAACTAGTTTGGCGTATATGTGGGTAACGGCATCAGACTAAACACCATATACTTGGGATTACACCAAATCAATCGATTTATATTATAACAAGTACAAGTTTTGGATTACACATTTAGAATATAATATTATTATTTGTAGACTTATTTTTTAATATTAATATATTCAAAAAATTATATTCATCTAATTATTATTATTGATTGAATTATTATAATAATATAAGTAAATTATAAATATAAATATATATTATATAATATATCTTTGAAAAAATTATCATCTATTATTATAATTAGGGATAAGGGTTCCTTTGATACCACTTATTTGGGCAGAATCCACTTTTGGTACCACTTTTTTTTTTTGTATACTTTTGGTACCAACGTTTTCCATTTTGTACCCTTTTGGTACCTCCGTTAGAATTCCGTCCAAAATGGCCGTTAAACCCCCATGTGAGCTGCACGTGACCAAAAACTAAATTTGGCTAGATGGATTTACCCATAGGGATAAGAGTTCCTTTGGTACCACTTCTTTGGGTAAAATCCACTTTTGGTACCACTTTTTTTTTGTATATATACTTTGTTTTGCAGTCGGACTTATATGGATTCGATATAGAATTGTCCCATATATACATTTCCAACTTTGTTCAGAGCCCTACTTAGTAATGTTGCAACTTATATTTTCGGTCTAACAAAAGGAAACGTCGCATCTTTAAAAGTTTATATTATTATTGCAATATTTTAGGGTGGTAAGGAATGACGTATCTATTTGTGTTTATAGAAAACATTATTAAATTTATAGTGATAGTTTTCACAATACAAAAAGTTAATTTTAACGCCACGGACAAATAATTTTCTTATATATTGCACGAATTTCTAATACTTACAAACATATCTATCATACTATGCACCGCATTATTATCATATATCAACCGATACATGAAACATACATACATACATACATACATACTTACAATAATGGTTTTTACAACGACATATAAATTTCTTCGAATGTGTCAGGCACAAAGTACACAAAAGAAGAGTCTAAGGAAGAGCTGTATGATGACAATGGAAGTTCTGTAATTAACAAAAGGTTCATCAACTGGAAAAAAAAAATAGTGGTACCAAAAATGGATTTTGCCCAAAGAAGTGGTACTAAAGGAACCCTTATCCCTAAGGGTAAATCTGTCAAGCCAAATTTAGTTTTTGGTCACGTGCAACTCACATGAGGGTTTAACGGCCATTTTGGACGGAATTCTAACGGAGGTACCAAAAAGGTACAAAATGGAAAACGTTGGTACCAAAAGTGTATAAAAAAAAAAAAGTGGTACCAAAAGTGGATTCTGCCCAAAGAAGTGGTACCAAAGGAACCCTTATCCCTTATAATTAAGAGTAATTAATATTATCATAACTAAATATAGTTATAGATATTAAAATTATAAAATATATATCTTAATGAGTAAAAGTTGATGTGGCATCATCGTTAATTCTAGTTTTGTTTCATGTTACTTTTAAATTTAATCGAACAAAATTTTTAAAAAAAATTTAGAATAATTCTTTATAGTTTTGTGGATTTTTTTTCTAGTAGAAACTTATCTATAATTTCCGCGCAGCCATCAAGATATTGACAACCTACTCGGAGCCGGTCAAGATAATGAACCCATGAGCTAGTATTGTGTAGGCCTGTCAATTTTGGACCCAATCCGAAATGAAATCGAAATTGACCCAGACTCTGGTCGGGTTTGGATCCCAATTTTGAATGTTCGGATCAGTTTCGGGTTGATCTGAAACTGATCCGGGAAAAAACATGTCGGGTTCAGGTCTTGATATTGGACCCGAACCCGACACGTCTAACTCATATATAATTAAATTATGGATGTTATTTTATATAAAATATTAAAATTAAAATCAAATAAATAACAAAGTACAAACCCTAGCGTCATCAATTTCTGTCTTCTCTCAACTAGTCTTATTCTCCTCAATTTCAAAGGCTCAGTCGGCGCTTAGACATAGTCGCAACTCAACTCACCTGTCGGACCTAAAATCTGACCTATGGCGAATTACGTTTTGAAAACGTGCAATTTTGAAAGAGAGTCGCCACTAGTTAATAAAGGCTAACTAGAATCCTAAATTACCTAAACGAATAACGAATTAAACGCTAGGTCTAAAATCGGTCTACGATCAGAAATTCAAGTCCGGGGGTTCTGTTACGAATAAAGAAAAATTATTTTCTAATTACGCCCTTTCGGTACTTAATTAACCTAATTGCCAATTTTAAAATTTAAATATGCGTTATGACTAATTAATCTAACGATATCAAAAACTAAACTAACCTTCATGCGGAAAATACTATCAACGACAAATATAAACTCTAAAAAAAAAAACTATTAAATATCTAAAACTCCTAATTGAAATAAAATCTAATGAAGTCAAGCATGCTCAAAATCATGATGTAATTTAACAATTATACGTCCTACACATATATACGTACAATTAACGTTCTACACGGTTAAATTAGTTTTAGTTTTTTTATCTAATCACTTAATTAAACATATAATAATCAATAATACAAATAGTTATATAATTAAACAATAAAACAAAAAAAACAAACAAGTAAGAAGACCTTACCTGTGCACTTCCTGGAGAAGAAGGACGAAGCAGTAGAAGATAACAGGACAGCCAAACAGCAGGTCACGACAGCAAACAGCAGGTCACGACAGCGAACAGCAGCGGCTTGATCACGGGCGGTCCGGGACAGCGAGGTCACGACGAATTTAGTCGAGATCCGGACAGCAGCGACGACTCCGACGATACTCCGGCGATGGGCAAGCAAACTCCGGTCCAGCAGCTGCAATCTCCGGCGACGCAAGGAGGACTCCTGGGTGGTGAGGACGGGACAAGCCACGGCCTAGCGGCGTGACTGGCGCGATTTCCGGTGAGTTAGAAGGGGCCGGGACTCAAGAGAAATAGCAGCAGGGAAAGAAAAAAAAACGGGAGGAGAGATGGATTGGATGCACGCAAACCGAGATTAATTTTTATTAGTTTCTGTTTTTTTCTTGTCCATTACATAGATGCTAGGAGTCTATTTATAGGTAAATTAGACCCAAAAATTAGGAAAACATATATTTCTCTAATATGCACTTAATAAATCCGAAAATTATATATATATATATATATATTTATGATTTTTGCCATAAATATATACTATATATTTTCTGATTATTACATCATTTATTGCATATGTATTTTCCTAACTTAAACTGAGCCTATTTTTGGCAACCCCGTGACCTTCCATATTTAAATACTTCCTTTTTTAAACGCGTTACACATAACATTTTTGACGTGTTACGCACGTGTCGCGCGTACCAAAATTAGGTGTTTACAGCTTGCCCCTCTTTGGACGGACTCCCGTAGAATGCATTCGAGGGGGTTTGTCCAAAGACGAGTAAACACTAATTTTGGCTAGGAAATATATCTTTTTCCGGGTCTTCAAGTCTCCAAGGCGACCTGTGGCTTTATTGATGGGGCGAAAAAGTAGAGCCTCGGTCGGCGGTGCCCCTGTTGGCGGTGCCCCCGTTGGCGTGCGAAAAATAGAACCTCCGTCGGCGGTGCCCCTATTGGCGGTGCCTCCATTGGTAGCAGAAAGGTAAAGCCTCCAGTGGCGTGCGGAAAAGTAAAGCCTCCAGTGGCGTGCGGAAAAGTAAAGCCTCCAGTGGCGTGCGGAAAAGTAAAGCCTCCAGTGGCGTGCAGTAAAGTAAAATCTTGATCGATGTTGCCTCCAGTGGCGAGCGACAAGGAAAAACCTCCAGTGGCGTGCAATAAAGTAAAACCTTTGGTGATGATTGGTAACAGAAGACCTCTACGTCAGACAGTACCAACAACCTCTGGTGACGCCTCTAGTGGCGAGTGGTAACGGAAAAACCTCTACGTCAGACCGTACCGGAAAACCTCGGGTGATATCTCTAGTGGCGGAAGACCTCTACGTCATACCGTACCGGAGAACCTTTGGTGATGCCTCTAGTGGCGAGTGGTAACGGAAGACCTCTACGTCAGACCGTACCGGAAAAACCTCTGGTGATATCTCTGGTGGCGGAAGACCTCTACGTCAGACCGTACCGGAGACCCTTTGGCGATGCCTCTAGCGGCGTGCGGTAACGGAAGACTTCTACGTCAGACCGTACCGGGAAAACCTCTGGTGATATCTCTGGTGGCGGAAGACCTCTACGTCAGACCGTACCGGAGACCCTTTGGTGATGCCTCTAGTGGCAAGTGGTAACGGAAGACCTCTACGTCAGACCGTACCGGAAAACCTCTGGTGATATCTCTGGTGCCGGAAGACCTCTATGTCAGACCGTACCAGAGACCCTTTGGCGATGCCTCTAGTGGCGTATGTCGGAGAAGAGCCTCTAGTGGCGTCCGTTGGAGAAGTGCCTCTAGTGGCGAGTGTCGGAGATGAGCCTCTAGTGGCGTCCGTTATAGAAGTGCCTCTAGTGGCGAGTGTCGGAGATGAGCCTCTAGTGGCGTATGTTGGAGAAGTGCCTCTAGTGGCGTGACTTGCGAAGGCTGAACACTAAGGCTTCGTTCGTCGGGGGTGACTCTGATTGTCGGTTGTGACTTGTAGGAACAGACTGTAACAGTCCTACTTGTCCTTGAATGGTGACTCGTGAGAGCAGACTGTAACCGTCCCGTTTGCCGTGAAGTTGACTTTGGAAGGCGCTGTGTTGCGCATGAATGTTTGTCCCTAATTTTTGCCTAAATTGTGCATTGTGCGACAACCTAGCGGGATCTTTTTTCTTTTTTCTCTTTTTTCTTTTCTTTTTTCTTTTTTCTTTTTCTTTTTCTCTCTTTTTTTTTTTTTTGAGAATTTCTCTTTTTTCTCTCCTTTTGCCACGGTCGATTGAGAGATTTCCGACCGTGCCCCTCGATTTTTTTATCTTCTCTCCTTTTGCCATGATTGCAATTTCTGAACTTGCAACCATGCCTCTCATTTCCTGATTTTGCCTAGGCCGCCCTTTCGGGTTTTCAACCTAGCGGAAGCACTCTTTATTTGGTAGCCGATTAAACGGTGGCTGTGACCCGTACTTTATTTTCCGCCTCGATGCGGGAGTATTTGTAGCCCTTTGGAGGGTGGCTGTGACCATTTTCTCACCGTCTTCAATGTTGTGGGAGCTCTTTTGGTTGTAGCCATTTGGGAAGGTGGTTGTGGCCCTTTCATTTCTCGTCTCTGATTCGGGAAACACTCTCTGTGTGTAACCATTTTGAGGGTGGTTGTGGCCCTTTCACTTAATATCCGCCATTGATGTTTCGGGATCGCTCTTTTGACTGTAGCCGTTTGAGGGACGACTGTGACCCTTTCTTTTATTTTCTCGCCCTCACCGGTTTCGCGAGATCACACTTTTTGTGTAGCCATTTTAAGGGTGGCTGTGACCCTTTTTATTCTCCCGCCCTCACAGGGTTCGCGGGGTCACTCTTTTATTTGTAGCCGTTTGGAGGGTGGCTGTGGCCCTTTCACCTATTTCCCGCCTTTGACGATGCAGGAACGCTCTTTATCTGTAGCCATTTGAAGGGTGGCTGTGGCCCTTTCTTTGTAGTCGTTTTAGGGACGACTGTGACCCTTTTTATCTGTAGTTGATTTAGGGACAACTGTGACCCTTTTATTCATCGCTTTCACAAAATATGCATGAGCACTCTCTTTATTTGTACCGGTAGCCAATTAAAGGGCGGCTGTGACCCTAAAAAATGAGTTTTTTTTTCTTCTTTTTTTTTTTTTTGTTTTTTTTTTTAAACGAAAATTTAGCGAAAATAATCAACAACAATTATGTACATGCCCCTAGTGGCAAATCTGAAATTTCTAATTCAAAATATCTTCTAGAGAAGGACTCAGTTGATTGAGTCAAAACGTCGGTCGTGTCGACGCCCATGGATGGACCCTACGTCCAATGAATGACATAGCCAGTGATTTCTAATTGCGGATCTCAAGTGCCCCACTATTACTCAATCTCGTCTGGGGATGCCCCATGGCTAGCACCGACAGGTTCAGACCTCACTGTAAAATGGATGTACGGCTTGCTTCAGGGACGCGTATGTATTCCTTGTATGGAGATTTTGACCACTGGGTGATTTGAATCCTTCATCGGCCGCCTTGATGGGCTTGGTAATCCATGCCTTTTTTGAGTACTTTGTTAGGAACATCGACTCAAGAAAAGGCTGAATTGTCAATCGACTTGCATCATTCCTAAAAAAGGAAAGCCAATTAAATAAACTCAAATGTAGGGATTTATTTATATTGATTAGATCATGACAATATCCCTCTTTCCTATGCGGAGCTCATGATCTTGCCGCGCAAGGAGTACATAACTGAAAAGTTTATTCAACGCAAAAAAAAAAAAAAAAAAAAAAAAAAAAAAAAAACGGATGCAACACTAGGAGGTTTTTCGAGAGACATCATGTGGACGAGGCCGAATGGGTGTTGGCGCCAGCCGACGGATCTGCGTTAAGAATCAAAAGCTTATGGTCAATGAGATCCTGGATCATGTGCCTCAGATGCGAGCAGTCCTCGGTTGAATGACCAATTATCCCCATGTGAAACTCACACTTCGAGTTTGGATCATTGTTGGGTATCCTTGAAGTAGTCTTCCAAACCTCAGGACCAATGAGACCCTGAGCAAGTGCTTTCTGATATACTTCGGTGGCCGACACTGGTAAAGGTGTGAATTTTCTAGACTCCCGCATCTTGTTCACAGTCCGGTTTTCAGGTCCACCCACAGCGGGGGTTTGCGGAGCTTGTGTCTGGTAGACTGCACCTACGGCTGCGTCTTTGGATGACCATTTCTTGAAGCCTCCCTTTTTGGTTATATCCTCTTGTTGACTCCTAGAGGGATCTTCAAGTTTTCCAGTCCGAATGCCATGCTCTACCATTTCTCCGGATTTCACCAAATCAGCGAAGTTGGCTGAAACATGCCCTAACAAATGAGAGTAATACGCCCCTTTAAGAGTGCCGATGAACATGGACACCGCTTCTGCGTCTTCTAGTGGTGGTCGGACTCCGGCAGCCTTCTCTCTCCACGCCTGCATATAGTCTCTGAATGATTGTCCGCCAGTCATCTCCATGCTTTGAAGATCCATGCGAGTCGGAGCAGTGTCCAGATTGAACTTGTATTGGCGAACAAAAGCGTTAGCCATGTCCTCCCAGGTTGAGATATCACCGGCCTTCAAGCTGACGAACCAAACCAAAGCTGCTCCTTTCAAGCTCTCCTGGAACGTCTGGATCAAAAACTTCTCATACTGCCGATAAGGGGCCATCTTTGCAAGGTAAATCCTCAGGTGGACAATGGGATTACCGGTGCCATCGTACTTCTCAAAGTCGGGGACTTTGAACTTCTCTGGTCTTAACATGTCGGGGAAAAGGCATAGGTCGGAGTAGCCAATGCCTCCATATTGCTCAAGTCCGGACAAAACCTTCATCTTTTCCTCCATTTTCTTCAAGCGGCGATCCTGTTCGGATTCGATGACAGGTGACGATGTGGCTGCCTTTGTGCCGCTTGCACCTCCTTGGTTAACATCCCCATACATTACCGTCGGTTTCGGAAGGACACGCGGCTTTGATGCAGATTGATCAGGAATGACCAAAACAGGGGGTTGGTCATGAGGGGGTTCTACCGTGGCGTCGGGAAGCACAGTTGTAACTGGCATTGGAGGTCCAGTGCTTGCCACGGGTGTTGTGGAGGATTCTGGACTCGAGGTCGCTGTCAGCAAGGGCGGTTTTAGAGTATCGTTGGTTGATCGAGCCCCGAGGAGTTCCATGATGCGCTCCATGTTTGCAGACATGGATGCCATAACCTGATGCATTTTAGCATTAGCCGTCTCGACCTCGGCTATTCGTTCCTCTTGTTGCTGGATCTTCTGAGCGTCCTCCATGTTAGTGGTTTGTCGCGTGATGGCCAGTAATACCTGCAGAGAAAAATGTAATATTCAGAATATGGAACACAAGATATCATGAATGATTGTTTTGAAAGTAATGTGTCATTCAACTCATCATCTTTTGAAAAAAAATGCTTTGTAAAATATGTTTCTAAGACACTTTACACAACTCGGAATTCGGTCAATGAGCGTCGAGTACTTGCCCCATAATCCGAGCGATGGTAATGCAACAAGGTTTTTCAAAATGGATCTGATTTTTACCACTTGTTCGGATTTTGGAACGAGCACTTAACCCTGACGTTTATATTTTGAACGATACTAGCACTCCATTCCACGCGGTATTTCTTCAATAGTTTCGCTCTGCATCCGTCATGCGGTCCGAACCTGGTCAACGCCAGTCTTGAAAAATGGTAGGCCCGCGATACAAGGGCAATTGTGCAGTCATTTCATTTTTCGAAAATGGTGTGTAAAGCGTTTTAGAAACAACGATTTAAATGACACATTTTTTGAGAATATGATGTATGCTTGTAACGTAAATCTCCATTAATGCGCGTTGTACAATCATATATGGTATAAAAAAATAAAGATTACATCGAGACCCATGTCCTATACATGAAAAATTCTAGGGGTCGAGAACAATTAGAATAAAAACACACGCAAGTACGCATAGCGGCAGGGTCGAAGCTTCAGGTGTGTATTTTTGCTTTGTTCTACAAGGTAGGCTCCACTGATAGGTTCCCGACAAGGTGGTTTCCTCACCCCATCATAGGGATCATAGGACCTTCGCAAGCGAGTAGAGTTTTTCCGAGCCGTACCGGCGGCCCAGCCGCTCCGGTCGTACCGTACTAAACCTCCGGGGTTCCTAGTCGCCCTGGGTTTTAGGCGTTTTGGTGATTATTCTAAAGTGGTGTGTGTGTGGGTTCAACAAAGAAACATAAGTTAGTAAAATAAAAAGTTCCGCACCTACCACAAAAAAACCCAAAGTTAGAATAACAGAGTTATACACAAATAAACTAAAAAAATGGCAAATAAGAAAATATACAAGCCCGAACCCTCTAAGTATCCCCAGCAGAGTCGCCAAATTGTCGGACCTAAAATCTGACCTATGGCGAATTACGTTTTGAAAACGTGCAATTTTGAAAGAGAGTCGCCACTAGTTAATAAAGGCTAACTAGAATCATAAATTACCTAAACGAATAACGAATTACACGCTAGGTCTAAAATCGGTCTACGATCAGAAATTCAAGTCCGGGGGTTCTGTTACGAATAAAGAAAAATTATTTTCTAATTACGCCCTTTCGGTACTTAATTAACCTAATTGCCAATTTTAAAATTTAAATATGCGTTATGACTAATTAATCTAACGATATCAAAAACTAAACTAACCTTCATGCGGAAAATACTATCAACGACAAATATAAACTCTAAAAAAAAAACTATTAAATATCTAAAACTCCTAATTGAAATAAAATCTAATGAAGTCAAGCATGCTCAAAATCATGATGTAATTTAACAATTATACGTCCTACACATATATACGTACAATTAACGTTCTACACGGTTAAATTAGTTTTAGTTTTTTTATCTAATCACTTAATTAAACATATAATAATCAATAATACAAATAGTTATATAATTAAACAATAAAACAAAAAAAACAAACAAGTAAGAAGACCTTACCTGTGCACTTCCTGGAGAAGAAGGACGAAGCAGTAGAAGATAACAGGACAGCCAAACAGCAGGTCACGACAGCAAACAGCAGGTCACGACAGCGAACAGCAGCGGCTTGATCACGGGCGGTCCGGGACAGCGAGGTCACGACGAATTTAGTCGAGATCCGGACAGCAGCGACGACTCCGACGATACTCCGGCGATGGGCAAGCAAACTCCGGTCCAGCAGCCGCAATCTCCGGCGACGCAAGGAGGACTCCTGGGTGGTGAGGACGGGACAAGCCACGGCCTAGCGGCGTGACTGGCGCGATTTCCGGTGAGTTAGAAGGGGTCGGGACTCAAGAGAAATAGCAGCAGGGAAAGAAAAAAAAACGGGAGGAGAGATGGAAATTTATTATATGCCGCCGCGGAATGGTACCGCCCTTTCCTAAAAGAGTAAGTTTTAATTTAAAAAGGAAAGTTAGTTAAAAATATTAAAAAATTATAAATCCATGACCTGCTATAGAAGGTTAAAGAGAGAGAAAATGTAATTTTAATTTTCTCAATTTTATTTTAAAATAAAAATCAGAATTTTATCCTAAAAAAAAACATTTGTCCATTTGTGAAAAGGATAAACAGCCAAGTGCCGAGATAATTTTTTTTTTTTTTTTCAAAATTATTTTTTACTTCTTTTTTTTTTGTTGTATTTGAACAAGTGGTCAGACCGTATTCGAGTCGGTTCGTCCGGACGAAGTAGAAATTGGTTCTCTCACCGGTTTAGTTTTCAGTTTGATTCTAATAACATGAGATTATATACAAAGATATTATTAATTTTTATAAATAAAAAATAGGTCATACTTTTTTTAGCAATATATATATATATATATATATATATATATATATATATATATATATATGTATATATATATATATATATATATATATATATATATATATATATATATATATGTATATATATATAAAGAGAATGCATTTACGGAAACAAAAAAAATGCATTTACTTAATAACATTGTGGGAACAGATCCTTTGGTTGCAGAAGCTCTAGCAGTTCGTGCTGGTTTGGTTTTACAACAAAGGTTTCCACATGTTTTGCATCTCTGGACTGACTCACAAGTTTTGGTGTCTTACCTCGATCATTCGGACTCCTGCCCCTCGTCTTTGTTTGGTTTTTTTTCGGATATTTTGACTCTTTGTAGTAGTTCTTCTGTAATAGTTAGCTTTCATCCCAGATGTGGGGTTCAGTTAGCTCACAGACTAGGAAAAAAAGCAGCAAGGGAAGGGATAACAGGTCTTTGGGTTGATTCTGATATTCCTCCTTCCTTGTTTGCTTAAACTGTATTGTGTTCCCTTTTATATTAATATAAGCATCGTTTACCAAAAAAAAAAAAATGAAAAATAGTAGCTGAAGCAACATACTGCTTTTATTTAATTGAAATTAACTGATAAACTTAATTAAAAATCTAACATTGGCCACCCAATTAATATTAAATAAATGTCCTATAAATTTGAAAAATACTTAAGAACGATCTTGCTCGTAATGCTCAATCTTCCACGGGTCACCCCTCCGAATCCTGAAAGAGTCCCAACTAGAGAAATGAAATCCACAATCCTTATGTAAACCTCGTGAGATATCAGGATCAAAACCTTTTGGAAGACCCTAAAATACTTGTGGGAAATCTTCATTTTGTCCTTCATATTTAAACTGCAATGAATTGATTGGACTCGTTTTACTACTGATATTCACTTTTTCATCTTTCCCTGACACTTCCACTGGAATGTCTTCTTCATCTACTTTATAACGCAAAAAAAACTCTGGGTCATGCTTTTTTCTACTAGTCATAAATGCTAAAGCAGCTTCAACATCACATTTTCTAAACTCTAATGCTCTATCACGATAAAGACGGTTATATAGATCCGTGGGCATGAAATTCAACTTGTCGAGTCCACCAGCCTTCCTGGTTAGGTAAGCAATTATTTTATTTGTTCCAACTCCTGCGATTCTTAACGTTTTGGAAATTTCCACAACATCGTCAGAGATGTTTCTAAAGCACCACAAAAATTGAACATGCTCTAGAGGCGTTAAGTCGTGGGAATGGTTATCGTTGAACTTCTTAACATTCCACATACCATTAGACTTGTTGTATGCAACTGTAAAGCATGCTTTGCAGTCAAACCTTGTCTCTGGTCGAGGATTGTATTTCATTCTAACCATGTCCAGTTTCTTAGCACGCCTAATTCCTTCACATGGACACACCCATAACCTTTTAGTTATTTCACCTTTAGCATTTCGCTTGAAATCGTGTTTTCTAATACCAAAACCATGCATCCTTGCCCATTTCGCTTGAAATCGTGTTTTCTAGCACAAACATGACATTTATATATTGTTTCGTACAAGATAAAAATACTTATTTCGTTCTATGTGTATTTGTTTTGGCGCATATTTGTTATATGAATTACCTATAATTAATCTTTTTTTATTAGTTTTGTTGGTCTCCTTAAGAGACAACAAATAAATCTTAATTGATTTATTTGTTACTCGCAATATAAAACGAAACTTAAAATTTTATAATTAAAATCGCACGAGCGGAGGACATGTTATTTTTCTTAAATATATAAAAATGTAATTAAAGTAGTACTATATATTTTTTTTTAAAAAAATTATTTACGATATACAATGATAACAGATACAAAAATAAATTAAATTCATCTACAACAAAATATTTTAAGTATTATCGGAAAAAATGTGTATTTAATTCTATATTTAGTTCGGCAAAAAATCACTGTATTTATTTGTGTTTAAGTTTATGTATATATATTGGCCAAAAATAAGTTTATATATATATATAATAAGAGTACTAAAATTATTTAGCATAAAAAATTGTAATACTATAAAAAATTTTGGGTAATTTGTTTTTATTGTTAAGGATTAAATAATATTATTTATATAAAAGTAAATAATAAAATATCAATAAATATAGTTTAGTAACCTGCAACTTATTTGATAGGTAATTTATTTATTTTTTAATATTTAATAGTTTAAGACATTTATAACCGTTTTAAAACATTACTATTTTTAGAAGGCAGGAGAATTTCGCTGGGGCACCGAAGTGGCTCCCGAGGAGAGATGGATTGGATGCACGCAAACCGAGATTAATTTTTATTAGTTTCTGTTTTTTTCTCTGTCCATTACATAGATGCTAGGAGTCTATTTATAGGTAAATTAGACCCAAAAATTAGGAAAACATATATTTCTCTAATATGCACTTAATAAATCCGAAAATTATATATATATATATATTTATGATTTTTGCCATAAATATATACTATATATTTTCTAATTATTACATCATTTATTGCATATGTATTTTCCTAACTTAAACTGAGCCTATTTTTGGCAACCCCGTGACCTTCCATATTTAAATACTTCATTTTTTAAACGCGTTACACATAACATTTTTGACGTGTTACGCACGTGTCGCGCGTACCAAAATTAGGTGTTTACATCACCGAATCACAGACCTCACGCACATGCACGACTCACAGTAATCAGAGACAGCAAAGCAAAAATCTCAACCGCGTTCGACTCTAAGTCACTCCGAAAGAATCATTGATATGATTTATGAATTGCATATTCTAATTCCCGACGCATCAACCGATGACTCGAAATTGACGATTGGATTCTCCACGACGGGGAAAGAAATTATTTACAGAGACATGAAGATGGAGTTCTTTTAGGGTGGAGCAGCAAATAACGATCTAAGAGAAAGAGAAATGTTGGCTACAAATATGGAATGGGAAGAGTGTTGGAAACAGGGGGACAATCACTACAGAAACAAAACAAGAAGGTACATGCTATGTAACGAATTACGCAACGATAGAACACACGTACCTATAAAGATTTCCGTAGTCCCAGGAACGTGACGGGGAATTCATGGTTTGCGGACGGGTCCTGTAGGAACTCTTGTGAATGAGTAATCTAAGAGGAATGATTTCCACAGCAAAGCCTCTTTTCAATCGGTCACTGGGATAGATCTCCGAGGTAACTGCTTGAAGCAATTTGGCACCTCTTTGCTCTTGATGATATTCGGCCGAACCACTTTGTATAGGGAGGAGGGATTTCTTTGGTCTCAACTAAAAGGGAGAAAGTGATTAACACCAAATAAATCTCTATCACACTCTATTTATAAGAGTGGTGGCCTGGTGGGTTAAAACCCACCAAGGGTAAAACCCTTAAGGTTCAGTCAGCCATGTTAAAAGTGAGGCCCAATTTCGGGCCTCTCATGTTAATTGAGATTTAGGTCCAGCCCAAAATCCCTAATGTGACATTTCCCAAATTACAATTGGTATGCTAGGCTTATATTAAAGGGCTCCTATTATGGCGGCTCATTCACCAAATGCCAACAGCTCCCACTCGTTGGAATGAGAGGGTTCCTGTTAATATGTTGTCGACCAACACATCAACATTTGTTCATCGATCCATTCTAGCTTCTGAGTTGTTCATATGAGGTTTGTCGTGCGACCGACAGACACAACGGACATTGTGCTACTCATCAGCTAAGAGTGTTGTAGCGTCCGCGGAACGTTGATTCCCAACCTGTTATCAACCTATTACTTCTTTGTGCCGCGCTGTATCCCTGGTCAAGTGTTATTCTCCAATTGCCTAGTTTCCCCAAAGGAACACTTCTCCAAGGCATCCGTACAAGTATTCATAACTTTAAACTAATATCCGGCTGGTGGCCACCTAAAGAATACAAGAGTCGGAGAATTACAGGTGTACATGACCATCTCCATTGCTTATAACCTTATTCAAACTCAACCGATTTCCAGTACTTGGTCACTGGGCCTTTTTGTTCGGGCACTGCGTTCATACGCTTGGAGGCGAACATTGAACCCAACCTTGGATATGAGTTCTGAGTGGTAAGAATACTTCGGGTACTCCTTTAGTAAGCACCCGGGATCAACCACACGCTCAAGCTGAAGAAGTTCGCGACCATCAGAATCTCAGAAGATTCCACCTAGCACAACCGAGCCTGACCCCGTGGTCGAACGTGGCACACGCAGTATGAAGTGCGCGTCGATAGCATAACCTGAACTTACATATTGTCAACCATGGGAAATATCATATGCTATCGTAGATTCTCATCTAGCCCAGAATGTTGTGATTGACGAACAAAGTTCATCACGACGATCCGCAAAACTTTCATCATGTCGTGTAACCCCGAAACCAAATGATTGTTTTCCTTTAACAAGGTTTATCTTTCGAAACACCATGGTTCTTAGCCGGTCTTGACATGGCTGAGGTTCCCCCTCCATTAAGACGACCATGCCCGTGTGACGAGGCAAGGTCCACATTCGACATATTATTGGAGATTTTACGCTCCTACGACTAGTTATAGACCGTCCATTCGAGGTAATTTAGCAATTATGACGTCGTAAGATCATATACTCAAACTGAAATTCATTTCATTCAAATATTACTTCAAATTTCAAAAATATTAATGACACATTACATGCCTCTTATGTTAGATTACGGGGAGTAATCACTACGGAAACTTAAACATGGTATGTGCTAGTAATATCAATTACGTAGCGAAAGTTTACACATACCTTAAGAGTAACCGTATTCCAAGATCCTTGGTGAAGGGAGTTCGCGATCCTCCGGTCGGGACCCATAGAGGTTCTTGTTAGAGAAGCCCTACGTGGTGCAGCTCCACAGCAAAGCCTCTGATCGATTCTTGGCACAGGGACAGATCTCTGGAGAGTTTGCTCGAAAGCAATTTGGCACACCCTAGGTGTTATATGTTTCGGCCGAACCTTGTGGT
The DNA here is from genome assembly GCA_036873135.1 of Clarkia xantiana subsp. parviflora. NCBI lineage: Eukaryota > Viridiplantae > Streptophyta > Magnoliopsida > Myrtales > Onagraceae > Clarkia > Clarkia xantiana. The sequence goes on along the minus strand of JAPTYO010000012.1, from coordinate 10,799,491 downwards.
GTGGGAGGAGGTTTTTTCTCTCTAAAACACTCTTGTGAGGGAATTATGATTAACCCTAAAATTTCCCTAACACCTCTTATTTATAGGAGGAGTAAAGTGGACAAAAGTCTACTTTACCCCATCTCTATATTTCGGCCGGCCTATGTAATTGGGGAGGCCCAATTTTGGGCCTCCCATGTCAATTGAGATTTGGATCTAGTCCAATTACACTAATGTGACATTTACCCAAGTTCATTAGGTAAACTATACATATTATGGGCTACCAATTACGGCGCCCATCACCATATGCTTACAGCTCCCACTCGCCGGAATGGGAAGGTGCCTGTTAATGTATTGTTGTCCAAATCCGCATCAACATTTCTCCCCTTTGATCTGCTCCTTGCTTCTGAATAGTTCATACGAGGTTTGTCGTGCGACCGGCGGATACGACGGGCGTCGTGCTACTCACAAAAACGTATCCATTAGAGGTTTCAGATTATCTTATAAAGATACTTTTGAGACCCCTAGGTCCCAACTTGTCGAATCGGCTGTCGCTTTGATGCGTGTATGCTGCACAACCCCAAAGTCGCAGCCTGGTAAGATCCACCTCTTTACCAGTCCACAACTTTTATGGTGTTGTGTCCACCGATTTAGAAGGAATAAGGTTTACTACATGAGTGACTGTCAACAACGCATCATCCCAAAAGGAGATGTTGAGCTTGCAACATCATGGTCCTAACCAGGTCCAAGAAGTGTATAATTAAGATGCTCCTCCTTACCGTATCTGTAATGGAATTTTAGGGATCTTCGTTTAACAGACAATACCACTTTCATTGCATACTTATTCTAGAGGTTTTTTCCACCTCTGATCGTTCATTAGGTTCTAACCTTTTGCTCGTATTTATTCTCCACGATAAATTATATCAGTAAATCCAAAATGGATATTTGCAAATGAAAGTTTATTTCGAGTTTCAAATCAAACACTTCTCGTTAAATTTGTACTCCGAATCGATGTGTCCGGTCTATCGGGGGACACATGTGCTATGCGCGCAACACGTGGGTTGTTACCCATGGTGTAATCGTTTTGTTTCCAAAATTTATCTTAATCGGTTTCACACAAGTTTGTCGTTCCGATTTAATTATTTTACGGAGTACTAATAAATAATGAAGATTAATCGTTCGCGCTCATTTGGCAATGTCTAGAATGGTTAAGCGTTGCAAGGTGAAAATGAATGAATACTCAGTTCTAGCATTCAATAAAGATGCCCAATAAGATCCCAATTTTAACAAGGAAACTCATCAACCATAGAGTACAAAATACTGATAGAAATGGAACAGTTCAAGCAAGCAATGAGAGATCGTTCGTCCAATCCCTTTTATTCTGTGGTGTCATCATCTGGGTTTTACGCTCCTTCATCACCTCGGTTCTGTAATTCAAAAAGTGGGATCGAATTACAGACCAGGACGTAGGAATTCAATGAGAATATATGACTTTCGTCATTGTTTCTCAGAACGTACCTCAGGAGGATTAGTATATGCAGATGTCAGGTGGCCTTTTACCCCACACCTAAAGCACATACGAGTTTCCTCCTTACGTGCTCTTTTCTTATGCATGTTCTTACCACAACTTGCTTTGGTCTGAACTTTCGTTGTTTATTTGGACCAAGTGACTTGTTAGCCTTCTTTGGAAGGTCTTTTCCATTTCTCTTGCGCTTACCATTTTGCTGTGTTGGAAAGGATGATGCGATATGCATCTTAGCTCTGGGCTTTTCAGCCTTGAGTCGATCCTCTTCCAACTCTAGATGAACTCGTATTACCTCGAGCCAATCGAGTTGCGTAGCATGGGTAAGGTGCATTTTTATGTTGCTCCAAGAGTCCAGTAAAGAGCGAATGACACATTGGATCTTTTGTTCCTTAGACAGAGTCTCCCCTGCCTCCTTGAGTTCAGCGAGCATGTTAGACATGTGCCTAATGTGCTGCTTCATGGTATGCTGATGATTCATTTTGTATGAGTCTAAACCGATGTTTAACGACCGCTTATGGGCTGTGGTGTATACACCAAACCCTACTTTGAGACCATCTCACAGGTCTTTAGCAGACTCAAGGTAATCATACCCATAGAGTATGTCATCCTCTAGCATAGTCATCAAGGCGGAACGAACTTCAAGGTCCTTGGCATCCCACTCGTCATGGGATTTCCTTTGCTCATCAGTGAGGTCTCCCTCGGGCCTAACTTTCTTAGAAGTCAAATGATCCAAACCTTTCATCTCAGTAACCACCATATTTACACGCTTATTCCAAATCTTATAATCGTCGCCATTCAATATGATCCCCTTATTTATTTGGGAGATCACATTGCTAATCGCAGCCATCGATACTAATACATTCATAACCATACGACAATCAGGGAGAAAATTTAAAACATTTTGAAAATTGAATTGCATATATCGGATATCTATGAGATAGAAGGCGAACAACAATGATTCCTCAACCATCTAGCCAACCCGACCACCATTAAACCAATGGAACGAGCTCCCCTCGCCCGGAACCCTACCCCCGGACGATATTTCGTCCGGGGCTCGCCCTTGGAGGCCATTTATCAACACTTAGCCATATCAAGGCCAACTTATATTACGAAACTGCCAAAGCCGGACCAGGAAATCACTAGAACCAAGGCAGTCTAATAGGAACTCTATAAATAGAGATCTTTTCCCCTCATTTGAAGGTAATCCATCATTCTCTCTCTAAGCTCATTACCACCCTCTAAAGCTTATACTTACTTAAGCATCAAAGTGGGCTTACCGGGATCCCCCGGTGCCCCTTTGCAGGTAACCAAGGAGAGGAAGCGAGGAAGCGAGAAGAAGAAGCCCACGAAGTAGAGATTCGGGAAGGAGAAAGCCCAAGAAGGAGAAGCTCGAGAAGAAGAAACCCACGAAGGAGACTCCTGTGCAAACACGCATCACGCGTCAAAATGTCCTGAGGAACTCATGCAGGCATCTATAATTCTACTTCACTAGTAAATTATCACATGCGGCTACATCCTCGAACAATCATGCATACGCGTCATGCGTGATCACACCACATCAAACATGCATATTTGGCGACTGAATTTCGATTTAAAAATATTTTGGGCTGACTTGCAATTCACGGTATCAATCAGTCATGCGAACTTCCAGACATGGATCCTAATCAAGATCACTCAACACAGCATGTCTATCCTATTGCGCAACTCACTAATTGAAAACAGGGCTCCTCCCCCAACATGCAATATCCAGCTAGTTTGACATAGTCAAGACGCAATTCTACTCAAGCAATTATATAACATATATAACAATTGCAATTCAGCCCAAAAAATGATTTAGTCCCATAATCACGCATTTCCGAGATCCATCCCCACAATCGAAACTAGGCATCATGTTTGAATATAATTTAAAAAATGTCAAACCAATTCGCGTTGTGTAGGTAATTTTAAAAGTCGAAAACATTTGGATTTTGAAATTTGACCAACCTATTTTCAGTTGACATGGGTCGATCCGACCAAAATAGTCTGGTTCAGTCAATTTCGGTATGTCCGGTCCGACCAGTCTAGTTCGGTTCGGTTCAATAGGTTATTCGGTTCAGTTTTTCACGCAAACCGGGTCGGTTTGGTTCGACCCATTAGTGTACCTGGTCTGACCCGACCCGAATGGTTTGGCCCGATTAAGAAAACCCGGGTCGGTCGACCTGACCAGGTTGGACCGGCGGAATCTGACCCGGTTGGCCCGACTGGACCGGTTCGAGTTCCATCGGTTATCCGAGTCAGTCGACCCGACCCAGATGTGCAAATTGGACCGGCTCATTTACCCATAGGGTTCGACCAAAATAAAACTTGTGGACTAAGTAGGGTTTTAAAATCCACTAAAAACTTAACTTAGCCACCAAGTAATATTAACTATAGATATAGTTTCCAAATATATTTACACAATATATATATATATATATATATATATATATATATATATATATGATTTCTTATATTGGCCGAAATTTATATATATATATATATATATATATATATATATATATATATATATATATATATATAAATTTCGGCCAATATAAGAAATCATATATATATATATATATATATATATATATATATATATTTATATATTTATTGTCAAGATTCTATAATAGGGATATAAATCTATCAACAATATATTTTCTCAATCTTAGGCAACTAATATCTATCAATAATATCTAACTTCCCTAAAATCATGCTAGAATATATCGATAATTAATGTCACAATTGTCTTGTGCGCCTAACCCTTATTTGGGACGAAATTTATCACATGGAGCCGAAATTATTAACTAATTTTAACATGTAATTTTCGGCCAAAACACTAATTTTAGGGTTAGTGGTCAAATTTCTAGATAAAAAACTAAGATAAATAATCCAAAGTTCAATTTTGATAAAAGTCATTTTTTTCTTGAAGATCATGAACATCCAGTTTTACTAAAAACACAAATTCATGAACATTCAGTTTTACCCAAAATTCAAGATCACCAATTTTATCAAAAACATGAACTCCCTACACAGTCTCTGATACCATTGTTGGAAACTGGGGGGACAATCACTAAGGAAACACAATTAGAAGGTACATGCTATGTAATGAATTACGCAGCGGATAGAACACACATACCTATAATGCTTTCCGTAGTCCCAGGAACGTGACGGGGAGTTCACGGTCTGTCGAACGGGTCCTGTAGGAACACGTGTGAAGGATCAATATACGAGGAATGGTCTCCACAGCAAAGCCTCTTTTCAATCGGTCACTGGGATGGATCTCCGGGGTTTCTTGAAGCAATTTGACACCTCCTTGTTCTTGATGATATTCGGCCAAACCATTTTGTATAGGGATGGGGGATTTATTTGGTTTCAACTAAAATGGAGAAAGTGGTTAACCCCAAATAAATCTCTAACACACTCTATATATAAGAGTGGTGAGTTAAAACCCACCAAGGGAAAAACCCTTAAGGTTCGGCCGGCCATGTTATAGGGGAGGCCCAATTTTGGACCTCTCATGTCAATTGGGATTTAGGTCCAGCCCAAAATCCCCAATGTGACATTACCAAATTACACTTAGGATATTGAGCTTATATTAAATGGCTCCTATTACGGTGGTCATTCCCCAAATGCAACAAAGAGCAGCAGGCAGCGGCCAACGACCAAGGAGAAACAAATGGATTTATGGACAAGTTACGGGTTGACCCGGCGACCCGCTAGGTCTGGTTCAGATTCTGAGGTCTGTAGTGTTATGAAGTTCAAGTTGAATTCAGATTGACTGCATATTGACCCGCGGGTCACGAGTTTCGGGTCACGGGTTACGGGTCGACCCGATTTGACAGGCCTAGTATTGTGTTTGTATGTGGCGCTAATGGATTATATGAAGCATACAAAATAATGAAATATTATGGGTGATAATTTGTGTTATTATGCATCTCATCTCAATAATGGCGTCGTGTTAAATTTATTGAATGCGAATAGGTATGGTAAGCCTACTATGCCATGTTTTATAAACAAGAACATGACACACAATTTTTTGTGTGTATTCGTGATAGTAAGTTATTCAAATGTATATTTATATACAAGATCTATAAGAAAAATTCAAAATAACGATATTATATAGTAAAAAACTATGAATTAACATATAGAGATAACAAACTCCAAAAATAAACCATTAATTGGAATTTAAATTTAGCAGCACAAATTTATCGTGTGTACCTTGATGTAATATCTAACATGAACACGACACTAAAATTATATTATGTTAATCGTGTTCTTTTTATCGTTCTGTCGTATACTTGCGTCATCAATATTAATTTTTTGTATGCGTTTTATCTAGTTATTGTATTGTATGAGATATTGCTAGTACTAAATATCAGTGTTATAAAAACCTGACCGGGCGTCAGAACCGGTGAGGGGTCCGGTTCCCGGTTCGATCAGTTCTACCCGATTTGAACCCGGTCCGACCGTTTCAGTCACTTTATAACCTTCCCCTCCCAGCTCTCCTGTTCTCCTTCTTCGAAACCCTAATTTCCTTCCCCCCTTTTTTACCCACAGCCGTTCCCTTTCTTCTTCCCAGCCGTTCCCATCAGTTCCTTCCCTCCCCCTAACTTCCCAGCCTTACACCTCCCTTTCTTTCCTTCTTTTCCATGAAATCGGATGATTCAGATCAAATCCCTTCCCGTGGAGGCAAGCCGATGCATTGAGGACGTGAAGGCTTAGTAGAGGCAGGGTCGTGAGCCGTGGATGATGTCGAACGAATCTTCAAGTAAAAACTAGATGTCGTCACTCGTCGACCCACGCATGCCAATGAATTTGATTTAGGGAGATGAGCTGAGTCTTAATGATATTATTTCAACTCCATTCCAAGTCGGGATGAATCAGCTCTGTTCAAACCTGCTTCGGCCAAACTCCAAGTCAGGATGATTTCAACTTCTTTTTTTTTTTTTTTTAATACTGAATCGGCGGACCGGCAAACCGGCCAGTCCGAACAGAACCGGCTGATTCATTAAAAACCGGCCTTTCAAATCGTGTTCGCTTACGTTCGAACTTGTTCGAACCAGACCGTAAAAGATTCCGATTTCGGTTCGAACCCGGTCGGACCACCGGTCTAGTTCTGGTAACACTGCTGAATATCACGTGGGTTGACTCACGACTGTTAGGATAAAGATACTCTTCCTTATAATAACAGGTTAAAGATACTACGCAAAAATAAATTATTAAATTAAAATATATAAAATAAAATCCAAGATAGAATTATTGAGATATAATATTACAATCGTATAATACCAAATTCATTTTTCCATAAAATATGCACGTTTATTTTGACTTGTTTCGAAAGTTGCTCTCAAAACTTTTTCAAGATTTTATTATTTTCAAATGATCTTACTTAAAAAAAAAATACATTATCCTCATAAAAAAAAATATTAAATGTATTTGCTAGCTCAAAACAATTTGCTTCTCACTTAGATTTTGTTCAACTTTTAATGGTTAAGGTCCACTTTTTGCACGAAATATATTGTTCATACTACATTTTTTTTTGTTCAATTTGGTAACAAACGTTTCCATTTTGTATCGTTTTCATACCTCCGTTAAAGTTTCGTCTATTTTGGCCGTTAGAAGTCACGTACTGTGCACGTGAGTGGCCCTAAACTTTTAATTTTGTTCAATTTAGTCGCTTAATATATTCCTAACTTTTAATTTATTCAATTTAGTCCTCAAATTTTAATATCGAATTATTGACTCAAATTGACCCAGCCAAAATTGGAACTAGGTCCCAATTAACATAGTCACGGTATTTTCATGCAAATATATAATATGACATGAGGTGGACCTTAACTCTTCTTTAATCAATCCCTATCACTTGGTCAATGTAGTAGCATTTTGAACGTATTTAATTACATTTTTAATTTGTAAATGATCTCATGTGTCAGTGTATATATGCGATAACTTTAGTAATTATATGATATGATATGATTGGATAAAATTAGAGACGTTGCGATGATATTCTTTTTTCAGGGACAATATATATAATTTTTTTGGTCAAGAGCAGGACAATATATAATTGAATAAGGAAATAGAAACAATTTAAAAATAGTAGGGTAAATATTAAATTGAAAATGATTATATTTTGTTTACAATTTTAATGTATAATACATTTGCTAAACAATTTAAATTCCACTAAAATGAACTTCGCATATGGTGAGAGAACTCATCCACCAAATTCGTATCGGGCGCGGAAGAACTCATCCCCGGATCTGAGAGCCGACATTGAAAGTGGATTAGATAGAGACTTGAAAATATTGTGAGCTCCATTATATAACGAGCAAGAACCACTTTGAGATTATGTGGAATTTTGTTAGAAGAAATGTAAAAATACTCGCTAATTGAGTTGTGAAATAAATAAAACGAGATATTGCCGTTCAATTGGATTTATAGTGACTTCATATATTTATATTTTGTTAGCTTGTCTTAGTCACAGTAAAAATCTGGAATTCCAAGATTATTATCATCTGCATAATATATTTAATTAAAAAATAATGTAGTAGTATATTGAGAGCATGGGCCTAAAATGGAAATTGGGCCTTCTGATAGAGGCCTGCAACTCAAGTAATCCGAGAAAGTGGCCCACATTGTCTTGCACAAGAAAAAATATACACGATCCGATTGCAGTGGTCTCACCTAGGGCTGGCGATGGTGAGGGTATGATGCGAATAGCACTAATACCATAATCATACCATATTTTTTTTCACTCATACCATAACCATAACCATAACCACTGCGGTTATGATTCTTCATACCATAACCATAACCATGGTTTTTAACCACGATTAAACCATTTAACCACAATCATTCAAACTAATACAACATCATTGTTTCATACAAGAAAAGTAAACATACATTCATTGTTTCATACACGAAATCCAAATTAAACATAACTTCATTGTTTTACTTAATTAAAAAAACACATTTTCAATTGCCTATCACTTGCGATCATCGATCCTCATTTGCCATCACTTCCAATCGTGGTTACCTAATAATAAGAAATATAGAATAAAAAATGGTGGGTGGGAAATGGAACGGAATAAGAATTATAATATTTGAATAATAATTAAAGTATAATAATAATGTATATATATAACAATATAAGTATTAGTAATATATATATTAATATTATATATATAGAGATGATGGTTATAACCGCGGTTATTGACTGAATACCATAACCATAACCATAATCATTGCGGTTACAAGATTGATCACCATAACCGCCCCTCACCATAATTGTGCGGTTAACTATTGCGGTAAATGGTGCGAATAACCATGGTTATTTGATTTTCACCGCACCATTGCTGGCCCTAGTCTCACCATCGAGTCTAGTCGGGCAGAGTAACTGACAAGTCTGAATCGAATTATTCTATTCGACCTTGAATTCGAATTTGATCGAGTTTATATTTATCAAATTCGAGCTCGACTTAGTATAATAGTCGACATGTTCGAGTTCGACTTGGCTCGACTCGTCAAGTTTAAATTGTTCAGTTAAATTATAATAGTACACCTTAACTCGATTCGAATAGCCTTTTTGGCTCGAGCTTGAGCTCAAAATCAAATGGAATTGAATATATATAATATCACGTAAAACTTTAGCTCGAACTCAACCTCATTAGAATTTTGATAAAAATAAGAAAGCTCAATTAAACTTGCGAACCATTCGAGTCGAGAGTATAAATAAACTCGTACTCTATTTTGTATAATTTTTTTTTATTCGACTTGAAATTTAACGAGTTTAATTCGAATACTGACCTAACCAGTTCTGAATAATTCATAGTAATTTGACTTATTTAAATGCACGGTGTTGGATATCTGTCCAATTCGGGTTTGTATTTACGTTTTGGACCTCGCAAACACGCTAAAACCACAAAACGGACCCTACCGCAGTCACCTTGGGTCAAAACGGTTCGGATGCGCGTCGCACCCAAACCAGGGACCTCCGGATTGCCAAGGAAATTCGGACTGGTCCAGATTGTCCGGCAATCCAGACCGTGTCGAATATCGACACGGTCCGGGTTACCAGTTAGCGCACAAATAGCCAATTCTCCAGAGTTTCGAGTTAATCTCCTGAAATGGGAGATCTAGGCCCCTATTTATAGGAAACCTGAGAACTTTACCTTGTTTTGTGTCGGTATACAGGAAAATGCTTACCGACATCGAGGTTGGCTTTATGCGCGCTAACTTCACTTACATAGAAAACTAAGTGTATACGCGCAATACAAGTTGGTAACCCGGACCGCGTCGATATTCGACACGGTCCGGATTGCCGGACAATCTGGACCAGTCCGAATTGTTGGAGCAATCCGGAGGCCCCTGGTTTGGGTGCGATGCGCATCTGAACCGTTTTGACCCAGGGTGACTGCGGTAGGGTCCGTTTTGTGATTTTAGCGTGTTTGCGAGGTCCGAAACGTAAATACGAACCCGAATTGGACAGATATCCAACACTTGCCCCCGAGTCAAGTTGCGGTTCAAAACCCATGCTTGACTCTATTTAAGATAGGATATTCGTCCAATTTAGGTTCGGCACTGACCTCAGGGGTGGCCTGTTTGTCAATCGAATGCGCGGAGCACAGATTCATCCATTTCTACTTTTCTGATGCATGTACACAGTCTATTCACAGAGTTAGCGTAATAGACGGTATATATGTATAACAATGTGCAGTTAACGACTTATTCATAATAACCTGCGATAAGCGAAATACTTGTGATAATAAGTAATCATGCAACGCGGTATCAGATAGGTACGTGACTTGAACGTGTAGCATGATGCTATCATAGAGATGACAACATAGCACATGGATGACATAATTGTGCAATAAGCAAAATACTTAGAGCAATATAAAATTGGTGAGCATGCTTGTCAGCATGAAGCATGATGTAAGCATATAAAATGATGCAAGCATGTAATATGATGTAAACATGCAATTCATACTTAAATCATAAAAATAATCATGTAGCAACCATGAGTTAGCATCATGCACATATATAAAAAGTAACGTACGTAATGATCTACGGACGCAACATACGATAATGATCGTACGTAGCGTGTCATACAACATTAAGGAGCATGTATGTAATGCATGCATAGGAGAGATGTAAACATGCTCATACATAATACTAGGGACTTAAGCAAAAATAAATATTATTTTAGTCCTTAGCACATGGTGTAGACACTATTAATGAGAGTTAGGAGAGAGAGTAGTCACTAGCTTACATCCTCCCCTTAATAATTTTCCAAGAAGCTCTCCTTGCTTGTTGAAGGTGTGAATTTGAAGTGGTCACATCATATTTGACATCGATCAAGATCTAATTCGGGCAAGAAGGAGACCACGACGACGCGTGAGGAAGGAGGGGCGGCACGTGAGCTTGTAGCGGCGGCGCGTGGATCCTCGGGGCGGCGCGTGGATCCTCGGGGCGGCGCGTGGGTTTTCGGGTGATGGCGAGTAGCAATTCGGACTTGCTTCGTGTCGGTGAGTCCAATTCCGTACATGGCAGGACCTTTCGTGACTTCGTTTGGCCTTGATTTAGTCTTGAACTCACCATGTACCTAGTTACTTTACCATGCATACAAGGTGTTTGATAAAATGCATTAGAATAATTAACCCCAAATCGGCCAAAATTTTTCTAAGTGCTGAAAGTTTTAGAAGAGTGCAAATGAATCGTTATACTTCCCTTATGCATAGTGTTCATTGCCGACATGTTGTTCCATGCCTTAGCCGTTGTTTTAGTATGCTCGATATTGATGATCGGTAGTTGTACGTACATGGCCGTCAATGGTTGTATGTTGGTAATAATAGCTTAGGCAATGTATGTTGAGCATCATGTATAGACTGTCGGTCATTGTCTGCAAACATGCTAAAACACTTAGAAAACATTTCAACAATATCTAGTGTTTGTTACCATTGATGTCGTCATATAGTCCTTGTCGATCGCCGGCATAGAAATACTTAGAAAATATTTCATAGTAGTTGGAGTTTGCCACTTGATGTACGTAATCCGTCGTCGTGCTAGTATATTCGGAGAATGCTCCTAGATAGTTGATTCCATGCCACTCGTTGTATGTCGACACTTTTTCGTACGTAGATATTTGATAGTACGATGATAGCTTGTAATATGTTGACTATCATCCTGAGCAAAACACTTAGAAAATATTTCGTCCTTGTGGTTACGTACATTGCGAGCATGAGTTTGATGTCGACATGTAAGATAATGAGTTGAGGGGTTTGCCCCCTTGTATGATGGATGATACATGTTGCACAAAGACTATTAAGTCGTTGCGTACGTAGTTTTTCTCACATGGAGCGTTTATTGCATAGATGTTTGCATAAGTGTTTGATGCGTGCTTGTGCACTGATTGAATTGTCGGTTGTACCTTTCAGGATATCACATCTCGCTGTTTCCTTTTCGGACTTAGTCTTCTTGCAGCTGTTATCATGAGTAAGTCTTCTATCCCCATTCCGCGAGTGTTACTATGTTTAGATGCTAACGTAAAGTTAGACACTAATAGCCTTCGTAATCTTGTTTTTATCACACCTGTAGATTGGTTTATTGGGAAGAGCTCTTCCTTGCATGTGGCATCTACACGTAGCACCCCTCCTTCCGACAAGTCCGCTTCATCGGTTGTTCTTGCTACCCCCCTGACTTCCGGATATGGTCGCGGGAAGGGTCTTATGAGTAAGATATTTCCTTTGAAATTCTTTTTTACTTCCTTGACTTATTATTATCATTGCCTTGTCTTTTGATAATTTAGCTCGTTCGTCTGCATTTGACGTTCCCATAACTGATTCCCAACTTCCCCTCAAGCAATCCGAGGCTGCGGTGCATGTCTCGAGCGACCCTAAGCGCGCTAGGACAAGTGCTACCATTCCAAGTCCAGCTTGCGACAAGGAAAAAGGAGTTAGTGGATGCACGACGGTACCTTCTGCCCCCCGGTCGAGACATCGGCCCGCGGAGCATCGCCCTCTTTCTCAAGGTATAAGGTGAATACTTAGCATTGACCTTGTCTGGGTGTTTAACACTTTTTTTTATGCAGTGATTCCTGCTTTGAAGCGTGATCACCTACTTCGTCCCTTGGAGGGTGATATATCTCGAACTGCAAGGAAACCTATTGGCAAGGGTGGCCTTCGCTTTCCTAAGGATGTAAAGCTTAGCATGCTGGAAGTTGGAGTCCGTGTATTGCATAGGAGTGTGCCCCCGGGCAATCGACGCGCTTGTCCAAGAACTGATGAAGAAGCCGAGGAATGCGTTGAACATGCCTTGGCCGGCTTTGCCCCTGTAAGTTAGCAGGTTCCGTTTCTTGATTGCTTTATGTGTCGCATACCCTTGTTGTGTAATGCTTACACATTTGTCTATTTGTTATGATTCTCAGGCTGTGTCTCAGATAGTCAACATGTCGTCTCATGTTGTTGAGCTTGTAAGTGCTAAAAGGGTTGCGGTTAAGAAATGCAACACTGCCAGTCTTGAATTTGCACGTTCTAAGGAGAAAGTGTGTGCACTTGGTTTGAAGATTACTGATTCTGAGACCAACTATCAGATGCTAGAAACTCAAATTTCTGATCTTGAAGCTGAGATAATTGCTCTTGAGAAGCAGATTTCTGACGATATCACAGTTCGAGAAATTGCCTTGATTGCTGCGCGTGAGGAGCATCACGCACTCGGAGTTAAAGCAGGTTTTACCAAGTATTTGGATACTCCTGCCTTTAGGGTTGGTCCGTTAGGACTGTTATTTCGTGTGCATGGAAGTATGGCCTCAACTTCCTTGCTGCTACTATGAGAGCATACATGTACTTCTCAACCGGCATATAATTCACCTCGTACTTTGCTAGGATTTTGCTCACGTAGTATACTGGAAGCTGTGTAGTTCCTTTTTGTCTGACAAGCACCGAGCTGACTGCGGTGTTGCTTACGGATATGTATAGGTAGAGCGGTTCTCCTTGTATTGGTTTTGCTAACGCTGGGAGCGTTCGCAGGTGCTGCTTCAATTATTGGAATGCTTCTTCACATATCGGCGTCCACTCAAACTTCTTGTTTGCACGCAGCACTTAAAAAAAGGGAAGAGGTTTGTCTCCTACCCTTGCCAGAATCTGTTAAGATTTGCTAAACGACCATTTAATTGTTGGACCTCCTTGTGCTTCTTGGGGGACTCCATTTCTTCTATCGATTTTACTTTTTCTGGGTTTGCTTCGATTCCCCTCTCGCAAACCATGAATCCCAAAACTTTTCCCGACCGCACGCCAAAGGCACACTTTTTTGGATTTAGCCTGACTTGAAATTCTCGCATTCTTTTGAACACCGTGCGGAGGCTATCAGCATGGTTACGCCTTTTTGTCGACTTTACGACCATGTCATCAACATATGCTTCCATAGTCTTTCCGATCATATCTCCAAAAATTATGTTGACCATACGCTGGTATGTTGCCCCTCCATTGATTAATCCGAATGGCATGACCTAGTAATTGTAGATCTCGCTATCTGCGTAGAATGCGGTATGAGGTGCATCTTTTTTGCCATTGGGATTTGGTTGTATCCTGAATATGCATCCATTACTGACATTAACTCGTGGCCCGCGGTAGCATCGACCAGCTGGTCGATTCTTGGAAGAGGATATGAATCTTTCGGACATGCATTGTTAATATCTCTGTAGTCGATGCACATTCTCATCTTTCCATTAGGTTTGGGCACCAACACTGGGTTTGCCACCCATTTTTGGTATCGCGATTCTTCAATAAAGCCTACGTTTAGCAACTTTCCAAATTCCTCTCGTATCGCCAACTTCTTGTCTCCTCCCAATGGTCGTAATTTTTCTGCTACCACTATGGATCCTGGCTTGATGTTGAGTTTGTGAGAGATCACATTTGGGCTTATTCCCGGCATGTCGCTTGGTGACCACGCGAAGAGCTCCTTGTACTCTACTAGGAGTGCCTTGATTTCTGTCACTTCATCTTCTGACAGTGATTCCCCTACTCGGACCATCCTGTCTGGTTAATCTATCCTGACTTCTCGCAATGCTTCAACCGGAGCAGGACGTGCATGATCCATTCTTGGGTCTTCGTCAATGACGGGGACTTCGCTACTATCCGTCTTGACATTATGCTGGAATGCAACCTTGTAACAATCTTTTGATAGCTGCTGGTCTCCTTTAACTTCACCAATTCCCGCTTTTGTTGGAAATTTGATCTTCTGGTGTGATGCTGACGCTACCATGCCCCACTTGTTCATGGTTGTATACCCTAGGATTCCGTTATATGCGTCAAGCTTTTCCATGACCACGAACGGAACGTCTATCTGGATTTGTTGTTCTCCTTCCCCCATGATGACTGGCAGGGTTATGACTCCTAACGGATAGCTTGCATCTCCCATGAATCCCACTAAGGGTGAGTTCATTCTTTTGACATGCTTCTTTCTTCCAAGGGCTAGGATGATGGTCTTTGTAACGACGTTGGGCGAACTTCCATCATCCACCATCACGCGCTTGACGTCCATGCCATCAATTGTCATGGTTATAACTAAAGCATCAATGTGGGTACACAATGTTCTCTTTGTCTTTTGATGAAAAACCAATGACGTCTTCTACGGGATCCTCCTTCATGACAGCATCTATCCTGACGGCATCTTCCATGATAACGTCCTCTATGTCAATATTCTGGCATATGCGCTTTGTCTGGGCAGCGTATATTTCACGTTCGTAGGACGTCTCTCCTCCAGCTCCGAGGCCTCCGTGGATCACGTGCACATTTGCCATCTTTTCTGGTTGACTTCTTGTCGGCTTCGGCTTGCCTGCACCCGCCTTTTTCGTATGTCTGCCTGTCATAGCTTGCGGTATAGAACGGCTTCTTGCTCGAATCCCGCTGACGGCGCCAAGTGTTGAGATCGTTTTCCACTTGGGATATCTCGAACTGTTTTTCAGGGACCTCGAACCTCGATCCACGAACTTACTTTTGGCTTCGACCTCGAACCTCGAACTACCTTCGATCTCTGTCTCAATCTTCTAAACATCGGGTCCTGCAGAACGGGCAATAACCAGCTTGGAGAGGGGGGGGTGGTGCTGGTTGTGCCCTTTCCGATGCTAAAGTCAGTATTTTTAGAGAGAGAAAGTTCTAGAGAGAGGTCAGAGCACAATAGCCAATTCTCCAGAGTTTCGAGTTAACTTGTTGAAATGGGAGATCCAGGCCCCTATTTATAGGAAACCTGAGAACTTTGCCCGGTTTGATGTCGGTATACAGGAAAGCGCTTACCGACATCGAGATTAGCTATATGCGCGCTATTTTCACGTACATAGAAAAAAATAGGCGTATACGCGCGGTACAAGTCGGTAACCCGGACAGTGTCGATATTCGACACGGTCCTGATTGCCTTGGCAATCCGGAGGTCCTTGGTTCGGGTGTGACGCGCATCCGAACCGTTTTGACCCAGGGTGACCGCGGTAGGGTCCGTTTTGTGGTTTTAGCGCGTTTGCGAGGTCCGAAACGTAAATACGAACCCGAATTGGACAGATATCCAATACTTGCCCCCGAGTCAAGTAGCGGTTCAAAACCCATGCTTGACTCTATTTAAGATAGGATATTCGTCCAATTTAGGTTCGGCACTGACCTCAGGGGTGGCCTGTTTGTCAATTGAATGCGCGGAGCACAAATTCATCAATCTTTACTTTTTCGATGAACGTGCTTAATTTGTTCACGGGGTTAGAGTAACAGACGATATATATGTATAACAATGTGCAGTTAATGACTTATTCATAATAACATGCGATAAGCGAAATACTTGTGATAATAAGTAATTATGCAACGCGGTATCAGCTAGGTACGTGACGTGAATGTGTAGCATGATGTTAACATAGAGATGACAACATAGCACATGGATGACGTATTTGTGCAATAAGAAAAATACTTAGAACAATAAAATATTGGAGAGCATGCTTGTCAGCATGAAGCATGATGCAAGCATATAATATGATGTAAACATGCAATTCATACTTAAATCATAAAAATAATCACATAACAAACACGAGTTAGCATCACGTACACATAAAAATGATAACATGTATAAAAGTCTATACGTACGCAACATGCGATAATGATCGTACGTAGCACGTCATGCAACATTAAGGAGCATGTATGTAATGCAAGCATAAGAGAGATGTAAGTATGTTCACACATGATACTAGGGAATTGTGCAAAAATAGATATTAGTTTAGTCCTTAGCACATGGTGTAGACATTATTAATGAGAGTTAAGAGAGAGAGTAGTCGTTAGCTTACATCCCTCCCTTAATAATTTTCCAAGAAGCTCTCATTGGTTGTTGAAGAGGGATTTCATGGAGGTGTGAATTTGGAGTGGTCACATCATATTTGACATCGAATAAGATCTAATATGTGCAAGGCGGAGACCACGACGGCGCGTGAGGAAGGATGGGCGGCGCGTGGATCCTCGGGGCAGCATGTGGGTTTTCGGGTGACGGCGAGTAGCAATTCGAACTTGCTTCGTGTCGGTGAGTCTAATTTCGTACATGGCTGGACCTTTCATGACTTCGTTTGGCCTTGATTTAGTCTTGAACTCACCATGTACCTAGTTATCTTAACATGCATACAAGGTGTTTGATAAGATGCATTAGAATACTTAGCCCCAAATCGGCAAAAAAATTTCTAAGTGCGGAAAATTTTAGAAAAGTGCAAATGAATCGTTATACTTCCCTTATGCATAGTGTTCATTGCCGACATGTTGTTTCATGCCTTAGCCGTTGTTTTAGTATGCTCAATATCGATAATCGGTAGTTGTACGTACATTGCCGTCAATGGTTGTATGTTGGTAATAATAGCTTAGGCAATGTATATCGAGCGTCATGTATAGACTGTCGGTCATTGTCTGCAAACATGCTAAAACACTTAGATAATATTTTAATAATATCTAGTGCTTGTTACCATTGATGTCATCATGTAAGATAATGATTTGAGAGGTTTGCCCCCCTTGCACGATAGTTGATACTTGTTGCACAAAGACTATTAAGTCGTTGCGTACGTAGTTTATCTCACATGGAGCGTTTATTGCATAGATGTTTGCATAAGTGTTTGATGCGTGCTTGTGCACTGATTGGATTGTCGGTTGTACCTTTCAGGATATCACATCTCACTGTCTTCTTTGTATACTTAGCCTTCTCACAGCTGCTAATATGAGTAAGTCTTCTATCCCCATTCCGAGAGTGACACCATGTTCGGATACTAACGCAAAGTTAGACACTAATAGCCTTTGTAATCTTGTTTGTATCATACTTGTAGATTGGTTTATTGGGAAGATCTCTTCCTTGCATGTGGCATCTACACGTAACACCCCTCCTTCCGACAAGTCCGCTTCATCGGTTGTTCTTGCTGCCCCCTTGATTTCCGGATATGGTCGCGGGAAGGGTCTTATGAGTAATATATTTCCTTTGAAATTCTTTTTTACTTCCTTGACTTATTATTCTCATTGACTTGTCTTTTAATAATTCAGCTCGTTCTTCTGCATTTGAAGTTCCCGTAACTGATTCCCAACTTCCCCTCAAGCGACCCGAGGCGGCGGCGCATATCTTGAGCGACCCTAAGCGCGCTAAGACAAGTGCTACCATTCCAACTCCAGCTTGCGACAAGTAAAAAGGAGTTGGTTTATGCACGACGGTACCTTCTGCCCCCCGTTCGAGGAGTTGGTGTATGACACTTTGGCTATTTGTGCTCTGACCTCTCTCTAGAACTTTATCTCTCTAAAAATACTGACTTTAGCATCGGGGAGGGCACAACCAGCACCACCCCCCTCTCCAATCTGGTTATCGCCCGCTTTGCAGGGCCCGGTGTTTAGAAGATTGAAACAGAGATCAAAGATAGTTCGGGGTTCGAGGTAGAAGCCAAAAGTTAGTTCGTGGATCGAGGTTCGAGGTCCCTGAAAAGAAGTGCGAGATATCCTAAGCGAAAACGATCTCAACACACGGTTTGACTGTTTCTAGGTAATTAATGTTACAATTGAGTTCTTGTTCATTCAATGCTCGATTGGTATCTAATTATGATCTCTAGTCTAGTCACGACCTAAACCAGCTCACTTAAAAGTGGTGAGATGAGCTAGTATTGTTGGAACCTGGATTTTCCGGGAAGGTTCCCACGGTGTCTATGAGTTCCTTAGTCTACGGATTCCGGGCACGCACCTTAAAAATGGGACATTGTCAAGGCGAACCCCGGTGATCCCTCTCTGACGGTCAAGTTAGTCACCGTTCATGTAAAGTGAGAGATCACTATTGCATATTCATTAGTCATATGTATCAAATGTTCATAGTAGAATTATTTATATAAAATAACTATTATGGTATATAACCATTTATGGAGAATTATCATTATGGTAACTGAATATATAGGCAATTACTGTTATGGTAGCTAAATATTTATAGTTGATTGGTCGTTATTATATCAGACTATTTATTGTCAATGCATGTTACGGTATCAATTAACATGTTTTGATCTATATCCATTATTTGCCCCCGAGGCTGATGGAGCATTTGCCTGCATTAGGCTCTGAGCTGAATGAACATGCATCCATTACCCAATTATCTCAAAAGTATAAATTCAGTAAATAATAAAATATTTTCATTTTTCGATATAATCTAGCCGATGATGCCATGAACAGATCAATGAATAAACTATCAAGGCGACAAGCCGTAAGTTATATAATTATGTTACCCTCTTCGAGTAAATTATGAGTGATCCCATCTTGGGGTGATCACCTAATGTGAATGGTGGTTCTCTTACCTCCACTTTCATATGTTACATTACTCTTTTCGAGTAAATTGCGGTTGATCGCCTCTTTAGACGAGCATATTTGCATGATGGATGGTTCGACCACCAATCATTTCATGATGTTCTTAGGAAAATTTGATGTTCATGATCTTCAAGAGAAACGTTATTTTTATAAAAATCAAACATTGGATTGTAGATCTTATTAAAATTTGATCTTGAAATTTGACCACTTGTTTCCAATTAGGTGTAAGTGTCGGCCAAACCCTAGGAATTACAAGGTACATTTTAATTTCTTAGGCACCAAATTTCAAAAAGTTTGCCGAAATTAATTAATATATTGTTTACCATATTTTAATTTTTATTCTAGGTAATAATATATCTATAATTGGAAACATAATGATAGATTCACATTAATATATAGAAATATATATAACTCTCAATATATCTAGATAATTAATAGGGTTAAATATAGATTTAGTTACCTAAAAGATTAAGAAAATATATTGTCAGTATATTTGTTACCCAATTTAAGATATTGACAATAAATAAGTATTTATATATTATTGTTTGTGCCGAATTTTTATATACATATATATATTGTTGATTGATTTTGTCTTAAAGATAGAATCTTAGCAATAAATGTGTATGTATTTATAAAGTGCCGAATTTTATATGTATATGTATAATATTGGAAATTATTTTATATAATTAATGTTACTTGATGGCTAAGTTAAGTTTTTAGTGGACATCAAATCCCTACTTAGCCCACAAGTAAACATTTCGACTCAAACCCTTTGGATTGATTAATGGGCCGGTCCAATATACCAAACCGGGACGCTTAAACCGAACCGAGTTTTCTTAATCGGTTCGACCTTGTCAGGTCGGCTCGGATCCGAGTAACTAAGTGGATCTAACCGAACCGGTTTTGAGTGTTGAACCGAACCCTATTTTTATTAGACTGGTTCGGACCAAACCATATTTTGAAAATAAAAATGGACCGAACCGGATTTTGCTAAACCGGACCTGAACCGGATTTTTATGGACCGATCCGGACCGAAATTGACTGAACCAAACCGAATTTTCAAAACTGAATTCAAGTCAATTAAATAAAATAAGGAGGTAAAGTTTTAAAATCCAAATGTTTTGAACCTTAAATGGCCTACACAGTGCTCAACGGTTTATTATTATTCACATTACAATTAAACCTTTATGCCTTGTTTCGATTATGGGGATGGATCTCGAAGTTACAATTTTTTGGGACTGGATTAATTAGTGGGCTGAATTGCAATTGTTTATTATTGGGTTAAAGGTACTTTTCACACCACATGTTTTGCCGAATGTGGCTTTTAGTACCAGATGTTTGGTTTTGTATATTTTTAGTACCAAACGTTTGAAAAATGTGGCTTTTGGTATATCCGTTTGTTGGCCGTTAGTTTTTTCCGTTAAATGACATGTGCAAGTCACGTGACCGACCCTAAACTTTCGATTTTGTTCAATTTGTCCCTCAAATATATTCCTAACTTTTAACGTGTTTAATTTAGTTCCAAAACTTCAAAATCAATTCCAATTGAACATCAAACCCAATTGACCTAGCCGGACCTAGCCTAGGGCTAGCTCCGACCCTGGGTCAGGGTCGGCTGGGTCCGGCGACCCCGACACAGGCTCGGACCTAGCCCTAGGCTAGGTCCGGCTAGGTCAATTGGGTTCGATGGTTCATTTGGAATTGATTTCGAATTTTTGGGACTAAATTAAACAAATTAAAAGTTAGGAATATATTTGAGAGACTAAATTGAACCAAATCGAAAGTTTAGGGTCGGTCACGTGACTTGCAAATGTCATTTAACGGAAAAAAGTAACGGCCAACTAACGGATGTACCAAAAGCCACATTTTTTCAAACGTTTGGTACCAAAAGTATACAAAACCAAACATCCGTTACTAAAAGCCGCATTCGGCCAAACCTGTGGTGTGAAAAGTACATTTAACCCTTTATTATTCGTTATATATTTATGCATGATTTGAACTGTCGACTTGACCGAGTCAAGCTAGCTGGATATTGCATGTTGGGGGCAGAGCCCTGGTTAAATATATAGTATGCGCACTAGAATAGACATGCTGTGATGGTTGAAATTTCCTAGGATTCATGTCTAGAATGGTGCGTAATTGAATATAAGCATGAATTGCTAATCAGCCCCTAATGTTTAAAATATTTTAAAATCGAAAACCATTCGCTAAATAAGTACGATTGATGTGGAAGTTTCATGTTTGACACGTATGTTAGAATGTTGAGGATGTAGCCGCATTTAATAATTTACTAGGAAGTAGAATTATGTATGCAAGCATGAGTTCCTCGGAACATTAGACGCATGACGCGTAAGCATGAGTGTGGTTTGTGTGATGAATGTTACTTGCGTATGATTTTTTACATGGATGGTAGAATTATATATGCATGAGTAAATTCATTGAAATATTTTTCCAAAATATAAAGGGTCTTGTCAAAAGCCAAGACCGGGTATGCATGTTTTAAAATTCCCGTTCCGGTAATTTGCGATTAAAATTGTTTTAAATGACTGGTCTACTGAATTGAAAACGATGGTGATGTGAACTCTTTCACAGCCATCTTCCATTGGTTTACTGGTGGTCGGTTGGTTTAGATGACTGAAGAATCGTTACTTGTCGTATTCCATCTTAATAGGTATCTGATGTATGCAATTCTTTCTCAAAATGTTATTGTCTCCCCAATTTTGCGTGATTATCAATATGTTAGTTTTTCATTGCTGGGTCGGTACGCTTCTACGAGCCTCGAAATCTGGAAGGCATGGACTATGATGCATGGAGTGCGCATGTAAGAGAACTCATCTTCGCTGAAAGTACACATAAGTGTATTAATGTGAATAAGGGAAGGACACCGGTGGATGAGCATGGCAACCTTCTATCCCCTAAAAGGATGAAGAGCCTTGACGATCGGAGAGCGTGCAAGGTGATACTGGCAGCCTTGGACATAGAGGTTGCAGAGGACTTCAAACTCAACTCCAACACTCTTCAGCTTTGGTGTGCCATTAGATTCCGCTTCGGTGGAGGAAGGGCAGCCGAAGCCAGAGGATTGTTGTTTGCGTATGTTGCCCTTATTTCCCTAGATGCAGGCGTAAAACCCACATCAGATCTTCAAAATAGATCAAATTGGAGAAAGATACTCAGTATTGCACAGTAGGGCTGGGCAAAAAAACCGGTTCGGTTAAACCGAACCGGAACCGAACCGGATAGAACCGGTTCTGGCCGAACCGGTTTGTATATGGTTTGGTTTTTAATATATATATTAGGAGCGGTTCTCAGCTGGTTCTATACAGGTTCAGAACCGGTTGTTAAAAAAAAATTAATAACTCTACCGCTCCTAATTACAGCCGTCAGACTCCAGTAAAAAAATTTGCAGCTCCGCTCCCGCCGCTCCTCTAGGAAGACGCTGCCCAGTGGCACTCCCGCCGGACCTCCATCCACCACATCGCCGGCGATTTTTGCCCAGTCCAATTTGCTACGGTGAGTTCCTAAATTCTAACTTCCTATAGCGTTTATTGTTTTTGTAGGATTTCGTTAAATGAGTTTGAATCGATCCGTTTCTTTCACTTGATACAATTTAATAATGCCTTCCTCGTTCGGATCACCAACAACGATTTTTGATGAATTTTTTATTTTGGGTTCGTCGACGGCTCAATTCAGTTCAACAGTTCTGAAGCGAGTTCTGCAGAACTGAATTGGGTTCAGTTCAGTTCTGCAGAACTCGGTTCAGTTCTGTCAACAGAACTGAACCGAGTTCTGCAGGACTGAACTGGGTTCAGTTCAATTCTGTTGAACTGAACTGGGTTCAGTTCAGTTCTGTTGAACTGAACTGGGTTCAGTTCAGTTCAGTTCTGCAGAACTCGGTTCAGTTAACAGATCTGAACTCTAAGTTCGATGAAGATGAAATTTTATTATTATAGGTTGAATGAATTTTCACTAAATATTTTGTGTAGTAAGTATATGAAGCTTGGATATTGATTTGTTGATTTATATTTTGCATTTTAGATGTCTCTACCATCATCATCTTCTGGAAGATGAAACAGTGGAGTACAAGAAAAAGAGCGTCCTAAGAGGAAAATTGCTGACATTGATGATCCATCAAACGGTAATCAATCAGCAGAAGTAGATGAAGCTGCATTTCCTCATTTGGATGGACCATCAGAGGTGCCAATAGTTCCATCGGAGGCAAGTCGAATTGCTAAAGCTCCAAAGAAAGGAAACAATTCTCGATATGGATGGGAGCCAGAGGCGAGTCGAAAAAATGAATCTCCACACTGGAAACATTACGACAGGTTGAAAAAATTTAGTGCTAAGGGTAAGCCTGTTGGTCAGTGCTTGTACTGTGGTGCACATATTGTAGCTGACGGTACAAGTTCTTTGAAAAATCATACGATAAGATGTAACCAATCTCCTTTCAAAGTAACCATGGATAACTTTTTCCCAAAAGAAGATGGTGAAAGGGCAGTGGTGTTGTTTCTCGACCACCTTTGCATTCAACTGTACCTAAATTCGATCAAGCTCTTTGTCGTAGAGAGCTTGTTCGAATGTTTATTGTTGCTGAGCTGCCATTTAGGTTCGTTGAAAATGAAGCGTTTAGGCAGTTTCTTAAGGTGTTACAACCAAGGTTTGAGGTTCACTCACGCAGAACACTGACCAGAGATGTTCTACAAATGTATGGGGAAGAGAAGGAAAAGTTGGGGAATTTCATCAGAAGTGTTAAAGGTAAGGTTTGTCTAACTACTGATTTGTGGACTTCATGTCAGAGCTTTAGTTATATGAGCCTCACTGCACATTTTATTGATGATAACTGGAAATTTCATAAGAAGATCTTGAATTTTGCTCGAGTTACTGGTTATACAGGTGAGCAAGTGGGTAGAGTTATTAAGGAGAAACTTCAGCAGTGGCAGATTAGGAAAGTTTTATGTATTACATTGGATAACGCTAGTTCCAACACTGGTACAGTGAATTTTCTGAAGAGATGGCTCATAGAAGAAGAGGGCACAAGTTCTGTCTTGGATGGTAACCATATGCATGTGCGTTGTTGTGCTCATATCCTTAACCTGGTTCTACAGGATGGGTTGTCTGAAATTGTTAAGTCTATTTCTAGAATCCGTGATGCAGTGAAGTATGTAAGAGGATCTACATCTTGGTTTGATAGATTTAAAACTCATGTCAAATCTGCAAATATTTCAACTAATCGCATAGTGTCACTGGATGTTGAAACTCGATGGAATTCCACCTATAAAAAGTTGGATGTTGCTTTACTCTATCAGAAGGTGTTTCGGCGATTAGAAGGAGATGAAACAGAGAAGTACACTGAGGAGCTTGTAAAGAAGGATGGTGTCCCTACAGTTACTGATTGGAGTCACGCACGTAGTATTTTGCCTTTTCTTAAGGCATTTTATAATGCTACAATGCGCATTTCCGGATCTTCATATGTTACTGCTAGTAGTTACATTGTTGAGGTGTCTGCTATTGGGATGGCAATTAACAAAAATTTGTCAAACCGAGATCCATCAGTTAAAGATATGGCTACAAGGATGAAAGCAAAGTTCATGAAATATTGGGGAGATTCGTATAAGGTTAACATGTTGTTGATGATTGCTTTGGTTCTTGATCCTAGGCAAAAGATGAAAGGTGCTGAGTTCTATTTTAACACCTTCTATTACCATCATAAAGCTGGTGTCCTCGAGCATGATTTGGAAACTAATTTGAAGTCAATATTTGATCAATATGCAAAAGTGAACGAAGGCATTACAAGTCACCAACCGATGCACATTGATGGTGATGATGAAGGTGATGATGATGATGATGATGATGATTATGCCAATGCATATTGGCAAGCAACGGGAAATACCGGTCAATCAAGTTCAACAACTGAGCTTGATAAGTACTCGAAAGAAGATCTTGAGCCTTATAAGCGGGACAATGATCTCGATTTGCTTAACTGGTGGAACACGAACTCGAATAGGTTTCCGGTACTTGCTTCTATTGCAAAGGATGTGTTGGCCATACCGGTTTCCACGGTAGCTTCTGAAAGTGCTTTTAGCACTGGAGGGAGAGTTGTCAGTGAGTATCGTAGTTGTTTGGACCCTACTACAGCTGAGAGTCTTATATGCACACAAGATTGGCTTAAGGGAACCCAATTCTCATTGCTAACAGATGAAGACTTTGAAGAAATTGAGAAGTTTCAAAATGGTAATTCACTGACTTGAAAATTAATTTAATAATTTGTTAGTCTACTTGATTAATTTTTTTTTCGTTAACTTTTGTAGAGTTCAGTCAAGATGAGAATGTTCCAGGAGATTCCACCAACGGTTGATGTCATATGGATCATTTATATTAGTAAGTTTAATAACTTAGTCCAAGGGTTCGAGAACTGAACTGGTTCAACGGTTGAACTGAACTGAGCTGAGTTCAGTTCTGCTGAACTGAACCTGGTTCAGTTCTGCAGATCTGAACTCGGTTTAGTTCAACAGAAACTGGAGTTCAGTTCAACATAACCGGGGTTCAGTTCGGCACCTAAATTTGTTCGGTGAAATCAAGTTAGATTTGGTAAAAAATAAATCTCAAGTCAGTTATGTTTTATTCATGATTAACTTACTTCATATACTAACTCTTTTTATTTATTTTTCATTCATAGATTTGTTGCACTATTGACGTTTGAGCTACGCATGTCGCCTCTCAAGAACCGGTGGAAGTCTCAATATTTATGCTTTAAATATTTCAACTTATATTATCAGATTGTTTGGAATTTAGATTTCGATACTATCTATGTTGAAGTGATTGGTTATCTTTATATTTTGAAAGTTTATGAATTGTTCGTCTATTATCGAATTTGGTGCGTAATTAGAACTTTAAATAAAAAAAAATTGAAGAAAAAAAAAGGGTTCAGAATCGGTTTTGAACCGGTTCTGAACCGGTTCTGCCATGGTTTGGTTCTGGAGCCGTAAATCCAGTTCGGTTCATGCCAGGTATAGAAAACCGACTGAACCTTAAATCTGGTTCCGGTTCGGTTCTGAACCGGTTCGGCCTAGAACCGAACCATGCCCAGCCCTATTGCACAGAGATACCCGCTATCATGGTTGGCTGACGACAAGGGACTGGGTTACTTGATTGAATCAATTAATTTTACCATGGTCATGTTTGTTGAAAGCAAACAAAATATCCTGAAGGTTCCTCTGTGCCTCACCGCAAGAGATCAAGGGAAGATGCGGAGGAAACGGGATCATCATTTTGGTCCTGAATTCGGTGTGATAAACACCAGCGATAACAGTGCAGTAAAAAGTATGTCTCGTTTGGAAAAAGTACTCCTAATGCTCTACCTTTATCTCTTAAAGCTTCTTGGATGATCTGGAATCTAAACCATTGTCGTTATTTCTCTTATTGTTCAATTTTATGTTTGAATTTGGGTTGATAATATTTTGATTATTGATCAAAGTAATTACCATTCGATTCGAAATGAGTTCTGCTTATCAAGATTAATCAACTCGATTAAACGGGATCGATCCGAAATATAACTAAACCAAAGTATTAAGGCTATTTGAAATGGCCGAATCCATACAACTTCTCCTACATCTAATTCCTTGGGTAAAATCAAAATGCCATTAAAATCCATCCATTGTGTAGCTCTAAGAATGAACCGATTATAATTATTTCTTAATTATTAATACCCCATTGAATGAAATAATCAGTAATGATAATCATGTGCGAAACCGATTGGATTAAATTGAATTAAATTCAGAAATGAAACGATTTAACCATGGGTTAAACTTCGGTAAATAGCGCCATGCGTGTGTGGACCTCGAAAGACGGAACAAATCGTTTCAATATACGAGTTTAATGATGAAGTGTTTTTTTTAATGATTAAGTGCTGATTTTTCGTTTGCATACCTTCAGAAACAACTTATTGATAACGTTTACATCGGTAAGAAGTATGCTTCATAAGCTACTAAGACATTGTAAAAGTACCAACCGACGCATAAAGTGAAAACCCAAAATGCTCAGTTCGGAGATGGGATAACTGAGATAAGTTTGCAAACGAAGAAGGATGAAGTTGGTTTAACGATTTTCCTTCAATACGCCTTGAACGATAAGTCAGGCTAGGCATTCAAATCAAATGACACACTTCAAGAAGCACAATTTATAAACATAATGTGAGATTCAATCAATCAGACGTTCCCTATGGGATGAAGAAAGGTGATTCACATATATGTAAAACTGTGTTCCAATGAAATCGGTAAGACACGTCGCCATAAAAGCTAAAGAATGATAATGAGTTAAATTATATCATCATGTGACATTAATTTGCGCATTAAATACGTATTTTGACCAAGAGTACGTTAAGTGCTCTTAGAAAATACTTGTTTACAGCTTGGAAAAGTGGTGCCGTGGTCGAACATGAGACATTACATCACTTGAGGACGAATGCTGATGATAACCGGGACTTTGATTTGTTCATGAAACTCACACCGTTTGCAGCAATGAGTATGTCATCTACGTATAAGGTTATAATGACATATTTAGACCCGGAGGTCTTGGTGTAAGCGTAGGGATCCTCGTGAAGATTCACGAATCCCTTTCCGACGATTTCCTCGTGGAATCTGCGATACTATTACCGAGACGATTGTTTAAGACCGTAAATAGATCTTTGGAGTTCGCAAACTTTAAGTTCTTTTGCCAGGAGTAATAAAACCCTCTGGCTGCTCCATATAGATCTCTTCCTCCAGGTTTCCATGGAGAAATGCGGTTTTTAACATCCATTTGATGCAGGCTCGTGATCGAGGCTTGCAATAAGGGAAAGGATAGCCCTGACTGTGGTGTAACGCACAGTTGGTGAGTATGTTTCATCAAAGTCCTCTCCGTGAATTTGGGTATATCCTTTCGCAATCGTTCGAGTTTTGCACCACTCAAATTTTCCATCAGTAGTGAAATATAAGATTTCACTTTCTAGCTCTGTGGTTAGCAGGTTAATCAACTGAAGACCAAAACCGAATATGTTCTAATTTAGGCTTTTTCATCCTCCATTGTTTTCCTTCATTCCAACGTTTGAGGTTCTTCCAATACTTGCTGAACCGTCACTGGTTCGTGAACGAATGTCTCACTTGATGGGATGCTTCTTAAAAGAAGTTCGTTGCCTTAGATTAAGTCTAGGCTCGATAATCTCATCTTAAGTCTGATCGTTACTCCCACTCGGAATAATGCTTCTTTTCGGAGCATTACTCCCACTGGGAACAATGGCGGTGCTTGAACTTTTGGTCTACAACTTTCTTAGAATGACCTCTTGATCTCAGGATTTTACCTTTGAGATTTATTCCTTGATCACTAGGATCTGAAATCAAGTTAGTCATATCCTTCCACTAGGAATAATGGGCAATTGCGACGACTATTGGATTTTCATCCAATGGTTCAGCATTATGATTATCAGGTCCGACTTGATTTGCATTAACATTTAGTGATGATTATGTGAGCGGGAGTTAGACCTCCCACTGGATTTATTATAAGGACGTTTCCATCATCATTTACCATGTCATTCACTAATGCATTCACTAATGCTATATCATTCTCCCACTCGAAGTTAGTGGGACTTGAGAATCTCCGTTATCCATTTTGATCTGATCAGTAATTTAGTTCGTTTCGTTCTGCAAAGCATTGGAAGTCCATCCTCAAATTTCTATAATGTGTCATGTGCGACCACGTTACCATTAATCCAAGCTAATCTTTAACTTGTATTCTTTAAGAGTAGACCGTACTCTTGATAAATACATGTTTAATGCGCAAATTAATGCTGCTTTATGATAAGGTTTCACCCGTATCATTTCTTAGCTTTTAAGGTAACGCTCCAACCTGTTGAGGTCGGTTCCACCAGGGACACCTCGGGTTGCTCTTCGCGAACGGGTTGGATGTGCACGCAGGTACGGTCTCCTGTCAGCACGTCACGATCCACGATCCGCGAACCTCGATCCTCGAACCCCGAACTTGGCTTTGGCTCCAATCCCGATCTCCTACACGTCGGGTCCTGCAAAAAGGGCAATAACCAGCATGGAGAGGGGGGTGGCGCTAGTTGAGCCCTCTCTGATGCTTAAGTCACAATCTAGAGAGAGAAAGTATGTAGAGAGAGGTCAGAGCACAAATAGCCAATTTGTGAGAGTTTCGAGTTAAGTTGTCAAATGGGAGGTCTAGGTCCCTATTTATATGAAACCCGAGAATCGTACCCGGTTTTATGCGGTTCAATGCCGGTTTAAAGAAGAACGCTTACCGACATCGAGGTTGGCTATGTGCGCACTGACTTCTCATACTTAGTAAAAATAATAGGGGTAAGCGCGCGGTGCCAGTCGACAGTCCGGACCATGTCGGATGTCCGTCATGGCCCGGATTGCCCTAGCAATCCGAAAGTCCCGGTCCGGGTGTTGCGCGCTTCCGGACCGTTTTGGACTCGGGGTGTCCGCGGTAAAATCCGTTTATGGGTTTCGTCGTGTTTGCGAGGTCCGAAACGTAAATACGAACCTGAATTGGACAGATATCTATCACTTGCCCCCGAGTCAAGTAGCGGTTCAAAACCCATGCTTGACTCTATTTAAGATAGGATATTCGTCCAATTTAGGTTCGGCACTGACCTCAGGGGTGGCCTGTCTGTCAATCGAATGCACGGAGCATAAATTCGTCCATCTTTACTTTTTCGAGGAACGTTCGTAATCTGTTCACGGGTTAGCGTAACAGACGGTATACATATAGCAGCGTGCAATTAATGACATATTAGTAATAACATGCAATAAGCGAAATACTTGTAATAACAAATAATCACGCAACGTGGTGTCATCATGGTACATGACGTAAACGTGTAACATGATGTTAACATGGAGATGACGATATAGCATATGAATGACGTAATCGCGCAATAAGCAAAATACTTAGAGCAATATAAAATTGGAGAGCATGCTTGTCAACATGAAGCATGATGTAAACATAGAATATGATGTAAGCATGTAATATGATGTAAACATGCAATTCATACTTAGATTATAAAAATAATCATGTAGCAATCATAAATTAGAATCATGCATATATAAAAATAATATCATGCATAATAGCATATGTGTACGTAACATGCAATAATAATTTTATGTAGCGCGTCATGCAACATTAGGGAGCATGTACGTAATGTAAGCATAGGAGAGATGTAAACATGCTCATACATGATGCTAGGGACTTGTGCGAAAATAGATATGAGTTTAGTCCTTAGCACATGGTGTAGACACTAATAGTTAAAATTAGGAGAGAGAATAGTCATTAGCTTACATCCTCCCTTGATAGTTTTCCAAGAAGCTCTCATTGCTTGTTGAAGAAGGAGCTTATGGGGGTGTATATTTGGAGTAGTCACATCATACTTGACATCAATTAAATTCCGGTCAAGCTAGAGGTGGAAGTCGTTGGCGTGTGGAGTGCAAAACAGCGGCGCGTGGCGATCAGCGGAGGCGCGTGACAGGAACGGCAGCGGCGCGTGCGGCGTCTCTGGGTGGCGCGTGAAGCTCCGGTGACGGCGTGTGACAATTCGGACTCGCTTTGTGTTGGTGAGTCCAATTCCGTACATGGCTGGACATTTTGTGACTTCGTTTGGCCTTGATTCAATCTTGAAATCACTATGTGCTTAGTCACCTTAACATGCATACAAGGTGTTTGATGAAATGCATTAGAATACTTAGCCCCAAATCGGCCAAAAATTTTCTAAGTGCTGAAATTTTTAGAAAAGTGCAAATGAATTGTTACACTTCCCTTATGCATAGTATTCATTGCCGACATGTTGCTCCATGCCTTAGCCGTTGTTTTAGTTTGCTCGATGTTGACGATCGGTAGTTGTTCTTACATGGTCGTCACTGGTTGTATGTTGGTAGTGATAACTTAGGCGATATGCGTTGAGCATCATGTATTGATCGTTGGTCACTGTCTGCAAACATGCTAAAACACTTAGAAAATATTTCAATAATATCTAGTGCTTGCTACCATTGATGCTGTCATATGATTCTTGTCGACCGTCGGCATAGAAACACTTAGAAAATATTTCATAGTAGTTGATGTTTGCCACTTGATGTATGTTATCCGTCATCATGCTAGTATACTTGGAGAATGCTCCTAGATAGTTGATTCAATGCCGCTTGTTGATTGTTGACATCGAGGAAATACTTAGACAGTATTTTCTGACGGTTGGTTTCTTGTCACGTATAGTCTCATGTCGTAAGCGAAATACTTTAGAAAATATTTCAGCTATATTTTGTTACATGCCGACACCTTGTCGTACGTTGATACTTGATACTATGCTGACAGCTTGTTGTATGTCGACACGTAGTAGCATGCTGACAACCTGCAATATGCTGACTATCATCCTGAGCAAAAACATTTAGAAAATATTTCGCCCTTGTAATCATGTATGCTGCGAGTATGAGCTTGATGTCGACATGTAAGTCGATGTGTAGAGAGGGTTGCCCCCTTGAATGATGGTTGTTACTTGTTGCACGAAGACTATTAAGTCAATGCGTACATAGTTATCTCACATGGAGCGTTCATTGCATAGATGTTTGCATAAGTGTTTGATGCGTGCTTGAGCACTGATAGGACTGTTGACTGCATTTTTCAGGATATCAAATCTTGCTGTCTTCTTTTCGGAGTTAGTCTTTTTGCAGCTACTGTCATGAGTAAGTCTTCTATCCTCATTCTGCGGGTGACACCATGTTCGGATGCTACTGACCAATTAGACATTGATAGCCTTTGTAATCTTGTTTGTATCACGCTTTTAGATTGGTTTATTGGGAAGAGCTCTTCCTTGCACGTGGCGTCTACACGTAGCACCCCTCCTTCCGACAAGTCCGCTTCATCAGTTGTTCTTGCTGCCCCCGTGATTTCCGGATATGGTTGCGGGAAGGGTCTTATGAGTAAGATATTTCCTTTGTAACTCTTTCTTACTTTTTGAATTTTTTGACCTATCATTCTCATTGTCTTGTCTTTTTGATCATTCAGCTCGTTCTCCTGCATTTGACGTTCCCGTGGCTGATTCCCAACTTTCCACCAAGCGATCCGAAGCGGCGGCGCATGTCTCGAGCGACCCTAAGCGCGCTAAGACAAGTGCTACCATTCCAACTCCGTCTTGTGACGAGGGAAAGGGAGTTGTTGGATGCTTGACGGTATCTTCTGCCCCTCGGTCGAGAGATCGACCCGCGGAGGATCGCCCTTCTCCTCGAGGTATGATATAAACTTCTACTTTTTGACCTTGTCTGGATGTTTAACACTTAGTTTTTTTTTTTTTTTTTTGCAGTGATCCCAACTTTGAAGCGTGATCACCTACTTCGTCCCTTGGAGGGTGATGTATCTGGTGATGCATGGAAACCTCTTGGCAAGGGCGGTCTTCGCTTTCCTAAGGATGTGAAGCTTAGTATGCCGGAAGTTGGAGTCCGTGTGTTGCACAGGAGTGTGCCCCCGGGCGATCGACGCGCCTGTCCCAGAACTGATGAAGAAGCCGAGGAATGCGTTAAACATGCTTTGGCCGGCTTTGCCCCAGTAAGTTAACAGGTTCCATTTCTTGATTACTTATGTGTCGCATGATTTTGTTGTGCAATACTTATGCACTTGTCCATTTGTATGGTTCTCAGGCTGTGTCTCAAATGGTTAACATGTCGTCTCATGTTGTGGAGCTCGTATGTGCTAAAAGGGCTGCTGTTAGCAAATGCAATACCGCCAGACTTGAACTTGCCCGTTCTAAGGAGAAGGTGTGTGCACTTGGTTTGAAGATTATTGATTCTGAGACCAAGTATCAGGTGCAAAAGACTCAAATTTCTGATCTTGAAGCTGAGATGATTGCGCTTGAGAAGCAGATTTCTGACGACATCACAGTTCGAGAAGCCGCCTTGATCGCTGCGCGTGAATAGCATCATGCACTCGGAGTTGAAGCAGGTTTTGCCAAGTATTTGGATACTCCTGCCTTTAGTCTTGCACTTAAGGAGAAGTCTGACGACGTGATGGGAAAACGCGTTGAAGACTATTTCCGTCGTGTGAGCGCACTTGCCCCCAATTTTCCTTTTGGTAAGCTTGGGCCTTGTTCTGAATATGCCATTAACTATCTTAAAGCATTGCATGATTTGCGACTTGATGTAGCCAACTATGATGTGATTGATGATGGAGAATGAGGAGTTGATGTTGTTTTTACCTCCCCCGAGTTTATGGAGGTTGCTTCTCAGCTTTCTGGAGATAGTGGTACTTCTCATGTGGCATCGGGTTGATCATATAGAGTGCATTGAGCTCTTTGTGAATGGGTTGATGTTATGTTGAGGCTTTTGTCCCAACCTTCGTTTATGCGTTTTCTTGCATGGTATTTCGTCACTTGGACCTGTTTTTAATAATAGTATAATTGCATGATAACTTGTTAGTAATATTTCATACCTTGCGTTATCTTTCGTTGTCCGTATGTATTGGACTTGCATGATAGGATTGATCTCCTTTTATAATGGATAAAACATCCAATGTTGCGACTTGCGCCTTGCAGGGTGTTATTAGCGCCCCTCTTGAAAAAAGTTCCAAGGCATGGTATGGTATGTACACTTGGTACTTGTAGCACTGTAGATAGTAATGTTCTCGGCACTGGCCTTTGGCACTTGGCACTTGGCACGGGCACTTGACATGTAGCAGTGTCGTCTTGACGAAGCAAGACTTAAGTTTATACTGTCTCTTAGTTCCACTCTAAGGCGACGTTGTACAAGACTCGACTTGTAAGTTTTGGTGAGTTTTTCAAACAGGGTGCGCTCCTGCTAGCGCTTTTGAATGAAGCCTGTCCACTTAAGGTATATGTCTTCATTATGTCTGCATCCTAAAGAGGATATGTATAGTTTGAGTGTACACAAAGCTATCCTATCAAGGAATGTATCTTCATGGCATATGGACCCTTAAGAGGGATGTACATACTTTATAGATGTGTGGGGTTATCGTCTAACAAGAGGACTTCCGCCACGATGGGGTGATCAGTCCCACCTAAGTGCCACATCCTGGTTTGTATGCATGGAATGGCTTTGAACATGAGGATTTGCCTCTAAGAGGATTTCACAGCATGCCATTTTTTAGAAGTAAGCATGGGGTTTGCCCTTGCAAGGAGGATGTCGGTGCATGCTTACTTTGATAGATGTGAACATGAGGTTTGCCCTTGCAAGGAGGATGTCACAGCATGTCACTTTTTAGAATAAAGGGTTAAAGGTCCTTTTGGTACCACATGTTTGCAAAAATTACATTGTTCATACCACTAGTATTTTTTCGTACCGAATTGGTACCATATGTTTCCAAACCTTACTGTTTTGGTACCTCCGTTAGGGTTCCGTCAAAAACGGACGTTAAATGGCATGTGCCATGCACGTGACCAGCCCAAAACTTTCAGTTTTGTTACAATTTAGTCCATCTAATACATCCCTAACTTTTATTTTGTTCAATTTAGTCATAAAACTTCAAAATCAAACCATTTCCCCAAATTGACCTAGCCGGACCTAGCCATGGGCTAGGTCCGACCCTGGGTTGGGGTCACCGGACCCAGGGTACCCTAACCCAGGGTCGGACCTAGCCCTAAGCTAGGTCCGGCTAGGTCAATTGGACTTATCCCCAATTTAACTCAATTGGGGCTAGGTCCCAATAGACCTAGCCGGACCTAGCCTTAGGCTAAGTCCGGCTAGGTCAATTTGGGAAAATGGTTTGGTTTAGAAGTTTTAGGACTAAATTGAACAAAATAAAAGTTAGGGATGTATTAGATGGACTAAATTGTAACAAAATTGAAAGTTTTGGGCTGGTCACGTGCATGGCACATGCCATTTAACGGCTGTTTTTGACAGAACCCTAACGGAGGTACCAAAACAGTAAGGTTTGGAAACATATGCTACCAATTCGGTACGAAAAAATACTAGTGGTATGAACAGTGTAATTTTTGCAAACATGTGGTACCAAAAGGACCTTTAACCCTAGAATAAATCTTGGTTTTTATCCAAGGCATTGTATGTTGTTGAAGTTGTTCCTGAATGAACGCCTTTTGAATAGAGAACCTTTATAAGTCCCTTGTTGTTGATAATGCGCAAGTTTTCATTGCGTGATGTAAGCTGATTGTGTACATAACGCAATGACTTTGTGTTGCCGACATCTTCTTGAGATAGACGCCGTTATAGATGGAGAAATAAACTCCTTGTTGGTGTAGATAATAGATATGTTGGCGTTGTATGTCATAAGTTCCTCATTACACATAGTGTTTAGCTTTTATTGTTGATAATAATCTTCTTGATGCCGCATAATATAAGTTGCATAGGATAATGACTTGAGTTGTTGATATGAGTAGTACGCACGTTGTTTGTTACTTGGTGTTAATCCAAAGTAGAGTGCATAATGTAGAGAGGTACCTACGAGAGTAAATTGACTTCATTAGATGATTGATGTAGTTACATGATTTTAAACATACTCCTTTGCATATAGGAATTGAGACAAAAAAAGCTTGATACAATAGCTCCTTTGTAACATAGTATTCTTCCTTTATCCATGAAATTTCTTCAAGTGCCCCCATTGAATGTGTTTGTAAGGATGTTGCCTTCCGCATCTTGAAGGCGGTATGCGCTAACATAGGGGATTGAAACAATATTGTATGGACCTTCCCACTTTGGAGATAGTTTGTTGATTTGATCCAAGTGTGAGAATTCATTCCTTCTCCACGCCATTTCGCCCACATGGAATTGTCTTTCTTTCACCTTCCTGTTATAATATCTTGCAGTCATTAGGCGCATACGTGCTTGGGTTTGCTCCGCGTTTCGCCTTCTTTCGTCTGCCAGGTCCAAGTCTAGACGCATTTCTGCTTCGTTGGCTTGGGGATCAAAGTGGGTTGTGCGGTATGATGAGACAGCAATTTCGATTGGGGCTACTACCTGTGTTCCATATACCAGGCTGAATGGTGTTTCACCTGTTGACTCCTTTGGAGTTGTGCGCACAGCCCATAAGACGCTGCTAAGCTCTTCTGCCCATCCTCCCTTCAAGGCGTGGACTCTCTTCTATAGACCATCCAAGACAATCTTTTTAGCGGATTCGACTTGTCCATTTGTTTGGGCATGACGCACTGATGCAAAGCGGTGGTCTATGTTAAGTCTTTCGCAGAATGTCTGGAGTCTGGAGCTCCTGAATTGTGGTCCATTATCGATGATAAGTACTTTTGGGACGCCATAATGTGCAATGATGTGGTTTCGGATGAAATCCATTATTTACGCATCTGTTGTTCGTGCTAATGCCTTAGCCTCGATCCACTTGGAGAAGTAGTCGATGGCTACCACGATGTACTTTGTTTGACCCTTGGATCTTGGAAGTGGGCCCACCAGGTCGATGCCCCATTGTGCAAAGGGCCAGGAACTTGCGATTGGACACAACTCTGTTGCGGGTGCCGCTATGTTCCTTGAGTATAGTTGACAAGATTCGCACTCTGCGACCAAGTGTGTTGCTTTGTTCTTCATTGTTGGCCAATAGTATCCCAGATTTAGCGCCTTGCGAATTAAGGATCTTGCCCCATCGTGACAAGCAGCTTGGCCTTCGTGTAATTCTTTCAACACCGTTTGGCCTTCTGGGAAGGTTGTGCACTTTAGGTATGGAGTTGAGAATCCTATCTTGTACAGCTGGCCTTCGATCATCGTGTAGTTGACGGCGATTCTTTTAATTTTTTGTGCTTTAACTTTGTCCTCCGGGAGTACGTAGTCTGTTAGGTATGCTAGGATTGGAGTCATCCATGTTGGCTCTGAGTTGATGTTTAACACTTCTAGCTTGTCGATTACGGACATTATCCTATTTTCGACAAAGTGTGTTTCCTTGCCTTGCTCCCTTCCTTGCGCGAACTTGCTCAAAGCGTCGGCTTCCTGATTTTCTTCCCTTGGAACGGATGTTATGTTGAAGGTTTCAAAGCTTGTTATGAGTTCCTTAGCTTGTCCCAAGTACTTCTGCATGTTTTCTGACTTGGCACGTATTCGCCTTTGACTTGGTTG
Source organism: Clarkia xantiana subsp. parviflora (assembly GCA_036873135.1). Taxonomy (NCBI): domain Eukaryota; kingdom Viridiplantae; phylum Streptophyta; class Magnoliopsida; order Myrtales; family Onagraceae; genus Clarkia; species Clarkia xantiana. Next base: position 10,762,091 of record JAPTYO010000012.1, on the reverse strand, counting down.
ACGACTAGCAGTGAATCGCATTTGACTCTTAGGTGTTTGACTCCAAGGCCTTTTGCAATCCTCAATCTTGTTATCAAGGCTTCGTACTCTGCCTCGTTGTTTGTTGCTCTGAACGTCAGGCTTAGAGCATACTTCAATGGTTCAGACCCGTCAGGTGGAATTAGGAGGAAGCCAGCGCCTGATACTCATACATTTAAGGAACCGTCGGTATACATTTGCCATAATTCTGTATGCTCCTCATTTTGTTGTGTTCCATCTTGAGTGTGGGTTTCCGGGGTTATTCCTGTGAACTCCGCGATGAAGTCTGCCAATGCTTGTCCCTTGATTGCTGTTCGCGGTGCGAAGTGAATGCGGAATTCACTTAACTCAACTGACCATTTTGTTAGCTTTCCTGACATGATTGGCTTTGACAGGATGTGTTTCAAGGGTTGGTCCTTTAGGACTGTTATTTCGTGCGCATGGAAGTATGGCCTCAGCTTCCTTGCTGCCACTATAAGAGCGTACAGGTACTTTTTGATCGGCATGTAATTCACTTCGTACTTTGCCAGGATCTTGCTCACGTAGTATACTGGGAGCTGTGTAGTTCCTTTTTGTTTGACAAGCACCGAGCTGACTGCAGTGTTGCTAATGGATATATATAGGTAGAGTGGTTCGCCTTGTATTGGTTTTGCTAACGCTGGGAGCGTTCGCAAGTGTTGCTTCAATTGATGGAATGCTTCTTCACATACCGGCGTCCACTCGAACTTCTTATTTGCACGAAGCACTTGGAAAAAGGGAAGGGCTTTGTCTCCTACCCTTGACAGGAATCTGTTAAGAGATGCTAAATGGCCATTTAGTTGATGTACCTCCTTGTGCTTCTTGGGGGACTCCATTTCTTCTATCGCCTTTACTTTTTCTGGGTTTGCTTCGATTCCCTTCTCGCTGAACATGAATCCAAGAACTTTTCCTGACTGCACGCCAAAGGCACACTTTGTTGGATTTAGCCTGACTTGGAATTCTCGCATTCTTTTGAACACTGTGCGGAGGTTGTCAACATGGTTACGCATTTTCATCGACTTCACGACCATGTCATCAACATATGCTTTCATAGTCTTCCCGATCATATCTCCAAAAATTATGTTGACCATACGCTGGTATGTTGCCCCCGTATTGATTAGTCTGAATGGCATGACTTTGTAATTGTAGATCTCGTTATCTGCGTAAAAGGCGGTATGAGGTGCATCTTCTTCTGCAATTGGAATTTGGTTGTATCCTGAATATGCATCCATTACTGACATCAACTCGTGGCCTGCGGTAGCATCAACTAGTTGATCGATTCTTGGAAGAGGATATGAATCTTTTGGACATGCATTGTTGAGATCTCTGTAATCGATGAACATTCTCATCTTGCCGTTAGGCTTGGGCACCAAGACTGGGTTAGCCACCCATGTTTGGTATCGCGATTCTTCGATAAAGCATGCGTTCAGAAACTTACCAACTTCTTCTCGTATTTTCAACTTCTTGTCACCTCCCAACGGTCGTAGTTTTTGTGCTACCGCTCTGGATCCTGGCTTGATGTTGAGTTTGTGAGAGATCACGTTTGGGCTTATTCCCGGCATGTCGATTGGTGACCACGCGAACAGCTCCTTGTATTCTACTAGGAGTGCCTTGATTTCTATCACTTCATCTTCTGACAGTGATGCGCCTACTCGGACCATCCTGTCTGGCTCATCTATCTTGATTTCTTGCAATGCTTCAACCGGAGCAGGACGTGCATGATCCATCCTTGGGTCTTCATCAATGATGGGGACTCCGCTATTCTCCTTCTTGACGTTACGCTGGAGTGCAACCTTGTAACAATCTTTTGATAGCTGCTGGTCTCCCTTTACTTCACCAATTCCCGCTTTTGTTGGAAATTTGATCTTCTGGTGTGATGTTGACGCTATCATGCCCCACTTGTTCATGGTTGTATATCATAGGATTCCGTTATATGCGTCAAGCTTCTCCACGATCACGAATGGAACGTCTATTTGGATTCGTTTTTCTCCTTCTCCCATGATGACTGGCAGGGTTATGACTCCTAGCGGATAGCTTGCATCTCCCATGAATCCCACTAAGGGTGAGTCCATTCTTTTGACATGCTTCTTTCTTCCAAGGGCCAGGATGATGGCCTTTGTAATGATGTTGGGCGGACTTCCACCGTCTATCATCATGCGCTTGACGTCCATGCCGTCAATTGTCATGGTTATAACTAAGGCGTCGGTGTGTGGGTACACAATGTGCTTTTTGTATTTTGATGAAAAGCCAATGACGTCTTCTATGGGATCATCTTTCATGACGACATCTATCATGACGACATCTTCCATGACGGTGTCCTTTATGTCAGCATTCTGGCATATGCGCTTTGTCTGGGCAGCGTATACTTCTCGTTCGTATGACGTCTCTCCTCCGGCTCCAAAGCCTCCATGGATCACGTGCACGTTTGCCATCTTTTCTAAAAGGGATGCCATGTATGCAATATGCTGGACTTCGAGGCCATGCTGTGCGGAGGGCACACTATTTGTTGGCGTGGAAGATACGGCGTATCCTTGATTCCTTAGAGTCTCCCTGAATGCGATAATCTCTTCAAGCGCATCCATCATGGCTGGTGTGACTAGTGGCAGGTTGCTTGCACCTCTTGCTTGCTGCTGCAATCCGTCAGCTGGCATCCCGTATGGGAACTCTACGTTCCTTTCCGTCCTTTGCTCGAACTCGTGCACTGGTACCTCGTTCTGGACGTCGGGACCATGCTGCGCGGAAGGCGCGTTTGCGGTTGGCATAGAGGAGGCGGTAGACTCTGCATCTGGAATGTGAGAAGGTCCTTGTTGGCTTCTCTTCGGCTTCGGCTTGCTCGCACCCGCCTTCTTCGTACGTCTGCCTGTCATATTTTGCGGTATGGAACGGCTTCTTGCTCGAATCACGCTGACGGCGCCAAGTAATGAGGTCGGTTCCACCTGGGACACCTCGGGTTGCTCTTCGCGAACGGGTTGGATGTGCACGCAGGTACGGTCTCCTGTCAGCACGTCACGATCCAAAATCCGCGCACCTCGATCCTCGAACCTCGAACTTGGCTTTGGCTCCAACCTCGGTCTCTTACACGTCGGGTCCTGCAAAATGGGCAATAACCAGCATGGAGAGGGGGGTGGCGCTGGTTGAGCCCTCTCCGATGCTTAAGTCACAATCTAGAGAGAGAAAGTATGTAGAGAGAGGTCAGAGCACAAATAGCCAATTTGAGAGAGATTCGAGTTCAGTTGTCAAATGGGAGGTCTAGGTTCCCTATTTATAGGAAACCCGAGAACTGTACCCGGTTTTATGCGGTTCAATGCCGGTTTAAAAAAAACGCTTACCGACATCGAGGTTGGCTATGTGCGCATTGACTTCTCATACTTAGTAAAAATAATAGGGGTAAGCGCGCGGTGCCAGTGGACAGTCCGGACCATGTCGGATGTCCGTCATGGTCCGGATTGCCGGGCGAACCGGACCAATCCGGACTGCCGAGGCAATCCGGACCTCCGGGTTGCCTTGTGGCAATCCGGAAGTCCCAGTCCGGGTGCTGCGCGCATCCGGACCGTTTTGGACTAGGGGTGTCCGCGGTAAAATCCGTTTATGAGTTTCGTCGTGTTTGTGAGGTCCGAAATGTAAATACGAACCCGAATTGGACAGATATCCATCACAACCGATTTTATTGGAACATAGTGTTACATTAATATGAATCAACTTAATTTGTTCCGTAGGAACAATTAATGTTGACTTCCAACATAATGTAATTTTAAACTATGTTTCTCGAAGTATTTAATAATATGATTGCTTAGCCAAACTTATTGTTAAAGGCTTATAGTGGGAGTGTCATTTTACTGACTACTTCCTTTCGTTTATTAACTCATCCTGAGACTTATCCACCTAATGGGCTATGCATTTAAGCTCTCGCTTTAATGCCATAGTTGACGTCTTACTAGATCGTAGTAGCATTAAAGCATGCTTCTAACTATAGTAGTCATCATTGAGTTATTTCCAAAGGGTTATAAACGAAAATTCAGCATTCATTCATTAAAACACTTCATTATTAAATTTGTACTTCAAAACGATGTGTTTCGTCTCTCGAGGCACACGCACGTACGCGGCATAAAACCAGTTTTATCATGTGGTTTATATCGTTTTGTTTCCAAATTTAATTTAATTTAATCGATTTTTCATGCAAATTAACTGGGGAATTTATCATTTAATGGAGTACTCTATAGCAAATGAGGATGAAATTAACGGTCGGTTTGCTTTTGAAATTATGCAATCGATGGATGTTTGATTAGGTGAGTGAATGTTTTATTTGATCCAACGTTTTACTGGAGGATTCACAGATTAGTTATTTGTTTCGGATCGGTCCTGTTTAATCTGGACGATTAATTTTGATAAGTAGGCCAAATCATGAACTGAATGGTTACTACTTTATTCAATAATTCCGAATCATCATTAACTAAACATAAACATTTATTGATAATAAGAGAACTTGTAGACATTGATAATGCACTAAGATAAATTACAAAGCTTTTAGAGGTAAAGGAAAAGTAAAGTCGATAAGGAAAACTCCAGCCATCTTCACCAACGTCCCTGAAAGAATTCACAAGTGAATCATATCAATAGACCTAGCGATATAAAACGTTTAACAGTTTCATATATGTGGCAAACGAGGTGTACCTTTAACAGTACTTCATCAGTAGTATTTGTCATAATACTACGAATCTCGTTTGAGGACCAATTCAATCATGTTTCCTCTGCAATTTCCTTAGTCCTCTTGCGGTGGCGCACAAGGGAACTTTTCAGTCTCTTTTGGTTGCTTTCCTTGAATAGGAACTTGAAGTACTTAACTGAATCAATTAAGTATCCTAGTTCATTATCGTCCGCAAACCATGATATCGGATATCCCTGTGCGATATTGATTATCTTTCTCCAATTGGATCTTTCGATCCTTCAGTTACACACAGGTTTTACTCTAGTGTTGTTTGAAAGTAGGTCATCGTACTCTATTATTACTTTTCTTACTTCGGCTGTCTTTCCACTACCAAAACGGAGTTTAAGGGCAGCCCAAAGCGAAACAGCAGAATAATTGAGCGTGAAGTCCTATGCAACCTCTTTATCCAAGGATGCCAATATAACCTTGCAAGCTTTCTTATCTCCCAAGACTATGTTCCCTATTCTGGGAACTAGGTTGTGGTCTGGCGGTACCAACATTTTCTCTCTTATAGTCATGATACAACCGTGTGTATCACATGCTATAAGACGTTCTCTTACCATATCACTCCATGCTTCGTAATCCATACCATCCAGATTGCATGGTTTCGAAAAGCGTACCGACCCAGACATTAGAACTATTACAATTATAATCATGCTAAGTTAGGGAGACAATAACATTTTGACAGAATTGCAAACATCGGATTATCTATTAAGATGGAATACGATGAATAGTGATCCTTCAGTCACTAAACCAAACCGACCGCCAGTAAACCGAGGGAAGGAGGTGTTGTGAAAGAGTTCACACTATTATCGTCTTCAATCCAATAGATCAGTCTTTTGAAAACGGTTATTATTTTTGCAAATTACCGGAACGGGAATTTTCAAATAAGCATACCCGATATTGGCTTTCCCATGGCCCTTTTTGATTTTGTAACAATTATCCGATAATTTACGGATGCATAATACTATATCACGCCATAAACATCGAACAAACCAAAACAACATGCTTACGCGTCATGCGTCTAATGTTCCTTAGCATACATAATTCTACTTAAAGTAAATTACCACATGCTTTCATTCATGAACATCTAGCATACGTGTCAAAATATGCAACTTCCGCATACATCTTGCATAATTGGCGACTCGTATTTTCAGTTTTAAAAACGTTTTGAAAATATTAGTGGTTGACTTGCAATTTATGCTTACAATCAATCATGAGAAATTTCTAGACGTGGATTCTAGGCAATTTCGATCAGCGTAGCATGTCTATCCTATTGCGCATACCATATATTTAAATCCCAGAGCTCAATGCTCGCAATTTATTATCCAGCTAGCTTGACTAAGTCAAGACAAGAGTTCTAATATACGTTGCAGAAAGTAAACAATTGCAATTCAGCCCACTAATTTAATCCAGTCTCAAAATCATGCATATCCGAGATCCATCCCCATAATCGTAACCAGGTATTAGGGTTTTATCCGAAAACGTGTTAAAACGTAAACCCTAAGAGCACTGTTTAGGTTAACTTTTAAGTTCGAAAACATTTTGGATTTAAAATTTGACATCCTATTTTATTGAACATTTAAAATTTCCGGAATTTTTTAAAATTTGGTTTGATCCAATTTAAAATCCGGTCTGATTCGGTCTGATTTTAAAAATCTGGTTTGGTCCGAAACGGTTCAATAAAATAAGATTGTGGTTCGGTTCATCACTCGAACCGGTTCGGTTTAGATTCACTTAGTTACTTTGGTCCGACCCGACCCGACTAGGTCGACCCGATTAAAAAAAACCCGTTTAAGTTTAACCCGTTCCGGTTTTGCAAATTGAACCAGCCCGATAAACCCATAGGGTTCAGCCGAAACATTTCTTTTTGGCTAAATAGAGTTTTAAAGTCCACTAAAAACTTAACTTAACCCAAAAGAAACATTAATTATGTAAAATAATTTCCAATATTGCTAATATATATATATATATATATATATATATATATATATATATATATATATATATATAAAATTCGGCACTTATATATTATTAATATATATAAATATTGTCAATATTCTATCTTTAAGATGTAAATCAATTAACAATATATATATATATATATATATATATATATATATAATTATTGTCAAATATATATTTAGGGATAAAATATATAGACAATATATTTTCTTAATCTTTTTAAGTAACCAATCCTATCAATATACCTTTATCCCTATCTTTTAGCTAAATATATTGATAGTTTATATATTTTACTATATAATGTGAATCTTTCCTTATCTTTCCAATTTATAGATATATTGTCTCCTTTTAATAAATTAAAATATGGTAACCGATATATCTAACCTAGGTCGGCCGAATTTTTCTTTCTTGCACACTAAGAAATTGAATTTTTTTTACCTAATAATTCACCTAGGGTTTCGGCCATACACCAAAATTGGCAAAATTGTCAAATTTTAAGATCAAACACTACTATGATCATGAATCCAAAAAGTGTTCTTGATAAAACTCATCATGTTCTTGAAGATCATGAACATCAAACTTAAATTTAAACAAGAATTTTCGGTTTTGATCTATAAAAACATGTAAATTCCGAAAATTTTAAGTTTTTAAACACCAAACATATGAAATTTGTTTAAAAATTTCGGATTACTCATGGTGTTCATCATAAAATTTCGGTTTTATAAAATTTTCAAGATCATCAATTTATCAAAATTTCAAGAACTCCTAACACAAGCTCTGATACCACTGTTGGATTACGGTGACGTAATACTACGGAATGCTAAACATGTACTAGAAAGTAATCTAATTACGCAGCGGAATAATGTACACATACCTCAATAGCTTTCCTGCACAAGAACGTTGTGGAGGGAGTTCTGATCCTCCAGTCGGAACCCGTACAAGTTCTTCGTGAGAAGAAGTCCTACGCGGTATAAGCTCCACAGCAAATCCTCTGATCGATTCTCCAACGGGGACAGAACCTCGGACTAAATGCTCGGAAGCAATTTGGCACACCAATTGTGGTGTTAGAGGGCCGGCCAAAATATGCTTGTTGAGAGAAAGGTATTTCTCTCAAATCACAAATTAGGAGGAGTTGTGATCAAGGTGTGTTTTGGGAGTGACCCCAAGACCTCCTTATATAGTGGGAGGAGGAGAAAATCCTCATCCCTACTATTAGGGTTTCATCCAAACTATGATGTGGGTGGGAGGCCCAATTTTGGGCCAACCATGTCACATGGGAATTGGGTCTGGCCCAATTACCCCTAATGTGATATTTACCTAATTATCTTAGGTAACCACATATATTAACGGGCTACCAATTACGGCGCCACGTCACCATATGCTAACAAAGCTTGCACTGCCGACAGCCGTACCTTGTCGACAAGTGCACATTGCCGACAGCCCCTTTGCCGACATCAGATAGTCCATTTCCGACACCCGACGTGTCCCCAAGCCGAAGTGTCGAAGAGTCCGACTACCCGGTTGGATTTGGACGCAACAGGGGGTTCTGTTACGAATTAAAAATTTAATTTTTAACTACGTCATTTCGGTACTCAACTCACTTAATTTGCCAATTTTATTTATTCATCTATACTCAAACATATTAATATTAATTATAATTCATGTTATTTATATTATTAGAAGATTACAATTTAATTAATCATATAGAAAAAGTTAAAACTAACTATCATAAATCCACTACTATTAATAAAATATATAAAGTAAGGACAATAAATATATTAAACAAATAACAACATCAATTCAACGTACCTGTCTAATAATCACAATTGGAGCGGCATGAAAGAAGATTACCGGAGGTGGACATATTCAACGAAGCGGAGGCCATGTGTGGTATAGATTGGCAACGAGCACGGGGGTCGTCGTGAAGAACAGCTGGAAGGCGGTGAAGGTTGATGGGCTCGAGTCGGGATAGGGATGACAGTGGCTGGGTGAAGATCAATCGATCGTCGGAGCGTGTGGTTATGGTCTCGTCGGAGTCGTAACGAATAGACGACCGGATCTGGAAGCAGCAAACTGAGCTGGAATCGTCGCGATAGGGACGGCCAATAATGGACGAATCGGTGGCAAACGACTGGACGGTTGTCGAAATCGGAATTGGGAGCCACTGCAGGTTCCGGTGAAGGCGAGGAGCATGGTGTTCACGACCGGAGTCAGGATGGCCGGAGTCGGGAGCACGACGTGATATTGTGGTTGCCGGAACTGTCAGTGTAAAGTCGGGACTGGAAGAGTGGCTGTAGCAGCTCCGTGATAGTAGGTCGTGCTGTTAGAGGGATCATGACGGTTGAACGGGTCCATGTTGTTGGATTACGGGGACGTAATACTACGGAATGCTAAACGTGTACAAGCAAGAAATCTAATCTACGCAACGGAATTAGTACACATAACTTTTAGCTTTCCTGCCCAAGAACGATGTGGAGGGAGTTCTGATCCTCCGGTCGGAACCACGTGCTAGTTCTTCGTTAGAAGAAGTCACACGCGATGTAGCTCCACAACAAGACCTCTGATCGATTCTTCAACGGAGATGGAACCTCGGACTTGATGTTGATGGTGCCGAAATATTAGACAAGGGTGACAAGTTTTCTCAATGGAGATCCTTACTCTTAATTGTGTGTTTAAACCCTTAGGAGTCACCCCTATATATAGTATTGGGTGGAGTTGCCAAAAGGCAACTCCAACCAATGTGGTACTAGGGTTTCAGCCGAACCATGCATAATAAGGGGGAGGCCCATTTTGGGCCTCCCTTGTCAATTACTAATTGGATTTGGCCCAATTAGCCCAGATTGAGAATTACCTAATTAACTTAGGTAATTTCCTTAATTAACGGGCTCCTATTACGGCGCCACGTCACCATATGCTAACAGCTCCCACTCGCCGGAATGGGATGGTGCTCGTTAATCTATACGGTTACGCAATAGTATCAACATCTCAGTCTTCAGTCTTCGTCTCCGTCTCCGAATAGTTCATACGAGGCTTGCCGTGCGACCGGCGAATACGACGGGCATCGTGCTACTCATCTGTTAGGAGTATTGTAGCGCCCGCAGAACGTTGATTCCCTTTCATGAACCAAACATGTTTGAAATAAAACTATGTACCGCACTGTATCCTTGGTCAACTGTTAATTCTCCAATTGCCCTATTTTTCACAAAGGAATACTTCTCCAGGGCATCCGTACAAGTGTTCACAACCTTCAACTAATATCCGGTTGGCGGCCACCTAGTGAACACGAGAGTCGGTGAATTAAAGGTGAACTTGACCATCCCCATCGCTTATACCCTTAGTCTGACTCAACTGGCTTCCAAGACGTGGTCACTTGGCTGTTTTCTTTGGCACTACGCTCGTACGCCGGGAAGCGAGCGTTGAGCCAGACCTTAGGTATAAGTTCTGAGTTCGTGAGGATACTTTGGATGCGTCTTCATAAGACATCCGGGATCAATCACACGCTCAAGGTGAAGAAGTATGCGCCCTTTGAATCACAAGGATTCTAGCTAGCACAACCGAGCATGACCCCGTGGTCGAACGTGGCACGCGCAGTATGAAGCACGCGTCGATAGTACACCTGGTAAAGCCAGGGATGGTATATGCCAATAATGCTATCGCAGAATCTCTCATCTGGCCTTGAATGTGATATAGTGATGGAAAAAGTCCAACTCGGCGATTTACAAAACGAAGATTAAGTCATGTTGTTAAGCGTGACAATGTTATCGTTTTGTTTAATCAGGTTTATCCCCCTGATTCTTAACCAATCTTGTTATGGTAGAGGTCCCTCTCTCCTTACAAGATGACCATGCCTGTGTGACGAGGCAAGGTTCACATTCGACAAAATTTTGGTGGAAGAATTTTACTTCTTCCTACGACTTAGTTTATAGACCGTAAAATCCGATGTTGTTAATCATTATGACGTCGATAAATCATAAACTCAAATTGCAATTCTTTTATTCAATTGAAATATCATTTCAAATGTCAAAATGTTATCACTTTTACAAGCCACACAGTTAGCCCTACGTAATCCAAGCAGTTTTACGTGCTTTTCAAAAATCTCCTAAGTAACGACTTAGTTAAAGGGTCTGCGACCATATTGTCTGTAGGCAAGAATTCTAAAGCGATTATCTTGTCTTCCAGAACAGACCTAGCATAATTGTATTTCACATCAATGTGTTTAGTCCTACTATGGTACTTTGGATTCTTAACTGCCGCAATGGCCGCCTGACTGTCGGAGTACACCTTCATAGGTTTACTCTTCTTGTCGGTGCCAATTAATGCAGTAAGAAGCCTTTTCAGCCATACCGCTTCTTGTGCATTTTTGGAGAGAGCAAGAAATTCTGATTCTATAGTGGAAAGTGCGACACACGATTGCTTCTTGCTTACCCATGATATGGCAGCATTAGCAAGGAGGAAACCTCCTCCTGTGGTGGACTTACGATCATCCGGATCGCCACCGTGGTCGGCGTCACTATAACCGGTCAATTCGAGCTGATTGCCCTCATAGCACAGAACGTAGTCGGCAATACCTTTCAGATATTTGATAATTCGTTTTACGGCCTTTAGATGTTGATAACTAGAATCTGATTGGAATCTTGCTACTAGGCCCACAGCGTAACAGATGTCCGGCCGAGTACAGAGCATGGCGTACATTAGACTCCCTACCATGCTCAGATACTCTGCATTCTTCATCATTTCACGCTCCTGCTGGTTTTTCGGGCCATCACACTTCGATAGCGCGCACCCAAACACAACCGGCGTATCCACGGGTTTAGCATCCAGCATTCTGAATCTTTTCAACAGTTTGTTGATATATGATTCCTGAGATAGACATAATCTCTGGGTGGCACGATCTCGGGCAATTTTGATGCCTAAGATGTACGTAGCCTCTCCCATGTCTTTCATCTCGAATGTTGATGCTAACCAGGACTTTGATTTAATCATAAAGCTCACGTCGTTCGCAGCAATGAGTATGTCATCCACGTATAGTGTTATGATGATATACTTAGACCCGGAGATCTTGGTGTATACGTAGGGATCCTCATGAAGATTCACGAATCAGTATCCGACGATTTCCTCGTGGAATCTGCGATACCATTGCCGAGACGATTGTTTAAGGCCGTATATAGATCTTTGGAGTTTGCAAACTTTACGTTCTTTGCCAGGATTAATGAAACCCTCCGGCTGCTCCATATAGATCTCTTCCTCCAGGTTTCCATGGAGGAATGCGGTCTTAACATCCATTTGATGTAGCTCTAGATCAAGACTAGCAACTAGGGCAAGGATGGCCCTTACTGTGGTGTAACCCACATTGGTGAGTATGTTTCATCAAAGTCCACTCCATGGATTTGGGTATATCCCTTCGCAACTAGTCGAGCTTTGTATCGCTCGACTTCTCCATCAGCAGTGAGTTTGAGTTTCAATACCCACTTAGCTCCTATTGCTTTGCGGTTCGCAGGCAAATAAACTAATGACCAAACCGAATTAGCTTTCATTGAGGCGATTTCATCTTCCATTTCTTTTCTCCATTCCTTTGCTTGAGGTCCTTTCATCGCTTGTTTAACCGTTACTGGTTCATCAACAGATGTGAGAGTGAATATTTCGCCTCTCTCAATGGGATACCTTTTAGGGGAAGTGCATTGCCTTTGACTGCGTCTAGGCTCACCTATCCCATTTTGAGTTTGACCCATACTCCCACTTAGAATAATGCTTCTTATCGGGGCACTACTCCAACTGGGAATGTTAGCGTTACTAGAACTTTGAGCAACAACTTTCCTAGGACGACCCCTTCGTCTCGGAATTTCATCTCCGAGATTAGTTCTTTGATCGCTAGGATCTGGAACTGGAGCGATCATCCCACTCCCACTTGAAATAATGGGAATTGATGGTAGTTGTTTGTTATGAATGTTAGGTTCTACTTGATTCGCATTCCCAGCAATAGTGATTTGTGTTTGGGGGGGAGTGAGCCCTCCCACTGGATTTATAATGGGGATATTGTCCTCATTAACGGAATCACTTGTTGCTGTGCCAAATCTCCCACTCGAATAAAGTGGGACCTAAGAATCATCATCGTCATGTTCTAGTTCGGTCAGGACTTCATCTGTTTTTATCTCTTGAAGCGATGGAAATTCGTCCTCAAGAAAAGTGATGTCTCTGGATTCATGTTCGTACACACTACTTTTTTCTTGAGTTGATACAAATACATAACCTTTTGAGTTCTCGGAGTATCTTATAAAGATGCTCTTAAGTCCTCTGGGGCCTAACTTGCCAAATAGGCTGTCAGTTGTATGTGTGTAAGCTGCGCACCCCCAAGGTCGCAGCCCGGTAAGATTTAACTCTCTACCAGTCCAGAGCTCATACGGTGTTGTGTTAACTGCTTTTGATGGGATAAGGTTTACTACATGAGTGGCAGCAAGCTTTGCGTCTCCCCAATAATAAATTGGTAATTGTGCTTGTGACATCATGGTTCTCACCATGTCTAGGAGAGTCCGATTACGACGTTCAGCCACACCATTCTGCTGTGGTGTGTTGGGGATCGTCGTTTGACGGGCGATCCCACTTTCTTTGCATAACTTATCAAACTCATTAGAGAGATATTCTCCACCTCTATTGGTGCGAAGGATTTTCACCTTCCGCTTCTGTTGATTTTCCACGAGCTTCAGAAAGCTTTTAAAGCAATCTATAGCTTCAGATTTGCGAGTAATCAAATGAGTAAACCCAAATCGTGTGTAGTCATCAATGAAAGTTACGAAGTATCGCTTTCCATTCCTAGCAGATACGTTCATTGGTCCACAGACATCGGAATGGATTATCTACAATGGAAATTCTGCTCGTTTTGCTTCACCGAATGGCTTGCGGGTGGACTTTCCAGCCAGAAAGTCATGACATGTGTGTTTGAGCACACTGTTTGTTCCGAGCAGAAGCCCTCATCGAGCCAACGACTGAACTCTGTCATAGCCTATATGTCCAAGCCGCGAATGCCATCCGATTGCGTCAGGTTTTGCTTCTTTGGAAGACATTGCATACAAACGATATGAATATACATTGTCATGTAGATCCATGATAAACAAACCATTATAAGAAAAGGCATATCCAAATAAATTATCCCCTTTATTTATACGAACAAAGGATCTCTCAAATGTCAAAATAAAGTTTTTATCCATAAGAGCAGAAACAGAAACAACGTTCCTACGGATTCTAGGAGCGAAAAGGACATTATCTAGAAGTAAGAATTTGCCATTGCCCATCGGCAATTTGCAAGTCCCTACCCCTATGACTTCAATGTATATCCTTTTAGAATCCTTCGGCAATCGCAAATAGTTCTCGATCGTTGGCTATGTGGTCCGTTGCATCTGAATCAAGTATCTAAGACGGATTTGGGTCGGTTAACATGACAATTGAGGAAACTAAAGCTTCCTCTACATAACCAAATTCGCATACCTTCTCAGGATGCGATTTGCTGGAACCTGCACCATCGCTTATTCGGCGTGGACTGGAGTTCCCGCAAACTATCTCAGATTTTAATCTGGGACTGCCTTGTTTAGGTGAAGTCAACGTTTTACCGTCGACTGCCTGTTGTTTCTTTCCTTTCTTCCTGAATTTCCTTTTCTTGCGGCCAGCTTGTCTTGTGGATTTCGGTTCCTTCGATACCGATTTTAATCGAGCCTGTTCCATCTCGACTATTTTTAGGACAGATGCAATATCAAGTACGGAACAGCTGACAGTCAATATGGCATTGGTTGCTCTCCAAGACTTCGGGAGGATCCCTATTATGGCCTGAATTTTATCCCATTCAGCCATCTGACTGTCATCTTCCAATGGCTTGAATAGGTGAAGGAGGTCGTATACTTTTTCAAGTATACTCTTACTGTTGTTGTTCAGACAGGTTTCTAATGTTGGTATAAGTGGGTGCAGTGTAACTGCCATGCCACTTCCATATTTCAAAAAGAGGGCATCCCAGATGTCCTTTATCGTAGGATCATCTTTATAGCGGACATAAAAATCTTCTGACATTTCCGACAGTATTAGCTCCTTTGCTTTCTTGTCATCTAACTCCCACTTAAAGTGGGCAAATGCCAGATCTTTGGTGAGTCTGACATTTGGGTAATTCATGGTTATTTGTATGTGGTCACACAGACCTTGTGCTTCCAAAATCGTAATGACGCGTTTGCTCCACGAGTCATAATTCGTCTCAACTAATAGCTCAGATTCACATGATAATGCCATCTATTCATCGATAACAACACTAGGTTGGGAAGATAACAACATTTTGACAGAATTGCATACATCGGATTATCTATTATGATGGAATACCACGAATAGTGATTCTTCAGTCACTAAACCAAACCAACCTTCAGTAAACCGAGGAAGGGGGTGTCGTGAAGGAATTTACACTATTGTTGTTTTCAATCTAATAGATCAGTCTTTTGAAAACGGTTATTCTATTGCAAATTACCGGAACGGAAATTTTCAAATAAGCATACCCGATCTTGGCTTTCCCAAGGCCCTTATGATTTTGTAAAATTATCCGATAATTTACGCATGCATATTTATAATTATACTACATCTAGCAAATCATCATACCATGCCATAACTATCAAACACAACATGCTTACGCGTCATGCGTCTAATGTTCCTAGCATATATAATTCTACGTAAAGTAAATTATCACATGCGTTCTATCATGAACATCCTAGCATACGCGACAAAACATGCAACATCCGCACACATCATGCATAATTGGCGACTGGAGTTTTTGGTTTTATAAAACGCTTTGAAAATATTAGGGGTTGTCTTGCAATTCATGCTTACAATCAATCATGCGAATTTCTAGACATGGATTCTAGGGACTTTCAATCAGCATAGCATGTCTATCTTATTGCGCAAACCACATATTTAAATCCCAGAGCTCAATGCTCGCAATATAATATCCAGCTAACTTGACTAAGTCAAGACGACAGTTCTAATTATATCAAAATATATGATGCAGAAAGTAAACAATTACAAATCAGCCCACTAATTTAATCCAGTCCCAAAAACATGCAATTCCGAGATCCATCCCCATAATCGAAACTAGGCATTAGGGTTTTAACTGAAACCGTGTATTAAAACACAAACCCTAAGAGCACTGTTTAGGCTAATTTTAAAGTTCAAAAAACATTTTGGATTTAAAATTTGACATCCTATTTTATTGAACAATTTAAAATTTCCGAAAATTTTAAAATGGTTCGGTTCAAATTTTAAAATCCAGTTCAATTCGGTCTAATTTTAAAAATTCCGGTTTGGTCCGAAACGATTCAAGTTTATCACTCAAAACCGGTTAGGTTAGGTTCAATTTAGTTACTATGGTCCGACCCGACCCGATTAAGAAAACCCGGATTGGTTTAACCTGTTCCGGTTTAGCAATTGGACCGGCCTTGGAACCCTAGGGTTCGGCCGAAATAATTCCTTTAGGCTAAGTAGGGTTTTAAAATCCACCATAAAATATAAATTAGCCATCAATAATTATTAATTATATAAAACAGTTTCCAACAATGCTAATATATATATATATAATTCGGCTAAACATATATATATATATATATATATATATATATATATATATATATATATATATATATATATATATATATATTGTCAAGATTTTATCACTTATGTAAATCAATTAACAATATGTAATATATATATAGAATTCGGCCAAACCATATATATATATATATATATATATATATATATATATATATATATATATATATATATATATATATATATATATATATATATATATATATTATTGTCAAATATATCTTTTAGGGATTAAAAAATGTAGACAATATATTTTCTTAATCTTATATAGTAATTAAATCTATCAATATATATTAACCCTATCTTTAACTATATATATTGATAGTTAATATCCTTTATAATATTATATTAGAACCTATCCTTGTTTTCCAACTTCTAGATATAGTTACCTATTAATTAAAATTTAAAAATGGCAACCTATATCTCTAATAGGGTGGTCGAAATTTTTAATTATTTAGGGGTTAAGAAAATTAAAAAATTTACCCAAATTGCCCATAGGGTTTCGGCCAACAAACATGAAATTGGAAAAGGTTGTCAAATTTTAAGATCCAATACTACCTTGATCAAGAATCCAAATTGTGTTCTTGATAAAACTCATGGTGTTCTTGAAGATTATGAACATCAAACTTGAATTTGATCATGAAAAATTCGGTTTTGATCTTGAAAAACATGTAAATTTGAAAAATTTTAGTTTTTTAAAGATCAAACACATGAAATTTAACTAAAAATTTCGGATTTCTTCATGGTGTTCATATACTTGAAAATTTCGGATTTTTCATAACATCAAGAACATCAATTTATCAAAAATTTAAGAACTCCTAACTCAGGCTCTGATACCACTATTGGATTACGATGACGTAATACTACGGAATGCTAAACGTGTACTAGCAAGAAATCTAATCTACGCAGCGGAATTAGTACACATACCTTTTAGCTTTCCTGCCCAAGAACGATGTGGAGGGAGTTCTGATCCTCAGGTTGGAACCACATGCAAGTTCTTCGTTAGAAGAAGTCCCACGCGATGTAGCTCCACAACAAGACCTCTGATCGATTCTTCAACGGAGATGGAACCTCGGACTTGATGTTGATGGTGTCCAAATATTAGACTAGGGTGACAAGTTTTCTCAATGGAGATCCTTGTTCTTAATTGTGTGTTTAAACCCTTAGGAGTCACCCCTATATATAGTATTGGGTGGAGTTGCCAAAAGGCAACTCCAACCAATATGGTACTAGGGTTTCGGCCGAACCATGCATAATAAGGGGGGAGGCCCATTTTGGGCCTCCCTTGTCAATTACTAATTGGATTTGGCCAAATTAGCCCAGATTGACAATTACCTAATTAACTTAGGTAATTCCCTTAATTAACGGGCTTCTATTACGGCGTCACGTCACCATATGCTAACACATGTCGGTTCTGGCCGAGTGATCAAATTGGTAGTGAGGTGATGCTGGATTGATGAACGAAGGTGTAAAGGGTTAGGATGGAACTGATGGAAGTTTGTGATTTACCGAGAAGACGATAACTATAATAATAATAACAATAATAAGACTAACAATTAATTATTAATAATAAAAAGAGTAAACAAGCTAAAATTGAAGAGAAACAGTTGTTTATTAATCTTTGTAGTTTTTTTCTCTGTTTACAATGTAGAACTGGACCCCTATTTATACTAAAAACCTAGCCTAGATTACAAATAAAATCTAAATAAAAAATGCTTACAGATAATTAGCTTGTAGATAATTCCTAGTGATATATATCTCAACAGATAATTACATTTAAATAAAAGATAATATCTGTAGATAAATACCTTACAGATAATTGTTTAAATATTAAAAAACTAATTATTATATATAAATTTTTTAAATTTTCCGAAAATATTAAATATATTCAAAATATTTTAAAATATATTTATAATAATTTCCTAATATGCACTTAAGATTTCTTGGAGACTTCGTGTCTTGACGCGTCCGGAATTGAAGTATTATGTGTAACGTCGTTACGTCCGGGTCAAAATCGGGTGTTTACAGTTTGCCCCTCTTTGAACAGACTCCCGTAGAACGTGTTCGAAGGGGTTTGTCCAAAGACGAAAAAACGCTGATTTTGACCAGAAAGTATATCCTCTTCCAATTCTTCGAAGTCTTCAAGGTGACTCATATGCTTATTCTGGTGCGGAAACGATAAAAACCTATGTTGGCGGTGCCCCTGTTGGCGGTGCCTCCATTGGCGATGCAGAAAGTAGAGCCTCTGTCGGCGGTGCCCCTGTTGGTGGTGCCTCCATTGACGGTGCAGAAAGTAAAGCCTCCAGTGGCGTGCAGAAAAGTGAAGCCTCGATCAGCGGTGCCCCTGTTGGCGGTGCAGAAAGTAAAGCCTCTAGCGGCATGCGGAAAAGTAAAGCCTCGGTCGGCGGTGCCCCTGTTGGCGGTGCCTTCGTTGACGGTGCAGAAAGTAAAGCCTCCAGTGGCGACGCAGAAATTAAAGCCTCGGTCGGCAGTGCAACTGTTGGCGGTGCCTTCGTTGACTGTGCAGAAAGTAAAGCCTCCAGTGGCGTGCGAAAAGTAAAGCCTCGGTCGGCGGTGCCCCTGTTGGCGGTGCCTCCGTTGGCGGTGCAGAAAGTAAAGACTCCAGTGGCGTGCGAAAAAGTAAAGCCTCGGTTGGCGGTGCCCCTGTTGGCGGTGCCTCCGTTGACAGTGCAGAAAGTAAAGCCTCCAGTGGCATGCGAAAAAGTAAAGCCTCGGTCGGCGGTGCCCCTGTTGGCGGTGCCTCCGTTGGCGATGCAGAAAGTAGAGCCTCCAGTGGCGTGCGGAAAGTAAAGCCTCGGTAGGCGGTGCCCCTGTTGACGGTGCCTCCGTTGGCGGTGCAGAAAGTAAAGCCTCCAGTGGCGTGCGAAAAAGTAAAGTCTCGGTTGGCGGTGCCCCTGTTGGCGGTGCCTTCGTTGACGCTGCAGAAAGTAAAGCCTCCAGTGGCGTGCAATAAAGTAAAATCTTGATCGGTGATGCTTCCAGTGTTGTGCGACAAGGAAAAGCCTCTAGTGGCGGGTATTTGGAAAAGAACCTCTAGTGGCGTCCGTTGGAGAAGAGCCTCTAGTGGCGTCCGTCAGAAAAGAGCCTCTAGTGGCATATGTCGGAGAAGAGCCTCTAGTTGCATCCGTTGAAGAAGAGCCTCTAGTGGCGTCTGTTGGAGAAGAGCCTCTAGTGGCGTCCGTCGGAGAAGAGCCTCTAGTGGCATATGTCGGAGAAGAGCATCTAGTGGCGTCCGTTGGAGAAGAGCCTCTAGTGGCGTATGTTGGAGAAATGCTTCTAGTGGCGTCTGTTGAATAAGAGCCTCTAGTGGCGTATGTTGGAGAAATGCCTCTAGTGGCGTCCGATTGGAGAAGAGCCTCTAGTGGCGTCCGTCGGAAAAGAGCCTCTAGTGGCGTCCGTTGGAGAAGAGCCTCTAGTGGCGTATGTCGGAAAAATGCCTCTAGTGGCATCTGTCGAATAAGACCCTCTAGTGGCATATGTCGGAGAAATGCCTCTAGTGGCGTCCGTTGGAGAACGGCCTCTAGTGGCTTGACGATTTGAATGCATGTCCCTAATTTTTGCCTAAATTGCGCATGACGCGACAACTTAGCGGGATTTTTTTTTTTAAATCTTTCATATTCTCTCATTTTGCCACGGTCAACTTTGAGAGGTTTTAGACCGTGCCCCCCGGTTTCCCTAATTTTGCATGGATTGCCCCTCGGGGTTTTCATTCCATCGGGATTTCATTTTCTCTCATTTTGTCATGATTGCAATTTCTGAATTTGCAATCATGCCCCTCATTTTCTGATTTTGACTAGGCCGCCCTTTCGGGTTTTCAACCTAGCGGAAGCACCGGTTCTTCCGGTCGAACCCGGTTTATTCCGGGTCGGTCAGTCACTGGTTCTTCCTGTTGAACCCGATTTATTTTTTTAGTTTATTCCGGGTCGGTCAGTCACCGGTTCTTCCGGTCGAACCCGATTTATTTTTTTAGTTTATTCCGGGTCGGTCAGTCACCAGTTCTTCCGGTCGAACCAGGTTCGACCGGGTGTTCTCTTCACAAACCCGGTTCGATCTGCATTCTAATAATTTTATGGAACCGGACCGGCTCTGTACCCGGTTCACGGTCTGACCCGATCCAACTGCCAGTCCGGTCCAGTTTTCAAAACACTGACTAAAACTGTCTCGAATGGAGACTAGCTTCAGTTGTTTATTTATTGTTTTTTTTTTTCAATGTAACTCTCTGTATTCCAAAACTAAAAACTGAAATGGAGAAGCAGTGAAACAAATATGTTACGGTAGTGCCGTCTCTAGACTCACGAAAAAAGAAGAATGTAAAGGCTGGCATTGTCGTCTTATTTATCAGCACTGCCAGCCCCGCATGTTGCCGCCCGCTCACTGACATTAACCGCCCCATCATTCTATACCAAATATAATACTATAGTGTGAATAAACAATTGCCTCTGCTGTTTGTCTATGTGCCCTGTAATAATAATAGGGTACACTTCTCTCCGAGCATTGCCTTCCTTTAGTATTCCCCTATATAACACCATCTTATAAATCATGTTCCTTTTTTTTTAAACATGTGATATTGGACTGTGGTGATTCATGGATACTTCGATTAATGTAAAAAAGTGAATACATTTTGATTTCTTATAATTTTACTTAAATAGCTTTATTATTAATACACTGATAACATGGAAGATGAGAAGCTAAGAGTGAGATATATAATCTTTTTGATAATATGACAATTCTTACATTCCTTAAATTTAAAGAATGTACTAAAAAGAAAAGTGGGGTTATTTTCAATGAAGACTAAGTACATTTGTTGTATCAAATTTTTGAATTCCTGAAGTAACATAACCTCATATGTAACCTAACATTTATGATTATTTATAAAAGTAAGTAAACACAGAACCGAAATAATTCACCACTTAGGTAGCTAGATTCTTGGTATAGTAGCCTAGGCTTCATTAAATATTAATTTAGAGTGTGTTTTTGCTGCTGCCATTGATTGTCTGCTGCTCCAAACGGCTGAATGCCGGCCCATGCCGTGGCCTTTCTGAAGCAGACACGTTAGGGATTGACAGCCAAGGATGTCCATAAACTACCCACATTTTCTGTTGCATGATTAGATTCTGCTTAATTAATTACTGCACACCACTCTTTATTATTATTAAATAAATGATTGGAGCCGAGGAGATACCTAAAATATTGCCGCCTAATACGGCCACAGCTGCCCGTACTCCCTACTGTTCACGCACGCCTTCTAACTAACTTCTAACTCCATCCCTCCTAATTAAACAAGCCCTTCATTTGCTTTGCCTCCTATAGTTTCTTACATCGTAACAATCCCCCCTTATTTAATGAATATATTTGGTATCTCAGACTTAACTCATTTGTTAATTTGGTGTCTAAAAAAATTGTTTATTTGGTGTCTTAGATTACAACTTTGTTGCGGTTTCTATCCATTTCCGCGGTTAAATTTGAAAAAGTCAGCTAAAAAGACGATTTTGCCTTTTATACTTTTTATTTTTTGCAATGTCACCCGTTCGATTCCGGCCACCCACCTCCGATTCCGGCCGCCCACCTACGATTTCGCCCACCCACCTCCGATTCCGGCCCACCCACTTCCAATTTCAGCCACCCACCTCTGATTCCGGTCACCCACCCTAGTATTCAGACCACCCACCGGAAAATGACAA
Organism: Clarkia xantiana subsp. parviflora; assembly: GCA_036873135.1. Classification (NCBI taxonomy): domain Eukaryota; kingdom Viridiplantae; phylum Streptophyta; class Magnoliopsida; order Myrtales; family Onagraceae; genus Clarkia; species Clarkia xantiana. The sequence continues at coordinate 10,740,059 of JAPTYO010000012.1, read as the reverse complement.
GGCAGCGGCGGAGCTACTAGGGCAGGGTACAGTGACCTAATTCTGACAATGAGAGTAATTTGGTAATTTTCAAATTTTAACGTTTAAATTTGACCGAGACACCAAATGGCAACGTAATTGAATCCTAGGACACCAAATATTAACAACTTTTGTTAAACACCAAGCTGACACATGAAGTAAACATGAGACACCGTACGGAATTTTTTCGAGAGTATTTCTTTTAACATAATAATAGGTTGTAATTTTTTAACACTATGAAAAAATCAATCTATTACAAATAAATTTGTAATTTTTGACAATTGCAATGGATTTAAAAAAGATTAATACCACCATAGAAAATTTTGTATTGGCTTATTGTCCATAAACCTAACCACCCATCCATGTTAATATTTTTATCTGACGAAACTCACTGTTAGTATTTAGATCCGCCGCTATGAATAAGATTCTCTCGAATGTTTGGAGGTTTTAAAGTTTTTTTTTTTTTTTTCATAAGAAGGTTTCAGGAGGAGCCATAATCAGGAGGGCAGCATCATTATCAAACTTACTTTACATCTAGAATACTTTCTACTCCCACCGGACCAGCCATTAATGGATAAAGTGTTAAACTGTTACACAATATTACATAATTAAAGGTTTCAGGTTTGACACTGCATCAGAACTCTTTATAGTGAAAAACAAAAAAGAAAACTATTTGGGCAATATTGAGACAGTTCTTGAGAGGTAAGGTAAGGGGCTAACAAAAAGGGTAGAAACAAAATATGAGGAACCAATATGAGAATTAGACCACATACACATATTACATAATATGCAATAGTTGAAAAACATATATAATAATAATAATAATAAAGAAACAATAAATGAAACATATCTAGCTAGCTACGTTCCCTGCTCCATGACCAAGAATTAAAGAAATGCAGAAAAGGTATGACCTGGTTGGCCATACGTAGAACAAGATCATCAGAAAGGGTAGCGTGACCCACATGAATTCTGATTCCCAATCAATTCTCATCTCACTATATATACCATTCTTTAACCATCCCATTAGACCAACACAGCAATAAACCCAAGTTCCATCCTTTCTCCTACAAACCTTCAAAATTAACATAAACTTCACAGACAACCAAAAATGGCAGCCCACCTTCCACTCAGATCCATCAGTTTGCCCTCCAGATTAGAACCCACTTCCCTTAAGCCGGTTTCCGAGCTGAGCAACCTCAAAAGCTCCTGTTTTTCTTCTTCGTCATCTGAGACGATTCAGTCCAACATTACAAGACTTGCAGAGATCTTCGTCTCTGTTCAAGAACTAGTCAATTCTCCATTGACCCACCAAGCTCTGAGGAAAAACCCTAATGGGCAATTAGTCGAAGAAGCCCTTGACGGATCAATGGCGGTGATCGACGCGTGTGGTTACGCTAGGGAGCTAGTGCTGGCCATGAGAGAGCAAATTCAAGACCTCCAATCCACATTGAGAAGAAACCGAAACCCTAGTTCCGGTTCTTGCGTCGAAAAACAAATTCAGGGTTTCTTGAGTTTCAGGAAGAAGGCAAAGAAAGACACTGCGAAGCACCTCAGACAAATTAAGAAATTTGTGGACCAAGACTCTTCCTCTTCTTCCTTGGAAGCAGCAGGTTGCCACGTGGAAATAGTCAAATGTGTGCTTAGAGAAGTCAACCAAATATCGTGTTCGATCATGAAGGTGGTTCTTGAGTTCTTGTCGATGGCCAAGAGTGGCAACGCGGGGTGGTCCGTGGTTTCTCGGTTGATGCTCGAGAGGTCGTCTCAACGGAGACCGTTGACTGAAGTTGAAGCCGTTGACTCTGACGTGTCGTCTCTGCTACTACGTGGGCAGATGAAGAAAAGTGAGGTGGTCAAGATGGCACAGAAGAGGTTGGAGAGTCTGGATTCTTGCATTGATGGTTTTGAGCAAGGATTGGAAGGTCTTTTCAAGGGATTGATTCAATATAGGGTTTCTCTACTTAATGTTGTCATTTTCTGATGTGTCGGCTCACATAATTCATGTGATGAGGATGATAGCAAGAAATTTTGTGTAAATCTCATATCTTAGTTTATTGATCAGTGTATATATCTATCAAATCCAAAAGCCAAAACGATTCTATTATCTCTCATTATCTATCTATTCAAACGACAATGATGGGACTAATTACTTACTTGGACTGTATCTATATCTTTCTTACTAAATTAAACCCTGTATTTATTTTTTATAATAATTTTCCAACACTTAAAATAAAATTCTGACTGCAAAAACAATAATAGTTCAACATTGTGTAATGATGAATAAGACAAAAAGAAAAAGAGTTTAATTAGATAGGAATCTCGATCGATTATTGCTTAATTAAAGACAGAGTCCCTCCACGTGATATAACCATGAATGATGTGTTAATATTAATTAATTCTTTTTTTGTAAATGATTTGCATAAGAAACAAATGATTATCGTGACGATAATATAATTTGTTAATTATACGATGAGGTACTAATTATGGTGCTCTGTACGGCCATTATTTTGATTGAACGAGTTCTAAAGAATCAAAGTTAATCATTATTACATAATTATATAGTATCACTGCCTTCAATTTTTAAAAAATAAAATATGATCTTAATCAGCTAGAAATTAGAACTCGTCAATTATTCACATGGGCCACATGGCTACTGTTGGGGACATGGGACGACAGAGAGAGCCGCAACAGAAATTAATGTCCAACAGTTGTCGATGTCTCACATATTCATCGATCGTGCATTACATATTATTGTTGTTGTCGTCATATCCCACGTTTACGCAATTAATTAATTTAATCATCGGCGTATGGCCAGTAAAATTACATATGTCCATGTACACAATGACATAGGCCATGAACGGGAATATATATAATTAAATATACATTTAGTGATCCCTATCAGATATCATTCAACTTCAACATAAAAAAAATTACATTTTGTCTTACATATATATATTCTGTAGGTTGAACAAATAACAAGTAATAGAATATATATATATATATATATATATATATATATATATATATATATATATATATATACTAGTTATTAACGCGTGCGTTGCACGCGTATCGGTCGTCTAAATTTCAAGATATATAATTTATCTTAAGCTTTCTAATATGATGATATTTAATTAATACATGGGCAACATGAGGGGCTGGGAGAAAAAAAGAACGACACAATGTAATTCACAACGAAAAAAAATAGAAAGATGATAATTATGTACAACATTAACTATTGTTTTCCATTACGGTACTAAATTATCTTTACATGTATATATATTTACGGTTAGAACTAATAATGAGTTACATCGTGTATGGCGTGGGTTATTAACGACAAAGTTGTATCTAACTCATCAACTTGACCTATACAAACGTAACTATACACGTTCCATGCAATTTTATACCATAATACCAACAAAAAATGATTTAACGTCAAAGGAAAATTCAATTCATTAAAATCAAAAGTTTATACTTGACTTTACATCAATTATTTATTTAAATACTAATTAGGTTGTACACAATTTGATTAAATTGACAGATGGAAGAACTAAATTAATAGGTCGAGACCCTAAATGATGAACGATGAGTAACTTGTTATCCGTAAAAGGTCAAAATTCAAGAACCTTTGTTGACACATATACAAAAAAATCTCAACATGTACTCTAAGTGTACACAAGCTGAATACATATCATAATTTGGGGGTGACTCGAATTTATAGGTATATTGCATTAAGAATTTAATGATAATTAATGTAACATGTAAGTTGAGTGACTTAGCAAAAAAATTAATGCAATTTAACTAATGAAAATTTTAGTAACACTCAAATATAGTAGGGACTAAATCATCAATTTTTTAAATCACTAATGTCAGAAGTTTATTGAATTCACATTAAATATTTATTCAACTGCTAATTAGGATATACCTAATATGTTTGAATTTACAAACACAAGAACTAAATCAATAGTCCGAGTCAATAAGTATTGAACATTGAGTAACATGGTATATGTAAAGTCAAACTTCAGGAACTACGGTTGATCCATATTTTGATAGGTTATATGAGTTGGCAAGTGACTGATTTATGTGATACAAAAATGTCAAAGGGCGGAACATCCCCAAAGCTGTGATATGGTCAATGAAACAATGCATGCACCCGGCATTTGCACATATTGAATGCATATCATATGTTAAGGATGACTCTAATTGATGGATTCAGATCTACTGCCCACTCTTCATGCCCCAGATTGTGCCTCACCATTTAGATTTTGACACGTGTCCTTAAATTTAATTTTCCTTCTAGGTTTCACAAATCTCAGTAGGGTTTTAGAGAGAAAAAAAACCACAAAATTAATTACACACAGAACACGTGTCAAAATCTTAACGATGAGACACGATCCAGAACAAGAAGAGTGGGGCAGGAGATATGCATCCCTAATTGATAAGTTTAATTAAGGATTTAATAATAACTACAGCGAAATGTCAATTAAGCGAACTTAAAAAATAAAATAAAACAAAATTTAACGAAATGAATTTTAAGTAATAGTAAAGATAAATAGATGCGTCTCAAAGATAATAAAGACTAAATCATCAATTTTATAAAGTTATGGGAACTAAATATTATTATAATAATAATAAAAATAAAAAATGTTGAAAATGTACCTATTGGGGGTGAGGATAACCCTCACATTTTATATTGGTATAAAGATATATATATTAATGTCTTTCATTTATCCCTACGGTAAATGTAGAAAACGACAATTAATGCGTACTTGCATGTGAATATGATTCTACTTGTCTGCCATACAATTACAACCCCTCACTGCAGATAACCCTTCTTTTATAATAACATAGAAAAACAACGTTCAGTGCATAGGTATGGAAAATTTGGGCGACGAAGCACTTAAAAGATTATGCTTTGTTTGCTTGTCGGGCACAAACTTAAGGCATGAAAGTATCCAAACTAGAACAGTGGCTAGCTGCTGAGCCTATATATCTTGTATTAATGTTTGATTATTCATAACTTTGTTTTCTAAAGTAACAACAAAAAAAGGGGAATACTCAACAACTCGTGAAGTATTCCACTCTAGTGGTGGACTACGCACAATATGGCGGACCCGGGATCCTATATGACATTAATCTAATGTTGCTCATTTTTGGTATTTAGGTGAAAGTGTTGGTGTATGAAGATGTGTATTGTGTAAGTGGGAGAGTTGGAAAGGATATGAGAGACTTATTTTTGTCTAAATTTGTTGATTTTCATTCATTCTCAACGTCTATTTATACGTACATTAATTAGGATACTTCCACACACTTTTAATGACATTTCTCAACTACTTAATTAACATTAATTACAGTTCCCAACTAATTTATTATTACTAACATTTATCAACTAACTTAGACTTTCTACACTCTTCTAAATTAAACAAGTTTATTTTCCAACATCCCCCTTAAACTTGTTTCTCCCGTTGTCGTCTGCACGTTGTTCATGACTTCTCATTATAACTTGTTTGGCCTTGTGCTTATCTTTGTCATAACCACTCGAGTATTCTTGTTGGCCTTTTCCTGAATGTATTTGTCGGCAACTCGTACTCCATCCATGTCTTCGCACTCTACGATCCCTGAATCTTTCATGCACTATCGTCTTCTTCTTTCTCCACATCGTCTCTTTGACTTCACATCCTGAAGAGAGGTATAGATTACCATACAATTCTTCACCATCATTCACATCAACGACTTGTGCAGAATTGTATATGTCTCGGATCCGCCTTGTCCTCAGCACCGGTGATTCGCTCGAGTCATCTTCTTCTTGTTGAGTAGCAGCATTTAGGGGTGATACTGGTTCTTGAACTTCAACACGTCGGACTTCTTTTCTTTGCGGCTCTTTTACTTCCATAACTTGTATAGGTTGGTCATTATTCATCTCCAAGCTCCATGCTTGTTCTTCGTCGAACTCGGCGTTTCAAGATCACAACCCTCTTTGTGACGGGCTTGTATAACTTGTAGCCGCTTGAATTCTCGTCATATCCGAGCATGACGCACTTCTGGCTCTCTTGTAATTTTGCATATGCCACGCACCCGAAAATTTGAAGATGATCGATCCACGGGTTCATCTTGCTCCATGTCCATGCCTCCTCCGGTGTCATGTCTCCAATCCGCTTGGTCGAAAACCTGTTGAGCAAATAAACTGCAGTAGCAACAGCGTCTCCCCAAAATTCTTTCGAGACATCTCTCTCCTTCAACATGCACCGAACTAAATTCAAGATCATCTGGTTCTTCCTCTCGGAGACTCCATTTTTTTGTGGGGTTTGTGGCATGGTTAGCTGATGCACGATCTCATTCTCTTTGCAAAACCTGTCAAATTCATGCGATGTATACTCGCATCTTCGGTCTGTTTGTAAGCACTTCAAATAGCATCCACTTTGCTTCTCGACCATGCTCTTGAACTCCTTAAACTTTGTCAAAAATTCACTTTTCTGCTTTATCACATAAACCCAAGTTTTGCCGTTATAATCACCAATGAAGGTCAAGAAATACCTATTTTCGCCAATCGACATGGGCTTGATCGGTCCGCACACATCGGAGTGGACTCAGTCGAGACGAACGACTGCTCTCTTCGACATATATTTCTTGAATGGTCTTCTTTCTTGCTTTCTGATGACACAGATTTCGCACACGTCGTTGGGACAATCGATCTTGGGCAAACCTCGCACCATGTTTTTCTTCTCCATCAATTCCAGCGCCTTGAAATTCAGATGGTCATACCGGAGATGCCAAAGAGTCGAGTTGTCTATGGTTGTCATCTTCAAACAATTCTTCTCGATGATCCTTAACTCCAATAGAAACATCTGATTCTTCGTCATGGCTATTTCCATTATAACATTGTTGTTATTATCAAGGATGGTGAGTGTATTTTTGTTTACCCGGACGTCGTATCCCTTCTCGAGCAATTGTCTGACACTTAAAAATATTGTTCTTCATGTCGGGAACAAAATAGACATTGGCGATGCACAACTGTCGTCCGTGAGTTCAAAGAGAACTTTGCCTTTCCCTTTGATTTGGTGTTGAGAAAGATCTCCAAATGTTATGTGGCCACCATGTCTTTCATCGAACTCCGTAAAAAACTCTTTTCTTCCGCACATATGGTTGGAAGCTCCCGTATCGACGAATCATGTGTTGGACGTCTCCTCCGCTTGATTGTATGCCATCAATAGAACTCCATCGTCGTCAATCTTCTCCGTGAAGTTTGCATTTTCTTCCTCAATGTCGGTGTTATACCAGCACTCTGTTGCATAATGACTATATTTTTTGCACACATAACATTGAACTCCCGGTTTGTTGTTTATCCATCCATCTTGAGCTCGTCCGCGACCATGACCACGACCGCGATCTCTTCCTCGATCTCCTTCTTGGATTAACTCTCCATCATCGTTGACTTCGTTGGTGGTTGGACTACCTCTTCCTCCTCGTGGTGTGAATCTCCCTCTTTGGAAGCCGCCACGTGAACCTTGATTCTTTAACGTCAGGTTTTCCTGTAAAGCGTGCTCCAAGGATTTGTATTCTCCTCTCTTCGAAAGTCGTTGTTCATGGGCTTGTAGAGAACTCATGAGTTGCTCAACAGACATCTCTTCTAGGTCCTGTTGGATCACGGTTGGAACTCCGGTACGGTCTTGACGGAAATCTGAAATCCTTCGCTCCACGTAATCCTGCAAGAAGGGAATAGACCGGGCGGTGACCCAGAATCCCTCTCCGATGCTTAAATGAGAATCTCGTGGCAGGCAAGGCAAGCAAAAGTATCAGTATGTAGGTGCGTATATGTGATCTGAGGTAACTTATTCCTTTATATAGGAGAGGAGTTACCCCAGTTACCTGATGAACTGCCAGGGCAGTTAGCCCACGTTCCGCTTATCTCGGCCACTTGCCCACGTTCCGTTTATCTCGGGCCACTTCCCCACTACTCTGATAGTGGGCGTGTTTCTCGGCATCAACCTCTGATAGCAAGTCCCGACCAATATCGGGGACTCCAGAGTTATCTCATTAGGTCACCGATCGGGGCCCCTCGTCATCGTGACAGGGCCAATCGTTCTTAGGGATTCAATATCGGGGCCTACTTAAAGGCATATCATCGGGAGCGTCCAGCTCGCATATCGGGACCGACCTTGTCGGGACCCTTCACCATCGGGACCCATCTTGTCGGGACCCTTCGCATTGGTCTTCTTGACCTCTTTTAGGGCCCAGTGGGCCTATTCACCGTTTACTCATCGTTAAAGGGCCTAACGGCTATAGCGAAACCCATCATTTGCCCCCCAAGACATGAGGGACTTACAGTTCGTCGTGTCTTTCAACTCCCGACCTCCCGATATCGGTATCAGAGGCTTTTCCCTTGACAAAATTTATTAACACGGATCTTCTCGTCCACGATTCCTCGATACCTCGGGGATAGTCACCAAATCCGAGAAGACTCTTCGGTTACTCGGCCATTAAATGCAGCGGGTAACGAAGCGACGGCTTGGGTTCTCGTGTCTGCTTTTTCTGAAAAAGCACTTTTCAGGCCGTTTCATCATTAACGTCTCTTTCCGTTCTGCCCCCTTTTATCTCAACGGCTCGGATTGAAATGTTTCACCTTCAACGGTCCAGATTAGAATGTTCGACTATCCCTTCTCCTATAAAACCCTCAATTCTGGGCACTGTTCTTCTTTCTCTTTGTAATGAATCCTCGGGCCTTTGAGCCCTCACAAATATCAAACTATTTTAGTTCTGATTTATCGTTGCACTTCTTAAAGCGACTTAACTATGCCACTTAAGGCGATTTAGCACGTCACCTAAGACATTTCAACACATCACTTAAGACGATTTAGCCCACACCACTTAAGGCGATTTAATCGTGCCAACTAAGGCAATTCAATTCGCACCACCTAAGGCGACTTAGCCACACTTAGAATAAATCTAAGAACCACGCACCACTTAATGCGACTTTGCCACTTAAGGCCATTTACTTGCACCACTTAAGGTGACTTAACAACACTTAGAATAAATCTAAGAACAATCAGATCGGAAGCAACCTCTTTATTCATTGATGGCTCAAAATCTGCTTACATCGAATCAAACGATAGATAACTTGCACCACTTGAGGCGACTTAATAACATCGTGCACCACTGAAGGCGACTTAATAACAACTTGCACCACTAAAGGCGACTTAATATCAAACATGACATTTCTTCAAGTGTTCACCACTAAAAGAATGCCTCAATACTTTGCCATCGAGGTCTTCCAACTTATACGCATTTGGAGCTGGCATCCCCACGACCTTATAAGGTCCTTCCCATTTTGGCGACATCTTGTTGATCCGATCCAAAAGGGTGAACTCGTTCCGACGCCAAACCAGTTCTCCGACAAAGAACTGTCGGGACTTAACTCGCCGATTGTAATATCTGGCCGTCGCCAAACGCATTCGAGCCTGGACTTCATCGGCATCCCGCCTCTTTTCCTCGAGCAAGTCCAATTCCAGACGTCTCATTTCATCATTCGTCAAAGGCTCGTAGTACCTCATCCGATGGGACGCCACAGCTATTTCCACGGAAGCAACTGCCTCCGTGCCATAAACAAGGCCAAACGGAGTCTCCCCAGTTGATCGTTTGGGTGTCGTTCTAACAGCCCAAAGCACGTTTTCCAGCTCGTTCAGCCATTTACCCTTCAAGGCATAGACCCTTTTCTTCAGGCCATCCATCACGATTTTGTTGGCTGACTCCACCTGTCCATTAGTTTGAGCATGATGGACAGAGGCTGTCCGATGCTCGATATTCAGCTCCTCCAGATACTCCTTCACTTGAGCCCCATTAAACGGAGGACCATTATCGCTGATCAACACCTTAGGAATCCCGTATCTGGATATAATATGGGTCTGGAGAAACTTGACGATTTGGTTCCCCGTTGTCTTGGCCAATGCCTTAGCTTCTATCCATTTTGAGAAATAATCAATGGCTACAAGCAAATATTTGCACTGACCTTTTGCTTGTGGGAGGGGTCCCACCAAGTCGATACCCCACTGCGCGAAGGGCCAAGCACTCTTGATGGACGTCAGATTAGCAGCCGGAGCCACGATATTCGGGGTATACCTCTGGCACGCGTCACAAGATCGGACTAACATCGTCGCCTCCTTGCTCATAGAAGGCCAGTAATAGCCCAAATTCAGCACTTTCCTCGCAATGGATCGGACCCCTTCGTGACAAGCCGCGACCCCTTCGTGCACCTACCTAAGGATCCGATTTGCGTCGGGCTCAGCCACACATTTCAAGTAAGGAGTTGAGAACCACCCCTTTTTGTATAGCTGATTGTCCACCACCACGTAATTAACCGCGATCCGGCGTATCCTGCCAGCTACTACTTCATCATCAGGGACTGCCCCCGTGGTCAGGTACGCGACTATCGGGGTCATCCAAGTGGGCTCCTCCTCCGATCCTGCTTCAATGGCACACACCTCCGATGGATCGGTGGTCGACAAGATCACCTTCTCCAAGAAGTGCACCTTCCGATTTTCCTCGAGGGGTGCCCCCAAGGCAAATTTGCTCAAGGCATCCGCTTCCGCGTTTTCCTCCCTCGGGATTGCCTCAATATCGAAACTTTTGAAACTCTCCTTCAAGACTTGCACCTCACGAAGGTACTTTCTCATCACCGAGCTCTTTGCCTCATATCGTCCTTGGACTTGATTCACAATCAGGCTAGCATCACATTTCACCCTTAAGTGACCAACTCCCGTACCTTTGGCAATTTCGAGGCTTGTGATAAGAGCCTCATACTCAGCTTCATTGTTGGTGGCCCTAAACGTTAAGGCCAAAGCATATCGAAGGAGCTCGCCTCCGCCAGGTGGTATCAATACGAACCCTGCTCCTGATCCGTCTGAACTCGAAGAGCCATCAGTGTACATTTCCCAAGTATTTTCCTCATTTGGCTGTTCTGAATTGCTCTGCCATTTCTGGTTGCTCTGCTATCGGGACCTCCATGGTTGCCCCCTCTACAGGACCCGCTTCTTCCAGATCGGGGGGGCTGTAGACTCTGCTATGAAATCCGCCAACGCCTGACCTTTAATAGCCGTTCTCGGAGTAAAGTGAATGCGGAACTCACTAAGCTCGACTGCCCATTTCACTAATCTCCCTGACACATCAGGTCGGTTCAAAAAATGCTTCAAAGGCTGATTCGTCAACACAGTAATCTCATGCGCATGGAAGTAAGGCCTCAGCTTCCGAGCAGTAATGATCAACGCAAAAAGATACTTCTCAACGGCGGGATAATTCATTTCAGATTTGGCAAACGCCTTGCTTACATAATAAATGGGGACTTGGTTACTCTCGACAATCTTCACTAACACAGAGCTAATAGCAAACTCAGAAACAGCCAAATATAGATAGAGCGGCTCGGCTGGAATCGGTTTCGCCAATGGTGGGAGGGTGCGGAGGTGCTGCTTGAGTGCCTGGAATGCCTCTTCACACTTGGCAGTCCACTCAAATTTCTTGTTGGCCCTCAGCACTTCTAAAAATGGCATGGATTGGTCGCTTGCCTTAGACAAGAAGCGATTCATTGCAGCTAGTCGGCCATTCAGCACTTGCACCTCCCGATGATTTGTCGGAGACTGCATCTCCTCGATTGCCCTCAGCTTCTCGGGGTTCACCTCAATTCCCCTTTGGCTTACCATAAAGCCCAAAAACTTCCCCGAGTGCACTCCAAAGGCGCACTTGGCTGGGTTCAAACGAACTTGATGAAGCCCCATCCGCTCAAACGCCACCGCCAAGTTGCTTACATGATCTTCGGCCTGTCAGGACTTTACCAGCATATCGTCCACGTAAGCCTCCATGGTTTTCCCCAGCATGTCCCCAAACAGCTTGTTCACCATCCTTTGATAAGTTGCCCCGGCATTAATCAATCCAAAGGGCATGACATCGTACTGATAGATGTCACTATCAGCATAAAAGGCAGTGTGGGGGGCATCCTCCTTAGCCATCTTGATCTGATTATAGCCAGAGTAAGCATCCATGAAGCTCAGCAATTCATGCCCCGACGTGGAATCCACCAACTGGTCGATCCTCGGAAGCGGGTAACAATCCTTCGGGCAAGCCTTATTCAAGTCGCGGAAATCAACACACATCCGTCATTTCCCATTTCTCTTCTTCACCAGAACCGGGTTGGCGACCCAAGTATGGAATCGGAGCTCCTTGATAAATCCAGCATCGAGCAACCTACCCACCTCCTGCTGGATCGCGATCCTCTTGTCTGCGCCCATCGGACGCCTTTTCTGCGCGATAGGCTTGATCGCGGGATCAATCTTCAACTCATGCACAATCACATCGGGGCTGATTCCTGGCATGTCACTCGGGGACCAGGCAAACAGCTCCTTGAACTCCTTCAGCAGCTCAATCAATTCTCAGGCCCTCTCGTCAGACAGGGCGGACCCGATTTTCACCTTCCTCTGAGGTCCGTCAATCTCGACCTCCTTCAAATCCTCCATAGGGGCGGGACGCCCAAACTCCTCTCTGGGATCAGCATCGGTCTGGAGGATAGTCATAGCCTCCCGTCTTCTCCTTCGGGTGGCATTAACATAGCACTTCCTGGAAGCCACCTGGTCGCCCTTGACCTCCCCGACTCCGGTCAGTCGGGAACTTCATCTTCTGGTGAACAGTCGAGGCAACTGCCATCAGCGGGTTGATGGTAGTTCTCCCGATAATCGCATTATAGGTCCCCGCGGACTCAACTACCACGAACTCCACATTCCTCCTCTCCGCTTTCCACCCACTACCGAACTCCACTGGTAAGGTGATCATTCCCAGCGGATAGGAGGTAGAACCAGAGAATCCAACCATCGGGAAGTTCACCTGCTTCAAGTCCTTCTTCGTTTTCCCCATGGCCTTCAGCGCATCCATAAACAGAATATCGGAAGAGCTCCCTCCTTCGATCAAAATTCGCTTCATCTCGTACCCATCCACGTCCAGGGTCACGACCAAAGCATCATCGTGTGGAGTCTCCACACCTACCAGATCCTCCGCTGAAAAGGAAATCACCATCTCTTCCTTCGTTGTCCAGGATCGGGCCCTCTTGCCCAGCACCACAGCAGCGGAAATTCTAGAGGCATAGACCTCCAAGAGGTTGTGGTATCACCTCCTGCAGCCAATCCTCCATGAATCACATTAATGGTGCCCCGCTTCTCCTTACGGACACCAGAAGACTCCGGCTCGGACTTCTTCTTCTTTGGGGACCGATCGCGGGATCGGGAACGGGACCGCGATCGAGATCTGGAGCGGGATCGACTCCGCCTCCCAGCCACAAACTCCTTAAGCTTCCCATTCTGGATCAGCTTTTCGATCTCCTTCTTCAACTCCCGACAATGGTTAGTGTCGTGACCGCTGGCGCGGTGGAACCGACAGTAACGATCGGTGCGAGCTCCCAAAAATTCTCCTTCCTTCTTCGGGGGGTACCTGGAGATACCCTGTCGATCCATCACCGTTAACATGGCAGCCATAGAACTATTGAGAGGAATGTGATGATCCTCTCGCTTGTCCTTCCACGGGGGACGCCTGTCCTCCCTTCGATCAGAGCGGCCTCGACTCCGACTGCCCTCGGATTTATCCTTCCACTTACGGTCGTCCAATGGTTTGAACGACTGCTTCCCCTTATTTGACTTCGGAGGATCAAGCTCTCCGGCAGCTATCTTCGACTCTTGCACATCGATTTGCTGTTTTACCCTCGTCTGCAACGCCTCCATGCTCCACACGGCCTTCGCGGCCACGCTGTGCATCAGGTCGGAACCATAGGGGGCTGTCAGGTTCCGAAGGAAGGTGCGGATAGTCTCTCCCTCCGATATCTCCTCATCGATCTCGGCCACACTAGCAGTGTACCGCTGGTAATAATGCGCCAGCGATTCGTCGGGCCTCTGCACCACCTGGGCCAGGGACCTCACGCTCTTCAAGAGGCGCCGACGACCCTGGTACTGCTGAATAAAACGGTCGTGCATATCAGCCCAGCTGGAGATGCACCCTGGGGGCAAGCTGAAGAACCACGTCAGGGCCCTTTCTCCCAATGTGGCCGGGAACAACACACACACAGTATCATCATCCGGGGTTCTGCCCAGACAGGCCATGACATGCTTCTGGACATGGCGAACTGGATCTCCCTCGCCATCATACTCCTTAATTGTGGGGATACCCAGCCCTGGTGGGGCGAGGGTGTCTATCAATCGGGGAACAAAGGGATGGGTGGATCGATCCCTCAGTTCCGACATCATCTGCTTTTGGTCCCCCATGCAGATGTTCACGATCTTCACCACCTGGTCGGGGGTGATGGGACCATTAAGGGGAATGATCCTATGCTGCACCGGTCCAGGCCCATCGATCACAAATCGCTCCGACTGAGCGGGCTCCTTGCCCTTGTCCCGGTTTCTGGGTTGGGCCTCCTGCACATTCCGAACCTCCCTCGGCGGAGGCGGAGGCACCTCCTCCTTCTTCTTGGCAGCCTCTCTCCGCTCTAGGAGAGCCTCCATGGCCTCTAAGAACATCGGCATGGCATCCGCCACAGCCTTCGTCAGGTCCGCGTTTGGAGAGGCATCCTCCTCCCTATTCTCTTGGTGTCGAGCAGTATCCTCAGGAACTTCATTGTGCCCCCCTGTTCGGGAAACCTTAGCAGGGGGATTTTGATCCACACTGCGCTCCGGCAGCTCTGAATTCAGAGTTCCAGCAGGGAGGTTAGAACCACCAGTCTGCCCTTGCTTTTTCTGCTTGCCAGCCGTCATTGAACGAGTAGAAGCTATCTTTGACTTTTTGTTAGCTTCCCACAGACGGCGCCAATGTTGGATCACGGTTGGAACTCCGGTACGGTCGTGACGGAAATCCGAAATCCTTCGCTCCACGTAATCCTGCAAGAAGGGAATAGACCGGGCGGTGACCTAGAATCCCTCTCCGGTGCTTAAATGAGAATCTCGTGGCAGGCAAGGCAAGCAAAAGTATCAGTATGTAGGTGCGTATATGTGATCTGAGGTAACTTCTTCCTTTATATAGGAGAGGAGTTACCCCAGTTACCTGATGAACTGCCAGGGCAGTTAGCCCACGTTCCGCTTATCTCGGCCACTTACCCACGTTCCGCTTATCTCGGGCCACGTCCCCACTACTCTGATAGTGGGCGTGTTTCTCGGCATCAACCTCTGATAGCAAGTCCCGACCAATATCGGGGACTCCAAAGTTATCTCATTAGGTAACCGCTCGGGGCCCTTCGTCATCGTGACAGGGCCAATCGTTCTTAGGGATTCAATATCGGGGCCTACTTAAAGGCATATCATCGGGAGCGTCCAGCTCGCATATCGGGACCGACCTTGTCGGGACCCTTCACCATCGGGACCCATCTTGTCGGGACCCTTCGCATTGGTCTTCTTGACCTCTTTTAGGGCCCAGTGGGCCTATTCACCGTTTGCTCGTCGTTAAAGGGCCTAACGACTATAGCGAAACCCATCAGGTCCTAGGATTCTTCGATCGCCACGGCTACAAGGTCGAACTTGGGATCGAGTGATCTCAACATCTTCTCTATAACACAAACATCTTCCAACTTTTCTCAATTTCTCCGCATTTGATGTGCGATTGAAATTACCCGCATGAAGTAGTCGGAGATAGATTACGAGCTTTCTTGATTGAGGGATTCAAATTGAGCATGAAGAGCTTGTAGGCGAATTTTATTTACCTTTTCGACGTCGTACGCCTTTTGGAGTATAACCCAGGCTTCGTATGATGTCTTGGCTGTAGCGACTATCTCGAACGTGGCTTCATCAATACATTGATATATTGTGAACAAGGCCTTCTTCTCCTTCTTCTGTTGCTCCTTCAATTCTTCCTTCTCTTCTTTTGACATTTCCGCCGTCACTTTGGGTCCCTTAAACTCGGTCTCCACGAGCTTCCACACGTCAAGCGATCCCAAAAGGGTCTTCATTTGGATACACCATCTATTGTAGTTGTCTTTCGTCAATCTTGGCACTTGCATGCTTGTTGTTGTCATCTCTTTGAACCTTGCTCTGATACCACTTGTAGGTGTTGAATATGTGTTTGTGAGAGTGGGAGAGTTGAAGTCTTGGAGATGATATGAGAGACTTGTTGTTTGTCTACTCAACATCTATTTATAGGTGCATTAGGATACTTCCAGACACTTTGTTTAATGACATTTTTCAACTATTTAACATTAATTAACTTTCCAACCTAACTTATTATTACTAACACTCATCAACTAACTTAGACTTTCTACACTCTTCTAAATTAAACAAGTTTAACTTCCAACAGAAAGGTGGTGGAAAATCATATTTAATGCACTATTTATATAGGGTTGACCACCATCACCGGCATGTAAGTGAGAGTCTGCCGCCCATTGACTACGTCATGGCTATTTGAGTTTCGGTTAATTACACTACGAGCCGTAGTAACTATTTTTTGTGAACAATTATATATGTATATATTTTAATTGAGATGGTTATGGAAGGAAAATTTGCTATGATATCTTTCATTCATACTTAACCTTCATTAAACAAAATTAAATAAAGGACCAAAAAAGGATATTGCCATTCCTGGAAACTTTGAAGAGAAGATCTTTGAGGATATAGATAGATACATTTGCCTCCTTGCCAACTACAACTTATATATCTGCATGCTCAACAGATAACAAACATATTAATAAAATCATTTTTTTCCATTGAGGTGAATGAATTAATTACGTACGTAGATGAAATGCATGAATTTGCAGCATATACTGTGTTTCCCTTATAATTCCATGTGGAGACGATGCTGCTTGTCCGCCAAAGAAAGATCAGTTCAAAGATCACAACCCCTTTAATTACTTACAGAGATTCGATCATATATAGATATGTATGGTAATGGACAAAGAAAACAAACGTTCAATATATTGCCTCTTGAAACATTAATTTGGACGCTATACCAATAAAAAATTAATATTGTGTTTACTTTGCGTATAGGGGAACAAGCTTAAGACATGCATAGTTACATGCACATATTAATATGGGTGCATACCAATATTTTTGGTCGACTGAGCAAAACATATCCAGCTCTCATACTGTCATCGATGTCCATATGATATCTCATATCTGCTGCTAGGTATTCTAAGAATTAAACAAGCCCATGGGCTAATTAGTGTATTATTATGATTCATATTCTACCTCAACCCATGCAAGTGGACATTCCGTTACCATTTTCTCCAACAACATCAATTAGCTAATCAAAGAACACACAATTTTTTTTTTCAGATTAAAAAGGAATTGGCTAATAGTAACGATCGCAAACTCACCCCACTACGTAATGTTCGTCTCTCATGTTCATATTCTGGGGTTTTTTTTTTTCCAAGAAGACTAATTGAACAATTATCAGTGCATATATTGGTTCATAAACGTAACCCCTCCAACAATTGGTAATGGTATGGACTAGGAAAGGGTAATGTGGCAGAAGAGGAAGCAACAACAGTGATGACTCTTCTTCTTTTCTTCCTCACCTCCACTCTTTTCGTTTTATTTCGTCCACCAACCACCTTACAAACACAACCCTCTCTCTCTTAATGACACCTCCCCCCTCTTTTCTCTATTTTATTCTAAAAACAAGAGAGAAAATAATCCAAATCATTGCATTACTGTTGTCTAGTAGTGTCTCGACACAACAATCTAAGCTAACTTCCAATTAATGTCACACCATACCACCTTCACATGTACCTTCACATGGTAGACGAAGACGCCATTTCCATTGCTTCATTAAAGCCACCGTTCCAACATATAGCAATAAGAAAGGTGACTCTTTAGCTAATCACCACCTGCCATGTGTGATATTTATACTCTCTTTCCACCACTTGTCTGAATATAATTGATTATAGAACTACCATCTACTTGCCACCTATTGGAACGGTGGCAAACAATAATTTCTCAATTAAACCAAACCACATTCTCTCTCCTATTTCTATAAATATACATAGCCATTTTCATTTCAACACCATTGAAACATATACATATACAACAAACAAAGAAGTAGTGGTGATATCCAAAAGATGTCTCAATTAAGATCCATCAGCTTCCCTTCTAGGATTCACCCTAACGCGGCGCGTGTTGACGACGCTCTCCACAAGCTAAGGCTCGACTGCTCGTTCGGACACGTCAACAGCAGCCTTTTTGGATTGGACGAGCTGTACACCTATTTGGATGAGTTCTTGAACCTTCAGTCCACTCAACAGTCTCTCTCTCAAGAAATTACCACCCTCGGAGCCGTCGATGGAATTCTCGACGGCTCCGTTAAGATTCTTGATATCTGTGGGATTTTGAGGTATATCGTGCTGAGATCAAGGAGCACGTCCGCCATCTGCTGTCTTCGATCCGCCGCAGAAGAGGTTATTATTCGGGCGTCGCGGATTACGCCAAGTTTAGAAAGAAGGTGAAGAAGGATGCCAAGAGGATGACGTCAGCGCTGAAGCTAATTCTCGGGGATCAACATTCGTCGGAACCTGATCAACCGGCGGTTAGGGTTTTGAGAGAAGTGAACCTGTCGAGCTGCCACGTGTTAAAATCTCTGCTGATGTTCTTGTCGGGTTCTGCATCGTCGAGGACCAAGCAGAGCAAGTGGTCTAGGGTTTCGAGGTTTGTCCATAAAGTGGACAGTGAAGAGAAAGAAGACCAAGTTATTAATGAATTGGCGACCAAGGATTGTTTGTTGACCAAATTATGGGGTTGTAAAAATGACGGGTCTGATGATGCGGAGAAGACGCGTCAGACACGTCAGACGGTGCAGAAGCAGTTAGAGGCTCTGGAGATAAGGATCGGGAGACGGTCTTGACTGCATTTTCAGGAGATTTATCAAATCAAAAGCGTCACTTTTGAACATAATCTCTCTCTCTATTCATCCAATTTTAATGGATGGTCAAAGGAGTAGGAAATTCGGGTTTCTGGTAGCAGCTT
This sequence comes from Clarkia xantiana subsp. parviflora, assembly GCA_036873135.1. Taxonomy (NCBI): domain Eukaryota; kingdom Viridiplantae; phylum Streptophyta; class Magnoliopsida; order Myrtales; family Onagraceae; genus Clarkia; species Clarkia xantiana. Next base: position 10,721,085 of record JAPTYO010000012.1, on the reverse strand, counting down.
CATTTGTACAAAAAAAATATTCAGCCTTGTATAGACAGACCGTGGCCATACATGATAAATAATTTCGAGATGGAAAAAAATTATCTATTCCCTATGAATTAAGGATTTTTTTTTTCTTTTACCAAAATAGCACACGCTCTATTTGAAACAGCGGTATACACCGCGCCACCTCCACATTTTTTGTGACAATCACATCGCCCCAATTTTTTTTTGGGCAGCGTCACCCTCTTTTGTTCTTTTTAATACTTTTAAAAATTTTAATGTAAATAGTTTATGTAATTTATTAAAAAAAAATAATAAAAAACACTATCAGTTTGAGTGTATAATTTTATCATCTTAGATTAACATGATCAAACTGATTTAAAATATCAAAATGACCAATTTCATCATGTGTTTTTATTTATTTTAAACAAGTATAATCATACTGTAAAATGCACTGTGTTTGAAACAAACAAAAAAATCCGTACCCACATATTTTAAAATGTATAAAATATTTCAAAACGTGATAATAATTGGTACTTCCTTCAATTATTTATAAAAAAATTATCAAAAAAAATCATATTTGTTAAACATGTTATATGTTTTATATCTTTACTAACAATTATGTTTTTTTCGCCCACTCCTTGGAGGTTAATTCGAAGTACTAAGACTATCAATAGACAAATTTGGGCAAGTTCCCCTCAGGGAATCCCCTCAGTGGCTTTAGTGCACAAGAGCATCAAAGAAAAGAACTTGGTTGATCTTAGCCTTGACGGGGAGGATTGGAATTGGATATGGTCTTGTAACATGATCCCAAGAGTGAAATATTTCATATGGTTATGTAATCATGATAGAATATCTACTTCCAATTTTTTAGTGAAGAAAGATCTCAATTCAATATGTGATCATGAAGTTGAGGATACCTCATGTCCTCAGAGATTATGAATATGCAAAGAAGGTTTGACTAGATTTAAAAGTCCCACAAGATAGCCAGAATTTCTTTTATGCGAATCTGAAACCTTGGCTTACGTTTAATTTTAGAAATACTTTCACTCATATATCTGGATTGAACTGGAGCTTTGTTTTTAGTACTGCTATTTGGTTTATTTGGAAAAATAGGAATTCAATCTTGTTTAACCATACTTGCTTATCTAACAATCTTCAGTGTCTAATTGTTGATCAGGCTAAAGATTTATCTTGCATTTTCCATAAATTCATATCCATTGCTCCAAGAACCACCATCCAAAAACCACCACCTCTTGGATGGGTGAAAATCAACACAGATGACTCATCTTTGGGAAATCCATGTCCAACCGGATGTGGAGGATTGTTGAGAAATCACTTTGGTGGCTGGATTATGGGATTTCAGAGAAAGTTGGGTGTCACTATTAGTTTGGTTGCCGAGCTATGGGCGATTAGAAACGGGTTAATCATTGCAAAAGATTTAAACATCGACCCCATTTATGTTGAATTTGGTGCAAATGAGGCTGTGAATCTAATTGTTGGGGATTTCAATGAGGATAGACCTCTAATGCCACTAATTTTTCATTGCAGGAATCTATTATCCTCTTTTAGAAAAGTGAAGATCAGGCATGCATATCGTGAATCAAACCAAGTGGCTGATCGATTGACTAAGGCGGCAGCTCAGATGGAAGATCATTTAGTTATTTTAGAAGAACCTACTAATGTCTTTGGTCTCTTTTGGTGTATGAATTCTTAAGACGATCATTCTATAGAAATGTTGTGGTTAGTAGGATAAATTAGTTCGAGTCGAGTAGTGTGTATTCTCTTTTTTTTTAAAAAAAAAAAAACTAGACATAATCACAATATTGGAATTTTGACTGAGCAGCCTTAGGCCCATTTGAGGGCCGAGATAGGTGGGCCTGGAGTCTTGTCACGCCTCTTTGATTACCTCGAGAATTAGCACCTCTCTAAGTTTTAATATTTTCCCGAAACCATCTCTTAGTTGTGTTCTCTAAAAAAAACACAGCTTCTTTCTTTTGTTGTTTAGCGATTTTCTTTTCCTTAAGGGCTCGACTGATACATAAGTCGAATTTGTGGCCGTCGGATTAAAGATCCTCGTGATATGTGCTGTTGACTTAATATTTTCTTTCACCTATTTTCCAGCCCGAAGCCCGTGTCTCTGAACTTGATGAGATTAACTGACACCATCCTCTTTTTCTCTTTCTTACTTTTTTTTTTCTTTCTAATTTTCTATATATATAATTATATTATCTTACTTTATAGGTCCCTATTATCGTCCTTTTCTATACTATATATATTCTCCAAAAAAAAAATTCTTTATAGGTCCCTATTCTATATGTATATATATATATATATCTTGTGCATTATCGTCCTTTTCTATAATATATATATTCTCCAAAAAAATACTGTTGTAAAGATTACGATTCAAGTTTATACATGAATAAATTATACGATTATTTACTATATATAAACAAGTGTAAACCAATTTCATACTAATATGAAATCCAAATTTATACTATTTCATTTCAAAAAAGAAACACACTCAAAGTTACTAATTGCATGAAATAATCTTAATTGTAAACTGAATCAACACAAATGTCTAAACAAACATAAAGTAACAGTGACAAGTTTTCACAAGACTCTTGAAAACAAAATCTGGACGAGTGACATGATATAATTTCGAACGCTTTTTTTAATAACTATCTGTACTATTTTTTTTATAACTTAAATAGTTGAACTGAAAACATAAAATTAGACTTAATTAGTTAGTTTTATAGCATAAACCTTAAGCACGGACATCAGAAAAAATTAGAAATTGTAAAAGAGTGATTATACCTGCATTCGGTCGAATTGCAGCCAGTCAGAACTTAGAAGTAACTGGAGATGCTTGATCGCACAAAAATAATAACTTTTAGTAGCACCTGATTACAGAATCGGAAGCTTACAGAAACAAAGAGTCGTTCGAACTTCTTAGTGTAGAAGTTTAGAAGAAGAACCAAAAAGTAACCTAGCTTATTAGATTATTAAATATAATATAGGGTTAATTAGCAAATTGCTAGCCAAACTTTACTTCAATGTGCAATTTGCTAGCTAGACTTTTTTTCGTAGCAAATTGCTAGCTGAACTTTCTATATTGTGCAAAAAGTTAGCTCCGTCAATTTTTCCGTTAGTTTTGGATGGAAAATACTTTCAAATATTGCTAAAAACACCCTAAAGTTTTAGTATGATAATATAAAGAGATGATGTTTTATATAAAATTAAAATAATAAATAATAAATGTTAAAAAATATATTAAAGAAAAAATGCACCTTAAAAATGCAAAAATTAATTTATTAAAATATTTTAAAAAATTCAATAAAAACAAAATTTTAAAAATATTTAATTTTAATTTTTTGAACTTTGGGATTATTTATTTAATTTTTATATATTTTGTATAATATATATAATTATAAATTTTAGTCGGGATTTATATTTGTTTTTATATAAAATTTGAGGTTATTTTACAATAATAGTAAAACTTTAGGGCATTTTTAGTAATTTTAGAAAGTATATACCGTTCATAATTAACGGAAAATTTGACAGAGCTAGCAAATTGCACATTAGCAAATAGTTCAGCTAGTGATTTGCTACAAAAATAAGTTCGGCTAGCAAATTGCACTTTCACAGAAAGTTCAGCTAGCAATTTGGTAATTAACCCTATAATATATAATAAAATAGTTAATTATAGATGGAAACAAGAAAAAAAACAAAAAGAAAGAGAGAGGAGAAAGTAGAAGAGCAAGAGATGTCCCTTCAACGTACAAAATATCGGGCTGAGGAATAAGTGAGAGCAGTGTTTTGAAAACCGGACCGGGCCTTGAACCGGAAAGGTGGCCGGTTCCCGGTCTAACCGGTCCAACCCGGTTCAACCCGGTTCCATTGCTGATTACATTATTAGGATTTAGAAATCTTGGTAACATTTATTAGTCTGTCCTTTCATCAACATCCAGACATGCAGCTTGGTGGAAGCACTACGTTATATCAAGCATAAGTCAGAGGTTCGAATCCAACTACACCCCATTAATATTTTCATGACAAAAAAATTATGATCTTTACTGTTACGGTCGGACCGGTACCGGTTTGTCCGGTCTGACCCGATCCAACCCGGTTTGACCGTATCAAACCGGTTCAACTGTGCAGTCTTATAATTTATCAGAACCGGACCGCTGATATACCCGGTTCGCGGTCCGACCCGGTCCGACCGCCGGTCCGGTCCGGTTTTTAAAACGCTGAGTGAGAGAATGTATTTAATCAGCAGCACATATCACGAGAGTTTTAATCCAACGGCCCAAAATTCGTCTTATATATCGGTCGAGCCCAATGTAGCCATCCCCTATTTTCCCGAAACCATCTCTTAGTTGTGTTCTCTAAAAAAACACAGCTTCTTTCTTTTGTTGTTTAGCGATTTTCTTTTCCTTAATTTTGTTTTATTATTATTTTGCTAGTTGGTGATATTTTTTTTAGAACATAACTCTAAATATTTTTTATAGCAGCCAAATTTGCCAATTGACCGATATACAATTAATTAGTGCTAATGATAACCTCTTTCATAATTGATAAACAACCCCACTTCTACTCTATCATAATTCATACCATTTATGATGTGACATATATAGAAATTATATAGATTTTATATCTTAGTTATTATATATAAATCCCAAGTTGCGTAGTACTTATCTTGTTAATTGTTATTCATATTTTCAAGTTTCAAACCTCATCAACTATTATCATTAGTATCGTAATTATATATATAACATTTTAATAAACCAATTAGTTGTAAAGATATCCCGAAAGCTTCTTCCATATATATGTATATATAATACAAGTTCTTATAGCACGCCCATTACATACGTATGATCATCTAAATATACATAACTTATAATAATCTTTCAACTACAATAATATTTATACTTGTCTAGGCAGTGAAAAATTATTCAATAGAGTACCCAAGGTTGACTAGCCCACACAAACTTTAAATGGTTAACTCTATCAATGATTAAGTGACAAGTTTGGTTATTCAAAAAATTATGATAAAGTGTATCTTTTCACGTAATATTTTGATTGGTGATATTTTAATTTTGTAATCATCACTATAAAAAATGTTTATTTTGTGAATAAATTAATTTTTTTAAGAAAGAGATTAGTAAGCTAACTTTACTTTTGCTGATATTTCAAAGCTAACTTTGAAAGCACCATTACATTATGTGTTTATCGGAAAGACTTAATAAATAGGCAAATTTATGTGTGAATGAGAGAATATGATAATTCGATAAATTATATGAATAAAATAATTCCATTATATAAAGGAATTAAGAAGTTTGAATATTGGTGATAGTCAGAATATACAGGTACTACTAAATTAAGTGACACATATTAATCAGATTTATTTATTTTTTCTCAACATTGCTTGACAGCATATAATAGTCAATATACACTACCAGTATATCTATATATAATATGTTTCTATATAAGGATGGTCAGTTGAGCCATCTTTTCATTATTTCAAAAATAAGAATATACTAAAATGAGTGCAACTGCTGACGAATCCAACGAAATAAAGTTAGCTCCGGAGGAGACCCCAAAAGCTCCAAAGGCGGTACCGCCGCCGCCAATTGATTGCCCACCGCCGCAGATAACCTCGGAGTTACAACTCCAGGCGGCTGCTCCAACTCATAGCAAAACACCAAAAACTCCACGGACACCAAGACTTTCACTGACGCCGTTCATCACACCGTTAGGGAGTCCCGTAAGGAAAGCTCTCCGCCTCACCAAGTTGGATCCTCAGGACGCGTGGCTTCCCATAACGGAGTCGAGGAACGGGAATAAATACTACGCGGCGTTTCATACACTATGCTCCGGGATCGGGATTCAGGCTCTCATCCTCCCCGTTGCCTTCACCTTTCTTGGATGGTAAGTAATTAACTCTTTAATTACTTGTAACGCAAGCAACACCTAATCACGGATTCCAGCTATAGCTAGTTAGCTACTAGAAATATAACTTATCTCTATTTTTGCATTTCTTCACAATTAATTGAGACCAAACATAACAAATGTTTTATAATCAGGACATGGGGTATAATATTATTGACGTTGGCGTTTATATGGCAACTCTACACGTTATGGCTTCTCATTCAACTCCATGATTCCACTGAGACGGGGATGCGATATAGTCGATACCTCCAACTCTTCAACGCTGCCTTCGGTATTCATTGCCTTTCTATTTGACATGAGTATATTGTAGAGAGTGTAGAGACTAATATCGATTTTTTTTAAAAATAAAATAAAAAAAGGTGAGAAGATGGGGAGGATATTTGCGGTATTTCCGATCATGTACCTATCAGGAGGTACATGTGTTGCACTGATCATCATCGGCGGCTCAACATCGAAGCTGTTCTACCAGATAGTATGTGGGCCCAGTTGTGCCCTAAAGCCATCCCCACTGACCGCAGCGGAATGGTACCTTGTGTTCACTTGTGGGGCAGTGCTGCTGTCTCAACTACCCAACCTCAACTCCATCGCGGGAGTGTCCCTAATCGGAGCCATCACAGCCCTCGGTTACTGTACGGCCATATGGGCGGTGTCCGTTGATAAGGGCAGGATGCCCCACGTGTCGTATGATCCGGTGAAGCCCGGTTCGGATATTAAGCGCGTCATGGATGTCCTCAATGCCCTCGGCATCATCTCTTTCGCTTTTAGGGGCCATAACCTTGTTCTTGAGATTCAGGTACACTACACCTATTATACAACTCATTTCTGACCTCATAATTTATCCATCCATATATATTTTAACTATAGTGGCCAATAAATCTTGTAATTTTATCACCACTCAATGTTTTTACCTCTATATATATATATATATATATATATATATATATATATATATATATATACTAGTTATTTCTGCATGTGCTTTGCACATGCATATTTTAAGATTGTTATTTATATAAGTTATTAATGTATACCTATGATAATTATATTAAATATAAGGGTTAATAACTAATAAACTGTCTGAGGTTTGACCGTGTTGATATTTGGTGTCTGAATTTTAAAATGTTAAAATGGTCTATCTGAGGTTTGGACTTTGTTGAAATTTGGTTTTCCGTCCAAAATTGTTTTTAATTTTGACAAAATGTCAGAATTGCCATTTCTACCAAATATGAAGTGACAAAATTACCCCTAGATTCAAAACAACCACCACCCAACTCCGGCCACCACTCAACTCCGGCAGCCACCCAACTCCGGCCGGCCACCACCCAACTCCAGCCGGCCACCATCCTACTCCCGCCGGTCACCACCTAAAAACCTTATAGTTGTTGATTTAGTTAGGAGGGGTAATTTCGTCAATTCGCTAGGTAATGGAATGTCATATTTTTCATGGAGTAGCATTTTTGGAATATCCATTTTATCGAGCTCATTTGACGGTCACGTGATACACTTCCGTTCGACTTAACCCAAAAATAGAAGGAGACACCAAATTTCAACAAACATCAAACCTGGGACAGTCAATTTCAACGACGGACACCAGATTTCAACATTGTCCAAACCTCAGACAGTTTATTAGTTATTAACCTTAAATATAATAAGTTTATTTCTTTCTAGTAATATGCATAGAATATGGGTGATCATTATGGGAAACAATCGAGATTTTTGCATGATTGTCATTTATAGTTGGGACATCATATGTAATAGAATATGAAACAGGCAGCTTTATAGAGTGTGTTGTTCAAATTCTGAACCATACACATAAAAATAAACTTGCGACCCTAAATACGTTGAATTGTTGATACATCACATATCATATATTAAATAAGACTTGAGAGAACAAAAAATTTACGGATTTCTTCGACTTATTGGTGTTTATAATAGTGCCAGTTTGGTTCTATATTCTATGTCCCTACTTTTTTTTTTTTTTTTTTTTTATAGATTGTGTCGGTTTGGTAAGATTTTGGTCAAATCCGGTTTATAACAAAAATTAATTAAAACCTGTCAAACCATATACATAAAAATAAACTTGCGAACATAAATATGTTGAATCATTGATTCATCACATATCATATATTAAATAAGAGTTGAGAGAATAAAAAATTTACGGATTTCTTCGGTTTATTGGTGTTTATAATAGTGCCAGTTTGGTTCTATATTCTAAGTCCCTACTTTTTTGTTTTTTATAGATTTTGTCGGTTTGGTAAGATTTCGGTCAAATCCGGTTTTATAACAAAAATTAATTTAAACTTGCCAAAATAGTATGGTTTTGATAATTTAAAAAAAAAAAAAAAAAAAACTCTAAAAGGTATGTGACTTTTTTGGAAGGTATGTAGGAACCTTTTGGAAGGTAGGTGACTTTTGGGGTTGAGGACCCAACACAAATTATATATTGGTATATATATATATAGAAATTGACAAATTTTAAATGAATATATTATATATAATATGTTTGGATGTCTCTGTCGTCTAGTTAACTACTTGTTCAACACAATTTGGAAGGGGACTGTTTGTATGACTCTATTAATCATATAGACTGACTTTATATATTCTATCCAAACAAAATATTTTTTATTCAAAAGCTTTTAGGAAAGCAGACGGATCGGCCATAGTTTTTTGTTTTTATTTAATTAATATATATCACGTGGAACACCACCATATCATACATATATATATATAAAACATGTCAATGTCAATAGTAGTTAATAGCAGTGTTATCAAAACCGGACCGGAACAGGACCCCTCCACGGTCCGGTTTGCTTATTTTCAAAGGATATAAGCGAATCCGGTTCTGAAGTCCGGTTTTCACCGAACTGACCGGTTTTGGGCGAACCGGGCGGTTCGCCGGTTCGCTGGTTCGGACTCTTTTCATTAAAATAAAAAAAATAAAAAAAATAGGGTTAACTTACAGAGAGGCAGGCCCCGGTCCGGACTAAAACCTACAGAAGGGTTAACTTACAGAGAGACTCTGCAAATCTGCATGTTTTTTACTAAAACCAGTCGGACTCAGTTCGGACCGGGTCCGACCGGCCGAACCGGGAACCGGTGGCCCTGCCGGTTCAGGCCCTGGTCCGGTTCTGATAACACTGGTTAATAGTTATCGTCTTAACGTCGTAGTTGTTTGAGACAAATATTGGAAAAAATATTGTATACCTCAATGATCCACTCACACAGTAGCCCTTTAGTTATGTAGATCCCACCACATTATTAGATAACTGTGGTATGACACCTAGTGTAATGGCGGATACAAAGTGTTTATAATAGAAATGTGCAATAAAAATTTATGTAAAAATTTAATATATAATTGTATTTCATTAAAAAAATATCTAAAATATACAATATTTTTTAAAAAGACAGTTTTTTGTACCAACATGTTTTAAAATAATAATAACTGGATCTTCATTCAATCATACGTTCAAAATTATTGTTAAATACATCTCAATTATACAAAATTAATTAAATACTTTTAAAGTAACACAACAAGTCATGTTGGATTATAACAATGTTATAGTTGATTCGACGACAACCGATTGATGATCAATTATTGAGTTTCAATCGAGTCGGGAGACTATTGCAACACTATTATAAGTTATTATGTATTGATTTTACATACCATTCTTTACTGGATCTCTATTGTGACATTTAATTAGAGCAACTACAATTCAAAATCTAGAAAAATATAGCTACATAATAAAGTTAACGTCTTCAAGATAAAAGTCTAAAACTTTAAAAAAAAAAAAACTGAATAGATTGAATGAAGTATTCCAAAATAATAATCAAAATAATAATGAGATCTTACAAAAATATTAGCTTAGTATTTTATAGAAAATAAAAAAGTTGTACACTAAAACAATGGAATTAGAATATATTTCCTTTTAAAAATAAATATAAGATCAATCAACTATCTTTTTCTTAACGGAAACACAAACTGGTCGACTGAAAAAAATGTTTAGAGCATATTAATTATAAGCATTTGAGAATAATGCAGGCCACAATGCCATCGAGTGAGAAGCTGCCAGCTCGTGTGCCAATGTGGAGAGGAGTGATGGTCTCCTACACCCTCATTGCTATGTGCTTATTTCCCCTTGCTATCGGAGGCTATTGGGCTTACGGCCAGATGGTATCTATCTCTCTATATATATCATCAATACTATATATACTTATTATTTACATGATAGATGAAAACGTGGTTAATTTCTTCAACTCATATATATAGATACCGGTAAATGGGGGGATGCTGAGTGCACTATACGCGTTCCACTACCAAGACGTATCCAAATCGGTACTCGGGATGACGAGTATGTTTGTGATAATCAACGCGATGAGCTCTTTCCAAATCTACGGAATGCCGATGTTCGATGTGATGGAGTCCACATACACGAAGCGGATGAACAAGCCGTGCCCACAGTGGCTACGCTCTCTCTTCCGAGCAATGTTTGGGTTCGGGTGCTATTTTGTGGCAGTGGCCATCCCGTTTTTAGGCAGCCTTGCGGGTCTCATAGGTGGGGTGGCACTGCCTGTGACATTAGCGTATCCGTGCTTCATCTGGGTGAAGATGAAGAAAGTGAAGGAGTGGAGTCCAATGTGGTGCCTCAATTGGGGTCTCGGAATCCTTGGGATGCTGCTCAGTCTTCTCCTTATTGCTGCTGGCATTTATGTTATCATTGATACTGGCATCACTGTCAGTTTCTTCAAACCCTAGCTAGCTAGTAATTATATATATTAATTGGCTTCAGCATTTGGCATATGTTTGGTTTGGGTGGACAAGAACCTTTTTTTATTTATGTTTGGCCACAATCTATGTAAAGTTTATTATAACTTAATTAAAACTATGAAAGAGACATACATGCACATGCCTATTATATTTCATCAAAATTTAACTAGTAAATTGTGAGTTTTCCCAAAATTCAACTACCAAATTTTCGGAAAGTTCATCTAACAAATTGTAAATATCTAAAAAATTTAGCTAAAAATTTATTTTAAAAAAAAAGACATAGCAAGATAACGAACATCTTGCAAGTTTCCATTAAATACTATTTAATAGACATACTTTGATACTTAGAATATTGAACATTTGTATATAAGTTTAACCATGTTAGCTAATCAATATCCTATATTTATAAAATGTTGATATTCAATGTCTCAGCTATTCCTTGCACTATTCAGAATTTCAGAAGCTCTCTAACTTCTGAATAGTTTTGCCTCAGCTAGAGTAGATGGCTACTTCTCTCAATCCAAAACCCTAAGGGAAGTCACTGCTCTTGCAAACTCTCCCGTCAGCTATTAGCATGGAGCAACTCTTCCTCCAGCATACGCCAAAACATAAGCCTAAGCCAAAGCCAGAAGCCAAAACATAAGCATTAGCGGTCTTATCTCATTTCCTTATCCTAACGGAGAAACAGAGCATTTCTTTGAGTTTTTTACCGATATAAGCCTTCATGGACAACCAAATACAAATATAGACTGCATGAAAAAATAATTACAAATCTGAGGCAAACCGAGATTTCACATCTCGGTTAGGATTTTTTTTATTTTTTTTTTAGGGTTTAGGGCACTAAAAAACCCTAAACCAAAAAAAAAAAAAAATCCTAACCGAGATTTCACATCTCGGTTTGGATGAAAAAATCCAAACCGAGATGTGAAATCTCGGTTTGCCTCAGATTTGTAATTATTTTTTCATGCAGTCTATATTTGTATTTGGTTGTCCATGAAGGCTTATATCGGTCAAAAGCTCCATTTCTTTGGCACCCCCGACGTGCGCTAGTCCTTCGTGGATGTTCCACCGGCAGGGGTGTTCGGTAGACTGGTTTCATCCAGTCCCTACCACTTAGAAATCTCTGCACCGGTCATGCGATTATCCGTGTTAGTCTGTGGAGTTGTCTGTGTTTCCGATTTATTATGGGTCCTGTCTGGTATCACTTGGTGTGCAGGCCCGCTGTTAGCTACGTCGCTCTTGAGGAAGATGCTTCTACCCTTCGAAGGGCTACGGGTGCCGCTGTATCAGGTGGATTCCTCATCTCCAAGCTTCTATCCTTTGTCTGGGGTCACCTCTTCCGCTAATCCGTTTTCTTATTTTAGATTAATTACATTTAGTTGTTTTTCTGTGTATTGCTCTATTGTTTTTGCTTATGTTGTCCTGTTAGTACTCGCTCTACTAGGTCGGGAATTGGTTGTTAACCAATCTCTCCAGAGTGGGTATTTTCTAATTCTTAGTTTGTAATAGTTCTTATTTCAATAAAGCTCGACTTTCATTAAAAAAAAAAGGGTTAAGAACACAATAGGGGACTGAATGTTTGCCCATGTTGCCAAAAGGGGTCTGAATTGAAAAAACGTATTATTTAGGGCCTGAATTTTGAGTTTTGTGTATAAGTGAGGTCTCCGTCTATTTTTTCTGTTAAAAGTGACGGAAAGTGGTCACATGCCAAGCATGTGACCGAAAATAATTTGAAAACCCGAAAATGCCCTTTGACCAAAGTGTGTCTCTCATATGTTTGACCTAAAATGACGAAAATACCCTTTAAGCCACCACAGCTCCGGCGACCACCACCACCCCGACTCCGGCGACCACCACCGGCCTCCGGCGACCACCACCGGACTCCGGCGACCACCTCCGACCTCCGGCGACGATCGAAAAGCTCCGATCGGAGTTTTGGAGATCGGAGCTTTGGAGATCGGAGCTTTGGAGCTCCGGTCGGAGCCACAAAGCTCCGATCGGGGCCACAGCTCCGATCTGGAGCTCTGTGGCCCCGATCGGAGACCGGTGGCGGTCGCCAGAGGCCGGTGGTGGTCGCCGGGCGGTGGCCGGAGCGTGGTGGCCTTAATGGCATAATTAGTGTGTAGGGGTATTTTAGACATTTCACATTTTATTAATTAAATTGATAAATTGTATAATAATTACAAAAGGGTATTTTTGTCTTTTCACGTGGTTCTGTTAGATTTAACAGAAAATTTGGACGGAGACTTGAAAAAACACAAAACTCAAAATTCAGGCCCTTAATAATACGTTTTTTCAATTCAGACCTCTTTTGGCAACATGGGCAAACATTCAGGCCCCTATTGTGTTCTTAACCCAAAAAAAAATGTCTCAACTATTATATTAGTTGATTTTCATTTTTTTCTCCTAAAATTGACACTACAAAAACATGTTTTTTAAACATCAAATAAGCATAAACTTAGAGAATAAACTTAGAGAGACAAATATCATACTTCGAAAAAATTGAAAAGTAACATGCTTAGGATCTTAGCTCTAAATTTAACTAGCATTGTCTGGAAAGAGAAGTTCAACGTACAAACTCTTCAAGTTTAGCTAGCAAGCTGTGATTAACCCGGGAATATTTCCACTCTACAGATAAAAAAACTACAAGGAATAGGCATCTGTTCAGAAATACAAAGTCCTACAACAAAATGGATGAAATCCTTCACATACACCATAACCACTAGTCGCTATATCAAACAAATGGGTGCATGTCAGTTTTGCTTCAAGAAAGAAGAGATTAGAAGGAAAAAAATGGGTTTAGAGAAGGGAAGAAGAAAACTTAAAAGATGTTGAAAATCAGCAGCAACCACAGGTTACAGCATCCCGACAAGTGAGCGGTCTGGATTTCTCTTCCAGTTCCAGAGCTGTGGGCAGCCGTTCCATCTCGTATTTCTGACCCCAACCAAAACAGAAGTTGTACAGATTTCTGCACACACCTTTGCTAAATGGGTACACTCTTTCAGGAATTCCTCTGCAATATACATGCACATTCTTTCTTTTTGTCACGGCGTTACCTAAAATTGAAGATCATAGGACACGTGTATTTACCTTAGATAATGAATGCGTCTTCGCCTTACAAGTTCATACGTGGTTTGATTTGTCACAACATGGTAACTGCTAAATGTACAGTTTCAACAACAAAATTCAAGTAATCCCTACTTGATGAGGAAGGAAGAGACTATAAAATAAGAGCAAAGAATAGGATTACCTATGGAAAAGACACAGGAGGAACAGAAATATGAGAGAGATGCATAACCCAACTAGCAGCATTATCATTATGATGTCTTTCCACCTGACAAATAATAATATTCCATAAATTTGTTCAATAATGAGAAGCAAGAGAAAGAAGATTTAGCTTTTAAGTGCCTTTAACAGCTTACCATGCCCTTGCAATATTAACCTTCAAATATGTAATATACAGAATCACTGTCCACAGGCATAATGCCGTCTCTTCAAAGATATACCACCTATACCAGTATAAAAAAGCCCAGAGTCCATTTAACAGCATATAATCTATCGGCTAAAGAAGCTTGACATCTCAAAAAAAGAAGATATCACAACTCGAGTGGATTAAGTGATAGATTCGGAATCTAAACTACAGGATCAACATAATAAGTAATGAATGATTCAAACTATTATATTCCCTCCAAGTATGATAGTGAGTTCGGCTGCTTCATTTTGTGTAGAGATCTTATACTAACTGCCAAACTGGCACCGACCAGGGAAATTAGCACACAAGATCAAGAAGTTCTCTGTAAACCCAGTCTCTCATAATTCTACCAGCAGACAATAGTATATAATTAGGTGAAAAGACATGTGAGCTCACCAAAACCGACAATGGTTACCCTGACCAATGCATGTTCCGAGCCATACACAGTGATGATCAAACTGAAGAACACATTTATCGCAATCATGACAGTGCTTTGCTCGTGGAGGCTGCAAGCAAATTACAAGTTGAGTGACTTAATTTATTACCAGATGACAGCACATCTGACATTGCTTTTTATTTCATGAGATGATATTGAATTTCCTAGACTTTTTGAGACAGAAAGACCAGGATAATGCATTACAGTACCTGCTCGACATTACAGTACGGGCATGTCATGGACCTGCCCAACAATTCCATAGTCAGATGCAAATCAAAAGACATAGTACAGAATCAATGAGGCAGATGAACAATATCACTCTACTTAAGAACAATAAGAAGTACAACTTCATTAAGAATGACAGGGCAATGACCTACCTAGTGGAAGTTCCAGGCGGATATAGCTGCGCCACCATCTTTGACCATGAAGATGAATTATTTCCAAGTAAATTTCTTCCTGACTCGCTACTATCAATTGTGATAACTAAACTTCCATTTTTCTTTGAAGCTGGATGCCTTCGCTTAAATGGCAACAAGAAAACCAAATAAGTCGAAACATATACCCAAATCATTCAGTAGTTCACTTGTATCACTCTTACTTGGAAGGTACTGGCCTCCCCAATTGTGAGTTTGATTCATTTAGAGCCCTCATTGCATCAAGGACATAACTAGAATAAAAGAGAAGCGAAGGCGTAAGTCCGTTTAGCTAAAAAATGCTCAGAGACAAAACATAAAACTATTTGACAATGGTATTTAGAGTTTTGAAATTTACCCAGGAGAAGTACAAGCAGTGATAAAATACTGAATCAATGTCGCAACAAAAAGAGTCATGTATAAGGCAGTGTACCTGGCAAGGAGCGATAATAAAATCGTGAATAAACATGAAAATACAGCATTCACCCGAAGTATACAGATAACTGCATGATAGAACTATCCTTTTTCTCGTCCTCCCTATGCCTATGTTCTCATTCCAACACAACCCTAGACTATACCTAGTAAAAAATTTCCATTGCCACATAAAGATATGAAATTGACAAAGGTCAATGCTACTAAATGATAATATACAACGCACACAAACACATTTATTGAGTGAATCTGCAGAGAAGACCAGGAACTGAGAGTTTCTTTTCCCATTTCACTAACTTAAATCCAAACTTAACAGCAACAAATAGTATCCATAGCTCTCTAATTCGTAGTATTGGGATTGATCTTTCCTTGCTCGTAGTATCCATAAGCGTTTTTATCAAGTGACTGACTACACGTAACAACACTAAAGATTATGCAAGCAGTAACTCACCATGGCTCTATCCGAGTATTCTGTATCAAATCTTTATCAAAGAGAATGAGAACCCCAACATAAACGAGATGAATCACCACAAGCGCTGCTTTCAACCCGAGTGAAGATTTCCGAGCTGAAAAGTCCATAGTGTACGAGTTAAACGCTACCCTAAATTGATAGAAATAGTAGTTCAGGATTGACGCAAATTCAGCTCCCAGCAGAAACTAGAAAATGAGAAATTCAATTTTGAATGCAATCAAGCAGGAGATATTTATCTACACAAAAAACATGTTTAGAACGTGCATCTACGTTGCCGGAAAAAAAAAAAAGACAACCACCACCGTAAAAGATGCCAATTTTTGGAAATTCTTATGGGAAAACAAGAAATGTACCGGGATCAGCAAGACAAGGGAAGCAGCGATAGCAGCAATCCAATATCCCTTGATTTCGTTCCATCATTCTTTTGAGCAAGAGAAAATGGGAATCGTCATCGAAATCACGCACCGACTACCGTCACCTTCCTTCTCGGTACTGGAGCGCGCATAGCATACTAGGGCAGCAAAGGTTAGTCTACTAATTGGGTAGATATTATTTCCGGAAAAAAAAAAAAAAAAAATTGTTGGATTGAATGAAAAACTAGTACGAACTACGAACGATGAGGTGGGAAAACAGATTTCTAAGGAATCGATCGAGTAAATTAAATATTCGGCCAAAAAGGAAAAGAATAAATGAATAATGAATCTGGAAGGAAGTTTTAATTCTGACTGCCAGTCAACGGTGGTTGTAACTCTGTACCTGTTGGTGCATGATGTATGTGTACTTATAAATATTGGGTTAGTGAAAGCAAGTGGCCGAAAAAATCTGTGAAAGCCCATTGGGCCTTCATGGATCACCCTCCCATATACTGGTGGTTTCTTGTTTGGGTTAATTTATATAATATTATACTGAGTTTTTGATCAAACTAAATATTTCTAAACAACTAAATACAATTAGGGGTGAAACCGGTCCGGTCGGTCCGAATTTTCACTCTAGACGGTCGAATACCGTTATTTTCGGACCAGAATTTTTCAAAAAAAAAAAAAAACCAACCAAAAAACAGTTTAACAAAAAATAAACCATCCAAAATTAATACGGATTTTCGGTCTGAATTTTCGGTTTTAAACCGAAAATTCGAAAATTAACTAATGCAAAATCAAAATCTGAAAACCTGTTCGAATAGAGGAAGTCGGGAAGAATGATGCAGAACGTCTTGTCTACATTATTGTCTCCATTAAGCCTTAAATAGAAGAATATTGAACTCTGAATCGTCATTCACAGTCGGAAATCACAAAAGAAGACGAAGAGAATTTAATAACCTGATTGAAGAGACAGGGACCTTCGCATCCTTCGAAGTTCGATCTAAAGGGCTTCGTTATCTGAGAAGGGAAAAGTCCAAGGTAGCATGCAAAGGAGATTAGCTGTCATTCATTACTAATTTGATAATTATATATTAATTATTAACAATTAATTTAATGTATATATGTATATATTAATAAATTTCGGTCGGTTCGGTTTCCATGGTTTTTTTAATATGAGAACCGGACCGGACCGAAAATCCGAAATATAGAATAAAAAACCGACCATATACCGAACCGTGTATAAATGGTTCGGTTTATTCGGACCGGTCCGGTTCGGATTTCGTCGGTTTTTCGGTTTGGCCTGTTTTTTTTTTCAGCCCTAAATACAATTATAGGCCTAGCAAAAAATAATTACAAATCTAGGCCCGACACCTTTTCTTCCATATCTCACACGTCGTCATCTCCATTTGAAGTTTTAAATGAGCCTCCAATTCAGCTCCATCTCCAATTCAGCTCCTATCTCTTCATTGCGTCGTTTCCTCCACAAAATCGGGCCAAGTCGGCACATTTCCTTGTTGCCACCAGATGCCATTTCCACCAAACCAAACAAGCTTAGTCCATGAGCAATGCAATAACACGTGATCCACCGTCTCCGTGCCATTACAAAAAGGACATTTAGAAGATATATCAATCACCCATCAGTTCAATTCATCGAACGTGGAAATGCTCTTGCACAATTTTTCCAAAGAAAATGCTTTACCTTTGGCGCGGCGTTACCCTTCCAAATATATCGCCAAATTCCGGACGAGATTGACCTTGAGGTGGTGGGCCCGTTAATTGTGGGGCTGCGGCTGCATCACAAAATGCACGGTACACTAGGCTTGGCTTAGCTTCACCCTTCTCGAGGTTGGCCAAATAATTCGGTCTGATCCACGCTCGATTCGAGTTCGGATTGCTCGAATCGCTACTTGTTCGGCTTCTGAAATCATTGCTCAATTGGAGTGAGGTCCAAAGTTCTTTCCAGTGGACGTAGTAAATCAGAAAATCGCATGTTTAATACCGCAAGGGCTGCATTTTCCAACCAAATCCGGTGATGAACAATACCGGGTACCCACACATCATGAAACACCCGAATTGATTCATCATTCTCAAATTTCCAAATTCCGCCTTGAACGAGCGTTTCCCGTCCCTCGAGTATACTCGACCAAGCCCAAGAAGCTTGGCCACCTTTCAACGCCTCTAACAAGTCAGTATGCTCGATTAAATGTTTGCCCTTCAAGAGTTTAGCCCAAAACGTGTCGGGATTGGAGTGTAGCCGCCATGCCGTTTTGGTGAGGATTGCAAGATTAAATGTTTGCATGTCACTAAATCCCATGCCACCATCTTCCTTTGGAATCGTCATCTGATCCCATCTCTTACAATGCATCTTCCGCCCTTCACCCTTTTCACCCCACCAAAATCGAGTGATTGTACTTGTCACCGAGTCACACCAATTCTTGGGGAATTTGAAGAGAGCCATCGAATATGTTGGGATTGCAGTTATAGCTGACTTAATTAGACCTCCTTACCCGCCGTATTAAGGAATAGATTCTTCCAACCAAGAATTTTATTTGTGACACGATCCTTTAGAAAACCGAGTGCTTCATTTTTAGACCGACCCCAAATAGTTGGAAGTCCCAAATATTTCCCCGCGTTCTCGGCCGCATCAATCCCCATATTAGTTACAACAACTTGCTTCGTAGCTTGGTCCACGTTCGCCCCAAAATAGATGCCCGACATACTCAAATTGATGCTTTGTCCCGAGGCTTGGCTATACGCCTCAAGGATCCCCTTCAAAGACCTCACATTTCGCTCATCGACCTTAATGAATAAGAGGGAGTCATCCGCAAAAAGAAGGTGGTGAAGAAGCGGGCATGCTCTCTTTATGCTCATTCTAGTTAGTATCCGGCGTTCAACTGCATACGTAATCATCCTAGACAACACGTCAGCCACCAAGATAAATTGATACGAAGAAAGGGGATAGCCGCCTAATTCCTCTTGAAGGTTGGAAACGAGCTGATTTTTTGCCATTGACCACCACGCAATATTGGACCTGTGTAACACATTGTTCAACCCTTCGAATCCACCAATCGCTGAACCCAAGTGCCCGCAAAACCGCAAAAAGAAAGTCTCACTCCACCCTATCGTAAGCCTTGTTCATATCGATTTTGATGGCACCCTCCTTTTGTCTTCGTCCGTCCCATCTCCTTAAATGGTGAAAAGCTTCATACCCTTCTTTTCAGCTTTGTTTTCTTTCTTTTCGCCTCGTCTTCCCCCCTCCCCCCCTTCTCGAACTACCACCAATTTTCTTAGTGGCTTTAATGTTGGTATCACTTGGTGACGTCATCACTGCATCCTCCGCAAATTCAATCTTCTTCTTATTACTCGTACTTCCGTTGGAATGGTTCGGTACTTCATCCTCGTCAAGGTGGAATTTCCTCTTTACAGAGAGGTTACCAAGAAGCGGCGACAAACCAGTTTGGCTAGGCAATGTGACATCAACCTTTTGTGGTGAGTCTCCATCCGAAGGATACTCCACAAAAATCCGCGATATCCGGATGGAAAGATGATAATGGTCGAAATAGGGCTGGTCGGAGGTGTCACGAAAGGATCAGCTTACTTAGCTCTCCTAAAAATTGTCGGACGGTATCGCAGTGATCTTGGTTTGCTAGTAGATATTGATGTATCTACTAACATTACTGATTTAGTCTGGCTAGGAAGGCTGCAATATTTGAAGGATTAGATGTCAAGAACATGAGTGGCATCAGCTACTTTTGGGAGGGGGCTTACGTGAGTTGGTAAGTAGCTAGGGGAGTTGGTTGGATGATTGGGTAGGGGATGGACAATATATGATGGGGTGGGATATGAGGGATGTGTAGGAGGGGATGGGTTGACGTGGATTGTAGGTGGCATTTGTGGTGGATGGTGGTGGGTCATAGCTAGGGATTGGGTAGTAGGTTGGTAGGTTGCTACAATATAGTTAGGTGAGGTACGATCCCGACAAACTGCAGCTCCCCTCGTAACATCTCTCCACCGTCTCCTCGGTTGTTCTCCTTCTTGACGTGAATTGTTCCTCCAAGGGTTACTCACTTTACGAGGACGGTCAACTTGTAATGACGGTCCGTACTTTGGTGAATTTGGTTTGTCCTCTGACATGACAAGTTCAGCACTACATACACGTTCAATATGCCCTAGCTTGCAACATTGGAAACAAATATCGGGTAATCTTTCGTATCAGACACTTGCCCAACTCTCTGAACCATTAGCCCTAGAGTACCAAAACCCCGCTATCAACGGTTCATTGGCATCCACAACTACATTGACTCGCAAATAAGAGCAATCACCATCCTCACCATTGAATTATCAACTTCAACAAGTTTACCAACATGTTCTCCGATAATTTCAGCATTGGCCTTGCTCAACTTCCCCAATTCTAAGCCATGAATTTGAACCCAAAATTGAACAAGTGTGAACTTAACCTCTTCGAGTTTTGATTCCGCCGTCCATTACTTAAGTAACAAGAAATGACCTTGAATAGCCCAAGGGCTCCAATCCATAGCATCGACATAATCTTCTTCTCTTTCAAACTCAATAAGAACAACCTCATTTGTGAGGCATTTCATCTTGACCTCCTCATAGCGATCCCAAATACCTTTCAATATGTTCATAATTTCCCCCTTGCATATCTTCTTATCACTCACAACCCTCCCCACACAACGAAATCCTTCTTAACGGGTTGATGAATCCCCTAGGACCAAGAGCGATCGTCCCAGATGTGTTCTATCGTTCGTTCTAGCTTGATCACTTCCATGTTGTTTTTCCATTTAGTCAGACCAGAAATCAACACAAGTAAACACGGATTATGGTTTTTATTTAGGGATAATAGTATCTCAATTCGATTAGGGGAACTTATACTAATTGGTAATTGATGAGCTTACGAGTATGAAATCTCAGCCCGTGAACAATTTAGATTGGCTGATGACGGTGACTCCACTCTAAGGATAACAACGACACACCAATAGGCAATATAGATTCAACGTGTTCCAAATAACTACAGTGCAGTACATAGTAGATAAATTATATAGGAAGATTCACAACATAGTGAACACCACGTTGCGAGAAAAATTCTCCATCAGAGAAGACAGATCACTAATAGAAGAGTTGACATATCTCTCACGGTAGGATATAAAATTAATTTGTATAAACTAATTATGATTAGAGTATTTCTTTCTTGTATCTTCTCGAAATACTTAGCCTCCTTTTTTCTTCTATATACTAATAATAATAATAATAATAATAATAATATAGCTTTTGAATAATAAATAAATTTTGGCAAAAAAAATAATTAACTTGAACAGTTTAAGTTAATTAATTTATTTAAAAAATCAACCCTTTTTAGAGAGTTTTGTCACTTCAAAAGTAACATAAATTTTTAGATGAGTTTAATGTGTGCACTATGCCAACTATATATATCTATATTATATATCTAATCACAATATATAAATTTACATAAATAATATATATAAATCATGATAATATATAAATTTATATAAATATAAAAATTTATTACGACCAACTACATAAATATAGTATAAAATTAATATATATTTCAATTTTTTAGATTATTAATTAAAATAGATACAAAAATTTAATATTATATATATGTAAATCTTTATATTATTTTAATCTCTCAAATTTAATTTTAACGACTTTATATTTTAGAATATTTTAACGCTAAACTCAATTTTTTTATTTCGATTTTCTTATCCACGCGGCGTGAGGTTTGCATGTAGGTACGTATAGACGTTAAAGTTGCACACTAATTATCCTTAGTCTAAACGTACAAACGAAGAAAAAAAGTATGGCAAATAAACTACGGCAATAAGAAACTAAAAATAAATTAGGATTATAAACAGTCAAAACAAAAAAAATGGTTAAAGGCGTGATGTTGGAGGGAATTACATACAATAGACTTACAATAATTTAGTACAACTGGTTACGTGTCAACATGTATGGTTACTCAATTTTTTTTATTTCGATTTTCTTATCCACGCGGTGTGAGGTTTTCAAGTAGGTACGTATAGACGTTAAAGTTGCACACTAATTATCCTTAGTCTAAACGTACAAACGAAGAAAAAAAGTATGACAAATAAACTATGGCAATAAGAAACTAAAAATAAATTAGGATTATAAACGGTCAAAACAAAAAAAATGGTTAAAAGCGTGATGTTGGAGGGAATTACATACAATAGACTCTACAATAATTTAGTACA
Source organism: Clarkia xantiana subsp. parviflora (assembly GCA_036873135.1). NCBI lineage: Eukaryota > Viridiplantae > Streptophyta > Magnoliopsida > Myrtales > Onagraceae > Clarkia > Clarkia xantiana. The sequence continues at coordinate 10,698,551 of JAPTYO010000012.1, read as the reverse complement.
ACTGGTTACGTGTCAACACGTGTCATTTTTATATTGGCTTGGTGTAAACACCAAGCCTACACAAGAATTTACGAAGCCCTCGTATAATAATATTTAAATATGGAGGCACTGTCTTCACTCTAAATTTTAATCGAATTGTATGGTTAGTTCGAAAGTCAAAACTCATAAGTTTGTTATATAATTATATGGACTCTATTTTTTAGTATGTACACACCCGAAAAATGATACTAACATTGTTTACTCTTTAATTTATATTGATAAATAAAAAATAATTAAATAAACAGTTTCTTATCTATGAAACAATTTGAAGGCAAATGTTGTTAGTGTTAACGTGCCTACTTAAAAAATATTAGAGTTGTTAAATAAATGAATTAAGATCTTGAGTTTGACTTACTAATTGAATATCCGCTCTTAGTTTAAACTACTCTAATATTAAGTTAATACAACGATTCAATAATAAAAATAATAAAACTATTAGTTTATGAATAAGAAATCTCAGGTAGATTTGGTGTTTGTACCAAATTAAACGATATTCGACAAGTGTCTTATTTGTCAAATAAAGTTCACTAAATTTAATATAATTTTCAAAAAATTATAAAATTACTGATACTTTAATATTCCATTAGTTCGGTGAAAATACCGAAATTTTAGCCTTATGAAAAAAAAATTCTAAGGAAGTAAACTAGAGTTATGTTTTTATTTATTTTAACCAATTCTAGAGTTACTCGCCAAAGAAAAAACAAATTCTAGAGTTATGCCATAAGAAATTGAAAACGGACAAAAAAAGTCATTATTATTAATAGATTGAGTACGGTTTATTTTGCCATGTAATAAAAGAAAACGATTAATAAGTTAAGATAAGACATAATTTGTTTTGCACTCGAACAAAACTTAGAAGAGATGATGATACGGCACCACATAATTGGCATTTGCTTTTATGATGTTTTTGGGGCCTCCGTATAACAGACACTCTCATAACAAATATGACTCACTTAAAGGGATATATGATATGTAGTGATTCGAACTCAATCGATCGATAGTAGAAAATTGATATATTTAGGAACGGAGAAGTTAGGTTCAAGAAGATTAGATCATAGATGTAGATATATAGAGAGCTAAACTCCTCAACATTCATTCATATTTTCCATAGTTGTTCTCTTCACCCACCCATAACATATATATAAACAACTAACCCTTAATTACTCTTTCACCCACAAGCTATCTCTTTCTACTACTTTTCCCCCATTATTATAATATTAAGACTCATATATTATATCTAACCCATATCATAGCCCACCCCTTAAAGACACATTGTCCTCAAGGTGTGTCCAGGACCATTAATCCCGTCATAATCCCGAAGAAGAGCCAAAACAAAATCAGATGCAACGTAAAAGAATCCCGGGTCGTTGAAGACATCATAATCTCGGACAAGTGACCACATCAAGGTGAATGCTACCTAAGAATTTCCAGGACCGTTGAATCCATCATAATCCCGAATCATTGCTCTCCCCAAGAATACATGTTCACATTTGAGTACAATCTTCAAATGCCTTAGAGTTATCGAATTAGGAAACAACTCGTTGCAAGTGAAAAGCAAACCCATGAGCATACAACGTTGTCGAGCTTCGATTGTGGAGTCAAATGTGGATATCCAAAATGGATCATAATTGAGCAAGTTTTGTGGGTGAAAGGGTAATTAAGGGTTAGTTGTTTATATATATGTTATGGGTGGGTGAAGAGAACAACTATGGAAAATGTGAATGAATGTTGAGGAGCTTAGCTCTCTCTATATCTACATCTATGATCTAATCTTCTCGAACCTCACTTCTCCGTTCCTAAATCTATCCATTTTCACTATCGATTGATTGGGTTCGTATCATTGGTATCAGAGCCGATCTATCCTCGGTTGTGGTAATTTTGGTTCGATTCTGGCCATTCTCGACTCCGACCACCAGCTATCTCGCCGATTCCACTCGTTCCGACCGCCACTTATTCCGCCAGAGGTAATTCTTGCATCTCTCATATGTACTGCTGCTGCTATACTGCTTCTGCTGTGATTGGGGTTGTTTGCTGGTGCAATTTCTGTGTTTCTGGTGTAATTTCTGAAGTGTAAAAATCAGCGCCCCAAGGTGTTCGATAAAATGCCTAAGAGATATATTTGAGCAATATTTTAATCTATTGAATTGAAGTTCAACAATGTATGTGTTTTTTGAAGATTGGATCGATCAAGATAAAGTAAGAGATTCAAGTCCTATTATTCTTGTTCAAATCAATGATGCTCCCATGCCCATTTTAGATTAATTTCTATAAGAAATATTCTCACAGTTTGGAGTGGTTCAACGAATTGGAGTTTCCGCAGGAATATATGATGACCCGAAGAACCCAATCGCACAGTTTAATCCAAAAACCAACGGGCATGACCCGACCGCTCGGACCTAAAGTCTTTTTTAATCAAGATTATCTATCTATCTAGCTTAACTGTTATTAGTTAAGTATTAGAGTGGTATTTCCGAGTCATTCGCCCGGTCTATCATTTCGTGTTAGGTGTGAAACGGGGCACAACCAAGATCCATGAGTGCGCGTGCTAACAAAAGCTTTATGGTCTCATTGCACTTGATGTTATTCTTCTCCCCCAAACTGACGGAAAATCCAGTGAGAATAATTAAACGATACCATCCATCGGAATCATCATCACTCAGTTGGAGCTGTGCAGACTGCACTTTACGTACCAAGTAAAACTATATACGTCCTTTTTTGTTCCAATGCACACATAATCTTTGCACTCGACCAACCTGAATGTTGTCAAAAATACGAGTGAATTTAATAATATCTTTGAATATATATATATATATATATATATATATATATTACGACATATACTAATCGAGGGAATTTACCACACATATATATATAGTCCTGTAAGATTTGGCATCAAGAAGCAAACCCTAACCCTAGCTCGGGAAGAACACGAAGAGAGAAAAAAGAGACCAGACTTCGGGCTTCTCAGTTCTGAGTTCCTTCATGAGGCCGGACCTCCACCTAAACCTAAATCTAAGAATATATAGGTCCAATTAAAACCGAAAATAACAAAAGACCTACAAAAAATAATAGAAGGAACTTTGGTCCACAGAAGAACAAAACAAATACAAAAACACCCCACAAACACTACAAAATAAAGAACCCACAAAGATAACGAAGCCCACAAAACAGAGAAGTCCAGCTTGACAGCTTGACAGAGCCCAACAACAAACATCCAGCCCAAAACCTAAGACTCCCCCTCAAGCTGACTTCTCTTCCAGGTCCAAATCCAACTCAAGCTCCCCTGTGTCCTGAAAATGTTCAACAAACCCAACTTGTTAGACAACAAATACAGTTGTTGTTTGGACAATACCTTTGTGAAGACATCAGCAAGCTGATTCTCTGTTCGAAAATGTCCAAGCTGAACAACACCTTTTAAGATCTTTTCCCTAACAAGGTGGCAATATATCTCAATATGTTTGGTACGCTCATGAAATACAGGGTTAGTGGAAATCTTAACAACAGCTTCATTGTCACAATATAAAAGAGTAGGAGAAGTTTGAGAAAAACCCAACTCAGATAACAAACCTCTCATCCAAATAATCTCCTTGAGCAGATCACCAGTACTTCTGTATTCTGCCTCAACAGAAGATTTAGAAACAGTGTCCTGTTTCTTAACCTTCCAAGAAATAAGAGAGCCACCCAATCTAACACAATACCCAGTAATGGATCTTCTTGTTTCTACACAAGTTGCCCAATCTGAGTCACAATATCCAATCAAAGTAGGGTAGAATCAGAAGATAATAAAATACCATTTCCAGGTTCCATCTTTACAAACCTCACAATCCTGAGCCGAGCATCCCCAATGGGACTTCTTGGGATCCTGCATATAGTGGCTCATATGCCTAACTGCAAAGGCAATATCTGGTCGAGTAATGGTAATATATAACAACTTTCTTATTAGCTTTCTGTAGGCAGTAGCATCATTTAGGGGAAGATCATCCATATTAATCTGTAAGTGCTTATCATACATCTTGCAGGTCAATTTTGCATTCAACTCCATAGGAGTCCTAGCAACTTTGCCACCAGCAAGACCAACAAAAGATATTAGTTCTAATGCATATTTTCGTTGGCACAAAAAAAATACCCTGATCAGATCTAATAATCTCAATCCCGAAAAAACATTTCATCTCCTTCAAGTCTTTGATTTTAAAATCAGATTCTAAAAAAGATTTCAATTCAGTTATCAGCTCATTACTGTTGCCATTAATCATAAAATCATCAACATAAACCAACAGAATCGCAATTTTTCCATCAAAATACTTGATGAACAAAGAGTAATCATACTTGGACTGCTGATAGCCTGCTCTAGTAAGGGAGTCAGATAGTTTAAAATTTCATTGCCTACTGGCTTGTTTTAAACTATAAAGTGATTTGCGCAGTCTGCATACTAATCCCCGACCCCCCTGGCTAGCAAATCCATCAGACAGTTTCATGTAAACTTCCTCATCTAAATCCCCTTGTAAAAAGGCATTGGAAACATCCATCTGAAACAATGGCTATTTAAAAATAGAGGCAAGGGCTAATATGACACGAAAAATATTTATTTTAACAACTAGGAAAAAGGTTTCAAAATAATCAATGTCATAGTTCTGTTTAAAACCCTTAGCTACAAGCCTGGCCTTGTATCTTTCTAATGTGCCATCATAATTATACTTTAGTTTGTATACCCACTTACAACCTATGGCAGACTTACCTGCTGGAAGTGGAATGGAGGCATGAATCTTAATAGAACGAGCAACATCAAGAATGTGCTTGTGCTTTCTCTCTACTCGGCCATTCTACTGAGGAGTATAAACACATGAGTTTTGATGGAGAATTCCTTTGGAGGAAAAAAGGTTTTTGATTTGATCATTAAATAATTCTCCACCTTTGTCAGTTCTAAATCATTTGATTCCTTTTTTAAACTGATTTTCAACCATAACAATAAAGGACCTGATAATCATGAAAACATCTGATTTAAATTGCATTAAGTGAACCCAACAGACTCTTTAGTGATCATCCACAATAGTTAAAAAGAATCTATTATCATCATAAGTAGGAGTCTTATAGGGTCCCCACATGTCACAATTGAGGTTTTCCGTCCATTTTTAGGGTTAAATTTAACAGAATTGTGTGAAATGACATTTTTGCCCCTTTAATATTTTGTTTTATTTAATATCTTATTTAAGGAAATGTGAAATGACAATTTTACCCCTAAAGTCAAATTAAAACCACCCAACTCCGGCCACCGCCACCCGACTCCGGCCACCACCACCCGACTCCGGCGGCCACCACCTCGACTCCGAAAACCACCACCTCGGCTCCGGCGCCCCGACTCCGGCCACCACTTCAGCAAAAAAACTCCGATCGGAGCCAAAAAAGCTCCAGTCGGAGCCAAAAAAAGCTCCGATCGGAGCCCAATCGGGGCTGGTGGCTCCGATTCGGGCCCAATCGGAGCCTTGGTGGTGGTCGGCGGAGTACGGTGGTGGTCGCCGGAGTACGGTTGGTGGTCGAGGGAGCTGGGTTGGTGGAGCCGTGGTGGCTTCAAGGGCATTTTGGTCTTTTCACTTCAAGCATGTGAGGGCACACTTGATAGAAGGGCATTTTTGGAAATTTATTTTATTTCCAGTCACATGCCAAGCATGTGACCAACTTCCGTTAGTTTTAACGGAAAAAACTAACGGAGACCGTTGTTATCAACAAAATTGTAATTTCAGACCTCTGTTATTAACTTTTTAAATTTCAGACATCTCCCGTTAACATGGGTGATAGTTCAGACCTTTCATAGGTTCTTAACCCATTTGCAAACGGTCTAATATGGTCTTGAGATCAGGACTATCTTTGCTCACCCCTAATTTGAATTACGAAATATATGTATTTGAGTGATTTTTCCGTTTATATGAGATAATACATCATATTTTATGAGGAAAATAAAAACAAGGGTTAATAACTAAAAAACTGTCCAAGGTTTACCCTATGTTAAAATTAGGTGTCTGAAGTTTGAAATGTTAAAATGGACTGTCCCAAGTTTCATTTTTGTTGAAATTTGGTGTCTCGGTGTGATAACTTTAGAGAAGTCAATTCCGACGAAACCGTCTGTCAAATTTGAGCTCTCATACACACTCCATTCTCGTCATCTTGCCGGGACCGTCACCTAAAAAGTTGGTCACATCCGGGCAAGTAAATCTCGTTCTATTGTCCTTGGAAAATGGCTCTACACCACTCTTCTAGAAACTTTTTTTTTAATGTTCAATTTTTAGGTGAAATTTGACGATTTTGTGAAAAGTAAAGAGTGATGGATTATGAGTGGGTTGGTGGGTTGATGAAAATGATGGAATGAAGACGAAAAGACGCACAAAGACACCAAATTTCAACAAAAATAAAACTTGGGACAGTTCATTTTAACATTTCAAACTTCAGACACCTAATTTTAACATAGGGTAAACCTTGGACAGTTTTTTAGTTATTAACCCTAAAAACAATTATTGTTTCTTATTCAAATTCTGACGGGCAATTCTTGTGTAGGCTTGGTGTTTACACCAAACCAATACAATTAGGACAAGTGTCCCACTATTTTTTTAAGATTTTTCTAAAACCCTAAGTATGAACCCTAGAATGGTGGAAGCAAAAGACACTTGTCATTATTAGATTGGTTTGGTGTAAACACCAAGCTTACACAAGAATTTTCCCACAACTATGAATCCGATTTTGGAGTAGAAGTCTGGCCTGTCCAAATGAGGAAACAAATTTTCGGGATAGACTACTTCTCTAAGTTGGGAACTTTGCTCATGTGGTGGATTATGAAGTGGTAAAATTAAGTTTAGATTCACAACATTTTCCTTTCTTTCTTTCTACCAACGTTGATTATTCTTCATCATATCGACCGACGCTCTTAATTATTGTTTCTAACATAATAATACATTACATCCATAGAAGTAGAAGACGACGACATTACAACAGAACAGGGCCGACGCAATTAAATATTGATAAAGGAGATGAACTTGTTCTTCACCTCCACGGCCTTGTCGTACTTTGCATCATGCAGGTGAAAGCAATGGTCTTCTCCCAAATTCTCCACCACCTCTAACGTTCCTCCCCACCCGCTAGCCTTCAACCTCTCCACGTATCCATGCGCCACCGGCCTCAGATGATCCTTCTCCGCGATAAACACCAGAATCCTCTCGCACCCCAACTTCTGTAAATCTCCAACACCAGGTTTCAATCTCGGATCGTCCAGCCCTTCGTTGCCTGGGCACATGTGCAGCCACATCTGGTCGTCCTCCGTGCCGCCGAAGTACGGATGGGCCAGAATCGCTCCAACCACCTTCGCGCCCGGTAACCCAACAGTTCCAGCGCGAAACACCACTGTGTGGGTGATGTTCCCGCCGGCGCTGTCCCCGGCAACGAACACTCTGTCCAGATCTGCGTATTCTGCGATCCAGGGATCGGATCTGGTGGCTACCCACTGGAGAGCGGCCCAGGAGTCCTCGTAGCAGGCGGGGATGGGTCGTTCCGGGAACAGCCCGTACTCGACGGAGACGGCGATGCAGTTGGCCTCGGCGGCGACGGTGTTGACGAAGTCGTGGTACTTCTGAGAGAATGCGGACAGCATGGAGAAGCCGCCGCCGTGGATGTAGAAGAGGAGGGGGAGCTTGGCCCCCTGCACAGCTGACTTAGGGAGGAAAATCCGGGCGGAGATGGGTGGATCGGTGGAGATGGTTACGTCCTTGGATTGGACGCCGGTGATTGGATCTTCGTACGGCGGGATCTTCTCCACCGGGGGTAAGAAGAACTCGAGGCGGCCGTCTTTGTAGACCCTGAAGAAGCGGAACTCATGGGCGATGTCGGGAGACGCCATTGAAGGTGACTCTGAGGATAAGGGATTGCAGAGTGGAGTTGTGAATTGTTGTCTGGATTGATTGGATTGACAGTGAAGAAAGATGAAGCACTTGAGGAGGTGTGACTGAGGATGAAGCAGAAGCTTATAGCACCAGTGGACGGACAATTAGTAACGTGGATTAGATATTTTACGTCTTTACCATTAATTAATTGTCTTTCTTTATTTTATTTGTTTTCTTTAAGTTGTTATCAACATTTCTAATTTTATATTATTTACTATCTCTATAGTTTATGTATATTATAATTATATAAATCTCTCTTAGCTTGCTTCAACTACCTTCAATTTTTTTCTTTTGCCATAACTATCTTCAATTATTAGTTTTGTTTTCCAAATTGGTGCTAGTGTGCTACTATACCTGCTAAAGTGTCCAAGTCCCACGTTTTCAATAACAGGCTCCACGTAATAATGCTCTATATTTGAGAAAAATCACCTAATTATCCATCTTTAGGAACACAAAAACAAGGTCGTGAATTTTTTTTACCAAAATCACTTACCACACGCAGTTGTAATTGTGTGATCACTCTTAATCCAAATTAACGTAGTAATTTAGGATTTGAACCCTCCACGCAGTTGTGAACTGCGTGGTTGCCTGACGGTCAAAATACTGATCGTTAAGCACGTGTCTGACAACACGCTGGCACGCGTGTTGGTAGACACGTCATTAAAAGGACCACACAGTTGCGAACTGCGTGGTTATTTTTTGCTATAAAAGCCAACCCTTTTTTTTTTGCACCGGAAGACCAGGTCTGAAACCTAAAATCAATTCTGGCGTCGCACTGCTTCTCCGCCGCCGCTCGTCTCTCCGTCGCCACCCCTCTGCTGCGGTCGTCGTCGCCGCTTCGACACTGTCGGTGCTCTGTCGCTCCTCTTTCCCTCTGAAGGCGAAGTGTTCCCACCGGAGCGCTGTCGCACCGCCGCCTCTCCTCGCTCCCTTTGAGGGCGAAGTTTCCCTCTCTGCCCCTCTATTCGGCTGCTGTCCGAAGTTTCCTCACCGGACCGCCGCCGGACATAGGGATGGCAACGGGTCTCGGGGCCCCGACCCGGTTTTGACCCGTTGACCCGCGGGTCACGGGTCGGGTCGGGCTCGGGGCGGGGCGGGTCCGGGTCTAGAGACCCGGGGCCCCGTAGACCCGCCCCGAAATGCATATATGTATAATATTTTTTTTAATTTTTTTTATGTTAATATTATCTAACATTTACTAAACAATATGGTTAATATAGTACATATATAAATGACATGGACCAAATTACAAATAGATGTATATTTAGATTATTAGGATTTGTTAATTTGGTGTTTGGATTTGAATTTCTAATGAATTTGATGTGTTTATTGTTTATATTTGATTGGTGTTAGATTTATGTTTTGAATTTATATATAATGTAATATTTTGACAAAAAAAAATGTATTTAATATTGAAAAGTGAAAAAAAAAAAAAATTTGTTCACATGGCGGGGCGGGTCGGGGCCCCGCGGGTCGACTCGCGGGAATGTTGACCTGACCCGACCCGACCCGAAAGGGCCAGTTGGCCGGGGCCGGGTCAGCCAGGCCGACCCGCGGGGCGGGTCCGGGGCTGCAAAAACCCGCCTCGACCCGCCCCGTTGCCATCCCTAGCCGGACAGCCGCCGTATCGACCGCCTCCATTTTTAAAATCTGATAGCTGCCGCTTCTTCAAATTCCATGCCGCCTAGAAGATCTAGAAAAGCTAGGAAAGAACCAGTGGATGCATCGATTCTCTACGATCAAGATCGTCACATCTCGCAAAATGCTAACGAAGATACGGTAACATTTAAATTTTAAATTGATATTTAGACTTGCATGTTGATAGAAAATATACATAAATGTTACTGCTAATAGGTAGATTTCAATTTTTAAGTTTAAATATAAATTATTTGTTTATTTATTTTTATAAATAACAAAATGTAATGTTTGATTATTTGGGGAAATTTAATTGTTATAAAAATATTAGTTAAACTGATATGTGTACAATTCAATTTTTGATATATTGTAACATTTAAATTTTAAATTGATATTTAGACTTGCATGTTGATATAAAATATACGTAATTGTTACTGCTAATAGGTAGATTTCAATTTTTAAGTTTAAATATACATTGTTTTTTTATGTAACAAATTGTAATGTTTGCTTCTTTGGGGAAATTTAATTGTTATATACAAATATTATTTAAAGTGATATGTGTACATTTCAATTTTTGATGTATTGTATTTTATAGACAAACTTATTAATTTTGAGAATTTATTTAAATTTATATAAATAATAATTTGTTTGAAATATCAAGGTTGTTGCGAGTGGTGCGAAAGGATTGAAGCATCAGATCAAATTTAGGGCCTATAAAATGTGGACAATATATGGTAGGACCAAAGAGACCGTGTACCAGGCTGGTTTCAGGTTTGTCGGAAAGATATCCAAGATAAAGTTGGATTTAGCCTTACTACACTATATTGTGGAGCGGTGGCAGTCCGAGACGCACACATTTCACCTATCTAGAGGTGAAATGACAATTAAATTTGTGGCTATGATATTGGGTCTCCCAATCAACAGGAGACCAGATACCGATTTTTGGCGAAATAACAACAGTACTGTAGCGACTGTTAATGCTAACACCCTGGCTCTCTGCCAACAACTGCTCGGTGAACGACCTACGCGAGCTGATTTACAAAGAGGGACCGTCACCAGTGTCAAAGCTAAGTGGTTGAAGGGAGTGTTTAACAGAGAATCTCTCTTTCAACATTTGCAACCATCCACATTGAAACGTCATCTCGGAGCTTCTACTTGCTTACGTCATGAATCATCTTCGAGAATCTCTCTTTCAGCATTTTATTCTTGAAATGAGTGTTGAAGTTGCTCGCAATATGTCGGGCACAAGACCTGTGTGCGTTCAGATATGGATACACTTCGCCGAGAGCACGCAATATACCGGCGTGGCGGTCAGAAATGATGCAGACATGACGGTTCTTAGTCACATGCTCATTTAGATGAGATAAAAACCACGTCCACGTATCCGTGCTCTCCCTATCACACAAACAGAACGCCAACGGGAAAATTTGATTGTCAGCATCGTATGCAACGACAAACAACAATTTTCATGTGTACTTTCCATAGAGATGTGTGTCGTCAATGTTGATCGACGGTCGACAGTGCTGAAACCCGTGAAATGAAGGAGCGAAAGCCCAGAAGCATTTATCGAACATCGCAATGTGCCCAATAACAGGGTTTCTGAACTGGAAATCGAAAACTGATCCAGGATTAAAATGCTGGATGGCCAGTAATTGTTGTGGAAGTCTCCCAAATGCAGATTCATGAGTACCGTACATGTGCTCAATGACATTACATTTTGAATACCACACCTTACGATAAGTTGGATACTCATGATAGCTAGAGTCTTTAACTAGATTCTGCAAAACTTTGATCTTCATGCCGAGGTTATCTTTCACCATCCGAAAAATCACATCTTCAATCATCTTACAATCAAGTTTTTTGTGATGTTTGATTGGCTCATGATTAACACATGTGTGCGGAGGCCCAAATCTCACGATCGTCCACTCTCCGCAAAACCTATTGCGTGAAGGTCCCACAAACAACCTTCATCCGCGCATGTATACATAATTTCAGTTGTGCTTGATCTTGGGGTCTTACATTGTCGGGAATTCTCGATGTGTCAGTCTTTAACATACTTCTGCAGTTTCTTCTTGTTAGGAAACATTTTACTCTTCTTAAAGTACTCTATCGTACTTGACGATGAAGCAGCATGTGTCTCCCAGTCGCTACACTCTAACCCTTGTTGCCATTCACCTGAGATCCCACTATTCTGGGAACTGATAGTCTCCATCCCGGTTCACCAACTCTTCGTAAGGCTCTGCTCCAGAGTCGGATGAATACACCGCGTCTCTCTCTACAACCTCCGGTAGATTCGTATCAAACTGTTCTGCGTTTCTGCATTCACCTTCATCCGCATTCGCATTGCTGCTCTCCCCTTCAGGATTGCCTCCACATAGCCCTAAACCGGCCATCTGATATGTGAGGTCATAGAAATCAGGGTGCGCGCGTATTGGACTCTTACGTCTTGTTCGTAATCGTCTTCGCGCTTCGTACCACCCCATTCTGGCACGAGAACCAGTTCAATATGCTCGGTAAATATCGCCAAAATCTGCTCCCAACTTTGATCGGTGACTGTGCAAAATTCTTGACCGAACATCCAATTAAATTGAAGGAGGGGTGCTCGGCACCGGGTCATGTTCTTAGCCACCAATGTCACATCATCAAGTGTGATGCCTCTATGAGTTTCATAAACAAATCGATTTGTCATTGTTATACCTAACCCTAACGCCATTAACATGGAACATTCCATCGTACCGAAACAATATGGTCACCATTTTTTCCTACAAAATTATAACAAAGTGTATTAGCACATCACTACATACATACTTACACTATATATATTGGCAAGCATAAAAATCTATTGTAACCGGTAATACTATTCTATGTCATAATTGAAATAACTATGTACAACTAAAATAACTATGTACAACTAAAATATTTATGCTAAAATATGAAATGCAATTCAAATATATTACCTTAGTATAGATGTGGTGGTGCAATTTGTGGACTGATTTTTCAAATATTTTGTAAAAAACTGCAATACCATTCTATGTCAAATTTAAATAACTATGGACTAAATATTTATGCACTATTCTACAAGTCATTTAAACTTATAAATATGATGTAGATTTCTAGATACATTACCTTAGTATGAATGTAGTAGTGCAGAGTGTGGGTAGCAGAGGGGGTTCGACAGCTAAGAAGGTATTTTAGCAGAGTATATAGAAGGGCAGCGTCCTGAAAAAATGAAAATCGGTTCTATAGCTAAAGTTGACCATACAGTTGGAAACTGCGTGGTCACTTTAATGAGGAGACCACGCACTTGGTAACTGCATGGTCACTTTTATGACGTGTCCGACAACACGCGTCGCAGCGTGTTGTCAGACATGTAACTAACAGTCAACATTTGACCGTTAGACTGACCGCGCAGTTCACAACTGCGTGGTCGGATTAAGAGTAACCACGCAATTACCAACTGTGTGGTAAGTGATTTTGGTAAAAAAAAAAAAAACCACCAAACCTTATTTTTGTGTTTGAGTTCCTAAAGATGGGTAATTAGGTGATTTTTCCCCATATTTGTATTGATTCTTCGAGTTTTACTTTTAGTTAAAGCAAAACAACTGTGTTGTCCATTGTAATGTAAAGTATGAGATTAAGTTTAAATTTTATTAGCTATAATGTGAAATTGCATTCCATATAAATGAAAAACTAACTTTTTTTGGGAATTTAAAAGAAAAAAATGTACAAATGTCTTGAAATTTTGTTTTGTAATTTAATTAAATAATAAATTTAAATTATTTATACATAACCTAATGTAGCCCCAGTTGTCGAGTGAGAGTCGAGACCCGCCGCTCCTCTACCTTCATTCAACTTTTACATTAAAATGAGTCTGTATTCATTCCAACACACACACACACTATCATCATCTACTATAATTTCTAGTTAGGAAACCAGACAGCCGCCGAAACTTCAACAAATGAGAAATAATAAGCTTAAAACTCTGATTGAATCATCATTAAAAAAAACATCAACATTCATCCCCTGAAACAAACAAATAAGGAATCCAACCAAAGAAACAGTGGTATTGCATAGTCACGAGATTACCATGCAAAAGAGAGACCGAAGAGGACTTTTCCTCTTCTTTCTTTCTTTCTTGGTTACAAAGCAAAGTACTATATATATGCAGCAGCAGCAGCAGCAGCAGCAGCAGCCAGTGTAGTAGTAGTGTGTACATACACATACTCTTGAGGTTGGACCTAATTTTACTGTAAATCGAATATTTACAAGTTTCTCAGGTTTTAACCTCAATGATGGATGTTCTTCATGAAAGAGAAGATCCCTCCATTAGATTGCTTGTCCTTGCCTCCATGTCCTCCCTCTTCTTCTACCTGTTTCATACTATCATCTATTGTCAGGTGGAATATATCTACCATTTCAAACAATATATATGTATCTGCTTTGCCTCTGAATATTTGCATCTATCTCATTGCAGATGTTTAATTCACCATCCTAACATGCCAAACTGTACCTCCTTTAAGATCTGCCGTAGTTCCTCCAGTATTTCTGTGAAATCCGGTCGGTGCTTTGGATCTCGCTGCCAGCACCTCTGGAGCAAATCTGCAAGCTTTGGGTTCGTGTTCTTTGGAATTGTAGGCCTCAGATCCTATGAAACAACCATTTGCTCGATATATTAAAAAAAGGGCTAAAGGTACTTTTCATACCACATGTTTGACTGAATGTGGCTTTTAGTACTGGATGTTTAGTTTTGTATACTTTTGGTACCAAACGTTTGAAAAAATGTGGATTTTGGTACATCCGTTAGTTGGCCGTTAGTTTTGACCGTTAAATGACATGTGCAAGTCACGTGATCGACTCTAAACTTTTAATTTTGTTCAATTTGGTCCCTCAAATATATTCATAACTTTTATTTTGTTTAATTTAGTCATAAAGCTTCAAAATCGAACTCAATTGGGACTATCCCCAATTGGGTAAATTTACCCAAATGGGGCTATGTCAATTGAATTCGATTGGTTTAATTGGGTCTGATTTTGAAGTGTTATAACTAAGTTAAACAAAATAAAAGTTAGGAATATATTTGAGGGACTAAATTGAACAAAATTAAAAGTTTAGAGTCGATCACGTGACTTGCACATGTCATTTAACGGTCAAAACTAACGGCCAACTAACGGATGTACCAAAAGCCACCTTTTTTCAAACGTTTGGTACCAAAAGTATACAAAACTAAACATCCAATACTAAAAGCCCCTTAAAAAAATATATGAATAAATTGACATTTTTTTAATTTAAAAGGAAGAGAGTTTTGAGCATAAAATGTAATAGCTGAAAACCACCTTTTGTACCACACCCACAGCTGCTTGTAGAGGAGTCAAGTGTGCATAAGGAAGCTGCATTTCAATCATGTCAATGATAACATGAACTCTATGAATTAATAATTTCAACCAAGACTTGAAAAAATAGTTTGTTTCGAAGAATCTTAGCTTACTTCTCTAGTGAGAAGCTCCCAAACAAGGATACCAAAACTGAACACGTCTGCTTTGTGGTCGTAGTTTTTGTGTCCAATGACCTTCATTTGGAATAGCAATTGTAAGCTAATTTTCATCTGAATAAATCATGCACATCTAAAGAATCGGAACCAAATGACAATTATACACTAAAGAAAATAAATGCTCAAAATGGATTTTTTGGGAAATATCCATTTTTTGCAGGTTGCATACAACAATCAATACCAAGACAATCAATATATATATAACAATGAAGGGGCACAGAAGCAAATCAAGTGTATGCAATCGACATAGCTTGATGCAATAGGTAGCTTAAAAAAGAAATGTGAAGTAAAGGTAGTCAGATAAAGTGATGAAGTAAAGGTAGTCAGATAAAGTGATGGGTTAAGAACCTATAAACTGTCCAAATTTTGGCCATTCTGAAATTTTGGTGTCTGAAGTTTCAAACGTTGATATGAACTGTTTGAGGTTTCAGTTTTGTTGAAATTTGGTGTCTCCGTCTGTTTTTGCTGTTAAGTCAAACAGAAATTGGTCATGTGATAACCACGTGACCTGAACAAAAAAATTATTCCAAAAATGCCCTTGTTCAATAGTCACATGCTCGAATGAAAAGTCAAAAATACCCATCATAGAAAAACAAACAAAAAATCAGTCTCATCCTCATTGTTTGACTACAGGGGTAATTTTGTCATTTCACATTTTCTCAAATAAGGTAGTAAATAAAAAATATATATTAAAAGAGCAAAAATGTCATTTCACACAAATCTGTTAAATTTAACCTGAAAAATGGATGGAAAACCAAATTTCAACAAATTTGAAACTTCAGACACCTCATATCAACAAATGAAAACTCCAGACACCAAAATCTCACAAGGGTCAAATATTCCACAGTTTATAGGTTCTTAACCCTAAAGTGATATAACTTTTTAACTGAGGATTTTCCAGAAAACGCGCACCTCGGGAGCCATCCAACGGTATGTACCAGTTTCAGCTGTCATCACGCCATTCTCAGTAGTCATAACTTTGGCAACTCCAAAATCGGCGACCTTGACCACCTATTAGCAAAATTCAAGATCTTGCTTCATCAGAAGTTAAAATGTATGACTGCATTACACAAAGGATGATCTCCATAAAACCTCAGATCATCGGTTCAGTGAAATCTCTATGCAGTTCATATAAAACACGGTGGTGCAACAAAACAAGCTGCCCACAAGTATAGGAAGATACATTTCCTTTTTGCAGCGCACCAGTGCATCTTTGCCGAATCTAGTTATTTTTTTTTGGGCTTAAAGCAAGCAATAAACCATGAAAAAAATATCTCTAAGACATTTACCTCGTTTTCATCCATCAGAAGATTGGCTGATTTCAAATCCCGATGGATTATGTTATTCTGGTGCAGATAGTTCATTCCCTTAGATACGTCAATTGCTACTTTGAGTAGAGAAGGCAACTGGAAAACACCTTTTCGTTTATGCAGAGAGTCATATATACTTCCTTTCGCCATGAATTCTGCTTGACACAAGATTCTATTTTAGTTTAAGACTTTAAGCTAGCACTAGCAGTAATAGCAAAACAGCACAAAAAGAAAAAAAACAGTTATGCTGATTAAAAAGTGTAATTTTGTATATATTGATTCCCTGCGAACAAGTAGCCATTACGAGTGAGACTTCATTGATACAAAACTATGGCAATTTATGCTTGCTTTAACTCCCTAGTTTCAAGGACAATATGGAGTGTTCCCCTAAAGGATATTTCCACAACTGAACCAACTAAGAACCAATATGGACGAAATTTCATGTAGTAAATCCATGTATTTGCTTTCACAACTTAAACAGGTAAAATGGTGCATGCCATTCAGCATTAGAGAAATTATGTTTTAAAAGTGGTCATTTCTGTACCATCCCTACTCGACTCCTTTTAGATTTAGGGGAGGCTACCTGTCACGATACAAAGGTTTGGTGGACGGGTACATGCACCAATAAACTGCACAACATTCTTGTGCCGAATTTTCCTGTGAACCATTGAACACAAAAAAAAAAAAGGTCTAGGAAATCAAAAACCTGTGTATGAAGAAGAAGCCTGACAAGGTTTGCGACATACATGCACTGCGGAAGATTAAATTAGGTTTTCATGCTTCATATAGGGAAATTGTATTTTCTTGAAAAAGCTGAACTGGTGGAGAAGGTTTCATGTGTGTATAATAGAAACTTCATACATAGAACAAAGTATATGCCATAAGCTAAATGGAGTCCTAATAAGCTAGAGGAGACATAAAAAACAAAGCATCCATGATAGGGTCAGCCATCAACCAAACATTTAATGGATGATTTAAGTGGTTACCAAAATACTGATTTAGAAAGCTTAACCTAGGGCAGCAAAAATTGATTATTGAACTAATTATTTTGTGGGGAAAAAACTAACAATTTCAAGGTATCATTCGGGGTGATAGTTCAATATATTTATTTGGAGAGCTTTGTTCTGATTAATTGGTTTCTCAAAGTGTTCCAGGTCAAAGTACAAACCAATAGTTGGCTCTGATTTATTGTACAAAACTGGGAGTAAGAGATTAACATCTGCTCCTGGGGAGAAAATATGACAATCTGTGAAGCCATGTTTTCGCAACCAAGCTTATAGCAATAACTCTAACATTCCACAAACGTACTAAAGCGCACATACTAACAATATATAGGATCATCGGTTCTGTCTTTTAGTTAATTTTTTCCCATAGTTTTCAATAATGATTAAACTGGTTCATTAGATTGAATCATTATTCAGCAAGTGTACTGAATATTTTCTGCATTTTTTATGTGTTTTTTTAACATTGTATATTATTCCTATTTCCTCAGTCATCTGTTGGACCAAGAAATCGTGCCCACAGTCTTATTAAAGAGGTCTAATATTTTTCCACTACATTTTTGTCTTCCCAAGAAACATTAGCATTTTCCAGTGGACAAGTACAAAACCTGCCAAAAATTATAGAGAATAGAACCTATTTACAGTCCCAATTTTGACCCAAGTGTCAGTTTGGTGTTCAAATTTAAACTGTTGATATTTAGTGTCCAAATTTTCAGTATTGTTACTATTTGGTTTTCCGTTAGATTTTGGGGTTAATTTTAACAGACTGAGTTGAAAAGACTATTTTGTCCCTTTTTTTTTAAAAGCCTCTGATTCCGGCCACCCACCCCGACTCCGGCCACCCACCTCCAACCACCCACCTCCAATCGGTCGGAAACGGCCGGGAATCGGTCAGAGCCCTAAATCCTAAATCGGAGCTGCTTACCTAAATCGGCCTGATTGGCCGGAATCGGGGTGGGTTTGGCCGTAATCGGTCGGAATCGGGGTGGGTTTGGCCGGAACCCTAATTGGAATTTTGAAAATTGTTCACCCACGTGACCAGATTCTGTTCAACTTAAACCCAAATTTAACAGACACATAAATTAGCAACACGTGAAAATTAGAACATTGAATTTCAACCTCAGACACCAAATTGAAACATGGGTCAAAATTGGGACAGATTTTAGGTTTTATTCCCAAAATTATATCACACTTCAGAGATATAGTATAATTAACCTCATAATGTATATCTCCTGAGCAAAGTCTCTGAGTATTTCTTGATTGACATGTCCTTTGAGAATTTTGATAGCCACTTCCTGACTACAATATGAACCCTTAAACCTGGAATTAGCAATAATACATTATTCATCTGAAAGATACCTACATAGAGGACCTTGAGAGAACAAGACTTACAATTCGCCATATGTTCCAGATGCAACTTTCTCTCCAATGCTCAACTGTTTAGTGTCAATTTCCCAAACATCAGACCCATCTTTTGGGATTTCAATAGGGAAAAATTCAACTTGTTCTTCAGCTTGTTCGCCGATAGGTGGAAGTATTTGCTGCCTTGTCACAATCTGGTCCTGACAATGTTGAAGGATGCACATTAAATATTAGAAAATATCACCTTATGTAGCAGGAAACTTAAAAAGAATGAACGGAAATAGACCCTAAACACTATTTTAGGAATGTTAACTAATCAAAACAAATAACAATTTGGTTTATCATATAAAAAATAACCAGACAAGGGAATAGACACCCAGATCTCAGTATCTACTGATCTAATGACTGGCATATCCAGGGGTATCACATGTCAAAAGAGGATGAAAAACATTGTTATGGGTCTTGATAACCCTAAGAACTAACCCACCAAAGAACTAGATAATTGAAATAACATAAGCGAAATAATTGAAATAACTTTATGCTTATCGTTTTATTCATCAACTTGTCCCTTATTTAGGACTAGACCAGTACAATCTAAGAAGATAAAATATTCTAGCAGATAACAATAGGAAAGAAAATTATTAACTCTATCACTAATATTGAATATTATATATTCTAAACTATCTATAATATTAATCTTATTATTAATAATACAATCTATATTATGGATACATTTATCCCTAACAAACGCCATGCTACTACTAGTATTAGAATATCACTACGGTGTATCTGTAGTGCTATAAAGATCTGTTCTCATCATATATCTTTTCGTTCTACACAATGTCACGACTATTTGATGGCTCTGATAAAGTTTCTGAAGATCCACTGATCCAGGCACCAAAACCACCACTATAAGACTACATTCATCCTAACATGAAACTATGAACATGTCCAATGTGGCAACACAAGTGACATGACATGAACTGTCCAATTGTATTGGATAGGCATCACTTAAGACTGAGATCTAGACTGTGATGTTTGAGCAAGATCATCGCTAAATCCACTAAATTTCATAACTATAAATAAACAGTACATTTGAAAAGATAAATGAGACCTACCTGCAACTTTAGTATCCCTTTCTCTAGATCTTTCTTGAGGACAATTTCCTGAGAACAGCCTTTATAATATTAGGCCATGCTATATACTTATTAATTAACACATAAAATATCAGTGAGGTGAATGTGTCACTTAACTTGACAATAAGGATGCACTAAATTTATTGAGACATAATTTCAAAATCATATTTGCCAGGATAGACAAGATCATACCTCAGAAACCAAACCATCAACTACAAAGACATCAAGAGAGAACCCATCAACAGTGGAAAAGGCATGAGCTTCTTGAATGTTAAGTCCAACCTCAGCAAGTAAGGCTGTCAGCTGTATCAATCCATATGGTTTAGACTTTAGAGTTGCAGTAAAGCATATACACCACATGCTCTAGTGAATTGGAGTGTCTTCTTGCACAAGCATAAGAACAAATGTGTCAAATGTTCTGACACAAAGATTCCTGGACTGTGAGCATTCTTATATCATTGACGTTCAAGGAGCTTAAGCATATCTTTTTTTCCATATATATTCCTTGATATATAAATATTTTTTAAAAAAAAAGGAAAAAATCCAATCGCAAGGATGTAATTATAGAAATTGCATTGCATTTTCTTGCTCTTGAAATATTGTTCTCGGTGGACAGTTAGATATGGGGATTAGATAGCTAAGATACAATAAGTCTGCAGATTGATAGCACTGGACAAAAATTACATATGTTGAGCAAATGGATTCGTCCAGATGTATAATATTTCATCAAGTTAGACATTGACCTTCTTTACTTCCAAGTAATCAATAAAAGAATGGAATGAAAGAACATTAGATTACGCAAACCAATATCAGGTAAGAGTAATTCTCCCAAAACTTTCCACCATAGTCCATAGTACTAATATTTCAGATTACCATTAGCAAAAGTGGCAATGTATTTTAAATTATCCCTATTTTTATTTGATAATTATGTCATCAAACAAATCAGAGACCGCAATTCTTTCCCTCCTCCCTTCTCATCATGGAAAGAAGCACGACAGCATATACTCTAACAGTTAACCAGCAAAAATATTCTCAGCTGGTCTTCTCCAGTGGAATGATTGGCAGCGCAAGGAAGAGAACAATCTAAATTCGAGGTTATTGCTAGTCAAGATAGTAACTATGTTATGACCCTAGGATCGGGTCAATGGTTCATAGATAGGATAGTCGAACTCGTTGAGGGGAGAACGAACCCTAAACTAAACTACTAAACTAAAGAACTGAAATATCTTTTCTCTACTTATTTTCTTATTCACTAACTTGTCCTTTATATAGGATTTGACCAATACAATATTAGGAAATATTCCATATTAATGTTGATTGAATAATCAGTGCAGAAATATATATATGTTATTAATTATAGAATAGAGCCTATTATGGATATATTTATCCATAACAAACTATTTTCTAGATCTAGATGCCTTGAGAGAGGAGTCCTAGGACCAAAATGGGGAGGACTGAAATTTTCAGTCCTGGTCTGTCCCGGTTCGGTGTTAGACCAGGATCGGTTTTTGTTCAACCCTACAGAGGATAGTAGATTATTTTCATCTCAATACCAGCTTATTGCAGTTTTAAGTTTATATAGAACGTCTAAAGATATCAAACACATTATCATCATACTGAGGAAGTCACAGGAAACATCATAACGATACACAAATTATAATCATAGTGAGAAGAGCCACAGAAAACATCTTTAGGAGCTAGCAGAATCTGCAGATAACGAAGATAATTCTTTTTTCCTAAGTATCTACGTATTTTAATTTTTAAAATACATGAAATTGACTGCGGTTGTAAATATCATACTGCTAGGAAGAGAAATTCAGACAAATTATCGTCAAATGCCTGTTTCCAGACGAATAAACAGCAATGTGACATGTTACATGCAGAAATGTAGAAGCTTAATCAAATACCTGACTCAGGAGTTTTGGCTTGTCAAGTGTTGAGAAGGTAACTTCACCCATAACCCTTAAATAAAAAAAATATATTTCTTAGCAAAATGAACAATATATTCCAACTGATATTAAATTTTTAGGTGATTTATATTCCCTGGATAAAGACTTAAAACATAAGAAAAAAGTCACAGAAGGAACAATTAATGAACCGTTGTATCAATTTAGAATCAGAGGAGACTCACTGCATGCATGGGGAATTAACATGAAAAAACAGGGTTTTTATATGAAGTTTCAAATGTTCAAGCAGTAAAATATCTTTGCTATATCAGAGGGAAGAGTACTACAAAGTATTAACACATGAAAGCACCATAAAGTCTATTTTATACTTATAGATATCAAGTTTCCAATGAATTAGAGTAAGAATGTACTTCAGACAGCCAGCTCATAGGTAAAGGCTCATTCTAGAAAACACATAATGCTGAAACGAAATTTATGTTCAACTTTCCATTAGAAGTTTGTTTAAAAGTATCGATATTAAGTGGGATATAGTATGAAAGCTCCAGATCAAGATAAACTGAATGGGGAATAATTTACCGAGGCTGTTGCTCAACCAATTTAGAATTCACCACGCTATCCCCGTCTTCAATAGCAAACTCATCCTTCAGCAGTGCAAGTTCTTCAAGATTATTTCCAAATGTAGGACTGCCAAGAGCAGGGATTAACAAAACAAAAAGATAAGAAATTCGATGTGAATATTAACAGGGACACGTAAAGAGATAGAGGAAATAGTGACTGGACTATACCCCTGTTCATTTCCAGTCATGGCAGAAAAACTGCCCGAACCAACAGAACACCCATTGGTAGTAGGATTAACCTGCATCAGAAAAGAAAAATGCAAAACTAACACCAATCATGCAAATATGGTGGAATTAAGAATTTGACTATACGCAGAATTAGGATATCGTTATCAAGAACGCAAAACAGATCATAAAATTAACCTAACGAAGCTGCCTATGGTTTGCTGATCCACGAATGGATAAAGTAACTCGAAAAGGGGGATGTACAGTATCAGATTGACGTATCAGTGAACTACTGTTGTAAAAAATATCATGTAAATTCTGAACTGAGGAGACAAGTAAAATAAGCGTTTTGGTCTTTTTTACTCATGGCATGAAAGACTTCTTTACAAGTAGCAGTTTTGCAAGAAACCAAATTCACAAGTGAGGCCAAAGTATAAGCTTGTATAGCTTTTTGCGACTCCAAAACCAATCTGGACAAGCATCAACAGAAATGATTAACCCTAACCTGGATAATTTAACACAGACAGGACGTTACCTGGACAATGCGAACATCAAATACAATTTCATTAGGTTTGCCTTTTGCTAACTTGAGTAATCTCTTGTGCGTAAGAACGTCTTCTGCTCTCTCCGCATTGACGTCAAGTGCATATCTACATTTGAAATAATCAGATTTATAGTTATGTTTTCAGACAGCAATGTGCAGCAACCCGCAGAGTTGCAATCAAATGCAGTATTCAGAAAACAATGCAACATCATTGCTTGCTGAGAAATCATAATGGAGGTGTAAGATGATTAAGTTCAGTCAAGGTACTAAGGTGTTATAGAATTCACCAAAGATAGTAACATCTGTATCAAATTGTGATTATCAATGCCCAATTACCCACTGAATGAACTTAAAACTTAACGCCAAATTGGGTGGATTAACTGCCCGAACTATCATCCCAATTACCAACTGAATAAACTTAAAACTTAACGCCACATTGGGTTGATTAACTTCCCGAAATATCATCAGCTACATTTGACAGACATATTTACCAACGAGTAGTTCTAACTGACGGATGAATGGATGTTGAAGAATCATCCTGATCATGTTATCCTTCAGCTCGTCGACTTTCTTAGGAAGCTAATCAAGGTAAATTCAAGAGACATGCATCATCGCTAATTACAATAGCAAACTGGAAATCAGTGACCTTGCGGGGAGGCGATTGAAGTGAACCCAGAGCTCATCGTCAAACCCAGGGAGATGAGCTTCTTCGCAATTGGACTGCTGAAGTCGTTGAAGAACCTCGGTGTAAACCTCAAGTTTCTGGTTCTGTTCTCTAGGGTTCTGCTGAGCTTGTGGGTCTGCTACTGGTCTGCTACCGCAACTCTCCGCTTCATCTTCCATCGCCATCGGATTCGAAGAATTGATAAGAAAGAAAGTAACAGCAATCGATGCCGGACCAAATCAATCCAACAAAATCATCTATTTCGAATCAGTGTTCTGTGATTCTGAATCGATCTAGTGAAGAGAAGAAGTAATCAATGTCATTGCAGAGGAACAAAGAGATGGACACAGAGGGAATGCTTTTTTGGTATAGTGGTGATGGTGGTGGTCGCTGACGTGTAAGCCGCCATGGCTTTGCCAAGTCAGCAGCGGACCATGTGCTTGGGCCCTTGATGTTGAGCTTTTATTCACTAGCACCGATGCACCACCTCCTGCCCCTTACTCACTCACATTTTTCAGAGGTGGGACCCAACACAATGGGTCCCACCTCTTCAAAATGTGAGTGTGTTAAGGGGCAGGAGGTGGTGCATCGGTGCCATTGGAGATTTTCTCCTTGATGTTCGGTCCACGGGTTACTGACTTTCCTTATTTGGCAAATTTTATTTTTCCATGAAGATGTAATATATTTTTTATAAAAAAATATATATACATAAATAATTAGCTTTTTTTACTAGAATTAGTTGAATTATTTTTTTTTTCCATTAGAATTAGTTGATTATTACTACAATTTTGAATTGAGAATATTAAAGTTAAAGTCATATTCAATTTCAAACTAATCACCGTCTCCTTGAAAAAAAAAACTACGAGGTAACACGTACTAATTGATTTAGTAATTATATAATTATATTTATCAATTTTAAAAAAGAAATAGGTGATAAAAAAATACCAACTTGTATAATTTGGTCACCAAATATGTACCTTTTTCTATATAGTATGTATATCTATTTTGAAAAAAAAATGATATCTACTTTGTACATTTAAACATAAATATCTCAATTTTTATTGTAATCAATAAGAGCTATAATTTTATCTATTACTGTGAATTAATTTATATAATTAATTACTAAAATGTATTGCTTACAAAATTATTGTATTGATACATTATTGATTTAATACAATAAACAAAACTAATTAAATCATATTAATTGATATTCAAGCAATCCATTTGGTCAAATAGAATCATGTTTTATTTTTGTTTTAAATATTTACATCTATTTTGTGTGGTAAAGAAAACTAAATATACTTCATATGTTAAATAAATATAATTATAGATAATACAATAACTTCCAACTTCAAACAAATATTCTAATTCTACCCTGCCCAAAACTTATACCATATAATTATAATATAAATTAACTTTTTAGCTAGCAAAGGGTAAGTCTTTCATTTTATATTATTTAAAAGAAAAACCCATTAACTAAGACATGCTAAAGTGACGCTCGAATATATAATGTGTGACGAGTACAATGATGTAGCACGACTTCCATCAAGCCAATAATAAAATAGATGTTCATACATACATACATTACATATTACATAGTATAAATTAATGAATGTAATTATATAAATTTATGAGCAATATTAGAGAACGTCGATGCTTCAAGGACTCGAAAGGATGCTGATTTTATTATTAATAATGTGGATGGGTTCTCCACTAGTTTAATATCTGAATATATATATACCACTGCACTTGTATCATCATCATATCATAAATAAAATAATAAAAGTATTGAAGTAGACATCCAATTGGATGATGCAATGCAACCTATTGGTGGGTAGATTTAATTATAATTACCAAGTTGCACTCCACAACCCAATCAATCTCACATAGAAATTAATTAATTACATACTTATTCAGTAAATTATTAAAGCAATAAGAGTATATATATATATATTTTTTTTTGCCAAAGTTATAAGAAGAATTAACATTGGCTATTTCCACAATACGAATTGTCATGTGTATTATTTGATGCTTTAATTTTTGTTGTATTTAGTTTATCTAGCGATAACGCCAGTAGTACTATGTGATATATATATATATATATATATATATATATATATATATATATATATATAGAGGACTTTTGGTTTTGAAAGCTGTAAAGAGATCTAGGCAGCTGATCTCCCGACCGGTTTCCTTTCCTTACGCAGCAAGCTGAAACCGTTGGGGGCTGGCCGGCTGGCTGGCACAAAAGGATTTTTTTTTTTTGGAATAAATAAAAGGAATAATTTAACATTCCCTTAAAATTTAAAACTTGGACCCACAAACTCTGACAATGTTGGTACGATCTTATCTAGGATTGGCTGCTGCTTAGGTGGAGAACACGAGGCCAAAAGGTGGTCTACCCAATGTCTGTCAGCAGGACTGTCGAGCTGCCGGAAAGCCGAATTGCCAGATCTGGGCGCCTGAACAGCCTCCATTACTTCTCGAGCTCGGCCCATTTGAGCTCGTCATTATGGGGCTGAATTTAAAATGTACATGTACAGTAACAAAAATAAAGCCCAATATAGTTTGTCTTTTTTTCCCGTCAACATTGTTTCTTTTCACGGTTATAAATACCAAATAATAGCTGGACTTTCTTCAAAGTGCAAATAGCTAGCTAAGTTATTTTTTTTTGGAGCAAATAGCTAGTTCGGCTTTTCCTAACTAGCAATTAGGTAGCTATGTTATTTTTTAGTTAAACATTAATGGAATTCCTCACGTGAAGAGCAGTTAACCGACTAGAATTGATGGTAACATATTTTCGTAACCAAAATATACCCTCCCTCCCTCTTTCTTTTGGCTGAATGTCATTTTTTTCGAAGCACTTCAACATTATTTTCTCTAAATCAATTCGCTTCCTAGAGGCGTATTCATCTTACGAAATTCTCGAATGAGCAGTTCTCTATCGGCCTCCGACGATGATGGTGTACGACATGTGGATTTTTTTGGTTATGCGTCATCACGTGTTCCTCTTGTTAGGAATAGAAAAGTCCAGCTGGCTATTTGCTCCAAAAAAAAGTTAAGCTAGTTATCCGCACTTCTGGCAAAAGTTCATGTAGCTATTTGGTATTTAACCCTTCTTTTAATTAGAAAAAATGTTGCACTCCGCCGATATTTTTTTTTTTTTTCAATTCAGGAGGTGATCTTAAGAGGGTCCATCAGAATGACAACTCTAATCTTTACACCTAGAATAGTCTATACTAACGCCGGATTAGTCCGTAATGAGTAAAGTACATTGCAAAAAGTATTGTTGGGACCTGAACCGATCGGGGTGTCGGGTCCTGGTGATGTTGCGTAGTGTACGTCGGGTTGTCGGGTTATCGCGTGCACGTGCTCCTCCTAATACCTGTACACGGGGCGGTATCGACACCACGAGGGGGTTGTGCGATGAGCCCTCTCCGATGCTAAAATGAGAAATCTTGAGAGAGAAAGCTAGAGAGAATTGTGAGCTCCCTTGCCGACTTAAGTTATGAAATGGTTGGCCAAGATTCCTATATATAGGGAACCTTGGAACCGAACCCGGTTTTAAGCGGCTCGACCCCGGTTTAGTAGGAAAACGTGGACCGGTCGTGGACTTAAGCTAAATTGGCAAAGGAAAGGCTCACGTGTAGTGTAAATATGCGGGGATACGTGCGTTCCAAGACGACAATCCGGACCGGTCCGAATTGTATGGACAAGCCGGACAGGTCACGATCTGAATACGTGCGTATCACGTGTTTGGACTGTTCTAACCCGTGAATAGGCGTTTGTAAGACGTTAGTGGGTTTGACGTGTTAACGAGACCTGAATGTAAAACGAACCCGAATCAGACGTATATCCATCATTTGGCCCCGAGTCAAGTAATGGCGTGACCCTTGCTTGACTCTATTTTACGATAGGATAGGTTCGGTTTAGGTTCAGGAGTTACCTCATAATGGACTTAGTGTTCGTCAGCGCGTGGGCCTCAACATCGTGTTTTCCTTCCTTAGCTCGACGAAGGAGACCGTAACTGCTGACATGGTTAGGGCAGCGAGTATACGTGTATAACAGATATATGTATAACAATGTATGTGTATGTACGTGACATATACGTAAATGTTGACATGTGTGCAAACATGGCGTACGCACGTATGTAAGCAAACGCGCGACATGTGATGACATGAAAACAATGATGCAATCATGGAAATAGATATGCGATGATATGCAAACAAGTATATATTTAACGAGGTTATGACAATAAACATATGTCATGTATACGTGGGTATGTGAGTGTATGTAAGGGTGTGTAAGCATGTATGTAGGCTAACAACTTATACAAAGGAGTTAGAAAAAATTAAGGAGATGTAAACTCTTACCCATACTTTAAATATAGGAGTGAGTGTATATTCATCTCCCATACTTAGTCTCCACACCAAGATTAGTCTCCTCCATCTTTCCTGAAGAGTAAGCTACTTGGAGGCCAAGTTACTTGAACCCCAAGAATTCCAGCCGGCAACTCGCACCACACGTCGGCGAAGCCATCTCCGGCGAGGAAGACAGCGGCGGCGGGCGTGACTGCGGCGGCGGACGGCGGCTGTAGCTTTTTTCGTGTCGGTGAAGGCGAATTTGACGATCTGACTTCCAAGGCCGATTAGGGACCATTTCCAGGTATGGTGATGTCTTGGGCGACCTTAATTTGGCCAATCTTTAGCTTGAATAAAACTTGATCTTTCATGCACACCAAGTGTTTGATGAAATTCCTAGCACATGTCAACATAATGCAGGAAGCATGAAAAATGGCTAAGTGTTTAGAAATGTGTATATATAATCGAGAGTGTTACTCCCCTTGTTGATTGCATGCGTTGGTCGACCAAGACCTTGTCGTTTTTGAATCGTTTACTAAGCCACTTTTTGATCAAAATTGTTGATCGATGCAACCCATGTAATGACTCGCATGATGTTAAACCCTTGTATATACATACTTGTTAACACAATAGTGTTTGTAGCTATAGTCGCATCTAGCATTCCGCTTGTTAAGGATATACGCATAAGCATGTATCACCTGCCATCATTGATCGATATATGCATGTAGGTGTTAGTGTCATAATTATGTCCATATTGTTACCTCAGACATCCGTGTTAGGTCGCGTAGGTGCGAGTAGGTGCGTGTAAGCACGAGTAGGTGCGCGGTAGCACAAGTAGGTGCGCGTAGTCACAAGTGAATTGTATAAGTGTCGGGACGAGGCCCTTACTAACATAGAGTTTCCCCCGTATAGAGGATGTTCGCTAGTTGTAAACTTATAAGTTCGCATGTGTGGAGTTGCCCCCGCGTAAGGGATGTTCACCACATAGTCGTTAGCAATGCGATCGTTGCGCACACACTTGCTGAGTAGATTGTTGTCTTGTCATTGCAGGGTTGGTAGCACGGATATCACAGAGTAGTTTGTTGACTAAGGATATCCTTGCTGGTGCGTCTCATTAGGACTACCTTCACGATTCGCAGGGTATACCAAAATGAGTAAGTTCTTCATCCCCACTCCTGGAGTTAGGTATTGTTCAAGTTCTGATTTTGATTCTGAGTCGGATCCTTCGGCATCCGCCGATTCGGGATCTGAGGATGGTACAGACTCTTCTCCTGAGTCGATGTCTGACTCGGGGTCGGAACACATGTTCCGAACTTTTTCCGGAAACAAGTTGCAACGGAAGGAGTATAAGCGTTACGTAGAGAAGTCCGGACTTTGTCCACTCATGGAGATGGTTTTCCCTTTGACATACTCTTTGACGTTGTTTGGCGTAAGCCTACTGCGCCCCCCACTGACACTGGTCAAATACATGAAGGGTTTTGCTTCCCTTACTGTCGTGACTTGGTCAAATTATGTCGCTATTATATGATTTCTCTTCTTGACCTCACGCCTGCCGGGATACGGTATTGGGTTTGCTTTTGCGTGCTATGTCATCAACAGTCGTGGCGCTACTCGACTCTGCTTTTCCGATGCTTTTTCCATCTTCAGCGTCAGGACGCATCCGGGTTATCCTCCATATCCATTTGATGACCTTCATTGAGAGAGCGAGGCTCTGCGAGCCTCGGCTTGGGAGTGGTGAAGTGGGATGCCGCCCTTCGCTTTTGGTCCTGATGTTTGACTATTTTTGGGTTTTGGTCCATGATGTTTTTTTTTCCTAGTTTTGGTACCATATGTTTGCAGATTTTTTCTAGTTTTGGTCCGACCGTTACATTCCGTCCATTTTTTGACATGTACAAGTCACGTGATCCACCCTAAACTTTCAATTTTTTTCAATTTAGTCCCTCTAATACTTTCCTAACCTTTTTTTGTTCAATTTAGTCCCGAAGATTCAAAAATTCAATTGGACCTATTGTCCAATTGAGGTCAATTTTGAAACTTCGGGACTAAACTGAACAAAAAAAAAGGTTAAGAAAGTATTAGAGAGACTAAATTTAAAGTTTAGACTGGATCACGGGACTTGAACATGTCAAAAAATGGACGGAATGTAACGGTTAGACCAAAACTAGAAAAAATCTGCAAACATATGGTACCAAAACTAGGTAAAAAAAACATCATTGACCAAAACCCAAAAGTTGTCAAACATCATGGACTAAAAGACCTGTTAACCCTTATTTCTTTGCCCATGATGTTGGAGTGACTTGGCATGTCTCCCATGTTACTGAGACTGACCCCGTGCCAACATATGCTGAGATTTATGATTCGGATAAAGCGGCCTTGAATGGGATATATCGGGCTCACAAGGCGCGCGCCTATCGCGCCTTGTTCGCGTGACGGAGCGGGATCTGTGCGAAGCTGGGATTCGTGTAACTCCTACGGGAGGTCCTTCAGTATGTTATGAACTTTTTATAGCCTCTATTATGTTGTGATATAGGTTGGTTTCATGACAAAACCTCGCGCTTGCAGGCGGGTCTTCAGGGGAATGCTGCTGCCCCCGAGAAAGGTACTCCCTCCAATGTCCCATATGCGCTCCGAACCATGAAGACTGGGCGCGAGAAAGGATCCATGCGTAAGTCGTCTTCTTGTAACTTTGTTCTTTCTTGTCTACGTTGAGTATTGTTGTTCTTATCTTGTTTTGTTCTTGTTTGCAGGTTGTTCACCCAACGTGACGGATCGCGTTGTGGCAGTTGCTGACACTCCGCCTCGACCCAAGGCGAAGAGAACCGACTCCGAGGTACGTCCCTCGAGCGATCCTAAGCGATCGAAGTCTGGAACTGGCGGAGCGTTGAGGACTCCTTCCCTTGACAAAGGGAAGGACGTTGAAGGTTAGGCTCGCACGCCTTCTATGTCTGCCTCCAGGTCGAGAGACCGGACCTTGGAGGAGGAGGCTCCTCCTGAAGGTATTTATCTTACTTTTACTTTCCTGCTATACTTGTAATATTTAGCCTTTTTTGTTTATTTCATTTGTGTGTTCATAGGTGTTGCGCCTATTGCTACGCTTACACGTGCTGACTTGGTTTGTCCTATTAAGGGCGCTATCATTGGGGAGGAGTGGGCACCTTTTGCTGTTGGGGAGCCCCGATTTTCCAAGGAGGCAGCTTGAATACTCCCGAGGTGGGAGTACGTGTGTTTCAGCGGATTATCCCTTCTGGTGATCGGAGTATTCGCCCTAGCGAGCCTGAGGGCGCGCTTACATATGCTGAGGGCGCGTTGACACACCTTGCGCCGGTGAGTTTTCATCCTTACTCTTTTATAGCTTGTATGCATATCTGCATTGTTGTTACAACTTGTTTGTTGTTTGATGTTGTATTGCGCTATAGGTTGTTGTCGACGTGGTGAACCTTTCCTCCTTTGTGATTGAACTCACTGAGGAGAAGAAGGCTCTCCAAGAGAAGTGCGACATGGTTGTCGTGAGCTCGCGAGTGCGAATGAGAAAGCACGTCTCTTGGATGTCAAGGTTGTAGGCGGGAGCCTCAGTTCGAGTTGCTGCACTCGAGTCCGATATGATTGCTCTTCAGAAGAAGATGGATGACGATGGCGAAGCGCACGACCTTGCTTTGCAGGCTGTGCAGGAGAGCGCGCATAATGAATGGAAGGTTGTTGGCGTTGCAGAGTACAAAGACTCGCAGTCCTTCCGCGATGATGAAGCAACATGCGTTCTCCCATGTATTGCTGGATGAACTTGGCCTTTAAATATGGCCATGAATCCACACTTTTTTTTTAGGGAGAAAAACCAGTGTGCAGCAGAACCTATTAAGGTTTGCAGGAATGTGACAGCAACATGGTTCAGGTTGGTTGTTTTCCCTAGCAGGGAAGCCTCGTGCTGCTGCACGTGCTCAATAGGGTCTCCTTTGCCAGAGTACTTATCAATCCTTATGTTATTCAGGATTCCCGGAGCCTGATTTTATAAGAGCTCTTGTGTGAAAGGATGAGACTCACTCTCGGACAGAACGTGCATTGCCCTGACCCTTGATTGTTTCAGCTTTTGCTCTATCAATGCCTCCAAGCTTTTGGTGGTTAGCCCCGTGATGGGGACATTGTCATCCCTTGCAGGCATTCTCCAATTGGTATTTGGGTTTCTACCCATGTTCTGCCCCTGGCTTGGTTGGTAGTGGGAGTCCTTCTTATACTGTCGCTGGAACAATAGGCTTGGTTGCCTTCATAAGTCCGCAGGGTATGGTCTCTCCTCGTAAGGTGTGTACGAGCGAGTTCCTTCAGGTCCCGCGTTAACGTAATGTGGGTTGGCAGCTAGGTGTTTCCTTCCCCCGTACTGCGAGGCGTCTCCCCTGGGTGTGGTATATGACTATATTCTCGCTGCAGCCTGCCTGTATGCAGGTGGTGGAGGTGGTGGTGGTGGTGGCGCATAGCCTTGATTCTTCAGGGTCTCCCTGAAAGCTAGCAATTCCTCTAACATTGTCATCATTGTCGGGGTAATAGTGGGTGCAGCTCGTGCATCTCCTCCTTGGGACTGTTGTTCCTCTGCTGGCATCCCATAAGGGTGCTCTTCATCTACGTGTACCCTACGCTCAAAACCTGGTAGTGGTTCGTTGGTTTGGGTGGTAGGCTCCGACTGTGCATTCGGAGTTGGCACTGAGGAAGCTGTGGATGTAGCCTCAGGAATGTAGGAAGGGCCGGCCTGACTCTTTCTTGGTGGTGCCTGCTTGGGTGCTTCCATGGAAGCCTTTCTCTTTGAGCGTCTCAGCTCATTTTCCTTCCCCGGGTTTAAGTTATCAGGAGGTGGAGGGTTGTTCGTCATTGCTCTCGGTAGTGTATGACTTGTTATGTTCGGATCTCGCAGACGGCGCCAAAATGTTAGGACCTGAACCGATCGGGGTGTTGGGTCCTGGTAATGTTGCGTAGTGTACGTCGGGTTGTCGGGTTATCACGTGCACGTTCTCCTCCTAATACCTGCACACGGGGCGGTATCGACACCACGAGGGGGGGTGGTGTGCGATGAGCCCTCTCCGATGCTAAAATTAGAAATCTTGAGAGATAAAGTTAGAGAGAAGTGTGAGCTCCCTTGCCAAATTAAGTTATGAAATGGTTGGCCATGATTCCTATATATAGGGAGCCTTGGAACCGAACCTGGGTATAAGCGGTCCGACCCCGGTTTAGTAGGAAAAAGTGAACCGGGCGTGGACTTAAGCTAAATTAGCAAAGGAAAAGACCCGTGTGTAATGTAAATATGCGGGGATACGCGCGTTGCGGGATGACAATCCGGAGGTCCGAATTGTCCGTGACAATCCGGACTGGTCCGAATTGTATGGAAAATCCGGACGGGACTCGGTCCGAATACGTGTGTATCACGCGTTCGGACCGTTCTAACCCGTGAATAGGCGTTTGTAAGACCTTAGTGGGTTTGACGTGTTAACAAGACCTGAATGTAAAACGAACCCGAATCGGACGTATATCCATCAAGTATCTTTCCATTTTCAAAATCAACAACAGGGTTTGAAACCCCGACTACTGTTTTAAAAAAAAAAAATCGGTGATGTGGTTTACTAGTATACAAGTTTTTTGCCCTTAACAATTGAACAACATTGAAAAAGATACAAAGTCTGGAGACATGATTATACAACAAACGAACTATTCATCTTCCCCAAATAGTAAAACACCTAATGATTTGTTTGCTTACCTAATGTCTGGTTTGCTAGGATATCATAATACGTGTGTTAGTTAATAATGTATTTAGATGAGACATTCGGGGTATTACCTAATGGATATATATTAGCTAATACAGATTATTTATAGAGTAAATTAAGTATAAGCTAAATATGGTGTAGTCATATAATATAATGAAGTGGTTCAACATTTCATCCATTAACCATAAGTCCTGAGTTCAAAACCCGCTGGAGCCCTAGGAAGAGAAGAACATTAATGGCAAACATCTTGCCCCTCATAGGCTGATTTCGTACAAGTGATGATATTATTTAATACTTAATGGCTAATGACCAAAATATCATTACTCTTACTTAATGGATTAATGCATAGTGACTATGGCGACATATGATATATATGTAAGCATTTATGGTTATTTATGTATTTTAATCACTTTATAGGTAAATATGGAAAACGTATGTAAAGCATAAAACATATTTAAAACGTATGGCTTTGATAAAAAAACATGTTTAAAATGTACTTTTTTTAAAAAAATTGTAGTAATTGGTGTTTAATTCATTCTCCCATTTAAAATTGCCGTTAAATACATTTCAAACGTATAAAATTAATTGAGTAATCTTCAAAGTATCACAACTAAATTCTGATGACTTATACAATGTTACAATTGAGTCAAACTGTACTACAACTGATTGGTAATCAATTGAATCACAATCAAGTCGGAAAACTATTATAATGTTAGTATAAATTGTTAAGTCTTGATTTTGATATTTAGAAACTATTTGATTCATTTTATAAATTTAAAATGTATTTAATTACAATTTTTTTATGTGTAATTAAAAGAAAATTTCTATAAAAGATCCCAAAAAACATAAATAAAGATTAAAAAAACCGTACCACCTGCTCAATTTTAAACAACTAGTGTGCTTTCCCCGCGGAACGCGCAGGGTGATTGTTATTTGGGCAAATTATATAAAACATGCAACATGTTTGAAAAAGATGGTTTTATGGACCAATACGCTTTAAAACATACAACATGTTTGAAAAAAGACGGTTTTATGGATCAAAATGTACAACTAGCTTACAAAAGATGGTAAAATGACGTACCGTCCACTTATTGTCACTAGTCTCATTAAGTGGACACGTGCGGATTACGTTTTTAAAAAATAATAATTATTATTATTAGTATCTACATCCACTCATTAATAATCATCGCTATGTATAAATTAATTTCTTACTTTAATCATTATTTTTTTTTCTAAAAATGTGTTCCGCACGTGTCCACTTAATGAAACTATGAATAACAAGTGGACGGTATGTCATTTTAGCATCTTTTGTAAGCTTTTTGTACATTTTAATACATATTTGTCCATAAAAACATCATTTTCAAACATGTTGTACATTTTAAAACATATTGGTCCATAAAACCATCTTTTTCAAACATGTTGCATGTTTTACATACTTTTCCCTTGTTATTTTTTTAATCTTCAAATATTACTTAAAATTGAAAAATAGGATGTTGTTCTTACTGGTGCTATTGACAATAAAAGTAGCACGGTATTTAATAAAAAAATATTCTTTAATTAAAAATTCATTACTTATATTGATTTGTTCCAAATGAATTAGTTTTTTCCGACATAGCATGTCTATTTGATAATCCAAATACTACATTTTAATTTTTTTTTATAAATTGTCAAACTTACTGAAAAATAAATAATAAGGAAAATAGATAATTTACAGAGCTACATATTTTTGGGAAAATTCATAGAGCTACTCGTATTGCCAGATTGATCAAATACTAACATTTTACATACATAGATCAAACCATATTGAGATCTAGCCCACTTACAACTTAAATTAACTGCCCAACCAAACAATTCACTCCACAAGAATCAACCCACTGCCCACCCAACTAAATAAGCTCACCCAAATAAATAAACCCACTAAATTTGAAATAACGAACAACCCACTGATGAATATCTGCCAAATTCGGGTTCGTATTTACATTTCCGGCTTCGTAAACACGTCGAAAATCACATAACGAATCCAAACGCGTTACCCGAGGTTCTAAACGGTCCGGAAGCACGGCATGCGCGTCCGGACCGGACCTCCGGATTTCCTAAGCAATCCGGACCGTCCGGGTTGCCCTTAGGCAATCCGGACGGCTCAGATTGTCCACAGGCAATCCGAACCCCGTCGAATTGCCTAAGTCCAACGGGGTTCAGACTGCTGTCTAGGTACCGCGCGCTATCCTGCTTACGTACACCGAGAAAAGAGTCTTCCAAAGCCAAAACTTAATCAAACCAGACGACGGATCCTATCTTCCTTTAAGACCGGCGTCGAACCGCAAAAAAAATCGGGTTAGGTTCTAAGGTTGCCTATAAATAGGGGACCTTGGCTACCCATTTCAACTCATATTCTCAATAGATTGGCTTTGGAGCTCTGACCTCTCTCTAGAAACTTTCTCTCTCTAGACTCTTATTTAAGCATCAGAGAGGGCTCAACCGGCACCACTCCCCCCCCCCTCTCCGTGCTGGTTATTTTCCTTTGTGCAGGGAAGGAGTACGTGAAGCAGGCTGAGTTCACATTGCCGACAACCCGCTACCGTCAGCCGACAACCCGCAGTCGTCACCCGACAACCAGCAATCATCATCCGAAAATCCGACACGATCACAACCCGAAGTGCCGAAGAGTCCGACCCCCCGGTTGGATTTGGACGCAACACTTGGAGCCGTCAGCAAGATTCGAACAAAAAGCTATATCGCACCATGAGCTATGGCAAGCAATCAACCTCCTCCGGATGATGTCAACCCGCAGGAGAACAAGTGAGGCCCTGGCCGCCCAAAGAAAGCTGCAACCACAAGCAAGAAGCTGACGAGAAGTCAGCCTGGACCTTCGCACATCCCCGAAGCCACATCCACCGCTTCCTCCGTGCCAACCGGAAGTGTGCCTGCCACACAACACGGTCCGGAGATCCAGAACGCAGCACGCGTAACACCCCCTCCCGGGTTCGAGCCTAGGGCACACATCAGTGAAGAGTTCCCTTACGGGACGCCAGCTGAAGGAGTTCGGCAACAAGAAGGAGGTGCAAACCCACTGCCACCAGTTATACCTGCCATGAAGGCTGCACTTGAAGAGTGGTTAGCATCCAGAAAATCAAGGATATGCTCCACCATCTCCGCCACCATCTCCACCTCCGCCGCCAGTCTACGGACAGGCCGCGCCGGCAAGGGAAGTGTCACGCGACACTACTCGGCAAGAGACACCGTACCAAGGAGGAGGAGGACAGTATTCTGAAGGTACATACCAGTACCAACAACCAATGCATGAAGCAACGCACTCATACACTCCGTACGTAGAAGCACGTCATCAAGAAGAGACATGGGGACAACCTCCACAACCACGTTCACTTCCTGCCAAGGATTCCTTTACGATCATCAAATGATCACATCCGTACTGATCTACCAATCAAGAAACGTTAAAGTGCACAGACACACGTATTTCCAAAGTGCGCAAAAGTTCCAAAGCGCACGTAGTCCCAACTTGTAGTGTACCCTAATCAATACCTGGCAAGCACGCGCATCTGCATCCTTACAACAAACCCAAGTCATGGGTATACGAGATTTTGACCTCCGACGATGTGCAGATAGGAAACTAAAATGAAGCACTTCCTACGAAGGATGTTCCAACACTCGATAATGAAAGATAGCCTCAATACCGGGAGAAGGAAATTGTAGCACAACACCGCACTCGACGTGTCCGCTCCCGACGCATCCGCACAAATCCCCCATGCAACAGAGCCTCAAGCGTTCTATGCGCACAAGACTAAAAATCGCGCTGCAGTAATAAACAAGGCGGGGGCATCACCCAAGGGACAACGCTACCAACATTGCGGAAGATAGGAATTCATGAGGGACTCCTATGTTATACGCACGCCTGTGCCAAACCCATCACGTGAGAAGAGTTAGAGAATTATTTCCAACATCCAGCAAGTTTTCAAGCACACAAGAAGGGCCGTACCACTCAAAACGTACGCTGACAGCAAAACATCATCTTTAGCCACAACAAAAGAGAAGAGGAGGATTCCACCAGTTTAACATCTCTCAACCATGTGCAAAATCGTCACACAGATACAACTCCATGAAGAATCACAAGTGTATGAAGAAACACAGCAAGTAAACTCAGAACCCTTGGAAGTGAACACATGAAGCTACAACACAAAGCGTACACACTATATTCAACAGCGTGCAACGCCCGTCAGAGAGGGAAAGATTACTCTTACCCACTCCCAACAACAAACACACTTGCATCAAAATGCAAGAAGATAGGAGAACGAAATCGCAAGTCTTCCCCAAGTAAGGGCACCGCCGTATGACAGTCTCCAAGAGACATGCTCAACACTCGACGCAAGAGCGGGGGCATCTTGCTGAACACCCCCCCCCCCCCCCCCCCGTACAAGATACAATCACTATACTCCATCAAGAATGAACGGTACGACTACCAAGCGACTTGGGGGGCACCAAGCTGACAAGTACTTGGCATTCCACCGAAGTAAAAAAGCGAATCATTACAAGAACACGTGATACCGCTCCTCTACGAAAATGCGCCAACGAGGAATACAACTTAAACATCCTATACGGATTGGTCCCAAGAGGGAAACACCAAGCATCGCCCTCAAAGGACAATCTCTTCTACTTGAACAAGGTCCAGGTAACACGCGTTACTGCCAAAGGTAAACTCAGGTATGAGGTAACAACTCCACAACAGTACTATTATGAATAAAGCAGACCACTCGAGTAGGATATCTACTCAAGGTAGCCTGATTTAATCAAAGCAAAATCAAAGCTGAACGGAACAGACTAGTCACGAATAGTCTGAACCAGTCATATTGCCATTTCAGGCGATATGAGGAGACTTATAACTCCATTCTATTCCCTAACCAATATATATCTCAAAGTATTGCGACTAATTTGAGACAGGTTATATGTACATCCAAGAGATGTCTCAATGACACACCCTATCTAGGGAACAACACTAGATGAAGTTGTATGCAACACTCTCTGGAATTCTCTATTTATGGATATTCTATTTAGGCAACTAAGCCAAGTAATGATCGCATAGATATCATTTGCATCATCGCAACAAGTCTCCAAGTCAACTATAACTTGTGACATCTCAGCGATCATTCTACTCAAACATCAGTTCTTCCCCTGGAAACAACACCAAGCAACGATCATATATAGGCATGTACATCACACTAAGGAGCCATCGACGCGTATCAACTAGAGGACTCATACAACAATGTATAGCGGCTGTTTATACGTACATATTCACAAACACATATAGCGGGTGGTACTTGAAAAAACTCCGCTCCCGACATGTGCGCACCTGTCGCGTCCGCACCTATCGCATCCGCACTTAGGGAAGTTTTCTGCACAATCAAGGAGTCCTCGTATCAGAATCCTTTGTTCTATCTATTATATGCATTACTTAAAAGAAAATTCATAACTCCATATTTTTGCAAACTTGTAAATATTGCAACTATCTGACAAAGCGCAATCCTCTTCGTAGGTACAAACTCAACTATCAAAACAGCAATGTACTCTACTCAAAAACAACATCGAGTATTGATGCAATCTATATCCAAACAACCACAATCGCCATCAAGCCAACCACGAAGGCGGCGAAAAAACTATCGATCCCTTTATCTTCATTTTTGCATATCTACTTTAAGTGTTCTTAGATTAAATGCAACTAGCACTCTAAGTGTAGTTTATGTTTACTAGCCTTGCTACATTTCGGAAGGAGCGATCAGTTGATGCCTTCCCGCAACCCATTGTACATACACCAAGTATCTAATGAAGTTAATCTACTTTCGTAGGTACATACTACACTATGCTTACTACCTTGGAATTACGCCAAGTAGCAAACTACGCGCATATTACTCGCATCAACAATACAAGTTATTGCGCTATGTACAACAACAGACTTATATCATACGACGACATATCTACTATCAACATCAACAATGAGCATATAAACGCTCTCTATCTATAACGACGACTACCCCAAATAGCGTCGACAACATACTACATCTTGAGTTCAAACCAAGATTTATAAAAGTGACATGCTGCGACATCTTCCTTAGAGGGCAACCCCCATGTTCACAACTACAAAGTGACATGTTGCGACATCCTCCTTAGAGAGCAACCCCCATGTTCACAACTACAAAATGGCATGCCGCGAAATCCTCTTGTTAGAGGCAAATCCTCATGTTCATAGCCCTTCTCTGAGTTCAAAACAGGATGCGGCAACAGGTGGGACTGATCACCCCATCGTGGCGGAAGTCCTCTTGTTAGACGACAACCCCACAAATCTATACTCCATGAAGACTTATTCCTTGTTAGGGCAGGTTCATGCACTGTACAAAGTATGTATATCCTCTTTAGGGTTCATACTCCATGAAGACTTATTCCTTGTTAGGGCAGCTTCATGCACTCTCAAAGTATGTATATCCTCTTAAGGGTTCATACGCCATGAAGACATATTCCTTGTTAGGATAACTTCATGTATATACGCTAACAGGAGCGCACCCTGCTCGAAAAACTCTCCAAACCTACAAGTCGAGTCTTGTACAACGCTATCTTGCCCGTGAGCATATAACATAATAAAACACACCAAATTTAGCAAGTAGTGTCTTGCCACAACGTCGCCTTGTAGTGGACCAAGAGACGGTAAAAACTGCAAGTCACTCTAAAGTGGTCTTGTACAACCCTTCTGGACTAACCATGGAGAGGTGCAGTAGCATCGCAAGGTAAATATGGGTCTATCCATGGAAAGCCTTGCAACAACGTCATGCGGGGTGTTCCCAACTGACGGATGGAAAAACGCATAGCATAGTGCAAGTAGCGTCTTTCCACAACGTCACCTTGAAATGGTTCAAGAGACGGTAAAAAACTACAAGGTGTATGGATACGACCTTTGTCCTGTCCCTTGGATTAACCAAGTTGAGACGTAGTAGCATCACAAAGTAAGTACGGGTCTAACCATGGAAAGCTTTGCAACAATGTCACGCGGGGTGTGCCCAACCGACGGATGAAAAAAGCATAGTATAGAACAAGCAGCGTCTTATCACAACGTCGCCTTAGAGTGGAACTAAGAGACGGCATAAACTAAGGTCTTGCCTCGTCAAGACGACTCTACTACGTGCCAAGTGCCCTCCTGCCAAGTGCCAATACCAAACGCATTGCTATCTTATGTTCTTGTATGTTACTATCTATAAACATGACAAGTACTCAATACACTCGTCATGTCATTCCTTGGATACCAAAACAAGATGGGCACTCATGACACATAGCGACGCACGTCCTATTGTCACAGCTACAGATGTTATATCCATTACAACAAGGAAATCAATCCTATCATGCAAGTCCAATGTATACGGAAAACTATGGTAACACAATGTATGAAATACTACTAACAAGTTATCATGCATTTCTACTATGATCATGACAGGTCTATTCGACAACATCAAACGTCTAAGAGGTTCAGGGAACAACACCCGACGTAACCTCAGCCTTGACATGACGTACAACAACTATGTACAAATCTTGGTAAAGCACAATCAACTTCATACATGATGCAAGTGATATATTCCACTCAACATCTATGTACGCAGCCATGCGACCCTTATAACGCAATGTACAATCATGCCTTGAGTGCGCAAAGGGTGTCATACAATCAATTGTAGACTTAGCAAAATACCAAGTTAACAAAACGAAGACACGGGGGCAAGAGTATACACACCTTGCATAAATCATACATCAAGTTGCCAACGCATGTCTAGACGTCATCGCAAAATAATTGCGCACCTCGCTATCACCAGCAACCTTCTTGCGAAGGACAGTCATA
This sequence comes from Clarkia xantiana subsp. parviflora, assembly GCA_036873135.1. Taxonomy (NCBI): domain Eukaryota; kingdom Viridiplantae; phylum Streptophyta; class Magnoliopsida; order Myrtales; family Onagraceae; genus Clarkia; species Clarkia xantiana. The sequence goes on along the minus strand of JAPTYO010000012.1, from coordinate 10,656,714 downwards.
TCGGATTCAAGGGCAGCAACTCGAGCCTATTAAACAAAGGCAGAAGCCTTCAATCCAACAACCTTAGCATCCAAGCAGCAAGCTTTCTTGTTCACTCTAGCCATTGCATAACAAACAACATCATGCTTCTTGGAGAAAAAATACAAAGAAGTAAAGAATGATACTCACAAGGATAAAGCAAGCAAGACGCACGGGGGCAAAGCAAACATGCATACGCATGCATTTTCAACACGCGCAAGATCCCTCAGCACGCGCGCGATCCCTCAGCAATACTATCATCAAAGAAGCAAACAAGAAAGATAAACGTGACAAGTTCAAGGGATGATCGACAACATAGACAACATACCCTTTCAAATCAGCTCATCTGTCGAAATTCGCCCCTCGACCCGGGGGCAGAAAGAGCAGGCGGGCGAGTCTAAACCTAACATATTTCCCTCTATTTTGGGAAATAACCTTCGATGACTCGCCACCAGCAGTAGCCTCAGATCGCTTGAAGTGGCTCGAGGGACGAATCTTGAAGTCAGATCATTTTATTCCTGATCAAGTAAGAGTATTGTTGACAGTGACGACGCTAAGTCAACCTCGACCCTGACCCAGACCCAAAAAGGCGAGAAGACCATTATCTTACCGGATTCTAGAAAGTATCACTCCCAAGGGAAGCACGTACGCGTCAACACCCTAGGAGGAAGGCAACATGTTGTTCAAAAACTAAGTTTGGAGACGTCAAAGCACAACACGCGTGTGCCGACACATTGATGCAGGAAGCAACACCTCTCGTTCAGAAACTAAAGATAGTAGCAACAAACATGGCATATTACGCTCATGCTCCGACACGTCAATAGGAGATGTAACAACTCATTTCCAAATGATAAGTATAAATGCCATGATCGCGAGTACGCGTACGCACGTGTCGACATGCCAACGTAAGATCTACTACTTCAGGGTTAAGCGACTATCATGTTCGCACGTCTCTAAGCGGCTATCATGTCCGCAAAATCAGCTAAGTCTGGATGTGTACTCTGGAAGATATGCTTTGACAACTCAGTCTACAAGGATGAACAACAACTTGAACAGCGTGTGTATACGTGTCAGTCATCAATGCAAGCACTAAGGAATGAACACTCTCCCGATGGAGACAACTACATATCTACAGACTTGTTATTCTGTATACATCATATAGCGAACATCCCCCTCGGGGGGTAACTCTATGTCAACATGGGCCTCATCCCGACACCTACGTGTTCTTCGTAATCAACGCGCGTCTACATGATACTACGCCTTCATTTAAGGTAACAAGTGTGAATATGATTATAGCACTAACATTTATACTTGCATGTATTTTCCAGTTAATGCAGGACTACGACATGTATGTTGACATACAAAGGAGAAGTTCTAAGTGTTCAAGATATTACACCACACATGCTATGATCATGTACACAACGAGCAACGCGCGTAGTGAACAACGGTGCGACATATAACAAGTTCCGACAATCAAGAAATATTTTCTAAGTATTTCTCCATGATGGCAGATGTCAGATAATAAGGGTCGACTATCAAGGGATATTTTCTAAGTGTTCCACTATGTCAGCAGTCGACATATGATAAGGTGTCGACTATCAAGGAATATTTTCTAAGTGTTCCACTATGTCAGCAGTCGACATATGACAAGGTGTCGACTATCAAAGAATATTTTCTAAGTGTTCTACTATGGCAGCAGTCGACATATGACAAAGTGTCGACTATCAAGAAATATTTTCTAAGTGCTCTACTACGTCAGCAGTCGACATATGACGAGGTGTCGACTATCAAGGAATATTTTCTAAGTGTTCCACTATGTCAGCGACATATGACAAGGTGTCGACTATCAAGAAATATTTTCTAAGTGTTTTTCCATGACAGCAGACGACGAGCACTCTGTACATATCAACCACCATGATGACATCCGCTCTACGTCTACGTCAAGCTTATAGATACAACATGCATGGCAACGGACAAGAGACAAATTCTAAGTGTTGGAGCAAGCGCGCACATACAAGCGCACACATACAAGCGCGCGCATATCAGCAAGCATACACGTGGATGGTAGTATGGTCATGAAGCAAAAAGCCAAACAAGAAATACTTTCTAAGTATTTTTCTATGTTGGCAATCAACGGCAGTCGACAAAGATCAAATAACGACAATCATGGTAACTAACATTAAATATCTCAAAAATATTTGCTAAGTGTTTTACCATGAATGTAGACAGCGTACGGTGTTCAATGATCAATTATCAACAATCAACGTCAAGCATGTTCGAACAGTATTTACTCTATGGTGCAACATGTCGACAATGATTACTATACAGGAGGGGAGTATTTCTACTTACTATCATGTTCATAAATTTTCAACACTTAGCCAAAATTTTGGCCAATTTGAGAAACGAACTACTCTTGGGAATTTTATCAAACACCTTATGTGCATGTTAAGGTAATCAAATTCATGAAGATTTCAAGATTAAATTAAGACTAAGCAAGGTCATAAAAAGTCTAGCCATACACGGAATTTGACTCACCTCGCTGAGCCGATCGAACCACCGTAAAAACCACCACGAACCACCGCCTAAGGCCTCACGTGCCGCCGGGAAGCCCACACGCCGCCACCGAGGAGCCCACGCGCCGCCGCTGTTTCGCTCCAAACCACCGCCGGAGTCCGCCTCGCTCGGTCTCGCCGTGATCGGGTGAATTAATTGTGGCCGGCCTAAGTTTCTTGGTGGCCAAATCTTTTACTCCGGTGTCTTCTTCTTCAAGAAATGAGAGGATTCTAAAAACTACTAAGGGTGGAGGATTAACTAACGGATATTCTCTCTCCTATATCTATCCACAATTATCTATGGGTACTTCCTAAAACTTTCACTATTTCTTGTTAAGTCCCTAAAATGGCATGACTACGTGTTGTTATCTCCATTTTACAACTAGGATTTTCTAGACTCATTTTAGCAATCACGACTACATGCTATGCGCACATAATCTAGTGTGCGCTACGTCATCTCATAATGCATGATGCATATCATTACATGATTATTTTCATGATTCAATTATTGATTAGAGTGAATTCCCAAATTAGGTTTGATTGTCAAACTTATTCCCAAACTAGGCTTCTTCAGAAATTAATTCCCAAACTAGGTTTTTCTATTTTTTTAAATCATTTTTATTTTTCATTTTACATCCCAAAGTTTATATTTTGTTACAATTGACCCTAAACCGATATATAATCAAGAAATATTAAAAAAAATTGTGAAAAAATAAAGTAATTATATGTAAAATCTATAAACTGAAAATTAATAAATTAGTAATTGTAAAAAATTCTAAAAATAAATTATGCTAATGATATAAATTATATTAAAAAAACAGTGATATAACATGTAAATAAAGTAAATACTTGTAATTTTTTTTAAGTATGAAAATATAAAAATGAAAGCGTACATAAACCCTAAATAAAACGTGTTAAATTTATAAAAATATATAAAATTAGTGACTGAAAAATAGATAAATTAATTTAAATTTGAAAAATCAATAGAATAAATTTAAGAATGGATTTTAGTTTGAATATTTTTTTTCATACTCTTGATGAATAATTTTATCATTATATAGTTTCTTATTTTGCCAATATAAAGTTGTTTCAAAACTGATTTATTTTTAAATTTTAAATTTATCCTTTAATTTTGCACATTTTATAAGATTTAAAATAAAAAAAAATGGTTTGTTTGATTACTTTTCATCTGTATTTTTATCATTTAATTAGTTTATAATTTTTATTTTTTATTTTATACATTTAATTTTTTTAATTTTCAATTTCTTTTTTCTTCTTGTATTATATTTCTATTAAGGATTCATTTGTAACATAATGTAAACTTTAGGGTGTAAAGTAAATAATATATATTATTAAAAAAAATAAAGAGACCTATTTTGGGAATTAGTTTCTGAACAAGCCTAGTTTGGGAATTAGTTTCGAAAACCGACCTACTTTGGTCATTCACTCTATTGATTACATGTTCACATCATTTGTATCATGTCATCACATTCATTTTAACATCATAGACCATGATTTCACATATCCATGAGAATTATTGCTTAAGTCCATTATCATGAGCGCACTGTCCGCTGTACACTGCTATATGTGCACTGTCTTTTGTTCATTGTTATATGCATACTGCTTGTTGCACTTACCCTGTCAGCAGTTAATAAGTCTCCCGACAAGATTTAAAGTGGAGCAAAATTAAGGCCTTCACGCCCAATTGTCAAACAAGCCACCCCTGAGGTCAGCACCGAACCTAAATTGGGCTTATATCCTATCTTAAAATAGAGTCAAGTATGGTCTGAACCGTTACTTGACTCGGGGGCAAGTGATGTATATTTGCCCAATTCGGGTTCGTATTTAAATTCCGGGCTTCGTAAACACGTCGAAAATCACATAACGGATCCAAACGTGTCACCTGAGGTTCAAAACGGTCCGGAAGCGCGGCATGCGCGTCCGAACCGGACCTCCGAATTGCCAGGGCAATCCATACCATCCGGGTTGCCCTTAGGCAATCCGGACGGCTCGGATTGTCCACAGGCAATCCGAACCCCGTCGAATTGCCTAAGTTCGACGGGGTTCGGACTGCTGTCTAGGTACCGCGCGCTACCCTGCTTACGTACACCGAGCAAGGAGTCTTCCAAAGCCAAAACTCAATCAAACCAGACGATGGTTCCTATCTTCCTTTAAGACCGGCGTCGAACCGCACAATAACCGGGTTCGGTTCTAAGGTTGCCTATAAATAGGGGACCTTGGCCACCCATTTCAACTCATATTCTCAAGAGATTGACTTTGGAGCTCTGACCTCTCTCTAGAAACTTTATCTCTCTAGACTCTTATTTAAGCATCGGAGTGGGCTGAACCGGCACCACCCCCTCTCTGTGCTGGTTATTGCCCTTTGTGCAGGGAAGGAGTACGTGAAGCCGGCGGAGTGCACATTGCCGACAACTCGCTACCGTTATGCGACAACCCGCAGTTGTCACCCGACAACCCGCAATCATCATCCGACAATCCGACACGATCACAACCCGAAGTGCCGAAGAGTCCAACCCCCCGGTTGGATTTGGACGCATGATGTTTTTGGGTCCATGATGTTTGACTAGTTTGGTATTTTGGTCCATGATGTTTGACTATTTTTGGGTTTTGGTCCATTATGTTTTTTTTTCCTACTTTTGGTACCATATGTTTGCAGAATTTTTCTAGTTTTGATCTGACCGTTACATTCCGTCCATTTTTTGACATGTACAAGTCACGTGATCTACCCTACACTTTTAATTTTATTCAATTTAGTCCCTCTAATACTTTCCTAACCTTTTTTGTTCAATTTAGTCCCGAAGTTTCAAAAATTCAATTGGACCTATTGTCCAATTGGGGTCAATTTTGAAATTTCGGGACTAAATTGAACAAAAAAAAAAGGTTAAGAAAGTATTAGAGGGACTAAATTTAAAGTTTAGAGTGGATCACGTGACTTTAACATGTCAAAAAATGGACGGAATGTAACGATTAGACCAAAACTAGAAAAAATCTGCAAACATATGGTACCAAAACTAGGTAAAAAAAACATCATTGACCAAAACCCAAAAGTTGTCAAACATCATGGACCAAAAGACCTGTTAGCCCTACAAATGATTAAAACCGTAGCGGACAGAAGTCAAAACGGTAGTTTCCCAAATACCTAGTCTATGCCGCCTTTCATTCTTCTTCAATCTTTGCCCATTCACTTCGCCATGATCTTTACCAATTCGTCAACAACTCGTCGCTCTGCTCCGGTCATTCATCTTAGACGAGATTTTTTGTTCTTCTTACTCCTACAAACCCTAATTAGTCATCACACCCTTAATTCTATTATGTCGCCGCTGGAGCCAAGAGATATCAAAGACTCACTTGCCACACCCGACCTCGTCATCGGTCAGGTTAAGATCTTGAGGCGCGCTGATGCGATCTTGATGTCGGTCCCGATTCCGGTAGGTCTCAGCACCAAAGATCGTCTGGGTCCCAATCCTGATCTGGTCCGTAACCAGGTGCATGTAAACCTTATGCTGCACCTGATACGTCCGTGGCCGAATTTTACACCGGATCGATCGTCTAGGTTCCGATCTGGTTCGTAGACAGGTGCATGCCAACCGCGCTGCCGTACCTGATACGTCTGTGACCGAATTTTACACCAGATCGGTGGTGACGCCTTCTCCGAGCTATGTCTTTACGCCAGATCGGGAGACTTCACCGGGACCTCTGTTGAAAAGCCGTGTAGCTTGTCTTTGCATATTCTTCCTCTCTAGGATCTTTTGTAAAAATGCCCTCCTCGGAGATGGCATTCCTAAAAATGCCCTTTTCTAGAGGGCATTTGTAGGAATGCCCTGTCCAGCTGCTAATAGCAGCTGGACGTGCCCAGCTAACACGCTCGCTGGCACGCGTGTCCAACGCGTGCCAGCTGGGCACCGTCCAGTCAAAGGGACAGAGGACTGTCCCTTTGACCGGTTGACAGAGGAATCCGGTTGACCTGATTCCTCTGTCTTGGGTAACCTGTTTGTCGGGTTCCCCTATCCCGCTGCTAGCAGTGGTTATTTGTTTATTTATTGTTTTTTTTTCACTTTTTACATCTATTAATATTCACCAAATTCAAATTTACAACTCCAAATTCAATGAAAAGAGAAATTTAGCGTCTTTACAACGTAATAAACAATGTGCTATTTTTTAAAATTATTCTTGTAATTTAAAAAATTAATGTTTCCATCACCAAATGGTATTATACCCCCTAAAACGCAAATTTGGAGCAAATCTTATTTTTTAGAAAATGTTCAAAAAAATCTATTTTTTTTTCGGATTGTCACGTATTAGTAAAATCCAATAACGAAAACATGGCATAATTTGAAGTCCGGTAAAATTTATAGAAATTTTTCAAAGTGATAGAAACACGTGGATTATCGTAGGGGTGAAACCGGACCGGTTGGACCGGTTTTTTGCTTGGTTCGGTCGGTTACCCATATTTTCGGTCCGGTTTTTTCCTTTAAAAAATCCGACCAAAAAACCGTATGAGGAAAAATAAACCGTCCATTGGTAGTACGGTTTTTTCGGTTCGGTTTTCGGTTTAAACCGAAAATCCAAAATTAGCAATCACCGTTTAAAATTCTCAATATTTTCATATAATTTATCAAACCGAAATGAAAAATAGCGTCAATTAATATAATTAAATAAATTATAAAACAAAATTAGAAAAAATAATCTTCATAAGTGACTATTTTATAATTTTTGTTAACCTAATTAATTAATTATATTGATTAATATCAAGTAATATAGTATATATTTTACATATTTAGTTAGCATAACGGTCAGTTCGGTCCCCACGGTCCTCAAAGCTCAAAATCCAAATCGAACCGAAAAACCGAACTAGAGTAAAAATATCCGACCAAAAACCAAACCGTATATTTCGGATTCTGTTTTTTTCGGTCCGGACCGGTTCGGTTTTAACCGGTTTTTCGGACCAACCGGATTTTGGTTTCACCCCTAGATTATCGTATGAACTTTGAGTTACGATTGCCATTTATTTTCAACTCCAAATTCAACGAAAATCGAAAGTTAGCGTCGTTATAACGTAATAAACAATGTGCTATTTTTTTTTTAAATTTATTCTAGTAATTTCGAAAATTAATGTTTTCATCACCGAATGGTGTTATACTACCCCCCCCCCCCCTAAAACCTAAATTTGGAGTAGATCTAATTTTTTAGAAAACGTTCAAAAAATCTGTTTTTTTTTTTTTTTTTCCGAATTGTCATGTATTAGTAAAATCCAATACCGAAAACGGCGCCTAATTTGAAGTCCGGTAATAGATTTTTTGAACATTCTAAAAAATAAGATTTGCTCCAAATTTGCATTTTTAGGGGGGGGTATAACACCATTTGGTGATGAAAACATTAATTTTCGAAATTACTAGAATAAATTTAAAAAAAATAGCACATTGTTTATTACGTTATAAAGACGCGAACTTTCGATTTTCATTGAATTTGGAGTTGTAAATTTGAATTTGGTGGATATTAATAGATGTACAAAGAGAAAAAAAATAAAAATAAATAAATAAATAATAACCGCTGCTGGCTGCGGGATGGGGGAACCCGACAAGCGGGTTCTCCAAGACAGAGGAATCCGGTCAACCATATTCCTCTATCAACCGGTCAAAAGGACAGTCCACTGTCCCTTTGACCGGACCCGTCCAGCTGGCACACATTAGACACGCGTGCCAGCGAGCGTGCCAGCTGGGCACGTCCAGCTGCTATTAGCAGCTGGACATGGCATTATTATAAAATTTCCTCCTCTTTATGCTTTAGAAAATTCTTAACATTTTGCTTCTTGATCTGATAAGGATATACTAATATATAAGCAAAGAATTGACCTTAAGACAGTTTTTGACATCCTAAGTTGCATTGTTTGACAGGTTTAGGATTGAGCTACATGGTTGTGTTTAAATATACTCATTCGTCGCTGATTTTTGAGCAAATTTTGATTATGCAGGTTACCGAGATGAGCAATTAAATACTTGTGCAGATTATCTAGATGATAATGGGTGAGAGAGATAATAAATTAGGATGAACTTGGTAGATGTCTCCAGAAATAACTGTTTGCACTTTCTTAGATGAAGTAATCTTACGCTTGCAGATTTCTGTAGCTCCTTGCTATCTTGAAAAATTAAAAGTTTGAAACCCTCAACTCCATACATCGAAAGCAAACAAATTGAAATTCCCAGCTCCTCAAGCAATCTCCTATTCTCTTTCTACCTAAATTTTAATATATATAGATTGACGAAGATCTCCTTAGTGGGCCTCTTTGTCCACTTTGCTAATTAGAAGGCCCATCAGAGCCAAACCCAATATTCGTGAAAGCCTGTTTAACCAAAATCTAACCAGTTTTAGTTGATGAACTAAAATGAACTTAGTAAAAATAATAGAAAGACATTGATAAATAAAAAGAGTAATAGAAAGACATTGACAAATTTTATTTTTTTTGTAGAAACACTAAATGTGTTTCAAATATAATAGAGGGACCGAATTTATCATCATGTAAAAGGTATGATAACAGTTTTATGTTTTTTGACATCGTATGAGAAGTATAATGTTGCAAATAAAAACAATCATTGGTGGTCACATTTCTCATATATATACATGGTTGATACCAATAGCGTTTTTTATGATAATTAATAAAAAGTATATTGACCTATCTTAGCATAAAAAGAAAGTAGAGTCGAGCAAGAAGTAAAAGAAGATGCTTCGTTTCCCGTTTACATGAAGTCCAGAGAATTTCCAGAAGTGATATAATTAAATAAGGGTTAGGAATGGCCAATGTTGAAATTTGATGTCTGAAATTTGAAATATTAAAATTGACAGTCTCAGGTTTTATTTTTGTTGGAAATTGGTATATCTGTGCGTATTTTCCTTTCATTTTAATTATTTTCATCAACCCACTCAGGCACTCACCCACTCATAATCCATCACTCTTCACTTTTCACAAAGTCGTCAAATTTCCCCCAAACTTGAACATTCAAAAGAAAAGGTTTCCAGCAGAGTGGTGTGGAGTAATTTTCAACGACAACGGAGAGGGATTTACTTGCACGGATCTGACCATCTTGTTAGGTGACGGTCATGGCAATGTGACAAGAAGGGAGCTTGCATGGAAGATCAAATTTGACAATCGATTTTGCTTCTCTAAAGTAATCATACCGACACACAAATTTTCAACAAAAATGAAACCCGAGACACTCTATTTTAACGTCAGATACCAAATTTCAGCATTGGTGGAAATTCATAGAGAAGTTTTTAACCCTATAAATAAAGTATGGATACGCAAGGAGGCTTAGTATAATAATATAAAGTCGCTGATCTACTTGTTGATACATATAATATATATGAAAATGATACAAACCTGTGAGCTGAGGCCATGAAATGAGAACAAAGGTGGATGAAGAGATGATGGAAGAGAACGGAGATATTGACACGGCTCAATCAGACAGACGAAGAATCAAAACCCCAAATAATCAATATTATTGTTTGGTAGGTAGCTAGGGTTTAATTCTGTCTGAGTGAACCAGGCCAATATCTGAGTCCCTCTCCCATATATAAATTCTCATCTTCTCTTTTATATATACATATTCGCTTCTTTGTAGATATATATATATATAGCAGAGATGTATATATGTTGTGCGAAATTAGAAGGAGAGTTAGAGGTAGCTAGCGGTGAGATGAGAAGAATGTTTGTTTATGGGTGGGGTGGGGGATTTAAGAAGACTAGCTATAGCGAGCGGAGCTAGGGCCTCCATGAGATGAGCATTAATATCACGTACCACACCAGATTTATGGGCCACTGCATTTATTTTCCTTATATTCCTTTCCATCCTCCCTATGCGAATTGCTATGCTATCTTCCACCACTATATTATTTGCTATATATACCAAATAAATATTAATTAGCTAGTACCACATAATTAATTTGACGCTACCTCTTTACACATAATTAGATAGGTAGAGAGATTGAGATCCAACGTAACCTAGCTAAACATATAATATAGGGTTAAGAATCTATATACCGCCTAAAGTTTGCATCATGTGAAATTTTTATATCTAAAGTTTAAAATGTTAATATGAAATGTTTGAAGTTTCACTTTTGTTGAAATTTGATGTCTCCGTCCAAAATTACAGTTAAAACTGACAGAACTTGGTCACGTGCTTGTCACATGACCTAATAAAAAATAAATTACAAAATTAGGAGTGGCCGGCCGCCGGAGCTGTAGCGGTGTTGGCCGGAGTTGTGGTGGTGGTGGTCGACTAGAGTAGGGTGGTGGCTGGTCGAAATGTAATAGTATAAGGGATAATTTTGACATTTTGCATCATTTCGTTAAATTTGTCACCAAATTTGGATGTAAAACCAAATTTTAACAAAAGTTAAACTTAAGACATTCCATATCAAACTTTTAAACTTCAGACACCAAAATCTCACATAGGGCAAACTTAAATACTTTATGGAAAATGATTCCAGATTCGACACAAACGTTCCTCCATATACGTACATACCGACTGTGAGGAGTATTCAAAATGTCCTAAAAGTTGCTAATAATTACAGCAGTGCCATCTTCTCACAATTTGAAACATGGCGGAGCAACAATGTCGACACGTGCATTATTGCAGTATATGTTCTTAATTAACCCTATAATATATATAGCAGGAATTATAAATATGTACTAAGAAGTCACCGGGAAAATAATATGAATATTAGAGAATGAAAATACTTAAAAATTTAGTAATAACGCTACTCTTTACGGCACGTTTGGTTCGTGGAATATGAAATATGGAATATGGAATATGGAATAGGAATAGAGAATAATGAATAATTAATATTAATATGATGTTGTTTGGTTGATATGAGGAATACAGAACGAGGATTCCAAATCCAATGTTTGGTTCATAGAACGTTATGGGTAAAAGAATGGAATAAGTCAAACTGACAATTATACCATTTTGCCATATATATTAATCAAATTAACAATGTTAAACATGAAATAACCAAATCATAAATGAAATAATTGAGATATCATAGTGAGCGAGCGGCGGTGGCGAGTGAACGACAGTGGTTAGCAGGCGACGTCATGCTAGCAGCGGCGGTGGCAGGCGGGCGGTTGGCGAGCAGCGGCGGTGGCAGGCGTGCGGTTGGCGAGCAGCGATCAGCCAGTTGGCGGGCAGCGACGGGAGGCGGTGGTCGGCAAGGCGTGCGGCGACGGCGAGCGGGCGGTTGGCGAGTAGCGATCCCCCATTTGGTGGGCTTGTTAGCATATGGTGACGTGGCGCCGTAATAGGAGTCCGTTAATTAAGGGAATTACCTAAGTTAATTAGGTAATTGTCAATTTGGGCTAATTGGGCCAAACCCAATTAGTAATTGACAAGGGAGGCCCAAAATGGGCCTCCCCCTTAACATGCATAGTTCGGCCGCCCCCTTTATACCACATTGGCCGGAGTTGCCTTTTGGCAACTCCACGAATACTATATATAGGGGTGTCTGCTAAGGGTTTATTCACTCATTCATAATAACAAGGATGTCCATTGAGAACACTTATTTCCCTTAGTCTATAATTCGGCACAATCACGTCTGGGCTGAGGTTCCATCTCCGTTGAAGAATCGATCAGAGGTCTTGTTGTGGAGCTACATCGCGTGAGACTTCTTCTAACGAAGAACTTGCACGTGGTTCCGACCGGAGGATCAGAACTCCCTCCACATTGTTCTTGGGCTGGAAAGCTAAAAGGTATGTGTACTAATTCCGCTGCGTATATTAGATTTCTTGCTAGTACACGTTTAGCATTCCGTAGTATTACGTCACCGTAATCCAACAGTGGTATCAGAGACTGTGTTAGGAGTTCTTAAAATTTTGATAAACTGATATTCTTGATGTTCATAAAAACCGAATTTTTGATGTTCATGAACACCATGAAGAATCCGAAATTTTTAAGTAGATTTCATGTGTTTGATCTTTAAAAACTTAAAATTTTCAAATTTACATGTTTTTCTAGATCAAAACCGAATTTTTCATGATCAATTTAAGTTTGATGTTCATGATCTTCAAGAACACCATGAGTTTTATCAAGAACATGTTTTGGAATTCATGATCAAGTTAGAGTTTGATCTTATAATTTGACAACTTTTCCAATTTTCTTGTTAGTGCCGAAAATTCCTTGGGGGTGTTTTAGGTAAATTTTTTAGTTTTCTTGGCCACTAAGCAAATAAAAATTCGGCACAATCTATAATAGATATAGGTTGCCATTTTTAAATTTTATTAATAGGTAACTATATCTAGAAGTTGGAAATAAGGATAGGTTCTAATATAATATTGTAAAAGATATTAACTATCAATATATATGGATTAAAATAGGGTTAATATATATATTGATAGATTTAGTTACTATTAAACAATTAAGAAAATAGATTGTCTACATATTTTAATCCCTAAAAGATATATTCGACAATATTTTATATATATAATTCGGCCAAAATTGTATATTAATATATATTTATATTGTTGATTGATTTACATCTCAAAGATAGAATCTTGACAATATTTATATATATATACATATGCCGAATTTATATATATATATAAGCATTATTGGAAATTATTTTATATAATTAATAATTCTTGATGGCTGAGTTAAGTTTTATGGTGGATTTTAAAATCCTACTTAGCCTATAAAATTATTTCGGCCGACCCTAGGGTTCACGGGCCGGTCCAATTGCTAAACCGGATCGGGATAAACCTATCCGGGTTTTTTTAATCGGGTCGGGTCGGACCATAGTAACTAACTTGAACCTAACCTAACCGGTTTTGAGTGATAAACCGAACCACTATCTTATTTTATTGAACCGTTTCGGACCAAACTGAATTTTTTAAAAACAGACCGAGTTGAACCGGATTTTAAAATTTGGACCGAACCTCTTTAAAATTTTCGGAAATTTTAAATTGTTCAATAAAATTGGATGTCAAATTTTAAATCCAAAATGTTTTCGAACTTTAAAATTAGCCTAAACAGTGCTCTTAGGGTTTGTTTTTTAATACACGGTTTCAATCAAAACCCTAATGCCTGGTTTCGATTAAGGGGATGGATCTCGGACTTGTATGTTTTTGGGACTGGATTAAATTAGTGGGCTGATTTGCAATTGTTTACTTTCTGCATCATATATTTTGATATAATTAGAACTGTCGTCTTGACTTAGTCAAGCTAGCTGGATATTATATTGCGAGCATTGAGCTCTGGGATTTAAATATATGGTTTGCGCGATAGGATAGACATGCTATGCTGATTGAAAGTGCCTAGAATCCATGTCTAGAAATTCGCATGATTGGTTGTAAGCATGAATTGAACAGCCCCTAATATTTTCAAAGCGTTTTATAAAACCGAAAATTCCAGTCGCCAATTATGCATGATGTGTGCGGATGTTGCATGTTTTGACGCGTATGCTAGGATGTTCATGATAGAACGCATGTGATAATTTACTTTACGTAGAATTATATATGCTAGGAACATTAGACGCATGACGCGTAAGCATGTTGTGTTCGATATTTATGGCATGGTATGATGATTTGCTAGATGTAGTATAATTATAAATATGCATGCGTAAATTATCGGATAATTTTACAAAATCATAAGGGCCTTGGGAAAGCCAAGATCGGGTATGCTTATTTGAAAATTCCCGTTCCGGTAATTTGCAATAGAATAACCGTTTTAAACGGTGGCTTTGACCCGTACTTTATATTCCGCCTCGATGCGGGAGTATTTGTAGCCGTTTGGAGGGTGGCTGTGACCCTTTTCTCACCGTCTTCAATGTTGCGGGAGCTCTTTTGATTGTAGCCATTTGGAGGGTGGCTGTGACCCTTCATTCCTCGTCTCTGATCCGGGAAACACTTTTTTTACGTACCCATTTCATTGTGGTTGTGACCCTTTCACTTAATAACCGCCGTTGATGCTCCGAGAGCACTCTTTTGATTGTAGTCGTTTAGAGGGACGACTGTGACCCTTTCTTTTATTTTCCCGCCCTCACCGGGTTCGCGGGATCACTCTTTTTGTGTAGCCATTTTTTAAGGGTGGCTGTGGCCCTTTTTATTCTCCTTACCTCACGGGGTTCGCGGGGTCACTCTTTTATTTGTAGCCGTTTGGAGGGTGGCTGTGGCCCTTTCACCTATTTCCCGCTTTTGATATTGCGGGAGCGCTATTTATCTGTAGCCATTTGAAGGGTGGTTGTGGCCCTTTCTTTGTAGTCGTTTTAAGGACGACTGAGACCCTTTTATTTGTAGTTGATTTAGGGACAACTGTGACCCTTTTATTTATTCATGCTCTCACAAGATTTACATGGACACTCTCTTCATTTTTCTGTAGCGGATTAAAGGGCGGCTGTGACCCTAAAAAAAATGAGTTTTTTTTTTGTTTTTGTTTTTGCTTTTTCTTTTTTGTTTTTTTTCTTGCTTTTTTCTTGCTCTTTTTTTTTTCTTCTTTTTTGAAAAAGAAAATTTAACGAAAATAATCAACAACAATTATGTACATGCCCCTAGTGGCAAATCTGAAATTTCTAATTCAAAACATCTTCTAGAAAAGGACTCAGTTGATTGAGTTAAAATATGTCGATCGTGTCGATTCCCTGGATGGACCCTGCGACAAACGGATGACATAGAAAATAATGTATTCTTTGTTGGACTTGGTCAAGGAAATTGGCTGTTCAAGTGCCCTGGCCATTGCTCAATCTTAGCTGGGGATGCCCCATGGCTAGCACCAATCGGGTTAGGCTCGTCACATGACGAATGTATGACTCGGTTGAGGATCACACATGGATGACGTGGAGTAGTCCGCATTGGGGCACAGATATTGCGCGAGATAAATTCGGCAGCAGACACAAGAATGGCTGGCGAGCAAAGGGCCGTGCACGAGATGTGCTCTTCAGGGGCCTTGGATTCGGATGATTATCCGAGCTGCAAAATGAGTAAAGAAAAGCTCAAAATTTGGGAATAAGATTGATCACAACTTCTCTTACCTGGGTGTTGGATTTTTCTATTGGAAAATGTGCTCGCTATGCGACTAGACCTGCTGCATGTCCTGATTTTCCTGCTCCATCTAGAAAACACAACTTGTATATGAACACCTGCCGGAAAGTAAATGCTCCTGGACCTCTGATGGAAGGCACCAACAATAATGTTTTCTTTGCTTGACATCTAAAATGTTCATTGATTAGCACATTGAATCTTCACGAGACTCTCGATGATCTCTTGATATTTTCCCATCTTTGGACATTTCCGATCTCAATGGGAGGTTCCCCTTGTTTACCACTGACCGGTTTAGACCTCACCGTAGAACGGATGTAGGGTTTGGTTCGGGGACGCGTATGAATTCCACACATGGTATGTGGAATTTTGGCATGGGAGTTCTTTGAAGCATTCACATTTCACGTGGTTGCGACCTCGTCGAAGTGGTCGTCTGATATGCAAAAAAGAGTAGGGACACGCAAATCTCAGGGAAAAAATTAAACACAATTTATCATACCTAAGCGTCGGATATTCCGAATTTGTTCTTCGTGCAACTAGATGACTGCACGTTCTTTTTATGTTGCCCCATTTGGCCGACACAACTTATATGTACATGATACCTTAACCAAGGGTACCTGAAAAGAGTGAAAAAAAATCAGTCTAGAGAATATAAGAAATCATGCATGATTTTTTTTTGAAAGCTCTAATTGTTATGAAAGTAGAGAGGTAATGGAAGAGAGAACTTGAGGATAATCTTATTATCACATATAGGGGCCCTTATTATATAGGGATTACATAGACTTGGAGAGGAAGTAAAATCAATATACGGAATGTCCAAATAAGGAAGATGATATATACACACAATATTGAACATCCACATAATATATTCATAACACTCCCCCTTGGATGTTCATAAGGGAATTGTGCCTCGTTAAAACCTTACTAGAAAAAACCCATTGGGATAAAAATCTAGTGAAGGAAAAAGAGTACACAATTATGGATCCCTTTTTGTAAGCTGCCTCGTTAAAAACCTTACCAGGAAAACCCGATGGGATAAAACCTTGGTTAAGGGAAAAAGAGTGCAGCGGTGTAGATTCTCCCCCTGATGTTGACATCGCGTAATTTCATTAAGTCGACGCAATCCAATCATGTTCGCCAATATTCCAGATGTCGCAGTCGATAAAGCCTCCTTGAAAAGATCCGCTAGATAGTCATATGAACAAATTCGTTGGATGAAGAATAACTTGAGGCGAATGTGTTTTGTATGTCTCCTTTGATATAACAATCTTCAACTCGAGCTATATAACCTGCATTATCTTCATATATATATATATATACAATATAATGCTACATTTGAAAATTGTGCACTTCCATGTTATAACTTACATTTGTGTAGCAAATTAATTTAGGCATTGATTCATCATGATATTAAACTCATGGAATTCTTACAATCATTAAGGTACTCAATAATGTGTTTATCTATGCAAAATAGCTTCAATACATTTTTTTTTTTATATAGGACAAGATTATTTTCAATCTCTTAAGTACTCGATCTTCAGGCCGAGCCAAACCTTTGTCCTTTCAATATATTTTGTCTGAATTTAACATCATCACTAAATTGATTGTATTTACAAACTCTTCACGAGTTTCAATATCTTTAAATTCTCCCACTCACGCGATGCCCCTTTCGGCTATAGCGTGATCAATTCAACTTATCAAAATATCAGTTTTCTTGATTCGCATAATATCATCTGATATATCTTAGCTCAAATGAGCTATACATTGTGGAGAATAAAACATAAATTGCCTGTATTATTTTAAATGGTACAATATCTTTATTATCCAACATTCTTGGAAAAATTTCATGCTAGCATTTTCAATCCTTCTAGGATTTTCACTTTAATTGTGCTATCAAATTAGCCACTCAAATAGGCTATAAGTAATTCGTATAATGAGACGCAAAGTAAAACTTTTTATGTACTGCCAACGTAGTAATATACCAGAAGGTGATCGCTCCACCAAATGATCCATATAATAATAGCCAGGATTCTGCATATAACATTTGTACCACAGGCTGTGCGTATCTCACGACGCAATTTATTTATGCGGGAAATAATTTGCATACACTGGCTTCCACCTTCTACATTTTTAATGCTAATACTTGCGTCTTTTCAAACTTTTGGCCAATCGTAATGCTTGTTTAACATATTGAGCTCAAGATCCTCGACTCCTCGTCTTGTTTTATGATTTCACTCATGAATAATATTCAAAACAGTTGTCGACAACTTGATATGCATAGTTCCATAAATTCCCATTAATAACATAACTCATCGAGATCTCTTTATTACAATTATTTTCAGGTACCTGAACCACTTATGGGGTTTCATAATTAGTTATGTCTCTTTTCCTTTTTGAGAAATCGCCTCCGTAATAAGACCATATTTATCTATTTTCTTTCCGTGCTCCATTCTTGTTAAAAATATTTGGAACCAATATCACACACTTCAGGCATGAATTATTTTTCATTATTGTTCGTCTTAACTGGACGTTTCAAATCGGAGCATTTGCAGCCGGTAATTGACTAATGACTTTCTGGGTCTCATAAAGTCACTAAGTACTTGATTGGCAGTATTTGTAAATATTTATATCTCTGAACTTCATATTCGTATTCTTGTTATGCGAGGATCTAACTGAGATAGTAACAAACTTTTTTTTTCAGTCAATCTCTTTCCTGCCAGCTGCTTATTTTCTCCCCCTAATGTTGGGAAAATTTGTTCATCAATGAAAATCAGCAACTCTTGCTTTAATATATATCACCCATTATTCCCAAATAATTGATATGTATCCAACACATTTTTCTCAACATTCAAGACCCATCTTTGTGCAATTCGGTGGAGCAGTTCAAATATATATCGCACATCATAAAATACATATATGAGAAATTTGTCTCTTGACCAAAAGTTGGTAGTAATGGGGAGAACTGTGATTTAACATTGGCTTGATGGGCAGTTATATTGCTGCTTTCATAATAGCATGCAGTTGTTCTCAATTTGCTCTTATTGGTAGCAGTTTAGCTATTTAATTGGAGGCTCTTTGTAACTTTTATGCTATACTGCGAATCTAGACATGCAATTGTCTGATTCTTATATTAAATATCAATTTTTAATATCATCATCATTCTTTATTGCATAATCTTGAAATTTTTCTATTGCAAATTCGTGATAATTAATGCACATGCGACCATATTGTAGATGCATCTTTCAAAATAATATATCGGTCCACATGGCAGGTGAACGGGCCCATATTCACCTTTTATTATTTCCATAAATAATGGAATTTTATCCCGAACTTAGTTGATGATGATCACATAATGAATTTTCCTTTGAGAGCAATTATCATAATGATTTATGGAGAATCTTCAGGTTCTTCCAAATAATGTATTGCGCATTTTAAGTGATCCGGAATGGTCTGTAACCGGTCACGCCAAATATCATATTATATGGGTAAAACTTCGGGTTGACCTCTATATGAATCAGTAAACTTCTGGTTTACCTGAATTTTTTCATAATCCTGATAACACAATCCGCATGTTTTTTTTTTTCATCTTCATCATAATAATGATTGCGGATTATTCACATTCTTTATAATAATATATACTGTATATGTAAGATATAAATAACAATAATAAACAAATGTAAAGAAATAAATAAATAACTTCGTATAAATGCTCAATTTCATGATCTTCAGGATCACCTATAGCTCAATATATTAGGATCCTTGTTTGTAACTCAAAATCTTTAATGATCTTTTGTTTATATCGCAAAATCTCTTAGGATATTCAGATCTTATTTTCATGATCCCAGATCTTTCATAAAAATAATTCAGGATCTTCAGGATCTCTGTTCATGATTTAAGATCTTCAGAGATCTTCAATCTCGTTAATTCATAGTCCCATATATTTAGGATCTTCAGGATCCTGGATCCTTTATTCATTCAAAATCTTCTAGGATCTTCATGATCATTTATTTATTACTCATGATCTGTTAGGATCTTCAAGATCCTAAATATAGTAATTATTGAGCTTTTGAATAACTCTTAATCTTCTTGATCATTTTATAATAAAATTCAATGAGCATAATGATATATGTATATAATAAATATAATGCAGTGCAGGAAATAAAAAGGTAACTGTAAATGCAGTGCAAGAAATAAAAATGTAAATGTAAATGCAGTGCAAGAAATGTAAAATATAATGTAAATGCGGAATCTCAAAATATGTATGAATATTCTTGATCTTCAGGATCATGATATAGAATCTTCAGAATACGATATTCATAAAGAATGCAATTTTCTTGATTGTACTATTAACGAATAATATATGCAAATATTTTCTATATCTGAGGCAAATTTTGTCTAGCATGATTGCGCTTCATAAAATCATCAAATTTCGCGCTGCATTATATCATCAGTTTTCCGATAGCGTCATCGCTCTTCTCAAAGTTATCATTCTTCCAATCAATTGAACTTTACATTCTTTTCATGCATTCTTTATTTGTATGAAACATCATCGTTCTTTATCGATAGCATGATGATGCTAACTATTTTTTTTCAAAGTCATTCATGTCCGTGACCATGGTAATTATAACGGTTAGATGTACTCTATCGAGTTATCATAATTATAAACCGCAATACTCACTTCTGAGAGTGAGCTATATACTTATTATTTCAACACTCACTTCAGGGAGTGAATTATATTCGTTGTAATTATACAACACAACACTCACTTCTGGGAGTGGGGATACACATGATAATCAATAAATTGATTCACTCACTTTAGGGAATATATATTATAAACTACAACACTCTCTTCTGGGAGTAGTGTATATCCTCGTTATAATCATAAATTGCAACACTTTCTGAGAGTGCTATATATCATCGTCATAATCGATGTGTATAATAAATTATATTTCAGCATTTGTCAACCATGCATTATACCACACTATTTCATTTCGTGATAACTTATATGCTACTACTCTCTTCAGGGAGTAGAGTATATTGGTACATACTTTAGGTGTGGAACAACTTTATGTATAGAAAAATAAATCATATGATATGATGTGTATTCAATATTAATTATTCATAAAATAAATTGATATAATCTTAATAATTAAGGTGAAAATAAAAAAATATGAGATCTTGTTGTTGGAGCTACTTTTTATACTCACAGGAATAAGGGTCTTGCATATACATCGTACGGTGAGTTTGAAGCGAAGCCCTCCAGTATTCCGTATGTGGCACCCTTCAGTTGGATGAATCATCATGGTGCCAGTTGATGTGTCAGTTGAGCTCGGTGAAATTAAAATTGCTGCCTGAATCACAAGCATGGTTGCTTTGTTGAACATCATCATTCGTTATCTTCTTCAAACTAAAGCAAAAAAATATAATAGCTAATTAGCACATAAAATATTGAATTATAACTAAAATAGTATTGAAAATTTGAATGAGGGTTTGAGATCTCCGTGGTCTGATTTTGAACAGCAACGTCATATGGTTAGCTTAAAGGAATGTCGGAGGCGGCCCTCATGATTTGTGCCCATAATATGTCGCAGATGAAAAGCTTCCATGATACCATCTCAATTGGGATCTACTGTCATTAGTAAAGGAAGTGAATAAGCGTTGTGGAGATGGCTCCTCCATGTGTTGCTTTCGGTGGAATATCGGATGAACACGCGAACCCAGCAAACAATTCAGACGTAGTTAAAAAAAAATTAAGTCAAATCGTGCTGATAACGTGTTATGAAAGTAGAGAGGTAATGGAAGAGAGAACTTGAGGATAATCTTATTATCACATATAGGGGCCCTTATTATATAGGGATTACATAGACTTGGAGAGGAAGTAAAATCAATATACGGAATGTCCAAATAAGGAAGATGATATATACACACAATATTGAACATCCACATAATATATTCATAACACTAATGTCATTCATTTCATAATTTTGATTACTTTTTAAAAAAGAATCAAAATCTATGATCAAAGGTACTTTGCACAACATGGATTTTACTGAGTTTGTTGAGTGCACTATCTGGCTCGAACGCAGGACAAATGTTCAAAACAAAGTTTTTCCATAAATATTTTATCGTCCTTTGTTTAAACTTGAATAGTCGCACTCAACTGAGCGGTTAAAAAGTTAGAATCAAAACTCTCATTTTTTAAACGCTTGTTCATGCGAATGTTGAAATGAAGATCTTGCCGAAAAAGTGTAATACACCTCGGATAAAAAATGAATGACACTTTGAGTTTTTTTGTAATGCTCATGCATGCTCGAAAGTTAAAGTTCTACTATAAAGAAACTTACAACTTACAACCAGTTTACCTGAATGATACATATGGAATGTATGTACAAAATAAAAAATCCAGGTAAATTTTTTTTAAAAAAACATAACGCAAATGCGATGCATGTTTGGAATTAAAAGCTCAACAACTAAGAAGAGATTTACAATCTATCTAAAAAAATGTTTTTCCTAAAACAATGTCTATGAGATGTACATGACGTGAAAGTTGTACAGTTGAGAAAACTTACAAGCTACTTGAATTTTTTATTTTTTTATGAGGGAAAAAAAAATCAATGCATCCTAGCTGCTCAAAATTGAAAAAACAAGTGAAAAGTTTTTTTAAAAAATGCATATGAGATGCACAAAAATAAATACAATATGCAAACTTAAAAAATAAAAGTTCTACAACTAAGAAAAATTACAATTTACCTGAAAGGTTTTTTCGAAAATAATGCATATGAGATGCACATCTTTAAAAAAAATCAGGTAAAATGTTTTTTAAACAAAGAGCCCTAAAACTAAGAGAGCTTACGATTTATCTAAAAAGTTTTTTTTTAAAAAAAAAATTAATGCATACTGGATGCATTATTTAAAATAAAACAATTCAGGTAAAAAGTTTTTGAAATGATGCATATGGAATGCACGTTCGAAATTAGAAGCTCTAATAGCTAAAGGGGAATTAAATTTTTTCTGAAATGTTTTTTTGCATGCGCGACGTGCTAACCAAAATCACAACTTACCTGAAGAGTTTTTTTAAGAAAAAAAAAATAATGCGTATGAAACGCAAGTTTGAAATAAAAAAAATTCAGGTAAGAGGTTTTAAAAAAAAAAAAATGCATACAAAATGCATGTTCGGAAAGAAAATTTCTAAATGACTAACTACTTAGCTGAAAAAGTTTTTTTTTTTTTTTTTTTTTTTTTTTTTAAATGCAGTCAGATGAATGCATGAGAATAAAAGTTACACAGTTTAAAAAAAAAACTTACAGTTTTCCTGACAACTTTTTTTTTACAAAAAAAAAAAACACGGATAAAACACAACATGTTATGGGGTAAAAAATGTGTGGCTTTGCTCTACAAGGTAGGTTCCACTGATAGGTTCCCGACAAGGTGGTTTCCTCACCCCATCATAGGGATCATAAGACCTTCACAAGCGAGTAGAGTTTTTCCGAGCCGTACCGGCGGCCCAGCCGCTCCGGTCGCACCGTACTAAACCTCTGGGGTTCCTAGTCGCCCTGGGTTTTAGGCGTTTTGGATATTACACTAAAGTGGTGTGTGCGAATTCAAAAAAATGCTACAAAAAAGAAAAAAGTTAGTTTAAATTCTACACTTTGTACCTGAAAAAAAAAAAAAAAGTTAGATTAACCAAGAAAAAATAATTAAATTAAATAAAAAAACATGGCAAATAAGCGAATATAATGAGCCCTAACCCTCTAACTTCCCCAGCAGAGTCGCCAAATTGTCAGACCTAAAAATCCGACCTAAGGCGATTTACGTTTTGAAAAACGTGCATTTTGAAAAGAGTCGCCACTAGTTAATTAAGGCTAACTAGAATCCTAAATTATCTAAGCGGATAACGAATTAAACACCTAGGTATAAAATCGGTCTACGATCAGAAAGTCGAGTTCGGTGGTTCTATTACGAATTAAAAATATAATTTTTAACCACGCCCTTTCGGTACTCAATTCACTTAATTGTCAACTCTATTTTTTATTTATACTATATCAGACTAATCTAACGACGTCAGGATTTAATTAAAGTTATGATATGCGAATAATATTATCGATCATTAACCTAAAACTAATTATAATTTAACTCCAAATTAAAAAAAAATACAAAATACCAAAATTATCAAAACATGCTCAAATCCATACACAACCTAATATATTTAGCATACATACATGGTGTGAACAATTAAATTTAACCAATTGCAATTAAACTACATAATTAAACATAATATAATAATAATAATAAAACAACAGAATAATAATAATAAATTAATAAAATAAAAAAATGGCGGGCTTACCTGGTCCTGCATCAACGTAGCTCTTCACCAGACGGAAGGAGGGCTAACGACAGCGTGGCAGTGCTGCAGTGGACATCGGTCGGGGTCGGTCGCAGTCGAGGGTGGACCGGGCAGACGAGCTTCCGGCCAGGCGGCACAAGGAGAGGTCGGGACCTGCAGACCTCCACCGGCGGGTCAGGGGGAGACTCCAACGGATTGGAAGGCGACAACAAGCAGCAGCGAGGTCGGCAGGGTCGATGACGGAGACGGTGGCCTGGTGTAACGGCGTATATGGCAGCAGACGGCGGAGCAGAAGGATTGGCGGAAATCCGGTGAGCCACATGAAGCTTGGGCGGGCGGAATGGCCAGATTTGGTGCGGGCTGAGTGGTGGTCGTCGATAGCTGGCTAGGCGGTCTACGGCAGGTGCTGTGGTAACCGAAATTTGTGGCGGGGTGAACGGCGCAATGGCGGAGCTCCGGCGTCCTCCGGCGGTGGCTGCTGCGAGCGGAAGGGAGAAAACGAAGGACGAGAGAGAGAGAGAGAGAGAGAGAGAGAGAGAGAGAGAGAGAGAGAGAGAGAGAGAGAGAGAGGTGGGTGGTGGCTGGGCGGACGAGGCGACGGCGTCGGGTGTCGGAAGGCGCCAGCAGCTACTTCGGCGAGGGAGAGCACAGACGGGAGAGACGACTCAAAAAAAAAAACTTCACATTACAGGACAAATTTACACGAATTTCGAGATCTGATAGTAATATTATTAATCTGGTGTCTTTTTTTACATGTAAAAGGACCATATTTATAGCTAAACTAGGACCCATAAACTATGAAAATAAAATCTGAAAAATATATGCATTTAATATTCCGAAAATATAAATATATATTTATGTATTTCACCATAAATACACATAATATATTTTCTAAATATTTTACAATAAATAATGCATATATATTATCCTATTTTAAGTCAGTCCTATCTTTAGAAACTTCGCGACTTTCCATATTTAAATACTTCATTTTTTTGACGCGTCACATATGACATTTTGAACGTGCTACGCGCGGACCAAAATTAGGTGTTTAGAGCTAGTATAAATTTTATCGAATATTAGTTTGTTATTTATATATATTGGGCAAGTCATCCGCGCAATGCGCGGGAAATGCACCTAGTTATAACATAAATTTTATCCGAATAAATTTTCAGACAAAGCGCGATAAGACAGTGATTAGCATATGACCCTTATTAATTAGGGCAATAACTACTTCATTGTTGACAACCGTGATAAGACCTAATTAAAGTACTAACCTTCAACGTCATCATTTAAGAAGAGAGCAGAAAATGTTAAAACTTAATACTTTCAACCAACAAAGATTTCATAATTAATGTCACAGACATTTAAGATTTTTATTTTTTATTTTTGTAAAGGCTTTAAGCTTATAATAAAATACTAGTATGGATATAACACTAATACGATTAATATAATAAAAATTTTGTGATGTAATCTTGTTTAGGCATCACAGCGTGTGTAAGTTACACACGATAACATAATAAAATTATGTTACTAATCCTATCTTTTGAATAATTATTTTTTAATAGCTTTAAAAGCTCTTATTAGTTGTTTAAATTTCAGAGTTTTTCAACTCTATATTCACAGCTTTTATTATATAAAATGCATTATTTTGATATTTAAAGATCTCATATAAGTAAATGCTCAATCGAATAATTTAAGCACAACATGATAATATGAAAGAATCACGCATGAAAAATTGCGTATCGTGTTCGTGTTTTAAACATGACGCAGTAAGCCTATTATGTGTATTTATGTTCAATAAGTTTAGTACGATAAGCACACCAGCGAATTGCTACCAAATAAAGCACGCAATTCTAGTTGTGTACATATATATTATATCTAAACGCTAGCTATACGTTTAAACTTTGTATGTTGATCATGATTTGAAGACTTAAGGAGACATTTATATATAATAATATGGAAGGCACATCCAATAATTATTAATGCTTCAGAATAGACCTGTCAAGCGAAACAATGAGAAATCCACTAGAGTAGTTCACACCATATATATATATATATGAATCAGAAAAATAACGCGAATCTATATATATATATGTATATTATTGTTGGACATGGATCATTATTGATATGATGATAGTGCAATTACGGAATCTGTAGGGTATGAAAATAATCCAGATCTGGGTCGACTTTAGGAAGGAAGGGACCCCATGTTTAATTAATTAGTCTGCAAAATAATAGTACCAAATTAACGGGGCCAATATAGTAAGTAGATAAAAAAATAAAATAACGTACGTGTCGCTAGCTAACTAAGTAAGAAAGGGAAGGTGCGAAAATGGAACCCTAGAAACTGAAACATTGTGTGGGCTAAAGAAAGAAAAAGGGATATGGCAATGGACTATATATATGTATATGATGGGGGTGATGTGTACGTATTCTACTAATTAACACACACATGCACCAGCACCATGCAGTGTCTAGTCTGTAAAATTACGCGCCGAGCCATAAATGAGAAGGGAATCTCTGTGTGTGTGTGGTAGGGGTGAGCAAATATCCCGAGAGGCTCAAAATCCCGCCCGTCCCGCCCTAGCCCGTCCCAAAAAGCCCGTCCCAAAAATGTGCCCAAGCCCTAATGGGCGGGACTTTTCTTCTCAACTAGGGCTCGGGCTAGGGCTAGGGCTTTTTTACGAAGTCCCAAAAGACCCGTCCCGTCCCTTTTTGCTAACTTATCAGCCATAAATTATAGTTAGTTATGTTAACTTTAGTGATGGCTCGGGTTGAAGTTCGATTTGATCTGGATTTGTATTTATAACTTGTTATATCTGAATTGTTGGTGACTTTGTGTTAGAGTCTTGGTAAAACTTAGTTTTGGAGTCATTGGTGAACTATTTTGGAGAACCAAGTTATGTGTTGAACTTGGTGTTCTTACAAGTGACAAAATGTTTGAGTGATTTTGGTGTTTTATGGTGAACTTTGTTACTGTTCTGTGTTTGGTTATGGTTTAAGTAAATTGAGTATGATTTTTCTTTTTGAACTTGGATAGGAATTTGGGTTTGTCCCATTTGTCCCTAGTCCCTGTAGGCCCGTGGCGGGCGGGCCTTTTCCTACTAGCTAGGGCTCGGGATAGGGCTCGGGACAGCCATTAAGCGGCCCAAGTTTTAGGGCTTGGGCCATTTTTTAGAAAAAGCCCGCCCATTCGTCCCATGCTCAGCCCTAGTGTGTGGTGCACACTGCACAGACAGACAGACAGACAGAGGACAGAGAGCTAGCTAGCTGCTTCCAATTCATTAATTATGGGGTGGCCCTTCCCTTCCCTTCAAGGGTACCACGCCCCACCCCCAACCGACCCATAACATAACATTGATGCTGTCTGGTCTGGTTTCTCCATGAAATTGATTGATTCTCTAGCTAGCTACTCAAAAGTTGGGTTTTGATTCTTTAATCAATTATGGAAACCAGCTACTATACCTCCTTGGCTTTCATTGGGATCGTGTGATGTTTCCTTCCAACTTCAACATAACTAAACTTAGTTAGCCTGCCTGCCAACGTAACCAGAAAAATTGAACTATATCAATTAATTAATTTAATATTTTTAAGGGATATATAAAATATATTTCTAAGGCTCTAAAGTTTTTTCAGCCAAAAAGTTAAAAAGGGGTAATTGCATTCTCGTCCTCGTGTAGTTAATTTCGTGCATACGTAAGACTAAGACAACATATATATATAGATTTTATTCATTAAAAAATATATTAACTACGTCTTCTGTATTGTATTTTTTTTAAGAGTTTAAATGGTATTTCATTAGAATTTTTTATATACATATGTAATCTAATTGTTTTTAACATATGATATGTATGTGTTTATTTTATTTATTTTTTTCCCTCATATTTATTGCAATTTGTTAAATAAATTTGCTAGTGTGGAATTGAAACTTTTTTTTGTTAGGGTGCAAAGTGACTAACATGTAAGTGAACCAGAATTGAAAGTGAATAACAGTTTTAACAACAAAAAATTGAATAAGAGTGAAAGTGATAAAAATAACAAAAAAGAGTTAAACAAACGTATTAATTCAAATTATATTTTATTTTTGTATTCAATATATATTAGTACTTATCAAAATTATGGATTATTATACTACCATTTTTTAAACTATTTAGATATTAAGATAATATAAAAATGAAAAATAAATATAATTTATTTTATTTTATTTTAATTTTTGGTGGATTATTGATTAATATTGTTATGTAACATAGTACAAAATTTATATTCAAAATATATTTTTATTATTTATCCATATTAAAAGATTATATTAATATTAAGATATATATATATTATCAAAATTTGAAGGATAAGTATATTTTGTTTTATTTTTTTAGTGGATTATAATTAATTAATATTTTTATGTAACATACTAAAAAATTGTAACTTCTCGCAAGATTGAATAATGACTTAGGGTTTAAATACATATAATAAGAGTTTGCGGTTTAAACACATCAGATTAGTTAAATACCTTTATTTGTAAAATTATTTTTTTGCCAATAGATTTACAACTAAATATAAATTAGAAAAATATTATGATAATTTGACTAATACTCTCTAACTTACTCTTAAGGATTTGTATTATTTATTATGATGATAAATTTTGTTTCGTATTCGTTCATATTCCTTAACTTTGTTATAAAAATTTCGTGTTTAAACTAACTTTTATTTACACATTGACTTAATAGTAAATATATTATAATTTCCTCTCCATCATAGTTGAATATTTTTTTAAGATAAAATGCAATCTATAAAGTGTATCACTAAGTTATGTTTTTGTAATTACAAAGATAAGTAATAAAATGTGTACATATACTTATAATAACCAATACATAAGTTTTAAAATATATTTTATATTGTATATTAAATTATACATATTTAATTTTAACTAAAACAAAAAATAATCTTAATATTAACATAGTATTAATGAGTGCTAAATGTTTTATTGTTTTATAGATTATTATTAGTTATATAAGTATAAATTGTAATGAAACTTATGAAAATTGAAACGGCTATCAACTTGCATTGTAGATGCTTGGAGTAATTTTAAATACATTGATTTGCCTACATGTCATTGACATGTCATTAATGGTAGATGTAAATTTATGTGGACCAATAGAATTGCTTTATGATGGATATCTGCCCAATTCGGGTTCGTATTTACATTCCGGACTTCGTAAACACGTCGAAAATCACATAACGGATCCAAACGCGTCACCGAGGTTCAAAACGGTCCGGAAGCGCGGCATGCGCGTCCGGATAGCCCTTAGGCGATCCGGACGGCCCGGATTGTCCACAGGAAATCCGAACCCCGTCGAATTGCCTAAGTCCAACGGGGTTCGGACTGCTGTCTAGGTACCGCGCACTACCCTGTTTACGTACACTGAGCAAGGAGTCTCCCAAAGCCAAAATTAAACCAGACGACGGTTCCTATCTTCCTTTAAGACCGGCGTCTAACCGCACAAAAACCAGGTTCGGTTCTAAGGTTGCCTATAAATAGGGGACCTTGGCCACCCATTTCAACTCATATTCTCAAGAGATTGGCTTTGGAGCTCTGACCTCTCTCTAGAAACTTTCTCTCTCTAGACTCTTATTTAAGCATCAGAGAAGGCTCAACCGGCACTACCCCCCTCTCTGTGCTGGTTACAGCCATTTGTGCAGGGAAGGAGTACGCGAAGCCGGCGAAGTGCACATTGCCGACTACCCGCTACCGTCAGCCGACAACCCGCAGTCGTCACCCGACGACCCGCAGTCGTCACCCGACAACCCGCAGTCGTCACCCGACAACCCAACACGATCACAACCCGAAGTGCCGAAGAATCCGACTCCCCGGTTGGATTTGGACGCAACACTTGGCGCCGTTCGCGAGATTCGAACAAACAAGCAATCTCTCCCAAAGATAGTTAGATGGCAAGCGTACACGTAATCCATGGAGGCTTTGGAGCCGGAGGCGAGACGTCATACGAGCGAGAAGTGTACGCTGCACAGGCAATGCACAAGAATCAAGGAAGCCAGCAGAAAGATGCCGTCATGAAAGATGCCGTCATGGAAGATGTCGTCATGGAAGAGGCCGTCATGGAAGTTGTCGCCATAGAAGATGTCATTGGCTTCTCATCAAAAGACAAAGAGCACATCGTGTACCCACACAATGACGCTTTAGTCATAACCATGAAAATCGACGGCATGGACATCAAGCGCATATTGGTTGATGGGGGAAGTTCGCCAAACGTCATCACAAAGGCTATCATCCTGGCCCTCGGAAGGAAGAAGCATGTCAAGAGAATGAACTCACCCCTAGTGGGATTCATGGGAGATGCAAGCAATCCGCTAGGAGTCGTAACCCTAGCAGTCATCATGGGGAAGGACGAGCAACAACTCCAGATAGACGTACCGTTCGTGGTCGTAGAAAAGCTTGACGCATACAACGGTATCCTAGGATACAAAACCATGAATGCATGGGGAATGATAGCATCAACACCACACCAAAATATCAAATTTCCAACAAAATCCTGAATTGGAGAAATTGGGGGAGACCAACAGTTGTCAAGAAATTGTTACAATGTAGCAATCCTACACAACGTCAAGATAGACAATAGTGGAGTCCCCACCATTGACGAAGATCCAAGGAAAGACCGTGCACGTCCTGCCCCAGTAGAGGAATTACGGGAGATCAAGATAGAAGATCCAAACAGGATGGTCCGAATAGGGGCATCACTGTCAGAAGACGAAGTAATAGAAATCACAGCCCTCCTGACAGAATACAAAGAGCTGTTCGCATGGTCACCTAGCGACATGCCCAGAATAAGTGTAGACGTCATCTCCCATAAGCTCAACATCAAGCCTGGAACCAGAGTCGTGGCACAAAAGCTCCGACCACTTGGAGGGGACAAGAAGTTAGCAATACGGGAAGAAGTTGGAAAACTACTCGACGTAGGTTTCATCGAGGAGTCCCGATACCAAACATGGGTGGAAAATCCAGTGCTGGTGCCTAAGTCCAATGGCAAGACAAGAATGTGCATCGACTATAGAGACCTCAATAATGCATGCCCTAAGGATTCATACCCTCTCCCGAGAATCGACCAATTGGTCGACGCCACAGCATGCCACGAGTTGATGTCCGTAATGGACGCATATTCTGGGTACAACCAGATCCCGATGTTCAAAGTTGATGCACCGCACACTTCATTCTATGCAGAGAGCGAAATATACAACTACAAGGTGATGCCGTTTGGACTAATCAACGCAGGAGCAACATACCAGCGTATGGTTAACATCATATTCGGCGACTTGATCGAGAAGAAAATGGAAGCATATGTCGACGAAATGGTGGTGAAGTCAACAAAGAGACACAACCATGCTGAAGATTTGCGTGTGATTTTCAAAAGGATGCGTGAGTTCCAAGTCCGCTTGAACCCAAGAAAATGCGCCTTTGGCGTACAATCAGGAAAGATACTGGGATTCATGGTTAGCCAAAGATGAATAGAAGCAAACCCGGAGAAGGTAAAAGCAATAGAAGAAATGGAGTCCCCTAAAAAACACAAGGAGGTTCAGCAGCTGAACAGCGGTTTAGCAGCCCTAAACAGGTTCCTTGCCAGGATAGGAGACAAGGCCTTCCCTTTCTTTGATGTATTGCACGCAAACAAGAAGTTTGAAAGGACGCCGGTGTGTGAAGAAGCCTTTCAACAATTGAAGCAACACCTGCGAACGCTTCCAGTGTTAGCAAAACCAATACAAGGCGAGCCACTCTACCTATACATATCAGTAAGCAACACTGCAGTCAACTCAGTGCTTGTCAAGCAAAAAGGGACTACCCAGCTCCCAGTTTACTACGTAAGAAAGATCCTAGCAAAGTACGAAGTGAATTACATGCCAATCGAAAAATACCTGTACGCCCTCATAGTGGCGGCAAGGAAGCTGAGACCATACTTTCATGCGCACGAAATAACAGTCCTGACGGACCAACCCTTGAAGCACATTCTTTCAAAGCCAAATATGTCGGGAAAATTAACAAAGTGGTCAGTTGAGCTAAGTGAATCCGCATTCACTTCGCACCACCAACAGCAATCAAGGGTCAAGCATTGGCAGACTTCATCGCGGAGTTCACAGGAATAACCCCTGAAACTGACACTCAAGATGCGGAGCATACCGAAGTGTGGCAGATGTACACTGACAGTTCTTCAAACATAGGAGGATCAGGCGCTGGCTTCCTCCTAATCCCACCTGACGGGTCAGATCCATTGAAGTACGCTCTAAGATTAACTTTCAGAGCAACAAACAATGAGGCAGAATACGAGGCCCTGATAACAAGATTGAGGATTGCAAAATGCCTTGCAGTCAAACACTTAAGAGTCAAGTGCGACTCATAGCTAGTCGTCAACCAAGTCAAAGGCGAATACGTGGCTAAGTCAGAAAACATGCATAAGTACTTGGGACAAGAAAAGGACCTCATCACAAGTTTTGAGACCTTCAACATATTGTCAGTTCCAAGAGAAGAAAATCAAGAAGCGGACGCTTTGAGAAAGTTCGCGCAAGTAAATGAGCAAGGCAAGGAAACACACTTCGTCGAAAACAGGATCCTGTCAGTAATCGACAAGCTGGCAGTGTTAAACATTAACTCAGAGCCAACATGGATGACTCCAATCTCGGCATACCTCAAAGATGGTATACATAGCATTCCTTAAAGATGAGACCCACACGTAAATTTATGTTTTTACATAAAACATTACTTAAATATAAGGAATGCATTATGTATTACGTAACCAATTAATTATTATAAATTAATTCATTTTATAATTAATGCTAATATCTTATTGGTGGTTGTTGGAAAATTTAATAATAAAATATATTTAAGGAATATGTTTAAGTAATACGATTGCAAAGAAAATAATTTTTACGTGTGTTTTAATTTTACGTATAGTTAAAGTGTACATTAATGCCTACGTGGCAACTTTAATGAATACAATTTATGTAAAACCCTTGGATGCTCTAAGTGATACAAATAATTATGTGTCAACCCTACATTAAACTTATCCAAATTATATTATATAAATAGATTAATATAATATATAGATAGTATCTTATAAAAATATTATTTTCTAATTTTATGTATTTCAAACACTTCATGAGTTCACTTTCCTTATTCCTTTATTTTTTTCTCCCTATTTTTCTTATATATATATGGATTGTATTCATTAAAAATATATTAACTACGTCTTCTATATTGTATTTTTTTTAGAGTTTAAATGGTATTTCATTATAATTTTTTATATACATAAGTAATCTAATTGTTTTTAACATATTTTCATATGTATGTGTTTATTTTATTTATTTTTTTCCTCATATTTATTGCAATTTGTTAAATAAATTTGCTAGTGTGGAATTGAAATTTTTTTTTGTTAGGGTGCAAAGTGACTAATATGTATGTGAACCAGAAATTCAAAGTATGTAACAGTTTTAACAACAAAAACTGAATAAGAGTGAAAGTGATAAAAATAACAAAAAAGAGTTAAACAAATGTATAAATTCAAATTATATTTTATTTTTGTATTCAATATATATTAGTATTTATCAACATTTATGGATTATTATATTACCAATTTTTTTTTATAACTATTTTGATATTAAGATAATATAAAAATGAAAAATAAATACAATTTATTTTATTTTAATTTTTAGTGGATCATTAATTAATATTGTTATGTAACATAGTACAAAATTTATATTCAAAATATTTTTTTATTATTTATCCAAATTTAAAGATTATATTAATATTAAGATATATATATATATATATATATATTATCAAAATTTGAAGGATAAGTATATTTTTATTTTTTAGTGGATTATAATTAATTAATATTTTTATGTAACATACTAAAAAATTGCAACTTCTTGCAAGATTGAATAATGACTTAGGGTTTGAATACCTATAATAAGAGTTTGCGGTTTAAACACATCAGATTAGTTAAATACCTTTATTTGTAAAATTAATATTTTGCCAATAGATTTACAACTAAATATAAATTAGAAAAATGTTATAGTAATTTGACTAATACTCTCTAACTTACTCTTAAGGATTTGTATTATTTATTATGATGATAAATTTTGTTTCGTATTCGTTCATATTCCTTAACTTTGTTATAAAAATTTTGTGTTTAAACTAATTTTTATTTACACATTGACTTAATCGTAAATATATTATAATTTCCTCTCCATCATAGTTGAATATTTTTTTAAGGTAAAATGCAATCTATAAAGTGTATCACTATGTTTAGTTTTTGTAATTACAAATGTTCATATATAAGTAATAAAATGTGTACATATACTTATAATAACCAATACATAAGTTTTAAAATATATTTTATTCTTATATTGTATATTAAAATATACATATTTAATTTTAACTTAAACAAAAAATAATCTTAATATTAACATAGTATTAATGAGGGCTAAATGTTTTATAGATTATTATTAATTATATAAGTATAAATTGTAATGAAACTTATGAAAAAATTGAAACGGCTATCAACTTGCATTGTAGATGCTTGAAGTAATTTTAAGTACATTGATTTGCCTACATGTCATTAAGGGTAGATGTAAATTTATGTGGACCAATAGAATTGCTTTATGATGGATATCTGCCCAATTCGGGTTCGTATTTACATTCCGAACTTCGTAAACACGTCGAAAATCACATAACGGATCCAAACGCGTCACCTGAGGTTCAAAACCGGAAGCGCGGCATGCACGTCCGTATTGCCGGGGAAATCCGGACCGTCGGGTTGCCCTTAGGCGATCCAGACGGCCCATATTGTCCACAGGCAATCCGAACCCCGTCGAATTGCCTAAGTCCGACGAGGTTCGGACTGCTGTCTAGGTACCGCGCGCTACCCTTTACGTACAATGAGCAAGGAGTCTTCCAAAGCCAAACTTAATCAAACAAGACGACGGTTCCTATCTTCCTTTAAGACCGGCGTCGAACCGCATAAAAATCGGGCTCGGTTCTAAGATTTCCTATAAATAGGGGACTTTGGCCACCCATTTCAACTCATATTCTCAAGAGATTGGCTTTGGAGCTCTGACCTCTCTCTAGAAACTTTCTCTCTCTAGACTCTTATTTAAGCATCGGAGAGGGCTCAACCGGCACCACCCCCATCTATGTGCTGGTTACTACCCTTTGTGCAGGGAAGGAGTACGCGAAGCCAGCGAAGTGCACATTGCCGACAACCCGCTACCGTCAGCCGACAACCCGCAGTCGTCACCCGACAACTCGACAAAATCACAACCCGAAGTGCCGAAGAGTCCGACTCCCCGGTTGGATTTGGACGCAACAGTTGGCGCCGTCTCCGAGATTCGAACAAACAAGCAATCGCTCCCAACGATAGTTAGATGGAAAGCGTACACGTAATCCATGGAGGCTTTGGCGCCGGAGGCGAGACGTCATACGAGCGAGAAGCGTACGCTGCACAGGCAGTGCACAAGAATCAAGGAAGCCAGCAGAAAGATGCCGTCATGAAAGATGCCGTCATGGAAGATGTCGTCATGGAAGAGGTCGTCATGGAAGATGTCGCCATAGAAGATGTCATTGGCTTCTCATCAAAAGACAAAGAACACATCGTGTACCCACACAACGACACCTTAGTCATAACCATGAAAATTGAAGGCATGGACATCAAGCGCATATTGGTTGATGGGGGAAGTTCGCCAAACGTCATCACAAAGCCTATCATCCTGGCCCTCAGAAGGAAGAAGCATGTCAAGAGAATGAATTCACCCCTAGTGGGATTCATGGGAGATGCAAGCTATCCGCTAGGAGTCGTAACCCTACCAGTCATCATGGGGAAGGACGAGCAACAATTCTAGATAGACGTACCGTTCGTGGTTGTAGAAAAGCTTGACGCATACAACAGTATCCTAGGATACACAACCATGAATGCGTGGGGAATGATAGCATCAACATCACACCAAAAGATCAAATTTCCAACAAAATCCGGAATTGGAGAAATTAGGGGAGTCCAGCAGTTGTCAAGAGATTGTTACAATGTAGCAATCCAACACAACGTCAAGATAGACAATAGCGGTGTCCCCACCATTGACGAAGATCCAAGGAAAGACCGTGCACGTCCTGCCCCAGTAGAGGAATTACGGGAGATCAAGATAGAAGATCCAAATAGGATGGTCCGAATAGGGGCATCACTTTTAGAAGACGAAGTAATAGAAATCACAACCCTCCTGATAGAATACAAAGAGCTATTCGCATGGTCACTGTTAGGTTCCGAGTCTAGGGTCAACGGGCGGTCGACTCAAGTCTCGTTCCTCACTGGAGATGTCGCGGATCTGGTGCTCTCGGGTTGTGCTGTCCTAGCTCGTGTCCTTCCGTCCTTAGCTTCTCTTCTCCTCTCGCCCTGCAAGAGGGGCAATACCAGGCACAGGGGGGGGGGGTGGTGCCTGATGAACCCTCTCCGATGCCTAAGTCAGTACGGTTTTAGAGAGATAAAGCTAGAGAGATGTCAGAGCAAAATTATGCAACTTGCCAAGATGATCAAATGAATAGTGGAGGTGTGGTATTTATAGGCAACGGTGTCATTAAGGTGGCTTAATGACATCGTTAACCTTTAAACACAGTTAATTAACCTTTAAGCGCATAATTAAGACCTTAGGATACGGAGAAGGTTGGTGGAATAAACCGAGTATGGGAGTCCAAGAATGGTGCCGGGGCCCTTGGGGGGGAGGAAAATCCGATCCCCAAGGGTAGGGGTTGGGTGAGGCCACCCAACCCCTCCTAGGGGAGATCGGGTTGGCCGACCCGATCTCCCCTAGGGGAGGTCGGGTGTGGCCACCCGACCTCACCTAGGTGAGTCTAACTCGGCCAGACGAGCGCTTCGGCCTCGTCCGAACCGTTGGTGTTTTCGCGAAGTGTTCGGGTTGAAGTTTCGATTTACAATCATTAACGGGGTGATAAAAATAAAACGATTCGGAAGTCAACGGGTTCAAATTGGGCGTATATCCATCACATGCCCCCGAGTCAACCAATGGCCTGATCCTTGATTGACTCTATTTTAGGATGGTATGACACGCGCAATTTGAAACCGGGATTTTACCTTCTTGTCTGAATGCTTGCTTACCCACGAATGCGTGCCCCTGACTCTGCCCCCTGCCTTATGAGATAGAGGAATTGTAAACGTCAGAGTAGCACGGACGTGTGCCTAAGCACGCGTCCGTCTGAGGTGGGAGTAATAAATCTATCCTTGCTACGGGCGTATACTCAAAAAATACATGCTCGTATAAGGATGTAATACGAATACAACTAAGCGATTCATGCTTCAATTTCATGTTGTGATTTGCCTAAGTGGAGAAAAATTTCAATTTTGGTTCGAAATTTTTCTAAGTATGGGATACTAGAGAATAAACCTATGGGATGTTAACTATGGTGAGTGTGAGTTTAATCGTGGTTAATGGGAACTAGTTTTTGAATCTGTCCCTTAAAATTTTCCTTTCTAAAAATCAACGGTGTTGATTTGGCGGCTTTGGAAAAACCCTAATCCTTTGTACTATAAAAGAGTAAGTGATTACCTCATTCTCGTTGTCCTTTTCTCTTCTTTTCTTTTTGACGGTGGGATTTCTGGTCGGACTTACTTCTCGGGGCGCGCGTCGCATTGAGGTACGTGTTTTTCCTCTTGTGTAAGCATTGCTTTTGGGGGGACTTAATCCCGCTTCTCCCTCAATCTTGTCTCGTTTTTGGTTTGTGAGTCTTCATGGTAATATAGTCCTGTTTGATTCATCCTTTTTTCCATCTTCTTGCCCTCATGTTTCCACTTACTGGCGCGCGAGGTCTTCTGTATTGGGATTATGACTATCTCCCTTTGCCCCCTGTCTCTGCCTGTTGGCCAGTGGGGTCTCTCTATGCTGGGGGTTACAACTATTTCCCCCTGCCCCCCTGCCCTTGCCTGTTGGCTGGTGGGGTCTCTCTATGTTGGGGGTTACAACTATTTCTCCCTGTCCCCCTGCCCCTGCCTGTTGGCCGGTGGGGTCTCTCTATGCTGGGGGCTATAACTATTTCCCCCTGCTCCCCTGCCTCTGCCTGTTGGCCGGTGGGGTCTCTCTATACCTTCTTTCTATTCTTACCTTTTGATTCTGTGTTTGTCGTTTTTAGGAGAGTGAGTTTCCTCTTGTCCCTACTATCCCTTTTATGTTTTTCTTGGGCTGAGCTTGCATTTTTTCGATCGACAGATTTCTCTTTTGATTGATGAGGAGTAAGAGGCCAGTACGGGTGGGAGTAGTTAACTCTGGGACCGGATCTTCGATTGCAAAAAGATCGGTTTTTTATGGTGCGGGGAGGTGTCCTCTAATTGGAGGTAAGGGCGGTGGTGATGTTAGGGTACCATCTTCTTTCTATATTGATGCCCCCCAATCGAGGGTCCGGGAGCCATCTTTTCCTTCTTCTTTGTTTGGTAAGTCCTCGAATGTCTGAGTTTCCTTAGTGTATATTGGTGTTTACTCCATACCTTGTTGTAGGTAGACTTCGTCTTCCGCGTTTGAGTCGGAAAGAGTTGTCTCGTCCTCCTGTTGATGGAATTGTTGGGTCTGAATGGGCGCCTTATTATGGGCGTGGGGCTCGTTTTGACAACCAATCTTCTTTGCAAACTCCTGAAGTTGGAGTTCGTGTTCTGCAGTCTGCTGTTCCTCCTGTTGATCGTGTGTCCCCTTTTAAAGGGTCGGAGGCTACTTATGAATTGGCTCGTGATGTGTTGGCTCGCTATGCTTCTGTAATTTTTCTCAGCCGTGTTATTCCTTAGGACATTTCTCTTTCGTGCGTTATCTGTCTCATCCTTTGTTTTTGTCGCAGGGTATTGCCGACCTTGTTAATTTGTCCACCCTTGTTATTGATCTTGCTGAGGAGAAAAAGGTGCACGAGGACACTTGTGTCTCCCTTAACTCCAAGCTTGTTAGTTGTTTGGAGCATAGTCGTATCACAGATTTGCAGTGCCGAGATTTGGAGAGTCGTGTTGCCCTTCTTAAAGAAGAGATTGAGACCTTAAGGCAAAAGTCATATCGTGATGAAGTACTTCGGGCTGCTAAATTGGTGTCCCTTGAGGAGATGTTTCGTGTGGAGTCGAAAGGGTGTGCTATCGCTGAGTGTAAGGCTTCTTCCTCTTATCAGGCTGCTATCGATGTTCGCTGCTCTGTGGCTAAGCGTATTTCTTTAAAGGAGATTCTCGAGCGTATGTACATGATTGCTCCTGACTTTCCTTTTTCTCAGCTCGGTGATTTGTCTGACTTCGCTGTTAGGCATATTGCGAAGATGAGGAAGTAGTACACCTATCCCTTGTGGTGGTCTCACGAGTTTGTTACTTGAGGTTCTTCTTGTGGTGTCTTCTTACTACTGCTTTTGTTTGTGGGTTGCGGTTGTCTTTAGAGTTTGAAACTCCACTTTTCCTAGTTTTGCCATCTTTGTTTGATACACTTGTCTTTACTCATGGTATACACGGCAGGGTGATTATCTCTCTTCTTATGATAACTCCCTATGGCTTAGTATGTAGTTCTTTGGTTATGGACCCTTCCCTTGGTGTGTTTCTTCTACTTATCCTTCTTTTGTGTTTTCCTTCATGCCATACCTGCTATTTCATCAAGAAAAAACGTTATGTGTTCTTCTCATCACTTTACTTTGAAATTACTTTCTCATGGGGTCCTTCTTGGTATGGTGCAATGCTCTCTTCTGATACCCTTTGAATGGTATGTATGGTATTGTTAGACCAAAGATACGCTCTTGGTGGGCGTCGAGTCTGTTCGCGAGACAGGCTCTCGGAGGGCACTTAACGTTTCGCAGGATAGGCTCCCGGAGGGCACAGGTTAGACCAAAGATACGCTCCTGGTAGGCGTCGAAATTTGTTCACGAGACTGGCTCTCGGAGGGCACTTAACGTTTCGCAGGATAGGCTCCCGGAGGGCACAGGTTAGACCAAAGATACGCTCCTGGTAGGCGTCGAAATCTGTTCACGAGACTGGCTCTCGGAGGGCACTTAACGTTTCGCAGGATAGGCTCCCGGAGGGCACAGGTTAGACCAAAGATACGCTCCTGGTAGGCGTCGAAACTGGTAGTTTGAAATCTACCTCAAGATACGCTCTTGGGGCGTCGAATCTGGTAGTGTTTTTTCTACCTCAAGATACGCTCTTGGGGGCGTCGAATCTGGTAGGTTGCAAATCTACCTCAAGATACGCTCCTGGGGGCGTCGAAATTCGTAGTTTTTGGAAACCACTCTCAAGATACGCTCTTGGTGTGTCGAAGGTCGTAGTATAAGAACTACTCTCAAGATACGCTCCTGGGGGCGTCGAAGGTCGTAGTATGAACACTACTCTCAAGATACGCTCTTGGGGGCGTCGAGGGTCGTAGTATAAAACTACTCTCAAGATACGCTCTTGGGGGCGTCGAAATCTGTTCGCGGGATAGGCTCCCGGAGGGCACTTAGTTCGTAGTTTTTAGAACTACTCTCAAGATACGCTCTTGGGGGCGTCGATTCTGTTGTTGACTTGAATTCATATCTGTGTAAGGATAACTTCATGATTATATCACCACATTCATTGGAAAATACCTTTGAAAGAAATCTTACTCCCTTAAGAGCATTCATGTTTTTTGTAAACATGGGGTGCCTTGGGTGGGTCAAGACAGCCTTTGGAGGAAATCAAAGATAGTTGTAGAGTTGGAGTAACTTCGTGAGTTCTCCTTCTCAAAAGTTGTTTTTGGAAAACTTAGAAAGCTTGAACATGCAAAGTGCTAAATATGAAACTAAGGATATGGTCTTTTGCTTGTGCTTTCTTCTTAGACGTAGTACTTCTGTAGGTGTTCCCCACTGAAGGTGTTTGTGGAGATATACCCCTCCCCATCCTTGAGGCGGTAAGCATTTGCGTATGGAACCGATGCTATCTTATATGGCCCTTCCCACTTTAGAGATAATTTTCTGACTTGGTCTAAATGTGAGAATTCGTTCTTCCTGAGCACTAGTTCTCCTATGTGGAATTGTCTTTCCTTGACTTGGCGGTTGTAATATCTTGCGGATACAAGGCGCATTCGTGCCTGTGCTTCTTCTGAATTCCATCTTTTATCCTCCACCATGTCTAAGTCTAAAAGCCTTGCTTTGTTGTTCTCATGCTCTTCAAAGTACGTGGTCCTTAGGGATGATACCGCCATTTCTGCTGGCGCCACCGCTTCGGTCCCGTACACTAGGCCAAATGGTGTTTCTCCTGTGGCTATCTTTGGTGTTGTCCGCACTGCCCATAGAACATTTTCCAGCTCATCTACCCAACTTCCCTTGGTAGCATTGAGTCGTTTCTTTAGGCCATCTAGCACTATTTTGTTTGCCGACTCTACTTGTCCGTTTGTCTGAGGATGCTTTACTGATGCGAAACGGTGCTCTATATTCAGTCTTTCGCAATACCACTGCAGTTTTTTGCTCTTGAATTGTGGGCCATTGTCACTTATTATTGCTTTTGGCACCCCGTACCTCGAGACAATGTGAGATTGGATGAAATTGACGACTTGGTCGTCTGTTGTCTTTCCCATTGCCTTTGCTTCTATCCACTTGGAGAAGTAGTCTATTGCTACTATTATGCAAGTCTTCTGGCCTTTTGTTCTTGGTAGGGGGCCTATCAGATCAATCCCCCACTGTGCGAATGGCCAGGCTCTCGAAATGGAGCTCAGTTTTGCCGCTGGGGCTGTTATATTTCTGGAGTACCTTTGGCAGTGATCGCATTTTTGTACCAAGTCTGCTACTTCTTTGCTCATTGATGGCCAATAGTATCCTAGGTTGTAGACCTTTCGGATTATTGATCGTGCTCCTTCATGGCACCCCGCATCTCCTTCATGGAGTTCTGCAAGTACTCTCTCTGTTTCTGGGTATGTTATGCATTTGAGGAAGGGTGTGGAGTACCCTTTCTTGTAGAGTTCATTATCCATCACTGCGTAATTTCTAGCCATCCTCTCAATCTTGACTGCCTCTACCTTATCCTTTGGGAGTTTTCCTTCCATGATGTATTGACGCATTGGGGTCATCCAGGCTTCTGCTTCATCTATTACTAGAACCTCCATTTGTTCTATCACTGATTGCATTATTTGCTCTACAAAGTGAACCTCTTTGCCTGCTTCTACCCCTAGGGCTAGTTTGCTTAAGGCGTCTGCCTCTTGGTTTTGTTCTCTTGGGACTGACTTAATGTCGAAGCTTTGAAAGCTCTTTATTAGGTCCCTGGCTTGCTGCAAGTACTTCTGCATGTTTTCGGACTTTGCAGTGTAGATTCCTTTCACTTGATTGACAACTAGCTGAGAGTCGCACTTAACTCTTAGATGCTTTGCCCCTACTCCTTTGGCTATTCTCAGGCCAGTTATCAGTGCTTCGTATTCAGCCTCATTGTTTGTTGCTTTAAATGTGAGTGCCATGGCATAGCGCATAGGTGTATCGCTGTTTGGTGGGTATAGTAAGAGGCCTGCACCTGAACCTCCTTCGTTGGATGACCCATCAGTATGCATCTCCCATACTTCTTCTGGTTGTTTCTCTTGACTACTACTTGCCTCGCTTGTAGTTTTGACTTCTCCTAAGTCTTCGTCTGGATTAATTCCGGTGAATTCGGCAATAAAATCTGCTAGAGCCTGCCCCTTTATGGCTGCTCTTGGGGCAAAATGAATACGAAACTCACTTAGCTCAATTGCCCATTTGGTCAGTCTTCCCGATGTGTCTGGTCTTTGGAGGAGGTGTTTCAATGGTTGGTCTGTGAGGACTGTTACTTCATGCCCATGAAAATACGGTCTCAACTTTCTTGCTGATATAATCAGTGCATAGAGGTATTTTTCTATTGGCAAGTAGTTGATCTCATACTTTGCCAATGTTTTGCTTACGAAGTATACCGGCAATTGTGCAGCGCTTTCTTCCTTAATTAGCACTGAGCTTACTGCCACGTTGCTCACGGAGATGTAGAGGTAGAGGGGCTCCCCTGGTGTAGGCTTTGCTAGGGGTGGTAGTGTCTTTAGATGTTGTTTGGGTTGCTGGAAGGCTTCCTCACATCTTGGTGTCCATTCGAATTTCTTGTTTGCCCTTAGTACTTCAAAGAAGGGTAATGCCTTGTATCCTATTTTGGATAGGAATCTGTTAAGGGCTGCCAACCTCCCGTTCAGTCGTTGAACCTCTTTGTGCTTCGTAGGTGACTGCATTTCTTCAATTGCCTGGAGTTTTTCGGGGTTTACCTCTATGCCTCGCTGGCTTACCATGAAGCCTAAAAATTTCCCTGATTGCACCCCAAATGCGCATTTTTTCGGGTTTAGACGGACTTGGTATTGCCTCATCTTCTCAAACGTTGAGCGAAGGTTCTCCACACGGTCTTTCTTCTCTTTGGATTTGACTATCATGTCATCCACATATGCCTCCATTGTCTTTCCTATCATATCCCCTAAGATTTTGTTGACCATTCTTTGGTATGTCGCTCCAGCATTTATGAGACCGAAAGGCATCACCGTGTAATGGTATATCTCGCTATCAGCGTAGAATGCTGTGTGAGGGGCGTCCTCAGGGGCCATTTTTATCTGGTTATATCCTGAGTATGCATCCATGAAGCTCATTAGTTGGTGACCTGATGTTGCATCCACTAACTGATCTATTCTTGGTAGCGGATATGAGTCCTTAGGACATGCTTTGTTTAGGTCGCGATAATCGATGCACATTCTCCAACTTCCTCCCGCCTTCTTTACCAGTACTGGGTTTGCCACCCATGTTTGGAATCTAATCTCCTTGATGAAATTTGCCTTCAATAGCTTGTCCACTTCTTCCTGGATAGCTATCTTTTTGCTTCCTCCCATTGGCCTTACCTTTTGTGTTATTGGTCGCGTTGCCGCGTCTATATTGAGCTTGTGTGAGATTACTTCTTCTGATATTCCTGGCATATCGCTTGGTGACCAGGCGAACAGATCCTTGTATTCCCTTAGTAAAACTACTAAGTGGTTTTCCTCTTCCTGAGATAAGGCGATCCCGATTTTGGCCTTCCTATCAGGTTCTTCTATGAGTATTTCTTTTAATTCCTCCATGGGGGCTGGTCTTCCGTGATCTTCTCTTGGGTCCTCATCTATTAGGAGGACCTCTCTTGCTTTCTTCTTCTTGCTCAGTGCGATCCTTGCACATTTCCTTGCTGCCTTCTGGTTACCCTTAACTTCCCCTATTCCTTGGCTTGTGGGGAATTTCATTTTCTGATGTAGTGTTGATGGTACCATACCCCACTTGTTGATTGTAGTGGTACCCAGGACTCCATTGTATTCCTCCATTTTTCTGTGATGAAGAAAGGGACATCGATTTTTAACTGCTTCTGGCCTACCCCCAAT
The DNA here is from genome assembly GCA_036873135.1 of Clarkia xantiana subsp. parviflora. Taxonomy (NCBI): domain Eukaryota; kingdom Viridiplantae; phylum Streptophyta; class Magnoliopsida; order Myrtales; family Onagraceae; genus Clarkia; species Clarkia xantiana. The sequence continues at coordinate 10,612,370 of JAPTYO010000012.1, read as the reverse complement.
GTCACGGGTAATGTGACTGCCCCCAGTGGGTATGTTGGTTCTCCTGAAAATCCCACCAAGGGGGAGTGAACCTGTTTTATGCTACTTGGCCTTACTCCTAGTATGTTGAGGACTTTCTTGCTAATGATGTTGGGTGAGCTTCCACTGTCTACCAGGATTCTTCCAATGTCCATATCAGTGATCTTCATTGTTATGACCAGGGCATCCTTGTTGTCTGGTAACACATGCTCCATGTCTCTTCTTGAAAATTGTATTATATCTTCTCTCTTTCCTTCTGCTTGTTCTTCCTTTGGTTTATGGTCCTCTAACTGTGCCATATACGCTTCCCTAGCATTCGCTGACTCTCCTCCAGCTCCATAACCTCCATGAATGACATATACGCCTGCCATCTAGCTGGTGATAATTAGGCTTTCTATTCGAAACCCACGGACGGCGCCAAGTGTTAGGTTCCGAGTCTAGGGTCAACGGGCGGTCGACTCAAGTCTCGTTCCTCACTGGAGATGTCGCGGATCTGGTGCTCTCGGGTTGTGCTGTCCTAGCTCGTGTCCTTCCGTTCTTAGCTTCTCTTCTCCTCTCGCCCTGCAAGAGGGGCAATACCAGGCACAGAGGGGGGGGGGGGGTGGTGCCTGATGAACCCTCTCCGATGCCTAAGTCAGTACGGTTTTAGAGAGATAAAGCTAGAGAGATGTCAGAGCAAAATTATGCAACTTGCCAAGATGATCAAATGAATAGTGAAAGTGTGGTATTTATAGGCAACGGTGTCATTAAGGTGGCTTAATGACATCGTTAACCTTTAAACACAGTTAATTAACCTTTAAGCGCATAATTAAGACCTTAGGATACGGAGAAGGTTGGTGGAATAAACCGAGTATGGGAGTCCAAGAATGGTGTCGGGGCCCTTGGGGGGGAGGAAAATCTGACCCCAAGGGTAGGGGTTGGGTGAGGCCACCCAACCCCTCCTAGGGGAGATCGGGTTGGCTGACCCGATCTCCCCTAGGGGAGGTCGGGTGTGGCCACCCGACCTCACCTAGGTGAGTCTAACTCGGCCGGACGAGCGCTTCGGCCTCGTCCGGACCGTTGGTGTTTTCGCGAAGTGTTCGGGTTGAAGTTTCGATTTACAATCATTAACGGGGTGATAAAAATAAAACGATTCGGAAGTCAACGGGTTCAAATTGGGCGTATATCCATCAGTCACCTAGCGACATGCCCGGAATAAGTGCAGACGTCATCTCCCATAAGCTCAACATCAAGCCTGGAACCAGAGTCGTGGCACAAAAGCTCCGACCACTTGGAGGGGACAAGAAGTTAGCAATACGGGAAGAAGTGGGAAAACTGATTGACGCAGGTTTCATCGAGGAGTCCCGATACCAAACATGGGTGGCAAATACAGTGCTGGTGCCTAAGTCCAATGGCAAGACAAGAATGTGCATCGATTATAGATACCTCAATAATGCATGCCCTAAAGATTCATACCCTCTCCCGAGAATCGACCAATTGGTCGACGCCACTGCAGGCCACGAGTTGATGTCCGTAATGGACGCATATTCTGGGTACAACCAGATCCCGATGTTCAAAGATGACGCACCGCACACTGCATTCTATGCAGATAGCGAAGTATACAACTACATGGTGATGCCGTTCGGACTAATCAACGCAGGAGCAACATACCAGCGTATGGTTAACATCATATTCAGCGACTTGATCGGGAAGAAAATGGAAGCATATGTCGACGACATGGTGGTGAAGTCAACAAAGAGACACAACCATGCCGAAGATTTGCGTGTGATTTTCAAAAGGATGCGTGAGTTCAAGTCCGCTTGAACCCAACAAAGTGCGCCTTTGGCGTACAATCAGGAAAGATACTGAGATTCATGGTTAGCCAAAGAGGAATAGAAGCAAACCCGGAGAAGGTAAAACCAATAGAAGAAATGGAGTCCCCTAAAAAACACAAGGAGGTTCAGCAGCTGAACGGCCGTTTAGCAGCCCTAAACAGGTTCCTTGCCAGGATAGGAGACAAGGCCCTCCCTTTCTTTGAAGTATTACGCGCAAACAAGAAGTTTGAATGGACGCTGGTGTGTGAAAAAGCCTTTCAACAATTGAATAAACACCTGCGAACGCTTCCAGCGTTAGCAAAACCAATACAAGGTGAGCCACTCTACCTATACATATCAGTAAGCAACACTGCAGTCAGCTTGGTGCTTGCCAAGAAAAAAGGGACTACCCAGCTCCTAGTTTACTACGTAAGAAAGATCCTAGCAAAGTACGAAGTGAATTACATGCCAGTCGAAAAATACCTGTACGCGCTCATAGTGGCGGCAAGGAAGCTGAGACGATACTTTCATGCACACGAAATAAAAGTCCTGACGGACCAACCCTTGAAGCACATTCTGTCAAAGCCAAATATGATGGGAAAATTAACAAAGTGGTCAGTTGAGCTAAGTGAATTCCGCATTCACTTCGCACCACGAACAACAATTAAGGGTCAACCATTGGCAGACTTCATCGCGGAGTTCACACGAATAATCCCTGAAACTGACACTCAAGATGGGACACAACAAAATGCGGAGCATACCGAAGTGTGGCAGATGTACACCGACGGTTCTTCAAACATAGGAGGATCAGACGCTGGCTTCCTCCTAATCCCACCTGACGGGTCAGATCCATTGAAGTACGCTCTAAGATTAACTTTCAGAGCAACAAACAATGAGGCAGAATACGAGGCCCTGATAACAGGATTGAGGATTGCAAAAGGCCTTGGAGTCAAACACTTAAGCATCAAGTGCGACTCACAGCTAGTCGTCAACCAAGTCAAAGGCGAATACGTGGCTAAGTCAGAATACATGCGGAAGTACTTGGGACAAGCAAAGGACCTCATCACAAACTTTGAGACCTTCAACATAACGTCAGTTCCAAGAGAAGAAAATCAAGAAGCGGATGCTTTGAGCAAGTTCGCGCAAGGAAAGGAGCAAGGCAAGGAAACGCACTTCGTCGAAAACAGGATCCTGTCAGTAATCGACAAGCTGGATGTGTTAAACATTAACTCAGAGCCAACATGGATGACTCCAATTCTGGCATACCTCACAGACCACGTGCTCCCGGAAGACAGAATTCAAGCGCAGAAAATTTGAAGAATCGCTGTCAACTACGCGATGATTGAAGGACAACTATAAAAAAAAGGATTCTCAACACCATACCTAAAGTGCATCACCTTCCCTGAAGGAAAAAAGGTGTTAAAAGAATTACACGAAGGCCAGGCAGCTTGTCACGAGGGGGCAAGATCCTTAATCCGCAAAGCGCTAAGTTTAGGATACTACTGGCCAACAATGAAGAATCAAGCAACACACTTAGTCACGAAGTGCGACTCTTGCCAACAATACTCAAGGAACATAGCTGCACCCGCAACAGAGTTATGCCCAATTGCAAGTTCTTGGCCCTTCGCGCAATGGGGCATTGACTTGGTGGGTCCACTGCCAAGATCCAAAGGATAGACAAAGTACATCGATGTAGCCATCGACTACTCCTCCAAGTGGATTGAAGCTAAGGCATTGGCACGTACGACATACGCGCAAATAATGGAGTTCATCCGAAACCATATCATTGCATGCTATGGCGTCCCAAAAGTGCTCATCAGCGACAATCGACCACAATTCAAGAGTTCCAGACTCCTGACGTTCTGCGAGAGACTCAACATAGATCATCGCTTTGCATCAGTACGTCATGCCCAAACCAATGGACAAGTCGAATCCGCTAATAAGATTGTCTTGGACAGTCTTAAAAAGAGGGTCCACGCCTTAAAGGGAGGATGGGTAGAAGAGCTCAGCAGTGTGCTATGGGCTGTGCGCACAACACCAAATGAGGCAACGGGAGAAACGCCAACCCACTTGAAATTTTTGTCTCGTCATATCGCACAACCCACTTTGATCCTCAGGCCAACGAGGCAGAAATGCGCCTAAACTTGGACCTGGAAGACGAAAGAAGACGAAACTCAGAGCAAACGCAAGCACGCATGCGTCTGATGACTGCAAGATACTATAACAGGAAGGTAAAGGAAAGACAATTCCATGTTGGCGAAATGGTGTGGAGAAGGAACGAATTCTCACACTTGGATCAAATCAACAAGTTATCTCCAAAATGGGAAGGTCCATATAAGATTGTTTCAGTCCCTTATGTCAACGCATATCGGCTCGAAGACACGGAAGGAAACATCTCTACAAACACATTCAATGGGGGGCACTTGAAAAAATTCCACGGCTAAGGGAAGATCCATATGTTACAAAGCTATTACTATCAAGTCTTCTTACCTTACTTTAAATGCAATTACCTGAAGGAGATGTATACCTCCAAGTATGTTTACAACTATGTAACTAAACCAAGTATCTAATGAAGTTAATCTACTTTCGTAGGTACATATTACATTATGCTCACTACCTTGGAATCATGCGAAATAACAACTACGCACATATTATTCACATCAGCAACACAAGCTATCGTGCTATGTACAACAATCGACTTATATCATACAACGACATATCTACTATCAACATCAACAATGAGCATATAAACGCTCTCTATCTATAACGATGACTACCCCGAATAGCGTCGACAACATACTACATCTTGAGTTTAAACCAAGATTTATCAAAGTGACATGCTGCGACATCCTCCTTAGAGGGCAACCCCCATGTTCACAACTACAAAACGGCATGCTGCGAAATCCTCTTGTTAGAGGCAAATCCTCATGTTCATAGCCATTCCCTGAGTTCAAAACAGGATGCGGCAACAGATGGGACTGATCATCCCATCGTGGCGGAAGTCCTCTTGTTAGACGACAACTCCAAAATTGACAAAGTATGTATACCCTCTTTAGGGTTCATACGCCATGAAGACTTATTCCTTGTTAGGGCAGCTTCATGCACTCTCAAAGTATGTATATCCTCTTAAGGGTTCATACGCCATGAAGACTTATTCCTTGTTAGGGCAGCTTCATGCACTCTCAAAGTATGTATATCCTCTTATGGATTCATACGCCATGAAGACGTATTCCTTGTTAGGATAACTTCATGCATATACGCTAGCAGGAGCGCACCCTGTTCGAAAAACTCACCAACCCTACAAGTCGAGTCTTGTACAACGCTATATTGCCCGTGAGCATATAACGGATAAAACACACCATATTCAGCAAGTAGTTTCTTGCCACAACGTCGCCTTGGAGCAGACCAAGAGACGGAAAAAACTGCAAGTCGTTTCAACGCGGCCTTGTACAACCCTTCTTGACTAACCATGGAGAGGTGCAGTAGCATCGCAGGGTAAGTACTGGAATAGCCACGAAATACTTGCAACAACGTCACGCGGGGTGTGCCCAAGTGACGGATGGAAAAACGCATAGCATAGAGCAAGTAGCGTCTTGCCACAACGTCGCCTTGAAATGGTTTAAGAGACGGTAAAAACTACAAGGCGTGATCATACGACCTTTGTCCCGCTCCTTGGATTAACCAAGTCGAGGCATAGTAGCATCACATGGTAAGTACTGGGTTAGCCATGGAAATCTTTGTAACAACGTCACGCGGGGCGTGCCCAACCGACAGATGAAAAAATGCACCAAATACAACAAGTAGCGTCTTGTCACAATGTCGCCTTAGAGTGGAACTAAGAGACGGTATAAACTAATGTCTTGCCCCGCCAAGACGACTCTCCTACATGTCAAGTGCCAGTGCCAAGTGCCTTTGTGCCAAGTGCCAGCGCCAAATACATCTACTCACAACACTACAAAGTACCTAGTGTATGCATCATGCCATGCCTTGGAATTTATCCAAGATGGGCACTCATGACACTCAACAACGCACGACATACATACGCAACTATGGACATCATGTTAATTACAAAAGGATGCCTATCCTATCATTCAAGTCCAACGCACAAAGACAACCAAGATAACGCAAGGTATGAAATACTACTAACGAGTTATCATGCATTCTACTATGATCAAAACAGGTCTAGACGAAAAAATCTCAAGCAAGCAGAATATAAACAAAGGTTCCAGGGACAACTCCCAAACCAACCTCAACCCAGACACGGGGGCAAAAGATATATACAAAAGTTTGATATGCTCAATATAATCAACCTGACGCCACTCGAGAGGTGCTGCCACCTCCAGCAGGCTCAGGTACAGCCTCCATAAACTCGGGAGAAGTAACCACAAGGTTGACACCACCTTCGTCATCAACCAACATCTCATAATTGGCTGTCTGAAGTCCCAAGTCGCGCAGTACATCAACACGAGTAACAACATAATGCGCATAAGGTCCCAGCTGGTCAAACGGAAAACTCGGGGCAAGAATACTCACACGGTGGAAGTAATCCTCCGCACGCTCCCTCATCAACTTATCCGCCTTGTCCTCAATAGCAGCACTAAAGGCAGGGGTATTTAGATACTCGACAAAGCCTGCCTCCATTTCTTCCTTACGAGCGATCTCATGAACAACAACCAACGCTGCCTCGCGCGCATTAAGATCATCATTGACCTTCTACTCAAGAGCAATCATCTCAGTCTCAAGCTCCGAAATTCGAGCTTGACGTGCGTTGAAACGAGCACACGCACACCAACTTCTGGTGTGCTAAGCTTGGAATCCTTTGAAAAATGAACACCCCCATTGGCAAAGGGAGTCCATTCATCCCCAGAGATATCGCCCTCGAAAGGACGAATTAGGTGGTCACGCCTCAATGCAGGAAGTGCTGAAAGGAAAACAACAAGGAAATATTAGAGCCATAACAGAAAAACACAAAAAAAATACAACAAAGTATGCAATACACACCTCGACGGGAAGGACGCTCCTCCGCGGGCCGCTCCCTCGACCGGGGGGCAGAAGGCGCCACCGCACGATCTTCAACTCCTTTCCCTTTATCACGAGAAGGAGTTTGGACAATCACACTCGGCTTGGAGCGCTTAGGATCGCTCGAGGTATGCGCCCCAGAGGCGGACCTTTTAGCAGGAGAAGTGGAGTCAGGAACTGCGACAACACGCTCAGTCACGTGCGCTGAGCGACCTGTGAAAAAAGGCAATGTGAAAATAACGAATCAAGAAAATAACAAAGTTAGAGGAAGCCACAAGGATACATCTTACCCATAAGTCCCTTCCCGCGACCGTATCCAGAGGCCGCAGGGGTCACGTGGGCAGGGGATAGAGTAGTCCCGCTGGCAGGAGAAGTACCGCGTATAGACACCGCATGCAAATTCGAACATTTTCCTACAAACCAATCTGCAACTCGACACCATGAAAAGTTACAAAGGTTGTCGACATCCGACTCATCACTGTCATCGGAACATAAAGCAGCCTGCGGGGTGGGAATAACAGACTTACTCATGATAGTGACTTCAACGGAGGGACCAATGCAAGTAAAAACCACCTCGACCCTGCAACCTGAAAATACAACCGACAGTCGGGACAATGCTCGTCAATCTACAAACAGAAAATGATAAACACTCTGCAAATATCAACCACGATGACAACATCCGCCCTATGACTACATCAAGCCTAAGGATACAACATGCATGGCAATGGATAAATAAAAAAAAAAATCTAAGTGTTGGAGCAAGCGCGCACATACAAGCACGTACATACAAGCACGCGCATACTCAGCTAGCACGCATATGGATGGTAGTATGGTCATGAAACAAAGATCCAATCAAGGAATATTTTCTAAGTGTTGCACCATGTCAGCAATCGACATATGACGAGGTGTCGACTATCAAGGAATATTTTCTAAGTGTTCCATCATGTCAGCAGTCGACATATGACAGGGTGTCGACTATCAATGAATATTTTCTAAGTGTTCCACCATGTTAGCAGTCGACATATGACGAGGTGTCAACTATCAATGAATATTTTCTAAGTTTTCCACCATGTCAGCAGTCGACATATGACGAGGTGTCGACTATCAATGAATATTTTCTAAGTATTCCACCATGTGAGCAGTCGACATATGATAAGGTGTCGACTATCAAGGAATATTTTCTAAGTGTTCCACCATGTCAGCAGTCGACATATGATGAGGTGTCGACTATCAAGGGATGTTTTCTAAGTGTTCCGCTATGGCAGCAGTCGACATATGACAAAGTGTCGACCATCCAGAAATACTTTCTAAGTATTTTCCTATGTCGGCAATCAATGGAAGTCGACAAAGATCAAATAAAGACAATCATGGTAACGAGCATTAAATATCTAAAAAATATTTGCTAAGTATTTTATCATGATTGCAGACAGCGTACGATGCTCAATGAACAATGAGCAATATGCAACAACCAACATACAACGACCAACAACTATGTCCGGACGTCGAATAACAATCAACATTAAGCATGCCAAAACATCATTCAAATCATGGTGCAACATGTTGACAATGATCACTATGCATGAGGGAAGTTTAACAACTTATTTCCATTTTTCTAAAAATTTCAGCACCTAGTAAATTTTTGGCCGATTTGAGAAACTAACTACTATGGGAAATTTCATCAAACACCTAATGTGCATGTTAAGGTAATCAAATTCATGAAGGTTTCAAGAGTAAATCAAGACTAAGCAAGGTCATAAAAGGCGAGCCATACACGGAATTGGGCACACATCGCCGGGACGATCGAACCACCGTGCAAACCACCACGAACCACTGCTTGAAGCCTCACGCGCCGCCGTCGAGGAGTGCACGCGCTGCCGCCGGTGATGAAAGCACCATCGTCGTTTCGTCCGAGACAGCTGCCGCACCGCCGGAGTCTGCCTTGCTCGGTCTCGCCGTGATCGGGTGGATTAATGGTGGCCGGCCTAAGTTTCTTGGTGGCCAAGTTTTTTACTCCAAAGTATCTTCTTCTTCAAGAAATGAGAGGATTCTAAAAACTACTAAGGGTGGAGGATTAACTAATGGATATTCTCTCTCCTATATCTATACACAATTATCTATGGGTACTTTCTAAAACTTTCACTATTTCTTGTTAAGTCCCTAAAATGACATGATTGTGTGTTGTTATCTTCTTATTACAACACTTAGGATTTTCTACACTCATTTTAGCAATCATGACTACATGCTATGCGCATATAATCTAGCGCGCACTATGTCATCTCAAAATGCATGATTTATGTTTTTTATTATTACATGATTATTTTCATGATTCAATTATTGATTATGTGTTCACATTATTTATATCATGTCATCACATTCATGTTAACATCATAGACCATGATTGCACATATCCATGAAAATTATTGCTTAAGTCCATTATCATGTGCGCACTGTCCGCTGTTCATTGTTATGTGTCCACTATCATGTGTTCACTATCCACTGTTTACTGCTATATGTGCACTGTCTATTGTTCATTGTTATCTGCACACTGCTTGTCGCACTAACCCTGTCAGCAGTTAATAAGTCTCCCGACAAGATTTAAAGTGGAGCAAAATCAAGGCATTCGCGCCCAATTGTCAAACAAGCCACCCCTGTGGTGCACCAAACCTAATATGGGCTTATATCCTATCTTAAAATAGAGTCAAGTATGGTATGAACCGTTACTTGACTCGGGGGCAAGTGATGGATATCTGCCCAATTCGGGTTCGTATTTACATTTCGGACTTCGTAAACACATCGAAAATCACATAACGGATCCAAACGCTTCACCCGAGGTTCAAATCAGTCCGGACGACCTGGATTGTCCACAGGCAATCCGAATCCCGTCGAATTGCCTAAGTCCGACGGGGTTCAGACTGCTGTCTAGGTACCGCGCGCTACCCTGTTTACGTACACTGAGCAAGGAGTCTCCCAAAGCCAAACTTAATCAAACCAGACGACGGTTCCTATCTTCCTTTTAGACCAGCATCGAACCGCACAAAAACCGGGCTCGGTTCTAAGGTTTCCTATAAAAAGGGGACCTTCGCCACCCATTTCAACTCATATTCTCAAGAGATTGGCTTTGGAGCTCTGACCTCTTTCTAGAAACCGGCGAAGTGCACATTGCCGACCTGCTACCGTCAGCCGACAACCCGCAGTCGTCACCCGACAACCCGTAGTCGTCACCCGACAACTTGACACGATCACAACCCGAAGTGCCGAAGAGTCGGACTCCCCGGTTGGACTTGGACGCAACACTTTATTTTTCCATGTAACTTGTCAATTTTAGTACTTGACAACATTTTATGAGTCTTATCGAAATTATATTATATATAGATTAAAGCTTGTACCAGTTAAAGCATTTTGATTTAATAAAAATCATTAGTTTAGTTGGACATGTAGTACCATTTTGCAAACCTATCCCTATTTTTAACTTTAAAGATAGGAAAGTTGTAAGCCTTTTGAACTTTTAGGGTGCGCAATATGAAACTATTTGACATTGTAATGTGACTATATTATTATTATTATTATATTAAAATATATGAGATTGTACAATATCTTATTATGATAAGATTTAAAATGATATTTAATTTGAGAACAACTAACTTACTTCTTAAACTTTATATTTTGCGTTTAATACATACAATCTATTAAGGAACTATAACAACTAAATTTTAAAAATTTAAAACTGCATTCGTATAGCTATTAAAATTCTATTTACTGAAACATTTGTACAGTTTTATAAGATAATTTTTATAATATATATACAAATATTTTACTAATTTTTTAGAACATTGTGTGCATTATGCTTTATTATAATAATGAGTTGTAAAGTAGAAAAAAAAAACAGTAGTAACAATAGTATAATACACTATAAAGATCATAAAAAAATACTGGGTTAAAGGTAGTTTTCATACCACATGTTTGACCGAATGTGGCTTTTAGTACTGGATGTTTAGTTTTGTATACTTTTGGTAGCAAACGTTTGAAAAAATGTGGCTTCTGGTACATCCGTTAGTTGGCCGTTAGTTTTGGCCGTTAAATGACATGTGCAAGTCACGTGATCGACTCTAAACTTTTAATTTTGCTCAATTTAGTTCCTCAAATATATTCATAACTTTTATTTTGTTTAATATAGCCAAAAAGCTTCAAAATCGAACCCAATTGGGACCTATCCCCAATTGGGTAAATTTGACCCAAATGGGGCTATGTCAGTTGAATTCGATTGGTTTAATTGGGTCCGATTTTGAAGTGTTATGACTAAGTTAAACAAAATAAAAGTTAGCAATATATTTGAGGGACTAAATTGAACAAAATTAAAAGTTTAGAGTTGATCACGTGACTTGCACATGTCATTTAACGGCCAAAACTAACGGCCAACTAACAGATGTACCAAAAGCCACATTTTTTCAAACATTTGGTACCAAAAGTATACAAAACTAAACATCCAGTACTAAAAGCCACATTCGGTCAAACACGTGGTATGAAAAGTACCTTTAACCCAAAAATACTTTATCTATTTAATAAATAATAAAATAATAACTCATATGTAATCAAATATGTAATCTCACATTATAGTGAATGAAGTTTGAACTTCATATTATAATGAAATTCACATTACAATGCATATAGAGACGAATTCTTCAGAAAAATAATTGAATAATTAATATATGTGACGTGGCTTCATAACATGTGCCGATCAAATCACAACAATAACTTTAAACCAACTAGCGTGCTTTCCCGCGCGTCGCGTGGTATAGACACTGATAGTTAATACGATAAATTTGACGGAAATTAAAAGAATGAATTTCTTATTTTTTATATAGTATTGATATATTAAGGTTCTATGAGTTTGTAATTGGCAGACAAGTACACTTTAATCAACAAATAACTTTAATCGACACTTTATAATCTAAAGTTTCTCTAAGTTTCTCTGAGTTTAATCAACAAATAACACTTTTACCTATAAGTAAGGAAATGCTCGATCCAATAGATATATTAGTAGCTAAAATATACATATGAGGAGCAAACATGATCGCGCATGATGGGTATACGTCCGATTCAGGTTCGTTTTATATTATTCGGACTTCGTATACACGTCGAACTCACTAAACGGTTTCGAATTACTCACCCGCGGGCACTAAAAAGTCCCGGACACGCGCGTACGCACCCCAGACTTGCACCGCGTCCGGATTGTCCTACAATATGGTGCTGGTCCGGATTTCTCTACAATCCGGAGCAGGTCCAGATTTCTCTACAATCCGGAGCCGGTCCGGATTGTAGGACTATCCGGACTGGGTCCGGATTGTAGGACTATCCGGACTGGGTCCGGATTGTCCCGTTATTCCGGACCTCCCGGGAACCTCGCGATACCTCGGGACGGTCCGGATTCCTCATATTATTAAAATGTAAACCCTTACGCAAACACTGCACGTGCAAACCCTCCTGATGTCAGCTTTACTCCCGTCTACGCTCGGTTCATACTTTGCATTGAACCGACGTCGGACCGTTCAAAACCCGGTTTGATTCCATAGTTTTCTATAAATAGGGGCCTTGATCATTCATTTCAAATTAAGTTGACAGCGGAAGCTCTGCCCTCTCTCTTACTTTCTCTCTCTAAAATACCTGATTTAAGCTTCGGAGAGGGTTCATCGCACTCCACCCCCCTACGTGGTGTGCGATACTGTCCCTCTTGCAAGTATACGGAGACGCACAAGTTCGGCACGTGTGAAGACCCTAAGTAGGAGTAACCCGAAGCATCTTCCCGTCGTCACTACCAGGATCCGACTCCCCACTCGGAAAGGATCCAACATTTTGGCGCCGTCCGCGAGATTCTGAACGAACAAGCACTAGCATACCAGCAAAGCTAAATGGCAAAGAGAAATAACACTACAAGAGAGCCCAACATGGCGCAACCCAAGAGGAATCAGCCAGGTCCTGAGGATATCCCAGAGGTAGTATCCACAGCTTCCTCCGAAGAAGTTCCCAATGCTCAACTAGAGTATACAGCTCAAACCAACGAACCCCTGCCACGTTTTGAGCGAAGAGCACACACTGAAGTGGAACAACCTTCCGGAATGCCGGCTAACAACCAGCAACCTCAGGATGCAGGCGCACAAGGCGCATATGCTTCCCCAATAGTAACTCCCGCAATGATGCAAGCAATAGAGGAACTCCTGGCCTTCAGGGATACTCTAAGAAACCAAGGCTACGTGCCTCCACCGCCTCCCCCACCCCCGTCACCACCGGCTCAAGCATATCCTGTAGGATAAACAGTGTCTCATGGCACAGCTCGAGGACGAGCCCCAAGACAACAAAGAAGGCAGCCCCCGGCTGCCAACCCCCAATACTACAATCCAGGACCTCAAGGATCCTACTCTGGTGCAACTCATTATGAAAGGCCATACCCGGCCGAATCATGGAAGCAACCAAGTAACCTCAACAAGAGACAAGGCAGGGAGGCCTCTCATTACCAACAGAGCTGGGGGCAGGATAGTGGAAACCCAAACAATGTTTGGGGAATACCTGAGAGAAACAATGACGTTCCCCTCACAGGGTTAACCGCTAAGACTTTGGAGGCACTCATTGAGAAAAAGCTAAAGCAGAAAAAGACCAGACCAACACACGTCTTAACAGACAGCGCAAGTCATCCTTTCGCCAAGGAAATGTTGTACGAAAGGGTTCCGGCAATCCTAAACAAAATACAAATCAAGAAACACACTGGAAATGAGAATCCCATTGAGCACGTGCAGCAGCACGAGGCTTCGCTACTGGGAAGAGCCACAAATCCAGACCATGTGGCGGTCATGTTCCCACAAACCTTACTAGGTTCAGCGGCACATTGGTTTTTCTCACTTCAAAAGGAAAGCGTGACCTCCTGGGCATACCGGAAGGGAAAGTTTATCTAGAGATACATGGGCGAACGAAGGCTGCTAAAGGACTCTAGCGCATTAGATGATGTGAAGCAACAATATGATGAATCCTTGGCTGATTATTACATCCGTTTTAATCAGAACATACCTGACATTCAGACAAACCTGTCTGAAGACGAGATAATCAAGGCATTCATAAGGAACATGGGTCGCTTAGGTTTCTCCTTGGGGGAAAAGATGTCCAAACGCCCGACTGAAAATTGGAGGAGTTAGCTTCGCGCGTGAAGGAATATGTGGACCTGGAAAGGTTCAGGAACAATGCAAGAGCAAAGCTGAACGATGAACGCAACAAAGACAAGGCCTCACAGGCAAAACAACACCAAGGAAACCAGCAACAGAAGTAGTGGCAACCACAACCTAAACGCCCCGTCCAGATCGGTTTCCATAAACCAAGGGAGGTCAACACCGCGAACCTCATTCCACTAAACGCCCCTATGTCGGCAATCTTGAATGAGATGAATGAAACAAATCTCTGGAGAGAACCAAACAATTGGCAAGAGGGCCCGTTTGGAAAAGGAAGACGACAACTGGTGTGAAAACCACGAAGTCAAGGGACACGACACAGATAACTGTTTCAGCCTAAGGATGGGCATAAACAACATCATTTTGCGGGGCGAGCTAAAGTACTACTTTGATTAAGGGGAAAACACCCTTTCAAAGACACAAGGAGAGACCTTCAAGAAAAACAAAGGGAAGGAGAAGATGTATCACAATCCACCTCCTCCCAAGAGGGGTGTAATTAATGTTATACATGGAGGACCAGCTGCTGGGGGCCAAGGTTCGCACTCAAGAAATGTTTACGCCTCACAGGCAGAGGCGCACCCCAAGTATGGGAAACGACCAAGAGGGGAAGAGGCGAACTACGACGTAAAACGAATCCTCATTGACGGAGGAAGTTCTGCTGATATCTTAACCATCAAGGTGATCGAGCAACTTGGTCGTACAAAGGCAGACTTGAGCCCCGGGACATTCCCTCTCATAAGCTTCGCAGGAGCCGCAACATACCTACTGGGTACGATCACACTCTCGGTAACTCTGGGAGAAGGCTGGACAAAGCTTGACATTAATGTCAACTTTATTGTGGTCAAAACCTTGGGAGCCTACAACGGGATCCTCGGAAGAACAACCATAAACCCTTTGGAGATAATGCCGTCCACGGCACATCAGAAGTTGAAGTTCCCAACCAAGAATGGAATTGGAGAGATCCTAGGAGATCAAACCGCAGCACGACAGTGCTATGTGAACACTCTAAGGCGTAAACAACAACTCTCCATGGCCATGATCAGGCTGGGACTCCCCGAACAAGAAGAGGAGAAGCAAGTGGAAGAGATGCGTCTTGAACAACTCTCTGCGCCTATATGGCCATCCAACCGCCAACATGCCCCAACACTGCAAAGTGTTTGGGACATCAAGCAACGAGAAAGGGAACCAACTGTCGAGTATTTCAAGCGCTTCGCGCTAAATGCAGCTTGGCTAAAGGCCACAAATGAGGTAGTGATCAACGCGTTCTTCGTGGACTCGAATGCGCGATCCTTCCTTCTACTTGGAAGAGAATATGGATGGAGGACCACTCAGTTAATGAGTGACCTCAAAGAGAAACTCGAAAGAGCAGTCGCTTTTGAACGCGAGCTCGGGTGGAGCAAACCGGCCGCAGGTGAGGGAGGAGCACTCTTTCAACAACGCGACAGCAGGAGCACACTTGACGGCCCATAATATGCATTCACGCCTCTAAACACAGAGATCGAAGAGATATTCTTGAGCATCCTGCAAAACAAGTTGCCCTCCCTAAGGGAAACACCACATGCGTTCTTGGGAGCCGATATCACGCATTGGTGTAAATTCCACAACACCTGGGGTCACCGCACCAATGACTGCCTCACCCTGCGAGTTGAAATCGAAGAGATGATATCCCTCGGGGCCTTGCAGCACCGCGTGGCATGTAGCCATCACACCGTGTGAATAAACAACTTCTATCACAACATGTCGAGAGGAGACAACCACATCTCCCCCACATATCTGCGTTATGCACAACTTTATGCATCCATCTACTTTCAAGCTTTACTTTTTTAAGTGCTTATGCTTTTAGTAGATTATTTACAAATGGGTGATCAGTTGACCCCATCTATCCAGCATTGTAAGTATTGCATAACTAATGAAGTTAATGTATTTTTGTAGGTACATTACTCTCATACAATCCACGCTCTGGAACAACGCCAAGTAGTGGACTCTATGCATTAACCTTGCAACAACACTTCAAGCTTAAAACGCTTAATACAACAAAAGGCTTATATCTCACGCCACCAACATGTAAATACCTGATATCAACAACGAGCTCGCAATACGCACTCTTCCACGACATCTATTATGTCTACTCTATACAACTATATCCTGGATATTTTCCTAAGGATTATCTACATGTAACATGGCGCGACATCCCCGCTCGGGGGCAACCCCATGATTACAACACTCATTCCTTGGATTTTTTCAACCAATAGGTTCTCATCTATTAAGTGGCGCGACATCCCCGCTCGGGGGCAACCCCATGATTACAACACTCATTCCTTGGATTTTTTCAACCAAGAGGTTCTCATCTATTAAGTGGCGCGACATCCTCTATACGAGGGCAACCCCACACAATTACATGGCGCGACATCCTCTACACGAGGGCAACCCCATGATATCTTACTGAGGAACGAGACACCTAGTATAGATTACTAAACACATGCATGGCGCGACATCCTCTATACTAGGGCAACCCCATGATATCTTACTGAGGAACGAGACACCCAGTATAGATTACTAATCATATACATGGCGCGACATCCTCTATACGAGGGAAACCCTATGGGAACCTACTACTACCCACAAGTAGCATTCATTATTACGTACCAACACTCTACGCCGGGAGGAGCGTAGACAACAATCGCCACGATTCTCAACGCAGCGAAAAACTCACCAAACATACAAGTCAAGTCTTGTAAAATGCTATCTTGTCCGTGAACAAATAACGGAAATAAAACACTCCAATCAAGCAAGTAGTGTCTTGCCACAACGTCGCCTTGGAAAGGTCCAAGAGACAGAAAAAACTACAAGTTGTGAAAACAAACTTGTACAGTCCCTTGGAATAACCAAGTAGAGGTGTAGTAGCATCACAAGGTCAGTGCAAGGACTAGCCAATGAACACCTCACCTTAACGCTATAACGGAGGTACCCAAATAGCGGATCAAAACACATTCAAATATTGGCAAGTCATGTCTTGCTACAACATCGCTTCGGAATGGTCCGAAAGACGGGATAAACTACAAGGCGTATCATACGACCTTCGTCACGTCCCTTTGACTAACAAAGTGTAGGCGTACTAGCATCGCAAGTAATTGGATTAGCCAACAGAACGCCTTGCAACAACATTACGCGGGGAGTTCCCAACTAACGGATGGAAAAACACACTAAACTAACAAGTAGCGTCTTGTGACTACGTCGCCTTAGAGTGGACTAAGAGACGGTAACAACTAAGGTTTCGCCTCGTCGAAACGGCACGCTCGCGTGTACATGGGGGTCTTTTGCATTACTACCCACAAATGCCAAGTACCGGGAAAACGACCTTGCACATTACTACCCATAAATGCCAAGGGTCACTCTAAGGACTTGCGCATTACTACCCACAAATGCCAAGTGCCGGGACATTGACCTTACGCATTACTACCCACAAATGCTAAGTGTCACTCTTAAGTCTTGCACATTACTACTCATGGAATATAACAAGCATACAACATATGTGTCCATGACACATACATCTCGCCATGCCTTGGTATATCCAAGAGGGGCACGCACTGCAGGGACGTATATCTCCTAACAACAACTACAGATGCTTTCTTCCACAAAGAGGATGTGTCTCAACTCTAATCTATAGTCCACACCACATGGACAATCTCAAAACACAAAGGTATGAAATATTACTACCATATTACCATGCATTACTAAACTATTCAGGACAGGTCTCGTATGACAACGTCAAAGCATAGAAACATAAACATAAAGGGTTCAAAGGGATAACACCCCAACAAGCAACCTCAACCCAAACATGGGGAGCCAAAACTATATACAAAGAGTTTGTGAAAATGAACACTCAACCTGACGCCACATCAGGAGCACCACCATCAACGGCATCTCTGCATGCCCCAGAAACATCCTCTCCAAACGTGGTACCCTCCACGATAATCGGATATCCAGCATCATTGAACATCAGCTCGTACTCACGGGTATCAGCTTCAATATCCTCGGGGGCATTCTTAACAACCATGGCAGGGACATACTCCTCAACAGCAGGGGGCATCCGCCACAACAGGCGGGGCAACAATCCCATCTCTAACTCTCAAGGCTGCCACATGCTCAGTGGAAAACTTGGAATACGGACCAAGCTGATCAAACTGCAAGTTCAGAGCAAGATCATACACATGCTCGATAAGACCTTCAATAGAGTCATAAAGCATATCATCCGCAGCCACCAGGACTTCAGCATGGTAAGACTCGGAAGCCTTGTATTCCTCGACGCCCATAACCTTGTCATCCGCAGGGGACTTCTCCTTCATGGCCCGCAAGGCGAGATCATGATCGGCGCTATCTGCAACGGCCTTCACATGAAGGCAGCAATATCTGACTCAAGCGCCGCAATACGAGCCTGACGAGCGGAACTCTCCGCTTGTAGATCGACAACCTTCGTATCCAAGATACGCGCCCTCTCCTTAGCACCCCCAGCCTCGAGACAGGCAATCTCAGACTTCTCCATAAACATCTTCTTCTCCTCTGCGAGTTCAATCACGAAGGAGGAGAGATTGGCCATCTGAATGCCAACCTACAATAATAAACAACAAGTAGGTTGCAGTAATAAGGACAAGCATACATACAAGGCACGGAGGAGTAAGGATAGATACTCACAGGTGCAAGGCACGACAGTGCAGCCTCAGCACATTCTTGCGCACCCTCGGGGTCACTGGAAGCACACACCTTGTGCGCTCGATACACCTTCTTCATCGCTGCTTTGTCAGACTCGGAGAATTCACGAAAAGCCGGCACGGGATCAGGTTTTGTAATCCGAACAATACGCCAATTAATCCCGGGATCGTCAGTGAAGAAATAGTGTTTCTGCCAATGACTCTTCGAACGGTCTACAACAGTAACGAAGCGAAGAGTGCTATCCCACTTCACTTCGCCCAATCCAAGATCAACAAACTCTTTTCCCTTCGTCAAAGGCCAGCGGATAGAAATTGAACATAACCCAGACGCATCCGGACGCTGGATCCGGAAGAAGCATCGAAAGAGCAAGGTCGAATAACTCGAGGACTGTTGATGGCATAGTACTCGGAAGCAAACCCAGTACCGTATCGCAGCAGGCGCAAGACCAAGAGGAGAGATTCTATAATAACGACACAACTTCCGCAAATCTGAACAGTAAGGGAAGCGTAATCCCATCCGAATCTGGGCGGCATAAATAGCAGATAAATCGTCCAGAGGCACAGTGGGCATTCCCGGACTAGCGTCGGGAATGACATCAAACGGGAAGAATGCCTCTCCCAAAGGAAAAAGCCCAGAAAGAACAACAAGGCGCTGATACTCATCATAATCCAATTTTTTGCCCACAAAGGTTTGTACCAAGTCCTTCGGCTCCACATGAGGTTCCAGCTCGGAGGAAGAAGGTATATCGTCCATAGTTTCCGGCTTGGAAGAATTCGTAAACTCCGAAGACTCCGACTCTGAATCAGAATCCGAATCAGAAAGAAATCTAACAGAAGGGGTAGGAATATGAGACTTACTCATGTTCACAAAGCCAGCAAGTCGAGAAGGTAATCCTAAGGATGGACGCCCCAACTTCTCACAACACAACTCCTACAAGGATACAACTACAACCCGTTCAATACACACGCGTACATCCAACATGTTAACAACCTCTACGCAACGAAGGTATGACCCTGCTTATACAGATGCCCATGTCCTTCATCTTAAATACAAATGCTAGCCAAGACTTTGAATTCTTCAAATAACTCACATCGTTCGCGGCAAGAAGGATGTCATCGACGTTTAACGTCAAGATGACACAATTTGACCCTGAGGTCTTAGTGTACATGTTTGTACACGTGTGTCCTTCGTGGGCTTCTCCTTCTGTTCTCTTCTTCTTATCGGACTTCTCCTTCTAGTATTCCTGCCTCGTGGGCTTCTTCTTCTAATATACTTGCAAATGGGCGTCCGGGAGGGGGCTCCTGGTAAGTCCACTATTTGCATACGATGTCCTGAGTGCCTTCTTGCTTCGGACCTCCGCCCTTCCTTCTCCGTGGGATGCCTGCAAAAGGGGCGATACCGAGACCAAGAGGGGGTGGTGCTCGGTGTGCCCTCTCCGATGCTTAAATGAGTATATGCTCTTAGAGAGATAAAGCAGAGAGAAGGAAGAGCTTGAGTAATAGATAGCCATATTAGTCTCAAATGAGGAGACGAGGCCTCTATTTATAGAGTTCCTATCAGACCGCCCCGGTTCCAGCATTTTCCTGGTCTGGTTGTGGCAGGTTCGTAATATGAGTTGGCCTTGACCGTAAATAAGATACGTTTGACCCTGGTTTGACCGTAGATGAACTTAACATGCTAAGTGTGGATAAATGGCCACCAAGGGCGAGCCCCGAGTGAAATATCGTCCACGGGTAGGGGTCCGGACGAGGGGAACTCGCCCGGATGGAAGGGGGTCTCTGTTTTACCGAGTGTGGTGTGGATGGCGCTCGGGTAACCCGAGCATGGTGTCCGCACTTGGTATTTACCAAGTGTGGATGACGCTCGGGTATCCGAGCCCCCCACACTTGGTACCAGGTGTGGATGGCTCTCGGATATCCGAGCGTCCAACACTTGGTACCAGGCGTGGATGGCGCTCGGATATCTGAGCGTCCCACACTTGGTAACCAAGTGCGGACATCGCTCGGATACCCTCGAGTGATTTTTTCCACTCGGGGTCTTCCCGAGTGGATTTCGCCACTCGGGGTGTTTCTGGGCCTAAGTAATGGGCCCCGGGTGTCCGTGTTCTAAGCTTCGAGTTATATCCGGTTATGGCCCATTTCTCGAGTCCAATTAGCCCGAGTCGAGGAATGGTTTCACCTTTTCTTGACTCTATTTTTAGTGGAATATCAACCAAGAGAGTTGCAAAATGTACCTTCGTGACGATCCCGGCCTTTATCGAGTGCTCGAGGAACGTCCTAATTTTCCTTGCCCCGTGTTTAAGGTAGCTTTAAGATGGTCCTGACCTCCAGTTAGTGCTCGAGGAACGTCGTAATTTTCCTTGCCCCGTGTTTAAAGAATCTTTAAGACGGTCCCGGCCTTCGTTGAGTGCTCGAGGATCGTTGTAATTTTCCTTGCCCCCTGTTCAAGGAAGCTGGATACACCAAATACTATTTCTAATTTAATCAAATTTATACCATGTGTAGATATTGTATAAAGGTAACAATTACGAGCCTTGGTCTCGTTTTACTTAGCCTTAGGACTGTGTCCTTTAATTTGAGTCTCCGTTTCACTGGAGTTCCTTGTAGAAGCGCTTGACACAACTATACATAAGAGAGTCTATAGGTCATCCCCTGTTGGAAGGATGTTCATATAGCATGTGAGTGTTAGGCGACGTAAATGTGGATGTTAGTCCAAGTACGTATATTGATGATTTAAATGATTAGAAGTATGAAATATGGGCCTTAGTCCCATTTCACTTAGCCTTAGGACCGTGTCCTTATTGGAGGAACCTCCTTTTTGGGCTCTTGAAGCCAATAGGGTGCTTTGGATGTGGTGTTGCACTCCGTTTGGGAGAGTGCGAGTATGATCTTCTAGCTTTGACTTTCAATGGTCGTGGCGTTTTTCTCCCCGTTTGTCGTAGTATGGGCATGGTCCTTTAACCTTATCCGTGCAATTCACTCTATATAGATGGAGTTGAGAGTGGTTAAAATTCCTCATCTAACCTTTCGTATAAAAGAGTTTTCATAAATATATGTAGAAGGTTGTTCCCTTCATATATGTTGGAGCGTTACTCCCTTTGTGTAGGTCAAGAGACTTCTCCCCTTGTAGATATTCTTGTGATTTGGTCTCGGGCTCTCCGGACGGTGATTTTGCCTTCGTGGCTCAGTGTTGAGGTTACTTCCACGATATGCATATCTTGCACCTCCATAAGAGGGGGCTTGGCACTTATGTTACTCATGCTCTGTGACCTGTGCATATAGAGTTGTATGTATATGGTTGCCCCCGTAGTGGGCATGTTTCAGATGCTGGGGGGTTAGCCCTTGCGTTAATTGCGAAACCTGCATGTATGAGATTGTATTTTTATAGTTGTCCCTTACAGTGGAGGTGTTTGGAGTTTCGGACGCGGGGGGTGGGGGGGATTAACCCTTGAAGTGATTACGTTTGGCAGCCCATGTATGCGTACCCCCGTAGTGGACATGTTGTTGTACGTAGAGGGATACTCCTCGTGTTGACTACGATTGGTAGCTCATATATGTGTGCCCCCGTAGTGGACACATTGTTGTATGTAGAGGGATACTCCTTGTATTGGCTACGCTTGGTAGGTCGTATATAAGGTTGTTCCTTCCATGCCACTAGTTGATACATGGTTGATATATAAGGTTGTTCCCCTGGTTTGCTATGGCTGACGGTCTCCTTGTGTTTGATTGCTACTTCCTTGAAGTTTTCTTACTTGCATCTGGGGTGGGTTGGAGGGTGTCTGTTGCTTAATTGGGTGCGTATCCCGCTTTGCCCCCCCGAGTTAAGCAATGGTCTTAGTTTGTCTCTTTGACCTTTGATCTTGCGGTTGTTGGTAGAGAGGATGTTTTCATGGTGATTGTATATGGGTATGGTACCCTCCTTTGAGATATATGGACATGATATCCATTGTCGATATACATGGGGGATGGTATCCTCCTTTGATATATAGGCATGATAGCCATTGTTGATATGTATGGGGATGGTATCCTCCTTTGATATATGGGCGTGATAACCATTGTTGATGTATAGGGGGATGGTATCCTCCTTTGATATATGGACATGATAGCCACTGTTGATGTATAGGGGGATGGTATCCTCCTTTGATATATGGACATGATAGCCATTGTTGATGTATAGGGGGATGGTATCCTCCTTTGATATATGGACATGATAGCCACCTGTTGGAGTACTTACATTCTATATCTTGTTTGATGAGTTGCCCTTTGATTGGGGGACTTATATCTCATATCATGTTGGAAGGGTGGCCTTGTGGGTCTTATATCCCTTTTCGGTTGTAAGGGTTATCCATATAGATCTTCCTCTTTCCATATGTAAGGGTTGTCGATCGCCTTATCATATTTCAGAGTTGTCTTTTTGGATCTTCCCCTTTTCGGTTGGAAGGGTGGCCCTATGGGTCTTATGTCCCTTTTCGGTTGTAATGGCTGCCCTTATAGATCTTCCCATGTTCATATGTAAAGGTTGTCGATCTCTTTATCATATGTCAGGGTTGTCCTTTTGGATCTTCCCATTTTCGGCTGTAAGGGTGGCCATGTGGGTCTTATGTCCATTTTCGGTTGTAATGGTTGTCCTTATAGATCTTCCCCTGTTCATATGTAAAGGTTGTCGATCGCTTTATCATATGTCAGGGTTGTCCTTTTGGATCTTCCCATTTTCGGTTGTAAGGGTGGCCTTGTGGGTCTTATGTCCCTTTTCGGTTGTAAGGGTTGTCCTTATGGATCTTCCTGTTTCCATATGTAAGGGTTGTCGATCGCCTTATCATATTTCAGAGTTGTCTTTTTGGATCTTCCCCTTTTCGGTTGTAGATGACGCCCCCTCTTTGTGAGTGATGGTGCCTTTCTTCTTTCCTCTTGTGCCCTGAAAAGCATTTGGTTCATTTAGTGTTATTATCATTTCATACAGAAGGGAAAGTTTAAGTGGAATCCGTAGATCTCCTATTGGTAATAATAAATTAGATAATGGAAGTGGATATTCCCTTTTCCCTTCGAGTGTAGAACTTCTTCAAATGTTCTCCACTGAAAGTATTAGTTGATATCTTCCTTTCCGCATCTCCCAGTCGGTATAAGTTGTGGGTGTCGCCTTATGAGGGCGATCACTGTGGCTTCCACCATAGGAGTGAATCCTTGTATTGGGCTTATGTTGTATCCTTCCTTTGTGGTTTCCATTGGAAGGAGTCATGCCCCATATTTGCGTCGTCTTCTATTTCCGGGTGGAATATCAAGCACTAGATTAGGTGGTGCCCCCTAGTTGCGTGGTAGTTGCACCGTTTGCTCTTGTTTAGTCTGTTAAGACTTATCTTCATTTTTCTCGGTTGGGTACTGAGCACTTGTTCATTTGGTGCCCCCCAAGTTGCTCGGTCTCCTTACTCTTTTTTGCTCTTTGAGCATGCTTTTCTTGTATTCATCTTCCATAATTTGCTTGGGGGTGAGGGCGGGAGGGGGGGGGGTTTCTATTTTGATCTCCGTTAATGTTTCTTCCCTTGACGCGGTGCCCCCAACCTTGTGTTGTTCTTACCATTAGGTATAGAATCTTGGTTCCCTCACACTTTTCGGTGTAATATGCTTGATAAGAGGAGCCCCTCAGGGCGGAAAATAAAGGAACGTGCACTAGCCGCTCTGGTTTTATTAAGTTCCTTTTTTTCCTTCTTCAAGAAATGTTTGTGGTGCCCCCACCCTTCTGACGGGATGATGGGAGTGACTTTCATCACCACCTAAGTGTTATTCCATTGGTGGAGGTGTGCACCCATTGCGGGGGTTGCTCTAAGCCTTGATATTCTTCTTCTCCTCCTCATGGAATTGTGGTTGCATAATTCCCAATATTTGTTCCCCAATAATATTTGTTCTTCCGTCTGGTGTGATAGACCCGCATTGCAGATGGCTCTTTTATGTGGCTATTTAATATAGGGCAGATGTGGGAGTGATGATATCCCTGACATCTTGGTTGATATGATTACTCTCCATGTATAGGAAGTTGATTTTGCGAACCGCTATCCTTTTAATATTGAAGTCATTGATGACCCTTGCAATGAGCATAGGTTTGATGTTGCTCCCTCCTTTAGTGCTATCATTCCTTGGATGTAGAAGTGGCTTTTGTTTCAAAAATGAGTATTGTGTTGGGTAGGAGGAGAGGGAGGCTTTTTCTTGCAGGCTGGGTTGTAGTGGTATTCCTTGCTTTTGCAGCGTCTTGTCCCGTCCCTTGTGCGCGCGGGCGTGTGATGGGTGTAACTGCCTTGCATGGCATTTTCTCAGAGTAGGCGAGATAGGCCCTGCTTGTTTGTAGTGGCCCTCCATGCTATCATTGGTGATGCTTGCCCCCCAGTGTATGTGGTTGTTCTTACTAATGCCATATTTTTCTGGGGATGGAGTTATTGATCATGTCTACCCTAGTGTTGCCATATCCTTCACAGAGTGGCTGTTGTTTAGTGGTCACCTCCAGGTGCCTCCTATAGTGTGCTCTGGAAGAGCTACTCTAGGTGTATTCATGAAGGGATGTGAGGATGGTGCTCCTCCTTGTAGATAGGTTGTTGTTCTGCTCCCTCCTCATTTTGCCCCCTGTTAGTATACTCTAGAAGAGCTGCCATGGGTGCATTTTTGTTGTAGCCACTTTTTTGGCCTTCTGGCCTGTTCTTGGGTGTTTGATTATTGCCCCCACTAGGGGCTTGTCTTTCATTAGGGGTGAGGGAGGTAGTTGTTGATTG
This sequence comes from Clarkia xantiana subsp. parviflora, assembly GCA_036873135.1. Lineage (NCBI taxonomy): Eukaryota > Viridiplantae > Streptophyta > Magnoliopsida > Myrtales > Onagraceae > Clarkia > Clarkia xantiana. The sequence goes on along the minus strand of JAPTYO010000012.1, from coordinate 10,586,865 downwards.
ACTACCGACCGTGGTGTCTTGGAGCTTCATGTGGTGTTATCCATGGGGTGTTGTTCTCCATTGGACGACAGTTGCTTAGCATCCTTTGGTTGTTGCCCCCGGATGCTAGGTTCCTAGAGACCCACGGTAGGTACCTTACTTGGATCCCCTTATTTATTTATTGCCATCGAGCATAAGTAGTAGGCTACGTGCTTTTTGCTCGAATCCGCAGACGGCGCCAATGTTTGTACACGTGTGTCCTTCGTGGGCTTCTCCTTCTGTTCTCTTCTTCTTATCGGACTTCTCCTTCTAGTATTCCTGCCTCGTGGGCTTCTTCTTCTCGTATACTTGCAAATGGGCGTCCGGGAGGGGGCTCCTAGAAAGTCCACTATTTGCATACGATGTCCTAAGTGCCTTCTTGCTTCGGACCTCCGCCTTTCCTTCTCTGTGGGATACCTGCAAAAGGGGCGATACCGAGACCAATGGGGGGGGGGGAGGGGTGGTGCTCGGTGTGCCCTCTCCGATGCTTAAATGAGTATAGGATCTTACAGAGATAAAGTAGAGAGAAGGCATAGCTTTAGTGAGAGATAGCCAGATTAGTCTCAAATGAGGAGAGGAGGCCTTTATTCATAATGTTCCTATCGGACCGCCCCGGTTCCAGTGGTTTCCTGGTCCGGTTGTGGCAGGTTCATAATATGAGTTGTCCTTGACCGTAAATAAGATACGTTTGACCCTGGTTTGACCATAGATGAACTTAACATGCCAACTGTGGATAAATGGCCACCAAAGGAGAGCCCCGGGCGAAATATCGTCCGGGGGTAGGGGTTCGGACGAGAGGAACTCGCCCGGACGGAAGGGTACCCGGGCGGGTACCCCACTCAGTTTTACTGAGTGTGGTGTGGATGGCGTTCGAGTAACCCGAGCGTGGTGTCCGAACTTGGTATCTACCAAGTGTGGACACCACACTTGGTATTTACCAAGTGTGGGACGCTCGGCACACCTGGTACCAAGTGTGGACACCACACTTGGTACCAGGTGTGGATGGTGCTTGGATATCCGAGCGTCCCACACTTGGTACCAGGTGTGGATGGCGCTCGGATATCCAAGCGTCCCAAACCTGGTATTTACCAAGTGTGGACACCGCTCGGACACCCTCGAGTGATTTTTTCCACTCGGGGTCTTCCCGAGTGGATTTCACCACTCGGGGTGTTTCTGGGCCTAAGTAATGGGCCTCGGGTGTCCGTGTTCTAAAGTTATATCCGGTTATGGCCCATTTCTTGGGTCCAATTAGTGATAGCTGGGGCGTATATCCACCAGTACACACATGGATCCTTGTGAAGATTCACGAATCTGTTGCCCACGACTTGCTCGTTGAACCTGTGGTACCATTGCCAGGACGATTGGTTAAGACCATAGATCGACCATTGGAGCTTATAAACTTTACGTTCATTCCCAGGGGACAAGGAACCCTCTGGTTGCTCCCTGTAGATCTCTTCCTCCAAGTTCTCGGGATGGAAGACAGTCTTAACATCCATCTGGTGCAGCTCGAAATCGAGGCTAGCAACCATGGCAAAAATGGCCCGGAATGTGGTGTAACGTACATTCAGTGAGTAAGTCTCATGAAAGTCCACTCCGTGGAGTTGGGTATAACCTTTTGTAAAAATTCAAGCTATGTATCGCTCAACATTTCCATCAGTAGTGAGTTTCAATTTCAGAACCAACTTTGCCCCGATCGCCCAGCGATTAGCAGGCAGGTCAACTAACGTCCAAATCGAATCGGCTTCCATTGAGGCGAACTCTTACTCCATTGCTTTCCTCCATTCCTTCGCTTGAAGGCCTTCAAGAGCTTGTTTAACCGTGAACGGTTCATTAACTGAAGTCAGGGTGAATAACTCACCCTTTTCGATGGGAAAATTCTTAGGAGAAGTTCGAGTCATACCGAACACCACACCTGAAAAAATTCACGAGTGAATCACATCATATGATATGTGTCTGAATAAAACCTTTTACAGCTTTATATACATGATAAACGAGGCGTACCTGAGACGCACTTTAACAACGGTGCTGTGACCCATTGGATATTCGTTTAGGACCTCTATGGTCCGGTTCTCTCCATGATATACGGAGATCATGGTTGACTTCCCTCGATATCTTGTGGTGATTTTGTAGGAATATGGGGTTAAATACTGCTGAAAAAACCCTAGATACGTGCATGGTAACTAATACGCAGCGGAAGATAGTGCACATACCTACAATGTTTCCTGTAGTCCCAAGATCACTGAGGGAGTTCTCGATCCGCAGACGGCTCCCGTAGAGGTTCTTGTTAAGGAAGCCATACGCGGATTATGCTCCACAGCAAAGCCTCTGTCGATTCTTCAGCGGGATGGATCACAAGAGTAAATTGTTTGACACAATTTGGCACCTCCTAAGTAGGGAATAGTTTCGGCCGAACCACTAGGTTTATAGGGAGGAGGGATTTATTTTAATCTCACCAAAAAGGAATAGAGAATTAGCTTATAATAAATCTCATAGCACTCCCTATTTATAGGAGGAGCAAAGTGGACAAAAGTCCACTTTTCCCTCTATAAAGTTCTGCTAGCCATATAAGCTAGGGAGGCCCAATTTTGGGCCTCTCATGTCAATTAGAATTTTAGGCCTAGCCCAAAATCCCTAATGTGACATAACCCAATTGTCTTAGGTTAAAGCTTATATCAAAGGGCTCCTAATTACGGCGGCCCAATCTCTTTATGCCAACAGCTCCCACTCGCCGGAATGGGAGGGTGCCTGTTAATATGTTGTTGACCAACACATCAACATTTGTCTTCAATCCAGTCCTGCTTCGGAATAGTTCATACGAGGTTTGGCGTGAGACTGACGGATATGAAGGCATCGTGCTACTCATCTTTTAGGAGTGTTGTAGGGCCCGCGAAACATTGATTGACATCTTTAATCAACCTGTTAAAACACTATTGTACCGCGCTGTATCCTAGGTCAACTGTCATTCTCCAATTGCCCAGTTTCCACATAGGAATACTCCTTCAGGGCATCCGTACAAGTATACACAACCTTCAACTAATATCAGGCTGGTAGCCACCTAGTGTACATGACCATCCCCATCACTCATACCCTTAGTCAAACTCAACCGGTTTCCAAAGACGTGGTCACTTGGCCTTTTTGTTCGGCGCTACGCTCGTTCGCCGGGAAGCGGACATTGAGCTTGACCTTAGGCATGAGTTCTGAGTTCGTGTGGATACTTTGGATGCCTCAAGGTGAAGAAGTGTGTGCCCATTTGAATCTCGTGGATTCTGTCTAGCACAACCGAGCCTAACCCCGTGGTCGAACATGACAGGCGCAGTATGAAACGCGCGTCGATAGCATAACCTGAATTTATTCAGGAGTGGGAAATGTCATATGCCATCGCAGATTTGTCATCTAGACCAGAATGTGGTTATCTGACGAACAAAGTTCGTCACGACGATTTGCAAAACTTAGATCACGTCATGTTACCCCGAAACTTGCCACCGTGGGTTTTAGGCATTCTTGATATGGTAGAGGTTCCCCTCTCCGTCAAGACGACCGAGCCTGTGTAACGAGGCTTGGTCCACATTCGACATTATTTTAATTGGGAGGTTGTCCCTCCTACGACTAGTTTATCTACCGTAAAAATCCGATGTAATTCAAACATTATGACGTCGTAAGATTATAAACTCAAAATGCAATTCATTTATTCAAATATTAATTTAAATCACAAAATGTTATCATCATAATACATGCCACTTAAACCCTACGCAATCCCAGCATTCTAACATGCTTTTCGAAAACATCCATGCGTAAAGGTTTGGTTAATGGATCCGCCATCATACTCTCAGTGGACGAGTATTCCAATATGATTAATTTGTCCTCAACCATATTCTTAGAATAATTGTATTTTATATCAATGTGTTTCGTCCTGTTATGGTACTTAGGATTCTTAACTACTGCAATTGCTGCTTGACTGTCAAAGTATACATTTACAGGCTTATTCCCGTCCTCGACGCCAAGCAATGCAGTTAAGAGCCTTTTAAGCCAGAATGCTTCCTGTGCGTTCTTAGAGAAGGCCATGAATTTGGATTCCATCGTAGACAGCGCGACACAGGATTGCTTCTTGCTCATCCATGAAATGGCGGCATTAGCAAGGAGAAATACTCCTCCTAAGGTGGACTTACGATCATCCGGATCACCATCTTGGTCGGCGTTACTGAATCCTGTCAATTATAGTTTTCTACCCTCAAAGCACAGTCCGTAGTCGGCAGTACCTTTCAGGTATGGAATAATTCGTTTCACAACCTTTAGTGTTGATGTCCGGGGTCTGATTGGAATCGTGCTACTCGGCCCACAGCGTAACAAATGTCTGGACGAGTGCATTGCATGGCATACATCAAGCTGCCAACCATACTAAGGTATTCTGCACTTTTCATCTGTTCACGCTCTGCCAGGTTTTTCGGGCAGTCACGTTTCGACAACACGCACCCAAACACAACCGCCGTATCCACGGGTTTGGCATCTTGCAATCTGAACCTTTTCAACAGTTTGTTGATATAGGATTCTTGAGAGAGACATAGCTTGCAAGCAACCCGATCCCTAGCAATCTAAATGCCTAGGATGTACGTTGCTTCTCTCATGTCCTTTATCTCGAATACAGATGCTAGCCAGGACTTTGATTAGTTCATGTAACTCACATCGTTTGCGGCAATCAATATGTCATCCACATATAATGTCAGGATGACGTACTTCGACTCGGTGGTCTTAATGTACACGCATGGATCCTCGTGAAGATTCGCGAATCAGTTTCCCATGATTTCCTCGTAGAACCCGCGTACCATTGCCGAGACGATTGTTTAAGACCGTAAATTGATCTTTAGAGTTTGCAAACTTTGCGTTCGTTACTAGGAGTAATGAAATCCTCTGATTGCTCCATATAGATCTCTTCATCCAGGTTTCCGTGGAGGAATGCGGTCTTAACATCCATTTGGTGCAGCTCTAAATCGAGGCTTGCAACCAAGGCCAAAATGCCGGGACTATGGTGTAACGCACAGTCGGTGAGTATGTTTCATCAAAGTCCACTACGTGAACTTGGGTATATCATTTCGCAACGAGTCGAGCTTTGTACCGCTCGACAGCTCCATCAGCAGTGAGTTTCAGTTTCAGAACCCACTTTGCCTCTATTGCTCTGCAATTAGCAGGCAAATCAACTAAAGACCACACCGAATTAGCTTTCATAGAGGCGATCTCATCCTCCATTGTTTTCCTCCATTCCTTTGCTTGAGGTCCATCCATAGCTTGCTTAACCGTTACCGGTTCAACTGAAGTCATTGTGAATAATTCACCTCTTTCGATGGGATACTACTTAGGAGAAGTTTGATGCCTTTGAATACCTCTAGGCTCGTTAGTCCCATCTTGAACTTGAATAATGCTCCCACTAGGAATAATGCTTGTTATCGGGGCAATACTCCCACTGGGAACAATAGCATTACTCGAACCTTCACTAACAACTTTTCTTGGACGATCTCTCAGTCTCGGGATTCTACCTCCGAGATGAATTCCACGGTTACTAGGACCAGGAACCAAGTTGGTAGTACCAGTCCCACTGTTACCTATATGTGGTTGTGGTATTATCAGATTTTCATCCATCGGTTCAGGAATGTGATTATCAGGTTCGACTTGATTCGCACCTACAACAATAGTGGTCTGTGTGGTTGGATTGACTCCTCCCACTGGATTTAATATGAAAATGTCTCTATTCTCATTTACCATGTCATTCAGTTGCGTTGCTGCCTCAAATATCTCTCATGAAGTAAGTGGGACCTGATCATACTCTAGTTCAATTAAGACTTCATTCGTTTTGATGTTGCAAAGCAATGGAAATTTCATCCTCAAGGAATGTAACGTCTCATGTTCGACCACGCCACCAATCTCTCGAGCTACCATACACATGCATGCTGTAGAGTTAATTTTCAGTACTCTAGGTTCCAACTTTGCTTTCGCAGTTGTTGGTACAATGTGTGTTTGTTTTGCAAATGTAATGTCGCATTATGGTAAGATCCATCTAATTACCATTTGATAGCTCACGTGGTGTTGTGATAACTGATATTGTAGGAACAAAGCTTTACATGAGTGAAAGTCAACATCACATCATCCTTGAAGGTTATCGGAAGTTGAGCTAAAGACTCATGTTTCATACTATGTCCTCGAAGTGCATGTTTTGAAATAATGCTCCGCCAATCTTTATCGTTAAAGAAGTATAACTGGATAGTAGTTTGTCTGACATATCCTTTTTCATTGCATACTCAATATCAAAGGTTTCGTCCACCTTTGAACTGTGCATTTGGTTTTCACCTTGTGCATCTGTTGATTCTTTACGAGATCGTGGTAGCTTTTGAACCATACTTCTTCTCGGTTTATGAGGAATCAATGAGTAAAACTCGAAATGGGTCTTAAATGCAAGTGAAAATTTATTTCAAGCATTAAATCAGAAACACACTTCGTATTAAATTTGTACTTTGAATCGATGTGTTCCATCTATTGAGGAACTCTGAGCGTGACGCGCGTATCACTAGATTTTACTAGTGGTGAAACCGTTTCGTTTACAAAATCCGGTTTAATCGGTTTCGCACATGTTCATCATTACGATTTTAATTATTTCATGGAGTACTAACAAATAAGGAATATTTAAATTGATTCACGTTCTTACTGCATTGATCAACAGATTTATAGAAATTTGGATGAATTATGTTAATTTTGTCGTCTTATTCGACCAGTTGATCCGGTCGAAAAGTTTTGGCTCCTAAGCCGGAGGCTTTAGATTTTCTCTTCGGATCGTTCCCTTTGACCGGAACGATAATTGCTAAGAAAATTGTATTTCAAATCGAATTAAAATTACTTTTATTCAATAAATACGAATTTTAAACTAACCAAAAACCAACAATTTATAAAAACGAAGTAAAAACTATACAACTAAAACAGTACGGTTACAGAAAACAAAGGAGCAGAAGACGATAAAATAGACGAATAGTCCTTGCCATATTGAGCATCGCACCTGAAAAGAAATCACAAGTGAATTAGATCAGATGTAATGTTTCTAATAAAGTGTTTTACGACTTCATATGGAAAACGAGGCGTACCTGAGACGCGCTTTCATCTACGGTGTTTGACGCACCAGATTTCATTTAAACCTTTTGTTACTGGTTTTACCCATCAACTTGCGAAGATTGTCATACCAATCTTGCGACTTCACGGATTCGTTGGAGGAACATTCATCTTTATGGTGTTGCTCGAATAGCACAACCGATGTCTTGATTGTTTTAATCAAACATGAGAGCCCATCGTTGTTTGCAAACTATGAAATGGGAAACATCCCCATAACATTTTGAATCCTTTTGCATGTGTCCATTTCATCTTCGGGATCATGAACGGAGTTTTAACCTCCATCTATGCAAAGAATATGTGATACTTAAGCATCAGATTTCTTGCTTCAGTGGCCATTCCTTCGTAGTAACAAAGGCGTATGGTACACCACAGGTGTAATGCACTAATGTTCATGAAGCCTTCATCCACTTCTTCTGTCAGTGTAGCACTGATTAAATCACGTGCTATCTGATCTTTCTGAGACCTCCCACTGCTGTTGTATCTAGGACTACCAGTTTCGCACGTGTTTACTCTCTTTGCTATTGGGTCTATCTGATCCTCAACAATTGCAGCAAAGAGGATATCCATAACATATTCTTCCCAAACATCATAATTTCTACCATCAAGTGCAGTGAATAAGATCTGCCATCTAAACTCAAACACACATCGATAACATAAGTAGGGAGACAATAACATTTTGGAAAAAATAATTTCATACATCGGATATCTCTGAGATAGAAGGCGACAAATAATGATCCCTCAGACATCTAACCCAACCGACCGACAGTAAACCGAGGGAAGGGGGTCGTGAAAGTGTTCACATTACCGACGTATTCTTTCTTATAGATCACTCTTTTAAAACGGTTTAATCGCTTTCACTGGAACAGGAGGTTTTAAAACACCCGATCTTGGCTTTCCCAAGGTCATTTTTAAGACTTTTCGAGGATTTCAAGTTTGCACATACAATTCTACCACACAAGTAAATCATCATACGCATGTCATATCCACGGAATAAACCACTCATCATGTATACGCGCCATGCGTCTATGTTACGAGGAACTCATGCTAGCATATATAATTCTACTTCCTAAGTAAATTATCACATGCTTGTACATCCTCCACATTCATGCATACGCAGCATACGTGATCACACCATAACAAACATGCATATTCGGCGACTGATTTTCGGTTTTAAAACATTTGGGGCTGACTTGCAATTCATTCTATCAATCAAACATGCGTACTTCTAGACATGAATCCTAGACATTTACAACCATCACAAAAAGTGCGCAACTCATTAATTGGAAACCAGGGCTCAGCCCACAACATGTAATATCCAGCTAACTTGACATAGTCAAGACGACGGTTCTAATCATGAAATATTATCAATTAAATATCAAATTCAATTCAGCCCTCTAAATGACTCAGTCCCAAAATCATGCATTTCTGAGATCCATCCCCATAATCGAAACTAGGCATCATGTATAAACCTATAAGCACTGTGAGGTCATTTTAAAGTTCGATAACATTTGGATTTTAAAATTTAACCATACTAATTTTAAATTGACATGGTTCAGTCTAGTCAAATTTCGGTTCGGTTCAGTCCGGCTCAGCCGATCCGGTTCGGTTAAAAATGGTTCGGCCGGACCGGGTCGGTTTAAAATAGGAATTTAGTTTTTTGCTCAAACCGGGTCGGTTTGACCCATTTTAGTTGCCCTGGTCCGACCTGACCCGCATGGGTTGGACTGATTGAGAAAACCTGGTTTGGTTGACCCTCACCGGTTTTGGACCCGTGAACCTGACCCAGTTCGGTTCGGTTGACCCGGTTCGGTCCGGTCGGGTTCCCTTGGTCTTCCGAGTTTGGTTGACCCGACCCGGATGTGCAAAATTGTACCGGCTCATTACCCATAGGGTGCGGCCGAAATTGTTACTTGTAGGCTAAGTAGGGTTTTAAAATCCGCCAAAAACTTAACTTAGCCACCAAGTAAACAATTAATTATAAAATAATTTCCAATTTCTGCACATATATATATATATATATATATATATATATATATATATATATATATATATATATATATATATATATATTATTGTCAATATTCTATATTAGAGATATAAAATGTATCAACAATATATTTTCTCAATCTTTTAGATAACTAAATATATATCAATAATATCTACATCCCTAAATTTGTGCTAGATATATTGATAGTTACTATCCACAATTATCTTGTGAATCTAACCCTAATTGTGGCCTAAACCCTAGGCACAAAAATTCGGTCGAAATATGTTGAAAATTTTGAGTATAATTTTCGATCACCATTAGGTTACTTGTGGATTAAGAAATTAAAAATTTCATCTTGCATACCTAAAGGGTTCGACCGAATAACACTAGGATTAAGGTTTGTGGTCAAATTTCAAGATCAAATCTTGCAAAGATCAAGAATCCAATTTTTAATCTTGATAAAAGTTATGGTTTTCTTGAAGATCATGTTGGAATACGGGGACGTAATACTACAGAATGCTAAACGTGTACATGCAAGTAATCTAACTACGCAGCGGAATAATGTACACATACATCTATAGCTTTCCTGCCCAAGAAAGATGTGGAGGGAGTTCTGATCCTCGGGTCGGAACCTGTACAAGTTCTTCGTGAGAAGAAGTCCTACGCGGTATAAGCTCCACAGCAAATCCTCTGATCGATTCTTCAACGGGGACAAAACCTCGGACTGAGATGATGGTGTCGAATTTTCACTACTAAGGGGTGAAAGGGTTTCTCTCAAGTTCCTCAATGGAGGTACTTCTTAAATAGATTGATGTTTTAGAATTCCTTAGGTGAGTCCCCTATTTATAGGATTGGTGGAGTGGACAAAAGTTCACTCCAACCAATGTGGGACTACGTCCGGCCGAACCACACATTAAGGAGGAGAGGCCCAATTTTGGGCCTCCCATGTCAATTAGGAATTAGGTCAAGCCCAATTAACCTAATGTGACATTTACCCAATTATCTTGGATAATATCCTTAATGTTAATGGGCTACCAATTACGGCGCCACGTCACCATATGCTAACATATCATGAACATCAAATTTTATTATGAACATCATGAAATTTCGGCCTCGATGATTTGTAAAAATCGAAAATTTAAAAACTTTAAACCCTTTTAAAATTTTCGGCCGGACATGTATAAACTCATGAACACCAATTTTATCAAAATGATGAACTCCTAACACAGACTACCACTGTAGAAATACATGGTTAAATACTATGGAAACAAAACCCTAGATACGTGCATGGTAACTAATACACAGCGGAAGATAGTGTACATACCTACAATGTTTCATGTAGTCCCAAGATCACAGAGGAGTTCTCGATCCGCCAAACGGTTCCCGTAGAGGTTCTTGTTAAGGAAACCCTATGCGGATTATCTCCACAGCAAAGCCTCCGTCGATTCTTCAGCGGGATGGATCACCGGAGTAAATTGCTTGACACAATTTGGCACATCCTAGGTAGGGAATAGTTTCGGCCGAACCACTAGGTTTATAGGGAGAATGAATTTCTTTTAATCTCACCACAAAAGAATAGATAATTAGCTTATAATAAATCTCATAGCACTCCCTATTTATAAGAGGAGCGAAGTGGACAAAATTCCACTTTGCCCTCTATAAAGTTCGGTCGGCCATATAAGCTAAGGAGGCCCAATTTTGGGCATCTCATGTCAATTGGGATTTTAGGCCTAGCAAAAAATTCCTAATGTGACATAACCCAATTGTCTTAGGTTACAAGCTTATATTAATGGGCTCCTAATTATGGCGGCCCAATCTCCATATGCCAACAGATTTGTGAAGGTGGTTCCCCATTTGCCCTGGTTACTGCCCTTGAATAGACTCATGGTATACTTAATTGATTCAATCAAGTAAGTGAGTGAGTCATTCATCTTCAGCCAACCATGACAGGGAATACATTTTCAGTATTAGAAATATTCTCCTTCATGTTGACCTTTCATCCTGAAGGTCTCGAGCGGCTTTTACACCAGCATCCATGGAGAAAAGATCATCATACTCAACCAAGACATTTCTAGCTTCAGCGGCTTGCCTCCACTGAAGCGGATGAGAGGGAACACCAAAGCTGTAATGCAGTGTGGTTGCATTTGAAGTCTTCTACAACCTCTTGAGTCAAGGTTGAAAGTATCACCACCGTCACTTCCAGATCATCAAAGAACCTCCTCCCTTGTTTGGGACACAAAATACCACATCCATATGTCATCGTTCTCTCTGCTCTCGCATCAATACACTGATAGATGTCCTTAGCATCGAAGAGACACTTCGCATAGCTACTCCAAGCATCATAGTTCACACCATCACGATTTCGAGGAATATATAATTTCACTCTTTCAGTCTATGAAACTAACACATTTACAAACAGTTGCGAAAATCAGAGTGACAATTTAAATTTTTTTTAAAAGAATTGCTTACATCGAATATCTATGAGATAGAAAGCGACAGACAATGATGTTAGATTACGGGAACGTAATACTACGGAATGCTAAACGTATACATGCAAGTAATTTAACTACGCAGCGGAATAATGTACACATACCTCAATAGCTTTCCTGCCCAAGAACGATGTGGAAGGAGTTCTGATCCTCCGGTCGGAACCTGTACAAATTCTTCGTGAGAAGAAGTCCTACACGCTATAAGCTCCACAACACATCCTCTGATCGATTCTTCAACGGGGACAGAACCTCGGACTGAGATGATGGTGTCGAATTTTCACTACTAAGGGGTGAGAGGGTTTCTCTCAAGTTCCTCAATGGAGGCACTTCTTAATTAGATTGATGTGTAAAACCCCTTAGGTGAGTCCCCGTTTTATAGGATTGGTGGAGTGGACAAAAGTCCACTCCAACCAATGTGGGGCTAGGTCCAGCCGAACCACACATTAAGGAGGAGAGGCCCAATTTTGGGCCTCCCATGTCAATTAGGAATTAGGTCAAACCCAATTAACCTAATGTGACATTTACCCAATTATCTTGGATAATATCCTTAATGATAATGGGCTACCAATTACGACGCCACGTCACCATATGCTAACAGCTCCCACTCGCCGGAATGGGAGGGTGCCTGTTAATGTATTGTCATCCAATAACATCAACGTCTTAGTCTTCAGTCATTGCCTCTGTCTCACTCCAACCAATGTGGGACTAGGTCCAGCCGAACCACACATTAAGGAGGAGAGGCCCAATTTTGGGCCTCCCATGTCAATTAGGAATTAGGTCAAACCCAATTAACCTAATGTGACATTTACCCAATTATCTTGGATAATATCCTTAATGATAACGGGCTACCAATTACGACGCCACGTCACCATATGCTAACAGCTCCCACTCACCGGAATGGGAGGGTGCCTGTTAATGTATTGTCATCCAATAGCATCAACGTCTTAGTCTTCAGTCATTGTCTCTGTCTCCAAATAGTTCATACGAGGTTTGCCGTGCGACCGGCGGATATAACGGGCATCGTGCTACTCATCTGTTAGGAGTGTTGTAGCGCCCGCAGAATGTTGATTCCCTTTCGTAAATCAATCCAGTTAAAATTAAAACATGTACACACTATATCCTTGGTTAACTGATAATTCTCCAATTGCCCAGTTTTCCACATGGGAATACTTCTCCAGGGCATCCGTACAAGTGTTCACAACCTTCAACTATTATCCGGTTGGTGGACACCTAGTGAACACAAAAGTCGGTGAATTATAGGTGAATATAACCATCCCCATAGCTTTTACCCTTAGTCTAACTCGACCGGTTTCCAAGACGTGGTCACTTGGCCGTTTTCTTTGGCTCTACGCTCGTACGTCGGGAAGCGAACATTGAGCCAGACCTTAGGTATAAGTTCTGAGTCCGTGAGGATACTTTGGGTGCCTCTTAATAAGACACCCGGGATCAATCACACGCTCAAGGTGAAGAAGTATGCGCCCTTTGAATCATAAGGATTCTAGCTAGCACAACCGAGCATGACCTCGTGGTCGAACATGGCACACGCAGTATGAAGCACGCGTTGATAGCACACCTGGACAAGCCAGGTATGGGATATGTCAATCATGCTATCGCATAATCTTTCATCTGGCCCTGAATGTGATTTTAATGATGGACAGAGTCCAAGACGGCGAACGAAGATTAAGTCATGTTGTAAGCGTGATAAAGTTATCGTTTCGTTTAACCAGGTTTATCCCCCTGGTTCTTAGCCAATCTTGTTGTGGTAGAGGTCCCCATCTCCTACAAGATGACCGTGCCCGTTTGACGAGGCATGGTTCACATTCGACATAATTTTGGTGGAAGAATTTTATCTCTTCCTACGACTTAGTTTATAGACAGTAAAATACGATGTTATTTATCATTATGACGTCGATAGAAAATATTTTCTAAGTGTTTCCCTGTACGTACATACATGTCGAAAAGGATGCATGTCGACAAGGGGAAAATATTTTCTAAGTGTTTCCATGTACGTACATACATGTCGACAAGGATGCATGTCAACAAGTAAAAAAATATTTTCTAAGTGTTTCCATGTACGTACATACATGTCGACAAAGATGGATTGCATACAACAAGAAGCTATGCCTCCTAAGAACACCTACGACGCTCATCGACAAAGCTCATACGACGACATCTATAGTAACAAGCATTAGATATCGTTTAAATATTTTCTAAGTGTTTCGACATGCTTGCAGACAATGACTGACAGTCTATACATGGTGCTCAACAATACATCGCCTAAGCTATCATTACCAACATACAACCATTAGTGTCAACGCGCATAGCAAAGTCAACGCGCATAGCAAAATTGATACGTGCAACAAAAGTGGCCAACGTCCCAAGAAGCTATCATACAAGCGGTACGACTAATGTGACGAACCGCGAAGAGCAAACACGACAACACTTAAGCAAATATTTCTCTAAGGCAACAAACGACTACTTCCAAGAGATTCCTTAATCATAAGGATCAAAGGAGTAATTCACCTACACCCACGCCTAAGTTCTTACGGTACTCCACCCTCTTCTAAGTATTTACTTCTACGTACATGATTGTTTTGGTATTACGCGTATCAAATTCATCATTTTACACGCATGTTTTCATATCGCATGATTCATGATTTAATAATCGCTAAGTCGTTTTAGAGTATACGGATTATATTTCTAACATCAAGTAATTACGTTCTTGCAACAACCGTTACTTGTGCATGCACGTTGATAAAAGCATGTCCGCATGACATATTACTAATTGCTTATATCCCTAGCGGTAATCACGTTTGCACGTTACATATGCGCATTCTCTATTGCACTAACCGTGATGACAGGAAATAAAGTCACTCGGTCGGAAAATCAAAGGACGGACGAAATCAAGACTTCTACGTCCAACCAACAATCAAAACCGGAAGGTTAGCGTCAAGCTCAAATTGGACGCGTATCCTAACTTAAAATAGAGTCAAGAAAGGTTTTTAACCGTTACTTGACTCGGGGGCAAGTGATAGATATGTGTCCAATTCGAGTTCTTATTTACATTTCGGGCCTCGTAAACACGTCAAAATTACATCACGGCTTGAAAAAATGTCTCCCAAGGGTCAAAACGGTCCGGAAGCGCATTACGCGCGTCCGGGTTGCACGGCAAGCCGGACCCCGCCGAATTGCCCAAATTCGACGAGGTCCGGATTGCACTACGGGTATTGCGCGATTACCGTTTACGTGATTACCGTTACGTGTAGAGAAGTCAAGTTCGCGTAATGCCAATATTGATGACGGTTACCGCTTGCTTTTGAACCGTCATCAAACCGCTTTAAAACCGGGTCCGGTCCCAGGGAAGCCTATAAATAGGAGGCATTGGCCACCCATTTTCACACATCCTCTCATTTGCCCAAGTTTGGTATTTTGAGCTCTGACTTCTCTCTAGAAATACTTTCTCTCTCTAAGATTACCTTTTTAGTCCTATAGTGACTTAGGCATCAGAGAGGGCTCCACTAGCACCACCCCCCCCCCCCTCTCTTAGCTAGTACTGGCCCTTCGTGCAGGAACCAGCGCCCCAGACGTTCAAACCAGTGCACAGACTGCCATCCGCTTTCCTAAGACACATCCACTTTCCTGAGACACATCCGCTTTCCGAGACACTGACTTTTCCGAGACTCAGCGATAAAACCGAACATTCGTCATCGGCACAAGGCGAAAACCTCTTTCAGACGAAGGGTGACAGCCCAGAAACCCGCTCAACCACTCAAATAGACGCGTCCACACGACCCAGTTCATCCAGGACGCAACATCGTCCACCCATTGAAAGAATCCTACATTCAAGACATCGACATAATCACTTATTTGACAAGTTTTCCTCCGGAGAAGTTCTGAGAAATTAAAAGGTTTAATCTGCTATTAGGGGCATGTAACATAGTTGTTGTTAATTAGTTTCTGTAGATTTTCTTTCCATTTGAAAAAAAAAAAGAAAAAAGAGAGAAAAAAATAAATTCCCGCTAGGTTGAAAACCTAGGCAAAAGTCAGGGAGAGGGGCATGATTGAAAACCCGCAGGGGCAGTCATGACAAAAGGTGAGATGAAAAAAGCAAAAGAGCAAAAAAAAAAAAAAAGAGCAAAAAAAAAAGTTTTATTTAGGGTCACAGCCGCCCTTTAATCGGCTACAGGAAAATAAAGAGAGAGTTTGTGCTAATATTGTGAGAACAGTGAAGAAATAAAAGGGTCACAGTCATCCCTAAAATGACTATAAAAAAAGGCCACGGCCACCCTTCAAATGCCTACAGATAAAGAGCACTACCGCAACATCAAAAGCGGAGAATAAGTGAAAGGGCCACAGCCACCCTCTAAACGGCTAAAGATAAAAGAGTGACCCCGTGAATCCTATGATGGCGGGAAAATAAAAAGGGCCACAATCGTCCCTAAAACGACTACAAAATAAAGGGCCACAGCCACCCTCCAAACGGCTACAGATAAAAGAGTGACCCCGCGAATCCTGTGAGGGCGAGAAAATAAAAAGGGCCACAGTCGTCCCTAAAAAATAAAGGGCCACAGCCACCCTCCAAACGGCTACAGATAAAAGAGTGACCCCGCGAATCCTGTGAGGGCGGGAAAATAAAAAGGGCCACAGTCGTCCCTAAAACGACTACAAAATAAAGGGTCACAGCCACCCTTTAAATGGTTACAGATAAAAGAGTGACCCCACGAATCCTGTGAGGGCGGGAAAACAAAAAGGGCCACTGTCGTCCCTAAAACGACTACAAAATAAAGGGCCACAACCACCCTCCAAATGGCTACAGATAAAAGAGTGACCCCGCGAATCCTGTGAGGGCGGGAAAATAAAAAAGGGCCACAGTCGTCCCTAAAACGACTACAAAATAAAGGGCCACAGCCACCCTCCAAATGGCTACAGATAAAAGAGTGACCCCGCGAATCCTGTGAGGGCGGGAAAATAAAAAAGGGCCAAAGTCGTCCCTAAAACGACTACAAAATAAAGGGCCACAGCCACCCTCCAAATGGCTACAGATAAAAGAGTGACCCCGCGAATCTTGTAAGGGTGGGAAAATAAAAAAGCGCCAAGTCGTCCCTAAAATGACTACAAAATAAAGGGCCACAGCCACCCTTAAAACGGCTACAAGTCGAAAGAGCATTCTTGGAACATCGACGATGGAAATAAATGAAAGGGCCACAGCCACCCTCGAAACGGCTACAAATCAAAAGAGCTCTCGTGACATTGAAGACGGTGAGGAAAGGGTCACAGCCACCCTCTAAATGGCTACAAATACTCTCGCATCGAGACGGGAAATAAAGTACGGGTCACAGCCACCGTTTAATCGGCTACCAAAAATAAAAAGAGCGCTTCCGTTAGGTTGAAAACCCGAAAGGGCAGCCTAAGCAAAATTAGGAAATGAGGGGCATGATAGCAAATTCAGAAATTGAAACCATGGCAAAAGGAGAGAAAATAAAATCCCGATGGAATAAAAACCCCAAGGGGCAAACCATGCAAAAATTAGAAAAACCGAGGGGCACGGTCTAAAATTTTAACCGTGGCAAAATGAGAGAATATGAGAGATTTAAAAAAAAAATATATATATATATATATAAAAGATCCCGCTAAGTTGTCGCGTCATGCGCAATTTAGGCAAAAATTAGGGACATGCATTCAAGTCGTCAAGCCACTTGAGGCCCTTCTCCGACATATGCCACTATAGGCTCTTCTCCGACGGACGCCATTAGAGGCTCTTCTCCAACGGACGCCACTAGAGGCTCTTCTCCAAACGGACGCCACTAGAGGCATTTCTCCGACACACGCCACTAGAGGCTCTTCTCCATCGGACGCCACTAGAGGCATTTCTCAGACATATGAGGCTTTACTTTCTGCACCGCCACTAGAGGCTTTTCCTTGTCGCACGCCACTGGAGGCATCGTCGATCGAGGTTTTTACTTTACTGTACGCCACTGGAGGCTTTTCCTTGTCGCACGCCACTGGAGGCATCGTCGATCGAGGCTTTTCTTTTCCGCACACCACTGGAGGCTTTACTTTTCCGCACGCCACTGGAGGCTTTACTTTTCCGCACGCCATTGGAGGCTTTACTTTTCCGCACGCCACTGGAGGCTTTACTTTTCCGCACGCCACTGGAGGCTTTACTTTTCCGCACGCCACTGGAGGCTTTACTTTTCCGCACGCCACTGGAGGCTTTACTTTCCCGCACGCCACTGGAGGCTTTACTTTTCCGCACGCCACTGGAGGCTTTACTTTCCCGCACGCCACTGGAGGCTTTACTTTTCCGCACGCCACTGGAGGCTTTACTTTCCCGCACGCCACTGGAGGCTTTACTTTTCCGCACGCCACTGGAGGCTTTACTTTTCCGCACGCCACTGGAGGCTTTACTTTCCCGCACGCCACTGGAGGCTTTACTTTTCCGCACGCCACTGGAGGCTTTACTTTTCCGCACGCCACTGGAGGCTTTACTTTCCCGCACGCCACTGGAGGCTTTACTTTTCCGCACGCCACTGGAGGCTTTACTTTCCCGCACGCCACTGGAGGCTTTACTTTTCCGCACGCCACTGGAGGCTTTACTTTTCCGTACGCCACTGGAGGCTTTACTTTCCCGCACGCCACTGGAGGCTTTACTTTCCGCACCGCCACTGGAGGCTTTTCCTTGTCGCACGCAACTGGAGGCATCGTCGATTGAGGTCTTTACTTTCTGCATCGCTAATGGAGGCACCGCCAACAGGCGTCCCGCCGACAGAGGTTTTATCTTTCCGCACCAGAATAAGCATATGAGCCACCTTGAAGACTTTGAAGAATTGGAAGAGAATATACTTTCTGGTCAAAATCAGTGTTTCCCCATCTTTGGACAAACCCCTTCGAACACGTTCTACAGGAGTCCGTCCAAAGAGGGGCAAACTGTAAACACTCGATTTTGACCCGGACGTAACGACGTTACTCATGATACGTCAAATTCAGGACGCGTCAAGCCACAAAGTCTCCAAAAATGCTCAAGGGCACATTAGGGAAATTATTATAAAATATGTTTTAAATTATTTCGAATTTATTTAATATTTTCGAAATTTTTAAAAATATATATATAATAATTAGTTTTTTTATTTTAGAAAATTATCTGTAAGATATATATCTCCAGATATTATTTTTTATTCAAAAAAAAATTATTATCTGTAAAGATAAATATCCTTAGGAATATTCTCTAGAATAATTATCTGTTAGCATTTTTTATTCAAATTTTATCTGTAATCTAGACTAGGGTTTTAGTATAAATAGGGGTCTGGTTTAAATTGTAAAACACACAAAAAAACACTACAAAAAGCAATAATACACTGTTCATCGGGATCCGTGCGATTTTCGTCCTCTAGTGCTCAGAAAAAATTTAATTTAATTTAATTTTTTTTTCTCATAGGATTCCCGCTCAACTGGTATTCCTCCCGCCGGCGACGGGCCGCCGCCGTTCGACCAGCAACGTGACATCCGGCAGTCATGGCGGCTGCCTCACCCAGCCCAATCCATCGCCAGCCGTCCGGTGCGCCTGCCCAGCCACGACCCTCCGCCGAAGCCCTGCCCATCGCCAGCCACCTCTCTCTCTCCTCTCTCTCTCTCACTCCTCTCTCCTCTCTTTCTTCCCCAGCAGCCAGCCCGACCGGTGACAGCCCCCAGCTCCGCCCCCGTCACCCAGCCTGTCGTGACCACCGTCCGGAGCTCGCCAGGCCGTCCGCGCGCCCCAAACCGCGCCGCCGTGCCCGTACGCCCTCTCTCACCTCCGGAATTCGTCCGCCGCCGTCTGGATCTGGTCTAATCGAAGCTCCTCTGCACAGCCCGGCCACGACCAGCTTTGTTCCTGACCGCCCGTCATTGCCGTTGCCGTCCACTGCTGCCGCTGCTGCCGTCGCGCCCGTCTGTCGTGCCCCGCCGCCGTCCTGCCGGCTCCGATCTCCACCGTAGGTAGGTCCTCTCCCCGCTGCTGTTTCTTTTTTTTATTTTTTTTATTTATTTATTTAATAATTTATTATTAATATTTGGTTATTAGGTTTTCTATTTTAAATTATTATTATATTATAATTAATTAAAAATTAAAATGTAATTAGTTAGATTTAATTAATAGTTTAGATGTAATTGGTAAAATTTAATTAGTAATTTAATTGTAATTGACTAATTTTAATTTAATAGCATGTTAGAAGTTTTTTTTAGTATTTTAGATTTCATTTTTACTAGGATTTATAGGTTATAATTAACTTTTTAGATTTAGGATTATATCTAATTAATATTTTTATGATGAAATTTGATTAATTCTGACATTTTTAGAATAATTGGGCGTAATGTATGTAAATGATAAAATTGGCAAATTAAGTAAATTGAGTACTGAAATGGTGTAATTAAAAATTATATTTTAATTTGTAATAGAACCCCCGAACTCGAACTTCTGATCGTAGACCGATTCTATACCTAGGTGTTTAATCCATTATTCGCTTAGGTAATTTAGGATTCTAGTTAGTCTTACGATTAACTAGTGGCGACTCTTTCAAAATTGCACGTTTTCAAAACGTTAATCGCCTTAGGTCAGATTTTAGGTCCGACATATATATATATTTCGGCCAATTCACTAACATATAAATATATTTATTGTTAAGATTCTATCTATAAGATTAAATCAATCAACAATATATATATATATATATATATATATATATATATATATACATATATATATGAAGAAAATTCGGCACATTATATAATATATATATTTATTTATTGTCAATATCTTAAATAGTGTAACAAATATACTGACAATATATTTTCTCAATCTTTAGGCAATTAAATCTATTAATAATATCTCTAACCCTATTAAATATTTAGATATATTGATAGTTATACAATCCAATGTTTGATTTTAATAAATATTACACTTTTCTTGAAGATCATGAACATCAAATTAACCAAGAGCATCATAAAAATTTCGGATTCACCAACAAACCCAAAAACTCGAAAATTTAAAATTTTCTTTTAAAAATTTCGGTTTTTTTAATTTTAAACTTCAAGAACACCAATTTATCAAAATCATGAACTCCTAACATAGGCTCTGATACCACTGTTAGATTACGGGGAGTAATCACTACGGATATTAAATCATGGTGCATGCTAGTAACCGAAATTATGCAGCGGAAGATTCGCACATACCTTTAACGTTATCCGTAGACCCAAGATCTTCGCATGAGGGAGTCCACGATCCTCCGGTCGGGACCCGTAGAGGTTCTTGTTAGAGAAGCCCTACCGGTACAAGCTCCACAGCAAAGCCTCTGATCGATTCTTGACACGGGGACAGATCTCTGAAGTGTTTGCTTAGAAAGCAAATTTGCACACCTTGGGTGACTATAGGTTCGGCCGAAATACCTAGGTGTGGGGTGTAGGGTTTTTCTCTCTAAAACACTCAAATGAGGGAATAGTGATTAACCCTAAAAATCCCCTAACACCATGTATTTATAAGAGGAGCAAAGTGGACAAAAGTCCACTTTGCCCACTCCTAATATTCGGTCGGCCACTATGCATAGGGAGGCCCAATTTTGGGCCTCTCATGTCAATTGGGATTTGGGTCTGGCCCAATTACCCTAATGTAACATATACCTAATTTCCTTAGGTAATCTATACATATTATGAGCTGCCAATTACGGCGCTCATCACCATATGCTTACAACCTCTACGCAGGGAAATATTCGAAAAGCACGTAAAACTGCTTGGATTGCGTAAGGTTTAGAAATGGGATGTATATGTGATAACATTTTGATATTAGAAAGTTACATTTTGTAAGCGAAAGAATTGCAACTGAGTTTATGATTAATCGACGTCATAATGTTTTGATTACATCAGATTTACTGTCTATAAACTAAGTCGTAGGAGGACGCAATCCTCTGCCAAACTATGTCGAATCTGGGCCTTACCTAATCACACTGGTACGATAGTCTTGTAGTGGAGAGAGGCCTCTACCAAGCAAGACTGACTAAAAGTCAGGGGGATAAACCCGATTAAGTAAAACGATTATCTAGTTTCGAATTAACTCAACGTGTTCATCATCATGCCACATTCTG
The DNA here is from genome assembly GCA_036873135.1 of Clarkia xantiana subsp. parviflora. Classification (NCBI taxonomy): domain Eukaryota; kingdom Viridiplantae; phylum Streptophyta; class Magnoliopsida; order Myrtales; family Onagraceae; genus Clarkia; species Clarkia xantiana. The sequence continues at coordinate 10,565,113 of JAPTYO010000012.1, read as the reverse complement.
GGCCAGATGAGAATCTGTGATAGCATGATTGACATATCCCTTTCCTGTCAACCCATAAGGTTCATGTATTCTATCAACGCGTACTTCATACTACGTGTGCCCATTCGACCATGGGGTCACAGCTCGGTTGTGCTAGGAAGGAATCCTCGTGATTCTGGCGGGCGTAGTCTTCTTCACCTCGAGCGTGTGAATGATCCCAGGAACCTTATGAACAGGCACCTAAAGTATCCTCACAGACTCAGAACTCATATCTGTTGGATCACGGCTGGAACTCCTTCGCTCCACGTAATCCTGCAAGAGGGGAATAGACCGGGCGGTGACCAGAATCTTTCTCCGATGCTTAAATGATTATCTCAATTATCTCAATAAAACTGGCAAGCAAGAGTCTCAGTATCTCGTAAAAAACGTATCGATCTGAGGTAACTTATGCCCTTTTATAGGCGAAGAGCTACCTCAGTTACCTGGTGAACCGCTGGGGCGGTTAGCCCACGTTCCGCTTATCTCGGCCACGATCCCGCCTATCTCGGCCATGATCTCGCCTATCTCGGCCACGCTCCGCGTATCTCGGCCACGATCCCGCCTATCTCGGCCATGATCTCGTCTATCTCGGCCACGCTCTGCGTATCTCGGCCTCAACCTCTGATAGCAAGTCCCGACCAGTATCGGGGACTCCAGAGTAATCTCATTGTGTCACCGCTCGGGGCCCCTCGTCATCGTGACAGGGCCAACATTCTCAGGGATTCATCATCGTGGCCTACTTAAAGGCATCTCATCGGGGCCTACTTAAAGGCATCTCGTTGGGAGCGTCCAGCTCGCATGTCGGGGCCGACCTTGTCGGGACCCTTCACCATCGGGACTCCTCTCATCGGGACCCTCCGCATTGGTCTTCTTGACCTCTCTTAGGGCCCAGTGGGCCTATTCACCGTTTACTCGTCGTTAAAGGGCTTCACGGCTACAGCGGAGCCCATCATTTGCCCCCAAGACATGAGGGACTTACAGTTCGTCGTGTCTTTAAACTCCCGACCTCCCGATATCGATATCGGAGGCTTTTCTCTTGAAAAAATTTCTCGACACGGCTCTTCTCGTCCATGGTTCCTCGATACCTCGAGGATAGTCACCAAATCCGAGAAGACTCCTCGGTTACTCAGCCATTAAATGCAGCAGGTGACGAAGCGACGGCTTTGGCACCCGTGCCTGATTTTTCGCGCCTGCTTTTTCTGAAAAAGTACTTTTCAGGCCGTTTCATCATTAACGTCTCTTTCCATTCTGCCCCCCTTTATCTCAACGGCTCAGATCAAAACGTTTCAACTTCGACGACTCAGATTAAAACGCCGTTTCACTTATCCCTTCTTCTATAAAACCCTAATACTGGGCACTGTTCCTCTTTTACCGCTTCCGCGATTTCAAAAGCTCTGCAACTCTGAGAACTCAAGCTCTTCCTTGACTTTCCATTCTCCGTGTCTGGTAAGACTTCCTTCTTTGATGTTAGCGTAGCTTTTCCCTTATCTTTGATTAGTTTGCCTGCACTTTTTCCGAAAAACCCAATATGCCTTTCATTGCCATGGCTGATTTTCAGACAGCGGATCCAGTTCCGAGGGGAGGAAACCCTTCAATTTTGATTATGCTCCCAACAAGATCTCGGTGACTGCCTACGACGCAGCTCTCCGAGAAGGATGCATTACCCAAACCTGGAGCCTCGTCTTCCTTATTCTCGCCACCGTGCCTCGGGTGACCCTGTGGTCACTCGTCCCGAGGAGGGGGAGATATTTGTCTCTACGGGGCAGATATCGGCCGGGATCCGATTCCCCTTCTGCGGGAACTTGGTTGAGATGTGCACCCACTACAAGACGCATCCAACTACATTCTCCCCACACGCCATCCACGTGTGGAATGCTTTCCAGGTCCTCTGCTACCGCCAGAAGTGGGTCTACAGCCTCCAACTCTTCAGAACCTTCTACGGGATGAAGTGCAACGAGGCTGGGGTTTGTGCCTTCTATCCTCGGATGCCCAAGTGGAACAAGGTGCAACTTGCACTGTGCAGCTGGACCAGCGACACCTGGAAGGTTGTCAAGGGTCGGGGACTCCTAATCGACACGGGGTCCGATAATAGCGGGTGGAAGAGGAGCTACTTTTTCATCAAGAACTCTTCGATCCCATGGCCCCGATGGGAGGTGGAAGCGGACTCTCCTCCCGCTTATCACACTTACTCTGACGAAGACTTCCAGACCCTCCATCTTATCCAGCTTTACCGTTGGGGGGATTCCTATACTCCCCTCGATGCTAACTCTCTAACGGAGCGGGACTTGGTGAAGGCCGGGATCCGTCTCCTCGACATAATCTCTGGGGGTCAACTCTTCGACGGCCCCTCCAATATGGTTCCCTAGGTAATGTTTCTGATCTCTGTTTTCCATTGTTTGCAGCTAAGAAGGTATCCGTGCTGACCAATCTCATCCTTAAGCAGGGGGAGACCGACGCTGTCCAACGCCCCGCGCGGAAGAGGAAGTCGGCGAAGAAGGCTGCTGCTCCGTCGGGATCTCCCTCCGCGGAGAGGACTAAGCGGAGCCGCGTGGAGGTGGACAGACTCTTCTATGTCCAAAATGCTGAAGAAGGTAAACAGCTCCGCCTAGCTATTAAATCATACAGTTTCTAAGGAGTTGGTCCCTTCGATCATGGAGGCCCGCATCGAAGAGATTAAACGTGTCCTCTGAGGGGAAACTCCCCGCATCCTCAAGGCGGGCTACTACAACTACCACGGGAAAGACCAATATGTTTCTCGGCGCGTCGTTTGGTGTAAGAACCCTGATCAACTTCCTGACTATATTTCTGAAGCATCTCGTCCTCTAGGTGCAGGTCACTCAGGAGCTCAGTCGGGTGCTGGAGCTTCAGCAGGGGCGTCACTTTCCGGTGCTCGAGGTGGAGGAGACCTCTCTCAACCTCCTGCCCCGATGGGATCGGGGGCTGGAGAAACCCCGACAGGCGATCAATTTCGTCGGGTGGAAAATCTGGACTCCTCCGAGGAGACAGACGAGGGCACCGCCTTGATTCATCGTCGGAGGACGGGCAGTCCCCACTGAAACCAACCCCCAAGGGGCTGCCCCCTCACCTTCTCCGCAGAAGCATTCGCCCATTCACAACGTTACTCCCTCTCCGACCCAGGGCGAGTCGGAGATGCGCGCCTCCGCGACTCCCGTCGGTCCTCCTCCTCTCCCTTTGGACGGGAGCTTCTACCATGTCTATGATCCCGCCCAGAAGGCTGCCCCCTGGACCCCGATCCAAACGCTGCAAGGGGTCCAGCTTCGACAGGGCGACACATACCCGGAGCTGGGTCTGCATTTGCTGGCAGGCTCGGTTCTGCCATCTCTGAGGGTTCAGATCTCCCTGGATCGGGAGGACATCCGCGCGGATGTTCACGCAATGGGTATCCGTCGGATAGAGGTGAGGTTCCTATTTTCACTCCTTCATCAATAAGGCAGAATATTCGTATGCTAACCTTTTCTTCTTTCCTTCGCAGGAGATGGCGGACATCAACCACTCCTTCGGGTACATCTTTGCCCTCGAGGAGGCTCTGGAGCAGGAGCGGGCAAATGGGGATCCCGCGGTCATAGCCAAGCTTGAGGAGGATCTCGCAGCCTTCGAGTCTTCGAGGGGAAAACTGGCTAAAGAACAGGCCCTCCTCGATCGAAAGACTTGGGACCTCCAAAAGCAGGTTCATGACTTCGAGGTGCTGCTGAAGCGGGAGCAGCAGGAGCGACAAAAGGATGCAGAGGCTCGGGACAAACTTGTCCTCGAGAAGAAAGCTCTGGAGCAGGAGATTGCTGAGGTTCCTGATCGGCTGGTCGCGGCTGAGACCAAGGGCCGGGAGGATTATCGGGGCTCTGAGGACTTCCAAGCTGACGCGGTGAAATTCTGCACCGCGGAGGTGGAGAACACCCTCTTCAATGCGGTCGAGGAGCTCCATCTAGAGTATGGCGACGCCATAAACTTCGACAAGTCTGCGACTCTCGCTCCCTTTGCGAAGAAGTACTTCGCCCTCTCTGAGGAGAGTGATGAGGGAACACTCCCGCGGGTGTTGAAGACATGGCGGAGCTTCCAAGTGCCGATCCTCCGACAGTTGACCCCCCGATAACCGATTCTCCCGCAGCGGAACCTGTGGAGCCTTCTGCCACAGATCTCGTGGATCCTGCTCCCGCTGATTCCGACAAGGACCAAGCTTAAATGCTCTATCTTCATAGTCCTTATAATTTTCCTTTACTTGTAATGCATCATCGGGCCTTTGAGCCCTCATCAACATCAAACTATCTTAGTTCCGATTTTCATTGCACTTCTCAAAGCGACTTAACTATGCCACTTAAGGCGAAACCTCGCCACTTAATACATTTCAACACATCACTTAAGACGATTTAGCCCACACCACTTAAGGCGATTTAATCCCGTGCACCACTTAAGGCGACTTAATAACACTTAGAATAAATCTAAGAACCATGCATCACTTAAGACGACTTAACAACTTGCACCACTTAAGGCGATTCAGCAACTTGCACCACTTAAGGCGACTTAACAACACTTAGAATAAATCCAAGAATGATCTGATCGGAAGCAACCACTTTATTCATTGATGGCACAAAATCTGCTTACATCAAATCAAATGATAAATAACTTACACCACTCAAGGCGATTTTACATCGGGCACCACTTAAGGCGACTTTTCATCGGGCACCACTTAAGGCGACTTTTCATCAAGCATGACATTTCTTCAAGTGTTCGCCACTGAAAGAATGCTTCAATACTCTGCCATCGAGGTCTTCCAACTTATACGCATTCGGAGCTGGCATCCCCACGACCTTATAAGGTCCTTCCCATTTTTGTGACATCTTGTTGATCCGATCCAAAAGGGTGAACTCGTTTTGATGCCAGACCAGCTCCCCGACGAAGAACTGTCGGGACTTAACTTGCCGATTGTAATATCTGGCCGTAGCCAAACGCATTCGAGCCTGGAGTTCATCGGCTTCCCGCCTCTTTTCCTCGAGCAAGTCCAATTCCAGACGTCTCATTTCATCATTCGTCAAAGGCTCGTAGTATCTCATCCGATGGGACGCCACAGCTATTTCCACGGGAGCAACGGCCTCCGTGCCATAAACAAGGCCAAACGGAGTCTCCCCAGTTGATCGTTTGGGTGTTGTTCTAACAGCCCAAAGCACATTTTCCAGCTCGTTCAGCCATTTGCCCTTCAAGGCATAGACCCTTTTCTTCAGGCCATCCATCACGATTTTGTTTGCTGACTCGACCTGTCCATTAGTTTGAGCATGATGGACAGAGGCTGTCCGATGCTCGATATTCAGCTCCTCCAGATACTCCTTCACTTGAGCCCCGTTAAACGGAGGACCATTATCGCTGATCAACACCTTAGGAATCCCGTATCTGGATATAATATGGGTTTGGAGAAACTTGACGATTTGGTTCCCCGTCGTCTTGGCCAATGTCTTAGCTTCTATCCATTTCGAAAAATAATCAATGGCCACGAGCAAATACTTACACTGACCTTGTGCCTGCGGGAGGGGTCCCACCAAGTCGCTACCCCACTGCGTGAAGGGCCATGCACTCTTGATGGACATCGGATTAGCAGCCGGAGCCACGATATTCGGGGCATACCTCTGGCACGCATCACAAGATCGGACTAACAACGTCGCCTCCTTGCTCATCGAAGGCCAGTAATAGCCCAAATTCAGCACTTTCCTCGTAATGGATGGGGCACCTTCGTGACAAGCCGCGACCCCTTCATGCACCTCCCTAAGGATCCGATTTGTATCGGGCTCAGCCACGCATTTCAAGTAAGGATTTGAGAACCACCCCTTTTTGTATAGCTGATTGTCCACCACCACGTAATTAACTGCGATCCGACGTATCCTGTCAGCTAGTACTCCATCATCGGGGACTGCCCCCGTAGTCAGATACGCGACTATCGGGGTCATCCAAGTGGGTTCCTCCTCCGACCCTGCTTCAATGGCACACACCTCCGACGGGTCGGTGGTCGATAAGATCACCTTCTCCAAGAAGTGCACCTTCCGATTTTCCTCTAGGGGTGCCCCCAAGGCAAATTTGCTCAAGGCATATGCTTCCGCATTTTCCTCCCTCGGGATTGCCTCGATGTCGAAACTTTTGAAGCTCTCCTTCAAGACCTGCACCTCGCGAAGGTACTTTCTCATCATCGGGCTCTTCGCCTCATATCGTCCTTGGACTTGATTCACAATCAGGCCCACGTCACATTTTACCCTTAGGTGACCAACTCCCGTACCTTTGGCAATTTTGAGGCCTGTAATAAGAGCCTCATACTCAGCTTCGTTGTTGGTGGCCCTAAACGTTAAGGCCAAAGCGTATCGAAGGGGCTCACCCCCGCCTGGTGGTATCAATACGAACCCTGCCAAGTATTTTCCTCATTTGGCTGTTCTGATTGCTCTGCCATTTCTGGTTGCTCTGCTATCGGGACCTTCATGTTTGCCCCCTCTACAGGACCCGCTTCTTCCAGATCGGGGGATGTAGACTCTGCTATGAAATCCGCCAACGCCTGGCCCTTAATAGCCGTTCTCGGAGCAAAGTGAATGCGGAACTCACTAAGCTCGACTGCCCATTTCACTAATCTCCCCGACGCATCAGGTCGGTTCAAAAAATTCTTCAGAGGTTGATTCGTCAACACAGTAATCTCATGCGCATGGAAGTAAGGCCTCAACTTCCGAGCAGTAATGATCAACGCAAAAAGGTACTTCTCAACGGCGGGATAATTCATTTCAGATTTGGCAAACGCCTTGCTTACATAATACACGGGGACTTGATTACCCTCGACAATCTTCACTAAGACAGAGCTAATAGCAAACTCAGAAACAGCCAAATATAGATAGAGCGGCTCGCCTGGGATTGGTTTCGCCAATGGCGGGAGGGTGCGAAGGTGCAGCTTGAGTGCCTGGTGATGGATATACGCCCAATTTGAACCCGTTGACTTCCGAATCGTTTTATTTTTATCACCCCGTTAATTATTGTAAATCGAAACTTCAACCCGAACACTTCGCGAAAACACCAACGGTCCGGACGAGGCCGAAGCGCTCGTCCGGCCAAGTTAGACTCACCTAGGTGAGGTCGGGTGGCCACACCCGACCTCCCCTAGGGGAGATCGGGTCAGCCAACCCTATCTCCCCTAGGAGGGGTTGGGTGGCCTCACCCAACCCCTACCCTTGGGGGTCGGATTTTCCTTCCCCCCAAGGGCCCCGGCACCATTCTTGGACTCCCATACTCGGTTTATTTCAGCCAACCTTCTCCGTATCCTAAGGTCTTAATTACGTACTTAAAGGTTAATTAACTGTGTTTAAAGGTTAACGATGTCATTAAGCCACCTTAATGACACCGTTGCCTATAAATACCACACCTCCACTATTCATTCGATCATCTTGGCAAGTTGCATAATTTTGCTCTGACATCTCTCTAGCTTTATCTCTCTAAAACCGTACTGACTTAGGCATCGGAGAGGGTTCATCAGCCACCCCCCCCCCTCTGTGCCTGGTATTGCCCCTCTTGCAGGGCGCGAGAAGAAGAGAAGCTAAGGACGGAAGGACACAAGCTAGGACAGCATAACCCGAGAGCTTCGAATCCGCGACATCTCCAGTGAGGAACGAGACTTGAGTCGACAGCCCGTTGACCCTAGACTCGGAACCTAACACTTGGCGCCGTCAGTGGGCTTCGGATAGAAAGCATGGCAATAACAAGAGCAATGACGAACAGCATGCTGTCTAGGCACCACCGCCCACCCGGGGGCAATAGGCGAAGGAGAGAGCCTATACCCCCAGGAAGGCAGCCCAACCCAGGGAAACTGCCAGTGCAACTAGAACCTCAAGGAACCCCACAGGCTCCCCAACACAACAACCAGGAGGGAGGACCCTCACGCCCAGCTGGGGCTGAGTCCTCCACGGCCTCAACCCCTTTGGCAAGGAGGCCACAAAGAGAGAGGGAGCAACAGGGAGTTCCATCCCAACACACGGCACCCCCTGAGGGATATTACTATGAAGCGCAACCCCAAGGATACCCGTATGGGATGCCGGCCCAAGGAAATAACAACCGCGCCCACACAACATACACAAGGCCGGCATACACCCAGGGGACAAATACAGAAGCTCATGAAGAGGAACAGATCCCAACGGAAGAGCACCACTCGCACCCTCGAGCAGGGCAGCGAGAGGAGCAAAGAAGAAATTACCAGGAGCCACCCCCAGAGGGAAGGCAACAATTCGTGCCTCCTAGGCAACAGCAGAACGCCAGGGCTTACACCCCACTGGGGGCGGACAGACAAGCAAGACCTCCATGGAGGCAAGAATTCTATGAAGTACCCCAGCAGGGACACCAAGGATACACCTACAGTCCGTATCAATACGGACAAGGGATCCTGGCAAGCCCAATCTATAACTACGGAGGCTACCAGAGAGATTACACTCCGACACCGATATTGATCACTCCGGAAGAAATAGAGGCAATGATAACAAGGAAAATGAATGAGTCAAAGAAACACGGCTTGCATTGTCTAAGTGACAAAACGAACCACCCTTTCACGAGGGAATTGGAGATGAGCAAAGTGCCGGACTCCCTGCATACAATCCAGATTGCAAAGTACAATGGCAAGGGAGACCCTTTGGAGCATATTCAACAGCATGAAGCCTCCCTATTTGGGAGAACTACTGATGAAAGATACAAGGCACTCCTATTCCCAAACACCCTATCGGGGGTGGCCTCACACTGGTTCTTTAGCCTACCCTCTGAGAGCATCCACTCATGGGAGCAGCTAAAGGCGAAATTCCTTCAGAGATATCTAGGAGAAAGGAAGCTCCTCAAAGGAACAGGCTCCATCGATGACGTGAAGCAAGAAAATGATGAATCCTTGGCCAATTACTACACTAGGTTTAACCAAAACATAGCAGACATCCAGGGCGACATCACTGAGGGTGAGATAATACGAGCCTTCATTAGAAACCTAGGCTGTTTCGGGTCCACGCTGGCAGAAAAGATGGCCAAGAAACCAGCAAGCACCTTAGAGGAGCTAGCAGGTAGAGTAAAAACTCATATAGACCTGGAGAGGCACAGAGCAAGTAAGAAAGCCAAGATTCAAGCAGCTAAGGAAGACAATGCAAAGCCGAACAGAGGAAAGCCACCTCAGGCACCTCAACACAAAAGGCAGCAGGAATGGCGTCCGCCCCAGCAAAGAAATCAAATGGGCGAACCACTCAAAGCTAGGGAAATCAACGTCATCAAGTTCATCCCATTGAACGCCACTCCAGCTACCGTCCTCAGAGAGATGCGGAATCAGAAACTCTGGTCACCCCCTGCAAGGTGGAGAGCCCCAATGGTGGGGACACACAAGGACATATGGTGTGATAACCATGAAGCATACGGGCATGACACGAACGAATGTTTCAGCCTAAAGCTAAGCATCAACAATGTCATCCAGAGGGGAGAACTAAAGCAGTTCGTGGATCATGGGGGCAACAGCATACAATTAGGGCCATCATACAGGGACAAAGGCAAAAGCAAGGCAGACTACAATCCTCCACCCAACAAGAGAGGAACCATAAACATGATACACGGAGGAGTGGCATCAGGTGGCCCAACTGCTAATGCAAGGGAGGTTTACGCATCAAAACTGAGTTCAGTGCCAAGGTGGAGGAAAAGGCCACGAGAAGGAGAGGAGATGAAGATTGAATTCTCGGAGAAGGACAAGAGCCACATTGTCTTCCCACATGACGATGCGTTAGTCATCACGATAGACATTGATAATTTCGATGTAAAGAGAATACTGGTAGATGGGGGCAGCTCGGCAGACCTCCTAAGCCTAAGGGTCCTAGAGGAAATAGGGAAAACAAAGGCAGACATCAAACCAGTCAACTTCCCGCTGGTCGGCTTCTCAGGGGCAACAAGTTACCCCCTGGGAATGATAACACTGCCAGTGACCATGGGCCAAGGATGGACACAGCTGAAGGTGAACATTAACTTCTTGGTGGTTGAAAGCTTGGGAGCCTACAACGGGATCCTAGGAAGAACAACCATAAACCCATATGAAATCGTGCCATCCACCGTACACCAGAAACTGAAGTACATCACTGAGAATGGAGTTGGAGAAGTCCTGGGTGACCAACGCACTGCAAGGCAGTGCTACGTCAACTCCATGAGACGGGGATCACACAAGACAGACACAGTGGCAATGGTCATGGTAGGAACCGACCAAGACAACAAGAAGGTGATGAGGAAACAAAGGCAAAGAAAGATGAAGAACGGAGTTGCACTCTGCTTGAGCAAGCAATTTTTTCAAAGAATGGCTAAGAAGAAGCACATGCGCAAGGCTGTAAAGGTAACAAGCATACCTTGGCAACCAGAAACCGCACAAGGAAGAAGAACAAGGGACTCCATCATAAGAGGCTTCCGACACATTGATGACATCAAGCAAATGCCATGGGAGCCAGTGTCAAGCTACTTCGAAAGATTCTCCAGTTATGGTGCCAATATGGACATCACAAGAGGAGAAGCCGTCAGAGCCTTCATTAGAAACATGCATCCAAACTCATTTGAGGCCAATGGAGGGCTTTATGAGATGGTCATGACAAATACGATGAGACAGCTCAAGGAAAGGCTAGACAAGGCGTTTGCAAAGGAGATGGAGCAATGGGATGAAGTCCCGGAGAAAGAAGGAGAGACTGACACACTGGAAGGAGGTGTAAATTTCAAATTCACACCCCTTACAGTGAGCATAGAAGAACTTTTTCAGAAGTACCTCAAGGAAGAGCTACCCATATGCAGGGAGGAGGGCAAGGCCTTCCTAGGAAGAGATGCACAGGAATGGTGTGAATATCATGGAACCTGGGGGCATCAAACCAACAACTGCATGGTGCTGAAGATAGAAGTGGAGGAAATGATTCACAATGGAGGCCTAAAGGAGTACGTGGCAACAGACAAATTGACCACCCCATATCCTTAGTTTCATATTTAGCACTTTGCATGTCCAAGCTTTCTAAGTATTCCAAAAACAACTTTTGAGAAGGAGAACTCACGAAGTTACTCCAACTCTACAACTATCTTTGATTTCCTCCAAAGGGTGTCTTGACCCACCCAAGGCACCCCATGTGTACAAAAAACATGAATGCTCTTAAGGGAGTAGGATTTCCTTCAAAGGTATTTTCCAATGAATGTGGTGATATAATCATGAAGTTATCCTTACACAGATATGACTTCAAGTCAACAACAGATTCGACGCCCCCAAGAGCGTATCTTGAGAGTAGTTCTAAAACTACGAACCATGTGCCCTCCGGGAGCCTATCCCGTGAACAGATTCGACGCCCCCAAGAGCGTATCTTGAGAGTAGTTTCAATACTACGACCTTCGACGCCCCCAAGAGCGTATGTTGAGAGTAGTTTCAATACTACGACCTTCGACGCCCCCAAGAGCGTATCTTGAGAGTAGTTTCAATACTACGACCTTCGACGCCCCCAAGAGCGTATCTTGAGAGTAGTGTTCATAATACGACCTTCGACGCCCCCAGGAGTGCATCTTGAGAGTAGTTTTTATACTACGACCTTCGACGCACCAAGAGCGTATCTTGAGAGTGGTTTCCAAAAACTACGAATTCGACGCCCCCAGGAGCGTATCTTGAGGTAGATTTGCAACCTACCAGATTCGACGCCCCCAAGAGCGTATCTTGAGGTAGAAAAAACACTACCAGATTCGACGCCCCCAAGAGCGTATCTTGAGGTAGATTTCAACCTACCAGTTTCGACGCCAACCAGGAGCGTATCTTTGGTCTAACCTGTGCCCTCCGGGAGCCTATCCTGTGAAACGTTAAGTGCCCTCCGAGAGCCAGTCTCGTGAACAGATTTCGACGCCAACCAGGAGCGTATCTTTGGTCTAACCTGTGCCCTCCGGGAGCCTATCCTGTGAAACGTTAAGTTCCCTCCGAGAGCCAGTCTCGTGAACAGATTTCGACGCCAACCAGGAGCGTATCTTTGGTCTAACCTGTGCCCTCCGGGAGCCTATCCTGTGAAACGTTAAGTGCCCTCCGAGAGCCAGTCTCGTGAATAGATTTCGACGCCAACCAGGAGCGTATCTTTGGTCTAACCTATGCCCTCCGGGAGCCTATCCTGTGAAACGTTAAGTGCCCTCCGAGAGCCTGTCTCGTGAACAGACTCGACGCCCACCAAGAGCATATCTTTGGTCTAACAATACCATACATACCATTCAAAGGGTATCAGAAGAGAGCATTACACCATACTAAGAAGGATCCCATGAGAAAGTAATTTCAAAGTAAAGTGATATGAAGAACACATAATGTTTTTTCTTGAATGAAATAGCAGGTATGGCATGAAGGAAAACACGAAAGAAGGATAAGTAAAGGAAACACACCATGGGAAGAGTCCATAATCAAAGGAGTACATACAAAAGCATACGAAGTACCAATATAAAGGCAAGTGAACCACATAGCCAACGACAAAATACGAGAAGAGAAAGTAACACAAAATCTACAGCAGTCCCAAAAGATACTCAACCCATCAAAGGGGAGAAAGAGTATGGTTATATATACAAAGATAGCAGGATGTAGATACATCAATCAGAGCCTTCGGGGGAGTCACCCTGACCCCCTGAGGCTGAACCACCGGCAAAGATGGACGAAGAGGAGGAAGAGTCTGAAGTATCGATATCCACAGGCGTAGCATCCACCTGTGTAGGGGCAGGCTCGTCTGCAACAGCAGCCTGACCCCTAAGGACAGCCATGTAACCAGTAGCGTATGGCCCAAAATCACCAAGATCGCCAACTGGAAACTGAGGATCAATGCGGAAAATATATCAACCAGATACTCACCAAACTGGTTCATCTCCTGAGTGAGCCGCACGCTATAGTCAGCAGTGAAGGCAGAGGAAGCCTTGTACTCAGACACTGCGACAGTCCTCTCCTCCGCCCGGCACCTAGCCTCCAACTTCCGCAACTCCTCAGAATGGAGTGAAGATGCAACCTCAGCCTCCCGGCGTAAGCTACCTACGGTAGTCTCAAGTAAGGACACTTGGTCCCTGAGCTCCTGCATCTTCAGATCGGATAAGCGCGCCTTCTCAGCAGCAGTGGCGAGCTCCGCCTTCAGGGAGACCTGGCTGTCCTCAAGAGTCTTCTTCTCGTCAGATAGCTCGAGAACAAGGGATGACATGTTCACCATGTCAGACATACCCTAAAAATTTAAACAAGAGATGAGCAACTGGAAAACCAACCACATAAAAGTAAAAAGGAGAAAGCAAGGAACAACTCACAGGCACATAACGAGAGAGTACACCCTGAACAAAGCGTCGGGTCTCCCCAGGAGACTTAGGCTGAGCAGCACGATCGCCAGGGGGGATGGCACCGCGAAGTACGCGGATGCCAACCTCAGGAGTCCGCAAAGAGGAGACGCTATCAAGGTGGAACTCCTTCAAACCAGCGAAAGGAGTCCACTCAGACCCAACGACATCTTCGTCAGTAAGACGTGCGAAATCCTTCCGACTCAAAGCCGGAGGCCCACCTATACAAACAAAGCGAGTCAAAGGAAAATATAAACATAGAAACATCAGCGACAAGGAAGAGATCGAACCTGACGACCGTGCCCTCGGCTGGGGGGCAGGAGAACCATCACCAACAGGTCGCTTCCCTTTATCAGCTCGGGAAGGCGCCTCTTCGACCACCATATCTTTATCGCGAGACAGGGTCGGGGGACGAACAACAGGCGAAGGAGGATCCGCAGCCTTCTTCCTCTTGACAGTCGAGGCCCCGGCCTTAGAGTCAGATCTCCGCGACTTGGACTTAGAAGGTCCAGAGCCCTTGCCTACGGAGACAACCCTCTCGGTCACCAAGGGAGAGTGCCCTAGCAATGTTAGAAAAACAAGATAAGGAAAACACAAGTATACCATAAAGAAGCAAACAGGAGGAAGTATACCAGAGGCCCCAGCCTTCTTCCCAAGCATGGGGGACTTCTTCAGAGTAGAGCTAGATGGAGCCTTCCTCTTGCTCAGATCGACCGGTGCTGCCTGCACGTTATAGGTTTTTCCGTGAAACCAACCTACAAAGGAAAAGCAGAAAGTAAATAAAGATGAGAAGACTAAGTAACATACCGAACCCCCGGAGTCAGGAGTCAAACTGATCCCTGCCTCATAAAGATCCGTCTCGGTCACTAAGGACACAGGGGAAGTATGATCGGGTCCTGTTACTCTCGTATATCGTCTTCATAGTCTCTAAATCCACAGGAGAGAACTCCCCGAAGGCAGGCCGGCCATCTGACCGATCCTCATTCAAGACCGACCAAGTGACATATCGATCCGTGATGAAGAAATAATGCTTGGCCCAGTGACTCGCCGAGTTGTCACTCCGGGCCACGAAGCGAAGAGAGGTATCCCACTCGACCCGACTCAACCCGAAATCAGCAAATCGGGAATCCTTGAGGGACGGATGGAGAGTTACGAAACTCGCAAAGCCTACCTTCCTCTGATATTGGAATCGGTAGAAGCATCGGAAAAGAACCAATGAATACTTCCAGGAGTACCAGTGGCATAACACCCGGAAGCCCACCCAGACGCGGAGGGCACTAGGAGCAAGGTTCACAGGAGAAATCCTAAAGAACCTACTCAACTCTACGAGATCATCGCAGTAAGGCAGCCTCAACCCAAATCGAATCTGGGAGGGGTAAACGACGACCTTCCCCCTAGGGGGCTCTGTCACCGTCTCGCGGGTATTCCCCAAGGAAGGGAGGAAAGGATATAGAAGCTCATCTAAGGGACAGATATCACCTAAGGTAACGTGCTCATTATAATCAGACCTAGTCAGGTGGTTCTCCAACAGAGCAGCGAGACCTAAGTCAAAGGTAGCAGGAAATCCCAAAGTTCGAATCAAGTTTCGACTAACACCCCAGCTCAGATCGCAACACTAAGCTAATGATAGGAAAGGAAGATCACTCATCCTTCGAAGGATGTAACGCCCTGCAGGGTCTGTGTGCGGGGACACCACCAGGAATACAGTACCTGCCACGGCATGACAAATGTCAAAACAAGAAAATTTCCGAAAAACCGGGAGCACCTCGGCACTCGACCAACGACAACAACCAAAGATCCGAAGACACCCAACAAAGATAACAAACATGAGCCAAGGACACCACGACGACCAAATCGAACAACTCCGTCTGAACCTAAAGTCAGTTTTCGGGCAAAATTACCATTACGCCCTCCAACGGAAATCAACACACAAATGGCGACTCGACATCAAATTCAAAACGGGGATAGTTTAATCGGACAAGAAACTATCTCCGGACGACCGGCCAAAATTTTTTCCCCAAATCCACGACTATCTACGGCTATCCACGGCAATCACACATTCAACCAAGTATCGGCAATCAAGTATCGGCAATTCGAAAATCAACATTTTACGCGATAACGGAAAGGAAAAGAGTGGACCTTCGGAAAACCCGACCCGATGTGATAAACGGGTCCGGAAATTGAACCTCGGAGTTGGCCGGAATCAGCCCCACGCCGGAGCCTCGATATTCCCGCCGCCGGAGCCGAGCTACGCCTATCCCCTCCTGTTCCGCCGCCGTGGCCGCCCGTCGAAGCTGCAGAATCCTTCGCCGCCGACGGAATCAAGCAGCGCCGGAGTCCACTAACCTCACCTCCGTCGTCCTTCGCCGGATTTCCAGTCGCCTTCCTCCGCGTCGCCGACGTCACCGCCACGCCGCTGGTCCTCCGCCCGTCCTTCGCCGGCCCGCTGCTTGTCCCCCACGCCGCCGACGTCGCAGCCCCGTGCCGTGCCGATGATTCCCCTCGTCCGTGCCGGTCGGAATTTCTGGTCCACCACCAGAATTTTGGCCGGCCCCCCTCCCTTGGTGTGCAAGAATGTCACTCTTGGTCTCCAAGTGTGGGAAAAGAGGAAAGGATGATAATGGTGGCTAAGTGAGGTATTTTCCTAACTCTCCTATATATTTGAAAGGGGGTAGGGTTTTTTAAAGTGGTCTAATCACAACCCTCCATTTAAAATTAAATGAGATCTAAGGGTTAAAGAAAAACTATCACCTTTACCTCCCTTAGACTATGATTAAGTATATCTCCACTCAAGTTAACATCCCATAGGTTTATTCTTGAGCATCCCATACTTAGAAAAAAAATTAGGCCAAAATTAAATTTTTCTCCACTTAGGCAAATTCCCGGCATGAAATTGAAGCATAAGTCACTTAGTTGTATTCGTATTGCATCCCTATGCAAGCATGTATTTTTCGAGTATACGCCCGTAGCAAGGATAGATTTGTTACTCCCACCTCAGACGGATGCGTGCTTAGACACGTGTCCGTGCTACTCTGACGTTTACAATTCCTCTATCTCATAAGGCAGGGGACAGAGTCAGAGGCACACATCCATGGGTAAGCAAGCATTCAGACGAAAGGTAAAACCCCGGTTTCAAATTGCGCGTGTCATACCGTCCTAAAATAGAGTCAATCAAGGGTTAGGCCATTGGTTGACTCGGGGGCATGTGATGGATATACGCCCAATTTGAACCCGTTGACTTCCGAATCGTTTTTATTTTTATCACCCCGTTAATGATTGTAAATCGAAACTTCAACCCGAACACTTCGCGAAAACACCAACGGTCCGGACGAGGTCGAAGCGCTCGTCCGGCCAAGTTAGACTCACCTAGGTGAGATCGGGTGGCCACACCCTATCTCCCCTAGGAGGGGTTGGGTGGCCTCACCCAACCCCTACCCTTGGGGGTCGGATTTTCCTTCCCCCCAAGGGCCCCGGCACCATTCTTGGACTCCCATACTCGGTTTATTTCCGCCAACCTTCTCCGTATCCTAAGGTCTTAATTACGTACTTAAAGGTTAATTTACTGTGTTTAAAGGTTAACGATGTCATTAAGCCACCTTAATGACACCGTTGCCTATAAATACCACACCTCCACTATTCATTCGATCATCTTGGCAAGTTGCATAATTTTGCTCAGACATCTCTCTAGCTTTATCTCTCTAAAACCGTACTGACTTAGGCATCGGAGAGGGTTCATCAGGCACCACCCCCCCCCCCTCTCTGTGCCTGGTATTGCCCCTCTTGCAGGGCGCGAGAAGAAGAGAAGCTAAGGACGGAATGACACAAGCTAGGACAGCATAACCCGAGAGCTTCGAATCCGCGACATCTCCAGTGAGGAACGAGGCTTGAGTCGACAGCCCGTTGACCCTAGACTCGGAACCTAACACCTGGAACGCCTCTTCACACTTGACAGTCCACTCAAACTTCTTGTTGGCCCTCAGAACTTCAAAAAATGGCATAGATTGGTCACTTGCCTTGGACAGGAAGTGATTCATTGCAGCTAGTCGGCCATTCAGCACTTGCACCTCCCGATGATTTATCGGAGACTGCATCTCCTCGATTGCCCTCAGCTTTTCGGGGTTCACCTCAATTCCCCTTTGGCTTACCATAAAGCCCAAAAAATTCCCTGAATGCACTCCGAAGGCACACTTGGTCGGGTTCAAGCGAACCTGATGAAGCCTCATCCGCTCAAACGTCGTGGCTAAGTTGTGAACATGATCCTCAGCCTGTCGGGACTTCACCAGCATATCGTCCACGTAAGCCTCCATGGTTTTCCCCAGCATGTCTCCGAACAGCTTGTTCACCATCCTTTGATAAGTTGCCCCGGCATTGATCAATCCAAAGGGCATGACATCGTAATGATAGATGTCACTATCGGCATAAAAGGCAGTGTGGGGGGCATCCTCCTTAGCCATCTTGATCTGATTATAGCCCGAGTAAGCATCCATGAAGCTCAGCAATTCATGTCCCGATGTAGCATCTACCAACTGGTCGATCCTCGGAAGCGGGTAACAATCCTTCGGGCAAGCCTTATTCAAGTCGCGGAAATCAACACACATCCGCCATTTCCCATTGCTCTTCTTCACCAGGACCGGGTTGGCGACCCAAGTCTGGAATCGGAGCTCCTTGATGAATCCAGCATCGAGCAACCTGCCCACCTCCTGCTGGATCGCGATCCTCTTGTATGCGCCCATCGGACGCCTCTTCTGCGCGATAGGCTTGATCGCGGGATCAATCTTCAACTCGTGCTCAATCACATCGGGGCTGATTCCTGGCATGTCACTCGGGGACCAGGCAAACAGCTCCTTGAACTCCTTCAACAGCTCAATCAATTCTCGGGCCCTCTCGTCAGACAGGGCGGACCCGATTTTCACCTTCCTCTGAGGTCCGTCAATCTCGACCTCCTTCAAATCCTCTATAGGGGCGGGACGCCCAAACTCCTCTTTGGGATCAGTATCGGTCTGGAGGATGGTCATAGCCTCCCGTCTTTTCCTTCAGGTGGCATTAACATAGCACTTTCTGGAAGCCACCTGGTCGCCCTTGACCTCCCCGACTCCGTGATCAGTCGGGAACTTCATCTTCTGGTGAACCGTCGAGGCAACAGCCATCAGCGGGTTGATGGTAGTTCTCCCGATAATCGCATTGTAAGTTCCCGCGGACTCAACCACCACGAAGTCCACATTCCTCCTCTCCGCTTTCCAACCGCTACCGAACTCCACTGGTAAGGTGATCATTCCCAGCGGATAGGAGGTAATACCAGAGAATCCAACCATCGGGAAGTTCACCTCCTTCAAGTCCTTCTTTGTTTTCCCCATGGCTTCCAGTGCATCCATAAACAGAATATCGGAAGAGCTCCCTCCGTCGATCAAAATTCGCTTCATTTCGTATCCATCCACGTCCAGGGTCACGACCAAAGCATCATCATGTGGAGTCTCCACTCCAACCACGTCCTCCGCTGAAAAGGAAATCACCATCTCTTCCTTCGCGGTCCAGGATCGGGACCTCTTGCCCAACACCACAGCAGCGGAAATTCTAGAGGCATAGACCTCCCGAGAGGCTGTGGTGTCACCTCCCGCGGAAAATCCTCCGTGAATCACATTGATGGTGCCCCGCTTCTCCTTACGGGCACCAGAGGATTCTGGCTCCGACTTCTTCTTCTTTGGGGACCGATCGCGGGATCGGGAACGGGACTGCGATCGAGATCGGGAGCGGGAACGACACCGCCTTTCAGCCACAAACTCCTTAAGCTTCCCCTTCTGGATCAGCTTTCCAATCTCCTTCTTCAACTCCCGACAATGGTTAGTGTCGTGACCGCTGGCGCGGTGGAACCGACAGTAACGATCGGTGCGGGATCCCAAAAATTCTCCTTCCTTCTTCGGGGAGGTACCGGGAGATACCCTGTCGATCCATCACCATTAACACCTCTGCCATGGAGCTATTTAGAGGGATGTGGTAGTCCTCCCGCTTGTCCTTCCTCGGGGGACGTCTGTCCTCCCTTCGTTCAGAACGACCTCGACTCCGACTGCCCTCGGATTTATCCTTCCGCTTGTGGTCGTCCAATGGCTTGAGCGACTGCTTCCCTTTATTTGACTTCGGAGGGTCAAGTTCTCCAGCAGCTATCTTCGACTCTTGCACGTTGATTTGCTGCTTCACCCTCTTCTGCAACGCTTCCATGTTCCACACAGCCTTTTCAGCCACGCTGTGCATCAGGTCGGAACCATAGGGGGCTGTCAGGTTCCGAAGGAAGGTGCGAATAGTCTCTCCCTCTGATATCTCCTCATCGATCTCAACCACATTGGTCGTGTACCGCTGGTAATAATGCGCCAGCGATTCTTCGGGCCCCTGCACCACCT
Organism: Clarkia xantiana subsp. parviflora; assembly: GCA_036873135.1. Lineage (NCBI taxonomy): Eukaryota > Viridiplantae > Streptophyta > Magnoliopsida > Myrtales > Onagraceae > Clarkia > Clarkia xantiana. Next base: position 10,545,380 of record JAPTYO010000012.1, on the reverse strand, counting down.
GGGCGAGGGACCTCACGCTCTTCAAGAGGCATCGACGACCCTGATACTGCTGAATAAAACGGTCGTGCATGTCGGCCCAGCTGGAAATGCATCCCGGGGGCAGGCTAAGAACCACGTCAGGGCCCTCTCACCAAGTGTACCTGGGAACAGCACACACACAATATCGTCATTCGGGGCTCTGCCCAGACAGGCCATGAGATGCTTCTGGACATGACGAACTGGATCTCCTTCGCCATCGTATTCCTTAATCGTGGGGATACCCAGCCCTGGCGGGGCGAGGGTGTCTATCAATCGAGGAACAAAGGGATGAGTGGATCGATCCCTCAGTTCCGACATCATCGGCTTCTGGTCCCCCATGCAAATGTTCACGATCTTCACCACCTAGTCGGGGGTGATGGGACCATTAAGGGGAATGGTCTTGTGCTGCACTGATCCTGGCCCATCGATCACAAATCGCTCCGACTGAGCGGGCTCTTTTCCCTTGTCCCGATTTCTGGGTTGGGCCTCCTGTACATTCTGAACCTCCCTTGGCGGAGGCGCCTCCTCCTGTCTCTTGGCAGCCTCTCTTCGCTCTAGGAGAGCCTCCATGGCCTCTAAGAACATCGGCATGGCATCTGCCACAACCTTTGCCAGGTCCGCGTTTGGAGGAGCATTGGGAGCATCCTCCTCTCTATTCTCTTGGTGTCTAGCTGTGTCCTCGGGGACTTCGTTGTGCCCCCCTGTTAAGGAAACCTCAGCAGGGAGATTTTGGTTCTCAGCACGCTCTGGTGGCCCTGAATTCAGAGTTCCGGCAGGATGACGGGAACCACCAGATTGTCCTTGCTTTCTCTACTTGCCAGCCGCCATTGAACGAGTAGAGGTCATTGTTGCTTTTCGTTGCGATTCCCACAGACGGCGCCAATGTTGGATCACGGCTGGAACTCCGGTACGGTCTTGACGGCGATCCGAACTCCTTCGCTCCACGTAATCCTGCAAGAGGGGAATAGACCGGGCGGTGACCCAGAATTCCTCTCCGATGCTTAAATGAGTATCTCAATTATCTCAATAAAAATGGCAAGCAAGAGTCTTAGTATCTCGTAAAAAAACGTATCGATCTGAGGTAACTTCTGCCCTTTTATAGGCGAAGAGCTACCTCAGTTACCTGGTGAATCGCTGGGGCGGTTAGCCCACGTTCCGCTTATCTCGGCCACGATCCCGCCTATCTCGGCCATGATCTCGCCTATCTCGGCCACGCTCCGCGTATCTCGGCCACGATCCCGCCTATCTCGGCCATGATCTCGTCTATCTCGGCCACGCTCCGCGTATCTCGGCCTCAACCTCTGATAGCAAGTCCCAACCAGTATCGGGGACTCCAGAGTTATCTCATTGTGTCACCGCTCGGGGCCCCTCGTCATCGTGACAGGGCCAACATTCTCAGGGATTCATCATCGGGGCCTACTTAAAGGCATCTCATCGGGGCCTACTTAAAGGCATCTCATCGGGAGCGTCCAGCTCGCATATCGGGGCCGACCTTGTCGGGACCCTTCACCATCGGGACTCCTCTCATCGGGACCCTCCGCATTGGTCTTCTTGACCTCTCTTAGGGCCCAGTGGGCCTATTCACCGTTTACTCGTCGTTAAAGGGCTTCACGGCTACAGCGGAGCCCATCAATATCTAAGGTCAGGCTACATCAATATGGTTCATATCTAATATGGTATCAGATCTATGGTTTTTCAGCTTTGGTTCATTTTTTTCGAGAGGATCTTTGCTTAAATCGAGCTTCAATCTTGAAGATCAAGCATCGATTCATTGGATTACTTGAAGATCAAGTTGTTGCTTCGTCATTTCGTGGATCTGCTGCTCATTATTCCTGTTTTGGATTCAAGATTTCTACATTTCAGTTCCAGCAATTCAGCTTGTTCTTCAGCCGTTTTTCAGCTTTTTGCTGTGTTACTGTTTTATCGATTTGAGAGTTTCTCTTCGATTCTTGATCGATCCTGTGATTTGGATTCGATCGGGTGTTGTTTCTCGAGTCTGAGATCGGTAGCTTCTGCTGGATTGATCAGTTCATCACTCTGGAATTTGGATTGTTGCAGCTCAGTTTCTGCGTTCTTCATTTTTGCTGCTGCTCTGTTTCTGGCAGCCTCTGTGAGGTTTGATTCTCCTTGATTTGAAGAGTTTTGCTTTGATTTTGCACTTCATATGCTCTCCTTGCATCATTGCGATTCTTCTGTGGACTTTGTGCAAGATTATGAAGCTTCTTTGGAGGTAAATCTGATTCAATCTTAAATTTCACAGCTTTTGACTGGTTGAAGTTTGATCTTCAAATTCGAGCTGGATACTCGATTATATGCTGGGATTTGAGTTCGCATTGGACTCTATGATTGATTCCGAGCTCCAATTTGGAGTTTGTTGCTGTGGAATTGTCCAATTTTGATTCGATCTTGGTGCTGCAGTCTGTTCTTGGTGCTGCAGTATTGTTGCTGCAATTTCTTCAAATTCGATTTGGATAATCGATTATTTGTTGCAATTTGGACTGGATTTGTTGTGCCTTATGGTTTCTATTGGAATCAAGTTGGTTTGTTGTTCGATTTCGACATTTTGGAGTTGAATCGAATTTGTTTTCATGAAGAACACCTGGAGAATACCTTGAAGATTTGAAGATCTTCATATGCTGCCCAGATTTGCATAATCTGGAAAATTTTGCGTCTGCCTGGTTTCGAACCCGCGACCTCTGGCACTGTGCTGTGCTCCCTCCGTACACCGGATTTTTAGCATGGAGTTGGCTCATTTCGTGCACACACATGTGCTGGGCACGTGCCTGGGCTCTCCTGGGCCATTTTGTGCGAATTTGGGGCTTTTTTGAAGTTTTGTGAAGTTTGGGGGCCATTTTCCGAAATTGGATTTTTGAGGGGCCATTTTGTGAAGTCCAGGTTTAAATGTACCTTGACAATGAAGACCGGGTTTAAATGTACCTTGGCAATGAAGACCGGGTTTAAATGTACCTTGGCAATGAAGACCGGGTTTAAATGTACATTGGCAATGAAGACCGGGTTTAAATGTACCTTGGCGTTTTGTGAAGACCGGGTTTGATTGGACCTTGGCATTTCATTCATCATCAAACTTTTCTCTCAAATTTTCCTTTTATTTCTTTAAAAAGGAATAAGAAGGAAAAGATGGGGGAATATAGATGTACATACTTGTACATTCATAGATAGGTACTCATACTTGTATAGATACATGGTACCTTAGGTTGACTTGTATTGTTGACTTAGTTAGTTAGGATTACACTCCTATATATAGTAGTCTCCTAACATGTAATACTTGGTTATATCAATTATACATTCATATTCTATATTGCTTATGGTTCAACCCTCCTCTCTAGTCTATTAATACAGGCTCAATGCTCGCTTCCCGGCGTACGAGCGTAGTGCTGAACAAAAAGGCCCAGTGACCACATCTTTGGAAACCAGTTTGGTTTGACTGAGGATAAGAGCAATAGGGATGGTCAAGTTCACCTATAATTCACCAACTCTTGTATTCACTAGGTGGCCACCAACCGGATATTAGTTGAAGGTTGTGAATACTTGTACGGATGCCTTGGAGAAGTGTTCCTATGTGGAAACTAGGTAGAAGGAGAATTATCATTTGACCTAGGATACAACGCGGTACTATATAAATGTTATTTATAACAGGTTGATTAGAGAAAAGGGAACCAACGTTCCACGGGCGCTACAATACTCCTAACAGATGAGTAGCACGATGCACGTCGTATCCGTCGGTCGCACGAAAAACCTCGTATGAATTATTCAGAAGCAAGGACCGGATCAAAGGAGTGAAATGTTGATGCAGATTTGGACGACAATACATTAACAGGCACCCTCCCATTCCGGCGAGAGGGAGCTGTAAGCATATGGTGATGGGCGCCGTAATTGGTAGCCCATAATATGTATAGTTTACCTAAGGAAATTAGGTACATGTCACATTAGGGTAATTGGGCTAGACCCAAATCCCAATTGACATGAGAGGCCCAAAATTGGGCCTCCCTATGCATGTGGCCGGCCGAAACCCTAGGAGGGGTTAAAGTGGACTTTTGTCCACTTTACTCCTTCTATATATATGGGATGTTAGGGGTTTTGTTAGGGTTAATCATAATTCCTCCCTTGTGGTGATAGAGAAAACCCTCTCCCCATAACACACATAGTACGGCCGAACCACTCACCACCTAAGGGTGTACCAATTTGCTTTAGAGCAAACACTCAAGAGATCTGTCCCCTTACCAAGAATTGATCATAGGCTTTGCTGTGGAGAATATACTACGCATGGCTTCCTTAACCAGAACTTCTACGGGTGCCGACCGGAAGATCTTGGACTCCCTGCAGAAGGATCTTGGGACTACAGACATTGTTTGAGGTATGTGCGAATCTTCCGCTGCGTAATTTCGATTACTAGCATGTACTGCGATTTAATGTCTGTAGTGATTACTCCCCGTAATCTAACAGTCGGTAAAATGACTCTCTCACTTAATGCCTTGAACGAGAAGTTTGGCAAGACATTCATATCGATAAAAAAAACATCAACTGGCATAGTTTGTAAACATAATGTTAGAGTTCAACAACGAACGTTCCTAAGGGATGAAAGTAGTTGACTCACATCAATGTAGAACTATGTTCCAACAAAATCGGTCAAACACGACGCCATAAAAGCTAAAAGGAATGATAACGAGTTAAATCTTATCATCATTCGACATTAACTTGTGCATTAAACAAGTATTTGAACCTATAGTATGATAACTACTCTTAAGGATACATGTTTAAATTAACTTGTAATAATAGTGTCGTGGTCGAACATGAGACGTTACATTCCTTGAGGACGAATTTCCAACGCTTGGTGAAATGAAAACGGACGAAGTCTTGATAGAATTGGAGCAGGATAACGATGATAGTCAGGTCCCACTTTCTTCGAGCGGGAGATTTGAGGCAGCAATACAAGTGAATGAAATGGTAAATGGAGATGTGGACATTTTCATAGTAAATCCAGTGGGAGGAGCCAATCCTACCACACAAATCACTGTTGATGCAAGTGCGAATCAAGTTGAACCTGATAATCACCTAGCCGGACCGATGGATGAAAATCCAATAATGCCACAACTACCCATTGTTCCTAGTGGGAGTGGGTCAACCAACTTGGTTCTAGGTCCTAGTGAACAAGGAATTAATCTCGGAGGTAGAATCCCAAGACCAAGAGGCCGTCCAAGAAAAGTTGTAGGTTAAGGTTCTAGCACTGCCCTTGTTCCCAGTGGGAGTAATGCTCCGATAGAAAGCATTATTCCGAGTGGGAGCAACGTTCAGACTCAAGATGGGATTAATGAGCCTAGACGAAGTCAAAGGCATCAAACTTCTCCCAAGAAGTATCCCATTGAGAAGGGTGAAATATTCACTCTAACTTCTGTTGACGAACCGGTAACGGTTCAAGAAGCGTTGAAAGGACCTCAAGCGAAGAAATGGAGGAAAGCAATGGAGGAAGATATCGAATCAATGAAAGCCAATTCAGTATGGTCTTTAGTTGATTTACCTGCTAACCGCAAGGCCATAGGGGCAAAGTGGGTTCTGAAACTGAAACTCATTGTTGATGTCGAGTGATACAAAGCTCGATTGGTTGCGAAAGGTTACACCCAGTTTCACGGATTGGACTTTGATAATACATACTCACTGACTGTGCGGTACACCACAGTCAGGGAAATCCTAGCCCTGGTCGCATGCCTCGATCTAGAGCTGCACCAAATGGATGTTAAGACCGAATTCCTCCACGAAAACCTGTAGGAAGAGATCTATATGGAGCAACCAGAGGGTTTCATTACTCCTGGTAACGAACGTAAAGTTTGTAAACTCCAAAGATTCATTTATGGTCTTAAACAATCGTCTCGGCAATGGTACCGCAGATTCCAAGAGGAGATCGTTGGAAACAGATTCGTGAGTCTTCACGAGGATCCATGCGTGTATACAAAGACTTCCGGGTCTAAATACGTCATCTTAACTTTATACATGGATGACATACTCATTATTGCGAACGATGTGAGTTTCATGCATGAATCAAAGTCTTGGTTGGCATCTGTATTTGAGATGAAAGACATGGGAGAGGCTACGTACATCTTGGGCATTAAGATTGCTAGAGGTCGTGCCGCCCGGAGATTATGTCTATCTCAGGAAGCCTACATCAACAAGCTGTTGAAAAGGTTTAGATTACAAGATGCCAAACCCGTGGAAACGCCGGTAGTATTCGGGTGCCCGTTGTCAAAGCGCAACAGCCCGAAGAACCAGCAAGAGTGTGAACAGATGAGGAGTGCAGGGTATTTAAGCATGGTCGGAAGTCTCATGTACGCCATGCTTTGCACTCTTCCGGACATCTGTTATGCTGTGGGCCTAGTAGCAAGATTCCAATGAGACCCTGGCTATAAACATTTAAAACATGTAAAGCGGATCATGCGATATCTGAAAGATACTGCTGACTACGCACCGTGCTTTGAGGGCTAGAAGTTAGAATTGACCAGATTCAGTGACGCCGACCATAGTGGCGATCCAGACGATCGTAAGTCCACCACATGAGGAGTATTTCTCCTTGCTGATGTCGTCATTTCATAGATGCGCAAGAAGCAATCTTGTGTCGCGCTGTCTACAATGGAATCAGAATTCGTTGCTCTCTCCAAAAACGCACAAGAAGCGGTCTGGCTGAAAAGGCTTCTTACTGCGCTGCTTGGTGGCGATGTCGGGAGTAAACCTGTGAAGGTGTTCTCTGACAGTCAAACAGCTATTGCGGCAGTAAATAATCCAAAGTACCGTAGTAGGACTAAACACATTGATGTGAAATATAATTATGTTAAATTCATTGTAGAAGACAATATAATCACTTTAGAATACTCGCCCACTGATGACATGGTGGCAGACCCATTAACTAAACCAATACGCAAAGACGCATTTGAAAAACATGTTAAACTGCTTGGATTGCGTAGGGTTTAGAAGTGGGCGTATAATCTGTGATAACATTTTGATGATTGAAAGTTACATTTTGTTAAATGAAAGAATTTCAATTCGAGTTTATGATTCATCGACGTCATAATGTTTGAATACATTACGGTCTATAAACTGAGTTGTAGAAGGACGCAATCCTCTGCACAAATTATGTCGAATGTGAGCCCTGCCTTTTCACACGAGCACGATCGTCTTGTAGGAGAGGGGGACCTCTGCCGAAGCAAGACTGGCTAAGAACCAGTTAGGAAACTTGGTTTCGCAAAACGATCATTTGGTACTGTTTAACACGACGTGATCTTCATTTTTCACTTCTTCGGTGATGAACTCCGTTCGTCATTAACCACATTCTGGGCCAGATGAAAGTCTGTGATAACATCATTAACATATCCCACGCCTGACGATGTTCGGGTATGCTATCGACGCGTGCTTCATACTACGCGTGTCATGTTCGACCACGGGCTCATGCTCGGTTGTGCTAGATAGAATCCTCGTGATTCGGATGGGCGCAAACTTCTTCACCTCGAGCGTGTGATTGATCTCGGGAGCCTTATGAAGAGGCGCTCGAAGTATCCTCATGGACTCAGAACTCATATCTAAGGTCAGGCTCAATGTTCACTTCCCGGCGTATGAGCGCAGTGTTGAAGAAAAAGGCCAAGTTACCACGTCTTTGGAAACCGGTTGGGTTTGACTAAGGGTATGAGCGATGAGGATGGTCAAGTTCACATGTAATTCACCGACTCTTGTATTCACTAGGTGGCCACCAACCGGATATTAGTTGAAGGTTGTAAATACTTGTACGGATGCCCTGGAAATTATTCCTATGTGGAAACTGGGCAATTGAAAGAATTATCAGTTTACCTAGGATACATCGCGATACAAATTGATGTTTTTAACAGGTTGATTTGAGACAGGGAATCAACGTTCCGCGGGCGCTACAATACTCCTAACAGATGAGTAGCACGATGCCTGTCGTATCCGCCGGTCGCATGGAAAACCTCGTATGAACTATTCGGAAGCAGGGGTAAGATCAGAAGAGTGAAATGTTTATGCGATTTGGACAACAATACAGGCACCCTCCCATTCCGGCGAGTGGAAGCTATTAGCTTATGGTGATTGGGCGCCATAATTGGAATCTCATTAATATGTATATGTTACCTAAGAAATTGGGTAAATGTCACATTAGGTAAATTGGGCTTGACCCAAAATCTCAATTGACATGAGATGCCCAAAATTGGGTCTCCCTTATACATGTCTGGCTGAATATTACTAGTGGGGACAAAGTGGACTTTGCTCCTCCTATAAATCAGGGGTGTTAGGGTTTTCATTAAGGTAATTCACAATTCCTCCTAAGTGGTGATTTGAGAGAAAAACCCTCCTCCCTAAATACCTAGTTCGGCTGAACTACTACACCAAGGGTGTGCCAATTTGCTTCGAGCAAATCACTCCGGAGATCCGTCCCTGCCAAGAATCGATCAGAGGCTTTGTTGTGGAGCTAATACCGCGTAGGACTTCCTTAACAAGAACTTCTACGGGTTCCGTCCAGTGGATCGTGAACTCCCTCAGTAGGATCCTAGGGACTACGGAAAAGACTTAAGGCATGTGCACATCTTCAGCTGCGTAATTCTAATTACAAGCATGTATCTGTGTTTATGTTTTCGTAGTAATCTGCCCCGTAATCCAACAGTGGCCTCTTCATCCAACTCCTTTCTCCTCCACCGGTGCGCGATTATGGGGTTGCAAAAGAAATAAGCGGATGAGCCAACCGAATTGATCCATAGAAGAATTGGAAGAGCCGAGAAACCTATTGGTTTCCTGGAGAGCTTCAATTCTCTAGAAATATTTTTGTTTCCTACAGAGCTATCTTGGTGGCTTGCCATCTTGAAAATTGACAAAGCTTTAATACCCACCCTAAATTGCTATTGGATCTCTCGGTGCTCTACCAATGCGTCTGAAATGATCAAATCTCTAGATGATGATGTAATAGAACAATCAGGTGCCGATAAGATGAGTGATAGAGATGAAAAGGATACATGAATAACTTATGAGAATATCTTAAAATGGAGGTGCATCCTTTGCCTTGGTAGAAAACAGTTTGAATAAGAATGCTTCTAGGGAACTTGATAGACGCTTCGTTTGTTGTAGACATAGAAACCGCTGATTTTCTAGGCATATAGAGAACCATATGTGCTGCTAATTACTAAGATGTGGAGGTTGGTTGAAGAACCCTAAAGCCAATTTCAACCAGTGTTTTGAAAACCGGACCGGACCTCAAACCGGCAGAGTAACCGGTTTGCGGTCCAACCGGTTCAACCCGGTCGAACCCGGTTCTAGTGGCGGCTCAATCGAAAGGCATGAAATATACTTATTTGATTTGCCCAGTTCATTATTTTGTCCTATCTCATCCCCTTCAATCCAGGCTGGCATCCACTCCCTCCATTCATGGCTTTGGCAACCTGCTACCCCCACAACCGGTGGCAACTCGTGCATCCTCTCCTTCCATACAATCCCTTTCTTCTTAGTTTTAACTTTTACCTCAACCCCTTCTTCTCTCTGTTGATACTGATAGAGGCGGCGATTTAGGGTAAGCCTAAATCACGGTGAAGAAATGATTATCTCCAGCTAAGGAATGTAGATCAAACAGCAGTTGTGTGCTTGACTTTGAGATCGGCCAGTTCAGCCCGACCCTGATTTAATCGCCGTCACTGATAGGAGCTGAAAGGTGTAGGTCCTGCTTAGTCTCTCTTCCCCTAGTAAGATCTGGGGCAACTCCTGCCCCGAACTCCGCCTCCAACCCCCGCCCACCACACCGGCGGCCCCAATCATCAACCCCAACCTTCGATCGGCGATCACTCCATGAATGAGGCGTGGAGCGGCGCTTGAAGATACATGTAATTTTTTTAGGGTTTCTGATTTTCCGGTCCGACCGGTGCCGATTTACACGGCCCGACCCGGTCGAACCCGGTTTTTACTTAAAGAACCGGGTTCGCTGTGCATTTCCTTTGTGTGCATGAATCGGACCGTTCAAATATCCGGTTCACGGTCCAACCTGGTCTGACCGCCAGTCCGGTCCGGTTTTCAAAACACTGATTTCAACACACATTGGGAATCAACCAACGAATTGAATTCCTGAGGATGCGTGAGATTAATTACATACCAATAAAGTGGATTGCACACATAGAGAAATAGTAAGCGGTTGCTTTCAATGAATTCATTGAATTTGAAGAAAATTGCACAGATGCATGGAAACTCTTTCCTTAACTCCTTCTTGTTGGAATTGGTAAGCTTAAAATTTCAATCCCTTAGCTCCTTAAGCACTTTAGTATTCTCTCACCTTCGGAATTTATATAATATATAGATGATGATTGGAAAATGACAGTGAATTTGTAAAAGTTAGCCACAGCCACAGTAATTTTTAGGGTTAAAAATCTAAAAACATGTTCAGGTTTCACTCATGTTGAAATTCAGTGTCTCAGGATTAAAATATTATTATGGATAGTTTCAGGTTTCATTTTTGTCAAAATTTGGTGTATCCGCGGGTCTTTTCCTCTCCCTTCAATCATTTCCATCAACCCACCCGCCCACTCATAATCCATAACTCTTTACTTTTCACAAAATCGACAAAATTTCCTATCATACTTAAACATTCAAAAGGATTTCTAACAAAGTGGTTTGGAGTGATTTCCAGCGACAACGGAGTGGGAATTATTGACACGTATGTGGACAACTTGACAGGTGGGTCTCACGGAAAGGGAGCATGCATGGGAGTTCGAATTTGACAGTCGACTGTACCTAGTGAGTCTTTTTCTATCGTAGGTGCTGCTATTTTGGTTGATGGGGATGGGTGCTTTCGAGGAGCGTCTACAATCAGGTTCTCTGGGTCTGATCCCTTACTAGCAGAGGCTTTGAATGCTAGAGCAGGTCTTGCTATGGCTCGAAGATTTGCCTATTATCCAATTTCTATGCTGGTAGATTCAGAACTTCTAGTGAAAGCATCTAAGGACCCAGGGAGGGCTCCAGTAGTGGTACATGGAGTTATTACGGATATGACTTCTCGATTTGCCTATTTAGGTGTTTTATCTGTTTCCAAGGTCCATAGATCGGTTGTTAGTTCAGTGCATGATCTTGCTAGGAGATCAATTTTGTTTAACTACTTTGGTTGCTGGTTTTTCCAAGATTACCCCATAGGTTTAGGTGTCAGACTGGGGTTCTTTAGTTTATGTTCTTGTTGTTGTGTTTTAACTGGGTTTCGTCGGGATTGACTTTTCTAAAGTAATCAAGGCATAAAAAATCGATCAAATAAATACCAAAATGAAACTAGGACTATCCATATTAACATTTTAAACATAATAGGCCAAATTTTAACATTATGAAATCTATAACTATATTAAAATTCTAAACCTCAATTGTTAACTGAATATTAGTAGGATCGCGCGAACGCAGACCCCCTCTTTCATAAATTATGACGTGAACTCTACCACTTGGGTAGATTCTAAGCAAGCACACCTCCAAAGTGCAATGGAGGTCACTGGCCTAGCCCATGAGTATTCTTGTTCACCCATTGAGCCCGTCCAGGTAAGTATCTAATCAGATGTCCCATCCGCTTATTTTATTATCTGTATCATTATGCTTCTTCCTTGAAACCTGGCGATGTGGTACACTGGTACTAACTAAGAGAATGCACAAGCCACAAACGTCCCCTTATTAACAAGTTTGTCGGCCCAGGATTTTACATTTTCTGTTTGGGCCTATATAAAGGAAAGGCCCGTTGAAAACAGAAATGGATCTTCACCTCAATAAGACCGTAAAACATCATTATTCTAACGACCATAATCATACAGTCGTACGTTCAATGGATTTTCTATTATCTCCTGCTGTACGTATATATATATTCTGATCTATTTCTTTCCTTTCTCAGAAGTTAGGTTATGTTCTCCTTGCAATTATAACGGATATCTATCTCTTTTTCATATATATATATATACTACACCCAACTATATTCATTTTCGACCAAAATTAGGCCCGATCCTGCAGGCCAACTAGCTAGTCCTATACGTACGTCTTTAATTGATTAAGATTCATTTCTCATTTACATTTAATAATATTTTCTGTACAAAACAATAACTACACAAATACGTAATTTCAATATATATAGCTAGGTAAGGTTGGAAAATGTTACACCATACATCATATATATGTGATTATGATACCATAAAATGAATCCGCAATTGTTATAATCATCAATATATTTAGACAAATATTAATTTTGCTGTACAATTATAGTATCTGACATAATTGCACCATCGTTGACCAACATGGATGGACAAAAGGAAAAAATATCATACGTTTCTAATGTTAATGAGTTGATGGCACGTACGGTAGTTGGAATGGAAGTTGAGGGTTCTCCCCAAGGATGAAAATTCAACTTTCGAGATTGTCGTGTTTCTAACACTTCTAATGATACACTAAATAAAATAATGAAAATTATATCATTGATTTTGTTCATAGTTAAAGTATATGTAACTATATATATAGATACAAGACTTTATCTATAACAAACATTAAGGGCACGTTTGTTTGCCGGTATTGCAATATCTTAATACGGATATTAGCTAATACCTTGTTTGTTTACACTTGGTATTGGTATTAGCTAATACTCAATTATAGGAGGAATTTGGTATTAGATTATACCAACTAAAAGTGATGTACTAATAAATACCAAACTCAAAATTACTTATTTACCCTTAACCTTATTTAACATACAACTACCCCAACTTCGGCTCATAACATCGGCCACCGGCGACCCCCCGGCCGGATTCCGGCGACCTCCGGCCGGACTCCGGCAATCCCACGGCCAAACTCCGGCGACCCCCGGCCGGCCTTCAATTATAATAATAATTAAAAAATGTATATATATATTTATGGGTATTTAGGTCTTTTAGACATTGTATTATGATATCCTAATACAAAGTTCATTCAAACATTGTATTAGGATATCCTAATACATGACACAATCAAACATTGTATTAGCTAAGCATGTATTAGCTAAGCATGTATCAACTAATACCGGTATTAGGATATCGCAATACCGGCAAACAAACGTGCTCTAAATCTAAAATAATATAATAAGGAAAACATAATCTGATAATATATTAAGTATATATATATTCATAATCTAGATTTATCTGAATATAATAAGATATATTTATCTCTAATATATCTTATGTCCTTATACACTACATATACACATGCACCTATTGGTTATATGGAATTGGTACGATAGCGAGAAATGGCACATTAAAACTTTTTTTTTTTTATATATATAAGATTGTTTTAACAATTTCAGACCAGAAGCGTTAATGTTAAAAGTTTTTCCCAATGCGGCGTTTCTAACAGAATTCGACATCGGATCGCTCCTAGAAAACAACTCATTTGACACAATATACAATTCATTTGGTATAAGCATTATATTGTATGTTTTTTTTCCAAGATCCTTTTATATATTTGTCAAAAGGAGTAAATTATACATAAGCATGAAAAGACATCAACGTGACCAAAACATGCAAATATATATATATATATATATATATATATATATATATATTCTAAAAAAGAAATTATTAAACGAGTTGAATCATCATCATCATCTAATGATTGTGGACTGATGGTTTTGGGGTTCCACAAATTTTGGGCCCAAATTCGTTGGTTTGTGAAAAAAAAAAATGGGACAATTAATGGTGGGTTTATATATTCGACCATATATAAAAACATGTAGAAACAATATAAAAGAATATAAAAAAAAATTGGTTTCTCAACCTTCTCTCTAGAAAACCCTTCGTCTCCCCCACTTCCCCGAAACCGTAGCCACCTAGCCTACTTCTGTTCTGCATGCTCCGCCGGTCCGCCCCTTCTCCTTCTCAGCACGCAAGCATCTCCACTCGCCCCTGTCAGTTTTGGTGAGTCCGATTATTCTCTTTTGTCCTATTTGTCTTATTCCTTTTGCCGCTTGGTGTTTCCGATGACCACCAGGGTTGCTCAGTTCCTTATCCCCCACGCCCCCTGACACCGCCAATCATTTCAATCATGCACGAGGAAATAAAACGCCCCCCGGATATCTCTGATGGTTTCTTCTCCAAAAAGGATTTCCTTCCTTCCACTCCACTTCTTCATCGAATATTCACCTCCGTTCAAGCAATTCCGGAGAGCAAAACTATGGTAAACTAGGATCGTGTTTTGTTTGGCCGATCATTTGGCATACGCCGCGATAGGGTGGAGAGTATCCGCCGTTTCACAAGGTCTCAGTGGCATCTGCCTCAACAAGTAGAGGGACGACGCAGAAACGATGGCCTTTGGGTGTTCGAGTTCCCCGATGAACGCCAAGCCCTAGAAGTCCTCCAGAACGGCCCCTTTCAAATTGAGGGTTTGATGTTCGTGCTAACTAGAGCGGACCAGCAGACTCACCAAATCAATTTCGACTTCACAAGGGTTCCGATCTAGATCGAGTTGCGAGGAATCCCTCCACACTTAATGAACGAGGAGAATATCACCTTGGTAGCTGAACGGGTTGGGACTATTGATCGAAGGGATTTTGATGCAGCTAGGGCACGGGACATAGCTTACCCTAGAGTCAGAATTCTCCTAAATTTCGAGAAACCCACTCTTCCATCTGTGGGACTTATGGAAGGTGAGATCCATCATGAGGTTCTCATTTGCTACAGAGTTGTTCTCCCTTGCAGACGATGTGGGAGACTTGGGCATGCACTATCGGAATGTCACCTACCGGACGAACAAGTCCTACTAGCTTTGAACACTCGCCTTCAGAAAGCCTCTCAATTCCCAGGCATCAGACCGGTGCATGTCCTCACACTGGATATGTTTACCTATGGGAATAGAGGTAGCGGCCCCCTCAACTTCTGGATCCCCTACAATGATGATCCTGCCCTAAACGTGCCTGCTACCGAAGGCCCTCGACCTGTTCGCCATCGACAACCGGAGAATGGCGATGCTGAAGCACCCAACCACCACGTCCAACGTCAAGTTCCTATAGTTCCCAGATCACACCATCCTCAGGCGGGGCCTTCGACATCCACTCAGCAGCCACATGCTCATCCTAGCTTGGTCCCTCCGGGATTCCCGACCTTTCCCTTGCCTCCTGGAATGTTGTTCCCTGCGACGACGACCTCTTCTTTTGGTGAGTCCTCCATATTGAATAGTACTGAATCTTTGGTCCGCAATTTTACTGGTTTGGGGTTTCCTGCTGCAGGTTCTCTCAGTCCCGGTGTATGTTCCCATATTTGTGCCTACCTGGTTGCCACCTCTGGTACAGCCACAAGAAGGGGGTTCCCACCAACCTACCCAGGCGATTACCACTTGCAGGACTTCTCTACCTATAGTGGTGGCACGGCCAACCATTCAGCCGAGTGGTGGCACAACCAACCAGCCAAGGCCAGAATTAGATCGCAGAGTTATCATCTTGGAGGAGGAGAACCAAACAATGGAGGAGCATATCAAAAATGTGGAGGAGCATGTCCCAATTCCTCCACCATCTCCAATGGCGGTCGAACCATCTGAGCCAGTAGTGCAAGAACCAGCTAGGGCTAATCCCTCTGTTGCCCTAGCGAATTCCCCCCTACTAGACCAGTCAACGGCACACTTGGCGCGCCTTGCACCTCCATGAGAGTCACAATCGACGACGAATTTATCTCGGATCACATATTGGCGGAACAGCTGGTGCAAATGGAGCAACTACACATGCTCACACAGCAGGTGCCTTCCCCACAGCTTGCTCCTCCACAGCCAGCAGTACCAGTGATGGAGCCTTCGAGTGTTTCTAAACACTGGTAAGGAAAAGAACCTATGGTGGAGGAGGAGGAGGAGGCCCCAAGCAGGAAGCGTAGGCGTACGTCCTCCCTCATGATCCGAGAGCCTTCTGACCACTCTCCTCGCCCTACATACTCACAGCCACGTCAGCCTAGGGGAGGGAGAGTATTGCAGCATACATCGGTCACACCCCACACACCTACTAGCCAGGTACCAGATTATCAGTACTTCTGTGATTGCTTTCAGCAGTTTGGTTTCTATATTTTTCGAGCTTGGAAATTTAAAGCATCAAAGATTGCTGGATTAGGGTTTAGACAAGCGGTAGACACTCAAATACCTGCTAGCCATCTTAGGTTTCATGACAGTTCCCTAGAGGATAGTTCTTTGATCCAAGATAGTGCTGCTACATTGGCGGATCTGCTGGGGAGGCAGTATCCGCAATCATTATGAGTTTCCTAATCTGGAATTGTCAAGGTGCGGGAAGAGCCTTGACAATGAGACTAGGGCTGAGCATGGGACAGATGGGCGGGCTTTTTCTAAAAAATGGCCCAAGCCCTAAAACTAGGGCCACTTAATGGCTGTCCCGGGCCCTATCCCGAGCCCTAGCTAGTAGGAAAAGGCCCGCCCGTCACGGGCCTACAGGGACTAGGGACAAATGGGACAAACCCAAATTCCCATCCAAGTTCAAAAAAAAAAAAAAATCATACTCAATTTAATTAAACCATAACCAAACATAGAACAACAACAAAGTTCAGCACATACCACAAAGTTCACCATAAAACACCAAAATCACTCAGAACACCAAGTTCAACACATAACTTGGTTCTCCAAAATAGTTCACCAATGACTCCAAAATTAAGTTTTACCAAGACTCTAACTCAAAGTCACCAACAATTCTGACATAACAAGTTATAAATATAAATCCCAGATCAAATGGAACTTCAACCCGAGCCATCACTAAAGTTAACTTAACTAACTATAGTTTATAGCTGATTAGTTAGCAAAAAGGGACGGGACGGGTCTTTTGGGACTTCGTAAAAAATCCCTAGCCCTAGCCCTATCCCTAGTTGAGAAGATAAGTCCCGCCCATTAGGGCTTGGGTACATTTTTGGGACGGGCTTTTTGGGACGGGCTAGGGCGGGACGGGCGGGATTTTGAGCCTCTCGGGATATTTGCTCACCCCTAAATGAGACACCTCAATTATCTCGTTGGTGTCTGGAATCTAAGTATTATCTTCCTGTCAGAAATTAAGTCTAGTGCAGACAGACTCATTCCTATGCTCACTCGGTTTGGTTTCCCTTATTCAGCTGTTCATCACCCGGTTAATTCGCGAGGAGGCATGATCCTAGTTTGGAGGAATATTTTCTCATTATCAGTTGTCTTTCAGTCTTGTAACTTGTTCCATTTCCTAATCAAGCTGTCTCCAGACTCTTCTCCTTGGTATTGTTCCTTCGTCCATGCTCCGTTCCAATTCTCTGACAGACCGGCCTTCTGGGCTCAGCTAAATCAATTTCCTAATGGTGAATCAGATTCCTGGGTTCTTTTGGGTGACTTCAACGACGTTTGGGCAAGTTCGGAAAAGGAAGGTGGAAACCCTATCTCTCCAAATAGGTTAATTCAGGTTCATTCCTGGATAGATTGATTTAGGTTTTCGGGGTCCAATGTTCACCTGGACAAATCGTCGACGGGGCGGTGCATTAATCAGGGAAAGATTAGATGGGGGTTTTTGTACAATAGACTGGAGATTAGGGTTTCCGGAGGCCAATTTGCTAAATCTTCCTATTATTGCATCGGATCATTCTCCTTTAATCTTCCACCCTCAACCCCCCACACCTCATTCCTCCATATTCCGGTTTGAACATATGTGGCTGAAGCATCCATCCTTTGAACACATGTTCCAGCATTCTTGGAATCTTGGGCTCCAAGGGACTCCCCAACAAATACTGTCACTAAAGCTCCGGCGTTTACGTTTCCAAATCAAAAGATGGTGCCATGATCATTTTGGAAATTTCAAATCACAAATTAGGGATTCCTTATCTGAGCTCGATCGACTTCAACGTGCCCCGGACACCGAGGAACAGCAAATGAGGTATCTCAAACTCTGGAGGATCTCTATGATTCCCAGGAAATACATTGGCGCCAAAAGTCGAGACAGCTTTGGCTACAACATGGGGATCGTAATACTAAATTCTTCCATGCTCGTACTGTTGCTCGCCGCCTAAAGAATCGCTTGGATTGGGTTCAGGATGATAACGGGGTTTGGGTGACTGATCCACCAAATGTCCAAGCACATGTGATGGCCTATTTTTCTAATCTCTTTACGGCATCACAACCTCCACATGAATACACATTACCGGTTCTGTTAACTGGTCGTGTTACGCCACTAGAAGTCTCACATCTTGATGCCCCCATCACGGATCTTGAAATTCTCACAGCGTTTATAGATATGCACCCAGATAAAGCTCCAGGTCCGGATGGGTTCACACCTAAGTTCTTCCGAGCTACTTGGGACACTATTTCAATAGACGTGGTACGAGCGGTTCGCCACTTCTTCTCTACTGGGTTACTCCTTCCTGAGATTAATCAGACTTATATTGTACTAATCCCAAAGATCCCTAATCCCAAATCAATCAAAGAATGGCGACTCATAAGTTTGTGTAATTCCTCCTACAAAATCATTGCTAAGGTCCTGGCAAACTGCCTTAGATCGGTCCTCCAGAAGATTATTTCTCACTTCCAAAGCGCTTTTGTAGCACAGCGTATCATTTCGGATAATACTCTTCTAACACAGGAAGTTATGTACGTCATGAAACACCGACGAACTGGGAGAGTTGGTTTGGCCGCTCTTAAACTAGATATGAGCAAAGCTTACGATAGAGTTGAATGGCCTTTTCTAGCGGCGGTTATGAAGGTCCTACAGTTCCCAAATTCTTTCATTAACTGGATTCTTCAGTGTGTTACCACTACATCCCTGTCTATCCTTATCAACGGCAAACCTACCCCTCGTATCCGACCCTCTAGGGGCCTACGACAAGGCAATCCTTTATCTCCCTTTCTCTTCCTTCTTTGTGCTGAAACTCTTTCATCCAAAATTATGTGGGCAGAAAATAACATGGACTTCAAAGGAATTAAACCAGGGATACACTGTCCCCCTATTAGCCACCTATTCTTTGCAGATGATAGCCTCGTTTTTTTTCCAAGTCTCGGAAGAACGTATCTCGACCATCCAACATGTTCTGAACACCTATGCTCGTGAATCTGGGCAACTTGTAAATTTTGCCAAATCTAGTATCCGTTTTAGCAAAAATGTCTCTTCTATGGACAAGGCGAGGTTTTCTGAAGCACTTGGGGTCCGGGAGATGAAGGACACTGATCTATACCTAGGCCTTCCTATTGATTGGTCTTCCCAAAAGAAAGCAATAGGAATGTCGGTTCTTGATAAGATAACGGGTCGGATCCAAGGTTGGATGAGCTTTCTTCTATCACCAGCTGGGAAAGAGGTTCTTATTAAAAGTAGTGCGACCTCGTTGCTACTTATGTTATGTCATCCGTTCAGCTTCCTTTGGGGATTCTGGACAAAATGGACCGGCTTATTCGTAGTTTTTGGTGGGAAACGAATAGGAACTCCAAAGGGATTCACTGGATCAAATGGGCCACAATTGCTACGCCCAAACATGAAGGAGGTTTAGGATTTCGTTCCTTCAAGGAGTTCAATACGGCTTTGCTCCTCAAACTTGCATGGAGGGTTATCTCATCTCACCCGTCCCCTTGGGTTCACATGATTTATTCCAAATACCTCCACAATACCAATTACTGGGAAGCTCTTCCAAATTCGAGCCAATCCTTGACTTGGCGTACACTCATCAATATACGACCCCATATGGTAGAAGGTAGCCGTTGGAGAATAGGCTCTGGATCATCCGTCAATTTCTGGACGGATCCATGGGTACCCGATTTTCCTTTCTTAGTCCATTGGTGCTTGCCACATATCCTTCTGAGTCCAACTTTGGTGGAACAAATGATAAATCCAACAACTAGAACTTGGTTGTCATCTACACTACAAGCCATTCTTCATCCGATTGCTGTTTCAGCTATTATGGAGATAGATATTCCTCTATTCCCAGTTTTGGATAAGCTTATGTGGAACCACACGGAACGGGAGCTTTTTCAGTCAAGTCTAGCTACAATTACTTACGAACACATCTTGCTCAACTTCAAAACCCTACAACGTCTGCACCCCCTGAGATTGCCAGACCTAATTTTTGGGTAAAGCTTTGGAAACTCAAGACCTTACCCAAAATTAAGATGTTCATCTGGAAGGGATGCCGCAACAGCCTACCACTCGGAAGTAATCTAGCTATACATATTCATACTGCGAACCCTTTTTGTGTATTTTGCAAAGTTAAATTTGAAACTTGGGACCATCTAGTTTGGAATTGCCCCTTTGCTAGGAAAGTTTGGTTTGCAAGTCCTTTATCGGTTAGGGTAGAACTTTTACCATTTAATTCAGCTAGGGATTGGCTTCAGTCGAATGTTTGCCCTAGAGACAGACTAGGAAGGGAAGCATCTGTTTTGGTTTCGAAATGTGTAATTATGTGGGTGATTTGGCTAGCTAGGAATAATATTGTCTTTAGAATTGCTAGACCAACAATTGAGTCTGTAATTTCGAATTATTTTGATATCATGACTGACTTTTCTGTTGTAACTATTTATGCTGATCCAGGCCGGTCCGCCACCTCCATCTTCAGGAGCACCACCTCATCCACCTCATCAATAAATCAAAAACCTGAAGGAGAAGATGATCCCATAGCTAGTGTAGTGGTAGATGGTACTGTGGATTCATTGAACAACTTAGTCTTGGGGACGGCGGTTTTGCTAAGTGCGGAAGGACGTATTTTGGGTTGCTCGGTGCATTCCTTGACTAGTTTTCACCCCCTTTTGGCAGAATGTTTGGCGTGTCGTGCAGGACTCCTAATTTTCCCTCGGAATGCTCCAAACCGGATTCTATGGACTGATTGTCAACGCATCGTCAAACTCATTCAGCAACCGGACACGAGTCCCTCATTTTTGTTTGCACTTATTTCGGATATTATCGAACTTTGTAGATCTAAGCTTGTTGTTGTTATTTTCCGTAAGCGTCAGTTTGTACATTTGGCACATGTTATGGGGAGGAAGACTTGTCTAAATAATCTCACTGGGACATGGTTTGCACAGGATATTCCGACATCTCTTTTTCCCAAGGTTTGTCTGTTTGAGTTTGTTGGTTTCTAATAGATTAAATGCTTCGTTACCAAAAAAAAATATATATAAAAGAATATATCAGTGCAATAACATAACATTTGTTTTTGGTAAATTGCAATAACATAACATGGTAAAAATATGTGTAGACACAAACCATTTGCCCTTAATAAAAGGCTCTGTTACGAACCGACTGATTGGACCGGTGGATCAACGGCTCAATCAACTGAACCGAAAACTGGCCTCCCGATTTGAATAAAAAATTACAAATTCTAAGATGTAAACTGATGATGTTTCGGATCGGACACTAGACAATTCTTATGCTTACAAGTTACAAGCGAAAGACAAATTGGATTCCTAACTACGACAGGGCCCCACATAAGAAAAACCTACCATCTCCACTCTTCAGCTCAGTCAGCCGGCCGCCGGTAGATTTTCTCAGGGGAACCAACACACCTCTCTGCTTTACATTTTCTCTTCCCCCCCAGAGAGCAGCGTACACAAATTGCTTCCGATCATGGCGTCCTCCGCCTTCGCTCCGTCTTCCTCATCTTTGATCACCAATAAGGTCTGTGCATCAAGCAATGCCGATTTTTACATATCCGATGATGTAGCTGACTATTTTTTTTATTAATATGGATCAGGTGCATAAAGATTTTGGTTTACCCTCTGTTTCCACCTTGAAATGCAAGAAATCGGTCTCTAAGAAAATCTTTTCCGTCATGGCGCCACAGCAGGCCGAGCGTCGGCCCGCCACCACTGGCTCGGTTAGTTCAATTCTTTGGAAATATCTAAATTTGAGATTCTCTTGATGTCAGTTAGGGTTTCATTGTTAATATTTTAGGTTAAGACTTCGATGACAATGACTGAGAAAATACTGGCAAGGGCTTCCGAAAAGCTTCAGTTGAGCCCAGGTGAGAATGTCTGGGTGGATGTTGATGTCTTGATGACACACGATGTTTGTGGCCCTGGTTCCATTGGCATATTCAAGAATGAGTTCGGCCAAAATGCCAAGGTATTTGAAATTCTACTTCTTTGTAAAATTGTTTTTCATGAAGAATTTGCTTGTTAGTTCTTTGTAGAGTGCCTACTCCCATTAGTTAGCTAGATTATTCAGCAAAATCTCTAGTTCTAGTTTCTAAAATGTATTTAGCAAACCATGTTGAATCTTTTCTTCTTTTAATTAGGTTTGGGACCGCGAGAAGATTGTAATCATACCTGATCATTATATCTTCACAGCTGATGAACGAGCAAATCGCAATGTTGATATCTTGAGAGACTTTTGCGCCGAGCAGAATATTAAGTACTTCTATGATATCAAGGATCTCAGCAACTTTAAGGTATATTTTGGTTACTGTTCGCTTTTGTATTCTTATAGGACATTTCTCTTAGCCTATAGTTTTTAATAATATTTCATCCTCAGGTTAACCCAGATTATAAGGGTGTGTGCCATGTTGCTCTTGCTCAAGAAGGCCATTGCAGGCCTGGCGAGGTAGTTTTTTCTTGTAATGAAAATACCAATGCGTGCCATGTTGCCAATCACAGTTATCTTATATTTTTTCTGCCACGTGCTTCAGGTTCTATTAGGAACTGACTCCCACACGTGTACGGCTGGTGCTTTTGGTCAATTTGCCACTGGTATTGGTAATACAGATGCAGGGTTTGTATTAGGTGCCGGGAAAATACTTCTTAAGGTATGAAAGATATGCATTCTCTATATTACGTAAATTGTTTTTCTTACTGAATCATAGCCTTCTTTTTTTCAAAGAAGTTTAGGGTTTTTTTCAAAGAAGTTTAGGTTTTTTTTTTCTCAAAGAAGCTATAATTTTAGGTGACTAAGAGGATTATATTTTGCATAAAATTTTATAGATTAGATAGATATTGTTGTGGATAATTACTTGCCACTTAAAGGGAAATAAAACCTAATGTGATTGTGATTTGCAGGTTCCTCCAACTTTGAGATTTGTTCTTGATGGTGAAATGCCTAGTTATCTACTTGCAAAGGATTTGATATTGCAAGTAAGTTTAACTGATTTAAGTATTTGTTTGCTTGCATGTTGCTTCCAGTATTTTTTTTTAATGTTTTATGTAACTTTTTCATTACTACTTTTGAACTGTGGCTTGTAGATTATTGGGGAAATATCGGTTGCCGGAGGGACATATAAAGCAATGGAATTTGTTGGGTCCACGATTGAAAGCTTAAGTGTAAGCATATTCATTGAGCAAAATATAGAGTATATCTCACTATGTATAAATTTAATTATTCGTTTAACAATGGCTTTTTAAAACAGATGGAAGAGAGAATGACATTATGTAACATGGTGATTGAGGCTGGGGGAAAGAATGGGATTGTGCCTGCTGACAACACAACGTTTAAGTATCTTGAGGTTGGTGTTTATGTATCTATCTTGTTCCTTTTAGAAGTTTTTTATGTTGTTAATCAATCTCTTATGTATATATATATATACATGTGTGTGTGTGTTTTTTTTATATATTTGTTTTATGTTGTCTCTGATTACAGGATAAGACACCTTTGTATCACGAACCAGTGTATAGTGATCATACGGCAAAGTGAGTTTCTTTTCTGTTTCTTCCTTTTTGTTTTTGCTTCCTGATTATTATTTTTTGTTAGAGCTTTGCTTTTCTGTATCTAGATTCCTCTCGGAGTATAGAATTGATGTGTCAAAATTGGAACCGCTGGTGGCAAAGGTGTGTTACTTAGTTACACGAAAACTGTATAATTGGATAGCTTTTCCCCCTTATTCTGAAATTGCTAACTTATGTTTTATTACATATGATTGCAGCCTCACTCCCCAGATAATAGAGCAAAGGCAAGAGAATGCAAGGATGTGAAGATTGATAGGGTGTATATTGGATCATGCACGGGCGGGAAAACAGAGGATTTTCTTGCTGCAGCACAAGTCTTTCTAAAAGCATCTGTGCGAATTCTGGTTTCTCCAACTGGAACGTTTGATATTCCGGAATTATTATTGAATCGATGATTTACGGATGATGATTTTGCAGGGGAAGAAAGTTAA
Source organism: Clarkia xantiana subsp. parviflora (assembly GCA_036873135.1). Lineage (NCBI taxonomy): Eukaryota > Viridiplantae > Streptophyta > Magnoliopsida > Myrtales > Onagraceae > Clarkia > Clarkia xantiana. The sequence goes on along the minus strand of JAPTYO010000012.1, from coordinate 10,521,279 downwards.
GGTTCCCACATTCCTTGTGCCGGCAACCCAAAAGGTATGGATGGATGTATATACGGTTCAAGTGCCTGGATCGGGTGGGAAGACATGCTCTCAGATATTTGAGGAAGCAGGTTGTGACACCCCAGCTAGCCCGAGTTGTGGTGCATGCTTGGGTGGGCCAAAGGATACTTATGCACGAATGAACGAAGCACAGGTATGCGTTTCGACAACAAACAGAAACTTCCCAGGGAGAATGGGACATAAGGAAGGCCAGATTTATTTGGCATCTCCATATACTGCAGCAGCCTCTGCATTGACTGGCTATGTCACCGACCCTAGAGACTTCTTGCAGTAACAACCCCACGTAGCAGAAGCAGCAATAAGCATAGCTCTCTATACACTAACACGGACACAACATGCGATTTCTCGTGTTCATGTTGTGATTTCTCATGTGTTTATGTCGTGTCGTTTAAGCTAGTTTGGTGTACGTGTGAGATTTTCAAGAAATTATTATCGAAATAAAGGAGTTATCTTAGTACACAAGAATCAAACTTATGAGCACAACTTTATCATGTTGTGTTCTGAACACTACTTGAAATGAACTTGTATTATTGCCAGCGCTAGGCTCCCTTCCCCAGTAACCTGGCCCCGTATTAACTATTAAGCACCCTCCGACTGGCTCAACAAAGCTGACAGTGTATGGCAGCTCCAGTGGGCTTGATGATCTCGACATTAAGGTCATTCACTATGCCGGTGGTTTCGTTACTTCTGGATTCGCCGGTTTCACAGCAGCTTATTCGGTATAATCAAATACTGCTCTCTTACTCTTAATAATATTATTTTAATTTTGTTTTTAAGAAACTAAAGACCGTCTCATGTGTTAGTTTTGTGTTGGGGATCAAATCGTCATTTATTTGTGTTGCAATTTGGTCTCTGTTAAATTTTGGGTTAAATATAACATAAATTGGTCACATGCAGGTCACCATCTGTCTAATACGAGTTTCAGACCCTAAATAGCAACATTAATACTTTATAACTTCTCTTTCAACAACACTAATACTTGTATTCTAAACATGATGATCTTGGTTCTAAACAATTTAGACACGGCGAAACCCTCAGATCCTTGTAATATCTGAGTGGAAAATGGAGAGATGATAGTTTTTAAGGATTTTTTCTTCAGCTTCATTTTTAACACTTTGGGGGGCCGGAAATGAAGGTGGGTGGCTCGAAAACAGAGGTGGGTGGCTCAGAATCGGAGGTGGAGAACGGGGAAGAAATCTTGGACGGGGAGAGAGAAATGGGAAATAATAGAAGGCTATGCACAAAATATATATATAAAGGGGCAAACTTGTCTTTTCATCTCATTCTGTCAAAGTTAATCTCAATATCTGACGGAAAATAAAATTGCAACAAAAAATGAAACTTGGAACAGTCGATATCAACAATTTAATCTTGAGACACCAAACTGACATTTGAGGCAAACTGTGATAGTTTTTAGGGTCAATAACCTGGAAGAGGTCTGAAGATTGGTCATTGTGAATTTGAGAGGTCTGAAGAAGTTTCGACTTGTAGATAATCGAGTTCTCCGTTAGTTTTTTCCGTTAAATCTGACGGAAGTTGGTCATGTGCATGGCATGTGACCAGAAATAAAATAAAATTTCAAAAATATCATTCTTGCATCTCACATGTTTGAATGAAAAGACGAAAATGCTCTTAAGGCCACCACCCAACTCCGGCGACCACCACTCACAGCTCCGGCGACAGCCACCCAACTCCGGCGACTACAACCCGACTCCGACGACCATCACACAACTTCGGCGACCACAACCACGGTCCCGATTGGGCCAATCGGGGCCGGTGGCTCCGATTTGGGCCCAATTGGGGCCGTGGTGGCGGTTGTCAGAGTTGGGTGGCGGTCGTCGGAGTTGGGTGGTGGCCGGCCGGAGCTGTGGTGGTGGCCGGAGTTGGGTTAGGTTTAAATTATGAACAGGGGTATTTTTGTTATTTCATCTTTATACTAATCAAACTTTTTATTAATTCAAATATTACAAAAGGGTATTTTTGACATTTCATGCGGTTCTGTTAAATTTGACATAAAATTTGGACGGAAAACCTAAAAATCACAAAGTCCAAAGTCCAGACCTCAGTTATCATCATTTCAATCTTCAGACCTCTTAAATTCACAAAGGCCAAACTTCAGACCTCTCCCAAGTTATTGACCCTAGTTTTTAGGTTCTTAACCTTATAATTTTGGTCAAACATATTGTACCAAAAGACAGCTCTCTTATTTGGTCAAACATAGTACCAAAAGACTCTTTTAACCCTAATACATTATTGCTCAAATCGGACCGAGGCAGGCGCACGACCGGCAAAACTTTGCACCCAACAACATAATCCACATGTTAGTAGGGGTGGGATTTTTATGGCTAGGGTGGAGTGGGTTCAATGGGGGAGCTCCATTTGCAGCGAACAGCAGGCGGCAATCGCCATTCTCAACACCCACATCTGCTCTTCCAGTAGCCTCTTTGTGTGGCTCTCTCTCGACATGATCTACTACAAGAATAGCTCAGTGTTGTCCAGGGAATGATCACCGGTCTTGTCTGCATCACACCTGCAGTAGGGTTTGTGGGCAGCAGCATTGATGGGAGTGTTTTCGGGTTTAATACCATGATGGTGCTCCACAAGAGGGTGGCCTTCTTCCAAAGAGTGGACGACACTCTAACCGTCTTCCACACTCATGCAGTTGCAGGGAGGGAGGGATCCTCTCCGGTGTTTTAGCCGAGCCTAATCTTGTTGCCATGATGTATGGAAAAGAATTATCTTGGTCCGGCTTATTGTACAGTTTTGACCATAAGGGCTTCAAGCAGCTACTCAACCAGTTGGCTGGAGCTGCATTCATAACAGTGTCGAATGTCCGTCTTCACATCCCTCATTTGCCTCTTCATAAGCAGAATTGTCAACCTGAGGAAGACCTGGAGATTGGAGATGATGCTGTGCATGGTGAGGAAGAAGCTTATGCCCTCTGGGGAGATGGAGAGAGATTCATTTTTTACTATGGAAAGTCTGCACTTTCTTCATCCAATCCAAATAAATAAGCTCTACAGAGAAAAGATCTCTTCTACTTCACTTGCATGTAAGGAAAGAAAGGCAGTAATGCTCTCATTGCTGCACCAACCGTGTATTCTTTTGGCATCACTATAAATAGTATTCCTCGGTTACATAATTGGCCCCAAAAAAATTCACCAAAATATTACGATCAATTACCAGTTAACAGCAGTAACGTAGTCTAGTAGTGGTACATTTTACATATTTCTGAAAGGGAAGTTCAGAATTCGTTTTTTTTTTTTTTTTTAAATTTATTTACATAAATACATATTATAAGCAACACTAATTACGACTTCACTCCAGCCAAGTGGCAGTGGTAGCTGCGGGGAAAACATCTATGAAACTTTGCAATTGCGGTTGCATTATGCTTATAGTAATCTAACTTGAAAACTGTACAGTATCAGAATGCTGCTTTTCGTCTTCCCATCCTGATTTAAGCAACTTTGGATAACCCCCTCCCTACTGTGACCAAACAAATATGTGTCAGAAACTCAGTAGTTTCCAAGATAACATCAAGAATAACTCAGTACTGGAGAGCCTGATTATTAGCAAGGGTCATGCATAAAAAACTCATAAGTTTCAAGATTTTGGATACTATACCATAGCTTTACATCAGGAGATGATCATGTCTTTGAATTACGAAGCTTCATCAATTTTTCTCTCAACATGGCTGCACAAACAATACCAAGTGTCACATCAGTGAAGCATAATCTAGAAAGTATTCACTTAGTGGACTATGAAGCATATGCAGGGAGATCACAATGCACTAGCAAATAGTTTGTTGAGGAAAAGGATAGTACAATCAATTACCAGCATCACTGTATCTTTCCTCTTTGATGGCTAAATTCATATTTTTCACCAAACCAAGTTCCTCGGAAACTACATCTGGACCATCTTCAGCACTGGTTATACAAAATGTATTATTCTCATCATGACTACTACTTCATGATTTTTTAAGGGTTAAACGTACTTTTCACACCACATGTTTGACCGAATGTGGCTTTTAGTACTGGATGTTTGGTTTTGTATACTTTTGGTACCAAACGTTTGAAAAAATGTGGCTTTTGGTACATCTGTTAGTTGACCGTTAGTTTTGGCCGTTAAATGACACGTGTAAGTCATGTGACCGACTCTAAACTTTTAAATTTGTTCAATTTAGTCCCTCAAATATAGTCCTAACTTTTATTTTGTTTAATATAGTCCTAAAACTTCAAAATCGAACCCAATTGAACCAATCAAACCCAATTGACTTACACACAATTAGGTCCAATTGAACCATTTGGGACTAGATCAATTGGGATGTCGATTTTGAGGTTTTAGGACTAAATTAAACAAAATAAAAGTTAGGAATATATTTGAGGGACTAAATTGAACAAAATCAAAAGTTTAGGGTCGGTCACGTGACTTGCACATGTCATTTAACGGCCAAAATTAACGGTCAACTAACAGATGTACCAAAAGCTACATTTTTTCAAACGTTTGGTACCAAAAGTATACAAAACCAAACATTCAGTACTAAAAACCACATTCGGTCAAACATGTGGTGTGAAAAGTATCTTTAACCCTTTTTTTAATGTTAAAATAAGAATAACATTAGCAAATAGCAATACATCAGAAGGCACAACCATTTATGTATTGTACGAGAAGGAAAAAAGTGAAACAAAAAATGTACAGCACACCATTTCTACTGTAGATACTATCTATACACCCATGCTATTCCACAATGTGCAATTCTAACCAATTTCCCCTGAACATATCATTTAGGTTTTGATGCCCTTGAAAGCTCCTATGTTTATGTTGGTAGAAGCATTTCGTAAAGATAGGAAGCCTTCTATGTGACAGCAGTTATTGGATAAAAGGAAAAGTGAATACCTGTCAAGTGAGACATCATAAACAGATCTAGTATCACGTGTTCTGTCCACCCCATAGCCAAGCCTGAGAGCATCCGCTAGGACAATATCCTTATGAACATATATTGGCACCTGAATCAAGTAGCTTCAGTTAGAGGATAGAGAAACATGAAGACAGAGTTAGCATCCCAGCACAAGCAGCAATCTAAAGTAAAAGATGCAATGAATTATTGGCCAAAAAAAAAAAGATGCAATGAATTTATGACCAACACTGGAATCATTGAGAGAAAAGCACAGAATGATGACAGCATGTCATATGAGCAGGATATCTTTCGAGACCAATTTTTCTACAAGATCTGCAACAGGATGTGCAGCAGAATATTTCAACTGCACTATGAGTTGACGAAGATTACTTTAAGCGCAACTGAGTGCACTTTAGATGGCCATAACATTACATTTACAATACCTACTATAGCATGGATTTTTTCTTGCCATACCTGGCATCTATATGCTACATTTATGGCATCCGATGGTCGAACATCTACGCTTAACAGATCATCTTTCTCTGGCTGCAAACAATAATAACCTTGTAAAATAAAATAATGGCTAAGATAAACTCTTTCTCTGGATAAACTTTCCATGAATTTGTGAATCAAGAGCAGGTAATAATAGACTTATCAGGTGATGAGTGGTTAACAACCTTACTGAAATACAATCTTGCAAAGTAGGTATTTACAATCCTCTCAGTAATCTTGACCATCTCCATCTGATAAGAGAAATTAGGGATCCAAGTCAACTATCCAGCCTTACCATCAATTAGTGAAAAACTGAAAATTCTACAAGGTAATGCCAACTGATTATGGTTTGAGAAAGAAATAGAAGTATATTCAACTAAATGATCATTCTTACAAAAACTATTTCGGGTAAGTTATACAAAATCATCTTCACAAAAAATCTCTGACGCTATTTATTGAATTTCAAACATTCTAACAATGTAATTTTCAAGTAAATATTTGGCCAAATTTTCAAGTAAATAATGGGTGCACTTCATAACGCTTCAATGTATGAACAAGTAAAATAATATGTTTCCTAGAGGCAGGTATGCTTTCGGAAATTTCAAAGATCCATATAGATCCACATTCATCTCACGTTTTTCATTTAGTAAAAGCAAGTTTTACAATGGATAATCCAGGAGAATAAGAAACCATTTTCATACTTTACAGCCAACTTTTTCTGGAAGGTCCTTCATGAATTGAAACTGATCGGGGCAGTCCTGCACAACAGAACATGAGCATCATAAATTTTCTAATAAATGAAGCTTATGAAGTCTAGATGGTTTAGTGACATACCCGATTTTCACCTCCTTGGATAGCATCAATAAGCTTTTCAATGGCATAATCAGCTGCAGAAGAGAAAAAAAAAAGCTTCAAGTTTATAGTTTATTTCTGCTCATATTCTCGGTCAGAAGATCAAAGAACAGAATTACCGTTTGAATACCTACTACAATTGGAAGGACTAAATCTCCATTACAGCTGATTTTAAGGAAAATTGTTGGGTTTGTGAAATGATGAAGGAAGCCCTGGCCAATTAACTTAGAATCTGTTTTAGGTCCTTTTCCTTTATTAGAGAAGGGACGAATTTGACGTGCGACTGGCCATGAAACTTCTTCTTGATATCTTCCGTGCCGCATACGGTAATGAGAGAGGGTTTCTGCACTAACAAATCATTAAAGAATGGAATAAAACAGGAATGCAAAGTCTAAATGTCAAAACTACACTTTTTAAAGTAGTAAGAATTACAGTAAGCTGATCAGGAACTGTGATATGGTCAGTGATTAACTTACCATAATCAAACAATTAGTAATGCAAATGAATGAGCTAAAGACTACAGAAAACCCATTCAACCAAGTTTCATCAACCAAGTTTCATCAGCAATGCCACATGATTCTCCATAGCAGAACAGGAAGTAGGTCGTACTATGATAATAATGGTTGAGCAATTGAAGGCCTTATTATTCTGGTAACGCTTTCAGTAAGGGGAGTCATATTATGACAAAGCTTCTGACTTTGTCTAACCTAGGTTGATCTCCTCGAGTTCAATCAACAGCAGGGATCAGATCACCCAGCAATGAATTTGATAGAAATACATAATCCATGTCTCTGTTTTTAGTAACACATTCAGGGAAAAGCAGTTCGACGGAGCTCCAGCTCCAGCTCTAAATTAATAAATCTAAAAGTATGAAACCTGCTAATCTCCTCAACTAAAATCGATCGAGAACACAAACATTGGAAGGGTGCATGATGCACCGAGCAGCAGCATTAGCGAATCAGCAAGACAAACGGGGAGCTACCTTCCAGAAGAAGAGTAGCAGGAAAGTAGTGTTGATCGGTGTCACCGGCGTCACAAGATCTGGCTCCGGAGCTGGCGCTATTGGAGTTACATGAAATGAAGATCGGTTTGAAGTTGCAGCGGAGGTTTCTTCTCCTATACCATGGGGGCATTGTTGCCGGAAAAAAGGAGGAATGGAAGGGAGTCGCGATGGATTGGCGGGCATTGGGTTGGTGTATCACGACGCCGACGCCTGGGATGGTACGGACGCAGAAGTGAGACCCAAGCATTGCGTTGCCGCTTTTAGATGGTGACGCAGTAGTCAGGGAGAGAGAAGTAGTAAAGTAGTTGGGGAAGTTGCACTGAAATAGAGAGGAAAGCAATAGCATAAGCAATAAGCAAGCATTGCTTGGTCAGGGAGTTGGATGCTCACGCTTTCCTCGTGTGTGTCGACTGTTTTGCCAGACTCCAGAACGACATCGCCACGCCAGTTTTGGCATGCTATGTTTTGCTACTAGATAATAATATTATATTTTTAATTATCCACTTCCCCATACCTATCTATTATTATTTACTATTTTCTTTGGCAACCTATTTCAAAGTCTGCCTTCTCTTGTACACACCGTTGGAACTAGGGCCGATAATGGTGCGGTAAAAATCAAATAACCATGGTTATTTGCACCATTTACCGTAATGGTTAACCGCACAATTATGGTGAGGGGCGGTTATGGTGATGAATCTTGTAACCACAATAGTTATGGTTATGGTATTCAGTCCATAACCGCGGTTATAACCATCACCTCTATATATATATAATATTAATATATATATTACTAATACTTATATATATATATATATATATATATATATATATATATATATTATACTTTAATTATTAGTCAAATATTATAATTCTTATTCCGTTCCCTTTCCCACCCACCATTTTTTTGTCTATATTTCTTATTATTAGGTAACCACGATTGGAAGTGATGGCGAATGAGGATCGATGATCGCAAGTGATAGACAATTGAATATGTGTTTTATTAATTAAGTGAAACAACGAACTTATGTTTAATTTGGATTTCGTGTATGAAACAATGAATGTATGTTTACTTTTCTTGTATGAAACAATAATGTTGTATTAGTTTGAATGATTGTGGTTAAATGGGTTAATCGTGGTTAAAAACCATGGTTATGGTTATGGTGTGAAGAATCATAACCGCAATAGTTATAGTTATGATTATGGTATGAGTAAAAAAAATATGGTATGGTTATGGTATTAGTGCTATTCGCACCATAACCTCACCATCACCGGCCCTAGTTGGAACCAGTAAAAGGAAAAATGTGGGTTTTATTCCTCCTCACTTCGAATAGAAGCTTAAATAAATAGAGTATTTATCGGTAATCGATTTTTTTTAAAAAAAGGAATGTAGAAAGTTTATTTACTTATTATTCACACAGAACTTAAACCGATTTTATGGTAGTTTATTTTTTATCTTCTTCTATTATATAATGGTTGTAATCTTCTTCTATTATATAATGGTTGTAAAGGTTTCTGTAACTGCCGAATTAATTAATCTCGGTTCCTTAAATATTACCAAACTAAATTACATACCTAAAAAAACCTATGTAATTAAGCAGTTCTAATAGATGAAGAAGGATTTTATTTTATATACTACGAATTGTTACAAAAGTAGAGAGCTAATAGAAGAGAGAACTTGATGACGTCTTATTATCACACATAAGGAGCCCTTATATAGGGATTACATAGACTTGGAGAGGAAGTAAAATCTACATAAGGAATGTCTAAATAAGGAGGATGGTATATACACGTAATATTGAACATCCACTAAATATATTCATAACACTCCCCCTTGGATGTTCATAAGGGAATTGTGCCTCGTTAAAACCTTACTAGAAAAAAACCCATTGGGATAAAAATCTAGTGAAGGAAAAAGAGTACACAATTATGGATCCCTTTTTGTAAGCTGCCTCGTTAAAAACCTTACCAGGAAAACCCGATGGGATAAAACCTTGGTTAAGGGAAAAAGAGTGCAGCGGTGTAGATTCTTCCCCTGATGTTGACATCACGTAATTTCATTAAGTCGACGCAATCCAATCATGTTCGCCAATATTCCAGATGTCGCAGTCGATAAAGCTTCCTTGAAAAGATCCGCTAGATAGTCATATGAACAAATTCGTTGGATGAAGAATAACTTGAGGCAAATGTGTTTTGTATGTCTCCTTTGATATAACGATCTTCAACTCGAGCTATATAACCTGCATTATCTTCATATATACAAAATAATGGTACAATATATTTATTATCCAACATTCTTGGAAAAAATTCATGCTAGCATTTTCAATCCTTCTAGGATTTTCACTTTAATTTTGCTATCGGCTATAAATAATTCATATGTGGGACGCATTCAAAACTTTTTATGTACTGCCAACGTAATAATATATTTGAAGGTAATTGCTCCACTAAATGATCCATATAATAATTGCCAGGATTTTGCATATAACATTTGTACCATAGGTTGTGCGTATATATCTTACGACACAACTTATTTATGCGGGAAATAATTTGTATCCACTGGCTTCCACCTTATGCATTTTTCATGTTAATACTTGCGTCTTTTCAAACTTTGGCCAATCATAATATATGTTTAACATATTGAGCTCAAGATCCTCGACTCCTCGTCTTGTTTTATGATTTCACTCATGAATAATATTCAAAACTGTTGTCGACAACTTTATATTTTACGGTTCCATCACTTCCCGTTAATGACATAACTCATCGAGATCTCTTTATTGTAATTACATTCAGGTACCTGAACCACTTCTGGGGTTTCATATTTAGTCATGTTTTTAATTCTTTTGGGAAATCACCTCCACAATAAGACCATATTTATATTTCTTTTCTTTCTATGCTCCATCCTTCTTTCAAAAATTTCCGTGGAACCATTATCGCACGTTTCAGACGTGACTTATTTTTCATTATAAATTGTCCAATCTGGACATTTAAATTGGAGCATTTGCAGCCGGTAATTGACTTATGACTTTCTGGGTCTCATAAAGTCACTTAATAAGCAGTATCTGAAAATGGTTATCTCTTTGAACTTCAAGTTCATATTATCATTGTGAGAGGATCTAAATGAGATAATAACAATTTTTTTTCAGTCAATATATTTTCTGCCGGCTGCTTCTTTTCTCCCCCTAATGTTGGGAAAATTTGTTCATCAATAATAATCAGCAACTCTTGCTTTAATATATATCAGTCATTATTCCCAAATAATTGATTTAGACAACATATTTTTCCCAACATTCTAGACCCATATTTGTGCGTTGCGGTGGAGCAGTTCAAATATATATCGCACATCATAAAATTCATATATGGGAAATTTGTCTATTGACCAAAAGTTGGTTGTAATAGGAGAACTGTGATTTAACATTTGTTTGGTGCGCAATTATACTGCCGCTTTCATAATAGCATGCATTTGTACACAATTTGCTCTCATTGATAGCATGTTAACTATATAACCGGAGGTTCGTTGTAACTTTCATGCTAAACTGCAAATATTGACAATGAATTGTCTAATTCTTATAATAATTATCAACTTCCAATATCATCATCATTCTTTTATTGCATAATCTGGAAATTTTGTTATTGCAAATTCGTGATAATTTAATGCACATGCGACCATATTGTAGATGCATCTTTCAAAATAAAATATCGGTCCACATGGCAGGTGAACGAGCCCATATTCACCTTTTTATAATTTCCACAAACAATGGGAATTTATCCTGAACTTAGTTGATGATGATCGCATAATGAATTTTCCCTTGAGAGCAATTATCATAATGATTTATGGAGAATCTTCAGGTTCTTCCAAATAATGTATTGCGCATCTTAAGTGACCCGGAATGGTCTGTAACCGGTCACGCCAAATATTGTATTATATGGGTAAAACTTCTGATTTACCTCAATGCATCAGTAAACTTCAGGTTTAACTGATATGTATATCTTTCGTATTTCCGTAGGAGATATGTCATGTATTTCTTTTAACATAATCCGCATATTGTTATTTTATACATTGTCATCATAATGATGATTGCGGCGTAATCAATTCTTTATAATAATATATATTGTATATGTAAGATATAAATAATAATAAAAAAAATGTAAAGAAATAAATAAATAACTTCGTATAAATAGCTATGTTTTGCATGTTCAGTTAATCATTTGCGACAAATAGTTTTTTTTTTTTTTTTTAGAAGAGAAATAAATTATTTAGTTTAACCCATATATCAATTTAGTTATAATAGGTATACTCATCTGTTTTATTTGAAGAGGTAATCGTATTCGTCTTCCGTTCTAGCCATGATCTGTGATGGTGAAGTGGATCTGTGTGGAGCAGTCCCGGACGTCTAGATCGGTGTGATGTTCATCCTCTCTCGGGGAAACCAATCGATTAATTATGTTAGCTTCCTCCACATAATTCGACCTTTTTTACACATGATAATAATAGTGATTAGAATATAAAATAATCTATCAATATAATTTTATAATAATAATAATAATAATAATAAATCTCCCTTTTTTTCGTTGATGTTATATTATATATTGCTCCATAGATGCAACCCTAATATGAGTATGGTTTCCGCCCAGCACTGCACTGTGGTCGTGAATCTTGAAATATGTGTAGCTAAAAAAATATATAATCGAGAGATATCGTGCTAATAACGTGTTACAAAAGTAGAGAGCTAATAGAAGAGAGAACTTGATGACGTCTTATTATCACACATAAGGAGCCCTTATATAGGGATTACATAGACTTGGAGAGGAAGTAAAATCTACATAAGGAATGTCTAAATAAGGAGGATGGTATATACACGTAATATTGAACATCCACTAAATATATTCATAACACGAATGATATTTTAATAATTTAGCCCTTCTTTCTCTATCATCCATTCATCCCTCTTTTTCTGCTCCAACAACATCCATAGCATAGCCTCCCTTAGGGGTGGGCATAAAAACCCGACAACCTGAAACCCGGAAAAACCCGTTCCGAAACCGTCCCGAAAAACCCGTCCCGAATGAAAACCCGAACCCGATTTGAAAATTCCCGCCCGAAAATTCGGGTTCGGGTTCGGGTATTGAGCTGAAAAACCCGTATGGCCCGAACCCGCCCGATTATTATTATTATTATTATTATTATTATTATTATTATTGGGCTAGTAGTAGCCGCTAGGCCCAATCGCCCCATCAATATGTCGAAGGCTTTGGTCTTCACTCTTAACCAGTTAACCTAGAAAATACACTACTGTCGGTCACATACAACAACTAATACAAAGAGTGAAAGAAACTGCGTGGCGTGCGACGGCAAAAGAGAATCGGAGTCTCACCTCCAGCGATTTTGCCATTCTTAGTTCTTACACCACGTCTCCGGCCCGACTAAGATAGGTATGGCAATTGCAACCATGTTCTTCCTCGGTTCCTTTCGAAATTTGATGTTTATAAACCCTAATTTTATTTTTCTTCTTCAGAGTTCAGATGTCTTCATTTGATATTCCTCATGGTCATGATCAGATGAATTTCGATGAGAGGTTCACGGGGGTATCGCCAGATCTGATTCCTGAGCAGATTAATCCATTTGCTGAAGCACCAATGCCACTCAGTTGATGGACTTGGTTTAGCTCATCGAGTTAATGTTGATGCAACTCAGATGCCTGATGCAAGTGAATCTTCACGGCCACCTTCGGGTAAGAAAAATACTCGATCTCCTTGTTGGGATCATTTCACTAGGATTGGTGATACAAATCAAGCCAGGTGTCATTACTGCAAGGCTACTATAGGTTGTGCTAGCACCGGTGAAACTAGTGGGATGCTTCATCATTTTGCTACTTGCAAGCATAATCCATTTAGAAAAGAAAGTCTTTGCAAAAAATAAAAGTCAGTTTCTGTGTTTCTAGCTGATAGGGTGGGATGGAAATATGATAATGATCTTGCTCGTAAAGAACTTGCGAAGATGATAATTTGTTCTGAGAAACTGTTTGCCTTTGTAGAGAATGAGTCATTTAGGAAGTATGTGACATCCCTGCAACCAAAAGTTTTGCTGCCTTCACGTAGAACTCTTGTTCGTGATTGTATTAAGTTGTTTAATGAGGAGAAGTTTAAGCTGAAACAGTATTTCTCAGAGACTAAGCAAAGAGTGTGTCTCACCACTGATACTTGGACTTCCGTTCAGAATCTGTCATACATGTTGCTCACTGCGCATTACATAGATTCTGACTGGAAGTTGCACAAGAAAATATTGAATTTTTGTCCAGTAACTGGTCATACTGGGGATATTATTGGTGCAGCTACTGAGAAATGCTTAATTGGTTGGGGTATAAATAGGGTACTTACGGTAAGTGCTGATAATGAAAGCGCAAATGATGTTGCTATTCAATATCTCAAGAAGAAGTTCAACAAATGGGGTCCATCCATCCTAAAAGCTGAGTTTACTCATATAAGGTGTGCAGCACATATTATTAACTTGATTGATTGATAGAGATGGGATAAACACAAAGGACTTGCATGATTCTATTTTTAGAATCAGATCGGCAGTTCGGCATGTTAGATCATCTCCGGCTAGAATGCAGAAATTTAAGGCGGCCGTGGAAGAAGAAAATTTGCCTTGGACAGGTAATGTCATTTTAGATGTAGAAACTAGGTGGAACTCTACATTTAATATGTTGGAATCATCTCTTAAGTATTGGTGGGCTTTTGAGAATCTTAGCAAAGAGGGTTCGAAATATGTGGCTGAATTAACTCGAGAGAATATGAAAGGAGTGCCAACTAAGGTGGATTGGGAATATGCTAGAGCTGTTTTGCCTTTCTTGAGAATGTTTTATGATACAACTCTGCTTAATTCTGGATCTTATTATTCTACTAGTAACACATGCATGACTGAGGTTTGCAAGATATCAATTAAGATTAAACAATATCTTTGTGATGATCGATTCTCTTTCATGGCTGGAAAAATGAAGAAGAAGCATGAAAAGTATTGGGGGAATGTGAAGAATGTTAATGTTCTATTGTTTATAGCTGTGGTGCTTGACCCGAGGCGTAAAATGGGGTATGTTGAGTGGATGATTGATGAAATGTATGATGTCGATTCAGCATTTGAGTTGAAGAATAAGATGCATTCGACTTTGCAGTCTTTGTTTGATCAATATAAGAAGACTTTTCCGAAGTCTAACACTTGCATCTCAACTCAAAATTCAGCTAGAAACAAAATCATGATCAATGATATTGATGATGATGATTACATGGATCAAATGTATAAGAGTAAGCTTGGGATGGGAGCTGACTTTGGTGAAAAATCTGAGTTGGAGATTTATCTCGGAGAAGTGTGCGAGCATCGTAAAACTGATTGGGATATTCTATCATGGTGGAAGTCCAATGGTTCAAGATATCCTGTTGTTTCAGCAATAGCAAGGGATGTGTTGGCTATCCCAGTGTCTACCGTAGCATCTGAAAGTGCTTTTAGCACTGGAGGGCGTGTGTTGGATCAATATCGCAGCTCTCTAACTCCAGGTCTCGTGGAGGCATTGATTTGTACTCAGGATTGATTGAAGCATATAGAAACACCAGCTGAATGGACAAGCAAAGATGAAAGTGAAGGTAAATGGTTTTTTATTGTTTAAATGTTTACCTAGATTAAGACATGCTTACAACATCATACTTACATACATGTTACTTTTTCGAATTGTTAGAGTTCACAATGCAGGAGGTGATGGAGTTGGATCTATCTTTGCCAGTGTACAATTTGAATCTTGATGATGATGAGTAGACAACTGGGTAAGTTATATTATTTGAATATGTTTGTAATGGAATTTCAGTATTTACTCACTAGTTTTCTCAAACATGATACACTATTTTGTTAACATTTATATTGGTTGTCTTTATTCATTTTTAGATATGAGTGGAAACTTCAAGGAATTTGAGCTTGGAGATTGGATACTTTGTTGGATGTGAACTTTGTAGTGAAGTTATTTTTGATTTAGTTAATCTTCGAGACTTTGTTGGTTTGATTTGGTTTAGCTATGTAATATGTATGCATGATGCAGTGAAGACTTTGTTGGTTTGATTTGGTTTAGGGACTATTAATATGTATGCATGATGCAGTGAAGACTTTGTTGGTTTGATTTGGTTTAGGGACTATGCAATATGAATGCATGATGCAGTGATGTATTTTGATTTGGTTAGACTTTGGTTGTGTAATGAAGTTGTTAACCTTATGTGTTTGTAATCATGGTTTGTTTACCATTTTTTTTACTTTGTCCAGTTGTTAGTTTGGTCTAACCGAACCCGCCCGAAAAACCCGATACTCGAGGCTGGGCGGGAATTTTTCTCATATTTTCCCGCCCGAGCCCGAACCCGAACCCGAATCTAAAAACCCGAAATTTGGTGGCGGGAATTATTCTTCAAATTTCCCGCCCGAACCCGCCCCCCACCCCTAGCCTCCCTCCGTTATTTTCTCCTTCGTATTGTCAAGCTCTCAATCTCCCTCCCACGCATGATATCCCTCCATCCCCGTGACAAAAAATCATAAATCCAAAAAACTGTCTCGCTCTCAAATTATCCGGCTGGGACTGAAGGGGTGGCGGAAGCGGTGAATACCCAGGAACTGCCTTCAAGCAAACCATAAACTAGCGACTGCAGCCGGATGGAAACCTGCAAGCAAATGCGGAGTCAATGGAGGCAGTAGATTCGCATTCCAACCCCATATGATATGGACCACCGATTCAACCAGATGTCTCATCCGTGCCACTTCTTAAATGTCTGTCACACTCTATGTATAACACTTCACTTTTGGACTACATATCTTCTGTCTAATTTAAATGTTTCTTTTTTGTTTTCAAATGGTTATTTGTAGTGATGAAATTTTGCAGGCTTGGATGGTTGAGTTAGAGACGGTGTCGTCGATTCAATGACTATGACAGACAGCCACCTGCGCAAGTCCGCCCATAACAGCCTCTGTCTGTCTGTCTGTCTATCCCTTGGCTTGCACGTCTCAGCGGCGGCAGCTCTGCTCCATTTCACTTGGCTTGGTTTGGTACTCTCTCTTCTCCCTTAATTGTATTATTTTTTTCCCAATTTAAACTTAATAATTGCTGTGTAGTTAGTGATTACTGAATTGTCATTACTTATGTCCTGATTTGCTGACTCCAGCTACAGCTACAGCTACAGTGGTTGTAAAACATTACAGTTATTACTTTTACTACTTTGGATTCCATCTTTTGTTTAATAATAATTGACTTCAATTGAACATTGCTATGTGACCACTATCCGCCTTCATTGTCATTTTTACTTGTGCTTTAATGCTGAAACATTAACAACCTCTCATCACTTCACGTTTATCCATCCATATGCGGTGGTTCTACTGATGCTTTATTCGCCTAATCTCCACTATCTCAGTAAAGTAAACCACCATCTCTATAACTCACTTAGTTCAGCCACAATTTTCAAATTAAATGAACTATTTCATATTGTTGGTTTTGAAGGATTCAGCGTCGGTCGGTTCATGGTTTCATCTGTAAGTTGAAGAAGCTCCCTTAAACATATTGAATTGCAATTTGCAGGTTTCGCTCTATCTCTTTCCCACATTATTTCATCCCTTATTTTTTACTTGATTATGGATGTTCTTATTTTTTTTTCCTCTTCATATACGTTATAATGTGTGAAAACCAAGAGTCTCGAAGATGAAGATGAAGAATCGCAGAGAAGGAAGAAGAAGGGTTTCACAAACCCTAGCAGAGAAAACACCAGATGTAATAAGGGATCATTTGTATTAATGAACAGTATTTACATCACCCCTATTTATACTAAACCCTAATAACATAAATAAAGATTGCACCGCAACCTTTTTAGTTTACACAAGTTAGTCCTCAAACAAAGTCTGGATTGCATCATTGGACCGAACCCTTAAAGTAAATGGGCCAAACTAACAATTGGGCCAGATTAAATATTAACACATATTGGACCAATGGACCAAAGGGGCCGGGCTTCAACACTCCCCCTCAATCTGGACTTTGTTGAAAAATATCAATCAACCCAAGCTTCTCAAGCAATCGCTTATGTTGTGCCTTTGGAAGAGCTTTAGTGAATATATCCGCAGGTTGACTAGAAGTCCTTAAATGCCGCAACTTAATAAGTCCTGCAGAAACTTGATCACGCACAAAATGGCAATCAACTTCGACATGCTTAGTACGTTCATGAAAAACGGGATTATTAGCAATTTGAATCGCAGCTTTGTTATCACAATGTAAAACAATTGATTTATCAATCTCAAAGCCTAATTCAGAAAGCAAACCCTTTAACCAAATTAATTCAGCTACTGTATCCCTCATACTACGATACTCAGCCTCCGCAGAAGAACAAGATACTGTAGGCTGCTTTTTTACCTTCCAGGATACCAAAGAATTACCAAACATTATGCAATAACCAGTGACAGACCTTCGAGATTCAACACACCTAGCATAATCTGAATCACAATATGCATTAACATCAAAATTCTTATCAGAAGATAAAAGAATCCCTAAACCTGGCTGTTGTTTTAAGTACTTCAAAATACGAAGAACAGCATCATAATGAGATTTTTTCGGATTCTGCATGTATTGACTCAAATATTGAACTGAATAAGCAATGTCAGGACGAGTAATGCCCAAATAAAGCAATCTGCCAATTAATCGTCTATATAAACTTGGATCAGAAAGTAACATATCATCTTTATTCAGTTTTAAACTTTCATCATATCCAATCGAAGTAAACCTTGCATTTTGCTCCATTGGAGTATTACAAGACTTACTACCTAACAAACCAACATCTGAAAGCATCTCTAAAACATACTTCCTTTGGCAGAGCACAAGACCTTTGTCTGATCTTGCTACCTCAATGCCAAGAAAATACTTTAAATCACCCAAATCTTTCATTCTGAAATTGGTTTGTAAAGTATGCTTTAACTCAGAAATTAATACAGAACTATTCCCAGTAATTAGCAAATCATCAACATATACCAAAAGAATAACAATATCGTTACCTTTTCTTTTTGTAAAAAGGGAATAATCTAAATGACTTTGACTGTATCCATTTCTAAGAAGAGCATCAGTTAACTTGATGTTCCACTGTCGTGAAGCCTGTTTCAGACCATATAAGGATTTGTGTAATCTACAAACAAGATTAGATTGAACAACACACAACTCCCCCTGATTACCAAATCCAGGTGGAAGATCCATATAAACTTCCTCAACCAAATCACCCTGAAGAAAAGCATTATATACATCCATTTGGTATAAAGGCCAAGCATTCATTGCAGCAAGAGATAGAACAATCCTAACTGTTCCTATTTTAGCAACAGGAGAAAAGGTTTCTTCATAATCAATACCTTCCTTTTGCTTAAAACCCTTAGCTACAAGACGAGCTTTATATCGTTCAAGGGATCCATCAGAATTATATTTCACTCGAAAAACCCATTTACACCCTATAGAAGTTCTGCCCTGAGGTAAAGTAACCAATGACCAAGTTTTATTATTTTCAAGAGCAGCAATTTCTTCCTTCATTGCCTTAACCCAATGACGATTTTTACAAGCATCAGAAAAAGATTTTGGCTCAGGAATTTTATCAATCATGCTCAAAAAAGATTTATAAACATTGGTAACTCTATCAAAACTCAGATGTGCAGAGATAGGATGATTAGTTGAACAGCCAACAGTCATATCATAATCACGAGTCCAAACAGGTGGCTTAATATTTCTAACAGGTCTAATTGAAGGTTCAGAGACATGCTGTGTAGTATCAATTGAATCATTGTTATCATCAGAAAAGTCATCATCATTACCTTCAGAATTATAATCAGAATCACCTGAAGAGTTAGTATTTTCATTACCCAACTCATGAGTATCAGCCAAAATCTGTCTGGAACTTGAATTATCAACATTTGGCTGATCATTAATATCTGATAACTCCTCATTTACACCACTATCTGCACAATCAACAGGAGAAACATTAGGAATGAACACAGGAGGGTTCAAGTTATTTGAGGATTTGAAAGGAAAATGATCTTCGAGGAATTTGACATCCCTTGAAACAAAGAATGACTTGGTGGTCAAGTTGTATAATCTGTAACCTTTCTGTGTTAGAGAATAACCCATCATAACACAAGCATTTGATCGACTTGCAAACTTGTCAGATAGATGTAAAATTTTGGCATAACAAAGACAACCAAAAACTCTAATATGATCAATTGAAGGAGTTTTGCTATAAAGTTTTTCAAAAGGAGAAAGGCCTTTTAAAACATCAGTAGGCATCAAATTGATCAAGTAACATGCTGTTAAAACACATTCTCCCCAAAATTTATCAGGAACAAAACTCTGCAACTTTAAAGATCTGGCAACTTCTAAGAGATGCCTATGTTTTCGCTCAACAATACCATTTTGTTGTGGTGTATAAGCACAAGTTGTTTCATGAATAATGCCTTTATGAGAAAATAAAGTAGAACAATGATCATTAAGGAACTCACCACCGTTGTCAGATCTAATTCTCTTAACCTTTTGAGAAAATTGAGTTTCCACCATCACAAAAAAATGTTTAAGTATCTCAATAACATCTGATTTCAAAGTGATCAAATAAATCCAAGTTACCCTGGTAAAATCATCAACAATCGTCAAAAAATATCTTTTATTATCATGAGTGGGCTTATGATAAGGCCCCCATACATCAACATGGATCAACTCAAAAGAGCAACTAGTGACAGAACTGCTATTTGGAAAAGAAAGTCTAGACTGCTTTGCCATAGGACAAATGCCACAATCTATAATGGCTTTATTTTGCAAATTCAAAGATTGAAGAGCACTAATCTTGTTCATGTTTTTAAAAGAAATATGGCCTAAACGCTTATGCCATAGAATGGTCTGAGGGGTGCTAAAAGAAGACTGGAGAGCTACAGGGGGTAAAGCATGTTTGAAAATGTATAGCCCTGCAGCTTCATGTCCACTCCCCAACACCACTCCATTGCAGGGATCCTGCAAAATCGCATTGTTAGAAGAGAAAATGACTGAACAAGATAGGTCTTTGGTTAACTTTGCAACAGATAAAAGATTGATTTTAAAATCAGGCAAATACAGAACATCATTCAGCAATAATCCTTTTCCAAGAGCAACATTTCCAATACCAGCAACTCTAGACCTAATCCCATTTGGTAATTGAACATGAGAGTGAATAGGTTTAAAGTTATTCATCCAATCTGATTTGAAACACATGTGATGAGTGGCACCAGTATCTATAATCCATTCAGATTGATCAGCTGAGATGTTATTAGAAAAGAATGTACCTGTGGTGGTGGAAGCACTGTTGGCACGACCCTCAGCCTCAGAGTTGTGTTGAGATCTTGCCATGCTGCGAGCAAAATGTTCAAGTTGTTCACTTGTGATCATCATAGGCTGACTTTTAGGGAGCTCAAGTGGGGTAGATAATCCACTGCCACCACTGTCACTACAAACCAAACCAGAATTAGTATCAATCGCAGCATTAGCCTGAGGTGTTCTGCTTTGTCCCTGCTTTGTCCCTGATTGTATCTCCAAATTACAGTCCTCCCTCAGTATACATTATTTTATTCTCCGTGATTGATATAAAGTCAGGTCTGATCTGAAATGAATGAAGAGATCGATCTCTTTGATTTGGTGTGAAGGAATATATATTTCTTCAATAATAGTTTTCTTACCTTGATTGAGTCACAAAACTTACTTTCATCTGCTTTGGTCGGTACCCGTATGTCTAGACCATATACCCCACCCCTATTTATGTGCTCTTTCTTCGATATGTTTAGACTAAAATGAGAGTTTTGGCCTAATATTAGTGATAAAGCATCCAATTCTATGTGTTTAGCCCAAAATGAGAGAGTTTTGGTGTAAAATTAGTGATAAAGCATACAATTCTGTGTATTGTGAGGTAACATCTTTATTTTCTATGATTTGTTCGATTGAATTTTTAAGACTTTATTGATTATGTGTGAATCGTACACAGTTGAAGACCTTATATGTTGCATGTTAAATTTAATAATTAGTGACGTTGACTGGGATGATTGTGAATTTAACAGTAAAAATAATTCCTCATTGTTTTCAACCGCCATTAGTTTTTTTTGTTGGTTATTAGTCGCGTTTTTACATAGCAGCATACGATGTTTATCTGGTGTTGTATGTTATCATAACACACTCTTCTTCTCTATGCTCTACTTTTATGCAGCAGGTCTTAAGAACCACCAATACAATACGGTTATGCTTCACCAACACCAGAGCTTGAGTCATTTAAAACTTTACTTTCCATTTGTCTACATAAATACTAAATAGAAACATCCATCACTAAACTTATAATGAAAAATTTGGATATACTGAATATCCGCTTTTAGGCGTTTAGTTAAATCTATTGTGGAGTTTTTTTGGCCAATCTGTTGTGGAGTTGCTCTAGGGAGGTCGGTAACTCCATTAAATGTTTTTATGTTTACTCAATTTTAGTTGAATTTTAAAGCCCAACCGAAAACAAGTTTAAGATTATGTGACTATTTTTATTTGGAGTCTTAATGCTTGCACAAAAAAAAGTCTCATGTATTCTTTTTTAAAGAAGCTCGAACAATTTCTTTATCTATATAATATAATTCTGTATTAAGTAACTATGCCTTTTAATGCTTTGATAATCAATTCGACTCTATGGACAGACAATAAATACCAGAAGATAGATAATCGATTGGACTTCAAGGATAATATACATTGGTAAAGTAACTTAAAAAAAAATAAAAATCTAATAAGTCATTTTTCTTTTGGAATTTTAGATATCCTTTATGAAGGGATATTGGACTAACAAGGCAAACAACCTTATATCAAACAATGATTCATGGTATTTTAGTTAGGATTTAAATTTAGAGGAATAGAATAATAGAATAAACTATAGTTTAAATTTACTTGATTTGTCTGTATGTTTTTTTTTTTGCTCAAATATATGTAGGTCGTGATAATAATTTAACTACGAGATTGTATCGATGTAATTTTTTTTTTCTAGATTTATTATAATTGTGACTATTCCGCGTGTTTGTTAAATTTTGAAAGATATTAGAACAATTTAAAAATTAATATTAAGAAAATTATATTAACCTACAAAATTGTGTATATCAATAAAAGATCTTGGAAAATTTAAGACAAAAAAAATATTCAAATTGTAGATGGACCTCAGAATATTTAAGTGAATATTTATTTGAGTTTTCCATTTTTTACAAAAAAGAGTGTGGATCGTCTCTCTCTCCACGGAAAACCCAGCTTGAAGAAACCCTAGATCATCATTGCCACTTTTCCGTCCATCGCAATTGCTCTGGCTACTGATCCACTCTCACACACCGCCCCTCCACTTCCTCAGACAACCTTTCCCCTTCTCTGCTACGTGGAGTGCTCCAATGGAGTGCATGCCTGCTTCGTGCTTACATCAGCCTGCGCCCACCATCAATACACCGCCATTATCCCCTCAAACCCCTTCATCTTCCCCGTTAATCTTATCATCTCCCTCTAGATCCCACTCTGATCACTCCATCTATCCCTTCCTCTCCCAATCTCACTTCGATTCATACACCCATCTTCTCCCTCGCATTACCCTCCAAATCCAAGCTTTCCATGCGCTTTCCGGCGACAAGATGGTCCCCTAGAACATAATCCTCTTTGGGAGGTGCTTTGGCCTCCGGCATGACCGCGCAGATATTATTCGCCGCTTCACGACTGCTCACTGGCGTATTCCTCAAGCAGTTCGTGGCAACCGACGAGATGATGGCTTATGGGTATTCCACTTTCCGACAGAAAACGTGGCTTCTGAAGTTCTCCAAAATGGTCCCTACCAAATTGAGGGCCAAATCCTTGTCCTTACCCGAACTGATCTCCTCTTCCACACCATCAGCTTGGATTTCACTCAGGTCCCAGTCTGGATAGAACTCCGCGGTATACCCCCTCATCTCATGACTGAGGCAAACGTCGGTCTGCTCGCTATGCGTGTTGGCCCTATCCTACAAACTGACTTCTCTGAGGAGCTTTCCCTAGAAACTGCCTTCGCTAGGGTTTGTGTGTTGTTGAATCTCGAGCTCCCAGTAATCCCCTCTCTAGGTCTGCATGATCCATACCAGGTCTACGACATCACCATCAGCTACCGTATTGGCTTCCCTTGTCGTTGCTGCGGCATGTTCGGTCACCATCTCCCTGAATGCCGCCTCCCTGATGATCGCGTGCTTGCTGCCATTAACCTCCGTCTAGAAGAGGCTGACCGTCATCCCCGTATTGATCCTCGTATTCACTCTGGGCGCGATTTATTCTCACATGGGAACCGAGGTAGTGCCATTCTCCACATGCCCTTCTTCGCGGACGACCCCGCCCTAAATCGGCTTCTGGAATTGATATGGTAGCTCTTTGACGACACGATGATGACCGCGATGGTGGAAACCCTAGAAATCCCCCCGTTCCACCGGCGCCCACTCATGCTTCACCGCAGCCCCGCACCACCCCTAGGGTTTCTCCCTCCCTTTTTCTAGGACATACAGCCTCCCGGCTACACCGTGCAGCTCCCGCCTGTGACGCTGCATATTTGGTCCTCCCACAACACTCTGGCAACTTGGGGACCCTCCAATGGACCCATCTCTTCTGATCCTTACTCTGCTGGACCATCTCGTCTCCTTGCGACACCATCTTCCTCGAGATCACCTCCTCCAGGCTTCACACACCCCCCCCCCCAATGGATAGGGTTCCTGTCCTCTTCCCCGGTGAAAACTCACTGCTGAGCTCCTTGCGCACCCTTTTGCTAGGCTGGGCCTCTCCCAAGGTCTCCATACTGTCTATGTGCCCACTTTGGTCCCTTCCTGGGCCTTGCCGTGGCTCTCCGCCCCCTTTGGCCACCTAGGGCATTCTCCTCGCCCAGCGACGTCGAACATCCCTTGTTCTCAACCGGCGATCAGTTCTTCTTTTTAGCGTCTCCCTTATTCTACTCGACCCTCCAACACGCTGGTGACTGCTGGAACCGCTTCCACTCCCTCTCCGGGACAATGCTCAAACTGCTATATGGGGATGTCCGTGGAAATGGCAACTCCCATTGCCGTCGATTCCTCCTCCGCCACCCACCTTGGCCCCCCTCGAGTTTCTGACGCTGACAACTATGCTGCTCTTTCCGTTGCTTTGGGACTTGAAGGATCTACCAATGACCGCCCCTTGGAAGAACTGGCCTTGGCGGAGCAGTTAATGCTCACGGAGTATTTCCACCAACAAGCCCAATCTGGGATCACACCCCCTCAGGCTGCGGCAGTGCACTCCTCCCTGTCGTCGCCCAAACACTGCCCGGGGAAAGAGCCCATGCAAGTTGATGAAGACCTACCCTCCAAGAAGCGCCGTAGGACTGCCCTAACTATTCGCGAGCCCGCCACCTTTCCGCCGACCCCAACTGAGATGACCCCAACCTCTGTTGGACGCGTTCAAGAGTTCTCCCAATTGATTGCCCCACAGGAACCTGCTGCGGCTGGAACCCTTCCACAGAGAGCTCGACCTAGGCGAGGTCGACACTTTATCCCACCGGGCCTTCAGGACCCTCTCACCCAGGTAGCCGACATTTACTCACTATGGCATTAGTTACATTTTACTGGTTACTATACATTCCATGCAACGTACAATACCTTTACCAGTATTCCTGTGACTCCTATAGCTCCTATAGCTCCTCCTAGGTCATGTTCATTTCCCGGCCCTATTTCCTTGGATTTAGCTTCGGTAGGTGATATGACATCCGCGGATATGCCTGGTTGGCATACTCCGCAATCCCAATGAATATCCTTGGATGGAATTGTCAAGGCATCGGTCGGGCCTTGACAATGCAACACCTCCATTTTCTGGTAGGTGTTTGGAAACCTAAGATCGTGTTCCTCTCTGAAGTAAAGTCAAACACTATTAAACTTTCTGCTTCACTCACGCGACTCGGCTATACTGGTCTCTGCGTCCAAGAACCCATTGAAACTCGAGGAGGCCTCGTCCTTGCCTGGAAGACCCTCTTCTCCTTAACCATCCTGTCTCAATCGGACAATCTTCTTCACTGTATGATCTCGACCACTCCCTCCTCTCTCCCATGGTACGCTACCTTTGTGTATGCCCCTTACAAATTTGCCCACCGCCCAGCCTTTTGGGCTCAACTCGGATCTCTTTCTACTTCCCTATCCCCCCCGTTGGCTGATCATTGGCGATTTCAATGACATCTGGAGTAGATCGGAAAAAGAGGGGGGCAACGTAGTTTCAGATGCTCGTTTACTACAAGCTCACGCCTGGGCAGATGGCTTAAATCTACTTGACGTTGGCTTTTCTGTTTTCCCTTTCACCTGGACGAATAAACGCTCCGACGAATTCTCCATCCAAGAACGTTTGGATCGTGCCTTCTCCACTTTGGCCTGGCGTCTAGCTTATCCCTTGGCTTCCCTCTTACATTTGGAACGAGTTGGCTCTGACCATTGTCCCATTCTCCTTCAATTGGACTCCCCCCCTCCGTCTTCCCATTTTCCTTCCCGGTTCGAGCACATGTGGCTTCGCCATGAAAATCTCCTCCCTACGGTTCGCCGTTCCTGGGAACGTCCTCTTTCTGCTTCCCGCCAAGGCATCCTTGCATTCAAGCTGAAACGCCTCCGCTTCTCCCTTCGACGATGGAATAAAGACATCTTTGGCAATTCCACAACCAACATTCAATCATTGGTTGACCAAATAGCCCGCTGTCAATCCTCCACGCCCCCGGATTACCAGTCTTCCAATCTGCTCGAACAACGTCTGGACTCACTCTACCATCAACAGGAAATCCATTGGCGCCAAAAGTCCAGAACAGGCTTGATTGGATAAAGGATTCTGATGGTCACTGGCTTTCCACACCGGAAGCTATTCAAATGCATATCCTGGAATACTTCTCAAATCTCTTTAAGGCTGGGATCCTACCAGCCTCTCCTGCTCTGCCCATCCTTTTTCGGAATCGAATCCCCTCTACCACAGTGACCCCCCTGGGCAATCAGATCTCCCACTCTGAGATCTTGACTGCCTTCAGGGCCCTACATCAAGAAAAAGCTCCGGGACCGGATGGATATACTGGGAAATTTTATTCCTCCACCTGGGACATTGTCTCTCCCGATCTTCTCCAAGTTGTTCATTCCTTCTTTCGCTCAGGTTTCTTGCTCAAAGAACTTAACCAGACCATTATCGTTCTCATTCCTAAGACGGCTAGACCAGAGACTATCTCGGAATGGCGACCCATTAGTCCGTGCAATCAATCATACAAGCTCATTTCCAAGATCCTTACCAATAGATTACACTCAATCCTTCCATATGTCATCTCCCCTTTCCAAAGTGCCTTTGTTCCTCACCGTCTAATCACGGATAATTGCCTCATGGCTCAGGAACTCCTTCATGTGATGAAAAACCGCAGAGTAGGCAGGGTGGGCCTCATTGCTCTCAAACTTGATATGAGCAAAGCTTATGATTGACTGGAATGACCCTTCATTTTCCAGATTATGCGCGAATTGAATTTCACTGCTAATTTCCAACAATGGATCAGACAGTGCATTTCTACACCATCCCTGGCATTCCTTATTAACGATAAACCTACTCCGTTCATTCAACCATCCAGGGGCATTGTCAAGGGTACCCCTTACCGCCATTCCTTTTTATCCTTTGTGTTGAAGCTCTTTCAGCCAAACTGTCCACCGCCCAGTTAGAAGGTCGGATCAAAGGAATTCGTCCAAGCTCTGATTGCCAACCAATAAACCACATCTTTTTCGCTGATGATAGCTTCCTCTTCTTTGAAGCATCTACATCCAGCGTGGCAGCTGTGGTGGAGATTCTTGATCTCTATGCACGGGAATCTGGCCAAGTGGTCAATTTCTCTAAATCCAGTATCCGCTTTAGCAAGAATATCTCCCTCGCTGATTGAAGCATTTACCAATCTCAGCTTGGCGTTCGTGAAATGCGCGATGAAGATTTATATCTGGGACTACCTATTGACTGGTCCTCCCAAAAAAAGGGCATTGGAAGCAAGCTAGTGGATCGAATTTCCTCCCAGATTCAGGGATGGATGAGCTCACTACTCTCCGCGGCTGGGAAATCCGTCCTTATCCAATCAACAATTGCCTCCATACCAACGTACCCTATGTCATGCTTACAACTTCCCCTATCTTCCTTGGATAAGATAGAGCAACTTATGCGTACCTTTTGGTGGAAGAATTCATCTTCCTCCAGAGGTATCCCTTGGGTTGCTTGGGCTAAACTCACTACCCCTAAAGCTACTGGAGGCCTTGGATTCCGTGATCTGCGAAAGTCCAACAAAGCTCTCCTCCTCAAACAATTATGGCGGCTCCTTTTCTCTACCGATTCCATCTGGGCACATTCTATGCGGGCCAAATATCTTTCCAGAGCTCCCTTCTCCACGGCTCTGACCTCCACCTCCCATTCTCTCCCATGGAGGACTCTTTTGGCTTTGCGACCCCTCCTTCTTGAGGGAAGTCGATGGCGTATTGGTTCTGGTGCTTCGATCGATTTCTGGACGGACCCCTAGGTCCCGAATCACCCAAACCTTTGCCAATGGGCACTACCAGGAGCGACCCCCTCCCTCGTCATGGTGTCCCAACTTATCGATCCGTCTACCAACAGCTGGAACATCTCCCTCCTCACTACGCTGGTTCCCCATTTGCTAACAAAGCTCATTCGGATATTCCCCTTCCTATGTTCCCTACCCTAGACAAGTTTGTTTGGAATCACACACTTCAAGGACAGTATTACGTCAAATCTAGTTACCACTTTCTCGTCGGACTTGATCCGGTTGAGACCTCGGCTTCTACCTCTGCATCCCCTAGGATCGTTAATCCTTCTTTTTGGACACAACTTTGGGCTCTCCAAATTGCTTCGAAAATTAAGATGTTTGTCTGGAAGGGATGTGTTAACGGCCTCCCCCTTGGTGCCCCACTTTTCCAGAGACTCCGCAATACTAATACTTTTTGTTGTTTTTGCAATCAAGCCTTTGAAACCTGTGATCATTTAATGTGGAATTGCCCTTTCTCCCAGATGATTTAGTTTGCCAGCCCCCTCATGGTCCGCCCGGACCTTCTCCCGACCCACAAGATCATTGACTGACTTACTTTGACCACTCCACCCACGCTGTTGTAGATAGGATATAGGCTACTGCTTACTTTACCCTTAAATGTTTACTGTTATGGTTCATCTGGCTAGAGCGCAATCTTGTTATTTTTTATAGCACTGTCCCTTCTATCGAGTATGTAATTTACCGCTTTGAACAACTGTCTTTCAATAGTGTTGATGTCTTACCCACCACAGGCACCCCAGAACGATCCCCGCCCGGGTTCCCCCCCTCCTCCGGGAACCCTGTGAATCACCCGGCCTTGCCTGTATTATAGTTGATGGTGTGGTGGACAAGGTCACTGGACTACTTTTTGGCGCGGCTTTACATCTAAGCCAGGACGGACGAACTAAGGGAGCGGTGATCCATAAAATGACCGGGACCGACCCTTTGGTGGCGGAAGTTTTGGTTGCACGTACGGGCTTGGTTCTTCAGCAACATTTTCCTGCCACTCGCCAACTCCATTCGGACTCCCAAGTTTTACTGTCTTGTATCGCTTCACCAGACTTTTCTCCTTGTTCGTTATTTGGGTTTTTGTCAGATATCACTAAACTCTTGTTGGATGCGGATGTTTTAGTTTCGTTTGTAGGGCGGGCAGGTGTTGCCTTAGCTCATCGTTTAGGGAAGAAGGCGGCTACCTTGGGTTTGGCCGGGCTGTGGCTCCACCCCAATATCCCCCCTAGCTTGCTTGATTCTCTTTGTTATTTGTACTTGTTTGTGTGGTGTTTAATATATATATGCCTCGATTAAAAAAAAAAAGTGAATTTTTTCAAATAAGTTTTTAGTGCTTATAAAACATTTTTAGTGAATGTTTTCAAATATGTTTTTAGTACTTACGAAACTTTTTGGCATGAGTATCTAGAGTTACTTGACTTAAGTTGCATGAGTGACAAACACATAAATAATCTTTTAGAATTATTAAGAATTATCATAATTGCGGTAAAAACCGTAAACCAAGTTGACAATTACCAATCCACATAAATATAAAACCGGGTAAACTAAATTAAAATAACACTAGGTGCATTTTCCGCGCACCGCGCGGGGTGACTTACTAAATATGTATGATTAACAAATTAATATTCGATGAAATTTATACCGACTATTTGTAATATATTGAAACACTTTTTTTAAAAAAAAAAAATATCAGTTTAAAATTTGAAAAAGTAAACGAAAGACTAATAGATTGAAAATTTTGAACTATATAATACCATTGCGCAAATTCACAAATAAATTTTAGATGTCTGTACCACATGCTACATTTGGTCGTCGAATCCGTGTTAAGTGTCTGTTCTTCAACAGATATGGCTTTGATGACCACCGACGATATCTCCCCGGAGATAGAGATGGCTCTGCCACTGAGACTGTTAGCCGCCCATACTGTCTGGTATCTTCGTTCGCCGGCTCCGCATCAATCGTCTATTAAAATTCAGCTAAATTTTAATTTCGATTAATTACATACACTGAATCTTGAACAGTCCGAAAATTTAATTGCAATTAATTGCATACATTGAATTTTGAACAGTTCGAAATCAGAGAAATTTTAATTTCGATTAATTGCATACATTGAATCTTGAACATTCCGAAATTTTAGTTGCGATTAATTGTATACACTGAATCTTGAATGGGTCGAAATCAGCGAAATTTTAATTGTGATTAATTGCAACTTAAAAACCCTCAGCTTCTTAGAGAAATTAATGTTATGGAGTTAATGACTAGAAAACCCTTAGCTCAATTGTCATAAATGCATCGATTAATGTAAAAAATAAAATCTTCAGCTCCACATTCACTCTCTTATTATCTTTCCTTCAGAATTTATAATATATATAGATGTTTGAATCCTCTTAAGTGAATTTTCCTAATATTTATAATCCAAAAATATAGTAAGTATAACCATCCATTCATATTGCATGATTTTTCTGATGTGTATTTTTTATGTATATAGATTTATTATAATTATATATTACAATATCTAGGTTTAAAACAAATATGAAATTTAATTTGTTTGAATCCACTTAAGTGGATTTCCCTAATGCTTATACTAGATATCTGCCCGCGCTACGCGCGTGCGCGTTGTCGTCGTGAGAGTGGCATAATCAAACTGATTCTGAGGATGATACAAGATCTTGATCAGACAGACTTCGTGGATGATACAAGAGCAAGATTGACCGACTCCGGAGATAATACAAGATTTTATTAGAAAAATTAACTTAAATTATGTAACATAATATTATCTAAAATAAAATGCTCGAGGGATCGGGAGCCCTTTAATGGGTGTGTTTGCTCCCAGTCCACCGAGTATTTTATTTTAAATTTTTTTTATTTTAGATAATATTATGTTACATAATTTAAGTTAATTTTTCTAATAAGGTTATAGTCTTGTATTATCTTCGGATTTGGGTC
The DNA here is from genome assembly GCA_036873135.1 of Clarkia xantiana subsp. parviflora. Lineage (NCBI taxonomy): Eukaryota > Viridiplantae > Streptophyta > Magnoliopsida > Myrtales > Onagraceae > Clarkia > Clarkia xantiana. The sequence continues at coordinate 10,490,404 of JAPTYO010000012.1, read as the reverse complement.
AATCTTGCTCTTGTATCATCCACAAAGTCTGTCTGATCAAGATCTTGTATCATCCTCGGAAACTGTTTGATTATGCCACTCTCACGACGACAACGCGCACGCGCGTAGCGCGGACAGGTATCTAGTTATTACAATAAAAGGTTTTCCAAGTGGCGGTGACGGCTGATTCATTATTGATTGATGTAGTCGGTTGTATTTAGTTAGCTGGTCATTCACTCCACGTTTGCTTATTATGTGATGTTCTATTTTATGGTGGTTTGTAAGCTGGCCGACACCTTATATTTATTTCATATTAGAGGTTTTTCTCTGTGATGGTTGTAAGCTGGTTGCAACCTAACGAGGGGTTTTCCTCTGTGTACACTATAATCCGGTTGATACCTCATATTTACTTACTATAAAAGGGTTTTTCTTTGTGCCGATTGTAAACTGTTCACCATCTCATCTTTACTTACTATATGAGGTTTTCTTTTGTGGCGCCGACTGACATTATACCCGTTGTAGCTTAACTTTATAGTAGCACCACCACTATACTATGTTGTCGTATTCATATTTCTTCCAACATATACTAAATTGATCTTGCTCTTACCTACCACCGAAATGGTCTAAAATAGTTAAGAACGTTCAAAACCTTCACACTTGTCAGACTTAAGGCGAAAACGTTTTGAAAATGTGGATTTTGAAAGAGTCGCCACTAGTTAATTATTAGACTAACCAGAATCCTAAATTACCTAAGAAAATAACGAATTAAACGCCTAGGTCTAAAATCGGTCTACGATCAGAAATTCGAGTTCAGGGGTTCTATTACGAATTTTTTTTTTTTTAAAAAAAAAAAAAAAACATTTTTTAGTTACGCACTTTCGGTACTCATTTCACAAATTGCCACTACTCTAATATATCCAATTTTATAACATTAAAAAAATGTTCAAATAATGTTTAAATTCCTAGATTAAGTAACTATCAACTATCACAATTATAATTACTTAACTAAGTCAAACTTAAGGAAATTCTAAAAACTATCAAACAGTTAAATCATAACATATTATGTATACATATGTGTTATATTACATATTATTATATCACATATTATATACAATATAATAATAAATAATTAGTACTCACTTACCTGAGGAGTGAAGATGGCGTAGATGTAAGCTTCACAGGGACAGAACAGCTGCAGGAACATGAACGAAATGGAGCGGACAGACCGTAGGGACTAGCAGAGACATGCAGAAGGGCCGGGAAACACAGTGCAGTGCCAGGACGGAATCTGGGCACTACGGGTGGATGGATAACTCGATGATGACAAGGATGCATCAGAAATTGAGAGTGTGGCTGCTGCTAGAAAAACCGATGCGGACGAAGGAAAAGACTCGGACGACACTGATCGGATGGAGGACGGAAGCAATCGGGATCGATCGGAGCACTGGTGTGGAGTAGATGAGACAAGGTTACTGTGGATGATGTCGAGCAACGGCTCTGGTGGTAGCTAGCGATGGAAGGCTACTCTGTACAAACAATGATAATGAATAAAATAATATGTATATATCCTAATATATGTTAATGAATCAACATGAACAGTAAGGTAATAGCAGAACGTGATTTGCAATGATGTTTTATTCCTCTCCGTCTGACCTCTGTAATTTTACGACACCACCTTTATGTATAGGCTAACAAGTTACCTAGGGGTTTTACTTTAACTAGGAAATAAAATCTACTAATTTATTTGACTAATAAATACTAAATATTACATTAAATATTCAGAAAATATACTCTGCAATAAATACATATAACTATCATAATATTGCACTGAGCATTCTTGGAAGCTTCACGACATGTCAAATTTAGATACTTCCCCATTTAGTGCGTCATATGCCACGCGTGTCGTGCGTGGTCCAAAATTAGGTGTTTACAACACTGAGACAAGTAGAACCGAACTTAACAAAGCCACGCCGACATGTTAAAGAATGTCCTTAAGTTTATGAATATATATTCGAATCAAACCATGTAACAATGGCGTGGTGGTTCAACGCCACATCCCTTAACCAGAGGTTAGGAGTTCAATCCCCGCTAGTGACCGCTTGCACCTGCAGTGCCTTGGTACGATCGTACCCAGTGGTCTGTTTGTGAAAAAAAACCCTACCCTTCCAGATATCTACAAAATATTTTATACATAAAACAGTGTAGCAATATTTAACAAAACTTAGCGCGACTTAGGAAGCAACTTTAGCAATTTGATGAGCTGGTAAGTACTCAAATCTCTTCCCCAAAGGAGTCAATCCATCCTGAAAACTCAAACAAGTATGTACTAGATAGATCAACCTCACTCACTATACTAAAATCATCCTAATGAAAAAATAAACTTGACGGTAAAAAGATGTAGATTCTTACCCATCCTGGAGATTTATATCTACGTTGTATAAAATGAGAATTTTGACTGCCTGTCCAGATCCTGTTTGAACTGCATAGTGTAGCAGTGAAGCTCCGTCCTGCACACAGTAAATGCAACCATATCTATCAAAAAATGATCATATCTGGATACTTTCTTGATAATAAAATGTTCATAATTTGATCATAAAAAATCCTGGATACTGAAGAAATGATCAGCTCAATCAAATCCTCTAGCACTTTGTTCTCACCTTATCACGAGCAAATGGATTAGCAGATTCTCTGAGTAGATAGTTGGTAATTGCATGCTTTTTGCCGATTATGTAGTGCACCAAAACCATCCTACAGGATACACAATACAGAAAACACAATTAAATGAAAATCTTGAAAGAGAACAGTTGTAAAAAATAGGCAAATATTAATGTTCTTTACATACCTTATCTACACAATTAATTTCCACATGTTTCAACAAAGCATCTAGCAGATAAAACTCGCCTGATGCAGCAAGTGTGTTTACAGAAAGCCATTTGTCCTATAAAAATGAAGACACATTCAAATAGATATTACAGAGTTGGAACAGACAGTTAAAGGTAATCAAAAGTAAAAAACAAAACCCTTTAGTAGCAGTGTTGTTGAAGGCTAGCGCCTCGTTGCGTCTCAAGAACGCCTCAAACGTCACCCTAGGAATATATTGTTGTTTTTCTCTACCTATTACTTTCTAGAGTTAAATAATTAAAATTTAAAGTTAATAGGCTACTAGGTTTGGTCTCTAGATCTCTTCTTTTTCTACATCTCTCATTTTACCGCGTCTCTCTTTTATGCTCGTAGGTTCAATATCTACCTAATTAGAGTAAATAGCCTACTACATCAAGTTTACCAATTTCTTTTATCTTTTCTATAGGATAAAAAAAATTGATTTGATCAATCTAGGTGGTAATTGCCGTAGATTTAATAGTATAACACTATATTTGAGTGATTGCGCCTCTTTCAATGAGGCGATCGCCTTGTGTGCGCCTCAAATTTTAGGCGATATTTAACCTCGTCGCCTTAGGCCTTTGACAACATATTTCAATTTGTCATAACAAGCTTCAATTTTTTTTTTTTTTTTTTTAGTGAATGAACAAGCTTCAATCTCATAAAACATACATGCAGACTCAGCAAAGATGAAGTATTTATCAAAACCGAACCAGCAAGGACTTACAGAAGTAGCAACTGATAGGTTAGGTATCTTCTTGTTTAGAAAAACCTTCTCCTCCTTTGTGAACAACTTCCGATGACCTTTTCATCTAGTGATCAAGATATCAAAGCATGATCATCAATAAATTATCACCATAAAGAGTACCAAAATGTGAATCAAAGGCATGAATTTTATAGCCACCAAAAAATAATAATTAACTTATTAAGACCATGCCAAGAGTAAAACCATGAAAAACAACTACACATATGCCAAGTTTAAGGCACCCAGCTATTCATTGTATGTCTCATTTATTCATAGTCCATCCATGATGTAGTTGCATATCTTTCTATAGAGCCTGATTAACCGACCATCAATGCCAGCAATATGCCTTTGCAGTACGAATCATGCAGAATAGCAGCCAATAATGAGATTACTGACTTACTGTAAACACCTAATTTTGGACCACGCGCGACTCACGTGACGTGTGGCGCACCTAAATGAGGAAATGTCTAAATTTGGCAAGTCGCGAAGCTTCCAAAGATGCTCAGTGCAAAACTAGGATAGTTTGTATATTTATTGCAGTGTATATTTTCTGAATATTTGTATTAAGTGTTCAGAATATTTAGTATTAATTAGGAGAATAAATCAGTTTATTTACTTCCTAAACTAGATTAAACTCTAGGTATTATTGTACTATATATAGATGAATTTTCCATCGATGTAAGGGGGAATCAACGACAAAGAATGAGAAAAGCATTGGCTGAATATTATTTTGTTCAGTATCTGATACATTAACTGATTCTTGTTTGCTCTATTATTTTATTAGATCTTGCTTTTGAATTGGTTGTTATGTGTTTATTATAATAATATACAGGTTGATGACTATAACCTGATGATCTTCATCCCCATCCACAGCATCTCGCCATTAACCATCCAGACGCCCTCTCGTCGTACTGCACAACCGACTACTCCTCTAAATCTGTAAATTTCACCAACAACATCATCTCAAACTCCATCGGTCCGGATAGTCAGTCGTCGTCGATCCCGTGGACTCCTCACAACACAACGAATACCGATTCATCATCGAATTAGCTCTACTCTTCTGTCGGTGTTTGAGTTTTGCTTAGAAGTATCGTTTCTGATTGGTTATGTTTGATTTTGTATTGCACAGGTGAAGAAGCTGATTATGGGTTGTACAAATCTATCTGAGAGATGATGAAGCTTCAAAACGGTTGTTCAGAAGCTGACCGTACTACAGACTACGGCCAGCTCCAAGCCAATTCCGACATCACCGGTGACCGCCGACTTCACTGATTTGCACCACGACCCAGCTCGTCGCCACTGTCCGGACATCAAACCCAACACCGACTCTCCGACCGGATTCGTTGCTTCAGGTATATGGCCGCCGAGACGGGATCGAGCCGCCGTTCCGATTCACTTCACCGTGCCATTGTCGAGTTATCGCCGGAGTCGTCCGCTGCTTTTGGCCACGACCGCCCCCTACTCGATTCGAAGATCTCCGACACCGCACCTCCAACTCCGGCACGCTCCTCCGCTCCGTCGGTAACCTCCTGTGACCACCAGCACCTGCAGTCAAGATCAATTAGGCACAGTCCAGTCTAGCTCTCCGTCGACTCTGAGCACCACCTCCGGTTCGCACCTGTCATCCCCGCCTCTCTCCATGTCGACCAAGCTCAATTCCGACCACCACAGCTCCGATTTCTTCTACGCCTGCAGTTTAGTCACCATCCTACCCACTCTGCATTGCCTCTGGTCTGATACAGGTAAAGCTACGTTCTCTTATGCATTACTATTAGTTAGGTGATGATTATTTTATTATATTATACTATGTTATTATATTATTATATAACAGAATAGTTTATCCAATAGGTTTAGTATGCGTGTTTGTGTTTGATTTTATGTAACCGTATTTGATAATTCTAATGAATTTAGGTTCTAATTTGATATGTAAATTTAATTATAATTTGACTTACTATTAACGTTTTAAAAATCGATAATTGCTTAGTATAGAAATTTAGATATATATATTTTTTTTTACTGTTAAATTATATATAAGTGGCAATCTGTGAATTTGAGTACCGAAAGGGCGTGATTAATTCCATGAGTTTTAATTCGTAACAGAACCTCCGAACTCGTATTTCTGATCGTAGACTGATTTAATACCTAGGTGTTTAATTCGTTATCCGCTTAGGTAATTTAGGATTCTAGTTAGCCTTAGAATTAACTAGTGGCGACTCTTTTCAAAATCCACGTTTTCAAAAACGTAATCGCCTTAGGTCAGATTTTAGGTCCGACACTTACAAATCTCATTACAGTCAGTTTTCAAAATGCACAAGAGATATGTGTACCTTCATAAATTCATCTGCCCAGGCTCATAGTTTCCGTTGTTGAAGAACTCTCTAACATCATCAAGCCCCCTCCCATAAACCATCTCGGATCCTTGGGTGCCACTCTCTCACTAGGATACTCCTTTTTAGCTTCATCAACCTTGATTGCAAAACTAGTAGGGTTATCAAGAACTACTGGACTCAACTGCTTGAGCTTTGCCTCTCTAAAAGACTTTTATTCATCCGATGGAACATCTCTTAAAGGCATATACCCTTGTTTCCGCTTCTCGACTTTGCGCCCGAACTCTAACTCCTGCGCAATCTTGCGCCGTTGCTTCTTGCTGATGTTAAGCTCCGCCTGCACCTCTCTCCACTGATCTGGGACCAGATTCTCAGATTCAATTTCAGTGAACTTATTACTGATGGGTTTATTTGGAGCGATATTTTTGCGGTTAGCCTCAGTTTCGAGAAACGGGTCTTCGAAAATGTCGTCTTCAAACACAATACAGTCGCCAACAACGTGCTCTTGCTCAAATCATAAATTTGGTGCGCGAATAGTGAGTTGGATGAAGAAGTGGAGCGGCAGTGAAATTGAGCAGGAGATTTAAGAGTTTGAAGAAACAGAAGCTTGAAGGGAGTAGTGGGGGTGAAAGACAATGGTCGTGGAATCTGGGGATTGAGAACGTTTGGTAACATCATCGTTTTCACTCTTCTGAACCATAAATTGAGCAAACCATTGAACTGCAGACCCTAAAATTGAATCGGCAAATGAGGGGGGTTTGGTTGGATAGGGTTTTTGCTTTGAAGATGACGACTTGGCTGGTTCCTTGCTCTTCGGTTGCATAATGAAAGAGAAAGCTCAATCCGAGCCGGAGACATCAAAATATTCCACACAAAAAAAAGGCAATCAATTGAAATTTAAACAGAATAATCATGAATGTCTTTCTATTTTCATGTCGTTATTGGGATTGTAGCATTTGATATGTAGTTAAAAATGAAACGCATATTACATAGTATCATCATATTAAATAGCATAGTATAGTGGACTCGTTGGTATGGTAGGCTTGGAGTTAGCAGTGGGAGGTGAACCGGAGGACACGAGTTGGGCTCACTCGACCACCGAGATTGAATTTTGAAGTTTGAAGACAGTGAAGAGTCAAGTTTTACTGAGGGCAATATCGGACACTTTGTTGATGGGATTATAACCAAATTGGTACCTGGACTAACAGCACAAGACGAATTGGTATTTCGGTTAAATTTTGTGACAAATAGGTACTTGGCTAACATAGGTATTGCACCGTTAGAAAATTCGTCGAATCTTCACGGAATGGGTCACGTGCGGATAAAAAAAAAGGGTTAACAGGTCTTTTGGTCCATGATGTTTGACAACTTTTGGGTTTTGGTCCATGATGTTTTTTTTACCTAGTTTTGGTACCATATGTTTGCAGATTTTTTCTAGTTTTGGTCTAACCGTTACATTCCGTCCATTTTTTGACATGTTCAAGTCACATGATCCACTCTAAACTTTAAATTTAGTCCCTCTAATACTTTCTTAACCTTTCTTTGTTCAATTTAGTCCCGAAGTTTCAAAATTGACCCCAATTGGACAATAGGTCCAATTGAAATTTTGAAACTTCGGGACTATATTGAACAAAAAAAAGGTTAGGAAAATATTAGAGGGACTAAATTGAACAAAATTGAAAGTTTATGGTGCATCACGTGACTTGTACATGTCAAAAAATGGACGGAATGTAACGGTCAGACCAAAACTAGAAAAAATCTGCAAACATATGGTACCAAAACTAGGAAAAAAGAACATTATGGACCAAAACCTAAAAATGGTCAAACATCATGGACCAAAAGACATGTTAACCCAAAAAAAAAAGTAACCTGAAAATACTAAAACACCCTTCTTGTCTAAACAATTAGAAGCAGCCATCTTCTCCTTCCTCATTTCAATTAGGGTTTGGAACTTTCCATTGCTGCGAAATTGAAATCACTAAAATCTGCGATTTCCTTTCCCCCAGCTCAAATTGACGTCTTCTATAGCTTCTACTTCTTCGATCGCCACACCCAATCAAAATGAGAAGATTTTCACAAAAATGATAAAATTCATCATGAAAAGGAGATGCTCTTTCATGAAAATGAGAAGCTTTATCAGCAAAATGTGAAGATGTATCAATATAAAGTGAAGACTTATAAAATTGTTGTTGTCATTCTACTTGAGTTGTTGTTGATTTTTGTATTTGGTTTCTAGGAGTATTTGTGTACAATGTAGGAATTTGGTACCTGCAATGATGTAACTGTTTCAATGTGGTGACTGACACGGCATTCACGTTCCAATTTAATACATGTTATGATTTAAGTGTTGTAATTTGGTACCTGCAATGTTTTAGCTGTTTCAATACAGTAAATTTTGTATGTTCAACCATTCCAATCTGGTACACAACATACCCAATTTTGGTAGACAACAATCGTAATCATAACCTTCTTCATACGTAATAACCACTATAACACAGTTTGCTTACACAACTATGACAGACCGACAAGTGCACTACAAAATAAGGGTTTCAATAGTTAACATATAAACACCCAAGCAACTGTGTCCTACTCAAAATATTTCAGTTTCAGTCTACCCTACCAAACAAACTCATAGTATCTTCCTTGCAGTTGATGAACTTGAAGAAGAAGGATCGGTGGAGTATTCTGCAAATCGAAAGCCAGAGGAGTATTCTGCAAGTCAAGAAAAGATACCGAAAATGAAATAAGTAATCCAGAAGATTGGTGGCCTACACATACCATAATACACTAAGGCATGATAGACAGAACCTGATTCTTGAAAACATGCAAACCCCAATGCAATATTTCATCTCTGCCAATTTCTTTAATCTGCACAAGAAATGCTAATCAAAACCAAAAATCTTAAACATAAATCATTCAAAGTGGACAGAAATGCCAATGGTACCTGTTTGTGGCACTAATTAAGAGTTTTTTACAGCATAGTTCTGTGTTTCATCTTCATTGTCTGAATGTTGTTATTTGCGAATCTTTTTCTTCTTCGCCTCCCCTTCCATGCATTTCCCTTTCTCCTTGTAGTGATCAGCCAATAGATCATCCAAGTCAATAACTTTTTTCCTGATGATTCAAACAAAAAGTATAAATTTTCACAACAAATTCGAAACTTTTCAAGTGAAAGGACAAATAAGAAACCAAACACCAACAGGGCATAAAACATCATATTCGGAAATTTAAGAATCGGCGGAAACGAAGAGGGAGAAGTAGAACCTTCTCTTCACTGGTGGCGGAGTGTCTATCAGAGGGTCTTCTAATTCAAAATCTAGCAAACAGTCATGATTCAGTGTCGAGTAGAGGCAACTAGGAGACGAGTTTCTCTACAGCCTTGTTATCACTTATCAGTCGCTAATCTATCTTCTAGTTTCAGCTCTCCCGGATGATGCACAAAAACGTCTGAACTGAACAGTCTGGTTTATTAGACTGAATCGAATGCTGGTTCATGACTCACTTATTCGACCAGTGAAAGATAACTGGTTCTGGTCCATCCGCTCTCAATTCATCACAGATCGATTGGAAGACGGATTCTCTGCAGCTCCGATGGTGGAATTCTCGGGATTTTGCCGACAAAGATGCATCGATTTCGGTCTGGCAAGACTGTCTTGAATTTCAGCAGCGGCAGCGCCGATGGTAGTTTAAGGCATATGAGCACCAGGACAACTGTGATGAGATTCGGAGACAGAAGTTATGGAGCCCTGGGACTACCATCTTCCTTGAAGAGAATCAGAATCGGTGGAGTCTCATACGAGCCCTCCAAAACACCGACGCTGCCACATGATGTGTCCAGTGTCAGCTATGGGCCACTATCACTCTCTTGCCGTCATTTCTCAAGGGCAGCTATGGGCTTGGGGCCGTAACCACAAAGCTTAGCTTGGTCGCAGCCCTTGTTCTTCCCAGGAGTCTCTTCCATAAGGTTATATTCAACAATTTGTCTGCCTCAAGCTGACGAGACAGGAAGGGGAGGAGAAAATGGTTAGATTTGGGTTAAGGGTTCACTTCATACCGTATGTTTTTACAAAATCCAGTATTCATCCCATGTCTTGTTTTTGTACCAATTTGGTACCGAACGTTACAATTTTGTAACGTTTTCATACCTTCGTTAAAGTTCCAATCCATTTTGGCCATTAAAAGTCACGTGAATGGCCTTAAAATTTTTATTTTGTTAATTTAGTCACTCTAATATATTCCTAATTTTTAATTTGTTCAATTTAGTCATCAAATTTCAATATCGAACCCTTGACCCAAATTGACTTAGTCGGACCTAGCCCTAGCTAGGTTCGGTTAGGTCCCAATTAACCCAGCCAGACCTTGCCTATGGGTCCGGCGACCTCAACCGAGGGTCGGTCCTAACCCTAGGCTAGGTCCAGCTGGGTCAATTGGACCTAGCCCTAATTGAATCCAATTAGGGCTAGGTCCGGCTAGGTCAATTTGGGTCAATGGTTCAATATTGAAATTTGAGGACTTAATTGAACAAATTAAAAGTTAGGAATATATTAGAGTGACTAAATTGAACAAAATCAAAAGTTTAGGGTCACTCACGTGCACTACACGTGACTTTTAACGGCCAAAATGGACGGAACATTAATGGATGTATGAAAATGGTACAAAATGGAAACGTTCGGTATCCAATTGGTACAAAAACAAATATATGGTATGAACAATGAATTTTGTGAAAACATATGGTATGAAATGAACCTTTAACCCGATTAGTTTTCTATTAAAACACGATGGCAAATACGTCATTTCATTTGGGCGTCTATTTTAAATTTCGCAAAAAAAAGGTCACGTGTCCGTGAAGATTTGACTAATTTTTTAACAGTGCAACGCTCAGGTTAGCCCAAGTACCTATTTGTCACAAAATTTAACTCAAGTACCCATTTGTTTTGGACTGTTAGCTCAGGTACCAATTCGATTATAATCGCTTCGTAGATAGAGATATTATATTTCTTGATCCTTCCGTGGACAAAGTCCATTTTCGCAGCGAGTGAATTTCTCACTTTCTATCATGTTTTACTATTAATAGATATAATTAGAGCAATTGTTTTAAATCATCAAGATTTATAATCCTAAAACTCACTCTGAGGAGGGGATTGTGTATTGGAAGCATTCCGGCGGGTTTCAAGTTTTGCCACGCAATTTGGAGGTAACCAACATTTCTTTCTTTATTTCTTAACATTTATTTATTTATTAATTTATTTACTTGCATGGCCAAAAAAAAATTATTTACTTACAGAAAATAAACACATATATCTTTCTTTTTCTTTTTTTTTTTCCAAAATAAACACATATATAAAAAACAGAAAATAAACACATAATGTTTGTTCGTCTATTTCTGCTTTATACGTAGGACATGTTTGACAAACAATGACTTTTGATGGTAATTTTTTTTAAATTTTAGTGTATACATATGCAATTTGTAAATTTTTTGTGTATATATTAATTGACTGTTAAATATTTTCATTTTGTTCAGTATTGTTCTCCAATTTATATCACTAACTATTTATTTTTACAATTTATTATTTCATATATATTCACAACACAAGTCCAAATTGACCTAGCCAGGTCCGTCTCGTGGCTGGGTTAGACTCTGATTATGGTCAGACTCTAGTTAGAATTGCCCAGATTCGGCGACCCTAGCCAGAGTTAGCGTCGTTCAGGTTCGTTAAGTCAATTTGGCATTATAGTCATGGTTCATATCTTGATTCATTGACCTTAGAGTCATGGGTCGGACCCTGACTGAGTCTGATCCAGCCATGGGTCGGACCATGGCTGGGTCAAACCCTACCTAATGACGTCCAGTTCCGGCGACACCTAGTCAGGTCTGATCCTAACCATGAGTTGGACTTTAGCTAGATCAATTTAGCTTTAGGGTCCGATTGGATCGCTTTTTGCTGGAATTGGTTTGGGCACTTTTTGCATCTGTGTACATATATTTTTGCTCTCACGAAATCATACGAATCTTACGAATAATAGTGAGGCTGAACTGACATCTTTTTAATTTTTAATAAAATCATCAGAATCAGTATCCTCTTTGTATTATAAAAAAAAAAAGCATCCTCTTTGTAATTCTAGAATCAAATGATATGTACAATTAGATGTACGAGCAGCAGCTGAACCCTCTCATGTCTTCTAATATATTCGACAGAGGATAACAATCAAGAATTCAAGATGAACCAAATTATTATATGCATTAATCAAAATACCTGACAACCAACTCCAATCATTCAGGAACATTAGACTCAAGGAGATGATACAAAGCTAGTCCGGTATGCACGCTTCAGCTTACTACTTTTAAGGTATGCAGAAAGCAAAAGTACTATCACTCAAGTTTCTTCTTGGTAATTGACAACTAAAGATCAAACCACTCACTCCCCTGTTACTAGTGTCCTCGTCCTCCTCCTTTGGAGGTCTTATCTTCATCTTTAGTGCTTGCTTGAGTGTACTGGCTCGTTGAAGATGGTGAGTACCCAGGTGCACTCGGCGAGTATCCAGCACTTGGGCTGTTTCTTACACACAACAAACCAGTTAGTTATACTTTAGTTAGAGCCAAGCCTCTATTACTTTTTCATATTTCATTTTATTTTCTGCACTGCTCCTTTACCTGTACTGTGGAGAACTCGGGCTGTAATCCGGGTTTACACCAGAGTTGTTATATGGACTGCAGACAAAAATAATATATCATTGCGATCCGATTAAAAAAAAAAAAACACCAACTATTTATTAGGTTGTGACATGACAGGCAAAAAGCAATGGCTCAACTACCAGGCATGGTATGGTATTTTTTATCCATCCATATCTATCTAGCTGGAAAAAAAAAAACATACACCAAAAGCACCACCACAGATACCAATACCAAAAAAAGGCATTTACTATGAGTGAGATATTTGTTAACACCGAAACCAATGATCCACAGGTTTAAAGAGGGAGATGCCATAAGAAAAAAAAAAGATATCAACCACCAAATTTATATGCAATAATAATGTGTGGAAAGCTGGCTGGTTACCTGCTGGGACTGTAAGAAGGGCTTGTAGGAGAGTATGACGGTGATGTTGGAGAGTATGATGGGGAAGTCGGACTGCACAAACAGATAAGACACTCAGATAACTTAGCGCCGTTATAAAAAAAACATGATATCCATCCATTCATCAAACAAACAAATAGTATATAGTTCAATTATACTGCAGGACATGCTGCAAAATGTCTCTATATCTATAACCAACCTAGGGATACTACTACACAGTCACAAATAATAGACAGATCAAAGAACAACTCAATGTCAGCAAAATTGGCATAAGTTAATATTACCTATACGGACTGGATGGGGAGAGTCTTGGACTGCTTGGTGAGTATGCAATTGAGGGACTGTACTTGGCAGACTGAGGATTGTAGCTGGGAGATGTTGGGCTATAGGTTGGAGATGTGGGGCTGTATCCCGGAGACGTTGGGCTATATGCTGGTGATGTGGGGCTATATGAGGGCGATGTGGGGCTGTAGGAGGGCGAGGTAGGGCTGTAAGATGGCGATGTAGGACTGTAAGATGGTGACGTGGGACTGTAGGATGGTGATGTGGGGCTGTAGGAAGGCGATGTAGGGCTGTAAGATGGTGATGTGGGACTGTAGGATGGGGAGGTGGGGCTGTATGCAGGAGATGTGGGGCTGTATGCAGGGGAGGTAGGGCTGTAAGCAGGGGAAGTGGGACTATACGAAGGGGACGTTGGGCTGTATGACGGGGAAGTTGGGGAGTAAGATGGAGAACTTGGTGAATATGAAGGACTTGTCGGAGAATATGAGGGGGAGGTGGGGCTATACCCAGGTGAGCTGGGACTGTAGGTAGGAGATGTGGGGCTGTACCCTGGCGATGTTGGACTGTAACCTGGTGATGAAGGACTATATCCAGGAGATGATGGACTGTATCCTGGGGATGATGAAGGTGAGAAAGCCACCCCACCGACGTAAGGCGAGAACTGGGCATCGGATATTGGAGAGAGACGAAGGTTTGGACTCAACAGATAATTCGGGGACATCAAGCCCTCATGGTAAGGAGTTCCCGTTATGGGAGACCTTCCTGGCGTCATCCCAAAATCGAGACTTTCCATGTAACTAGGAAGCTGGAGTTCAATGGCATGCTTCAACATCTCATCGTTCAGATATAAAGAACAACCTCCGGTACCAATAGGAGCTAACTGACCCAACATGATGTTCTCTGTCACGCCTCTCAGATAGTCAGACTCTGCATATACAGCAGCATCTAGAAGGATATCCACAGTCTCTTCAAATGAGCATCTCATCAGAGGCCCCGTGTCATTTCGGTTGATTCCATGACGGGTAATTGCCATCAAGTGGCCTCGATAGGTCATCGTGTCGCACAAAATTGCCAAGTGTCGATAGTTCACGTAAGACCCATCAAACGATATGACAACTCGCAGTTCATCTAAAAGGGACCTTCGGACTGCCTCAATTCCTAGCACTTCAATAACTTCTATCAGGTGATTGCTCGTTGTCCTCGTGGCATCAACACCTTCGTTGCACATAACAGCCAAGAGATTGACACCTTCTGTATCTAACATCCACTCAGTTTCAGGCTTGAAGCCTTCAGTGTCAACAAACTTGTTCACCTTACCATTCTTGATAAATACCTTGTTGATATCTGGGATACCTCGAAGAGCCATCTCCGTAAGCATATTGCTCTCAATCTTCTTTAGGAAGACATCATCTTCTGCCTCATCATTCAGCTCCCCTTTAGGAGCTTCATCATTCATGATACGGATTCGCAAGATCAGCTTATCAGCGTTGTCATCATTGAAGATGCAATTTAGATCATCGTCAAACTCAAGGTTGATCTTTTCTGCAATGTCTGCCATACTCAGCTTCTTATCAACCATCATTTCTCGATTCAGCTCTATCCGAAGTAGCCAAGGAGAGATCTTATCAGGTGAAATCTCTTCATCTGGCATCTCATAGTAGGATCTAACAAAATCAATATCCTCTTCAATGATCGTGCTTGTTGGATCTGGATCATACCACACTTCAGTGGCTTGAGTGACACTGCGGAGGGTCGTGTACTCTAAAGCACATTGGATATTCTTGGCACTCTCCTTGGTCTTATTGACCTCAGGCTTCAGATAAACTGAAAGAGAAGGGGTTTTGATCTTCTTTGCAACGTTAATGATTTCTCTCAACCGAGGTACGCCGAGAGTCACATTCTTCGCACTCACACCAGCATAATGGAATGTATTGAGAGTCATCTGCGTGGCAGGCTCACCGATCGATTGTGCAGCAACACAGCCAATCATTTCTCCAGGAGCAACCTGTGACTGAAGGAAACGTGTCTCAATCTCACCAGTAACCCATTCAAAAGCTTCACGGGTAAGTCTGTACTCCTTGAGCACTCTCTTACTGGAGAAAGTACTACGAAGCAAGATATTGAAAAAGAGAGTAGCATTCTTTTGAGCTTCAACACTTAATCCATCATCCCCGGGAACAACTTTCAGCCGCTCCTGGAGCTTATCAACAGCTTCCACTATCTCCATCGGATGCATATCAGAAGGTCGTCTCATATCTATCTTGAAAGTCTTTTGTGCATTCCAGATAAGTCTCTTCAGGTTGACAGGCAGTGGCCAGTTATTATCACCTGTAGTTGTAATCTCTGTCCCTAGTTGGATCCTATCCGCTTCAAGCTTCGAGACTTCAGCATCAAACACATTCCGGAACTCTCTTATTGTTTTCAGATCCTCCACATGTTCTGGCAACATATAATCTGGATTCCAGTTGTCCTCATCTAACTCGTATCTGTACACTCTGTCAAATTCTGTTTTCTTCATCTTCAAGGAATCCAACTTCTGCGATTCTATCCAGACAGAGTCCATACCATCCTCCCCATATAGAAACTGTATAACATCCCCCAACGAGTTCCTCACAGTTCCATCATATTTGACCATTATATCCTCCATAGCCTTAACAAGACGCCTCTGGATGTACCCTGTTTCAGATGTCTTCACAGCGGTATCGATAAGACCTTCACGACCTCCCATAGCATGGAAAAAGAACTCTTGGGGGGTCAGCCCACGCAGATAAGAGTTCTCCACAAACCCACGACTCTCTGGCCCATAATCATCTTTTGTGAAATGAGGCAAAGTTCTGTCTAAGAATCCATAAGGGATTCGTTTACCCTCAACGTTCTGCTGACCCACACAAGCAGTCATTTGGGATATGTTGATGAAACTTCCTTTCGACCCGGCAGTAACCATAGCCTTTAGATTGTTACTCTCAGACAAACTCCTCTGAGCACTGCTACCAGCATCATCACGAGCCTTATTCAACACCTGAAAAATCAAAGTATAAGTCATTTTAAAGGGGGGGGGGGGGGGGGGGGGGGAGCGTGAGTTCCCCATTAAATTTATCATCAACTGACAGGGAGACGCGGATAAATTTCAGACCTGATTGACTTTGTTTTCGAAGGACTCCATCATTGTTCTTCCAGGTTCAGGCTCTAGCCTCTTCTCTTGGGCTTCCTTAATAAGTTTTTTCACTTCATCTTTAGCTTTTGAAATGGTTTCATTAATCGTCTCCATTGTAGATGCATCAGCAATTGTATCTCCAATACCAATGCTGAAACCTTGCTGAAGAAGCCAGTAGTTAACAAGCCACTGCGTGTGTCCCAAAAATTTGCGGGCTGCATCAGGCCCCACTTCCTCCCTGGCAACAGAAGTAAATCAAAGGCCAACGGATAGTCTTTTCCTCTAATAATGAGTGAACCGAATTTTGCTTGAAATTGACATTTAAGGCAGGATCTCTACTAGTGAGATCTACTCCCTAGAGAATCCAAGTTTGCTTTGAAATTGTGATTTTAAAGCAGGAACTAACTCTCCAAAGTCACCAACAAATTTTCCTTAGTCACAGTTACATTGATATTTAAAGAGGATTTCTGTGGACTTGGATGCAGTCAAAAACCTAGAACTAATAAGTGGATGAAGATGTTAAACTCAAACCATCAGTTTTTGCATGTTTAACTAATGTGTTCAACAGTTTCCGTTGTTCAGCAAATTATGAAAAAAGCAGGGCATTGTCATGGTTGAACTCTGCTTTTACCATCAGAAGTATCAGTGAATCTTTAAAATTCTCAGCCTCTGACCTAAGGAAATGGCACTGAAAATTAATCCCCATGATATTTTCTGCAAACTAAGGTTTGACGGTCATACCAAATGACATGTATGAGACTTCCATTAGATGTTCCAAGTGTCTTCTTGCACACAGTTCCTGTGAGCAGTTCTCCCTTTTCAATTCGAACTTGAGTATCTCCAGGGGTTATAAACCCTGTTTCCGTCTCTGAATGCCAAGCAGAAGTTCTCATAATATTAATCTGCTTGGGTATGATGAGATTAAAAACTTGCTTCCCTGTCCATAGTGGCCTGGGCTTCAAAATAGCCGGGGCTGGAACTTTACCATCAAAATCCTCCCACCACATCAATATGTTCATAAACACATCCTGATGGGTTGAAATAAGAATAATATCGCATAAGATTAGATAAAATATTCTTGTCCAGCAAAAAAATTGTAACTCTTCCACAAAACAAAAATCACCTTCTCTATGAAAGTGTCTCTTTTGGTGATCTTGCGACATCCCAGAAGTGTATCCTGGACAATTCCCATAACAGGTCTATTTGCTTGAGGGGAAACAATACATTTTGGGACCATCATCAGCTCCAATACTTCTGCTCTGGTTTCAAAAGACTGAGGTACATGCATATTCATTTCATCACCATCAAAATCAGCATTGTATGGTGATGTCACAGAGAGGTTTAATCTGAATGTTGAATATGGCATTATCTTGATCCTATGTCCCATAATAGACATTTTGTGGAGACTAGGTTGACGATTGAAGAGAACAAAGTCTCCATCATTCAAGTGTCGTTCCACCTGCAACATTACTCTCATTATGAAGCAGCACTTCTATAGAACATATCTATAATCACAATAAGCAACAACAGACGATACCTTATATCCCAGTTCCAAATGATGATCACTACTTTTCTTCAAGTAACGGAGATCAAGCCTCTGGCCATCATCTCGTATGATATACTTGGCACCAGTTTTACCAGGAGGTGGATGAGGCCCATTTTCAACAAGCTCCTTCAGCCTATGTTGAAAAGATGAAAAGTAATTAGAAATAGAAGATCATGAAAAATAAACGGTTAAGAACCTAAACACAGTCTCAAGTATAGGTCACGTTGTGATTTGTTGTCTCGGCTTTTTTTGTTGAAATTTGATGTATGAAATATCAGATTTGTTACTTTCCACTTTTTCTAGTCTGATTTTGGAGATAAAATTGGTGTTTTTAAGCACCAAAAACATGTTGTTTTCCACTTTTTCGAAGAATCATATTTGTTGATCAAGGTTTAGGCTTCTTTGATGCTTAAAAAACATTTTTTTGTTCCGTCAGTTTTAAGAGGAAAAAGTATAAATCAACAAATCTGATACTTCAGACATCAAATATCAATTAAAAAAAAAAAAGTCAGAGACACAAATCGCAGAAAATATAAGTATAAAAACTATTATAACAGATAGCAAGAAGAAATAAAGCAAATAAAAGATAACAAGTATAAAAACTATCAGTAGAAAAAGCAGGAAGAAATAAAGCAAATATGCAATGCACCTTTCAAGGTTATAAGGAGTTACTGTCTCTGGATATGTCAAATTCAAGGCGATACTCCACGGTACACCAAGTTGATCAATGTTGATTGTTGGGTCCGGTGTGATCACGGTACGTGCTGAGAAATCAACTCTTTTACCCATCAGATTCCCTCTAATGCGACCTTCCTTTGCCTTGAGCCTACTACAAATGGACTTGATGGGTCTGCCCGAACGTTGTGTAGCCTGAAAATAAGAGAAAACAGTGATTGATTAGCCTAATGCAAATTAATTCGTATGAACTTCAACCGACAGAGTAGTAACTGACCCTTGGTTGTCCAGGCAACTCATTATCAAAGTATGTAGCAATATGGAACTGCAACAACTGTGCAAACTCTGAAATAATGTGTGCAGGTGCTCCATTCCTTTCCTGTTGCCTCAGATTCTCATTATGCCTTATAATCATTGCTAGCTGATGTGTTAGATCATCCTCACTCCTGGAGGAGGTATCCATCATGACTGAAGGCCTAACAGGAGGCGGAGGAATCGGAAGGACTTGTAATATCATCCAATCAGGACGAGCATATTTTGGATTCAACCCAAGTAGCAAACAATCTTCATCGCTTATCCTCTTAAGAACACTCAGAACCTGATGTGAAGTTTAAATTAACGATCTTCCAACTAAAGGTAGTTTTAGACGGAAGAAAACATCCAAAACACATTACCCTTTCTGCAGATAGTGTCTGCTTCCTTTCAACAGGTTCGGGTAGCTGATCAGGATCATCAGTTTTCTTCCTTGTTGCCTTATACTCGGCAATCATTTTCATACCTTCAACTGTTAGCTTTGGCTGCTGAGCACCACAGCCACCGCGAGACTTTTTTATTGGCTCTTCCATATCTTGGCTTTGGCCATCAATATCATCACCGCCTTCACATCTTGCTTTATTCTTACTTGCATCCAAGATCTTCCTAAGCCTATGTTTTGGATTTTTTATCTTCATTGCTTGTTTGAATTTATGGTCTTCCTAAAAAAAGACAATTGTGGAAGTAATGAAGTATCAGTAGATGCGACAAATCGTAAATGCTCTAGTTTATGGGGAAATTCAACAATCGTCATCAATTTTTTATTTAATGGGATGAGATATAGGTGTCTTAACATCAGCAAAACATTTATATTAAGAAGTTGATACTTTCCGAGTTTCGAACCACTTATGTCAAACAACTTCTCCAAGGATCAAGGCAACACAGCCATTCAGTCATCAACTATAGACCACCATGTTTCATGCTGGATGCTTGCAAGAACTTCTACCATTTTAGGAATCCCATAAACTAGAAGGTCTAAAGTCGAGCAAACAATACACTTACTGGTGTCAAAATTATACAAGAATGTATTAAACATGTGCAGCCTTTCAACTGAAAATCCACCTAAATGAATAAGATCATTTTGATCTGTTAAGTTGCCACCAGTTCAGCTCTAAAGCATATAAATAATTCAGGTTAGCCTAAAACTAGGTTTCACCGGGCCAGATTTAGTTGCTTATACAATTGAAACACTTCAGAGAATTAAGGACCATTTCTTTGCAGGATTTTATCTTTGCCTTTTGGTTGGTGGAGATTGAATAGGATAAACTCATATCATTTTTCGTCAGATTAACTATTAAGAAGTTCTATCAGAGGCCGGTAGGCATCCACTGAGACTGAGTTAATAGCCATGAAATTTTCCTAGTGGAAATAAGCATCATTTAGCTGCCGCACATTCATAGTCCATCAAATTAGAAATCCAGGAGACCAGGACCATTGAGCAACTTGTAGAATCGGAACATAAACACAGCAAAACTACCTCATCAGCCAAGATCTTCGAGCAATTGAAGCAAACACAACGCATGATGCTAAGCACTGTTTTTATGAAGCCGATATGGAACATGGGCTTGGCAAGCTCAAGATGCCCAAAGTGCCCCGGACACTCCGCCATGTTTGCTGTACATGTTTCGCATTTCAGCTTCCTATCAATTGTGCCAAGCCGTGGATCACTCAACCCACCTGGCTTTGGTTTGCCCCTCTCAGTAGTCTCGCCGTGCTCAATCTGGATAACAGACATTTGCCTCTGCACGCCAAACAAATAAACGCATTTGTTTAGCTTTCACGTATAGAAAGGTAAATAATCCTCAAATATAATCCACCTCATAATTTGAGTAACTACTTTCTTGAACACGTATCTTAACCACACTTTATCCTAATTTTCAAAAATTGACAGAAATACAGGAAAATTGTATATAACCGAGCCAATAACTACAAGCCGAAAATTGTTAGGACCGAGCAGTTTCATCAAATCACAAACTACATCCCAAAGAATCGGGTAACATAAGAAGTCATGTTCTTGACGACTAAGTACTATTTAGGAGAATCTGGATCTGCTTAGAGCTGCATCACTTTATGGAACTTTCAAACATCTACTTGACCGACTTGAACCAAATAGAAAACCCATAAAGAGAGGAAATTACAATCTCATCAGGGCTGAGGATGCCAAACTGGACCACGCGGACCTTGGCGACCTCCGCCGGTGAGAACGGAAATCGGGTGTCCATGGCAATCGGACCTCCAACAGAAACCCTAGGAAATCACTTAACTACTTGCTGCAAGTCTGTTACGATTAACAAAATTGCAGTGATGCTGTTGTTCTGGTATAGTACTTGGTGTTGATTTTAAATTTTAGCGGGTAGCTTTGAAGTGGAAGAAGAAAAAGCACAGATCGATCTATGCGCAGACGAGAGCTTCTCCCTTGCTTCACAGCAGACCAAGAGAGCAAAAAATGATTTAGGAGGGCATGAGCCATATTTATAGAGGGGCGGCGGACCCTAGTCATGGAGTTAACAACTAACCCTCTATGATTGGTTGCGAGGATATCTCAACGCCTGTTTGGATTAAAGTTACTTTAATACAAAATACAATTCTTTACCCGAAATTTAGTTTTTAAAATTCACTATCTAAATTTTCATTTTTAATGTGGATTTGTCATGTAAGGTTTTTTAAGTGTATACAATATGAACTCATAAAAAAAAAATAAACGTATAGTATCAAATACGTTTAGTCAAAATGCATTATTGAAATTAGATGAAACTCTAATGTCAAATTAAATATTTTTCCTATAAGAAAATCCTTCCATTTTATTTATAGAAGCCTCTAAATTGAATTTATTTGACTCTCAAAATTATATTTTTCTTATTATATGTTTGTCAGCATTGTTAATAGGTTAGTGCAAGTATTTGTACTTGACATGGTGTTTGAAGTTTCAACAAACGTCACATAATTGTAAAATTACCGATGACAGGAGTCATTCAAAATGAAACGCAATTTCCAAAAAAAAAGGTAAGTAACTTCCAAATTGAAGTTATGTTTGTTATTATGTGGCAAGAAAAATGGTAGGTTTGTTACCCCAAATATAAAAATTCAAATTATTCCCATATATAAAAGTTTTGTGTTACTCTATATTTTTTTTTCCATATTAATTAAAAATAAGTATTCAAGTTCAACTCACGATATAATAATAAAATATTTATTCATACATATACATTCTCTAATTTATTAGAATTTATTAAAATCAATTCAACTTAATTATATACTAGGGTGCATAATCCGCGCACCGCGCAGGCGAATAAAACTAATTAAAATGAATTTATAACATATAAATAAAACGTACGTAATGTGGCTTTTATATCAAATGAAAGCAATGATCAGAATATTTTTATTCCAACACTACAAAGTATATATGTCACAGTTGAATATTTATACCATACACAAACCTTCATATATTTATTAAGTCTTTAGGCCAAAGTCGTATATGTTAACACAGTTATCAATATTCTTTACCAAAATAAAAATATATAAAGCTCAGCCCAAATCAAGGTCCAAGTATTTCAAAACAAATTTTCAGCACAACTGTTATATGCTTAACCATACTGTGATCTGTAAGGAAATGACGAACGGTGACTTTTCTCAGTCTACTCTATTCGCACTTCAATCTTCATCAGTGTCTTCAGTTCTACCGTGAGTGTTTTCACGTAGCTTCCCCAAAAAACTATTTTTTAACTACCCAAAAAGCTTCATTAAACCCTAATAATTTCGTCCCCAAATCTTCTCCACCCCAATTCATTCTCCCTCTTGGCCCACCCCCTTCAATCAACTCGATCAGTCAATCGATCGATGTCGTCTTCAATCGACCAATCAGCTCAGTCAGTAAGTCATCTGTGAATGGTGAGACTTCTCCAGCGATTTTTCCGTCTCTGTCTCAGAGGAGATTCAGAAGAGCAAGTTATGGGGGTGGATGTGAGAGGACCCTTAGGATCTGGGACATGAGCCGTGATTTGTCTTGCCAACTCCGTCGCATCACGCCACCCCGAAAATCCTGAAAATTGTCGATACATCTTCCTCTATTTGATACATTTAGCATACAAGGAAAGAAAAATCAAAAGCAGAAGTAATATTATTCAGGGGAAAAAAATAAAAACCAGAACACCAAAAATACTGGACAGTAAAGATGTAGCATACCTTAAAGACACGGAGTTGAGGCTGAACCCTAAAAACACATTTCTGTCTTTATATAGATTGGAAGATGTAACCTAAATTGCCATGGGAATTGTAGCATCGTTGTTTTTGTTTCTGCATATTCATTGAATGTCATATGAACTCTTCGATTCTTGAACAACTCTTCGGTTCACGATCCACGAATTAAATGCAAGATGTTTAATTATTATTTTTTGCTGTGGAGAGTTTAAGCTGCGATTCACTTCGGGCATAATTACTGCAATGTCATTAATTTTGTCCATGTTTAATTTTTTTTGCTACTCTTAGCTCAATACTAATCCTCCTAGATTCTTGTGTGATTGATCTTGGTTTTTGCTATTGTACAAATCATCGACTCTTTATTCACTCTGTTATTATCTTTCCTTCATAATTTATAATATATATATAGATATATATATATATATAATATAAAAATAATTATATTTATTTATTTGAAAATGTCAAAATCTTTGGTTTTTTTTTTATAATATATATATTATTCATTCAATTATACAATATAATCCTTGGCAGACCCGATCGTGTAAGTGCGATAGGGACAGGTAAGCGTCCTTGCGGAACGCGATCACCACCGTAGTACTGTTGCAATGATGATGCGACCTGAGATGGGGGTTGTAGTCTTTTTCTCACGAAGAAGCGGAGGCCCGACCGAAAGAAGAAGAACCGGGCGGGGTGAAAGAGTGGGGATAATGTCGCCGTGAAATCCTAGGTTCGGGGAATCAGAGGAACGACGGAACCTATGAATACAGAGGATTCTCTTGAAAAACGAATCCTAAGAATTCATTGGGTGGGATGGCGGAACGAACCGGAATTGATCCGCTACGGGATTTACATTATACGCAAGAGAAGCACCTGAAGTACTAAACGGAATAGGTATTAGTTTGGTAATGGTTGGAGCAGCAAACTCGGATTCGGCAAGAGTATACAATAATGATGTATTTGACGAATCAAATACCATGGTCTAATAAGATACTGAAATTAAGTATCTGTATTTTATAAAATGAATTGATAAAATAAATGAGTAAATAATAAAAATGAATACCAATTGTCTCTAATATAATGCTAATTAATATTTTAAAAATCATTTTATATTTTTATAAAATATAATATATTCATAATAAATCAAAATCATTAGAAAAAAATATACTTATTGTTGGATATACGCCCAAACTATTATAAATTGGACCCCGATAATTGGGTCGCAACCGATTACAATTCTAAACTTGGAAAACTGACATCTGAGGCCCAACACATAGGCCCAAAAAACACCCCGAGTGGCGAAACCACTCAGGGTAACCCCGACGAGGAAGCCTTGCCCGGGTTCCCCGAGCAAGGAACCCTTGCTTGGGTAACCCGAGCAAGGTACTAGGGGTACCCACTCGGGTACCCCCTTTCGGCCGGCAAGTTCCCCTCGCTCGGACCCCTACCCCCGGACGGTATTCCGCCCGGGGCTCACCCTTCGAGGCCTTCCCCACACACTTAAAAACATTATGCTCATCTACGGTCGGACCGAGGTCAAGTGCACCTTATTTACGGTCATTGCCAACTTATATTACGAAACTGCCATAACCGGACCAGGAAACCACTGGAACCGGGGCGGTCCAATAAGAACTCTATAAATAGAGACCTCCTCTCCTCATTTGAGGGATCATTCATGGGAAGATTCATTCAAGCTCTACCTTCTCTCTACTTTATCTCTCTAAGAGCTTATTCTCATTTAAGCATCGGAGAGGGCACACCGAGCACCGCCCCCCTTGGTCTCGGTATTGCCCCTTTTAAAGGTATCTCGAGGAGAAGGAAGAGCGGAGGTTCGAAGCAAGAAGACACTCAGGACACTATATGCAAATAGTGGGCTTACCAGAAACCCCCTCCCCAGCGCCCATTTGCAAGTATACAAGAAGAAGAAGCCCACGAGGCGGGAATACTAGAAGGAGAAGCCCGATAAGAAGAAGAGAACAGAAGGAGAAGCCCACGAAGGAAACATGTGTGCAAACACTGGCATCGTCTGCGGATTCGAACAACAAGCACGTAGCCTACTACATGTGCTCGATGGCAATAAACAAAAGGAAGTAGTAGCAAAGTACCAACTGTGGGTATCTAGGAGCCTAACATCCGGGGGCAACAATCAAAGGATGCTAAGCAACCGTCGCCCAATGGAGAACAACACTCATTGGATAACACTCCATCAAGCTCCAAGACACCATGGTCGGTAGTCAATCAACCACTACCTCCCTCACCCCTAATGAAAGAAAAGCCCCTGGTGGGGGCAACAATCAAACACTCAAGAACAGGCCAGAAGGCAAAAAAAGTGGCTACAACAAAATGTACCCATGGCAGCTCTTCCAGAGTATACCAATGGGGGCAAGATGAGGAGGGAGCAGAACAACAACCTCTCCACAAAGATGAGCATCATCCTCACATCCCTTCATGAATGCACCTAGAGTAGCTCTTCCAGAGCACAACTATAGGATACAACTGGAGGTGACCACTGAACAACAGCCCCTCTGTGAAGAATATGACAACACTAAGAAAGGAGAGATGAGCAATAACTCCATCCCAGAAGAATATGGCATTCTTAAGAGCAACCACATACACCGAGGGGCAATCATCACCACTGATAGCAAGGATGGTGCATGCATACACATCCCCCCACTATGAGCAAAAGGATAACCTTACAAGGAGGGCCACTACAAACAAGCAGGGCCTATCTCGCTTACTTTGAGAAAGTACCATTCATGACAGTTACACCCACCAGACGCCCGCCCAAGGGACGGGACAACACGCTGCAAAATAAAGGAATACCACTTCAACCCAGCCTGCAAGGTAAACACTTCCATCCCCTCCTACCCAACACAGTACTCATTTTTTAGCCAAAAACCACTCCCACACCAAAGGAGGGGTAGCACTAAATGTGGGGGCAGCACCAAACCTATGTTCATGGCAAAGATCATCAATAACCCCAACGTTAAAATGATATTGGATACGCTAAACAAACATTCTACACCTAAGGGTGCGTACATCACAGGGTTGGGGGCTCCACGACAAACCAACACCAATAAAGAGTCAAGGGAAGAAACAGTGACGAAGAAAGCCCCTCCCCCCCCCCCCCCCCAACCCCCAACCCCCCTCGCGAATTCTGGAAGATGCGTATAAGAAAGGCATGCTCAAAGAGCAAAAAAGAATAAGGAGACCGAGCAACTTGGAGGGCACCAAACGAACAAGTGCTCGGCACCCAACCGAGAAACAGGAGGATAGGCCTTAACAGGCTAAACAAGAACAAACAGTGCAACTACCAAGCAACTAGGGGGCACCATATGAGCTAGTGCTTGATAGTCCATCCGGAAATAGAAGGCCACGCGAATATGTGGCATCACTCCTTCCAATGGAAACCACAATGGAAAGATACAACATAAACCCACTACAAGGACTCGCTCCTGTGTTCGAGGCAACAGTGACCGCCCTCATAAGGCGACATCCACAACTTATACCGACTGAAAGATGCGGAAGGGCAGATATCAACTAACACTTTCAGTGGAGAACATTCAAAGAAGTTCTACACCCGAAGGGAAAATGGAATATCCACTTCCATTATACAATTTATTATTACCAAAAGGAGATCTACGGACTCCACTTAGACTTTCCTTTCTGTAAGAACTGTAAGAAATGACAATAGCACTAAATGAATCAAATGCATTTCAGGGCACAGGAGGAAAGAAGAAAGGCACCATCACTCACAAAGAGGAGACGTCATCTACAACCGAAAAGGGGAAGATCCAAAAAGACAACTCTGAAATATGATAAGGCGATCAACAACCCTTACATATGGAAAAATGAAGATCTATAAGGACAACTCTTACAACCGAAAAGGGACATAAGACCCATAGGGCCACCCTTCCAACCGAAAAGGGGAAGATTCAAAAAGACAACTCTGAAATATGATAAGGAGATTAACAACCCTTACATATAGAAAGAGGAAGATCTATAAGTACAACCCTTGCAACCGAAAAGGGACATAAGACCCATAGGGCCACCCTTCCAACCGAAAATGGGAAGATCCAAAAAGACAACTCTGAAATATGATAAGGCGATCAACAACCCTTACATATGGAAAGAGGAAGATCTATAAGGACAACCTTTACAACCGAAAATGGACATAAGACCCGCAGGGCCACCCTTCTGATGGATATACGCCCAATTTGAACCCGTTGACTTCCGAATCGTTTTATTTTTATCACCCCGTTATGATTGTAAATCGAAACTTCAACCCGAACACTTCGCGAAAACACCAACGGTCCGGACGAGGCCGAAGCGCTCGTCCGGCCAAGTTAGACTCACCTAGGTGAGGTCGGGTGGCCACACCCGACCTCCCCTAGGGGAGATCGGGTGGACCAACCCGATCTCCCCTAGGGGAGATAGGGTTGGCCAACCCTATCTCCCCTAGGAGGGGTTGGGTGGCCTCACCCAACCCCTACCCTTGGGGGTCGGATTTTCCTTCCCCCCAAGGGCCCCGGCACCACTCTTGGACTCCCATACTCGGTTTATTTCCGCCAACCTTCTCTGTATCCTAAGGTCTTAATTACGTACTTAAAGGTTAATTAACTGTGTTTAAAGGTTAACGATGTCATTAAGCCACCTTAATGACATCGTTGCCTATAAATACCACACCTCCACTATTCATTCGATAATCTTGGCAAGTTGCATAATTTTGCTCTGACATCTCTCTAGCTTTATCTCTCTAAAACCGTACTGACTTAGGCATCGGAGAGGGTTCATCAGGCACCACCCCCCCCCCCCTCTGTGCATGGTATTGCCCCTCTTGCAGGGCGAGAGGAGAAGAGAAGCTAAGGAAGGAAGAGCACGAGCTAGGACAGCATAACTCGAGAGCATCAGATCCGCGACATCTCCAGTGAGGAACGAGACTTGAGTCGACCGCCCGTTGACCCTAGACTCGGAACCTAACACTTGGCGCCGTCAGTGGGCTTCGGACAGAAAGCCTGGTAATAACAAGAGCAATGACGAACAGCAGGGTGTCTAGGCACCACCGCCCACCTGGGGGCAATAGGCAAGAGAGACAAGCATATACCTCCAGCAAGACTGCCTAACCCAGAGAAACAGCCTGCACACCCAGAGCCTCAGGTAGCCCCACAAGCACCCCAACCTAACAAGCAGGGAGGAGGACCTTCATGCCCAGCTGGCTAGGAGGCTTCCACAGCTTCAACTCCATTGACTAGGAAGCCACAGGGACAGGGGGGGGGCAACAAGAAGTGCCATCCCAATACACGGCACCTCCACAAAGAGGACATACATACCAGACCAACAAGGATATAGGAGTTCCAATATCCACCCTGGCAATGAACACATACAGTCCGTATCACCACAGACATAACTAAGGGACATACCAGGGAAAGCTCAAAGGGAGGGACATAGTCCCAACAACACAACAAGGCAACCACCTACCCATGATACAGCACGACAGATCCAAACCCCTTGTGCATGACAACCCTTGGCACACATCCCCCTAGGACAGGGGAGGAGTTGAAAAGACAACGATTTGAACAGGGGACTCACAGAGTACCACACCACGTTAGCACATAGCTACTACAATGGGAAGTCTCATGGAGAGACGTAGTAGAGTGAGTTCGCACATAGCATACATGAAGGATACACCTCCACCTAGTCCGCCTTGCAAGGATGCGACCTTATATTCCTCAAGTGGAAGAAATACACACAGACTAATGGAGGAAAACAGTTACATTACCAAGGAAGCAGGGGATATCAACACCCCCACACCCATATCCTTCCCATATCCTCTTATTTAATTTAACTGCATAACAAGTCAACTCCCTAAAAGGGGTAGATTTTGATACTTGATATCAACATGTTTTCCAAGAATGACCATACCGGACGCCTTCGGGCTCCGTGATATATATATATACACAGGTGGACCACTAGAAGAGTCCATAAAACGCCGCCGCCATCCAAGAGATACACAAGGAACAGATCTCTCAATCTCAAAGGGCACCTATAAGGTCAAGACTCTGGGAAAGATCACCAAGAGGGATGGTTCACTTCCAAAAATAAGTTGAGCACTCCCAACAACCTGTAGAGGAACTACCATGAAGGCCACAAAGGATTACCCCTACCATAACCTTCCACTAAGCATCCTAGGGCCAAGTCCGTCAAAGGATCCCATCGGGCATTGGTATGCAAGGGGGGCACCAGTTACAACATGCCCTCCCCACAAACGCCCATTAGCATAAGAGGGGGTAGCCGCGAACACATCCCTCCAAAAATGGAGGAAACCATATCACATGGGCAACGCCCACCATCAGAAGCAAACACCTCCAGCGGATCTTTATGATTTCACAAAATAGCCAAGAGACACAACTACACTTAGTAAGCTCATCCTAGGTAATGGAATACACTTCCATAAAAAACTCTCAAGGACACCAAGCCTAGCAAAGGAAGAATGGTGACACCATCATCAAGCTTTTAAAAAGGGATATGGAAAACATAGTATTTCCACACAAGGATATATTAGTCATAAGAGAGGGAATCACCAACTTTGATATGAAGAGAACCATAGTGCATGAAGGGAGTCCGTCAGACATCTCACATGACCAACCATTGATGATACTAGAGAAGAGTCAGGCATACCTAATACCAAAGGACCCCCTACTAGTAAAGGTGGTCAGAACATCAACACACCCATTAGGGACACGGCACTGCAAATGAACCAGGAATAAGGATGGAACACATATCCTTACAAGTATCCTTACAAGTATCCTTGCATTTATTCTTGCAAAAATAAACTCCGTAGATAAAGAGGTTATCTAATAGATGACTATGTCTCTGTTCTCAAACTATGATCCTAACCCGGAGAACCTTGGACTCCGTACTATATATGTAATGAATAACATGTTCATCAGAGATAGGTACACAAAAGATTCAAGACAGCGCCGTAAAGATTAAGGCGCATACCTCTACCAAGTACGACACATTGGAGTGTTCACAAACACTCCTTCGCCATCTCACAAGAAAGGAAGGCAACCAAGGATACAAGTCCTAATAGAATAAACATCGGTAGAAAATCCTGTCATTGAAGTCATGCACCAAGAGAGAAACTCTAGAGATGCAAGATTAGCAAAAGAGATAGTGCAACAACTAGAGTATGAAAATGAGATACATCTCCTATCAAGAGCCTTAGGGCAGGATAATAGATCTACAAGATCAACCAAAGAAGAGCTCAAAAGCTTGGGGAGTAAGGTTTCAAGATCGACCCTCGCACTAGACGCACATCCCGATCAACCACCTTGTCTGCAAATGATAAGACATTTGACTCTGGCATCCCATCAAGAGGAGAACCCCGATAAAAGGGGCACTAGAAAAATATCCCGCCTTTAAGGCCATACGCCGAATACATGATGAATGAAGGTTATGACAAAACAAAAAAGGAGGGACTTGTCAGCTCAACACACCTCAAACACGTATACGTACGCAATACAAATGCAGCCTCTAATGAAGCTATCCAGCAAGGAATAGCCAATACGGGGACAAACCCATGGAAAATCATGGAACATCACCTGCAAACCTAGAGGAAGACATCCTTTTTAAGTTCAAGTCCTAATTCAAAGAAAGTCTATAATCAAGATTCAAGGTGGGAGGAGCATGACCAATGTGACACCCCCTAAAGGCATTGAAGAATACTCCAATGTGAAGGAAAAGGCAAACCACACTAAGTGCCACAACACTCCAAGAAGATTATCACAGCCCGGTCAGACCCCCCCCCCCCCCCCCCCCCATGCACGAGCAAAGAGCATGGATTAGATTGACTAGTCTGAAACACACCTACGAGATTAACAACTCAAGACACCATTCTATGAGAGAGCTTTTCAACCTAAAACACAGAGAAGGGGGGGAAAGAATTTACAAGCACCCCTAGGATACAAACACTGTCGCATCCTGGTTATCAAGAGAATGAAAATCACCCCCACCCACCCAAAGCAAAAGCTCTCCACCCAACCTCTAAAGATACATCTGACAAAGGCATTATCCAAAACATGCCTATGACTGAAACAAGCAAGCATGAGAAAGAGTAAATCCTAAAAGTGACACTCATCACATTCAACCAAGCAGACAAGGGAGCCCCGAGCATAAGGGGTACCCAACCAAGAAAATGAACGAGGGGCCTTCAACGACCAAATATGAAAGGCGGTATGACCACCAAGCAACTTGGGGGGCACCAAACGAATAAGTGCTTGGTAGTCCACCTAAGTGCAAAAGAAGAGATTAGAGGCAGAAAATCACAAGAACATGCAATACCACTTCTCCTAGAAGAGGTCACATAAGAGGAAAACATCCTCAACTCCCTATACGGACTCGTCCTAAGTTGGCAACACACAAACATCGCCATCGAAAGGTGATCCCCCACATTGAAGAAAAAGCGTGGTAGCAAGGCAATATCATAGAAGGAAATGTCAAGTAAAGACTCGAAAAGCATACCAAAGACACACCCTACATGAGAAGCGACACAAGGTAAAGTAATATTCTGAGCCCTCCGGGAGCCAATCCCGCGAACAGATTCGACGCCCCCAAGAGCGTATCTTGAGAGTAGTTTTTATACTACGAACTTCGACGCCCCCAAGAGCGTATCTTGAGAGTAGTTATTATACTACGACCTTCGACGCCCCCAAGAGCGTATCTTGAGAGTAGTGTTCATACTACGACCTTCGACGCCCCCAAGAGCGTATCTTGAGAGTAGTTTCAATACTACGATCTTCGACGCACCAAGAGCGTATCTTGAGAGTGGTTTCCAAAAACTACGAACTTTGACGCCCCCAGGAGCGTATCTTGAGAGTAGTGTTCATACTACGACCTTCGACGCCCCCAAGAGCGTATCTTGAGAGTAGTTTCTATACTACAACCTTCGACGCACCAAGAGCGTATCTTGAGAGTGGTTTCCAAAAACTACGAATGTCGACGCCCCCAGGAGCGTATCTTGAGGTAGATTTACAACCTACCAGATTCGACGCCCCCAAGAGCGTATCTTGAGGTAGATTTCAAACTACCAGTTTCGACGCCAACCAGGAGCGTATCTTTGGTCTAACTTGTGCCCTCCGGGAGCCTATCCTGTGAAACGTTAAGTGCCCTCCGAGAGCCTGTCTCGTGAACAGTTTTCGACGCCAACCAGGAGCGTATCTTTGGTCTAACTTGTGCCCTCCGGGAGCCTATCCTGTGAAACGTTAAGTGCCCTCCGAGAGCCTGTCTCGTGAACAGTTTTCGACGCCAACCAGGAGCGTATCTTTGGTCTAACTTGCGCCCTCCGGGAGCCTATCCTGTGAAACGTTAAGTGCCCTCCGAGAGCCTGTCTCGTGAACAGATTCGACGCCTACCAAGAGCGTATCTTTGGTCTAACAGTACCATATATACCATTTAAAGGGTATCAGAAGAGATCATCGCACCATACTGAGAAGGATTCCATGAGAAAAAAATTGCAAAGTAAAGTTGTATAAAGAACACATAATGTTTTTTCTTGATGAGATAGCAGGTATGATGTGAAGAAAAGCACAAAAGAAAGATAAGGAAAGGAAAGCATATACAAAGGAGAAGTCCATGACCAAAGGATCACACACAGAAGCACAAGAGGTTATCATGAAAAGTAGCGAGTTATCCTACCATCCATAGCACAAGTCAAGAGAAATATCTCAAAGGAACCCAACACCACCAAGGAGGATAGCAAAGACATGAAATCCAAAGTTCAAGGCTCTCAAAATAAACTCGACCCATCAAAAAGAGAATTGCCTTACAAGTCGCACAAATCAACCTCCGACAAATGTTATTGTCTTGCATGTCGCCCTCGCGTGACCTATGCTCGTATCAGACTTGAACATCGTCAAGCACAACTCATGAAGGAGACATCTAAAGAGCATAAAGGATACAACATCCAACAAGACGAGACATCGGGACCTAACCCACAAACATAGCCTAAACAAAAGGCAACTATAGCAATGAAGGCTCTCCAATGAGAAAGGAATACTAAAGCACAACTCCATACATCGTGATGTAGCTATCATGTCC
Organism: Clarkia xantiana subsp. parviflora; assembly: GCA_036873135.1. Classification (NCBI taxonomy): domain Eukaryota; kingdom Viridiplantae; phylum Streptophyta; class Magnoliopsida; order Myrtales; family Onagraceae; genus Clarkia; species Clarkia xantiana. The sequence continues at coordinate 10,457,140 of JAPTYO010000012.1, read as the reverse complement.
ACATACACTAAGTGGCTATCATGTCCACATATCTTGAAGTGGCTATCATGTCCACATACCTTGAAGTGGCTATCATGTCCACATACCCTGAACTGGCTATCATGTCCACATACCCTGAACTGGCTATCATGTCCACACACTACAGAAGGGCTATCACTCCGACACATCACGAAGTGGCTATCACGTCCACATACCTCTAAGTGATTATCATGGCAGCACATCGTAAAACATCTGTCAAAGACATACATTGTAAAGACATCATCCCGACCACGAACATCAAAAGGCTACGCCTAGCCTTAGAAGGAGGTTCAAGAAAAAGGGAAAAAACAACACTCTCCATACACTCATTAAAGGTAGGCACTTATATTTCAACCCACTGGGGGATACTAGGTAGGAGACGTCCTCATTATGAAGACAACCTCCATGTCTCATGAAATCAACCATGAAGCAAAGAATCACGACAAGCACTATTGAGGGCATATAACAAAACGATCCTCACAACGATCACAACTACGATACTAGTAGAGGATAACTCAAGAACAGTCTCCACCAAACTCCCAACTAAGAATTTGCTATCTTAATCAGAATCATGACAAGAGAAAGGAACCTCAACGAAAGGCGATGATCACACCCATCACCAAAAGAAAAATCTTCAACGCAGGGGTTAATAACATAACCCATAGGAAAGCCAAAGACACCTTCAAAAGTCGTCAAATCTACATGAAGATGAAATGAACCTGAGACTCGGCCCCTCGGCTGGGGGGCAGAGGATAGAGAAGAGACATCAAGACCTATGATCACCCCATCGCCAGCCACAGGTTATTTCTCTTTGTCAAGTAAAGAGGGCGCCTCTTCAACCACTACGTCCTTATCATGAGAGGGAGTCAGCAAGGAGGCACTTGAAGGAGAGCCCCTCGCGGTTTCCTTCTCCTTGGCAGCCGAGGGCCCGACCTCAGAGTCAGGTTTCCACGCCTTGGATTTAGATTGACTTGAACTCTCGCCCACCGCAAGAACCCATTCGGTAACCAGGGGCGAACGTTCTAACAACAAGAAGGAAGCAACATGAGAACAATCATAAGTATATCACAAAGAGAAGAGAATGGAATGAGAACATACTGGAAGCATTAGCAGCCTTCCCTGACTTAGAAAATTTCTTGGCTTGATAAGCGGAACTAGAGGGTCCTTCCCTCTCATCCGATTCAACGGTACGTTCGGAACGCTCTGCCTACACCTTATATGTTTCTCCATGAAATCAACCTACAAGGGGTCATACGAGTCCCCGCCTCATACGAGTCCACCTCGGACACCCAAGACACAGGACAGTCAGATTTGGTCTGACTACCTTGGAAAACGATCTTCAAGGTCTCCCTGTCTGAAGAAGAAAGCTTCCCAAAAGTGAGTCATCTATACGAACAACCAACGCAAAGATCGACCCTTACCCATGGAGGGGCGAGATACGCCTACTACGGGGGCAACCTTAACACCAAGGGAAGAGGGCGAACTTTTAGTTTCCCCAAATGGAGCAACGCTCCAACACATCCGAAGGAAGGGTCAACCCTTAACACATGTCAATAGACCTCTTCGCTCGCGGCGGTAAGAAGAAAGCTTGTAAGCATTTTCACCCTCACTTTTATGGGGAACAAATTGCAGGGTAAAGGTCAAGAGCTATACACACGCTCCAACGAATGAAGGAAAAATGTTACACATGCCGAAGGTCGAGGCTAATGGACAATGCTCACGCTAGTACGAGGGAGGCGGAACGTTGTGTCCCATTGAGTGGCAGAGTTCCCACCCTCAAGTAAAGGAGAGGTCTATGCTCTCACCTTTGCACTTATGCTCATATTCATGATTAACATCTACAGGTACATCAATGTCATCACTCATGCTTATACTCACAACCCGTCCATACATACATACATGTTCATGCTTGCACTCATATGCATGCCCACGTATACACTCCCGTGTGTTCAAACATTTAGACGTCCATGTACATGACCGCCATATATTCATGCATACATTCATGACTACAATCGCAGCATGTCTACACCCACTCCCATACTTGTGTCCCTACTTGCATGTATGCTAGTACACATCCTCATGTTCATGATATGTCCATGTTCATTCCTAGTTAACATCCTATAGGCATATTTTCTAGTATCCCATACTTAGAAAAAATTTAGACCAAAATTAAGATTTTTCTTCACTTAGGCTTATCCCGGCGTGAAATTGAAGCATGAATCGTTTGGTTGTATTCGTATTGCATCCCCATGCGAGCATATATCTTTTGAGTATACGCCCGTAGCAAAGATAGATTTATTACTCCCACCTCAGACGGACGCGTGCTTAGACACGTGTCCGTGCTATTCTGACGTTTACAATTCCTCTATCTCATAAGGCAGGGGGCAGAGTCAGAGGCACACATCCATGGGTAAGTAAGCATTCAGACAAAAGGTAAAACCCCGGTTTCAAATTGCGCGTGTCATACCATCCTAAAATAGAGTCAATCAAGGGTCAGGCCATTGGTTGACTCGGGGGCATGTGATGGATATACGCCCAATTTGAACCCGTTGACTTCCGAATCGTTTTATTTTTATCACCCCGTTAATGATTGTAAATCGAAACTTCAACCCGAACACTTCGCGAAAACACCAACGGTCCGGACGAGGCCGAAGCGCTCGTCCGGCCAAGTTAGACTCACCTAGGTGAGGTCGGGTGGCCACACCCGACCTCCCCTAGGGGAGATCGGGTCGGCCAACCCGATCTCCCCTAGGGGAGATAGGGTTGGCCAACCCTATCTCCCCTAGGAGGGGTTGGGTGGCCTCACCCAACCCCTACCCTTGGGGGTCGGATTTTCCTTCCCCCCAAGGGCCCCGGCACCACTCTTGGACTCCCATACTCGGTTTATTTCCGCCAACCTTCTCCGTATCCTAAGGTCTTAATTACGTACTTAAAGGTTAATTAACTGTGTTTAAAGGTTAACGATGTCATTAAGCCACCTTAATGACATCGTTGCCTATAAATACCACACCTCCACTATTCATTCGATAATCTTGGCAAGTTGCATAATTTTGCTCTGACATCTCTCTAGCTTTATCTCTCTAAAACCGTACTGACTTAGGCATCGGAGAGGGTTCATCAGGCACCACCCCCCCCCTCTGTGCCTGGTATTGCCCCTCTTGCAGGGCGAGAGAAGAAGAGAAGCTAAGGAAGGAAGACCACGAGCTAGGACAGCATAACTCGAGAGCATCAGATCCGCGACATCTCCAGTGAGGAACGAGACTTGAGTCGACCGTCCGTTGACCCTAGACTCGGAACCTAACACCTTCCAACCGAAAAGGGGAAGATACAAAAAGACAACTCTGAAATATGATAAGGCGATCAACAACCCTTACATATGGAAATAGGAAGATCTATAAGGACAACCCTTACAACCGAAAAGGGACATAAGACCCATAGGGCTACACTTCCAACCGAAAAGGGGAAGATCCAAAAAGACAACTCTGAAATATGATAAGGCGATCAACAACCCTTACATATGGAAATAAGAAGATCTATAAGGACAACCCATACAACTGAAAAGGGACATAAGACCCATAGGGTCACCCTTCCAACCGAAAAGGGGAAGATCTAAAAAGACAACTCTGAAATATGATAAGGCGATCAAGAACCCTTATATATGGAAAGATGAAGTTCTATAAGGATAACCCTTACAACCGAAAATGGACATAAGACCTATAGGGCCACCCTTCCAACAGAAAATGGACATAATACCCACAGGGCCACCTTTACAACATGATATGAGAAGTAAGTCCCCCAATCAAAGAGCAACTCATCAAAAAAGATATAAAATGTAAGTACTTCAACAAGTGACTATCATGTCCATATATCAAAGGAGGATACCATCCCTCTACATATCAAAGGAGGATACCATCCCTTACATATCAAAGGAGGATACCATCCCCCTATACATCAACAATGACTATCATGTCCATATATCAAAGGAGGGTACCATCCCCCCTATACATCAATAATGGCTATCATGTTCATATATCAAAGGAGGGTACCATCCTCACTATACATCAACAATGGCTATCATGTCCATATATCAAAAGAGGGTATCATCCCCCCTATACATCAACAATGGCTAACATGTCTGTTTGCACACGAGTTTCCTTCGTGGGCTTCTCCTTCTGTTCGCTTCTTCTTACTGGGCTTCTCCTTCTAGTATACTTGCAAATGGGCATCGGAGAGGGGGTTCCCGGTAAGCCCACTATTTGCACACGGTGTCTTGAGTGCCTTCTTACTTCGGACCTCCGCTCTTCATTCTCCTCGAGATACCTGTAAAAGGGGCAATACCGAGACCAAGGGGGTGGTGCTCGGTGTGCCATCTACGATGCTTAAATGAGTATAGGCTGTTAGAGAGATAAAGTAGTGAGAAGGCAGAGCTTGAGTGAGAAATCCATTCCATCCCTCCAAATGAGGAGATGAGGTCTCTATTTATAGAGATCATATTGGACCGCCCCGGTTCCAGTGATTTCTTGGTCCGGTTGTGGCAGTTTAGTAATATAAGTTGTCATTGACCGTAAATATGGTGCACTTGACCTAGGTCCGACCGTAGACCAGCATAATATGCTAAGTGTTGATAAATGGCCACTTAGAGCGAGCCGCGGGCGAAATATCGTCCGGGAGTAGGGGACGGGGGGGGGGGGGGGGGGGGATACCCGGACGGAGGGGGGGGGGGGGATACCCGGACGGATGGGGGATACCCGGACGGGTATCCCCAAGGTACCGCTAGGGTAACCCGAGCGAAGGGACCCCGCTCGGGTAACTCGAGTGGGATGGCCCTGCTCGGGTTACCCGAGCGAGGTTATCTTGCTCGGGTCGCCCTCCTGAGGTAATTTTTTCATCAGGGCCTTCTGGATGGGCTTCGCCACCCGTTTCGTTCTTGAGCCTAAGTGATGGGCATCGGGTGTTCGTTTTCCAAGTTCGAATCATAGTCGGTCGCGGCCCAAATATCGGGGTCCAATTTATAATAGCTTGGGCGTATATCCTGTTGGATTACGGTGACGTAATACTACAGAATGCTAAACGTGTACTTGTAAGTAATCTAATTACGCAGCGGAATAATGTACACATACCTCAATAGCTTTCCTGGCCAAGAACGTTGTGGAGGGAGTTCTGATCCTCCGGTCGGAACCCGTACAAGTTCTTCGTGAGAAGAAGTCCTACGCGGTATAAGCTCCACAACAAATCCTCTGATCGATTCTTCAATGGGAACAGAACCTCGGACTGATGTGCACCGAAAATCTCAACTAAGGGTGAGAGGGTTTCTCTCAAGTTCCTCAATGGAGGGACTTATTAATTTGATTGATGTGTTAAACTCCTTAGGAGACCCCCTATATATAGCATTGGTGGAGTGGACAAAAGTCCACTCCAACCAATGTGATACATGGTTCGGCCGAACCATGCTAATTAAGGGGGAGGCCCAATTTTGGGCCTCCCATGTCAATTAGGGATTGGGTCTAGCCCAATTAACCTAATGTGACAATTACCTAATTAACTTAGGTAATTTCCTTAACATTGACGGGCTACCAATTACGGCGTCATGTCACCACATGCTAACAGCTCCTACTCGCCAGAATGGGAGGGTGCCTGTTAATGTATTGTCATCCAATAACATCAACATTTCAGTCTTCAGTCATTGTCTCCGTCTCCGAATAGTTCATACGAGGTTTGTCGTGCGACCGGCGGATACGAAGGGCATCGTGCTACTCATCTGTTAGGAGTGTTGTAGCGCCCGCAGAACATTGATTCCCTTTCGGAAATCAATCCTGTAAAAAATAAAGTATTTACCGCACTGTATCCTTGGTCAACTGATAATTCTCCAATTGCCCAGTTTTCCACATAGGAATACTTCTCCAGGGCATCCGTACAAGTGTTCACAACCTTCAACTAATATCCAGTTGGTGGCCACCTAGTGAACACAAGAGTCGGTGAATTATAGGTGAACATGACCATCCCCATTGCTTATATCCTTGGTCTAACTCAACCGATTTCCAAAGACGTGGTCACTTGGCCATTTTCTTTGGCTCTACGCTCGTACGCCGGGAAGCGAACATTGAGCTAGACTTTAGGTATAAGTTTTGAGTCCGAGAGGATACTTTGGGTGCCTCTTCATAAGACACCCGTGATCAATCACACGCTCAAGGTGAAGAAGTATGCGCCATTTGAATCACAAGGATTCTGGTTAGCACAACCGAGCATGACCCCGTGGTCGACATGGCACACGTAGTATGAAGCACGCGTCGATAGCACACCTGGACAAGCCAGGGGTGGGATATGTCAATCATGCTATCGCAGAGTCTTTCATCTGGCCTTGAATGTGATTTTAATGATGAACAGAGTCCAACACGGCGATTTACAAAACGAAGATTAAGTCATGCTTTAAGCGTGACCAAGTTATCGTTTCGTTTAACCAGGTTTATCCCTCTGGTTCTTAGCCAATCTTGTTGTGGTAGAGGTTCCCCTCTCCTACAAGATGACCGTGCCTGTGTGATGAGGCAAGGTTCACATCCGACATAATTTTGGTGGAAGATTTTTACCTCTTCCTACGACTTAGTTTATAGACCGAAAAATCTGATGTTATTTATCATTATGACGTCGATAGATCATATACTCAATTTGCAATTATTTTATTCAATCAAAATATTATTTCAAATGTCAAAATGCCATCACTCATACAAGCCACTTATTAAGCCTTACGTAATCCAAGCAGTTTTACGTGATTTTCAAAAATTTCTCTACGTAATGGCTTAGTTAATGGGTCTGCGACCATATTGTCTGTGGGCAAGTATTCTAAAGCGATTATATTGTCTTCCACAACTGATTTGGCATAATTGTATTTGACATCAATGTGTTTGTTCCTACTATGGTACTTTGGATTCTTAACCGCTGCAATGGCTGCCTGACTGTTGGAGTATACCTTCAAAGGTTTGCTCTTCTTGTCAGTGCCAATTAATGCAGTAAGAAGCCTTTTCATCCAAACTGCTTCTTGTGCATTTTTAGAAAGGGCAACGAATTCTGATTCCATAGTGGAAAGCGCGACTCAAGATTGCTTCTTGCTTACCCATGATATGGCAGCATTAGCAAGGAGGAAAACTCCCCCTGTGGTGGACTTACGATCGTCCGGATCGCCACCGTGGTCGGCGTCACTGTAACCAGTCAATTCGATTTGCCTTCCCTTATAGCACAGAACATAGTCGGCAGTACCCTTCAGATATCTTATAATTCGTTTTACGGCCTTTAAACGTTGATAGCCTGGATCTGATTGGAATCTTGCTACTAAGCCCACAGCGTAACAGATGTCCGGCCGAGTACATAGCATGGCGTACATTAGACTTCCTACCATGCTTAGATACTCTGTACTCTTCATCTGTTCACATCTCGCTTTGACAGCGCGCACCCGAACACAACCGGCGTATCCACGGGTTTGGCATCGAGCATTCTGAATCTTTTCAACAGTTTGTTGATATATGATTCTTGAGACAGACACAATCTCTGGGCGGCACGATCTCGGGCAATTTTAATGCCTAAGATGTACATGGCCTCTCTCATGTCTTTCTTCTCAAATGCTGATGATAACCAGGACTTTGATTCGTTCATGAAATTCGCATCGTTTGCAGCAATGAGTATGTCATTCACGTATAAGGTTATGATGACATGTTTAGTCCCGGAGGTCTTGGTGTAAACGCAGGGATCCTCGTGAATGTTCATACATCCGTTTCCGACGATTTCCTCGTGGAATCTGCAATACCATTGCCAAGACGATTGTTTAAGACCGTAAATAGATCTTTGAAGTTTGCAAACTTACGTTCTTTGCCAGGAGTAATAAAACCCTTTGGCTGCTCCATATAGATCTGTTCCTCCAGGTTTCCATGGAGAGATGCGGTCTTTAACATCCATTTGATGCAGGCTCGTGATCGAGGCTTGTAATAAGGGCAAGGATGGCCCTAACTGTGGTGTAAGCACAGTTGGTGAGTATGTTTCCTCAAAGTCCACTCCGTGAATTTGGGTATATCCTTTCGCAATCGTTCGAGTTTTGCACCACTCAAATTTTCCATCAGTAGTGAATTATAAAATTTCACTTTCTAGCTCTGTGGTTAGCAGGTAAATCAACTGAAGACCAAAACCGAATACGTTCTAATTTAGGCATTTTCATCCTCCATTGTTTTCCTCCATTCCGACGTTTGAGGTTCTTCCAATACTTGCTGAACCGTCACTGGTTCGTGAACGAATGTCTCACTTGATGGGATACTTCTTAAAAGAAGTTCGTTGCCTTAGACTAAGTCTAGGCTCGATAATCTCATCTTAAGGCTGATCGTTACTCCCTCTCGGAATAATGCTTCTTTTTGGAGCATTACTCCCACTGGGAACAATGGCGGTGCTTGAAATTTTTGTCTACAACTTTCTTAGAATGATTTTTTGGTCTCAAGATTTTACCTCTGAGATTTATTCCTTGATCACTAGAATCTGGAATTAAGTTAGTCATTTCCTCCCACTAGGAATAATGGGCAGTTGCAACGACTATTAGATTTTCATCCAATGGTTCAGCATTATGATTATCAGGTCCGACTTGATTCGCATTAACATTTAGTGATGATTATGTGAGGGGGAGTGAGCCATCCCACTGGATTTATTATGAGGACATTTCCATCATCATTTACCATGTCATTCACTAATGCATTCACTAATGCTATATCATTCTCCCCCTCGAAGTAAGTGGGACCTGAGAATCTCCATTATCCATTTTAATCCGATCAGTACTTTAGTTCGTTTCGTTCCGCAAAGTATTGGAAGTCCATCCTCAAATTTCTATAATGTGTTATGTTCGACCACGTTACCATTAATCCAAGCTAATCTTAAACTTGTATTCTTTAAGAGTAGACCGTACTCTTGATAAATACATGTTTAATGTGCAAATTAATGCTGCTTTATGATAAGGTTTCACCCGTATCATTTCTTAGCTTTTAAGGTAACGCTCCAACCGATTTTATTGGAACATAGTTTTACATTAATATGAAATCAACTTAATTTCATTCCATAAGAACAATTAATGTAGAGTTCTAACATAATGTAATTTTAAACTATGTTTCTCGAAGTATTAATAATATGATTGCTTAGCCAAACTTATCGTTAAAGGCATATGGTGGGAGAGTCATTTTATTGACTTCTTCTTTTCGTTTATTAACTCATCCAGAGACTTATCCACCTCATGGACTATGCATTTGAGCTCATGCTTAATGCTATAGTTGATGTACTGCTCGATCGTAGTAGCATTAAAGCATACTTCTTCTTGATTATAGTAGTCATCAATGAGTTATTTCCAAGGAATCATAAACGAAAATTAGCATTCATACATTAAAACACTTCATTATTAAATTTTTACTTTAAAACGATGTGTTCCATATTTCGAGGTACACGCGCGTATGGCGCATAAAATCAGTTTTATTCCATGGTTTAAATCGTTTCATTTTCATATTTAACTTAATCTGTTTGAACATGTTTTAATTATTACACAAATAATTTTTTTAAATGGAGTACTAATAAATAAGGATGGAATTAACGGTCGGTTCGTTTTACGACTTTATGCAATCGATGGATGTATTAAAATGATGGTTCGTTATTCATGATTAAGAGGTAAGTGTTTTGATTTAATCCAATCGTCTTCCGATGGATTTTCTGTTTTAGTTATTCATTCCGGATCGATCCCGTTTAACCGGGTCGATTAATTTTGATAAGTAGGCCAATTCATGAACTGAATGGTTACTACTTTATTCAATAATTCTGAATCATCATTAACTAAATTTAAACATATAAACGGGTAAATAGGGATTCTTAACAAAAATAATGACAAAGTTTCCGGATCAATAATTGCAGCCACGAAAAATAAAGTTATATAAGGTAGGTAGTCTTTAACCACGTTTGAGCAACCCACCTGAAAATAAATTCAAAACTGAATTATGTCAGATGTTTATGCATCAGATAAAACGTTTCACCGTTTTATGTATTGTGGTAAACGAGGCTTACCTTTTACAGTCCATAAATCAACAGTGGTTATCGCACCAGATTATCGTTTAGACATTTTATTGTTGGGTTTATCCAAGCAATTCCGAAGTCCAGCAAATCTGGCATCTGACAATTCGGGAAGTTTGAAGATCTTTTCATCTTTATGGTCGGCATCATATAAGTCTATTGCCGTTTTAATTCCTGAAATCAGACGTGTAAGTCCGTTATCATCAGTAAACCATGAAAGAGGAAACATCTCCATTACTTTCTGAATTCCTGCCCATTCATCGGCGTCGAGAACAGTTTTTATCCCATTCTCCTTGCATAGAATTTGATGGTATGTGGCCATTAATTCTTTTTCTTTGGCTGCCTTTCCCTTCCCGTAGCGAAGGTGTAAGGTACACCAAAGATGCAATGCGCTCTTTTGAATAGTCATTTCCTCCGTTTCAGCTGTCAGATGTGAGCAGATTATTTTTCGAGCTCTTTGATCACTCCATAACTTGTCTTTGTTATTGTATCTGTAAGGTATCCCTCCCTTGTTTGTATGTATACGTTGACCGTTTGGATCGATACGATCCTCGACTCCCGCAGGTATCAGGTCACATTCAACACTAATTTTCCAATCATCATAATTAATATCATCCAGTTTGCATATTTTCTTAAAACGATCTGATCGAGCCATTAGAACTATTACAATGACAATCATGCAAAGTTAGGGAGACAATAACATTTTGACAGAATTGCAAACATTGGATTATCTATTAAGATGGAATACGACGAATAGTGATACTTCAGTCACTAACACAAACCGATCGCCAGTAAACCGAAGGAAGGGCGTGTTGTGAAAGAGTTCACACTATTGTCGTCTTCAATCCAATAGATCAGTCTTTTGAAAAATGTTATTATTTTGCAAATTACCGGAACAGGAATTTTCAAATAAGCATACCCGATCTTGGCTTTCCCATGGCCCTTTTTGATTTTGTAAAAATTATCCGATAATTTACACATGCATAATACTATATCACGCCATAAACATTGAACAAACCAAAACAACATGCTTACGCGTCATGCATCTAATGTTCCTTAGCATATATAATTCTACTTGAAGTAAATTACCATATGCTTTCATTCATGAACATTCTAGCATACGTGTCAAAACATGAAACTTCCGCATACATCATGCATAATTGGCGACTGGTATTTTCAGTTTTAAAAATGTTTTGAAAATATTAGGGGCTGACTTGTAATTCATGCTTACAATCAATCATGCGAAATTTCTAGACATGGATTCTAGGCAATTTCAATCAGCATAGCATGTCTGTCCTATTGGCCATACTATATATTTAAATCCCAGAGCTCAATGCTCGCAATTTATTATCCAGCTAGCTTGACTAAGTCAAGACGACAGTTCTAATATATGTTGCAGAAAGTAAACAATTGCAATTCAGCCCACTAATTTAATCCAGTCTAAAAAACATGCATATCCGAGATCCATCCCCATAATCGTAACCAGGTATTAGGGTTTTATCCGAAAACGTGTTAAAACGTAAGAGCAATGTTTAGGTTAACTTTTAAAGTTCGAAAACATTTTTGGATTTAAAATTTGACATCCTATTTTATTGAACATTTAAAATTTCCGAAAAATTTTAAAATTTGGTTCGGTCCAATTTAAAACCCGGTTTGGTCCGAAACGGTTCGATAAAATAAGATTGTGGTTCAGTTCATCACTCGAAAACGGTTCGGTTTAGATTCAGTTAGTTACTTTGGTCCGACCCGACTCGACTAGGTCGACCCGATTAAGAAAAACCGGATTGGTTTAACCCGTTCTGGATTTGCAAATTGGACCGGCCCGATAAACCCATTGGGTTCGGCCGAAACATTTCTTTTGGGCTATATAGAGTTTTAAAGTCCACTAAAAACTTAACTTAGCCCACAAGAAACATTAAGTATGTAAAATAATTTCCAATATTGCTAATATATATATAAAATTCGGCACTTATATATTATTAATATATATAAATATTGTCAAGATTCTATATTTAAGATGTAAATCAATTAACAATATAAATATATATATGTAATTTTCGGCCAAATATATATATATATATATATATACATATAATTATTGTCAAATATATATTTAGGGATAAAATATATAGACAATATATCTTCTTAATCTTTATAAGTAACCAAATCCTATCAATATATCTTTATCCCTATCTTTTAGCTAAATATATGGATAGTTTATATATTTTACTATATAATTTGAATCTTTCCTTATCTTTCCAATTTATAGATATATTGTCTCCTTTTAATAAAATCAAAATATGGTAACAGATATATCTAACCTAGGCCGGCCGAATTTTTCTTTCTTGCACCCTAAGAAATTAAATTTTTAACCTAATAATTCACCTAGGGTTTCGGCTATAACACCAAAAATTGGAAAAATTGTCAAATTTTAAGATCAAATACTACTATGATCATGAATCCAAAAAGTGTTCTTGATAAAACTCGTCGTGTTCTTGAAGATCATGAACATAAATCTTAAATTTAAATAAGAATTTTTGCTTTTGATCTATAAAAACATGTAAATTCCGAAAATTTTAAGTTTTTAAAGATCAAATATATGAAATTTGTTTAAAAATTTCGGATTACTCATGGTGTTCATCATAAAATTTTCGGTTTTTATAAAATTTTCAAGAACATCAGTTTATCAAAATTCAAGAACTCCTAACATAAGCTTTGATACCACTGTTGGATTACGGGGACGTAGTACTACATAATGCTAAACGTGTACTTGTAAGTAATCTAATTACGCAGCGGAATAATGTACACATACCTCAATAGCTTTCCTGCCCAAAAACGTTGTGGAGGGAGTTATGATCCTCCTCCGGTCGGAGCCCGTACAAGTTCTTCGTGAGAAGAAGTCCTACGCGGTATAAGCTCCACAACAAATCCTCTGATCGATTCTTCAACGGGGACAGAACCTCGGACTAATGTGCACCGAAAATCTCAACTAATGGTGAGAGGGTTTCTCTCAAGTTCCTCAATGGAGGGACTTATTAATTTGATTGATGTGTTAAACCCCTTAGGAGACCCCCTATATAAAGCATTGGTGGAGTGGACAAAAGTCCACTCCAACCAATGTGGTACATGGTTCGGCCGAACCATGCTAATTAAGGGGGAGGCCCAATTTTGGGCCTCCTATGTCAATTAGGGATTGGGTATGGCCTGTTGCGTCCGGGATGAACTAGGTCGTGAGGACGCGTCTGTTCGCGTGGTTGTGCGGGCTTTTGGGTTGTAACCCTTCGTCGGGAAGAGGTTGGGCCACTGGCGAGTGTTCGGTTTAACTCCCGTAGAGGTCTGTGTCTCGGTACGGCTGTGTCTCAGGAGGCGGCGGTCTGTGCACAAATGCGGATGTCTGGGCGACGATTCCTGCGCAAAGGACCAATGCTAGCACGGAGAGGGGGGGGGGGTGGTGCTAGCGGAGCCCTCTCCGAAGCTTAAGTCACTATAAGGGTAAAAGAGTAATTTCTAGAGAGAAGTCAGAGCTCAAAATACCAAAGTTGGGCAAATGAGAGGATGTGTGAAAATGGGTGGCCAAGGCCTCCTATTTATAGGCTTCCTTGGGACCGGACCCGGTTTTAAAGCGGTTTGGTGACGGTTCAAGAGCATGCGGTAACCGTCATCCATATTGGTAATACGCGAACTTGACTTCTCTACACGTAACGGTAATCGCGGAAACGGTAGTCGCGCGATACCCGTAATGCAATCCGGACCTCCGGATTGTAAGCAACCTGGACGTCCGGGTTGCTGCAACCCGGAGGTCCGGTCCGGACGCGCGTAAATGCGTTTCCGGACCGTTTCGACTCTTTGGGAGACGTTTTTAAACCGAGATGTAATTTTGACGTGTTTACGAGGACCGAAATGTAAATACGAACCCGAATTGGACATATATCCATCATGGCCCAATTAACCTAATTTGACAATTACCTAATTAATTTAGGTAATTTCCTTAACATTGACGGGCTACCAATTACGGTGCCACGTGACCACATGCTAACATATCCAACATTTAACCCAGAGTCAAGAAATGGTTTAACCTTTACTTGGCTCTATTTTTGTAGAGTATCGCCCAAGAGAGTTGCGAAATGTACATTTGTGACGATTCCGACCTTTATCGAGTGCTCGAGGAACGTCGCGATTTTCCTTGCCCCGTGTTTTAAAGGAGCTTTAAGACGGTCCCGGCCTTCGTTGAGTGCTCGAGAAACGTTGTAATTTTCCTTGCCCCCTGTTCGAAGAAGCTTTAAGACGGTCCCGACCTTCGTTGAGTGCTCGAGGAACGTTGTAATTTTCCTTGCCCCATGTTCAAGGAAGCTGGATACACAAAATGCTATTGCTGATTTTAAGAAAATTTATGTCATGTGTAGATATTGTATAAAGGTAAGAATTACGAGTCTGGTCTCGTTTTACTTAGCCTTAGGACTGTTTCCTTTAATTTGAGTCTCTGTTTCATTAGAGTTCCTTGTAGAATCGCTTGACACAACTCTACATAAGAGAGGCTATAGGTCATCCCCTGTTGGAAGGATGTTCATATAACATGTGGGTGTTAGTCAACATGGATGTGGATGTTAGTACAAGTATGTACATGGATGATGTAAATGATTGTAAGTATGAAATATGGGCTTTAGTCCCATTTTACTTAGCCTTCATGTCTATCTCCTTATTGGAGGAACCTCGTTTTTAGGCTCTTAGAGCCGATAGGGTGATTTGGAAGCGGTGTTGCGTTCCGTTTTCGAGAGTGCGAGTGTGATCTTCTAGCTTTGGCCTTCAATGGGCATGGCATTTTCTCCCCGTTCGTCGGAGTGTGGGCATGGTCCTTTAACCTTATCCCTGCAATTCACTTTATATAGATGGAGGTGAGAGTGGTTAAAATTCCTCCTCTTACCCTTCGTATAAAAGAGTTTTTATAAATATATGTAGAAGGTTGTTCCCTTTGTGTAGGCTAAGGGGCTTCCCGGACGGTGATTTTGCCTTCGTGACTCAGTGTTGAGGCTACCTCCGTGGTATGCACACCTTGCACCTCCATAAGTGGGGGCTTGGCCCTTGTGTTACTCATGCTCTGTGACCTGAGCATATATAGTTGTATGTATATGGTTGTCCCCGTAGTGGGCATGCTTCAGACGCTGGGGGGTTAGCCCTTGCGTTAATTGCGAAACCTGCATGTATGAGATTGTATATATATAGTTGTGGGGGGGGGGGGGGGGGAGGAGGTGGGGGATAACCCTTGAGGTGACTACGCTTAGTAGCCCATGTATACGTGTCCCCGTAGTGGACACGTTGTTGTACGTAGAGGGATACTCCTCGTATTGGCTACGCTTGGTAGCTCATATATAAGGTTGTTCCTTCAATACCACTTGTGGATACATAGCTTGTTGTAGGTGTTTGGTCCCTCCCCCGACTACCTTGGGTAGTTTCGAGATGGTTTTGCTTATCTCCCCCTTAGGGGTGCTTGTGATGTTTGTTTATCCACCATAGTCCCTCCTTTAGCAAGTAGTATCATCCATGCACGTGTTGATGGATATACACCCGATTGGACCTCACTAAGGCTCAAACACGGTCGCCTCGCCGACCTCAAGGTAAATCCGTTTATTTCTAAAGGTACGTGCCATGTTCCGGTTGCCACAAAGCAATCGGACTTGTTCGGTTGCGTCGGCCTCGTCCGGAGCAACCGGACAAGTGTAGCAGGGCAACCAGACTAGTCCGGTGCTTTACGGGGCCGACGCGTCCCGTGTCGGCCCCTACCCCTGGACACCACTGTTCGGGGCGCGCGCGTATACCCGACCTCTCTTAATCTCTGTGCGGGCCCTACCTAAAAATGTGGGCCCCTCTGGTGCCTGGATCCAAAACTCTATAAATAGGGGCTTAGGTCCTTCATTTCCAACTTAATCTGGGATTGAGACACCATAGCTCTGACTTCTCTCTACTTTATCTCTCTAGAATTATGTTCTTACTTTGGCATTAGAGAGGGTTCGCCAGAGACACCCCCCTCTCTTGCACTACCTTTTGTGCAGGTCCGCCAGGCATGGAGTTGGATTGACCATAACACGAAGATTAGAGGAACGTGACTCGACGCAAGGCCGCCACGATCGGACCCCGGACGAGCTTGTTCCATTATTGGAGCCGTCTGCGTGATTCGAACAAGAAGTCGTTAATAAGATACCCAAATGCCTGCCGCGATCTTCATGAACGGAGGGTTCAGTACATGAGGTGAGCAAAGACACCAAGTGGGTCTATAGGTAAAGAACCTCCTCCTGATGATTCAAGACCACTACGTCATCCAAGTAACAGGGTACCAAAGGTAGTGAGGCTGGTAGTAGAGCCGCCTATACCAGCCCTTCAGGAGGTGCCACCAATGCCCGCCCCTGAAGAGATACCACTCGTTCAGGAGCCACAACATGAACCCCCAGTTCCTAATGCACAGCAGGTACCTCCGGTATCGATACCACAAGAAGATTCGTATGATGCATCTACGCCATCGATACGACGCCTTCCGAGTAAAAGCATTGCAACTAGTGCTAACTCGCATCCCAAGAGGACCTACCATAGGAACCCCCCCTCAACGTTTTCCTTATGGCATGCCTCCACAAGATTGACCATTCGGGATGCCTTGCAACACAATCCCATCGAATGATATGCCAATGTAAAATAGGCATATATACGCTGCATCAGGACAACCGATGTTCTCCCAAGGTGAACCTCCAGTAAAAGAATGATTCATGACAGTCATAACCCTATGAATTAATAGCATACCGTGAGGCAATGAGAGCTAGAAGATACGTACCACCACCAGTGGCTCCGACTGACAAATTCCCACCAAAGGACATTCCAAGAAGAGTTTAAAGTGAGGGACATCGACCCGACAACTCGACAAGGCAACCGCCTACTCATGATACATCGCGACAGGTCCCAACCCCTTGTGCAAGACAACCCTCGGTACACCTCTCGGAGACAGGTACCAACACCTGGAGCACATGGACAGCCGCCAGTAGGGGCAGTTTGAAAGACAAGGCTTTGAGCTTGGAACCCAGGGAGAGCCACACTATGTTACCACATCCCTACTACAACAAGGAGACTTATGGACATGAGTAATGGAGGGAGATCACACATAGCGTGTACGGAGGATATATCTCCATATAGTCCGCCTTGGCAAGGAAACAACCTTATAATACTCAAGAGGGAAGGAATACGCACAATCTAATGGAGGAGAACAGTTACATAACCAAGGAAGCAGAGGATATCAACACCCCCAAACCCGTATCCTTCCCATATCCTCTTATTTAATTTAACTACATAACAATTCAACTCCCTGAAAGGGGTAGATATTTGATACTTGATACTATCATGTTTTCCAAGAATGACTCTTCCGGATGTCTTTGGACTCCGTATTATATATATATATATATATATATATATATACATAACACAGGTTGGCTACTAGAAGAGTCCATAAAAAACGCCACCGCCGACCAAAAGAGTCGTCACCGAGGCTACAAGTCACTGACGAATAAAAGTTTCGTCACCAATCAAAACATCGCCGCCGACAAACTGTCTTGTTCAAACATGTTTGATCGACACTACCTTTTGTTTAGCCTCCTCAAAGGAATGCAGGAGGAAAAGATTGATCATTATCAAAGGACTCCTATAAGGACAAGACCTTGGGAAAAGATCACTAAGAAGGAAGGTTTACTTCCAAAAAAATGAGTTCGCAGGGAGACACCATCTCGCATCGACATGAAAGGGGGGCACCTTCCAAGTGACAACATGCCATCCCTGCAAAACAATAAAGATTACCTATAAATACAAGAGGGTGCAACCGCGAGCATACCTCTCTTAAGAATCAAAGAAACACATCTTGGACTCAACATCCTATAAAAAAGTTACCAAGAGGGTCACAAGGGACTCCTCCATCACTACAACCTTCCGCTAAGTATCTTAGTGCCAAGATTGTCGGAAGACACCATCTGGCAATGATAAGCAATGGGGCACCACTCAAGTCACAACGCGCCTTCCTCGCAAAACAAAGAGATTACCTATTAGCATAAGAAGAAGCAACCACGAGAATACCTCTTCACAAGATTGAAGAAACCATACTACATGGAAAACTCCCACTCTCAGAAGCAAACGTCCCCAACTCACCTATATGATATCACAAAGCAGTCAGTAGGCATGATTGCACCTGGTAGCTCATCCTAAGTAAGGGAACACACTTCTATTAAGGATTTCACAAGGCCCCGAGCCTAGCAGTGAGAGGAAGACAGCATGGTCATCTGGTTCTCAAAAAAGGTATAGGGGAGGAGTTCAACAGACATCCTCCATGCCCAGTTATTGACGATACTAGGAAAGAGTCCGGCATACCTAATACCAGGAGACCTCCTACTGGTATGGGAAGATTCAAGATAGCGCCCTCAAGGTTAGGCGCACACCTCTACCAAGTGCGACGCATTCGGGTGATCATGGACGCTCCTTCGCCATCTCATAAAGAAGAAGGGCAACCAAGGATACAAGTCCTAACAGGACAGACGCCGGTAGAAAATCCTGCCATTGACGCGATGCATCAAGCACTGAGTGAATGACAACTATTACAAAGGAATAATGGGGATAACCCCATTATTCCAACATCCCTTATCATTGTGTCCATACACAACATGGATACAATTCTCAAGAAAGCCGAGCGACAAGCCTTGGCTACTACGGGGGCAACCCTCTGTTCATAACAAGAGGGAGATTGTGATTAACACGACAACCCTCCAGAGCCTTGAAGAATTCTCTGAGGAAGAGTTGAGACATATTGATCTCGACAAGTATTACCGGTTAAAGGGAAAAAGAGGAAAAGCAAGTTACAAGCCCTCCTCAAGAGCAAACATCGCTACTTGGCTCAATAAGAGAAATGTTTGAAGCATCAGACACATATGTGTAAAAACCAATCACAGCGTGCCAACTCTCATATCAAGGGGGAATGCAGCGACACCTAGCAACCAAAATTCTACTCGCTTAGTAGAAGAATATATACGAGAGTTGACATCGATCAAGAAATCTCAACAACAATCTTGAAGCAAATGTGAATAACACAAAGTTGGTGGTACTATGCCAAACTGACTTTTTTACAAAGGGTCAGTTGAAGAAACGAGCTCCAATGATGAAAAGGGAGAAGTCTCCATTACCTATCCCACCCACCCTCAAAGGGTACACCCAAGAAAGGATTCACTCAGATACATGACCATGATTGATATGAACAAGTATAAGCAAAGCAAGGTGCCGAAGAGACACCTATCATGCTCAATCAAGCATAATCAAGCAAACATATGAATGGAGAGCCCAAGACACGAAGGGTACCAAACAAGGAAAGCCAAAATGGATTACCATCCACAGGCCACAAAAGCACGGTGTGACCACCGAGCAATTAGGGGGGCGCCATATGAACAAGTGCCCAGAACTCCACCAAGGGATAGACAAAGACGTTGGGTGTACGACACTGTTTGGCCACATAGGCCCATGACATTACACCTTCCAAAAGGAAGGTACAAAGAGGGAACAACAACGGGAACCCTCCATACGATCCGCCCAAAGTTGGCAACGACAAGAATCGCTCTCGAAAAGGCGACCTTCACACTTGGAATATATCCAGGTAACAAGCACTTTTCCACGGGAAAACCCATGTAAGGGATAACACTCCTATGGAAAAAGCAATGCGAATAGAACAGACTACGCTGACCAAGGATCCAGTTCGCACAAGTTTGATCTCGTCGAATTGAATCCAATGAGAACGGAACAAACTAATCGAACCCAGTACAAGGATCGAATAGTTTAGCCCAGCCGCATTGATAAACCAATCCAAATGGACAACATAGTGGGCAAGACAGTACTACACAAAGATGCACAATCACATAGTATATTTTAGCTAACATCTTGATTCAATGTCAAAGAATTTGCAAAAGACTTGCAGGTTATAATACACGTCCTACTTCGTGAACAACACCAAGTATGGGCAATGTTATATGGATATGTATGTCTTCCAATGACCACTGACCTATGCTATTCATCTAACGGTCCGACCTATTAGAGCAAATCATACCCTACTTTGGAAAAATCACCAAGTAATGGTAACTTTATGAAGATTAGCATGTTCATCAGTGACCTCTGATTTACGACAATCATATAAAGAGAAGACCAAGTCATATCTTTTATACACTCTACAGTGGAAAAATACCAAGTAGTGATATATATACAACAACGAGAACATCCATCAAGGTTATATACAACCTCCAAGCTGTCCTGGGCTGATCACCCAGCAGTGTTATTCGAGCATCATGGTTGGATACACCACCACGGCGGAGTTGACACCGTTGCGACCCTGCTTCGGACAAGCCAAGTAATGGTTATACAATGAAAAAACGCAACAGATTCTCGCAAGTAGCGTCTTGCACCAACGCCATATCTTGGACTACCAAGAGCGGAAAAACGCATTTGCAAGTAGCACATTGCCATAACGCTACTCCGAGGCATCGAGTATGCGGAATAAAACGTACCAAACCAAGCAAGTAACGTCTTGCCACAATGCCTTGTCTTAGGACATCAAGAGGCGGAAAACGAACTAACACTTGTAGTCTCATGTTAGGATTGCAAGTAGCGTCTTGCCACAACGCTATCTCGAGGCATCAATAAGCAGCTTAAAATGTACCAAACCGAGAAAGTAACGTCTTGCTTCAAAGCTATGTTGAGTCATCAAGTAAAGCGGTAAAGTGCAATCGCGAGTCGCGTCTCGCCACAACGCTATCTCAAGGCATTGAGTAAGCGGCTTAAAACGTACCAACTTATGCAAGTAACGTCTTGCCATAACACTACCCCGAGGCATCGGGCAAGTGGTTAAAACGCAACAAATAAAGCAAGTAGCGTCTTGCCAACAACGATATCTCGAGGCATCGGATACACGGTCACAAAACGTGTCAACACAGCGCAAGTAGTGTCTTGCAAACAATGATATGTCGAGGCATCAAAAAGCAAGTGGTCTTCACCAAGTATAGATAACATCTCAAAACAACGCTATACCTTGGTAGCAACCAAGAGGGGCATGTGTGAGTTTGATAATACAGGTACCATTGGTAATGAATGTGATGAACGTCAAGTCCGGCACTCCACTGGCACGACAAGATGGATATCGTCCTAAGAGTAAGGAAGCATATTATATTTTCGATACATGCGTATTACAATGCTAAGTCTGGCATACAACCAGTATGGTGTTAACAACCTCAAGAACAAGAGGTTACAACAGGAAGTGTAAACATACACAACCTAGCAAGCATGGGGGCATCCATAATAACAATGGTATGATATCCTACTCATGCTTATATAACCATACATTTACATATATGTTTTGAACATGTATGATACGAAAGATAGATGGATGGCATTACATAGAAGGGGCGGCTATTTACAAGTGGGATAAAGGTAGTCAGTCCATTTATCAAGAGCGGCAGCATCATCGTCGCCATAATCACACAAGGGAGTAGTATCCACAGCTCTACTTAAGAAAATCGAAGAAGGAGCACGTCTCCCTTCGATAGAAGGGGTATAATCCTCACCAAAGAGAGCTGCTATGTGTGCGGAAACAAATCCGACAAAGTCGCCAGCTTCTTTGAAACCAAGTAAAGGGTTTCATATATCTTCGCGGTAAGATCTTCACCATAGGTCTCAATGATGACCTGACTCTCCAACTTGGCATCCACTTAAAAACTCGGGAGATGCCTTATACTGAGCGATATTGTGAACAGTCCCCTCGCCAATGTTCTTCGCAAGTGCCTACGCCAAGTGCTCATACACAGCTATGGCTTCCTATTCATTCTCCTTCCAAAGTCGGCTGACCCCGACTTCAAGGGAGGCAATGCGACCCTGATAAACAAGTTCGGAGGAGTTAAAAGTGTAAGCCTTCTCCTTCAAAACACATGCAGTCTCTATTAGTTGCTACAACTCAGTCCTCTGGACATCGACCCCCTCAGTCAGCTCGACTATGAAGAAGCCCAGGTCGACCGCATCAGTGACAGCCTGAAAATGATAGGCACATGCTAGACAGTGAAAGTCTAACAATGAAAATAAAAGATAGAAGTATACTCACGGGGGCATACCGAGACAAGACCCCGCTAACAAGCTGAAGCCCGGGCGAAACAGAGTCAGGAAACACCTTGCGATCACCTTGCAGCATTATCATTTACAGGATCAACATCCCCTTTCCCCTTGGCACAAGGAGGATTTGGCACATGACCATCAATATCGGTCACTTTTCTCTTTCGGTTAGAGGAACTTAGAGAACCTCCAGCCACGATGACAGGACTTTTTGAAGACATAGGGCTAGTGACCTTGGCAATAATGCCAGCATGCCCCGAAAAACCAAGGAAGTCAATAAAAGAACAACCATAGCATGAAGCATACAACTGTGACAACAATAAGGTGTGCATACACACCTTGGAGCCTTAGACACTTTCTCAACACCATGAGGAGGCGTCATCTCCTTATCCTTCCTAGCATCACCTTGGAAGGAACAACCCACCTATGACAGTGGCATTTTATAAGCATACGAAAGGAGGGTGTACTACAACGCCAGCTCGGCAAAGATCCAGCTCAGCATAACACTTCGAGGATGCAAAACCCTCGAATTTGAGGGGAAGCACATACGACCTTGATAGTCATCATATCAAATAACGACAACTCTGATAAAAACAATCAATAGGAGGAATAAATCGATACTCCAGACCCCAAGCATACTCGCCCACCCGCCCAGATAAAGCAGGGCATCGAACACCGATGATAGCACAACACTAAAAAAATCCGACTCATCGTCAGGTAGCATTGAAAGCAAGGTAAAGGGAAGATACCCCATAGTACTGACATATCCCCAATAGATCTGGCCGGTATGGAAAGAGCAAGCTGATACGCGCCCGAACGATGTACAACATCACCTTGGGGGCATGGTAATACTTCCGACCTTACACTTTGTATAACACTGGAAGAGATGAACAACACTGCCACTTCACTCAAGATCGCCATAGCAACTTCAGACGTATACTCCCTTAAGTAATACATGTGTCGGGGCCACGTCGTGATGTCGTGGTACAATCCCCTCTAATATACGTCCGACCTCGACGTTTGATCTCACTTATCGACCTCGAGTCTTCCGCCTAAAATACCGACTACAGGAGCAGACCCCCTGGCCGACATCAAAACAGATAGAGATCCCGTGTGCGACTCATGTTCAGATAATGCCTCAAATCCCAACGAAAGATTGAGCTCGGTATTAACCATGGTGATCTACCTCAAACACTGACCCCGAATCCTCTAACTAGAACACCCTCCCTAGAGGAAGACATTCGGGCTGAAACGACGACAGAAGAGGAGTCCTTGTAGGACTCATGATCAAAGGAAGGTACATGTCTAATTGAGATATTAAACTCAGCTGAAATAACGGGTAATAACCCCGACACCGACACAGTCTCGCAAGAGCATTCCTAACCTTCGTCAAGTCCGATGTCAAGTAACGACCAGGAAGCATGACAACATGGTCTATAGATGAAGAACATTCACATGTCATAATGACAGCAATATGAAGAACGATAGAGGGATAGTACCTGGTATAGAGGTAACATAAGAAAAGCACAATACAAGATGAGACTGACATAAGGGCTAAGGGTGAAACCAAAATCCGGTTGGTCCGAAAAACCGGTGAAAACCGAACCGGTCCGGACCGAAAAAACCGAATCCGCAATATGCGGTTTGGTTTTTGATCGGATTTTTTTTACTCTAATTCGGTTTTTCGGTCCGGTTTGGATTTTGAGCTTTGAGGACCGTGGAGACCGAACCGACTGTTATGCTAATTAAATATATACAATATATATTATATTAGTTGATATTAATTAATATAATATTATTAATATAAATTGTAAAATAGTCACTTATGAATATTAATTTTTCTAGTTGTATTTTATAATTTATTTAATTATATTAATGGAACTTATTTATCATTTCGATATGATATTGTCCATGAAATAAAGAGAATTTTGAATGATAATTGTTAATATTGGATTTTCGGTTTAAACCGAAAACCGAACCGAAAAAACCGTACTACCAATGGACAGTTTATATTTCCTCAAACTGTTTTTTGGTCGGATTTTTTTAAGGGAAAAAACCGGACCGAAAATTTAGGTACCCGACCGAAACAAGCAAAAATCCGGTCCGATCGGTCCGGTTTCACCCCTAATAAGGGCAGACACCCTATGACCATGATGACGACAATGCCCACCTAGGGGGCAACATCAGGAACATGTGCTATAAAGTGCAATAGACACAAGGATCAGTCCCCAATGTCTATAATGACTAAGCATGTCTAATACGGAGGCAATGCGATGAATGAGCACTATAAAGAAGGATGGATACAATGGTATATAACCTACACCTATCATCAAGACGACGCCTACTACGGAGGCAAGACAACCAACGTTATACGGAGAGACAGACACAAGAGTCGACACCCTGTGTCCATAACAATAACAACACCCACTTTGGGGGCAATATGATGGATACATACTATAAAGTGAAAGGAGCACAAGGGTCGACATCTTAGGCTCATGGCGACGACAGGGTCATGAGGAGTGACATGAGCAATGGTCAATACCCCATATCTAAAATAACTAGCAAGCCTACTTTGGGGGCAACAAGATTAATACAAGGGTTAACAACCTACAGCCATAAAGGCGACAATGTTACCTCGGCGGCAGTATAACAACACAAGGGTAGTAGTCTAGTGTACGCGAAGAGATCAAACACCAGTAGCGGATACTACACCTACTAGGTGGAAACAACGTATGATATAGGAACTGGCACTCCATTCACCATGTGATGATCACTCCGCCTACCATAGGGGGCAACCTTTCACCTTTCAATATGATACATGGCAGACATGTAGGGAGACCCCCCATGTATGACATAGTGATACGTGACAAGGCGTTAAGGGTAACCCCCTACGTCAAATCTATGCAAATACGATGGAAATGATAGCACACGACGCCATCGACGCGAGACCCAACACCTCACGTCCAAGGTATCAACAAGTCCACTTCGAAAGACGGAACACATCAACAAGGATTAAATCGAATTAAATTCAGAAATGAAATAATTTAGGGTTAAAGGTACTTTTCATACCACATGTTTGACCGAATGTGGCTTTTAGTACTGGATGTTTAGTTTTGTATACTTTTGGTACCAGACGTTTGAAAAAAATGTGGTTTTTGGTACATCCGTTGGTTGGCCGTTAGTTTTGCCCGTTAAATGACATGTGCAAGTCACGTGATCGACTCTAAACTTTTAATTTTGTTCAATTTAGTCCCTCAAATATATTAATAACTTTTATTTTGTTTAATTTAGTCCTAAAGCTTCAAAATCGAACCCAATTGGGACCTATCTCCAATTGGGTAAATTTGACCAAATGGGGCTATGTCAATTGAATTCGATTGGTTTAATTGGGTCCTATTTTGAAGTATTATGACTAAGTTAAACAAAATAAAAGTTAGGAATATATTTGAGGGACTAAACTGAACAAAATTAAAAGTTTAGAGTCGATCACGTGACTTGCACATGTCATTTAACGGCCAAAACTAATGGCCAACCAACGGATGTACCAAAAGCCACATTTTTTCAAACGTTTGGTACCAAAAGTATACAAAACTAAACATCCAGTACTAAAAGCCACATTCAGTCAAACATGTGGTATCAAAAGTACCTTTAACCCAATAATTTAACCAAGGGTTAAACTTTGGTAAATAGCGCCTAGAGCGTGTGTACCTCGAAAGACGGAACACATCATTTCAAAGTACGAGTTTAATGATGAAGTGATTTAATGATTGAATGCTGAATTTTCGTTTGCGTCCCTTCGGGGGATAACTTATTGATAACTTTTACATCGGTAAGAAGTAGGCTTCGGAAGCTACCACGACCTTGTAAAAGTATCGACTGACACATAAGGTGAAAACCTAAAATGCTCAGTTCGGAGATGGGATAAAATCTCTTAGATAAGTTAGCAAACGAAGAAGGATGAAGTCAGTTAAACGATTTTCCTTCCGTACGCCTTGAACGACAAGTCAGGCTAGGCATTCAAATCAAATCACACACTTCTGGAAGCATATTTTATAAACATAATGTTGGAGTCACTTAATTAGCTATTCCCTCAGGGATGATGACAAGTGATTCACATTCATGTAAAACTGTGTTCCACTAAAATCGGTAAAACACGCCGCCATAAAAGCTGAAGAATGATGATGAGTTAAATCATATCACCATGCGACATTTATTTGCGCATTAAACACGTATTTAGGACAAGAGTATGTAGACTATTCTTTGAAAATACATGTTTACAGCTTAAAGACATGGTGCCGTGGTCGAACATGTGACGTTACATACTTGAGGATGAATTTTCTGATGCAATGACAGTTTCAGAACATTGAGTCTTAATCAAACAGGAGTAGGATATTAATAACACCAGGTCCCACTTAATTTGAGTGGGAGAGAGATTTGAACCAGCAACGCAAATGAATGACATGGTAAATGATAATGTGGGAACATTTTCATAATAAATTCAGTGGGAGGTATAAACACCTACCACATGTAATCACTGTTGCTGTTTGGACGAATCAAGTTGAACACTGATTGTCGTAATGCTGAACCAGGAATGCCACAACTACCTACACTACCCATTGTTCCTAGTGGGAGTGATCCGACAAACTTGGTTCCAGATCCTAGTGATCAAGGAATTCATCTTGGAAGTAAAACTCCGAGACCGAGAAGTCATCTAAGGAAAGTTGTTGGTTATGGTTCAAGCACTACTCCTGTACCCAATAGAAGTGATGCTCTGATAAGAAGCGTTATTTCGAGTGGGATAATTGATCGCAATTGGAAGAAATGCTCTGATAAGAGGAATTATTCCGAGTGGGAGAGACGTTAAGACTCAAACACGGGATAAACAAGCCTAGACGAAAGTCAAAGGCATCGAACTTCTCCAAAGAAGTATCCCATCTAGAAGGGCGATGACCTTACTCTAACAACAGTTAGCCTGCATTAGAAAGACCTCAAGTGGAGAAATGGAGAAAATAATAAATGAGAGAGATCGCCTAAATGAAATCCATTATAGTCTATAGTTGATTTACATGCTAACCACAGGGGCATAAGGATACGGTGAGTCCTGAAAGAAGGCTCACCACTGATGGAAAAGGTCGAGCAATACAAAGCCCGAATTGTTGCGAAAGGCTGTACCCAACTTCACGGAGTGGACTTGACGAAACATACTCACCAACTGTGCGTATAACCACGGTAAGGGCCATTTATGGTCCTGGTCGCAGGTCTCGGTTTCGAACCTCACCAAATGAGTATTAAGACCGCATTCCTCCACGGAAACCTGGAGGAAGAGATCTACATGGAGCAACCAGAGGGTTTCATTACTCCTTGTAACGAACGTAAAGTTTGTAAACTCCAAAGGTCCATTTACGGTCTTAAACAGTCGTCTCGGCAATGGTAACGTAGATTCCATGAGGAAATTGTAGGAAACAGATTTGTGAATCTTCACGAGGATACGTACGTGTATTATAAGACCTCCGGGTCTAAGTATGTCATCTTAACCTTATACGTGGATGACATACTCATTGCCCCAAACGACGTGAGTTTTATGAACAAGTCAAAGTCCTGGTGGCATCTGTATTTGAGATGAAAGACATGGGAGAGGCCACGTACATCTTAGGCATTAAAATTGCTAGAGATCGGGCTACCCGGAAATTGTGTCTATCTCAAGAAGCTTATATCAACAAACTGTTGAAAAGATTCATATTACAGGATGCCAAACCCGTGGATGCACCGGTGGTGTTTGGGTGCGCACTGTCAAAGCGTGACGACCCCAAGAACCTGGCAAAGCGTAAACATATGAAGGGTGCAGAGTATTTATGCATGGTCGCTAGTTTGATGTACGCTATGCAATGCACCAGTCCAGATATCTGTTACGTCGTGGCCTAGTAGCACGTTTCCAATAAGATCCTGGCTATCAACATTTAAAGGCTGTAAAACGAATAATTCGTTATCTGAAAGGTACTGCCGACTACGCACTGTGCTATGAGGGCAAGAAGTTATAATTGACCGGTTATAGTGACGCAGACCATGGTGGCGATTCGGATAATCGTATGTCCACCACAGGGTTAGTGTTCCTCCTTGCTAAAGCCGCCATTTCATGGACGAGCAAGAAGCAAACCTGTATCGCGCTGTCCACGATGGAATCGGAATTCGTAGCTCTCTCTACGAATGCACAAGAAGTGGCCTGGCTCAAAAGGCTTCTAACTGCGCTGCTAGGTGGCGACGTCGAGAATAAACCTGTGAAGGTCTTCTCTGACAGTCAAGCAGCCATTGCGGCAGTCAACAATCCGAAGTACCATATTAGGATTCAACACATTGATGTGAAATATTTCTATTCTAAATCTATGGTAGAAGACAATATAATCACTATGGAATACTTGTCCACTGATAATATGATTGCGGACCCATTAACTAAACCACTACGCAGGGAGATATTCGAAAAGCACGTAAAACTGCTTGGATTGTGTAGGGTTTAGGAATGGCATGTATCTGTGATAACATTTTGATATTAGAAAGTTACATTTTGTAAGCGAAAGAATTGCAACTGAGTTTATGATCAATAGACGTCATAATTTTTTGATTACGTCAGATTTACGTCTATAAACTAAGTCGTAGGAGGACGCAATCCTCTGCCAAAATAATGTCGAATATGGGCCTTGCCTCGTCACACAGGTACGGTCGTCTTGCGGTGGAGGGAGGCGTCTACCAAGCAAGACTGGCTAAGAATCAGGGGGATAAACCTGATTAAGCAAGACGATTATTTAGTTTCGAAGTAACTCGAGATGATCCTCGTTTTGCATATCGCCGTGATGAACTTCGTTCGTCATTAAACCACATTTTGGGCCAGATGAGAATCTGTGATAGCATGATTGACATATCCCTTTCCTGTCAACCCAAAAGGTTCATGTATGCTATCAATGCGTGCTTCATACTACGCGTGCCACGTTCGACCACGGGGTCACAGCTCGGTTGTGCTAGGAAGGAATCCTCGTGATTCTGGCGGGCGCAAACTTCTTCACCTCAAGTGTGTGATTGATCCCAGGAGCCTTATGAAGAGGCACCTAAAGTATCCTCACGGACTCAGAACTCATATCTAAGGTCAGGCTCAATGCTCGCTTCCCGGCGTACGAGCGTAGTGCTGAACAAAAAGGCCCAGTGACCACGTATTTGGAAACCGGTTGGGTTTGACTAAGGATATGAGCAATAGGGATGGACAAGTTCACCTGTAATTAACCAACTCTTGTATTCACTAGGTGGCCACCAATCGGTTATTAGTTGAAGGTTGTGAATACTTGTACGATTGCCTTGGAGAAGTGTTCCTATGTGGAAACTAGGGAAAATGAGAATTATCAGTTGACCTAGGATACATCGCGGTACTATATAAATGTTGTTTATAACAGGTTGATTGGAGAAAAGGGAATCAACGTTCCGCGGGCGCTACAATACTCCTAACAGATGAGTAGCACGATGCCCGCCGTATCCGCTGGTCGCACGGCAAACCTCGTATGAACTATTCGGAAGCAAGGACCAGATCGAATGAGTGAAATGTTGATGCAGGTTTAGACGACAATACATTAACATGCACCCTCCCATTCCGACGAGTGGGAGCTGTAAGCATATGGTGATGGGCGGCGTAAATGGAAGCCCATTATATGTATATGTTACCTAAGTTAATTGGGTAAATGTCACATTAGGGAATTGGGCCAGGCCTAAATCCCAATTGACATGAGAGGCCCAAAATTGGGCCTCCCTATGCATGTGGCCGGCCGATATACATAGTAGGGGTAAAGTGGACTTTTGTCCACTTTAATCCTCCTATATATGTGGAGAGTTAGGGGTTATATTAGGGTTAATCACAATTCCCTTTAAGTGGTGTCTTGAGAGAAAAACCTTCCCCCAAGAACACCATAGTTTCGGCCGAACCACTCACCACCAAAGGGTGTGCCAATTTGTTTTCTAGCAAACACTCCAGAGATCTGTCCCCTACCAAGAATCGATCAGAGGCTTTGTTGTGGAGAATATACCGCGTAGGGCTTCCTCAACCAGAACCTCTATGGGTGCCGACCGGAGGATCGTGAACTCCCTGCAGGAAGGATCTTGGGACTACGGACAAAGTTTGAGGTATGTGCGAATCTTCCGCTGAATAATTTCGATTACTAGCATGTACCATGATTTAGTATCCGTAGTGATTACTCCCCGTAATCTAATATATTTTTTGTTAAATGGATTTTTGGTTGGTTTTTTTTCTTGAAATAATCCGAACCGAATATAACGGTCTCTGACCGAACGAAACAAAAATCCGGACCGACTGGTCCGATTCATCCCTACTCACAGGTTTAAATTATTCACGATTTAATTAAACTTGAGGCCTAGTTTTGATTATGGGGATGGATCTCGGAAATGCATGATTTTGGGACTGAATCATTTAGTGGGCTAAATTGCAATTGTTATTTAGTTGATATTTTTACATGATTAGAACTTTCGTCTTGACTAAGTCAAGCTAGCTGGATTATGCATATTGTGGGCTGAGCCCTGGTTTTCAATTAACTAGTTGCGCAGTAGGATAGACATGTTGTGCTGGTTGAAATTGCCTAGGATTCATGTCTAGAAGTACGCATGATTGATTTATAACATGAATTGCAAGTCAAGCCCAAATGTTTTTAAACTGGAAATCAGTCGTCAAATATGCATGTTTATATGATTTGATCACGCATGATGCGTATGAATTATATATGCTGAGCATGAGTTCCTCGGAACATTAGACGCATGACACGTATGCATGATTTGTGTTTGGTTTCTTGGATGTGACATGCCATGATAATTTACTGGGTAGTAGAATTATATGAGCAAAACCGTAGTTCCTAGAAACATTTTTCAAAAACGGCATTGGAAAAGCCAAGATCGGGTGTTTTAAAATCTCCCGTTCCGGTTAAAGTGATTAAACCGTTTTAAAATACTGATCTATTAGAAAGAAGATAGCGGCAATGTGAACTCGTTCACGACCCCCCTTCCTTCGGGCTTTACTGTTGGTCGGTTGGGTTAAATGTCTGAGGGATCATTATTTGATATCTTATATCTCATAGATATCCGATGAATGCAATTTATTTTTCAAAAGGTTTTTGTCTTCCCTCTTATGCAAGATAGTCAATGTTATAGTTTAGATGGAAGATCTAAAGCGTTTCTACGCTGAACTTGATGGAAGCAATTATGATGCGTATGAATTATATATGCTCAGCATATATAATTCTACTTCCTAAGTAAATTATCACATGCTAATACTTAGGAAGTAGAATTATATATGCTGAGCATGAGTTTCTCGGAACATTAGACGCATGACACGTATGCTTGGTTTCTTGGATGTGACATGCCATGATAATTTACTGGGTAGTAGAATTATATGAGCAAAACCGTAGTTCCTAGAAACATTTTTCAAAACGGTATTGGGAAAGCCAAGATCGGGTGTTTTAAAATCTCCCGTTCCGGTTAAAGTGATTAAACCGTTTTAAAATACTGATCTATTAGAAAGAAGATAGCGGCAATGTGAACTCGTTCACGACCCCCCTTCCTTCGGGCTTTACTGTTGGTCGGTTGGGTTAGATGTCTGAGGGATCATTATTTGATATCTTATATCTCATAGATATCCGATGAATGCAATTTATTTTTCAAAAGGTTTTTGTCTTCCCTCTTATGCAAGATTGTCAATGTTATAGTTTAGATGGAAGATCTAAAGCGTTTCTACGCTGAACTTGATGGAAGTAATTATGCGATATGGGAGACCTACGTCACGAACATCCTCCTTGCTGTAAATGTTGAGGACCGTATAGACTCAACTACAAGGAGGGTAAACACGACGAACTCGGTAGTCCAATATACAACTACGGTCAGGTATCGCAGAGGGATCAAATTGCGCGTGATTTGCGCAACCCTAGTTGAAGAAGCCGAGGAAAGAGAAATGAGCGTCAGTGCGTTAGACCTCTGGTGCACCATACGCCTTTGCTACGGGGGAGGTTTGGCTGCACAAGCAAGAAGCCTAATGCTTAGGTATTATGGCATTCTTTGCAGAGACAGAGGCGAACTAACCACTAACGATCAGGATAATCAAATAGACATATGGAGAAGGATTCAGAAAGTCATGAGAATGTTTTCCCTTTCATGGTTCGCAGACAACGATGGGCTCTCATGTCTGAATAATACCATTCAGACTTCGATAGAGCTATTCCATAAGAACCATCAAGGAGAAAGTACCTCTGACGAATCCGAAACGGAAGATCTTTACGATCATCTCCGTAAGTTGATGGGTAAAACCACCAATAAAAGGTCTAAACGAAATCCGGTGGGACAAACACCGTGATTAAAGCGTGTTATAAGGTACGCCTCGTTTGCCATAAAAGTCGTAAAACACTTTACTTGGAACACAACGTTTGACAAAATTCACTTGTGAATTATTTTCTGGTGCTGTGATCGAGATGGCAAGGACTCTATGTCTATTTATCGCTTTCTGATTCTTTAACTTTTACGATTGAATTGTTTAGTTGTGAAGTGTTTACTTGTTCGATAGAGTTGTTGAATCATTCAGAATTATTGAATAAAAGTAACTGTTATTCCAATAGAAATACAATTCACTAATCAATCGTCGTCCCGGTCAAAGGGTACGACCAGAACAATAATATAAGTCTACCACTTAGAACCAAAGTTGTTCGATCCGTTCGAATAAAACAACAACGAAGACGTAACCCAATTCAAAATTGCTACAAGTCAGAAAGAATGTGATTAGATACTTTATCTTTATTTTTTTTAGTAATCCATTGTTAAATTTTTCGTAATAATGAGCATGTATGAAACCGATTTAAAGCTACATTTTGAAAATCGAAACGATTTACCTCGGGTTACACCGGGTAAAATACGCACGCAGCGCATCTATTCCTCAAGAGATGGAACACAACGATTCGAAATACAAAATTCAGCATTAAGTGTGTTCTTGACTTAATGCTGGAAATAAATTTTCAATTGCACGAATACCCATTGAAAGGGTCCCACTCCTACAACATTCTCAAAGAGAATTCCAAACGAGCGTCAGGTGAAAACCCAGATGCACGTTCTTGGTTGTTAAAGCCTTGGAGTATGAGCGAGCAATGAAAAGGAACGTCCGTTAAACGACTTCTCCCACAATTAGCCTCTAAAGTCAAGGGATTGGCTAAAGCATTAAAACGATATACACACTTTATTAATAAGGTCAATAACATGAGCAGTAAATTCTAACCTATAACCTCCCTAACATAAGGTTAGTTATTGGATTATTTACAAGTCATGTGGTGAACCTAATTAATTTACAATCGGTTCATGACACCACACAAGCTATTGGTAATGAGTGGATCCTTACCTAAATAGTGACATTATTGTTACTAAGACACACATAGTACCACATGAGCTACTGAAAAAAAAAAAAAAAGTATCTCTAAAGCATACATGTGTGTAATAGCTTAGGGAGATTGGTGACGTGGTCGAACATGACACATTATATTATTGAGTTGACCTTCCATAGCTTGATTGAAATCAACAAATGAAGTTTATGATTGAACTAGAGGATGATTACGATCAGGTCCCACTCGATTCGAGTGGGAGAATTGAGATAGCATCGCAAGTGAACGGTATGGTAAATGAAGATGGAGACATTTTCATAATAAATCCATATATGGTAAATGAGGATGGAGACATCTTCATAGTAAATTCAGTGGGAGGAGTCAATCCGACCACAACGGTCACTATTGCTGCAGGTGCGAATCAAGTCGTACCTGACGATCATGTTACTAAACCCATGGATGAAAATCCAATTTTACCTTATTGTGGATATACGCCCAAGCCTTCACCAATTGGGCCCAAGAGGTGGGCCCAAAAATATCCTGAGTGGTAAAACCCACTCGGGAAGACCCCGGGTGGAAAAACCACCCGGGACCCGAGCAAGGAAAAACCTTGCTCGGGTAACCGAGCAAGGTCCTAGGGGTACCCCCCTCCCCCCCCCCCCCCCCCCTCCGTCCGGACAAGCCCCTCTCGTCCGGACCCCCACCCCCGGACGATATTTCGCCCGGGGCTTATCCTCGAAGGACTACATCACCAACACTTGACTATATTGAACTAACCTACGGTTGAATCAAGGTCAAAGGCAACTTATTTACGGTCAAGCCCAACCTATAATTACGAACCCGCCACAACCGGACCAGAGAACCACTAAAACCGGGGCGGTCCGATAGAAACTCTATAAATAGAGAGCTCATCCCCTCATTTGAAGGTATTCACTCTCTCTCTCTAAGCTCACCCTCTCTCTAGAAGCTCTCACTAACTTAAGCTTCGGAGTGGGCTTACAGGGAACCCCCCGGTGCCCTTTTTGCAAGGAAGCAAGGAGATGATCGAGAAGGAGAAGCCCACCAAGGAGAGAGATCAGGAAGAAGAAGCCCACCTACGAAGGAGAAGCCCACCATCGGAAGAGAAGCCCACGACGAACAATATTGGGCAAACATTGGCGCCGTCTGCGGATTCGAGCAAGAAAGCACATAGCTACTATTGGCGATCATGGCGGTAACTAGAAGGCAAGTAGAAGAGTCAAGTAGGAAAGTAAGGCAGTTCGGAGAGCCGAGTAGGCAACTACCAACGGGTGGAAACAACCAACCACCACCAGGAGGAGGCAGGGAGCAACAAGTGGAAGGCCGACAAGAAAATATGGAAGAGCATCGGGAGGAAGCAAGGATCAGAGAGCAACCAATCCTAGAGGAACAGAATTCCTCAACCAATGCTCATCCGGAACAAACAGTCAACAAACAACATCCACAACCGCCACAAGAAAGAAATCAAAGAACAAACAACATTACGCCCGAGATGATGGCGGCCATGGTAGAAGTACCGGATAGAAGAGAACGCCTAAGGGAAACTCTAAGGCAATAAAAACCAGGGTACCAAGCATCACCTCCAAGATCAATGGGGGGAAACCAACCGGCGTATACTCATTCTTACAACCAGCAGTATCACCAAAGGGGGCAACCTCAACCAAGAGGTGCCAACAATCCAGAAAATGATGGACACAGATATACTGGGCTGCAAAATAGCCAAGACCATGATGCACCTCAGAACGGTCAAAGGTATGCAGGACCTTAGAATGACCAAAGGTATGCAGCACCCCATAATGGCCAAGGACATGCAAGACCCCAGAACAACCAAGGATATGAAGCACCTGCGAACGGCTAAGGAATCGAACCCCAAAACAACCAAGGATATGCTCAGCCCCAGAACCATCAAAGGCATGTTAGACCACAAGAATGACAGAGATACGTCGGACCCCAGGCCGTAGTGCAACAGAACTTGCAAACCATAACCCTCACAAGGGAAGAGATAGAGGAACATATAGCAAGGAAGATCAAGGACTCAAAGGGAAGAGCGATGCACAAGCTGAGAGACAGAGCCTCGCACCCCTTCACTCAAGAGCTAATCTACATAATGGTACCCTCGAACGTCCAACCACGTCAAATTGCTGACTATGTTGGCAAAGGAGATCCAATACAACATATACAGAAGCGCGAGTCGTCGCTCCTAGGAAGGACCGCCGTGGATGATCACTTCGCGATGTTATTCCCCTCAACCTTGGCAGGAAATGCCGCACACTGGTTCTTCAATCTCCCCCACGACTCAATCACCTCCTGAGCAGACTTAAAGGACAAG
The DNA here is from genome assembly GCA_036873135.1 of Clarkia xantiana subsp. parviflora. Taxonomy (NCBI): domain Eukaryota; kingdom Viridiplantae; phylum Streptophyta; class Magnoliopsida; order Myrtales; family Onagraceae; genus Clarkia; species Clarkia xantiana. The sequence continues at coordinate 10,421,152 of JAPTYO010000012.1, read as the reverse complement.
TTCATCCAACAGCACCTGGGAGAGAGAAAATTGTTAAAGGGTGACTCGGCACTGGATGACGTGAAGCAGGGATATGATGAAACCTTAGGAAGCTATTACACGAGGTTCAACCAAAACATCGCAGACATAGCAACAGAACTATCAGAGGGGGAGATAGTTCAAGCATTTGTCAGGAACCTAGGACGATGGGGGGGCACCACTGGCAGACAATGTGGAAGTTATGCCAATCAATACCCTCGAAGAGATGGCTGAGAGAGTGAAGGCTTACATCGATTTGGAGCGTGCACGCTCGAACCGAAGAAGAGGATACGAAGCTTAGTGACAAGAGAACAACAAGCAAGCCAAAGGAAAACCCCAGCAGACGGGGATCCCACCACAAGTACCACGAAGGCAACCATGGACGCCGCAGGGAGGAACAAGAGCAAATGAGCAGTCAAGGCCCCAAGGCATACATAACATTGTCTTTACCCCCCCTTACAAGGGAAGCCTCAGTTATTCTCCAAGAGATGAAAAGGCTAAACTTGTGGACTCCGCCACCGGAGAAGAGAAAGACAAGGATGGGCAACAACTTAGAGCAGTGGTGTGAATACCACAACACCGACGGGCACCACACAGACAATTGCTTCCACCTGCAGCGTGACATTGAAAGCCTCATCCAAGAAGAAATGCTAAAGAATTTTGTTAAAGACGAAAGGAAAAGAGACAGGAGCACCAAGAGCAGGATGCAGAGGATGTGGAAAAGAATACAAGGGAGGAAAGAAAGAAAAGAAGAAGAGAAAGGATGGCAAACCGAGAAAGCTTGGAGGATATCCAGCAGGAGGAAGATGAGTTGATAAAGAGCTATTTCATAAGGCTAGCAACAGTGGCAGCAGAGCTCAAAATGAGCAAGAATGAGTTCGTAAGAGCCTTCTTCAGGAACCTAAAAATGAACGCCAAAGAATACTTCGGAGGAGAATAGAGCATCGCTTCTATAACCTCAGTCGAAGAATTCAACCATAAGCTGCGCCAGGCCATAGAGATAGAAGAGGAAGAGGAGAGGAGCTACTACAAGCTCAGCGATGGCAGAACGGTTCATTTCACACCACTAAGGAGTGAAATCGGAGAACTGTACAGGGCAGTCCTCTACGACCAGATTCCACCACCCCCCGAGACAACAAGAGCCTTCATTGGAAAAGAGCTAGAGGGATTGTGTGAGTACCATAAAGCTTGGGGGAATAACACCAACAAATGCTTAGCTCTCAGACTTGAGGTCGAATAGGAGATACAAGCCGGCCGCTTGGTGGAAGAGATCGGATCAGAGGAGCTGGAGTTTGACCCCACTTGATAGTGGAAGACATCTTAACCTTTTTTTAGGTCTATATAGTAGAAGTACTTGAAGGAGATCCACGAACTCCAACTAGAATTTACTTTATGTATAAACTAATGATGAGGTTAAATGAATCAGCTTTTCCAGGGTACCAAGTCTTGAAAATGGAAAGATCCAAAAGACAACCTTGACATATGTTAAAGCGATCAACAACCTTTACATATGAACAAGGGAAGATTTATACGGACAACCATTACAACTGAAAAAGGATATAAGACCTACAGGGCCACCCTTACAACCGAAAATGGGAAGATCTAAAAGGACAACCTTGACATATGATAAAGCGATAAACAACCTTTGTATATGAACAAGGGAAGATCTATACGGACAACCATTACAAACAAAAAGGGATATAAGACCCACAAGGCCACCATTACAACCGAAAATGGGAAGATCCAAAATGACAACCTTGACATATGATAAAGCGATCAAAAACCTTAGCATATGAACAATGGAAGATCTATACGGACAACCATTACAACCGAAAAGGAATATAAGACCCACTGGGCCACCCTTACAACCGAAAATGGGAAGATCCAAAAGGACAACCTTGACATATGATAAAACGATCAACAACCTTTACATATGAACAAGGGAAGATCTATACGGACAACCATTACAACCGAAAAGGAATATAAGACCCACAGGGCCACCATTACAACCGAAAAGGGACATAAGACCTCCAAGGCAACCCTTACAAACCGAAAATGAGAAGATCCAAAGGACAACCTCGTCATATGTTAAAGCGATCAACAACCTTTACATATGATCAAGGGAAGATCTATACGGACAACCATTACAACTGAAAAGGGATATAAGACCTCCAAGGCAACCCTTAAAACCGAAAATGGGAAGATCCAAAGGACAACCTTGTCATATGTTAAAGCAATCAACAACCTTTACATATGATCAAGGGAAGATCTATACGGACAACCATTACAACCGAAAAGGGACATAGGACCTCCAAGGCAACCCTTACAACTGAAAATGGGAAGATCCAAAGGACAACCTCGTCATATGATAAAGCGATCAACAACTTTTACATATGATCAAGGGAAGATCTATACGGACAACCATTAAAATCGAAAAGGGACATAAGACCTCCAAGGCAACCCTTACAAACCCAAAATGCGAAGATCCAAAGGACAACCTTGTCATATGTTAAAGCGATCAACAACCTTTACATATGGTCAAGGGAAGATCTATACGGACAACCATTACAACTGAAAAGGGACATAAGACCTCCAAGGCCACCCTTACAACCTGTTAAATATAGCTGTATAATACTGTAATAATAGTTTTCCTATTTTAGCTTGTTTCCTAGTTTAGCTAGTTTGTTTCCTAGTTTAGCTGATTGTATTCACTATATATTCATGTAATATCTTTCAAATGAATAGACTGAATTTACCGATTATTACATGGTATTAGAGCCAACATTAGTTCAATCTGTTCCCGTCCGGCTTATAGCTTCACGGTCGGCTGCACTGGCGAAACCTCAGCCCAGCCTTCGACCATCCTCCGACGAACACCCACTCTCCATTCCGTCCAGCTCTGATCATCCTCCATTCCGTTTCAGCTTCGGTTTCGGACCTTGTAGTTCTACGACCGAATCTGCCCCAGCCCAGTCTCGTCGGCTTGTCTGCTCATCCCGTCCGGCTTCCGTTCTCGCCTGAGCTGTGACCTGCCTTCACCGACACCACTCTCCGATCCGTCCGTTCCACCGGCGTCGCTCATCTGTGTCTCTGCTCTGCTGTGTGGCCACTGCCGCCCGTACCTACCTGTTGTCCTGTTCTTGACGTCTGTCTTATTTCATCGCTACCCACGGCTTTCCGTGTTCTCACTAGAAACTCAGCACGACGCCGGTGACTGACGCACATCCGACGCACATGCCCAGCCCTGTGTGATAATCCTAATTCCTGCTCCTCTGTAAGTAACTGCTGTTCTGTTTCTGATTCGTGACTGCTGTTCCGTTTCTAGCTGCTGAGTCGTTTCTGATTCGTTTCAAAGTTGTTGTTGTTCGTATTCTATGGAGAAACCAGTATTAAAATCTTACATGGGTACCACATGTCAGTCAATTGAATAATCAGTTGGCAAACATATTGATTCGGATAAAATCGCTACAATTGCTCAGGGACTTGCTCAGTTGGGTTTCTCTCGTGTTAACACGACACATCAGCTTCAGACAACTAGGGCTATTATCGCCCCCTTAGGTATGACTTCCAACTGCTTATTAGCATCAAAATCATTATGGATTGTTGATTCAGGTGCTACTGATCACATGACTGGTAACAAGAGTTTACTGTCAGGACTTACCACTACCTCACAATCACCTGTCCAAATAGCCAATGGCTCCACTTGTCATATAGAAGGAATTAGATCCACTCAAATTTCACCACATATGTCATTATCATTTGTCTTATATGTTTCGTCTTTTCCTAAAAATCTCTTGTATGTGAGCAAATTAATAGAACAATTATATTGCTCAGTTACTTTCACTCCAACTAAATGTGTTTTTCAGGAATTGGGGACTAACAAGTTGATTGGAACTGCATATAAGCACAACGGTCTGTATTATATGGAGAGCTCGCCTCAACGAGTTGTGTACATGAGCACTAGTAGTGCTGAGGAGGTTCATTATCAGTTGGGGCATCCATCTTTACAGGTTCTAAACATACTCCGTCCTGAATTTCGTTCGGTTTCTGAATTAATTTGTGAGTCATGTATCCAGGGCAAACACATCCGTGCTTCTCATCCACCTAGAATTACTCGTCGGTCTGTTGGTATCTTTGATTTAGTGCATTCAGATGTATGGGGTCCTTGCCCGGTTACATCTATCTCAGATTTTCGTTACTTTGTCACTTTTGTGGATGATTTCTCTCGTGCAACTTGGATGTTTGTTATCAAATCTAGACAAGAGGTTTTTGCAAAGTTTATGACGTTTTGTTCTTATGTGAAAAATCAGTTTGGCACTACCATTAAAACACTTCGTAGTGACAATGCAAAAGAATATTTCGCAGAAAAATTTGTTCAATATATGAGTGATAATGGCATCATACATGAATCATCTTGTGCGTATACACCTCTACTTGAGGTGGCTCGCACTATGATGATACATGGTCATGTCCCTCATCGTTTCTGGGCTGATGCAGTTCTAACTGCATGTTATCTGATAAATCGTATGTCATCTTCTGTTCTTGATGGTGCAATACCTTATAATGTACTATTTCCGTCTGCACCTTTGTTCCCGGTTTCACCGAAAATCTTTGGTTGTACTTGTTATGTGTACGACAATCGACCAGGCCGTACAAAACTTGATGCAAAGTCTGTTCGTTGTATTTTTGTTGGCTATTCTGGAACTCAGAAAGGTTATCGTTGTTATAGCCCCACTCTTAGGAGATACTTTGTCTCATCCGATGTTGTTTTTATGGAGTCTGTGCCGTTTTTTCTTAAATCTGAACCAAACTTGTCCAACAATTCTCCACCTATCATGACTTTTCTAATATATCCTGAAGTTCAAGTCCGCTCTTCTTCACTCGAGACTGATAATGCACCTCCTACGCCTCCTATTACTCAGGTATATACTCGAAGGAATAAGTCTCTTCCTAATAATACTAACTATGTTCAGACCATGCAGGACCATGAGACTCGTGCATTCCTTGATCCAAACATTGAACCCCCATCTGAATCTCCATCATCTCCTACACAACCAGTTGATCCCACACCAACTCCCAGAAATGAATCCACCCCTGATATTGATCTTCCCATTGCCATTCGAAAAGGCTCCCGTCATTGCCCCAGTACCAGATATCCCCTAGATAGCTTCTGTTCATATGCATCCCTATCTACAGATCACCGTGCTTTTAAAATCAATCTTGACAGTTACTCTGTTCCTAGAAATGTGACAGAAGCCTTGGCCAATCCAGGGTGGTTTAGTGCTATGCAGGAGGAAATGTCAGCCCTTTGGAAAAATCAGACCTGGGATCTATGCCCTCTTCCTCCTGGCAAAAAGGCAGTCGGTTGTAAATGGGTCTTCACGATAAAGGTTCATCCTGATGGGTCGCTGCATCGACTCAAGGCCCGTTTGGTTGCGAAGGGATATTCTCAAGAATATGGCATTGATTATGATGAGACATTTTCTCCGGTTGCTAAGATGGCGTCTGTTCGCATCTGTCTTTCTCTAGCTGCCATTCGTCACTGGCCACTGCACCAAATGGATTTCAAAAATGCATTTCTCAGTGACATTCTTGAGGAGGAGGTTTACATGACTCAGCCACCTGGTTTCGTTGTTCAGGAGGAGTCTTCCAAAGTTTGTCGTTTGCGGAAATCTTTGTATGGTTTGAAGCAATCCCCCAGAGCTTGGTTCAGGCGTTTCTCTCAAGCACTTAGTCAGTTTGGCATGACCAGGATTGCTAATGACCATTCCGTATTTTATAGACACCTGAAAGGGAAGACAACCATCCTAGTCGCGTATGTTGATGACCTGATTATCACCGGTGATGATGTGGAGGGCATCTCGACATTGAAGAAGTTTTTGAGTCAGCAATTTCAGATCACGGACCTTGGTAAACTAAGTACTTTCTTGGCATTGAAGTATCACGATCTTCTGGAAAGATACTTATTTGCCAAAGAAAATATGTTCTTGATATACTTTCTGAGTGCGGGCTTCTTGGATGCAAACCTGTTGATTCACCAATGATTCCTGAGACCAAGCTCATGCCTGATGATGGAGAACCCTACATGATCCTGAAAAATACTGAAGATTGGTCGGGAAGCTTAATTATCTGACAGTTACTCGACCAGGCATTTCTTTTCCAGTAAGTGTAGTGAGCCAATTCATGTCAGCACCGCATACAACACACTGGGATGCAGCTCTTCGAATTCTTAGATATCTCAAGGGATCTCCAGGAAAAGGACTCGTATATTCTGACCAGGGGCATAATAGGATCGCATCATTCACTGATGCTGACTGGGCGGGTTGTCCTACTAGTCGACGGTCTACTACTGGATATTGTGTCTTCTTCGGTGGTAACCTTATATCATGGAAGAGTAAGAAACAAACAGTTGTATCTCGATCCAGTGCAGAATCAGAATACCGTGCAATGGCAATCACAGCTTGCGAGCTAGTCTGGACGAAACGTTTAATCAGCGAGTTGGGTATTTTCCATAATGATCTGATGAGGCTACATTGTGACAACCAATCTGCCATACATATTTCTTAGAATCAAGTCTTCCACGAGAGGACCAAGCACATCGAGACCTTGTCATGGGAACATACACTTGTCCCCCGAGTATACAACTCATTCACGTTATGACAGATCACCAGCTTGCAGACATTCTAACCAAGCCTCTCCGCAAAGCTTCAATTCATTCTATATGTGACAAGTTGGGCATGTTCGACATATACGCTCCAACTTGAGGAGGAGTGTTAAATATAGCTGTATAATACTGTAATCATAGTTTTCCTATTTTAGCTTGTTTCCTAGTTTAACTAGTTTGTTTCCTAGTTTAGCTGATTGTATTCACTATATATTCATGTAATATCTTTCAAATGAATAGACTGAATTTACCGATTATTACACAACCGAAAATGGGAAGATCCAAAGGACAACCTTGACATATGATAAAGCGATCAACAACCTTTACATATGGTCAAGGGAAGATCTATACGGACAACCATTACAAATGAAAGGGACATAAGACCTTCAAGGCCACCCTTACAACCGAAAACGGGAAGATCCATAAGGACAACCATTCAATGCAAAAGAATACGTAAACTCCACAAAAAGGAACTCTCCAACAACACAAAATAAAAGGAACGTAAGTCCTAAATACATAGGCCATCCTAGTAGAATATCATACCAATACCAAAATGCGTGCTAAATGCACGACAAGCCATCCAAATACAACATGGCAGGAAGTACGAAAACAAGGAAAAGCAATCCACAACATCTATCTGAAAGCTGAAATCATCTCCAAAACAAATAGGAGGAAAACACAAAAGCAATAATAGCAACAGAGATAACATCCACAAGCTCAACCGTCCTTCGCAAGGGGGGATTCTCCTCTCTAATAGGAACTCGTGAAGGGACGGTGACCTTGGCAACTCGACCAACCTTTGTCTTAGAGGAACTGTCGCCCACAGATCGACCAGCTGTAACCTTCGTACGCTCCATTCGCCTAGCAAGACGGGCAATGACATCCACAGCAAATTGGGCATACTCACCGAGCTGGTCGAAGGGGAAGGAAGGACAGAGAACATGGATATTCTCAACCATGTTCACACCAAAAGTGTTCATAACACGCTGACAGTGCCTCTCGGCATGGGTGGCAAACTCCTTAGAGGCTAGGAAGTCCTGAACAGCATCAACCTTGCATTTCTCAATACCAAGAGCCTCACCCTCCTTGAGACCAGACAACCTACCCTCCTCACGGGCATCCCGGAGTGCCTCCCTCATCTTCAACTCCGCAAGCAAAACCTCATCGGCTCGGTCAGCACGAGCGTCAGCGAGCTCCTGTTGGAGAAGAGTCAAACGACTAGCAAGAGTAACCTCCGACACCCGAAGCTCCTCATTCTCCTCACGGAATCGTTCCTCGGTAACCTTCAGGGTAGACTCAAGAACCTCCTGTGTAGACTCAAGCGTCAAAACCATCTCCCGAAGCATGTCGCGCTCCCGACCAATGTTAACCAGGTGGGAACCGAGGTTAACAACAAAAATATGCCCTGAAAAGCAAAAAGGATCAGTACGATAAGAAAATAAAGGAGGGAACGCAATATAAGTACTCACGGGGGCAAACTGGGACAAAGCAGCTTTCACGCAATGGTGGATCCCCTCAAGATCTGCAGGAGGAAGTGATCGATCAACAGGAGGAATGATGGAATTCATCATAGGAATCGCCACCTCCGGGATAGAAAGAGAAGCAGATACGTCATAAGGCTGTTGATCAGCAGTCTGAAAAGGTAACCAGGAATCTCCCCTAACATCACCCCCGATGGGACGGGTAAGGTCCTCGGGAAAGATCAGGGGCAGCTTCACTCTACCTAAAATGAAGATATAAGGAGCAATAAATGTGAGATAAACGTACACATAGAGAAGAACAATATTAGTACGTACCTGAGACAGGAATCCTGTCGTCAGACGAACCCCTAGGGGGAGAGACGGGGCGAGGAGAGGAGGTCCCGTCAGTATCACCAGAGGCCTCTTCATGCCTTGGAAGAACAGGAGAATCATCAATGATATCCTCAACAGGAACCTCTCCTTCTTTACGGCAGGAGGAGGACCGGGAGGGAGGAAGCCGCGAATCCACCTTCTGGGCTTTAGAAGCAGGGGCCTCCACCTCCAGAGCAGATCTCTTAGATCTAATCTTGGCCAAGATCTCCACGACAGAGGTAGAAGGAGAACTCCCTGAAATTCAACAAACACGGGTAAGTACAAAACAGGAAATGTATAAAGAAAAATAATAGAGAACATCACCAACACCGTACCCAAGGAAGGCTTCACTGCCCCAGACGACACGATATAGTAGCAGGAAGATCAGTCACAGGAAAAAGGAACATGAGAAACAATCGAGACCTCCCTCTCCGAGCGGACCTCCTCCCCAACATCATCTTCATCCTGAAACAGGGAAGGCCGATATTGAAACCAACCTACAAGACAAAGCAAAAGTTACAACTATCAAGAATTCAAAATTGCATACCAGATGGGGAGCCGGAGGTGTCATTTTAACTCCACTGGCGCATAACTCCTCCTCCGAGAAACGACACACGGACTCAAAGGACCCCGTCGTATTCCCAATGTATATCAGCTTCAAAGCTTGCCTCTCGGTAATAGAAAGCTCGGAAAACTCAGGACGCTCGTCCTTCAGGAGGGGAGAATCCAGAGACCAAGGAACATCATGGCCCTCAAAAAAGAAGTAATACCTCTCCCAGTGGCCGCTACCACTCTCAAAGGCAAGGACGAACCGACGCTTGTTGTCCCACTTAACCTTGCCCAAACCCGAAAATCCCTTTTGATTCAGTAGAGGATACCGAATAACAAGGGAATAGAACCTTGACTTACCACCATTCTGGATGCGATAAAAGCATAGAAAGAGACGGAGAGAGTAAACCCATGATTGACGATGGCACAACACCCGAAACCCAACCCAGGCACGAATGGCGGAGGGCGCAAGACTAAGGGGAGAAATGCGATAATACTTGTAGAGCTCTAGAAGCTCGGCACAGAAAGGGAAGCGCAACCGCGCCTTAATCTGATGAATATACCCAATGGACATCCCATCCGGATGGGGGGTAACGGGGCTGATACGGCAACGGTACGGCATGACAAAAGGAAAAAACCCGGTCCCTGAGCCAAACAACCCTGCCAACTTGGAATATACAAGGAAGTAGTCCCTACCCAACAAATTCGGCGAATAAACTTCAAAGGGAAAAACAGGGTCACGAAGGAAAGCCAACTCATCCTCAAGGATGGGTTTAGGGATGGCAACGGGTCTCGGGGCCCCGACCCGGTTTTGACCCGCCGACCCGCGGGTCACGGGTCGGGTCGGGCTCGGGTCGGGGCGGGTCCGGGTCTAGAGACCCGGGGCCCCGTAGACCCGCCCCGAAATGCATATATATATATATAATATTTTTATTTTTTTATTATTTTTTATGTTAATATGATCTAACATTTACTAAACAATATGGTTAATATAGTATATATATAAATAACATGGACCAAATTACAAATAAATGTATATTTAGATTATTAGAATTTGTTAATTTGGTGTTTGGATTTGAATTTGTAATGAATTTGATGTGTTTATTGTTTATATTTGATTGGTGTTAGATTTATGTTTTGAATTTATATATAATGTAATATTTTGACAAAAAAAAATTGTATTTAATATTGAAAAGTGAAGAAAAAAAAAATTTGTTCACATGGCGGGGCGGGTCGGGGCCCCGCGGGTCGACCCGCGGGATTGTTGACCCGACCCGAAAGGGCCATTTGGCCGGGGCTGGGTCAGCCAGTCCGACCCGCGGGGCGGGTCCGGGGCTGCGAAAACCCGCCCCGACCCGTTGCCATCCCTAGATGGGTTGCAGCTCGACTTCCGTATCCGACTCAGAATCGGACGCCTCCGGGACATAAGTAATGCTCAAATCAGGCCGTGGAAACCGCTTGCCCATAAAATATTCTTCATGCGGGTACCGGACTATAGGGGCTTTAGAAGCAGGAATAGTACGGACGACTCTAGAAGAAGAAGGCTTACTCATTTTCGAAGTTGGAACCGAGCAAAAGTCCTTGGCACGACGGAGAATCCAAAAACACACACTTGGCAAGAAGAAAGGAAAAACAATAATCCATCAGGAAAAAACATTGATCCTTCGTAGAAAAACAACGGTCCATCATGACACCATGTATATTCATCAAGACCAAACTACACAAGGGTACGGCCCAAAGTGCATAAAGATCAAACGCCTACTACGGGGGCAAAAGACACATGCATGGACGATACTACTTGAAAAAGGGAGGTACGATGATGGACAAAGCATGAAAAGCACCTCTAGAAGGGAACAAACACCATCACCCCTACATTGCTTAAAGAAATGAAAGGAAGGAACTACACCCCCAACAATAGAGCATATATCATCTACTCAAGTAAAGAGGGGACCTATGCATAGTACCAAGGCACCCAAACACCAATCACCTACCAAGTTCCTAAGGGGACAATATCTATACAATACTTACCTCAAACTTCCCAAGCTCAACAACAAAGACGGTCTTCTACGTCAAATCAAGAGAAAATAACACAGCAACTCAAGTATCTATGGCAAGGCATTAACTTTTATATGTAGCAATCAATGGAGGACAAATATACAAGGGGGGCAAAAAGGTCAAATCTGAAAAAACCAAGCTGAAAATCAACCAAACCGAGTCGACTCACCCGGTCAAATAGAACCACCCGTCCCCGCCCGTCGCCGCCCGGAGGTCACAGCCTCGTCGACCCGACCCCGTCCCTGCCCAGAGGTCACAGCCCCGTCGACCCGACCCCGTCCCCGCCCGGAGGTCACAGCCCCGTCGACCCGACCCCGTCCCCGCCCGGAGGTCACAGCCCCGTCGACCCGACCCCGTCCCCGCCCGGAGGTCACATCCCCGTCACCGCCCGACCCACCTGCAAACCCGTCGCCCGCCGACTCGACCCCGTCCCCGCCCGTCGCCGGAAAGCCACAACCCCCTAGTGTCCAACCCACAAATTAAGATGCAAAACCTACCCCAAATTAAACCTAGCTAAGCTCCATATGAAATGTGATGACTTAATTGGAAGTTTGGGAGGAGAGATTGAAAATAGAGGAGAAGGTGAAAACCTAGGTTGAAGAAGATGAAGATGCTCTTGAAAATAAAGGAGAAATGAGAGTGCTTGGGAAAAATGAAGTAAAATCCAAATATATGCCTTTTAAGGTGTATATTATGGATTTTTTTTCTAAAAACTCCACCAAAGGAGACACGGACAAAGGGACACAGTCCGAAGGATAAGTAAAACGAGACCAAGGCTCGTAATTCTTACCCTCATAAGAACACTATTACGTGAACTTGCTTCAATTAAATTACAAGCACTTTTTCGTCTATATATTCTTATCCTTTGAAACAGGGGGCATAGAAATAGAAGCACATCTCGAGAGCTACAAAAAAAGCCGGGATCACCAAAAACCTTCTCAAAGAAAAGGAAGAGCAAAATCACGACGCATCTCAGGAACTCGACAGAGGTCGGGACCGTCAATAAGGTACGTCACTCCACCCGCTTGGGCGATATTCCGCTAAAAATAGAGTCAAGAAAAGGCAAAGCCATTCATTGACTCGGGGGCAAATGGTGGATATACGCCCAAGCCTTCACCAATTGGGCCCAAGAGGTGGGCCCAAAAAGTATCTCGAGTGGTATAACCCACTCGGGAAGACCCCGTGTGGAAAAACCACCCGGAACCCGAGCTAGGAGAACCTTGCTCGGGTCCCCGAGCAAGGAAAAACCTTGCTCGGGCACCCGAGCAAGGTCCTAGGGGTAGCCCTTCGGGTACCCCCCCTAGCCCCACCCCCGGACGATATTTCGCCCGGGGCTTATCCTCGAAGGACTACATCACCAACACTTGACTATATTGAACTTACCTACGGTCGAAACAAGGTCAAAGGCAACTTATTTACGGTCAAGCCCAACCTATAATTACGAACCCGCCACAGCCGGACCAAAGAACCACTGGAACCGGGGCGGTCCGATAGAAACTCTATAAATAGAGAGCTCATCTCCTCATTTGAAGGTATTCACTCTCTCTCTAAGCTCACCCTCTCTCTAGAAGCTCTCACTAACTTAAACTTCGGTGTGGGCTTACCGGGAACCCCCCCCCCCCCCCCGGTGCCCATTTTGCAGGGAAGCAAGGAGAAGATCGAGAAGGAGAAGCCCACCAAGGAGAGAGATCAGGAAGAAGAATCCCACCTACGAAGGAGAAGCCCACGATGAACAATCTTGGGCAAACACCTTAACTATCAACTGTTCCAAGTAGGACTCGCACGACCAACTCGATTTTCAGTCGTAATAACCGTGGAATTAATCTCGGAGGTGGAAATCCGAGACCGAGAGGTCATCCAAGAAAAGTTGTTGGTGAAAGCTCAAGTAACGCCCTTGTTCCCAGTGGGAGTATTGCACCCGTAACAAGCATTATTCCCAGTAGGAGTGAAGTTCAATCTCAAGATGGGATGATCGGACCTAGACATTGTCTAAGGCAACAGACTTCTCTCAAGAAGTATCCCATCGAAAGAGGCGAGTTATTCACTATTACTTTAGTTGATGAACCGATAACGGTTTGACAAGCTATAGAAGGACCTCAAACGAAAGAATGGAAGAAAGCAATGAAAGATAAAATAGCCTCTATAAAAGCTAATCATGTTTGGTCTTTAGTTGATTTGCCTGCTGACCGCAGAGAAATAAGTGCCAAGTGGGTTCTGAAATTGAAACTCACTGCTGATGGATCTGTCAAGCGCTATAAAGCTCGACTTGTCGCGAAAGGATACACCCAACTCCAAGGAGCGGACTTTGATGAAACTTACTCACCTATTGTGCGTTACACCACAGTAAGGGCCATATTGGCTTTGGTTGCAAGCCTCGATCTAGAGCTGCACCAAAAAGATGTTAAGACTGTATTCCTCCATGGCAATATAGAGGAAGAGATCTATATGGAATAGCAAGAGGGTTTCATTACCCCAGGCAACGAACGTAAAGTTTGTAAACTCCAAAGATCTATTTACAATCTTAAACAATCATCCCGACAATGGTACCGCAGATTCCATGAGGAAATTATTGGAAACAGATTCGTGAATCTTCACGAGGATCCATGCGTGTACACGAAGACTTCAAAGTCTAAGTACGCCATCTTGACACTATATGTCGATGACATACTAATTGCCGTAAAATAAGTAAGTTACATGAACGAATCAAAGTCATGGTTAGCATTTGTATTCGAGATGAAAGACATGGGAGAGGCCACATACATCCCAGGCATTAAAATTGCTAGGGATAGGGCTTCTTGTAAACTATGTATATCTCGGGAAGCCTATATCAACAAATTGTTGAAAAGGTTCCGGTTACAAGATGCCAAGCCCGTGGATACATCGGTTGCACTCGGGTGCGCACTGTCAAAGCGTGATGGCCCGAAGAACCTGGTAGAGAGTAAATAGATGGAGAGTGCAGAATAATTAAGCATGGTTGGCAGTTTAATGTATGCCATGCAATGCACTCGACTGGACATCTGTTACGCAGTTGGCCTAGTAGCACGATTCCAATATGATCTTGGCCCTCAACACCTAAAGGCTGTAAAACGGATAATTCGATACCTGAAAGGTACTGCCGACTACGCTCTGTGCTATAAGGGTGGAAAACTCGAATTATTAGGATATAGTGACGCCGACCATGGTGGCGATCGTGATGATCATAAGTTTACTTCAGGAGGAATATTCCTCCTTGCTAATGTCGTCATTTCATGGATGAGCAAGAAGCAAACATGTTTCGCGCTGTCAACTATGGAATCCAAATTTGTGGCCCTTTTTAAGAACGCACAAGAAGTTGTCTGGCTTAAAAGGCTCCTAACTGCATTACTTGGTGTCGAGGACGGGAGTAAACCCGTAAAGGTATACTCTGACAGTCAAGCAGCAATTGCAGCAGTTAGGAACCCCAAGTACCATAACAGGACAAAACACATTGACATAAAATATAATTTTTCTTAGAATATTAAGGACAATGTTGTCACTTTAGAATACTTGTCTACTGAAAGTATGGTGGCGGACCCGTTAACTAAACCACTACGCAGGGACGTCTTCGAAAAGCATGTTAAAATGCTAGGACTGCGTAGGGTTTAAGTAGACAGTATCGTGATAACACTTTTTGAAATGAAATAGAAATAAATTGCAGTTTGAGTTTATGATCATTACGACGTCATAAGGTTTAATTATTCATCGGAATTTTACGGTCTATAAACTAGTCGTAGGAGGGCCAACCTCCACAATAAAAGAATGTCGAATGTGAACCAAGCCTCGTCACATAGGCTCGGTCGTCTTGACGGAGAAAGGATTCTCTATTAAGTCAAGACTGGCTAAGAACCACGTTGGCAAACCTGGTTAAGCAGAACGATCATTTGGTTTTGGAGTAACACGATAATGATCAAAGTTCTGCAGATCGCCGTTACGAACTACGTTCGTAATAATATCACATTCTGGGCCAGATGACGAATCTGTGATATCATATGACATTTCCCAACTTCCTGATTAAACTCAGGTTATGCTATCGACGCGTGCTTCATACTACCCGTGCCATGTTCGACAACGGGGTTATGCTCAGTTGTGCTAGAAAGAATCCACAAGATTCATACGGGCAAAAGCTGTAAGCATATGGTGTTGGGCGCCGTAAATGGAAGCCCATTATATCTATAGGTTACCTAAGTAAATTGGGTATATGTCACATTATGACATTGGGCCAGACCTAAATCCCAATTTACATGAGAGACCTAAAATTGGGCCTCCCTATACTAGCATGGCCGGCCGAATTATGGGTGGGGGTAAAGTGGAATTTTGTCCACTTTACTCCTCCTATATATACGGGGAGTTAGAGGTTTTATTAGGGTTAATCACAATTCCCTTTAAGTGGTGATTTGAGAGAAAACCCTTCCCCAAAAGACACCATATTTGGCTGAACATGCAACCACCAAGGGTGTGCCAATTTGCCTTCGAGCAAACACTTCGGAGATCCGTCCCTTTGCCAAGAATCGATATGAGGCTTTGTTGTGGAGAATATACCACGTAGGGCTTCCTTCACAAGAACCCCTACGGTGTCGACCGGAGGATCGTGAACTCCCTTCTGCAAGGATCTTGGGACTACGGACTACTGTTGAGGTATGTGCGAATCTTCCGCTGTGTAATTTCGATTACTAGCATGTACCATGGTTTTAGTATCCGTAGTGATTACTCCCCGTAATCTTTCAGTGGTATCATAGCATGTGTTAGGAGTTCATGATTTTAAATAAAAAAAGGTTTAAAATTTCAAAATTTTAAGTTATAGGTGGTCCGAAATTTTCATGATGTTCTTAGGAAATTTGATGTTCATGATCTTCAAGAGAAAGATGATATTTATCAAAATTAAACATTGGATTGTAGATCTTATTAAAATTTGATCTTGAAATTTGACCACTTGTTCCCAATTAGATGTTTTTGGTCGAAACCCTAGTAATTTACAAGGTAAAATTTTTAATTCCTTAGGCACCAAGGGATAAATTTCGGCCGAAATTTTTAATAATATTTTTTAGGGTTAAAGGTAATTTTCATACCACATGTTTGGCCGAATGTGGCTTTTAGTACCGGATGTTTGGTTTTGTATACTTTTGGTACCAAACGTTTGAAAAAATGTGGCTTTTGGTACATCCATTAGTTGGCCGTTAGTTTTTTCCGTTAAGTGACATGTGCAAGTCACGTGACCGACCCTAAACTTTCGATTTTGTTCAATTTAGTCCCTCAAATATATTTATAACTTTTAATTTGTTTAATTTAGTCCCAAAACTTCAAAATCAATTCCAATTGAATCATCGAACCCAATTGACCTAGCCGGACCTCGCCTAAGTCAATGTAAGTACTTACTTGTAGCTATCGATTATTTTTCGAAATGGATAGAGGCAAAGGCGTTGGCCAGAACGACGGGGAACCCGATCGTCAAGTTCCTCCAGACCCATAATTATGTCCAGATACGGGATTCCTAAGGTGGTGATCAGCGACAATGGTCCGCCGTTTAACGGGTCTCAGGTGAAGGAGTATCTGGAGGAGTTGAGTATCGAGCATCGGACAGCTTCTGTACGCCATGCTTAGACTAATGGCCAGGTGGAATCAGCCAACAAAATCGTGATGGATGGCCTGAAAAAGAGGGTCTATGCCTTGAAGGGCAAATGGCTGAGCGAGCTGGAAAACGTGCTTTGGCTGTTAGAACAACACCCAAACGATCAACTGGGGAGACTCCGTTTGGCCTTGTTTATGCCACGGAGGTTGTTGCTCCCGTGGAGATGGCCGTAGCATCCCATCGGATGAGATATTACGAGCCTCTGACGAATGATGAAATGAGACGTCTGGACTTGGACTTACTCGAAGAGAAGAGGCGGGAAGCCGACGAAGTCCAGGCTCGAATGCGTTTGGCGACGGCCAGGTATTACAATCGGCGAGTTAAGTCCCGACAATTCTTCGTCGGGGAGCTGGTTTGGCGTCGCAACGAGTTCACCCTTTTGGATCGGATCGGCAAGATGTCACCAAAATGGGAAGGACCTTACAAGGTCGTAGGGATGCCAGCCCCGAATGCATACAAGTTGGAAGACCTCGATGGCAGAGTATTAAAGCATTCTTTTAGTGGCGAACACTTGAAGAAACACCATGCTTGAAGATAAGTCGCCTTAAGTGGTGCCCGATGAAAAGTCGCCTTAAGTGGTGCCCGATGAAAAGTCGCCTTAAGTGGTGCCGATGTAAAATCGCCTTAAGTGGTGTAAGTTATTTGCCGTTTGATTCGATGTAAGCAAATTTTGTGCCATCAATTAATAAAGAGGTTGCTTCCAGTCAGAATTGTTCTTAGATTTATTCTAAGCATTATAAAGTCGCCTTGAGTGGTGCACGAAAAAAGTCGCATTGAGTGGTGCACGAAAAAAGTCGCATTGAGTGGTGCACGAAAAGGTCGCCTTGAGTGGTGCACGAGATTAAGTCGTCTTAAGTGACGCATGAGAAAAGTCGTCTTAAGTGATGCACGAGAATAAGTCGTCTTAAGTGATGCGTGATTCATAGATGGAAAGCCGCCTTAAGTGGTGCACGATGGTAAGTCACCTTAAGTGGTGCAATTTAGTAAATCATCTTAAGTGATGTATGAGAATGTCTTAAGTATCGAGGTTTCGACTTAAGCAAATATAGCAAAGCCACTTAGAAAAGTGCAATGAAAATCGGAACTAAAAATGTTTGATATTAATGGGGCTCAAAGGCCCGACGATTACAAAAGGAGGAGAATACAAGGACTCTAGAGATAAGCAGTTAGGCTTGGTCCTTGTCAACGACATCTACGGGAGCTGGGTCCACGAGGTCGGTAGCAGAAGGCTCCACAAGGTCAGCCGCTGGAGGGTCGACTATCGGGGCATCAGCACTTGGAGGCTCTGCTGTGTCTTCTACGATCGCGGGAATACTCCCCCCATCACTCTCCTCCGAAAGGGCAAAGTATTTCTTCGCGAAGGGAGCAAGAGAAGGAGACTTGTCGAAGTTAATGGCGTCGCCATACTCCAGGTGGAGCTCCTCAACCGCGTTGAAGAAGGTGTTCTCCACCTCCGCGCTGCAGAACTTCACAGCGTCAGCCTGGAAGTCTTCAGACATTCGATAATCCTCCCGGCCCTTGATCTCAGCCGCGACCAGCTGCGCGGGAACCCCCGCAACTTGCTCCTCCAGAGCCTTCTTCTCGAGGACCAGCTTGTCCTCAGCAGCCTGCCGCTCCCGCCTTAGGAGCTCCTCGAAGTCACCAACCTGCTTTTGGAGGTCCCGAGCCTTTCGGTCGAGGATGGCCTGCTCCTTGGCCAGTTTCCCCCGCGAAGACTTGGAGGCTGCGAGATCCTCCTTAAGCTTGGCGATGGCCGCCCGGTCTCGCTCCCGGGACTCCTCAAAGGCGAAGAGGTACCCAAAGAGACGGTTGAAGTCCCCGATCTCCTGCGATAGAAGAAAGAGAAGTGTTAACGGACAAGCAACCAGTCTTACTGATGAAAGAGAGAAGTGAGTTTTACCTCTATCCGACACAGGGACATATCTCGAACATCCCGACGCATCGCCTCCCGATTCAAGGAAATCGGATACCGCATGCTGGGCAGGATCGAGCCTGCCAGCAGATGCAGAGCCAGCTCCGGGTGGGCATCCCCTTGTCGAAGCTGGACCCCTTGCAGCGTTTGGATTGGGGTCCAGGGAGCATCCGCCTGCGCGGGGTCGAAGGCCCTGTATAAACTCCCGTCGAGAGGAAGAGGAGGAGGGCCAGCACGAGTCGTGGAGGGGCGCACCTCCGGCTCGCCCCGGGCGGGGGAAGGAGTGAAGTCGTGGATGGGCGACGGTTATCTCTGCTGCGGAGAAGACGAGGGGGGCAGCCCCTGAGAGGTTGGTTTCAGGGGGGACTGCCCCGTCCTCCGACGATGACGAAGGGAGCCACCCTCGTCAGTCTCCTCGGAGGAGTCCAAGGTTTCCACCAGACGAAATTGTTCGCCGGTCGGGGTTTCTTCCCCTGTCGAAGGAGGTGCCCCTGCTGAGGGTGGTGCACCCGCTGATGCTCCATCACCCGACGGAGCTCCTGAGCGACCTGCACCTAGAGGACGAGAGGCTTCAGAAACGTAATTAAGGAGTTCATTAGGATTATTACACCAAACAATACGTCGGGAGACATATTGGTCCTTCCCGTGGTAATTGTAGAAGCCCGCCTTCAGGACGCGAGGAATTTCCCCACAGAGGACTCGTTTGACATCAGCGATGCGGGCCTCCATGGTCGAAGGAATCAACTCCTTCGGAACCAGCCTCCTGTACGATTTAATAGCGAGGCGGAGCTTTTTACCTTCTTCAGTACTCTGGACATCAAAGAGCTTATCCACCTTCACGCGGCTCCGCTTTGGTTGCTCCGCGGAAGGAGATCCCGATGGAGCAGCAACCTTCTTGGCTAACTTCCTCTTCCGCGTAGGGCGGACAGCATCGGTCTCCCACTGCTTAAGGATCAGATTGGTCAGCACGGATACCTTCTTGGCTGCAAACAGTAAAAGAAAAAGAGTTAGAGATTTACCTAGGAAACCATATTGGAGGGGCCGTCGAAGAGCTGCCCCCCGGAGATTATGTCGAGGAGTCGGATCCCGGCATTCACCAGGTCCCGCTTCACGAGAGAATTGGCGTCGAAGGGAGTGTAGGACTCCCCCCACCGGTAAATCTGGATGAGCTGAAGAGTTTGGAAGTCCTCGTCGGTGTAGGTGTGGAAGGCGGGAGGAGAATCCGCTTCCACCTCCCACCGGGGCCATGGGATCGATGAGTTTTTGATGAAGAAGTAGCTCCTCTTCCACCCACTGTTGTCGGACCCTGTATCGACCAGGAGTCCCCGACCCTTGACCACATTCCAGGTGTCAGTGGTCCAGTTGCACAACCCGAGTTGCGTCTTGTTCCACTTCGGCATCCGGGGGTAGAAGGCGCAAACCCCTGCCTCGTTGCACTTCATCCCGTAAAAGGTCCTGAAGAGCTTGAGGCTGTATACCCACTGCTGTCGGAAGCAGAGGACCTGGAAGGCGTTCAACAGGCGTATGGCATGCGGAGAGAAAGTGGTCGGATGAGTTTTGTAGTGCTGGCACATCTCCGCCAAATTACCGCAGAAGGGAAATCTGATCCCCGCGGATACTTGTCCCGTAGAGACAAATACCTCCCCTTTCTGGGGACGAGTAACCTCAAGGTTAACCGAGGGACGAGGCCAGGGATAGGGAAAACGAGGTTCCCAGGTAGAGGTGATGCATCCCTCCCGGAGAGCTGCATCGTAGGCGGTGCTGGAAATTTCGTTCTGAGCATAGTCGAAGTTAAAGGGCTTCCTTCCCTCAGAACCGGATTCACTGTCTGAAATCAGCCATGGAAAAGGACATTGGGTTTTCCGGGAAATTGCGAACAAATCAAGCAGAAATAAAGGGAGAAGATAAGCAAACAACAAAGAAGAAACCCTTACCAGACATGACGATTGGAGGTTGAAGGAATGAACTTGGCATTGCCGGAAAGATGATCGGAAAAGCACTGAGGTCTTCGGAATCGCAAGAGCTTGAATTCGCAGAGAGGTTGCAGAGAGCTTTTGAAAATTTGGAGACGATAAAGGTGGAACCGTGCCCGTGGTTAGGGTTTTATAGACGAAGATGATAGTTGAAGGGACGCTTCGATCTGAACCGTCGAAATTGAAGCGTTCTGATCTGAACCGTTGAGATGAAACGTGCAGAATGGCAACGGACGCAATGATGAAACACCCTGAAAAGCATTTTTCAGAAAAAGCAGGCGCGAAAAATCAGGCACGAATACTGAAGACGTCGCTTCGTTATCTGCTGCATTAAATAGCTGGGGAACCGAGGAGTCCTCTCGGATTTGGCAGTTATCCACAGGGTAGTGAGGAAACGTGAACACTCATACTGAGTGACTATGCCAAGGGAAAAATCCCCGAATTCAACATTGGAGGTTGGGAGTTGAAAAGACACGACGAACTGAAAGTCCCTCATGTCTTGGGGACAAATGATGGGTTTCGCTACAGCCGTTAGGCCTTTTAACGGTGAGGAAACGGCGAACAGGACCACTGGGCCCTAAAATAGAGGTCAAGAAGACCAATGTGAAGGGTCCCGACGTAGGGAGTCCCGATGATGAAAGGTCCCAACAGGTGAGCTGGAAGATCCCGATGAGAAGCCTTTAAGTAGGCCCCGATGACGAATCCCTGAGAATGATTGGCCCTGTCACGATGACGAGGGGCCCCGAGCGGTGACACAATGAGATAACTCTAGAGTCCCCGATGTTAGTCGGGACTTGCTATCAGAGGTTAAGGCCGAGATACGCGGGGCGTGGCCGAGATACGCGGAGCGTAGCTAAGATACGCGGAGCGTGGCCGAGATACGCGGGGCGTGGCCGAGATAAGTGAGATCATGGCCTAGATAGACGGGATCGTGCCCGAGATACGCGGAATACGGGCTAACCACCCCCAACGGTTCACCAGGTAACTGAGGTACCTCTCCGCCTATAAAAGGGCAGAGGTCACCTCAGATCAATTACATTGTGTTATACACTTTGAGATTACTGCTTTCCAGTCCATACGAGATACTCATTTAAGCATCGGAGAGGGATTCTGGGTCACCGCCCGGTCTATCCCCTCTTTGCAGGACCACGTGGAGCGAAGGAGCTAGGATCGCCGTCAAAGACCGTAGCGGAGTTCCACCGTGATCCAACAGCGATTAAAACTGTTTTAAAAGACTGATATATTGGATAGAAAACAACGTTAATGTGAAATCTATCACAGCCATCTTCCATTGGCTTACTGGTGGTCGGTTGGTTTAGATGACTGAGGAATCATTATTTGTCGGATTCCATCTTAATAGATATCTGGTGTATGCAATTCTTTCTCAAAATGTTATTGTCTCCCTGATTTTTGCATAATCATCGATGTATTAGTATGCATTTGTTGAATTAGTGCGATTTGATATTCCTCGCAATCTTGATAGTGTGAATCATGATGAATAAAAGGAATACGTGTTGAATTCTCTTCTACGATTCCGAAGAGTGGAGAGGACAACTACGGACGAATATTGCAGTCTGTATGATTTTTACAATGAGAGACGAATGTAATAATTTGTTTCACCAGGCATGGGAGTAGGTTCTTTGATGATTTGAGCGCATATGTAATGATACATTCAACCTTGGTAATAGGGGGTTGAAGAAGACTTCAATTGCAACCAGGCAATGTTGCAGCTTAGTATCCCTTTACATCCGCCTCGGTGGAAGCAAGGATGCAAAAGCTAAACGTTTCGGTTGAACGTGATGGTCTTCTCTCTTTCCATGGACGCTGGTGTAAAAGCCGCTCGATACCATCTCAATGAAAGGTCAACATGGAAATGATGTATATGGTTGTTTGGTGTTGACAGGACTCAATGAATTTGACCCTAATCATGTACAGTAACCACAACAGTAAAAAGGGAAACCTTCTCTGCTCACCATACTGAGTTCGAAAGAAGTCAACAATGATCCGCATATCATAGAGAGAACTGGACCATAAAGGTCTTATACGATAATCCGGTGGGTTAAACCATGTTGATAAAGAGCGTCTCAAGTACGCCTCGTAGGTCATGTGTGTGAAGCGGTAAAATGTTTACACAGACACATATCATTTGACGTGATTCACTCGTGAATTTACTCAGACGTGATGTTCTACATGGCTTAAAGTTCTCGACTATCTATATGACAATCCTGGATCAAATACGCGGTCTTCAGATCAAGAACCCTACCATTGTCATCTATCGTTCGTTTGAGTTACTAAAATTTTGGTTATTTCGAGATTCGGATTTATTGAATAAAGTAGTTTCCATTCGATTCGAAATGTGATCTACTTGTCAAAATTAATCGACCCGGTTAAACAGGATGGATCCGAAACGAAATTTCGGCCAGGTAAAAGTGGTTGAATAAAACGAAACGATACGCGTACTCCGTCATCTCAGTCAGGACAACTGAACTGAACATATACATCAATTTCGTAGCTAGATCGAAAGATTTAGTATTTCTTAATTGTTAGTACTCCATTGAATGAAATAATTAGTAATGATGATCATGTGCGAAACCGATTGGATTAAATTAAATTAAATTCAGAAATGAAACGATTTAACCAAGGAGGATGAGATCCTTGAGATAAGTTTTGCAAACGAAGAAGGATGAAGTCGGTTAAACGATTTTCCTTCCAAACGCCTTGAACGATAAGTCAGGCTAGGCATTCAAATCAAGTGACGCACACTTCAATAGACACAGTTCAGAAACATAATGTTAGAGTCAATCTATCAAACGTTCCCAATGTGATGAAAGTATATGACTCACATGTATGTAAACTATGTTCCAATGAATCGGTAAGACACACCGCCATAAGAAGCTAAATGATGATGATGAGTTAAATCATGTCATCATGCGACATTAAATTGCGCACTAAACATGTATTTAGGACAAGAGTACGTAATCTACTCTTAGAAAATACTTGTTTAAAGCTTCAGAAAATGGGGTCGTGGTCGAACATGAGCTATTACATCACTAAAGGGCGAATTTTCCAAATGCATGGACAGTTTAAATCTATGTAGTCATGATCAAAACCGAGCAGGATATCACTGAAAATCAGATCCCACTTAATTAGAGTGGGAGATATATTTGAACCAGGAACTCAAGTGAATGACATGGTACATGAGAATGGGAACATTTTCATAATAAATCCAGTGGGAGGAATAAACCCTACCACACGAAATCACTGTTGCTATTGAGACGAATCAAGTTGAACCTGATGGTCATATTGCTGAACCAGGAATGACGCAACTACCTAAACTACCCATTGTTTCCAGTGGGAGTGATCCGACCAAACTTGGTTCCATATCCTAGTGATAAAGGAATTTATCTCGGAAGTGAAACCCCGAGACCGATAGGTTGTCAAAGAAAAATTTGTTGGTCAAGGTTCAAGCACTGCTCTAGTTCCCATAGGTAACGATGCTCCGTAATAAGAATTGTTTCGAGTGGGAGAATCATTCCCAATAGAAGTAATGCTATGATAAGAAGCATTATTCCGAGTGGGAGAAATGATCAGACTCAAGAAGGGATTAAGAAAAGCCTAGACAAAAGTCAAAGGCATCGAACTTCTTCCAAGAAGTATTCCATTGAGTAGGGAGAAAACCTAACTCTAACAAATGTTGGAAAGCATTGGAAAGACCTCATGTGGAGAAATGGAGGAAAATAATAAAAGAGAGAGATCGCCTAAATGAAAGCCATTATATCTATAGTTGATTTACATGCTAACCACAGGGGCACAAGGATACAGTGAGTCCTGAAAAAGGCTCACCGCTGATGGAAAAGATCGGGAGGTACAAAACCCGACTTGTTGTGAAATGATATACCCAATTTCACAGAGTGGACTTTGACAAAACAAACTCACTGACTGTGCGTAAAACCACAGTTAGGGTCATTCATGGTCCTGGTCGCAAGTATCGATATCGAGTTGCACCAAATGGTTGTTAAGACTGCATTCCTCCACGGAAACCTGAAGGAAGAGATCTACATGGAGCAACCGGAGGATTTCATTACTCCTGGTAACGAACGTAAAGTTGCAAACTCCAAAGATCCATCTACGGTCTAAAACAGTCGTCTCGACAATGGTACCGCAGATTCCACGAGGAAATCGTAGGAAACGGATTCGTGAATCTTCACTAGGATCCATGCATGTATTATAAGACCTCCGGGTCTAAGTATGTCATATTAACCTTATACGCGGATGACATACTCATTGCCGCAAACGAGGTGAGTTTTATGAATAAGTCAAAGTTGTAGGAGGACGCAATCCTTTGCCAAAACTATGTCGAATGTGAGTCTTACCTCATCACACGGGTACGATCGTCTTGCGGTGGAGGGAGGCCTCTACCAAGCAAGGTTAGCTAAGAATCAGGGGGATAAACCTGATTACGCAGAACGACAATCTAGTGTCGAAGTAACTCGACATGATCTTCGTTTTGCAGATCGCCGTGATGAACTCCGTTCGTCATTAATCCACATTCTGGGCAAGATGAGAATCTGCGATAGCATGATTGACATATCCCATTCCTGTCAACTTAAATTTTCAGGTATGCTATCGACGCGTGCTTCATACTGCGCGTGCCATGTTCGACCACGGGGTCACAACTCGGTTGTGCTAGAAAAGAATCCTCATGATTCTAGCGGGCGCAAACTTCTTCACCTCGAGCGTGTGATTGATCCCAGGAACCTTATGAAGAGGCACACAAAGTATCCTCACGGGCTCGGATCTAATATCTAAGGTCAGGCCCAATGTTCGCTTCCCGGTGTACGAGCGTAGTGCTGAACAAAAAGGCCCAGTGACCACGTCTTTGGAAACCAGTTGGGTTTGACTAAGGATATGAGCGATGGGGATGGTCAAGTTCACCTATAATTCACCGACTCTTGTATTCACTAAGGTGGCCACCAACCGGATATTAGTTGAAGGTTGTGAATAATTGTACGGATGCCTTGGAGAAGTGTTCCTATGAGGAAACTAGGCAAAAATAGAATTATCAGTTGACCTAGGATACAACGCGACACTATATAAATGTTTTTTATAATAGGTTGATTGGAGAAAATGGAATCAATGTTCCGCGGGCGCTTCAACACTCCTAACAGATGAATAGCACGATGCCCATCGTGTCCGCTAGTCGCACGGCAAACCTCGTATGAACTATGAGGAAGCAAATTATAATACATCACAGAATATGAATTGGGGAAATATGAGAGATGACAATAAAGGAAAGTACTGTAACTTTAGCTCAAAAATGAATATCCGGTACAATCATCGAACTTACTTTAAATACTAAGTCTTAGTGGGCTAATAACAATAAAGACATATTGAAGAGGCCATATAGGTGGGCTGATACTCCTTAGCTGGATGGGCTCGTATCAATGGCCCTCCCTTGGGGAACCTTGTCATCAAGATTAAACGATGGGAAACGCATGGCGAAATCGTCGACGTCTTCCCAAGTCGCGTCTGCGGGGGAAGAGCCACTCCAGTGAACGAGGACTTGGCGGATGGGGCGACGCCGACGACGAGTAGTGCGAACTTCCAGCACGGCAACAAGGAAGTGCTCGTCCTGGCTGTCATCCTCAGGAATGGGAATTGGATTGATGGCAGCTCCATGACTCTTCTTGAGGAGAGAAACGTGGAACACCGGGTGAATTCGAGTCAGTTGGGGAAGCTCCAAGTGATAGGCCACCGTACCGACTTTTCTTAGTACCTGAAAAGGGCCGAAAAACTTGGGCAACAGGTTGTAATTTCGGTGACTTTTGAGAGAGGCACGCTTGTACGGATGCAATTTCACAAACACCATATCGCCCGGTTCGAAGCTGCGCTCGGTACGATGTTTATCTGCTTTCTGCTTCATGTGATTCCTAGCTCGGCCGAGATGGAACTTCAAGAGTCGAATCGACTCCTCCCTATTGCGTAACAATAAGTCTGCTACTGGCACTGGGGCATCGCGAGGTACGTAGGGAATATGGACCGGGGCTGGTATGCCGTACAATGCTGCAAAGGGGGTTGTCTTGATGGTCGAGTGGGGGCTCGTGTTATACCACCATTCCGCCAACGGTAACCATCGGGCCCATGAAGAAGGTTGCTCGCCGGCCATGCATCGTAAGTACCCTTCCAAGCACCTATTCACCACCTCCGTTTGGTCGTCGGTCTACGGGTGATAAGTTGTTGATAGCTTGAGCTTCACTCCCTGGTAGGTGAATAAATGTTTCCAAAAGTTTCTCACAAATAATGCATCCCGATCACTCACAATAGACTTCGGCAATCCATGGAGTTTATAGATGTTGTCGAGGAACGCTTGTGCAACTGTGGCAGCCGTGTACGGATGCGAGAGGGCGATGAAAGGTGCATATTTTGTGAGGCGATCGACCACGACCATAATGACATCCTTCCCGAACGATTTGGGTAAACCGGATACGAAGTCCATGCTCAAATCGGTGAATATTCCTTCGGGTATAGGAAGGGGCTGCAGTAATCCCGGTGTTGCGACATTCTCGTTCTTGTTTCATTGACACACGGAGCATTCCCGAATCCACTGACGCATGTGCTTCTCCGCACCCTTCCAATAGACAACCGATGACAACTTTTGGGTCGAGGCATGAAATCCCGAGTGACCACCTACGGCGGAGTTGTGCATCATCTCGAGCAGCTCCCTTCGAAGTGATTCGTCATGCCCGATCACGACTTTACCCTTCCTCCATAGAATGCCTTCCTTCCAAGAAAATTTCGACGACAATGCATCAGTGGATATAGCTGTGATTACTTGTTGGCAAGAGGGGTCTGTTTCCCAACTCTGTTTAATCCGCGAGAGCAACACATCGGGCATCTCGGAGATAGTTAGCGAGCTCAATTCAGCCCCTGGGAGGCAAGATAAAGCGTCTGCTACTAAATTTTCTTTGCCCGCCTTGTAATGTATCTCGTAATTGAATCCCAAAAGTTTTGCGAGCCATGTGTGTTGTAATGGGGTCGAAATCTTTTGCTCGAGTAAATGCTTGAGGATTTGTTGGTCTGTTCGGATAATAAACTTCTGGTCAATTAGATATTAATACCACTTCTTCACGGCAAATAGAATTGCCAACAACTCTTTTTCATATGCCGGGAATCCTTGATGATGGAGTGATAGTGCCTTGCTTATGAAAGCAATGGGGTGGCCCTCTTGCATAAGGACAACACCGATGCCGGAAACGGATGCGTCGGTTTCGATCACGAACGAGCGATTAAAATCGGGCAACGCCAATACCGGTGTGGTTTGCAAAGCCAGTTTGAGGGCAGAGAACGCGGTAGTGGCAGCCTCAGTCCACGCAAAATTATCCTTTTTTAATAGCTCGGTATGTGGTCGACTTATGGTACCATATCCCCGGATGAAACGCCGATAGTATCCAGTCAGCCCGAGGAAGCTGCGGAGCTGCTTGACAGTAGTAGGGGTCGGCCAATTAACGACAGATTCTATCTTCGTAGGATCGGTGGAGACACCCGTACCGGTGACAAAATGCCCCAAGTATTCGACCTTCGAGCCCTCAAATGAACATTTGCTCATCTTAGCATATAATGTGTTATCCCGGAGGACCTGTAATACAGCTTCTATGTGCTGTAAATGTTGCTGCAGATCCTTGCTATAAACCAGAATGTCGTCAAAGAAGACAAGCACAAATTTCCGTAGGAACGGTCGGAATAGCTTGTTCATTAATCCTTGAAACGTGGCTGGGGCGTTTGTCAATCCGAACGGCATAACGAGAACTCGTAGTGGCCCTCGTGTGTGCGGAAGGCTGTCTTGTGAATATCGTCGTCGTTCATTCGGATTTGATAAAATCCCAAATGAAGATGTATCTTGGAAAATTAGTCGCCCCATGAAGTTCATCTAGCAATTCCTCTACTAAGGGTATATGGAATTTGTTCTTGACCGTTGCCTCGTTCAACTTACGGTAGTCCACACACATCCGCCAAGTTCAGTCTTTCTTTTTTACTAAGACGACCGGTGCCGAAAAGGCGCTTGAACTCGGTTGAATAACGCCCGAACTCAATAATTCGGCCACCATTTTCTCTATGATTGTCTTCTGCACACCCGGGTATCGGTAAGGTCGGTTTGCAATCAGTGAGGTACCCGGTTTGAGGACAATGGAACGGTCCATGCTGCGGTGGGGAGGTAGTTCGGTGGGGGTCTGAAAAACGTCACCAAACTGCTGGAGTAGTGTTGTAATGCCTGCATATGCAGCTGCAGGGACTTGTAGCATTGGGTCTGAATCCCCCTCGAGTAAGGTTAAACTATATATGTGCATAGTAGCCACTCGAGGATCCTTAGAAATCAATTTGGACATCTTGCTTGAGCTGATTAGTTCAACGTCGTGGTCGGGTTGTCCCCGAATTTCGCAAAGGTTCTCCCCGTCCTGAAATTGCATTCTTAGATCCCTGAAATTGAAGGTGATATTTCCCAAATCCGCAAGCCATTGAATACCCAAAATTAGATCATAATTATCCAGAGGCAATAAATAAACGTCAGCTGTATAAGTTCTCCCTTGCAATGACCATTGGAACCCTTTACACACATACTCACATACCAGTTCATAACCATCAGCAATACAAACTTTCAGCAGAGTTAGGCGAATACACTTACAATTCATCCGTTTAGCAATCTGCAAATCCAAGAACTTATGTGTGCTACCCGAATCGATAAGGATGTGCATCTGTGTGTTACCGACTGAACCAGTCACCTTGAATGTATTTCCTTCTTTCGAACCTGAAATGGCGTGTAGCGAGATTTGCGGGTCAGGCTCGTCCTCTGGTTCAACCAATACTATCTGGTCCCCAGACTCGATAGTAGCCAAATCATCGTCGTCCGTCTTCATGACAAATATTCGATGCCTCGTACAACGGTGGCCGGGCATCCATTTTCGTCGCACACATAAAAGATTCCTTGGCCTTCTTCTCTTCCATTTCCTTGCTCGATAATAACCTTCCGATCTTTAATCGTGGAGGCCTCCCCGGAGGGAAAGCAACTGGTGCGCCTAGGGAAGGTGCTGCTGTTATGGGTTTCGCTGTGATCGGGGGAGGAGGTTGCGGATTGGTGCGATAGGCCCCCCTAACCCTCATGGTACCTTACTCCACCTTAGCCAACACATACGCGTCGTAAACGGAGATTTTCCGACACATTCGGACGGCTCCCTGCAAGGATTGATCCAAACCTCCTAGAAACCAACTCAGAGGTAAGTTTTCAGATAGAACTTCACACAGCTGAGCACGCAGGAATAGAGCTTCAAATTGCTTAAAATATTCGGTCACTGAGCCTAATTGCTTCAGGTTTTTCAAATCGAGCACTGGATCATCGTAGCGACTACATCCAAAACGGGAGCGGATAGCAATCGAGTATTCACCCCAGTTCAACGATTGGTGGTGCGCAGCCTTCATCCTGGTGAAGGATTGATGCCAGAGCAGAGCGTCCCCCTCCAAGTGTACCGATGCGAGCTTGATCTGGTGGTCTGCTGGAACCAGATCGATTTCGAAGTACTGGCCGCACTTGTAGAGCCAACCTTCGACATCCCCAACATCGAAACGAGGAAACTCCATTTTAATGGGGCGGAAAGATCGGGATGCCGATGCGGGATTAGAAGAGGCCGATGCATCCAATCCCGGTGGAGTGACGAGTCAACGTTGAGCGACGAAGTCCAAGCGCTTCAAAACACCATCCATCGTCACGTGCATCCCTTCAACAGCAGCTCAGATGTCTGACATCGAGGAGGAGTGAGATGCTGCCGTTTCACGAAGTTCGGCAATGGCCCGTTCATTCTCTGCGACAGTCATCTATAATCGGAATTGAAGAGAGAAAGGTTAGGAGCAGGAATTGGATAGAAGAAGAAGCAAGAGGGAAGCAGCGGGGGGCTCTGATACCATTAATACATCACAGAATATGAATTGGGGAAAAATGAGAGATGGCAATGAAGGAAAGTACTGTAACTTTAGCTCAAAAATGAACATCCGGTACAATCATCCAACTTACTTTAAATACTAAGTCTTAGTGGGCTAATAACAATAAAGACATATTGAAGAGACCATATAGGTGGGCTGATACTCCTTAGCTGGATGGGCTTGTATCAAAGGTCGAGATCAAAGAAGTGACATGTTGATGCAGATTTGGACGACAATACATTAATAGGCACCCTCCCATTCCGGCGAGTGGGAGCTGTAAGCAATGGTGTTGAGCGCCGTAAATGGAAGCCCATTATATATATAGGTTACCTAAGTAAATTGGGTATATGTCACATTAGGACATTGGGCCAGACCCAAATCCTAATTGACATGAGAAGCCCAAAATTGGGCCTCCCTATACTAGCATGGCCGGTCGAATTATGGGTGGGGGTAAATTGGACTTTTGTCCACTTTACTCCTCCTATATATATAGGGAGTTAGGGGTTTTATTAGGGTTAATCACAATTCCCTTTAAGTGGTGATTTGAGAGAAAAACCTTCCCCCAAAAGACACCATATTCGGCCGAACCTTGTAACTACCAAGGGTGTGCCAATTTTCCTTTGAGCAAACACTTCGGAGATCCGTCCCTTTGCCAATAATCGATCTGAGGCTTTGTTGTGGAGAATATACCACGTAGGGCTTCCTTCACAAGAACCCCTACGGGTGCCGACCGGAGGATCGTGAACTCCCTTCTGCAAGGATCTTGGGACTACGGACTACTGTTGAGGTATGTGCGAATCTTCCGCTGTGTAATTTTGATTACTAGCATGTACCATGGTTTTAGTATCCGTAGTGATTACTCCCTGTAATCTTTCACAAGCTTCTTCACCTAGAGCGTGTGACTGATCCCGGATGCTATATGAAGGAGCATCCAAAGTATCCTCACAGACTCAGAAATCATACCTAAGGTCAGGCTCAATGTCCGCCTCCCGGCGTGTAAGCGCAGTGCCGAACAAAAAGTCCTAGTGACCACGTCTTGGAAACCAGTTGGGTTTGACTAAGGGTATGAGCGATGGGGATGGTCAAGTACACCTGGAATTTTCCAACTCTTGTATTCACTAGGTGACCACCAACCTGACATTAGTTGAAAGGTTGTGAATACTTGTACGGATGCCCTGGAGAAGTATCCCAAAGTGGGAACTGGGTAATTGGAAAAAATTACAGTTGACCTAGGATACAACGTGGCACTTTATTTTTAACAGGTTGATTAGACATGGGGAATCAACGTTCCGCGGGCGCTACAATACTCCTAACAGATGAGTAGCACGATGCCCGTCGTGTCCGCTGGTCGCACGGAAAACCTCGTATGAGCTATTCCGAGCAGAGATTGGATAGAAGACCAAATGTGGATGTGTTGGACAACGACATATTAATAGGCACCCTCCCATTTCGGCGAGTGGGAGCTGTTAGCATTTGGGGTTATGAACCACCGTAATTGGTAGCCCATTAATTAAGGTCATTACCTAAGTAATTAGGAATGGGTCACATTAGGGAATTTGGGCTAGGCCTAAATCCCATGTGACATGAGAGGCCCAAAATTGGGCCTCACTCCTAGCTAAAGTCGGCGCCGAACTTACCCTTAAGGAGGTGGGATTATTTCCCACCTCCACTCTATAAATAGGGACCTAAGGTGGTGTTTTCAAGTGCTAATCAATCTCTCCCAAGTTGTGAGATTTAGAGAAAACCCTCCTCCCTATTAGAGTATAGGTTCAGTCGAAATAACACACAAGCTAGGAGGTGCCAAATTGCGACAAGCAATTTACTCCAAGTAGATCCATCCCGCGAGAATCGAAGGAGGCTTTGCGGTGAAGAATAAACCACGTAGAGCTTCCCTAACAGGAACCTCTACGAGGTACTGGTCGGTGGATCGAGAACTCCCCTCGAAGATCTTGGGTTGCAAGAAAGGTTAAGGTATGTGCACTTTCTTCCGTTGTGTAATTAGTTACCTAGGACGTACCTAGGGTTTCTTCTTGCATGATTAATCACCATAATTCTACATTATGGAGGTGCAAGATATGCATACCGTGGAAGTAACCTCAACACTGAGCCACGAAGGCAAAATCACCGTCCGGGAAGCCTCGAGACAAAGTCATAAGAAAATCTAAAAGGGGAGAAGTCCACTAACCTTCACAAAGGGAGTAACGCTCCAGCATATATGAAGGGAACAACCTTATACATATACTTATACAAACTATTTTATACGAAGGGTAAGAGGAGGAATTTTAAGCACTCTCACCTCCATCTATACAGAGTGAATTGCAGGGATAAGATTAAAGGACCATGTCCACACTCCGACAAATGGGGAGAAAAACGCCACACCCAATGAAGGCCAAAGCTAGAAGATCATACTCGCACTCTCGCAAGTGGAGTGCAACACCGCTTCCAGAGCACCCTATCGGCTCTAAGAGCCTAAAAATGAGGTTCCTCCAATAAGGACACGGTCCTAAGACTAAGTGAATTGGGACTAAGGCCCATATTACATACTTATAATCATTTACATCATCCATATACATACTTGGACTAACACCCGTTCATGTCGACTAACACTCACATGTTATATGAACGTCATTCCAACAGGAGATGACGTACATCCTCTCTTATATAGAGTTGGGTCAAACGCTTCTACAAGAAACTCCAACAAAACGGGGACTCAAATGAAAGGAAACATTCCTAAGGCTAAGTAAAACGAGACCAAGGCTCGTAACTCTTACCCTTATCAAATATCTATACATGGCATAAATTGGCTTAAATCAGCAATAGCATTTTGTGTATCCAGCTTCCTTGAACAGGGGGCAAGGAAAAGTACAACGTTCCTCGAGCACTCAATGAGCGTCGGGACCGTCTTAAAGCCCCTTCGGACACGGGGCAAGGAAAATTACAACGTTCCTCAAGCACTCAACGAAAGCTGGGACCGTCCTTAAAGGTGAACATGGGACAGGAAAAATCGCGACGACCCTCGAGCACTCGATAAGGGCCGGGATCGTCGTAAATGTACATTTCGCAACCCGCTTGGGCGATACTCCATGAAAATAGAGTCAAGTAAAGGTTAAACCATTGCTTGAATCGAGGAAAAATGTTGGATATACGCCCAAGCTATTATAAATTGGACCCCGATAATTGGGCTGCGACCGGTTACAATTCGAAACTTGGAAAACGGACACCCAAGGCCCAGCACATAGGCCCAAAAAACACCCCGAGTGGCAAAACCACTCGGGGGTAACCCCGGCGAGGAAGCCTTGCACGGGTTCCCCGAGCAAGGAACCCTAGCTCGGGTACCCCCTTTCGGCCGGGCGAGTTCCCCTCACCCGGACCCCTACCCCCAGACGGTATTCCGCCCGGGGCTCGCCCTTGGAGGCCTTCCCCACACACTTAAACACGTTATGCTCATCTATGGTCGGACCGAGGTCAAGTGCACCTTATTTACGCTCAAGGCCAACTTATATTACGAAACTGCCATAACCGGACCAGGAAACCACTGGAACCGGGGAGGTCTAATAGGAACTCTATAAATAGAGATCTCTTCTCCTCATTTGAGGGATCATTCATGGGAATATTCATTCAAGCTCTGCCTTCTTTCTACTTTATCTCTCTAAGAGCTTATACTCATTTAAGCATCGGAGAGGGAACACCGAGCACCACCCCCCTTGATCTCGGTATTGCCCATTTTTTAGGTATCTCGAGGAGAAGGAAGAGCGGAGGTCCGAAGAAAGAAGGCACTCAGGACACCGTGTGCAAATAGTGGGCTTACCGGGAACCCCCTCCCCGGCGCCCATTTGCAAGTATACAAGAAGAAGAAACCCAATAAGAAGAAGACAACAGAAGGAGAAGCCCACGAAAGAAATCCGTGTGCAAACACTTATATTAGTAGTAATAAATGTCACTTAGGTTCAATTATACAAATAATTTTTAATCTAAAATATATTTATATTTATAAGTATATAAAAATAATTTTTGATGCATGTGTTAACATTTTTATGTTGCGTGCATAATTATAACTATGTATATGATGGTAACATGTAACTATTATTTTCATGAAATTGATATGTAATGTGCATAATTATAATGAATTTAGTAACAAATTTCATTTTAAAAAAACAAAACAAAAAACTTAACATATACGCATACTTGTTTTTCATAAAATATAATATTGTGAATTTTAGTATTGTATAAAACTTATTAAATAAAATAGGTTTAAGAATAAAATCATAAATGAACATTATTAGAAATCATATGAAATGGTTAAAGTTTTTTAACATATTGTAAGAATGAATGAGAGACTTTGAAAGATTTTCAACTAAGCTACATGGCATGCCACTTATGAATGATAAATGTATATATGGCATGGACCAATTAGATATTATAAATTTGACATTAAGAATGAGAAAATGCTTTTAATTTTCCGTGAAGTGCGTTTTTAATTTGAAAAGGTAAATAATAACAATTTAAATTTTACATATTTTTATATTAATTAATTGTTTACTCCTACTTTAATTATTATATCCCAAACCAAATTCCTAACTTCGTTGTGCATGCATCAGACAATAATGTTTTGAGTTCCCTAGCATGGCAACTCTAATTTTGTGAAACTGTTGGCTATAAACGGGTTATAGGTTATGTCTGGTTGTTTTTTCCTTTCTCATTGTACGTTTTTTAGTTAAAATATATTTAACATTGTAATAATTTGTTGTACTGGTTTAGTTCTTTATCTCTTAACTAGATGTTATAAATTCAATTTTTACTAGTGATTATGAAAATAAAAAGATGTTAACTAACCAAGAACAAAATGTTAAATATATATATATATATACTAGCTACTAACCCCGCGCACCGCGCGGGTTAAAAATACCAAGATATTAGATGAGTATATCTTAATTTTTTTTCGAAATAATCATTTAAAAGTGGCATACGTTCATTAAATTAAATGCTATATAATACTATACATTTTATAGTATAAATACAGTTTGTATAATTATACTTATAAAAATAAGCATAACATTTTTTTTTCTCGTAAAAATAAGCATAACACATAACTCTTGAAAAATAATACAATTTAAATTTACTATGTTGTTTGGCCTAAAAAATGTATAAATATTATATGTTAAAATTATGATACTCGTAATTTTAACGTTTTAATATTTTTTATAATTATTATATTTATATTTATATAAATATTTTTTTATAATAATTATTATTATAACTATATTTATTATTTATATAACTAATTGTTTTTTAGTGGCAAAACAAAATTATTTTTTGTTTTTATAAATATATTATTAATTATAAGTTTATTTTAAAACAATTATATGATTATTATTTTACTAATTAGAAGATGAATTTTTTTTTATGAAAATCGATCTAAATTATGTAAACGATAATATATGTTGGTAGACCTTATGTGCTATGTTTTTTTTACTGTATAAATAATTTATACTATGATGATGATATATACGTAAATACTCATATTATATGTACATATATAGTATTAATTATAATAATTAACATATATAATGGAACAAAATTAGTATTAAATATGATAGTATTAATATTACAAATATCGCTAAATCAGCAAAATTTAACATAATACTATAAATAGATGATCTAAAATCATAATATTTTAATATGAAAAATGCATACTTCAAATTGCACACACATATGCAAAGCGTGAACACACGTATGAGAGAACCTCTCATCCAATAATAGCATGCCAACATTCATTAATTCGTTCATCTTAAAGTTGATATTATCCCAAATAAGAATTACACGAACTCGAATCGTAGATTGACAAAAACCAAGTTGTATACCACCTAAAAATAAATCTCGCCATTAAGAGATAATCGACCTACAATAAGTTTCAAAATCAAGAAAAATAAGTCAAAAAGTCATATAAAAACATTTAACGTTAAAGAAACTCCAAATTACACATTTTTCTCCAGCAAGATGATCATCATGAAACGGAAAAATTCAGAATGAAAAAGTATCAAACCAATCACATACATAAGATATATAACATTCTCAAATAGTTTACACCAATTCATAAGGGCCTAAGCATATAGGAAAATGAAATGAGTAGAAGTAGCAGGACTTACTAATTTAAGAAAACATAATTAACTCATATGTGACATAATTTAAATTACAAAGTTACCGGCTCAACCAATCCACTGACCCGAACAATATTCCAATTGAACGCTTTTTCTCATTTCTAATTTGTGATGTGTATCGAGAATCCATACCGCTAATATACACACAATAGGATATATAAGAGGAGATGATGGCCATCTTCAGGCATCATTGAGTTCGAGATGTTTCACACCTTGTATGTGGCTAACCTCATCCATGACAAAAAAGCAGACACACATACATACCATATCATTGGCTTTATTTAGTTAGGAAGAAGAGGTGAGTTCAACGGGAGTAAGATGGGAGAGAAGATGCTCAAATAGATAGACACTCATCTCATGCATAGTGTTCAGTAATGCCCGATATTGGAGTTGATCTATATCTCTTAAAAAGCCCTAATTTTGACACACTTACCTCGGATTTGTGTGAGTCATACATCTAAATGCAAATACAACATATATAAAGTCCATAAATATCCTCACTATAAAATAATTGATAAATTAGTCGGAGCATAAATTGACATATTCTGTGAAACTATCTTCATCTGCATACAATTATTATTTTTTGGCGGGAACTTGTGCATACAAAATTAGGGTACACTTAGAGAATGTGTAGTAACTCATACGTGAATTGATCTTGAATAAAACGGTTTAAATTTAGGATTTATGAAAAACAAAATTGAGAACCTGTGTCGTGCATGAGCTGTTTATCTCTAAGTCTAGATCTTCCGGCAGTCAACCGCAACACTTTGATTTTGATGATTTCCCTTGTTAATGATTATAGCTTCAATAATCCCGCCCTCCTTAATTCAACTGGTCATGTCCGTCTATAGATTTCATTGGAGTAAAAAATCAAGGAAAACTTTATCAAAACCTTAACATTAGTTTGAATCATTAAATTGGAGAATACTAAGATGCTATTATGGTCAAGTACCCCACGAAAAACGGCCACCTTAATTACAGAACGATCGGGAGCTTCCTTGATCAAGTACCTAAACTTTCCCTTAGCAAATATATCTGCTTCGGCCCCGTTAAAAAGGCCGAGAAACTCGAGGGCGGCCGCTGCGAGATGTGTGGAAGGTGTAGAACAGTAAAGGGTGTCCTCATATACCCCGTGGAGGGAGTCCGACAACCGAAAAGCATTGGCTCATTGGTGGTTAGGGAAGCGCCAATATATGAGAAGGGTAGGGATTGCTTTGGCATGTCTTCGATGGAGGGTGAGCTTTTTTGTGTACTAATTTTATTGTATTATTGTATTATATATAACATATATTAGGGTTAAAGCTTAAGAGATCAATTCTCTTGTGTATACATGTAATAAGTAAAAAAATATATATAATTATATTATATATATATATATTATAATAATATACTATTGCCGTAAATTATACATGTTACATTTCTGTAAAGATTTGTGCAGTTGTTTTTTTATCCTAAT
This sequence comes from Clarkia xantiana subsp. parviflora, assembly GCA_036873135.1. Lineage (NCBI taxonomy): Eukaryota > Viridiplantae > Streptophyta > Magnoliopsida > Myrtales > Onagraceae > Clarkia > Clarkia xantiana. Next base: position 10,382,922 of record JAPTYO010000012.1, on the reverse strand, counting down.
TTTATTTATATTTAATTATTATATTATATATATGTATTAACTTCCTAATTTCCTCATATCTACCCCGTTAGTTTATACTTTATATATATGTATTATTTATTTATATGTATACTGCTTACGTGGCGGCCTATGGTCTTCCGGAACCAAACTGTATAGATAATGAATTTAAAAGGAAACTTTTAATTAATTTGTTTCCTTAAATTGCGTAGAGACCAAAATAGGAGACAAAAATACTTCTTAATTTTCAATAAATCAATATTATGTATCTAAATTTAGAGAACCCCTATTAAATTTCGATTAAATAAGGAAACACCGACTGTGCAGACTGTCCACGTGTCAGCCAGAGAGCTTCCGGTGTCGAATTAATATAATATAGTAGATATGTTAATAACCTATCAAAGGTCTGAATTTTGACCAATGTTAATCGGAGATGTCTGAGTTTTCAAAAGTTAATTTGGAAGGTCTGAATTTTCAACTTTGTTGAACTTTGGTTTTTCGTCCATTTTTAGGGTTAAATTTAACAGAATTGTGTGAAATGACACTTTTACCCCCTTTTTTCCGGAGTTTTGGGCGGCCTTGGCAGTTACCAACGGTGTTTTCCGGCGAAAAAGAATGTTTTTTTTGCTTTAAGGGGTATTTTCGTCTTTTCAAGTCAACCATGTGAGGGGCACACTTTGGTCGGAGGACATTTTCGGGATTTAAGTTTATTTCCGGTCACATGCCAAGCATGTGACCAAATTCCGTCAGTTTTAACGGCAAAAATTGACGGGGACCTCTTATATCAACAACGATGAAAATTCAGACCTCTCTGGTTAACATGGGTCAAAATTCAGACATTTCATAGGTCATTAACCTATATATATATTAATTCATAAACAATTTTATTCGCAAAATACAAAATAATAAATATTATAGTATAAGTTATTATTTACGATAATTTAGCGCAACACCCAGTTAATGAGTAGATTTATATATATATACTAATTAATGGCCCGCGTTGAATTCTACTTAGATGAAAAATTATATTGATATATGTTGCCACCATTATGTTAATAATTTTATTGAGTTGCACTCTGCGCATAATCTTGTTGTTTAAAATTACTATATTAAAAAATAATGTACATCATATTATTAATATTTTTACAGTAATATACGTAAGTTAGAAATATATGAAAAAAAAATCTACATTCACAGTAAAAGAAAACAATTCGTTAATAAGACTTTCATAAAAAATGTTATAATTTTTCGAATAAGATATTTAAGAATAAATAATATATAACGAATTAAAGAAATAAATATATTTAAAGATATCAAAATTAAATAATATTATATTATGACGTATATTTTCTTAATACGTTTTAAAGCTAAAAACTCTTGTCCCTTGTAGCCTTAGGTTGTGCAACACTTTTAATGAACATTTTGATACTTAGGTCAAAAAACGCAGCAGAGTCAATGTAAAGTTTGGTTGTGCCGTAATATATAGTGTAATGTTATTTATAGTGTTTGGTATGTGTTGTAATATGTATTGTAATGTGATTTTATTGTTATAATTTAATCTATATGATATTATATTATAATTAATATGATAAGATTTAAATGAATATATATTTTGACAACATCTAACTTCTTAAACTTTATATTTTGTGATTAATAATACAGTCATTTATGAACTCAAAAAACTGAATATTGAAATTCAATACACATAAGTATTAAAATTCTATCAATTAAAACATTTTATATAGTTTTATAAGATAATTTCTTAAAAAGTGCAACGAAAAAAGATTTTACTCATTTTATACAAACATTGAATGTATTATTATTCTTTATTATAATAATGAGTTATGAGGTAGATAAAAACTAAAAAACTAATAATAATAATAATATTATTATTATCATAATAAACTTAAAAAAATAATATAAAATATTTATTTATTCAATCAATAATAATAAAATAATAACATTTTGTAAAGTTTGACGTAAACTCACATATATCTGTTTTTGTATGTAATCTCATCGAGTTTGAACGTCATCTTATATTATAATAGATAATAGATATTACATTACAATACACATTAATCCCTTTGTCAAACCAAACGATATAATGTAGTTTCACAGGTGGTCTAGGGCTCTCATCAATAGGGCGGCACAATAGGGCGGCACCCGTAGCATACTCGTTCTACACCTAGACTAATTCTTACACCATGAATATTTTTTTTCATTTTTCATGATTACTAGACTATGTAATCTCTGGTAGGGCTGAGCAAGAAGCCCGAAAAGCCCGACGTCCCGAAAATCCCGACCCGAGCCCGTCCCGAAAATCCCGTCCCGAGGTGTAGCCCGAGCCCGGTCGGGCGGGATTTTTCTTCCCAAGTCGGGCTCGGGCTTTTTTTTAAAAAGCCCGAAAGTCCCGAGCCCGCCCGAATATATGTATATATTATATATATTTAAGTTTAACCTAAGTCTACTAACTATAGTTTAAGTAACTTTACTATAGTTAAAATAAAAAAAATCCTAGAATTAGACTATGGATGATGTTTGAACTTATTAAATTTTGTATTGATGTGTTGAACTTGCATGTATTTGAAATGGATGGACCTCATATTAGGATTTATTTTTTTATTTTTAATTTTTTGGTTCAAATTCGGGCTAGCCCGAGCCCGAATCCCGATGTCCCGACTCGGGCGGGACATTTTCTTTAGGTTCGGGCTCAGGCTCGGGCCAAAAATATGAGTCCCGAAATTTTCGGGCTCGGGTTCAGGCTCAGGCAAAAGCCCGCCCGTCCCGTCCCGTCCCGAGCTCACCCCTAATCTCTGGTTAACCCAAAATCCTACTTAATTGAGACATATTTGAGTCCTACTTAATTGAGACATATCTATTATCTACTATATTATATTAATTCGGTACCGGAAGCCCTATGGTCGACACGTGGACAGTCCACGCAGTCATTGTTTCCTAATATAATCGGAATTTAATAAGGGTTCTCTAAATTTAGATACATAATATTGATTGATTAAAAATTAAGAAGTCTTTTTATATCCTATTTTGGTCTCTACGCAATTTAAAGAAATAAATTAATTAAAAGTTTCCTTTTAAATAGTAAATCTATACAGTTTGGTACCTTGAAGACCGTAGACCGCCACATAAGCACAATATTATTCTAAAAAACGGTGTAAACTAGGCATAATTATATAACTGATCATACTCACATATGTCAATTTTTGAGAAAGAATATATTATTATATTTCCCTCCAATACAAGTATAGGTTGTAAAATATATAATTAATCAATTCTTATTAAAAACGTACATATGCAACAACAATTTTATATAAAGTATATATATACTTGAAATTATATATATATATATATATATATATATATATATATATATAATAATAAAAGAGTTATTTTATTTTATTTAAATTGTAATTGTATATATGTATAATATATATATTATGAATATATAGACACTAAACCCTACTAGATAAGCTAACCCATTAACTATATATTTATATATTCCAGGAGCGTGGATTTTCACCTTCGGCCCCAGAGACCAAAAGAATGCAGGGTGGACTGGATGATGGAGGGGTGGATTAATACTAGATGTCGAAATATTGAATTTAAAAGGGTGATGGAATTGGACTATTTTAGTGCCGTTAATAGCTATCAGGAGTTTACTTGATATATATGTTTAACTGAAAGGACGAGGAGGTAAGTACTATAACTATATATATTCGTCAACCCTAGATTTTTTTGGTTCGACATTTTTTTTTGTAGATTCTTATTGGACTCTCTTAATTAAGCATTACACATATTCCACGTCAATCATAATTCGTTTAGAAATTTTTCGATCGATAAATAAACTCAATGTATTTATTGATACTGAAGAAGACATTTATCCTTGCAAAGGCACTGATACCAACTGCGACAAGTATTAATTTTTTATAGTAATATTTAAAGCTTATGTCTTATTAAATGGTAATGATTATTCTTTATCATGCATGTTTGTCTATTTTGCTAATTAACTTTATTGAAGAATATGCTATTTTATTTAATTGATGAATATGCTATTTTATTTTTGTCAAAAATTCTATTTTATTTAATTGGTGGATCATTATTTGTTGATTAAAATAATAAAATTGACATGTAGGGAAATATTTGTTTTATGGTAGGTACATTTAAGGCTTCAACATGAAGTTATCTCCTTAAAGTCATCTTATTTGGGTTAAGCCGTTAAACAATAGTGGGAACACGGTGAACCGGTTAGGAACTAAACTAAGCAGGGCCGGCCCAAGGGTAAGGCAACTAAAGCTAGGGCTTTAGGCCTCCACTCGTTGTAGGCCTCATATTCATAAGTATTTCAATAGCGGGCTAGTGATGACAAAAAATAAAAAATAAATGTCTCTATAGCACTTAAGGTTGTAATGAATAATAATAAAATGAAGATTGCCCAATAAATTAATGATCATTAATGTTGGGTATGTCAATATGTGCAATTTTCAAATTCTAAATTGAGATTGCAAATATAATAATTTCTATGTTAGTTTACTAAATTCTTGGAACTCTTTTTAATAGACCATCTAAATAATTAGCTAACAAATCCATCTAGTTAATTAGGAATAGTATTCAAAATAACGTAAAATCTCGCAACTAGATAGTATTATACATTTTAATTTCTTATTTTATTCTAAATATTATTCTTATAAATTGACTCACTCCATTGTTAATATTATATGATATTTAAACTTATGATTCTTTCTGGTTTGCAAATGAATTATTTATACTATCAACCTAAAATGTAATCTTACAAAATTGAGTATAATAATTTAATTAGTGATTTGTTTCTATAAAAGTTCGAAGAATATACTTTAAATGAAAATTTACTATGAGTAATCAAATTATTTTTTTTCATGCTTGGAAAAAAAGTTAGGCCCCAAATCGAAATCTGGCTTTAGGCCTCGATTGCCCTAGGCCGGCCCTGAAACTAAGTTATGTCATCTCCAACAATAAAGTATTTTAGCATAATTCTTTAGAATCGTGCACTATAATGTAGTTTTCTTTTTATTTAAAAGTGATTGTAATTTTCTTTTCTTTTCTTATTATGAACATTTTAACTTGCTTTAAGTATATTAATATATTTTTTTATATGATTATTGTGTCTCATATATTAACGAGATCTTATATTTCTCTCATTCTATTTATTAATTATTATTGGATTCGTAAAATTATATTATATAATATATATATATATATATATATATATATATATATATATATATATATTAAACTAAAACTTTGAATCACATATACATATAGTCAGTGTTATCAGAACCGGACCAGACCAAAAAGTTAATATTTGTATATAAACTATTTGGCCAAAAAATATTTAAAAAACATAACTACATATATAAATATTCAAAAAGTTATTAAATTTATAAAATAAATGTTTATATACATTTTTATTTAATAAATTAATATTTTCACTTTTACTTTCACTTGGATATATTTCTCCCGCGCGGTGCGCGGGTGTCAGCATCTAGTATTATATTAATTCGGTACCGGAAGCCCTCTGGCTGACACGTGGACAGTTTGTCCAGTCAGCGTTGCCTAATTTAATCGGAATTTAATAGGGTCCTCTAAATTTAGATACATAATATTGATTGATTCAAAATTAAGAAATATTTTTATATCCTATTTTGGTCTCTATGCAATTTAAAGAAACAAATTAATTGAAAGTTTCCTTTTAAATTCATTGTCTATACAGTTTGGTTCCGGAAGACCATAGAGCGCCACGTAAGCACAGTATATATGGAATAATAAATAATATATCATGTTATATAAATTAATTTAATAATAGATAATAAACAAAATATGTCACACGTTATATATATATAGGATAATATATTACATTGTATAGGTATTCTCCACGACTAAACCTAAATCTATATATTATATATATATATATATATATTAGTAATCAGCTAAATATTAAAATTTTATATACTATAAAAATAATATATAACCACAATAAAAAAAATCCAAATAATTAAAGATATCCCGTTATATATTTTATTATATAGAAAAAAAAACAATTTTATTTATATATGATGTTGAATTGTGGAATGAAGGTTTTTTATGGGAAATATAATATTGCAAGTGACGAAAGATATATATTATATTGTTATTATAGAAATGAGTATAGAAAATATATTATTATACAAACAAAGAAAGCAGTTTTTCATATATATATATATATATGTGATAGTCAAATTTAGGGTTTAGCAGATCAAGACGGTGCAGAAAATTAGCCTTAAAGTACAAGGTATATAAGAACTAAGGGAATGATGAAGAGGCTGTATAGAGTTTGGTAATGGTAAGATGCTAAATACTTGGTCTACTTAAATTTTATTATCTGTTTAATGTAATAATTCATATAGAGTTTATCTTAATCGATCTATGTTATCTCTTACCTAGAAACAAATACCCGCTCCCGAAAGAGTGAACATCACACTCGACCGCCAAGAAGTAACGTGCATGCGGTACCACATTCTTCTTCATCAAAGTTTTTTTTTTAATTTTTTTTTAATAAAACCAAGTCAATGTTTCAAAGATTTTAAATACTATTCTCTTTAAATTATGATAAATTATTTGGTAATTTTTATTATTTTTAATTAATTACAGAAACTGCACACATGCAATTACTGGCGGAGTTCTAGATATTTCGGGTATGATCTACACCATCTATGTATTGGCTATATAATTACTCGGAGTAAGAATGCATAACATATTGTTTTTTCCATCGCATAATATATTGTTAAATAAAAAACACTCACTTTCAATAATAATAAAAAAAAATCTTTCATCTAATGTAAAAAAATATGTAAATTGTAGTACAATATTTTTTAAACATTTTATATAGGTATGTTTGTACCATGTAAATATTCCATATTTTATATATATATATATATGTTACATAGTCTTTATTATTATTCTAAATTACTAATACATATCTATAATAGTATAATCTATTATATCATGGCTCATGATTTTCCTCTCTTATTTTAGGGTTTACATAAATTAAAGAAACTATCTATATAAATTATAATATAAACAATTAAAAGTTTATATCCAAATCACAAATCAATATAGTTCGATAATGAAGATTATGAGGTCGCCACGTAAACAATTTTCCATGTCACGGAAATGTTATTTTTCCTAATTAATAATAATTGTATGAGTTAAAATTCGTACATAATCCTATTCGATTATATACAACAATTAATTCCACACTTGAACATTCTAAAGCTGAGATGTAAGGGTTTTGCTGAGTCATCCTTAATTAATTTAATTTTTTAATAATCATTTATAAATTTAGCTAACAAACTTATTTAGTTATGGAAAATTTAGAAAACAAAATTCTTATAATTTAATATTCACATAAATAAAGACAAAATAACATTAGTTTCTATTTAAATCACAAACATACACCTTTCGATAGCTATGTATTCTAAGGCCACACCCTCAGGTTAATCACTATGGCATAACCGATAATCTTATTAGGAAAAAAAACAAATATAAAATATATTAGTAAGTACATATCATCCAAACATAACAAAATTATATAAATCTCAAATATTTAATAAGAAAAAAGTTATATCTAAATACAAATATAAATAAACAAAATATACTATATAAAATATTATATATGTTGTGTGGTTTATAGTGGAAGTGTAAGTTTTTTCTACTTCGATTTTTGTACATACGCAGTGCGTATATAAATAAATATATAATCTATAATAAATAGTTATATATATAGCATAATAAAAAAAATATTATAATATAATAATTAATAAATATATTTCACATATAGTTAATAAATATATTATATAGTAAGCAATATATACAACTATAAACAATAGAAAGACGTTACCTGTCATAAACAAAATATACTATATATACAAATATACACAATATATTATATAGTAAACAATATATATATAGTTCGATCCAAAAAAAAACAATATATATATAGAATATTAAATCATTATAATGTAATAATAATTAGATATATTATATTGACCAAGTAACAAAATATAAACATAAATTAAAAAAAAAAAATGGCCAAACATAAATTTAAATAAAAACTATATAAATAAACAATATATATATATATATAGTATATGTTTTTTTAACAATATATAAAATAATAAACAATAGAAAAAATTTATATATAGATAAATTTTTCAATATTACATATCTAGAAATATTCAAATTATTATCTCCCAAATACAGTTTTAATTTTACCTCTTAAACTTTTTTTAACAGTAAACTCAACTTTTTTATTTTATTAACCGCGCGGGTTAGCATCTAGTTTTAGATTTAGTTGTCTACTCTTCCTTTGCATCTCTGATTTCTTTCTCGATCAACTCCTCTAACTTTGACGCAGACAACGTCTCTCCATTGCTCAACAATGGCGAAGCCTCGCCACCCGCGCTTCCAATCTCGGAGATTTTCCCCGGCCACTTTAATCCTCACCGTCCTCCTAATGTTCACCGTCGGTGTACTTGTCCTTCTCGCCATCGGGACTATCTCGTATCCGCGGAACTCGCCCAGAGCCAATGATCTCAACTCAATTGTGAGAAAGACTTTCGTCAGGTGATTTCTTTATTTTCGATTGCATTGTTACTCCCAATACCTTCTTCCATTCTACGTTTCTTTTATTGTTAAGTAAGTTGGGAAAATGGGCTGTCCAATCTGGAAACTTGATTTCAGGGGAGATAGCACCTCCTCGATGACTCTGCGTTTCTTGATATTCTTTTAGTATGTAATTTCGATGCTGTCGAAGCTCCTGCCTGCCCCGCTCATTCCTTTCCAGAACTAGAAAAATAATTGATTTAATTCGATTCATGTGAAGGGCACAAGATTGAAGAATTATCGGACTCAAGCATAAGCTCAATTTGCCATTTCAACTGTTTTTCCATCAGATTTACAGTCTCTATGTTTTATATGATGCAGAATCGAAGCAGATGAAGGATTAGGGGAGAAGTGGGCTGAACAGATCTCATGGGAGCCCAGAGCTTTTGTTTATCACAACTTCTTGGTAAGGATTTTGTTTATGGCTAATTGCTTGCAAATGCCGACTCTGCTGGAAGTGATAATCATTGTAAAGCAAGAGAGAAAGAGTTCATGGAAATTTCTGCTGTCGAGTTGATCTTTTGCTAGGAAAACTGGAAGCCCCTGAAAGAGCAATTAATCAGGGAGACCTTTATTGGAAACCAGAACACCTTTGAGGAAACTTGATAATCTTTTTTTATTTTTTCATTCATTGCTCTTGTTCACAGTTAAGAATTTCAAAAGTCCTAACAATGATTGATTGTGATGATCTTAGATCATGGTATGAAAAAATTGTGTGCATGTATGTTCTTTTCTAAGGTATTATTCTGGATTTACTGCTTGTTTAAAATGGTTGTCTTTGATGTTCGAGTACTGCTGTCTGCTATAGGTTTGACTTACATGTTAGATTTGACTTAGTTTTTAGCAATTGTTCATGCTTTTCTTTTGAAATAGAATCAGGCTAATTTTGAGTCCTGGAATTCTCAGTGGGTTGCATAGTATTGTTTTACACAACACTGGTCACTTTCTCTCTGCAGTCCAAAGAGGAATGCAAATACCTAATTGAACTTGCCAAGCCTCATATGCACAAGTCAACAGTTGTTGACAGCGCTACTGGAAGAAGTAAAGATAGCAGGTGCGGTTCTGTATAGGTATCAGTTGATCCAAGTCGGTTCTTATGTTTTCTTCATTTACAGAGTGCGAACGAGCTCAGGAACATTCTTGAAGAGAGGTCAGGATAAAATAATCAGTACCATTGAGAAAAGAATTGCAGACTTCACCTTCATACCTGTTGGTATGCAGTTCCTAGCTCACTTGTTTTGTTCTTACAAATTTATATCTTCCAGGAGAAACCTGGTTCATACGTTTTGAAGTTAATAGTACTCTAGTATATTCTTGTAGCTGTTTTTCTTCCTATTAGTCAATTTCACTTGTTAACAATAATTTTTTCATTAACAAATTAAGATGGAACTGTGCCTTCAAAGTTCCATCATAATTTGCGCCCCCAAATTTCAGTTGCTGGTTTTAAATTGAATGATTGAAATGCAGAGAATGGAGAAGGCCTTCAGGTCCTCCATTACGAAGTTGGGCAGAAGTATGAGCCTCACTATGACTACTTCAATGATGAATTCAACACAAAGAATGGCGGACAACGAATGGCTACAGTTCTCATGTACCTGTAAGTGAAACAAATATGAATCTAAAATACATCCTTGTAACTGATATATAATTCATGAGGGTCTCATTTCCTCATGGATTTGTGAAAAGCCTACTTTTGGCTGTGCCAAGTGTTAAATTTCTCACTTGCAACCTCTAGAGGCGAATAATCCTTCTGGAGTCAGGACATTCAAGAGTTTATGTGGGTCTCATTTCCTTTAATTATGTGGGGTTTATTTTCTCAAATTGTGCAGCTCAGATGTTGAGGAGGGAGGCGAAACAGTTTTTCCTGCTGCTAAAGGCAATATCAGTGCAGTGCCTTGGTGGGATCAGCTTTCTGATTGTGCGAAGAAAGGACTCTCAGTCAAACCGAAAATGGGGGACGCATTACTTTTCTGGAGCATGAACCCTGATGCCACTCTAGATTCTTCTAGTTTGCACGGTTAGTAGCAGAACATTTAAGAACACCATTTTGCTTGAATGGGTATTTTTTAGTAAAATTGCATACAACTTCGAAATTTCATCATCTATTTGGAATTGTGGATTGTAACTCAGGTGGTTGCCCAGTGATCAAGGGGAATAAGTGGTCATCAACCAAGTGGATCCGTGTGAATGAATACGCAGTTTGAATAAAATAAGTGACCAAGAGGTAATCTGCATGCACACCATTATCTTACATCCAAGGATATGCTTGCTTTCCACGGAATTTACTCTTTACTTAATTGCAAATAGAAGGTTAAGCATTATTTGCAGCTTGTTCATGGTATAGACAAAAATGGATTTGAGTTTAGGACTGCTGATATAATACTAGAGATGCAGTCAGTGTTCCTTCCTTTTGTGTATATATTGCAGACCGTTTTTTTTTTTTTTTTACTAATTTAGAGTGCTATCAATCTCCATTGTTGCAGTTCTGGATACTGATTAGGTTCTGATCATCTGTTTTCCTCCAAGCCGAGCCACAGTGGAATAAGCGACGATCTTAAAGAGCAGGGTAGGGTGGGGTGCATCATTTACAGATTTCTTATTTATTATTGGGATTTTGCTCCAGAAAGGCAGACTAATTACAGAGATGTGTGTACATTCGATATAGATGTGATTGTATCATGTGCTATTTATATAGACAGTTAATGTAGAATTATATGTTTTGCTGATTACATCTGTTTAGTGAGTGAGTTGTATTTATAGTTCGAAAAAGCTTATCTGAATCTGTCCCTTCTGATTGTTACCCGGTTCTTTGAACTGTGACTCGATCGGAGCTACCATTGAACTGAGATTTTTGTATGAAGAATCAAATTTTGCAGCAAACTTAACAAGTATAAAAGAGGATAATTGACCAAAACTATGTGAATATAAGACCAACCTGAGGAAATTTTCATTTTGTTGTATTCAATCACATCACAACCCAATAGATAGAAACAAATCCAATTTCCTGTCCAGTGATGAAGAAAGGTAGGTGCTAGCTTATAAATAACTGTGGCCCCATAAATTCATTTACTTAGTGACCCGCACCGATCAAGTTCCTGATGGCATACTGCAAAATGCCTCCATGGTCAAAGTAAGCTAGCTCCACCTGCAAACAAACAAACAATCATCAATCAAAACCCTAATCATTAGATTGAGTTGAGAAGAACATTCTCCCATTTTTACTTACCTCAGTGTCAAACCTGAGTACACAGATAAATGACTTTCCGCTGTCAGTAACAACGGTGACATCTTGACCCGGTCTGATTCCACTCACACTGTCTGGAAGATGGATCGTGAACCTCTCGTGTCCTGTCAGCCCAAGGGAGTCAGCATCCTCCCCTGCCTTGAAACACAGTGGGATGATCCCCATCCCTACCAAGTTGCTTCTATGGATACGCTCAAAACTCTTCGATATCACCGCTTTTACACCCTGAAAATCAAAACTCATAACACAATTAAAGGGACAATATATAGTTCAGTCTAATTCATAGTGGTATATTTATGTTGAAGAGACTCAATATACCAAAAGCATTGGACCCTTTGCAGCCCAATCACGGGAACTTCCACTCCCGTACTCTGCACCCGCCAATATTATGGTGTCCTGACCCTCACTCTTGTATCTCTGTCATGCATCAACCATAAATGTTGAAACTTTGGGATTCAAACTGCTTATTTGAGGGTAATGAACAAAAGTTACCATTGCAGCATCAAAGACAGACAGCTTCTCTCCACTGGGAACATGGATAGTCTTGGGTCCCACTTCTCCTTTGAGCAACTTGTTGACAATGCGGATATTGGCGAAAGTTCCTCTTGCCATGATCTCATCGTTACCTCTGCGACTTCCATAGGAGTTGAAATCTCTCCTATCAACCCCGCGCTCCATCAGATACCTTGCAGCGGGGCTGTCTTTGTGGATGCTGCCAGCTGGCGAGATGTGGTCGGTTGTGATACTGTCTCCAAAGTTCAGCAGGCAGTATGCATCCTTCACCCCGTGTGGGCCCGGAGGAGACATGGTCATGCTCTTGAAATATGGCGGCTCGTGGATGTACGTTGATTTTGGGTCCCACGAATAGAGGGTGCTCGACGGTACAGTTAAGTGGTTCCACATGGGGTTTCCTTTTGTGATTGCTTCATAGGTGGCCATGAACATATCTGGAAGAACATTTGATTGCACCACCTAATACAAAGAGGAATAAAACTCAATATCTTTTCATTTTTTTATAAAAAAAAAAATAAATTTGAGATGCGCATTTTTTTTAAATTTTTACTCACCTGTGCTACTTCTTCACTTGAAGGCCAAATGTCCCTCAAGTAAACATTCTTTCCATCTTTCCCCACTCCAATAGATTCTGTTTCAAAATCAATATCCACCTGCAAAATTTGTGTGCATAATTTATTTATCAAGAATAGAACTAACACACCGCATTAGATAAATAAGTTGATTATAGTTCTACACATACAGAACCAGCAAGAGCATAGGCGACCACAAGAGGAGGAGAAGCGAGGTAGTTAGCCCTAGTTAAGGGATGAACACGCCCTTCAAAGTTTCTATTCCCAGACAATACAGCTGCAGCTACAATATCTGGTTCATATGCAAATCCAAATAGTTGAGCAATCTATTCAACTGTTCCTGTGCGTTATACCAACGAAAAAGAAAAAAGTATACCAACGAAAAAGAAAAAAAAAATATTTTACCATTATCAGTAATAGCTGAAGCTACTGCATCATCAATATCCCCGGAATTCCCGATACATGTTGTGCATCCATAGCCAACGATGTTGAATCCTAATTGGTTCAAGTACTCTTGCAATCCACTGCAAGGCAACATGCTTTATCAGCTAATTATATAATAAGATGTACCTCGTGGTTAAGACATGTTGAAGTATACCAATTATAATTTGTAGTCTAATGTAAATAAATTAGAGGAAAAAGGAAGCACCTCTTTTGCAGATACTTAGTTACAACGCCAGAACCTGGAGCAAGACTTGTCTTAATCCATGGTTTCACCTGCAATAGCAATCTCTCACATTTTACATTCTAAATAAAAAAATTATTCAAATGTAAGACTGCAACTAAGATTATTTACTCACAAAAGTTGTAGTTATGTTATTTTATAGAAGCTTGGAATTCAAGTAAGTTTAAATTTTGACAATCAGAAAAATGATTCAGTGATAATCAGAATGATACCATGTGAAAGAGGTCATGGTGAAAGCTTAATACGTAGTACCACTATTATACTTTGATCTAAGATTGATCTATTCAGAAATAGAGCATGCAGAAATAGAGAGGTGAATAAGAGATGGAGAAAGTAGATATGACCTCCAATCCTAATTCACAGGCTTTTTTAGCCACCAAAGCTGCACCAAGCATCACACTGGGATTTGAAGTATTAGTGCAACTAGTGATTGCTGCAATAACAACATCACCATGACGAAGTTGTGCAGGAGTCTTATGAAATTCAAACTCTACAACCTTAGCTTGTGCTTCCTTTGGCACAGCAAAACCCTGCAATGTACATGCAACGGGTATTAGTGTGAAGCCTAAGAAGACACAATATTCTACATTAATTTGGATAAAGTCCCAGCTTTTTCCTTTTTTAAACAAAACTGACATTTTCTTATTCCAAGCATGTTCCATGATGCAACTGAACACTGAAGGAAATGATTTTTCAAGAAATTTCTCACCTTAAATCCAACCCGATTGTCTAAACAGGCATGCCAATCAGCTTTCATTTCTCTTATCGGAACTCGGTCATGAGGCCTGGGAAAAAAATTTCTTAGTGAGATTCAACAGACCGAAGACACTATGTTGGAACTACAGAAAAAATCATTGAATTACCTCTTTGGTCCTGAAATACAGGGTTCAACCTCTTTAAGATCCAACTCGAGGTAAGAGGAATATGTTCTCTCCACCAAAGGCTGCTCCAGAAGAAAATTGCAAGTGTCAAGAGTCGCATTGATTGATACAGTGGATTAAAGACAAGTAGAGTTGCTTTACTACCTCATTGTAGTCCACAAACATCTTATTGGCCCGAAGATATGACTCTATCATGGAAACCTACAATGGAATTCCAATCATTTATACACAAAACACACACACACACATCAGTTTCCAAGGGAGCTTAGGGATGACTCACTGTTTCTTCGCTTCTGCCAGTCAATTTGAGATACTGTAAAGTGACGTGATCAACAGGAAAGAAACCCATTGTTGCACCATACTCAGGAGACATGTTAGCAATGGTGGCACGGTCTGCTAATGATAGCCCACTCATACCTTCCCCTGCAAAATAGAGATACCCATCATCCATGGTTAGATGAAGTAGATGCAATGATCCAACATGCTTAAAGCTACGATTTTGAACATCACTGTACTAATTAGTTATTTCAGAATAAGAAGACTGTTTAATATGCTTCCAATTAGATTACAGGGCCATCTTCAATTAAACAGCTGTAATACAAGAAATCTTGCAATAACTTCTAATAACAAAAAGCGACAAGGATTGCTTAGAATTTTTTAAAAATCAATTAATTGGTTTTAAAAAGTTTCCATTACCATAGAACTCCACGAACTTTCCAACGACACCATGCTTCCTAAGCATTTGAGTCACCGTCAAGACCAAATCAGTAGCTGTCACACCATCTCTCAGCTTTCCTGATAGCTTAAACCCAACCACACCTGGGAGAACCATGCTCATGGGCTGCATTGACAAGATAATGGACAATGAGTAAAATACCAGATACCAATTTTTAGGGGGGGGGGGGGGGGGATTATTCATTACTGGGAAAATTTTCTGTACAACATTCGATACTGCAGTATAAGAGAATACTCGGACAGAATAAACCAACTATATTCCCACTCCCCATCTTACAGAACTTGATACAGTGACAAGTTTAATGAGGAACTATAATGTACCTGGCCAAGCATAGCAGCTTCAGCTTCGATTCCACCAACTCCCCAACCAGCAACACCCAAACCATCAATCATTGTTGTGTGGGAATCTGTCCCTACCACACTATCCGGATAGAGCAATCCATTCATGTTGAAAACAACTCTGCCGAGGTATTCCAAGTTCACCTACAAAGTGATTTCAAGAAACTAATCGGCACATTTACTTGAGTGTAGGTAGTAAAGACATAAAACACAATCTTTTCACGATAATGAAAGATGACGTCGTCAACATGAAAGAGATAAAAGTACCTGGTGGACGATTCCTGATCCAGGAGGAACCACAAGCATATTATGGAATGCGTTAGATCCCCACTTGAGAAAACCGAATCTTTCTTTGTTCCTATGGAATTCTAGCTCCATATTGGCTTGCACTGCATTCTCTGATCTTGCCACATCAACCTGGACTGAGTGATCAATGACAAGATCCACAGGAACCTGCAATAACAAAAACAGAAGATTGAAAAGTTTAATAAACATAAGTCATAAGACTGAAAACTATATGAAACACACTGAGAGTGTATATATTCCTGGTCTGAAACCCCATGCACAGAAAATTGATTATTACAATTGGATGTCCCTCTAGAACATCCAGTTCAGTGTGTACCAATCTCTCGTCGTGAAGTTAGATTAGTTATTCATATTAACTAGTTCCCTCATATTTACAGGTCGAGACAGAGGAACCAAAGAAACTTCAAAACACAACCACAAGGTGCACTAAATGGCATACCAGAGGATTAATCTTATTTGGATCGCCTCCGAGGCTATTCATCGCATCACGCATGCAGGCAAGATCAACAACAGCAGGCACACCGGTAAAATCCTGAGTCATCAATCATTTGAGGAAAGGCAATTTATCAAAATACTACATTGCATCTACACCTTAAGCTATGATACATATACACAATGCAAATACATACATAGAATATAAGATATCTATCTATACCTGAAGCAACACTCTTGCTGGCTTAAATGGGATTTCAACCAGCTTAGGTGCCGAGTTTTCCCAGTCAATGATCTTCTCAACATCCTTGCTTTTCACCTGGAATTCATTGCAGTTGCGGATCGCCGATTCAAGAAGAATCCTAATTGAGTACGGTAACTTATCTGCAAAACATCATCATATCCATCAAATCTCCGATTTTTTTTATTCCATAATCTCCAAGCCTATCAAGTTCAAGCTCCATTTCATGTTCATATGAGTCAACAGAACGAATTACCAAAACTAAAAATATAGATAGAAAATGACTGACCAATTCGAGGATCATTGAGATCTGGCAAGCTGTAGTACTTGCCATACTCTCCACCACCTGGCTTCTCAAGGGTCTTCAGTATCTTGCTAAACGGATTTGCGGCAGCTGCCATGATCAACCAGTCAATAATCAGTCCAAGAATCAAACTTAGAATCGAAACATCTAATCACTGGCGTCACTTATTAGAAGCGAAGCGATGAAATGTCAAAAGGAAGAGGAATCGACGTATACCCATATGGGATCCGATATTGGACAAAATCCAAGTGTGGGAGAGCAAAGAAAGGTGGATGGGCTGGCTGCTTTAGATGAGAGATCTACTACGGATGGGGGCGGACGTTGATGAGACGGAAAGTAGTGGGTTTTCGCTTTCACAATTAAGAAAGTTGTTCTTTATGAGTATTTTAGGATTTGGCCAAAATAAAAGTTTTCAGGACGAACCGGATGAGGTCAGACCAGACAACACAGTATAATTGCTATTGTTTTGTTTTTGTTGGGAAGAGGAAAATGAACTGCATGTGGATGATGCTGGGTCATTTTAGTATTTAACCCATCTTTGGAATCATATCCTATGATTAGAATTTGTGTATACCCACCAGTTACGTTTCGTTAACCTTTCTCGATAAGGCATTTGATTGTCGTAATCTTAAATTTTGTGAGATTATAATTAACATGTTGATCGAATGCTCGATTCGTAATAAATGATGTAATATTTACTGAAATACTAAATTATAGTGTTTAGTTGTGATGTAATCTGAATTGTGATGTTAGATTATAGTGACATGTTTTGTAATGTAACTTAATAATTATTATAATTAGTATAGACTTATCATTTACGCGTCCAAACTTAAGTTGTAATACTATTATTCACAAACTTAATTTTTTAAACTTAATATATTCAATCCGGCAAAAAAAAAATATATATATATATATATATATACGTTACACATTCATTAGTTTGTTACAATGATGCATCTAAGTTAGAAAAATATAATCTCATATGTCATTTAGAAGCTTTTCATATCTACTTTCAAATGAAAAAAAATTGTTCGCAAACCAGAGTATAATAAAAAAAAATATATAAGTATTTTTTTACCATATATTCAATAGTAAATAATATTATGGTAAGTTAAATAAAACAATATATTAGTATAGATATTAAAATGAATTCTGGTGCGTTTTAATAAAATTTAAATTCATCGATTTCACTCATGACGGTTTTCAAATCAATCAACGTTATTATTATATATTAATTCTATTTAAAAGTTGATAATCTTAATCTTAATATAAAATAAGATATAAATATAAATTTATTTTAAAAACAACTAATTTACTCCATAAACGGTGTGTTTTAGATTAACTGCATATAATAATCAATTCAAGTACTATTTTTAAATACAAAATCTAGAAAAAAAAATAAAGTTAATTTCTCACTTGCTATTAAAAATGTATTAATTGAAACATCTTGTATAATTTTATGAAATACTTTTCATAAAAAAATGTCACATGATAGACTTTATTCATCTTGTACGAACATCATACACATTATTCTTTATAATTAACGAATGATAAAGTATATAAAAAATAAATACTATATAGAAATAATAAATTACACCCCTAAAAAGATTTAAAGATTTAGTAATAAAATAATAAACACTTCAGAATCTCGTTGTAATTTCATATAACATTCATTTTTTATGTAATCTCACATGACAATATATGCAAGCTTTGACGTGTTTTTTTACCCGTTGTAATTTCATATTACAATGGAATCCACACTATAAAGTCTTACAGTACATTATTTAGTTTGTAAAACAATGTAATATTAATGTAATGTGAAATTAAAAGGAATTGTTGCCTCGTCTCATTTATCTTGATTCCCCTACCGAAGAAAAAAATACAATAAAAAAATGTTTAAATGGTCTTTTGGTGCGTTAGACCAAAGTTGGCTTTTGGTACCATATCTTTTTTTTTTTTTTTTACTTTTGGTGCCATATATTTGCATTTTGTAGACTATTGGTGCATTCGTTGGTCAACCGTCAAGTTTAACCGTTACATACTTTTATTTAGTTCAATTTAGTCATCGATTTATATATCTAACTTTTGATTTTTGCAATCTAGTCCCTATAAAAACCAAATTGGACCATATGGTTCAATTGACCTAGCCACGGTGCAACCCATGGCTGGTTTGGACCACGACTAGGGTTGCCGGACCTGGCTGACCCCAGCCATGGATCGCACCATGGCTAGGCCAATTGGACCATAGGGTCCAATTGGGTTAATTGAACCCTTGAGTCTAATTGACCTAGTCATGGGTCGCACCATGGCTAGGTTAATTGGACCATAATGTCCAATTTAATTTTTTTAGGGACTAAATTGTAAAAATTAAAACTTTTTTTTTGTCAAATAAAAATCAAAAGTTAGATATATAAATTGGAGGACTAAATTGAACAAAATAAAAGTATTTAACGGTTAAACTTGATGGTTGACAAACTGAAGCACCAAAAGTTTACAAAATGCAAACATATAGTACCAAAAGTCTATAAACAAAATGATATAAAACAAAAAACCAACTTTGATTAAATATATTGCACAAAAGAACATTTAGTCCTTGTTGGATACACGTCTAAGCTATAAAAAAATTGTGCTCTATAATTAAGGCACGTTCGATTATAATTCGAAATTTTAGAAAACGGACACCCGATGCCCAAATACTTAGGCCCAAAAACACCCCGAGTGGTAAAAACTGCTCGGGTTACCCGAGTGCTCCATTAGGGGTACCCATCCGGGTACCCCCCCCCCCCCCCCCTCTGTCCGGACGAACTCCACTTGTCCGGACCCTTTACCCAGATGATATTTCGCCCGGGGCTCGCCTTTAGAGGCCTTTCTCGAGACACTTAAGCTATAAAGATCACCTACGGTTAAATCAAGGTCAAATACACTATATTTACGGTCAACACTGATTTATATTACTAAACTGCCATAACCGAACCGGAAAAGTACCGGGACCGGAGCGGTTCAATAGGAACTCTATAAACAGAGCTCTCCATCCCTCATTTGAAGGCATTCTATCTCTCTCTAAGCTTAATTTCTCTCTCTAAGCACATACTCATTTAAGCATCGGAGTGGGCTTACAGGGAACCCCCCCCCCCCCCCCCCGGCGCCTTTTTGCAGGTATTCGAGGCGAAAGGAGATAGATGATTTGAGGAGAAGAAGGCACTCGAAGAACACATGCAAACATTTAGCGTCGTCAGCTGGATCCGAACAAGAAGCCAGTTAGCTACTACCTACGCTCGATGGCAACGAGAAAAGCTCAAGGAGGAGGGGGAAGTAAGCAGGTTCCTACAAAAGGAAGCAAGCAGGTGCCTGCGGGGGGAAGTAGGAAAGTCCCTGTGGCAAGCCATCAAGCGACCATCAATAGGGGGCAAGAGGAAATGGGAAATGAAGAACGCTCATTCTGAGAAGAGCAGCACTCTTCAACAAACCCCCAAAGGAATGACAGGGTGCCGCAGCAAACAGTTAGTCAACCCTCCCCCCCCCCCCCCCCCCCCACAAGGTAGCAACGAACAGGAAATGAGGAACCCTATAACATACAACCTTTCCCGGGAACTACTAGCAGCATTTGAAGAAATACTAGATATAAGGGAACGTATGAGGGCAAACCTAAGGAAGGAACAACCCAGTTACTAAGTGTCACCGCCAAGATCCATAGGGGGCGTCAACAAGCATACACACAATCCTATAATGATCTGAACCAAGAGAGGAGGTATCCTCATCAGAGGAACACCACCTATCAAGCATACCCAGCTCAAGAACATGTCAGGCAACAGCCAACATGACAGCAAAATACCACCACGATAGCCTTGACAAAAGAATAAATAGAAGACCTCATAGCGATGAAGATTAACGAATCCAAGGAGCGGGCAATGCACAAGCTGAGTGACAGGGTCACACACCCCGGAAAACGTCCAAGGCCCGGAAAAGACATGCAAATAATATTCTCTAATGAGGACTTGAAAGATGTGGTGCACCCGCATGACGATTCTTTAGTCATAATAATGGATATCGGTGGCTATGATGTGAAGAGGATACTGGTGGATGGGGTCTCCATAGATATCCTCCACATAGATGTGATCAAACCAATCGGGAAAACGGAGTGAGACCTCAAACCGGTGAATTTCCCATTAGTAAGCTTCGCAGGAGCTACTACGTTCCCGCTTGGGATAATCACTCTCCCAGTAACGTTCGGGGAATGATGTAAACAACTCAAATTAAAGATAAAATTTTAGGTGGTCGAAGAGCTGGGAGCCTACAATGGGATATTTTTGTTAGATTACGGGGCTAAATACTACAGAAACATAAATACGGTACATGCTAGTAATCAAGATTACGCAGCGAAGATGTGCACATACCTTAATCACTTTCTGTAGTCCCAAGATCTTGCTGAAGGAGTTCTCGATCCACCGGACGACACCCGTATAGGTTCTTGTTAAGGAAGCCCTACGTGGTATAGTCTCCACAGCAAAGCCTCTGATCGATTCTTGGCAGGGACTGATCTTCGGAGTGTTTGCTCAAAGCAAATTGGCACACCCTTGGTGAATGAGGTGGTTCGGCCGAATGTGTGGTGTTTAGGGGAGGAGGGTTTTCTCTTAAATTACCACGGAGGAATTTGGATTCAACATAATAAAACCCATAACAGTCCCTATTTATAGGAGGAGCAAAGTAGACAAAAGTCCACTTTGCCCACTCCAATATTTCAGTCGGCCTAGTGTATAAGAGAGGCCCAATTTTGGGCCTCTCATGTCAATCGGAATTTAGGTCTAGCCCAATTTCCATAATGTGACAACCCAATTGTCTTGGGTAACATATACATTTTAATGGGCTTCCATTTACGGCGCCCTATCACCATATGCTAACAGCTCCCACTCGTCAGAATGGGAGGGTGCCTGTTAATGTATTGTTGTCCAAATCGCATCAACATTTCATTCTTTCGATCTTGCCCCTACTTTCAAATAGTTCATACGAGGTTTGCCGTGTGACTGGTGGATACGACGGGCATCGTGCTACTCATCTGTTAGGAGTGTTGCAGCGCTCGCGGAACGTTGGTTCCCTATTTCAAATCAACCTGTTAAAAACATCAAATTGTATCGCGCTATATCCTATCTCAACTGTTAATTCTCCAATTTCCTAGTTTCCACATAGGAATACTTCTCCAAGGCATCCGTACAAGTATTCACAACCTTCAACTAATATCCGGCTGGTGGCTACCTAGTGATTACAAGAGTCGGTGGATTACAGGTGAACTTGACCATCCCCATCGCTCATACCCTTAGTCAAACCCAACCGGTTTCCAAAGATGTGGTCACTTGGCCTTTTTCTTCGGCGCTACGCTCGAACGCCGGGAAGCGAACATTGAGCCTGGCCTTAGATATGAGTTCTGAGTCCATGATGATACTTTGGGTGCCTCTTCATAAGGCTCTTGGGATCAATCACACGCTCGAGGTGAAGAAGTTTGCGCCCATTCGAATCTCCAGGATTCTACCTAGCACAACCGAGCCTAACCCCGTGGTCAAACATGACACGCGTAGTATGAAGCACGCGTCGGTAGTATACCCGAACATTGTCAGGAGTGGGATATGTCAATAATGCTATCGCATAATTTTCATCTGGCCCAGAATGTGGTTAATGATGAACATAGTTCATCACGACGATGTGCAAAACGAAGATCATGTCATGTTACTCCGAAACCAAATGATCGTTTTGCGTAACCAAGTTTATCCCTCTGGTTCTTAGCCAGTCTTGTTACGGTAGATGTCCCCCTCTCCTACAAGACGACCGTGCCCGTGTGACGAGGCAAGACCCACATTCGACATAATTCAGGTAGAGGATTGTGTCATCCTACGACTCAGTTTATAGACCGTAAAATCCGATGTAATAAAACATTATGACGTCGATGAATCATAAACTCAATTTGCAATTCTCTCATTTACTAAAAATGTAACTTTAAATTATGAAAATGTTATCACAGATACATGCCCACTTTTAAACTCTACGCAATCCAAGCAGTTTAACATGCTTTTCGAATGTCTCCTTGCGTAATGGTTTAGTTAATGGGTCCGCTACCATGTCGTCAGTAGTCAAGTATTCTAAAGTGATTATATTGTCTTCTACCACGGATTTAGCATAATTATATTTTACATCAACAACGTGTTTAGTCCTACTATGGTACTTTGGATTCTTAACTGCCGCAACAGCTGCCTGACTGTCAGAGTACACCTTCACAGGCTTACTCTTAACATCGACATCAAGCAGTGCAGTAAGAAGCCTTTTCAGCCAGACCGCTTCCTGTGCATTTTTTGAGAGAGCAATGAATTCTGATTCCATCGTAGACAGCGCGACATAGGATTGCTTCTTGCTCGTCCATGAGATGGTGGCATCAACAAGGAGAAAGACTCCTCCTGTGGTGGACTTACGATCGTCTGGATCGCCACCATGGTCGGCGTCACTAAAACCGGGCAATTCTAACTTCCAGCCTTCATAGCACAGTATGTATTCGGCAGTACCTTTAAGATAACGTATGATCCGTTTTACAGCTTTTAAATGTTGATAGCCAGGGTCTGATTGGAATCTTGCTACTAGGCCCACAACGTAATAGATGTCCGGACGAGTGCAAAGCATGGCGTACATGAGACTTCCGACCATGCTTAAATACTCTGCACTCTTCATCTGTTCACGCTCTTGATGATTCTTCGGGCTGTCACGTTTTGATAACGCGTACCCGAATACTACCGGCGTCTCCACAGGTTTAGCATCTTGTAATCTGAACCTTTTCAACATTTTATTGATATAGGCTTCATGAGATAGACATAACCTCCGGGGGGCACGATCTAGCAATTTTAATGCCCAAGATGTACGTGGCATCTCCCATGTCTTTCATTTCAAATACAGATGCCAACCAGGACTTTGATTCATTTATGAAACTCACATCGTTTGCAGCAATGAGTATGTCATCCACGTATAAGGTTAAGATGACGTACTTAGACTCAGAGGTCTTAGTATACACGCAAGGATCCTCATGGAGGTTCACGAATCCATTTCCAACGATTCCCTTGTGGAATCTGCAGTACCATTGCCGAGGCGATTGTTTAAGACCGTAAATGGACCTTTAGAGTTTAAAAACTTTTTTTTCGTTACCAGGAATAATGAAACCCTTTGGTTGCTGTATATAGATCTCTTCCTCCAGGTTTCCGTGGAGGAACGCAGTCTTAATATCCATTTGGTGCAGCTCCAAATCGAGGCATGCAACCAGGGCTAGGATGGCCCAGAATGTGGTGTAACCCACAGTCGGTGAGTATATTTCATCAAAGTCCATTCCGTGAAGCTGGGTGTATCCTTTCGCAACTAGTCGGACTTTGAACCGCTCGACATTTCCATCAGCAGTGAGTTTCAGTTTCAGAACCCACTTAGCCCCTATGGCTCTGCGGTTAGCAGGTAAATATACTAAAGACCATACAGATTTGGCTTTCATTGAGGCGATCTCTTCCTCCATTCCTTCGCTTGAGGTCCTTTCAACACTTGTTGAACCGTTACCGGTTCATCAACAGAAGTTTGGCTGAATATTTCATCCTTCTCGATGGGATACTTCTTGGGAGAAGTTCGATGCCTTTGACTTCGTCTAGGCTCATTAATCCCATCTTGAGTCTGAACTTTGCTTCTACTCGAAATAATGCTTCTTATCGGAGCATCACTCCCACTGGGAACAAGGGCAGTGCTAGAACATTGACCTACAATTTTCTTGGACGACCTCTCGGTCTTAGGATTTTACCTCCGAGATTAATTCCTTGATCACTAGGGTCTGGAACCAAGTTGGTTGATCCACTCCCACTGGGAACAATGGGTAGTTGTGGCATTATTGGATTTTCATCCAGCGGTCCGGCTACATGATTATTAGGTTCAACTTGATTCATACTTGCAGCAACAGTGATTTGTGTGGCAGGATTTTCTCCTCCCACTGGATTTACTATGAAAATGTCTCCATCTTCATTTACCATATCATTCACTTGCATTGCTGCCCCAAATCTCCCACTTGTAGTAAGTGGGACCTAACTATCATTGTCATCCTGCTCCAATTCGATCAAGACTTCGTCTGTTTTGATTTCACCAAGCGTTGGAAATTCATCCTCAAGGAATGTAACGTCTCATGTTCGACCACGACACCATTATTCCAAGCTAATTTAAACATGTATCCTTCAAGATTAGTTGTCGTACTCCTGATTTGAATACTTGTTTAATGCGCAAATTAATGTCGCATGATGATAAGTTTTACCTTGTTATCATTCCCTTTAGCTTTTATGGCGTCGTGTTTGGCCGATTTTATTGGAACATAGTTCTACATTGATGTGAGTCAACTGTTTTTCATCCCATAGGGAACGTTGGTTGTTGAACTCTAACATTATGTTTTCAAACCATGCCTGTTGAAGTGTGGTATCGATACGGATGCCTTGCCTGACTTGTCGTTCAAGGCGTATAGTGGGAGAGTCATTTTACCGACTTCATCCTTTTCATTTTCTAACTCATCTCAAAGACTTTATCCATCTCTGAACTGTGCATTGGGCTTTCGCCTTATGCGTCAGTTGATACTTTACGAGTTCGTGGTAGCTTGTGAAGCATACATCTCTTCGTCGTGTAAGTATTAAATGAGTTGTTCTCGAAGGGAGGCAAATGAAGATTCAGTATTCATTCATCAAAACACTTCAGCATTAAATTTGTACTTTGAAACGACGTGTTCCGTGTTTTGAGTTACATGCGCGCGTGGCGCCTATTACCAGGTTCAACCCATGGTATAAATCATTTCGTTTCCAAAATTTAATTTAATTTAATTCAATCTGTTTCACACATGTTCATCATTACGAAATTTATCATAAAATGGAGTACTAACAAATAAGAAAGATATAAATTTGAATTTAAAGAAATGTATCAAACAGTAATAATGAGATCAAATAGCTTAGTGAATATGCATAATCAATACTCGGTCCAAGCATTTGTTACATGCTTAAAAAGAAATGGTTCCTATGTTTCAAGGAACTTATTATCAATGAGTATTTTAAACTGAAAAATCGAAAAGTTCTAGCAAGTAAAGATAAAGACTTTCATGTAATCTTTATTATTCTGGGGCATCCTCCTTCAGATCTACGTCGATTCTGCTCCTCGGTTCTGTAAAAGGGTATATTGAATTACTCTCAAGTAAGTAGAATCCAAGGAGAATTTATGACTTTCATCATTATTTTTCAGTGCGTACCTTGGGAGGATTGGTACATGCAGCAGCAAGGTGGCCTTTTACACCACACCTGAAACACATTTGAGATTCCTCTCTACGTGTCTGTTTTGCTTGCCTTTTCTTGCCACCAGATTGCTTGCGTTTGAACTTTCTCTGAGGTTTCGGAGCCATAGACTTATAAACATTGTTCTGAAGGCCTTTACCTTTTCTCTTGCACTTACCCTCTTGCTCAACTGGTATGGAGGATGCAATATGCATTTCTGCTCTAGGCTTTTCAGCCATGAGACGATCCTCCTCCAGCTCGAGATGAACTCGCCTCGCACTTTCTCGAGGTTATCGAGTTGAGTGGCATGGGCAACGTGCATTTTCTTGCTATTCCAAGAGTCAGGCAAAGAACAAATCACGCATTGGACTTTATGTTCCTCAGACAGGATTTCTCCTGCCTCCTTGAGTTCAGCAAGCATGTTAGACATATGCCTAATATGTTCCTTCATCATATGCTTGGGATTCATCTTATAGGAGTCTAAAGTGATGTTTAACGACCGCTTCTAGGCTGTGGTGTATACGCCAAACCCTACCTTAAGACCATCCCACAGGTCCATGGCAGACACCAAGTGATCATACCCGTAGAGAATGTCATCCTCCAGGATCGACAACAAGGCGGAACAAAATTTCCTGATCCTTAGCATCCCATTCATCATGGAATTCCTTCTGATCGGCCGTGAGGTATCCCTCCGGCCTGGCATGTTTTGTAGTCAGATGCTCCAAACCCCTCATTTCAGTAATTACCATCTTCGCGCGCTTGTTCCAGATCTTATAATTATTGTTATTCAATCTAACTCCCTTGTTCATTTGGGAGATAACATTGTTGATCGCAGCCATTGATACTAACACATTGATAATCATGCATAATCAGGGAGACGAAAACATTTTGAGAAAGAAATCAGATATCTATTAAGATGGAATGCGACAAATAATGATTCCTCAGCCATCTGAACCAACCGACCGCCAGTAAACCGAGGGAGGGGGTTGTGAATGTTAGCATATGGTGATTGGGCGATGTAAATGGAAGCCCATTAATATGTATATGTTACCTAAGAAATTGGGGAAATTGGGTTTGACCCAAATCCCAATTGACATGAGAGGCCCAAAATTGGGCCTCCCTTATACACCATAGGCCGGCCGAAACTAGGAGAGGGGCA
This sequence comes from Clarkia xantiana subsp. parviflora, assembly GCA_036873135.1. Taxonomy (NCBI): domain Eukaryota; kingdom Viridiplantae; phylum Streptophyta; class Magnoliopsida; order Myrtales; family Onagraceae; genus Clarkia; species Clarkia xantiana. The sequence goes on along the minus strand of JAPTYO010000012.1, from coordinate 10,355,518 downwards.
AAGTGGACTTTTGTCCACTTTGCTCCTCCTATAAATAAGAAGTGTTAGGGATTTTATTAAGGTAATTCAAAATTCCTCCTTGGTGGTGATTTGAGAGAAAAATATCATCCCTAACACATACTAGTTTCGGCCGAACCTACACCAACACCAAGGGTGTGACAATTTTCTTTGAGCAAACACTCCGGAGATCTGTCCCTGCCAAGAATCGATCAGAGGCTTTACTGTGGAGACTATACCGCGTAGGGCTTCCTTAACAAGAACCTCTACGGGTTCCGTCCGGTGGATCGAGAACTCCCTCAGCAAGATCTTGGGGCTACGAAAAAGGTTTAAGGTATGTGCACACCTTCCGCTGCGTAATAGTGATTACTAGCATGTACCTTGTTTATGTTTCCGTAGTATTTAGCCCCGTAATCCAACAGTGGTATCAGAGCCTGTGTTAGGAGTTCATGATTTGGATAAATTGGTGTTCTTGACTTTTAACAATGTTGGCCGAAATTTTGAATTGTGAAAATTTAAAATTTTCGATTTTTATAATTGTTAGTGCCGAAATTCTGATGATGCTTAGTAAAATTTGATGTTCATGATCTTCAAGAAAAATGTGACTTTTATCAAAATCAAACATTGGATTGTAGATCTTATTAAAATTTTGATCTTGAAATTTGGCCACTTATTTCCAAATATGTGTAAGCATATGGTGATGGGCTAAATGGAAACCCATTATATGTATAAGTTACCTGAGAGAATTGGGTAAATGTCACATCAGGACATTGGGCCAGACCCAAATCCCAATTGACATGAGAGGCCCAAAATTGGGCCTCCCTATACATGTGGCCGGCCGAACTTATTAGTAGGGGGTAAAGTGGAATTTTCTCCACTTTACTCCTCCTATAAATAAGAGGTGTTAGAGGTTTTATTAGGTTAATCCTTAATCCCTCCTAAGAGTGTTTTAGAGAGAAACTCTCCTCCCCATAACACCATATTCGGCCGAACCACTCTAACACCAAGGGTGTGCCAATTTGCCTTCTAGCAAACACTCCGGAGATCCGTCCCTGCCAAGAATCGATCAAAGGCTTTGCTGTGGAGAATATATCGCGTAGGGCTTCCTTAACAAGAATCTCTACGGGTGCCGACCAGAGGACCGTGAACTCCTTGCTGCAGGATATTGGGACTACGGATTGCGTCTGAGGTATGTGCGATTCTTCCGTTGCTTAATATCGATTACTAGGGGTGAGCAAATATCCCGAGAGGCTCAAAATCCCGCCCGTCCCGCCCTAGACCGTCCCAAAAATGTGCCCAAGCCCTAATGGGCGGGACTTTTCTTCTCAACTAGGGCTCGGGCTAGGGCTTTTTTACGAAGTCCCAAAAGACCCGTCCCGTCCCTTTTTGCTAACTTATCAGCTATAAATTATAGTTAGTTAAGTTAACTTTAGTGATGGCTCGGGTTGAAGTTCGATTTGATCTGGATTTGTATTTATAACTTGTTATATCTGAATTGTTGGTGACTTTGTGTTAGATTCTTGGTAAAACTTAGTTTTGGAGTCATTGGTGAACTATTTTGGAGAACCAAGTTATGTGTTGAACTTGGTGTTCTTACAAGTGACAAAATGTTTGAGTGATTTTGGTGTTTTATGGTGAACTTTGTGGTGAACTTTGTTGCTGTTCTGTGTTTGGTTATGGTTTAAGTAAATTGAGTATGATTTTTTTTTTTTGAACTTGGATGGGAATTTGGGTTTGTCCCATTTGTCCCTAGTCCCTGTAGGCCCGTGGCGGGCGGGCCTTTTCCTACTAGCTAGGGCTCGGGATAGGGCTCGGGACAGCCATTAAGCGGCCCTAGTTTTAGGGCTTGGGCCATTTTTTTTAGAAAAAGCCCGCCCATCCGTCACATGCTCAGCCCTATCGATTACTATCATGTACCATGTTCATAGTATCCGTAGTGATTACTCCCCGTAATCTAACAGTGGTATCAGAGCTTGTGTTAGGAGTTCATGATTTTGATAAATTGGTGTTCTTGAGAGGTTTTTTTTTTTTATTTTGGCCGAAAATTTTAAGAGAAGAAAATTTAAAATTTTTGAAATTTTTGGGTTAATTGTGACGAAATTTTCATGACGTTCTTAGGAAAATTTGATGTTCATGATCTTCAAGAAAAATACGATTTTTATCAAAATCGAACATTGGATTGTAGATCTTATTAAAATTTTATCTTGAAATTTGGCCACTTGTTTCCAATTTCATGTTTGTGCCGAAACCCTAGTGAAATTACAAGGTAATTTTTTTTAAAATTTCTTAGGCTCCAAGTTATTAATTTCGGCCGAAACTACTAGGTATATTGTTTACCATATTTTAATTTTTACTCTAGACCGGGACGTGTTGAACCGAATCCGGTTTTCTTAATCGGTTCGACCTAGTCGGGTCGGGTCGGACCGGGGTATCTAAGAGGATCTAACCGAACCGGTTTTGAGTGTTGAACCGAACCCTATTTTATTGGACCGATTTGGACCGAACCAGATGTTGAAAATAAAACTGAATCGAACCGAACCGGATTTTTCTGGAACGAACCGAATCGGACCTAAATTGACTGAACTGAACCGAATTTTCAAAACCGAATTCAATTCAATTAAAATAGGGAGGTCAAGTTTTAAAATCCAAATGTTTTGAACCTTAAATGGCCTATAGTGCTCAAGGGTTTATTATTATTCACGTAACGATTAAACCTTTATGCCTTGTTTCGATTATGGGGATGATGTTAGATTACGAGGAGTAATCACTATGGATACTATAAACATGGTACATGCTAGTAATCGATATTACGCAGCGGAAGATTCGCACATACCTCAAACGTAGTCCGTAGTCCCAAGATCCTTGCAGCAGGGAGTTCAGGGTCCTCCGGTTAGCACCCATAAAAGTTCTTGTGAAGGAAGCCCTACGCGGTATATTCTCCACAGCAAAGCCTCAGATCAATTTTTGGCAAGGGACGGATCTCCGAAGTGTTTGTTCGAAGTCAAATTGGCACACCCTTTGGTTGATGTATGGTTCGGCCGAATGAGGTGTTTCTGGGGGAAGGGTTTTCTCTCAAATCACCACTTAAAGGGAATTGTGATTAACCTTAATAAAACCCCTAACTCCCCATATATATAGGAGGAGTAAAGTGGACACAAGTCCACTTTAACCCCACCCAGTAATTCGGCCGGCCTATGTATAAGGGAGGCCCAATTTTGGGCCTCCCATGTCAATTGGGATTTGGGTCTGGCTCAATGTCCTAATGTGACATGTACCCAATTAACTTAGGTAACATATACATATAATGGGCTTCCATTTACATCGCCCATCACCATATGCTTACAGCTCCCACTCGCCGGAATGGGAGGGTGCTTGTTAATGTATTGTCGTCCAAATCTTCATCAACATTTCACTCCTTCGATCTCGTCCTTACTTCCGAATAGTTCATATGAGGTTTTCCGTGCGATCGACGGACACGACGGGCATCGTGCTACTCATCTGTTAGGAGTGTTGTAGCGCCCGCGGAACGTTGATTCCCTTTTCTCCAATCAACCTATTATAAACAACATTTATATATAATGTCGCGTTGTATCCTAGGTCAACTAAAAATTCTCAAATTGCCTAGTTTCCACATATGAACACTTCTCCAAGGCATCCGTACAAGTATTCACAACCTTCAACTAATATCCGGTTGGTGGCCACCTAGTGAATACAAGAGTCGGTGAATTACAGGTGAACTTGACCATCCCCATCGCTCATATCCTCAGTCAAACCCAACCGGTTTCCAAAGACGTGGTCACTAGGCCTTTTTTTAGCACTACGCTCGTACGCCGAGAAGCGAACATTGAGCCTGACCTTAGATATGAGTTTTGAGTCCATGAAGATACTTTGGGTGCCTCTTCATAAGGCTACCAGGATCAATCACTCGCTCGAGGCGAAGAAGCTTGCGCACGCCAGAATCACGAGGATTCTTATCTGACACAACCGAGCTGTAACCTCGTGGTCGAACATGGCACGCGTAGTATGAAGCACGCGTCGATAGCATACCTAAGTTGACATGAATAGAATATGTCAATCATGCTATCGCAGATTCTCATCTAGCCCAGAATGTGGTTTAATGATGAACTGATTTCATCACGGCGATATGCAAAAATGAAGATCATGTCGAGTTACTTCGAAACTAGATAATCCTTCTTGCGTAATCAGGTTTATCCCCCTGACTCTTAGCCAGTCTTGCTTGGTAGAGGCCTCCCTCCACCGCAAGACGACCGTACCTGTGTGACAAGGTAAGGCCCACATTCGACATAGTTTTTGCAGAGGCTTACGTCCTCCTACGACTTAGTTTATAGACCGTAAATCTAATGTAATCGAAACACTATGACGTCGATTGATCATATCAATTGCAATTCTTTCGTTTATTAAAAATGTAACTCTCAATTATCAAAATGTTATCACAGATACATGCCACTTTCAAACCCTACGCAATCCAAGCAGTTTTACATGCTTTTCGAATATCTCCCTGCGTAGTGGTTTAGTTAATGGGTCCGCAGCCATGTTATTAGTGGACAAGTATTGTAAAGTGATTGTATTGTCTTCTACCATAGATTTAGCATAAAAATATTTCACATCAATGTGTTTGGTCCTACTATGGTATTTCAGATTCTTTACTGCCGTAATGGCTTCCTGACTGTCGGAGAACACCTTCACAGGTTTACTCCTGACGTCTCCATCAAGCAGCACAGTAAGAAGCCTTTTCAGCCAGACCGCTTCCTGTGCATTTTTGGAGAGGGCTATGAATTCTGATTCCATCGTAGACAGCGCAACACAGGTTTTCTTCTTGCTCGTCTATGAAACGGCGACATTAGCAAGGAGAAAAAAATCCTCTAGTGGTGGACTTACGATCATCCGGATCGCCACCATGGTCGGCGTCACTGCAACCGGTCAATTCTAACTTCCTGCTCTCATAGCACTATCCGTAGTTGGCAGTACCTTTCAGATAACGAATAATTCGTTTTACAGCCTTTAAATGTTGATAGCCAGGATCTGATTGGAATCGTGCTACTAGGCCCACGGCGCAACAGATGTCCGGACGGGTGCATTGCATGGCGTACATGAGACTACCGACCATGCTCAAATACTCTGCACCCTTCATCTGTTCACGCTCTGCCAGGTTCTTGAGGTCGTCACGCTTTGACAGTGCGCACCCAAACACCACTGACGTATCCACAGGTTTGGCATCCTGTAATCTGAATCTTTTCAACAGTTTGTTAATATAAGCTTCTTGAGATAGACATAATTTTCGGGTAGCGCGATCTCTAGCAATTTTAATGCCTAAGATGTACGTGGCTTCTCCCATGTCTTTCATCTCGAATACAGATGCCAACCGGTACTTTGACTTGTTCATAAAACTCACGTCGTTTGCGGCAATGAGTATGTCGTCCACGTATAAGATTAAGATGACATACTTAGACCTGGAGGTATTATAATACAAGCACGGATCCTCGTGAAAATTCTCGAATCCGTTTCCTACGATTTCCTCGTGGAATCTGCCGTACCATTGCCGAGACGGCTGTTTAAGACCGTAAATGGACCTTGGAGTTTACAAACTTTACGTTCATTACGATGAGTAATGAAACCCTCCGGTTGCTCCATGTAGATCTCTTCCTCCAGGTTTTCGTGGAGGAATGCGGTCTTAACATCCATTTGGTGCAGCTCGAGATCGAGACTTGCAACCAAGGCCAGAATGGCCCGTACTGTGGTGTAACGCACAGTAGATGAGTATGTTTCGTCAAAGTCCACTCCGTGAAGTTGGGTATATCATTTTGCAACAAGTCGGGCTTTATATCGCTCGACCTTTCCATCAACAGTGAGTTTCAATTTAAGAACCCACTTTGCTCCTATGGCCCTGCGATCAGCAGGTAAATCAACCAAATACCATACCGAATTGGCTTTCATTGATGAGATCTCTTCTTCCATTGCATTCCTCTATTCTTTCGCTTGAGGTCCTTCCAACGCTTGTTGAACCGTTACCGGTTCATCAACAGATGTTAGAGTGAGGATTTTACACCTCTTGATGGGATACTTCTTGGGAGAAGTTTGATGCCTTTGACTACGTCTAGGCTCGTTGCCCCCATCTTGACTCTGAAAGTTACTCCCACTAGGAACAATGCTTCTGATCGGAGCATCATTCTCACTGGGAACAAGGGCAGTTCTTGAACCTTCACCTACAACCTTCCTCGGACGACTTCTTGGTCTCGGGATTCTATCTCCGAGATGAATTCCTTGATCACTAGGACCTGAAACCAAGTTGGTCGGATCACTCCCATTGGAAAAAATGGGTAGTATAGGTGGTTGTGGTATCGGTCCGACTACATGATTATCAGGTTCAACTTGATTCGTCTCTACGGAAACAGTGATCTGTGTGGTAGGGTTTGGTCCTCCCACTGGATTTACTATGAAAATGTCTCCATTATCATTAACCATATCTTTCACTTGAGTTGCCGGTTCAAATCTCCCACTCGAAGTAAGTGGGACCTGATCATCAATGTTGTCCTACTCTAATTCAATCAATACTTCATCTATTTTAATCTCACTGAGCGTCGGAAATTCGTCATCAAGGAAAGTTACGTCTCTGTACTCATGTTCGACCACGCCACCATTTTCTTGAGCTGACACGAATACGTAACCCTTAGAGTTATCTGAATACCTAATAAAGATACTCTTTAGTACTCTGGGTCCCAACTTGCCAAAACGGATGTCAGTTGTATGTTTATAGGCTGCGCAACCCCAAGGTCGAAATCTAGTGAGATCTAACTCTCTACCATGCCACGGCTCATATGGCGTTGTGCCTACCGCCTCAGTTGGGACAAGGTTTACTACATGAGTGGTAGTCAATAGCGCATCACTCCAATAGGAGATTGGTAATTGTGCCTGCGACATCATGGTTCTGACCATGTCTAGGAGTGTTCGATTACGACGTTCAACCACACCATTCTGCTGTGATGTGTCGGGGATTGTCGTTTGACGGGCTATCCCTCTTTCTTTGCACAACTTATCAAACTCATTAGAGAGATATTCTTCACCTTTATCAGTGCGTAGGGTTTTCACCTTTCGCTCCTGCTGATTCTCTACGAGGTTTAGAAAGTTTCTAAATAAATCTATTGCCTCGGATTTACGAGTAATCAAATGAGTAAACCCATAACGGGTAAAGTCGTCAATGAAAGTTATGAAGTATCGTTTTCCATTCCTAGCGGTTACACTCATTGGTCAACATACGTCGGATTGAATCAGCTGCAATGGATACTCGGCTCGTTGAGCTTCTCCGAATGGTTTGCGGGTGGACTTTCCTACTAGACAATCATGGCAAGTGTGTTTAATCACATTGCTGGTGCCAGGCAAAAGCTCTCTTCGGGCTAATGAGTGGACCCTATCATAGCTTATATGCCCTAGCCTCGCATGCCATCCTGCTGCGTCAGCGTAGTTGACATTTATTTTATTTATGCGAACAAAGTTCTTCTCAAATGTTAAAATGTAATTATTATTCATAAGAGAAGAAACAAAAACAACATTTCTACGGATTCTCGGAGCAAAAAGAACATTGTCAAGTAGCATGGTTCTACCGTTGTGCATAGACAACTTGCAGTTCCCTACTCCTATGACTTCAACTTGTGAGTTTTCGCCAATGTATATCCTCTTAGAATCCTTTGGAAATCGTCTAAACTTGGCGAACAGTCTTTTGTCGTTGGCTATGTGGTCCGTCGCACCTGAGTCAAGAATCCAAAAAGGATTTGAGTCAGTTAACATGACAGTGGAGGAAACTAGAGCTTCCACACCATAACCAACGTTGCATACCTTTTCAGAATGCAGTTTTCTGGGTCCTGTGCCATCGCCTATTCGGCGTGGGCTGGAGTTCCCGCGGACTATCTCAGATTCTAATCGGAGATTGCCTGGTTTAGGCTTTGTCAACATTTTACCGTCGACAACCTATTGTTTCTTTCCTTTGTTCATCCTCTTTCTCTTTCCTTACCCAGCACGCCTCGGTATTGGTTTCAGTCGAGCTTGTTCCATCTCGATGAATCTCAGGACCGATGCAAGATCTAACACAGAACAACTGGCAGTTAGTAAAGCCTTGGCTGCTCTCCAAGACTTCGGGAGGATCCCGATAATGGCTTGAATTTTATCCCATTCACCCACCTGACCTTCTACTTCCAGTGGCTTCAGCATGCCAAGGAGATCGTATACCTTTTCAAGTACACTTTTGCTGTAGCTGTTTAAGCTTTCTTCCATAGTTGGTATAAGTGGGTGCATCATTGCTGCCATGCCATTTCCATATTTCAGGAATAGAGCATCCCAGATGTCCTTTGTAACTGGAACATCCTTATACTCGTCATGGAAGTCCTGAGACATCTCAGACAGCACAATATCCTTCGCTTTCTTGTCATCTTGCTCCATTGAAAAATGGGAAAATGCTAGGTCTTTGGTTAGACCAGCATCTGGGCAGCTCATGGACTTCTGGATGTGAACTTCAAGGCCATTATCCTCCAACAGTGCATTGACACGCTTGCTCCACGAGTCATAGTTTGTCTCAATCAAAAGCTCATTAGCACATGATAAAGCCATCTATGTTGTAATTCGTTACTAAACACGTTGATGACTATCCAAAAATCAGGGAGACAATAACATTTTGAGAAAGAATTGCATACATCAGATATCTATTAATATAATCTGTGACAAAAAACGAATCCTCAGTCATCTGAACCAACTGACCACCAGTAAACCAATGGAAGATGACTGTGAAAGAGATCACATTACCGTCGTCTTCTATCCAATAGATCAGTATTTTAAAACGGTTTTAATCGCAAATTATCGGAACGAGAATTTTAAATCAAGCATACCCGATCTTGGCTTTCCCAAGGCCCTTTTTATTTTGAAAAAATATTCCGATGAATTTACTCATGCATATATAATTCTACTATCCATGTAAATCACCATACGCCAGTAACATTCATCAATCAAACCACACTCATGCTTACGCGTCATAGGTCTAATGTTCCGAGGAACTCATGCTTGCATATATAATTCTACTTCCAAGTAAATTATCAAATGCGGCTACATCCTCAACATTCTAGCATACGTGTCAAACATGAAACTTCCAGATCAATCATACATATTTGGAGACTGGATTTCGTCTTTTAAAATAATTTAAATTAGGGACTGATTTGTAATTCATGCTTATATTCAATTACGCAACATTCTAGACATGAATCCTATGCAATTACAACCATCACAACATGTCTATCCTAGTGCGCATTCCATATATTTAACCAGGGCTCCGCCCCCAATATGCAATATCCAGCTAGCTTGACATAGTCAAGACGAAAATACTAATCATGCATAAATATATATCGACTAATAAACAATTGCAATTCAGCCCACTAATTAAACCAGTCCCAAAAATATGTACCTCCGAGATCCATCCCCATAATCGAAACTGGACATAAAGGTTATCAACCCTTGAACACTGTGTATGCCATTTTAAGGTTCAAAACATTTGGATTTTTTTAAAACTTGACCTCCCTATTTTAATTGACTTGAATTCGGTTTTGAAAATACGGTTCGAGTCAGTCAATTTCGGTCCGTTTTGATCCGGTTCGGTTCGGTCCAGAAAATCTAGTTTGGTTTCGGTCCAGAAAAATTCGGTTCGGTCTGGTTTTAATTTAAAATCTGGTTCGGTCCGAACCGGTCCAATAAAAATAGGATTCGGTTCGGTTCAACACACAAAATCGGTTTGGTTAGATCCACTTAGTTACCCCGGTCCGACTCGACCCGATTAGGTCGAACCGATTGAGAAAACCCGGTTCGGTTTTAATTCGTCCCGGTTTGACATATTGCACCGGCCTAATAATTTAAAATTAAAAGGTTGGGCAAAAATGTTTACTTGTGGCCCAAGTAGGGTTTTGAAATCCATTAAAAATAATTAACTTAGCCACTCAGTAACATTAACTATATAAAATAATTTCCAATATTAATAATATATATATATATATATTTCAGACCTAATTAAAACATATATATATATATATATATATATATATATATATATATATATATATATATATTTATTGCCAAGATTCTATCTTTAAACCTAAATCAATCAACAATATATATATGTGAAAAAATCAGCACACATATATAAATATAAATATTATTTATTGTCAATATCTTAAATACGGAAAAATATATTAAAAAATTATTTTATCAATATTTTAGGTAACTAAAATCTATCAATAATATCTTTAACCCTATTAAATATTTAGATATATTGATAGTTATATATATTTCTATATATGAATGTGAATCTATCCTAATATTTCCAATTATAGATATATTGTTACCTAGAATAAAAATTAAAATATGGTAAACAATATTCTTGATAGGTTTGGCCGAATTTTATTACTTGGTGACAAAGAAATTAAAATTTTTACCTTGTAGTTCATTAGGGTTTTCGGCACAAACACATAATTGGGAACAAGTGGTCAAATATCACATTTTTCTTGAAGATCATGAACATCAAATTTCCTAAGAACATCATGAAAATTTCGGACCTCCTATAATCTAAAAATTAGAAATTTTAAAACTTTTTCATTTAAAATTTCGGTCCAAATATTAAATTTTCAAGAACACCAATTTATCAAAATCATGAACTCCTAACACAGACTCTGATACCACTGTTAGATTACGGGGAGTAATCACTACGGATACTATAAACATGGTACATGCTAGTAATCGATATTACGCAACGGAAGATTCGCACATACCTCAAACGTAGTCCGTAGTCTTAAGATCCTTGCAGCAGGGAGTTCAAGGTCCTGGGCACCCGTAGAGGTTCTTGTGAAGGAAGCCCTACGCGGTATATTCTCCACAGCAAAGCCTCAAATCGATTCTTGGCAAGGGACTTATCTCCGGAGTGTTTGCTCGAAGGCAAATTGGCACACCCTTTGGTGGATGTATGGTTCGGCCGAATGTGTTTTTTCTAGGGGAAGGGTTTTCTCTCAGATCACCACTTAAAGGGAATTGTGATTAACCCTAATAAAACCCCTAACTCCCATATATATAGGAGGAGTAAAGTGGACAAAAGTCCACTTTGCCCCCACCTAGTAATTCGGCCGACCTATGTTTAAGGGAGGCCCAATTTTGGGCCTCCCATGTCAATTAGGATTTGGGTCTGGCCCAATGTCCTAATGTGACATGTACCCAATTAACTTAGGTAACATATACATAAAATGAGCTTCCATTTACGGCGCCCATCACCATATGCTTACATATGGATCTCAGAGATACATATTTTTGGGATTGGATTAATTATTGTGTTGAATTGCAGTTGTTTATTATTCGATATATATTTATGCATGATTAGAACTGTCGACTTGACTGAGTCAAGCTAGCTGGATATTGCATGTTGGGGGCAGAGCCCTGGTTAAATATATGGTATGCGCACTAGGACAGACATGTTGTGATGGTTTAGATTGCCTATGATTCATGTCTAGAATGATGCGTAATTGAATATAAGCATGAATTGCAAATCAGCCCCTAATGTTTAAAATATTTTTAAAGTCGAAAACTAGTCGCCAAATATGTATGATTGATATGGAAGTTTCATGTTTGACACGTATGCTAGAATGTTGAGGATGTAGCCGCATTTAATAATTTACTTGGAAGTAGAATTATATATGCAAGCATGAGTATCTCGAAACATTGGACGCATGACGCGTAAGCATGAGTGTGGTTTGTGTGATGAATGTTACTTGCGTATGATGATTTACATGGATAGTAGAATTATATATGCATGAGTAAGTTCATCGGAATATTTGGGAAAGCCAAGATCGTGTATACTTGTTTTAAAATTCACGTTCTGGTAATTTGCACTTAAAACCGTTTTAAAAGACTGATCTATTAGATAGAAAACGACAGTAATGTGAACTCTTTCATAGCCATCTTCCATTGGTTTACTGGTGGTCGGTTGGTTTAGATGACTGAGGAATCATTACTTGTCGTATTTCATCATAATAGATATCAGATGTATGCAATTCTTTCTCAAAATGTCATTGTCTCCCATATTTTTGCATAATCATCAACGTGTTTAGTAACGAATTACATCATAGATGGCATGATCTTGTGCTAAGGAGCTTTTGATTGAGACGAACTACGACTCGTGGAGCAAACGCGTCAATGCATTGTTGGAGGATCATGGCCTTGTAGGTCACATTCAGAAGTCCATGAGCTGCCCAATTGCTGGTCTGACCAAAGACCTAGCGTTTGACCATTTCCAATGGGAGCAAGATGACAAGAGAGCTAAGGAGGTATTCCTGTCTGAGATGTCTCAGGACTTCCATGACAAGTAAAAGGATGTTCCAGTTACAAAGGATATATGGGATGCTCTCTTCCTGAAATATGGAAATGGCATGTCAACTATCTTGCACCCACTTATACCAACTATGGAAGAAAGCTTAAACAACTACAACAAAAGTGTGCATGAAATGGTATACGATCTCCTTGGCATGTTGAAACCTCTGGAAGAGGAAGGTCAGGTGGTTGAATGGGATAAAATTCAAGCCATCATCGGGGTCCTCCCGAAGTCTTGGAGAGTAGCCAAGGCTTTACTGACTTCCAGTGGTTCCGTGCTAGATCTTGCATCTGTCATGAAATTCATCGAGATGGAACAAACTCGACTGAAATCAATACCGGGACGAGCTGGGCAAGGAAAGAGAAAGAGGATGAACAAAGGAAAGAGGCAACAGGCTGTCGACGGTAAAATTTTGACAACGCCTAAACCAGGCAATCTCCGAGTAAAATCTGAGATAGTCCACGGGAACTCCAGTCCATGCCGAATAGGCGAAGGTACAGGGTCTAGCAAATTGCATCCTGAAAAGGTATGCGACTTTTTTTTATGTTTTGGAAGCTCTAGTTTCCTCCACTGTCATGTTAACTGACTCAAATCCTTCTTGGATTCTTGACTCAGGTGCAATGAACCACATAGCCAACGACAAAGGACTGTTCGCCAAGTTTAGACGATTGCTAAAGGATTCTAAGAGGATATACATTTGCGACAACTCACAAGTTGAAGTCATAGGAGTAGCGAACTGCAAATTGTTTATGAACAATGGCAGGACCATATTACTTGAAAATGTCCTTTTTGCGCCAAGAATCCGTAGAAATGTTGTTTCTGTTTCTTCTCTTATGAATAATAATTATATTTTATCATTTGAGAAGAACTTTGTTCGCATAAATAAAGGCAATGTCTTGTTTGGGCATGCTTATTCCTCTTATGGTCTCTTTATCATGGATTTGAATGGATGTATAGATTCGAATAGAATGTATGCATTATCCTCCGGGGAAGCAGAAACTGACGCAACCGGATGGCATGCGAGGCTGAGACATATAAGCTACGATAGGGTCCATTCATTAGCCCGAAGAGAGCTTCTGCCTGGTACCAGCAATGTGATTCAACACACTTGCCATGATTGTCTAGCTGGAAAGTCCACCCGCAAATCATTCGGAGAAGCTAAACGAGCCGAGTATCCATTGCAGCTAATTCATTCTGATGTCTGTGGACCAATGAATGTAACCGCTAGGAATGGGAAACGATATTTCGTAACTTTATTGACGACTTTACCCGTTATGGGTTTACTCATTTGATTACTCGTAAATCCGAGGCATTAGATTGCTTTAGAAACTTTCTAAACCTCGTAGAGAATCAGCAGGAGCGAAAGGTGAAAACCATACGCACTGATAGATGTGGAGAATATCTCTCTAATGAGTTTGATAAGTTGTGCAAAGAAAGAGGGATAGCCCGTCAAACGACAATCCCCAGCACACCACCGCAAAATGGTGTGGCTAAAAGTCGTAATCGAACACTCCTAGACATGGTCAGAACCATGATGTCGCAGGCACAATTACCAATCTCCTATTGGAATGATGCGTTATTGACTGCCACTCATGTAGTAAACCTTGTCCCAACTAAGGCGGTAGACACAACGCCATATGAGCCGGGGCATGGTAGAGAGTTAGATCTCACCAGATTGCGACATTGGGGTTGCGCAGCCTATACACATACAACTGATAGCCGTTTCGGCAAGTTGGGACCCAGAGGACTAAAGAGTATCTTTATCTGGTATTCAGAGAACTCTAAGGGTTACGTATTTGTGTCAGCTCAAGAAAATGGTAGCGTGGTTGAACATGAATCCAGAGTCGTAACTTTCCTTGAGGATGAATTTCCGACGCTTAGTGAGATTAAAACATATGAAGTATTGATTGAACTGGAGCAGGACAACATTAATGATCAGGTCCCACTTCGAGTGGGAGATTTGAACCGGCAACTCAAGTGAATGACATGGTTAATGATAATGGAAACATTTTCATAGTAAATCCAGTGGGAGGACCAAACCCTACCACACAAATCACTGTTGCTGCAGAGATGAATCAAGTTGAACCTGATAATCATGTAGCCGGACCGATTCCACAACCACCTAAACTACCCATTGTTTCTAGTGGGAGTGATCCGACCAACTTGTTTCTAGTGATCAAGGAATTCATCTTGGAGGTAGAATCACGAGACCAAGAGGTCGTCCGAGGAAGGTTGTTGGTGAAGGTTCAAGCACTGCCCTTGTTCATAGTGGGAGTGATGCTCCGATAAGAAGCATTTTTCCGACTGGGAGTACCGTTCAGAGTCAAGATGGGGTCAACGAGCCTAGACGTAGTCAAAGGCATCAAACTTCTCCCAAGAAGTATCCCATCGAGAGGGGGAAAATCCTCACTCTAACATCTGTTGACGAACCGGTAACGGTTCGACAAGCGTAGGAAGGACCTCAAGCGAAGGAATGGAGGAATGCATTGGAGGAAGAGATCTCCTCAATGAAAGCTAATTCAGTATGGTCTATGGTTGATTTACCTGCTAACCACAGGGCCATAGGAGCAAAGTGGGTTCTTAAATTGAAACTCACTGCTGATGGAAATGTCGAGCGATATAACGCCGAATTTTTGCGAAAGGATATACCCAACTTCACGGAGTGGACTTTGATAAAACATACTCACCAACTGTGTGTTACACCACAGTTCGAGCCATTCTGGCTTTGGTCGCATGTCTCGATCTCGAGCTGCACCAAATGGATGTTAAGACCGCATTCCTCCACGGAAACCTGGTGGAAGAGATCTACATGGAGCAACCAGAGGGTTTCATTACTCCTAGTAACGAACGTAAAGTTTGTAAACTCCAAAGGTCCATTTACGGTCCTAAACAGTCGTCTCGGCAATGGTACCGCAGATTCCACGAGGAAATTGTAGGAAACGGATTCGTGAATCTTCACGAGGATCCGTGCGTGTATTATAAGACCTCTGGGTCTAAGTATGTCATCTTAACCTTATACGTGGACGACATACTCAGTGCCGCAAATGACGTGAGTTTTATGAACAAGTCAAAGTCCTGGTTGGCATCTGTATTCGAGATGAAAGACATGGGAGAAGCCACGTACATCTTAGGCATTAAAATTGCTAGATATCGCGCTACCCGGAAATTATGTCTATCTCAAGAAGCTTATATCAACAAACTGTTGAAAAGGTTCAGATTACAAGATGACAAACCCGTGGATACGCCGGTGGTGTTTCGGTGCGCACTGTCAAAACGTGACGGCCCCAAGAACCTGGCAGAGCGAGAACAAATGAAGGGTGTAGAGTATTAAAGCATGGTCGGTAGTCTCATGTACGCCATGCAATGCACCCGTCCGGAAATCTGTTACGCCGTGGGCCTAGTAGCACGATTCCAATCAGATCTTGGCTATCAAAATTTAAAGGCTGTAAAACGAATTATTCGTTATCTGAAAGGTACTGCCGACTACGCAGTGTGCTATGAGGGCAGGATGTTAGAATTAACCAGTTACAGTGACGCCGACCATGGTGGCGATCCGGATGATCGTAAGTCTACCAGAGGAGGAGTCTTTGTCCTTGCTAATGCCGCCATTTCATGGACGAGCAAGAAGCAAACCTGTGTCCCGCTGTCTACGATGGAATCAGAATTCGTAGCCCTCTCCAAAAACGCATAGGAAGCGGTCTGGCTGAAAAGGCTTCTTACTGCGTTGTTTGATGGCTGGCCGAGGAACGTTCCTCGGGCGCTACAACACTCATAACAAGTGGCTGGCCGAGGAACGTTGATTCCTTTTTCTCCAATCAACCTGTTATAAACAACATTTATATAGTGTCGCGCTGTATCCTAGTCAACTGATAATTCTCATTTTGAATAGTTTCCACATTGGAACACTTCTCCATGGCATCCGTAAAAGTATTCACATTCTTCAACTAATATCCGGTTTGGTGGCCACCTAGTGAATACAAGAGTCAGTGAATTACATGTGAACTTGAAAATCCCCATAGATCATATCCTTAGTCAAACCCAACCGGTTTCCAAAGACGTGGTCACTGGGCCTTTTTGTTCAGTACTACGCTCGTACGCTGGGAAGCGAGCATTGAGCCTGACCTTAGATATGAGTTGCTAGTCCGTGGGGATACTTTGGGTGCCTCTTCATAAGGCTCCCGGGATCAATCACATGCTAGAGGTGAATAAGTTTGCGCCCGCCAGTATCACCAGGATTCTTTCCTAGCACAACCGAGTTGTGACCCCGTGGTCGAACATGGGACGCGTTGTATGAAGCACGCGTAGAAAGCACACCTGAACCTTTTGGGTCAACAGGAATAGGATATGTCAATCATGCTATCACAGATTCTCATCTGGCCCAAAATGTGGTTTAATGACGAATGAAGTTCATCACGGCGATATGCAAAACGAAGATCACGTCGAGTTACTTCGAAACTAGATATTCGTTTTGCTTAATCAGGTTTATCCCCCTGACTCTTAGCTAGTCTTGCTTGGTAGAGGCCTCCATCCACCGCAAGACGACCGTACCTGTGTGACGAGGTAAGGCCCATATTCGACATAGTTTGGCGAAGGATTACGTCCTCCTACGACTTAGTTTATAGACCAAAAATCTGATGTGTTGGATATCTGTCCAATTCGTGTTCATATTTACGTTTCAGACCTCGCAAACACGCTAGAACCACAAAACGGGTTTTACGGCAGTCACCCCGGGTCAAAACGGTCCGGATGCGCGTCGCACCTGGACCGGGGACCTCCGGATTACCGACTAATACTGCGCGTTTACTCTTGTTTTTACTCTGTGTGAGAAGTTAGTGCGCGTATAGCCAACCTCGATGTCGGTAAGCGTTTTCCTGTAAACCGACATCGAACCAAGCACAGCTCTCAGGTTTCCTATAAATAGGGGCCTAGATCTCCCATTTTAGAGAATTAAGTGGAAACTCTGGAGAATTGGCTATTTGTGCTCTGACCTCTCTCTAAACTTTCTCTCTCTAAAATCCTGACTTTAGCATCAGAGAGGGCACAACCAGCACCACCCCCCTCTCCATGCTGGTTATTGCCCGCTCTGCAGGACCTGGTGTATAGAAGACTGAGATGGAGATCATAGTTAGTTCGGGGATCGAGGTGTGAGCCAAAGTTAGTTCGTGGATTGAGGTTCGAGGTCCCTGAAAAGCATTTCAAGATATCCCAAGTGGAAACGATCTCAACACTTGGCGCCGTCAGCGTGATTCGAGTAAGAAGTCGTTCCATACTGCAAGCTATGACAGGCAGACGTACGAAGAAGGCGGGTGCAAGCAAGCCGAAGACGACGAGAAGCCAACCGAGACCTTCTCACATTCCAGATGCAGAGTCTACCGCCTCTTCCATGCCAACAAACAGTCTGCCCTCCGCACAGCATGGCCTCAAAGACCAGCATACGACATACATTGCATCTCTTTCAGAAAAGATGGCAAGTGTGCACGTGATCTATGGAGGCCTCGGAGCCGGAGGAGAGATGTCGTACGAACGAGAAGTATATGCTGCCCAGACAAAGCGCATATGCCGGAATACTGACATAGAGGACGTTATCATGGAAGATGCCGTCATGAAGGAGGATCCCGTAGAAGACGTCATTGGTTTTTCATCGAAGGACAAAAAGAACATTGTGTGCCCACACACTGATGCTTTAGTCATAACCATAACAATTGACGGCATGGACGTCAAACGCATGATGGTGGACGGTGGAAGTTCGCCCAACGTCATTACAAAGGCCATCATCCTAGCCCTTGGAAGAAAGAAGCACGTCAAAAGAATGAACTCACCCTCAGTGGGATTCATGGGAGATGCAAGCTATCCGTTAGGAGTCATAACCCTGCCAGTCATCATGGGGGAAGGAGAACAACAAATCCAAATAGACGCTCCGTTGATGGAATACGACAAATAATGATTCCTCAGCCATCTAAACCAACCGACCGCCAGTAAACTGAGGGAAGGGGGTTCGTGAAAGAGTTCACATTACCGTCGTCTTCAATCCAATAGATTAGTCTCTTAAAACAGTTTTGTTCGCAAATTACTGGAACGAGAATTTTAAAATAATCATACCCGATCTTGGCTTTCCCAAGGCCCTTTTGTATTTGAAAAATATTATGATGAACTTATGCATGCATATACAATTCTACTTCACAAGCAAATTATCATAGCAAGCCATTCATCATCAAAACCACATATCATGCATACGCGTCATGCGTCTAATGTTCCGAGGAACTGATGCTAGCATATACATAATTCTAATTTCTAAGTAAACTATTACATGCAACTACTTCCTCAACATTCAAGCATACGTGTCATACATTAAACTTACACATCAAACATGCATATTTGGCGACTGGCTTTTGTTTTTAAAATATTAGTGGCATACTTGCAATTCATGCTTACAATTAATCATGTGTTTTTCAAGACATGAATCCTATGCAATCGCAACCATCACAACATGTTTGTCCTAGTGCACAAACCATATATTTAACCAGGGCTCTGCCCCCAACATCCAGCTAGCTTGACATAGTCAAGACGACATTTCTAATAAATATATGTGACGAAAAGTAAACAATTGCAATTTAGCCCTCTAATTAATCTAGTCCCAAAATCATGCATTTTCGAGATCCATCCCCATAGTCGAAACTAGGCATTAAGGTTTAATTAAAACGTGAAAATTTTAAACCTTCGAGCACTGTGTAGACTATATAAAGTTCGAAAACATTTGGATTTTAAAACTTGACCATCCCATTTTATTAATTGACTTGAATTCGATTTTGAAAAATCTAGTTCAGTTAATTTCAGTTCAATCTGGTTCGGTCTGGTTCCATAAATCTGGTTCGGGTTCGGGCCGGTTTTATATAAAATCTGGTTCGGTCCGGACCGGTTCAATAAAATAGGATTTCGGTTCAACACTCAAAACCGGTTCAGTTAGATCAACTTAGTAACTCCGGTTCAACCCGCCCCGACTAGGTCGAACCGATTAAGAAAACCAGGTTTGGTTTAATCCGCTCAAGTTTTGCAAATTGGACCGACCCACTAAACCCATAGGGTTCGGGCGAAATAAATCTTGTGGGCTACGTAGGGTTTTAAAGTCCATCAAAAACTTAACTTAGCCACCAAGAAATATTAATTATGTAAAATAATTTCCTATATTGCACATATATATTGTTAGATTACGGAGAGTAACCACTACGGACATTAAAACGTAGTACATGCTAGTAATCGAAATTACGCAGCGGAAGATTCGCACATACCTCAAACAATGTCAGTAGCCCCAAGATCCTTCCTGCAGGGAGTTCACGATCCTCCGGTCGGCACCCGTAGAGGTTCTGGTTAAGGAAGCCCTATGTAGTATGTTCTCCACAGCAAAACCTCTGATCGATTCTTGGCAAATTGGCACACCCTTGGTGTTGTGATATGGTTCGGATGAACTATGTATGTTATGGGTAAAGTGGCGTACCTTGGTGACGATCCCGGTCTCTATCGAGTGCTCAAGATGCGTTGTGATTTCCATCCCCCTTCTTTTTAGGAAGGTTTTGTGATGATCCCGGCCTTTATCGAGTGCCCAAGACATGTTTTGACTTCTATGCCCCCCTGTTTTTTTATAGAAGCTCGATACATGAAAGAAAAATGCTTTTATTAGATTTAAGCAAGTTCTCTTGATAATATTTAATAAGGGTAAGAATTACGAGCCTTAGTCTCGTTTTACTTAATTTTGGGACTGTGTCCTTTGTTCGTGTCTCCTTTTGTGGAGAGAAAATCCATATCATATGCTTTATAAAGCATATATTTGTATTCCACTTCATTATTTCTTCCTCCTTTATCTTTTCTAGAGCACTTCTTTCTCCTCCTCATTTTCTAGAGCACCTCCTTCTTCAACCTAGGTTTTCCTCTCCCCCTCATTTCAATTTTTCTACCCAATCAACCCAATCAAGGCACCACACTTCACATGGAGCTTACTTAGGTTTGATTTAGGGTGGAACTTGCACTTCAATTTGTGGATTGGTTACTAGGGGGTGGCGGGTCACCAGGGAGGGGCGAAGAGCGAAGGGCGGCTTCGACGGGCGGCTCGACGGGGGGTGCTGCGGGCGTCGGAGGGGGGTGACGGCAGTGCTGCGACAAGGTTGGCCTAGGGCGTGTCATCCGGCGACTCCTCCGGTGGCTAGGTGGGTCTCCTCTCCGGTCGGGATCTCTTGACCGGTTGAGTCGACTCGGTCCGGTCCGAGTTTCGACCTGGTTTGGTTGATTTTGTCTCGGTTTTTTCAGGTTTGTCCCCTTTTTCCCCCTTGTTTGTGTTCTCCATTGATGACTATAAAAACCAATCCCTTTCCATATATACTTGAGTTGCTCCATTATGTGTTCTTGATTGGAAGTGGAAGATTGTCTTTGTTGTTGAGCTTGGGAATTTTGAGGTGAGTATTGCATTGATGTTGCCCCCTTAGGAACTTGGTAGGTGTTTGGTGTTTGGGTGTCTTAGAATTATGCCTAGGTCATCACTTGCTTGTATAGATGATATATGCTCTTGTCACTGGCCTGGATTATCTTGCGCTCCCTAACCCGTGCGGCCTTAGGATTCTGCTCCTAAGTCAGCCTTGTAAACGAGGCCCGAAGTGTCACGAAAAGCCTTAAGTCATCATGTAAACTCCACGTCCGTGACATTTTCATGTAGGATATTTGATTCCTTTCTTTCATTACCTTAGGCAATGTTGAGATGATTTTATTTGTCTTCCCTTCTAGGGATGTCTTTCCATGTTTTGTCCATCATAGTCCCTTCCTTTGACAAGTAGTATCATCCATGCATGTGTCTCTTGCCCCTGTACTGAGCATTTGATCTTTGTGCATTTTGGGACGTACCCTTGGGTAGGTCGGTCTTGATGAATTTACATGGTGTCACGACAGACCACTATACTTTATGACGGACCGGTGTTTTTACCTGATGGACTGTTGTTTTTCCTTCCTCCTTGTCAGTTGTGTTTTTGGATCCTCCGCCGTGCGAGGGAGTGTTGTTTGGTTTCAGCTTGAAAATGAGTAAGCCTTCTTCTCGTAGAGCCGTTCGTACTATTCTCGCATCTTCAGCTCCCATAATTCGATACCCGCATGAGGAGTATTTTATGGGAAAATGGTTTCCGCAGCCCGATTTGAGATCAACTTATGTCCCGGAGGAAACTGATACTGAATCAGATTCGGAAGTTGAGTTACAACCCATCCTTGAGGATGAGTTAGTTTTTCTTCGCAACCAGGTGTTCTTATTCAAGGTCTATCCTAAGAATTTATTGAGTAGGGATTACTTCCTCTTCCATTTCAAGATGGCAGGGTTGTTTAGGTTCGGGGACTGGGTTTTTTCCCTTTACCATGCCGTATCTTTATCGTGGCAGTTCCGTTACTCCTCCGCCGGACGGGATGTCTGTGGGGTATATTTACCAGATTAAAGTGGGGCTGCGTTTCCCTTATCGTGCCGAGCTTCTAGAGCTTTGTGAGTATTATCGAATTTCTCCTCTTTGTCTTGCCCCTTCTACCATTCGTGCTTGGGTTGGGTTCAGGGTGTTGTGTCATTGCCAATTCTGTGCCTATTCCCTTCGTCTCTTTCGATGTTTCTATCGCGTTCAGCATGGCGGTGATTCAGGGTTTTACTCGCTCGTCATTCGATACCCTTTGTTGAATCAAAAGGCATTCTCGGACTTGGGTACTTCTAAATAGGACAACAAGCGTCGGTTCGTCCTTGCCTTCGAGAATGGTAGCGGTCATTGGGAGAAATACTACTTCTTTGTTGAGGGTCACGATGTCTCTTGGTCTTTGGACTCCCCCCTTCTGAAGGATGAACGCCCCAAGTTTTCCGAGCTTTCTACTACCGAAAGGCAAACTCTGAAATTGATATATATTGGAAATACGACGGGCACTTTTGAGTCTGTGCGCTGTTTCTCAGAGGAGTTGTGCGCTACGGGAATTAAAACGCCACGTCCTGTTCCACGTCCGGTATGCAACTTTTTAATTCTTGATACCTGTAACTTTTGCTTTGTCTTGTAGGTTTGTTTCAATATCGGCCTTCCCTGTTTCAGGAGGAAGCTGATGTTGCAGAGGACGTCCCTTCGGAGAGGGAGACTTCGATCGTTCTCCTATCCCTTTGCCTGTGGCTGAGCCTCCTGCTACTATATCGCTTTCATCAGGGGCGGAAAGGCCTTCTTCAGGTACCGAGTTGGTGATTTTTTGTTTTACGTGCTTTCTCTACTTGGTGTTCACCCATATTCTGTAAATTTCAGGGAGGTCCCCTTCTGTCTCAATCGTGCAGATATTGGCCAAGATCAGGTCACGGTCTGCCTTGGAGGTAGATGCCCCTGCTCCTAAAGCTCAGAAGATTGATTTGTTCCTCTCTCCCTCCCATTCCTCCTCTTGTCATAAAGAAAGAGAGGTTCCTGTTGAGGACATCGTTGACGATTCTCTCGTTTATCCTGAGAATAGAGGCTTCAGGTGATACTGATGGATCTTCTTCACCTCGCCCTGTCTCCACCCCCCCCCCCCCCCCCCCGAGGGGCTCGTCCGATGACAGGCCTCCTGTGCCAGGTACATTACATTGTTGTTTTCTCATATATGAGCGATCGTCTGACCCTTATTGCATCTTACATTTGATTTTCAGGTATGATCAAGTTTCCTTTGATCTTTCCCGAGGATCTTATCCGTCCCCTCGATGGTAATGTTAGGGGAGGTTCTTGGTTGCCCTTCCAGACTTCTGATCGGCAGTTGTACGACATATCCGCCTCACTTTCCTCTCCGGAGGTTGCTATTCCTATGATGAATTCTATTTTTCCTCCGGCCGATCGATCTCTTTCTCCCACCGACCTTGAGGGGATCCATCATTGTGTGAAGGGTGCTTTATCCCAGTTTGCCCCGATGAGTGCATATATTATGTGTTCCCTCGTTTTGTTACTTCTTTTTTTTTTTTTTTTTTGTCTTTGACTCTTCTTTTTTGTAGGGTATATCTTATGTTGTTAACCTAGGCTCTCATCTGGTTAACGTTGGCCGTGAGCGGGATATGCTTCGAGAGATGGTTGTGACGATCGAGACTACCCAAAAGGTTCTCAAGTCTACTCAGAAGGTCGCCGAAGAGTGGCTCCGCGAGGAGAATGAAAAGCTCAAAGTTTCCGAGATTACCCTGGCTAGTCGTTTGACTATTCTCCAGCAGGAGCTCGATGATGTTCGTGCTGACCGAGTGGATGAAGCTTTAATTGCGGGGTTGAAGATGGAGGAAGCACTTCGGGGTTCCCGTGAGGAGGGTCACGTTGTCTGGTCTGAAGGAGGGTGAGGATCTTGGATTTGAGAATGGCAAAGTTGTTGTTGTCCAGGACTTCCTTGTCTCTAAGGAGTTTTCTACTCGCGCCGAGAAGCACTGTCAGCGCGTTATGAACACCTTTGGTGTGAACATGCTTGAGAAGATTCATGCTCTTTGTCATACCTTCCCTTTTGACCAACTCGGTGAGTATGCTCAGTTTGCTGTGGATGTGATTGCCCGCCTTGCTAGGCGGAAGGAGCGTACGAAAGTTACAGCCGGCCGGGCTGTGGGTGATAGCTTTTCCAAGACCAAGGTTGGTCGAGCTGCCAAGGTTACCGTCCCTTCACGAGTTACTGTTAGAGAGGAGGATCCCCCCCCCCCTTGCGAAGGACGGTCTAGCTTGTGCATCTTGTCTATGTTGTTATTGTTGCATTTGTGTTTTCGTCCTACTTGTTTCGGAGATGGTTTCGGCTTTGGGATAGTTACTGTGGATTGCTTTCCCTTATTTTCGTACTTCATTTCGTGTTGTATTCTGATGGCTTTATGTGCTTTTAGCACGCCTTTTGCTATGATACACTATTCAGATAGCCTATATTTTCAGGACTTACGCTCCTTGTATTTTTTGCCATGGTTGTCCTTGTAGATTTTCCCCTATTCATACGCAAAGGTTGTTGATCGCTTTATCATATGTTTGGGTTGTCTTTTTTGGATCCTCCTATTTTTGGTTTATAAGGGTGGCCCTGTGGGTCTTGTATCCCTTATCGGTTGTAATGATTGTTCGTATAGATCTTCCCTTGTTAATATGTAAAGGTTGTTGATCGCTTTAGAGTTAACAGGTCTTTTGGTCCATGATGTTTGACAAATTTTGGGTTTTGGTCAATGATGTTTTTTTTTACCTAGTTTTGGTACCATATGTTTGCAGATTTTTTTTTCTAGTTTTGGTCTAACCGTTACATTCCGTCCATTTTTTGACATGTTCAAGTCACGTGATCCACTATAAACTTTAAATTTAGTCCCTCTAATACTTTCTTAACCTTTTTTTTGTTCAATTTAGTCCCGAAGTTTCAAAATTGACCTCAATTGGACAATAGGTCCAATTTAAATTTTTGAAACTTCGGGACTAAATTGAACAAAAAAAAGGTTAGGAAAGTATTAGAGGGACTAAATTGAACAAAATTGAAAGTTTAGGGTGGATCACGTGACTTGTACATGTCAAAAAATGGACGGAATGTAACGGTCGGACCAAAACTAGAAAAAAATCTGCAAACATATGGTACCAAAACTAGGAAAAAAAACATCATGGACCAAAACCCAAAAATGATCAAACATCATGGACTAAAAGACCTGTTAACCCATCGATTTATCATATGCCAAGGTTGTCCTTTTGGATCTTCCCATTTTCGGTTGTAAGGGTGGCCATGTGGGTCTTATATCCCTTTTCGGTTGTAATGGTTGTCCGTATAGATCTTCCATTGTTCATATGCTAAGGTTTTTGATCGCTTTATCATATGTCAAGGTTGTCATTTTGGATCTTCCCATTTTCGGTTGTAATGGTGGCATTGTGGGTCTTATATCCCTTTTTGGTTGTAATGGTTGTCCGTATAGATCTTCCCTTGTTCATATACAAAGGTTGTTGATCGCTTTATCATATGTCAAGGTTGTCCTTTTAGATCTTCCCATTTTCGGTTGTAAGGGTGGCCCTGTAGGTCTTATATCCTTTTTCAGTTGTAATGGTTGTCCGTATAAATCTTCCCTTGTTCATATGTAAAGGTTGGTGATCGCTTTAACATATGTCAAGGCTGTCTTTTTGGATCTTCCCATTTTCGGTTTGTAAGGATGGCCCTGTGGGTCTTATATCCCATTTCGGTTGTAATGGTTGTCCGTATAGATCTTCCTTGTTCATATGTAAAGGTTGTTGATCGCTTTATCATATGTCAAGGTTTTCCTTTTGGATCTTCCCATTTTCGGTTGTAAGGGTGGCCATGTGGGTCTTATATCCCTTTTCGGTTGTAATGGTTGTCCGTATAGATCTTCCATTGTTCATATGTAAAGGTTGTTGATCGCTTTATCATATGTCAAGGTTGTCTTTTTGGATCTTCCCATTTTCGGTTTGTAAGGGTGGCCCTGTGGGTCTTATATTCCTTTTCGATTGTAATGGTTGTCCGTATAGATCTTCCCTTGTTCATATGTATAGGTTGTTGGTCGCTTTATCATATGTCAAGGTTGTCTTTTTGGATCTTCCCATTTTTGGTTTCTATTTCATCCTGGAAAAACATCTCATTCATTTAGTTACCATGTCACTTCATACATAAAGGATATTCTAAATGGAGTTTTTGTGTCTCCTTCAAGTACTGCTAATATATAGACATAAAAAAAAGTTTAGATATTCTCCACTGTTAAGTGGGGTCGAACTCCAGCTCCTCTGATCCAATCTCTTACTCCAAGCGGCCAGCATGTACCTCCTCTTCGACCTCAAGTCTGAGGGCTAAGCATTTGTTGGTGTTGTGCCCCCAGGCTTTATGGTACTCACACCATCCCTCCAACTCTGCTCCTATGAAAGCCCTTGATGTCTCCAGGAGTGGTGGAATCCGGTCATAGAGGACTGTATTGTACAACTCTCCAATTTCACTCCTTAGAGGCGTGAAATGTACCGTCCTTCCATCGATGAGCCTGTAATAGCTCCTTTCCTCTTCCTCTTCAATCTGTATGGTTTGCCACAGCTTATGGTTGAACTCTTCGACTGAGGTTATGGCGGCGATGCACCCATCTCCTCCGAAGTATTCTTTGGCGTTCCTCTTTAGGTTTCTGAAGAAGGCTCTTACGAATTAATTCTTGGTTGTTTTGAGCTCTGCCGCCAACGTCGCTAGTCTTACAAAATAACTCTTTATCAGCTCATCTTCTTTCTGTTGGATGTCCTCCAGGCTTTCTCGGTTCGGCCTTCTTTCTCTTCTTCTTTTCTTTCTTTCCTCCCTTGGGTTCTTTTCCACATCTTCCATATCCTGCTCTTGGTGTTCCTGTCTCTTCCTCTTCGTAAAAACCTGCCTTGTCATGTTCAGAAGGTGGGTTATGGCTCCCCTTATTGCCCCCATCATGGTGCTCCAGCCTTGGCTGGCCCTCTCTTTCGAATTTCCTCTTGGTGTCTCTACGAAGGCGATGGGTAGTCCATGCTGTGCCCTCCTTCTCATGGCATTCAGGTAGCATTTCCTTGACACTGCTTGCTCTCCCAGTACCTCTCCTATGCCATTTGGTTTCGGGAACTTCAGCTTTTGATGGACTGTTGATGGGACTATACGATTTGGGTTAATCGTTGTACGACCCATTATCCCATTGTAAGCTCCTAATTCTTCGACCACCACAAATGTTACTTTCAATAGGAGTTGTGTCCATCCTTCACCTATGGTCACAGGGAGGGTGATTATTCCAAGGGGGAATGTTGTTGCTCCCGTGAAGCTGACCATATGGAAGTTAACAAGCCTTAGGTCTCGCTATGTCTTTCCTATTGCTCTTATCACATCGAATGAAGGATGCCCTTGGAGGTACCCCCATCCACTAGCATTATTCTCACGTTGCAACCCGCGATATCCATTGTGATTACCATGGCATCATCATGTGGGTATACCATATACTTCAAATCCTCATCCGAGAATGTTATGTTCATGTTCTCGACCGGCCTTTGGCGTTTTCCGAATTGAGGCATCTCTGTGACTTGGGCGACATAAACCTCTCTTGAGTTGGAGACCTCTCCCCCTGCTGCCGGGCCGCCATGAATGGCGTTGATGGTTAGTTTTCTATTTTGTGGTGGGGGGAGGTATTCCATTTTCTCTTTTCCCTTTCCTTTTCCGATGTACCTCGGCTGGGGACTCCTATCTCTTTTCCTTTCATCTTTGACAAAGTTCTTTAGCATGCCTTCTTGGATGTGGTTTTCAATGTCCCAGCTGCAGGTGGAAGCAATTGTCTGTGTGGTGTCTGTCGGCATTGTGGTATCCACACCATTGCTCGATGTTGTTTCCCATCTTTGTCGTCCTTTTCTCTGCCAGTGGTGTTCATCTCTTGTAAGATGACCGGGGGGTGAAGACTATGTTATGGATGCCTTGAGGCCTTTGCTGCTCATTTGTTCTTGTCCCTCCCTAAGGAATCCATGCTTGTCTTCTCGGGGCATGTTGTTGGTTCTGAGGCGGCTGGGGTTTTCCTTTTGGTGGTTTGTTCTGATTTGCCTGTGCTTCATAACCTTTCTTTAGGTTTGAGCGTGCGCGCTCCAAATTGATATAAGCTTTTACTCTCTCAGCCATTTCCTCCAGTGAGTTGATTGGCATTACCTCCACGTTGTCTGCCAGAGGTGCCCCCCGACGCCCCAGATTTCTTACGAAGGCCCGAACTATCTCTCCTTCAGATAACACTGTTGCTATGTCGGAGATGTGTTGGTTGAACCTCGTGTAGTAGCTTGCCAAACTTTCGTCATAACCTTGCTTTACATCATCCAGTGCGAAGTCTCCCTTTAGGAGTTGTGTTTCCCCTAAGTACTGCTGGATAAATTTGTCCTTCAAGTCTGCCCATGAGGTGATTGACCTCTGAGGCAGACTGAAGAACCAATATGAGGCATTTCCTGCCAGAGTTGAGAGGAATAGCATTGCATAATGGTCTTTCATCGATGTTCTTCCCAACAATGATGACTCGTGCTTCTGGATATGTTGTATTGGGTCCCCTTTCCGACATAGTCCGGGATCTAACGAGCCGTGACGTTCGGTGGAACCATTGCATTGATCAGCTCCTGAGTGAAAGGGTGTGAGGCCCTGTCTCTCAGCTTGTGCATGGCTCTTCTCTTTGAGTCTTTGATCATCTTGGCAATCAGCTATTCGATTTCCTCCTTAGTGAATGCCATTGCTGCTATGTTTTGTTGCCCTGCAATTTGGGGACCCGTATTATGTTGGTTGTTTTGAGGCTCGGCATATCCTTGGCCGTTTTGAGGTCCAGCGTATCCTTGGCCATTCTCGGGTGCCGCATATCCCTGACTGTTGTCTGCCTGGTAATTAGGGTTCCTTTGCTGGTAATATCCCCTTCCCTGGGGTTGCTGGTTCATGGTGTTAGAATATGCCTGCCTTTGTCCTCCTATCGACCTTGGAGGTGACGGTTGTTACCTTGGTTGTTCTTGTCTTACGTGTGCCCGTAGACGTTCCCTTCTTTCTAGCATTTCTTCTAATGCTGCCATTAATTCTGGGGTGATGTTGTATGTTCTTGCTTGTTGGGGTAGATGGGGTTGCGGTTGGGTCACCGTTGCTTCTGGGCGAGCATTGGTTGAGGAGTGTTGTTCCTCAGGAGGTGGATGTTCCTCGTTTCCTTCTCTCTCCCGTTCCCTTTCAATGTAGGGGTGAGCAAATATCCCGAGAGGCTCAAAATCCCGCCCATCTCGCCCTGGCCCGTCCCAGAAAGCCCGTCCCAAAAATGTGCCCAAGCCCTAATGGGCGGGACTTTTCTTCTCAACTAGGGCTAGGGCTAGGGCTTTTTTACGAAGTCCCAAAAGACCCGTCCCGTCCCTTTTTGCTAACTAATCAGCTATAAACTATAGTTAGTTAAGTTAACTTTAGTGATAGCTCGGGTTGAAGTTCCATTTGATATGGGATTTGCATTTATAACTTGTTATGTGAGAATTGTTAGTGACTTTGTGTTAGAGTCTTGGTAAAACTTAGTTTTGGAGTCTTTGGTGAACTATTTTGGAGAACCAAGTTATGTGTTGAACTTGATGTTCTTACGAGTGACAAAATGTTTGAGTGATTTTGGTGTTTTATGGTGAACTTTGTGGTATCTGTTGAACTTTGTTGTTGTTCTGTGTTTGGTTATGGTTTAAGTAAATTGAGTATGATTTTTTTTTTTTTAACTTGGATGGGAATTTGGGTTTGTCCCATTTGTCCCTAGTCCCTGTAGTCCCGTGACGGGCGGGCCTTTTCCTACTAGCTAGGGCTCGGGACAGGGCTCGGGACAGCCATTAAGTGACCCTAGTTTTAGGGCTTGGGCCATTTTATAGAAAAAGTCCGCCCATCCGTCCCATGCTCAGCCCTACTTTCTGGCTAACCACCGGAACTTGCCTATTCCGCCCTGGTGGTGGTTGGTTGTTTTCTCCCGTGGGTGGTTGTCTGCTTGGCCCCCCCAACTTGCCTTCTTGTTGTTGCCATTGATCGCAAGTAGTAGCAACGTGCTTCTTGTTCGAATCCGGTAGACGGCGCCAGTGTTTACACACGAGTGTTTGTTGTGGGCTTCTCCTTCTCAATCTTCTCCTTAATGGGCTTCTTCTTCCCGGTCTTCTCCTTCTTGGGCTCTTTCGTG
The DNA here is from genome assembly GCA_036873135.1 of Clarkia xantiana subsp. parviflora. Taxonomy (NCBI): domain Eukaryota; kingdom Viridiplantae; phylum Streptophyta; class Magnoliopsida; order Myrtales; family Onagraceae; genus Clarkia; species Clarkia xantiana. The sequence goes on along the minus strand of JAPTYO010000012.1, from coordinate 10,325,504 downwards.
CTCGGATTCTCTTCTTCCTTCCTTGTTTACCTGCAAAAAGGGCACCGGGGGGTCCCGGTAAGCCCACTCCGTAGCTTAAGTTAGTCGAGAGCTTCTAGAGAGAGGGTGAGCTTAGAGAGAGAGAGAGAGAATACCTTCAAATGAGGGGATGGGCTCTCTATTTATAGAGTTTCTATTGGACCACCCCGGTTCCATTGGTTCCCTGGTCCGGTTGTGGTGGGTTCATAATTATAAGTTACCTTTGACCCCGGTTCGACCGGAACACCTTGATCGGGTTAACCGAGCAAGATCCTTCTTGTTCGGGTTATTCGAGCAAGATCCTTCTTGCTCGGGTAACCCAAGAAAGGGTCCCTTGCTTGGGTGCCCCCGGGTGGTCTTTCCACCCGGGGTCTTCCCGAGTGGATTTTACCACTGGGATATTTTCCGAGCCTATGTGATGGGCCCCGGGTGTCCGTGTTCCAAGTCTTGAATTATATTAGGTTATGGCCCATTTGTCGGGTCCAATTAATAATAGCTTGGGCGTATATACACCAAAACACAACCGGTTTCGAAAGACGTGGTCACTGGGCCTTTTTGTTCAGCCCTACGCTCGTACGCCGGGAAGAGAGCATTGAGTCTGGGCTTAGATATGAGTTCTGAGTCAGTGAGGATACTTTAGGTGCCTCTTCATAAGGCTCCTGGGATCAATCACACGCTCGAGGTGAAGAAGTTTGCGCCCGCCAGAATCACGAGGATTCCTTCCTAGCACAACCGAGCTATGACCCCGTGGTCTAATGTGGCACGCGTAATATGAAGCACGCGTTGATAGCATACCTGAACCTTGTGGGTTGACAGGAAAGGGATATGTCAATCATGCTATCACAGATTCTCATCTGGCCCAGAATGTGGCATGATGATGAACGAAGTTCATCACGGCGATATGCAAAACGAATATCACGTCGAGTTACTTCGAAACTAGATAATTATTTTTGATTAATCAGGTTTATCCTCTGACTCTTAGCCAGTCTTTCTTGGTAGAGGCCTCCATCCACCGCAAGAATACCGTACATGTGTGATTAGTTAAGGCCCACATTCGACATAGTTTGGAAGATGATTGTGTCCTCCTACGACTTAGTTTATAGACCGTAAATCTGATGTAATCAAAATATTATGACGTCGATTGATCATAAACTCAGTTGCAATTATTTCGCTTACAAAATGTAATTTTCTAATATCAAAATGTTATCACAGATACATGCCATTTCTAAACCCTACGCAATCCAAGCAGTTTTACGTGCTTTTCGAATATCTCCCTGCGTAGTGGTTTAGTTAATGGGTCCGCAATCATATTATCAGTGGAAAAGTATTCCATAGTGATTATATTGTCTGCTACCATAGATTTAGCATAGAAATATTCACATCAATGTGTTTGGTCCTACTATGGTACTTCGGATTCTTAACTGCCGCAATGGCTGCTTGACTGTCAGAGAAGACCTTCATAGGTTTATTCTCAACATCACCACCAAGCAGTGCAGTTAGAAGCCTTTTGAGCCAGACCGCTTCTTGTGCATTCTTAGAGAGAGCTACGCATTTTGATTCCATCGTGGACAGCGCGACACAGGTTTGTTTATTGCTCGTCCATGAAATGGAGGAACACTCCCCCTGTGATGGACTTACGATCATCCGGATCGCCACCATGGGGTAGCCCGATCTCTAGAAATTTTAATGCCTAAGATGTACGTGGCTTCTCCCATGTCTTTCATCTCAAATACAGATGCCAACCAGGACTTTGACTTGTTCATAAAACTCACGTCGATTGCGACAGTGAGTATGTCGTCCACGTATAAGGTTAAGATGACATACTTAGACCCGGAGGTCTTATAATACACGCACGGATCCTCGTGAAGATTTACAAATCTGTTTTCTACGATTTCCTCGTGGAATCTGCGGTACCATTGCCGAGATGACTGTTTAAGACCGTAAATGGACCTTCGGAGTTTACAAACTTTACGTTCGTTACCAGGAGTAATGAAACCCTCTGGTTGCTCCATGTAGATCTCTTCCTCCAAGTTTCCTTGGAGGAATGTGGTCTTAACATCCATTTGGTGCAGCTCGAGATCGAGACATGCAACCAAGGCAAGAATGGCCCGTGCTGTGGTGTAACGCACAGTGGGTCAGCATGTTTCGTCAAAGTCCACTCCATGAAGTTGGGTATATCCTTTCGCAATAAGTCGGGCTTTGTATCGCTCGACCTTTCCATCAGCAGTGAGATTCAATTTAAGAACCCACTTAGCTCCTATGGCTCTACGGTTAGTAGGTAAATCAACCAAAGACCATACCGAATTGGCTTTCATTGATGAGATTTCTTCCTCCATTGCATTCCTCCATTCCTTTGCTTGAGGTCCTTCCAACGCTTGTTGAACCGTTACTGGTTCGTCAACAGATGTTAGAGTGAAGATTTCTCCTCTCCCGATGGGATACTTCCTAGGAGAAGTTCAATGCCTTTGACTACGTCTAGGCTCGTTCCCCCATCTTGATTTTGAACGCTACTCCCACTTGGGACAATGCTTCTAATCGGAAAGGAGGAACGTGGAGTTTGTGATAGTTGAGTCGGAGGGGACCTACAACGCGATTATCGGGAGAACTACCATCAACCCCCTGATGGCAGTTGCCTTGACAGTTCATCAGAAGATGAAGTTCCCGACTGACCATGGAGTCGGAGAGGTCAAGGGCGACCAGGTGGCTTCCAGAAAATGTTATGTCAACGCCACCTGAAGGAGGAGACGAGAGGCCATGACTGTCCTCCAGACAGATGCTGATCCTAGAGAGGAGTTTGGGCGTCCCGCCCCCGTGGAGGATCTGAAGGAAGTCGAGATTGACGGACCTCAGAGAAAAGTAAAAATCGGGTCCGCTATGACCGAAGAGACAGCCCGAGAGTTGATCGATCTGCTGAAAAAGTTCAAGGAGCAGTTTGCCTGGTCCCCGAGTGACATGCCAGGAATCAGCCCCGACGTGATTGTGCACGAACTGAAGATTGATTCCGCGATCAAGCCTATCGCACAGAAGAGGCGTCCGATGGGCACAGACAAAAGGATTGCAATCCAGCAGGAGGTGGGCAGGTTGCTCGATGCTGGGTTTATCAAGGAGCTCCGATTCCAGACCTGGGTTGCTAATCCGGTACTGGTGAAGAAGAGCAACGGGAAGTGGCGAATGTGCGTTGATTTCCGCGACATGAATAAGGCTTGCCCGAATGACTGTTACCCGCTCCCGAGAATCGACCAGCTGGTGGATGCCACGTCAGGGCATGAGCTGTTGAGCTTCATGGATGCATACTCGGGCTATAACCAGATCAAGATGGCTAAAGAAGACGCTCCTCGCACAGCATTCTATGCAGACAGTGACATCTATCACTACGATGGCATGCCTTTCGGGTTGATCAATGCCGGGGCAACCTACCAACGGATGGTGAACAAGCTGTTCGGAGATATGCTAGGGGAGACCATGGAGGCTTACGTGGATGACATGCTGGTGAAGTCCCAACAAGCTGAGGATCATGTGCACAACCTAGCCATGGCGTTTGAGCGGATGAGGCTTCATCAGGTTCGCTTAAACCCAACAAAATGCGCCTTCGGAGTCCACTCAGGGAAATTTTTGGGCTTTATGGTGAGCCAAAGAGGAATTGAAGTGAACCCCGAGAAGCTGAGGGCGATCGAGGAGATGCAGTCTCCGATAAACCATCGGGAGGTGCAAGTACTGAATGGCCGACTGGCTGCAATGAATCGCTTCTTGTCCAAGGCAAGTGACCAATCAATGCCATTTTTTGAAGTCCTGAGGGCCAACAAGAAGTTTGAGTGGACCGCCAAGTGTGAAGAAGCGTTCCAAGCACTCAAGCAGCACCTTCCCACTCTCCCGCCGTTGGCGAAACCGGTTCCAGGCGAGCCACTCTACCTTTATTTGGCTGTTTCTGAATTTTCCATTAGCTCTGTGTTAGTGAAGGTTGTCGAGGGTAATCAAGTCCCCGTTTATTATGTAAGCAAGGCGTTTGCCAAGTATGAAATGAATTACCCCGCCGTTGAGAAGTATCTCTTTGCGTTGATTATTACTGCTCGGAAGTTGAGGCCTTACTTCCACACGCATGAGATCACTGTGTTGACAAATCAGCCTCTGAAGCATTTTTTGAACCGACCTGATGCGTCAGGGAGATTAGTGAAATGGGCAGTCGAGCTTAGTGAGTTTCGTATACACTTTGCTCCGAGAACGGCTATTAAGGGCCAGGCATTGGCAGATTTCATAGCAGAGTCTACAGCCCCCGATCTAGAAGAAGCGGGCCCTGTAGAGGGGGCAACCATGGAGGTCCCGATAGCAGAACAACCAGAGATGGCAGAGCAATCAGAACAGCCAAACGAGGAAAATACCTGGGAGATGTACACGGATGGCTCCTCGAGTTTAGATGGATCAGGAGCAGGGTTTGTATTAATACCACCAGATGAAGGTGAACCGCTTCGATATGCTTTGGCTTTAACATTTAGGGCCACGAACAACGAAGCTGAGTACGAGGCTCTTATCACGGGCCTGAAAATTGCCAAAGGTACGGGAGTCGCTCACTTGAGAGTGAAGTGTGACGCGGCCCTGATTGTAAACCAGGTTCAAGGGCGATACGAGGCGAAGAGCCCGATGATGAGGAAGTACCTGCGCGAGGTGCAAGCCTTGAAGGAGAGTTTTAAAAGCTTCGACATCGAGGCGATCCCGAGGGAGGAAAACGTGGAGGCAGATGCCTTGAGCAAATTTGCCCTGGGGGCACCCTTGGAGGAAAATCGGAAGGTGCACTTCTTGGAGAAGGTGATCTTGTCGACCACCGACCCGACACAGGTGTGTGTTATTGAAGCAGGATCGGAGGAGGAGCCCACTTGGATGACCCCGATAGTCGCGTATCTGACTACGGGGGCAGTCCCCGATGATAAAGTAGTAGCTGACAGGATACGTCGGATCGCGGCTAATTACGTGATGCTGGACAATCAGCTATACAAGAAAGGCTGGTTCTCGACTCCGTACTTGAAGTATGTGGCTGAGCCTGACACAAATCGAATCCTGAAAGAGGTGCATGAAGGGGTCGCGGCTTGTCATGAAGGGTCCCGATCCATTATGAGGAAGGTGCTGAACTTGGGCTATTATTGGCCTACGATGAGCAAGGAGGCGACGGCGTTGGTCCGGTCCTGTGACGCGTGCCAGAGGTACGCCCCGAGTATTGTGGCTCCGACTGCTAATCTGACATCCATCAGGAGCGCTTGGCCCTTCGCGCAGTGGGGCATCGACTTGGTGGGACCTCTTCCACAAGCACAAGGTCAATGTAAGTATTTGCTTGTAGTTATCGATTATTTTTCGAAATGGATAGAGGCAAAGGCATTGGCCAGAACGACGGGGAACCAGATCGTCAAGTTCCTCCAGACCCATATTGTGTCCAGATACGGGATTCCTAAGGTGGTGATCAGCGACAATGGTCCACCAATTAACGGGTCTCAGGTGAAGGAGTATCTGGAGGAGTTGAATATCGAGCATCGGACAGCTTCTGTACGCCATGCTCAGACTAATGGCCAGGTGGAATCCGCCAAAAAAATCGTGATGGATGGTCTGAAGAAGAGGGTCTATGCCTTGAAGGGCAAATGGCTGAACGAGCTGGAAAACGTGCTTTGGGCCATTAGAACGACACCCAAACGAGCAACTGGGGAGACTCCGTTTGGCCTTGTTTATGGCACGGAGGCTGTGGCTCCCGTGGAGGTGGCTGTGGCGTCCCATGGGATGAGATATTACGAGCCTTTGACGAATGATGAGATGAGACGTCTAGATTTGGACTTGCTCGAAGAGAAGAGGCGAGAAGCCGACGAAGTCCAGGCTCGAATGCGTTTGGCGACGGCCAGGTATTACAATCGGCGAGTCAAGTCCCGACAATTCTTCGTCGGGGAGCTGGTTTGGCGCCGCAACGAGTTTACCCTTTTGGATCGAATCAGCAAGATGTCACCAAAATGGGAAGGACCTTACAAGGTCGTGGGAATGCCAGCTCCAAATGCGTACAAGTTGAAAGACCTCGATGGCAGAGCGTTAAAGCATTCTTTTAGTGGCGAACACTTGAAGAAACACCATGCTTGACGAAAAGTCGCCTTAAGTGGTGCCCGATGAAAAGTCGCCTTAAGTGGTGCCCGATGAAAAGTCGCCTTAAGTGGTGCCCGATGAAAAGTCGCCTTAAGTGGTGCCCGATGTAAAATCACCTTAAGTGGTGTATGTTATTTATCGTTTGATTCGAATGTTAGCAAGTTTTGTGCCATCAATGAATAAAGAGATTGCTTCCGATCAAAATTATTCTTAGATTTATTATAAACGTTACTTAGTCGCCTTGAGTGGTGCATGAGAAAAGTCGCCTTGAGTGGTGCACGAGAAAAGTCGCCTTGAGTGGTGCATGAGAAAAGTCGCCTTGAGTGGTGCACGAGAAAAGTCGCCTTGAGTGGTGCATGAGAAAAGTCGCCTTGAGTGGTGCACGAGAAAAGTCGCCTTGAGTGGTGCACGAGATTAAGTCGTCTTAAGTGATGCACGAGATTAAGTCGTCTTAAGTGATGCACGAGATTAAGTCGTCTTAAGTGACGCATGATCCTTAGATTTACTCTAAGTGTTGTTAAAGTCGTCTTAATTGATGCACGAGATTAAGTTGTCTTAAGTGATGCACGAGATTAAGTCGTCTTAAGTGATGCATGAGATCAAGTCGTCGTAAGTGATGCGCGACTCTTGGATTTATTCTAAGTATTGGAAAGACGCCTTAAGTGGTGCATGATGGTAAGTCACCTTAAGTGGTGCAAGTTGGTAAATCGTCTTAAGTGATGTGTGAGAATATCTTAAGTGTCGAGGTTTCGACTTAAGTAAGTATAGTAAAGTCACTTTGAGAAGTGCAATGAAAAATCGGAACTAAGAATGTCTGATATTAATGGGGCTCAAAGGCCCGATGATCACAAAAAGAGGAAAATACAAGGACTCTAAAGATAAGCAGTTAAACTTGGTCCTTGTTGGCGGCATCAACGGGAGCAGGGTCCACGAGGTTTGTGACAGAAAGCTCCACAGGGTCAGCCGCTGGAGGGTCGACTATCGGGGCCATGGGATCAAGGAGTTTTTGATGAAGAAGTAGCTCCTCTTCACTCTGAACTTGTGGTATGCATTTCCTGCCTTGAGCATCGGCTTCTCTGGTGGAGATGATGCATCCCTCCCGGAGAGCTGCATCGTAAGCAGTGCTGGAAATCTCGTTCAGAGCATAGTCGAAGTTGAAGGGCTTCCTTCCCCCGGAACCAGATCCACTGTCTGAAATTAGCCACGGCAAGGAAAGGCACATTGGGTTTTTCCGGGAAATTACAAACAAACCAAGCAAAGATGAAGGGGATAGGCAAACAATAAGGAAGAAACCCTTACCAGACATGATGATTAGAGGTTGTAAGAACGAAATTGATGTTGCCGGAAAGGTGATCGGAGGAACACTAAGGTCTTCGGAATTGCAGAGCTTGAATTTGCAGAGAAGTTGCAGAGAGCTTTTGAAAATTCGGAGATGGTAAAAGGAAACTGTACCCTGGGTGAGGTTTTATAGGCGAAGAGGACAGTCGAAAGGGCACTTTGATCTGAATCGTCGAAGTTGAAGCGTTCTGATCTGGACCGTTGAGATGAGACGTGCAGAATGGTAACAGGTGCAATGATGAAATAGCCTGAAAAGCACTTTTCAGAAAAAGCAGGCGCGAAAAATCAGGCACAGGTACTGAGGACGTCATCTACTGCATTTGATGGCCGGGGAAGTGAGGAGTCCTCTCGGATTTGGCAGTTATCCACAAGGTATTGAGGAAACGTGAACGAGAAGACTTGTACTAAGTGACTATGCCAAGGGAAAAGATCCCCGACTTCGACGTCGGGAGGTCGGGAGTTGAAAGACACGACAAACTGTAAGTCCCTCATGTCTTGGGGTCAAATGATGGGTTCCGCTATGGCCGTTAGGCCCTTTAACGGCGAGAAAACTGCGAACAGGCCCACTGGGCCCTAAATGGAGGTCAAGATGACCCAGGCGAAGGGTCCCGACAGAGGGAGTCCCGATGATGAAAGGTCCTGACAGAGTCGGTCCCGATAGGTGAGATGGAAGCTCCCGATGAGAAGCCTTTAAGTAGGCCCCGATGACGAATCCCTGAGAATGATTGACCCTATCACGATGACGAGGGGCCCCGAGCGGTGACACAACGAGATAACTCTGGAGTCCCCGATGTTAGTCGGGACTTGCTATCAGAGGATGAGGCCGAGATACGCGGGGCGTGGCCGAGATACGCGGAGCGTAGCTAAGATACGCGGAGCGTTGCCGAGATACGCGGGGCGTGGCCGAGATAAGCGAGATCATGGCCTAGATAGGCGGGATCGTGCCCGAGATACGCGGAATACGGGCTAACCACCCCAATGGTTCACCAGGTAACTGAGGTACCTCTCCGCCTATAAAAGGGCAGAGGCTACCTCAGATCAATTACGTTTTTGAGATACGTTACTTGAGATTACTGCTTGCCAGTCCACACGAGATACTCATTTAAGCATCGGAGAGGGATTCTGGGTCACCGCCCGGTCTATCCCCTCTTGCAGGATTGCGTGGAGCAAAGGAGCTAGGATCGCCGTCAAAGATCGTACCGGAGTTCCACCGTGATCCAACATAGCTGTCCAAGCTTTCTTCCATAATTGTTATAAGTGGGTGCAGGATTGCTGCCATGCCGTTTCCATATTTCAGGAATAGGGCATCCCAGATGTCCTTTGTAATTGGAACATTCTTATACTCAACATGGAATTCCTAAGACATCTCAGCCAGCAATATCTTCTTTGCTTTCATGTCATCTTGCTACCACTGGAAATGGGCATATGCCAGGTCTTTGGTGAGACCGGCATCTGGACAACTCATGGATTTCTGAATGTAGCCTACCAAGCCATTATCCTCCAACAGTGCATTGACGCGCTTGCTCCACGAGTCGTAGTTGGTCTCAATCAGAAGCTCATTAGCACAAGATGTTGATATCTATGTTGTAATTCGTTACTAAACACGTTGATTATAATGCCAAAATCAGGGAGACAATAACATTTTGAGAAAGAATTGCATACATCAGATATCTATTAAGATTGAATCTGACAAATAATGATTCATCAGTCATCTAAACCAACCGACCACCAGTAAACCAATGGAAGATGGCTGTGAAAGAGTTCACATTACCGTCGTTTTCAATCAAATAGATCAGTCTTTTAAAATGGTTTTAATCGTAAATTACCGGAACAGGAATTTTAAAACAATCATGTCCGATCTTGGCTTTCCCAAGGCCCTTTTTATTTTGGAAAAATATTCCGATGAATTCACTCATGCATATATAATTCTACTATCCATGCAAATTATCATATGCTAGTAACATTCATCATACAAACCACATTCATGCTTACGCGTCATGCGTCTAATGTTTCGAGGAACTCATGCTTGCATACATAATTATACTTCCATGTAAATTATCAAATGCAACTACATCCTCAACATTCTAGCATACGTGTCAAACATGAAAATTTCACAACAATCATACATATTTGGCGACTGGTTTTCAATTTTAAAATAATTTTAAACATTAGGGGCTGATTTGCAATTCATGCCTATATTCAATCATGCAGCATTCTAGACATGAATCCTAAGCATTTCCAACCATCACAGCATGTCTATCCTAATGCGCATTCCATATATTTAACCAGGGCTCAGCCCACAATATGCAATATCCAGCTAGCTTGACTCAGTCAAGACAACATTTCTAATCAGTGTTATCAGGACCGGACCGGCGGTTCGACCGGGTTCGAACCGGAACCGGAGCCCTCTATGGTCCGGTTCGCGAAATTCCAGAGGATGTAAGCGAACCCGGTTCGAAAGGCTGGTTCGGAAACCTTAACTTAAAAATTTAAAAAAAAAAAAAAAACCACGACTCAACAGAAAACCCTACCTCTAAAGTCCACCAAATACAGAGCGCCGCAACACAACAATAATATGAATGCTCTTGAGGTGGAAGCGTCTTCTAACATGACAAGAGGCCCCAAGTCCTTCCCGCCGGAAAGGACGAGCTGCTGCTCGAGAATCGACTGGATCCACCACGGAAAGCGACAACGACGACGACAGAGTGGTAAAGCTGTTGCGAACAGGCCGAGCTGGAGCTGCTCCGTTTACGATTGTGGTAGCTGGTGTTGGGAGCTGCTCCGGATGAAGGTGGTGAGGGAAGAGAAACGCCAGGAGGGGCCACGGAAGAGATCGGTTTTGGTGAGGATGCGAAGTTGAGACACGTTCTGAGCTTGAGGTGCTCGGAGGTGGCCCGGGAAGGGTTGAAGGTGGAGAAGAGGGACTCGCATAGGGATTAGGGAGCACCTGAGCTTTTTTGGGATGACGATGTGGTGGATGGGTAGACATCAAAGGAGATGGGGTTATACATTTAGGATGGATTTGATAATAATTGAAGAGGAAGAGAATTTAGGATGGGAAAGATTGGGGATGGGAGAGGAGAGAAGGGAAATAGTGAAGAACTCTTTTGAGAAAAAAAAATAAAAAGGAAGGGGAACTGGGAAAGTCTGCTCTCCTGTGCGCCTGTACCATTTATTGTCAGATCCGTTCGGACCGGGTTCGAACCGGTGAACCGGGAACCGGCACCCTCACCGGTTCGGTGTCCGGTCCGGTTATGATAACACTGTTTCTAATCATGCATTAATATATATTGAATAATAAACAATTGCAATTCAGCCCTCTAATTATACCAGTCCCACAAACATATATCTCTGAGATCCATCCCCATAATCGAAACAAGGCATAAAGGTTAGCAAACATTGAGCACTGTTTAGGCCTATTAAGGTTCAAAATATTTGGATTTTAAAACTTGACCACCCTATTTTATTTAATTTAATTGACTTGAATTAGGTTTTGAAAATCATTTCGGTTCAGTCAATTTCTGTCCGGTTTGGTCCGATCTGAAATATCCGGTTTGGGTCCGGTTCGGATAAATCCGGTTCATTCCGGTTTTAATTTTAAATCTGGTTTGGTCCGAACCTGTCCAATTAAAAATAGGGTTCGGTTCGATTCAACACACAAAACTGGTTCAGTTAGATCCACTTAATTATCCCGGTCCGACCGAATAGGTCGAACCGATTGAGAAAACCCAGTTCGATTTAAATTCGTCCCGGTTTGACATATTGGACCGGCCCAATAATTAAAATTTAAAAGGTTGGACTGAAATGTTTACTTGTGGCCCAAGTAAGGTTTTAAAGTCCAAAAATATTTTACTTAGCCACCAAGTAACATTAATTATATAAAATAATTTTCAGTATTAAATATATATAAATTTCGGCCAATAATATAACATATATATATATTTATTGCTAAGATTTTATCTTTAAGATTAAATCAATCAACAATATATATATATGAAAAAAAAATCGGCTATCACATAAATATATATATTTTATTTATTCACAATATCTTAAATAGGGAAACTAATATACTGACAATATATTTTCTCAATATTTTAGGTAACTAAAATCTATCAATAATATCTTTAACATATTTAAATATTTAGATATATTGATAGTTATATATATTTCTATATATTAATGTGAATCTATCCAAATGTTCCCAATAATAGATATATTGTTACCTTAATTAAAAAATTAAAATATGGTAAACAATATAATTTTAAAATAGTGGCCGAAATTTACTAGCTTGGTGACCAAGCAATTAAAAAATTTACCTAGTAAATTCATTAAAATTTCGGCACAAACACCATATTGGGAACAAGTGGTCAAATTTTAACATCAAATTTTAATAAGATCTACAATCCAATGTTTGATTTTGATAAATATCACATTTTTCTTGAAGATCATGAACATCAAATTAACCAAGAACATCATGAAAATTTCAGATTCACCAACAACCCCAAAAAATCGAAAATTTAAAATTTTCTTTTAAAATTTTTGGCTTTCATCTTTAAGTTTCAAGAACATCAATTTATCAAAATCATAAACTCCTTACACGAGCTCTGATACCATTGTTAGATTACGGAGAGTAATCACTACGTACATTAAAACGTAGTACATGCTAGTAATCGAATTTACACAGCGGAAGATTCGCACATACCTCAAACAATGTCAATCGCCCAAAGATCGTTCCTGCAACGAGTTCACAATCCTCCGGTCGGTAACCGTAGAGGTTCTGGTATATAAATTGATTAGGGATAGATAGCCGCTAGATTAGGATTGATGCACCAAAAAATATAAAAAGAAGATTGGAATTTGGAAATATATAAGTAATTATTAAATAAAGGGTTAAATGTATTTTTCATACTATAAGTTTGAGCGATTTCTACTTTTGGTACCACTTGTTTTTTTTTTTTCCGTCTAGTTTTGGTACAAACTTTTGGACAAAGTATAGTTTTCATACATCTGTTAACTTTCCGTTAGTTTTTCTGTTAAAATGTCATGTGTCGTGCACGTGACTACCCTAAACTTTTGAATTTGTTTCAATTTAGTCCATCTAATGCATCTCTAACTTTTATTTTGTTCAATTTAGCCCTAAAATTTCAAAATCGAACCCTTGACCCAAATTGACATAGCCGGACCTAGCCTAGGGCTAGGTCCAACCCTGGGTCGGGTTCGCCGGATCCAGACTAACCTGACCCAGGGTCGGGGTCGCCGGACCTAGCCTAGGGCTAACCGGACCCTGGGTCGGACCTAGCCCTAGGCTAGGTCCGGCTATGTCATTTTGGGTCAAGGGTTCGATTTTGAAATTTTAGGGTTAAATTGAACAAAATAAAAGTTAGGGATTCATTAGATGGACTAAATTGAAACAAAATCAAAAGTTTAGGGCGGTCACGTGCACGACACATGACATTTTAACAGAAAAACTAACGGAAAGTTAACGGATGTATGAAAACTATACTTGGTCCAAACGTTTGGTACCAAAACTAGACGGAAAAAAACAAGTGGTACCAAAAGCAGAAATCATGAAAATACATTTAACCCTTTATTTAATAATAATTACTTATATATTTCCAAATTCCAATCTTCTTTTTATATTTTTTGGTGCATCAATCCTAATCTGGCGGCTATCTATCCCTAATCAATTCCTCGTCTATATATTGTGATAATTAAATGGGTAAGCGCCTCTTCAATTTCCCTACATCCGCAGAGAAAGAGAGCCTTTTCTTCAAAGCGTAGCTGTTGTTTGGTGAATCACCGACGATGTCGTCTCCGAAAACGATAACCCTGAAGAGCTCCGACGGCGACTCCTTCGACGTGGAAGAGGCGGTGGCTCTCGAGTCCCAGACCATCAAGCACATGATTGAAGACGACTGCGTCGATAACGCCATCCCTCTCCCCAATGTCACAAGCAAGATCTTGTCCAAGGTCATTGAGTACTGTAAGAAGCACGTCGAGTCGGTCAAGTCTGAAGAGCGCGCTGAGGATGAACTCAAGTCTTGGGACACCGAATTCGTCAATGTTGATCAGGCTACACTGTTCGATCTCATCCTGGTGAGTGGACCACCATACAACCCTAGTATTTTAGCTCATTCCCTTAACACCTAAATTATCTAAGGAGTTTGCGTTTGTTATACCACGGATCCGACTTTACTTTGAGGTGCTTCAATCTGGCCGTAATATCTGAGCTGAATGAATTTTTTTTTTCCACGAAATAGATTTTACATAAAAAAAAATTGTCATAATCTGCCCTCTGTTGATTAACCCTTGCCTTAGATTTCTAGGGTTTGTTGATTCACCCAGGTGTGTGTAATTCATCCTGGGAACTGCTTTATAATGTAAAATTGAAATCGGTTTGCTCCCTAATTCGGCTTATTTGTTTCTCTCTCTCAAGGAGATCTATCTGTTCTGAAATAGAATTGAGGCAAAAATGCTACAATAGAACTTGAAGTAAATGATCATTCTTAGTCTTGTGTGATATTTGCAATGTAGGATTTGTATGCCTTAAAAAACTTATATGATGGTTATATCATTCCTGGATAACACTATATGATTGATTTGTTATGGGGTAATGTGATTGTGATGTGGATATTTTGATATGATATTGGCAGGCTGCAAACTATCTGAACATCAAGGGATTACTGGATCTGACTTGCCAGACAGTGGCAGATATGATAAAGGGAAAGACTCCAGAGGAGATCCGCAAGACCTTCAACATAAAAAACGACTTCACACCCGAAGAGGAGGAAGAAGTCAGGAGGGAGAACCAGTGGGCTTTCGAGTGAGTACTGAGTGAAACCCAGCTCTTATTAGCTCTAGTAGTAGTGCAATTGCACCATCCTCAGTAGTAGTAGTAGTCTTAGTTAGTGTGTCTGGTAATCAACATCTGCGCTTGGCTTGATAAATAAATTATGGGGAATGATATGCTTGCTTGAATTTGTCCAATCTTCGTGCAGATTAAAAGTCTTGCTCTCTCGAGTTTTTTCGTATTACTTGGTTGATGACCACCGTTTTATCTTGATTGCCAAAGTGATCCGTCCTTGATTAATTAATGATGTGTAACTGATCCCCCATCATCACTAACAAATTGCTGAGAAGCTTAGTTTGTGATTTACACTACGTTTAGATTGTTGAAGACAACGGATGATAATTGATGCGAGGAGATGAAGGATAACTTGTTTTGTGAGAGCAGGCTAAACTGATTAAAAGGAATTTACAACATTTTATCTTTGTCACTAAACATACATCTACTACAATTCAGAAAAGATTAGTTTTGATATTTGATGGAGGGGAAAAAAAAATTCCATTGCCGGGAATCGAACCCGGGTCTCCTGGGTGAAAGCCAGATATCCTAACCGCTGGACGACAATGGACTCGATGATAATAGACTTGAGCTATTCAATTTATATTATACCATAAATTTCTAACCCACCAACCACTTAAGAACTACATCTTGACTGAAACCAAAACGCATTCGACGACCCGGCTGTGGCCCCACTCGGAACCACCACCTTCGCCGCCGACGAGATGAAGAAGACAAAGTAGAATTGACGGCGGCAGTAGTAGCATACACTACATCGGCGGATCTAGGAATTAGATAATGGACAACATATTGAAAAAAAAAAATTGCGCAAAAAAGTTATTGCAAAAAAAAAAGGGTTAATAACTAAAAAACTGTCCAATGTTTACCCTATGTTAAAATTAGGTGTCTGAAGTTTGAAATGTTAAAATGGACTGTCCCAAGTTTCATTTTTGTTTAAATTTGGTGTCTTTGTGCGTCTTTTCATCTCCATTCAATCATTTTCATCAACCCACCAACCCAATCATAATCCATCACTCTTTACTTTTCACAAAATCGTCAAATTTCACCTAAAAATTGAATATTAAAAAAAAAAATTCTAAAAGAGTGGTGTGGAGCCATTTTCCAAGGAAAATAGAGCGAGATTTACTTGCCTGGATGTGACCAACGTTTTAGGTGACGGTCCCGGCAAGATGACGAGAAGGGAATGTGTATGAGAGCTCGAATTTGACAAACAGATTCGTCGGAATTGACTTCTCTAAAGTAATCACACCGAGACACAAAATTTCAACAAAAATGAAACTTGGGACACTCTATTTTAACATTTCAAACTTCGGACACCTAATTTTAACATAGGGTAAACATTGGACAGTTTTTTAGTTATTAAAATATGACTGGAAATTTATTATATATTAAATTGTAATACATTATAAAGTTTGACAATTAAATGAATGGTTAATTACAAATTTCTAGTTCATACTTAAGCACTCAGACAAATTGCTACTTAACAATTTATTAGCATAGGTTTCACTTTACGACAAATTTCAAGTTGACATTTTTTTTTTACAATTTATTAGTTTCGATTTCGTTTTGTGGAAAATTTACAAGCTCTGATTTCCTTTTTTGTACAATTTTTCAGGTCAAGTTTCATCATGCGGACGATTTGCGAACTACCAAATTGTTCACAAAGTAAAATAGCAAATTCTACACAAAGTGAAAGTCGAATTATAAAAAAAAAAAAAAAAAACCAGCTAACAAATTGTTCACAGATAGAAACCCGGCTTAACAAATTGTCCAAAAAATAAAATTTCAAATAGAAATTTATCTAAATGTCCAAACGCGAGATAACAGTTTACAAGATAATCAATTTGATATAAATAATTTAGTCAATTTCTTGACTTACTTATAATACTGTAAACTCTTATACTATTTAATTAGGTATAAATATAAAAAATAAAGATGGACAAAATTTCTCCTTTTATATAGTTTGCATCCGCCACTGGTAGCATAGACTATTGTAGTCACCACAGGCTCAACTGAAGCCGCGACTTTTAAACCATTTTTTTTTTTATATTTTAAACCTACTCGTTCCTATATCTACATAACATATATAGATATTATACACGATTAAGAACTTATTTAAGGTTTCAAGTTTACCCTATGTTTCTTTTTTGTGTCTTATGATCAAATTGTTGCTTTTGAGTGTCCTAGGTTTCATTTCGGTTGCTTTTCGGTATCTCAGTCTGATTAACTTAGAGAAACCAATCCCGACGAAACTAACTGTTAAATTTGGGCTCCCATGCACGCTCCCTTCCCATCACCTTCCTAGGACCATCATCTGAGAAGCTAGCCACGTCCACGCCGGTAATTCTGCTTCGTTGTCACTGGTAATTGCTCCACACCACTCTGTCGAAAACCATATCTTTTAGATGTTCAAGTTTGGAGAGAAATTAGGCGATTTTATGAAAAGTAGAGAGTGAGAGATTATGATAAGGTGACTAAGTTGATGAAAAAGACTAAAGGGAGAGGAAAATACGCGCGGAGACACCGAAAGACAACCAAAATGAATCATGGGACACCTAAAAGCAAGAATTTTATCCCGAGACACCAAAAAAAAACTTGAAACACTAAATAGGCTCTTAACCCTATTATATATACTCATAGCCATATTAGAATATATATATATATAATATTTTTATCCATACATAATATACGTAATTGTTATATACTTCTAAAAAGGTAATATACATTTTTTGTGGTAAAAGTAGCCATATTATTAAAACAAGCAAAGCACATACAACATATAACAAAATGGGCATAACAACTTGCCCGAATTCAAGTACGAAGGAAACGACATCCAGTCGGGATAGGTGGATATAACCAAATTTCTGATACATAATAAACAAGATGCCTAGAAGCCCAAACCAAAAACAGGTAATACAGTATAACTGAAAATAAGAAACGCAAACAGACTACAAACGGTAATGTCCATGAAATACCCAAAGAAGGTAAAGACGCTAGTGAAGTAGCCAAACTAAGATAGATCGATTGTGATTCCAGAAGAACCAATTTGATCACATCACTGAAAAGAATGCTATCCCGACAAGCGTGCGTCATGGTAGAATCCATGAGAGTGTTAAACATAGATATGTTTACGGATGAGATAGTATGAGGTACATCCATTAACTCAGATTCCCACCATAACCAATGATTAATCAAGTAAGACCACATATAGAATGTGAAGCAGATAAGGATCCTTCGATAGTATACATGACTGAAAGCCAGTATACTAATGCACCCCGAAACGTGGAACATCCGAGGACTAGCACACGTTGGGGACGAAGGAGACCTTGATTTCTCAAAGAGAAAAGGTTTGCTTTGACTAGACCTAGTTAAGGCCGGGTCTAGTCGAAAAAGAAAATGGTGAGTATGGTCGCTTGAAAATTCATTGGGTTGGTGTTGTTTGAGGATTTCGATACCAACCTTATCAATCCATCATGGTTTCTTCAAAACATGATTCAGGTCCAACTCAGGTTGCTCAATATTATGCACGATCGATGCCGGCGAGGTGCGGCAGTTGTATGCGAGATTAGATTGTTCGATATTGAGCAAGGAGGTAGGATGTAGTGTGCCGATACCAGTGTGGTTCCAACAAATTGGAACCGGTACATGACAGGGCAAGATCAGTGGGGTCCACAGGTACACCGGTGACGGTGGCTCGGACTCCTCCAAATTGTTGTGCACAACGTAACTCATCCGCCTAATAACATGTAAGTGACGTGGCTCGGACTCTAGTGTTAGGGTTTGATGGATGGGTGAAGCGGCTGTGAGGCAGAGAGGGTTTCCATATATTGTGGACATAATATCTTACCCATTAAGGATAGGATTCAGGAAAACCTAACATATAATGAGCATTTAATGGGCTTCAATCCTTATAGTTAATGAACTAGTCCAATAGGGTTTTAACCCTACACATTTCGGTCATAGCCTCATTGTTCAAAGGCCGACTGCTTCAAATTAACTTACATCAAATCGGGCATGATTAATGGGCTATCATGAAACGCAATAGTTCTAATTTTACAACAACTCCCACTCGCCTGAATGAGAGGGCGCCTGTCAACCTGTATTACAAATAATGTCCATCTCATTTTCCATCTGTTTCGTAGCAGGTTAGCCGTGCGACCAACGAACACTAACAAAACCGTGCTACTCATATGTTGGGAGTATTGTAGCGTCTACGCATAATCAAGTTGTTCTGCCAATTCATATTGCCGTATTCATCCGTGCTCTGTCGTGTATGTTTTTTAGGTCCAGTCCTTTCAGATTATAAACTCCATGACCTTCCGATCAAATGTTCATAACCTGATACACATATCTGGTTAGTGACTACATAATGAACATAACGCTTATTGGGTTCGAATGAATCAACCCATAATCAGTAATTCAGAATACGATTCTTTTATTTGGGCATTATTAAGCCGTAATATTGATTCAACTGAGCTCTCTTATACAGGTTGGCCCGTAATAGAAAATATTAGCCTACCCACAAGAATAGAAATTCAGCCGGATCAGTAATTATTTTGGAGTGTTTAAATGGTATATTTACCCCTACCATTTTAAGAAAATTACTCACACTAAGTTCTCTTTATTTCTCTCTCATTCACTCACGACCAGTGTTATCAAAACTGGACTGGGCATTGAACCGGCAAGGGCTCTAGTTCCCGGTTCGAACTCGGTCTGACTGTCCCTTCTCTTGCCCATCATCTCCCCCGTCTCATCGTCCTCGTCTCATCGTCCCCGTCCCGTCGTCCTGTCCCTTCCCGTTCTGTTCCGTCTCATCCCGTCCATCATCTCCCTCCCCTCTATCTTCGTCTCTCTTCTACAAATCATCTCCCATGTCCCTCCCATCACCTCTTTTTGGATTTCGGGGTACTACAGAATGCTAAACGTGTACTAGCAAGAAATCTAATCTACGCAGCGGAATTAGTACACATACCTTTTAGCTATCCTGCCCAAGAACGAAGTGGAGGGAGTTCTGATCCTCCGGTCGGAACCACGTGCAAGTTCTTCGTTAGAAGAAGTCCCACGCGATGTAGCTCCACAACAAGACCTCTGATCGATTCTTCAACGGAGATGGAACCTCGTACTTGATGATGATGGTGCCGAAAATATAGACTAGGGGAGAACAAGTTTTCTCAATGGAGATCCTTGTTCTTATTTATGAGTGTATTAACCCTTAGGAGTCACCCCTATATATAGTATTGGTGGAGTTGCCAAAAGGCAACTCCAACCAATGTGGTACACAACATTCGGCCGAACTATGCATAATAAGGGGGAGGCCCATTTTGGGCATCCCTTGTCAATTACTAACTGGATTTGGCCAAATTAGCCTTAATTGACAATTACCTATTTAAACTTAGGTAATTCCCTTAATTAACGGGCTCCTATTACGTCACCATATGCTAACACCTCCCCCATCTATCCTTTCTTTCTTGTTCATCCAATCAATCCAAATATTCTTCCTCTCCATCTCCATCTTCTCTTTTCTCAGCTTTTCCATCTTCTCCTTTCTCTCCAACACCGCCCTTTACAAAACCCGACTTACCCAGGGTCGTATGCTCATCCTGAGCTGCCCCACCCCGAAATCGATCGCCATCCTGCCGCAGCAACCGTCTTTCTCCGATCCAGAACCGATCTGAGCACGATTTCGATTTCAATTTATGGGACCCTTTCTCTCCGTCTCCAACACCTCCCTTTACAAAACCCACCTCACCCAGGGTCGTATGCTTGCCTTGAGCTGCCCCACCCCAAAATCGATCGCCATCCAGCCGCAGCAACTTTCATCTCCGGTCCAGATCCGATTTGAGCACGATTTCGATTTTTGGGCATCTGATTTTTGTATGGCTGAAGTTTCTTTTTCTTTGTTATGGAGTCCGAACCGGCTGACTGGAAAACCGGCCGGTCCGCTCAAAACCGACTGCTTCGACGAAATCCGGGCTTTCAAACCGAGTTCGCTTACATCCTCCAGTTTTACTCGAAGCGAATCGTTGAAGGCTCCGGTTCGAAGCCGCTCGGACCGCCGGTCCGTTCCGATTCGGATAACACTGCTCAAGACTCACCTAACTTCAGTTTTCCTGTTCATTTTCTCTTAGTTCGAACCCTAACCTCTCCACTTTTGGTGGGGTGATCGATTCGCGCGGCTGCTCGTAGCATGGCATCTCCCGAGTAAGATTTTCATCTAACCTATAGATTTTAGAAACATAATTTTTAAAAAAACCGAGTCCTAGAAATTGAAATTTACGGGTTCGAACGAACCCATGAATGCAATTTCCAAGTTCAATCGAAATCATATATGCAATTTAGGATTCGATCGAATCTAGAAATGCATTTTAGGATTTGATTTACTTGAAAATAAAGTTTTTTTGCCTCTGAGAAGAGAGTTGTTAATCTGAAATGAGAGAATGTTATTTATATCAATAGCTGCAATTAGTTTTCTAATGTATATTTTATTTAACTTCATTATGGTCCATGTTCTGCTACCGAAAATGATTTATAGACTGAACTAAAATGACTATAATTAGATAAATATAATTATGCAAAACTGTTAAAATTCACATAATTGCTCATTTTTCAATTAGCATGTTTGTCACGTCTCGAAATCCACAATGGAAGTTAGGGGTGATGGCCGCTATTTACTAGTAATAAAACAACAAAAAACGAAGTCAAAAATCTTTTATTTGAACATCAACCTGATATCAATCGAGTTCAAATACAAAGAGCTATGATAATTACTATCCATTAACTTCTTATACACCAATAAACAATGATGAACATGTCAACTTCATACTTCCGTTGCGCACTCTGATGTCATCTGAACCTTCACATGTTAACTAGAACGTCATCAGACTCCGAGAACCCAAGTTACTTATCAACTAATCATAAAACTAAGAGGGTTGAATTGAGTGTAAGTTGCTGGGAGCAATCTAGTAAGTAGTCCTCACATTATTACTACCATATCAAGTACTTGGAAAATACTGATAATAAACTAAAAATGATGTATTACGTGATAAAACATTGCAAAGTTATAACATCTAAACATATTTAAGTTCAAAACTCAAACGTGCATTACAGATAAGAATTTTATAAGAGAGACAATGCAGGTTTTCAAAACTTCCACGCAATAGAGATTATAAAAATTAGCGGTTGAACAGAGGATGCAAACTTTTCAATATTAAAAAACATATCAGATTCAGAGATCATTCAGAAACAAATGTTTCGACGAAGGCAGAGGTTCAGAATCAAAGGTTTCGAACTAACTTGGAAGTCGGAACATAACAGAATCAGAGGTTTCGACCTTAATTGAAATTCGGAACAGGACAGAACATAATCAGAGGCTGCTTTAGTCTTTTCACCACGCCTACGATGCCTGCAGAAAGGCTCCAATATTTAACCCTCACTGGAAGGATGTAGAGCCTAGGTATGCCGTTAGGTCGGATCCAATGTTTAACCCCACATTGGAAGGATACAAAGCCCAGATATATCCGCTGGGTCGGCCAGAAGCGATCGATCTTCGTATGCATACAGTGGATGGGCCCTCGTAAGGGTTCAGACCATAGCCAGATTTACAAGGACAGAGCCAGAGATAGAGGTCAGAGTTCATAAAATAGGTTTCCAGAATATACTCTGATCCAAATCTTATATCAAAATATCTCACATAAACGTGCTTGTAAATCGATCATACATAAAACATATGGAATACATAATAAAAATTTAAGCACTTGATCTTAATCTTAAAAAGCATAAAATGTTCAATGCAAAAAATATTTCGTGATAGTTTAGAAACAATAAGAATAAAGATCAGTTCATTACCTCTAACACTCAATAAATTTCGAATTTCATTCCACATATTTGTTAGATATACGCCCAAGCTATTACAAATTGGACCGGATAATTGGGCCACGATCGATTATAATTCGAAACTTGGAAACAGACACCCGAGACCCAACACTTAGGCCCGAAAGCACCCCGAGTGGCGAAATCCACTCGGGAAGACCCCGAGTGGAAAAACCACTCGGAGGTAATCCGAGCAAGGACCCTTTCTCGGGTTACTCGAGCAAGGCATTAGGGGTACCCACCCGGGTACCCCCTTCATCCGGACGAGTATTACTCGTCAGGACCTCTAACCCAGAACGATATTTCGCCCGGGCTCGCCCTTGGAGGCCATTCTTAGACACTTAAGAATATTAAGCTCACCTACGGTCGAACCGAGGTCAAATGCACCATATTTACGGTCAAGGCCAACTTATATTACGAAACTGCCACAACCGGACCAGGAAAGCACTGGAACCGGGGCAGTTCAATAGGAACTCTATAAATAAGAGCTCTCCTCCCACCATTCAAAGGTAATCTTGCTATCTCTCTCTAGCACTTACTTTCTCCCTCTAAAATATTATACTCATTTAAGCATCGGAGAGGGCTCATCGAGTACCACCCCCCCCTTTGTGGTCTCGGTATTGCCCATTTTGCAGGTATCTCGAGGAAAAGAAAGTGCGGAGGTCCGAAGCAAGAAGGCACTCAGGACACCGTGTGCAAACATTGGCGCCGTCTGCGAATTCGAGCAACAAGCACGTAGCCTACTACATGTGCTCGATGACAACAAACAAAAGGGAGTAGTAGTCAAGTACCAACTATAGGTCTCCAGGAGCCTAGCATCCGGGGAAACAACCAAAGGATGCTAAGCAACCGTCGTCCAATGGAGAACAACACTCCTTGGATAACACTCCATCAAGCTCCAAGATACCACAGTCGGTAGTCAATCAACAACTACCTCCCTCACCCCTAATGAAAGACAAACCCCTAGTGGGGGCAACAATCAAACGCCCAAGAACAGGCCAGAAGGCCAAAGAAGTGGCTACAACAAAAATGTACCCATGACAGCTCTTCCAGGGTATACCAATAGGGGGCAAGATGAGGAGGGAACATAACAACAACTACTCCACAAGGATGGGCACTACCCTCCCATTCCTTCATGAATGCACCTAGAGTAGCTCTTCAATAGCACATCTATAGGAGGCAACTGGAGGTGACCACTGAACAACAACCTCTCTATGAAGGATATTGCAACACTAAGGAAGGAAAGGTAATAAATAACTCTAACTCTAGATGAATATGGCATTTGCAAAGGCAACTACATACACTTGAGGGCAAGCACATCACTAATGATAGCATAGAGAGTGCATGCACACACCTCCCCCCACTATGAGCAAAATGATAACCTCAAACAAGGAGGGCCACTACAACCAGCAAGGCTTATATCGCCTACTTTGAGAAAATGTCATTCAAGGGGTTTCAATACGATATGAATTTCCATGGAAAACCATATGGAATGCCATCATATAGAATCTTATCCTACAATATACATATGTACATCGGTTACACCCATCAGACGCCTGCCCGCCCAAGGTACACCACTAGCAACGACACTACTACGCTCCCACGGGACGGGACAACACACCGTGAAAGCAGGGAATACCACTTCAACCCAGCCTGCAAGGCAAATACCTCCCCCTCCTCCTACCCAACACAATACTCGTTTTTTAGCCAAATGCCACTTCTACATACAAGGAGGGGTGGCACTAAATGAGGGGGCAGCACCAAACCTATGCTCATCGCAAGGATCATCAATAACTCCCTAAGGAGGGAAAGGTAATAAATAACTCTAATTCTAGATGAATATGGCATTTGCAAAGGCAACTACATACACTTGAGGGCAAGCACATCACTAATGATAGCATAGAGGGTGCATGCACACACCTCCCCCCACTATGAGCAAAATGATAACCTCAAACAAGGAGGGCCACTACAACCAGCAAGGCTTATATCGCCTACTTTGAGAAAATGTCATTCAAGGGGTTCTAATACGATATGCATTTCCATGGAAAACCATATGGAATGCCATCATATAGAATCTTATCCTACAATATACATATGTACAGCAGTTGCACCCATCAGACGCCTGCCCGCCCAAGGTACACCACTAGCAACGACACTACTACGCTCCCATGGGACGGGACAACACACCGTGAAAGCAGGGAATACCACTTCAACCCAGCCTGCAAGGCAAATACCTCCACCTCCTCCTACCCAACACAATACTCATTTTTTAGCCAAATGCCAATTCTACATACAAGGAGGGGTGGCACTAAATGAGGGGGCAGCACCAAACCTATGCTCATCGCAAGGATCATCAATAACTCCCTAAGGAAGGAAAGGTAATAAATAACTCTTAACTCTAGATGAATATGGCATTTGCAAAGGCAACTACATACAATTGAGGGAAAGCACATCGATAATGATAGCATAGAGAGTGCATGCACACACCTCCCCCCACTATGAGCAAAATGATAACCTCAAACAAGGAGGGCCACTACAACCAGCAAGGCTTATATCGCCTACTTTGAGAAAATGTCATTCAAGGAGTTCTAATACGATATGCATTTCCATGGAAAACCATATGGAATGCCATCATATAGAATCTTATCCTACAATATACATATGTACAGCAGTTACACCCATCAGACGCCTGCCCGCCCAAGGTACACCACTAACAACGACACTACTACGCTCCCACGGGACGGGACAAAACACCGTGAAAGCAGGGAATACCACTTCAACCCAGCCTGCAAGGCAAATACCTCCCCCTCCTCCTACCCAACACAATACTCATTTTTTAGCCAAATGCCACTTCTACATACAAGGAGTGGTGGCACTAAATGAGGGGGCAGCACCAAACCTATGCTCATCGCAAGGATCATCAATAACTCCCTAAGGAGGAAAATGTAATAAATAACTCTAACTCTAGATGAATATGGCAGTTGCAAAGGCAACTACATACACTTGAGGGCAAGCACATCACTAATGATAGCATAGAGGGTGCATGCACACACCTCCCCCCACTATGAGCAAAATGATAACCACAAACAAGGAGGGCCACTACAACCAGCAAGACTTATATCGCCTACTTTGAGAAAATTTCATTCAAGGGGTTCTAATACGATATGCATTTCCATAGAAAAACATATGGAATGCCATCACATAGAATCTTATCCTACAATATACATATGTACAGCAGTTGCACCCATCGGACGCCTGCCCGCCCAAGGTACACCACTAGCAACGATACTACTACGCTCCCATGGGACGGGACAACACACCGTGAAAGCAGGGAATACCACTTCAACCCAGCCTGCAAGGAAAATACCTCCCCCTCCTCCTACCCAACACAATACTCATTTTTTAGCCAAATGCCACTTCTACATACAAGGAGGGGTGGCACTAAATGAGGGGGCAGCACCAAACCTATGCTCATCGCAAGGATCATCAATAACTCCCTAAGGAAGGAAAGGTAATAAATAACTCTTAACTCTAGATGAATATGGCATTTACAAAGGAAACTATATACAATTGAGGGCAAGCACATCGATAATGATAGCATAGAGAGTGCATGCACACACCTCCCCCCACTATAAGCAAAATGATAACCTCAAACAAGGAGGGCCACTACAACCAGCAAGGCTTATATCGCCTACTTTGAGAAAATGTCATTCAAGGAGTTCTAATACGATATGCATTTCCATGGAAAACCATATGGAATGCCATCATATAGAATCTTATCCTACAATATACATATGTACAGCAGTTACACCCATCAGACGCCTGCCCGCCCAAGGTACACCACTAACAACGACACTACTACGCTCCCACGGGACGGGACAACACACCGTGAAAGCAGGGAATACCACTTCAACCCAGCCTGCAAGGCAAATACCTCCCCCTCCTCCTACCCAACACAATACTCATATTTTAGCCAAATGCCACTTCTACATACAAGGAGGGGTGGCACTAAATGAGGGGGCAGCACCAAACATATGCTCATCGCAAGGATCATCAATAACTCCCTAAGGAAGGAAAGGTAATAAATAACTCTTAACTCTAGATGAATATGGCATTTGCAAAGGCAACTACATACAATTGAGGGCAAGCACATCGATAATGATAGCATAGAGAGTGCATGCACACACCTCCCCCCACTATAAGCAAAATGATAACCTCAAACAAGGAGGGCCACTACAACCAGCAAGACTTATATCGCCTACTTTGAGAAAATGTCATTCAAGGAGTTCTAATACGATATGCATTTCCATGGAAAACCATATGGAATGCCATCATATAGAATCTTATCCTACAATATACATATGTACAGCAGTTACACCCATCAGACGCCTGCCCGCCCAAGGTACACCACTAACAACGACACTACTACGCTCCCACGGGACGGGACTACACACCGTGAAAGCAGGGAATACCACTTCAACCCAGCCTGCAAGGCAAATACCTCCCCCTACTCCTACCCAACACAATACTCATTTTTTAGCCAAATGCCACTTCTACATACAAGGAGGGGTGGCACTAAATGAGGGGGAGCACCAAACCTATGCTCATCGCAAGGATCATCAATAACTCCCAAAGGAAGGAAAGGTAATAAATAACTCTTAACTCTAGATGAATATGGCATTTGCAAAGGCAACTACATATAATTGAGGGCAAGCACATCGATAATGATAGCATAGAGAGTGCATGCACACACCTCCCCCCACTATAAGCAAAATAATAACCTCAAACAAGGAGGGCCACTATAACGAGCAAGGCTTATATCGCCTACTTTGAGAAAATGTCATTCAAGGAGTTCTAATACGATATGCATTTCCATGGAAAACCATATGGAATGCCATCATATAGAATCTTATCCTACAACATACATATGTACAGCAGTTACACCCATCAGACGCCTGCCCGCCCAAGGTACACCACTAACAACGACACTACTACGCTACCACGGGACGGGACACCACACCGTGAAAGCAGGGAATACCACTTCAACCCAGCCTGCAAGACAAATACCTCCCCCTCCTCCTACCCAACACCATACTCATTTTTTTAGCCAAATGCCACTTCTACATACAAGGAGAGGTGGCACTAAATGAGGGGGCAGCACCAAACCTATGCTCATCGCAAGGATCATCTATAACTCCAACCCCCCCCCCCCTCCACCACCACCACCACCACCACCACCACCACCACCTCGTCGATTCTGGAAGATGCATATAAGAAAGGCATGGTCAAAGAGCACAAAAGAGTAAGGAGACCGAGTAACTTGGGGGGCACTAAATGAACAAATGATCGGCGCCCAACCAAGAAATAGGAGGATAAACCTTAACATGCTAAACAAGAACAAACAGTGCAACTACTAAGCAACTAGGGGGCACCATGTGAGCTAGTGCTTGATAGTCCACCCGGAATAGAGGGCCACACGAATATGTGGCATGACTCCTTCTAATGGAAACCACAAAGGAATGGTACAACATAAACTCACTACAAGGATTCACTCCTGTGTTGGAGGCAACAGTGATCGCCCTCATAAGGCGACATCTACAACTTGTAAGTTTTACAATAAAACGATTTAATACTAATGAAGACTTTGATGTTTAATTACAGAAATGATAGAAGAAACATACCACTACTTGCAAAATACATGGAAGTGGTGTTGTTCATGAAAGTATCAACTAAAACCATCATTACTTGCCAAAGCACGAGGTGGGGTCATTCAAAAACACATTAGTTCCATGAGGAAGAAATGGTACTGAAAAGATGCATCCATATCAACAATCAATAGATACTGCCTAGAAGATGCAGATGGGCAAATATCAACCAATACCTTCAATTTAATTTTAGTCTCTCGTGGATGTAAAGAGTTGAGAAATGCAATTTTTATTATGGTGAAAAATTCCAATTAACTAAGGTCTAAGGGTTAGTAATCAAGCGCGTGTACTAGTCCTGACTCTGCTAGTATAGTTACACCAACAATGTCTGATCAAACTTATTGAACAACTAATGATTGCATTGGTTCCGTCAACCTAGCTCCACTAACAACAATTTAGTATAGTTAAGAGGTCAGACTTTTAAGTCCAATTATACTCACGTCCTTTTATACCTGACGTGCTATGTAAATAGACGGAACCTGATGTTTTAATCGGAAACGCCACTTCACCATCAAGTTTTTTTAGAAATGTAGTTGAATTAGTTATTTCAAGTTTTCAATAGGGGGAGTCCACTCATCATTGAAAAAAATGATCTGTGTTTCAAAACTAGATCTATGAAATTGGGTGGGTCAATATGTTAAGGTCGAGTGTAGGGTGTGGGAGGAGCATAACTGTGATTTTTTAATGCCAAATCCGCATTCGTGGCAAGGAACATGCATGCACTATTGTGGTAAGGAACATGCATGCACTATTGTTGTTTCGTCTGCATAACGTTGTACTCTCAAACCTAGGCTGCTAAATCATTTGTTTTGTCCCTCCCTACGCAATCAAACACACTCAAACCCCAACAAGCAAGCAACAGCAGATGCTTGCTTCGGCAACACATGTGAATGAAGAAAGCAAGCAACTACCATCACTGAGAAACAGCAGATGCAACAATCTATCAAGGACACAGTTTCTATTCTCAAAACTGCAGTAGCATAAAATCATCACATATATATAAGGCAAAATGGCAGAGCGTCAATGAACAAATTCACGATACAACCGACTTAGCATTATTTACATTCATTCATATACTATAGTACGTGTCCCAATCAAATTTGGGCTGCGACAAGACCTCGTAGTCTATAGGCCCATCTACAACACTGTCAATAGACTGCATACCTTCTAGATGTGCAGGTTGAAAATAGTCATTGCTGGAAGGCAGCACCTTATACATCACTAACAGCCCTAGCGTAAAGATGGCCTGAAGCTTAGTCGAGTCCCCTTGTACTGTAAAGTACAAGAGCATCGACAGTAGGAAAAGATCAACGCAGAACCGCATAATGCACAATACCGTGTCCATCAATCTACCATCATTTCCAGCAGGGAATCCCCTAACCCGATAAACAAACAAGAAATTGTATTTATCCACCACATACCTGTACCCGAAGTAAATTGCTCCAACAGGGACCACCAGTGGCGCGAATGAAGAGTATATCATGGTTAGGGCAAATATAGTCAGATTGAATGCGTGGTACTGTGCAAAGTCGAATGTCTGCTTTGGAGAGGGTGAGGGTCTATTGGTTGGATATTCTGTCAGGTCTTGTCCAGGTATATCCAGTCTAGGGCTCTCAAATACGCTCTCTGGGAGTAGAGGTCTTCTCAGGTTACTTATCTCCTGCTGCTCTTCTAGTGGGAGATCTTCACTTTGCTCTGGAACTAGCTGAAGCATGTCGTTCTTGTGAAATTTCTTGATTTTCTTCTTTATCCATGGGATTGGAGCCAGTAAATCGAATGATATTCCAAGAAAAGTGCTGGTGATCAGAAATGCCAGAGATGAAAGGCAAGATCTTGATAGGAACGAAGCGCTTAAATACTGCTCAATCTTTTTGCAATCTTCTCCATCCAAATAGCATCTGCCCATTCCGATAAGTGCACTCTCCAGTGATGATTCGACCAAACCCCTCAAGAGAATGAGATTCACAAGAAAAAAGCACACCATCTTCAGAAGAGCTGCTCTGTGCTCTCCCGACATTGTTAAATGTCGCTCAAACTTGGATAGATATGAAAGGACTGATGGCATTATAATGTACATGCTCACAAAGATGATGACATTTGGTAAAAACTGAAATATGAGTGATGCGAGCCAACTCGAGCTCTGAACCCAAGCCAGCCAGGACTGGGCACTGTCCATTGCTTCAGCATTTATGATACGTCCAGCACTCTGCACAGCGCTGATTATTGCAAGGGGAGAGCTGAAGAACACTAGCATGAGCAGCAAGCAAGTGTTTACTAGGACCCTCCTTACTGTCATTGAAAATTTTGTCAGCCCCATATGATTCCAGTAGATATCTGTAGCCAATGGTGCTCTCTCAACTCTCCATTGGTTTCTTTGAAGGCGCAACTCTGTGACAGAGAAGAACTTACCCATTTTCCTTTTCTTCTCGGTCCTGAAATCCTGTATTGCTTTATTAGCAGTATAAACATCCTTAAACATCACGAATGCAATGCCTGCACCCGGGGCACGGCCTTCTTTATATGCTGCCAATTCAGTTTCTAACTCTGCTCTCAGGTCCTGCAATTTTTTCAACCTTTTATCATCAGTAAAACCTAATATATCCTTAACATGACACCCGAGATTAAACATTTTTCTCCACAGATTAATCAGCAGACCCCGTATTCCGTCCAAATAATCGTCCTCATATTCTTGATCTCCACCCTCACTGGGTAAAAGTCTCGAGTCCATTCTTGCCACCAACCAAGAGATTTCATCCCTGACACTAACCAGTTCCGATGCCAAATCATCCAAAGCACACAAATCCATTGGTAGAATAACCCTATAAACTTTCCCTGGATACTTGTGCTGAAAATATTCTTTCAATTGAACACTATCAGATCCCAAGCTCTTAGGGAGACCCTGAACCATAATTGTAAATATTGCAGTAGAATTGGCGCTTGTATAACTAGGGTTCCCATTCCCATCCCTAAATCTTGTTACTTTCAACCTTTCTTCAATCACATTGATCCCAAAATGAGATAAAACGATGACAACCAGCACAAAAAGAAAATGAATCCAGAGTAAGTTGGAACCTTTCTCAATGTGATTGATCGTGGTGTTTGAGAACTGATCGTTCAAGACAGCACTGCCGCCATAAAGATTTACCGGAAGCAACACGAAGACGGAGAGCAGCGACATGAGTAGTAGAAGGCCACAACTCCCACCCTCAATGAGTAAAAACTGTGCGGCATCAGCGCCACAGTGCCGAGCGATCTCATGGCCTGTGGCATGCCACACCGCCAGGAGCTTGGACACCAGCGCGGCCGGACCCGGCATGCGCCGGTGGTCGCTCCGGAGCTTTACGAATAGAAAGATGAAGACGCAACAGAAGGCGCCGATTGCAGAAATATTGAGAAGGTACTGGATGTTGCCGTACCAGGCGTCTCCTCCGAAGTCATCTCCATCGCCGCTGGAGGGCGGAGGGGCGAGGATGTCTCTCACGGATAGCATCGAAGGTGGGCCCATCCACATCGGTCAGATGGGTTCAGGGCCCTGTGGGTCAGATGCGTCTCCTACGATGCCCTCGTTCTTGAGACCTGCAGAAGAGGAAAGGGGATCTGGGAATTTGGAGAGTTAGGGTATGGATTGGAATTAACGAGAGGGGTTTGGTTTGGTTTGGTTGGGTTGCTTGAAAACGAAATTGGCAGGCTCCTGCTGGATCTGAATTCTTAGTCCTTTGGAATCTTGCGAGCATCAAGGAAGAAGAAGTGAGTAGGAGATGAGATCCGAATGTAAAATATAAAATTATATAAAACAGTTAAAGTATAATAGGGATATTTAATCCGCATCGTGTATGTATAGGTTGTGGGGCCCATGGCTCGCGATTTGCATTGCTGGCTTTCAGCCATCGCTTTGTTCATTTTCTTTAAAGGGCTTTTGTCTGCTCGCAAGACGAGAGAGAGAGAGCTTCAGTTGGTTCAATCACACTGATTGAGAGAGCAGCGTCCATCTTTATCTTCTACCTTCTTCAATCCTCAGTCTTTTTCTTTATGGTGGACAATCTTCAGTCTATCTACACCATCTTCTTCCTCGTGCAAGGAGAAACCGAATTTTGGATTCAGTGGTTCGGTCAAATTGTTTACTGGTCTACGTTTTGATGGATCTGCTGATCTGACCCTTTTAAACCCATATGCTACATCTTTTCTTTTCAGATCTCCATTTCTGTGATTCAATTCGTCTCCGGAAGGCAAACGCGTCATCGAATAAAACCTAATTCTTACTGTAAGTTCCTTTTTCCGCTTTTACCCTTGCTCGATTTTCCTCTCAATATCTAGGTGATTGATCGCTGTTCATGACCTTTTCCAATTTCATGTGCCATTTGAAGTTTTGCGACTGAAATTCAATGCATAGAGGCAGATTTGACTTGTTGTTTTACTACATCTCCATATCGTGCTGTTGGCTTTTAGGTGGTGTTGGCCAAAAGGACTTGCTTTCTTTTCTCTTTCCATAGAGTAGGTGGTGATCACTGTTTTTCTGACAGTAACCTTCATAAAAGAGCTCACAGGTATAGGTGATGATGATAATGATATTGTAATATCCGTTAAAACCATGATTTTATTTGATGCTGTGAAATTGAAGTGCTGCTGACTTTGAGAGATTAGTTCTTCTGAATGTGTTCCTGCTTTCTCGCAGCTAAGTAGACTTGGCTGAAGAAACTCAAAGATTGTGGTTTTGTTGCATCTGGGTGGGATGTTGAGAAGGATGTGGAGGCTCACTTAGATGAGATGTGGGATGTTATCGAAGTTGATAAACTTTTTCAGGGCCTGTTGGGGCCCGTCCTCGGGTCGCTATGCCCGTAAGGGTTCCGATTCTGGAGGCAGGCAAGACGGGCTTCTTTGGTACAAAGATGCAGGGCAGCACGTGGCTGGTGATTTCTCAATGGCTGTTGTCCAGGCCAATAATCTACTCGAAGATCAGAGCCAGATTGAGTCTGGTTCCTTGAGCTTGCTTGAGTCTGGTCCGTATGGCACTTTTGTTGGGGTATACGATGGACATGGTGGGCCCGAGACATCTCGCTTCATCAACGATCACCTGTTCCAGCATTTAAAAAGTGAGAAAGGAATTATCAACGTATTTTATTTTCTTGTTTGACACCATCTTTGTCTATTTGCATTTATTGTTTGATTCTTTGGACTTCAGAAGAATACATCATTTGTAATGTTATATCAAGCTATTGCACGTCTTTAAGTGACAAATAAGTTGTTATCAGGGTTGATTAAGTCCATATTAGATATGATTAAGAAGTTAGAAACTGCATGATCAACTGTGATGATCTCCACAAGATTGTGGGGCCAAAGCTGAAAGTTGGGATATGATGATTGAATTTGACTGTTCATGTTAAATATTTTTGCAGGGTTTGCCACAGAGCAGCAGACGATGTCAGTTGATGTCATAAAGAAGGCATATGAAGCAACTGAAGATGGATTCTTCTCTGTTGTTTCAAAACAGTGGCCCATGAACCCCCAAATTGCTGCAGTTGGGTCCTGCTGCCTCGTGGGTGTGATTTGTGGAGGAATCCTTTATATCGCCAATTTAGGTGATTCACGTGCAGTGCTGGGGAGGGTTGTTAAGGCAACTGGGGAGGTTCTTGCCATCCAGTTGTCGGCAGAGCACAATGTGGCCATTGAGTCTGTTAGGCAAGAGATGCATTCTATGCACCCCGAGGACTCTCATATAGTTGTTTTAAAACACAATGTATGGCGTGTAAAGGGTCTCATTCAGGTATGTTCTTCACCAGCTGCATATCAAAATTGTTTTCATGTCTTAGTGAATCTTTAGAGCATCCAATATGTACTTTAATCAATTATTATTATTAACTCGGTTGAGGTGATTAATAAGTGATACTGTTAAACCATGCTTCTGCAGATATCTAGGTCCATCGGCGATGTGTATTTAAAAAAGGCTGAATATAATAAAGCACCTTTATACGCGAAATTTAGGGTGCGGGAGCCTTTCAAGAAGCCGATTCTAAGTGCAGAACCATCAGTGTCGGTTCATGAACTTCAACCCCATGATCAGTTTCTCATATTTGCTTCGGATGGGCTGTGGGAGCACCTGAGCAACCAGGAGGCAGTTGATATCATTCAGAATAATCCTCGTAATGTAAGAAGAGTTTCACATTCTTTGGTAGTTGGGTTGAGACTGTTTTTGATAAAATGTTTTGTTGGGTTTTCAGGGGATTGCTCGTAGACTTGTGAAAATAGCGCTTCAAGAAGCGGCAAAGAAGAGAGAGATGAGGTACTCAGACTTGAAGAAGATAGACCGTGGTGTGCGGCGCCATTTCCACGATGACATCACAGTGATAGTAGTGTTCATGGACACTAACCTAGTGAGCCGAGCCAGCTCAGCAAAGGGACCTGCCGTGTCCTTGAGAGGCGGAGGAATAAGCATACCGGTAAAGTAAAACCCAAGTAGATTGTTAGTGGTAACGACACCAACACTTGATGATGGCCGTATCAGAGAAAGGTAATGTTGAAATTCTTTTGGTGTATAATGAATGTAACTTTTGACTTGAAACACTTGTTTTCTCACCATCCTACTTGTTAGTCAGTCTTATTTGGTATGGTATGGCATATCATGACATGATCATAAGAAGAAGATGAAGAAGAAAGAATCAATCTTTTACTTAGGAGGTTTCAACAATTGGTGCATACCATAGAGTGTTGTTTGACATTATTAATCTTGATTCTTTCTTCAAGACACCTTACTTTATTATTTACTGGTTGTTTATTAAATTATTTTAACCTTTCATTGGATGATTATTATTACAATAGAGTTTTGCAGCATATATGTTACAAATTAATTGATTGACAGTGTGAAATTGTGCCTTTCCATAATAATTACAAGCATTTGGAATTTAAAAGCGGTCCGTCTCAACTATACGTAGTGTTGCAATTAAGTGTCTACTTTTTTTTTTTTTTTTTTTTGCAGTTGATTATTTGATGTATCCTATTTGTTGCATTTCACTTTTTCTTTTTCTAAAGTCGGCATTAAAGCTGATGAAACGAAATCACGTGACTCACAACATGATATGTTTTAGACCATAAATTTTAT
Organism: Clarkia xantiana subsp. parviflora; assembly: GCA_036873135.1. NCBI lineage: Eukaryota > Viridiplantae > Streptophyta > Magnoliopsida > Myrtales > Onagraceae > Clarkia > Clarkia xantiana. The sequence goes on along the minus strand of JAPTYO010000012.1, from coordinate 10,290,508 downwards.
ATGTTGGACAAGCGCAATCACAACAAATATGATATGTGCAAGTCACATGATTGATATTTGACGCAACGAATTTGATACTTCAGACAGTATAAAAAGCTGAGATAATTACAATTAAAACATGTTGTAAATTTGAGACTGCTTTGCTTTGACTTTAGGTTGTTAACCCTAATTTTAAAGGCAAAAGATGTAATTGGCTTAAACATACGAATATTTTTTTTCCTTACAGAGTTCCTCAAGTGTCAACCCCTACGGCTACTTTTAATTATTAGATAGATATGGTGATACGATTGTCTTCATTAGTTGGGTGTATCAATACGCTATTGGTAGTTAAGATTAACCTTCGCATGGTCAAGCTAGTTTAACGAGGTGTACCACACGTGACAAAATTTTGTTGCATGTGATGTGGTATCAAAAGCTTATTGTACTAGTTAATTGATGACCTGACTCAAAAAACATGATACCACTAGACTTATATTAACCATATCATACATTGTCGGGTTACCACGCATTTATACAAAATCCACTGTTCATATCATATTTTTTTATACCAATTTGGTACCAACGGTTTCCATTTTGTACCGTTTTCATATCACCGTTAGTGTTCCGTCAAAAATGGCCGTTAAATGGCATGTGTCATGCACGTGAGCAGCCCAAAACTTTCAATTTAGTCCGTCTAATACATCCCTAACTTTTATTTTGTTCAATTTAGTCCTAAAATTTCAAAACCAAACTCTTCACCCAAATTGACCTAGCCGGATCTAGCCATGGGCTAGGTCCGACCCTGGTTCGGCGTCACCGGACCAAGGCGACCCTGACCCAGGGTCGGACCTAGTCCCAATTTAACTCAATTGGGGCTACGTCCCGATTGACCCAGCCGGACCTAGCCTAGAGCTAGATTCGACCCTGGGTCGGGGTCGCCGGACCCAGGCAACCCCGACTAGGTTAATTTGGGTGAAGGGTTTAGTTTTGAAATTTTAGGACTAAATTGAACAAAATAAAAGTTAGGGATGTATTAGAGGGACTAAATTGAACAAAAATAAAAGTTTTTAGCTGCTTACGTGCGTGGCACATACCATTTAATGGTCATTTTTTACAGAACACTAACGACGATATGAAAACGGTACAAAATGTAGAACGTTTAGTACAAAAAGAATATATGATATGAAGAGTAAATTTTGTTTATAGTTAATGACAATTGTGACGTCTCTCCATCACCCACCGAAGTTTAGAACCACCTTTTTCCAAAACCAAAACCAAAACCATGGCAGGTATCTTCCTATTTCCTACCTATCACAACTTCTTCTTCTTCTTAACAAAAATATCACCATCACACCAAAACCACAACGTCCTGAGTACACGTCCCCTAAAACAAACAAGTTGCACAAACTATATATAGCTCTCAGGGATATATATAAATAAAGAGCGTAGAGGATGGATTAACCACTGATTCACAAAAATTTTACATGAAAGAAAGATTCGTCTCAACAACAACAGATCCAACGACTAAATATCTACAGACACGAGGCCGTCTCATTATAAGCGCTATATTATCTACATATATAAACTAATTCCCGACACAGTACTTAACTAATGGACATTTATATATTGTGACTCTGAGATTTTCCATCCCAGTGTCTAAAAATAGAAAATCATAATTTTAAGGATTAAATTGTTAGTTGAAACTTAGTAGTTAAGCTAGCTAGTTAGTTGGTCCAGTTTCCCGTTTAATAAAATCCCTATCTTCCTGGGATCTTCTTGTAACGTCTCTTGCTGTTAGAGATAGATTAGGGAGTCAGTTTTCTAAGTCTTATCTTTCTGTACATTGGCTATATATGCCTCTGCTTATTATGAATGCAGTATCGTATTCCTTTTGGGAAATTCTCCGTGTGTGACTAAAACTGAAGCTCTGATTTCAACAATTGGTATCAGAGCAACGATTAAGAGACCTGTGAGTGAGAGCCACGAATGGTGTAAAGAAAAATGACGAGTCTGAGAGAAGGCATGCTCAGCATACCCAAGTTCGATGGAGATTATGATCATTGGGAAATGCTAATGGAGAATTTGCTTCGATCGATGGAGCTATGGGATTTAATTAAGTCAGGAGTGCCAAAATATGCAAGAGGAACGAAATCCTCAACGGACAACAGAGAGAGGAGTTAACTGCTATGCAGCTTAAAGATCTCAAAGTAAAGAATTACATGTTTGTTGCGCTAGACAAAACGACTTTGAAGACCATACTTCAGAAGGGGACATCGAAGGAGCTATGGGACTCTATGAAAAGGAAGAGTCAAGGGAATGAACGAGTGGTGAGGTCACAGCTGAATCGGCTGAGACGGGACTTTGAGATACTGGAGATGAGAAGTGGAGAAGGGGTTGCTGACTACTTTGGTCGAGTGATGATGGTGGCCAATGATCTGAGAAACCTTGGAGAAGAGATGTCAGATGTAAAGGTAGTTGAAAAAATTCTTCGTACCTTAACTGACAACTTCAATTACATAGTGTGTGCAATTGAAGAATCAAAGGATATCAATACCTTGTCCATTGATGCTCTGCAAAGTTCTCTGTTGTGTCATGAGTTTATGCTACCAAATGAAGACCAAGCCCTTAAAGCTGTAGAAGACAAATACAATGGAGGAAGAGGATTCACAAGAGGAAGGGGCAGGACCGGTGGTCGTGGGAGAGGCACATTCAACAAAGCACTCATTGAATGCTTCAAGTGTCACAAACTAGGGCACTTTCAATATGAGTGTCCCAGATGGAACAAGAAGGCCAACTTTGCAGAATACGCTGAAGAAGAGGCTCCATCAGAAGAAGAGGAGGAGTTGCTTCTCATGGCTTATGTAGAAAACCAGATAGCCACTTGCGAAGAAGTGTGGTTTGTAGATTCAGGGTGTTCAAACCATATGACAGGAAATATAAAATGGTTTATCACCTTGAATGAAGCATATCGTTCGAGTGTTAAGCTAGGAAACAACTCAAGAATGATCGTGATGGTAAAAGGTGAAATCAAGATGAGGATGGGGGAGCAAACTCAGGTTATCAGGAATGTTTTCTATGTACCAGAACTAAAGAAAAACCTGCTTAGTGTTGGACAACTGCAGGGAGGTGGGTTAGCTGTGTTGATGAAGGATGATAAATGCAAAATATATCATCCTACTAAGGGGCTACTGCTACAATCAGAGATGACAACAAATAGAATGTTCATCCTAAAAGCTGAAGCTCATCGTGAAGAAATGAGGTGTATGCAAGCACAAGCTGATGGCTCCTCTGATTTGTGGCACAGAAGGTTTGCTCATACGAGCCACTCAGGACTCAAACACTTAGGAGACAAGGGAATGGTGGAAGGAATGCCAAAGCTGTCCAACTCTGGAAGAGTCTGTGCTATCTGCCTGGTCGGGAAGCAACATAGGGAACCCATTCCTCACCAAAGCAACTGGAGAGCCAAAAGAAGATTGTAGCTGGTACATTCTGACTTATGTGGACCCATCAAGCCCATGTCAAACAGCAATAAGAGGTACATCGTCATTTTTATAGACGATTACAGTAGAAAGATGTGGGTATATTTTGTACATGAGAAGTCAGAAACATTTGAAGTCTTTCAGAACTTCAAAAGGAAAGTTGAGAAGGAGTGTGGGAAAGAAATTGGGTGCCTCAAGACTGATCGAGGGGGAGAATTCTGCTCTACTAACTTCCATGATTTTTGTAGAAAAGAAGGGATCTCCAGGCAACTTACTGCAGCATACACTCCACAACAAAATGGGGTGGCGGAGAGAAGGAATAGGAGCCTAATAGATCTTGTTCGATGCATGCTTGCTGAGGGCAAAATGCCTAAAAGCTTCTGGGCAGAAACAGCAAACTGGCCAGTTCATATCATGAACAGAAGATCAACTACAGCTTTGGAGGATCAAACACCAGAGGAAGTGTGGACTGGGCACAAACCATCAGTGAGACACCTAAGAGTATTGGGTGTATTTCTCATGTACACATTCCAGATCAAAAGAGGACAAAGGTAGAAGACAAAAGTATGAAGTGCATATTCATAGGAATCAATGAAGGTACTAAAGCTTATCGTCTTTTCAACCCTTTAACTGAGAAGATTATTATAAGCCGTGATGTAGACTTTGAAGAAAATGAGACTTGGAGCTGGAATAAGGCAGAAGAAAAGGAATCATCAGACCAGATCCACATCTGGAATGAAGAAGAAGATGTTGACCATGAAGATGTGCCAATCACTGAAGCAGCTGAACCTAGTAGAAAACCTGCTGCAACAATCTCAAGATCTCCAACCAGAACAAGGAGACCTCCTCAGTGGCTGCAAGACTATGAAACAGGAGAGGGCCTCTCAGAAGAAGAAGAAGTCGCAAATCTGGCCTATTTTGTAGAAGCAAATGACCTGGCTGAAGCTGAAGAAGGAGAGCCCAAATCCTTTGAAGAAGCATATGAGAGTACCATATGGAAGAAGGCAATGGAAGAGGAGATGCAGGAAATTGAAAGAAACAACACATGGAGACTCACTGATCTTCCCACTGGAGCCAAGCCAATTGGAGTCAAATGGATCTTCAAGACTAAACGAAATGAAAAGGGAGAGGTTGAAAAACACAAGGCTCGACTAGTGGCCAAGGGTTACTCTCAAAGGTATGGTCTTGATTACAGGGAGGTGTTTGCTCCAGTAGCACGATGGGACACAATCAGATTGATCTTGGCACTTGCTGCTCAGAATAAATGGGAGGTTCATCAACTAGACGTGAAGAGTGCCTTTCTTCATGGAAGGCTTGATGAAGATGTTTACATTGAGCAACCTCAAGGCTACATAAAAGAAGGAGATGAAGGCAAAGACTTAAAGCTAGAGAAAGCACTATATGGGCTAAAACAAGCCCCAATGGCGTGGTACAGCAAGATTGGGTCCTATTTCCTAGCTGAAGGTTTCACCAAGTGCCCCAGTGAACCCACTCTGTTCACCAAGAGGTCTGAAAAAAGTAAAATCTTGATTGTAAGCATCTATGTTGATGATTTAATATTCACTGGGAATGATGCAGCAATGTGTGAAGAGTTTAAAAGATCAATGAAGAACAGTTTTGATCTGACTGACTTGGGAAGAATGAAATATTTTCTTGGGGTGGAAGTTATTCAAGACTCGGAAGGGGTCTGCATAACACAACGAAAGTATGCAGAAGAGGTTCTCAGAAGATTCAAAATGGAGGATTGTAATGGAGTAAGAAGTCCAATTGTTCCAGGAACCAAGGCTCTAAAAGACGAAGAAGGAAAGAGAGTTGATCCCACACTCTACAAGCAAGCAATTGGGAGCCTCATGTACCTCACAGTTACCCGACCTGATCTAACATATGCTGTGAGCTAAGTGAGCAGATATATGGAGAGGCCAACAGAGCTCCATATGCAGATGGTGAAACGAATTCTCAAGTATGTCAAGCATACCACAGATCTAGGAATCTGCTACAAAAGAGAAGGCGAAGGTCTGAAAGAATTTTCAGACAGTGATTATGCTGGTGACATCGAAGACAGAAGAACAAGTGGCTATATCTTTATGCTGAGCTCAGGTGCAATCTCTTGGAGCTCCAAAAAACAGAGGGTGGTCAGCCTTTCCACCACAGAAGCAGAATTTATCTCAGCAGCTGCTTGTGCTTGTCAAGCAATATGGATTCAAAGGGTGCTTGAAAACTTAGGAGAAAAGCAGGGCAAGTACATCAATATCTTCTGTGACAATAACTCTACAATTAAGCTCTCCAAGAACCCTGTCTTCCATGGGAAAAGCAAACATATTCATATCAGGTACTTCTTCTTACGTGACTTGGTTGAAGAAGGAAGTATCAAACTGGAGTACTGCAGATCAGAGGAACAAACTGCAGACATCATGACCAAACCGTTGAAGTTGGAGACATTTCTCAAGCTTAGAAAGGAGTTGGGAGTATGTCAGACTATTTAAATTAAACTGTCTGCTATGGCATCTAGTTTAGGAGAGGCATTGTTAGTTGAAACTTAGTAGTTAAGCTAGCAAGTTAGTTGGTCCAGTTTCCCGTTTAATAAAATCCCTCCTGGGATCTTCTTGTAACGTCTCTTGCTGTTAGAGATAGATTAGGGAGTCAGTTTTCTAAGTCTTATCTATCTGTACATTGGATATATACGTCTCTGCTTATTATGAATGCAGTACCGTTTTCCTTTTTGGGAAATTCTCTGTGTGTGACTAAAACTGAAGCTCTGATTTCTACATAATTAAATATAATTCTATCTCGCTTTGACTATTATAGTATCATACTCTCTATAAGATATTATTATTTTAATTTTATTCGTTCACTCCTGACAAATGTTACACACACATAACAATCTCTACAATCTCCAAAGTTCACTCATAGTCATCTTCCATCACCAGCCTTCACCGTTTATTTTTTTTTATACAATCACAACCCATTTCAGCATCGAATTATAATGTTACTCATAGCAATTTCAACATTTTAGTCTCTCTTATTATATATATATATATATATATATGACATAATTTAAAATAAAAATTAAGGGTGGCAATCAGATCATGTCGTGTCTATTCTTGTCGTGTCGTTAATGACACACGTGTTTACTCGTGTCCTATCAAAACGTGTTCACCCTATTTTCGTGTCGTATCATATCTGTGTCACCAAATTATCGTGTCGTGTCCGCATGACATGATAACTGCCATCTCAGGAAAATCAATAATACACAATTTGACCCATTTTTTTTTTACAAATATTACAAAATGATCCAAATTAACCAACATCACATTTTGAAAAATAAATTCATCATTTTTTTATTTTTAATTATTATAAAAGTTGCAGGTCCGTGGTGCAGTGAATATGAGTAATAGTGTAAATATACTAGGGATGGGCATAGAACTGGTCTGGGTCGGACCGGATCTAGCTTAGATCAGAATTGGTTTATACAGTTTCGGCCCATATTTTGTAGTGGCTTAAGTGAGAAAAAATGGTCTGGTCTTCCCGTTTTTATATATAAATTTACACTAAACTTAAAAAACCAATCTAAAACCATGTTGGTTCAGTCCAAAACCAGTTCAGTCCAGTTCCGTACCGGTAGAGGTTCTTACTCAGCCTAAATTGGGTATGTATGTAAAGTGTATGCCTTTAAATTTCCTTTAAATTGTATGTCACTAATGCACTTAGCGCCTTTAAAACTTATGTCATGAGCTGCTTATCCCTAGTTAGTAACATGATCTATGGTACTTTGACTCTTTCCGTAGACACGTGCTTGATTTTCGAGGACGTGACCTAGATATATATTCATCAATTATGTGTCATGTGGATAAAAGTATAATATTTGTTTTAAATACATGATTTCCAATATATGATTTAAAAAAGAGTAAAACAATTGAAATTTGATATAATTTATAATTGTTTAAAAATATAGAAATAAATATCTAAAAATTTCCATGATAATTAAATATGAAAAATGATGAACTTCTTAAAATAAAAAGTGAAAAAATTTTAAAATGTGAAGGGGTAGGGCAAGCTTTACAATGACTTGAGTTATCGACATAAATTGTCCTAGCCAAGCAAGGTTGTGAGATTCAAATTGATAAGCATAATAGATTTAACAGACATGCTTATCCATCTGGAACATATGATCAAGAATAAAGATACTAATTTAATAAATAGAAAAATAAAAAATATTGAGAATGAAAAGTCTGGAAAAAAAAACTAATAAACATAAATTTATCATTTATCATGTACGCTATTCTAGAATGTATCTTACGGTGCTTAAGTCTTCTGAGTAATAATATAAATTAATAGCAATTAACTACCAAAATTTTTAAGATTTAAAATACAAGTATAAGGAAATGTAAAAAAAATAAAAATAAAAATTATTTTTAGATGATAAAAAAGAGATCAATATAAAAAGCTATTTTTAATTGAGTTTATTTTAATATTATAAAATGAATTATTATGTATAATAAAGAATCTACTATATTATATTAATTCGGTATCGGAAGCCCTCTAACTGACACGTGGACAGTATGTCCAGTCAGCATTTCCTAATTTAATCGGAATTTAATAGGAGTTCTCTAAATTTAGATACAAAATATTGATTAATTGAAAATTAAAAAGTAATATTATCTCCTATTTTGGCCTCTACGCAATTAAAGAAACAAATTAAATAAAAGTTTCATTTTAAATAGCAAATCTATACAGTTTGGCTTCGGAAGACCATAAGCCGCCACGTAAGCAATGTGTATTGGTAAAGAAAATTTAATAAACAATATAAATTTAGAAAGAATAATAAACAAAGTAATATATATAAATCTAGGGTTTTGAGTATATGTGTTTCCCTATTTAAGATATTGACAATAAATATAATATATATTTATATATATATGTGCCGAATTTTTATATATATATATATGATTTAGTCTTAAAGATAGAATCTTGGCAATAATATATATATATGTTTAGTATTTGGCCGAATTATATATATATATACACAATATTGGAAATTATTTTATATAGTTAATTTTACTTGGTGGCTAAGTTAAATATTTTTAATGGATTTCAAAACCCTACTTAGGCCACAAGTAAACATTTCGGCCCATACCTTTTATTTTAATTAATGAGCCGGTCCAACAACCGGGACGAATTGAACCGAACCGGGTTTTCTCAATCGGTTCGACCTAGTCGGGTTGGACAGGGATAACTAAGTGGATCTAACTGAACCGTTTTTGTGTGTTGAACCGAACCACCTATTTTGTTGGACCGTTTCGGACCGAACCAGATTTTGAAATAAAACCGAACCGGATTTTAGTGATCCGAACCCGATTTTTCTGGACCGAACCGAGCCAAACCGGACCGAAATTGACTGAACCAAACCGAATTTTCAAAACTGAATTCAAGTCAATTAAAATAGGGTGGTCAAATTTTAAAATCCAAATGTTTTTTAACCTTAATAGACCTACACACTGCTCATGGGTTTATTATTATTCACATAACGATTAAACTCTTATGCCTTGTTTCGATTATGGGGATGGATCTCGGAGATACATGTTTTTTGGACTGGATTAATTAGTGGGCTGAATTGCAATTGTTTATTATTCGGTATATATTTATGCATGATTAGAACTATCGTCTTGACTGAGTCAAGCTAGCTGGATAATGCATGTTGGGGGTGGAGATCTGGTTAAATATACGGTATGCGCACTAGGATAGACATGCTGTGATGGTTGAAATTGCCTAGGAATCATGTCTAGAATGATGTGTAATTGAATATAAGCATGAATTGCAAATCAGCCCCTAATGTTTAAAATATTTTTAAAATCGAAAACCAGTCGCCAAATGTGTATGATTTATGTGGAAGTTATATGTTTGACACGTATGCTAGAATGTTGAGGATGTAGCCACATTTGATAATTTACTTGGAAGTAAGATTATGTATGCAAGCATGAGTTCCTCGGAACATTAGACGCATGACACGTAAGCATGAGTGTGGTTCGTATGATGAATGTTACTTGCGTATGATGATTTACATGGATGGTAGAATTGTATATGCATGAGTAAATTCATCGGAATATTTTTTCCAAAATAAAAAGGGCCTTGGAAAAGCCAAGATCGGGTATGCTTGTTTTAAAATTCATCTTCCGGTAATTTGCGATTGAAAACCGTTTTAAAAGACTGGTCTATTGGATTGAAGACGATAATAATGTGAACTCTTTCACAGCCATCTTCCATTGGTTTACTGGTGGTCGGTTGGTTCAGATGACTGAGGAATCATTACTTGTCGCATTCCATCTTAATAGATATCTGATGTATGCAATTCTTTCTCAAAATGTTGTTGTCTCCCTGATTTTGCATGATTATCAAAGTGTTAGTTTTCATGGCTGATTCGGTTCGCTTCTACGAGCCTCGCAATCTGGATGGCATGGACTATGATGCATGGAGTGAATATGTAAGAGAACTCATTTTCGCTGAAAGTACACATAAGTGTATTGATGTGACTAAGGGAAGGACACTGGTAAATGAGCAAGGCAACCTTATATTCCCTAATAAATTGAGGAGCCTTGACGATCAGAGAGCTTGCAAGGTGATACTAGCAACCTTGGACAGAGAGGTTGGATAGGACTTCAAACTCAACTTCAGCGCTCTTCAACTTTGGTATGCCATCAGACTCCGCTTCGATGGAGGAAGGGAAACCGAAGCCAGAAGGGTGTTGTTTGAGTATGTTGCCCTTATTTCCCAAGATGTAGGCGTAAAACCCACATCAGATCTTCAGAACGAAAGATCAAATTGGAGAAAGATACTCAGTATTGCACATAGGTACCCGCTGTCTTGGTTAATTGACAACAAGGGACTGGGTTACTTGATTGAATCAATTAAGTTTACCACGGTCCTGTTTGTTGAAAGCAAACAAAATGAACGTTCTTCTGTGCTTCACCGCAAAAGATCAAGGGACGATGTGGAGGAAACAGGATAATCATTTTTGGTCCTCAAACGAGAATCTGGTGTGATAAACACCAGCGATAACAGTGCATAAATAGTATATCCCGTTTGGCGATAGTACTCCTAATGCTCTACCTTTATCTCTTAAAGCTTCGTGGATGATCTAGAATCTAAAACATTTGTCATTATTTCTCTTATTGTTCATTTTTATGTTTGAATTCTGGTTATTATTGTTTCGGATTCATTGAATAAAGTAGTTACCATTTGATTCAAAATGTGTTCTACTTATCAAGATTAATCGACTCGGCTAGAAACGAGATCGATCCGAAATATTACTAAACCGAAGCAATAAGGCTATTGGAAATGTCCGGATCAAACAACTCCATACATCTTCTCCTACATCCAATTCTTTGAGTAAAATCATAATGCCATTAAAATCCATCAATTGCGTAGCTCTAAGAATGAACCGGTTATACATGTTTCTTTATTAATTAGTACTCCATTAAATGAAATAATCAGTAATGATGATCATGTGCGAAATTGATTGGATTAAATTGATTTAGATTCAGAAACAAAACGATTTAACCATAAGTTCAAACTTTGGTAAATAGCGTCGCACGCATGTGGGCCTCGAAAAAGGAACACATCGTTTCAAAATACAAATTTAATGATGAAGTGTTTTGATGATTAAGTGTTGGATTTTCATTTGCGTTCCTTTGGAAACAACTTACTGATACAATTACATCGAAAAGAAGTATGCCTCGTAAGCTACCATGACCTTGTAAAAGTATCAGCTGACGCATAGGGTGAAAACCCAAGATGCTCAGTTCGGAGATGGGATGAATTCCCTGAGATAAGTTTGCAAACGAAGAGGGATAAATTCGGTTAAACAATTGTCCTTCCATACGCCTTGAACGATAAGTCAGGCTAGGCATTCAAATCAAATGACACACTTCAAGAAGCACAGTTAATAAACATAATGTTAGAGTCAATCTATCAGTATGTTCCCGATGGGATGAAAAGAGATGATTCACATTTATGTAAAACTGTGTTCCAATGAAATCGGTAAGACACGTAGCCATAAAAGCTAAAGAATGATTATGAGTTAAATCATATCATCATGCGACATTGATGTGCGCATTAAACATGTATTTTGAACCAAGAGTACGATAACCGCTCTTAGAAATACATGTTTAAAGCTTGGAAATGGTGTTGTCGAACATGAGACATTACATCACTTGAGTACGAATTTCTAATGCATGGTAATTTTTCAAAATTAATATAGTCTTGATCGAACCGGAGCAGGTTTACACTAACAATCAGGTCCCACTTACTTCGAGTGGGAGATTTGAACCGGCAACACCAGTGAATGACATGTTAAATGATAATGGAAAAATTTTCATAGTAAATCCAGTGGGAGGAATAAACCCTACCATATGAAATCAATGTTGTCTCTGAGACGAATCATGTAGAACTTGATAGTCATATTGTTGAACCAGTAATGTCACAACTACCTATACTACCCATTGTTTCCAGTGGGAGTGGATCCGACCAACTTGGTTCCAGGTCCTAGTGATCAAGGAATTAATCTCAGAAGTAAAACCCCGAGACCGAGAGGTCGTCTTAGGAAAGTTGTAGGTCAAGGTTCAAACACTGCTCTTATTCTCAGTGGGAGTGATGCTCCGATAAGAGGCATTATTCTGAGTGGGAGAAACGTTCAGACTCAATATGGGATTAACTAGCCTAGACGAAAGTCAAAGGCATCGAACTTCTCTCAAGAAGTGTCCCATCAAGAAAGGTGAAAATCTCACTCTAACGAATGTTGACGAGCACTGGAAAGGCCTCGAGTGGGGAAATGGAGGAAAATAATAAAAGAGAGAGATTGGTTAAATGAAAGCCATTATAGTCTATAGTTGATTTACCTGCTAACCGCAGGGGCACAAGGATACGGTGAGTCCTGAAGAAGGCTCACCACTGATGGAATAGGTCGGGCAATAAAAGCTCCACTAATTGTGAAAGGATATACCCAACTTCACGGAGTGGACTTTGACAAAATAAACTCATCGACTGTGCGTAAAACCACGGTTAGGGCCATTTATGGTCCTGGTCGCAGGTCTCGATCTCGAGCTACACCAAATGGATGTTAAGACCGCGTTCCTCCACGAAAACCTGGAGGAAGAGATCTACATGGAGCAACCTGAGGGTTTCATTACTCTTGGTACCGAACTTAAAGTTTGTAAACTCCAAAGGTCCATTTACGGTCTTAAACAGTTGTCTCGGCAACGGTACTGCAGATTCCACGAGGAAATCGTAGGAAACGGATTCTTGAATCTACACGAGGATCCGTGCGTGTATTATAAGACCTCTAGGTCTAATTATGTCATTTTAACCTTATACGTGGACGACATACTCATTACCGCAAACGACTTGAGTTTTATGAACAATTCAAAGTCCTGGTTGGCATCTGTGTTCGAGATGAAAGACATGGGAGAAGCCACGTACATCTTAGGCATTAAAATTGCTAGAGTTCGGGCTACCCGAAAATTATGTTTATCTCAAGAAGCTTATATCAAAATTGTTGAAAAGGTTCAGTTTACAAGATGCCAAACCCGTGGATACGCCGGTAGTGTTTGGGTGCGCACTATCGAAACGTGACGGCCCCAAGAACCTGGCAGAGCGAGAACAGATGAAGGGTGCAGAGTATTTAAGCATGGTCGGTAGTCTCATGTACGCCATGCAATGCACCCGTCCGAACATCTGTTACACCGTGGGCCTAGTAGCACGATTCCAATCAAATCCTGGCTATCAACATATAAAGGCTGTAAAACGAATCATTCGTTATCTGAAAGGTACTGCCGACTACGCACTGTGCTATGAGGGAAAGACGTTAGAGTTTACCGGTTACAGTGACGCCGACCATGGTGGCGATCCGGATGATCGTAAGTCCACCACAGGAGGAGTCATTCTCCTTACTAATATCGTCATTTCATGGACGAGCAATAAGCAAACCTGTGTCGCGTTGTCTACGATGGAATCAGAATTCGCTGCTCTCTCCAAAAACGAACATGAAGCAGTCTGGCTGAAAAGGCTTCTTACTGCACTGCCTGGTGACAAAGACGTAAGTAAACCCGTCGTGGTACACTCTGACAGTCAGGCAGTTATTGTGGCAGTTAAGAATCCAAAGTACCATAGTAGGACTAAACACATTGATGATAAATATTTTTATGCTAAATCTATGGTAGAAGACAATAGAATCACTTTGGAATATTAGTCCACTGATAACATGGTCGCGGACACATTAACTAAAGCACTACGCATGGAGATATTCGAAAAGCATGTAAAATGGCTTGGATTCCGTGGCGTTTAAAAGTGGAATGTATCTGTGATAACATTTTGATAAATAAAGTTACGTTTTTAATAAACGAGAGAATTGCAATCGAGTTTATGATCCATCGACGTCATAATTTTTGAATACATCAGATTTACGGTCAATAAACTATGTCGTAGGAGGACTCTGCCAAACTATGTCGAATGTGGGCCTTACCTAGTCACACAGGTACGGTCGTCTTGCGGTGGAGGGAGGCCTCTACCAAGCAAGGATGGCTAAGAATCGGGGGGGATAAACCTGATTACGCAAGACGAATATCTAGTCTCGAAGTAACTAGACATGATCTTCATTTTTTGCAAATCACCGTGATGAACTCAGTTCGTCATTAAACCACATTATGGGCCAGATGAGAATCTGCGATAGCATGATTGACATATCCCATTATTGTCAACTTAAAAGTTCAGGTATGCTATCGACGCGTGCTTCATATTGTGCGTGCCATGTTTGACCACAGAGTCACAGTTCGGTTGTGCTAGATAAGAATCCTCGTGATTCTAACAAGCGCAAACTTCTTAACCTCGAGCGTGTGATTGATCCTGGGAGCCTTATGAAGAGGCACCTGAAATATCCTCACGGACTCAGAACTCATATCTAAGGTCAGACTCAATGCTCGCTTCCCGGCGTACGATCGTAGTGCTGAGTAAAAAGGCTCAGTGACCACGTCTTTGGAAACCGGTTGGATTTAAGGATATGCGTGATGGGGATGGTCAAGTTCACCTGTAATTCACCAAATCTTGTATTCACTAGGTGGCCACAAACCGGATATTAGTTGAAGGTTGTGAATACTTGTACGGATGCCTTGGAGAAGTGTTCCTATGTGGAAACTAGGCAAATGGAGAATTATCAGTTGACCTAGGATACAGCGCGACACTATATTGTTTATGACAGGTTGATTGGAGAAAGGGAATCAACGTTCCGCGGGCGCTACAGCGCTCCTAACAGATGAGTAGCACGATGCCCGTCGTGTTCGCCGGTCGCACAGCAAACCTCGTATGAACTATTCGGAAGCAAGGGCGAGATCGAAGGAGTGAAATGTTGATGCAGATTTGGACGACAATACATTAACAAGCACCTTCCCATTCTGTCAAGTGGGAGCTGTAAGCATATGGTGATGGGCGCCGTAAATGGAAGCCCATTATATGTATATGTTACCTAAGACAATTGGGTAAATGTCACATTAGGACATTGGGCCAGACCCAAATCCCAATTAACATGAGAGGCCCAAAATTGGGCCTCCCTATACATGTGGCCGGCCGAATCTAATAGTGAGGGTAAAGTGGACTTTTGTCCACTTTACTCCTCCTATATATATGGGGTGTTAGGGGTTTTATTAGGGTTAATCATAATTCCTCACTTGTGGTGATTTGAGAGAAAACCCTTCCCTCACAACCACCATACTTCGGCCGAACTACCACCACCACCACCAAGGGTGTGAAATTTGCCTTCGAGCAAACACTCCGGAGATCCGTCCCTGTCAAGAATCGATTTGAGGCTTTGCTATGGAGAATATACCGTGTAGGGCTTCCTTAACAAGAACTTCTACGGGTGCGCCGACCGGAGGACCGTGAACTCCCTGCTGCAGGATCTTGGGACTGTGTACTACGTCTGAGGTATGTGCGAATCTTCCGCTGCGTAATATCGATTACTAGCATGTACCATGTTTATAATATCCGTAGTGATTACTCCCCTTAATCTAACATGAACAAGAAGCAAACCTGTGTCGCGTTGTCAACGATGGAATCCGAATTCGTGGCCCTCTCTTAGAACGCACAGGAAGCAGTTTGGCTCAGAAGACTCTTAATTGCATTGCTTGGTGTCGATGACGGGAGTAAGCCTGTGAAGGTATACTGTGACAGTCAAGCAGCAATTGCAGCAGTTAAAAATATTAAGTACCATAACATGACGAAACACGTTGATGTGAAATACAATTATGCTAAGAATGGTTGAGGAAAAATTAATCACATTAGAATACTTGTCCACAGAAAGTATTATGTCGGATCCATTAATAAAACATTTACGCAGGGATGATTTCGAAAACCATGTTAAAATGCTAGGACTGCATAAGGTTTAAGTGGCTTGTATTGTGATGATAACATTTTGAGATTTAAAATATTTAAATAGAATGAATTGCAATTTGAGTTTATGATCTGACGACGTCATAATGTTTAAATTACATCAGATTTTTATGGTCTACAAACTAGACGTAGGAGGGATAACTTCCCAAGTAAAACAGTTTTGAATGTGGGCCAAGCGTTGTCACACAGGCTCGGTCGTCTTGACGGAGAGGGGGACCTCTTCCATATCAAGAGCGACTAAGAACCACGGTGGCAAACCTAGTTAAAAAAAACGATCATTTGGTTTCGGAGTAACACGACATGGTCTAAGTTTTGCGAATCGCCATGACGAACTTCGTTCGTCAAAGAACCACATTCTAGGCTAGACGATAAGTCTGTGATAGCATATGAAATTTCCCATTCATGACTAAATTAAGGTTATGCTATCGACACGCGCTTCATACTGCGTGTGCCATGTTCGACCACGGGGTTAGGCTCGGTCGTGCTAGATATAATCCATGAGATTCAGATGGGCAGAAACTTCTTCACCTTGAGTGTGTGACTGATCCCTGATGCTTTATGAAGAAGCATCCAAAGTATCCTCACGGAAACTCATACCTAAGGTCAAGCTCAACGTTCACTTCTCGGTGTACGAGTGTAGTGCTGAACAAAAAGGCCAAGTGACCACGTCTTTAGAAACAGGCTGAGTTTGACTAAGGGTATGAGCGATGGGGGTGGTCATGTACACATGTAATTCTCCGACTCTTTTATTCACTAGGTGGCCACCAGCCTGATATTAGTTGAAGGTTGTGAATACTTGTACAGCTGCCTTGAAAGAGTATTCCTCTGTGGAAACTAGGCAATTGGAGAATGACAGTTGACCTTGGATACAACGTGGCACATTATTTTTTTTACAAGTTGATTAGAGATGGGAATCAACGTTTCGCGGGCGCTACAACACTCCTAGCAGATGAGCAGCACAATGCCCGTCGTGTCAGTCGGTCGCACGGCAAATCTCGTTTGAACTATTCCGAAGCAGGATTGGATCGAAGAACAAATGTTGATGTGTTGGTCGACAACATATTAACAGGCACCCTCCCATCAGCAAGTGGGAGCTGTTGCCATTTGGAGATTGGGCCGCCGTAATTGGGAGCCCATTAAATAAGAGTATGGTACCTAAGGAAATTGGGTAATGTCACATTAGGGATTTTGGGCTAGGCCTAAAATCCCAATTGACATGAGATGCCCAAAATTGGGCCTCCCAAACTCTTAGGCCGGTCGAAATATCTAGGGGCAAAGTGGACTTTTGTCCACTTTGCTCCTCTTAGAAATAGGGAGTTCTAGGGATTTATTATAAGCTAATCTCTTCTTCCTTTGTGGTGAGATAGAAATAAATCCCTCCTCCCTAAATAGAACATAGTTCGGCAGAAACCACTACTGCCTTAGGAGGTGCCAAAATGTGTTAAGCAATTTACTCCGGTGATCCATCCCCGCTAAAGAATCGACAGAGGCTTTGATGTGGAGACCAATCCGCGTAGGGCTTCCTTAACCAGAACCTCTACGGGAACCGTCCGGCGGATCGAGAACTCCCATCAGTGATTCTAGGATTACGGAAAGCGTTGTAGGTAAGCATCATATTCCGCTGCGTAATTAGTTACCTTGCACGTATCTTGTTTTGTTTCCGTAGTATTTATACCCTATAACCCTACATTGAGAAAATAACATGTTATTCAATAAATAATTGATACTGCATTAATCTTCCATGGAAATATCCATGGCTAACTAATGCAAATGAGTGTTAATCCACTTCAAGATGATCGCACTTGACTCATTGCCCTACTTGTGCCTTCGAGAAGCACCAATCACAAAGTATCCAATCAACAGTGCTAAAAACAAAAATTCCACCACTAACAGCTCCAACAATAATCACAGTTTGCTTCTTTGATTTATCCTAAAAATAAATTAAAGCTAATCAGTCAGAAACACATCTTAAGTACTTGGTTTGTAAACATTATGTACCTATCAAGCTCTATCAATCGTGAAGTGTCCATCATTTGATAATTCTCTGGAAATTAGTGAATGACATAAAATTATAGTGTAATTTAGATATAGCAAGCCAATCGAGAGTGAGCCAGAACCCAAATTCTTCATAAATAAAGAAGAAATTGCGTGATGCATTCACGTACCTATCAAGCTCGATCAAACGCGGAGTGTGGCATCATTTAATTGCTGCTAATCAATGTGTAATTTAAGGATTGAACAAATCCAATTGATCAACAATTGCAAAAAGAGGAAGAGTCGGGGCTGATATGATTCCAACTGGTCAACAATTGTAAGAAGATGAAGACTGGAAGAGAAGAGGTGAAGACCTGATGATTAATAGTGGAACAGAAGAAGTGGTAAGTGGAAGAGAGAGTTGAAGAGCCTTAATGAATAGCGGGATAGAAGAGGGAGAACCGAGCCCGTGAGAACCAAGTGTGAGAAGATGGAGAACTGAGTTCGTGAGAATTTTGCGCGCATGAAGATCGTTGCTGACGTGGTAAATACAAGTTTCTTCTCTTAATTTATTTGCTCTTGCTTTATATATAATAGACTTGGATTCTAGCTCTAACTTTAAAAACTCATTTTTCCAAGTCTGCTTACTATTATGCCTCTCATGCATAAATCAGTAATATTATATGAATGGAGGTTGGATTGTTGAAGGAAAGTTTGGAGTTGGATACTAGAACTTACTAACTAGTAAATTTGTGTCTTGTTTGAGTATTACATTATGTAATATTTTGTTGTTTGAATGAGTACTTTATATATAATAATAATAATAAGGGATAATGGTTCCTTTGGTACCACTTCTTTGGGCAGGATCCACTTTTGGTACCACTTTTTTTTTTTGTACACTTTTGGTACCAACGTTTTCCATTTTGTACCCTTTTGGTACCTTCCTTAGAATTCCGTCCAAAATGGCCGTTAAAACCCCATGTGCCCTGCACGTGACCAAAAACTAAACTTGGCTGGACGGATTTACCCTTATGGATAATGGTTCATTTGGTACCACTTCTTTGGGTAGAATCCCCTTTTGGTACCACTTCTTTTTTTTTTACACTTTTGGCCAAGAGCGAGTTTAACAGAACCCTTATCCCTATAATATATGTATAGGTTTCGAGTCTGCCTTGTTTGTTTTGTATAGACTTGGCCATTTACAATATCATCAAATGTATCTTCCTGCTCATGTACTTCTCTTCCTTGTATAAAGCTGGGCTAAACAAAAATAAACAGGCGAGCTTACGGAACTGTGTTTGACTACGATTTGTGTAGTTTTTGATGCATAATGAACTTACGAGTTGAGTTGAATTTGAAAGAACAAGTTCAAGCTCAAAAGTGGGGGTTTAATGGAAGAGTCACACCAAATCCCGTGGAGAATAGCCCCAGTTATGGAAAACATCATAGCATCTCAGATTCCCCGGATCTTTTGGCGTGCTAAATGTTATCCCAAGGAAGGTAAATGAATGTGCAAACTGGATTGCGACACAGTGCAAAAAGAGATCGTGTAGTGATAATTGGGATTTCCAACCCCCGCCCTCTCTTTTATTTTTAGTTAATAAGGATCGGAAGTTTTTCCCACCATGATGTATTTGAACAATATTCTTTGAATATTAATGAATTCACTTAGCAAAAAAAAATGTTAGATTTTTTTTTTTTTGTGAAATGGTTAGATATTATTGATATGGCCAAAAAAGAGTTAAATATATTGACACGTTGTGAAACTATCAATAAGTTTAAACTCAATTATAGTATAGGCATAATTGACAATTTAAAATTTTAAAACGCATTAAAAAAATTAATTCATGAAATAAATCTTTATTTTATATATAAATATCATATATATACAAAAAAAAGTAGTACCAAAAGTGGATTCTGCTCAAAGAAGTGGTACCAAAAGAACACTATCCCTAAGGGTAAATCCGTCCAGCCAAGTTTAGTTTATGGTCACGTGCATGGCACATGGGTGTTTACCAGCCATTTTGGACGGAATTCTAACGGAGGTACCAAAAAGGTACAAATTGGAAAACGTTGGTACCAAAAGTGTACAACAAAAAGAAGTGGTACCAAAAGTGGATTCTGCCCAAAGAAGTGGTACCATAGGAACCCTTATCCCTAATAATAAACGTGTCTTTGAATGTGGTTAAAGTCCGTGAATCATAATGACTATTGTTTAAAATTTGTTTATAAATGTGTCATGTTTGATGTGATTTTGAATTTTCCATTATATTAAATCAAGTCCGCCTGAAGAACTTAAAATCGAGGTAAGAAAAAAAAAAGGTTTTGAGATCGGGTTTTTTTCCTGATTATATATATTCAAGAAAAAAAAATGCAGTGTTTAGATGGGTGTTTGGATGATGTAATGTGTAATATCACATTACGTCTCACATAACTTCCGCATGTTGTTTGGTTTGTCATATGACATAATGTGCATTGTAATGTAATATCTATTGTAATCTGAGATTACGTCCAAACTTCATTCACTGTCATGTGGGATTACATAAAAAAACCGAGGTAATGTGAGATTACGTCCAATATTACGGGGTGTTATTATTGTTTATTAAATAAATAAATACTTCATATAATCTTTATAGTTTATTATGATAATAATAATTTTATTTTTTTATGTACTTCATAACTCATTATTATAATAAATAATAATGCACACGGTATTTGTATAAAATGTGTAAAATCTTTTTCGTTGATTTTTTTATATGAAAAATACCGTATAAAACTATATTTTAAGGTATTGGTTAATAGAATTTTAATAACTATGCGTATTGAGTTTAAATATATAGTTTTTAGAGTTCATAAATTACTATAATATTACCCATAAAACATAAAGTTTAAGAAGTTAGTTGATGTCAATATATATTCTTTTAAATTTTATCATATTAATATATAATATACTCAAGTCACATTACAATGTACATTACAAAAAACAATGTAATCTAACATTACACTATAATATATTATAGCACAACAAAATACTACAATCTAACATTACATTACGTAACTCACATTATGTCCATTCAAACGCCCCTTAAGTTATAAAAGGAATACGACCTAACATACATGACTATGAGGGATCTAGATCAGTTGCCCCACTCCTCTTACCACAGATCATGTCTCACCGTTGTGATCTTTACACGTGTTATTAGATTAAATATTTTTATTTTAGGGTTCACCAATCCCAATAGATTTTTAGAAAAAAAATTGCATTAAGTAGATATGTTAAGATCACAACGGTGAGACACGATTTGAGATAGAAAAATTGAAACATGTGATCTAGGTTTGGACTCAGGGCCGACCCATAACCAATGGTAAGGCCACTAAAATATGGTATTTAGGCCCCGATTTTAAGGAGATCACATATGTGGTAGTGACATTTTGTATTTATTACTTTGGGTGAATGACTTATGCAATTAAGATCATACTTATGAAAAATAACAAAACTGAAAGCTTAAAAAAATAAAGTTTAATAATAATACTTCTAATTATCAATTTAATGCCCGAAAAAAAAAATGTTTTCAACAAAAAAAATGTTCGAAATAAAATATAGCCTTAAGTCTCACAAATTCTTTTGGACCATCCCTACTTGGATTCATACGTGGGGTGGCCCCATTATACCAACAACTGTTTACTAGGATTTGGGTCTGGTTGGGCATTAGGCAACGACCTTGTGACCAGACAGACATTTAATTTAGGGTTGAGCTCGAAAAGAGATAGGCGGGATTTTTGTAGAAAAATGTCTGAGCTCAAAATTCTGGATCACTATCCCTTCTCCCGAGTTTGGGTCCGAGTATAAAGAAAAAGTTATAGGGTTGGAATTTCGGAACGAGTTCGGATTAGTCTGAAATTTAAATAAGAACATAAGAAACACTATCTTAAACACCTCAAACTAAAAAAAACATTATTTCAAACATTATCGAACCTAAAAATCACATTCCGAACACCCCTATGTGAAAACCAAGAGCTCCAAAGATGTAAAGATCGAGATCGCAGGTGAAGAAGATGAAAGGTTTCGTAACCCTAGCAGAGACGGAAGTGTGTTTGATAAGGGATCATTTGTATTATCAATCACTGTTTACGTCACCCATATTTATACTAAACCCTACTAAAATAAATAAAGATTGCACCGCAACCTTTTTAAGTTATACAAGTCAGTCCTCAAACAAAGTCTGGATTGCATCATTGGACCGAACCACAAATAAATGGGCCACACTAAATATTTACATATTCAAGCTAAAATGGGTCGGGCCTCAACACTCCCCCTCAATCTGGACTTTGCTGAAAAATATCAATCATCCCAAGTTTTGTAAGCAATCGCCTATGCTGAGCCTTAGGAAGAGCTTTAGTAAATATCAGCAAGTTGATTTGAAGTTCTCAAATGTCGCAACTTGATAAATCCTGCAGAAAGTTGATCACGAACGAAATGACAATCAACTTCAATGTGCTTAGTACGTTCATGAAAAACATGATTATTCGCAATCTGAATTGCAGCTTTATTATCACAATGAAAAACAATTGATTTATCAAATCCAAAGCTTAATTCAGAAAGTAAACCCTTCAACCAAATTAGTTCTGCCACTGTATCCCTCATACTACGATACTCGGCCTCCGCAGAAGAACAAGACACTGTAGGTTGTTTCTTAACTTTCCAGGATATAAAAGAATTGTCAAACATTATGCAATAACCAGTGACAGATCTACGAGATTCAACACATCTAGCATAACCTGAATCGCAATATGCAGTTACATCAAAAAATTTATCAGAAGACAAAAGTATGCCTAAATAAAGTAACCTACCAATTAATCGTCTATATAAACTTGGATCAGAAAGCAACATATCATCTTTATTAAATTTTAAGCTCTCACCAAATATTTCATCATTATCACCATTATCTGCACAATCAACAGGGGAAACATTAGGTAAAAATATAGGAGGATGCAGATTATTTAAAGATTTGAAAGGGAAATGATTTTCAAAAAACTTAACATCCCTTGAAACAAAGAACGACTTGGTGGTCAAGTTGTATAACTTATAACCCTTCTGGGTCAAAGAGTAACCCATCATAGCACAAGCAATGGACCGAGTTGCAAATTTGTCAGATAAGGGCAATACTTTGGCATAACAAAGGCAACCAAAAACTCTAATATGATCAATTGAAGGAGCCTTGTTGTAAAGTTTTCTCAAAAGGAGAAAAACCCTTTAAAACATCAGTGGGCATCAAATTAATTAAGTAACATGCTGTTAGAACACATTCTCCCCAAAACTTATCAGGAACAAAACTTTGTAATTTT
Source organism: Clarkia xantiana subsp. parviflora (assembly GCA_036873135.1). Classification (NCBI taxonomy): domain Eukaryota; kingdom Viridiplantae; phylum Streptophyta; class Magnoliopsida; order Myrtales; family Onagraceae; genus Clarkia; species Clarkia xantiana. Next base: position 10,267,298 of record JAPTYO010000012.1, on the reverse strand, counting down.
AAGGATCTTGCAACCTCTAAGAGATACCTATGTTTTCGTTCAACAACTCCGTTTTGTTGGGGCGTGTAAGCATATGAAGTTTCATGAATAATGCCTTTTTGAGAAAATAAAGTGGAACAATGATCATTGATAAACTCACCACCATTGTCAGATCTAATCCTTTTAACTTTTTCAGAAAACCGAGTTTCCACCATCACAAAAAAATGCTTAAGGATTTCAACAACATCTGATTTTAAAGTAATCAAATAAACCCAAGTAACTCTGGTAAAATCATCAACAATGGTTAAGAAATACCGTTTATTATCATGAGTGGGCTTATGATATGGACCCCATACATCAACATGGATCAACTCAAAAGCACAAGCAGTAACAGAGTTGCTATTTGGAAAAGAATGTCTAGACTGTTTTGCCATAGGACAAATGCCACAATCAATGATGGCTTTATTTTGCAAATTCAAAGATCTAAGAAAACCAATCCTGTTCATGTTTTTAAAAGAAATATGGCCTAAACGCCTATGCCATAGAATGGTTTGAGGGGTGCTAATGGAAGACTGAAGAGCTACAGGTGCTAAGGGTTGATGTTTGAAAACGTAGCCCTGCAACTTCATGTCCACTCCCCAACACCATTTCATTGCAGAGATCCTGCAAAATCACAGTGTTAGAAGAGAAAATAACTGAACAAGATAATTCTTTTGTTAACTTTGCAACAGATAAAAGATTAATCCTAAAATCAGGCAAAAACAGAACATCATTCAGCAACAATCCTTTTCCAAGTTGAACATTCCCAATTCCAGCAACTCTAGATCTAATGCCATTTGGTAATTGAACATAGGAATGAATAGGTTTAAAATTGTTCATCCAATCAGATTTAAAACACATGTGATGAGTTGCACCAGTATCAGACTGATCAACAGAGACATTGTTAAATGAAGATCTACCTGCAATGGTGGAAGCAATGTTAGCACGACCCTCATCCTCAGAATTATGTTGTGATCTCGCCATGGTACGAGCGAGGTGTTCAAGCTGCTCATTTGTGATCATCATGGGCTGATTTTTAGGAAGCTCAAGTGGGGTAGAGAGTCCACTGCCACCACTGTCATTGCAAGGCAAACTAGAATTAGCATCGATAGCAGCATTGGCCTGAGGTGTTCTGCCTTGTCCCTGATTGTTACGGAATTTCCAACCAGGGGGATATCCTTTTCTCTTGAAGCAGTGTTCATAGTTATGACCCCGAGCTTTACAAAAATCACAAATCAAATTCAGGTTTCTTTTCTGACCCCTGGATTTGTTGGATGAAGTATCAGCGGAAAAAGAAGGTTTAAACTCAGAGGCATTATTAGAAACAGCACCAGCAGAAAGGTTCCTTTGGTTTTCTTCCTGAGTCAAAACAGCATATGCCTGGGAAACAGAAGGTAAAGCCTCACGCATGACCAAATTGGTGCGAACGTTTGAATATGAATCATTAAGTCCATTCAGAAATTGGAACAATTTCAAATTATTTGCATGAGAGACATGTTTTTGAAATTCGGGGCAGCCACAGTTAGGAAGATTGCATATAACGTCAAACTCTTCCCACATTGATCTGAGACGAGCAAAATATGTAGAAACAGAATCCACTCCTTGCTGAGCAAGGCAAATGTCTCTATGCAATTGAAAATTTCTTGAACCATTGATTTTGTGAAGTCTTTCCTTCAAATCGTTCCAAATAGAAAATGCACTTTCAGTGTATATATTCCCAGACATTAGCTCACGTGAAACGGAGTTCATGATCCATGCAAGAACAAGGGCATTGCAGCGATCCCATAGATGATGTAGACTAGGATCGAAGCTTTCTTACTTGCATGCACCAGTAACAAAACCAAGTTTATTCTTTGAAATCAAGAAAATGCGCATAGCCTTGCTCCAAAAACCGTAATCCTCAAAAGAAGTAAGTTTCTCAGAAACCAGTGAAAGACCAGCAGAGTCAGAGGGATGAAGATATAAAGGATGATTGTGATCTATTTTTGGTGTCGCTTCGACAACAACATTTGTTGGAGCAACAACAGAATTGTCGTTAGAGTCATCCTTTGGAACTTGGCCTGATTCAGGATCCATTCAGAAAAATGGCGAAAAAAACTCGCAAAGAATGGCAGATCTACAAAGAGAAATCAGTATCAAGGCCAGGTTAAACAAAAGGTATGAAAGAAAGCAATCACCAATCCTTCGATTTAAAAAAAATCACTGGAGTACGGCATGCATGTAATAATGGAGCAAGAAAAAATTCATCGTCATCGATCTTTAATAGACTTAGAAGATCAAGATCTACGAATATAAAAAAAAACTTAAACGTCACAGAAAGGATCTCGGCTTAAGTCAAACAAAAGGACTTCAGATGCAGCAAGATAGATGATAAGAGAAGAACATAAACTTAGTCAGATCTCTTTATCAAAATAGTATCGAAAAAAAAAAAAACAAGATCTAAAACCTGAAATTGATCTTGACATGCATGTAAGGGAAAGGGACATTCACAACAGATCTTTGACATGCATGTAAAGATAATCGATCTTAGGTGCGATTTAATGAATCTGAAATCTTATGAAGTAAAGATCTATGAGCAAGCTTAGCCAGTAAAGTCGATTTAGGTCAATAGGAATCACGAACACCATAAAAAAAGATGTCGAGATTCACAATCGTATTCGTAGGCAACAGATCTTGGATCTTAAAGGTAAGTAAAGCGTTTTTCAGATCCGTGATTTTCAGAACTCATACATCATAGGAAAGATGCTGAGTTCAAAGAAAAACATCATACAAATCAATTCGTAAAGCGTTCGTTTATCCTTTAAAAGGACGATTCAATTTCTGAAACCGAGAAAGAACGCGAAGAAGATAAACGATAACTTCGTAAATCAAAAATCGTGTTTAGAGAAAATGATTCAAAAAAAGTGAAGAACGAACAAGATACCGCAGCGGAAATAGCAGTAATAGGATCGTCGAAGTGATCAAAGCTTCGAAATCTCTGATACTATGTGAAAACGAAGAGCTCCGAAGATGTAAAGATCGAGATTCGCAGGTGAAGAAGATGAAATGTTTCGTAACCCTAGCAGAGACGGAAGTGTGTTTGATAAGGGATCATTTGTATTATCAATCACTGTTTACATCACCCCTATTTATACTAAACCCTACTAAAATAAATAAAGATTGCACCGCAACCTTTTTAAGTTATACAAGTCAGTCCTCAAACAAAGTCTGAATTGCATCATTGGACCGAACCACAAATAAATGGGCCAAACTAACAAATTGGGCCAAACTAAATATTTACATATTCAAGCTAAAATGGGCCCGGCCTCAACACCCTAAACTTAAAAAACATCACTTCAAACTTATACTGTATAATTCATTTCAAACTAAAGTCCAAACAACATAAAATATAGGGTTAATAACTAAAAAACTGTCCAACGTTTATCCTATGTTAAAATTAGGTGTCTGAAGTTTGAAATGTTAAAATGGACTGTCCCAAGTTTCATTTTTGTTGAAATTTGGTGTCTTTGTGCGTCTTTTCATCTCCATTTAATCATTTTCATCAACCCACCAACCCAATCATAATCCATCACTCTTTACTTTTCACAAAATCGTCAAATTTCACCTAAAAATTGAATATTAAAAAAAAAAGTTTCTAGAAGAGTGGTGTGGAGCCATTTTCCAAGGACAATAGAGCGAGATTTACTTGCCCGGATGTGACCAACTTTTTAGGTGACGGTCCCGGCAAGATGACGAGAAGGGAATGTGTATGAGAGCTCGAATTTGACAAACGGTTTCGTCGGAATTGACTTCTCTAAAGTAATCACACCGAGACACCAAATTTCAACAAAAATGAAACTTGGGACACTCCATTTTAACATTTCAAACTTCAGACACCTAATTTTAACATAGGGTAAACCTTGGACAGTTTTTTAGTTATTAACCCTAATATATATATCCTAAGCCCGTGACCATGACTTCAACCCGGTCCGCCGCTCCCGGAATTCGAACCCTTGATTATGATATTAGAGTTGGAAAATAAAATGTACATCTTAACAAATTTTCCCAGAAATTCAAACTCGTGAGTAAAGTCATTCTTATACACACTTTAAATAACTTATTAATCAAAAACACCAAAAACGCCTAGCACCATCATCCCCATCAATTCCCTATTCTAGTACCAGGAATCAAATTTACAAACTAGATCATACAGAAACATCATCATTGAGTTGAGTTTAGTTGATGATTATTCCATGTATTGTATGGTTGGAGGGTTCGTCTTCGTCTTCTCACTACCTGCAAGACAAGAAGACATTCATTAATTAATAACAAGACACATATAGCCATGGCTGCCTGCCTGAGATTGAGTTGGTTTTTATAGACTACAAATATAACATACCATAAACTCCACCACGGATCTCCACTTCTCTCCACTCTTGAACCAGGGCGCAACAACAGCACATCAAATGAGAGAGGAAGTCATCAAACCATCCTCCCTTTACAAATTAAGAAAAGTTCCAAGTTATTATAAAATACGTACACCAATTTTAGCCCATTACATGCTATTTAGTCTAAAAGAATTACCGTGATATTCAACATGTTGCGAAGCTTCCTCCTCACACAGCAGGTATAGCAGCAGCATGATAATATCAGTGAATATGCCATCAACTCGTTACACGCTTCTGCTGAAGCTGTTAGATGAAATGACACCAATTTCAGAATTGATTCCTTATAATTTACGAAACAAGGTAACGCAGATTATAATTACAGTAACTGCTGGGAGATAGACAGCATGCTGCTTATAATGATCACCCATTTCAGTTCCAAAAGGTCGGGGTACTTCACTCATTAAGGCAATAGAAGAAGAGCTCTGTAAATGACTGATCAAAGCATAATCTTGAACTGATTCATAAATAAACTATCTTAATGGGGCATGCAATAAACTACGGTACAAGATACTGATACAGACTTAACTGAGAACCATCAACCATTTAGTCCTGACACAACCAGATATAAGCCAACAGCAGACCATATGCTAATTTTTTTAGTTAAATTCTGGATGAGGAAAATAAATGACAAGTTACTTACACATATGCCTCTCATTCGCAACAGTAGCAATCCGAGAAAATGTACCACAAGGATAGAAGATAGTCTTAACACCTGCAAAAGGGTAATTACCACCATTTTCTTTTTAATTGAAAAGTTGATAGTTTCATTAATAAGGCACAGAGAAGGTGTGAGATGTCATACTGGGGGAGAGAAGCTAAAGATATATACCCTATATAAATTACCACAAAAATTAGAGCACAACACTTTTAAATAGAAGGTTGAACCTCACATCTTCAGGGAAAAACATATTGTGAAGGTCCTGGGATTAAGGTAAATAAATCTACATCCTTTTGCTACTTCTTATTTGATTGACTAATGATATCCACATACCACCACATTGGACCTAGTATTTATGGACAAATATAACTAGTAAACTACCTAGATTAGATGTGGATGTTGAAGCCTGGACTATCGACTTCATCATCAACGAATTCATAGATACACCAAATCAGCTTTTAGATTGTGATGTTACTTGTGCTCATTTCAAAGAGCTATTAGTAAAGTTGCCTTTTTAGTGTAGTTGTGCCCTAAGCGGCTTAGCTCCTTGCAGGGCCTAGGTAGGTGGTAGGTGGTTAACTAACCACTGCTATGGCCCAAATGTGAGGAAGTTAGAATCATAACGAAGAACTGAACCATGAATTTTCATTCCAATTTCAACTTATTACTACTCCTACAGGGACAAAATGTTCAAGCAAAAAACTGTTCATAGTAAATAACAAAAGATTGCAATCTCAATCTAAGGAAATAATCTCAATAAATAAGGTAAATGGAGTGTACAGTTATGAAATTGTGGTAATATTTTGCCAAAAAAAAATTGCTTTAATAAATTTTTTGTTAAAATATTTCCGACCTCTAACTCAGTCTGCAAGAATCCCTAACTTAAAGGTTGACTACTGCTTCCATTGACAATAAAAACTGGTGGGATTCAGAAAAGTCAGGAAATGGAAATATATATATATTAACTTATGCATAATGTAGAAAATCAAATAGGTATGAGGTATAAGAAACCCGCACGAGAAAAACAGAGCATATGTAAGAACCAAGAAGAAACTTACATAAAAGAGGTTCAGAGCAACAGCCAAGCAAGTCAGTATGCCATTCATCATTTCCATATGAATCCCTAGATAACAACAGATCGTGGTGAGATGAAATGATTCTTCATCCAGAATGTCAGAAGAATTTCTATTTGCTAAAAGCAGGATACAAGTTTCATAAATTCTATGAGACAACGTGAGATGTTTTGTGAAGGACTCTCCACCTACAGTGAAGATTTAAGAAATAACATTCGACTCGGAAACTGCAACTAGTATGGCTCAGAGGATATCAAGTAGGGTAAACTGTCAATTGAAGAAAATATGCAAGAAAATAGAGCAGGTGCTAGTAAGTATAACCATGGAGATCAAATCAGATAGCTTTCCATATACTTGATAGAAGGCTCACCTTGAAGTTTTAGGTGAATCAATTTTCTTTGCGTATGTTTCATGATACAAATTCTCCTTTTTAGCATCGGACTCGGAATAGTTATTGTCGATCTTCTTGGATTCTTTCACAGGCGGGCTTTTTTCTGGAACTGAAGCTGCTGCAATAGTTTCTGTGACTTCAATCAAGCGCTCAATTACCTCACACTGACCTACATCCAAATTAGACTGGGAGCGTTGCAGTTCCAATTGAAGCTTCTCATTTTCCTTTTTCAGAGCCTCATTGAAACACATGTTTGGGTAGGAACATGACAAAGTCTTTTTCAACACCACAGTATTAGAGGGTTCTGGATTTAAGATCAAACTATGCACCTTCTGATCCTCATAATCCAATGTATATTCCCTCTGATCCTTCTCAATAACTTGGAGCTTCTCCCGGACACGAGCATTGTCCACGAGAGTGATGAGAGGTACAAGCTTCAAGTAGCGATCGATCTCATTCTGAGCCCTCCTGAACTGATAGACAATATTCCAGCCCATGGCAAGCAAATAGAGGAAACTGCGATCCTGACAACTACTGACAAGAATGTAGGACCTCCTCAGGGAATCCTCAAGTTGCTCGAGAGGTTCACGAGTCTCTGGGTATTTCTTAAGCTCAGAAATCTTAAGTGATTCCAACAAGTTGCCGATCAGCTTCAAATGCTGAGCAAACTGCCTGCAGTTCTTCTTGTGCATTCGTGCCGTATTAGCTGCCTGCACAATCATCCCAATCAGCCGAATTGCATCGAAGCCAGCTAGTTGGCCGATGTTTGCTATATCTCCGAAATGCTCCCATGTTGAAGCCATTTCCACTAGCACTGAAGAAGCTGCTCAATCAAATACAGGACGGCAACTTTTACCACATAGAAACAAATCTCTTCAGTGTAGAGAAACTTCACAGGGAATTAGATCATCTTCTTCAAAGATACATCGCATGTGGAAGACGAATCAGATACAGCCAGATCCCACAGTAAAATCGTACTGATTCTTGATGTTCTGCATCCTGGGGCATGGATACTTAACTAATTAGCTTTAAACGCAGCAATCTAAGTCATACTGCTTTTCAAAGGATTACCAATTACGACGTTGACTACTTTTTCAACTCTCAAAGATAAAGGGAAAAAAAGTAACAATTCAAACTTCAGCAGTTCAAAATTGTGTGATGAACAAAAGCTCCAAAACCTTATCTCCTAAACATAATTACCGTGAATCTGCTCTAAATCCGTCAAGGAGATGATGCGTAAGAGATGAATCGCAAACTGTGCAGAATGCAGATGGAATCTCAACAGCACCACCGTAGAACTTAATTTTCAGAAAATATTTTTTTAAGGTGAGTGAGGGAGAAATTAATATATTTGGTTTTTAACTGCTTATAAAAGCAATGATATGATGCAAATGCGAAGAAATGATAGTAAGATAAAGAAACAGAGAGAAGTGAGAAGGGGCATTGATTTCAGAGAGTAACAGCGAAAAAGAGAAGTTACTGAAACTTGGGTTTCCTCTTCGTCGTCTTGCTCTTTATTTCTGCTCTGCAAATGTGGCAGATGAAGAGTGAAAGCTTAAATCTGTCACATATTCAATGGCTTCACATCTTCGGTGTAGTTTGTCACTGTCCTCGCTTTTCTTCTTCTGTGGAGGGCCAGTCTCTCTCACACTCTCTTAGGCAGAGGCGCATCCCACCTACAATATGCCCTGCAGTATTATTCCAGAGAAGAAGCAAGCCATAACTAAATGGAAAACATTCATTATTAATTGTTAATTAATTAATCGATAAATTACAATATTACCACGGAAACGAAGAGGCAAGTAGAAATTTTTTGCACGTAATTATTACCAGCTATTATTGCCCGTTAATTATTACAAGAGCTACATCTACAACTACCACTTATCCAACCACCGAGATAATCCTGGAGTGGAAAGGATTTAGGTTATTAATTATTATTTGGAGCAAATTAAATTTTTTGAAATAAAGTCTAGCCTTTTTACAAATTGTATGTCTCAATATTTATATAAAATAATCAGTATATGGGTGGTCAATTAGCAAATATGAGAGTATTATTAGGTTTATATAATATTAAACTTACGGATATATATACTAGTGACGCATTCATGACCCAAATAAGGTTAAATGTGCAAAATCGGTTCACGGTTATATAAAGATATTTTAATGTAATTATAATTACATAAATTAGAGAAAAGAAAACAATAAATTTTTGAAAATAGGAAAAACAAATTAAAAAAATAACCTATTAAAATTAAATAGACATTAAATGGTTTTTTTTTTAAAGATTTTTATTTTTTCAGTTCTCTCTCCGTTCCGCATGAACTAGGGTTCTATGCTCTTCATCTTCTTCATTGATCCTCACCTGCCAATTGGACAGCTTCCTTTCAGCACACATCTCACCTTTCTTGTTTCTGCAGCTTCCAGAGGGACAACGCGCCAATCAGATTACATGCAATACTGCTAACACACAAAAGCTACTTTCCCTAGCAATCATTACCTACTATCCATATGCCTACTTTCACATCTTCTTCTTCTTCACCGCCTTTCCTCATTCCGCGACAACGACATAAACCACTTCGACTAAAAAGAGTTTTTGTCTGTCTACAAATTAAGTCACACCCACCTACCTCGTCCTTCAGTTATTTCGTGGAGAATCTTAATCTGGTCCTCCTTGGACGTTTTCTTAATCCTAGAAGAATCAGTGTTGCTGCAGTTACTGCATTTGTCAGCAATCAATGGAGAATAGCTCATGTGTCGGAGATAATCAGCAGAGAAGATCATTCCTGGGCTTTCATCTTCCACACACCGGAGGAAGCGAGTGAGGTCTTTCAGAACGGACCTTATGTCATTGAGGGCAACCTTCTTGCCTTTGCAAGACCGACTCTGGAAAACCCTTTTCCAGAGGTCGACTTTACAAAGGTTCCCACTTGGATCGAGCTAAGGGAGGTGCCACAGATGCTTCTGGAGAAGGAATATGTGGAGTTTTTAGCTTCGGCAACCGGGGAGGTGATTCAAACGGAAATGCACCCAACACACCCTTGGCTTACTACAGACCCTAGGGTTCTGGTTTACCTGAATTATCTTAACCCAGTCCTTCCTTCTATTGGGGTCTCAACAGGCAATGCTCAGACGGAGGTACTCATTTCCTACAAACTAGGCATTCCTTGCCGCCGCTGTGGACGCTTCGGCCACACATTGGGTCATTGTAGAGTGGCTGAGGAAATAGTGATCCGGGATCTAAACACTATGTTCCTGTGTTTATCTGATCAAGCTGGGGTGGGGCCGATTTCTGATGACACACATGATCTGTACACGTGGGGGAATAGAGGCTCTGGCCTTCTGACAAACTGGATACCTTTTAACCGAGATTCAGCTAGAAATACTCCTACACAGGGTGGGGCTCACTTCATGTCCCAGAGAAATCAAAACCCCACCTCTTCTGGCCATGCACGCCCTAATGGGCAGGCACACCCTTCTGAGCTTGCCCCGCGGATCATCATCTCTGTGTCGCGTCAACGTCAAGTGGAGCCACCGTCTTCTGCTGTTGGTACATCTCACACGTTCCCAGTCACTGTCACTCAAGCGCCCTCACCAACAGCCATGTGTCACGTGCCTGGAAAAGTGGTGCTAGTTGGAGCACACCCAACGTCTACTACTTCTAGAGTAGCTTTTGTAAATAAAGCTCTTTAGGGGGGAGTAGTAGTTGGAAGCCAGGACAGGACGTGATGGATGTGGATCTCTCCCCCCCCATACATGGGGTGTCGCTTACAAGCCAATGGCTGGTTTCCAATGACCTGGTTGTTATCGGTAAGACGTTGCATATATGGGATCCTGCTGGTTCGGGAGTTAATGCCGCTCTCCTGATGATGGCCAGGGCAGGCCGAAAACCAGTTAAGCTGCTCTCTGGAGCAAAGACCCCTAACCACGACCCGTTCCGTCCGTATGCGCAGTGCGAGTTGGGATTCGAGAACTGATCTTGGGAGTGAAGAGGGCGGATCCGGACGTGGGAGTGCCGGATGCCACGCGGGCGTATTTCGCTGGGAGCGTGGAAAGCTCCAAGCCCGTGACAATTGGTATCAGAGCAAAGTTCTCGATCGTTCCATGGGAGCTTCAAGATAGAAGGGAAAATTCCTGCTGCGGATTCTGAACGTTAGTGGTTGTTGCTTTACCACGGAATGCCATTGAGTGGCGCGGCTCTGAAGCCTTAAAGAACAAGGTGGGCCTTCACTCCGGAGTTCAGTGTTGTGCGCTGATATGGGACAGTCGCACATATATAGGCTTGTTACGGAACTTGAAGGAGGAGTGTTCGATAAGGAGGAATGAGTTGCGTTGCTGTGCGGATCACTGCTGGAAGGGCGGATGCAAGTTGTAGACTCAACTTGTCTATACCCAAAAGAGGGAGTGATGATATCGACTGCTGGAAGGGCGGAGGCAAGTTGCCAAGTAGCGTGCCCATGAGGTGGGAAGTCTCTTAGGCTGGATTGCCCTTTCTCTGGATTGAGGAGGGAGACCTTTTCACCGGATCGTAGTGGTAGCTCACGTGGATTCGTGACTGTGACCAACGATTGAAGTTGATTTCTCAAACGAGGAGTCAATGCGCAAAAAGCAACTCTGACCATACTCAAGAAAGCAGAAGATGTTGATGGCGTGGTGAAGTGTGTCCTGCTGTGGAAGAATCGAAGATTCCTTGGAAGACAGCGGACGAACGCAACGAGGGCGTTGCGTTGGTTGGGTGGGGGAGAATGTCACGTGCCTGGAAAACTGGTGCTAGTTGGTGCACACCCAACGTCTACTACTTCTAGAGTAGCTTTTGTAAATAAAGCTCTTTAGGGGGGAGTAGTAGTTGGAAGCCAGGACAGAACGTGATGGATGTGGATCTCTCCCCCCCATACATGGGGTGTCGCTTACAAGCCAATGGCTGGTTTCCAATGTCCTGGTTGTTATCGGTAAGACGTTGCATATCCTTCGGGATCCTGCTGGTTCGGGAGCTAATGCCGCTCTCCTGATGATGGCCAGGGCAGGCCGAAAACCAGTTAAGCTGCTCTCCGGAGCAAAGACCCCTAACCACGACCCGTTTCGTCCGTATGCGCAGTGCGAGTTGGGCTTCGAGAACTGATCTTGGGAGAGATGAGGGCGGATCCGGACGTGGAGTGCCGGATGCCCCGCGGGCGTACATGACCAATCGGTGTCCTCTGAGTCCAACACAGCTTCTAGCGAGAATCCTTCACCAACTACAGTGCTGCCATATCCATTGACTCCTCCCCCGGTTCTGTCCGGCCAGTCCTCAGCTCACCCACTTCAACATGCCTTCCTTTACCCACCTTATCTCCATGCTCATCCACAATTCACTCAGCAACCATCTGTCCAAGTTACAACACCCATTTCCTCCTTCCCAGCACCCTTTGGTCTACCACAACCTTATAACCTACCCATTCATGTAGCCTTCTACAATCCCTGGTTCTTGCCTTGGTTACCATCTCTTGTCCCACAAGTTTTCATTCCACCTTCAACCCACACCCAACATTTACTCCCCCCTCCCTACATCTCTCACTTGGTACCCCCTCCTGGCTTCATGTACCCGCCCCAAGCTCTAGCTTCCCACCATGACAGACACTTGACCACACATCCTTTACCCTCAACATTTCAGCCAATTCCCAGCGACCATGAGGCAGTTAGTACTGTTACTTGTCCGCCAAGCATTCCTCAGGTCCCTTCTAGTGCAATTGATAGGGAAGTTTTCACAGTTCCAAACCCTCAACCTGAGCCTTCCCATGGGGGGGGGGGGGGGGGGGCGAGCAATGAGGGTGTTGATACCTTCATGGATGACTCCACCCTTGCTGAGCAATTGGTTTTGATGGAACACTTTCACCTACAGGATCAGACGGGCAATGTCTCCTCTCTAATGCCAACTTTCACCAACCCAACCCATCCTGATCAGACACGCCTCACACCATTAACGATCACTCCTCTGGTTCAGATGGTCCAGCAAGCAGCTATTCCAGTCACAGAGCACCAGGAATCGGAACCAGTGCGCCACCGTCTAGGAAAAGAACCAATGCATGCACCAGGGCCCAGTCACTCGACAAGAAGAAGGTGGACACGGAGGGCAAGCAGGACACCAGGACCTCTTACCATCCTAGGTGTTCGAAGGAGGGATGAGGAGGAAGATTCTGAGGTTCCCTCTCCAAGGAGACTTCGTCCCAGGAGGGCTTTCAACTTGGAATCATCTGACAGTAACAGTGACAGCATGGATACAAGGATGTTTCATCAACATTGCAACTACAGTGAGGTATCTGTTATTTTCCATAATGGGCATTCTGCATTTTACCTACGGTATTATGTTGTTTCTGCAAATGAGGGTGTTTCAGCAGAGTGGTGTTTGTTGCACCCTCTGCCATCATTATGATACTGATGGCCTGGAATTGTCAAGGTACGGGCCGTGCCTTGACAATTCAACACCTGGGACGTCTGGTAGCTCACTGGATGCCACAAATACTTTTTCTTTCTGAAATAAAGAGCAATATTGACAGGATTCAGCAGATTCTAGTAAATCTAGGTTTCACAAACACATTGGTTCAGCGGCCTGAGGATTTTAGGGGAGGATTAATCCTAGCTTGGAGACATGTTTTTAGAATTCAGAGTTTGCTTGTTCATCGAAACTTCATTCATGTTAGGATTTCTGAAACTCATACTTCTCAGTCCTGGTATGCAACCTTTGTATATGCTCCTAGCAAGTTTCTTCGCAGACACGCTTTCTGGCAGGCGCTACATAACTTATGTGTTCCATCTTCATCCCCCTGGGCTCTCATGGGAGACTTTAACGATGTTTGGAGTCAACACGAAAAACAGGGTGGAAACCTTGTTTCTGCAGATAGATTAATGGGATTAAGTACCTTTTCATACCACTTCTTTGCACAGAATCCACTTTTGGTACCACTTCTATTTTTTTGTATACTTTTGGTACCAATTCTTCCAACTTTGTATCTTTTTGGTACCACCGTTAACTTTCCGTCCAAATTGGCCGTTAAGTGTCATGTGCCATGCACGTGACCGCCCTAAACTTTTGAATTTGTTTCAATTTAGTCCATCTAATGCATCCCTAACTTTTAATTTGTTCAATTTAGCCCTAAAAATTTTAGGGCTAAATTGAACAAATTAAAAGTTAGGGATGCATTAGATGGACTAAATTGAAACAAATTCAAAAGTTTAGGGCGGTCACGTGCATGGCACATGACACTTAACGGCCAATTTGGACGGAAAGTTAACGGTGGTACCAAAAAGATACAAAGTTGAAAGAATTGGTACCAAAAGTATACAAAAAAATAGAAGTGGTACCAAAAGTGGATTCTGTGCAAAGAAGTGGTATGAAAAGGTACTTAATCCCTAGATTAATTCAGGTCCACTCTTGGACAGACTCTCTAGGTTTATTAGACTTGGATGCTCAAGGTCCAACCTTTACTTGGTCTAATAGGAGACAATTTCCTGATCTGATACTAGAACGAATTGATAGAGTGATGTTAACCTCAGAATGGTTACAACTTTTTCCCAATGCAGTTCTCTACAACCTAGCTAGGTTTGGTTCGGTTCACTCTCCTCTTATATTGAACACCAATCCACCTACTAGCACAATTCCTACTCAAAGCAGGCCTTTTAGGTTTGAATTTATGTGGATGGAACACCCTGATTTCCATCACTTCCTCTCTTCTTCCTGGTGCAAATCTCATAATGGTTCTCCTCAGGAAATCCTGCAGCACAAGCTTAATCGTTTGGGTAAGGAACTCAAGGTTTGGAACAAGTCCACTTTTGGACAAGTTCAGACCAAAATTCACCAAACACTCCAATCCCTTCATAATTTTCAAGCTAATAAGCATCCACATCCCTCCTTGACTGAATCTGAACTTGAGACTCAACTTCAACATCTTTATCTTTAGGAAGAGATTCTGTGGAAACAAAAATCAAGGGAACAGTGGCAGATCCTAGGTGATAGAAACACGAAATTCTTCCATGCAAAAACTATGGCTCGTAGACAGGAAAACAAGCTTAACTGGACACTTAATGAGACTGGGGAATGGCTCACCAATCCCCAAGACATCTCGAACCATATTGTAGGCTATTTCTCTTCTCTTTTCACAGCCCAGCCTCAACCTGCAAGCTATACCCTTTTGGATTCTCTGCAACCATCTTCTAGGTCTCTAGATCACCTAGCCTTCCCAGTTTCAGATCAAGAAATTCTCACTGCTGTTGGACAGCTTAGTCCAGACAAATCCCCAGGTCCTGATGGTTTCCCGCCTGGTTTCTACCAAGGAAGTGGGAGGTCCTGTCAGCTGATACCCTGTCTGCAGTACATTCTTTCTTCAACTCAGGACATCTCTTGAGGGATATCAATAAAGCTTTCGTTGCACTGATACCTAAGATTCCACAGCCACAATCTTTGCAGAATTGGCGCCCAATCAGTCTGTGCTCTTCTTCATACAAGATCATTTCAAAAATCCTATCAAACAGACTTAAAGCTGTTCTGCTAGATATCATATCCCCCTTTCAGAGCGCTTTTGTGCAAGGAAGACTAATCTCGGATAACACACTTCTTGCACAAGAGATTCTCCATGTGATCAGAAAAAGAAGGAGAGGGAAATTATGCCTTTTAGCACTCAAGCTAGACATGAGCAAAGCTTTTGATCGTATCGAATGGCCCTTCTTGAGAGCAACTCTTATAAAGCTCAACTTCCCTCCTCTATTTGTCAGCTGGATTTTGGAATGTGTGACTTATTCCACACTGTCTATTCTTATCAATGGTGTTCCTTCTCCAACAATTCTGCCCTCTAGGGGTTTACGACAGGGTGATCCTCTTTCACCCTTTCTTTTCATACTCTGTGTTGAGGTTCTCTCTAGGAATTTGACACTGCTGCAAGACTCAGGCTTCATCTATGGAATCAAACCAGGCCCTCCTTGCCCTAAAATTAACCATCTGTTATTTGCTGATGATAGCTTCATTTTCTTGGAAGCAAAGCAATCCAACATCGACTCTCTTCAATCTCTGCTACAACTTTATCAGCAACAGTCAGGCCAGCAGGTTAATTTCTCCAAATCAAGCATCTTTTTTAGTATCAACACCCCCCTCAAGTCCATACATCTGTCCTTCAATCAATAGGGGTTTCAAAAATGAGAGATTCTGATCTCTATCTGGGTTTGCCAATTAACTGGACAACACAACGTAACTTGCTGGGCAACACTTTGATTGAACGTGATGGATATACGCCCAATTTGAACCCGTTGACTTCCGAACCGTTGTATTTTTATCGTCCCATTTATGATTGCAAATCGAAACTTTAACCCGGACACTTCGCGAGAACACCAACGGCTCGGACGGGGCCGAAGCGCCCGTCCGACAACAAAGGACTCACCTAGGTGAGGTTGGGTGGCCACACCCGACCTCCCCTAGGGGAGATCGGGTCAGCCGACCCGACCTCCCCTAGGGGAGATCGGGTCAGCCGACCCGATCTCCCCTAGGGGAGATCGGGTGGACCAACCCGATCTCTCCTAGGAGTGATCGGGTCAGCCGACCCGATCTCTCCTAGGAGAGATCGGGTTGGCTGACCCGATCCCTCCTAGGAGGGATGGGGTTGGCCAACCCCACCCTCCCTAGGAGGGGTTGGGTGCCCTCACCCAACCCCTACCCTTGGGGGTCGGATTCCTCCCCCCCAAGGGTCCCGACACCATCCTCAGACGCCCATGCTCGGTCCACTCCGCCTACCTCCTCCGAATCCTAAGGTCTTAATTATATACTTAAAGGTTAATTAAGTGTGTTTAGAGGTTAACGATGTCATTAAGCCACCTTAATGACACCGTTGCCTATAAATACCCCACCTTCACAACTCATTTAAACATCTTGGCTAATTTGGACATTTTAGCTCTGACATCTCTCTAGCTTTATCTCTCTAGAAATATAGTTCTGACTTAGGCATCGGAGAGGGTTCACCAGGCACCACCCCCCCTCCTCCGTGTCTGGTACTGCCCCTTTTGCAGGGCAAAGGGAGAGAAGAAGAGAAGAAACCAAGGGAAGAAGGAAAGGAAGAAGGACAGAGACAAAGGCAAGGCGACCCGAGAAGATCGAATCATACACACACCCCATAAGGAGTGAGATCAAAGCCGACACCCCGTTGACCGAGATCTCATAACTTAACACTTGGCGCCGTCTGTAGGCTTCGAGCAGAAAGCCTGGCTATCACACGAGCTATGACCAACAGTAGGGTATCCAGGCCCCAACACCCACCTGGAGGCAATGGGCGGAGAAGAGGACCCATACCTCTAGGGAGGCGGCCTAACCCTGGGAAGCAGCCAATGCACTCAGAGCCCCAAGACATACCACAACCTCCTCAGCAACAGAACAACCAGGAGGGAGGACCCTCACGCCCAGCTGGGGCTGAGTCCTCCACAGCCTCCACCCCCCGGGCAAGAAGACCACAGAGAGAAAGAGGACAACAGGGAGTGCCTTCCCACAACACGGCACCCCCGGAGGGATACTATTATGAAGAGCAACCCCAAGGGTACCCGCATGGGATGCCGGCACAAAGAGAGGGCAACCGCGCCCACACAGCGTATGCAGGGCCGGCATACACCCAAGGAACTTACACTGAAGCTCAGGAGGAGGAGCAGATCCCAGCAGAGGACTACTACTCGCACCCTCAAGCAGGGCAGCGAGAGGAACAAAGAAGATATCACCAAGAGCCACCCCCAGAGGGAAGGCAAGAATTTGTGCCTCCTAGGCAACAGCAGAGCAACAGGGCTTACACCCCGCTGGGAGAGGAAAGACAAGCAAGACCTCCAAGGAGGCAGGACTTCTATGAAGCACCCCAGCAGGCATATCAAGGGTACACCTACAGTCCATACCAGCAGAGACAAGGGAACCCAGTAAGCCCAGTCTACAACTACAATGGGTATCAGAGAGGTTATACTCCGGCAGCAGTGATGATCACCCCGGAGGAGATAGAAGCTATGATAACCCGGAAACTGAATGAGTCAAAGAAACCCAGCCTGCATTGCCTAAGTGACAAGACAAACCACCCTTTCACAAGGGAACTGGAGATGAACAGGGTGCCAGACTCCCTGCACACAGTGCAGATTGCAAAGTATAATGGGAAGGGAGACCCCCTAGAACATATCCAGCAGCATGAAGCCTCCCTATTTGGGAGGACCACTGATGAAAGATACAAGGCACTCCTTTTCCCAAACACCCTATCAGGAGTGGCCTCACATTGGTTCTTCAGCCTGCCCTCCGAGAGCATCCACTCATGGGAGCAGCTAAAAGCTAAGTTTCTGCAGAGATACCTAGGGGAGAGGAAACTCCTCAAGGGAACAGGCTCCATTGATGACGTGAAACAAGAATACGATGAATCCCTGGCCAGTTACTATACCAGGTTCAACCAGAATATTGCAGACATCCAGGGAGACATCACTGAAGGGGAGATAATCCGAGCCTTTATCAGAAACTTAGGTCGCTTTGGGTCAACATTGGCTGAAAAGATGGCCAAAAAGCCAGCAAGTACCTTGGAGGAGCTTGCAGGGAGAGTTAAAACGCATATTGACCTTGAGAGGCACAGGGCAAGCAAGAAGGCCAAAATTCAGGCAGCCAAGGAGGATACTCAAAGGCCAAACAAAGGAAAGCCACCCCAGGCACCGCAGCAAGCAAGGCAACAAGAGTGGCGTCCGCCGCAGCATGCAAGACAACAAGAGTGGCGTCCCCCACAGCAAAGAAACCAAATGGGTGAACCCTTAAAGGCTAGAGAAATCAATGTCATTAAGTTCATCCCACTGAACGCCACTCCAGCCACCGTACTCAGAGAGATGCGGAACCAAAAGCTATGGTCACCCCCTGCACGGTGGAGAGCCCCAATGGTAGGAAATCACAAGGATAGATGGTGTGACAACCACGAGGCTTATGGTCACGACACAAATGAATGCTTTAGCTTAAAGCTAAGCATAAACAACATCGTCCAGAGGGGAGAACTGAAGCAGTTTGTAGACCATGGGGGCAATAGCATGCAGCTGGGGCCACCACAGAAAGACAAGGGCAAGGAAAAGGTAGACTATAACCCCCCACCCAACAAAAGAGGAGTCATCAACATGATACATGGGGGGGCAGCATCAGGTGGCCCAACTGCTAATGCAAGAGAGGTCTATGCATCCAAGCTAAGCTCAGTGCCAAGGTGGAGAAAAAGGCCAAGAGAAGGAGAAGAAGTGAAGATAGAGTTCTCGGAGAAGGACAAAAGCCACATCGTCTTTCCACACGACGATGCTCTAGTTATTACTTTAGATATTGATAATTTTGATGTAAAGAGAATTTTGGTGGATGGGGGCAGCTCAGCTGACCTCCTAAGCCTGAGAGTGTTGGAAGAGATAGGAAAAACCAAAGCAGACATCAATCCGGTCAACTTCCCTCTAGTTGGCTTCTCAGGGGCAACAAGTTACCCCCTGGGGATGATAACATTGCCAGTGACCATGGGCCAAGGATGGACCCAGCTGAAGGTAAATGTCAATTTCTTGGTGGTTGAGAGCCTGGGGGCCTACAATGGGATCCTAGGAAGGACAACCATAAATCCATATGAAATAGTGCCATCCACTGTTCACCAGAAGCTGAAGTACATCACGGAGAACGGAGTAGGAGAGGTCCTGGGTGATCAACGCACCGCAAGACAATGCTATGTCAATTCAATGAGACATGGATCACACAGGACAGACACAGTGGCTATGGTCATGGCAGGAGCCAACCAGGAAGGAAGAAAGAGGGGAGGAAGACAAAAGCAAGGAAGGAGGAGGAATGGAGTGACACTTCGCCTGAGCAGGCAATTTTTTCAAACAGTGCCTACAAGGAGACACAGGGGCAAGGCTGTGAAGGTGACATCCATACCTTGGCAACCAGACACCACAATAGGGAACAGAACAAGGGACTCCATCCTAAGGGGCTTTCGCTACATAGACGATATCAAGCAAATGCCGCAGGAGTCTATATCAAGTTATTTCAAGAGATTCTTTGATTATGGTGCCAACATGGGCATCACAAGGGGAGAAGCAGTCAGAGCATTCATCAGAAACATGCATCCAAGCTCATTCGAGGCCTATGGAGGGCTCTATGAGATGGTTATGACGAGCACAATGAGAGAGCTCAAGACAAGGCTGGATAGGGCATTTGAACAAGAAGGGGAACAGTTGGATGAGGTTCCAGAGAAAGGAAGAGAAGCAGACACATTGGGAGGAGGTGTCAAATTCACATTCACACCTCTCACACTCAGCATAGAAGAAATCTTCCACAAGCGCCTCAAGCAAGAGCTGCCAGCATGCAGGGAAGAAGGCAAGGCCTTCCTTGGTAAGGATGCACAGGGTTGGTGCGAGTATCACGGGACCTGGGGGCACCGAACCAACAACTGCATTGTCTTGAAGGTGGAAGTGGAAGAAATGATCTACAATGGAAGCTTCAAAGAGTACGTGGCAACAGACACAGTGACCACCCCATATCCTTAGTTTCATATCTAGCATTCTGCATGTTTTAGCTTTACAAGCTTTTCAAAAAACAACTCTTGGGAAGGAGAACTCACGAAGTTACTCCAACTCTACAACTCTTTGATTTCCTACAAAGGATGTCTTGGTGCACCAAGGCATCCCGAGTGTACAAAAACATGAATGCTCCTAAGAGAGTAGTAGTTATTCAAAAGTATTTACCAGTGAATGTGATGTTACAATCACCAAGTTATCCTTACACAGATATGACTCCAAGTCAACAACCTTCGCCGCCCCCAAGAGCGTATCTTGAGAGTAGTCTTCGTACTACGACATTCGACGCCCCCAAGAGCGTATCTTGAGAGTAGTCTTCGTACTACGACATTCGACGCCCCCAAGAGCGTATCTTGAGAGTAGTGTTCATACTACGACCTTCGACGCACCAAGAGCGTATCTTGAGAGTGGTTTCCAAAAACTACGAACTTCGACGCCGCCAAGAGCGTATCTTGAGAGTAGTGTTCATACTACAACCTTCGACGCCCCCAAGAGCGTATCTTGAGAGTAGTTATTACACTACGACTTCGACGCACCAAGAGCGTATCTTGAGAGTGGTTTCCAAAAACTACGAATTCGACGCCCCCAGGAGCGTATCTTGAGGTGGATTTGCAACCCACCAGATTCGACGCCCCCAAGAGCGTATCTTGAGGTAGAAAAAACACTACCAGTTCGACGCCCCCAAGAGCGTATCTTGAGGTAGATTTCAAACTACCAGTTCGACGCCCACCAGGAGCGTATCTTTGGTCTAACCTGTGCCCTCCGGGAGCCTATCCTGTGAAACGTTAAGTGCCGTCCGAGAGCCTGTCTCGTGAACAGTTTGACACCCGTCAAGAAGGTATTGTATTGGTGGACTAACCTGTGCCCTCCGGGAGCCTATCCTGTGAAACGTTAAGTGCCGTCCGAGAGCCTGTCTCGTGAACAGTTTGACACCCGTCAAGAAGGTATTGTATTGGTGGACTAACCTGTGCCCTCCGGGAGCCTATCCTGCGAAACGTTAAGTGCCGTCCGAGAGCCTGTCTCGTGAACAGATTTCGACGCCCACCAAGAGCGTATCTTTGGTCTAACAATACAACGTATACCGTGTAAGGGGTATCAGAAGAGATCATCGTACCATGCTTAGAAGGATACCATGAGAAAGATATTTCTAAGTAAAGTAATGTGAAGAACAAGTAATGTTTTTTCTTTATGAAATGACAGGTATGACATGAAGGAAACCATGAAAGAAGGATAAGTAAAGAAAATATACCAAGGGAAGGGTCCATACCCAAAGAGCCATACACAAGGCATAAAGAGGCATCATGAGAAGAGATATATATAAAAGCATGAGAAGCACTAATATAAAGGCAAACAAACCACGTAGTCAACAACACAATGCGGCAAAGGAAAATAACAACAAACACCATCACAATCTCAAAAGACACTCAACCCATAGAAGGGGAGAAGGAGTGCAGTTATATATACAAGGATAGTATGAGATAAACAACTCAGTCAGAAGCCTCGGGGGAGTCAGCCTCACCCCCTGAAGCTGAACCGCCAGCGGAAATAGATGAGGAAGAGGAATCTGAGGTACCAATCTCCACAGGTGTAGCATCCACCTGGGCTGGGGCAGCCTCGTCTGCGACAGCAGCCTGACCCATCAGAACAGTCGCGTAGCCAGCGGCATATGGCCCAAAGTCACCAAGGTCACCAAACGGGAACTGAGGATCAATCCGATATATGTGATCAACCAGATACTCGCCGAACTGGTTCATCTCCTGGGTGAGACGCGTGCTATAATCGGCGGTGAAGGCAGAGGAGGCCTTGTACTCAGATACCGCGATAGCCCTCTCCTCCGCCCGACACTTAGTCTCCAGCTTCTGCAGCTCCTCAGAATGAAGCGACGCGGCAACCTCAGCTTCCCGACGCAAACTGCCCACATTGGCTTCAAGCAAAGACACCTGGCTCTGGAGCTCCTGCAACCTCAAATCAGATATACGTACCTTCTCGGCAGCAGTAGCGACCTCCGCCTTGAGAGAGACCTGGCTGTCCTCTAGGGTCTTCCTCTCGTCAGATAACTCGAGCACGAGCGAGGACATGTTAACCATGTCAGATATACCCTAACAATACAAACAAAGGGTGAACAACCGAAAGATAGCCATTATGAAAGTAATGAAAGGAAAGCAAGGAACAACTCACAGGTGCATAACGAGAGAGTACCCCCTGGACAAAGCGCCGAGTCTCCCCAGGAGACTTAGGCGAGGCAACACGATCGCCAGGGGGGACGGCGCCGCGGAGTACGCGGACGCCAACCTCAGGAGTCCGCAGAGAGGAGGTGCTATCGAGGTGGAAATCCTTCAGACCAGCGAAGGGAGTCCACTCAGACCCAATAACATCTTCATCAGTCAGCCGTGTGAAATCCTTCCGACTTAAAGTCGGAGGCCCACCTACACAAGCAAAGCAAGTCAAAGGATAGTATAAACATAGAAGGATCAGTAATAAGGTAGAGATCATACCTGAGGACCGTGCCCTCGGCTGGGGGGCAGGAGAACCACCACCAGCAGGTCCCTTCCCTTTGTCAGCTAGGGAAGGCACCTCTTCGACCACCATCTCCTTATCACGAGATAGGGTCGGAGGACGAGCAGTAGGAGAAGCAGGATCCACAGCCTTCTTTCTCTTAGCAGCCGAGGCCCCGGCCTCAGAATCAGACCTCCGCAGTTTGGATTTGGAAGGTCCAGAGTCTCTGCCAATGGAGACGACCCTCTCAGTCACCAAAGGGGAGCGCCCTAGCAAGGTAAGAAAAACAAGATAAGGAAAACATAAGTTACACCATAAAGAAGCAAATAGAAGATAGCGTACCAGAGGCTCCAGCCTTCTTCCCAGGCAGGGGGAATTTCTTCAAAGCAGAACTGGAAGGAGCCTTCCTCTTGCTCAGATCAACAGGGGCTCCCTGCATGTTATAGGTTTTTCCATGAAACCAACCTACAAAGGAAGAGCAGAAGGTAAATAAAGATGGAAAGACCAAGTGACATACCGAACCCCCGGAGTCAGGAGTCAGACTGATCCCGGCCTCATAAAGATCCGTCTCAGTCACTAAGGACACGGGACAGTAAGACCGGGTCCTGTTGCTCTCGTGTATGATCTTCATAGTCTTCAAGTCATCCGAAGAAAACTCTCCAAAAGCAGGCCAACCGTCGGACCGATCTTCATTCAAGACCGACCAAGTGACATATCGGTCCGTAATGAAGAAGTAGTGTTTGGCCCAGTGACTGGCCGAATTGTCACTCTGGGTCACGAAACGGAGGGAGGTATCCCACTCGATCCCACTCAACCCGAAATCAGAGAATCGGGGATCTTTGAAGGTCGGATGGCGAGTCACGAAGCTCGCAAACCCCACCCTCGTCCGGTACTGGAACCGATAGAAGCATCGGAATAGAGTGAGAGAGTACTTCCAGGAGTACCAATGGCACAATACCCGGAAGCCCACCCAGACACGAAGGGCACTGGGGGCAAGGTTCACAGGAGAAATCCTGAAAAACCTGCTCAACTCTATAAGCTCGTCACAGTAAGGCAGTCTCAGCCCGAATCGGATCTGAGAAGGGTATACGGCGACCGTCCCTATGGGAGGCTCCGTCACCGTCGCCCGAGTGTTCCCCAAGGAGGGGAGAAAAGGATACAGAGGCTCATCTAGGGGACAGATATTTCCTAGAGTGACATGTTCGTTGTAATCGGCCCTAGTGAGAAGGTTCTCTGACAAGATAGCAAGACCTAAGGCAAAGATAGTAGGAAACCCCAAAGCACAAATCAAATTTCGACTAACACCCCAAGGAAGGCCACGGTACTAAGCTAGCAATAGAAAAGGAAATAACGCGACCGAAAAGGAAGAGAAAAGGGAACTCACTCATCCTTCGGAGAATACGACGCCTCTGAAGAGTCTGCGTACGTGGACACCACCAGGAGTATAGTACCTACCACGACACGACAAGTATCAAGATGAGAAAAATTTCCGAAGAACCGGAAATACTCCGACACCCGACCAACGACGACAGTCAAAGATCCAAAGACACCCGGCAAAGATAGTCAGCACAAGTCAAGAACACTACAACGACCAAGTCAAATAATTTTATCCAAGCCTAAGGTCGGGTTTTGGAAAAAATTACCATTATACCCTCCAATAAGGATTAATACACCAACGGCGGCACAACATCAAATTCAAGATCGAGATAACCCGATCGGACAAGAAACCATATCCGGACGACCGGCAAACATTTTTCCCCAAAATCCACAACTACCAACGACTATCTACGGCAATCCCACATTTAATCAAACATCGGCAATCAAGCATCGGCAATCAAGCATCGGCAATCAAATATCAACGATTCAAAAATCGACATTTGGTACGGCAACGAAAAAGAAAAGAGCGAACCTTTGGAAAACCCGACCCGATGTGGTAAACGGGTCCGGAATTCGAATTTCGAAGCCGATTGAAGTCAGCCCCTCGCCGGAGTTCTAATCCCGCCGTCGCCGGAGTCGTTCCCGGCCGTTCCCCCGTCGCCGAAGTTGGCTCCAAATCTCGCCGGAGCTCCCAGTCCCGCCGTCGATTATTCTGGCCGAGGATAGAGCTGCCGTCGCCGGAGGAAAGCCCACCGCCGAAGCCTCCCAGCGCCGCTGCTCGCCTGGTCGCCGCCCTCAGTCGACCGCCGATGTCGAGCTAGGCTCCACCTCCGCCAGCAGCAGCTTCGACGTCGCCTGGGTCTGCTGGTCCGTCCCGCCTCTGCGTCGCCGTCCACCAGTCGCCGGAAATCGAGTCGCCGCCGGGAAAGGCTGATCCACCGGTAGCCTTCGCCTGCAGTGCTGGCCTCCTTTCACCGGAATGGCTGGTCGGATTTCTGTCTCGTGGTGGAAATTCCGGCCGGTCCTAACCTTGGGGGTGCTCTCAAACTTGCCTTGCTCTCCAAGGGTGAGTGGAAAAAGAAAGATGGTGGCTATGGTGGCTATGGTGGCTATTGGAGGTATTTCTCTAACTCTCCTCTTTTATGTTAAAAAGATGATAGGGTTTTTTAGGGGTTTTAATCACCACCATCCATCTAGCCTTAAGTAAAATCTAAGGGCCAAGGAAAGATCATCTTTTTTATCTCTTTCACCTATAGCTAAGTATATTCTCATACTTAGAGGAATTATCAAGTTAGTTTTATTTTTGAGCATTTCATACTTAGGAAAATTTTTGGCCAAAATCAATTTTTCCTCACTTAGATGAAATCCCGACATGAATTGGAAGCGTAAGTTATTTAGTTGCATTCGTATCACACCCCGGTGTAAGTTTGTATTTTTTGAGTATACACCTGTAGCAGAGATAAGTTTATTACTCCTGCCTCAGACGGACGCGTGCCTAGGCACACGTCCGTGCTACTCTGACGTTTACATTTCCTCTATCTCATTAGACAGGGGGGCAGGGTCAGAGGCACGCATCTAAGGGTAAGCAAGCATTCAGACAAAGAAGGTAAAATCCCGGTTTCAAATTGCGCGTGTCATACCATCCTAAAATAGAGTCAATCAAGGGTTAGGCCATTGGTTGACTCGGGGGCATGTGATGGATATACGCCCAATTTGAACCCGTTGACTTCCGAACCGTTGTATTTTTATCGTCCCATTTATGATTGCAAATCGAAACTTTAACCCGGACACTTCGCGAGAACACCAACGGCTCGGACGGGGCCGAAGCGCCCGTCCGACAACAAAGGACTCACCTAGGTGAGGTTGGGTGGCCACACCCGACCTCCCCTAGGGGAGATCGGGTCAGCCGACCCGATCTCCCCTAGGGGAGATCGGGTGGACCAACCCGATCTCTCCTAGGAGAGATCGGGTCAGCCGACCCGATCTCTCCTAGGAGAGATCGGGTTGGCTGACCCGATCCCTCCTAGGAGGGATGGGGTTGGCCAACCCCACCCTCCCTAGGAGGGGTTGGGTGCCCTCACCCAACCCCTACCCTTGGGGGTCGGATTCCTCCCCCCCAAGGGTCCCGACACCATCCTCAGACGCCCATGCTCGGTCCACTCCGCCTACCTCCTCCGAATCCTAAGGTCTTAATTATATACTTAAAGGTTAATTAAGTGTGTTTAGAGGTTAACGATGTCATTAAGCCACCTTAATGACACCGTTGCCTATAAATACCCCACCTTCACAACTCATTTAAACATCTTGGCTAATTTGGACATTTTAGCTCTGACATCTCTCTAGCTTTATCTCTCTAGAAATATAGTTCTGACTTAGGCATCGGAGAGGGTTCACCAGGCACCACCCCCCCTCCTCCGTGTCTGGTACTGCCCCTTTTGCAGGGCAAAGGGAGAGAAGAAGAGAAGAAACCAAGGGAAGAAGGAAAGGAAGAAGGACAGAGACAAAGGCAAGGCGACCCGAGAAGATCGAATCATACACACACCCCATAAGGAGTGAGATCAAAGCCGACACCCCGTTGACCGAGATCTCATAACTTAACAGAACGTATTTCAAAAAGAATACAAGGTTGGATGGGCAAACTCCTCAATGCTGCAGGAAAGGAAGTCTTATTAAAATCCACGACATCTTCTATTCTCATATATGCTATGTCGTGCATCGGGTTCACAGCCAGTATCCACAACAAGATTGAGTCTACCTTCAGGAATTTGTGGTGGAAAACAAAAACTTCATCAAAAGGCATCCCTTGGATTGCCTGTGAGAAACTCACCCTTAGCAAATCTAGGGGTGGTTTGGGCTTCAAAGATACCAAAATTCAAAACTCTGCTCTTCTTCTTAAATTAGCATGGAGACTGTTGACTTCTCAGGATTCCTTATGGGCAAACTGCATGAGACAAAAGCATCTCTCTGCTGAGTCTTTCTTCACCTGCACCCCAAGGCCTTACCACAGTCTCACTTGGAGAAGTATTACTAAGATGAGGCCTTTATTATTGCTAGGGATACGCTGGAGGGTGGGCAATGGCCACTCCATTGACTTCTGGACCGACCCCTGGGTCCCAAATTTGCCTTCCTTGAAGGAGTGGTCCATTATTGGAAATACCCCTCAGCTTAAGGTTCAGCAGCTGCTTAATACTCAAGAACCCACCTAGAATATTCCTCTTTTCAACATCCTTACTCACCCAATGATAGCAGATATGATTTCCACAATACCATTACCTGTTTTCTCAACACAAGACAGGCTTACATGGGCTCCCTCTTCCTCAGGTCTTTACACAGTTAAGTCTGGTTATAGTATCCTTTCTCTTCTACACCACGATCAAAAGCATGGTTCAACCTCGACACCCCCTATGATTGCTAATTTTAATTTTTGGGGAAGACTTTGGACATCTAAAGTTCTACCTAAGATTAGAATGTTCATCTGGAAGGGGTGTTCTGGAGGCTTAGCTCTGGGAGCTAACCTTCACCGATGAATTCCAGCTATTGACCCTACTTGTCCCCTTTGTAGAGAATCCCCTGGAACATCCCCGCTTTTGGCAGAAGGTCTGGCGTGTCGAGTAGCTCTTTTCATGGCATTCCCTTACCGGAGGAGACCTATCACTCTGAAGACAGACTCCCTTCTTTTGATTCAGGCTTTACAGGGAGATATTACTCATCAAGTGGACCTCTTTTGTGTTCTTAGTGATATTAGAACTCTTTTGTATCGGTTTACATCTCTTGTTGTTGTAAAAGTTCCTAGATCGGGAGTTGTCTCTGGACATCGTTTAGCTAGATTTTCTTTAAGTACAAACACTCAAGGTTTGTGGTTGACACCTTTCCCTCGACACTTACCTCTTTTGTAGGTGCTCTTGTTTGATTAATCATACGTACTCTTTTCACCAAAAAAAAAATAGACATTAGTCATTACCACGGTAAAATGCGAATTGTTTGTTACCTCAGCGGCTCAGCGGCCCTTCACTGGCATTCAAATTTCAACAGAGACGGACGGGCGAACTTATTCAAAGTTGGACCTAGCCCAATTGAGATTTCTTATGGAGCTGGGCCTAACGACCCATTTTATTATGGAGAGGAGCCTCATCGGCCCGCAAGTTCGACCCGTAGAATCTGACCCCTGTCACTGTCAGGTTCAGTTCTTTTATGTTCCGTTTAGTTTTTTCCACTTGTGTTTGCGGCTATTCGGGTTGTCTGTTTAGTTCGATCATTAATATATTATGCGCTGATGTGTTTCATTTACATTCAGCTACAATGGATTGTGTCTTTTATAAATTGTATTGTATGCTTTTTCGAAACGAATTGTGTACTATTGGATGGCAAAAAAAAATTGTGTACTATTGGCATAAAAAGAATGATGGTTAAGAAGTTTGTGTTTCACTACTACTTAAATTGACCGTTTAAACTTCTAATTTTCGGACAAATAGTTATTTATGTTATAATTTCTATCAAATTTGATATAAAATGAGAATGTTAAGACACGTGGAGCCTTTTAATTTGTACACGAATATAAATTACATTGAAATATCTTAAATTTGACATTCAATAAATTTTAGTAGTGCATTTCAATTAAGCGTCAAATATAATATATTTCGATTAACTTCGTCTTACAATTTATTATCGGCTCCACTTTGAATACGACGCATAAAAAATATTATATTGACATAACATGTTATTTTAATTTTTTTTTTCTTCACAGAGTTTAACACTCTTAGTCTTGTACATGTATAATAATAATATAATATAATATATATAGTAAACAAATAATTAAATATAAATGATATAATAATAGAAATGAAATGAAATGGATTACGACATGGTCGGTTGTACATTTACTTCCCCATACTAGTCAAGTCAAGCACCGACCCTGCACAGTTTCCCTTAACGCGCTATCTCTCAACGGCACTTGCGTTTCAGACTGCCCATGACCTTCCTTCCTTCCAATAAAGTCTCTCTCTCGGATGACATGGTTCGTCACTACTCGCCACATGTCACGCGACACGTGTCAATCAGCCACCTGTAAACTCTCTTTCCTTAATTCCTACAGTTTTGCGGCGATGATCTAATCTTCTCTTCCCTGCTTATTTAAACCGCGTAGCATCCTATGAAGATTTCATATATAATATTGAGATGAGATTGAGTCCCACTTCCGTAAACTAGCTAGTTTTCGATCTCTGGAAACCTCTCAGTCTCTATAGATAAGTTTTGGAGTTTTCTTTTTTGTGGAAATATCTCCTGTAACTGTACAGTACAGTGTCTAGCTACTTGTGTCCAAATTGAATCATGGGGTTTCTAGATTATGTCGCCGGAATTTGCAACTTCCCCGGCAACTACGACAGCCGGAAGAAACGAAGGCAGCTTCAGGTACTATACTCTAACTACGTACAGCAATTTGATATATATATATATATTATAAATGGAAAATATATTCATTGATTACTAGGGTTACAAGATACTAAGCACACTCTATATATAGACAAACTAGGGTGCAGGAAACTAATGATACAATAAGACAAGGCCAGGTGCACATGCACCATGTGAGCATGCTTGACATCACTTAGGCACCATGATTTACATCATACTCCTATATTCTCCCATCCTTTTCTTCTTCTTCTTCTCTTCTTTCTTGGAAGACATCTTTAATCCCATATAGCCTTAGTAAGGCTGAGTGCTGCTTCTTAACCAAGACCTTAGTCAACAAATCAGCAATTTGGTCCTTGGAAGAGACATAATGGACACCAATCATCCCTGAGTCAATATGGTGTCGTGTGAAGTGGCAATCCAATTCGATGTGTTTGGTCCTCTCATGAAACATTGGATTCTTTGCAATCTTCACAGCTGCTTGGCTATCCGTATGGATTGGAATTGGTAAGCATACTTGAACTCCAAGCTCCATTAGAATCCTACTCACCCATAGTGCTTCTTGAATTGCAACTCTCAAACATCTATACTCAGCCTCAGCACTTGAAAGTGAGATAGTTTCTTGTTTCTTGACTTTCCAACCAATCATGGCAGCCCCAAGTTTGACACAATATGCACTCACTGATTTCCTACTGAATGGACAAGCAGCCCAATCAGAGTCGCAATACAAGCTTAACTTGAGGTTGTTGTTGGAAGGATAGATCAATCCTTGCCCTGGACTGCCTTTGATGTATTTGATCACTCTAATGGCAGCATCATAGTGTGATTTCTTGGGCTTTTCAACAATTTGACTAAGTCTTTGAACTGAGAAGCTAATGTCTGGGCGTGTCATGGTGAGGTATAGTAGCTTCCCAATCAGTCTTCTATAGGAAGTTGCATCCTCCAAAGGAAAGTCATTAGTGTTTGACTTGGTTGCCTCATCATACTCACAAGTTGTGAGTTTGACATTGAATTCCATTGGAGTTTCACATGGCCTAGCAACCCCTAGGCCAGCATCTTCAATGAGTTCCATTGCATACTTCCTTTGGTTGATCACAAGCCCTTGATTTGATCTTGCAATTTCCAGCCCCAAAAAGTATCTCAAGTCCCCCAAGTCTTTCAATTTGAAGTGTTGTTGAAGGAGACACTTTAATTGAGTAATCATCTTGGCATTGGAACCTGTAATGAGCAAGTCATCAACATAGATAAGCAAGAATACTTTGTCATCCCCCTGAATCTTGCTAAATAAGGAATGATCAGATGCACATTGCTTGTATCCATTCTTTATCAAAGTTTGGGTGAGCTTGATATTCCATTGTCTTGATGCTTGCTTGAGGCCATAAAGAGATTTGACAAGTTTGCACACACGTCTAGGGGCATCATCAAGAGGCTTGTATGGATCAAAACCTTGTGGGATGTCCATGTACACTTCTTCAATTAGATCACCTTGAAGAAATGCATTGTTTACATCCATGTGGAACAATCCCCAAGATTTGGCTACAGCTAAGGCTAGAACAATCCTCACTGTGTCTATCTTGACCACTGGTGAGAATGTTTCATTGAAATCAGTCCCTTCGATTTGAGTGAATCCCTTTGCAACTAACCTTGCTTTGTATCTTTCAATGGATCCATCAGAGTTGTACTTGACTTTAAAAACCCATTTGCAACCAACTGTGGATTTGCCATATGGGAGCTCCACAAACTCCCAAGTCTTGTTATTTTGGAGAGCTTGAATCTCCTCCTTCATAGCCAAAACCCAATTAGGATCCTTCACTGCTTGTTTGTAAGTGTTTGGCTCCTTGACCTTGTCAATAGAAGTCAAGAAACATTTGTATTGAGGACCCAATTTGTCATAAGAGACGTAATGTTCCATTCCAAAAGCAACATTTGAATTTGCACAGTTTTGAAGTTGTGCAATTCTAGCACTCCTCC
The DNA here is from genome assembly GCA_036873135.1 of Clarkia xantiana subsp. parviflora. Classification (NCBI taxonomy): domain Eukaryota; kingdom Viridiplantae; phylum Streptophyta; class Magnoliopsida; order Myrtales; family Onagraceae; genus Clarkia; species Clarkia xantiana. Next base: position 10,235,936 of record JAPTYO010000012.1, on the reverse strand, counting down.
TTAAGGGAACTGGTTGTGGTGGATCTTCAATAAGGAGTTGAGGTATTGGAACCTCAACAATAGGAGGTGGTGCCATTAATGGAGTGTCATCAATTGGGGGAAGAACCTCCTCATGGTTGTTTGAACTCTCAGTTGAGAATTCACCAAGTGGTTGCTTGTCTCCTAAGCAAGATGGAATTAAGGCCTTCAAATCAGCTTTGGACATGCTGAATGGAAAAATATCATCATGAAAGACAACATCACGAGTCACGTGAAAAACTGAATCGGAAATGTTCATCACAATATACCCCTTTTGAGAGGTTGAGTACCCCATAAGTATAGCTGGTTCAGCCCTTGGAGTGAACTTGTCATGATTATTCAGTTTGGTTGCAAAACATAAGCAACCAATGATCCTCAAATGATTGAGGGATGGTACCTGACCATATAACACCTCTATGGGTGATTTGAACCCCAAAACAGAAGATGGTAGACGATTGAGGAGATAACAAGCATTGAGTATGAAATAACCCCAATATCTAAGGGGCATAGAGGCTTGGAACCGTATGGCTCTTGCAATGTTGAGAATGTCCCTATGCTTGCGTTCAACTCGTCCATTCTGCTGAGGAGTATGCACACAACTTGTTTGATGTTGTATACCAAATTGGTGAAGCAAATATTTACACACTGAATTGATAAACTCAGTGCCATTGTCACTCCTTAAGGTCTTCACCATTTGTTGGATCACGGGCGAAGCTCCGGTTACGGTGACGGATTCCTTAGCTCCTCGCAATCCTGCAGAAGGGGAATAGAGGGCAGCGGCCCAGAATCCCTCTCCGATGCTTAACGTAAGTATGGCAGTCAACAGAGCAAGCAAGCAGTATTTGTGTATGTGTGTAAAACGTAACCCTAATCTGGAATAACTCCCCTCCTTTTATAGAGGAAAGGCTATCCCAGTTACCTGATTAGGCGGTTGGATCGTGATCCATTATCCCACATATTTCGCCGTGTATCTTGCCATGTATCTTGCACAGTTATTCGCATCCCCCAAATCTCGCCCATTATACCATTACTGTAATCGTGGCGAGATCTCCGGGATTGCGCTCTTACTGGCGAGTCTCGATCAATATCGGAGACTCCCAAGTTGCATCGTTGAGGATTCGGAATCGGGGAGTGGACTCCACTCCTATATCGGGACCGACTATGTCCAGGTCCGATATCTTCGGGGCTCTCATCTATTGGAGCCAGGCTTACTCGGGGCCGTTCAATGTCGGGGCCTCCTTCCGTCGGAGCCCTTAGCCTTCCAGCACTCCAGCTCCTAGCCCAACGGGCCTAAGCGCCGTTTGTTAATCGTTAAGGGGCCTAACGGCCTCCGCCGGGGCCCATCATTTGCCCCCAAGACGTGAGGGACTTATAGTGCGTCGCGTCTTCCAACGTCGGACTCTTTCGCATCCTCATCGGAGGCCTTCGTGTGGAATGTCGGAGGCCATTGCCTTGGATCTTTTCGAGATCCTTTGGGATCCTGTTTGTATTCGAAGGGATTTCTTGATCAGACCAGCATTTAATGCTGATGGGAGATGAAGGAACGTTTCGGGCTCTGCACGCCTGTCTGCTGAAAAAGCACTTTTCAACCGTTCCAATACGTCATTATTTCTTGTCTTATCTGTCCCATGCGTCCTGACGGTTCAGATTAAAACCGTTCCTATTTTTCGAATTGGCACGTTTTTCCTTGGACAATCATGATTGAATCGCTTCGATTCCCGCGGCTTTGATTGTCCACCTCTTCAGTTCCTCTTTTCTTTTCTTATAAAACCCTAACCCTAGGCACTGTTTCACCTTTCTTTTACCTCTCCTTCTTTGCGATCCAAGAGCTCTGATTCTCCAAATTTCGAGTTTTCACCGGCGATTCGAGCAATTCAAGCTTTTCCGGTCACGACCACTCCAACCACCATGTCTGGTAAGGCTCTTCATCCTACTGCTCTTTTCCTTTTCATCTTCGGTTTTCTTTAGGTTTCAATTTTTCCTTCTTTCCTTCCCTCGACGATTTTCAGCCGAGGGATCTGCTACTGTTGGCCAACCCTTCGTCTTCAAGTATCTCAAGAATACGCTCGCGCCTATTAGCTTTGATAGGGCTCGTAGAGAGTGTGGCATTTTTGAATCCTCCTTCGGGGCCCGCTATCCTTATGACAAATTTGATTCTCGTGAGCCCCAAATTACGCTCCCCAAAGGAGATGAGGTGTTCATCTCCCCAGGGCAGATTAGTGCAGGAATTCGACTGCCCTTCTGTCCGAGTTGGGTGGAGCTGTGCAACCATTATAAGACGTACCCTACGACCTTCTCCCCACACGCAATCCGTACATGGATTGCCTTCCAAGTGTGGTGTGATATCAATAGGGAGGACTGGAGCTATTCCCTGGAGCTCTGGCGGGTTCTCTACAAGATGACCTGCAACAAGGACGGAATTTGCTCCTTTACCCCCCGCCAACCCGAGGGGACCGATGAGCAATATAGGGAGATGGGCTGGGACAGGAAGGTGTCCTGGAAGATCTGCAAGGAACGGGCCATCATCTCCGATAAAGGGAACGACAATGCTAATTGGAAGGGGCAATATTTCTTCATTCAGCCTGGTCCCATCGAGTGGCCGAAGACCATCGTGGAGGCTGATCCCCCCGTGCCTTTTCGTTCATGGTCGGAACAGACCAAGAGGGCCTTGATGCTCATCCAGGCTCGTCGCTGGGAGAAGGGTTACCGGCCCTTCGAGGCCACTTCTGTCACTGACCAACAGCGGCTCAAGATTGGGATTATGCTGATCGATCCCACTTCCGGGGGAAAAGTTCGTGACGGTGTTTCCAATGTAATTCTCTGGGTAATCTTCTAATTGTTTCTTTTTCACTGCTTACAGCCCCTCGAACATCGCTGACCGCCCGTCTATTTCAGGAGGATACCGATGCCTCCCACTCATTGAAGCGCAAGAAGAAGTCTTCCCACCGAAAGATTTCTGCCCCGTCGGGGCCGTCCAAGAAGAAGGTAAGGACCTCCGAGGCCCCCAGGTCTGCCCCCACCTCCGAGGGGCGGACTAACGCAGACGTGGTCAGGACCGCCTTCGGCGTTCGCTCCGAAAAAGAAGGTAAGGCAGTCTTTCGTGCTATAAAGAGATATAGAGAGTTAGTTCCTCAAGACCTTCAGGCCTCCGATATGGAAGGACGAGTTAGGGATGTCAGGAATATCCTTCGAGGGGAAACTCCACATGTTCTCGAGGCGGGCTATTATGACTTTTTCGGCAAAGAAAGATATATGGAGCGTTGTTTAATCTGGCACACCGATATCAAATTAATCCCTCGACTTATTCGCCCCGCTGCAGGTCCTGCGGACGTCGCCCCTGCTGCACCTGCCTCGGACTCCACGCCTGCAGCGGAGCCGGTGGTGGAAGATGCCCCGACGGAAGCCCGGGGCGAATTCGGTCGGGTGACCAGCTTGGAGGACTCCCCTTCCGATGATCGAGCTGAGGGGGGAAGGCCTCATCCTCCAAGGGAAGTCGAGGTTGACTCCCGTGAAGTCATCTGGTGGGAAGGCCTCTCCACTTCCCACCACGCCGCCATCGTCCTCTGCTCCACCATCCTCGCCAGTTAGGGGTGCGACCCCCGAAGCTCGAGTGAGCGAGGAAGCTGAAGAGCCCCGCCTGGTAGTACCTCCGTTCCCTTTAGACGGGGACTACTATCAGGCCTTCTCTTCGGACCAGGGCTCCGAACCTTGGAGACCGGTAGAGTCCCTTCAGGGGATCCCTCTGCATCGGGGGTGCCAGGAGAAGAACCTGGCCTTGCATTTGGTGTCGGGCTCGGTCCCGCCCTCTTTGAGGCGTCCCCTTTCTCTGGAAGGGGAAGACATCGATGCTGACATCCGGCAGACGGCTGTCCGTCGGATAGAGGTAAGTGAATTTTTCTTTTGTTCATCTGGGGGCGTTCCGATTTTTGAGTACTAAGCTACATTTTGTTTTCAGGAAATCGCGGACCAGGATCGTTGCTTCGGCTACATCCTGTCTTTGCGGGAGGCTTTGGAGCGGGAGCGGGCCAACTCCAACCTCGAGAGCTTGACCAAGCTCCAGGAGGACCTAGCTGCCTCCGAGGCGTCAAGGCTCCGAGCGGAGGAGCGGGCTGAAGAGATCAGGCAACAGGCCGAGGAGGATAGGCAGCGGGCCGAGGAGCTCCGAGCCAAGCTTACTCAAGAGGCTCAATCCCAACAGCGGCAGATTCTAAGTCTTGAGAGCTCGCTCAAGCGGGAGCAGCAGGCGGCCATGGCGGATCGGAGCCAGGCTGCTTTCGAGAAGGCAGCGTTGCAGGAAACTGCTGAGCGGCTGAAGCTCGAGAAGCAGAGGGCCATCGCGGAGCTAGAAGAGGCGAGGGCGGATCACTCCGCCCAATTAATAAACGCGAAGGTCCAGGGCCGCGAAGAGTACCGGAGCTCGGAGGACTTCAAAGAGGATGCGGCGAAACATTGTCAAGAGGATCTGCACAATGCCATCATCGATATTGTTGAAGAGCTTAATGAGACTTATGGGGACTCCATCGATTTGAGAAAGTCCAAGACTCTTGGCCCCGCCGCAGAAACGTACCTCAACCTCCCTTCCGAACGCTCCTCTGAAGACGCCGACGAGTCTGCCCCTCCAAAGCCTTCCGAAGATTCAGCACCTGGAGATTGAGTTTAAAATCTTAAGTCCTTGTACCTCTTCCTTATTATCCCCTTTGTACCGAACCTTTTAGGCCTTCGAGCCTTTTATGAATGCTTTCTCTTTCGGTTATGCTCTTCGTAACTCTTTTATCGGACCCTAAGGCTTTCCGTCGTCCTATGACGTTTTTAACTCGAACCTTAAAAACTTAAGGACTTTTCGGACGTCCAATGACGCTTCTAAATCGAATCTTAACAACCTAAGGATTTTTCGGACGTCCAATGACGCTTTTTAATCGAACCTTAATAACTTAAGGATTTTTCGGACGTCCAATGACGCTTTTTAATCGAACCTTAATAACTTAAGGATTTTTCGGACGTCCAATGACGCTTTTAAATCGAACCTTAATAACTTAAGGATTTTTCGGACGTCCAACGACGCTTTTAAATCGAACCTTAATAACTTAAGGATTTTTCGGACGTCCAACAACGCTTTTAAATCGAACCTTAATAACTTAAGGATTTTTCGGACGTCCAACGACGCTTTTAAATCGAACCTTAATAACTTAAGGATTTTTCGGACGTCCAACGACGCTTTTAAATCGAACCTTAATAACTTAAGGATTTTTTAGGAACACTTTGATCAGAAGTAACCTCTTTATTGATTGATGTCTTTAACATAGCATGCACCACTCAGGGCGACTTGATTACATCTTTGCGCCTCTACGGACGACTTATTTGTCAAACATGACATTTCTTCAGATGCTCACCACTAAAGGTGTTTCGTAACACTTTGCCGTCGAGGTCTTCTAGCTTGTAAGCATTTGAGGCCGGCATGCCTACGATCTTGTAAGGCCCTTCCCATTTCGGAGACAGCTTGTTGATCCTATCCTGGAGGGCGAACTCATTCCGACGTAGGACCAGCTCCCCCGCATAGAACTGTCGCGACCTGACCTTTCGGTTATAGTACCTGGCCGTCGCCAAACGCATCCGAGCTTGCACTATGTCGGCCTCTAGCCGTTTTTCCTCTAACAAGGATAACTCCAGGCGCCTTGTTTCGTCATTCGTCAAAGGTCCTATCCTGGCTCTTTCTGGACTCGTCGAGGGCTCATAGCTTCTGGTTCGGTGGGACGCCACAGCGATTTCTACAGGAGCGACCGCCTCCGTCCCATAAACAAGTGCAAACGGAGTTTCACCTGTTGACCGCTTGGGTGTCGTTCGGACCGCCCATAACACGTTTTCCAGCTCATCTAGCCATTTTCCGTCCAAAGCGTAAACCCTCTTCTTCATGCCTTCCATCACGATTTTGTTGGCGGCCTCCACCTGCCCATTGGTCTGGGCGTGACGAACGGATGCTGTCCGATGCTCGATATTGAACTCGTCTAGGAACCTCTCCAACTGGGCCCCATTAAACGGAGGACCGTTGTCACTGATGATCACCTTCGGCACCCCGTATCTTGACAAAATTCGGGTCTGGAGGAACTTAATGATATGTCCCGCTGTTGTCTTGGCTAAGGGCTTGGCCTCGATCCACTTTGAGAAGTAATCGATCGCAACCAGCAGGTGTGTGCACTGGCTCTTTGCTTTCGGAAGGGGTCCCACCAGGTCAATGCCCCATTGTGCGAAGGGCCAAGCACTCCCAATGGTCATCAAATCAGCGGCAGGGGCTGTGATATTCGAAGCGTATCTCTGACACGCGTCACAGGATCGGACCAGCGCCGTTGCCTCCTTATTCATCGTAGGCCAATAATATCCCAAGTTCAACGCCTTTCTCAGGATAGATCGGGCGCCCTCGTGACAGGCTGCGACTCCTTCATGCAGTTCTCTCAGAATTCGGGTCGTATCGGGCTCCGCTACGCATTTCAGGAAAGGTGTCGAAAGAAAACCCTTCTTGTACAACTGGTTATCCACCATCGCGTAGTTAATTGACATTCGTCGCAGTCGTTCCGCTGCCACTTTATCTTCAGGCAGTGCCCCCGTAGTTAGGTACACAATTATCGGGGTCATCCAAGTGGGCTCCTCCTCTGACCCTGTTTCGATAATGCACACCTCCGATGGATCAGTCGTCGACAGAATCACTCTCTCCAAGAAGTGTACCCTCCGAGTCTCCTCCAAAGGTGCCCCCAAAGCAAATTTGCTCAAGGCGTCAGCCTCCACATTCTTTTCTCTTGGGATTGCCTCTATATCAAAGCTTTTGAAGCTCTCCTTTAATGTCTGTGCCTCCTGGAGATACTTCTTCATGATTGGATTCTTTGCTCCATACTGCCCCCGAATCTGGTTTACAATCAGGCTTGCATCACACTTCACCCTCAAATGTTCGATTCCAGTGCCCTTAGCGATCTTCAACCCTGTTATAAGAGCTTCATACTCTGCCTCGTTATTGGTGGCTTTAAATGTCAGGGCCAATGCATATCGAAGTGGCTCCGCCCCACCTGGTGGAATCAACACGAACCCTGCACCCGATCCGTCTGAGCTTGAGGAGCCATCTGTGTACAACTCCCAGGTGTTTTTCTTATTTGGCTGTTCCAACTGCCCTTCCATCGGAACCTCGTCAGTTTTCCCGGTGGCTGCCCCCTCTACTGTTTCCGTTGCTTCAGGATCGGGAATAGTAGATTCAACTATAAAGTCGGCCAATGCCTGCCCTTTGATAGCTGTTCTTGGAGCGAAATGAATTCGAAACTCGCTAAGTTCCACGGCCCACTTTACTAGTCTCCCCGACGCGTCGGGTCGGTTCAAGAAGTGTTTCAATGGCTGATCAGTCAACACCGTAATTTCATGCGCATGGAAGTAGGGCCGTAATTTTCGAGCAGTAATAATCAACGCAAAGAGATACTTCTCAATCGGAGGGTAATTCATTTCACTCTTGGCAAACGCCTTGCTTACATAATAGACAGGAATCTGATTGCCCTTGACAGCTTTAACTAGAACAGAGCTTATTGCAAATGCAGAAATGGCCAAATAAAGATAGAGCGGCTCGCCTGGGGCTGGCTTTGCAAGCGGCGGGAGGTCGCGGAGATGTTGTTTGAGCGCTTGGAACGCCTCCTCACATTCAGCAGTCCATTCGAACTGTCGGTTGGCCCTTAACACATTGAAAAATGGCATCGATCGGTCACTGGCCTTGGATAAGAAGCGATTTATTGAAGCCAGCCGACCATTCAACACCTGCACCTCCCTATGGTTGGTCGGGGACTGCATCTCTTCTATCGCCCTTAGTTTCTCGGGATTCACCTCGATCCCCCTCTGGCTCACCATGAAGCCTAAGAACTTCCCAGTATGGACTCCGAAAGCGCACTTGGCCGGATTCAGGCGGACCTGGTGGAGCTTCATCCTCTCGAAGGCCATAGCCAAATCATCGACATGGTCCGATGCTCGTCGAGATTTCACCAACATGTCATCTACATAAGCTTCCATGGTGCCTCCGATCATATCCCCGAACAGCTTGTTCACCATTCTCTGATAGGTCGCTCCTGCATTTATCAGGCCAAAAGGCATGACATCGTACTGGAAGACTTCGCTGTCAGCGTAGAAGGCGGTGTGTTGGGCATCCCTTTTCGCCATCTTTATCTGGTTATAACCAGAATAAGCATCCATAAAGCTCAGCAGCTCATGCCCCGATGTAGCATCACTAGCTGATCGATCCGCGGGAGCGGATAACAGTCCTTCGGACAGGCCTTGTTCAGGTCGCGGAAGTCGACACACATCCGCCACTTCCCGTTGCTCTTCCTTACCAGCACTGGGTTGGCTACCCACGTCTGGAATCGGATTTCCCTAATGAACCCAGCATCAAGCAACCTGCCAACCTCCTGCTGGATTGCAATCCTCTTATCTGCCCCCATCGGACGTCTCTTTTGTGCGATCGGCTTGATCATAGGGTCGATGTTCAGTTCGTGTTCGATCACGTCCCGGCTGATTCCTGGCATATCACTCGGGGACCAGGCAAACAGCTCCTTAAATTCTTGCAGGAGCGCAATCAACTCCTGGGCCCTTTCGTCGGATAAGGCCGATCCGATTTTTACCTTCCTCTCGGGCCCATCTATCTCGACTTCTTTTAGGTCCTCCATGGGGGCGGGACGCCCAAACTCCTCTCGAGGGTCGGTGTCGGTCTGGAGTACCGACATAGCTTCCTTCTTTGATCTCCTGGTGGCGTTGACATAGCATCGTCTCGACGCCACTTGGTCGCCTTTCACTTCGCTGACCCCATTCTCAGTCGGGAACTTCAGTTTCTGATGAACAGTTGAGGCTACTGCCATCAGTGGATTGATAGTGGTTCTTCCAATGATTGCATTGTACGTCCCTGTGGATTCGACCACCACGAACTCCACATTTCTCTTCTCCATCTTCCAGCCACTGCCGAACCACACGGGCAACGTGATAACCCCTAGAGGATAAGAGGTTGTGCCGCAAAATCCTACCATCGGAAAGTTAACCTCCCGCAAATCTTTCTTCGTCTTCCCCATCTGCTCCAGGGCGTCGGAGAAGAGGATGTCGGAGGAGCTCCCTCCGTCAATGAGGATCCTCTTCACTTCGAAGCCTCCTACATCCAGTGTCACAACTAGGGCATCCTCGTGGGGGGTCTCCACTTCCTCCAGATCCTTCGCCGAGAAGGTGATCTCCATCTCCTCCTTTGGGGTCCACGACCGTGATCTTTTTCCTAAAACCACTGCGACTGGCACTCGGTTGGCATAACGCTCCCGAGAGGACGATGTGTCTCCTCCTGCAGCGAACCCTCCATGGATCACATTAATAATCCTCTTCTGTCGGGACCCGGATGGGCCCTCCGAAGGCTCTGCGTCGGACCTCCTCTTCCTGGGGGACCTCGATCGAGATTTGGACCTTGACCGAGATCGCGAACGGGGCTTGCAGCGTGAGTCCCCCACGAACTCCTTCAACTTACCCCTCTGGATAAGCTTCTCTATTTCCTTCTTCAGTTCTCGACATTGGTCAGTGTCGTGACCGGAGGCCCGATGGAATCGGCAGTAACGGTCGGTGCGGGAGCCCAACTTTTCTCCTTCCTTCTTCTTGGGGAAACGAGCGAGGCCTTGCTTCTCCATCACCGCTAAGACCTCTTTCAAAGGCCTGTTGAGAGGGGTAAACTCCTCCTTCTGACTGTCCCTCCTGTTCGGACGCCTATCCTCCCTCCGATCAGAACGTCCTCGACTCCGACTACCCTCGGAGTTATCCTTCCTGTGCCGGTTGTCCAATGGTTTGAACAAGTGTTTTCCTTCGTGCCCCTTGGGAGGAGCCAGTTCTCCGGCGGCAATCTTCGACTCCTGGACGTCGATTTGCTGTTTCACCCTTGCCTGGAGCGCCTCCATGTTCCAGACATTTTTGGCCGCGATGCTGTGCAGTAAGTCGGAACCGTAAGGGGGTTTAAGGTTCTTCAGGAAGGTACGGATGGCCTCGCCCTCCGATATTTCCTCGTCCAGCTCAGTCATGCCAGCTGTATAACGCTGGTAATATTGGGCCAACGACTCGTCAGGTCTCTGGACCACCTCATGCAGGGTCCGAACGCTTTTTAGAAGCCGTCGACGCCCTTGATACTGGGCGATGAATCGCTGATGCATATCCTTCCAGCAGGTGATACATCCAGTGGGCAGACTGTAGAACCACGTCATCGCCTTCTCCCCGAGGGTGCTCGGGAACAGGGCACAGATAACATCCTCATCTGGGGTCCTGCCCATGCATGCTGTCAGGTGCTTCTGTACGTGGCGAACCGGGTCCGCGTCCCCGTCGTACTCGTCTATCTTCGGGATTCCCAAGCCTGGAGGGGCCAGGATATGAATCAGCCTGGGCACGAAGGGATGGGTTTCCTGACTCCCCAGCTCCGACATCATGGGCTTCTGGTCTCCCATGCAGATACCCACAATTCTCACCACCTGGTCGGCAGTGAGGGGACCATTCAGGGGAATGGTCCTTTGCTGCACTGGCCCCGGTCCATCGACCACAAAATTCTCCGCCGGTGCTGGATTGGGGGGAATAGGCTGTTCCCTTAATGGAGGAGGTGGAGGCAAGTTGTCGTCCCCCTGCCTTCTGGGAATGTCTCGCCGCGGAGGGAGCGGCGGTAGATCAGCCTGCCTTCTAGCAGCTTCTCTTCGGTCTAGAAGGGCCTCCATGGCCTCCATGAATAGGGGCATGGCCTCTGCCACTACCCTGGCCAACTCCGGATTCGGGGAAGGTGCTTCGTTCCGGCGAGTGCTGTCGCCCTCATCTCTCAGATCCTGATGCTGGGCAGCATCCTCAGGGGGATTGCTGGCGGCCGGCACCTGCTTGCCTGAACGCTGCGGTCTGTTGCCAGCCATGATATGGAATCAAGAGGTACAGGGTTCGATCCCCTGCATCTCCACCAGCCACCGGGAAAACTGACGAGGTTCCGATGGAAGGGCAGTTGGAACAGCCAAATAAGAAAAACACCTGGGAGTTGTACACACCTAGCCCGTCTAGCTCAGTTGGTAGAGCGCAAGGCTCTTAACCATGTGGTCGTGGGTTCGATTCCCACAGACGGCGCCAATGTTGGATCACGGGCGAAGCTCCGGTTACGGTGACGGATTCCTTAGCTCCTCGCAATCCTGCAGAAGGGGAATAGAGGGCAGCGGCCCAGTTACCCTAATCTGGAATAACTCCCCTCCTCCATATTACACAAGGATGTATTGCCCACAAGAATCGCATACTCTTCAAGATGTACAATCCTCTATTCCATTCCCCAATCACCATACTCTTCCCACCTTGGCCCTGAATTAACACATCATCACTTGTAAATACCACTTTGCAATTCAGTTGGCTTGGCAGCCTAGAGACTGAAATCAAATTGAACTTGAAATCAGGAACCAAAAGAATGTTGGTCAATGTGAATCCTCTTGAAAATGAACAAGAACCAACATGTGTCACTCTACACTTGTGACCATTTGGAAGGTGGACAAATTGTTGATTAGAATCGCATTTCTTCAAGTCATGTAACCAATGCATTTGATGTGTAATATGGTTAGTTGCTCCTGAGTCAACTATCCAATGCATAGAATCAGTTGACATACCTGCCATATTAGCATGCACTTGATCACCATCCTCAAAACTCAAGGGCATGTGATCAAAGTGGTCATCTTGGGCAGCCACATGTTGAATCCTCTTCTCAGCTGTGCCATGCACAATTCTCTTGTCCCTAGCTGCTACATGCTCAACCACACTTGAATTGGTACCGTCATCAAAAGAAGCATTGGCTGAATTCCAATTCTTCTTTGCAGCTTGAGCAGCTTGAACTCCTTGTGGACTACCATGCTTGGCATAGCAATGATCAGCCTTGTGGCCCCTCTTTCCACAAAAATTGCAAGTCCAATTGGAGTTCCAATTGCTAGGACCCCTGTTTGGACCACCATTGCCTCTTTGATTGTTGTTTGAACCCCTTTGAGCATAGGAGTTGTTGGGCTGATTCCTCCTCGTGTAAAGAGCAGTTGCTTCTCCAAGATCACCAATAGAACTAGAGATGGACCTCTAGCTTTCTTCTTGAACAAGAACTGAGAATGCAACACTCAGGGAGGGCAAAGGTTGTCTCATTAATAAACTGCTTCTCACATGAGCATATGAATCATTCAAACCCAATAAGAAGGCCATCAACTTCTGCTTTTCCTTGTATCCATTCACAATAGCAATGTCATTTGCACATTCAAGGTGCAAGTCATTAATAGAGGCTAAGGAATCCCACAGCTGTTTCATTTTAGCAAAATATTCAGTAATGGACAACACACCTTGTGGAGTTTGATAAATCTCCCTAGTCAATTGAAAGATTTGTGTGCCATCCACATTGTCAAACATTTCTCTCAAATCATTCCAAATTGAGAGAGCAGAAGGGTTGTAGATCAAACCACCCATCAAATCCTTGGCAACCATGTTTCTAAGCCATGCTTTAACAATGGCATCAGCTCTGTCCCATTTGAGTCTGTGATTGATTGGCACACTCATCCTTGTAAAGGTCCCATCAATGAATCCAATCTTGTTTTTCACCAACAATCCCTCCTTAATAGATGTGCTCCACGCATGGTAATTAGAAAAACCTTGCAATTGGAATGGAATGAGCATATGCCCTGTTGTGTCTGATGGGTGTATGTAGAGGGGATCATCAACACCAATGTCTTGAGCCATCTTGAATTAATAAAGTCACAAGGTAACTTGTACTCCAAGAAATAGTCCAAAAGTGACGAATTTGCTCAGCAAATATACTCAGCAAAACTGAATTCCAAACAGCTGTAGTGAGACAAAACTAGTACACAATCTAGCTGTCAATAGGACAAAACTGGCCAGCTTGCAAAATAACAACCAAATCTGTCCAGAAATCAAGAGCCAATCCGAAATAGCCACCAAATAATCAATCCCAATGATGATGAATCAGAATTCCACAACTCCAATGTAACCAAATCCGAATTTCCAAACAGATCAAACACCACCAAGCTCAAGAACAAAACATGAACTTCAACAATGGCCAAGAACAGCTATGGCACAAACCCAGAATTCCTCAAGCTTGAACTCAAGAAATCCAACAAAACCAGCCACGAAAATGACAATCCACAGCTCAATACAACCAAGAACTAAGTAATAGCAACTTAGTCCAAACACAAGTCTAGACCCTAGCTTCAAATCAGCTGAACTTGAAGTAGATCTAGGAAGAGAACTTACACACAACCATTCTTGAGCAAGAAATGAAACAAACCAACATAAATGAGTAATCAAAAGAGCAACCCAAACTCGAATCCAAAGCACCCAAGCTGAATCCAAGAAGAAACTTGAAGAAATTCAAGGTTTCTTCATGGCCACGGCAGCGCCTCCATCCTTAGCTCTGATACCATATAAATGGAAAATATATTCATTGATTACTAGGGTTACAAGATACTAAGCACACTCTATATATAGACAAACTAGGGTGCAGGAAACTAATGATACAATAAGACAAGGCCAGGTGCACATGCACCATGTGAGCATGCTTGGCATCACTTAGGCAGCATGATTTACATCATACTCCTATATATATATATATATATAGTTAACAACCATATATATTTGTTATGAGATATGTTTGGATTAAATAATAATAATAATGAATTGGATTGTAATAAATGACAGACGGTGGAGATTAAGATAAAAATGGACTGCGAAGGTTGCGAACGGCGGGTGCGGAAGTCGGTGGAGGGGATGAAGGGGGTGACCGAAGTGGAGGTAGAGCCAAAGTACCACAAGCTCACCGTCATCGGCTACGTGGACCCCAAGAAGGTGCTGCAACGAGTACGACACCGTACTGGCAAGATGGCCGAGTTTTGGCCCTATGTTCCCTACGACGTTGTTAACCACCCTTACGCCCCAGGCGTGTACGACAAGAAGGCCCCACCTGGGTATGTCCGCAACGTGATGCAGGACCCTTTGGCTTCTGGCCTCGCACGTGCCAGCTCTACCGAAGTCAAGTACACCACCGCTTTTAGCGACGATAACCCCAACGCTTGTGTAGTCATGTGATTTTTATTTTTTTTGAGGTTCTGTATACTGTCGGACTCTGTATATAAGAGGTTTAATTAGTCCGTCCTGTATTTTTTTTAAATGTCCTGTACGTAATTCAATATATAGCTCTAGATTTGTTGGTGGGATTTGTTAGTTAATCTAGGTTCTTTAGTTAAAGGGCAAATAATGTTACTTTATTGTAATAAGCTTTTCACAAAAAAAAAAAAAGTATAATTTGTATTAAGGTTAAATGGTCTTTTAGTGCCTTATGTTAGACCATTATTGATTTTAGTGCTATATGTTTTATTTTGTAGGCTTTGTGTCATATGTTTTATTTTGTATGCTTTGGTGTCATATGTTTACATGTTGTAGACTTTTGTTGCTTTCGTTTGTGATTGGTTAAGTTTGATCATTAAATAGTTTTATTTTGTTCAATTTCTCCCTAATTCTTTTTTCGGCCACCTCTTACGGTCGTTGACCACCATCCACGCCCATCGATGACCACTAATCGGGGCCGGACAGCTCCGATTAGAGCCGTTCGACCCCAATTGGACCGAGGGTCCAAATCGGAGCCTCAGCTAAAGGCCGCTAGAACCCATACAAGGTCGTCGGTCATCATCCAAGCCCACCAGTGATTACCAATCGGGGCTGGACGGCTCCGATTAGAGTCGTTCGGCCCCAATTAAGCCACCGAGGGCCTAGATCGGAGCCATAGAGCTCCAGTTTGTAGCTCTATGGCTTCGATCTGGGTCTCGATTGGTGGTCACCGGTGGGCTTGAATGGTGACCGACGACCTTTTGTGAGTTCTGGCGGCCTTGAGAGGTGGCTGGTGGCCTTGTGTGGTGTCTGGAAAAAGATTAGGGACTAAATTGAACTAAATAAAACTAGTTAACAGTCAAACTTGACCGTTGACTAACAGTATTGCACAGGGTACCCTCTTTTAAAATGCAAACATATGACACCAAAAGTCTACAAAAATAAAATATATGGCATCAAAAGCCAATAGTGGCCAAACGTATGGCATCAAAGGACCCTTTAACCATTTATATTAGAATAAAGATATAAGATGTGAAATTTCCGGGAAAAATCACCCAAATACCCACTTTTTGGAACTCAAACACAAGGGGAAACAAGTTTGTGGAACTAGAATCACCACTAGTGCGCCTCATTTAATTTTACATGGCGCAAATGCGCCACAATTAGCATTAATTACCTTATATGAAATTAATTTACTAAAATACTGCTACTGCCAAGAATTGAACACAGGTCACTTACGTGATAGACAAAAATATTAATCAATGCATTACAATGTATTTTATTAAAAATTTATTAAACCTTTTATATTTATTATTAATTTAACGACAAAAATATATCATCACAGAGAAGAATTGAACACAGGTCACCAGCATGATAGGCAAAAATTCTTACCACTACACTACAATAACTTTTGTTAAAATATTATTATTACAAATTTGTATTTATTTATTGTTTTGTGTTAATACATTGTTTAGTTACCTACGTTTGCACCATGTGATCGAATGATTACTTTTTTGAAATGATTAATGGTTACATACATTTCAGAATATGACAGAATCGTTCAAATTTATTTTATCTAATAATTTATATTTTGTTTAATTGTATTTAATAATTTTAAACAAAATATAAATTATTAAATAAAATAAGTTTGAATGATTATGTCTGTTAGCATATGGTGACGTGGCGCCGTATATGGTAGCCCGTTAATATTAAGGATATTACCTAAGATAATTGGGTAAATGTCATATTAGGTTAATTGGGCTTGACCCAATTCCTAATTGACATGGGAGACCCAAATTGGGCCTCCCTCCTTAATAGGTGGTTCGGCCGAACCCTAGTCCCACATTAGTTGGAGTGGACTTTTGTCCACTCCACCAATCCTATATATAGGGGAGTCTCCTAAGGGGTTTTACACATCAAGTAATTCATAAGTCCCTCCATTGAGGAACTTGAGAGAAACCCTCTCACCCCCTTAGTAGTGATTTTCGGCACACCATAATCGGTCCGAGGTTCTGTCCCCGTTGAAGAATCGATCAGAGGATTTGATGTGGAGATTATACCGCGTAGGACTTCTTCTCACGAAGAACTTGTACGGGTTCCGACCGGAGGATCAGAACTCCCTCCACATCGTTCTTGGGCAGGAAAGCTATTGAGGTATGTGTACATTATTCTGCTGCGTAGTTAGTTACTTGCATGTACATGTTTAGCATTCCGTAGTATTACGTCCCCGTAATCCAAAAGTGGTATCAGAGCAAGGTTTAGGAGTTCTTAATTTTTTTTATAAACTGATGTTCTTGAGTTTTAATTATGAACACCGAAATTTTCATAAGTAATCCGAAAATTTAAAACATGAAATCATGTTTTAAATCTTTAAAAACTTAAAATTTTCAGATTTTACATGTTTTTGTGGATCAATACCGAAAAATTTGGTTTAAATTTTAGATCGATGTTCATAATCTTCAAGAACACGATGAGTTTTATCAAGAACAATTTTTGGATTCATGATCATAATAGTGTTTGATCTTAAAATTTGACAATTTTTCCAATTAAAGGTGTTTGTGCCAAAAACCCTAGTAAATTATTAGGTAAATTTTTTAATTTCTTAGGGTGCAAATTAGCTAATTTCGGCCGGCTTAATGTAGATATATTTGTTACCATATTTTAATTTTATTAAAGATGACAATATATCTATAAATTGGAAAGATAAGGAAATGATTCACATTATATGGTAAAATATATAAACTATCAATATATTTAGCTAAAAGATACAGATAAAAATATATTGATAGGATTTAGTTACTTAAAAAGATTAAGAAGATATATTGTCTATATATTTTATTCATAAATATATATTTGACAATAATTATATATATATATTGTTGATTGATTTACATCTTAAAGATAGAATCTTGACAATATATATATATATATTGATAATGTGCCGAATTTTTATATATATTGGAAATTATTTTACATAATTAATATTTCTTGTGGGATAAGTTTAAGTTTTTTTTTTTTTTTTTGTGGATTTTAAAACTCTATTTAGCCCAAGAGAAGTATTTTGGCCGAACCCACTATTGGATTACGGGGACGTAATACTATGGAATGCTAAACGTGTACTAGCAAGAAATCTAATCTACGCAGCGGAATTAGTACACATACCTTTTAGCTTTCCTGCCCAAGAACGATGTGGAGGGAGTTCTGATCCTCGGGTCGGAACCACGTGCAAGTTCTTCGTTAGAAGAAGTGCCACGCGATGTAGCTCCACAACAAGACCTTTGATCGATTCGTCAACGGAGATGGAACCTCGGACTTGATGTTGATGGTGCCGAAATATTAGACTAGGGTGAGAAGTTTTCTCAATGGAGATCCTTGTTATTAATTGTGTGTGTAAACCCTTAGGAGTCACCCCTATATATATTATTGGGTGGAGTTGCCAAAAGGCAACTCCAACCAATGTGGTACTAGAGTTTCGGCCGAACCATGCATAATAAGGGGGGAGGCCCATTTTGGGCCTCCCTTGTCAATTACTAATTGGATTTGGCCCAATTAGCCCAGATTGACAATTACCTAATTAACTTAGGTAATTTCCTTAATTAACGGGCTCCTATTACAGCGCCACGTCACCATATGCTAACAGCTCCCACTCGCCGGAATGGGAGGGTGCTCGTTAATCTATACGGTTACACAATAATATCAACATCTCAGTCTTCAGTCTTCGTCTCCGTCTCTGAATAGTTCATACGAGGCTTGCCGTGCGACCAGCGGATACGACGGGCATCGTGCTACTCATTTGTTAGGAGTATTATAGGCCCGCAGAACGTTGATTCCCTTTCATGAACCAAACCTGTTTGAAATAAAACTATGTACCGCATTGTATCTTTGGTCAACTGTTAATTCTCCAATTGCCCAGTTTTCCACAAATGAATACTTCTCCAGGGCCTCCGTACAAGTGTTCACAACATTCAACTAATATACGGTTGGCGGCCACCTAGTGAACACGAGAGTCGGTGAATTAAAGGTGAACTTGACCATCCCCATCGCTTATACCCTTAGTCTGACTCAACCGGTTTCCAAGACGTGGTCGCTTGGCTGTTTTCTTTGGCACTACGCTCGTACGCCGGGAAGCGAGCATTGAGCCAGACCTTAGGTATAACTTCTGAGTCCGTGAGGATACTTTGGATGCCTCTTCATAAGGCATCCGGGATCAATCACACGCTCAAGGTGAAGAAGCATGCGCCCTTTGAATCACAAGGATTCTAGCTAGCATAAACGAGTATGACCCCGTGGTCGAACGTGGCACGCGCAGTATGAAGCACGCGTCGATAGCACACCTGGTAAAGCCAGGGATGGGATATGTCAATAATGCTATCGCAAAATCTCTCATCTGGCCTTGAATGTGATATATAGTGATGGACAAAGTCCAACTCGGCGATTTACAAAATGAAGATTAAGTCATGCTGTTAAGCGTGACAATGTTATCGTTTTGTTTAATCAGGTTTATCCCCCTGATTATTAGCCAATCTTGTTATGGTAGAGGTCCCTCTCTCCTTACAAGATGACCGTGCCTGTGTGACGAGGCAAGGTTCACATTCGACATAATTTTAGTGGAAGAATTTTATTTCTTCCTACGACTTAGTTTATAGACCGTGAAATCCGATGTTGTTAATCATTATGACGTCGATAAATCATAAAATCAAATTGAAATTATTTTATTCAATTGAAACATAATTTCAAATGTCAAAATTTTATCACTTTTACAAGCCACACAGTTTAAGCCATACGTAATCCAAGCAGTTTTACGTGCTTTTCAAAAATTTCCCTACGTAACAACTTAGTTAAAGGGCCTGCGACCATATTGTATGTAGCCAAGTATTCTAAAGCGATTATGTTGTCTTCCAAAATAGATTTAGCATAATTGTATTACACATCAATGTGTTTTGTCCTACTATGGTACTTTGGATTCTTAACTGCCGCAATGGTCGCCTGACTGTCGGAGTACACCTTCACATGTTTACTCTTCTTGTCGGTGCCAATTAATGCAGTAAGAAGCCTTTTCAGCCAAAACGCTTCTTGTGCGTTTTTGGAGAGGGCAACGAATTTCGATTCCATAGTGGAAAGCGCGACACACGATTGCTTCTTGCTTACCCATGATATGGCAGCATTAGCAAGGAGGAAAAGTCCTCATGTGGTGGACTGACAATCATCTGGATCGCCACCGTGGTCGGCGTCACTATAACCGGTCAATTCGAGCCGATCGCCCTCATAGCACAGAACGTAGTCGGCAGTACCTTTCAGATATCTGGTAATTCGTTCTACGACTTTTAGATGTTGATAACTAGGATCTGATTGGAATTTTGCTACTAGGCCCACAGCGTAATAGATGTTTGGCCGAGTACAGAGCATGGCGTACATTAGATCCCCTACCATGCTCAGATACTCTGCATTCTTCATATGTTCACGCTCCTGCTGGTTTTTCGGGCCATCACGCTTCGATAGCGCGCACCCGAACACAACCGGCGTATCCATGGTTTTAGCATCCAGCATTATGAATCTTTTCAACAATTTGTTGATATATGATTCCTGAGATAGACATAATCTCCGGGCGGCACGATCTAAGGCAATTTTGATGCCTAAGATGTACGTGGCATCTCCCATGTCTTTCATCTCGAATGCTGATGCTAACCAGGACTTTGATTTATTCATGAAACTCATATCGTTCGCAACAATGAGTATATCATCCACGTATATATTATGATGACATACTTAGACCCGGAGGTCTTAGTGTATACACAGGGATACTTGTGAAGATTCACGAATCCGTTTCAAACGATTTCCTCGTGGAATCTGCGGTACCATTGCCGAGACGATTGTTTAAGACCGTATATAGATCTTTGGAGTTTGCAAACTTTGCGTTCTTTGCCATGAGTAATGAAACTCTCTGACTGCTCCATATATATCTCTTTCTCCAGTTTTACTTGGAGAGGTTTGGTCTGAATGTCCATTTGATGCATGCTCGAGTTCGAGACTTGCAGTCATGGGCAAGGGCGGCCCTGACTATGGTGTAACGCATAGTCGGTGAGTCCGTCTTTATCAAAGTTAACTCCGTGAATTTGGGTATATCCTTTCGCAATTATTCGAGTTTTGCACCACTCGAAATTTCCACCAGAAGTGAATTCTAAGATTTCACTTTCTAGTTCTGTGGTTAACAGATAAATCAACTAAAGACTAAAACTGAATTAGTTCTTATTTAGGAAATTTCATCCTCCATTCCCTCGTTTTGAGGTCCTTCCTTTGCTTGATGAACCGTTACTGGTTCAAGAACGAACATCAAGATGTTTAACACATCTTGTTTGATGGGATACTTCTCGAGAGAAGTTCTTTGCCTTTGACTATGTTTGGGCACGTTAATCCCATGTTTTAGTATGATCGTTACTTCCACTCGGAATAATGCTTCTTATCGGGGCATTACTCCCACTGGGAACAATGGTTGTGGTTGAACTTACTTGGAATATCCTCTCGGTCTCGGGTTTTTACCTCCGAGATGTATTCCTCGATCACTAGGATCTGGAACCAAGTTGGTTATTCCACTCCCACTAGGAAAAATGGGTAGTTGAAATAGTTCATTATCATGATTATCAGGTCCGACTTGATTCGCATTTTGAAATTTAGTGATGATTATGTGTGAGGGGGAGTGAGCCCTCTCACTGGATTTATTATGAAGACGTTTCCATCATCATTTACCAAATCAATCACTTATGCTATATCAATTCTCCCACTCGAAGTAAGTGGGACCTGAGAATCTCCATCAACCATCTGTTAACTTTAATCAGTACTAGCTCGTTCGTTCTGCAAAGCGTTGGAAATCCATCCTCAAACCTTTATAATGTGTCATGTTTATCCACGAAACCATTGTTTCAGGCTAATTTTAAAATTTGTATTCTTCGCGAGTAGTGCGTACTCTTAATGAATACTCGTTTTAATGCGCAAATTAATGCGTCTTTGTGATAAGGTTTTACCTGAATCATTCACTTGCTTTTATGGTAACGTGTTAACCGATTTTTTCAGAACATAGTGTTTTACATTAATGTGAGTTAAATTAATCTCATCCCGCAGGAATAATTAATGTGTAACTCTAACATTATGTAATTCTGAACTAATTTTCTTGAAGTGTTTAATGAATGCTTTTAGCCAAACTCTTCGTTCAAGGCTAATGGTAGGAGAGTCGTTTTACCGACTACTTCATTTCTTTTATTTAACTCATCCATAGATTTATCTATCTTATGAACCATGCATTTAAGCTGTCGCTTTTAATGCCATGGTTGATATTCTAATTAGATTGTAGTAGTTGGAAGGCTTACATAAAATCTAAGTAGTTATCAATGAGTTATATCTGAAGAATTACAAACGAAAATTCCGCATTCATAAAAATACTTGATTATTAAATTCGTATTCTAAAACGATGTGTCCCGTCTTTCGAGGTGACATGCGCCTCGCGCATATCCGATTAAAAATCGTGGTTTTGAGAATCGTTTTAGTCTCCAAATTTAAAAGCAAAATAGGTTTTAAACATGCACATTATTTGGGATACAAACAATAATGGAGTACTTTAACAAATAAGAATGCAATACATTGGTCGGTTTCCCCCTTTTTTTTTTTTTTAAATATGCAATCGATGGATGTTTGATTATGTGAATGTTTGTATGATTCATCCGTTTTATTGGAAGAACCCTGGATTAGTTGTTCGTTTCGGATTGGACACATTTGACTGGGCCATTTAATTTTGATAAGTAGACCATTGAATGGTTACTACTTTATTCAATAATCCCGAATCACAATTAACTAATGTCAAACATTTATTGGTGGTAGGAGAACTTATAGACATTGGTACGTTAATGAGATACAGAACAAAGCTCTTTAGAGTTAAAGGAAAACAAAACTTGAAAGGAAAACTCCAGCCATCTTCACCGAGTACGCCTGAAAGAAATTCACAAGTGAATTATATCAATATACTTAGTGATACAAAACGTTTAACGGTTTCATATAAGTGGCAAACGAGGTGTACCTTTTACAGTACGGAATCGGTAGCATTTGTCATACTACGATTCTCATTTGAAGACCAAGTCGATCCCGTTTCCTCCCCTATTTCCTTTGTCCTCTTGCGATTGTGCACCGTGGAACATGTCAGTCTCCTTTGGTTGCTTTCCGTGAACAAGTACATAGAATACTTAATTGCTGTTATTAAGTATTCTTGTCCAAAGTCATCAGCAAACCAAGACATGGGATACCCCTGAGCGATATTGATTATCTATCTTCAATTGGATCTTTCAATCCTCTGGTTCGACACAGGTTTCACGCAGGTGTCGTTTGAAAGTAGGTTATCATACTCCATTATTACCTGTCTCGCTTCGGCTGCCTTTCCACTTCCGAAACGGAGTTTTAGGGCGGCCCAAAGATGAGCAGCGGAATAATTGAGTGTGAAGTCCTCTGCGACCTCATTGTCCAAGGCCGCCAATATCACCTCGCAAGCTTTCTTATCTCCCCAACCTATATTCCCAATTCTGGGAATTAGGTTGTTATTTGGGGTACCATCATCTTGTCTCTTATGGGCATGATGCACATGTGTGCTTCACATGCTATAAGTCGTTCTCTCACCATCTCACTCCATGCTTCGTAATCAACACCATTCAGATTGTACGGTTTATAAAAGCGTACCGACCCAGCCACTAAAACTAACACATATATTATTATGCAAAGTTAGGAAGACAACGACATTTTAACAGGATTGCAAACATCGGATTATCTATTAAGATGGAATACGACGAATAGTGATTCTTTAGTCACTAAACCAAACCAACCTTCAGTAAACCGAGGAAGGGGGTGTCATGAAAGAATTCACACTATTGTCGTTTTCAATCTAATAGACCAGTCTTTTGAAAACAGTTATTCTATTGCAAATTACCGGAACGGGAATTTTCAAATAAGCATACCCGATCTTGGCTTTCCCAAGTCCCTTATAATTTTGTAAAATTATCTGATAATTTACGCATGCATATTTATAATTATACTACATCTAGCAAATCATCATACCATGCCATAAATATCGAACACAACATGCTTACGCGTCATGCGTCTAATATTCCTAGCATATATAATTCTACGTAAAGTATATTATCACATGCGTTCTATCAAGAACATCCTAGCATACGCATCAAAACAGGCAACATCCGCACACATCATGCATAATTGGCGACTGGAATTTTCGGTATTATAAAACGCTTTGAAAATATTAGGGGCTGTTTTGCAATTCATGCTTACAATCAATCATGTGAATTTCTAGACATGGATTCTAGGTACTTTCAATCAGTATAGCATGTCTATCCTATTGCGCAAACCATATATTTAAATCCCAGAGCTCAATGCTCGCAATATAATATCCAACTAGCTTGACTAAGTCAAGACGGCAGTTCTAATTATATCAAAATATATATGATGCAGGAAGTAAACAATTGCAAATCAGCCCACTAATTTAATCCAGTCCCAAAAAACATGCAAGTCCGAGATCCATCCCCATAATCGAAATCAGGCATTAGGGGTTTGACTGAAACCGTGTATTAAAACACAAACCCTAAGAGCACTGTTTAGGCTAATTTTAAAGTTCGAAAACATTTTGGATTTAAAATTTGACATCCTATTTTATTGAACAATTTAAAATTTTCGAAAATTTTAAAGTGGTTCGGTCCAAATTTTAAAATCCGGTTCAACTCGGTCTGATTTTAAAAATTCCGGTTTGGTCCGAAACGGTTCAATAAAATAAGATAGTAGTTCGGTTTATCACTCAAAACCGGTTAGGTTAGGTTCAATTTAGTTACTATGGTCGACCCGACCCGATTAAGAAAACCCGGATTGGTTTAACCTATTCTGGTTTAGCAATTGGACCGGCCCTTAAAACCTAATGTCCACTAAAAACTCAACTTAGCCTTCAAGAAATAATAATTATTTAAAATAATTTCTAACAATGCTAATATATATATATAATTCGGCTAAACATATATATATATATATATATATATATATATATATATATATATATATATATATTGTCAAATATATCTTTTAGAGATTAAAATATGTAGACAATATATCTTCTTAATTATTTAATAGTAACTAAATCTATCAATATATATATTATCCCTATTTTAATCCACATATATTGATAGTTAATATCCTTTACAATATTATATTAGAACCTATCCTTATTTTCCAACTTCTAGATATAGTTACCTATTAATTAAAATTTAAAAATGGAAATCTATATCTCTAATAGGGTGGCCGAAATTTTTAATTATTTAGGGGTTAAGAAAATTAATTTTTTTACCCAAATTGCACCTAGGGTTTCGGCCAACAAACATAAAATTGAAAAAAGGTTGTCAAATTTTAAGATCAAATACTACCTTGATCAAGAATCCAAATTGTGTTCTTCATAAAACTCATGGTGTTCTTGAAGATTATGAACATCAAAATCGAATTTGATCATGAAAAATTCAGTTTTGATCTTGAAAAACATGTAAATTTGAAAAAATTTAGTTTTTCAAGATCAAACACATGAAATTTAACTAAAAATTCCGGATTTCTTCATGGTGTTCATATACTTGAAAATTTTGGATTTTTCATAACATCAAGAACATCAATTTATCAAAAAATTAAGAACTCCTTACTCAGGCTCTGATACCACTGTTGAATTATGGGGACGGAATGCTAAACGTGTACTAGCAAGTAATCTAATCTACGCAGCGGAATTAGTACACATACATTTTAGCTTTCCTGCCCAAGAACGATGTGGAGGGAGTTCTGATCCTTTGGTCGGAACCACGTGCAAGTTCTTCGTTAGAAGAAGTCCCACGCGATGTAGTTCCACAACAAGACCTCTGATCGATTCTTCAACGGAGATGGAACCTCAGACTTGATGTTGATGGTGGTGCCGAAATATTAGACTAAGTTTTCTCAATGGAGATCATTGTTCTCATTTGTGTGTGTAAACCCTTAGGAGTCACCCCTATATATAGTATTGGGTGGAGTTTCCAAAAGGCAACTCCAACCAATGTGGTACTAGGGTTTCGACCGAACCATGCATAATAAGAGGGAGGCCCATTTTGGGCCTCCCTTGTCAATTACTAATTGGATTTGACCCAATTAGCCCAGATTGACAATTACCTAATTAACTTAGGTAATTCCCTTAATTAACGGGCTCCTATTACGGCGCCATGTCACCATATGCTAACACCCACTAGGGTTTATGTGCCAATCCAATTTGCATTAACGGAGTGGGTTAAACCAATCCGGGTTTTCTTAATCGGACCGACCTAGATGGGTAGGGTTGGACCTATGTAACTAATGGAATCTAAACCGAACCGGTTTCGAGTGATGAACCGAACCACAATCTTATTTTATTGAACCGCTTCGGACCAAATCAGATTTTTAAAATCGGACCGACCTGAACCGGATTTTAATTTGGACCGAACCAACTTTTAAAATTTTCGGAAATTTTAAATGTTCAATAAAGTAGGATGTCAAATTTTAAATCCAAAATGTTTTCGAACTTTAAAATTATCCTAAACGGTGCTCTTAGGGTTTGTGTTTTTACACATTTTCGGTTAAAACCCTAATGCCTAGTTACGATTATGGGGATGAATCTAGGATATGCATGTTTTTAGGACTGGATTAAAATTAGTGGGATGAATTGCAATTGTTTACTTTCTGCAAAATATATTAGAAATGTCGTCCTGACTTCGTCAAGCTAGCTGAATAATATATTGTGAGCATTGAGCTCTGGAATTTAAATATATGGTTTGCGCAATAGGATAGACATTCTGTGCTGATTGAAAGAGCCTAGAATTCTATTGGATTACGGGGGCGTAACACTACGGAATGCTAAACGTGTACATGCAAGTAATCTAACTACGCAGCGTAATAGTGTACACATACCTTTTAGCTTTCCTGCCCAAGAACGATGTGGAGGGAGTTCTGATCCTCCGGTCGGAACCACGTACAAGTTCTTCGTGAGAATAAGTCCTACGCGGTGTAAGCTCCACAACAAAGCCTCTGATCGATTCTTCAACGGGGACAGAACCTCGAACTAAGATGTGCACCGAAAATATCAACTAAGGGGGTGAGAGGTTTCTCTCAAGTTCCTCAATGGAGGTACTTCTTATTAGATTAATGTATAAACCCCTTAGGTGAGTCCCCTATATATAAGATTGGTGGAGTGGACAAAAGTCCACTCCAACCAATGTGAGACATAAGTTCGGCCAAACCATGCTATTAAAGGGGGAGGCCCAAATTGGGCCTCCCATGTCAATTAGGGATTGGGTTTGGCCCAATTAGCCTAATGTGACAATTACCTAATTAACTTAGGTAATTTCCTTAGCATTAACGGGCTACCAATTACGGCGCAACGTCACCATATGCTAACAGCTCCCACTCGCCGGAATGGGAGGGTGCCTGTTAATATATAGTTATCCAATAGCATCAACTTCTCAGTCTTCAGTCTTTGTCTCCGTATCCAAATAGTTTATACGAGGTTTGCCGTGCGACCGGCGGATACGACAGGCATCGTGCTACTCATATGTTAGGAGTATTGTAGCACCCGCAGAACGTTGATTCCCTTTCGTAAAGCAATCATGTTAAAATAAAACATGTACCGCATGTATCCTTGGTTAACTGATAATTCTCCAATTGCCCAGTTTTCCACATATGAATACTTCTCCAGGGCATTCGTACAAGTGTTCACCACCTTCAACTAATATCCGATTGGCGGCCACCTAGTGAACACAAGAGTTGGTGAATTATAGGTGAAATTGACCATCCCCATCGCTTATACCCTTAGTCTAACTCAACCGGTTTCCAAGATGTGGTCACTTGGCTGTTTTCTTTGGCTCTACGCTCGTACGCCGGGAAGCGAACATTGACCCAGGCCTTAGGTATAAGTTCTGAGTCCGAGAGGATACTTTGGATGCCTCTTCATAAGACATCCGGGATCAATCACACGCTCAAGGTGAAGAAGTATGCGCCTTTGAATCACTAGGATTCTAGCTAGCACAACCGAGCATGACCCCATGGTCGAACATGGCACGCGTAGTATGAAGCACGCGTCGATAGCACACATGGACTAGCCAGGATTGGGATATGTCAATCATGCTATCGCAGAATCTTTCATCTGGCCCTGAATGTGATTTTAATGATGGACTGGGTCCAACACGGGGATGTACAAAACAAAGATTAAGTTATGCATTAAACTTGACAAGGTTATCGTTTCGTTTAGCCAGGTTTATCCCCCTGGTTCTTAGCCAATCTTGTTGTGGTAGAGGTCCCCCTCTCCTTACAAGATGACTGTGCCTGTGTGACGAGGCATGGTTCACATTCTACATAATTTTGGTGGAAGAGTTTTACCTCTTCCTACGAATTGGTTTATAGACCGTAAAATCCTATGTTATTTATCATTATGACGTCGATGGATCATATACTCAATTTTCAATTCTTTTATTCAATCGAAATAATATATCAAATTTCAAAATGTTATCACTTATACAAGCCACTTATTAAGCCCTACGCAATCCAAGCAGTTTTACGTGCTTTTCGAAAATCTCTCTACGTAATGGCTTAGTTAATGGATCTGCAACCATTTTATCCGTGGACAAGTATTCTAAAGCGATTATGTTGTCTTCAAGAACAGATTTAGCATAATTGTATTTCACATCAATGTGTTTGGTCCTACTATGGTACTTTGGATTCTTAACTGCTGCAATGGCTGCCTGACTGTCGGAGTATACCTTTACGGGATTACTCTCTTTGCCACCGCCAATCAATGCAGTAAGAAGCCTTTTCAGCCAGACTGCTTCTTGTGCGTTTTTAGAAAGGGCAACGAATTCTGATTCCATAGTGGAAAGCTCGACACATGATTGTTTCTTGCTTACCCATGAAATGGCAACATTAGCAAGAAGGAAAAATCCTCTTGTGGTGGACTTACGATCATCCGAATCGCCACTGTGGTCGGCGTCACTATAACCGGTTAATTCTATTTGCATGCCCTTATAGCACAGAACATAGTCGGTAGTACCTTTCAGATATCTTATAATTCGTTTTACGGCCTTTAGATGTTGATAACTAGGATCTGATTGCAATCTTGCTACTAGGCCCATAGCGTAACAGATATCTGGCCGAGTACATAGCATGGCGTACATGAGACTCCCTACCATGCTTAGGTACTCTGCCCCCTCATCTGTTCACGCTCCTGCTGGTTTTTCGGTCCATCACACTTTGACAGCGCGTACTCGAACACAACCGGCGTATCCACGGGTTTAACATCGAGCATTCTGAAACTTTTCAACAGTTTGTTGATATAAGATTCTTGAGACAAACACAATGTCCAGGTGGCACGATCTCGGGCAATCTTAATGCCTAAGATGTACGTGGCCTCAAATGCTGACGCTAACTAGGACTTTAATTTGTTCATGAAACTCACGTCGTTCGCAACATTGAGTATGTCATCTACGTATAGTGTTATGATGACATACCTAGACCCGGAGGTCTTAGTGTATACGCAGGATCCTCTGCGATACCATTGCTGAGACGACTGTTTAAGACCGTAAATAGACCGTTGGATTTTGCAAACTTTACGTTCTTTGCCAGGAGTAATAAAACCCTTTGGCTGCTCCATATAGATCTCTTCCTCCAAGTTTCCATGGAGGAATGCAGTCTTAACATCCATTTGGTGCAGCTCTAGATCGAGACATGCAACAAGGGCAAGGATGGCTCTTACTGTGGTGTAACGCACAATTGGTGAGTATGTTTCATCAAAGTGCACTCCATGAATTTGGGTATATCCTTTCGCAACCAGTCGAGATTTTTATCGCTCGACTTCTCCATCAGCAGTGAGTTTGAGTTTCAATACCCACTTGGCTCCTATTGCTCTGCGGTTAGCAGGTAAATCAACTAAAGACCATATTGAATTAGCTTCATTGAGGCGATTTCATCCTCCATTGCTTTTCTCCATTCCTTTGCTTGGGGTCCTTCCATCGCTTGTTTAACCGTTACCGGTTCATCAACAGACGTGAGAGTGAATATTTCGCATCTCTCAATGGGATACTTCTTAGAAGAAGTACGTTGCCTTTGACTGCGTCTAGGCTCATTCGTCCCATTTTGAGTCTGATCCATACTCCCACTTGGAATAATGCTTCTTATCGGAGCATTACTCCCATTGGGAATGATGGCGGAACTAGAAATTTGAGCAACAACTTTCTTAGGACGACCCCTTCGTCTCGGGATTTCACCTCCGAGATTAGTTTTTTGATCGCTAGGACCTGGAACTGAAGTGATAATCCTACTCCCACTTGAAATAATAGGAATAATAGGTAGTTGTGTATCATGATTGTCAGGTGCTACTTGATTCACATTGCCAGCAATAGTGATTTGTTTTTGGGGGGAGTGAGCTCTCCCACTGGATTTATAATAGGGATTTCGTCCTCATTAACCGAATCACTTGTTGCTGTGCCAAATCTCCCACTCGAAGAAAGTGGGACCTGAGAATTATCTTCATCATGTTCTAGTTCAGTCAGAACTTCGCATGTCTTTATCTCTCGTAGCGATGGAAATTCGTCCTCAAGAAAAGTGACGTCCCTGGACTCATGTTCGTACACACTACCGTTTTCTAGAGCTGACACAAATACATAACCTTTTGAGTTCTCAGAGTATCTTATGAAGATACTTTTAAGTCCTCTGGGGCCTAACTTGCCAAAACGGCTGTCAGTTGTATGTGTATAAGTTGCGCATCCCCAAGGTCGCAGCCTGGTAAGATTTAACTCTCTACCAGTCCACAGCTCATACGGTGTTGTGTTAACTGCTTTTGATGGGACAAGGTTTACTACATGAGTGGCAGCAAGCAACGCATCTCCCCAATAAGAAATTGGTAATTGTGCTTGTGACATCATGGTTCTTACCATGTCTAGGAGATTCCGATTACGACGTTCAGCCACACCATTCTGTTGTGGTGTGTTGGGGATCGTCGTTTGACGGGCGATCCCACTTTCTTTGCATAACTTATCAAACTCATTAGAGAGATGTTCTCCACCTCTATCGGTGCGTAGGGTTTTCACCTTTCGCTCATGTTGATTCTCCACGAGCTTTAGAAAACTTTTAAAGCAACCTATAGCTTCAGATTTAGGAGCAATCAAATGAGTAAACCTGAATCGGGTGTAGTCGTCAATAAAAGTTACGAAGTATCGCTTTCCATTTCTTGCAGTTACGTTCATTGGTCCAGATACGTCGGAATGGATTATTTGCAATGGAAATTCTGATCGTTTTGCTTCACCGAATGGCTTGCGGGTGGATTTTCCAGCTAGACAGTCATGACAAGTGTGTTTTACCACACTGTTTGTTCCGGGAAAAAGCCCTCGTCGTGCTAACGATTGAACTCTGTCATAGCCTATATGTCCAAGCCGCGAATGCCATCCGGTTGCGTCAGTTTCTGCTTCTTTGGAGGACATAGCATACATTCTATATGAATTTACATTTCCATGTAAATCCATGATAAATAAACCATTATAAGAAAGGCATATCCAAATAAAGTATCCCATTTATTTATCCGGACCAAGGATCTCTCGAATGATAAAACAAAGTTCTTATTCATAAGAGCAGAAACAGAAACAACATTTCTACGGATTCTAGGAGCAAAAAGGACATTTTCTAGAAGTAAGGATTTGTCATTGCCCATTGGCAATTTGCAAGTTCCTACCCCTATGACTTCAACTTGTGAGTTGTCACCAATGTATATCCTTTTAGAATCCTTCGGCAATCGTCTAAACTTGGCAAATAGTTCTTTGTCGTTGGCTATATGGTCCGTTGCACCTGAATCAAGAATCCAAGACGGATTTGAGTCAGTTAACATGACAGTTGAGGAAACTAAATCTTCCTCTACATAACCAAATTCGCATACCTTTTCAGGACGCGATTTGTTGGAACCTACACCATCGCTTATTCGGCGTGGGCTTGAATTCCCGGAAACTATCTCAGATTTTAATCTGGGACTGCCTTGTTAAGGCGTAGTCAACGTTTTACTGTCGACTGCCTGTTGTTTCTTTCCCATGTTCCTGAATTTCCTTTTCTTACGACCAGTTTTTCCGGCTGGTTTCGGTTCTTTCGATACCGAATTTAATCGAGCCTCTTCCATCTTGATCAGTTTCAAGACAGATGCAAGATCAAGCATGGAACTGCTCACAGTCAATATAGTCTTGGTTGCTCTCCAAGACTTTGGGAGAATCCCTATTATGGCCTGAATTTTATCCCATTCAGCCATTTGACTGTCATCTTCCAATGGCTTGATTAGGCAAAGAAGATCGTACACTTTTTCAAGTATGCTTTTACTGTTGTTGTTCAGACAGGTTTCTAGTGCCGGTATAAGTGGGTGCAGAGTAACTGCCATGCCACTTCCATATTTCAGAAAGAGGGCATCCCAGATGTCCTTTGATGTCGGATCATCCTTATAACGGTTGCAGAAATCCTCTGACATCTCAGACAGTATCATCTCCTTTGCTTTCTTGTCATCTCGCTCCCACTTAAAATGGGTGAACGCTAGATCTTTGGTTAATCTGGCATTCGGGTAATTCATGGTTATTTGAATGTGGTCACTCAGACCTTGTCCCTCTAATATCGTAACGACGCGTTTGCTCTACGAGTCATAATTCGTCTCAACTAATAGCTCAGATTCACATGATAATGCCATCTATTATCAATGAATAGATGGCATTATTTTTTTTTTTGGCCAAAAAATAATGTCATCTATTCACTGATAACAGTTTAAGGTTGGGAGGACAACAACATTTCAACAGAAATGCAAACATCGGATTATCTATTAGTATGGAATACGACAAATAGTGATCCTTCAGTCACTAAACCAAACCGACCGTCAGTAAACCGAGGGAAGGGGGTGTCGTGAAAGAGTTCACACTATCGTCGTCTTCAATCCAATAGATCAGTCTTTTGAAAACGGTTATTATATTGCAAATTATCGGAACGGGAATTTTCAAACAAGTATACCCGATCTTGGCTTTCCCAAGGCCCTTATAATTTTAAAAGGAATTATCCGATAATTTACGCATTCATAATACTATATTACGCCATAAACATCGAACAAACCAAACATGCTTACGCGTCATGCGTCTAATGTTCCTAACATATATAATTCTACGTAAAGTAAATTATCACATGCTTTTATCCTTGAACATCCTAGCATACGTGTCAAAACATGCAACATCCGCACAAATCATGCATAATTGGCAACTGGAATTTTCAGTTTTAAAAACGCTTTGAAAATATTAGGGGCTATTTTGCAATTCATGTTTACAATCAATCATGCGAAATTTCTAGACATGGATTCTAGGCACTTTCAATCAGCATAACATGTCTATCCTATTACGCAATACATATATTTAAATCCCAGAGCTCAATGCTCGCAATTAATAACCAGCTAGCTTGACTGATTCAAGACGGCAGTTCTAATATATATGTAGCAGAAAGTAAACAATTAAAATTCAGCCTACTAATTTTAATACAGTCCCAAAAACATGCATATCCGAGATCCATCCCCATAATCGAAACTAGGTATTAGGGTTATAACCGAAAAACGTGTTAAAACGCAAACCCTAAGAGCACTGTTTAGGCTAAATTTAAAGTTCGAAAACATTTTGGATTTTAAATTTGACATCTTGTTTTATTGAACATTTTAAAATTTCCGAGAAATTTAAAAATTCTGGTCCGTTCCTATTTAAAATCCGATTTGGTCTGAAACGGTTCAATAAAATAAGATTGTAGTTCGTTTTATCACTCAAAACCGATTAGGTTAGGTTCATTTTAGTTACGTTGGCCCGACCCGACCCGACTAGGTCGACCCGATTTAGAAACCCGGATTGGTTTTACCCACTCTGGTTTAGCAATTGGACCGGCCCATAAACCCTAGGGTTTTGGCCGAAATATGTCTTGTGAGCTAAGTAGAGTTTTAAAATCCACTAAAAACTTAACTTAGCCAACAAGAAATATTAATTATTTAAAATAATTTTCAACATTGCTAATATATATATATATATATATATATATATATATATATATATATATTTCGGCATATACTTATATATATAAAAATATTGTCAATATTCTATCTTTAAGATGTAAATCAATCAACAATGGATATATATATATATATATATATATATTTTATTATTGTCAAATATATCTTTAGAGATTAAAATATGTAGACAATATATTTTCTTAATCTTTTATAGTAACTAAATCTATCAATATATATTATCCCTATCTTTATATATATATATATATTGATAGTTAATATCTTTTACAATATTATATTATGAACCTATCCATATTTCTAACTTATAGATATATAGTTACCTATTAATAAAATTTAAAAAATGGCAACTTATATCTTTTAATATTTGTGCCGAATTTTTCATTACTTGGTGTCCAAGAAAATTAATTTTTTTTACCTAAAATACCCCTAGTAATTTCGGCACAAACATGTAAAATTGGAAAAGTTGTCAAATTTTAAGATCAAACCCTAACTTGATCATTAATCCAAAAGGTGTTCTTGATAAAACTCATGGTGTTCTTGAAGATCATGAACATCAAACTTAAATTCGAACATAAAAATTCGGTTTTGATCTATAAAAACATGTAAATTTCGAAAATTTTAAGTTTTCAAAGATCAAACACATGAAATTTACTTAAAAATTTCGGATTACTCATGGTGTTCATGAACATGAAAATTTCGGGTTTTTCAAAGCTCAAGAACATCAGTTTATAAAAAATTTAAGAACTCCTAACACAGGCTCTGATACCACTGTTGGATTACGGGGGCGTAATACTACGGAATGCTAAACGTGTACTTGCAAGTAATCTAACTACGCAGCGAAATAGTGTACACATACCTTTTAGCTTTCCTGCCCAAGAACGATGTGGAGGGAGTTCTGATCCTCCGGTCGGAACCACTTACAAGTTCTTCGTGAGCAGAAGTCCTACGCGGTGTAAGCTCCACAACAAAGCCTCTGGTCGATTCTTCAACGGGGACAGAACCTCGGACTAAGATGTGCACCGAAAATATCAACTAAGGGGGTGAGAGGTTAGAAGTATGCTTTAATGCTACTACGATCGAGTAGTACATCAACTATAACATTAAGCAAGAGCTCAAATGCATAGTCCATGAGGTGGATAAGTCTCTGAATGAGTTAACAAACGAAAGGAAGTAGTCAGTAAAATGACACTCCCACTATAAGCCTTTAACGAAAAGTTTGGCTAAGCAATCATATTATTAAATACTTCGAGAAACATAGTTTAAAATTGCATTATGTTAGAACTCAACATTAATTGTTCCTACGGGATGAAATTAAGTTGATTCATATTAATGTATATGTTATAATAAGATCGGTTGACGCGTTACCATAAAAGCTAAGAAATGATACGGGTAAAACCTTATCATAAAGTAGCATTAATTTGCGCATTAAACAAGTATTTATTAAGAGTACGTTCTACTCTTAAAAGATACAAGTTTAAATTAGCTTGGATTAATATTAACGTGGTCGAACATGACACATTAGAAGAATTTGAGGATAGATTTCCAATGCTTTGCGGAACGAAACAGACATAGTACTGATCGAATCAATAAATGGTTAACGGAGATTCTCAGGTCCCACTTACTTCGAGTGGGAGAATGATATGTCATTAGTAAATGTATTAGTTAATGACATGGTAAATGATGATGGAAACATCCTCATAATAAATCCAGTGGTAGGGATCACTCCCCCTCACATAATCATCACGAAATATTATCACTAAATATTAATGAAAATCAAGTCGGACCTGATAATCGTAATGCTGAGCTAATACAACTGCCAATTATTCCTAGTGGGAGGGAAACGACCAACTTGGTTCCAAATCCTAGTGATCAATGAATACATCTCGGAGATAAAATCATGAGACCGAGAGGTCATCCTGAGAAAGTTGTAGATCAAAGTTCTAGCACCGCCATTGTTCCCAGTGTGAGTGATGCTCCGAATAGAAGCATTATTCCGAGTGGGAGTAACGACCAGACTATAGATGGGATTATCGAGCCTAGACATAGTCAAAGGCAACGAACTTCTGTCAAAGAAGTATCCCATCAAGTGAGACATTCGTTCACGAACCAGTGACGGTTCAACAAGCATTGGAAGGACCTCAAACGAAGGAATGGAGGAAAACAATGGAAGATGAAATTGCCTAAATGAAGATAAATTCGGTTTTTGGTCTTCAGTTGATTTACTTGCTAACCGCAGAGCTAGAAAGTGAAATTTTAGAATTCACTACTGATGAAAAGTTGAGTGGTGCAAAAGTCGAACAATTGCGAAAGGATATACCCAAATTCACGGAATGAACTTTGATGAAACATACTCACCAACTGTGCGTTACACCACAGTCAGGGTCATCTTTGCCCTTGTTGCATGCCTTGATCTAGAGCTGCACCAAATGGATGATAAGACCGCATTCCTCCACACAAACCTGGAGGAAGAGATCTATATGGAGCAGCCAGAGGGTTTCATTACTCATGGTAAAGAACGTAAAAGTTTGCAATCTCCAAAGATCTATCTATGGGCTTAAACGATCGACTCGACAATAATATCGCAGGTTCCACGAGGAAATAGTTGGAAACGAATTTGTGAACCTCCATGAGGATCCCTGCGTATACACTAAGACCTCCGGGTCTAAGTACGTCATCTTAACCTCATACATGAATGACATACTCATTGCTGAAAATGATGTGAGTTTCACAGTCAAAGTCCTGGTTGGCATCAGTATTCGAGAAGAAAGACATGGGAGAGGCTACGTACACCTCAGTCATTAAAATCGCCAGAGATCGTGCCGCTCGGAGATTGTGTCTATCTCAAGAATCATATATCAACAAACTGTTGAAAAGATTCAGAATGCTCGATGCCAAACCCGTGGATACGCCGGTTGTGTTCGGGTGCGCGCTGGCAAAGCCTGATGGCCTGAAGAACCAGCAGGAGCGTGAATAGATAAATAATGCAGAGTATCTGAGCATGGTTGGAAGTCTAATGTATGCCATGCTCTGTACTCGGCCGGATATCTGTTACGCTGTGGGCCTAGTAGCAAGATTCCAATCAGATCCTAGTTATCAACATCTAAATGCCGTGAAACGAATTATAAGATATCTGAAAGGTACTGCCAACTGTGTTCTGTGCTATGAGGGCAAACAGATAGAATTGACCGGTTAGAGTGACGCCGACCACGGTGGTGATCCGGATGATCGTAAGTCCACCACATGAGGGATTTTCCTCCTTGCCAATGCTGCCATATCATGGGTAAGCAAGAAGCAATCATGTGTCGCGCTTTCCACTATTGAATCAGAATTCGTTGCCCTCTCCAAAAACGCACAAGAGGCGGTCTGGCTGAAAAGACTTCTTACTGCATTAATTGGCACTGGCAAAAAGAGTAAACCTGTGAAGTTATACTCCGACAGTCAGACAGCCATTGCAGCAGTTAAGAATCCAAAGTACCATAGTAGGACCAAACTTATTGCTGTGAAATACAATTATGCTAAATCTGTTCTGGAAGACAATATAATCACTTTAGAATACTTGTCCACAGACAATATAGTCGCGGACCCATTGACTAAGCCATTACGTAGAGAGATTTTCGAAAAGCACGTAAAATTGCTTGGATTGCGTAGGGCTTAATAAGTGGCTTGTATAAGTGATGGCATTTTGACATTTGGAATAATATTTTGATTGAATAAAAGAATTGCAAATTGAGTATATGATTTATCGACGTCATAATGATAAATAACATCGGATTTTACGGTCTATAAACTAAGTCGTAGGAAGAAGTAAAATTATTCCACCAAAATTATGTCGAATGTGAACAATGCCTCGTCACACAGGCATGGTCATCTTGTAAGAGAGGGGGACCTCTACCACAACAAGATTGGCTAAGAACCAGGGGGATAAACCTGGTTAAACGAAACGATAACTTTGTCACGCTGACAGCATGACTTAATCTTCATTTTGTAAATCACTGTGTTGGACTCTGTCCATCATTAAAATCACATTCATGGCCAGATGAAAGATTCTACGATAACATGATTGGCATATCCCATCCCTGGCTTGTCCAGGTGTGTTATCGACGCGTGCTTCATACTGCGTGTGCCATGTTCGACCGCGGGGTCATGCTCGGTTGTGCTAGCTAGAATCCATGTGATTCAAAGGGCGTATACTTCTTCACCTTGAGCGTGTAATTGATCCCGGGTGTCTTATGAAGAGGCACCCAAAGTATCCTCTCGGACTCAGAACTTATATCTAAGGTCTGGCTCAATGTTCGCTTTCCGGCGTACGAGCGTAGTGCCAAAGAAAAAGACCAAGTGACCACGTCTTTGGAAGCCGGTTGATTTAGACTTAGGTTATAAGCGACGGGGATGGTCATGTTCACCTATAATTCACCGACTCTTGTGTTCACTAGGTGGTCACCAACCGGATATTAGTTGAAGGTTGTGAACACTTTTACGGATGCCCTGGAGAAGTATTCCTATGTGGAAAAATGGGCAATTAGAGAATTATCAGTTGACCAAGGATACAGTGCGGTACATATTTTGTTTATAACATGATTGATTTACGAGAAGGAATCAACGTTCTGCGGGCGCTACAATACTCCTAACAGATGAGTAGCACGATGCCCGTTGTATCCGCCGGTCGCACAGCAAACCTCGTATGAACTATTCGGAGACGGAGACAATAACTGAAGACTGAAATGATGATGCTATTGGATGACAATACATTAACAGGCACCCTCCCATTCCGGCGAGTGGGAGCTGTTAGCATATGGTGACGTGGCGCCGTAAATGGTAGTCCAAGGATATTACCTAAGATAATTGGGTAAATCTCACATTAGGTTAATTGGGAAAGACCCAATTCCTAATTGATATGGGAGGTCCAAAATTGGGCCTCCCTCCCTTAATAGGTGGTTCGGCCGAACCCTAGTCCCACATTGGTTGGAGTGGACTTTTGTCCACTCCACCAATCCTATATATATGGGAGTCTCCTAAGGGGTTTTACACATCAAGTAATTCATAAGTCCCTCCATTGAGGAACTTGAGAGAAACCCTCTCACCCCCTTAGTAGTGATTTTCGGCTCACCATAATCGGTCCGAGGTTCTATCCCCGTTGAAGAATCGATCAGAGGATTTGTTGTGGAGCTAATTATACCGCGTAAGACTTCTTCTCACGAAGAACTTGTACGGGTTCCGACCGGAGGATCAGAACTCCCTCTACATCGTTCTTGGGCAGGAAAGCTATTGAGGTATGTGTACATTATTCCGCTGCGTAGTTAGATTACTTGCATGTACACGTTTAGCATTCCGTAGTATTACGTCTCCGTAATCCAACACTGTCATATTTTGAAATGTATGTAACCATTAATCACTTCAAAAATGTAATCATTCGGCCACATGGTGCAAACGTAGGTAACTAAACAATGTATTAACACAAAACAATAAATAAAACTACATAGAAAAATAAATATACAAATTTTAATTAATTCTTAACAAAAGTCATTGTAGTAGTGGTAAGAATTTTGGTCTATAATGCGGGTGACCCGTGTTCAATTCTCAGTGACGATATTTTGGTCGTTAAATTAATAATAAATATAAAAAGTTTAATAAATTCTCAATAAAAGACATTGTAGTGCAATAATTAGTATTCTCGTCTATCACATAGGTGACCTGGGTTTGATTCTTGGTAGTAGCAGTAGTTACCATCAGGCTCATATTACTACTATTAGGTTTTTACTGTGTGCCGAGAGTTCTATACCTCCATTCAGTGTTATCAGGACCGGACCGGCGGTCCGACCGGGTTCGAACCGGAACCGGTGCCCTCAACGGTCCGGTTCGACCAATTCCGGAGGATGTAAGCGAACCCGGTTCGAACACCCGATTTTTGACGAACCGGCCGGTTCTGAGAGGACCGGCCGGTTTACCGGTTCGATATACTAATTTAAAAAAAAAAGTGAATCAAATCTCATCTGTAGAAACCTAGTTCCTAGCCGCAATGGAAGATAACAAGACCAGTGAAACCTTCTTTGCTGCTACAAGATACACAAAAACCCACCTTTTGAACATCGTTTCATGTAACCTAAAGTTTCTGTGAGTGGCGAAGGGAAAGCAGCAGATCTGAAATGGAGTCGCCGGAATTTGCTCGTATGCAATGTCGGAATCCCGATCGGGTTTAAGTGGCCACCGGATTTGAAGTGGAGACGCCGGAATCTAAAGAAATTGGCCACAAGAAGTAAAGAGATGGAGAGGGAGCTCTTATCTGTAAATTTCATACAGATAACCTTACTTTAGAGTAAGGTAGAGGAAGGGGAGGAGAGAGAGAGGTAGAGGGGAAGTAGAGAGAGAGGAGAGGGAATGGGAAGAACTCACGAAGGAGTGGGAGAGAGGTAGATGCCAACTTGCGGGAGAGGAGAGGGAAATTTACCCAAAAAAAAAGATAGGAGAGGGAAGGTGTATGTTTACAGAGTAGAGGTTGTGTAAATAGGAAGTTTCGGCTGTATTCGGCCATTTTGACCTCAGACCGGTCCGACCGGGTCAGACCGGGCGAACCGGGAACCGGCGCCTCTACCGGTTCGATGCCCGGTCCGGTTCTGATAACACTGCCTCCATTCTTCTAAGTGTGATGACCTCCATTCTTCTCAGCTTCCCATGTCATCTTAAGACGACGTCGCATCTGTTTTATTCTTCTAAGCGTGATGGCCTCCATTCTTCACAGCTTCCCACGTCATCTTAGCAAGACGACGCCGCATCTGTTTTCGGCTGCTAGGCTATGGAGAATCAATACAAACCAAGGGGATTCCATCCGTAACCGAAGCAATTTAAAGAGAATTAATGTACCTGAAGCCCGAAGAGATTCCGTAAATAATGCTGCTTGAATACATGTCATGCAGCTCTCTATAAATTGATTCCACGTTTAATGGAATATGTGGTCGCGCAATCCATGCTCTGCTTCTGTCGATTCCTGCTCTACCGCACCTAGAGGAGAGTAGTAAAACAGAAATCTCATATGCCAAGCCAGATCCCAATTACGGAACAGATCCGGAATTTCGAGAGTTTCTGCTTGATGGCGAGATTACGAACGCTCTGGTGAACAAAATTGAAGGTGTTGAAGTTTCTCATTTCGAAATCAAACCCAGAGACATCATGACGGGCTCAATCGACCCATATCTGACGTTTTAGGTCGACATCGAACTTACACACTCAAATCCGGGTCCGAAAAAGAGGCGACCTCGATCACTCGATGACATCTTGATCGATAAGGTGAAGCCATCAACTGATGACTGATTGATGCTTGACCAGAGAATTCTACAGAGTCGAGGTACGATATGTAAGATTTAGTGGCTAGCGTGGGTGGAGTGGAGGCGTGACGTGGGTGGAGGTGTGGTCGTGGGTGAAGGGGTGGTGAGGGGAGTGGTCTGTGCGGCGTTTATCATAAGCTAGGTCTTTTAGGTATTTTGTCAAGTTTAATTTTACTACAATTTTCAATAAAAAAAAATTGTGGTCTTTGTAGTAAGCGGCAATGTACAAGCATATTCCTACATTCTAATTGAATTAATTAGTTTTGGCAAAAAAATAAAATTGAATTAATTAGTAATTAAATCTTAATTTGTCTCTTTACCAGAAAAAACTTAATTTGTCTATATTATATTTCTGCAAGGTTAAAGTCAGTTGTATAATAATAATGTATATATACAACAATAATAATAATAACAACAATAATAATAATAATAATATTTAATAGACATTGAGTTCATTCATCTCAATGACAAATAAATTTATTTGACACTAATTTACATAATAATGTACAAGAGCTTTTATTTTAATAAATAATATTCTTCGTTTTGTAAAATAATAATAATAATTATATACTTTGTTTCAACTCTAAATCACTTTTCATGTTAGGTCACTAGTATCAAAATACATTAGATTGTCGTACATATTGGTATTAACATAGCTCATTCACTGAGTTAAATATATAGTTATTTTTCAACTAATCGTACAAATTGGAAACCGATCACATTACAGTAAGCCGCTCGAATCAGTTGTAAAAAAATGCATTTATAGTTATCTCCATTATTATTATTATTTTACCCAATTGTCACTTACGATTTTCCGGCCAAAATTACTTATATATATTTTTTTTTTGCCACAAGTTACTTATCTATTAATTTAGCAAAAATTTGCTCATTTCACATTATTATTATTATTATTATTATTATGCCTTTTTTTTCTTCTAAATCCAATTAACAAAAATGTACCATGTTCTTTTATTTATTTTGTTCTACATATATTTATATTGATTATATTATATATAGTCAATCCGCGCATTATGCAGGCCTTTGACCCTAAATTTGTTGAGTTTATAATGGATGTCTGATACATACATAGAAGCAACTCTAAGGATTTAATCAAACTTTAGGGAAATTTTCTGCGGCTGGGCTTGCTCTCGCACTTGCTGTGCTATCTTCAGATTGTTTTCAGCATCTTCTTAGACTAAAAATAAATGGCAATACACTTATTGCATCACTGTGTACATGTTGAGAAACTTAATATTCGTGTATAATAAAATTGGTTTCAATACACTTGCTGCATCACATATCCAAAAATAAAAATTCAGAACATAAATTATATATTTTAATTTTTACATATATGATAACCGTTCATACTTTAATATATCGGCCCGCGCTGCGTGCGGGGAAAGCACCTAGTTATTATATATCGCCATGTGAATCTAAATGTACTTTTAATTGAAATTTTACAGTT
Source organism: Clarkia xantiana subsp. parviflora (assembly GCA_036873135.1). Classification (NCBI taxonomy): domain Eukaryota; kingdom Viridiplantae; phylum Streptophyta; class Magnoliopsida; order Myrtales; family Onagraceae; genus Clarkia; species Clarkia xantiana. The sequence continues at coordinate 10,193,869 of JAPTYO010000012.1, read as the reverse complement.
TTTTTTACCGCATGTTTTAACCCTTATCATTTATTCAGTCATAAAATAGTCGCGTCTTTGGTTGTGCACTTGTGCTGTGCCAACCATCAAATAATATCTCCACAACCCAGTGAATTGGAATGTGATTGTGGGTGGGTGGGCTAGAGAATTAAGTGGATCTAGTTCACCAGTTCCAGGCCACATCATATATGGGGATCTTCAATTGACCGCAGACTAAAGCAATAAAGTTATTCCATGTGAAAACTGTTGTGAAAATTAGTGTGAAAGTAAAAAAAAAAAAAAAAAAAATAAGTGTAGTGCAAATGTAAAAAAATCTTGTGAATTTATTTCACTTTCTATGAAAATTTCACATTAATTTTTACAGTTTGTAGCACCACTCAAATCTATAATAACAAATTAAAATCAAAACGGCCCATATCACACTACTTTTTTCCCGATTAAGTGATGTTTTAGTTCTTAATGAAAACACCGAGAACTTTATGTGTTAACTTACGTTACATTTTCATTAAATCAATCTCACTTTTTCATCTATCAGTATTAATATTTTGATGTGTAAACTTTGAACCAAAAAGTTGCATAGACAAATATAACTAGGAAAGACGATTAACAAAAATGAGATGCTCATAATTCAGCAACACGTAGTCTGAAACTTGCTTGTAAAACCAAAAATAATTTGTCCTTGTACTTGTTTAAATTATACATGTTATTATTAGACTTCCTATAGAAGAAGAAAAAGTGTAGGCTGTGGCAAAAGGAAAAGAAGAACAAAGAGTTGTGCTCTCACCCATCTCCACAAACCGAATGGAAGGTGGTCCACCGTCGTCAACAAGGGAACTCCAACATGGATGACAATTTAATGGTTAATTATGAAATTGACACCTCAACTTTTCATCACTGTGCAATTTACTAACCAACTTTTGTTCTATAGTAAGTTAGTAATCATTATATTACTATTATCCAATTTGTTAGCTATGTCAAATTTTCAGTTAAGTATAATAAATTAAACATACTTTTTAAAATTATTAAAAATACTTCAAAGTTCTACCATAATTATTAAATAACGTCAACGTTTATCTAAAAGCATATTAAAATCTCGAATACAATTTAAAAAATTGGCAAAAAAAAAAATTATGATACATATTATATAAAAATATATAACATCCAAAGTTCACAAATTTAAAATAAATTTTCAATTTTATAGAATTCTAAAAATATTTTTTTGGTATTTTTGGGTTAATTCTTAAATATTTATGAACATGTTTTATTTAAAAATTTAATTTTATATACAATATGATGTCATTATATTACTATAGTTAAAAATTAGAGTATTTTGTGAGTTTCTGAAAGTATCGTCTACCCAAAATTAACATAAAAATCGACAAAGCTATTTTTTACACTATATAAAAAAATCCAAATCCAGACAGTCTGGCAAAAGAAATAAAACCATACAGTAAATTGTACATTAGAAAGTTCAGCTAGCAAATGGTTAATTAACTCTAATTTAATTTGAATGAAGTTAATAATTTTTATACATATAAAATTTGAACTAATAAATAAATGACAAAAAAAAAAAAAATCAGTTAACAACTTGAAGAAACCAACCGGGCGGGTCTCCATTGGTGCAGTGTGCGGCACTACACAGGATCACATCTCTTTTTGTATGAGATCCAATTTTTCTTAAGCAGCCTGTACAAGAAAAAGAACGGCAATAGCAGAAGCAGGTCAAAACGCAACCTTCCATCCAGTTTCTGTTTACGGAGAAGAGACGGGGGGAGTGAGTTCCTTCAGGTAGAAGACAATGATGACCGGAGTCGCCGAAGACGAAGAGAAATGGCTTGCGGCAGGGATCGCCGGCCTCCAACAGAACGCCTTCTACATGCAGCGGGCTATGGTACTTTAGCAATCATCTCTGATTCCGATTTGATCCAACTAACAAACCCTAATTTCGACCATTTTCTTGCATCAGGACTCAAACAATCTCAGGGACGCGCTTAAATACTCTGCTCAGATGCTCTCGGAGCTGCGGACATCAAAGCTTTCTCCTCACAAGTACTTCGAGCTCTGTAAGTGCTGCTCACTTCACTCATATCGTTTCATCGTGTTCCAATTGCTAATGTTGTATGATCCGATATTCTCTTGTTTTCCGAATTGTGGCTAGAGCTTCGATTACCACACCTGATCTGAAGTTTCTGTTTGATTTCGCGACTTTCGGCAGATATGAGAGCTTTTGATGAGTTGGCGAGACTGGAGAATTTCTTCAAGGAAGAGGCCAGGCGAGGCTGCTCCATTGTTGATCTATACGAGCTTGTGCAGCACGCTGGCAACATTTTGCCTAGATTGTAAGTTGATATATTTGCTAGCTGCATCCATGTCACTCTGAATTCGTTGCCAAGACTTTTGTAGGATGCAACAGTTTTTTGAATTTTATTTGGAGAAATTAGGGCAATGCTTTTACATGTATTATTTTCCAATTAATGCACCTGTTCTAGTCTGTTGATCTTTTTTCAGTTTCAATGAACAATAACGTTGTCAAGGACAAGTAGTGAGTAAAAATTGGCTAACTTGTTTGCATTTTCTTATTAGAAAAGAAATTAACAGATTTATTTGGATTGAGTTGATCAACGGAGTCCTATAGTTACAGCTTTGAGACAATAGATGCTTTAATGAATATTTTTATGGAGAAGATAGTGGTGTATACAGCTTTTTGAACAATCACTATTCATACATTACATTATACTGCTCGTCTTTGTAGGAGTATCACTATTTCCTACATATTGAACCGAGTAATATCTTGTTTTAGCTTATGCAAATTCCTATTTGTTAAATCTGTTGGTTATCCTGAACTAGTTAAATATTTCAGCATTTTCTTAGTTGAGCCTCATTAAGCACACTTGTGCAATTTCTAGGTATCTTCTTTGTACTGTTGGTTCAGTGTACATTAAGTCTAAAGAAGCTCCTGCCAAGGACATCCTCAAAGATCTTGTTGAGATGTGCCGAGGGATTCAGCATCCTTTACGGGGTCTCTTCTTAAGGAGTTATCTCTCCCAAGTTAGCAGAGACAAGTTGCCAGATATTGGTGCCGAGTACGAAGGGTAAGGAAATGAGATAAGCTTTTTCTCACTTTTGGATTTTATCATTGAAACTCATTCAGCGTACTTCGGTACATGTGCAATTTATATATCTTATTTTGGTGGTCTGTTGTGGTGCTTGCTTTAATAATAATACCAAAAAATGGTCTTTTATAAAAAAAATAATTAATCTAAGCATGCTAAATAGCAGAAACAATCACATTTCTGGAAATTGAGAGTGGCTACTCATTTTAACTGGTATTGTTTTGCTGAGTGTACCCTTCATTAAACTTTATTGATTCATATGAATCGGAAAAAGAACAATGGGTGTAAGCAAACTGTACTTGTTCCCTCTTTTGTTAGCTCTTCTTCCCCATAGATTTTCCAGTGATTGGATTGAAATTAGAGTCTTCGACTGATTTAGATTTCTGTTCCTTACACATACAGAGATGCTGATAACATCCCAGATGCAGTGGAATTTGTACTCCAGAATTTTACAGAGATGAACAAACTTTGGGTGCGCATGCAACATCAGGTTGGTAAAACTGTCTGTTGACAGTTGCTTGCGCTCATGTTTGACATGCACTAGCAACGATGCTTGCATGTCATGAAGGTAACATGAGGGCATGATTCCTGGTCATGCAGGTCTTATTGTGCTTATGAATCATTCATACTCTTAGGTGTCCTGTGTTGAGGATTCCTTTGCGGCTTTCTGGTCTGCAGGGACCTGCCCGGGATAAGGAGAAACGGGAAAAAGAGAGGAGCGAGCTGCGTGATCTTGTAAATTCAGTGACTTACATCTGGCTGGTTTCGTGCCATGATATTGAGCGCATGCTAACTAGTGATTTTTTTTTTTGGATCTCTACTGTTATGTTAGGTTGGCAAGAACCTGCATGTCCTAAGTCAGATAGAGGGTATTGACCTTGAATTGTATAAAGACGCTGTACTTCCAAGAATTTTGGAGCAGGTTTAGTAATTTGGATGCCTTTTAATAATCTAGTCTTCTGTCTTTAGTATTTGACATTCTGATCTGTTTCTTTAGGTTTCCATTTACTGAATATGTGGCTCATTGAACTGCTTTTACAGGTTGTTAACTGTAAGGATGATATTGCTCAGTACTACTTGATGGATTGCATAATCCAAGTGTTCCCTGATGAGTATCATTTGCAGACACTTGAAATATTGTTGGGTGTGTTTCCACAACTCCAGGTATGCTTTGGCCTTTTTGCAGTTGTAAACCTTCCAGAAGAGGGTTTTGTTAAGAATGTGAACGTCATTTTATCTTATACGAACCCTTGTGTGTTCATGAACCGTCGTGTACGTATTTTGTGCATTCTTTATTTGTGTATCCTGCATTTGTTGGTGCCTATTAATGGAATCATTACCTTTATAATTTACATTTTTTTAACCTTTGAGTTTGCGACAATATAATTAATGTTAAGATAGTTTTCTTATGATGTCTTTTATTTTCACTATTCCAACCATAATTTATTTGAGTCATCTGAAGATCTATCTATTTCTTAGTTAATCCAATAAAGTTCGTTATAACAAATGATGCAATCATACCTATGTTTGGATACTCAAAATCTAGTGCGTCTTGTACTGTAACCTCTTGTTCCCAGATTGTAGCTCAAACCACTGAAGCCTACTCTGTGCTGATTATGTAAAAGAAATTGCTTTAATCGCTTATTGTGAATACCGTATTAGTAGTTTGCTATTTAGAGTTGACTTCTAATGGGAACTTCATATTATGCCTATCCTTCTAGGAGTAATTTTTTAGGAAAAAATCATACTATGCATATCTTATTTTTTGCGCCCTCTGACATGAAGTGTTGTCCTTCTTAATCAATTTTTTTGCTGCTGCGGGGATGGGAAGCTGGGACATCATAGATGTTTTGGCATGTCTGTGAATCTTTTACAGTGGTTATTTTGGTGTATCTTCCCCTATTTCTTTCTTTTCTGTAAATAATGACTTACTCCATTTTCGTAATTCTAATGATATCCTTCCTTTAACATATATTAGATAGGTTATCTAGTCCTATTGATAATCCTTGTCTATATATTTTCAGCCTTCTGTTGACATCAAGACTGTATTGTCCCAATTGATGGAAAGGTTATCAAAATATGCTGCTTTGAGTACAGAAGTGTTGCCTGAATTCTTGCAAGTTGAAGCTTTCTCCAAGTTGAACAATGCTATTGGAAAGGTAAGTTTGCCTATTGGAGTTTAATGGTTGAATATGGCTTCCATGGAGAAAGCAACTTGTAGTTTTTTAGGTTGTATACTAAGATGTAAGTCTGGTAAAATTGCTTTGAATTATGAATAGTCATTTAACCCTACTTTGACTTTTTTGCACCTCTCGGCTGGCTTATGTGGTTCCTGATTTATGTCATACATAGAAATTTCATTGCTGCACTTGGCTGTACTGTATTATGCTTTCAGTTCATTTGATTCACACATGATTTGCTACTGTAGCTCTTGATTTATGTCATGTAAGGAAAATTCTTCTTTGATGCACTTGGCCATTTCATGCTTTCAGTTCACTTGCACATAATTTGCAGAGGTGATTCTTGAATTATGTTATGTGAGGACATTTCTTCTTTGATGTGGCCATGTTATACTTTCAGTTCATTCGGGTGGTTGCACACGCAACTACTCAAGTTATATGTGCTGCTAGTTCAGTTGTAGAGTAGACAGATTGTCTTTATTGGATGGTTGTCAGCTATTACTCTTGTCTTGTAGTTTGATATAGAAACATAATATATCAGCTGTCTCTATTTTCTCCGGCTGAATTTATTTATGTGAAATAGCTTTCGAAAAGGATGATAATTCCATTTATGTAAAATCAGATTAACTTTAATCCCTACCGTTGATGCAGGTTATAGAGGCTCAGCCAGAGATGCCAGTGTTTGGAGCTGTAACATTATATTCATCTCTTCTTAAATTCTCTCTTCACGTCCATCCTGACCGTCTTGATTATGCAGATCAAGTTCTGGTATGGTACTCTTTCTAGTATGTGTAGTTGTTTGGCTGCTATTATGCTATTTCTTCAGTACTGCCGAAATAGCCTCTGGTTATGCCTGTTTCTTATTTCACCATTTGTATTTTCAGTGTTTAACTTGCCAAGTTTTTAGATTGGGTGGTTTCTGTGGCTATATTTTTCACTAGCATATGTGAGAATGAAAAATTTGTTGTGGCTTGCCACATTTTTGGCTTTTGTGAAGCTCTGAATTATTTTATGTTTTATTTACAATGATAGTGGATAGTTGGAACCTCTTGCTCTCAACATATTGAAATGCTTTACTTTCATCCTTCATCAGGGATCATGTGTGAAGCAACTCTCAGGAAGAGGAAAGATTGAGGATAAAAAAGCAACAAAACAAATTGTAGCACTATTAAGTGCTCCATTGGAGAAATATAACAATGTCGTTACAGCGTTGAAGCTTTCAAATTATCCTCATGTCATGGAGTATCTTGACAATGAGACAAATAAAGTAATGGCAACTGTCATAATTCAAAGTGTTATGAAAAACAATACACGAATTACTACTGCTGACAAGGTACTTGCATGACTCGTTGCCTGTACATGTAGAGTTTGCGTGTGGTCGATTCTTAACAAAATGCTTCATTTTGCAGGTTGAAGCTTTGTTCGAATTAATAAAAGGACTCATTAAGGATTTGGATGGAACTGCTAATGATGAGGTTAGTGGAGACTATTTACATTTGATCTTTCTCAAGTGTTTTCTTCTACTTGTAGTACCTCCATCATCACTCGAACCTAGAAAATAATTATTTTCTGCTCCTCCGCTAAAGCTTATTCATATATATATATATATATATATGTCTTAGCTTGATGAAGACGACTTCAAGGAGGAGCAAAATTCGGTTGCACGTTTGATTCAGATGTTACATAACGATGATCCAGAGGAGATGTTTAAGGTACTCGCTTTTTCTTAAGCTGGATACATAGCCTTTTGGTTTTGGTTGGATAACCACTTCCATGTTATAGCCGTAGTAAGTTTCCTTTGGTTGTTTTTTCTTCTTCTGATCATCGAGTCTTTTATCTCGATGGAGATAATAGAACAAATATGTTTTTTGTTTTTTGTGTTTTTCGAAGTGGTTGCAGTACTGACTACTGAGTACTATGGGGGAATATGCAGTGTGATGTCCTAACTCTTTTGTGGATTTATGCTTGTGTTGATCTGTGGACCATATACATAATTTTAAAAAATACGTCAGTATTATCAGAAACTGCACCCATCTCTTAAAAATAAAAGAGTTTCTATGTACAAATTTTATTCACAGTGATGATGCATTCATCTAGTTTTTGTTTGGTTTCTCAGATTCAATGTGAGCAATAGTAATGATGCATGGACAATTTAAATATTTGTAACTCTTGGGTCGCATTTATAGCTTTTGTGTAAGACATCAAGATGCTTACATCTACATGTATTCTCAAACACAGATCATATCCACTGTGAGGAAGCATGTATTAATGGGAGGAATAACCAGACTGCCCTTCACAGTTCCTCCGCTTGTTTTTGCTTCCATTAAGGTTCGATCCAACTGCCTACGTTTATTAACATGGATATGTTATTCTTTTGGTATGTCTCCTATAAGTCTTATGGCATTGATCACAGTGATGGCTTCAGAGATACTTCATTAACTGCCGAGTGATATAAAGTAATAAGAGGTTTTCTGTAGCATATACTTATTGGTGAAATGTCTTGCACAGTTGGTTAGACAATTGCAAGGACAAGAAGAAAATCCGTTTGGGGATGAGGCAGCGACAACGCCTAAAAAAATATTCCAGCTTTTGAATCAGGTAATCTCTATGATAGTTTATTTTGGGATGTGAGAATTTTCTAGAAGTGCATTGAATTTTACCTTTCCGAATCCCTCCAAGGATGTTCTCTTACATCTGATTTCGTAGGATTTGGAGGGATAAATGCCCTAGGTGTAAAAGTAACTTATCATCTTGATCCTGTAAACTATGGAGCCGCTGTCCCTCAACCCCCTCCCTCCCCTCAAGTTGATTCAGTGATTTTTATTCTAGTGGTTTGCCAATTGCTGGTCTTTGAGTGGCATTGATTAAAGAGAAATTGTTTTGGCAATTAAAAAAAGAATTCATCTATGCACATTTTTGTCTCATTGTACATCTCGCACCTTCTTGGTGCATAATTAATGGTATATTGAACTTACTATTCCAAAAGAAAAGAGACTAAAAATGAACGTTAGAGATTTGAATCCACTCAAGCTTTTTGGTTGGATATTGGCCTGTTCGCTTGGAGGAACCCATACTTACATTTGGATCCATTCAAGGGACCGAAGGGAGGGATCAGTCATCGCTTCTCTTGTTCTTTTAGTTACTGATTAAGATGGACAAGGAAGAGAAGGATTTCAACTAAAATTTTGTATTATTCTTATGCTGAATAACTCAACGGAAGGGAAAGATAATCCTTCCAAATCCGAAGGAGTTTCTTCCCCTTTGCCATCTCTATTTGTCTGGAATCCTTCTTGCTCCATGTCCTTTGCTATTTTATCTGTTTTTTAGATATTCATTGCACTGACAGAACTAACGATTATGTCAACATTTATATCAGATCATAGAGGCACTCTCAAGCATCCCGGCACCTGAACTTGCACTGAGGTTATATTTGCAATGTGCTGAGGTACAAAATATGATCAGTTTAACTAAATATAATTCTTTTTTGTTTCCACCACGCTGATGTGGAAATGTACAGGCTGCAAATGACTGCGAACTGGAACCGATTGCGTACGAGTTTTTCACCCAAGCATACATATTGTATGAGGAAGAAATTTCCGTAAGTTATTCTCATTTTGTTACGATTCTAGCGGGTGGTGATTGTGCAAGGACATAATTATCATGATGGTACTCTGACTATCTATTGTAGGATTCGAAGGCGCAGATTACTGCAATACATCTAATAATAGGAACTCTTCAGAGGATGCATGTGTTTGGGGTTGAAAACCGAGATACATTGACACACAAAGCCACGGGGGTGGGTATCAATACTTCAAAAGAATATAGATGATGATTTGTTTTTAAATTATGATGTTTTTCTTGTACTGAAGTGGTACATTTTCTTGAGCAGTATTCCGCTAAGCTCTTGAAGAAGCCTGATCAGTGCAGGGCAGTTTATGCATGCTCACATCTCTTCTGGGTTGACGAGCAAGATAGCATGAAAGATGGAGAGAGGTATATTACTTATTCCAACACCAGTTTTACTTAAGCAGAAAATTTGATTTGTTAAACCAGCAATCGATATGGATAATATGTTGATATTTCAATCCGACAATTCTTTGCTCCTCCAGTTCATATGTGTCGGTTAAAATTGTTACAAGGTAGGGGTATTTTAATGGTTGTGAGGTGGTACTTGATTGAACATATTTCAGGGTTCTCCTTTGCCTGAAGCGTGCCCTGAGGATTGCAAATGCAGCTCAACAAATGTCCAGCGTGACAAGAGGGAGTTCGGGTTCTGTTGTGCTTTTTGTAGAGATACTGAATAAGTACGTGTGACCAACCCAGAACTCTTTTTTCTTTCCTAACTACTAATGTTTGTTATTATTGGTTATTATATATGTATTTATGACTGAGACCTTACTTGATTGCATTGCAGGTATCTGTATTTCTTTGAGAAGGGAAATCCCCAGATAAATGCAGCTGCAATACAGAGCCTGATTGAACTGATCACGACAGAGATGCAGAGCGACACTACAAGTGCTGATCCGGCAGCTGATGCTTTCTTGGCAAGCACATTGCGCTATATTCAGTTCCAGAAACAGAAGGGTGGTGTGGTGGGGGAGAAATACGGTGCTATTAAGGTGTGATGTCAAGTTTTAGATACAATATGATATAAATACATACACAACAGAGCGCAATTTGGGGTTTTGCAAATACGTTTGTACCTGTTAACCCTCTCATGTGCTGATCATTTTAACTGTCTCATTTCACAACACGCTGAGAGAAAGAGAATGTTGATCCTTGTATGTTTTTCTTTGCTCCATCTTTGTATGTTCTGGCCAAAAACTAATAATCCTTGTATCTTAATTTATCTTCATTATTTGGAGTTGGAAAGCTGGGACGTCATGAACCATGACTATTGGGCAAAATAAAAGGAGAGACGTAGTAACTTTCTATAAATTTTCGATATCACAACTTGTTTGGTGTATTAATTTACATAAATTTTTCATGTCATTTTACTGTACGATTAGTTACTAAAACTTGCAATGCGCTATTGGCATTAACAAAAGTAATATATGGAGATATATAGAATCGTAACTCATGTGATTTTTGTTACGAATTGATGATATCCAAGGCCTGATCCAGTAGATCTTTCTGTTCACCTAGGGTTAATATCTAGAAACCTGTCCAAAGTTGTTCATATTTTAAAAGTAGGTGTCTGAAGTTTTAAATGTTAAACTGTAGTGTCCAAGGTGTGATTACTTTAGAGAAGTCAATTCCGACGAATCCGACTGTTAAATTCGAGCTCCCATACACATTCCATTCCCGTCATCTTGCCGGGACCATCACCTAAGAAGCTGACCACATCCGCGCAAGGAAATCCCACTCCATTGTCGTTGGAAATCACTCCACACCACTCTGCTAGAAACTTTTTCTTTTGGATGCTCAACTTTTGGGAGAAATTTGACGATTTTGTGAAAAGTTATGAGTGGATGAGTGAGTTGATAAAAATGATTAAAGGGAGATGAAAAGACGCGCAGAGACACCAAATTTCAACAATAATAAAACCTGGGATGGTCCATTTTAACATTTCAAACTTCAGACACCTACTTTTAATATAGGGTAAACCTTGGACAGTTTTTTAGTTATTAACCCGTTCACCTATGCAGCCTAACCATGTCCTGAATAGGGCTGGGTATGGTGAGGGGGGTATCACTAATATTATAACCAAACCATATTTTTTTTCACTCATACCATAACAATAACCATTGCGGTTATGGTTCTTCATACCATAACTATAACTATGGTTTTTCACCACGATCAAACCATTTAACCATAACCATTCAAACTAATTAAACACCATTGTTTCATACAAGAAATTCAAATTAAACATACATTCATTGTTTCATATACGAAATCCAAATTAAACATAATTTCATTGTTTTACATAGTTAAACAATACTTCTTCAGTCGCCTACACTTGCGATCCTTAGTAGGGCAGCGAGGCAGCTAGGCTTGCCGGAGCAGAATCTAATGCATGATATGTTGTCTGTTGACCTAGGGCTAGCACACAAAGTGCAACTAATTGCAAATGAAGTGAACTGAGACGGTGAGTTTTTTTAATACCATAATAGAATGAATGGATTAGATATTTAGGATGGAAAATCGATGGTCAAGATTGAATGGACGATTTAGACCAAATGAACGGTGGTAACTATGAATAAGAATTATAAGATTGGATTAATACTTATAGTATAATAACGTATATATAAGTATTAGTAATATATATATATATATATATATATATATATATATATATGGCGGTGATGGTTATAACCGCGGTTATAGACTTAATACCATAATCATAACCATTATGGGTACAAAACTCATCACCGTAACCGCACCACACCACACCATAATGACGTGGTTAACCATTGCGGTAAATGGTACAAAAAACCATGTTATTTAATATTCGCCGCATCATTGACGACCCTAGTCATGAAGATATGAGCCCTAAACAATTTTGGACAAAAAAAACCTAAACTATTTGAATTTGTTCCACATCTATTCTCTGTCCTTACTCCTTACTTGTTACGAGTCTGTTTACGAGTCGGGTCAGTCGAGTCACGAGTCGGGTCAAACGGGTTAAGCCCAATAATGTTACCCTAAAAGGGATGATGCAGTAATTGCTAACCAGACAATGAAGAAACCCTAATTTTGTTGTTGTTGTTGTTGTTGTTCTCTCTAAGCCTCCATTTACTGAAGCCTTATCATATAGTATCAGAGCCAGGTTATCGCCTCGTCGCCGCCACTTCGCCTCCTCATTCGTCGCCGTCAATCTTGCCACATCTGCTGCAGTATTTCAGTCGTTGGTTTCTTTTATTGCTTCATATTGTAAGTATATGCAATACTTAATCAACTACACTATTATACACTTGTTGCTGCTTTTGTATTGTTGGATTGCTGCTTCTACTTATGTTTATGCTGCTGATTATTGGGTTCAGATTCCTACTTCTGTGCTGTCATTCTTTTGTTTCTACTGATAGTTGTTGTTTGCTGGTAGCTGTGTTATAAGTGAACAGTAGCATATGCGCCCATAAAGTGTTTGATGAAATGCCAAAGAGAAAAATCTATTATATTTTGATGATTGCTGCTGCACTTTGATATTGGATTTTTAGTGAATTTTCAATGACGATGTTATGACCCATGATAGGATCAAATGGTCATGGATATGATAGAAGGGTAGATGGTGGATAGTTGGGCTCGTCAAGGGGAGCACTAACCCTGAAATCATTAGAGTATTACATCTCTGAAACCTAGGTTTCTGATTAATTTTCTGCTTGTCTTCTTTATTCATTATCCTTCCTTTAAATATGAATCAACCATTACAGTAGGGGTGAGCAAAGATGGTCCTGGTCCTTGGGCCAACCAGGACCATGTGAGACCGTTTGAAAATGGTCCTCCTCTAAATGGTCCAGGACCAAACCATGACCATTTAAAATGGTCTTGGTTTTTTTTTGTCATAATTTTGGTCTAGACCATTAGGACTATTTTTGACCATTTTTATTTTTAATTTGTCCAATATATAATATAGTGGAATATAGGAGTTGATAAACTAATTATTAAATGTTTTTTCTTGTGGGATAATTTTTGTGAAACTTATTATAATTATTCAAATTATTATATAAACACAAGGCGCTTCACAAGTATTGGATTCCAAATGATGTTGATGTAAATAGCACTACACTTTATAACAAGAATCCGCAAGACAAACATCACATAAATGTTAAAACTGTAAGCATATGGTGATGGGCACCGTAATTGGTAGCCCATAATATGTATAGTTTACCTAATTAACTTGGGTAAATGTCACATTAGGGTAATTGGGCTAGACCCAAATCCCGATTGACATGGAAGGCCCAAAAATGGGCCTCCCCAAATACATAGGCCGGCCGAAATATGTAAGAAGGGTAAATTGGACTTTTGTCTACTTTACTCCTCCTATAAATAAGAGGTGTTAGGAGATTTTTAGGGTTAATCATAATTCCCTCACAAGAGTGTTTTAGAGAGAAAAATCCTCAACCCACACCTTGATAGTTTCGGCAGAACCATATCCCTCACCAAAGGTGTGCCAAATTGCCTTCGAGTAAACTCTCCAGAGATCTGTCCCCGTGCCAATAATCGGTCAGAGGCTTTGCTGTGGAGCTTGCACCACATAGGGCTTCTCTAACGAGAACTTCTGCGGGTCCCGATCTGAGGATCGTGAACTCCCTCCTGAGAAGATCTTGGGTCTACGGATCATCTTAAAGGTATGTGCGAAACTTCCGCTGCGTAATTCCGATTACTAGCATGTACTTTGTTTAAATATCTGTAGTAATTACTCCCCGTAATCTAACAGTGGTATCAGAACTTGTGTTAGGAGTTCACGATTTTGAAAAATTGGTGTTCTTGAAAATTTAAATTGAAAACTGAAAATTTTAAATTAAAATTTCAAAATTTTCGTTTTTTTTATGGTTGTTGGTAAAACCGAAATTTTCATGATGTTCTTGGTAAAACTGATGTTCACGATCTTCAAGAAAAGTGTAATATTTATCAAAATCAAACATTGGATTGTAGATCTTATTAAAATTTGATCTTGAAATTTGACCAATTGTTCCCAATTTGATGTTCTTGGCAGAAACTCTAGTGATTTACAAGGTAAAATTTTTAGTTTTCTTGGTCTCAAAGCAAGGAAATTTCGGCCACTATTAAAATAATATTGTTTACCATATTTTAATTTTTTAATTAAGGTAACAATATATCTATAATTGGGAACATAAGGATAGATTCACATAAGTATATAGAAATATATATCACTATCAATATATCTAAATATTTAATAGGGTTAAAGATATTATTGATAGATTTTATTGCCTAAAAGATTGAGAAAATACATTATCAGTATGTTTGTTACCCTATTTAAGATATTGACAATAAATAAATAAATTATATATATATATATATTGTTGATTGATTTAATCTTATAGATAAAATCTTAGCAATAAATATATATATGTTTTAATATGGTCTGAAATTTATATATATATATATATATATATATATATTTAATATTTGAAATTATTTTTTAAATAATTAATGTTACTTGGTGGCTAAGTTAGATATTTTTGGACTTTAAAACCCTACTTGGGCTACAAGTAAACATTTCGGCCCAACCTTTGAAATTTTTTTAATTATTGGGCCGGTCCAATATAGTAAACCGGGACGAATTTGAATCGAACCGGGTTTTCTCAATCGGTTCGACATAATCGGGTCGGGTCGAACCGGGGTAATTAAGTGGATCTAACTGAACCGGTTTTGTGTGTTGAACCGAACCCTATTTCATTGGACCGGTTCGGACCGAACTAGATTTTAAAATTTAAAACAGGACCAAACCGAACCGGAATTTCTGAATCGGACCAAACCGAACCGAAATTGACTGAATTGAAATGTTTTTCAAAACCGAACTCAAAGTCAATTAAATAAAATAGGGTGGTCAAGTTTTAAATTCCAAATGTTTTTGAACATCTAAATGGACTACACAGTGCTCATAGGGTTACTAACCTTTATGTCTTGTTTCGATTATGGGGACGGATCTCGGATATACATGTTTTTGGGACATGTATAATTAGTGGGCTGAATTGCAATTGTTTATTATTTAATATATATATTAATGCATGATTATAAATGTTGTCTTGACTTAGTCAAGCTAGCTGGATATTGCATGTTGTGGGCGGAACCCTGGTTAAATATATGGAATGCGCACTAGGATAGAGATGCTGTGATGGTTGGAAATGCCTAGGATTCATGTCTAGAATGTTGCGTAATTGAATATAAGCATGAATTGTAAATCAGCCCCTAATATTTAAAATTATTTTAAAACCGAAAACCAGTCGCCAAATATGTATGATTATTGTGGAATTTTTCATGTTTGACATGTATGCTAGAATGTTGAGGATGTAGTTGCATTTGATAATTTACTTGTAAGTAGAATTATGTATGCATGCATGAGTTCCTCGAAACATTAGACGCATGATGCGTAAACATGAGTGTGATTTTTTTGATGAATGTTACTTGCGTATGATAATTTACATGGTTAGTGGAATTATATATGCATGAGTAAATTCATCGGAATATTTTCCAAAATACAAAGGGCCTTGGGAAAGCCAAGATCGGGTATGCTTGTTTTAAAATTTTCGTTCCGGTAATTTGCGATTAAAACCGTTTTGAAAGACTGATCTATTGGATTGAAAACGACGGTAACGTGAACTCTTTCACAGCCATCTTCCGTTGGTTTACTAGTGGTCGGTTGGTTTAGATGACTAAGGAAGCATTATTTGTCGGATTCAATCTTAATAGATATCTGATGTATGCAACTCTTTCTCAAAATGTTATTGTCTACCTAATTTTGCATAACCATCAATGTGTTAGTTTTCATGGCTGGCCCGGTACAGTTCTACGAACCACGCAATCTGGATGGCATGGATTACGATGCATGGAGAGATAATGTTATGGATCTTTTGATCGCTGCGAATCTTGACGATCAGGTCAATCCGACGGCGGATAGACTGAGCTTGGACAAATACAAAAACCCACATGAAAGCAACGGCAAGAAAAAGTTGAGGAAGGATCGTAATGCACGAGAGTTGATCCTCTCGCAGCTGTCAACTGAAGTAGAAGAAGAGTTTACACAACTCAGCGCATTGCATCTTTGGTGTGCCATATACTTTCGCTTCGGTATAGGTAAGGCCGCTGAAGCTAGAGCCTTAATGGATGAATACTTCAGTATTCTATGCAGTGATGACGGCATAATAGCCTATCATGATCCCGCTGATGAGTTGGACGTATGGACTCGGGCTCAGAAGGTAATGAGAATGTTTCATATTTCATGGTTTGTTAACGAGAAAGGCCTAACGCGTTTGATCAAATCGATCAAGACGACGATAGACCTATTCGAAACAGATGAGAAAGAAGGAAATTTTCCAAAGGAGCCCGAGGCATTCGATGAAAGATTCATCGGTATGCTGAAATGCTTGGCAACCCCCAGCAAAAAAAAGTCTAAACGATGATCCGGTACTTTACTCACCATGACATCGGTACCTTTTAGGTACATTTCAGTTAAGACAACTAGTCCATCAAACTTCTTCATGTCTGCTTCGAGTGTGAGATCTGAGACCCCGGTTTTGTTCAGTGTTGGTTTTTCTATTTGTTTAATTTGTATTTTTGGATTACATTGTTTCGGTTTCATTGAATAAAGTAGTTACCTTTCGATTCGAAAAGAGTTATGCTTATCAATATTAATCGACTCGGTTAAAAACGGGATCGATCTGAAATAAGTAAATAACCAAAATAAAAAAACACCATTGTAAATGGTAGAATCAAGCAAATCCATACATTTTCTCCTACATCTAAATCTATGGACTAGATCATGCCATTAAATCCATTGATTGCGTCGCTCTAAGAATTAACCGATTAAATCCAGTTAGCAGTCCATAGGAAAAAAAGATAAGACAGAAATCCTCCCATCAAACTGAAACGGAGCATCCGGGTTCACCAGTCCATGAGGAGGAGCGTCCCAGTTCACCAGTACATGAGGAGGAGCTTCCCTCTGAACTAGTCCAACAGGAAAGACGCGATGAACCAGTGCATGATGAGGAGGAGCATCCCGAGGAACAAGTGCATGATGAGGAGAGTCCGGAGGAAACTGATTTTGCTGGACTAGTTATTGAGGATGCAAGTCCCCTGAATATGATAATCCCTCCATCGCGTCGTATTGAGGGCCCAGTACATATATGTTGGATTACGGGGACGTAATACTATGCTAAACGTGTACTAGTAAGTAATCTAATTACGCAGCGGAATAATGTAAACATACCTTAATAGCTTTCCTGCCCAAGAACGTTGTAGAGGGAGTTTTGATCCTCCGGTCGGAACCCGTACAAGTTCTTCGTGAGAAGAAGTCCTACACGGTATAAGCTCCACAACAAATCCTCTGATCGATTCTTCAACGGGGATAGAACCTCGGACTGAATGCTCGGAAGCAATTTAGCACACCAATAGTGGTGTTTATGGGGCCGACCGAAACTCACTATAGAGAGAAAAATGGATTTCTCTCAAATCACAACTTAGGAGGAGTTGTGATCAATGTATGTTTTGGGAGTGACCCCAAGACCTCCTTATATAGTGGGAGGAGGAGAAAATCCTCCTCCATACTATTAGGATTTTGGCCGAACTATGATGTGGGTGAGAGGCCCAATTTTGGGCCTCCCATGTCACATGGGAATTGGGTCTAGCCCAATTAGCCCTAATGTGACATTTACCTAATTATCTTAGGTAACCACATATATTAACGGGCTACCAATTACGGCGCCACGTCACCATATGCTAACAGCTCCCACTCACCGGAATGGGAGGGTGCCTGTTAATGTATTGTCATCCAATAGAATCAACTATTCAGTCTCCAGTTATTGTCTCCGTCTTCGAATAGTTCATACGAGGTTTGCCGTGCGACCGGCGGATACGACGGGCATCGTGCTACTCATCTGTTAGGAGTGTTGTAGCGCCCGTAAAATGTTGATTCCCTTTAGTAAATCAATCTTGTCAAAAATAAAATATGTACCAAATTGTATCCTTGGTCAACTGATAATTCTCCAATTGCCCAGTTTTTCACATATGAATACTTCTCCAGGGCATCCGTACAAGTGTCCACAACCTTCAACTAATATCCGGTTGGTGGCCACCTAGTGAACACAAGAGTCAGTGAATTATAGGTGAACATGACCATCCCCATTGCTTATGCTCTTAGTCTAACTCAACCGGTTTCCAATACGTGGTCACTTGGCTGTTTTCTTTGGCTCTACGCTCGTACGCCGGGAAGCGAACATTGAGCTAGACCTTAGGTATAAGTTCTGAGTCTGAGAGGATACTTTGGGTGCCTCTTCATAAGACACCCAAGATCAATCACACGCCCAAGGTGAAGAAGTATGCGCCCTTTGAATCACAAGGATTCTAGCTAGCACAACCGAGCATGACCCTGTGGTCGAACATGGCACACGTAGTATGAAGCACGCGTCGATAGCATACCTGCACAATTCATGGGTGGGATATGTCAATCATGCTATCGCGAAGTCTTTCATCTGGCCTTGAATGTGATTTTAATGATGGACTGGGTCCAACATGGCAATTTACAAAACGAAGATTTAGTCATGCTTTAAGCGTGACCAAGTTATCGTTTCGTTTAACCAGGTTTATCCCCTGGTTCTTAGCCAATCTTGTTGTGGTAGAGGTCTCCCTCTCCTACAAGATGACCGTGCCTGTGTGATGAGGCAAGGTTCACATTCGACATAATTTTGGTGGAAGAGTTTTACTTCTTCCTACGACTTAGTTTATAGACCGAAAAATCCGATGTTATTTATCATTATGACGTCGATAGATCATATACTCAATTTGCAATTCTTTTATTCAATCGAAATATTATTTCAAATGTCAAAATGTCATCACTCATACATGCCACTTATTAAGCCCTACGTAATCCAAGCAGTTTTACGTGCTTTTCAAAAATTTCTCTACGTAATGGCTTAGTTAATGAGTCTGCGACCATATTGTTTGTGGACAAGTATTCTAAAGCGATTATATTGTCTTCCACAACTGATTTGGCATTGATGAATATGTGTCCAATTCGGGCTCGTATTTATATTTCGAACCTCGTAAACACGTCAAAAATCACATCACGGCTCAGAAAACGCCTCCTAAGGGTCAAAACGGTCCGGAAGCGCGGTACGCGCGTCCGGACCGGACCTCCGGATTGCCTAAGATGTGCCTAAGAGTCAACTTTCTCCTTTTTAGCCCAATCGTGACTTAAGCATCGGAGAGGGCTCCACTAGCACCACCCCCCCCCCCCCCTCTCCGTGCTAGTATTGGCCCTTTGTGCAGGAACGGGCCCCGTAGCTAAGGCGAGGAAGAGAAATAGGAGTAAGATGTGCCCAGACGCTAAGACTTGTGCCTAGACCGCCATTTCCTGAGACACAGACTTTTCCGAGACTCAGGGATAAAACCGAACACTCGTCATCGGCATAAGGCGAATACCACTTCCAGGCGAAGGGTGTCAGCCCAAAAACCCGAACAACCCACTCAGACAGACGCATCCATTCGACCCAGTTCAACCAGGACGCAACATTTGGCGTCGTCTCCGTGATTCGAACAAAAGCTACCATACCGCAAAGTCATGAAGAGTGATCACAACGCTCTCAATAATGCCAATCTATCAGAAACCAGGAAGCGCCTTGGACGGCGTAAAAGTCTATGACGTCACCCGTGCCAACAAGCAGTGTGCCATCCGCACAGCACGGCCCAGAAGTTCCAGGCATCCACGTGATACATGGAGGCTTTGGCGCAGGAGGCGAAACGTCATATGAAAGAGAAATATACGCTTCCCTGATGATCCACGAGTATGAAGGCAGTCAGCAAGGAGATGTTGGCATGGAAGATGTCATTGGCTTTTCTTCAGAAGACAAGACGCACATAACATAACCGCATAGCGACGCCTTAGTCATAACCATGACAATCGACGGCATGGACATCAAGCGTATCTTGGTCGACGGAGGAAGTTCGCCCAATGTCATTACAAAAGACGTCATCCTAGCTCTTGGGAAAAAGTGGAATGTCAACAGGATGAATTCGCCCTTAGTGGGATTCATGGGAGATGCAAGTTACCCAATGGGATCCATAACACTGCCAGTTATACTGGGAGAAAGCGACCCACGTCTCCAAATAGAAGTACCATTCGTGGTAGTGCAAAAGCTTGACGCGTACAATGGTATCTTAGGATACACGACTATGAATGCGTGGGGAATGGTGCCATCAACGGCACACCAGAAGATCAAATTCCCAACAGCAGCCGGAATTGGTGAAGTCAAAGGAGACCAGCAGTTATCAAAGGATTGTTACAACGTGGCAATCCAAAATAACGTCAAGCCAAACAAGGACGACGTGCCCATCATCGATAATGATCCAAGAGAAGGTCGTGTCCGACCAGCCCCAGTAGAAGAGTTAAAGCAAATAAAGATCGAAGAACCAGACAGAATGGTCCAAATTGGAGCATCCTTGTCAGAAGATGAAGTGATAGAAATCACAGCACTCCTCAGAGAGTACAAAGAGTTATTCGCATGGTCACCAAGTGACATGCCCGGAATAAGCGCAGACGTTATCTCCCATAAGCTTAACATCAAGCCAGGAACTCGAACAGTAGCCCAGAAACTTCGTCCCCTCGGGGGCAATAAGAAACTGGCAATCAGAGAAGAAGTAGGAAGACTGCTTGACGCAGGATTCATTGAAGAGTCAAGATACCAAACATGGGTGGCAAACCCGGTATTGGTACCTAAATCAAGTGGCAAATTGAGAATGTGCATCGATTACAGAGATCTCAACAACGCATGCCCTAAGGATTCATATCCTCTTCCAAGAATCGACCAGCTAGTCGATGCCATCGCCGGCCATGAGTTAATGTCCGTAATGGATGCATACTCAGGATACAACCAGATCCTGATGTTCAAAGATGATGCACCGCACACTGCATTCTATGCAGATAGCGAAATATACAACTACACGGTGATGCCATTCGGCTTGATCAATGCGGGAGCAACATACCTGCGAATGGTCAATACCATCTTCGGCGATTT
This sequence comes from Clarkia xantiana subsp. parviflora, assembly GCA_036873135.1. Taxonomy (NCBI): domain Eukaryota; kingdom Viridiplantae; phylum Streptophyta; class Magnoliopsida; order Myrtales; family Onagraceae; genus Clarkia; species Clarkia xantiana. Next base: position 10,172,884 of record JAPTYO010000012.1, on the reverse strand, counting down.
AATCGGGAAGAAAATGGAGGCATACGTGGATGACATGGTCGTGAAGTCAACAAAAAGGCGCAACCATGTTGACGACTTACGAGCAATCTTCAAAAGAATGCGTGAATATCAAGTCCGCCTAAATCCAACAAAGTGTGCTTTCGGTGTACAATCAGGAAAAATCCTGGGATTCATGGTGAGCCAGAGAGGGATAGAGGCTAACCCAGAGAAAGTGCGGACAATTGAAGAAATGGAATCCCCAAAGAAACATAAGCAAGTCCAGCAACTAAATGGCCGCCTAGCAGCTTTAAACAGATTCCTTGCCAGGATAGGTGACAAGGCACTTCCCTTCTTTGAAGTCTTGCGTGCAAACAAGAAGTTTGAATGGACACCAGTGTGTGAAGAGGCCTTCCAACAATTAAAGCAACACTTGCGCACATTGCCAGCATTGGCAAAACCGATACAAGGCGAGCCCTTTTACCTATACAAATCGGTGAGCAACACGGCAGTCAGTTCAGTACTTGTCAAACAAAAAGGGACTACCCAGCTCCCAGTATACTACGTAAGCAGGATACTTGCAAAGTACGAGATAAACTACATGCCAATCGAGAAATACTTGTACGCGCTTATAATAGCAGCAAGGAAACTGAGGCCATACTTCCATGCACACGAAGTAACAGTCTTAACAGACCAACCCCTGAAGCACATCCTGTCAAAGCCAAACATGTCAGGAAAATTAACGAAGTGGTCAGTGGAGTTAAGTGAATTCCGCATTCATTTAGCTCCTCGAACGACGATCAAGGGCCAAGCATTGGCAGACTTCATTGCAGAGTTCACCGGGATAACACCCGAGACAGATGTCCAAGACGGAACTCAACAAATTGCAGAACATACCGAAGTATGGCAAATGTACACCGACAGATCTTCAAATGTAGGAGGATCAGGCGCCGGATTCCTCCTAATTCCACCCGACGGATCCGATCCATTGGAATATGCTCTAAACTTAACATTTAGAGCAACAAACAACGAGGCGGAGTACGAAGCATTGATAACTGGCTTAAGAATTGCAAAAGGTGTTGGAGTTAAGCACCTAAGAGTGAAGTGCGATTCACAGTTAGTCGTCAATCAAGTTAAAGGAGAATACTCGGCGAAGTCAGAAAATATGCAAAAATACCTGGGGCAAGCAAAAGACCTCATCACAAGCTTCGATTCCTTCGACATCATCACGGTGCCTAGAGAAGAAAATCAAGAAGCCGATGCCTTGAGCAAGTTCGCACAAGGCAATGAACAGGGCAAAGAAACGCATTTCGTGGAAAACAGAATCTTGTCAGTAATTGACAAATTCGAAGTCTTGTGCATCTATCTAGATCAGGATTGGATGACCCCAATATTGGCATATCTCAAAGACCACAAGCTCCCCGAAGACAAAGTTCAAGCCCAAAAAATCCAGAGACAAGCTGTCAACTACGCGTTGATAGATGACCAGCTTTACAAGAGAGGATCCCATACCTAAAGTGCATCACCTTCCGAGAAGGCCAGAGAGTGTTAGAAGATTTGCATAAAGGCCAAGCGGCCTGTCATGAAGGTGCGATATCTCTAATACGCAAGGCGTTGAGCTTAGGATACTATTGGCCAACCATGAAAAACCAAGCTACGCACTTGGTCGGAGAGTTCGAATCTTGCCAACTTTACTCAAGAAGTATCACGGCACCAGCCGCGGAGCTAAGCCCAATCGCAAGTTCCTGTCCATTCGCACAATGGGGGATCGACTTGGTGGGCCCACTTCCAAAATCAAAAGGCCAAACCAAGTACATTGTCGTCGCAATCGACTACTTTTCGAAGTGGATCGAGGCAAAGGCATTGGCACGAACAACCGATGCACAAATAATAGATTTCATCTGAAATCACATCATCTCACGATACGGAGTTCCAAAAGTGCTAATCAGCGACAATGGACCACAATTCAAGAGTTCAAGGCTTCAAACATTTTGCGAAAGGCTCAACATCAACAACCGTTTCGCATCAGTCCGCCATGCTCAAACCAACGGACAAGTCGAAGCCGCCAACAAAGACCGTCCTAGACGGTATCAAGAAGAGAGTGCATGCACTAAAAGGAGGGTGGGCAGAAGAGCCTAGCAGTGTGCTATGGGCACTACGAACAACTCCAAAGGAGTCAACCCGAGAAACACCATTCAGTCTGGTGTATGGAACGGAAGCAGTCGCTCCCGTCGAAATTGCTGTCTCATCCTACTGCACAACCCATTTCAACGCCCAAGCCAACGAAGTAGACATGCGTCTAGATCTAGACCTGGCTGAAGAAAAAAGGCGTAACTCGGAGCATAATCAGGCACACATGCGTTTGATAACTGCAAGATATTACAACAGGAAGGTGAAAGAAAGACAATTCCATGTCGGAGAAATGGTGTGGAGAAAGAATGAGTTCTCACATCTCGATCAAATTAACAAAATGTCTCCAAAATGGGAAGGCCCTTACAAAGTCATATCCATCCCATATATCAACGCATATCGCCTTGAAGATGCAAATGGAAACGCCTCTACGAACACGTTTAGTGGAGGACACTTGAAGAAATTCCATGGATGAAAGGATAATCTTCTGTCACAAAAGGAGCTGTCGTATCAAGCCCTTTTGCTCTTATTTTCATAATACATTTACTTGTTGAAAATTCCACACTCTCAAATAAAGTGACATCTTTGTAATAATCGCATGAACCTAATGAAGTTGTTCTATCTTCGTAGGAACATCACTATTCTATATACGTTACTTGGAAGCAAAGCAAAGTAACTACAACAACTATTATCTACATCAACAATTCAAGATATTATGCTATGTGTAAGCAAAAATATACTACGCGTTATGACAACGCTTATCATCAACAACAACTCATTCATATTGACGAATATATCAAAAGGCGTCATCAAGGAATCAACAACTTGGAATTAAATCCAAGATATATTCAAAGTCAGCATGCTGCAACAACATTTTGCAAAGACATAATTGCAACTTGTTACTTCAAAACTTCATACCAACGACGGCCTGCTTCAAAACGTCATATTAACGACGTTCTACTTCAAAGCGTCATACCAACGACGTCCTGCTTCAAACGTCATATTAACGACGTTCTATCTACAATGTCCTATTAATGACATACAAATGACATGCTATGACATCTCTTGTTAGAGGAAAATCCTCATGTTCATCGCCATTCCCTGGATTCAGAACAAGAAGGGCAAATACAATACGGGACTGATCACCCCATAAGTGGCGGAAGTTCTCTTGTTAGACAACAACCCCACGCTACAACAAGTGTGTATATCCTATTAAGGATTCACTCTTTATGGCAAATGTCTTCTTGTTAGATGACAATCCTATACTATGAATTCCTGTTTAAGGGTTCACTCTATACGGCGTACGTCTTCTTGTTAGATGACAATCCCGTACTATGAATTCCTGCTTAAGGGTTCACTCTTTATGGCGAATGTCCTCTTGTTAGATGACAATCCCATACTATGAATTCCTGCTTAAGGGTTCACTCTTTATGGCGAATGTCCTCTTGTTAGATGACAATCCCATACTATGAATTCATGCTTAAGGGTTCACTCTTTATGGCGAATGTCCTCTTGTTAGATGACAATCCCATACTATGAATTCCTGCTTAAGGGTTCACTCTTTACGGCGAACGTCCTCTTGTTAGATGACAATCCCGTACTATGAATTCCTGCTTAAGGGTTCACACTTTACGGCAAAATTCCTCTTGTTAGATGAAAATTCCGTACTACAGATTTTCAAACCGTGTTGCATGGTTCCTGGACGCAGAAAGCATGCATCACAATACATATTTTCAAAAAGTGTTACGTGGTCCCTGGACGCATGAATCATGTAACACAAATATTTTTTCAAAAACCAAAATGTTTTTACGTATGCTTCCCCAACGCGGGTTGATGATACACGCTGGCAGGTGCGCACCCTGTTTATAAAACTCATAAAATTTACAAGTCGAGTCTTGTACAACGTCGCCTTAGAGTGGAACTAAGAGACGGTATAAACTAGTATCTTGCTTAGCCAAGGTAACACCTTTCAAATAGCAAAGGCCAGTGTCAAGTGCCTTTGTGCCAAGTACCCGCGCCAAATACACTACTTGTTAAGAAAAATCGCTATACGCAAAATACTTGACAGGTTACAACTTATATAGCGGCAAGCTATTCAGGAAAGAAGGGCAACATGCGTAATGCATCATGCAAGCAATCTTGAGAACATCTCAAGTCATCAATCAAGAAGTGGCTAACGGTCACGGCTATGGAGACTACATCTATGATTACTAGTCATCAACATTCAACAAAAACAGTAAGTGATAACGGTATGAAATATTACTAACAAGTTATCATGCAAACTGCTACGCATAAAGCAGGTTCAAACGGCATAGTTCAAAGCAAACAAGCAAAAACTCAAGGAACAATCCATGCCAAGGTCCAAACACAAAAGCCAGAAGCAAAGTGGGAAAAGAACCCAACATGCTCAAAATAAACATCAAAGTGCAGCTCAAGAAGCGGCACCACCTGCAGAAGGCTCGGTGCAACCTCCATAAACTCAGGAGAAGTAACAACGACATTTACACCTCCACTGTCATCAACCAACATCTCATAGTTGGGAACTCCACGCTCCAAAAGGCTTAACGCCGCAATATGAGAAAGGGCATAACGCGCATAAGGCCCTAACTCGCCGAAGGGGAACTCAGGATCAAGATCCTTCACCCGAGTGAAGTAATCTTCGGAACGCTCACTCATCAACATGTTCAGCTTCTCCTCAATAGCAGCTTCGAATTCAGAATTACCCATGTACTTGGTAAAGCCCATTTGTACACCTTTCTCCCGACTCTCCTTGCTGAGAGCAAGTAATTCCGCTCCCTGCACATGAAGATCGTCTGTGACCTTCTTCTCAAGAGCAATCATCTCAGATTCAAGCTCGGATAAGCGAGTATGGCGCGCCTTATAACGACCCTCAGAAGCAGTGACCTTCGAACTCATCAAACGCGCTTTCTCCTTGGTTCGTGACAACTCTTGACAAAGAGCATCACACTTGTCCATAGCAGCTTGCTTCGCGCTTACCAGCTCCATAACAAAAGACGACATGTTCACCATGTCGGCAACAACCTTCACACGTCAATGCGATAAGAAAAACATAAATCGCAAAAACAGAAAACTTGGAAAAAAGAAACAAAATACTTACGAGAGCAAACCGGGACAAGGCGCTCTGCGCATAAGCCTCGGCCTCCTCATCAGTCGATGGACAAGAATGCCTATCACCCGGGGGAACACATATGCGCAATACGCGAACTCCAACCTCTGGAGTACGAAGAGAAGACTCCTTGGGAAAATAGACACCACCATTACCAAAAGGTGCCCAAGTGTCCCCAGCAATATCCAATCCAACTGGGCAAACCAGATGGTCACGCCTAAGAGGAGGAACCGCTACAACAAAGAGGGAAAGCGGTTAACAAAATATAACAAAACCACGGCATATACTTATCAATAGTATACTAACAGAGTCCGCGGACTTCCACAAGTCGGTTTCCCGACCGGGGGGCAGATGGCGCTACATTGCGACTCGCAACTTCCTTGCCTTTGTTACAATGAGTTGAAGTAGCCGCATTTGGCTTCAAGCGCTTGGGATCAGTCGGGCCACGCGCCGCTGTGTCAGTCCGCTTGGAAGAAACGCGAGAATCGGACACTTGGGGAGTACCCCCCAGTCACATGTGCAGAAGACCCTTTGCCAGGACCACGCCCCGAATTGGCGGGAGTAATGGGGGCAGGGGCCGCCAAAGCCTGATCAGCGCGGGAAGCAACACATGAAGCCGCTGCGTGGAGAGACGGGCTCTTTCCGGCAAACCAACCTGCAGTACAAGTTCCATGAAAGACATAAAGCCGATTAATAGGCTATCCAGCATGAGTACCAAGATGCTCAAAATTTGCAAAGTAGGCATGAAGGACTTACTCATAGTGGTAATTCGATAAAAAAGAAAGGAGTTCCACAAAAGGTTACTGCAACTTCATAATCTGCAAGAACAAAACAAGGAGTCTACACGTCAAAGTCATGCGATCATAAAGCGCCAGTACACATAACAACATACGTGTAGCAAAGTCAACGCGCATAGAAAAGCTAATGCGTGCAACAAAAGTGGCCAACGTCCCAAGAAACCATCATACAAGCGGTGCGACTAACGTAACAAGCCGCGAAGAGCAAACGCGACAACACTTAGGAAAAATATTTTTCTAAGGCATCAAGACAACAAACGACTACCCCCAAAGACGTTTAGCAACTTCCGACAACCAACAAACCCGTTAAGGGAAAACAACACGTACCGATCAAAAGGCCGTTACGCGAAGGCATGGGGGCAATATATCAAGCGGTGAAATTTTACCACAACGATGCACGGAGGTAAAAATTCGTCTAAGGCATGAGCTAACGACAATATCAACAACAACCAACCAGCAATTATTCAACATACGAACACCAATTAGCAGCTCTATGCAACAACAACGACAAATAGTTCAAAGGAACAACAACAGGACAACATCCAAAAATCAAGACGAGGCTGTTCTGTAAAATCGAGTTTTCAGACTACCTCAAAATGTGACAAAAAGTATCACAATGGACTCCACTCGTCGAGACGATTTAAGAAGGTAAAGACCGCGGCGAACGGAGCACGGGAAGGCGGCGCGTGGGTTACACGCGCCGGCGAAGCGACGTACACGCGACGGCGCGTGAGGGCGCGTCCGGCGTCGGCTGGCGATTCTGAAGGCGGCGCCGGAATCCTCGCGATGATCTGAGTCGATTGGTGGTGTCAATTCTGAAAACAAGTCAAGAATAAAAAACGTAACTTTCGGGATGCACCTAAAATTTACGACGGTGAAGAAACTATGAACAAGCAAATGGTTTCTAGAAATGGTGGAGCAATTACCTGCAAAGAATGATGAAGAATGAATTCCCAAAAAGCTGGAAGAATGATTGGGGATTAGTGTAATCACATATCCCAAAAGATTCCTTAATGATAAGGATCAAATGAGTGATTCATCTACACTCACGCCTAAGTGCTTACGGTATACTCCACCCTCTTCTAAGTATTTACCAATCTCTACGCGTATGATTATTTTGGTACTACGCATATCAAATTCATCATTTTACATGCATGTTTGCATATCGCATGATTCATGATTCATTAATCGCTAAGTCATTTTAGGATATACGAATTATATTTCTAGTATCACGTAATTACGTTCTTGCCATAACCGTTACTTGTACATGCATATTGATATATAGCATGTCCGCATGACATATTACTAATCGCTTATATCCCTAGCAGTAATCATGTTTGCACGTTATATACGCGCATTCTCTATTGCACTAACCGCGATGACAGGAAATAAAGTCACTCGGTCAAAAAATCAAAGGACGGACGAAATCAAGACTTCTACGTCCAATCGAAAATCAAAACCGGAAGGTTAGCGTCAAGCTCAAATTGGACATGTACCCTAACTTAAAATAGAGTCAATAAAGGTTTTAAACCGTTACTTGACTCGGGGGCAAGTGATGGATATGTGTCCAATTCGGGCTCGTATTTATATTTCGGACCTCGTATTTATATTTCGGACCTCGTAAACACGTCAAAAATCACATCACGGCTCAGAAAACGCCTCATAAGGGTCAAAACGGTCCGGAAGCGCGGTACGCGCGTCCGGACCGGACCTCCGGATTGCACGGCAAGCCGGACCTCGCCGAATTGCCCAAATTCGACGAGGTCCGGATTGCTCTATGGGTATTACGCGATTGCCGTTACGCATAGGGAAGTCGAGTTCGCGCATTGCCAAAATTGATGACGGTTACCGCTTGCCTTTAAACCGTCATCAAACCGCTTTAAAACCGGGTCCGGTCCCAAGGTAGCCTATAAATAGGAGACCTTGGCCACCCATTTTGACACATCCTCACATTTGCCCAACTTTGGCATTTTGAGCTCTGACTTCTCTCTAGAAATATTTTCTCTCTCTAGAGTCATATTTCTCCTTTTTAGCCCAATCGTGACTTAAGCATCGGAGAGGGCTCCACTAGCACCCCCCCCCCCCCTCTCCGTGCTAGTATTGGCCATTTGTGCAGGAACGGGCCCCGTAGCTAAGGCGAGGAAGAGAAATAGGAGTAATATGTGCCCAGACGCTAAGACTTGTGCCCAGACCGTCATTTCCTGAGACACGGACTTTTCCGAGACTCAGCGATAAAACCGAACACTCGTCATCGGCATAAGGCGAATACCTCTTCCAGGCGAAGGGTGTCAACCCAAAAACCCGAAAAACCCACTCAGACAGACGCGTCCATCCGACCCAGTTCAACCAGGACGCAACAGGCATAATTTTATTTCACATCAATGTGTTTGGTCCTACTATAGTACTTTGGATTCTTAACTGCTGCAATGGCTGCCTGACTGTCAGAGTATACCTTCACAGGTTTGCTCTTCTTGTCAGTGCCAATCAATGCAGTAAGAAGCCTTTTCAGCTAGACTGCTTCTTGTGCATTTTTAGAACGGTCAACGAATTCTGATTCTATACTGGAAAGCGCGACTCAAGATTGCTTCTTGCTTACCCATGATATGGCAGCATTAGCAATGAGGTAAACTCCCCCTGTGGTGGACTTACGATCGTCTGGATCGCCACCGTGGTCGGCGTCACTATAACCAGTCAATTCGATTTGCCTGCCCTTATAGCACAGAACATAGTCGGCAGTACCTTTCAGATATCTTATAATTCGTTTTACGGCCTTTAAATGTTGACAGCCAGGATCTGATTGGAATCTTGCTACTAGGCCCACATCGTAACAGATGTCTTGCCGAGTACATAGCATGGCGTACATTAAACTTCCTACCATCTTAGATACTATGCATTCTTCATCTGTTTACGCTCCTGCTGGTTCTTCGGGTCATCACGCTTCGACAGCGCGCACCCGAACACAACCGGCGTATCCACGGGTTTGGCATCGAGCATTCTGAATCTTTTCAACAGTTTGTTGATATATGATTCTTGAGATAGAAACAATCTCCGGGCGACACGATCTCGGGCAATTTTAATGCCTAAGATGTACGTGGCCTCTCCCATGTCTTTCATCTCAAATGCTGATGACAATCAGGACTTTGATTTGTTCATGAAACTCACATCGTTTACATCAATGAGTATGTCATCTACATATAAGGTTATGATGATATATTTAGACCCGGAGGTCTTGGTGTAAACGCAGGGATCCTCGTGAAGGTTCACAAATCCGTTTCCAACGATTTCCTCGTGGAATCTGCGATACCATTGCCGAGATGATTGTTTAAGACCGTAAATAGATCTTCTGGAGTTTGCAAACTTTACGTTCTTTATCCAGGAGTAATAAAACCCTCTGGCTGCTCCATATAGATCTCTTTCTCCAGGTTTCCATGGAGAAATGCGGTCTTTAACATCCATTTGATGCAGGCTCATGATCGAGGCTTGCAATAAGGGCAAGGATGGCCCTACCTGTGGTGTAACGCACAGTTGGTGAGTATGTTTCATCAAAGTCCTCTCTGTGAATTTGGGTATATCCTTTCGCAATCGTTCAAGTTTTGTACCACTCAAATTTTCCATCAGTAGTGAATTATAAAATTTCACTTTCTCGCTCTGTGGTTAGCATGTAAATCAACTGAAGACCAAAACCGATACGTTCTAATTTAGGCATTTCAACCTCCATTGTTTTCTTCAATTCCAACGTTGGAGGTTCTTCCAATGCTTGCCCAACCGTCATTGGTTCTTGAACGAATGTCTCACTTGATGGGATACTTCTTAAAATAAGTTCGTTGCCTTAGACTAAGTCTAGGCTCGATAATCTCATCTTAAGTATGATCGTTACTTCCACTCGGAATAATGCTTCTTTTCGGAGCATTACTCCTACTGGGAACAATGGCGGTGCTTGAACTTTTGGTCTAGAACTTTCTTAGAATGACCTCTTGGTCTCAGGATTTTACTTCCGAGATTTATTCCTTGATCACTAGGATCTGGAATTAAGTTAGTCATTTCCTCACACTAGGAATAATGGGCATTTGCGACGACTGTTGGATTTTCATCCAATGGTTCAGCATTATGATTATCAGGTCCGACTTGATTCGCATTAACATTTAGTGATGATTATGTGATGGGGAGTGAGTCCTTCCACTGGATTTATTATGAGGACGTTTCCATCATCATTTACCATGTCATTCATTAATGAATTCACTAATGCTATATCATTCTCCCACTCGAAGTAAGTGGGACCTGAGAATCTCCTTTATCCATTTTAATCCGATCAGTACTTTAGTTTGTTTCTTTCCGCAAAGCATTGGAAGTCCATCCTCAAATTTCTATAATATGTCATGTTTGACCACGTTACCATTAATCCAAGCTAATTTTAAACTTGTATCTTTTAAGAGTAGACCGTACTCTTAATAAATATTTGTTTAATGCGCAAATTAATGCTGCTTTATGATAAGGTTTTACCCGTATCATTTCTTAGCTTATAAGGTAACGCTCCAACCGATTTTATTGGAACATAGTTTTACATTAATATGAAATCAACTTAATTTCATTCCATAAGAACAATTAATGTTGAGTTCTGAGATAAAGTAATTTTAAACTATGTTTCTCGAAGTATTTAATAATATGATTGCTTAGCCAAACTTTTCGTTAAAGGCCTATAGTGGGAGTGTCATTTTACTGATTACTTCTTTTCGTTTATTAACTCATCCAGAGAATTATCCACCTCATGGACCATGCATTTGAGCTCTTGCTTAATGATATAGTTGATGTACTACTCGATCGTAGTAGCATTAAAGCGTACTTCTAACCATGGTAGTTATTAATAAGTTATTTCCAAGGGATCATAAACGAAATAAGTTTATTAAAATACTTCTTTATTATATTTGTACTTTAAAACGATGTGTTCCGTCTCTTGAGGCACACGCGCGTATGGCGCATAAAACCAGTTTTGTCCCGGGGTTTAAATCGTTTAGTTTCCAAATTTAATTTAATCGGTTTTGAACATGTTTAATTATTACGCAAATAATCATTTTAAATGGAGTACTAACAAATAAGAATTAATAAATCTTTCGATCTAGCTACGCAATCGATGGGTATGTTCAGTTCAGTTGTACCGACTGAGATGACGGAGTATGTGAGTCGTTTTGTTTTATTCGTCCACTTTTACCTGGTCGAAGTTTTGGTCCTAACCCGTAGGTTTGTATTTTCGTTTCGGATCGTTCTCGTTCAACCGAGACGTTAAATTGATTAAGCAAATTGAGCTTCGAATCGAGCAACAATTACTTTATTCAATAACTCTGAATCTCAAAATAACCAAAATTTTAGAAACACAACGAACGATAAATGGCAATGGTATAGTTCTTGATCTGAAGTTTGCATATTTGATCTATGATTGTAGCGCATATAGTCAAGAACTTTGAGTCATGTTGAACATCTCGTCTGAGTAAATTCACGAGTGAATCACTTCAAATGATCTGTGTCCGTGTAAAACATTTTACAGCTTCATACACATGATCTACGAGGCGTATTCGAGACGCACTTTATCAACGGGGTTTAACCCACCGGTTTATCGTATATGACTTATTCGGTCCAGTTCTTTTCTTTCTATGCGGATCATGGTTCACTTCTTTCGAACTCACTATGGTGAGCAGATAAGTTTCCCTTTCACTGTTGTGGTTACTGTATTTGATTGGACTCAAGGTTATTGAGTCATGTCAATATCAGACAACCATATACATCATTTCCATGTTGACCTTCCATCCTGAAGACCTGATGCGGGTTTTACGCCGACATCCACGGAAAGAGAGAAGACCATCTCATTCAACTGAAATATTTCTAGCGTTTGCATCCTTGCTTCCACCTAGGCGGATGCGAAGGAATACTAAGTTATAACATTGTCTGGTTCCGATTGAAGTCTTCTTCAACCGCTTTTTACCAAGGTCGAATGTATCACCATATATGCGTTCAGATCATCAAAGAACCTACTCCAATTCTTGGGGAAACAAATTATCACATTCATTTTCATTGTCAAAATCATAAAAATTACTATATTCATCCGTAGTTATCTTCTCCACTTTTTGGAATCGTAGTGGAGAGTTCAACAAACACTCCAATTGTATTCATCATAATTAATACCATCAAGATCGCGAGTAATATTGAATCGAACTAATTGAGCCAACTCACACATTGATGATTATGCAAATTAGGAAGACAATAACATTTTGATAGAATTGCAAACATCGGATTATCTATTAAGATGGAATACGACGAATAGTGATCATTCACTCACTAAACCAAACCGACCACCAGTAAACCGAAGGAAGGGGGTGTTGTGAAAGAGTTCACACTATTGTCGTCTTCAATCCAATAGATTAGTCTTTTGAAAACGGTTATTATATTGCAAATTACCGGAAGGGAATTTTCAAATAAGCATACCCGATCTTGGCTTTCTCATGGCCCGTTTTGATTTTATAAAAATTATCCGATAATTTACGCATGCATAATACTATATCACGTCATAAACATCGAACAAACCAAAACAGCATGCTTACGCGTCATGCGTCTAATGTTCCTTAGCATACATAATTCTACTTAAAGTAAATTACCACATGCTTTCATCCATGAACATTCTAGCATATGTGTCAAAACATGCAACTTCCGCATACATCATGCATAATTGGAGACTAGTATTTTCAGTTTTGAAAATATTAGGGGCTGACTTGCAATTCATGCTTACAATCAATCATGCGAAATTTCTAGACATGGATTCTAGGCAATGTAAATCAGCATAGCATGTGTATCCTATTGCGCATACCATATATTTAAATCCTAGAGCTCAATGTTCGCAATTTATTATCCAGCTAGCTTGACTAAGTTAAGACGACAATTCTAATATATATATTTTGCAGAAAGTAAACAATTGCAATTCAGCCCATTAATTTAATCCAGTCCCAAAAACATGCATATCCGAGATCCATCCCCATAATCGTAGCCAGGTATTAGGGTTTATCCGAAAACATGTTAAAATGTAAACCCTAAGAGCACTGTCTAGGTTAAATTCTAAAGTTAGAAAACATTTTGGATTTAAATATTGACATCCTATTTTATTGAACATTAAAAAAAATTTCAGAAAAATTTTAAAATTTGGTTCGGTCCAATTTAAAATCCGGTCTGAGTCGGTCCGATTTTTAAAAATCCGGTTTGGTCCGAAACGGTTCAATAAAATAAGATTGTGGTTCGGTTCACACTCGAAACCGGTTCGGCTTAGATTCACTTCAGTTACTTTGTCCGACCCGACCCGACTAGGTTGACCCGATTAAGAAAACCCGTTAGTTTAACCCGTTCTGGTTTTGCAAATTGGACCGGCCCGATAAACCCATAGGGTTCGGCCGAAACATTTCTTTTGGGCTAGATAGAGTTTTAAAGTCCACTAAATACTTAACCTAGCCCACAATAAACATTAATTATGTAAAATAATTTCCAATATTGCTAATATATATATATATATATATATATATATATATATATATATATATATATATATAATTCGGCACTTATATATTATTATTATATATAAATATTGTCAAGATTCTATCTTTAAAACGTAAATCAATTAACAATATAAATATATATATATATATATATATAATTTTCGGCCAAATATATATATAATTATTGTCAAATATATATTTAGGGATAAAATATATAGACAATATATCTTCTTAATCTTTTTAAGTAACCAAATCCTATCAATATATCTTTATCCCTATCTTTTAGCAAAATATATTGATAGTTTATATATATTTTACTATATAATGTGAATCTTTCCTTATCTTTCCAATTTATAGATATATTGTCTTCTTTTAATAAAATTAAAATATGGTAACAAATATATCTATTATGTTAGGCCGGTCGAATTTTACTACTTGCACCCTAAGAAATTAAAATTTTTTACCTAATAATTCACCTAGGGTTTCGGCCATAACACAAAAAATTGGTAAAATTGTCAAATTTTAAGATCAAACACAACTATGATCATGAATCCAACAAGTGTTCTTGATAAAACTCATCGTGTTCTTGAAGATCATGAACCTCAAACTTAAATTTAAATAAGAATTTTCGGTTTTGATCTATAAAAACATGTCAATTCCGAAAATTTTAAGTTTTTAAAGATCAAACATATAAAAATTCGTTTAAAAATTTCGGATTACTCATGGTGTTCATCATAAAAATTTCGGTTTTTATAAAATTTTCAAGAACATCAGTTTATCAAAATTTCAAGAACTCCTAACACTAGCTCTAATAAGTAATACTACGGAATGCTAAACGTGTACTAGTAAGTAATCTAATTACGCAGCGGAATAATGTACACATACCTTAATAGCTTTCCTGCTCAAGAACGTTGTGGAGGGAGTTCTGAACCTCCGGTCGGAACCCGTACAATTTCTTCGTGAGAAGAAGTCCTACGCAGTATAAGCTCCACAGCAAATCCTCTGATCGATTCTTCAACGGGGACAGAACCTCTGACTGAATGCTCGGAAGCAATTTGGCACACCAATAGTGGTGTTTATGGGGCCGGCCGAAACTCACTATAGAGAGAAAAATGGATTTCTCTCAAATCACAACTTAGGAGAAGTTGTGATCAAGGTATGTTTTGGGAGTGACCCGAAGACCTCATTATATAGTGGGAGGAGGAAAAATCATCCTCCCTACTATTAAGGTTTCGGCCGAACTATGATGTGGGTGGGAGGCCCAATTTTGGGCCTCCCATTTCACATTGGAATTGGGTCTGGCCCAATTAGCCCTAATGTGACATTTACCTAATTATCTTAGGTAACCACATATATTAACGGGCTACCAATTACGGCGCCACGTCACCATATGCTAACAATATCTTCCCTGGTTATCGGACAAAGATACCGGTAAGAAGAGGCGGAATGACTCCTCAGAAACCACTGAGGAAAAGCAGAAGACTTCAGAACCCGCAGTTTGTTCCTCCAAGGCCGGCTAAGAAGTTGGTGATGTCAATTCATGATGATATGGAATGAGGGAAGTAGGAGGAATAAATAGGTTAACGGTGGTATGTCTTATTGGAGATGTCTAAACTCATTAGGAAGTTTGTTATGTGTTTGTGGGATATGTGTGGACTCCTTTTGGATGTTTGCTTTGGATGTTGGTTATGTTTAGACTAGGATAGCATAACTATGTAGTTTTGTGTGATACTCCATATTGTATCATGTTGACAAAGAGTATCACGACAAACTATTTTGAGAATGACTTTGTTCAATATTTTGTGTTCAGTTCAACTTTCAGTACTACCTTGTGGTTTATGAACAACAGGCTTTTAGGGCACGTTTGATTGCCGGTATTGCGATATCATAATACCGGTATTAGCTAATACCGTGTTTGTGTCAACTTGGTATTGGTATTAGCTAATACTTGGTATTAGCTAATACTCAATTATAGAAGGAATTTGGTATTAGTTAATACCATCTAAAAGTAAAGCATTAGCTAATACCAATCTCCTAATTACCAATTTACCCTTGTAATATATGGCAAACTCTCACTGTTTACATCGTAGCTTCGGGCCGGACCCCGTTTACATCGAAACTTCGGACACGGGTCGGGCCGAGTCATGTTCGGGCCGGGCTGGGCGGTTCGGGTCGGGCTGGGCAATTCGGGCTGTTCGGGTCGGGCTGGGCGTTTCAGGCCGAGTTGGGTGGTTCGGGTTGGGCTGGTCAGTTCGGGCCGGGCTGGGTGATTCGGGCTGGGCTGGTCAGTTCGGGCCGGGCTGGGTGATTCGGGCTGAGCTGGTCAATTCGGGTCGGGCTGGGTGGTTCGGGCCAGGCAGGTCACTACGGGTCGGGCTGTGCAATTCGGGCCGGGCTGAGCAATTCGGGTTGTTAGGGTCGGGTTGCTTTATGTTGCTTTGGTTAGTTCGGGCTAGGTCCGGCTAGAACGGGCCGAGTCGGGCTAATCACTTTTTTCAATTGTTTTGTACTATTTTCTTTATATATATACATATTTATGCATTAGCAAAAATAGTTTTTACTATTTATACATAAATTTGATTTTTTTTTTATGAAAAATATTATTTTAAATAATTGAAGTTACTTTTTTTTGTTAAATTTTATCTTTGTTAAATTAATCATATGTAAAATATATCTTCATTGAAAATGCAAGTAAGGGTATTTAGGTTTTTTAGTCATTGTATTAGGATTTAGGATATCCTAATACATGGCTCAATCAAACATTGTATTAGCTAAGCATGTATTAGCTAATACCGGTATTAGGATATCTCAATACCGGCAATCAAACGTGCCCTTAATGTCCAGATTTACTACCTTGTTTTGTGGTTCAAAACAGTAAAATTTTCAGACCTTTATTCAACAGCTGTCAAAACTCCAGACTTCTAATGTCCTCAATTTTAAACTTTCGGACCAGTAAATGTCACAACAATACAATTTTCAAACCTTGATTATCAACAGCTGTAAAACTCCAGACTTCTAATGTACACAATTTTAAACTTTCGAACCCCTAAATGTCACAACTGTACAATTTCAGACCTTGATTATCTACAGCTGTAAAACTCCAGACTTCTAGTTTCCACTATTTTAAACTTTCGGACCACTCAATGTCACAACAGTACAATTTTCAGACCTTGATTATCAACATCTGTAAATCTCCAGACTTCTAATGTACACAATTTTAAACTTTCGGACCCCTAAATGTCACAACAGTACAATTTTCAGACATTGATTATCAACACATGTCAAACTCCAGACTTCTAATGTCCACAATTTTTATCTTTCGGACAATACAATTTTACTGATCTTAAACAATACAATGTTGACATTTGAGCTTAAACATAACAGTAATACACAACATCACAATTTTATCCATAACAGTAATACACCAGACATTACAATTTGACACTATCACACACTTGATAGACTTACAACTGATAAATACCTAAATCAAACAACAGAAACATACCACATAATGTTTCACTTAAAGATAGAATTTTCCTACAAATAGAGCACCTATCACTGACATACATAAGCAACAAATTACAATGCGATACATCCTCTCAAGTCGGTTTAGTTTTGCTTCGGCTTCAGCGAGTTTTCTCTCCGCCATAACAGCCATCCTACTTGACTGAGAACACATCCCTTCTTCAACCCATTCGAAAAAGCAACAATCGTCCCCTTTCCTCCCCTACAGCAAGAACAAACCAAAAAACAACTAAATTATACAACAACCATCAACATGAATTACTTTTAACAATCAACAGCCAAATTATACAACAATCAACAACCAAATTAATAGTTTGCATTAAACTGACATAATGTAATGTCCACAAAATCGAAATCATCCCAATTTTACAGAAATTGAACAATTTCAAGATCAAATTGAGGTTCAATTTATCGTAATTGGGCATAATGGACAATATCCCCACTCACCCAGCCCCAATTGAAATCTTACCGTGTAAAACAGGCACCCATAGAATCTCCGGCCAAAATTTCCACCTGTTCCCGACGTTCTCACCACTGCTGTAACGTCGCAGCGACACATAACCACCTCACCCGAGTTACAACATGCATTCCGACGCGAAATCGACCGGCTCTGGCTCGATTCGGACGACAACCCAATCTCCCTCATCTCAGTAAAGCAGTGAACGGCGGTGGAAGAAGGCAGCACCAGTGACTCCGGAAGACTGGGAATGCGAGCTCCTGGTGACGCGGCGACTCTTGCGGCCCTTAATTGCTTCACCAGGAACCCTAATTTCCTAAAACCTCTGTTCTCTTATTTCCTTCCTTCCCTTTCTCTTCTTTCCTTCTTATTACTCCTCAATTTTTCTTTCTCAATTTGTTTCCACGTGATCCTGCACATGTTGAAGTGTTTAAATTAGTGACAGGGGTATTTTTGTCTTTTCATGTTTATATTAATTAAACTTTTAATGAATTCAAATATTGCAAAAGGGTATTTCGGACGTTTCATGTGGTTCTATTAAATTTGACATAAAATTTGGACGAAAAACCTCAAAATCACAAAGTCCAAACTTCAGACCTCAGTTATCACCTTTTCAATCTTCAGACCTCTCAAATTCACAAGGGCCAATCTTCGGACCTCTTCTAGGTTATTGACCCTATTATTTATCCATTGGATGAAATAAACTGTAATGATAATCATGTGCGAGACCGATTGGATTAAATTGTATTAATTCAGAAATGAAATGATTATTGCGCCTCGCGCTAGTGGACCTCGAAAGAGGAACACATCGTTTCAAAGTATGAATTTAATAAAGAAGTGTTTAAAATGATGATGTGCTGAATTTTTGTTTGCATTCATTCGGAAATAACTTATTGATAACATTTACATCGGTAGAAAGTAGGCTTTGAAAGCTACTACGACCTTGTAAAAATATCGACTGACGCATAAGGTGAAAACCTAAAATGCTCAGATCGGAGATGGGATAAAATCTCTGAAATAAGTTAGCAAACGAAGAAGGATGAAGTCAGTTAAACGATTTTCCTTTTGTATGCCTTGAACGATAAGTAAGGCTAAGCATTCCAATCAAATGACACACTTCTATAAGCATAGTTCAAAACATAAATGTTATAGTCATTTCGTCACACGTTCCCTATGGGATGATGACAAAACGATTCACGTTAATGTAAAACTATGTTCCATTGTAATCGGTAAGACACGCCGCCACAAAAGCTGAAGAATGATAATGAGCTACTCATATCATCATGCGGTATTAATTTGCGCATTAAACACGTATTTAGGACAAGAGTATGTTACTACTCTTTGAAAATACAGGTTTACAGCTTAAAGACATGGTACTGTGGTCGAACATGTGACATTACATACTTGAGGACGAATTTTCCAATGCATTGACAATTCAGAATAATGAGTCTTGATCAAATCAGGAGCAGGATATTACAGACATAAGGTCCCACTTAATTCGAGTGGGAGAGATTTGAACCGGCAACTCAAGTGAATGACATGGTAAATGATAATGAGAACATTTTCATAATACCAGTGGGAGGTCTAAACACCTACCACAAGTAATCACTGTTGTTGTTTGGACGAATCAAGTAGAACCTGATTATCGTAATGCTAAACCGAGGATGCCACAACTACCTATACTACCCATTGTTCCCAGTGGGAGTGATCCAACAAACTTGGTTCCAGATCCTAGTGATCAAGGAATTCATCTTGGAAGTAAAATTCTGAGACCAAGAAGTCGTACAAGGAAAGTTTTTGATTATGGTTAAAGCACTCATCTTGTACCCAATAGAAGTGATGCTCCGATGAGAAGCATCATCTCGAATGGGAGAATTGATCCCAATTGGAATAAATGCTCCGATAAGAGGCATTTTTCCGAGTGGGAGAGACATTAAGACTCAAAGACGGGATAATCAAGCCTAGACGAAAGTCAAAGGCATCGAACTTCTCCAAAGAAGTATCCCATCTGGAAGAGTGATAACCTCACTCTATCGTCAGCCGACATGCATTGGAAAGACCTCAAGTAGAGAAATGGAAGAAAATAATAAATGAGAGAGATTGCCTGAATAAAAGCCATTAAAGTCAATAGTTGATTTACCTGCTAACCACATGGGCATAATGATAAGGTGAGTCCTGAAAGAAGGCTCACCACTAATGGAAAAGGTCGAGCGATACAAAACTCGACTCGTTGCGAAAGGCTATACCCAACTTCACGTAGTGGACTTTGACGAAACATACTCAACACCTGTGCGTAAAACCACGGTGCAGGGCCATTCATGGTCCTGGTTGCAGGTTTCGATTACGAACCTCACCAAATGAGTATAAAGACCGCATTCCTCCTCAGATACCTGGAGGAGATCTACGTGGAACAACCATAGGGTTTTGTTACTCCTAATAACGAACGTAAAAGTTTGTAAACTCCATAGGTCCATCTACGATCTTGAACCGTATTCTCGGCAATGGTACCGCAAATTCCACGAGGAAATCGTAGGAAGCGGATTTGTGAATTTTCATCAGGATCCGTGCATGTGTTATAAGACCTTCGGGTCTAAGTATGTCATCTTAACCTTATGCGTGGATGACATACTTATTGCTATAAATGACATGAGATTAATGAATAAGTCAAAGTCCTGGTTGGCATCTGTATTTGAGATGAAAGACATGGGAGAGGCCACGTACATCTTAGGGCATTAAAATTGCTAGAGATCGGGCTACCCGGAAATTGTGTCTGTCTCAAGAAGCTTATATCAAAAAAATTGTTGAAAAGATTCAGATTACAGGATGCCAAACCCGTGGATACGCCAGTGGTGTTTGGGTGCGCACTGTCAAAACGTGACGGCCCCAAGAACCTGGCAGAGCGTGAATAAATAAAGGATGCAGGATGTTTTAGCATGGTCGGTAATTTTTTCTACGCCATGTAATGAACCTGTCCGGATATCTGTTACGCCGTAGGCCTAGTAGCACGTTTCCTATCAGATCCTAGTCATCAACATTTAAAGACTATAAAACGAGGAACTCTTTATCCAAAAAGGTACTGCCAACTACGAACTGTTTTATGAGGGCAAGAAGTTAGAATTGACCGATTACATTGACGCCGACCGTGGTGCGATCCAAATGATCGTAAGTCCACCACATGAGGAATATTCCTCCTTGTTAATGCCGTCATTTCATGGATGAGCAAGAAGCAAACCTAAGTCGCGTTGTCCACAATGGAATCAGAATTCATAGCTCTCTCTAAGAATGCACAGGAAGCGGCCTGTCTCAAAAGGCTTCTAACTGCACTGCTTGATGGTGATGTTGATAATAAACCTGTGGAGGTCTTCTCTGACAGTCAAGCAGCCATTGCGGCAATTAAGAATCTGAAGTACCGTAGTAGGACCAAACACATTGATGAGAAATAATTTCATGCTAAATTTTAATAGTAGTAGACAATATAATCACTATGGAATACTTGTCCACCAATAACTTGGTAACAGACCCATTAACTAAACAACTACGCAGGGACATATTCGAAAAGCATGTATAACTGCTTGGATTGCGTAGGGTTTTGAAATGGAATGTATATGTGATAGCATTTTGATATTAGAAAGTTTGTAAGAGAAAGAATTGCAACTGAGTCTATGATCAATCGACGTCATAATGTTTTGATTACATCAGATTTACAGTCTATAAACTAAGTCGTAGGAGGACGCAATCCTCTGCCAAACTATGTCAATTGTGGGCCTTACCTAGTCACACAGGTACGGTCGTCTTGCGGTGGAGGAAGGCCTCCACCAAACAAGACTAGCTAAGAGTTAGGGGGGATAAACCTGATTAAGCAAAATGATTATCTAGTTTCGAAGTAACTCGGCGTGATCTTCGTTTTGCATATCGCCGTGATGAACTTCGTTCGTCATTTAACCACATTCTTGGCCAGATGAAAATCTGTGATAGCATGATTGACATATCCCTTTCCTGTCAACCCAAAAGGTTCATGTATGCTATCAATGCGTGCTTCATACTACGCGTGCCACGTTCGACCACGGGGTCACAACTCGGTAGTGCTAGGAAAATATCCTCGTGATTCTGGCGGGCGCAAACTTCTTCACCTCGAGCGTGTGATTGATCCCAGGAGCATTATGAAGAGGCACCTAAAGTATCCTCACGGACTCAGAACTCATATCTAAGGTCAGTGTTACCGCTGAACGGTCTAGACCTCACCGTAAGACGGATGTATGGCTTGGTTTGAGGACACGTATGGATTCCACACATGGTAGGTGGAATTTTGGCATGTAAGTTCATCGGAGCAGTCACGTTTGACGTGGTTGCGACCTCGTCGAAGTGGTCATCTGATCTGCAAAAAGAGTAGGGACACTCAAATCTCAAGGAAAAAATCAAGTACAATTCATCGTACCTGAGCGTCGGATATCCCGAGTGCGCAATTTGTTCTTCGTGCAACTAGATGACTGCACGTTCTTATGATGCCCCATTTGGCCGACACCACTTGTATGTACAAGATACCTATCCAAGGGTACCTGAAAAGACCAAACACGAAAGTTAGTATAAAGAATAAAAGAAGTCATGCATGATTTTTCGGAAAACTTCTAATGTCATTCATTTCATAATTTTGATTACATTTCAGAAAGAATCAAAATTGATGAACTAAGGTATTTTGCACAACATGGAGTTTACTGAGTTTGCTGAGTGCACTATCTGGCTCGAACGCAGGACAGATGCTCAAAACAAGGTTTTTCAAAAAGGTTTTCTTGTCCTTTGCTTAAACTCGAATAATCGCACTCAACTGCACAGTTAAACTTATTTCTCAAAAAAACATAATCAAATAACTTTTTTTACGCTAGCTCATGCGAATGTTGAAATGACAATCTTGCTGCAAAGTGTAATACACCTTGGATAAAAATGAATGACACTTTGAATTTTTTTTAAATGCTCATGCATGCTCGAAAGTTGAAATTCTACTGTTAAATTTTTTTACAATTTACAACAGTTTACCTGAAAGGTACATATGTACAGAATGAAAGGTAAAGTTTTTTTAAAATAATGCAAATGTGATGCATGTTTAAAAGTTCTACGACTAAGAATGTGTACAGTCTATCAAAAAATTATTGTTCCTAAAACAATGCACATGCGATGCACATGAGATGCATACTTGAAATGAAAGTTCTACAGTTAAGAAAATTTACAAGTTATTTGAAAAGATTTTTTTGTTTTTTTTTTAACGAGGAAAAAAAACTAATGCATGTTGGTTGCTCATAAAAAAAAAAAAAAAAAAAAAAAAAAAAATCAGGTGATTTTTTTTTTTTTTGAAAATGATGCATATGAGGTGCACAAAAATAAATACAAGATGCAAACTTAAAAAAGAAAGTTCTACAACTAAGAAAAATTATAATTTACCTAGAAGGTTTTTTTGAAAATAATGCATATTAGATGCACGTCTTTTGATATAAAAAAATCAGGTAATTTTTTTTTAAACAAAGAGCCCTAAAACTAAGAGAGCTTACGATTTATCTAATTTTTTTTTTTAAATTAATGCATATTGGATGCATTATTAAAAATAAAACAATTCAGATAAAAAGCTTTTTTTTTAAATGATGCATATGGAATGCACGTTCAAAATTAGAAGCTCTAATAGCTAAAGAGGAATTACAACTTTTCCTAAAATGTTTTTTTAAAAAGCAATGCATATGAGACGCACTAACCAAAAGTACAACTTACATGAAGATTTTTTTTTTGAAAATAATGTGTACGAAACGCAAGTTTGAAATAAAAAATTCAGGTAAGAGTTTTTTTTTTTTTTAAACAATGCATACGAAATGCATATTTGGAAAGAAAATTTCTACAACTAAATGACTTACTACTTAGCTGAAAAAGTTTTTTTGTTTTAAAAAAAATGCAATGAGATGAATGCATGAGAAATAAAGTTATACAAACAATACTATTTACCTGATAACTTACAACAAAAACATGGATAAAAACGACATGTTAGAGGGGGTAAAAAATGTGTGGCTTTGCTCTACAAGGTAGGTTCCACTAATAGGTTCCCGACACGGTGGTTTCCTCCCCCTGAAAAGGGATCTCGGGACCTACACGAGCAAGTGAGTTTTTCCGAGTCGTACCGGCAGCCCAGCCGCTCCGGTCGTACCCTTACTAAATCTCTGGGTTTAGTTGCCCTGGGTTTTAGGCATTTTGGATATTACACTAAAGTGGTGTGTGTGAATTCAAGTAACACATAATACAAGAAAGAAAAATAGTCAGATATAATAAAAAGAAAACAAATAACTCCACACCTGAAATCACACAAAAACAACCAAGTTAGATCAGTGAAGTCAAAATAAAATTAAAAAATAAAGCTACAAAACTCAAACATGGCAAAAAAGTGAATATATTGAGCCTGAACCCTCTAATATCCCCAGTAGAATCACCAAATTTTCGGACCTAAATCTAACCTAAGGCGATAAATGTATTGAAAACGTAGATTTTTTAAAAGAGTCGTCACTCGTTAATTTATCAAGGCTAACTAGAAACCTAACTTGCCTAGGGGATAACGAATTAAACACCTAAGTCTAAAATCGGTCCACCATCAGAAATTCAAGTTCGGGAGTTCTGTTACGAATTAAATACACGTAGTAATAATCTCGCCCTCTCGGTACTCTAATCACATAATTTTCCATGTTTTTAATATCAAGTTAAACTCACTTTAACATACTAAAATCGACTTTTATTTACCTCAGTTAGCAAACAAGTAATTAAATTACGACCTCATTCTAATTACAACTAGACAAACTATAGCTATATATATATATATATGATCAGTTATTCTTAGTTTAAGTCATTTACACGCACAGGTCAAAAAAGGTCTTTCACACACATATTATATTATATTATAAAGAATTATAAAACCAATAAACTGTACCATACAAGGCAGAGACAACGGACACAAATGGCTTCATGGATTGCGGGGGGTCCGGGTTGCTGATTGGAGATGGATTCATTGTCGGACGAGGCGACGAAGGTCCGGTCGGTGGCAAGATCCTGGGATGAAAGGAGTGGTACAAGACATAGATTAAATGGACATCAACCAAAACACAGTAACGGGCGAACCAGTGGGAACGACGTCGACGGACTCGGGCTGTGGCTTCTATGGGTCGATCAGAAGCGGGGTCGACAGGAGGTGCAAGACTTCCGGAAAGCTGGCTCGGATGAAGCACAGCCAGTGGCGGATCTGTTAATTAAAATGTGGTTACGATATCGAGTATTTTTATTAAGACCCTAAGTTTATTTCTGAAGAAAATTATATCCCGATCCTCATTATTTTGTTGTAAGATCCACATTATTTTGGTGTGAGACACTAAGGTGAGACAATAAGATATCATTAATATTTTGTAAGACTTCATTACTATTTTGTAACATGATTATTCAATCTATCCGGAAAAAAAGTTCATCAATTTTGAGGCTTTTCACTTAAATAGTATATTTGTACATTTTATTATTCATCACTCTTTTGTTAAACTATAAATTTTAGTTACTCTAACCTAATGTATTACAATATGTGGTTCAATAAGAACAAATATATAAACCATAAAATATGTTTGGAAAAGATGGTTTTTAGTACCAATATGTTTTAAAATGTACAACATGTTTCAAAACAATAGTAATTGATACCCGTTTCAACTCGTCCAAATTTTTCGTCAAATACGTTTTAAACTTACAAAATTAACCAAATACTTTTCTAAATATCTAAATCAAGATCTAATTGTAAGTTTTACAAACCCTAATTGCCAGGATCTTGATCATGCTTTATGAGGGAAAATATATAGAGAGGTATGACTTACCCGATAATTGATTTCGATTCCTCCGATCTTACTAGACTGCCAATTCGCTTCTCTGTAGAACGGTTCTACTTCTCTCCCTTGTCCATCCTTCTGTCAGAGACCAGTTGATGGAGAACTGTTCTTTCTCTCTGCGTCAATAACTGGCAGGGAGAGAGGACCGTTTATAATATTAACCCTTTAATCTGGTACGTCCATCAAGTGACCAATTGAACGGTCTAGATTAAATACATTCCATAAAGACATATATTGATATAATATAATATAATACATTATTCAATATATCTATATTCATTAATATTATCTGGCCACATAATTAGAATATATATTGTAACATTAAATATATATTCTTACATTCTCCCACTTGGCCAGATAATTACATAAGTCTTACATCTTTATGGAATAACATAAGGCGCGCGTAAAATCTAATCTTTCCGTTCATCATAATCACTTACATTCAATAATCTGTAAATGCGGGTTATGGCGGTCATACACTTATTTAAGTAGCATACTCCCTTCCATATACCACGACAGTTACATCTTATCAAATGTAAGCCTGTAAGTAATATATATAAACACATTAGGGTCCGAGTAAGGCTTTGCATAAGGTTTTCCGTTATCATAAACTTTATGTGTACACAATCATAATTAACAGGAAAACATTGGAGTCAGAAACATATCATTGAGCTCAGAGTGTCAAACATCATCGTCATCAGCTTTACAACTAAGACTCATTATTTGCATGCTTCGTTTAATGTCATTAGTTGTAAACATTCATTTAAGTACATCATTGTCAGCTTGGCCATTATACTGACAGACACTCTTGTTTCTGAACTTTCTTCTTAACGACAATAAACTTTCATTCCATAAGTTTGCACCTTTAATGCTTGTCGTTTTGACGAAGAAATAACTGTGGCATTATTACGATAAATTATTCAGCGACTTGGTAACGGTGTCGACAACCTCAAGCCCTGAAATAAGTCCCACAGTTCTTAATGCATGATAAACATGCTAAAGCCTTACTTTACATTATTGATAACGACAGATAATTACCACTTTTCTGTAATATTGCTCCAATACATAAAAGGAACAATTAATTAAGAGTGGACTTTCAACTGTCAAGATATCCCTTAAATCTGAATCTACATGAACATAAATGCATTCACATGTTCTTGTAGGTGCATTAGGACTTTATTTGCAGCATTCGAGAACTATACTCCCTCTTTAAGATCATTTCAATGTGAGCTTTCTGAGACAATCCAATTGTAACTGTGACTAGATTAAAATTTTAATTTAATCTTAGTCACATAAATTGTCTCTCACATTAACTTTCATCTTAACTTCAGATAGTACATAATCATTTAAATGTGAGCAAGATATAATCAATTATACAGGTAAAATATCTACTTACTCCCACTAATCTTACGGTTCATACGACTGTAAAGTAACTTACTAAACCATTCGTGGGAAATATTTATTTTATCCTATAAATTGATTTCTAAAATGACAATTCTTTAATTGAGAAATATAAACTTCATAACATAATATATTGTGAGAATGAAACCGAAAAATATTTACTACCATCTAAGTCTTACGAGTAAACCAACTTCCAAAATAACAAGTTTTTGTAATGTCATTCTAAATGGTTTAACTTTATCAGATGATTGTACTATTCTTTCTTCATGGAGTATCATGTCTTTCGAACATTATCCCTTATGTTGAAATTTTCATTCAACTGATGGAACTATATTCTAATCCATGTGAATAATGTATTCATACAGATAGACAATGTCTATCATTTACCATAATATCCACATCTTATTATTCAGACACTCCGACTAATTTCATTATTCTTAAGATTAACATAACTGGTTTCTACAATTTTCGGACTTCAGTTAAGAAAGTAAGTCTTTATACCCTTTGGATCTTTTAATGCTACTCCAGAGTAAACATTTCATTCAAGAATCCATTCTTTAATGTGGATCATAAACATTTACTTTACTTTTATTAGACAACCTCAAACATAAAGGTGTCTTAACCAAGCTCCCTTCCAACGCACAGATCAATAAAAGGTTGGAATTGTCTTTATGGGATCTCAGACTTAACTCATACATCCACAACTTAATGTCATTAATGGGTAAAGAAGATTTACTTGTCTAACTCTTAACTGTAACTTTCAAAGTCCGTTTATATTTCCCACAATACTATTTTCATAAATGTATTAACATAGTATATACAAATATATGACATGTTCTTTTGATGAGTCTTACTAATGAACTAAATGTCATATCATACTTTTATACATTTCTCATGAAAGTCACCACACATAAAGACATTATAAGTTTTCACGTTTCTATCTAATAGCTTACTTTTCATCAAGAAAATCACTCAGCAAACAGATATAGTCATGACATGAATAACACTAATATGCTTAAATTCATAAGTGCAAGAATATATACAATTATCCCCCTATTCTTGACACTTATTAATTTTCCGTATAAATAATCATGCAATAGGCGAGATATACAAAATATTGCATTTTATTCAGGGTCAATAACCTGGGAGAGGTCTGAAGTTTGGCCCTTGTGAATTTGAGAGGTCTGAAGTTTGAAATGGTGATAACAAAGGTCTGAAGTTTCGACTTGTAGATAATAGAGGTCTCCGTTAGTTTTTTCCGTTAAAACTGACGGAAATTGGTCATGTGCATTGCATGTGACCAGAAATAAAAAAAATTCCAAAAATACCCTTCTTGTATCTCACATGATTGAATGAAAAGACGAAAATGCCCTTAAGGCCACCACCCAACTCCAGCCACCACCACGGCTCCGGCCGGCCACTACCCAACTCCGGCGACCACCACTCTCTCCGGCGACCACCACCCTCTCCGACGACCGCCACCACGGCCCCAATTGGGCCCAAATCGGAGCCACCGGCCCCGATTGGGCCCAAATCGGAGCCACAAAGCTCCGATCGGAGCTCGGTGGCTCCGATCGGAGCTATGTGGCTCCGATATAGGGCCACAGAGCTCCGATTTGGAGCTCTGTGGCCCCAGATCGGAGCCACAGAGCTCCAAATCGGAGCCACAGAGCTCCAAATCGGAGCTCTGTGGCTCCGATCTGGGGCCACAGAGCTCCGATTTGGAGCTCTGTGGCCCCAAATCGGAGCCACAGAGCTCCGATCGGAGCCACCGAGCTCCAATCGGAGCTTTGTGGCTCCGATTTGGGCCCAATCGGGGCCGGTGGCTCCGATTTGGGCCCAATTGAGGCCGTGGTGGCGGTCGTCGGAGAGGGTGGTGGCCGGCCGGAGAGGGTGGTGGTCGCCGGAGAGGGTGGTGGCCGGCCGGAGCCGTGGTGGTGGTCGGAGTTGGGTTAGGTATGAACAGGGGTATTTTTGTCTTTTCATCTTTATATTAATTAAACTTTTTATTAATTCAAATATTACAAAAGGGTATTTTTGACATTTCACACGGTTCTGTTAAATTTGACAGAAAATTTGGACGGAAAACCTAAAAATCACAAAGTCCAAACTTCAGACCTCAGTTATCACCATTTCAATCTTCAGACCTCTCAAATTAACAAGGGCCAAACTTCAGACCTCTCCCAGGTTATTGACCCTTTTATTCATGTATGAAAAACTATTGCACTAACCTTTTAGTAGCACTCCTTTATGCATGGTTGACATGTGACTTTCTTGTTCTTCATAACATACGAGCTAACTCAATATCACTTAATGAACACTTTAAAGTGCTCTCATAAATATTGAGTTATCTCTAGTCATCCTTAAGGTCTTTAATCTTGCTCCATAAATTAGTCAACTCAAACTTCTACAAACTATACAACTCAAAACTTAATGGTTGTAAGTTTGTACATACGAGTGACTTATTACATAATTCGTTCTTTCATCCACAAAACTTCATAATTTTCTTTATTTATTGTTTGTGGAATAAACCAAAATTATTCGCATTAACTTAAGATTTACTCTGTTATATCGTGTTTATACTTTATGATTTGACTTTCTACTTAAGTTGTGTACCCATAAGGATACTGTTTAATTGTGTTAAGTCAGGATCTAGTAACTTTAGTGGAACCTGACTTACACGGTTTAGAAAGTCAAACCTATTAAACACAATAACAGAAACATACATGCGAATTAACTATAATAGCTGCAAATTACATACTTGCTCATTCATAAAATAAGCTAATAAGAATAAGCTAATCATTTAAAGTATATCATAATCGACCTTTGGGCAACAACTATAATATACTATCATTAAGTAAATGCCAATTAGTAAATAAACTATTATAGATTCAGATAATCAATAAGAGTATATCATAGTCGACCTTTGGGCAACGACTACAATACACTAATCTTAATTAAATGCCATAACATTATTTGGAAATCATCAAAGTATACTATAACCGACCTTTGGGCAACGACTATAGCACACAAATCTTAATTAAATTCCATAGCATTATTGGACAATTAAAGAAAATCTTCGGTTAAATATACAAGTTATCTTTGGATATACAAATATATAGAACCAAAAGATCTTAATTATCCCATCATGTTTACAAGTTATAGAAAGCGATTCACCTTTGGGTAAATCCTAAAATTCTAGTAACCTGTAAATGTCAATTTATCCAATCATGTATACAGTAATAGGCATTTCATTATTATCATGGATAAATGACAGTTGTATTATATGCATGAAACAAATAAACATTCTAGATTAGCCACTTTGGTGACAATAATCTACTTCAAATACAAGTTCATGCACATAATTGTTGATCTTTATTTAGACATTACTATTGTATTATACGCATGAACAAATAAACATTCTAGATTAGCCACTTTGGTGACAATAATCTACTTAAAATATATGTTCATGCATATAATAATTGATTTTCTTTAGGCATGACAACAAATTCTAGTTCTGTCACTTTGGTGACTAGTAACTAACTATAAAGTCATGCATATAGGCTTTAAGGTAATATTTCAATAACTAAATATAACTCAATATCATAATGGTTATCATCATAGTATTGAAACATCACTAAAGAACATTAAGTTTGGCTAAAATAAAATATTTTAACCCATAAAGTTAATGGTTTTACACCATAAAAATTATAATTTTCATTAGTGATTAGCGGAAGCAATTA
This sequence comes from Clarkia xantiana subsp. parviflora, assembly GCA_036873135.1. Classification (NCBI taxonomy): domain Eukaryota; kingdom Viridiplantae; phylum Streptophyta; class Magnoliopsida; order Myrtales; family Onagraceae; genus Clarkia; species Clarkia xantiana. The sequence goes on along the minus strand of JAPTYO010000012.1, from coordinate 10,142,316 downwards.
TCAAGGAAAATTTATATCCTTCATCATGATTAATAATCCAATCAAAACTTTACGTTCATAAAAGGAAACACTAATTTCAATCAAAACTGAAAACTTAATTCAGATTCTTAGCTAAACTAATAGCTTATACATCATTATTGAAACATAATCAACCATTGATTTCAAATTAGAATCACATAATCTAATGTCATTCATTCATTCATTCATGAATTTATTTATACTATTATAATATGAGATTCTAATCATCATTAAAGCACGTGATGAATGAAACAAGTAAACTTTAAGTTGGTCATTTTAACAACCATAATTCGGATACTATACATGCTAGTAGATGTTGTTCTTAGGATTGCAAATAACGTAATTGCGGACCTAAATAACATAATGAAAATGATCTAGCATGCTATCATCATCATTTATATAAAAGAGGGATAGTATACATACGTGAAATTCCGAAAGCGCTCCAATCAGCGAATTCGCACATACATACGCGATCATATTCATCCATGTGCAATTTGTGGACAATGAAGAAAACCAGTTTCACTTCGAAGTGGCACCGTAGCCGTTCCACTCCAGGATCGGACCACTCCGGCGACAAATTAGAATGCAACGCCACGCTCCACCGATTACATAGACAATAATTTGTCCATGATCATCGACACAAATCATGAAGAAGAAAGGAAATCATTGTATTAAAGGAGATGATCCATTTGGTTTGTTATCAGAATCAGAATTCCATGGCAAAACCAACCAAATGATTAAACAAACTCTAATTAATTTCACCGATTTATTCCACCGAAACAGACAGATTAACCAATTCCATCAATCCACAGCGGCAAGGCTTCCAAGTCAATTCAAGGAATTAAAAATTCCAACCCTAAACCATGGAAGTTTAGTACAGATAACATGCATGAGTAATTGGCTAATAGGGTTTAATGGCTTCCTAAACTTAAGCGAAGCAATTCAAGCACTTCATGGAATTTAAACAATAAACTAAGGAGAAGGAACTCCACCAATATCACCAATATAAAGGATATAGATTCAATTTGAATTCCACCGACAATTACAATAATTTCATAATGTAATATCGGAGAAGAAGTCTGATGATTATCAAGTAACCGTAACTCAATTTTATAATTATATACCAACAATTGCAGTTACGGTACACAATTCATGAGTGCGATTCAAATCTTTGAGGACCATTTAGTAGAACGTGATCGGGTAAACAATTCGTACAGGTCTCCACCTCCAATTCATACAATATGTTTACTAAATTAAACACTAAACCGTGACGATCAATAATCCAACATAAAGACATGATCAACAACGCAGGCTCTGATACCACATGTAAGTTTTACAAACCCTAATTGCCAGGATCTTGATCATGCTTTATGAGGGAAAATATATAGAGAGGTATGACTTACCCGATAATTGATTTCGATTCCTCCGATCTTACTAGACTGCCAATTCGCTTCTCTGTAGAACGGTTCTACTTCTCTCCCTTGTCCATCCTTCTGTCAGAGACCAGTTGATGGAGAACTGTTCTTTCTCTCTGCGTCAATAACTGGCAGGGAGAGAGGACCGTTTATAATATTAACCCTTTAATCTGGTACGTCCATCAAGTGACCAATTGAACGGTCTAGATTAAATACATTCCATAAAGACATATATTGATATAATATAATATAATATAATACATTATTCAATATATCTATATTCATTAATATTATCTGGCCACATAATTAGAATATATATTGTAATATTAAATATATATTCTTACACTAATAACTTATATAAGTGTTATAATACTGTCTTGACTCGATTGAGACTCAATTGATCTACAACTGGTTCTAGTCTAATTTGACTAAATTGTAACATTTGCACAAGCAATTATGACTTATTTGTGCTACTTTAAAATCTACTTACTTAGTATTGTTCATTTGAAAAATATTTAACGACAATTTTGAATAAGTAGAGGCAAAAATAACTATTTTTATCGTGTTAAAACATGCATTTAAATCAAAGAAAACTTTAGGAAATAATTTATTTTCATAAAAAAAAAAAAAAAAAAAATTTATACAACGTAACCACATCGTGAACCTTCTGGATCCGCCACTGAGCACAGCGGATCGTGATGCATGGAAGGTCTGGGCGGCAGCAGTAGCTTCGGGCGGGAGATGACAGCGGCGCTGGTTTGGGCGGAGTGGACGGCCTGGGCCGCGGAGATCGAGTCGGAAGTTGCAGCTCCGGCAAAGACTTCAACCTGTAAATAAAATAAAATGACGGATGGAGAGAGAGAGAGAGAGAGAGAGAGGCGGTCGTAGGCGGGAGGTGGTCGAGATGATCAATGGCGGCTCCTGCTCTAAGAGGAAGAAGACGATGGCTGGATCACGTTTAGATGGACTGGGAGCAGAAGGGTGACGGGGCAGCAAGGGAAGGATCTGGCGCCGAGTCGTGGAGTGGGGACCGGTGGTGCGGAGGAGATGACGGTGGCCGGACAGACAAGCGACTCTAGTCGAGAGCGAAGTCGACGTGGTCCGTGGAGGAGATGCCCGGCTAGTGTCCACGATGAGCGATCCAGCGAAGATGGAGAAGATGACTTTGTCGTGAGAAGAAAATAATAATAATAATAATAAAAGTTAATTCCAAGACAACAACATGAAAGTTAAGACTTAATATGCACAAGATACGAAATCATGATTATTTTCCGAGAAACTTGAGCTGCTTCTCCCCCCCCCCCCCCCTTGTAATCCCACCATCTATTTATACTAATCTAAACAAAAAATATTTTTGATTTATTTTCCCAATAAATGCTAAATAATCAGTAATTTAATACTAAATATTCAACAAATATTTTATGCAATAAATACAAACAACTATCCTAATATTGCCCTGAGCATCATTGGAAGTTTCGCGACTTGCCATATTTAGACATTTCCTCATTTAGGTGCAACACATGTCACGCGTGTCGCGCATGATCCAAAATTAGGTGTTTACAGTGGTTGTTTTAATTTGAATCTAGGGGTAATTCCGTCACTTCATATTTGTTAGACGAGGCAATTCCGACTTTTCGCAACATTCTGTCAAAATTAACAGGAATTTTGGACGGAAAACCAAATTTCAACAAAGTCCAAACCTTAGACAGCCCTTTTTAACACTTTAAAGTTCAGACACCAGATTTCAACTTGGGCCAAATCTCAGACAGTTTATTAGTTATTAACCCTTAAATTAATATTACTGCCAGATTTTCATCTCTTACTATGTCAAAATTTTCTATATTTGGATAAGTCTATGTTCTTTTTCTTGGACATGTTATGAATTCACCCAGGAATCTATGAGCAGCACTGTTGTTAGTGGTGAGCGTAGCCCACTTGAACTTGTTTCCACCAACGTTGAGACTTGCTCGTATGTGGATCTTATTGAGATTTCGCCCTTTACTCCATCACTTGAATGTTCAGAGTAAGAGCCATCTTTTTTTTCCGTTGATGTGAATTACAATAGAGAAGGACTCTAATAGATTGCCACTTCTCTTCAACTTTTGCCAAGGGAAAGGTCCTCGAAGATCATGGTTTCTTCTAAACCAACTTTTATCACCGGATTCGGAATTCATTTTAACAACCTCTTTGTGCACTTCAAAATCTACAAGTGGTAGCAGTTATGTGGTGCTCAACCAAGACACAAAAGAAGCTCGACATGAATTGGTCAGACAGAAACGTGATTCAAATTCACTCATAAATTTGTCTCAACTAATTGTGCCTTCAAATGACATTCATGCTTCAGTGGCCAGTCTCTAGTCATCATCATCTAAATCATCGGGGGTGCCAGGTTCGTAGAACCTGTATAGTAATAAATAGAACTCGTATATGCCAAACTTCTCATGTTGAAGTGACCGCACCAACCATCCACAAGAAGGATCTTACAACTGCAGAAGATGATGATATACCAGAAATCCTCCTCCTAGAAGCAGCTTCTTCTACACCAACAGCTAAATCCATGGCTAAAGTACACTCCCCAAGTCGAAAACGAGTTTCTCCTCCGCATGGCCACCACATGTTGCATCAACAAAGCTTCTTGTCGTCCGTAGGGGGGTTGAGGACTGGGCGCAAGTTTATACTCAAGGTTGTGCCACCTCTTTTCACCCCTTGCTTTCAGTCCAATACTCATATTCAAGAATATGATCACATTTTCAGCAGTAAATGAGGGTGAGTTTTGCTTATTCTTCAGTTGAAACGACACATGATTCTTGCTCTTTGCTTGCTTTCTTATTTCAGTTTGCTAGTTTTGTTACTAGTAGTATTTATGTGTTGTGTTTTGCTTATATCTATATATCTACCTACCTTGTGAAATAGGTGTTGCTGGTCTGGGTTTGATGATGCATGTCGTAACCACATGCATTCATTAACAAATGTGCTTGCTATGTCCGATGACTCTACCCCATATTGCTCTGGTATCTAATTGCTTGTTTGTATGTTTGTTTGTAGCTTATTATATAATTTATTTATTTTTAAAGAAAACCTCAATATTTGGTGAACATAGCAGTACATTTGAAACAATGCTCTCTCTGTTGAACATATTATTATTGGTTGAGGAAACTTATGTTGAACATATTATTATTGGTTGAGGAAACTTGTATCTTAAGTAAAGCAAAAAAACTCTGCAAAATGAAATTTGTTTGATTACAGTGGTGCACCTTGTTGTTGCAATGTTGTTATTGCCATACATACATACATAATCTATAATGAGTTACTCATGAAATGTCTTGTCTAGCTTGATAGGAAAATACAAGAAGCAAATAAACGATAGACAAAATGAAAATATATATGTTGGTTGGAACAGATAAAAATGTGACTATAGGACTGATTGACTTTTGTTGTCTCACCAATACAGTAATAATATCCCACCAGTAGTTTTGTTGACATGACACTAAGAATTAGGTAAGATGAGAGCAACTCCATCCATAATCCAATAGCAATGACTGAAACAATAGGATAATAATTGTTCACAATATAGAGCACCCTCCTTTTTTACTCTTTTTCTTTTGTTTAGGGGGTTGAAGGACAACCCTTATTGCTTGATCGAACACTGATTTCACATTCTGTATACACAATAAAACATCATCATCATCATCATCATCATCATCATCATAGTTGTTGAAACCATAAAAATGTTATATTTTATCTTAATAATAAAATATTAAAAACCAACGGGTATAAAATGTTACGCATAGAGCCCATGGCTTAATAGACCTGGCTAGATGACTAATCATGTTCTAGATTCCAAATCAGATCATACAATTAGGTAATATGAAGTTTATATAGTACGCTCTGAGTATGACGTTTTCCAATCTATATGTCCTAACTCAACACACATACACGAGTTAACGTTAACAGTTATTTATTTATATATTTATTTAGATATAAAAATGTTAAGTCACCAAGAAGACACATGTAGCAGGTAGCAGTATCTAATTGATAATTTATTATACTTGAATAGTAATTTTTATATGTTTGTCTAGTATTGACATAGGTAGATGTAATGTACCTGTTGAGATTTGGCACTGCACTCAATATACGCAGGTGCTTCTATGAGCTTTTTTAACTCTTCTCCCTTAAGAATAGTGGTGAGAGATTAGTTATTAAAATTTATATTGAATACATATGAGCCCAAATAAAGAAAGAAAGATAACCTGTGCAGTTGTAATTGGTACTGCACCAGGATGGTCTTCAAAGAATTGCTTATCATCGCGTAAATCTGATCATGAACAAATTAGACAGACATTATGCGATTCATAAACCCGAACGATTCACAATAACTAATCTTACCAATTTTTGTACCAACGAGAATTATGGGCACGCCAGGCGCATAATGTTTCAACTCTGGAATCCACTGATAACAAAACCAAATAAATAAGTAAATTTGTATCATGTATCTAATTACTGCACATATGAAAGTAAGATACCTTCTTAGAAACATTTTCATAACTAGCCTTGCTTATAAGAGAGAAAGCTAGGATGAAAACATCTGCGCCGCGATAACTCAATGGTCTTAACCTGTTGTAATCCTCTTGTCCTATTTTATTTAATTGAAAAGCTTAGTATAACTTTCATTATTTGTATATGATATTATTAACCACCAAGACTTAAGTAAAAGTATATTAATGAATTACCTGCAGTATCCCATAATCCCAGATTTACAGTCTCCCCATTGACAACAACATTTGCACTGAAGTTGTCAAACACAGTTGGCACATAATCCTGCATGCATAACATAGATTTGTAATTAATATATGGTATATCAAAGCTGTGGATACTTAAATTTATCAAAAATGTTGGCGTAAAAAGATTAAATCATGTGTTCACATATTATCTTAAAACACATTTTAACCAATGTAATATTTATTTATTATTATAAATAAACGATTTAAATCATGCAAAATTACACCATTAGCATATAACATTAAACTTGACACAACTAATCTTAGACTGGATATAGGTGAAACCTGATACAAATCGAGAGAAGACAAATTACATTATGTTATACCTACATATATATATGATGATTCTTTCAGGTTAGTCTCACCATAAATTACTTTAGAGAAAAATCCATGAATCTTATCACCTACATGTTATTTCTCGATAAATGTAGATCATAAAAGAGAATATAAAAAAAAAAAAGTAATTTCAATTGAGCAGTATAACTCAATTAAATTAGATCTCTTGTTAAATTGCAAAAAGTAAATAAACAGGGGAGCTTACCGTTGGAAAAGTGTTGCTGGTGTAAGAAATTAGCAGACAAGTTTTACCAACAGCACCGTCACCCACTGTAACGCACTTAATGAACCTCGACGCGCTCATTTTTAAGCTCCAAGCTCGAACAGAATATCTATCTAATCTGACTAGAAAACTTTAAACAATACTAATAAATGCTGTATTCAAATGCCTCTACAGCAACAAGGTTGGCCATTTGAGATTGTAGCTAGGTAGGTGGGCACAAGATTTTAATTCTGCTGAGTTGAAAAAGTAGGGTTGATGGAGGTTAATCTTTTCCAACGAAGCCACAACTAATTTGGTAAAATATTAAACAAAAAAGAGGATCTAAATTAAGAAAGTGACTGCACACAATGAGGAAATAATCGTCGAGACATACATTATTATTGGAGATGAATGGATCTATTCTATTAGATTCTATTATTAGTTAGTAGAGAGAGCGAGTAATTTGTTGAGCAATACACTCTTTGCCATTCATCTTTATTATTTACCATAATACAACTTATTAACCAACCACGTGTACTAACGGAAAACACTTTTTTTTTTTGCCATATTCCACATTTTTTACTCGCAGAACTTTATTGAGGACAAATAGGCTTTAGATGAGCTTGGTAATACAGAGACTTGCTAATTAACAAAGGGTTCAGAAGCCCACGAGGTCGGTCTGAAATACCATCTCCCATCACAAAGGTTTATGATGCAGCGTGATAGGGTGGAGGGGATCAAACACTCGTTGATTCTAGGGGAATGCCGAGAATTTGATGGATAAATGGCGCAAGAATTCGTTGATTCAGAAGAATGCCGAAGAATTGACGCATGGTTGAGGAAAACCTCTATTTTTTTCATTAATCAATAATTTGAATGTGAATGACGGCTAACATAGTCTTAAATACTGAAAACAAAAACCCTAACCCTAGAAAATTTCGAAATTAACAACTAATTCCAAACAAAAACCGAAAATTGACAAAAGACCTAGAGAAACATGAAATTGCAATTTTAACCCTCTAAACGAAAGAATTTGGCCAAAAACGTCAAACTCCATAGTTTACTATTGGTCTTGCTCAGATCGTCGTTTTTGCATGAAAAAGTGTACTCGCACGCCAAAATCCGACACTTCAACATCTCTCACATCAGTTTAGCCTAGAATTTACATAATCGATGGAGAAATTTACCATTGTATCTATATTTACTAGATGTGACTTAACCGGACCCTAGATAATAAGTAGTCTCATCAGTGTATATAGAAACTCCGTAATGGTGCAATGAAAATTAAAAAAACCATGATTTTTCACATTGTTTGTGAATATGATTAACTGCGTTATTATCATACAGTGCGGTTATAATTCTAAATTTTAAACACGTAATGGTTATAGTATTTAATTCATACTCATAGTTATTACTTTATTGATATTATAATAATAATAATAATATTTTTCCTAAACTCTAATGTTCAAAATTCATTATGGTCGTCAATTAATATTATCTATCATTACTAAATTTTCTTTACTCTTACTAGGTTACTCTAGTTTATCACACAACTAAATCGTCGTTGTTGGAACTTAAAATTTGTGTATTTATATTATATTAGTTTGAATAATTTTATAGTTGTATATGTATTCGGTTATAAATACTATTATAAAAAAATATGTGTATGTACGCAAAATCACACTGAAAATCGTGATTATGATCATGGTTAAGATATTAAAAATGAACACGTAATGTTTATAATATACATTCATATAAAAAATAGGGATTTTAACTAAATTGGTATCTTGTTGGCAAAAAAAAAACTAAATTGGTACCTAAGCTAACAGCCCAAAACGAATTGGTACTTCCACTAAATTTTGTGACAAATAGTACCCGAGTTAACCTAGGTGTTGCACTGTTCAAATTCCTGGTTAAAACTCACGGAATCGGTCACGTGTGGAGCATGTGACCACCTGGCGCCAAAGACATAAAAAAAAAGACATGAAAAGACAAAAATACCCCTATTGCAAATACTAATAGAAGAAGCTCTCTTCTCTTTCATTAAAATTAGGGATCCGAAATTGAACACCACAAATCTGCGAAATTGGAGACCCCGACTCAAATTGATGTCTTCCATGGCTTCTAGTTCTTCGATGGAGACAAATGTCATTGTGGACTAATTGTCGTGATAAAAACGTCGGGACCCGGGGGGGGGGGGGGGGGGGGGAGGGGGTCGCAAGGAGGTTCTACATTTGCCCTATATGGAATGTAACTGTTTGTCCGTTCAATTGTAGGCAATTTTTTGTTGTTTTTTCCCGCAATTGCTGATTTCGGGTTTCGGATTCGCCGATTACAAAAGAAGCAGGTTGTCTGTATTTCGAATGGTGAGATGTTAATGTGTGTCCTCATGCTAAGAGAGTTTCTGACAAGGTAAAGAAGATGATGGCAGCTGCAGATGAAAAACTTGAGAATTATCAACAAAATTAGAATTATTTTTTTCTTTCAAGAAAATGAGAAGATTCGTCATGAATGTTGGATTACGGGGACGTAATACTACGTAATGCTAAACGTGTACTAGCAAGAAATCTAATCTACACAGCGGAATTAGTACACATACTTTTTAGCTTTCCTGCCCAAGAACGATGTGGAGGGAGTTCTGATCCTCCGGTCGGAACCACGTGCAAGTTCTTCGTTAGAAGAAGTCCCACGCGATGTAGCTCCACAACAAGACCTCTGATCGATTCTTCAACGGAGATGGAACCTTAGACCAGATGTGATGGTGCCGAAATTTAACTAAGGGAAACAAGTGTTCTCAATGGAGATCCTTGTTATTATGAATGAGTGAATAAACCATTAGCAGACACTCTTATATATAGTATTGGTGGAGTTGCCAAAAAACAACTCCAACCAATGTGGTATAGGGTGGCCGGCCGAATTGCATGTATTTTGGGCCTCCCTTGTCAATTACTAATTGGATTTGGCCCAATTAGCCCAGATTTACAATTACCTAATTAACTTAGGTAATTCCCTTAATTAACGGGCTCCTATTACGGCGCCACGTCACCATATGCTAACAGCTCCCACTCGCCGGAATGGGAGGGTGCTCGTTAATCTATACGGTTACGCAATAGTATCAACATCTCAGTCTTCAGTCTTCGTCTCCGTCTCCGAATAGTTCATACGAGGCTTGCCGTGCGGCCGGCGGATACGACGGGCATCGTGCTACTCATCTGTTAGTAGTATTGTAGCGCCCGCAGAACATTGATTCCCTTTCATGAACCAAACTTGTTTGAAATAAAACATGTACCGCACTGTATCCTTGGTCAACTGTTAATTCTCCAATTGCCTAGTTTTCCACAAAGGAATACTTCTCCAGGGCATCCGTACAAGTGTTCACAACCTTCAACTAATATCCGGTTGGCGGCCACCTAGTGAACACGAGAGTCGGTGAATTAAAGGTGAACTTGACCATCCCCATCGCTTATACCCTTAGTCTGACTCAACCGGTTTCTAAGACGTGGTCACTTGGCTGTTTTCTTTGGCACTACGCTCGTACGCCGGGAAGCGAGCATTGAGCCAGACCTTAGGTATAAGTTCTGAGTCTGTGACGATACTTTGGATGCCTCTTCATAAGGCATCCGGGATAATTCACACGATCAAGGTGAAGAAGTATGCGCCCTTTGAATCACAAGGACTCTAGCTAGCACAACCGAGCATGACCCTGTGGTCGTACGTGGCACGCGCAGTATGAAGCACGCGTCGATAACACACCTTGTAAAACCAGGGATGGGATATGTCAATAATGCGATCGCAGAATCTCTCATCTGGCCTTGAATGTGATATATAGTGATGGACAAAGTCTAACTCGACGATTTACAAAACGAAGATTAAGTCATGCTGTTAAGCGTGACAATGTTATCGTTTTGTTTAATCAGGTTTATCCCCCTGATTCTTAGCCAATCTTGTTATGGTAGAGGTCCCTCTCTCCTTACAAGATGACCGTGCCTATGTGACGATGCAAGGTTCACATTCGACATAATTTTGTGGAAGAAGTTTACTTCTTCCTACGACTTAGTTTATAAACCGTAAAATCCGATGTTGTTAATCATTATGACGTCAATAAATCATAAACTCAAATTGAAATTATTTTATTCAATTGAAATATCATTTCAAATGTCAAAACATTATCACTTTTTACAAGCCACACAGTTTAAGCCCTACGTAATCCAAGCAGTTTTACGTGCTTTTCAAAAAATCTCCCTACGTAACGGCTTAGTTAAAGGTTCTGCGACCATATTGTCTGTAGGCAAGCATTCTAAAGCGATTATGTTGTCTTCCAGAACAAATTTAGCATAACTGTATTTCACATCAATGTGCTTTGTCCTACTATGGTACTTTGGATTCTTAACTGCCGCAATGGCCGCCTGACTGTCGGAGTACACCTTCACAGGTTTACTCTTCTTGTCTGTGCCAATTAATGCAGTAAGAAGCCTTTTCAGCCAGACCGCTTTTTATGCGTTTTTGGAGAGGGCAACGAATTCTGATTCCATAGTGGAAAGCACGACACGCAATTGCTTCTTGCTTACCCATGATATGGCAGCATTAGCAAGGAGGAAAACTCATCTTGTGGGGGACTTGCGATCATCCGGATCGCCACCGTGGTCGGCGTCACTATAACTGGTCAATTCGAGTCGATCGCCCTCATAGCACAGAACTTTAGTCGGCAGTACCTTTCAGATATCTGATAATTCATTTTACGGCCTTTAGATGTTGATAACTAGGATCTGATTGGAATTTTGCTACTAGGTCCACAGCGTAACAGATGTCTGGCCGAGTACAGAGCATGGCGTATTCTAGGCACTTTCAATCAGCATAGCATGTATATCCTATTGCGCAAACCATATATTTAAATCCCAGAGCTCAATGCTCGCAATATAATATCCAGCTAGCTTGACTAAGTCAAGACGACAGTTCTAATTATATCAAAATATATGATGCAGAAAGTAAACAATTGCAAATCAGCCCACTAATTTAATCCAGTCCCAAAAACATGCAAGTCCGAGATTCATCCCCATAATCGAAACCAGGCATTAGGGTTTTGATTAAAACCGTGTATTAAAACACAAACCCTAAGAGCACTGTTTGGGCTAATTTTAAAGTTCGAAAAAAATTTGGATTTAAAATTTGACTTCCTATTTTATTGAACAATTTAAAATTTCCGAAAATTTTAAAGAGGTTCGGTCCAAATTTTAAAATCCGGTTCAACTCGGTATATTTTTAAAAATTCCGGTTTGGTCCGAAACGGTTCAATAAAATAAGATAGTGGTTCGGTTTATCACTCAAAACCGGTTATGTTAGGTTCAATTTAGTTACTATGGTCCGAACCGACCCGATTAAGAAAACCCGGATAAGTCTATCCCGATCCGGTTTAGCAATTGGTCCGGCCCATGAACCCTAGGGTTCGGCTGAAATAATTCTATAGGCTAAGTAGGGTTTTAAAATCCACCATAAAACTTAACTTAGCCATCAAGAATTATTAATTATATAAAATAATTTCCAATAATGCTTATATATATATAAAAATTCGGCATATGTATATATATTTATATAAATATTGTCAATATTCTATCTTTGAGATGTAAATCAATAAACAATATAAATATATATTAGTATACAATTTTGGCTGAATTAAGGGGCCCCGGCGAAGGCCGTTAGGCCCCTTAACGATTAACAAACGGCGACTAGGCCCGTTGGGCTAGAAGCTGGGCCGTTAGAAGACTGAGGGCTCCGACAGAAGGAGGCCCCGACATCGAAAGACCCCGAGCAAGTATGGCTCCGATAGGGGAAGGCACTGAGAATATCGGACCTGGACATAGTCGGTCCCGATATGGGAGTTGAAACCACTCCCCGAAACCGAATCCTTAACGACTTAACTTGGGAGCCTCCGATAACGATCGGGGCTCGCCAGTAAGAGCACAATCCCGGAAATCTCGCCATGATCACAGTAGTGATATAATGGGCGAGATATGTGGGATACGAATAACTATACGAGATACAGGGCAAGATACATGGCGAGATACGTGGGATAATGGATAACGATCCAACCGCCTAACCAGGTAACTGGGATGGCCTTTCCCCTATAAAAGGAGGGAAGTTATCCCAGATTAGGGTTACGTTTTACATACACACACATATTACTTGCTCTGTCGACTGCCATACTTACGTTAAGCATCGGAGAGGGATTCTGGGCCACTGCCCTCTATCCCCTTCTGCAGGATTGCGAGGAGCTAAGGAATCCGTCACCGTAACCGGAGCTTCCGCGTGATCCAACATTGTCGAATATATCTTTTAGGGATTAAAATATGTAGATAATATATCTTCTTAATTGTTTAATACTAACTAAATCTATCAATATATATATTAACCATATTTTAATCCATATATATTGATAGTTAATATCTTTAACAATATTATATTAGAACCTATCCTTATTTCCAACTTCTAGATATAGTTACCTATTAATAAAATTTAAAAATGGCAACATATATCTATTATAGATTGTGCCGAATTTTTAATTGCTTGGTGGCCAAGAAAATTAATTTTTTTTACCTAAAACACCCCTAGGAATTTTCGGCACTAACAAGAAAATTGGAAAAGTTGTCAAATTTTAAGATCAAACTCTAACTTGATCATGAATCCAAAACATGTTCTTAATAAAAACTCATGGTGTTCTTGAAGATAATGAACATCAAACTTAAATTGATCATGAAAAATTCGGCTTTGATCTAGAAAAACATGTAAATTTGACAATTTTATGTTTTTAAAGATCAAACACATGAAATCTACTTTAAAATTTCTGATTCTTCATGGTGTTCATGAACATCAAAAATTCGGTTTTTATGAACATCAAGAACATTAGTTTATCAAAATTTTAAGAACTCCTAACACAGGCTCTGATACCACTGTTGGATTACGGGGACGTAATACTACGGAATGCTAAACGTGTACTAGCAAAAAATCTAGTCTACGCAGCGGAATTAGTACACATACCTTTTAGCTTTCCTGCCCAAGAACGATGTGGAGGGAGTTCTGATCCTCCGGTCGGAACCACGTGCAATTTCTTCATTAGAAGAAGTCCCACGCGATGTAGCTCCACAACAAGACCTCTGATCGATTCTTCAACGGAGATGGAACCTCAAACCAGATGTGATGGTGCCGAAATTTAACTAAGGGAAACAAGTGTTCTCAATGGAGATCCTTGTTATTACGAATGAGTGAATAAACCCTTAGCAGACACCCATATATATAGTATTGGTGGAGTTGCCAAAAGGCAACTCCAACCAATGTGGTATAGGGTGGCCGGCCGAATTGCATGTATAAGGGGGAGGCCCAATTTTGGGCCTCATTACTAATTGGTTTTGGCCCAATTAGCCCAGATTGACAATTACCTAATTAACTTAGGTAATTCCCTTAATTAACGGGCTTCTATTACGGCGCCACGTCACCATATGCTAACAATGAAATGGTGAAGCTTTTTCATGAAAAAGAGATGCTTTATAAGCACAAGTTGCAGGTGTATGAAGAGAAAGAAGACTTATAAATTTGTTGTTGTCATACTAGTTCTGTTGTTTTTTTTATTTCTGCATATGGTTTCTAGGTATATTTGGGTAGGATGTTCTGTCTTTTGTTGTTGTTGTTGTAACTGTTTCATTTTGGTGTATGACAAAACTTCGATGTTCTCTTTAAATATATGGGTAGTTCTAAGTGTTGCAATTTGGTACTGAGTTAATATAAATGTTTCAAAGTAGTATTCGTTTTTATCTAGAACTGTTGCAATCTGGTAAAACCAAAACTCACACATTACACCGAAAACGGTTTCATAGCATATCATAATCAAACCATATCATAATTCTAAGACCGACCTAGGACTGCATAACAAAAATAGGGTTCCAACTGTCAACATTTAACTGTAAAGCAACCGTGCCTTACAAAAAAAAAACTACTACCTAGCCTACCACACTCACAGTATATTTCTGGCAGCATCGCTTGAACTGGTAGTCGTGTTCGGTGCCATTCTCAGGTTTCGTCCTCCTGATGATCCCTTTTTCATGTTAGGCTTTCTCTTGCACCTCATCTTCCTTGGACCTACAGATGGTGAAGTTTCAACATGGGATAACTGTGATGGTTCAGTCTGTGCAGGAGCTTCAGTCTGTGCAAGAGCTGTAGGCTTTGGCTGTGCCGGTGTTGGATGGGGCTCAGGTGCAGGCTGTGGTTGTTGCTCATGTTATGCTTGTTGTGCCGCCGCTGTTTGTGGCTCGGGTTGTGGATCTGCAACAACACTTGAACTGGCAACCACAATGACCCCTTAAAAACAACAATAAATCCACATCAAAGCAGTAAAAAAAAAAACAGCATACCGGAAACTAAAAAAATCATGACAAATACAACATATGATACCAACAAACTAGAAAACACAAAAAAAAACACCAACCAACCAGTCAAGCTAAAAAAAAAACCAGCCAAAGTACATCATAGGATACCAACAAAACAGAAAACACCAATAAAAACCAACAAAATACCAGCCAAAGTACAACACATGATACCAACAAACCAGAAAAAATAAAAAACAAAGCAGCAACAAGTATACCAAAGTACAACATTCCAACAAAAACAACATAGGAACCTTACCCAATTCAGGGGACAAGTCTTCCTGTTATGACCCATTTCCCTACACAATGTACATCTCATTGTCTTCATTCAAAACCTGTTTTCTCAGCTTAGTTGCATGGGGTTCATGTTCAGCCCTTATCCTCTTGGACCTCTTCTTCTTGGGTTGATCCATTTGCAAATGAGCTGTCAACTTGTACCCATCAGTCTGAACCCAGTCCACTTTGCCTGGGACCGGGTAGATCACCCCATCATAGAACCTCCTAAATGCATCATTCGTATAGCAGTCATCAATGTAGTCAACAACCCCATAAACCTTGGCTCCTTCTTGGTAGCCACACACTACCTTACACATATCAACCATATCATCCAAAGTAACTGTCACTGGGAATTCAAGGTAATCCACCAGCCAATTATAGCTCACTTTATGCCCATGTTCTTTACCAAAGTACCCACTATGGTGTATCTCACACAACACATTAGATGCAGCAACGTCAGGGTCTTCCGTGATGGAACTGCATATATGAACAACAACCATTTGTCAATTTAGTATCTGAGAATTCAATTTTATGGCCAAAATGGTACATCATACACTTAGTTCCTACACTCATGCCTATATTTTCAGATTCTTCCATGCATTAACGTAGCTTTGAAAATCAAACCCCAAAACGAAACCCAAAGTTCAATTTGGAGCCGAGTAGACTAGCTCATACCCACTCATCCAGTCAAATACACCATAAAAATGCGATTTTTAACAACAAAACATCTTGATCAGACAAACCCATAACACAAAATCAAACCCTTAACGTCTCTTTCAAAATCAAACCCCAAAACGAAACTCAAAAGTTCAATTTGGAGCTAAGTAGACCAGTTCATACCCACTCATGCAGTCAAATACACCATAAAAATGCGATTTTTAACAACAAAACATCTTGATCGGACAAACCCATAACACACCCACCCAAATATCAAGCAATTGGACTTAATTCAACCATTCGTTCACCAACATTGAAAGAGATAAGCAACAAAACGAGATACCAACCTGCTCGGACTAATTGTGAAGTAAAGATTTCACCAATTTCGCGAAATTGCTTCAACAGTACGGTCGGACTTGCAGCAGTAACGACTTCCACCGACTTGAGAGACGATTCCGGCCGGAAGAAACGCGAACTCGCCGAGAAACCTGGAACTGGGCCAAACCCTAACGATCGCCGGGAAGGGAAGGGAAGGAGAGAGCTATGTCTGTTTGGGTGTTGAAGGTGACGAAGGAGTAATGAAAACGGTTCGTTTTCATTATTAAATCCCCTGAGGGCAATTCCGTCATTTCCTATGTCTGGGGAATTTGAATTTAGGAAAAAAAATAGTCACGTGTTTCGCAAGTAATCAATTCTGTGAGTTAACCATAAATTCTAACGTACATCCAGGTTAACTCGGGTATCAATTTCTTACGAAATTTGGTTAAATATGATTCCTAAAACCGGCCCATTGCCGGCACTGTGTACATTGACTAGCTTCTGTAACACGGTTCGAGGACTTGAATGGAATCAATCAGATCGACTCACAAAACGACACCTCTACTCTGCACTTCAGTCTCTCTTCCCCGCCAAAACTTTACCCCCAAATCCACTCTCTTCCGTCCATGTCCGCGCGATTTCGAGCTTAAGCTCTCTTTCTTCGCTAGACTCGGTCGCTTTTGCTCATGGCGAAAAGATACGCCGACGCGATCGTCCTGCTATCGTCGGATGATGACGCTGATAAGACTTTTTCACTGAGTTCGAGGAGCCGTTCGAAGCCAAAGGCGTCTCTTCTTACTCGTTCCGAGCCCAGCCGGAGAAAGAAACCTCGAGTCTCGAACTCTGCCTCCGGTCGGCTTCATCAGAAAAACATCATAGATGAGGTGCGGTCTAATTTCGTAACACGATCTTTTCTTAGGCTTCGGTCACTTCGTATGTTTTGGTCTGCGTCTGACTGGGCGTTTTAGTCTGATTGATGAGCATAGCATTCTTTGCTTTACTTCACTCGGTTGTTTTGTCTAAATTTGGGCGTTGATTTCCCAGTTTCAGTTCTTCGGGGAAGATTTCAAAGACGTCTTCACAGGAGCCAAGGTATCTGCTGGTATGCCCTTTCTGTTTGTTGCCTTTGTGTTCTAGCCTCTGGCATGCATTTTTTTCTGCTCATTATTGAACGGTGCTTTGTGGATAAATTACAAGGCTGAACTGAGATAGGCTTTATAGGTACCGGTATGAAAAATGTATATACATAACATTTATAGATTTCCTCTCCATACTTGCCATGGTGTTTATCCATTTTACCACAATGATAAAATTGAGTTTGTATCAGTTCCAAAATTGAGTGGTTTTTCTTGTTTATCAGCGGGATATTTTCCATTTTGGTAGAGTGGGAGTGTGAGCTACAGACATGTCTGACTACTATCTACCAAACTATAAATGTGTTGAACTTCGCTTTTCTCTAATTTATTCTCCCTTTTTACCTCCTACTCATTCACTAAATTTAATTTTAAAAAGAAGGAAAACCTGAATTAACTCCCTAGCTTTCTTAGATAATTATTATAGATGGTTTATTTATTCCTTTATCCATGCTCTTCCCTTTTTTTCCTGAATGCCAAAGGTACTACTTCCATTAATACGCACCAAGAATGTGTAGGATATATCAAACTTACTGTTCAAAAAGGAAAAATAAATTGTGTAGGATATACAAGATGGGGAAAGAAGTACAACATGTAGAAGAGGATCGGTGAACCTGCTAGGTACTCACGACTCTCCGTGAATACGTTAAAACCCCATCTATATTTCCTTGGTTGCTGCTTTTATTGGGGAACTACCAAATTATAACTTTTGTACTTTCACTTATCATTGTAACGTTTCCATTCTTACTAATGAGTCATGAAGTCAAGTATAGTTGTACTTGCTCAGCGGACACAGAATATTGATGTATGTTAAAGTTAAGAGTTTGAACTGTGATTTGAGGGTTCCTTCTAGGTCAATTAGAGAGGACTTCTGGGCCTTACATGATCTAAGGTGCAAGAAAACAAAGAGATACCTTAGTAAAAGCTCCATGTTTGTGTCTTTTTGTCTTATTGGATTGAGAGAAGTGCCTGGGCTTTTTGAGGGGTGGAAATGGTAGCATAAGTATTCTGGCTTCTGGGTTACTGGATCATGCAATTGAGATGGGAATATGTTTTTAATATTGACATGGTATTCTCCCATTAATCATTTTTTCAACCATTTTTTAAGCTTATAAATAAAATGGTAAAAATATATGGAAGTTGATACCTGTTTGTTTATTATATTCCCTAGCTTACAAGCTCCGTTTGTGAATACAATTTAGGTTTCAGAAAGAGCGAGAAACAAGAATTATGGGTTGATAAGTACAAACCTTCTGGCTTGCAGGAGCTCGCTGTTCACAAGAAGAAGGTCAGCCAAACCTCTCTCCAACTTTGAGAAACTCAGTTGCATTTAGCCTTGTATAGGTATTGAATGTTTCTTGGTTCCATGACACTGATAGGTTGATGAAGTGAAAGCTTGGATCGAGGGAAAAATGTCTCCTTATAAGGTAAATTCTATTGTGTAGCACTATATAGGGTTTTCACAATTTAGTTTATCTTAGGGTTTATTAGGCAAACAGGCCGAACTTTTTAATACTAAACGGATTGATTATCAGAATCTAGCATATCCTAGAATTTTCTTTTACTGTGTAAGTAATGACGGCTCTTATTTTTGCAGAATACGAATGGTAATCATGTTCTTCTTATCACTGGCCAGGCTGGAGTTGGAAAATCTGTAAGTCTTGCTCTGTTACTTGTCAGTTAGACCTGATCGTTTACCCTTGTTAGGAGATGTGAGTTATGATTGTACTCCATCTAACAATTGATGTTTGATTTTGGTATTAGGGAATTCAAATGATTAAGCATGTAATGGCTCATTTTATATTATACATTTCGTCTTTTCAATCTTTGTACTTAATACAATCTGGAAGTTTGATTCATACACGTGGAATTAGCTTCAGCATAGTTCTATTTGCTGTTGAATAGCGTTGGAAAATTCAATTATTCATGGATGAAGGCATAATATGCTTGGTAAAGATTATATATTACAACGTCCGTGGAATAACTAATAGTTTCATGCTTTGGATTTTTTGAATGCTGACTTTAGAGATCTTGTTTTCTCAATCGGCAGGCAACTGTCCGGTGCATTGCATCTCTCCTTGGAGCCACACTATTTGAATGGAATACACCTACTCCAACTGTTTGGCAGGAACATATTTACAGCAGCAATGCAGGTTGGTTAATACATTTGTTGTCTTTCTTCTTTTCTTCCTAGATCTTTGTTATCCTGACATCCTTTAGATACACACTTAGAATACTGCCACTACTACTGTATGTAGGAAATCATCTTAGTTGTGACGCTCTGAGTTGAGTGTACAGAAAACAAGAGTTGAAGGGTTTATTTCTTCTGGGCATTTGTGGCGTTAACAATGTGGGTCTAAATTGAGTATCCTAATCGAGTTACAATTTTTGGCTTTGCATAAGCATATATTCCGGGCATGCTTCATCTGGGTTGTTCCACTTGGTTCTTGAATATAATTTCTAAATATATGACTCTAATGGGGCCAACCTGCATGATTTTGTTGAAAGCTTACAGTAACTTCCCTTTCTCTGTCCTGTAAAACTGTGTACTGATATACCTTCGCATGCAGGAGCATCATATATATCTAAGTTGGAAGAATTTGAGATTTTTGTTGAGAAAGTAAGGAACTACGGACTGCTTTCTCCTGGTCTTGCTGGAAGATCATCATCACCAGTTATAGTCCTCATTGATGATCTCCCTCTGGCGTTTGGCAGAATTGCTTTTAAAAGACTGCAGAACTGCTTACATTTGCTTGTTCAATTTGCCTCTACACCGACAATTATATTGATCACAGATTGTGGTCGATCGGATTCAGCAGATGATACAGCACGCCATCTGGAAGAACTCAGGTTGTTCCTTGAGAATGCAGGAGCTTATAAGGTGATCTTTCCTAGCGAGTTCAGTTTGTGATACGAAATTGGCATTATGTGCTAATGTGACATGGAATTCCTACTACCTTTTCAGATTGCCTTTAACCCGATCACGAACAATTCCATTAAAAAGACTCTTTCCAGAATATGCAGACAAGAGCAATGTGATGTTATTGCTGAACATCTCGATATAATTGCAACTGCAAGTGGAGGTGACATCAGACAGGCCATTACATCATTACAGCTCTCATGCTTTGAAGCAGATCAGGCTCCATGTTCATCACAATCAGATTATACTTGTGCCAGACATGAGGATAGTCCTAGTAGGTTGACTTCACATTTTGGCCGTGATGAGACCCTTGGTCTCTTTCATGCACTGGGGAAGTTCCTGCACAACAAAAGAGAGTCTGAATATACTAGTTTTCAAGGTATGCTGCTTGTGAGAAGTGTTACATTGAAATCTCTTCCACAATCTGATATTGTTGTTGTCCACAGTTTGGGTTTTCTAATGGTACTTTTTTCTGTCTTGTGCTACTTATCCATAAGACTCGGAAGATCCCTTCCCTATCCAAGACAAATTTAGGAGATTGCCCCTAAAAATGGATTCCCCAGAAAAAGTCCTTCACCAAGCACATGGACAAGCAAGACCTATTGCTGAATTTTTACATGAAAATGGTAACTGCAGAATCACTCTTCCTAAACTGGTTCACTTTCCTGGTGTGGGCAATAAATAGCTAACTAACACTGACTTTACTTATCATCTTGCAGCTATCGACTTCATAGATGTGGATGCAATAGACGATGCCTGGACTGTACTTTCATATTTAGTTGATGCAGATGTGCTTTTGAGTAGTTCTCATCGATCTTTTGGTAGAAGTAATGATGCAGAGAGTGTCCTACAATCAGTTGCTGCTTCAATTGCTACACGAGGAGTACTCTTTGGAAATTGTCACCCTTCACCTTCCAGGTTCGTGCTTTAGTTTAATTCTTGAAAGATCCTTCTTGACAAGTAGATCATTTCAACTACCTGGCCAGAACAGGGATATCATTGAACTGCTTCCTGAAATCATTTGTAAAACTGGTTGTTGTGGTTAACAGTGCCTGCTACTAGTTGCCAGAGTTTTCTTTAAAAATAGTAGGGTTAATAACTAAAAAACTGTCCATGGTTTACACGATGTTAAAATTAGGTGTCTGAAGTTTAAAATGTTAAAATGGACTGTCCCAAGTTTCATTTTTGTTGAAATTTGGTGTCTCTGTGCGTCTTTTCATCTCCATTCCATCATTTTCATCAACCCACCAACCCACTCATAATCCATCACTCTTTACTTTTCACAAAATCGTCAAATTTCACCTAAAAATTGAACATTAAAAAAAAAGTTTCTAGAAGAGTGGTGTGGAGCCATTTTCCAAGGACAATAGAGCGAGATTTACTTGCCCGGATGTGACAAACTTTTTAGGTGACGGTCCCGGCAAGATGACGAGAAGGGAGTATGTATGAGAGCTTGAATTTGACAGACGGTTTCGTCGGAATTGACTTCTCTAAAGTAATCACACCGAGACACCAAATTTCAACAAAAATAAAACTTAGGACAGTCCATTTTAACATTTCAAACTTCAGACACCTAATTTTAACAGTGTAAACATTGGACAGTTTTTTAGTTATTAACCCAAAATAGTAGGTTATCAATGTTTGAATGAGAGTAGAGCACATCTTTAAAGAAAGCGTTACATGATTAGGAAGCATACATTCCAGAGATGGTCAGCTATAGCAAAGTGCAGGAGATGGCTGAAGAAGAGTAACGTTGATAGACAAATTTTTACTTGGTTATTAAAGTTTGTTTTGGAGAAGTCATCTGAGAATGGTTGTTAAAATTAAATCGTGTTAAAGCTTTTCCATAAATGTCCAGCGTGATGTGTGTTTACCTTCCTCTTCCATGGCTGTTCTGCTACTTAATCTGTTATTATTATTATATTATACACCTTTGTGTTTTGTACTTGGTATAGGTGGCATTCGATCCGGAAGCCAAAGCTCTGGCAGGTTGAGAAATCTATACTCTACAATAAGGTGAGTTTTGCTGTCGTTAGTATACTACTACTATTGATTTAGTTGAGTAAGCAACTCGAGTTTTGCATTTTATTATATTCATCTTGGTTGTTGAATAATGAGTAACAATTTTGATGGAAGAGAAAATGGATGATTTGGGGTTTTGCTTCGTGGGGAGTAGTAGGTTTGTGTTTGTGTTAAGAAGACGATTTGGTTGGAACTGCAGGAGCAGATGGTTAGACAGAAAGAAGGGTTTGTTGGCCAAGGACGCTGCTCATATGATTTTGCGGTCTTTGCTTCCGAATATTTGCCCGTTTTCAAACAACAGCAGATGATCCAATGCAATAAAGCACCATCACCACCTGTATTTGGTCGTGAGGAGGAGGATGTAATGATGTTTGGGGGCATTGATGATGATGATAGTATGGTTGGTAGCGATATGCAAGACTGCGACTCGGAGATGTCCGATGATGAGATTGAGGAGTGGTGAGAAAAACTTAATTACATTTATGTATATCAGCAGCCGTAACAAGCAAATTGAGCGTGGATCTTTATATTAGATTATTATTATTAAGCTTTCAATACCATGTAAATAAATGGTTACATCTCAATTTGCTAGTTCTTGTTTTACCATTTAGACAATTTGCTTTTTTTGGACAATTTGCTAGCATTGATTCCGTAAGTGGACAAATCACTTAAATTCTGCATCATCTTTAGAAGGAAATAGACACATGGCTTTGCACGAGCGAATAAAAACTGGAAACTGAATGCATCACCACATTGACTGAGTACAGACGCTAAGAAAATGTTTTGAATGAATCAAGGGTAGGAGACTCAGTCACTGGTAAGCTACTAGTGAGAGTTAAAATTTGAGATCTTTTAACAAATGGGAAACTGTTATGAATATATTATATGGATGTTCAATATTACATGTATATACAATCTTCCTTGTTTAGACTTTCTTAGTATTAAATTTACTTCCTCCACAAGTATATGTAATCCCTATATAAGGGCTCCTTATATGTGATAATAAGACATCCTCAAGTTCTCTCATTCTATTACCCATCTACTTTCGTAACACGTTATCAGCACGAAATTGCTCTAATTAATCGCCGGAGCAAGACAGATAATTCATCAGCTAGACTAACTTCGTCTAAATTTTCCAGAGAAGTAGAAGGCAGACAGATGTCTGCATTGCTACGCATCTTTCAAGTTGGGCACTAATAAATTCATTCCACCTCTACTCGCCGATTTCTGCAGCATCTCGATGCGAGGAAATACAATTACTTGTCATGGAGATTATTGATTGAAACTTAAAGAGAAACATGATACAATATATCGGAATCGCCTCTGACAGACGCGATTTTACGACATACGACATCAAACAATATGTCAAATCTTGTCGGACTCAATTTATGGTAGATGAAACCAGGTGATATCAAATATTAAGTATATATACTTATTTATTTACGCTTTATGCATTATTTTATGTGTTTTCATATACTTCATATTTTATTTATTTTTATTATAAAGAATGTGATTACTCCGCAATCATCATTGAAATGAAGAAAAAAAAATGCGGATTGTGTTATCAGGATTATGAAAAAAAAAAAAAAAAAAATCAGGTAAACCAGAAGTTTACCGCCAATATTGGCATGATTGATTATATATTCGGTAAACCAGAAGCTTACTGATTCATATAGAGGTAAACCCGAAGTTTTACCCATATAATATGATATTTGGCGTGACCGGTTACAGACCATCCCGGATCACTTGCGATGCGCAATAAATTATTTGGAAGAACCTGAAGATTCTCCATAAATCATTACAATGCTTGCTCTCAAGAAAAATTAATTATGTGATCATCATCAACCGAATTCGGGATGAAATCCCATTATTTATGGAAATTATAAAAGGTGAATATGGGCCCGTTCACCTGCCATGTGGACCGATATATTATTTAAAAAGATGCATCTACAATATGGTCGCATGTGCATTTAATTATCACGAATTTGCAATAGCAAAAATTTCCATATTATGCAATAATGAATGATGATGATATTGAAAGTTGATATTTAATATAAGATTCAGACAATTACATAGATTTGCAGTTTAACATGAAAGTTACAAAGATCCTCCAATTACATAGCTAAACTGCTACCAATTAGAGCAAATTGAGTACAAATGCATGCTATTATGAAAGCAGCAATATAATTGCGCATCAAGCCAATGTTAAATCACAGTTCTCCCCATTACAACGAATTTTCGGTGAAGAGACAAATTTCTCATATATAAATTTTATGATGTGTGATATATATTTAAATTGCTCCAACACATCGCACAAAGATGGGTCTGGAATGTTGGGAAAAAATATGTTGGATATAAACCAATTATTTGAGAACAATGACTTATATATATAAAGCAAGAGTGTTGATTGTCACAACCCGCGGTACAAAGACTTTTCCGCAGAAAGATGATAATTATTAAATGAATCATTTGGTGGAGCAATAACCTTCAAATACATTATTATGTTGGCAGTACATACAAGGTTTTAATATGCGTCTCATGATATGAATAATTTGATAGCCTATTTGGGTGGCTAATTTGATAGTGAAATCCACATAAAAATCCCAAAAGGATTTAAAATGATAGCATGAATATTTTCAAGAATGTTGGATGATAAAAATATTGTACCATTTACGGGTTGCTTATGGTATATTATCCTCACTATATCAACATATGAGCTAAGTTATAGCGAATGCTAATATAAGTATACGGATAAAGCAATTTGATATTTGATAAGATGAATTGATCACGCTATAGCCGAAAAGGGCATCGCGTGAGGGGGAGAATTAGAAGATATTGAAACTCCTTAAGAGTTTTAAATACAATCAATTTATTGATGATGTTAAAATTCAGACGAAATATATTGAAAGGACAAAGGTTTGGCTCGGCCTGAAGATCGAGTACTTAAGAGATTGAAAATAATATTGTCTTATAAAAGAAAATGTCTTGAAGCTATTTTGCATAGATAAACACATCTATTGAGTACCTTAATGATGGTAAGAATGCCATGAGTTTAATATCATGACGAATCAAGACCTAAATTAATTTGCTACACAAATGTAAGTTATAACATGGAAGTGCACAATTTTCAAATGTAGCATTATATTGTATATATATATATGAAGATAATGCAGGTTATATAGCTCGAGTTGAAGATTGTTATATCAAAGGAGACATACAAAACACATTCGCCTCAAGTTATTCTTCATCCAACGAATTTGTTCATATGACTATCTAGCGGATCTTTTCAAGGAGGCTTTATCGACTGCGACATATGGAATATTGGCGAACATGATTGGATTGCGTCGACTTAATGAAATGACGTGATGTCAACATCAGGGGGAGAATCTACACCGCTGCACTCTTTTTCCCTTAACCAAGGTTTTATCACATCGGGTTTTCCTGGTAAGGTTTTTAACGAGGCAGCTTACAAAAAGGGATCCATAATTGTGTACTCTTTTTCCTTCACTAGATTTTTATCCCAATGGGTTTTTTCTAGTAAGGTTTTAACAAGGCACAATTCCCTTATGAACATCCAAGGGGGAGTGTTATGAATATATTATATGGATGTTCAATATTACATGTATATACAATCTTCCTTGTTTAGACTTTCTTAGTATTAAATTTACTTCCTCCACAAGTATATGTAATCCCTATATAAGGGCTCCTTATGTGTGATAATAAGACATCCTCAAGTTCTCTCATTCTATTACCCATCTACTTTCGTAACAGAAACCAATATTTACTGATATTCACAACTATGCATTAAACATCAAGGTTCATTAATTGTAGGGTTTAGAACCTATGAAAGGTCTGAACTATCACCCATGTTAACGAGAGAGGTCTGAAATTTAAAAAGTTAATAACAGAGGTCTGAAATTTCTGTTTTGTTGATAACAGCGGTCACCGTTAGTTTTTTCCGTTAAAACTGACGGAAGTTGGTCACATGCTTGGCATGTGACCGGAAATAAAATAAATTTCCAAAAATGCCCTTCTATCAAGTGTGCCCCTCACATGCTTGAAGTGAAAAGACCAAAATGCCCTTGAAGCCACCATGGCTCTACCAACCCAGCTCCGGCGACCACCAACCGTACTCCGGCGACCACCAACTGTACTCCATCGACCACCACCGTACTCCAGCGACCACCATCTGTAATTCGGCGACCACCACCGTACTCCTGCGACCACCACCAAGGCTCCGATCGGAGCTCTGTGGCCCCGACCAGAGCCACAGAGGTCCAGATCGGAGCTCTGTGGCTCCGGTCGAGGCCATAGAGGTCCAGATCGGAGCTCTATGGCCCCGACCGAAGCCACATCAGAGTTTTTTTCTGAGGTGGTGGCCGGAGTCGGGTCGCCGGAGCCGAGGTGGTGGTCGTCGGAGTCGAGGTGGTGCTCACCGGAGTCGGGTGGTGGTGCCTGGAGTCGGGTGGCGGTGGACGGAGTTGGGTGGTTTTAATTTGACTTTAGGGGTAAAATTGTCATTTCACATTTCCTTAAATAAGATATTAAATAAAACAAAATATTAAATGGGCAAAAATGTCAATTCACAATTCTGTTAAATTTAATCCTAAAAATGGACGGAAAACTTTAAATCAACAAAATTGAAATTTCAGACCTCCGTTATTAACTTTTTAAATTTCAGACCTCTCCCGTTAACATGGGTGATAGTTCAGAACTTTCATAGGTTCTTAACACTTAATTGTATGTAACCAACCTTGAGTCACAAACAGAGGTTAACCGCCATGGCTAATGCCATTTTACATTACAAGTTGGGTTTGGGAATATGTAATGCACCTTCATGATTCTACAACAAATTACTACACCATAATACAGATGCAAATACATGGATGTATTCAACTTCTCCATGGAAGCGATGTAATACAACAATATGCATGGTCAAAATACTACCACATCTGAAACTTCGAGTCAGCTTTAGTGAGAAAGTTGGATCTTTTATCAATTTTTTCCCCTAAAGTAGATTTTTTTTTTTCCAATTTTATCTCACTAAGCTTTAGTCTAAGTTTCACATGTAGAATTCACCCGATACAGTAATCAACATAGAATATAAATAACCCAGAGCTACAACTTAAGTGAAATGACATTTCGGACCAACCTTCATGATTACAGAGCCTGAAAGCTGTCTGATTTGTCAAGTCTGGCGGTACCTGAGCTCGAAGACTCTCCCATTGCTTCAGAAGCTGCTGGTGATTGGAAGGATTCCCTCTTCAGAGTTGTTGGTAGCCCAGAAATCTCCTGAAAACACGACGAAATCATCAGGATTTCATTCAAATAGCAATATCCGTCCTCATATTAAAATTTAGGGAAAATGTTACAAATTCCGAAATTAAAGTTCCTACTAGTTCCGACTAAGAGACAATAAAAAAATTTGTCCCAAAAGTTGTCAAATATTACACCTAGTGCCATTGTGAGTGCATTGGAACCAATCGGAATGTAAGAATCGGACTTTGTATCAGATCTCAAAATTTAGACATCCCATGATTAACTTGCAGAGCTAAAATAACAAAAGAAATCCATTTTTAATATATCTTCGATAAGCAGAGCAATTCATAGATTTGATTTTTACACAACCTGAATGAAGACTCGAAACTAATGGAGAGTATATGTACTTTATTTTAGTAGGACTAAACCTGTCCTAGTCATTGATTCCAAGGTTCCAAGAAGGGTTCATTGGGTACTAATTTAATTTAAAATGTCATTTCAACCAGTAATCAAAAGCAAGTAGCATTAGTAGACCTGTTGGCAAAAACAAAAAAAGCAAGTAGCATCCAGCATCATCGAGCTCAACCAGTGAATACCTTCATGAGATGGAGCCTGAGATCACAAGGTCGAACTTGATTCCCGATACATGCCATGACAAACTTGGAATACTGATCCATTACATCTGCAGCAGCTTGCTTTTTCTCTTCAATCTGCAATTAATTTGATCTTAGAACACCTCAAAACTGGAATCAGACTTTAACAAAATTATAAATAGTTTCACTGAGAAATAGATGCAGTTATAATTTGAAAAAAGATTAGTATTTGACCAGCTAAATCCTTTATATGTCTGGTTTGAAAAGACAAATCAAATTTCTAGGTTTAGAGTTAATTTTACTATATTTGATAGAATAGATTGCCACACCAGGCGGATACCCTGAGTTGCTACCTTCTAAATGTCAATTCAATTCATATAATTTTCTAGGTTTACAGCTGCTTCAACCGTATGGACAATACTTCCTAAGAGAATCAATTGGGATTCAACAATTTCAGGACGAATCATAAGCACGAGAGTTTTCCAGACTAGAGCTGATGAAATCTCAGAGCTGGAACATCGCAAATTGCATTCAAAGTAATTGAAACAGCAATTTGATGGTAGATAGCAAATGATACTGGATGCACTGAATTACGGTAATGAATCATTTCAAATAGGAGACGGAGAAAGAACCTCGTAATCTTCTTTCATGGCTGGCATGAAGAATACAATCGTTTTTACTGTCCAAGGCTCTCCGATAGGGGCAGAAGAAGAAGAAGCAGCAGAATGGATGCGAAGCGAACAAGAGAGACCGTTTTTCAAACCGGAAAGGCGAGCTTTCAGTCGGTTAGCTAGCTCATCCAACCAATTGATTGTTTAATTCATTTATAAATTAAAATTAGGGTTAAATGTACTTTTGATACTACATGTTTGTTTGACCGAATGTGACTTTTAGTACTGAATGTTTAGTTTTGTATACTTTTGGTACCAATTGTTTGAAAAAATGTGGCTTCTGGTACATCCGTTACTTGGCTGTTAGTTTTGACCGTTAAATGACATGTGCAACTCACTTGATCGACTCTAAACTTTTAATTTTTTTCAATTTAGTCCCTTAAATATATTCCTAACTTTTATTTTGTTTAATTTAGTCCTAAAGCTTCAAAATCGAACCCAATTGGGACCTATCTCCAATTGGGTAAATTTGACCCAAATGGGACTATGTCAATTGAATTCGATTGGTTTGATTGGATCCGATTTTGAAGTGTTATGACTAAGTTAAACAAAATAAAAGTTAGGAATATATTTGAGGGACTATATTGAAAAAAAATTAAAAGTTTAGAGTCGATCACGTGAGTTGCACATGTCATTTAACGGCCAAAACTAACGGCCAAGTAACAGATGTACCAAAAGCCGCATTTTTTCAAACGTTCGGTACCAAAAGTATACAAAACTAAACATCCAGTACTAAGCCACATTCGGTCAAACATGTTGTATCAAAAGTACCTTTAACCCTTAAAATTATTAGTTTTACTGTAAAAAATCAAACCAATTCAGTTTTCATCTTAGTTGTAATTGTAACTGTATTATTAAATTTTGTAATAAACTAGGTGCATTTCCCGCGCGATGCGCAGGGTTATTTACCAAATATGTATAATTAACAAACTAATATTCGATGAATTTATACTGACTATTTGTAATATGTCGAAACACTATTTTTAAATAAAATATCAGTCTAAAATTTGAAAATATAAATGAAAGACTGAAATTTTTGAACTATGAAATACAATTGCGCAAGTTCACAAATAAATATTAGATGCTCGTACCGCATGCTACCTTTAGTCGTAGGATCTGTGTCAAGCGTCTGTTCTTCAACAGATATGGCTTCGATGACCACCGGAGATATCTCCCCGGAGATAGATATGGCTCTGCCACTGAGATTGTCAGCCGCCCGTATCGCCTGGTATCTTTGTTCGCCGGCTCCGCGTCTGTTAAAAATCAGCGAAATTTTAATTTCGATTAATTACATACATTGAATCTTGAACGGTCCGAAATTTTAATTTCATACATTGAATCATGAACGGTTTGAAATCAGAGAAACTTTAATTGCGATTAATTGCATACATTGAATCTTAAACGATTCGAAATTTTAATTGCGATTAATTATATACATTGAATCTTGAACGGTTCGAAATCAGCGAAATTTTAATTGCGCTTAACTGCAACTTAAAACCCTCAGCTCCCTAATACAATCAATGCTATGGAGTTAATGACTACAAAACCATTAGCTCAATTGTCAAAAATGCATCAATTAATGTAAAAAGCAAAATTCCCAGCTCCACATTCATTTTGTTATTATCTTTCATTCAGAATTTATAATATATACTATGTGCATTTCCCGCGTATCGCGCAGGGTGACTTACCAAATATGTATAATTAACGAACTAATATTCGATGAAATTTATATTGACTCTTTGTAATATGTAAAAACACTATTTTTAAATAAAATATCAGTCTAAAATTTGAAAAAGTAAACGAAAGACTGAAAATTTTGAACCATAAAATACTATTGCGCAAATAAATTTTAGATGCCCGTACCGCATGCTACTTTTGGTCGTCGGATCCGTGTCAAGCGTTTGTTCTTCAACATATATGACTTCGATGACCACCGGCGATATCTCGCCGGAGATAGAGATGGCTTTGCCATTAAGACTGTCAGCCGCCCGTACCGCCTGGTTTCTTCGTTCGCCGGCTCCACGTCAAGCGTCTGTTAAAAATCAGTGAAATTTTAATTTCGATTAATTATATTGAATCTTGAACGGTCCGAAATTTCTATTGCGATTAATTGTATACATTGAATATTGAACAGTTCGAAATCAGCGAAATTTAATTGCACTTAATTGCAACTTAAAAATCATCAGCTCCCTACTGCAATCAATGTTATGGAGTTAATGACTACAAAACCCTTAGTTCAATTGTCATAAATGCATCAATTAATGTAAAAAACAAAATCCCCAGCTCCACATTCATTCTGTTTCTATCTTTCCTTCAGAATTTATAAAATATATAGATAATTTGTTAATAAATTGGTATATAAGAATTTAAGCTTTTATCTTTAACTAAATAACCTATTTAAGCTGAATCGGATTTATTTAATTATATAATAATGAATAAATAAAAATTGAAAGTCAACCACAATGTGAATGTGGAATTAATGTTAAAAAAGATAATTAAAAAACAGTTTAAACTTTTATGAAGATATTTCGGTTGATTTAAAAAAAAAAAAAAACTATCTTAGAGAAATTCAATAATAATTATTTCTAAATTTAAAATCAGGTTAAATAAGTTAACCTAATTTGATTCTTTGTGTCATTTCCGAAATGCATATATAAAAATAAAATAACTGATTTAATTATTAAAACTGGTTTGGTAGAACATGCTCTAAAACAATTATATTCGGTTCAAAATTCAAATAGAATTCAGATATCTCCGATATTAATCAAGACTTATCCCGCTACGTTTGAGTTTTCTCTGTTAATTTGTAAATATATCAGACATTTGAATAATGGCTCACCAAAGTAAACTCTCTCAGCTACTAGGTCACCCTTGACGGGTGATCCAACCAATGTCTAATTGATATCGAACCTTAGCATAATAAATATATTTAATAGTTGTATTTTATTTTGTCTTAAAAATATATTTTATTTTCATATATATATATATTAGGGTTAATAACTAAAAAACTGTCTAATGTTTACCCTACGTTAAAATGGATTGTCCCAAGTTTCATTATTATTAAAATTTGGTGTCTGTGTGTGTCTTTTCATCTCCCTTCAATCATTTTCATCAACTCACTCACCCAGTCGTAATCCATCACTCCTTACTTTCACAAAATCGTCAAATTTCACCAAAAGTTGAACTTCCAAAAGAAAATGTTTCTAGCAGAGTGGGGTGGACGATTTCCAACGACGACGGAGCGGAATTTACTTGCGCGGATGTAGTCAGTTTTTTAGGTGACGGTCCCAGCAAAATGACAAGAAGGGAGTGTGTATGAGAGCTCGAATTTGACAGTCTATTTCGTCGGAATTGACTTTCTAAGTAATCACACCGAGACACCACATTTTAACAAAATTGAAACCTTGAACATTACAGTTTAACATTTAAAACTTCAGACACCTACTTTTAACAAAGGGTAAACATTGGACAGTTTTTTAGTTATTAACCCAAGACACGTGTTAAATCTTAACGATGATACACGATTTGAAACATGAAGAGTGGGGCAGAAAATCCGTATCAACCATCACATTAGCCACTGGGACTGAAAAAAAGCTCTCCACTGTTACCATAAAATGAAGGAAAATTGCTAGCTCGTGCGAATTGTAACGTGCGACTACAGTGAGATACATACAAATTCTCACGTGATAGTCTCCTGACTTGATGTCTTTGCACAGGAGTTCCCATGCTACATACAATTCGCACGTTGTAGCACTCCTATAAATGGAATCATCAATCAACCACATGAAACATTTCTCAGCATTGGTTAGGCAGGCAGGCAGGCAAACCCCCACCAAATCATAGTGTACAAGATTGAAATGTAAACGTCTACACTAATCAGTTTTCTTCTCTTTAACAGTCTTCTTTCTTTACAGCAACTTTCTCAAACTCTAATTCACCATCCATCTCCAGTCGCCTCAATCAAGTCATGCTCTTCCTATCTGTAATTTCTATGTTCAATCCCTGATAGCAGATTCCAAAAACAAAGGAGGTTACGTTAGACTTATAGTATTGGGAATGAACATTTGGCGAAAAACAGGCGGCATTTTATGCCTAAAGACAAATGCTAAATTTCGTGTCAAATCCACTTAAGGTCACAGTTTCCTGGTTGTAAAGAATTACTTATAGTAAATAGTGATACGGCTAATTCACGCATGGATTGAATGAACTTTTCTATGGATTTAATCTAATATGGTGACAGACAGCATGGACGGAACCAAAGCAGGTCAAGTCGATATTATACAACTAAAACAAATAAGATATCAGCGCCCAGTTTCTACATCTTCACGTTTCAAACTCAACCCTAAATAAGATAACAATCACGACATCTGGGGTGGTACTACTTTACCTCATAGTCATTAGTCACTGCCAAACTTTTCCTTTGCCATGTCGGGTTGCACCTGAGCTTGAGGACTGCCTGAATGCTTCAGAATAAGCATCTGGTGATTGGAAGGATTGAGTGCTCTTCAGAGAGGTTGGTAGCCCTGAAATCTCCTGAACAGAGAGTGGAAGAATATGGAGAGATATTTCAGAGTAACAGGACTAAATCTGGAAGCATGATGAAGGCTCTAAATTGTGGTACTGATTGATTTTCATGACTCTCACTACTTTGGTCTTTAGTTGGTAAAATTTTGATTTAAGATGACATCGGACTTGGTAATCAAAAGCAAGAGGACGTCACCTTCATCAGATGGAGCCTGAGATCACAAGGTTGAACCTGATTCCCAATACAGGCCATGACAAACTTCGAATACTGATCAAGCACATCTGCAGCAGCTTGCTTTTTCTCTTCAATCTGCAATTAAGTCGGTTTTAATAACTATAACTGCAGTCTGAGATATGTTTCACCTATAAACAGAGGCCATATGTTTCAACCTACTAAAGTAATTTACATTCTGGTTGAAGCGCTAGAACAGAAATCCAATTTTTTCTCAGATAACATAGGAATCTTCCGACATGCTACTTTCTAAATGTCAATTAGATAGATGCATACACAATCCCTTGACATACAGCTTATTAACAATTATGCGTAGCATTTCGTAATCATGCTTGACCAATCAACTTCGAATTAAGTAACCCTAGGTTTGACACAGAAGCTTGGAAAAAGAAAGACATCAGTATTTGAGATTAATGGTCATAAAAATTCCATCGCTGCGAGCCTACAACCCCCACAAGTAACAAACGAAGCAATTGAAACCCCTATTCCAATGGCAGGTAGCAATAGCATCATCCAAAAGTAGCGTATGCAGCGAATTTCGGAAATCAGGTGGTGGAAAGAGAGGATAGAGAGAAAAGAACCTCAAAATCTTGTTTCATGGCTGTAGGTAGGATATGCAGTCGCTATGATGAAGGTGTATTCAACAAAGAGGCAATTGAAAAGCTTTGATGATTCGGTTGCAGACAACGGAGAATAATCACTAGTGTAGATAAACATAGTAACGAATAATAATATACGCCGGAGAGCGAGGAGAAGGCGGCGGTCCTCGCTTACTTCGTGACTCTACCACTAGAGCTGTCAATTCAATACTCAATCTCGAAAATGACCGCGGTTTAGGCCGGTCCGGTTCAGCAAAATAGGGATTGAGTTGAGATCTTGAGGGTGTTTTTTTTTTTTTTCTAACTACGAGGAATGAACTAGTAATAGAAATTCTAAATACATCCCCTCTACATTATATTCTGATTCTCATATTCACGCGGTTTGATATGTAATTCGGTTGATCATATATATATAAAGAGATAATAATTATGTTTAAAATTTGATAGTAATAACTGATGAAACTAATAATTTTAACGTTAAATTTTTTTGACAAAAAAAACATTTAAAATTAATTTTATAGTTTCTAATTCTAAATACGTATTATTATACCACATAATATATCTTACACATCTGCTAATTCTGAGTTTAAAAAAATACTAGAAAAATCTATATCATTAATTTAAGGTAATAGAACCTAAAATCGTCCCAATTTTAACCGAATGTCAGTTTGTTTGGTGTCTCAATTTTAAACTGTTAATATTTAGCATTCCAATTTTCAGTATTGTTGCTATTTAGTTTTCCGTTAGATTTAGGGTTAATTTCAACGAATTAGTTGAAAAGACTGTTTTGCCCCCACCTCCCTCCTTTTTTTTTAAAGCCTCTAATTCCAGCCACCCACCTCCAATTGGCCGAAACCCTACATCCTAAATGGAGCTGCTTAACCCTAAATCAGGCGGAATAGGCCGTAATCGACCGTGAATCGACCGGAATCAGGTGAGTTTGGCCGGAATCGGCCGGAACCTAATTCAGGTTAAGGGGCATTTTTAGAATTTTAAAAATTGTTCATCCACGTAACCATCACGTGACCAGGTTATGTTCAACTTAACCCAAAATTTAACGGAGACATCAAATAGCAACACATGAAAATTGAGACATTGAATTTCAACCTTAGACACCATACTGACACATTGGTCAAAATTGAGACAGTTTTTAGATTCTATTAGGTTAATTTAAAGGAAAAAATACCATGCAAAACTCGGAAAAAAAAGTCTTTACCCCAAGGGGAAAATAAAATAAAGGGTCCACAAAGTAAATGTTCAGCCTAACTATTAAAACAAATCCAAAGACACTCGCTCCTTGTCGGATAAAAATCCAAGACTCATCCCCTCCGGACAACAAACGTTTCTTTTCCATAATAACATGTTATTTTCTAAATAGAAAGATAGATCTGAAGAGTTGCACAGACGAAAAATCAGGTTTCCTTAGGAAGAGGAGCCTTCTTTGCAGCTTCTGCAGCAGCTTTCTCAGCCTCTATTTCTGCAACAATGGCATCGATCTCTGCTTCATCCAGTTGCTTCAATCCATCCTCTTTTGTCATCACAGCAATTTCTATGTTCTTTCCACCACTCTCTACCACCTGACCCCAATAACACAACAATATATTATATTAGCTACTTAAGAGTTGACACACAATGCTCTATACCCCTACTTCTCAACTCCAACTTATCTACTTAAGCAAGCTTCACTACTCATGGAAAAGTTCAACTAAATAAGTTTGCTAACACAATCCAAAAGCTTGGCACTCGAGGATAACCACTCCCTTCACCCATCAGGCTTCTAAATAAGAATTTCTAAACCATGAATAAGTATTGGCCAAAATACCATGACCAAGTATATATCATTTTCAGAGAAAAGATTGTTGATCAAAAGGCTAAACTAACAAAACCTTAATTTTGGAGGATGATGATAAAAGTAGGCTATGCATCATTTATCGAATGTATAATACAGAAAATGTATCACTTTCTGATTCTGGATCTGAACTCTGATTTAACTTTGCTCTTTCTAGGATTGCAATTATGTTTAAACAAACTATGATTTCAATCTAAACAAGGACTCGTTTCGGATGCAATCAAGCAATTAAGAGTCTCTACATAAAATTTCAAAACCCAAGGAAATCAAACCATGCTTACCTCAAGCAATGCACGGATAGCAAGCTTCACTGTTTCTTGCCCAGATGTTTCCTTGTAGTTTTTCTCAAGAAACTCTCGGATTGAGTTAGAATTTCTACCAGTTGCATTAGCTTTCCAAGCTGAAAATGTCCCAGATGGATCTGTCTGGTACAGTGCTGGTGACCCAGAGTAGGGATCAAAACCAATGATGAGGGTAGAAAGCCCAAATGGTCGCACACCTCCACTTTGGGTGTACTTCTGCTGAAGACCAGCTATGTACCGAGTTATGTACTCAACCGTAACTGGATCTTCAACAGTGAGCCTGTGGCTCTGGCATTCAATCCTTGCCTTATTTATCAGGACACGGGCATCAGCCTTGAGGCCAGCACATGCCAAAGCAATGTGCTTATCCAAGTTTACTATCTTCCTGACAGATCTGTAGAAAAGATATCACAAAAATTAATGAGTAAAACCATGATAAAAACAATATTAGGTGTAACAACAAAAGAAGATACACACAAACTTGAACAATCAAATTGAACAAAAGCTCTCATTTATGTACAACTAAGATTCAACACTCCTTGAACATTAACCTTAACCTTTATGTCAACAACATCGATATAATACATAATTTTAAGAATTTTATAAAAATGATAGCATGCCCCCTTTCAGATTAAGAATAGAATTGAAGCATGAAAACAAAACACCTTTTCCTGCTGAAAATAATTATAGTGACTGATAATTAGTTGCATTCACTCATTCAGATAACATTTCAGACAGTTCCACTTCCTCATAATGACAGTTTTCATTCATATGCTAAAAAATGACTAAAGAGATAAAGGGGAGAAACTGTGTAAGTTAGGAACGATGCCATGGAGGAGGGTAACACAAGGGCATTTCAGTGGATAACCTCCCAGGACTAAGGTACTTCCATTCAGATATGTACTAGTCTTTACACAGGCATGGTACTTAATGTGAAAAAAGTATGCTTACTACAATTTCTACCCCCTCGATTATTCATTATTTTCACATTCAAAATTAACAAGGGTTCTTTTTGTTAATACTACAGAACTTTTAACTTGGGATTGAAAAATACATATTCGCTCTGGACACATATACCACCTAAAAAAACATACCTCTGAAAAGAGGATATGAAGCATACCTTAGCAATGTCATTCTCCACAATCAGTCAATTAATACTCTTATATATAATTCTTTCCAACAGAAAAACTCCAGGACTACCACAGCCATTATGGAAGATTGTTGTTCATTTCAAATAAGCAAGGACAGCAAGCCATTCTGTATATATTTTTCTTTCAACGCATAGTGACATATGAAAGATTGTTGTTTTACATCTAAACACAGAGAATTTGACAGATGACCATTCCAAAGGCATGGCTCAGAATCATTTAGGAAAGACTTCTATAGAGATTGACGTAAACTGCATTGATCTAACACCATATAAAGCAGTGTAGAGAATGAAATCTTTTGAGCCGAACCTCGGGTTCAATATATCCAGATAATTTACTACACCTAATCTATTAAAATGTAACAGATTCACATTCACATGAAGGTAAAGTTTCTGACAAAATTAGGGGAGGATGGACCTTTAAAGATAAAGTAAAAACTTACTTAACTGAAAGATGACTTAAGAAGCTGAAACGAAATGACATCAAGACTAAGAACATTACAGCTTGCAACCCAAACGGGATCCCTAACTAAAAGTTCAATTATCTTTAGTACTTCTCTCAAATCAAAAGCAGGTACCAGCTAAACAAGGATTAAGCAATTCAAACAGCTAGCAGAACACTCTTTATGCGGAAGAAATGGACTCTATCACCAAAGCAAGCTGAAGAACACACAAGCTTCTATTTAATAATAATCAGGACCTAAAAAACCAACCATGAGCTCCTACGCAGCAAAACAAGACTTAAAAACCCTAAAACTCCAGCATCTCATCCCGATTCATAGAATGATGGATCTAGTAAAATCCAACAATTACCTAGAGTCCTGGAGCTTAGCGGTAGACTTCTTCTCGACGCCGAGGACAATGGTATCGGTGCCACGAACGCCGACAGCCGCGTTCCCTTTGCGAACGGCCTCGAGGGCGTATTCCACCTGGAAGAGATGGCCATCAGGGGAGAAAACAGTGATCGCTCTATCGTACCTCGCCATCTTCTTCTCTCTGCGGATTCTTGGCCTCGTTGAGTATTTTTTTGGGTGATCTCACTCCACCACTACTTATTGCTTTTCGTTTCTTCCTCTGCAAGCAGCTTGTGTTATTTTATTTTTCAGTTTTCTTGTATCATCGATTTACTTCCTGTGTTATTTTTTTTTTTTTCAGATCATGCAAATAAAAACCCAATGGGCCCTTATGGGCTTTTGGTTGATCGTTTACTTCCTTGGGCCTTTTTTAATGGCAACCTGTTTGAATGTAAAAATAAGCTATCTTCTTTTTTTCATGGCCCAAAAATACACATCTCTAGGTAACATAGCATGTTAATACTTAATAATGCTTCTAGGTTAAATATTAAATAGTTAGCTAAGGTTAGTAAAATATTTTTTCCGAAAATTTTGCTAGTTCATATTTTTAAATTGCCAATTCTGCTAATGTATCCGAAACCACCAAAGTGAAGAAAATAGCTAGCAATGTGTTCAACAAACCAAACATCCAATATAATTTAAAATATTGACTATTTTAATTCATGCTTCAAAAAGAGATAATTTTGTATCTAACTGTATATATACAGGAGCGCATATCTATGTTAGAATGCCAAAATATAAACTAACAAATTAACAATTTATTTGAATGCACAAACATCAACTAATGATTTGTTTATCACAAATAACTAACAATGGCAAAACATCAACTAACAAGGAACTCATTACTCATCACTTTGTTTTGGGTGCTTCATTTTTCAAAGTGTTTGAACCAACCCTCTTTGACTTATTCTCCTTCACCACTATCTCCAACATACGACGAACCATCTTTGGCTTATACAATCGCTTATTCACCATTAATACCTGGCCTTTCCTTCTCAACACCACCTTCACCGAATCCACAGTATCGCGTCGGTGCTCAGGCCGAGCAGCCCGATGTCGACCACAATGAGAAGAAGTAGACTCTCAACCTTGTGAATATTTGACAATTGTGCTCTGAGCAATTGCACTCTCACTCTTCAGGAACTCTCCCATCAGAATTTTGATACACAAGTAATTACAAAACTATCATTCATTCAATATTGGCCAACAAATGATATATATATGTCTCAACCAGAAACATGACATACGTAAGAAGCTAACAATTAAAGACATAAGCGACTCAAAACATACAATACAGACGCACTCTCTAGAAGTACATCACCTGCCAAGAAGCTACTATACATATGAATCAGACAAACAAATGGATGGATGGATGGGAGTAGAAGAACCAAACAAAACCTGGGAAGGAAGGAAGGAAGGAGATTGATTGATCACTTGGATGATTTCTTGGATTTGGCTTTGGCATCAAGCGCAGCAGCTTTAGCTGCAGTCTTGGCTAGAGTAGTTGTCTTGAGAGCGCTCTTTGGGTTGAGCGCCTTTCGAAGCTTGTAAACAGCCCATGCAGTCCCTATGGCATGCCCTGCAGTTTTAAACCCTTCATCTGTTGCTTTACCTGCATCTTCTCCATACCTACAATCCCACCACAACTATCAACCTTAACCCAATATTCATTGTTTATACATTACATTCAATCAACTACTGAATCAGTTCAATTACGTAATTGTAATGCTTGGTTTCTGTAGTAAGTATGAGCCTTACCGGTGAGACACAAGTCCAGTGGTCACAGTGGATGAAGTTGACATCACGTTCCTTCCAGACACTTCAAATGCATCGCAAACCTTGTCTGTTTTTCAACAACGTAATATAACATTAGGGATACAGTTCGGAACTGAATAGATATTACATTGCAAGTAGAAAGTATCAAATGATGCTAAGTGATCCTTGATGTGTTAAGACACAAGTTATATACCAGGAAATACATTTCGTTTTCCCTTTTAAGTATAAAAGTGGATGATTTGCCGCCCATATTTGGTTCTCCAATTAGAAAGGTATACCATAATTACAAATAAAGATATATCCAATTGAAACGATTGACTTGCTAAATAACATGATTAGTTAGTGTCTGAGGGTTTGGCCAACAAGAAGAAACAAAGAGAAAGACAAGTTAATAAGCTAACTGAACTACTGATAAGGAAATCAATATATATGAATGAATTCAAGAGTTGACTTGCCAAATCCGTCCAACGAAGCAAGCAAAATTTCTCCAGGAATCATACTGAAAAACTTCTTGCCAGCAGATGTATTCGCAACTGAGCTAGTGACATATCCTGAGAATCTCACAACTCCAGAGAGGACACCGGTGGCAACCTTCTCAGTCATCCTCGTCATCTTCTTTGCCCTACATGCAACAAACCCGGAAACATTCATTTCAATGTCTAATCACTAAAGTGAGGAATAGCAACCCTCAAAACATGACCTAAAGCACAGAAAACTATATGAAACAAATAAAAACTGATGATGTATACATCCCTAATATGCAAAGGAATGCTACCATATGAAAACAAAATTTGATCCGATATACTATTACTTAAAGGCCATATTATTAAAATAACATATGATTCGAGTCATAACCAAAACACTGCTGTCTATTCTAAAAAATCTAGCCCATTAAGTGCCCTGGGCGGCAGTGGAGAATCAAATTTTTCTGTTGTTTTTTCCATCTCCATAAATGATGACTATAAGCAACAATAACATAAAAACAACAAAGTTTCCTGGCCCCTGGAGTTGGCTGCGTCATTTCCATGACCAGATAGAACTCATGACCATGATAAAGACAACTAGACAGCCATAAATGGTAAAGACAAACACCAAAGTAAGTGGTAAATACTAAATACAACATAAGAGAACAGAAAATAGTTAATAACGTGCAGTGCACAAAGATAACTTAAAACCAAAAAATCAGAACATGGTCCAAATTATAATAAAAGAAGATACCTACCTCTTAATTCTCCTCAATGTTTTTGGATCGACTTCTACGTTCTCTTTAGGATCCATCTTCCTCATCAAAATATCATTCCCCTTTTTCAAACTCTCCACGGTCACATCCCCACACCACAAAATCCCCCTAATTAACTGGCCTGATCCGGCTGCAATCAGCTTCGCGGCAGAGCTGCTGTAATCCTCAACATTTGGCGCCAAAGTTGTCCAATAAGCCGTGGACTGCTCCACAATCTCCTTCTTGTTGCCAGACACAAGCTCTGCAGGAGATGTATCCCTGGCCAGAGTGGAGTCCAAAATTTCCCCTTTCTTCCCCTTCTTCGACACACTATGCTCAGAAAAGCTGCTGTACTTCTCAAGAATCGAATCCAGCTGCCTCAGCAATCCTTCCTGGCCTTTAGAAGCGATGGTCAGGCCGTAACTCAAAAGATAGTCCTGATCCAAGCTGCTCTTTTTCGCTTGCTTCTCATCCTCATCACTTGAATCAGATTCGGTTGATGTCTTCAGAGAGAAGAAGTAATGCGACTCATCAACCTTGACAGCGGCCCCGTCCTTGGTCAAAGGCCACTGAACCTCATCCGCCACGCGCGCGAGCACAGCCACGATTCTCTGGTCCTGCTGGAGCACCATAACCTCGAGATCACCGCAGGCTAGCTCAACGCTGTACTCCTTGTCAATAAGGTGGAGTATGGCTCCAGGGATTCGGATCAAGACCTCTTCCGTCGACACAGGCAGCGCGGTGGGAGAGCTCTTCTCTTCATATGCTGGATCGGAGGGGGAATAGGAGTACTGTGGCGGAAGATCGTTGCCGTGATGATTGAGATTGGGAAAGAGGTTGTCGACGATGTCGTCCATGTCGATCTTAGGGTAGAGGTTGGATGATGATGAGGAATTAGGATTAGGGGCGTAGGTCATTTCGGGGTTGGATTGAATTACCTCAGGGTAGAAAGGAGCTTTAGAGTTTTGAGAAGACATTTCCGAGATGGAACTATCTGAAGGTGGCGGTTGCAGAATGAGATGAAGATAGCTGATCGGAAATGGGGAAGAAGAAGAAGAAGAAGAAGAAGAAGAAGTGGATGATTGGGAGGGAAGCGTGTTGTACGCGTACGAGAAGCAGGCGCACGTGCAAGTGGGTCGGGGACTGTGTTGCCGACGCGGGAAAGGTCTGGCAACCACAGGTCCGGTTTACGATTAATGATTCTTGAAAATCAATAAATAATCACAAATTAGTATCAAACCGTACACTTTTTCTTTTTTGGTAAACATCAAATCGTACACATTCTGCTGATATCATGATACATATATATCCAGATTCCAGGTAAGTATGTATTACAAAAGAGTAAATCTTTAAAATGTGAAATTTCTTGTGAAATTTCAATAGAAAGTAAAAAAGAATTAGAAAGTAAGAAAGAGAAAGTAAATGAACAAATGTATTGGTGCTTGGTGGGATCCTATATCACTTTCTATAGAAGTGAAATTTCACAGTTTGTAGCAACACCCATTACAAAAATGTCACAGTTGCTATTTTAAATATCAAATCACTAATCCAGTGTCTCGAATCCGAACAATTATCATTTATCATTACTATCTCAATTCAATCCCGTTGTTTAGGGTTTAGACTTGTTGGAAAAAACGTTTTATTGACACTACAATTTTTCTGATAGGTGAATAAGAAATTGTGTTTTAATGTGGTCAGATTAGTCTCGACTTCGTTTAGATTCGTTGAATCTGACGTATTGATACTCTGTAACGAATTCATTAAAATGAACGATTCATTTGTATTTATTTATGTGTCATTAATACATATATTAATCTTTCTATAAATAAAGAAGTATTCTAATCATCAATTATATATCATACTATTCCTATATATTCATTTTCTATGTCGACGTCGTCAATTCAGGTAAGGATTTGTTCGACCGGTGGGCTACATGCTAACTTGACACTACAATGTCGTTTTATCTTGGAAGACAGCCGCTCATTATTATCTTCAGCACAACCGATAAGTCATGGGGCGAATTTATCTTAAAAATACTGTAATTTGTACGAGATTCGTATAAAAATTCATTTGTTTATTTGATCCATAAAATTATCCTTTTTTTTTGTCCATGCATAAAATTATTCTTTAGAATTCTCCTTTTTTAAGTCCAAAGTAGAAACATTCGTGTTATGTTTAAGTAGTGTATTTATTATTATAAAGGGCTCAATCTTCATAATCTACGTTTTCTAAAGTGTGTGACGTTCAATTTAAATCCTTGTTGTCGATAGGTGATTCAAAACTTTCGAGATTCTATACATTTTTCTGAGTGACGAGTTTTCGTTATAATGATTTGGTGAATATGACACTTGCTTTTACTTTGTAAATTATTGGCAGGTTTGAATATAAGGCGTTCAACTTTTTATGATTAGATGATTTACGATACGTTTGGCTCGGTGTAACGTATCGTGAATGAGTAATAAAAAATACAAATTTCTTTTTTTTAATTGTACTTTAAATTCTTATTCTATCTGATCATAATATT
The DNA here is from genome assembly GCA_036873135.1 of Clarkia xantiana subsp. parviflora. NCBI lineage: Eukaryota > Viridiplantae > Streptophyta > Magnoliopsida > Myrtales > Onagraceae > Clarkia > Clarkia xantiana. The sequence continues at coordinate 10,098,281 of JAPTYO010000012.1, read as the reverse complement.
GTGTATTCCACCGCAATAGTCATTATTACATGTATCTCATGAATCGTGAATACGGTATAAAATAATAAGAATTGTATTATTGATCTTATTTAGAATTGAGTACATATATATATATATATATATATATATATATATATATATATATATATATAAATATATATATATACAAGACTAAATATATAACAATATAATAAGGAAACATAATCTAATAATATATTGAAAATATATATAATCTTAATATAAATTTATCAGAATATAATAAAATATATTTTACTAATATATTGTATTCCCTGTTCTGACAAGAATGCCGATCTTGATACGAAGAATATTGATGAATGTCCGAATAGTCCAATCGTCATCGACGGATGACTAGAGAGGTCTAGTCGGCAACGGCGAAAGCCCGAAGATGTCCAGTCGGCAACGTCGAAAGCCCAAAGATGTACAGTCGGCACGGCGGTAGCCCGGAGATATCCAGTCGGCACGGCGGTAGCCCAAAGATATCCAGTCGGCACGGCGGTAACCCGGAGGTCCAGTCGGCATTGGCGGAGAAGCATCGAGGCGGACATGACGATAGTAGGGACCATCGGTGTGGTGGCTTCGTCAGTTGGCGCTAAATCAGAGGATCAGCGCAAATGTCGTCAACACGAAAGCAATGATTTATTGTCTTATTAGAAAAGAAAAGAAAAAAACTGAAATCAGAACTGGGCAGGGGGCGGCCGGCATGACAACTGCATAACTGATGGCGGTGCCGACCACCCCTGAATAGCGACGATGGTAGGCGACGTCTTGTAAGTTATACTCGTTGGAGGAATGAAGGCTATGATACCATATAGAAGAATGAGAATTGTATTATTGGTCTTATTTAGGATTGAGTACATGTACATATATATATATATAGATACAAGACTAAATATATAACAATATAATATGAAAACATAATCTAATAAATATTGAAAATATATCTAATCCTAATATAACTTTATCAGAAGATAATAAAATATATTTTACTAATATATCATAATATACAATGGATTCATAATGGTTTTTAGACAAGTTTTTCCTTAAAAAAAAAAAAAAGTTAAATTAAGCTTATTAGAAAAACAGGAATATAAAATATAAATTCTAAAAAATATTATATATATATATATATTAAAAAAAACGAAAAAAAGGAGAGACTCGACCTAGTTTGAATTGGACCCAGCTAAGGTTCGAACCTAATTGGGTCCAACCTAGACTAGGTCGCACGAGCTGACCACAGGTCTGGGTCGGACCGAGTGACGAAGCCAAAACTTTTGTTCATGGGGTAAGAATTGAGTTAGATGAACATAATTATTATTAAAAAAAAAACTATGACACAAATGTAAGAATTTAAAGGGTCAACTTAACAAGAATTACAAATTTTAAATAAAAATTGAACATTATAAAATATTGAAGGGGGGACAATTAGCCCCTTGTCTCAATGTAGATCCGTCCCCAATCGGACCCGGACAGTGGTTAGACATAGCTAGGTCCAATTGACCCGATAGTTTGGGTGATATTGTGTTGGCAATTAGGGTTTAGCTAGGGTTACCAAGTAATAGATTTGGAAAATCACTACATAAATTCATTTTCGGTTTTGATACATTGATTTTGGTTATTGATGGGGAGTTTAGACATATGGAGTTGATGCTGCATCTGGAGCAGCTGTTTCTGTATTGTTGAATGAAGTAACATCTGTTGAGAAATATCAGAGAAAATATCAGAGAAACACAAAAAGGAGATTGGCCTATGGTGTTTGAAAGTGTTTGGAGTTGTGGTGTTTGAAAGTGTTTTGAGTTGATCATGTAAGTGCATGTGCAGCAAGTGTGTTTGGTACGTGCATGGTGTGTGCATGACTCGTGCATGGTGTGTGAAGTGGAGCATGGTACAATGCATGGTCCAGAGCAGCAGGAGCATGGTTCAAAGCACTGTTCAACAGCAGCAACAGAGACCAACAGCAACAACAACATGATCAAGTAGTATTTAGGTGTAATATAGTGTTTTAGATAAGACTTTTAATGTTTATCTTAGGAGCAGTTATCTCCTGTGTTTTAGGAGCAGTTACACTTGTTTGAAAGTTAGTTTATTCAGTTAACTTGCACTTTAAGTAATGTATCTTGTGTTCAAAGAAAGTTGGTTAATCAATGAAATTCTCTCTTTTCAGATCAATCAAATAGTGTTCTTCTTGTTTTGATGCTCTCCTTCACATTGTTTGAATTCTAAATTCGACACTTGGATTCAATCTCAACAACATCTTCATAAATTAAATCTAATTTCTTATCTTTATTAGTTTGTTATAATTATTAGAATAAGGGTTAAGAACCTATGAAAGGTCCGAACTATCACCCATGTTAACGGGAGAGGTCTGAAATTTAAAAAGTTAATAACAGAAGTCTGAAATTTCTGTTTTGTTGATAACAGCGGTCTCCGTTAGTTTTTTCCGTTAAAACTAACGGAAGTTGGTCACATGCTTGGCATGTGACCGGAAATAAAATAAATTTCAAAAAATGCCCTTCTATCAAGTGTGCCCCTCACATGCTTGGAGTGAAAAGACCAAAATGCCCTTGAAGCCACCACGGTACTCCGGCGACCACCAATCGTACTCCGGCGACCACCACCGTACTCCGACGACCACCACCGTACTCCGGCGACCACCACCAAGGCTCCGATTGGGCCAAAATCGGAGCCACCGACCCCGATTGGGCTCCGATCGGAGCCACCGGCCCCGATTGGGCTCCGATCGGAGCCACCGGCCCTGATTGGACTCCGATCGGAGCTTTTTGGCTCCGATCGGAGCTCTGTGGCCCCGACCAGAGCCATAGGGCTCCAGATCGGAGCTCTGTGGCTCCGACCTGAGCCACAAAGCTCCGATCGGAGCTTTTTGGCTCCGATCGGAGCTTTTTTGGCTCCGATCGGAGCTTTTTGGCCCGATCGGAGCTTTTTGGCTCCGATCGGAGCTTTTTGCTGAGGTGGTGGCCGGAGTCGGGTCGCTGGAGCCGAGGTGGTGGTCGTCGGAGTCGAGGTGGTGGTCGCCGGAGTCGGGTGGTGGTGGTGGCCGAAGTCAGGTGGCGGTGGCCGGAGTTTGGTGGTTTTAATTTGACTTTAGGGGTAAAATTGTCATTTCACATTTCCTTAAATAAGATATTAAATAAAACAAAATATTATAGGGGCAAAAATGTCATTTCACATAATTCTGTTAAATTTAACCCTAAAAATAGACGAAAAACCTCAAATCAACAAAATTGAAATTTCAGACCTCTGTTATTAACTTTTTAAATTTCAGACCTCTCCCGTTAACATGGGTGATAGTTCAGACTTTTCATAGGTTCTTAACCCCATGACATGTATACTCATTTTGAGTTATAAGGCATATGATTGAAAACAATCATTTAAATGATAAGTTACTTTAAGTTATATGTCTATATATTGAACTTGTATTGGTCATTCCAAATTGTCTCAGTAAATTTTTTCTTTAAGAGTTATATTGAGTTTCAATAATTGACGTGCATCTCAGTGGGGGATCATTTCTTGGATTTATGTGCTGCTCCTGGTAAGCATTTTCGGCCTATGCTAGTGTATAGGGTTTAGGGCTATTGTTATTATTATTAGGGTTAATAACTAAAAAACTGTCCAAGGTTTACCCTATGTTAAAATTAGGTGTCTGAAGTTTGAAATGTTAAAATGGACTGTCCCAAGTTTCATTTTTGTTGAAATTTGGTGTCTTTGTGCGTCTTTTCATCTTCATTCCATCATTTTCATCAACCCACCAACCCACTCATAATCCATCACTCTTTACTTTTCACAAAATCGTCAAATTTCACCTAAAAATTGAACATTAAAAAAAAAGTTTCTAGAAGAGTGGTGTAGAGCCATTTTCCAAGGACAATAGAGCGAGATTTACCTGCCCAGATGTGACCAACTTTTTAGGTGACGGTCCCGGCAAGATGACGAGAAGGGAGTGTGTATGAGAGCTCGAATTTGACAGACGGTTTCGTCGGAATTGACTTCTCTAAAGTAATCACACCGAGACACCAAATTTCAACAAAAATGAAACTTGGGACAGTCCATTTAACATTTCAAACTTCAGACACCTAATTTTAACATAGGGTAAACCTTGAACAGTTTTTTAGTTATTAACCCTTATTATTATTGCAGGTGCTAAACTATACCTCATTTTGGACATTCTGGGTGATTCAATGTCTGCAACTGCAGTGGATGTATCACCACACCGTTTAGCAGCGGACAGAAATCTAAGCGTGTAAACGAGTTAAGCTACTTGTGAGATGTTCGAGATCGGCTCGGTCGATATTCGAATTTGACTCACTAAATTTCGAGTCAAGTCGAGCTCGAGTCGAGTTTTTTTTTCTGATATCGAGTCGAGTTCGAGTTCACTGGTACTCGACTTGAGAGGCTCGAGAGCTAATCGAGTTTTTTTTTTTTTTGCTTATTCGAGTCTAGTTCAAGTTCGAGTTTTTCAAGCTTTACGTAATAATATTATATATGTATATATTGAGTTCAAGTCGAGCTCGAGTTCGAATAAAAAGTCTAATCGAGCCGGGCTTGAGCTCGAGCTAAAATGCATCATTTATAATTTAATTGAAATTTTTTAACCTAATTGAGTCGAGTCGAGCTCGAACTCGTTGAGTATAGTACCGAGTCGAGCTCGAGTTTAAAAAATTAAACTTCGATCGATTTCGAATTCGAGCTTGAGTATACTGAGTCGAGTCGAGTTTGTCAGATACTCGACTCGGCTCGTTTCGTTTAGAGCCCTATGCAGAACACTACTAGTCTAGAAATATTCATTGGGATCGTTGTCGACTATTCGTTACTGATGGATAGTGTTATCAGAACCGGACCGGGGCTTGAACCGGCAGGGCCACCGGTTTCAGGTTCGGCCGGTCGGACCCGGTCCGAACCGGGTCCGACCGGTTTTAGTCAAAAAAAATGCAGATTTGCAAGACCTCTATGTAAGTTAACCCTTATGTAGGTTTTAGTCCGGACCGGGGTCTGCCTCTCTGTAAGTTAACCTTAAATTTATTATTATTATTTTTTTTAAATGAAAGGAGTCCGAACCGGCGAACCGCCCGGTTTGCCCAAAATCGGACTTCAGAACCGGGTTCGCTTACATCCTCTGGAAATAAGTAAACCGGACCGTGGAGGGGTCCGGTTCCGACCGACCGCGGTCGGACCACCGGTCCGTTCCGGTTCTGATAACACTGCTGATGGAACGAGTTTCTCAGTCGGACCCACTAAAATTCGTAAAGATAAAGCATGTAGTCCTCTCCACTGAAAGCAAGCTTTGGTTTTATTAGTCATTAATTACTATTTTAGTAATAATAATAATAATGTGGTTGTCCTGTCTTGTCTAGAGTTATAAAGTTGAAGAGAATAACTATAATTTATCAAATCAGCAGTCACGTCACTGTTAATTTATCAAATTGACACTGCTACAGTATCTGCTGCTACAACTGTAAAATTGGAACTTTCTTTAGTAGTGGAAGCCAAGTTCCACTTTTATATTGAGACCCACATAATTTCATAATTCAAATAAAATTTTTGCATTATATATAAATTATATGTCATTATATATTAATTATATATCATTATATATAAATTATATATACATATTTTTTTTTAAATACGGACATAAATAAATAATGAGATTCAAGTGTTAGACTGTTTTAATTAAAAAAATGAGAAAAATATATACAAAATCATAAAAATATAACTGATTTTTTTTTAATAATGAAAATCTACATTTTTATGAGTTAGAGTTTATCAATTGTGAATCAAATATCTGGGTTCCACTTTTGACCGACGTATATTGTTATTCTGAAATTCGAAACTCGACGTCTTTAGGGTAATAGTTCTATTATTTATGTACTATGATTTTTTTTTTTAATTTACAATTCTTTTGGCAATTAAAAATGATAAAAACAATATGAATATAACATAAAAATGAGCACGTAATTTTTTTAAATAATGATTGCAATAATTAAAAATTACATTACAAAAATATAAAAACAATAAATTAAAGTTGTCATACTTTTTTTTCGGACCAGTTTTGAACCGAACCAGACTGTTTTTACAGTTCCAGTCCAAAATCGGTCCAGATTTTTAGTGCTAATATCAAATTCAGTCCAGACCGGACCATACTGTTTTAATTAGTTCCAATTCGATTCGGAACCGGTTCAGGCAGGACCGGTTCGTGCCTATCCATAGTTCTCTATTGTCAATTCATTGCAATAGTTATACGTTACTTGACTAAGGTAAAATTACTATTATGTGCAGTCCCCATGCGGCATGCATAATGATTTATAAGTATAATTGTTGATATAATAATAGTGATCAATCAAATTCATTGAATCTATTATTTCACCATAATCAGTGTATATCTGTTATACGTTGATTGACTTATCTTAATTCAACATCATTAACAGATTCACGTTTATGTACATCCATGAGATCATATTAGTAAATCGATTATTGTATTAATCATGTGTTTTTACTAATAATTTCCAATATATGTAAATTAAAAATATATTATACTTCATTCTAAAAGTATAATTTTTATAATAATTTATCGTAAAAAATATATTTCTTTCATATAATAATATAATATAATACGTAAATTATATAAAAATATATATGCATTAAAATAATATAATATTTTTTAGCAAATTATTTTTCATATTTAATAATATGAAATGTTATATTATTTCAAAATTTAGAATTAACGGTTATTCAACATGGTAACATATAAACAAATTAGATATGGAAATTCTGAAAGTGATTCAAAGTTAAAAAGTAGTAATTTTGGTTCGTGCCATTATTTATGTTACATAATATTCAAAATGACTGATTAAGACTCTTGTCTATCTGACTTGCGTAACAGAATATATATACAATCAAATAGATGATCAAAACAATCGAATAAAATAATATTAAAAAGTTGACACCGACATAAACAGTAACTTGGGAGTTCCTACTAGTAGGCACTGTCCCATTTCACTATTCACTCAATAATGGCAAAACAGTAATATTAGTAATGCTAGTCACGCCTAGTGGCGCCTAGTCAGCGTCCAGTGGCAAAAATTGAAACTAGGCACTCCCATTTTAGAACAAGACACTCTTATTGAAAATGCAAGTGCCTATTTAATCATTACCAGTAGGAACCAACCGTAAATGACACTAGACACTCTCTACAATAATAAATTTACAACATGAAACTAGATAGTAGGCTTGAAAGAGAGAGAGCAAAGCAGTGGTATTTGAGGAATGGAAATCTAGGAGACCATGGAAATTAGAGAGGAGAAAGTAAAGGCAAATATAAAGGAAAACATTTGATTACTATATATAAAGGAAAACATTTGATTACTATATATTTATCTACCGACTACCGTGTGTCTAGTACAATCGACACTCGAGAAGATGTTACAAAAATAAAAGGTAATTAAATATGTACCTTAAAAAAAAAGTAATAGGTAGGATAGGAATTAGGAGGATTAAGTCACGGGGTTAAATCCAATTTCCAAGTATACACGACAACATACTCCTAAATATTGAAACAGTTGTTGTTTGGCCAAAAAAAATTGTAAAAATATATTTTTATGGGTTAAGAACACAATAGGGGCCTGAATGTTTGCCCATGTTGCCAAAAGGGGTCTGAATTGAAAAAACGTATTATTAAGTGTCTGAATTTTGAGTTTTGTTGATAATCGAGTTTCCGTCTAAATTTGCTGTTAAATGTAACGGAAATACGTGAAATGACAAAATTACCCTTTTGCAATTATTATACAATTTATCAGTTTAATTAATGAAATGTGAAATGTCTAAAATACCCTTGCACACTAATTATGCCCTAAGACCACCACCGCCACCGACCACCACCGCCACCGACCACCACCACTCTGGCGACCACCACTCCGGCGACCACCACTCCGGCTACCAAAACCCCTTCCGGCGACCGAAACCCCCTCCGGCGACCCCAAAATGCTCCGATCGGAGTTCCGAAGCTCCGACCGGAGCTCCAGAGCTCCGATCGGGAGCTCTGTGGCCCCAAATCGGAGCCACAGAACTCCCGATCGGAGCTCTGTGGCTCCGATTCGGGGCCACAGAGCTCTCGATCGGAGCTCTGTGGCCCCAAATCGGAGCCACAGAACTCCCGATCGGAGCTCTGTGGCTCCGATTCGGGGCCACAGAGCTCTCGATCGGAGCTCTGTGGCTCCGATTCGGGGCCACAGAGCTCCGATCTGGAGCTCTGTGGCCCCGAATCGGAGCTCTGGAGCTCCGGTCGGAGCTTTTTGGCTCCGATCGGAGCTTTTCGGCTCCGATCGGAGCTTTTCGGCTCCGATCGGAGCTTTTTTGGTCGCCGGAGGGGGTTTTGGTCGCCGGAGTGGTGGTGGCCGGAGTGGTGGTGGCCGGAGTGGTGGTGGCCGGAGTGGTGGTCGCCGGGTGGTGGTCGCCGGGTGGTGGTGGCTTAAATGGTATTTTCGTCTTTTTAGGTCAAATATGTGAGGACACACTCTGGTCAAAGGGCATTTTCGGGTTTTCAAATTATTTTCGGTCACATGCTTGGCATGTGACCATTTTCCGTCACTTTTAACAGAAAAAATAGACGGAGACCTCACTTATACACAAAACTCAAAATTCAGGCCCTTAATAATACGTTTTTTCAATTCAGGACCCTTTTGACAACATGGGCAAACATACAGGCCTCTATTGTGTTCTTAACCCTATTTCTATTTTTATATGTATATATATGTTTAATATTATAGTTTATAGATAAGATATATATTATATATATCTTAAATATATATGGATCTTATCTATATATAGATAGATATTATATATATATATACAGATAGATATTATATATATATTAATTGTAATATGTCTAACCTACTATATGGCTATATATATATATATATATGCGTGCTTTCTCCTTATAATTCATCATCTACTTTCTATGTTAATATTGCTCTATCCAATATCACTCGCCACAATTTCTAAGGAGGTTTGTCTCACCGTTAATTAACAATTAACATGTCTGCTACAACAATAAACTTAATAATGGAGGACGATGATGAGTATGTACTAGAAGATCCTACAACGAAAAAGAAAACATTCAGATGGTGTGGAGGAAGAAAACAAAGAAAGTGGAAGCTAAGCCGAGCCTCCTTGTGAAGGCAACTCAGTTAAATCGTAACCAACCCGAGATCAGCCCCACCGAACAGATCCTTCAGCAAGAGAAGGAGATGCTTGACAACTTATCAGATCGGAAAACCCTAAGAGTTAGCCAGGGGAATCACCTACACTGAACCTTTAATGACCGATTGGAAACCACCACTGCGATTCTGAAGAATGTCGGAAAAAGCTCGTGACTTGATCAGAAAGCAATATCATATACTTGTTGATGGAGAGTAAATACCTCCACCTATCAAGAATTTCAAAGACATGCGATTTTCAGACCCAATTCTTAGGAAAATGAAGGAAAAATGTATTGTTCATTCCAATCCAAATTCAAGGCATGCCCGTGATCTTATCGGGTCGGCACATGATCGGGATAGTCTTTACCGGATCCGGAAAGACCCTTGCGTTTGTTCTTCCCTTAATCATGATTGCCTTGCAAGAAGAAATGATGATGCCGATTATACCCGGTGAAGGCCCGTTCTGCCTGATAGTTTGCCCGTCACGGGAGCTTGCTAAATAGACATACGAGGTTATTTCAGAATTCTTGGTTCCTATGAAAAAATATGGGTACCCTGAACTTAAACCTCTTCTATGTATCGGCGGGGTTGATATGCGTTCACAGGTGAATATCGTGCGAAAAGGAGTTCACATTGTCGTTGCAACTCCAGGCAGGTTGAAGGCAATGTTGTCAAATGCGAAAGGCGACATGAGGCGACAAGGCCAAATATCGCCTCAAATTTGAGGCGACAACGAGGCGCTCGCCTCATTGAAAAAGGCGACCTACTTGAGATAAGCATAACATCTATAGAAATACAATATAAAAAGTCCTAAAAATACTAATATGGGCCACATTATAGATGAAATAGCAAGTTTGGGAACTATTTAATTACTAATATAAGCTTAGGGACCTTTTTGCAATTTTTTAAAAATTTATAATTAAAAACCCTAGCTCTTTTAGACCAACCTGGCAGCCACCATAAACCTAGGGACCTTTTTGCAATTTATTATAACTTTATAAACAAAAACCCTAGCTGCTGCTGCAGCCACCATTAGGCATTAACATAGCCTAGCTGCAGACCTGCAGCCACTTTCTTCAATGTTTCTTCTTCTAAGAGTGCAAGTCTGCTTCTTCTTCTTCTTCCATGGCCATACTATGACATCTCTGTCCACCTACGCTCCTAGTGTTCAAATAAAGACCCAAAATCCATCAAGGCGACGGAGGCGAGCGCCTTAATGCCTCAACGCCTCACAGTTGAGGCGCTATTAGGCGAGCGCCTCAGGAAAGGTAGCCGCCCCAGACAGGTCTGAGGCGGGGAGGCCGGATTTCGCCTCAGGCGAGCGCCTCAGGCGCCGAGGCGCTCGCCTTTGACAACACTGGTTGAAGGATATGCTTGCTAAGAAGATAATGAATCTCGACAACTGTAGGTATCTTACATTAGACGAGGCGGATAGATTGATCGATTTAGGGTTTGAAGATGATATAAGAGTAGTTTTATACCATTTCAAGGCTCAAAGGCAAACTCTCATCTTTTCTGCCACCATGCCTGCCAAAATCCAGAATTTTGCATGAATCGCTCTAGTAAATCCGGTTATGGTTAATGTCGGTAGAGCCGGAGCGGCAAATCTGGACGTGATTCAAGAGGTCGAGTACGTGAAACAAGAAGCGAAAAATGTTTACCTCCTCGAGTGGCTTCAGAAAACCGCACAGCCGGTTTTGATATTTTGCGAGAATAAAGCTGATGTTGATTTAATTCATGAATATCTACTGCAGAAAGGAGTTGAAGCAATGGCAATACACGGAGGGATGGATCAGGTGGATCGGGAAAATGTGATTTCTTCATTTAAAATGAAAACGAAAGACGTGTTGGTGGCCACCGATGTGGCGTCAAAGGGTTTGGATTTTCCGGATATACAACATGTTATCAACTACGACATGCCTGGGAGATTGAGAATTATGTGCATAGAATAGGAAGAACAGGGCGGTGTGGGAAGACGGAAATTGCTACTACTTTTATAAATAAGAGCCAGAGCGAAACGACGCTGCTTGATTTGAAACATTTGTTGCAGGAGGCTAAGCAGAGGATTCCGCCTGTTCTTGTGGAGTTGAGTGATCCGATGGAGACGATTGGTAATGCGAGTGGAGTGAAGGGGTGTGCGTATTGTGGAGGATTAGGTCACCGGATCAAAGATTGTCCCAAGTTTGAACTTCAGAAAAGTCAGCAGATTGCTAACTCTAGAAGGGACTACTATGGATCTGGAGGTTACAAAGGAGAAATTTGAGACCTATAATCTTTGTTTCTTATATAATATGAATGTCTAACCTTATTTACAGTCTTACTCATCCTGTAGTCTTTGTTTCATAATTCCGAATGTTTATTCATCCTGTAATTCACAAATAAATGTGTCGTTATGGTCTCATCTAGTTTGTGATTTTTAGTTTTCCCTTTTTGAAAGAAGTATGTTTAGGGACTTATTTGTTGAGGATCTTAGTTCATTTTCACTAATAAATAAAGACAATAGTTTATCTTCATCAAAGATAGTTTGTTAGGTTAGCTGATATTTTTCTCTGTAATTGTAAACAGAGTATTATTGTATGAACATAGTGAAAGTGAGATTGGGAGACCCTCTGCCCATTCATCACTATTCTGATTAATCTCGTTCTTCCATTTCTTGTTGATTTCAGTTGCTGTTTAAAATATTACAAATAACTCATTATCTCGAATCCAAGGCTCAGAAAGATAATTGGCTGCCTGGCTTCTATTCTTTGCCTAACCAAGTTCAAATTGCTAGTACAACAAGACTGTTACGGTACAATTTGGGAAGAAGAAGAGAAAGACAACATTCATGACAAAACGTAATGACAACACAGGCAGTAGTAATACGTTGTTTTCAACACGATTAAACAAGAAAGAAAGAATGATTGATTACCTAATGAATCATAGCAAGCAAGCAAGCATATGAATGAATGTAGGGCCCGATTCGGGTGGTGATGTTGTTTAGTTGAGATTGATTACCCGAGCACAGTCGCCTGCTTCACAGATTAGTACAGCAGTGTCTTTGTTGAGTTGGCTCCACAACTTGGGTTGGCACTTGGAATACTCCTCCCCTACAAACTTTGCAGCTTCTGCCGCTCTTTCACCCTCCACAAACCCCAAACAGCACCCTCTAAATCCAGCTCCGCTAAACCGCGCCCCATATACCCCAGGTGCCCTCACCATAATTTTATACAGCTCTATCAGCGGCTCAGCACCTTTTTATTCATCATATATTAATTAATATGTTAGATAGCAAAACCAATCACACACTTTTACTACAATGTTGTTGTTTTCTTTTCATGTCAAACAACAACAAAAACGTACCACATTCATAGTTCTCGATAGAACTCAAACCCGAAGCTGATATAAGCTTCCCAAACTCTTCAAAATTCCCTGATGCCCAAGCTCCAAGTCCTGCAATTCCATCCACACACTAGTTCATAAATTAATACCAAACGTGTCCCACAAGTCCTTCCTCTAAAGACAAGTAGAAAGAAAGCTCTGTACAAATTAATTAGTGCAATTAACAATGCATTCTTTCATTACCCTTCATCACTCGTATGTTCTCAGAGAAGTAATGCTCAGCTCTCTTTGCTAAGTTGGCTTCTAATTTGCTCTGCACTAGATAGAACATAAAGGCATTATTATTTATATCACGGGAGATTATTTGTTGCTCTGCTAAACTGCAATTTTGGACCTTACTAAATAATCTTCCTATCGTTACAATTTCGCCCAAAAAATAAATTAATAATCTTCCTGTCAAGCTTTAAATAGAAATTATTCAACTATTGATGCATAGCATGAGAAAATATGCCGTCTTTATTCTAGAAACTAAAGCTAAATTAGATGGTGAAGACGGCAGGTAGAGATTTTATATAGTAAGCAGAGTTCCTAGTCAATATGCCAACATGGAATTAGATTACTTATAATTTATTGCTCCATAATATAAATGTTGAAGTGTGCACCGTGAGTTTGTCCCACACCGGTGGGATTGGTAATTTAGAGCACCATATAAGCAATTGGGCTACCTCCTCCTATCACCAATTGGTTTTAGGATGGGAACCCCACTTGTAAATATGGTTGCTCTATGTTGGCCCGTTGGGTTTGACTCGGTTCAGTGTGGAATTTAACAATAAACTACTTGCATACCTTGTGCGTTTCATAAACTTCTGGATCGACTGCTTGATTGAACAAGGAAGACATTGCAGAAATAAAAATCAGCATTTGTATTAATCAATTAAGTAGATTCTCAATTTCAGTAGAAGCTTAGTAATACTTGCCATCACACAGGATAGGCTCATCTTTGCTATTCACCGAGGCACTGCACAAGAAAAGATAAAATCAGTTATTACATTACTAAGCTAATTATCTATCCGTATATGTATCCTTTGTCTAGAACTCATGTTCACCAATTCGACTGGTTCAAGTAGCTGTTTTGTCCAGAAAAGCCAAACCCGTACAACATATAACCCATTGGCTCCATGTTTAAACTTTTTTTTCCTTGTCTATAATTGTATGAAGGTATGAGATATCCAGGTTATCTTGTATGACCACACACATATATATATATGATGGTAAAAGATACTAGCAAAAGCAAGTATTGAGTTACAAAAAAAAAAAAAAAAACCGTACTGCAGAAGAACACTTGCAGCCTGTCGGCACTCTTCAACTCGGCGATTATATCCAGGATTGGTTGTTAAAGCCTGCTTCAACCCTGAAAAGGCCAACAGTATTTTGAACGTTCTCTTCAGCTTCATTCCTTCTTTTTGCAGCTTTGGTAGGTGAATAAGCTTGTGCTCTTTAGTCTACACATGCAAGCTTATAATCAATAGGTGCCATCTTGATACAGAAATTACTTTGACGTTCAAATGCACAGTTACATATATACTATGATAGTTCCAAGGATGCAGACACTATATCAATCACAGGCTTCTTATGTCAAAAAGCACCATAATACAAGAACAGATGAAACAATCTCATAATGTATGCCAAATAGGCAACTTAATCTACTCTTTAGTAAAACATTCAGAATATACCCTTGCCAATTCATCTACTGACAATGTTTCAAAATTTCTTTTGAAACATAAGACGGATGTTAGAAGAATATACTCTATTAGAAAAGATCAAAGAAATCCTAGGGTCGTATGTAAGTTGGCCCCACTCCACTGAACATATTTACCAAGCTTAAGCATGTGTATTGACATACTCCGATTTTATCTATAGGTCCCTGCTATTCAACGTGGTATGAAGGTGAACTTTGGAGCCAACGTGGAGAATGGTTGCACTACTTGATCCAATCTCGAGAGTCCAGGGGTCTGCTCAGTATTAAATGGGTATATATGTAAGTAATGAAAGTCAAAGTGGTAAATAAAGGCAGGTATTAGAAAGAGCATACCACTTCAAATAAAATAAAGTTAGTTATTGGTATATATGTAAGTTGCATAACACCACAAATTAACTTAAGATTTTCAAAGGGCTAATATGCCCACGGTCAGTTGTATGCATGTTTGTCCTTAACAGAAGGCATAACCACAAACACTCCAAGTTTCCTTAAACCGACGGGTGTTCAACACAATACATTAGGTTGTACTATTCTAAAATAGCAAATAGATAGATACAAACTCCATTGATTATTAAACTAAAGGCTGTTTTTATCAAATTAATATGACAGTATGCACAAATCAGAAGTAAGTTTCAGCAATTCAGCTTCAACAAGTTGGACATATAACAACAGAACATGACTTTACCTTGCAATCCATGTAAGTTAGACAACCATGACTAGAAAGCAGTATAGCTGATTGATCCAGTATTCCATTTTTAAGACCGAGGTATTCATTTTCAATTAGCCTGCAAATGAAACACACATTTTTTTGTTCTGACATAACTGCATGAAAGGTTTATTGACTTAACAAAGACCGGGTGCAGTAAGAAGTCTTTCCTATCCAAGAGTTATTTTTTGCAGTTGTATCCATCTTAATTGAACAAGAAAAGAGGTGGTTTCAAGAATAGACACACCAGTAAAAAAGCTGTTCCGATGTATTTCTACCTTTACATGGGAACAAACACAATTTAATAAACAAAGTGCAAGAGTAGATTAGGATCTTACCGGTCATATTCTATATTCTCCGTCGGAGATATTGACAAGTTATTTGCATTTTCGAAGGCCAATAGATAGGCAATTCCAACCTGTAAAAAATGCAGTAATAAACATCAGAAAAAATATCATTTCAGTATGAAAATAAAAAATAATTTCATCTCAACTAGTAAACCTTTGTTATGCACATTATAAAAAATTTGCGTGCACATGGTAATGGTTAAAAATTAAAATGTAGAAGTGATGGCGAGCACTAGTAACTTCTGTATGGTAAATTATGAACATTAAACCCAGGGATGAAGCAAGGGCCAGCATCTGCAAATGATGCTAGTTAAGTTTTCCATCGTGACACAATCCACCCCATCATAACTCTCTGAGACTGCAACAACATAAAATAAAAACAAAACTTACGGCAGCAGAAGAGCTCAGGCCTGAACTATCAAGTCCCTCAGAACCACAGATATATCCTATTATACCCTGCAATAGTTAGAGAGAAAATTAACATGAATTTCGTTTTTCCGATGAAATTTATACTTATAGGATAACAGTAAACTATCAAATGTTCCATCACAAAGGCCTGCTTAGGTTGTTTATTTTACGTCACTCTCCTATTTGGCTTTAAGTGATATTCCCCGTTGTGTGTGATACACTGTCCCAGATGCCCTATCCGGTGAAAACAAACACCCGTCTATAACAAACTTAAAATTATCAAAATCTATTATTAAGTTGATAAACTGAATAATGCTCCAGAACCAATCAATTATGTATTGTTCTTTCTATTGCTAATTTGATCATATTTAGTTGGCAGTGGTGGCCGGATGGCCGCTGGTTTCCATCTTTACATATTTTGGCAATCAATTGCAGAGTCAAGTACCTTATGTACTTTTACATTAATTTTTTTTTTTAAGAATTTCAAGGTTATGAATAAAAGCACTAAATAATATAAAGAAAAACAAGTTAACCTGATAAAGATTGTTGCCTCTACTTTGAAGAGCATATTGTGCTCCTCTAGCATAGTTTCCCCAGCTACCTTCTTCATATACTGTGGGAGAACAGTTCACATGGTTCTTTATATTTTCTTGTCTGGTAGGTACAGGGAGCTGGATTTCATCAACCCTGAAAGATAAATGTAATTAAACATATATGAACATTGTGCTGGAGAATTGTCTGATTATTTAATAAAAGAAAGTGAAAAAAACAAATTTAATGCTTCAGACCTGAACTTAACCTCTCCTTTAAACTGTTGTGAGTGCAGAAGAACCTAACCAGTAAATTTAAGTCCCGGTCAGTAAAGCTGATAAATGTAAGAAGATGGTTGTGATTTAATCAAGCAGACCCCTTAGAGCTTTAGAAAAAATGATATATATGTTTGGGAATCAAGATTAAGTTTCTATACGAACAGGTTCATATTTGCAGTTCATTGTTTTTGTTGTTCATGGCATTTGCCTAGCAGCTGTTTATGTTGGATCAGAAGTACAGACTGATGTTCCATAAATTATTTAGGAACATAAGGTAGTGATTGTCCAAGAGGGTACCTGACTATCACCAGAAGGAACAAAACCAAGTAAAACCCCTTTGTTAATAGTCATCGCTGAAACTGCTCCTCCCTGCAACATCATAAAGAGGCTTTAGAAGATCATCCTAGCTCTGCAAGGATGGAGCTGGATGATTTTTCCATCACTTTTCCTTGAAGATCCAGAATTAGTTCATGCATACCCAGTTCATTATTCAGCGTTCTCTTTCACTAGCCTATCATAATTTTATTTCACTATCCACTATAGAATTCAGTTTTACCGTCCCCTCATTTCATATATCCATCTGCTTGATTCGAGAATACCAACAAAATCAGCTGCGTATTTATATGAAGTAAGGATTATATAAGTATCCAGATGCTAGTGCAGTTAACCTGATGATCAATATGAGCTCCTAGAGGACAGATCCTATAGGGGGATACTACAACTTGGACTTCATCGGAACTTCTTCCCGACATCTGAGCAACTATTCCCTGTATGTAATGCAACTGCAAAACAAGCAATCATCGCCGTTACAGGATTTGTATCTGACATTCAAAGGATCAGGAGCACAGCCAGCATTGTGTATCGTGTTGTGTACAATAGTTTCAGCGGGTGCCAATCGGCCGCAAATAGGTGACACAGAGGAATGTTCATTTCAGGATTCATGCCAAGTCCAATAAAAAGATTGTCAGCGAACACAGAGACAAAATTGAAGAAACTTTACCTCAGATTCAGAAGGCCAGGAGGAATCTGCCATTATTAATATTTTAAAATGCAAACGGATGAAGAAAATAGCGCTGCAAAATTAGTTTCTGCTCCAGAAGCTCAAGAGGGAATTTGATTGAAGTCGAATTGAAGGAAGATGGATATGATCATCAGCGTGGTGAAGGGACATTGTCCTTCAAATCCTTGTCGTCACAGCACAGTGACAGTCAATTTCTTTTAATTTTTCCTAATTAACAATTCCTCACCATCTATCTATAATATAAAGAGAGACCAATTAATTTTTTACCTTTTGTTGCGAGAGAAAGGAATGAATTTTTGACCAATTTACCCAAATGAACAACAAAATACCAATGTAGGCTAAAAAAAAATATTTACAAATCCAGGTCAATTGTATTTTTTTTTATTTAATAGAAGTTATAAAAATAATTTAAAACTATTGGTTTTGTAATTTTTTTTTAAAAACCTATTGGACATGGCGAACCATATGGTAAATTGATAGACATTTGCCCTATTGGGTTCACCAGTTTTTATAAAAAAAAATTACAAAATTACTAATTTTATATTTTTTTATAAAAATCTATTGGACATGATGAACCCTAGATGGGAAATTGACATTTCGCAGAATAATTTTTTTTCTTTCTAAAAACCTATTGGACATGGTGAAACCTAGAAGACAAATATGTCATCTAATTTGCCCTCTAGGGTTCACCATGCCCTCTAGAAAAAAAATATAAAATTAGTAGTTTTTGTAATTTTTTTAAGAAAACTGATGAACCCAATATGGCAAATGTCTGTCAATTTACCTTACGGTTCACCATGTCCAATAGGTTATTAAAAAAAAATTACAAAACCATTAATTTTAAATTATTTTTATAACTTCTATTAAATAAAACGAAAAAAAAAAGAATTACACATTAGGCCGGGTTGGGGCAACCCGGCCAACTGTAAAAAAATAATAATGGTTGCCCTAACCCGGCCAGACCTAAATTTGTAATTTTTTTTTAGAGTCTATATTGGTATTTGGTTATTTATTTGAGTCTAAATTGGTAAAAACTCAAAAGGAATGGCAAAGCTACCAAAATTAAGTAGGACCCATATTTATAGGACATGACATACTGTAACAAAATAGAACGTATCCGCTCTTAAAAAAAATCATGTCTCATATGAATTCTAGTAATGGTTTAAAGCTTACAATTTCACTATGTATTATTATTTTGTTTAATAAATTAGATTTATATTTTTTAGATAAAATTTGTGGTAGTAATTTTACATTGTTATTTTTCACACCATTTTTTTTAAAGAACTAATTTAAAGAACTATAATTCTGTTTAATTAAATCGAATAATAACAAGTGGTAAAATTTATAATTTTGAGATTAAAATTAAGTATAGATCTTAGGCCCCAAATGCATATTATGTATCACGTGGTACAACCGACGATTTTAAAATTTTAAAATCATATTATTTAGTTTTAATGTCTATAAGTATATTTAATTATTTATATTTAATATAAATATTATCAAATATTTAATATCGTAATAAAAATATTATAATATTTTTTTTACAATACTCTAATTTACGAACGATTTTTTATGTGAAAGTTCAGATGAATACATTTTTATCATATAATTCTAATTTACATACACTACTGTAGCAAATAAATTTAAAAAAAATATGTATATGTTCTTTTAATATATTATATTAACTTAAAAGTGAATTTATGTCTTAAGGCACGAGTTAGTGACGTTAAAACATAAATTTTTATTTGACGTAAATAAAAGCTTGCTAACGCGCGTGGCAAAAACAATTGCCAATGTGCAAGTGCATGACTAATATATATAGAAATAATATGCAAAGTTTTTAATGATGCCGTAGTGTCATTTGTCTTGGGACTAATTTTTTTTTTTTTTACAATACGATAATACGACACAATATATACAAAAAAATTGTATTTGTACGAGTATATATAAAAACGATAGCACGGATAGGATGTAATTTCCATGTCATGTTACTGTTCGTATTTATATATCAGAACATGACTGTTAACACCTACGATAATACTATAAAATTATGCTAGTAACCGTAATTGTTGAGTACTCTTTAAAACAAGTATTGTTTAATATGTTTTAAAACTTTAACTAGTTGCTTATTTTTTAGAATTTGTTTACCCTAAGTTAAGGACTTATGCATTCATACTTTTTACTATGTGAAGTTTATTGTTTTGATATTTCTTTATAAATTTCGCATGTGAATGTATACATAACTAACTTAATAAAAAACGATAACACTAAATGAATACACATAAAAAAATGTATTATGTCTATAAATATGACATAATAAGCTTATTGAGTATATTCGTATTTAGTAAGTCTAACACGATAATCTTACAAACACTCCCATAAAACATACATACGTATGATTTTGCTTCCCCATTCTAAAATCCCAATGGTAACCAATTGGCAAATTAGTGTAATTTGGTACGTATGATTCAAAATTCTCATGAATATACATTTCAAATGAATATTGACTTGTTGAGGCTTGGATTAGTGGAAAGGAATATGCAGGGACTGAATCGAAAATGTTGATCTACCGACCACCGTGCTTCGTAATTATAAATATCTACCTATCATCAAAAATTAAATTGGCAAAAAAAAAATCAAAATTTAAAGAATGAATACGTAGGATATATAAGCCTAGGGATGGGCACTGAACCGGTTCAGGCCGAACCGGTTCCGGACCGGACCGGAACTGTTTTAAACGGTCCGGTCCAATAATAACTAGGGTTATTTTTTGGCTTAGGTTGGTCTAAAAAAAACTGGACTGGTTTGAACCGGTCCAGAACCGGTCCAGAACCGGTTTTGGACTGTTTTTTAAAAAAACAAGTTCTGGACCGGTTTTGTGTGTCAGACCGGTTTTATCAATAAAAATCGATCCAAAACCAGTCAAAACCAGTCAGAAACCGGTCAGAAACCGGTCAAAAACTGGGTTTTTTTAAAAAAAAAAAATCGGTCAAAAACGTTTTTTTTTTTTTTTTACTAAAAAGCGGTTCAAAACCGGTCCGGTCCGGACTGGTTTATTGGACTGGTTTGGTATACCCCTTGGACTGGTTCCAATTTAGGGGTTATAAACCAGTCCAATTTGGACCGGTTCACTCCGAACCGGTTCCAAACGGTCCGGTTCCAGACCAGTTCCGAACCAGTCCGGCCGGACCGGTTTTTATGCCCAAGCCTATATAAGCCATATATCAAGTTCCCACCATTTTTGCAAAATATATATTACAGCGTACTCCTAAATATTGAACAATTATAGTTTGAATTGAATTGTTAAAAAGTGGCCAAAAATATTGATTTTTTTTTTTAAAGCATTTTCCGAGGCTTGAAGGAACCCAGGTCAACCGCATGAAAGGTGAGAATACTAAACACTATACTACTATAACAACTTTGTTTAATTTTTCATGGTTTATTTTAAGTCTTCTTCAATTCAACCTCGCATGTTTTTACTCATTTTCCAGCGAGAAAACTGACTGACTGAACGAATTGAATTGTTTATAAAAAAAAAAAAAGTGGTCGTTTATGCTGCAAAGTGGATTTTTGTTCTTCATAAGCCCCTGTAGTAGTAATTGGAGAACCTAAAAGTTATCTTCGGTAACGGGAGCCAAATTTATGACTCCAAATTCTATAAGTTTGATTAACAAAAAAAACCCAAACCAAAATAAAAGTAGAACATGACAAAAATAATAATAATAATAAAAAAAAATAGAAGATATTCTTGAAACAAATATATTTTTAAATATCTAAATTTTATATTTTTATATCTTAATTTATATTATATATATATATAATTTTTATTAATATATTTCTATATTTTATATTCACATCACATAGTTTATAAATAAGATATATATAGATGTTATATATCTTTTAAATATATATATATATATATATATATATATATATATATATATATATATATATAACTAAGCTCCTATATATATGGTGTTTTTTTCCTTATTATTATTATTATTATTATTATTATTCAACTTTGAAGGTATTTCATCCACTTTACACCACCGGCAGTTGTGGTCTAGTGTTTGAGAGAGCTGACTCCAATGTGGTTTGGCTCCGGGGTCAAGAGTTTGAATCCCCCCAGCGACTTGATTAAAAATAATTTCCTGGGGAAAGGAGGACTCGTGCCAAACGGGTCGACCTCTCGACTATACTCTGAGATCAGCCCCCACCGAGCAGGTCCTTCAACAAGAGAAGGAGATGATCGACAAATTATTCGATCGGAAAACCCTAATGTCCGTTCGGGAGATAGCCAAATGAATCGCATATACAAAGCCTTTAATGACCGGTTGGAAACCACCACTGTGAATTCGAAAAACATCAGAAAAAGCTCGTGATTTGATCAGGAAGCAATGGCATATCCTTGTTGATGGAGACGAAATACCCCCACCTATCAAGAACTTCAAAGACATGCAATTTCCGGACCCAATTCTAAGGAAGTTGAAGGAAAAGGGTATTGTCCAACCCACTCCAATCCAAGTTCAGGGTTTAATCGGTGATCTTAACGGGTCGGGACATGATCGGGATAGCATTTACGGGATCCGGAAAGACCCTTGTGTTTGTGCTTCCCTTGATCATGATTTCCGTGAAGGAAGAGACGATGATGCCGATTAAACCCGGTGAAGGACCCTTCGGCCTGATAGTTTGCCCGTCACGGGAGCTTGCAAAACAGACACATGATGTTATTTCAGAGTTCTTGCTTCCTACGAAGAAACACAGGTACCCGAAAATTCGGCCTCTTCTATTTATCGACGGGGTTGATATGCGTTCGCAGGTGGATGTTGTGCGGAAATGAGTCCACATTGTCGTAGGAACTCCAGGCAGGTTGAAGGATATGCTCGTAAAGAAGCGAATGAATCTCGACAATTGCCGTTATCTTACGTTAGACGAGGCGGACATATTGGTGGATTTAGGGTTTGAAGATGACGTAAGAGTAGTTTTTGACCATTTCAAGGCTCAAAGACAAACTCTCCTCTTTTCGGCAACGATGCCTGCCAAAATCCAGAATTTCAGAAAAACCGCTCTAGTAAAGCCTGTTACGGTTAATGTCTGTTGAGCCGGAGCGGCAAATCTGGACGTATTCAAGAGGTTGAGTACGTGAAACAAGAGGCGAAAAATGTTTACTTCCTCGAGTGCCTTCAGAAAACGGCACCTCCGGTTTTGATATTCTGTGAGAATAAAGCTGATGTTGATCTAATTCATGAATTTCTACTGCAGAAAGGTGTGGAAGTTGTGGCGATACACGGAGGGATGGATGAGGTGGAGCGGGAAAACGCAATTTCTTCGTTCAAAGCAGGAAAGAAAGACGTGTTGGTGGCCACCGATGTGGCATCAAAAGGTCTGGATTTTCCGAACATACAATATGTTATCAATTACGACATGCCTGGGGAGATTGAGAATTATGTGCATAGAATCGGAAGAACGGGGCGGTGTGGGAAGACGGGGATTGCTACTACTTTCATAAATAAGAGCCAGAGCAAAACGACGCTGCTTGATTTGAAACATTTGTTGCAGGAGGCTAAGCAGAGGATTCCGCCTGTTCTTGTGGAGTTGAGTGATCCGATGGAGGCGATTAGTAATGAGAGTGGAGTGAAGGGGTGTGCGTATTGTGGAGGGTTAGGTCACCGAATCAAAGATTGTCCGAAATTGAAGCTTCAGAAAAGTCAGCAGATTGCTGACTCTAGAAGGGATTACTTTGGGCCAGGAGGTTACAAAAGGGGAATTTAAGACCTATAGTCTTTGTTTCCAGTTATATATATATATATGAATGTCTAACCTTATTTGCAGCCAGTCTTATTCATCATCAGTAGTCTTTTAATTTCGAATTTTTATTCATCATGTGTAATTCACAAATAAATATGGTGTTATGCTCCTCCAGTTTGTGATTTTTAGTTTTCTCATTTTAGCTTGTCGAGAAACTCCAAAAAAAGCGAAGAAGCTGACAGATGATGATGGTTCCGGTTCACAATAATAATGAACTCCAAGGAAATATAGAGAAAACTTTCGGGTTATTCAGATATAAATTAGGGTTTAGATTAAATTGTTAGGTTTGTTGTGTGAATTAAATGATTTTACATATATGTATACTACACAATGAAATAAAGATGAATATACCCCCAAAGACCAATGTCCAATGAACCCCTGAACCCCCCTCAATTCGATCCCCAATGAACAGGGGCAAATAGATCGAGCTCAATATGAGCTGCAATTGTGGTCTAATGGTCTAATAGTGCGTTGTTCTTCATCCATACCAAGGACCCTTGGTTGGGTATGAATCGAGTTACAATCAAGTCGGAACTTAATTGCAATATTAATATAATTTGTTAAAAATTATATGTAATATTTGGAAAAATAGAAGATTAATCTAAAGTATAGATTTTGACAAAACATTCAACAACACTTATGAATATAAGATTTACAAAAGTATAGATTACTATTGTTGGGACACGCTTCCAATCGGTTCGGTTTTGCGTGAACCAATCGGTCGGTACCCGCCAGAATTGTGATAATCCTCGTAGACCTGTGTGGATGTTTCTCCTATAATGCTGTGCTTAGCTCCAAGATACTTCTTCTTCCTCGTAAACCTATAAAAATGTCTCACTGGACATCCGTTTCCCAACTTCGAGTTCGAGTCCTTTTCCATGTCCACCTGCAAAAAGTGCTACCGAGCAAAATGGGGGGGGGGGGGGGGGGTGCTCGGTGAGCCCTCTCCGATGCCAATATGAGAACTTGCTAGAGACAGAAAGTGTCTAGAGAGAAGCTAGAGCAAATTCAACTTGGCAACCTCTTGAAATGATGGCCAAGGGTCCTATTTATAGGACTCTTGGGTCATTAGTTTGCTAATTGCAGTATTAGTCTGTTAATCATGCGTTAATTAAGATAAAGCGAAATTAGGCTTTACTAAGCATCAGAGGAGTTGGTAATATTTTTGGGGTGTTCGGAAACAGTGTGGCCCAGAGGGAGGCCCTCCGGGCCGAAAAATGTCCGGTTAGGGACACCTAACCGAACATGTTCAGTTAGGGGTGCCCTAACTGAACATGCTCGGTTTGTAAGCATATAGTGATGGGCACCGTAAATGGTAGCCCATTAAATGTATAGGTTACCTAAGTAAATTGGGTATATGTCACATTAGGACATTGGGCCAGACCCAAATCCCAATAGACATGATAGGCCCAAAATTAGGCCTCCATATACATCATGGCCGGCCGAATTTAAGGAGGGGGTAAAGTGGACTTTTGTCCACTTTACTCGTCCTTTATATATGGGGAGTTAGGGGTTTTATTAGGGTTAATCACAATACCCTTTAAGTGGTGTTTTGAGAGAAAACCCTTCCCCCAGAAACACCTACATCGGCCGAAACACATATTCACCAAGGGTGTGCCAATTTGCTTTCTAGCAAACACTCTAGAGATCTGTCCCTTGCCAAGAATCGATCAGAGGCTTTGCTGTGGAGAATATACCACGTAGGGATTCCTTCACAAGAACCCCTACGGGTGCCGACCGGAGGATCATGAACTCCCTCCTGCAAGGATCTTGGGTCTACGAATAACTGTAGAGGTATTTGCGAATCTTCCGTTGCGTAATTTCGATTACTAACATGTACCATGATTTAGTTTCTGTAGTGATTAGTCATCGTAATCTATCAGTGGTATCAGAGCCTGTGTTAGGAGTTCATGATTTTGATAAATTGGTGTTCTTGAAAATTTATAATTTGGGACAGAAATTTTTAAAAAAGGGATTTTAAAATTTAGAATTTTAGGGTATATGATGGTCCGAAATTTTCATGATGTAGGTAAAAACCCAAAAGATCGTAATTTTCATGGTGTTTTCTTCTGTTTTCTTGGCAAACCAAAAAGTTCAGGTATGCTCTCAACGCGTGCTTCATACTACGCGTCTCATGTACGACCACGGAGTCACAGCTCGGTTGTGCTAAGAAAAGAATCCTCGTGATTTTGGCGGGCGCAAACTTATATGAAGATTGCTGCATAGTGTAGTTTTCTTCCATGCTTAGAATATTTCTGGAAGCTCGGATTTGCTGTTTCATTGAGATAGCGTGTAAAGTTACCCCCGTTGTGACTTATATGAAGATTGTATCCAACTTGGTTTTCCATTCCAATCTTGGAATGATTTTAGAAAACCATGTTTGCTGTTTCAATGAGACGACGTGTTCTCTCCAGACTTAGAATAATTATGAAGACCCATATGTGCTGTTTCAATGAGACAGCGATTGGTGTTGCCCCCTCCTGGTGTGAACCAAGACATTGGTCTTTTTGAAGCGATGGTGTTACTTGTTGTAGTTGAGTAGTTTGTAGCCTTTTGCGTGGTTCTTTCGTCATCGTATGATATGGTACTTGCAAGGCAGGCTATACCGCGCACAATGTGGGGTTAACGTACTCTAAATTTCAGTTTGGTTGCACCATGTATAAAATGTGGTATAAGATCTTGTTGTTTGCTTTTGTTTCTCAAAACACACATTGCTGCACCTCTTGTGCTTAGCACCTGTTGTTTGATTTTTGAGTGTTTCTCAGATTTTGCCTCTGCATCTTTACTTGATTTTGTCCAAGTGTTATGGTGGGCGAGGTCGTATCTTGCGACTTGCTTTTTTCGTGAAAATACTTTGTCTGTCTTATGCTCCTTTGCAAGTCTAATGTGCTAGTTGAATTAATATTCGCTTTGGATTCGGTTATACCCTTACCTAGTTCTTGATCCAGCGTAAGTTTTGTGCGCTAGCTGGTGGTAATTCAGTCTACGCTTATAAGAACCTCTATCTGGTTTATGTTCCAGCATAGGGCCAATGCTAGCTGGTTTATTCCAGTCTAGGTTGTTCTTGAACCCTTGCCCGCTGTATGTTTCAGCGCGGGGCCAACACACTATATGGGTTGAACTCCAGTCTAGGGTTGTGAGTTTGAACTCCTACCCAGTTTTGAGGCAGGCATAAGGGCCAACGCTAGGAGGTTGGATCTCCTCCTAGGGTTGTTATTGAACCTCTACCCGGTTTATGTTCCGGCGTAGAGGCCAAGTAACAGCTGGTGGGAACTCCAGACTGATGGTTGTAGCCACTGTTAGGTACAAAGTCCAGCAACAGGGAGAGCGCTTTTTTATCGGTGGTACATTTGTTTTGTTGTAACATGGCCGGGGTTTTTGTGTTGATTCGATCTTTTGTCAACTTTTGATTGATAGGGCGTCCCCCATGATCTGCAAAACATGCTTGAATTGACTCAATATATTTGTTAGTTAAAACATGCTATGGAGTTATGCATCTCCTTGCAGGGGCTTTCCTTTTCTTATATTGTCCTTTTGGACTAGATTTGCAATATGACTAGATCAGACTATTTGCGACTAGTCTGGTCCGTTCAGATTGGGTCTTGCTTTGATATGATCAGACTATGCGAACTTGATATTTAGTTCAAGTAGTCTGTTCTATTCGAATTCATGTTTCTCATAGAGACATTTCCTTTTACCTGGTGTACCTGTTTGGAGTTATGTATGTTACTTGAGTTTTTCCCCAGTATGGAGTTCGCGATGTGAGGGTCATTCTTATTGTCGTATGCGAAGAGCGGATCCATTTGGATGGTTGGAACTGTTTCTCTCCTTTGTGACTTTCTTCGGAAAGTTTGTCTACTTGTGCGAGTTAGAGCATGAAGCTCTTGTCCTCATGCTGTCTCCCCAATTGTTTGGTGGTGAACCCGTTCGAGTACACTTGATGAGTGGTGGTTCACTTTCCTGTTTCTTGTTTGGTTTCCATTCGAACCTTTGGCTCCCCGATCTTTCTTTTTTTCTTGAGTATGCTTGCTTGCTTAGGAGTCATAGGCGTCTCCTATTACGCTTGTTGCTTTTATATGCGTGTTTGGTGACGATCGTATTTGCATGCAGTCCTGTTTCTTCGTCTTTCTTCTTTCGAACCTGTACTTGAGGAAAATTTGTAATTTCCCTTCCATTTTTCCTTGCACTAGGTGATGGTGTCCTAGATTGGAAGTCTGCTACGCTGTTTGGTAGTGGCCGCCCTGTGGGGGTATTTGTTGAATTTGATGTTTTTTGCATTTCTCTATGCCTTAGAATATTTTATGAAGCTTTTGAGGATTGTCATCCTGATTGTGATCCTCCTATTTCCAACTTATTTTCTTAGTACCTGAAAATTAAGAAAAAAAAAAAGCATTTTTCGATGGGGTGACGGAGGTCGCCTTTACGTATTGGTGGATGAGTGCTGCTAACGCGTGTGTCAATTTCGAATCCTTTTCCTCATGTTGTTAATCATTCTTGGTTAGGCCTACGACCTTTAGTACCCCTGGCGGTAAGTGTATCTCCATTTCATTGATTTGGTTGTTCCATGTTTGGTTGTTATTCCTTGGATGTGTTTGGTTCTCCGGCCCAGTTGGTTTGTGTCTTCTTGTGATGATGGTGGGTTGCTATTTGGTTGCTGTCCCCCTTTTTGCTTATTTTTCCTTAGAATTTTTCAATGAGATTCTAAGGGTATTTGCCTTCTTCTTGGAAGTGAAATTCTTTTCTTGAATATCTTTCACGAGGGTTTTTCTCCGGAGTTGTTGTCTGGAACTCGTTCATGAGTATCGACTTGGTGCTGTCTCTTTTTGGTAGTGACTATTTACTCAAAGTGAGTATTTTGTCGGATGCACTTTCTCTTGACGACGGATTTGGTCGATTTCGATGTTTGGTTGGCGATGATTGTCGCCGCGATGATGTTTTCTCCGGGGGTAGGCAACGCTGGCGGGCAGAACCTTGCTGTCCAACGGGGATGTCTGGCAGCGACTGTGGTTGTGTCACTTCGTTGATGTTCTTTGTTATTTTATAGTGCTTCTAAACTGTACTCCTTCGTACCTAATAATTGAACTTCTGGTTTGCTGCGTTTGCAATGACTTCCTTGTCGTCTCCACGCTTGTGGTGTTGGCGTTTTTTCTTCCTGTCGGGTGTGAAATCTTGTTCCTGTTTTCCTTTTGCGCATTTGTATAATTATCATGTTGTGGTTGAACACCGTTTTTTCCTTTGGCATGTCATTTATTTGGCATGCTTTGCTTGGTTGGAAGCAGCAGTGGCCTGCTGAGCAGCAGCTTGTGTTTGTTCAGCGTTAACAGTGGCTTGCTAAGTGGTTACATGTGTTTGCTGATTGGTAGTGGAGGTTTGTTGGGTGGTAGCATAGTTTCTTGCATGTCATGTAGACAGGAATTTTAGGGTGTTAACCCAAAATTTGTCAAAGTGTTGGCGTTGGTTGCTGCCAGTCACTTCTCTTGTTGCCAGTTATTTCTTTGTGAACTGGATTATGTCTTACCACCCTCGCGTTTTTTGTACTTACTGATTGATGTTGTTTTCTAACTTGGATGCATATGTTTCTTGGAACATATGTTCCATATCCGACATATATTTTGCCAGTGCTGACGGAAGCTCCTTACGAGTGTGTTGGGCGCGACAGCCTGCTGTGCGTGTGTCGATTATAGAATGGTGTGTCATAGGATGGAATTCCGTATGACGATCCTGCAAAGGGCACTCTATATCGGAATCCCAGTGGAGAAATTCCGTATAGGAAGCTATGCGATACTCCATGTCGCTGTCTTCTTGTTTCTTTTCCCAGCTGCTAGCCAACTTTGTGGTGTAGACGACGTTGACGATGTGTCACCGGAGAGTTGGGTTGGTCCTGTCTGGTTATTCGGCTGCTGTGCCACAACTGGGATTGCTTCCTCCGGTGGGTTTACTTGTCCTTGAGCTTGTTTATTTTCCACCTGTGTAGACTCTACCTGTGGGCGTGTTTGGTGTCCCGTAGGAAGCGTTTGTCCAGTGCTGGGGTTTGTTGCGCTGGGGCTTGTTGCGGTGGGGCGATTACCTGCTCCTGCTCCTGTACTTGTTCATTTTTCATCCTTGTAGTTTTCGTTTGGTTTCTTTATCAACACAAAGTTTGCGACCCATGTTTGGTAGTTGTTCACTTTTATAAAACCTGCCTCCAGCAGTTTCCCCACGTCTTCTTGTATTGTCACCCTCTTGTTTCCATCTATTGGTCTTACTTTTGCGTTATAGCTCGTTTGCGTGAACCTAACCTGTCTGATATCACATCCTTGCTTATTCCTGGCATATTGCTTGGGGACCAAGTGAATATGTCATTGAACTCTCTTAGCAGTGCTGTCAGCGCTGCTGCTTCCTCCTCTGAAAGTGCTGAATCCTCCTAGGGTTTCTCCTACACCTGTGTCGGTTGAGAACTTCAACTTCTGGTGCGTTGCGGATGGAACCGTACCTGTTTATGGTTGTAAGCCCTAATATTCCATTGTACCCCTTTAGTTTTCGTCTATAAGGAATGTTATTGGAATGTGGAGCTGGTTGTCTCCTTTTGGTGAATTGGATTTCGGCCTCCAGTTTCTGTCTGCTGGGCATCTTTTGGATTGCTGCCTTGTATAATTCACCTGCATACTCCTTCCATCATCTTGATGATTCACCTCCTGGACCTAGTCCTCCGCTTATTCCCTGAATTGATGACATTTTATCGCGGTGGCCGCTTTGGCTTTTTGTTCGAGTCAGACAGACGGCGCCACTGCCAGGACACGCTTCCAATCGGTTCGGTTTTGCGTGAACCAATGGTCGGTACCCGCTAGAATTGTGATGATCCTCGTAGACCCGTGTGGATGTTTCTCGTATAATGCTGTCCTTAGCTCCAAGATAGTTCTTCTTCCTCGTAAACCTATAAAAACGTCTCGCTGTACATCCGTTTCCCAACTTCGAGTTCGAATCCTTTTCCATGTCCACTTGCAAAAGGGGCTACCGAGCAAAAAGGGGGGGGGGGGTGCTCGGTGAGCCCTCTCCGATGCCTAATTGAGAACTTGCTAGAGAGATAAAATGTTTAGAGAGAAGCTAGAGCAAATTCAACTTGGCAACCTCTTGAAATGAATGACCAATGGTCCTATTTATAGGACTCTTGGGTCATTAGTTTGCTAATTGCAGTATTAGTCCGTTAATCATGCGTTAATTAAGGCGAAATTATGCCTTACTAAGCATCGGAGGAGTTGGTAATATTTTTGGGGTGTTCGGAAACTGTGTGGCCCTGAGGGAAGCCCTCCGGGCCGAAAAATGTCCGGTTAGGGGGTGTCCCTAGCTGAACTTGTTCCCTTACTGGGCGATCTAACTTCGCCCGGCTTTTTGTTGGTGGATTTTTCCGGAGTCAATGTTTTCCAAGTTTCGGTTTAGAACCATCTTTGAGTCCGTGCGGTTATTAA
Source organism: Clarkia xantiana subsp. parviflora (assembly GCA_036873135.1). Taxonomy (NCBI): domain Eukaryota; kingdom Viridiplantae; phylum Streptophyta; class Magnoliopsida; order Myrtales; family Onagraceae; genus Clarkia; species Clarkia xantiana. Next base: position 10,067,430 of record JAPTYO010000012.1, on the reverse strand, counting down.
GTCGGGTCAAAGCGGGTCAATGTGGGTGAATATCCATCAACTATCATTTTAAAATATGTTAAGACTTTTAACCAACCCAAAGAAACATGTTACACCAACATGGCAACATACAAATGTTTTTTTTTTTTTTCAAATATAGTGGATGTTTTAGTTTTTACCATTGTTTTTAGGATGACCCGGCAAACCGAAAGCATGAATAATTGCATGCACATGCTTTTGATCGAGATCTTCCCATACATTAATTAATAAACAATGATAATAGTGCGTAGTAGTCCAGACTGAAGAGGACATGAGATGTTGATGATGTATATATATAGTTTCTGTCTTTTTGGATCAAACACAAACCCCTATCACAATATATCTTTTCAACAACTAAAACCCTAAATAAATAAAGAATTTAAAAAGATGATCAAAAACTAATTCGTCTCTACCAGTACATTTTGATGGCTGGCATTAAAACCAAGTCAACTGAGATGGGTGATATGTGAATATTCGAGGCATCCTCCATAAACTTGAATGGACACAATTTATATGATACGATACAATTACTATTAGTATATATGTATAGTTTAAGAAAGAGCTGCCGCTAAGCCCTAAATTATATATATGTAGAGTTTTCTGGGGGCCGTTCCGTCCAAAGAATCGATGGAGAGAGTTAAATAGGTGGCAGATTAGGTGAAGGAACACAATATATATGTGATATATATATAGCAGGTTCTTGGAATCAAAGCAGACATAACAACAACTGCCAAAGTGCTGACAAAACGAGAAATATAGTAGGAACATGGGACAGTGATGGTATGTGACAAGCAGCTGCAGAGGTGTGAATTACACCTGCGGCTGCGAGGGGAGGGGAGCTGTCAGAGATGTCCGCCCCTAGCGGTTCTTCTATTTGGTCACCCCCTGTCTCTTCTTGGCTGCCATAAAAAAACCATTTATTAACTAGCTAGATATTTAATTAAATTTAAAATATATATAACTAAACTGAGATTATTCAATTTATTTAATAGGCGTTAGATTAGAATAGAAGTGTAAATAAATTATATTACGGGAATAAAAAAACATGTTTTTAGCACAGTTAGGATGTGATGATTTATCTATTCTTCTTTCAACCTAACATGGAATTTAGTAACGGATCATATAAATGAATTTGTTAAATTTAGACAAACTAGTTTGACTGAGTATACAACTGTCTAAAAGTTTGAGCTATGACAGAAAAAAAAAACTCCCCCTCATTTTTGGACGACCTCTCATCAAATAATTTAAAAACTCAATGGGAAACATTAATTAAATATGACGTTATTAATTTAATCAGTGGCCAGTGGGATGCAGACATGCACACTGCACAGCTATAAGAAATTTTGACGGGGCTTGTTGACCAATTGACCTAACCGCTTGAGCCTTATCAGATGAATGAATGTGTGGTATAATAGTATCTTCTTTTTTTCCAATAGGTATAAGAATATTAATAATTTCAATACACGTTAATATAATTATAAATGAATGATTAATTGGTTTGATAGTGAGTGTTACATGTTGAGTCATGTAATCCAACAATTAAAAACGGTATTTACTTGTGACTTATGTTTCAAAATGTTCACCACAAGAAATTTAGTAATTTGTAACGACATTTTTTTTAAGGGAATCAATCTCTTATAAATTATAAGAATTTTTTTAGAATTTTATTATGTTTTAAGGAATTTAGAATAAATTTTGGTAAAATATTTATCGAGGAAAAAAAATAGCATCGGTAAAAATATTATTTACCGACCTAATACTTTTGTTTAAAATTTAATAATAACGATAAAAATTTAAAAAAAAAAATAATTACCAACGGTAAAAAAAATGACGAATGTAATCCTTCTTTTTGACTTTATTAATGAAGCAGCTAAAAATTTCTTAAAAACGTAAAAAAAAAAAAGAGAGAATAATTTAAAAAATTTAAATTTTTAGTAAATTACATTTTAAATCTAATTAAATTCTGAAAATAAGCTTGATTATAGTAGTTGAATTGAGTTACCTAGAGGAAGAGGGTGAAGGACAGAAGGTGATGAGGTAGTCGGCATGAGCGCAAGTGAAGGTGCTGGTGCCATCGTCATACGCATAGCTGTAAGCTCTAGGGCACGCGGTTTTGAAGTACTCAGAGTAACTGCTCGGTTTACAGGTGTCAGGCGTTGCGTATGCTCCGCTGCAGCAGTACTCCGGGTCCCCGAACGCATTGCAAGCGCTCTTACACGCCACGTTCTGTCCGTCGCCGCTAACCTGGAGCTCTATGGGACAGGCTCGGTTCAGGTCAACTGCGCACCCGGTGTAGGAGCAGTTCCCACCTTGTTGGTTCTGCGGGGCCACCACCATCGGCAAGTTATAGCCGTCAACTAGGCTGACGTCGTAGAAATCGAGACCGTTGGCTGCATCGAGTGTGAACTCTGCTAGGGTTGCCGGAGGAACGGCTCCTGCCAAGGATGATGAACCACAGAAATTTTGTTATTACCCAAAAACTGAACTATATATGGTCAAACAATTAGCATAAAATAATTAGGGATAAATCTATAATTTTTAAGGGTCGTCGACCAAAAGTAACTTTTAAGATAACGGAGACAAAATGTTAAAACTAGCTAGGATTGGGGAAAAAGGTCTGATTGGATCGGAACTAGTTTGAAACCGGGCCGTTTGGAACCTGTTCGGTCTAAACAGTTTCAAACAGATCAAGTTTATAAAGAGTGAACCGGCACCATGAAGCTTTAGTATATATTCTTGGAACTAGGTATGTTCCGTACTGGAACTAGTTTTCGAATTTATTCATAACAAACGTTCTAACTCGGTTTGAAACCGGACCGAAACAGTTTTGGCAAAATCGTTTCAAACCAATTCCAAACAGGTTACAAAACATAATATTTTTTTTTTTCTAAAATAAACCACTAAAAAACAAAATTCTCTTTGGACCGGAACTTATCTAAGCCGAACCGATTCCATGCCCAATGCTAATTAAGACATTTGTTTGCTACTTACTTGTACATCCATTCTACATAATAAATTATGAAACAAATATGAAGTTTAAATTGTCATCTTTTAGAATAAAAACTAGCTAATTAAAAAGTGTTAGTGTATTATTTTTCTTATTAATTAATGAGGAGCATTCTTGATTTAAAAAAAGCTGGATCTGCCTGCCACTACCTGCACCGGAGCAGTCAAGGGTGCCAGAGCCGCAGTCACCGGTCAAGCAGGTGAATTTGGCGGTGGTGGGGTCTTGGGTGCAGAGGGTGCGGGCCCAGAGACGGCCGGACCAGGCGGTGGGGAAGGAGAGGTCGTTGGATTGGCCCGGTTGGAGCGCGAATCCTGTGGTGGAGAGCTGAGGGATACCGGCATTGGAGAGGATCCCTGGCCATACGGTGTACTCGCACTTGTTCACAACTCTAAATGTTGCTGACTCAGCCACTGCAACCCAAAAAGTATTGTGTATGAAATTTAGATCAATTAATTAAATAACTACACAAAATATAAGTGATACTAGAAATTTCTTACAATTGACAACAACAAGAAGAAGGAAAAGAAGAGCATGGATGATGAGTGGGAGAAGAAAAGTTGCCATTTGGTTTGGTAAGTTGGAGTGATTCAAAGAGAGAGAGAGAGAGAGAGAGAGAGAGAGAGTTAATATTAGTCAGGTAAGCTAATTGAATGAGTCGTAGCTTCTCTTCTCCCATAGTGAGCCTGAGGTAAGCTATTTGTAACACTAACACTAGTAGATAGATTAATTAATAGTTACGTATACACGCCTTCAATTTTTTTTTGCTGTCGGTCTCACCGTGGCACAGTCGCGGGGCCGCCGCAATTTTCCTCATCAGCATTTCTAAAATTCAACTGGTTAATGATTTTATATGAGATATTTTGCATGCATGGCTCAGTATTGACATGACATGCGTCATATATATATATATATATATGAACCCCACGCTTAGATGAGAGGGGGGAGCTAGGGGGCAACACGCCCCAGTGTGAACGTGTGATGGCATAGTTTTTCATTTTATCTCTCTAGTGTAAGCAACTAAGCAAGTGATACACATTCAGTATATATATATATATGGCTAATAAGAGGATCTAGGGTAGTATGACGTTCTTAAACTTACGTAATATTCGGATTCTTATACTTATATATTTTGATATATTTTTTCCGATTAAATTTAATAAACAAAAAAACTTCATCAACATAACCCATCAATATCTTAGTATAATCACTAGACCAATTCATTAAATTCTGATCTACTCGCCTCCTCTTATGTCTTACGCGGTATTATAAAATTAATTAATACATTTTCTGGAAGAATCAAGGTTGGCCAACAAGTTTATGTTTATGTGTTCGATCACTATCAATTTCACCAAAAAAAAAAAAAATAGCTTTTACCATGATGATATATATTTATGGGCCTAGTTTCTTTTGTTGAATATGGTCCTATGTTCTTATCATTGTTGATAGTGGTGGTGTAGGGTTTGCTATTAATGGATTTTGGGGATAGGACCACGCCCAGCCCAGCCCATCATCATTAGTTTTTTGGCCAACCAGCCAATTATTAGTTAATAATAAATAATTGTTGTAAATGACCACTCACATTTCATATGGACATGTTGTGATGGTTCATAAATCGTAAGTTGACACTAAAAATTTCAAAAAGAGTCATCATCGTCTTCTTAACTTACCCTTTTTATCATCTTTTATCATCGAGACTTTCGACAAGCAATTAAGGGTGGGCGTACCTCTTAGGCATGGACTAGTTTATTATCGGGGCGTGATATACTTATGGATAATGGATTATAGATGATTAGAAATGGATTACGTGTTAACACTTTACAGATGCATGGATACCGCCGCTCCCAGGCTATAGGTTCACTGATCCATCCCATTTCACTTCAGTCCAAGATCACAAAGTAGCGACTATACTTGAGCCTCCACGAGAGCAATGGAATCTCATAGCCTATCAATATTTGCTTAAACAAGAAGAGATTAGAGCAATTAAAAATGTCCAAATCGTTATAAGCCAAGAAGAAGACAAGATTATTTGTTCTTATAGGAAGACTGGTGAAACCACATTCAAATCAGTCTACCGTAACATTATAAAAACTCGTCCACTTTTGTCCCTTCCCAGCAATCGGAAAATAAAGAAATAGTTAATTTATTCAAGACAATTATCTATTTGTAAAAGACTGTCTTAATTCATCATATTTCATCAGATCCGGGATGCGATATGGTTTCAGATGATGTACTGAATTCATAAGATATCATATGTCATTCATAAGATCTTTACATCTACTTTCATATGATTTTTTTTTTTTCGTAAATCAGAGTATTATAGAAAAAGTTATGGATTTAGTTAGGGGTGGGCATAAAAAACTGAGAATCCGAAACCAGAGAAAAACCGTCCCAATTAAAAACCGAGCACAGTTTGTAAATTCCCGCCTGAAATTTTGGGCTCGGGTTCGAGCTATGAGTTGAAAAGCCCATTTGCACCAAACCCGCCCGAATATAATTGATATTGTTGGGTTATGATTGATTAAACTCGCCCAAGTACAAAAGTCGAGTACGTTCAAAGGCAGGGAAATAAGAGTCGTCGACCTTCCTGACTCGTCTTAACGAGATAAGGATGAAAGGTTGACGACAACTTATGAAAATGTCGACTTCCAAAGTACGACTGCCCGCCATCAGAAGAAACCTTCCTTCGAAGGTAAAGACAAGTGGCGACCTGCTTATCACTATTATCAGAAGAAACCTTCCTTCGAATGTAAAGACAGGTGGCGACATGCTTAGAGAAAGCTTCCTCAGTAAGAAACACTTAGCTGGAGACCTGCTTGTCACCAACTGATTGCTCACCGTCTCACTCAGCCAATCACGGAAGAGGAACCACCGCCCCTCAACTACCAATCAGGGCATAGCAGCCGCCCTATAAAAAGTCGGTAATCTGTCCCCATAAATAGGGACTGTTTTTTTCTCATTAGAGAGATTCAGTCAGTTCTAAATACGTTCATATATTATTACTCTCAAATCTATTACTGACTTAAGCTTCGGGGTGGAATCAGGGGCCATCCCCACCCCTTTTTCAGGTTCTCGCCCCACACAACCTCATAGAGGAAAACTTAGTGTTCGAGAGAGCTAAGTCCGAGGCAATACTTGGAAGTTCATTTCCCGAAGTTCAAGGCCACGTCATTTTGATCCCAACATTTGGCGCCGTCTGTGGGAACTCCGATAAAAAAGTCGTGACCGCTAAGAAAAGCAACAAGATGTCCAACCTCCCAGTGGAAGGAAATAATCCCTCGGAGGATCCTACCACCTCGAGGCCAACCACCAGAGAAGATCCGTCCATTCCACAAGCTAATGGCGGAGGTAATAATGGAAATCTCAGTCATTCCAAGTCATTACCAAATCCAGAAGAAGAAAGGACAGTCCCCCCGGCTGTCCCCCAAGAAGTATTGGCGGCTTTCATAACCTTTTGGAATCAAGCCCAAGCGGGCACCATCCCCGAAAATGTACCCGCTCAAGAAACTTCCCAAAAGGAGGAGGTGGCGTCCATCGTAAAAATCCAGGAGAAAGAACCCCTGGAGAAAGAAATCCCTAAGACTTCTGAAGGAGAAATGGCGAGCAAAGAACCTGTCCTATTCACTATGGGACAGGTGAAAGTTGTTAGAGAAAAAGAGAAGGGGGACGAACGATTTACTGATTGTTCGCGATCATACCTCCCATCCTTTCTCTAACAGGTTGTTCAACACTCGAGTTCCTCTGCAAGTCTTTGCGAGGAACATCGACGACTACACGGGCGAAAGAGATCTTGTTCGCCACATCAACGCCCATAACTCTTCCCTCCTGGGAAGAGGGGCGACTCCGGATCACTATGCAGCCCTCTTCCCAACTACGTTGAAAGAAGAGGCGTCCACTTGGTTCTATGGCCTCCCCGACAACTCGATCGATTCATGGGAGGAACTAAATGCCAAATTCATCGAAGGCCATGTAGGCCAAAGACAGCGCCTGAAGAGTATGGATTTCCTAGATAAAATTGAACAAGGTTCTGATGAAACCTTGGCCAATTATTACACTAGGTTCCATAAGATACTCCAACAGTTAATTGAAGACGCCACGGATGGCGAGTTGATCAGGAACTTCTGGAGAGGTCTTAGGACACAGAGCCAAGCTCTGAAGGACAACATGGTGATGAAGCCGGTGAGAAAGATCGATGCCCTCACCGTGAAGGTAAAGAAGTACATAGATCTAGAAAGATCACACGAGAAGTCGCCTCAAGAAATCAAGCGCCCAGTCGCGCCAACAAAAACCGAAGAAGGCTCCGCTTCTTGACCACCTAAGAGGGAAGAAAGACGAGAGGGAAACTTCCGACTCGGAAATCGTCCCGGAGTGAGGAATCCTAACCCCTATCCAGGAAAGTTTACTCCTCTCACACACAATATATCAGTTATACTCCAGGAGATGGAAAAACTTAAGCTGGATGATCCTCCCCTGGTTAAAAAGGGACCGATGGGATCTCAGATGAACGGTTATTGTCGATATCATCGGGTTCAGGGGAACGACACTAACGAATGTGTCGCCTTGAAACATGACATCGAGGCTCTAATCCGAAGGGGAAAATTACTCAAGTTCATCGAGAAACCTTCCAAGGCCCTAAAACGGAGTCGAAGCCACGGAAGAAATTCTCGATCTCCCCTGATGGATAAATGTCCAGTTCGGGTTCGTATTTACACTTCGGGCCTCGTAAACGCGTCAAAAATTACATCTCGGTTTAAAAACATCTCCCACGGAATCAAAACGGTCCGGAAGCGCATTTACGCGCGTCCGTACCGGACCTCCGGGTTGCGCGGCAATCCGGACCTCGCCGAATTGCCCAAATTCGACGAGGTCCGGATTGCCTTACGGGTATCGCGCGACTACCGTATCCGCGATTACCGTTGCGCGTAGAGAAGTCAAGTTCGCACATTACCAATATGGATGACGGTTACCGCATGATCTTGAACCGTCATCAAACCGCTTTAAAACTGGGTCCCCCAAGAAAGCCTATAAATAGGAGGCCTTGGCCACCCATTTTCACACATTCTCTCATTTGCCCAACTTTGGTATTTTGAGCTCTGACTTCTCTCTAGAAATTCTCTCTCGCTAGAAATTACCTTTTTGCCATTATAGTGACTTAAGCATCGGAGAGGGCTCCGCTAGCACCACCCCCCCCCCCCCCCTCTCTCCGTGCTAGCATTGGTCCTTCGTGCAGGAACCATTGCCCAGACATCTGCATTTGCGCACAGTCCACCGCCTTCCAAGACTCAGACATTTCCTTGAGACACAGCCGTACCGAGACACAGACCTTATACAGGAGTAAAACCGAACACTCGTCAGTGGCCCAACCTCTTCCTGACGAAGGGTGATAGCCCAAAAGCCCACACAACCACGCGAACAGACGCGTCCTCACGACCTTGTTCATCCCGGACGCAACATTGGCGCCGTCTACGTGACTCGAACAAAAAGCTACATTTCCGCAAAATCACGACGAGTGATCACAACCCTCCCGAAGAGGTCAAAAACACAAGGAAAAGGCCTGGACGTCCCAAGAAGTCCCCGGAAAACAAAAGATCAGGAGGCCAAATGCCAGCTGGGAGCCAATCGGGACCCTCCCACATTCCAAAAGCTACTTCCGTAGCTTCATCCATACCGACTGACAATGTGCCCGGCGCACAGCACAAAGAGCCAAAGGAAAAACATCACGCACCTCCACCTGGTTTCGAGCCAGAGATACATGAAGATGAATCCCAGGCAGAAATGCCGCAGGGCGAACAAAGAACGGGGGCAAACCCGATGCCCACCATTACTCCAGCGATGATGGCGGCACTGGAAGAGTTACTCGCATTCCGCGAGTCTCTAAAGAACCAAGGATATGCGGCTCAGCCACCTTCGTCCAACCAACAGTACGCCGCGCCAGCAAGAGAGGTGTCGCAAGACACTACTCGCTACGGCAATCCTTTCCAGGGCCAACACGCAACACATGAAGTTGCACGGTCATACACTCCTTCCCAAGGAGCCCGTCATTGGAGGAATGGAAGGCAACCCCCATTCTACCACCCACAGCAGCCAACGAGGGATGATCCATTCCAGGCCACAAGCAAAGAGCAATCTGACATCTACCACAACAAAGGTCGGCAAAATCCTTCAACAGGTTACGACGAACCTGTAAAAGGGTTTACCGCCGAGATGTTAGAAGAAATGGTGGAAAAGAAGATGAAGGAAGCAAAGATGAAGGGTATGCACGCACTTGAAGAAAGGGCGTCACATCCGTTCGCTGACCACCTTGTGAACAGTCGCGTCCCAGACGCACTGTACAGAATTGGAGGAGACCTCTACCGTGGGAAAGGAGATCCAGTGGAATACGTGTAAAAGCACGAGGCCTCTCTGCTAGGCAGAACAAAGAACCCGCACCACTTCGCAATGACGTTTTCACAAACTCTTGCCGGGACCGCAGCACACTGGTTCTTCTCACTGCCATGCGGAAGCATCACTTCATGGGCAGACCTGAAGGCTAAATTCATTCAACGATATATGGGCGAGCGCACATTGTTGAAAGGGGCAAACGCTCTGGACGACGTCCAACAACAAAACGAAGAATCTCTCGCCGACTATTACGTCCGCTTCAATCAGAACATCTCTGATATTCAGGGGAACCCGACAGAAGGAGAGATTGTTCGAGCGTTCATTCGAAACCTTGGACGAAGAGGCAATGCCCTAGCCGAAAAGATGGCAAAGCGCCCAGCGGAATCCATGGAGGAGTTAGCCGCAAGAGTCAAAGAATACATAGACTTCGAAAGGTTCAGAAGCCAGAACAAGGCAAAAATCGCTGCGGCAAAGGCAAAAGAAAATCCAAAGCAGAACCAACCAAAACCACACCCAAGTGGTCAACAAGGAAGACATTGGCAACCTCAGCCGAAAAGACCTTTTCAAGGAGATTTTCAGAAGCCAAAGGAAGTAAATCTTGCCAACTGCATTCCTTTGAATGCCCCGCTATCTGTAATATTGAGAGAGATGAAGGACACGAATATGTGGAAAGAGCCGAACAACTTCAGGAATGGCCTACTAGGAAGAGACAAGGACAAGTGGTGTGAAAACCACGAAGTCTTCGGCCATGAGACCGACAGCTGTGTCAGTCTACGCTTCCGCATTAACAACTTCGTCCTCAAGGGCGAATTGAAGCAATTTGTCGATCAAGGTGACAACCCCCGAGAAAGGCTCAAGCAGAGTCATCAAAAAGAGGAAACAAGGGAAAAGAGAAGGTCAATGACAACCCTCCGCCAGCTAAGCGAGGTGTAATCAACGTCATACACGGAGGACCTGCCGCCGGAGGACAAGTGTCTAATGCTCGGGACATTTATGCATCCCAAGCAGCAACATTGCCGAAATACGGAAAGCGCAAGCAACCGGAACAAGAAGACGCAGTCATCCAATTCTCCAGGGAAGACTTAATGCATATCGTTTACCCTCACGATGACGCTTTAGTCATAACCATGGACATTGACGGATACGATGTGAAAAGAATCCTTGTCGATGGTGGAAGCTCCGCTGACATTCTACATATCAGAGTCCTAGAGCAACTGGGAAGATCTGTCAAGGACTTGACCCCAGGAACCTTTTCGCTAGTCAGCTTTGCCGGAGCAGCTACACAATCTCTTCTGTTGAGTTCACAGAATCAGTATCATCACCATGTTTCTGATTCTGAATCTTCTTATTTGGTTTCGAGCAATCAATTCGAATGTGACCTCTTTCACCACAATTCTAACATGATATTTGTGGTATACATGGAGATTTTCCTATATTCCTTGATTTTGAGTGTCCGTGCTGATTTGGACCCTTTGAGTTACTCCTCCCCTTTTTGTCAACACTGAGAGCACTCCCTGATGACTCAATTTCTCGTTTGCGAATACTTTCGCTGAGAACAACATCACGGATTTCATCAAATTTCAGCTTCTTAGATCCACGGGAACTGTTAATCGCGAAAACAATAGTATCCCACTACTCGGGCGAAGATGACAGCAAAATCAAAGATTTAACCTCATCTTCAAAGTTAATCTCAACAGAACTCAGTTGCGAAATAATCATATTAAATGCATTTATATATTCATCAACAGAACCACCTTCAACCATCTGTAAATTGAACAATCTATGCATCAACTATACCTTGTTCATCGCCCATGGTTTCTCGTACATGTTGGCCATTGCTTTCAACACGCACGCCGTCGATGTTTCTTTGACGATGTTGAATGCAACGTTCCTTGACAGACACAATCAGATCAGCCCCAGGGTTTGTCGATCCTTGAGCTTCCACTGTTGCTCCGTCATAGACTCCAGCTTCTCCCCAGACAAAGGTTCGTACAGATCCTTATGGTATAGATAATCTTCAATGTGCATCTTCCAGAAACCGAAATCGTTTCTATCAAACTTCTCTATTCCAACCTTCGACATCTCCATCTTCAATGACCGTGTTGAATCTCCTAGCTCTGATACCAGTTACTAGGATCGATTCTCTCAACACTCACAAATGATTAAGAAAGAAAGCAATATAGAAGACAATATTTAACGTTGTTCGGTCAATTCGACCTACGTCCACAGGCAATATGGCTGACGATAAATTGATTATCTCTAGGGTTACACTTTACAGAAAAATACAACACTATAAATATATGCAGAGAATAAACTCATAAAACCCTAATAACTCGGTCAGTCTAAACAACTTGGCCCAATAGTTAAATCAGGATCCATAACTCAACATAAATGTGTTGTAGCATGTCAGATAACCATCGTAAAATGCCGTAAGTGTTTTAATTTTCAATCAGGTATCTTGAATTTAAACCCTGTGAAAGATTATTATAGAAGTTAACATCTAAAACATCCTAAGGGAAAACAAGTCAGACTATAAAATAATATCTATTCGCTTTAGGTCAACATATAATATGGGATAAAGTGTTTGGTCAATAATATTTTTCTATTATCATAGTAATGTTTGAGTTCAAAACTAACTTTAGAATTAGAAATGAAGTGTTTGAATCATTATAACATTAAGTCAAAAGCTCCAAATTGCTTTGAAACTCATCATTGGGGGTTGGTTGGTGATGCACAAATTGCGTTGGCATAGATTTGATGAAGCATAGTCATATTATTTTTCAAGATACAGTCACCGATAAGAAGATCCGTGCGTGAAAATCTTTTCAAAACCGCATGAAAGAAAGACTCAGAAAATCACAATTGCCTCTGAAATACAAACTTCACCTTTCTTCTACACATCTAATCTAACAAAATTGTAATGTAGGCGCCACTCAATTGAGTGATTAATTATTTGATCAATAACTAAACAAGTTGTCGCTGATGATGTATCCCAAATCCAAAAATAAATGCCGATGACGACGGCAACCGATTACCCTGAGAATATCCCGAAGACGCCGCCTTCAAGTCCATGACTGGATCACGGCACACCGGGCATAGCACCGACATCTTCGGCAACCACTGCCTAATACAGTCTTCATGAAACACGTGCTTGCATCTCCTCAACACAGCAATTTTTTCCCCATTTTCGTAGTCACCCAAGCATATGGAGCAGCTTGTGTGGCCCAATGTCTCCGACGACAAACTAGAAGGATCAGACGGTGTCGTATTGTAAGTGATTAACGAAATGAAGTCGAGAGGCTCCAGTTTATTAGGGTTTTGGTTTGATGATGGAGTAGTGCAAGACGGCGATAGGATGTTTAGGGTTTCGTGGTTGTAACATAGGCTTAGGCATTTCCTAAGTAAAGTGAAGATTAACACAAGGATCTGGGCAACCACTAAACCGACGATTACTGCCAATGGCAGCAGAATGGCTTTATCAGTATGAGGTTTTGATAGAGGTGGCGGCGGCACCGACGAGAATGTGTTGATTTGGAGATGGAGATTATGATGATGTGATGCCATCATGGCTTTGCTTATGAGAGGATAGAGGGTTATAATATAGGGTTTAATTAATTAGTACACACTTGGAAAGAAAATTTTGATTTTTCTTCTCAACCTAAATTTGCATAATGCTATGGCAGTAGAATTATATACGTGTTATATACATGCGTTACGGAGTAACATTAAGAACGTGCCAATTTTGGTTTTAACTAATTGCCTGCCATTGAGCCGCCGCATATCTTCCAATTATGTACTAGAGTGCTACAAAATAGGGTAGCACACAAATTATGAGAATTATGAAATGAAATCATTACTAAAATCGCCAAAACACGATCGTTAGTAAAATTATTAGTTGCTAATTTGCTATCCCGGCTGTAAATGTTAGAATTCTTATCTAGCGAAACATATCACTTTCAATAATTTCGAATATTTGAAAAAATCAATTTAACACATCATGACATAATCGCCAATTCATGTCTCTAAAACACAAAAATTACCTATTATTTCATAATATTATATATTATTGTAATGTCTATATATATTTATAAAATACGAAAACATTTAATTTAATACATATATAAATTTATTTTCTTTTGTATTTATCTAATTCTAAGTATTATAATTAATTAATCAAAAGTTATTTCCTTGTATTAATTTATGAATCAGTTTGTTTTCCTTGTTTAGGAATACGTATTATTATTTAATGTTCATTTAGTACATATATAAATGGGTACATTAATCAGTTTGTTTTCCTTGTTTAGTTTTTTAAGAGGCATCTATAGCATTAACAACTATATCAGAGTCAACTCATAAGAGGTAAAGTTTTGTCCATGAACATTCTCGTTAATACATAGGCGTTCATATATATTTTTTTTTTTTGCATCAAAAGGAATAGGCTAGTAGTGGCTAGACCCATCCCGCTACAACCTAGTATAACCAAGAAGCCAACTCATATGACTGAGGCGGTGTGTGGGTTAGGTAGAACCTGATATTTTTTATAATAGGTCACCGCAAGGTGACGGCCCTGAGGGTTTTGAACTTGGGAACTCGGAGCCAAAACACATGGGAGTAAGCGCACTTGACCACTAAACCACTACTGCTGGTCATATATTTAAGTAAAATATTGCGCAAGCGGTTAGAGCATCCACATGGTATTTCGTAAGGATTACGTAAACATGGGTCCAATATGTTTATTTATATAAAGTGAAAAAAAAACTTCTACGGTGGTTTTACATAGCAGTCCTTAAAAATGGGACTCACACATAAATTTATGTTTATGTAAAATTAATTGTCTTCATTTTTTTTCATTTTTTTTCAAAACACAGCTGTTCCATTCCATATATATATAACCTAGCAGATATTTACGAATATATAAAACAAAATATGTATAATTCTAGCAAATTTAGCAGATATCTTAGTTATATATATAAAATGAATATATATATATAAAACAAATAACACAAATCTCTTTGTAAAATTAGACAAAAAATTTAATTGTAACGACACCAATTTTTGTTAGCTGATTGTAACGACATAACTGAAACTTTAATTATAACTACTTTTTAAATTAATTGTTAAAATTTAATAATAAAATATGTTTACGGTTAAGTAAAACAAACCATAGTAGACCTATTATTATTTAAGCATTACATAAATTTATGTATTCCTTAAACCACATAAAAAGCCTACGTGTCACCTTTAAGGAAAACAAAATATTTAATATTATCGTGGATGCTCTTAGTGACTAGTATATATATATATATAGAGAGAGCAAGCTGTAAATAATTGAAACTAGAGAATATGATCAGCTTAGGTCAATGCTCCCAATTCAAAGTCACCTACACAAGTGAAGTGGATTGATGATATTGGGCGAGCAAGGTCAGTTATTACTTACCCTTGGTCTTTGATCCTCCTCCTGCCCACTTGAAGAAACCACAAGAATTAGAGGTTGGGCCCTGCAAAACATATATTGGGGGGTTAGGTTAATTAAAACTCTTCTTCTACCTTTTAACTTTGTTCGCTTATCAACCAACATATACATTAGCAAAATTCCTATCCTCTAATGTTTGATTACTTGTTTCACATAAGGGTTTCAGATACTTGTAAAAACATCTGAAGCTATAGATACCAAATTGAAACATATTTTGACTTCATAAACGATCCAAAATCACCTATATCATATTGAAATATCATCACAAAAGCCATAATAGGTAGATGAAACTGTATTGTAACCTATATAATGTACAATTAAAGAAGACTTGAATGTATAATTTTACTGTCAAATAACTCTATTTGTTAGAACACGAAGCTATGAATATATTTTCCTCTGGGCTCTAGAGTGTATATAAAAAAGATGCACACAAAAACAAAATATATAACAAGCAAGAAATGTTACTCTCACCGAGTGTTTGCTGGAAACCACGAATCATGGGAAGATATCTAGAAGATAATGGAGGAGTGTTGTGCTGGGCAACATCTGGAATTTCAATTAAACTTGCATAGACAGAGGCATGATCAGACCCCTCCAATTTGGTGCTCCACTAACCTTTCCACCTGATCCTTTTTTCACAATAACATATATTCACCTTAGGGTTAAGTAAACAACTTTAGTTCATCAGAAGAATGCATGTGTATGACTTCATTTGTAACACCCAGAGAAAGTACAAAATGGAAACAAGATAGTGGATAAGCATATTCGTTTCTCCTATTTGTCATCTCACTTATATTTCTCTGTTCCAGTAATATGCTGCTCATTAGTGGGATGAGAGAACAGTTGTAATGAATCTTAAATCAATCGTAATATATTGTCATTCAACAGCAAAGTAGTGATTTCCATCATCAAGTGTAATGTTAGAATAGAAGCTACATTTACCTAGGAGTATTGCCAGGTTTCCAACGTTTGTACTGTGTCAATATGTCGCAATCCTTAATATGACAAGCCATGAAATTGTGGTCTTTCGAATATTTCTCTTGATGAATGCAGGACCCTGCACTAAGGATATGATCAATTCTTGATCCAAAATTAAATTGTTCTGCACCTCTGCTCGATGACCAGCATGTATACGCGTCTCTTCTGCAATATTAAGCGAAACCAAAATGTAAATAAAATATATAAACAAACAGCAAGTTACTAATGAAAGGAAGGAGAAGTTATTAAACTGACAAAGTAAAGATCATGTTGATAAGTTTGATGAAGAAGACGAATTTCAAACCTATCAGTATGTATGGTTCTAAAAACATCAGAGAAATGGCCACCAGCATCCACAAACATGGATCTCAGCCATGTTCTAACTCTGCAAGCCACTTGAAACCCATAAATCATCAATGTCTTGACTAGTAGACGAGCTTATGAAATATCTTAACAGCCATAAACAGAGCATAATTCTTCTGTATAAGACAGATGATAGAAAGAGATTAGTACGAGCTTACTAATTCTTCTCAAAATCTGGTCCTGCATCACAACGATCCAAAACAGTAGGAGCAATGTTCAAGTCACCCACAACCAATATTCTTCTTCCCTGCTGCAGGAGATTCTCCCATCTTCTCTACAGCAAAAATTAGCAATATAAGCCAAGGGCAAGGAAGTAAAATAATTAAACTATTTTTTAACTTCTTTAATTTTTAGATGAAACGAGAGAAGATGCAGGTGGCGAATGCTAACGGAAGAATACAAAAGACAATAATAACTAAAAGCAAAAAGAGAAAAATTATAAATTCATGATAAATGCTATGACTACTAACGTTAACACAGATAGATTACTTGTTTTTGGCGGGTCAGGTTTTTCATTAACAACTTGTCATATGCAAAAAAGACCCATACAAACGTTCACTGAACTGGTCAAGAAGGAAATGATGCTCCTATTGATAACGAAAACATCAGTGCCTGTAATCTTTCTATAAAGAAGAAACATATGCTTACGAGCACAATTTTTTTACTTATGCCCAGTACAAGCTTCTATCTTACTCAAGGTCAATTTGCAAAGAAGTGACCTTGGAATTAAGAGGTCATCTTTTCACGACCAAGGTTTATGTTCATCCAGATCGCATGTTCCATTTACTAGATCGAGTAGTCATTTCAATATGAAGAGTGGATTCGAATGATCATAGAAGTGAGTCAACATACAATAACTGCAGACAGTAAAACTTAGGCATTTTGATATTACATTAGTTCCCAGTTGAACATTGATGTATAAGCCTTTGAAATGAAAACCGAAATTCCACTTATCAAATCAGTTAATGAACTTCAACTCAACAACAGCATCAAATAACTTACCTGAAGAATCTTATAAAATTTGAACTTGAACTGGATCCTCTCTGTATCATTTGCTTGAGCGCAAGGACCATATAGATTGAAAAGAACTGCCAAATCGTCATAATTCAGTTGAAACTTCAAAAGCAGGTAACAGAAAAATTAGGTAACAATTGATTCAATGTGTTCAGTATCCAAAGCAAGATCCAGTATAAGTCTTCAAAATGCTCGGAGTTTTACAAGAACTCACTAAATTGGCCGTGATCAGTTATAATGCACCTTCCCTCGTTGTCAATCCGTTGGAGTTCCTCTTTCTCAAACTCCTCAAGACCTGAAACTACAACAGCAGAAGGCTCATCCTTTCCGTTGTTACAAAGAAGACCTGTGAACCCTTCCTCTGCTGCCATGGGTAAAGCTACCTCATTACTTGAAAATGCTGACTTTACACGCCAAAATGTGGCTACTCCTAAGATAACACCATCACACACAAAAAAAGCTTTTCATAAGACCGATGTATAATGACCACTTCAAGGGAATCAAGTAACTGTTTAAGCCAGCTTTATTTAAACTTACTCACCCAACGCCCCATTTAAAAATTTACTATCTTGCCGGGTTTTAACACTGTAACAGGTAGTTGTACTGTACAATAAAAGTTGAATGATTGAGAGCAAAGAAAGTATAATGAGCTGAAAACATAGAAACTTAGCTTACCGGAGTAACTCATTCGACCTTTCTCTAACGTCTTTGTGCAAGAAAATAAGGATTCGTATCCATCAGCAATAACCAAATTTGCTGAAAGCTCCCTGATGGGTTCCGATGTAATCGTTAGCCCCGTTAACAGTCAATAAACGGCTGGTAAGCCTAATGGGCCTCGCGAAAGACCTGGAAGGTCCAGAAGCCCAGTATGAAAGGTCCGACGAGATCGGTCCCGATATGTGAACTGAATGCTCCCGACGAGAAGCCTCTGAGTAGGCTCCGATATGCCTTTGAGAAGACCCCGATAATAAAGCCCCGAGAATGCTGTCCCTGTCCCGTGGGACGAGGGGTCCTAGGTGGTGACCTAGAATGAGACAACTCTGGAGTCCCCGATATGGATCGGTACTTGTGATCAGAGGATAAGACCAAGAAACCCGCCTACTAGATAGAGTAGTGGGGAAACGGTTAAGATACGGATAAACTCCCCCGAGATACGCAGGGCGTGCCCGAGATACGCGGAGCGTGGGCGAGATACGCGGAGCGTGGGGCGAGATACGCGGAATCCTGAACGAGATATACGGTACGTGGGTAAACTGTCAGGCGCGGTTACAGGTAACTGAGGTAACTTCCCCTCCTATATAAAGGAGGAAGTTACCTCAGAAAACACATTCTCTAATACGAACTTAGACTATTGCTATCCACCCCATCGTTCAAACTCTCATTTAAGCATCGGAGAGGGATTCTGGGTCACCACCCGGATCATCCCTTTTTGTAGGATTACGCGGAGCCCAGGAGTTCAGGTTTTCCGTCAAGAACATACCAGAGATTCGACCGTGATCCAACATTGACGCCGTCTGTGGGCTGTTAGAACAACACCCAAGCAATCGACGGGGGAGACTCTGTTTGGCCTTGCAGGGTCATTGGCTAGATGAGCTTGAAAAACGTGATGTGGGCTGTTAGAACAACACCCAAGCAATCGACGGGGGAGACTCTGTTTGGCCTTGTTTATGGCACGGAGGCAGTTGCTCCCGTGGAGATAGCGGTGGCGTCCCATCGCATGAGGTATTATGAGCCTCTGACGAACGAAGAAATGAGACGTCTGGACTTGGACTTGCTTGAAGAGAAAAGGCGGAAGGCTGATGAAGTTCAGGCTCGGATGCGTCTGGCAACAGCCAGGTACTATAATCGGCGGGTCAAGTCCCGACAAATTTTCGTTGGAGAACTTTTTTGGCGGAGGAATGAGTTCGTCTATCAAGATCGGATCAACAAGTTGTCACCGAAATGGGAGGGACCTTACAAGATCGTAGGGATGCCAGCCCCGAATGCGTACAAGTTAGAAGACCTTGATGGCAAGACTTTGAAACATTCTTTCAGTGGCACACACTTGAAGAAATATCATGTTAGATCCTAAGTCGCCTTAAGAGGTGCGTGATGTTAAGTCGCCACGAATGGCGCAAGTTATCTATCGATTGATCCGATGTAAGCAAGCTTTGAGTTATTAATGAATAAAAGAGGTTTCTTTCGATCAAATTGCTTTTAGATTTATTCTAACTGTTGGTAAGTCGTCTTAAAGGACGCGATTAAAGCCTTCCGAGGTACGAGTAAGTCGTCCTAAAGGACGCGATAAAAGCCTTCCGAGGTACGAGTAAGTCGTCCTAAAGGACGCGATAAAAGCCTTCCGAGGTACGATTAAAAATCCTTACGAGGTACGATTAAGTCGTCTTTATGGCGCGATAAAAAGCCTTCCGAGGTAAGAACAAAAGCCATACGAGGTATGATTAAGTCGTCTTTATGATGCAACAAAAAGCCTAGGTATGAATAAAAGCCCTAAGGGGTCCACGTAAGTCGTCTTTATGATGCAGCAAAAAGCCCTAAGGGGTCCGAATAAGTCATCTTTATGATGCAGGAAAAAGCCTTAAGGGGTATGATTAAGTCGTCTGGAATGACGCGATAAAAAGCCTTAAATGGTGCGATAAAATCATCTTAAGTGATGTGTGAAATTGCCTTGAACGGTATGGACGAGAAACCTTAAGTGGTGAAGTCCCGAGAAAAACGTCGCGAAGGACGTATGAAATCACCTTAAATGGCACGGGCAAGAAACCTTAAGTGGTAAGTCCCTGTGAAGCATCGGAAGGATGTATGAAGTCATCTTAAGTGATGTATCGGAACGTTTTAAGTAACGAGTCAAGTCGCTTTAAGTAGTGCAATAATAATCGAGATCAAAATAGATGAAATGAATTTTTCATAAAGGCCCGAAGGCCTGAAAGTTCCGATACAAGGAGGAAATTGTGAAGAGGAAATTACAAGGACTTAAAGAATGAAGCATTAAGCCTGGTCCTTGTTGGAACTTGGGTCCTCAGCAGCTTCGGAGGGTGCAGAGTTCGCGGGGTCCAGGGCAGAAGGCTCCGCAGTACGTGGAGTCGGGTCCGCGGCACCCTCGGGGGCATCGGCCTCATCACTTTCCGCGGGGAGGTTGAAGTATTTCTCCGCGAAGGGGGCAAGGGTCTCAGACTTCTTGAAGTCAATGGCATCCTCATATACCGTGTAAAGCTCCTCGACGGCATTGAACAGAACGTTCTCCACCTCGGCCTTGCAGAACCCCACGGCATCCGCCTTGAAATCATCGGAGTTCCGATACTCCTCGCGACCCTCCTCGCGACCCTGAGCCTCTCGGCCTCGAGTCCCGCCTTAGCTTCCTCGAGAATGCTCTTCTCGAGGATGAGCTGCCTCTGCTCCGCCTCGTGCCGCTGCTGTTCCTCTTTGAGCATCCTCCGGTCCCGACGCAACACGGCTTCATAGTCATGGACCTGCTTTTGCAAGTCCATAGCCTTCTGGCCAAGGAGGGTCTGCTCATTGGTTATCTTCTCCCTTGCCGCCACAGCATCGGCAAGGTCCTCCTGGAGCTTGGCCAAGGCGTCGGGGTCCGACCTGGCCCGCTCCTCCTTCAGAGCATCCTTCAGAGCGAGGATGTAACCAAAGCAGCGCTGTTGGCTCGCAGTTTCCTGAGGCAAAAGGAAAAGAGGTTAAGGTCCGATAATCGAAGGCAAGAGCAAAAGCGAAAGTAAAGTTTTACCTCCACCCGACGGATGGCCATGTCGCGAAGATCCTCGTCGATATCTTCGTCAGCCAAGGAGATCGGACGTCTCAAGGATGGTGGAATTGACCCTGCCAGCAAGTGCAGGGCCAATTCTGGCTGAAGGTCTCCCCGATGGACTGGGACCCCTCGAAGAGACTCGATCGGGTTCCAGGGAACCGTCTCTTGATCGGGGGTGTAAACCTCGTAGAGGCTCCCATCCAGGGGAAGAGGAGGAATGACCCTGGAAGCCTCAGTCGGAGGCTCCGGAGTGGGAGAGCGCAAATCCAAGGGAGGACTCCGGGACACGTCCTCCACAGCAGGCCTCAGGATGCTCCGCCCTGGCCTCTGACGGGGTCAGACCTTCATTTGGCTCCTCAGAGGAGGGGGAAACATCCAAGTCAGTCACCTGACGGAACTGAGTTTCCGTCGGGGTATTCTCTGTTATCGGCTCCCGTGGAGTCGCAGCCCTCGTTGGAGTTGCAGCCTTCGTCGGAGTGAGAGCCTCCGATGGACCTGCGGTTGCGGGACGAATAAAGTCAGGAAGTTCATTATTGGGGCACCAGATGACCCCGCGCGGGACGTACTGGTCCTTTCCACAGAAGTTGTAATAGCCCGCCTTGAGGACGCGGGGGGTTTCCCCTTGAAGTATGTATTTGATTTCTCTGACCCGCGACTGCTGGTCGGAGGGGATAAACTCCTCGGGAACCAACCTCCTGTATTTTTTAATAGCTTGGCGAACACGCTTACCTTCCTCGGCGGTGGTGACACCGAAGGCCTTGTTCACCTCCTCTCTTTTGGCCCGCTTGGCCATCTCGACTTGCTCCTCAGTCGGAGGAGCCGCAGAAGAGGAGGCTCCCCTCTTCAAGGACTTCCGCTTCCGCTTGGAGCTTGGGACAGCGTCGGTCTCCCCCTGCTTCAACATGAGATGGGTCAGCAGAGATGCCTTCTTGGCTGCAAAAATGAAAGTAAAAATGCAGTTAGAAGTGTTACCCAAAGAACCAAATCGTCGGAAATTGAATCGAGAAGTTGGACCCCGATCTTGATCAGGTCCCCCTCCACAAGTTTATTGGCGTCTAGGGGGGCGAAGGACTCCCCCCAACGATAAAGCTAGATCAGTTGAAGGGTGTTGAAGTCGTCCTCGGTGTAGGATTCAAACTTGGGGGCAGGGTCTGCGACAACCTCCCATCGGGGCCACGGGACGGAGCTGTTCTGGACGAAGAAGTAGTACTTCTTCCACCCGCTGTTGTCGGACCCTGAGTCGCGAAGGAACCCCCGATCCTTGTTGAATTTCCAGGTCTCGCCATCCCAGCCGAAGCGGGCGAGTTGCTCCTTGGTCCATTTGGGAAGTCGAGGGGTAAAGGAGCAGACCCCAGCCTTGTTACATTTCATTCCGTAGAAGGTACGGAAGAGCAGCAGGCTGTACGTCCATTGTTGGCGGAGGCACAGGACTTGGAAGGCATTCCACACGCGGATAGCGTGTGGGGAGAAGGTGGTTGGATGCGTCTTGTAGAAGTTACACATTTCAACCAGATTCCCGCGGAAAGGGAATCGAATCCCGGCGTTTATCTGTCCTGTGGAGACAAACACTTCTCCTTCCCTAGGACGGGTAACTATGTGTTTTCTCTTGGTGGGTTGGTGAGAATCGTAGGGAAAGCGAGGTTCCCAGGCCGAAGTGATGCAGCCTTCCCGGAGAGCAGCTTCATAAAGGGTCTCCGAGATTTCATTAGTAGCAAGCTCTAATGTAAAGAGGTTCCTTCCTCTAGAACTGGCCTCGTCTAAAAACGGCCATAACGGGAAAGCTTAGGCAAGAAAAAGAAGATAATATCAGTAAATCACGGAGGCAAAGAAGGAAAGTCTTACCAGACATAGTGGGTGATTGATCAGAGAGGACGAAGAGAAGATCTTGACGGCTGGAAGCCTTAAATCGCCGGAGAATCAAACGAGACTGGAGAGAAAAGCTTCGAGGTTTGACAATGGCAGAGCTTTCAGAAATCAGAACGGCAAGGAAGGAGTGAATAGTGCCAGGGTTTTGGCTTTTATAGATAAAAAGACAGCTGGACAGATTCAAATCTGGACCGTTGAAGACGAAACGACTCAATCTGGATCGTCGAGATTATAGGGGACAGTACGGAAGAGACGTTAGTGACGTAATACTGCTTTTTCAGAAAGCAGCAGTCATGCCTCTTTAGGCGTCGTTTCATCATCCCTTGCATTTAATGGTGGAGTAACCGAGGAGTCTCCTCGGATTTGGCAACTGTCCTTAGAGTCTCGAGGAATCGTGAGCGAGAAGCTTTGTGATTAAAGAGTTGCACCCAAGGTAAAAGCCTCCGATGGTAATATCGGGAGGTCTGAAGATGAAAGCCTTCGACGATGATGTCGGAAGGTCCGAAATTGGAAGACACGACGGACTATAAGTCCCTCATGTCTTGGGGGCAAATGATGGGTTCCGATGTAATCGTTAGCCCCGTTAACAGTCAATAAACAGCGGGTAAGCCTAATGGGCCTCGCGAAAGACCTGGAAGGTCCAGAAGCCCAGTATGAAAGGTCCCAACGAGATCTGTCCCGATATGTGAACTGAATGCTCCCGACGAGAAGCCTCTGAGTAGGCTCCGATATGCCTTTGAGAAGGCCTCGATAATAAAGCCCCGAGAATGCTGGCCATGTCCCGTGGGACGAGGGGTCCTGGGTGGTGACCTAGAATGAGACAACTCTGGAGTCACCGATATGGATCGGGACTTGTGATCAGAGGATAAGACCAAGAAACCCGCCTACTAGATAGAGTAGTGGTGAAACAGTTAAGATACGGATAAACTCCCCCGAGATACGCAGGGCGTGCCCGAGATACGCGGAGCGTGTGCGAGATACGCGGAGCGTGGGGCGAGATACGCGGAATCCTGAACGAGATATACGGAACGTGGGTAAACTGCCAGGCGCGGTTACATGTAATTGAGGTAACTTCCCCTCCTATATAAATGAGGAAGTCCCCAGAAAACACATTCTCTAATACGAACTTAGACTATTGCTATCCACCCCATCGTTCAAACTCTCATTTAAGCATCGGAGAGGGATTCTGGGTCACCACCCGGATCATCCCTTTTTGCAGGATTACGCGGAGCCAAGGAGTTCAGGTTTTCCGTCAAGAACATACCGGAGCTTCGACCGTGATCCAACACTCCCGTCGCCTCACTTTCGTCTCCTGCTTTCCGTGGGTTAACAAATCAATTGAGGAGAACACGCCGAGAAAGAGAGAGAGGAAGAGAGAGGGAGACCTGGAAGCATATAATGTCGGAGGCGAAGGAGTCGAGCAATTTGTGGAGAGAGCCAAACTGAGAAATACGCTGCCTCAGGCCGTTCACGTTGTATGTCACTATCTTCATCGTCTCTAGTTATGCTGAATCAGATCGATTTCGCGGGAGGAAGGAAGATGGTTGTTCCGGGGAGTGGCCACCGGCGGATTCCCTCCTTTCTCCAGTTCTAGTGTACGGACCCGGATCCCACCCGACTCGATTTACAATCATATTTAAATTTATTACATGAAATTTTATTTGAAAATTATCTATTACTTTAGTTTTATTTTACAGAATAATAATAATTAGTTTGACAAAATAAAATACTAATATACTAGGGCGGAGCATAAATCCCGACAAGTCCAAAGTCCTGAGAAATTCATCCCGAGCTCGTCCCTAAATTGTGCCTGAGTTCGTGGATGCAGAATTTTTACTCCAAACTAGATCTAGGGCTAGAGCTTTATTTGAAAATCTCGAAATGTCCCAAAAGTTCCAATTAATTAGTTAACCAGTTTTAATTTTTTTCAACTTAAGTTAACTAAGTTACTTATATTAACTATCATAAATTACTAACAGAGACAACATATATTATAATAGTATTATTATATTATACTATTAGTCATTAGACATTCTAATTTAACTTCAAGTTTTTAAACCCTAATCTCTCAGCCGCACGGGGACTCCAGATTCCATATTGCAGCTTGCCTTCTTCTTCAGCCTAAATACTCGATCTCTCCAACTCTTTGAGTGGTTACCACTTACCAGTGTTAGTGTTGTAGAACTTGATATATGTGTTTTGAATTTAAAATTTTAAGATTTAATTTTAGTTTTAGGTGTAAATTTAAGTTGTCCCAAGCCCGTCCCGAATTAGATATTCTCAACTTGGTCGGGACTTTTTTTAAAGACTTGAGCTCGGGCTATGGCTAGGGGCAAGAGTGGAAAATCGCGAAAAATTGGGATCGAAACAATTTTCAGAAAATTTACGCATGTTGTCCCGAGCTCACTCCTATAATATACTCCAAGTCCAATGTAATTTACTCACATAAACAAAATTACTAAATAAAGACGACCAAAGAGCATCCACGATAATTTTTGTTGGTATAGTCTGGCCTCGTGTTTTTACATAATATAAATAGGGACTCACCACCATTGTGTAGAGCCTCCAATTTGAAGTGGAGATGTAACCAAAAAACAGAATTTTGAAACATTAGCAAAAACAACATTTTGAAGCATTAGCAGCAACTAAGAAATATGAACCAAATAGTAATATTGGTAAATATAAGTAACAAATCACATAATAACCAAAAAATAATTAGCCTAGAAGCTAGAGCTTGTAAATGAAAAAGGCGGCTCAATTGCATAGTAGATAGTAGGGTATTGTTATACACATGGCATGACTAACCGAGTGTGTTGTAATAAAGGAGCAACTATAATTCTAAGTGGATCAACACAAATATGGATGATAACTGTGGTTGAATAATAATCTAGAAAATGAAACCTCCAATTGTGCGGGGAGGCTTTCGTGGGGTGACCTGAGAATAACGTGAACTGAGTCCTGCTGTTTTCAACAGCTTACGAAACTCCATTAAGCTGATTTTCCCATCTTTGTCAATATCAGCCTCCTCAAGTACCGGCTCTACCGAACCTCTTAATCCTGTGTACTGAGAACAAATCCAACAACAATCAATTCACTGTCTGTCACCAATACACAAACAAATAACTCTCACTTTCAACCAAACCAACTTATAACTAACTAACCATTCTCAGCTCTTCTGGGGTAATGAAACCATCTCCATCCATGTCGAATTTGTTGAATGCAGCCTGCAATCTCTTCTGCCACTTCTCCGAGTCTTTCTCCTCTAATTCTTCTACGTGTACCGTAGCTGCTACAAACTCACTGAAATCCACTTCTCCATCTGTGTTTACATCAATCTGCATCACCCAACCACATGATCAATAACTCGTCACTACTTTCTAACACTGCAACATCAATATATATTAGGGTTGAGAACCTAAAAACAATCTCAATTTTATGTCATTTGTTAATCGATATCTCGGATTTATAATGTTAATATTCGGTGTACCAACTATCAAATTAGTTGATTTTACCTTTTTTTTCTCTTAATATTGATGGAATAAAAACATGTTTTTTTAAGCATAAAAATGAGCAACAAATCTGATACTTAGGAAGAGTGTAAACATGTTTTCATTACTTAAAAAGTGAAAAGCAACAAATCTGATAGTTGAGACCCCAAATATCAACATTTTAAATATGAGAAAGCGAATAGTAACATGGGTTCTTAACCATATATATTATACTAAAGACTGAGCCCATAATAATCATCTAACAAGAGCGTACTTACAGCTTTAATAATTTCAACCACGCGTGGTTCCTTCAACTTGAAGGCCAGATCCTTAGCAAGTGCCTACCAAAAACATTATGAGGATGATTACTATTAGTTTCCGTTGCTACCTTCCAAGTTCCATGCATACATATATTTGTTACTTACGTGCCTCATTTCTTCGAGACTAATGGTACCGTTCTTGTCAACGTCAATTGCATCAAACTGATCCTTGAGGTCGGCCAATTCCTCTTTACTAAGCGTACTTGCAAGTGCCTGTGTGTAATTCAGGTTACTTCTTGTTGAGGCGATTGATTGATTCTTTTAAAGATTGACATATTACCCTAAGAGCTAATTGCTTGAAGCGGCTGAATTTGACAAACTGCCTCAAATTACTCAGAACAGATATATCGATTGGGATCTCCAAAGCATTTCCACCTTCTCTAACCCATGGATGTGCTGCAAACACGGAAACATAAATGATGAGTAATGAAGAACTCAAATAATTCAGAATAAAAATGTATATAAATGTGCAGGACATACAGAGGGCTCGAGCTGCAGTTAATCGTGCTCGAGGATCTTTAACAAGTAACATCTTCACAAAATCTTTGGCACTATTACTTATAGTTGGCCATGGCTTGCGCTTGAAGTCAGGTTTGCGTCTTAAAACCTGCATTTCTTTGGAAAAATTATTAAGAAGAAGAGAAAAGGGGGTCACATAGATAGAGCATCTAAAGGAAAATGTGGTGCACACCTCTTTAAATATACCAGTTTCAGTCTTACCCCAAAAGGGGCGCTTTCCACACAGCAAGCCATAAGTGATTACACCGATACTCCACACATCAGATCCAGGCCCGGACTTGCGCTTCAGAACTTCAGGAGCAACATAGTAGGCACTCCCCACGATATCTTGGAATTTCTTTCCTAAAAAACCGTACATTCCATCAACCTAGAAGAATTTGGTAAAGTCTGATACTATTCACCTACCAGGTTTTATAAAGTCTGATAAACCAAAATCGGTGGCCTTCAATGCAGAGTCCTTTTTGGTCGACTTGTAGAGAAAATTCTAGAGCCAAGTAAAGATTGTCAGGTATCACGGTCGTGAAAAAAAATCTCCATCCATCAAATGTCACAACTATTCACAATTCTCCATCCATCAAAATTCACAACTATTCACAACTAAATGAAAGTATAGAATATACCTCTGGCTTCATATCTCGATGTACCAATCCATGAAGATGACATTCTGCAGCTACTTTGAGCATTTGTCGCACAACTACTGCTGCATCTTTCTCAGTGTATCGCCCATCTTTTCTGGGCATCAAGGAATAGTGCAGTAAATTTCCAATAGTTAAAACTGGAAGCATAGTGATACAGAGTGAAGAGGGTAGCTAAGTGAATGATGCATGAACTCGACATTATATTCTGTTGTAGTATTATTTCATGGGTCTTGGTTTCTCTCCATAATACAGATTCTTCATAGATAGAAGAAATAAATGATTAAATTGGGAACGGTAAAAGCTCTTACTGGGCCAATATACGGTCCAACAGTTCACCACCCTCACACAACCTATATAATAAACAAGATGCAACAGAGCAATATATTTAGTTAATCATTACTGTAATAATAATATGACAAATTAAACAAGATAAAGAAGAATGAGACAATAAGAACTTACTCCATTACTATATAAACATAAGAGTCGTCCTCAAATGCATCATAAAACTGCACAACATTCTCATGTCCTGACAATGCTTTCAATATCTTAACTTCTCGCTTGACATCCTCAACGGCAATAGGGAGAACCATCTTCCCTTTAAATATCAAATGTTTAGTTGTTCTCAAACGCATAGAAATTAAGTTTTGACCCATAGATAAAGAACAACCAGAAGAAGCATACTACAGTTTTGGACAAGCTCAATTATGTGACTCATGAGTCATGATGATGATTTTCTAATTACCCTTAATCATCAAAGCAAAACCATGGATGTTCCAAAATACTGATGCATTAGGTAGAAAAAAGTGCATTATCTACTATAGAAGCAACAAAACAAAACACCCTTGATCTCAGGTCAACAACAAAATTGTGCATAATGCAGCAACAACTCCAAAGAATGGCGTGTAAAGAAATTGATTATGATCATGAAGATTCTAGTTCTACACAACAGTGTAAACATATTTCAGAGATTCAAATATGCAGTCAAAAGTTGTCTTATCATAGTAGCGCAATTCTTGGATAAAATAATAAGTCAAAGTCGTGATTTGGTTAAATATCATTTATGGATATGAATTGGCCAACTTGCTCAATCCGCATAGCAGTTGAATCAAATAGGATCATGCATAAGAATCATCCAACTACAAACACCAATGAAACCAATTCTTACAATCTCTAAAAAGGAAAAGATGAACCTTACTCTTATCAATTCTCTTGACTGCAACTCGATCGGCATTGTCTATTTTGGTGGCTACAAACGTGAATCCAAACTGGCCCTTTCCCAGCAATTTTCCAAGTTCGTAATGGCGGTCGAAATCCCTGGAATAGCCGAAATTTATGTTCTTGCGACATGAGAAGGCAGCCCCTAGTTTCTTCCCGGACTTCTCCTTACCCTTGAGGTGCTGCTGCGGCTGCGGATTCTTCTCCGAGACATCCACCGCGGACTTAGGAGATTTCTTGGCGTTGGCGGAGAACCGAGAGTTACTACTTTTATTCTTGCTGCCGTGGGAGGGGCCACTGGCAACGGAATGCGAAAGGCAGGCACCCATCTTCAGAGATCCGGCGACTTGGATGATTTCTTGGCATCGATTGCATACGGAAGTTGGTCACCGTAACGTGGAAGATCCTGATGAGAACATATACCTCTCTTTCGATAGAAATTAGAAGAGAGCTGGAAGAAGCGGGAGATACCATGCGAAAATCTAGAGAGCGAGAATGATGCTAATTGCTAATTGTAATCTAGAGAGAGAAAGACAGACACCCATTTGCCCAAAAGAAAAATTATCAAATACAAAGGGTAATTACCGACTAATATCTAAACTTTTTTATAATGTTAAAACTTTATTTTGTAAAAAAAACTAACTCCGTTCTTCTAGTTAACATAGAACTAAAATACTTTAAAAAATTATTAAAAATATATTAAAGTTTTATTAGATAATAATTTTGAAAGTTTGGCAAAAGTCAGTATATTCTCTAAAAGATATTACATGAATATATAACGAGTACAATAGTTAGATATGGAAAAACTAAACTAGGAAAATAATAATTACAGAATATACAAAGATTACGTTACTATATTAACACTCCTCAAGTTGGAGCATATATGTCGAGCATGCCCAACTTGCCACATATAGTATTAATCGAAACTTTGCGGAGAGGTTTGGTTGAAACATCTGCAAGATGGTGATCTGTCCGAACGTGAATGAGTTGGATACATGAGGGATGAGTATATGTTCCCATGACGAGGTCTCGAATCAGGTGACAATCCACCTCAATATGCTTGGTCCTCTCGTGAAAGACTTGATTCTTGCCAATATGCATGGCGGATTGGTTGTCACAATGTAGCCTCATCAAATCGTCAGAGAAAATACCCAACTCACTGATTAAACGTTTCGTCCAGAATAACTCGCAGGCTGTGATAGCCATTGCACGGTATTCTGACTTGCACTGGATCGAGATACAACTGTTTGCTTCTTACTCTTCCATGATATAAGGTTACCACCGAATAAGACGCAATATCCAGTAGTTGACCTTCGACTAGTAGGACAACCCGTCCAATCGGCATCAGTGAACGCTGCGATCCTTTTATGTCCCTGGTCAGAATATACGAGTCATTTCCCTGGAGATCCCTTGAGATATCTAAGGATACGAATAGCTGCATCCCAGTGTGCCGTGTGCGGAGCTGACATGAATTGACTTACTACACTCACTGTAAAAGAGATGTCTGGTCGATTAACTGTCAGATAATTTAGTTTCCCGACCAATCTTCGATATTTTTCAGGATCATGTAGGGGTGCTCCATCATCAGGTACAAGTTTGGTTT
The DNA here is from genome assembly GCA_036873135.1 of Clarkia xantiana subsp. parviflora. Classification (NCBI taxonomy): domain Eukaryota; kingdom Viridiplantae; phylum Streptophyta; class Magnoliopsida; order Myrtales; family Onagraceae; genus Clarkia; species Clarkia xantiana. The sequence goes on along the minus strand of JAPTYO010000012.1, from coordinate 10,036,796 downwards.
CAGGAACCAACGGTGAATCAACAGGTTTGCATCCAAGCAACCCGCACTCTGAAATCATATCAAAGACATACTTTCTCTGACAGATAAGTATCTTTCAAGGAGATCGTGATACTTCAATGCCAAGAAAATACTTCAGTTTACCAAGGCATGTGATCTGAAATTGTGTACTCAAAAACTTCTTCAATGCCGGGATTCCATCAACATCATCACCGGTTATAATCATATCATCAACATACGCGACTAGAATGATTGTCTCCCCTTCCAAGTGTCTATAAAAGACGGAATGATCATTAGCACTCCTGGTCATGCCAAACTGGTGAAGTGCTTGAGAGAAACGCCCGAACCAAGCTCTGGGTGATTGCTTCAGAACATATAGAGATTTTTGTAAACGACAAACTCTGGAAGACTCCTCCTGAACAACGAACCCAGGTGGCTGAGTCATGTAAACCTCCTCCTCAAGAACGTCATTGAGAAATGCATTCTTGACATCCAATTGGTGTAGTGGCCAGTGGCGGATGGCAGCTAGTGAGAGACATATCCGAACAGATGCCATTTTAGAAACAGGAGAAAAAATCTCATCATAATCAATACCATATTCCTGAGAGTATCCTTTCGCAACCAAACGAGCTTTTAGTCGATGCAGCGACCCATCGGGATGGACCTTGACCGTGAAGAACCATTTACAATCGACTGCCTTTTTGCTAGGAGGAAGAGGACAAAGATCTCATGTCTGATTGTTCCAAAAAGCTGACATTTCCTCCTGCATAGCACTAAACCACCTTGGATTGGCCAGGGCTTCTGTCACATTTCTAGGAACAAAGTAACTATCAAGACTGGTTTTAAAGGCACGGTGATTTGTAGGTAGCGTTGCATAAGAACAGAATCTATCTAGGGGATATCTGGTACTGGGGCAATGGCGGGAACCTTTACGAAGGGAAATAGAAATGTCAATATCAGAGTTCGAGTCAGGTCTGGGAGTTGGTGTGGGTTCAACTGTTTGAGTAGAAGATGGTAATGGTTGGATCAACTGGAACAGGGGATGCACGAATCTCATGGCCCTGTATGGTCTGAACAAAGTTAGTATTAACATGAAGCGTATTATCCCTTCGAGTATATACATGAGTAATAGGAGGCGTAGGAGGTGCATTATCAGTCTCGAGCGAAGGAGGGCGGACTTGGACTTCAAGATACGTCAGAACAGTCATGATGGGTGGAGGATTACTAGACAAGCTAGAATCAAATTTAAGAAAAAACGGTATTGACTCCATAAAAACAACATCGGGTGAGGCAAAGTGTCTCTTAAGAGTGGGGCTATAACAACGATAACCTTTCTGGGTTCCAGAATAGCCAACAAAAATACAACGAACAGACTTTGGATCAAGTTTTGTACGGCCTGGTCGATTGTCGTACACATAACAAGTACAACCAAATATTTTAGGTGAAACCGGGAACAAGGGTTTAGACGGAAATATGACATTATAAGGTATTGCACCATCAAGAACAGAGGATGGCATACGGTTTATCAGATAACATGCGGTTAGAACTGCGTCAGCCCAGAAACGATGAGGAACATGACCATGTATCATCATAGTGCGAGCCACCTCAAGTATTTGTTTGTTCTTTCGTTCAGCCACACCATTTTGTTGAGGTGTATATGCACATGAGATTCATGGATAATGCAATTATCACTCATATATTGTGTGAATTGATTTGTGAAATACTCTTTTGCATTGTCACTACGAAGAGCTTTAACGGTAGTGCCAAACTGATTTTTCACAAAAGAACAAAACATCAAAAAATTTGGAAACACATCTTGTCTAGATTTGATAACAAAGATCCAAGTTGCACGAGAGAAATCATCAACAAAACTAACGAAGTATCGAAAATCCGAGATAGATATAACTAAACACGGACCCCATACATCAGAGTGCACTAAATCAAATATGCTAGCAGACCGACGAATGACCCTAGGTGGATGGGAAGTACGAACATGTTTTCCCTGAATACATGACTCACAAACTAGTTCTGAAACAGACTGAAATTCAGGACAGATCGTTTTTAGTACCTGTAGAGATGGATATCCCAACTGATAATGAACCTCTTTTGCACTACTAGTGCTCTTGTACGCAACTCGTTGAGGTGAGCTCTCCAGGTAATACATACCATTGTACTTATATGCAGTGCCAATCAATTTGTTAGTCCCTAGTTCCTGAAATGTGCATTTAGTTGAAGTGAAAGTAGCTAAGCAATATAATTGTTCTATTAGTTTGCTCACATACAGGAGATTTTCAGGTAAAGAATGAACATATAAGACAGATGATAAATGCATATGTGGTGAAAATTGAACAAATCCTATTCATTCTATATGACATGTACTACCATTGGCTATTTGAACAGGTGGTTGTGAGGTAGTTGTAAGTCCTGACAATAAAATTTTGTTACCAATCATGTGATCAATAGCACCTGAATCAACAATCCATGATGATTTTGATGCTAATAAACAGTTGGAAGTCATACCCGAGGGGGCGATAATAGACGTCGAAGTTTGGAGCTGAGGTGTCATGTTGACACGAGACAAGCCTAGCTGCTCTAGTCGGTGAATAATTATAGCAACTTCATCCGGATTAATACGTCTGTCAACTGAATTATCAAGACTTGACTGATATTTGATCTTACCCATATAAGATTTTACCGCTGGTGAGTTCTCCGTCGGATACAAGTAAAATCAGTAATAAAACCATCAGTAAATCAAACCAGTAAATGGGACGGACCGAACCGGGCAGAACCAGCAGAATGAATCGGACCGGACCAGCAGAGTGAACCGAACCGGACCAACAGAATGAACCGAACCGGACCAGATCAGCAATAGACCGGACCAGCAATAGATCGGACCGGTCAGCAATAAACTTCTCAAAAATAATTCAGCGCCGTACGCAGATAACATGGATCAACGAAGGTTGGGACAGTGCCGCAGATAACAGGAATCAGCGAAGGTTGGGACAGAGTAGCCCTTCACCAGCAACGGAAGAAATCAGAGAACCCTCACCAACGTAATCGACGACGAAGGACCAGTAGCGGACCAGCAGTAGCAGAGGACCAGCGAGATCGACTTCCGGCGGACCAGCAGCAGACCAGCGACGGGACTTTTGTGGTGAATAGTGGTTGACTGACGATGTCGAAATCTGCAGCAGCAGTAGAGGCGGGTAGAGGGCGGCGGAATCGACAGCAGTTGGGCGGCGGAACCGACGGAAACAGGGCATCAGAATCGACGACAGTGTGGGTGGAAGTTGTTGAACAGACTGGAGCAGAGGACCCGGACAGACAGATCGGCTGCAAAATTGGTAGTTGCAACAGATGAGCTGCAGCGGGCAAGGACGAACAGACCAGTGCAGCACACATGAATCAGCCGGAGCAAAGGTAACAAAAGCTAATCTGGCTCTGATACCATGAAAGTTTGGTAAAACTCAGTATATTCTCTAAAAGATATTACATGAATATATAACGAGTACAATAGCTAGATATGAAAAAACTAAATTAGAAAATAATAATTACAAAATATACAAAGATTACGCTACTATATTAACAAATTTAATGAAATATTATTTAATATCAACTTAATTTTTAAATAATACATATTAAAATTTAAAAATTACATAATACCAAAAATTATTTCAATAAAATTATTTTTAAAAATTGGTAAAATATAACTTTTAAAAATTATTTAATTTTTTTTTAACTTAGGAATTATATATTTAATTTATACATTTTTGTATAATAAATATTATTCTAATAATTTATTTAAAATTTTTATTTACTTTTATATATTAAAAGAAAAGTGCTATAAGTATTTTCCTTCTTCAGCAAAGTCTTTGCCCAATACTCCATGTTCTGTTAATGATGCTGCCGATGTTCTGTTAATGAGGCTACTGCTAATAGACCATGAACAGACCATATAGATGGTAGAATTAATCAAAATATTTGAAGTTTTAATAAATTTTTATAATTAATTAATTTTTCATGATTGCTAGGATGGTGTTATAATACAAAGATATTAAAAATATATTTATTTATTTGTTTTAATTTATTTATCGTGATCAAAGAGTCACAACTCACAACTATTTTAATAGTCATTTATTATTCACCTTAAACTGATGAGAAATTTTTTAAATAATATATAATATTTCTAACTTATTTACACTATAATAAATTAATTAACAGTTAAATATATACATTTTTTAAAGTAAATATATTAGTTTTGAAAACAAATGTAAAACCAAAGCGTCAGCATCAGTAAAATTATTATATTGTTACGAAAGTATAGAGCTAATGGAAGAGAGAATTTAGAGATGATCTTATTATCACACATAGGAGCCCTTATATAGGGATTACATAGACTTGGGGAGGAAGTAAATTTAATACTAGGAAAGTCTAAATAAGGAAGATGGTATATACACGTAATATTGAACATCCACTAAATATATTCATAACACTCACCCTTGGATGTTCATAAGGGAATTGTGCCTCGTTAAAACCTTACTAGAAAAAACTCATTGGGATAAAAATCTAGTGAAGGAAAAAGAGTACACAATTATGGATCCCTTTTGTAAGCTGTCTCGTTGAAAACCTTACCAGGAAAACCCAGTGGGATAAAACATTGGTTAAGGGAAAAAGAGTGCAGCGGTGTAGATTTTCCCACTGATGTTGACATCACGTAATTTCATTAAGTCGACGCAATCCAATCATGTTCGCCAATATTCCAGATGTCGCAGTCGATAAAGCCTCATTGAAAAGATCCGCTAGATAGTCATATGAACAAATTCGTTGGATGAAGAATAACTTGAGGCGAATGTGTTTTGTATGTCTCCTTTGATAATTAACAATCTTCAACTCGAGCTATATAACCTGCATTATCTTCATATATATATATACAATATAATGCTACATTTGAAAATTGTGCACTTCCATGTTATAACTTACATTTGTGTAGCAAATTAATTTAGGTCTTGATTCATCATGATATTAAACTCATGGAATTCTTACAATCATTAAGGTACTCAATAAATGTGTTTATCTATGCAAAATAGCTTCAAGACATTTTTTTATATAGGACAAGATTATTTTCAATCTCTTAAGTACTCGATCTTCAGGCCGAGCCAAACCTTTGTCCTTTCAATATATTTTGTCTGAATTTAACATCATCAATAAATTGATTGTATTTACAAACTCTTCACGAGTTTCAATATCTTTAAATTCTCCCCCTCACGCGATGCCCCTTTCGGCTATAGCGTGATCAATTCAACTTATCAAAATATCAGTTTTCTTAATTCGCATAATATCATCTGATATATCTTAGCTCAAATGAGCTATATATTGTGGAGAACATAACATAATTTGCATGTATTATTTTAAATGGTACAATATCTTTATTATCCAACATTCTTGGAAAAATTTCATGCTAGCATTTTCAATCCTTCTAGGATTTTCACTTTAATTTTGCTATCAAATTAGCCACCCAAAAAGGCTATAGATAATTCATATGTGAGACGCATTTAAAACTTTTATGTACTGCCAACGTAATAATATAATTGAAGGTGATTGCTCCACTAAATGATCCATATAATAATTGCCAGGATTTTGCATATAACATTTGTACCACAGGTTGTGCGTATATATCTTACGACACAATTTATTTATGCGGGAAATAATTTGTATCCACTGGCTTCCACCTTCTGCATTTTTTATGTTAATACTTGCGTCTTTTCAAACTTTGGCCAATCATAATACTTGTTTAACATATTGAGCTCAAGATCCTCGACTCCTCGTCTTGTTTTATGATTTCACTCATGAATAATATTCAATACTGTTGTCGACAACTTTATATTTTACGGTTCCATCACTTCCCCTTAATGACATAACTCATTAAGATTTCTTTATTGTAATTACTTTCAGGTACCTGAACCACTTCTGGGGTTTCATATTTAGTTATGTTTTTAATTCTTTTGGGAAATCACCTCCATAATAAGACCATATTTATATTTCTTTCTATGCTCCATTCTTTTATCAATAAAATTTCTTTGGAACCATTATCGCACGCTTCATGCGTGAGTTATTTTTCATTATAATTGTTCCTATCAGGACATTTCAAATTGGAGCATTTGCAGCTGGTAATTGACTTATGACTTTTTGGGTTTCATAAAGTCACCTAATAGGCAGTATCTGAAAATGGTTATCTATTTGAACTTCAGGTTCATATTATCATTGTGCGATGATCTAAATGAGATAATAACAATTATTGTTTTTTTTTTCAGTCAATCTATTTTCTGCCAGCTGCTTCTTTTCTCCCCCTAATGTTGGGAAAAGTTGTTGAACAATGACAATTAACACTCTTGCTTTATATATATAAGTCATTTTTCTCAAATAATTGATTTATATCCAACATATTTTTCCCAACATTCCAGACCCATCTTTGTGCGATGTGGTTGAGCAATTTAAATATATATCGCACACCATAATATTAATATATGGAAAATTTGTCTCTTCACCAAAAATTGGTTGTAATGGGGAGAACTGTGATTTGACAATGGCTTGATGCGCACTTATATTGCTGCTTTCATAATAGCATGCATTTGTACTCAATTTGCTCTAACTGGTAGCAGTTTAGCTATGTAATTGGAGGATCTTTGTAACTTTCATGCTAAACTGCAAATCTAGACATGTAATCGTATGAATCTTGTAGTAAATATCAACTTTCAATATCATCATCATTCTTTATTGCATAATCTGAAATTTGTTCTTGCAAATTCATAATCAACGCACATGTGGCCATATTGTAGAAGCATCTTTCAAAATAATATATCGGTCCACATGGCAGGTGAACGAGCTCATATTCACCTTTTATAATTTCCATAGATAAGGGGATTTCATCCCGAACTCGGTTGATGATGATCACATAATTAATTTTTCTTGAGAGCAAGCATAGTAATGATTTATGGAGAATCTTCAGGTTCTTCCAAATAATGTATTGCACATCTTAAGTGATCCGGAATGGTCTGTTACCGGTCGCGCCAAATTCTTATTATATGGGTAAAACTTCTGGTTTACCTCTATGTATCAGTAAACTTCAGGTTTACCAGAATATATAATCAATCAAGCCAATATTGGCGGTAAACTTCTGGTTTACCATGATATGTATTTATTTCATAATCTGCAAGAGATATATTGTGTATCTTTTGTAACACATTCCGCATGTTTTTATTTTGTTCATCTTCATCATAATGATGATTGCGGAGTAATCAATTCTTTATAATAGCAAAATAAATATGAAGTATATGAAAGCATATAAATAACATTACTAAAAAAAATGCATAAACGTAAAATAAATAATTTTGTATAAATGCTCGATTTCATGATCGTCATGATCATTTATAACTAAAAAAATTAGGATCTTCATTATCCTTATTTGTAGCTTAATATCTTTAAGGATATTTTATTTTTATATCTCAAAATCCATTAGGATATTCAAATCCCATTTTCATCATTCAAGATCATTTATTCTAAATAATTTAGGATCTTTAGGATCTCTTTTTATAATTCAGGATCTTCAGGATCTTTGTTCATAATTTAAGATCGTTAGGATCTTTGGGATCCTTTACTTATAATTCTAGATCTTCTAGGATCTTCACGATCCTTTATTCATAACTCATGATTTCTTGGGATCTTCAGGATCCCTTATTTATAATAAATAATTCATGATATACATGATTTCTTTGTATGCATGAAGATATTTAATTCACAAATACAATGTTTCAGATCCCCTTTTTCGTACATCATAGGATCTTCCGGATCCTAAAATTAATAATCTTTGAGCTTCTGAATAACTCTTAATTTTCGGGATCATTTTATAATGAAATTCAATGAGCATAATGATATATGTATATAATAAATAAAATGCAGTGCAAAAAATAAAAAGTAACTGTAAATGCAGTGCAAGAAATATAAATTTAAATATAAATTTAAATACAGAATTTGTAAATGCGGAATTTAAAAATAAATATGAATATTCATAATCTTGATCTTTAGGATCATAATGTCGGATCTTCGGGATACGATATTTGTATAGAATGCAATTTTCTTTATCGCAATATCCCAGTATCAAATAATATTTGCTATTGAGGCCAAACTTTGCCTAATTTCATGCGCTTCATAAAATTATCAATTTCCGCACTGCATAATATCACTAATTTTCTGCAAGCGTCACTGCGCATATCAAAATTATCATTCTTCCAAATCAATTGGACTTTGTATTCTTTTCATGCATTCTTTCTTTATAAGATGCATCATCGTTCTTTATCGATACCATGATGATTATAACATATTTGTATTTGTACTCTATCGAGTTGTTATTTATTATAAACTGCAACACTCACTTGTGGGAGTGCGCTATATCCTCGTTATTTCATACATATCAACACACACTTCAGGAAGTGAAATATATTATCATTGTAATCGTAATACTCACATCAATACTTAGAGAGGATATCATCATCACTATAATCTCAAACTACAACACTCACTTCAGGGAGTGGAGTATGTTAGGTTCCGAGATCAGGGTCAACGGGTGGTCGGCTCAAATCTCGTTCCTCACTGGAGATGTGGAGAATCTGATACTCTCGGGTTGCACTGTCTTAGCTAGCGTCCTTCCTTCCTTAGCTTCTCTTCTCCTTTCGCCCTGCAGAAGGGGCAGTACCAGGCACAGAGGGGGGGGGTGGTGCCTGATGAACCCTCTCCGATGCCTAAGTCAGTATCGTTTTTAGAGAGATAAAGCTAGAGAGATGTCAGAGCAAAATTATCCAAATTGCCCAGATGATCTAATGAATTGTGGAGGTGGGGTATTTATAGGCAACGGTGTCATTAAGGTGGCTTAATGATATCGTTAACCTTTAAACACAGTTAATTAACCTTTAAACGCATAATTAATACCTTAGGATACGGAGAAGGTAGGCGGAATAAACCGAGTGTGGGAGTCCAAGGATGGTGCCGGGGCCCTTGGGGGGAGGGAAATCCGACCCCCAAGGGTAGGGGTTGGGTGAGGGCACCCAACCCCTCCTAGGGAGGATGGGGTTGGCCAACCCCTCCTAGGGAGGATGGGGTTGGCCAACCCCATCCCCCCTAGGGGAGATCGGGTTGGCCGACCCGATCTCCCCTAGGGGAGATCGGGTTGGTGGACCCGATCTCTCCTAGGAGAGATCGGGTTGGTCCACCCGATCTCCCCTAGGGGAGGTCGGGTGTGGCCACCCAACCTCACCTAGGTGAGTTTGACTCGGCCGGACGAGCGCTTCGGCCTCGTCCGAGCCGTTGGTGTTCTCGCGAAGTGTTCGGGTTGAAGTTTCGATTTACAATCATTAATGGGACGATAAAAATACAACAATTCGGAAGTCAACGGGTTCAAATTGGGCGTATATCCATCACATGCCCCCGAGTCAACCAATGGCCTAACCCTTGATTGACTCTATTTTAGGATGGTATGACACGCGCAATTTGAAATCGAGGTTTTACCTTTCGTCTGAATGCTTGTTTACCCAAGGATGCGTGCCTCTGACTCCGCCCCCTGCCTTATGAGATAGAGGAATTGTAAACGTCAGAGTGGTACGGACGTGTGCCTAAGCACGCGTCCGTCTGAGGTGGGAGTAATACATCTATCTTTGCTACGGGCGCATACTCAAAAAATACATGCTCGCATAGGGGTGCAATACGAATGCAACTAAGTGACTTACGCTTCAATTTCGTGCCGGGATTTTGTCTAAGTGAGGAAAAATTTAATTTTGGCCAAAATTTTTCCTAAGTATGGGATGCTCAAGAATAAGCCTAACTTGATAGTTTTTCTAAGTATGGAGATATACTTAGCCATAGTTAAAAGGGATAAAAATGATGGTTTTTCTTTAGCCTTTAGATCTCACTTAAAAATAAATGGAGGGTGGTGATTAAAACTCTTTAAAAAACCCTACCATCTTTCAAATATAGAGGAGAGTTAAGAAAATACCTTAGTTAGTCACCATAGCCACCCTTTTCCTTCTTTTCTCACCCTTGGAGAGCAAGAAAAAATTAGGAGCACACCCAAGGTAAGGGCCGGCCAAAATTCCGGCTGTGAACACCCGATTTTTGCTCGGGTTATTATATTATATTATATATATATAAATATATTATGTATATATATCTAATTTAAGTATGTATGTATTACAGGAAAAGTCCCGGGACGTTGAGCGCGCGAATCAGTTTTTTTGTCTGAACCCCATAAATATGGGTCTTGAATTGAAGCTCGGAAAATCACGAATGCAACGGGACTGACCGTGAATCAATCGCAAATCGTGATCGGAAGTTATGGCTTTTTAAAGAGGAGGTGGAGAATTAACTAAAAGACAAAAGAATAATAGTAAATATATTTGATGTGAAAGAGACATGTGGATGAGAACTTGCAGAAGATAAGTTGATATATCATCATCCATCCACACTATATACAACCTCCCATGCTTCAAATATCTTTAACGTCAATTATTGCTCTACTTGCTTCAAAGTTGTCAATGTATTCAAGCCAAAATTGCCTATAAATAGGAAAGACTTCTACTGCATTAAAGGAGATCAAGGGAGAGAGCTGAGGAGGTTTCTAGTATAAGGAACTGAGTTCGGACAAGCAAAGTGAAATAAGAGTGTTTATGAGAGACATCTGAGTGAGTTCTTATATGTGAGTGTTGGTTTGCGGTCTTTTGTTGTCCCGGTTTCGATTCCAAATATGGTATTTCATTTCATGGTACCTTAGGTAATCTCTCCTTATAATATTACATGTACTCTATATATTTGATTAAAGTATATTTCATATTTAAGTATTTCACAATATGTTAATATTTCCATTTTGTATAATGTTATATATTAATGGAGGTTAACCTAAAAAATGTTCCAAAAGAGTTTATTATTATATATATACACATTATATGTACGTTTTTTTATTTATTATTATATATGCTTTGATTTTGCTTATTATTATATATACGCTTCCATTTTGTTTATTATTACCATTATATATATATATATGTTTTCATTTTACTTATTATATATATATGCATTATATACGCTTTCCGTTAATATTATTATCATTATTATTATTATATATGCTCTTTTATCGTTATCAACTGTACAACACGCATTATGTCATATTATATATATATATTTATTTAACATGTACATATTTTGTTTAACTTATTGCATCACTTTATAGTTTCTTTTTTCTTCTTAAATATGGCTAAATGCTTATTTTTATCTTTTGTATGGATATAATCATGATAATAAAATAAAAATGGCAAATTGACAAACTAAGTACCGAAAGGGCGATTTTTCTAGCTTCCGAGCTTTAAAAACGTAACCGAACCCCCGGACCCATTACTCTGGACGCAGACCATTTTTAAACCCTAGGTTGCTATAATACAACCTAGGAGATTTTAGGATTCCGACTAGCCTTAATTAGTCGGTGGCGACTCTATTTTTATCATCTCCCCGGGGAATCTCATTTGCCCGGATTTTTATACGAAATGAGTTATTTTCAAATGAAACCGTAAAACCGAGCCGGGTCGGGTCATTTCCGACGTCCGACATTTTGGCGACTCTGCTGGGGAATATTTTGAGGGTTCAGGCTTTTTATGTTTGTCTTGCCATTGTTATTTTATTATTATGATTATATCTGGACTAATTGTTTGTTCATGTTTGCAGTGTTTATTTTGAAAAAAAAAACAGAAACAAAAAAATATTTTTAATGCATGACTACATTGAATGTTCTACAAATTTTTGCACACACCACGTCTGCTACCTATCACATGCTCAAACTTTGAGCATTTTAAGAGCTTAGGGAGTTTAGTAGGGGAATGCGCCCGGAGCGGTTGGACCGCCGGCACGCACCTAAAAAACTCAACTCAATGATCAGATGGACTCGTGATCCTTTATAGGGGTAATTCCCTATAACGGTGAGGTTCCGCTGATTGTTCGAGATCCTAGAAATCCATTCCTTCTAGAACAAAGCCATCTACCGTGTGAAGCAATCAATAAGTCATGTTTGTTTTTCTCTCGAGTTCATATTTGTATTTGTATTTTCTTTTTGCCCCTAGTTCTCCTGTATAGGTTGGGACATTAACAGTCTTGTAAATTAGAATTTACATTAAGATAGTCGAGCCTTTTATGTATTTTCTTTGGTTGAATCATGTTTATGTATTGTACTCCGACGGTAGGAAAGTATTCATCTTTAATCTTGCATTGCATCAGGTATTATAAACGGGCATAGTCATCAATCATATGATTTCTTATTATAGATTATTTCTCGACCACAAATCACTCTCAAATTGGAATGACGATCGTGATAACAGTCATAACCAAAATATTATTTTATCATGAGATGTCCGAACCTCTTGAAATGTCATGATACTGCGGTCTATGATTGTCATCCCGAGAACCTGGAATTTTATGAGTGTCTCAAATTTTACCTCTTACGAGAAGTAATCTATAATTAGAAATCGTTAATATTTCAAACATTTGGGAGTTTCAATATCATAGAATTGATGACTACCTTTTTCAAAAGCCATGCATTTTTGTACATACGTTATTCCTTCTAAATATATGTTTTATTTTAGGTACACCTGGCCCAAGGGATTCCCATTCAACCTGCTCAAGCAATACATATCCCACTTACGCCAGCAATGCCTGAAGTGCTTCCAGAAGTCCTACCAACGGGCATCCCGGACAACCCTGCCCCAGTTACGCTTAACCACCCTCCCATTCAGATGCAAGAGGACGATGTGCAACCGCGACATAATATAGATCCCATCCCTGTGGTTCCACGTGGCGTCCCCTACCATGTCATTCCGAATGCCGGTAATGCTTCAAGTCATGGGGTAATTTCCTCCCCTCCATTTCTCATCGAGAATGAGCACGACAAGCGCCTCAAGATGATCGAGGACAAAATGAAGACCATGCAAGGTTTTGAGCGGTATGGAGGAGTCACTTACAACGACTTCTGCCTATTTCCAGATATGACGGTGCCTGAGAAATTCAAGCTCCCTGAATTTGAGAAGTATGACGGTACTGGACATCCAATTATCCACCTTCGCATTTACTATACCAAGATGGCTCAGCATCGCCATCACGAAAAGTTTGTCATTCAAACCTTCCAGGAGAGTTTGAGGGGAGAAGCTTTAGTGTGGTTCGCTGGGCTAAACGCGCAAGATATTCCCACTTGGGATGAATTGTGTAGCAGATTCGTAAGTCAGTATCAGTATAATCTTGACACCACTCCTACCTTACTGGATCTTCAAGGCATGGAAATGAAATCGGGGCAATCTTTCCGAGACTATTTACTTGAATTCAGGAACAAGGCCAATGCTATCGTCCCGGCAGTTACGGAAAAGATTTCAGTCCCAATATTCATCAACACGCTTAAAGGTGCTCATTACACGCATATGCTCTCCCATGTATCATCAAGCTTTGCTAGCCTCGTTTCTCTCGGAGAAATTATCGATATGGGGCTTCGAACCGGTAAGTTGAAAGATCCGCTCAAAGATGTTGCTAATGACCCTACAAAGAAGGCGATATTCAAGAAGATAGTTGTTAATGAAGGCATCAATGCGGTCTACCCAACCCAACCTTTGCATGTCACATTATCAGCCCAGTCAGGGCCAGCTCAGGGGGAAGTTCAGAGGAGGCCGTACCGCCAATTCACCGTTCTACCTGTGCCACAGGCCCAACTCTTCAAATTGCTCGTGGAAAAAGGCTTGCTAGTTGGAGAGCCAGCCCACGAAGATTACAAAGTTTTTGCTAAATTCCAAGACCCCAAGGCACAATGCAGTTACCATCTCGGGTTATATGGACATTCAACTGACCATTGCCCAAAGCTAAGGCACAAGATTCAAGACTTAATTGACAGCAAGGACTTAATTTTCAACCCAATTGCTCCACCAAATGTCAACAACAATCCTCTACCTGACCATGTCGCTTCCTCAAGCAACAAATAGTCAAGATGATTTAAGGGATCAGACATGGATCTTTATCTGCATTATTTTGTTATTCACCGTATCTGGTAGAAGGGATGTTTTCCTTATCTTTTGAATTAATGAATAATAAGTTTGAATTATAATGTGTCAGTGTTAAATGCTCAAATCGTGTGATTTATGCCTTCGATATTTTCTCATCTCTTCCATATTGCGACAGGTAAAATCGGTCGGATTAATTCTCAGAAGATGCAACGAGGTGAAACTTGACATGTCAAGATGGTTAATGGTTACAAAGAACCGATCAGAATATAGCGACGCTTTTCCACTTGGATGCCAAGGCCTGCGGACCGCACTTTCATGACAACGGGCAAATTTGAAAAGGGAGTTTCTTTTGAACACCTCATTTGAATCATATATTTACTCATGATGATATTGCATGCATATACCTGTTAGGATGTTGACATCTCAACACCCTACCCAAATCAGATGATTTTGTGCAAGTCGGATATAATTCCGCACAAATCGGATATAATTCCGTGCAAGTCGGATATAATTCCGCACAAATCGGATTTGATTCCGTGCAAGTCGGATATAATTCCGCACAAATCGGATTTGATTCCGTGCAAGTCGGATATAATTCCGCACAAATCGGATTTGATTCCGTGCAAGTCGGATATAATTCCGCACAAATCGGATTTGATTCCGTGCAAGTCGGATATAATTCCGCACAAATCGGATATAATTCCGTGCAAGTCGGATATAATTCCGCACAAATCGGATTAGATTCCGTGCAAGTCGGATTAATTCCGCACAAATCGGATATGATTCCGTGCAAGTCGGATATAATTCCGCAAAAGTCGCATATGATTGCGCACCCATCAGGAAGCCGACATCTCGGCAACCTTTGTTAACTCGCGTATTTTTACGCTTTATTAACTTGCGTGTGTTCACGCCTTATTAACTCGCGTGTGTTCACGCCTTATTAACTCGCGTGTGTTCACGCCTTATTAACTTGCGTGTGTTCACGCCTTATTAACTCGCGTATGTTTACGCACCCCGTTAGGATGCCGAAATCTCGGCAGCCTTTCTCTAACTTCAAGTCGCATTGCGCACCTTATCCTATCATTTTCTACCATGTTTAACTCTTGTCTTCACTGATATTTTGAATAATAGCAGTTGTCTCTTTTGAAGGAGTCCTCTCACGTTATCTTTGTCTAACTGCTTGCCGTCGAGAAATTTATTCGAATGACATTGAAAACCTTATGTGATGGTTAAATTCCCGGAGAGAAAATAAAAAAAAAATTCGGAAGCTTTTTGCTTCCAAAAAAAAAAAGGAAAAAAATGAGAAAAAGATTTTTTAAAAATGTATATTACTTGGTGAATGTTTTGCAGGCGAAGATCAAAATATGGAAAAGCGGTAGCCACGACTAATATTTATACGCATCAGAGGTTAGTGCATGTTGTGTTGGATTTTCAGGAATTTCTCAAATATCAAAACACGTCCTAACACTAATGAAGCAAATCAATGAGATTTTTATATTTATCTTATGTGCATGTAATGAACAAGAGTCTGAGAAAGTCTTATCTTTAATTATGTGAGAAGTTGATTTGATTTGGACTTGATGCTATCATACTTGAACCAATCGGTAAAGATCAGTTACACATTATAAAGGCGTGGGAATTGGGGCACCCCAAGGAAAAACCCGAAAAAAAAAAGTGGATCTCCTTGGGAAGTAAAGGCTAGGACACTTACTTTCCCCCATACTATTCATTCCATAATTCCCAATACTTTTCATCCATCCAAGTAAGTGTCTGAGTCTCGAAAAAAAGAAAAAAAAAAAAAAAGAAAGAAAGAAACCACATTCCCGTAACTCGCCTCCTGCCAATGACTGATCTTACAAATATTTGATAATGTGATGATAGCAAAAAGTTCGACTCGAATAGACCGGAGCATAACTGAGGTATAAGAAATCTTGTTTGTGTTCATTACACGTGTATAATATTGATATGAGATCTCAAGATATCCAAATTGAAATGTTAGGTGCACACACAAACACGAGAAATACTTGAAAAATTCTGACACAATGTGTGCTAACCCGGTATGTGTATTCTTATTAGTTGGGGCATGAAAATGCAACCCCATTTCCATAATAGGATCCGAATGTCAATATTTTGCAAAAAAAAAGAAAAAAAATGATTTTTCTCTCCAGATATTTAACATGTTACAGGTATGGTTGACAACTGATTCAAACCAGACGAGATCTTTCTCGGCGCAGTAAGTTAGCCAAAGACGGCTCACGTGAAGACTCTGACAAGAGGAGGCAGGATGCACCCTTAGAGATCAAATCAGTATTTTTATCTCTGAACATGTGTTTCAGAGAACACCCAGTCAGGCAAAAAGGGATGCACCCCGAGCTCAAATGAATGTTCTTTATCTTTGAACATGCGTTTCAAAGAACACCTGTCCAAAGAGGGGCAACTGTGAACACCCGATTTTTGCTCGGGTTATTATATTATATTATATATATATAAATATATTATGTATATATATCTAATTTAAGTATGTATGTATTACAGGAAAAGTCCCGGGACGTGGAGCGCGCGAATCAGTTTTTTTGTCTGAACCCCATAAATATGGGTCTTGAATTGAAGCTCGGAAAATCACGAATGCAACGGGACTGACCGTGAATCAATCGCAAATCGTGATCGGAAGTTATGGCTTTTTAAAGAGGAGGTGGAGAATTAACTAAAAGACAAAAGAATAATAGTAAATATATTTGATGTGAAAGAGACATGTGGATGAGAACTTGCAGAAGATAAGTTGATATATCATCATCCATCCACACTATATACAACCTCCCATGCTTCAAATATCTTTAACGTCAATTATTGCTCCACTTGCTTCAAAGTTGTCAATGTATTCAAGCCAAAATTGCCTATAAATAGGAAAGACTTCTACTGCATTAAAGGAGATCAAGGGAGAGAGCTGAGGAGGTTTCTAGTATAAGGAACTGAGTTCGGACAAGCAAAGTGAAATAAGAGTGTTTATGAGAGACATCTGAGTGAGTTCTTATATGTGAGTGTTGGTTTGCGGTCTTTTGTTGTCCCGGTTTCGATTCCAAATATGGTATTTCATTTCATGGTACCTTAGGTAATCTCTCCTTATAATATTACATGTACTCTATATATTTGATTAAAGTATATTTCATATTTAAGTATTTCACAATATGTTAATATTTCCATTTTGTATAATGTTATATATTAATGGAGGTTAACCTAAAAAATGTTCCAAAAGAGTTTATTATTATATATATACACATTATATGTACGTTTTTTTATTTATTATTATATATGCTTTGATTTTGCTTATTATTATATATACGCTTCCATTTTGTTTATTATTACCATTATATATATATATATGTTTTCATTTTACTTATTATATATATATGCATTATATACGCTTTCCGTTAATATTATTATCATTATTATTATTATATATGCTCTTTTATCGTTATCAACTGTACAACACGCATTATGTCATATTATATATATATATTTATTTAACATGTACATATTTTGTTTAACTTATTGCATCACTTTATAGTTTCTTTTTTCTTCTTAAATATGGCTAAATGCTTATTTTTATCTTTTGTATGGATATAATCATGATAATAAAATAAAAATGGCAAATTGACAAACTAAGTACCGAAAGGGCGATTTTTCTAGCTTCCGAGCTTTAAAAACGTAACCGAACCCCCGGACCCATTACTCTGGACGCAGACCATTTTTTAAACCCTAGGTTGCTATAATACAACCTAGGAGATTTTAGGATTCCGACTAGCCTTAATTAGTCGGTGGCGACTCTATTTTTATCATCTCCCCGGGGAATCTCATTTGCCCGGATTTTTATACGAAATGAGTTATTTTCAAATGAAACCGTAAAACCGAGCCGGGTCGGGTCATTTCCGACGTCCGACACCGGCGGAAGACACGAAATTCCGGCCAGCAGCTCCGGCGAGAGGAGGTCCTGCTGGAGACGACGACACGGTCCCAGGAGAACGGCGACGCGACCCCCGGCGGACGGCGACACGACCTCAGGCGGACGACGACCCACGACGGTGCGGAGCACGGCTGAGGTGACGGGGATCGCCATTCGCGACGGCGAGGTCTTCTGTGGCTCCGACGGGCGGCTACGGCGGCGGAACAGGCGGGGATAGGCGTAGCTCGACTCCGGCGGCGGGAAAATCGAGGCTCCGGCGGGGGGCTGATTCCGGTCGACTCCAAAATTCGACTTCCGGACCCGTTTATCACATCGGGTCGGGTTTTCCGAAGGTCCACTCTTTTCCTTTCCGTTACCGCGTAAAATGTCGATTTTTTGAATTGTCGATACTTGATTGCCGATGCTTGATTGCCGGAATTTGATTGAATGTGGGATTGCCGTGGATAGCCGTAGATAGTTGTGGATTTGGAAAAAATTTTGCCGGTCGTCCGGAGATAGTTTCTTGTCCGATTAAACTATCCCGGTTTTGAATTTGATATTGTATCGCCGTTTGTGTGTTGATTTCCGTTGGAGGGCGTAACGGTAATTTTGTCCGAAAACCGACTTTAGGTTCGGATAAAATTATTCGATTTGGTTGTCGTGGTGTTCTTGGCTCATGTTTGTTATCTTTGTTGAGTGTCTTCGAATCTTTGGTTGTTGTCGTTGGTTGAGTGTCGGAGTACTCCCGGTTTCTCGGAAATTTCCTTGTCTTGATATTCGTCATGTCGTGGCAGGTACTGTATTCTTGGTGGTGTCCCCGCACACAGACTCTACAGAGGCGTTACATCCTCCGAAGGATGAGTGAGTTCCTTTTCTTTTCTTTTTGTCGCATTACTTCCTTTCCTATCATTAGCTTAGTGTTGCGATCTAAGCTGGGGTGTTAGTCGAAACTTGATTCGAACTTTGGGATTTCCTGCTACCTTTGCCTTAGGTCTCGCTGCTCTGTCGGAGAACTACCTAACTAGGTCTGATTTCAATGAGCACGTTACCTTAGGAGATATCTGTCCCTTAGATGAGCCTCTATATCCTTTCCTCCCTTCCTTGGGGAATACCCGCGAGACGGTGACGGAGCCTCCTAGGGGGAAGGTCGTCGTTTACCCCTCCCAGATTCGATTTGGGTTGAGGTTGCCTTACTGCGATGACCTCATAGAGTTGAGCAGGTTCTTCAGGATTTCTCCTGTGAACCTTGCCCCCAGTGCCCTCCGTGTCTGGGTGGGCTTCCGGGTGTTGTGCCATTGGTATTCCTAGAAGTACTCCCTTGTTCTGTTCCGATGTTTCTACCGGTTCCAATATCAGACGAAGGTGGGGTTTGCGAGTTTCGTAACTCGCCATCCGACCTTCAAGGATCCCCGATTTTCTGATTTCGGGTTGAGTGGGGTCGAGTGGGATACCTCTCTTCGCTTCGTGGCCCGGAGTGACAACTCGGCCAGTCACTGGGCCAAGCACTACTTCTTCATTACGGATCGATACGTCACTTGGTCGGTCTTGAATGAAGATCGGTCGGATGGTTGGCCTGCTTTCGGGGAGTTCTCCTCCGTTGATTTAGAGACTATGAAGATCATTCATGAGAGCAACAGGACTCGATCATACTGTCCCGTGTCCTTAGTGACTGAGATGGATCTTTACGAGGCCGGGATCAGTTTGACTCCTGACTCCGGGGGTTCGGTATGTTACTTAGTCTTCTCATCTTTATTTACCTTCTGCTCTTCCTTTGTAGGTTGGTTTCATGGAAAAACCTATAACGTGCAGGGAGCACCTGTTGACCTGAGCAAGAGGAAGGCTCCTTCTAGCTCCACTCTGAAGAAATCCCCCATGCCTGGGAAGAAGGTTGGGGCCTCTGGTATGCTTCTTCCTGTTTGCTTCTTTATGGTATACTCTGTGTTTTCCTTATCTTGTTTTTCTTACATTGCTAGGGCGCTCCCCCTTGGTGACCGAGAGGGTTGTCTCCGTAGGCAGAGACTCTGGACCTTCCAAGTCCAAGCCGCGGAGATCTGATTCTGAGGCCGGGGCCTCGGCTGCTAAGAGGAAGAAAGCTGCGGATCCTGCTTCGCCTGTTGCTCGTCCCCCGACCCTATCTCGCGATAAGGAGATGGTGGTCGAAGAGGTGCCTTCCCTGGCTGACAAAGGGAAGCGACCTGTTGGTGGTGGTTCCCCTGCCCCCCAGCCGAGGGCGCGGTCCTCAGGTTTGATCTCTACCTTGTTACTGATTCTTCTATGTTTATATTTTCCTTTGACTTGCTTCGCTTGTATAGGTGGGCCTCCGACTTTGAGTCGGAAGGATTTCGCACGTCTTACTGATGAAGATGTCGTTGGGTCTGAGTTGACTCCTTTCGCTGGTTTGAAGGAGTTCCACCTTGATAGCGGCTCCTCTTTGCGGATTCCTGAGGTTGATATCCGCGTACTTCGCGGTGCCATTCCCCCTGGCGATCGTGTTGCTCAGCCCAAGTCTCCTGGGGAGACTCGGCGCTTTGTTCAGGGTGTACTCTCTCGTTATGCACCTGTGAGTTGTTCCTTGCTTTCTTCTTTATACTTTTATGTTGTTGGTCTTTCGGTTACTTATCCCTTGTTTAAATTATCAGGGTATGTCTGACATGGTGAACATGTCATCACTCGTGCTCGAGTTATCTGACGAGAAGAAGACCCTTGAGGACAGCCAGGTCTCTCTGAAGGCGGAGCTCGCCACTGCGGCTGAGAAGGCGCGCTTATCTGATCTGAAGATGCAGGAGCTCAGGGACCAAGTGTCCTTACTTGAGACTACCGTAGGTAGCTTACGCCGGGAGGCTGAGGTTGCATCTTCACTTCACTCTGAGGAGTTGCGGAAGTTGGAGGCTAGGTGTCGGGCGGAGGAGAGGACTGTCGCAGTGTCTGAGTACAAGGCGTCCTCTGCCTTCACTGCTGATTATAGCGCGCGGCTCACTCAGGAGATGAACCAGTTTGGTGAGTATCTGGTTGATCATATTTTCCGCATTGATCCTCAGTTTCCAGTTGGTGATCTTGGTGATTTCGGGCCATACGCTACTGGCTATATGGCTGTCCTTAGGGGTTAGGCTGCTGTTGCAGACGAGCCTGCCCCTACGCAGATGGATGCTACACCTGTGGAGATCGATACCTCAGACTCCTCCTCTTCATCCATCTCTGCCGGCGGTTCAGCCTCAGGGGGTGAGGGTGACTCTCCCGAAGGCTCTGATTGATGTGTTTACATCTTGCTATCTTTGTGTATATAACCATACTCCTTCTCCCCTTTAATGGGTTGAGTATCTTTTGGGATTGTATTGGGGTTTTATGTTGCTTTCCTTTGTCGTATTGTGCTGTTGACTACGTGGTTCACTTGGCTTTACATTAATACTTCTCATGCTTTTGTATATATCCCTTTGGTTATGGACTCTTCTCTTGGTGTGTTTCCTTTACTTATCCTTCTTTCGTGTTTTCCTTCATGCCATACCTGCTATTTCATCAAGAAAAAACATTATGTGTTCTTCATATCACTTTACTTTGAAATTACTTTCTCGTGGGATCCTTCTTAGTATGGTGCGATGATCTCTTCTGATACCCTTTAAATGGTATACGTGGTAATGTTAGACCAAAGATACGCTCTTGGTGGGCGTCGAATCTGATCACGAGACAGGCTCTCGGAGGGCACTTAACGTTTCACAGGATATGCTCCCGGAGGGCGCGGGTTAGACCAGAGATATACTCCTGGTTGGCGTCGAAAACTGTTCACGAGACAGGCTCTCGGAGGGCACTTAACGTTTCACAGGATAGGCTCCCGGAGGGCACAGGTTAGACCAAAGATACGCTCCTGGTTGGCGTCGAAAATTGTTCACGAGACAGGCTCTCGGAGGGCACTTAACGTTTCGCAGGATAGGCTCCCGGAGGGCTCAGGTTAGACCAAAGATACGCTCCTGGTGGGCGTCGAAGCTGGTAGTTTGAAATCTACCTCAAGATACGCTCTTGGGGGCGTCGAATCTTGGTTGCCACGTACTCCTTCAGGCCTCCATTATGAATCATTTCTTCCACTTCTATCTTCAGCACCATGCAGTTGTTGGTTTGATGCCCCCAGGTCCCATGGTACTCACACCATCCCTGTGCATCTCTTCCTAGGAAGGCCTTGCCCTCCTCCCTGCATGTGGGTAGCTCCTGCTTGAGGTGCTTGTGAAAAATTTCTTCTATGCTTACTGTAAGGGGTGTGAATGTGAAGTTTACACCTCCTCCCAGTGTGTCAGTCTCTCTTTCTCTCTCCGGGACTTCATCCAGTTGCTCCATCTCCTTTGCAAATGCCGTGTCTAGTTTTTCCTTGAGCTCTCTCATCGTGCTCGTCATGACCATCTCATAAAGCCCTCCATAGGTCTCAAATGAGTTTGGGTGCATGTTCCGAATGAATGCTTTGACGGCTTCTCCTCTTGTGATGTCCATATTGGCACCATAACTGGAGAATCTCTGGAAATAGCTTGATATTGGCTCCCGCGGCATTTGCTTGATATCATCAATGTACCGAAAGCCTCTTATGATGGAGTCCCTTGTTCTTTTCCCTTCTATGGTTTCTGGTTGCCAAGGTATGGCTGTCACCTTCACAGCCTTGCTCATGTGTCTCCTCTTAGGCACTGTTTGAAAAAACTGCCTGCTCAAACGTAGTACCACTCCATTCTTCATCTTTCCTTGCCTTTGTCTTCTTCTCCTCTTCTTTCTATCTTGATTGGCTCCTACCATGACCACTGCTACTGTGTCTGTCCCGTGTGATCCACGTCTCATGGAGTTGACGTAGCACTGCCTTGCAGTGCGTTGATCACCTAGGACTTCTCCGACTCCATTCTCAGTGATGTACTTCAACTTCTGGTGTACGGTGGATGGCACTATTTCGTATGGGTTTATGGTTGTCCTTCCTAGGATCCCATTGTAGGCTCCCAGACTTTCAACCACCAAGAAGTTAACATTCACCTTCAGCTGTGTCCATCCTTGGCCCATGGTCACCGGCAGGGTTATCATTCCTAGGGGGTAGCTTGTTGCCCCTGAGAAGCCAACTAGAGGGAAGTTGACTGGTTTGATGTCTGCCTTTGTCTTTCCTATTTCTTCTAGGACCCTTAGGCTCAGGAGGTCTGCTGAGCTGCCCCCATCTACTAGTATTCTCTTTACATCAAAATTGTCAATGTCTATCGTGATGACTAGAGCATCGTCATGTGGGAAGACGATGTGGCTCTTGTCCTTCTCTGAGAATTCGATCTTCATTTCTTCACCTTCTCGTGGCCTTTTCCTCCACCTTGGCACTGAACTCAGTTTTGATGCGTAAACCTCCCTTGCATTAGCAGTTGGGCCACCTGACGCTACTCCCCCGTGTATCATGTTTATGGTCCCTCTCTTGTTGGGTGGAGGGTTGTAGTCTACTTTGCTTTTGCCCTTGTCTCTGTGTGATGGCCCTAGCTGCATGTTATTGCCCCCATGATCCACGAACTGCTTTAGTTCTCCCCTTTGGATGGCATTGTTGATGCTTAGCTTTAGGCTGAAGCATTCGTTCGTGTCATGCCCGTAAGCTTCATGGTTGTCACACCATCTGTCCTTGTGATTCCCTACCATTGGGGCTCTCCATCTTGCAGGGGGTGACCAGAGTTTCTGATTCCGCATCTCTTTGAGGACAGTAGCTGGAGTGGCGTTCAGTGGAACGAACTTGATGACATTTATTTCTCTAGCCTTTAGTGGTTCGCCCATTTGGTTTCTTTGCTGGGGCGGACGCCATTCCTGCTGCCTTGCATGCTGAGGTGCCTGGGGTGGCTTTCCTTTGTTCGGCTTTGCATTGTCTTCCTTGGCTGCTTGAATCTTGGCTTTCTTACTTGCCCTGTGCCTCTCCAGGTCTATATGAGTTTTTACTCTTCCTGCAAGCTCCTCTAAGGTACTTGCTGGCTTCTTGGCCAACTTTTATGCCAATGTGGACCCAAAGCGGCCTAGGTTTCTGATGAAGGCTCGTATTATCTCGCCCTCATTGATGTCGCCCTGGATGTCTGCGATATTTTGATTGAACCTAGTGTAGTAACTGGCCAGAGATTCATCATATTCTTGTTTCACATCATCGATGGAGCCTGTTCCTTTGAGGAGTTTCCTCTCCCCTAGATATCTCTGCAGAAACTTCGCCTTTAGCTGCTCCCATGAGTGGATGCTTTCAGAGGGTAGGCTGAAGAACCAGTGTGAGGCCACCCCTGATAGGGTGTTTGGGAACAGGAGTGCCTTGTATCTATCATCAGTGGTCCTCCCAAATAGAGAGGC
This sequence comes from Clarkia xantiana subsp. parviflora, assembly GCA_036873135.1. NCBI lineage: Eukaryota > Viridiplantae > Streptophyta > Magnoliopsida > Myrtales > Onagraceae > Clarkia > Clarkia xantiana. The sequence goes on along the minus strand of JAPTYO010000012.1, from coordinate 10,012,478 downwards.
CTCATGCTGTTGAATATGCTCTAGGGGGTCTCCCTTGCCATTGTACTTTGCAATTTGCACTGTGTGCAGGGAGTCTGACACCATGTTCATCTCCAACTCCCTTGTGAAAGGGTGGTTCGTTTTGTCACTTAGACAATGCAAGCTGGGTTTCTTTGACTCATTCATTTTCCGGGTTATCATGGCCTCTATTTCTTCTGGAGTGATCAATATCGGCGTCGGAGTGTAATTTCTCTGATGGCCTCCGTAGTTATAGATGGGGCTTGCCGGGATTCCTTGTCCGTATTGATACGGACTGTAGGTGTATCCTTGGTGTCCCTGCTGGGGTGCTTCATAGAATTCTTGCCTCCTTGGAGGTCTTGCTTGTCTGTCCTCCCCCAGTGGGGTGTAAGCCCTGGCGTTCTGCTGTTGCCTAGGAGGCACGAATTGTTGCCTTCCCTCTTGGGGTGGCTCCTGGTAATTTCTTCTTTGCTCCTCTCGCTGCCCTGCTCAGGGGTGCGAGTGGTGCTCCTCTGTTGGGATCTGTTCCTCTTCATGAGCTTCTGTATTTGTCCCCTGGGTGTATACCGGCCTTGTGTACGTTGTGTAGGCGCGGTTGTCATTTCTTTGGGCCGGCATCCCATACGGGTGCCTCTGGGGTTGCGCCTCATAGTAATATCCCTCAGGGGGTGCCGTGTGCTGGGATGGCACTCCCTGTTGTTCCCTTTCTCTCAGTGGCCTTCTTGCCAGGGGGGTTGAGGCTGTGGAGGACTCAGCCCCAGCTGGGCGTGAGGGTCCTCCCTCCTGGTTGTTCTGTTGAGGAGGCTGTGGGATTTCTTGTGGTTCTGGTTGCATTGGCTGCTTTCCCGGGTTAGGCTGCCTTCCTGGGGGTATAGGCTCTCTCCTTCGCCCATTGCCCCCTGGTGGGCGGTGGTGCCTAGACACCCTGTTGTTCGTCATTGCCCTTGTTATAGCCAGGCTTTCTGTCCGAAGCCCACAGACGGCGCCAAGTGTTAGGTTCCGAGATCAAGGTCAACGGGTTGTCGGCTCAAATCTCGTTCCTCACTGGAGATGTGGAGAATCTGATACTCTCGGGTTGCACTGTCTTAGCTAGCGTCCTTCCTTCCTTAGCTTCTCTTCTCCTTTCGCCCTGCAGAAGGGGCAGTACCAGGCACAGAGGGGGGGGGGGGGGGTGGTGCCTGATGAACCCTCTCCGATGCCTAAGTCAGTATCGTTTTTAGAGAGATAAAGCTAGAGAGATGTCAGAGCAAAATTATCCAAATTGCCTAGATGATCTAATGAATTGTGGAGGTTGGGTATTTATAGGCAACGGTGTCATTAAGGTGGCTTAATGACATCGTTAACCTTTAAACACAGTTAATTAACCTTTAAACGCATAATTAAGACCTTAGGATACGGAGAAGGTAGGCGGAATAAACCGAGTGTGGGAGTCCAAGGATGGTGCCGGGGCCCTTGGGGGGAGGGAAATCCGACCCCCAAGGGTAGGGGTTGGGTGAGGGCACCCAACCCCTCCTAGGGAGGATGGGGTTGGCCAACCCCATCCCCCCTAGGGGAGATCGGTTTGGCCGACCCGATCTCCCCTAGGGGAGATCGGGTTGGCCGACCCGATCTCTCCTAGGAGAGATCGGGTTGGTTCACCCGATCTCCCCTAGGGGAGGTCGGGTGTGGCCACCCAACCTCACCTAGGTGAGTTTGACTCGGCCGGACGAGCGCTTCGGCCTCGTCCGAGCCGTTGGTGTTCTCGCGAAGTGTTCGGGTTGAAGTTTCGATTTACAATCATTAATGGGATGATAAAAATACAACAATTCGGAAGTCAACGGGTTCAAATTGGGCGTATATCCATCAGAGTATATCTTTATTATAGTCAATGCTCACTTCAGGGAGCGTAGCATATTTAATGGGCGATGCATTGATTCTCAATAACATATGGATATATTTCAGCATCTCACGTATTAACACACTCGCTTGAGGGAGTGGAGCTATATCAATACATTTAATTTTATATATAGATTAATAAAATAACCCTTCACATGTATGTATATACCCTATTTAAATATAAATAAATGATCATTTATCTAATTCATGCACAGTAAACACCATGTTTGTCAAGATCCAACCTTTTATGAAGTAACCGATGGTGGATTTAATCATCATCTTCAATTGAAGGTTATATTCCCTCTTGTTAATTCACCATGGTTTCGGATGATCACATGTGCACCAGCGTCCGCCTTATTACGTAATTTCGTTCTCTCCCTGTTGTATCTCAACTTGCACAAAAGTAAAGAAAGCAAATCAATTAGTATCAGTATTCAGCATTATATAAGTAATAATATTTAAATATGTATGACAAATTGAATAATGCTAAAATTGCGTCCCATCATAGAAGTGACCCGTTGTAAATTCTGTCTATTAAGGAATGGTTGATCTACTCGTCGAGGAAGGCTACGTTGGTTAGAACTGAGCAATTTCGTGCTGATAACGTGTTACGAAAGTATAGAGCTAATGGAAGAGAGAATTTAGAGATGATCTTATTATCACACATATGAGCCCTTATATAGAGATTACATAGACTTGGGGAGTAAGTAAATTTAATACTAGGAAAGTCTAAATAAGGAAGATGGTATATACACGTAATATTTAACATCCACTAAATATATTCATAACATATATAAACTTCTATCGAATTAGAATTGGGACAGAGTGAATAATAATAGTATATATATATAATAATAATAATAATTGCTGTGGCCAAAATAATAATTGCTCATATTATTTATTATAAATGAAATTACTAGGTAGCTACTAATCACATGACGGGCACCGGCGGCCTGATAATTTCAAGCTCAGAGGAGGCAATATCAATAACGGAGGTGGTGGTGATGAAGGTGTGGTCGTCTTCTTCAGGCGACGCCTTCTTCTTGATGAACTCGATACAGTCGGCCACTGCCTCACTCTGGTGTGTGCTCATCCGCGCGTAATTGTAATAATTCTGCGAGCTGCTACAGCTAGAAGCGTGCCGCTGACAACCGCTGCGTGGTGACGAGGACCCAGATCTGCTGGCCTTATTGTTGAGAGCGGAGAGCATTATGAGGCGGAGCACGGCCTCCCGGAATCGCTCTAAGAGGGTCGATTGCGTGAAGCGGCGGCTTTTCGGGGCACTCCTCGTCGGCTTCAGTGGTGGGATGCAGAAATGGCTCTTCATCATCATCGTCTTTTCTATCGTGAGAGATTGAGAGAGAGTGTATAACTATAAATACAAGAAAGATTCTTGGGAATAATTTGTTTTCTGGAGTCTCTCTTGAGTTGCAGAGACTGACTGTGACTTCACATGGTTACATGTGCCACAGTTAATACAAAATTCATCAATGATTATACATCAATTATTATATTAGTTTTTATCTTATACATATAGAGTTAGACCTAGATTTAATATTATTTTTTAAACCTAGAGATAATAATTATGTTCAATGGACGGCAGCAATTTGTCTAATTTATGGAGATATAGAATGAAGTTTTATTTGTAGAGCATAACACAATTTATTATTGTTTTAATTGTAACTTTAAGTTTGGCAAAAAAAAAAAAATTGTAACTTTAAGTACTATTATTTATTTTGTGAAGAAGTAGTCAAACCCTAACCCTAGATCGCATAGGAGAAGAAAAAGAGAGGAAAGTGAACAGAGTATTTACGGCTTACTGGATTAGCCCAAAAAAAACCTAACCCTCACCAAATATATAGAAACGGGGTTTGAGCTAAATTGCTCAAGGGTCCAATAGTTAACATAACCACCAAATTAGTCCCTGAATTAACTAGAGATTCCATTTACCAACAAACCAAACTGGGCTCCCCTCACCAACCAAGGCCCACAGCCTGATATCACACACACACGGACCAAGCCCTCCATCATATAAACCGACCAAGTCCACACGCCCAGATTCGGCTATCTTAACACTCCCCCTCAATATGGGCATCACAAACCAACATAACTCAAGCCAACAATCTTGGATTTTTCCAACAACACATTGTTGCCAACATTGAATATAACCATCAACAAGAGAAGTGATTCAAGATCACTCCCCCTTAATCTAAAAGCCATCAACGCAAAAACCAACCAACAAAACACTAGTTTAGCAACATCTTTGAGCAACAAATACTTGTTACTCAATTTGCCTCAGCTAATTTTTCATCATTGCCATCACGAACACTTGGAAAAATGTTAACCATTCCTAGCTTCTCAATCAAATAAGCATGCTGCTTCAAACCCAATGCATTTGTAAACACATCTTCCAATTGATCATTAATATTAATATAACCAATCTGCACAGTCTCATCCAACAATTTCTCACGAACAAAATGGCAGCAAATGTCTATGTGTTTAGTTCTCTCATGAAAAATTGGATCAGAAGCTATTTGCAAGCTTATTCTTCCCTAACAAGATAATATGCATACCTCGACTCCATTTCCTATAATTCTTCTGACCAGCCAACTTAACAAATAGCAAATTCTGACCAGGATTATCACTAGGATGCAGGAAAAGAAGATGATAAGAGTGAACCTCTGAAGTCAGATTAAGACTCTGATCAAGATTCTTGCCATCGAGACTCGTACTACCACCGGTTGCGAGAATAGGATCCTTCATGTTTCCAGAATCGAGATCTGTTTCTCCATCCGTCATGGTCGCAGGAAGATGATCTCACCTTCAGAAGTGAGGAAACGAACCACCAGAAACCGAACGATTCGTTCAAGAGGAAGAACGAATCGTCACCGAAGATGAATCGTCGCAGAAACGATTCTCCACAGCAGACGTAGAGCACCACGACGAAGATGAAGCCAAGAACGCCACGGAGCCAAGAACGCCACGGAGCCAAGAACGCCATGAACGAAGAATGAAGGCTTAATCGACCTTCATCTGCTCTGATACAATGTGAAGAAGTGAAACCCTAACCCTAGATCGCATAGGAGAAGAAGATAGGAAGTGAACAGAGTATTTGCGGCTCACCGGACTAGGCCAATAAAACCTAACCCTCACCAAATATATAAGAATGGGGTTTGAGCTAAATTGCTCAAGGGTCCAATAGTTAACATAACCTCCAAATTAGTCCCTGAATTAACCAGAGACACCATTTACCAACAAACCCAACTGGGCTCCCCCCACCAACCAAGGCCCATGGCCTGATATCACACACACACGGGCCAAGCCCACCATCATATAAACCGACCAAGCCCACACGCCCATATTGGGCTATCTTAACATATTTTATTTTTAAAAAGTAGTAAAAAGATCATACTAAAAGAAACAAATCATAACAGTTTAAAATAATTTTGAAAAAAAAAAGGAAAAATCTGAATTGGGATTTTATTTGTATAAAAATATTATATTTGTTTGAATAATGTTTATTTCGAAATTTATTTTTCATTTTTTAAATATTATTAAATTTGTGAAAACTTGGCAAAGACTTTAAAATAGGTTTAAATTTGCTAAAACTTGGTAAAAACTAATAAAAATTATGGATAAATTGGTAAACTTTGAAATTTATAATTTACCAAATATAATTAGTAGTTGATGTGGAAGATGTTGAAGTGTCGAATTTTGAAGTACGAGTATACATTTTCATGCAAAAATGGCGATCTAAGCAAGACTAATAGTAAATTATGGGGTTTGACGTTTTTCAGCGAAATTCCATCGTTTAGATGGTTAAAATCGCAATTTTATGTTCCTCTAGGTATTTTGTCAATTTTTTGTTTTTGTTTGGAATTAGTTGTTAATTTCAGAATTTATAGGGTTAGGGTTTTTGTTTTCAGTAATTATGACTCTGTTAGCCATCATTTACATTCAGTTAATTGATATATGAAAAAATCGAGGTTTTTCTTCAACCTTGCGTCAATTCTTCGGTATTTTTCTGAATCAACGAATTCGTGCGCCTCTATTTAATAAATTCACGGCATTCCCCTTGAATCAACTAAGTTTTGTCCCATCTATTCCCTTCACGTTGCATCAGCAGTCTACATATAGAGTTTCCCTAAAAGAAAATAGGAATAAAGACGAGACTCTTTATATTATTGTTATATATTTTTTCATATTTAATTATTATCTAGTTTTTTTAATCTAATTAAGGTATACATGTTACGATCGATTCTCTCTCAACACTCACAAACAGATTAAAAGAAAACAATAAAGAACACAAGATTTAACGTGGTTCGGTCAACGCGGCCTACGTTCATGGGCAAAGGAGGAGCACCAATTAATTAGCTAGCACAATCAACATTGGAGGCTTACAAAACAAGACCACATAGAGCACTCACTCTCACAATACATGTAAAGACCTATTACACAATGCTCTAAACATATATAATTAAACCACTCGTCTAACCTAACTAACCCTCGCACACAAAATACTCACGTTGTTGATTAATTAAAAACCCTAGAAAACTACTTTTTATGCTCTCGGCTCATTTAATAACCCTAGCTCTAATATATACATATAGTGATCATCAAAACCACTGCCCTAGGCACACCGCCTATATATATATATATATTATAATAATTCTACTATATATATATATTTCATAATCAATTTGCTACCTAAAATAGCTAACGGGCTAAATTGATTAGTGGATTCACTACAAGAATTAATGGTTATTGCGACGATTAAAATCGTCGCAGTAACCCCCAAAATTTTCGTTATATCTATGTTGCGATGATAAATTATCGCAATAGCTTCGTCACTATAGACCCCTAGCAATAGGTCCCTATTGCGACAAAATGAGATGTCATCGCAATAAAGTGTACTCTATTGCGATGAAGATTATCAACACATCTGCGAGATTAATTGTCGCAATTGATTTATCTATTGCGAGAATTTGATAACACCATTATGATGAGAAATTTAAAATTATTGTCGTAGTATGTACATGTATTGTGAGAATTCATCAATTTTGTTGCGTCGAAAAATTTAAAGTTATGGTCGCAATTGGTCTCCCTATAGCGAGGATTTGATAGCTCTGTTATGACGATACACTTAAAATATTATGGCAACACGTACATATTGTAGGATTTAGTAAATTCTATTGCGATGAAAAAATTGAGATTATTGTCACAATTAATCTCTCTATTGATAGAATTTAATAACTCTATTGCGACAATACATCTAAAAATAATTGTTTGTTACATGAATTTTTAATTCAATTGTGACGATAAAATATAAGATTATCGCGATAGAGTATTTTTTTTTATTTTTTATTCACTTTATTGCGACGAACGGCGGTTTTATTACGATGATAAATTTTGACATATCGTTGCAACATTTAATGTTAGAACTCTGGTTCAATAATATGTCATTGCAATATAGGTTTGTAATTTTTGTTCTATTACGACGAAATTGTCATTGCAATACACAATTCCCAATTTTATCCATCAAGAATATATTTAAGTATGGCATTAGAGCAATTTTACCCCAAATCTATATCAATATTAAGCATCCGTGCACATTACCCATCTTCAAACCATAACAAACATAATTTCGATTCACTGCAATCTACCTCCCCACTACGAGTCCTGGATCAGATGCACACTTGATGATGGAGTGATCTCAAGCTGATGAGGCTGTACTTCATATATATATTGAAATCCTAACATATATATATCACAAACCACACCAAAACAAAGACAGCAAAAATTATAGCTAAAATTACTTAAAAGCTATGGTATTAAATTTTACACAAGACAACATTAACGGTGGTAATATGCAAAGCAATGAAAGTTTTGAATCCTCTTGCACTTTCTAGGCTCTCGTTCTACTTGATTATTCTGGTTATCTTGAAGATTAAACCGTGGACTGCGAAGAACGGGGTAAGGAACGACCGCCTTCCGTTGATGAGGATATTGAGAGAAGGTCACGTATAATGTGTCCTTGAGTGGGTCCACGATGATGTCACTGATAAGCTGCCTTGTGCACACACGGTCCTCGATGGTGTCCAACGTCTCCAATCCAGTGCAGTCCTTTTGGGAAGTCAGACAGTGGCCGGAAACGGAGCAGGATCATGTTAGAAAAAAAAATGGGCCATTTTAACTAATTTTATTTGAGTTGGATTTTGGGCTAAATTGTTTTTACTCAAGCCCAATCTCACTTAAGTCTATTATTTAGTGAATGGAATTTGTGAAGTTTTTGTCCCACATCGACCACTTCACACTCCTCCTACCCCATTCACCTCCTATAAATACAAGTTCATTCTTCTTCTCATTTGGAGAATAAAAAAAATGAGATCTCTTCCTTTTGGTTGAGTATCCAATATTTTCGGAATCCATATTTTTTGGAATCCAAGTTATATTTTTCTCCTCCTCTGTTCTTCGTGTTGACGAATTGCAGAGTTCTTCTTAGGTTGATTTCGACTTATGTTGTGTTCAACCTCTCTAGTTGTTTTTAGCCGTTGTCGTCGGCTTTCCTGTTCTTTGTTTGAGTTCATGTATTGGGTTCGGTTCGGTCGAACGTGTTGCATGCATAACACGATTCGATGACACTGTTGAATCCTGGGAGGTGATCGCCCCTTGTATAAACCCCTTTGCATAACCCGAGGGTGGGGATGGGCGAAATTGCTTTAAGGAGACTGTGATTAGCACGGGCCTCAGTATAAAAATACGTATTCGTTTTCGTGTTTAACTTTACGTACAATTTCGGTGTTGCCTATATCTTGCATGTTAATTGGATGAATTACTTGTAAGTAACCTAGATTTGAATAATTGCATTTTGGTCCTTGGACTTTATAAATTTGCATATTTATCCTCAATATTTCCAACAATCTTAAGGCAAATTTCGTTTGTTGGTTTTATAAGAGGATGCTTAATTGGATTTTGAGATTCAATTTTTGGAGAAATTTATTTATTCTCTAAAGTTCACAAATATTGTTGAGCAACGACGTTGAGAATGTGAACATGCTCGAGAAGAGAGCACATGATAAAATCGCTAAGGCCATTTAGGCCGTCGAGATTGATAAAGTCGTTAAAAGCTGTTGAGGTCGCTAAGTCGTTGAGACTACTATGAAAAATCGAGATGGTCAAGGTTGTTAAACCTATTAAGGCATCCGAAATTGATATGTTTGCTAAGGAGACTTTGGTCACTTGACCCACTTTAGCCGTTGAGGCTTATGGGGTCGTTGAATCCATTGTTGAAAATTGGATTAGGAAATCGGTTAAAGTCGATTTAGAGTGTATGACAATTGTTATGGAAATTTTATTTCCTTGTCTAAAACACTGATTATTACATTTGATATAAATTTACGTGTGAATCAACAGATTGATTGCACACACCTGAACCTTAGCACGTATGTACGCCGCGATATGTGTACATGGGTGTTTTCTCAGAAGGTTAGCTCCGTGTGGGTTTGGTTTTGTCAAAACCGAAATTAACCGTGTCCAGGTTTATTTTCTGTCCAACGAAAAAAAAATGAGGAGGAAGCGTCCCTATTGGGAGCACTCGAAATCGTCAAAAGAATTGTACGTTAAATACAGATAGACGACAAATTTGATTGGATGAAGTTGAATTAATTTAAGTGTAATGGTCGTAGTGCCTGAAGTAAACATGAATAATTTTTTTTTTGCATTGGGCGTAGTGCCTATAGTGAACATGAGATAAGAATGTTCCTTCTTGTGTGCTGAATTTGTGGCACAATAATTTAGAACATGTTAATTACGATACCTTGCAGAGGTTATCTAACATGGTTCATATTCCTAAAATCTAAATAGATCAAGAACTTAAATGTGAAGTTTGCGTTGAAGCGAAACTTATTCGGTCGAAAGGATTACCGAACTTCTTGGTCTAAATACATAGCGATGTTTGCGACTTAATATATGTCCAAACGCGAGGCGGAAAATAAGTACTTCATTACTTTCATAGATGATAGTACGAAATATTGCTATGTATACTTGATGAAGGAAAAGATGAAACAATTAAAAAAAATTCATGGTTTACAAATAAAAACTTGAGTTTCAACTAAATAATTAATTGTTTTCGCAATGAGAAATACGGCAACAATTATTCTATGTTTAGAGAATGTTAACTTAAGCACGATTTAATCCGTGAAGTCATTGCACCGCATAAAATCCCGATTTAGTTGGGTCGCAGTTTCGATCCAACCGGGCAACGTTTTCCAGTTTATTTTTTGGACTGATTAGTATTAATAACGTTGCCGACGGTCAAGGTTTTGGCTTAGTGGGTGAATGGATTGTCATTAGGCACGCATTAGATAAAAATATGAATCCAACCGCAGCATTTCCTTAAAAAAATGTTGTTTTGGCACTTGCGGTGCAACATGTCGAGGCCTTTTAATGGTCTGAGGATCTACAATGATAAAAGGATGATCCGAGGATCAATGATGATGTGGTTGAGAATTAGTAATAATTTTATACCCAACTCGTGTGTTAACACGTTAAATTTTCTGGAAGAAATAAATAATATGGTTGAGACCATGTTTATTTTAGAGTTATGATTAATATGGGTAGCTTTTTTAACTAGCAATTACCTTTTGAATAAGATAACCCATAAAAAGGAAGATAAACTATGTTTGAGTTGTGCCTTCGAATGTGGGGGGTGTCTTGCTAAAAGTTATGATACCTCTACGGAAAAGACGCATACATTCCCTAAATCGTTGATTGCATTTTCATAGGGTTTGCTCAGAATAGTAACGTGTATCGATTTGAATCGAAAGTGTCAAATAAACACAAAGATACGTTAATGTAATCAATAAATGCATATTTCTTTGGAAAATGTATTTTTGGCTAAGTCTAGAGGAGAGGCAAGCATATGAGACTATAGAGGAAAAATAGTCAAGACCGAGAACATGGAGGGCATGTTGAGGTCGAGCCCATGATGAGTAAAAGGACGAGGATTGAAAAAAATCCTATAATCCAGTTTTTTTACCTATATGCTTGAAGCCGAACCTTAGACTTACCACGAAGACGTAAACTCTTCTGAGAGACCTCTATGAAAAGAGGCAATCAATAGTGAAATTGAGTCCATCTTGCAGAACCTCACCTGGGAGCTGGTGGATCTTCCGCCCGAAGACAAACCGTTAGGCTACAAGTGGATATTCAAACGTAAAATGAAAGAAGATGGACCAATTGATAATTACAAAGCCCGACTTGTCATAAAAGATTATAGACAAAAGGAATGATGGAATTATTTTGATACATATTCTCCAGTAACTAGAATCACATTCATAAGGATGGTGCTTGCGATTGCAGCATTGCAAATTCTAGAAGTACATCAAATGGATGTGAAAAACAACTTTCATACATGGAGATTTAGAGGAAGAAATCTACATGGAACAATCTGAGGGTTTCTCTGCGCAAGAGCAGGAAAAGAAAGTCTGTAAGCTTGTCAAATCTATGTATAGTCTTAGAAAGATGCCTATACAATGGCTTTATAAATTTGACAGCGTTTTATTGGAGAAATGTTTCAAAATAAATAAGTAAGAAAAACGTTTTACGTTGATGACATATTAATCGTTGGAAATAACGATGAGGTGGTCCGGTCCACTGGACCTATGTTGAATTTGAGTATTGACTTGAAAGACATGGATCTTGCCGATGTGATCTTTGGACTAAAACTCATTAGATCGTCAGAAGGTCTCATTTTAAGTCAAACTCATATATTGACAAGTATTTGGATAAATTCAACAAAGATGACAAGAACGAGGTCAGTACTCCAATAGATACGAGTAAGTAATTTCAAAGAATAAGGGAGAATGGTTTTCCCAAATTGAGTACGCTCGGATTATTGGAAGTGTCATGTACTTAATGTCATGCACTAGACCAGATATCGCTCACGTTGTAAGTGTATTGAGTCGATATACGAGTAACCCTAGTGTTGTCCACCAGAACGGGGTAATCAGGGTACTTAGGTATCTGAGACATATTCGTAATCATGGTCTACACAAAGGGATATCCTTATGTGATAGAATGTTATAGTGATGCAAAATGGATATCCGATTAGACACTACCACCTTGAGTATAAGGGGTTACGTATTCACCTTACGAGGTGCAACAGTGTCGTAGAAAATCCTCAAAACAAACAGTCATAGCCAGATCGACGATCAAGTCTGAGTTATTGTACTGGAGAAATGTGCCGAAGATGCAGAATGGCTATGTCATTTTCTCGAGGATTTTACTAATTGGCCAAAACCTGTGTTAGTGCAAAGATTGATGAGTTTGTTTTGGTTTAATCCAAATTAAATCCAATCTAATGAAATGTTGATGATTTTCTTTAAGAGACAAGGTTAAAGCAGAAATAAGTGGTGCACCCCCCCATTTGGCATGAAAACCTTTGTTAAAGGTTGGGAAATTGGACACTTTGCGAAGCTGTTGTCCACAAAAGAATCAATCTAAATTTAGATGTTGGATTAACAAAATTATTCCGAAATGATAGTCTGAGGACTTTGTTGGTTTGAGAACATTGATGCAACGTTGCGACGATCAATCTGTATAACACATTATAACCTGCATAATGGAATGTTTAGACATATACGTCATAATTCCATTAAACAGTTGCTCTCAAATATATTTATTGTGTCCGATATCGTAAAGTCGGCAGATAAATAGCGGATCCGCTACCCGAATGGGTTATACATAGAGTTATTTGGCCAAGCATCGTAGGGAATGGGGCTAAAGCCCGTGTAGGAAACACTCTTGAGAAGGAAAACCCAACCATGATGACTGGAGATCCCAAGAACTTGGTTCAATGGGACAACCTAATCACAAGAGTGAGTGTGATCACTGTGGGGGTCAAACCTCGAGCCCATTCCTATGATGCATACAGTGATGGAGATAATGTTAAGTTTTAGCTTGTGTTGATCTTCAAACATCGGTTAAACCGAGCATAGTAATTACAAATTATTTAATTGAAATCACACTTTATGCAAAGCTTTTAATGATTCGTTAGGAGAACTCAGAGTCGTGATGATGCTCTTGAGACATTGAATCACCTATGCGAGTGAGAAGTGGGGCCGCTTCGAAAGGAATTGTTGAGGGCGCAATTCTTAGAAACGCTTGCAGAACCAGGCGAGTGATCCAGGGCCTAGGGATCACAGGGCGTGAACCGAACCATACTAGGAATGTACCTGTGTGGGTTATGTCGTCATCTACACCAACGACAGTCGGTTCAAGGACATCGCGTCTACCGACCAGTTAGTAGAGAAGGCATGATCTTACAAGGGATAGGTTCAAAGGGGTTACCCCTACCTATCCTTTGCAGGTATTGACCGTTGAACTCAAATTTCATGTCTAAGTTTAAAAAATTCCATTCATGTGGGGGATTGTTAGAAAAAAAAAGGGCCATTTTAACTAATTTTATTTGAGTTGGATTTTGGGCTAAATTGTTTTTACTCAAGCCCAATCTCACTTAAGCCCGTTATTTAGTGAATGGAATTTGTGAAGTTTTTGTCCCACATCGACCACTTCACACTCCTCCTCCCCCATTCACCTCCTATAAATACAAGCTCATTCTTCTCCTCATTTGGAGAATGAAAAAATGAGATCTCTTCCTTTTGGTTGAGTATCCAATATTTTCGGAATCCATATTTTTTGGAATCCAAGTTATATTTTTCTCCTCCTCTGTTCTTCGTGTTGACGAATTGCAGAGTTCTTCTTAGGTTGATTTCGACTTATGTCGTGTTCAACCTTTCTAGTTGTTTTTAGCCGTTGTCGTCGGCTTTCCTGTTCTTTGTTTGAGTTCATGTATTGGGTTCGGTTCGGTCGAACATGTTGCATGCATAACACGATTCGATGACACTGTTGAATCCTGGGAGGTGATCACCCCTTGTATAAACCCCTTTGCATAACCCGAGGGTGGGGAGGGGCGAAATTGCTTTAAGGAGACTGTGATTAGCACGGGCCTCAGTATAAAAATACGTATTCGTTTTCGTGTTGAACTTTACGTACAATTTCGGTGTTGCCTATATCTTGCATGTTAATTGGATGAATTACTTGTAAGTAACCTAGATTTGACTAATTGCATTTTGGTCCTTGGACTTTATAAATTTGCATATTTATCCTCAATATTTCCAAAAGATCAGTCATTCAGATCAGTCATTCGTCCACCTCAAAAGAGATGATTGTTGGAGGGAGAGTACAACTACGGCATTTGAAAAAATGATGGATTGTAAGATTGATAGTCTTGATTTGGAAGAACTTCATTTATTTTCAGTTTCTATTATTTTAACCATGAATATATTATTATTATTATTATTATTATTATTATGTAATAAATAGTTTTTTATACATATATTTCTTTCCTAATTCTCATTTGCTCAATTTAGAAATTTTCCTAAATATTAAATTATATTACCGTATATATATTTTTGTGATTGTTACGTCCAAAGTTCTTGAATCTAGAATTTTAATGTAACCTTTCTTAATTAGAATTTTAAATTTATAATTATTGTATTGAATATATATATTTTATCACACATATACATATATATATTTTTTTAATTCTCAACTATTGAATTCTATTAAATAAACCACGCACAAAATTCTATTAAATATTTAATTTAATTCTTTATTATTAAATTTTCAAATATTACCATAAAGCATATTCTTACTAACTGTTACTATAAAATTTTGCATAATCTTTTATGCAAATTAAGGTGCGGATATGACTTCCATGTTTCCTTTGATAATTTCCTTCATTGTGTATATATATATTAGGGCTGAGCATGGGACGGATGAGCGGGCTTTTTCTAAAAAATGGCCCAAGCCCTAAAACTAGGGCCGCTTAATGGCTGTCCCGAGCCCTATCCCGAGCCCTAGCTAGTAGGAAAAGGCCCGCCCGCCACGGGCCTACAGGGACTAGGGACAAATGGGACAAACCCAAATTCTCATCCAAGTTCAAAAAAAAAAAAAAAAATCATACTCAATTTACTTAAACCATAACCAAACACAGAACAGCAACAAAGTTCACCACAAAGTTCACCATAAAACACAAAATCACTCAAACATTTTGACACTTGTAAGAACACCAAGTTCAACACATAACTTGGTTCTCCAAAATAGTTCACCAATGACTCCAAAACTAAGTTTTACCAAGACTCTAACACAAAGTCACCAACAATTCAGATATAACAAGTTATAAATACAAATCCAGATCAAATTGAACTTCAACCCGAGCCATCACTAAAGTTAACTTAACTAACTATAATTTATAGCTGATAAGTTAGCAAAAAGGGACGGGACGGGTCTTTTGGGACTTCGTAAAAAAGCCCTAGCCCTAGCCCGAGCCCTAGTTGAGAAGAAAAGTCCCGCCCATTAGGGCTTGGGCACATTTTTGGGACGGGCTTTTTGGGACGGGCTAGGGCGGGACGGGCGGGATTTTGAGCCTCTCGGGATATTTGCTCACCCCTAATATATATATATATATATGAACATCTACAGTTTTTTTTGTTTGCTAAATAATAATCTATTACAGTTATTTTTATTTTGAGGTAGAGTTTAATCAATAATAAATATTGTATTGACCAAAATAATAATAATAATAAAACTATCTATTTAATTATTAGTATAATAAATTTGAGGATATTAATTTGAACATAAACCAAATTAGTAATTTGTTTTAAGAAATTTTTTTTTTTGGCCAAGGTTTTAAGAATTTATGGAAATATCATATTATTATTGTTCAGATATAATTCCACTTCATTCCTTATTTAGTTGACGTATAATTAATAACCATATAAAATATTTCAATAGTAATATATTTATTGTAATTCTTAATATTCATAATTTCTTAATTTTTTTAGCCAAAACTTAATTAGTTTACACAATACATACATATACATTATTACATACATATATAAATCTCTCTTAATTCTTAATTATTGAATTCTATTAATTATTGGGAATAAATAATTCTATTAAGTATTCAATTCTATTTTAGTTCTTTATATATATATACTAGGGATCCACGCATGCGTTTCATGCACAACAATCATGTATTTTTTTTACATGAATGAGAAAAAAACATAAGAAAAATAAAATAGCAGCGGCTGTAACACTGAAAATATAGAATTCTAAGAAGCTAACTTTAAATTTCTAATATAATACACTTAAACATTAGTAAATAAGAGAAATAGTAAACAATATTAGAGTGATTAACATCAATCCAGAGCTCATGAACCACAACTCAAATTATATTTATAATATCACATGACATCATTTATTAGGAGAAATTGGTATGTAAAATAACATAAGCAATGCAATTGAACGGAGGTAAAACATAATAAGCAAAGCAACTACATTTACTATGTATGGCTCCTTAGAAAATATGATCTGATCGGTGAGAGTTCTATACTTCAGCTCACTTTAAATTGCTTCTCCGAGCCATATGAAATACCTGAGACCCGCATATGGAAGAAGCATAATAATAAGAATAATAAAAGCAGTGGTTGCCACCTTATGGTTCAAAACGGTCTTATCAATTAATCTCGCTTGGATCATCCGAATTTGGAGCCGACACTTTTGTCGGTCTAAATTTTTTTTGGTAAGAGAATCCATAGTTGTATTATTTAAATGTGGTTCAATATATTTTTTTACATAAAGTGTAAATAAACGTACTATAATGGTTTTACATAATATTTCTTAAAAGTGAGATCCACCTGTTTTTACATAACGTATTTCTTAAATTTAAAGAATGCACTATGTTGCCAAATTATTAGATAACCAATTTTTAAATTTCAAATTAATTCGTTTTATAATTAATGTTAATAGTTTTTTGCAGGTTGTTGAAAAGTTTAATAGTAAAATAATTTAAGAAATATAATTAAATAAAACTATTTAGCAGTAAATATTGTTTATGTTTATCTTAACTTTAAGTATTATTTAAATTGTACTTAAATGTCATATATGACAACTTTAAAAAATAAAATTATGTAAAACTATTGTGGATCCTCTAATGCATATTCTGATAAAACTATGAGACTATAAGAGTTTAATAGTTTAATTTTTAGAGCTGAATGTATAGAGTATTAAAGGTTTGAGTATTAATGTTTTAAGGTTTGAGAAATAAGGTTTTGATGCTTAGAATTTAAGGTTTAGAGTTTAACATTTAAGATTTCTTGATTTAGAGTTATGATTTTAAGGTTTATGGTATTAACGTTTAGAATTTAAGGTATATGGTATTAAGCTTTTAAGTTTTATAGTTTAAGATTTTGAGTATTAAGGTTTTAATGTTTTGAGTTTAACATTTAAGGTTCCATATTTAGAGTTTAAGATTTTAAGGTTTCGGTTATTAAGTTTTAAGGTTTAGAATTTAAGGTATATGACTTAAAGATTTCAAGGTTTATAGTTGAAAAGTTTAGTGATTGAGGGTTTCGAGTTTATTTTTTTTTTTTTGTGGACAAATTAAGGGTTTAGATTCTAAAGTTTAGAATTTAAGGTTTTGAGTTTAATATTTAAGGTTTTAAGATTTATGTTTTATGGTTTAAGGTTTTAGGTATTAAGAGCTATGAATTTAAATAGAGATATTTGGATATATAATTAATTGCGACAAACTGTCTTCACATTTGAAAATTGTACATCCTCACAGTAAATCAACTATACTAGGAGAATATGTGGTTATTGTAATAGATTGTGTATCGTCAAAACTAGACATTAGACATCCTCACAATAAACACATTTTATTACTATGACATATGTTCCTAAGTATAGATTGGACGTCGTCGCAATTGTTTTCCTATATAATTAAAGAAATTAATTATTGCGAGAACTCTCGTCACAATTGGATATTCAAATCCTAACAATAAACAAATTCTATTGCGATAATATGAGGTCATCGCAATAGATTATGTGTTGTCACAATTGGTTTTCCATAAAATTTTACGGTAAAATTTTATTGGAAAATTCTTATTGCAAAAAGCATTCGTCGCAAATTGGATATTGCATATCGTCACAACAAATTCCTTTTATTGCTATGATATAGGATCCTAGCTATAGATGTGGCATCGTCACAAATGTTTTCTTATAGATAATTTGCGCCAAATATTTTGTAAGAAAATTGTTATTGTGAGAACCAGTCATCACAATTGAATATTTCACATCCTAGCAATAAACTCATTTTATTGCGATGATATGCGGTCATCGTAATAGACTACGTTTTGTCGCAATTGGTCTGACGAAATTTTTGCACCCAAATTTTGGTGGGAAATTTCAATTGCGAGAAGACTCGTCGCAATTGGATATTACACATCCTCGCAATAAATTCATTATGTTGCGAGAATACATGGGCCTTGCAACAGATTTGTCTTCATCGCAACACTATTTTTTTATTGTGATGACCCGTCGTCGTGATTGAATATTGCGATGATGTTCTCGTCAGTTCTACACGGTGTGCGACGAAAGGTCTAAGTCGTTGCAATAGACGCGGTCTATAGCGACGATACAATGTCATCGCAATAAAAATTGTAGCAATAGACCAAATTTCTTGTAGTGATTTAACTAGCTAATTCAAGACAAACCCAACAATCTCCACATTTGTCTTGAATTCTCCAAAGCTCCACCTTGACTTGTATTCTCCATAGTTCGCTACATCCTTTGCCAAGACTCCCGATGGGCCTACCCCGATCTCCGCGAGATCCTAACCGAGCTCAAACGTTGCCCGGTCCCAACTTTCGCTACACTGAGGCAACATGCATCTAAGTCTTCAAACTTGACCAATCTCATGTCCCTATCCCGGACTAACCGATCTGGAGTAGAAACAACATGCTCTTTCTGACCAGAAGAGCAACCAACTTGCAACTCCACATTCTTCAAGACACTCTGTCTTTCCATATCATCATCCGTCAACAACAGGTAGTGTAATGAAGGTGAATACTTGTATGTTGTCCTGATGGTCTTGGATGATCTCCTCACAACTGCCTAGGTGTTACTGGGTCTACTTCTGACTTGATCTTTGGCTCCTTTGGGGTCTTCGCAAAACTGACTCGTTTCTTCTTCCCGGTAACATAGCTTTCATAGAGTCCCCTGTCAACACACTTCGGGCCCTCTAAAGCTCATTTCGTCACCATCATCTTCATTCCTTTAACACTCATCTGTCTGGATGCACTCTTCTGAATAGCAGCCACGTTTACACACCCTTCAGTGGTGTACAAGGTTCCAGATTTAAGGCCCCGTGTTACAACCATAACACCCTTCTTAATCTTCCACGAACCCTTCTCAAACTCTGCTGCATAACCTGTGGGATCCAACTGACCAACCGATATCAGACCAGGAATGTACCTGACATCTTCTAATGTCCACTGATTTCCTGCTGGACTGTGAATGCAGACATTCCCCTTTCCTTCGATCTCCAACACCTTGTTGTCAACAATATACACATTTCCAAACTTTCCTGACTTGAAATTTCGAAACAACTTCTTGCTCGGAGATGAAGGAAACGACGCTCCAGAATCCACAATCCAGGATTCAAGTGAGCTGTCCACACTGAGGGTTAACACGTCCCCAATGTCTTCTGCTGAGTTCACATAATCATTATCATAGCCAGGTTCGTGATTCTTCTTCTTTGACTTCGGAAAATCAGATCGATAGTGGCCTCTTTCACCACAATTCCAACATGATCCTTGTGGTATTCCTCTGTTTCTTGATTTTGAGTGTCCATGCTGGTTTGGACCCTTTGAATTACTCATCCTCCTTCTGTCAACATTGAGAGCACTTCCTGATGACTCACCAATTTCTCTTTTGCGAATGCTTTCGCTAAGAGAAAAACATCTCAGATTTCATCAAACTTCAGCTTCTCATATCCACATGAACTACTAACTGCGGAAACAATAGTATCCCATGACTCGGGCAGAGATGACAGCAAAATCAAAGCTTTAACCTCATCCTCAAAATTTATCTCAACAGAACTCAGTTGCGAAACAATCATATTAAAGGCATTTATATGTTCAGCAACAGAACCACATTCAACTATCTGTAAATTGAACAATCTACGCATCAGATATACATTGTTCATCGCCGATGGTTTCTCATACATGTTAGCCAACGCCTTTAACACGCCCGCGGTCGATGTTTCCTTGAAGATGTTGAAATGTTCCTAGACAAGCACAACCGGATAAGCCCAGAGCTTGTCGATCCTTGAGCTTCCACTATTGCTCCGTCATGGACACCGGCTTCTCCCCAGACTAGGGCTCGTACAGATCCTTCTGGTACATAAAATTTTCAATATGCATCTTCCAGAAACTGAAATCGTTTCCATCGAGCTTCTCTATTCCAGCTTTCGACATCTCCATCTTCAGTGATCGTGTTGAATCTCCTTAGCTCTGATATCAGTTGTTAGGATCGATTCTCTCTCAATACTCACAAACAGATTAAAAAAAGCAATAAAGAACACAAGATTTAACGTGGTTCGGTCAACGCGACCTACGTCCACGGAAGGAGGAGCACCACTTCACTAACACAATCAACACCGGAGGGTTATAAGACGAGACCACATAGAACACTCACTCTCACAATAATATAAAGACCTATTACACAATACTCTAAACACATAATTAAACGACGCGTCTAACCTAACAAACCCTCGAACACAAAGACTCACACTGTTGATTAATTAAAAGCCCTAGAAGACTACTTTTTATGCTCTCTGCTCATTTAATAACCCTAGCTCTAATATCCTTTTACCAATATATTAATTGGCTTGGGTCCTCATCCCCAAAAGCCACCAACACCCCAACAGATACCAACCCGACCCGACTCGCCTGCAGCTACCCGCCCCAACCCAAAAGCTTCACGCCCCTTCCGCGGTATCTCTGATCAAACAACTGAACTTCCTTCCCACCGTACCACCGCAGTTAACTAAAGAACACTAAAATACCACCAAACACCGCTACCCACAAACCACAGCACCAGCCCATAAACGCTCAACAAACGGAAATTCACCTGACCACCAACGATTCTGCTGGATCGGTTGTCCCGACAGTCGCCTCAGCCTCCACCAACACCCGACGACCCAACAGTTCAACAGTTCAACTGCTGGCTCGGTTCTGTCGATCACACATGCGCCTCTGCCCCCTTCAACAAAATCCTAAACCCTTTACAACTGGGTAATTACTGATTGTGGGATTTCGATTTTTATATACTGCTCAGTTTTTGTGGAAGTTTCTTAACAGCAACCACTTTAATCCAGTACCAATGCTAGCTTAATTACGTCTAGAAGGTTTGGGCAGATATGAAGAAAATAATAAGTCAAGAAAGGTCCGGAAGAAACATGGTTCGTTGATTCACGTAAAAGATATGATACGATGTTGTATTTAGGGTATTTTGATCAAACCAAATGTTTGATTAATCATTTAGAAGTGGTATTAGGGTTGTAAAGATCATAATAAGATCAGTAGACTTCACTTTACTACATGCGCTTCTAAAGCGTTGTGTTAAACTCAGTAAAGATGAACTTGTATTTACCAGTATTTACACAACTAAAGCATAGTAAAGCAGAAATGACATGCTATGCTGCAAAGAGACATTTCATCCAACATAGAATCTAAGAGGACTAAATAGGACACATCTGCATCTTACAATAGTAGAAGATTATATATGTATATGTATGGATTTGTTAATTTAGTGCCTACACAGTAAACGCAAAAAAGTTACAGCAACGCAACAATAGTGAACCAGAAGGCAATCTCCGAACATACTAAGTTTAGCTATGAAGTTGGTGACACCACTTTAGCTTATTAGCTTAGAGTTAGGCATGAACCGTTCCTTGCGTGAATTTTGGGTCCTCTCGCACCGTACTTGCCATCAGATCCAATCCCGAATCCTCGGGAATCAACAAAGAAGTTTTTCCAGAAGTTGACTTCTTTCGGTTTGCATTCAGCCATCCGCAAATTACAACACTTGATCTATTTTCTTGTCTATTATTGCTTTGAGCTTGGATTCAATTGCTAACTTCTCTAAGCTTGTTCATTACTTCAAAGTTGATTAAGTGTTGGCTCAGTTTTGACTTAATTATTTGTAGGATGAGAAGAGTAGAAGAGCCTATACCACTCTCATTTACAGACAACTGACACACATCTCGGTTGGCACTTGCAAATAATGAATGAGGTACACAGTGTTCTTTCTTTCAGCTAATTGTATTTATTGTCTGTTCTGGTTGTATAACTTCCAGCAATGCCTTTCGAATCGTGTTTAAGAAGAAAAAAAATCATAAGTTTTGAAATTTAGAATTGTGGAACATGTAGTTGGGATATTATTAACTGTTGATCGCATTGGATTTGTAGGAAATGTATATATTCTTATGACAGGTCAAAATACAAACCAAAATGGAACTCCCAATAGTTGGTCATAAAATTTAGTGTCCCCTCTAGATGCCTCATATGTTGCTTAAAGTTATGCTGACACATATTTGATTAGTGTTAACAATTTTATGGGTTTGTTCTTTAGACCAAGTTATAACTTATTTTATACTAGAAGTGAGTCATCTCCTAGCACAGACAAGAAATTATGCCTACCCATCTTCAGTTCTTCATAATTGAGCTTTACTCAAAGCATGAAATCCAAAAATATTCACCAATAAAGAGAGATGGATAGTGATTTTTATGCAACACATATTAGAGGTAGTTACCATGATATGATATGATGGTGAATGAGACATGGTTGATCCTGATTTACTGTGCTGGTATTTATGCATCATTTATTAAATTAACGACCATTGTTACCTAACAAATTTTACTGTGAATTTTTATTTCATGTATATATGACTCCACTTAATCTCCTCCAGTATGAAGAAGACTCCAATTGATTCTCTTACTGTGTGGTTTAATTATATATAGTGTGTTCACGCCTTTAGTGTGTTCACGCCTTTAGTGAAGAAATAGAAATCAATATATGATATTAAAGGTTAGTGAGGAATACTTTAGCAAGCTTCTTTGTATGAACTCTGCAGCAAAAAACATAAACTAGCTTATATGATTTTATTTTCCATACAAATATTATATGATCCGCAGCTTCATTTTGTGACAATCATTTTTTAGTTTTCAGAATCATACTTTCAAAGCATTAGAAATGCAATTTGTTGCGTAGGTTCAAACTATAGCTTCAGTTTTTAGAATCGTACTTTCAAGGCATTAGAAATGAAAATTGTTGCTTATCTTCCTACATCTCTTTTTATTGGTAGGCACAACAAATAACTTCAACAACTAGCGGATAACAAACAGGTGCCACTGAAGAAAGTAGATTGCCTTTAAAAAGAATGCATTTTGGTCTGGTTACTCTTCATCTATTTCCAACATTATATCATTCTCATTCATCTTTATTAGCTTCTATTTATAATAACTCATATAATTGCAGATAAAGAGTCGCGTCGTCTGTATGACAAAAGGAAACGAGCTAACTTAACAGCAGCTGAAAAAAGAAAAGCAAGCTCCTTACGTTCACAACGACGTAAACGACGACGTGAAAATGGTCCGTTATTTGGCGCGCTACCATAGCTTCGTCTTCCGCAGAAACAACCTCTACTACAGGTCTTCCTCTAATTCCTCATATTAATGATCACTTCAATATTTAGCCACATATATACATGCTTCATAGAAAAACATTGAGTTTTCATATAATTTTAAGACTTCAACAAAATATGTATGACCCATTGGATAATGCCCTTACCTGATTTAGAAAAACCTCAACTGTAGTTAAGTTAACCTTAAAATCGTCCTTAACTCCCCTAAGATAAATTGAACATTGGTCATACGCTTTGTGGGAAAACCAACACATAACTACACAAACAATACAAAACGAATCAGCAAATTCCGATATAAACATTCATCTTGGATCTGCAATTTGTTGCCTACCTACGCATGACCTATGTTTCATTAGATTGGAGAAATTAAAATGTCTCTGCTGTTCAAATCTAAAAGTCCTTTCAGACAATAGACCCTAATGTTACTACATCTAATATTTTTATTATAAACATATTTCCCACAAGTATTTAGACATAACTGTATAAAGTCGTCTTCAGTTGTTATTATAAGTTCATTTTTCATTTGCATATCTCCCTTCTATGATAAAGGTCACGGCTCCTTGCCAACATTGCGGAGCTAAACGCTTCCAATATGAAACACCAACGTTTTGTTGCGACAATGGCAAAAATTCCTTAAAACCCCCTTGTATTCCAACTGCCCTCAGGGAATTATTTGAAGAAGGTGCAGATCAAGGCAAAGAGTTCCGTACACATATAAGGGCCTACAACAGTATCTTCTCATTCACTTCATTGGGTATCCGCATCGATAAAGATCTTGCTTCTTCAAAAAAAGGTGTCTACACCTTTCGAGCTCAAGGGCAAGTATACCATGATTTACCAGCTCTATTACCAGGTGAAATTGGGCCATGCTATTTCCAATTGTATTTCTATGATACTTCAAATGAGCTAGATAATCGCATGCGTATATCACTGATCCAGGTCTCAGCGAGCCCCTTGTCAAGACATTCATGGATATACTATCAGTCAACCCCTATGCGAGCGTACTTCGCAGGCTATCTGATCTGCCTTTAGAAACATGTTCCCTACGTATCATAAGTGATGCAAAGCTTGATCAACAAGTCTATAATAGTCCTTCAGAAAACGATGTAGCTGCCATTTGGGTTGAAGGTACTAACAGCCAAGCTCATAGTGAACGTGACATCACAATTCATTCCACATCTGGCCAACGCCATCGTATACGTTACTACTTTGGCTGTTATGACCCACTACAGTACCCAGTTCTATTTCCTTATGGTGATAATGAGTGGCATCTAAACATACTGCAGTCTACAAGTCAAAGTGCCTCAACTAGCTCTATTCCATGAGAACTTACATCAGCAGAATCCATCTTTGAAGCAGAATCTGATGGTAAGTATTTCAACTGTACTGTTACCTACACCGGTTAGATCTTACTATATTTACATATTATTATTTAATTCACATTCATTTTCCTCTTCACATTCACCTTCATTCGCATTACCTTCAAAGTTAGATTTTACTATTTTTAACACATACTCGAACCTATATATATGATTTGCAGTTCAAACATTATACTGAGTTTAGCTTACAACCCATAAACATTCTTTCAGATTTACGTACAACAGTCACCTCAAATTTATGACATAATAACATTTTTAATTTGACACATTGCATATATATGGATACTACTGGGTTTTTCATTTGTAAACCTCTTTTTTAATCTAGGTAAATCTGTGATTTGATTATTTTAATAAGGCTCAATTTGGGATATTATCTGTAGCGTAAGTACTTCAGCTGAAGATGAAACAACTTCTTCTAAATAGGTTCTTCCATGTTTGAATAATCCTTCATTTTCTTAATGCTTCATTTAGTTCCTCTGGATCTTTTGGTTGTTTCTAAATAATTATATCCTCCGCATTATGGGTGCCTATTAACCAAAATAACAAAACGTTTAAGAAAAACATTCTCATAATGGCACAATCTCAACTGATATAGTCCCATACCCTATTTTAACACCGTATTACTAAAGCTATTAATTTAATGTTGCAGAGGTAGTCCAAGATTCAGCAAAGACAGTCACATGCCGTGAATATTATTGTTACAAGCTCCAAATCCGAGATGACAGTTCATTACTTTTAAAAGCGAAGCATCTCCTTTTGCAATACATCGTATACATGTACATCAAAGTGGAGATGTCCCGGCTAGATTTCATCCGATGACAACAAGATAGAATCCGTGCAGACCTTTACCAAGGAGTTGTTAACAGTGTTCTTCATGGAGAGAAAAGAGCCAGCCATATTGGAAAGCGGATCATCTTGCCGGCTTCATTTATAGATGGTCCAAGAAATATGCGCCGTAATTTTCTAAATGCTATGGCCTTAGTGCAATTCTTCGGCAAGCCTGATCTTTTCATAACTATGACATGCAATCCTGATTGGCCAT
Organism: Clarkia xantiana subsp. parviflora; assembly: GCA_036873135.1. Classification (NCBI taxonomy): domain Eukaryota; kingdom Viridiplantae; phylum Streptophyta; class Magnoliopsida; order Myrtales; family Onagraceae; genus Clarkia; species Clarkia xantiana. Next base: position 9,986,572 of record JAPTYO010000012.1, on the reverse strand, counting down.
AGATCCAACGAGGCCGGGGAAACCGCACAAGAACTACCAGACATTCTCTGCCGCATTTTCCATGCAAAGCTCCAAGACCTCAAAGACCAACACAAATTGGTTCTTCAACATATGTTGCACGGCCCGTGTGGTGACTTAAACCGAAATTGCTCATGTATGAAAAAGGTCAGTGTAAGTACCACTACCCTCGACCTTTTCTCGAAGAAACAACACAAGGCAGGGATTCCTATCCCATGTACCGGCGGAGGTCTTCAGGACCTGAAGTTCTTGTGTGCAGCACTCTCTATAATAAAAAGTGGGTCGTACCTTATAATCCATACCTGCTCTCCAGGTACAACTGCCACCTTAATGTAGAGATTTGTTCAGGCATCAAAGCTATCAAGTACCTGTACAAGTATATATACAAAGGTCATGACAGAGTAGCATTTACTATCAACACTTCTGAAGAGAGTATGCCGATAGATGAAATTCAAAGGTTCCAAGAAGCTCGGTTTGTTACATCTCAGGAAGGTATATGGTGCATCTTTGAGTTTGAACTAAATTAAATATTCCCAACTGTCATCCCTTTGCAACTGCACCTCCCCAATCATCATGTTATTTCATTTCATGAAAATGAAAACCTACAAAAAGTCATTTCAGCTGACAGAACAGCCCGTTCCATGCTCACGGAATATTTTAGAACATGTTCTACTCATGCTGCAGCTAGAAATTATTTGTATACAGAATTCCCACAACACTATGTTTGGAATTCAAAAGGTCGTCAATGGCGACCTCGTCATAAAGGTGTTGTGATAGGTCGATTATGCGCAGCAAACCCTTCTGAAGGGGAGCGCTGCTACCTACGAATCTTGCTGAGTAATATCAAAGGGCCCAGATCTTATGAATATTTGCTTACAGTTGAATATTTGCTTACAGTTTGCGGTACGCGCTACTCAACATTCAAAGAAGCTGCAGAAAAAACGAGGCTTACTTGCTTCAGATGACTACGTCTCTCAATGCCTACATGAAGCATCTACATTTCAAATGCCAGATGCATTTCGCCGGCTTTTTGCAACAGTTCTTGTATTCTTATCACCTCCTAATGTTCGCTTCCTTTGGGATGAGAATTTTGCTTCATTGTCAGAGGATTTCAACACTCGTGCCCTGGGCGACACATGTCCTCGTGAAGTAAATGAACAATCCAAGATCTGCTTTACATTGGAAAGAATTGCATATTTCTTAGAAAGCATGGGATCAAACATCCAGCAGTATGACCTACCTCAGATGTCTCTCCCAAATGCTGGAAACAACAATCAAATTTCCCGTGCAATCACTGATGAGCTTTCCATCCAAACACCAGATGAAGATGCCTTCTAAGTAGAAAAGTTGAATTGTGAACAACATCTGGCTTACACTACTATTTTGACTAGAGTATATTCTAATCATAGTGGTGCATTCTTTATTGATGGACCAGGCGGCAATGGGAAAACCTTCCTTTACAGAGCTCTTTTGTGGAGTATTCGTTCTCGGGAGATATAGCAATAGCAACGGCTTCCTCTGGTGCAGCTGCCTCCATCCTCCCTGGTGGTCGCACTGCTCATTCTCGGTTTGGTATCCCACTCTATACATATGATTCAACTGTTTGCAATATCAGCAAACAAAGCTCCACAACTGAGCTACTTCGACGCGCAAAACTTATCATCTGGGATGAAGCTCCAATGGCAAAGCGATATAATATTGAAGCACTTGACAGAAGCTTACAAGTATTATAAAAACACCAGAACCTTCCACCCAAAAACACCACATCATCTTCTTCAACACATGTACTCCAACTCTTACACCTTTTCTTTGCATGTGCTTTTCAGCTCCCGTCGGCGTTCCGTCCTCTGCACATTCGTCTCTTCCGAGTTCCATCAACTACTCCTTCGATCAATCTATGGTCTCTTGTAGAGGTGGTGATATAGCTATTATCTTGGGTAAGCATAGTTTCTTTTTCTGATTTCTCACTAACAGCAATTCCTGAGCTTCGGCATTAGATGAGGTGAAATACCTGAGCTTCTCACAGGTGTAATTGATTGCAATTGAAGAGAACAAGAAGATGCTACTCAACAAACGAAACGCCGGGAAGACGCTACTCAAGAAACGGAACGCCAGAGACTCCGACGTATGGTCGGATTTAATCTTTCAGTTAACTCCTGAATTACTTGTTCAGTTTTCATTAATGTTGTCTAAACTAACTAAGCAGAAACTTATTAATTTGCAAGCACAAAAAGTAAGGCTAAATTTGTGAAATTTACAAGATGCCTGCTTTTCACTTGTGTATCCGTTATGTTCAAACGTGCGGGAATGATGTCGGTGACGTGGCGTTATAAGGCCACCTCGCTTGTTCTCTTTCAGCCACGTTAATAATATATATATTCTACATTTATTTATTATTCTAACGGAAAAAAAATTAAATTTACACTGAACCGTTTGCTGTTTTCAACTTCTCTGATCTGCTGTTTTACAATAGATGGCGTTTCACAACATATGACGTTCCTTCCAAACATGGAACAAACAGGTATGACTAACTATAAATATAACAAACTATGATCAATCTCATCACACTTTTCAATTTCTACAACTAGAAATCATGAACAACTTCGAAGAAATCCAAATGAATCTTGACGACCTAATTGCTATGGAGTGTGCTCATCGAGAATACATCGCAGAAATTTACAAAGAAGAACTTCTTTGTCAAGTTGAAGAAATGGAAGAATATGAGGCTGCCTGTACTGAAGCATACAGAAACAACGAGCTGCCACAAACAAAGGGAATGGATGAGTTTTCGCTAAATCTCTTCACTATGGACGACCTAATTGCTATGGATCATGCTCATGAAGAAGATAAGGCCAACCTTAAAAATGAAGAACTTCTTCGGCAACTGGAAGAGATTGAACAATATGAAGCAGCCTACACTAACGCATACAGCATGGTTGAACCAACAAACCCAATCAATCATTGTGTGGCAACAAATACTCTCCCGGAGACAATCAAGTTTGACTCTATAAAAGGAAAGACTCGAATGGTAAACACACCCAAACCATGCCCGAAGAAGTTGAAGGCCCTAAAATGTTAAGTCTTTCATAGTTTTTACTAATTGTCTTTTAAAAAATATTGTACTTTGGTTGATCAATGTATAAGTAGTACTATATTTGCCTTTGGCAGTGAATGTTGTACTGAATATGTAACTATATTTTTATGTAATTTTTGCATACTTATATTTATATATTTTATTATTCTATTACTATTATTAATATCTTCATAAAATTATATATATATATATATTACATAATTAATTTCTACCTAAAATAGTTAACATGCTAAATTGCTTAGTGGACTTAATCAACTAATTCAAGACAAACCCAAGAGTAACATGCTTTCTAAACAAAGCGAAAGGTATTAATTTCCGGATAACCTCTAGTCCGGTCGATATATCATTCACATGGCTATGATTGTGAGGAGTTGGCCATTTCGGCAACTTCAACGTAAAAAATGCTTGATGATACAGATGTTCTAGTTTACATGGAGCACCCTCAAAGTTTTCACACTTCAATCATGTGCATAACTTTTGTCAGACAATTGATAGTCTTTAGGCTTGGTTCAAACACGTATAAGAGATAACAATAATAAGAGTTACATAAATTAGTATCCGATATAATTTTTATGAATTTTAGATACTTGAGAAGTCCAACTATTTGCACAAATTGAAATTCGGTCTCAATCGACCTAACTAGGGTTGAGCTCAATGCAAGGTCCGGCCAGGGTTGTTGTCGCCTACGTTAGGTGAACCTAACAGTGGTCGAACCTAACCATGGGCTCGACTAGAGCTGGGTCAATTGGAACATAGGTCTTGTTGAGCCCCAATCGAATCTAGATCTCAATTGACCTAGCCCGGATCGAGGTCAGGGCTAGGCCATACCATGGCTAGAGCCTTAGATCAGGCGAACCTAATCATGGTCTGACGACTCGGACCTAGCTGTAAACACCTAATTTTGGTAAGTGAGTAGCACGTTCAAAATGTCATATGTGACACGTTAAAAAAAGAAGTATTTAAATATGGAAGGTCTTGAAGTTTCTAAAGATAGGACTTGCTTAAATTATGATAGTTATTTGTATTTATTGCAGAAAATATTTGTTGAATATTTAGAGTATATTTTCTAAATATTTAGCATTTATGGTTAGAATAAATCTGTAATATTTATTTCCTACCTAGATTAGGCCTAGATTAGTATAAATATATGGGTGATTTACACGTAAAATGAGGGGCACAAAAAAAACACCACAATATCAATAATACATTTTTTTTTCTCGGGATCCGTGCGAATTTTGTCTTCTGTACTTTAAAAAAAAAAATCTTCTCATTCTTCCCCGTTGTGCTTTCCTCCCGCCGGAGCTCTGCCGCCCACACCGGTGACCACAACCCCGCCACCGTACCACCGTACCACCGCGCCACATGTCGCCGTCCTTTCGCCTTCCACCGGTGCACCGCAGCCTCACCGTCCGATCACGCTGCCTGCTCTCTCTCTCTCTCTCTCTCTCTCTCTCTCTCTCTCTCTCTCTCTCTATTTTTTTTAAATTCCTCCCGCCGGAAGCTGCTCCACTGCCGTCTAGCCACTCCGCCCGGTCACCAACGTCACCACCTTCGTCGTCCAGCCTCGCTCGGGTCCGCCTTACTGTCCACTAGCCAGACCAAGACCCCTGTCGGGGTTCCCTCGTCAAACAGTCTAGCCAACCATCGTCCGGCTCCCCTTCTTCTTCGACCGCCGTCCGCCTTGCCCGCCAGAAATCACCAGACCACCGCCCTCGTCCGTCCAGTCCTCCACGACCGCCGTCCGCCCTCGCTGTCCGCTCCAGGCCTCGTCGGCATCCCTTCCTCAGGTGAGCACCCTCTCCGTTCTTTTTTTTTTTTTTTTTCTCTTTTTATTTTATTTTATCTTATTATTTTATTATTATTATTATTCTGTTTTATTTTATTATAATTATATTATACTTAATTACGTTATTTAAATGTGATTGAGTAGAATTGTTAATTGTTCAAATAATTATGTATATATGTGGGACATATGTTAAATTGTGTATGTATTTAATCTGTTAAGTAATTTTGAGGTTTTTTTAGATCTCGTCTTAATTGGGAGTTATAGATTTATAATTAATTTTTAGACTTTGATTAATATATGATAATATTCTTATATTTGAGAGAATTTAATTAAATTTTGACATCGTTAGATTAACCTGATATAATATATATAAAAAACAAAGTTGGCAAATTAAGTGAATTGAGTACCGAAAGGGCGTAATTAAAAATTACATTTTTAAATTCGTAATAGAACCCCCCGAACTCGAATTTTTTATCGTAGACTGATTTTATACTTAGGTGTTTAATTCGTTATTTGCTTAGGTAATTTAGGATCTAGTTATCCTTAATTAACTAGTGGCGACTCTATCCAAAATTCACGTTTCCAAAACGTAATTCGCCGTAGGTCAGTTTTTAGTTCTGACACTAACCATAAAATCGACCCGAGTTAGATCAGTTGGAATATAATTGGGATTGATGCAATATTTTTGAATTATTTAGTATCTAAAAATAAAAAATAAAAAAAATTTACTATCAATTTGTTAACTTCTGTTATCTCAAATATCTATTTGTTTAAAAAGCCATTGCTATATTAATCTTCTATTTTCTTATATATGAATTCTTCAGTGGTGGTAGTGCTGACCCGTTTATGTTAATCATTCGACACAATGTACGTATGATTATTTTGTTATTATATGTCGACCATATTATTATAGTAATATAGATAAATCACAACTTATGAATGGGCTTCTTATTCTTCATCTTAGTTGTTTTTTCTCCCTGTTTTTTCTCCCTGAAAGATTTTCCGCCACTAGCTTTCGGATCTCTTAATTTGACTTTTCATCTTCATTCAAAGAGTTACGTTTGATTTATATCTTTGCAACTGATAGTTCCTGCTGAACTTTATTTTTTTGCTCGTTTTGTTACTGCTGAACTTATATGTGTTATCATTTGTGCCATTGTTACTTCTCGGTATGTCACTTTGACACAGCAAGTCGCACTGTTAGATTATGGATTCTAATTATCGCGATTTGACTTTCACTGTGAGGTCTATGGGGATTTGCCCAACTTTTTTATAGATATAATTTATTATTCTATATATATATATATATATTGCACCAATAATAAAAGTTCGGAGTGTCCTCACGGACCTCGCTTCGGTCCCGCTGCGGAATCGTCCCGCATTTCCAAAATATAAAGTTCAATAAGCGATTGAAATGTCTTAATCTGTTAAAATTAAATAAAAAAATAGATAATTACTTATTCAACAGGTTGCAGGTTTTTAATACTTTATTTATTTTTTTCACTTTCGGCTTCAATTGACCATAATTTTCATTTTATATGACCAAATGATTCACGGTCAGTTGTGTTATATTCGTTATTTTACGAGTTTAGATTCAAGACCCATATTAATATATGTCTTTATAATGTACTCGGTTTACAAATGTCTCACAAGTCACACGTGTCAAGTTCCGTTATTTTCTAAAAAATATACAAGCTAAAATTATACACGCATTCAATTTTTACAACTCAATTGAAAATCGAGTGTTAACAATGCTAATCAATGTAACGTGTAGGGCTGTAAACGAGCCGACTCGGGCCTGAAAAAAATAAAAAAACCATTCATATAAAAAATATGCGCCGAAATAAATCTTCTTAAATTTAAATAATATTTTTATCATACAAGTACGGAAAAATATATAAATGTCATGTTTTTTACTACAATATTCTAAATCAACAGGTCACATGCTGCTCTAATTACTTTATCATATTCTTTTTATTTTGAATCCAAATAATCATGGATGTCATCAGAAACAAACGGTGCTTGTTTGTTAGGACCTGTTGGATATCTGTCCAATTCAGGTTCATATTTACGTTTCAGACCTCGCAAACACGCTAGAACCGCAAAACGAATCTTACCGCAGTCACCCCGAGTTAAAACGGTCCGGATGCGCGTCGTATCCGGACCGGGGACCTCCGGATTGCCCAACAACCCGGACCTTGTCGCATGGCGACACGGTCCGGATTACCGATTAATACTGCGCGTTCACCCCTTTTTTTTACTAAGTATGAGAAGTTAGTACGCATATAGCCAACCTCGATGTCGGTAAGAGTTTTCCTGTAAACCGACATCAAACCAGACACAGTTCTCAGGTTTCCTATAAATTGGGGCCTAGATCTCCCATTTCAGAGGTTAACTCGAAACTCTGCAGAATTGGCTATTTGTGCTCTGACCACTCTCTACACTTTCTATCTCTAAAAATACTGACTTTAGCATCGGAGAGGGCACAACCAGCACCACCCCCTCTCCATGTTGGTTATCGCCCGCTCTGCAGGACCCGGCGTATAGAATATAGAGCAAAGAAAAAAGTTAGTTCGGGGATCGAGGTAGAAGCCAAAGTCAGTTCGTGGATCGAGTCCCGTGAAAAGCAGTTCGAGATATCCCAAGTGGAAACGATCTCAACACTTGGCGCCGTCAACGTGATTCGAGCAAGAAGCCGTTCCATACCGCAAGCTATGAGAGGCGGACATACGAAGAAGGCGGGTGCAAGCAAGCCGAAGCCGACGAGAAATCAACCAAGACCTTCTCACATTCCAGATGCAGAGTCTACCGCCTCCTCTATGCCAACCACAAATGCGCCTTTCACGCAGCATGGTCCCGACGTCCAGAACGAAGTATCAGTGCACGAGTACGAGCAAAGGACGGAGAGGAATGAAGAGTTCCCACACGGGATGCCAGCTGACGGAATGCAGCAACAAGCAAGAGGTGCAGGCAAACTGCCATAAGTCACACCCGCCATGATGGCCGCACTGGAAGAGCTCCTCGCATTCAGGGAGACTCTAAAGAACCAGGGATACATGGCACCCCCGCCACCACCTCCGCCAGCTAGTGAGCATGCTGTGCCTACGAGAGAGATGTCGCATGATGTCGACCGTCAAGAGTTGCAGCATCCAGAAGGTGAAGGGTATTCTGAAGGTACCTACCAGTACCGGCAGGCAAGGCAGGAAGCTACGCATTCATACACTCCAAGTGGTGGTGTGAACCAGCAACAACAAGGAGTTAGATTGAAGCAACCCCCTGTGAACAACTCACAGCGGCCACAAAAGGAAGGCAAATTCAAGTCAGCAAGCCACGCTGACATCCACAAGGAAGGCCATTTCAAAGAAGCAAGTCGTGCTCATACATACAATGAAGGATGGAGGAAGCCTGCGTGCAAAAGTGACATCCCAGTCACGGGACTTACAGCTAAGGGTTTGGAAGAAATAATCGAGAAGAAGATGTAACAGTCAAAGATGAAAGGGATGCATGCCCTTGAAGAGAACGTGTCGCATCCGTTCTCCGACAAACTAGTGTACAGCCGCGTCCCAGACGCTCTCTACCGAATTGGAGGAGAGAAATACAGGGGAAAAGGAGATCCGATTGAACATATTCAACAACATGAAGCCTCCTTGCTAGGACGAACTGACAATCTGCATCATGTCGCCATGACATTCCCCAACACCCTTGTGGGAACGGGCGCACATTGGTTCTTTTCATTACCATGTGGAAGTGTTACATCGTGGGCATACCTGAAGACGAAATTTATTCAAAGATACATGGGAGAGCGCACACTCCTAAAGGGACCAAATGCATTGAACGAGGTGGTACATCAAAATGATGAGTCGTTAGCGGATTACTACATCCGTTTCAACCAAAATGTCGCGGACATTTAGGGCAACCTCACCGAAGGAGAGATCGTGCGTGCTTTCATTGCTAACTTAGGCCGAAGAGGATTTTCCCTAGAGGAGAAAATGTCGAGGCGCCCCGCGGAGACACTTGAAGAATTGGCGGCAAGAGTCAAGGAGTTCGTGGATCTAGAAAAATTCAGGGATCAGAACAAGGCGAAACTCAGCGCAGCTCGTGCTAAAGAGAAGCAGGCGAGACCTCAACAAGGTTCGCAACAACCAAGGCAGTTCCTGCCGCAAAAGAGGCCGTTCCAGCCGGAGTTCCAAAGACCGAAGGAAGTAAACTTGGCAGACTGCGTTCCTTTGAATTCACCATTCTCCGTGATCCTGAAAAAGATGAAGGAAGACAACATGTGGAGGGAGCCGACAAACTTCCGAAAAGGTCCACTTGGAAAGCAAGAAGACAAATGGTGCGAGAACCATGAAGTCTATGGCCACGAGACGGACAACTGTGTCAGCCTAAGATTATGTGTAAACAATTTCATCCTCAAAGGAGAGCTCAAGCAATATGTAGATCAAGGCGACAAGCGCCAGAAGAAGAACCATGCTGAGCCATCCAAAAAGTTGAACAAGGAAAATGAGAAAATGAACGTCAATCCGCCTCCGGTGAAGCGTGGCGTCATCAATTTGATTCATGGAGGGCCAGCTGCAGGAGGAAGCATTTCTAATGCTCGTGATGTCTATGCTGCACAACTACAAGTTTTGCCCAAGTATGGGAAAAGACTCCAACCGGAGAAGGAAGACGTGATCATCCCGTTCTCAAACGCTGACAAGAAGCACATAGTCTACCCCCACGATGATGCTCTTGTCATCACGATGGATGTCAATGGATATGATGTGCGAAGGATATTGGTGGATGGTGGAAGTGCTGCGGATTTTCTGCACGTAGAAGTTCTCAAGAAATTGGGAAAAATGGAAGCCGATCTTTCGCCAAGTACATTCCCGCTAGTCAGTTTCGCGGGAGCTGCAACTTACCCGTTGGGTATGATCACGCTGCCATTCATCCTGGGAGAAGGTTCGAAGGCACTTCATATCAATGTCACATTTGTAGTGGTGGGCACCCTAGGAGCATACAATGGCATCCCAGGAAGAAGGACAATCAACCCACACGACATTGTGCCATCCACTGCCCACCAAAAAATAAAGTTCCTAACTCCACATGGGATTGACGAGGTGCTGGGTGACCAAACAGCCGCACGGAAGTGCTACGTCAATGCTCTAAGGAAGATGAAGCAAGTGTCCATTTCCATGATAGAATTTGGCGTGAAAAGAAAGCTGTTCGCCTCAAATAATGATGATGAAAGGAAAATGGAGTTAACACCAGGTGCAGGACTCGATAGGACGCTCTTCCCAACGAAACAAAACGTCCTAGATGTCAGACAAGGACAAGCAAAGTCCATCACAGCTTACTTCAGGAGGTTCGCCCAGAATGCAGATGCACTAAGGGCAACCAAAAAATAAGTCATCACCGCGTTTTACTTAAACATGAATGCGTGCATGGATGGCGTACAACTAAGACGATGGCTTGCCTGAAAGATAAGTTGGAGACCGCAATCTCTTGTAAACGCGAGCTGGGATGGGGTACACCTCTTAGTTCGAATCAGGAAGCTCAAACTTCAAGAAAATCAGGAAGCTCAAGCGTCGAATACCCTAACATCTTCACCCCCTTGAACAAGGAGGTCGAAGAGATGTACATTAAGCTCCTGGAAAACAAGCTTCCGGGTCCACTTGAGCCGATGACTGCCTTCCTAGGTAGAAATGTGGAAGATTGGTGCCGATATCACCAAACATGGGGGCACCATACTAACAGTTGCTTGATTCTGAGAATGGAGATCGAGGAGTTCATTGCACATGGAGCCTTGGGAAGCTATGTCGCAAGGAACGTTGCTCGTTCGCTACCGAAACATCTCAGAGGGAGATAGACTATCCACTTTTTATCTGTCTTTACATCTTTGTCAACATGTTTGTACTTAGAGATATTTCGGAAAGAGCGATCAATAGACGCCTTCCTGTAAGCGATTGTACGCATATAATGAAGATTAATATACTTTCGTAGGTACATCTCTATAATACGCATTCTACTTCGGATTAACACCAAGTAACAAACAACGAGCATATTACTCATATCAACAACTCAAGTCATTATGCAACTTATATTATGTGGCATCAAGAAGATTATTATCAACAAAACAAGCTAAACACTAAGTAATGAGGAACTTATGGCATACAATGCCAACATATCTATTATTTACACCAACAAGGAGTTTATTTCTCCATCTATAACGGCGTTTATCTCAAGAAGATGTCGGCAACACAAAGCCATTACGCTATGTGCACGGTCAACTTATACGTCGTAATGACAATTTGCGGATAATCTACAAAAGGGACTTATGTAAATTCTCTATTCAAAATGACGACTATTCCAAAGGCGTCAACAACAAGCAATATCTTGGATAAACACCAAGATTCATTATCAAAAGTGACATACTGCGACATCCTCTTTGCAAGGGCAAACCTCATGTTCACATCTATCAAAGTAGCATGTTGCAACATCCACTTTGTAAGGGCAAACCCCATGCTTACTTCTAAAAAACGGCATGCTGTGAAATCCTCTTAGAGGCAAATCCTCATGTTCATAGTCATTCCCTGCATACAAACCAGGATGCGGCCCTTAGGTGGGACTGATCACCCCATCTACAAAGTATGTATATCCTTCTTAAGGGTTCATACGACATGAAGATAAATTCCTTGATAGGATAGCTTCATGTATACTCAAATTATGCATATCCTCTTAAGGATGCAGACATAATGAAGACCTATACCTTAAGTGGGCATGCTTCACTCAAAAACGCTAGCAGGAGCGCACCCTGTTTGAAAAACTCATTAAACTTACAAGTCGAGTCTTGTACAACGTCGCCTTAGAGTGGAACTAAGAGACGGTATGAACTTAAGTCTTGCTTTATCAAGACGACACTGCTACATGTCAAGTGCCAGGTGCCGAGTGCCCGTGCCGAGTACATTACTATCTACAATGCTACAAGTACCAAGTGTACATATCATGCCATGCCTTGGAAATTTTTTCAAGAGGGGCGCTAATAGCACCCTGCAATGTGGAAGTCGCAATATTGGATGTTTATCCACTATAACAAGGAGATCAATCTTATCATACAAGTCCAATACATACGGACAACAAAGATAACTCAAGGTATGAAATATTACTAACAAGTTATCATGTGTTTATTATTATTAACAGGTCCAAGTGACAAAATACCATGCAAGCAAACGCATAAACGAAGGTTGGGACAAAAACCTCAACATAACGTTAACCCGTTCACAAAGGGTTCAACATGCTGAAAGCAAACGACATGATACTATTCAAGAGATAACATCATCTCCAAAAGACTAAGATAAAATCTTCATGAAGTCAACATCAAGCGCAAATCGTCATTGCCATATCTAAAGATCACAGAGAGAGAAGCCGCTTCAGGTTTTTTACGCTGTAAATCCGCAACATGGTTAACAGCAAAAGAAGAATAAGGACCTAACTTGTCGAACAGAAAGTCGGGGGCAATCGCGCGCACTTTGCTAATATAATCTATGGCAAACTCATCAATCATAGATGAAGACTTGGCCTTGGCGGCAGCAAGGACGGCGGCAGTATGTGCAACCGTGCTGGGATACTCAGCAAGTCCCTTCTCAACCCCCAATTTGTGTGCTTCCTCACGTATAGAAGCAAGTGCAACATCATGGGCGCTACTACTCTCTGCAATTTGCTGCTTGATAGCAGCAATCTCAGCCTCAAGTTGCTCAACATGGGCGCGACAAGCAGCAATGCGTGTATCAAAATCAGTAACTTGGGAGTTCAAGTTTTGCACCTCCTCCTCAGACTGTGCAAGTTCACGAATAACTGCATTGCTCTTCTGGATAGCAGCCCTCTTCTCACGCACAAGCTCCAACACAAAGGATGACATGTTCATCATCCTTGAAATAGCCTAAGTACAATAAACCAAACAACAAGACAATCAACGCAAGGCATATAATTACAGCATGCGAACACAGAAGTTATAGCAAGGCTTACCGGGGCAAATTCAGCCAAGCTACTCTCAACATATGCTTGTGCTTCCTCGTATGTGGATGGCTTAACGTCATGATCGCCAAGAGGAACGCACCTTTGAAGCACTCGCACCCCGACTTCCGGTGTGCTGAGCTTGGAATCCTTCGGAAAGTGAAGACTGTTAGTGGAGAAAGGTGACCAATCTTCTCCAAACACATCCATCCCGTCGGATAGGGTCAAGTCATCACGCTTGATGCCTAGAAGTGCTGCAAAAAGGTCAACATAAAACAAAGAAGATATTAGCGAAAAATCCTAAGTAAACGAAACATGTCGAAGTAAACAACACGTACCTCGACGAGAGGAACGCTCCTCCTCGAGCCGGTCCCTCGACCGGGGGGCAGAAGGCGCCACTGTGCGACTCTCGACTCTCTTCCCTTTATCGCAAGAAGGAGTTGGAACAGTCGCACTCGGTTTGGAGCGCTTGGGATCACTTGAGGGACGCGCCCCTGTGGCAGACCTCTTAGGAAGAGCGCTAGTGACGGGAGCGGCAACAACGCGTTCAGTCACGAGTACAGAGTGACCTGAGAATGAAAGCAACATGAAGACAACAAAACTTGGAAATTAACAAGTCCAAAGATGATGCAAGAAAGTGTCTTACTTGTTATCCCCTTATCGCGACCATGTCCGGAAGCTCCAGGAATAGCGGGGGCAGTAGTACGAGCATGCCGCCCAACAAGCGGGTTACCGCGAACATCAGCTGTCTGCATGGACGAGATTTTTCCATCAGTTCGACCTACATTGCAACATGATACATGTTATAAAGATTGTCAACATAACAAACCGTCAGAAGAAAGTATGAAAATCCCGGCGTCAATCAACTCTTGCTCTGAAGAGCGTAGTAGACAACGAAAACTGCGCACTTGCTGACATCGATAAATAGCCTTCACAGTCTCCTTGTCAACTGAAGAAAGCTCGGAGAAGATAGGAGCAGGATCAGCTCTCTCAACTCTCTCAACCTCCCAATTGGTGCCGACATCGCACACGAAGAAATAATGATGTCGCCAATGAGGACCCGAGCGATCAGCCGGAGCAGCTAGTCGCTGTCTGTAATCCCACTCGGCGTCCTCAAGACCAAGCTGCTTGAAACCCTTATCTTGCAAGTTAGGCCAACGCATCTTCATACCACATAACCCCTTCATGTCCGGACACAATAACTGATAGAAGCAGCGAAAAAGGGTAGTGGAATAACGCCAGGACTGCTTGTGAAATAACACTCGGAAGCAACTCCAAACTCGAAAGCTGGCGGGAGAAAGATCCAATGGCGAGATTTGATAATAACGACAGAGATCTATCAAATCAGGACAGTAAGGAAAGTGCAAGCCTTCCCTAATCTGTGAGGTATAGACCGCGGTCAAGTCACCAGGAGGTATGGTAACTTGTCCCTTTTCGACGCCAGGTAACACGTCATAAGGAAGTATACCTTCTAGATCCGGAATAAGTCCGCAACAAGCTACATACGAGTTGAACATGTCTTCGTCAATCTGATTGGAGAAGTAACTCACATTTGTCGCCGTGTCCTTTATAATGCGGGGGAAAACATAAGGTTTCACAATGACGCCAGCCTCTATACTTGATGTGATATCTAATGGCTCAACTATGTCGACATCCGGTTCATCATCGGTATCCGAACATAGTGACACTCGCGGAATGGGGATAGAAGACTTACTCATGATAACAACTGCGAGAAGACTAACTCTGAAAAGAAAACAACGAAATGTGGTATCCTGAAAGGTACAATCGACAATCCAATCAGTGCACAAGCACGCATCAAACACTTATGCAAACATCTATGCAATATACGCTCCATGTGAGATAACTATGTACGCAATGACTTAATAGTCTTCGTGCAACAAGTATCAACCATCATGCAAGGGGGGCAAACCTCTCAACTCATTAACTTACATGTCGACATCAAGCTCATGCTCGCAATGAACATGACCACAAGGGCGAAATATTTTCTAAGTGTTATGCTCAGGATGACAGTCAACATATTACAAGCTGTCAGCATACTATCAAATATCTACGTACGACAAGGTGTTGACATACAGCGAGCAGGCATGGAATCAACTATCTAGGAGCATTCTCCAAATATACTAGCATGACGACGGATAACGTACATCAAGTAGCAAACAACAACTACTATGAAATATTTTCTAAAGTGTTTCTATGCCGGCGATCGACAAGAATCATATGACGACATTAATGGTAACAAACACTAGATATTATTAAAATATTTTCTAAGTGTTTTAGCATGTTTGCAGACAGTGACCGACAATCTATACATGGTTCTCAACATACATTGCCTAAGTTATCATTACCAATATACAACCATTGACGACCATGTACGTACAACTACCGATCATCAATATCGAGCATACTAAAACAACGGCTAAGGCATGAAGCAACATGTCGGCAATGAACACTATGCATAAGGGAAGTACAACGATTCATTTGCACTTTTCTAAAATTTTCAGCACTTAGAAAATTTTTGGCCGATTTGGGGCTAAGTATTCTAATGCATTTTATCAAACACCTTGTATGCATATTAAGGTAACTAGGTACGTAGTGATTTCAAGATTGAATCAATGCCAAATAAAGTCACGAAATGTCCAGCCATGTACGGAATGGACTCACCAACACGAAGCAAGTCCGAATTGCTACTTGTCGTCACCCGGAAATCCACGCGCAGCCCCTTCTTTCTCACGCGCCGTCGTGGTTTCCTCTTTGCCTGGATTAGACCTTGATCGATGTCAAATATGATATGACTACTCCAACTTCACACCTCTATGAGCTCCTTCTTCAACAAGCAAGGAGAGCTTCTTGGAAAACTATCAAGGGAGGATGTAAGCTAATGACTACTCTCTCTCCTAATTCTCATTAATAGTGTCTACACCATGTGCTAAGGACTAAACTAATATCTAATTTCGCGCAAGTCCCTAGTATCATGTATAAGCATATTTATATCTCTCCTATGCTTGCATTACATACAAGCTCCTTAATGATTGCATGACGCGCTACGTACAATCATTATCGCATGTTGCGTACGTATAGACTCTTATGCATATTACTATTTTTATATGTGCATGGTGCTAATTTATGATTGCTATATGATGATTTTTATAATCTAAGTATGAATTGAATGTTTACATCACGTTACATGTTTTCAACATATTACATGCTTACATCATATTCTATGTTTACATCATGCTTCATGTAGACAAGCATGCTCTCCAATTTTATATTACTCTAAGTATTTTGCTTACTGCACGATTACATCATCCATGTACTATGTCGCCATCTCCATGTTAACATCATGTCACACGTTCATGTTACGTACCAAAATGACACCGCGTTGCATGATTACTTACTATCACAAGTATTTCGCTTATTGCATGTTATTATGAATAAGTCGTTAACTGCACATTGTTATATGTATACCGTCTGTTACGCTAACCTTATGAATAGATTATGTACGTTCATCGGAAAAATAAAGATGGACGAATTTGTGCTCCGCGCACTCGATTGACAAACAGGCCACCCCTGAGGTCAGTGTCGAACCTGAATTGGACGAATATCCTATCTTAAATAGAGTCAAGCATGAGTTTTGAACCGCTACTTGACTTGGGGGCAAGTGTTGGATATCTGCCCAATTCGGGTTCATATTTACGTTTCGGACCTCGCAAACACGCTAGAACCACAAAACGGATCTTACCGCAGTCACGCCGGGTTAAAACGGTCCGGATGCGCGTCGTATCCGGACCGGGGACCTCCGGATTGCCTAAGGCAATCCGAGGGTCCGGATTGCCCAACAACCCGGACCATGTCGCATGGCGACATGGTCCGGATTACAGATTAATACTGCGCGTTCACCCCTTTTTTTTTACTAAGTATGAGAAGTTAGTACGCATATAGCCAACCTCGATGTCGGTAAGCGTTTTCCTGTAAACCGACATCAAACCAGGCATAGCTCTCAGGTTTCCTATAAATAGGGGCCTAGATCTCCCATTTCAGAGGTTAACTCGAAACTCTGCAGAATTGGCTATTTGTGCTCTGACCTCTCTCTACACTTTCTCTCTCTAAAAATACTGACTTTAGCTTCGGAGAGGGCACAACCAGCACCACCCCCCTCTCCATGCTGGTTATCGCCCGCTCTGCAGGACCCGACGTATAGAAGATAGAGACAGAGACCAAAGTTAGTTCGGGGATCGAGGTAGAAGCCAAAGTCAGTTCGTGGATCGAGGATCGAGTCCCATGAAAAGCAGTTCGAGATATCCCAAGTGGAAATGATCTCAACAGGACCTATAGAGTACAAAATAATATTTGTTAATAAATTTTTAATCAATTACTTAATTTACAGTAACCTTAGTTAGTACTTACCGTGGATGGTGTTATATTTGAAATATGTTCATGGTGTTGCATGAAGTGTATAACATAAAGTCCGCAATTAACCCTATCCATACAGAATTGATTTTCTGCATATATAAAAAAATATAATTGAAAAGTAATTTATTATTTGCTAATAAAAAAATATATTATTTTTCTTCCGTGGAAATTAATACCTTAAATTCTTTTTCTAAGTTTGCAAAAAAAAATCTATTTCTAATTACTTACTGTAGCAGGTTACATGTTTTTAATATTTTAATATACTATAGATAATTATCCATTTTTATCTGTAACTTACTATTTATAAAATGCGTGACAATTCCGCAGTGTGACGTGAGAATCCTCCGTGCCTAGACATATGGATTCAACATGAAAAAAAAAAAAAACCAACTGTCATCAATCTTTCTCTCTCTGTCCAATTTTATCTATTTTTTTTCTCTCTGTTCAATCTCTCTGTCCAATTCAATCTATTTATTTTAGCTTTATTCGTTTCAACCTTCTGGCTCTTCAATCTTCAACATTCTCACACTATATCTCTTCCTCTTATTAACTCAATTAAATTTTCACCACAAAGGCTTCATGGTTCTTCAATTGGATCGGATGGTGAAAAATCGATCTGTCATTTTATCAGCAGACATGCCAATCGTTACGAATCTAAAAGAAACGTTTATTTCCAACTAACAAGTTAACCGCCCTCTTACTAAAGCAATTCTTTCCACTTTTTCCGCTCTCATGCTCTTATCTGTTCTTCATCTCTTTTTTAGATTTTACACAATCATCATTTGCTGCGTCACTGCAC
Source organism: Clarkia xantiana subsp. parviflora (assembly GCA_036873135.1). Lineage (NCBI taxonomy): Eukaryota > Viridiplantae > Streptophyta > Magnoliopsida > Myrtales > Onagraceae > Clarkia > Clarkia xantiana. The sequence continues at coordinate 9,968,455 of JAPTYO010000012.1, read as the reverse complement.
TTCTTCGCCAATTACAAACACGATGCAACGCCCAAAGCACCGCTGATCCACCCAACTCGGTATGCCACAGCCATGCCGAAATTGTCAAACTACTGCAGGTAACTCTTCTACTACCCCTTAGTAGTTAGTACATCCATAGTAGCATCCACTAATCTAACTATCATATCAATATTTATGTTATTTCCTGTCATCAGCCGATTTGATTGAATATTGACTATCGAGTTAATCAATTCGGTTAACTTGCATAATCAATGAGTTTGTATATTGCATAGTACCGACTACAGATCGAAAAATTCACGCTTCATCATGTCGACAACGTGTTTGTGAGAATGCATGTTAGAAACTTTTAATGGACTTCCGATGGGATCATTACTTTTTTTTTTCCAACGATGAACCTTGTGTTAGTTTGATCTTGAAAATGAAATTCAGTTTGTTGCCCTTCTATGGGTGCTTGTTTGTTTGATCTCTTGTTGGCTTCTATTGTAGTGCTTTGAAAAACGTGCCTCGTAAACACCAAACGAGTTCCAATTGATTATCATGGGTTCTTTTACCTACAAATATTATAATTGCTAAAATTACTATTAGAAGTCTATTTGTTAGAACATGATTAATCTCTATTCACATATTACATGTCATAATAATATTGATTACTCGTATTCTGCAATTCTATATTCAACCTGGTTTAACTGATTGAATTTTACAGACATCTGTGCAACAATCTTACTTCTACTTCTTGTTGTATTAGGTACACCCCGGAATGCTCATGGCATACACTTAGTAACCCTCTACAAGAATGGTATGCCCCAAAATATTATCTCCTTTTTTAGTTGTTTGTGAAATTGAGACTCATGCATGGTTCAGAATGTTGAGTATTTGATACAAAAACGTGAATTGTAAAGCAAGCTAATTTGCTACTGAGAAATATGAAAGAAGATAGTTAGACTCAAAAAATTAACACAAGTTGCAATCCATATTTACTAGGAATTAATTAGGAACTTCTTTTTTGGTTTGATTATGTATCTACACTTTTTAGAAGCTTGCTACTATCAGCTTAAGCTTGTTACTTTCTGGTCATACTGAGTTATTTCTTTCACATGATGTCCTATACAAGGCAAATAAATTGATAATTTCTTAAAGTGTCATTTATTTTCTCGTAGTATTTAGCGCTATGTCATTAACAAATCTATTTATCTTGCATTTGGCACTGCTATCTTTGGTCATGATTTTTCCATCTGTCGACATGAAATTAACAACACTTGATGTAGGTATAGTTTGTATTATTGGATTTAGTTATTCAAAGTGGAGGCGTCACTGCTACACACTCACCAAAACAATATAATTATAAGATATTATGAAAAGTTTGGTTTCTTTTGTTGTGTATGTGAATTTCATTATTTAAGATCTTTTAGTTTGTTGTTGGAGAAGTATTATGTTATGCACTAGAACACAGGATCGCAGAAAGTATCGATGGGCGACCTGGTTTGGTCGAGCCACCTTCTTTCCACGCGTTATTTTGAGCTCGATGAAGGAGAGCTCTAATCCTAGACAAAGAACGAGATAAATTTTTGCTTATATTTTATTCATCATTCCTGTCTTTTAATAGACTAGGTTATTACAAAATAAGAAACATATTTTTCAGCCATTATAGAGGAGAATATATTTCCCTCAGCTGATTGATACTTATTAGGAAATAAAAACATTCTATCTAGGATACTTGGCAATCAAGACTGAATTTTTGTACCTAAACACCCTAACCAGGCCTCTCCTTCCTTGTGTAAACCCGGCCCACAATGGCATCCGTAACATTACTCCCTTCCCCCAAAATGAGCTTGTCCTCGAGCTCAAAGTCGGGATAGTACGGAATTGTTCCACCGGTTCCCATGACGCCTCCTCCTCTCCCATGCCTTTCCAACGAACCAGAATTTCAGATTTACCTCTGTTAAGTCGACCTCGGATAACTGAATCAGGTACAAATAAAGTCCGTCCTTCCTCCATTGGCGGCAAGGCTGTTCGTGAAGATGGACGCTTTCCTTTGAATTGTTTCAACAAGGATACATGGAAGACGTTGTGAAGATGACTCCCCTCCGGCATACGAAGTTCATATGCGACAGAACCGATGTGTCGAATCACTTCAAACAGACCATAGAACTTCGGTGAAAGCTTGTGTTGTGATTGAGCTATGGCTGCCCGTTGGTGAGGGTGCAGGCACAACCAAACCCATGTTCCCAGAGAGTACTCCACTTTGCGATGACCCTTGTTGTAACGGTTCTTCATTCGGTGTTGTGCTTGCTGCAATTTACTGCGGATGATATGCTTCATCACGATATTGTAAGGCTGAATCGACTGCTTCGATTCGAGATGAATCTGCAGAATAAGACAGCAAACTCAGAGGATGACGGCCATAAACTACCTTGAAAGGTGTCGTTTGTAGGGCTAAATGGAAGGATGTGTTATAACAGAATTCCTCCCATGGTATCCAAGCCACCCACTTGTTCGGGAAGTCACCCACCAAACATATCAATTACATCTCAATCGTGCGATTGACCACCTCGGTTTGGCCGTCTGTTTGCGGGTGATATGCTGGTGAAAACTGCATCTTAGTCCCGCTTAGACGGAATAACTCCCTCCAAAACGAGTTAGTGAAGACCACATCTCTATCACAAGTGATTGTTTCCGGAATCCCATGCAATCAGACGACTTGTTCGAAGAAAACATTCGCTACCCGAGCTGCTGTGTATGGATGAGCCATTGGAATGAAGTGAGCGTATTTTGAGAAACGGTCCACCACCACGAACAACACTGTCTTCCCCCATGACTTCGGTAACCCGTCAATGAAATCCATTGATATGTCAGCTCATACCTGTGAAGGTAGCTGTAGTGGCTGCAATAAACCTGCTGGACTGAGGTGTTCTACCTTGTGCTGTTCGCAAATCGGACATGCTGCAACATAATCAGCCACATCAGTCTTCATGCCCTTCCAATATAAATCAACTCTTATTCGATGTAGGGTCTTCTGGACTCCTTCGTGAGCTGAAACATGATAAGCGGATAAGACGACTTCCACTAACCCGGAAGATGACAAGAGATAAAGGCGTCCCTTATACATGAGAAGCCCGTCAACCACCATTCATGGTTGCTCCAACTCCCCATTGATGACCAACCTCATGATTTCTTTTAATTGTGGAGATGATTGCAGCTCCTCCCTAATTCTTTCGAGAAGTAATGCTCAATGCTGGCTTATGGAAAACAGTGATTGTTTGGAGGGTTGTCGAGACAACGCATCAGCCACCGTGTTCGTCTTTCCGGAGCGATATTCGACCTCAAAGTTGTAACCCAAAAGTTTGCTCACCCAATGTTGCTGAGGCGGTGTCGCGAGTCGCTGATCGAAGAGGAACTTCAAGTTATAATGGTCGGTACAGATCAGAAATTGGCGTCCCATAGATAAGGCCTCCAATGTTGAACGACTTTGGCAAAGCCGATGAGTTCACGTTCATAAGCGGCAAGCTTATGATGTCAAGAAGCTAATTGTCGGCTGAAAAATGCAATGGGGTGGTCTTCTTGTTGTAATACGGCGCTAATGCCCGTGCAGATGCGTCGCATTCGACAACAAAATTTTTATCGAAATCCGGAAGAGCTAACACCGGGGTTGATGAAAGTGCAGCCTTTAAATCATGGAAGGCAGCTTCGGCTTCAACACTCCATTGGAATGAGTGTCTTTTCAGCATGCTTGCTAATGGGGCTGCCTTAATTCCATAATCACGGATGAACTTTAGATAATATCCAGCCAGCCCTAAGAATCCTCTGAGTGCAGTGGGAGTTTGTGGCTGCGACCACTCTTCGATGGCTGGAATTTTGTTGCGGTCTACTTCCACTCCCGCGGCTGAAATTACATGGCCCAAGTATGCCACCTCAAGCTGTCCAAAGGAGCACTTAGACGCCGTGAGATATAGATGGTGTGCCCGCAATAACTCTAAGACCAGTCGGAGGTCGGATAGGTGCTGTTCCCAGGTTGGGCTAAAAATGAGGATATCATCAAAAAATACGAGCACACAATTACGAAGATAAGGCTGAAAAACCTCATTTATTAGGGCTTGAAAGGTTGATGGAGCGTTTGTCAAACCGAACGCCATCACCAGAAATTCGAAGTGGCCGTGATGGGTGCGGAAAGCCGTCTTCTCGATGTCATTGATGTGCATCCTAATCTGGTGGTAGCCAGATCGGAGATCGAGCTTGGAGAAATAATTAGCCCCCTTTAATTCGTCAAGTAGCTCGTCGACCACCAGAATGGGAAACTTGTCCTTCACCGTGCGGACATTCAACTCTTGATAGTCCACGCAAAGTCTCCACGATCCATCTTGTTAGGGAACTAGGACGACGGGTGATGAGAATGGTGAATAACTTGGCCGAATCGTTCCCTGCTGCAGTAATTGGCTGCATTTTCTTTCAATTTCATCCTTTTGGCGATGTGGATATCGATAAGGACGAACAACCACGGGTGTCGTTTCGGGAAGCAAGCAGATTCTGTGGTCGCAATCACGGATTAGCGGCAATCCTATTGGCTCTTGGAAGATGTCATCAAACTCCTCCAGCAATTGGTTCAACTTCCTTTGATCATCGTTCTTGACTTGTAATTGATAAAGTCAAGTCATCTCATGAGTTGCCTGCCCTTGCAATAGCACGGACTGCCTGTGCCATGTAAAACGCATTGTGCGGTCCACGAAACTCCACACTATCGAACCCAATGTACGTAGCCATTGTACTCCCAAAACCATGTCAAAACCTTCTAAGGGAATAACAAACAAATCAACTTTAAAATTCAGACTATCAATAGAGAATTGGACCTGCCGGCAAACCCCGAAGCTGCTTATACGGTATCCATTAGCTATAGCTACACTAGCCCCAGGAGTGTTGCTGCAGTGGGGACCCACTTGTCGAGCTGCGGTGGCGCTGAGAAAGTTGTGGGTGCTTCCCGAATCGACCAAGCCCAGCAAGATGTGATCCTCCATTCTGACTGCAAATTGCATCGTTTCCGTGCTTCTCCGACCTGTTATGGCGTGCAACGATATCTCCGGTTCAGCCTCAGTTGGTTCAACCTCTTCCACAACCACGTCGTCATCGAGTTCGACCCAAAACAGCTTTTTGCACTGGTGAGTCGGCGAGTACAATTCATCGCAATTATAACAGAGTCCCTTGGCCCTCCGTTCAGCAATCCCAGCTCTACTCAAACGCTTAATAAAGGTTGGGGTAGAACCTGTTTGCTTGGCTGGAGTTGCTGGTAGAAGGAGCCCCTGACGCGGCCTAGGCGCCCAATCCCTCCCACTCGGTTCTGCACGACGAACTTGCAGCCTTTTTTCGTAAGCTCTCGCCAAACTCATGGCTGAAGCTAAATCCACCGGTTTGTTGAGCTGAAAATATAGACGCAACGAGTCACTCAACCCCGCCATGAAGAGACTGACGTGTTGATCAACCCGGACGTGGTGTCCAGCCCTCACCAATTTTTCTTGGAACTGTCGTTGGTAAAGCTCCATGGTCCCAGTCTGTTTCAAACATACTAGTTCTCCCAAAGGGTTATGGCCCTCCGGAGGACCAACAGGCATTCCTAAACTCCTAACATGACATCTCCGGCTTTTCGAGTCCAACTTAATAATGTCATATTTGGGCTTCCCCCAACATATGGAAAGCAGCTACTCCAACTCTCTCGAATTTTCCGGTATCTTGATGGGTGAAAAACTACTCGCATCGATGGAGCCACACCAAAGGGTCCTCTGATCCGTCAAATGTGGGAAATTCCAACTTCATATATCGCGGCACCATCGAGCCCGGCTGATTTCTTGTGGTAGGTTGAAGTGATCGCCCCTTGGACTACGAAGATTCTTCTCGAAATTGAAGACAATGTTGAGGGACACTTTGTTCCTCTGATATGTTGTCATTGGGGGTCTTGGTACCTGCTGCTTTTGTTAATTGATGAAGCGCCTTGTGGATTTGCTGCATTTCAGCCCTCATGGAACTCATTTCAGCAGCAAGGGTGTCAATTTTTGCATCAGTTCGCGCTCCCTTTCAGCCATAATGACTGAATTGAGTTCGTCGCTCATTTGGTCCGGCTCTGATAACAAATTGTTATGCACTGGAACACAGGATCGCAAAAAGTATCGATGGGCGACCTGGTTTGGTCGAGCCACCTTCTTTCCACGCGTAATTTTGAGCTCGATGAAGGAGAGCTCTAATCCTAGACAACGAACGAGAAAATTTATGCTTATATTTTATTCATCATTCCTGCCTTTTAATATACTATGTTATTACAAAATAAGAAACATTATTTTCAGCCATTATAGAGGAGAATATATTTCCCTTAGCTGATTGATACTTATTAGAAAATAAAAACATTCTATCTAGGATACTTGGCAATCAAGACTGAAATTCGGTACCTAGACACCCTAACTAGGCATCTCCTTCCTTGTGTAAACCCGGCCCACGAAGGCATCCGTAACATATTACTATCACAATTTTGTTCCATCTATCTTTAGCATCACAGTTTGAAGTGTTGGAAGAGATATTAGGAGTATACAAGTTTGAGCATATCTGAAGCAATTATTCCTCTATAAAACCTATACACCCAAGTCCATTCCAGTTCTCCACAAAATCAGGTAAACATCAACATTATTAATGATTTTTAATTCATATCTGCAGCCATATTTAGTTTGCTTCTTCATACTTATTTGAAATTATAATTTGTGTCTACAAGAATTATCTTGTTGAGGCTACTTAAGAAGCTCCTATTACATACAATAAATAGTAGTTAGTTCCTTTATCTTGATAAAACTTCAAACTCCCATTCCCCATATTCTAAATATTAATCAAAACGAGGGCCCTTTGAAGTTGCTCCCTTCCCTTTAAAAAAAAAAAAAAAAATTTTTTTTAAATGATAATCATTGTGGTTTATGGTTTACATTATTAGAATTCTCGGCTTCAGGAATACCAAAGTGTGGATCCTAACTTGGACACAATAGCACGATAGTATCACGACATCGTCAACTAAGTTGTTTGGTTAATTTTACTTACGACTTGATTTGTGATCCCTTTATTGATCGTAATAAGTGGAAAATATATGAACTGGATTTGGATGATCCACCGAGTGGAGATGGATATGAAGCGACTCCCGATCAATCAAGCATGTAAACGTTTGTATTCTCTCATACTTTCCGCTGATGCTTTTAAGACTTATAGATAAGAGCTTGAAGAGAAGACCTTCTAGAAAGAAGGCTTTACTAGGAAGTTAACAAGAAAACCCTGTCCTTCAGACCAAAATTTTAGAGTATCATAAGACGCAAAAAGTATCATAATGTATTAGGATACGAGAAGCAAAAAGAGTTACTAATGTACTAATACGAGACGCAAAAAAATGTTCTTAATGTACTTAGTAAAGAGATGAATATATGTCCCCTTTTTGTAATCTAAAGAACAATCGAAATGCCTTTTCTTTGCATGCAAATAAGACTGCATTTTCTTAGATCGAATCAAGAGATTTTGGCCAAAAAAAAAAATAATTGGATAATTTTCATGTACATTAACATATGTTAATACTAACTTCATTTAAGTTTGTTTTTATAATTTATTATAACAATTCCATAGATTATGTTTTATCAAATTCAGAGATTGGCCAATTTTAAAGACCTACTAATTTGTATTTTGAACCAAATAATGATAAAACATAAATGATCGCCGTGTGTGTAACGCATGCGCCGACACATAGTATATATATAGTGATGTACTATTCATAAAAGATTACATAAAAAGACAATCAATAAAATCGTAATTGTTATTATTTGTAAATTTTGATTAAATTGACCAAACCACATAAAATAGTATCTTTTTTTTGTTTTTATTTCTTAATTATTTGTGATTGTTTATCGAATCGATCCTAAAAACAACATCCTAACTAAATCTCTCGATCCATGGGCTATCCGTTCGACCGGTTTGATGAGCGTTTATTATTAAGTTTACACAAATTATTGCCTCATTTATTCATTCGATTGGTAATGATTTCTCTCTATCGAAAATGAAGTAAGAATCCAAAAACCCCATGATGCAGGCGGAACCGATTAGAATTCGAAGATTTTTTTACCGTGAATAGTGTTTTTTCAGGCGGACGTTCAAATTTTGGCGCGTGAATAGTGTTTTTCAGGCGTAAACGGGTTTACGGTTCTAAATCATTGCTACGCCGTGCAATACGCTGCTTTTTGGCCAAATTCCATCATCTAAGGCCTCAAAATTGTGTTTTATGTTATTTCGGGTCTTTTTTTTTTTTTTTTGCAGTTTTCAATATATTAGGGACTTGTTCGTTATTTTTGGTTATTTCATAGATAAGGGTTTTTTATTTAAGACATTGTTGGCCGAATTTTACATTCAGTTATTGATAAATCAGAAAATTGAGGTTTTTCCTCAATCCTACGTTCGATTTCGTATTGCTTTCGATTTCTGCGCATCTACCCCACCATCACATTGCATCAGATTGGTATCATATTCCAGTCGATCATGCGCGATGCCACCGAAACGTCCAGGTCAAGCTGCTGCAGGCCAACTGTTAGCATATGGTGACGTGGCACCGTAATAGGAGCCCGTTAATTAAGGGAATTACCTAAGTTAATTAGGTAATTGTCAATTTGGGCTAATTGGGCCAAACCCAATTAGTAATTGACAATGGAGGCCCAAAATCCCCTAAACATGCATAGTTCAGCCGCCCCCTTTATACCACATTGGTTGGAGTTGCCTTTTGGCAACTCCACCAATACTATATATAGGGGTGTCTGCTAAGGGTTTATTCACTCATTCATAATAACAAGGATCTCTATTGAGAACACTTGTTTCCCTTAGTTAAATTTCGGCACCATCACATCTGGTCTAAGGTTCCATCTCCGTTGAAGAATCGATCAAAGGTCTTGTTGTGGAGCTACATCGTGTGAGACTTCTTCTAACGAAGAACTTGCACGTGGTTCCGACCGGAGGATCAGAACTCCCTCCACATCGTTCTTGGGCAGGAAATCTAAAATGCATGTGTACTAATTCCGCTGCGTAGATTAGATTTCTTGCTAGTACACGTTTAGCATTCCGTAGTATTACGTCCCCGTAATCCAACAGTGTTATCAGAGCCTGTGTTAGGAGTTCTTAAAATTTTGATAAATTGATGTTCTTGATGTTCATAAAAACCAAATTTTTTATGTTCATGAACACCATGAAGAATCCGAAATTTTTAAGTAGATTTCATGTGTTTGATCTTTAAAAACTTAAAATTTTCAAATTTACATGTTTTTCTAGATCAAAACCGAATTTTTCATGATCAATTTAAGTTTGATGTTCATGATCTTCAAGAATACCATGAGTTTTATCAAGAACATGTTTTGGATTCATGATCAAGTTAGAGTTTGATCTTAAAATTTGACAACTTTTCCAATTTTCTTATTAGTGCCGAAAATTCCTAAGGGTGTTTTAGGTAAAAAAATTAATTTTCTTGGCCACCAAGCAATTAAAAATTCGGCACAATCTATAATAGATAGAGGATGTCATTTTTAAATTTTATTAATAGGTAACTGTATCTAGAAGTTGGAAATAAGGATAGGTTCTAATATAATATTGTAAAAGATATTAACTATCAATATATATGGATTAAAATAGGGTTAATATATATATTGATAGATTTAGTTACTATTAAAAAATTAAGAAGATATATTGTCTACATATTTTAATCCCTAAAAGATATATTCGACAATATTATATATATATATATATATATATATATATATAATTCGGCTGAAATATATTAATATTTATATATTTATAAAGATAGAATCTTGACAATATATATATATATATATATATATATATATATATATATATATATATATATATATATATATATATATATATATAATTCGGCCAAAATTGTATATTAATATATACTTATATTGTTGATTGATTTACATCTCAAAGATATAATCTTGACAATATTTATATATATATATATATATATATATATATATATATACATATGCCAAATTCTTATATATATATAAGCATTATTGGAAATTATTTTATATAATTAATAATTCTTAATGGTTAAGTTAAGTTTTATGGTGGATTTTAAAACCCTACTTAGCCTATAGAATTATTTCCGCCGAACCCTAGGGTTCATGGGCCGGTCCAATTGCTAAACCTGATCGGGATAAACCTATCCGGGTTTTCTTAATCGGGTCGGGTCGGACCATAGTAACTAAAGTGAACCTAACCTAACCGGTTTTGAGTGATAAACCGAACAACTATCTTAATTTTATTGAACCGTTTCGGACCAAACCGGAATTTTAAAAATCAGAACGAGTTGAATCGGATTTTAAAATTTGGACCGAACCTCTTTAAAATTTTCGGAAATTTTAAATTGTTCAATAAAATAAGATGTCAAATTTGAAGTCCAAAATATTTTCGAACTTTAAAATTAGCCTAAACAGTGCTCTTAGGGTTTGTGTTTTAATACACGGTTTCAATCAAAACCCTAATGCCTGGTTTCGACTATGGGGATGGATCTCGGACTTGCATGTTTTTGGGACTGGATTAAATTAGTGGGCAGATTTGCAATTGTTTACTTTCTGCATCATATATTTTGATATAATTAAAATGTCGTCTTGACTTAGTCAAGCTAGCTGGATATTATATTGCGAGCATTGAGCTCTGGGATTTAAATATATGGTTTGCGCAATAAGATAGACATGCTATGCTGATTGAAAGTGCCTAGAATCCATGTCTAGAAATTCGCATGATTGATTGTAAGCATGAATTGCAAAACAACCCCTAATATTTTCAAAGCGTTTTATAAAACCAAAAATTCCAGTCGCCAATTATGCCTGATGTGTGCGGATATTGCATGTTTTGACGCGTATGCTAGGATGTTCACAATAGAACGCATGTGATAATTTACTTTACGTAGAATTATGTATGCTAGGAACATTAGACGCATGACACGTAAGCATCCTGTGTTCGATATTTATGGCATGGTATGATGATTTGCTAGATGTAGTATAATTATAAATATGCACGCGTAAATTATCAGATAATTTTACAAAATCATAAGGGCCTTGAGAAAGCCAAGATCGGGTATGCTTATTTGAAAATTTCCGTTTCGGTAATTTGCAATAGAATAACCATTTTCAAAAGACTAATATATTAGATTGAAAACGACAATAGTGTGAATTCTTTCACGGCACCCCCTTCCTCGGTTTACTGAAGGTTGGTTTGGTTTAGTGACTGAAGAATCACTATTCGTCGTATTCTATCATAATAGATAATCTGATGTATGCAATTCAGTCAAAAATGTTGTTCTCTTCCCAACCTAGTGTTGTTATCGATGAATAGATGGCATTATCATGTGAATCTGAGCTATTAGTTGAGACGAATTATGACTCGTGGAGCAAACGCGTCATTACGATTTTTGAAGCACAAGGTCTGTTTGACCACATACAAATAACCATGAATTACCCAAATGTCGGACTCACCAAAGATCTGGCATTTGCCCACTTTAAGTGGGAGCAAGATGACAAGAAAGAAAAGGAGCTGATATAGTCGGAAATGTCAGAAGATTTCTATGTCTGCTATAAGGATGATCCGACGACAAAGGACATCTGGGATGCCCTCTTTCTGAAATATGGAAGTGGCATGGCAGTTACAGTGCACCCACTTATACCAACATTAGAAACATGTCTGAACAACAACAGTAAGAGTGTACTTGAAAAAGTATACGACCTCCTTCGCCTATTCAAGCCATTGGAAGATGACAGTTAGATGGCTGAATGGGATAAAATTCAGGCCATAATAGGGATCCTCCCAAAGTCTTGGAGAGCAACCAAGGCCATATTGACTGTCAGCAGTTTCATAGGGGTAGGGACTTGCAAATTGTCGATGGACAATGGTAAATTCTTACTTCAAGATAATGTCCTTTTCGCTCCTAGAATCCGTAGGAACGTTGTTTCTGTTTCTGCTCTTATGGATAAAAACTTTATTTTGTCATTTGAGAGATCCTTTGTTCGTATAAATAAAGGGGATACTTTATTAGGATATGCCTTTTCTTATAATGGTTTGTTTATCATGGATCTACATGGCAATGTAAATTCATATCGCTTGTATGCAATGTCTTCCAAAGAAACAGAAACTGACGCAACCGGATGGCATTCACGGCTTGGACATATAGGCTATGACAGAGTTCAGTCGTTGGCTCGACGAGGACTTTTGGCAGGAACAAACAGTGTGGTCAAACACACATGTCATGACTGTCTGGCTGAAAATTCCACCCGCAAGCCATTCGGAGAAGCAAAACGAGCAGAATTTCCATTGCAGATAATCCATTATGATGTCTGTGGACCAATGAACGTAACTGCTAGGAATGGAAAGCGATACTTCGTAACTTTCATTGATGACTACACCCGATTTGGGTTTACTCATTTGATTACTCGCAAATCTGAAGCTATAGATTGCTTTAAAAGCTTTCTGAAGCTCGTGGAGAATCAACAGGAGTGGAAGGTGAAAATCCTTCGCACCGATAGAGGTGGAGAATATCTCTCTAATGAGTTTGATAAGTTATGCAAAGAAAGTGGGATCCCCCGTCAAACGACGATCCCCAACACACCACAGCAGAATGGTGTGGCTGAACGCCGTAATCGGACTCTCCTAGACACGGTGAGAACCATGATGTCACAAGCACAATTACCAAATTATTATTGGGGAGACGCATTGCTTGCTGCCACTCATGTAGTAAACCTTGTCCCATCAAAAGCAGTTAACACAACACCGTATAAGCTCTGGACTGGCAGAGTGTTAAATCTTACCAGGCTGCGACCTTGGGGGTGCGCAGCTTACACACATACAACTGACATCCGATTTGGCAAGTTAGGCCCCAGAGGACTTAAGAGCATCTTTATAAGATACTCCGAGAACTCAAAAGGTTATGTATTTGTGTCAACTCAAGAAAACGGTAGTGTGTACAAACATGAATCCAGAGACGTCACTTTTATTGAGGACGAATTTCCATCGCTTCAAGAGATAAAAACAGATGAAGTTCTGACCGAACTAGAACATGATGATGATTCTCAGATTCTCAGGTCCCACTTTATTCGAGTGGGAGATTCGGCACAGTAACAAGTGATTCGGTTAATGAGGACGATATCCCCATTATAAATCTAGTGGGAGGGTTCACTCCCCCCCAAACACAAATCACTATTGCTGGGAATGCGAATCAAGTAGAACCTGACATTCATAACAAACAACTACCATCAATTCCCAATATTTCAAGTGGGAGTGGGATGATCGCTCCAGTTACAGATCCTAGCGATCAAAGAACTAATCTCGGATGTGAAATTCTGAGACGAAGGGGTCGTCCTAGGAAAGTTGTTGCTCAAAGTTCTAGTAACGCCAACATTTCCAGTGGGAGTAGTGCCCCGATAAGAAGCATTATTCCAAGTGGGAGTATGGGTCAAACTCAAAATGGGATAGGTGAGCCTAGACGCAGTCAAAGGCAACGCACTTCCCCTAAAAGGTATCCCATTGAGAGAGGCAAAATATTCACTCTCACATCTGTTGATGAACCGGTAACGGTTAAACAAGCGATGGAAGGACCTCAAGCAAAGGAATGGAGAAAAGCAATGGAAGATGAAATCGCCTCAATGAAAGCTAAGTCGGTTTATTCATTAGTTGATTTGCCTGCGAACCGCAGAGCAATAGGAGCTAAGTGGGTATTGAAACTCAAACTCACTGCTGATGGAGAAGTCGAGCGATACAAAGCTCGACTAGTTGCGAAAGGATATACCCAAATCCACGGAGTGGACTTTGATGAAACATACTCACCAACTGTGCGTTACACCACAGTAAGGGCCATCATTGCCCTAGTTGCTAGTCTTGATCTAGAGCTACATCAAATGGATGTTAAGACCGCATTCCTCCATGGAAACCTGGAGGAAGAGATCTATATGGAGCAGCCGAAGGGTTTCATTACTCCTGGCAAATAACGTAAAATTTGCAAACTCAAAAGATCTATATACGGCCTTAAACAATTGTCTCGGCAATGGTATCGCAGATTCCACGAGAAAATCGTCGGATACAGATTCGTGAATCTTCACGAGGATCCCTGCGTATACACCAAGACCTCCGAGTCTAAGTATATCAGCATAACACTATACGTGGATGACATACTCATTACTGCAAACGACGTGAGTTTTATGAATAAATCAAAGTCCTGGTTAGCATCGGCATTCGAGATGAAATATATGGGAGAGGCCACGTACACCTTAGGCATCAAAATTGCTCGAGATCGTGCCACCCGGAGATTATGTCTATCTCAGGAATCATATATCAACAAACCGTTGAAAAGATTCAGAATGCTGGATGCTAAACCCGTGGATATGCCGGTTGTGTTCGGGTGCGCGCTATCGAAGCGTGATGGCCCGAAAAACCAGCATGAGCGTGAACAGATGAAGAATGCAGAGTATCTGAGCATGGTAGGGAGTCTAATGTACGCCATGCTCTGTACTCAGCCAGACATCTGTTACGCTGTGGGCCTAGTAGCAAGATTCCAGTCAGATCCTAGTTATCAACATCTAAAGGTCGTAAAACGAATTATCAGATATTTGAAAGGTACTGCCGACTACGTTCTATGCTATGAGGGCGATCAGCTCGAAATGACCGGTTATAGTGACGCCGACCACGGTGGCGATCCGGATGATCGTAAGTCCACCACAGGAGGAGTTTTCCTCCTTGCTAATGCTGCCATATCATGGGTAAGCAAGAAGCAATCTTGTGTCGCGCTTTCCACTATGGAATCAGAATTCGTTGCCCTCTCCAAAAACGCACAAGAAGCGGTCTGGCTGAAAAGGCTTCTTACTACATTAATTTGCACCGACAAGAAGAGTAAACCTGTGAAGGTGTACTCCTAGGGATGGCAACGGGGCGGGTCGGGGTGGGTTTTTGCAGCCCCGGACCCGCCCCGCGGGTCGGCCTGGCTGACCCGGCCCCGGCCAACTGGCCTTTCGGGTCGGGTCGGGTCAACATTCCCGCGGGTCGACCCGCGGGGCCCCGACCCGCCCCGCAATGTGAACAATTTTTTTTTTTTTCACTTTTCAATATTAAATACAATTTTTGTTTGTCAAAATATTACATTATATATAAATTCAAAACATAAATCTAACACCAATCAAATATAAACAATAAACACATCAAATTCATTAGAAATTCAAATACAAACACCAAATTAACAAATCCTAATAATCTAAATATACATCTATTTGTAATTTGGTCCATGTCATTTATATATGTACTATATTAACCATATTTTTTAGTAAATGTTAGATAATATTAACATAAAAATAAATAAATAAAAAAAATTATACATATATGCATTTCGGGGCGGGTCTACGGGGCCCCGGGTCTCTAGACCCGGACCCGCCCCGACCCGAGCCCGACCCGCCCCGGACCCGACCCGTGACCCGCGGGTCGGCGGGTCAAAACCGGGTCGGGGCCCCGCGGGTCAGCGGGGCCCCGAGACCCGTTGCCATCCCTATGTACTCCGACAGTCAGGCGGCCATTGCGGTAGTTAAGAATCCAAAGTACCATAGTACGACTAAACACATTGATGTGAAATACAATTATCCTAGGTCGGTTTTGAAAGAAAACATAATCGCTTTAGAATACTTGCCTACAGACAATATGGTCATAGACCCTTTAACTAAAATGTTACGTAGGGAGATTTTTGAAAAGCACGTAAAACTGCTTGGATTACGTAGGGCTTAAACTGTGTGGCTTGTAAAAGGTGATAACGTTTTGACATTTGAAATGATATTTCAATTGAATAAAAGAATTTCAATTTGAGTTTATGATTTATCGACGTCATAATGATTAACAACATCGGATTTTACGGTCTATAAACTAAGTCGTAGGAAGAAGTAAAATTCTTCCACCAAAATTATGTCGAATGTGAACCTTGCCTCGTCACACAGGCCCGGTCATCTTGTAAGGAGAGAGGGACATCTACCATAACAAGATTGGCTAAGAATCAGGGGGATAAACCTGATTAAACAAAACGATAACATTGTCACGCTTAACAGCATGACTTAATCTTCGTTTTGTAAATCACCGAGTTGGACTTTGTCCATCACTATATATCACATTCAAGGCCAGATGAGAGATTTTGCGATAGCATTATTGACATATCCCATCCCTGGCTTTACCAGGTGTGCTATCGACGTGTGCTTCATACTGCACGTGCCACGTACGACCACGGGGTCATGCTCGGTTGTGCTAGCTAGAATCCTTGTGATTCAAAGGGTGCATACTTCTTCACCTTGAGCGTGTGATTGATCTCGGATGCCTTATGAAGAGGCATGCAAAGTATCCTCACGGACTCAGAACTTATACCTAAGGTCTGGCTCAATGCTCGCTTCCCGGTGTACGAGCGTTGTGCCAAAGAAAACAGCCAAGTGACCACGTCTTGGAAACCGGTTGAGTCAGACTAAGGGTATAAGCGATGGGGATGGTCAAGTTCACCTTTAATTCACCGACTCTCGTGTTCACTAGGTGGCCGCCAACCGGATATTAGTTGAAGGTTGTGAACACTTGTACGGATGCCCTGGAGAAGTATTCCTTTGTGGAAAACTGGGCAATTGGAGAATTAACAATTGACCAAGGATACGGTGCGGTACATGTTTTATTTCAAACAGGTTTTGGTTCATGAAAGGGAATCAACGTTCTGCGGGTGCTACAATACTCCTAATAGATGAGTAGCACGATGCCCGTCGTATCCGCCGGTCCCACGGCAAGCCTCGTATGAACTATTTGGAGACGGAGACGAAGAATGAAGACTGAGATGTTGATACTATTACGTAATTGTATAGATTAACGAGCACCCTCCCATTCCGGCGAGTGGGAGCTGTTAGGTAATAGGAGCCCGTTAATTAAGGGAATTACCTAAGTTAATTAGGTAATTGTCAATTTGGGCTAATTGGGCCAAACCCAATTAGTAATTGACAAGGGAGGCCCACAATAGGCCTCCCCCTTAACATGCATAGTTCAGCCGCCCCCTTTATACCACATTGGTTGGAGTTGCCTTTTGGCAACTCCACCAGTACTCTATATAGGGGTGTCTGCTAAGGGTTTATTCACTCATTCATAATAACAAGGATCTCCATTGAGAACACTTGTTTCCCTTAGTTAAATTTCGGCACCATCACATCTGGTCTGAGGTTTCATCTCCGTTGAAGAATCGATCAGAGGTCTTTTTGTGGAGCTACATCGCGTGGGACTTCTTCTAACGATGAACTTGCACGTGGTTCCGACCGGAGGATCAGAACTCCCTCCACATCATTCTTGGGCAGGAAATCTAAAAGGTATGTGTACTAATTCCGCTGCGTAGATTAGATTTCTTGCTAGTACACGTTTAACATTCCGTAGTATTACGTCCCCGTAATCCAACACCAACAACCGGCGGGCAACGATGAATGGCGACGTTTCTACGACCTACAACAACGTAAGATTGATGATCTGACACAGCGACTTGAGGAAGTCCATAATCGCGAAGATGATGAGACCCCTTCTGCTGAAAAATCGTTACCAAGACATCACCAACCAACACCAGACCTGCGTTGGGAACTAGGGTTTCGGATAAACATACCGGAATTCAATGGTGGCCTTAAAGGTGATGACTTAATCGATTGGCTAGCTCAAGTGGAAGAATAACTGGAATACAAGGAGGTTCCAGACGAAAAGCGTGTGCTCCTGGCTGTAACCCGTCTGCGTGGACACGCGCAAGCCTGGTGGCAACAATTGAATAATTTTCGTGTTGGTCAGGGTAAGGCGAAGATCACATCTTCGGAAAAAATTTAAGAGGAAGCTTATGGCTGCATTCTTTCCATATAATTACGAAAGGGAAGTTTATCAATGCTTTCAACTTCTTCGTCTGCGCTCGTTCCGTTGATGAATATACTCAGGAATTCTACCAGCTGCAGTCTCGCACTGACCTTTCCGAATCCCCAGAACATATGGTTTCTCGTTATATTGATGGTCTGCGTGTGCAATTGCAGGACGTGCTCAATATGTTTGATCCTATGAGTGTGTCTGAAGCTTATCAACGTGCTTTACAAGCGGAAAAGCAATCAGCTCGTTCAGGGTTTTGAAGGTAACTTTGATTTGAAGTGTCTAGTGAAATTTTATTCAATAAAATAAATATATTATAAGTTAAT
Organism: Clarkia xantiana subsp. parviflora; assembly: GCA_036873135.1. NCBI lineage: Eukaryota > Viridiplantae > Streptophyta > Magnoliopsida > Myrtales > Onagraceae > Clarkia > Clarkia xantiana. Next base: position 9,950,195 of record JAPTYO010000012.1, on the reverse strand, counting down.
CAGAGAATATCAACTAAATAATAACTATAAAATACATAATATAACTTAGTATTTTTCAATCAAATTAAACAATACATAAAGATGATGATTATATATGCTCCATTATTTTATGATCGGAACTTTAGCTTCGTTCAGGGTTTTTAATTTACCTAATGGGTCAGCACGCGGTTTGGGTCAGTGGCGACTTGGGTCAAGTACGCTCAAACTCATATCTAACCACTGTCGTAGCCAGGAACTGGGGACAGGGGTTGCAAGAGTGATCAGTTCTTTTTTTTTTTTTTACCCATATACCAATCTTAAAAAATCAAAATATCAAAATGCGTCAAAAATTAAATCAATCACGGTCTTAGAAGAAAAAAAAATCAAAAGAATTAAATAAATCCTTAAATAATCTTAAAATTATATAAACCTTAAATTCTAAAATTTAATTGAATTGTGTGTACAGTTTGACTAGATTAACTCTATAAGATAAAAATGTTTAAAAGTATTACCTTATAAAGTTAACTCGACCAAACTTTACACCTAAATCAATAGAGTTTTAGAAAAAAAAAACCATCAAATTATATGAATCATTTACATTAAAATAAGAGAATTCAACAAACTAAAAGTCAAAATGGGGAAAAATTAGGTGTTGTTGTTTAGAACAGCGGCGCCCAAAAAAATTTGGGGCGAAGAGGATGTTTAGACAGCGACAGTGTGGATATTTTGGTATTTGGCTAAATTTGCGGCGTATTTTAGTATTTGGACTTTCTTAGTTTGTTATATGGGTAAATAGTTCAAAACATTGTATACGAATAATTATTGAAAAAAAATGTAAAATACTTGTGAAAAAATAAAAATAAAAAAATCATATGAAAAAACTATAAAATATAGTCTAATAATTTAAAAGTTAAAAAAAAAATTATAGTAACTATTAGGATTTTTCATACTTTGAAAATAAAACATAACATACTCAATATCAACAGATTCAAATATATATTTTTCCATGAAATTCACCAGAAAATCGTTCGTCAAAATACCGATCATTGAACTACGTTATGGACAAACAGACTTTTGCAGATTTTTTTTTGTAGTACTTTTGTATATATTTATTTGAATAAATATATATTGTCACTTAGATAGTCAGACATAATTTTAGATATGCACTTATACATACAATATATATATATATATATATATTAAATATAATGAGTTAAATAGTATTTAAATATACATAACATTCATATTTAATGTTGCACCAATTTCCTATTTAAATGCGGGGTGCAACATTCATTTTTTTTTCATAAATTGATGGGTAGCAACATTTACAAATCATACTAGTATATACACTAATTTTTATTAAGTTGAGGGGTTGCAGTTGCAACCCCTCAGCTGTACGTGGCTACGCCCCTGTATCTAACCCTCCGCTATGAATCGCTCGATTTGCAAGTCTCAGATCCAACCCATCATACGACGGGAAGAAACACTTGTTTCATCTGAAAAGCAAGTTCAGGCTCTAGAGATGCTATTCGAAAGGTTAGTATGGTATTTCAAATATATTTTTTCTACGTTGGCATACGAAGTGTGAATATATAGTTAACTGTTTCCTGCTCACTTGCTCTTTTTAAATCTGGTGCTCTGTAAAAATGAATTTTTATCTGCAGAAGTAGATCTACTTTGAGTCTATTCGAGCAACTTTAGTAGGTCGTTTATTTACCTGATTAATAACACTTTAGGCTTAAGAACCTAAAAACAGTCCCAACTATAGGTCATATTGCTAATCGCTGTTCCAGAATCAAAAGGTTGATTTTTTTTTTTTTTCAACTGATTTTGGCGTTAAGATTGGTGATTTTAGCAATAAAAACTTATTTTCCACTTTTCCGAAGTATCAGATTTGTTGCTCATGGTTTAGGCTTATTTGATGCTTAAAAACATGTTTTTGTTTCGTCGATTTTAAGAGAAAATGTGGAATTCAACTAATCTGATAGTTGGGACACCGAATATCAATATGGCTTATAGTTGGGATTGTTTTGAGGTTCTAAACCCTACCATTTAATTGTGAATTGACCTGTGTTGATCACATATACTGCTCCTTTGAATGCTAATTTGATCAATAGAATCAGCAATTTGTGATGCACACTGTGCACCGTAGAATAGACAGAGGCTTGATTATGCTCATGAAAACATAAACATTGTCTTCTTGTGTTAATTTCTGAACTGATGAACAGACTGGTGGAGAAGACATTGCAGCTAGAGAGTGAGAAGTTGCAGAAGGAGACAGAAGTTAGCAAGCTTGTGCAAGAGAATGTACAGTTGACTGCCCTTGTCGATCAGAAAGAGGCGCAACTTCTAGCCATGAATGAGCAGTTTAAGGTAATGACTCTCGACCCTCATTTCTAACAAGTTGCAGAGAAAGGCAAGTTGCAAGTTGCTTGTGTATTCACTGGATTGTGAGGAATGAAACTGATGAGACTTACTGACTGGATGGTTTAAACTACTAATTCATGTGTTGTGTTGAGGGATGATATATAGTAGGTTAAGAACTTAAAAAAAGTCTTAATTTTAGGTTATATTGTTAAACGTTGCATCAAATTTAATGTTGATATTATGTGCCTCAGCTATTAAATTTGTTGATTTTCACTTTTTTTTATGCCACAGTTCCATTGACAAACCCTTCTTTCGATTTTGAGACGAGAGAGTTCAATACTTATTTGCTCCGAGTTCCATAATTCTTCCCTATTAGGATGCACTTAACTAGGGTAATCCCAGTTGAGGTTAAATAATATGGTGATTTTAGATCGGTTGTCATAGAATCGGATGAGCTCAAAGAGCTCTGATATCATGTAAAATCTAATTGAAATGTAAGTGAGTTCTTGTATCTTATTCATTGTCTTAGAGTAGGTACATCAACAATATGCACTAATTACACATTAACTTAAGGGAATATTACAACGAATATTGTTCCTTATTAACTATGCATATATTCCATAGTAACTAAAGAATATTGTGTCTCATTAACTGTACACCTACTCTAATATAGAATTTATCTAGATTGTCGATAAAATACAGTAATATTCAAATTTCTAAACTTGGAATTCCAGAACTACCTAGACTATCCATTGTTTCCAGTGGAAGTTACCTATTGTTTCCAGTGGGAGTGATCCGACCAACTTGGTTCCAGGTCCTAGTGATCAAGGAATTTATCTCGGAAATAAAACCCCGAGACCAAGAGGTCGTCCAATGAAAGTTGTAGGTCAAGGTTTAAGCACTGCTCTTATTCCCAATGGAAGTGATGCTACGATAAGAGGCATTATTCCGAGTGGGAGAAACGTTCAGACTCAAGATGGGATCAACAAGCCTAGACGAAAGTCAAAGGCATCGAACCCATCGAGTAGGGTGATAACCTCACTCTAACGACTGATAGTAAGAATTGGAAAGACCTCAAGTGGAGAAATGGAGGAAAACAATAAATGAGAGAGATCGCCTAAATGAAAGCCATTATAGTCTATAGTTGATTTACCTGTTAACCACAGGGGCACGAGGATAAGGCGAGTCCTGAAAAAGGCTCACCACTGATGGAAAAGGTCGGGCGGTGTGATACCCGACTTGTTGCGAAAGGACATACCCAATTTCACGGAGTTGACTTTGACGAAAGATACTCACCGACTGTGCGTAAAACCACGGTTAGGCCCATTTATGGTCCTGGTCGCAACACTCGATTTCAGGCTGCACCAAATGAATGTCATTCCTTTACGGAAACCTGGAGGAAGAGATCCACATGGAGCTACCGGAGGGTTTCACTACTCATGGTAACGAACGTAAAGTTTGTAAACTCCAAAGGTCCATATACAGTCTTAAACAGTCGTCTCGGCAATGGTACCGCAGATTCCACGAGAAAATCGTAGGCAACGGATTCATGAATCTTCACGAGGATCCGTGCGTGTATTATAAGACCTCTGAGTCTAAGTATGTCATCTTAACCTTATACGTGGACGACATACTCATTGCCGCAAATGATGTGAGTTTTATGAACAAGTCAAAGTCATGGTTGGCATCTTTGAGATGAAGGACATGATAGAGGCCACATACATCTTGGGCATTAAAATTTCTAGAGGTCGGGCTACCCGGAAATTATGTATGTCTCAAGAAGCTTATATCAACAAACTGTTGAAAAGATTCAAATTACAAGATGCCAAATCCGTGGATACGCCGGTGGTATTTGGGTGCGTACTGTCAAAACGTGACGGCCCCAAGAACCTGGCAGAGCGTGAACATATGTAGGGTGCAGAGTATTTAAGCATGGTCGATAGTTTGATGTATGTCATGTAAAGCACTCGTCCGGATATCTGTTACGTCGTGGGCCTAGTAGCACGTTTCCATCAGATCCTGGCTATCAACATTTAAAGGCTGCAAAATGAATTATTCGTTATCTGAAAGGTACTGCCGACTACGCACTGTGCTATGAGGGCGGAAATTTAGAATTGACCGGTTACAGTGATGCCAACCATGGTGGCAATCCGGATGATCGTAAGTCCACCACATGAGGAGTCTTTCTCCTTGCTAATGCCGCCATTTCATGGACGAGCAAGAAGCAAACTGTGTCGCACTGTCCACGATGGAATTGGAATTCGTAGCCCTCTCCGAAAATGCACAGGAAGCGGTCTGGCTGAAAAGGCTTCTTACTGCGCTGCTTGATGGCGATGTCCAGCCATTGCGGCAGTAAAGAATTCGAAGTACCATAGTAGGACCAAAACACATTGATGTGAAATATTTTTATGCTAAATCTATGGTAGAAGACAATATAATTACTTTGGAATACTTGTTCACTGATAACATGGTTGCGGACCCATTAACTAAACCACTACGCAGGGAGATATTCGAAAAGCATGTAAAACTGCTTGGATTGCGTAGGGTTTGAAAATGGAATGTATCTGTGATAACATTTTGATAATTGAAAGTTACATTTTTGAAACGAAAGTATTGCAATTGAGTTTATGATCTATCGACGTCATAATGATTGAATACATCAGATTTACAGTCTATAAACTATGTCGTAGGATGACACAATCCTCTGCCAAAACTACGTCGAATGTGGCCCTTACCTCGTCACACACATACGGTCGTCTTGCGGTGGAGGGAAGCCTATACCAAGCAAGACTGGCTAAGAATCAAGGGGATAAACCTGATTACGCAGGACGATTATCTAGTTTCGAAGTAACTCGACATGATCTTCGTTTTGCAAATCGCTGTGATGAACTTCGTTCGTCATTAATCCACATTCTTGGCCAGATGAGAATCTACGATAACATGATTGACATGTCCCTTTCCTGTCAACTTAAATGCTCATGTATGTTATCGACGCGTGCTTCATACTGCGCGTGCCATGTTCGACCACGGGGTCACAGCTCGGTTGTGCTAGATGAGAATCCTCGTGATTCTAATGGGCGCAAACTTCTTCTTCTCGAGCGTGTGATTGATCCCAGGAGCCTTATGAAGAGGCACCCAAAGTATCCTCACGGACTCGGAACTCATATCTAAGGTTAGGCTCAATGTTCGCTTCTCGGCGTACGAGCGCAGTGCTGAACAAAAAAGGCCCAGTGACCACGTCTTTGGAAACCGGTTGGGTTTGACTAAGGATATGAGCGATGGGGATGGTCAAGTTCACCTATAATTCACCGACTATTGTATTCACTAGGTAGCCACTAACCGGATAGTTGTTGAAGGTTGTGAATACTTGTACGGATGCCTTGGAGAAGTGTTCCTATGAGGAAACTAGGAAAAAGGAGAATTATCAGTTGACCTAGGATACAACGCGACACTATATAAATGTTCTTTATAACAGGTTGATTGGAGAAAAGGGAATCAACGTTCCGCGAGCGCTACAACACTCCTAACAGATGAGTAGCACGATGCCCGTCATGTCCGCCGGTCGCACAGTAAACCTCGTATGAACTATTCAGAAGCAAAGACGAGATCGAAGGAGTGAAATGTTTTTGCAGATTTGGACGACAATACATTAACAGGCACCCTCCCATTCCGGCGAGTGGGAGATGTTAGCATATGGTGATGGGCGCCGTAAATGGAAGCCCATTATATGTATATGTTACCTAAGTTAATTGGGTAAATGTCACATTAGGACATTGGGCCAGAAACAAATCCCAATTGACATGAGAGGCCCAAAATTGAGCCTCCCTAATACATGCATGGCCGACCGAATTTAGTGAAAGTCCACCCTCCTATATATATGGGGTGTTAGGGGTTTTATTAGGGTTAATCACAATTCCATTAAGTGGTGAATTGAGAGAAAACCCTTCTCCCATAACAGCCATAAGTTCGGCTGAACCACACTACACCAAGGGTGTGCCAATTTGCCTTCGAGCAAACACTCCAGAGATCCGTCCCTTGCGAAGAATCGATAAGAGACTTTGCTGTGGAGAATATACTACGTAGGGCATCCTTAACAAGAACCTCTACGAGTGCCGACCGGAGGATCATGAACTCCCTGCTACAAGGATCTTGGGACTACGGACTACGTTTAAGGTATGTGTGAATCTTTCGCTGCGTAATTTCAATTACTAGCATGTACCATGATTTTAGTTTCCGTAGTGATTACGCCCCATAATCTAACATGAGTATGAGTCTGTAATGGAGAAAGAGAAGGTGAGTTTAGGTCAAGATGAAATTAGACAGAAAGCTATACGGATCCAGATTATGTCAACTAAGTTACAGGAGGTCAAGAGGGTTGTTGTTGGCGCAAATGGCATACTGAGCGATATGAAGCAAAAGGTTTTCAATTTAGTTGAGGAGACATCTAGGCAAAAGCAAAGGGCCGTGGAGAATGAGGTGGAGCTCTGTCGGGTTAAGCGCGACTTTGATTCTTTGAAATCTTATGTAAACACTTTGATAACCGTGAGGGAAGAAACACTTATTTCATCTGAAAAACAAGTTCAGACTCTAGATATGCTATTCGAAAGGTTAGACCGGTATTCAAATTTTTTTTTTTAACGTTCGCATACACATCGTGAGTATATAGGTCAATTGTTTCCTGCTCACTTGCTCCTTCAAATCTGCTGCTGTGTAAAAATGCATTTTTATCTTTAGAAGTAGATATACCTGTGAGTTTGTTAGGGTAACTTTATTAGGTCGTTTATCAACCTGATTAGTTACACTTTAGGCTTAAGAACCTACAAATAGTCTCAACTATAGGTCATATTGCTAACTGCTGTTCCAGAACTAAAATGTTGATATTTGGTGTAGCTGTAGCAATTATTATATTTGTTGCTTTCCACTTTGTTCCAGAACTAAACTTGTTGTTTTCTACTTTTCTGAAATATCATATTGTTGCTCATGGTTTAGACTTATTCAATGCTTTAAAAAACATGTTTTTGTTTCGTCAATATTAAGAGAAAAAAGTGGAAAACAACTAATTTGATAGTTGTGACACCGAATATCAACATAGCTTATAGTTGGGATTTTTTTTAGGTTCTTAACCCTACAATTTAACCGTGAATTGACCTGTGTGGATCACTTATACTGCTCCTTTGAATGCTAATTTAATCTGCTGAATCAGCAATTCGTGATGCAAACTAATACGAAATGCACCGTAGAATAGACAGAGGCTTGATTATGCTCATGAAAACATAAACATTGTATTCTTGGGTTAAATTCTGAATTGATGAACAGACTGGTGGAGAAGACATCTCAGCTAGAGAGTGAAAAGTTGCAGAAAGAGACAGAAGTTAGCAAGCTTATGCAAGAGAATGTGCAGTTGACTGCCCTTGTTGATCAGAAAGAGGCGCAACTCCTAGCCATGAATGAGCAGTTCAAGGTAATGTCTCTCGGCCCTTATTTCTAACAAGTTGCACACAAAGGCAAGTTGCTTGTATTCATTGGATTGTGAGGAATGAAACTGATTGAACTTACTGACTGGATGGTTTAAACTACTAATTCATGTGTTATGTTTACGGATGATATATAACCAATAGGGTTAAGATTTTAAAAACAGTCTCAATTTTAGGTTATATGGCTAATCATTGTATCAAATTTAAAATGTTGATATTTTGTGTCTCAGCTATCAGATTTTTTGATTTGCACTTCTTTTTTTTTTGCCACAGTTACATTGACGAACCCTTCTTTCGATTTTGAGATAATAGAGATCATGACTTATTTGCTCCAAGTCCCATAATTCTTCCCATTAGGATGCACGTAACTAGGGTAATCCCAGAGTGGTTGTTTGAATTGAGGTTAAATAATATGGTGATTTTAGATTGGTTGTCATGATTGCCATAAGATTGAATGCGCTCAAAGAGCTCTGATATCATGTAAAATCTAATTAAAATGTAAGTGAGTTTTTGTATCTTATTCATTGTCTTAGAGTAGGTACATCAACAATATGCACTAATTACACATTAACTTAAGGGAATATTACAACGAATATTGTTCCTCATTAACTATGCATATATTCCATAGTAACTAAAGAATATTGTGTCTCATTAACCGTACACCTACTCTAATAAATAGTTTATCTAGATTGTCGATAAAATACATTAATATGACTTATGAGGACCGAGAATCAATCAAAATCACCTCCACTCTGATGTTACGAGGCTCTATTTATATATACAAAGAGAAGTAATTAGGTCAAATTTTCACAACTTTCAAAAGTAGTGGCAACTCAATTAGTGAAGCACTAAAAGCCGAGGCCGAATTGATGGGACAGCCATCAGAGGCCGACGAGCGTGCAGAAGACAATAATGCAACCACTTGATTTTGCAGTGATTAAATTGATAAAGAATGATTCTTGTGGCCTGTGGGGCAAAAAAAATCATATAAATTATAACAGCATTTTATATATTTATAGTTTAATTTTTGTACTGAAAGTTTTTTTTTTTTTTTTGTGTGGTTATTTTCCTTATATATGTATAATTATTTTTTATATATTTTAAGTGTTAATTGTTAATAACTAAATTGCTACTTAAACTATGATCCAATTGCAAATCATTATCCGAACTTTAACTTTTTTAAATTGGTTATCCAGACTTCCAATTTTAAGCAAATTGTTACGTTTCATTTTACATCAAATTATACAAAAAATGAGCATATTCCGACGACGTGATGTATTTTTATGTGTACTCATTCAGTCATAAAATGAAATGATTGTAGTGAAATCTTTTCAATTTACGCTCAATTAAACATCCGCCCAATGCAAATGGTGTCTTTAAACTTAGTGTTTTGCTACGATCATTTCGATAAATTTTCAAATCCATCTTGGGAACACACGAAAATACCATATGTGACAGGAACATGATCATTTTCTGTTTAATTTTATAAAAATTGTAACGGATGTAGTAATTTGTTCGAAAAAAAATGAAAGTTCGGGCTGCCAAATAAAAAAATTAAAGTTCAAATAGTATTTGTAATTACATCAAAATTCTGATATCAATTTAATTTTTTTCGGCTCATTTCTCGTATCGCGATGTTATCCAACATTTACCAAATGAGGTATTTACAAATGTAGATAGAAATGTAAGTCATTCGGTAGCTCTATATACAAGTTAAGTTAGAGCATCCTTAAAAGTATACTATAAATACCCGAAACGACATGAGAGCCTTGCACTCTAAACATCCTCCAATAATATAAACCCCCATACAATTACAAATTACAAACAAACTTAATATCTTTCTTCTTCACCATCAACCCCCCGCCCGTGCGTTAATATGAGTGCCAGATCATCAACTCGAGGCTTGTCCATTATCTGGGCAATGCTCTTGTTCCGGTGCGCATTATGCACCCCGCCCGAGGACCCCATAAAGTGCGCTGCCAATAACCAAACCTGCACCATTACAAACTCCTACGGCGCTTTTCCGGACCGGAGCACCTGCCGAGTTGCTGACGTGGCATACCCAACATCAGAGAAAGATGTGATCTCCATCGTAGCGGGGGCCGCCATGGCCGGGAGGAAAATGAAGGTGGCGACGCGGTTTTCTCATAGTATACCGAAGCTAGTTTGCCCAGACGGGGAGGACGGTTTGGTCATTAGCACAAAATACCTGAACCGTGTTGTGAAAGTAGATGTGAAGACCTTAAGCATAACTGTAGAGAGTGGAGTGACGTTGCGGCAGGTGATAGAAGAGGCCGGCCGGGCAGGGCTGGCACTTCCTTACGCGCCGTACTGGTGGGGGCTCACGGTTGGTGGGCTCATGGCTACGGGTGCCCACGGGAGCACGCTGTGGGGTGGTAGGGGGAGTTCGGTCCACGACTATGCTGATGAAATCCGAATCGTGACCCCAACCGCGGCAGGGGCACGAGTTAGAGTTGTTAGGTCAGGTGAACCTAACCTTGATGCTCTTAAGGTGTCCCTTGGAGTTCTTGGGGTCATCACTCAGGTGTGTGTTAGTGCTCATTCTCTCTTTATTAGTGTCATCATCCATTTAAAAATCTAATCTAAACAAATATAATCTTGTTTCATTAAATTATACAACCATTATTTTTTAGTTTTAAAATGCATCAGAAAAAATAATTTTATTAAATAATATTATATAATTTTAATGCCTTAAAATATATTTATTTATTTGTATTCAATATATTTAATAATATTATTTAATATTGAATTGTTAAACAAAAAAAAACTATAAATTTTTTATATTAGTCTGATTTATGATCAATTTTACCGCAGAGGTGAATACACTTTTAATTACATATAATATCATAAATTTCTAATTTCTAATTCGCGTGTGCTACTTTAAACAATAATAAAAATCAAATATTTACAGTTTTTTTCAATTTATTAATTCAAAATCAAATTTCCTAAAAAAATGCGAGTAAACAAATAACATTATAAATAAAGCCTTTGCCTCCCATCCATTTCATGATATATATATGAATGGTGCATAAAATTAAGTTGAGAGTATAAATTATTTACGATATTTGGTTTGTTTATTTACAATTAATTGTTTTATATATAGGTGACGTTAAAATTAGAAGCATTATTTAAGCGATCCATAAGATATGTGACGAAGAGTGATGCAGAGTTGGGGGATGAAGCAACAAGTTTTGGGAATAAACACGAGTTTGGAGACATATTATGGTACCCTAGTCACCGAAAAGCTGTGTTTCGTCTAGATAACCGTCTTCCTCTCAATGCATCTGGAAATGGTCTCTTTGATTTCATTCCCTTTCGATCCACACTCTCCCTTGCAACTACATTAATCAGAATTACAGGTACCGTACTCAATTTACTCACTAAATGAGAATTAATGTAATGCTGTTATTGTGACATGATGAAACCCTCTTGAGTCTTGATTATGTTGTTTTTTTCAAGAGGAAAATCAAGAATCGTTGGACGACTCCATAGGCAAATGTGCTATCGCAAGTCTTACTACCTCTACACTTATTACCGCTGCTTATGGACTCACAAATGATGGTAATACATTACTTCAATACATACTCATCCTCAAATTTTTGGCTTTATCTCATTTTCGGTACATTATATTATTAAATTTTAGTATTTTAACTATACGTTTTTTACTTTTTAGTACCTAATTTTGCTTTTACTTTTAGGTATATCAACCATCCAAATTGTAATTATTCAATAATATATTACTCGATTCATTTAGTTAAGAGAGCATTAGCAAGAATTCATGCTAAACATGATCACCTAATATGAGAGACTATGTCTTCCACGAGTCTGTGTCTAATCAACCCTAGTCACATTGACAAATCAAAACACTAGATAGGTTATGGTTCATTTGGTAGAGTTAGAGGGCTTATCTAACTTGAGCTTATGCTAGACATGATCTCACAAAATGTCTAGCATGGGCACGACAAGATGGGACACTAGGTGAATCAAGTCACATGTTATTGAATATTCATACTTCTGATAGTTGAGAGACATAAACAAAACAAAATATTGAGATACTAAAAAATCAATGGTCGATAGTTAAAAAAACTAAAATAGCATGATTCACTTATTATTATGTTAAATTAGTTATAGACCCACTCGTTTGCATGTGATTTATTTAAATGCCCAAATTTTTTTTTATAATAAAATACTGATACATTTTGATACATCAACAATATAAAATATCGTCATTGACATTAACTTTTAATAAATAAACAAAATTACATTAAGTTGTTTACTCAGGGTTGATTAGAGAGTAAGTTATTTACAATTACAGTACATGAGATTGATTCTTACCTCCCTATTTTTTTTTTTTTTTCCGACAAAATACTATCAATAAAATTTTAAATTTCTATTATTTTTATTTTTTCAGACTCAACTTTCATTCTTTCCGATAAAATGTATTTGGTCGTTAAAAAAATGTATTTATAGATCAAATTATATTTTGTTCTCGAAACATATAAATTATATAAATAAAAAATCGAATTGATAATTTTTTGTTTGATATTTATTTTTATTATATTGGCCAAATAAAATAATCCATTATATGTATATATCACTGTAAGTGATGCTCGTATTTAGAATAAGATACTCTAAGATGAAGTGTTTTTTAATCACCAATTCACTAAGTAATTTATTTTTAGTACACCAAAAGACATAAGAATTGAATGATTTTGATTATATCAAATATTATCATAATTAGTTATCAATACCTATCATGTCACAGGGACTACACCTAGCTAGTGTAAACAAATTAAAAACATAAATAATATTAAAAATAATAATTCATACCCTGGCTTTAACCGACTTGGTCGAATGTTTTTTGTCAGCTCAATCTTGATATCACTTGGATGGGATAGTGATATATTGTATTTAAATAGAAAATATTTCATATTATATTTATCTACTTAAATGCAGGTGTTATCTTCACGGGATATCCCGTGGTGGGATACCACAACCGACTCCAATCATCCGGAACCTGCCTAGATAGCCCGCAAGACGCTCATATAACGTCTTGTCCGTGGGACTCAAAAATCAACGGCGAATTCTTCCACCAAACCACCTTCAGCATCGCCCTCTCTAAAGCCTCCGCCTTCATACAAGACGTCCAGAAACTCGTTGCAATCGAACCCCGATCACTCTGCGTAGTCGAACAGTACAACGGCATCCTACTGCGCTACGTCCAAGCTTCCACGGCTTACTTAGGCAAACAAGAAGACGCCATCGATTTCGACATCACCTATTATCGAAGCAAGGACCCTTTCGCGCCGAGGCTATTCCAGGACTTTCTAGAAGAGATTGAGCAGATGGGGGTTTTCAAGTACGGTGCTTTACCGCATTGGGGGAAGAACCGTAATGTTGCGTTTAAAGGTGTTGTTGGGAAATATAGTGGTGCTGCACAGTTTTTGAAGGTAAAGGAAGAATATGATCCTCTAGGGTTATTTTCTAATGAGTGGACGGATCAACTTCTGGGGCTGAGAGATGGGTTGATTGTGGTTAGAGATGGGTGCGCACTAGAGGGCCTATGCATTTGCTTTAAGGACACCCATTGTGCGCCCACCAAAGGCTATTATTGCAGGCCCGGAAAAGTTTATACAGAAGCTAGAGTTTGCACTCGACTCGTTTCCCATATGCTTTAACCACATGTTTGTTTGCATATAATACATACACGAATTAGTTCATAACATATTTGAATTGCACATTTTTTACCTAATACTCATTTAATACGTAGTTGCTAATAACTGTTAGGAAATAAGACGTACGCCTTAATCAACTGTCCCATAACTTCGAACTTATGAGTGAAAACTTTCGGTATACACTTAATCTCTTTTTAGGGTTAATAACTAAAAAACTGTCCAAGGTTTACCCTATGTTAAAATTAGGTGTCTGAAGTTTGAAATGTTAAAATAGAGTGTCCCAAGTTTCATTTTTGTTGAAATTTGGTGTCTCGGTGTGATTACTTTAGAGAAGTCAATTCCGACGAAACCGTTTGTCAAATTCGAGCTCTCATACACATTCCCTTCTCGTCATCTTGCCGGGACCGTCACCTAAAAAGTTGGTCACATCCGGGCAAGTAAATCTCGCTCTATTGTCCTTGGAAAATGGCTCCACACCACTCTTCTAGAAACTTTTTTTTTAATATTCAATTTTCAGGTGAAATTTGACAATTTTGTGAAAAGTAAAGAGTGATGGATTATGATTGGGTTGGTGGGTTAATGAAAATGATTGAATGGAGATGAAAAGACGCACAAAGACACCAAATTTCAACAAAAATGAAACTTGGGACACTCCATTTTAACATTTCAAACTTCAGACACCTAATTTTAACATAGGGTAAACCTTGGACAGTTTTTTAGTTATTAACCCTTTTTTTTTTTATACCCAACATATGTCATGTTTACCTATCGCACAGTCTTCACACATCTCATGTTTGACTTCAATGGGAGGCAATCCATTCACCCATCTTGAGCTTTGATAAGGTAAGTAGCCCCTTGAAGTTCAAGTGGCCAAATCTGTAATGCCAAAGCCATGATTCCTCCCCTATTTTCTCACTGCTAGCAAAGCTAACCTGCAAGTTTGCGACTTCTAAAGGAAACAACCTGTTAGTACTCATAGGGATTTCTATAATGGATCCCTTAGTCTCCTCAATTATCTCACATTTCTCCTTATCAAACCACACAGAGAAGTTTTTCTGAATTAACTGACCAACACTAAGCAAGTTAGTCTTAAGGTCTGGCACATATAGCACATCTGAGATGGTGTCAATGAAACCATTTAGTGATTTGATTTTAATATTAGCTCTCCCTTGAACTTGCACCGATGAGTTATCACCAAATGTCACCCTTGACTTGTAAGTCTCATCCAAGGAGGCAAACACATCTTTACACCCACTCATATGATTGCTACATCCTGTATCAATGAACCATACACCTGCAAATGTTAGTCCATCATTTTTTGTTTCTCTAGCCATCAAGAAGACCTCTTTTGATTCCTTATCCTCCAACTCAGCAAAATTCATCTGCTCTTGCCTTTCATTTGGCAAACTTGCAAAGCATTCTACCTTATAATGTCCAAACCGATGACACCTATAGCATTCAAGATTTGCTTTGCCATAACCTCTTCTACTCCTTTCTCTACCTCTATCACCAAAGCCTCTTCCTCTCTCTGTGAACCCTCTTCCTCTGTGAGGAAATGGTGAGTGAGTCCTGTCTTCATACTTCTCCAGTATTTGATTTGAGGATGAACTTTCACCCTGTTAAGAGTCGTTTCTTCTATATGATCCTTTTGCATATCCTCCTCTCTGGAACTGAGAGTTTCTCCCTCTTCCTCTAAAAGAGTGATGTCCTTTATGATACTCTGATTGTCCTCCCCCAACAGTGGTCTTCAAGGCACGATCTTCTGGTATTGAGATCCTATTTAACTTTTGCTCATAGATAACTAATGAACTTTGCAGTTCATCCAATGAGAGGGAGTCAATATCCTTGGCTTCTTCGATTGCACATACCACATAATCATATTTGGGACTTAGGGTTCTTAGAATCTTCTCCACTACTGAAGTTTCAGTCACAGTTTCACCAAACATCTTCATTTTATTGCTTATTTCAAGAGTTCTTGAACAATAAGACAGTACCTTCACAGTGTCCTTCATTTGGAGAAGTTCAAACTCCCTCCTAAGAGCTTGCAATTGAGCCCTCTTCATCCTGTCTGAGCCTATTCCCTTGGCTTTCATCGAGTCCCAAATCTCATTTGATGTATCCTTGTTAGTTATACTCTCCAATACAGACCAGTCAAGTGCTTGAAACAGCATGTTTTTTGCCTTCAAATCAACAAGCTCTCTGGCCTGCTTTTGCTATTCTGTGATATTAGCCACTGCAACTCCTTCTTCAACCACGTATCAATATTGCTTTGCTCTGAGTAATTTCTTCATGATCAAACTTCATTAATCATAATTTCCATTAAACTTGGGTATTGTCAACCCCACAAAAGCATCGTTGTCTCCCATTCTACAGAATAGTGAATACAAGAGTCGGTGAATTACAGGTGAACTTGACCATCCCCGTCGCTCATACCCTTAGTAAAATCCAACCGGTTTCCAAAGACGTGGTCACTGGGCCTTTTTGTTCAGCACTATACTCGTACGTCGGGAAGTGAGCATTGAGCCTGACCTTAGGTATTAGTTCTGAGTCCATGAGGATACTTCAGGTGCCTCTTCATAAGGCTCCTGGGACCAATCACACGCTCGAGGTGAAGAAGTTTGTGCCCGCTAGAATCACGAGGATTTCTTTCCTAGCACAACCGAGCTGTGACCCCGTGGTCGAACGTGGCACGCGTAGTTTGAAGCACGCGTCGATAGCATACCTGAACGTTTAAGTTCAAAGGAATGGGATATGTCAAATCATGTTATCGCAGATTCTCATCTTGCCCAGAATGTGGATTAATGATGAACGAAGTTCATCACGGTGATCTGCAAAACGAAGATCATATCGAGTTACTTCGACACTAGATGATCGTTTTGCGTAATCAGGTTTATCCCCCTGATTCTTAGCCAGCTAGTAGATGCCTCCCTCCACCGCAAGACGACCGTACCTGTGTGACAAGGTAAGACCCACATTCGACATAGTTTTGGCAGAGGATTCCGTCCTCCTACGACTTAGTTTATAGACCGAAAATTTGATGTAATCAAAACATTATGACGTCGATAGATCATAAACTCGATTGCAATTCTTTCGTTTCAAAAATGTAACTTCCGATTATCAAGATGTTATAACAGATACATGTCATATATAAACCCTACGCAATCCAAGCAATTATACATACTTTTCAAATATCTCCCTGCGTAGTGGTTTAGTCAATGGGTCCGCAATCATATTATCAGTGGACAAGTATTTTATAGTGATTATATGTCTTCTACCATAGATTTAGCATAAAAATATTTCACATTTTGGTCGTACTATGGTACTTCGGATTTTTTACTGCCGCAAAGCTGCTTGACTGTCAGAGAACACCTTCACAGGTTTACTCCCGACATCACCATCTAGCAGTGCAGTAAGAAGCCCTTTTAGCCAGACCGCTTCCTGTGCGTTCTTAGAGAGAGCTATGAATTCTGATTCCATCGTTGACAGCGTGACACAAGTTTGCTTCTTGCTCGTCCATGAAATGGTGGCATTAGCAAGGAGAAACACTCCTCCAGTGGTGGACTTACGATCATTCGGATCGCCACCACGGTCGGCGTCACTGTAACCGGTCAATTCTAACTTCCCGCCCTCATAGCACAACGCATAGTCGGCAGTACCTTTCAGATAACGAATTATTCGTTTTACAGCCTTTAAATGTTGATAGCCAGGATCTGATTGGAAACGTGCTACTAGGCCCACGGCGTAACAGATATCCGGACCGGTGCATTGCTCGGCGTACATCAAACTACCAACCATACTCTGCACCCTTCATCTGTTCACTCTCTGCCAGGTTCTTGGGGCCGTCACGTTTTGACAGTGCGCACCCAAACACCACCGATGTATCCACAGGTTTGGTATCTTGTAATCGGAACCTTTTCAACAGCTTGTTGATATAGGCTTCTTGAGACAGACATAATTTTCGGGTAGCCTGATCTCTAGCAATCTTAATGCCTAAGATATACGTGGCTTCTCCCATGTCGTTCATCTCAAATACAGATGCTAACCAGGACTTTGACTTATTCGTGAAACTCATGTCGTTTGCAGCAATAAGTATGTCGTCCACGTATAAGGTTAAGATGACATACTTAGACCCGGAGGTCATATAATACACGTACAGATCCTCGTGAAGATTCATGAATCCATTTCCTAAGATTTCCTTGTGGAATCTGCGGTACCATTGCCGTGACGACTGTTTAAGATAGTAGATGGACCTTTGGAGTTTACAAACTTTATGTTCGTTACAAGGAGTAATGAAACCCTACGGCTGCTCCATGTAGATCTCTTCCTCCAGGTTTCCGTGGAGGAATGTAATCTTAACATCCTTTTGGTGCAACTCGAGATCGAGACTTGCGACCAGGACCATAAATGGCCCTAACCGTGATTTCACGCACAGTCAGTGAGTTCGTATTTGTCAAAGTCCACTCCGTGAAATCGGGTAAGTCCTTTTGCAATAAGTCGGTTTATCCGACCTTTTCCATCAGCGGTGAGCCTTCTTTCAGGGCTCACCTTATCCTTGTGCCCCTGTGGTTAGCAGGTAAATCATTTATAGACTATAATGGCATTCATTTAGGGCGATCTCTCTCTTTTATTTTTTCATCCATTTCTCCACTTGAGGTCTTTCCAATGCTTGTCAATAGTTATTAGAGTTAGGTTTTCACCCTACTCGATGGGATACTTCTTGGAGAAGTTCGATGCCTTTGACTTTTTTCTAGGCTTGTTTATCCCATCTTTAGTCTGAACGTCTCTCCCACTCGGAATAATGCCTCTTATCAGAGCATCCCTTCCATTGGGAACCATTCTCCCACTCAGAACAATGATTTTTATCAGAGCATCGTTTCCATTGGGAACAAGAGCACTGCTAGAACTTTGACCTACAACTTTCCTTTGACAACCTCTTGGTCTCGGGGTTTCACTTCCGAGATGAATTCTTTGATCACTAGGATTTGGAACCAAGTTTGGTCGGTTCACTCCCACTGGAAACAATAAGTAGTTTAGGTAGTTGTGTCATTCATGGTTCAACAATTTGACCATCAAGTTCAACTTGATTCGTCTCAACAGCAACAGTGATTATGTGTGGTAGGGTTTATTCCTCCCACTGGATTTATTATGAAAATGTCTCCATTCTCATTTACCATATTATTCACTTAAGTTGCTGGTTTCAAATCTCTCCCACTCGAATTAAGTGGGACCTGATTGTCAATGATATCCTGCTCCGTTTTGATCAAGACTACGTTATTTTTTTTTCTGAAACTGTCCATGCATTGGAAAATTCATCCTCTTAGTGATGTAATGTCTCATGTTCGACCACGACACCATTTACTCCAAGCTTTAAACATGTATTTTCTAAGAGTAGGAATCGAACTCTTGTCCTAAGTACGTGTTTAGCGCGCATTTTAATGTCGCCTAATGATATGATTTAACTCATCATCATCCTTTAGCTTCTAATGACGGTGTGTCTTACCGATTCATTGGAACACAGTTTTACATGTATGTGAATCATCTATCATCATCCCATAGGGAACGTCTGATAGAGTGGCTCCAACATTATGGATATAAACTGTGCTACTTGAAGTGTGTTATTTAATTTGAATGCCTAGCCTGACTTATCGTTCAAGACGTTTGGAAGGAAAATCGTTTAACCGACTTCATCCTTTTTCATTTGCAAACTTATCTCAGAGGTTTTATCCCATCTTTGAACTGAACATCTTAGGTTTTCACCTTATGCGTCATTTGATACTCTTACAAGGTCGTGGTGGCTTTCCAAGCCTACTTCGTACCATTGTAGATGTTATCAATAAGTTATTTCCGAATGAATGCAAACGAAAAATTCAGCACTTCATTATTCAAACACTTCATCATTAAATTCGTATTTTGAAACGATGTGTTCCGTGTTTCGTGGTCCACTTGCGAGAGGCGCAATTTACTCTAGTTTTAACCCTTGGTTAAATCGTTTCATTTCTGAATTTAATTTTCATTTAATCCATTCGATTTCAAACATGATTAACATTACATTTTATTTCATTCAATGGAGTAATTTATAAAGCAATATATAAGCAATGCATCAAACAGCTAATTAAAAGGATCGAATAGCTTGAGGAATGGTAATCAATACTATGACCGAGCATTTGTTACGTGCTAAAAAAAACAAATGTTTCCTATGTTTCCAGGAACATTATTATCATCATGTATCTTATATTGAAAATCAAGAAGAGGTTCATTTAGCAAAGCAAATAAAGATAAAGTCTTTCATTCAATCTTTATATCTTCGGGGCAAGTTCCTCAGGTTTGTGCTTGTTCTCCTTCTCGGTTCTGTAATCCATTAAGATAAACTGAATTACTCTCGAGTTAAGGAATCCTCGTGATTCTGGCGGACCCAAACTTCTTCACCTCGAGCGTGTGATTGATCCCATGAGCCTTATGAAGAGGCACCTCACTCGGAAGTTATATCTAAGGTCAGGCCCAATGCTCGCTTCCCGGCGTACGAGCGTAGTGCTGAACAAAAAGGCCCAGTGACCACGTCTTTGGAAACCGGTTGGGTCTGACTAAGGATATGAGTGATGGGGATGGTTAAGTTCACCTGTAATTCACCGACTCTTGTATTCACTAGGTGGCCACCAATCAGATATTAGTTGAAGATTGTGAATACTTGTACGGATGCCTTGGAGAAGTGTTCCTATGTGGAAACTAGGAAATAGGAGAATTAACAGTTGACCTAGGATACAACGCGGTACAATATAAATGTTGTTTATAACAGGTTGATTGGAGAAAAGAGAATCAATGTTCCGTGGGCACTACAATACTCCTAACAGATGAGTAGCACGATGCCCGTCGTATCCGCCGGTCGCACGACAAACCTCATATGAACTATTCGAAAGCAAGGAGCAGATCGAAGGAGTAAAATGTTGATGCAGATTTGGACGACAATACATTAACAGGCACCCTCCCATTCTGGCGAGTGGGAGCTATAGGCATATGGTGATGGGCGTTGTAATTGGTAGCCCATAATATGTATAGTTTACCTAAGGAAATTAGGTAAATGTCACATTAGGGTAATTGGGCTAGACCCAAATCCCAATTGACATGAGAGGCCCAGATTATGGGCCTCCCCTATGCATGGCCGGCTGAAATACCTAGGGTGGGCAAAGTGGACATTTGTCCACTTTGCTCCTCCTATAAATACATGGTGTTAGGGGTTTTTTAAGGTTAATCACTATTTCTGTTAGCATATGGTGACGTGACGCCGTAATAGGAGCCCGTTAATTAAGTGAATTGCCTAAGTTAATTAGGTAATTGTCAATTTGGGCTAATTGGGCCAAACCCAATTAGTAATTGACAAGGGAGGCCCAAAATGGGCCTCCCCCTTAACATGCATAGTTCGGCCGCCCCCTTTATACCACATTGGTTGAAGTTGCCTTTTGGCAACTCCACCAATACTATATATAGGGGTGTCTGTTAAGGGTTTACTCACTCATAAAGAATCTCCATTAAGAACACTTGTTTCCCTTAGTTAAATTTCGGCACCGTCACATCTGGTCTGAGGTTCCATCTCCGTTGAAGAATCGATCAGAGGTCTTGTTGTGGAGCTACATCGCGTGGGACTTCTTCTAACGAAGAACTTGCACGTGGTTCCAACCGGAGGATCAGAACTTCCTCCACATCGTTCTTGGGCAGGAAAGCTAAAAGGTATGTGTACTAATTCCGCTGCGTAGATTAGATTTCTTGCGAGTACACGTTTAGCATTCCGTAGTATTACGTTCCCGTAATCCAACAGTGGTATCATAGCCAGGTAGGAGTTCTTAAAATTTTGATAAACTGATGTTCTTGATGTTCATAAAAACCGATTTTTTGATGTTCATGAACACCATGAAGAATCCGAAATTTTTAAGTAGATTTCATGTGTTTGATCTTTAAAAACTTAAAATTTCAAATTTACATGTTTTTCTATATCAAAACCGAATTTTTCATGATCAATTTAAGTTTGATGTTCATGATCTTCAAGAACACCATGAGTTTTATCAAGAACATGTTTTGGATCCATGATCAAGTTAGAGTTTGATCTTAAAATTTGACAACTTTTCCAATTTTCTTGTTAGTGCCGAAAATTCCTAGGAGTGTTTTAGGTAAAAAATTTAATTTTCTTGGCCACCAAGAAATTAAAAATTCGGCACAATCTATAATAGATATAGGTTGCCATTTTTTAATTTTATTAATAGGTAACTATATCTAGAAGTTGGAAATAAGGATAGGTTCTAATATAATATTGTAAAATATATTAACTATCAATATATATGGATTAAAATAGGGTTAATATATATATTGATAGATTTAGTTACTATTAAACAATTAAGAATATATATTGTCTACATATTTTAATCCCTAAAAGATATATTCGATAATATTTTATATATACATATATATATATATATAATTCGGTTGAAAATATATTAATATATATATATCATAAAGATAGAATCTTGACAATATTTATATATATATATAAAAAGATATATATAAGTACCGAATTTATATGTATATATATATAATTCGGCCAAAATCGTATATTCATATATATTTATATTGTTGATTGATTTACATCTCAAAGATAGAATCTTGACAATATTTATATATATATATATATATAATATATATACATATGTCGAATTTATATATATATATATAAGCATTATTGTAAATTATTTCATATAATTAACAATTATTGATGGCTAAGTTAACTTTTATGGTGGATTTTAAACCCTACTTAGCCTATAGAATTATTTCGGCCGAACCCTAGGGTTCATGGGCCGGTCCAATTGCTAAACCAGATCGGGATAAACCTATCCGGGTTTTCTTAATCGGGTCGGGTCGGACCATAGTAACTAAATTGTACCTAACCGGTTTTGAGTGATAAACCGAACCACTATCTTATTTTATTGAACTGTTTCGGACCAAACCGGAATTTTTAAAAACAGACCGAGTTGAACCGGATTTTAAAATTTGGACCGAACCTCTTTAAAATTTTCGGAAATTTTAAATTGTTCAATAAAATAGGATGTCAAATTTTAACCAAAATATTTTCGAAATTTAAAATTAGCCTAAACAGTGCTCTTAGGGTTTGTGTTTTAATACAAGGTTTCAATCAAAACCCTAATGCCTGGTTTCGATTATGGGGATGGATCTCGGACTTGCATGTTTTTGGGACTGGATTAAATTAGTGGGCTGATTTGCAATTGTTTACTTTCTGCATCAGATATTTTGATATAATTAGAATTGTCGTCTTGACTTAGTCAAGCTAGCTGATATTATATTGCGAACATTGAGCTCTGGGATTTAAATATATGGTTTGCGCAATAGGATAGACATGCTATGCTGATTGAAAGTGCCTAGAATCTATGTCTAGAAATTCGCATGATTGATTGTAAGCATGAATTGCAAAACAACCCCTAATATTTTCAAAGCGTTTTATAAAACCGAAAATTTCAGTCGCCAATTATGCATGATGTGTGCGAATGTTGCATGTTTTGACGCGTATGCTAGGATGTTCATGATAGAACGCATGTGATAATTTAATTTACGTAGAATTATATATGCTAGGAACATTAGACGCATGACGCGTAAGCATGTTGTGTTCGATATTTATGGCATGATATGATGATTTGCTAAATGTAGTTGAATTATAAATATGCATGCGTAAATTATCGGATAATTTTACAAAATTATAAGGGCCTTGGGAAATCCAAGATCGGGTATGCTTATTTAAAAATTCATGTTCCGGTAATTTGCAATAGAATAACCGTTTTCAAAAGACTGATCTATTAGATTGAAAACGACAATAGTGTGAATTCTTTCACGACACCCCCTTCCTCGGTTTACTGAAGGTTGGTTTGGTTTAGTGACTGAAGAATTACTATTCGTCGTATTCCATCATAATAGATAATCAGATGTTTGCAATTCTATCAAAATGTTGTTCTCTTCCTAAACTTTGCATGATTGTCAATGTGTTAATAGATGGTTGCAACTAGCAATGTCATTCCCCAGTTGAATAAGGGAATAAGATTGAATAGCGGTAATTATAAAATATGGAATAAACGAGTTAAGATGATAATCTCTGAAATAAGAGGTCTGGAGCATTTGACCACAAAACGAACTAGGCCTGAGGGAGACCTCACAGATGAGCAAAAGACGTTCTATGATGAATGGGATGTCAAGGATCATGATGTTCGTTCCACCTTGCTCTCTATGCTGGAAGACGAGATTCTCTATAGGTTTGACCATTTGGGGACTGCCAAGGACCTATGGGATGGTCTTAAGGCAACATTTGGTGTCTACACCATTGCCCAAAAGAGAGCATTAAACATCGCTCTTGAGACCTATAAGAAGAATCCCAAGCATACGATAAAAGATCATATTATGCATATGTGTAACTTGATCGCTGAGCTTAAGGAAGCAGGTGAAAACCTGTCTGAGGAACAACAAATCAACTACATGATCCGCTCTTTACCCGACTCTTGGAATATCATGAAAATGAACCTTACCCATGCTATCCATCTCGATACTCTCGAGAAGGTACAAGTTCATCTTGAGCTGGAGGAAGATAGACTCAAGGCTGAAAAGTCTAGATCTGAAATGCATATTGCATCCTCCGCTCCAACCGAACAAAAGGGGAAGCGCAAGAGAAAGGGAAAAAGCTCTCAGAACAAAATTGAGAAGTTTGTGGCGAACAAATCCCAGAAGAAGTTTAAACGTAAACAATCTGGTGGTAAGAAAAAGCAAGCAAAGCAGACACGTAAAGAGGAAACTCGAACGTGTTTCAGGTGTGGCGTGAAAGGACACCTGGCTAATGCTTGCACTAATCCTCCTAAGGTACGTAAAGAGAAAAGATGAAGAAAATCATTCATTCTCTTTTGCTTCTAATCACTAGAGAGTAATTCATTTTCTTTTGAATTACAGAACCGAGAAACAGAAGCAACGACCTGATCGAGGATGCCCCAGAAGAATAAAGATGGAATGAGAGATTCTTTATCTTCAGATTTGCTAAAACATCTACTTTTATTTTTGTTTGAAAATACTCTTAAATAAGTTTCTTGGTGGAACACATTATTTTCCGAGTATTTACTAATACTTGAATTGAGTATTGAATTTATCATCGTTCGTTTTTATCATATTCACGCT
This sequence comes from Clarkia xantiana subsp. parviflora, assembly GCA_036873135.1. Lineage (NCBI taxonomy): Eukaryota > Viridiplantae > Streptophyta > Magnoliopsida > Myrtales > Onagraceae > Clarkia > Clarkia xantiana. The sequence goes on along the minus strand of JAPTYO010000012.1, from coordinate 9,925,471 downwards.
ATTCAACACATTGCTCAAGCATCCTTATTTGTTAAAGTACTCCATTATAGTTTGTATCCCAAATAATGTGCTTCTTTTAAAACCGATCTTGCTTTTAAATTTGGAGACTAAAACGTTTCTCAAAACTGTTAGGTTCCGAGTCTAGGGTCAACGGGCGGTCGACTCAAGTCTCGTTCCTCACTGGAGATGTTGTGGATCCGGTGCTCTCGGGTTGTGCTGTCCTAGCTTGCGTCCTTTCGTCCTTAGCTTCTCTTCTCCTCTCGCCCTGCAAGAGGGGCAATACCAGGCACAGAGGGGGGGGGGGGGTTGGTGCCTGATGAACCCTCTCCGATGCCTAAGTCAGTGCGGTTTTTAGAGAGATAAAGCTAGAGAGATGTCAGAGCAAAATTATGCAACTTGCCAAGATGATCAAATGAATAGTGGAGGTGTGGTATTTATAGGCAACGGTGTCATTAAGGTGGCTTAATGACATCGTTAACCTTTAAACACAGTTAATTAACCTTTAAACACATAATTAAGACCTTAGGATACGGAGAAGGTTGGCGGAATAAACCGAGTATGGGAGTCCGAGAATGGTGCCGGGGCCCTTGGGGGGGAGGAGAATCCGACCCCCAAGGGTAGGGGTTGGGTGAGGCCACCCAACCCCTCCTAGGGGAGGTCGGGTGTGGCCACCCGACCTCACCTAGGTGAGTCTAACTTGGCCGGACGAGCGCTTCGGCCTCGTCCGGACCGTTGGTGTTTTCGCGAAGTGTTCGGGTTAAAGTTTCGATTTACAATCATTAACGGGGTGATAAAAATAAAACGATTCGGAAGTCAACGGGTTCAAATTGGGCGTATATCCATCACATGCCCCCGAGTCAACCAATGGCCTAACCCTTGATTGACTCTATTTCAGGATGGTACGACACGCGCAATTTGAAACCGGGGTTTTACCTTTCGTTTGAATTCTTGCTTACCCATGGATGCGTGCCTCTGACTCTGCCCCCTGCCTTATGAGATAGAGGAATTGTAAACGTCAGAGTAGCACGGACGTGTGTCTAAGCACGCGTCCGTCTGAGGTGGGAGTAATAAATCTATCTTTGCTACGGGCGTATACTCGAAAAATACACGCTCGCATAAGGATGCAATACGAATACAACTAAGTGATTCATGCTTCAATTTCATGCCGTGATTTGCCTAAGTGGGGAAAAATTTCAATTTTGGTCCGAAATTTCTCTAAGTATGGGATACTAGAAAATAAACCTATGGGATGTTAACTATGGTGAGTGTGAGTTTAACCGTGGTTAATGGGAACTAGTTTTTGAATCTGTCCCTTGAAATTTTCTTTTCTAAAAATCAACGGTGTTGATTTGGCGGCTTTGGAAAAACCCTAATCCTTTGTACTATAAAAGGGTAAGTGATTACCTCATTCTCGTTGTCCTTTTCTCTTCTTTTCTTTTTGACGGTGGGATTTCTGGTCGGACTTAGTTCTCGGGGCGCGGGTCACATTGAGGTACGTGTTTTTTCTCTTGTGTAAGCATTGCTTTTGGGGGACTTAATCCCGCTTCTCCTCCAATCGTTTCCTTACTTGTCTCGTTTTTGATTTGTGGGTCTTCATGGTAATATAGTCCTGTTTGGTTCATCCTTTTTCCATCTTCTTGCCCTCATGTTTCCACTTACTGGCGCGCGAGGTCTTCTATATTGGGATTATGACTATCTCCCTTTGCCCCCTGTCTCTGCCTGTTGGCTAGTGGGGTCTCTCTATGTTAAGGGTTACAACTATTTCCCCTTGCCCCCCTGCCTCTGCCTGTTGGCCAGTGGGGTCTCTCTATGCTGGGGGCTATAACTATTTCCCCCTGCCCCCTGCCTCTGCCTGTTGGCCAGTGGGGTCTCTCTGTACCCTCTTTCTATTTTTCTTGGGCTAAGCTTGCGTTTTTTTCGATCGACAGATTTCCCCGTTGATTGATGAGGAGTAAGAGGCCAGTACGGGTGGGAGTAGTTAACCCCGGGACCGGACCTTCGATTGCAAAAAGATCGGTTTTTTATGGTGCGGGGAGGTGTCCTCTAATTGGAGGTAAGGGCGGTGGCGATGTTAGGGTACCATCTTCTTTCTATATTGATGCCCCCCAATCGAGGGTCCGGGAGCCATCTTTTCCTTCTTCTTTGTTTGGTAAGTCCTTGGATGCCTGAGTTTCCTTAGTGTATATTGGTGTTTACTCTATACCTTGTTGTAGGTAGACTTCGTCTTCCGCGTTTGAGTCGGAAGGAGTTATCTCGTCCTCCTGTTGATGGAATTGTTGGATCTGAATGGGCGCCTTACTATGGGCGTGGGGCTCGTTTTGACAATCAATCTTCTTTGCAAACTCCTGAGGTTGGAGTTCGTGTTCTGCAGTCTGCTGTTCCTCCTGTTGATACGTGTGTCCCCTTCTAAAGGGTTGGAGGCTACTTATGAATTGGCTCGTGATGTGTTGGCTTTCTATGCTTCTGTAACTTTTCTTAGTCGTGTTATCCTTTAGTACATTTCTCTTTCGTATGTTATCTGTCTCATCCTTTGTTTTTGTCGCAGGGTATTGCCGACCTTGTTAATTTGTCCACCCTTGTTGTTGATCTTGCTGAGGAGAAAAAGGTGCACGAGGACACTTGTGTCTCCCTTAACTCCAAGCTTGTTAGTTGTTTGGAGCATAGTCGTATCACAGATTTGCAGTGCCGAGATTTGGAGAGTCGTATTGCCTTTCTTAAAGAAGAGATTGAAACGTTGAGACAAAATTCTTATCGCGATGAAGTACTTCGGGCTGCTGAGTTGGTTTCCCTTGAGGAGATGTTTCGTGTGGAGTCGAAAGGGTGTGCTATCGCTGAGTATAAGGCTTCTTCCTCTTATCAGGCTGCTATCGATGTTCGCTGCTCTGTGGCTAAGCGTATTTCTTTAAAGGAGATTCTCGAGCGTATGTACATGATTGCTCCTGACTTTCCTTTTTCTCAGCTTGGTGATTTGTCTGACTTCGCTGTTAGGCATATTGCGAAGATGAGGAAATAGTATACCTATCTTTTGTGGTGGTCTCGCGAGTTTGTGACTTGAGGTTCTTCTTGTGGTGTCTTCTTACTACTGCTTTTGTTTGTGGGTTGCGGTTGTCTTTAGAGTTTGAAACTCCACCTTTCCTAGTTTTGCCATCTTTGTTTGATACACTTATCTTTACTCATGGTATACGTGGCAGGGTGATTAATTATCTCTCTTCTCATGATAACTTCCTATGCCTTAGTGTGTAGTTCTTTGGTTATGGACCCTTCCCTTGGTGTGTTTCCTTTACTTATCCTTCTTCTGTGTTTTCCTTCATGCCATACCTGCTATTTCATCAAGAAAAAACATTATATGTTCTTCATATCACTTTACTTTGAAATTACTTTCTAATGAGACCCTTCTTAGTATGGTGTAGTGCTCTCTTCTGATACCCTTTGAACGGTATGTATGGTATTGCTAGACCAAAGATACGCTCTTGGTGGGCGTCGAATCTGTTCACGAGACAGGCTCTCGGAGGGCACTTAACGTTTCACAGGATAGGCTCCCGGAGGGCACAAGTTAGACCAAAGATACGCTCCTGGTGGGCGTCGAAATCTGTTCACGAGACAGGCTCTCGGAGGGCACTTAACGTTTCACAGGATAGGCTCCCGAAGGGCACAAGTTAGACCAAAGATACGCTCCTGGTGGGCGTCGAAACTGGTAGTTTGAAATCTACCTCAAGATACGCTCTTGGGGGCGTCGAATCTGGTAGTGTTTTTTCTACCTCAAGATACGCTCTTGGGGGCGTCGAATCTGGTAGGTTGCAAATCTACCTCAAGATACGCTCCTGGGGGCGTCGAAATTCGTAGTTTTTGGAAACCACTCTCAAGATACGCTCTTGGTGCGTCGAAGGTCGTAGTGTAGAAACTACTCTCAAGATACGCTCTTGGGGGCGTCGAAGGTCGTAGTATGAACACTACTCTCAAGATACGCTCTTGGGGGCGTCGAAGGTCGTAGTATAGAAACTACTCTCAAGATACGCACTTGGGGGCGTCGAAAGTCGTAGTATAGAAACTACTCTCAAGATACGCTCTTGGGGGCGTCGAAGGTCGTAGTATAGAAACTACTCTCAAGATACGCTCTTGGGGGCGTCGAAAGTCGTAGTATAGAAACTACTCTCAAGATACGCTATTGGGGGCGTCGAAGGTCGTAGTATAAAAACTACTCTCAAGATACGCTCTTGGGGGCGTCGAATCTGTTCGCGGGATAGGCTCCCGGAGGGCACAGGGTTCGTAGTTTTAGAACTACTCTCAAGATACGCTCTTGGGGGCGTCGAATCTTGTTTGAGTTGCTGGAAGGCTTCCTCACATCTTGGTGTCCATTCGAATTTCTTGTTTGCCCTTAGTACCTCAAAGAAGGGTAATGCCTTGTCTCCTATTTTGGATAAGAATTGGTTAAGGGCTGCCAACCTCCCGTTCAGTCGTTGAACCTTTTTGTGCTTCGTAGGTGACTGCATTTCTTCAATTGCCTGGAGTTTTTCGGGGTTTACCTCTATGCCTCGCTGGCTTACCATGAAGCCTAAAAATTTCCCTGATTGCACCCCAAATGCGCATTTTTTCGGGTTTAGACGGACTTGGTATTGCCTCATCCTCTCAAACGTTGAGCGAAGGTTCTCCACATGGTCTTTCTTCTCTTTGGATTTGACTATCATATCGTCCACATATGCCTCCATTGTCTTTCCTATCATGTCCCCGAAGATTTTGTTGACCATTCTTTGATATGTCGCTCCAGCATTTATGAGTCCGAAAGGCATCACCGTGTAATGGTATATCTCGCTATCAGCGTAGAATGCTATGTGAGGGGCGTCCTCAGGGGCCATTTTTATCTGGTTATATCCTGAGTATGCATCCATGAAGCTCATTAGTTGGTGACCTGATGTTGCATCCACTAACTGATCTATTCTTGGTAGCGGATATGAGTCCTTAGGGCATGCTTTGTTTAGGTCGCGATAATCGATGCACATTCTCCAACTTCCTCCCGCCTTCTTTACCAGTACTGGGTTTGCCACCCATGTTTGGAATCTAATCTCCTTGATGAAATTTGCCTTCAATAGCTTTTCCACTTCTTCCTGGATAGCTATCTTTTTGCTTCCTCCCATTGGCCTTACCTTTTGTGTTATTGGTCGCGTTGCCGCGTCTATATTGAGCTTGTGTGAGATTACTTCTTCTGATATTCCTGGCATATCGCTTGGTGACCAGGCGAATAGATCCTTGTATTCCCTTAGTGAAGCTACTAAGTGGTTTTCCTCTTCCCGAGATAAGGCGGTCCCGATTTTGGCCTTCCTATCGGGTTCTTCTATGAGTATTTCTTTTAATTCCTCCATGGGGGCTGGTCTTCCGTGATCTTCTCTTGGGGCCTCGTCTATTGGGAGGACCTCTCTTGTTTTCTTTTTCTTGCTCAGTGCGATCCTTGCACATTTCCTTGCTGCCTTCTGGTTACCCTTTACTTCCCCTATTCCTTGGCTTGTGGGGAATTTCATTTTCTATGTAGTGTTGATGGTACCATACCCCACTTGTTGATTGTAGTGGTACCCAGGACTCCATTGTATTCCTCCATTTCTTCTGTGATGATGAAAGGGACATCGATTTTTAACTGCTTCTGGCCTACCCCCAATGTCACGGGTAATGTGACTGCCCCCAGTGGGTATGTTGGTTCTCCTGAAAATCCCACCAAGGGGGAGTGAACCTGTTTTATGCTCCTTGGCCTTACTCCCAGAATGTTGAGGACTTTCTTGCTAATGATATTGGGTGAGCTTCCACTGTCTACCAGGATTCTTCCAATGTCCATGTCAGTGATCTTCATTGTTATGACCAGGGCATCCTTGTTGTCTGGTAACACATGCTCCATGTCTCTTCTTGAAAATTGTATTATATCTTCTCTCTTTCCTTCTGCTTGTTCTTCCTTTGGTTTATGGTCCTCTAACTGTGCCATATACGCTTCCCTAGCATTCGCTGACTCTCCTCCAGCTTCATAACCTCCATGAATGACATATACGCCTGCCATCTAGCTGGTGATAATTAGGCTTTCTATTCGAAACCCACGGACGGCGCCAAGTGTTAGGTTCCGAGTCTAGGGTCAACGGGCGGTCGACTCATGTCTCGTTCCTCACTGGAGATGTTGTGGATCCGGTGCTCTCGGGTCGTGCTGTCCTAGCTTGCGTCCTTTCGTCCTTAGCTTCTCTTCTCCTCTCGCCCTGCAAGAGGGGCAATACCAGGCACAGAGGGGGGGGGGGGTGGTGCCTGATGAACCCTCTCCGATGCCTAAGTCAGTGCGGTTTTTAGAGAGATAAAGCTAGAGAGATGTCAGAGCAAAATTATGCAACTTGCCAAGATGATCAAATGAATAGTGGAGGTGTGGTATTTATAGGCAACAGTGTCATTAAGGTGGCTTAATGACATCGTTAACCTTTAAACACAGTTAATTAACCTTTAAACACATAATTAAGACCTTAGGATACGGAGAAGGTTGGCGGAATAAACCGAGTATGGGAGTCCGAGAATGGTGCCGGGGCCCTTGGGGGGGAGGAGAATCCGACCCCCAAGGGTAGGGGTTGGGTGAGGCCACCCAACCCCTCCTAGGGGAGATCGGGTTGGCTGACCCGATCTCCCCTAGGGGAGGTCGGGTGTGGCCACCCGACCTCACCTAGGTGAGTCTAACTTGGCCGGACGAGCGCTTCGGCCTCGTCCGGACCGTTGGTGTTTTCGCGAAGTGTTCGGGTTGAAGTTTCGATTTACAATCATTAACGGGGTGATAAAAATAAAACGATTCGGAAGTCAACGGGTTCAAATTGGGCGTATATCCATCAAAAACCACGATTTTTAACCGGGTATGCGCGAGGCGCACGTCACCTCGAAAGACGGGACACATCGTTTTAAAATACGAATTTAATAATCAAGTATTTTTATGAATGCGGATTTCGTTTGTAATTCTTCAGATATAACTCCTTGATAACTACTTATGATTTTATAAGCCTTCCAGCTACTACAATCTAATTAGAATATCAACCATGGTATTAAAAGCGACAACTTAAATGCATGGTCCATAAGATAGATAAATCTATGGATGAGTTAAATAAACGAAAAGAAGTAGTCGGTAAAACGACTCTCCCACCATTAGCCTTGAACGAAGAGTTTGGCTAAAAGCATTCATTAAACACTTCAAGAAACATAGTTCAGAATTACATAATGTTAGAGTTGCACATTAATTGTTCCTGCGGGATGAGATTAATTTAACTCACATTAATGTAAAACACTATGTTCTGACAAAATCGGTTAACACGTCACCATAAAAGCTAATGAATGATTCGGGTAAAACCTTATCACAAAGACGCATTAATTTGCGCATTAAAACGAGTATTTATTAAGAGTAAGCACTACTCTCGGAGAATACGAGTTTTAAAATTAGCTTGAAACAATGGTTTCGTGGTCAAACATGGCACATTATAAAGGTTTGATGATGGATTTCCAACGCTTTGCAGAACGAACAAGCTAGTACTGATTAAGTTAACAGATGGTTGATGGAGATTCTCAGGTCCCACTTACTTCGAGTGGGAGAATTGATGATTGATTTGATAAATGATGATGGAAACGTCTTCATAATAAATCCAGTGAGAGAGCTCACTCCCCCTCACACATAATCATCACTAAATTTCAAAATGCGAATCAAGTCGGACTTGATAATCATGATAATGAACTATTTCAACTACCCATTTTTCCTAGTGGGAGTGGAACAACCAACTTGGTTCCAGATCCTGGTGGTCGAGGAATACATCTCGGAGGTAGAATTCCGAGACCGAGAGGATATTCCAAGTAAGTTCAACCACCACCATTGTTCCCAGTGGGAGTAATGCCCCAATAAGAAGCATTTTTCCGAGTGGGAGTAACGATCAGACTAAAACATGGGATTAACGTGCCTAGACATAGTCAAAGGCAACAAACTTCTTTCGAGAAGTATCCCATCAAGCGAGATGTGTTAAACATCTTGATGTTCGTTCTTGAACCAGTGACGGTTCAACAAGCAAATGAAGGACCTTAAAACGAGGGAATTGAGGAAAACAATGGAGTATGAAATTGCCTAATTAAGAACTAATTCAGTTTTAGTCTTTAGTTGATTTATCTATTAACCATAGAACTACAAAGTGAAATCTTAGAATTCACTTCTGGTGGAAATTTTGAGTGGTGCAAAACTCGAATAATTACGAAAGGATATACCCAAATTCACGGAGTGAACTTTGATAAAGACGGACTCACCGACTATGCGTTACACCATAGTCAGGGTCGTCCTTGCCCATGACTGCAAGTCTCGAACTCGAGCATGCATCAAATGGACATTAAGACCAAACCTCTCCAAGTAAAACTGGAGAAAGAGATCTATATGGAGCAGCCGTAGAGTTTCATTACTCCTGGCAAAGAACGCAAAGTTTGCAAACTCCAAAGATCTATATACGGTCTTAAACAATCGTCTCGGCAATGGTATCGCAGATTCCACGAGGAAATCGTTGGAAACGGATTCGTGAATCTTCACAAAGATCCCTGCGTATACACTAAGACCTCCGGGTCTAAGTATATCATCATAACACTATACGTGGATGAATACTCATTGCTGCGAACGATATGAGTTTCATGAATAAATCAAAGTCCTGGTTAGCATCAGCATTCGAGATGAAAGACATGGGAGAGGCCACGTACATCTTAGGCATCAAAATTGCCCGAGATCGTGCTGCCCGGAGATTATGTCTATCTCAGGAATCATATATCAACAAACAGTTGAAAAGATTCAGAATGCTGGATGCTAAACCCGTGGATACGCCGGTTGTGTTCGGGTGCGCGCTATCGAAGTGTGATGGCCCGAAAAACCAGCAGGAGCGTGAACAGATGAAGAATGCAGAGTATCTGAGCATGGTAGGGAGTCTAATGTACGCCGTGCTCTGTACTCGGCCAGACATCTGTTACGCTGTGGGCCTAGTAGCAAGATTCCAACCAGATCCTAGTTATCAACATCTAAAGGCCGTAAAACGAATTATCAGATATCTGAAAGGTACTTCCGACTACGTTTTGTGCTATGAGGGCGATCGGCTCGAATTGACCGGTTATAGTGACGCCGACCAAGGTGGCGATCCGGATGATCGTAAGTCCACCAAAGGAGGAGTTTTCCTCCTTGCTAATGCTGCCATATCATGGGTAAGCAAGAAGCAATCTTGTGTCGCGCTTTCCACTATGGAATCATAATTCGTTGCCCTCTCCAAAAACGCACAAGAAGCGGTCTGGCTGAAAAGGCTTCTTACTGCATTAATTGGCACCGACAAGAAGAGTAAACCTGTGAAGGTGTACTCCGACAGTTAGGCAGCCATTGCGGCAGTTAAGAATCCAAAGTACCATAGTAGGACTAAACACATTGATGTGAAATACAATTATGGTTCTGAAAGACAACATAATCGCTTTAGAATACTTGCCTACAGACAATATGGTCGCAGACCCTTTACTAAACCGTTACGTAGGGAGATTTTTGAAAAGCACGCAAAACTGCTTGGATTACGTAAGGTTTAAACTGTGTGGCTTTCAAAAGTGATAACATTTTGACATTTGAAATTATGTTTCAATTTTAATAAAGGAATTGCAATTTGAGTTTATGATTTATCGACGTCGTAATGATTAACAACATTTTACGGTCTATAAACTAAGTCGTAGGAAGAAGTAAAATTCTTCCACCAAAATTATGTCGAATGTGAACCTTGCCTCGTCACACAGGCACGGTCATCTTGTAAGGAGAGAGGGACCTCTACCATAACAAGATTGGCTAAGAATCAGGGGGGGTAAACCTGATTAAGCAAAACGATAACATTGTCACGCTTAACAGCATGACTTAATCTTCGTTTTATAAATCGCCGAGTTGGACTTTGCCCATCACTGTATATCACATTCAAGGCCAGACGAGAGATTCTGCGATAGCATTATTGACATATCCCAACCCTGGCTTTACCAGGTGTGCTATCGACGCGTGCTTCATACTGCGCGTGCCACGTTCGACCACTGGGTCATGCTCGGTTGTGCTAGTTAGAATCCTTGTGATTCAAATGGCGCACACTTCTTCACCTTTAGCGTGTCATTGATCCCGGATGTCTTATGAAGAGGCATCCAAAGTATCCTCACGGACTCAGAACTTATACCTAAGGTCTGGCTCAATGCTCGCTTCCCGGCGTACGAGCGTAGTGCCAAAGAAAACGGCCAAGTGACCACGTCTTGGAAACCGGTTGAGTCAGACTAAGGGTATAAGCGATGGGGATTGTCAAGTTCACCTTTAATTCACCGACTCTCGTGTTCACTAGGTGGCCGCCAACTGGATATTAGTTGAAGGTTGTGAACACTTGTATTGATGCCCTGGAGAAGTATTCCTTTGTGGAAAACTGGGCAATTGGAGAATTAACAGTTGACCAAGGATACAGTGCGGTACATAATTTAAAACAGGTTTGGTTCATGAAAGGGAATCAACGTTCTGCGGGCGCTACAATACTCCTAACAGATGAGTAGCACGATGCCCGTCGTATCCACCGGTCGCACGGCAAGCCTCGTATGAACTATTCGGAGACGGAGACGAAGACTGAAGACTGATATGTTGATACTATTGCGTGTAACCGTATAGATTAACGAGCACCCTCCCATTCCGGCGAGTGGGAGCTGTTAGCATATGGTGACGTGGCGTCATAATAGGAGCCCGTTAATTAAGGGAATTACCTAAGTTAATTATGTAATTGTCAATTTGGGCTAATTGGGCCAAACCCAATTAGTAATTGACAAGGGATGCCCAAAATGGGCCTCCCCCTTAACATGCATAGTTCGGCCGCCCCCTTTATACCACATTGGTTGGAGTTGCCTTTTAGCAACTCCACCAATACTATATATAGAGGTGTCTGCTAAGGGTTTACTCACTCATTCATAATAACAAGGATCTCCATTGAGAACACTTGTTTCCCTTAGTTAAATTTCGGCACCATCACATCTGGTCTGAGGTTCCATCTCCGTTGAAGAATCGATCAGAGGTCTTATTGTGGAGCTACATCGCGTGGGACTTCTTCTAACGAAGAACTTGCACGTGGTTCCGACTGGAGGATCAGAACTCCCTCCACATCGTTCTTGGGCAGGAAAGCTAAAAGGTATGTGTACTAATTCCGCTGCGTAGATTAGATTTCTTGCTAGTACACGTTTAGCATTCCGTAGTATTACGTCCCCGTAATCCAAAAATTTCCTCATTAGAGTGTTTTAGAGAGAAAAACCCTCCACCCCACACCACAGTAGTTTCGGCCGAACCTACCTTTACCATGGGTGTGCCAATTTGCTTTCCAAGCAAACACTCCAGAGATCTGTCCCCCTGCCAAGAATCGATTAGAGGCTTTGTTGTGGAGCTTGTACCGCGTAGGGCTTCTCTAACAAGAACCTCTACGGCTCCCGACCGGAGGATCGAGAACTCCCTCCTTAGAAGATCTTGGGTCTATGGATCATCTTAAATGTATGTGCGAATCTTCCCCTGCGTAATTCTGATTACTAGCATATACTTTGTTTAAGTATCCGTAGTGATTACTCCCCGTAATCTAACAAAAAATGCATGCACAATTGTATTTTTCTACGATACAACGTCTTCCAAGTCAACTTCACGGCAAGCGAGACGGTTACAGTCTGCTCTCGCAAGTCACCATTCAAAGATGAGTAGGACTGTTACAATCTGTTCCTACAAGTCACAACCGACAATCAGGACATGAAGTTTTCCAGCTTTCTGATAGTCACAACCCGACGAACGGAGCCTTTGATGTTCAGCCTTCGCGAGTCACAACCGACAATAAGGACCTGAAGTTTTCCAGCTTTCTGAGAGTCACAACTCGACGAACGGAGCCTTTGATGTTCAGCCTTCACGAGTCACAACTGGCAATCGGGATCTGTAGTTTTCCAGCTTTCTGAGAGTCACAACCAATAATCAGGACCTGAAGTTTTTCAGCTTTCTGAGAGTCACCCCCAACGAACGAAGCCTTAGTATTCAGCCTTCGCAAGTCACGCCACTTGAGGCTTTTCCTTGTCGCTCGCCACTGGAGGCATTGTCGATCAAGGTTTTTCTTTACTGCACGCCACTGGAGGCTTTTCTTTTCTGCGCGCCACTGGAGGCTTTACGTTACTGCACGCCACTGAAGGCTTTACTTTTACGCACCGCCAACGGAAGCACCGTCAACAGGGGCACCGCCGACTGAGGTTTTTATTTCCGAACGCCACTGGAAGCTTTTTGTTACTGCACGCCACTGGAGGCTTTACTTTTATGCACCGCCAACGGAAGAACCGTCAACAGAGGCACCGCCGACCGAGACTTTACTTTTCTACACCGCCATTGGAGGCTCTTATTTACCGCACTGCCGCTGGAGGCTCTACATTCTGCAGTACCAATGGATTTTTTCTTTCGCACCGTCCGAAATAAGCCAGGAGTTTCTTTGAAGATTCGAAGACTCAAAAGAATATATACTTCCCAACCAAAATTAGTGTTTACTCGTCTTTAGACAAATCCCCTCGAACATGCTTTACGAGAATTCGCCCAAAGAGGGGCAAGCTGTAAACACCTAATTTTGGTCCGCACGTAGCACGTTCAAAATGTTATATGTGTCGCGTTAAAAAAGGAAGTATTTAAATATGGAAGGTCGCGAAGTTTCTAAAGATAGGACTAGCTTAAAATAGGATAGTGTATATGCATTATTTATTGTAAAACAAAAAATACATTATGTGTATTTATGGTGAAATACATAAATATATATGTATATTTTCGGAATATTAAATTCATATATTTTTAAGATTTTATTTTTCTAGTTTAGCTATAAATCAGCTCATTTTACATGTAAAAAAGACCACATAAAAAATAATAAACATCTGGTCTCGGAATTCGTGCCTTTTTTTTGTCTCCTAGTGCAATTTTTTATTTATTCTTCTGACGGCTGTCCCCGCTGCTGATTGGCCCTGTGACCGCCAGAGCCTGTGACCACCGCCATCCGTGCTCCGGCCATTCCCTTTGCTCCGCCCAGCTCGCCACCGTCCCAGACCGCCAGGGTGCCGGTTGCCGACCTTTTTTTCTCTCTCTCTCTCTCGTCACCGGAGCCTGGCCTGCTTCGCTCCGCCGCCACTGACTCACCTGGCCAACTCGTCCTTCCTGCCGCTATCACCGGCCGTCCATCTCCCTCTCGTGTCGTCGCTCGGATTTCGCCTCTGTCCGCCCCTGCTCCGCCCTGTGTCGCCGCCCTGTGTCGCCGCCCTGTCGCGCCAACATCTCCAGCTGCAAATCGTGATGCCGACGTCGTCAATGCCCCACTTGGCTCCTCCCCGTCATGGACTCATCCTCTTCTACGTAGGTTAAGTTTTTTTTTCTTAATAATATTATTATTATTATTATTATTGTTATTATGTATTAATATGATTATTATATTTGATGTAATTTGTTTAAATCTGGTTAACTTAGATTAAGAAAAACTTGATTACTCAAATTTGTGTTTATGTGAAAGTACTAAGTTATGTGTTGATGTAAATTTGTTTAATAGTGCTATTAGGTTTTTTTTGTTTTTTTTAATATATGATTAGTTCATAATGGATATTGATTAACAATTAAATTGGCAAATATGTGGATAGAGTACCGAAAGGGCGCAATTAAAAATTATGTTTTTTTAATTCGTAATAGAACCCCCGAACTCGAATTTCTGTTCGTATACCGATTATATGCCTAGGTGTTTAATTCATTATTCCCTAGGTAATTTAGGTTTCTAGTTAGTCTTTAATTAACTAGTGGCGACTCTTTTCAAAATTGCATGTTTTCAGAACGTAATCGCCATAGGTTAGATTTTAGGTCTGATAGGAACGATATCATTATTCAGTCGGACACATAATATGTGGTGCATCAAATCCAAGGAGTTGCCAATGAAATTGATTGGCAACTCGAAAATATTGTTCATTCCATCCGATTGCGAGCTAGATCCATCCCGAGATTGTCATGGAGATTCACTAGAAGAAACGCTAATAGAAACGCAAATTGAGTTTTATTACCCCATCTAATTGAGTTTTATTACCCCATCTAATTCAGAAATGAGATGTGTCCAGCTAATTGAGTTTTATTACCCCATCTCCTCTACTATCAATATTACTAGATGCTGATCCCGCGCTACGCGCGGGACACGTTAAATTGTGAATATTTTTATTTGTTTATTTAATCTATGTTTCGAGATTAATTTTATTTTAATGAATATTTGTGATTATATATATATATTTTTGAATTGTTATTGTTATGATAAATAGTATATTGTTGGAATTTGTATATTCAAATGAAATGATAAATATTAGGGTCATATAATTTGTTAGGTTGTGTATATGTTGTAATTTTTTTAGTGTTGATTGCACTTGACATGATATTAATACTACTTGGGTATAGTGAATTGAAGAGTGAGTAAAACCGTATGTACACCTTCATAATAGAATTTTTATTATTAATAATTTGTTATTTAACAAATAGATTATAATATTATATAGTTGAAGAATGTAAGAAAAACTCGAGTAATATAAATTTAAATATAAATGATGTGATATGGAAGATTTTGTTATGTATTAAAAAGTAAATTAATTAGTTTGGAATATTTAATTATATTTTATGTTGTACGAATGCAATGTTTTTGTTTTTGTGAATTTAAGAGTTAGTAATATTGTTAAATGATCATACGACATCCATAATGTCATAGTAAGGACAATGATGTATGAAATTTTATTTTAATTTTTAAAGTTATAAACAAACTTGAAACCTGAAGTACCATAGGAAAATAATAAAGAAATTATTTTGTATGAACAAACTCTAAACCCTAAAACATTTGTTAATAACAAAATGTAATTTGTAAAGCTGAATTCCAAATTTTAAAGAAATAGATATATTTTTTATTGTGGGCCTAAAACACATATTAACAGCAACAATGAGCCAAAAACTTATTATAGATAATATGTACAACATAGGCCAAAATAGAAAGGATGTGAGGTGGCACGCAAGGGGAGCTCGAAATTGCTGACGTGGCTGTTGGATCACGGCAGGAACTCTGGTTACGGTGACGGATTCCTTAGCTCCTCGCAATCCTGCAGAAGGGGAATAGAGGGCGGTGGCCCAGAATCCCTCTCCGATGCTTAACGTAAGTACGGTGATCAACAGGGCAAGCAAGCAGTATGTGTATGTGTGTAAAAACGTAACCTTAACCTGGGATAACTTCCCTCCTTTTATAGGGGGAAGGCTATCCCAGTTACCTGATTAGGCGGTTGGATTGTGATCCACTATCCCACATATCTCGCCGTATATCTCGCCACGCATCTGTACAGTTATATGTATCCCACATATCTCGCCCATTATATCACTACTGTGATCATAGAGAGATTTCCGGGATTGTGCTCTTACTGGCGGGTCTCGATCATTATCGGAGACTCCCAAGTTGCATCATTGAGGATTCGGTGTCGGGGAGTGGTGTCAACTCCCATATCGGGACCGACCACGTCCAGGTCCGATATCTTCGGGGCTTTCCCCTATCGAGGCTATACTCACTCGGGGTTATTCCACGTCGGGGCCTCCGTCCGTCGGAGCCCTTAGCCTTCCAGCAACCCAGCTCCTAGCCCAACGGGCCTAGTCGCCGTTTGTCAATCGTTAAGGGGCCTAACAGCCTTAGCCGGGGCCCATCATTTGCCCCCAAGACGTGAGGGACTTATAGTGCGTCGCGTCTTCCAATATCGGACCCTTCAACATCCCTGTCGGGGGTCTTTATTTAAAACATCGGAGGCCTTTGCCCTACTTTCGTCGGAGGCCTTTGCCTCGGATCTCTTCAAGATCTTTTTGGGATCCTGCTTGGATTCGAGAGGATTTCTCGATCAGACCAGCATTAAATGCTGATAGAAGGTGAAGGAACGCCTCGGGTTCTGCACGCCTGCTTTCTGAAAAAGCACTTTTCAACCACCACGGTACGTCATCATTCCTGTCTTATCTGTCTTCCATGCGTCCCGACGGTTCAAATCAAAATCGTTTCGCCTTCTTCAAATTAGCACGTTTCACTTTGGACGATTCCGATTGAATCGTTTTGAATTCTATGGCTCAGATTGCCCGCCCCTTCAGTTCTCTCTTCCTTCTCTTATAAAACCCTAAACCCAGACATTGTTTCACTTTTCCTCTACTCCTTCTTCTCTGCGATCCCAAGAGCCTTGATCCTCCATACTTCAAGTTTTAACCGGCGCTTCAAGCACTCAAGCTTTTCCGATCAAGACTTCAGTCACCATGTCTGGTGAGATTTTTCACCTTATTACCCTTTTTTCCTCCATTTTTGATCTTCTTAGGTTTCAATTTCCCCTCCTTCCTTCCATCGACGATTTTCAGCCGAGGGATCTGCCACCAACAGCGGGTCTTCCCATGATGGACCACCTTTTGTCTTCAAGTATCTCAAGAACTCGCTTGCACCTATTAACTACGATAGGGCTTGCATAGAAGGTGGTATCTTCGAATCCTCCTTCGGGGCTCGCTATCCCTATGAGCAATTCAAATTCAATCCTCGCGAAACCCGGGTTACACTCCCTAATGAAGGCGAGGTGTTCATCTCCCCAGGGCAGATCCGTGCGGGAATCCGACTCCCGTTTTGTCCGAGTTGGGTGGAGCTATGTAACCACTACAAGACTTACCCCACGACCTTCTCTCCACACGCAATCCGCACATGGATTGCCTTTCAAGTGTGGTGTGATCTTAACAAAGAGGACTGGAGCTATACTCTGGAGCTTTGGCGGGTCCTCTATAAGATGACCTGCACAAAGATGGGATCTGCTCCTTTACCCCCCGCCAACCCGAGGGGACCGACGAGCAATATAAGGAGATGGGCTGGGATAGGAAGGTGTCCTGGAGGATTTGCAAGGAACGGGCCATCATCCACGACAAGGGGCATGACAATGCCAACTGGAAAGAACAGTACTTTTTCATCAAGCCTGGTCCCATCGAATGGACGAAGACCGCCGTAGAAGCTGACCCTCCTGTGCCCTTCCGTAAATGGTCGGAACAGACTAAGAGGGCTTTGATGCTCATCCAAGCCCGTCGCTGGGAGGAGGGTTATCAGCCCTTCGAGGCCACTTCTGTTACTGACCGACAACGGATAAAAATTTCTATCATGCTGATTGATCCCCGAGCCGGGGGAAAAATTCGTGATGGCCTTTCCAATGTAATTCCCTGGGTAATCTTCTAATTATTTCTTGTTTTCATTGCTTACAGCCCATCGATCATCGCTGACCGCCCATCTGTTTCAGGAGGATACCGATGCCTCCCACTCGCTGAAACGTAAGAAGAAGTCATCGTCCAGGAGAAAGTCCTCCGACGCGTCGGAGCCGTCTCAGAAGAAGAAGAAGATCTCCGAGGCATCGAGGTCTGCCCCCACACCCAAGGAGCAGACTAATGCGGACGTGGTTAGGGCCGCCTTCGGCGTCCGCTCCGAAAAGGAAGAAAAGGAAGTTTTTCGCGCTATAAAAAGATATAGACAGTTGGTTCCTCAGGACCTTCAGGCCCCCGACATGGAATGGCGGATCAGGGACGTCAAGCTCGTCCTTCGAGGGGAAACTCCACACGTCCTCGAAGCGGGTTATTACAACTTTTTCGGCTGCGAGGAATATGTGGAGCGTTGTCTATTTTGGTATACCGATATCAATAATCTTCCTCACCCTGTTCGTCCCGCTGCAGGTCACACGGACGTCGCACCTACTGCACCTGCCTCAGACCCCGTGCCTGCAGCGGAGCCGGGGGTAGATGATGCCCCGACAGAAGTCCGTGGCCAATTCAGTCGGGTGGTCAACTTGGAGGACTCCCTCTCCGAGGACCAAGCTGAGGAGGAAGGCCTAGTCCTCCGACGAAAATCGAGGCCGACTCCTGCTGAGTCATCTGTTAAGGAGACGTCCCCTTTCCCCCTCGCGCTAACATCGGCACCTGTTAGGAGCGCGACCCCCGAAGCTCGGACAAGTGAAGATGGGGGAGCCCGTCTGGTAGTACCTCCATTCCCCTTGGATGGAGACTATTACCAGGCCTTCTCCTCGGACCAGAGTGCGGAGCCTTGGAAACCGGTGGAGTCTCTGCAGGAGATTTCTCTACATCGGGGGTGCCAGGAGGAGAACTTGGCCTTGCACTTGATGTCAGGCTCGATCCCGCCATCGCTGAGGCGTCCCCTTTCACTGGAAGGGGAGGACATCAAGGCGGACATCTGTCAAATGGCCGTCCGTCGGATAGAGGTAGGTTATACTTTGCTTTTACTCATCTGAAAGTATTCCGACTATCAAATACTAAGCTATATTTGTCCTCAGGAAATGGCGGACCAGGATCGTTGCTTCGGCTACATCCTGTCCCTGCAGGAGGCTTTGGAGCAAGAACGAGCCAACTCCAACATCGAGAGCTTGACTAAGCTCCAGGAGGACCTGGACACCTCCGAGGCGTCAAGACTCCGAGCGGAAGAGGGCAGAAGGCAAGCCGAAGAAGGTAGGCAGCAGGCTGAGGAGGGTAAGGCCAAGCTTGTTCAAGAGGCTCAATCCCAGCAAAGGCGGATTCAAAGCCTTGAGAGCTCGCTTAGGCGGGAGCAGCAAACGGCCCTAGCCGATCGGAATCAGGCCGCCTTTGATAAAGCAGAATTGAAGGAAACTGCTGATCGGCTGAAGCTTGAGAAGCAAAGGGCTATCGCGGAGCTGGAGGAGGAAAAGGCGGACCGTTCCGCCCAAATAGCAAACGCGAAGGTCCAGGGCCGCGAAGAATATCGGAGCTCGGAGGACTTCAAAGCGGATGCGGCGAAGCATTGTCAGGAAGACTTGCAGAATGCCTTCCTTGACATTGTCGAAGAGCCTAACGAAACTTACGGGGACTCCATCGACCTGAGGAAGTCCAAGATTCTCGGCCGAGCCGCAGAAAGGTACTTTAGCCTCCCGTCGGAGAGTTCCTCCGAAGATGCCGACGACCCCCCTGCAGATCCCTCCGATCCTACCCCTCCGAAGCCCTCTGAAAATCCAGCATCCGACCCTAAGGCATCCAAGGACCGAGCTTAATATTTTATAACTTAAGTCCTTGTAGTCCTTCATCATTATCTCTCTTGTATTGAACCTCTTAGGCCTTCGAGCCTTTTATCAATATCATTCCCGATTACATTATGTTCTTCATAACACTTTTATCGGACCCTAAGAACCTTAAGGCTTTCCGTCGTCCTAAGACGCTTTTTAATCGAACCTTAAAAACTTAAGGATTTTTCGGACGTCCTATGACGCTTTTTAATCGAACCTTAAAAACTTAAGGATTTTTTGGACGTCCTATGACGCTTTTAATCGGACCTTAAAAACTTAAGGATTTTTTGGACGTCCAATGACGCTTTTAATCGGACCTTAAAAACTTAAGGATTTTTCGGACGTCCAATGACGCTTTTAATCGGACCTTAAAAACTTAAGGATTTTTCGGACGTCCAATGACGCTTTTAATCGGACCTTAAAAACTTAAGGATTTTTCGGACGTCCAATGACGCTTTTAATCGGACCTTAAAAACTTAAGGATTTTTCGGACGTCCAATGACGCTTTTTATGTATCGAGAACAACTTAGGAATGCTTTGATCAGAAGTAACCTCTTTATTGATCGATGTCTTTTACATGGCATGCACCACTCAGGGCGACTTAATTACATCTTTGCGCCTCTACGGACGACTTATTTGTCAAACATGACATTTCTTCAGATGTTCACCACTAAAGGTGTTTCTTAATACATTGCCATCGAGGTCTTCTAACTTAGCAGTTCATGCCCCGATGTAGCATCCACCAATTGGTCGATCCGCGGGAGCGGATAACAGTCCTTCGAGCAAGCCTTGTTCAGGTCGCGGAAGTCGACACACATCCGCCACTTCCCGTTGCTTTTCCTCACCAGCACTGGGTTGGCTACCCAAGTCTGGAATCGGATCTCCCTAATGAACCCAGCGTCGAGCAACCTGCCAACCTCCTGCTGGATTGCGATCCTCTTGTCTGTCCCCATCGGACGTCTCTTCTGCGCGATCGGCTTGATCGTAGGGTCGATATTCAGTTCATGCTCGATCACGTCACGGCTAATTCCCGGCATATCACTCGGGGACCAGGCAAACAACTCCTTGAATTCTTTCAAGAGCGCGATCAACTCCTGGGCCCTTTCCTCGGTTAGGGCGGATCCGATCTTTACCCTCCTCTCGGGCCCATCTATCTCGACTTCTTTTAGGTCCTCCATGGGGGCGGGGCGCCCAAACTCCTCTCGAGGATCAGTGTCTGTCTGGAGAACCGACATAGCCTCCTTCCTCGATCTCCTTGTGGCGTTGACATAACACCGTCTCGACGCCACCTGGTCGCCTTTTACTTCACCGACCCCATTCTCAGTCGGGAACTTCATTTTCTGATGGACAGTCGAGGCTACTGCCATCAGCGGGTTCATGGTGGTTCTCCCGATAATCGCATTGTACGTCCCTGTGGATTCGACCACCACGAATTCCACATCTCTCTTCTCCATTTTCCAGCCACTGCCGAACCACACAGGCAGCCTAATAACCCCCAACGGATAAGAGGTTGTGCCGCAAAATCCTACCATCGGGAAGTTAACCTCCCGTAAGTCTTTCTTCTTCTTCCCCATCTGCTCCAGGGCGTCGGAGAAGAGGATGTCGGAGGAGCTTCCTCCATCAATGAGGATCCTCTTCATTTCGAATCCACCTACATCCAGTGTCACGACTAGGGCATCCTCGTGGGGGGTCTCTACTCCCTCCAGATCCTTCGCCGAGAAGGTAATCTCCATTTCCTCCTTCGAGGTCCATGACCGGGACCTTTTTCCCAAAGCCACTGCTACGGGCACCTGGTTGGCGTAACGCTCCCGAGAAGACGATGTGTCTCCTCCCGCAGCGAACCCTCCATGGATCACATTAATGACCCTCTTCTGTCGGAACCCTGATGGGCCTTCCGAAGGCTCCGCTTCGGACCTTCTCTTCCTTGGGGACCTCGATCGAGATTTGGATCTCGACCGAGATCGGGAATGGGGCTTGCAGCGCGAATCCCCCACGAACTCCTTCAGCTTACCCCTCTGGATAAGCTTCTCTACTTCCTTCTTCAGCTCCCGACACTGGTCAGTGTCGTGACCAGTGGCCCGATGGAATCGGCAGTAACGGTCGGTGCGGGAGCCCAACTTTTCGCCTTCCTTCTTTTTGGGGAAACGAGCGAGGCCTTGCCTCTCCATTACGGCCAAGACCTCTCTCAAAGGCCTGTTGAGGGGGGTAAACTCCTCCCTCTGACTGTCTTTCTTTGTCGGACGCCTATCCTCCCTTTGATCAGGGCGTCCACGACTCCGACTACTCTCGGAGCTATCCTTCTTGTTTTGGTTGTCCAATGGTTTGAACAACTGCTTTCCTCCGCGCCCCTTGGGAGGAGCCAACTCTCCGGCAGCGATCTTCGACTCTTGGACGTCGATTTGCTGTTTCACCCTCGCCTGAAGCGCCTCCATGCTCCAGACGTTTTTGGCCGCGACGCTGTGCAGTAAGTCGGAGCCGTAGGGGGGATTGAGGTTTTTCAGGAAGGTACGGATGGCCTCGCCCTCCGATATCTCCTCATCCAGCTCGGTCATGCCAGCCGTGTAACGCTGGTAGTATTGGGCCAGCGATTCGTCGGGCCTCTGGACCACCTCATGCAGGGTCCGAACACTCTTCAGCAGCCGTCGACGCCCTTGGTACTGGGCGATGAATCGCTGATGCATATCCTCCCAACAGGTTATGCATCCGGTGGGCAGACTGTAGAACCATGTCATCGCCTTCTCTCCCAAGGTACTCGGGAACAACGCGCAGATAACATCCTCATCTGGGGTCCTGCCCATGCACGCTGTCAGGTGCTTCTGTACGTGGCGGACCGGGTCCGCGTCCCCGTCGTACTCATCTATCTTCGGGATACCCAAGCCTGGAGGGGCCAGGGTATGGATCAGCCTGGGAACGAAGGGATGGGTCTCCCGACTCCTCAACTCCGACATCATGGGCTTCTGATCTCCCATGCAAATACCCACAATCTTCACCACCTGATCAGCAGTGAGGGGACCATTCAGGGGAATAGTCCTTTGCTGTACTGGCCCTGGTCCATCGACCACGAAATTCTCCGCCAGTGCTGGATTCGGATGCCTGGGGGGAATGGGCTGTTCCCTCAACGGGGGGGGGGGGGGGGGGGTGGCGGCAGATTGTCGTCCACCTGCCTTCTGGAAGCATCTCGCCGCGGAGGGAGCGGCGGTAGATCTACGGCCTGCCTTCTGGCAGCCTCTCTTCGGTCTAAGAGGGCCTCCATGGCCTCCATGAATAGGGGCATGGCCTCTGCCACTACCCTGGCCAGCTCTGGGCTCTGGGAAGGCGCCTCGTTCCTGGATCCACCAGGGAGCTCGTTCCTGGTCATCGACCTGGTTTCTCTTCGCGGAGGAACAACCTCCCTGGTGGCGTCATCTCGGTGAGTGCTGTCACCATCGTCTCTCAGATCCTGATGCTGTGTATCATCCTCAGGGGGATTGCTGGTGGTCTGCACCTGCTTGCCTGATCGCTGCGGCTTGTTGCCAGCCATGGTATGGAGTCAAAGGGGAGCAAACTTACTTTGGCTTTTTGTTGCGTTCCCACAGACGGCGCCAATGTTGGATCACGGCAGGAACTCTGGTTACAGTGACGGATTCCTTAGCTCCTCGCAATCCTGCAGAAGGGGAATAGAGGGCGGTGGCCCAGAATCCCTCTCCGATGCTTAACGTAAGTACGGTGATCAACAGGGCAAGCAAGCAGTATGTGTATGTGTGTAAAAACGTAACCTTAACCTGGGATAACTTCCCTCCTTTTATAGGGGGAAGGCTATCCCAGTTACCTGATTAGGCGGTTGGATTGTGATCCACTATCCCACATATCTCGCCGTATATCTCGCCACGCATCTGTACAGTTATATGTATCCCACATATCTCGCCCATTATATCACTACTGTGATCATAGAGAGATTTCCGGGATTGTGCTCTTACTGGCGGGTCTCGATCATTATCGGAGACTCCCAAGTTGCATCATTGAGGATTCGGTGTCGGGGAGTGGTGTCAACTCCCATATCGGGACCGACCACGTCCAGGTCCGATATCTTCGGGGCTTTCCCCTATCGAGGCTATACTCACTCGGGGTTATTCCACGTCGGGGCCTCCGTCCGTCGGAGCCCTTAGCCTTCCGGCAACCCAGCTCCTAGCCCAACGGGCCTAGTCGCCGTTTGTCAATCGTTAAGGGGCCTAACGGCCTTAGCCGGGGCCCATCAGTGGCATCATAATATTTAACCACCCTCTCTCCTATTACTTTATTATATATATAGATTATTGGATTGTAATTTGATCTATATTCCTGTTTGATGAATAAATACAAGTCTCTTTGGCAAAAAAAAAAACCATTTGTTGCATATTTATTGAGTATATATATGCATTTTGTAATATGGGCCACATGCAAATTGCTATTTCTCCAAAATTAAGAGTTGGCCCTAGTGTTATCAGAACTGGACCGGACAAGGGGCTGATTAAGGAGCTGAACAACGTGTGTGTATCTGTGAGAAGATGATGGAGGCAGCAGAGATTTAACATTTTGGGAGAAATGAGGAAGACTGGTGCTGTTGTTAGGCTTTAGACTTAGGGTTTGTTTTATTGGGCTGTGCGTTTTATTTGGCTGGGCCTAAGTTTGTGAGGGTTATTGACTACTAGCAGAAGATTATATACTAGGTGTGCACTGAATCCGATCGGACCGGGTTCGAATCGGGTTAGACCGGACGAATCGGGAACCGGCACCCTTCCCGGTTCGATGTCCGGTCCGGTTCTGATAAGACTGGTTGGCCCAACTTGTAACATTTTGAAATTGTACGGATAAAAATGATTGAAATTAAAATGTTAGAGATCTATTTGTGAAATTCATAAAAATTAAAATACTGGGGCGAAGCCGCGAAGGTACAGTCGACGAAAGTGCACCTCATTTGAAAAGCTTGAACACAAAAATCTTAGTCGCGCGCGATTTGAAACCCTAATTTTGTCGATTCCAGTGAGACGTTACGTCAGAATTAAGCTTCAACGGTTCTAAGCTTTGCTCTTCGTTTCGCAGCATGGCTTCACGGAAGCAGGGCGAGAATCAGGGTGAAGATGCCGTTTCTACTCCTAAGCGCATCAAGATCACCAAATCTTCTGAAGATTCCGACAAGAAGGTAACTACTAGCACTGTAGTGCCGTTTTCTTCTGTTATCAATGTATATAATTTGAGTTTAGTTGTCCATTTACTCCATTTTATAGAAAGTGGTCTAATCATTGATTTAAATCTAGTCCAATGCCACTGTTGGATCCTTGCGAGTCTGGATTTTGATGCTATTTTGATGCGATTGCTCTTTGTAGAGTCTAAGCAAGAGGTTGAAGGATGTTGAAGTCAGTGTTCCGATAGTTTATGGAACTATTGCATTTTATCTGGGCAGAAAGGCCAGTGAGTAAGTATTTCCATCTCCTCACTTGATTCCATCTCCTATCTAATCTTTCTTAATGAGATTTTTTGGTTCCATTGCTAGGTCGCAATCACATAAATGGACTGTCTATGTTCGTGGGGCAACAAATGAAAATATTTCGGCTGTGGTGAAGCGAGTTGTGTTCCAGTTGCATCCTAGCTTCAACAGCCCTACAAGAGTTATTGAATCGCCCCCATTTGAGCTATCAGAATGCGGTTGGGGTGAATTTGAGATTGGCATCTCTCTTTTCTTCCATGATGATGTTTGCGACAAGCAGTTGGATCTGTGAGTTCTCTGCATTTTCTAGCATTGGTTGCTTTGAGAAGGCTCATACATTGACACTTATATTCTTTGATTGATCTCCTTTGTTTTAGATTTCATAATTTAAAATTGTATCCGGAAGACGAATCTGGGCCTCAATCAACTAAGAAACCTGTTGTTGTGGAAACCTATGACGAGGTTGTCTTTCCTGATCCTGTAGAGAGTTTCTTTGCTCGTATCCAGAATAATCCAGCTGTGAATGTACCACGAATGCCAGCTAGTTTCAGCATATCCGTTCCTGGTAAGTCATTTTTATTTTTCTCTATCATGTAGTTTTTCACCCACCATTGTTTGTGGTTCTGATACGCGTAACGGGCTTCTGCAGTATCGGAGAATATAGTTGAAAAGGAGGGAGGTGATACCAAAGATCATCCACTTAGCCAATGGTTTATGAACTTCTCTGAGGCAGATGAGCTATTGAAGCTTGCAGCAGCCCGGCAGCAGGTTAGTACATTTATGGTTACTATTACCAAGTACCTTTACATCTTATGGCCTTTTGATGTAGCTGTACTTTGAAGACTTAATAGGCGTTCCTATGCTAACTTCTCATTTAGGTGCTAAAAGAAAGAGCTAATGCATTATACATGAGTTTTAACAAACTTCTATGCTATCGAGGAAAAAAAAGTGAAGTTTAAGGCATACTTCTGCGGTCCATGTTGCCTCTAGAATTTCCATGTTGCCCCAGAGTACCTAGCCCCACTGGCTGGGTTTTTTATGCTGAAAAAACTATTTTGATTTTATTTAGGGAATAGAGCCTATTTACTGTCTCAAGTTTGCCTCATGTTTCAGTTTGGTGTCTGACGTTTAAATTGAGTGTCCCAGGTTTCATTTAGGTTGAAATTTGGTGTCTCAGTGTGATTACTTTAGAGAAGTCCATCCCGACAAAACGACTGTCATATCCGAGCTCCCAAGCATGCTCCCTTCTCATCACTTTGTCAGGACCATCACCTAAGAAGTTGGCCACATTTTCCCAAATAAATCATGCTTTGTTGTCGCTCGAAATCGCTCTGTTGAAAACTTTTTTATTTTTTATTTTTTTATGTTCAACTTTTTGGTGAAATTTGACGATTTTGTGAAAAGTAAAAAGTGATGGATTATAAGTGGGTGAGTCGGTTGATAGAAATGGTTGAAAGAAGAGGAAAAGACGGGCGGAGACACTAAATTTTAACAAAAATGAAACTTGGGACAGTCCATATCAACACTTTAATCCTGAGACACCAAACTGAAACATGAGGTAAACCTGAGACACTAAATAGGTTATTTTCCTTTTTATTTAAGAGTCTTAATTTTTGTTCTCAGGAAGTGTGAAGAACTGAATGTAATGAATCTTTTCAAATGATTGTTTGGGCAGGCAATTCTATGTGGCTTTTTATATTATCCTGAAAATATTCCATGTTTCTGCGTCCTCGATGTTTGTTAAGTCTAGTCTGTATTATCTTTACCAAATGCTAGTTGTGAGTTTGTTGCATATTCAATGATGATTTTCTGTTAAAAAGGTTTTCTCATTCAAAATGAAAAGATTACTATTTAAATGTGGTAGGTGCAAGCACATATTGTGAAGCTAAGAAGACAACTCAGTGTGATGGATGGGCTTCCTCAACTGCCAAAACCTGCTCCCGCCCCTGCGTATGAATAACCATGAAAACTCATTATTCAAGTTCTTGAATGGTTAGAAGTAGGAATGCAGATTGATTCTATTTAGGGGTTCTTCTTAAAATCTTGCATCTGTAATTGCAAGTATGTTGTAGTCCAGCTCCATTTGATAGTACATTTAGAATATTTGATGGATTTGATCCAAGTAATCTTTATGGCTATCTGCAACCTCGACCTTTTTAAGAAACATATAAAAAATCATTTTGTGATCACCGTTACTGATAGGCATAAGATAACTGAGGTTACTTAGTGGGCAAGGTTCATGAAAATTAAGGGTAATAAATATTGGAGAAGATAAAACGAAAATGTGTCATTCCTTTTTCAAATGTTTTATGGAAATTTCTTTTACAGCTGGGAATTACTCAATTAATAAGAGAAAGCTTAAAAGTACAAAGTAGTAATAACAAAAAGAATATCGGCACTGCACTAGAGGATTATTTTCAGTACGACTTAAGTAGACTGTGATCTTTCTCTTCCTATTGAATGTTGATTTCACAAAGATATCTCATATTAAATGGAAGATGGAGGAAATTTTTGTAGCACGTGAATTGGAACCATGGTTTTCTTCTAATGCACAATGTATGAGATTTGGCATGATCCTTAATGCTGCATGACACTGACTTGAACTAGAGATATATCTATTGGCCAGTATATTTCGATTTCTTTTCTTGGTAAACAAGGAGTTCGATTTGACAAATAGATTTGATATCGTTCTGAGCAAGTCCTTGACTAAGGCCCGTGTATACTAATTGAGCTGCTTCCTCTTAAGGGAACTGTTTTCAGGCATTCTATTTATGGATGTGTAAAACAAGGTAGTCAATCTTCAATATAACACATTTTCAATATGTAAACTTGATCATCCATCATTACCTATATTTGCTACTTTCATGGTTTCACCTACCTGTAATTTCCTGTAGTTAATTCTTTTACAGCTGGTTGCTCTCTCCTAATTTTCATTGTTATTTATTATAATTTCATCTTATTGGGCACGGCTAGATGTAACATGGCCATTTATACAAAGCACTCTCGAGGATTTTATTTAGAAAAAAGGTACTGATCCATCTCAGTAAAAGGCTTGTGCAGGAAAATATGTAATAATATGAGGTAATTTACTTATTAATCAAAATGTACTGCGTTTTGCAGGGAAAAAATTATGGTTGCTGTTAATCGTATAGAGGATGGTGTGGACTTAATATTCTGTTAACATGAAGGTTCTATCCATTTCTACAGTAAATAACAGAAAAAAAGTGGAAGTACAAAAGCTAGGTCAGGTATAAAGCTCCTTGATCTAATCTATCTTAACAAAGGCTGTTGCTTAGTAACATCAGGATGCTATGAGTTTAACTATTTGTGGTCTGCGGTTGACAGCATCAGGATAATGATAATATATCTAGCTGTGGTTAATATTGTTATGATCCTAATGTCCAAGTTAAATAATTCGCGCATAGGATTGACTAGTAAGAGCATTTCAAATTCAGTAGCTTTTCATTAGCTATTTAGACCAATGATGTGAGGCTGTAGTGTGACCTCGATGTCTTGTCCTTTTGGAGTTGCCAAAAGACAAGAGTAACATGGTCTTCACATGGTTAGCAACTTAGCATGAACAGCATCCTCATCTACTGAGGATTGAATTTAATTGAAATGCTTTCCCTTAATTCTGTGAATGACAATGATAGGTCCATCCTAAGAAGTTGGTTTGTACCCTTGATATGTAACCCATTTTTAAATCATAGAACATGGGCCGCTTGGCTCGGCTGCTACTCTAGGCGTGGATTTTGTGGCCCTTATCCCAACTCCTTGGTGTTACACATGACATTTTATTTGGCGTATGAATCTGTACTTGGCAGCTGCTGTTGGATCCTTAACCTGGGAGACAACTTACTCTTAACCCTGTTTGTTTTGCTGGGATCTGCAATTAATGAGACAGAACCGTGACACTTTTGGATTCATCCAACACCAAACGGACCACGTGGAGTAAAAGGTGGTATTAACCTCTTTTCAGTTTTTCACCTGGTTGGTATGTTTGAACGTTTGGGGCTTGACTTTTAGGAGGCTAGTTGTACAGTCCTCTTGGCCTTTGAACATGGGAAGCAGAGATCTAGTGGCTCTCTTTTGTGGGAGAAATATTTGTCAGCTAATCCTTGTGTTTGGGTTGTTGTGGGCCTACTTTTGTAGGGCAGCATGTCCTGTAATTTCAAGACATTGCTCATAACTAACTGATTGTGTGTGAAATCTAAGTGCAGGGAAGGATCCTAAAGACTCACAAGCCTTGCAATGGATTGAAGGGTCATTGAGACATATCTCTTGGTTCTGAATTGACGTGTCGGATGGCATGAGGAATCAAAATCAACCATATGGTGTATTTTTCTCAACTTAATTCCTGGTTGCTCCATTTATGGTAAATGATCCTTTTCATGGTTCAATGCATCGGTTTGTTGTTACATCAAGAACTAATCTGCCTCGGAAATTCACCTCAGGTTTGTGTTTCCTATCTTGATGCTCTGACCTATAACTTGGCTTGGTAGATGCATAGTAGGTTGGGTAGTATGTAGTAGATATTGATAGGAACCAAACTTGCTAGCAGCTTGTTAGGAAAACTTTGTGCTTTTTTAGGTTTGCATACTAAAATTAAATGTATGCCTCATTTAAAGTTGGGACCATACTAAAAATAAAAAGAGCATACCCTTATTGGATACTAAATTTGTGTGCATTTATTTACTTTTTATACCTATCTCATCACTAAATGTAATGTAAGTTAGGATGGAAGATTAAGAGATGTAAAAGTTGAGTATGGAAGTGTAGTAAGGTTTGAAGTGACGGTAGATTAGAACAAAACGAATATTATAATATGTTGTGTCTTCAATTAATTGAATGAGAGTGTGGACCAAGAAAGAAGCGCCTGGTTTGTTGATATGTTAGGAGGAGGAGCCCAAGTGTAGTGTAAGTAAGGGGGGAGTTGTGGTGGATGATGTCCTTACTTCATTTGTAGTAGGTCAGGAGATAGCGGGCTTTAAGGGTGGCCAAGTTAAATTCTCATCATTATCTTGTGGGACACTTTTAACGTGGTTCATACAGACATGGATGATCAAATTGACCCTTTGGTCTGGTCTGATCTAATGTCGTTTGGCATTTTGTGTGAGTCGAGGGAGGGTAACTTTTAAAAAGGTAGGTTATTATTATTCAAACGGTTGGTCGTGTAATTAATTTTGTCAAGTTTGTTTGATGTGTGAAAAGGAGAGAGAGTAAAGTGGTTTTGGTCCGGTTCTTAATTTGGTAGGGCAGTTGGGTCCTTACTATCAGCAGGCTTTAAGGGCAACCAAGTTCCCTTCATATCCTTTTTTATATGCTTAATTAATTAATTAATTGTCGATACCCTTACTTATGTGTAGTGATTGACCAAATTGGGATTTATATGGAGGATATATAGTATCGTGTCGGTTGCCTATAACATGAGGCTGCTGAGGGTAAGTAAAGTAAAGATGATGATTACATGGACCGACCGACCGTTATCTACACTTGTTCAAAGTCGACTTAAACTAGGACAATAACTTACAATATTACATATATGAGATTCAAGACACTAGTCTTGCACCGACATTTAATTAAGTTTATTTATTGTTATTTTATTAACAAATATGAGGATATTTACGTGGAGCGCCTTATATATATATATACTGACAAAAACAACATAAGCTATTATGATGTTTTATGGAAGATCTCCCTCTGTGTATTAATTCTTTTATTATGTAATAAAGTATCAGTAACAACTAATAAGGTTAAAACCTCAGACAGCAAGTAAAAAAGTTGAAGCCAAAACTTAAATTCATGATCAAATGTGTGGATGAGCTAGGGGGGCCGCCGGTTGGGCTCAGTTTTTTTTTTTTTTTTTTTTTAAAGATTCGACTTTACGTGTAGCTGTTCATTTTGTTTTAACAGGCATATCCATCCATTGTGCTTGCTTGCTTAACTATAATAATGAAGGCCGGCATATCTCTTGGTTGTGATGAAACTTCAAAAAGTAGGGCGTCATATGCACCAATCAAGAAGAATCAATATTTGAAGTGAGTTAGGTTGAAGAATTAGAAAGAATCCATTGGTACCTCTAAATTGTAAGATACAAGGAGAGAGGTTTGTCCTACCAGAACCCAACATTGTAGGGTATAGCAAGGTAAAGTCTAATTGGATTGATAGGTTGTCCAAGCATTTTATTTTTCACCTATTGGGTGTCCTATGCAATATTTTGAAAATCAGACCAAATTTTAAATGGAAAAGGTTGCGGGTTCCAACTCTGACTGATCTGAATCGGTTCAATCTAGTTTGACTAGGTTCAGTAAAAAACTGTCTATTCCAATTTTCCTTTTAAAATATACAGTGTCATTTGAACCGGCGAACGACATCAGTTATACAGTCAACCCATTTTTCACTCGTTGAATCGGATTCATTGAGGATTCTGATCTTTTACTAGAACTAGATCACCATTACAATTGGTTCACAGTCCAATCGCTGGTTCGATTTCAAAACATTGGTTCTATTGAACTCCTTAATGAAGGCATGACTTGTAGTAGTATACTTGCTTGATCACACCTAGAGTTGCTAAGAAATTTTTTTTCATTCACAAGACTTACTAAATTTTGAACCCATGATTTTTATAGTTAAAGAATAAAACGTTAAATAGCTACTGCACACACCGTATTTAATTACAAGGTTTTGTCCAAGGTTTCATATATTGTCCTTCATGCCACGTGTCATTGTCCCACATACATCGATTCTTCTCCACTATAAATACGTACCCTTGTAATCCATCCATCCATTCATCCTACAAACACACAACCATTGACAAAACAAAATCAAAGCCTCACTACACACACACACACATCATAATGGGTATGAGGAAACAAAGCAAAACGACGACGAGCAGTCCCCTAAAAGAGATAGTAAAAAGGTGTTCGAGTTTCGGGAAGAAGAATCAAGGAGATAGTAATAATGTCCAAAAAGGACACTTTGCGGTGTACGTGGGTGATAATAGAAGTCGATACATAATCCCAATCTCATACTTGGCCCATCCACAATTCCAGTCTCTTCTACATCAAGCTGAGGAGGAATACGGTTTCTCTCATGATATGGGAATCACTATTCCTTGCGACGAATTCGTTTTTCAATCCCTCTTAACATCCATCAATATATAATATAATATAATATACTCACTTACTTCTTTTCCTACCTACGTCTTCCATATCAATTCACTCCATGCTGAATTGCTGATATTGAGGAGAAACCAAGAAGATGATGAAACAAACCATAAATATGTGTTCATTAATTACTAGTATTTTTCTTGTTAATTATAGTGGTTGCAATTGTGCAGAGCCAGATGTATTCTTCTGAACTCAAATGACATTAAATTAATGTTATTATTATTATTACCATCTTATTGTCTACTTAATTATTTGCTTCTCTTGATCATCCCATTAATTTCTTCAATTAATTAATTATTATTAATAAAGCTTAATTTCTGATCTCAACACATTATTGAAACCATCTTTCTAATGCTTCAATTCAATGTTGTAAGCCTATCAATGTCAGTCAGTATATACAAAAAAGAAAGAAAAAAACGGAAAATATTATTTAGTAATAAGACAAACCGATTTATGAACATTTTGTAAAAAAATAAACTGAAATTTTTTATACTAAAAGTAAACTAAAGTTTAAACATCATAGCAAAATACAAAATAAGTTGATTTATTTCTTAAAAAGAAATGGTAATCACATACACGACAATCACATCATGCATTTTAACGTGACACATAATGACTAATCAACATATAACTTCCGTTAAAATACATTATGCAAATTTTACTAGTGCGATTACTAATCAACATATAACTTCCGATTATAACTTTCCGAGTGGGCTTGACCTAGAAGGGCCACACACCAACACTTAACCACGTTGAACTTACCTACGGTCGAACCAAAGTCAAATGAAACTTATTTACGGTCAAGACCAACCAATAATTACGAACCCGCCACAGCCGGACCAGAGAACCACTGGAACCGGGGCGGTCCAATAGAAACTCTATAAATAGAGAGCTCATCCCCTCATTTGAAGGTATTCACTCTCTCTCTAAGCTCACCCTCTCTCTAGAAGCTCTCACTAACTTAAGCAGAGTGGGCTTACCGGGAACCCCCGGTGCCCATTTTGCAGGGAAGCAATGAGAAGATCAGGAAGGAGAAGCCCATCAAGGAAGAAGATCGACAATGAGAAGCCCATCTACGAAGGAGAAAACCATCTACGAAGAAGAAGCCCACGACGAACACACGTGAGCAAACATTGGCGCCGTCTGCGGATTCGAACAAGAAAGCATATAGCTACTACTAGCGATCGATGGCGGTAACAAGAAGGCAGGTTGGAGAGTCGAGTAGGCAAATACCAATAGGGGGAAACAACTAAGCACCACCAGGAGGAGGCAGGCAACCACCAGTGGTAGGCCAACATGCAAATGTGGAAGAGCATAGGGAGGAAGTAAGGATCAGGGAACAATCAATCCCAGAGGAACAGAATTCCTCGACCAATGCTCATCCGGAACAAACAGTGAACCAACCACGCCCACAACCGCCCCAGAGAGCGCCTAAGGGCAAATCTAAGGCAGGAACAACCAAGGTACCATGCATCACCTCCAAGGTCAATGGGGAGGGGGGGGGGGGAACCAACCGACGTACACCCGCTGTACCAAGAAGGAGGGTATCCCCAACCAAGAGGGATTAAAAATCAGGCAAATAGGGGACAAGGATATGCTGGGCTTCAGAATAGCCAAGGCCTCGGAGCACCCCAGAATGGCTAAAGATACGCAGGACCTCAGAATTATCAAAGGTATGCAGCACCTCAGAATGACCAAGGATATACAAGATCCCAGAATAGCCAAGGACAAGGTGCACCTCTGAACGGCCAAGGGTTTTATAGACCCCAGAACAACCAAGGACTTGCTCAGCCCCAGAACCACCAGAGGCAGCCGGGACCACGAGATGGGCAGGGGTACGCCGGACCCCAACCTGCAATGCATCAGAACTTGCAAAACGTAGCACTCACAAGAGAAGTAGTAGAGGAGCCGATGGCACGAAAGATCAAGGACTCAAAAGGGAGGACAATTCACAAGCTGAGAGATAGAACTTCACACCCCTTCACTCAAGATTTAATCTATACAATGGTACCCACGAATGTCCAGCCGCGTCAGATTGCTGAATATGTTGGCAAAGGAGATCCGATACAACATATCCAGAAGCACGAGTCGTCGCTCCTAGGAAGGACCGCCGTGGAGGATCACTTCGCAATGTTGTTCCCCTCAACCTTGGCAGGAAATGCCTCATACTGGTTCTTCAATCTTCCCTAAGGATCAATTGCCTCTTGGGCGGAACTAAAGGAAAAGTTCATTCAACAATACTTGGGGAAGAGACAACTATTAAAGGGCGACTCAGCACTAAACGACGTGAAGCAAGGATATGACGAAAGCTTAGCAAGCTATTACACGAGGTTCAACCAGAACATCGCGGACATAGCAACAGAGCTATCCGAAGGAGAAATAGTCCGAGCTTTTGTCAGGAACTTGGGACGCTGGGGGGGTATCTCTAGCAGATAACGTGGAAGTCCTACCAATCAACACCCTAGAAGAGATGGCCGAGAGAGTGAAGGCATACATCGATTTTGAGCGTGCACCCTCGAATCGAAGAAAATGGTACGAAGCACAACAACAAGAGAACAACAAGCAAACCAAGGGGAAACCCCAGCTGACGGGGATCCCACAACAAGCACCACGAAGACAGCCATGGACACCGCAGGGTGGAGCAAGAGCAACCGAGCATTCAAGGCCCCAAGGCATACATAACATTTTCTTTACCTCCCCTCACAAGGGAAGCCTCATTCATTCTCCAACATATGAAAAGGCTAAACTTGTGGACTCCACCAACGGAGAAGAGAAAGACAAGGATGGGCAACAACATCGAGCGGTGGTGTGAATACCACAATGCCGATGGGAACCATACAGACAATTGCTTTCACCTGCAGCGTGACATCGAGAGCCTCTTCTAAGAAGGAATGTTAACTAACTTCGTTAAGGACGAACATAAAAGAGAAAGATGCCCCCATCCTAACTACAATGGAAAAGGAAAGGGGAAGGAGAAAATGGAGGACTTCCCTCCCCCCCAGAACGAAAAAATGACGATCAATGTCATACATGGAGTCTTGGCAGTGGGTGGAGAGGCCTCCAACTCAAGGGAGGTCTACATGACTCAGATCAATAAGATGACTCCATTTGGGAAGCGACAAAGGCCAGTCGAGAACATGAAAATAGTATTCTCTGACGAGGACTTGAAGTACGTGGTCTACCCACACGACGACGCCTTGGTCATCACAATGGATATCTCATGTTGCAATGTAAGAATAATGCTAGTGGATGGAGGCAACTCTACTGACATACTCCACATTGATGTGATAAGAGCCATTGGAAAGTCAGAAAGAGACCTCAAGCCTATCAATTTCCCCTTGGTCAGCTTCGCAGGAGCAACAACATACCCGCTTGGAATAATCACCCTCCCCGTGACCCTAGGCGAATGATGGACACAACTACACCTGATGGTCACATTCGTGGTGGTCGAAGAATTGGGAGCCTATAATGGGATATTAGGTCGTACAACCATCAACCCAAACCGCATAGTCCCCTCCACTTTCCATCAGAAGATGAAGCTCCCAACCCCGAATGGCATAGGAGAGGTCCTCGGAGACCAAGCAACATTGAGAAAGTGCTACTTAAATTCCATGAGGAGGAAGGCACGTCAAGGGATCCCTGTCGCTTTCGTGGAAGCACAAAAAAGAAATGAAAATGTAGAAATGCGACAAGAATGGAGGGGCATGCTAGGAATAGTGAAGGATGCGTTGAATTATCTCCTAAAGATGACCAATGGGGCACTCAAGAAGAGGAAGAGACATGAATCCCATGAGCAAGCTGAGGAAGAGGTAGAAGAGATGGAAGAAAAGAGAAGAGAAGAAAAGAAAAAGAGGATCGAAAGAAGGAGGAGCCTGGAAGGCCTGAATGATATCCAGCAAAAAGGAGACGAGTTGATAAAAAGCTATTTCGTAAGGCTAGCAGCGGTGGCGACTGAACTCAACATCAAAAAGAATGAATTCGTCAGAGCCTTCTTCAGAAAACTAAGGAGGGACACAGAAAAATACTTCGGAGGAGAGGAGGGAATCGCATCAATAACCTCAGTGGAAGAGTTCAACCACAAGCTGTGGCAGGCCATACAGATAGAAGAAGAAGAGGAAAGAAGCTATTACAAGCTGAGCGACGGCAGGACAGTACACACACCTTTAAGGAGTGAACTTGGAGAGCTGTACAACCTATCCAGTTAAAGAAGAGTTTCTACGTAGAGACGAAAATGAAAGATAGAGTCGTATCGTAGATACGAGTCGTAGAAACGGAAGTTTCTACAAACCAGTTAAAATGTCTAAAAACATAATATATATATATACTAGTTATTAACGCGTGCGTTGCACGCGTATCAATCGTCTAAGTTTTAAAATTCATAATTTATTTTAAGTTTTCTAATATGATAATATTCAATTAATACATGCGGAAGTTGAGAGGCTGCGATAAATGAATATGTGTGACAGAGAAGAACGACACAATGTAAGTCAAAACGGGAAAAATAGAAGATGATAGTTAGGTACAAAATTAATTATTGTTTTCAATTACGGTACTAAATTATCCTTACATGTATATATATTTACGATTAGAACTAACAATGATTTGGATTGCACTTAACGTGGGTTATTAACGACAAAGTTGTATATAACTCAACTTGGGGAGTGAAGAATGTAAATTCGTATTTAAATACTAACTTATCAACTTTGGGAGTGAAGAATGTAAATCAGTACTTAACCACTCAGAGTAATCGGTAGAGTAGTTTGACCTATACAGGAGTAAATATACACTTTCCATGCAATTTTATACCATAATACCAACAAAAATTGATTTAGCGCTAAAGGAAAATTCAATTCATTAAAATCTAAAGTTTATACTTGACTTTACGTCAATTACTTATTAATTACTAATTAGATTGTACGCAATTTGATTAAATTGATAGACAGAAGAACTAAATTAATAGTTCGAGACCCTAAATGATGGACGAGTAATATGTTATCTGTAAAAGGTCGAAATTCAAGAATCGTGGTCGACCCATGTTTTAACACATTGTATGATTTGACAAGGGACTGATCTATGTAATACAAAAAATTTCCACATGTACTTGAAGTTTGCATGAGTTGAGTACATATCATA
This sequence comes from Clarkia xantiana subsp. parviflora, assembly GCA_036873135.1. NCBI lineage: Eukaryota > Viridiplantae > Streptophyta > Magnoliopsida > Myrtales > Onagraceae > Clarkia > Clarkia xantiana. The sequence continues at coordinate 9,888,598 of JAPTYO010000012.1, read as the reverse complement.
CTTTGGGAGTGACTCCTCTCAAATTTATATGTATATTGTATTAAGAAATAATGATAATTAATGTAACATGTCAGTTAAATGACCTTAATAAAAAATTTATTGTAATTTAACTAATGAAAATTTTAGTAATACTCAAATATAGTAGGGAATAAATCATCAATTTTTTTAAATCACTAACGTCTGAATTTTTTACTTGAATTCACACTAACTATTTATTCAACTACTAATTAGGATATACCTAATATGGTTGAAATTACAAACACAAGAAGTAGATCAATAGTTCGAGTCAATTAGTATTGAATATTGAGTAACATGTTATATGTAAAGCCAAACTTCAAGAACCACATTTTATACATATTTTGATATGTTATATGAACTGGCAAATGACTGATTTTTGTAATACAAAAATGTCCACAGACGGAACATTCCCAAATCTATGATATGGTGAAAGGAAGAATGCATGCACCCGACATTTGCACATATTGAATGCATATGGTATGTTAAAGCTGACTTTTATTGATAAGTATATTGAATTTAGAAGTTAATAATAACTGTGGTGAGCTGCCAATTAAGCGACATTACAAAATATAACTAAATAATTTTTTTAGTAATAATAAAGATAAATAGATGGATCTAAGAAATATTAAGGAATGAATCATCAATTTTATAAAATTATAGGAACTAAATAATAATAATAATAATAATAATAATATTCAAAAGGCACCTATTGGGGGTGAGGACAACCTTCACTTTTTATATTGGTATAAAGATATATGTTATTTTTAAGAACATATATCTATCTATATATGTTTAAAACACTTACTGGAGCAATTTTTTTTTAATTTTATATCAACAATTATAATTTCTTCGACTGAGCAACTTGAACTGCATTATGTTAGACTAAGAGAGTGCTTACACATGTCACTAAGTTTGTTAACACATGGCAGCAGTAATAAGTTTATTAGTAGGGTGTAGATTAGTATATTACGGAGGTCAAGGATTTTTTATATTGTTATGTATTCTTTCTCTATCAACCTTTTCTCTTTCTCCCCTCGTCTTCTTCCTCAATTTGTTCATTAATTTATCAGTCTACCTCGACATGTTATTATCCCTTTTTCATCTTCCTCAATTTTTTCCATTAATTCCTCGTTTAGGCCTAATACTTTGGCATTACATTAGAGCTCAGTCGGTCGGTCGGTCCTGTGACTTCTGCCATTGTTGTGAAATTTCACTGCAATTTCTGTCTTCATTCTGACTACAATGGCCAAAGACATCCGTCTACTTCGAAGAATTTCATGGCCAGGTGGATTAATCTTGAACTTGATGAGTCTAATTTTCTCTGTTGTGGCAGCAGCAGGTTCATTTTATGGTCCTTAGCGATTCTATGGAAGGGTACATCGAGGCTCATTCATTGCACCGCTTGAATTGGTCATAGTTAAAGAAATATATAAAAACGGCAGAAACTTACAAAATCACCGTTTTTGTACGACTTTACGTCTTTAACAGCCGAATCTATCCGTTTCTATTTAAGTACGTCTCAGACTCCGACTCAACTCGGTTTTATTGACGAAGTCGTGTGCACGTCCGTTTCTACGGCTTACATTCGCGTCTTTGACTACATAGTGTACAACACCGTCCTCTACGACAAGATCCCACCACCCCGAGAGTCATCAAGAGCGTTCATCGGAAGAGAGGTGGAAGGGTGGTGTGAGTACCATAAGTCCTGGGGACACAACACCAACAGGTGCTTAACTCTTAGGTTGGAAGTCGAAGAGGAAATTAACGCCGGGCGCTTATGGGAGGAGATTGAATCAGAAGAGCTGGAGTTTGACCCTACCGGATGATGAAGGATATCTTAACCTTTTATTTTATGTCTATATAGTAGAGTACTTGAAGGAGATCCACGGACTCAACCTAGAATTTCCTTTATGTTCCTTTATGTATGAACCGATCATGGTATTAAATGAATCAGATGTTTTCCAGGGAATAACAAGTCTCGAAAAGGGGAAGATCCAAAAAGACAACCCTGAAATATGTTAAGGCGATCAACGACCCTTACATATGGAAAGGGGAAGATCTATAAGGACAATCCTTCCAACTGAAAAGGGACATCAGACCTACAAGGCCACCCTTACAACCGAAAAGGGGAAGATCCGAAAAGACAACCCTGAAATATGTTAAGGCGATCAACAACCCTTACATATAGAAAGGGGAAGATCTATAAGGACAACCCTTCCAACCGAAAAGGGATATAAGACCCATAGGGCCACCCTTACAACCGAAAATGGGAATATCTAAAAAGACAACCTTGGCATATGTTGGAGCGATCAACAACCTCCACATATGACTAAGGGAAGATTTATACAGACAACCATTACAACCGAAAAGGGACATAAGACCTACAAGGCCACCCTTACAACCGAAAAGGGGAAGATCCAGAAAGACAACCCTGAAATATGTTAAGGCGATCAACAACCCTTACATATGGAAAAGGGAAGATCTATAAGGACAACCCTTCCAACCGAAAAGGGATATAAGACCCATAGGGCCACCCTTACAACCGAAAATGGGAAGATCCAAAAGGACAACCTTGACATATGATAAAACGATCAACAACCTTTACATGTGAACAAGGGAAGATCTATACGTACAACCATTACAACCGAAAAGGGACATAAGACCTACAAGGCCACCCTTACAACTGAAAACGGGAAGATCCATAAGAACATCCATTCAATGCAAAAGGAGACGTAACTCCACAAAAGGGAACTCCCCAACAACAAAAAAACAAAAGGAAAGTAAGTCCTAAATATATAGGCCATCCTAATAGAATATCACACCAATACCAAAATGCGTGCTAAATGCACGACAAGCCATCCAAATACAACATGGAAGGAAGTACGAAAACAAGGAAAGGAAATCCACAATATCTATCCGAAGGCCGAAATCATCTCCAAAACAAATAGGAGTACAACACAAAGCAACAATAACGTCCACAAGCTCAACCGTCCTTCGCAAGGGGGGGGGGGATCCTCCTTTCTAATAGGAACTCGTGAAGGGACGGTGACCTTGGCAGCTCGACCAACCTTGGTCTTGGAAGAACTATCGCCCACAACTCGGCCAGTCGTAACATTAGTACGCTCCATCCGCCTAGTAATACGGGCAATGACATCCTCAGCAAACCGGCCATACTCTTCGAGCTGGTCATAAGGGAAAGTAGGGCAAATAGTATGAATCTTCTCAACCATGTTCACCCCGAAGGTGTTCATGACACGCTCACAATGCTTCTCGGCACGGGCAGCAAACTCTTTAGGGGATAGGAAGTCCTGGATAACATCAACCTTGCCTTTCTCAATACCAAGAGCCTCACCCTCCTTGAGACCAGACAGCCTACCCTCCTCACGGGCATCCCGGAGTGCCTCCTTTATCTTCAACTTCGCAAGAAAAGTTTCATCGGCTCGCTCAGCACGAGCGTCGGCAAGCTCCTGCCGGAGAAGAGTCAAACGACAAGCAAGAGTAACCTCCGACACCCGAAGCTCCTCATTCTCCTCACGGAATCCTTCCTCGGTAACCTTCAGGGTAGACTCAAGAACCTCCTGTGTAGACTCAAGCATCGAAACCATCTCCCGAAGCATGTCGTGCTCACGACCAACGTTAACCAGGTGGGAATCGAGGTTAACAACAGAAGATATGCCCTGCAAAGCAAAAAGGGTCAGTACGAGAAGAAATAAAGGAGGGAACACACAATATAAGTACTCACGGGGGCAAACTGAGACAAATCAGCTTTCACACAATGGTGGATCCCCTCAAGATCTGCAGGAGGAAGTGATCGATCATCAGGAGGAATGATGGAATTCATCATAGGAATCGCCACCTCAGGGATATAAAGAGAAGCAGATACGTCGTAAGGCTACCGATCAGCAGTCTGAAAGGCAACCAGGAATCTCGCTTAACATCACCCCGACGGGGCGGATAAGATCCTCGGGAAAGATCAGGGGCAACTTCACTCTACCTAAAAAGAAGATATAAGGAGCAACAAAAGTAAGATAAACATACGCATATAGAAAGAACAACATTAGTACGTACCTGGAACAGGAATCCTATCGTCAGACGAACCCCTGGGGGGAGAGAGGGGGCGAGGAGAGGAGGACCCATCAGTATCGCCAGAGGCCTCCTCATGCCTTGGAAGAACAGGAGAATCATCAATGATATCCTCAACAGGAACCTCTCCCTCTTCATGGCAAGAGGAGGACCTGGAGGGAGGAAGCGGTGAATCTACCTTCTGGACTTTGTAAGCAGGGGCCTCCACCTCCAAAGCAGACCTCTTCCACTTAATCTTGGCCAGGATCTGCACGGCAGAGACAGAAGGAGACCTCCCTGAAATTCAACAAAACACGGGTAGGTACAAAACAGGCAAAGTAGAAAGAAAACTAAAAGAGAACATCACCAACACCGTACCCGAGGAAGGCTTCACCGCCCCAGACTACAACGATATAGTAGCAGGAAGATTAGCCACAGGAAAAATAACAAGAGAAACAATCGAGACCTCTCTCTCCGAGGGGATGTCCTCCCCAGCACCATCTTTCTCCTGAAACAGGGAAGGCCGATATTGAAACCAACCTACAAGACAAAGCAAAAGTTACAACTATCGAGAATTCAAAATTGCATACCAGACAGGGAACAGGAGGTGTCGTTTTAATTCCACTGGCGCATAACTCCTCCTCCGAGAAACGATGCACGGACTCAAAGGACCCCGTCGTATTCCCAATGTATATCAGCTTCAAAGCTTGCCTCTCGGTAATAGAAAGCTCGGAAAACTCAGGACGCTCGTCCTTCAGGAGGGGAGAATCCAGAGACCAAGGAACATCTTGGCCCTCAACAAAGAAGTAATACTTCTCCCAGTGGCCGCTACCACTCTCAAAGGAAAGGAAGAATCGACGCTTGTTGTCCCACTTAACCTTGCCCAAGCTCGAAAATCCCTTTTGATTCAATAGGGGATACCGAATGACAAGGGAATGGAACCGCGAATCACCGCCATTTTGGATGCGATAAAAGCATCGAAAGAGACGGAGGGAGTAAACCCACGATTGACGATGACACAACACCCGAAACCTAACCCAGGCACGAATGGCAGAGGGCGCAAGACTAAGGGTAGAAATATGATAATACTTGCAGAGCTCTAGAAGCTCAGCACAAAAAGGAAAGCGAAACCCCGCTTTAATTTGATGAGTATACCCAACTGACATCCCATCTGGAGGGGGGGGGGGTAACGGAGCTTATACGACAATGATACGACATGGAAAAAGGAAAAAACCCAGTCCCGGAGCTAAACAACTCCGCCAACTTGGAATACACAAGGAAGTAGTCCCTACTCAACAAATTCGGCGAATAAACTTCAAAGGGAAAAACAGGGTCACGAAGGAAAGCCAACTCATCCTCAAGGATGGGTCGCAGCTCGACTTTCGTATTCGACTCAGAATCAGACGCCTCCGGGAAATAAGTAATGCTCAAATCAGGTGGTGGAAACCGCTTTCCCATAAAATATTCTTCATGCGGGTACCGGACTATAGGAGCTTTAGAATGAAGAATAGTACGGACGGCTCTAGAAGGAGAAGGCTTACTCATTTTTTAAGCTGGAACCGGGCAAAAGTCCTTAGCACGATGAAGAATCCAAAAACACACTTGGCAAGAAGAAAGAAAAAACAACAATCCGTCAGGAAAAAGCATCGGTCCGTAGTAGAAACACAACGGTCCATCATGACACCATGTAAATTCATCAAGACCAACTTACCCAATGGTACGTCCCAAAGCGCACAAAGATCAAATGCCTACTACGGGGGCAAAATACAAATGCATGGACGATACTACTTGACAAAGGAAGATACGACGATGGACAAAACATGAAAAGCACCTCTAGAAGGGAACAAACACCATCACCCCGACATTGCTTAAGAAAATGAAAAGAAGGAGCTACACCTCCAACATAAGAGCATATATCATCTATACAAGTAAAGAGGGGACGTAGGCATGGTATTAAGGCACCCAAACACCAAACACCTACCAAGTTCCTAAGGGGGCAACATCTATACAACACTCACCTCAAAATTCCCGAGCTCAACAACAAAGGCAATCTTCCACTTCAAATCAAGAGCAAATGATGGAGTAACTCAAGCAACTATGGAAATACATTAGCTTTTATAATGATCAATGGAGGATACATAAACAAGGGGGGCAAAAAAGGCAAACATAGAAAAACCAAGCCAAAATCAACCAAACCGAGTCGACTCACCCGGTCAAGAACCGACCGGAGAAGACCCCACCACCGCCGGAAGGAGCTCCGGCCACCGTCAAAGCCCCGGTCGACCCCGCAACCCGCCCCGTCGACCACGCAGCCCAGTCGACCCCGCAGCCCCCGTCGACCCCGCAGCCTCGCCGACCGGCCGCCCGTCACCGGAGAACACCAACCCCTAGTGCCCAACCCACAAATTAAAATGCAAATCCCACCCCAAATCAAACCTAGCTAAGCTCCATGAGAAGTGTGGTGACTTAATTGGAAGTTTGGGTGGAGAAATTGAAAATGGAGGAGAAAAGGAAAACCTAGGTGGAATAAGGAGGGAGGCGCTCTAGAAAAAGAAGAGAGAAATTGCTCTTAGAAAAAAGGAAGGAGGAAGGAATAAGGAGAGGAAGTCCAAATATATGCTTTATAAAGTACATGTTATGGATTTTCTCTAAAAACTCCGTAAAAGGAGACACGAACGGAGGGACACAGTCCGAAGGATAAGTAAAACGAGACTAAGGCTCGTAATTCTAACCCTAAAAAATATTATAGCGTCAACTTGCTTAAATACGATTAAAGCATTTTATCATCTATGTATCGAGCTTCTCTAAAAAACAGGGGGGCATAACATATCTCGAGCGTCGGAAAAAGCCGGGATCTCAGTGAAGCCTCCTTAAAAGGAAAAGGAGATGGAAACCACGAAGCTTCCCGAGTCCTTAATGGAGACCAGAATCATCATCAAGGTACACCAGTATATCCGCTTGGGCGATATTCTCTTAAAAATAGAGTCAAGAAAATGTGAAGCCATTCCTTGACTCGGGGGCAAATTGTTGATATACGCCCAAGCCATCACTAATCGGACCCGAGAAGTGGACCAGATATAATCCGAGACTTAGGACAGACACCCGAGGCCCATAACTTGGGCCCGGAAAATATCCCGAGCGAAAAGCCCACTCGGAAAGACCCCTGGTAGAAAAACCACCCGGGACCCGAGCAAGGTGCTCCTTGCCCGGGCACCCGAGCAAGGTCCTAGGGGTACCCTTTCGGGTTCCCCCGTCGGTCTGGACGAGCCCCTCTCGTCCGGACCCCTACCCCCGGACGATATCTCGCCTGGGGCTTGCCCTTGAAGGGTCACACACCAACACTTAACCACGTTGAACTTACCTACGGTCGAACCAAAGTCAAAGGCAACTTATTTACGGTCAAGACCAACCCATAATTACGAACCCGCCACAGCCGGACCAGAGAACCACTGGAACCGGGGCGGTCCAATAGAAACTCTATAAATAGAGAGCTCATCCCCTCATTTGAAGGTATTCACTCTCTCTCTCTAAGCTCACCCTTTCTCTAGAAGCTCTCACTAACTTGAGCTTCAGAGTGGGATTACCGGGAACCCCCGGTGCCCCTTTTGCAGGGAAGCAAGGATAAGATCCGGAAGGAGAAGCCCATCTACGAAGGAGAAGCCCATCTACGAAGAAGAAGCCCACGACGAACACACATGAGCAAAAATTGGATACAACACAAGATTAGGGAGCCCCAAGCATAAGGAGTACCCAACCATGAAAATAAACGACAGACCTTCAACGGCCAAATATGAAAGGCGGTGTGACCACCAAGCAACTTGGGGGGCACCAAACGGACAAGTGCTTGGTAGTCCACCTAAGTATAAAAGAAGAGACTAGAAGCAGATGGTCACAAGAACATGCAACACATTTTCTCCTAGAAGATGTCACATAAGAGGGAAAACAACCTCAACTCCCTGTACGGACTCGTCCTTAGTTGGCAACATAAAAGCATCGCCCTCGAAAGGTGATCTCCCACACTCAGGAAAAGGCTAGGTAACAGGCAATATCAATGAGAGAAAACTCAAGTAAAGATTCAGACGGAGTATCAAAGACGCACCCTACCTGGAATATGACACAAGGTAAAGTAATATTCTGAGCCCTCTGGGAGCCTGTCCCGCGAACAGTATCGACGCCCCCAAGAGCGTATCTTTAGAGTAGTTTTAAACTAGGAAAAATTATGCGCCCTCCGGGAGCCTGTCCCGCGAACAGTATCGACACCCCCAAGAGCGTATCTTGAGAGTAGTTTTAAACTAAGAAAAATTCTGCGCCCTCCGGGAGCTTGTCCCGTGAATAGTTTCTACGCCCTCAAGAGCGTATCTTGAGAGTAGTTTTAAACTACGAAATTCTATGCCCTCTGAGAGCCTATCTCGTGAAAAATTCCATGCCTTCCGAGAGCCTATCTCGCGAACTAATTTTGTGCCCTTCGAGAGCCTATCTCGTGAAAAGTTCCGTGCCCTCCGAGAACCTATCTCGTGAAAAGTTCCGTGCCCCCCGAGAGCCTATCTCGTGAAAAGTTTCGTGCCCTCCGAGAGCCTATCTCGTGAAAAGTTGCCCTCCGAGAGCCTATCTCGTGAAAATTTTTGTGCCCTACGAGAGCCTATCTCGCGAACTAATTATGTGCCCTCCGAGAGCCTATCTCACGAACATAATCCGCGCCCTCCGAGAGCCTATCTCGTTAAAAAATTATGCTCCCTCCGAGAGCCTATCTCGTGATAACATTCTGTGCCCTCCAAGAGCCTATCTCGCGAACATATTCCGTGCCCTCCGAGAGCCTATCTCGTGATAACACCTGTGCCCTCCGAGAGCCTACCTCGCGAACACATTCCGCGCCATCCGAGAGCCTATCTCATGAAATATTTTACAACGTCCCCAAGAATGTATCTTGAAAAGCCTTCCTTTTTACAAAGTAAGGTTGTATGATATGAGAAACATCCAAGTTTGTTTATGATGACAATGCAGGCATGACAAAAGTAAAGTGGAGTAACGAAAGAACACTCCGACAAAAGAGAAGAAACACAACAATAGACAAGCAAATCACAAGTCATTCAAAACGACCTACGGAGAAGAATCGCCTAACAAGTCGCCCAAGGCAACCTCTGACAAACATTACTGTCTTGCATGTCGCCCTTGCGTGACCTCTGCTCGCATTCGACTTGAACATCGTCGAGCACGGCTTTCGACAAAACATCACCCTTGCATATTGTGGAGTACACCTCATAAAGGGGACTAAACAAAAGGCAACTATAGCAACAAAGGTATGAAATACTATTCATGATATAAAAACATAATGTTGAAACATTCACGACAAGTTTGCCAATAAGTACGAAATGCAAAGGCAAAACTCCATACATAGCGAAGTGGCTATTATGTCCACACACCAAGAAATGGCTATTATGTCCACACACCAAGAAGTGGCTATCATGTACACACACCAAGAAGTGGCTATCATGTCCACACACTGCGAAGTGGCTATCATCTCCACACACAGCGAAGTAGCTATCATGACCACGCACCAAGAGGTGGCTATCATGTCTACACATAACAAAAAAGCTATCAAGTATACACATTACGAAGATGCTAATACGACCACAAACCTAAAGAGCCTTCGTCTAACCTTAAGTGGAAGTCCAAGAAAAAGGGAAAAGCAATACCCTTCATACGCTCATCAAAGGTCTGCACTTATATTTCAACCTTCCCGGATGATGCCAGGTAGGAGACGTCCTCATTATGAAGACAACCTTTATATTTCACGAAATCAACCATAAAACGGAGAATCACGGCAAGCACTATCGGGGGCATATAACGAAACGACCCCCACAACGATCACAACTATAATACTAGTAGAGGCTAACTCGAGAGCAGTCTCCACCAAACTTTCAAGAAGAAATTTGCTATTTTAATTAGAGCCATGACAAAAGAAAGGAGTCTCGATGAAAGGGGATGATCACAGCTATCACCAAAAGCAAGATCTTCAACACAATGGTTAATCACATGACCCCATAGGTATGCCAAAGGCACCTTCAAAGTCATCAAACCTACATGAAGAAGAAATAGACCTGAGACTCGGCCCCTCGACTGGTGACAGAGGATGGAGGAGAGACATCAAGATCTATGGTCATCTCATCGTCTTAACACAGGCTACTTCCCTTTTTCAAGAAAGGAGGGCGCCTCTTCGACCACTATCTCCTTATCACGAGAGGGATTCGGCAAGCGGGCACTTGAAGGAGAGTCTCTCGCGGCTTTCTTCTTCTTGGCAGTCGAGGGCCCGACCTCAGAATCAGGCTTCTGTGCCTTGGATTTGGATTGACTTGAACTTTCGCCCACCGCAAGAACCCGCTCGATAATCAGGGGCGAACGCTCTAACAACAAGAAGAAATCTACATGAGAACATTCATAAGTATATCATAAGGGAAAGAGAATAGAAAAAGAACATACTAGAAGCCTCTGCAGCCTTCCCGGACTTAGAAGATTTCTTGACCTCAGAAGCAGAGCCAGAGGGTACCTTCTTCTTATTCAAATCAACGGTGCGTTCGGAACGCTCCGCCTGCACATTATACGTTTTTCCATGAAACCAACCTACAATGGGAAACGAAAGATGAATGAAAACAAGAGGATAAATGACACACCAAGCTCGCGGGAGGAGGGGTCAAGCGAACCCTCGCCTCATACGAGCCCACCTCGAACACCCAAGACACAGGACAATGAGATTTAGTCCAATTGCTTTGATAAATGATCTTCATGGTCTCCTTGACCGAAGGAGAAAACTCCCCAAAAATGGGCCAGCCGTCCGAGCGATCGACGCAAAAGTCGACCCTTACTCATGGAAGGTCAAGATACGCCTATTACAGGGGCATTCTCAACATCAAGTTACGGGAGCAAAACCGTCACCCAAGAGATCCGACCATCAAAGTGCAAGGTAAACCAACCAAGGGAACAAACCCCAGAGCGTCACAAAGAGGGCGAACTTTTAGCTTCCCCAAAATGAGCAACGCTCCGACACATCCGAAGGAAGGGTCAACCCTTAACATATGCCGATAAACCCCTTCGCACGCGGCGGGTAAGAAGAAAGCTTGTAAGCATTTTCACCCTCACTTTTATGTTGAATGAATTGCAGAATAAGGGTCAAGAGCTATACACACGCTCCAACGAATGAAGGAAAATGTCACACATGTCGAAGATTGAGGTTAAAGGACAATACTCGCACTAATACACGGGAGGCAGAACGTTGTGTACCATCAAGTGACAGAGCTCGCACCCTCGAATAAAATGGGTCTATACTCTCACCCTTTCACTTACGTTCATATTTATGATTTACACCTACAAATGCACCAATTCCATCGCTCACGCTTATGCTCACGACCCGTCCATGCATACATACTTACGCTCACGTGCATGCCAACATACACACTCTTATTCTTTCAACACTTAGACATCCATGTACATGGTTGCCATATATTCCTGCATACATTCATGTCCACGATTGCAGCATGTCTACACCCATTCCCATACTTGTGTTTTTACTTGCATGTATGCTAGTACACACCCTCATGTTCATGATATATCCATGTTCACTCAAGTTAGCACTCAATAGGCATATATCTCATATTCCCATACTTAGAAATTTCTTAGACATGGTCTAGATATTTTTTCGTAAGACAGGGCTCACCTCGCATATGCACGCATTGATTACGATAACATGAAATTAGATCGCATTAGTCCATGTTCATGATTGCATTGCATCCCCATGCATGTGCATATTCTTAAAATGCATAGAAGAGAAGATCGGATTTTTATATCCACATTTTTCGGTCACGTGTTTAGGCGCGTGCACGTTTGCTCTAACGTTTATATTTCCTCTATTTCGAGAAACTGAGGATAAGGCCCGGAAAGGGCGTCTACGGACAAGCAAAGAATTCATCAAGAGGTAATAACACGGTTTCAAATTGCGCGTGTAAACCCATCGTAAAATAGAGTCAATCAAGGGTTAGACCATTGGTTGACTCGGGTGCATGTGATGGATATACGCCTAATTTGAACCTGTCTCCGTTCGGATTGTTTTATTTTGATCACCCCACTTACGATTATAATTCGAAACTTGGACCCGAGCACTTCACTCACAACGCGAACGCCACGGACAAGCCAAAATATTCGTCCGGAACGGTCCGTTGGTCTCACCTAGGTGAGATCGGGCTAGCCGGCCCGATCTCTCCTAGGGGAGATCGGGTGGGTCAACCCGATCTCTCCTAGGAGGGATCGGGTCAGCTGACCCAGGCTCTCTCAAGAGAGGTCGGGCAAGCTGACCTGATCCTAGGCCTTAGGGGTCGAATTTTCCGTCCGACCCCGAGGGTCCCGACATCCATATTACCTGACTCGTACTTGGACTTTTTCACCCACCTCTTCATGCTTTTGAAGGGTTAATCCTACTGTTATGTGTCAATTAAGTATGTTTAGGGATTAACGGTGTCATTAAGCCACCTTAATTCCCCCGTAGCCTATACATACTTCTCAAGTTCTATTCATTTGGACAAAGTTGCATCTTTACTCATTTTAGCTCTGTCTTCTCTCTAGATTTTATCTCTCTAGAATACCGAACTTACTTAGGCATCGGAGAGGGTTCACCGAGTAGCACCCCCCTCTCCGTGCTCGGTACTGCCCATTGTGCAGGTTTGCGAGGAGCATAGTAACGGATCATATCGACAAGCTAGACGGATTAGAAAGAAGAGCAGACTACCCGTGAGAAGTGTTACTCGGATTAAAGACCCGTCAATCCGAGGCACACGTCTTAACAATTTGGTCGAATGAATTTATCATTGCATTTATACAAAATTGGGTAACTTGCAGTATAAATAAGTGCACTATCCAATCCCTCACATACTTGATACATCCTTTATTTGAAATTCCACCATGTATTCTGCCACTCTGCGTCACATTGATGTTCTGTTGGTGATTCAGTTGTACGTCTTCTCAGTCTCTAGTTACCAAATCATCTGCATAACGATCTTCAGTCGTTGTTTACAAAAGCGGAATCCTATTTGTGTTCAATTATTTGTTCGGTTCGGTTATACTTGCTTAATTCGATTCTGTATCGTGGGAGTTGATTGTTCCGTGTTAAACCTGTTGCATAATCTAAGGGTGAAAAAAAGAGAAATTGCTATAAGAAGACCGTGATCCGTACTAATCTCAATTCAAAAATCGCTTGTGTTCTTATCGATTTAGTTTAATTTCGGTTCGTCGTATGTGTTGTATGTTGTAAATTGATGTAATATTACGTGTAAGTAACAAAATTGATTAATTGGAGTTTAGTCCTTGCATTTTATAATATTGCATTTTAATCATTCAAGTTTTGTACATTGTATATTTACCTTTGGATTACTAACAATTAGAGATCACGAGGATTTTTGCTGCTGCAGTTCCAAGGATTTGCCCCCTAAGGGAATACGCAATCGACGACGGCCGGCGTTGACGGAGCAACTTCTGGTCTTTATAAACTAATTTTTATTTTTAAATTTCATATCATATGAAGGACAAATATGTAAAATACACATGGGATATTTTGGTCTTTTACACTTAGGAGCATTTATTTTTTAGTCACTTTATTTATTTATAAATATATTCTAACATGTGAAAGGAAAATAACATATTTAGTGTCTCAGGTTTTCCATATGTGTCACTTTGGTGTCCCGAGATTAAATTGTTACTTTCGACTGTCTCAGGTTTCAACTTTGTGTCTCCGTCAAACTTTTAGGTTAAATTTAACAGAAAATGGTCATGTGTTGGTCACATGACCGAATAAATTTGAAAATTCTTAATTACCCTCAAAATGCTCGGAATCTTGTCAGCCCGGAATCAGAGGTGGGTGACCAGAATTGGAGGTGGGTGGTCGAAATCGGAAGTGGGTGGCCGAGATCAGACGGATGGTTTTAAAAAAAAGTATAAGGGGCAATTTTTTTTTTTTTTTTTTTTCATCTCAATCTATCAAAATTAACCCAAAATTGGAAGGAAAGTCAAATCGCAACAAAATTGAAACATGATAAACCAAATATTAACAATTTAATCCCGAGACACAAACAGACACATGAGATAAACTTAAGACACTAAATAGTTTCTTTATCCAAACTTTGTATTATAATATTTTAATACAAGATCCATTTAGACATTATATATATATATATATATATATATATATATATATATATATATTAGCTAATCAAACCAAATACCTCAAGATGATTTGTGATGAGTTTTCCTACCATGATCCACAAGCAACATACTTTGGGTACTTTTTTTTGTATTTTTCTATTGCCCTATAGGTGAACCTTAGAAGAAAATTAATATATTAATAATATGATGGAAATATTAGGTGTAGTTAAAAAATTTCATACTTTTAAAATTTTACATATGTTACTATTAACTCCACCCTAGAAATAAAAAAAATCAAAAGTATGGTGCTCCACAAACATGATAAAAACTCGTTTGTGATATTCAAATTTTAAAATTTGTAATTATTATTAATTTAATCCTTTAAAATTATATATTTACCTTTATAATCTTTTATACTGTTATTTACTTCTAATTTTGCGCTACAGAATTTCTGATTTCGTCCTAGCGAATGTGTAGTTTTAATTTTATTCATCAGCAAATTAACGCTCTTAATTATTGTAAGAGACAGAGATTAGGCCAAAGCCAATCAGCCATGATGATGATGTATATATATGTAGTTGGTTATAATTGTTGGTTGTATATGTAGTTTGAGGCGGAGGTTATCACGGATATAAAGCTCGATCCATCTGCTAGCAGCTCCACCATATATTCTCTCTCTTTTGATAGAGACACCAGTTTGGTTGCTGGATCGTACACTCGCTTTATCTATTATGTATAATTAGTATGTACGGAACAGTTTTTAAATATATGACCACTATTGCATAATAATATAATTATTAATAAGTTTTTGGTACAGTATGTTTTGATGATTTTTTTGCTTTAGGTATAATATTTTTTTTTCGTATACTTTTGTTACAAACATAATTTGTAAACTTTTGATGCATCCGTTAATGAACAGTTAAGTTTGACCATTAAATAGTTACGTAACTTGCATACACCTATCCCCCAAATTTCTAATTTGTTCAGTGTAGTCCTCAAATTTATTGTCCTAACTTTTTATCTTTAGAATTTAGCTCCTAAATATTTTCAACCGCACCCTAAGGCTAAATTGACCTAGCAATGACCTGATCCATGGCTAGGTCGGACCATTGCTAGGGTCACCGGACCGAGCGACATTAACCATGGTCCGACCTAGCTATGAGTCAGACCATGACTAGGACTGATGGATATACGCCCAATTTGAACCCGTTGACTTCCGAATGGTTTTATTTTTATCACCCCGTCAATGATTGTAAATCGAAACTTCGACCCAAACACCCCGCGGAAACACCAACGGTCCGAACGAGGCGAAAATACTCGTCCGGACCGCGGCGAACTCACCTAGGTGAGGTCGGGTGGCCACACCCGACCTCCCCTAGGGGAGATCGGGTCAGCCAACCCTATCTCCCCTAGGGAGGGGTTGGGTGGCCACACCCAACCCCTACCCTTGGGGGTCGGATTTCCCCCCCCCCCCCCCCCCCCCCCCCCCAAGGGCCCCGGCACCGCTTCCCGACTCCGATACTCAGTTTATTCCCGCCAACCTCTCTGTGCTTTTAAGGTCTTAATTACGTGATTAAGGGCTAATTAATTGTGCTTAAAGGTTAACGATGTCATTAAGCCACCTTAATGACACCGTTGCCTATAAATACAACCCTTCGACCATTCATTTGAACATCTTGGCTAATTGTGAAGTTTAGCTCTGACATCTCTCTAGCTTTATCTCTCTAGAAAGAAACGTACTGACTTAGGCATCGGAGAGGGTACATCAAGCACCACCCCCCCTCCGTGCTTGATATTGCCCCTCTTGCAGGGCACGTGGAGAAGAGAAGGCGAAGGACATAAGGACACGGATCAGAACGACAGGACTTAGGAGCACCGAACCCGTAGTTTCACCAGTGAGGAATAAGGTTTAGGTCGACCGCCCGTTGACCTGAAACTTAGAACCTAACACTTGGCGCCGTCCGTGGGCTTCGAATAGAAAGCTTGGCAATAATGAGAGCGATGACGAACAGTTTAGCATCTAGGCATCACCGCCCACCTGGGGGCAATAGGCGAGGGAGACAGCCTATACCTCTAGGAAGGCAGCCTAACCCAGAGAAACAACATGTACACCCAGAGCCTCAGGTAACCCCACAGGCACCCCAGCCTAACAACCAGGAAGGAGGACCCTCACGCCCAGCTGGGGCTGAGTCTTCCACAGCCTCAACTCCATTGGCAAGAAGGCCACAAAGAGAGGGGGAGCAACAGGGAGTGCCATCCCAATACACGGCACCTCCTCAGTGATACTACTATGAGGCGCAACCTCAAGGATATCCATATGGGATGCCGGATCAAAGGAACGATATTCGCGCCCACACAACCAACACAAGGCCCGCATACACACATGGAGCATATACAGTGACTCCGGGGTTGATGAGCGCATTGGATGAGCTACTAGCCTATAGAGAGACTCTGAGGAACAGGCAGGGAAGGCAACACCAGCATGAAGAAGAAGAAGTTCATGAGCAAGAACAAGTCCCAGAAGAAGAACACCACTCGCACCCTCGAACAGGGCAGCGAGAAGAACAAATGAGAGATAACCAAGGGCCACCCCCAGAGGGAAGGCAGCAGTTTGTGCCTTCAAGGCAGCAACAGACACAGCAGGACGCCAGGGCTTACACCCCGCTGGGAGCAGACAGACAGGCAAGACCTCCAAGGAGGCAGGAATTCCACCAAGTACCCCAGCAGAGATATCAGGGATACGCCTACAGTCCGTACCAGCACGGACAAGGAATCCCAGCAAGCCCAGTTTACAACTATGGAGGATATCAGAGAGACTATACTCCATCGCCGGTGATGATTACCCCGGAGGAGATAGAAGCCATGATAGTGAGAAAGATGAATGAGTCAAAAAGAAATGGACTGCACTGCCTAAGTGACAACACCAACCACCCCTTCACGAGGGAGTTGGAAATGAACAAAGTGCCAGACTCCTTGCATACAATACAGATAGCAAAATACAATGGCAAGGGAGACCCTTTGGAGCACATTCAACAGCATGAAGCCTCTCTATTCAGGAGAACTACTGATGACCGATACAAGGCACTCCTATTTCCAAACACCTTATCAGGGGTGGCGTCACATTGGTTCTTTAGCCTACTTACCGAGAGCATCCACTCATGGGCGCATTTAAAGGCGAAATTTCTTCAGAGATATCTAGGAGAAAGGAAGCTACTCAAAGGAACACGCTCCCTAGATGATGTGAAGCAAGAAAATGATGAATCTTTGGCTGATTACTACACTAGGTTCAACCAGAACATAGCAGACATACAGGGCGACATCACCGAGGGTGAAATAATAAGAGCCTTCATAAGAAACCTAGGCCGCTTCGGGTCCACACTGGCAGAAAAGATGGCCAAGAAACCGGCAAGCACCTTAGAGGAGCTAGCAGGAAGAGTAAAAACTCATATAGACCTGGAGAGGCACAGGGTGAGTAAGAAAGCCAAGATTCAAGCAGCTAAGGAGGACAACACAAAGCAGAATAAGGGAAAGCCACCTCAGGCACCTCAACCCATAAGTCAACAGGAATGGCGTCCACCTCAGCAAAGAAATCAGATGGGTGAGCCACTGAAGGCTAGGGAAATAAATGTCATCAAGTTCATACCATTGAACACTACCCCAGCAGTGGTCCTAAGAGAGATGAGAAATCAGAAACTATGGTCGCCCCCCGGAAGATGGAGAGCGCCAATGGTAGGGACACACAATGATAGATGGTGTGATAACCATGAGGCATACGGACATGATACGAACGAATGCTTTAGCTTGAAGCTAAGCATCAACAATATCATCCAGAGGGGGGAACTAAAACAGTTTGTTGATCATGGTGGCAACAACATACAGCTAGGGCCATCATACAAGGACAAAGGCAAAACAAGGTAGATTATAATCCCCCACCTAACAAGAGGGGGACTATAAACATGATACATGGAGGAGTGGCATCAGGTGGCCCAACAGCTAATGCAAGGGAAGTTTATGCATCCAAGCTGGGCTCAGTTCCAAAGTGGAGAAAGAGGCCACGAGAAGGAGAAGAAATGAAGATTGAGTTTTCGGAGAAGGATAAGAGCCATATTGTCTTCCCACATGATGATGCTTTAGTCATCACGATGGACATCGATAACTTCGATGTAAAAAGAATACTGGTAGATGGGGGCAGCTCTGCAGACCTCCTAAGCCTAAGGGTCCTGGAAGAGATAGGAAAAACAAAGGCACACATCAAACCAGTTAATTTCCCTTTGGTTGGTTTCTCAGGGGCAACAACCTATCCCCTAGGAATGATAACCTTTCCAGTGACCATGGGCCAATGATGGACACAGCTGAGAGTGAACATCAACTTCATGGTGGTTGAAAGTCTAGGAGCCTACAACGAGATCTTAGGAAGAACAACTATAAATCCATATGAAATTGTGCCTTCTACCGTGCATCAGAAGCTGAAGTACATCATTGAAAACGGGATTGGAGAAGTATTGGGTGATCAACGCACGGCAAGGCAGTGTTACGTCAACTCCATGAGACGTGGATCACACAAGTCAGACACAGTGGCTATTGTCATGACGGGGGCCATCCAAGATAAAGAGAAGGTGATGAAAGGGCCAAGGCAGGGAAAGATGAAAAAGGGAATTGCACTCCGCCTGAGTAGGCAGTTCTTTCAAGGACTAGCTAAGAAGAAGCAGAAAGGTAAGGCTATAAGGGTAACAAGTATACCCTGGCAGCCAGAGAGTGCCGAAGGAAAGAGAACAAGGGAATCCATTGAAAGGGGTTTCCGATATATAGATGACATCAAGCAAATACCAAGGGAGCCCATATCAAGTTACTTTGAGAGATTCTTCAGCTATGGTGCAAGCATGGACATCACAAGAAGAGAGGCCGTAAGGGCCTTCCTTAGAAACATGCATCCAACCTCATTTGAAGCATATGGAGGGCTCTATGAGGTGATCATGACAACCACAATGAGGGAGCTCAAAGAGAAGCTGGACAAGGCGTTCACAAAAGAGATAGGGCAACTGGAAGAAGTTCGGGAAGAAGGAAGAGAGACTGACACACTGGAAGGAGGTGTAAACTTCAAATTCACACCCCTTACAGTGAAGATAGAAGAAATTTTTCAGAAATACCTCAAGGAAGAGCTACCCACATGCAAAGAGGAGGGCAAGGCCTTCCTAGGAAGAGATGCACAGGGTTGGTGTGAGTACCATGGGACCTGGGGGCATCAAACCAATGATTGCATGGTGTTGAAGATAGAAATGGAGGAGATGATTTACAAAGGAGGCCTAAGGGAGTACGTGGCAACAGACAAACTCACCACCCCATATCCTTAGTTTCATATTCAGCACTTAGCATGTTCAAGCATTTTAAGTTTCCCAAAAACAACTTTTGAGAAGGAGAACTCAAGAAGTTACTCCGACTCTACAAATATCTTTGATTTCCTCCAAAGGGTATCTTGATCCACCCAAGACACCCCAAGTGTACATAAAGCATGAATACTCCTAATGAAGTAGAAGTTACTCAAAAGTATCTTTCAAAGAAGGTGTGATACAATTATTATGTTATCCTTACACAGATATGACTCCCAACTCAGCAACACCCTCAACGCCCCCAAGAGCGTATCTTGAGAGTAGTTTTCATACTACGACCTTCGACGCCCCCAATAGCGTATCTTGAGAGTAGTTTTCATACTACGACCTTCGACGCCCCCAAGAGCGTATCTTGAGAGTGGTTTCCAAAAACTACGACCTTCGACGCCCCCAAGAGCGTATCTTGAGAGTGGTTTCCAAAAACTACGAACTTCGACGCCCCCAAGAGCGTATCTTGAGAGTGGTTTCCAAAAACTACGAACTTCGACGCTCCCAAGAGCGTATCTTGAGAGTGGTTTCCAAAAACCACAAACTTCGACGCCCTCAAGAGCGTATCTTGAGAGTGGTTTCTAAAAACTACGACCTTCGACGCCCCCAAGAGCGTATCTTGAGGTAGATTTCAAACTACCAGATTCGACGCCCCCAAGAGCGTATCTTGAGGTAGATTTCAAACTACCAGATTCGACGCCCACCAGGAGCGTATCTTTGGTCTAACTTGTGCCCTCCGGGAGCCTATCCTGTGAAATGTTAAGTGCCCTCCGAGAGCCTGTCTCGTGAACAGATTCGACGCCCACCAAGAGCGTATCTTTGGTCTAACAGTATCATACACACCATTCAAAGGGTATCGGAAGAGATCATTGCACCATACTAAGAAAGATCCCATGAGAAAATAATGGCAAAGTAAAGTTGTATAAAGAACACACAATGTTTTTTCCTTGATGAGATGGCAGGTATGATGTGAAGGAAAAAAGAAGGATAAGTAAAGGAAAACACAACAAAAGGAAGAGTCCATGATCAAAGGAATACATACAGAAGCATACGAAGTACCAATCAAAAGGCAAGTGTTCCACACACTGCCAACAATACCATACGAAGAAGGAAAGCAACACAAAATCCAAAGTACAGCAATCCCAAAAGACACTCAACCCATCAAAGGGGAGGAAAAGTAAAGTTATATATACAAAGATAGAAAGATGTCAGCACATCAACCAGAGCCGGCTGGAGAGTCCTCACGGTCCCGACCCTCTGAGGACGAACCACCAGCAAAGATAGAAGAAGAGGAGGAAGAGTCCGAACTAGCAATATCCACAGGAGTAGCATCCACCTGTGCAGGGGCAGGCTCATCAGCAACAGCAGCCTGACCCCTAAGGACAGCCATATAACCAGTAGTGTACGGTCCAAAATCACCCAGATCACCGACGGGAAACTGGGGATCAATACGAAAAATATGGTCAACAAGATACTCGCCAAACTGCTTCATCTCCTGGTTCAGCCGTACACTGTAATCAGCAGTAAAGGCAGAGGAAGCCTTGTACTCAGATACTGCAACAGCTCTCTCCTCTGCCCGGCACCCTGCCTCGAGTTTCCTCAACTCCTTAGAATGGAGTGACGATGCAACCTCAGCCTCACATCGCAAGCTACCTACGGTAGTCTCAAGTAAAGACACCTGGTCCCTAAGCTCCTGCATCTGCAGGTCAGACAGGCGAGCCTTCTCAGTGGCAGTGGCAAGCTCCGCCTTCAGGGATACCTGGCTATCCTCAAGAGCCTTTTTCTCATCGGACAGCTCAAGCACAAGGGACGACATGTTCACCATGTCAGACATACCCTGAAAATTTAACAAGGGATAAGCAACTAGAAAAGCAACCACTTGAAAGTAAAAAGGGAAGAGAGACACCACTCACAGGCACATAACGGGATAACACACCCTGAACGAAACGCCGGGTCTCCCTAGGAGACTTAGGCTGAGCAGCACGATCACCAGGAGGGATGGCACCGCGAAGCACACGGATGCCAACCTCCGGGGTGCGCAAGGAAGAACCGCTATCAAAATGGAACTCCTTCAACCCAGCAAAAGGAGTCCACTCAGACCCAACGATATCCTCGTCAGTAAGGCGCGTAAAATCCTTCCGACTCAAAGCCGGAGGCCCACCTACACAAACAAATCAAGATAAAGAAAAATACGAACATAGAAGCATCGATGACATAAAGAACATCGAACCTGACGACTGTGCCCTCGGCTGGGGGGCAGGGGATGGAGAACCAGTGACCACTCCACCATCACCAACATGCCGCTTCCCTTTATCAGCTCGGGAAGGAGCCTCTTCGACCACTATCTCTTTGTCGCGAGACAGGGTTGGGGGACGAACACCAGGGGGAGGAGGATCTGCAGCCTTCTTCTTCTTGACAGCCGAGGCCCCGGCCTCAGAGTCGGACCTCCGTGACTTGGACTTAGAAGGTCCAGAGCCCTTGCCCACAGAGACAACTCTCTCGGTCACCAAAGGAGAGTGCCCTAACAATACAAGGAAAACAGTGTAAGAAAAAACACAAGTATACCATAAGAGGAAAAAAGAAGGAAGATACCAGAGGCCCCAGCAGTCTTCCCAAGCATAGGGGACTTCCTCAGAGTAGAGCTGGAGGGAGCCTTCCTCTTGCTCAGATCGACCGGTGCTGCCTGCACGTTATACGTTTTCCCGTGAAACCAACCTACAAGGGAAAAACAGAAAGTAAATGTAGATGAGAAGACTAAGTAACATACCGAACCCCCGGAGTCAGGAGTCAAACTAATCCCTGCCTCATAGAGATCTGTCTCGGTCACCAAGGACACGGGGCAGTATGACTGAGTCCTGTGGCTCTCATAGATGGTCTTCATAGTCTCTAAATTCACAGAAGAGAACTTCCCAAAGGCAGGCCAGCCGTCTGACCGATCCTCATTCAAAACCGGCCAGGTAACATATCGATCCGTGATAAAGAAATAATGCTTGGCCCAGTGGCTCGCCGAGTTATCGCTCCGGGCCACGAAACGAAGAGAAGTATCCCACTCAACCCCGCTCAACCCGAAATCAGCAAATCGGGAATCTTTGAGGGACGGATGGCGAGTTACAAAACTCGCGAAGCCTACCTTCCTCTGATACTGGAACCGGAAGAAGCACCGGAACAAGACCAATGAATACTTCTAGGAGTACCAGTGGCATAACACGCGGAAGCCCACCCAGACGCGGATAGCACTAGGGGCAAGGTTCACAGGGGAGATCCTAAAGAATCTACTCAATTCTACGAGATCATCGCAATAAGGCAGCCGCAATCCAAACCGAATCTGGGAAGGATAAACAACAACCTTCCCCTTGGGGGGCTCTGTCACTGTCTGGCGGGTATTTCCTAAAGAAGGAAGGAAGGGATATAAAGGCTCATCTAAGGGACAAATGTCACCTAAGGTAACATGCTCGTTATAGTCAGACCTAGTCAGGTAGTTCTCCGACAAAGCAGCGAGACCTAAATCAAAGGCAGTGAGAAATTCCAAGCTTGAATCAGGCTCCGACTAACACCCCGGCTCAATATACGGCTCAGAATTCGACACCAAACTAATGGCAGGAAAGAAAGTAATGCGACGAATAGAAAGAAAGGGAAACTTACTCATCCTTCGAAGGATATAGCGCATCTGCCAAGTTCGCGTACGGGGGCACCACCACGAGTACAGTACCTGTCACGGCACGACAGGTGTCAAAACAAGGAGATTTCTGGAAAGACCGGGCATACCCCGGCACCCGAACAACAACCAAAAATTCAAAGGCGTCCAACAAAGGTAACAAACACGCGCCCAGGACACCACAACGATAAAATCGGACAATTTTGCTCGAACCAAAAATCAATTCCCAGGCAAAATTGCAATTACGCCCCTCAACGGGAATCAACACACAAATGGCGCCCCAACGTCAAAATTAAACGGGAATAGTTTAAACGGACAAAAAACTATCTCCGGACGACCGGCCAAAGAATTTTTTCCCAAATCGGCGGCTATCTACGGCAATCACATATTCAATCAAGAATCGGCAATTCAAGTATTGACATTTTTTACGATAATGGAAAGGAAAAGATCGGACCTTCGGAAAACCCGACCCGATATGATAAACGGGTCCGGAATTCGAGTTTGAAGATCGCCGGAAACCAGACCCCGCCGCCGCCGGAGCTGCCCCGCCTCGCTGTCGCCTGCTCCAGCCGATCCAGACGCCGCCCCTCGTCCAGCCACCGCCCAGCCCGAGTCGTGCCACCGCCCTCCGCTGGCCCTCCTCGTGCCTCCGCTCCCTACGCCGCTGCCTAGCCGGACTCGCACCGCGCCGCCTCTGCTCGTCTGCCGCCCGGAGTCGCGTCGCCGTCCCGTCCTCTGGCCACCACGGTGCTGGCCGGAATTCTGGTCTGGAATTTCGGCCGGACTCCCTCCCTTGGTGTGCAAGATTTTCTCCAAATGTTCCCTTGCTCTCCAAGTGTGAGGAAAAAAGAAAAAGATGACAATGGTGGCTAAGTGATGTAATTTCTTTACTCCTCTGTATATTTGAAAAGGTGTAGGGTTTTTTAAAGTGACATAATCACAACCCTCTATTTAAAATTAGAAGAGATCTAAGGGTTAAAGGAAAATTATCAACTTTACCTCCCTTAGACTATGGTTAGACATATTTCCACCCAAGTTAACACCATATAGGTACATCTTTGGGTATCCTATACTTAGAAAAATTTTAGACCAAAATTAAAAAAATTTCTCCACTTAGACTTATCCCGGCATGAAATTGAAGCATGGACTCGTTTAGCTGTATTCATGTTGCATCCCCACACGAGCGTATATTTTCCAAGTATACGCCCGTGGCGGTATTAGATTTATTATTTCCATCTCAGACGGACACGTGCTTGGACACGTGTCCGTGCTATTCTGACGTTTGCAATTCCTATATCTTATAAGACAGGGGGCAGAGTCAAAGACACATACCCACGGGTAAGTAAGGATTCCGACAAAAGGTAAAATCCCGGCTTCAAATTGCGCGTGTCATAGCATCCTAAAATAGAGTCAATCAAGGGTCATGCCATTGGTTGACTCGGGGGCATGTGATGGATATACGCCCAATTTGAACCCATTGACTTCCGAATGGTTTTATTTTTATCACCCCGTCAATGATTGTAAATCGAAACTTCGACCCAAACACCCCGCGGAAACACCAACGGTCCGAACGAGGCGAAAATACTCGTCCGGACCGCGGCGAACTCACCTAGGTGAGGTCGGGTGGCCACACCCGACCTCCCCTAGGGGAGATCGGGTCAGCCAACCCGATCTCCCCTAAGGAGGGGTTGGGTGGCCACACCCAACCCCTACCCTTGGGGGTGGGATTCACCCCCCCCCCCAAGGGCCCCGGCACCGCTTCCCGACTCCGATACTCAGTTTATTTCCGCTAACCTCTCCGTGCTTTAAGGTCTTAATTACGTGATTAAGGGCTAATTAATTGTGCTTAAAGGTTAACGATGTTATTAAGCCACCTTAATGACACCGTTGCCTATAAATACAACCCTTCCACCATTCATTTGAACATCTTGGCTAATTGTGAAGTTTAGCTCTAACATCTCTCTAGCTTTATCTCTCTAGAAAGAAACGTACTGACTTAGGCATCGGAGAGGGTACATCAAGCACCACCCCCCCTCCGTGCTTGATATTGCCCCTCTTGCAGGGCACGTGGAGAAGAGAAGGCGAAGGACAGAAGGACACGGATCAGAACGACAGGACTTAGGAGCACCGAACCCGTAGTTTCACCAGTGAGGAATAAGGTTTAGGTCGACCGCCCGTTGACCTGAAACTTAGAACCTAACAAGGTCAATTTAGCTTTAGGATCTAATTGAGTCAATTTGACCCCAAAGTGTAAAAAAAAATATTGCAACAAGACTAAAAATCATCAAACGTATTGAACCAAAAACCTACTAATCCATAAAAAAAATACGTTTAGCAAAAGGAACTCTATAATTCTTTGTAGGTAGAAACAAATACAAAAGTTAAAGTCGATCGATTTGCAAAATGATACGAAGCAAGATAATATATATTATGAAGAAATGAATGAACAAATAAATCAAATAGACAGAGTGTACGTTACGTACAGCCACAACATTCTTTCTCTGTACCTATTCGATGACATCTACGTAGCGTGAGGTTTTGATTCTGAACAAGCTCATCTGTCATGTCTATCCTAGTGTACTGTTTCCTTACGAGTTATTTCGTACATAAATATAAATAATATATTATTCGATAGAATTATAGTATTAACTTATTAGGTGTATAGTTGGAAAAAAAAAACTTATCAGGTATATCGGATAGAGTAATTGAATTTTTGAAAAAAAAATATTTATAAGAACAAAGGCAAATACCAAAACACATATATATAAAAAAATTATCAATCCGACAAAATATATTATTTATAAGTTTCAACGACGGAATATAATTTGGGTGCTACATACATTCTTTAACAACTAATACAAAGTAAATGTAATATGAATTTCAATTTAATATTATTAATTTTTTTTTTGAAAAAAAGAAGAAGTTGAGTTTGAAAAAATAAAAGTAAAATATAAATTTAAAATTTTACCGATAGTATTTTGTCGGATTTTTTTTAAAAAAAATTTAAGCGAGGCATGATGTGAAACAACCTCGTGTTGGATTACATGGCTAAATACTACAGAAACAAAAACATAGCTACGTGCATGGTAACTAATACGCAGCCGATGATAGTGCACATATCTACAATGCTTTCGTAGTCTCAAGATCACTGATGGGAGTTCTCGATCCGCCGGACGGTTCCCGTAGAGGTTATGGTTAAGGAACCCCTACACGGTTTATGCTCCACAACAAAGGCACTGTCGATTCTTTAGCGGGGATGGATCACCGGAGTAAATTGTTTGACACAATTTGGCACCTCCTAAGGAGAGTAGTGGTTCGGCCGAACTAGTTGTTTTTAGGGAGGAGGGATTTATTTTAATCTCACCACAAATGAAGAAGATATTACCTCTTAATAAATCCCCTAGCACTCCCTATTTATAAGATGAGCAAAGTGGACAAAAGTCTACTTTGCCCTCATGCTAAAGTCGGCCGGCCATATGTGAGAGGGATGCCCAATTTTGGGCCTCTCATGTCAATTGGGATTTTAGGACTAACCCAAAATTCCTAATGTGACATTACCCAATTTCCTTAGGTGCCAGACTCATATTAATGGGCTCCTAATTACGGCGGTCCAATCTCCAAATGGCAACAGCTCACACTCGCCGGAATGGGAGGGTGCCTGTTAATATGTTGTCGACCAAAACATCAACATTTGTCTTCGATCCAGCCCTGTTTACACACGAGTGTTTGTTGTGGGTTTCTCCTTCTCGATCTTCTCCTTAACGGGCTTCTTCTTCCCTATCTTCTCATTCTTGGGCTCTTTCGTGCTCGGATTCTCTTCTTCCTCCTTGCTTACCTGCAAAAGGGCACCGGGGGGGGTCCCGGTAAGCCCACTCCGAAGCTTAAGTCAGTCGAGAGCTTCTAGAGAGAGGGTGAGGTTATAGAGAGAGAGAGAGAGAGAGAGAGAGAGAGAGAGAGAGAGAGCGAGAGAGATTACCTTCAAATGAGGGGATGAACTCTCTATTTATAGAGTTTCTATTGGACCATCCCGGTTTCAGTGGTGTTCTGGTCCGGTTGTGGCGGGTTCGTAATTATAAGTTGGCATCGACCGTAAATAAGTTACCTTTGACCCCGGTTTGACCGTAGGTAAGTTCATTAATGCTAAGTGTTGGTGTGTGGCCTTCTAAGGGCAAGCCCCGGGCGAGATATCGTCCGGGAGTGGGGGTCCGGACGAAGGAGGCTCGTCCAGACGGCTGGGGTACCCGGAGGGGTACCCCAAGGCCTTGCTCGGGTGTCCGAGCAAGGGAAACCTTGCCCGGGTTCCTGAGCAAGGGGGACCTTGCTCGGGTATCCGAGCAAGGAGGGCCTTGCTCGGGTGTCCGAGCAAGGAGGGCCTTGCTCGGGTGTCCGAGCAAGGAGGGCCTTGCTCGGGTGTCCGAGCAAGGAGGGCCTTGCTCGGGTGTCCGAGCAAGGAGTCCCTTGCTCGGGTTACCCGAGCAAGATCCTTCTTGCTTGGGTAACCAAAGCAAGGGTCCCTTGCTTGGGTGCCCCCGGGTGGTCTTTCCACCAGGGGTCTTCCCGAGTGGATTTTGCCACTCGAGATATTTTTCGGGCCTATGTAATGGGCCCCGGGTGTCCATGTTCTAAGTTTCGAGTCACATCCGGTTTCGGCCTACTTCTCGTGTCCAATTAGTGATAGCTTGGGCGTATATCCACCATTTTCCCCCGAGTCAAGGAATTGTTTTACCTTTTCTTGACTCTATTTTTAGCGGAATATCGCCCAAGCGGTTAGAGTGGCGTACCTTGGTGACGATCCCGGTTTTATCGAGTGCTCGAGATGCGTCGTAATGTCCTTCTCCCCTTTCTTTGAGAAGGCTTTATGGCGATCCCAGCCTTTATCGAGTGCTCGAGATGTGCTTTGATTTCTATGCCCCCTTGGTGACGATCCCAGTCTCTACCAAGTGCTCGAGATGCGTCGTAATGTCCTTCTCCCCTTTCTTTGAGAAGGCTTTATGGTGATCCCAGCCTTTATCGAGTGCTCGAGATGTGCTTTGATTTCTATGCCCCCTGTTTCAGAGAGTCTGGATGTATAGACGAAAAAATGCTTAAATAAATCTAAGCAAGTTCACGTGATAACGTTCTATGGGTTTAAGAATCACGAGCCTTGGTCTCGTTTTACTTATCCTTCGGACCGTGTCCTTTCGTTCGTGTCTTCTTTTTATTGGAGCTTGGTGGTTACTTTTCGTTTAGGTGCCTTAGTGTTTTGCCTAGGTCACCCCTTGCTTATGTAGTTAAAACATGCCCTCGTGGAGGATGCTACCTTAGGTGGTGTTGAGGTGATTTTGTTCGTCTCTCCCCTTAGGGGTGTTTTCCACTTTTGTTCGTCATGTTCCTTCCTTTGACAAGTAGTATCGTCCATGCACACGTTTTTTGCCCCCGTGGTGAGCGTTTGATCTTTGTGCGTTTTGGGACGTACCTTTGGGTAGGTCGGTCTTGATGGATTCATGTTGTATCTTGAGGAGGGGTTGGTAATCTCTCACAGGTCGTTGTTTTTCTTTTCCTTGCCGGCCGTACCTTTTAGTCTTTACCAGACTTTGGAGCACTGTCTCGTTTCTGCGGGGATGTATGGCTCTGATTTGAATTCGGGGGTTGGGTTGCGACTTTTCCTTATGGGAGGGTTTATTATTCTTTGTGACCCCATGTTCTTATTTGTGGTGTACAATAATAGCTTGTTGAGTAAGAAATTGTTTCTTTCACACGCTGGGACGGACGGGTTGTCTGATTTGGAGAAGTCGTTTTATCTTTCCATTAGCTGGGATAACAATGGGGTGTGTTTATCAGGTTTAGGTGGGGCTTCGCTTCTTTTATTATTCCAAGTTCCGGGAGGTTAGCATGTATTATCGAGTTTTTCCTCTTTAGCTTAGCCCTTCAATTATTTCTTCTCGGGTCGGATTTAAATGATGTACCGTTGCCGATACCGGCCTTCGGAGGTCCTAGATAAAATCGCGTCAAAGGGATCTAGCTTGGAGTTGGGAATTTCTTAACTTCGAGGCAAGGAGGATAAGCTTCTCTCGAGGGCGTGGTCAATGATTTTTCTATTGCATCGGAGAGTGAGAAGAATTCGGATGCTGGCGACGAGTCTTTGTCTCCTTGCCCCTTCTCCCTCCCCCCCGAGGGTTGGTTTATGATTGTGTTCTCCCCTTGTATATGTGTAATTGCTATGTATCTGTTATGTCTTAAATTTGTATTTTCGGGTAGCATCAGGTTGCCTTTGATCCTTCCTGTGGATTCCTTCTGTCCTATGGTTGGATGTTGCGCTTCGTGGCGAGCGGAGATTATCGTCGAATTTCTTGTCGACCTCATTTTGAAGGCCCATGTTATGGCTTCCTCTTGGACTATTAAGATCTTCACTTCTTCACAATTTTCTGGCGGAGAAGATGATCCTCCTTTGTGAAGGGTAGTTGAGATGATATTGCCTGTTGATTCTTCCATTGTGCTGGCTTTTGCGATTTTCTCCTGCTTCTTTTGGAGATGTACTTGTTTTATTGTTAGATACTCGGGTTTGCTTTCCGTTGTTGTCGTACTCTTCCCATAGTGTGGTTGTAAGTTCGAATGGCTTGATGTGCTTTCGGGACTCCTTTTGATTGATTGCTTATTTCCTTGAAGTTTCTTTGTTTTGCTTGTGGGGTGGAGTGAAGGGTGTCCGTTGAATTTGGCGTGCATCCCACGTTGCCCCCCGGGTTAAGTATTGGCTTTGATCTTCGCTTGACTCTATGGTGGTTAGATAGGCGTCCGATTAGGCTTTTGGCGGTTGTTTGAAAGCTTGGTGGAGGTTATTTCCTTGGTTTTTCTCTTCGACCTCCGACCTTGCGGTTTTTGGACTTTGTGAGATTTAGGGGATGTCCTCATGGTGAATGTACTTTGGTATGGTGCCCTTCTTTCAAATATGCGGACCTGATGTATTCTATTACCTGATGTATTCTATTTCCTTTTTGACGAGTTGCTCTTTGCCTTTGAGACTTAAATCTCATTCTATGTTGGAAGGATGACCATGTGGGTCGTATGTCCCTTTTATGTTGTAAGGGTTGTTGATCGCTTTATTATGCGTCAAGGTTTTCTTTTTCGATATTCCCTTTTTCGGTTGTAAGGGTTGCCCGGTGGGTCTTATATCCCTTTTTGGTTGTAATGGTTGTCCGTATAGATCTTCCCTTGTTCATATGTAAAGATTGTTGATCGCTTTATCATATGTCAATGTTTTCCTTTCGGATCTTCCCATTTTCGGTTGTAAGGGTGGCCCGGTGGGTGTTATATCCCTTTTCGGTTGTAATGGTTTTCCGTATAGATTTTCCCTTGTTCATCTGTAAAAGTTGTTGATCGCTTTATCATATGTCAAGGTTGTCCTTTGGGATCTTTTCATTTTCGGTTGTTAGGGTGGCCCGGTGGGTCTTATATCCCTTTTTGGTTGTAACGGTTGTCCGTATAGATCTTACCTTGTTCATATGTAAAGGTTGTTGACTGCTTTATCATATGTCAAGGTTATCCTTTTGGATCTTCCTATTTTCGGTTGTAAGGGTGGACATTTAGGTCTTATGTCCCTTTTCAGTTGTAATGGTTGTCCGTATAGATCTTCTCTTGTTCATATGTGAAGGTTGTTGATCGCTTTATCATATGTCAAGGTTGTCCTTTTGGATCTTCCCATTTTCGGTTGTAAGGGTGGCCCGGTGGGTCTTATATCCCTTTTCGGTTGTAATGGTTGTCTGTATAGATCTTCCCTTGTTCATATGTAAAGGTTGTTGACAACTTTATCATATGTCAAGGTTGTCCTTTTGGATCTTCCCATTTTCGGTTGTAACGGTGGCCCGGTGGGTCTTATATCCCTTTTTGGTTGTAATGGTTGTCCGTATAGATCTTCCCTTGTTCATATGTAAATGTTGTTGATCGCTTTATCATATGTCAAGGTTGTCCTTTTGGATCTTTCGGTTGTAAGGGTGGCCCTGTAGGTCTTATGTCCCTTTTCGGTTGTAATGGGTGTCCATATAGATCTTCCCTTGTTCATATGTAATGGTTGTTGATCGCTTTATCATATGTCAAGGTTGTCCTTTTGGATCTTCCCATTTTCGGTTGTAAGGGTGGCCAGATATCTAACAACAACCATACCCGATCTTGGCTTTCCCAAGGCCCTTTACATTTTGGAAAATATTCCGATGAATTTACTCATGCATATATAATTCTACTAGCCATGTAAATTATCATACGCAAGTAACATTCATCAAACAAATCACACTCATGCTTACGCGTCATGCGTCTAATGTTCCGAGAAACTTATACTTGCATATATAATTCTACTTCCATGTAAATTATCAAATGCAACTACATCCTCAACATTCTAGCATACGTGTCAAACATGAAAATTCCACAACAATCATAGATATTTAGCGACTGGTTTTCGGTTTTAAAAATTTTTAAACATTAGGGGTTGATTTTCAATTCATGCTTATATTCAATTACGCGAATATCTAGACATGAATCCTAGGCATTTACAACCATCACAACATGTCTATCCTAGTACGCATTCCAAATATTTAACCAGGGCTCCGCCCACAACATGCAATATCCAGCTAGCTTGACCAAGTCAAGACAACATTTCTAATCATGCATTAATATATATTGAATAATAAACAATTGCAATTCAGCCATCTAATTAATTCAGTCCCAAAAACATGTATCTCCGAGATCCATCCCCATAATCGAAACAAGACATAAATGTTAGAAACCTTATGAGCACTGTGTAGTCCATTTAGTGGTTCAAAAATATTTGGATTTTAAAACTTGACCACCCTATTTTATTTAATTGACTTGAATTCGGTTTTGAAAATCATTTCGGTTCAGTCAATTTCGGTTCGTAATGGTCAGGTTCGGTCCGGTTCTAAATTTTAAAATCTGGTTCGGTCTGAACCGGTCCAATAAAATAGGGTTTGGTTCGGTTCAACACACAAAACCGGTTCGGTTAGACCCACTTAATTACCTCGGTCCGACCCGACTAGGTCGAACCGATTGAGAAAACCCGGTTCGATTTAAATCCGTCTCGGATTAATATATTGGACCGGCCCAATAATTAAAATTTCAAACGTTAGGCCGAAATATTTACTTGTGGCCCAAGTAGGGTTTTAAAGTCCAAAAAATAAATAACTTAACCACCAAGTAACATTAATTATATAAAAATAATTTTCAATATTAAATATATATATATATATATATTATTCGGCCAAAATATAACATATGTATATTTATTGCTAAGATTCTATCTATAAGATTAAATCAATCAACAATATATATATATGTAAAAACCGGCATAATATATAATATGTATATTTATTTATTGTCAATATCTTAAATAGGGTAATAAATATACTGACAATATATTTTCTCAATCTTTTAGGCAATAAAATCTATCAATAGTATCTTTAACCCTATTAAATATTTAGATATATCGATAGAAATATATATTTCTATATATTATTGTGAATCTATCCTTGTTCCCAATTATAAATATATTGTTAACTAAATTAAAATATGGTAAACAATATTTTTTATATAGTTGCCGAAAATTTTGTCCCTTGGTGTTAAAAAAAGTTAAAATTTTACCTTGTAATTTACCTAGGGTTTCGGCCAAAACACTAAAATGGGAACAAGTGGTCAAATTTTAATAAGATCTAGAATCCAATGTTTGATTTTGATAAATATTACTCTTTTCTTGAAGATCATGACCATCAAATTAACCAAGAATATCATGAAAATTTCGGTTTCACTAAATCCGTAAAATTTGAAAATTTAAATTCCCTTTTAAAATTTTTGGTTTTTCTAATCTTAAATTTCAAAAACATCAATTTATCAAAATCATGAACTTCTAACACGGGTTCTGATACCACCGTTAGATTACGGGGAGTAATCACTACAGATACTAAAACAAGGTACATGCCAGTAATTAGAATTACGTAGCGGAAGTTTCACACATACCTTTAGGATGATCCATAGACCCAAGATCTTCTATGGAGGGAGTTCTCGATCCTCCGGTCGGGACCCGTAGAAGTTCTTTTTAGAGATGCCTTACATGGTGCAAGCTCCACTGCAAAGCCTCTGATAAATTCTTGGCACGGGGACAGAGCTCTGGAGAGTTTGCTCGAAAGCAATTTGGCACACCCTTGGTGAGGGATATGGTTCGGCCGAACTAGGTGTTATGGGAGAGGGTTTTTTTCTCTAAAACACTCTAATGAGGGAATTATGATTAACCCTAAAAATCCCCTAACACCTCTTATTTATAGGAGGAGTAAAGTGGACAAAAGTCCACTTTATCCTCCTTGCATATTTCGGTCGGCCTATGTATTTGGGGAGGCCCAATTTTGGGCCTCCCATGTCAATTGGGATTTGGGTCTAGCCCAATTACCCTAATGTGACATTTACCCAAGCTCATTAGGTAAACTATACATATTATGGGCTACCAATTACTGCGCCCATTACCATATGCTTACATTAACACCGCGAGAAGAAGCTCCAACCCTGGTCTTTGAAGAACGATCGGCAATAACCCGCATGGCGGTAGCCATCGCTCGTTCCGAGCGCTTAGTAATGTGATCAACACAATCCAAAACTAACATAGCATACTCTCCAAGCTTGGCAAACGTGAAGGTTCGGACAGAGAGCATAAATCTTCTCAACCATATTCACACCGAAAGTCTTCATAATGCCCTGACAATACTTCTCGGCATGGACAAAAAACTCCTTGGAGGCTACGAAATCCCGGACTCCAATAGCCTTGCCTTTCTCGACCCCAGTAGCCTCACCCTCCTCCAAACCAGATAATCTTCCCTATTCACGAGCATCCTGGACAGCATTCTTCATCCTCAGAGGAGCCACCAAATCATCTTCTACCTGGAGGGCAAGAATATCATCAAGCTCCTTCTGAACAAGAGTCAGACGGCAGGCCAGAGCAACCCTGACACCCTAAGCTTCTCAACCTCGTCGCGCAAGTTCTCTTCGATGTTCTTGAGAGATGACTCAAGTGTCCCCAAACATCTGTCGGAATATATCCCTCTCCCGAGTAACGTTCACCAAGTGAGAACCAAGTTTAACTACAGAAGATATCCTCTTCCTAAATAAAAGAAAATCATGATAAAAAAAGCTCATAAAACAAGGCAAGAGACAACATAAATACTCACGGGAGCAAACTGAGACAAGACACCCTTCACAAAGTGATGGGCCTCTTCAAGACTGGATGGAGGAAGAGAGCAATATGTCGGGGGAATGATAGAGTTCATCATAGGTTTAGCAATCTCCGGAATAGAAAGAGAGGCCGACGGGTCATAGGTATGATGCTCAGCAGTCTGAAAAGGAATCCAAGCACTACCCCTAACATCAAACAAGATCCTCGGGAAAGATCAAAGGCAACTTGATCTTGCCTTTAAAAACAAATGTAAGACACGACAAGGGCATGAGAAATACACATATACAAGAGGGGAACACAATCATATACCTGGCACTGGAGGTCTACCATCGGAGGATGCAATCCTCGGGGGGAGGGGGGGGGGGTGAGGAGACAAAGACTCGCCGGCATCATTCGAAACCTCCTTATTCTCCGGTGCAATAGGAGAGTCATCAGTTATGCCCTCAACATCAACCTCTCTCTCTTTATGGCAATAGGAGGACATGGAAGGAGAAAGGAATGAGGTTATCTTCTGAGCCTTATAGTTAGAGGCTTCCACATCCAAGCTAGACCTCTTCGACTTGAACTTAGCCAAGAACTGCGCGGCGGAGATAGAAGGGGACCTCCCTAAAATAAACAAAATATATGTGAGTACAACATAAGCAAATTAAGCATAGAAACAAAAGAAAGCACCGCAAATACTATACTGGAGGAATGTCTCACAGCCCTGGAGGACTCAGAAATAGTAGCGGGAGGTTAAACCACTGGTAAAGGAAGAGGAGAAACAACCGAAGCCTCCCTCTCCGAAGGGACGTCTTCATCAACACCATCGTTCTCCTGAAACAGGGAAGGCCGATATTGAAACCAACCTACAAGGCAAAGCAATAAAATCACAAGTATTAAAAACTCAAAAGGCTTGCATACCAAAGGTAAGACTGGGGACGTCAGTCAGATCCCCGTAGCACATAGCTCCTCCTCCGAGATGTGGTGCATGGACTCGAAGGAAGTCGTCGTATTCCCAATGTATATCAGTTTCAGGGCTTGCCTATCGGACAAGGAAAGTTTGGAAAACGTGGGACGCGCATCCGTCAATAGGGGGAGTCCAAGGACCAAGGAACACCCTGATCCTCAACGAAGAATTAGTGTTTCTCCCAGTGGCCACTACCACTTTCGGAAGGCAAGGACGAAGCTACGCTTGTTATCCCACTTAGCGTCGCCCAACCCCGAATCGGATTCAGATATCTCAGGAACATAGTCGGGGCTCAAGTCAGGATGCAAAAACCGCTTTCCCATGAAGAACTCCTCATGGGGGTAGCGGATTATGGGAACCTTGGAAGCAAAACCACCACGGGGATCCTTAGAGGAGGGAGGCTTACTCATTATGGGGGAAATGATGCGACGCCCTCTATTCCGGGAGTAGCTTCAAAAACACGCCTGACAATAGAAAGAAATAATAACGGCCCGTCAAAAATTACCAATCTCACCTCGAGGTATCATACAAATCCATCAAGAGCGACCTACCCAAGGGTACGTCCCAAAGTGCACAAAGATCAAATGCTTATTGCGGGGGCAAAAGATACATGCATGGGCAATACTACTTGCCAAAGGGAGGACTATGATGGACAAAAAATCATGGCAAACACCCCTAAGGGGGGAGACAAGCAAAATTACCTTAACACTACCTAAGGTAGTGGAATGATGAAAAAAACATCCACAACAAGGGTATATATCAACTACAAAAGCAAGAGGTGGCCTAAGCAACACATTAAGGCACCCAAGCAACAAGCAACCATCAAGTTCCTAAGGGGACAACACTAGTATCAAATACTCACCTCAAAATTACTCCAAGCTCAACAACAAAGACAATCATCTACTTCCAACCAACAATGCACAATGAAGCAATTCAAATATCTATAGCAAGGTCCTAGCCTTTATAGCAATCAATGGAGAACACACAAGCAAGGGGGCTCTAGGAAAATGAAAGTGTGGGAAATAATGAAGGGGAGTCCAAAAGCATGCCTTATAAAGGGATATGCTAAGGATTTTCTCTAGAAAGCTCCAATAAAGGAGACACGGAAAAAAGGACACAGTCCAAAGGCTAAGTAAAACAAGACCAAGGCTCGTAATTTTTACCCTCATATAATATTGTCATATAACGTAAATTTTCTTAAACTAACAAAAGCATTTTTCATGTATGTATTAAGCTTCTCTAAATACGGGGCAAGAAGAATCACGACGCATCTCGATAAAGGCCGGGATCGTCACAAAGGTACGCCTTACAACTCGCTTGGGCGATATTCCGCAAAAATAGAGTCAAGAAAAGGTTGAACCATTCCTTAACTCGGGGGAAAATGTTGAATATAAGACCAAGATATTATAAATTGGACCCGATAAATGGGCCATGATCGATTATAGTTCGAAACTTAGAGACCAGACACCCGAGGCCCAACACGTAGGCCCAAAGAACACCATAGTGGCGAAATCCACCCGGAAAGCCCCGAGGGAGGGAAATCCCTCGGAGGTAACCCGAGTAAGAGCTGCCTGCTCGGGTACCTGAGTGAGGCCCTTTCACTCTAGTACCCGAGCAAGGCTCCGGGGATACCCATCAGGGTATCAGGTTTAGGGTATCGGCTCCCCCCCCCCCCCCCCCCCGCCCGGGCAAGTTTCCATCGCCCAGACCCCTACCCCCGGACGATATTTCGCCCGGGGCTTGCCCTTGGTGGCCATTTACCAACACTTAGCCATATCAAGCTTATCTATAGTTGAACCGAGGTCAAACACATCTTATTTACGGTCAAGGCCAATTTATATAACGAAACTGCCACAACCAGACCAGGAAATCACTGGAACCAGGGCGGTCCAATAGGTACTCTATAAATAAAGATCTCCTCTCCTCATTTGAAGGTAATCCATCACTCTCTCTCTCTCTAAGCTCATTACCTCTCTCTAAAGCTTATACTTAATTAAGCATCAGAGTGGGCTTACCGGGACCCCCCCATCCCGGTGCCCATTTGCAGGTAACCAAGTAGAGAAAGCGAGGAAATGGGAAGAAGAAGCCCACGAAGTGGAGATTCGGGAAGGAGAAAGCCCAAGAAGGAGGAGCTCGAGATGAAGAAGCCTAAGAAGGAGACTCTTGTGCAAACAGAAGCATTCATACTACCTATGCAGGAAAGCTATCATGAGCTGTCTTACCGACCCGCTGTATCATGTTAACAGCAGGACGACGTCTTCGAAGGAGTTGTGGACGTCAATTTGTCAAAAATATGAGTCGGAAGATGCTGGAAGGAAGAAATTCCTTGTTCGTAAATTGTTTGAGTTTAAAATGGTTGATAAAAATATGTGATGCAGCAGGTGAATGCACTCTTAAATTTGATTCAGGAGCTCTATGACGCGCATATGGCTTTTACTGAGTCATTCAAAGCGGCTGTGATCATGGAGAGGCTTCCCCCAAGTGGGATTGGTTCAAGGGCTACCTAAAGCATAAAACAAAGGAAATGCCGGTGTTAGAGGTGGTCAACAGGATCGCCACCCAGGAGGGTCTCCAGAAGAATGCCCAGGGAAATCCGGTAAGCCCAATGAGAACGATCAACTCAGCCAAGGCTAATGTGGTGGAACATAACCAGAGACCAAGCAGACATGGCTTTCGTGGAAGAGGAAAGAAGCCGCAGGACAAGGGGGTCAACCTAGGTCCGAAAGGCGGTGTTTCCAAGAAATGCAAAGGCGGCCAATCTTCCAAGGGAGGCAAGGGACCCTGAGGAGGACAAGACTCTCAAGCTCCACAACTTTTTCAAGGTAGCTGCTTCAATTGTGGCAAGGTAGGCCACAAATCTAATGAGTGCAGGTTCCCTAAGAAACAGGAGTCCCACGTTGCGGTAGTCACCGAGGACATGGAAGACCTTAGCTTGATCGCGGTGGTGTTAGAGATCAATATGGCTGATTCCAACCCTAAGGAGTGGTGGGTGGACACCGGCGCCACCAAGCGTGTCTGCTCGAACAAGGCGTTGTTCTCAAGCTTGGATGAGGTGGACACCGGAGAATCCCTGTTCATGGGAAACTCTGCCTCATCAGCGATTAAAGACAGAGGAGCGGTGGTGTTGAAGATGACCTCTGGCAAGGACCTTACCCTGACCAATGTGTTGTATGTTCCGGACATCCGGAAGAACTTAGTGTCTGGGCCTTATTGAACCAGTATGGTTTTCATCTTGTGTTTGAGTATGATAAGTTTGTACTTACTAAGAATAATGTTTTCGTTGGTAAGGGATATGAGAATGGTGGAAGTTTTAAGTTGTCTGTAATGGTCGTTGTGCCGAAAAAGAACATGAATAACAGTGCTTCCTCTTCTGCTTACTTGCTTGAGTTTCCTATTTTATGGCATGGTAGATTAGGAAATGTTAATTTTTATTCTTTGCGGAAGTTAATTAACATGAAACTTATTCCTAAATTCAAAATAGATCAAGAACATAAATGTGAAGTTTGCGGTGAAGCGAAACTTACTCGGACTTCGTTTCACTCAGTTGAAAGATTTACCGAACCTTTTGATCTAATACATAGCGATGTTTGTGACTTGAAATATGTCTAAACGTGAGGTGGAAATAAATACTTCATTACTTTCGTAGATGATAGTATGAAGTTTTGCTATGTATACTTGATGAAAGGAAAAAATGAAGCAATTCAGAAATTCATGATCTACAAACAAGAAGTTGAGAATCCACTTAATAAGAAAATAAAGTGTTGCGCAGTGACAGAGGAGGTGAGTATGAAGCTCTGTTTGCAGATTTTTGTGCTGAACATGGAATTGTTCATGAAGTCACTGCTCCGTTCTCACCCCAGTCAAATGGGGTCGCGGAAAGGAAAAATCGAACACTGAAGGAAATGATGAATTCATTGTTGATTAGTTCGGGGTTACCCCAGAACATGTGGGGGGAAGCTATTTTGACTAGCAATTACCTTTTGAATAAGGTACCCTAAAAGACGGAAGAAAAATCTCTGTTTGAATTATGGAAAGGGAGGAAACCTTCTTACAATCACCTTCGAATGTGGGGGTGTCTTGCTAAGGTAATGATACCTCCCCCGAAGAAGGTGCGAATAGGCCTAAAAACCGTTGATTGCATTTTCATTGGGTATGCTCAGAATAGTAATGCATATCAGTTTCTTGTGTATGAATTAAAAGTGTCGGATATACACAAAAATACGATTATGGAGTCAAGAAATGCATATTTCTTTGAAAATGTATTTCCGGCTAAGTCTAGAGGAGAAGCAAGTTCTTCAAGACAAGCATATGAGACTATAGAGGAAAATAGTCAAGACCGAGAACATGAAGGACACGTTGAGGTTGAGACCGAGGTTGAAACCGAGGTCGAGCCCAGGAGAAGTAAAGGGCAAGGATTGAAAAATCCTATGGTCCAGATTATTTGACCTATATGCTTGAAGCTAAACCTCAGATTTACCAAGAAGCCATAAACTCTTCTGAGGGTCCTCTATGGAAAGAGGCAATCAATAGTGAAATCGATTTGATCTTGAAGAATCATACTTGGGAGCTAGTGGATCTTCCGCCCGGAAGCAAACCGCTAGGCTACAAGTGGATATTTAAACGTAAAATGAAAGCACATGGTTCGATTGATAAATATAAGGCCCGAATTGTCATAAAAGGATACATACAAAAGGAATGACTGGATTATTTTGATACATATTCTCCAGTAACTAGAATCACATCCATAAGGATGGTACTTGCTATTGCAGCTTTGCGAAATCTAGAAGTACATCAAATGGATGTGAAAACAGATTTCTTAAATGGAGATTTAGAGGAAGAAATCTACATGGAACAACCTGAGGGTTTCTCTTCGCAAGGGCAGGAAAAGAAAGTCTGTAAGCTTGTCAAATCTTTGTATGGTTTAAAACAGGCGCCTAAACAATGACATCACAATTTTGA
Source organism: Clarkia xantiana subsp. parviflora (assembly GCA_036873135.1). NCBI lineage: Eukaryota > Viridiplantae > Streptophyta > Magnoliopsida > Myrtales > Onagraceae > Clarkia > Clarkia xantiana. Next base: position 9,848,198 of record JAPTYO010000012.1, on the reverse strand, counting down.
CAACGTTATGATGGATAAAGGTTTCAGGATAAATGAATGTGACAAATGTATTTACGTAAAAGATACATATAGAGGTTATGTTATTATGTATCTTTACGTAGATGACATTCTTATCGTTGAAAGTAACGATGAGATGGTCCAGTCTACCAAACATATGTAGAGTTCGAGGTTTGACATGAAAGATATGGGTCTTGTCAATGTGATTCTTGGAATTAAAATCATAAGATCATCGGAAGGTCTCGTTCTAAGTCAAACTCATTATATTGATAAGATTTTGGATAAATTTAATAAAGATGATAAGAACGAGGTCAGTACCCATATTGATACGAGTAAGTACTTTTCGAAGGATAAGGGGGAATCATTTTCCCAAATTGAGTATGCTCGGATTATTTGTGTAAACGCTGGACCACGCGCTACACGTGTGACGTGTGGCGCACCTAAATGAGGAAATGTTCAAATATGGCAAGTCGCGAAACTTCCAAAGATGCTCAGTGCAATATTAGGATAGCTATTTATCAGCATATTTAGCATTTAATATAGAGAATAAATCATTAGGATTTTATTACTTAATTAAACTGAGCCCTATTTATTATAAATAGTGGTCTATGTTTACATTGTAAGAAAAAAAAAACAGCAATAAAGTAGGGCTGAGCGTGGTCTGGTTCTGGTCAGGACCAGACCAAGACCATGCAAGACCATTTGTAAATGGTCCTCCTCCAAATGGTCTAGGACCAAACCAGGACCATTTGGACCATTTAAAATGGTCTTGGTCTTTTTGGTTCTGGTTTTGGTCCAGACCATTAGAACCATTTTTATTTTTTATGTTTTTTAAATTTAATTTAAATTTTTAAAATTTGTCGAATATTATTTTTGTAATAATCGTAAGTTGAAAATTCACTTATTATAATTATATATAATATATTGGAGTAGAGGAAGATCCGACCCGTGCCCGTGGAGCCGGTGACTGGTACGGGTGAAACCGATCCGGTCGGACCGGTTTCTTAGCTATTGTGGTCGGGGTCCACATTTTTCGGTCGGATTTTTTCAACAAAAAAAGTTCGACCAAAAATCCGTTTTGAAAAAAATAAACTGTCCATATTTAGAACAGTTTTTTCAGTGTGATTTTCGGTTTAAATAGAAAATCCGAAAATAATAATCAATATTTAAAATATCTCCAATTTCTTAGAAAGTATATTCAGAATTCCAAAATAAATAAAAATAGAAACATAAAACTCGTTTACGATTTATTCGGATCGGTCTGGTTTGATTTTGATAGTTTTGGTTTTGAAGTGCTACGAGGTTAAAATCTTTACAAATGTGGCATCTCAACTAGAATTTGAAACTTCAGCAAAAAAAAAAACTAGAATTTGAAACTCAAATCACTTACTTATAAAATAGTATTTACATAATTAATTTTAACACTTTTCTCTAGGTACTATATTAGTAATTAACTGAATCACATATGATGGATAAATGTCCAATTCGGGTTCGTATTTACATTTCGGGCCTCGTAAACACGTTGAAAATTACATCTCGGTTTAAAAACATCTCCCAATGAGTTAAAACGGTCCGGAAACGCATTTACGCGCGTCCGGACCGGACCTCCGGGTTGCTTGCAATCCGGACGAATTATTCTAAGATTTGGTATCTACGACACTCCATAAGAAAAAATATGTGTTTTAATACGATGTGAAATTTTATACAGACTACTTTCATATCTTAATCAACTTTCATTAAGGTGAAATTGTAATTTAATTTTTATAATTCAACCGCGGTAATATATATAATACGGTTATCCGACATAAGTATCTGTTCAATCTAAATTTAATATTTTATTGCACACAGACACTACAACACATGCACATGCATCCATATTAAACTGATATATACTAGACTCACTCACTTTGTACCTAACCCGACATATCTTGCCGCCGTCGTGGTCCCTGGGAATTGCTCGGTGGTTGATCGGAAGGAATTAGATAGTTTAGAGGAAAAGTGAGGAACTTTTCAGGTGAATTAGTTAGCTAGCTACGTGTTTGGTTCTTCACATTGTTCCGGCCCATCGTTGATCATGTGCGTGGAATTATCCAAAATTGTATTGCTGAAAACTCTTTTCTCATTCGTCCAGCTAGATAATATTCTGACTCTTATGTTTAAAATTTATGATTTTTTCGAACATACTTAACAAATCAGTATATATATTGAGATTTTGACGGATGGAATCCGACGTGTTCCAACAATGAGGGAAAATATTAATGCCCAAAAGGTTGACAATAATTACTAATGTGCCACTGTGACACATACAGATTCTCTCGGACTCCTAGAGTCGGAATCTGTATCATCCCTGTAATACCATGCACCTTGGCAATTGTCTTTGATATCCGAAACATCAAACTTTCCTATGGTTTATTTTACTTTTTAAGTTTCCAAATAAATAGGGTCTTTCTACTATGCTCCACAAGAACCATGCTTGTGGTAGTTTGTTTTAAAAAAATTCTATTATTCTAAAGGTAAACCCTACATGTAAATTGATATTATTAATTGTATGATAAAAACTTTAGGTCTAGTTAAAAAAAATTATACTTTTAAAGTTTTACATATGTTATAATCAAGTCACTCTAGTAGTAAAAAAAAGCACAAGCATGATACTCTACAAGCATGGTAGAAAATCTCAAATGGATACGTAGATCATTATTTATTACCATCTAATAAGTAATAAAATAGAAATTAGAAGAATTGGGGATTGCGAACTCAATTCTTAAGACATAATATTTCCTTTAATCTTTATGGTCCGTCTCAAATAACAATCTAGTTAGTGTAACGAATATCGGAACGTGGGACATGTTTCCATTCGAAATGTGGAATTGCACTATTAGTGGATTGGATGTAGTTAAAAAAAAAAATCATATAATATAGTGTAGTGGTGTACATCCCTACTTATTCAAGTTGTTCACCTGCAAATCCCGCTGAGATTCTGTAAATGAAAATATATTCATGATTATTAGTTTATTCTTATAGGCTGACCTGATACGAATGTGAATTAATTTATGTATGAACAAGCATGAATCTGCTCTTAGAGCATTCTGCAGGAAAAAAAAGTGTTGCAGATTATTAACATTTATCTCTTATTTAGTCTTCATTTACAATTTTAGGATGGATAAACCTCATTTTAAAAATGATGAAGTTGTCACTAAAAATAATAATCTGACACTGCTGCCACCAGGCCGGGCCTCAAAAGCTGCAAAATTGACATGACAGTGGATCTGGTTCCACAACCCTTCTTTATTGCTGGGCCTTGTACAAACCTTTACATGCTTAGCTTTATTAATAGAAGCTAGGTGGTTGACCTGTGCGTTGCGCGATAGTTTATTTGTTTAAATAATATTAAAATATTATAAAAAACAAATTCGATATTAATAATTAATTTGATTCATCATTATTATTTAAAATAATTATTCAATTCAAATGAAATACTATTACATATTTAAGGTGTATATATAAGCTTATATAATTATATCTTTATATGTATGAGAAGTTCTATTTATTAGTTCACCACGTATCCTTACAACTCGCCTCGATGACAGGGTGATGCCAAGTAGACCAATCTATATTTATAGATAACAACCTAATAGAATCCTGTAAAAAAATTATTTTGCTTACTTTTCAACAATTTATGCATCTTAACAATTTGATATTATATGAATAAGATTAATTTAAATAACCTATAAAAAATGTTTTATATTATAGTTGATACATTTTTTTTCTAACACCTAATTGTTTTTACTAATTTTATTTATTTATTTATAACTGTTGCGTCCTGGATGAACTGGGTCGTGGGAACGCGTCTGTTTGAGTGGTTGAGCGTGTTTCTAGGCTGTCACCTTTCGTCTGAAAGAGGTTTTCGCCTTGTGCCGATGACGAGTGTTCGGTTTATCGCTGAGCCTTGGAAAAGTCTGTGTCTCGGAAAGCGGATGTGTCTCAGGAAAGCGGATGTGTCTCAGGAAAGCGGATGTGTCTCAGGAAAGCGGGTGTGTCTCAGGAAAGTGGGTGGCAGTCTGTGCACACGTCTGAACGTCTGGAGCCCTGGTTCCTGCACGAAGGGCCAGTACTAGCACGGAGAGAGGGGGGGTGGTGGTGCTAGTGGAGCCCTCTCCGATGCCTAAGTCACAATAGGGCTAAAAAGGTAATTCTAGAGAGAGAAAGTATTTCTAGAGAGAAGTCAGAGCTCAAAATACCAAAGTTGGGCAAATGAGAGGATGTGTGAAATACCAATTGAGAAATTTTACCACAACTATCCACGGAAGTGAAAAATCGTCTAAGGCATGAACCAATAGCGATAGCAACGACAACCAACCAGCAACTATTCAACATACAAACACCAATGAACAGCTCTATACGACAACAACGACAAATAGTTCAAACGAACAACAATACGACAACATCCAAAATCAAGTCGAAGCTGTCCTGTAAAATCGAGTTTTCAGATTACCTCAAAATGCGACGAAAAGTATCACAATGGACTCCACTCGTTGAGACGATTTCAGAAAGGTAAGGACCGCGGCGAACGGAGCACGGGAAGGCGGCGCGCGTTAACCTAAAAAGGGGTTGGGGATTTGCCCCTAATTCCACTCTGAAGCTTAAGTTAGTAATGGAATATGATAGAGCAATAATTTGTAAAGTATATTGAATATGTACATAATGGAAGTACTTAACAGTATTTATAGCTGATATTTACCGACTTTAAATGGCCGCTACCCTCTAGAGAGGGTTTCTGTCCAGGGTCGGCACAAGCAGGTGACAAGTAGGTTGTCACCTCACCATTCCTTAATGAGGAATGTTTCTTCATGGCGGTAGAAGCAGGTGACAAGTAGGCCGCCACCTCACCATTCCTTAAGAGGAAGGTTTCTTCATGGAGGCGGTGGAAGCAGGTCACCACCTCACCATTCCTTAGGAGGAATGTTTCTTCACAGAGATGGTGGAAGCAGGTTGCCACCTCACCATTACTTAAGAGGAAGGGTTTGCTTAATAGTATTTAGCTACCGACTCGACTCATGCCTTAAGAGGGGGAGTCTTTAAGAGGGCTTATCGTCATTCGTAGAATTTTTCTTGATCGCTGACATCTCTATATACATGTGTCGACCATTTATATTTGTCTCTTCATTCTGAACATGAATGGTCGTCGACTCTTAATTTGAAGTCTCGACTTATATGGCCACATCATCTGTCTTTACCTTTTCTATAATCGTAACCCAACATGCTATTTATAGCGATATACCCATTACTGAATCTATTAAAACACCAAATTCAAATCTCATAAATTAAATTTGAAAAACAAATTGTACATACTATTATTTTAATACATGAAATCTAGAAAAATAAACTATAAATTATCAAACCATGCTTTGTTTTCGTTTTGGAATTACACATGATCAATCTAAGTAATGCCACTTCTCTATATGATCTCTACCTTTATTGGATATCCTATGGTGACATGTGAGATCGTTTCTATCTTTATTTAACTTTACTTCCATTGTTAGACTTTTGGTATCACATCTTTGTACTACTTTGTCTCTGTTTAGTACTTTCAATAACATACGACATTTCAAAGACCCGATTATCATAGATAGTCTCGGTTGTCTTCCTTGGTGTTGTTAATACTTTGTAGTTGTTTGTTTGTTTGTACTTGGTGTTTGTAGTTTGGTTTAATTTCTGATTTTGCAGCTCAAATTAGTTAATTATCTTTTTGCTTTTGCTGCTCAAGTAAGTTTAAATTCTAATAATTTAGAATGAAGTTTAATTGTACTGATATGAGTATGGTTTATGACTTATAACCTCTCCTTGAGTGTTCTAAGAAGTGTATAAACGCACTAAGCAGAAAACAATGCACATATTCCAGTTCGTGATTCAAAACTTACAAGACTGCTTCGAGATTCCTTTGAATGTAAATGTAATTCATGTCAAACCGCTTCACCAAAATTTGACCTGTAATAGTATTAGTGTATAAGTACTGAGAGGTGTTGCGAAAGGATGCATTCAGCACTTAGATATGTTTTCATTGACTTCAAACAACATTTTCATTATAATTATCAAATCATATTTGCTTCTAATATCATCATATTTGCGTCAAATTCTGGTAGGTTTGTAAATGGATGAATCCATAAAATATGCAGCAATGAATATTATGATACACCATTGAGGAAGTTGGTGATCTTTGAAGTCTCCAGGTAGGTTAACTGCTATTGCTACTAACTTCTAAGTTTTTATTTATATATCTACATTATTGCACATACTAAACTCTGCTTGAAAGTGAAATTAAAACAGTAAAAAGTGTCTTTAAATCCGGTTAGAGCAGTTTAACTGATGATGTTGTGAACTAACAAAGGTAACTAGGGGCAAGGAATTTCAAAAGCAGAGCCATGATCCATATTCAAAAGGATGTGATTCCTGAAGCCAAGGGATGAGATATGAATGGTTCGGTTCTTCTAATGGAGATTGAGTAGTAATAGTTAGTGTAGTGATTCTTAATTGATTGATTATTTGAGGTCTTGTTTTTCGACGAGTTCAATTGTTGTGTATCAGATTTGTGAGAAAGTGAATGTATAATGGTATATTTTAAAAATACTTTTTCACTAAAAAATATATTATTAATAATATATATTTTTTGGTGAAAAAATATTTTTTTAAAAAATATACAGTTACCGACGGAATATTTTGAAGGTAAATATGTTTGTGATGAAATGAATTTTGTCAGGAAAATATTTTCGGACCAAACAAATTATTAGCCGACACTTTTTCCACCGGTAAAAACTTTACGGGCCAGTAAAAAATATTTTCGGGCCAGAGGAATTATTTATCGACGAAATATTTTTCCTCGGCAAACGTTATTTCCGACCAGACCGTTTTGGTCGGCAATAATTTTTTGCCGACATGAATGGTCTGTCGGATTAAAATTATAGGGTTTGAAAAAAATAAAGTTTTGCTGAGAAAAATTTCGTCGGCAAAACTTAAAATTTTCCCGACCAAATTTTCAAGTCAAATTTTATCGGTAAATACTTTTGCCGTGGGTGGTTACACCGACAAAACATTGCCGACAAAATTTTTTTTGCCGACGAAAATTGAGCTTTTACCGACAAAAATATTGGTCGGTAATTTCTGAATTTCCACTAATGCTTTACAAAAAAAACCATAAATAAAAAATTAAACATATATTTAAATGATATATATTAGTTACTATCCATCTACGTATACCACATAGATTTAACTTTTTGTTTTTTTTTTTTTGCTAAATACATATATTTTACTAAGATATATTTTTTTCAATGTAGTAATGTGTGGCAAAAAATAGTTGTAATATGAATGAAACTAGTGGTAAAAATAGAGGAAATATAAAGGAGAAATAAAGTCAGAAAAAGACAATATAAAACCACGACGTGTAGTAAATAGCCATCGAATTAAACTGTCGACCAAAATCTGTAGATCATTTTAGCATTACCAACCCATTCAGTGTCTCGAAGAGTCGACACTTGACGACATACGTCGTTTTCAAAATGTTCATTTTTCCAAAAAAAAAAAAAAAATGTTCATTTCCCTTTGGGTTAAAGGTCATTTTGGTACCACATACTTGCAAAAATTACACTGTTCATACCACTAGTATTTTTTCGTACCGAATTGGTACCATATGTTTCCAAACCTTACTGTTTTGGTACCTCCGTTAGGGTTCCGTCAAAAACGGCCGTTAAATGGCATGTGTCATGCACGTGACCAGCCCAAAACTTTCAATTTTGTTACAATTTAGTCCATCTAATACATCCCTAACTTTATTTTGTTCAATTTAGTCCTAAAACTTCAAAATCAAACCATTTCTCCAAATTGACCTAGCCGGACCTAGCCATGGGCTAAGTCCGACCCTGGGTCGGGGTCACCGGACCCAAGGGACCCTGACCCAGGGTCGGACCTAGCCCTAAGCTAGGTCCGGCTAGGTCAATTGGACCTAGCCCCAATTTAACTCAATTGGGGCTAGTGTCCGACCCTGGGTCATGGTCGCCGGACCCAGGCGACCCCGACCCAGGGTCGGGCCTAGCCCTAGGCTAAGTCCGGCTAGGTCAATTTGGGAAAATGGTTTGGTTTTGAAGTTTTAGGACTAAATTGAACAAAATAAAAGTTAGGGATGTATTAGATGGACTAAATTGTAATAAAATTGAAAGTTTTGAGCTGGTCACGTGCATGACACATGCCATTTAACGGCTGTTTTTGACAGAACCCTAACGGAGGTACCAAAACAGTAAGGTTTGGAAACATATGGTACCAATTCGGTACGAAAAAATACTAATGGTATAAACAGTGTAATTTTTGCAAACATGTGGTACCAAAAGGACCTTTAACCCTTTCCTTTTTACACTTCACTGCGTCCACAATTTAACCCTCAATGTGACGCGGCCAAAACTCTCTTCCTCTCAATTACCCTCAAATGAGTCTAATTGATCAACTTGCGACAGCCACTCACGAAATGACGAAACAATTATCTCAACCACACAATTTCACAAAATTAAATTAGACTTAGTATTGGATTTCTTTCGAGAAAATACATCTTGTAGGGACGTAACAAGTAATTGTTCACAAAGAATGTGTCATGATCACGAATTTTTTAGTTATCGAGATGAATAAAACTGTAATAGATTAAATTAGATAATAATATGTAGTAAAATTAATAATTCTAAAATTTGAAGGTTTACAATTAAAATAAATTTGAATTAGTACTTTATTTAATAATTAATAAATATTGATTTGTCGGGATACATTTACGAACTATACGACCAGAGACATACTAAGATAATGATTAAATCACTGTCCCAACTAGGGCTGGCGATGGTGAGGGTGTGCGAATAGTACTAATACCATAACCATACCATATTTTTTTCACTTATACCATAACCATAACCACTGTGGTTATGATTCTTCATACCATAACCATAACCATGGTTTTTAACCACGATTAAACCATTTAACCACAATCATTCAAACTAATACAACATCATTGTTTCATACAAGAAAAGTAAATACACATTCATTGTTTCATACACGAAATTCAAATTAAACATAACTTCATTGTTTTACTCAATTAAAAAAACACATCTTCAATTGGCTATCACTTGCGATCATCGATCATCATTCGCCATCACTTACAATCGTGGTTACCTAATAATAAGAAATATAGACAAAAAAATGGCGGGTGGGAAAGGAAACGGAATAAGAATTATAATATTTGAATAATAATTAAAGTATAGTACAAATGTATATATATAACAATATATGTATTAGTAATATATATTAATATTTTATATATAGAGGTGATGGTTATAACCGCGGTTATAGACTGAATACCATAACCACAACCATAACCATTGCGGTTACAAGATTCATCACCATAACCGCCCATCAGCATAACGGTGCGGTTAACCATTGCGGTAAATAGTGCGAATAACCATGGTTATTTGATTTTCACCGCACTATTGCCTGCCCTAGTCCCAACATTCGCTTCTCTCACCTAAACGAACAAGATTTGATTTGTAAGGCTGAATTAAATTGTAGCGATCAAATAAATTAATGTTTGGATAAGATGAAAAAAAAAATGATTGGACGAAATGGTATATCAAAGTCAAACTAGATATATCATCTTGAAATCGTGGTGGTATCAATTGCTGTACACACAAAATTCACGCCAAGACAAAAGTTATGCAACGGAAGTCTGGATATCGACATAGATATCATCATCATTAAGGTGTGTTTTGGATGAAGGTAATCTCATATTGCATATTGCGTTTCACAGTATATTGTTTGGTATGCTAAAAAACGTAATGTGCATTGTAATGTAATGTTCATTATAATATGAAATTACGTTCAAATTTCATTTAATGTAATGTGAGATTACATAAAAAAACATATGTAATGTGAGATTACGTCCAACATTACAGAGTATTATTATTTATTAAATAGAAAAATATTTTGTGTTATCTTTACACATAATCTTTATGATGTTAGTTCTTATCAAAATATATATTCTTTTAATCTGTTTAGTGACCGATGTTTCATGTCGCTAATATAATAGCGACGGGTCTAGTATCCGTCGCTATTGTTTTAGCGATAGGAAACACCCGTCGCTAAACAGATTAGCGACGGGCTTTTCGAGGGGGTTTTAGCGACGGAAAATTACCCTTCGCTAATAAAAACCTCAATTTTTTATTTCCCCACAAATCCTAATTTCTATTTAGCTAATTAAAAAAAAAAAACTATACAAACAAATATTTTATTAGTAACATCCCATTCCAATAAAATACATCTTTACATTTAAGATATATAAATATTCATTTACAATAAGGATACAATATGGAGGTTGAATGCAGAATCCTAAAACCTGACCCGAGTTAACCAAACGAAGAATGATTATATTGTTTCAAATTATTAGAACCAATTAACATCAAACAAACTGAACCAAACCACTCATCTCCATTTCCAAATGCCTGAAACTCAATTCTCCAAGATAAGAATGCAAAATTTGGTTTTCCTATACCTGATACTAGACAGTTCCAATACGTTGATAATCTAAATATCCAAAAAACACTTAAATGTGGAGTTCAAATCCATATCTCAAGCACACTTGAATCAATCAAAACGACCTAAAAGAATCAACATCCATCAGTATTCAATAGAACTAGACATTGTCTTGGCAACAAAAAAAAAAAATATATATATATATAACTAGACCTCTCGTCAATCTGAAGATTCAATAGAATCGCCTCAACAGGCTAGACTCCGTGGAATTACCGAAGTCGATAATTAAATGAACAAATTATGAGCCCAACAACTAACTACCTTACACTCTGCAAAAACTTAATTTGCATCTGTCACGCCACAAAGGGAGAGTCTGATATCTGCAAATCATATTCCAAATTTACTCAAAGAATCCAAATATGGAGAAACTGCAAACACAATAGAATAACAATTACAGTAATACTAGAAGACAAGTCAATACCGTGTGAAAATCAGAAACACGTAATAAGAAAATATCACATCTTAACCATCAACCTGATATTTTTTCTTGTAAATTGGAGTGTCATCTATCGTCTCAGCATCATTCCCATGACACTCGGCATCTAGGTGACCAACCTTGCCACACTGAAAAGATTACTGTTTGGGCAACTACCATTTTAGGAGAAATAAAAAGTATTGAAAAAGATGGTAATGAAATCTTTGTGTGCTACCAGACAGGGTGACTGTTCAATTTGGACTGTATGTAGTACTGAAGAACAGCTGAAAGAACTGCCATGAACTGTGTCCCTGGTGTAATTACATTTGTGTCACATGTTTCAGGCTTTTCATTTGAAGCAAGGCTTAGACCCTAGGCCTCAAATTCTTGCCTCAGTCTTTCTCATCTACTTCCTGCATTAAAAAAACTAACTATTCATATACTTAAAAAATTACTAGTTTAGCTTTCTGGAGAGAAGAGAATCTTACTGCCTCAGCCGGATCATATGGCAGGTGCAGGCTGCATCATTCAGAGAAGAGTAAAGCCATTAAATTAGAACTAATGCACTCTCTATTTCACAGATAATGTATAGTACAATTATATACAACTGAGAGTCTTAGACGGCTAGCTGCAAATACTACTCTGTAATATCATTGAGGAGCACAAAAGCTTCACATAAAAGATAGACTACCTTAACCTTAAGTTGCCTAAACCTCCAAAATAAAACGAGTACTAATTTCCCATAAAAAAATAGTTTGGTAGCAAAACAAATCTCCATTTTCTAGGGATTTGGATTGGAAACTAATCCATATATTTCCCTTTTCTAAGAAGAAGATGAATTTGCAAGCTCCCTACATATGATTTGTTTGCTTTCCTTGCTATTATATGAGATAACCAACTAATAAATTGAACCCTAAAAACTGTAAGAATAACATATCTGGAGAATTATCCATTTGAAATAAAGTCGTTCAGGCATTTCAATACACACTCTCATGCTAAACTTCAAAATCTTACTGTTTTTTCAATATTTTCAAGCACTCTCCCGATTTCTCAACGCAGAGGGTTAATTTTACTTGAAGATATATTGAAACAACAGGACGAGATGTTGCAACAATAACGATTCGGTCGCCGCCGAAAAGCTAAGTGGAGGCAAACGAGAGAATTGAGGCGGAGGACGGGAAACAGTGTAATATGAAATATAACGTTAGATTATAGTGTTTGACATATACCAAACACTATAATCTAACGTTACATTTCATATTACAGCTCAACCAAACACTATAATCTAACATTACATTACGTAGCTCACATTACAAATAATCTTATATTTTAAGTAATCTCACATTACATCCATCCATACGCCCCCTAAAAAATTTGATATAACCAATTCACGGAACTAAATTTTTCAATCCTATACATACCATCGAGATCATGACCTCAAGTTTAATTTTTAATTATCTATATTTTTTAATTGAGCTGGGCAACCGGTTTGGACCGGAAATAATTTGTTAAAATTAACTATGAACTGATCTGTTCGTCCCTACTTAAACCATGAATCATAGTGTTGGGACCTGACTCGAGTGTAGTGTCGGGTCCTGGTGATGTTGCGTAATCGGTTCGCCGTGTTGTCGAAGTCCACGGGGTAGTCTGCGCATACTGCGACTAACACCTCTACAATGTGCAGTATCGACACCACAAAGGGGGGGGGGGGGGTAGTGTGCGATGAACCCTCTCCGATGCCAAAATGAGAATTCTAGAGAGATAAAGCTAGAGAGAAGTGAGATCTTCCTAACCAACTTGATTTCATTTGATAATGAATAGGGATGGCAACGGGGCGGGGCGGGTCACAAATCCCGCGGGTCGACCCGCGGGGCCCCGACCCACCCCGCCCTGCCATGTGAATATATATTTTTTTTTTTCATTTATCAATATTAAATACAATTTTTTTTTTGACAAAATATTACATTATATATAAATTCAAACTATAAATCTAACATCAATCAAATACAAACAACAAACACATCAAATTCATCACAAAAAAAAAATTCAAATCCAAATTAACTAATCCTACTAATCTAAATATACATCTATTTATGATTTAGTCCATGTTATTTATATGTACTATATTAACCATATTGTATAGTAAATGTTACATTATATTAATATAAAAAGAATAAAAATATATATATTAGAAATTCGGGGCGGGTTAACGGGGCCCCGCGACCATAGACCCGGACCTGCCCCGACCCGCACTCGCGGGTCGACGGGTCGACGGGTCGGCGGGTCAGCGGGTCAAAACCGGTCGGGGCCCCGCGGGTCAGCGGGGCCCCGATACCCGTTGCCATCCCTAATAATGAAATGAGTGACCAATGCTCCTATTTATAGGAAGCCATTGACTCAAACCCGGTTTTGAGCGGTCCGACCCCGGTTTAATAGAAAACGTGAACCGGGAGTGGACTTGAGCAAGATTTACAACGGGAAGACTTGCACGTAGTGTAAATACGTAGGGGTACGCGCGTCGCGGGATAAAAATACGGACCACACCGAATTGTGGATCCGGATTTTGGCGACAACCCGGACTAGTCTCGGTCCGAAACGGGTACGTGCACGTTTTTGACCGTTTTAACTCGCGGGTAGGTATTTTAAGAGCCGTTAGTGAGTTTAACGTGTAAACGAAGTCCGAATATAAAACGAACCCGAATCGTGCATATATCCATCACATAGTAAAAGACAAACAATTTTTTAAAATAAAATAAAATAGGTAGATCAAATGTTATGAAAGTAAGTTCTTATTATAGCTAGTGGGAAATAGTGATTTTGGCCAAAAAAAACAGTGATTAACATATTGATTATGAAAGAAAAAGAAAGACACGTACATATGTCGCACGCGTTATTTAAACTTGAGATAACCTACAATACAATATTAATTAATATGGGCAACATAGGAGGGTCCATGTTACTTTATTTATAAAGCCCTAGCGAGCTAGTCCTTATATTTGATGATAGGCACAACATGCAATTGTTCTTTCCTATGAACGCCGAGTCCACTGCCTTCTTCTTCCATCGACATCTCTTCGCACTTGATTCCTTCAGGCAGCTTCCAATCGAAACTATACAACATATTAGCTAACACGAATTCGACTGTCCCTACTCCCATCGCGATTCCAGGACACACTCTCCGACCACTTCCGAACGGCAAAAGAGTGAAATTCTGCCCCTTAAAATCGATGTCTTTGCCCTCGAATCGGTCCGGATCGAACTCTTCGGGACTTTCCCAGCTATTCGGGTCTCTGCCGATTGCCCATGCGTTAACGAAGATTCTTGTCCCCGGAATGACATCGTAGCCGCCGATTCGGCAGTTTCGGATGGCTTCGTGAGGGACCAGAAGAGGTGCCACTGGATGCAACCTTAGTGTCTCTTTAACCACCATTTTCAAGTAGTTTAAATTCACAATATCGGATTCTTCCACTAATATTTGCTTCTCCCCAACGCAGCTCCTAATCTCGGTTTGTACCTTCTTCATCACTCTAGGGTTTTTCATTAATTCCGCCATCGCCCATAATATGGTGACGGAACTTGTGTCAGTACCTCCGAGGAAGGTGTTCTACAATCACATTAAAGAATATAATAAGAACTGTTAAAGAAGAGGCATATTACCACAACTTTCGGTCTAAACAGAACACAAACTCAGATAATTAAGTCTGATGAATATTAAAGTACTATAGCAGGAACGCTTCGGTATTTGGGTTGAAAATCAGTTTGCTTGTTTTTTTTTTTTTTAGAAAAGGAGAAGATTTTCGGGTTTTTTTTTTATAAATAAAATAATTAACCCTTGTTTTTTAGGTTGGAGATGACTTTTCAGACTAAATTACACTCTAAATTTATTTAAATGCTCAACGAAAGATAAGTAGTAAAAAATGGGTGATTCAGTTTCATATATATATAGAGAGAGAGAATTCTACCATGATCAACGCCTTGATACTACAATCCGTGAGAGTGTGATAGTTGTCGGAATCCTTCTGCAACGCGATCAAAACATCGACAAAGTCTTCGTCTTCAACCGGCACCGTCCTCTCGGGACTGCGGTGCTTATCGAGCAGCATCTGGAAGTACCCATCGAGATCACGAAACGAGTTGTCGAGCCTCGAACTATACCCCGATAATTTGTCGATAACCCGAGCCCACCAAGTAGGGAAAAAATCCTCAACCGCGAAACCACCCATAGCCTCCATGGCCCTATTAATCACATCTTGGAAGTTCTTCCCTCCAAATTGGTCCTTCCCACAGAATTTCCCCAAAGCCACATTCGCGATGATCCCGTCGTTAACCTCCAATATCTTCCTATTAAGCTCGACGGGGTTTCCCGAATTACTCGATAAGAACTCGGTTAAACGGGTTACTTCCTCTTCTCGAGCCTTCCATAACGAACGTGCCCGTTTCGTGGTCATTAGTTCGACCACAAAAATTTTCCGGGTTTCTCTCCAGTAATCGCCGTAAGGAGATGAAGCGATGTCTAAATAATTGTACGAGAATTTTCTGGGGCCCTGAGATGCGGGTCGGGTGCACGTATCGAGATCGTTCGTCTTTAGGACCTCTTTAGCTGCCTCGGGGGAAGAGATGATTATAGCGGGTACGTAGCCTAGTTGGAGTTGCATGATAGGGCCGTATTTTCGTGATAGTTGAAGCAGGGAACGGTGGGGCAGCTTGGTCCATTGGTGTAAGTTGCCGATTATAGGGAGCTTTGGAGGGCTTGGAGGAAGATTTAGTCCATTGAAGGAGGCTATTTTGTGCTTGAAGAAGAAGAGGAAGGCAATGAATGCGAGGAGGATAAGTTGTGGTAGCCAATATTCAAGAGAAAGATCAGCAATCAGTGTTTTAGCCATCTTTTAGCTTCACTGCACGGCTCTCCCTTTGCGGAGGATAAGGGTATATATATATATATATATATATATACTAAATAGTAAATACTATCTGCTATATCTAGGAGTGGCAATCAGATCATGTCGTATCTGTTGGAAATATTGAGGGTAAATATGCAAATTTACAAAGTCCGAGGACCAAAATGCAATATTCTAAAATTCAATGACTAAAAAGTAATTAGTCAAATTTCGGTTACAAGTAACTATACCAGTTAACATGCAAAATATAGGCAACACCGAAATTATACGTAAAATCGACACAAAACGAATACGTATTTTTTATACTGAGGCCCGTGCTAATCACAGTCTCCTTAAGGCAATTTCGCCCCTCCCCACCCTCGGGTTATGCAAAGGGGTTTATACAAGGGGCGATCACCTCCCAGGATTCAACAGTGTCATCGAATCGTGTTATGCATGCAACACGCTCGACCGAACCGAACCCAATACCTGAACTCAAACAAAGAACAGAAATGCCGACGACAACGGCTAAAAACAACTAGAAAGGTTGAACACGACATAAGTCGAAATCAACCTAGAAGAACTCTGCATTCGTCAACACGAAGAACAGAGGATGAGAAAATATAATTGGATCCCAAAATTATGGGTTCCGGAAAAATTGAATACTCCACCAAGAAGGAAGAGATTCCATTTCTCATTGTGTAAAAAAAAATTGAAGGAGAAGACTCCTTTAAATAGGAGAGGAGAAGGGAGGGGGAAGCTAAAATAGTCGATGTGGTACAAACAAACTTGCATTTACATTCAATCAAAAATGGGCTATTAACATGGGCTCTAATCTCTTTTGGGCTCAACAACAAACTAGCCCAAATAATTGTTTTAATAAAAATGAAAAAATAGCCCAAGTCCAACAGTATCTATTCGTGTCGTGTCACTAGTTCACACGTATTTATTGGAGTCGTGTCAAAACGTGTTCACCCTATTTTCGTTTCTTATCGTGCCCATGTCACCAAATTATCGTATCGTATCCGTGTGTGATGATAACTGCTATCTCAGGAAAATCGATAATACTAATATTGCAAATTTGACCCATTTTCTTTTTACAAATATTAAAAAATTAATTAACATCACATTTTGATAAATAAATTCAATATAGAGAAATTCATAATTGTTTTATTTTTTCTTAGTTATAAATGTTGCAGGTCTGTGGTGCAGTGAATATGGGTAATAGTGTAACTATATTAGGGATGGGCATGGAACCACTCCAGTCCAGATTTTGTATTGGCTAACGTATAAGTGATAAAAAAACTGGTTTGGTTTGGGACCGGCCGGATCTGGACTATTTTGTTAAAAATAGTCCGGCTAGGTCCAGAACCGATCTGCCCGTTTTTATATATAGGTTTACACTAAACTTAAAAAAAAAACAAAAACTAGTCCAAAACAAGTTCAGTCCAATTCATGATCGGTTCCAAATAGTATACTAACGATTCTTGGTCCGGTTCTCCACTTTAAAATCCGATTTGTTTAGAACTCGTCTGGACTGTACCGGTTCTAAACGGTATGGCCGGACAAGATGTTTTGCCCATCCCTAAAATATATATTAATTTAAGGGCTTAGTTGCAATATTCAAAATGATGATGTCTATATGTAAATATTAAATTTCAAATAACTCTGTCTATTCGTCTTTAGCTGAGAAACCGTGTTTATTCGTATCTTAGTCGTGGACATGCAGCTTTTTGAACTACACTGTCAGACCTAAAATCTGACCTAAGGCGAATTACGTTTTGAAAACGTGGATTTTGAAAAGAGTCGCGACTAGTTAATAAAGGCTAACTAGAATCCTAAATTACCTAAGCGGATAATGAATTAAACACCTAGGTATAAAATCGGTCTACGATCAGAAATTCGAGTTCGGGGGTTCTGTTACGAATTAAAACTATAAATTTTTAACTACGCCCTTTTCGGTACTCAATTCACTTAATTTGCCAATTTATTTTTATAACATATGTTACGTCAGATTAATCTAACGATGTCAAAATTTAATCAAATTTTTATCCTATGAAAATTATTATCAAACATTAATCTAAGCCTACAAACTAATTAAAATCTATAACTCCTAATTAAAACGGAATCTAAAACACCAAAAATTATCAAACATGCTTAAATAACGTACATACATCTTGAGCAATTAAACATTCTACACAATTAAATTAAATCAAACTATATTTAAACTAATAAGTAAATTAAACAAATTACATTAAATATAATATAATAAATATAATAACAGAAAAAAGAAAAAACTGAGCGTGACTACATGCAGTTACCAGGACAGCCAGCACCGGCGGTGGAGAGATCAGACAGCGGTGGACGAGCTCCGGCAGGCGTGGTCGTGGTTTGGGTGGACGGGCGACGAAAGGGGCGGCGGTCCGGCGACAAACGGGACGGCGATGGCTGCGGCAGTGGGGCTCCGGTGGATCTGAGCGACGACCAGCCCGACAGTCGCGCGGGTTCTCCCTCCGGTAGCGGGCGGTGCTGGCAGGGACGGGCGATGCCAATAGGACGATGGGCGAAGGTGTGGTGGCCAGACGGAGTTACTGAACGGGCAGTCTTGGAGGTCACCGGTGCAGGAGAGAGAAAGAAGAGAGAGAGAGAGATATGGGCATCCACCGACAGGGCTTCGGAAGTCCGGCAGGCTGGGACGGACAACGGTGGCCAGGTGGGGCGGAGTGGGAGCCACGGCGTAGCGAGCAAGAGGGCCACCGGCGGCAGGCGGATGGGGCGACGCCGGCGAGGGGCAGAGCAGCCACCGACGATGGAAGATGAGAGGGAAAAAAGAAACTTTTATTCACTAGGAGACAGAAATGCACGAATTTCGAGATCAGATGTTTATTATTTTCTGTGCTGTTTTTTACATTGACAAGGGGTCCTTTTATAGCTAGATTAACACCTAAAATTAGGAAAACAATATTTTCCCTAATATACACTAATTAATTCCGAAAATTATGAATATATATTTATTGCATATTGCCATAAATATTTATCATATATTTTCTGAATATTTCACAATATTAAATGCATCTATACTATCCTAATTTAAACTAAGCCTATTTCTAGCAACCCCGTGACCTTCCATATTTAAATACTTCATTTTTTAAACGCGTTACACATAACATTTTTTAACGTGTTATATACGTGTCGCGCGTACCAAAATTAGGTGTTTATAGCTTGCCCCTCTTTGGACGGACTCCCGTAGAATGCATTCGAGGGGGTTTGTCCAAAGACGAGTAAACACTAATTTTGGCTAGGAAGTATATCTTCTTTCGGGTCTTCAAGTCTCCAAGGTGGCCTTTGGCTTTATTAACGATGCGAAAAAGTTGAACTTCTGTCGGCGGTGCCCCTGTTGACAGTGCCTCCATTGGTATCGCAGAAAAGTAAAGCCTCGGTCGGCGGTGCTCCTGTTGGCGGTGCCTCCGTTGGCGTGCGAAAAATAGAACCTCCGTCGGCGGTGCCCCTGTTGGCGGTGCCTCCATTGGTAGTGCAGAAAATAGAACCTCCGTCGGCGGTGCCTCCATTGGTAGTGCGGAAAATAGAACCTCCGTTGGCGGTGCCCCTGTTGGCGGTGCCTCCATTGGTAGTGCAGAAAATAGAACCTCCGTCGGCGGTGCCCCTGTTGGCGGTGCCTCCATTGGTAGTGCAGAAAGTAAAGCCTCCAGTGGCGTGCGCAAAAGTAAAGCCTTCAGTGGCGTGCAGAAAAGTAAAGCCTCCAGTTGCATGCAATAAAGTAAAACCTTTGGTGATGATTGGTAACAGAAGACCTCTACGTCAGACATTATCAACAACCTCTCTAGTGGCGAGTGGTAACGGAAAAACCTCTACGTCAGACCGTACCGAAAAACCTCTGGTGATATCTCTGGTGGCGAAAGACCTCTACGTCAGACCGTACCGGAGAACCTTTGGTGATGCCTCTAGTGGCGAGTGGTAACGGAAGACCTCTACGTCAGGCCGTACCGAAAAACCTCTGGTGATATCTCTGGTGGCGGAAGACCTCTACATCAGACCGTACCGGAGACCCGTCGGAGAAGAGCCTCTAGTGGCGTATGTCGGAGAAGAGCCTCTAGTGGCGACCCGTCGGAGAAGAGCCGCTAGGGATCTTTTTTCTTTTTTCTCTTTGTTCTTTTCTTTTTTCTCTTTTTTTTTGTTGAGAATTTCTCTTTTTTCTCTCCTTTTGCCACGGCCGATTGAGAGATTTTCGACTGTGCCCCTCGGTTTTTTATTTTCTCTCCTTTTGCCATGATTGCAATTTCTAAACTTGCAACCATGCCTCTCATTTCCTTATTTTGCCTAGGTCGCCCTTTCGGGTTTTCAACCTAGCGGAAGCACTCTTTATTTGGTAGCCAATTAAACGGTGGCTGTGACCCGTACTTTATTTTCCGCCTCGATGCGGGAGTATTTGTAGCCCTTCGTAGGGTGGCTGTGACCCTTTTCTCACCGTCTTCAATGCTGCGGGAGCTCTTTTGATTGTAGCTATTTGGAGGGTAGCTGTGGCCCTTCATTCTTCGTCTCTTATCTGGGAAACACTCTTTGTATGTAACCATTTTGAGGGTGGTTGTGGCCCTTTCACTTAATATCCGCCATCGATGTTCTGGGATCACTCTTTTGACTGTAGCCGTTTGAGGGACGACTGTGACCCTTTCTTTTATTTTCCCGCCCTCACCGGTTTCGCGAGATCACTCTTTTTGTGTAGCCATTTTAAGGGTGGCTGTGGCCCTTTTTATTCTCCCGCCCTCACAGGGTTCGCGGGTTCACTTTTTTATTCGTAGCCGTTTTGGAGGGTGGCTGTGGCCCTTTCACCTATTTCCCGCTTTTGATGTTGCAGGAGCGCTCTTTATCTGTAGCCATTTGAAGGGTGGCTGTGACCCTTTCTTTGTAGTCATTTTAGGGACGACTGTGACCCTTTTTATCTGTAGTTGATTTAGGGACAACTGTGACCCTTCTATTTTTCCACTGCTCTCACAAAATTTACGTGAAAACTCCCTTTATTTTTTTGTAGCCGATTAAAGGGCGCCTGTGACCCTAAAGAAAATGATTTTTTTGCTTTTTTTATTTTTATTTTTTATTTATTTTTTATTTTTTTTACTTTTGCCTTTTTTGCTTGCTTTTTTTATTTTATTCTTTTTTTTTTTCTTCTTTTTTGGAAAAGAAAATTTAACGAAAATAATCAACAACAATTACGTACATGCCCCCTAGTGGCAGATTGAAAAAACCTTCTAGAGAACGACTCAGCTAATTGAGTCTAAACGTCGGTCGTGTCGACGCCCTGGATGGACCCTACGTCCAATGAATGACATAACCAGTGATTTCTAATCTCGGCTTCTCAAGTGCTCCGACTATTGCTCAATCTTGTCTGGGGATGCCTCACAGCTAGCACCAATCGGGTTAGGCTCGTCGCATGCAGGAAGAATGGCCTGGTCAATGAACACACATGGATGACGTGGAGTAGTCCGCATTGGGGCACAAATATTGGCGAGATAAATTCGGCAACTGACACAAGAATGGTTGGCGAGCCAGGGGCCGCCATGAGATGTGCTCTTCAGAGGCTTTTATTTGGATGATTATCCGAGCTGCACAATGAGTAAGGAAAAAAAAAAAATCAAATTTCGGGGAGAAAATTGATCACGGCTTCTCTTACCTGGGTGCCTGACATCTTTAATGGAAATTTGCTTCATATGTGAATGGATCTGTTGCATGTCCTGATTTTCCTGCTCCATCTAGAAATCACAACTTGTATATGAACACCTGCCGGAAAGTAAATGCCCCTGGACCTCTGATGGAAGGCACCAACAATAATGTTTTCTTTGCTTGACATCCAAAATGTTCATTGATCAGTACATTGAATCTTCACGAGACTCTTGATGATCTCTTGATATTTTTCCCATCTTCGGACATGACCGATCTCAATAGGAGATGCCCCTTGGTTATCACCGACCGGTTTAGACCTCACCGTAAACGAATATACGGTTTGGTTCGGGACGCGTATGAATTTCACACATGCTATGTGGAATTTTGGCAGTTAAGTTCTTTGGAGCAGTCACGTTTCACGTGGTTTCGATCTCGTCGAAGTGGTCGTCTGATCTGCAAAAAGAATAGGGACACTCAAATCTCAAGGAAAAAATCAAGTACAATTCATCATACCTGAGCATCGGATATTCCGAGTGCGCAATTTGTTCTTCATGTAACTGCACGTTTATGTTGCCCTATTTGGCCGACACCACTGGTATGTACAACATGCCTATCCAAAGGTACCTACAAAGACCAGACACGAAAGTTAGTATAAAGAATAAAAGAATTCATGCATGAATTTTCGGAAAACTTCTAATGACATTCATTTCATATTTTTGATTACATTTCAGAAAGAATCAAAATTTATGATCTAAGGTGTTCTGCACTGATGGGTTTCGCTACAGCCGTTAGGCCCCTTAACGACGAGTAAACGGTGAATAGGCCCACTGGGACCTGGAAGAGGTCAAGAAGCTCGATGCGAAGGGTCCCGACAGGCTGAAGATCATGTGAGCAACTTGGCGGTGGCATTTGAGCGGATGAGGCTTCATCAAGTTCGTCTGAACCCAGCAAAGTGCGCCTTTGGAGTGCACTCGGGGAAGTTTCTGGGCTTTATGGTAAGCCAAAGGGGAATTGAGGTGAATCCTGAGAAGCTGAGGGCAATCGAGGAGATGCAGTCTCCGACAAATCATCGGGAGGTGCAAGTGCTGAATGGCCGACTAGCTGCAATGAATCGCTTCCTGTCTAAGGCAAGTGACCGATCCATGCCATTTTTTGAAGTACTAAGGGCCAACAAGAAGTTCGAGTGGACTGCCAAGTGTGAAGGGGCATTCCAGGCACTCAAGCAGCACCTCCGCACCCTCCCGCCATTGGCAAAACCGATTCCAGGCGAGCCGCTCTATCTATATTTGGCTGTTTCTGAGTTTGCTATTAGCTCTGTGTTAGTGAAGATTGTCGAGGGTAACCAAGTCCCCGTTTATTATGTAAGCAAGGCGTTTGCCAAATCTGAAATGAATTATCCCGTCGTTGAGAAGTATCTTTTTGCGTTGATCATTACTGCTCGGAAGTTGAGGCCTTACTTCCATGCGCATGAGATTATTGTGTTGACGAATCAGCCTTTGAAGCATTTTTTTGAACCGACCTGATGCGTCGGGGAGATTAGTAAAATGGGCAGTTGAGCTTAGTGAGTTCCGCATTCTCTTTGCTCCGAGAACGGCTATTAAAGGTCAGGCGTTGGCGGATTTCATAGCAGAGTCTACTGACCCCGATCTGGAAGAAGCGGGTCTTGTAGAGGGGGCAATCATGGAGGTCCCGATAGCAGAGCAACCAGAAATGGCAGAGCAATCAGAACAACCAGATGAGGAAAATACTTGGGAAATGTACACTGATGGCTCTTCGAGTTCAGACGGATCAGGAGCAGGGTTTGTATTGATACCACCTGGCGGAGGCGAGCCCCTTCGATATGCTTTGGCCTTAACGTTTAGGGCCACCAACAATGAAGCAGAGTATGAGGCTCTTATCATAGGCCTCAAAATTGCCAAAGGTACGAGAGTTGGTCACTTAAGGGTGAAATGTGACGCTGGCCTGATTGTGAATCAAGTCCAAGGACGATATGAGGGGAAGAGCCCGGTGATGAGAAAGTACCTTCGTGAGGTGCAAGCCTTGAAGGAGAGTTTCAAAAGTTTCGATATTGAGGAAATCCCTAGGGAGGAAAATGCGGAAGCGGATGCCTTGAGCAAATTTGCCTTGGGGGCACCCCTTGAGGAAAATCGGAAGGTGCACTTCTTGGAAAATGTGATCTTATCAACCATCGATCCATCGGAGGTGTGTGCTATTGAAGCAGGATCGGATGAGGAGCCCACTTGGATGACCCTGATAGTCGCGTATCTAACTACGGGGCAGTCCCCGATGATGGAGTAGTAGCTGACAAGATACGCCGGATCGCGGTTAATTACGTGGTGGTGGACAATCAGTTATACAAAAAGGGGTGGTTCTCAACTCCTTACTTGAAATGTGTGGCTGAGCCCGACGCAAATCGGATCCTTAGGGAGGTGCACGAAGGGGTCGCGGCCTGTCACGAAGGGACCCGATCCATTACGAGGAAAGTGCTGAATTTGGGCTATTACTGGTCTTCGATGAGCAAGGAGGCGACGATGTTAGTCCGATCTTGTGACGCGTGCCAGAGGTATGCTCCAAATATCGTGGCTCCGGCTGCTAATCTGACGTCTATCAGGAGTGTTTGGCCATTCGCGCAGTGGGGTATCGACTTGGTGGGACCCCTTCCACAAGCAAAAGGTCAGTGCAAATATTTGCTTGTAGCTATTGATTATTTCTAAAAATGGATAGAGGCTAAGGCATTGGCCAAGACAACGAGGAACCAAATCGTCAAGTTTCTCCAGACCCATATCATATCCCGATACGGGATCCCCAAGGTGGTGATCAGCGATAATGGCCCTCCGTTCAACGGGGCCCAGTGGAAGGAGTACTTGGAGGAATTGAAAATTGAGAATCCGACAGCCTCTGTCCGTCATGCTCAAACCAATGGGCAAGTGGAGTCAGCCAACAAAATCGTGATGGATGGCCTGAAGAAAAGGGTCTATGCCTTGAAGGGTAAATGGCTCGACGAGCTGGAAAACGTACTTTGGGCTGTTAGAACAACACCCAAAAGATCGACCGGGGAGACTCCGTTTGGCCTCGTTTATGGCACGGAGGCAGTTGCTCCCGTCGAAGTAGCTGTGGCATCCTATCGGACTAGGTATTACGAACCTCTGTCGAATGATGAAATGAGGCGTCTGGACTTGGACTTGGTCGAAGAGAAGAGGCGGAGTGCCGAGGAGGCCCAGGCTCGGATGCGCTTGGCAACGACCCGATATTATAATCGACGGGTCAAGTCTCGACAGTTCTTTGTCAGGGAACTGGTGTGGGGTCGGAACGAATTTACCCTTTTGGATCGGATCAACAAGATGTCGCCAAAATGGGAGGGGCCTTATAAGGTCGTGGGGATGCCAGCTCCAAATGCGTACAAGTTGGAAGACCTCGATGGCAGAGTATTAAAGCATTCTTTTAGTGGTGAACACTTGAAGAAATGTCATGTTTAATGTTAAGTCGCCTTTAGTGGAGCAAGTTGATGTTAAGTCGCCTTCAGTGGTGCACGATGTTATTAACTCGCCTTAAGTGGTGCACGATGTTATTAAGTCGCCTTAAGTGGTGCACGATGTTATTAAGTCCCTTAAGTGGTGCAAGTTATCTATCGTTTGATTCAATGTAAATAGATTTTAAGCCATCAATGAATAAAGAGGTTGCTTCCGATCAGATTGTTCTTAGATTTATTCTAAGTGTTGTTAAGTCGCCTTAAGTGGTGCGCGATACTAAATCGCCTTAAGTGGTGCAAGTTGTTAAGTCGCCTTAAGTGGTGCACGATATTAAGTCACCTTAAGTGGTGTGGGCAAAATGTCATAAGTGACGCAATCACCTTAAGTGGTGCAGTGATAATCGGAACCAAAAAAGATTTGATATTATAAAAATCTGCAAGGTTCACGATAAAGGAGGAGATTACAAGGACTATAAAGATAGAGCATTAAACTTGGTCCTTGTCAGCATCAGCGGAAGCAGGATCCACGAGATCTGTGGCAGAAGGCTCCACAGGATCGGACCCTTGGAGTTCAGTCGATGAAGGTTCAGCTGCTGGAGGGTCGATTATCGGGGGATCAACTGTTGGGAGATCGGCACTTGGAAGCTCCGCCACGTCTTCAACACCCGCGGGAGTGTTGCCCTCATCACTCTCCTCCGAGAGGGCGAAATACCTCTTCGCAAATGGAGCAAGAGTCGCAGACTTGTCGAAGTTAATGGCGTCGCCATACTCCAGATGGAGCTCCTCAACCACGTTGAAGAGGGTGTTCTCCACCTCCGCGGTGCAGAATTTCACCGCGTCATCTTGGAAGTCCTCAGAGCCCCAATAATCTTCCCGACCCTTGGTTTCACCCTTGGCTTCAGCCTCGGCCAGTTTGGCAGGGACCTCAGCAAGTTCCCGCTCCAGTTTCGCCTTGGCGTCTTCCAGAGCCTTCTTCTCGAGGACAAGTCTGTCCCGAGCCTCTGCATCCCTTTTCCGCTCCTGCTGCTCCCGCTTCAGCAGTCCCTCGAAGTCCTGAACACGCTTTTGGAGGTCCCGAGTCTTTCGATTAAGGATGGCTTGCTCCTTAGCCAATTTCCCCCTCGAAGACTCGGAGGCGGCGAGATCCTCCTCGAGCTTGGCTACAACCGCGGGAGCCCCCTTGGCCCGCTCCTGCTCCAGAGCCTCTTCGAAGGCCAGAATGTACCCGAAACAGCGGTTTATGTCCGCCATCTCCTGCGAAGAAAAGAGGAAAAGGTTAGCACATGAATATCCTGCTTTATCGATTAAAGAGTGAAAATATGAACTTTACCTCCACCCGACGAATAGCCATTCCACGGATATCCGCGCGGACGTCCTCCCGATCCATGGAGAGCGGAAGCCTTAGAGATGGTATAACCGAGCCTGCCACCAAATGAAGACCCAGCTCCGGGTATGTATCACCCTGTCGGAGCTGTACTCCTTGCAGCGTCTGGATCGGGGTCCAGGGAGCCGCCTCCTGGTTGGGGTCGTAGACCTTGTAGAAGCTCCCGTCCAAGGGGAGAGGAGGAGGACCGACTGGAGTCGTGGAGGTGCGCATCTCCGAGTCGCCCTGGGACTCAGAGGGAGTCAAGCTGTGGATGGGCGAATGCTACTGTGAAGGAGGTGAGGGGGCAGCCCCCTGGAGGTTGGTTTCAGTGGGGACTGCCTCGTCCCCCGACGACGAATCAAGGGGAAGCCCTTGTTCGTCTCCTCGGAGGAGTCCATTTCTTACACCCGACGAAACTGGTTGCCAGTCGGGGTTTCTTCAGCCCCCGATCCTATCGGGGCAGGAAGTTGAGGGAGACCCTCTCCAACTGGAGCATCGGAAAGTTGTGCCCCCTGCTGAAACTCCAGCCCCCGACTGAGTTCCCTAGTATAAGCTTGAATCATACTTCATTGATGATTAGGGATTACAAGCAAAGTGATACAATATATATACTAAGTGAAACTAGGCTCACCAACTAAGACTATACAAAGAGTTGTGAACCAGGTGCATAGTGTTTGCATAACATAACCGGGTGCATACATAGTGGCAGGGTGTATGCATAGTAAAACTAAGTGTATGCATAGTGTATAGAACATAGTCTTCATATACACTTCTATATTCTCCCATCCTTCTCTTCTTCCTCTTTTCTTTCTTGGAAGACATCCTTGATTCCATATAGCTTCAACAAAGCCAAGTGTTGGTTCTTCACTAAAGCCTTGGTTAGCAAGTCAGCTAGCTGATCCTTTGATGGAATGTAGTGAACATCTATCCTGCCTTGTCCAATGTGATGTCTTGTGAAATGACAATCCAATTCAATGTGTTTGGTACGCTCATGAAACATTGGATTTTTAGCAATCTTCACAGCTACTTGACTATCTGTGTATATAGGGATAGGAAAGTTTACTTGCAATCCAAGTTCCTTGAGAATCCTGCCTATCCAAAGTGCCTCTTGAATAGCAACTCTAAGGCACCTATACTCTGCTTCAGCACTTGATAGGGAAATGGTATCTTGCTTCTTGACCTTCCAAGCTATCATAGCTCCTCCTAGCTTTACACAATAGGCACTCACTGATTTCCTACTAAAAGGGCAAGCAGCCCAATCAGAGTCACAAAACAAGCTCAAATTAAGGTTGTTGTTGGAAGGATAGATCAAGCCTTGGCCTGGGGTGCCCTTGATGTACTTGATTATCCTAATGGCAGCTTCATAGTGAGACTTCTTTGGCTTGTCTACAAACTGACTTAGTCTCTGGACTGAGAAGCTAATGTCTGGTCTTGTCATTGTAAGATAGAGCAATTTGCCAATAAGTCTTCTAAATGAAGTAGCATCCTTTAATAGCACATCATCAGTGTTTGAGTTGGATTCTTTGTCATACTCATGTGTGGTGAGATTGACATTGAATTCCATAGGAGTTTAAGAAGGCCTTGCAGCCCCTAAGCCAGCCTCCTCAATGAGCTCCATAGCATATTTCCTTTGATTGATCACAAGTCCTTGATTTGATCTTGCAATCTCCAAAGCCAAGAAGTACCTCAAGTCCCCCAAATCCTTCAACTTGAAGTGTATTTGAAGTGTGTGTTTCAATTGATTGATCATCTTGGTATTGGAACCAGTGATTAGAAGATCATCAACATAGATTAATAGAAACACCTTGTCATTTCCTTGTATCTTGCTGAACAAGGAATGATCTGAGGCACATTGTGTATAACCATTCTTCAACAATGTTTGGGTGAGCTTGATGTTCCATTGCCTTGAAGCTTGTTTAAGGCCATATAGGGACTTCTTAAGCTTGCATACACGTTTGGTAGACCCTTCAAGAGACTTTGAAGGATCAAAACCTTGTGGAATATCCATGTACACTTCCTCAGTTAAGTCACCTTGAAGAAAAGCATTGTTGACATCCATATGGTATAATCCCCAAGATTTGGCAGCTGCCAATGCTAAGATGATCCTCACTGTGTCCATCTTGGCCACATGAGAGAATGTCTCATTGAAATCAGTCCCTTCCACTTGAGTGAATCCTTTGGCAACTAATCTTGCTTTATACCTTTCAATGGAACCATCAGAGTTGTACTTGACCTTGAAGACCCATTTGCAACCTATTGAAGATTTGCCTTGAGGAAGTTCCATGAGTTCCCAAGTGTTGTTTGCTTGAAGGGCTTGTATCTCTTCCTTCATGGCCAAAATCCAATTGGGATCCTTGATTGCTTGTTTGTAGGAGCTTGGTTCCTTGATTTTGTCAATGGCAGCCAAGAAGCATTTGTATTGAGGGCCTAAAGTGTCATATGACATATACCTCTCCATGCCAAAAGTGGCATTGGAAC
Source organism: Clarkia xantiana subsp. parviflora (assembly GCA_036873135.1). NCBI lineage: Eukaryota > Viridiplantae > Streptophyta > Magnoliopsida > Myrtales > Onagraceae > Clarkia > Clarkia xantiana. Next base: position 9,819,309 of record JAPTYO010000012.1, on the reverse strand, counting down.
TTGATCTTTGTTGAAGTTCAGCAATCCTTGCACTTCTCCTTGGTTGTGGTGGATTGAGTTGTGCAATTCTAAGACTCCTCCTTAGATTAGAAGGTTGGGGTGGATCATCCACAATGGGTGGTTGAGGTGTTGGAGTTTGTTGAGGTGGTGGAACTTCATTGATTGGGATGTGTCTTTGTATATCCTCATCAAAGTAAGTTGGATTCTCTTGTGGGAAGTCTTCAATGGATTGCTTGGCTCCCAAGCAAGATGGAATGAGAGACTTTAAAGCATCCTTGGACATTCTAAATGGGGAGATGTCTTCATGAAATGAAACATCCCTTGAAACATGAAACATTGAGTTGGAAATGTTCATCACAAGGTATCCTTTTTGTGAAGTTGAATACCCCATAAGGATGCATGGTTCAGCCCTTAGACTAAACTTGTCATGGTTGTTCAATTTGGTTGCAAAGCATAAGCAACCTATGGTTCTCAAATGAAGAAGAGAAGGTGCTTTCCCATATAGCACTTCCATAGGTGATTTGAACTCCAAGATGGAGGTGGGTAGCCTGTTGAGCAAGTAACAAGCATTGAGTATGCAATATCCCCAATGTCTCAATGGCATAGAAGCTTGAAACCTTATGGCTCTAGCAATGTTGAGAATGTCCCTATGTTTGCGTTCAACCCTGCCATTTTGTTGTGGTGTATGCACACAACTTGTTTGATGAAGAATCCCAAATTGAAGTAGTAAATCTTTGCAAAATGAGTTGATGAACTCAGTCCCATTGTCACTTCTCAAAGTCTTGACCATTGTACCAAATTGAGTCTTGACCATGATCAAGAAATTCTTGATGTGCAAGAAGGTGTCACTCTTGTGTCTCATCAAATAGACCCAAGTTGCCCTTGAATGATCATCAACAATGGTCAATAAATATTGATTGTTCTTGAAGGTAGGCACCTTGTATGGTCCCCATAGATCCATGTGAATCAAATCAAAAGGCTTTGAAGCAATTGAATCACTGATTGGAAATGAAAATCTAGATTGCTTTGCAAGAGGACAAATAGTGCATTGTTTGATACAACCATAGGTCTTATTCAAGCCTAAAACATCCAAATGGTTCAAATATTGTTCTGAGACATGACCCAAACGCCTGATGGGTCCGACTATAGCCGTCAGGCCCTTTAACGGCGAGGAAACGACAAACAGGCCCACCAGGCCCAGAGTAAGGGTCAAGATGACCTAGGAGAAGGGTCCCGATGAAGGGAGTCCCGACAGAGTCAGTCCCGACAGTGGAGCTAGAAGCTCCCGACGAGAAGCCTTTAAGTAGGCCCCGACGATGAATCCCTGAGAATGATTGGCCCTGTCACGAGGACGAGGGGCCCCGAGCGGTGACACAACAAGATAACTCTGGAGTCCCCGACGGGAGTCGGGACTCGTTACCAGAGGATAAAGCCAAGATATGCGGGGCGTGGCCGAGATATACGGAACGTGGTTAAGATACACGGATCGTGGCCGAGATACGCGGGGCATGGCTAAGATACGCGAGATCGTGTACGAGATAAGCGGGATACGGGCTAACCACCCCTAACGGTTCGCCAGGTACCTGAGGCACCTCTTTGCCTATAAAAGGGCAGGAGGTCACCTCAGATCACTTACGTTGAGTTCAATATACTTTTGTGATTGTTGCTTGCCAGTCATACGAGAGACTCATTTAAGCATCGGAGAGGGATTCTGGGTCACCGCCCGGTCTATCCCCTCTTGCAGGATCGCGTGGAGCAAAGGAGCTAGGATTGCCGTCAAAATCCGTACCGGAGTTCCACCGTGATCCAACATTGGCGCCGTCTGTGGGAATCAAACAAAAAGCTGATATGCCTTCTACTCGCTCGATGGTGGCTGGCAAGAACAGAAGGGGACAATCCGGTGGTTCCCGTCATCCTGCTGCAACAAACCTGAATTCAGTACCAGAACAAGGAGAAAACCAGAATCATCCCCCGGCTGAGCTCTCCCAGACAGGGGGGCACAATGGATCGCATCCCGAAGATGTTGCCCCTCGACACCAGGATAACGGGGGGCAGGAGGCCCCCCCAACTGCAGATTTGACGAGGGCCGTGGCAGAGGCCATGCCCATGTTCCTGGCGGCTGTAGAGGCTCTCTTGGACCGAAGGGAGGCTGCAAGGATGCAGGAGGAGATGCCCCCGCTGGAAGAAGCAACCCTACCAACAGAGGGTCGGAACGTACAGGAAGCCCCACCCCAAGGCCAGGATGGAGGTAAGGTAACCGGTCAACCGGAGAGGTTTGTGGTTGATGGGCCAGGACCAGTTCAGCACAGGACCATTCCCCTGAATGGCCCCATCACTCCCGACCAGGTGGTAAAGATCGTGAACATCTGTATGGGAGAACAGAAGCCGCTGGTGTCGGAGCTGAGGGATCGATCCACTCATCCCTTCGTTCCCCGACTAATAGACACCCTCGCCCCGCCAGGGCTGGGTATCCCCGAGATTAAAGAATATGACGGAGAAGGAGATCCAGTCCGTCATGTCCAGAAGCATCTCATGGCGTGTCTGGGTAGAGCCCCGACAGAAGACATCGTGTGTACCCTGTTCCCTAACACACTGGGAGAAAGAGCCCTGACCTGGTTCTTTAGTCTGCCCCCAGGCTGCATCACCTGTTGGGCTGACATGCACGACCGTTTCATTAGACAGTACCAGGGTCGCCGACGTCTGCTGAAGAGTGTGAGGTCCCTCACCCAGGTGGTACAGAGGCCCGACGAATCGCTGGCACATTACTACCAGCGGTACACGGCCAGTGTGGCGGAGATAGACGAGGAGATCTCGGAGGGCGAAACAATTCGTACCTTCATTCGGAACCTGACGGCCCCCTATGGTTCCGACCTGATGCACAGCGTGGCTGAGAAACCTGTCTGGAATATGGAAGCATTACAGAAGAGAGTGAAGCGGCAGATCGATGTCCAGGAGTCAAAGATAGCCGCAGGAGAACTGGAGCCCCCAAAGTCGAACAAAGGGAAGCAGTCGAGCAAGCCTTTCGACGATCGTAAGTCAAAAGGCAAACCTGAAGGCAGTCGGGACCGAGGTCGCTCTGGTCGGGGGGATGATAGACGTCCTCCAATGAAGGATAAGAGGGAAGATCTCGACATTCCTCTCAACTGCTCCATGGCGGAAGTGCTGACAGTCATGGAACGACAAGGTATCTCCAGATACCCCCCGAAGAAAGATGGAGAATTCCTGGGGTCCCGCACAGATCGCTATTGTCGGTTTCACCGCGCAAATGGCCATGACACTAATCACTGTCGGGAGCTGAAGAAGGAGATTGAAAAGCTAATCCAGAAGGGAAAGCTCAAGGAGTTCGTTGGAGAGAAACGATGCAGGTCCCGCTCTCGGTCCCGATCACGATCCCGCTCCCGATCCCACGATCGGTCCCCGAAGAAGAAGAGAACTGACCCAGAGTCATCCGGTGTTCACAAAGAAAGACGAGTCATCAATGTGATTCACGGAGGATTTGCTGCTGGAGGTGATACCTCATCCGCTCGAGAAGTTTACGCCTCTAGAATCCCCACGGCGGTGGTGCTGGGTAAGAGGTCCCGATCCTGGACCTTGAAAGAAGAGATGGTTGATGGATATACGCCCAATTTGAACCCGTTGACTTCCGAACCGTTGTATTTTTATCGTCCCATTTATGATTGCAAATCGAAATTTCAACCCGGACACTTCGCGAGAACATCAACGGCTCGGACGGGGCCGAAGCGCCCGTCCGACAAGAGGCGAACTCACCTAGGTGAGGTTGGGTGGCCACACCCGACCTCCCCTAGGGGAGATCGGGTTGGCCAACCCGATCTCTCCTAGGAGAGATCGGGTCAGCCAACCCGATCTCTCCTAGGAGAGATCGGGTCAGCCAACCCGATCTCTCCTAGGAGAGATCGGGTCGGCCAACCCGATCCCTCCTAGGAGGGATGGGGTTGGCCAACCCCACCCTCCCTAGGAGGGGTTGGGTGCCCTCACCCAACCCCTACCCTTGGGGGTCGGATTCCTCCCCCCAAGGGTCCCGACACCATCCTCAGACGCCCATGCTCGGTCCACTCCGCCTACCTCCTCCGAATCCTAAGGTCTTAATTATATGCTTAAAGGTTAATTAATTGTGTTTAGAGGTTAACGATGCCATTAAGCCACCTTAATGACACCGTTGCCTATAAATACCCCACCTTCACAACTCATTTGAACATCTTGGCCATTTGAACATTTTAGCTCTGACATCTCTCTAGCTTTATCTCTCTAGAAATATAGTTCTGACTTAGGCATCGGAGAGGGTTCACCAGGCACCACCCCCCCCCCCTCCTCCGTGTCTGGTACTGCCCCTTTTGCAGGGCAAAGGGAGAGAAGAAGAGAAGGGACCAAGGGAAGAAGGAAAGGAAGAAGGACGTAAGCAAAGGCAAGGCGACTCCAGAAGACCGGATCACACACATCCCCCGTAAGGAGTGAGATCAAAGCCGATAACCCGTTGACCTAGATCTCATAACTTAACACTTGGCGCCGTCTGTGGGCTTCGAGCAGAAAGCCTGGCTATCACACGAGCTATGACGAACAGTAGGGTGTCCAGGCCCCAACACCCACCTGGGGGCAATGGGCGGAGAAGAGAACCCATACCTCCAGGGAGGCGGCCTAACCCTGGGAAGCAGCCAATGCATCCAGAGCCCCAAGACATACCACAACCTCCTCAGCAACAGAACAACCAGGAGGGAGGACCCTCACGCCCAGCTGGGGCTGAGTCCTCCACAGCCTCCACCCCCCGGGCAAGAAGGCCACAGAGAGAAAGAGGACAACAGGGAGTGCCTTCCCAGAACACGGCACCCCCTGAAGGATATTATTATGAGGAGCAGCCCCAAGGGTACCCCTACGGGATGCCGGCACAAAGAGATGGCAACCGCGCCCACACAGCATACGCAAGGGCCCCGGCATACACCCAAGGGACTTACACTGAAGCTCATGAGGAGGAGCAGATCCCAACAGAAGAGCATTACTCGCACCCTAGAGCAGGGCAGCGAAAGGAACAGAGAAGGTATTACCAAGAGCCACCCCCAGAGGGAAGGCAAGAATTTGTGCCTCCTAGGCAACAGCAGAGCAACAGGGCTTACACCCCGCTGGGAGAGGAAAGACAAGCAAGACCTCCAAGGAGGCAGGACTTCTATGAAGCACCCCAGCAGGCGTATCAAGGGTACACCTACAGTCCATACCAGCAGGGACAAGGGAACCCAGTAAGCCCAGTCTACAACTACAATGGGTATCAGAGGGGTTATACTCCGGCACAGGTGATGATCACCCCGGAGGAGATAGAAGCCATGATAACCCGGAAACTGAATGAGTCAAAGAAACCCAGCCTGCACTGCCTAAGTGACAAGACGAACCATCCTTTCACAAGAGAACTGGAGATGAACAGAGTGCCAGACTCCCTGCACACAGTGCAAATTGCAAAGTATAATGGGAAGGGAGACCCCCTAGAACATATCCAGCAGCATGAGGCCTCCCTATTTGGGAGGACCACTGATGAAAGATACAAGGCACTCCTTTTCCCAAACACCCTATCAGGGGTGGCCTCACATTGGTTCTTCAGCCTGCCCTCCGAGAGCATCCACTCATGGGAGCAGCTAAAAGCTAAGTTTCTGCAGAGATACCTAGGGGAGAGGAAACTCCTCAAGGGAACAGGCTCCATTGATGACGTGAAACAAGAATACGATGAATCCCTGGCCAGCTACTATACCAGGTTCAACCAGAATATTGCAGACATCCAGGGAGACATCACTGAAGGGGAGATAATCCGAGTTTTTATCAGAAACTTAGGTCGCTTTGGGTCAACATTGGCTGAAAAGATGGCCAAAAAGCCAGCAAGTACCTTGGAGGAGCTTGCAGGGAGAGTTAAAACGCATATTGACCTTGAGAGGCACAGGGCAAGCAAGAAGGCCAAAATTCAGGCAGCCAAGGAGGATACTCAAAGGCCAAACAAAGGAAAGCCACCCCAGGCACCGCAGCAAGCAAGGCAACAAGAGTGGCGTCCGCCGCAGCATGCAAGACAACAAGAGTGGCGTCCCCCACAGCAAAGAAACCAAATGGGTGAACCCTTAAAGGCTAGAGAAATCAATGTCATTAAGTTCATCCCACTGAACGCCACTCCAGCCACCGTACTCAGAGAGATGCGTAACCAAAAGCTATGGTCACCCCCTGCAAGGTGGAGAGCCCCAATGGTAGGAAATCACAAGGATAGATGGTGTGACAACCACGAGGCTTATGGTCACGACACAAATGAATGCTTTAGCTTAAAGCTAAACATAAACAACATCGTCCAGAGGGGAGAACTGAAGCAGTTTGTAGACCATGGGGGCAATAGTATGCAGCTGGGGCCACCACAGAAGGACAAGGGCAAGGAAAAGATAGAATATAACCCTCCACCCAACAAAAGAGGAGTCATCAATATGATACATGGAGGAGCAGCATCAGGAGGCCCAACTGCTAATGCAAGGGAGGTCTATGCATCCAAGCTAAGCTCAGTGCCAAGGTGGAGAAAAAGGCCAAGAGAAGGAGAAGAAGTGAAGATAGAGTTCTCGGAGAAGGACAAAAGCCACATCGTCTTTCCACACGACGATGCTCTAGTTATTACTTTAGATATTGATAATTTTGATGTAAAGAGAATTTTGGTGGATGGGGGCAGCTCAGCTGACCTCCTAAGCCTGAGAGTGTTGGAAGCGATAGGGAAAACCAAAGCAGACATCAATCCGGTCAACTTCCCTCTAGTTGGCTTCTCAGGGGCAACAAGTTACCCCCTGGGGATGATAACATTGCCAGTGACCATGGGCCAAGGATGGACCCAGCTGAAGGTAAATGTCAATTGAGCTGAAGTACATATGAAATAGTGCCATCCACTGTTCACCAGAAGCTGAAGTACATTACGGAGAACGGAGTTGGAGAAGTCCTGGGTGATCAACGCACCGCAAGACAATGCTATGTCAATTCAATGAGACATGGATCACACAGGACAGATACAGTGGCTATGGTCATGGCAGGAGCCAACCAGGAAAGAAGAAAGAGGGGAGGGAGACAAAGGCAAGGAAGGAGGAGGAGTGGAGTGACACTCCGTCTGAGCAGGCAGTTTTTTCAAACAGTGCCTACAAGGAGACACGGGAGCAAGGCTGTGAAGGTAACATCCATACCTTGGCAGCCAGACACCACAATAGGGAACAGAACAAGGGACTCCATCCTAAGGGGCTTTCGCTACATAGATGATATTAAGCAAATGTCGCAGGAGTCTATATCAAGTTATTTCCAGAGATTCTTTGATTATGGTGCCAACATGGGCATCACAAGGGGAGAAGCAGTCAGAGCATTCATCAGAAACATGCATCCAAGCTCATTCGAGGCCTATGGAGGGCTCTATGAGATGGTTATGACGAGCACAATGAGAGAGCTCAAGACAAGGCTGGATAGGGCATTTGAACAAGAAGGGGAACAGTTGGATGAAGTTCCAGAGAAAGGAAGAGAAGCAGACACATTGGGAGGAGGTGTCAATTTCACATTCACACCCCTCACACTCAGCATAGAAGAAATCTTCCACAAGCGCCTCAAGCAAGAGCTGCCAGCATGCAGGGAGGAAGGCAAGGCCTTCCTTGGTAAGGATGCACAGGGTTGGTGTGAGTACCATGGGACCTGGGGGCATCGAACCAACAACTGCATGGTCTTGAAGGTGGAAGTGGAAGAAATGATCCACAATGGAAGCTTCAAAGAGTACGTGGCAACAGACACAGTGACCACCCCATATCCTTAGTTTCATATCTAGCATTCTGCATGTTTTAGCTTTACAAGCTTTTCAAAAACAACTCTTGAGAAGGAGAACTCACGAAGTTACTCCAACTCTACAACTATCTTTGATTTCCTACAAAGGATGTCTTGGTGCACCAAGGCATCCCGAGTGTACAAAAACATGAATGCTCCTAAGAGAGTAGTAGTTATTCAAAAGTATTTACCAGTGAATGTGATGTTACAATCACCAAGTTATCCTTACACAGATATGACTTCAAGTCAACAACCTTCGACGCCCCCAAGAGCGTATCTTGAGAGTAGTCTTCGTACTACGACATTCGACGCCCCCAAGAGCGTATCTTGAGAGTAGTCTTCGTACTACGACATTCGACGCCCCCAAGAGCGTATCTTGAGAGTAGTGTTCATACTACGACCTTCGACGCACCAAGAGCGTATCTTGAGAGTGGTTTCCAAAAACTACGAACTTCGACGCCCCCAAGAGCGTATCTTGAGAGTAGTGTTCATACTACAACCTTCGACGCCCCCAAGAGCGTATCTTGAGAGTAGTTATTACACTACGACTTCGACGCACCAAGAGCGTATCTTGAGAGTGGTTTCCAAAAACTACGAATTCGACGCCCCCAGGAGCGTATCTTGAGGTGGATTTGCAACCCACCAGATTCGACGCCCCCAAGAGCGTATCTTGAGGTAGAAAAAACACTACCAGTTCGACGCCCCCAAGAGCGTATCTTGAGGTAGATTTCAAACTACCAGTTCGACGCCCACCAGGAGCGTATCTTTGGTCTAACCTGAGCCCTCCGGGAGCCTATCCTGTGAAACGTTAAGTGCCGTCCGAGAGCCTGTCTCGTGAACAGTTTGACACCCGTCAAGAAGGTATTGTATTGGTGGACTAACCTGTGCCCTCCGGGAGCCTATCCCGTGAAACGTTAAGTGCCGTCCGAGAGCCTGTCTCGTGAACAGTTTGACACCCGTCAAGAAGGTATTGTATTGGTGGACTAACCTGTGCCCTCCGGGAGCCTATCCTGCGAAACGTTAAGTGCCGTCCGAGAGCCTGTCTCGTGAACAGTTTGACACCCGTCAAGAAGGTATTGTATTGGTGGACTAACCTGTGCCCTCCGGGAGCCTATCCTGCGAAACGTTAAGTGCCGTCCGAGAGCCTGTCTCGTGAACAGATTTCGACGCCCACCAAGAGCGTATCTTTGGTCTAACAGTACAACGTATACCGTGTAAGGGGTATCAGAAGAGATCGTCATACCATGCTTAGAAGGATACCATGAGAAAGAAATTTCTAAGTAAAGTAATATGAAGAACAAGTAATGTTTTTTCTTTATGAAGTGACAGGTCTAACATGAAGGAAACCACGAAAGAAGGATAAGTAAAGAAAATATACCAAGGGAAGGGTCCATACCCAAAGAGCCATACACAAGGCATAGGGAGGCATCATGAGAAGAGATACATACAAAAGCATGAGAAGCACTAATATAAAGGCAAACAAACCACGTAGTCAACAACATAATGCGGCAAAGGAAAGTAACAACAAACACCATCACAATCTCAAAAGACACTCAACCCGTACAAGGGGAGAAGGAGTGTAGTTATATGTACAAGGATAGTATGAGATAAACAACTCAGTCAGAAGCCTCGGGGGAGTCACCCTCACCCCCAGAAGCTGAACCACCAGCGGAAATAGATGAGGAAGAGGAATCTGAGGTACCAATCTCCACAGGTGTAGCATCCACCTGGGCTGGGGCAGCCTCGTCTGCGACAGCAGCCTGACCCATCAGAACAGTCGCGTAGCCAGCGGCATATGGCCCAAAGTCACCAAGGTCACCAAACGGGAACTGAGGATCAATCCGATATATGTGATCAACCAGATACTCACCGAACTGGTTCATCTCCTGAGTGAGACGCGTACCATAATCGGCGGTGAAGGCAGAGGAGGCCTTGTACTCAGATACCGCGGTAGCCCTCTCCTCCGCCCGACACTTAGTCTCCAGCTTCTGCAGCTCCTCAGAATGAAGTGACGCGGCAACCTCAGCTTCCCGACGCAAACTGCCCACAGTGGCTTCAAGCAAGGACACCTGGCTCTGGAGCTCCTGCAACCTCAAATCAGATATACGCGCCTTCTCGGCAGCAGTAGCGACCTCCGCCTTGAGAGAGACCTGGCTGTCCTCAAGGGTCTTCCTCTCGTCAGATAACTCGAGCACGAGCGAGGACATGTTAACCATGTCAGATATACCCTAACAATACAAACAAGGGGTGAATAACCGAAAGATAGCCATTATGAAAGTAATGAAAGGAAAGCAAGGAACAACTCACAGGTGCATAACGAGAGAGTACCCCCTGAACAAAGCGCCGAGTCTCCCCAGGAGACTTGGGCGAAGCAACACGATCGCCAGGGGGAACGGCGCCACGGAGTACCCGGACGCCAACCTCAGGAGTCCGCAGAGAGGAGGTGCTATCGAGGTGGAACTCCTTCAGACCAGCGAAGGGAGTCCACTCAGACCCAATAACATCTTCATCAGTGAGCCGTGCGAAATCCTTCCGACTTAAAGTCGGAGGCCCACCTACAGAAGCAAAGCAAGTCAAAGGATAATATAAACATAGAAGGATCAGCAATAAAGTAAAGATCATACCTGAGGACCGTGCCCTCGGCTGGGGGGCAGGGGAACCACCACCAGCAGGTCGCTTCCCTTTGTCAGCCAGGGAAGGCACCTCTTCGACCACCATCTCCTTATCACGAGATAGGGTCGGAGGACGAGCAGTAGGCGAAGCAGGATCCACAGCCTTCTTTCTCTTAGCAGCCGAGGCCCCGGCCTCAGAATCAGACCTCCGCGGTTTGGACTTGGAAGGTCCAGAATCTCTGCCAACGGAGACGACCCTCTCAGTCACCAAGGGGGAGCGCCCTAGCAAGGTAAGAAAAACAAGATAAGGAAAACATACATTATACCATAAAGAAGCAAATGAGAGAAAGCATACCAGAGGCTCCAGCCTTCTTCCCAGGCAGGGGGGATTTCTTCAAAGCAGAACTGGAAGGAGCCTTCCTCTTGCTCAGATCAACAGGGGCTCCCTGCATGTTATAGGTTTTTCCATGAAACCAACCTACAAAGGAAGAGCAGAAGGTAAATAAAGATGGAAAGACCAAGTGACATACCGAACCCCCGGAGTCAGGAGTCAGACTGATCCCGGCCTCGTAAAGATCTGTCTCAGTTATTAAAGACACGGGGCAGTAAGACCGGGTCCTGTTGCTCTCGTGAATAATCTTCATAGTCTTCAAATCATCCGAAGAGAACTCTCCAAAAGCAGGCCAACCATCGGATCGATCCTCATTCAAGACCGACCAAGTGACATACCGGTCCGTAATGAAGAAATAGTGCTTAGCCCAGTGACTGGCCGAATTGTCAATCTGGGTCACAAAACGGAGGGAGGTATCCCACTCGATCCCACTCAACTCGAAATCGGCGAATCAGGGGTCTTTGAAAGTCGGATGGCGAGTTACAAAACTCGCAAACCCCACCCTCGTCCGGTACTGAAACCGATAGAAGCATCGGAATAGAGTGAGAGAGTACTTCCAGGAGTACCAATGGCACAATACCCGGAAGCCCACCCAGACGCGGAGGGCACTGGGGGCAAGGTTCACAGGAGAAATCCTGAAGAACCTGCTCAACTCTATAAGCTCGTCACAGTAAGGCAGTCTCAGTCCGAATCGGATCTGAGAAGGGTATACGGCGACCGTCCCTATGGGAGGCTCCGTCACCGTCGCTCGAGTGTTCCCCAAGGAGGGGAGAAAAGGATACAGAGGCTCATCTAGGGGACAGATATTCCCTAGAGTGACATGTTCGTTGTAATCGGACCTAGTGAGAAGGTTCTCTGACAGGATAGCAAGACCTAAGGCAAAGGTAGCAGGAAACCCCCAAAGCACGAATCAAATTTCAACTAACACCCCAATGAAGGCCACGGTACTAAGCTAGCAATAGAAAAGGAAATAACGCGACCGAAAAGGAAGAGAAAAGGGAACTCACTCATCCTTCGGAGAATACGGCGTCTCTGAAGAGTCTGCGTACGTGGACACCACCAGGAGTATAGTACCTACCACGACACGACAAGTATCAGGATAAGAGAAATTTCCGAGGAACCGGAAATACCCCGACACTCAACCAACGACAACAACCAAGTCAAATAATTTTATCCAAGCCTAAGGTCGGGTTTTGGAAAAAATTACCATTATACCCTCAAACAAAGATTAACACACCAACAACGGCACGACATCAAATTCAAGACCGGGATAACCCAATCGGACAAGAAACCATATCCGGACGACCGGCAAACATTTTTCCCCAAAATCCACAATTACCAACGGCTATCTACGGTAATCCCACATTTAATCAAGCATCGGCAATCAAACATCGGCAATCAAGCATCGGCAATCAAATATCAACGATTCAAAAATCGACATTTGGTACGGCAACAAAAAAGGAAAAGAGCGGACCTTTGGAAAACCCGACCCGATGTGATAAACGGGTCCGGAATTCGAATTTCGAAGTCGATTGAAATCAGCCCCTCGCCGGAGTTCCAATCCCGCCGTCGCCGGAATTGTTCCCGGCCGTCTTCCCGTTGCCGGAGATGGCTCCAGGTCACGCCGGAGCTCCCTGTCCCGCCGTCGACTACTCTGGCCGGAGCTAGCGCTGCCGTCGTCGGAGGTAATCTCGCCGTCGAAGCCTCCCGACGCCGCTGCTCGTCTGGTCGTCGCCCTCCGTCGACCAAGCCCGTTCCGCGTCGCCTTCTTCCGTTAGCCGCCGGAAGTCACGTCGCCGTCGATCGCCAATGTCGGACCAGGTCCCACCTCCGTCAGCAGCAGCCTCGACGTTGCCCTGGTCTGCCGGCCCGTCCAGCCTCCACGTCGCCGTCCACCGGGGGTTGCGTCGTCGTCCGCCTGGGGCTGTGCCGTTATCTTCGGCCACACCTCTTCCCGCCGGAATTGCTGGCCGGAGTTTCGCGTCCCTCACCGGAATTCTGGCCGACCCTAACCTTGGGGGTGCTCTCAAACTTGCCTTGCTCTCCAAGGGTGAGTGAAAAAAGAAAGATGGTGGCTATGGTGACTCTTGGAGGTATTTTTCTAACTCTCCTCTTTTATGCTAAAAGGGTGATAGGGTTTTTTAGGGGTTTTAATCACCACCATTCATCTAGCCTTAAGTAAAATCTAAGGGCCAAGGAAAGATCATCTTTTTTATCCCTTTCACCTATAGTTAAGTATATTCCCATACTTAGAGGAATTATCAAGTTAGTTTTATTTTTGAAATATTCCGTACTTTGGAAAAATTTTGGCCAAAATTAATTTTCCCTCACTTAGATGAAATCCCGGCATGAATTGGAAGTGTAGATTACTTAGTTGCATTCGTATCACACCCCGATGCAAGTGTGTATTTTTTGAGTATACACCTGTAGTAGAGACAAGTTTATTACTCCCACCTCAGACGGACGCGCGCCTAGGCACACGTCCGTGCTACTCTGACGTTTACAATTCCTCTATCTCATTAGACAGGGGGGCAGGGTCAGACGCACGCATCTAAGGGTAAGCAAGCATTCAGACAAAGAAGGTAAAACCCCGGTTTCAAATTGCGCGTATCATACCATCCTGAAATAGAGTCAATCAAGGGTTAGGCCATTGGTTGACTCGGGGCATGTGATGGATATACGCCCAATTTGAACCCGTTGACTTCCGAACCGTTGTATTTTTATCGTCCCATTTATGATTGCAAATCGAAATTTCAACCCGGACACTTCGCGAGAACATCAACGGCTCGGACGGGGCCGAAGCGCCCGTCCGACAAGAGGCGAACTCACCTAGGTGAGGTTGGGTGGCCACACCCGACCTCCCCTAGGGGAGATCGGGTCAGCCGACCCGATCTCCCCTAGGGGAGATCGGGTTGGCCAACCCGATCTCTCCTAGGAGAGATCGGGTTGGCCAACCCGATCTCTCCTAGGAGAGATCGGGTCGGCCAACCCGATCCCTCCTAGGAGGGATGGGGTTGGCCAACCCCACCCTCCCTAGGAGGGGTTGGGTGCCCTCACCCAACCCCTACCCTTGGGGGTCGGATTCCTCCCCCCCAAGGGTCCCGACACCATCCTCAGACGCCCATGCTCGGTCCACTCCGCCTACCTCCTCCGAATCCTAAGGTCTTAATTATATGCTTAAAGGTTAATTAATTGTGTTTAGAGGTTAACGATGTCATTAAGCCACCTTAATGACACCGTTGCCTATAAATACCCCACCTTCACAACTCATTTGAACATCTTGGCCATTTGGACATTTTAGCTCTGACATCTCTCTAGCTTTATCTCTCTAGAAATATAGTTCTGACTTAGGCATCGGAGAGGGTTCACCAGGCACCACCCCCCCCTCCTCCGTGTCTGGTACTGCCCCTTTTGCAGGGCAAAGGGAGAGAAGAAGAGAAGGGACCAAGGGAAGAAGGAATGGAAGAAGGACGTAAGCAAAGGCAAGGCGACTCCAGAAGACCGGATCACACACATCCCCCGTAAGGAGTGAGATCAAAGCCGATAACCCGTTGACCTAGATCTCATAACTTAACAATGGTAATCTCCTTCTCATTCGAAGACCTCATAGGAGTAGAGACTCCGCACGACGATGCCCTGGTAGTAACTCTGGATGTAGGCGGATTCGAGATGAAGAGAATTCTGATTGACGGAGGAAGCTCCTCCGACATTCTATTCATGGACGCGCTGGAAGCCATGGGGAAGACGAAGAAAGATCTGAAGGAGGCAAACTTCCCGATGGTCGGGTTCTCTGGCTCAACTTCCTACCCATTGGGAGTAATCACCTTACCAGTGGAGTTTGGTAGCGGGTGGAAGTCAGAAAGGAGGAACGTGGAATTTGTCGTGGTTGATTCTGCGGGGACCTACAACGCAATTATCGGGAGAACCACCATCAATCCACTAATGGCAGTTGCCTCCACTGTACACCAGAAGATGAAGTTCCCGACCGACCACGGAGTCGGGGAGGTCAAAGGTGACCAGGGGGCTTCCCGAAAATGCTATGTTAATGCCACCCGGAGGAGGAGGCGAGAGGCTATGACTGTCCTCCAGACAGAAACAGATCCCAGAGAAGAGTTCGGGCGTCCCGCCCCCGTAGAAGATCTGAAAGAAGTCGAGATCGACGGACCCCAGAGAAAGGTGAAAATCGGGTCTGCTCTAACTGAGGAGACAGCCCAAAAATTGGTGGAATTGCTGAAAGAGTTTAAAGAGCTGTTTGCCTGGTCCCCCAGCGATATGCCAGGAATCAGCCCCGACGTGATCGTGCACGAGCTGAAGATAGACCCCGCGATCAAGCCTATCACACAGAAAAGGCGTCCGATGGGCACGGATAAGAAGATCGCGATCCAGCAGGAAGTGGGCAGGTTGCTCGATGTTGGTTTCATTAAGGAGCTCCGATTCCAGACCTGGGTCGCCAACCCAGTGCTGGTGAAGAAGACTAACGGGAAGTGGCGAATGTGCGTGGACTTCCGCGACTTGAACAAGGCTTGTCCAAAGGATTGCTATCCACTCCCGAGGATCGACCAGCTGGTGGATGCCACATCGGGACATGAGCTGCTGAGTTTCATGGATGCATATTCAGGCTACAACCAGATCAAGATGGCCAAAGAAGACGCCCCCCACACAGCATTCTATGCAGACAGCGACATCTATCACTATGATGTCATGCCTTTCGGGTTGATCAATGCCGGGGCAACCTACCAGCGGATGGTGAATAAGCTGTTTGGAGATATGCTAGGAGAAACAATGGAAGCTTACGTGGATGATATGCTGGTGAAGTCCCGACAAGCCGAGGATCACGTGCACAACCTTACCATGGCGTTTGAGAGGATGAGGCTTCATCAAGTTCGCTTGAACCCGACGAAATGCGCCTTCGGAGTCCACTCAGGGAAGTTTCTGGGCTTCATGGTAAGCCAAAGAGGAATTGAAGTGAACCCTGAGAAGCTGAGGGCAATCGAGGAGATGCAGTCTCCGATAAACCATCGGGAGGTGCAAGTACTGAATGGCCGACTAGCTGCAATGAACCGCTTCTTATCCAAAGCCAGCGACCGATCAATGCCGTTTTTTGAAGTCTTGAGGGCCAACAAAAAATTCGAATGGACCGCCGAATGTGAAGAGGCGTTCCAAGCACTCAAACAGCACCTTCGCACACTCCCGCCACTGGCGAAACCGGTTCCAGGCGAGCCGCTCTTCCTTTATTTGGCTGTTTCTGAATTTGCCATTAGCTCTGTGTTAGTAAAGGTTGTCGAGGGTAATCAAGTCCCCGTCTATTATGTAAGCAAGGCATTTGCCAAATCCGAATTGAACTATCCCGCCGTTGAAAAGTACCTCTTTGCGTTGATAATTACTGCTCGGAAGCTAAGGCCATATTTCCACGCACACGAGATCACTGTGCTAACGAACCAGCCTTTGAAGCATTTTTTGAACCGACCGGATGCATCGGGGAGATTGGTGAAATGGGCAGTAGAGCTCAGTGAGTTTCGAATACACTTTGCTCCAAGAACGGCAATCAAGGGCCAGGCATTAGCAGATTTCATAGCAAAGTCTACAGCCCCCGATCTGGAAGAAGCGGGTCCTGTAGAGGGGGCAACCATAGAGGTCCCGACCGAAGAACAACCAGAGAGGGCAGAGCAATCAGAACAGCCAAACAAGGAAAACACCTGGGAGATGTATACGGATGGCTCCGCAAGTTCAGACGGGTCAGGAGCGGGCTTCTTGTTGATACCACCGGGCGAAGGTGAACCGCTCCGATATGCCTTGGCTTTAACATTCAAGGCCACAAACAATGAAGCGGAGTATGAAGCTCTTATCACGGGCCTAAAAATTGCTAAAGGCACTGGAATCGATCACTTGAGAGTGAAGTGCGACGCGGCACTAATCGTGAACCAAGTTCAAGGGAGATACGAAGCAAGGAGCCCGATAATGAAGAAGTATCTGCGAGAGGTACAAACCCTGAGAGAGAGCTTCAAAAGCTTCGACATCGAGGCTATTCCGAGGGAGGATAACGTAGAGGCAGACGCCTTGAGCAAATTGGCCCTGGGGGCACCCTTAGAAGAAAATCGGAAGGTGCACTTCCTGGAAAAGGTGATCTTGTCAAACATCGACCCCACGCAAGTGTGCACCGTTGAAGCAAAATCGGAGGAGGAGCCCACTTGGATGACCCCGATAGTCGCGTATCTGACTACGGGGGCAATCCCCGAGGATAAAGTAGCAGCAGACAGGATATGTCGGATCGCGTCTAATTATGTGATGCTGGATAATCTGCTGTACAAGAAGGGCTGGTTCTCGACTCCGTACCTGAAATGTGTAGCAGAACCCGACACCAATCGAATCCTGAAGGAAATGCATGAGGGGATCGCGGCTTGTCACGAAGGGGCCCGATCTATTTTGAGGAAGGTGTTGAACTTGGGCTACTACTGGCCCACGATGAACAAAGAAGCAACGGCGTTGGTCCGATCATGCGACGCATGCCAGAGGTACGCCCCGAGTATCGTGGCCCCAGCTGCCAACCTGACATCTATCAAGAGCGCTTGGCCCTTCGCGCAGTGGGGCATCGACTTGGTAGGACCTCTTCCACAAGCACAAGGACAATGTAAGTATTTACTTGTAGCTATCGATTATTTTTCGAAATGGATAGAGGCGAAGGCATTGGCCAGAACAACGGGGAACCAGATCGTCAAGTTCCTCCAAACCCACATCGTGTCCAGATACGGGGTTCCTAAGGTGGTAATCAGCGACAATGGCCCACCGTTTAACGGCTCTCAGGTGAGGGAATATCTGGAAGAACTGAACGTTGAGCATCGGACCGCCTCCGTACGCCATGCTCAGACTAATGGCCAGGTGGAGTCAGCCAACACAATCGTGATGGATGGCCTGAAGAAGAGGGTCTATGCCTTGAAGGGCAAATGGCTGAACGAACTGGAAAACGTACTCTGGGCTGTTAGAACGACACCCAAACGATCAACAGGGGAGACTCCGTTTGGCCTCGTTTATGGCACGGAAGCTGTCGCTCCTATGGAGGTAGCTGTGGCATCCCATCGGACAAGATATTATGAACCCCTGACGAACGAGGAAGTGAGACGCCTGGACTTGGACTTACTCGAAGAGAAAAGGCGGGAAGCCGACGAAGTCCAAGCACGAATGCGCTTGGCGACGGCCAGGTACTATAATCGGCGAGTGAAATCCCGACAGTTCTTCGTCGGGGAGCTGGTGTGGCGTCGCAACGAATTCACCCTTTTGGATCGAATCAACAAGATGTCACCAAAATGGGAAGGACCTTATAAGGTCGTAGGGATGCCAGCTCCGAACGCATACAAATTGGAAGACCTCGATGGCAGGACGTTAAAGCATTCTTTCAGTGGCGAACACTTGAAGAAACACCATGCTTGAAGAAAGTCGCCTTAAGTGGTGCCCGATAAAGTCGCCTTAAGTGGTGCCCAATAAAGTCGCCTTAGGTGGTGCCCGATGTAAAATCGCCTTAAGTGGTGTATGCTGTTTATCGTTTAATTCGATGTAAACCTATTTTATGCCAATAAATAAAGAGGTTGCTTCCAAACAAGAGTTGTCCTTAGATTTATGTTAAGTGTAAAAGTCGCCTTCAGTGGTGCACGACAAAAGTCACCTTCAGTAGTGCATGACAAAAGTCGCCTTCAGTGGTGCACGACGAAAGTCGCCTTCGGTGGTGCACGACAAAAGTCGCCTTCAGTGGTGCACGACGAAAGTCGCCTTCAGTGGTGCACGAAAAAAGTCGCCTTCAGTGGTGCACGACAAAAGTCGCCTTCAGTGGTGCACGACGAAAGTCGCCTTCGGTGGTGCACGACAAAAGTCGCCTTCAGTGGTGCACGACGAAAGTCGCCTTCAGTGGTGCACGACAAAAGTCGCCTTCAGTGGTGCACGACAAAAGTCGCCTTCAGTGGTGCACGACGAAAGTCGCCTTCGGTGGTGCACGACAAAAGTCGCCTTCAGTGGTGCACAACAAAAGTCGCCTTCAATGGTGCACGACAAAAGTCGCCTTCAGTGGTGCACGACGAAAGTCGCCTTCGGTGGTGCACGACAAAAGTCGCCTTCAGTGGTGCACGACGAAAGTCGCCTTTAGTGGTGCACGATGAAAGTCGCCTTCAGTGGTGCACGAGGAAAGTCACCTTCAGTGGTGCACGATGAAAGTCGCCTTCAGTGGTGCACGATTCCTAGATTTACTCTAAGTAATATAAAGTCGTCTTAAGTGATGCCCGAGAAAAGACGCCTTAAGTGGTGCACAATACTTAGATTTATTCTAAGTATCCGAAAGTCGTCTTAAGTGATGCCCGAGAAAAGACGCCTTAAGTGGTGCACAATACTTAGATTTATTCTAAGTATCCGAAAGTCGTCTTAAGTGATGCCCGAGAAAAGACGCCTTAAGTGGTGTACAATACTTAGATTTATTCTAAGTATCCGAAAGTCGTCTTAAGTGATGCCCGAGAAAAGACGCCTTAAGTGGTGCACAATACTTAGATTTATTCTAAGTATCCAAAAGTCGTCTTAAGTGATGCACTCGATATTAAGCCGCCTTAAGTGGTGCAAATTATTAAATTGTCAGGAAGGACGTACAAGAATGTCTTAAAGTGTCGAGGTTTCGACCTAAGCATGTATAGTAAAGTCACTCGGAGAAGTACAACGATCGGAGCTAAAGAAGTCTGATATTGATAAGGGCTCAAGGGCCCAACGAGGACAAAAGAGGAGGATACAAGGACTCTAAAAAATAAACATTCAAACTTGGTCCTGGTCGACAACGTTGGCAGCAGCTGGGTCCACGGAGTCGGTGGCAGAAGGCCCCGCAGGATCAGCCGTTGGAGGATTGGCTATCAGGGTCATGGGATCGAGGAGTTTCCGATAAAGAAGTAGCTCCTCTTCACTCTGAACTTGTGGTATGCATTTCCGGCCTTGAGCATCGGCTTCTTTGGTGGAAATGATACATCCTTCCCGGAGAGCTGCATCATAAGCAGTGCTGGAAATTTCGTTCAGAACATAGTCGAAGTTGAAAGGCTTCCTTCCCTCGAAACCAGACCCCCTATCTGAAAGCAGCCATTGAAAGGCACGTTAGGTTTTTCCGGGAAATGACAATCAAACTAAGCAAAGATGAAGACGAACAATAGAGAAGAAATCCTTACCCGACATGATAATGGGAGGTTGGAAGAATGAACCTGACATTGCCGGAAAGATGGTCGAAGAAACGCTAAAGACTCAAGAGTTGCAAAAAGCTTTCGAAAATTTATAGATGGTAAAGTGAAACTATGCCCACGGTTAGGATTTTATAGACAAAGAGGACAGTTGAAGGGACGCTTTAATCTGAACCATCGAAGTGGAAACGTTCTGATCCGGACCGTTGAGATGAGACGTGCGGAACAGCAGCAGACGCAATGATGAAATATCCCGAAAAGCACTTTTCAGAGAAAGCAGACACAGAGAGTCAGGCACGGGTACTGATGACGTCACTCCATTATCTGCTGCATTTAATGCACTAGAGAACCGAAGAGACCTTTGGACTATAGCAGTTATCTACAAAAACCTGAGGAAACGTGGAGGAGAAGATTAAGTAACTGAACCAAGGAACAGATCCCCGACTCTAGTATTGGAAAATCGGGAGTTGGAAGACACGACGAACTAAAAGTCCCTCATGTCTTGGGGGCAAATGATGGGTCCGACTATAGCCGTCAGGCCCTTTAACGGCGAGGAAACGGCAAACAGGCCCAGATTAAGGGTCAAGATGACCTAGGAGAAGGGTCCCGATGAAGGGAGTCCCGACAGAGTCGGTCCCGACAGTGGAGCTAGAAGCTCCCGACGAGAAACCTTTAAGTAGGCCCCGACGATGAATCCCTGAGAATGATTGGCCCTGTCACGAGGACGAGGGGCCCCGAGCGGTGACACAACAAGATAACTCTGGAGTCCCCGACGGGAGTCGGGACTCGTTACCAGAGGATAAAGCCAAGATATGCGGGGCGTGGCCGAGATATACGGAACGTGGTTAAGATACACGGATCGTGGCCGAGATACGCGGGACATGGCTAAGATACGCGAGATCGTGTACGAGATAAGCGGGATACGGGCTAACCACCCCTAACGGTTCGCCAGGTACCTGAGGCACCTCTTTGCCTATAAAAGGGCAGGAGGTCACCTCAGATCACTTACGTTGAGTTCAATATACTTTTGTGATTGTTGCTTGCCAGTCATACGAGAGACTCATTTAAGCATCGGAGAGGGATTCTGGGTCACCGCCCGGTCTATCCCCTCTTGCAGGATCGCGTGGAGCAAAGGAGCTAGGATTGCCGTCAAAATCCGTACCGGATTTCTACCGTGATCCAACAACGCCTATGCCATCTCAATACTTCATCCTTATTCCCCAAGCAAGTAGCTGCTATCTTCCTTGGGCTTGAAGGCACCACATCCTTCAAGGTGTACAATCCTTTATTCCATTGCCCAATCACCATGGACTTGCCACTCTGGCCCTGAAGCAACACATGATCACAAGTAAAGATCACTTTGCAATTTAACTGGCTAGGCAACCTAGAGACTGAGATCAAATTGAATTTGAAATCAGGGACCAAAACGATGTTAGTCAATGTGAATCCACTTGAGAAAGAGCAAGAACCAATATGGGTCACTTTGCACTTGTGACCATTTGGCAAGTGCACATATTGGTGATCAGAGTCACTCTTCTTCAAATCATGTAGCCATTCAATTTGATGAGTGATATGGTTAGTTGCACCTGAGTCAACTATCCAAACCATAGGATCACTAGATATACCTGCCATGTTGACATGAGCTTGATCCACATCTTCAAAGGATAGAGGTGTATGATCAAAATGATCATCATGGGCAGCAACATGTTGAATCCTTTTGTCAGCTGTGCCATGGAAGATTCTCTTGTCTTTGGCTGCCACATGCTCAATTAAACTTGAGGTTCCACCATCTTCAACAATGTTTGCTGAGTTCCAATTCCTCTTAGGAGTATTTGGATTGTTTTGATGGATTGGATGATCATATGGGTAGCCATGCTTGGTGTAGCAAACATCCTCATGATGACCCTTCTTGCCACAATAGGTGCAAGTAGGAAGTGGTTTGCCACTTGAAGCATTGAAATTGCCTCTGCCTCTTCCAATGCCATTGCCTCTTCCAAAGCCTCTACCACTTGCATATCCTCTTCCATTGCCTCTACCTCCTCCATAAAATGGAATCTTCCCAGTGAATAAGGCTGTTGCCTCACCCACATCACCAATGGAACCAGAAATGGTCCTTTGACTCTCTTCTTGTACTAACACAGGGAAGGCAATGCTAAGTGTAGGAAGGGGTTACCTCATAAGCAAGTTGCTCCTAATGTGTCCATAGGAATCATTTAGTCCCAAGAGGAAAGCCATCAACTTCTGTTTCTCTTTATGCTCATTGACAATGGCAATGTCCCCAGCACATTGGAGAACCAAATCATCAATGGAAGCAAGAGCATCCCATAGTTGCTTCATCTTGGCAAAGTATTCAGTGATGGAGAGCACACCTTGAGATGTTTGGTAAATCTCTCTTGTCAATTGAAAGATTTGAGTGCCATCCACTTTGTCAAACATCTCCTTTAATTCATTCCAAATGGAAGAGGCTGTAGGACTGTAGATGAAGCCATTGACCAAGTCCTTGGCCACAGTGTTCCTTAACCATGCCTTGACAATTGCATTTGCCCTATCCCATCTCACCCTATCATTGACACCAACATCCAATCTTGTGAATGTGCCATCTATAAAACCAAGCTTATTCTTCACCAATAAGCCTTCTCTGATTGATGTGCTCCAAACATGATAGTTGGATGTTCCTTGAAGCTGAAAAGGAATGAGCATATGGCCAGTGGTGTCTGAGGGGTGAATGTATAGGGGATCATCAACATTGGTTTCCTGAGCCATCTTGCAAGCAAAGTAACACAAGGAGCTTGAAGATTCAGAGTAAAGGGAATTCAGAAGCAAGTGACTCCAATGAAAACGCACACAAACTATGCACTAGCAACAAAACTAGCACACCAAGTTTGTTGAGAGTAAGACAAAATTCCAGCTCACTCTTCAGTACAATTTGTACAATCCGCAACAAATTGCTCCAAGTTCAATGTTCACAAATCACTAGGAATGGATTAGGATCAAATCTCCATTGAAGAAAGCTCTGAAATCTTCAAGAAATGGAGTGAAAACTCGAAGAACACACAATGACTCCTCAGCCGAGCAAAGTGTATGCAAACGTTGTAACGTAGGAAAATCACAACTTCCAAGTGGTATGCGCAGCTTGAACAAGCTAAAAATTCATATCCAAATCCAAGGAAACAAAGCAAATCCCAGATTATAACAAGAACAATCACGCAATCAGCTCAACAAGGCTGAAATCAACAAGAACTAAGCAAACTAGGACTAAGACATGTTGGCTATCCTTAGTCTATGCTCAGCTTTGTGTAGTGTTTTGATTTCTTGAATTTTTACCTACTTGACATCCATTCTTGCACAAGAAATGGAAATTTCAAGTTGAGATGAAGATCCACGAAGCTTATCTTGTATGGTTATGCAAAAACAAGGTGAACTTTGAAGGCTAATGTTGAAGAAATTTGATCTTCTTCAACTAGGTGTGTACGCTGCCATTAGGGATGGCTCTGATACCATATAAGCTTGAATCATACTTCATTGATGATTAGGGATTACAAGCAAAGTGATACAATATATATACTAAGTGAAACTAGGCTCACCAACTAAGACTATACAAAGAGTTGTGAACCAGGTGCATAGTGTTTGCATAACATAACCGGGTGCATACATAGTGGCAGGGTGTATGCATAGTAAAACTAAGTGTATGCATAGTGTATAGAACATAGTCTTCATATACACTTCTATATTCTCCCATCCTTTTCTTCTTCCTCTTTTCTTTCTTGGAAGACATCCTTGATTCCATATAGCTTCAACAAAGCCAAGTGTTGGTTCTTCACTAAAGCCTTGGTTAGCAAGTCAGCTAGCTGATCCTTTGAAGGAATGTAGTGAACATCTATCCTGCCTAGTCCAATGTGATGTCTTGTGAAATGACAATCCAATTCAATGTGTTTGGTACGCTCATGAAACATTGGATTTTTAGCAATCTTCACAGCTGCTTGACTATCTGTGTATATAGGGATAGGAAAGTTTACTTGCAATCCAAGTTCCTTGAGAATCCTGCCTATCCAAAGTGCCTCTTGAATAGAAACTCTAAGGCACCTATACTCTGCTTCAACACTTGATAGGGAAATGGTATCTTGCTTCTTGACCTTCCAAGCTATCATAGCTCCTCCTAGCTTTACACAATAGGCACTCACTGATTTCCTACTAAAAGGGCAATTGCAGCCCAATCAGAGTCACAAAACAAGCTCAAATTAAGGTTGTTGTTGGAAGGATAGATCAAGCCTTGGCCTGGGGTGCCCTTGATGTACTTGATTATCCTAATGGCAGCTTCATAGTGAGACTTCTTTGGCTTGTCTACAAACTGACTTAGTCTCTGGACTGAGAAGCTAATGTCTGGTCTTGTCATTGTAAGATAGAGCAATTTGCCAATAAGTCTTCTAAATGAAGTAGCATCCTTTAATAGCACATCATCAGTGTTTGAGTTGGATTCTTTGTCATACTCATGTGTGGTGAGCTTGACATTGAATTCCATAGGAGTTTTAGAAGGCCTTGCAGCCCCTAAGCCAGCCTCCTCAATGAGCTCCATAGCATATTTCCTTTGATTGATCACAAGTCCTTGATTTGATCTTGCAATCTCCAAACCCAAGAAGTACCTCAAGTCCCCCAAATCCTTCAACTTGAAGTGTATTTGAAGTGTGTGTTTCAATTGATTGATCATCTTGGTATTGGAACCAGTGATTAGAAGATCATCAACATAGATTAATAGAAACACCTTGTCATTTCCTTGTATCTTGCTGAACAAGGAATGATCTGAGGCACATTGTGTATTCTTCAACAATGTTTGGGTGAGCTTGATGTTCCATTGCCTTGAAGCTTGTTTAAGGCCATATAGGGACTTCTTAAGCTTGCATACACGTTTGGTAGACCCTTCAAAAGACTTTGAAGGATCAAAACCTTGTGGAATATCCATGTACACTTCCTCAGTTAAGTCACCTTGAAGAAAAGCATTGTTGACATCCATATGGTATAATCCCCAAGATTTGGCAGCTGCCAATGCTAAGATGATCCTCACTGTGTCCATCTTGGCCACATGAGAGAATGTCTCATTGAAATATGTCCCTTCCACTTGAGTGAATCCTTTGGCAACTAATCTTGCTTTATACCTTTCAATGGAACCATCAGAGTTGTACTTGACCTTGAAGACCCATTTGCAACCTATTGAAGATTTTCCTTGAGGAAGTTCCATGAGTTCCCAAGTGTTGTTTGCTTGAAGGGCTTGTATCTCTTCCTTCATGGCCAAAATCCAATTGGGATCCTTGATTGCTTGTTTGTAGGAGCTTGGTTCCTTGATTTTGTCAATGGCAGCCAAGAAGCATTTGTATTGAGGGCCTAAAGTGTCATATGACATATACCTCTCCATGCCAAAAGTGGCAT
This sequence comes from Clarkia xantiana subsp. parviflora, assembly GCA_036873135.1. NCBI lineage: Eukaryota > Viridiplantae > Streptophyta > Magnoliopsida > Myrtales > Onagraceae > Clarkia > Clarkia xantiana. The sequence goes on along the minus strand of JAPTYO010000012.1, from coordinate 9,793,882 downwards.
TGGAACTTGATCTTTGTTGAAGTTCAGCAATCCTTGCACTTCTCCTTGGTTGTGGTGGATTGAGTTGTGCAATTCTAAGACTCCTCCTTAGATTAGAAGGTTGGGGTGGATCATCCACAATGGGTGGTTGAGGTGTTGGAGTTTGTTGAGGTGGTGGAACTTCATTGATTGGGATGTGTCTTTGTATATCCTCATCAAAGTAAGTTGGATTCTCTTGTGGGAAGTCTTCAATGGATTGCTTGGCTCCCAAGCAAGATGGAATGAGAGACTTTAAAGCATCCTTGGACATTCTAAATGGGGAGATGTCTTCATGAAATGAAACATCCCTTAAAACATGAAACATTGAGTTGGAAATGTTCATCACAAGGTATCCTTTTTGTGAAGTTGAATACCCCATAAGGATGCATGGTTCAACCCTTAGACTAAACTTGTCATGGTTGTTCAATTTGGTTGCAAAGCATAAGCAACCTATGGTTCTCAAATGAAGAAGAGAAGGTGCTTTCCCATATAGCACTTCCATAGGTGATTTGAACTCCAAGATGGAGGTGGGTAGCCTGTTGAGCAAGTAACAAGCATTGAGTATGCAATATCCCCAATGTCCCAATGGCATAGAAGCTTGAAACCTTATGGCTCTAGCAATGTTGAGAATGTCCCTATGTTTGCGTTCAACCCTGCCATTTTGTTGTGGTGTATGCACACAACTTGTTTGATGAAGAATCCCAAATTGAAGTAGTAAATCTTTGCAAAATGAGTTGATGAACTCAGTCCCATTGTCACTTCTCAAAGTCTTGACCATTGTACCAAATTGAGTCTTGACCATGATCAAGAAATTCTTGATGTGCAAGAAGGTGTCACTCTTGTGTCTCATCAAATAGACCCAAGTTGCCCTTGAATGATCATCAACAATGGTCAATAAATATTGATTGTTCTTGAAGGTAGGCACCTTGTATGGTCCCCATAGATCCATGTGAATCAAATCAAAAGGCTTTGAAGCAATTGAATCACTGATTGGAAATGAAAATCTAGATTGCTTTGCAAGAGGACAAATAGTGCATTGTTTGATACAACCATAGGTCTTATTCAAGCCTAAAACATCCAAATGGTTCAAATATTGTTCTGAGACATGACCCAAACGCCTATGCCATCTCAATACTTCATCCTTATTCCCCAAGCAAGTAGCTGCTATCTTCCTTGGGCTTGAAGGCACCACATCTTTCAAGGTGTACAATCCTTTATTCCATTGCCCAATCACCATGGACTTGCCACTCTGGCCCTGAAGCAACACATGATCACAAGTAAAGATCACTTTGCAATTTAACTGGCTAGGCAACCTAGAGACTGAGATCAAATTGAATTTGAAATCAGGGACCAAAAGGATGTTAGTCAATGTGAATCCACTTGAGAAAGAGCAAGAACCAATATGGGTCACTTTGCACTTGTGACCATTTGGAAAGTGCACATATTGGTGATCAGAGTCACTCTTCTTCAAATCATGTAGCCATTCAATTTGATGAGTGATATGGTTAGTTGCACCTGAGTCAACTATCCAAACCATAGGATCACTAGATATACCTGCCATGTTGACATGAGCTTGATCCACATCTTCAAAGGATAGAGGTGTATGATCAAAATGATCATCATGGGCAGCAACATGTTGAATCCTTTTGTCAGCTGTGCCATGGAAGATTCTCTTGTCTTTGGCTGCCACATGCTCAATTAAACTTGAGGTTCCACCATCTTCAACAATGTTTGCTGAGTTCAAATTCCTCTTAGGAGTATTTGGATTGTTTTGATGGATTGGATGATCATATGGGTAGCCATGCTTGGTTTAGCAAACATCCTCATGATGACCCTTCTTGCCACAATAGGTGCAAGTAGGAAGTGGTTTGCCACTTGAAGCATTGAAATTGCCTCTGCCTCTTCCAATGCCATTGCCTCTTCCAAAGCCTCTACCACTTGCATATCCTCTTCCATTGCCTCACCTCCTCCATAAAATGGAATCTTCCCAGTGAATAAGGCTGTTGCCTCACCCACATCACCAATGGAACCAGAAATGGTCCTTTGACTCTCTTCTTGTACTAACACAGGGAAGGCAATGCTAAGTGTAGGAAGGGGTTACCTCATAAGCAAGTTGCTCCTAATGTGTCCATAGGAATCATTTAGTCCCAAGAGGAAAGCCATCAACTTCTGTTTCTCTTTATGCTCATTGACAATGGCAATGTCCCCAGCACATTGGAGAACCAAATCATCAATGGAAGCAAGAGCATCCCATAGTTGCTTCATCTTGGCAAAGTATTCAGTGATGGAGAGCACACCTTGAGATGTTTGGTAAATCTCTCTTGTCAATTGAAATATTTGAGTGCCATCCAATTTGTCAAACATCTCATTTAATTCATTCCAAATGGAAGAGGCTGTAGGATTGTAGATGAAGCCATTGACCAAGTCCTTGGCCACAGTGTTCCTTAACCATGCCTTGACAATTGCATTTGCCCTATCCCATCTCACCCTATCATTGACACCAACATCCAATCTTGTGAATGTGCCATCTATAAAACCAAGCTTATTCTTCACCAATAAGCCTTCTCTGATTGATGTGCTCCAAACATGATAGTTGGATGTTCCTTGAAGCTGAAAAGGAATGAGCATATGGCCAGTGGTGTCTGAGGGGTGAATGTATAGGGGATCATCAACATTGGTTTCCTGAGCCATCTTGCAAGCAAAGTAACACAAGGAGCTTGAAGATTCAGAGTAAAGGGAATTCAGAAGCAAGTGACTCCAATGAAAACGCACACAAACTATGCACTAGCAACAAAACTAGCACACCAAGTTTGTTGAGAGTAAGACAAAATTCCAGCTCACTCTTCAGTACAATTTGTACAATCCGCAACAAATTGCTCCAAGTTCAATGTTCACAAATCACTAGGAATGGATTAGGATCAAATCTCCATTGAAGAAAGCTCTGAAATCTTCAAGAAATGGAGTGAAAACTCGAAGAACACACAATGACTCCTCAGCCGAGCAAAGTGTATGCAAATGTAGTAACGTAGGAAAATCACAACTTCCAAGTGGTATGCGCAGCTTGAACAAGCTAAAAATTCATATCCAAATCCAAGGAAACAAAGCAAATCCCAGATTATAACAAGAACAATCACGCAATCAGCTCAACAAGGCTGAAATCAACAAGAACTAAGCAAACTAGGACTAAGACATGTTGGCTATCCTTAGTCTATGCTCAGCTTTGTGTAGTGTTTTGATTTCTTGAATTTTTACCTACTTGACATCCATTCTTGCACAAGAAATGGAAATTTCAAGTTGAGATGAAGATCCACGAAGCTTATCTTGTATGGTTATGCAAAAACAAGGTGAACTTTGAAGGCTAATGTTGAAGAAATTTGATCTTCTTCAACTAGGTGTGTACGCCGCCATTAGGGATGGCTCTGATACCATATAAGCTTGAATCATACTTCATTGATGATTAGGGATTACAAGCAAAGTGATACAATATATATACTAAGTGAAACTAGGCTCACCAACTAAGACTATACAAAGAGTTGTGAACCAGGTGCATAGTGTTTGCATAACATAACCGGGTGCATACATAGTGGCAGGATGTATGCATAGTAAAACTAAGTGTATGCATAGTGTATTGACCATAGTCTTCATATACACTTCTATACCGAGTGACCTGCACTTGGAGGATAAGATGCTTCAGAAAGATAGTCAGGAAGTTGGTCAAGGTCCTTACACCAGATGACGCGCCGAGAGAGGTATTGGTCTGTCCCGTGGTAGTTGTAGTAACCCGCCTTGAGGATGCGGGGAGTTTCCCCTCGGAGGATGCATTTGATCTCTTTGATTCTGGCCTCCTTGCTGGACGGGATTAACTCCTTAGGAACCCGCTTCCTGTACGATTTAATAGCTAGGCGGAGCTCTTTACCTTCTTCAGCATTCTGGACATTGAAGAGCCTGTCCATCTCCTCTACTCGGGTCCGCTTAGTCCTCTCCGCGGAGGGAGATCCCGACGAAGCGGTGGCCTTCTTTGCCGAATTCCTCTTCCACGCGGGGCGCTGGACAGCGTCGGTCTTTCCCTGCTTAAGGAGGAGATTGGTCAGCAGTGATACCTTCTTAGCTGCAAACAATGGAAAACAGAGACGTGATCAGAAGTATTACCCAAGGAACCATATTGGAGGGGCCGTCGTGGAGTTGACCCCCAGAGATCGTATCGAGGAGGCGGATCCCGGCCTCCACCAGGTCCCGCTCCTTGAGGGAGTTAGCGTCGAGGGGAGTGTAAGATTCCCCCCAACGGTAAAGCTGGATGCTGTGAAGGATTTGGAAGTCTTCATCAGAATAGGTATGATAAGCGGGAGGAGAGTCCGCTTCAACCTCCCATCGGGGCCATGGGATAGAACTGTTCTTAATGAAGAAGTAGCTCCTCTTCCACCCGATGTTGTCAGACCCTGTATCAATAAGGAGCCCCCGACCCTTGACAACCTTCCAGGTGTTGATGGATATACGCCCAATTTGAACCCGTTGACTTCCGAACCGTTGTATTTTTATCATCCCATTAACGATTGTAAATCGAAACTTCAACCCGAACACTTCGCGAGAACATCAACGGCTCGGACGAGGCCGAAGCGCTCGTCCGGCCGAGGCAAACTCACCTAGGTGAGGTTGGGTGGCCACACCCGACCTCCCCTAGGGGAGATCGGGTCAGCCAACCCGATCTCTCCTAGGAGAGATCGGGTCGGCCAACCCGATCTCTCCTAGGAGGGATGGGGTTGGCCAACCCCATCCTCCCTAGGAGGGGTTGGTTGGCCGACCCGATCTCTCCTAGGAGAGATCGGGTCGGCCAACCCGATCTCTCCTAGGAGGGATGGGGTTGGCCAACCCCATCCTCCCTAGGAGGGGTTGGTTGCCCTCACCCAACCCCTACCCTTGGGGGTCGGATTTCCCTTCCCCCAAGGGCCCCGGCACCATTTTTGGACTCCCACACTCGGTTCACTCCGCCTACCTTCTCCGTATCCTAAGGTCTTAATTATGCGTTTAAAGGTTAATTAACTGTGTTTAAAGGTTAACGATGTCATTAAGCCATCTTAATGACACCGTTGCCTATAAATACCCCACCTCCACAATTCATTTGGACATCTTGGCAATTTGGATAATTTTGCTCTGACATCTCTCTAGCTTTATCTCTCTAAAAACGATACTGACTTAGGCATCGGAGAGGGTTCATCAGGCACCACCCCCCCCCCCCCCCCCCCCTCTGTGCCTGGTACTGCCCCTTCTACAGGGCGAAAGGAGAAGAGAAGCTAAGGAAGGAAGGAAGGAGGGAAGGACGCAAGCTAAGACAGGGCAACCCGAGAGTATCAGATCATCCACATCTCCAGTGAGGAACGAGATTTGAGCCGACCACCCGTTGACCCTAATCTCGGAACCTAACACTTGGCGCCATCAGTGGGCTTCGGACAGAAAGTCTGGCTATAACACGAGCAATGACGAACAGCAGGGTGTCTAGGCACCACCGCCCACCTGGGGGCAACGGACGAAGGAGAGAGCCTATACCCCCAGGAAGGCAGCCTAACCCGGGGAAGCAGCCAATGCAACCAGAACCACAAGAAATACCACAGCCTCCTCAACAGAACAACCAGGAGGGAGGACCCTCACGTCCAGCTGGGGCTGAGTCCTCCACAGCCTCCACACCTCGGGCAAGAAGGCCACAGAGAGAAAGAGAACAACAGGGAGTGCCGTCCCAGCACACTGCACCCCCTGAGGGGTATTATTATGAAGCGCAACCCCAAGGGTACCCGTACGGGATGCCGGCCCAAAGGGATGGCAACCGCGCCCACACAACATATGCAAGGCCGGCATACACCCAGGGGACACACACTGAAGCTCATGAAGAGGAACAGATCCCAACGGAAGGGCACCACTCGCACCCTCGAGCAGGGCAGCGAGAGGAGCAAAGAAGATATTACCAGGAGCCACCCCCAGAGGGAAGGCAACAATTCGTGCCTCCTAGGCAACAGCAGAACGCAAGGGCTTACACCCCACTGGGGGAGGAAAGACAAGCAAGACCTCCAAGGAGGCAAGAATTCTATGAAGCACCTCAGCAGGGACACCAAGGATACACCTACAGTCCATATCAATACGGACAAGGAACCCCGGCAAGCCCTATCTATAACTACGGAGGCTATCAGAGGAATTACACTCCAACACCGATATTGATCACTCCGGAAGAAATAGAGGCAATGATAAACCGGAAAATGAATGAGTCAAAGAAGCACAGCTTGCATTGTCTAAGTGACAAAACGAACCACCCTTTCACAAGGGAATTGGAGATGAACAGGGTGCCAGAATCCTTGCACACAGTGCAAATTGCAAAGTACAATGGCAAGGGAGACCCCCTAGAACATATCCAACAGCATGAGGCCTCTCTATTTGGGAGGACCACTGATAAAAGGTACAAGGCACTCTTGTTCCCAAACACCCTATCAGGGGTGGCCTCACACTGGTTCTTCAGCCTACCCTCTGAAAGCATCCACTCATGGGAGCAGCTAAAGGCGAAGTTTCTGCAGAGGTATCTAGGGGAGAGGAAACTCCTCAAAGGCACAGGTTCCATCGATGATGTGAAACAAGAATATGATGAATCTCTGGCCAGTTACTACACTAGGTTCAATCAAAATATCGCAGATATCCAGGGCGACATCACTGAGGGTGAGATAATACGAGCCTTCATCAGAAACCTAGGCCGCTTCGGGTCCACACTGGCAGAAAAGATGGCCAAGAAGCCAGCAAGCACCTTAGAGGAGCTTGCAGGAAGAGTAAAAACTCATATAGACCTGGAGAGACACAGGGCAAGTAAGAAGGCCAAGATTCAAGCAGCCAAGGAAGACAATGCAAGGCCAAACAAAGGAAAGCCACCCCAGGCACCTCAGCACACAAGGCAGAAGGAATGGCGTCCGCCCCAACAAAGAAACCAAATGGGCGAACCACTAAAGCCCAGAGAAATAAATGTCATCAAGTTCGTTCCATTTAACGCCACTCCAGCTACTGTCCTCAAAGAGATGCGGAATCAGAAGCTCTGGTCACCCCCTGCAAGGTGGAGAGCCCCAATGGTGGGGAATCACAAGGATAGATGGTGCGACAACCATGAAGCTTACGGGCACGATACGAACGAATGCTTCAGCCTAAAGCTAAGCATCAACAATGCCATCCAAAGGGGAGACCTAAAGCAGTTCGTGGATCATGGGGGAAACAGCATGCAGCTAGGGCCATCACACAAAGACAAGGGCAAAAGCAAAGTAGACTACAACCCTCCACCAAACAAGAGAGGGACCATAAACATGATACACGGGGGAGTAGCGTCAGGTGGCCCAACTGCTAATGCAAGGGAGGTTTATGCATCAAAACTGAGTTCAGTGCCGAGGTGGAGGAAAAGGCCAAGAGAAGGAGAAGAAATGAAGATCGAATTTTCAGAGAATGACAAGAGCCACATCGTCTTCCCACATGACGATGCTCTAGTTATCAAAATAGACATTGATAATTTTGATGTAAAGAGAATTTTGGTGGATGGGGGCAGCTCAGCTGACCTCCTAAGCTTGAGAGTCTTAGAAGAAATAGGGAAAACCAAGGCAGACATCAAACCAGTCAACTTCCCTCTAGTTGGCTTCTCAGGGGCAACAAGTTATCCCCTGGGAATGATAACCCTGCCGGTGACCATGGGCCAAGGATGGACACAGCTGAAGGTGAATGTTAACTTCTTGGTGGTTGAAAGCCTGGGAGCCTACAATGGGATCCTAGGAAGGACAACCATAAACCCATACGAAATCGTGCCATCCACCGTACACCAGAAGTTGAAGTACATCACTGAGAATGGAGTCGGAGAAGTCCTGGGTGATCAACGCACTGCAAGGCAGTGCTACGTCAACTCCATGAGACGTGGATCATACGGGACAGACACAGTGGCTGTGGTCATGGTAGGAGCCAACCAAGATAGAAAGAAGAAGGAAAGGAGACAAAGGCAAGGAAAAATGAAGAATGGAGTGGCACTCCGTTTGAGCAGGCAGTTTTTTCAAACAGTGCCTACAAGGAGACACAGGAGCAAGGCCGTGAAGGTGACAGCCATACCTTGGCAGCCAGACACCATAGAGGGGAAAAGAACAAGGAACTCCATCATAAGAGGTTTTAGGTACATTGATGATATCAAGCAAATGCCGCGGGAGCCAATATCGAGCTATTTCCAGAGATTCTCCAGTTATGGTGCCAACATGGACATCACAAGAGGAGAAGCCGTCAGAGCATTCATTAGAAACATGCATCCAAACTCATTTGAGGCCTATGGAGGGCTCTATGAGATGGTCATGACGAGCACGATGAGAGAGCTCAAGGAAAAGCTAGACAAGGCGTTTGCAAAGGAAAGGGAGCAACTGGATGAAGTCCTGGAGAAAGGAAGAGAGACTGACACACTGGGAGGAGGTGTAAACTTCACATTCACACCCCTCACAATGAGCATAGAAGAAATTTTTCACAAGCACCTCAAGCAGGAGCTACCCACATGCAGGGAGGAGGGCAAGGCCTTCCTAGGAAGAGACGCACAGGGATGGTGTGAGTACCATGGGACCTGGGGGCATCAAACCAACAACTGCATGGTGCTGAAGATTGAAGTGGAGGAAATGATTCACAATGGAGGCCTGAAGGAGTACGTGGCAACAGACAAAGTGACCACCCCATATCCTTAGTTTCATATCTAGCACTTTACATGTTCAAGCTTTCCAAGTTTTTCAAAAACAACTTTTGAGAAGGAGAACTCACGAAGTTCCTCCAACTCTACAACTATCTTTAATTTCCTCCAAAGGGTGTCTTGACCCACCCAAGGCACCCCATGTGTACAAAAAACATGAACGCTCTTAAAAGAGTAGGATTTCCTTCAAAGGCATTTTCCAATGAATGTGGTCATATAATCATGAAGTTATCCTTACACAGATATGACTTCAAGTCAACGACAGGTTCGACGCCCCCAAGAGCGTATCTTGAGAGTAGTTCTTACACTACGACATTCAACGCCCCCAAGAGCGTATCTTGAGAGTAGTTTTCATACTACAACATTCGACGCCCCCAAGAGCGTATCTTGAGAGTAGTGTTCATACTACGACCTTCGACGCCCCCAAGAGCGTATCTTGAGAGTAGTTTCAATACTACGACCTTCGACGCACCAAGAGCGTATCTTGAGAGTGGTTTCCAAAAACTACGAACTTCGACGCCCCCAGGAGCGTATCTTGAGAGTAGTGTTCATACTACGACCTTCGACGCTGATGGATATACGCCCAATTTGAACCCGTTGACTTCCGAACCGTTGTATTTTTATCGTCCCATTTATGATTGCAAATCGAAACTTCAACCCGGAAACTTCGCGAGAACATCGACGGCTCGGACGGGGCCGAAGCGCCCGTCCGACAGAGGCGAACTCACCTAGGTGAGGTTGGGTGGCCACACCCGACCTCCCCTAGGGGAGATCGGGTCGGCCAACCCGATCCCTCCTAGGAGGGATGGGGTTGGCCAACCCCACCCTCCCTAGGAGGGGTTGGTTGTCCTCACCCAACCCCTACCCTTGGGGGTCGGATTTCTCCCCCCCCAAGGGCCCCGGCACCACTTTCAGACTCCCACGCTCGGTCCACTCCGCCTACCTCCTCCGAATCCTAAGGTCTTAATTATGTGCTTAAAGGTTAATTAATTGTGTTTAAAGGCTAACGATGTCATTAAGCCACCTTAATGACACCGTTGCCTATAAATACCCCACCTTCACAACTCATTTGAACATCTTGGCCATTTGAACATTTTAGCTCTGACATCTCTCTAGCTTTATCTCTCTAGAAAAGTACTGACTTAGGCATCGGAGAGGGTTCACCAGGCACCACCACCCCCCCCCCCTCCGTGTCTGGTACTGCCCCTTTTGCAGGGTAAAGGGAGAGAAGAAGAGAAGGAACCAAGGGAAGAAGGAAAGGAAGAAGGACATAGGCAAAGGCAAGGCGACTCGAGAAGACCGGATCACACACATCCCCCTATAAGGAGTGAGATCAAAGCCGACACCCCGTTGACCTAGATCTCATAACTTAACACTTGGCGCCGTCTGTAGGCTTCGAACAGAAAGCCTGGCTATTACACGAGCTATGACGAACAGTAGGGTGTCCAGGCCCCAACACCCACCCGGGGGCAATGGGCGGAGAAGAGAACCCATACCCCCAGGGAGGCGGCCTAACCCTGGGAAGCAGCCAATGCATCCAGAGCCACAAGAAATACCACAACCTCCTCAGCAACAGAACAACCAGGAGGGAGGACCTTCACGCCCAGCTGGGGCTGAGTCCTCCACAGCCTCCACCCCCCGGGCAAGAAGGCCACAGAGAGAAAGAGAACAACAGGGAGTGCCTTCCCACAACACGGCACCCCCTGAGGGATACTATTATGAGGAGCAGCCCCAAGGGTACCCCTATGGGATGCCGGCACAAAGAGATGGCAACCGCGCCCACACAGCATACGCAAGGCCGGCATACACCCAAGGGACTTACACTGAAGCTCATGGAGAGGAGCAGATCCCAACAGAAGAGCATTACTCGCACCCTCGAGAAGGGCAGCGAGAGGAACAGAGAAGATATTACCAAGAGCCACCCCCAGAGGGCAGGCAACAATTTGTGCCTCCTAGGCAACAGCAGAGCAACAGGGCTTACACCCCGCTGGGAGAAGGAAGACAAGCAAGACCTCCAAGGAGGCAGGACTTCTATGAAGCACCCCAGCAGGCGTATCAAGGGTACACCTACAGTCCATACCAGCAGGGACAAGGGAACCCAGTAAGCCCAGTCTACAACTACAGTGGGTATCAGAGGGGTTATACTCCGGCACAGGTGATGATCACCCCGGAGGAGATAGAAGCCATGATAACCCGGAAATTGAATGAGTCAAAAAAACCCAGCCTGCATTGTCTAAGTGACAAGACGAACCACCCTTTCACAAGGGAACTGGAGATGAACAGGGTGCCAGACTCCCTGCACACAGTGCAAATTGCAAAGTACAATGGGAAGGGAGACCCCCTAGAGCATATCCAACAGCATGAGGCCTCCCTATTCGGGAGGACAACTGATGAAAGATACAAGGCACTCCTTTTCCCAAACACACTATCAGGGGTGGCCTCACATTGGTTCTTCAGCCTGCCCTCTGAGAGCATCCACTCATGGGAGCAGCTAAAAGCTAAGTTTCTGCAGAGATACCTAGGGGAGAGGAAACTCCTCAAGGAACAGGCTCCATTGATGACGTGAAACAAGAATACGATGAGTCCCTGGCCAGCTACTATACTAGGTTCAACCAGAATATTGCAGACATCCAGGGAGACATCACCGAAGGGGAGATAATCCGAGCCTTTATCAGAAACTTAGGTCGCTTTGGGTCAACATTGGCTGAAAAGATGGCCAAAAAGCCAGCAAGCACCTTGGAGGAGCTTGCAGGGAGAGTTAAAACGCATATTGACCTTGAGAGGCACAGGGCAAGCAAGAAGGCCAAAATTCAGGCAGCCAAGGAGGATACTCAAAGGCCAAACAAAGGCAAGCCACCCCAGGCACCGCAGCATGCAAGGCAGCAGGAGTGGCGTCCGCCACAGCAAAGAAACCAAATGGGTGAACCCTTAAAGGCTAGAGAAATCAATGTCATTAAGTTCATCCCACTGAACGCCACTCCAGCCACCGTACTTAGAGAGATGCGGAACCAAAAGCTATGGTCACCCCCTGCAAGGTGGAGAGCCCCAATGGTGGGAAATCACTAGGATAGATGGTGTGACAACCACGAGGCTTATGGTCACGACACAAATGAATGCTTTAGCTTAAAGCTAAGCATAAACAACATCGTCCAGAGGGGAGAACTGAAGCAGTTCGTAGACCATGGGGGCAATAGTATGCAACTGGGGCCACCACAGAAAGACAAGGGCAAGGGAAAGGTAGACTATAACCCTCCACCCAACAAAAGAGGAGTCATCAATATGATACATGGAGGAGCAGCATCAGGTGGCCCAACTGCTAATGCAAGAGAAGTCTATGCATCCAAGCTAAGCTCAGTGCCAAGGTGGAGAAAAAGGCCAAGAGAAGGAGAAGAAGTGAAGATCGAGTTCTCGGAGAAGGACAAGAGCCACATCGTCTTTCCACATGACGATGCTCTAGTTATTACTTTAGATATTGATAATTTTGATGTAAAGAGAATTTTGGTGGATGGGGGCAGCTCAGCTGACCTCCTAAGCCTGAGAGTGTTGGAAGAGATAGGGAAAACCAAAGCAGACATCAATCCGGTCAACTTCCCTCTAGTTGGCTTCTCAGGGGCAACAAGTTACCCCCTGGGGATGATAACATTGCCAGTGACCATGGGCCAAGGATGGACCCAGCTGAAGGTAAATGTCAATTTCTTGGTGGTTGAAAGCCTGGGAGCCTACAATGGGATCCTAGGAAGGACAACCATAAATCCATATGAAATAGTGCCATCCACTGTTCACCAGAAGCTGAAGTACATCACGGAGAACGGAGTTGGAGAGGTCCTGGGTGATCAACGCACTGCAAGACAATGCTATGTCAATTCAATGAGACATGGATCACACAGGACAGATACAGTGGCTGTGGTCATGGCAGGAGCCAACCAGGATAGAAGAAAGAGGGGAGGGAGACAAAGGCAAGGAAGGAGGAGGAGTGGAGTGACACTCCGTCTGAGCAGGCAGTTTTTTCAAACAGTGCCTACAAGGAGACACAGGAGCAAGGCTGTGAAGGTGACATCCATACCTTGGCAGCCAGACACCATAATAGGGAACAGGACAAGGGACTCCATCCTAAGAGGCTTCCGCTACATAGATGATATCAAGCAAATGCCGCAGGAGCCCATATCAAGCTATTTCCAGAGATTCTTCAATTATGGTGCCAACATGGACATCACAAGGGGAGAAGCAGTCAGAGCATTCATCAGAAACATGCATCCAAGCTCATTCGAAGCCTATGGAGGGCTCTATGAGATGGTCATGACGAGCACAATGAGAGAGCTCAAGGCAAAGCTGGACAGGGCATTTGAACAAGAGGCGGAACAGTTGGATGAAGTTCCAGAGAAAGGAAGAGAAGCAGACACATTGGGAGGAGGTGTCAATTTCACATTCACACCCCTCACACTCAGCATAGAAGAAATTTTCCACAAGCGCCTCAAGCAAGAGCTGCCAGCATGCAGGGAGGAAGGCAAGGCCTTCCTAGGTAGAGATGCACAGGGTTGGTGTGAGTACCATGGGACCTGGGGGCATCAAACCAACAACTGCATGGTGTTGAAGGTGGAAGTGGAAGAAATGATCTACAATGGAAGCTTCAAGGAGTACGTGGCAACAGACACAGTGACCACCCCATATCCTTAGTTTCATATCTAGCATTTCGCATGTTTTAGCTTTACAAGCTTTTCAAAAAACAACTCTTGAGAAGGAGAACTCACGAAGTTACTCCAACTCTACAACTATCTTTGATTTCCTACAAAGGATGTCTTGGTGCACCAAGGCATCCCGAGTGTACAAAAACATGAATGCTCCTAAGAGAGTAGTAGTTATTCAAAAGTATTTACCAGTGAATGTGATGTTACAATCACCAAGTTATCCTTACACAGATATGACTTCAAGTCAACAACCTTCGACGCCCCCAAGAGCGTATCTTGAGAGTAGTCTTCGTACTACGACATTCGACGCCCCCAAGAGCGTATCTTGAGAGTAGTGTTCATACTACGACCTTCGACGCCCCCAAGAGCGTATCTTGAGAGTAGTTATTATACTACGACCTTCGACGCACCAAGAGCGTATCTTGAGAGTGGTTTCCAAAAACTACGAACTTCGACGCCCCCAAGAGCGTATCTTGAGAGTAGTGTTCATACTACAACCTTCGACGCCCCCAAGAGCGTATCTTGAGAGTAGTTATTACACTACGACTTCGACGCACCAAGAGCGTATCTTGAGAGTGGTTTCCAAAAACTACGAATTCGACGCCCCCAGGAGCGTATCTTGAGGTAGATTTGCAACCTACCAGATTCGACGCCCCCAAGAGCGTATCTTGAGGTAGAAAAAACACTACCAGTTCGACGCCCCCAAGAGCGTATCTTGAGGTAGATTTCAAACTACCAGTTCGACGCCCACCAAGAGCGTATCTTTGGTCTAACCTGAGCCCTCCGGGAGCCTATCCTGCGAAACGTTAAGTGCCGTCCGAGAGCCTGTCTCGTGAACAGATTTGACACCCGTCAAGAAGGTATCGGTGGACTAACCTGTGCCCTCCGGGAGCCTATCCTGCGAAACGTTAAGTGCCGTCCGAGAGCCTGTCTCGTGAACAGATTTCGACGCCCACCAAGAGCGTATCTTTGGTCTAACAGTACAGCGTATACCGTGTAAGGGGTATCAGAAGAGATCATCACATCATGTTTAGAAGGATACCATGCTTAGAAGGATACCATGCTCAGAAGGATACCATGAGAAAGAAATTTCTAAGTAAAGTAATGTGAAGAACAAGTAATGTTTTTTCTTTATGAAATGACAGGTATGACATGAAGGAAACACGAAAGAAGGATAAGTAAATGAAATATACCAAGGGAAGGGTCCATACCCAAAGAGCCATACACAAGGCATAGAGAAGCATCATGAGAAGAGATACATACAAAAGCATGAGAAGCACTAATGTAAAGGCAAATGAACCACGTAGTCAACAACACAATGCGGCAAAGGAAAGTAACAACAAACACCATCACAATCTCAAAAGACACTCAACCCATAGAAGGGGAGAAGGAGTGTAGTTATATATACAAGGATAGTATGAGATAAACAAGTCAGTCAGAACCTTCGGGGGAGTCACCCTCACCCCCTGAAGCTGAACCTCCAGCGGAAATAGATGAGGAAGAGGAGTCTGAGGTACCAATCTCCACAGGTGTAGCATCCACCTGGGCTGGGGCAGCCTCGTCTGCGACAGCAGCCTGACCCATCAGGACAGTCGCGTAGCCAGTGGCATATGGCCCAAAGTCACCAAGGTCACCAAACGGGAACTGAGGATCAATCCGGTATATGTGATCAACCAGATACTCACCGAACTGGTTCATCTCCTGAGTGAGACGCGTACTATAATCGGCGGTGAAGGCAGAGGAGGCCTTGTACTCAGATACCGCGACAGCCCTCTCCTCCGCCCGACACTTAGTCTCCAACCTCCGCAGCTCCTCAGAATGAAGCGACGCGGCAACCTCAGCTTCCCGACGCAAACTGCCCACAGTGGCTTCAAGCAAGGACACCTGGCTCTGGAGCTCCTGCAGCCTCAAATCAGATATACGCGCCTTCTCGGCAGCAGTGGCGACCTCCGCCTTGAGAGAGACCTGGCTGTCCTCAAGGGTCTTCCTCTCGTCAGATAACTCGAGCACGAGCGAGGACATGTTCACCATGTCAGACATACCCTAACAATACAAACAAGGGATGAATAACCGAAAGATAGCCATTATGAAAGTAATGAAAGGAAAGCAAGGAACAACTCACAGGTGCATAACGAGAGAGTACCCCCTGAACAAAGCGCCGAGTCTCCCCAGGAGACTTGGGCGGAGCAACACGATCGCCAGGGGGGATGGCGCCGCGGAGTACGCGGACGCCAACCTCAGGAGTCCGCAAAGAGGAGGTGCTATCGAGGTGGAACTCCTTCAGACCAGCGAAGGGAGTCCACTCAGACCCAATAACATCTTCATCAGTGAGCCGTGCGAAATCCTTCCGACTTAAAGTCGGAGGCCCACCTACACAAGCAAAGCAAGTCAAAGGATAATATAAACATAGAAGGATCAGCAATAAGGTAGAGATCATACCTGAGGACCGTGCCCTCGGCTGGGGGGCAGGGGAACCACCACCAGCAGGTCGCTTCCCTTTGTCAGCCAGGGAAGGCACCTCTTCGACCACCATCTCCTTATCACGAGATAGGGTCGGAGGACGAGCAGTAGGCGAAGCAGGATCCACAGCCTTCTTTCTCTTAGCAGCCGAGGCCCCGGCCTCAGAATCAGATCTCCGCGGCTTGGACTTTGAAGGTCCAGAATCTCTGCCAACGGAGACGACCCTCTCAGTCACCAAGGGGGAGCGCCCTAGCAAGGTAAGAAAAACAAGATAAGGAAAACATAAGTTACACCATAAAGAAGCAAATAGGAGAAAGCATACCAGAGGCCCCAGCCTTCTTCCCAGGCAGGGGGGATTTCTTCAAAGCAGAACTAGAAGGAGCCTTCCTCTTGCTCAGATCAACAGGGGCTCCCTGCACGTTATAGGTTTTTCCATGAAACCAACCTACAAAGGAAGAGCAGAAGGTAAATAAAGATGGAAAGACCAAGTGACATACCGAACCCCCGGAGTCAGGAGTCAGACTGATCCCGGCCTCGTAAAGATCCGTCTCAGTCACTAAGGACACGGGACAGTAAGACCGGGTCCTGTTGCTCTCGTGAATGATCTTCATAGTCTTCAAATCATCTGAAGAGAACTCTCCAAAAGCAGGCCAACCATCGGACCGATCCTCATTCAGGACCGACCAAGTGACGTATCGGTCCGTAATGAAGAAGTAATGCTTAGCCCAGTGACTGGCTGAATTGTCAATCTGGGTCACGAAACGGAGGGAGGTATCCCACTCGACCCCGCTCAACCCGAAATCAGAGAATCGGGGATCTTTGAAGGTCGGATGGCGAGTTACGAAACTCGCAAACCCCACCCTCGTCCGGTACTGGAACCGATAGAAGCATCGGAATAGAACGAGAGAGTACTTCCAGGAGTACCAATGGCACAATACCCGGAAGCCCACCCAGACACGGAGGGCACTGGGGGCAAGGTTCACAGGAGAAATCCTGAAAAACCTGCTCAACTCTATAAGCTCGTCACAGTAAGGCAGTCTCAGCCCGAATCGGATCTGGGAAGGGTATACGGCGACCGTCCCTATGGGAGGCTCCGTCACCGTCGCTCGAGTATTCCCCAAGGAGGGGAGAAAAGGATACAGAGGCTCATCTAGGGGACAGATATCTCCTAGGGTGACATGTTCGTTGTAATCGGACCTAGTGAGAAGGTTCTCTGACAGGATAGCGAGACCTAAGGCAAAGGTAGCAGGAAACCCCAAAGCACGAATCAAATTTCGACTAACACCCCAATGAAGGCCACGGTACTAAGCTAGCAATAGGAAAGGAAGTAACGCGACTGAAAAGGAAGAGAAAAAGGAACTCACTCATCCTTCGGAGAATACGGCGTCTCTGAAGAGTCTGCGTACGTGGACACCACCAGGAGTATAGTACCTGCCACAACACGACAAATATCAAGACAAGGAAAATTTCCGAAGAACCGGAAATACTCCGACACCCGACCAACGACAACAATCAAAGATCCAAAGACACCCAGCAAAGATAGTCAACATGAGTCAAGCACACCACGACAACCAAGTTGAATAATTTTATCCGAGCCTAAGGTCAGGTCTTGGAAAAAATTACCATTATACCCTCCAACAAGGATCAATACACCAACGACAATACGACATCGAATTCAAGACCGGAATAGCCCAATCGGATAAGAAACCATATCCGGACGACCGACACACATTTTTCCCCAAAATCCACAACCACCAACGACTATCTACGACAATCCCACATTTAATCAAATTTCGGCAATCAAGCATCGGCAATCAAACATCGGCAATCAAATATCAACGATTCAAAAATCAACGTTTCACACGGTAACGGAAAGGAAAGGAGCGGACCTTCGGAAAACCCGACCCGATATGGTAAACGGGTCCGGATTTTGGATTTGAAGACACCCGAAAATCAGTCCCCCGCCGGAGCCTTGATTTTTCTGCCGCCGGAGATGAGCTTCGTCCAGCCCCGTCCTTTCCGCCGCCGCAGCCGTCCGCCGTAGCCACAGAGGACCTCGCCGTCACAAATGGTGGCTTCCGATGTCTCAGCCGTGCTCCGCGCCGTCGTGGGTCGTCGTCTGCCTAGGGTCACGTCGCCGTCCGCCGGGGGTCGCGTCGCCGTCCGCCTGGGGCTGTGCCGTCGTCTTCACCCACACCTCCTCCCGCCGGAATTGCTGGCCGGAATTTCGTGTCCCTCACCGGAATTCTGGCCGGCCCTAACCTTGGGGGTGCTCTCAAATTTTCTTGCTCTCCAAGGGTTAGTGAAGTGAGAAGATGGTGGCTATGGTGATTCTTTGAGGTATTTTTCTAACTCCTTTCTATATTAAAAGATGATAGGGTTTTCTAGGGGTTTTAATCACCACCATCCATCTAGCTTTAAGTAAAATCTAAAGGTCAAGGAAAAACCATTATTTTTATCCCTTTCACCTATAGCTAAGTATACTCTCATACTTAGAAAAATTATCAAGTTAGTTTTATTTTTGGAGCATTCCATACTTAGGAAAAATTTTGGCCAAAATTAATTTTTCCTCACTTAGATGAAATCCCGGCACGAATTTGAAGCATAAGTTATTTATTTGCATTCGTATCACACCCCTGTGCAAGTTTGTATTTTCTGAGTATACACCTGTAGCAGAGATAAGTTTATTACTCCCGCCTCAGACGGACGCGTGCCTAGGCACACGTCCGTGCTACTCTGACGTTTACAATTCCTCTATCTCATTAGACAGGGGGGGGCAGAGTCAGAGGCACGCATCCATGGGTAAGCAGGCATTCAGACAAAGAAGGTAAAATCCCGGTTTCAAATTGCGCGTGTCATACCATCCTAAAATAGAGTCAATCAAGGGTTAGGCCATTGGTTGACTCGGGGGCATGTGATGGATATACGCCCAATTTGAACCCGTTGACTTCCGAACCGTTGTATTTTTATCGTCCCATTTATGATTGCAAATCGAAACTTCAACCCGGACACTTCGCGAGAACATCGACGGCTCGGACGGGGCCGAAGCGCCCGTCCGACAGAGGCGAACTCACCTAGGTGAGGTTGGGTGGCCACACCCGACCTCCCCTAGGGGAGATCGGGTTGGCCAACCCGATCTCTCCTAGGAGAGATCGGGTCGGCCAACCCGATCCCTCCTAGGAGGGATGGGGTTGGCCAACCCCACCCTCCCTAGGAGGGGTTGGGTGTCCTCACCCAACCCCTACCCTTGGGGGTCGGATTTCTCCCCCCCCAAGGGCCCCGGCACCACTTTCAGACTCCCACGCTCGGTCCACTCCGCCTACCTCCTCCGAATCCTAAGGTCTTAATTATGTGCTTAAAGGTTAATTAATTGTGTTTAAAGGCTAACGATGTCATTAAGCCACCTTAATGACACCGTTGCCTATAAATACCCCACCTTCACAACTCATTTGAACATCTTGGCCATTTGAACATTTTAGCTCTGACATCTCTCTAGCTTTATCTCTCTAGAAAAGTACTGACTTAGGCATCGGAGAGGGTTCACCAGGCACCACCCCCCCCCCCCCCCCTCCGTGTCTGGTACTGCCCCTTTTGCAGGGTAAAGGGAGAGAAGAAGAGAAGGAACCAAGGGAAGAAGGAAAGGAAGAAGGACATAGGCAAAGGCAAGGCGACTCGAGAAGACCGGATCACACACATCCCCCTATAAGGAGTGAGATCAAAGCCGACACCCCGTTGACCTAGATCTCATAACTTAACAGACGCCACCAAGAGCGTATCTTGAGAGTAGTTGTTACACTACGACCTTCGACGCACCAAGAGCGTATCTTGAGAGTGGTTTCCAAAAACTACGAATTTCGACGCCCCCAGAAGCGTATCTTGAGGTAGACTTGAAACCTACCAGATTCGACGCCACCAAGAGCGTATCTTGAGGTAGAAAAAACACTACCAGATTCGACGCCCCCAAGAGCGTATCTTGAGGTAGATTTCAAACTACCAGCTCGACGCCCACCAGGAGCGTATCTTTGGTCTAACCTGAGCCCTCCGGGAGCCTATCCTGTGAAACGTTAAGTGCCCTCCGAGAGCCTGTCTCGTGAACAGTTTTCGACGCCAACCAGGAGCGTATCTTTGGTCTAACCTGTGCCCTCCGGGAGCCTATCCTGTGAAACGTTAAGTGCCCTCCGAGAGCCTGTCTCGTGAACAGTTTTCGACGCCAACCAGGAGCGTATCTTTGGTCTAACCTGTGCCCTCCGGGAGCCTATCCTGTGAAACGTTAAGTGCCCTCCGAGAGCCTGTCTCGTGAATAGTTTTCGACGCCAACCAGAAGCGTATCTTTGGTCTAACCTGTGCCCTCCGGGAGCCTATCCTGTGAAACGTTAAGTGCCCTCCGAGAGCCTGTCTCGTGATCAGATTCGACGCCCACCAAGAGCGTATCTTTGGTCTAACAATACCACGTACACTATTTAAAGGGTATCAGAAGAGATCGTCGCACCATACTAAGAGGGATCCCATGAGAAAGTAATTTCAAAGTAAAGGGATATGAAGAACACGTAATGTTTTTTCTTGATGAAATAGCAGGTGTGACATGAAGGAAAACACGAAAAAGGATAAGCAAAGGAAACACACCAAGGGAAGAGTCCATAATCAAAGGAGTATATACAAAAGCATGAGAAGTACCAATGTAAAGCCAAGTGAACCACGTAGTCAACAGCACAATACGACAAAGGAAAGCAACATGAAACACCATAACAATCCCAAAAGACACTCAACCCATTAAAGGGGAGAAAGAGTATGCTTATATATACAAAGATAGCAATATGTGGAAACATCAACCAGAGCCTTCGGGAGAGTCACCCTCACCCCCTGAGGCTGAACCACCGGCAGAGATGGATGAAGAGGAGGAGTCTGAAGTACCAATCTCCACAGGTGTAGCATCCACCTGGGCAGGGACAGGCTCGTCTGCAACAGCAGCCTGACCCCTAAGGACAGCCATGTAGCCAGTAGCGTATGGCCCGAAGTCACCAAGATCACCAACTGGAAACTGAGGATCAATGCGGAAAATATGATCAACCAGATACTCACCAAACTGGTTCATCTCCTGAGTGAGCCGCGCACTATAATCAGCAGTGAAGGCAGAGGAAGCCTTATACTCAGACACTGCGACAGTCCTCTCCTCTGCCCGGCACCTAGCCTCCAATTTCCGCAACTCCTCAGAGTGGAGTGAAGCTGCAACCTCAGCCTCCCGGCGTAAACTACCCACAGTAGTCTCAAGCAAGGACACTTGGTCCCGGAGCTCCTGCATCTTCATATCAGATAAGCGCGCCTTCTCAGCAGCAGTGGCGAGCTCCGCCTTGAGAGAGACCTGGCTGTCCTCAAGGGTCTTCTTCTCGTCAGATAACTCGAGCACGAGCGATGACATGTTCACCATGTCAGACATACCCTAACAATTCAAACAAGGGATGAGTAACCGAAAGACAGCCATTATGAAAGTATAAAGAGGAAAGCAAGGAACAACTCACAGGTGCATAACGAGAGAGTACACCCTGAACAAAGCGCCGAGTCTCCCCAGGAGACTTGGGCTGAACAACACGATCGCCAGGGGGGATGGCACCGCAAAGTACGCGGATGCCAACCTCAGGAGTCCGCAAAGAGGAGCTGCTATCAAGGTGGAACTCCTTCAAACCAGCGAAAGGAGTCCACTCAGACCCAATAACATCTTCATCAGTAAGACGTGCGAAATCCTTCCGACTTAAAGTCGGAGGCCCACCTATACAAGCGAAGCAAGTCAAAGGAAAATGTAAACATAGAAGGATAAGTAACAAGGTAGAGATCATACCTGAGGACCGTGCCCTCGGCTGGGGGGCAGGGGAACCACCACCAACAGGTCGCTTCCCTTTGTGAGCCAGGGAAGGTACCTCTTTGACCACCATCTCCTTATCACGAGATAGGGTCGGAGGACGAGCAATAGGCGAAGCAGGATCCGCAGGTTTCTTCCTCTTAGCAGCCGAGGCCCCGGCCTCAGAATCAGATCTCCGCGGCTTGGACTTGGAAGGTCCAGAATCTCTGCCTACGGAGACGACCCTCTCTCCTTCACCAAGGGGGAGCGCCCTAGCAATGTAAGAAAAACAAGATAAGGAAAACACAAGCTATACCATAAAGAAGCAAATAGGAGAAAGCATACCAGAGGCCCCAGCCTTCTTCCCAGGCATGGGGGATTTCTTCAGAGTGGAGCTAGAAGGAGCCTTCCTCTTGCTCAGGTCAACAGGGGCTCTCTGCACGTTATAGGTTTTTCCATGAAACCAACCTACAAAGGAAGAGCAGAAGGTAAATAAAGATGAGAAGACTAAGTGACATACCGAACCCCCGGGGTCAGGAGTCAAACTGATCCCGGCCTCGTAAAGATCCGTCTCAGTCACTAAGGACACGGGGCAGTATGACCGAGTCCTGTTGCTCTCATGAATGATCTTCATAGTCTCTAAATCAACTGAAGAGAACTCCCCGAAAGCAGGCCAACCATCGGACCGATCCTCATTCAAGACCGACCAAGTGACGTATCGATCCGTAATGAAGAAGTAATGTTTGGCCCAGTGACTGGCCGAGTTGTCACTCCGGGCCACGAAGCGAAGGGAGGTATCCCACTCGACACCGCTCAACCCGAAATCAGCAAATCGGGGATCCTTGAAGGTCGGATGGCGAGTTACGAAACTCGCAAACCCCACCTTCGTCTGGTATTGAAACAGGTAGAAACATCGAAACAGAACGAGGGAGTACTTCCAGGAGTACCAATGGCACAACACCCGGAAGCCCACCCAGACACGGAGGGCACTGGGAGCAAGGTTCACAGGAGAAATCCTGAAGAACCTGCTCAACTCTATGAGCTCATCACAGTAAGGCAACCTCAACCCAAATCGAATCTGGGAGGGGTACACGACGACCTTCCCTCTAGGAGGCTCCGTCACCGTCTCGCGGGTATTCCCCTAGGAGGGGAGGAAAGGATATAGAGGCTCATCTAGGGGACAGATATCTCCTAAGGTAACGTGCTCATTGTAATCGGACCTAGTGAGGTGGTTCTCCGATAGAGCAGCGAGACCTAAGGCAAAGGTAGCAGGAAATCCCAAAGTTCGAATCAAGTTTCGACTAACACCCCAGCTTAGATCGCGACACTAAGCTAACGATAGAAAAGGAAGTAATGCGACAAAAAGAAGAGAAAAGGGACTCACTCATCCTTCGGAGGATGTAACGCCTCTGTAGAGTCTGTGTGCGCGGATACCACCAGGAATACAGTACCTGCCACGACATGACAAGTATCAGGACAAGAAAATTGCCGAAAAACCGAGAGTACTCCGACACTCGACCAACGACAACAACCAAAGATTCGAAGACACCCAGCAAAGATAGCCAACATGACCCAAGGACACCACGACAACCAAATCGAATAGTTTTATCCGAACCTAAAGTCGGTTTTCGGGCAAAATTACCGTTACGCCCTCCAACGAAGATCAACACACCAACGGCGATTCAATATCAAATTCAAACCGGGATAGTTTAATCGGACAAGAAACTATCTCCAGACGACCGGCAAAATTTTTCCAAAATCCACAACTATCTACGGCTATCCATGGCAATTCCACATTCAATCAAATTTCGGCAATCGAGCATCGGCAATCAAGTATCGACAATTCAAAAATCAACATTTTACGCGGTAACGGAAAGGAAAAGAGTGGACCTTCGGAAAACCCGACCCGATGTGATAAACGGGTCCGGATTTCGAATTTTGGGGCTGGCCGGAATCAGCCCCCCGCCGGAGCTTCGATTTTCCCGCCGCCGGAGTCGAGCCACGTCCGTCCCCGCTTGTCCCGCTGTCGTGGCCGCCCGTCGAAGCTATGGACTCCCTCGCCGTCGTGAACGGCAGCCCCTGTCGCCTCCGTCGTCACCAATCAAGCCTCCCGTCGTCTCCGCGTCGCCGCTGGTCGCCGTCCGACTGAAGCCACGCCGTCGCCTCTGGCCAAGCTCCCTCCTGTCGCCGGTCCCGGCTGAGCCGCTGGTCAGATTTATGGTTCCTCACCGGAAATTTCGGCCGGCCCTTACCTTGGGTATGCTCCCAATTTTTTCTTGCTCTCCAAGGGTGAGAAGAGAGGGAAAATGGTGGCTATGGTGACTAACTAAGGTATTTTCCTAACTCTCCTCTATATTTGAAAGATGGTAGGGTTTTTTAAAGAGTTTTAATCATCACCCTCCATTTATTTTTAAGTGAGATCTAAGGGCCAAAGAAAAACCATCACTTTTATCCCTTTTAACTATGGCTAAGTATATCTCCATACTTAGAAAAACTATCAAGTTAGATTTATTCTTGAGCATCCCATACTTAGGAAAAAAATTTGGCCAAAGTTAAATTTTTCCTCACTTAGGCAAAATCCCGGCACGAAATTGAAGCGTAGGTTACTTAGTTGCATTTGTGTTGCACCCCTGTGCAAGTGTGTATTACTTGAGTACACGCCTATAGCAAAGATAGATTTATTACTCCCACCTCAGACGGACGCGTGCTTAGGCACACGTCCGCGCTACTCTAACGTTTACAACTCCTCTATCTCATAAGGCAGGGGGCAGAGTCGGAGACACGCATCCATGGGTAAGCAAGCATTCAGACGAAAGGTAAAACCCCGGTTTCAAATTGCGCGTATCATACCATCCTGAAATAGAGTCAATCAAGGGTTAGGCCATTGGTTGACTCGGGGGCATGTGATGGATATACGCCCAATTTGAACCCGTTGACTTCCGAACCGTTGTATTTTTATCATCCCATTAACGATTGTAAATCGAAACTTCAACCCGAACACTTCGCGAGAACATCAACGGCTCGGACGAGGCCGAAGCGCTCGTCCGGCCGAGGCAAACTCACCTAGGTGAGGTTGGGTGGCCACACCCGACCTCCCCTAGGGGAGATCGGGTCAGCCAACCCGATCTCCCCTAGGGGAGATCGGGTGGACCAACCCGATCTCTCCTAGGAGGGATGGGGTTGGCCAACCCCATCCTCCCTAGGAGGGGTTGGGTGCCCTCACCCAACCCCTACCCTTGGGGGTCGGATTTCCCTTCCCCCCAAGGGCCCCGGCACCATTTTTGGACTCCCACACTCGGTTCACTCCGCCTACCTTCTCCATATCCTAAGGTCTTAATTATGCGTTTAAAGGTTAATTAACTGTGTTTAAAGGTTAACGATGTCATTAAGCCATCTTAATGACACCGTTGCCTATAAATACCCCACCTCCACAATTCATTTGGACATCTTGGCAATTTGGATAATTTTGCTCTGACATCTCTCTAGCTTTATCTCTCTAAAAACGATACTGACTTAGGCATCGGAGAGGGTTCATCAGGCACCACCCCCCCCCCCCCCCCTCTGTGCCTGGTACTGCCCCTTCTGCAGGGCGAAAGGAGAAGAGAAGATAAGGAAGGAAGGAAGGAAGGAGGGAAGGACGCAAGCTAAGACAGGGCAACCCGAGAGTATCAGATCATCCACATCTCCAGTGAGGAACGAGATTTGAGCCGACCACCCGTTGACCCTAATCTCGGAACCTAACAGGTGTCACTGGTCCAACTGCACCGGGCAAGCTGCTGCTTATTCCATTTCGGCATCCGAGGATAGAAGGCGCAAACCCCAGCCTCGTTGCACTTCATTCCATAGAAAGTCCGGAAGAGTTGGAGGCTGTAAACCCACTTCTGTCGGAAGTAGAGAACTTGAAAAGCATTCCACACGCGGATGGCGTGTGGGGAGAAGGTAGTCGGATGCGTCTTGTAATGGGCGCACATCTCAACTCAATTACCGCAGAAGGGGAATCGGATCCCTGCCGATATCTGTCCGGTGGAGACAAATACCTCCCCTGCCTCGGGACGAGTGACCACAGGGTCGCCCGAGGCACGGTGGCGAGAATAAGGAAGGCGAGGCTCCCAATTTGAGGTAATACATCCTTCTCGGAGAGCTGCATCATAGGCAGTCACCGAGATTTCATTGGGAGCGTAATCGAAGTTGAAGGGTTTTCTCCCCTCGGAACTGGATCCGCTGTCTGAAAACTAGCAATGGCAGGAAAAGGCGTGGTGGGTTTTCGGAAAGATACAAGCAAACTGATCGAAAACAAAGGAAAAGCTACGCTAACATCAGAGAAGGAAGTATTACCAGACATGATGAATCGAAGCGAAAGGGATGATCTTAACGGTCGTCGGAAGACTGATTGAAAAACAGGAAGTCGAAGAAGAACTTGAGCTTTCAAAGTTGCAGAGCTTTTGAAATCGTAGAAACGGTAAAGAAGAACAGTGCCCAAAATTTAGGGTTTTATAGGAGAAGGGATAGTCGAAAGGGCATTCTAATCCGGACCGTTGAAGGCGAAACGTTTCAATCCAAGCCGTTGAGATAAAAGGGGGCAGAGTGGAAAGAGACGTTAATGATGAAACGGCTTGAAAAGTGCTTTTTCATAAAAAGCAGACACGAGAACCCTAGCCGTCGCTTCGTTACCCATTGCATTTAATGGCCCAGTAACCTGAGGATCTACTCGGATTTGATGACTATCCCCAAGGTATCGAGGAATCGGAGACGAGAAAGATCCGCGTCAATAAACTTTGTCAAGAGAAAAGCCTCCGATACCGATATCAGGAGGTCGGGAGTTGAAAGACACGATGAACTGTAAGTCCGTCATGTCTTGGGGGCAAATGATGGGTTTCGCTACAGCCGTTAGGCCCCTTAACGACGAGTAAACGGTGAATAGGCCCACTGGGCCCTGGAAGAGGTCAAGAAGCCCGATGCGAAGGGTCCCGACAAGATGGGTCCCGATGATGAAGGGTCCCGACAAGGTCGGCCCCGATATGCGAGCTGGATGCTCCCGATGATATGCCTTTAAGTAGGCCCCGATACTGAATCCCTGAGAATGCAGGCCCTGTCCTGAGGATGAGGGGCCCCGAGCGGTGACCAAAGGAGATAACTCTGGAGTCCCCGATATTGGTCGGGACTTGCTATCAGAGGTTGAGGCCGAGAAACACGCCCACTATCAGAGTAGTGGGGGGAGTGGCCCGTGATAAGCGGAACGTGGCCGAGATAAGTGGAACGTGGCCAAGATAAGCGGGATCATGGCCGAGATAAGCGGGATCGTGGGCTAACTTCTCTGGCAGTTCATCAGGTAACTGGGGTAACTCCTCTCCTATATAAAGGAGGAAGTTACCTCAGATCAGACACATTTACATACTCATACTTTTGCTTGCCTTGCTTGCCATGAGATTCTCATTTAATCATCGGAGAGGGATTCTGGGTCACCGCCCGGTCTATTCCCCTCTTGCAGGATTACGTGGAGCGAAGGACCTTGGATTTCCGTCAAAACCGTACCGGAGTTCCAACCGTGATCCAACATGCACTATCATGGAGTTTACTGAGTTTGCCGAGTGCACTATCTGGCTCGAACGCAGGGCAGATGCTCAAAACAAGGTTTCTCAAAAAGGTTTTCTTGTTCTTTGTTTAAACTCGAATAGTCGCACTCAACTGCACAGTTAAACTATTTTCTTAAAAAATAGAATCAAATCTCTTATTTTAAAACGCTAGCTTATGCGAATGTTGAAATGAAGATCTTGTCGAAAAAGTGTAATACACCCCGGATAAAAAATGAATGACACTTTGAGTTTTTTTTTAATGCCCATGCATGCTCGAAAGTTAAAGTTCAACTGTTAAGAAAGTTACAACTTACAACCAGTTTACCTGAATGATACATATATACAAAATGAAAAATCCAGGTAAAGTTTTTTTATTAAAAGAAATGCAAATGCAATGCATATTTGGAATTAAAAGTTCAACAACTACGAAGAGATTTACAATCTATCTAAAAAATGTTTTTCCTAAAACAATGCCTATGAGATGTACATGAGGTGAAAGTTGTACAGTTGAGAAAACTTACAGGCTACTTGAATTTTTGTTTTTTGTTTTTTTTATGAGGGAAAAAAAAATCAATGCATCCTAGTTGCTCAAAATTGAAAAAAAAACAAATGAAAAGTTTTTTTTTTTTTTTAAATGCATATGAGATGCACAAAAATTATGCAGACTTAAAAAATAAAAATTCTACAACTAAGAAAAATTACAATTTACCTGAAATGTTTTTTCAAAAATAATGCATATGAGATGCACATCTTTAAAAAAAATCGGGTAAAATGTTTTTTAAACAAAGAGCCCTAAAACTAAGAAAGCTTACGATTTATCTAAAAAGTTTTTTAAAATTAATGGATACTGGATGCATTATTTAAAATAAAAAAATTCAGGTAATTTTTTTTGAAATGATGCATATGGAATGCACGTTCGAAATTAGAAGCTCTAATAGCTAAAGGGGAATTAAAATTTCAAAAAAAGTTTTTTTAACAACGCATGTATGATGCACTAAAAAATTACAACTTACCTGAAGAGGTTTTTTTAAAATAATGCGTATGAAACACAATGTTGAAATTATAAATTCAGGTAAGAGTTTTTTTTTAAAAAAAACAATGCATACGAAATGCATGTTTGAAAATAAAATGTATACAACTAAATGACTAACAATTAGCTGGAAAAAAAAAGTTTTTTTGTTTTTTTTTTTTTTTTAAAAAATGCAATGAGATGAATGCATGAGAAATAAAAGTTATACAAAACAGTCATATGATAACATTTACAACAAAAAACATATCATGTTAGGGGGTAAAAAAAATGTGTGGCTTTGCTCTACAAGGTAGGCTCCACTGATAGGTTCCCGACAAGGTGGTTTCCTCACCCCATTATAGGGATCATAAGACCTTCACAAGCGAGTAGAGTTTTTCCGAGCCGTACCGGCGGCCCAGCCGCTCCGGTCGTACCGTACTAAACCTCCGGGGTTCCTAGTCGCCCTGGGTTTTAGGCGTTTTGGTGATTACACTAAAGTGGGTGTGCGAATTCAAATAATGCCACAAAAAGAAAATGTCAATTAATTACTCTAAAAATATGTACCTGTCACACAAAAAAATAAAGTTAGAATGGTGAAGATAATAAAATACAAGAACTAAAAAAGCATGGCAATAAATGAATATAATGAGCCCGAACCCTCTAAGATCCCCAGTAGAGTCGCAAAATTGTCAGACCTAAAATCTGACCTAAGGCGAATTACATTTTGAAAACGTAGATTTTGAAAAGAGTCGCCACTAGTTAATAAAGGCTAACTAGAATCCTAAATTACCTAAGCGGATAATGAATTAAACACCTCGGTATAAAATCGGTCTACGATCAGAAATTCGAGTTCGGGGGTTCTGTTACGAATTAAAACTATAAATTTTTAACTACGCCCTTTTCGGTACTCAATTCACTTAATTTGCCAATTTAATTTTTTAACATATGTTACGTCAGATTAATCTAACGATGTCAAAATTTGATCAAACTTTTATCCTATGAAAATTATTATCAAACATTAATCTAAGCCTACAAACTAATTAAAATCTATAACTCCTAATTAAAACGGAATCTAAAACACCAAAAATTATCAAACATGCTTAAATAACATACATACATCTTGAGCAATTAAACATTCTACACAATTAAATTAAATCAAACTATATTTAAACTAAAAAGTAAATTAAACAAATTACATTAAATATAATATAATAAATATAATAACAGAAAAAAAAAAAAACTGAGCGTGACTACCTGTAGTTACCAGGACAGCCAGCACTGGCGAGGAGAGATCAGACAGCGGTGGACGAGCTCCGGCAGGCGTGGTCGTGGTTTGGGTGGACGGGCGACGAAAGGGACGGCGGTCCGGCTACAAACGGGACGGCGATGGCTGCGGCAGTGGGGTTCCGGTGGATCTGAGCGACGACCAGCCCGACAGTCGCGCGGGTTCTCCCTCCGGCAGCGGGCGGTGCTGGCAGGGACGGGCGATGCCAATAGGATAACGGGCGAAGGTGTGGTGGCCGGACGGAGTTACTGAACGGGCAGTCTTGGAGGTCGCCGGTGCAGGAGAGAGAAAGAAGAGAGAGAGAGAGATATGGGCAGCCACCGACGGGGCTTCGGAAGTCCGGCAGGCTGGGACGGACGACGGTGGCCAGGTGGGGCGGAGTGGGAGCCACGGCGTAGCGAGTGATGGATAAGTGTCCAATTCGGGTTCGTATTTACGCTTCGGGCCTCGCAAAAACGTCAAAAATTACATCTCGTCTCGGAAAAACGTCTCCCAAGGGTCAAAACGGTCCGGAAACGCATTTACGCGTGACCGGACCGGACATCCGGATTGCGGTGCAATCCGGAGGTCCGGATCGCACGGCAATCCGGACCTCGCCGAATTGCCCAATTTCGATGAGGTCCGGGTTACGCCACGGGTATTGCGCGATTGCCGTATCCGCGATTACCGTGTCCGCGATCGCCGCTACGTGTAGAGAAGTCAAGTTCATGCATTACCAATATGGACGACGGTTCCCGCTTGTTTTCTTGGACCGTCGTCAAACCGCTATAAAACCGGGTCCGGTCTCAAGGAAGCCTATAAATAGGAGACCTTGGCCACCCATTTTCACTCACTCTCTCATTTGCCCAACTTTGGTATTTTGAGCTCTGACTTCTCTCTAGAATTCTCTCTCTCTAAAAATTACCCTTTTGCCACTATAGTAACTTAGGCATCGGAGAGGGCTCCGCTAGCACCACCCCCCCCTCTCCGTGCTAGCATTGGTCCTTCGCGCAGGATCCGACGCTCGAGACGCAGAATCACCGAGTCACAACCTTGCCGGGTCACAAACCTCGCCGGGTCACAACCTTGCCGGGTCACAACCTCGCCGGGTCACAACCTTGCCGGGTCACAACCTTGCCGGGTCACAACCTCGCCGAGTCACAACCTTACCGGGTCACAACCTTGCCGGGTCACAACCTCCGACGGAAGGGTCATAACCCGCACAACCTCAGACGCGTCCTCGTGACCTCAGTCGTCCCGGACGCAACAGCGAGCAAGAGGGCCACCGGCGACAGGCGGATGGGGCGACGCCGGCGAGGGGCAGAGCAGCTACCGGCGATGGAAGAGGAGAGGGAAAAAAAAAACTTTTATTCACTAGGAGACAGAAATGCACGGATTTCGAGATCAGATGTTTATTATTTTCTGTGCTGTTTTTTACATTGACAATGGGTCCTTTTATAGCCAGATTAACACCTAAAATTAGGAAAATAATATTTTCCCTAATATACACTAATTAATTCCAAAAATTATGAATATATATTTATTGCATATTGCCATAAATATTTATCATATATTTTCTGAATATTACACAATATTAAATGCATCTATACTATCCTAATTTAAACTATGCCTATTTCTAGCAACCCAGTGACCTTCCATATTTAAATACTTCATTTTTTAAACGCGTTACACATAACATTTTTGAACGTGTTATATACGTGTCGCGCGTACCAAAATTAGGTGTTTACAACACGGACATGCTCATAGTCGTGCATATTTGTGTCAGAGAGTTGTTTAGACACGGGTCGTGTCAAAGATGTGGAAAAAAACAGTTTCGTTACAACTCGTGTATTTGTGTCATGTCCGAAATTGCCACCTCTAGTGCTATCTCAAGAAAATTAATAATAGTAATATTACACATCGACCATTTTTTTCAAATATTACAAAATGATCCAAAATTAACAACCATCACATTTTGACAAATAAATTCAATTTCGACAAATTGATCTTTGTTTTATTTTTAATTAATTATAAATGGTGTTGGTCTGTGGTGTACAGAATATGGGTAATAGTGTAAATATATTTGGGATTTGCATGGAACCGGTCCGGCCCGAACCGGTTATGGCCCGGATCAGAATTAGTTTAAATTGTTCCGGTCTGGCCCGAATTTTGTATTGGCTAAGGTATAGGTGAGAAAACTAGTTTAGTTCTGGACTATTTTGTTAAAAACAATATGATTCGGTCCAGAACATGTCAAGAGCCGGTCCAGTCTGTTTTTATATAGAGATTTACACTAAGTAAAATAAAAAAACTACCCCAAAATTATTCAGGTCTAGTCCAAAACTAGACTGGTCCGGCTAAGGATCGATTCCAAATAAGTATACTAACGATTTTTGCTTCGGTTCTCCACTTGAAAATTTGGTCTGTTTGGAACCGGTCTGGTCAGACCAAACCAGTTTTTTTGCCCATCATAAAATATATATTAATTTATTGGCTTAGTTTCAATATTGAAAATGATGAGGTCTATATGTAAATATTAAATTTCAAATAACTGTGTTTATTCGGGTTTCGCTGTGAACCCGTGTCTATTCGTGTCTTAGTCGTGGACATGCAACTCTGAACTACACGGACATACTCATAGTCGTGTATATTAGTGTCATATAGTTGTTTAGACATAGGGCGCGTCGTGTTGTGTCGTGTCAGAGAAGTGAAAAAACAGGTATGTTACAACTCGTGTATTCGTGTCGTGTCAGAAAATGCCACCCCTACTAAATACTAACCCCGTGCACCGCAAGGGTAAAAACAATATATAAATGAATTTAAATTTAAATAGTTAATTTATTTTAATTTTTAAAAAAATATATATTAAAAATTTCTTTAGAAAGTTAATATCCTTATGTGGGAAATAATATTACGACACATAATATATAATATCACGCATCGAAAAAAGAATAAACTCTCGACCAAATTTCAAATATATATATATATAGATAAACTAATTTTTATTACATATACATTTTATATTTATTTATTGTTAATCATGTATTTTGTATTTATATAATTATTTTTATTATTAAAAATAGAAAAGTATACGTGGCAAACTTAGAAGGGGCTCCATAATCGAAATACATAGATATATCTTTTACATAGAAAATTTTAATTTGTTATTTCTTTATTTATGTCGAATTTTTTTATATGTAGAAAATTAATATGTATCTGTAGGAAGTTATATACGACTCTCAATGTCTAACTTACACCACGCGCATCCGCCTGGTTTCGAGCCAGAAGGACATGGAGAAGAATCTCAGACAGAAATGCCTCAGGGCGAGCAAAGAGCGGGGGCAAACCCGATGCCCACCATCACTCCAGCAATGATGGCTGCGCTAGAAGAGTTACTCGCACTCCGCGAGTCTCTCAAAAACCAAGGATACGGAGCTCAGCCACATCCGACCAACCAACAGTATGCTGCGCCAGCAAGAGAGATGTCACAAGACACTACTCACTATGGCAACCCTTTCCAGGGCAGACACCAACACGCAAGATATGAACCTGCACGGTCATATACTCCTTTCCAAGGAGCGCAACAATGGAGGAACGAAAGGCAGCCCCCATTCTACCACCCGCAGCAACCAATGAGAGACGATCCTTATCAGGCCACAAGTAGGGATCAGTCTGACATCTACCGAAACAATGATCAGCCAAAACCTTCAACAGGTTACGCCGAACCGGCAAAGGGATTCACCGCCGAGATGTTAGAGGAGCTGGTGGAGAAGAAAATGAGGGAGGCAAAAATGAAGGGTATGCACGCTCTTGAAGAAAGGGCGTCACATCCATTCGCTGAGCACTTGGTAAACAGTCACGTCCCAGACGCACTGTACCGAATTGGAGGAGACCCCTACCGGGGTAAAGGAGACCCAATTGAACACGTGCAAAAGCACGAGGCCTCTCTGCTAGGCAGAACAAAGAACCCGCATCACTTCGCAATGACTTTTTCACAAACTCTTGCCGGGACCGCAGCACACTGGTTCTTCTCACTGCCTTGCGGGAGCATTACTTCATGGGCGGATCTAAAAGCCAAATTCATCCGGCGATACATGGGTGAGCGTACACTGTTAAAAGGGGCAAACGCTCTGGACGACGTCCAACAGCAGAACAAAGAGTCCCTTGCCGACTACTACGTCCGCTTCAACCAGAACATTTCTGACATTCAGGGAAACCTGACCGAAGGAGAAATTGTTCGGGCTTTTATCCGAAACCTCGGCCGAAGAGGCAATGCCTTAGCGGAGAAAATGGCGAAACGCCCAGCAGAATCGATGGAAGAATCGGCCGCGAGAGTAAAGGAGTATATAGACCTTGAGAGATTCAGAAGCCAGAACAAGGCAAAAATTGCTGCAGCTAAGGCAAAGGACAATCCAAAGCCACACCCAGGCAGCCAACAAGGAAAACATTGGCAGCCTCAGCCAAAAAGACCTTTCCAAGGGGAATTTCAAAAGCCTAAAGAAGTAAATCTCGCCGACTGCATCCCTCTGAACGCCCCGCTGTCGGTGATTTTGAGAGAAATGAAAAACGCAAATATGTGGAAGGAACCAAACAACTTTAGGAAAGGCCAGATGGGAAGCGACAAAGACAAGTGGTGTGAAAACCACGAAGTTTTCGGCCACGAAACCGATAGCTGCATCAGTCTACGCTTCCGAATCAACAACTTCATCCTCAAGGGTGAGTTAAAGCAATTTGTGGACCAAGGCAACAGCCCCTCAAGAAAGACTCAGCCAGAGTCGTCAAAAAGGACAAGCAAGGGAAAAGAAAAAGTCCATGACAACCCTCCACCAGCCAAGCGAGGGGTGATCAATGTCATACATGGAGGGCCTGCCGCCGGAGGACACATATCCAATGCTCGGGACATTTATGCATCCCAAGCAGCAACACTGCCAAAATACGGAAAGCGCAAGCAACCCGAGCAAGAAGACGCAGTCATTCAATTCTCCAGGGAAGACTTGAAGCATATCGTTTATCCCCATGACGATGCTCTAGTAATCACCATGGACATTGACGGGTACGATGTGAAGAGAATTCTTGTGGATGGTGGAAGTTCTGCTGACATTCTACACATCAAAGTCCTGGAGCAACTAGGAAAGTCTGTCAAGGACTTGTCCCCAGGAACCTTCTCATTGGTTAGCTTCGCAGGAGCAGCTACACAACCCTTGGGCACAATCACACTTCCGGTCATCCTTGGCCAGGGGTGGAAAGCATTGCATATCAACGTTACTTTTGTAGTTGTAGAATCCCTTGGAGCCTACAACGGAATCTTGGGACGAACAACGATCAATCCTTATGTGATCGTGCCCTCCACCGTCCACCAGAAGATGAAGTTCCCGACAGAGCATGGGATTGGAGAAGTGCTGGGTGATCAGATAACCGCAAGGCGTTGTTACGTCAATGCCTTGAGAGCAAAGAACCAATACCATGTGGCCATGGTAAATTCCTTCAAAAGGCAGAAGGTAGTTGATGAAAGAAAGAAGCAACCAGTGGAACAAGCCATTACAATCTGGAAACCACAAGAAAGCATCCAATTATCACCATGGCAACAGATTTGGCTCGTTCAGCAGGGGGAAGACGAGCCAATCTCAGAATACTTCACCAAGTTCGCCTCCAACGCTTCAAACGCGAAAGCAACCAGAGAAGATGTGATAAGCGTGTTCTATGCAAACATGAACGCCAGATCTTTCCTTTTCTTTGGACGAACTCATGGATGGCAAACAACAAGGACCATGGCGGATTTAAAAGAAAAGCTTGAGACAGCAATCTTTTGCGAGCAAGAACTGAGGAGGGACACACCCCTCAGTTGGGACAAAGGTGTTCGAGCAGAAACGAACAACCAGGAAGACACAAGCTTTGGCATCAACAACATCTTCACACCGCTAAACACGGTGGCAGAAGACATTTACGTCAACCTGCTGGAGAACAAGCTCCCAAGTCCGCTTGCCTCGGAGACAGCTTTCTTAGGCAACGACATCAGTGAATGGTGCAAGTACCATAAAACTTGGGGGCACAACACAAACAAGTGTCCACCATTAAACTGGGAAATCGAAGAATGCATCAGGCTAGGTGTACTAAGGCGATTTGGTGCAACCAACTACGCGACATCATCATCAAACCAGCCATGACGAAATGGGAGAAACAACTCTTTTCTAGATTACTTTGCGCATTCCTACTACCTCTAGTATAATCAATGTAAATACACGCAAGTATCTAATAAAGTCAATCTACGTTTGTAGGTACATACTTATCTCTTGCACGCTGTCTTTTGGATTAAACGCGAAGCAACAAAACTACGCGCATATTATCTACTTCAATAATCCAAGAAACTATGCCATGTGCAAGCAAAATCTATTACGCGTTGTGACAACGCTTATCAACAACAACCTACTCATATTGATGACTACATCAAGGCGTCATCATGGAATCAAAAACAGGGAAGTTCCCTACACAAACAAGAAATCCTCATATCAAATTTCTTTACTTCATTTATTATATGCATGACTAAAAAGAAAATTTCATGACTTCATACTTTTGCAAATTTATAAAAATTGCGACTATCTAACAAAAGCAACCCTACTCGTAGGTACATGTTACACTACGATTACTACTCAGGAATTATGCCAAGTAGTAACCTATGCACAAAAATCTACTTCAACAATACAAGCTAAGCATTGTATGCAAGAAGGGATTTATGGTACACAACGCCAACACATTTGTCATCTACACCAACAAGGAGTCTATTTCTCCATTCATAATATAGGCGTCTATCTCTAGAAGATGCTGACAACACAAAGCTATCAAGCTATGTGCACAATCAACTTATATACCGCAATGACAACCTGCGGATCTATTATTAAAACGACGACTATTCAGGGCATCAACTACAAGCAATGTCTCGGATTAACACCAAGACCTATTATTAAAACGACGACTATTCAGGGCGTCAACTACAAGCAATGTCTTGGATTAACACCAAGACCTATTATTAAAACGACGACTGTTCAGGACGAAAAATACAAGCAATACCTTGGAATAACGCCAAGGCCTACTATCAAAATAGCATGTTAAGGGGCAAATCCTCATGTTCATAAGCCATTCCCTGATCCAGAACAGGATGGGCATACTGGGCTGATCACCCTTTAAGCTATGGGCGTCCTCTGTTTAGACGACACTCCGGACTCCAAGGGTTCATTCTTTGAAATGGGTGTCCTCTGTTTAGACGACACTCCGGACTCCAAGGGTTCATTCTTTGAAATGGGTGTCCTCTGTTTAGACGACACTCCAGACTCCAAGGGTTCATTCTTTGAAATGGGTGTCCTCTGTTTAGACGACACTCCGGACTCCAAGGGTTCATTCTTTGAAATGGGTGTCCTCTGTTTAGACGACACTCCGGACTCCAAGGGTTCATTCTTCAGTGTCCTCTATCTAGACGACACTACGAATTCCTGGCCAGAATTCGATTTATACGGCAAAAGTCCTCTGGCAAAGAAGACAATTCCGTACTACAGGTTTTCAAACCGTGTTGCATGGTTCCTGGACGCAGAAAGCATGCATCACAATTCATATTCTCAAAAAAAGTGTTACATGGTCCCTGGACGCAGGAATCATGTATCACAAATATTTTTTCAAACATTTTACCAAAAATTTTGCCAAAAATTTTATCAAAAATTTTATGTATCAAATGTTTCATCAACATGGTTTTTTGGATGTATCACATTCAATGCCAAAATATTTTCTCAAATATTTTATCAACAAGCCTTTTAGGTTTCACAAAATGCTTCTTCAAAAACTTAAATGTTTTTACGTATGCTTCCCCAACGCGGGTTGATACACGCTGGCAGGTGCGCTCCCTGTATAAAACTCATAAAACGTACAAGTCGAGTCTTGTACAACGTCGCCTTAAAGTGGAACTAAGAGACGGTATAAACTAGTATCTTGCTTTGCCAAGATAACATCTCTCAAATGATGTTTTTACGTATTCTTCCCCAGCGCGGGTTGATACACGCTGGCAGGTGCGCTCCCTGTATAAAACTCATAAAACTTACAAGTCGAGTCTTGTACAACGTCGCCTTAGAGTGGAACTAAGAGACGGTATAAACTAGTATCTTGCTTTGCCAAGATAACATCTCTCAAATGATGTTTTTATGTATGCTTCCCCAACGCGGGTTGATACACGTTGTCAGGAAAGAAGGATAATATGCATAATGCATCAGGCAGGCAATCAGGGGAACATCTCAACTTATTAATCAGGAAGTGGCTCGCAGTCACGACCGCAGGGACTATGTCTACGTTACTAGTCATCAGCATTCAGTAAACACAGTTCAAACGACGTAGTTCAAAGCGAACAAGTCGGAAGTAACAAGTGAGGAAGAACTACAAAAAGTCTTCAAGCATAGAAGCCGGGGGGCAAACAGACTCAGAAATGAGTTCAACATATCCAAAAGATGGCACAGATTGAAAAATGCCATCATCTCTAACAAGACTCGGCGGGACAAGCAGAAGTGGCCGCAACATCCTATGCTCTACACATTCCATGCCTTGGAGTCTAGCCAAGAGGGGCAATCACAGTACTTAACAATGTCCAGGTGACGAAATGTCATGCAAGCAAAAGCATGAACAAAGAATTATCAACAAACACTTACCTCAGTAGGAGTAATGCTCCTCCTTGGGCCGGTCCCTCGACCGGGGGCAGAAGACGCCACTACACAACCCTTAACTCTATTTCTCTTATCACAAGAAAGAAGAAAGAGTTAGAACGGTCATGCTCAACATAAAGAACCAAGAATCGCTCGAGGAACACGCCCCTGCGTCAGATCTTTCGAGAATTATGCCAAGAACAGAAACTGCAGCTGGCAATAACGGGGAAAATCAACAAGATCTAATATCTTGGAAAATGCTATCAACAATACAGTCAGTGCGCAAGCACACACCAACACTTACTCAAGCACTTATGAGACAGACGCTCCATGTGAGAACAACCACAAGCGTACAAGACTTATTAAGTCTCCACGCAACAAGTAACAAACATCGCACAAGGGGGGCAACCTCTTCAACATACATGTCGACAAGGATGCATGTCGACAAGAAGAAAATATTTTCTAAGTATTTCCATGTACGTACATACATGTCGACAAGGGGGCATGTCAACGAGGAGAAAATATTTTCTAAGTGTTTCCATGTACGTACATACATGTCGACAAGGTTGCATGTCGACGAGGAAAAAATATTTTCTAAGTATTTCCATGTACGTACATACATGTCGACAAGGTTGCATGTCGACGATGAAAAAATATTTTCTAAGTATTTCCATGTACGTACATACATGTCGACAAGGATGCATGTCGACAAGAAGAAAATATTTTCTAAGTATTTCCGTGTACGTACATACATGTCGACAAGGGGGCATGTCAACGAAGAGAAAATATTTTCTAAGTATTTCCATGTACGTACATACATGTCGACAAGGTTGCATGTCGACGAGGAGAAAATATTTTCTAAGTGTTTCCATGTACGTACATACATGTCGACAAGGTTGCATGTCGACGAGGAAAAAATATTTTCTAAGTATTTCCATGTACATACATACATGTCGACAAGGGGGCATGTCAACGAGGAAAAAATATTTTCTAAGTATTTCCATGTACGTACCTACATGTCGACAAGGTTGCATGTCGACGAGGAGAAAATATTTTCTAAGTGTTTCCATGTACGTACATACAATTCGACAAGGGGGCATGTCAACGAGGAAAAAATATTTTCTAAGTATTTCCATGTACGTACCTACATGTCGACAAGGTTGCATGTCGACGAGGAAAAAATATTTTCTAAGTGTTTCCATGTACGTACATGCATGTCGACAA
This sequence comes from Clarkia xantiana subsp. parviflora, assembly GCA_036873135.1. Lineage (NCBI taxonomy): Eukaryota > Viridiplantae > Streptophyta > Magnoliopsida > Myrtales > Onagraceae > Clarkia > Clarkia xantiana. The sequence continues at coordinate 9,754,422 of JAPTYO010000012.1, read as the reverse complement.
GAAGAAAATATTTTCTAAGTATTTCCACGTACGTACGTACATGTCAACGAGGACACAGGTCGACAAGGGGAAAATATTTTCTAAGTATTTTCACGTACGCACATGCACGTCAACAAAGATGAAATGCGTACAACGAGTAGCTATGCCCCCTAAGCCTACCGACGACGCACATCTCCAAAGCTCATACGACGACATCTATGGTAACAAACATTAGATATCGCTTAATATTTTCTAAGTGTTTTAGCACACTTGCAGGAAATAACCAACAGTCTATACCTGACGCTCAACCATTAACATCAACGCGCGTATCAATATCAACGCGCGCATCAGCATCGTCGCACGTGTCAAGCCAATCATTATGTACATATGTTGCAATCGCATGATCCAAGATTCGGTAATCACTTAGTCATTTTAGAAACATATGATTTCTATTTTCTTGTACTACGTAATTACGATCTTGCCACGTCCTTTATTCATGCATACATGTTGATAGACGCATTCTTGCATAAGTGCATTACCATTTGCTCATGTCCCCGACAGTAATCATATTCGCACATATACATTTCCTATTGCACTAACCATGGTAATAGGAAATAGAGCCATTCGGCCGGAAAGTCAAGCGACGGACGAAATCAAGATTCCTACGTCCGACCGACGATCAAAATCGAAAGGTTAGCGTCAAACTCAAATTGGACAAATATCCTAACTTAAAATAGAGTCAAGAAAGGTTCTAAACCGTTACTTGACTCGGGGGCAAGTGATGGATAAGTGTCCAATTCGGGTTCGTATTTACGCTTCGGGCCTCGCAAAAACGTCAAAAATTACATCTCGTCTCGGAAAAACGTCTCCCAAGGGTCAAAACGGTCCGGAAACGCATTTACGCGTGACCAGACCGGACATCCGGATTGCGGTGCAATCCGGACCTCCGGGTTGCAGCAACCCGGATGTCCGGGTTGCAGCAACCCGGACGTCCGGGTTGCAAGCAATCCGGACCGGATTGCGCAATCCGGAGGTCCGGATCGCACGGCAATCCGGAACTCGCCGAATTGCCCAATTTCGACGAGGTCCGGGTTACGCCACGGGTATTGCGCGATTGCCGTATCCGCGATTACCGTGTCCGCGATCGCCGCTACGTGTAGAGAAGTCAAGTTCATGCATTACCAATATGGACGACGGTTCCCGCTTGTTTTCTTGGACCGTCGTCAAACCGCTATAAAACCGGGTCCGGTCTCAAGGAAGCCTATAAATAGGAGACCTTGGCCACCCATTTTCACTCACTCTCTCATTTGCCCAACTTTGGTATTTTGAGCTCTGATTTCTCTCTAGAATTCTCTCTCTCTAATAATTACCCTTTTGCCACTATAGTAACTTAGGCATCGGAGAGGGCTCCGCTAGCACCACCCCCCTCTCTCCGTGCTAGCATTGGTCCTTCGCGCAGGATCCGACGCTCGAGACGCAGAATCACCGAGTCACAACCTTGCCGGGTCACAAACCTCGCCGGGTCACAACCTTGCCGGGTCACAACCTCGCCGGGTCACAACCTTGCCGGGTCACAACCTTGCCGGGTCACAACCTCGCCGAGTCACAACCTTACCGGGTCACAACCTTGTCGGGTCACAACCTCCGACGGAAGGGTCATAACCCGCACAACCTCAGACGCGTCCTCGTGACCTCAGTCGTCCCGGACGCAATAGCGAGCAAGAGGGCCACCGGCGACAGGCGGATGGGGCGACGCCGGCGAGGGGCAGAGCAGCCACCGGCGATGGAAGAGGAGAGGGAAAAAAAAACTTTTATTCACTAGGAGACAGAAATGCACGGATTTCGAGATCAGATGTTTATTATTTTCTGTGCTGTTTTTTACATTGACAATGGGTCCTTTTATAGCCAGATTAACACCTAAAATTAGGAAAATAATATTTTTCCTAATATACACTAATTAATTCCAAAAATTATGAATATATATTTATTGCATATTGCCATAAATATTTATCATATATTTTCTGAATATTACACAATATTAAATGCATCTATACTATCCTAATTTAAACTATGCCTATTTCTAGCAACCCAGTGACCTTCCATATTTAAATACTTCATTTTTTAAACGCGTTACACATAACATTTTTGAACGTGTTATATACGTGTCGCGCGTACCAAAATTAGGTGTTTACAACACGGACATGCTCATAGTCGTGCATATTTGTGTCAGAGAGTTGTTTAGACACGGGTCGTGTCAAAGATGTGGAAAAAAAACAGTTTCGTTACAACTCGTGTATTTGTGTCATGTCCGAAATTGCCACCTCTAGTGCTATCTCAAGAAAATTAATAATAGTAATATTACACATCGACCATTTTTTTCAAATATTACAAAATGATCCAAAATTAACAACCATCACATTTTGACAAATAAATTCAATTTCGACAAATTGATCTTTGTTTTATTTTTAATTAATTATAAATGGTGTTGGTCTGTGGTGTACAGAATATGGGTAATAGTGTAAATATATTTGGGATTTGCATGGAACCGGTCCGGCCCGAACCGGTTATGGCCCGGATCAGAATTAGTTTAAATTGTTCCGGTCTGGCCCGAATTTTGTATTGGCTAAGGTATAGGTGAGAAAACTAGTTTAGTTCTGGACTATTTTGTTAAAAACAATATGATTCGGTCCAGAACATGTCAAGAGCCGGTCCAGTCTGTTTTTATATAGAGATTTACACTAAGTAAAATAAAAAAACTACCCCAAAATTATTCAGGTCTAGTCCAAAACTAGACTGGTCCGGCTAAGGATCGATTCCAAATGAGTATACTAACGATTTTTGCTTCGGTTCTCCACTTGAAAATTTGGTCTGTTTGGAACCGGTCTGGTCAGACCAAACCAGTTTTTTTGCCCATCATAAAATATATATTAATTTATTGGCTTAGTTTCAATATTGAAAATGATGAGGTCTATATGTAAATATTAAATTTCAAATAACTGTGTTTATTCGGGTTTCGCTGTGAACCCGTGTCTATTCGTGTCTTAGTCGTGGACATGCAACTCTGAACTACACGGACATACTCATAGTCGTGTATATTAGTGTCATATAGTTGTTTAGACATAGGGCGCGTCGTGTTGTGTCGTGTCAGAGAAGTGAAAAAACAGGTATGTTACAACTCGTGTATTCGTGTCGTGTCAGAAAATGCCACCCCTACTAAATACTAACCCCGTGCACCGCAAGGGTAAAAACAATATATAAATGAATTTAAATTTAAATAGTTAATTTATTTTAATTTTTAAAAAAATATATATTAAAAATTTCTTTAGAAAGTTAATATCCTTATGTGGGAAATAATATTACGACACATAATATATAATATCACGCATCGAAAAAAGAATAAACTCTCGACCAAATTTCAAATATATATATATATATAGATAAACTAATTTATATTACATATACATTTTATATTTATTTATTGTTAATCATGTATTTTGTATTTATATAATTATTTTTATTATTAAAAATAGAAAAGTATACGTGGCAAACTTAGAAGGGGCTCCATAATCGAAATACATAGATATATCTTTTACATAGAAAATTTTAATTTGTTATTTCTTTATTTATGTCGAATTTTTTTATATGTAGAAAATTAATATGTATCTGTAGGAAGTTATATACGACTCTCAATGTCTAACTTACACTTCGAAATACTAAAAAAATATGGATAAAAAAATAGTTTATATAGAATACTCTTTATTATGAAAGACTCTCCTCATAAATATATTTAGAAAAAAATAAATCTCTATAAAAAATTTCAAATATATATAAATGAAAAGAAACTTATTTATTTATGGAGGTGTCACTATTCTCTTCGGCAGAAGAGAATAACAACACACCTCAGAGTTGCCACCTCAGCAGTTTTGAAAGATAGAGAATAGTGACACCTCACATCTTTTCTATATTATTATGTGCTTTATAAATTTTTTTGGCCAATATTCTCTATAATTAATATATCCGCATTTATAGCAAGTTAACACCGATTTCCGGTTACTAATTCTACGGTGAAAGATTTAATCTATATTATTATTATTAAAACCAGAAACATTTAGAGCAAGTTAAGACAAATTTTTGTTACTAATTTCAAAATAAAATATTTTTGAAACGGAATAATAATGAAAATGTAAGCATATGGTGATGGGCGCCGGAAATGGAAGCCCATTATATGTATATGTTACATAAGTTAATTGGGTACATGTCACTTTAGGACATTGGGCCAGACCCAAATCCCAATTGACATGAGAAGCCCAAAATTAAGCCTCCCTATACTAAGCATGGGCCGGCCGAATTTAGGGTGGAAGTAAAGTAGACTTTTGTCAACTTTACTCCTCCTATATATATGAGTTGTTAGGAGTTTTATTAGGGTTAATCACAATTCCCTTCAAGTGGTGTTTTGAGAGAAAACTCTTCCCCCAGAGACACCATATTTCGGCTGAACCACTCCTCACCAAGGGTGTGCCAATTTGCCTTCGAGCAAACACTCCAGAGATCTGTCACTTGCTAATGGATATACGCCCAATTTGAACCCGTCTCCCTCCGAGTTGTCTTATTTTAATCGCCCCACTTACGATTGTAAATCGAAACTTGGACCCAAACACTTCACTCACAACGCGAACGGCCCGGACGAGACAAAATATTCGTCCGGCCCGATCCGTTGGTTTCACCTAGGTGAGATCGGGTAGGCCAACCCGATCTCCCCTAGGAGGGACCGGGTGGCCTAACCCGATCCCCCCTAAGAGGGATCGAGTCAGTTTACCCAACCCCTCCCAAGAGAGGTCGGGCAAACTGACCCGATCCTAGGCCTTAGGTGTCGAATTCTCCATCCGACCCCGAGGGTTCCAACACCCATTTTACCCAATCCATACTTAGACTTTTTCACCCACCTCCCCGTGTCTTTAAAGGTCTTAATCCTGTTGTTATGGTTTAATTAAGTGCGTTTAAGGATTAACGGTAACATTAAGCCATCTTAATCCCCCCCGTAGCCTATATATACTCCGCAAGTTCTATTCATTTGTACAAATTTACATCTTTGCACGTTTAGCTCTGCCTTCTCTCTAGATTTTTCTCTCTCTAGAACCCGAAATTATTTAGGCATCGGAGAGGGTTCACTGAGCACCACCCCCTCTCCGTACTCAGTACTGCCCTTTATGCAGGTCTACAAGGAGTGGAGCTAAGGATCAGAGAAATCAGAGAATCAAGCTAAGCGGATCAAGGAAAAGAGCGAAATACCCGTGAGAGGTGTTACTTGGATCAGAGATCCATCAATCTGAGGCACACGTCTTAACACTTGGCGCCGTCCATGGTTTTTGAATAGAAAAGCCTGCCAATCACACGATCTATGACGAACACCCTGCCATCCAGAGACGACCGTCCACCGGGGGACGGTAGGCAACCAAACAATCAAAGGAGACAGCCAGTACCCCCGGCAAGACAACCCACTCCTCAGGGGAAACCTGCACCCCCGGTGCATCAAACAACCCCCCAAGTTCCACAAGAAAACAATCAAGGGGGACCGTCACGCCCAGCTGGGGTCCTCCACTGCCTCGACTCCTATGAGTCGGCGACCACAGGAGCAGGGGGCACGACAGGGGGTATCGTCTCAAGGATACCAATATACGGCACCCCCACAGGGGTACCACTATGAAGCGCGTCCTCAAGAGTATCCTTACGGCATGCCAACACAAGGAAACAATAATCGGGCTCACACCACTAACACGAGGGCTGTGCATTCGCAGGCAGCACCAACACTGACCCCAGGATTCATGAACGCATTAGATGAGCTTTTGGCATATAGAGAGGCTGTGAGAAACAGACAGGAAAGACAAAATGCGCAAGCGGACCAACACCCGCATGCGAATGAATACCCACAAGAAGAGCAGCATCAGCAGGAAGAGAAGTTCGCAGAAGAAGCACAACACACGCACCCTCCAACGGGGCAGCGTGAAAGTTAAGGCAGAAACGAGCAAGTACCACCTCCGAGGGATAGGCAGCATTTCGTCCCTCCAATGCAACCTTAAGCACCCCAAGGGGCATGGACATACACCCCACTGAAGGACAATGCACAGCCTCAACACCCAAGGAGGCAAGAGTTCCAACATCCACCCCTACAAGGATACCAACGTTACACGTACAGTCCTTATTATCATGGACATGGAGTCCCTGCGAGCCCGGTGATAAGCTATGATGGACCTTAAAGGAACTATAGCCCATCACCAGTGATGCTAACTCAGGAAGACATAGAGGCAATGATTCCGAAGAAGATGAATTAATCCAAAACGAATGGATTGCACTGGCTGAGTGATAGCACAAATCACCCCTTTACAAGGGAGCTGGAGAACAACAAAGTGCCTGATGCGTTGCACTGATAAAGATAGAAAAGTATAACGGCAAGACTGACCCCTTGGAGTACATCCAGCAACATGAGGCCTCCCTCTTGGGTAGGACAATAGATGACCGCTACAAGGTGCTATTGTTCCCAAATTCGTTATCAGGGGTAGCATTGCATTGGTTCTTCAGCCTACCAACTAAGAGCATCCATTCATGGGCACAACTGAAAGCTAAGTTCCTCCAAAGGTACTTGGGAGAAAGGAAGCTACTCAAGGGAACAAGTTCACTTAATGATGTGAAGCAAGAGCATGAGGAGACGTTAGCAAATTATTATACCAGGTTCAACCAGAACCTGGCTGGTATACAAGGGGACATAACTGGGGGGGAGATCATAAGGGCTTTCATAAGGAACCTTGGAAGCTTTGGATCAACCTTGGCGGAAAAGATGGCTAAAAAACCCGCAGGAATACTGGAGGAGCTCGCGACAAGGGTGAATACCCATATTGATATGGAAAGGCACAAAATTAGCAAGAGGGCAAAGATTCAGGCCACCAAGGAAGAGAACACAAAGCCAAACAGAGGAAAACCACCTCAGGTCCCCTAGCCAATCAGACAACAAGACTGGCGTCCCCCTAAGCCAAGAAACCAGACAGGTGAGCAACTTAGAGTAAAGGATATCAATGTCATCAAGTTCATACCATTGAATGCGGCCCTGACAGTCGTATTAAGAGAAATGAGAAACTTGAAGATATGCACACCCCCAGCAAGGTGGAGAGCCCCAATGGTTTGGAACGAAAAGGAAAAATGGTGCGATAACCATGAAGCACATGGCCTTGACACAAACAAATGCTTCAGTCTAAAGTTGAGCATAGACAATGCATTGCAAAGGGGAGAATTGAAGCAATTCGTGGATCATGGGAGCAGCAGTGCACCCGCAAGGCCAATGCAAAAGGATAAAGGAAATGAGAGGTTGATTACAATCCCTTACTTACCAAGAGGGGAACGATCAACATGATACCTGGTGGAATCGTGGCGGGCGGATCAACGGCAAATACAAGAGAGGTGTATGCCTCTAGGATAGATGCAACAACAAAGTGGAGAAAGAGGCCAAGAGAGTTAAAAGAAATGGTAATTGAATTTTCTGAGAAGGATAAGAGCCATATCGTCTTCCCGCATGACGATGCCCTAGTGATAACAATGGACATTGACAACTTCGATGTGAAAAGAATACTGGTCGATGGAGGAAGTTCGGCAGATATACTACAAATGCGCGTGCTTGAAGAGATAGGAAAATCCAAGGCAGATATCAAACCGGTGAACCTTCCTCTAGGCGGATTCTCAGGGGCGACAAGTTACCCTCTAGGCATGATAACTCTACCAGTAACACTGGGACAAGGGTGGACACAGCTGAGAATTAGCGTGAACTTTTTGGTAGTGGAAAACTTAGGAGCTTACAATGGGATCCTAGGGAGAACCACAATAAACCCATATGAGATTGTACCCTCGACAGTCCACCAGAAATTGAAGTACATCACTGAGAATGGAATAGGAGAAGTCCTGGGTGATCAGCGCACCGCAATGCAGTGTTATGTCAATTCCATGAGACGAAGGTCACAACAATCAGACACGGTAGCAATGATGATGATAGGGGGCATACAGAGAAAGAGCTCTCAAAAAGAGGAGAAAAAACAGCTAAGGCAAGGAAAGCAAAGGGCAGGAGTCACACTCCGCCTAAGCAAGCAGATATTTGGAAGTTTGGCCAAGAGAACAGGAAGTGGAAAGGTTGTAAGGGTAACAAGCATACCCTGGCAGCCAGATAATGAAAATGGAAGGAGATTGAAAATATCAATTGAAAGAGGCTTCAAGTGCATAGGGGATGTGAAGCAAATGCCATGGGAACCCATTGCAAGTTACTTCGAAAGGTTCGTGGAATATGGGGCCAACATGGGGGGTAACAAGAGGGGAGGATGTAAGAGTTTTCCTTAGAAACATGCACCCAACCTCTTTCGAGGTCTTTTGAGGTCATTATGAAGTAGTGATGACAAGCACAATGCGCAAACTCAAAGAAAAATTGGACAAGGCATTTGAGAAAGAAAGGCGACAGTATGGTGAAGCATCCGATGAGGAAGAGGCCCACACACAAGGAGGGGGTGTAAATTTCAACTTTACACCTCTTAAGGTGCAAGTTGAAGAACTTTTCAAGAAACACCTGAGCAAGGAGCTGCCAGAATGCAAGGAGGAAGGTAAGGCATTCCTAGGAAAAGACACAAGAGGATGGTGTGAATACCATGGAACGTGGGGGCATAAGACAAATGATTGCATGGTGTTAAAAATCGAGATTGAAGAGATAATCTACAAGGGAGGACTAAAGGAATACATAGCACCCGTGTCATCCACCACCAACTAAGGAAATCACACCAGCAGAGCACCATATCCTTGGTTTATTTTCTATATATTGCATGTTTAGTTTTCTAAAAAACAACTCTTGAGGCGGAAAACTCACAAAGTTTCTCCAACTCTTTGACTAACTTTTGTTTCCCTAAAGGATGTCTTGGAACACCCATGACACCCCTTCTATATATAAGGCATGAGTGTTTTCGATGAAGTAGAAGTTTATCAAAATATTTCCTAAGTATGAGATAACAACATCTCCACAAACTCCTTACTTAGATATGACAACCAAGTGCATGACACTTTCTGTGCCCTCCGAGAGCCAATCTCGCGAACTTATTCCGCGCCCTCCGAGAGCCCATCTCGTGAAAATTATGTGCCTTCCGAGAGCCTATCTCGTGAAAAATTCCGCGCCCTCCGAGAGCCTATCTCGTGAAAAATTCCGCGCCCTCTGAGATTCTATCTCGCGAAATAACTCCGTGCCCTCCGAGAGCCTATCTCGCGAAACATTCCGTGCCCTCCGAGAGCCTATCTCGTCAAATAACTTCGTGCCCTCCGAGAGCCTATCTCGCGAAACATTTCGTGCCCTCCGAGAGCCTATCTCGCGAACTAATTTCGTGCCCTCCGAGAGCCTATCTCGCGAAATAACTCTGTGCCCTCCGAGAGCCTATCTCGCGAACTGATCCCGCGCCATCCGAGAGCCTATCTCGTTAAAAAATTTACAACTACACTAAGAGTGTATCTCGAAGAACCTCTTTCCTTTGCAAAGAAATGATATATAATATGTGAAACATGCAAGTTTGTTCATGATGAAATTACAGGTATCATGACACAAGGAAAAGCTAAAGAGACATCAATAAATTAAAGGCAACCACAAGAAAGAAGCATGCAAAGAAGGAACCATCCACACAACCAAAAGGCTACCACAACCAAGTAAGAAGTCATCCTACCATCCAAGGTAAGGAGGACATCTCGAAGAGAACCAACCCAACCAAGTCAAGAAGCAAGGCCATAAAACTTCTTAAGTATAAAATTCTGCTGCAATCCCATTTTCTGCTGTCACAGTTACATTAGTTTCTGCTGCTGTATATGCACCTATTGCTGCTGAAACTTAAGATTGGGGTTGTTGTTGATGTGTTATTGCTATTGCGGGAATGGTTGCTGTGATTGGCTGCGATTTTCAGTTGTTATGTTGCTGTCAAAATTCTGCTGTTGCTGTAATTTGCTGAAAATTGCTGAAAATGACTGAAATTGCTGAAATTTGGATATCCGGAGTTATGTTGCTGTGGTTTTGTTGAAGATTGAAGCATTGGAGCTTCATCTTTTATTGATTTGTTGAAGATTGAAGCATTGGAGCTTCGTCTCTTTTTTGAGCTTTAACGATTTAGAGCAGTGTATTGCTCTTACTGGCTTCAGCTGAGTTCTGGAGTGTTTTGTTGAATGATAAAGCCTTAGAGCTTTTTTTTTGAAGATTTGAGGACCATAGGTGGCTATCATCACTACAAGTGGATTTTCACACCTCTGAGAGCATGATGTATTGCTACAATAGGGTATTCACCTCTGAGAGCTTGATGAAGACCCCGATTGTTGCTACAAGTGAATTTTCACCACCTCTGAGAGCATGTGTTATTGCTACAAGTGGGTTTTCACCTCTGAGAGCACAGTGGCCTTGAAGTTTGAAGATTGGAGCATGTGGCTTCATCTTTTGTTTGGTGATGATTGGAGTTTGGAAGCTCCGTTTTGAAGATTGATTTTTTTGGGATTCAATTGTTGAAGATTGGTGATGTGTTTCGGATTGAAGAAGGAAGAAGAAGAAAAAGATGGGGGAATATTGGATATATACATTGTGCATATATGTGGACATACATGGTGCATACGTATTGTCCACATAATGCCATATACGGTGCATCGGTTTTATATTAGTCATATGTTTAGGCTAAGTCTTATGTTAGTCCTCTATGTTTGGAGGTTTACATTCTAGTCCCTGATGTTTACTAGGGTTTGCATATTAGCCTATGAGGTCTCCTATATAAAGGAGCCTCTACTCTTGTAATAGTTAGAAGCAACCTTCTCATATCATGTTTAGTATAATGAAAGGATTGCTCTCTTCATACTTTCCAACCTCTCTACAATTATAAACGTTAATATCCTCATGGGATTGGCGAGGTGCTGGGTGACCAAACAGCTGCACGGAAGTGCTATGTCAATGCTCTAAGGAAGATGAAACAAGTGTCCATTGCCATGATAGAAGTTGGTGTGAAAAGAAAGTTGTTCGCCTCAAATGATGATGATGAAGGGAAAAGGGAGTTAACACCAAGAGCAGGACTCGATAGGACGCTCTTCCCAACAAGACAAAGCGTCCTAGACGTCAGACAAGGACAAGAAGAGTCTATCACAGCTTACTTCAGGAGGTTCGCCCAGAATGCAGCTGCACTAAGGACAACCAAAAATAAGTCATCACCGCGTTTTACTTGAACATGAACGCGCCAACAACTAAGACGATGGCTTGCCTGAAAGATAAGTTGGAGACCGCAATATCTTGTGAACGCGAGCTGGGATGGGATACACCTCTCAGCTCGAATCAGGAAGCTCAAACTTCAAGAAAACCAGGAAGCTCAAGCGTAGAATACCCTGACATCTTCACCCCCTTGAACACGGAGGTCGAAGAGATATACATTAAGCTCCTGGAAAACAAGCTTCCGAGTCCACTTGAGCCGATGACTGCCTTCGTAGGTAGAAATGTGGAAGGTTGGTGTCGATACCATCAAACATGGGGGCACCATACTAACAGTTGCTTAACTCTGAGAATGGAGATCGAGGAGTTTATTGCACATGGAGCCATGGGAAGCTATGTCGCAAGGAATGATGCTTGTTCGCTACCAAAACATCTCAGAGGGAGATAGACTATCCACTTTTTATTTGTCTTTACATCTTTGTGAACATGTTTGTACTTAGAAATATTTCGGAAAGAGCGATCAGTAGACGCCTTCTTGTAAGAGATTGTACGCATAATCAAATTCTAATGAAGATTAATCTACTTTCGTAGGTACATCTCTATAATACGCATTCTACTTTGGATTAACACCAAGTAACAAACAACGAGCATATTACTCATATCAACAACTCAAGTCATTATACAACTTATATTATGCAGCATCAAGAAGATTATTATCAACAATACAAGCTAAACACTATGTAACGAGTAACTTATGGCATACAACGCCAATATATCTATTATCTACACCAACAAGGAGTTTATCTCTCCATCTATAACGACGTCTATTTCAAGAAGATGTCGGCAACACAAAGCTATCGTGCTAAGTGCACAGTCAACTTATATGTCGCAATGACAACTTGCGGATTATCTACAAAAAGGGACTTATATAAATTCTCTACTCAAAGTGACGACTATTCCAAAGGCGTCAACAACAAGCAACATTTTGGATAAACACCAAGATTTATTATCAAAAGTGACATGCTGCGACATCCTCTTTGCAGGGGAAAACCTCATGTTCACATCTATCAAAATTAGCATGCTGCGACATCCTCTTTGTAAGGGCAAACCCCATGCTTACTTCTAAAAAATGGCATGCTGTGAAATCCTCTTAGAGGCAAATCCTCATGTTCATAGCCATTCCTTGCATACAAACCAGGATGCGGCATTTAGGTGGGACTGATCACCCCATCTATAAAGTATGTATATCCCTCTTAAAGGTTCATACGCCATGAAGATACATTCCTTGATAGGATAACTTCATGTATATTCAAACTATGCATATCCTTTTAAGGATGCAGACATAATGAAGACCTACACCTTAAGTGGGCAGGCTTCACTCAAAAATGCTAGCAGAAGCGCACCTTGTTTGAAAAAACTCATTAAACTTACAAGTAGAGTCTTGTACAACGTCGCCATAGAGTGGAACTAAGAGACGGTATAAACTTAAGTCTTGCTTCGTCAAGACGACACAGCTACATGTCAAGTGCCTATGCCAAGTGCCAAGTGCCCGTGCCGAGTACATTACCATCTACAATGCTACAAGTACCAAGTGTACATATCATGCCATGCCTTGGAAATTTTTTCAAGAGGGGCGCTAATTGCACCCTACAATGCGCAAGTCGCAATATTGGATGTTTATCCATTATAACAAGGAAATCAATCTCATCGTATAAGTCCAATACATACGGACAACAAAGATAACTCAAGGTATGAAATATTACTAGCAAGTTATCACGTGTTTATTATTTTTGAAAACAGGTCCAAGTGACAAAATATCATGCAAGAAAATGCACAAGCGAAGGTTGGGACAAAAGCCTCAACATAACATCAACCCGATGCCACATGAGAAGTACCACTATCTCCAGAAAGTTGAGAAGCAACTTCCATAAACTCAGGGGAGGTAACGACAACATCAATGCCTCTTTCTCCATCATCAATCACATCATAGTTGGCTACGTCAAGCCCCAAAGCGTGAAATGCTTTGAGATAGTTAACGACATATTCAAAACAAGGCCCAAGCTCACCAAAGGGAAAGTTGGGGGCAAGTGCGCTCACACGGCGGAAATAGTCTTCAGCACGTTTTGCCATCATCTCGTCAGACTTCTCCTTAACTGCAAGACCAAAGGCAGGAGTATCCAAATACTTGGAAAAACCTGCTTCATTTCCGAGTGCATGATGTTCCTCACGCGCAGCAATCAAGGCAGCCTCTCGAATTATGATATCGTCAGAAATCTGCTTCTCATGCGCAATCATCTCAGCTTCAAGATCAGAAATTTGAGACTCTAAGACCTGATACTTGGCTTCAGAATCAGTAATCTTCAAACCAAGTGCACACAACTTCTCCTTAGAACGTGCAAGTTCAAGACTGGCGGTATTGCATTTGCTAACGGCAGCCCTTTTAGCACTTACAAGCTCCACAACATGAGACGACATGTTAACTATCTGAGACACAGCCTGAGAATCATAACAAGTAGACAAATGTGTAAGCATTACACAACAAAGGAATGCGACATATAAAGCAATCAAGAAACGGAACCTGCTAACTTACAGGGGCAAAGCCGGCCAAGGCATGCTCAACACATTCCTCGGCTTCTTCATCAGTCCTTGGACAGGCGCGTCGATCGCCCGGGGGCACACTCTTGTGCAGCACACGGACTCCAACTTCCGGCATACTAAGGTTCACATCCTTAGGAAAGCGAAGGCCACCCTTGCCAAGAGGTTTCCATGCATTACCAGATACATCACCCTCCAAGGGACGAAGTAGGTGATAACGCTTCAAAGCTGGAATCACTGCAAAAAAAAAAAAAAAAAAAAAAAAAAAAAAAAAAAACTAAGTTTTAAACATCCAAACAAGGTCAAAGCTAAGTGTTTACCTTATACCTTGAGAAGAAGGGCGATTCTCCGCGGGCCGATCCCTCGACCGGGGGGCAGAAGATACCGTCGTGCATCCAAAAACTCCTTTTTCCTTGTCGCAAGCCGGATTCGGAATGGTAGTACTTGTCTTAGCGCTCTTAGGGTCGCTCAAGACATTCGCCGCCGCCTCGGATCGCTTAGTGGGAAGTTGGGAATCAGCCACGGGAACATCAAATGCAGAAGAACGAGCTGAATTATCAAAAAGACAAGGCAGTGAGAGTGATAAGTCAAGGAATTAAAAAAGATTGTCAAAAGAAATATCTTACTCATAAGACCCTTCCCGCGACCATATCCGGAAATCAAGGGGGCAGCAAGAACAACTGATGAAGCGGACTTGTCGGAAGGAGAGGTGCTACGTGTAGATGCCACGTGCAAGGAAGAGCTCTTCCCAATAAACCAATCTACAAGTATGATACAAACAAGATTACAAAGGCTATTAGTGTCTAACTTTGCGTTAGTATCCGAACATGGTGTCACTCTCGGAATAGGGATAGAAGACTTACTCATATTAGCAGCTATGAAAAGGCTAAGTATGCAAAGATGACAGTGAGATGTGATATCCTGAAAGGTAAAACCGACAATCCAATCAGTGCAGAAGCACTCATCAAAACACTTATGCAAACATCTATGCAATGAACGCTCCATGTGAGATAACTACGTACGCAATGACTTAATAGTCTTCGTGCAACAAGTATCAACTATCATGCAAGGGGGGCAAACCTCTCAACTCATTGACTTACATGTCGACATCAAGCTCATTCTCGCAGTGCACATGATCACAAGGGTGAAATATTTTCTAAGTGTTTTGCTCAGGATGACAGTCAACATATTACAAGCTGTCAGCGTACTATCAAATATCTACGTACGACAAGGTGTCGACATACAGCGAGCGGCATGGAATAAACTATCTAGGAACGTTCTCCAAATATACTAGCATGACGATGGATAGTTTACATAAAGGGGCAAACACCAACTACTATGAAATATTTTCTAAGTATTTCTATACCGGCGATCGACAAGAATCATATGACGACATCAATGGTAACAAGCACTAGATATTATTGAAATATTTTCTAAGTGTTTTAACATGTTTGCAGACAATGACCGACAATCTATACATGATGCTCAACATACATTGCCTAACCTATTATTACCAACATACAACCATTGACGGCCATGTACGTACAACTACCGATCATCAATATCGAGCATACTAAAACAACGGCTAAGGCATGGAACAACATTTCGGCAATGAACACTATGCATAAGGCAAGTGTAACAATTCATTTGCACTTTTCTAAAATTTTCAGCACTTAGAAATTTTTTGGCCGATTTGGGGCTAAGTATTCTAACGCATTTTATCAAACACCTTGTATGCATGTTAAGATAACTAGGTACATAAGGATTTCAAGATAGAATCAAGGCCAAACAAAGTCACGAAATGTCCAGCCATATACGGAATTGGACTCACCGACACGAAGCAAGTCCGAATTACTACTTGCCGTCACCCGGGAACCCACGCACCGCCGCTGCAAACCCACGCGCCGCCCCTCTCTTCTTACACGCCGTCGTAGTTTCCTCCTTGCCCGGATTAGACCTTTATCGATGTCAAATATGATGTAACTACTCCAAATTCACACCTCCATGAGATCTTTCTTCAACAAGCAAGGAGAGCTTCTTGAAAAAACTATCAAGGAAGGATGTAAGCTAATGACTACTCTCTCTCCTATTTCTCATTAATAGTGTCTACACCATGTGCTAAGGACTAAACTAATGTCTATTTTCGCACAAGTCCCTAGTATCATATATGAGCATATTTACATCTCTCCTATGCTTGCATTACATACATGCTCCTTAATGTTGCATGACGCGATACGTACGATCATTATCGCATGTTGCGTACGTATAGATTATTATGCATGTTATTATTTTTATATGTGCATGATGCCAACTTATGATTGCTATATGATTATTTTTATAATCTAAGTATAAATTGCATGTTTACATCATATTACATGCTTACATCATTTTCTATGTTTACATCATGCTTCATGTTGACAAGCATGCTCTCTAATTTTATATTGCTTTAAGTATTTTGCTTATTGCGCGATTACGTCATCCATGTACTACGTCGTCATCTCCATATTAACATCATGTTACACGTTCACGTCACGTACCAAGATGACACCGCGTTGCATGATTACTTATTATCACAAGTATTCCTCTTATTGCAAGTTTTTATGAATAAGTCGTTAACTGCACATTGTTATATGTATACATCTGTTACGCTAACCTTGTGAATAGATTATGTACGTTCATCGGAAAAATGAAGATGGACGAATCTATGCTCCGAGCACTCGATTGACAAACAGGCCACCCCTGAGGTCAGTGTCGAACCTAAATTGGACGAATATCCTATCTTAAATAGAGTCAAGCATGGGTTTTGAACACTACTTGACTCGTGGGCAAGTGTTGGATATCTATCCAATTCGGGTTCATATTTACGTTTCGGACCTCGCAAACACGCTAGAACCACAGAACGGATCCTACCGCAATCACCCTGGGTCAAAACGGTCCGGATGCGCGTCGCACCTGGACCGGGGACCTCCGGATTTCCATAAGGCAATCTGGACTGGTCCGGATTGTCCGGCAATACGGACCGTGTCGAATGTCGACACGGTCCGGATTACCGACTAGTACTGCGTGTTTACCCTTGTTTTTACTATGTACGTGAAGTTAGTGCGCATATAGCCAATCTCGATGTCGGTAAGCGTTTTCCTGTATACCGACATCAAACTGGGCACAGTTCTCAGGTTCCCTATAAATAGGGGCCTATATCTCCCATTCCAGGGGATTAACTAAAAACTCTGGAGAATTGGCTATTTGTACTTTGACCTCTCTCTAAACTTTATCTCTCTAAAAATACTGACTTTAGAACCGGAGAGGGCACAACCAGCACCACCCCCCTCTCCATGCTGGTTATCGCCCGCTCTGCAGGACCCGGCGTATAAAAGACTGAGACGGAGATCAGAGTTAGTTCGGGGATCGAGATAAGAGCCAAAGTTAGTTCATGGATCGAGGTTCGAGGTCCCTGAAAAACAGTTCGAGATATCCCAAGTGGAAACGATCTCAACAGGACATAAGACCCGACGGGCCACCCTTACAACCGAAAATGGGAAGATCCAAAAAGACAACCCTTACATATGATAAAGCGATCAACAACCTTTACATATGGATATGGGAAGATCTATAAGGACAACCATTCCAACCGAAAATGGACATAAGACCCGACGGGCCACCCTTACAACCGAAAATGGGAAGATCCAAAAAAACAACCCTAACATATGATAAAGCGATCAACAACCTTTACATATGAATAGGGGAAGTTCTATAAGGACAACCATTGCAAAATAATAATAATAAAAGGAACGTAAGTTCTGAAAATATAGGCCATCCGAATAAAGCACACCATGTCATCCAAGCACAACACAGAAAGAAGTACTACAACAATGGAAAGCAAATCAGAGAATCTATCCGTGAAACAAGACC
Organism: Clarkia xantiana subsp. parviflora; assembly: GCA_036873135.1. NCBI lineage: Eukaryota > Viridiplantae > Streptophyta > Magnoliopsida > Myrtales > Onagraceae > Clarkia > Clarkia xantiana. The sequence goes on along the minus strand of JAPTYO010000012.1, from coordinate 9,736,706 downwards.
ATCTCCAAAACAAGCAGGAGGAAAACACAAACGCAACAATTATAAAAACACAGACTAGATGTATAAGCTCAACCGTCCTTCACAAGGGGGGGGGGGGATCATCCTCTCCAGCAGAAACTCGTGAAGGGACGGTAACCTTAGCAGCTCGAGAAGAAACCACAGCCTTGGTCTTGGAAGAACAATCGCCAACAGCCCGCCCAGCTGCAATCTTCTTTCGCTCCGCCCGCCTAGCAAGTTGGGCAATGACACCCATAGCAAGCATTGCATATTCCCCAAGCTGGTCAAAAGGGAAGGAAGGACAAAGAGCATGAATCTTCTTAACCATATTCACACTGAATGTGTTCATAATGCCCTGGCAATGCTTCTCAGCATGGGTGGAAAACTCCTTGGAAGCTAGAAAATCCTAGACTCCAACAGCTTTGCCTTTCTCAAGTCCAAGAGCCTCGCCCTCCTCCAACCCAAGAAATCTACCCTCCTCACGGGCATCTCAAAGAGCACTCTGCATCTTCAATTCCGCAATCAAAGCCTCATCTGCTCGGTCGGCACGAACATCATCAAGTTCCTGATGAAGGACAATCAAGCGGCTAGCCAGGGTAACCTCCGGCACCATGAGCTCCTCATTCTCCTCTCGCAACCGTTCTTCGGTGATTTTCTGAGTAGACTCAAGAACCTTCTGTGTAGACTCGAGCGTTGCAAACATCTCCCGAAGCATATCCCGTTCTTGACCCACGTTAACCAAATGAGAGAGCCAATGTTAAAAAAAAGAAGACATGCCCTAAAAAAGAAGCAAGGATCAAGATAAAAAATAAGACCGAACAAAACAAGGTAAAACATAATGTATGCACTCATGGGAGCGAATTGAGACAAAGCACCCTTCACGCAATGATGAATCTCCTCAAGGTCGGTGGGAGGAAGAGATTGATCGGTTGGAGGAATGATGGAGTTAATCATTGGAATAGAAACCTCCTGTATGGAAAGGGAAGCAGATAGGTCATAAAGTTGGCGATCAGCATTCTAGAAGGGCAACCAAGAATTACCCCTAACATCACCATCGATAGGGCGGATAAGATCCTCGGGAAAGATCAAGGGAAAAAGGAATGAGTCTGTCTTCTGAGCCTTAGAAACAAGGGTCTCTTCCTCCAAGCTAGAACTCTTTGACCTTATCTTAGCCAAGATTTGTATGGCAGAGATAGAGGGGGACCTTCCTGAAAATCAATAAAACACGGGTGAATACAACATAAGAAAAATAAGGAGAAAAATGAAAGAAAACATAACAAACCCAATACCGTAAGAAGGTTTCACAGCCACAAATGACAGTGAAATGGTAGTAGGAGTCTCAGCCACAAGCAAAGGAATATGAGAAACAATCGAGGTCTCTCTCTCGGAAGGAACATCCTCGTCAGCATCATCATCCTCCTGAAACAGGGAAGGCCGATATTGAAACCAACCTACAAGGCAAAGCAAGAAAGTTACAAGTATCAAAGACTCAAAGACTTGCATACCAAGGGTAAAACGCAGGGCGCCGTTCGAATCCCCATGACAGACAGCTCCTCTTCTTAAATGCGATGTACAGACCCGAAGGAGGCCGTCGTGTTCTCAATATATACCAGCTTCAGGGTTTGCCTTTCGGAAGTGGAAAGTTCGGAGAAGTCGGGACGCGCATCCGTCACCATGGGGGTATCTAGGGACCAAGAAACGTCCTGACCTTCAAGGAAAAAGTATTATTTCTCCCAATGGCCACTACCGCCCACAATGGCAAGGGCAAACCGACGCTTGTTATACCACTTAGTAGTTCCCAATGTCGAAAACCCTTTTTGGGACAATAGGGGGAATCGGGTAACTAGAGAATAAAACCCCGACTCACCACCGTGCTGGATGCGATAGAAGCACCGAAACAGAAGAAGAGAGTAAGTCCAATGTTTGCGATGGCACAACACCCTAAATCCAACCCAGGCACGAATGGCGGAAGGGGCAAGCTCGAGAGGATAAATCCGATAATACTGATAGAGCTCTCGAAGGTCAGCACAGTAAGGGAAGCAGAGTCCCGCCTTGATCTGATGAATGTATACCACCGACATCCCAGGAGTAACGGAGCTACCACCATAGCGGTATGACATGGGAAAGGGGAAAAATGATTTTCCCAAGCCAAACAACACAGCCAGCTTAGCATGGAAAAGATACACTTTCAAGTTCAACGAGTTCTTACTATAGGTCTCAAAAGGGAACACATGGTCACGAAGAAAGGTCAACTCATCATCAAGGATAGGCCGCAACTCGACCTCCGTATCTGACTCTGGATCAGAGGTCTCAGGGACATAGTCCGGATTCAGGTCAGGATGCGGAAAACGCCTTCCCATAAAAAACCTCTCATGCCAGAAGCGGACTATGGGAACATTAGAAGCAAGGTCATGATGGGAAGCCTTAGGAGAAGAAGGCTTACTCATTTTGAAGCAGAAACGGAATGACGCTTCTTAGCCCGACAAAAGACCCAAATGCACACCTGGCAAAGAGGAAGGAAAAACAGCGGTCCGTCAGGAAAAAATAGCGGTATGTTAGAAAAAACATTGGCCCGCCATAAAAATATAGCGGTCCGTCATGACACCATGTAAATCCATCAAGACCAACCAACTCAAGGGTACGTCCCTAAGTGCACAAAGATCAAATGCTTACTACGGGGGCAAAAGACACATGCATGGATGATTCTACTTGTCAAAGGGAGGGACTATGGTGGATAAAACATGGAAAACATCCCTAGAAGAGAGGACAAACAAGGTCATCTCAACATTGCCTAAGGTAATGAAGGGAATGAGCCAAATATCTTACGTAAGAGCATATATCATCTATACAATCAAGGGACAAACTAAGCATGGTACTAAGGCACCCGAACAAAAACACCTAACAAATTCCCAAGGGGGGCAATATCTATACCCAATGCTCACCTCAGAAATCCTCAAGCTCAACAACAAAGACAATCTTCCATTTCCAATCAACAATACACAATGAAGCAACTCAACTATCTATGGAAAAACCTTGGCTTTTATAGTAATCGATGGAGGACACAAAAGAGGGGAGGGGCTAGAAAATCGAACCTTCGAAGAAACAAAACCGAACCAGTCCAAAAAATCGGTCTGATACAAACCAGCCACCGGGAGACCCACGGCGGCCGGAGGATGCCGTCACCACCAGGAGGAGCTCCCGTCGTCGTCGCCGCCACCCAAGGCCTCGTCCGGAGCCGGCCTTCCCAGCTGTGCCACCCGCCATCGCCGCTAGGATCCCCGCCACCCAGCCACGCCGGACCTACCACCGGCCCCGAGTCCACCCGCCACGCCGGTCGGCCACCTGTGGTCCTTTTCCCCGTTTCAAACAGAACATCCTACCAAAATCAAACCCCAAAATCAAACCTAGAAGAGCTCCATGAGAAATGTGGTGACTTGATTGGGTTGATTGGGTGGGAAAATTGAAAAAAAGAGGAGGAGGAAACCTAGGTTGAAGAAGGGGGGAGATGTTCTAGAAAGGGAGGAGGAGAAAAAATGCTCTAGAAAAAGATGAAGAGGAGAAAATAATGAAGTGGTCCAAATACATGCTTTATAAAGTATATGGTATGGATTTTCTCTCCAAAAGCTCCATAAAAGGAGATACAAACAAAAGGACACAGTCCAAAGGATTAGTAAAACGAGACCAAGGTTCATAATTCTTACCCTCGTAGGATTTTATCACATAACATGGACTTGTTTAAATCTAACAAAAGCATTTTTTCCATCTATATATTAAGCTTCTCTAAAAACAGGGGGCATGGAAATCAAAACACGTCTCGAGCACTCGATAAAGGTCGGGATCACCAAAAGGCCTTCCTACAAAGACGGGGGTTGAAAATCATGACACTTCTCGAGAACTCGATAAAGGTCGAGATCGTCACAAAGGTACACCTCTCTTCCCACTTGGGAGATATTCTGCAGAAACTAGAGTCAAGAAAAGGTTAAACCATTCCTTGACTCGGGGCAAGTGTTGGATATACGCCCAAGCTATATAACTAATTGGACCCGATAAATGGGCCATAACCGAATATAATTCGAAAATTAGAACACGGACACCCGAGGCCCATCGCGTAGGCCTGGAGAACACCCTGAGTGGCGAAATCCACTCGGGAAGACCCCGAGTGAAAAGCCCACCCGGGGGAACCCAAGCAAGGGATCCCCTTGCTCGAGTAACCCGAGCGAGGGACCCCCTGCTCGGGTTACCCGAGCAATGCCTTAGGATTACCCCTTCGGGTACCCTCATCCATCCGGACGAGTCCCCCTCGTCCAGACCCCCACCCCCGGACAATATTTCGCCCGGGGCTTACCCTTTGAAGCCACACACTTACACTTGACCATGATAAACTCATCTACGGTCGAACCTGGGTCAATGGCACCTTATTTACGGTCAAGTCCAACTCATATTACGAAATTGCCACAACAGGACAAGAGAACCACTGGAACCGGGGCGGTCTGATAGAAACTCTATAAATAGAGAGTTCATCCCCTCATTTGAAGGTAATCACTCTCTCTCTAAGATCACCCTCTCTCTAGAAGCTCTCACTGACTTAAGCTTCGGAGTGGGCTTACAGGGACCCCCCCCCCCCCCCCCGGTGCCCTTTTGCAGGTAAGCGAGGAAAGGAGAAGGAAATACGGGAAGAAGAAGCCCACCGAGGAGAAGATCAGGAAGAAGAAGCCCATTAAGGAGAATATCGAGAAGAAGAAGCCCACAGAGAAGATTCGTGTGCAAACAGTAGCCATTTGGAGGGTGGTTGTGGCCCTTTCACTTATTTCCCGTTTTTGATGCGGCAGGAGTGTCCTTTATTTGTAGCCATTTGAAGGGTGGCTGTGGCCCTTTCTTTGTAGTCGTTTTGGTACGACTGAGACCCTTTTTTATTTGTCGTTGATTTAGGGACAACTGTGACCCTTTTATGCTCTCACAAGATTTGCATGAACACTCTCTTTATCTTTCTATAGCCGATTAAAGGGCGGCTGTGACCCTAAAGAAAAATGAGTATATTTTTTTCAGCTCGCTTTTTGCCATGACTGCCCATGCGGGTTTTCAATCATGCCCCTCTCCCTAACTTTTTCCTAGGTCGCCTTTATAGGTTTTCAACCTAGCGAGAATTTATTTTTTTCTTTTTTTTTTTCAATTGAAATGAAAATTTACAAAAACTAATTAACAACAATTAAGTACATGCCCCTAGCGGCAGATTAAAACTTCTAAATACACATTACCTTTTTCTTGATGATGACTCGAGTCAGAACAAGTTGATTGCGTCGATGTCTTAGGTTGAGTACCCTCTGATGGAAGACATAGACAATACTAATTTATTCTCTCAAATGCTTTGGTCATGCTTTATCACAACGGGGATGCCCCATGGTCAGCACCCTTTGGGTTAGACACATGCTTGATGAATAGCCTGGTTGATGAACGTACATGGATGGTGTGAAACTTGGTACGGCAGGCCATCAAATGGTAACTGGAGCTTCAGAGGTATGGAAACTCTCCGGGACAAACTCGACGGTTGATATCAGAATGGTCAGCAAGCAAAGGGCCGTGCGCAAGATGTGCTCTTCAGGGGCCTCGATTTGAAATGATTATCAGTCATGCAAAAGAGTAGAGAGATGCTCAAATTTCTTGGATAAAATTGATCACGTCTTCTCATACTTGGGTTTTAGATATCTTTAACGGCAATTTGCTCCATATGTGAATGGACTTGCTGCATGTTCCGACTTTTTTCTCCATCTGGCGGTTGTGCTCGATCTGAACGGGAGATGCCCTTTGGATATCACTGACCGGTTTAGACCTCACCGTAAAACGGATGTACGGCTTGGTTCTGGGACGCGTATGAATTCCACACATGGTAGGTGGAATTTTGGCATGGAAGTTCTTTGAAGCAGTCATGTTTCACATGGTTGCGACCTCGTCAAAGTGGTCGTCTGATCTTCAAAAAGAGTAGGGACACTTAAATCTCAAGGAAAAAAATCAAGTACAATTCATCATACCTGAGTGTTAGATGTCCCGAGTACGCAATTTGTTCTTTCTGCAATTGGATGACTGCATGTAATTCTTTTTTTTTGTTAAACCATTTGGCCGACAAAACATAAATGTACAAGATACCTAACCAAGGGTACATGAAAAGAGTAAATGAAAAAATCAGTGTAGAGAATATGAGAAATCATGCATGATTTTTTTTTTTGAAAACTCTAATGCCATTCATTTCATAATTTTGATTACATTTCAGAACGAATCTAAACTTATGACCTAAGGTGTTTTGCACCATCATGAAGTTTACTGAGTTTGTTGAGTGCACTATCTGGCTCGAACGCAGGACAGATGCTCAAAACAATGTTTTTTCAAAAAGATTTTTTCATCCTTTGTTTAAACTCGAATAGTCGCACTCAACTGAATAGTTAAACTATTTTCTCAAAAAATAGAATCAAATCTTTTTTTTTAAACGCTAGCTCATGCGAAGATTGAGACGATCTTGCCGAAAAAAGGGCAATATATACACCTTGGATAAAAACGGATGACACTTTGAATTTTTTTTTTAAATGCTCATGCATGCTCAAAAGTTAAAGTTATACTGTTAAGAAACTTACAACTTACAACCAGTTTACTTGAATGTTACCTATGAAATTTATGTACGAAATGAAAAATCCAGGTAAAGTTTTTTTATAAAAAGAAATGCAAATGTAATGCATGTTTGGAATTAAAAGCTCAACAACTAAGAGAATATTTACAATCTATCTAAAAAATTTTTTTTTTTCCTGAAACAATGTCTATGAGATATACATGAGATGAAAGTTGTACAATTAAGAAAAATTACAAGTTACCTGAAAAGTTTTTTTTTTTTTGAAGAGAAAAAAATATCAATGCATCCTAGTTGCTCAAAATAAAAAAAAATCAGGTGAAAAAGTTTTTTTTAAGAATGCATATAAGGTGCACAAAAATAAATATAAGACGCAAACTTAAAAGTTCTACAACTACGAAAAATTACAATTTACCTGAAAGGTTTTTTCTGAAAATAATGCATATGAGATGCACGTTTTTTGATTAAAAATTCAGGTAAAATGTTTTTTTTTAAACAAAGAGCCCTAAAACTAAGAGAGTTTACGATTTATCTAAAAAGTTTTTTTAAAATCAATGCACATTGGGTGGATTATTAAAAATAAAAAAATTCAGGTAAATTTTTTTTGAAATGATGAATATGGAATCCACGTTGGAAATTAGAAGCTCTAATAGCTAAAGAAGAATGTTTTTTTTATTGCATACGCGACGCGCTAACCAAAATTACAACTTACCTGAAGATTTTTTTTAAGAAAAAAATAATGCGTATGAAACGCAAGTTTGAAATAAAAAAAATTCAGGTAAGAGGTTTTTTTTTAAAAAAAAAACGTATACAAAATGCATGTTCGGAAAGAAAATTTCTAAATGAGTAACTACTTAGCGGAAAAAGTTTTTTTTGTTTTTTTTTTTTTTGGTTTTTTTTTTAAATGCAGTGAGATGCATGCTTAAAAGTGAAAGTTACACATATAGAAAAATTTACAGATTACCTGATAACCTTTAACAGAAAAAAAATGGATAAAAAATTACATGTTAGGGGTTTAAAAAAAAGTGTGGCTTTGCTCTACAAGGTAGGTTCCACTGATAGGCTCCAGACAAGGTGGTTTCCTCTCCCCCATCATAGGGATCACTGGACCTTCACAAGAGAGCAGAGTTTTTCGGAGTCGTACTGGCGGCCCAGCCGCTCCGGTCGTACCGTACTAAACCTCCGGGGTTCCTAGTCGCCCTTGGTTTTAGGAATTTTTGTGATTATTCTAAAGTGGGTGTATGCGAATTCAAATAATGCCACAAAAAGAAAAATGTTAGCTGTAACTCTTAAAATATGTACTTGTCACACAAAAAATCAAAGTTAGAATGTTGAAGAAATAAAATATAAAAAACTCAAAAAACATGGCAATAAGCGAATATAATGAGCCCGAACCCTCTAAATCCTCAGCAGACTCGCCAAATTGTCAGACCAAAATCTGACCTAAGGTGATTTACGTTTTGAAAACGTGGATTTTTAAAGAGTTGCCACTAGTTAATTATAAGACTAACTAGAATCCTAAATTACCTAATCGAATAACAAATTAGACACCTAGGTATTAAATCGATCTACGATCAGAAATTCGACTTCGGAGGTTCTATTATGAATTAAAACACATTGAATTAATCTCGCCATTTTGGTACTCAATTCACTTAATTTGCCAATTTTTATATTTTAAATATATATTATCAGATTAGTTTAACAGTAGTTAAATCAAATTAAATTAAATTAAATTACATTGCCTAAAAATTATCGACTATTCTACAAGAATATGATTACAAATCCTAATAGAGATGAAACTTAAAAGCACTAAAACTAGCAAACACGATTAAATCGAAACACAACATAACATAATATATATTCACTCTCTATGATTAAACCTACATTATTTAATAAACTTAAACTAAAATAAATTTTAACCATTTAACTATACAACACGTGATATAATAATAATATAATAATAAAAGAATATATAGAATATAATAATGAAGATTTTGGAAAATAAAAAGAGAATATATAATGAAGAAGATTACAACTTGAACTTCCCTAAAATACTTGCAGAGATGGAGGATGTCGACAATGGTCCTAGCTAAACGGTGTTGGATCGAGGTGGTGCAAAGATGGTCGGCCGGAACCGGGTCGTGCGGAGCCGGTGGGCCGTGGCCAACGACAACTGATGCGACTGGATTGGGATAAAGCACGGTCAACGTCCAGACATTTGGTGGAGCAGCCAAACAGAAACGAAAAAGACAACGGCGTCCGGACGGCTTGGCTTAGGGCGGTGATTGGGCGGTTCGGCTTCGGAGGAAGCTTGGCAGTGTAGATCGATGTAGGACGCGATGGTGTGGTCGATGTTGATGAACGGAAGTCGAGACAGTAATCGTGCGACGGGCTCGGCGGTTCGTGGACTGACCGAACTCGGGAACGGGAGGGACTGGACAGAAGCTACCGGCACTGGTCTCCGACGGACGAAGATGGTGATGGCTAGTCTTTCCGATAGATGGTCGCTAGTGTAGGCTGGACTGGGCAGCAATGGTGAAGAAGACGATGGTAGTCTGCCCTTAAAAGAAGAAGAATAATAATTATAATAATAATAATAAAAATAAAAATAAAAACCAAACAATACATTAATAAAAATCAATCTGAACACTAATGCAATCCATCGTGAAAACCCAAAAACATGAATCTTTATTTATCTTCAGTGTCTTTTTTGTGTATTTCTCCTCCGTAACAATGTATATATACTACCATATATATATATATCTAGGTCTAGTCTAATTTGAGCATCACATATTGCTGATTTATTTTGCTAATAAATGCTAAATATTCAGAAATTTAATACTAAATATTCAAAAAATATTTTCTGTAATAAATACATAAACTATCCTAATTTTTGCAGGAGCCATTCTTGGAAGCTTCTTGACTTGTCATATTTAGATATTTCCTCATTTAGCGCGCCACATGTTACGCGTGTCATGCGTGGTCCAAAATTAGGTGTTTACACACGCTTAGATATATGTTCTTATTGAGCACACATATCCAATGACATTAATGATCATATTTTATCACGATTAGTCATATATATGTTTGCACTTGACATGTATGCACTTAGTCACATCAATGTTGACGTATCACTACATGCTTAGACATAGGCTCATTATTTGCATGTATGCATTCAAATGCATCACTACTAGTGTTTGTCCAACACTTGGAATGTTTTCCCATGCTATTACATGTATCATATATGCATTCATACGCATCAACTCTAGTGTTTGTTCAACACTTAGAAATTCTTCCATGATATTCACATGAGATCATTATTTACATACATGCATCTATATGCATTGTTGCTAGTGTTTTCTCAACACTTAGAATTTTTTCAATAATCATTACTTATGTACATACATATTCTTTATTACTAGTGTTTCACAACACTGAGAATTTTTTCCATGGTCCTTTTACATATAGACTCATGTGCATCAATGCTAGTGTTTTCAAACACTTAGAAATTTTTTATGACAATTGACACGCATGTATGTATTGCATGGAATGTCAATATTTTTGTTACATACTTAGGAGCATCCTCCTCACATTGCATTGTTGATACATGTGCACTCATCCATGCCAATACTCAAATTTTTACAAAGCATTTATGCACCTATGCCTTGCACAACACCATGTATGCACCTGTGTTATACATAATGCTTCATTACATGCCTAGGAGAGCCCTCTTCACATTGCATGATTACTACATGTGCACTCACTCACTCACATTGATATACGTATTTTTTACTAATTCTTTTACATATATTCATGATAGCACCACGTACGCACCTACGTTGTGCACCACACTACGTTACATGCTAAAAAATACGTCCATATAGGTATATACACTTATATAAGCATATGATTATAAACTTGTGACTTACCCGGAACTTGTGCATATTTGTGTATCTATGATTTCGATAAGTTTCACAGATAGACATCTCTACAAGAAAAGGGACAGACGTTGGGTAATAAGAACCGACAAAGACAAACTCAGTAAAAATGTAATATATCGCCTAAGGTCACAACTCGAGTTTAAATCCAATAAAAAAATAGAGCCAAGGAAGGGTTACACCATTCCTTAACTCGGGGGCAAGTGATGGATATACACCCAGTTGGACCTTATCAGGGCTCATCTACACTTAAACACGGCTAAAACCAACATGGATCCCCCGGCCAAACCAATTTGGTTAACACAGGACTAATCCGGCGCGAGACGCCGGACTAGCGTCGGCCCCGGTCGACACATCCCAATACTAGGCCCCCAAGATTCGGGTAATGCCAACAAACATCCGGACATCCACACGCCCGAATTACGCATTCCCGACCCACAGGCATACCTTTTCTCCCTATCCTCAAAGGGAATATTCTGTGGACCCTACCACTCTCCGGCGGACCCCACATGGCCAAATCCAAAAACTCTATAAATATCCCCTCATATTCTTCATTCAAGGTAAGTGAATCCTGAATGCTCTGACCTCTCTCTACTTTATCTCTCTAGAAACCGAGCTCTTACTTAAGCATCAGAGAGGGTTCGCCGGAAACCATCCCCCTCATGCGTAATCTTTTTTGCAGGTCTACGGGAGCATAAGGAGAAGGAGATCACATTAACGGATCAAGACCTCGAAGGTGCACTTTACGGACGAACCTCGACGGGCTTAATCCAACAGGGTAGATGTCCTAGCCTCTTATGCCATAAGTCCACGTCTCCATCTTTTATTAACTGCTTCTCCTTCTTCTGACTTTGTAAAGTTCTTATCCCTTCCTTCAATTTTATTGCATCTAGCACATACAAACCATCAAGGACTGCCCAATCCCCACCTTCCTCCCACTTAAGTGGTCCTAAAATACCACCAAGTTAGGAAGAAAAACGACAGAAAGATCTAGATCGCGTGCTAGTTGTGAGACTGATATAAGGATATAATGAAACTTTGGAGCATATAGAACTCTATCAAGAGTCAAAACCCCTAACTTACACTTGCCCACATGTGTGATTGGTGATAAGGTTCCATTTGGTAAATGAACCATCTGATTAGAAGAGGAATTGGGTTGTAAATCAATCAAACCAATCCTTATGACAGGTCATATGATGATTGGCACCACTGTCTATTATCCACTTATCAAATGAAGAGCTTGTTAAACCACAAAATGCTATACCTGTCATGTTTTCCTTTATATCACCATGAATTTCTCCTTTTGTAGACTGAGCTTGGAGGCTAGTAAGATACTTAGATGCTTGTGAGAGCTGTTCACTTGCAAATGTTGAGGTAATGAAGGATTAGAACCAGTAAATTGAGTTGAATTATTCACTGGTGGTTGATATGGAATCATCCGAAGTTGACGAGGAGCTGTCATTTTCTGATTGTTATCCAACTGCACATTGTTAGCTGAAGCTCTCTTATCTGCCCATTTCTTCATAATTAACATGATCTGGCACACCCTACTTAGCACAACATCGATCCTCTTTGTGACCCTTCTTCCCAAAATGATTGCAAATAAAGGTCTTATTAGGCAAAAACTTCCCAGATGATGAAGTCCCTGCATATAATGCTGATGTTGGTGACTTCTCACTCATACACAAAGCCATTCCATTTTCAATTTGTTCCGCAGACACATAACTAACAATCATCTTTTGATTCTCTTCTTGAACAAGCACTGAGTATGCAAAATTCAGAGTAGGCAGAGGGTGAATCATCAATAAGTTCGTTCTAATGGAAGCATATGTTTAATTTAGACCATTAAAAAATTGTATAAGGCGCTGCTTATCTTTGCTAGCAACAACTTGAGGTGATGCCAAGCACTCACCACACAAACGCTCATCATCAACTGCTGCCAATTAATCCAACAATATCTTCATCTTTTCAAAATAATCAGCAATAGCCAAATTCCCTTGTCTAGCGCTATACAACTCTCTACTCAATTGAAAAATCCTAACACCATCAATTTTGTTTAATATTTTCTTTAAGACCTTCCAAACCGCAAAACAGTGGTTGTAGGAATTCGAACTACATGCACGCTAAAACACACACATTAGTAAGACACGAGATCGTAACTCGGAGACGACACTTACTTGTTCGGTGTGACGGGCGTGCGGTTGCGGAAGCGTAGATCGTCGGCGGCGGTTCGGAATCACGGCTACGTGGCGGTATGCGTCACTTGATCGGATCACACCTCGGTCTCCACAGTTGATACCCTTAGACTAGAACTAGAGCAACATAGATGTGTAGGGAGTTGGACGTAGGAACTGTGAGCAGTTTTGTGATTTTTCCTCATAGGCCTCACATACGGCTCTATTTATAGGCACGGAGAGAGACGAGCGGTTACATACTTCCGGGACTCGACACTTCGGTCCCCGCTCTCTCCGTAACTCACATGAGCACCCTGTATGGGTGCATTTTCCTACATCTCCCACTCACACATAATAGGAGTGCTCAATGTGCCAGGAGACATACTTCTAACACCTCGTCCGTCTTTCATACAGGGCTCAACCGTGCGACCGGCATACTTTGCGAGAGCTAGTTGTTGTACATCTGTGAGGAGTGTACAACCTCCTGTTGTGGACGAACAACTGGAGAACCGTAAGTATGCTTGTACCCTAGATCATCGAATCTCATTTAGGTATATCTCAAAGATCTCGTTATTTATACCTTGTATTCACAATCATGACATGAAATCATGAATGGTCGACCGGTGAACACAATTCTAAAAGAGATTCCGTTGACAATCTTTCTCTTCTCACGATTCCTTCAACACCAACCCGACTCGCTTTTCTAGACATGCCCCGCCAGGCCGAATTTGTTGGTGGCCTTTTGGAAACACACTAAGCTAGCGAACATCGTGCCAGGTCTCTAGTCTCTGATCGGAGTCGTGAGGGTACACAATCCGGAACCTCATGAGGATCCTGGGTCTCACACTACAACAAGCTGAGATCATGCTTGTGTAAACTCGTGGTCGAATAATAGCACACGCGGTATGAAACGTGTGTCACAGCACTCTTCTCCTTTTCCCATGGAGTGTATGTCATTTGTCTCAAAGACAGTGCTGTGCGGATGTCTGTTCAAATGCCGCATGCATCTAAACCAGAGTCCACTAACTCCCATCCCGCTCTAAGGTAAACTATGTGGAACTTCATTCCACTAAAGTTATCAATGACCGTATGTCAACGAGCGACTTGTGAATTCGAGCAATTAGCTCTCTAACCATCCACTTGACGATTTTAAGCTCAAAATCTTGTCTCATCTCCCATTCGTCGCACAGACGTAACGTCCCCTAAGACGCGGAGGCGGTTACTCGTGTGAGAGAGAGTTAACCTCTAGTTTACCCGAAATACATTTGAAAATTCGAGTGAATGCATATAGCAATCATAATAAACATGTGTGTATCCAAATCAAACGTATTGATAAAAATGAACATCGTGAAGTGGTCATTGGGAAAAATAAAGCAAGCTATCTCGCTACCTACACAATGTTCAAGACCATTTGTCTTCATTGTGATCAAATGTCGATGAATTGCACGTATGCAAGGGCTTTACGGACTTACCGCTTATCCATCATTCATCGACTATCACTTCATGTTCACCATCCTGCATGCAACCATGCCTTATGCATAGTTATATTGGTCTATTGAATGTTCAAACATCGTTAGGATCCTATTCGAAAAATATTACAACACAATTACCAGTAGACTAACACTGAAGCAATAATGTGCATCATCCGGAATATATATAGGAACCTTATAGACCAAATCTAATCATCGGTTGCTGTTGCGAGAGCACTCTCGCATATAGTGAAGTTTGCACTCATTTCTCAGTATCTGATGGCCAGTCAGTAAGAAACATTTCCCTAAGGAAGTCGTTACTCCCACTAGGAACAACTTCACTATATTTTGTCATACACATGTACAACGCCTCAACAACCATCGTTCTCCGATCCTTGAGCATCAATCCAAGTCGAGCCATATGCCCGATTTAATAGTGGGTCTGGTGCACGTCACAACATGCACAAGACACCCGGCTGAGCTCATCTTAATTAAGACATTTAGCGCATCAAGTCATGACTTTTATACAGAGTTAGCTTATTGAGGTAATAATATGATCAATCACCCAAGAAACATATTCTCTCAGATGATCTCTTAGAAACACAATTCCAAGATTATATTGATTTATCCTCCAAATATCAAATAAGTTTCGTACTCATTTGATTAACTCTGTAACTACCAGTACGTACTACCTGTCGAGCACATTTACTCGACAAGATCTTGTCGATGTTTTAATGACAATCTTAGTCCGTAGTGACTAAAACATCTAACAAGACTAACACATCATCATTAATAATATTGTCTCGATGGAATAAAGTAGAATGCTAACGGACCACCATAGTCCAAAAGCTGCATTCTCATACCACAATATGGAGAAGTGCTTCAATTTCTACTTTGATATTTCAAAGGCAATATCTACATCCAAGATCAACGTGACTGGGTTCATGCGAATACAACACTCGCAATTATTCGAGACACATCTCAAATTTTCATGACTTTTAGGACCTCACAGATCCATTGTGCTTCGCGTCTTCCATATTGTCCTCCATTTTCCTTAAAGGGTATTTGAAGCCACAATAAGCTCCCACTAGGATTAAGAACATTTTGTACACGCTCCCACTAGAACGATAACCTTTACTCATTTCGAGTAAGAACATGAAAGTTCTTGCTCCCACTTGAACTAAGATCATGACCAAGATCATTTACATTCGCAACTGATGGTGAAGAAACACGAGCATGACGAGAAACACATTCAACATCTGCAACCTTGACGAGAAACATATTCAACATCTGCAAAAATTCTCCCACTCGAATGAAGTTATCTTGGTACATTTAGCTCAAGTACCCAAAAATGAGCCATAACCCACTTTTTCCTTTATAAGGATAAACATGTTCATTTCGACATCTTTTAGTTCAGGCACAGCTCCCACTTTCGGACGTTTTCCGGATCATAACTGATATGAAGTGGTATGCAACTAATATTCATGCACTTGATCAAGTTGACAAACATTCGTCTCGATATTAGGTGGGTCCTCCTTGTGGAGAGACCCGGATATTACCATAGGTAATGTATTATTAGACTAATGTTGTCACTAACTCAACCATATTCAGAAGCGTATCACCTACGTCTCCTAGCAACAAGCTTATGTTGCATAGTGCCAAAGAAAATAGACAACAGAATGAACTATCTCTTTATACGACGTATCTTTATAAGTCAAGTCGATGAGCTAACCACCGTCTTAACGTATATAAGAACCACAAGTTCTTTATCTATTTAATACATCTACAAGACTCGCTTAGCCATCTGTACAATATTAAATAAATATACAAGATACGTAACATATTTAATCATTCCCACATCAAATATGGGCTAGTAGATGTCTAATTTGACCCTATTCTGGTTGCCTCAAAATAAGGCTTCCGGTCACTTCGCTAGCATCCTTGCGACAAATAAATATTTGGATATATTGAAATCATTGCAAGACGCAAGTTCGATATACAATAAATCCACCGGAACTAACCATATATACACAAACTCAATGTCATGGAAACATCAATTGAACAACTAGGTCTAACATAAATAAAACTAAACATCGGCTATTCGACTAAACAGTAAGGCATTGAAAAACTCGGTTGTCTCATAGACATAGCTTGTTGATCCCAACATATTCGGCTGAAGCTCGAGTGTTCCATTTCCATCATGCTTTAGTCGAAATGTCGAAGATCAACTAAATCTTCTCGTCCAAGGCTCAATCCTGAGTCATAACTCAAAGGATTATAATCATATATCGATCAAACTAGAAACTCAATAGTCTACTAGTTTAAGCACCAAGACATACCTGACGCTTTGGAGCATTGCAATATTTCGAGTAGTGACCGATACGGTTACAACTATAGCACTTTCTCTTAGCCATTTGGACACAACGCGGACGCTTCCGCTCGCCAATTTCATCAGTCTTTTGTTTCTGACTAATTGACCTATCATGCTCATCCTTCTTACCACGATTCCTTCTCTTAGGCTTCCTTTGAGCTTTGGAGGAAGTCGCCATATGCAACTCAGCCAGAGTACTCTTACTCTTATGCATCTCCTCTTCTAGCTTTAGAAGTCCCTGAACTTCTTCTAGAGTGGCAACCCAATCAGAGCGGGATAACTGCATTCTGACATGCTTCCACGAATCGTGTAAGGAGTGAATTACAACCTGGAGTTTCTGCCTTTGAGTGAACATATGACCGGCGCGCCTGAGTTCAGCTATCATATCAGCCATATGTCAAATATGCAACTTCATGGAGTGTTCAGGATGCCTCTTATAGGAGGCTAATCTCATAGTTAGGAACTGTATCCTTTCTGTGGAATAGAAACCAAATTTCTTCTTCAAGTCGTCCCAAAGCGCCCTAGCACTCTGATAACCTTGAAATTCCTTGAACATACCATCATTCATAGCACTCAACAAAATGATGCACGCGGTGCGATTTTTCACTTTCCAGGCCTCGTAGGCTTTCAGGTCTCGCCTCTGCTGGGCCGTATTCCCCGCTTTAGGCTCTTCCATGTCATTGGATATGGTCTCCAGAACTTCTAGCTTTTGGAGTAAGTACCGCACTTTCTCCTGCCAGACCTCATAGTTATCACCATTCAACTTTAGCGCACAGCTAAGTTCGGCAACAATCTTTTGGAGAACTGAAGTCATCCTTTACACATAAGAGATAACATCATATCAGGATCATTCAACAAGGCATGCAAGAATCATTGTTCATTATACTTACACATGTTATACTCAACTTTCTTATTGACCGAATTAATTAAAGCAAGCATGCCCCGGAGTCAAAAGTTCACTATGTTCCCAATATTCGTCGGGGGTTCGTAGCCCATGTGACCACTAACCTATTGGTGCGAAAATGAGCAACAAATACTCACTAATGGAGGGCCGGACACATCCGAACCGTTCGGAGTTTCAAAACTCCGAAAATCGGTGGAACATCGGCAGAACCGTCTCAACGACGATGCCGGAGTCGGAAACCGAACCTTCGGCTCTGATACCAATGTAGGAATTCAAACTACGCACGCTAAAACACACACATTAGTAGACACGAGATCGTAACTCGGAGACGACACTTACTTGTTCGGTGTGACGGGCGTGCGGTTGCGGAAGCGTAGATCGTCGGCGGCGGTTCGGAATCACGGCTACGTGGCGGGATGCGTCACTTGATCGGATCACACCTCTGTCTCCACATTTGATACCCTTAGAGTAGAACTAGAGCAACATAGATGTGTAGGGAGTTGAACGTATGAACTGTGAGCAGTTTTGTGATTTTTCCTCATAGGCCTCACATAGGGCTCTATTTATAGGCACGGAGAGAGACGCGCGGTTACATACTTCCGGGACTCGACACTTCGGTCCCCGCTCTCTCCGTAACTCACATGAGCACCCCGTATGGGTGCATTTTCCTACAGTGGTACTATAAACCAATCCATGTTGTAAATGCATCGAAACAGATGTAGTCAACCAACCTTTAACCATCACATTACACCTATCCCATCGTATTTTTTGATTCTCAGCAACAGACTCTCTTAGGCATGTTCCGTCTATAAAACCTTGTTTGTTCTTGGGAAGCAACGCATCAAGCATAGATCTCGACCATACTTGATAGTTATTGCGTACTGTCGGTTGATATCCAATCAATTGCATCTCTGGAGTATCAAATGGATGTAAGTACATAGGATCTTGTGCAATCAGGTCAATCGATTGAACATAGCCACCTCGAGGAGAATCCCGACGAGTTTGATTCTTATCTTCCGGAGTCGTTTGATCCTGCTGATTTAGTCGATTCACACCCAAAGCTGGCCACACATTGTTGTCTGCCATTAAACCTCCCAATCTGTCGATAAATCTCGATCAACAAAATCTGGAAATCCTGCTCCGAATCGCAGTGGCGGTACCGCCTTGTGAAATACAAGCTTCCTAGCCAAACCTGAGATCGTCGCCGGAAAAAAGTGGTTATACACGCTCTGATACCATGTAAACTTTCTAGACCGGTCAATGCATTGACGATCAACTAACTGATGGATCAAAAATCAAAAGTTGTCAAATATATGGTACCAAAATTAGAAAAAAAAAATTTGTAAAACCAAAATTTAAAAATTATAAAAAATGTTGGACCAAAATGTCTATTAATCCATATTACTATTTGGGGCTGGCTAAAATGCAGTCGAGTTTATTTAATTGAGGATCAATCATAATTGAGAAGAGATAAAAAAATGTTTATTACACATATGTAATCTAATGGCTGAGAAATTAAGTTGAAATAAACTCAAGTTTATTTTAGCCGAACCTTACTATTTAGTAATTTCGATATGTTACAAATGACTCGTATGGGAGTTTGTAAAAATGACTAATCATTATGAGAAATGCCAACTAAGCCTATGAGTTATAGACAATTATGAGATTAGTTACAAAGATAAGACAAACAATAACAATAGCTCAAAGGGGAGTTATCGAGCCAAACGTAGGAAAATGATTACCATTATTGGTGATGGCCCATTAATGAATTGAGTGTAATGTGAAGGTATGTGGACGGCGCTGGCATGTTTAATCATTAAGTTTTGTTCACCCGCGTCATTAATTTCTCTAATATGTGTCACGTTGAACAAGTGCGAGAAGAAACATAATTTAAATGCAATTAACACGGTTAGGGTTGGATTTAATTGTAACTATTTTATTATCTACTAGTATGCATATCCCGTGGGGGCGCGGAATAAGTCGTTAAATCATAGGTCCTAAAAATATATTAAATAGAAAAGATATTTTGATAAAAAATATTGATTAAGTTTTGAACTTTCCGTAGACACATTTTTTATTTTGTAGGTTATGATGTAAAAATGAAAGATTTACATCCTAAGTTTGAGCTTACAGATTTTTTATTGTGTAGATTGTGATTTCGGGTTTCGGATTAACGATGATGTGGAAAATAGTATTTATAAATAGAGTTGTATTTGTTTAAGTTAATAATTTCTATTTAGTATTTAAATGAGATGTTAATATTTATGAATAATATATATATATATGCAATATTATATTTTTAAATTAAAAATTGAAGCAACACTTTATTCCATGAAAATCTAAATTCACTTAGAAATATAAAATATCATATGTATTTATGCTCATAACGAAGAAAAAGCTTATTACTATATATATATATATGATCAGAACAATATAACCTTCCTAAAAAAATCCTACGTAGTGTTTCTACTTTCTAGGCCTAAACTATGATATAATATGGGTCTAAATTCTAAAGTGTTCTAAACCAGCCCATCCCAAAAGAAACCCTATTAACCCTATCTCAAACTCAAAAGAAGCAGAACACAACTCACACGTAGTCAGCAGGAGAACTGAGGCTGATAGATGTTGATCGACTTATAATGGTTCAAGATTCTAAGAGCAAAAGCTGAGCCACCGTGACATGCGCGGTCACAAGATGGTTCCATTTAGTGCTTGAATCGCGGCGGGTGAACGGCCAACGGGCGGCATGCGAACTGCTAACGGGTGGCAGTCGAAGGGCCGGTGGTCCGTGTTTCTTTCCTCATCGCCGTTGTTGCTAGCTTCTCAGTTCAACCATTCACCTGCCATGTAAGTACATCCAACCAATCCAAGTTGTGGTGATTGCTTGATCTAAATTTTTTTCCCGCATTGTTCTGAATAGGATTTGCTGTATATATAGCAAATAATTTACTTTCCCAAAGAATATAAAAAACAAATTTGACTTTTTTAGGAAATTGAGCAGATTTCTTATCTTGAAGAGAAGACATTCGTACAATGAATGAGTCGCTTGGGAATTCGAGGATAAGTCGTAGAGTCTCATCTGAGTAATCTAGTAATTGATGGCCTTGGAACTAGAAACATCTATTTTATGTAGTCACGCTTTAGCTCTATTGTTTGTTGCTATTCCTTCTTGCTGCGATTCATTGTTTACTTTCAGCTCATATATAAACTTAAATTCACGCCCTCAGCTCTGCATCGACAGGAGCAACATTAGAAACCCCAGCTCCAGGATGCTCATGGTGGTCTCTTTCTATCTAAAATTTAATATTTATAGATAATTATTATTTTATTGAAAACATTGAAGATTAGGAGATCATTCCACCGTGCTAATTTGGAGAGGGCCTATCCCGTTGAAGACACTGCTCATAACTCTTCTCATGTCGTCTTAAAATGAGACACATGTTGATGGTTGTTAGTTATCCTTGCATCATCAATGACATGCATTGAATATGATTTTTTAGAATGTCGGTTAATGTGTTTTGACCAATGACAGAAGCACTGCACATAAGATTCGTTTTATTTGTCACTATCAATTTTATTTATTATACATGAGAAAAAATCTATATATATTATAAATTTTGAATAAAAGACAATACCAGAGTGAATGTGGAGCTGATGATTTTATTTTTTACATTAATTGATGCATTTATGACAATTAAGCTAAGAGTTTTGTAGTCATTAATCCATAGCATTGATGATTGCATTAGGGAGTTAAGGGTTTTTAAGTTGCAATTAATCGCAATTAAAATTTCGCTGATTTCGAACCGTTCAAGATTCAATGTATGCAATTAACCGCAATTAAAATTTCAGACCGTTCAAGATTCAATGTATGTAATTAATCGAAATTAAAATTTCGCTGATTTTTAACAGACGCATGACGTGGAGCCGGAGAACGAAGATACCAGGCGGTACGGGCGGCTGATAGACTCAGTGGTAGAGTCATCGAAGCCTTATCTGTTGAAGAACAAATGCTTGACACGGATCCGACGACCAAATGTAGCATCCGGTACGGGCATCTAAAATTTTGAATTTGCGCAATTGTATTTTATGGTTCAAAATTTTCAGTATTTCGTTTATTTTTTCAAATTTTAGACTGATTTTATTTAAAAACAGTGTTTCAACATATTACAAATAATCAATATAAATTTCATCGAATATTAGTTGGTTAATTATACATATTTGGTAAGTCACCCCGCGCGATGCGCGGGAAATGCACCTAGTATAATATTAAACCATATAGCCATTAAGAAGACCATTTATAAATAATGAATTTTGATGTACAATGCATGCATGCATATATTATCCTATCTTAGAGAACCTCCAAGAGTGGATTTTCTAACTAAGCATATTTTTATTGGTAAATACGAAAATAGGCACGCGAAATTGAAATTTTCAAATCTGAGCAAACCCTTGAATGGGAATCAAGGGTTTGACCAAAAGCTTCGGTCAAACCCTGGACTCCCATTCGAGGGTTTGACTGGAGTTTTCAGTCAAACCCTTGACTCCCATTCAAGGGTTTGACTGAAGACTTCAGTCAAACCCTTTACTAGGAATCTCGACTTTGACCTCGATTTTAACCCAAATTTGACATTAAAAAAAATTTAAATTTCAACATTAATAAAAACGATTTAAAAAAAAATATATCCAACATATAAATTTAGGATTTGAAAATAAAAATCATTTAAACATCTAACATCCCAAAATACAAACCACGGAATCTTGTTCCTACAAAAAAAAAATATATATATATATCCAATACGACACACAATACATAATAGATAATCAAGGTCTCCATATTGGCCCACCTTGTCTATCCCGCTTGGTCGCCCTCCCACTCCTACGTCCTCTATCTAAACCTCTTACAGTTCTTATCTTTGATGGCCTAGAAGTTTCGGTTGGCTCCTGAGTGAGCTGAGACTGTAGATGCACAGTATCATCTAGATAACTTTGATCATCTGAATATTCAGCAATGAACTGGTCACACATGTCATTGTCATTTTCTTCATCACCCGGAAAATCATGATCAACTTCTTCTAGGATACGGTTGAACGACCGGAGACCACCTGTAATTTCATGCGCGACGCGACACATAGGGCCGGCAATGGTGCGGTGAAAATCAAATAACCATGGTTATTCGCACCATTTACCGCAATGGTTAACCGCACCATTATGGTGAGGGGCGGTTATGGTGATGAATCTTGTAACCGCAATGGTTATGGTTATGGTTATGGTATTCAGTCCATAACCGCGGTTATAACCATCACCTCTATATATATAATATTAATATATATATTACTAATACTTATATTATTATATATATATATATATATACATTATTATTATACTTTAATTATTAGTCAAATATTATAATTCTAATTATTATGTTCTCTGTCCCACCAACCATTTTTTTGTCTATATTTCTTATTATTTGTTAACCACAATTGGAAGTGAGAGGCGATTGAAGATGTGTTTTTTAATTAAGTGAAACAGTGAAGTTATGTTTAATTTGGATTTCGTGTATGAAACAATGAATGTATGTTTACTTTTCTTGTATGAAACAATGATGTTGTATTAGTTTGAATGATCGTGGTTAAATGGTTTAATCGTGGTTAAAAACCATGGTTATGGTTATGGTTATGGTATGAAGAATCATAACCGCAGTGGTTATGGTTATGGTTATGGTATGAGTGAAAAAAATATGGTATGGTTATGGTATTAGTGCTATTCGCACCATACCCTCACCATCGCCAGATCTAGCGACACACTTCAATGAGACCAGTCACATCATCTGCAATTTCTTTAATTCCCTTCTTCTGAATTTTTCTCGTGAGCCGAGTAGCTTGTTCAAACTGTCTTATCTGATTCATTACAAGAAAACAATCAAACTATCAATAATCAATTTTAAGACAAACAACTAACAATAAGCAATTCTAAGACAAAACAACTATTTATAAGCGATGTTAAGAAAAACTATCTGTTAAATATCTGTCCAATTCGGGTTCGTATTTACATTTCGGGACTCGTAAAATATCCCAAAAAACCCTTTTACAGGACACCTAAGTCTAAAAACGGTCCGGGATACGCGTAATTCCCGGATTGTTGGACTTCCGGATAGCCCTAAGGCGATCCGGAGGTCCGGATTGCCCTAAGGCAATCCGGACCCGTCCCGGATTGATAAAACAATCCGGATAGGTCCGGATTACCGTTTTTACCTCGTACGCTCACCCCTATTAAATTGCCAAGTGCGGGAATTCGGTGCATACATAGTCCGCCTTGATGACGGTATACGTCTTCCTTACATACCGACATCAGGTAATTCCAAACTGGGCATGATCCTTAGGTTCCCTATAAATAGGGGGCCTAGGTCTATCATCTGGGATAATTCCCTCACTTTTGGACTTGAAATGCTCTGACTTCTCTCTAAGGCTTTCTCTCTCTAAAAGTGCTAACTTGAGCGTCGGAGTGGGCCCAACCAGCATCCCCCCCGCGCTGGTTACTGCCCTTCGTGCAGGTCTAGAAGATCAAGAGTCCAAGGTTGAGGATCAGAGTCCCGCTCGGCGATTGTGTATTAAGGATTGCGGCGTTCCCGTCCCTATACATATATCTCGAGCCCGATCGTGAAGGAAAAAGCCCGAAACAACCCAAGTGGTGAAGCGAACCCAACATTTGGCGCCGTCTGTAGTGATTCGAACAAAAAGCCGTGCTGCAATCCATGACAGGAAGACGGCCAAAGAAAACGGGTGTAAGAAGGATGAAACCAACGAGAAGTCAACCAGGACCTTCTCACATGTCGGACGCAGAATCCACAGCTTCGTCCATTTCGTCCGCAAACGCCCCTCCTACCCAGTTCATGCCAGAAGATCAGAACAACGTGCCTCCGCAAGAGCAAGGAGTAAGGGTGGATCAAGAAATTCCATCAGGAATGCCAGCTGAGGCAACACAGCAACCAGGCAATGCAGCCAACATGCCTACAGTTACACCGGCAATGATGGTGGCATTGGAAGAACTTTTGGCTCTCAAGGAGATCTTAAAGAATCAAGGATATGCTGCGCCTCCACCACCCTCGCGTGATAATGAACAGGCTGCTCCAGCCAGAGAAGCGTCATATGATGCCAACAAGCAAAAATCGCAACACCCAGGTGGGGTAGGAGATTCAGAAGATGCCTATCAACAGACCAGGCGGGAGCCAGCACGTTCAGGCACTCCGAGCGTTGGCATGAAGCAACAAGGAGTAAGGTGGAAACAGCATCCTGTGAGCAGTTCACAACGCCCACACAAGGAGGACAGCTCTAAAACAACAAGCCAGGCCGGCAGAGGCAACGAGAGGTGGAGGAAACCCGCACAAGAAAACGACATCCCAATCACGAGACTCTCGGCTAAGGCCTTGGAAGAGATGGTTGAGAGGAAAATGAAGCAATCGAAGATGAAAGGAATGCATGCCCTAGAAGAAAATGCATCGCACCCATTCTCGGATGAATTAGTGCACAGTCACGTTCCAGATGCCCTCTACAGAATTGGCGGTGAAAAATATAGAGAGAAAGGAGATCCAATCGAGCATGTGCAGCAACATGAAGCGTCTCTACTAGGACGAACAGACAACCCGCATCACGTTGCCATGACATTTGCTAACACTCTCGTCGGAACTGCCACACATTGGTTCTTCTCACTGCCATGCGGAAGTGTCACGTCATGGGCATATCTAAAGGCAAAATTCATTCAAAGATACATGGGAAAGCGCACACTTTTTAAAGGGCCAAACGCGTTGAACGAGGTGACACAGCAGAACGACGAGTCATTAGCAGATTATTACATCCGCTTCAATCAAAACATCTCAGACATTCAAGGAAACATCACTGAGGGAGAAATTGTGTGCGCCTTCGTTGCAAATTTAGGCCGAAGAGGACATGCCCTGGCTGAAAAGATGGCAAGGCGCCCAACTGAGACGCTTGAAGAATTGACGCCGAGAGTAAAAGAATTTGTAGATCTGGATCGATTCAGAGAACAACATAAGGCGAAAGTTAGTGCAGCTCGCGCTAAGGAGAAGCAAGCAAAACCTCAGCAAGGCCCGCAGCAAACGAGACAATTCCAGCCCCACAAGAGGCCATATCAACCCGAGTTCCAAAAACCAAAAAAAGTGAACCTGGCAGAGTGCGTTCCTTTGAACGCACCACTTTCCATAATCCTGAAGAAGATGAAGGAGGATAATATGTGGAGGGAGCCAGCGAACTTCCGAAAGGGGCCACTGGGAAAACAGGAAGATAAATGGTGTGAAAACCATGAGGTCTACGGCCATGAAACAAACAGCTGCGTCAGCTTGCAGTTTCGCATAAACAACTTCATCTTTAAAGGGGAGCTCAAGCAATATGTCGACCAAGGCGACAAACGACAAAAGAAGAACCATGCAGAGCAACCCGGAAAGGGAAACAAGGGAAAGGAGAAAGTCAACGAAAACTCACCGCCGCCAAAGTGTGGTGTCATCAACGTAATCCATGGTGGTCCAGCAGCAGGAGGTAGCGTTTCTAACGCTCGAGATGTCTATGCCTCACAGCTGCAAGTTCTGCCAAAGTATAGGAAGAGGCGACAACCGGAGAAGGAAGATATAATCACCCCGTTCTCAAACGCCGACAAGAAACACATAGTGTATCCCCATGATGATGCTTTGGTCATAAAAATGGACATCAATGGTTTTGACGTGCAAAGGATTCTGGTAGATGGTGGGAGTGCTGCGGATCTACTACATATAGAGGTGCTTAAAAAGATGGGAAAAAAGGAAGCTGATTTCTCGCCGAGCACGTTTCCATTGGTCAGTTTCGCAGGAGCGGCAACCTATCCATTGGGCATGATTACGCTTCCAGTTATCCTTGGAGACGGGTGGAAAGCATTGCATATAGATGTCACATTTGTGGTAGTAGACAACCTGGGGGCATAAAACAGCATCCTGGGGAGAACAACGATCAACCCACATGACATTGTGCCATCTACAACTCATCAGAAAATGAAGTTCCTAACTCTGCACGGAATTGGAGAAGTACTAGGTGATCAGACTGCCGCATGAAAGTGCTATATTAATGCCCTAAGGAAAATGAAACAGGTGTCAATCGCCATGATAGGAGTTGGTGCAAAGAGAAAGCTATTCGCCTCGAACGACAATGAAAAAAGAAAGAATGAAAAGTTATCTCCAAGGTCCGAACTAAATAGGATTCTTTTTCCACCTAAGCGGAGTGTGCTTGATGTTAAGCAGGGAGAAGAAGAATCCATCATCTCCTACTTCCAAAGGTTCGCTCAAAATGCAACTGCACTGAGAGCAAGCAAGAAGGACGTCATCAATGCATTTTTCCTGAACATGAATGCATCAACATTTTTGCTATTTGGAAGAGAATTTGGGTGGCGCACAACCAAGACAATGGCGTGCTTAAAAGACAAAATAGAGACTGCGATCTCTTGTGAGCGTGAGTTGGGATGGGACACACCTCTCAACACAAGTGAGGAAGCTCAAATTCCAAGGAAACCAGAAGGCTCAAGCACGGATTATACCGACATCTTCACACCTTTGAACACAGAGGTGGAGGAGATATACGTCAAGCTTCTGGAAAACAAGCTTCCAAGACCACTTGAGCCCGAAACCGCCTTCTTAGGCAGGGATGTTGAAGAATGGTGCCAATATCACCAAACTTGGGGGCATAATACCAATGGTTGTTTAACCTTGATGATGGAGATTGAAGAATTTATCGCGCATGGAGCTCTGGGAAGCTATGTCGCAAACAACAAACGGCTAAGATATATCTAAAGGAGATAGACTTTCCACTTTTAATCTATCATTTTCAGTGCACCTTTAGGAATATAAGTGCAATTCATGCCTTTGTAATCAGTAGTATTTCGGAAGAAGCGGTCAATAGACACCTTCCCGCAAAGTCATTGTAAACGCGACAAATATCTAATGATGGTCAATTTACTTTCGTAGGTACATCTCTACATTATGCATTATACTCTGGAATAACATCAAGTAAAAAACAACGTGCATACTACTCATAATCATCACGCCACACAACTTATAATTGGCGACTTCAGCAAACGCATCTTCAACAAATTCAAAAGCAATATCATGCAATATTCCAAAAAGTGACATGGTGCAATATCCTTCTCAAAAGGACAATACCCATGATCACATCTATCAAAAATAACATGTTGCGACATCCTTTCCAAGAGTGCAAACCTCATGTTTACTTCTAAAAATGACATGTTGTGAAGTCCTTCGGGCAAATCCTCATGTTCATAAGTCATTCCCTGAATTAAAACAGGATGCGGCAAATGCAATGATGGGACTGATCACCCCACTGTGGCGGGAATCCTCTTAATAGACGGCAACCCCACATACTCAAAGTATGCATACTCTCTTAAGAGTTCATACACCATGAAGACTTAAGCCCGAAATGGGATAACTTCATGTTATACGCTTTTTAAAGCAAATCTTATACAAAACTCATCAAATTTACAAGTCAAGTCTTGTATAACGTTATCTTGCTCTTTAGCATTTAACGCAACAACAGCAAAATAAACAAGAGGAATTTTGTAACAACGTCGCCTTAGAGTGGAACTAAGAGACGGTATAAACATAAGTCTTGCTTCGTCAAAATGACACTGCTACATGTTAAGTGCCAGTGCCGAGTGCCAAGTGCCCGCGCCAAGTACATTACTACTTACAAGTACCCAGCATACACATCTTGCCATACCTTGGATTCTAACCAAGAAGGGCACTCATACGGACATCATGTTCATCACCTAAGGATACCTATCCTATCTTCCAAGTCCAAAGCATACGGACAACATGGATACTCAAGGTATGAAATATTACTAACAAGGTATCACATGATTTTTATTATTGAAAAACAGGTCCAAAGGACGAAGTTCCATACAAAGCAAAAACATAAAAAAAAAAAAAAAAAGATTTGGGCAAAAGCCTCAAACATATCATCACCTCCAAGGGACTAAGACAACATGTCCAGAAAATCAACACCAAGTTCAACATCAGCATTGTCGTATCCAAAGGTCAAGGCAATAAAAGCCGCTTCAGCTGCCTTACGTTGCAAATCCGCAACATGGCCAACAGCAAAAGAAGAATAAGGACCCAGCTTGTCGAACGGAAACCCGGGGCAAGTGCATGTACTCTGCCAATGTAATCTTTGGCAAACTCATCAACCAAGGGTGCAAGATCCGCTTTAGCAGCAGCAAGGACAGCGGCAGAATAGGCAGGGTACTAGCATACTCAGCCAATCCCTTCTCAACACCCGCTATGTGTGCCTCGTCACGAACGGAAGCAAGCGCGGTATCATGAACACTGTTGTTCTCCGCAATTTGCTGCTTGATAGAAGCAATCTCGGCCTCAAGTTGCTCTGCATGGACACGGCGAGCAGCAATACACGCATGAATATCGGCAACCTTGGAGTTCAAATTCTGCACTTCCTCTTCAGACTGTGCAAGCTCGCGGGAAACTGTACTGCACTTTCTGATAACAGCCTTCCTCTCACTTACAAGCTCCAGCACGAAGGAAGACATGTTCATCATCCTTGAAATAGCCTAAGTGTAACAAACAAGGCAATCATGTTCAACAACAACAACAAAGCATACGTGAATATCAGGAATGCAAAGAGTTAAACTAAAATCTACCGGTGCAAATTCAGCCAGGCTGCTCTCAACGTATGCCTGTGCCTCCTCATCAGTAGACGGTTTGACATCATGATCGCCGGGAGGAACACATCTTTGAAGCACACGCACACCAACTCCTGGAGTGCTAAGTTTGGAATCCTTTGGGAAATGAAGACTTCCAGCGGAGAAAGGTGACCAGTTTTCTCCGGAAACGTCAATCCCGTCAGAAAGGATCAAATCATCACGCTTAATACGTGGCAACGCTACAATAAGAACAAAGTAAAACAAAGAAGAAATTAGCAAAATATACTAAGTACAAGGAATATGTCAAGTAGAACAATGCATACCTCGGCGGGAAGGGCGCTCCTCCTCGGGACGGTCCCTCGACCGGGGGGCAGAAGGCGCTATCGTGCGACTCTCAACTCTCTTCCCTTTATCACAAGAAGGAGCTGGAACAGCTGCACTCGGTTTAGAACGCTTCGGGTCACTCGAGGGACACGCCCCCGCGGCAAATCTCTTGGGAGGAACACTAATGGCAGGTACCGCAACAACCCGCTCAATCACATGCACGGAGTTATCTAAAGGAACAAAGACAACGTGGATATAACAAAACTTGAAAAAATCAGTAAGTCAAGCGAAAAGTATAAGAAGACGCCTCACTTTTCGGTCCCTTGCCATGATCATGTCCAGAGCCTTTAGGAATAGTGGGGGCAACATTACGAGCACGACGCCCAACAGGCATGTTGTCACGAGCATTAGCTTTCTGCATTGCAACATAATACAAGTTACAAAAGAGATCAACATACCAAATCTTCAAAATGAAGTATATGAATCCCGGCATCAATCAAATCCTGATCTGAAGCACGCAATAGACAACGATAACGGCGCTCTTGTTGACATTGAAAGATGATCTTCACCGCCTCCCTATCATCCAAGGAAAGGTCAGAAAAAATAGGAGCCGGATCAGCCTTCTCCACGCTCTCAACATCCCAAATAGTAGCGACATCGCATACGAAAAAGTAGTGGTGTTGCCAATGGGAACCAGAACGATCAGCGGGGGCGGCTAGACGTTGTTTGTGATCCCACTCGGCATCCCCAAGACCAAGCTTCTCGAAGCCCTTATCTTGCAAATTCGGTCAACGCATCTTCATCCCACATAATCCCGTGGCGTCTGGACACATCAGTTGATAGAAGTATCGGAAAAGAGTGGTAGAATAGTGCCAAGATTGCTTATGGAACAAAACTCGAAAGCAGCTCCAAACACGAAGGCCAGCAGGAGATATGCTCAAGGGTGATATCCGGTAATAGCAACAAAGATCCACCAAGTCAGGATAATAGGGAAAGCGCAGACCTTCCTTAATCTGCGAAGTATAAATTGCGGATAGATCACTTGGAGGAATAGTAACTTGCCCTTTCTCGGAGTCCGGAAGCACGTCATAAGGAAGAATAGCCTCCAAAGCAGAATCAAGTCCACAACAAGTCGCGTATAGCTCAAACATGTCTTCGTCAATATAGTTGAAAAAATAACTCACATCCCTCGTCGTATCCTTAAGAGACTCAACTGTGTTGATACCTGGCTCGTCACCAACATCAGGACATAATGTCATTCGCGGAACGGGGATAGAAGACTTACTCATGATAACCACAGCAAGAAGACTAACTCTGAAAAGAAGACCGCGTAACTCGGAATCCTGAAAATTACAAGTAACAAGTTAATCAGTGTGCAAGCTCTATGTATGTACATACATGTCGACAAGGATGCATGTCGACAAGTGAAAAATATTTTCTAAGTGTTTACATGTACGTACATACATGTCGACAAGTGAAAAATATTGTCTAAGTGTTTTTATGTACGTACATACATGTCATCAAGTGAAAAATATTTTCTAAGTGTTTCCATGTACGTACATACATGTCGACAAGGATGCATGTCGACAAGTGAAAAATATTTTCTAAGTGTTTTCATGTACGTACATACATGTCAACAAGAAGAAAATATTTTCTAAGTGTTTCCATGTACGTACATACATGTCGACAAGGATGCATGTCGACAAGTGAAAAATATTTTTTAAGTGTTTTCATGTACGTACATACATGTCAACAAGAAGAAAATATTTTCTAAGTGTTTCCATGTACGTACATACATGTCGACAAGGATGCATGTCGACAAGTGAAAAATATTTTCTAAGTGTTTACATGTCGACAAGGATACATGTCGACGAGTGAAAAATATTTTTTAAGTGTTTTCATGTACGTACATACATGTTAACAAGAAGAAAATATTTTCTAAGTGTTTCCATGTACGTACGTACATGCCAACAAGGGTGGATTGCATACATCAATTAGCTACTATCGACTTCTACACAATGCCTCTTGAATATTCCTACGACGCTTATTGGTAAAGCTCATCCGACAATATCTATGCTATCATCACCAACATACAACCATGGACGGCCATGTATGTACGACTACCGATCATCAATATCGAGCATGCTAGAAAAACAACTAAAGCATGGGAAAACATGTCAACAATGGACGCTATGCATAAGGGAAGTATAACGATTCATTTACACTTTTCTAAAATTTTCAGCACTTAGAAAAATTTTGGCGATTTAGGGCTAAGTATTCTAATGCATTTCATAAAACACCTTGTATGCATGATAAGATGACTAGGTACATGGTGATTTCAAGTCTAAATCAAGGCCAAACGAAGTCACGAAAGGTCTAGCCATATACGAAATTAGACTCACCGACACGAAACATGTCCGAATTGCTACTCGCCCTCACCCGAAGCTCCAAGCGCCGCCGCCGTCCGCACGCGCCGCCACCACCACCCTCACGCGCCGCTGCCAATTGCCTCACGCGCCGTCCCCCTTTGCTTCACGCGCCGTCTCGATTCCCTCCTTGCCCGGATTCGATCTTGGTCGATGTCAAATATGATGAGATTACTCCAAATTCACACTTCCATGAATTCACTCTTCTTCAAGAATGGAGAGCTTCTTGAGGATTTATCTATTAAGGATGTTAGATAATGGGTATTCTCTCTCCTAATTATCATTAATAGTGCCTACACCATGTGCTAATGACTAAATTAATATTTATTTTCATACAAGTCCTTAGTATCACATACTTGCATCTCTCCTATGTTTGTCTTACATACATGCTCTATAGTATTACATAGCGCGCTTCGTAGATCGTCATGCATATTGCCTTTATACGTACATAATACAAATTCATGATAGTCGCGTGATTATTTTTATAAATCTAAGTATGAATTACATGCTTGCATCATTTTACATCATGCTCCATGATTACATACGTGTTCTCCAATTTCATATTACTCTAAGTGTTTTGCTTGTTACAAGATTACGTTATTCATCTACTACGCTATCATCATTTACGTATTGACAACGTGTAACACGCTTATTTCATACACCATGATATTATCATAATGCATATCATTGTACGCATATTGTCCGCTACGCTAACCTTGTAAACAGATTGCGTACGTACGACGAAAAATTAAAAGTTGGTCAAATTTAAGATCTCAACATTCGAATTGACAAACAGGCCACCCCGAGGTCAATACCGAACCTAAATTGGACGAATATCTTATATTTGAAAAAGAGTCAAGTACGAGTGTTTGAACCACTACTTGACTCGGGGGCAAGTGTTAAATATCTGTCCAATTCAGGTTCGTATTTACATTTCGGGACTCGTAAAATATCCCAAAAAAACCCTTTTACAGGACACCTAAGTCTAAAAACGGTCCGGGATACGCGTAATTCCCGGACCGTTGGACTTCCGGATTGATGATAGCAATCCGGACCTCCGGATTATCGTTTTTACCTCGTACGCTCACCCCGATTAAATTGCCAAGTGCGGGAAGTCGGTGCATGCATAGCCCGCCTTGATGACGGTATACGTCTTCCTTACATACCGACATCAGGTAATTCCAAACTGGGCATGATCCTTAGGTTCCCTATAAATAGGGGGCCTAGGTCTCTCATTTGGTATAATTCCCTCACTTTTGGACTTGAAATGCTCTGACTTCTCGCTAAGGCTTTCTCTCTCTAAAAGTGCTAACTTGAGCGTCGGAGTAGGCCCAACCAGCATCCCCCCCCCCACGCTGGTTACTGCCCTTCGTGCAGGTCTCGAAGATCAAGAGTCCAAGGTTGAGAATCAGAGTCCCGCTCGGCGATTGTGTATTAAGGATTGCGGCGTTCCCGTCCTTATACATATATCTCGAGCCCGATCGTGAAGGAAAAAGCCCGAAACAACCCAAGTGGTGAAGCGAACCCAACACTATCAATAAGCAACTCTAAGACAAATCAACTATCAATAAGTCAATTCTAAGATAAACCACTATTTATAAGCAATTCTAAGACAAATCAACTATCAGTAAGCAATTCTAAGACAAACAACTAGCAATAAGCAATTCTAAGACAAATCAACTATCAATAAGCCAATTCTAAGATAAACCACTATTTATAAGCAATTCTAAGACAAATCAACTATCAATAAGCAATAAAAGATAAACCACTATTTATAAGCAATTCTAAGACAAATGACTAGCAATAAGCAATTCTAAAGAAAATCAACTATCAATAAGCCAATTCTAAGATAAACCACTATTTATAAGCAATTCTAAGACAAACAACTAGCAATTCTAAGACAAAACAATTATCAATGAGTAATTCTAAGACAAACAACTATCTATAAGTCAGTTTAGAACTTAGCAATAACATCATTTTTTCGCAGTGCCTGCATGGTAGGTTCCAAATCAACATCTTCATCCAATATCTTAATATCTTTAAAAATGGCAACTCTCACCTTGTAATGCCAAGCCAAATACACATATAGAGGAAACTGTGGTTCAGATTCATGAACAATATGCTGGCTACGGTCATTCCAGAGCCTAATATATGAATCATGTGTAGTCACCCAACCCGCTCCTTTGGTCTACCTCAACGAGTGCAGTCTTTCCCATTCTTGTATATCACTGGAAGGCTCAGGGATATGTTGATTCATATTAAATTGTCGCAATACCCTATCAACAAGATGCCACTCAACGGTGCTGAAGTGGATAAGCGGCACTTTTTCCAAACACATCTCCTCATGATCCCTACATACAACAGGTAGGTTCTCCAAGCGTCGAGGTGTGTACGGGGTCCACATTACCTTGAATTATAAAAAAAATAAACTACGTTAAAAAAAGTAACAAAAAACAACGTAAATTACTTTATGAAATGTTTAATGAATATCTTACTTGGAACTCTTCAAGTGCCTCCAATTCGCTTCTGTAGAATTGACGAACATTAGGCTTAGGACTCCTCTTAAATGTCTTTGGTGGCGTCCACCTAATTAGCAACACATGTTCAAGATTACTCATTCATTATAAACAAAAAAAGAAAAAAGTACATTTTAACAATGGAACTGGCAGTTGAATTTTACCGCATTCCCAGTGGAACTGGTCCTTGAATTTCCTTCCCGGGTTGAATTGACGGGCGACCAGCATGCAAATGCTCCCATGACCACAACTACCAAGCATAATAATATCTAATTATAAAATCTTTTCAGAAAAAAATAAATAAATGATGAATCAATCTAAGATAACTGAACATATCATTTCTAATACCTGCAATAACATAGCACACCCATTTACTGTTTTACTATTCTCCCTCACGGCTTTGCACATTCCGTTGTAAAGATAGCTCAACACGGCGGATGCCCAACTATACTCTGATGTCTTACTCAAATGCTCCAGAAATATGAGGCACTCTAAAGAAACTTTATTGCTCGATGTGGGAAACAGAAATTCACCCAACAAATGCAGAATGTACCCTCTAGCTCTCATCACCACTTGTTCCTCTGAACCTGGATCAAAATCAGCTTGCTTTTTCTTCCTTTTAAACATATTTTTCAGCCAGCACAATCAACCTCCCCATTTGTAGATGGCGGAGTATGTCCAAGAAGGTCTGTGCAAAGCTGAAGTAAATCTGGTTTATGACCACCAACTGTGTACGTATCTGTCACCGGCGGGCCGTTCACTCGTAATCCCAATAACAGCTGAACATCCTGTAAGGTCGCTGTCATCTCTCCCCATCTAAGATAGAAGGTGTGGGTCTCAGGACGCCACCTCTCAAGAAGTGAATGGAGTAATCCCCAATCGGATTTAATTCGGGAGATATCAGAGGCGTACCCAAAACCGGCTAAGTCAACATATTTTCGTGTACGCTCATCTAACTCCCAACACTTACCCGCCCTCCATACGCGGTCTTAGCGTGAGTTTTTTTTCATCAACCTGAAAAAGACAACACGCCATTAGTTAACATTAATTAAAATGGAAAAAACCAAGTCATACATCTGTTTTTTTGAAAAGTGGAGAAATTAAAGTATCTACATGAGCGGTCTTTGACATATGACGAGATTGACGATAAAGCAAGGATGAATCAATAGGTCCTCTTTCTAGCGCAGTCCAGTTGCCAAAAACGTTAGACGAACTGCCCTCTCCACGATCCATTTTCTACAAAATAGAGTAAAATATAAGAGTTGTATATGAATTTGTATATTTTTTGTAGCTATGAAAAATATTACTCAACACACAAGTATATGCACTAGTCAGACACTAACTTACATCAATTTTTGCAAGATCTTTTATTATGCCCTGGCTCGGCACATTTACCACATTTTCTCTTTACACGTCCCTCTTTAGAGTCTATCTCATTGTGTATTCGGGTTTTCTTCCGTCCACGTTTGGAGATTAACTTGTCAGGATGGCATTTGACCACAGGCCCATTCCACCCAGGCCACCACTGCTCGTCCGGGAGGGGATGAAATTTGGGACTATAAGTTTGTCTACACGCATCTAGACTATAAACTGGGTCGACCAATGTAGTCAAATCCAAGTTAGCCTCACGTATTACACACATAGCATGTGCACATGGACGATGAAATAATGTCCATTCACCGCAATCACATGTCTTATGTATGACATTAACAGTGTAACGTCGTCCTCCACGGGTCGTAACTCCGTATTCTTCACCGTACGAATAGGTCATTGCCACCATCGTAAGAGACATCTCATCCGCATTTGCCAACAATATCCGCAATTTCCTTGGCCATACATATCCCTTGTCAACTTGTTTTTGATACAGCTTACGACGGTCAACAAAATACGTGTTCAACCTATTAAAGGTTAGTTCTACCTATGCCGTCACAGGTAAAGAACGTGCTCCTTTCAAAACCTTGTTCATCACCTCTGATTGATTATTAGTCATGACACCATATCGATAACCTGTGTCGTATGACTGTGCCCAAGTACTGAAATCACCGTAATCAGTAAGCCACTTTCGATATTTCCCATTGTTCAAGCTCATGAAATCTTCATACCACTTGTCAAACTTCTTCACAGAGGTTGTCCACGCCATTTCAGACCACTTAGTCTTCAGGTTTAGATCCTTGAAGTGTGTGTTAAAGTTGCTGGCCATATGACGCGCACAATACCGATGCAAGCCTCAAGGCTCCGGAAACACTTTCACAACCGCACTTTTTAATTCAGCATGACGATCTGAGATGATGCAGACCATCTTCTCATCCTTTGTCACGTTATGTCGAAGACGCTCTAAAAACCAAATCCAGCTATCGGCACTCTCTGAATCCGCAAAAGCAAAACACAATGGGTAGATAGCGTTGCTCGCGTCGTATGCTACTGCAATAAGCAACTTTCTTGTGTATTTTCCGTAAAGATGGGTGGCATCGATGCTGATTAATGGCCGACAGTGTGGAAACCCTTCAATAGAAGGCTCCGAATGCCCAAAACCACTTGCCGAATATTGCTCCATCTTGAGTTGGTATCCCCTTCCACTCATAATCAAACACTGTCCCTGGATTTGATTCACGCAACGCAACCATCAGATGTGGCAACCTTTGAAATGCACTCTCATGCGTGCCAAACATCTTTTCAAGAAATTTTTGTTTGCGTACCAAGTCTTGCGGTAAGACACTTTCTGTTTGAATTATCTTTCACAACCTCTTGCAAATCGCAGATTTCTATCCCTGTGTAATTATACACGTATGGATAAATTAAATCTGCTATAACACTTGAATCTAGTTGTCTATGCTTCTTCCTAGCAGTAGTGTTCTTACATGGGTGTGGAGCACCAACTGTTGTAATCTCCCAATTCCCTAACTTTTTTAGAGATCCTCGTAGGGACCACATACAAGCTACTCCACCCACATTACGACACTTGAAATTTACTGTTGATTTTGTTGATTTTTCACTGTAGCAATCTCGACAATTCTTAATATGCCACAACTTCACTTTAGTCTTGAGTGCAGCCTTGTTCTCAAAAGAAGAACCCTTTTGGAAATGATCCGCGACAAATGATGATTGCCCTCGGTTAACCTCCCAATCATTGAGGTTAAATTTACGAATCCAATCACCTGAAACATGCTCAGGGAGAGATTTCCTAAAAGTAGTTTGTTGGGATTCACTCGATGAGCCAATAACCACAATTGATTGATTATGTTGTGTGTCACCATCACCATCACCATCACCATCACCATCATCTGATGATGATACTTCAACATTCCGGATAGCATCAACATCCTCTTCTTCATCATCATTTGAATTTTCCTCATCTTCTTCGTTGTCGGCAGACATATCTCTTTGCATCACAGGTTCACGCCCAGATTGAACGACTCTTGTGATCACGTAGATCTCTATAAACTTGTCCTCACATGTTTCAAAAACCGCATTCATTGCGGCTTGACTATTAATTGGGATAACTTTATTATCATCCATCTTCCACTCAAGTTCAACATCAACATGAGAACTAATCAACCGACACTCTTTGATAACAATATTCTTCAGTTGGAGCAATCTTATGTCTTTTGGTGTCTGAGCTATCACCAAACTACCATCGACATATTCAACAACTCTTCCATTACGTGTAACTCTCCCACTGTAATGGCATAGTAGATTCACCATGTCTTAAAAAAATGAAAACACAAAACTTAGCTTATTGAATTGTCGAAATATCATTAACTATGATTTTTTCAATGAATTAACTTATTTACAATCTCATTAACTAAATAATCTAACAAATTACTATTTTTGTACGGTTAAGGCAATCAATTTATGAAACCAATCAACAATTAAACACTAAAAATGTTCATAATTAAAAAAATTAGCATCAAATTACCTCAATTTGGGTAATTGCCCTAATTTGTTAGTAATATCTCAATTTATGAAACCAATCAACAATTAAACACTAAAACTGTTCATAATTAAAAAAAAATTAGCATCAAATTACCTCAATTTGGGTAATTGCCCTAATTTCCAATATTATGGTTTCGGATTGGAGTTGATACTCCGGCGAAGGGCCGGCGAATAGAGCAACCTCGGGCGGAGCTACTTCGGGTGGAGCAACGGCTGGCGGAGCAAAGGCGGGCAGATCAACGGCGACAGAGAAAGGAAGGGTGGACAACAGCGGCGGAGAAACAAACGGCGACGACAAATGGAGCAACTAGCAGCTGACTGGAGCGGCGCCGGCGGCTGGCAGGTTCGTCGGCGGGCGGGCGGAGCAGCAGCGGGCAGAGCAGTAGCGGCCAAGGCTTGGGAGCGCAGCAGCGTGGAAACACGGGAGACGCAATTTTTTTTTTTTAATTATGGGGAGGGCTGAAACCCGGTTTGACCGAAAATCGGTCAAACCCTCGAATGCCAATCGAGGGTTTCATATGAAACCCTCGAATGCCAGTCGAGGGTTTGACCACTATTTTGGTCAAACCCTCGACTCCCATTCAAGGGTATGCCTATTTTTATATTTTTTATTTTTACATGGTCAAACTAGTATTTTAGAATAATAATATGCTTATTTTGGTAAATTTCTCCACCTCCAATAGTTTTTGCGTATTATCAGTTAGCATTCATTATGAGTTAATCTTACAAAAGTTATCCCAGTGGTATTTACTTAGAATTCTTTAAAGGCAAACTCAATTTAAATTTTACGCATTATATATATATAAATTTTAAAAATACACTATATATCATCATGTAATAAAAAACACTAACAAATCTCCTCTTACAATTATAGTTTGACAAATAAATTCCATCATATGTACATCTGGTTAAACAATTCCGGTCCAGTCCGAATTTAATATTGACTAAAATATAAACTAGAAAATATGAACCGGTTCTGGATTGTTTTTTTAAAACAGTACAGTTCGATCTAGAACCGATCCAACCTGTTTTTCTATACATATGTACTTTTTTTTTTTTTTTTTTAAAAAAGAGTCCGAAACCAGTCTGGTCCAAGCCAAACTCGGTCTAAACAACCTGATTCGATTCAGAAGCGGTTTTTGAAGAAGTATACTAACAGTTTTTTTGTCTGGATCTCTCCTTAAAAAACTTGTCTGTTTAGAACCGGTCCGACCGGATCGGTCTTTTTATCCACCCCTAGTAAGTAGCATGTCTGTTAAAAGATGGTAGCAATTGTTAGAAAATAATAGTAATAAATTTGTATTTAGATGTTAAATGAATAGTCTAGAAAGCCTAGTTAGTTGAGAAGTGTCATTAAAACTAGGTAGTTGAGAAGTGTCATCAATGTTAAGTAGTTGGGATGTAAGTCTAGAACCCTACCCTTGTACCCTATAAATAGATGTTGAGAATGAATGGAAATCATAAAGTTGGGTAGACAATAAAAAGTCTCTCATTCCCTCTCCACCTCCCTCACACACATACATCTTCATACACCAACAATTGGTATTAGAGCAAGGTTCAAAGATCGCGATGACAACGACAAGCATGCAAGTGCCAATATTGATGAAGGCCAACTACGATAGATAATGTATCCAAATGAAGGCCCTATTGGGATCACTTAACGTGTGGGAGCTCGTGGAGACTAAGTTTGAAGAACCCGAAGTGACGGCGGAGATGACAAAAGAAGTGAATGAAGAATTGAAGGAGCGGCGGAAGAAGGAGAAGAAGGCCTTGTTCACAATAAATCAAGGTCTTGATGAAGCCACGTTCAAGATAGTCGCTCCAGCCAAGACATCATATGAAGCATGGGTTATACTCCAAAAGGTGTACGGTGGGGTCGAAA
Source organism: Clarkia xantiana subsp. parviflora (assembly GCA_036873135.1). NCBI lineage: Eukaryota > Viridiplantae > Streptophyta > Magnoliopsida > Myrtales > Onagraceae > Clarkia > Clarkia xantiana. The sequence goes on along the minus strand of JAPTYO010000012.1, from coordinate 9,696,453 downwards.
AGGTAAAGAAAATTCGCCTACAAGCTCTTCGTGCTCAATTCGAGTCCTTTCATCAAGAAAGCTCAGAATCTATCTCTTACTACTTCACGAGGGTCATCTCAATCGCGCATCAAATGTGAAGAAATGGAGAAAATTTGGAAGATGTTCTTTTCATAGAGAAGATATTGAGATCCCTCGATCCCAAGTTCGACCTCGTAGCTGTGGCAATCGAAGAGTCCAAGGAACTTGAAGAAATGTCTGTTGAGCAACTCATGGGTTCTCTACAAGCCCATGAACAACGACTTTCATAGAGAGTAGAATGTAAATCATTGGAGCACGCTTTACAAGCAAAGTTGACGTTGGAGAATGAAGGTTCACGCGACAGAATCCAAAGAGGAAGATTCACAACGTGGAAAAGGAAGAGGTGGTCGAACAAAAACAACCAACGAACCTGCGATTAGAGAATCAGGTGGACGAGGAGCAAGTCGAGGTCACGTTCATAGTCGAGGTCGCAGACGAGGTCGTGGTGGATGGAGAAAATCAGAAATACAATGACATGTTTGTAAAAAAATATGGCCACTATACAACATAATGTTGGTATAATACTGAAAATGGTGAAGAAAAGGCGAATTTTGCGGAGAAGACTAACGATGATTGAGTACTTTTGATGGCCTATGATGGAGCGATGACGTCAGAATCGATCACATGGTTCATTGATATGGGATCATCCAATCATATGTGTGGGCGAAAAGAATTGTTTGCGGAGCTTGACAATAGGCGTGATGGGAATGTTACCTTCGGTGATCTATCTCGACGGCCAATCGAAGGTAAATGTAAAGTTTTATTCACACTCAAGAATGGGCGGTAGCTCTGCATCTCCAATGTCTATTATGTTACCGATATGAAGAATAATGTTCTAAGCGTCTGACAATTGCTCGAGAAAGGATATGACGTCCACATGAAGGATCAAGCTCTTAACATCCGTGATAAAAACAATAAACTTTTCACAAATGTGACCATGACTAAGAACAGGATGTTTCCTCTACGGCTGAGCGAGGAGAATTTCTTGAAGGTAACAACCATGGACAGCTCATCTCTCTGGCACATCAGGTATGGGCATCTCAACTTTGAGGCGTTGAAGCTACTGGAAATAAAGAACATGTTACGAGGTTTGCCGAAGATCGACTGTCCTAATGGCGTATGATAAACTTGTATCGTCGGAAAGCAGCGAAGAAACCTGTTCAAGAGATATCATTCAAAGAGAGAAAAAGATTGTCTCGACTTAATACTATAAGCTACTTGTGTTCTTGAGAGGATTTAGAGTAGGAAATGATTCATTGTATTCACAACTCCAAATCAGTTTGTACAATATGATCTAACTAACTATATATACTAAGTTAGCTACGTACATAGGAAAGGAGTAAACACTACTAAGGCACAAGCATTGTGTAGACATACACAAGCATTGTGCAAACACAACACAACAAGTATTGTGTTAGTAATGTGCAAACATAGTGTGTAAGTATGTAATCATAATATCCTATCCTATATTCCCCCACCTTTCTCATCTTCTCCCTTTTCATGGAACACATCTTTTATCCCATATAATTTGAGGAGACCAATGTGCTGCCTCTTCACCAAAGCCTTGGTGAGCAAGTCAGCTACTTGATCCCTTGAAGCAACACGGATAGCAACAATGGCTCCTAACTCAATGTGATGCCTAGTGAAATGGCAATCAAGCTCAATGTGCTTTGTTCTCTCATGAAACATGGGGTTTTTGGCCATCTTTACAGCTGACTCACTATCAGGGAAAATAGGAATTGGTATTGTAACTTGAATTCCCAACTCCTTCAACAGCCTGCCAATCCACAAAGCTTCCTGAATAGCTACTCTCAAGCACCTATACTCTGCCTCAGCACTTGACAAAGAAATGGTGTCTTGTTTCTTCACCTTCCAACTCACCATAGCATTCCCAAGCCTAACACAATAGGCACTCACAGATCCTACTGAAAGGACAAGTTGCCCAATCTGAATCACAAAAGAGGCTGAGATCAAGCTTGTTGTTGGAAGGATACATAAGACCTTGTCCAAGGCAACCCTTGATGTATCTAATCACCCTCAAGGCAGCATCAAAATGAGACTTCTTAGGCTTATCAACAAATTGACTCAACCTTTGCACAGAGAAAGTGATATCTGGCCTAGTCATAGTCAAGTAGAGAAGCCTACCAATAAGTCTTCTATAGGAAATAGCATCTTCAAGGGGAAAATCATCCGAATTGGAATTAGTTGCCTTATCATACTCACAAGTAGTGAGCTTGATGTTGAACTCCATAGGAGTCTCAGTAGGTCTGGCAGCTCCCAATCCAGCTTCTTCAATCAACTCAAGAGCATACTTTCTTTTATTGATGATTAACCCTTCATGTGATCTAGCAATCTCCAAACCCAAAAAATATCTCAAATTCCCCAAATCTTTGAGTTTGAAATGAGACTGAAGAGTGGACTTTAATTGGCTAATTAATCTCTCACTTGAGCCAGTAATAAGCAAATCATCCATATATATGAGAAGAAACACCCTCTCCTGGCCTTCAATCTTGGTGAACAATGAATGATCAGAAGCACTTTGATGATAACCATTCTTCACCAATGTATGTGTAAGCTTGATGTTCCATTGCCTTGAAGCATGTTTGAGACCATAGAGGGACTTCAATAGTTTGCAAACTCTCCTAGGTGCCCCACTAGGTGACATAGCTGAATCAAAGCCTTGAGGTATATCCATAAAAACCTCTTCATGTAAATCACCTTGTAGAAAAGCATTGTTCACATCCATGTGGAACAAGCCCCATGAATAAGTTGCTGCCATTTCCAACACAATTCTCACTGTGGTCATCTTCACAATTGGGGAGAAAGTCTCATTGAAATCAGTACCTTCTACTTGAGTAAACCCCTTGGCAACTAACCTTGCCTTATACCTTTCAATCGAACCATCAGAGTTGTACTTTACTTTGTACACCCACTTGCATCCAATGGTAGACTTTCCATGAGGTAAATCAACAACCTTCCATGTCTGATTATCTTGAAGAGCTGTGATCTCCTCCTTCATGGCAACCACCCAATTTGAGTCTTTAACAGCCTACCTATAATTGGTAGGCTCCTTGATCTTGTCAATGGCAGCTAGAAAGCAAGTGAAATTTGGACTCAAGTGATCATAGGAAATGTATTTCTCCATTCCAAAGACAACATTTCAAGAAGATGAAGAAGCCCTTAGTTGAGCCAATCTAGCACTTCTCCTCAAAGTAGGCACTTGAGGGGAAGATAATTGAGCAAGCCTTGCACTTCTCCTCAAGGGAGGAAGATGAATTGGCACTTGAGGAGCATTATCTACAATGATTGATGGCTGAACAATACTTTCTTCTTCAAACATCTGAGAAGAATCAATAGGAGTTTGATGGGAACCAGAATCAATGTCAAGGTATGAATGAAACTTGGAATCCAAGCAAGAAGGCAACAAGTGCTTCAAATCATCCTTTGACATACTGAAAGGAAATATATGTTCATGAAAAACAACATCCCGAGACACTTGGAAATTTAAAGTTGAAATGCTCATCAAAAGGTATCCCTTTTGAGATTTTGAGTACCCCATGAGAACACAAGGCTCAGCCCTTGTGCCAAACTTATATGAGTTGGCCAATTTGGTAGCAAAACATAAGCAACCAATAATCCTCAAATGCTCAATGGAAGGAACCTTTCCATAGAGCACCTCCATAGGTGACTTGAAATGCAAGGAAGAAGAAGGTAATCTGTTGATCAAGTAACAAGCAGCTAGGATTGCATAACCCCAATACTTGATTGGCATGGATGCCTGAAATCTAATGACCCTTGCAACATTCAAAATTTGTCTATGCTTGCGCTCAACTCTTCCATTTTGCTGAGGAGTGTGCACACAACTAGTTTGGTGCATAATACCCAATTAAAGGAATCGATCCTTGCAATTTGAGTTAATGAACTCACCTCCATTGTCACTTCTTACTGCCTTGACCCCTGTTTCAAACTGAGTCTTCACCATAATCAAGAAGCTCTTTATATGAAGAAAGGTGTCACTCTTGGATCTCATTAAAAACACCCAAGTAGCCCTTGAGAAGTCATCCACTATTGTGAGAAAATATTGATAACCTTTGATGGTAGGAACCTTGTATGGACCCCATAGATCCATATGTATCAAGGCAAAAGGTGTAGAAGCATGAGAAGAGCTAATAGGAAAAGACAATCTAGTTTGCTTGGCCAAAGGGCAAAGAGTACATTGTTTGATACAATCAATGGATTCATTCAAATTCAATTTATTCTTCAAATGATCCATGTGTGAAGCTGAAACATGTCCCAATCTCTTGTGCCATGTCCAAGCATCCACTTTATTAGATGAAATGGAAGGAGCAGCCACCACTTTTCTTGCAATTGAAGGTATTGCATCCTTGAGCAAGTAGAATCCCTTAGCTCTTTCACCAATCACCACAGGCCTCCCAGCTTGGCCCTGAATCAAGACATGATCAAAAGTGAATATCACTTTACAATGTAGTTGATTTGGAAGCTTAGACACCGAGATCAAGTTAAACTTGAAATCAGGAACTAAGAGAATATCATCCAAGGTGAAACCAGAGAAAGAGCAACTTCCAATATGAGTCAATCTACAATTGTGTCCATTGGGCAAATGAACAAACTGATTTGTGGAATCAGTCCTTAAATTGTGCAACCATTCCATCTGGTGAGTAATGTGATTTGTGGCCCCTGAATCCACAATCCAAGTCATAGGAGAAGCCAATGTTTTACCTGCCATGTTCACATGTGAGTGATCATCACCCTCATATACAAGGGGATCAAAGTCATTTTGTGCAGCTACATGCTTGACCCTCTTCTCAACACCAGTGTGAAGCACCCTCTTATAAAGAGTCCCATGAAAGATCCTCTTGTCACCTGCTACAGTGTGCTCCACCAAATTGGAAGGGCCTTCATCAAGACTAGCATTGGCTGAGGTGATCCTTCTCTTGAAATTTGGAGGATAACCAAACTTCTTGAAGCAAGTATCCTCTTTGTGTCCCATCTTGCCACAAATAGTGCACTTCCAAGTAGCTTTCTCATCCTTGGATAGCCTATCATTCCCACCACCTTGACTTGAGAAGATGTTTCTGCCTGAATCAAACCTAGAGCCAGAATTGCCATTCCTAGAATTGTAGGCAGGATTTCTCATGGAGTACAAAGCAGTGGACTCACCAACATCACCAATGGATTCAGAAATTGCCCTCTGACTTTCTTCTTGCACAAGCACTGAAAATGCCACACTTAGAGAAGGAAGAGGCTGCCTCATCAAAAGACTACTCCTCACATGTGCAAAGGTGTCATTAAGTCCCAAAAGAAATGCAATCAGCTTTTGCTTCTCCTTGTGGTCATTAACAATCTTCAAGTCAGCTGGGCACTCCAAAAACATATCATCAATGGAATTTAGAGCATCCCATAATTGCTTCATTTTAGCAAAGTACTCAGTGATGGACATAACACCTTGAGATGTTTGATAAATCTCCCTAGTCAATTGGAAGATTTGAGTTCCATCAACCTTATCAAACATGTCCTTGAGATCACTCCAAATAGACTGAGCAGTGGAGTTGTAAACCAAGACATTCACAAGCTCCTTAGCAACTGTGTTCCTTAACCAAGCCTTCACAATTGCGTTTGCCCTGTCCCACCTAAGCCTTTGTCCCATAGGAACATCCATTCTAGCAATGGTTCCATCAATGAAGCCAAGTTTGTTTTTGACCAAGAGACCTTCCATCATGGCAGTGCTCCAAGCATGGTAGTTAGTTGAGCCATGAAGTTGAAAAGGAATCAACATCAAGCCAGTGGTGTCCGAAGGATGAAGATACAATGGATCCTCAATGGTGTTTTCAGCCATAATACCAGAGAAAGTCACAACAAAGGCAGTGTACTAAATCCTTGAATCCACAGCCAAAACTCGATTGAAATAGCTATCCAATGACAGAATCAGATCAATGTAGCAATATCTAATCCATATTCGCAACCAGAATCACGCGAAAAGGAAGCAACACAAAGAAATCCAAAATCGCAGGCAAAACTGAGCTTAGAACTGAGAATGCAGCTACGCAACGATTCGTAACAGCAAAAAATGTCGCATCACCACAGAAAGTATCGAAACTGATTCAATTTGAAGTAAATCTCAATCGTAATGCAGTAGAAAACCAGATTCAACGCATAATCGATGCTAGCTTGCGATCGAAGAAACGAGCCAGCAAGAACAGGACGGCTGAGTAATCTGATCCAGTTGAGCTGAAAATTGAACAGATCTCAATCCAAGAACACTTACAAGAAGTCTTAATCAAGAATAGATGCGAAGTCGAAGCTCGGAATGAAGATCCAAAGCTGCAAATCCAAGATCCATAGCAATCTTGGCCGTCAAGTAAGCTTCGCTGTGCTCTGATACCATAAAAGCTACTTGCGTTCTTGAGAGGATTTAGAGTAGGAAATGATTCATTGTATTCACAACTCCTAATCAGTTTGTACAATATGATCTAACTAACTATATATACTAAGTTAGCTACGTACATAGGAAAGGAGTAAACACTACTAAGGCACAAGCATTGTGTAGACATACACAAGCATTGTGCAAACACAGCACAACAAGTATTGTGTTAGTAATGTGCAAACATAGTGTGTAAGTATGTAATCGTGATATCCTATCCTATAAATACACTCAGATGTATGTGGGCCGATCACTTCCATCACCATTGGTGGAAATAGGTACTTCTTGACCTTTACTAATGATTATAGTGGCAAGACTTGGATTTATACGATGAAGCAGAAGAACGAAGTCTTGACGAAGTTCAAGAAGTTCAAAAACATAGTTGAGAAGCAAAACGATCTTCATTTGAAGTTCTTGCGAACTGACATAGGAGGTGAGTACACATCGCGTGAGTTTGACAAGTTTTGCAAAGAGAACAGGATCGTGCATCAACTCACCATGCCTCAAACGCCTTAACAAACCGTGTCTCCGAGAGAAAGAATACGACCATCTTGAATTTGGTTTGATGCATGCACAAAGAGAGAGGAGTTCCGAAATAATTCTGGGGAGATGCGGTTGCATGTGCCGTTTACTTACTCAACTGGTTCCCTACGAAGAGGATTGGAGACATAACGCAGGAGGAAGCATGGAGCAAGCGCAAGCCAAGTGTTGAGCATCTTCGTGTCTTCGGATGCGTTGCATATGCAAAAGTTCAAGAATAAAAGCGGGCGAAGCTCAAGGATAAGAGTATGAAGTGTGTCATGCTCGGCTACAGAGAAAACTCTAACGACTACAAGTTATACAATCATGTCATAAAAAGGGTTGTAATGTCGTAGGACGTCAAGTTTGTGAGGAGCGAGCATGGAATTGAGAAAATAATAACCAGCAAAAGGAGATCTTAGATGCGGATGAGTCAGAGAAGGAGAGTGTCCAAAATGAAGAAGTTCAGGAGCCAACTTCACCAACAAATGCTGGAGCCCAATTGGAAGGAGAAATCTCAAGTAAATCACCCGTGAGAAAGATAAGACGAATACGGGACATATATACCTCTACGGAGGAAGTTGATGTAAATGATGAAGAACTATATGGTAACCTTTGTCTCTTCGCAGGATATGTTCCATTAACATTTGAAGAAGATTTTAAGGAGACAAAATGGAAGAAGGCAGTGGAAGAATAGATCGGATCCATTCGGAAGAACAAGATTTGGGAGTTTACTACACTCCCTCGAGGTCATGATGCCAACAGAGTAAAATGGGTGTACAAGACGAAGACAAAGGCAAATGGAGAAGTAGAGAAATACAAAGCAAGAATTGTCGTGAAGGGATACAAGCAAAAGTTCGGGATCGATTATGAAGAAATCTTTGCACTGTTGACCCGGCTAGAGACAGTAAGATTATTCATTTCACTTGTCTCTCAAAAGAAGTGGAGACTATTCCAAATGGACGTGCAGTCAGCATTTCTGAATGGGAATCTTGAATTGGAGGTCTAAGTTGAACAATCGTCGGGGTTTATTGTTAAAGGCCAAGAAGACAAGGTGTATCGACTGAGAAGGGCACTATACGGGCTAAAAAAGGCTCCAAGAGCATGGAATTCCAGAATTGATGACTACTTTATTCAAAGTGGTTTCAGTCGATGCCCATACGAACATGCACTTTACTCAAAGACTAACCCCCGTGGAGATGATGGGATATTCGTCTCTCAAAAGAAGTACGCGCGAGAAATTTTGAAGAAGTTTTCAATGGAAGACTGTAAGCCGTTTGACACTCCCGTCGAGTGTGGAGTACGATTTACGAAAGAAGGAGAAGGCGAGTTGGTGAATATGACTCACTACCAGAGCCTCGTGGGATGCCTACGCTACCTGACATGTACTCGGCCTGACATACTCTTTGGAGTAGGTATGGTGAGCAGATACATAAAGACTCCGAAGATCTCTCACATGAAGGCAACCAAGCGAATACTCAAATACGTGAAGGGAACGCTCGAGTATGGGTTGTTTTATTCATCAAAAGAAGACGTGGAGCTTGCCGGATTTTGCGATAGTGATTGGTCTGGATGCAACGACGATCATATAAGCACAACTGGGTTTGTCTTCTACCTGTGAGGTACGAAATTTACTTGATCATCAAAGAACAACTAATTGTTGCATTATCTACTTGTGAAGCGGAGTATGTAGCTGCATCATCATGTGTATGCCATGGTATATGGCTAAGGAGATTATTGGAGGAGCTTAAAGTGCAACAAGAAGGCCCAACCAAGATCCATGTCGACAACAAGTCCGCTATCGAGAAGGCTCTCAAGGCCGACATATTTAAGCACTTACGAGAAATGCTCGGCATCACCAAAATTGGAGATACAAGTTTAAGGAGGGATGTTAGAAATATTGGAAAAATGGGCTATTTTTAGTTTAAATTATTTTTGGACCAATTTTGTCTTAAGCCCAAATTATTAAGTATGAGCCCAATGTTTAATCTAGCCCATTTTTGTGTGAATGGAATTTGTGAAACAAACTTTGTACCACATTGGTTGGCTTCACTCATCTCCTCCCTTCTCCTCTCCTATATAAAGAAGGCTCCCCTTTTTTTTTTTTTTTTTTTTTTTTTGCAACTTAGAAAATATGATCTCTTCATTTTGGTTGAGTATCCGATATTTTCGGAATCCATATGTTTAGAATCCCAGTTATATTTTCTTCTCCTCTGTTCTTCGTGTTGACGAATTGCAGAGTTCTTCCCAGGTTGATTTCGACTTATGTCGTGTTCGACCTTTCTAGTTATTTTTTATCGCTAGCCGTTGTCGTCGACTTTCCTGTCCTTTGTTTGAGTTCAGGTATATGATGATACAAGTCACATATATATCTTCCTAGTATTGTTCGCTTCACGCATCAATGTCCGTTATGGCCCTAGACATTTTGCCTGGTTCTGCGAGCGTTTCTAAGAATTGCGCCCTCAACAATTACTTTCGAAGCGACCCATCTTCTCACTCACATAGGTGATTCTTATCTCAACAGATACATCACGACTCTGAATTAATTCAAGAGTTTCACCGTGTCTTTGAGATTTCTCACGAATCTTTAAAAGTTTTCACTTAACCTTTTCCACACTCTATAACTGTTTACATCTAAGAATGAGTTTGGGAGTTTGACCCCCACAGTGATCTCACTCACTCATGTGATTAGGTTGTCCCTTTGAAACTAGATCTTAGGATCACCACTCAACTAGGTCGTGTTTTCCTTCTCAATAGTGTTTTCCAAGGGCTTTAATCCCATTCCTCTTGATGCTTGGCTAAAAAGCTCTCTGTTTAACCCTTTGGTTAGTGGATCCGCAATATTATCAGCCGATCTTACATAATCGAGCGTAATAATTCCAGTTGAGAGCAATTGTCTAATGGAGTTATGTCTTCGACGAATATGTCTAGACTTTCCATTATACATATTACTCTGTGCCCTGCCTATTGCCGACTGACTATCGCAATGTATGCAGATTGCTGGCACAGGTTTTGGCCACCTCGGAATATCCTCTAAGAATTGACGTAACCATTTCGCCTCTTCAGCACACTTGTCGAGTGCGATAAACTCATATTCGATGGTGGATCTGGCTATAACTGTTTGTTTCGAGGACTTCCATGATACTGCTGCACTTCATAGGGTAAACACATACCCACTTGTGGAGTTCGTCTCTCGAATCAGATATCCAATTTGTTTCGCTATAGCCTTCAATTATGGTTGGATGTCTTGTAAAGTGCAGTCTATAACTACGAGTATTTCTCAGGTACCTAAGTAGCCCGACGATTCCATCCCAATGATCTGCACTTGGGTTACTCATGTATCTGCTCAGCACGCCCACAACGTGTGCTATATCAGGTCTAGTACATGTCATTAAGTAAATTACACTCCCAATGATCCTAGCGTATTCAATATTAGACCCCCCTTCTCCTTTGTTTCTAGAGAAATACTTGCTTGGATCCATTGGAGTACTGACCTCTCTAATATCGTCTTTGTTGAATTTTTCTAATATCTTATCGATATAAAGAGATTGACTTAGAGTAATTCCTTCTGATGATCTTGTGATTTTTATACCGAGAATCACATCAGCAAGGCCCATATCTTTCATGTCAAATCTCGAATTCAACATATGTTTCATTGAGCGAACCATGTCATCGTTACTTCCGATGATGAGCATGTCATCGCGTAAAGACATAGGATTACATAACCTTATCTGTATCTTTCACGTAGATGCACTTGTCGCTTTCATTAATTCTAAAGCCCTTCTCTATCATGACACTATCAAATTTTTGATGTCACTGTTTCAGTGCTTGCTTAAGACCGTATAATGACTTGACGAGTTTACATAATTTATTTTCTTGTCTCTTGGAGCTGAGAAACCCTCGGGTTGTTCCATATAAATCTCTTCTTCTAAGTCTCTATTCAAGAAAGCTGTTTTCACATCCATTTGATGTACTGCAAGATTTTAAAGGGCCGCAATTGCAAGTACCATTCTAATAGATGTGATTCTCGTCACGGGAGAATATGTGTCAAAGTAATTAAGACCTTCTTTCTATCTGTTTCCTTTGATCACAAGTCGGGTTTTATATTTATCTATTGAACCATCTGCTTTCATCTTTCGTTTAAAAATCCATTTATAGCCTAGCGGCTTGCTTCCGGGTGGAAGATCCACTAGCTCCCAAGTATGATTTTGCAAGACAGATTCAATTACTATTGATTGCCTATTTCCATAGAGATCCCTCAGAAGAGTTCACAACTTCCTGGGTCTGAGGTTTGGCTTCAAACATATAGGTCAGAAAATTTGCACCATAGGATTTTTCAATCCATGCCATTTTACTTCTCCTTGGCTCGACCTCTGTTTCGACTTCTGTCTCAACGTCAACATTGTCATGTTCTTGGTCTTGAATATTTTCATCTATAGTCTCATATGCTTGCCTCGAGGAGCCCGCTTCCTCTTTTGACTTAGCCGGAAAATTATCTTCAAAGACATACGCGTTTCTTGATTCCATTATCGTTGTGTATATATGATATTTTTTATTCGTACACAAGTAACTGATAAGCATTACTGTTATGAGCATATCCTATAAAAATGCAATCAACGGTATTTGGACCGATTTTCACCTTTTTCGGTAGAGGTATCATTACCTTAGCAAGACACCTCCACATTCGAAGGTGTTCGTAAGAAGGTCTCCTTCATTTTCATAACTCAAAAGGCGTTTTGTCTTCCTTATTACGGGGCACTTTGTTTAAAAGGTAATTGCTAGTTAAAATAGCTTCGCTCCACATGTTCTGAGGTAACCGTAACTAATCAACATTAAATTCATCATTTCCTTCAATGTTCGATTTTTCCTTTCTGCAACCCCATTCGATTGGGGTGAATAAGGTGTCGTCACTTCATGAATAATGCCATGCTCGACGCAAAAATCACGAAATGGTGATTCGTACTCGCCTCATCTATCATTGCGCAGTACTTTGATTTTCTTGTCAAGTTGATTCTCAACTTCTTTTTTATACTGCATGAATTTCTGTATAGCTTCATCTTTGCTTTTCATCGGATAAACATAACAGTATTTTGTACTATCATCCACAAACGTGATAAACTACTTATTTCCTCCTCGAGTTTGGACATATTTCAAGTCACAAACATCGCTATGTATTAAATCAAGATGTTTTGTGTTTCTCGTAACCGGAGGAATTTTTTTTTCTCGTAAGCTTAGCTTCCACACATATTTCACACTTATGTGTTTTGTCAGATCTGAATTTAGGGATATGATTCATGCTAACAAATCTTCGCAAAGATTCGTAATTAACATGTCCTAATCTATCGTGCCATAAATTAGGAGATTCAAGCATATAAGCAGAAGAAGCATTCTTATTCATAATCTTCTTTTTAGGCGCTACGACCATTACAAACATATTATAAATACCCCCATTCTCATAGCCTTTCCCGACATAGACATTATTCTTAAAGAGTACAAACTGACTAGACTGAAAACCAATTTGAAAGCCATGCTTATCAAGTAAGGCCCCTGACACTAAATTTTTCCGGATGTCCGGAACATACAACACGTTGGTCAGAGTAACTTCTTTCCTGGAAGTCATCTTCAGCTTCACAATGCCTTTCCCCTTGATGGATGATGAGCTCGAATTTCCCATGAACATAATCTCTTTAGATTCCGCTTCTTCAAAGTTAAAGAACAGATCCTTATTCGAGCAAACATGCTTAGTGGCGCCAGTGTACAGCCACCACTCTTTCGGGTTGGAGTCAATCGGGTTCACCTTTGAAACGACAGCTACCAGATTTAGGTAACTGAACCGCGATATAGAATTTTCTTCAGTGGTTATTCTCTGCACCACCTCAGTCATGGTCATCTCCCTACGCTTGTGCTTCAAGTAGCCTTTGAGATTGTCCCAACTCGGGGGTAGCTTATCAATTACGATGGCCACCTTGAGTGACTCGGTGATAGTCATATCCGCTTCATGGATAGCCTGCATCAACGCAGTTAGTGCAGTCACCTGAAGAAAACAAGACTTGTTATCAACCATCTTAAAATCAAGGTTTAATAACCTATGAAAGGTCTGAATTAGGTCTGAATTTTCAAAAGTTAATTTGGAAGGTCTGAATTTTCAACTTTGTTGATTTAAGAGGTCTCCGTCAATTTTTGTCGTTAAAACTGACGGAAATTGGTCAAATGCTTGGCATGTAACCGGAAATAAACTTAAATCCCAAAAATGTCCTCCGACCAGAGTTTGCCCTCACATGCTTGACCTAAAAAGACAAAAATGTCCCTTAAAGCAAAAAAAAAAAAACCGCACAAAGCTCCGATCAGAGCCACAGAGCTCCAGGTCGGAGCTCTCTGGCCCCGACCCGGGGCCACAGAACTCCAGGTTGGGGCCACAGAGCTTCAGATCGGAGCTCTGGGCTCTGGTCGGAGCCGCAGAGCTCCAGATCGGAGCTCTATGGCTCCGATTTGAGCCCAATCGGGGCCGGAGTGTTTGGATAAAGGTGGCAGTGGCTGGAGCAGTGGTGGTCGGAGCCGGGTGGCAGCGGCAGGAGCCATGGTGGTCTTAATTTGACTTCAGGGGTAATTTTGTCATTTCACATTTTCTCAAATAAGGTATTAAATAAAAAAAATATTAAAAGGGGTAAAAGTGTCATTTCACGTAATTCTGTTAAATTTAACCCTAAAAATGGACGGAAAACCAAAGATCAACAAAGTTGAAAATTCAGACCTTCCAAATTAACTTTTGAAAATTCAGACATCTCCAGTTAACATGGTCAAAATTCAGACCTTTCCTAGGTTATAAAATCAAATAACTGGCCGACAAGATATTTCTTCTGTTCAGCATCCTCAGCTTCACATCCCTGATTCAAGATAGCCCAGAGTTCCCTTGCAGTTGCAGATACAGTTACATGCATATTAACAGGCGCAGTTACACTCGATGTTCCTTTCCCAACCCCCACACTTGTCACACCTGTCACTTGAGCAACATCACCTGTTGTCGGAACAACATCACCTGTTGTCGGAACAACATCACCTGTTGTCGAAACAACATCACTTGTTGTCGAAACAACATCAGTGTTGTTGTCCATGATACCTAAGCAACAACACGCAAATATTTCAGAATAAACCCTACTGTAATCGAATTAATAATTTGCCTTAAGATTGTTAGTCGAAAATAAGTGTAAAACGGTAATTCTGAAATATGTAGGACTAACGTCCAAATGTTAAATATTCGATAATCGACATACAATTTAACAAGTATTCTGTATGTATGTGAAAACTGAAAATAGCGATCCGTAGGTTGAATGGAAATACGATTTTTTACTGAGGCCCGTGCTGATCACGGTCTCCTTAAGGCAATTTCGCCCCACCTCACCCTCAGGTTATGCAATGAGGTTTAAACAAGGACGACCACCTCCCAGGATACAACAGTGTCGTTGACACGAATCGTTCATACAATTCGTTCAACCGAACCGAACAGTACCTGAACTCAAAAGAGAATGTGAGATTCGAATAGAAAAACAATAAGAAAATTGAATCTCGGAACAAGGATTAAACATGAGAACCAACAGTTACGAAAAAAACGGATGCGATGAAACAGAGCACCTAAGCAGTCTAGGAATTTCAAATTTTTTAGGAATTTTCGGATTGAGTGTTGTTTAATTCTGAAGGAATACCATCTTATTTATAGTGCAAGGATTGCTCAAGAAAAAAATGGATAGCGTATAATCTGACCATAGATTTCGGCCAAAATAAAATATACACTACGTATAAATATATTCACGCGATACACTTGCAATATTAGCAGTGTTAGATGAATCTGGACATCATTAAAGTAGGTAATTTCGGTTTGTTATATTGACATAATATTATGTTTCCAAATTCTATTTTTGGCAATAAACAAAAAATTCCGTTTATCAAAACCGGGCTCACGCGAGGTAGACTTTTCAGGCCTACAATCGTGTACGCACACAAGCCAAGCCTGCCGGGGTGTGCTTCGGATCTGGTGATTTGCACCCCCCATGCGCAGGCGCGTGAAGAGAGAGTCTTCCATCTAGTAATTAGTTACCATTTGAAGATGTTTTCCAGAATATATACTATGCACATTAACCAAACTGGCCGGTGTGGGACAATAATCCCATCAAGAAAACACACGGCATTTTCACTATGCCATTCACACAAATTATACTTGGGCTTTGGACTTGGCCCACTACAGCCAAACAAAGCCTCAAGTCCAACACTTAATTGGATGAACAAAAATTTAGACTGCACGATAAACAATATAATTTTTTTCTTACCACTAAAATACTTGACATTTATTTAAAAATTCAAATCAGTGAATACGTTAAGTTTATAATCGAGCAATAAACGGGAACTAGAAGAGACTGGTAATAATACCCAAATTGTATAACACAGCTCCCTTTCTAAATTACATAATAACCCAGTTGACACATCTATATGTGTCACGTCAGACAAACTTTCAAGAAATTCGAGTTATATCCGAGCAAGGTGCTTTATGGAGTTGATGAAGTTCAAGATGCTCCAGCCACTTTAATATTCGGGTTATTAGCATCTGCACAATCAACCCCATCATTATCACCAGCTTCATGGAAGACAACGTTTTCTCCGAATAATCGATGACATAGTCACCCAAATAATCAACAACAATAAAAGACCTTTAAATACAAAATTACACTTCCAATTTACAGATCCGATCAAATATTTACTCCATAAAATGTGATCAACTGTTATTATTCTATAGTGGATTAGTTACCAATTTTTCTAGCTGGCATTTGGGTACTCATAAATTGCTAACTGAAATTTCCTTTTATTTTGGAAAAGCTCTGCACCTGTGAACAAATTGTTAGTTGTAGATTTTTTTTTTTTTACAATATACTAACTCATGGTTTGCTTGTGTAGAAATAGTTAAAACTGTTAAATTTCTTCTAATATGAATATATAGAATTGGTCACATTAAACAAAACTACAAAAGTTCATCTTTACATGAGCTAGCATTATAAGAATGTCATTTCTGTGATAGAAAATTCTGTTAGATCTATTTTCTAAAAAAAAAATCTTTAATGTTATGTCACTCATGTAACAAATCCGAACAATCCGTCTGAGTTAGACATAATATTTTCTTTAACTAACAATTTGTACACATAAAATCCAAATTAGCAAATTGTCTAAAATATTAGCTAGAATTTAGTAATTAAACTCATTGTTAAATTAAGAGCACACCATATGCGTTTGAGATAACCGATATCGGTGTAACTCTCGAAAATGACATCAACGCACAATCACTATCAAGATTCAACATCAATATATATACCACGTACGACCGACCATCACAATACTATTATCTTTATATTAGTATTATCTCTCCTCTCTGAAACCATTAGACAATGTTATTACAAGATCATCTTATTAATTGATACAATGACCCCGCGCGATGCGCGGGACGATCTACTAAATCATAAATCTTAACATGTATATATAGATTTACAATTAAAAAATGATATTAAGTATAAGAAATATGAATTTCATTGGAGGGTAAAAAAATGTGTAAGTACAAAATTTTACAGTCGTATTCATTGTTTTGTAAATTGACTTATAAATCTTGTCAACATGGGAAGATTATAGTATTCTCTGTTGTTTGTAGATATATTTCTTGTTTAAAGTCTTTGTAACATCTTTGTGCATATAAAGGTTCAGTTAGATGAAAAACCCATCTACTCCTAGTTTTGTGAGAAGCAATAAAAGACGCAATTTAGACCATAATCTGGAGCAGGTGGCTTTTTCTTTCCATCTAATTGAACCTTTATAACATTCGGCTAGTGTCAATGTTGTTGATGTTCAATGTTATGACCAGAGCGTCGTTGTGTGGTATAACACGTGTTCCATATCCTTTTTAGAGAACTGGATCGTATCTTCTCTTGTCTGCTTCATGTATTTGCTCTGGGTCATTTTATCTTCCTTTTGGACCATGTATGCTTCCCTGGCGTTTGATGCCCCTCCGCCTACTCCAAATCCCCCATAGATGACGTATGTGTTTGCCATGTAACTCCCCGTATGTGCTCGCCATGTAACATCTTGGGGACTTATCTGTTCTGCTGCGGGTATACATGCCAGAGGTACAGGTAGTCTCTCTCGGTTGTCTGGTGGATTACTTTCAGGAGGACGGTCATCCCTTGACTGCTGACTTTTAGCCATCTGTCTCGTGATAGCCAAACTTGTATTGTTCAAACTCACGGATGGTGTCAAGTTTAGGACGTAGATTTCGGGGTTCCTGGATGTCAACCCGAATGTCGATCCCACGGGTGTGATTTACTTCTAACGATCTGTTTTCCTTCGTTTTTCTCGTAATCTGTTCATTTGCGAACCTGCACAAAGGGTAAGCCGGGGGTGGAACCGGCGAACCCTCTCTGATGCTTAAATACGTACACTGTTTCTAAATAGAGAAATTAGAGATAAGGCAGAGCTCAAATGCGCAAAAGTTCATAATGTGTAGAATGAGAAATCTTGAGTCCTATATATAGGCCTCAAGGGGGACTAAGGAGGCTAATGACGTCATTAACCCCTAAGCGTGTTTTATTAGTAGATAATAAATGGTTTAAACCCTTGTAAACATGGGAGAGTTCGTAGTGTTGTGTAGGGGTCGCGTGTGTGAGATGTTGACGGGTCTTCCCGAGGCATGACCTGGACGAAGGTCATTCGGACTTCGCGTACAAGCCTTGGTCGGGCGTGTTAATCCAACTGGAAAAAGTGTCGAGGTCGGACTAACACGTCCGACCAAGGGGTGTACGCGACGTCCGAATGACTGTCGTCCGGGTCACGCCTCGGGAAGACCTGTCAACGTCCCACACATGCGACCCCTACACAACAATACGAAATCTCCCATGTTTACAAGGGCTTAAATCCTTCATTATCTACTAATAAAACACACTTAGGGATTAATGACGTCATTAGCCGTCTTAATCCCCATTGAGGCCTATATATAGGGCTCAAGATTTCTCATTTCACACATTATGAACTCTTGCGCATTTGAGCTCTGCCTTTTCTATAGTTTCTCTCTCTAGAAACATTGTAATTATTTAAGCATCAGAGTGGGTTCGCCGGATCCACACCCGGCTTACCATTCGTGCAAGTTCGCGAATGAATGAATTACAAGAAGAACGAAAGAAAACGGATCGTTGGTAGGAAATTACACCCATATATAAGATCGACATTCGGATTGACATCCAAACACTCTGATATCTACATCCCAACAGATATAGAACGGTTTTTTTTTGTGTGGCATAAAACACAAATAAATAATATTATTAGTATATAATTATTCTTTTTTTTAATCGAAGTAGAATACTGCATATAAATATATATATATATATTTATAAAGATGGGCTAATTGCGAGACAGTATACACTTAATTAATTATTAGTTAATTAAGTGTCATTTGACTATTATAGATATATATCACCATGGCTAGGTGGAGAATGAGGTAGGGAATGCAATGATAGTTGAGCTTCTTCTTGAGAAGCTTGAGGTTCACACCTTGATGGGTACCAACCTTCAGTCAGTCTCCTCTCCTCTCCTCCACCAACCTCTTTAGAGGGAAATTGGGAGGTGGGTCAGTCAGTGTCAGGGGGTGGGTTTTTAGATCACCGTCCCGTCCGGCCGGCCAGTTACGCAAACTCTTTTGCCGACTTTTATTTTTTGTTTTTCTTAAAGTTTTGCCGATAGACAGACGACTAATTCTTCTAGCTAGCTAATTTATTTATACAAACGGCAAATAGCTTTGAGATAGATAGTTGTAACAATATTACGCCGTAAACTTACACATATATTGTTAAAATCGGGAGGCTCATGGAGGAAAGAAGTGATCATTATTAATTATAGGGTTAAAGAACCTATGAAAGGTCTGAACTATCACCCATGTTAACGGTAGAGGTCTGAAATTTAAAAAGTTAATAATAGAGGTCTGAAATTTCAATTTTGTTGATTTGAGGTTTTCCGTCCATTTTTAGGGTTAAATTTAACAGAATTGTGTGAAATGACATTTTTGCCCCTTTAATATTTTGTTTTATTTAATATCTTATTTAAGGAAATGTGAAATGTCAATTTTACCCCTAAAATCAAACTAAAGCCACCCAACTCCGGCCACCGCCACCTGACTCCGGCCACCACCACCCGACTCCGGCCACCACCACCTCGGCTCCGGCGACCCGACTCCGGCCACCACCTCAGCAAAAAGCTCCGATCGGGGCCAAAAAGCTCCGATCGGGGCCAAAAAAGCTCCGATCGGAGCCAAAAAGCTCCGACCGGGGCCAAAAAAGCTCCGATTGGAGCCAAAAAAGCTCTGATCGGAGCCAAAAATCTCCGATCTGGAGCTCTGTGGCCCCGACCAGAGCCACAGGGCTCCAGATCGGAGCTCTGTGGCCCCGACCGGAGCCACAGAGCTCCGATCTGGAGCTTTTTGGCTCCGATCGGAGCTTTTTTGACCCCGACCGGAGTCCAATCGGGGCCCTGGCTCCGATTTTGGCCCAATCGGAGCCTTGGTGGTGGTCGCCGGAGTACGATTGGTGGTCGCCGGAGTACCGTGGTGGCTTCAAGGGCATTTTGGTCTTTTCACTCTAAGCATGTGAGGGGCACACTTGATAGAAGTGCATTTTTAGAAATTTATTTTATTTCCGGTCACATGCCAAGCATGTGACCAACTTCCGTTAATTTTAACGGAAAAAACTAACGGAGACCGTTGTTATCAACAAAACCGAAATTTCAGACCTCTGTTATTAACTTTTTAAATTTCAGACCTCTCCCGTTAATATGGGTGATAGTTCAGACCTTTCGTAGGTTCTTAACCCTTAATAATTATATAGTGAGAAGTTAGTTGTAAGGAATTGGAAAGGAATGGATGACGTAAGCAACTTTTGGGGGGGACAGGCACTCAGTCACCCCATGCGCAGTCCCTAAACTCATACATACTACACACTTTGCTTCCTTTTATATTTCTTCTCACGACTCTCGGGAGTTTTCTCATCCATCACACTCACACCACCTACCTACTTTATGTTTGTCTCTCTTTACTCGATCAGATAGTTTGTCTTCTTGTTCTTCTTTTCTCTTCTGTGTCTATCTGCAATTAACTTCCATAGAGAAACATCTCATCATTCTAGCTACCCTTGCTCCAAGCTAGCTCCAGGTATGACCACTATATCAATGCATTTTTTTGGGCCGGGGTTCTGCATCCGAGTTTCTTTCTCCTCCTTGACTTCCGTACCTGATTTTACAGAAAACCCTAAAGGAAGAATGTTTGATGAATCATTAACATTTATTATTGAGGACCTACCTTAGTTAGCACATTAACATGGCAACTCTACTCCCTCCCTTCTCACTTCTCACATAGATATAATAATATTTCTTCTGCTTGGATCCTTTTTCATAAATTTTGCTTCCCTTTGCCAATTACATTCTTCTTATATCTTTTCATCTTGACTAGTAGATAGTTCATAATATTTTTAAATTTTAATCACTATCATTGTCATCTTCGATTATTATAAAACCAATATAGATTGAAGTTTGTTATGCAGTTGAAAATTCAGTTTGTTTGTACGAGACTTAACTCCATGTCATGGTAAGATACATCTATACAGTATTCGCATCAGGTCAACTCGAAGTAAATTTTGATAGAAAAAAAAGATGGTAGATGTGATGGTTGCTATGAAGACAAAGAGACAAAAATGTCAGAGAATTAGCCTTACTACTTCCATTCTAAACTCTCTCGATATTCACGTCTCTTTTAGCTTTTCGATAATGTCCTTTCTTCTACAGGCAAAGCCTGACTTGATCCCAAAAAGAGTCTACCTAGTTCTACATTAATTCTCCTCTTTCTCACAGCTAACTATATACCTTTTTTTACTTTTTCAGTGGACGCGTGCTTAATTAACGGTCGTCACTTCACTTTTCTACGTAAAACCCCTCCCTATTATCCTATTATTTCACTCCAATCTCAATCATATGTTGTTTGTCACCAGAGCATCTCGCCTTGGTCATCAATTCATTTCTAATGCATGTATTAGCTCGTTAAAATTTCCAAACAATGACAGGACACTCTTGATACTAACTAAGCCCAAACTGTTTATTAATCTTCAATTTGAAGATATATATATATATGTTTGGCTTTTTACATGATAATGAAACAAAGTTTCTTTCAAGTTACTTTTGAAGCCAATAGACTGACTGATTCCATAAGGAGTAATTAATAACCATGGATGATCTGCTGGCAATATCAGCTAAAATAATTATATAATTTTACCAGAGGAATTATTATTACGTATAATTAATTGTATTCCCTGGACAAAGAGCAAGTAATTTCATGCATGAAAAAGTTATACATATGTAACTAAAAAATCAGACACAACTAACTAACACTAAGTTAATTTATTGAGTTGGGTTATTGTAGGAGAATTATGGAGAGGCAGTTTACATGAATTTAATATCCTAAGCTAAATAATATATACAAGATAATAACCTAATAGATAATGTAATATATATTACAACTTTATTTTCTCAACAATAGAGTTATTAATTAATGGGTGCAGTTGGCTCAACTAATAAATGAATAAGTATTCATAAATGAGTTAGATCTCTTTTTGAAATTTGACAAAATTTAGGTGTCAGGTTCAGTTCCCACTAAGTATATCTATATAAAGTACTCAATTCAACTAAAAATACAATAAATTTATTATTATCATCAATATTAAAAAGAGAGATATAGTATGGTAGAGGGTAGGATATGATATGATGCAAAACCCCGTTATCATTTCCACCATTCACCACCACAAGACAACATCATTAGGAAGAACCAACCTCTGGCTCTAGTTAACATCCAACACTCCGCTTGGTTTTCAACAAAAGCAAAAGCCTCATTATTAGGTTCTCTCTTCTTTTTACCCTCTACTCCCTTTTCATTATCTCTCTATAATATATATATATATATATATATAATATCAAAGAGAAGAAGGTAAACACATTGAACGTTGGTCACTGCACTGGCCACCAAATGAGCTCATTATTATGGCTGATAACACTTGTCACCTTTTTTTTCTTGTATATGGTTCGTTCATATATATATATATTTTCTTTGCTTTCAAGTCTTCATTGATTTCTCTTCTATAGTAGTGTGTAGTGTGTGATGATAGGCTATTACAGATGGTGATGATGGTATCCTATTATAATTGATGCAGTGATCAGTTATTATGATGGAACCTATGGAATCATGTGTGCCCCCAGGGTTCCGGTTTCACCCAACCGATGAAGAGCTCGTCGGTTACTATTTGAGGAAAAAGACCGCATCGCAGAAGATTGATCTAGATGTTATCAGAGACATAGATCTCTACAGAATTGAACCGTGGGATCTCCAAGGTACGTACTAGCTAACTATCTCTTTACTTTCTGATATCTAGCTAACCCTAGAATAGCTAGTTATCTACCTACATCTCCCTTCAAACGCATTTTTTGGATCTGGTGCACGCATATATAAGCAGATTCATTAGTTATTATCTAACAACCTAAAAACAGTTCCAAATGTTGCTAATTGATGTCTCATATTTAAAATGTTGATATTCAGTATCAGATTGGTTTATTTTCACTTTTCTCTTAAAACTGACGGAACAAAAACATGTTTTTTAAGCATAAAATAAGCTTAAACCATGCATGAGAAACCTATCTAATACTTTGGAAAAATGGACAACATGTTTTTAATTTGTTGCTTAAAATTAAACGCCAATTTTAACGTTAAAATGAGTCAAAATAGTGAAAATCAACATATCTGATATATATAGTTGAAACACCGAATATAAACATTTTAAATCTGAGACATCGGTTAGCAACATTACCTTTTTTGGTTCTTAACCCTATTATCTTTCAATAAACCCTATCTAATTAGTACTCTATATATACGAAGTTGGTGTTCATAATGGATTTACTAGGATTGTGTGTTGGACATACAGATAAATGTCGGATTGGATATGAGGAGCAAAAAGAATGGTACTTCTTTAGCCACAAGGATAAGAAGTACCCAACAGGAACAAAGACTAATAGAGCTACCATGGCTGGATTCTGGAAAGCAACGGGACGAGACAAAGCTATTTACGACAAGGGAAAGCTCATCGGCATGCGCAAGACCCTCGTGTTTTATAAAGGAAGAGCACCTAACGGCCAGAAGACTGATTGGATCATGCACGAGTATAGACTTGAATCAGATGAAAATGGACCACCTCAGGCAAGTTTATATCTTTATGTTTGATATAAAGTCGTGATTTGAATGAGTTTATGATCTGATCATGGGAAAAGTAGGTAGAAATTTTCTGATTATAGTGATGTTTATCAACACAATCATCATCACCATACCACTCAATGTTAGCGTGCACCAAAAATATGTACATCTCTTTGTTGCTTAAGTCAAAAGGTAGAATGCTTTAAAGCCAGCCAAACCCTAGCTAGTTTTGTTGTGCCCTACCTGTGTTTGGTAATGATGAATGTTTCTAATGAACTACTTTTATGTTTCCTTTAATTTACATGATATATATATGCAGGAAGAAGGATGGGTTGTGTGTCGAGCATTCAAGAAACGGGCGACGAGTCAAACCAAGTGCTTAGAAGCTTGGCATACAAGTTACTTCTATGATAATGAACCAAGCAGTGGAATGAGCTCCATTGTTGATAAATACATCACCAGGGCTCCTCCTCCTGTTCCTCCAATAACTAACAACCAGGTGTCCCGTTTCTTGTGTAAGGAAGAGACTCAAGGAGATAACCTTAACTTTCTCAACAACAACAACCATGACCATCTGATATTCTCACAGCTGCCACAGCTACAGAGCCCTTCAGTACCATTAATGATTAAGAGGCCATTGTCAATGTCATTATCATCCCTTTTGATTGATCAGACCAGAAACAACATATTATTAGAAGAAGAAGAAGATGATGAAGAGGCCATATATGGTAATAATAAGAAGAAGAAGAAGAAGTTGGTGACTGATTGGAGGGCACTGGATAAATTTGTGGCTTCACAGTTAAGCCATGAGGAGAATTATATGATGAATGATGAATCACTACTTTTTCAACAAGATGAAATTGATAGTAGTACTACAAGTAATAATCTGCAGATGGGCGGATATTCGATCGGTGCAAATCAGTGCGACAACAGCAACATTGGTATATGCATATTTGACAAGTGATCATGTTGATGCTATATTATATCAAACAAGCTAGCTTGGAAGGGAAGGAAGGAAGAAGAAAAACCAGGCCTTTATATATTTGAGGGGGTATATATATATATATATTTTTGTAAAATATATATAGAATATTATGCATCAAGGCTTGTGATGGTTATATGTTCCTCTTTCTGGACAAGAATAATTAATCTATGTACTGGTGGATGATGATAGATTGCAGTTTTATCATCAGTATATGGAGAGATTTTACATGATTTTCTCGAAAATAACGTCCTATATTTTGTTTTGTTTTGCTAATCCATAAACTGAGGGCGGAGTGAGTCAAAGTAATAATTTGTCATACCTTCCATCTGTTAGGATTTAAAACGCTCGTTGAGTTTGACCAACAGGGTTAATATACGCATGTTATGACTTTGACCAAAATAATCTCAGGATGAAATTGCATATAACAATATTGATACCA
Source organism: Clarkia xantiana subsp. parviflora (assembly GCA_036873135.1). Taxonomy (NCBI): domain Eukaryota; kingdom Viridiplantae; phylum Streptophyta; class Magnoliopsida; order Myrtales; family Onagraceae; genus Clarkia; species Clarkia xantiana. The sequence goes on along the minus strand of JAPTYO010000012.1, from coordinate 9,671,711 downwards.
AATAAACGTAAGAGAGATGACACCAAATTTAACGTAGAAAACCCTCCAATGAGGAGAGTAAAAAACCACAGGGGCCGGCCGGCAAACATTCCACTATGTAAACCAAATTTACATCAGTTCGGTCTCAGCAGGAGACCGGCAGTAATTAGACCACACCAACAACCTCTCTCGGGACTACTATCTCTCACAAAAAGGAGATACAATGTGTTATTGATCGGAATGATCAATACATCACTCATCCGGAAAGATACTCTCTAATTACAATTACCTCGCTCTCAATATTACCCCTACACACACTCACCTAAGAAAAAATCTCTCTCGACTCAACTCTATTACTCTGTGTATAGAGCTCTTCAACTATGTGTATTTGGTGTAGTTTGTCTTCAGACATCATTGCCATATATATAGGCAATGTGTTGCCACAAACCAACAAAAGCTCAACTATTCCTATTTCGGCTTCTAGTTGAATGTAGAAGTCCAAAATTGAGGCTTCGTCGGTGGAGAGCAAAAGATGAAGATCATTTCATGCCATTTTTTCTTCATTGCATTTATTCCATGGTTGAATTGTGTGTAGGGTAGGTGGGGCTGGACCACCGTCCAACAATATCCCCCTCCGGCCCCAAAGGAGGAGACTCGCCCCGTCACTCCACTATATGGAGTCAAGCCCGGCTTGCCTTGCGTCGAGCTCCAACTTTACCCTGGGAACGATCTTCGTCAACATGTCTGCAGTATTCTTGTCTGTATGTATCTTCATCAACTTCAGCTGCTTCTCTTCTATCACTGATCTCTTCCAGTGATACCTCACATCGATATGCTTTGTTCTCGAGTGATACATCGTATTCTTGCTCAAGTCAATTGCACTTTGACTATCACAAAATACCATATATTCGTCTTGCATCATCCCTAGTTCCTGAAGGAACCGCTTCATCCAAAGCATCTTCTTTGCCGCTTCATTAGCCGCAACATATTCAACATCAAATGTTGATAGAGAAACACACTTCTGCAGCTTGGACATCCACGATACAGCTCCCCTGCAAAAGTGAATACATAACCAGAAGTAGATTTTCTACTATCTTAATCACCTGCCATATCTGCATCGACGAACCCTTCTAGAACTGGTTCTCCGATTCCGAAGCATAACCACAACCTGGATGTGCCTCGCAGATATTTGAAGATCCATTTCACCGCTTCCCAGTGCACTTTTCCCGGATTGGAAAGAAACCTGCTCACAACACCAACAGCATGAGCAAAATCTGGCCGTGTACATACTGTTGAAGTCACCGTGATAACTCCGCCGTGAGTAATACCACACCAGTGGTGTGAGTAATGTTTGAGTACCATATAAGTAAGTGGGTCACCTCCTCCTATCACCAATTGGTTTTAGAATGGAACCACACTTGTGAAAATGGTTGCTCTATGTTGGCCCGTTGGGTTTGGCTCGGCCCAATGTGGAATTTAACATGGTATCAGAGCCCGGTTCCGATAGGCGGTATTGGGTTTGTCCCCTAATTTGTTGGCTCCACGTACAAGGTTACCGGGTCGGGCCTGGAGTGAGAGTGGGGTTTGTTGAAATTAAGTTCCAACCCGTCCGGATTTAAAAAATCTGGTGCCTTAGTTAAAAAAAGAGTCCTTACGGTGCGGGGGGTGTGTTGAAGTCACCGTGATAACTCCGCCGTGAGTAATACCACACCGGTGGTGTGAGTAATGTTTGAGTACCATATAATTAAGTGGGTCACCTCCTCCTATCACCAATTGGTTTTAGGATGGAACCCCACTTGTGAAAATGGTTGCTCTATGTTGGCCCGTTGGGTTTGACTCGGCCCAATGTGGAATTTAACACATACCATAGCGTACATCAGCGAACCGGCTGCAGAATAGTATGGGATAGCCTCCATTGCTTCCTTCTCTGACTCTGTTGTTGGACAGTCCTTCTTCGTCAAATTGAAGTGATTGGCAAGAGGTGTAGCAACCGGCTTTGCATTATTCATGCTAAACCTTTTCAACACCCTCTCAATGTACCTCTCATGAGATAGTCACAACTTCCCAGCTTTACGATCACGACTGATCGCCATGCTGAGAATTTGTTTAGCAGGTCCTAAATCCTTCATGTCAAAGGACTTAGATAATTCATTTTTCAACCTGCATATCATTCCAACATCTTGTCCAACAATCGACATGTCATCTACATATAGCAACAAGATAATGAAGTTACCATCAGGAAACTGTCTAATATAGACACACGGATCTGCTTAAGTTCGTTTATAACTCTGGGAGGTCATAAACGAATCAAACTTCTTGTACCATTATCTTGGAGCCTGGTTCAAACCGTACAGACTCTTTTTCAACTTACATACCAAATTTTCCTTCCCTTGTACTTCAAACCCTTCAGGTTGCTTCATGTATATCTCTTATGCCAAGTCCCCGTGAAGAAACGTCGTCTTCACGTCAAATTGTTCAAACTCCAGATTCAGACTTGCTACCATAGCAAGTACAACTCGAATTGAACTCATCTTCACCACCGGAGAGAAGATCTCATCAAAGTCAATTTCATGCTTCTGCGCGAAGCCTTTGATCACCAATCGAGCGTTGTACTTCACCATCTGGTCTCCATCTTTCTTCAACTTGAACACCCATTTGTTTTGCAATGCTTTCCTGCCTCTCAGCAACTCCACCAACTTGTAGGTGTAGTTCTTCTTGAGAGAGTTCATCTCATCTCGCATTGCTTCAATCCAGCTTTCCATGTTCTTGTGATTTTTCACTTCTTGAAAGCATTCTGGCTCCCCATCATCAGAAATCAAAATATACTGAGAACTAGGATACCTGGTGGATGGCCGACGCTCACGTGCGGGCCTCCAAACTTGAGGTTCTGCAAGTTCCTAAGCTGGGGTCGGCTCCCCTGCTCAACGCCCTCCTCGTCTAATTCACCAACATCTCCATTTCGGTCATCTAGTTCCAGTCCATCTACTCCTTCTGTGACACCATCAGCTGGAGTAGAAATCGGTGTAAAATTGCTTACACCTCCAGAAGCTTCCGTCTCTTTCTCCTGCGCGTTAGCCATTGTCTCGTGCTCGTGAAAGATAACATCTCTGCTTCTAACCACCGTCTTCTTCAGCGGATCCCATAACCTGTAGCCATACTCCTTGTCTCCATACCCGACAAATATGCACTCATTGGCTTTATCGTCAAGTTTCGACCTCTGCTCCTTAGGTACATGCATGAAAGCTTTACATCCAAAAAGTTTCAAATAAGAGTAAGATGGATTCTTACCCGTCGACACCCTCTCCTGGATGTCAAACTCTATAGGAACAGATTGAGATCGGTTGATCAGGTAGGCAGTGTTGGCTGCTTCTCCCCATAATGGCTTGGGCATCTTAGCCATTCTTAACATGCTCCTGACTTTCTCAAGGATGGTCTGGTTCATCATCTCGGCTGCACCATTATGTTGTGGAGTTCTCGGGTTCAGTCCTCTCATGTCTGATCCCGTGCTTCTTGCAATATCCCTTGAATTCATTTGAAGTGTATTCCCCTCTGTTGTCCGTCTGTAGACGCTTCAACTTTTTTCCAGTCTGTATTTCCACCATGACGTGAAACTTCTGGAAAATCTCGAATACCTCGCCCTTCGCTTTCAACAAATAAATCCACACTTTGTGATGGATATACACCTAATTTGAATCCGTTGACTTCCGAACCGTTGTATTTTTATCATCCCATTATTGATTGCAAATCGAAACTTCAACCCGGACACTTCGCGAACACATCAACGGCTCGGACGAGGCCGGAGCGCTCATCCGGCCGAGGCAAACTCACCTAGGTGAGGTTGGGTGGCCACACCCGACCTCCCCTAGGAGAGATCGGGTCAGCCAACCCGATCTCTCCTAGGGGAGATCGGGTGGACCAACCCGATCTCTCCTAGGAGGGATGGGGTTGGCCAACCCCATCCTCCCTAGGAGGGGTTGGGTGCCCTCACCCAACCCCTACCCTTTGGGGTCGGATTTCTCCTCCCCCCAAGGGCCCCGACACCATTTTTTGGACTCCCACACTCGGTTCATTCCGCCTACCTTCTCCGTATCCTAAGGTCTTAATTATACGCTTAAAGGCTAATTAACTGTGTTTTAGGGTTAACGATGTCATTAAGCCACCTTAATGACACCGTTGCCTATAAATACCCCACCTTCACAATTCATTTGATCATCTTGGCAATTTGGATTATTTTGCTCTAACATCTCTCTAGCTTTATCTCTCTAAAAACGATACTGACTTAGGCATCGGAGAGGGTTCACCAGGCACCACCCCCCCCCCCCCCCTCTCTGTGTCTGGTATTGCCCCTTCTGCAGGGCACAAGGAGAAGAGAAGCGACGGAAGGAAAGACACAAGATAAGACAGGGCAACCCGAGAGTATCAGATCATCCACATCTCCAGTGAGGAACGGGATTTGAGCCGATCATCCATTGACCCAGATCTCGGAACCTAACACTTGGCGCCGTCAGTGGGCTTCGGACAGAAAGCCTGGCTATAACACGAGCAATGACGAACAGCAGGGTGTCTAGGCACCACCGCCCACCAGGGGGCAATGGGAGAAGGAGAGAGCCTATACCCCCAGGAAGGCAGCCTAACCCTGGGAAGCAGCCAATGCAACCAGAACCACAAGAAATACCACAGCCTCCTCAACAGAACAACCAGGAGGGAGGACCCTCACGCCCAGCTGGGGCTGAGTCCTCCACAGCCTCCACACCTCGGGCAAGAAGGCCATAGAGAGAAAGAGAACAACAGGGAATGCCGTCCCAGCACACGGCACCCCCTGAGGGGTATTATTATGAGGCGCAACCCCAAGGGTACCCGTATGGGATGCCGGCCCAAAGGGATGGCAACCGCGCCCACACAACATATGCAAGGCCGGCATACAACCAGGGGACACACACTGAAGCTCATGAAGAGGAACAGATCCCAACAGAAGGGCACCACTCGCACCCTCGAGCAGGGCAGCAAGGGGAGCAAAGAAGATATTACCAGGAGCCACCCCAAGAGGGAAGGCAACAATTCGTGCCTCCTAGGCAACAGCAGAACGCAAGGGCTTACACCCCACTGGGGGAGGAAAGACAAGAAAGACCTCCAAGGAGGCAAGAATTCTATGAAGCACCCCAGCAGGGACACCAAGGATACACCTACAGTCCGTATCAATACGGACAAGGAATCCCGGCAAGCCCTATCTATAACTACGGAGGCTATCAGAGGAATTACACTCCAACACCGATATTGATCACTCCGGAAGAAATAGAGGCAATGATAACCCGGAAGATGAATGAGTCAAAGAAAACCAGCCTGCATTGTCTAAGTGACAAAACGAACCACCCTTTCACAAGGGAACTGGAGATGAACAGGGTGCCAGACTCCCTGCACACAGTGCAAATTGCAAAGTACAATGGGAAGGGAGACCCCCTAGAGCATATCCAACAGCATGAGGCCTCCCTATTTGGGAGGACCACTGATGAAAGATACAAGGCACTCCTGTTCCCAAACACCCTATCAGGGGTGGCCTCACACTGGTTCTTCAGCCTACCCTCTGAAAGCATCCACTCATGGGAGCAACTAAAGGCGAAGTTTCTGCAGAGATATCTAGGGGAGAGGAAACTCCTCAAGGGCACAGGCTCCATCGATGATGTGAAACAAGAATATGATGAATCTCTGGCCAGTTACTACACTAGGTTCAATCAAAATATCGCAGACATCCAAGGCGACATCACTGAGGGTGAAATAATACGAGCCTTTATCAGAAACCTAGGCCGCTTCGGGTCCACACTGGCAGAAAAGATGGCCAAGAAGCCAGCAAGCACCTTAGAGGAGCTTGCAGGAAGAGTCAAAACCCATATAGACTTGGAGAGGCACAGGGCAAGTAAGAAAGCCAAGATTCAAGCAGCCAAGGAAGACAATGCAAAGCCGAACAAAGGCAAGCCACCCCAGGCACCTCAGCACACAAGGTAGCAGGAATGGCGTCCGCCCCAGCAAAGAAACCAAATGGGTGAACCACTAAAGCCCAGAGAAATAAATGTCATCAAGTTCGTCCCATTGAACGCCACTCCAGCTACTGTCCTCAAAGAGATGCGGAACCAGAAGCTCTGGTCACCCCCTGCAAGGTGGAGAGCCCCAATGGTGGGGAATCACAAGGATAGATGGTGCGACAACCATGAAGCTTACGGGCACGACACGAACGAATGCTTCAACCTAAAGCTTAGCATCAACAATGCCATCCAAAGAGGAGACCTAAAGCAGTTCGTGGATCATGGGGGCAACAGCATGCAACTAGGGCCATCAAACAGAGACAAGGGCAAAGGCAAAGCAGACTACAATCCTCCACCCAACAAGAGAGGGACCATAAACATGATACATGGGGGAGTAGCGTCAGGTGGCCCAACTGCTAATGCAAGGGAGGTTTACGCATCAAAATTGGGTTCAGTGCCGAGGTGGAGGAAAATGCCAAGAGAAGGAGAAGAAATGAAGATCGAATTCTCATAGAAGGACAAGAGCCACATCGTCTTCCCACATGACGATGCTCTAGTTATCACAATAGACATTGATAATTTTGATGTAAAGAGAATTTTGGTGGATGGGGGCAGCTCGGCTGACCTCCTAAGCTTGAGAGTCTTAGAGGAAATAGGGAAAACCAAGGCAGACATCAAACCAGTCAACTTCCCTCTAGTTGGCTTCTCAGGGGCAACAAGCTACCCCTTGGGAATGATAACCTTGCCGGTGACCATGGGCCAAGGATGGACACAGCTGAAGGTGAATGTTAATTTCCTGGTGGTTGAAAGCCTGGGAGCCTACAATGGGATCCTAGGAAGGACAACCATAAACCCATATGAAATCGTGCCATCCACTGTACACCAGAAGCTGAAGTACATCACTGAGAATGGAGTCGGAGAAGTCCTGGGTGATCAACGCACCGCAAGGCAGTGCTACGTCAACTCCATGAGACGTGGATCACACAGGACAGACACAGTGGCTGTGGTCATGATAGGAGCCAACCAAGATAGAAAGAAGAGGAGAAGGAGGAAAAGGCAGGGAAAGATGAAGAATGGAGTGGTACTCCGTTTGAGCATGCAGTTTTTTCAAACAGTGCCTAAGAGGAGACACAGGAGCAAGGCTGTGAAAGTGACAGCCATACCTTGGCAGCCAGACACCAAAGAGGGGAAAAGAACAAGTGACTCCATCTTAAGAGGCTTCCGTCACATCGATGATATCAAGCAAATGCCGCGGGAGTCAATATCAAGCTATTTCCAGAGATTCTCCAATTATGGTGCCAACATGGACATCACAAGAGGAGAAACCGTCAGAGCATTCATTAGAAACATGCATCCAAACTCATTCGAGGCCTATGGAGGGCTCTATGAGATGGTCATGACGAGCACGATGAGGGAGCTCAAGGAAAAGCTAGACAAAGCGTTGGCAAAGGAAGTGGAACAGCTGGATTAAGTTCTGGAGAAAGGAAGAAAGACTGATACACTGGGAGGAGGTGTAAACTTCACATTCACACCCCTCACAGTGAGCATAGAAGAAATTTTCCACAAGCACCTCAAGCAGGAGCTACCCACATGCAGAGAGGAGGGCAAGGCCTTCCTAGGAAGGGATGCACAGGGATGGTGTGAGTACCATGGGACCTGGGGGCATCAAACCAACAACTGCATGGTGCTGAAGATAGAAGTGGAGGAAATGATTCACAACGGAGGTCTGAAGGAGTACGTGGCAACAGACAAAGTGACCACCCCATATCCTTAGTTTCATATCTAGCACTTTACATGTTCAAGCTTTCCAAGTTTTTCAAAAACAACTTTTGAGAAGGAGAACTCACGAAGTTCCTCCAACTCTACAACTATCTTTAATTTCCTCCAAAGGGTGTCTGGACCCCCCAAGGCACCCACATGTACAAAAAACATGAACACTCTTAAGAGAGTAAGTTTTCCTTCAAAGGCACTTTCCAATGAATGTGGTGATATAATCATGATGTTATCCTTACACAGATATGACTTCAAGTCAACGACAGGTTCAACGCCCCCAAGAGCGTATCTTGAGAGTAGTTCTTACACTACGACATTAGACGCCCCCAAGAGCGTATCTTGAGAGTAGTTTTCACACTACGACCTTCGACGCCCCCAAGAGCGTATCTTGAGAGTAGTTTCAATACTACGACTTTCGACGCACCAAGAGCGTATCTTGAGAGTGGTTTCCAAAAACTACGAACTTCGACGCCCCCAGGAGCGTATCTTGAGAGTAGTGTTCATACCACGACCTTCGACGCCACCAAGAGCGTATCTTGAGAGTAGTTATTACACTACGACTTTCGACGCACCAAGAGCGTATCTTGAGAGTGGTTTCCAAAAACTACGAATTTCGACGCCCCCAGGAGCGTATCTTGAGGTAGATTTGCAACCTACCAGATTCGACGCCACCAAGAGCGTATCTTGAGGTAGAAAAAACACTACCTGACTCGACGCCCCCAAGAGCGTATCTTGAGGTAGATTTCAAACTACCAGCTTCGACGCCAACCAGGAGCGTATCTTTGGTCTAACCTGAGCCCTCCGGGAGCCTATCCTGTGAAACGTTAAGCGCCCTCCGAGAGCCTGTCTCGCGAATAGTTTCGACGCCAACCAGGAGCGTATCTTTGGTTTAACCTGTGCCCTCCGGGAGCCTATCCTGCGAAACGTTAAGTGCCCTCCGAGAGCCTGTCTCGTGAACAGTTTTCGACACCAACCAAGAGTATATCTCTGATCTAACCTGTGCCCTCCGGGAGCCTATCCTGTGAAACGTTAAGTGCCCTCGGAGAGCCTGTCTCGTGAATAGTTTTCGACGCCAACCAGGAGCGTATCTTTGGTCTAACCTGTGCCCTCCAGGAGCCTATCCTGTGAAACGATAAGTGCCCTCCGAGAGCCTGTCTCGTGATCAGATTCGACGCCCACCAAGAGCGTATCTTTGGTCTAACAGTACCATGTATACCATTTAAAGGGTATCAGAAGAGATCATCGCACCACGCTCAGAAAGATCCAATGAGAAAGTAATCTCAAAGTAAAGTGATATGAAGAACACATAACGTTTTTTCTTGATGAAATAGCAGGTATGACATGAAGGAAAACACGACAGAAGGATAAGTAAATGAATCACATCAAGAGAAGAGTCCATAACTAAAGGGATATATACAAAAGCATGAGAAGCATTAACGAAAAGCCAAGTGAACAACGTAGTCAGCAGCACAATACGACAAAGGAAAGTAACAACAAACACCACCACAATCTCAAAAGACACTCAACCCATTAAAGGGGAGAACGAGTATAGTCATATATACAAATATAGCATGATGCAAACACGTCAATCAGAACCTTCGGGAGAGTCACCCTCACCCCCCGAAGCTGAACCACCGGCAGAGATGGATGAAGAGGAGGAGTCTGAAGTACCAATCTCCACAGGTGTAGCATCCACCTGGGCAGGGGCAGGCTCGTCTGCAACAGCAGCCTGACCCCTCAGAACAGCCATGTAGCCAGTGGCGTATGGCCCGAAGTCACCAAGGTCACCAACTGGAAACTGAGGATCAATGCGGAAAATATGATCAACCAGATACTCACCAAACTGGTTCATCTCCTGAGTGAGACGCGCGCTATAATCAGCAGTGAAGGCAGAGGAAGCCTTGTACTCAGACACTGCGACAGTCCTCTCCTCTGCCCGGCACCTAGCCTCCAATTTCCGCAACTCCTCAGAGTGGAGTAACGCTGCAACCTCAGCCTCCCGGCGTAAACTTCCCACGGTAGTCTCAAGCAAGGACACTTGGTCCCGGAGCTCCTGCATCCTCAAATCAGATAAACGCGCCTTCTCAGCAGCAGTGGCGAGCTCCACCTTGAGAGAGACCTGGTTGTCCTCAAGGGTCTTCCTCTCGTCAGATAACTCGAGCACGAGCGATGACATGTTCACCATGTCAGACATACCCTAACAATTCAACAAGGGATGAGCAACCGAAAGACAGCCATTATGAAAGTATAAAGAAGAAAGCAAGGAACAACTCACAGGTGCATAACGAGAAAGTACACCCTGAACAAAGCGCCGAGTCTCCCCAGGAGACTTGGGCTGAGCAACACGATCGCCAGGGGGGATGGCACCGCGGAGTACGCGGATGCCAACCTCAGGAGTCCGCAAAGAGGAGCTGCTATCAAGGTGAAACTCCTTCAAACCAGCAAAAGGAGTCCACTCAGACCCAATAACGTCTTCATCAGTAAGACGTGCGAAATCCTTCCGACTTAAAGTCGGAGGCCCACCTATACAAGCAAGGCAAGTCAAAGGAAAATATAAACATAGAAGAATCAGTAACAAGGTAGAGATCATACCTGAGGACCGTGCCCTCGGCTGGGGGGCAGGGGAACCACCACCAACAGGTCGCTTCCCTTTGTCAGCCAGGGAAGGCACCTCTTCGACCACCATCTCCTTATCACGAGATAGGGTCGGAGGACGAGCAATAGGCGAAGCAGGATCCGCAGGTTTCTTCCTCTTAGCAGCCGAGGCCCCGGCCTCAGAATCAGATCTCCGCGGCTTGGACTTGGAAGGTCCAGAATCTCTGCCTACGGAGACGACCCTCTCTCCTTCACCAAGGGGGAGCGCCCTAGCAATGTAAGAAAAACAAGATAAGGAAAACACAAGCTATACCATAAAGAAGCAAATAGGAGAAAGCATACCAGAGGCCCCAGCCTTCTTCCCAGGCATGGGAGATTTCTTCAGAGTGGAACTAGAAGGAGCCTTCCTCTTGCTCAGGTCAACAGGGGCTCCCTGCACGTTATAGGTTTTTCCATGAAACCAACCTACAAAGGAAGAGCAGAAGGTAAATAAAGATGGAAAGACCAAGTGACATACCGAACCCCCGGAGTCAGGAGTCAAACTGATCCCGGCCTCGTAAAGATCCGTCTCAGTCACTAAGGACACGGGGCAGTATGACCGAGTCCTGTTGCTCTCATGAATGATCTTCATAGTCTCTAAATCAACTGGAGAGAACTCCCCGAAAGCAGGCCAACCATCGGACCGATCCTCATTCAAGACCGACCAAGTGACGTATCGATCCGTAATGAAGAAGTAATGCTTAGCCCAGTGACTGGCCGAGTTGTCACTCCGGGCCACGAAGCGGAGAGAGGTATCCCACTCGACCCCACTCAACCCGAAATCAGCAAATCGGGGATCCTTGAAGGTCGGATGACGAGTTACGAAACTCGCAAACCCCACCTTCGTCTGGTATTGGAACCGGTAGAAACATCGGAACAGAACGAGGGAGTACTTCCAGGAGTACCAATGGCACAACACCCGGAAGCCCACCCAGACACGGAGGGCACTGGGGGCAAGGTTCAAAGGAGAAATCCTGAAGAACCTGCTCAACTCTATAAGCTCGTCACAGTAAGGCAACCTCAACCCAAATCGAATATGGGAGGGGTACACGGCGACCTTCCCTATAGGAGGCTCCGTCACCGTCTCGCGAGTATTCCCCAAGGAGGGGAGAAAAGGATACAGAGGCTCATCTAGGGGACAGATATCTCCTAAGGTAACGTGCTCATTGTAATCGGACCTAGTAAGATGGTTCTCCGACAGGGCAGCGAGACCTAAGGCAAAGGTAGCAAGAAATCCCAAAGTTCGAATCAAGTTTCAACTAACACCCCAACGAAGATCACGACACTAAGCTAGCGATAGGAAAGGAAGTAATGCGACCAAAAAGGAAGAGAAAGGGAACTCACTCATCCTTCGGAGGATGTAACGCCTCTGTAGAGTCTGTGTGCGCGGACACCACCAGGAATACAGTACCTGCCACGACACGACAAATATCAAGACAAGGAAAATTTCCGAAGAACCGGAAATACTCCGACACTCGACCAACGACAACAACCAAAGATCCAAAGACACCCAGCAAAGATAGTCAACATGAGCCAAGGATACCACGATAACCAAATTGAATAATTTTATCCGAGCCTAAAGTCGGGTTTTGGGCAAAATTACCGTTACGCCCTCCAACGAAGATTAACACACCAACGGCGATACGACATCAAATTCAAAACCGGGATAGTCCAATCGGACAAGAAACTATATCCGGACGACCGGCAAAAATTTTTCCCAAATCCACAACTATCGACGGTTATCCATGGCAATCCCACTTTCAATCAAATTTCGGCAATCAAACATCGGCAATCAAGCGTCGGCAATCAAGTATCAACGATTCAAAAATCAACGTTTTATGCGGTAACGGAAAGGAAAAGGGCGGACCTTCGGAAAACCCGACCCGATGTGATAAACGGGTCCGGAATTCGAATTTCGAAGTCGGTCGGAATCAGCCCCTCGTCGGAGCCCCAATTCCGTCGTCGCCGGAGTCGCTCCCAGCCGTCCCTTCGTCGCCGGTGTCCGCCCCAGACCACGCCGGAGCTGCCTGGTCCCGCTGTCGACAGTCCTGGCCGGACTTGGCGCTGCCGTCGTCGGAGACGAACTCGCCGTTGAAGCCTCCCGACGCCGCTGCTCGTCTGGTCACCGCCCTCCACCGGCCAAGCTCGTGTCGCGTCGTCTCCGTCCGTCAGCCGCTGGAGGTCGCGCCGCCGTCTCGAGCTGCCAATCCACTAGCCGCCTTCGTCCCGTGCTGGTGGTCACCTCCCGCCGGAGCTGCTGGCCGGAATTTCGGATCTCTCGCCGGAATTTTGGCCGGCCCTTACCTTGGGGGTGCTCTCAATTTTTTCTTGTTCTCCAAGGGTGAGTAAAGAGGGAAGATGGTGGCTATGGTGACTCCCTAAGGTATTTTTCTAACTCTCCTCTATATTGAAAAGATGATAGGGTTTTTTAAAGGGTTTTAATCACCACCCTCCATCTATCTTTAAATGAGATCTAAGGGCCAAGGAAAAACCATCATTTTTATCCCTTTCAACTATGGCTAAGTATATCTCCATACTTAGAAAAACTATCAAGTTAGGTTTATTCTTGAGCATTCCATACTTAGGAAAAAAATTTGGCCAAAATTAAATTTTTCCTCACTTAGATAGAATCCCGGCACGAATTTAAAGCGTAAGTTACTTAGTTGCATTTGTATTGCGCCCCTGTGCGAGTGTGAATTTTTTAAGTATACGCCGGTAACAAAGATAGATTTATTACTCCCACCGCAGACGGACGCGTGCTTAGGCACACGTCCGCGCTACTCTAACGTTTACAACTCCTCTATCTCATAAGGCATGGGGCAGGGTCGGAGACACGCATCCATGGGTAAGCAAACATTCATACGAAAGGTAAAACTCCGGTTTCAAATTGCGCGTATCATACCATCCTGAAATAGAGTCAATCAAGGGTTAGGCCATTGGTTGACTCAGGGGCATGTGATGGATATACGCCCAATTTGAATCCGTTGACTTCCTAACCGTTGTATTTTTATCATCCCATTATTGATTGCAAAATCGAAACTTCAACCCGGACACTTCGCGAACACATCAACGGCTCGGACGAGGCCGGAGCGCTCATCCGGCCGAGGCAAACTCACCTAGGTGAGGTTGGGTGGCCACACCCGACCTCCCCTAGGAGAGATCGGGTCAGCCAACCCGATCTCTCCTAGGGGAGATCGGGTGGACCAACCCGATCTCTCCTAGGAGAGATCGGGTCGGCCAACCCGATCTCTCCTAGGAGGGATGGGGTTGGCCAACCCCATCCTCCCTAGGAGGGGTTGGGTGCCCTCACCCAACCCCTACCCTTGGGGGTCGGATTTCTCCTCCCCCCAAGGGCCCCGGCACCATTTTTTGGACTCCCACACTCGGTTCATTCCGCCTACCTTCTCCGTATCCTAAGGTCTTAATTATACGCTTAAAGGCTAATTAACTGTGTTTTAGGGTTAACGATGTCATTAAGCCACCTTAATGACACCGTTGCCTATAAATACCCCACCTTCACAATTCATTTGATCATCTTGGCAATTTGGATTATTTTGCTCTGACATCTCCCTAGCTTTATCACTCTAAAAACGATACTGACTTAGGCATCGGAGAGGGTTCACCAGGCACCACCCCCCCTCTCTGTGTCTGGTATTGCCCCTTCTGCAGGGCACAAGGAGAAGAGAAGCGATGGAAGGAAAGACACAAGATAAGACAGGGCAACCCGATAGTATCAGATCATCCACATCTCCAGTGAGGAACGGGATTTGAGCCGATCATCCATTGACCCAGATCTCGGAACCTAACACTTTGCGTGAAGCATCATCAATAAAGGTGAGAAAATACTTATTTCCACCGAAAGACTCCACCTCCATGGGTCCACACACATCAGAATGTATCAATTCTAATTCATTTCCTTTCCTTTCCGCTTTGATGGAACGCGAAAAGAAACTCTATGTTGTTTTCCAAACAAACAATAATCACAAGGGTTTAACGAAAAACCTTTGGCGAGCGGAATGAATGACTTCTTAGCCAAAAGTTTTAACCCTTTCTCACTCATGTGACCCAATCACTTGTGCCACAAGTTTGGCGAAGCAAGATCTTCAATGGCATTCAACTGCGAAGTACACACTTTCGCAATTGTCTTGTAGAGAGTGAAACAAAGACTCCCCCTGGCAATCAATAATGATCCTTTTGTCAACTTCCAATTACCGTTGCCAAAATGTTGACCAAAACCTGCTCTGTCAAGAACATTCGAGGAAATCAAGTTAAGACGTAAATCAGGGATATGTCGTGCATCCCTCAGTGTCAATCTACATCCAACACTAGTTTGTATTACAACATCACCAATTCCCACAATTTTTGCAACGCTCTTGTTGCCCATTCTCACACATCCAAAGTCTCCTGCTTTGTTTGTGGAAAATATCTCCACCTTGGGAGCACAGTGGTATGATGCACCTGAATCGATTATCCACTCCACATCTGGATTGATGTGGAGACAATCACCATTCGCACAAACAAGTGTTTCACGTTTGATTGTTGATGTAGTTGCAGCGGTGTTTCTATCATCCGCACGTCTTTGACTTCTATCTCCATTTCCATCTTGACTGAGACTCTAGCAATTTCTTTTTATATGTCCAAGTTTCGGCAGTGATAGCATTTCACCTTCTTCCTGGACTTAGACTTCCCCTGGATTTGTTGCGTTCTTGGTCCTCCGTGCTCCTTTCTGCAGTTCTTCCTCTAACCACAAGAGCATCACCCGATCTCTCACTAACGAAACCAGTCATTCTTTTCTCAACTTCTTTAGAGAACAAAGCAGCTTTAACATCTTTTACGGTGACAGTCTTTCGACCGTAAAGAAACGACTCTCTAAAATTTGAATATGATGATGACAGAGAACATAACAATATCAAGGGGGAATCTATTACCTCTATCTTAGAATCAATTGGATCTAAATCCGTGATAATGGAATTAAATTCATCGATATGCTTTTCAAGAGGAGTACCTTCTGACATCTTCATCATATACAATCGCTTTCTTAAAAATAACTGGTTAGTGATAGATTTTTTCATGTATAAGTATTCCAACTTACTCCACAACTCTACCGTAGTCTTTTCTGAGAAAACTTCTCGTAAGACTCTGTCTGATAGGCATAGATGGATTGCCGACAGGGCTTTCCGATCTATTTGATGCTTCTTTTCTTCGTCCATGGTTGCAGGCATCTTTTCTATCCCGTTAAGAGCCACCTCTAGCCCTTGCTGAGTTAGAACCGCCACCATCTTTAGCTGCCACATATTGAAGCTGCCCGTGCCATCAAACTTCTCAATGTTGAACCCGTTAGTCATATTAACGAACAAACAAGGCTCTGATACCACTTGTTAGGATTTAAAACGCTCGTTGAGTTTGACCAACAGGGTTAATATATGCAGGTTATGACTTTTACCAAAATAATCTCATGATGAAATTGCATATAACAATATTGATACCAAATAAACATAAGAGAGATGACACCAAATTTAACGTGAAAAACCCTCCAATGAGGATAGTAAAAAACCACAGGGGCCGGCTGTGAGATTAAGGGGAGTAATCACTACAGATACTATAAACAAGGTACATGCTAGTAATATCAATTACGCAGCGGTAGTTTCACACATACCTTTATGATGATCCGTAGACACAAGATCTTCTCGATAGGGAGTTCATGATCATCCAATCGGGACCTGTAGAGGTTCTTGTTAGAGAAGCCCTACGTGGTGCAGCTCCAAAGCAAAACCTCTGATCGATTCTTGGCACAGGGACAGATCTCTGGAGAGTTTGCTCGAAAGCAATTTGGCACACCTTCGGTGAGGTAAGGGTTCGGCCGAACTAGTGTGGTGTCGAATGAGGGTTTTTCTCTCTAAAACTCTCTTGTGAGGGAATTATGATTAACCCTAAAATATTCCCTAACATCTCTTATTTATAGGAGAAGTAAAGTGGACAAAAGTTCACTTTACCCTCACTATAAGTTTCAGCCGGCCTATGTATTTGGGGAGGCCCAATTTTGGGCCTCCCATGTCAATTGGGATTTAGGTCTAGCCCAATTACCCTAATGTGACATTTACCCAAGTTCATTAGGTAAACTATACATATTATGGGCTACCAATTACGGCGCCCATCACCATATGCTTACAGCTCCCACTCGCCGGAATGGTAGGGTGCTTGTTAATGTATTGTTGTCCAAATCCGCATCAACATTTCTCCCCTTTGATCTGCTCCGTGCTTCCGAATAGTTCATACGAGGTTTGTCGTGCGACCGATGGATACGACGGGCATCGTGCTACTCATCTGTTAGGAGTGTTGTCGCGGAACGTTGATTCCCTTTTCTCCAATCAACCTGTTATAAACAATATTTATATATATTGTACCGCGCTGTATCATAGGTCAACTGATAATTCTCCATTTGCCTAGTTTCCACATAGGAAAACTTCTCCAAGGCATCCGTACAAGTATTCACAACCTTCAACTAATATCCGGCTGGTGGGCACCTAGTGAATACAAGAATCAGTGAATTACAGGTGAACTTGACCATCCCCATCGCTCATACCCTTAGCCAAACTCAACCGTTTTCCAAAGACGTGGTCACTGGGCCATTTTGTTCAGCACTACGCTCGTACGCCGGGAAGCGAGCATTGAGCCTGACCTTAGGTACGAGTTCTGAGTCCATGAGGATACCTCGGGTGCCTCTTCATAAGGCTCCCGGGATCAATCACACGCTCTAGGTGAAGAAGTTTGCGCCCGCTAGAATCACGAGGATTCCTTCCTAGCACAACCGAGTGGTGACCCCGTGATCGAACATGGCACGCGTATTATGAAGCACGCGTTAATAGCATACCCGAACCTTTTGGGTCAACAGGAATGGGACATATCAATCATGTTATCACAGATTTTCATCCGAGGTTCATCACTGTGATCTGCAGAACGAGAATCACGTCGAGTTACTTCGACTATATATAATCATCCTGCTCAATCAGGCTTATCCCCCTGATTCTTAGCCAGCCTTGCATAGTGGAGGCCTCCCTCCATCACAAGACGACCGACCTGTGTGACTAGGTAAGGCCCACATTCGACATAGTTTTGGCAGAGGATTGCGTCCTCCTACGACTTAGTTTATAGACCGTAAATTTGATGTAATCAAAACATTATGACGTCGATTGATCATACACTCAGTTGCAATTCTTTCGCTTACAAAATGTAACTATCTAATATCAAATTGTTATCACAGATACATGCCATTTCTAAACCCTACGCAATCCAAGCAGTTTTACATGCTTTTCGAATATCTCCCTGCGTAGTGGCTTAATTAATGGGTCCGCAATTATATTATCAGTGGACAAGTATTCCATAGTGATTATATTGTCTTCTACCATCGATTTAGCGTAGAAATATTTCACATCAATGTGTTTGGTCCTACAATGGTACTTCGGATTCTTAACTACCGCAATAGTTTCCTAACTATCGGAGAACACCTTTACAGGTTTACTTCCGACGTCACCACCAAGCAACGCAGTAAGAAGCCTTTTCAGCCAGAATGCTTCCTGTGCATTCTTAGAGAGAGCTACGAATTATGATTCCATTGTTGACACCGCGACACATGTTTGCTTCTTGCTCGTCCGTGAAATGGCGGCATTAGCAAGGAGAAATACTCCTCCTGTGGTGGACTTACGATCATCCGGATAGCCACCATTGTCGTTGTCACTGTAACCGGTCAATTCTAACTTCCCGTCCTCATAGCACAGTGCATAGCCGGCAGTACCTTTTAGATAACGAATTATTCGTTTTACAGCCTTTAAATACTGATAGCCAGGATCTGATTGGAAACCTGCTACTAGGCCCACAGCGTAACAGATATCCGGACGGGTGCATTGCATGGCGTACATCAAACTACCAACCATGCTTAAATATTCTGCACCCTTCATCTGTTCACACTCCGAAAGGTTCTTGGGGTCGTCACGTTTAGATAGTTCGCACCCAAATACTACCGGCGTATCCACGGGTTTGGCATCCTGTAATCTGAACCAACTTTCAACTGCTCGTTGATATAGGCTTCTTTAGATAGACATAAATCCCGGGTAGCCCGATCTCTGGAAATTTTAATGCCTAAGATGTACGTGGCTTCTCCCATGTCTTTCATCCCAAATACAGATGCCAACCATGACTTTGATTTGTTCATGAAACTCATGTCATTTCCGGCAATGAGTATGTCGTCCACGTATAAGGTTAAGATGACATACTTAGACTCGGAAGTCTTATAATACACTCACGGAGTCTCGTGAAGATTCACGAATCCATTTCCTACGATTTCCTCGTGGAATTTGCGGTACCATTGTCGTGATGACTGTTTAAGACCGTAGATGGATCTTTGGAGTTTACAAACTTTACGTTCGTTGCTAGGAGTAATTAAACTCTCCGGTAGCTCCATGTAGATCTCTTCCTTCCAGGTTTCCGTGGAGGATTGCGGTCTCAACATTTATTCGGTGCAGCTCTAGATCGAGACTTGCGACCAGGACCATAAATGGCCCTAACCGTGGTTTTACACATAGTCAGTGAGTTTCTCTTATCAAAGTCCACTCCGTGAATTGGGCAAGTCCTTTCGCAGTAAGTCGGGTTGTTCGACCTTTTCCATCAGTGGTGAGCCTTCTTTCAGGGCTCACCTTATCTTTATGCCCCGTGTTTAGCAGGTAAATCAACTAAAGACTATAATGGCTTTCCTTTAGGCGATCTCTCTCATTTATTATTTCTTTCCATTTCTCCACTTAAGATCTTTCCAGTGCTTGCCAACAGTTTGAGCAGGGTTTTCACCTTGCTCAATGGGATACTTGTCTTTGACTCTCGTCTAGGCATTATGAGTCCCACTTATTAGTATGTTCTTTTCTCCCACTCGGAATAACGCTTCTTATCGTAGCATCATTTCTATTTGGAATAATCCTCCCACTCGGAACAATGCTTCTTATCTGAGAATCGTCTCTGTTGGGAGCAACAGTAGTGCTAGAACTTTGACCTATAACTTTCCTATTACAACCTCTTGGTCTCGGGGTTTTACTTCCAAGATGCATTCCTTGATCACTAGGATCTGGAACCAAGTATGGTTGGATCACTCCCACTGGGAACAATGGGTAATATAGGTAGTTGTGTCATTCCTGGTTCAGAAATTTTAACCATCAGGTTCGACTTGATTCGTCCCAACAGCAACAGTGATTACTTGTGGTAGGGTTTATTCCTCCCACTGGATTTACTATGAAAATGTTCCCATTCTTATTTACCATGTCATTCACTTGAGTTGCTGGTTCAAATCTCTCCCACTCGAATTAAGTGGGACCTGATTGTCATCATTATAATGCTATGTTTTGATCATGACTATGTTGATTGAAACTGTTCATGCATTTTGATAATTTGTACTCCGAGTGATGTAACGTATCATGTTCGACCTGCGGTACCATTTAATCCAAGCTGGAAACAGGTATTTTCTAGGAGTAACTGGCGTACCCTTGTCCTAAATACGTTTTTATTGCGCAAATTAATGTCGCATGGTGATATGATTTAACTCATTGTCACCCTTCAGCTATGATGGTTACCTACCTTACCGATCTTAATGGAACACAGTTTTACATTTATGTGAATCATCTATCATCATTCCATATGGAATGTCTTATAGAACGACTCCAACATTATGTAAATATATAAACTGTGCTTCTTGAAGTGTGTTATTTAACTTGAATGCCTAGCCTGACTTCTCATTCAAGGCTTATTGAAGGAAAATCGTTTAACCGACTTCATCCTTCTTCGTTTGCTAACTTATCTCAGATATTTTATCCCATCTCTGAACTGAGCGTTTTAGGTTTTCACCTTGTGCGTCAGCTGATACTTTTACAAGGTCGTGGTAGCTTACGAAGCCTACTTCTTACCGATGTAAATGTTATCAATAAGTTGTTTCCGAAGGAATGCAAACGAAAATTCAGCACATCATCATTCAAACACATCATTGTTAAACTCATTTTATGAAACAATGTGTTCCGTCTATCGAGGTCCACTTGCGCAAGGCGCAATTTACTCTGCGGTTTTAACCCTTGGTTAAAACGTTTCATTTTGAATTTAATTTAATTTAATCCAATCAGTTTCAAACATGATCATCATTACAGTTTATTTCATTCAATGGAGTAATAATAAATAAAATACTGAATCTTTCGATCTAGCTACGCAATTGATGTGTATGTTCAGTTCAGTTTCCCGACTGAAATTATGGAGTACGTGAATTGTTTCATTTTATTCGACCACTTTAACATGGCCGAAATTTCGTTTCGGATCGATCCCTCTTAACCAGATCGATGCATTTTGACAAGTGGATCACATTTCGAATCGAACAGAAACTACTTTATTCAATAAATCTGAATCTCAAAATAACCAAAATTTTAGTAACTCAAACGAACGATAAATGACAATGGTAGTGTTCTTGATCTGAAGATCGCGTATTCGATCCATGATTGTCGCATGGATAGTCGAGAACTTTAAGTCATGTTGAACATCACATCTGAGTAAATTCACGACTGAATTACATCAAATGATCCGTGTCTGTATAAAACGTTTTACAGCTTCATACACATGACCTACTTGGCGTCTAGAGACACACTTTATCAACATGGTTTAACCCAACGGATTATCGTATAAGACCTTTATGGTCCAGTTCTGTCTATAATATGCGAATCATGGTTGATTTCTTTCGAACCCAGTATGGTGAGCAGAAAAGGTTCCCTTTTTACTGTTGTGGTTACTGTACTTGATTAGGCTCAAAATCATTGAGTCCTGTCAATATCAGACAACCATATACATCTTTTTCATGTTGACCTTTCATTCTAAATATCCGATGCGGGTTTTACGCTAATCATCCATGAAAAGAAAGAAGACCATCACATTCAACCGAAACATTTCTTGCTTTTGCATCCTTGCTTCCACCGTGGTGGATGTAAAGGAATATCAAGCTGTAACATTGTTTGGTCGCTATTGAAGTCTTCTTCAACCCCTTCTGACCAAGGTTGAATGTATCACCACATACGCGTTGAGATCATCAAAGAACCTACTCCCATGCTTGGTGAAACAAATTATTACATTCGTCTCTCATTGGCAAAATCATATAGACTACAATATTCATTTGTAGTTGTCCTCTTCACTTTTCGGAATCGTAGTAGAGAGTTCAACACGTACTCTATTTATTCATCATGATTCATACCATCAAGATTGCGAAGAATATCGAATCGCACTAACTCAACCAATTCATACTAACACATTGATGATTATGCAAAAATTAGGGTGACAATAACATTTTGAGAAAAAATTGCATACATCAAATATCTATTAAGATGGAATCCGACAAATAATGATTCCTCTGTCATCTAAACAACCCGACCACCAGTAAGCCAATGGAAGATGACTGTGAAAGAGTTCAAACTATCGTCGTCTTCTATCCAATAGATCACTCTCTTAAAACGGTTTTAATCGCAAATTACCGGAACGGGAATTTTAAAATAAGCATACCCGATCTTGACTTTCCCAAGGCCCTTTTTGTTTTGGAAAATCATTCTGATGAATTCACTCATGCATACAAAATTTTACAATTCATGCAAATTATCATATGCTAGTAACATTCATCATACATACCACATACATGCTTACACGTCATGCGTCTAATGTTCCGAGAATTCATGCTTGCATTTATAATTCTACTTTTAAGTAAATTATCAAACGCAACTACATCCTTAACATTCTAGCATACGTGTCAAACATGTAACATCCACATCAATCATACAAATTTGGTGACTGGTTTTCGGTTTTAAAATAATTTTAAACATTAGGGGCTGATTTGCAATTCATGCTTATATTCAATCACGCAAGCTTTGAGACATGAATCCTAGGCATTTTCCACCACAGCATGTTTATTCTAGTGCGCATACCATATATTTAACCAGAGCTCCGCCCACAACATGTAATATCCAGCTAGCTTGACTCAGTCAAGAAAACAGTTCTAATCATGCATAAATATATATATTTGAATAATAAACAATTGCAATTCTGCCCACTAATTTAACCAATCCCAAAAACATGTATCTCCGAGATCCATCCCCATAATCGAAACAAGGCATAAAGGTTAGCAACCCTATGAGCACTGTGTAGTCCATTTTGAGGTTCAAAAACATTTGGATTTTAAAACTTGACCTCCCTATTTTAATTGACTTGAATTCGGTTTAGAAAATATTGTTCGGTTCAGTCAATTTCAGTCCGTTTTGGTCCGATTCAGTCCAGTTCATAAAATATGGTTCGGTCCGGTCCAGAAAATCCGGTTCGGTCTGGTCTGCCAAAAATCCGGTTCGGTTCGGTTTTAAACTTAAAATCTGGTTCGGTCCGAACCGGTCCAAGAAAATAGGATTCGGTTCGGTTCAACACTCAAAACCGGTTATGTTAGATCCACTTAATTACCCCGGTCCGACCGGACCCGAATAGGTCGAACCGATTGAGAAAATTCGATTCTATTTAATTTCGTCCTGGTTTAACATATTGGACCAGCCCAATGATTAAAATTTTAAAGGTTGGGCCGAAATGTTTACTTGTGGCCCAAGTAGGGTTTTAAATCCATTAAAAAATATTAAACTTAGCCACCAAGTAAAATTAACTATATAAAATAATTTCCAATATTAAAAATATATACATTTATATATTTCGGCCATCATATAACATATATATATTTATTGCTAAGATTCTATCTTTATGATTAAATCAATCAACAATATATATATATATATATATATGTAAATTTCGGAATAATATATAATATATATATTTTATTTATTGTCAATATCTTTAATAGGGAAACAAATAACTGATAATATATTTTCTCAATCTTTTAGGTAACTAAATCTATTAATAATATATTTAACCCTATTTAAATATTTAGATATATTGATAGTGATATATATTTCTATATATTATTGTGAATCTATCCTAATGTTCATAATTATAGATATATTGCTACCTTAATTAAAAAATTAAAATATGGTAAACGATATAATTTATTATTTCGGTCGAAATTACTTTGCTTGGTGCCTAAGAAATTAAAAAATTTACCTTGCAATTCCTTAGGGTTGGCCGAAATAACACATAATTAGAAACAAGTTGTCAAGTTTCAAGATCAAATTTTAATAAGATCTACAATCCAATGTTTGATTTTGATAAATATTACATTTTTCTTGAAAATCATGAACAACAAATTAACCAAGAACATCATGAAAATTTCGGATTCACCAATAACCTCAAAAAAATTGAACTTTTAAAAATTTTGGTTTTCAATTTTTTTTAAACTCAAGAACACCAATTTATCAAAATCATGAACTCCTAACACAGGCTCAGATACCACTGTTAGATTACGGGGAGTAATCACTACGAATACTATAAACAAGGTACATGCTAGTAATATCAATTACGCAGCGGAAGTTCCACACATACCTTTATGATGATCCGTAGACACAAGGTCTTCTCGATAGGGAGTTCACGATCCTCCGGTCGGGACCCGTAGAGGTTCTTGTTAAAGAAGCCCTACGTGGTGCAGCTCCACAGCAAAGCCTCTGATCGATTCTTGGAACAGGGACAGATCTCTGGAGAGTTTGCTCGAAAGCAATTTGGCACACTTTCGGTGAGGTAAGGGTTCGGCCGAACTAGTGTGGTGTGGGAGGAGGATTTTTCTCTCTAAAACTCTCTTGTGAGGGAATTATGATTAACCCTAAAATATTCCTTAACACCTCTTATTTATAGGAGAAGTAAAGTGGACAAAAGTCCACTTTACCCTCACTATAAGTTTCGGCCAGCCTATGTATTTGGGGAGGCCCAATTTTGGGCGTCCCATAACAATTGGGATTTGGGTCTAGCCCAATTACCCTAATGTGACATTTACCCAAGTTCATTAGGTAAACTATACATATTATGGGCTACCAATTACGGCGCCCATCACCATATGCTTACACCGGTCGGCAAGGATTCCACTATGTAACCCAAATTTACATCAGTTCGGTCTCAGCGGGAGACCGGCAGTAATTAGACCACAACAACAACCTCTCTTGGGACTGCTATCACTCACCAAAAGGAGATACACTGTGTTATTGATCGGAATGATCAATACACCACTCACTCGGAAAGATACTCTCTAATTACAATTACCTCGCTCTCAATTTTACCCCTACACACACTCACTTAAGAAAAATCCTCTCTCGACTCAACTCTATTACTATGTGTATAGAGCTCTTCAACTCTGTGTATTTGGTGTAGTTTGTCATCAGACATCATTGCCATATATATAGGCAATGTGTTGCAACAAAAGCTCAACTATTCCTATTTCGGATTCTAGTTGAATGTAGAAGTCCAAAATTGAGGCTTCGTCGGTGAAGAGCAAAAGATGAAAATCACTTCATGCCATTTTTTCTTCATTGCATTTATAGCATGGTTGAATTGTGTGTAACGTAGGTGGGGCTGGACCACCGTCCAACGCCATCTAAATCAACTTAAGTATCTCTTCTTCTTTAAAAAGAAAAATAAACTAAACAAAATGATAAGACAAAGTCAACTTCTAAAAGAAAAAATAAACAAAAACAAAGTGATAAGGAAAAGTCAATTTCTCTGGAACAATATAATTATTAGTTAAAAATATAGCTACAAAGCAATGCTCTCTAAACCAAGAAACTAGAAAAGAAGAAACAATACTAGTGTATATATATATATATATATATATATATATATATATATATATATATATATATATATATATATATATATGGAAGGACGCACTTCTGGTGTACCAGTTATCGTGCCCACGGTAAACGCTGGGTAGCCAAGTGCATATATATTGATCCAGAGGTTTAATGTTGGCTCAGTGATATGATATACATTCATCTAATTATATGATTGAAGGCAAAAGTCTTACCTGCTTTGTTAATTATTAATGTTAAGTGAAGTTGAAATAAAGAGTTTAAGGTTGAAACCATTATGTGTAGACAGCTAAAACTGGAAAAAAAAACACATATACGAAAAAAAAAATTATACACTACAAGAAAAACAGAGTTTTCTACAAGCCAAATCGGTCGGAATCCAAATAGAGGTGGCCTGTTTCGGTAGGTTTCCGTCCGATAGGGCCTCTCGTAATAATGATAGGAGGGACTCGGCCGAAAACTTTTCTGACGAGTAAAATCAATCGGGAATGTTTGCTGAGGGTAAACATCAGTCGGGAAGAGGGCGGAACATTTAGTCCGTCGTTAAATTTCCCGACTGAAGTCTTGCCGCTTTTATGATGGCAGCAGAAGCCTGGGTGGCTGCGCTGCCGCCCTCTCGACTCCAATTGGCCGGT
The DNA here is from genome assembly GCA_036873135.1 of Clarkia xantiana subsp. parviflora. Lineage (NCBI taxonomy): Eukaryota > Viridiplantae > Streptophyta > Magnoliopsida > Myrtales > Onagraceae > Clarkia > Clarkia xantiana. The sequence continues at coordinate 9,645,893 of JAPTYO010000012.1, read as the reverse complement.
GTTAAAGTTGTCCTAGGGAGCTGCATCCTGGTGCTACTGAATATGCGTCTTTAGTAGCATATTTTTTTGTTTCCAATGAAAGCCTTTAGACTACCATTAGACAAACGTTAATTACGCACATTTAGTCATCCATTCCGTTAATACTGAAACTTTCCATTGCAGTTACATAACCTTGTTGCAGTATGTCGTCTTCAGTTGTTCCGACTTCGACCCGAAATACTACTACGGGAGACATTTATGAGTATTCGTTGTCAACATTTAGCAACCCTGCACCCGATGCCAAAGGTAGTCTGCTGATTCGGTGTTAGGTGAATTCAAATTGTGTTGTTCAGCACGACCGTAGGTGATTCCAATGTTAGGCTTTGGTGTTGATTAGTTCAGATCAAATAGACGGTTTCTGAGTGTAGAAATCAGGTTCTATATATTGCCTTCACCGTATTGTCGGTCAATCCTGAAAGTTAATTTTAGCACCGCACGTTTTAATTGCTAATAATCAATTGTTGACATGCCAAATACTGTTTCGACACAACACATTTAGAATCGGCTGGTTCAAGAAAAATTGATGGAAATAGCAATGCTCTCAAGTTCCCGTATCATTGGACAAAATTAGATGTAAACAAATAATTTATCCAATATATTCATAACAAATTTTACAAATTTTCTTTACAATAAATTACTCAACAACAACTTCCCAGATCAAGCATATGTTGACATAACATATTTCCGTACTTTTATAGTATAATACATTTGTGTCTTCAAGTCATTTTATACTTGCTATATCAGTTGTCAAAAGTGAAACTTAGTTTGTTGATGTGCTTCGCTACAAAAACAGAACAGAACGAAGAGACAACCGTTAGTTATAATACATTTATTTCTTCAACTGAAAGACGCTGGTTACTGAAAGAATAGAGACTGCAAAGTTCACAACCTGCAGGCTAATGTTGATTCTTCACTCCATGCTGCGGAGTTGAAGAATATTGAGGAGAAGTGTCGCACTGAGGAGCGAGTTGCTGCTGTGGCTGAGTATAAGGCTTCCCCTGCCTATGCTGCTGATTTTCAGGTTCGGTGCACCAAGGAGATGAACCAGTTTGGAGAGTATCTGGCGGACCAGATATTCAGGATTGATCCTCAGTTTCTGGTTCATGACTTGGGTGACTTTGGTCCATATGCTAGTGGCTATGTTGCTGTGCTTAGGGGACAGGCTGCTGTTGCTGAGAACGTTCCTGATGCACCTGTTCAGGGTGATACTGTCCCTGTTGATGTCATTGATTCGGGTTCCTCTTCATCTTCATCGAGTTCTATCAGTGGTTCTTCTTCGGGGCATCAAGACCGTGAGGACTCCCCAGTGGCATCCGGTTGATTATCTGACATCCCTATCTTTGTACATATTTCTTTACTTTTCCTCCCCTTGTTGGTTGAGTGGTTTCTGTTGAGATATAAGAGTGTAGCTGATGCCTTCCCCATAATTTCGGACTTATGGGACAACTGGTTAAGGCGCACGTCTTATTTTCTACATGGTATCAGAGCGCGCAGGTTCGAGTCTCCGCGACGCTGTTTTAAAAGAAAAATTAAAACCTCCTACTAAAGATGGTGAAGCCCATTATATTTGACCCAGAGATGGTCAAGGCCGAAGTGGCCGGGCTAATATCCATAGTTTGACCTAGAGTTGGTCAAGGCCGAAGAGGCCGGGAGAATGTTGAGATATAAGAGTGTAGTTGATGCCTTCCCCAAGTTCGGACTTATGGGACAACTGGTCATGTGGGTTGATTGTCGTTCTTCCTAGGATGCCATTGTACCCTCCTAGGGTGTTCACTACCACAAACGTCACATTGATATGAAGTGCCTGATCACGTCTTCCTTCTCCGGTTGGCGTCTTTTTCCATACTTGGGCAAATCTTGCAGTTGTGCAGCATAGACATCACGAGCTGGCCCTCCATGAATCACATTGATGACGCCACGCTTCGCCGGAGGCGGATTGACGTTCATTTTTTCCTTTCCCATGTTCATCTTCTTGGATGGTTCAGCATGGTTCTTCTTCTGGCGTTTGTCGCCTTGATCTACGAATTGCTTGAGCTCTCCCTTGAGGATGAAATTTTTTACACGGAATCTTAGGCTGACACAGCTGTCCGTCTCGTGACCATAGACTTCATGGTTCTCGCACCATTTGTCTTCTTGCTTTCCAAGTGGACCTTTTCGGAATTTTGTCGACTCCCTCCACATGTTGTCTTCCTTCATCTTTTTCAGGATCACAGAGAGTGGTGCATTCAAAGGAACGCATTCTGCCAAGTTTACTTCCTTCGGTCTTTGGAACTCCGGCTGGAACGGCCTCTTTTGCGACAGGAACTGCCTTGGTTGTTGCGAACCTTGTTGAGGTCTCGCCTGTTTCTCCTTAGCACGAGCTGCGCTGAGTTTCGCCTTATCCTGATCCCTGAATCTCTCTAGATCCACGAACTCCTTGACCGTTGCCACCAATTCTTCAAGTGTCTCCGCGGGGCGCCTTGACATCTTCTCCGCTAGGGAAAATACTCTTCGGCCTAAGTTCGCTATGAAAGCGCGCATGATCTCTCCTTCAGTGAGGTTGCCCTGAATGTCCGCGACATTTTTGTTGAAACGGATGTAGTAATCCGTTAATGACTCATCATTTTGCTGTACCACCTTGTTCAATGCACTTGGTCCCTTTAGGAGTGTGCGCTCTCCCATGTATCTTTGAATAAACTTTACCTTCAGGTATGCCCACGATGTAATACTTCCGCATGGTAATGAAAAGAACCAATGTGCATTCGTTCCCACAAGGGTATTGGGGAATGTCATGGCGACATGATGCGGATTGTCAGTTGGTCACAGCAAGGAGGCTTCATGTTGCTGAATATGTTCAATCAGATCTCTTTTTCCCCTGTACTTCTCTCCTCCAATTCGGTAGAGAGCGTCTGGGACGCTGCTATACACTAGTTCGTCGGAGAACGGATGCGACGCGTTCTCTTCAAGGTCATGCATCCCTTTCATTTTTGACTGCTTCATCTTCTTCTCGATCATTTCTTTCAAAGCCTTAGCCGTAAGCCCTCCACCCCTCATTGTATGTATGAACACGGGTTGCTTCCTTGAAATGGCCTTCCTTGTGCATGTCGGCATGGCTTGCTGACTTGAAGTTGCCTTCCTTTTGTGGCCGCTATGAGGTGTTCACAGGGGGTTGCCTCCATCTTACTCCTTGCTGTTGCTGGTTCACACCAACACTTGGAGTGTATGAATGTGTAGCTTCCTGCCTTACCTGCCGGTACTTGTAGGTTCCTTCAGAATATCCTTCGCCTTCTGGATGCTGCGGCTCTTGATGGTTAACATCATGCGACATCTCCCTCATAGGTGCAACATACTCAGTAGCTAGCGGAGGTGGCGACAGGGGTGCCATGTATCCCTGATTTCTTAGAGTCTCCCTGAATGCGAGGAGCTCTTCCAGTGCAGCCATCATGGCAGGTGTGACTGGTGGCAGATTGCCTGCGCCTATAGCTTGTTGCTGCATTCCGTCAGCTGGCATCCCGTGTGGGAACTCTTCATTCCTCTCCGCCCTTTGTTCGAACTCGTGTACTGGTACCTAGTTCTGGACGTCGGGACCATGCTGCGCGGAGGGCACATTTGCGGTTGGCATGGAGGAGGCGATAGACTCTACGTCTGGAATGTGAGAAGGTCCTGGTTGGCTTCTCATCGGCTTTGGCTTGCTCGCACCTGCCTTCTTCGTGCGTCTGCCTGTCATAGCTTGCGGTTTTGAACGGCTTCCTGCTCGAATCACGCTGACAGCGCCAAGTGTTGAGATCGTTTCCACTTGGGATATCTCGAAATGTTTTTCAGGGTTCTCGAACCTCGATCCACGAAATAACTTTGGCTCTCACCTCGATCCCCGAACTAACTCTGATCTCCGTCTCAGTCTTTAATACGTCGGGTCCTGCAGAGCGGGCGATAACCAGCATGGAGTGGGGGTGGTGCTGGTTGTGCCCTCTCCGATGCTAAAGTCAGTATTTTTAGAGAGAGAGGTCAGAGCATAAATAGCCAATTCTCCATAGTTTTTAGTTAATCCCCTTGAATTGGAGATCTAGGCCCCTATTTATAGGGAACCTGAGAACTGTGCCTAGTTTGATGTCGGTATACAGGAAAACGCTTACCGACATCGAGATTGGCTATATGCGCACTAACTTCACGTACATAGTAAAAACAAGGGTAAACACGCAGTACTAGTCGGTAATCCGGAGGTCCCCGGTCCGGGTGCGACGCGCATCCGGACCGTTTTGACCCAGGGTGACTGCGGTAAGAACTGTTATGTGGTTCTAGCATGTTTACGAGGTCCGAAACTTAAATATGAGCCCAAATTGGACAGATATCCAACATTTCCCTTTTCGGTTGGAATGGTTGTCCTTATAGATCTTCCCCTATCCATATGTAAAGGTTGTTGATCGCTTTATCATATGTTAGGGTTGTCTTTTTGGATCTTCCCATTTTTGGTTGTAAGGGTGGCCCGTCGGGTCTTATGTCCCTCTTCGGTTGGAATGGTTGTCCTTATAGATCTTCCCTTATCCATATGTAAAGATTGTTGATCGCTTTATCATATGTTAGGGTTGTCTTGTTGGATCTTCACATTTTTGGTTGTAAGGGTGGCCCGTCGGGTCTTATGTCCCTTTTCAGTTGGAATGGTTTTCCTTATAGATCTTTCCCTATCCATATGTAAAGGTTGTTGATCGCTTTATCATATGTTAGGGTTGTCTTTTTGGATCTTCCCATTTTCTGTTTGTAGTCATGTCCTGGAAAAAATATCTTTCATTAAGTTCCATTGTCACTTCATACATAAGGAAAGGCTAAATGGAGTCCGTGGATCTCCTTCAAGTACTCTAATACATAAACATAAAAAAAAAAATTTAGATATTCTCCACTCTAAGTGGGGGCAAACTCCAGCTCTTCTCAACCTCCTCCTCCAGGCGTCCAACGTGGATTTCCTCTTCGACCTCCAGCTTGAGGGCTAAGCATTTGTTAGTGTTATGACCCCAGGTCTTATGGTATTCAGACCATCCCTCCATTTCTGTTCTGATAAAGGCCATTGATGATTCCATGGGTGGTGGATCCGGTCGCGGAGGAATGTGTTGTATAGCTCTTCTATCTCGCTCCTTAGAGGTGTGAAATGCACTATCCGCTCGTCGCTGAGTCTGTAGTAGTAGCTCATTTCTTCCTCTTCCTCAATCTATATGGCTTGCCACATTTTATGGTTGAATTCTTCGACTGAAGATATGGCGGCGATGCCCCCTTCTCCTCTGAAGTATTCATCGGCGTTCCTCCTTAGGTTCCTGAAGAAGGCCCTAACGAATTCATTCTTGGTTTTTTTGAGTTCTGCCACCACCGTCACTAGCCTCACGAAATAGTTTTTTATCAGTTCATCTCCTTTTTTATGGATATCTTCCAAGCCTGCACGATTCTTCCTTCTTCCTTCTTCCTTCTTTCTCTTTTACTTTTCTTTCTTTCTTCCTCTGCCTTCTCTTCGATCTCTTCCACGTCCTGTTCACTGGGCTCCTGCATTTTCCTCTTCTTGAACACCTCCCTTGTTGCACTTAGGAGTTGGGTTACTACTTCTTTCATCACATTCATCATGTTTTTCTATCCTTATTTGAACTTTTCCTTCAGATTTCCTCTTAGGGCATCCACAGAGGCGATTGGTAGTCCGCGTTGTGCCCTTTTCCTCATGGCATTCAGGTAGCATTTCCAAGACATTGTTTTGTCCCCCAGTACCTCTCCAATGCCATTTGGTGTCGGGAATTTCATCTTTTGGTGGACGGTTGATGGGACTATGCGATTTGGGTTGATGGTCGTGCGGCCCAATATTCCGTTGTATGCCCCTAACTCTTCAACCACCACAAAGGTTATTTTCAAGTGGACTTATGTCCAACCTTCGCCCAAGGTTACTGGAAGGGTTATGATCCACAGAGGGAATGTGGTTGATCCTGCGAAGCTCACCAAAGGGAAGTTAACCAGCCTGAGATCCCGTTCTGTCCTTCCTACTGCTCTAACCACGTCGATGTGAAGTCCGTCCACTAACATTCTTCTTACGTTGCAACCAGCAATATCCATCGTGATTACCAAAGCATCATCATGTGGATGTAACACATACTCTAAGTCCTCATCCGAGAATGTTATCTTCATGTTCTCGACTGGCCTTTGGCGTTTCCCGAATGGTGGCATTCATTGACATGGGCCACATATACCTCTCTTGAGTTGGAGGCTTCTCCCCCCGCTGCTAGACCACCATGGATGACATTGATGGTCAATTTTTTGTTCTGTTGGGGAGCGAAGTCCTCCATTTTTTCTTTTCCTTTTCCTTTGCCGGTGTACTTCGGTTGAGGACTCCTGTCTCTTTTTCTTTCATCCTTCACAAAGTTTTACAACATACCCTCTTGGATGAGGTTTTCGATGTCACGTTGGAGGTGGAAGCAGTTATCTGTGTGATATCCATCGACATTGTGGTATTCACACAACTGTTCTACGTTATTTCTCATTCTTCCCCTTATTTTCTCCGTTGGCGGTGTCCATAGGTTGAGCCTCTACATCTATTGCAAGATTACTGAGGCTTCCCTTGTTAGAGGGGTAAAGACGATGTTTTGAATGCCTTGGGTTCTTTGTTTATCATTGGCTCTTGCTCCTCCCTGGGGCGTCCACGGTTTTCTTCTCGGAGCCTGTTGTTTATGCTGTGGGTGTTGGGGTTTTCCTTTTGCCGGTTTGTTCTCATTTGCATGTGCTTCATAGCCTTTCTTTCGATTTGAGCGTGCGCGCTCCAAATCGATATAAGCTTTTACTCTCTCACTCATCTCTTCCAGCGAGTTGATTGGCATAACCTCCACATTGTCCACCAGAGGTGCCCCCCGACGCCCCAGATTTCTTACGAAGGCCCGAACTATCTCTCCTTCAGATAATACTGTTGCTATGTCGGAGATGTTCTGGTTGAACCTCGTGTAGTAGCTTGCCAAACTTTCGTAGTACCCTTTCTTTACATCATCCAATGCGGAGTCTCCCTTCAGGAGCTGCCTTTCCCCTAAGTATTGCTGGATAAACTTGTCCTTCAAGTCTGCCCATGAGGTGATCGATCCCTGAGGCAGACTGAAGAACCAGTAGAAGCATTTCCTGCCAGAGTTGAGGGGAATAGCATTGCATAGTGGTCCTCCACCGCCGTTCTTCCCAAGAGTGACGATTCGTGCTTCTGGATATGTTGTATTCGGTCTCCTTTTCCGACATAGTCCGGTATCTGACGAGCCCTAACGTTCGCTAGAACCATTACATTGATCAGTTCCTGAGTGAAATGGTGTAAGGCCATGTCTCTTAGTTTGTGCATTGCTCTTCCCTTCGAATCCTTGATCTTCTTAGCTATTAGCTTCTCGATTTCCTCCTTCGTGAGGGCTATTCCTGCTATGTTCTGTTGCCTTGAATTTTGAGGGCCAATATTTTGTTGGTTGTTTTGGGGCTCAGCATGTCCTCGGCCGTTTTGACGTCCAGCATACCCTTGGCCATTTTGGGGTCCAGCATACCCTTGGCCATTCTGGGGTGCTGCATACCGTTGGTAACTCTGGGGTCCAGTATATCCTTGACCGTTGTCTGCCTGGTAATTGGGGTTCCTTTGCTGGTAATATCCCCTTCCCTGGGGCTGCTGGTTCAAGGATTTAGAATATGCTTGTCGGTGTCCTCTAATCGACCTTGGAGGTGATGCTTGGTACCCTAGTTGTTCATGCCTTACGTGTGTTCATAGACGCTCCCTTCTTTCTAGAATTTCCTCAAATGCTGCCATTAGTTCAGGAGTGATATTGTATGTTCTTACTTGTTGAGGTAGCTGAGGTTGCGGCTGGTTCACCGTTGGTTCCGGGCGGGCATTGGTTGGGGAGTTTTGTTCCTCAGGCGGTGGGTGTTCCTCGTTTTTTGCTCCCTCCCGTTCTCTGTCAATGGTTGCATGATGGCTTACCACCGGAACTTGCCTATTCCTCCCTGCGGGTGCTTGGATGTTTTTCTCCCGCGGGTGGCTGCCTGCTCGACCCCTCAACTTGCTTCCTTGATGTTGCCATCGATCTAGCAACGTGCTTCTTTTTCGAGTCCAGTAGACGACGCCAGTGTTTGCAAACGAGTCTTCTCTGTGGGCTTCTTCTTCTCGATCTTCTCCTTAATGGGCTTCTTCTTCCTGATCTTCTCCTCGGTGGGCTTCTTCTTCCCGTATTTCCTTCTCCTTTCCTCGCTTACCTACAAAAGGGCACCAAGGGGTCCCGGTAAGCCCACTCTGAAGCTTAAGTTAGTGAGAGCTTTTAGAGAGAGGATGAGCTTAGAGAGAGAGTGATTACCTTCAAATGAGGGGATGAGCTCTCTATTTATAGAACTTCTATCAGACCGCCCCGGTTCCAATGGTTCTCTGGTCCGGTTGTGGCAGTTTCGTAATATGAGTTGACCTTGACCTTAAATAAGGTGTCTTTGACCCTGGTTCGACCGTAGATGAGTTTATCATGATCAAGTGTAAGTGTTTGTCTTTTAAGGGTAAGCCCCGGGTGAAATATCGTCCGGGGTGAGGGTCCGGACGAGGGGGACTCGTCCGGACGGATGGGGGTAGCTCGGGTTACCCGAGCAAGGGATCCCGAGCGAGGGACCCCTTGCTCTGGTTACCCGAGCAAGGGTCCCTTGCTTGGGTTCCCCCGGGCGGGCTTTCCACTCGGGGTCTTCCCGAGTGGATTTCGCCACTCGGGGTCTTCCCGAGTGGATTTCGCCACTCGGGGTCTTCCCGAGTGGATTTCGCCACTGGGGGTGTTCTCAAGGCCTACGCGATAGGCCTCGGGTGTTCTTGTTCTAAGTTTTGAATTATATTCGGTTATGGCCCATTTATCGGGTCCAATTAGTGATAGCTTAGGCGTATATCCAACAGCTACAGATAAAAGAGTGACCCCGCGAACCCTGTGAGGGCGGGAGAATAAAAAAGGGCCACAACCACCCTTAAAATGGCTACAAATAAAGAGTGATCACGCGAACCCTGTGAGGGCAGGAGAATAAAAAAGGGCCACAGCCACCTTCCAAATGGCTACAAATGAAAAGAGCTCCTGCAACATTGATGACATGGAGGAAAGGGTCACAGCCACCCTCCAAACAGCTACAAATACTCCCGCATCGAAGCGAGAATAAAGAACGGGCAACAGTCAACGCGAAATTGGCCACTAAAAAAGATATTCCGCAACAACAAAGGTGGAAAACAAAGATAGGGCCCTTTAAACGGCTACCAAATAAAGAGTGATTCTGCTAGGTTGAAAACCCGAAAGGGCGGCCTAGGCAAAATCAGGAAATGAGAGGCATGATTGCAAATTCAGAAATTGCAATCATGAAAAGAAAAGAGGAAATAAAATCCCGATGGACTAAAAACCTCAAGAGGCGGACCATGCAAAAATAAAAAACTGAGGGGCACGATCGGAAATCTCTCAATCGACCGTGGCAAAAGGAGAGAATATGAGAGATTAAAAAAAAAAAAAAAAGGAAAATCCTGCTAAGTTGGCGTGTCATGTACAACTTAGGCAAAAATTAGGGAGAGACATTCAAGTCGTCAGATCACTAGAGGTTCTTCTCCGACGGACGCCACTGGAGGCTCTTAACCGACGGCCGCCGCTAGAGGCTCTTCTCCGACATACGCCACTAGAGGCTCTTCTCCGACGGACGCCACTGGAGGCTCTTCACTGATGGACGCCACTAGAGGCTCTTCTCCGACATACGCCACTAGAGGCTCTTCTCCGACGGACGCCGCTAGAGGTTCTTCTCTAACGGACGCCACTATAGGCTCTTCTCCGACAAACGCCACTGGAGGCTTATCGCTCGCCACTGGAGGCATCACCTATCAATATTTTACTTTATTGCACGCCACTGGAGGCTTTTCCTTGTCGCTCGCCACTGGAAGCATCGTCGATTGAGGCTTTTCTTTACTGCACGCAACTGGAGGCTTTTCGTTACCGCACGCAACTGGAGGCTTTTCGTTACCGCACGCCACAGGAGGCTTTTCGTTACCGCATGCCATTGGAAGCATCGTCGATTGAGGCTTTTCTTTACTGCACGCCACTGGAGGCTTTTCGTTACCGCACGCCACTAGAGGCTTTTCCTTACCGCACGCCATTGGAGGCTTTTCGTTACTGCACGCCATTGGAGGCTTTACTTTTACGCACCGCCAACGGAAGCACCGTCCACAGGGGCACCGCCGGCTGAGGCTTTTCTTTCCGCACGCAACTGGAGGCTTTTCGTTACTGCACACCACTGGAGGCTTTACTTTTACGCACCGCCAACGGAAGCACCGTCAACAAACGCACCGCCAACCGAGGCTTTTCGTTACTGCACGCCACTAGATGCTTTAACGCACCGCCAATAGAAGCACCGTCAACAGGGACACCGCCGACCGAGGCTTTTCGTTACCACACGCCATTAGAGGCTTTACTTTTACGCACCGCCAACGGAACGACCGTCAACAGGCACACCGCCGACCGAGGCTTTACTTTTCCGCACCGCCACTGGAGGCTCTTATTTACCGCACTGTCGCTGGAGGCTCTACATTCTGCACTACTTATGGAGGTTTTCTTTCGCACCGTCCGAAATAAGCCAGGAGCTCCCTAGAAGACTCGAAGACTCAAAAGAAAGACAAATTTCTCATCCAAAATTTAGTGTTTTCTTGTCTTTGGACGAATTCCCTCGAACATGTTCTACGGGAATCCATCCAAAGAGGGGCAAACTGTAAACACCTAATTTTGGACCACGCACGACACACATAACATGTGGCGCGCTAAATGAGGAATTGTCTAAATATGGCAAGTCAAGAAGCTTCCAAGAATGGCTCCTGCAAAAATTAGGATAGTTTATGTATTTATTACAGAAAATATTTGTTGAATATTTAGTATTAAATTTTTTAATATTTAGCATTTATTAGCAAAATAAATCAGCAATATGTGTTGCTCAAATTAGACTAGACCATATAGGGTAGTATATTTACATTGTTATGGAGGAGAAAAACACAAAAAAGACACTGAATATAAATAAAGATTCATGTTTTTGGGTTTTCACGATGGATTGCATTAGTGTTCAGTTTGATTTTTATTAATGTATTGTTTGGTTTTTATTTTTAGTATTATTATAATAATTATTCTACTCCTTCTTTTAAGGGAAGACTACCATCGTCTTCTTCACCATTGCTGCCCAGTCCGGCCTACACTAGCGACCATCTATCGGAAAAAATAGTCATCACCATCTTCGTCCGTCGGAGACTAGTGCCGGCAGCTTCTGTCCAGTCCCTCCCGTTCCCGAGTTCGGACAGTCCATGAACCGCCGAGCCCGTCGCACTATTACTGTCTCGGCTTCCGTTAATCACCATCGACCACACCATCGCGTCCTACACCGATCTGCACTGCCCAGCTTCCTCTGAAGCCGAATCGCTCAATCACCGCCCTAAGCCAAGCCGTCTGGACGCCGCTGTATTCTTCGTTTCTGTTTGGCTGCTCCAACAAATGCCTGGACGTTGACCGTACTTTATCCTGATCCAGTCGCAGCAGTCGTCGTTGGCCACAGCCCACCGGCTTCGCACGATCCGGTTCCGGCCTACCATCTTTGCACCACCTCGATCCAACACCGTTTAGCTAGGACCGATGTCGACATCCTCCATCTCTACAAGTATTGCAGGTAAGCTGTAATCTTCTTCATTATATATTCTATTTTTGTTTGCCAAAATCCTCATTATTATATTCTATATATTCTTTTATTATTATATTATTATTATTATTATATCACGTGTTGTATAGTTAAATGGTTAAAACTTATTTTAGCTTAAGTTTATTAAATAATGTAGGTTTAATCATAGATAGTGAATATATATTATGTTATGTTGTGTTTCGATTTAATCGTGTTTGCTAGTTTTAGTGCTTTTAAGTTTCATCTCTATTTGAAATTGTAATTATATTCTTGTATATAGTCGATAATTTTTTAGGCAATGTAATTTAATTTAATTTTATTTTATTTAACTATTGTTAAACTAATATGATTTAAAATATAAAAATTATAAAATTAAGTGAATAGAGTACCAAAAGGGCGTGATTTATTCAATGTGTTTTAATTCGTAACAGAACCTCCGAACTCGAATTTCTGATCGTTGATCGATTTAATACCTAGGTGTCTAATTTGTTATTCGCTTAGGTACTTTAGGATTCTAGTTACCCTTATAATTAACTAGTGACGACTCTTTAAAAATCCACGTGTTCAAAACGTAAATCGCCTTAGGTCAGATTTTAGGTCTGAAGCGTGTAACAAGGTGCGGGCGTTAGCACAAGTGAGTGTGGATGTATCAACATGTACATGTGTCTAGACATGTAATGAGGTATATGAGTCATTGTGCAAGTAAATGCATATATGTCGAACATGGACTTATGCCTAAATATGTAATAAGACATGGGCATTAATGCAACTAGGTGCATATATATCAATCATATATATATATATTTGTAAGTGCGTATTAAAACATTGGCGTTTGGTGAAAACGAACGCCTATGAGTTAAAAGGGGTTACCTTTGTGTTGATTTTACATTTGAATATTTTGGCTAAAAAAATTTTGAGCTCCTTCGAGTAAATGTGTTGTCATTTTTTGCTCGGGTTTTCTCTTGAATTGGTTGCCTTCTGTATGCCTTGAAAACCATGTTGTTGATGTGTAGATATCTGCCCTTGATATGAGCTTGTAGACGTGAGGTGTTGAGTCTCGTGTCGATACGTTGTGTGGCACGCCTTGGGTTGATGGCGTCGTGTGACACACCTATGTTAAACTGTGATCAAATGATCGGAAAATATAGATTTTAGTTGTTAGTGGTGCTGGATTACAGGGTTGATTACTATGGAAACAACAATAAGGTACATGCTTGTAATCAGAATTACGCGGCGGAAGATGTGTACATACCTTAAACCTTTTCCGTAGTCCCAAGGATCTTGCTGAGGGAGTTCACGATCCACCGGACAGAACCCGTAAAGGTTCTTTCAGAGAAGCCCTACGTGGTATTAGCTCCACAGCAAAGCCTCTAATCGATTCTTGGCAGGGACGGATCTCCGGAGTTTTTTTCTCTAAGCAAATTGGCACATGGTGGACTAGGGTTCGGCCGAACTATGTGTAAAGGGGGGAAGGGCTTTACTCTCAAATCACCACTTAGGAAGAATTGTGAAAATTGCCCCAAATAAAACTCTAACACCTCTTATTTATAGGGGGAGCAAAGTGGACAAATGTTTACTTTGCCCTACAGATATATTCGGCCAGCCACTTGTGATAGGGAGGCCCAATTTTGGGCCTCTCATGTCAACTGGATATGGGTCAAGCCCAATTTCCCTAAAGTGACATTAACCCAATTTCTTAGGTAACCTATACATATTAATGGGCTACCAATTTCGGCGCCCAGTCAACATATGCTAACAGCTCCCACTCGCCGGAATGGGAGGGTGCCTGTTAATATATTGTTGTCTAAATCGCATCAACATTCCACTCTTCTAATCTTGCTCCTGCTTCCGAATAGTTCATACGAGGTTTTCCGTGCGACCGGCGGATACGACGGGCATCGTGTTACTCATCTGTTAGGAGTGTTGTAGCGCCCACGGAACGTTGATTCCCTATCTCAAATCAACTTGTTAAAAGCATCAATTTGTATCACGCTTGTATCTTAGGTCAATTGTTAATTCTCCAATTGCCCAGTTACCACATAGGAACACTTCTGCAGGGCATCCATACAAGTATTCACAACCTTCAACTAATATCTGGTTGGTGACCACCTAGTGAATACAAGAGTCGGTGAATTACAGATGAACTTGACCATCCACATCGCTCATACCCTTAGTCAAACCCAACCGGTTTCGAGGACGTGGTCACTTGGCCTTTTTCTTCAGCACTACGCTCGTATGCCGGGAGGCAAACATTGAGCCTGACCTTAGATATGAGTTCTGAGTCCATGAGGATACTTAGGGCGCCTCTTCATAAGGCTCCCAGGATCAATCACACGCTCAAGGTGAAGAAGTTTGCGCCCGTCCGAATCGCGAAGATTCTATCCAGCACAATCGAGCATGACCCCGAGGTCGAACGTGGCACGCGTAGTATGAAGCACGCGTCGATAGCATACCCGAACAATGTCAGGTGTGGGATATGTCAATGATGCCATCGCAGACTTTCATCTGGCCCAGAATGTGGTTAAAGGACGAACATAGTTCATCACCGGTGAAGTGCAAAACGAAGATCATGTCGTGTTACTCCGAAACCAAACGATCGATTTGCATAACCAAGTTTCCCAACTGGTTCTTGGCCAGTCTTGCTTCGGCAGAGGTCCCCCTCGCCTACAAGATGACCGTGCCTGTGTGACTAGGCAAGGCCCACATTCGACTTAGTTTAAAGTAGAGGATTGCGTCCTCCTACGACTCAGTTTATAGACCGTACCATCCGATGTAATTAATAATTATGACATCGATGAATCATAAACTCAAATTGAAATTCTCTCGTTAATAAAAAATATAACTTTCAATTTATCAAAATGTTATCAAAGACACACGCCCACTTCTAAACCCTACGCAATCCAAGCAGTTTTATTTGCTTTTCAAATATCTCTCTGCGTAATGGTCCGCCACCATGTCATCAGTGGGAAAGTATTCTAAAGTGATTATATTATCTTCTACCATAGATTTACATAATTATATTTCACATCAATGTGTTTAGTCCTACTATGGGACTTTGGATTCTTTATTGCCGCAATGCTGCCTGACTATCGGAGTACACCTTCACAGTTTTCCTCCCGACATCACCATCAAGCAGCGCAGTAAGAAGCCTTTTCAGCCAGACCGTTTCCTGTGCATTTTTGGAGAGGGCAACGAATTCCAATTCCATCGTAGACAGCGCGACACATGATTGCTTCATGCTCGTCCATGAAATGGCGGCATCAGCAAGGAGAAACACTCCTCATGTGTTGGACTTACAATCATCCGGATCGCCACCATGGTCGGCGTCACTGAATCCGGTCAATTCTAAACTCTTGCCCTCATAGCACAGAACGTAGTCGGCAGTACCTTTCAGATATCGTATGATCCGCTTTACAGCTTTTAAATGTTGATAATCAGGGTCTGATTGGAATTTTGCTACTAGGCCCACAGTGTAACAAATGTCTGGACGAGTGCAAAGCAAGGCGTACATGAGACTTCCGACCATGCTTAAATACTCGGCATTCCTCATCTGTTCACGCTCTTGCTGGTTCTTCAGCCTGAATACTACCGGCGTCTCCACGGGTTTGGCATCTTGTAATTTAAAACTTCTCAACAGTTTGTTGATATAGGCTTCCTGAGATAGACACAATCTCCCGGCGGCATGTTCTCTAGAAATTTTAATGCCAAAGATGTACGTAGCCTCTCCCATGTCCTTCATCTCAAATACAGATGCTAACCAGGACGTTGACTTGTGCATGAAACTCACATCATTCGCAGCAATGAGTATGTCATCCACGTATAAAGTTAAGATGACGTACTTAGACCCGGAGGTCTTTGTATACACGCATGGATCCACGTGGAGATTCACGAATCCTTTTCTAACGATTTCCTCGTGGAACCTGCGGTACCATTGCCGAGACGATTGTTTAAGACCGTAAATAGACCTTTGGAGTTTACAAACTTTGCGTTGTTGCCAGGAGTAATGAAACCCTCCGGTTGCTTCATATAGATCTCTTCCTCCAAGTTTCCGTGGAGGAATGCGGTCTTAACATCCATTTGGTGCAGCTCTAGATCGAGGCATGCGACCAGGGCTAGGATTGCCCTGACTGTGGTGTACCGCACAGTCGGTGAGTATGTTTCATCAAAGTCCACTCCGTGAAGCTGGGTGTATCCTTTCGCAACTAGTCGAGCTTTGTATCGCTCGATATTTCCATCAGCAGTGAGTTTCAATTTCAGAACGCACTAAGCCCATATGGCCCTACGGTTAGCAGGTAAATCAACTAAAGACCATACCGAATTGGCTTTCATTGAGGCGATCTCTTCCTCCAATACTTTCCTCCATTTATTTGCTTGAGGTTCATTCAACGCTTGTTGAACCGTTATCGGTTCATCAACAGAAGTTAGGGTGAATATCTCACCCCGCTCGATGGGAAACTTATTGGGAGAAGTTTGATGCCTTTGACTGCGTCTAGGCTTGTTAATCCCATCTTGATTCTAAACATTACTCTCACTCGGAATAATGCTTTCTACCGGAGCATCACTCCCACTGGGAAGAAGGGCAGTGCTAGAACCTTGACCTACAACTTTTCTTGGACGACCTCTCGGCCTCGGAACCAAGTTGGTTAACCCACTCCCACTAGGAACAATAGGTAATTGTAGTATTATTGGATTTTCATCCAGCGGTTCAGCAACGTGATTATCAGGTTCAACTTGATTCGCACCTGCAGCAACAGTAAGTTGTGTGGTAGGTTGATTCCTCCAACTGGATTTACTATGAAAATGTCCACATCTTCATTCACCAATTAATTCACTTGCGTTGCTGCCTCAAATCTCCCACTCAAAGTAAGTGGGACCTGACCATCATCGTTATCCTGCTCCAATTTGGTCAAGACTTCGTCTGTTTTAATTTCTCCAAGCGTTGGAAATTCGTCCTCAAGGAATGTGACGTCTCTGGACTCATGTTCGACCACGCCACCATTTTCCTGAGCTAACACAAACACATAACCTTTAGAGTTCTTCAAATATCTTATGAAGATACTTTTGAGTCCTCTTGGTCCCAATTTGCCAAAACAGCTATCAGTTGCATATGTATAGGCCGCGCAACCCCATGGTCGCAACCTGGTGAGGTCTAAATCTCTACCAGTCCATAGCTCATACGTTGTCGTGTCTACCGCCTTTGTCGGGACAAGGTTTACTATATGAGTGACAGTCAACAATGCGTCCCCCCAAAAGGAGATCGGAAGTTGGGCTTGCGACATCATAGTTCTGACCATATCCAGGAGTGTTCGATTACGTCGTTCAGACACACCATTCTACTGTGGTGTGTTTGGGATTTTCGTTTGACGAGAAATTCCCCTTTCTTTGCACAACTTATTAAACTCAATGGAAAGATATTCTCCACCTCTATCAGTGCATAGGGTTTTCACATTTTGCTCCTACTGATTCTCTACGAGCTTTAGAAATTTATAAAGCAATCTATAGCTTCGGATTTGCGAGTAATCAAATGAGTAAACGCATGATGGGTAAAGTCGTCAATGAAAGTTACGAAGTATTGTTTACCACCCCTAGCGGCAACATTCATTGGTCCACATACGTCCAAATGAATCAGATGCAATGGATACTCGGCTCGTTGAGCTTCGCCAAATGGCTTGCGGGTTGACTTTCCAGCTAGACAGTCATGACAAGTGTTTTTAACCACGTTGTCAGTTCCTGGCAAAATCCCACGTCGAGCTAACGACTGAATCCTGTCATAGCTTATATGTCCAAGCCTCGCATGCCATCCAGCCACGTTAGTTTCTGCTTCCCTAGAAGACAATGCATACATTCTATTCGAATTTATACTTCCATTCAAATCCATGATAATGAGACCATTAGAAGAAATGACATGTCCATATAAGACGTTGCCTTTATTTATCCGAACAATGGTATTCTCAAATGATAAAACAAAGTTATTATTCATAAGAGCGGAAACATAAACAACATTTCTACGGATTCTAGGACCAAAAAAGACATTTTCAAGAAGTAAGGTCCTGCAATTGTTCATAGATAACTTGCAGTTCCCTACTCCTAAGACTTCAACTGAGTTATCGCCAATGTATATCCTTTTAGAATCCTTTGGCCATCGTCTAAACTTGTCAAATAGTCATTTATCGTTGGCTATGTGGCCTGTTGCGCCTATATCAAGAATCCAAGAAGGATTTGAGCTAGTTAACATAACGGTCGAGGAAACTAAAGCTTACATTACATAACCAACATCACGTACCTTTTTAGGGTGCGATTTGCTGGATCCTGCACCATCGCCTATGCGGCATGGGCTGGAGTTCCCACAGACTATCTCGGATTTTAATCTGAGACTGCTTTGTTTAGGCTTAGTCAATGTTTTATCGTCGACAGCCTGTTGTTTCTTTCCCTTGTTCCTGTTCTTCCTCTTTCTCTGCCCAGCTTGTCCTGACATCATTGTGTCTTTCGACATTGATGCTAATCGAGCTTCTTCCATATCGATCAATTTCAGGACATATGCAAGATCCAGCACGGAACCACTAGCACTCAGTAAGGCCTTGGCTGCTCTCCAAGACCTCGGGAGAATCCCGATAATGGCTTGAATTTTATCCCATTCACCCATCTGACCTTCTTCTTCTAATGGTTTCCATATGCGGAGGAGGTCGTATACCTTTTCAAGTATACTTTTGCTGTTGTTATTTAGATAAACATCCATTGTTGGTATAAGTGAGTGCAGTATCACTGCTATGCCATTTCCATACTTCAGGAAGAGAGCATCCCAGATGTCCTTTGTTATCGGAACATCCTTATACTCGTCATGGAAGTCCTGAGACATCGTAGATAACAGGGTCTCCTTTGCTTTCTTGTCATCTTGCTCCCATTGAAAATGGGCGAATGCTAGTCCCTTAGTGAGACCATATCTGGGCAGCTCATTTTCTTTTGAATGTGGTCTAAGAGACCTTGTCCTTCCAGCAATGTACTGACGCGTTTTCTCCACGAGTCGTAGTTCGTCTCAATCAAAAGCTCATTTGCACATGATAAAAGCCATATGTGCTGTAATTCGTTACTAACACATTGATAATCATGCATAATTAGGGAGACAACAACATTCTAAGAAAGAATTGCATACATTGAATATCTATTAAGATAGAATACGACGAATAATGATTCATCAGCCATCTAAACCAACCGACCGCCAGTAAACCGAGGGAAGGGGGTTTGTGAAAGAGTTCACACTACCGTCGTCTTCAATCCAATATATCAGTCTCTTGGAAAACGGTTTTATTCGCAAATTTACCGGAACGGGAACTTTGAAATAAGCATACCCAGTCTTGGATTTCCTAAGGCCCTTTTGTATTTAAAAATGTTCTGATAACTTACGCATGCATATATAATTTTACTACACAAGTAAATCATCATAGCAAGCCAAATTCATCATTCAAACCACACATCATGCATACACGTCATGCGTCTAATGTTCCGAGGAACTCATGCTAGCATTTATATAATTATACTTTCTAAGTAAATTATAGGGTTAAAGGTCCTTTTGGTACCACATGTTTGCAAAAATTACACTGTTCATACCACTAATATTTTTTTGTACCGAATTGGTACCATATGTTTCCAAACCTTACTGTTTTGGTACCTCCGTTAGGGTTCTGTCAAAAACAGCCGTTAAATGGCATGTGCCATGCACGTGACCAGCCCAAAACTTTCAATTTTGTTACAATTCAGTCCATCTAATACATCCCTAACTTTTATTTTGTTCAATTTAGTCCTAAAACTTCAAAACCAAACCATTTTCCCAAATTGACCTAGCCCGACCTAGCCATGGGCTAGGTCCAACCCTGGGTCATGGTCGCCGGACCCAGGAGACCCCGACCCGGGGTCGGACCTAGCCCTAGGCTAGGTCCGGCTAGGTCAATTGGGACCTAGCCCCAATTTAACTCAATTGGGGCTAGGTCCCAATTGACCTAGCCGGACCTAGCCTAGGGCTAGGTCCGACCTTGGGTCGGGGTCGCCTGGGTCCGGCGACCATGACCCAGGGTCGTACCTAGCCCATGGCTAGGTCCGGCTAAGTCAATTTGGGGAAATGGTTTGATTTTGAAGTTTTAGGACTAAATTGAACAAAATAAAAGTTAGGGATGTATTAGATGGACTAAATTGTAACAAAATTGAAAGTTTTGGGCTGGTCACGTGCATGACACATGCCATTTAACGGCTGTTTTTGACGGAACCCTAACGGAGGTACCAAAACAGTAAGGTTTGGAAACATATGGTACCAATTCGGTACGAAAAAATACTAGTGGTATGAACAGTGTAATTTTTGCAAACATGTGGTACCAAAAGGACCTTTAACCCTAAATTATAACATGCTGCTACGTCCTCAACATTCATGCATACGTGTCATACATGAAATTTCCACATCATACATGCATATTTGGCGACTAGTTTTCGATTTTAAAACATTTTAAAATATTAGGGGCTGACTTGCTGTTCATGCTTACAATTATTCATGCGTGTTTCTAGACATGAATCCTAGGCAGTCACAACCATCACAACATGCCTGTCCTATTACACAAACCATTTATTTAACCAGGGCTCTGCCCCCCAACATCCAGCTAGCTTGACATAGTCAAGACAACCGTTCTAATAAATATATGCGATAAAAGTAAACAATTGCAATTCAGCCCTCTAATTGATCCAGTCCAGAAATCATGTATTTCCGAGATCCATCCCCATAATCGAAACAAGGCATTAAGGTTTAGACCTTCGAGCACTGTGCAAACTAATTAAATTTAGAAAAAACATTTGGATTATAAAACTTGACCATCCTATTTTATTAATTGACTTGAATTCGATTTTGAAAATCCGGTTCGGTTCAGTAAATTTTGAATTAACCTAGTTCGGTCCGATTCAGAAAAATCTGGTTCGGTCCGGTTTTGAATAAAATCTGGTTCGGTCCGTACCGGTTCAATAAAATAGGAGTTTTGTTCGGTTCAACACCAAAACCGGTTCGGTTAATTCCACTTAGTTACCTCGGTTCGACCCAACCCGGCTAGGTCGAACCAATTAAGAAACCTGGTTTAGTTTTATCTTATCTGGTTTAGCAAATTGGACCGGCCCAATAAAACATAGAGTTGGGCCGAAATAATCTTGTGGGCTAAATAGAGTTTTAAAGTCCATTAAAAACTTAACTTAGCCTCCAAGAATTATTAACTATATAAAATAATTTTAAATATTGCATATATATATATATATATATATATATATATATATATATATAAATCGGCAGAATCTACATATATATATTTATTGTCAAGATTCTATCTATAAGATAAATCAATCAACAATATATATATATATATATATGTGTGTGTACTATAAGATAAATCAATCAACAATATATATATATATATATATGTGTGTGTGTGTGTGTGTGTGTGTAAATTTCGACACCTATATATATATATATATATATATATATACTAGTTGTTGTTGCACGTGCATACTTTACATAACCACTTTCAATGTAGTAATAATATGTTATAATAAGGAATAATAATTGTGACAATTACAATAATTGTCGTAAATCTATTTTTAGGTAATATGTACAGAATTTGGGAAATCATGCAGGAAGTTAGCAACTTTGAGGAATTTGTCAGTCGACTTGACATTAACTTACTACATAGGACACTAACTTCCTTGAAGCTAAGATGTCACAGTCTTCCGCAAACCCTTCAATAGCTCCAGACTCCAGTAATAAGGTGTTCTATGAGTCTTATTAATCGGATCCAATATATAATTTTTCACAAGTTTATTTTAAAAACAAAGTCTTCTTTACTATTTCACAAACTTTTTATAAAAAAGACTTGCAACCTAAGGGATCAGGTGTGAAATCAACCAAAGGCCCAAACTAATATCCTTCTTTGTGGTGATGCATCCCTAACATGACAGTACACTTATGAGCAAACCTCGCATTCAACCACGGAAAGAATAAGAAAATCAAGAACATACCATCATATATTACATACTTAATAAGGTGAAGGATTTAAAGCTTTTTTCCTTTTTTACTTTAGTTTATATGAAGGCACTGTCATTTGTTGAAACGAAAGTCGTACATGTTCAATAAGATTTCAAACTGCCAAGGCAGGCTAGGTAAACCATGAGCTAAAGTTGCATCTGCATCCCAACCTAAAATAGGTGTCTTGAAAAGCCCAATCCTTGTGCCTCCAGCTGCTCCACTCCCATAAGGCACATAAATAGGTATCTTCATATGGGAACTTGTTGAAGGAATCTGGTATCATAAATTAGTATCATTGTCTAAGCTGCCATATAACATGCAAACAAAGAAGACAGTAGCCATTTCATACATCCATAATTCAGAACCCACATTGCATGCAAAGAAAACACTTTAGGCAAATAGCAAATTCATACCACACATGACTATTAGAAGCTTAGAAATTGCGAACAAATTATAAAAGTTGGCATTTTTAACTGGTTCATATAATTAATCAATCTTATAATACTGTCAACAATTACCTCCAAAGTTGTATGTGTGCATTTTTTCTATATAATAATTATTTGGGTTAAAGGTCCTTTTGGTACCACATGTTTGCAAAAATTACACTGTTCATACCACTAGTATTTTTTCGTACCGAATTGGTACCATATGTTTCCAAACCTTACTGTTTTGGTACCTCCGTTAGGGTTCTGTCAAAAACAGCCGTTAAATGACATGTGCCATGCACGTGACCAGCCCAAAACTTTCAATTTTGTTACAATTTAGTCCATCTAATACATCCCTAACTTTTATTTTGTTCAATTTAGTACTAAAACTTCAAAATCAAACCATTTTCCCAAATTGACCTAGCCGGACTTAGCCTAGGGCTAGGTCCGACCCTGGGTCATGGTCGCCGGACCCAGGCGACCCCGACCCAGGGTCGGACCTAGCCCTAGGCTAAGTCCGGCTAGGTCAATTGGGACCTATACCCAATTTGGGGCTAGGTCCCAATTGACCTAGTCGGACCTAGCCTAGGGCTAGGTCCCACCCTGGGTCGGGGTCGCCTGGGTCCGGCGACCCCGACCCAAGGTCGGACCTAGCCCATGGCTAGGTCCGGCTAGGTCAATTTGGGGAAATGGTTTGATTTTGAAGTTTTAGGACTAAATTGAACAAAATAAAAGTTAGGGATGTATTAGATGGACTAAATTGTAACAAAATTGAAAGTTTTGGGCTGGTCACGTGCATGGCACATGCCATTTAACGGCTGTTTTTGACAGAACCCTAACGGAGGTACCAAAACAGTAAGGTTTGGAAACATATGGTACCAATTCGGTACGAAAAAATACTAGTGGTATGAACAGTGTAATTTTTGCAAACATGTGGTACCAAAAGGACCTTTAACCCTAATTATTTACCTGCTTAAAAAATATATATATAAGCCGGAGCAGTGCAAAATATGGAAAAGCCATACAACAACATATACATACAACACAACAAGAAACTTTCCATCTAATCTTGTCCAGTAATAGAAGTGGAGTTACCTCGGAAAGAGAAACTGAAGGGTTTAGGGTTCATATGATAGTTTAGATAATAAGGGTAATTTACAAACCAGCTGGAGGACTCCCGAGCTCTACCCACTAACCTATAGATTAAATCACTACTATCCACTATTTTAATATAGCATCTGGACGAACATACCCCCAATCTGTAGGAACCAAAAGTGAATATCAGTACGCGTTGAAATCCTCCACCAGTTGATCGGAGTATATCCTCTCAGCTGGGTAATATGCTTTACTCATTCTTTTACAATCTAGCACATAATCAAAGCAACCTTTAAGTGTCAGTAGCTTAAATAATTTCAAACACTCTTTCAGTAGCAATGAAATAATTGTTTCATGTGGACTTATATTCATTCCAAAATATTTCCATTACAAATAAATAAAAACTGATTATTTCCCACAGATGCAATATATTAGCATAATATCATATTTAGCAATAGATGCTCATTGCAGCTTAGCCTTCCTTAATACATGATTGAAAGAAAGTAACTTTTTTACATGCTAGTATATTACTACTCAATTGCCACTTTTATAGCCAATACTAGGGCATTTCTCAAGTGCTACCTTTTAACTATCAACCTCATGTGTTATGTTACACTATTATATATATATATATATATATGCACCTAGAGATCGATAGAACGATAAGATCACAAGCAATAATTTTACCATGTCGATTTACTGGAAAAAAAAACATGTCTCTTCTCACCCTCCTTTATACTCTCATAAATTCCTGCATTCACCAAATACAGTGCAAAGTAGAAATAACTTCAGACCTTTAATTTGATATAAATAAGAATCCAATAGGCAAACGTAAAAAATCACTAACCTCCAATTCAAAACTTCTCTGTAAATCAATTTCAGTTGGTCCAGCCAAAGAAATCAATTTGATGACGCCAAACTGCTTCCCATTTGAAAGCGACACACTCAATCCAATCCCTACGCACTCACTATCATGGAGAAAGCTTAGGAAAAAAATAAAAAAGCCCAACCTTCTCCTATTCTAAATCCTAACGAGAAAAGCGATCACTTTCCGTGCCAATCAATGACTCGATAACAGTAATTCAATAACCAACGAATCGATCCAGGGAAAACTTAAGCAAATCCCTAATCAAACCCAAAAATTTGATTTAGAGTAAAGGTTGAATCATCACTATGAATTAACGCGCGAACGCAGATCAATAACAGGAACCTAGAATGACCAGAAAATAAAATGGCGATCAAGCAAGTAACCAGAACGCAGGAAGTCGGGATTATTTTTATTCTAAATGGTAGTATTGTTTAGCAGATTGGTTTGCAACAAGTCATCTATAACAATTCGATTTGAGATTTATGTTAAACTGAACCAGCCATTATGCCTTTTAGGGGGTTGTTATCCTTCTTATATTGGTATAGTAGAAGATAATAGCCACCATAATTAATAAGAGAAGATAATCTAAACAATCGCATATCAAAGTAAATTTAATTAGCTCATCGTATGTTGGACATGTAAAGCGAAATGTATCTGTATAGTTCCATTTGCATTGCCTTCACCGTATTGTGGTTCTTCAATGTAAGAATTGAATAAATGGAGATGGGTGATTCAATGCGACCATCAAACGGAAGGCAGTGAGGAGTAAGGAATATCGTTTCTTTATCACTGAAACATTGTTATAGTAATCAAGAGCTAATAGCGATATATATATTATATATATATGTATATCCACATAACTAACCTTTGTCGAAACAAAAAATGTTAACCTGTCATCATATATGTGTTGTTGCTTCTCGAGCGGCAGACCAACGGCGGCGGGTGGAACCAGATCGGTGGGATAGCGGCTGTCTTTGAAATTAGCCGTGCAGAAGCGAAGAAGCAACCGTTGCGGCTTTCTTAAGCGGAAGAACAATGGGGGCGAGCCAACGGCGGCGGGTGGAACCTGATTGACGGGCTAAAGGCTGTCGTCGAAATCAGCCGTGCAACGGCAGAGAAGCAACCGTTGCGACTTTCTCCTTTGTTGCTTCTGGTTGGAATTAATTACCCCTCTGTCGACCAAGGGAAAAATTGAATATCTCGTCATCTTTGGGTTTTATGACCGGTCCATTCCGGTTTGATTATATATTTATGTTTAGCCGGCCGGTTCGGTTTAAAAATGGCACCCTTTGGATGAAAGACATCCATTAGGGGTGAGGACACTTCTCATTTTTTATATTGGTAATAGATATATATTTTAATTTATTGTCAATATCTTTAATAGGGAAACAAATATACTGACAATATATTTTCTTAATCTTTTAGGTAACTAAATCTATCAATAATATCTTAATCCTATCTTTTAGCTAGATATATTGATAGTGATATATTTTCATATCTTTAATGTGAACCTATCTATTATATTTACAATTATAGATATATTGTTACCTTTAATAAAAATTAAAATATGGTAAACAATATTTTATACGTATTTCAACCGAAAATTACTTTTCTTGTGGACTAAGAAATTAAAAATTTCACCTTGTAATTTTAGGGTTTAGCCGAAAATAACATCAAATTGGAAACAAGTGGTCAAATTTCATGATCAAATATTAATAAGATATACAATCCAATGTTTGATTTTGATAAAACTCACATTTTTCTTGAAGATCATGAACATAAAATTTTACTAAGAACATCATGAAAATTTCGGCACTAACAATTAAAAAATCAGAAATTTTCAATTTTCAATTTAAAAATTTTGGCCAACGTCTATGAATCAAGAACACCAATTCATCAAAATCAAGAACTTTTAACACAAGCTCTAATACCACTGTTGGGTTACGGGGTTGATTACTACGGAAACAACAATAAGGTACATGCTTGTAATCAGAATTTCGCAGCGGAAAATGTGCACATACCTTAAACCTTTTCCGTAGTCCCAAGGATCTTGCAGATGGAGTTCACGATCCACCGGACGGAATCTATAGAGGTTCTTGTTAGAGAAGCCCTACGTGGTATTAGCTCCACAGAAAAGCCTCTCATCGATTCTTGGCAGTGACGGATCTCCAGAGTGTTTTTCTCTAAGCAAATTGGCATACCCTTGGTGGTGGACTAGGGTTCGGCCGAACTATCTGTAAAGGGGGGAAGGGTTTTTCTCTCAAATCACCACTTAGGAAGAATGGTGAAAATTACCCCAAATAAAACCCTAACACCTCTTATTTATAGGAGGACCAAAGTGGACAAAAGTCCACTTTGCCCCACACACATATTCGGCCGGCCACTTGTGATAGGGAGGCCCAATTTTGAGCCTCTCATATCAACTGGGATTTGGGTCAAGCCAAATTTCCCTAATGTGACATTAACCCAATTTCTTAGGTTACCTATACATATTAATGGGCTACCAATTACGACGCCCAGTCACCATATGCTAACAAGTGGCATTAGCATTATTGGTATATGTGTCAACCCTTCTTGCTTGTCACATAATAGTGATACCATATTGCCCCTGAAGTAGGAATAGTGATCATCAACGCAGGGAGTAACCCTTTTCCTCCTTGCCCCCAAAGTAGGCGTAATAGTTGTTTGAGACACAGGATGTCAAACTCTGCACAGATCGCTCCTTGTGATGTATAAGTGGCGTGACGCCTTTGCGGTAGACATAGTACCCTTTGGTTTGTAGCGGTTGTTGACCTTTGTGTGTTACTCCGTATAGCATGTTGATAACGTATCTTGTACGTAATGGATGTAGGTGGCACATTGCCCCCATAATATGTGTATAAGGTATGTAACTCCTTAGAATGAAAGTAGGATGTGTTCTACGTATGTTGTCTCCATAACGGACGTGGGAGGTGTATTGCCTCCTTTATAGATGTTGAAGGTGTGTCGTCTCCATCGTGGATATGGAGTTCGTATGAGGTGCGTTACCTCCTTGACGTGTATAGAAAGTGTGTTACCTTCGTAATAGATATAGGAGGTACGTTGCCCCCATAGCTTACGCAGGAGGTGTGTTGCCTCTAATATAGATGTATTAGTCGTTTGTTAGGAAAACGACTTTGAAATTTGTATAAGTGCTGACAAGTCTTCTCTTCATGTTGTAGATTGCTCGTGTTACACAATTTTTGGAACTTCACCCCTTAGGTGCGGAGTTGTTCGTCTCTGCCTCAGCATCACTGCGCTCTTTGTTAGATTTGAGTCTGTCTCCGAACTAGAGCCAGTGTTCAATTCTGAGTTAGGAAACTCATTAGAGACTGGCCTGGGGCTTTCCTCCGGAGTGAGGTCGGGCTCCTAGACCTTGTCTGATTCGAGATCTAAAGATGACTTGACGCGACATTGGCTGCTCAGGTATGACGGAGTCGTATATCCATTTGATCATTATCAGAAGTACAAGGTGGGAGACGTCACTCTACCCCCTCCCGGTATACCATCAACTTTCTTATCTTCACATTCTTTTTCCCTTTTCCATTGCGGGTTGGTTTGCTGAAAAAAACCTCATGGTCATAGGTGGGCGGTTTCACCCGTGGTGTTACCTCATATTTAAAGAGGAAGGCGCCCCAAGGTGACGTTCCTCGAGTCCTCCTTCCATGATTACTTTCATATCTTCCTCTTGGTATTTGCTTCAATCTACTGGGGTAAGTAAGGCTCCTTCTATGTTGAACCTGAAGAAACCTGCCTTCGAGGGTGGATCCTTGATGGATCCCTCTGTCATGAAGAGGAAGGTTATTATTCTTAACGATTCTTTCAAGACTCCTTCTTGTTACAAAGAGAAGGTTGTTGTTCCTCCGGCACTTGCAAGCAAAAAGGCAAGGTTCCTGAAGTGGAGGAAGGAGTTGTCCCTGACGGAGGTTGCATGTCTGACCTTCCAGCTCCCATCTCAATGGTGCATCTCGAAGGTACTCTTTCTTTCCTTTACTTCATCATTTATATGTTCTATGCATTATTCATGTGTTGACATGTAGGTCGTATACGTCATTCCGTGTTGTCTTGGGAGGACTTAATTCGTCCCCCCGTGGGTGACGTTTAGGCATGGTGTGAAAGCCTTACAACTCTACTGCAAATTATCACTTTGATCATCTGTTTTCTCTTCAAACTCCCCGAAGTTGGTGTGTGATGCTAAATGACTTTGTTGTTCTATGCGATCGTAGATATGTTCCTGATAGTTGCTATGTTCGAGAGGCGTTATCTTGATATGCCCCCGTAGGTGTATTCACTTTCTCTTGTATATATATATGTTATCTTCATTATTTGATGCTTGATCTTTGTTTATAGGTTGTCGCCGGCATGGCGAAGATGTCCTCATTTGTTGTCGAGCTTGTCGAGAAGGTTGGGCTTCGGCAAGTTGAGTTGAAGAAGTCAGGGGACACGGTGCATGCATTGAGGAGTAAGGTGTATCACTGTGATTCTGATATGGCCCATTTTGAAAGTCGCATTGCCTCCCTTGAAGTCGAGGTCGCCTGACTTTGCAATTAGGAAGAGCATGCGGATGTTGCGGCGAACGAGCGCTTGGAGATAGTCATTGCCGATGCCACTAAGGAGACGTCTTGTCATGGTGTTGCAAAGTACGAGTCATCTCCTTGGTTTGAGAAAGATGTCGCGGCGAAAAGTCAGGACATGCTATTTGAGTTTGGTGAAGATCTCTTTTCGAGGATGTATGCTATAAACCCTTTCTTTAATATCCGTGGCCTTGGCGACTTTGCTGGCTTTCCGTATTGTCATGTGGCAGCGCTACTTGGTGAGGAGTTTGCCCTCGGGGGAAGATGGACGTCAGTTATCTTCGGATTCTTCTAGTGCTTCTTCGGGTATTGCTCCTTCCACACATGAATGCGAGGATGTCTTCATCATATCCGTTTGATTGGCGGATGTATCTATCCTTTGTATATAGTCGTTTGACCAAACTTATGCTCGTATGCTTGTTTGGCTTGAGACTTGTTATGTTGGTAGTTGGATGTATGTCCCGTGTTTGTATGTATTCCTTTTTTGTCTTAGGTTATGCTTTCTTGTTGACGTGAGGTGTTGCTTCACTACGTAGCTTTGCTTTTTGTTGTGTCCTCGTTTTTCATCGAGATTGTTGCCACTCCTTATTATGTTGGTTGTCCTCCGGATGCAATGTTTTTGAAATGATCATCCAATAGTACGCTGTGACAATGCACGTTATACGTGATGTTGTTTGATATCAACATATAATGGTATCCAATGTTGAGTGCATCATTGCCCCTCTTGGCATTTCCAAGGCATGACGTGCTATGATAATGTGACTTTACAAATTTTGAAATTCGACCGCTAGTCGATGCCTCGACATAGTGTTATGGAAAGACACGACTTGCAATGTTTGATGTATTTAATAGCCGCGTATCTGATGCCTCGTGATAGCGTTGTTGCAAGATGCTACTTGCTAGTATCACATGCGTTTTAGCCGTTCCTTGATGCCTGAAAGTAACGTTATGGCAAGACGTTACTAACTGAATTTGGTACGTTTTGGGCCGCTTACTCAATGCCTTGAGATAGCATTTTGGCAAGATGCGACTTGCGATGTGCACTTTTACCGCTCACTCGATAAACCGAGATAGCGTTGTGGCAAGACGTTACTTGCTGAATTTGGTACGTTTTAAGCCGCATACTCAATGCCTTGAGATAGCGTTTTAGCAAGACGCTACTTGCAACCTAACGTGATACTACAATAGTTAGTGCATTTTCCACCACTTGGTATTCCAAGATGTGGCGTTATGGCAAGACGTTACTTGCTTGATCTGGTACGTTTAACGACAATTCATCTGATGCCTCGAGGTGTTTTTTTGGCAAGGCGCTGCTTGCAAATGCGTTTTTCCGCCACTTGGATGTCCAAGATTTGGCGTTGGTGCAAGACGCTACTTGCGATTTTGATGCGTTTTTTGTTTGTATGACCATTACTTGGCTTTTCCAAAGTAAGGTCACAACATGGTGGACTTTGCCGCCGTGCATTTGTGTTATCTATTTGTTCACTTGATATGTTCAAGGTAACGTTGTAGCAAGACACTACTTGCAGGATTTGTCGTGTTTTAAGTGTAGGTCAAAGATCGCAATGCGACTTGCCTCTTCATCGGCCTAGTGCAAATGTCAGTGCGACATGTCTATCCGTGGTAAATTTTTTCCACTTGGTACTTGGGCCATTATAGGCGAGATATTCCTGGTTTTGTTCCAGGTCATTACGATACTTGTAAAAATATTCAATCGGGGTGAAACCCAAAGTTGTCGCACTATTTGGTTTCTTATCCAAAGTAGGCTTTGTATAAGGTCCGATCGAGCTATTTGGTTTCTTATCCAAAGTATTCGTGTCGTCCATGGTGTTACACTCTACTCCTGGGTGATCAGTCCAGAGTATATTAAGGGTTATGCGAACCCTGGTCTTTCGAGATCAAAATTTGCTTGGCGTAAGACATAGGTCTTTGACGGACTTGCTTATCCTTATAGATATATCTCTACTTGGTTATTTTCCCAAAGTAGGATGTAAGTTATGTTGAAAGGTGTTCTTACGTGTTTTGCAATGGGTGAACATGAAAGCCACCTTGCGATGTATGGCAGTTGTAGCCTCCTTACAATATGTAGACGTGATAGACACCTCTTGATGTATGGGTGTTGCAGCCATTCTGATTTTTGGGCATAAGTAGTCCTCCCTATCTATAGATAGTCATTTGTGCTTGGTGTTAGTCCCGATGTAGGACGTTCTTTTTTACCTGCAAGTTTTTCCTGAATTCTTTCATATTGAATCAAGCTACATGTTAGTTAAAACATCTTATGGAGTTATACATCTCCTGGTAGGACCCTTGTCCGTAATATTGTCCATTTGGACCAGATTTTTCATATGACTGGACTGGACTATTCGATCTCTGTGTTGGGTTCGATTAGTTCGTTCCATTCTGATTGTATTTTAACTTGACTAGATCAAACTATCCGAACTAGGAACTTAGTTCGAGTAGTATGTTCTTATTCATATTGCTTCTTTCGCAGTGATGTTTTCCCTTACCTAGGTTTTCCTGTGGAAAAATTTATTGTTACCTGGATTCTTTCCGAGTGCGGAGGTCACCTTTCGATGGTGATTCTTGTAGTTGCCAACTATGGACGGATTCGTATGGAGGGCTCCTATTGTTGTTCCCTCTTGGTGACTCCTTTTAGAGGGCGTAGTACCCTGCATTCACGTAGCCGAGTGATGCTGCTTATTGATGTGTATTTTGGCTTCCAATGTCTTCATTTATCACTAGGTGGAGTGTTGAGCATTTGTTCATGTGGCGCCCCCCAAATTACTCGGTAGATACACTGTGCTTATGTCTTGCGGGTGGTGATCCGTTATTTCCTTCATAGATGGGTGTTCCTCGTGTTTGGGCTACCTACTCATGTGATTTCTCGAATATGCTTGCCTTCTCGAGCGTGTTAGGTGTCTCTTGCGGCACCTTTTCTTTTCATGTGCTTGTACATATCGATCATGGTCATGTGTTTGAGTGACATCTTTTCTTGGATGTACCCTTGAGGAGGAGGAATGGGGACTTCTCCTCTTTCTTCTTTGGATCCTAGTTCTTCCATTGACTCCTTGTAAAATTCAATTTTTCGTGGTATCACTGGCCTTTGGTTATTCATGTTCACTCCGAGATTGTTGTTGAGACCTCTGACCGGTGTCAACTCTCGTATATACTTTTCTACTATGCGAGTAGAATGTTGATTGTCATGCGTCGTTGCCTTCCCCTCTTGATATGAGAGTTGGCACGTGTAGTTGTTCTTCCCCTATATGTGTGTTCGATGTTTCGAACATTTCCTTGTTGAGTCAAGTAGCGGTGTTGGCACTCGAGGGAGGCTTCTAATTTGCTTTCCCTCTTTTTTCCTTTGGACAGAGATACTTGTCGAGCTCAATATGTCTCTCATTTTCCTTTGGGAGTTTTCCAAGACTCTAGAGGGATGTCGTTTTGACGACTATGCTTCTCTTCATATTATTTTCGTGGGATTACTCCCGTAACAGCCATGTCTTGTAGTTCGGCTTTCTTGAAGGTATATTCGCAAGGAGGTGCGGATACTTGGCGGTGTGCTTAGAGGTGCACACATTGGTGGTTCACAAGCTTGGAAGTGCATGCACTTGAAGGTATGCATACTAGGAGTTATGCATGTTTGCAAGTGCGCATGCTTGAAGGTGTGCCCGCTGGAGGCTTGTGGGTATGCCTGTTGGGGGGGTGCGCATGCTGTGATGCTTGGAGCTGCGCCCAAGTGCTTCCTTTCCAGTATTTGTAACATTTGTCGCCTTTCCTTCTGTTGAGATGGAGACGGCAACGTTCATCACCACCCCAGTGCGAGAAACTTGGTGGAGGTGTGAGTCTAACGTGAGGGCGCGATCTTGAGTCCTCATTTTCCTATCTTGATAAACTTGTCATTCATTGTATTTACAATGCGGAGTCTAAAGATCTCTGTTCTAAAATTATACTTCGATAATTAAAACACAGTCATCTACTAGATAGTTTCTCCCCATATGGAGTTCGTAAATGTAAGGATACTTAAAAGGATATGTCGTTCATCTTTGTCCCAGGCTTGTTGGTGGCGTTATCATTCCCAATTGGTATGTTGACTTTCCAGCAAAGCTTATCAGTGGGAGCAAGTGGTCTCTTCACTTTGGGTGGATGGCGTGTTTCCATTTGAATGGTGCCCCCTTGCTTATTGATGTGATGCAATGTTTATTAGTAAGCTTGGTGCTAAGCTTCTCGCGGAGGGTTGTAGTAAATGAGTGGTCCTTTGTGACCTTCATGGAATTTCTTCAATGGGATGCTAAAGGCATTTGTCTCCTTTTTTGGGAAGTGGCTTCCAATCCTCAGCGTCACTGTGTAGGTGAACAGGGCATAGGACGGGGTGGTATTGTATACGGTGCTACATAAGGCATGTCATATTGGAATCCATGGGATGGCATTCCTTGGTGAAACCTCTTGGATATTACTTGAAAGCTTAGTAGAAGACGACATTGCGGCCACGTCTCGGGGTAGGGGTGATAGGCCTGGCCAGTTGTAGTGGTGACGGAGTAGTACAACGTGTCGCTCTATTTCTTATCTTTTGCTATGTCATACTGCAGTGTCATGGAGTAGCATTCAATTATTTGATAGTTACTTAATTCGATACGCGGACATGGTAGCCGCCTCGTGGTGTGCGGACATGGAAGCCGATTTGCGGTGCGCACCCTTGTAGGTATGCATACTTGGATGTATGCTCACTTGGGGGTATGCACACTTGGAGGTGTGCATGCTTGGAGGTATGCACACTTGGAGGTGTGCATGCTTGTAGGTATGCATACTTGGATGCATGCCCCATTGAAGGTATGCACACTTGGAGGTGTCCATGCTTGGAGGTGTGCTTACTTGGATGCATGCCCCATTGAAGGTATGCACACTTGGAGGTGTGCATGCTTTGTGGTGTGGATACTTGGATGCATGCCCCATTGAAGGTATGCACACTTGGAGGTGTGCATGCTTGGAGGTGTGCATACTTGGATGCATGCCCCCTTGAAGGTATGCACACTTGGTGGTGTGTATGCTTGTAGGTATGCATACTTGGATATATGCCCCTTTGAAGGTATGCACACTTTGAGGGGTATGCATGTTCCTAGAGATGAACAATGCGTTTCCGCTTGAGTAGCCTTCGTAGATGACGTATGTGCCTTCCACTTCACTTTTGAGCTGTATAATGGATTTTTGTTCGAATCGTGCAGACGGGGCCAATGTTGGATTAAGCCCGTCGAGGTTCGTCCGTAGAGTGCGCCTTCGAGGTCTTGATCCGTGAATGTGCTCTCCTTCTCTTTATAGTCCCGTAGACCTGAAAAAAGGATTGCGCCGGAGGGGGGGTGGTTTCCGGCGAACCCTCTTCGATGCTTAAGTAAAAGCTTGGTTTCTAGAGAGATAAAGTAGAGAGAGGTCAGAGCATTCAGGATTCACTTACCTTGAAAGAAGAATATGAGGGGGTATTTATAGAGTTTTAGAATTTGGCCATGTGCGGCCCGCCGGAGAGTGGTAGGGTCCACAGAATATTCCCTTTGGGGATAGGGAGAAAAGGTATGCCCGTGGGTCGGGAATGCATAATTCGGGCGAGCGGATTTCCGGTTGTTTGTTGGCATTACCCGAATCTAGGGGGCCGAGTATTGGGATGTCTCGACCGGGTCCGACTAGTCCGGTGTTAACCGGATTGGTTTGGCCGGGGGATCCGTTCTTGTTTTAGTCGGGTTTAAATGTAGGTGAGCCCTGATAAGGTCCAACTTGGTGTATATCCATCATACCCATTCAACAATTACACCATCTCTTTAGTTTCTTTAAAAATGATGATTTGTTAGTGACAGATTGTACTATATGTCCTTTAGCCATGCAAACTCGGTTGCCTTTTTCAATTAGTACTTCTCAAACTACGAGTATCTTCTATTTGGTTCATCTGCATGTTTGGGGACCTTATAATACTAAAACTCATCATGGTTTCAGATACTTCTGGACTGTTGTTGATGCTTACAACAGAAGCACTTGGCTTTACTTGATGAGAACTAAGGATGAGGTCATTATACATGTTAAGCATTTCATTTCAAAGGTGAAGACTCAATTTGGTTGTGTTATTCGAATTCTCAGAAGTGACAATGGGACTGAGTTTTGTAACTCTTTATGAACGATCTTTGGAGTTCCTTAGGGATACATCATCTTACGAGATGTGTTAAAACTCCTCAACATAATGGAGTGGTCGAAAGGAAGCACGGATACCTTTTTTGTGTAGCAAGATCTTTGAAATTTCAAGTTGGGGCTCCAGATCGATTTTGGGGACTGTGTGTTCTGAATGCCTGCTACTTCATTAATCTCATGACATCTAGTGTTCTGAATGGGAGGATTCCTTACGAGGTTCTGCACCAAAGGTCAACTTTCTATAGTCATCAAAGGGTCTTTGGATGCTTATTGTAAACACCTAATTTTGGTCCGCGCGTAGCACGTTCAAAATGTCATATGTGACGCATCAAAAAATGAAGTATTTAAATATGGAAGGTCGCGAAGTTTCTAAAGATAGGACTGGCTTAAAATAGGATAGTGTATATGCATTATTTATTGTAAAATATTTAGAAAATATATTATGTGTATTTATGGTGAAATACATAAATATATATGTATATTTTCGGAATATTAAATGCATATATTTTTCAGATTTTATTTTCCTAGTTTAGGGGTCCTAGTTTAGCTATAAATAAGGTCCTTTTACATGTAAAAAAGACACCACAGAAAATAATAAACACCTGATCTCGAAATTTGTGCATTTTGTATCCTAGTGAATAAAAGTTTTTTTTTTCTACCGCTGTGACTGCACAGCCACCGGAGGTCCACCGGAGGTCCGCCGGAGTGGCCTCGCCGAACGCCGGAGTCGCCCGTCAGACGCCGGAATAAGGTGCCGTTGTCCACACTGCCTGACGCCGCCGCTGCCAACCTACTCTGCCGGCCCCGTCGTTGACGTAGTGTTCCCGTCCAGCCACCAGGGCCACCCCCTCTGCTCGTCCGGTGGTCTGCTGCTGCTACTGCTGCTCCGCCGGTGTCGTTCGCCTGCTGTCCGCCCCTGCTCGTGGCCCTGTTGCTTCGTCGTGGACCTCCGACCACCGCCCGGTGCCGATTGCCTGCCGTCCCAACTCCGGTGCCTGCTGGAGAAGGCAGGTGACCCCGCCGGTCCTGCTGTGCCGTCCTCCACTCGCCCTCTGCCGCCGGAATCCCCGAATCATCGCTGGTCCCGATCTCTGCCCTTGTCCGGCGCCGTCCTGCTGTCGCCGCCCCTCTGCTGTGGCCATCCCCCTGCGACTGGAAGGTAGGTTTCCCCACTGCTGCTGTTTTTTTTTTTTTTTAATAATTAGTTTTTTTGTTATTTTCTATTACTTATTATTATTATCATGTTGTGTTAATTAGATAGTTAAAATGTAAATTTAATTAGATACCATGTTTTTGTGTATATGTGTATGACATGTAATTAAGTAGTTAAAATTGTATTACCTAAATTAGGAGTTTTAGATGCTTAATATTTTTTTAGGTTTAAATCTGTCATTTATAAAAACTCGTGTATAAAAATTAGTTTAAATTTTGATAACATTAGATTAATTAGTCGTAACGCATATTTAACTTTTAAAATTGGCAAATAGGTTAATTAAGTACCGAGGGCGTAATTAGAAAATAATTTTTCTTAATTCGTAATAGAACCCCCGAACTTGAATTTCTGATCGTAGGCTGATTTAGACCTAGCGTTTAATTCGTTATTCGTTTAGGTAATTTATGATTCTAGTTAGCCTTAATTAACTAGTGGCGACTCTCTTCAAAAATGCACGTTTTCAAAACGTAATTTACCGTAGGTCAGATTTTAGGTCCGACAATTTGGCGACTCTGCTGGGGATAAACTTAGAGGGTTCGGGCTTTGTATAT
Source organism: Clarkia xantiana subsp. parviflora (assembly GCA_036873135.1). NCBI lineage: Eukaryota > Viridiplantae > Streptophyta > Magnoliopsida > Myrtales > Onagraceae > Clarkia > Clarkia xantiana. Next base: position 9,609,242 of record JAPTYO010000012.1, on the reverse strand, counting down.
TTTCTTATTTGCCATTTTTTAGTTTATTTGTGTATAACTCTATTATTCTAAATTTGGGTTTTTATGTGATAGGTGCGGAACTTCTTATTTTACTAACTTATGTTTCTTTGTTGAACCCGCACACACACCACTTTAGTGTAATATCCAAAACGCCTAAAACCCAGGGCGACTAGGAACCCCGGAGGTTTAGTACGCTACGACCGGAGCGGCTGGGCCGCCGGTACGGCTCGGAAAAACTCTACTCGCTTGTGAAGGTCCTATGATCCCTATGATGAGGTGAGGAAACCACCTTGTCGGGAACCTATCAGTGGATCCTACCTTGTAGAACAAAGCAAAAACACACACCCGAAGCTTCGATCTTGCCGCTGTGCATACTTGCGTGTGTTCTTTTTCTAATTGGTCTCAACCCTTAGAATTTTTCATGCATAGGACATGGGTCTCGATGTAATCTTTATTTTTTGTACCGAATGTAATTGTACAACGCGTATTAATGGAAATTTACGTTACAAGCATGCATCATATTTTCCCAAAAAATGTGTCATTCAAATCATCATTTCTAAAACGCTTTACACGCCATTTTCGGTAAGAGTGAGAAAACTGCGCAATTGCCTTTGTATCACGGCCCTTCCATTTTTCAAGGCTGGCTTTGACCAGATTCGGACCAGCATGATGGACGCAGAGCGAGACTATCGAAGAGATACCGCATAGAGTGGAGTGCTGCAATCATTCAAAATAGAAACGTCAGAGTTAAATGCTCGTTCCAAATTCCGAACAAGTGGTAAAAAGTGAAACCATTTTGAAAAATCTTATTGCATTACCTTCGCTCGGATTTTGGGGCAAGCACTCGACACGTTTTGACCAAGTTTCGCAGTTGTGTAAAGCGTCTTAGAAACATATTTTAGTTACAAATTTTTTTTAAAAGATGATGAGTTGAACAAAACATTACTTTCAAAATGATCATGCATGATATCTTGTGTTCCATATTCTGAATATCCCATTTTTCGCTGCAGGTATTACTGGCCATTACGCGACAAACCACTAACATGGAGGACGCTCAGAAGATCCAGCAATAAGAGGAACGAATAGCCGAGATCGAGACGGCTAATGCTAAAATGCATCAGGATATGGCATCCATGTCGGAAAACATGGAGCGCATCATGGAACTCCTCGAGGCTCGATCAACCATCAATACTCTAAAACCGGCCTTGCTGACAGAGACCTCGAGTCCGGAATCCTCCACAACACCTGTGGCGAATACAGGACCTATAAAGCCATCTACCACCGTGCTTCCCGATGCCACGGTGGGCCCTCTTCGTGACCAACCCCCTGTTTTGGTCATTCCTGATCAATCCACATCAAAGCCGCATGTCCTTCCGAAACCAACGGTAATGTATGGGCATGTTAACCAGGGAGGTGCAATCGGCACAAATGCAGTCACATCATCACCGGTCATCGAATCCGAACAGGATCGCCGCTTGAAGAAAATGGAGGAGAAGATGAAGGTTTTGTCCGGACTTGAGCAGTACGGAGGCATTGGTTACTCCGACCTATGCCTTTTCCCCGACATGTCAAGACCGGAGAAGTTCAAAATCCCCGACTTTGATAAGTATGATGGCACCGGTAATCCCATTGTCCACTTGCGGATTTACCTCACAAAGATGGCCCCTTACCAGAAGTATGAGAAATTCTTAATCCAAACATTCCAGGAAAGCTTGAAGGGAGTGGCTTTGGTTTGGTTCGTCAACTTGAAAGCCGGTGACATTTCTACGTGGGAAGAGATGGCTGACGCTTTCGTTCGCCAGTATAAGTTCAACTTGGATACAGCTCCGACCCGCATAGACCTCCAAAGCATGGAGATGGAAGGGGGGCAATCATTTAGAAGCTATATGCAGGCTTGGAGAGAGAAAGCCGTTGGAGTCCGAGCACCACTAGAAGACGCAGAAGCAGTATCCATGTTCATCGGCACTCTTAAAGGGGGATATTACTCCCATTTGTTAGGGCATGTTTCAGCCAACTTCGTTGATTTGGTGAAATCCGGAGAAATGGTAGAGCATGGCATTCGTACTGGAAAACTTGAAGACCCCTCCATGACTCAACAAGAAGATAGAACAAAAAGGGAGGCTCCAAGAACTGGTCATCCAAAGACGCAACGGTAGGTGCAGTCTACCAGACGCAAGCTCCGCAAACCCCCGTTGTGGGTGGACCTGAAAACCGGGCTATGAACAAGATGCGGGAGTCTAGAAAATTCACACCCTTACCGGTATCGGCCGCCGAAGTATATCAGAAAGCACTTGCTCAGGGTCTCATTGGTCCTGAGGTTTGGAAGACTACTTCAAGGATACCCAACAATGATCCAAACTCGAAGTGTGAGTTTCACATGGGGATAATTGGTCATTCAACCGAGGATTGCTCGCGTCTGAGGCAGAGGATCCAGGATCTCATTGACCATAAGCTTTTGATTCTTAACGCAGATCCGTCGGCTGACACCAACACCCCTTCGGCCTCGTCTACATGATTTCTCTCGAAAAACCTCTTAGCGTTATATCTGTTTTTTTTAGCAATGAATAAACTTTTCAGTTATGTACTCCTTGCGCAGCAAGATCATGAGCCCCGCATAGGAAAGAGGGATATTGTCGTGATCTAATCAATATAAATAAATCCCTATGTTTGAGTTTGTTTAATTGGTTTTCTTTTCTTTTTTTTTTTTAGGAATGATGCAAGTCGATTGACAATTCAGTCTTTTCTTGAGTCGATGTTCCTAACAAAGCACTCAAAAAAATAAAGTCATGGACTACCAAGCCCGTCAAGGCGGCCGATGAAGGATTCAAATCACCCAGTGATCAAAATCTCCATACAAGGAATACATGCGCCTTCCTGAACCAAGCCGTACATCCATTTTACGGTGACGTCTAAACTGGTCAGCGGCAACCAAATGGCATATCCTCGTCCAGATCGAGCACAACCGCCATATGAAGAAAAAGACGGAACATGCAACAGATCCATTCATATATGGAGCAAATTTCCATTAAAGATGTCGGGCACCCAGGTAAGAGAAGTCGTGATCAATTATATCCCCGAAATTTGATTTTTTTTCCTTACTCATTTTGCAGCTTGGATAATCATCCAATTCAAGGCCCCTGAAGAGCACATCTCGAGCACAACCCTTTGGTCGCCGACCGTTCTGAGGTCAACCGTCAAGTTTGTCCCGGATATTTCAGACAATTTTTATATGTGGCCTGCCTGGCCAAACTCCACGTCATCCATGTGTGATCCTCAACCAAGTCATACATTCATTATGCGACGAAGTCTAAACTCGTCAGTGCTAACCATGGGGCATCCCCAGATGAGGTTGAGCATTAGCCGGGGTACTTGAGAAGCCGAGAGAAGAAATCACTGGCTATGTCATTCATTGGACGTAGGGTCCATCCAAGGCGTCGACACGACCGACGTTTAGACTCAATTAACTGAGTCGTTCTCTAGAAGGTTTTTTCAATCTGCCACTAGGGGGCATGTACGTAATTGTTGTTGATTATTTTTGTTAAATTTTCTTTTCCAAAAAAGAAGCAAAAAAAAGAGCAAAAAGCAAGCAAAAAAAATCATTTTCTTTAGGGTCACAGCCGCCCTTTAATCGACTACATAAAAATAAAGGGAGTTTTCACGTAAATTTTGTGAGACCAGTGGAAAAAATAAAAAGGGTCTCAGTCGTCCCTAAAACGACTATAAAGAAAGGGCCACAACCACCCCCCAAATGGCTACAATCAAAAGAGTTCCTGCAACATTGAAGACGGTGAGAAAACGGTCACAGCCACCCTCCAAATGGCTACAAATACTCCCGCATCGAGGCGGAAAATAAAGTACGGGTCACAACCACCGTTTAATCGGCTATCAAATAAAGAGTGCTTCTGCTAGGTTGAAAACCCGAAAGGGCGGCCTAGGCAAAATCAGGAAATGAGAGGCATGGTTGCAAGTTCAGAAATTGCAATCATGGCAAAAGGAGAAAAAATAAAAAAACCGAGGGGCACGGTCGAAAATCTCTCAATCGGCCGTGGCAAAAGGAGAGAAAAAAGAGAAATTCTCAACCAAAAAAAAAAAGAAAAAGAAAAAGAAAAAAGAAAAAAGAAAAGAAAAAAGAAAAAAGAGATAAAAAAGAAAAAAAAAAAAGATCCCGCTAGGTTGTCGCACAATGCACAATTTAGGCAAAAATTAGGGACAAACACTCATGCGCAAGCAGCGTCTTCCAAAGTCAACTTCACGGCAAGCGGGACGGTTACAGTCTGCTCTCGCGAGTCACCATTCAATGATGAGTAGGACTGTTACAGTCTGTTCTCGCAAATCACCACTCAAATGATGAGTAGGACTGTTACAGTCTGCTCCTACAAGTCACAACCGACAATCAGGATCTGAAGTTTTCCAGCTTCCTGAGAGTCAACCCCGACGAACGAAGCCTTAGTATTCAGCCTTCGCAAGTCACGCCACTAGAGGCACTTCCCCAACGGACGCCACTAGAGGCTCTTCTCCGACATACGCCGCTAGAGGCATCGCCAAAGGGTCTCCGGTACGGTCTGACGTAGAGGTCTTCCGCCACCAGAGATATCACCAGAGGTTTTCCTGTATGGTTTGACGTAGAGGTCTTCTGTTACCACTCGCCACTAGAGGCATCACCAAAGGTTCTCCTGTACGGTCTGACGTAGAGGTCTTTCGCCACCAGAGATATCACCAGAGGTTTTCCGGTACGGTCTGACGTAGAGGTTTTTCCGTTACCACTCGCCACTAGAGGCGTCACCAGAGGTTGTTGGTACTGTCTGACGTAGAGGTCTTCTGTTACCAATCATCACCAAAGGTTTTACTTTATTGCACGCCACTGGAGGCTTTTTCTTGTCGCTCGCCACTAGAGGCATCATCGATCAAGATTTTACTTTTCCGCACGCCACTGGAGGCTTTACTTTCTGCACCGCCAACGAAGGAACCGCCAACAGGGGCACCGCCGACCGAGACTTTACTTTCTGCAGCGCCAACGGAGGCACCGCCAACAGGGGCACCGCCGACCGAGGCTTTACTTTTCCGCACGCCACCTGAGGTTTTACTTTCTGCACTACCAATGGAGGCACTGCCAACAGGGGCACCGCCGACAGAGGTTCTATTTTCTGCACGACCAATGGAGGCACCGCCAACAGGGGCACCGCCGACGGAGGTTCTATTTTTTGCGCTACCAATGGAGGCACCGCCAACAGGGGCACCGCCAACAAAGGTTCTATTTTCCGCACGCCAACAGAGGCACCGCCAACAGGAGCACCGCCGACAAAGGCTCTACTTTTTTGCACTTTCCGAAATAAGCCAGGAGTTTCCTTGAAGATTCGAAGACTCGAAAGAAGATATACTTCCCAACCAAAATTAGTATTTGCTCGTCTTTGGACAAATCCCCTCGAACTTGTTCTACGGGAATTCGCCCAAAGAGGGGCAAGCTGTAAACACCTAATTTTGGTCCGCGCGTAGCACGTTCAAAATGTCATATGTGACGCGTCAAAAAAGGAAGTATTTAAATATGGAAGGTCGCGAAGTTTCCAAAGATAGAACTGGCTTAAAATAGGATAGTGTATATGCATTATTTATTGTAAAATATTTAGAAAATATATTATGTGTATTTATGGTGAAATACATAAATATATATGTATATTTTCGGAATATTAAATGCATATATTTTTCAGATTTTATTTTCCTAGCTTAGGGGTCCTAGTTTAGCTATAAATAAGGTCATTTTACATGTAAAAAAGACACCACAGAAAATAATAAACATCTGATCTCGAAATTCGTGCATTTTGTCTCCTAGTGAATGAAAGTTTTTTTTTTTCTACCGCTGTGACTGCACAGCCACCGGAGGTCCGCCGGAGTGGCCTCGCCGAACGCCGGAGTCGCCCGTCAGACGCCGGAATTAGGTGCCGTTGTCCACACTGCCTGACGCTGCCGCTGCCAACCTGCTCTGCCGGCCCCGTCGTCGACGTCGTGTTCCCGTCCAGCCACCAGGGCCACCCCCCTCTGCTCGTCCGGTGGTCTACTGCTGCTACTGCTGCTCCACCGGTGTCGTTCGCCTGCTGTCTGCCCCTGCTCGTGGCCCTGTTGCTTCGTCGTGGACCTCCGACCACCGCCCGGTGCCGATTGCCTGCCGTCCCAACTCCGGTGCCTGCTGGAGAAGGCAGGTGACCCCGCCGGTCCTGCTGTGCCGTCCTCCACTCGCCCTCTTCCGCCGGAATCCCTGAATCATCACCGGTCCCGATCCCTGCCCTTGTCCGACACCGTCCTGCTGTCGCCGCCCCTCTGCTGTGGCCATCCCCCTGCGATTGGAAGGTAGGTTTCCCCGCTGCTGCTGTTTTATTTATTTATTTATTTATATATATTTAATTATTTACTTATATTATTATTATATATTGTTATTATTATTATGGGTATTACTGTACCATGTTAATTGGATAGTTAGATGTAAATTAATTAGATAGCATGTGCTATTGTACATATGTATGTGACATGTAACTGTTTGTCATAATTTTGAGCATGTTTAATTTCGTTTAGACTTTAACGTAATTAGGAGTTTTAGATGCTTAATAATATTTTAATGCTCAGTTTTATCGTTAGTAATAGTGTCGCGTAAAAATTAGTTTAGTTTTTTTTTTTTACGATAGATTAATTCGTCGTAAAAGCGCGCTTCACTTTTTAAATTGGCAAATAGGTTAATTAAGTACCGAAAGGGCGTAATTAGAAAATAATTTTTCTTAATTCGTAATAGCACCCCCGAACTTGAATTTCTAATCGTAGACCGATTTTAGACCTAGCGTTTAATTCGTTATTCGTTTAGGTAATTTAGGATTCTAGTTAGCCTTTATTAACTAGTGGCGACTCTCTTCAAAAATCCACGTTTTCAAAACGTAATCACCTTAGGTCAGATTTTAGGTCCGACACTTATGTTATGCTCTGATGTCATAACTCAGATAAGTTTAAACTCGTTCTATCCCAGCTGTCATGATGGGGTATTCTTCCACTCAAAAAGACTACTTTCTCTGCAATATAAAGGATAAGAGTTTGTTTGTTAGCCGAGATGTGCAGTTTAAGGAACATGTATTTCCATTCCAGAAGCAAATTGGAGAGTGCCAAACCCATTTTTACTTCAATTCCTCAGAGTTTTTACAAAGAGGAATGGGATACTGGTTTTTCAGATAACTCAGAAGTGATACAAGATTTTGAAGTTAATAATGATGCACCAGGTGAAGAGATAGCTATGGAACAACATCAGGATTATGTTGATGAGGTTGTAGTTTCTGATGAAGAATAGGTGGTTCAGGATGAAGTTACACATAAAGCTCCACTTGATATTGTTCCACAAAGATCAGAATGAGAGAGACAAAAACCAGGTTGGCAATGTGATTATATATTAACTTGCAAAGCTCTCACGTACTCTCACATAACTCCATATTACAAAGCTTTTATAAGCTCTCTTGAGAAAGTGAAAGAACCCACTTCATCTGAAGAAGTAACAAAGAGCATTCACTGGTTAGAGACTATGCAGTCAGAGATTGAAGCTCTTCAAGAGAACAAAATTTGGGAATTAGTTGATTTACTAGTTGACAAGCAGGCAATTGGATGCAAATGGGTCTATAAAGCAAAGTATAAAGCAGATTGAAGTTTGGAAAGGTACAAGGCAAAGCTAGTAGCAAAAGGATATACACAGAAGGAAGGTATCAATTTTAAAGAAACCTTTACTCATGTAGTAAAGATGGTTACTGTGAGACTCATTCTTTCCATAGCAGCTGCAAACTGTTGGCCTCTATTTCAAATTAACATAAACAATGCATTCTTTCAAGGAGACCTAGAGGAAGAGGTATTTATGAAGTTACCTCAAGGTTTTTCTAATTCAGATCATGTGAAGAATGGCAAGGTTTGTTGATTATTGAGGTCACTTTATGGCATCAAATAGACATCTCATCAATGGAACATTAAGTTGACAGAAGGCTTGTTAAGTCATGGATATAGCCAGAGTCAGTATGATCATTCCTTATTCAGTAAGTTTCAAGGAAATGGACAAGTTCACATGCTTGTTTATGTAGATGATTTGGTGATAACTGGATCTGACTTGAGTCTAATTGATGAACTCAAAGGGATTCTGAAAGGGTCTTTCAAGTTAAAGGACTTTGGAGAACTCGGATACTTACTAGGATTGGAAGTGGCAAGATCTAAAGAATGAATTGTTTTGAATCAAATGAATTATTGTCTTGAGTTGATCTCAGATATTGGTTTACTGGACGGGAAGACTTCAGGGACCCCCATGGAGATGAATCAGAAGCTTACCACCATTGAGTATGACAAAATGTTTGGTCTCAATGGAGAGGACACAAAGCTTGAAGATGTGGAGAGATATAGAAGAATCATTAGGAGGTTGCATTATTTGGTTGTCACAAGACCAGATATCTCATTTGCAGTACATCATTTGCGTCAATTTATTCATGGGCCCAAACACTCACATATGTTAGTAGCATTAAGGGTAATCAGGTACTTGAAAGGATGCCCAGGTCAGGGGTTGTTCTTCCCAACTACAAATTATCTGAAGCACACCTCAGCATATTGTGATAGTGACTGGGGGTCTTGTGTGTTGACAAGGAAGTCTGTTAATGGGTATTGCGTGAAGTTTGGAGAGGCTACCATTTCTTGGAAATAAAAAAAACAAACAACTGTATCACGTTCTAGTGCAGAGACATAGTATATGGGCATGAGAATGGAGACTTCTGAAATTATCTGGGTCAGAGGGCTGCTAGGAGTTGATGTTTGAACAATCAACACCTACTGAGCTATGGTGTGATAATGAAGCAGCAATGAAAATAGCTACTAGTCCAATGTTTCACGAGAGGAAAAAACACAAAGAGATAGATTGTCACTTTGTTCGTGAAAAGTATTTGAAGAAAAGATCATTCATACGGACTATGTAGCTTCTAAAAGAAAAATTGCAGACTTGTTGATAACGGGTCAGAGTAAAGAACAATTGCAAATGCTACTTACATGTTTAGGGGTAAAAAAATCTCTTCAAAACTATGGAAATGGGAGTAGGAAGTGAGAAGAAGAGAATGAAGATGAAGAAGGAAGAAATTTAAGTGAATAAAGAAGTATTAGGGGTATTTCGTGTTGCTTGTAAAAGTTAGGAACTGATTTACAAATATGAAGAATCTTTCTGTTTGGTAGTTAGGTATAAATAAGAAATGTAATCGTCCCGCCATTTTCCAATTAATGAAAGTGTTTTCTTCCTCAGTTTATACACATCTGCAAGTAGCTAAACAGAATATTTTAGGTCAAAATAGAGGTTCATATATATATATAGAGTTTTTTTTTTTTTTTTTCAAGCCGGCCAGTTAAAAACCAATTAGAACTTCACCAAGTAACCATTTTAGCTTTTTTAAAGAGTTGGCAAGGATAGATGGCATGGCATGGCAAGCAGAGCCGTTCAAATGTACAACAATGTCGAAGTTTCTTTTTTTTTTACACGCAACCATGCTATCATGCATAGCCAATAGGCAATAATAGCCATACAGTAGTTAATATATACAACATTTTTAATGCGCATTTAGTTTGCCCTTCCTTCAACTGTACAAACTTCAAGGAGATCCATATTCATGCTGAAACAGATCAGCTGTCATACGTTATAACAAAACACAAACTGATTGGGTCACCAAGAACCAATAAAGGCCAGGAGTAACAAACCTTTTGGTTTGGGATGAGATGAGTTAAGTGAGACGGATGATCATGATTGGAAGAGAGTCACAGTTGCTATGTGACCATTCTTCATGACCTGCATGTATTTTATGTTATTTATTATATATATTCATAGGGGCAGTCACATTTACTTTTCTGTAAACTACACACTATTCGGTAACAGTTTTAGTTTTGACTAACCTCAAAGGCGACATTCCGATAGCCATACACAAATGTAGATCCAAATGGATTGCTAGTTGAGCCCTGAGTTTGTATTGCAGCCCGGCCACAATCTCCCAAATCTCCTAAGGATTTTATATTACACAATTAAGAGCGATGAAGTAAAAAACAAGAGCACATCATGAAATAAGGAATATCTACCATGTGTTTTTCTAGAATAAGGATGAAAAGCATATTATTGATCAATAAACACACCTTAACTTGATCCCATTTGGTGCTCGAGGTTATCCTTTGCTTACAATTTGAATCATTTCCTTCCTGGAAAGACCCCGCAACTGTATTTAGAAAGGGAAAAGTGTTAGTTCCACTAATAATTAGTCAACTGTCTCCCGTTTGAATGGTCAATTAACCTCTTGCCTTCAGAGTTATGTCATCTTCTCTCTGAAGACTTAACACGTCACAATCATTTAAAAGGAAAAAATACAGTAAATGTTACGAAGGGAATGAATGTGCATGCCAATACCATCGACAATAAAGTTGCACTTTATATATGAATTGAAGTCGGCATGTCCAGGATAATTCGTATGCAGAACAAATTTCTTGATCTTGTGACTCTGCAAATTAGGAATATAGAATCATTGTTAGAATTCACTAGTTGCTAACAGGAGTACTAGAGTACAAACGCAGAAGAAATAAACAACTAGCTGATGCTGACCTGTCCGTCAAATAATATGTCCAAGCCCCGAGTAAAATAATTGTAAAAGTAATCTGCACAAAGAGTTGTCCTTGGCCGTGGATCTGAGGCCGAGTGAATAACCATTTGATCAACCTGCACAAGAACTACATAGCTCAATAAAAAAAGAGCTATCACACAACGCACACAACGCGTAATACAAATGATACTACTCATCGTTCCTTTATACAACTATTAAATCTCACGTTTCCTTTCTACAACTATTAAATCTATTTAAACAACAAACATAAAAGCTTCTCAATTGCTTGCATGTTAAAAGTAGTACAAACCTGTTTTTGATAAATTCCACATGGACAGCCTAACTCAGTCCACACATCCTGTAAATATCAGAACATCATCAAATTGTACTTTTCTCGTTTTGGGAACTCAGCAGTACTCTTTTTCAGGTATAAACTATTCACAAAATGAAGATACTCCTTCGCTAGATTCTCTTAATAATGAATGGATGTATGTTTTTTTAGCATAAAGGTGTTAAGAAGTTGTAGTTAAAAACCAAGCAAGTATGAATGGTTGTTCCATATCTAATGTATACATTAATATGGTGTACAGAAAATTTATGAATCAACGAACCTTAAGTATTTAAATTTAAGTTGGAAGACAACATGGGAATGATCACCTGTTAGACTACTTGAATAAAACGGATCTCTTAATTCATTAACCTAGTTCTATATAAATGAAGAGTCACTTGATTGTTATTTGAGTTTATACATGAAAATTTCTTCATCTCCTCAAGGATATCTAACTTTCTTTAAAAAAAACACCGAGTGCTCTGAGTGCACCAGCATAGAAATTGTATGTTTATGGATAAAGCGAAAAGGAGCAAGTATAGCAAGATGCTGAAAGGTAGATTGACCATAATACTTAGCGGCTTAGCCAATTCTCAATCATCATATTCGATCAGAAGATTCCACATATAAGAGCCATCAGAAAGTACTAGTAAGCTCAGCAGTCAAATAACAATCCAAAAGTAATCAAGTCCTAAAAGAACACTACTTAAGCTTTTACTGTAACCAGCCAGAAGATAAGTAAAACTGAACAAAAACTGACAGAACAATCGAGTCCAATCAAGTTTAGGACTACTTAAGCTTTTAATGTAACCAGCCAGAAGATCAGTAAAACTGAACAAAAACTGACATAAGAATCGAGTCGAAACAAGTTATTTCGTAATTTTACCTGAGGTGATGCACCAAAGGAAATATGTTGACCACCAACAGTGAAATGCAATTCTTCTCCAAGCTGAGATACAGTATATATTGGATCAGATTAAAGATAAAATGATATGAACTCCAATGAAAGATGAAATCTTCACAAAAGTTAACATATAGGTGAGAAAGCCAAACCTTAACAAGAACCTCTTCCATGTATAAGCTCCCAACAGGTAGTGGAGGAACAGAAGCCTTGTCCATCAAAGATCCTACACCAACCTTTTTGTCCGTAGAACTATCATATATCGAAACCCGGCACGTTACAGGTGTAGTACCATCAGGGAATTCCAGTGGTAATTCCGCTATTTCAGTGGAGACAAAACATAGTTTACAATCAATACTTCAAATTTAAGCACTATTCATACGAAGATAGCAATACAATACCTTCGCCTTCGTGGCAGCAATCGATATACTGGCCTGGAATCGGGAATGCGAATGACAGGCCCTAAAAGATAGTAGGCTTTAGTATATATAGTTCACAACAGAAATATCTCTTGATCTCTTACTAACTGAAAAAGAAAGATTCCAACCAACGCACCGGATAAAATAGCGTGTATACACCTCTTTCTTTGTCGTAGATTCCAGGAAAAGTTGGACCAAACAAGGCATAAACAGCCACAAATGTTGCAAGAGTTGTTGGCCCCCTAATTACAAAACACAAAAAACATATATATTAAATAGAAAAGAACATAGATAAATGTTATTCCTGACCTAATAAGTCAATGGCAAATGGGGCACTTACCCTATAAGAGAGTTGGAATATCGCATCTGAACTCTTTTGATATCAAAGATTTCAACAAGCCGCAATCTCTGAAACATGTCCAACAAGCTCAGTTTAAAGAAAATTAACCTTTGAAAATAAGGATTAAATAGTCAATACAGGGACTTAAGAAAGACTCCAACAACCTCATAGAAATACATCATCTGAACAGGTCAAAGATGTTCAAAAGATTGCGTTAACAACAAACTCATTCTCAAAATTACATGAATGAGTATCACATTCATGCCACCAGGTCAAATCCCAACCCCTACATGTCGGTTACAAAACTTACAACTTTTAAAATGATATCACAGTGTTAATTGATAGGAAGGTCCTTCACTACTAGTAGGCAAAGTTTTTAGTTTTTACAAAAGCTAAACATGACTTAAAAATTAAAATTATCATGCAGCAGTAGGTACTACCGTACTAATGACTTCATATGCTCACCAATGGTAAACCAAAGTTAAAAAAACATTGACAAGTTGAAACATTGCACACATGATGACAAAAAGTTGACTGTTAAGCTCCGCAAGAAATGCACAATTTGTCAAAGAGTTAGGTATCGGTACCCCGTTTCACAAGAATCAACACTTTTATCTACGAGCTCCGCAGTTTAATAGATAGTAGGATGGATTTATTAAACATATGCCAGCTCCATGAATACAAAGAAAGAAATATCAATTTAAATTCTAAACCAAATAAAAAAAAACCATCACAATTCATGAATTTACATGAACTTTGGAGAGTAACCAACCATATAAAGTTATAAACTACATAAGAAACTTTTGTCAATACTGAAGGTAATCAACAGCTAATTTCCAGAAATATCACTGATAGAGCATAGAAGGAATGGTTACCATTGGTACAAACTCCTCAAGCTAACAGAAATAATTCACATACGTAAGGTACTTAAGAAAATGGACACATACCTGCGACCGGGGATCAAACCTCAAATGAAATCCGTGATCCGGAAAGCTGATGACAATATCCAGCTTTAGGGGATCCTGCAGAAATTTTATTGGAAAACAAGGTGATTTAAACATTTTGTACTACAGAATCTCGCAACTATAATACAGTATCATAAAAGCTGAAATCATGTGTAGTATTCACATTAAGCTCAAGTATCCTGCCAATGAAAACCCTAACCTCATCATAGTACTTCACATGTACAACGTCATAGATGTTCGGCTGCTGCTCGATCTGGGCAAAGGCTTCACATATAGGCATACCTGAATCATCAACGATGAGAAACAAGAAATTAACCAACTCGACATCATCGTCTCAGCAACAGATTTCTTCCATACCTAATAATTTAACTTTTATTTAAACAAAGGTCTTTCAACTGCTAATCTTTTCGACCAAATTTTCAGCAACCACCGGATCATCAGGCAGAAGCTCTACCAATCGCGTGGAACGCGGCAAAACAAAAATGAATTGGACAAGGAATTGGGGAATTATTTTATTACCGATAGAGAAAGGCCCTATGCCGAGGCCAGGACGGAGGTCTATAACAATGGCACCCATAGCAGTGCCCTCACAGCGGGGTCGCCTAGGTCTCTGCAACATTTATCTTCGTACACGATCTTGACAGATCAAACTGGACCGCGGTAATTGGCGTGAAAAGCAATTGATTGATCGATGGATTGGGGCTATACGATTGAATGATGAGATGGGAGATTGCGTGGGAAGGTGAAATTTGGTTCTACAGTAAGGAACGTCAACCGCCAAAGCTATGGAGCTCGGAGGTCAGTCTAGCTGGACGAAATTTCACAAGGAACAGCCAATGCAAAAAAACCGGACTTTTCAGTTTTCAATTGTGTCCGTGAGATTTTTTATTTCTAAGGTAAAAAATAGAAATATTAAAATTATAAAACAAAAAATATTAAGCGTTAATTATTAAATTGCTAGCTCAAGTTTGAATCCGCGAATAAATAAATTGCTAGATCACGTTTGATAAATAGCTAGCTCATGTTCTTTTGACGAAATCGGCGCATGCATGGCACGTGATGACCAAAATGTCCACAACCCATCATTTTCTAATATTATTTGATAACAATTGTAATTCTCATTCATTCACCTCAAATTCATTGATTTACAATAGTGATATAGGAGATACTATGACTTATTAGGAAAGAACATACAAGGAAATGTAGTAATCTTCTATTCCTAAAATACATTTAAACTTATGGAAATTAGATATGATCCTAAAATCACTCCTTGATTTTTGTTCTCTGACACTCCCCCTCAAGTTGAGTAGTGGGGTTCCCGATGCTCAACTTGCCGAGAATTTCATTGAAGACCCTACTGTTCACTGCTTTTGTTAACATGTCTGCTAGTTGATTTTCGGATCTTACAAACGGTAGCTCCACAATTCCAGCTTCTATGTTGTCCTTGGTAAAGTGTCTATCAAGTTCCACGTGCTTTGTACGATCATGTTGTACTGGATTTTCTGCTATGCGAATTGCTGCCTTATTATCACACATGATTCTGATTGGTTCTGATGGAGGGAACCCAATCTCAGTAAGCAGCTTCCGTAACCACATCACTTCTTTTAATCCTTGTACAACTGCTCTGTACTCGGCCTCGGCGCTAGACAGGGAAACCACTTTTTTTTTTTGCTCCTCCAAGTAACTAAATTTCCACCAACTAGGGTGAAATACCCATCCGTCGACTTTCGATCCATGAGATCACCTGCCCAGTCTGCATCAGTGTACCCTTGTATCTTAAGGTGTCCGTTTTTCTTAAAGTGTACCCCATGACCGGCGGTTCCTTTCAGATACCTTACAATTCGACGAGCGGCTTCCATATGTTCCTCTTGAGGTTTATGCATGAACTTGCTCACCACTCCTACTGCATACGCAATGTCGGGGCGAGTATTTGAGAGATATATGAGTTTTCCCACAAGTCGCTGATATCTTCCTATGTCTGCCAGCTTTGCTCCTTCCACCACTTGAAGTTTATGGTTCACTACTATTGGTGTGTCAGCAGGTTTGCAGTCGATCATTCCTGTTTCAGCTAACAAGTCCAAAACATATTTCTTCTGGCAGATAAAGATCCCATGTTTGGACCTTAGTACCTCAATTCCCAAGAAGTACTTTAAATTCCCCAAATCTTTCATCTCAAATTCGGTGAATAGGTTCTCCCTTAGTTTTGAGATTTCCTCTACATCGTTCCCTGTAATGATCATGTCATCAACATATATAATCAAACAGGTTACGAGTCTACCTCTCAATTTAAGGAAGAGAGTGTGGTCTGAATTGCTCTGTTTGAACCCATATTGTTTCATTGCTAGAGTGAACCTGCCAAACCAAGCTCGGGGTGACTGCTTGAGTCCATAGAGTGATTTCTTCAATCGACACACTTCTCCTTTCTGGAACCCTTCTGAGAACCCGGGTGGTGCTTCCATGTACACTTCCTCTTTCAACTCCCCATGTAGAAAAGCGTTCTTCACATCGAACTGATGCAGTGGCCAATCCTCGTTGGCTGCTACTGAGAAAAGTACCCTGATTGTGTGAATCTTGGCTACAGGAGAGTACGTCTCAGAATAGTCGAGACCATACGTCTGAGTATAGCCTTTTGCCACAAGTCGAGCTTTATACCTTTCGATAGTTCCATCTGGTTTGTGTTTGATAGTAAACACCCATCGACATCCAACTGGCTTCTTCCCCATAGGCAGAATACACCTTTCCCACGTGCCATTTTTCATCAGGGCTTCCATTTCCATCTCCATTGCATGTGTCCAGTTCTTTGATTCCAGTGCTTGTTGTAGTGTGGTCGGAACCGGTTCAGAACATAAAGATGTGCTGAAAGCCTTGGCTTCGCAAGACAATCTTCCACTAGCTATGTTGGCCATTGGATATCTCGAGCCTCGACTCTCCTTCTCCGGAGTGTACCTTCTGGGTGGAACTCCCCTATTTGCCCTCGGTGGTAGTACATATCTTCCTACCGTTTCTTCTTGCACCGATTCATCTCGTTCTGCTACTATTTCATCATGATTAGAGGAAATGAATGGACTTTCAGGGATCTCAGTATTACTTACATTGGGCATCAAGTCGGAGGGATTCTCTTCAGCAACACTGGGTTCCGCAGGTTGTATAGGAGTGTTGGAGGATGAATTTGACTCGGTGAATTTGGTACTGTGATCTGTTCCAGTCATAACCACTTCAGAGGATGGAAGCCATCTTAGCCAAGTCAGTGCGTCCCGACAATCACTCTCCCCCTGACCACTGGGTTGGGTATGGTAAAAATACTCGGTTTCAAGGAAGTCACAGTTCATAGTAGTGAACATGTGACGACTTTTAGGATTGTAACACCGGTATCCCTTCTGGTTAACTCCATAACCCACAAATACACATTTTTCAGCACACGGATCAAATTTGGTTCGGTGGATTTTTGGTATGTGTACGAACACGGAGCAGCCAAATATGCGTGGTTGGAGAGTAAGGGCAGGAGGTATTTTTGTAAACGATGACAAGGCTTGTATGGGCGTTTTGAGTTTGAGTATCTTGGTGGGGAGGCGGTTGAGAAGATATGTAGCGGTGGCTAGGGCCTCAGGCCAAAAAGACTTAGGGACCCGAGACTCAATTAGAAACGCCCGAGTCATTTCCAACAGGATCCGATTTTTCCGTTCAGCTACACCATTTTGTTCTGGTGTATGGGGACATGTGGTTTGGTGGATTAATCCATTGGTTTGGAAAAATTGATTCATAGAAGTGTTAACAAATTCACCTCCATTATCAGATCGCAAAATTTGGATATTCTTTTGGAACTGAGTTTTGATCATATGATAAAACAAGATAAATTTCTCGGGAACCTCAGATTTATGTTTCAAAAAATACACCCACGTCATGCGAGTGCAATCATCCACAAATATCAAGAAAAAACGAAAACCCTGTCCTCCCGTAACAGGAGCAGGACCCCACACATCGGAATGAATTAAGGAAAAAGGCAAATCAACCCTTGTATTATTTGGTTTGAAGTTTTTTCTATGGCTTTTGGCAAATAGGCAAGTCTCACAATTCAACACTTTATTGGAAGGAAATAACTTGGGAAATAAAAGTTGTAAATAACCCGTGGATGGATGTCCCAATCTCCGATGCCATAGCCAGGCCTCCCGATCCGTTGTCCCATGAGCCAGCATCACAGTACCTTGTTGAGTCACCTCATCCACGTAATACAACCCTTGGCGCTCAGTGCCACGTCCAATAATCATCCCCGTTCTGATGTCCTGTAAGATACAAAAAGTTGGGTTCATCAGCACAGTACAATTAAGCTCCTTAGTCACATGACTAATCGATAGCAATTTATGTGCTAACGAAGGTACATAAAGACAATTGGAGAGTTTCAATGTGGGTGAAATTTCAATTGATCCTCCTCCTTCAACCGAGACTATCCCTCCATCAGCTGTACGTATATGTGTCTTTCTAGGCTGTGATGAGGATATAATATCAGAAAATTCAAAAGTCATGCTGTCAGTAGCACCACAATCAAAAATCCAAGACTTATCCAGCTTTCTGCTAAAGTTATGGGCCACATTTGCTTTTCCCAAAGAAGAGGGGCCTATAGGCAATTTTTCAAACTCTTTACCTAATAATTCACGCCACTCATCTTCTCCTTCCCTAGCTAGGTCAAGCCGCTGGTTTTCTTTTGTTGTAGCAGCTGCCATGCCTCCGAAAGCTTCTTCTCCAGAGCTTCCATGGTGGTTCGAATTCGCGACTGCAGCTGTCTTTCCACCACTTCTGTCGGCCGATCTATCACCACATTTTTCATTCCACCAGTCAGGATACCCGTTTATCTCGAAGCACTCATCCTTGGTGTGTCTGCTCTTGCCGCAGTGGCTGCATTTCAGTCGCGACTTGTCTGGCCGTGATGGTGGTCCGCCGTGCGTCTTTCCGGTAGAGCTTGGTTGGCGTTGTCCCTTCGAAACCAGACCCAATCCGTCGGATTCACTTGGCCTAGTGAAAGCTAAACCGGCCGCCACGCCCTGCTGTAATGATGAAACTCCCGAGGTTGTCCCGAGAATGTTCTGATGGGCGTTCTCCTTCCGAACGGCGGCGTAGGCTTCCTCAGCTGACGGTAATGGATCCCACCTTAGTATCTCTCGCTTGATTGGATCGTACTGTCGGTCGATGGCATTCAAGAATTGGAACAATTTTTGTTCATCTCGGATTTTGTTGTAAGTCCCGATGTCTTCTGCTGAGGTCATGGGGTTTGGGTCTCTCCGATCGATTTCTCCCCAAATCCCCTGCATCACGATCCAGAAATCTTCAAGTGGTACGCCGTTTTGCTTGATCTCATTTGCTTTGACGTGTAAATCGAACGTCTGCAACTTGTCCTTCCCACTGCTATAAGTGACCACAAGAGCATCCCATAGAGATTTTGCCGTGGGAAACTCGGTTAGGTTGCTGGCAAGTGCTGGTTCGATATTTTGAATGAGCCATGAAAATACCACGAGGTCGTCTTGCTCCCATTGCTCGTACTTGTCATCTGTTGGATCTGGTGGTGCAGGTTTTCCTGATAAATGACTCAGCAACACCTTTGATTTTCCTCCTATAGCCACTCGGATCATTCGAGCCCACAGTGCATAATTTTGGCTATTTAGTTTGAGGTTGATCTTCAAACTATCTGAGAGGTTTTGTCTAGGGGGTTGATTATGAGCATTGAGGCTAAGCTTAAGGAGGTTTGCTATCTGAGTTGTTAGGTCATCGTTGGAGATGCCTGTTTGGTTGGTTAAGTTACCGTCGTCGTCAGACATGGCAGCTCAATTTTTTTCTGGTTATCGGTAAGGTAAGTTGGTGGTAGATGATGAGAAACTAAGAAATGTTTGGTCCTAGAACCATTCTAACCTGCTCTGATACCAAGATAACAATTGTAATTCTCATTCATTCACCTCAAATTCATTGATTTACAATAGTGATATAGGAGATACTATGACTTATTAGGAAAGAACATACAAGGAAATGTAGTAATCTTCTATTCCTAAAATACATTTAAACTTATGGAAATTAGATATGATCCTAAAATCACTCCTTGATTTTTGTTCTCTGACATTATTGACTCAATCTACATATGTAATATTTTATGTTAAATTAAAGTATTCATATTCAAAATCAAGTGATCACAGTTAATAGTGAATAGGTCTTAAGCATGTTGTCTTTATAATATTAGAAGATGATGAGTTGAGATATTTTGGTCATTTCGCATAATCACGTGCCGTTTATGTGCCGATTCCGTTAAAAAATAATGAAAATGTGAACGTGAGCTAGTCATTTGTTTACTTAGAGAAACTTAAGCTAGATATTTGTTCGAAAAGAAACGTGAGCTAGCAATTTGTTCGCGGACACAAACGTGGGTTAGCAATTTGATAATTAACCCAAAATATATATAACAAATAAAGAACTCCAATATACTTGTGCTATTCAACACTACTCACAATTAGGTTTCCCTTCCCTCATGAATTTCGAGACTTTCATGGGCCTTGAGCTTCTTATGTAGGCTTTGGACACCATTGGGCCACTTTGGGTTTTTGAGCACTTTCAACATGATCATCTCGTGTTTAATGAAACAAACTATGCCCCGTCCTGCATCAACCTTTAAAGCAATCTCTATTTTGAATATACGTCACTATCTTTCTAACCATATTGATCGACTGGCTGGAGGATATAAATACATTACTGATGATTGTGTACATTGTGTAAAAGATGAGAAGTTCTTCGTCTCCAGCACCACCATGGGATCTTTCCGCCCCACCTTGCCATCTATCTTCTCGTATTGGATTAGTTATTATGCAAAAACACTTGTCCGTAAGATAATCACGTAATCACATCCACCGTTCTTTCATCGGCGTAGATTTAGATTCACCCGCGTCTAGTTCTTCTAAACCTCTCATTTTTGAGAAATTATGGTTTCTCCCCGTACCTCCGACGTGTGCTAGTCATTTTAGGATATTTCTCAGACAGAGGTGATTTGGTATTTTGACATTTGGTGATGATTACTATCGGAGGACTCTTAACTATCCCCACCAATTTTTATTTTTTTTTTGTGATCCCACTTGATTGTTCTTTTGTACAAGTGATTATTTGTGTTATTAGCATTTTCTCCTTCTACTAACCCTCACTACCCTCGCAACTTTATTTATATATTTGATCGGATCTTTCAGTTGGCAGACATTTAAGGTTGTCATATAATTTTTTGATATGGTCAAGCTGACTTTGTTTGATTCACACGCGATCAATCTTAGCTTTGTCATCTCGATCTTTACTAGGTATTCAACAGCCACTTCCGCGATCATTTCATTAGTTTGTTTATATTATTTCATTGTTCTTATATTGTACTTTTTGGATGTTGTTTATTTTTTAGGCATTCTGTCATTATATTTCTTAGATTATTTTTATCTATATATCCTAACTGACTTGTCTGCTAGCTCTAACCACTTATCCTAGTTGTGTTTGGTATTAATAAGATCTCGTCTTCTTTAAAAAAAAATACTATGAAATATCACAAATTATCAAGAATTGTGAGACAGTTGTTCTTATCGGAAATGGTGGTATTGATTAGAGATATATATTATTGGAGATAGCCTTGATATTGCGACCTTTCAAAATACATGACATGTTTTATTAATATTAAACACTAATTGTTGGAAATATTGAGGGTAAATATGAAAATTTACAAAGTCTGAGGACCAAAAGCAATATTCTAAAATTCAAGGACTAAAATGCAATTAGTCAAATTTCGGTTACTTACAACTAATTACGCCAATTATCATGCAAGAAATATGCTAATCCGAAATTATACATAAAATCGAAACGAAAATGAATACATATTTTTTTATACTGCGGCCTGTGCGGATCACGGTCTTCTTAAGGCAATTTCGCCCCACCTCACCCTCGGGTTATGCAAAGAGGTTTAAACATGGGGCGATCACCTCTCAGGATTCAACAGTGTCATCTAATCGTGTTATGCACGCGACACGCTCGACCGAACTGAACTCAATACCTGAACTCAAACAAAGGACAGGAAAGTCGACGACAACGGCTAGAGATAAAAAAAAAAAAAAAAAAACTAGAAATGTCGAACCCGACATAAGTCGAGATCAACCTAGGAAGAACTCTACAATTCGTCAACACGAAGAACAGGGGAGGAGAAAATATAACTTGGATTCCAAAAATATGGATTCTAAAAATATTGGATATGTAAGCATATGGTGATGGGCGTCGTAATTGGTAGCCCATAATATGTATAGGTTGCCTAAGGAAATTAGGTAAATGTCACATTAGGGTAATTGGGCTAGACTCTAATCCCAGTTGACATGAGAGGCCCAAATTATGGGCCTCCCATATGCATGGCCGGCCGTAATAATGGTGTGGGCAAAATGGACTTTTGTCCACTTTGTTCCTCCTATAAATACATGGCGTTAGGGGATTTTTAGGGTTAATCACTATTCCCTCATTAGAGTGTTATAGAGAAAAAAAACCCTCCACCCCACACTTAGGTATTTTCAGCCGAACCCCTCACCCAAGGTGTTCCAATTTGCTTTCTAAGCAAACACTCCAGAGATCTGTCCCTGTGCCTGTTGGATTACGGGGACGTAATACTACGGAATGCTAAACGTGTACTTGTAAGTAATCTAATTACGCAGCGGAATAAGGTACACATACCTCAATAGATTTCATGCCCAAGAACGTTGTGGAGGGAGTTCTGATCCTCCGGTTGGAACCCGTACAAGTTCTTCGTGAGAAGAAGTCCTACGCGGTGTAAGCTCCACAACAAAGCCTCTGATCGATTCTTCAACGGGGACAGAACCTCGGACTAAGATGTGCACCGAAAATCACTACTAAGGGGTTGAGAGGGTTTCTCTCAAGTTCCTTAATGGAGCTACTTCTTATTTTGAATTAATGTTTAAACCCCTTAGGTGAGTCCCCTATATATAGGATTGGTGGAGTGGACAAAAGTCCACTCCAACCAATGTGGGAATTATTTCGGCCGAACCTATGCAATTAAGGGGGAGGCCCAATTTTGGGCCTCTCATGTCAATTAGGGTTAGGGTTTGGCTCAATTAACCTAATGTGACAATTACCTAGTTAACTTAGGTAATTTCCTTAGAATTAACGGGCCACCAATTACGGCGCCACGTCACCATGTGCTAACAACTCCCACTCGCCGGAATGGGAGGGTGCCTGTTAATATATAGTTATCCAATAGTATCAACATCTCAGTCTTCAGTCTTTGTCTCCGTCTCCGAATAGTTCATACGAGGTTTGCCGTGCGACCGGCGGATACGACGGGCATCGTGCTACTCATCTGTTAGGAGTATTGTAGCGCCCGCAGAACGTTGATTCCCTTTCGTAAATCAATCCTGTTAAATAAAACATATACCGCATTGTATCCTTGGTCAACTGATAATTCTCCAATTGCCCAGTTTTCCACATAGGAATACTTCTCCAGGGCATCTGTTACAAGTGTTCACAACCTTCAACTAATATCCAGTTGGCGGCCACCTAGTGAACATAAGAGTCGGTGAATTACATGTGAACTTGACCATCCCCATCGCTTATACCCTTAGTCTAACTCAACTGATTTTCAAGACGTGGTCACTTGGTCGTTTTCTTTGCTCTACGCTCATACGTCGGGAAGCGAACATTGAGCTAGACCTTAGGTATAAGTTCTGAGTCCGTGAGGATACTTTGGATGCCTCTTCATAAGACATCCGGGATCAATCACACACTCAAGATGAAGAAGTATGCCCCCTTTGAATCATTAGGATTCTAGCTAGCACAACCGAGCATGACCCCGTGGTCGAACATGGCACGCGCAGTATGAAGCACGCGTCGATAGCACACCTGGACTAGCCAGGATTGGGATATGTCAATCATGCTATCGCAGATTCTTTCTGGCCCTGAATGTGATTTTAATGATGGACTAGGTCCAACACGGCGATGTTCAAAACGAAGATTAAGTCATGCATTAAGCGTGACAAGGTTATCGTTTTGTTTAACCAGGTTTATCCCCCTGGTTCTTAACCAATCTTGTTGAGGTAGAGGTCCCCCTCTCCTTGCAAGATGACCGTGCCTGTGTGACGAGGCATGGTTCACATTTGACATAATTTTGGTGGAAGAGTTTTACCTCTTCCTACGACTTAGTTTATAGACCGTAAAATCTGATGTTATATTTCATTATGACGTCGATAGATTATATACTCAGTTTGCAATTCTTTTATTCAATCAAAATAATATTATTTCAAATGTCAAAATGTTATCGCTTATACAAGTCACTCACTTAAGCCCTACGTAATCCAAGCAGTTTTACGTGCTTTTCGAAGATCTTTCTGCGTAATGGCTTAGCTAATGGATCTGCAACCATTTTATCCGTGGAAAGGTATTCTAAGGCGATTATGTTGTCTTCCAGAACAGATTTAGCATAATTGTATTTCACATCAATGTGTTTGGTCCTATTATGGTACTTTGGATTCTTAACTGCTGCAATGGCTGCCTGACTGTCGGAGTATACCTCGACGGGAGTACTCTCTTTGCCAGTGCCAATTAATGCAGTAAGAAGCTTTTTCAGCCAAACCGCTTCCTGTGCGTTTTTTAAAAAGGGCAACGAATTCCGATTCCATAGTGGAAAGCGCGACACATGATTGCTTCTTGCTTACCCATGATATGACAGCATTAGCAAGAAGGAAAAATCCTCCTGTGGTGGACTTACGATCATCTGGATCGCCACCGTGGTCGGCGTCACTATAACCGGTCAATTCTATTTGCTTGCCCTTATAGCACAGAACATAGTCGGCAGTACCTTTCAGATACCTTATAATTCGTTTTACGGCCTTTAGATGTTGATAAATAAGATCTTATTGGAATCTTGCTGCTAGGCCCACATCGTAACAGATATCTGGTCGAGTACATAGCATGGCGTACATAAGACTCCTTACCATGCTTAGGTACTCTGCCCCCTTCATCTGTTCACGCTGCTGCTGTTTTTTCGGTCCATCACGCTTTGAGAGCGCGCACCCGAACACAACCGGCGTATCCACGGGTTTAGCATCGAGCATTCTGAATCTTTTCAACAGTTTGTTGATATAAGATTCTTGAGACAGACACAATGTCCGGGCGGCACAATCTCGGGCAATCTTAATGCCTAAGATGTATGTGGCCTCTCCCATGTCTTTCATCTCAAATGCTGACACTAACCAGGACTTTGATTTGTTCATGAAACTCACGTCGTTCGCAGCAATGAGTATGTCATCTACGTATAGTGTTATGATGACATACTTAGACTCAGAGGTCTTAGTGTATACGCAAGGATCCTCGTAAAGATTCACAAATCCCTTTCCGATGATTTCCTCGTGGAATCTGCGATACCATTGCCGAGACGACTATTTAAGACCGTAAATAGACCTTTGGAGTTTGCAAACTTTACGTTCTTTGCCAGGAGTAATAAAACCCTCTGGCTGCTCCATATAGATCTCTTTCTCCAGGTTTACGTGGAGAGGTGTGGTCTTAACATCCATTTGGTGCAGCTCTAGATCGAGACATGCAACGAGGGCAACGAGGGCCCTTACCGTGGTGTAACGCACAGTTGGTGAGAACTATGACAATTGATGGCATGGACGTTAAGTGCATTATGGTAGATGGTGGAAGTTCGCCCAACATCATTACAAAGGCTATCATTTTAGCCCTGGGGAGAAGGAGGCACGTCGAAAGAATGAACTCACCCTTGGTGGGATTCATGGGAGATGCAAGCTACCCGCTAGGATTCATAACTCTGCCAGTCATCATAGGAGAGGGAGAGCAACATCTCCAAATAGACGTACCATTCGTGATTGTAGAAAAGCTTGACGCATATAATGGAATCATGGGATACACAACCATGAACAAGTGGAGTATGATAGCATCAACATCACACCAAAAAGTCAAGTTTCTAACAAAGGCAGAAGTTGGTGAAGTAAAGGGAGATCAGTAGCTGTCAAAAGACTGCTACAAGGTTGCACTCCAACATAATGACAAGACGAACAACTGCGGAATTCCCATCATTGATGAAGACCCAAGGATGGATCATGCACGTCCTGCTCCTGTTGAAGCATTGCAAGAAATCAAGATCGATGAGCCAGAAAGGATGGTTCGAGTGGGAGCATCACTGTCAGAAGATGAAGTGATAGAAATCAAGGCACTTCTTGTAGAGTATAATAGGAGTTGTTCGCATGGTCACCAAGCGATATGGCAGGAATAAGCCCAAACATAATCTCTCACAAGCTCAACATCAAACCAGGATCCAGACCTATAACACAAAAACTATGACCATTGGGGGGAGACAAAAAGCTCGTAATACGAGACAAAGTGGGCAAGTTGCTGAACGCAGGCTTCATTGAAGAGTCGCAATACCAAACATGGGTTGCGAATCCATTTTTGGTACCCAAACCTAACGGCAAGATGAGAATGTGTATCGACTACAGAGACCTCAACAACGCATGCCCAAAGGATTCATATCCGCTGCCAAGGATCGACCAACTAGTAGATGCCACCGCAAAACACGAGCTAATGTCAGTAATGGATGCGTATTCAGGATACAACCAAATTCCAATGGCGGAACAAGACGCACCTCACACCGCGTTCTACACAGACAGCGAGATCTATAATTACAAGGTCATGCCATTTGGACTAATTAATGCTGGAGCAACATACCAGCGTATGGTCAACACAATCTTCGGAGATATGATCGGGAGAATCATGGAAGCATACGTGGATGACATGGTCGTGAAGTCGAAAAAATGGCGTAACCATGCTGATAACCTCCGCCAGGTGTTCAAAAGAATGCGAGAATTCCAAGTCAGATTAAATCCAACAAAGTGTGCCTTTGGCGTGCAATCAGGAAAAGTTCTTGGCTCTATGGTCAACGAAAGAGGGATCGAAGCAAACCCGGAAAAGTAAAGGCGATAGAAGAAATGAAGTCTCCCAAGAAGCACAAAGAAGTCCAACAAGTGAATAGACGTTTAGCAGCTCTTAACAGGTTCCTCGCAAGAATAGGAGACAAAGCCCTTCCATTCTTCCAAGTGCTTCGTGCAAACAAGAAGTTCGAGTGGACACCAGTATGTGAAGAAGCATTCCAACAATTGAAGCAGCACCTCGAACGCTCCCAGCGTTAGCAAAACCAATACAAGGCGAGCCGCTCTACCTGTACATATCCGTAAGTAATACTGCAGTCAGCTCGGTACTCGTCAAGAAAAAAGGGACTACACAGCTCCCAGTATACTACGTGAGCAAGATCCTGGCAAAATACGAAGTGAATTATATTCCAATCGAGAAGTACCTATATGCTCTCATAGTGGCGGCAAGGAAATTGAGGCCATACTTCCATACACACAAGATAACAGTCCTGACGGACCAACCCTTGAAGCACATCCTGTCAAAGCCAAACATGTTAGGAAAATTAACAAAGTGGTCAATCGAGCTAAGTGAATTCCGCATTCACTTTGCACCACGAACAGCAATCAAGGGGCAAGCATTGGCAGACTTTATCGTGGAATTCACAGGGATAACCCCGGAAACTGACATTCAAGACGGGGCACAACAAAGTGAAGAGCACACTGAAGTATGGCAAATGTACACTGATGGTTCCTCAAATGTTGAAGGATCAGGAGCTGGCTTCCTCATAATTCCGCCTAATGGGTCGGAACCGTTGAAGTATGCTCTAAGCCTAACATTCAGAGCAACGAATAACGAGGCAGAATACGAAGCCTTGATAACAGGCTTAAGGATCGCAAAAGGCCTCGAAATCAAACACTTAAGAGTCAAGTGCGACTCACAACTAGTTGTCAATCAAGTCAAAGGCGAGTACGTAGCCAAGTCAGAGAACATGCAGAAATACTTGGGACAAGCAAAGGAGCTCATCACAAGCTTTCAAACTTTCAACATAACGTCTGTTCCAAGGGAAGAAAATCAAGAGGCATATGCGTTAAGCAAGTTCGCGCAAGGAAGGGAGCAAGGCCAAGAAACACGCTTCGTCGAAAACAGGATCATGTTCGTAATCTACAAACTAGAAGTATTAAATATCAACGCATAGCCTATCTGGATGACTCCAATTCTGGCATACCTCACGGATAACGTTCTGCCGGAAGAAAGACTTAAAGTGCAAAAAATCAGAAGAATCGCCGTCAACTATACATTGATCGACGGCCAGCTATACAAGAAAGGATTCTCGACACCATACCTAAAGTGCTTAACTTTCCCAGAAGGTATGGCAGTGTTAAAGGACTTGCACGAAGGCCAAGCAGCTTGTCATGAGGGGGCAAGATCCTTAATCCGAAAAGCGCTAGGTCTAGGATACTATTGGCCAACAATGAGAAGCCAAGCAACAAAGTTGGTCACGAAATGCGAATCCTGTCAACTATATTCAAGGAACATAACGGCTCCCGCAACAGAATTGTGTCCAAATGCAAGTTCCTGGCCTTTCTCACAATGGGGAATTGACTTGGTGGGTCCACTTCCACAATCCAAGGGGCAAACAAAGTACATTGTAGTAGCCATCGACTACTTCTCCAAGTGGATTGAAGCTAAGGCGTTAGCACGTACGACGGACGCGCAAATAATGGATTTCATACGAAACCACATCATTGCACGTTATGGCATACCAAGAGTACTCATCAGTGACAATGGGCCACAATTCAGGAGTTCAAGACTTCAGACGTTCTGCGAAAGACTCAACATAGATCACCGTTTTGCATCAGTGTGTCATGCCCAAACCAATGGACAAGTCGAATCCGCCAATGGTCTTAAGAAGAGAGTTCACGCTTTGAAGGGAGGATGGGCAGAAGAGCTTAGCAGTGTCCTATAGGCTGTGCGCACAACCCCAAAGGAGTCAACAGGCGAAACACCATTCAGCCTAGTATATGGAACAGAAGCCGTAGCCCCAATCGAAATTGCTGTCTCATCATACCGCTCAACTCATTTCAATCCCCAAACCAAAGAAGCAGAAATGCGTTTAGACCTGGACTTGGCAGACGAAAGAAGGCGAAACTCGGAGCTAACCCAAGCACGTATGCGCTTAATAACTGCAAGATACTACAACAGGAAAGTGAAAGAAAGGCAATTCCATGTGGGCGAGATGGTGTGGAGAAGGAATGAATTCTCACACTTAGAACAAATCAACAAGTTATCTCCAAAGTGGGAAGGCCCATACAAGATTGTCTCAGTCCCTTATGTTAGCGCATACCGCCTCCAAGATACTGAAGGCAACATCTTTCCAAACACATTCAATGGGGGGAACTTTAAGAAATTCCACGGATGAAGGAAGAATATTATATTACAAAAGAGCTATTCTATCAAGCTCTTTTGTCTTTAACTCTTATATACAAACAAAAGGGGGGAGATTTATTAACTCCAAGTTTGTTTACAATCATGTAATCACATCAATCATTTAATAAAGTCAATTTACTCTCGTAGGTACCTTCCCACATTATGCACTATACTCTGGATTAACATCAAGTAGCAAACAACGTGCATACTACTCATATCAACAAATCATCACGCCATGCAACTTATAATAGGCGACATCAACAAGTTCATCTTCAACAAATTCAAAGTAATATTCACTCAAAAGCAACATCATGCAATGCTCCAAAAGTGACATGGTGCAATGTCCTCCTTGTAAGGATAAAAACATGTTCACATCTATCAAAAGTAACATGTTGCGACATCCTTTTCAAAAGGGCAAACCCCATGTTTACTTCTAAAAAATGGCATGTTGTGAAATCCTTCGGGCAAATCCTCATGTTCATAGCCATTCCCTGAATAAAAACAGGATGCGGCAAATACATTATGGGACTGATCACCCCACGTGGCGGAAATCCTCTTAATAGACGACAACCCCACACACTAAAAGTATGTATACTCTCTTAAGGATTCATACACCATGAAGACTTAGGCCTGAAAAAGGATAGCTTCATGTTATACGCTTTTAAAAGCAAACCTTGTACAAAACTCATCAAACTTACAAGTCGAGTCTTGTATAACGTTATCTCGCTCTTTAGCATATAATGCAAAAACAGCAAAATAAGCAAGAAGTATCTTGCAACAACGTCGCCTTAGAGTGGAACTAAGAGACGGTATAAACTAAAGATTTGCTTTGTCAAGACAACACTACTATATGTTAAGTGCCAGCGCCAAGTGCCAGTGCCAAGTACATTACTATCTGCAATACTACAATCGTAACAGGGGATGTTCTATACATCATTACAAGGAATTCAATCCTACCATACAAGTCCAACACATGCGGACAATAAGGATAGCTCAAATTATGAAACATTACTAACAAGTTATCACATGATTATTATTATTAAAAAACAGGTCCAAAGGACGAAGTACCAAGGACGAGGTACCATACAAGCAAACGTACCATCATCTCCAAGGGACTAAGACAGTATGTCCAGGAAATCAACACCAAGTTCAAACATCAACTCAAAGATAAATGAGAAGTTCCATTATCCCCAGTAAGCTGTGGAACAACATCCATAAGCTCGGGAGAAGCAACAACGACATCAACACTTCCTCCATCTTCAATCATATTATAGGCGGATACATCAAGCCCCAAAGTGTGCAATGCCTTAAGGTAGTTAACGGCATAGTTAGAACAAGGCCCAAGCTTGTCAAAAGGAAAGTTGGGGGCAAGCGCGCTGACACGACGAAAGTAATCCTCGGCACGCTTTCCCATCATGGTATCAGTTATCTTCTTAGCTGCAAGACTAAAAGCAGGAGTGCTCAAATACTGGGAAAAACCCGCTTCAACTCCAAGCGCATAATGTTCCTCACGTGCGGCAATCAAGGCAGCCTCTCGAGATGGGATGTCATCAGAAATCTGTTTCTCAAGCGCAATCATCTCAGCTTCAATATCAGAAATTTGAGTCTCCTGCACCTGATACTTGGTCTCGGAATCAACTATCTTCAAGCCAAGTGCACACACCTTCTTCTTAGAACGGGCAAGTTCAAGACTAACGGTGTTACATATGTTGACAGCAGCTCTTCTAGCACTAACAAGCTCCACAACATACGACGACATGTTAGCCATCTGAGACACGGCCTGAAAATAATACAAGAACACAAGGCCATAAACATTACACAACAAAGGCATACGGCACGAAAGTTATCAGAAAACAGAACTTGTTAATTTACAAGAGAAAAATTGGCCAAAGCATGTTCAACACACTCATCGGCTTCTTCATCAGTCCTCGGACAAGCACGTCAATCGCCTGGGGGAACACTTCTATGCAGCACACGAACACCAACCTCTGGCATATTAAGTTTCACCTCTTTAGGAAAGCGAAGACCACCCCTACCAAGAGGTTTCCAAGCATCACCAGATATATCACCTTCCAAGGGACGAAGAAGATGATCACGCTTCAAAGCTGGGATCACTAATAAAAACCAAGTGTTAAAAATCAGAGTATAACAAGAAATGCAAAGTACATCTCATACCGACAGACAAGGAGCGATCCTCTGCGAGTCGATCTCTCGACTGGGGGGCAGAAGATACCGTTGTGCATCTAGTAAATTCCTCCCTTATCAAAGGTGGAGGGAGGAAGGGAAGCATTCGTCCTTACACGCTTAGGATCACTCGAGACATGCGACACCACCTCGGATCGCTTGATAGGAAGTTGATAATCATCCACGGAAACATCAAGAGCAGGGGAACGTACTGAATAATCAAAAAGACAAAACAAATGATGAGTCAAAGAAGTAGAGGATAAGGAAAAGTTACAAGGAAAAACATCTTACCCATGAACCCCTTTCCGCGACCATATCCAGAAGTCACGGGGGCAGCAAGAACAAGTGATGAAGCGGACGTCTCAGATGGAGGAGTGTTGCGAATAGACTCCACATGTAAGGAAGAGTTCTTACCAATAAACCAGTCTACAAGGATGATATAAGCAAGGTTACGAGGACCATCAATATGTAACTCATCATCAAACATCTGAGCATAACATCGCTCGCAGAACGAGAATAGGAGACTTACTCATGACGACCGCGACAAGAAGACTAACTCTGAAAAGGAAACTGCGTGACTTGGAATCCTGAAAATTACAAACAACAATTCAATCAGTGTACAAGTACTACGTACGTACATACATGTCGACAAGTGAAGAATATTTTCTAAGTATTTCCATGTACGTACATACATGTCGACAAGGATGCATGTCGACAAGTGAAGAATATTTTCTAAGTATTTCCATGTACGTACATACATGTCGACAATGATGCATGTCGACAAGTGAAGAATATTTTCCAAGTATTTCCATGTACGTACATACATGTCGACAAGGATGCATGTCGACAAGTGAAGAATATTTTCTAAGTATTTCCATGTACGTACATACATGTCGACAAGGATGCATGTCGACAAGTGAAGAATATTTTCTAAGTATTTTCATGTACGCACATACATGTCGACAAGGATGCATGTCGACAAGTGGCGAATATTTTCTAAGTATTTTCATGAACGTACATACATGTCGACAAGTGAAGAATATTTTCTCAGTATTTCCATGTACGTACATACATGTCGACAATGATGGATGTCAACAAGGGGAGAATATTTTCTAAGTGTTTCCATGTACGTACATACATGTCGACAAGGATGGATTGCATGCATCAAGTAGCTATTATCAACTTCTACACAATACCTCCTAAGCATTTCTACGATGCTTATCGACAAAGCTCATACGGCGACATCTATGGTAAAAAGCATTAGATATTGTTAAAATATTTTCTAAGTGTTTTAGCATGCTTGCAGAAAGTGGCCAATGATCAATATACGATGCTCGAAGCACATTGTCTAACCTACCATTTCCCATGTACAACAATCAACAATCATGTCCGAACAACTACCTATCATCAACATCAAGCATGCAAAAACGATGACTAAAGCATGGAACGATATGACGGCAATGAATACTATGCACAAGAGAAGTATAACAATCCATTTATACTTTTCTAAAAATTTCCAGCACTTAGCAAAATTTTGGCCGATTTGGAAAGCTAATTACTCTAATGCATTTTATCAAACACCTTATGTGCATGTTAAGGTGACTACACACATGATGATTTCAAGATCGAATTAAGGCTAAACGAAGTCACGAAATGTCCAGCCATGTACGGAATTGAACTCACCAACACGAAGCGAGTTTAAATTGACACGTGCCACACCGGAAAATCACGCGCGGCCACCTCCGAGATGACGCGCCGCCGTGGATCTAGTCACGCGCTGCCAATCTCTCTTCCACGCGCATTCGACCTTGCTCCCTCCCTTGGCCGGAATCCAATTGATATCAACTATTGTGTGTCTACTCCAAATTTATGATCTCAAAAGCTTCATCTTCATCAAGAGTGGAGAGATTTTTGAGGATTTATCTATAAAGGATGTAAGATAATGAGTACTCTCTCTCCTAATTTTCACTAATAGTGCCTACACCATGTGCTAAGTAAGGACTAAACCTTCATGTA
This sequence comes from Clarkia xantiana subsp. parviflora, assembly GCA_036873135.1. Lineage (NCBI taxonomy): Eukaryota > Viridiplantae > Streptophyta > Magnoliopsida > Myrtales > Onagraceae > Clarkia > Clarkia xantiana. The sequence goes on along the minus strand of JAPTYO010000012.1, from coordinate 9,576,125 downwards.
TTTTCATATAAGTCCTTAGCAACCTTTACAAGCATCTTTGCATTTCCTCTATGTTCATATTGCATACATATTACACAATGCTTCATGACATACTACACGTAATTACTATTACATATTACATACATAGAATTTATCATGCATGATTCTTATTTATGATCGTTACATGATTATTTTTGTAATCTAAGTATGAATTTCATGTTTACATCATGTCTCACATTTACACCATGCTTCATGATTACGTACATGCTCTCCAATTTCATATTATTCTAAGTGTTTTGCTTATTGCATGATTACGTCATCCGTTTACTATGTCATTATCTACATGTTGACAACGTGTTATATGCTTACATCATGTACCATGATATTATCACGCTGTATAATTCTTTTTTATTACAAGTATTTCACTCATTACATGATATTGTGAATACAATTGCATGTTGTTATACGCATATTGTCCGCTACGCTAACCCTATAAACAGATTACGTACATACGACGGAAAATTGAAGTTGGTCAAATTTATGATCCCAACACTCGAATTGACAAACAGGCCACCCCTGAGGTCAGTACCGAACCTAAATTGGACGAATATCTTATCTTAAAAAGAGTCAAGCATGGGTTTTGAACCGCTACTTGACTCGGGGGCAAGTGTTAGATATCTGTCCAATTCGGGTTTGTATTTACATTTTGGGCCTCACAAAATACTCCAAAACCCGTAAAAGAAATCTTCCGCAGACACCCAAGTCCGAAACAGGTCCGGAACACGCGCAGTACCCGGACCGGGGGACTTCCGGATTTGCCCTAAGGCAATCCGGGTAGGTTCGGATTACCAACATGTTCCGCGCACTTATCCCGATTATTTTGCCAAGTACGAGAAATCAGTGTGCGCATAGCCCCCCTTGATGACGGTATACGTTTTCCTTTAAACCGGCATCAAACCTTACAAAACCGGGCATGATCCTTTGGTTTCCTATAAATAGGGACCTAGGTCTCCCATTTTAAACAATTTCCCTCATTCTGGCTTTTGGAGCTCTGACTTTTCTCTAAAATACTTTCTCTCTCTAAAATATTATGACTTGAGCGTCGGAGAGGGCCCAACCAGCATTCCCCCCCCCCCCTCTTCCACGCTGGTTACTTCCCCTTGTGCAGGACCCGGAGTTCGAGAGATCAAAGTCGGGAAGTTGAAGACTGGTTCGAGGATCGTGTCTCAAGGTTCGCAACATACAGACAGATACCCGTTCCTGTGCACACATACAGAGCTCGTTCGTGGGAGAGGAGCCCGAAGTTACCCAAGTGGACACGAACTAGACACCACTGAAATCAGTATAACACGCCACCATAAAAGCTGAAGAGTGATAATGAGTTAAATCATATCACCATGCGATATTAATTTGCGCATCAAACACGTATTTAGGACAAGAGTATGTTAACTACTCTTTGAAAGTACATGTTTTTAGCTTAAGGACATGGTACTGTGGTCGAACATGTAAACATTACATACTTGAGGACGAATTTTTCTGATGCATTGACAGTTCCAAAATATGAGTCTTGATCATATCAGGAGCAAGATATTACGATATCAGGTCCCACTTAATTCGAGTGGGAGAGATTTGAACCAGCAACTCAAGTGAATGACATGGTAAATGATAATGGGAACATTTTCATAATATATCCAGTGGGAGGAATAAACACCTACCACATAAAATCACTGTTGTTGTTTGGACGAATCAATTTGAACCTGATTATCGTAATGCTGAACCAGGATTGCCACAACTACCTATACTACCCATTGTTCCCAGTGGGAGTGATCCGAAAAACTTGGTTCCAGATCCTAGTGATCAAGGAATTCATCTTGGAAGTAAAACTCCAAGACCGAGAAGTCGTCAAAGGAAAGTTGTTGGTTATGGTTCAAGCATTGCTCTTGTACCCAATAGAAGTGATGCTCCGATAAGAATCGTTATTTCGAGTGGGAGAATTGAACCCAATTGGAAAAAATGCTCCGATAAGAGGCATCATTCCGAGTGGGAGAGACGATAAGACTCAAAGACGGGATAAATAAGCCTAGACGAAAGTCAAAGGCATCGAACTTCTCCAAAGAAGTATCCCATCTAGAAGGGTGATGACCTCACTCTAACAACTGTTGGACTGCATTGGAAAGACCTCAAGTGATGAAATGGTAGATATTTATAAATGAGAGAGATCGCCTAAATGAAAGTCATTATAGTCAATAGTTTATTTACCTGTTAACCACAGGAGTATAAGGATACGGTGAACCCTGAAAGAAGGCTCACCACCGATGGAAAAGGTCGAGCGGTATAAAAGCTCGACTTATTGCGAAAAGGCAGTACCCAAATTCACGGAGTGGATTTTGACAAAACAAACTCACTGACTGTGCGTAAAACCACGGTTAGGGCCAGTCATGGTCCTGGTCGCAAGTCTCAATCTCGAGCTGCACCAAATGAATGTTAAGACCGCATTCCTCCACGGAACCTGGAGGAAGAGATCTACATGGAGCAACTAGAGGGTTTCATTACTCCTGGTAACGAACATAAAGTTTGTAAACTCCAAAGGTCCATTTACGGTCTTAAACGACCGTCTCGGCAATGGTACCGCAGATTCCACGAGGAGATCGTAGGAAACAGATTTGTGAATCTTCACGAGGATCCGTGCGTGTATGATAAGACCGCCGGGTCTAAGTATGTCATCTTAACCTTATACGTGGACGACATACTCATTGCCGCAAACGACGTGAGTTTTATGAACAAGTCAAAGTCCTGGTTGGCATCTGTATTTGAGAAGAAAGACATGGGAGAGGCCACATATATCTTAGGCATTAAAATTACTAGAGATCGAGCTACCCGGAAATTATGTCTATCTTAAGAAGCTTATATCAACAAACTGTTGAAAAGATTCAGATTACAGGATGCCAAACCCGTGAATACGCCGGTGGTGTTTGGGTGCGCACTGTCAAAACGTGACGGCCCCAAGAACCTGGCAGAGCGTGAACAAATGAAGGGTGCGGAGTATTTAAGCATGGTCAGTAGTTTGATGAACGCCATGCAATGCACTTGTCCGGATATCTGTTACGTCATGGGCCTAGTAGCACGTTTCCAATCAGATCCTGGCTATCAACATTTAAAGGCTGTTAAATGAATAATTCGTTATCTGAAAGGTATTGTCGACTACGCGCTGTGCTAGGAGGGCAAGAAGCTATAATTAACCGGTTACAGTGACGCCGACAAGGGTGGCGATCCGGATGATCGTAAGTCCACCACAGGGGGAGTGTTCCTCCTTGCTAATGCCGCCATTTCATGGACGAGCAAGAAGCAAACCTGTGTCGCGCTGTCCACGATGGAATCAGAATTCGTAGCTCTCTCTAAGAATTCACAAGAAGCGGTCTGGCTCAAAAGGCTTCTAACTGCACTGCTTGGTGGTGATGTTGATAATAAACCTGTGAAGGTCTTCTCTGACAGTCAAGCAGCCATTGGGGTAGTTAAGAATCCAAAGTACCATAGTAGGACCAAACACATTGATGTGAAATATTTCTATGCTAAATCTATGGTAGAAGACAACACAATCACTATGGAATACTTGTCCAGTGATAATATGATTGCGGACCCATTAACTAAACCACTACGCAGGTAGATATTCGAAAAGCACATAAAACTGCTTGGATTGCGTAGGATTTAGAAATGGCATGTATCTGTGATAACATTTTGATATTAGAAAGTTACATTTTGTAATTGAAAGAATTGCAACTGAGTTTATGACCAATCAAAGTCATAATGTTTTGATTACATCAGATTTACGGTCTATAAACTAAGTCGTAGGAGGACGCAATCCTCTGCCAAACTATGTCGAATGTGGGCCTTACCTAGTCACACGGGTACGGTAGTCTTGCGGTGGAGGGAAGCCTCTACCAAGCAAGACTGGCTAAGAGTTAGGGGGATAAACCTGATTAAGCTAAATGATTATCTAGTTTCGAAGTAACTCGACATCATCTTCACTTTGCATATCGCCATGATGAACTTCGTTCATCATTATAGCACACTTTGGGTCAGACGAGAATCAGTGATATCATGATTGACATATCCCTTTCCTGTAAACCCAAAAGGTTCAGGTATACTATCAACGCGTGTTTCATACTACGCGTGCCACGTTCAACCACGGGGTCACAGCTCGGTTGTGCTAGGAAAGAATCCTCGTGATTCTGGCAGGCGCAAACTTCTTCACCTCGAGCGTGTGATTGATCCCAGGATCCTTATGAAGAGGCACCTAAAGTATCCTCACGGAATCAGTACTCATATCTAAGGCCAGGCTTAATGTTCGCTTCCCGGCGTACGAGCGTAGTGCTGAACAAAAAGGCCCAGTGACCACATCTTTGGAAACCGGTTGGATTTGACTGAGGATATGAGCGATGGGGATGGTCAAGTTCACCTATAATTCACCAACTCTTGTATTCACTAGGTGGTCACTAACCGTATATTAGTTGAAGGTTGTGAATACTTGTACGGATGCCTTGGAGAAGTGTTCCTATGTGGAAACTAGGTAGAAGGAGAATTATCAGTTGACCTAGGATACAACGTGGTACTATATAAATCTAGTTTATAACAAGTTGATTAGATAAAAGGGAATCAACGTTCCACGGGGGCTACAATACTCCTAACAGATGAGTAGCACGATGCCCGTCGTATCCGTCGGTCGAACGGCAAACCTCGTATGAACTGTTCGGAAGCAAGGACCTGATCGAAGGAGTGAAATGTTGATGCAGATTTGGACGACAATACATTAACAGACACCCTCCAATTTTCTTTCTAGCAAACACTCCAGAGATCTGTCCCCTTGCCAAGAATCGATCAGAGGCTTTGCTGTGGAGAACATACCGCGTAGGGCTTCCTTAACCAGCACCTCTACGGGTGCCAACCGGAGGATCGTGAACTCCCTGCAGGAAGGATCTTGGGACTATTGACATTGTTTGAGGTATGTGCGAATCTTCCGCTGCACAGTGCAAAATCTTGGGATTTTTCAAAATCGAATTCAAGTCAATTAATAAAATAGGATGGTCAAGTTTTAAAATTCAAATGTTTTTTAACTTTAATTAGTCTACACATGCTCGAAGGTTTAAAACTTTCATGTTTTTTTATTAAACCTTAATGCCTAGTTTCGATTATGGGGATAGATCTCTGAAATGCATGATTTAGGGCCTGGATTAATTAGATGACTGAATTACAATTTTTTACTTTTTATCACATATATTTATTAGAACTGCTGTCTTGACTATGTCAAGCTAGCTGGATGTTGGGGGCGGAGCCCTGGTTAAATATATGGTTTGCGCATTAGGACAGGCATGCTGTGATGGTTGTAATTGCCTAGGATTCATGTCTAGAAACACGCATGATTAATTGTGTGCATGAATTCCAAGTCATCCCCTAATATTTTAAATGTTTAAAAAACGAAAGTCATTCACCGAATATGCATGATTGATGTGGAAGTGTTCATGTATGACATGTATGCCTGAATGTTGAGGATGTAGCTGCATGTGATAGTTTACTTGGAAGGTAGAATTATATATGCTAGCATGAGTTTCTCAGAACATTAGACGCATGACGTGTATGCATGATATATGGTTTGGTTGATAAATTTCTGGCTTGCTATGATAATTTACTAGTGAAGTAGAATTATATAGGCATGCGTAAGTTCATCGGAACATTTTTAAATATAAAAAGGCATTGGGAAAACCAAGATCGGGTATACTTATTTCAAAGTTCCCATTCCGGTAATTTGTGAATAAAACCATTTTTAAGAGACTGGTCTATTGGATTGAAGACGACGATAATGTGAACTCTTTCACGAACCCCCTTCCCTCGGTTTACTAGCGGTCGGTTGGTTTAGATGGCTGAGGAATCATTATTTGTCGTATTCCATCTTAATAGATATCCGATGTATGCAATTCTTTCTCAAAATGTTATTATCACCCTGATTATACATGATTATCAATGTATTAGTTTTCATGGTTGGGTCAGTACGCTTCTATGAACCTCGTAATCTGGATGGTATGGATTATGATGCATGGAGTGAACATGTAAGGGAACTTCTCATGGCAGAAAATACACACGAATGTATTGATGCTGAAATGGGAAGGACATTGGTGGATGAATATGGCAATCTCAAAACCCGTCAGGGGATTAGAGGCCTTGAGGATCGGAGATCTTGTAAGGTGATATTGGCAGTCCTAGACAAAGAGGTTGCAGAGGACTTCAAACTCAACTACAGTGCTCTTCAACTTTGGGGTGCCCTTAAACTCTGTTACGGTAAAGGGAGGGCAGCCGAAGCCAGAAAAGTATTGTTAGAGTATGTTTCCCTACTTTCCCAAGATGCTGGCGTAAAAACCACATCGGAACTTCAAGACGAAAGATCCAATTGGAAGAAAGTACTCAATATAGCACAGAGATACCTGTTATTATGGTTAACTGACGACAAAAGATTGGGTTACTTAATCAAATCGATTAAGTTTACCATGGTCTTATTTTCCGAAAGCAACCAAAAGGAGCCGAAATGTTCAATTGTACACTACCGCAAGAGATCAAGGGAATCAGCCAGTATCGAATCGGTCCTTAAACAAGATCCAGTGCACAAACACTGTTGATTAGTGCCCAAAACAGGTACACCTCGTTAAGCCACATATATAAAGCCGTTAAAGTTTTATATGACTAATGTCTCCTGATGAAATTCACTTGTGAATATTTCTTTCAGGATCGTTGGTCGAGTTGGTAGTAGTTCTTCTTGCAGCTTTACCTTTATCTCTTACAGCTTTGTCGAAAATCTTGAAACAGACCAATTGTCATTGATTCTCTTATTTGTTCGTTTAATGTTTGAATTTTTGTTGGTTAAGATTCGGAATTATTGGATAAAGTAGTTTCCATTCGATTTGAAATAAGATCTACTTATCAAAATTAATCGACCCTATAAAACGGGATCGATCCGAAATGAAGTTAAAACTGAAAAATCCACCAAGATGGTCGGATCAAACATGAATACTCACACTCATTCATCTAAATATCGAAGAACATCGAAATACCATTTATATCCATCGATCGTAGTTCTAAGGGCAGACCGATTTATTTCTTTCTTATTTGTTAATACTCCATTATATGATAAATTCCGTAATGATGAACATGTTTGACACCGATTGGATTAAATTAAATTGAATTTTGGAAACGAAACGATTTAAACCATGGGTTAAACCTGGAATAGGTGCCACAGGCGCGTGTGTAAGCATATGGTATTGGACGCCGTCAATGGAAGCCCATTATATGTATATGTTACCTAAGACAATTGGGTAAATGTTACATTAGGACATTGGGCTAGACCCAAATCCCAATTGACATGAGAGGCCCAAAATTGGGCCTTCATTATACAACATGTGGCCGGCCGAACTATGAAGGGGCAAAGTGGACTTTTGTCCACTTTGCTCCTCCTATATATATGGGGTGTTAGGGGTTTTATTGGAGTCATAATTCCTCTCTAGTGGTGATTTGAGAAAAAACCCTCTCCTCATAACCACATAGTTCGGCCGAACCCACTACCTCACCAAGGGTGTGCCAATTTGCCATCCAGCAAACACTCCGGAGATCCGTCCCTGTCAAGAATCGATCAGAGGCTTTGCTGTGGAGAATATACCGTGTAAGGCTTTCTTAACAAGAACCTCTACGGGTGCCGACCGGAGGACCTTGAACTCCCTGCTGCAGGATCTTGGGACTACGGACTACGTCTGAGGTATGTGCGAATCTTTCGTTGCGTAATATCAATTACTAGCATGTACCATGTTTATAGTATCCGTAGTGATTACTCCCCGTAATTTAACAGTGGTATCAGAGCCTGTGTTAGGGGTTCATGATTTTGATAAATTGGTGTTCTTAAAAGTTTTTTTTTTAGATTTTGGCCAAAAATTTTAAGATAAGAAAATTTAAAATTTTCGAATTTTTGAGATGGTAATAGTCTGAAATTTTTCATGGTGTTCTTAGGAAATTTGATGTTCATGATCTTCAAGAAAAACATGATTTTTATCAAAATTGAACATTGGATTGTAGATCTTATTAAAATTTGATCTTGAAATTCGACCACTTGTTTCCAATTTCATGTTTGAGCTGAAACCCTAGTGAACAAGGTAAAAAATTTAAATTTCTTAGGCACCAAGTTATTAATTTTGGCTGAATATGCTAGGTATATTGTTTACCATATTTTAATTTTTATCCAAGGTAACAATATATCTATAATTGGAAACATAATGATAGATTCACATTAATATATAGAAATATATATAACTATCAATATATCTAGATAATTAATAGGGTTAAAGATATTATTGATAGATTTAGTTACCTAAAAGATTGAAAAAATATAATATCAGTATATGTGTTTCCCTATTTAAGATATTGACAATAAATAAAATATATATGTGTATATTAAGTGCCGAAATTTTACACACACACATATATATATATATATATTGTTGATTGATTTAGTCTTAAAGATAGAATATTGGCAATAAATATATATATGTTTAATGTATGGCCGAAATATATATATATATATATATTAGCAATATTGAAAATTATTTTACATAATTAATATTTATTGGTGGCTAAGTTAAGTTTTTAGTAGACATTAAAACCCTACTTAGCCCACAAGAATATTTCGGCCCAAACTCTAGGGTAAATGGGCCAGTCCAATTTGTCAAACCGGTCTGAGTTAAAACCGAACCAGGTTTTCTTAATCGGTTCGACCTAGTCGGGTCGGGTCGGACCGGGGTAACTAACTGGATCTAACCGAACCGAACCCTATTTAATGGACCGGTTCGGACTGAACCTGATTTTGAAAATAAAACCGGACCGAACCAGATTTTACTAAACTGGACCCGAACCGGATTTTTCTAGATCAAACCGAACCGAACCAAACCAAACCGAAATCGACTGAACCGAACCGAATTTTCAAAACCGAATTCAAGTCAATTAAATAAAATAGGGAGGTCAAGTTTTAAAATCCAAATGTTTTAAACCTTAATGGGCCTACACAGTGCTCAAAGGGTTTATTATTATTCACATAATAATAAAAACTTAACGCCTTGTTTTGATTATGGGGATGGATCTCGGAGAGACATGTTTTTGGGAATGGATTAATTAGTGGCTAACTTGCAATTGTTTATTATTCGATATTTATGCATGATTAGAACTGTCGTCTTGACTGAGTCAAGCTAGTTGGATAATGCATATTGGGGGCAGAGCCCTGGTTAAATATATATGGTATGCGCAATAGGATAGACATGATGTGATGGTTGATATTGCCTAGGATTCATGTCTAGAATGATGCGTAATTGAATATAAGCATGAATTGCAAATCAGCCCCTAATGTTTAAAAATATTTTTAAAATCGAAAACCAGTCGCCAAATGTGTATGATTGATGTGGAAGTTTCATGTTTGACACGTATGCTAGAATGTTGAGGATGTAGCCGCATTTAATAATTTACTTGGAAGTAAGATTATGTATGCAAGCATGGGTTCCTCGGAACATTAGACGCATGACGCGTAAGCATGAGTGTGGTTTGTGAGATGAATGTTACTTGCGTATGATGATTTACATGGATGGTAAAATTGTATATGCATGAATAAATTCATCAGAATATTTTTCAAAATAAAAAGGGGCTTGGGAAAGCCAAGATCGGGTATGCTTGTTTTAAAAATTCCTGTTCCGGTAATTTGCGATTAAAAACCATTTTAAAAGACCGATCTATTGGATTGAAGACAGCAATAATGTGAACTCTTTATCTTCCATTGGTTTACTGTTGGTCGGTTGGTTTATATGACTGAGGAATCGTTACTTGTCGCATTCCATCTTAATAGATATTTGATGTATGAAATTATTTCTCAAAATATTATTGTCTCCCTGATTTTTGCGTGATTATCAAAGTGTTAGTTTTTCATGGCTGGGTCGGTTCGCTTCTACAAGCCTCGCAATCTGGATGGCATGGACTATGATGCATGGATTGAGCATGTAAGAGAACTCCTCTTCACTGAAAGTACACAAAAGTGTATTGATGTGAATAAGGGAAGGACATTGGTGAATGAGCAAGGCGACCTTATATCCCATAATAGGTTAAGTAGCCTTGACGATCAGAGAGCTTGCAATGTGATACTGGCAGCCTTGGACAGAGAGGTTGCAGAGGACTTCAAACTCAACTTCAGCGCTCTTCAACTTTGGTGTGCCATTAGACTCTGTTTCGGTGGAGGAAGGGCAGCCGAAGCCAGAGGAGTGTTGGTTGAGAATGTTGCCCTTATTTCCCAAGATGCATGCGTAAAACCCACATCAGATCTTCAAAACAAAAGATCAAATTGGAGAAAGATACTCAGTATTGCACAGAGATACCCGCTATCATGGTTAGCCGACGACAAGGGGCTGGGTTACTTGATTGAATCAATTAAGTTTACCATGGTCCTGTTTGTTGAAAGCAAACAAAAAGAACCGGAAGGTTCCTCTTTGCCTCACCGCAAGAGATCAAGGGAAGATGCAGAGGAAATAGGATCATCATTTTAGTCCTCAAACGAGAATCCGGTGTGATAAACACCAGCGATAACAGTGCAGTAAAAAGTATGTCTCGTTTGGCAATAGTGCTCCTAATGCTCTACCTTTATCTCTTGAAGCTTCGTGGATGATCTCAAATCTAAACCATTGTCGTTATTTCTCTTATTGTTCAATTTTATGTTCGAATTTTGGTTAATATTGTTTCGGATTCATTGAATTAAGTAGTTACCATTCGATTCGAAATGAGTTCTGCTTATCAAAATTAATCGACTCGGTTAAAAACAAGATCGATCCGAAAGGTGACTAAACCGAAGCAATAAGGCTATTTGAAATGGCCGAATCAAACAACTCCATACATCTTCTCCTACATCTAATTTTTTGGGTAAAATTAAAATGCAATTAAAATTCATCGATTGCGTAACTCTAAGAATGAACCGTTTATAATACTTTCTAAATTATTAGTACTCCATTGAATGAAATAATCAGTAATGATAATCATGTGCGAAACCGATTGGATTAAATTGAATTAAATTCAGAAATGAAACGATTTAACCACGAGTTAAAACTTCGGTAAATAGCGCCACGCGCGAATGGACCTCGAAAGACGCAACACATCGTTTCAAAATACGAGTTTAATAATGAAGTGTTTTAAAGGATTAAGTGCTGAATTTTCATTTGCGTCTCTTCGGAAACAACTTATTGATAACATTTACATCGGTAAGAAGTATGCTTCACAAGCTACCACGACCTTGTAAAAGTATCAACTGACGCATAAGGTGAAAACCCAAAATGTTCAGTTCGGAGATGGGATGGAATCTCTGAGATAAGTTTGCAAACGAAGAAGGATGAAGTCAGTTAAACGATTTTCCTTCAATACGCCTTGAACGATAAGTCAGACTAGGCATTCAAATCAAATGACACACTTCAAGAAGCACAGTTCGTTAACATAATGTTACAGTCAATCTATCAGTACGTTCCCGATGAGATTAAGGGAGATGATTCACACATATGTAAAACTGTGTTCCAATGAAATCGGTAAGACACGTCGCCATAAAAGCTAAAGAATGATAATGAGTTAAATCATATCATCATGCGACATTAATATGCGCATTAAACACGAATTTGGACTGAGAGTACGTTAACTGCTCTTAGAAAATACATGTTTAAAGCTTTGAAAACGGTGCCGCGTTCGAACATGATACACTTGAGGATGAATTTCCGAATGCATAATCAGTTTCAAATAAATGTAGTCTTAATCAAACAGGAGCAGAATTACACTGACAATCAGGTCCCACTTACTTCGAGTGGGAGATTTGAACCGACAACACAAGTGAATGACATGGTAAATGATAATGGAAACATTTTCATAGTAAATCCAGTGGGAGGAATAAACCCTACCACATGAAATCACTGTTGCGGCAGAGACAAATCAAGTTGAACCTGATAGTCATGTTGCTGAACCACTGGATGAAAATCCAATAATGCAACAACTACCTATACTACCCATTCTTCCCAGTGGGAGTGATCCGACCAACTTGGTTCCAGGTCCTAGTGATCAAGGAATTCATCTCGGAAGTAAAACCCTGAGACCGAGAGGTCGTCCGAGGAAAGTTGAAAGTCAAGGTTCAAACACTGCTCTTGTTCCTAGTGGGAGTAATGCTCCGATAAGAAGCATTATTCGGAGTGGGAGAAACGTTCAGACTCAAGATGGGATTAACAAGCCTGGACGAAGTCAAAGACATCAAACTTCTCCCAAGAAGTATCCCACCGAGAAGGGTGAAAACCTCACTCTAACAATTGTTGATGAGCATTGGAAAGGCCTCAAGTGGAGAAATTGAGGAAAACAATAAAAGAGAGAGATCGCCTAAATGAAAGCCATTATAGTCTATAGTTGATTTACCTGCTAACCACAGGGGCACAAGGATACGGTGAGTCCTGAAAGAAGGCTCACCACTGATGGAACAGGTCGGGCGATAAAAAGCCCGACTAATTGCGAAATGATATACCCAACTTCACGGAGTGGGTTTGACGAAATGAACTCATCAACTGTGCATAAAACCACAGTTAGGACCATTTATGGTCCTGGTCGCAGGTCTCGATCTCGAGCTGCACCAAATGGATGTTAAGGCTGCATTCCTCCACGGAAAGAGATCTATATGAAGCAACCGGAGGGTTTTATTACTCCTGGTAACGAACGTAAAGTTTGTAACCTCCAGAGGTCCATTTACGGTCTTAAACAGTCGTCTTGGCAATGGTACCGCAAATTCCATGAGGAAATCGTAGGAAATTGATTCGTGAATCTACACGAGGATCCGTGCGTGTATTATAAGACCTCCGGGTTTAAATTATGTCATCTTAACCTTATACGTGGACGACATACTCATTCCCGCAAACGACGTGAGTTTTATGAACAAGTCAAAGTCCTGGTTGGCATCTGTATTCGAGATGAAAGACATGTGAGAGGTCACATACATCTTAGGCATTAAATTGCTAGAGATCACGCTACCCGGAAATTATATCTATCTCAAGAATCTTATATCAAAAAATTGTTGAAAAGGTTCAGATTACAAGATGCCAAACCCGTGAATACGCTGTTGGTGTTTGGGTGCGGACTGTCAAAACGTTACAGCCGAAAGAACCTGGCAGAGCGAGAACAGATGAAGGGTGCAGAGTATTTAAGCATAGTCGGCAGTCTCATGTACGCCATGCAATGCACCCGTCCGGACATCTGTTACATCGTGGGCCTAGTATCACGATTCCAATCAGATCCTGGCTATCAACATTTAAAGGCTGTAAAACGAATTATTCGTTATCTGAAAGGTACTGCCGACTACGAATTGTGCTATGAGGGCAGGACGTTAGAATTTACCGGTTACAGTGACACCGACCATAGTGGAGATCTGAATGATCGTAAGTCCACCACATGAGAAGTCTTTCTCATTGCTAATGTTGTCATTCATGGACGAGCAAGAAGCAAACCTGTCTCCCGCTGTCTACAATGGAATCGAAATTCGTTGCTCTCTCAAAAAACCGCAGGAAGCGGTCTGGCTGAAAAGGCTTCTTACTGCACAGCCTGGTGACAAATACGTGAGTAAACCCGTCGTGGTATACTCTGACACTCAGGCGGCTATTGCGGCAGTTAAGAATCCAAAGTACCATAGTAGGACTAAACACATTTATGTGAAATATTTTTATGCTAAATCTAAGGTAGAAGACAATACAATCACTTTGGAATACTTGTCCACTGATAACATAGTTGCGGACCCATTAACTAAACCACTACGCAGGGAGATATTCGAAAAGCATGTAAAACTGCTTGGATTGTGTAGGGTTTAAAAATGGCATGTATAGGTGATAACATTTTGATAATTGAAAGTTACATTTTTTAATAAATGAGAGAATTGCAATCGAGTTTATGATCCATCGACGTCATAATGTTTGAATACATCAGATTTACGGTCTATAAACTAAGTCGTAGGAGGACGCAATCATCTGCCAAACTATGTCGAATGTGGGCCCTACCTAGTCACACAAGTACGGTCGTCTTGCGGTGGAGGGAGGCCTCTATCAAGCAAGGCTGGCTAAGAATCAGGCGGAAAAACCTGATTACGCAAGACGATTATCTAGTCTTGAAGTAACTCGACATGATCTTCGTTTTTTCAAATCGCCATGATGAACTCCGTTCGTCATTAAACCACATTCTGGGCCAGATGAAAATCAGCGATAACATGATTGACGTATCCCATTCTTGTCAACTTAAAAGTTCAGGTATGCTATCGACATGTGCTTCTTACTGCGCGTGCCATGTTCGACCACGGGGTCACAACTCGGTTGTGCTAGATAAGAATCCTCGTGATTCTAACGGCCGCAAAATTCTTCACCTCGAGCGTGTGATTGATCCCACGAGCCTTATGAAGAGGCACCCAAAGTATCCTCATGGACTCGGAACTCATATCTAAGGTCAGGCTCAATGTTCGCTTCCCGGCGTACGAGCGTAGTGCTGAACAAAAAAGCCCAGTGACCACGTCTTTGGAAACCGGTTGGGTTTGACTAAGGATATGAGCGATGGGGATGGTCAAGTTCACCTGTAATTCACCGACTCTTGTATTCAACAGGTGGCCACCAACCGAATATTAGTTGAAGGTTGTGAATACTTGTACGGATGCCTTGGAGAAATGTTCCTATGTGGAAACTGGGCAAATGGAGAATTAACAGTTGACCTGGGATACAACGCGACACTATATTTTTTATAATAGGTTGATTGAAGAAAAGGGAATCAATGTTCCGCGGGCGCTACAACGCTCCTAACAGATGAGTAGCACGATGCCCGTCGTGTTCGTCGGTCGCACGGTAAACCTCGTATGAACTATTCTGAAGCAAGGGCGAGATCGAAGGAGCGAAATGTTGATGCTGGTTTGGACGACAATACATTAACAGGCACCCTCCCATTCCGGCAAGTGGGAGCTGTAAGCATATGGTGATGGGCGTCGTAAATGGAAGCCTGCTATATGTATATGTTACCTAAGAAAATTGGGTAAATTTCACATTAGGACATTGGGCTATATCAAAATCCCAATTGACATGAGAGGCCCAAGATTGGGCCTCTCTTATACAACATGTGGCCGGCCGAACTATGAAGGGGCAAAGTGGACTTTTGTCCACTTTTCTCCTCCTGTATATATGGGGTCTTAGGGGTTTTATTAGGGTTAATCATAATTCCTCTCTAGTGGTGATTTGAGAGAAAACCCTCCCCCCATAACCACATAGTTTGGCCGAACCCACTACCTCACCAAGGGTGTGCCAATTTTCCATCGATCAAACACTCCGGAAATCCGTCCCTGTCAAGAATCGATCAGAGGCTTTGCTTTGGAGAAGATACCGTGTAGGGCTACCTTAACAAGAACCTCTACGGGTGCCGACCGGAGGACCGTGAACACCCTGCTGCAGGATCTTGGGACTACGGACTACGTTTGAGGTATGTACGAATCTTCCGCTACGTAATATCGATTACTAGCATGTACCTTGTTTATAGTATCCGTGGTGATTACTCCCCGTAATCTAACACGCGTGTACCTCGAAAGATGGAACACATCGTTTTCAAAGTACGAGTTTAATGATGAAGTGTTTTAATGTTGAATTTTTTATTAGCCTCCCTCTTTTTGGGATTAATTCATTCAATGCTAACACAATGAAAAGAGGTATGCTCCATAAGCTACCACGTATTCGTAAAGTATACACTGTTGCATAAGGCGAAAGCCCAATACACAGTTCTAAGATGACCAAGTTTTTGGATGAATTAGCCAATGAAAAGGATGATGTCGGTAAAATGACTCTCCCACTAAATGCCTTGAGCGAGACGTTTGGCAAGATATTTACATCGATAACACACTTCATCAACAAAATAGGTCAATATGACGCCATAAAAACTAAAAGGAATGATAATGAATTGATTATTATCATCATGCGACATTAACATGCGCATTAAACAAGTATTTGGACCGAGAGTATGCTGACTACTCTTAGAGGATACATGTTTAAATTATCTTGTAATAATGGTGCCATGATCGAACATGAGACGTTTACACGCCTTTAGGACGAATTTTCAACGCTTGATGAGATAAAACATACGAAAGTCTTGATCGAATTGGAGAAGGATGACGATAATAGTCAGGTCCGACTTATTTCGAGTGGAAGATTTGAGGCAGCAAAACAAGTGAATGAAATGGTAAATGATGATGGAGACATTTTCATAGTAAATCCAGTGGGAGGACACAACCCTACCACACAAATCATTGTTGCTGCAGGTGCGAATCAAGTTGAACCTGATAATCACGTTGCCGGACCGCTGGATGAAAATCCAAAAATGCCACAACTACCCATTATTCTCAGTGGGAGTGGGTTAACCAACTCGGTTCCGAGACCGAGAGGTCGTCCAAGAAAAGTTGTAGGCCAAGGTTCCCGCACTGCCCTTGTTCCCAGTGGGAGTGATGCTCCGATAGAAAGAATTATTCTGAGTGGGAGCAATGTTCAGACTCAAGATGGGATAAACGAGCCTAGACGAAGTCAAAGGCACCGAACTTCTCCTAAGAAGTATCCAATCGAGAAGGGTGAAATATTCACCCTAACTTCTGTTGACGAACCAGTGACGGTTCCACAAGCGTTGGAAGGACCTCAAGCGAAGGAATGGAGGAAAGCAATGGAGGAAGAGATCGCCTCAATGAAAGCCAATTCTGTATGGTCTTTAGTTGATTTACCTGCTAACCGCAAAACCATAGTGGCGAAGTGGGTTCTGAAACTGAAACTCAATGATGATGGAAATGTCGAGCGATACAAAGCTCAACTAGTTGCGAAAGGATACACCCAACTTCACGGAGTGGACTATGATGAGACTTACTCACCGATTGTGAGATACACCACATTCAGGGCAATCCTAGCCCTGGTCGCATGCCTCGATTTAGAGATGCACCAAATGGATATTAAGACCGCATTCCTCCACGGAAACCTGGAGGAAGAGATCTATATGGAGCAACCGGAGGATTTCATTACTCCTGGTAACGAACATAAAGTTTGTTACCAGGAAGTCCCCCGGTCCGGGTACTGCGTATTCCGGACCGTTTTGGATTTGCGAGTCTGCAGAAGAGTTCTTTTACGGGTTTTGGAGTATTTTGCGAGGCCCAAAATGTAAATACGAACCCGAATTGGACAGATATCTAACACTTTCCCCCGAGTCAAGTAGTGGTTCAAAACCCATGCTTGACTCTTTTTAAGATAAGATATTCGTCCAATTTAGGTTTGGTACTGACCTCAGGGGTGGCCTGTTTGTCAATTCGAGTGTAAGGATCATAAATTTGACCAACTTTAATTTTTCGTCGTATGTACATAATCTGTTTACAGGGTTAGCGTAGTGGACAATATTCATATAACAACATGCAATTAACGATATATTCGCAATTATCATGTAATGAGTAAAATACTTGTAATAATAAAGAAATATACAACGTGATAATATCATGGTACATGACGTAAGCATATAACACGTTGTCAACATGTAGATGACGACATAGTAAACGGATGACGTAATCATGCAATAAGCAAAACACTTAGAACAATATAAAATTGGAGAGCATGTACGTAATCATGAAGCATGCTGTAAATGTGAGACATGATGTAAACATGAAATTCATACTTAGATTATAAAAATAATCATGTAACGATCATAAATAAGAATCGTGCATAATAAATTCTATGTACGTAATATGTAATAATAATTACGTGTTGTATGTCATGAAGCATGGCGCAGTATGTATGCAATATGAACATAGGAGAGATGCAAAGATGCTTATAAAGGTTGCTAAGGACTTATGTGAAAATACATGAAAGTTTAGTCCTTAGCACATGGTGTAAGCACTATTAGTGAAAATTAGGAGAGAGAATACTCATTATCTTACATCCTTCATAGATAAATCTCCAAGAAGCTCTTCACTCTTGATGAAGATGAAGCTTTTGAGATCATAAATTTGGATTAGACACACCATAGTTGATATCAATTGGATTCCTGCCAAGGGAGGGAACAAGGTCGACGGCGCATGGAAGAGGGATTAGCGGCGCGTGACTGGAACCACGGCGGCGCGTCATCTCGGTGGTGGCAGTGCGTGATTTTTCCGGTGTGGCACGTGTCAATTCGGACTCGCTTCCTGTTGGTGAGTTCAATTCCGTACATGGCTTGACATTTCGTGACTTCGTTTGGCCTTAATTTGATCTTGAAATCACCATGTGTGTTGTCACTTCCCTTGTGCATAGTATTCATTGCCATCATGTTGTTCCATGCTTTATTCATCGTTTTTGCATGCTTGATGTTGATGATGGATAGTTGTTCGGACATGATCGTTGATTGTTGTACATGGGTAATGGTAAGTTAGACAATGTGCTTTGAGCGTCGTATTTTAATCATCGGCCACTTTCTGCAAGCATGCTAAAACACTTAGAAAATATTTTAACAATATTTAATGCTTGTTACCATAGATGTCGTCGTATGAGCTTTGTCGATAAGCGTTGTAGAAATACTTAGGAGGTATTGTCTAGAAGTTGATAATAGCTACTTGATGCATGCAATCTATCCTTGTCGACATGTATGTATGTACATGGAAACACTTAGAATATATTCTTCCCTTGTCGAAATCCATCCTTGTCGATATGTATGTACGTACATGGAAATACTTAGAAAATATTCTTCTCTTGTCGACATCCATCATTGTCGACATGTATGTACGTACATGGAAACACTTAGAAAATATTCCTTGCTTGTCGACATCCATCCTTGTCGACATGTATGTACGTACATGGAAACACTTAGAAAATATTCCTCACTTGTCGACATTCATCCTTGTCGACATGTATGTACGTACATGGAAACACTTAGGTAATATTCCTTTCTTGTCGACATCCATCCTTGTCGACATGTATGTACGTACATGGAAAGACTTAGAAAATATTCCTCACTTGTCGACATCCATCCTTGTCGACATGTATGTATGTACATGGAAACATTTAGGAAATATTCCTCGCTTGTCGACATCCATCCTTGTCGACATGTAGGTACGTACATGGAAATACTTAGGAAATATTTCGTCCTTGTAATCATGTATGCTGCAAGTATGAGCTCGATGTCGTCATGGAAGTCGATGTGTTGAGAGGGTTGCCCCTCCTTGTATGATGGTTGTTGCACGAAGATTATTAGGTCATTGCGTACATAGTTATCTCACATGGAGCGTCCATTGCATAAATGTTTGCATAAGTGTTGATGTGTGTTTGCGCACTGATTGGATTGTTGGTTGCATTTTCCAGGATATCAGATCTTGCTATCTTCTTTTCGGAATTAATCTTCTCACGGCTGTTATCATGAGTAAGTCTACTGTTTCCATTCTGCGAGTAACTCTGTGTATGGATGTCAACAGGGTTGAGCAGCTAAATAATACACCAAGTGTAGATGTTGATGTCCTTGCTTGATTAATTGATGTCGGTACACATATACGTCCTTCTGAAGATTTGGTATGTTGATGATCTTTATGACTTGTATCATGTTGTAATGTAGGTCGGACTGATGAAAAAAGCTCGTCTTTGCAGATAGCTGATGTATACAGTAATCCGCTTGTTGGAAGGAATGTCCGTACAATTGCCCCCGCTACTCTGGAGTCTCTGGACATGGTCGCGGTAAAGGACTTGTGAGTAAGGCACCTCCTTGTATCTTCTTTGAACTTGTTAATTTTCCAAGTTGTTGCTTTCATGTTGCTGAACGCGTGGTTGCAGTTCCTGACTTTAGCACAATTCTCAAAAGATCCGACGCATGGGCGCGTTCCTCGAGCGATTCTAAGTTCTTTATGCCGAGCACGACCGTGCTAACTCCTTCTTGTGATAAAGGGAATAGAGTTGAGGGTCGTGCGGTGGTGCCTTCTGCCCCCTGGTCGAGGGACCGGCCCAAGGAGGAGTGTTCCTCCCATTGAGGTAAGCGTTGTTTACTTCTTCACACTTGAAACTTGATCTTGAAGACGGCTGATTTTGATGCACGCATTGCTGATTGTCGCGCTTATGTTGAAAAGCTATGTCGTATTGAAGTTGAAGCGACCATTCTTGCTGTGTCTTTTGTGCGGATGACGACATTGCATTTGATGTTGACATTATGAACTCTTTGCCATAGATCCTTGGAGATGATGTTATCTCTTAGATGGTGTCAGGTTGTCTGCTTCCAGCATGTTGAGCCCTTTGTGAATGGGTTGATGTTGTTTTGAGGTTTTCGATAAATATTTGTTTATGGGTTTTGCTTAGAATGCTCGAAAAAATCGATTCATGAAGGTTTCATTTCGGAATCATTTCCTAATGTTATGTTCAGATTTCATTTAGCTAATGAAGATCGAATTCTAGGTTCTGTTTCAGGAAGGATCCAACGGAATCTTAGTTTGATACGTATACGACGAGGGAGTCGAGTCCAAATTGAAGTAAGGCGTTATGCTTCAACCATAAAACGTATAGAATTTATAGACTCCGCAACAAGTATTCGAAAGATTGGATGCTTTTTTCAACTTAAGTATTCAGTATTCCCCTCATGGAGCTAGAATTTGAGGTTCCAAATTTCGAGAAACTTATTTCCTTCCAATAAGCATATTTGGAATTAAGTTAAGGAACGACAATTATGAAAATACGGGCATCCGTTCGTAAAATTTGTGAAAAATGTCGACTGATCCGTAGGAGAGGACGAATTATAGTAATTTGTTCCAATCCGAGACATAAACAAAGACAGGGCTAATCTGTTTAAAAAGGACTTTCTAACGTAAAGGATATGATCCGATAAAAAAAAGGATTTCCTTTGATTTGATAGGAAATGGATATATCCATATATTTCGGATTTCGATTATAAAGTATGGCAAAATCTATACCAAGAGCGGGTTTACGTAGGAATGCGCGCAGTGGTTCACGTAAGAGTACGCGTAAAATCCCAAAGGGGGTTATTCATGTTCAAGCGAGTTTCCACAATACTATTGTAACTGTTACAGATGTGCGGGGGCGGGTCATTTCTTGGTCCTCCGCCGGTACTTGTGGATTCAAGGGTACAAGAAGAGGGACACCATTTGCTGCTCAAACCGCAGCAGGAAATGCTATTCGGACAGTAGTGGATCAAGGTATGCAACGAGCAGAAGTCAGGATAAAAGGTCCCGGTCTCGGAAGAGATGCGGCATTACGAGCGATTCGCAGAAGTGGTATACGATTAAGTTGCGTACGTGATGTAACCCCTATGCCACATAATGGCTGTAGGCCCCCTAAAAAAAGACGTGTGTAGAAATCAAACTGAAATAGATTTCAAGAGAAATAAATGATTCAATGATCTAATCAAATCCTATTAATATGGTTCGAGAGAAAGTAAGAGTATCTACTCGGACAATACAGTGGAAGTGTGTTGAATCAAGAGTAGACAGTAAGCGTCTTTATTATGGACGCTTTATTCTTTCCCCCCTTATGAAAGGGCAAGCCGATACAATAGGCATTGCGATGCGAAGAGCTTTACTTGGGGAAATAGAAGGAACATGTATCACCCGCGCCAAATTTGAAAAAATACCACATGAATATTCTACCATGGTAGGTATTCAAGAATCAGTACATGAAATTTTAATGAATTTGAAAGAAATTGTATTGAGAAGTAATTTGTATGGAACTTGTAACGCGTGTATTTGTGTCAAGGGTCCTGGGTGTGTAACTGCTCAAGACATCCTCTTACCGCCGGCCAGGAGAAAGGATCCCATTGAGGCGGCTAATCCCAGGCCTAGTGTATACACATGAGGTGTTACGAATTGCATACTATCATAAATGACTAATCCGGCTACTGCCAGCCCGCCGGGAGAGTTTATAAAGAAAAAAAGATCTTTATTCGCATCCTCTATGCTGAGAAATATCATCAGCCCAGCAATGTGATTCCCGGTCTCGTAATCAACTTCTTGGCCTAAAAAGAGGCATCTGCTTCGATAAAGTCCGTTAATTAGGATAGCATTTTTATCCCTTAAGAGAAGAGCCGTACATGCACCTTTTGATGCATACGGTTTAACAAAATTTGCGAAAAAAAGAATCAATGTGTAGATTCCGGCCCTCTTTCTTTTGTTTTTTATGGTGGGACACCCTTTTTCTAATCTAATTTTATAATTTATTCAAGAAGCGTCTTTTTTTCCAGTTTTCAAGAAAGACGCCCTTTCCTTTGTCCCCCTTCCCTCTAAAGAAACAAAATCCATTAAACTTATCGACCTAACTTCTCATTGATGTATGGTTTCACCGAGATCGAATCCCAATCACGATGTCATTTTCTTGTTCCTAATGGACTTCTTCAGTTGTTTTAGGTTTCTGCTCTACTCCGAGTAAAAATAGACCCGATTTCGATTTGCACATACAGCAGGACACATCTTACTAATATAAAACTGCGTCTTTTTCCTACCACTTACTTATTTTTCAATTCATTTCCTATCTTCTTCCAAATATTCGACGTATTTATCCTATTTTTGAGGGTATTAAAAGTTTGTAATTTTGATCTTATTCAAAAGATCTTTTATGATCTATTATATAAGTATTATGAAATTAAGTATTAATTAATAATCATAAATATATTTATTACCAATTGGGTTTTTTCTAAACAGAGTCTGGGTCCTTCATTTTTTTGGTCCACCCAAGCTAACCATAAATTTTTATAAATTAGATTCGAATTGATAATATTGATTTGAATACCCCCCAAAATAGATCTAAGTGTACTTAATTGAACTTCACGATCGAACTTCCTTCACGCTCCAAATTTTTTATAATTCAGTCTTTCTTGGGCAAAATGGGCGATATCTCGATCGGGGGAGACAACGGGAAAATCCCATATAGCCCAAAATATCTGACAAGTCGCACTACAGGTCAACCCAAGAAGCTTCTTCATCTCCGGGAACCCGGAAAGGAACTTTCGGAACACCAATAGGCATAAAAAGCGAGCAACAAAAAACCGCGACCCTGTAAGAAGGTGGAATAAAATAAGGTGTTGTTATCGGCCTTACGCGGCGCGGGATCTTTCATGTGTAAGCGTCGGTCGGACCGCGGCCGCTTTGGTGTGGAAGCGTCAGAATGCCTTGATTGTCTTAATCATATTGTCTTTTATCATCTTTTATCCATAGCTGGGAAAAATTATTACGATAGGTCTTTTGAATGATTAACAACTATGTATTGGTTCATATAAAATGGGATCAACCCCCATTGCGTATTGGTACTTATCGGATATAGAATAGATCTGCTTCTCATTGTTCCTACGAACCCAATTGTTACGTTTTTACTAAAAAAAAAACAAGCATATAACAAATATGAATCCTTTCCCCGTGAGAATCCACTGAAAAGGGGAGGTCCATAGCATAGTTTTTCCAATGCAATAAAGTTACATAGTGTTTATTTTTCGTTGATAAAGGGGTATTTACATGGGTTTGCCTTGGTATCGTGTGCATACCGTCGTATTGAATGATCCCGGCCGTTTGCTGGCTGTCCATATAATGCATACAGCTTTGGTTTCTGGTTGGGCCGGTTCGATGGCTTTATATGAATTAGCCGTTTTTGATCCCTCTGACCCCGTTCTTGATCCAATGTGGAGACAAGGTATGTTCGTTATACCCTTCATGACTCGTTTAGGAATAACCAATTCATGGGGTGGTTGGAGTATCACAGGGGGAACTGTAACGAATCCGGGTATTTGGAGTTACGAAGGTGTGGCCGGCTCCCATATTATGTTTTCTGGCTTGTGCTTCTTGGCAGCTATCTGGCATTGGGTGTATTGGGATTTAGCAATATTTTCTGATGAACGCACAGGAAAACCTTCTTTAGATTTGCCCAAGATCTTTGGAATTCATTTATTTCTTTCAGGGCTAGCTTGCTTTGGTTTTGGCGCATGTCATGTAACAGGGTTGTATGGTCCTGGAATATGGGTGTCCGATCCTTATGGACTAACTGGAGAGGTACAACCTGTAAATCCAGCATGGGGCGTAGAAGGTTTTGATCCTTTTGTTCCGGGAGGAATAGCCTCTCATCATATTGCAGCGGGGACTTTAGGTATATTAGCGGGTCTATTTCATCTTAGTGTCCGTCCGCCCCAACGTCTCTACAAGGGATTGCGTATGGGCAATATTGAAACCGTCCTTTCCAGTAGTATTGCTGCTGTCTTTTTTGCAGCTTTTGTTGTTGCTGGAACTATGTGGTATGGTTCAGCAACTACCCCTATCGAATTGTTTGGTCCCACGCGCTATCAATGGGATCAGGGATACTTCCAGCAAGAAATATATCGAAGAGTTGGCGCTGGGCTAGCCAAAAATCAAAGCTTATCAGAAGCGTGGTCTAAAATTCCTGAAAAATTGGCTTTTTATGATTACATCGGGAATAATCCTGCAAAAGGGGGATTATTCAGAGCGGGTTCAATGGACAGCGGGGATGGAATAGCTGTTGGGTGGTTAGGACATCCTATCTTTAGAGATAAAGAGGGGCGTGAACTTTTTGTACGTCGTATGCCTACTTTTTTTGAAACATTTCCGGTTGTTTTGGTAGACGGAGACGGAATTGTTAGAGCCGACGTTCCTTTTAGAAGGGCAGAATCGAAGTATAGTGTTGAACAAGTAGGTGTAACCGTCGAGTTCTATGGTGGCGAACTCAATGGAGTCAGTTATAGTGATCCTGCTACTGTTAAAAAATATGCTAGACGTGCTCAATTAGGTGAAATTTTTGAATTAGATCGCGCGACTTTGAAATCGGATGGTGTTTTTCGTAGCAGTCCGAGGGGCTGGTTTACTTTTGGGCATGCTTCGTTTGCTCTGCTCTTCTTCTTCGGGCACATTTGGCATGGTGCTAGAACCCTCTTCAGAGATGTTTTTGCTGGTATTGACCCGGATTTGGATACTCAAGTGGAATTTGGAGCATTCCAAAAACTTGGAGATCCAACTACAAGAAGACAAGCAGTCTGATACAGGATTTCTCTGTTATTTTTTTTTCTGTATTTTGTTGATTTCACATAGGTTAACCGAAAAATCTTCTTCGCCTTTTCTTTGACTCTTTCTTTTTCTTTATCGGAGAGATAATCTCAAATAAATAGGTACGGAAGTTATAATTGTAAGTAAAGCACGATCGAATTTATGGAAGCATTGGTTTATACATTCCTCTTAGTCTCCACTCTAGGGATCATTTTTTTCGCTATCTTTTTTCGAGAACCGCCTAAAATTAAAACTAAAAAGACGAAATGATTTTTGATTGTATCAATTGAAGTAATGAGCCTCCCAACATCGGGAGGCTCATTACTTCAACTAGTCCCCGTGTTCCTCGAACGGATCTCTTAATTGTTGAGAGGGTTGCCCAAAAGCAGTATATAAGGCATACCCCGTAAAACTTACAAGTAAACCAGATATAAAGATGGCGACTAGGGTTGCTGTTTCCATTATTATATAATTTCAAGAAAAAAAAATGGATCTCTGAAAAAAGCGTTTATTTACAACGGAATGGTATACAAAGTCAACAGATCTCAATTAATACAAAATAGGATGTATGGCTACACAAACTGTTGAGGATAGTTCTAGAGCTAGACCAAAAAAAACAGGTTTAGGGGGGTTATTGAAACCATTAAATTCAGAATATGGTAAAGTAGCTCCTGGGTGGGGAACTACCCCTTTGATGGGTCTTGCAATGGCTCTATTTGCGGTATTCTTATCTATTATTTTGGAAATTTATAATTCTTCCGTTTTATTGGACGGAATTTCAATGAATTAGATTCACAATAACCGCGAATTCTTAACTTTTTCAATACAAAATCAAGCATTTCGGTTTTGGATTTTTATCTCATTCTTTTTTTTTGTTATTGGTAGTTCGATCGTGGAATTTCTTTCTGTATTTCCGGAATATGAGTGTGTGACTTGTTATAATGGATCTTATTGATAGTACAGAGAGTGGGTCTGTCATCTTGATAGAGATGGTTTTACCTCGTCGGATATTCATTCTCGTATCTGGAGCACGGAATAGATGAAATAGATCAACAAAAATATATATATATATATTCACTATGATTCCTACTTAATATTCACACCCCGTGACCGGATTCAAAAAAAATTTCCAAAGAGTTAAAAATCGAAATATTTTTCTTTTCTTTTGAAACCCTCCCTGTTTTATTTTGATCCAAGTAAAAAACTTTCTTTGGATTTTTAGTCATTATATCTATCATTCAATAAGTGATGATCCAATGGTTCTTACTCAGGGAATCTTTGCATTTCGTTTGAAGTTTTATTGAATCATCGCGGTTCGAGTATGAATCTGGGGTTTCCATCGATTCTTAGGGTCTTAACAAGAGAATTCCTATCATTAATAAAGAAAACAAGAGTAAAGCTGCATTGCACAAAAAAACAAATCAAAGAAATAGGTAAATAGAAGATTCAAGAGGCCTGGAGCGATCAACTGAGCTGACTTGAAATTTTGGCATTATGACCACAAAAAAGAGCTTTCGGATTTTGGATTTTGACTCTTTCGTATTTTCCCAGAAGTGATAGGGGGTTGATTACGAAGTTTCAAACTTTCTATTCCATATCCCCTGTAACCAAAGCCATTTTTGGGTTTTTTGTTTGAGCTGTACGAGATGAAATTCTCATATACAGTTCTCAGAGGGGGAGTCCCTGCGGTTTACCTATCTCAATAAAGTCTATGATTGGTTCGAAGAACGTCTCGAGATTCAGGCGATTGCGGATGATATAACTAGTAAATATGTTCCTCCTCATGTCAACATATTTTATTGTCTAGGGGGAATTACGCTTACTTGTTTTTTAGTACAAGTAGCTACGGGATTTGCTATGACTTTTTACTACCGACCGACAGTCACTGAGGCTTTTGCTTCTGTTCAATACATAATGACTGAAGCTAACTTTGGTTGGTTAATCCGATCAGTTCATCGATGGTCGGCAAGTATGATGGTCCTAATGATGATCTTGCACGTATTTCGTGTCTATCTCACAGGTGGTTTTAAAAAACCTCGCGAATTAACTTGGGTCACAGGCGTGGTTCTAGCTGTATTGACCGCATCTTTTGGTGTAACTGGGTATTCCTTACCTTGGGACCAAATTGGTTATTGGGCAGTCAAAATTGTAACAGGCGTGCCGGACGCTATTCCTGTAATAGGATCTCCCTTGGTAGAGTTATTACGAGGAAGTGCTAGTGTGGGACAATCCACTTTGACTCGTTTTTATAGTTTACACACTTTTGTATTACCTCTTCTTACGGCCGTATTTATGTTAATGCATTTCCTAATGATACGTAAGCAAGGGATTTCTGGTCCTTTATAGAAAATATAGACCCTAGATATTTGTAATCAAGCATTTCTCACTTGAGGAGGAACAATAGCATTTCATTGCTACAAATATGGATTATTGAAAAGAATAAGACATGTATTTGGATATTTCCCTTCAACTAGAACTATTTGTGTCAAATAACGAATACTATATTGTATAGTTGAAGGGAATTCTCCGAAGAGAAAATGGATTATGGGAGTGTGTGACTTGAACTATTGATCGGGCCGCGCAGATGGATATATGCCCTTACTTATCTGCCACATTGAAATTTACAACCAAATGTGTCTTTGTTCCAACCACCCCGTATAAGCCCCATCCAGAGGATAGGCTGGTTTGTTTGAAGAGAATCTTTTCCATGATCTAGTATCATACATATCCGGCCATATCGTACATGAACAGGCTCCGTAAGATCCATAGAATAAGTGATGGGCCCTAAGACAGATTTTGTTTTAGCTATTTGACTTACGTAATAGTATAGAAATGCAGCCATTTCCTCTGCATCAACCTGATTTAGGATACTATCGGAGTGAAACAAGGGGTCTAAAGAAGAGCAGAGGTTAGACTCTATTAGTAACAAGTAAATCCTTTGTATGGAATGGAAATTTTTGGGTTGGGGATCAAGGAAAATTGCAAGGTCTGAGACAACCCAGAAGGCGCTTGATTAGGATGCACTTTGTAAGCTTACTTGGGTAATTATGCCTTTGCTTGCATGGTATTTCATCACCTGGACGCTGTTGCGACTTGCGCATTGCAGGGTGTTATGTACACTTGGTACTTGTAGCATTGCAGGTAGTAATGTACTTGTCACTTGGCCTTTGACATGTAGCAGTGTCGTCTTGACGTAGCAAGACTTAAGTTTATACCGTCTCTTAGTTCCACTCTAAGGCGACGTTGTTGCAAGATACTTCTTGCTGATTTTGTTGTTTTGGCGTTATATTGTAAAGATCAAGATAACATTATACAAGACTCGACTTGTAAGTTTGATGAGTTTTGTACAAGTTTTGCTTTTATAAGCGTATAACATGAAGCTATCCTTTTTCAGGCATAAGTCTTCATGGTGTATGAACCCTTAAGAGAGTATACATACTTTTAGTGTGTGGGGTTGTCGTCTATTAAGAGGATTTCTGCCACAGTGGGGTGATCAGTCCCATAATGTATTTGCCGCATCCTGTTTTTATTCAGGGAATGGCTATGAACATGAGGATTTGCCCAGAGGATTTCACAACATGCCATTTTTTAGAAGTAAACATGGGGTTTGCCCTTTTGAAGAGGATGTCGCAACATGTTACTTTTGATAGATGTGAACATGGGGTTTGTCCCTACAAGGAGGATATTGCACCATGTCACTTTTAGAATAGGTTTTGGTTTTCTTCCAAGGCATTGTATGTTGTTGACGTTGTTCCTGAGAGAACGTCTTCTTGAGATAGACGCCGTTATGGATGAGAAACAAACTCCTTGTTGGTGTAGATATTAGGTATGTTGGCGTTGTATGCCATAAATCCCTCCTTGAACATAATGCTTAGCTTTTATTGTTGAAGTAAATATTATGTGCATAGGTTACTACTTGGCATAATTCCAATGTAGTAATCATAGTGTAGTATGTACCTACGAACAGAGTTGCGCTTTGTCAGATAGTTGCAATGTTTACAAGTTTGCAAAAATATGGAGTTATGAAATTTTCTTTTTAGTAATGCATATAATAGATAAAGTAAAGAAGTCTGATACGAGGACTCCTTGTTTGTGCAGGAAACTTCCCTAAGTGCGGACGCGATAGGTGCGGATCGTGACAGTTGCGCATATGTCGGGAGCGGAGCTTTTCCAAGTATCACCCGCTATATGTGATTGTGAATATGTATGTATGAACAGTGACTATGCATTATTGTATGCGTCCTCTAGTTGATACGCGTTGATGCCTCCTTAGCATGATGTACATGCCTATATATGATCATTGCTTGGTGTTTCCTTCTTAGAAGGATGGTACCGCGTGTTCTTGCAATTATTCGTTTCGTCACTTCGGTGGAATGCCGAGCACTTGTCAGCTTGGTACCCCCCAAGTCGCTTGGCAGTCGTACCGCTGTTTCCTGATGGTTTCTATTACTTCCTCTTCTGATAGTGATGCGCCTACTCGGACCATCCTTTCTGGCTCATCTATCTTGATTTCTTGTAATGCTTCAACAAGAGCAGGACGTGCATGATCTACCCTTGGGTTTTCATCAATGACGGGAATTCCGCTATTGTTTGTCTTGACATTATGTTGGAGTGCAACCTTGTAGTAGTCTTTTGATAGCTGCTGATCTCCCTTTATTTCACCAATTCCTGCCTTTGTTGGAAACTTGATCTTTTGGTGTGATGTTGACGCTTATCATACCCCACTTGTTCATGGTTGTATACCCTAGGATTCCATTATATGTGTCAAGCTTTTCTACGATCACGAACGGAACGCCGATTTGGAGTTGTTGCTCTCCTTCTCCTATTGCGCATTGCGCGGTGTTGAACTTAATGTGCTGGTTTTGCGATGTATGCTTCATGTGTTCACTTTCAAGGGGCCTGGGTTTATTTGATGTGTTTCTTCATACACTTGTGACTCTTCCCGAGGTTGTGTCTGTATGAAGATTGTGCACATGGTTGAGAGATGTTATACTGGTGGAATCCTCATTTTCTCCTTTGTTTTGGCCGAAGATTAGGTTTCACTGTCGGCGTACGTTTTGAGTGGTACGATCCTTCTTGTGTTCTTGACAAGGGTAAACTTGCTGGATGTTGGAAATAATTCTCTAACTCTTTTCTCGTGATGGGTTTGGCACAACCGTGCGTATAACATAGGACCGTATCCTGAATTCCTATCTTCCACAATGTTGATGACGTTGTCACTTGGGTGATGCCCGTCTTGTTTATTATTGCAGCACGATTTTTAGTCTTGTGCGTATAGAATGCTTGAGGCTCCGTTGCATGGGGGATGTTGTATGGCCTAAGCCGTTTGTTGTTCCTAGTGTGATAGCTTGTGTTGTTGACGCAATTAATATGTGCGTAGTTGTTACTTGGCGTTATTCCAAGGTAGTATGCATGATATAGTAATGTACCTACGAAAGTAGATTTAACCTTCATTAGATATTTGGAGTTCGTACAATGGATTACAGGAAGGCGTCTACTGATCGCTCCTTTTGAAAAGTACTAAGGCTAATAAACATAAGTTGTACATAATCTAAGAAGACTTAAAGTAGATATGCAAAAATGGAGATAAAGGGATTGATGATGTGTTTGACGTCTTCATAGGTGATTTGTCGGCAAGTTGATTCTACCACGTGCCACATAGCTCCTTAGTGCATCTAGCGTGTTGAGCTCTTCAATCTCCACCTTTGTGGATGAACAAATGTTGGTGTTATGCCCCCAGTTTTATGGTGCTTGCATCGTTCTTCAACGTTCTTGCCAAGGAAGGCAGTCATTGGCTCAAGTGGACGGTGAAGTTTGTTTTCCGAGAGTTTGAAATTTAATTTCTCCACCTTCGTGCTCCAAAGACTGTATAAGTTGTCATAATTGGTTCCATGAATGACGTTTTTTTTCCCGCGGTTAGCGAGAGGTGGATTATCATTCGCCTTTTCTTTTATTTTGCCTTTTCCTGAAGACTCCTCATGAGACTTCTTTTGATGCTTATTTCCTTGGTCGATATACTTCTTCATTTCTCCTTTTAAGATTAAGCTGTTTACATGAAACCTTAATCCAACACAGCTTTCCGTCTCATGGCCATACACTTCGTGATTTTCACACCATTTGCTTTCATCTTTTCCCAATGGGCCCTTGTGGAAATTAGAGGGCTTTGTCCACAGCTTGTTCTCCTTTATCTCTTTCAAGATGACGGACAGCGGTGTGTTCAATGGAACACATTTGGCGAGATTGGTCTTTTTGAGCCTTTGGACGTCTAACTGGAATGGCCTCTTTTGTTGCGGTTGTCTCTTTTCCCAGGAAGCGTCTATCTTTTTCTCAATTATTGCCTTCAAGGTTCTTGTTGTAAGCCCCGTGATATCATCGTCATTAACAGGATTTTTCCGTCCCTCCTTGTGACGGATGTCAGCATCGTCTTGGCTTGTCCTCGTGGAAGAACCTTCCTTGTGTATTTTTGAGCGGGAGGTTGGAGGTTGTTTCCATGCCCCTTCTTGGTGTTGTGCTACCACATACGGGTTGTATGACCGTGCAGCTCCTTGCCTTGGTTGTTGGTACCTTCCGTGTATTGCCCCCTATTCTTTGGTGCGGTGTGTCTTGATGACTTGTGACTCGGGACTTTGTTCTTGTCTCCTCGACTTGTCCGTTGATTGGAGGCAGAGGTGGTGGTGGCGGGGCATATCCTTGGTTCCTTAACATCTTTCGGAATGCAAGCAGCTCTTCGAGCGCGGTCATCATGGTAGGAGTGACATGTGGTGGCGGGTTGACACCTTTGTATTGGAGGACTCCTTGGTCGTACTATGCGAAGGATGCACTTCTTGTTGGCATGAAGAAAGCATTGGATGTGGCAACAGGCATGTGGGAGGATCCAAGTCGACTTCTTGTCGGCTTCTGCGTGGTTATGACCAAGGCGTCGTAGTACGCAATGTGCTCTTTGTCATTTGATGAAAAACCAATGACATCTTCAAAGGCGGCATCCTGTATGACGGCCTCCTTTATGTCGACATATTCCATATTGGTATCATGGGACTTGTGCATTGTCTTTACAACGTACACTTCTTGCTCATATGACTTCTCGCTTTCAGCATCAAAGTCTCCATGGATCATATGTACGTTTGCCATCTTTTCCGGATGGGATGCAATGTATGTTGTATTTTGTACTTTAAGGCCATGCTGTGCGGAAGGCACACTGCTTGTTGGCATGGAAGATGCAGCGAACATATCTTTATGCATGTGCAAATGATCCTGCTGACTTGTTGCCTGCTTCTGTTTGTTGGCTGTTGTTTTCTTCCAACGAACATGATTTCTTCTTTCTTCCGGTGGGCTGACGTCATCAGGAAGAGGTTGCTTGCGTGCCATAGCTTGCTGCTGCACTCTGTCAGCTGGCATCCCGTATGGGAACTCTTCATTGATCCCCGTCCTTCGCTCGAACTCGTGTGCTGATGCATTATTCTGAACTTCAGGACCGTGTTGTGCGGAAGGCACGGATGAGGCGGTAGACTCTGCGTCTGGAATGTGAGAAGGTCCTGGTTGGCTTCTTCTCGGCTTTGGCTTGCTTGCACCCGCCTTCTTCGTTCGTCTTCCTGTCATAGCTTGTGGTATGGAACGGCTTTTTGTTCGAATCACGTTGACGGCGCCAAATGTTAAGTTTGTTTCCACTTGGGTAACTTCGGGCTTCTCTCCCACGAACGGGCTCTGGATGTGTGCACAGGAACGGGTATCTGTCTGTATGCTGCGAACCTTGAGACACGATCCTCGAACCAGTCTTCAACTTCCCGAATTTGACCTCTCGAACTCCGGGTCCTGCACAAGGGGCAGTAACCAGCGTGGAAGAGGGGGGAAAGCTGGTTGGGCCCTCTCCGACGCTCAAGTCATAATCTTTTAGAGAGAGAAAGTCTTTAGAGAGAAGTCAGAGCTCGAAAAGCCAGAATGAGAGAGTTGTTCAAAATGGGAGACCTAGGTCCCTATTTATAGGAAACTAAAGGATCGTGCCCGGTTTTGTACGGTTTGATGCCGGTTTAAAGGAAAACGTATACCGTCATCAAGGGGGGCTATGCGCGCACTGACTTCTCATACTTGGCAAAATAATCGGGATAAGCGCGCGGAGCATGTCGGTAATCCGGACCTATCCGGATTGTCTAGGAATCCGGACTGGGTCCGGATTGCCTTAGCAATTCGAACCGGCCCGGATTGCCTTAGGGCAATCCGGAAGTCCCCCGGTCCGGGTACTGCGCGTACTCCGGACCGTTATGGACTTGGGAGTCTGCGGAAGAGTTCTTTTGCGAGGCCCGAAATGTAAATACGAACCCGAATTGGACAGATATCTAACATAGCCATGCTTTGCACTCGGCCAGACATCTGTTACGCTGTGGGCCTAGTAGCAAGATTCCAATTAGACCCTGGCTATCGACATTTAAAAGCTGTAAAGCGGATCATATGATATCTGAAAGGTACTGCCGACTACGTACTGTGCTATGAGGGCAGGAAGTTAGAATTGACCGGATTCAGTGACGCCGACCATGGTGGTGATCCGAATGATCGTAAGTCCACCACAGGAGAAGTGTTTCTCCTTGCTGATGCCGCCATTTCATGGACGAGAAAGAAGAAATCATGTGTCGCGTTGTCTACGATGAAATAGAATTCATAGATCTCTCTAAAAAAATGCACAGAAAGCGATCTGGCTGAAAAGGCTTCTTACTGCGCTGCTTGATGGCGATGTTGGGAGTAAACTTGTGAAGGTGTTCTCTGACAGTCAAGCAGCGATTGCGGAAGTAAAGAATTATAGAGTGTAGTATACACTCACTCTTAGTTGCATACATAGTTGCATACATAGTAGCATACATAGGGCAAGTGTAGACACTTACAAATGATTGTATACACCCGGCCACTAGTAAACCTAGCATAGTCCTAGTTGGTGAGCCTAGTCTCACTTAGTATATATAGTGTACTCTTTAGCTTGTAATCCCTAATCATCAATGAAGTATGATTCAAGCTTATATGGTATCAGAGCCATCCCTAATGGCGGCATGCCCATCTAGTTGAAGAAGATCAAATTTCTTCAACATTGGCCTTCAAAGTTCACCTTGCTCTTGTATAGCCTTACAAGATAAGATTCGTGGATCCTCATCTCAACTTGAAATTTCCATTTCTTGAACAAGAATGGATGTCAAGTAAGTATAATTTCAAGAAATCACACCACTACACAAAGCTGAGCATAGACTAAAGATAGCCAACATGTCTTAGTCCTAGTTTGCTTAGTTCTTGTTGATTTCAGCCTTGTTGAGCTGATTGCGTGATTGTTCTTGATATAATCTGGGATTTGTTTTGTTTCCCTGGATTTGGGTATGAATTTTGAGCTTGTTCAAGCTGCGCATACTACTTGGAAGTTGTGATTTCACTACGTTACATCGTTTGCATACAGTTTGCTCGGCTGAGGAGTCATTGTGTCTTCTTTGAGTTTTCACTCCATATCTTGAAGAATTCAGAGCTTTCTTCAATGGAGGATTGATCCTAATCCATTCATAGTGATTTGTGAACATTGAACTTGGAGCAATTTGTTGCGGATTGTACGGATTGTACTGAAGAGTGAGCTGGAATTTGTCTTACTCTCAACAAACTTGGTGTGCTAGTTTTGTTGCTAGTGCATACCTTGTGTGCGTTTTCTTTGGAATCCTTTACAT
This sequence comes from Clarkia xantiana subsp. parviflora, assembly GCA_036873135.1. Taxonomy (NCBI): domain Eukaryota; kingdom Viridiplantae; phylum Streptophyta; class Magnoliopsida; order Myrtales; family Onagraceae; genus Clarkia; species Clarkia xantiana. The sequence continues at coordinate 9,541,352 of JAPTYO010000012.1, read as the reverse complement.
CTGAATTTCCCCTTCTTTGAATCTTCAAACTCTTTGTGTTAATTTTCTTGCAAGATGGCTCAGGAAACCAATGTTGATGATCCCCTATACATTCACCTCTCAGACACCACTGGCCATATGCTCATTCCTTTTCAACTTCAAGAAACATCCAACTATCATGTTTGGAGCACCTCAATCAGAGAAGGCTTATTAGTGAAGAATAAGCTTGGTTTTATAGATGGCACATTCACAAGATTGGATGTTGGTGTCAATGATAGGCTGAGATGGGATAGGGCAAATGCAATTGTCAAGGCATGGTTAAGGAACACTGTGGCCAAGGATATGGTCAATGGCTTGATCTACAATCCTACAGCTTCTTCCATTTGGAATGACCTAAAGGAGATGTTTGACAAAGTGGATGGCACTCAAATCTTCCAATTGACAAGGGATATTTACCAAACTTCTCAAGGTGTACTCTCTATCACTGAATACTTTGCCAAGATGAAGCAACTATGGGATGCTCTTGCTTCCATTGATGATTTGGTTCTCCAATGTATTGGGGACATTGCCATTGTCAATGAACACAAAGAGAAGCAGAAGTTGATGGCATTTCTCTTGGGGCTAAATGATTCCTATGGACACATTAGGAGCAACTTGCTTATGAGGCAGCCTCTTCCCATTCTTAGCATTGCCTTCTCTGTATTAGTACAAGAAGAGAGCCAAAGGACCATCTCTGGTTCCATTGGTGATGTGGGTGAGGCAACAGCCTTATTCACTGGGAAGAATCCATCTTATGGAGGAGGTAGAGAAAATGGAAGAGGATATGCAAGGGGTAGAGGCTTTGGAAGAGGCAATGGCATTGGAAGAGGCAGAGGCAACTTCAATGCTTCAAGTGGCAAACCACTTCCTACTTGCGCCTATTGTGGCAAGAGGGGTCACAATGAGGATGTTTGCTACACCAAGCATGGCTACCCATATGATCATCCAATCCATCAAAACAATCCAAATGCTCCTAAGAGGAATTGGAACTCAGCAAACATTGTTGAAGATGGTGGAACCTCAAGTGCAATTGAACATGTGGCAGCCAAAGACAAGAGGATCTTCCATGGCACAGCTGACAAAAGGATTCAACATGTTGCTGCCCATGATGATCATTTTGATCATACACCTCTATGCTTTGAAGATGTGGATCAAGCTCATGTCAACATGGCAGGTATATCTAGTGATCCTATGGTTTGGATAGTTGACTCAGGTGCAACTAACTGATGGGTTTCGCTATGGCCGTTAGGCCCTTTAACGGTGAGTAAACGGTGAATAGGCCCAATGGGCCCTAGAAGGGGTCAAGAAGACCAATGCGGAGGGTCCCGATGAGAAAAGTCCCGATGGTGAAGAGTCCCGACAGAGTCGGTCCCGATAGGCGAGCCGGGCGCTCCCGATGAGATGCCTTTAAGTAGGCCTCGATGATGAATCCCTGAGAATGTTGGCCCTGTCACGATGACGAGGGGCCCCGAGCGGTGACACAATGAGATAACTCTGGAGTCCCCGATACTGGTCGGGACTTGCTATCAGAGGTTGAGGCCGAGATACGCGCAGTGTGGCCGAGATAGGCGAGATCATGGCCGAGATAGGTGGGATCGTGGCCGAGATACGCGGAGCGTGGCCGAGATAGGCGAGATCATGGCCGAGATAGGCTGGATCGTGGCCGAGATATGCGAGATCGTGGGCTAACTGCCCCAGCGGCTCACCAGGTAACTGAGGTAGCTCTTCTCCTATAAAAGGGCAGAAGTTACCTCAGATCGATACATTTTGAATACTAAGACTCTTGCTTGCCGGTTTATTGAGATTATTGAGACACTCATTTAAGCATCAGAGAGGGATTCTGGGTCACCGCCCGGTCTATCCCCTCTTGCAGGATTACGTGGAGCGAAGGAGTTCGGATCGCCGTCAAGACCGTACCGGAGTTCCAACCGTGATCCAACATTGGCGTCGTCTGTGGGAAATGCAACGAAAAGCAACAATGACCTCTACTCGTTTAATGGCGGCTGGCAAGCAGAGAAAGCAAGGACAATCTGGTGGTTCCCGTCACCCTGCTGGAACACTGAATTCGCTACCGGAGCGTGCTGAGGACCAAAATCTCCCTGCTGAGGTTTCCAGAACAGGGGGACACAACGAAGTTCCTGAGGATACGGCTAGACACCAAGGGGATAGAGAGGAGGATGCTCCCGATGCTCCTCCGAACGCGGACCTAGCAAAGGCTGTGGCAGATGCCATGTCGATGTTCTTAGAGGCCATGGAGGCTCTCCTAGAGCGAAGAGAGGCTGCCAAGAGAGAGGAGGAGGTGCCTCCGCCAAGGGAGGTTCAGAATCCACAGGAGACTCGACCCAGAAACCAGGACAATGGCAAGGAACCCACTCAGTCGGAGCGATTTGTGATTGATGGGCCAGGACCAGTGCAGCATAGGACCATTCCCCTTAATGGTCCCATCACCCCCGACCAAGTGGTGAAGATCGTGAACATCTGCATGGGGGACCAGAAGCCGATGATGTCGGAACTGAGGGATCGATCCACTCATCCCTTTGTTCCCCGACTGATAAACACCCTCGCCCCGCCAGGGCTGGGGATCCCCACGATTAAGGAGTATGATGGCCAAGGAGATCCAGTTCGCCACGTCCAGAAGCACCTCATGGCCTGTCTAGGAAGGGCCCCGAATGACGATAGTGTGTGTGTGCTGTTCCCAGGTACACTCGGGGAAAGGGCCCTTACATGGTTCTTCAGCCTGCCCCCAGGATGCATCTCCAGCTGGGCCGATATACACGACCGCTTTATCCAGCAGTACCAGGGTCGTTGACGCCTCTTGAAGAGCGTGAGGTCCCTCGCCCAGGTGGTGCAGAGGCCCGACGAATCGCTGGCGCATTATTACCAGCGGTACACTGCCAGTGTGGCTGAGATCGATGAGGAGATATCGGAGGGAGAGACTATTCGTACCTTCCTTCGGAACCTGACAGCCCCCTATAGTTCCGACTTGATGCACAGCGTGGCTGAGAAGGCTGTGTGGAATATGGAAGCACTGCAGAAGAGAGTGAAGCAGCAAATCGACGTGCAAGAGTCGAAGATAGCTGCTGGAGAGCTGGATCCTCCAAAGTCAAATAGGGGGAAGCAGTCGCTCAAGCCGTTGGACGACCATAAGCGGAAGGATAAATCCGAAGGCAGTCGGAGTCGAGGTCGTTCTGATCGAAGGGAGGACAGACGTCCCCCGAGGAAGGACAAACGGGAGGACTTTCACATTCCTCTCAACAGTTCCATGGCTGAGGTGTTAATGGTGATGGATCGACATGGTATCTCTAGGTACCCCCCGAAGAAGGAAGGAGAATTCTTGGGATCCCGCACCGATCGTTACTGTCGGTTCCACCGCGCCAGCGGTCACGACACTAACCATTGTCGGGAGTTGAAGAAGGAGATTGAAAAGCTCATCCAGAAGGGGAAGCTTAAGGAGTTTGTGGCTGAGAGACGGTGTCGTTCCCGCTCCCGATCTCGATCGCGGTCTCGTTCCCGATCCCGCGATCGGTCCCCGAAGAAGAAGAAGTCGGAGCCAGAGTCTTCTGGTGCCCGTAAGGAGAAGCGGGGCACCATCAATGTAATTCACAGAGGATTTGCCGCAGGAGGTGACACCACAGCCTCTCGAGAGGTCTATGCCTCTAGAATTTCTGCTGCTGTGGTGCTGGGTAAGAGGTCCCGATCCTGGACCGCGAAGGAAGAGATGGTGATTTCCTTTTCAGCGGAGGACCTGATAGGAGTGGAGACTCCACATGATGACGCTTTGGTCATGACCCTAGACGTGGATGGATACGAAATGAAGCAAATTTTGATCGACGGAGGGAGCTCTTCCGATATTCTGTTTATGGATGCACTGGAAGCCATGGGAAAAACGAAGAAGGATCTGAAGCAGGTGAACTTCCCGATGGTTGGGTTCTCTGGTATTACCTCCTATCCGCTGGGAATGATCACCTTACCAGTGGAGTTCGGTAGCGGGTGGAAATTGAGTCCGCAGGAACTGACAATGCGATTATTGGGAGAACTACCATCAACCCGCTGATGGCTGTTGCCTCGACGGTTCACCAGAAGATGAAGTTCCCGACTGACCATGGAGTCGGGGAGGTCAAGGGCGACCAGGTGGCCTCCAGGAAGTGCTATGTTAATGCCACCCGAAGGAAAATACGGGAGGCTATGACCATCCTCCAGACTGATGCTGATCCCAGAGAGGAGTTTGGGCGTCCCGCCCCTATGAAGGATTTGAAGGAGGTCGAGATTGACGGACCTCAGAGGAAGGTGAAAATCAGGTCCGCCTTGTCCGACGAGAGGGTCCGAGAACTGATTGAGCTGTTGAAGGAGTTCAAGGAGCTGTTTGCCTGGTCCCAAAGTGACATGCCAGGAATCAGCCCCGATGTGATTGTGCACGAGTTGAAGATTGATCCCGCGATCAAGCCTATCGCGCAGAAAAGGCGTCCGATGGGCGCGGACAAGAGGATTGCGATCCAGCAGGAGTTGGGCAGGTTGCTCGACGCTGGGTTTATCAAGGAGCTCCGATTCCAGACCTGGGTCGCCAACCCAGTCCTGGTGAAGAAGAGCAATGGGAAATGGCGGATGTGTGTTGATTTCCGCGACTTGAATAAGGCTTGCCCGAAGGACTGTTACCCGCTTCCGAGAATCGACCAATTGGTGGATGCCACGTCGGGACATGAATTGCTGAGCTTCATGGATGCTTACTCGGGCTATAATCAGATCAAGATGGCTAAGGAGGATGCCCCCCACACTGCCTTTTATGCTGATAGTGACATCTATCACTACGATGTCATGCCCTTTGGATTGATCAATGCCAGGGCAACCTATCAAAGGATGGTGAACAAGCCGTTTGGGGACATGCTGGGGAAAACCATGGAGGCTTACGTGGACGATATGCTGGTGAAGTCCCGACAGGCTGATGATCATGTTCACAACCTAGCCACGGCGTTTGAGCGGATGAGGCTTCATCAGGTTCGCTTGAACCCGACCAAGTGTGCCTTCGGAGTGCATTCAGGGAAGTTTTTGGGCTTTATGGTAAGCCAGAGAGGAATTGAGGTGAACCCCGAGAAGCTGAGGGCAATCGAGGAGATGCAGTCTCCGATAAATCATCGGGAGGTGCAAGTGCTGAATGGCCGACTGGCTGCAATGAATCGCTTCCTGTCCAAGGCAAGTGACTGATCTATGCCGTTTTTTGAAGTTCTGAGGGCCAACAAGAAGTTTGAGTGGACTTCCAAGTGTGAAGAGGCGCTCCAGGCACTCAAGCAGCACCTTTGCACCCTCCCGCCATTGGCGAAACCGATCCCAGGCGAGCCGCTTTATCTATATTTGGCTGTTTCTGAGTTTGCTATTAGCTCTGTGTTAGTGAAGATTGTCGAGGGTAATCAAGTCCCCGTGTATTATGTAAGCAAGGCGTTTGCCAAATCTGAAATGAATTATCCCGCCGTTGAGAAGTATCTCTTTGCGTTGATCATTACTGCTCGGAAGTTGAGGCCTTACTTCCATGCGCATGAGATTACTGTGTTGACGAATCAACATATGAAGCATTTTTTGAACCGACCTGATGCGTCGGGGAGATTAGTGAAATGGGCAGTCGAGCTTAGTGAGTTCCGCATTCACTTTGCTCCGAGAACGGCTATTAAGGGCCAGGCGTTGGCGGATTTCATAGCAGAGTCTACAGCTCCCGATCTAGAAGAAGCGGGCCCTGTAGATGGGGCAACTATGGGGGCGATAGCAGAGCAACCAGAAATGGCAGAGCAATCAGAACAGCCAAATGAAGAAAATACTTGGGAAATGTACACGGATGGCTCTTCGAGTTCAGACGGATCAGGAGCAGGGTTCGTGTTGATACCACCAGGCGGGGGTGAGCCCCTTCGATATGCTTTGGCCTTAAATTTCAGGGCCACCAACAACGAAGCTGAGTATGAGTCTCTTATCACAGGCCTCAAAATTGCCAAAGGTACGGGAGTTGGTCACTTACGGGTGAAATGTGACGAGGGCCTGATTGTGAATCAAGTCCAAGGACGATATGAGGCGAAGAACCCGATGATGAGAAAGTACCTTCGCGAGGTGCAAGTCTTGAAGGAGAGCTTCAAAAGTTTCGACATCGAGGCAATCCCGAGGGAGGAAAACGCGGAAGCGGATGCCTTGAGCAAATTTGCCTTGGGGGCACCCCTAGAGGAAAATCGGAAGGTGCACTTTTTGGAGAAGGTGATCTTATCGACCACCGACACATCGGAGGTGTGTGCCATTGAAGCAGGGTCGGAGGAGGAACCCACTTGGATGACCCCGATAGTCGCGTATCTGACTACGGGGGCAGTCCCTGATGATGGAGTACTAGCTGACAGGATACGTCGGATCGCGGTTAATTATGTGGTAGTGGACAATCAGCTGTATAAAAAGGGGTGGTTCTCGACTCCTTACTTGAAATGTGTGGCTGAGCCCGACACAAATCGGATCCTTAGGGAGGTGCAGGAAGGGGTCGCGGCTTGTCATGAAGGGGCCCGATCCATTACGAGGAAAGTGCTGAATTTGGGCTATTACTGGCCTTCGATGAGCAAGGAGGCGACGGTGTTAGTCCGATCCTGTGACGCGTGCCAGAGTTCGTGGCTCCGGCTGCTAATCTGACGTCCATCAAGAGTGCTTGGCCCTTCGCGCAGTGGGGTATCGACTTGGTGGGACCCCTCCCACAAGCACAAGGTCAGTGTAAGTATTTGCTTGTGGCTATCGATTATTTTTCGAAATGGATAGAAGCTAGGGCATTGGCCAAGACGACGGGGAACCAAATTTTCAAGTTTCTCCAGACCCATATTATATCCAGATACGGGATTCCTAAGGTGTTGATCAGCGATAATGGTCCACCGTTTAACGAGGCTCAAGTGAAGGAGTATCTGGAGGAGTTGAATATCGAGCATCGGACAGCCTCTGTCCATCATGCTCAGACTAATGGCCAGGTGGAGTCAGCCAATAAAATCGTGATGGATGGCCTGAAGAAGAGGGTCTATGCCTTGAAGGGCAAATGGCTGAACGAGCTTGAAAACGTGCTTTGGGCTGTTAGAACGACACCCAAACGATAAACTGGGGAGACTCCGTTTGGCCTTGTTTATGGCACGAAGGCCGTTGCTCCCGTGGAGATAGCTGTGGCGTCCCATCGGACGAGGTACTACGAGCCTTTGACGAATGATGAAATGAGACGTCTGGAATTGGACTTGCTCGAGGAAAAGAGGCGGGAAGCCGATGAAGTCCAGGCTCGAATGCGTTTGGCGACGGCCAGATATTACAATCGGCGAGTTAAGTCCCGACAGATCTTCGTCGGGGAGCTGGTCTGGCGTCGGAACGAGTTCACCCTTTTGGATCGGATCAACAAGATGTCACCAAAATGGGAAGGACCTTATAAGATCGTGGGGATGCCAGCTCCAAATGCGTACAAGTTGGAAAACCTCGATGGCAGAGTATTGAAGCATTCTTTCAGTGGCGAACACTTGAAGAAATGTCATGCTTGATGAAAAGTCGTCTTTAGTGGTGCCCAATGAAAAGTCGACTTAAGTGGTGCCCGATGTAAAATCGCCTTAAGTGGTTTAAGTTGTTTATCGTTTGATTCGATGTAAGCAAATTTTCTGCCATCAATAAATAAAGAGGTTGCTTCCGATCAGATTATTCTTAGATTTATTCTAAGTGTTGTTGAGTCGCCTTAAGTGGTGCACGAGGAAAAGTCGCCTTAAGTGGTGCACGAGAAAAAGTCGCCTTAAGTGGTGCACAAGATTAAGTCGTCTTAAGTGATGCATGGTTCTTAGATTTATTCCAAGTGTTGCAAAGTCGCCTTAAGTGGTGCAAGTTGTTAAGTCGTCTTAGGTGATGCGGATTGAATTGCCTTAGTTGGCACGATTAAATCGCCTTAAGTGGCGTGGGCTAAATCCTCTTAAGTGATGTGTTGAAATATCTTAAGTGGCGAGGATTCGCCTTAAGTGGTATAGTTAAGTCGCTTTGAGAAGTGCAATGAAAATCGGAACTAAGATAGTTTGATATTAAGGAGGGCTCAAAGGCCCGAGGATGCATTACAAGGAAAGAAAAATTACAAGGACTATGAAGATAGAGCGTTTAAGCTTGGTCCTTGTTGGCGTCAGCGGGAGCAGGACCCACGAGATCTGTGGCGGAAGGCTCCACGGGTTCAGCTGCTGGAAGGTCGGTTATCGGGGGGGTCAACTGTCGGAGGATCGGCACTTGGAAGCTCCGCCATGTCTTCAACACCCGCGGGAGTGTTCCCCTCATCACTCTCCTCCGAGAGGGCGAAGTACTTCTTCGCGAAGGGAGCGAGAGATGCAGACTTGTCGAAGTTGATGGCGTCACCATACTTCAGATGGAGCTCCTCGACCGCGTTGAAGAGGGTGTTCTCCACCTCCGCAGTGCAGAATTTCACCGCATCAGTTTGGAAGTCCTCGGACCCCCGATAATCTTCCCGGCCCTTGGTCTCAGCCGCGACCAGCTGCGCAGGAACCTCGGCAATTTGCTCCTCCAGAGCCTTCTTCTCAAGGACACGTTTGTCCCGAGCCTCTGCATCCTTTTGTCGCTCCTGCCGCTCCCGCTTCAGCAGCCCCTCGAAGTTACGAACCTGCTTTTGGAGGTCCCGAATCTTTCGGTCGAGGATGGCCTGCTCCTTGGCCAGTTTTCCCCTCGAAGACTCGGAGGCCGCGAGATCCTCCTCAAGCTTGGCTATGACCGCGGGAGCCCCCTTTGCCCGCTCCTGCTCCAGGGCCTCTTCGAAGGCGAAGATGTACCCGAAGCAGCGGTTGATGTCCGCCATCTCCTGCGAAGGAAAGAAGAGAAGTGTTAGCATATGAACAACCTGCCTTATTGATGAAGAGGAGAAAAATAAGAGTCTTACCTCCATCCGACGGATAGACATTTCTTGAACATCCCTGCGGATGCCCTCCCGATCCAAGGAAATCGGAAACCTCAGAGAGGGCAGAATTGAGCCTGCCAGCAGATATGGAGCCAGCTCTGGGTATGTGTCACCCTGTCGAAGCTGGACCCCTTGAAGCGTTTGGATCGGGGTCCAAGGAGCCTCCTTCTGCTCGGGGTCGTAGACCTTGTAAAAACTCCCGTCCAAGGGGAGAGGGGAAGGACCGACTCGAGTCGTGGAGGGGCGCATCTCCGACTCGCCCTGAGGCGGAGAAGGAGTAAAATTGTGGATGGGCGACGGCTGTCGCTGTTGCGAAGGAGAGGGGGGCAGCCCTCTGGAGGTTGGTTTCAGGGGGACTGTCCCGTCCTCCGACGATGAATCAAGGAGCCACCTTCATCTGTCTCCTCGGAGGAGTCCAGATTTTCCACCCGACGAAATTGATTGCCGGTCGGGTTTCTCCAGCCCCGGAAAGTGGTGCCCCTGCTGAAGGCGGCGCCCCTGCTGAAAGTGGTGCCCCTGCTGAAGCTCCAGCACCCGACGGAGTTCACGAGTGACCTGCACCTAGAGGACGAGATGCTTCAGAAATATAGTCAGGAAGTTGGTCAGGGTCCTTACACCAAACGACACGCCGAGAAATGTATTGGTCTTTCCCGTGGAAGTTGTAGTAGCCCGCCTTCAGGATGCGGGGAGTTTCCCCTCGGAGGACACGTTTAACCTCTTCGATGCGGGCCTCCATGGTCGAAGGGATCAAATCCTTAGGAACTTGCTTCCTATATGATTTAATAGCTAGGCGGAGCTGTTTACCTTCTTCAGCATTCTGGACATCGAAGAGTTTGTCCACCTCCACGCGGCTCCGCTTAGTCCTCTCCGCGGAGGGAGATCCCGACGGAGCAGCAGCCTTCTTTGCCGACTTCCTCTTCCGCGCGGGGCGGACAGCGTCGGTCTCCCCCTGCTTAAGGATGAGATTGGTCAACACGGATACCTTCTTAGCTGAAAACAATGGAAAACAGAGATCAGAAACATTACCCAGGGAACCATATTGGAGGGGCCGTCGAAGAGTTGACCCCCAGAGATTATGTCGAGGAGACGGATCCCGGCCTTCACCAGGTCCCGCTCCGTTAAAGAGTTAGCATCGAGGGGAGTATAGGACTCCCCCCAACGGTAGAGCTGGATAAGATGGAGGGTCTGGAATTCTTCGCCAGAGTAAGTGTGATAAGCGGGAGGAGAGTCCGCTTCCACCTCCCATCGGGGCCATGGGATCGAAGAGTTCTTGATGAAGAAGTAGCTCCTCTTCCACCCGCTGTTATCGGACCCCGTGTCGATTAGGAGTCCCCGAACCTTGACAACCTTCCAGGTGTCGCTGGTCCAGCTGCACAGCGCGAGTTGCGCCTTGTTCCACTTGGGAATCCGAGGATAGAAGGCGCAAACCCCAGCCTCGTTGCACTTCATCCCGTAGAAGGTTTTGAAGAGTTGGAGGCTGTAGACCCACTTCTGGCGGTAGCAAAGCACCTGGAAAGCATTCCACACGCGGATGGCGTGTGGGGAGAAAGTATTTGGATGCGTCTTGTAGTGGGTGCACATCTCAACCAAGTTCCCGCAGAAGGGGAATCGGATCCCTGCCGATATCTGTCCCGTGGAGACAAATATCTCCCCGCCTCGGGACGAGTAACCACAGGGTCACCCGAGGCACGGTGGCGAGAATAAGGAAGACGAGGCTCCCAGGTCTGGGTAATACATCCTTCTCGGAGAGCTGCGTCGTAAGCAGTCACCGAGATCCCGTTGGGAGCATAATCGAAAGTGAAGGGTTTCCTCCCCTCGGAACTGGATCCGCTGTCTGAAAATCAGCCATGGCAAGGAAAGGCATATTGGGTTTTTCGGAAAATTACAAGCGAACTAATCGAAGATGAAGGAAAGGCTACACTAACATCAGGGAAGGAAGTCTTAACAGACATGATGATTCGAAGTGGGAAGGATGGTCTTGATGATTGCCGGAAAGTTGATCGGAGAATTCGAAGAGCCTGAGCTTTTGAAATCGCAGAGCTTTTGAAATTGCAGAAACGGTAAAAGAGAAACAGTGCCCAGGGTTAGGGTTTTATAGGAGAAGGGACAAGTGAAAGGACGTTCTAATCTGGGTCGTCGAAGTTGAAACGTTTTAATCTGAGCCGTTGAGATGAAACGAACAGAATGGAAAGGGGCGTAATGATGAAACGGCCTGAAAAAGCACTTTTTCAGAAAAAGCAGGCGCAAAAAATCAGGCACGGGTGCCAAAGACGTCACTTCGTCATCTGCTGCACTTAATGGCTGAGTAACCAAGGAGTCTTCTCGGATTTGGTGACTATCCTCGAGGTATCGAGGAATCGTGGACGAGAAGATCCGTATCAAGTGACTTTATCATGGGAAAGGTCCCCGACTCCGATGTCGGGAGGTCGGGAGTTGAAAGACATGACGAACTGTAAGTCCCTCATGTCTTGAGGGCAAATGATGGGTTTCGCTATGGCCGTTAGGCCCTTTAATGGTGAGTAAACGGTGAATAGGCCCACTGGGCCCTAAAAGGGGTCAAGAAGACCAATGCGGAGGGTCCCGATGAGAGGAGTTCCGATGGTGAAGAGTCCCGACAGAGTCGGTCCCGATAGGCGAGCCGGGCGCTCCCGATGAGATGCCTTTAAGTAGGCCCCGATGATGAATCCCTGAGAATGTTGGCCCTGTCACGATGACGAGGGGCCCCGAGCGGTGACACAATGAGATAACTCTGGAGTCACCGATACTGGTCGGGACTTGCTATCAGAGGTTGAGGCCGAGATACGCGGAGCGTGGCCGAGATAGGCGAGATCATGGCCGAGATAGGCGGGATCGTGGCCGAGATACGCGGAGCGTGGCCGAGATAGGCGAGATCATGGCCGATATAGGCGGGATCGTGGCCGAGATATGCGAGATCGTGGGCTAACTGCCCCAGCAGCTCACCAGGTAACTGAGGTAGCTCTTCTCTTATAAAAGGGCAGAAGTTACCTCAGATCGATACGTTTTGAATACTGAGACTCTTGCTTGCCGGTTTATTGAGATTATTGAGACACTCATTTAAGCATCAAAGAGGGATTCTGGGCCACCGCCCGGTCTATCCCCTCTTGCAGGATTACGTGGAGCGAAGGAATTCGGATCGCCGTCAAGACCGTACCGGAGTTCCAACCGTGATCCAACACTAACCATATCACTCATCAAATTGAATGGCTACATGATTTGAAGAAGAGTGATTCTGATCACCAATATGTGCATTTTCCAAATGGTCACAAGTGCAAAGTGACCCATGTTGGTTCTTGCTATTTCTCAAGTGGATTCACATTGACTAACATCCTTTTGGTCCCTGATTTCAAGTTCAATTTGATCTCAGTCTCTAGGTTGCCTAGCCAGTTAAATTGCAAAGTGATCTTTACTTGTGATCATGTGTTGCTTCAGGGCCAGAGTGGCAAGTCCATGGTGATTGGGCAATGGAATAAAGGATTGTACACCTTGAAGGATGTGGTGCCTTCAAGCCCAAGGAAGATAGCAGCTACTTGCTTTGGGAATAAGGATGAAGTATTATGATGGCATAGGCGTTTGGGTCATGTCTCAGAACAATATTTGAACCATTTGGATGTTTTAGGCTTGAATAAGACTTATGGTTGTATCAAACAATGCACTATTTGTCCTCTTGCAAAGCAATCTAGATTTTCATTTCCAAACAGTGATTCAATTGCTTCAAAGCCTTTTGATTTGATTCACATGGATCTATGGGGTCCATACAAGGTGCCTACCTTCAAGAACAATCAATATTTCTTGACTATTATTGATGATCATTCAAGAGCAACTTGGGTCTATTTGATGAGACACAAGAGTGACACCTTCTTACACATCAAGAATTTCTTGATCATGGTCAAGAATCAATTTGGTACAATGATCAAGACTTTGAGGAGTGACAATGGGACTGAGTTCATCAACTCAGTTTGCAAAGACTTACTTCTTCAATTTGGGATTCTTCATCAAACAAGTTTTGTGCATACACCACAGCAAAATGGCAGGGTTGAACGCATGCATAGGGACATCCTCAACATTGCTAGAGCCATAAGGTTTCAAGCTTCTATGCCATTGAGACATTGGGGATATTGCATACTCAATGCTTGTTACTTGCTCAACAGGCTACCCACCTCTATCTTGAAGTTCAAATCACCTATGTAAGTGTTATATGGAAAAGCACCTTCTCTTCTTCATTTGAGAACCATAGGTTGCTTATGTTTTGCAACTAAATTGAACAACCATGACAAGTTTAGTCCAAAGGCTGAACCATGCATCCTTATGGGGTATTCAACCTCACAAAAAGGGTACCTTGTGATGAACATTTCCAACTCAATGTTTCATGTTTCAAGGGATGTTTCCTTTCATGAAGACATCTTCCCATTTAGCATGTCCAAGGATGCATTAAAGTCTCTTATTGCATCTTGCTTGGGAGCCAAGCAATCCATTGAAGACTTCCCACCAGAGAATCCAACTTACTTTGATGAGGATGTACAAAGTCACATTCCAATCAATGAAGTCCCACCACCTCAAAAAATTCCAACACCTCAACCACCCATTGTGGATGATCCACCCCAACCTTCTAATCTAAGGAGGAGTCTTAGAATTGCACAACTCAATCCACCACCACCAAGGAGAAGTGCAAGGATTGCTGAGCTTCAACAAAGATCAAGTTCCAATGCCACTTTTGGCATGGAGAGGTATGTGTCATATGACACTTTGGGCCCTCAATACAAATGCTTCTTGGCTTCCATTGACAAAATCAAGGAACCAAGCTCCTACAAGCAAGCAATCAAGGATCCCAATTGGATTTTGGCCATGAAGGAAGAGATACAAGCCCTTCAAGCCAACAACACTTGGGAACTAATGGAATTTCCTCAAGGCAAATCATCAATTGGTTGCAAATGGGTCTTCAAGGTCAAATATAACTCTGATGGATCCATCGAAAGGTATAAGGCAAGATTTGTTGCCAAAGGATTCACTCAAGTGGAAGGGACTGATTTCAATGAAACATTCTCTCCTGTGGTCAAGATGGACACAGTGAGGATCATCTTAGCATTGGCAGCTGCCAAGTCTTGGGGATTGTACCATATGGATGTAAACAATGCTTTCCTTCAAGGTGACTTAACGGAGGAAGTATACATGGACATCCCCCAAGGTTTTGATCCTTCCAAGTCTCTTGAAGGGTCTACCAAACGTGTATGCAAGCTTAAGAAGTCCCTATATGGCCTTAAACAAGCTTCAAGGCAATGGAACATCAAGCTCACCCAAACATTGTTGAAGAATGGTTACACACAATGTGCCTCAGATCATTCCTTGTTCACCAAGATACAAGGTAATGACAAAGTGTTTCTATTAATCTATGTTGATGATCTTCTTATCTCTGGTTCTTATACCAAGATGATCAATCAATTGAAACACACACTTCAAATTGAAGGATTTGGGGGACTTGAGGTACTTTTTGGGTTTGGAGATTGCAAGATCAAATCAAGGACTTGTGATCAATCAAAGGAAATATGTTATGGAGCTCATTGAGGAGGCTGGCTTAGGGGCTGCAACGCCTTCTGAAACTCCTATGTAATTCAATGTCAAGCTCACCACACATGAGTATGAGAAAGCATCCAACTCCAACACTGATGATGTGTTATTAGAGGATGCTACTTCTTTTAGGAGGCTTATTGGCAAATTGCTCTATATTACCATGACAAGACCAGACATTAGCTTCTCAGTCCAAAGACTAAGTCAATTTGTAGACAAGCCAAAGAAGTCTCACTATGAAGCTTCCATTAAGATAATCAAGTACATCAAGGGCACCCCAGGCCAAGGCTTGATCTATCCTTCCAACAACAACCTTAATTTGAGCTTGTTTTGTGACTCTGATTGGGATGCTTGCCCTTTTAGTAGGAAATCAGTGAGTGCCTATTGTGTAAAGCTAGGTGGAGCTATGATAGCTTGGAAGGTCAAGAAGCAAGATACCATTTCCCTATCAAGTGCTGAAGCAGAGTATAGGTGCATTAGAGTTGCTATTCAAGAGGCACTCTGGATAGGCAGAATTCTCAAGGAACTTGGATTGCAAGTAAACCTTCCTATCCCAATATACACAGATAGTCAAGCAGCTGTGAAGATTGCTAAAAATCCAATGTTTCATGAGCGTACCAAACACATTGAATTGGATTGTCATTTCACAAGACACCACATTGGACAAGGCAGGATTGGTGTTCATTACATTCATTCAAAGGATCAACTAGCTGACTTGCTAACCAAGGCTTTAGTGAAGAACCAACACTTGGCTTTGTTGAAGCTATATGAAATCAAGGATGTCTTCCAAGAAAGAAAAGAAGAAGAAGGAGAAAAGGATGGGAGAATATAGAGTGTAGTATACACTCACACTTAGTTGCATACATAGTTGCATACATAGTAGCATACATAGTAGCATACATAGGGCAAGTGTAGACACTTACAAATGATTGTATACACCCGGCCACTAGTAAACCTAGCATAGTCCTAGTTGGTGAGCCTAGTCTCACTTAGTATATAGTGCACTCTTTAGCTCATAATCCCTAATCATCAATGAAGTATGATTCAAGCTTATAAGAATCCGAAGTACCATAGTAGGACTAAACACATTGGTTTGAAATATAATTATGCTAAAACTATGGTAGAAGATGATATAATCACTTTAGAATACTCGCCCACTGATGATATGGTGGCGTACCCACTAACTAAACCATTACGTAGAGAGATATTTGAAAAGCATGTGAAACTGCTTGGATAGCGCAGGGTTTAAATGTGGGCATGTATCTGTGATAACATTTTGTGAATTGGAAGTTACATTTTGATAAATGAGAGAATTGCAATTTGAGTTTATGATTCATCGACGTCATAATGTTTGATTACATCGGATTGTACGGTCTATAAACTAAGTCGTAGGAGGACGCAATCCTCTGCATACATTATGTCGAATGTGGGCCTTGCCTAATCACACGGGCACGGTCGTCTTGTAGGAGAGGTGGACCTCTTCCGAAGCAAGACTGGCTAAGAACCAGTTGGGAAACTTGGTTATGCAAAACGATCATTTGGTTTCGGATCCTACGGATCAGTCGACATTTTTCACAAATTTTACGAACGGATGCCCGTATTGTCCACGAGGCTGTAAAAAGAGAGAAAGGGGCGGGGCGATTCCGATTTATCGAAACTATCTAAGAATTGTTTAAATCGGGGGTTCATTCATACTCTAAGAATTATCTGATCTTATCCTCTGATCTTATCCGTTGACAACATATCGATCGGTTGGAGGAATTTCATCACTTGTCACTTGTCGGTTCGTTTTTGGATGGACCCCCTGACTGGACTTGAACCAGAGACCTCGCCCGTGAAGTAAATCATCGCACCTACGGTCCAACCAATTGGGAGAGAATCAATAGATTCCTTTTCGGGAGCGAATCCATAAATGAAGTGCTAAAAAAACATCAAAAATAAAGCCTGATCAATCTATAAGTTAGCAATCGCAAGAAAGCAAATTTCGTTAGTACATTCCAAGCATCTGTAACGAACTTGGCTACCAAAAAAAGCCGGGAAAACGTATCATTTTGGGCCTTACAGAAGCCTTATAGGACTACTATCACGATATGCTTAAAAAACACGATATGATTTTCATTTTGCACTTCGCCGGTGGTGAACTCTGTTCATCATTAACCACATTCTGAGCCAGATGAGAGTCTGCGATAGCATCATTGACATATCCCACACCTGACAATGTTCGGTTATGCTATCGAAGCGTGCTTCATACTACGCGTGCCACGTTCGACCACGGGGTCATGCTCGGTTGTGCTAGATAGAATCCTCGTGATTCGAACGGGCGCAAAATTCTTCACCTCGAGCGTGTGATTGATCCCGGGAGCCTTATGAAGAGGCACCCGAAGTATCCTCGTGGACTCAGAACTCATACCTAAGGTCAGGCTCAATGTTCGCTTCCTGGCGTATGAGCGCAGTGCTGAAGAAAAATGTCAAGTTACCACGTCTTTGGAAACCGGTTGGGTTTGACTAAGGGTATGAGCAATAGGGATGGTCAAGTTCACCTGTAATTCACCGACTCTTGTATTCACTAGGTGGCCACCAACCGGATATTAGTTGAAGGTTGTGAATACTTGTGCGGATGCCCCGGAGAAGTATTCCTATGTGGAAACTGGGCAATTGGAGAAATAACAGTTGACCAAGGATACAGCGCGATGCAAATTGATGTTTTTAACATGTTGATTTGAGATAGGGAGTCACCGTTCCGCGGGCGCTACAACACTTCTAAGAGATGAGTAGCACGATGCCCGTCGTATCCGTCGGTCGCACGGCAAACCTCGTATGAACTATTTAGAAGCAGGGGAAGGATCAGAAGAGTGGAATGTTGATGCGATTTGGACAACAATACGTTAACAGACACCCTCCCATACCGGCGAGTGGGAGCTGTTGGCATATGGAGATTGGGCGCCGTAATTAGGAGCCCATTAATATGTATATGTTACCTAGGAAATTGGGTAAATGTCACATTAGGGTAATTGGGCTTGACCCAAATCCCAATTGACATGAAAGGCCAAAATATTGGGCCTCCCTTATACATGGCCGGCCGAAATAGGTATTAGGGGCAAAGTGGACTTTTGTCCACTTTGCTCCTCCTATAAATAAGGGGTGTTAGGATTTTCTTAAGGGTAATTCACAATTCCTCCTAAGTGGTGATTTGAGAGAAAAACCCTCCTCCTTAAATACCTAGTTTGGCCAAACCCTATTGTTACACCAAGGGTGTGCCAGTTTGCTTGAAGCAAATCACTCCTGAGATTCGTCCCTACCGAGAATCGATCAAAGGCTTTGCTGTGGAGACTATACCGCGTAGGACTTCTTTAACAAGAACTTCTACGGGTTCCGTCTGGTGGATCGAGAACTCCCTCAGCAGGATCCTTGGGACTACATAAAGGGTTTATGGTATGTACACATCTTCCGCTGTGTAATTCTGATTACAAGCATGTGATTTATTTATGTTTCCATAGTAGTCAACCCCGTAATCCAACAACCCGATCATTTGAGGAAAAGTTGAAAGGAGGATGATGATCACAAAAATGAGGTAACCCTTTCCCCTTTTTATAATGGAATAGATTAGGGTTTCTTGAAATCTTTTAATCTTCACCATCCATTCCCAAGTAAGAGAATTCAAGGGATAGGATTTAAAAGATGACAACTTTACTCTCTTTTAACTATAGTTAACTACATCTCCACCCATGTTAGTATTTTCATACCCATTTATCATCCATCCTATACTTAGAAATTTTCCACACATGATTAGTATATTTTTTTGCATATAGAATCATCTCGTACGTACATACCGACGTGAGTTAGATATTCATTTTATCTGTAATAATGATTTCGTTATATCCCCACCCTTACTTACATTTTAAAGCGATAAGATAAGGAAACATGATTTTTACCATACCCGCATTTATCAGATACATGTTGGAATATATAGATGTCTGTGCTAATGTTTAAATTTTTCTTGTCCCGAGAAATGAGGATAATACACGACAGTACTATTATGGACACACGACAGATTCATCAAGAGGTAAAATCACGGGCTTGAATTGAGCGTGTCATCCTATCGTAAAATAGAGTCAATCAAGGGTTAAGCCATTGGTTGACTCGGGGCACGTGATGGATATACGCTCAATTAAAACCCGTTTTCATTCGGATTGTATTATTTTAATTACCCCGTATATGATTGTAAATCGAAACTTTGACCCGAACACATCACCCGTGGCGAAATAGCCCGAACGAGTGAAAAAACGCCCGCCTGGACACTTCGCCGGGTCCGATTTCACCCAAGGGAGAGATCGGCCCAACCAGGTCCGACTTCAAACCTCCGAGGTCGGACTTCCTGTCCGAACCCGAAGGTCCCGACGTCCCTCCGACACACGATATTCCCGCCCAAGAGGTGTGCGCGACGTCCGGAACACTGTCTTTCAAACCGTCCCTCGTGACGATCCGACTATCACTTTGCACGTCCGACACTTAGAAAATATCACGAACCTTCTCAATGCTTATTAAGGGCTTAATCCCTCTGTTACTTTCTAACTGAGCTTGTTTAGGAGTTAACAGTATCATTAACCGTCTTAATCTCTTTTGAGCCTATAAATAGAACCTCACCACTATTCATTTACTAAGTTGATACACTTGCATGATTTGAGCTCTCCATTCTCACTACTTTCTCTCTCTACGTTGTTCTCATTTAAGAATCGGAGAGGGTTCCCCGGTACCACCCCCGACTTACCCCTCGTGCAGGTCTGCGGGAAGAAGGATCACGGAGACGGAGCGAGGAAACGAATTGCAAAATGGGACCGTCGGATCACAAAGGAAAGGAATCTACCGGTGAGTTGGCCATTCGGATCGAAGACTTGTCAACCCGATACGCAGACTTAACATTTATGTTGTATTTATCCCCTATAATCCTACACTAATTACGCAGCGGAATAGGGACACATATTAGTTTCTCCTTTGACGTAGTCCCAACATCTTCTGGGATTTCGCGGTCCATCGACCGAATCCTGTAGTGATTCTTGTTAAGGAATCGCCTACGAGGAATGGTCTCCACAGCAAAGCCTCTTGTCGATTCCTCGCAGGGATAGATCTCTGGGATAATTGCTCAAAGCAATTTAGCACCTCTTCCTAGGACTAGTTCGGCCGAATTCTCTCCAATATGGAGGAGGAATTTCTTTGTCTCAACATGAAGGAGAAGGGAGTGATTTTCTGATTAACACTAAAGAAATCCTGACACCCCACCCCCTATTTATAGAAGGAGGTGGGAAAAACCCACCTCCTTAATTACAAGTTTCGGCCGGCCACATTAGGAGAGGGGAGACCTAATTTTGGGTCTCTCATGTCAATTGGGATTTTATGCCCAACCAAAAATCTCTAATGTGACATTACCCAATTATCTTAACTGTTGGACTTATATTAACGAGCTCCTTTTACGGCGGCCTATTCACCAAATGCCAACCAGTATCATCCAAATCTTAATATTATTTTAATATTAAAACAAAATGAACCATAAGTAAATTTTATATAGTTGATTTAGATTTTTAGTGGATTATTAATAATTAAATATTGTTACGTAACTTGCAAAAAAAAGTTGTAACTCCACTAAGATTGAATAAGGAGATTTGAGGGCATTTTAGAGTGTCCATATAAGCAAATATGTGATGTCACATAAGCATATGTAACATACAACTTAGTTGGACCAATAGAATTCAATAATTTTTTTTTGTTTGCTTACTTGTCAACATCATATTTGTTATGAATATATTATATGGATGTTCAATATTATATGTATATATCATCTTCCTTATTTAGACCTTCCTTATATTGATTTTACTTCTTCTCCATTCTATTACCTCTCTACTTTCGTAACACGTTATGAGCACGATTTCGCTCTAAATAATACAATCGATCCTAACTTCAATATCAGATTGAAGAAGATCGCACGATGCGTTAAAGGAATCCAACAGCGAAGGGATGGATGGGGTAGAAGTACCTCAGGACCCAGCATACATATAAAGGGAGATTATACTATTATTTTTTTTAATTACTATTTTAGATTATTAAGATCCTATTATTATTACTCATAAGCTAACATTATTTGTTTTGAACTTCATTGTAGAGATGTCATATGATCATAAGTGTTCGTAATGGAAAACGATTACTTTTACCGATTTTGATGGTTATTGTGAAGACAAACTAATTAAGATCCTACCATGGATTACCTCAAACACCAAAAGGAGCCCTACGGATAGATTTAGACAAATTCAATGGAAGGTGCTATTTTGCAAGAACGAGCAAAGATTTGCAAGACTCAATTTACCGCCGATGATATCACAGTAAAATATTATTTATGGATATTAAATATTTAAACACATATATCTGAAATGTTGTTTCATACATAAAGTGATATGTATTGATATGTTTAACTCCCAGAAGCGAGTGTGAACACATAAGTTATTATGAGAAAAAAATAGTACGGCTAGATGCTGAAACATATCCATATGTAATTATGAATCACAATTATATGCATCGCCTACTAGATATACTTCGCTCCCTGAAGTGAGCGTGTAAGTTATGATTATAACGAGGATATACTCCCACTCCCTAAAGCGAGTGTTGCACATTACGATTATAGTGATGAAATCCTCAACTCCTTGAAGCGAGTTTATGATTAGTGCACTCCCAGAAGTGAGTGTTGCGGTTTATAATTATGATAACTCGATATGGTACATCTAACAGTTATAATTACCATGGTCGTGGACATGGATGACATTAAAAGAGATAAAAATAATTAGCATCATCATGGTATTGAAAAATAAAAATGATGCATCTTACAAATAAAGAATGCAAATTCCAATTAATTTGAAAAATGATAATTTTGATAAGCGCGGTGACGCTAGCAGAAAAATAACGATATTATGCAGCGGGAAATTGATCATATGAAGCGCGATGACACAAGACAAAGTGTCCTATGTGAAAAACAAAATTCATTGCATGTATTATGATTAATTATGAGATATTATGACTACAAAAAAAAATTGCATTCTTAATGAATATCGTATCCTGAAGATCTGATATTACGATCCTGAAGATCGATAATTATGAATTAATATTTCTCTTAATTTTTATATTTATATTTACATTTCTTGCACTATATTTACATATACAGTTCTTTTTTTTATTGCATTACCTTTACATTTATCTTTTTATTTCTTGCACTGCATTATTTTTATTATATACATATATTATTACGTTTATTGCATTTTATTATAAATGATCCATAAGATCACGAGCTATTCAAAAGCTCAAAGATTGTTAATTTTAGGATCCAGAAGATCCTAGAATATATGAAAAACAGATATGAATTGTTGTATTTAGAAATTAAAGATCTTCGTGTATACAAAGAAATCATGTATATCATGAATTAGTATAAATAAGGGATCCTGAAGATCCTAAGAAATCATGAGTTGTGAATAAAGGATCCTGAAAATCCTAGAAGATCTGGAAATGAATTAAGGATCCTGAAGACCCTAAATATATGAGACTATGAATTAACGAGATTGAAGATCCATAAAGATTTTAAATTATGAACAGAGATCCTGAAGATCCTGAATTATTTTTATGAATGATCGGGGATCATGAAAATGATATCTGAATATCCTAAGATATTTTGTGATATAAACAAAAGATCCTTAAAGATTTTAAGTTACAAATAAGGATCCTAATATATTGAGCTATAAATGATCATGAAGATCATGAAATTGAGCATTTATACGAAGTTATTAATTTATTTATTTTTACGTTTTATGCATTATTTTTATTTAGGTTATTTATATGCTTTCATATACTTTATTTATTATTATTTCAAATAATGTGATTACTCTGCAATCATCATTGAGATGAAGAGAAAAAAAAAATGCGGATTGTGTTATCAGGATTATGAAAAAAAATTCAGGTAAACCAGAAGTTTACCGCCAATATTGGCACGATTGATTATATATTCGGTAAACCAGAAGTTTACTGATTCATATAGAGGTAAACCTGAATTTTTACCCAAATAATATGATATTTGGCGTGACCGGTTACAAACCATCCCGGATCACTTACGATGCGTAAGAAATTATTTGGAAGAACCTGAAGATTCTCCATAAATCATTACAATGTTTGCTCTCAAGAAAAATTAATTATGTGATCATCATCAACCGAGTTCGGGATGAAATCCCCTTATTTATGGAAATTATAAAAGGTGAATATGGGCCCGTTCACCTGCCATGTGGACCGATATATTATTTTGAAAGATGTATCTATACTATGGTCACATGTACGTTGATTATGAATTTGCAAATTTGTAGATTATGTAATAAAGAATGATGATGATATTGAAAGTTGATATTTACTACAAGATTCAGACAATTACATGTCTAGATTTGCAGTTTAGCATGAAAGTTACAAAGATCATCCAATTACATAGCTAAACTGCTACCAATTAGAGCAAATTGAGTACAAATGTATGCTATAAAGCAGCAATATAATTGCGCATCATGCCAATGTTAAATCAAAGTTCTCCCAATACAACCAATTTTTGGTGAAGAGACAAATTTTCCATATATTAATATTATGGTGTGCGATATATGTTTGAAGTACTCCACCGCAACGCACAAACATGGGTCTGGAATTTTGGGAAAAATATTTTGTCTATAAATCAATTATTTGAGAACAATGACCGATATATTTAAAACAGAGTGTTGATTGTCATTGTTGAACAATGTTGCGTCCTGGGTGAACTGGGTTGTTAGGACGCGTCTGTCTGAGTGGTTGAGCGGGTTTCTGGGTTGTCACCCTTCGTCTGAAAGAGGTTTTTGCCTTGTGCCGATGACGAGTGTTCGGTTTTATCGCTGAGTCTCGGAAAAGTCTGTGTCTCGAAAGGCGGTTGTGTCTCAGGAGGCGTTTGAGTCTCGAAAGGCGGTTGTGTCTCAGGAGGCGTCTGAGTCTCGGAAAACGGTGGTCTGTGCACAAGTCTGAGCGTCCGGGGCGCTGGTTCCTGCACGAAGGGCCAGTACTAGCACGGAGAGGGGGTGGTGCTAGTGGAGCCCTCTCCGATGCCTAAGTCACTATAGGGCTAAAAATGTAATCTTAGAGAGAGAAAGTATTTCTAGAGAGAAGTCAGAGCTCAAAATACCAAAGTTGGGCAAATGAGAGGATAATGTGAAAATGGGTGGCCAAGGCCTCCTATTTATAGGCTTCCTTGGGACCAGACCCGGTTTTAAAGCGGTTTGATGACAGTTCAAAAGCAAGCGGTAACCGTAATCAATATTGGCAATGCGCGAATTTGACTTCTCTACACGTAACGGTAATCGCGTAAACGGTAATCGCGCAATACCCGTAATGCAATCCGGACCTCGTCGAATTTGGGCAATTCGGCGAGGTCCGGCTTGCCGTGCAACCCGGACGTCCGGGTTGTTTGCAACCCGGACGCGCGAAACGCGCTTCCGGACCATTTTGACCCTTGGGAGACGTTTTTGAAGCCGTGATGTAATTTTGACGTGTTTACGAGGCCCGAAATATAAATACGAACTCGAATTGGACACATATTCATCACTTGCCCCCGAGTCAAGTAACGGTTTAAAACCTTTCTTGACTCTATTTTAAGTTAGGATACGCGTCCAATTTGAGTTTGACGCTAACCTTCCGGTTTTGATTGTTGGTTGGACGTAGAAGTCTTGATTTCATCCGTCCTTTGATTTCCCGACCGAGTGACTTAATTCCTGTCATCACGGTTAGTGCAATAGAGAATGCGCATATGTAACGTGCAAACATGATTACCGTTAGGGATATAAGCAATTAGTAATACATCATGCGGACATGCTTTTATCAACGTGCATGCACAAGTAACGGTCATGGCAAGAACGTAATTACGTGATGTTAGAAATATAATCCGTATACTTCTAAAACGACTTAACGATTATTAAATCATGAATCACGCGATATGAAAACATGCATGTAGAATGATGAGTTTGATACGCGTAATACCAAAAAATCATGTAGAGTAGAAGCAAATATTTAGAAGAGGGTGGAGTATACCGTAGGCACTTAGGCGTGGGTGTAGATGAATTACTCCTTTAATCCTTATCACCAAGGAATCTTTTGGGATATATAATTACACTAATCCCCAATCATTCTTCCAGCTCTTTGGGAATTCATTCTTCCTTCTTCTTTGCAGGTAATTGCTTCACCATTTCTAGAAACCATTTGTGTGTTCATAGTTTCTTCACCGTCGTAAACCTTAGGTGCATCCCGAAAGTTTCGTGTTTGATCCTTGACTTGTTTTCAGAAATTGACACCACCAATCGACTCAGATCATCACGAGGATTCCAGCGTCGCCTTTGGAATTGCCAGACGACGCCGGACGCACCCTCACGCGCCGTCGCGTGAGTATTGCTTGGTCGGCGCGTGTAACCCACGCGCCGCCTTCCCGTGCTCCGTTCGCCGCGGTCCTTACCTTTCTGGAATCATCTCGATGAGTGGAGTCCATTGTGATACTTTTTGTCACATTTTTAGGTAGTCTGAAAACTCGATTTTACAGGACAGCTTCGACTTGATTTTTGAATGTTGCCGTATTGTTGTTCGTTTGAACCATTTGTCGTTGTTGTCGTATAGAGCTGCTTATTGGTGTTTGTATGTTGAATAATTGCTGGTTGGTTGTCGTTGCTATCGTCGTTAGTTCATGCCTTAGACGATTTTTTTACCTCCGTGGATAGTTGTGGTAAAATTCCCCAATCGGACATATTGCCCCCATGCCTTCGCGTAAAGGCCCTTTGGTTGGTACGTGTAGTTCTTCCCTTAACGGGTTCGTTGGTGGTCGGGAATTGCCAAACGTCTTTGGGAGTAGTCGTTTGTTGTCTTGATGCCTTAGAAAAATATTTTTCCTAAGTGTTGTCGTGTTTGCTCCTCGCGGTTCGCCACGTTAGTCACACCATTTGCATGATAGCTTCTTAGGATGTTGGCCACTTTTGTTATACGTACCAACTTTGCTATGCGCGTTGACTTTTGCTATGCGCGTTGACTTTTGTTTGGTTCTTGCAGATTGTGAAGTCGTAGTAACCTCTTGCGGAACTCCTTTCTTTTTGATCGAATTGCCGCTATGAGTAAGTCCTTCATTCTTACTTTGAAAATTTTTTAGCATCTTGATACTCATGATAGATAGCCTATTAAATGATTATATGTCTTTCATGGAATTCATATTGCAGGTTGGTTTGCCAGAAAGAGTTCGTCTCTCCACGCAGCAGCTTCGAGTGTTGCTTCTCGTGCCGATCAGGCTTTGGCGGCCCCTGCCCCCATCACTCCTGCCAATTCGGGGCGTGGTCCTGGCAAAGGGTCTTCTACACATGTGACCGGGGATACTCCCCCAATGTCCGATTCTCGCGTTTCTTCCAAGCGGACTGACACAGTGGCGCGTGGCCCGACTGGTCCCAAGCGCTTGAAGCCAAATGCGGCTACTTCAACTCATAAAGGCAAGGAAGTCGCGAGCCGCAATGTAGCGCCATCTGCCCCCAGTCGGGAAACCGACTTGTGGAAGTCCGCGGACTCTGTTAGTATACTTTTGATGAGTGTATTCCGTGGTTTTGTTATTTGTTGTTAACCGCTTTCCTTCTTTGTTGTAGTGGTTCCTCCTCTTAGGCGTGACCATCTGGTCTGCCCAGTTGGATTGGATATTACTGGGGACACTTGGGCACCTTTTGGTAATGGTGGAGTCTATTTTCCCAAGGAGTCTTCTCTTTGCACTCCAGAGGTTGGAGTTCGCGTATTGCGCAGATGTGTTCCCCCGGGTGATAGGCATTCTTGTCCATCGATTGATGAGGAGGCTAAAGCTTATGCGCAGAGCGCCTTATCCCGGTTTGCTCCCGTAAGTATCTTGTTTCTTTTTACCAAGTTTGTTGCTTTTGCGATTTATGTTTGGCTAATCGCATTGATGTGTGAAGGTTGTTGCCGACATGGTGAACATGTCGTCTTTTGTTATGGAGCTGGTAAGCGCGAAGCAGGCTGCTATGGACAAGTGTGATGCTCTTTGTCAAGAGTTGTCACGACCCAAGGAGGAGGCTTGTTTGATGAGTTCGAAGGTCACTGCTTCTGAGGGCCGTTATGAGGCGCGCCATATTCGCTTATCAAAGCTTGAATCTGAGATGATCGCTCTTGAGAAGAAGGTCACAGACGATCTTCATGCGCAGGGAGCGAAATTACATGCTTTCGGTAATGAGAGTCGGAAGAAAGGTGTACAAGTGGGTTTTACCAAGTACTTGGGTACTTCTGAATTTGAAGCTGCTGTTGAGGAAAAGGTGAACCAGTTGATGAGTGAGCGTTCCGAAGATTACTTCACTCGGGTGAAGGATCTTGACCCTGAGTTCCCTTTTGGCGAGTTAGGGCCATATGCGAGTTATGCCTTTTCTCACATTGAGGCGTTAAGCCTTTTGGAGCGTGGACTTCCCAACTATGAGATGTTGGTTGATGATAGCGGAGATGTAAACGTCATTGTTACTTCTCCTGAGTTTATGGAGGTTGCCCCCGGGCCTTCTGCAGGTGGTGCCGCTATTTGAACTGCTCGTTGATGTTTTATTTTGAGCATGTTGGGCTCTTTTCCATTTTGCTTATGTTTGTGTTTGGAAATTTGTTGGAGTTGTTCCTTGGTTGTTGCTTGTGACTTGTTCGCTTTGAACTACGTCATTTGAACCTGCTTTATACATAGCAGTTTGCATGATAACTTTTTAATAATATTTCATACCGTTATCACTTACTGTGTTTATTGAATGTGGATGACTAGTAACGTAGGCATAGTCCCCGCAGTCGTGACCGATAGCCACTTTTTGATTGATGACTTGAGATGTACTCAAGATTGCTTGCATGAGGCGTTACGCATGTTGCCCTTCTTTCCTGAATAGCTTGTGTCAGACCCTAAAAATCTGACCTACGGCGAATTACGACGTTTTGAAAACGTGATTGATTTTGAAAGAGTCGCCACTAGCTAATTACGGCTAACTAGAAACCTAAATTACCTAAGCGAATAACAGATTAAACACCTAGGTATAAAATTGGTCCACGATCAGAAATTCGAGTTCGGGGGTTCTGTTACGAATTAAAAATATAATTTTTTAACTACGCCCTTTCGATACTCAATTCACTTAATCTGCCAATTATAGTATCTAAATCTGACTAATTAATTATAATTCCATACTCTATATTGTGAATCAATTATGAATACCTAAAGTTAGGAATCGAAACTATCAATGAAGGAACAACCGAAAGTAATATTTGTAATATACCAGGCTATTAAGAAGTACTGCTTGTAATGCTTACACATGGCTGTTAACTATCTATCTATTTCTCACCAAGTCAAAACAAATAATAATAATAATAATAATAATAATATAAAGCATTTACAGACAAAGGATGGCATCTACCTTTTTCCTTCACATACCACACAAGCAGCATCTATATGTTTTTCAACTCTTCTTCATTGTGATGCCGACGCGCATGCCCAGTGTAAACAGAGGTATGGTACTGATTGGGGTTGAGATGGAGTGGGTCACCGTGAAAATCGATGACGATGACCGGGAGCGAGCAGGGACGGCTGGAGAGGAAGTGGTCGCGTTGAAGGGTGGTGGCGAGCTGCGGAGGTCACTGGGACGGGCGGACTGGCTAACAGGCAAGGACGAGAATTTCAGGGACCGACGGAGCTCTAGGCGGAGCGGGACGATCTGGGCAGGTCTCTGGCGAAGCAAAACTGACGACAAGCAGGACCAACGATGGCGAGGTGAGGCAAGGTTTGTATGGTGGCAGGTTTTGACCGGGCGGCGAGGAACCTTTCTTCTCCGGGAAGGAAGAAACGGGAGAGATAGAAGGCCAGCTAAGAGAGATTATTTTTTTAATATGGCACGAAAATCGAGACAGAAAATAATACTTTATACTGATGTTGTGTTTTTTCTTTCCCCCCTTTTACATTGACTGATACTAGGCTATGTATAAGCCTAGGGTTTTACTCTAATCTAGGAAACAAATAAACTGATTTATTCTCCTAATTAATACTAAATATTCTGAACACTTAATACAAATATTCAGAAAATATACACTGCAATAAATATATAAACTATCCTAATTTTGCACTAGAGCATTCTTGGAAGCTTCTCGACTTGCCAAATTTAGACATTTCCTCATTTAGATGCGCCACACGTCACGCGTGGTCCAAAATTAGGTGTTTACAGTTTGCCCCTCTTTGGGCGGATTCCCGTAGAACATGTTCGAGGGGATTCGTCCAAAGACAAGGAAACACCGAATTTTGGATGAGAAATCTGTCTATCTTTTGAGTCTTCGAGTCTTCAAGGGAGCTCCTGGCTTATTACAGATGATGCAAAAAAGTAGAGACTCTGTCGGCGGTGCCTCGTTTGGCGTGCGGAAAATAGAACCTCCGTCGGCGGTGCCCCTGTTGGCGGTGCCTCCATTGGTAATGCAGAAAATAAAACCTCCGTCGGCGGTGCCTCCATTGGTAGTGCAGAAAATAGAACCTCCGTCGGCGGTGCCCCTGTTGGCGGTGCCTCCATTGGTAGTGCAGAAAATAGAACCTCCGTCGGCGGTGCCCCTGTTGGCGGTGCCTCCATTGGTAGTGCAGAAAATAAAGCCTCCAGTGGCGTGCGAAAAAAGTAAAGCCTCCAGTGGCGTGCAGAAAAGTAAAACCTCAATCGACGTTGCCTCCAGTGGCGAGCGACAAGGAAAAGCCTCCAGTGGCGTGCAATAAAGTAAAACCTTTGGTGATGATTGGTAACAGAAGACCTCTACGTCAGACAGTACCAACGACCTCTGGTAACGCCTCTAGTGGCGAGTGGTAACGGAAAAACCTCTACGTCAGACCGTACCGGAAAACCTCTGGTGATATCTCTGGTGGAGAAAGACCTCTACGTCAGACCGTACCGGAGAACCTTTGGTGATGCCTCTAGTGGCGAGTGGTAACGGAAGACCTCTACGTCAGACCGTACCGGAAAAACCTCTGGTGATATCTCTGGTGGCGGAAGACATCTACGTCAGACCGTACCGGAGACCCTTTGGTGATGTCTTTGGTACCGAAAGACCTCTACGTCAGACCGTACCGGAGAACCTTTGGTGATGCCTCTAGTGGCGAGTGGTAACGGAAGACCTCTACGTCAGACCGTACCGGAAAACCTCTGGTGATATCTCTGGTGGCGGAAGACCTCTACGTCAAACCGTACCGGAGACCCTTTGGTGATGCCTCTAGTGGCGAGTGTCGGAGATGAGCCTCTAGTGGCGTCCGTTGGAGAAGTGCCTCTAGTGGCGAGTGTCGGAGATGAGCCTCTAGTGGCGTCCGTTGGAGAAGTGCCTCTAGTGGCGAGTGTCGGAGATGAGCCTCTAGTGGCGAGTGTCGGAGATGAGCCTCTAGTGGTGTCCGTTGGAGAAGTGCCTCTAGTGGCGAATGTCGGAGATGAGCCTCTAGTGGCGTCCGTTGGAGAAGTGCCTCTAGTGGCGAATGTCGGAGATGAGCCTCTAGCGGCGTCCGTTGGAGAAGTGCCTCTAGTGGCGAGTGTCGGAGATGAGCCTCTAGTGGCGTCCGTTGGAGAAGTGCCTCTAGTGGCGTGACTTGCGAAGGCTGAACACTAAGGCTTCGTTCGTCGGGGGTGACTCTGATTGTCGGTTGTGACTTGTAGGAACAGACTGTAACAGTCCTACTTGTCCTTGAATGGTGACTCGTGAGAGCAGACTGTAACCGTCCCGTTTGCCGTGAAGTTGACTTTGGAAGGCGCTGTGTTGCGCATGAATGTTTGTCCCTAATTTTTGCCTAAATTGCGCACGGCGCGACAATCTAGCGGGATCTTTTCTCTTTTTTCTTTTTTTTTTTTTTTTTTTTTCTTTTGAGAATTTCTTTTTTTCTCTCCTTTTGCCACGGCCGATTGAGAGATTTCCGACCGTGCCCCCTCGATTTTTTTATCTTCTCTCCTTTTGCCATGATTGCAATTTCTGAACTTGCAACCATGCCTTTCATTTCCTGATTTTGCCTAGGTCGCCCTTTCGGGTTTTCAACCTAGCGGAAGCACTCTTTATTTGGTAGCCGATTAAACGGTGGTTGTGACCCGTACTTTATTTTCCGCCTCGATGCGGGAGTATTTGTAGCCATTTGGAGGGTGACTGTGGCCCTTTTCTCACCGTCTTCAATGTTGCGGGAGCTCTTTTGATTGTAGCCATTTGGAGGGTGGCTGTGGCCCTTTATTCCTCGTCTCTGATCCGGGAAACACTCTTTGTATGTAACCATTTTGAGGGTGGTTGTGGCCCTTTCACTTAATACCCGCCATTGATGTTCGGGATCGCTCTTTTGACTGTAGCCGTTTGAGGGACGACTGTGACCCTTTCTTTTATTTTCTCGCCCTCACTGGGTTCGCGAGATCACTCTTTTTGTGTAGCCATTTTAAGGGTGGCTGTGGCCCTTTTTATTCTCCCGCCCTCACAGGGTTCGCGGGGTCACTCTTTTATTCGTAGCCGTTTGGAGGGTGGCTGTGGCCCTTTCACCTATTTCCCGCTTTGATGTTGTAGGAGCACCATTTATCTGTAGCCATTTGAAGGGTGGCTGTGGCCCTTTTTGTAGTCGTTTTAGGGACGACTGTGACCCTTTTATTTCTTCACTGCTCTCACAAGAATTGGGCGAACACTCTCTTTATTTCTCTGTAGCCAATTAAAGGGCGGCTGTGACCCTAAAGAAAATGATATTTTTGCTTTTTTTTTTTTTCTCTTTTGAAAAAGAAAATTTAACGAAAATAATCAACAACAATTATGTACATGCCCCTAGTGACAAATCTGAAATTTCTAATTCAAAACATCTTCTAGAGAAGGATTCAGTTTATTGAGTCAAAATATGTCGATCGTGTCGACGACCTGGATTGACTCTATGACAATAGATGACATAGGTAATGATTTCTTCTCTCGGCTTCTCAAATGCCCCGGCTATTGCTCAATCTCGTCTGGGGATGCCCTATGGCTAGCACCTACCGGGCTAGGCTCGTCGCATGCAGGATGAATGGCCTGGGCAATGAACACAAATGGATGACGTGGAGTAGTCCGCATTGGGGCACAAATATTGTGCGAGATAAATTCGGCAGCCGACACAAGAATGGTTGGCGAGCAAAGGGCCGTGCACGAGATGTGCTCTTCATAGACTTTTATTTGGTTGATTATCCGAGCTGCACAATGAGTAATGAAAAAAAAAAATCAAATTTCGGGAAGAAAATTGATCATGACTTCTCTTACCTGGGTGCCTGACATCTTTAATGGAAATTTGCTCCATATGTGAATGGATCTGTTGCATGTCCTGATTTTCCTGCTCCATCTAAAAATCACAACTTGTATATGAACACCTTCCGGAAAGTAAATGCCCCTGAACCTCTGACGGAAGGCACCAACGATAATGCTTCATTTGCTTGACATCTCAAACGATCATTGATCGGCACATTGAATCTTCTGGGGACACTCGACGATCTCTTGATATTTTCCATCTCCTGATATGTCCGATCTCAAAGGGAGATGCCCCATGGTTACCGCTGAACGGTTTAGATCTCACCGTAAAACAGATGTACGGATGGGTTCAGGGACGCGTATGAATTCCACATATGGTAAGTGACATGTAAGTTCTTTGGGGCAGTCACATTTCACCTGGTTGCGACCTCGGTCGAAGTGGTCGTCTGATCTGCAAAAATAGTAGGGACACTCAAATATCAAGGGAAAACCAAGTACAAGTCATCATACCAGAGTGTTGGATATCCCGAATGCGCAATTTGTGCTTCGTGCAACTGAATGGCTGCACGTTTTTTTTGTTGCCCCATTTGGCCGACACAGCTTGTATGTGCGGGATACCTAACCAAGGGTACAGTTTTCCTGACGACTCTCTTTTACAACAACAAAAAAACAGGGATCAAACACAACATGTTACGGGGTAAAAAATGTGTGGCTTTGCTCTACAAGGTAGGTTCCACTGATAGGTTCCCGACAAGGTGGTTTCCTCACCCCATCACAGGGATCATAAGACCTTCACAAGCGAGTGGAGTTGTTCTAAGTCGTTCCGGCGGCTCGGCCGCGCGGTCGTACTCTTACTAACTCTCCGGGGTTCCTAGTTGCCCTGGGATTTAGGCGTTTTGGAGATTACGCTAAAGTGGGTGTGTGCAAATTTAAATAATACATACACAACAAAGAAAAATAGTTAGTCATAATAAGAACTTAACTCCACACCTGAAATCACAAAAAAAACAAGTTAGATCTGTGAAATAAAAATAAAACTTACAAAATTCTAACATGGCAAAAAGTGAACATACTGAGCCCGAACCCTCTAAATCATCCCCAGCAGAGTCGCCAAATTGTCAGACCCTAAAAATCTGACCTACGGCGAATTACGACGTTTTGAAAACGTGATTGATTTTGAAAGAGTCGCCACTAGCTAATTACGGCTAACTAGAAACCTAAATTACCTAAGCGAATAACAGATTAAACACCTAGGTATAAAATTGGTCCACGATCAGAAATTCGAGTTCGGGGGTTCTGTTACGAATTAAAAATATAATTTTTTAACTACGCCCTTTCGATACTCAATTCACTTAATCTGCCAATTATAGTATCTAAATCTGACTAATTAATTATAATTCCATACTCTATATTGTGAATCAATTATGAATACCTAAAGTTAGGAATCGAAACTATCAATGAAGGAACAACCGAAAGTAATATTTGTAATATACCAGGCTATTAAGAAGTACTGCTTGTAATGCTTACACATGGCTGTTAACTATCTATCTATTTCTCACCAAGTCAAAACAAATAATAATAATAATAATAATAATAATATAAAGCATTTACAGACAAAGGATGGCATCTACCTTTTTCCTTCACATACCACACAAGCAGCATCTATATGTTTTTCAACTCTTCTTCATTGTGATGCCGACGCGCATGCCCAGTGTAAACAGAGGTATGGTACTGATTGGGGTTGAGATGGAGTGGGTCACCGTGAAAATCGATGACGATGACCGGGAGCGAGCAGGGACGGCTGGAGAGGAAGTGGTCGCGTTGAAGGGTGGTGGCGAGCTGCGGAGGTCACTGGGACGGGCGGACTGGCTAACAGGCAAGGACGAGAATTTCAGGGACCGACGGAGCTCTAGGCGGAGCGGGACGATCTGGGCAGGTCTCTGGCGAAGCAAAACTGACGACAAGCAGGACCAACGATGGCGAGGTGAGGCAAGGTTTGTATGGTGGCAGGTTTTGACCGGGCGGCGAGGAACCTTTCTTCTCCGGGAAGGAAGAAACGGGAGAGATAGAAGGCCAGCTAAGAGAGATTATTTTTTTAATATGGCACGAAAATCGAGACAGAAAATAATACTTTATACTGATGTTGTGTTTTTTCTTTCCCCCCTTTTACATTGACTGATACTAGGCTATGTATAAGCCTAGGGTTTTACTCTAATCTAGGAAACAAATAAACTGATTTATTCTCCTAATTAATACTAAATATTCTGAACACTTAATACAAATATTCAGAAAATATACACTGCAATAAATATATAAACTATCCTAATTTTGCACTAGAGCATTCTTGGAAGCTTCTCGACTTGCCAAATTTAGACATTTCCTCATTTAGATGCGCCACACGTCACGCGTGGTCCAAAATTAGGTGTTTACAGCTTGCCTCTATATATGTTGTAACCTGTCAAGTGTTTCGCGTATAGCGAATTTTCTTAACAAGTAGTATATTTGAAAGGTGTTATCTTGGCTAAGCAAGATACTAGTTTATACCGTCTCTTAGTTCCACTCTAAGGCGACGTTGTACAAGACTCGACTTGTAAATTTTATGAGTTTTAAACAGGGTGCGCACCTGCTAGCGTGTATCAACCCGCGTTGGGGAAGCATACGTAAAAACATTTTGGTTTTTTGAAAAAATATTTGTGATACGTGATTTCTGCGTCCAGCTACCATGTAACACTTTTGAAAATATGTATTGTGATGCATGATTTCTGCGTCCAGGAATCATGCAACACGGTTTGAAAATATGTAGTACGGAATTGTCATCTAACAAGAGGACTCTTGCCGTAAAGTGTGAACCCTTAAACAGGAATTCGTAGTACGGGATTGTCATCTAACAAGAGGACGTTCGCCGTATAGAGTGAACCCTAAATTGGAATTCATAGTATGGGATTGTCATCTAACAAGAGGACATTCGCCATAAAGAGTGAACCCTAAACAGGAATTCATAGTATGGGATTGTCGTCTAACAAGAGGACTTTCGCCATAAAGAGTGAACCCTAAACAGGAATTCATACTTGTTGTAGCGTGGGGTCGTTGTCTAACAAGAGAACTTCCGCCACTTATGGGGTGATCAGTCCCGTATTGTATTTGCCCATCCTGTTCTGAATCCAGGGAAAGGCCATGAACATGAGGATTTGCCTCTAACAAGAGATGTCACAGCATGTCATTTTTTAGAAGTAAACATGAGGTTTGCCTTTACAAAGAGGATACCTCAACATGCTACTTTTGATAGTAAATCTTGGTGTTTATCCAAGATATTGCTTGTAGTTGACGCCTTTGGAATAGTTGTCATTTTGATAGTAGACCTTGGTGTTTTTCCAAGATATTGCTTGTCGTTGACGTCTTTGGCATAATCGTCATTTTGAGTAGAGAATTTTTATAAGTCCCTTTTTTGTAGATAATCCGCAAGTTGTCATTTTGTCATATAGGTTGACTGTGTACATAGCGCAATGGATTTGTGTTGTCGGCACCTTCTTGAGATAGATTCCAATGTTATGAATGGAGAAATAAACTCCTTGTTGGTGTAGATAATAGTTGTTGTAGTTACTTTGTTTTGCTTCCAAGTAACGTATATAGAATAGTGATGTTCCTACGAAGATAGAAAAACTTCATTAGGTTCATGCTTTTATTTCAAAGATGCCACTTTATATGAGAGTGTGGACTTTTTAACAAGTAGATGCGTTATGAAAATAAGAGCAAAAGGGCTTGATACGACAGCTCCTTTTGTGACAGAAGATTATCCTTTCATCCGTGGAATTTCTTCAAGTGTCCTCCACTAAATGTGTTCGTAGAGGCATTGCCATTTGCATCTTCAAGGCGATATGCGTTGATATAAGGGATGGATATGACCTTGTAAGGGCCTTCCCATTTTGGAGACATTTTGTTGATTTGATCGAGGTGCGAGAACTCATTCTTCCTCCACACCATTTCTCTGACATGGAATTGTCTTTCTTTCACCTTCATGTTGTAATATCTTGCAGTTATCAAACACATGCGTGCCTGATTATGTTCAGAGTTACGCCTTTTTCCTTCAGCCAGGTCTAGGTCTAGACGCATGTCTACTTCGTTGGCTTAGGCGTTGAAATGGGTTCTGCGGTAGGATGAGACAGCAATTTCGATAGGAGCGACTGCTTCCGTTCCATACACCAGACTGAATGGTGTTTCCCCGGTTGACTCCTTTGGAGTTGTTCGTAGTGCCCACAGTACACTACTAAGCTCTTCTGCCCATCCTCCTTTTAATGCATGCACTCTTTTCTTGAGACCGTCTAGGACGGTCTTGTTGGCGGCTTCGACTTGTCCGTTGATTTGAGCATGGAGGACTGATGCGAAATGGTGGTTAATGTTGAGCCTTTCGCAAAATGTTTGAAGCCTTGAACTCTTGAACTGTGGTCCGTTGTCGCTGATTAGCACCTTTGGAACTCCGTATCGTGAGATGATGTGATTTCGGATGAAATCCATTATTTGTGCATCGGTTGTTCGTGCCAATGCCTTTGCCTCGATCCACTTTGAAAAGTAGTCGATTGCGACGACAATGTTGGTTTGGCCTTTTGATTTTGGAAGTGGGCCCACCAAATCGATCCCCCATTGTGCGAATGGCCAAGAACTTGCAATTGGGCTTAGCTCCGCGGCTGGTACCGTGATACTTCTTGAATAAAGTTGGCAAGATTCGCATTCTGCGACCAAGTGCGTAGCTTGGTTCTTCATGGTTGGCCAATAGTATCCTAAGCTCAACGTCTTGCGTATTAGAGATCTCACACCTTCATGGCAGGCTGCTTGGCCTTTATGCAAATCCTCTAACACTTTCTGGCTTTCCCGGAAGGTGATGCACTTTAGGTATGGGGTTGAAAATCCTCTCTTGTATAGCTCGTCATCTATCAACGCGTAATTAACAGCTTGTCTCTGGATTTTTTGGGCTTGAACTTTGTCTTCAGGGAGCTTGTGGTCTTTGAGATATGCCAATATTAGGGTCATCCAATCCGGATCTGGATTGATGCACAAGACTTCGAATTTGTCAATTACTGACAAGATTCTGTTTTCCACGAAATGCGTTTCTTTTCCCTATTCATTGCCTTGTGCGAACATGCTCAAGGCATCATCTTCTTGATTTTCTTCTCTAGGCACCGCGATGATGTCGAAGGTATCGAAGCTTGTGATGAGGTCTTTTGCTTGCCCCAGGTATTTTTGCATATTTTCTGACTTTGCCGTGTATTCGCCTTTAACTTGATTGACGACTAACTGCGAATCGCACTTCACTCTTAGGTGTTTAACTCCAACACCTTTTGCAATTCATAAGCCAGTTATCAATGCCTCGTACTCCGCCTCTTTGTTTGTTGCTCTAAATGTTAATTTTAGAGCATACTTCAATGGATTGGATCCGTCGGGTGGTATCAGGAGGAATCCGGCACCTGATCCTCATACATTTGAAGATCTGTCGGTGTAAATTTGCCATACTTCGGTATGTTCTTCAATTTGTTGAGGTCCGGCTTGGGCATCTGTCTCGGGTGTTATCCCGGTGAACATGAAGTCTGTCAATGCTTGCCCCTTGATCGCCCTTCGAGGAGCAAAATGAATGCGGAATTCACTTAACTCCACTGACCACTTTGTTAGCTTTCCTGACATGTTTGGCTTTGACAGGATGTGCTTCAGGGGTTGGTCTATTAAGACTGTTACTTCGTGTGCGTGGAAGTATGGCCTCAGTTTCCTTGCTGCTATTATAAGCGCGTACAGGTATTTCTCGATTGGCATGTAGTTTATCTCGTACTTTGCGAGTATCTTGCTTACGTAGTATACTGGGAGCTGGGTAGTCCCTTTTTGTTTGACAAGGACTGAGGTGACTGCCGTGTTGCTCACCGATATGTACAGGAAGAGGGGCTCGCCTTGTATCGATTTTGCCAATGCTGGCAATGTGCGCAAATGTTGCTTTAATTGCTGGAAGGCCTCTTCACACACTAGTGTCCATTCAAACTTCTTGTTTGCACGCAAGACTTCAAAGAAAGGAAGTGCCTTGTCGCCTATCCTGGCAAAGAATCTGTTTAAAGCCGCTAGGCGGCCATTTAGTTGCTGGACTTCCTTATGTTTCTTTGGGGACTCCATTTCTTCAATTTCCCGCACCTTCTCTGGGTTAGCCTCTATCCCTCTCTGGCTCACCATGAATCCCAGGATTTTTCCTGATTGTACGCCGAAAGCACACTTTGTTGGATTTAGGCGGACTTGATATTCACGCATTCTTTTGAAGATTGCTCGTAGGTCATCAACATGGTTGCGCCTTTTGGTTGACTTCACGACCATGTCATCCACGTATGCCTCCATTTTCGTTCCGATTAAATCGCCGAAGATGGTATTGACCATTCGCTGGTATGTTGCTCCCGCATTGATCAAGCCGAATGGCATCACCGTGTAGTTGTATATTTCGCTATCTGCATAGAATGCAGTGTGCGGCGCATTATCTTTGAACATCGGGATCTGGTTGTATCCTGAGTACGCATCCATTACGGACATTAATTCATGGCCGGCTGTGGCATCGACTAGTTGGTCGATTCTTGGGAGAGGATATGAATCCTTAGGGCATGCGTTGTTGAGATCTCTGTAATCGATGCACATTCTTAATTTACCACTTGACTTAGGTACCAATACCGGGTTTGCCACCCATGTTTGGTATCTTGATTCTTCAATGAATCCTGCGTCAAGCAGTCTTCCCACTTCTTCTCTGATTGCCAATTTCTTGTTGCCCCCGAGGGGTCGAAGTTTCTGGGCTACTGCTCGAGTTCCCGGCTTGATGTTGAGCTTATGGGAAATGACGTCTGTGCTTATTCCGGGCATGTCGCTTGGTGACCATGCGAATAACTCTTTGTACTCTTTGGGAGAGCTGTGATTTCTATCACTTCATCTTCTGACAAGGATGCTCCAATTTGGACCATTCTATCTGGCTCTTCGATCTTTATTTGCTTTAACTCTTCCACTGGGGCCGGTCGGGCATGGCTTTCTCTTGGATCATCATCAATGATGGGCATGTCATCCTTTTTTGGCTTGACGTTATTTTAGATTGCCACATTGTAACAATCCTTTGATAATAGTTGGTCTCCTTTGACTTCACCGATTCCGGCTGCAGTTGGGAATTTGATCTTCTGGTGTGCCGTTGATGGCACCATTCCCCACGCGTTCATGGTTACGTATCCTAAGATACCATTGTATGCGTCATGCTTTTGCACTACCACAAATGGTACTTCTATTTGGAGACGTGAGTTGCCTTCTCCCAGTATAACTGGCAGTGTTATGGATCCCAATGGGTAACTTGCATCTTCCATGAATCCCACTAAGGGTGAATTCATTCTGTTGACATTCTTCTTTCTCCCCAGAGCTAGGATGACGTCTTTTGTGATGATGTTGGGAGAACTTCCTCCGTCGACCAAGATACGCTTGATGTCCATGCCGTCGATTGTCATGGTTATGACTAAGGCGTCATTATGCGGAAATGTTATGTACGTCTTGTCTTCTGAAGAAAAGCCAATGGCGTCTTCTATGACAACGTCTCCTTGCTGATTGCCTTTGGACTCATGGATCATCAGGGAAGCGTATATTTCTCTTTCGTATGACGTTTCTCCTCCTGCTCCAAAGCCTCCATGTATCACGTGGATGCCTGGAAATTTTGGGCCGTGCTGTGCGGATGGCACACTGCTTGCTGGCACGGGAGACATCATAGACTTTTTACGCCGTCTAAGGCGCTTCCTGGTTTCTGACGGATTGGCATTATTGAGAGCGTTGTGATCACTCGTCATGACTTTGCGGTATGGTAGCTTTTTGTTCGAATCACAGAGACGGCGCCAATGTTGCGTCCTGGGTGAACTGGGTCGTTAGGACGCGTCTGTCTAAGTGGTTGAGCGGGTTTCTGGGTTGTCACCCTTCGTCTGAAAGAGGTTTTTGCCTTGTGCTGATGACGAGTGTTCGGTTTTATCGCTGAGTCTCGGAAAAGTCTGTGTCTCGAAAGGCGGTTGTGTCTCAGGAGGCGTCTGAGTCTCGAAAGGCGGTTGTGTCTCAGGAGGCGTCTAAGTCTCGGGAAACGGTGGTTTGTGCACAAGTCTGAGCGTCCGGGGCGCTGGTTCCTGCACGAAGGGCCAGTACTAGCACGGAGAGGGGGGGTGGTGCTAGTGGAGCCCTCTCCGATGCCTAAGTCACTATAGGGCTAAAAAGGTAATCTTAGAGAGAGAAAGTATTTCTAGAGAGAAGTCAGAGCTCAAAATACCAAAGTTGGGCAAATGAGAGGATGATGTGAAAATGGGTGGCCAAGGCCTCCTATTTATAGGCTTCATTGGGACCGGACCCGGTTTGAAAGCGGTTTGATGACGCTTCAAAAGCAAGCGGTAATCGTCATCAATATTGGCAATGCGCGAACTTGACTTCTCTACACGTAACGGTAATCGCGTAAACGGTAATCGCGCAATACCCGTAATGCAATCCGGACCTCGTCGAATTTGGGCAATTCGGCGAGGTCCGGCTTGCCGTGCAACCCAGACCTCCGGATTGCGAGCAATCCGGACGTCCGGGTTGTTTGCAACCCGGACGCGCGTAATGCGCTTCCGGACCGTTTTGACCCTTGGGAGACGTTTTTGAAGCCGTGATGTAATTTTGACGTGTTTACGAGGCCCGAAATATAAATACGAACTCGAATTGGACACATATCCATCAAACAAATTTTCCCAACATTAGGGGGAGAAAAGAAGCAGCTGGCAGAAAAGAGATTGCTGGAAAAAAATTGTTATTATCTCATTTAGATCATCGCATAATGAGAATATGAACCTGAAGTTCAAAGAGAAAAGCATTTTCAAATACTGCCAATACGTGACTTTATGAGACCCAGAAAGTCATAAGTCAAGTAACAGCTGCAAATGCTCCAATTTTGAAATGTCCTGATTGGACAAGTTATAATGAAAAATAACTATCGTCTGAAGCGTGCGATATTGGTTTCAAAGAATTTTTTAATAAAAGAATGGAGCAGGATAAATATGGTCTTATTATGGAGGTGATTTCCCAAAAGAAGTAAATACATAGCTAAATATGAAACCCCAAAAGTGGTTCAGGTACCTGAAAGTGATTACAATAAAGAGATCTCAGTGAGTTATGTCATTAACAGGAAGTGATGGAACCGTAAAATATAAAGTTGTCGACAACGGTTTTGAATATTTTTCATGAGTGAATTCATAAAACAAGACGAGGATCTTGAGCTCAATATGTCAAAGAATTATCATGATTGGCCAAAGTTTGAAAAGACGCAAGTATGAGCATGACAAATGCAGAATGTGACAGCCAGTGGATATAAATAGTTTCTGCATAAATAGATTGCCTCGTAAGATAGGCACAACCCGTGGTACAAAGACTTTTCTGCAGAAAGATGACAATTATTATATGAATCATTTGGTGGAGCAATAACCTTCAAATACATTATTATGTTGGCAGTACATACAAGGTTTTAATATGCGTCTCATGATATGAATAATTTTATAGCATATTTGGGTGGCTAATTTGATAGTGAAATCCACGTAAAAATCCTAGAAGGATTTAAAACGCTAGCATGAATATTCTCAAGAATGTTGGATGATGAAAATATTGTACCATTTACGGGTTGCTTATGGTATATTATCCCCGCTATATCAACATTTGAGCTAAGTTGTAGCGAATGCTAATATAAGTATACGAATAAAGCAAATTGATATTTGATAAGATGAATTTATCAAGCTATAGTCGAAATGGGTATCGCGTGAGGGGAAGAATTTGAAGATATTGAAACTCCTGAAGAGTTTTAAATACAATCAATTTATTGATGATGTTAAAATTCAAACGAAATATATTGAAAGGACAAAGGTTTGGCTCGACCTGAAGATCGAGTACTTAAGAGATTGAAAATATTGTTGTCCTATAAAAAATGTTTTAAATCTATTTTGCATATCTAAATACATCTATTGAGTACCTTAATGGTTGTAAGAATAATAGATTTGAATAAATATATTTTCCGTCCTCGTGAGATTGATGAAGAACATAATGGTCCAGAAGTACCTTATGTAGTGCTACATTAACGCTAATGTATCTTGCTAATTAGAAGGAACGTGATGTATTATTGGTTATAAGCAAGATTCAGTTCTTCCCCAATATAGTGAAATTGAACAAAGTTAAGAAAATATTTATGTATCTCCGAGGGACGAATTACATGAGTTTATTATCGGATATAATCAAGTCCTAAATCAGTTGGCTATGCAAAATGCAAGTTATATTGTGAAATGTTCCATTATTTTGTATATTTAAAGATAATGCGGGTTATATAGCTTCACTTGAAGAACAATGTTACATCAAAGGAGACAAGACGAAGCATATTCTCCCAAGTTATTTTCCAACCACGATGTTGAGAAGAATGCAACATAAAATCCAACAAGTCTGTGCGTATTTATTCTCGGAGGATTACCGACTTAATGAAATTATGTGATGTCAACATCAGGGGGAGAATCTACACCGCTGCACACTTTTTCCCTTAACCAAGGTTTTATCCCATTGGGTTTTCCTGGTAAAGTTTTTAACGAGGCAGCTTACAAAAGGGATCCATAATTGTGTATTCTTTTTCCTTTACTAGATTTTTATCCCAATGGGTTTTTTCTAGTAAGGTTTTAACGAGGCACAATTCCCTTATGAACATCCAATGGGGAGTGTTATGAATATATTTTATGGATGTTCAATATTTTGTGTATATATCATATTCATTATTTAGACCTTCCTTATATTGATTTTATTTCTTCTCCAAGTCTATCTAATCCCTATATAAGGGCCCCTTATGTGTGAAAATAAGACATCCTCAAGTTCTCTCATTCTATTACCTCTCAACTTTCGTAACAATATTAAACTTTTCAAAATTATATATAGATATAGATGATAGGGATAATAATCAAAATGTTATCCGAATTTGACCGATTTATAAATCGCTACCTAAACTTTATTTAAAAAAAAATGGCTACCCGAACTCTCATTTTCAGATCAAATTGCTACCTCTATTTCAATTTCCGTCAAATTTGACAGAAAATGAGCATGTTTCCGCTACGTGGAGTCTTTTCACGTGTACCAAATATGAATTCAAATATACAATGAAAGTATTGCAACGAAATACCTTCAATTGGATGTTCAACTGAATTTCTGCCTAATTTTAATGGCGTCTTTCAATTGAGCATCTAATTGAAAGTATTTCGTTGTAATATTT
Source organism: Clarkia xantiana subsp. parviflora (assembly GCA_036873135.1). NCBI lineage: Eukaryota > Viridiplantae > Streptophyta > Magnoliopsida > Myrtales > Onagraceae > Clarkia > Clarkia xantiana. The sequence goes on along the minus strand of JAPTYO010000012.1, from coordinate 9,498,231 downwards.
TCAATTTATCTATGAATTCATCTTAGGTACACATGAGAATACCTTATGTGGCGGAAACATGTTTATTTTATGTCCAATTTGACGAGAATTAAAACCGAGGTAACAATTTGTTATAAAATTAAAATTTAATTTAAAAAAATTAAAATTTAGCTAGTAATTTGTAAATTAGTTAAAATTCGGATGGCAATTTGGTCTTTAGATAATAACTAGTTTACCAAAAAAAAAGGAAAAAAAAAAGAAGAAGATAGATAAAAGACGGTGTGAGCTATTTATTATTCTCCACAACAGCCGCGTTTATTTGACCCTTCCTTTCTTCCAGTTCTTCCGGCTGCCCGTATCCATTAATACAGAAGATTGATTCTGGTTGCGCTCATACCACACGGTAGTACTAGTACACATACATGCAGACGACAGCGTCTCTCTGAATCACACCCATTCAATACCCAATAACTACAAATAATATATATATAATAAATAAAAAAGAAAGAAAGCGCTCCAGAAAGAAAGAAAGAAAGAAAGAGAGAGACAGTGCATTGTCCACATCCTCACTTTCCCCGTTCATTCAGACTCCCCCCCACTTCCATATGCTTCTTCTTCTTCTTCTCCTCCCCCTACCCTTCTTCCCCAACCCTCCCTCCTTAGACCTCTTCTCTCCAGTCAACAGTTGCCCTTTTTCTTCCCCCATTTTCTTCCTTTTGACCTTCCTCCCTCCTCTCTCATCTACCCATGGACTCCAACAATCCCTGCTCCCAACTCCCCGCCTTACCCGCTACTCACCCCGAAGAAGCCGCCGCCCCTCACCCCCAAGCTGCTGACACGCCTGAACAACCAAACCCTGCCTTGCCGCGTACTGATTTAGCAGGTCAAGATTCCGGATCCATGGCTGCTCACTCGGAAATTAAGCCGCCGGAGAAGGTTAAGCGGCCGCGGGGACGGAAACCTAAGGCTTCGTCTGCCAAACCCAAGGGTCGTCCCAAGGGTAAGGCCGCGTCGCCACCGGAGAAGCTGAAGGAGAAGAGGGACGATGAGGATGTGTGCTTTATCTGCTTCGATGGAGGAGAACTTGTGCTGTGTGATCGCAGGTCAGCTACTTCTCCTTGCGCCTCTATTTGATCTGGGAATGTCAGTTATTCCGCAACTCCAATTAGATTAACTTTTTGTTTCCACTCGTCAGGGTATGGGATGGTTTAAGTAGCTAAATAAAGCAATTTTGCTTGGGTTTTCTTCAGTGAAGCTATTGGAATCTATTATTCTTCTAGGGTTTAGACGCACTAGCAGCAAAGTTCTAGATTTAGGGTTTACTTGAAAGTTTAGTAACAAATGCAGTTGGTAGGAAATAATTTGCTTTCTACTAGCAGGACGTCATTCATAGTGGAAGGAGAGGAGAATTCTTAAATTTGTTGGCAGAATTAGGTTCGAACATTTCCAGAATCCAGAGCAATGCACCAAAATACTGTTTGCTGCTTTAATGTGCTTAACTAATGCATTTTTCAACGTTCGCTTGATTACGATTCTAAATAGTGGCATTGTTGTATATTAGGGGCTGCCCCAAAGCTTACCATCCGGCTTGCATTAAGAGGGACCGGTCATTCTTCAGATGCAAGGCTAAGTGGAATTGCGGTATGTTAGATACAATATCTTTTCAGAGCAACAATATCGTATAAGTGTGTTAACTTTGCCTACATGTTTATCTTGAAGATAGAACTTAAATGATATCATTACTATTAGTTATCTTTTTAGTATAAACGTTTACATTTTATGCCGTTGACCCGGTATTTCAAAAGCTGTGGCTCTCCAAAGTATAAGCAACTTCATAACAAGGTCATCCCTCCAGCCTCTTCTCAAGAAATCTGAATTTCAAGCTGTTTTCCCTCTTCTATTTGTTGTTTGTCAATTACTGATATGTTAATCAAAACTTACATTTTTTTGTTTCAATTCTTTTCAGGCTGGCACATTTGCTCTTCTTGTCAAAAGAAAGCACATTACCTCTGTTATACTTGTACATATTCTCTGTGCAAGTCATGCGTCAAGGGTGCAGATTATATATGTCTCAGAGACACAAATGGCTTGTGTGGGACATGTAGGAAAACTATAATGCTCATTGAGAATATAGCACCAGCAAATGAGGAGAAGGTATGCTACTATCTGATCTGTTCATGGGTAGCTTACACCATTTTGTGTTGGATGTCAAACCTATGGTCGCTGTTTTCCCCCATTTAAGTGGAAAAAGTCGAAATTCATGTCTTTTGAGTGTACTTGTTTGATTGTGCACTTAGTATTGTTTTTTATCAGAGTGAGATGTTATGCAGTTTTAATCTGACAAGATTTTAAGTAAGTTTGAGTTGTTTTCATTAACTAATAAAGCTTGCAAAATGCAAATTACTGGATTATGAGCTAGTTCCATTGATTGCCAACTTTACTTAAGAAACAGAGATCTTGGGTTGGATCGTTTCTGATGCTTCTTATCTGTTTTAACAATTTAATTAAGTTTCTGTGTCACTTACCAAAAAAGCAGAAAATTGAAATAAAGGAAGTTGAATGCCTTTTGGCGTAATGATATAAGATAGACACACCTCTAGAAGTCTTAATTCATGTTGACTCTCCTCATGTTCGTTTGTGCAGGTTCAGGTGGATTTTGACGATCAACTCAGCTGGGAGTACCTTTTTAAGGTTTATTGGAGTGATTTAAAAGAGAAGCTATCTTTAACAACTGATGAAATTCTTCAAGCTAAGAATCCAAAGAGACAACGGAAGCGCAAGAGGAAACAGTCCATTGAGCCGGTACAAACCGAGCAAGTTAAGCCACGCAAGGCAAGACGTGGAAATGAACAGAGACCGTCTTTCTGCCAAAGCACGGCATGGGCATCCAGTGAGCTGCTTGAGTTTGTTGCATTTATGAAAAATGGTGATAAATCTGTGATATCTAGGTATGATGTTCAGGCTCTTTTACTAGAATACATCAGCAGGAACAACCTTCATGATCCAGGACAGAAGTGGCAAATATTTTGTGATGGGAGGCTTGCGAAGCTGTTTGGGAAAGGTAGTCTTGATCAGTTTGAAATGCTGAAGATTCTTGACTCCCATTTCCATTTAAAAGAGAACACCCAGGTGGATGGGTTCAACAAATGGATGCTTGGGAATGGTGTGCCTGGACTGCTTGGCATTGACTTGAACAATGATAAGGATTCAGTGACCACTGATGTTCAGAAGAATGATAGTTCTCAGTGTTGTGATGAGAAAGTAATGACTAGTCAAGACTGTGGTGCAACAAAAGACGATCATAACAGTAGCTTCAATTTTGTGCGAAGAAGTTTTGTTGAGAGTTTGATTAATGATTCCAAGTTCAGTGAGAAGATCATTGGATCTGTTATCAGGATAAGAACTTCCAACAATGACCAGAAGCAGGAGACATATAGGATGGCTCAAGTTATCGGTAATGAATCTAATATTTGGTCTAGTACTTATTAATCCTTCAATTTTTGGTAGAATTATGAGTAATGAGATATATTTGTAAGCAGGTACAAGCAAAGTAGAGCACTCATACAAAATTGGTGAGAAAACTACAAATATCAATCTTGAAGTACAAAATTTGGACAAGAAAGAATTCGTATCAATTGATGAAATTTCCAATGAAGATTGCACTAAGGTGAGACATCACCTTTAAATTGATTATCTGATCTAGCATTTTAGACAGATTATACATATCCTGATATATAGTTTCAATCTGGTAAATAATGAATTTACATAGGTAGGGATATTGCCCTGTCTTAATGAATATATTCATAGCAATTTCATGTGAAAGCAATAAGGTTTACATGGCTCGATATTATCTTCACACTCAGTCTCATAATGGAGTGTCAAAAAGCACGTATAAGCGGGATAGTTTCACTTCCACCAAATATCCGCTTATTTTTTTTTAATTGGATTGTATCTGGGCCCATCTATTTTCTAAACTCATGGTTGTTTTAACATGGTGTTATAGACTAGTGCCGGATCCATGTGGAATTCATGTCAAACTTAATTTAGAGAGTGCATGATTGTGCAACTCATAGTCATTGTCAGTGTAAGGGCTCAGATAAGGATAGCAATGTTGGCCAAGGCCCATTTATATTTTTACCTTTAGACATGCTAAACCGTATTGGGAAGTATAGTGATCCCATGACTCTCTTGACCCATATTTAGTGTCTGTCCTGTAAGCTACAGTCGCCCATTTTTGAAGAATTTAGGCTAGGATATAGGTTTCCAATATGGTTAGCGTTGTGGAAGTTACATGCATGCTATGCTATGCTGGGTTTTTTTTTTTTCACTTTCTGAATAGTGGATCATACATTTGACAGAGCGAATGAGATCTCATATGTGCAGCAATAAAAACTTGTTTTGTCCCAGCCATGAGAACTAAAATCTATTTCATTTATTTTCAGGATGAACAGAGATACTTCAACCAGATTATCCGATGTGGTGCAGTCAAATGGCTTACTAAGGTAAACATGCATTTTAAACTTGCCCGTTCTGCCTTTAAAGGATCTTACTCGCTCGCTCTGACAATTATTTTTGCATTTTTCTCAAGGATGAAATTCTGCAGAATGCTACGGCGGTGAAGTCCGAAAAAGGTGTTGAAGTAAGTTTCTTCTCTGCTGCTATTGTCATGTTATTAACTTTGTGGATATTTTGTTCGTCTATTGTCTGCTGCCCTTTTACCTGAAACCGAGCTTTCATCAGAAATTGTCTTCTCTATCATACTTTCTATTTAAGCTCATAAAGCAATTTCCCTTTTAAAATATTCATTGAAGAGGAATTTCAAGGACATGGTAAAGAAAGGGGAAAGAAACTTTGTAGTAATTTTATTAAGACTTTGGATATGAAGAGAGAAGAAAAGGAATCTGTTTCACTTTGGTTAAAATAGAGGAGCTATTTGATTAACAGAAGGAAAGAAATTTGCAGTCTTATAAGGGTAAGGGGAACACAGAAAAATGGACAAAATTGTAATTATTCTACATATCTTAACGTTCCACAAAATGCCCGATAAACAAATTCCAGGTGAAATTGAATTGTTTATTTCTTCTATGTGTTTTTTTATCCAATTGGTATGATCTAGGTTTACCTAAATCTATAAGGATATACTCCTTTCCCTGTCTATTTATGTCCCTTCAAATATCCCTATCTAAACCAAGGGCTAAAGTAGTAAATGGCATTATTTTTCAGTTAGCACTAGGGAGCCAATATTTCTTTTGTGTCCTTGGCAGTGCCTGGATTGTTAATTTTCTGTACATTTAAACTGTATAAAAGAAACAGTAGTACTAGTGTGTATAGTAGATGATGCTTAATGAATCAATCCCTCCAATATTTGACCAGGCAAGAGAAGCAACTGGGTTGAGCAGCTGGAACTCAGGTAAGAACCACCAGCACGCGGATGCCATCAGTTGGTTGACACGCGAAGCTACTTCTGGTAATGTGTCTGAGATTTCACCTTCACCTCTTTCGACAGCAACAGAAGTGTCAGTCAACGATGACGAGACATGCAAAATGTGGCAGTACCAGGACCCGAGTGGAAAAATCCAGGGACCCTTCACAATGTCACAGATGCGTAAATGGAGGACTGTGGGGCAGTTACCTCTCGATGTTAGAATATGGAGGTTGGATGAGAAGAGAGAAGACTGTATACCCCTAACGGATGCCGTAGGGCGCCATCATTTTCCAAGAGAGCAGGGGGTGGCCGTGCTCTCCTCCACCCATCATGGAAAAGAAGGTGGAGGAGTTACTACTGGACGTGGTGCTGAGGATAATAGTAGTAGGGGTGAGATGTCAAGCATTAGTGTGGATACGAACAATGGGAGCAGAATCGCACAGAACAACATCCTCAATAATTTTACTTGTAAAGGACTCCTCCGTGAAAGCAGTGAAATGGGTTCCTGTTTCTCTGGCTCTTCTCCTGTGGATTCAGAGAGTGAGAAGAAAAACATGGAAAACTGCGGAAGTTTGAATTCTCTGAAAGAAGCATGTCCTCCCAATGAATTTAATGTGAACTTGAACTCCTCCTCTACAGCGCAGAAACTGGTGCAGTGTGATGGAGGAGATGGCATTTCTTCAACTCAATCGTCAGGACAGAACTGGAAAGCTCTCTCCCCTGTCATTAGTTCTTCAAATGATGGATCTTCAAAAGTTAAAGCTTCTGCTATTCCTACTTCTTTGACTGAGAAATTGCAGCAGAAGAGCATGATCGACTTTCTTGATCCACCTCCCACTTCAAGCAACACCAGATTTAAAGCTGCTGAGGAAGAAGAGTTGGGACAAAGTAGTGGAGTGGTCAAGTTGGAGCAGTGGGATAGCACTACTACCTCAACTGCCATGGTAGCATCATCTTGCTTCACTCCTAAACCAGTGGTCGAACCTTGCAGCAATATCAGTATCGATGGTGCAACTCTGACTCTAGGGCCTGAACCTGTCCTGCCGACAGGATCTAGTTGGCAGGCCATGCTTCTTGAGCCTGTCGAGATCACTTCCTTACCAGATGAAGCTGTGTCTGATCTACTTGCTGAGCTGGAAGCGTCAGAGCCGCCCCCTCTAAACAACAACAGCAGCATAAAAAACGAGGGAGGATTCAATCTCGAGGCAGACTTTTTCCCAATACTGTCTCCTTCAACGATGCGAAATGAGCTGCCCTTGGGTTTTGGGTCACAAAGGGTGGTGACATGGCACGAAGGTAACCCAATAAATCAAAACCATTTTCAAATGGGTGCCGATCCGTTGAGGTGGATGCAAAACATGGGGGGATGGGGTGGCGGAGTGATGAACCATCATCATCAGCATCATGCTTACAGAAACAATATGTTTGTGGAAGCAGGAGGAGTGGGACAGATGAACTACAATGGTGGAAGTAGTAATAGTTTTAGTAATAACAATACTAATAGTAGTAGATATGGTGCTGCTGCTGCTGCTCCTCCTCCCACTACAACTAGTAGTAGTCCTAGAGATCAGTTCTTTGAGGGCTTAAACTTAGATCTTGGTAGCAGTAGTTCCTTCTGGCAAAATATTAATAACAATAATAGGCAATAGTTGGTTGATGGGAAGGGGGCATTTCAGCGGAGCAGAAGTTACTGTAAATTCCACGGAAGAGATAAGTCAGTCTCTTATATATATATGTACAACTTTATTTATATGTTTAGAGACTACTCTGTCTCCTCTTGATTGTAAAAAAAAAAAAAAACCCACAAGCAAAGCATTTGTGGTAGGATTGATTTTTGTAATAACCAACCCTATTATTGTTACCACGAGGAAGATGTGTGGTCCCTTGCACCTTCTTTCCACTTTGTGTTTAGCAGCTTAACATTATGTGTGGCAATTCGTGTGTTCTACTGTGCGTATTGATGATCTTATCATATGCAGAATAAGTTTATAATGTTATGTTTTACAAACATGAACACATCATATAATTTTTCGTGTGTATTTGTTTCGTGTTATCGTGTTGCGTTAAGTTATTTAATGTATATCCAAGATAATTAACGGTTAATTACAATAAATTGTCTGAAGTTTGCCATATGTTGAAATTTGGTGTCAGACATTTAAATTGAGTGTCCGGGTTTCATTTTGGTTAAAAATTTGGTGTCTCGGTGTGATTACATTAGAGAAGTCAATCCTGATTAAACCGACTGTCATATTCAAGCTCCCATGCACGCTCCCTTCCTGTCACCTTGCCAGGACCGTCACCTAAGAAGTTGACCTCATCCACACAAGTAAGTCTCGCTCCCTTGTCGCTGGAAATCGCTCATCACCACTCTCCTGGAAACATTTTCTTTTGGATGTTCAACTTTTGGATGAATTTGGCGATTTTGTTAAAAGTAAAAAGTGATGAAATATGAGTGGGTGAGTGAGTTGATGAAAATTATTGAAATGAGAGAAAAAGACGCGCGGGACACCAAATTTCAACAAAAATGAAACCTAGGAGTGTCCATTTTAACATTTCAAACTTCAGACATCAACTTTCAAAATATGACAAACTTCATACATAACTATTAACTAAGAAATCAGTATTTATAAGTTTGTAATATAAAATGAATAAACTCTAAAAATTAAACAACTAATTGGAGTTTTAAAAGCTACTAAAAAAGACTTGCTCTAAAAAGTACTAAAAATAGAATTATGAGCACAAAATTATCATGCTTTCGTGTTATAATACATAAATACAAACATGTCACGAAATTACATCATATTAGTTATGTTCGTGCTATTAAGTTATATATTTACACATACGTGATTTTTTTTTCATGCATAGTAGTGTCATATAAGAAAATGTCGGCACTACCTTTGTTTGCACGCGTTCTTCGAGTGCCTTCTTCTCTTCGAATCCTCGCTCTCCTTTCGCCTCAAATACCTGCAAAGGGGCGCCGGGGAGGTTCCCAGTAAGCCCACTCTGATGCTTAAATGAGTATGAGCTTACAGAAAGAAAGTAAGCTTAGAGATAGATAGATTACCTTCAAATGAGGGATGGAGAGCTCTATTTATAGAGTTCCTGTTGAACCGCTCCGGTTCCGGTTCTATTCCGGTCCTGTTATGGCAGTTTAGTAATATAAATCGGTGTTGACCGTTAATATAGTGTATTCGACCTTGGTCTGGTCATAGACGAGCTTTTATAGCTTAAGTGTCCCGAGAATGGACTCTAAGGGTGAACCCCGGGCGAAATATCGTCCGGGGTAAAGGTCCGAACAAGTGAAACTCGTCTGGATGAAGGGGGGGGGGGGGGGGTACCCCCAAAGGAGCGCTCTCCGCTCGGGTTACCCGAGCAAAAGTCCTGCTCGGGCATCCCCGAGTGGTTTTTACCACTCAAGGTCTTCCCGAGTGGATTTCGCCACTCGGAGTGTTTTTTGGGCCCAAGTATTTTGGGCTCTGGGTGTCCGTTTATCCAAGTTTCGAATTTTGAATGTGGCTCAATTATAGAGTCCAATTTACAATATTTTGGGCGTATATCCAACACTTGCCCCCCGAGTAAAGTGATGGTTTAACATTTACTTGACTCTAGTTTTGCGGAATACCGTAAGCGAGTTATAAAATGTACATTTACGACGATCCCGGTCTTCATTGAGTGCTCGAGGAATGTCGTAATTTTTCTTTGCCCCATGTTTATAGAACCTAGATATACAAAATGCTATTATTAGTTTAAGCAAATTTATGCATTCATATGTAGATATCGTACGAGGGTAATAATTATGAGCTTTGGTCCCGTTTTACTTAGACTTTGGACTGTGTCCTTTTATTTGTGTCTCCATTTCGTTGAGGTTTTCTAGAAAAACACCACCTCTCTATATAAAAGATGTTATAGGCTTGGTCCCGTTTTACTTAGCCTTTGGACTGTGTCTATTTGTGTCTCCATTTTGTTGAGGTTTTCTAGAAAAACACCTAACACCTCTCTATATAAAAGATGTTATAGGCTCCCCCTTCGTTACTTGCCTCCATCTTCTTTTTCTAGAGCACTTCTCCTTTCTAGACCTAGATTTTCTCATTCACCTCCATTTTTAATTTTGCTACCCAATCAAGTCACCATATCTTAGATTGAGCTTAACTTGGTTTAATCTCCGGCTCGGTTTAAGGAGCTTGGCTCGACCGGTGCGGTGACCCAGGTCACAGCGACGGGAGCTTCCACGGGCGGCGGGAGCTTCGATGAGCGGCGGTGGGTGGCGGGACGGAGGCGGGGTGTCGCGGGCGTCCTCGTGGTGGTCTGGTCGAGGCGGGCTCGGCCTTGTCAGCGGCGGGCAGCAGCTCCGGCGGTGGCGAGTCGGACCGGTCCAGCTCTCGGTTCGATCTGATTTCTTCTCGGTTTGTGCCTTTTGACCCGGTTCTTGCTAATTGGGTACTCTCTTTTTACTTGCTATAAAAGCTAGAGCTTGCTACAGATAATTGAGTTGTTTCATTTGCATTGTTGATTGTAGGATAGAGGATTACCTCTCATTGTTGAGCTTGGAGTCCCCTTAAGGTAAGTATTCGATTTTTCGAATTTGAAGTTGGTATTGCTCCTTTAGGAATTGGTAGTTGTTAGACGTCTTGTGTCTTAGTGTTTTGCCTAGACCATCTTATGCTTGTCTAGTTAATACAAAGCTTGTTGTAGGTGTTTGGTATCTCAATTGACTACGTTAGGTAGTATTGAGCTTGCTTAGTTTGCCTCCCTTTTGTGAGCATTTTTTTTAACTGGCATATGCATCATAGCTTTTTCCATAATGAGCATTTATCATCCATGCATGTGTTTTTGCCCCCGTAGTAAGTATTTGATCTCCATGCACTTTGGGATGTACTCTTGGGTAGGTTTCCCTTAAGGGCTTTTCTGACGCCTTATGGCACGTTTGATTGCCGGTATTGCGATATCCTAATATCGGTATTAGCTAATACCGTGTTTGTGTCAACTTGGTATTGGTATTAGCTAATACTTGGTATTAGCTAATACTCAATTATAGAAGGAATTTGGTATTAATTAATACCATCTAAAAGTAAAGCATTAGCTAATACCAATCTCCTAATTACCAATTTACCCTTGTAATATGTGGCAAACTCTCACTGTTTACATCGTAGCTTCGGGCCGGACCCTGTTTACATCGAAACTTCGGACACGGGTCGGGCCGAGTCATGTTCGGGCCGGGCTGGGCGGTTCGGCCGGGCTGTGTGGTTCGGGCCGGGCTGGGTGATTCGAGCTGGGCTGGTCAGTTCGGGCCGGGCTAGGTGGTTCGGGCCAGGCAGGTCAATTCGGGTCGGGCTGTGCGGTTCGGGCCGGGCTGAGCAATTCGGGCTGTTCGGGTTGGGTTGCTTTATGTTGCTTTGGTTTAGTTCGGGCTAGGACCGGTTAGAACGGGCTGGGTCGGGCTAATCACTTTTTTCAATTGTTTTGTACTATTTTCTTTATATATATACCTATTTATATATTAGCAAAAATAGTTTTTACTATTTATATATAAATTTGATTTTTTTTTTATGAAAAATATTATTTTAAATAATTGAAGTTACTTTTTTTTTTGTTAAATTTTATCTTTGTTAAATTAATCATATGTAAAATATATCTTCATTGAAAATGCAAGTAAGGGTATTTAGGTCTTTTAGTCATTGTATTAGGATATCCTAATACAAAGTTCATTCTAACATTGTATTAGGATATCCTAATACAAGGCTCAATCAAACATTGTATTAGCTAAGCATGTATTAGCTAAGCACGTATTAGCTAATACCGGTATTAGGATATCGCAATACCAGCAATCAAACGTGCCCTTAGGGTGTGGATTGTTTATGACGCCTTAGGTTTTAGAGGAAGATGGCTTTTCTGACGCCTTAGGTTTCTGATGTGTTATCGCTTCTTTCTCCCTCTGTAATTGTAGATTAAAGAGAGTTGGCGTTCTTTCCCGGCCATCATGAGTAAGCCATCTTCCTCCAAGAATGCTCTTTCTGTTTTCAATGGCGGTGGGATACTGTCATGGAGGACTCTCCAGTATAGTTCATCATCATCTACTTCACACTAGAGTGGTGTGAAACGGACAACTCTTCCATTGCTTAGGTGTCTGAGTCCCTCCCTTGACATTCCTCCCTTTGAATTGCTTGTGAGAGCCTCCGCTTGAATTCTTCGATGGAGGTTATGGTGACAATACCCAAGTCCCCCCCCCCCCCCCCCCCCCCCCCCCCCCCCCCCCCGTCCGCGAAGTGGTTTTCAGTGTTCATCTTAAGTGCCTGAAGAATGCTCTCACAAACTCTCAAACTCTGCCTTGGTGATTCTCATATCTACCGCCGTTATAGCTAAATGGACGAAGTAACTTTGTATTGGCTCGCCTTCTTCATGTCTGACATCCCCTAAGTTCAGATAACTTTGCTTTTCACTTTTCCTGATTTTCTTCCTATCCTTCCTGTCCTTGGACTCCTCAATTTAGACAATCGAACCAACTTTTTTCACATTTATTTTTGTATTAATTAATAAAAAAAATTTATAAATCTATCAGTAAGACAATTACCTAAACGAGAAATAACCAAAGAAGACATTGAATGGTCCATGGTCCAAAAACATTGATGATGGGTTAATTCCCTCCGTCTGCAACTCAAATCACCCTAGAAATTCCACCTTTAGCGTTTATAACTCAACAAACGATGCTAACGAGAGAAGTTTCGATTTTGGTCTTCAGGAGCTCATATTTTACCTCGAATTAGGGTATAATGATAAGAGAGATGAGCAATTTTAACTTTGGTATAAATAAGAATATATTTTGGTTGAGCAAGTAGAGCGACTTGCGATGCTACGCCATTGGTTGTCTTAGTGTCTCGAGCCTAAAATGAGCACAGCCGAGATAGAAGGAGGTGGATGGCGGTAGCCTAGGACGGACTCTGAACTGACGACAAGACATACAACTTGCGACTGAGAATTATAGACTTATAAAAGGAGAAATTAAATATGCTGTGACTCAAGTGTGACTAATGAGAACTACAAAATTAAATTTTACTTGCTTATTATTTTATTTTATTATTATTAATAAACGGTTTTAGAAATGGTTCGACAAATTGTCTCCGAATCGAATTTTAAACTGCATAAAAACCACTCTACTTTATTTATAAAAGAATCGAATTATAACACCAATTCAGTTCATTTTCGGTTCTCTCGAACCTTATTTTGTGCTCATCCTTAAGAAGAACTTTTCGGTTAATGAGAGAAGCGAAGGAAATAAATGATAGATCTCATAAAAGTAAGAGATTATTAATGTCATACATAATTTAATTTTTATTTTCCGAATTAAATAATTATCAAGTGACAATTTAACAACGAATTTTAATTGATTATTATTATTATTATAAACGAAACATGTAGGGTGCAAGTACCCAAATGTTGATATACGTTTGGCACTTTGGTTATTTTATAACATGAGCCAACAACCATCAACATTAGTATGTAATTCGTTATCTCCCCATATATTTTTTGCCCTTTGGTTATTTCCCCAAATTTGTTTGGCCAACTCCTATTTTCCCAAATTCAAAACTTGTTTATGTTGGTAGTTTTTTTTGGCCGGTGTTTATGTTGGTAGTTAAATTTCAATATCTACACTAAACTTTTTCGTGGACTAATCCAGCTCTCAAGCAACTAGTCTCACCGAACAAAGCTAGCTAGCTAGCTAAAGATACCGACTTTCTCTCTCCTCTCAACTGTACTCACAATACAGATCCCCACTGCCAGCTCCGGCGGCCGCCCACAACCTTTGATTGAACTCCTCCAGCCCGTCCGGCACGAACCGCGTCCTGCAGAGCGGACACGTCAGCTGGTCGCAGTCCATCCACCGGTCCAGGCAGCTCCGGTGGAACACGTGGCGGCAGTTCTTTAGCTCCCGGACTTCATCTCCGGCTTCGAAGTCGTAGAGACAGACCGCGCAGCTGTCTGTCGGGGGATTCACTAGCTCGTGGAACATCGTCACAGGGAGGAGGTCACGGATCAAGAGCGCCGACACGGGAGGGCAATCGGGGACCTTGGTGGTGTCCGGGAAAAACGGGTCGGGTTCGATGAAGTCGGAGAGGCCCAGGAGAGAAAAGAGAGACGTTATGAGAGTTCTGATGAAACCAAGAACAGAGAGTGTCTGGAGGAACAACTTGGGCAGGAAGACCTCCGTGTATCCCACCGGAAAACCCATTTTGGTACTCGAAACGTTTCGGATATCTTGCTTCTTCTGTCTATTCTTTTTGTTTCAGTGGAATTGTGTTGTTTTAATGAAGAAAAGAAAAGAGAATAGAAGGTGGTTTTGCTTTTGCAGTAGCTGAGGAGAAGGGACTACGATGATGATTTATATAATATAATTAATTAATAAAGGAAGAGCTAGCGGGTCGGCGGAGGAGACTGATAACGTCACCTGCTGTGAGTAAATGCCTCAGTATGGACTAATAAGAAATGAGCATTTTGCGGTGGTCCCATAGGGAACCGCGGCAAAGTCAGTTTTGACTGGCGACTACTCGCTGCCGCAGGGTATTTTAGTCATTGAATTCCACATGGCATGGCATCTCTGAATTGCTGAATAAAAATATTAGTTGAATACTTTTTTTTTAATATATATATATATAATATGGCACATGTGGTAAATGGTTGGACCGTTGGAGTTGTAGGGTGCTACGAAGGTGTTATTTCGCGTTCTTTATTTTATTTTATTTTATTTCGTTAGATATATATAATAATATTAAATGAAAGAGACCAAACACATGTGAAACGCGTCATTTTAAGTGACAAAGTTGAATCAGATAGATTCTGAAAGTTAACGCACAACTTTGGAGAATAATTTGATTGCTCTCAAGAACTGAATTAACTTTGCATCCATAATTATTAATTAACATAGAAATAAGTTGAAGTGTATGTAGCCGATTTTTATTTTGTCTGCCTTTGAGAGTGAGAGAAGTGTCTTGATTACCACCCCATTATGTAACCCATGTCATGTAATATCAAGAAGGGTTCAGAGAACTCCGTACATTATATCTTAAAATATAAAAATATTTATAATCAATATTTTATTTGTTATATGTTGATATAATGCAATTGCTAGTCTCTTGATGAGTTTTTTAGAACATCCCTTTGAGAAAAAAAAATGAGACACATAATTATGAGTAGGGCATATTAGGCAAATGCACCACTTTTGTCTTGTTGCACAATGGATCACATGAGTTGTCACATGCACCACTCTATCTTGAAATGTTGCTAGATGCACTAATTTATTAATATGTAATTTATATAAAATTTACGTTGAAATTAAATAATTTCGATGCATATATTGCTTATGTGAATTTCCCAACTAAGTTATGGTAATACTTTGTGAAACTAAAATATTACAATATAACAAATTATAACGAAATAATGTAAAAGAACAAAAAAAATCATAAAAAATATTATAAAAAATACTAAAATATTGAAAAATATTTCAACATGATAATAGTAAAAAAAAAATATCCTTATGAGTGTATTAGGTTTTCCGTAACTATTATTACATGTTCCTCTCTATGTATATATATATATATATATATTTTGGAGTCTTATTAATCGAAGGGGCCGGGGTTTCATCTTGAAAGGGACCTTACAATGAAAAGAATGGGATCATCCCCACCGGAGCGTCTATACAATATATATGATGATGAGCACACACATGACGACAAAGAGAATCGAAAGGACATTAACCCAACCCCAAACACCTCCCACCCCTCCCTACAAGTACAAATTAAAAAAAGTCATGTTATTTAGATCAGCCAGCAGTAGATGAGCTTCTTCATGGCAATGGACATATATTATAGATTTAAAAGTTATTACTTATATTATTAACATAATAATAATATGCGCTTATAATAAAAAAAAATCTAAAACATTATTAAGAATATATATAAACACACTGCATAACTAGTCTATCCCTTACGAGTTGATTTTGTACGAGTATGAATTAGTTTAGATGTGGAGTAAGTGAACTATGAGTGTTGTTCTCCTGATGATGACTCCTTCTAGAACCACCCCGTGTTGTTCTCCTGATGATGACTCCTCCTAGAACTACCCGCAGAAAAGAAGAAAAAAATACTGCATAGGTTGCTGAACCATGCATGCAGTGCATTGGCACAGCGACTACGTACGTAGCATGCATACATAATATACATAGTTAATTAAAAGTTAAAAAATTGGTTGAATTACGTATAGTGTGGAATATATATATATATAGGAGGACAAAATTTGGAGGTGAAGATTAATTGAACGGGGGGAGTAGAAAAGGAAAGGTGGATAGAAGGGGTGTGGTGTTCCATAATACACGGTGCACCATTCGTAGTGCTAGCTAGCTGCAGATAGCCAAGCCAAGCTGATCCAGAGCTAGCTAGCTAAAGTTAATATAGATGAGTGGGGTGATGATCATGCTACACATGTTATTGCCTGCTCAGTCCAAAACATTCAGGCCCCAATTGCTCCCCCCCTCCCTCATCTCTTCCCATACATTCACCCCCCGTTACCATTTATTTAATACATATTTAGTTACTTATTTTGGGTTATTACACTTAAATTGTTATATATTTTTTTTATATAATTATTTGGTTATCTACTTTTTCATAAAAACTTTTTTTTAACACTTATGTTTGACTGATTAAATAGTTATAAAATCTTAAAAAAAAAAAAAAAAAAAAAAAACTAACTTCAAATTGTTTAATTAAACATCGGATTCTAATCGAACCCAACAACCGTTGTTAGGGTCAAATTGAACCTTGCAATAGCTGCTGGGTTCAAATCTAACCCTGGAGTTGTTACAAGTTCGAATCAAACCAACACAGTTACTGCAAGGTTCGAATCGAGCATAGCAGCAGTTGCACAGTTCTAATCGAGCTAGCTAGCACAGTAGCTGTATAAGTGAAGTTTCATTCTTAAACTAATATAAGATAGGAGGATGAACCGACTGCTTGTAAGATAGATGATCTTCATTAAATCCACACTAGCTAAACAAGTTTGACATTTCTCACATACATATATGAAGACCTTAGCTAGCTAGCTAGCTAGAACTCAACGTTCATATATATATAGCTCTACTTCTTGTTGGTGTTTGAATATGTATATGTGTTTATGAGGGAGGTGGAGAGGATATGAGAGACTTGTTGTTTTGTCTACTCAACTTGTTGGTTTCTCATTCATTCTATCACATATTTATAGGTACATGTAGATACTTCTAGTGACTTAGCATTAGGGGTGAAACCAAAATCCAGTTGGTCCGAAAAACCGGTGAAAACCGAACCGGTCCGGACCGAAAAAAACCGAATCCGAAATATACGGCTTGGTTTTTGGTTGGATTTTTATACTCTAGTTCGGTTTTTCGGTTCGGTTCGATTTTGAGCTTTGAGGACCATGGGTACCGAACCGACTGTTATGCTAACTAAATATGTAAAATATATACTATATTAGTTTTATTAATCAATATAATTAATTAATTAATTAGGTTAACAAAAATTATAAAATAGTTACTTATGAAGATTATTTTTTCTAATTTTGTTTTATAATTTATTTAATTATATTAATTGACGCTATTTTTCATTTCGGTTTGATAAATTCCATGAAAATAATGAGAATTTTAAATGGTGATTGTTAATTTTGGATTTTCGGTTTAAACTGAAAACCGAACCGAAAAACCGTACAATCAATGGACGGTTTATTTTTCCTCATACGGTTTTTTGTCGAATTTTTTAAAAGAAAAAAACCGGACCGAAAATATGGGTAACCGACCGAACCAAGCAAAAAACCGGTCCGACCGGTCCGGTTTCACCCCTACTTAGCATTCTAGTGATTTCTTGTTCTAGTTACTTCTTTTCTAGAGACTTCTTGAGACTCCTATCTAGAGACTCTTCTACACACTCTTAATTACTAAAGACTCCTAGACACTCTAAGAGATTTCTAGATACTTAGAGACAATTCTAAACTAATCAAGTTTAATATTCTAACAGTTCCCCCCCCCCCCCTTAAACTTGATTCTTCTGATGTCATCATTGCAACGTTCATCACTTCTCCTCGCAACTTGTTTTGCCTTGTGTTTATCCTTATCATAACAACTCGTGTATGCTTGGTCATATATTCCCAGTTGTCTTTGCTGACAGAACTTCCTCCGCATATATCCTCGCACTCTACGATTCTTGTATTCTCGTTCTGCCATCGTCTTTTTCTTTTGCCACTTTGTCTTTTTGACCTCACATCTTGCAGAGAGACATAGATTACTATATAATTCTTCATTTTCATTCACTTCAGCAACTTGCGTGGAGTTGTATACGTCTTGGATCCGCATTGTCCTCAACACTGGTGATTCACTCGAGTCGTTTTCTTCTTGTTGAGTGCCAGCAAGTGGGGGTGATAACGGTCCTTGTACTTCAACACGTCGAGCTTCTTTTCTTCGCGGCTCTTCAACTTCAATATCATGTTTTGGTTGGTCATTATTCATCTCCCAGCTCCATGCTTGTTGTTCATCGAACTCGACATCTCTTGAGATCACAACCCTCTTTGTGATGGGATTGTATAACTTGTAGCCGCTTGAATTTTCGTCATATCCGAGCATAACGCACTTCTGGCTCTGCTGCGATTTTGCATATTCCACGCACCCGAAAACTCGAAGATGATCAATGCACGGCTTCCTCTTGCTCCATACTTCCTCTGGTGTCATGTCTCCAATCCGCTTTGTTGGAAACCTGTTGAGCAATTAGACTGCAGAAGCAACATCGTCTCCCCAAAATTATTTCGGACATTTCTCTCCTTCAACATGCACCGAACTAAATTCAAGATCGTCCGTTTCTACCTCTCGGAGACTCCATTTTGTTGTGGGGTTTGCGGCATGGTTAGCTGATGCACAATCCCGTTCTCTTTGCAAAACTTGTCAAACTTGTGCGATGCGTACTTGCCTCCTCGGTCTGTTCGCAAGCACTTCAAATAGCATCCACTTTGCTTCTCGACCATGTTCTTGAACTCCTTAAACTTTGTCAAAACTTCACTTTTCTGCTTCATCATATAAACCCAAGTTTTGCCACTATAATCATCGGTGAAGGTAATAAATACCTATTTCTGCCAATGGACATGGGCTTGATCGGTCCGCACACGTCGGAGTGGACTAAGTCGTGACGAGCAGCTGCTCTCTTCGATGGATACTTCTTGAACGGGTTTCTTTGTTGCTTTCCGATGACACAAGTTTCTCACACGCTGTGGGGATGATTGATCTTGGACAAACCTCGTACCATGTTTTTCTTCTCCATCAATTCCAGCGCCTTGAAATTCAGATGGCCATACCGGAGATGCCAAAGAGTTGAGTTGTCTATGGTTGTCGTCTTCAAACAATTCTTCTCGTTGATCCTTAACTCCAATGGAAACATTTGATTCTTCGTCATCGCAACTTTCGTGATAACATTGTTGTTAGTATCACGGATGGTAAGTGTATTCTCCTTCACCCGGACGTCGTATCCCTTCTCCAGCAATTGTCCGACACTTAAAATATTGTTCTTCATGTCGGGAACAAAATAGACATTGGCGATGCATAAATGTCGTCCGTTCTTGAGTTCAAAGAGAACTTTACCTTTCCCTTTAATTTGGTGTTGGGTAATATCGGCAAATGTGATGTGCCCACCGTGTCTTTCATCAAGCTCCGCAAATAACTCTTTTCTTCCGCACATGTGGTTGGAAGCTCTTGTGTCGACGAACCATGTGTTGGACTTCGTCTCCTTCACTTGATTGTATGCCATCAATAGAACTCCATCATCGTCAACCTTCTCCGCGAAGTTTGCATTTTATTCCCCATTGTCGGTGTAATACCAACACTCTGCTGCATAATGGCCGTGTTTTTTGCACACATAGCATTAAACTCCCGATTTGTTATTTCTCCATCCACCACGACTTCGTCCATAGCCACGACCACGACCTCTTCATTGATCTCCTTCTTGGATCGACTCTCCATCACCGTCGGCTTCGTTGGTGGTTGTTGTTCGACCACCTCTTCCTCTCCGCGTTGTGAATCTTCCTCTTTGTAAGCCGCCTCGCGATCCGTCATTTTTCAGCGTCAACTTCGCTTGTAATGCCTGCTCCAAGGATTTTTCTTCTCCTTGCTTCATAAGTCGTTGTTCATGGGCTTGTAGAGAACCCATGAGCTGCTATTCGGACATCTCCTCTAAGTCCTTGGATTCTTCAATCGCCACGGCAACAAGATCGAACTTTGGATCGAGAGATCTCAAGATCTTCTCTATGATACAAACATCTTCTAAAGTTTCTCCATTTCTTCGCATTTGATGTGCGATTGAAATGACCCCTTTGAAGTAGTCGAAGATAGACTCCGAACTTTCTTGATGGAGGGACTCGAATTGAACACGAAGAGCTTGCATGTGAATTTTCTTTACTTTTTCGACGCCGTCGAACGCTTTTTGGTATTCCCCATGCTTCGTATGATGTCTTGGCTGGAGCGACTATCTCGAACGTGGATTCATCAAGACCATGATATATTGTGAACAAGGCCTTCTTCTCCTTCTTCCGTTGCTTCTTCAATTCTTCATTCTCTTCTTTTGACATTTCCGCCGTCACTTCTTGTTCCTCGAACTCGGTCTCCACGAGCTCCCATACGTCAAGTGATCCCAAAAGGGCCTTCATTTGGATACACCATCTATCGTAGTTATCCTTCGTCAATCTCGACACTTGCATGCTTGTTGTTGCCATCGCGATCTTTGAACCTCGCTCTGATACCTTTTGTTGGTGTTTGAATATGTATATGTGTTTATGAGGGAGGTGGAGAGGATATGAGAGACTTTTTGTTTTGTCTACTCAACTTGTTGGTTTCTCATTCATTCCATCACATATTTATAGGTACATGTATATACTTCTAGTGACTTAGCATTCTAGTGATTTCTTGTTCTAGTTACTTCTTTTCTAGAGACTTTTTGAGGCTCCTATCTAGAGACTCTTCTACACACTCTTAATTACTAAAGACTCCTCTAGATACTTAGAGACAATTCTAAACTAATCAAGTTTAATATTCTAACCCCGAATACATATTGTGACTCTCTATGCTACTAATGCATTGAAGATATTAATGATAAATATGCACCGAACTTAATCAAATTTAAAATTCTCTCAAGGTAAAATAATAAAGGGATTAAGTACCTTTTCATACCACTTCTTTGCACAGAATCCACTTTTGGTACCACTTCTATTTTTTTGTATACTTTTGGTACCAATTCTTTCAACTTTGTATCCTTTTGGTACCATCGTTAACTTTCCGTCCAAATTGGCCGTTAAGTGTCATGTGCCATGCACGTGACCGCCCTAAACTTTTGAATTTGTTTCAGTTTAGTCCATCTAATGCATCCCTAACTTTTAATTTGTTAAATTTAACCCTAAAATTTCCAAATCGAACCCTTGACCCATCATGGTTTGAAATTTTAGGACTAAATTGAACAAATTAAAAGTCAGAGATGCATTGGACTAAATTGAAACAAATTCAAAAGTTTAGGGCGGTCACGTGCATGGCACATGACACTTAACGGTCAATTTGGACGGAAAGTTAACAGTGGTACCAAAAGGATACAAAGTTGAAAGAATTGGTACCAAAAGTATACAAAAAAATAGAAATGGTACCAAAAGTGGATTATGTGCAAAGAAGTGGTATAAAAAGGTAGTTAATCCCAATAATAAAATACTTATAATATAGGTAGCAAACAAATTAAAGAAAAGAAGAGGTGATCAAGGTAAATGGATGGTGGGCAGTTATTAGATAGTGAATAATGTGTTGTTCCTTCCACAGGATTTGGGACCAATACATATAATGAAGCCATGAATGTCCAAAACAAAACCACAATCTCTCTGCTGAATTCATTGGCAGATGAGATGGATTGATATGTTTTGATCTTGTAAAGTGACGGTCCAGTGGATGCAAAGCAAAGCGGATCGGGTCCCCTTGGTGTCTCCCAAGCCGGTGTTTTCACAGAACAGAAGCACACCCACACAATGCTCATTATATATTATTGTTCTTCTATATCGATCTTCTTATCTTTGACCTTTACTTTGGAATTTTTGATGGACTCACTCATCTCTTTTGGTTTTCATCAATACTCCATGGTCCCTATCCTATATATATTATATATCTATCGTCTGAGACATGTACACATTGACATCCTACGTGTTCTAGCTAGCTAGGTGCCTACTCACTACGCGATTCCATCGGATGCATGGGAGACATACCCGATGCCATGTACCAGTCAGTCAGTACTATATATTTTTATTCATGCATGATTCTAAATTCCTATCTTCTAATACTTAGTTTAACATCATTGGTATTTATTCATTAATTAGCCCTGAAACTATTATTAGACCAAAAGATGTGATCAGAAGCTCAAAATTATGAATACACTCATTCATTCGAGCCCATTCCTAAACACTATTTCCCAACTCATATATCCACCACTTTTCCTTCAAACTCGGACTCAAACATGTGCGTCCTAGAGTTTCACTTTAAATTGTTGTATATGAGTTGTATTAATTAAGCTCTTAAAATCTGAATTCTCATTTCTATTTATCTAACTTTGCGTAAATTGTAGAAAATGGTGGTAATGCGTTAATACATATATTAGTTACTTACATTTATTTATGGGTCTATTCGGTTCAAACGTGTGCTTTTTAGTTATCTACACAAACGTAATTGTTTTATTACACTTTTATAAAATATCCAAAATACCATTTCTAAATTCATTCTTCATGGTGTTCTTCGTCAAATTCATCAAAAAAAAATTAATAAAAAAAATTAAATTTTTTATATTATTTTTTCAAATTTGAATCCATCGGCAGCATCTGGATCCTATCGAACCCAACAAAGTTGTTGCTAGTTCGAGCTCTATCGGCAGCAGCAACTAGTGGTGTAATCGAGCCAAGTCGAGCTGAGTATCTAGCAAACTCGACTCGATTCATTTTATTGGAGTTCAAACTCGAACTCGGTCGAGCCTAAGTTTTCAAGCTCGAGCTTGACTTGGTGCTATAGTCTACGAGTTCAAGCTCGGCTCACCTAGTTTAAATTTGTTCAATTCAATCATAAATGACGCATATTAACTCAAGCTTGAACTCGACTCAATTAGGCTTTAGTTCGAGCTCGAACTCGACTCGAAAAGGTAAAACAAAAAAACTCGAATAGGGTCGCGATCATTTAAAGTCGAGTACTAGTGAACTCGTACTCGACTCGAGCTCGTCTCGAAATTTAACAATTCTAATTCGAATATTGACCGAGCCGATTTAGAGTAGCTCACGAGTAGATTGAGTCATTTATACTCCTAGCAGCAAAAACTTTGCTGAGCAAAAACTTTGCTGGCAGTGACGAATCCAGGACCCAAAGGTCAGTGGGTGCACAATAATTTTTTATAGTTAAAATTCGGTGGGAATAAATATAATTTCGGGTCGAACTAAAAAAACTGTAATAAAATTTTTAACGTATAATTATATATATACTCGTAATGAATATTAAAAAACTTCAAACATTGATAATATCCAATACAAACATAAAGAACGTAACAAAAATTATAATTGTTCCCGATCAACTAAAGAAAAAATAATTAACTAAAATGAGATAAAAAAAAATGAATAATGTTTTTGTTAAAAAAAATAATATTCAATGACACATGAAGAGAAATGAGACATAAAAAAAAATAGTTTTAAGACAAGAAGAAATAATAATTAATAAAGATTTAAAAAAAAAACTTAGATCAAAACCTAGTATAATAATATTAAGAAAAACAAATATTAAATACGGTAAAAAAATATTAAACAATAAAGATATGTTTTAATTCTAGTTTAAATCTTAAAAATGACATAAGATGAAAGAGACTATACAATTATGAAATGTTTTTAAAAAATTATATTAAAAGCAATTATAATGGCATTGGAAAAAACAAAAAAAAAATTAAAAGTAAATATATTTTTTAATTCTAGTTTAAAACTAAAAAAATAGCATAAGATTAAGAAGATTAATAATATATATACATAAAGGCAAAATGTGTTTAAAAAATTAGATTAAAAACAATTATAATGGCATTGGGGGAAATAAATATAAAACACATTAGAAAAAAATATTATAAAGTAAATATAATTTTTTTTAATTCTAGTTTAAAACTAAAAAATGACTTAAGATTAAGAAGTTTAATAATATATATAAATAAATGCAAAAGTGAGGAAGATGAGAATTGAACCAAAGATGGAGTAATTAATTTTAGGGTTAATACATCATTTGGTTATTTATGTTTGCACTATGTGTTCGAATTGTTACTTTTCTTTTTTTACGTGATTAAATGGTTACATACGTTTCAAAATGTGATTGAATGATTCAAACTTGTTTTATTTAATCACTTATGTTTGATCAAATGTGATTAAATGGTTTTAAAATGACAGATTTACCCTTATTTTCAATTAATTCAAAAGTTCAATTGAATTCATATTTCTATTACTTATTATCTTCTTGAAAAGGGTAGCTCATAAGATAATTAATCAAGTCGAACACAATCAATGTGTTTAAAACACCAATCGATTTCAGGAGAGTCGGGGAGAAGGAAAATAGACGGTGACTTAGATAACTTAGATTATTCGATTAATTTCAGTTAACATAGACGAAAGCTACAGTGGAACCGCACCATGGCTGCGACATGCCTCAAAGTGTCCACTTCAAGATATAGACGGTTCTTTGACATTTTTAACTGCCATAGTGAATCAATCATCATTCATAGCAGCATGACTCTTACGTATATCTGAGTCGGGATAATTCAATAGTTCAAGAACTGCATGCCTAGCTATATATATTTCTGCATTTACTGCTTTTATTGGGATTGGTCATCAATCATCATAAAATAGACTGATGAACAATCTAAAAGAGCGAGGGAAAGAGATGGATAAGCAATCGTCAATCAGATAGTGATAACAAATAGTTTTGAAATTTTGTTTGAATAAATTGAAGATTTTACGAAGAAAAAAAAAAAGAACATGTGAAGAAGTGAAGAGCAAGATGAAGAAATAATATAAAATAGGCATTTTGGACATTTCAGTTGAATGTAATCAAACTGTCACATTAGCAAACGTAGGTAACTAAAAATCACATGTTTGAATCAAACGGTCACATTAATAAACATAAGTAACCAAACTATGTATTAACTTTGTAATTTTTATAGGGTTAACAGGTCTTTTGGTCCATGATGTTTGACCATTTTTGGGTTTTGGTCCATGATGTTTTTTTTTCTCCTAGTTTTGGTACCGTATGTTTGCATATTTTTTCTAGTTTTGGTCAGACCGTTACATTCCGTCCATTTTTTTACATGTACAAGTCACGTGATCCACCCTAAACTTTCAATTTTGTTCAATTTAGTCCCTCTAATACTTTCTTAACCTTTTTTTTGTTCAATTTAGTCCCGAAGTTTCAAAAATTCAATTAGACCTATTGTCCAATTGGGGTCAATTTTGAAACTTCGGGAGTAAATTGAAAAAAAAAAGGTTAAGAAAGTATTAGAGGGACTAAATTTAAAGTTTAGAGTGGATCACTTGACTTGAATATGTCAAAAAATGGACGGAATGTAACAGTTAGACCAAAACTAGAAAAAAATCTGCAAACATATGGTACCAAAACTAGGTAAAAAAACATCATTGACCAAAACCCAAAAGTTGTCAAACATCATTGACCAAAAGATCTGTTAACCCTAAATGGGGTCATTTGCAATTTTTATACGGGGTCCTTATCGGTAATTGCTAAATTTTTACTTTAGCTCGGTCGAGTTAAGCGGTATCCCGTGACCCCGTAAAACACTATATAGATTCGTCTTTGCTGGTGGGTTTGAATCCAAAACATAAATGTTTGGATTTAAACCCGATGTCTTTTTTTTTTTTAATAAATTTGACGACGAACACAATGAAGAACATTTGAATCAATTGAAGGTAAATATAAACCGTCATTTCATAACCAATCACATCAGTTAAACATAAATGACTAAATGTAACAAGTTTGAACAAATTAGTCATATTATGGAACATAAGTAACAAAACTATCAAAAGTAAAATTTAATCACACGCAAACAGTGTTTTGGAAACCTGCGGACCGGGTCGGACCGTGAACCGGTCATATCAGCGGTCCGGTTCTGGTAAATTATAGAACTGCACACACTGATTATTTGTTAAGAAAATAATAATTGGGCATAGTTGGATTCGAACCTACGACCTACTCCAAGAATGATAAGATGTTGATAAAAGTACAAATAAAAATATATGTTATTATTGAGATTTCTGAATTCTAATAATGATAAGCAATGGACCAGGTGAACCGGGTTAGACCGGAAACCGGTCATCTTTCCGGTAGAAGGCCCGGTCCGGTTTTCAAAACACTGGACGCAAACATAAGTAATTACCAGGATATTTATATGGGTTAACAGGTCTTTTGGTACATGATGTTTGATCATTTTTTGATTTTGGTCCATGATGTTTTTTTTTCCCTAGTTTTGGTACCATATGTTTGCAGAGTTTTTCTAGTTTTGTTCCGACCGTTACATTCCGTCCATTTTTTGACACGTACAAGTCACGTGATCCACCCTAAACTTTCAATTTTGTTCAATTTAGTATCTCTAATACTTTCCTAACCTTTCTTTTGTTCAATTTAGTCCCGAAGTTTCAAAAATTCAATTGGACCTATTGTCCAATTGGGGTCAATTTTGAAACTTTGGGACTAAATTGAACAAAAAAAAGTTAAGAAAGTATTAGAGGGACTAAATTTAAAGTTTAGAGTGGATCACGTGACTTGAATATGTAAAAAAATAGACGTAATGTAACGGTTAGACCAAAACTAGAAAAAATCTGCAAACATATGGTACCTAAACTAGGTAAAAAAAAAACATCATTGACCAAAACCCAAAAGTTCAAACATCATGGACCAAAAGACCTGTTAACCCTATTTATATATTGACATTTTAATGGGCTTAGAGGAATGGGCTTTTAATAGGCTTATTATTCATGAGGGCACTGTCCTTGACTTCTCCAGAGTATCGTTGACGAGCGGAGTAAGCTATAATGGGTTGTCTTCTGCAGCAAGAATCGTGAGTATATTATTTTGATCTTCCACGATTTTACCTGATCGTGGCTGCTCCGTTGATCTTCATGGCGAGAAGGATGCTCTCCGGTTTGCAATCGGTATGCAGATCTACCCACCCCTCTCTCACATCTCATCTTTTCCGACTAGAGAAGAAGTCTCAGATATTCCATCTGAAGTATCCTCCTCCTGAATTTCAAGCTAGAATATCCAATCCACTGGTTAGTCATATTTACAGCTCAAAATCATCACTATCGCCAACGATTTTCACCACAAATGATAAGTCTCAAGTTTCTGTTTCTTGCCTCAAAATGCTATCATACAAACAGAAATACACAAATGCAGTTTCTTCCAAATTCATTCCAAAAACACAGTTTTTGGGTGCTTTGTATCCTTTTTCAGCAAGCGGTTCGAGATCATTTTCATCCTTTTTCGGGGATAAAGGGAATAAAATTGGGGGTACTGAGGTTTCAGCTGGTACTGGGTCAACTGGCATTGGTAATGGAGACACCGCCAATGTGATTGGTACTGAGTGGGTTGATAAGATAAAAGATCTTTCAGTTAACACAACAAATTATTTGGGGCAAAAGGTTAAGGAAGCTACTGATGAGTTGGTTCCATATGGTCAGCAGTTACTTGAATCGCATCCATACTTGGAAGAGGTTATAATTCCTGTCAGTGGCACTATGGCAGCTACTGCATTTGCTTGGTTGATATTGCCTACAATTTTAAGGAGGTTTCACAAGTATGCTACGCAAGGAGCGGTTACCTTTTTACCTGAAACATTCTTGAGAGAGGAGATTCCATATGAGAAAAGTTTCTGGGGTGCTCTTGAGGAGCCTGTGAGATATCTGGTCACATTCATGGCATTTTCTCAAATGTAAGGATTCTAGCCAGTATATATGTATGTCGATACAATGTATACATGTTTTGATGTGAATATTTTCTAAATTCTTTCGGGTGTATTTTAATTTGATTTCCAGTGCCATCATGGTAGCTCCCAAGGCTCTGGCATCTCAATATATTGTAGAAGCTTGGAGGGGCGCAGTCATACTCTCACTTATATGGTTTTTGCATCGGTGGAAGACTAATGTTTTCTCCCGTGCATTAACAGCTAAGAGTATGGTCATGGTTGATAGGGAGAAACTGTTAACACTGGATAAAGTTTCATCTGTTGGCCTATTTTTAATTGGTTTGATGGCTTTAGCTGAGGCATGTGGGGTAGCTGTCCAATCCGTACTCACTGTTGGTGGCATAGGAGGTAATATAGTTGTTATTATACTTGTTCTAGTTAGTTGTTTTTAACTAATTGAGCATTACCTATATTTGTAAACATGTCATGTTCCTAAATAAAGTAATTTCCTTTATAATGTCACGGCCTAAATAATGTTTTAAGGTCAAAAGTGGAAGCTCATGTCGAACTGACTATTGCTCTGGTATTGAGTTGCTGAGGTGTAGAATAATATATAATGTGGAATAACACTATATAAGTACATATATTCTTGAGTAA
Organism: Clarkia xantiana subsp. parviflora; assembly: GCA_036873135.1. Lineage (NCBI taxonomy): Eukaryota > Viridiplantae > Streptophyta > Magnoliopsida > Myrtales > Onagraceae > Clarkia > Clarkia xantiana. The sequence goes on along the minus strand of JAPTYO010000012.1, from coordinate 9,470,175 downwards.
AATTGCATAGGAAACATCAGTGCATGAGATTCCAATAATTTTGTTGTCCTTGTGACGAGCTCGTTTGTGTCAGAAACTGCTGAAACTTCTGTTTTATTAACTGCACCTTTGCATTATGCTTGACTGAATTTGGAAGACAGTATTTATTCTGTTATGAGTTGATCTTATGCATCTGTTTGTATTGACTTAGCTCAATCCCCTTGGCATTATTTTATGCAGGAGTTGCTACTGCATTTGCTGCCAAAGATATTCTTGGAAATGTTCTCAGCGGTTTGTCAATGCAGTTTTCGAGGCCTTTTTCACTTGGGGATACGATAAAAGTATGTTCAATTTATTGAGTTCATAATGAATCAACTATGTTCATAATCGTACTACATTAAAATCAAAGGAATTTTGTTTATCTCAATTTTTTACAAAATATTAGCTCAGGATCTCAATAGATTTTGATTTGATCCTCCAGTACAATATAGTTTCTCATTATAGATATCATTTATATTGCATTTTTCAGGCAGGGTCCATAGAAGGTCAAGTTGTAGAAATGGGGCTCACAACTACATCACTACTGAATGCTGAGAAGTTTCCGGTCATTGTTCCAAATTCACTGTTTTCTAGCCAGGTTGACAGTTTTTTTGTGCTATTGTTAATTATTTTTTAACAAATAATAATAACTCATTTGATTATTGTCTCTTTTTTTTCTCTTTAATTTTTTCAACTGTGACATCTTGAGTTGGTGAATACTAACATTAATGCAGACAACAACATGTCATGTCATTATTATTTTGGTGTTGTTGTTTCATAGTATATCAATCATTTTTTGTCTCATTCCTTGTGAGCTGCGTAGGCTATTGTAAACAAGTCACGTGCTGAATGGCGTGGCATGGTCACAAAGATCCCTATTCAAAGTGATGAGCTGGATAAGGTTCCCCAGATATCAAATGACATCAAGACCATGATGAAGTCACATCCAAAAGTTTTTTTAGGGAAAGAGGTTCCTTACTGTTTCCTATCCCGGGCCGAAAGTTACTTTGCGGAGTTGTCCCTTGGATGTAATCTCAAGCGCATGGTATTGTTTTCTTTCCACATGTTCATGTCATGGACATATTACTCTTCCACTCTATGAATAAGCCTACCATGTTAAGTTAAAGCATAGTTTAGTAAATATTGTTCAACAGTTAGAGCATTCAATATTATGGGAATTAGTATCAAATAAAGATTGTGAAAGTTGGCTAATCACTTGCTCAATTATCCTAAAACCTTAAGGTGAAAGTGTGATTTATTCTTGATTTCAACAACAAAATAATTTATGCAATATAAACGGAAAATGATATTGGGATTTAATTGGGTTATTGGTTTTTCATCTTTGTAGAGCAAAGAGGAGCTATACTCCACACAAGAAGATATTCTTCTGCAAGCAATCAATATCATTAAGCAGCATGGTGTGAAATTAGGCAGCGCTTCATATGATCCTGCCACTCAGTGACAAGGATGGGTATAGTCTGAAGTTTCTTCATTCTTTGGTGGATGTGGGTGATGTCAAATTCTGCTTAATCTTACAAGAATGTGCAAGTGGAAGTACACATTGTGATTATCAAGTGTTTTGGTGGGTGAAACTTTTGCTTGTTTTAAGGAGTTTATCGAAATGGTGAAAGCGCACTATCTCTTGTGTATCACTAAGTTACTATTTTCGACGCACTTGTTTTCCTCGAAGAATTGTTTGCGTACAAAGATAGTGATGGTAAATGAGTTTTTTTGATTGCGGGAAAGTTGATTTTTCTTTGGAATGACGTTAGTTAACACAGCATAAGAAGAGAAGGTGTTCATTCCTCTTTAGGCTAAAAAATAGAAGGCGTTTCTTACTTGTTTGGATCAAACCTATAGAACAAGAGGCTGCGAATTGACATTATACGATATTAGCCGAGTGAGAATATATATTTAATAATGGAGGATGCGCCACCACCTTCTTAACCGTCGTGTTGAGAGCTTCAAGTTCATCCAAGATAGCCGGTCCCTTCTTGCAGCTGTTATAAGGTTCTGGTTCAAAATCAAACCCTCACAGCTACTTCAAGATTCGAATTGAGTAGCTGCATGGTTTGAATCGAACCCAACAGCAGTATGGTTAATAACCTATGAAATGTTTGAAGTTTGACTTATGTTAAGAGGTCTGAGGTTTTAACTTTGTTGATATAAGAGATTTTCGTTAATTTTTTCCGTTAAAACTGACGGAAGTTGATCATGTGCTTGACATGAGTGTCATTGTGATAAAACAAAACAACAATTCTTAAAATCACTCAAGAAGTTGAAAGGTGTAACCCTATAAATTGAGGGAAGACTTCGGGTTCGTCGCGTCGAGTTCCTTCACACTTCCCCTTAAATACAATAACCTAATAAACTAAATTATCCTTCGTACTGAAACAGTTTAAGAAGGAAGGAACTCTTAGGACCTAAACTATTGAATATGTTACGAATCAGTCAGTCCAGAAACTTAATAACAGGCCAAACTAATAATATCGGGCAGGAACACAAAACAACCGAGGCCCAAAGATAGGCAAGAGGACCAAATTGTCCAGAAACAGAGCAGGAAAGGCCCAAATTTAACAACAATCACTGAATGCATTGCAGATCGATTGGCCAACCCTAACCTAACAAACAAAATGAGGGCACTGTCCTCTCTTCAGTTGACGGTGACGGAGGGGAGGAACTCTGGGTTTTGCTTCTGCTGCAAGTTTCTGATCATGGTAGCAATGCTCTCCGGTGTGAAGTACAGCTCAAAATCATCGGTATCGCCAACGATTTTCACCACAAATGATAAGTCTCAAGTTTCTGTTCCTTGCCCTTAAAATGCTCTCATACAAACAGAAATCCACAAATGCATTTTCTTCCAAATTCTTTTGTGATTTGCATCCTTTCTCACCAAGCCCCTTACTGGGTTCGAGATCATTTCCATATGGTGTTGAATATAGATTATAATATGATTATTACAAGGAGATTATGATTATACATATATAAGAAGATAATATGGGTGGATGAAGAGATACCACGTGATGGGTTCCGATGTAATCGTTAGCCCCGTTAAACAGCCAATGGACGGCGAGTAGGTCCAGTGGGCCTCGTGAAAGCCTGGAAGGTCCAGAGGCCCAGTACGAAGGGTCCCGACTTAAGCGACCCCGACATAAGAGCTAAACGCTCCCGATAAGAAGCCTCCGAGCAGGCCCCGATATGCCTTAGTAAGGCTCCGATAATAAAGCCCCGTAGAGGCTGGACCTGTCCCGCAGAGACTGAAGGTCCTGGGTGGTGATCTAAGAATAATACAACTCTGAAGTCCCCGACAGGAGTCGAGACTTGGGATCAGAGAATAAGACCGAGAAACCCGCCTACCAGATAGAGTAGTGGGAGACGGTTAAAGATAATGGATAAATTCCCCCAAGATACGCAGGGCGTGCCCGAGATACACGGAGTATGGGTAAGATACGCGGAGCGTGGGGCGAAATATACGGAATCCCCCGAAATATACGGAATCCCCCGAGATATACGGAATCGTGGCTACAACGGCCAAGCTTGGCCTCAGGTAACCCTGGGTGACTTCTCCTCCTATATAAAGAAGGAAGTTACCCCAGAAAAGGATCAACGCTAATACGAACTTAGACTTTTGCTTACCATCCCATTGATCACCGTACTCATTTAAGCATCGGAGAGGGATTCTGGGTCACCACCCAGGCCATCCCCTTTTGCAGGACCACGCGGAGCTTAGGAGTCCAGTCATTCCGTCAAGGACGTAACAGAGCTTCGCCCGTGATCCAACATTGGCGCCGTCTGTGGGAAACTGACAAAAAGTCAAGATAGTCTCTACCAGATCAATGGCCGGTGGTGGCAAGAAGAAGCAAGTTCCGGCCGGCAGTTCTCGTCCCGCAGGAACTGTGAATTCCCCGTTGCCGGAACGTGCTGCTGAGCAGGGTGAGAATCCTGCCCTTTCTCAGACAGGGGGACATGGTAATGAGGTCTCAGTCCGAGACGCTGGAAGGGACAGGCAAGAGGTCCCTCGTAGGGGGGAGGTTGACGCTCCACCAAACCCGGTGGGCCCTGGAGCTGGAGATGCCCCGCGAAGGGAAGAAGGGTCGTCTTCGAACTCGGAGTTGACCAAGGCAGTAGCGGAGGCCATGCCGATGTTCCTGGCTGCCATGGAAGCCTTGCTAGATAAGAGAGAGGCTACCAGGAGAGCGGAGGAGTTGCCCCCGCGAGAGGAATTGCCGCCACCCCCGCCAAGGGTTGCCCCAGAAGGGCAGGAGGTGCAGGAGGTTCCGCCCCGGGACAAGGGTAAGGAACCTATGCAGCCAGAGAAGTTCGTGGTTGACGGCCCTGGGCCAATGCAGAATAGGACCATCCCCCTGAATGGTCCCCTCACCGCTGACCAGGTGGTGAGGATTGTTAGCATCTATATGGGTGACCAAAAGCAGATGACCTCGGAACTAAGGGATCGATCCAGCCATCCTTTCGTACCACGGCTGATCGACACCGTCGCCCCGCCAGGGATAGGTATCCCGACGATCGAGGCATATGATGGGGAAGGAGACCCGGTCCGCCATGTGCAAAGACACGTTCAGGCATGCATGGGTAGGACTTCAAACGAAGATCTGATATGCTCGTTGTTCCCGATAACCCTAGGAGAGAGGGCCATGACCTGGTTCTTTAGCCTTCCACCAGGAAGCATCACGTGCTGGGCCGATATGCACGACTGCTTCATCAAGCAGTATCAAGGTCGGAGACGCCTCTTGAAGAGTGTAAGGACCTTAACCCAGGTGGTGCAGAGGCCCGACGAATCGTTGGCGTACTATTACCAACGGTTCACTGCCAGTGCCGCGGAAATCGACGAAGAAATCTCGGAGGGAGAGATGATACGTACCTTCCTGAGGAACCTAAGTGCCCCATACGGCTCTGACCTAATGCATAGTGTGGCCGCGAAGGCTATATGGAGCATGGAGGCCCTGCAAGCAAGGGTGAAGCAGCAAATTGATGTCCAGGAGTCAAAAATCGCTGCTGGAGAGCTGGACCCCCCAAAGTCGGGGAGAGGAAAGGCGTCATCCAAGCTGTCGGATGATCGCAAGAGAAGCGACAAATCGGAGGGGAGTAGAAACCGAGGTCGTCCCGACCGGAGAGAAGACAAACGTCCCTCGGGGAAAGACAATCGAGAGAGTCGGGCCGCCCCCATCAACAGCTCGATGGCTTCTGTGCTAGCTGTGATGGAGCGACAAGGCCTCGTTCGATACCCCCCGAGGAAAGAGGGTGAATATCTGGGAGGCCGCCCGGACCGTTACTGTCGTTATCATCGAGCCAATGGTCACGACACCGAAAATTGTCGGGAGCTGAAGAAAGAGATTGAAAAGCTGATCCAGAAGGGGAAGCTGAAGGAATTTGTTGGGAAGGGACGGTGCCGATCTCGTTCCAGAAGTAGGTCTCGTTCCCGTTCGAAATCCCGTGACAGATCCCCGAAGAAGAAGAAGGTGGAGCAGGAAGCCTCAGGATCGGGTGCCCGCAAGGAGAGGCGGGGAACTATCAATGTCATCCATGGAGGAATGGCAGCGGGAGGTGATACCTCCGCTTCCAGAGAAAATTATGCCTCGCGCATATCTGCCGCGGTGGTATTGGGGAAAAGGTCCCGGTCGTGGACCCTGAAAGAGGAGATGGTGATCTCTTTTTCGGCGGAGGATCTAGTAGGCGTGGAGAGCCCTCACGACGACGCCCTGGTTGTGACCCTGGATGTGGATGGATTCGAGATGAAGCGGATCCTGATAGACGGAGGGAGTTCCTCCGATATTCTTTTCATGGAAGCTCTGGAAGCTATGGGAAAGACGAAGAAGGATCTGACGCAGGTGGACTTCCCGATGGTGGGATTCTCTGGTTCCACTTCCTACCCATTGGGAATGATTACTTTACCAGTTGAGTTTGGTAGTGGCTGGAAGATGGAGAGGCGAAACGTAGATTTTGTCGTGGTAGAGTCTGCGGGGGCATATAACGCGATCATCGGGAGGACCACTATCAACCCTCTCATGGCAGTCGCCTCGACGGTCCACCAGAAGATGAAGTTCCCGACTGACAATGGGGTCGGAGAGGTCAAGGGCGACCAGGTCGCATCTCGAAAATGCTATGTTAACGCCACCCGACGGAGAAGAAGGGAGGCCATGACTGTCCTTCAAACTGATACCGATCCTCGAGAGGAGTATGGGCGTCCCGCCCCCATGGAGGATTTGAAGGAAGTGGAAATCGATGGGCCTCAGAGGAAGGTGAAGATCGGTTCTGCTTTGTCGGAGGAAAGAGCCCGAGAGTTGATCGAGCTCTTGAAGGAGTTTAAGGAGCTGTTTGCCTGGTCCCCGAGTGATATGCCAGGAATCAGTCCCGACGTGATAGTGCACGAGCTCAAGATTGACCCCGCGATCAAGCCTATCGCGCAGAGGAGGCGACCGATGGGCGCAGACAAGAGGATCGCGATTCAGCAGGAGGTGGGCAGACTGCTAGATGCGGGATTCATCAAGGAGCTCCGATTCCAGACTTGGGTGGCTAACCCAGTGCTGGTGCGAAAGAGTAATGGAAAGTGGCGAATGTGTGTCGACTTCCGCGATTTAAACAAAGCCTGCCCGAAGGACTGCTACCCGCTTCCAAGGATTGACCAGCTGGTGGATGCTACATCGGGACATGAGCTGCTGAGCTTCATGGATGCGTACTCTGGGTACAACCAGATCAAGATGGCAAAGGATGATGCCCCCCATACGGCCTTCTATGCCGACAGTGATGTCTACCGTTATGACGTGATGCCCTTCGGATTGATCAATGCCGGAGCAACTTACCAGCGGATGGTGAACAAGTTGTTCGGGGACATGCTAGGGAAAACCATGGAGGCATATGTGGACGACATGCTGGTGAAGTCCCGACAGGCAGGAAGCCATGTCCAGAATTTGGCGGCAGCATTTGAGCGGATGAAGTTTCATCAGGTTCGGCTGAACCCCGACAAATGCGCTTTTGGGGTGAACTCAGGGAAGTTCCTAGGGTTCATGGTAAGCCAGAGAGGAATCGAGGTGAACCCCGAGAAGCTGCGAGCAATAGAGGAGATGCAGTCCCCGAAGAATCATCGAGAGGTCCAGGTACTAAATGGCCGGTTGGCCGCGATGAATCGCTTTTTATCCAAGGCGAGTGATCGAGCTATGCCATTTTTTGATGTGCTGAGGGCCAACAAGAAGTTCGAGTGGACCGACAAGTGTGAGGAGGCGTTCCAGGCACTAAAGCAGCACCTCCGCACCCTTCCGCCGTTGGCGAAACCAGTTCCAGGCGAGCCGCTCTATCTCTATTTGGCTGTTTCTGATGTGGCTGTTAGTTCTGTTTTGATTAAGATTGTCAAGGGCAACCAAGTCCCGATCTATTATGTAAGCAAGGCATTTGCCAAGTCTGAAATAAATTATCCCGCTATTGAGAAGTATCTCTTCGCGTTGATTATTGCCGCTCGAAAGCTGCGACCTTACTTCCATGCCCATGAAGTCACGGTATTGACCAATCAGCCCTTAAAACACTTTTTGAACCGACCGGAGGCGTCGGGGAGATTGGTAAAATGGGCCATCGAGCTGACAGAGTTCCGCATTCATTTCGCTCCGAGAACCGCTATTAAGGGCCAGGCATTGGCAGATTTTATAGCTGAGTCTACGGCACCCGATCTGGAAGTAACGGGTCCCGCAGAGGGGGCAACCATGGAAGAAGTCCCGACAACAGAACAGCAGCCAGAACAGCCAAATGAGGAGAATACGTGGGAGATGTACACTGATGGTTCATCAAGTGTAGAAGGCTCGGGGGCAGGATTCGTATTGATACCGCCCGGCGGAGGCGAGCCTTTACGATATGCCCTGGCGTTGACATTCAAAGCCACCAATAACGAAGCAGAGTACGAGGCTCTCATCACGGGCCTCAAGATTGCCAAGGGTACGGGGGTCGATCATTTAAAAGTGAAGTGCGATGCTAGCTTGGTTGTAAATCAAGTCCAGGGGAACTATGAAGCTAAGAGCCCGACGATGAAGAAATATTTGCACGAGGTGCAGACTTTGAAGGGAAGCTTCAAAATTTTTGATATCGAGGCGATCCCGAGGGAAGAAAACGCGGAAGCAGATGCCTTGAGCAAGTTCGCTCTGGGAGTGGCCCCCGAGGAGAATCGGAAGGTGCATTTCCTAGAGAAGGTGATTATCTCAAACATCGACCCGGTGGAGGTCTGTGCTGTTGGGACAGGATCGGAAGAAGAGGAGAAGCCCACTTGGATGACCCCGATGGTCACGTACCTGACTACGGGAGTACTCCCCGATGATAAAGTGGCAGCCGTCAGGTTGCGGCGGATTGCAGATAACTACGCGATGGTGGACAACCAATTATACAAAAAAGGGTACGTAAAACCTTTCTTAAAATGCGTAGCAGAGCCTGATACAAATCGGATCCTGAGGGAGCTCCACGAAGGAGTCGCGGCCTGCCATGAAGGGGCCCGATCTCTAGTAAGGAAAGCATTGAACTTAGGCTACTACTGGCCCTCGATGAACAAAGAAGCGACCGCGATGGTTCAATCCTGTGATGCATGCCAGAGGTACGCCCCAAATATCGTGGCTCCCGCCGCGGACCTGATGCCCATCAGAAGTGCATGGCCCTTTGCGCAATGGGGAATTGACTTGGTGGGACCACTCCCCCAAGCGAGAGGTCAGTGCAAGTACTTACTCGTGGCTATTGACTACTTCTCAAAGTGGATAGAGGCCAAAGCGTTGGCTAGAACGACGGGGCAGCAGATCCTCAAATTCCTTCAGACTCAGATCATATCTCGGTACAGGGTCCCGCGAGTGCTGATCAGCGACAACGGCCCTCCGTTCAATGGGACACAGTTGAAGGAGTACTTGGAAGAATTGAATATTGAGCATCGGACCGCTTCAGTCCGCCACGCCCAGACCAATGGCCAGGTAGAGTCAGCCAACAAGATCGTGATGGATGGCTTGAAGAAGAGAGTCTATGCCTTGCAGGGCCATTGGCTGGATGAGCTCGAGAATGTGCTATGGGCTGTGAGAACAACACCCAAGCAATCAACAGGAGAAACTCCGTTTGGCCTGGTTTATGGCACGGAGGCAGTTGCTCCCGTGGAAATAGCGGTGGCGTCTCATCGTGCGAAATATTACGAGCCTCTGACAAATGAGGAAATGAGACGTCTGGACTTAGACCTACTCGAGGAGAAGAGGTGGAAGGCTGATGAAGTCCAGGCCCGAATGCGACTGGCAACAGCCCGATATTATAATCGGCGTGTCAGGTCCCGACAATTCTTCGTGGGAGAACTTGTCTGGCGGAGGAACGAGTTTGTTCATCAAGATCAGATCAACAAGCTGTCACCAAAATGGGAGGGACCCTACAAAATCGTGGGGATGCCAGTGCCCAATGCATACAAGTTAGAGGATCTCGAAGGCAAGACGTTGAAGCACTCCTTCAGTGGTGAACACTTGAAGAAGTATCATGTTTGATATGAAGCCGCCACGAATGGCGCAAATTGTCTATCAATAAAATCCGATGTAAGCCTACTTTGAATTATTAGTGAATAAAAGAAGTTGCCTTCCGATCAAATTGCTTTCGAATTTATTCTTACTGTTAATAAGACGTCCTGAGTGACGCAACAAAAGCCTTCCGAGGTACGATGAAAGCCCCGCGGGGGACGCATAAGTCGTCTATATGGCGCGGCCAAAAGCCTTAACAGGTACGAACAAAAGCCCTACGGGGTACACGTAAGTCGTCTATATGATGCAACCAAAAGCCTAGGTATGAAAAGACCCTGATGGGTCCGCGTAAGTCGTCTATATGATGCGGCCAAAAGCCTTAACGGGTGTGAAAAAGCCTTAACAGGTCCGCGTAAGTCGTCTATATGACGCGGCAAAAAGCCTTAAAGGGTACGATTAAGCCGTCCAGTAGAGACGCAATGAAAGCCTTAAGTGGTGAAGTCCCGATTGGACGAGAAGCCTTGAGTGGTGAAGTCCCGATGGGATGAGAAACCTTAAATGGTGAAGTCCCGACTTTGGATGAGAAACCTTAAATGGTAAAAGTCTTGAGTAAAACGTCAGAAGGACGTATGGCGCATCAGAACGTTCTGAGTAACGAATTTAAAGCCGCTTTAGATAAAGTGCAAACGAATATCGGATCGGAGCCAAGACAGATGGAAAGAAAACTATTCATATAAAGGCTCGAATGCCAAAAGATAAAGGAGAAAAACAACAAGGACTAAAAATGTAAGCATTAAACTTGGTCCTTGTTAGAAGATGGGCCCTCAGCGGCGTCGGAGGGAGCAAGGTCTGGAAGGGCTTGGGCAGAAGGCTCCGCAATTGACGGAGTCAGGTCCACAGCAGCAGTCTCTTCACTCTCCGCGGGGAGGCTGAAATACTTCTCCGCGAAGGGGGCAAGGGTCTCGGACTTCTTGAAGTCAATAGAATCCGCATAGACTGTGTAGAGTTCTTCGACAGCGTTGAATAAAGTGTCCTCCACCTCGGACTTGCAGAACTCCACAGCAGCCAACTTGAATTCTTCAGAGTCCCGATACTCCTTATGGCCCTGGAGGCGACCCTCCTCGCGGCCCTCCTCGAGACCTTGAGCCTTTGCTTCAGCCAGTTTGGCGGAGAACTCCGCCCGTTCCGTTTCAAGTTGGGCCTTGGCCTCCGCGAGGAGATCTGCGAAGACGTTTTTCTCATGGACGAGCTGTTTTTTCTCCGTCTCGCTCCTCTACTGTTCCACCTGGGCCATCTGCCGCTCCCGGCGCATGACAGCCTCATGGTCGTGGACCTTCTTGAGCAGGCTGGTGGACTTGTCATCAAGGAGAGCCTTCTCCTTGGCCATTTTATTTTTGGCTGCCACCGCCTCGTCGCGCTCCATTTGAAGCTTGGCTAAGGCTTCAGGGTCCGCCCTGGCCTCTGCCTCCTCCAAGGCGCTCTTTAGGGCCAAGGCGATGGCGATACAACGCTGCCGATCCGCAGTTTCCTAGGGCGAGGGAGAAAAAGATAAAACTCAGAGATTGAAGATAGGAGTCAAGAAGAGAATAAAGTGGTAGGATATTACCTCCATCCGGCGGACAGCCATGGAACGAAACTCCTCTTCAATATCCTCCCGTGAGAGATAAAGAGGCTTCCTCAGAGTAGGGGGAATCGACCCTGATAACAAGTGAAGGGCCAAGTCGGCCTCAAGATTGTCCCGACGGATTGAAAACCCAGCGAGGGATTCAATCGGACGCCAGGGAAGCGCTGCCTGGTCAGAGGTGTAAATCTTGTACACCTCGTCCATCGGAAGACGAGGGATGGGCTCGGCCCCGGGGGTGGCAGGAACTACCTCTGTACGAGGTTCGGGAGATGGAGTACGGAAAACGGGGGGAGGACTCTTAGACACATCCCTGGCAGCAGGCCGTGCGCTCCTAGACCTCGACCTGCCACGGGGAATCAGGCCTCCCTCTTCAGGCTCTTCAGCGGATGGAGAAGCCTCCAAGTCAGTTATGGGGCGGAATTGAGCTTCCGACGGAACATCCTCTAACAGCAATTCTCGCGGGGTCGCAATCCCCGCCAGATTAACAACTCCCGTCGGAATGGAAGCCTCCAAAGGACCTGTGGTAGCGGGACGAATGAAGGTGAATTTAATCTCTTGGACCCGCGTCTTTCGGTCGGCGGGGATAGATTCCTTGGAATTAATTCTTTGTAATTATGCAATACGCTTACCTTCCCCGACGGTGGTGGCCCTAAAGGCCTGATCTATCTCCTCCCGTCTGGCCTTCTTGGCCACGACTGGCTCCTCAGTCGGAGGAGCAACAGCTAAGGGAGTGGAGGAGGAAGCCCCTTTCTTCACCAGCTTGCGCTTCCGCCTGGAACCGCCCTGGACAGCATCAGTCTCGCCCTGCTTCATAACGAGATGAGTCAACAGAGAAACCTTCTTGGCTGCAAGAGTAAAAATAAGATGATTAGAAATATTACCCAGACGACTAAATCCGCGGAGACGGAATCTAGGAGACGAACTCCGACGGCAATCAGATGCCGCTCTTGAAGCTTATTGGCATCCATAGGTATGAAGTTGTCCCCCCAGCGATACTGTTGAACCATCTGAAGGGTGTTGAGGTCATCATCGGAGTAATCTTGAAGCTTGGGGGCAGGGTCCGCCATAACCTCCCATCGAGGCCAGGGGATGGAGCTATGCTGGATGAAGAAGTAATACTTCTTCCAACCACTGTTGTCAGAACCTGAGTCGCGGATCAGGACCCGATCCTTGTGGAACTTCCAAGTTTCGCTGTCCCAACCAAAACGAGAGAGTTGCTCCTTTGTCCACTTGGGGAATCAGGGAGAGAAGGAGCAGACGCCGGATTTATTGCACTTCATACCGTAAAAAGTGCGGAATAGCAAAAGACTGTATGTCCATTGTTGGCGGTGACACAGAAGTTGGAAAGCATTCCACACGCGGATGGCGTGTGGGGAGAAAGTGCAAGGATGTGTTTTGTAAAAATTACACATTTCCACCATGTTTCCGCAGAAGGGGAACCGAATCCCCGCGCTTATTTGTCCAGTAGAGACAAATGCCTCCCCCGCTCGAGGAGGCGTGATAATGTGCTTCCTCCTGCCAGCAGATTGGGACCCATAGGGGAAGCGAGGCTCCCAATCCGAGGTGATGCACCCTTCCCTAAGGGCCGCCTCATATGAACCCTCGGATATTTCATTGACAGCAAATTCAAAGAAGAAGGGAGCCCTAACCTCAGAACTAGCCTCGTCTAAAACAATTACAGACAGGGAAAATTGAGAAAAGAAGAGTAAACAGTATGCAAATCACGAAAACATGGAAAGAGGTCCTTACCAGACATGATCGGTGGTCAAAGGGTGAGGAGAAGGAAGATCGGAGAAAGATGAAGTTGCCTTGATCGCTTGAAGTACCAGGAGGAGCTCGGAAAGAACTTCGAATGCAAGGAGAACCGAGAGTGAAAGAACGCAGAAGAAGTGAATAAGACCAGGGTCTTCTCTTTTATAGGCAAAAAGGCAAATGGAGGGATATAATCGTGACCGTTGAAGACGAAACGACTTGATCAGAGCCATTGAACTATGGGACGGTACAGAGGAGACAGCTGGATGGGCTTGATCTGCACCGTTGAAGAGGAAACGACGCGATCTCAATCGACGAGATTATAGGCACGGAGGAGACGTGCGTGACATCACAGTTGCCTTTTTCAGAAAACAGCAGTCACGCTAGTTCAAACGTCGTTTCTCTATCCTCAGGCATTTAATGCTGCAGTAGCCGAGGAGACTCCTCGGATTTGGCAACTGCTCATGGGGCCTGGTGGGCCCAAAACAATCATGAGTAAGAGACTGTTATGCAACAACCATACTTAAGGTAAAAGGCTCCGACGGTGGTATCGGAAAAGCCAAAAAGCAAAAGGCCTCCGACAGTGGTATCGGAGGATATAAAGACAAAGGCCTCCGATGATAAGGTTGGCAGGCATGGGATCAGAAGACATAACGGACTAAAAAGTCCCCCATGTCTTGGGGGCAAATGATGGGTTCCGATGTAATCGTTAGCCCCGTTAAACAGCCAATGGACGGCGAGTAGGTCCAGTGGGCCTCGTGAAAGCCTGGAAGGTCCAGAGGCCCAGTACGAAGGGTCCCGACTTAAGCGACCCCGACATAAGAGCTAAACGCTCCCGATAAGAAGCCTCCGAGCAGGCCCCGATATGCCTTAGTAAGGCTCCGATAATAAAGCCCCGTAGAGGCTGGACCTGTCCCGCAGAGACTGAAGGTCCTGGGTGGTGATCTAAGAATAATACAACTCTGAAGTCCCCGACAGGAGTCGAGACTTGGGATCAGAGAATAAGACCGAGAAACCCGCCTACCAGATAGAGTAGTGGGAGACGGTTAAAGATAATGGATAAATTCCCCCAAGATACGCAGGGCGTGCCCGAGATACACGGAGTATGGGTAAGATACGCGGAGCGTGGGGCGAAATATACGGAATCCCCCGAAATATACGGAATCCCCCGAGATATACGGAATCGTGGCTACAACGGCCAAGCTTGGCCTCAGGTAACCCTGGGTGACTTCTCCTCCTATATAAAGAAGGAAGTTACCCCAGAAAAGGATCAACGCTAATACGAACTTAGACTTTTGCTTACCATCCCATTGATCACCGTACTCATTTAAGCATCGGAGAGGGATTCTGGGTCACCACCCAGGCCATCCCCTTTTGCAGGACCACGCGGAGCTTAGGAGTCCAGTCATTCCGTCAAGGACGTAACAGAGCTTCGCCCGTGATCCAACACCACGTGATTGATCATTGATGTGGTAAAGTGCATGTGCTTGTCTATATAATATAATATTGGTTGTTAGTTGAGTATGGGCTCTCTCCAGCACGTGAGTATGCAGAGAAAGGAAGGAAAGTATTTTCCTTGTATTCGAATAGTAACGGATGTATTTCCCGCCAACATCTCTTCTAGAAGTAACGTAGTAACGTTTTGATTTGGCGGGAATACCAACCAAGGCGATGCTTCCTTAATTAGCGGATCATATTTTTCCGTTTGACACAGAATTTGCATCTATAAATAGGCTTCTCGTCTGTGCCATTATCCATCTGAAAACAAGTATTAGTATTTACATAGTGAGAGTCTCCTAGTGTCCATTATATCTAAGTGTTTATTAGAGAGTTCGAGAGAAAGACTTCGGAATTGCTATTCGAGGTCTTTAAGCAGTCGTTGTATTCTGGAGAGTGAATTGCCATAGCAACCCGTCAGCAAACTACACCCAAGTGGGGGCAAATATCACTCTATGGAAATTGTCCTCGTGATAAGCCTCGACCGCATCGAAGAATCCCCACATCTCCACCGCTATTTTCCCAACAATCGTAAAGTGATATTTCACGATGGAGACCACTTCGGATGCGGCTTTCAAGGTGATGAATCAAGATTTCGTGAAGTTGGACATGTTCGATGGAACAAATTTCACCCGTTGGCAAGACAAGATGAAATTCCTTTTGACGGCCCTGAAGATATTCTATGTGCTGAGTCCGAACCTTCCTCCCATCCCGGAGCCAACAGAAGATGAAAGTGAAGACATCAAGAAGCAGCGACTGAAGCGTGAGGAGGATGAATTGGTGTGTCGAGGTCATATTCTCAACACCCTGTCCGATAGATTGTATGACCTCTTCACATCAATCAAGTCTCCTCGTGAAATTTGGAAGGCACTGGAGAACAAGTATCTGGCGGAAAAACAAGGGACGGATAAGTTCCTCACCATGAAGTTCCTTGAGTTCAAAATGGTGGAGAATATATCTGTCATGGATCAAGTGCACCAGTTGGAGATTTTGGTAAGTAAATTGAAAGAATTAAAAGTTGAAATTTCTGAATCATTTCAGGTTGGAGCGATTATCGCTAAACTTCCCACAAGTTGGAACTATTATCAAAAGAAGCTTCTCCATTCATCTGAGAATTTCACTCTAGAGCAATTGCACAAACATTTGCGGATAGAGGAGGAAACCCGCACCCTCCTGGGTAAGCGAGGTGACCAAGGGGATAATAGAGTGAATCTCGTGGAGAAGAAGAAGACAAAGTTCAAGAAGGAACAAGGCGGAAACAAAAGAAAGCGTGATGATGCTATACCCGATGATTTCATTAAGAAGAAGAAATTTGACATGGCATGCTACCATTGCGGAAAGAAAGGGCATCTCATTAGAGATTGTAGACACCGCAAGCGGCAAATGAAGAATAATCCTAATTCAACTAATAGTGCAAACGTGGTGGAAGATAAAGATGAGGATTTAGTGGCTATGGTCACTGAAAAGATCCCTAATCTTCAAATTGGGATGGTCACCGAGTTGCACATGGCCACTGAGGCAATGACCGTCGATTGGTGGTTGGATTCTGGCGCCACAGTTCATGTCTGCAATAACAAGGAGATGTTCAAAGATTATGAAGATATTGCAGAAGGGCGTGAGGTGCTCATGGGAAAGTCTAATCCCGCAAAGGTGCTTGGTCAGGGAAGTGTGGAACTTCAATTTACTTCTGGAAAGAAATTAACTCTTATGAATGTATTGTTTGTTCCAGAACTTAGGAAGAACCTAGTCTCGGGTAGCTTGCTGTGTAAGAATGGATTTAAGATTGTAATGGAGTCTGACAAACTTATTGTGTCTAAGGGTGCTATGTTTGTGGGAAAGGGGTATGCTTGTAATGGTATGTTTAAGTTAAGTATTAATAAAATGATTTCTGGTTGTGCTTATACCGTTGAGTCTCCTTCTTTGCTATGGCATTCTCGTCTTGACATTTGAATTTTAAATATTTAAAACGCATGTCGAAACATGGTTTGATTTCTACTAATTTTACTAAAAGTTCAAAGTGTGAAATTTGTATTCAAGCAAAGATGACTAGGAAACCTTTTCCAAAAGCACAAAGAAATACTCAGATTTTAGATCTTGTTCACTCCGATATATGTGAATTGAATGGTGTTTTAACAAGAGGAGGGAACAGATATTTTATTACTTTTATTGATGATTGTTCTAGATTTACATATGTTATCTTAATGAAAAGAAAAGATGAGGCTTTTGAAATGTTTAAGCGTTTTAAAAATGGTGTTGAAAATCAAAAGGGAAGGAAAATTAAGATACTCCGATCTGATAGAGGGGGAGAATATCTTTCCGGCGAGTTCTCTCAATTTTGTGAAGAGAACGGTACAGTTCATCAAAATAGTGCTCCTTATACTCCACAGCAAAATGGGCTGGCGGAACGTAAGAATAGGACGCTAGTTGATATGGTGAATGCAATGCTTTTGAATGCGAAGTTACCATTAAATCTATGGGGTGAGGCGTTGTTAATGGCATGTCATGTGCACAATAGAATACCTTCAAGGAAATCTGATACTTCCCCATATGAAATTTGGAATGGTAGAAAACCAAACATAAGTTATCTTAGAGTTTGGGGTTGCATAGCATTCTATAGAGTTACCGATCCACATAGGACGAAGTTGGGTCCAAGAGCTCTTAAGAGTGTACTTGTGGGTTATGCTGAAAATTCTAAGGCTTATAGATTGTTGGATTTAGACTCTAACGTAATAGTTGAGTCAAGAGATGTTGAATTCTTGGAAGATAAATTCAAGAATGATGATACTACATCCGCTATACAAGTATCATCGAGTATATCAATTCCTTCGTCAAAACATACAATTGAACGAAGTGAAGAGCCTAGGAAGAGCCAAAGAGTTCGAAAAGAAAAGGATCTCGGTCCTGGATTTATATTATCTCAAGCTCTTCTTTTCTTATTAGAAGGAGATAGGAATGATATCTTGGATGAAATTCCTATCGTGCTTAATGTCGAAGATGATCCAAAGAGTTTTAAGGAAGCTATGTCTTCCAGAGATTCAGCTTTCTGGAAGGAGGCTATTGATGATGAGATGGACTCGATATTATCCAATAATACTTGGGTTCTTGTTGACTTGCCTCCTGGATCTATTCCTATCGGGTGTAAGTGGGTATTTCGAAGAAAGTACAACACCGCTGGAACCATTCAGACCTTTAAGGCTAGATTAGTAGCAAAAGGGTTCAAGCAAAAGGAAGGTATAAATTACTTCGATACATATGCACCGGTTGCAAGAATAACATCTATAAGAGTGTTGATGGCATTATCATCCATTTATAATTTAGTTGTTCATCAAATGGATGTTAAGACGGCATTCTTAAACGGTGATCTTGATGAAGAAGTTTACATGGAGCAACCTGAAGGATTCATATTACCGGGAAATGAGAAAAAGTTTTGCAAATTGGTGAAGTCCTTGTACGGACTAAAACAAGCGCCTAAACAATGGCATGAGAAGTTTGACTCGGTAATCTTGTCCTATGGGTTTAAGCATAATAGTGCGGACAAGTGCGTGTATGCAAAATTCACCAAAGATTATGGTGTGATCATTTGTCTATATGTTGATGATTTACTCATTTTTGGGAAAAATTTGAAAGGCGTCACAGAAACTAAGAAGTATCTATCTTCGATGTTTAAGATGAAAGATATGAATGAAGTAGATACTATCTTAGGAATAAATGTGTGCAAACATAGTGGGGGTTATACTTTAAATCAGTCTCATTATATTGAGAAAATAATTCACAAGTTTAAACACTTGGGAATTAAGGAAGCAAGTTCCCCATATGATTCAGGATTTAAGATAACAGGAAATAACGGACGAGCAGTTGATCCGTTAGAGTATGCTAGTGCAATAGGGAGTTTGATGTATGCAATGCATTGCACTAGACCAGATATAGCCTTTGCGGTTTCAAAACTTTCTAGGTACACTAGTAAGCCTGGTGTAGATCATTGGAAGGCTATTGCACGGATTTTTGGTTATCTTAAGCGAACGATTAATTTAGGACTTGTGTATAATAAATTTCCGTCAGTTTTAGAAGAGTATACTGATGCTAGTTGGATTACTAGCACGAGTGATAATAAGTCTACCTCTGGATGGATTTTTACACTTGGTGGAGGAGCAATTTATTGGGCTTCTAAGAAGCAAACATGTATTTCACACTCCACTATGGAGTCCGAGTTTATAGCATTAGTTGCAGCGGGAAAAGAAGCCGAATGGCTCCGAAATTTGCTTCTTGACATTGAGTTGTGGTCAAATCCAATGCCGGCAATTTCTTTATATTGCGATAGTCAAGCAACTATGTCTAGAGCGTATAATAAAATTTATAATGGTAAATCTAGACATATAAGTTTGCGGCATGAATATGTGAAGCAAATGATTCATGATGGAGTTATCACAATAGTTTATGTGAGATCAAGCAATAATTTAGCTGATCCCCTTACAAAGGGTCTCTCGAGAGAATTAGTGAAGTCCACTACACGTGGAATGGGATTAATGCCCCTAAACAAAGTCATAAGTGATGGAAACCCGACTTTAAACTAGTTTTAAAGTTTAATAGGGTAACAACAAGTTACTGTATGACTGAGGTTTAGTACTAGATTGACATCGACAAAGTACTATCTGTTACGAAGAGAGGATGAGTTACACACTCTTAATGAAGTTCAAATAATTAATTTTGGAATGTCTAAGTAACAGGGACATGTGAGGAACTTCACCTATATGAACAATAGAAGTGGTGCCGCTTCTAACAACGGATTTGGGGTGTTCGTTGTAAATTGTTCATGAAAACCGGGATCGAGCACAAGGCCGTAAAAAGTGCTGAGTATAATTATGAACTTCTCGCTGAAACTGAATAGTTCATATGTGTGATATTTCCGGTTTTAACATAAGAAATCTTGGTTTAAGCTTAGGCCACCATTGACTTCGTTAAAGTTTTGAAATATTTACACTAATTGGAGGTTTAAATTGAAAGATACCTTCATGTATGTATGAACTATCGGATTTAATGGATACATGTATATTATAATCTAAGTGGGGGATTGTTGAATATAGATTATAATATGATTATTACAAGGAGATTATGATTATACATATATAAGAAGATAATATGGGTGGATGAAGAGATACCACGTGATTAATCATTGATGTGGTAAAGTGCATGTGCTTGTCTATATAATATAATATTGGTTGTTAGTTGAGTACATGGGCTCTCTCCAGCACGTGAGTATGCAGAGAAAGGAAGGAAAGTATTTTCCTTGTATTCGAATAGTAACGGATGTATTTCCCGCCAACATCTCTTCTAGAAGTAACGTAGTAACGTTTTGATTTGGCGGGAATACCAACCAAGGCGATGCTTCCTTAATTAGCGGATCATATTTGTCCGTTTGACACAGAATTTGCATCTATAAATAGGCTTCTCGTCTGTGCCATTATCCATCTGAAAACAAGTATTAGTATTTACATAGTGAGAGTCTCCTAGTGTCCATTATATCTAAGTGTTTCTTAGAGAGTTCGAGAGAAAGACTTCGGAATTGCTGTTCGAGGTCTTTAAGCAGTCGTTGTATTCTGGAGAGTGAATTGCCATAGCAACCCGTCAGCAAACTACACCCAAGTGGGGGCAAATATCACTCTACGGAAATTGTCCTCGTGATAAGCCTCTACCGCATCGAAGAATCCCCACATCTCCACCGCTATTTTCCCAACATATGGGGTTACTGAAGTTTCAGCTAGTACTGGCTCAAATGGCATGGGTAAATTCTGAGGGTCAAAAGGTTAAGGAAATTACTATAATTCCTGGTACTGGCATGGCAACTACTGCATTTGCATGGTTGATAATGCCTACAATTTTAAGGAGGATACACCAAGGAACGTTTACTGAGATTCCATATGAGAAAAGTTTATGGGGTGCTCTAGAGGAGCCTGTGAAATAATATATGGTCACAATCATGTCATTTTCTAAAAATGTAAGAACTCTAACCTATATAAATATGTGTGCCTTTCCATCCATGCTTTGATGTGAGTATTTTCTTAATTCTTACAGCTTGGAAGGGTACAGTTATACTCTCAGGTAATATAATACTTGTTCTTGTTAGTTTATAACCTAACCTATTATTGGAATCATGTCATGTTCCTATGTAATTTCCTCTCATGGTCTGAATAATGTTTTAAGGTCAAAGTGGAAGCGCCTGTAGAATTGACTCTTTCTCTGCTACTGAGCTGCTGTGGTGTAAAATAACATTTACAATGCAATGACACTATATAAGTGCATATATTCTTGATTAAAATTGCATAGGTTATATCAGTGCATGAGATTCCAATAATTTTGTTGTCCTTGTAACAAGCTCGCTTGTGTCACTTGTGTCAGAAACTGCTGAAACTTGCATTATGAATAGTTTATTCTAATAGGAGTTACTTTTATGCATCTGCTTGTATTCACTTTGCTCAATCAACTTGGCATTATCTTGTGCAGGAATTGCTACTGCATTTGCTTCTAGAAAAATTCTTGGAAATGTTCTCAGTGGTTTGTCAATCCAATTTTCGAAGCCTTTTACACTTGGGGATACAATAAAAGTATGTTCAATATATAGAGTTTACTATGTTCATAATTGAACTACACTAAAATCAAAGAGATTTTTCTTTTTCTCAAATTTTACAAAATATTAGCTCACCATCTCAATAGAATTTGAAATGATCCTCCAGTGCAATATCATCTTAATTCCTGGATATCAATTATTGTCTTGAAAAATTCATAAGCAACTTTTATTTTATTGATTGTCAGTTTCTCATTATAGATATCATTTATATTGCATTTTTCAGGCAGGGTCCAAAGAAGGTCAAGTTATAAAAATGGGGCTTACAACTACATCACTGCTGAATGCTGAGAATTATCCTGTCATTGTTTCAAATTCACTGTTTTCTAACCAGGTTGATAGGTTTTTTTTTTTTTGTGCTATTGTTAATTTTTTATTAACAAATAATAATAATTCATTTGTTATTGTCTCTTTCCTTTCATGTTAAAATTTGTCAATAATAGTATTACATGTTATTATTCTTTTGGTGAGATTATTCCATAGTATATCAATCATTTTTTCTCATATAAGTATCTCTTGTGTGAATTGTGTGCTGTGTAGGTTATTGAAAACAAATCACCTGCTGAATGGCGTGTCATGGCCACAATGATCCCTATTAAAGTGTTGAGCTGGATAAGATTCCCCAAATATCAAATGATATCAAGAGCATGATGAAGTTGCATCCAAAAGTTTTCTAAGGGAAAGAGGTTCCTTACTGTTTTCTGTCCCGGGTGGAAAGTTATTTTGCGGAGTTGTCTCTCGGATGTAATCTCAAACGCATGGTATTAATTGATTTCTTTCCTCATTTGCATGTCATGGACGTATTATCCCTAGTCTTTGGTACAACATGTTTGACGATTTTTTACTTTTGGTGCAACATCTTTTTTTTTTTGTAAACTTTTGGTGCAATACGTTTACAATTTGTACAACTTTTTGTGCATCCGTTAGTTGACCGTTAAATAGTCACGTAACTTGCACATGCCTAGCCTTAAATTTCTATTTTTTCAGTTTAGTCCTTAAATTTATGGGTCAATAACCTGGGAGAGGTCTGAAGATTGGCCCTTGTGAATTGTCTGAAGATTGGTGATAACTGAGGTCTGAAGTTTTGACTTTGTGATTTTGAGGTTTTCCGTCCAAATTTTCTGTTAAATTTAATAGAACCACATGAAACGTTCGAAATACCATTTTCTAATTTTTGAATTCATTAAAAGTTTAATTAATATAAACATGAAAAGACGAAAATACCCTTGTCACTAATTTAAATACTTCAACATGTGCAGGATCACGTGGAAACAAATTGAGAAAGAAAGATTGAGAAGAAATAAGAAGGAAAGAAGAGAAATGAAGGAAGGAAAGAAGAGAACTGAGGTTTTAGGAAATTAGGGTTCCTGCTGAAGCAATTTAGGGCCGCAAGAGTCGCCGCGTCACCAGGAGCTCGCCTGCCCAGTCTGCCGGAGTCGCTGGTGCTGCCTTCTTCCACCACAGTCGTTGTTCACTGCTTTACTGAGATGAGGGAGATTGGGTCGTCGTCCGAATCGAGGCAAAGCCGGTCGATTTCGCGCTGGAATGCATGTTATAACACAGGTGAGGTGGTTATGTGTCGCTGCGACGTTACAGCAGTGGTGAGAACGTCGGGAACATGTGGAAATTTTGGCCGGAGATTCTATGGGTGCCCGTTTTACACGGTAAGATTTCAATCGGGGCTGGGTGAGTGGGGATATTGTTCATTAAGCCCAATTACGATAAATTGAACCTCAATTTGATCTTGAAATTGTTCAATCCGGGAATATTTAACGGTCAACTAACGGATGCACCAAAAGTGGTACAAATTGCAAACATATTGCACCAAAAGTATACAAAAAAAATGTTGCACCAAAAATCGTCAAACATGTTGTACCAAAAGAGCTTTTAACCCTTTAGTAAATATTGTTCAACAATTAGAGCATTCTAAAATAAAGATGTTATGCAATATAAAGGGAAAATGTTGTATTTATAGTGGGATTTAATTGTGTTGTTGGTTTTTTTCATCTTTGTAGAGCAAAGAGGAGCTACACACCACACATGTGGACATTCTTCTGCAGGCGTCCCAGATAATTAAGCAGCATGGTGTGAAATTAAGCAGCACTTCGTATGGCCCTCCCACTCAGTGACAGGGATGAAATGTTGTCTGAAGTTTCATTCTCTGGTTGATGTGGGTGATGTCAAGTTATGTTCAGTCTAACTAGAATGTGCAAGTGGAAGTACACATTGTGATTATCTCCTATTTTGGTAGGTGAAACTCTTATTTGCTTTATGGAAATGGTGAAAGCATAGTGCCTCCTGTTTCATGTCGCATCAGCAAGTAACTATTTTCGTCACGCACTTGTTTGCCTCGAAGAATTGATTGTGTAGAAAGATAGAGATGGTAGTAAATAGGTTTATCTTTTAGGATTAATAACTAAAAAAAATAACCAAAGTTTAGTGTAAGTTAAAGGGTTAAGAACCTATGAAAGGTCTGAACTATCACCCATGTTAACGGGAGAGGTCTGAAATTTAAATAGTTAATAACGGAGGTATGAAATTTCAGTTTTGTTGATAACAGTGGTCTCCGTTAGTTTTTCCCTTAAAACTAACGGAAGTTGGTCACATGCTTGGCATGTGACCGGAAATAAAATAAATTTCCAAAAATGCCCTTTTATCAAGTGTGCCCCTCACATGCTTGAAGTGAACCAAAATGCCCTTGAAGCCACCACGGCTCCACCAACCAAGCTCCGGCGACCACCAACCGTACTCCGGCAACCACCACCGTACTCCGGCGACCACCACCAAGGCTCCGATTTGGCCCAAATCGGAGCCACCGGCCCCGATTGGGCTCCGATCAAGGCCAAAAAGCTCTGATCGGAGCTCTGTGGCTCCGGTCGGGGCCACAGAGCTCCAGATCAAAGTTCTGTGGCTCTGGTCGGGGCCATAGAGCTCCAGATCGGAGCTCTGTGGCTCCTACTAGAGCCACAAAGCTCCGATCAGAGCTTTTTTTTAGCTCCGATCGGAGCTTTTTTTTTTGCTCCGATCGGAGCTTTTTTGGCATCAATCGGAGTTTTTTGGCTCCGATCTGAGCTTTTTAGGCTCCGATCTGAGCTTTTTTGCTGAGGTGGTGGCAGGAGTCGGGTCGTCGGAGCCGAGGTGGTGGTCGTCGGGTGGTGGTGGCCGGAGTCGGGTTGCGGTGGACGGAGTTGGGTGGTTTTAATTTGACTTTAGGGGTAAATTGTCATTTCACATTTCCTTAAATAAAACAAAATATTAAAGGGGCAATAATGTCATTTCACACAATTCTGTTAAATTTAACCCTAAAAATGGACGGAAAACCTCAAATCAACAAAATTGAAATTTCAGACCTCTCCCGTTAACATGGGTGATAGTTCAGACCTTTCATAGGTTCTTAACCCTAAGTTAAAAGTAGGTGTCTGAAGTTTCAAATGTTAAACTGTAGTGTCAAATGTTTCAATATTGTTATAATGTGGTGTCTCGGTGTGATTACTCTCCGACTGTCAAATTCGAGCTCCCATGCACACTCCATTCTCGTCATCTTGCCGGGATCGTCACCTAAGAGCATCCACAATGCACAACTCCAACTCTCATCCCACTTTGTGCCACATAGGTGCCAACTAATAAAAAATAAAATAAAATAAAAGTGTCTAGGAGTTGTCCATGACTACTACTATGGTGTCTACCATATTCAACCCCAACATGGCCCTACATGTTATTTTATATTATTAAAATTAACACTAAATAAAAAGGTTAACTAAAATAAATGATGAGAGATAAAATAAAATATTGATATATTAATGATGGGATGTGAGAGAGTGAATCCCTCCTTGGAAGGATTGGACAAGAAATTTGGTTCATCTCCAATGCAAAATGACAAGACAATATGACACATGGAGGAGTTGTCTTTCAAATTTGTGTTGCATTGTGGATGCTCTAAGAAGCTGGCCACATCCGCGCAAGTAAATCCCGCTCTGTTGTTGTTGGAAATCGCTCAACACCACTCTGCTAGAAACCTTTTCTTTTGGAGGTTCAACTTTTAGGTGAAATTTGACGATTTTGTAAAAAGTAAGGAGTGATGGATTATGAGTGAATGAGTGAGTTGATGAAAATGATTGAAGATAGATGAAAAGACGCGCAGAGACACTAAATTTCAACAATAATGAAACCTGAGACAATCTATTTTAACATTTCAAACTTTAGACACCTACTTTTAACATATGGTAAACTTTGGATAGTTTTTTTTAGTTATTGACCCTGTTTTTTATTGTTGGAGAACTGTAAGTTGGTTTTTCTTTGGAAATTGGAATTGTAATATATATATATATATATATATATATTATAAATTCTGAAGGAAAGATAACAACAAGGTGAATGTGGAGCTGATGATTTTGTTTTTTACGTTAATCGATGCATTTATGACAATTGAGCTAAGAGTTTTGTAGTTATTAACTACATAGCATTGATTGCACTAGGGAGCTGGGGGTTTTTAAGTTGCAATTAAAATTTCGCTGATTTCGAACCGTTCAAGATTCAATGTATACAATCAATCGCAATTAAAATTTCGGAACGTTCAAGATTCATTATATGCAATTAATCGCAATTAAAATTTCCCTGATTTCGAATCGTTCAAGATTCAATGTATGCAATTAATCGAAATTAAAATTTCAGACTGTTCAAGATTCAATGTATCTAATTAATCGAAATTAAAATTTCGCTGATTTTTAACCGATGCTTGATGCGAAGCCAGCGAACGAAGATACCGGGTGGTATGGTCGGCTGACAGTCTCAGTGGCAGAGCCATCTCAATCTACGGCGAGATATCGCGGGTGGTCATCGAAGTCATATATGTTGAAGAACAAATGCTTGACACGGACCCGGCGACCAAAGGTAGCATGCGGTACGAGTATCTAAAATTATTTGTGAATTTTTTGCAATGGTATTTCATAGTTCAAAATTTGCAATCTGTCGTTTACTTTTTCTTATTCTTCTTTTGGCTCAAAAATAGAATGTGTTTGTTACTTGTGAACTGTTTAGATCAAACCTAGAGAGTCTGAGAATTGGCAATATACTTTGACAGTAATATATTTATGTTCGTTCTTACTTGATACAGATTTGATGTTCATGGTAAAATTGCTTATACAACCATATAAAGTAGCAAACATATTAATTCTTGTCATGGAGATTCATACTAATGGGTTTCCTACAACATTTTTCAAAACTACTACCCCACCCACGGTTAGTACATGAAGCTGCTCTAAGATTAGAGAGTAAAGCATCTCGGCCTCCCAATACTATCTGGAAAAACCCGTCGACCTCCTTCCCCACAACGTCAACTCCTTGTGCAAGTTTGTCTGCTCCCCTTCTTAATTCACACACCAAATTTTGTTTAAGGCCATCATCTTCAGCAGTAAATGGAGGACGTGCCACCACCTTCTTAACCGCCGTATTGAGAGCTTCAAGTTCATCCAAGATACCCGGTCCCTTCTTGCTTCTTATCATTCCATTTACATTTCTCCTTACATCTGTAAAAACTTTAGCCCACAAGTATGTCTCAGCAACTTCTAATTCAACCAACTTCTCAGAAGAGCCAGACATGGTAGCAAGAAAAACACTGCACACAAATATTGTATGCACTTTAACTCCATACATTGCCCTCATCAAGACCTTCCCTTTGCCACAGTTTTTTACCTTTGGAAGATTAAGTGTTTCCATCAGTCCCTCCAAATAACTGCAGCAGTTTTCAAGTCTGGGATTCTTTGAACCAACCATCACCTGCTGTCTCCAACCATCAAGGGATGAACGAGCACGGGGGAATTGTTCATGAGAAGAGGATTCCAGGTTGTGCAGAGCACACTGGAGCAAGAGATGCCCTTGGTTCAAACGAGAAAGCTCTGAACTAAACGCATTGCTAATGTCGAGCAGCTTCACACTGATGTCCAGATAAACATCAATCCACTTCTCGTCCCAGTTTGACACCGGAAGATCAAGTTCTGCAATTAGGTTTTTTACATCTATGTGGGTCTCGCAGAGCGACTCCATAGCTAGTTTCATCCACGACAAGCTGAGAACACCACCTCCAGCAACCTCCTTGGGCTCAAGTTTCTTAAGCCTTTCTGCTATGTTATTCTCAAAAGAGCTTATCAAAGCATCAAGGGTTGGAGAAAGCTGAGAACCTTTGGGCGACATCATCCGAAAAGGATTTGCAAATGGGAAAAAGGGCTTGCGTGGTTCTTGGGGACAACTCATATTATTCAACTAATTACTGCAAATGGATCAAGTCAGAAGAACATGGTTAGAACTGTGTGGACAATAATATTGAAGCAATTAACAGATCTTCCACCAAAAACAAAGGGTAACTTTGTAAACTGTACAAGCCTTTTTATTTTCCTGTTCCCTACCCTGTAACTGTACTCTCTCCAAAATATCAAACATGAATCCATTAAGTTGAGACTTCCATTTCCATGATTCAGATACTTTAATCATTAGCCTCATATGTAAGAACTGTAGTAGAAATTTCGAACATGACTCATTTCCGAGATACTTGCAGAAGCAGCAGAACTAGATAGCAAGTGCTGACAGCAATGAATTCTCCCATTTCCAATCTCTTCCAAGTCTATGACACAGATTTTTACAGCTCAAAAGGGTAAATTTAGCTCGTAAAGACCAAAATTGTCCCATAAACGCCATAAAGTTGGGAGGATGGCTAGATCTAGGAGATCAATGACATAAAATCACAGAGCAACCATAAAAAGAGAACCTAGAGATGAGGAATTGAAAGACTACAGTTGGGAAAAAAAAAATGGATCTTAGGCAAAACGGTGGAATTTCCTCATGGGTTCTTTAGATCGTAAAGAATTAAGCATAAGAAAAGAAAAAAACACAAACCTACCAAGAATCGACGAAGAGAAATCGTAGACCTAAAAACAATCTCTTCAAACTATCGAAAACGCCTAATTGAACAGCTAAACTATGATAGAATCGTCAACAAATTGAATCTACAGAAAAAGAGAAATCGTACCTCGAGAATTTCACAGAATCGGCGCGCTGCTTCGAGGAAAGTTTCCAAGAGACGAAGATTAGGAGTCGTCTTGTTTTAGGAGTCCTTCCCTGGACACGTGGCTGATATTTATTGGAGGTTGGTAACGGAACTATTTGTTGTGTTCATGCATTGCAGAAGCATTACTGTAGTTTGTTCTTATCGCATTGTCGGCACCGTCAAGCACACGGGTCGAGAGATTTCTTGGCCCGCCCTTCCGTTCTGGCTATTACAATGATCTGACCAAATCCTAAAATGATACAATCATCATATAACTGAACCAATCTAAGAATGCTGCAAAAATACAACCTTATAAAAACTTTAATTAAACCCTATAATAAGTTATTATGAAAATTAAAATTTAAAAATGACCGGTAAAATAACACAACACTTGATGATTCATCATGTTTAGTTTAATTTAAAAGTACACTTTCTAATCCAAACTTACAGTTTGAAGGTACACTTTCTAATCCGAACATACATCCAATCCATAAAGTTTACATGCAGTCAATCAAAATATATATGTATCAAAGAAACCAAACCATATCCTTCAAGTGGCCTTCGACACAAAATGTTCAACTCCTTCCTTCATACTTTCTAGCACCAAAAGAAACAACCTTCCTCGCAACATAACAAATAAATGACCTTTTTTTCTTCCAATATCAATACAAAGGCAACAGAACAGTAGTGACGACGTGTTACTATAAACAAATCAGACATATAAGAAAAGACTTGACTCTACAGTCTCACTGGTTAAATCATTTATCTCTTGACTTTCGCAAACCCGGCCTCTCCATTCTTTCACTCAATCTCCATTCATAGGTAGGCGCCGCTTCTTCTCTTAACGACACGCTGAAGTGATGTCTAAGCACAGCAAAGACAACGCGACCTTATCGTATTTTCCGGACTAACATGGAAACTGTCTCACTTCAGAATATCATATCAATAGCTGCGGGTAAAATGCGCAGCTTTTGAGGAAGGAACCCTAGGTGTTCCCCATCTGACTGAATATAAACATTGCTGCCCCCTGATATGTCTTCTACTTCAATGGACTCAACACTGTACCAAAATAGGGTTAAGAACCTATGAAAGGTCTGAACTATCACCCATGTTAACGGGAGAGGTCTGAAATTTAAAAAGTTAATAACAGAGGTCTGAAATTTCAATTTTGTTGATTTGAGGTTTTCCGTCCATTTTTAGGGTTAAATTTAACAGAATTGTGTGAAATGACATTTTTGCCCCTTTAATATTTTGTTTTATTTAATATCTTATTTAAGGAAATGTGAAATGACAATTTTACCCCTAAAGTCAAATTAAAACCACCCAACTCCGGCCACCGCCACCCGACTCCGGCCACCACCACCCGACTCCGGCGACCACCACCTCGACTCCGACGACCACCACCTCGGCTCCGGCGACCCGACTCCGGCCACCACGGGGCCAAAAAAGCTCCGATCGGGGCCAAAAAGCTCCGATCGGAGCCAAAAAAGCTCCGATCGGAGCCTTGTGGCTCCGACCAGAGCCACAGAGCTCCAGATCGGAGCTCTGTGGCCCCGGAGCTCCGACCGGAGCCACAGAGCTCCAGATCGGAGCTCTGTGGCTCCGACCAGAGCCACAAAGCTCCGATCGGAGCTTTTTGGCCCCGATCGGAGTCCAATCGGGGCCGGTGGCTCCGATCGGAGCCCAATCGGGGCCGGTGGCTCCGATCGGAGCCCAATCGGGGCCGGTGGCTCCGATCGGAGCCCAATCGGGGCCGGTGGCTCCGATTTTGGCCCAATCGGAGCCTTGGTGGTGGTCGCCGGAGCCTTGGTGGTGGTCGCCGGAGTACGGTGGTGGTTGCCGGAGTACGATTGGTGGTCGCCGGAGTACGATTGGTGGTCGCCGGAGTACCGTGGTGGCTTCAAGGGCATTTTGGTCTTTTCACTTCATGCATGTGAGGGGCACACTTGATAGAAGGGCATTTTTGGAATTTTATTTAATTTCCGGTCACATGCCAACTTCCGTTAGTTTTAACGGAAAAAACTAACGGAGACCGCTGTTATCAACAAAATTGAAATTTCAGACCTCTGTTATTAACTTTTTAAATTTCAGACCTCTCCCGTTAACATGGGTGATAGTTCAGACCTTTCATAGGTTCTTAACCCACCAAAATACCAGTAAGTAGTAGATAGATGAAGAAAACCATCTACATATGTTACTTCACAAGTGCTTTAAATAAAATAAAATGACTTGCCTACCGAACTCTTAATTAAACACAAATCAGAGCACGGATTGATTACACGCGCTCTCTGCGAGCATGAATTGGCTAGTGATGGAAGTCTAATGGATATTTAGACATGACTTGCTCATTTTCAGTGAACTAAACTGCAAAAGCTTCTTAAAGTGATATACTGAGGCCAGAAGTTACAAATCCTGTGATTGAAGAAGAAGAAGAAGAGTATGAAATTTACCTTCTTGAGGATACATTTTTTACTGACAGGTGTGTTCCATTGTAGAGCTTGTGCAGATTAAGAATAAAATCATACCACTTAAAGTCCTGAAGAATCACAACCTGCAATCATATGAATATATTATAAGACTGCAAAACAAAACATCTCTCTCAATTTAATAAGTATGCTCGTTTTAAGTGATTAACCTCAAAACTTCCACTGAAAGGATCAGCATTTGGTGTAATCTTCATGCCACCGCCAAAGAACTTGGCGTTTCCAACACAAACTGCTGTTACTTTCCTATATGTAGCCCACTCACCATCATTGATCTAGGAAGAAACACATAATGAGTAAGAGAGATATGGAAGCCACAAACCAATGCTAGATAAGGTAGAAACTGGGATCTATACGCAAGTAAAAGGTTAGTTCTATTTTCTCCCAGCTGCATAAAATATTAACCTTTATTCTCATGTCTTGGTTTTGGTGTCCCATAAAGCCCTGCAGAGCACCAAAGACATAACACAAGTTTCCAAATCTCTTGTATCTTGACGCATAGTAGCCTGCCTTTGCGCTCCTGTCCGATTATTTTATATAAAAAAGTAATTAGAAAAAACAGTCGCTATATCTATTTCAGATCTAAAACTGCACACAGAGATTACAAATGAACGTCCGCGACATTTAGGAAGTAGTGAGCATCTTCACTTTGTCCATTAATGACACCAACATCAATACGTGATCTTACTCCTGTCAAATCAGTACAAAAGAAGTTTGGATCAAATACTTCAGGAAGTGTACCCAGCATATGAAACGATATTGTTTAACAAACTTATACTCTACAATTAACGAAACAAAAGACAGACGGCTAACTCAAATTTACCCTTGGAAATACGCTCAATGGCTTCATGAGGATCACTATTCCTGAGAAAAGAATGAAAATAACTGTAAAATGTAGTGGCGCATATACAATATTGTTTAAATAAAAAATAAAAAGATGTTGATGGGATTGAATGAACTAACCAGCCAAATGTTCTAGCAAAATCAGATCCTGTTCCCAAGGGAATAAGCTGCATTGGCGAAGAGCATTAGTAGATTCTAAATGGAAAATTTATATCAAGTATATAAAAGAAAAATCAGTTGACTTGAGCGTGGAAAAGAGCAGAACTAAATTAGAAAATCACTCACACCAAGTGCAGTAGAAGGAAAAGCTTCTCTATCATGACTCCTGACAGGTCTCCCATCCGAGAAAAATCCATTCACGACCTGCTCTGGAAGCTCATTTTAATTCAGAACCGGCCAGAAAAGAAGTTATGGCAAAATATGATGACATCATAGAAATACAAGATCCAGTTAGAATAGCGAGTATTTCATGGAACAAGATATGAAATTTCAACTTCCCCAGATTCTCCTTACCAGAATAAAATAATTTTATTCTTCTCTTTTGTTTTCTAAACAAAAAAAGTAAGGAAAAATGTTCCATCTCTTGCTAGGTACGTAAAAGCTAGGTTTCATAAAAAAAATTTCAGCCCTCAGGTTATGACTGTTGGCGTTGCAACTTGAATTAGCATTCCGGATAGTAGTTCATGTATACATCTTTTATAACCAATACAAGCATCATTAAAGTAAAAGCAGTACGAATAGAAATAAACGAGATTAAGTGAAAAGCTTGAGGCGACAGGTTCCAGTTCTAAGCATTGTAGAAGGCAAGTGAAGAGCAACAGCTACTTGTCAACTAGCATCAGAAGGCAATTGATCTGAAAACAGGGCAAATCCCACCTCATGAAGAGTTCCATCGCCCCCAACAGCAATGACAGCATCAGCTCCCTTCCGAATAGCCTACAAGGGCAGGCTGATCTAAAGATGACGCTATAATGACATACTTGCTAGACTTTGAACTTGGTCAAATAGAAAGAAAAAAACTCAAAGCTAGAAAGTTACCTCTCTGGTAATGTCGACTGCATGAGAAGGACCAGTGGTCAAAGATTCACATACCTGCTCAAGACATGTAAGAAGGAAATGTTTTCATACCAGTCCAAATCTTATTACATTGTTATTCTACCAAAAAGAATCACTATGAATAACACCGTAATCCAAACTAAGGTGCATGATATTGTAGAGCAGGCAAACCATTACAAACACCATAATACAAAGAGTAATCAAGGTTAAAAAGTTTCCAGCACTTGGAAGAAGCACTATTATAGACTTCATAGTAAAATGGGGTGTGACATGTAAAGCTCAAACTCAGTCAGCCAAGAACTTCCCATGGCGCACTTAAGACTGATTTTAAATGGGAGCAAAAAGGAAAATCAAATCTCCCATATATTATGAAGTGGAAGAATCAAAACAAATCATAGTCTACACAATCGGTGTAACAGTTCTAAGAAAAGAGAAACTCACATTGTAATCCTTGCCAAGGCGAGACTTCAAGTAAGGAAGAAGCTTCTTCCAGTCCTTTCCGGTTCTACCATTAGCCCCTGCGCGCATCATCAAACTTATGACCCCAATTGCCAAAGAAAAATCATATTTCACCTAAATTAAAGAGAGAGAGACCTAGGGGGTTGACGATAAAGACGAGATCGCGGCGGCGGGAAGAGGCAGAAAGGCCGGCGGGTTTCGAGGAAGTGCGGTCAAAGGGGAGATTGGGAGCCAATGGGTTCTCAGCTCTGACGAAAGAAGACGACGAGGAGTTGGCCATTACTGTGAATGGAGCTCTTCCGAATGCAATCTGATAATTATGAAGAAGCGCCATTTTCCTCTTCGAATGTAAGTTATTACGTATTAGCTTAGCTCTCTTTCTTCTACTTAATTCAGAAAAAGCCAAGACGAACCGAATCGATGTGGAGAGAAGGAGGGAGATGATGATGATGAATAATCGGGAACAGTGCTCTCCGAATTTGCTTACAGTTGCAGTAAAGATGCTCGTCACAGTGCTCGGCTAAACAGATGAAGATTATTTGTTGCAACCGCCATGTCTTCAATTCATTCATTCATTTAACCCAAAAAAAAAAAAAGCAATCAATCAATTGATGGGCCCCGGCGAAGGCCGTTAGGCCCCTTAACGATTGGCAAACGGCGACTAGGCCCGTTGGGCTAGAAGCTGGGTTGCTGGAAAGCTAAGGGCTCCGAGAGGGGCCCCCGACATTGAATGGCTCCGAGCAAGTATGGCTCCGATAGGGGAGAGCCCCGAAGATATCGGACCTGGACGTAGTCGGTCCCGATATGGGAGTTGACACCACTCCCCGACACCGAATCCTCAACGATGCAACTTGGGAGCCTCCGATAATGATCGAGACTCGCCAGTAAGAGCACAATCCCGGAAATCTCGCCATGATTACAGTAGTGGTATAATGGGCGAGATATGTGGGATACGTATAACTGTACAAGATACGTGGCAAGATATACGGCGAGATATATGGGATAGTGGATCACAATCCAACCGCCTAATCAGGTAACTGGGATAGCCTTTCCTCTATAAAAGGAGGGAAGTTATTCCAGGTTAGGGTTACGTTTTTACAGATACACAAATACTGCTTGCTTGCCCTGTTGACTGCCGTACTTACGTTAAGCATCGGAGAGGGATTCTGGGCCACTGCCCTCTATTCCCCTTCTGCAGGATTGCAAGGAGCTAAGGATTCCGTCGCCGTAACCGGAGTTCCTGCCGCGATCCAACATTGGCGCCGTCTGTGGGAACGCAACAGAAAGCCAAAAGTAAGTTTGCTTCCCTCTGATTCCATACCATGGCTGGCAACAGACCGCAGCGTTCAGGCAAGCAGGTGCCGGCCACCAGCAATCCCCCTGAGGATGCTACCCAGCATCAGGATTTGAGAGATGATGGTGACAGCACCCGCCGAGACGACACCGCGCGAAGGAACAACCCCCCTGGTGGATCCAGAAACGAGACACCTTCCCAGAATCCAGAGCTGGCCAGGGTAGTGGCAGAGGCCATGCCCCTATTCATGGAGGCCATGGAGGCCCTCCTAGACCGAAGAGAAGCTGCTAGAAGGCAGGCCGATCTACCGCCGCTCCCTCCGCGGCGAGATGCTCCCAGAAGGCAGGTGGACGACAACCTGCCACCACCCCCTCCGTTGAGGGAACAGCCCATTCCCCCTAATCCAGCACCGGCGGAGAATTTCGTGGTCGATGGACCAGGGCCAGTGCAACAAAAGACAATTCCCCTGAATGGTCCCCTCACTGCCGACCAGGTAGTAAAGATTGTGGGTATTTGCATGGGAGATCAGAAGCCTATGATGTCGGAATTGGGGAGCCAGGAGACCCATCCTTTCGTTCCCAGATTGATCCATACCCTGGCCCCACCAAGCTTGGGTATCCCGAAGATAGAGGAGTACGACGGAGTTGCGGACCCGGTCCGCCACGTACAGAAGCACTTGACAGCGTGCATGGGCAGGACCCCAGATGAGGATGTTATCTGCGCGTTGTTCCCGAGTACCCTGGGAGAAAAGGCGATGACATGGTTCTACAGTCTGCCCACTGGATGCATAACCTGCTGGAAGGATATGCACCAACGATTCATCGCCCAGTACCAGGGGCGTCGACGGCTGCTGAAGAGTGTTCGGACCTTGCATGAGGTGGTCCAGAGGCCTGACGAATCGCTGGCCCAATACTACCAGCGTTACACGGCTGGGATGACCGAGCTGGATGAGGAGATATCGGAGGGCGAGGCCATCCGTACCTTCCTGAAAAACCTCAATCCCCCCTACGGCTCCGACTTACTCCACAGCGTCGCGGCCAAAAACGTCTGGAACATGGAGGCGCTTCAGGCGAGGGTAAAACAGCAAATCGACGTCCAAGAGTCGAAGATCGCTGCCGGAGAGTTGGCTCCTCCTAAGGGGCGCGAAGGAAAGCAGTTGTTCAAACCACTGGACAGCCGACACAAGAAGGATAGCTCCGAGGGTAGTCGGAGTCGTGGACGCTCCGATCGGAGGGAGGATAGGCGTCCGAACAAGAGGGACAGTCAGAGGGAGGAGTTCACCCCCCTCAACAGGCCTTTGAAAGAGGTCTTGGCGGTAATGGAGAAGCAAGGCCTCGCTCGTTTCCCCAAGAAGAAAGAAGGAGAAAAGTTGGGCTCCCGCACCGACCGTTACTGCCGATTCCATCGGGCCTCTGGTCACGACACTGACCAGTGTCGGGAGCTGAAGAAGGAAATAGAAAAGCTTATCTAGAGGGGTAAGTTGAAGGAGTTCGTGGGAGACTCGCGCTGCAAGCCCCGTTCCCGATCTCGGTCAAGGTCCAAATCTCGATCGAGGTCCCCAAGCAAGAGGAGGTCCGATGCAGAGCCTTCGGAGGGCCCATCAGGGTCCCGACAGAAGAGGGTTATTAATGTGATCCATGGAGGGTTCGCTGCAGGAGGAGACACATCGTCTTCTCGGGAGCGTTATGCCAACCAAGTGCCAGTCGCAGTGGTTTTGGGAAAAAGGTCTCGGTCGTGGACCCCGAAGGAGGAGATGGAGATCACCTTCTCGGCGAAGGATCTGGAGGGAGTAGAGACCCCCCACGAGGATGCCCTAGTAGTGACATTGGATGTAGGGGGATTCGAAATGAAGAGGATCCTCATTGATGGAGGAAGCTCCTCCGACATCCTCTTCTCCGACGCCCTGGAGCAGATGGGGAAGAAGAAGAAAGATTTGCGGGAGGTTAACTTCCCGATGGTAGGATTTTGCGGCACAACCTCTTATCCATTGGGGGTTATTACGTTGCCCGTATGCTTCGGCAGTGGCTGGAAGATGGAGAAGAGAGATGTAGAGTTCGTGGTGGTCGAATCCACAGGGACGTACAATGCGATCATTGGAAGAACCACTATCAACCCACTGATGGCAGTAGCCTCGACTGTCCACCAGAAACTGAAGTTCCCGACTGAGAATGGGGTCGGCGAAGTGAAAGGCGACCAGGTGGCGTCGAGACGATGCTATGTCAACGCCACGAGAAGATCGAGGAAGGAGGCTATGTCGGTTCTCCAGACAGACACTGATCCTCGAGAGGAGTTTGGGCGTCCCGCCCCCATGGAGGACCTAAAAGAAGTCGAGATAGATGGACCCGAGAGGAGGGTAAAGATCGGATCCGCCCTATCCGAGGAAAAAGCTCAGGAGTTGATCGCCCTATTGAAGGAATTCAAGGAGTTATTTGCCTGGTCTCCGAGCGATATGCCAGGAATCAGTCGGGACGTGATCGAGCATGAATTGAATATCGACCCCACGATCAAGCCGATCGCACAGAAGAGACGTCCGATGGGAACAGACAAGAGGATTGCAATCCAGCAGGAGGTTGGCAGATTGCTCGACGCTGGGTTCATTAGGGAGATCCGATTCCAGACTTGGGTAGC
Source organism: Clarkia xantiana subsp. parviflora (assembly GCA_036873135.1). Lineage (NCBI taxonomy): Eukaryota > Viridiplantae > Streptophyta > Magnoliopsida > Myrtales > Onagraceae > Clarkia > Clarkia xantiana. Next base: position 9,433,396 of record JAPTYO010000012.1, on the reverse strand, counting down.
CAACCCAGTGCTGGTGAGGAAGAGTAACGGGAAGTGGCGGATGTGTGTTGACTTCCGCGACTTAAATAAGGCTTGCCCGAAGGACTGTTATCCACTCCCTCGGATCGACCAACTGGTAGATGCTACATCAAGGCATGAGCTGCTAAGCTTTATGGATGCTTATTCTGGTTATAACCAGATAAAGATGGCAAAAAAGGATGCACCACATACCGCCTTTTACGCTGACAGTGAAGTCTTCCAGTACGACGTCATGCCTTTCGGCCTGGTTAACGCGGGGGCGACATATCAGAGGATGGTGAACAAGCTGTTCGGGGATATGATCGGGAGTACTATGGAAGCTTATGTAGATGACATGCTGGTGAAGTCCCGACGAGCATCAGACCACGTTGGCAACTTGGCTATGGCCTTCGAGAGGATGAAGCTCCACCAGGTCCGCCTGAATCCAGCCAAATGTGCTTTCGGAGTCCATTCCGGGAAGTTCTTAGGCTTCATGGTGAGCCAGAGGGGGATCGAGGTGAATCCCGAAAAACTAAGGGCGATAGAGGAGATGCAGTCCCCGACAAACCATAGGGAGGTGCAAGTGCTGAACGGTCGGCTGGCTTCGATGAATCGCTTCTTATCCAGGGCCAGCGACCGGTCGATGCCATTTTTCAGTGTACTAAGAGCCAACCGACAGTTCGAATGGACTGCCGAATGTGAGGAGGCGTTCCAGGCGCTCAAACAACATCTTCGCGACCTCCCACCACTTGCGAAGCCAGCTCCAGGCGAGCCACTCTATCTTTATTTGGCCATTTCTTCGTTTGCAATAAGCTCTGTTTTAGTTAAAGCCGTCGAGGGCAATCAGATTCCCGTCTATTATGTAAGCAAGGCGTTTGCCAAGAGTGAAATGAATTACCCACCGATTGAGAAGTACCTCTTTGCGTTGATTATTACTGCTAGAAAGTTACGGCCCTACTTCCATGCGCATGAAATTACGGTGTTGACTGATCAGCCACTGAAACACTTCTTGAACCGGCCTGATGCGTCGGGGAGACTAGTAAAGTGGGCCGTGGAACTTAGCGAATTTCGAATTCATTTCGCTCCGAGAACAGCTATCAAAGGGCAGGCATTGGCCGACTTTATAGTTGAATCTACTATTCCCGATCCTGAAGCAACGGAAACAGTAGAGGGGGCAACCGGGAATGCTGAAGAGGTCCCGACGGCGGGGCAGTCGGAACAGCCAAATAAGGAGAACACCTGGGAGTTGTACACGGATGGCTCCTCAAGCTCGGATGGATCGGGTGCGGGGTTCGTATTGATTCCGCCAGGTGGGGCGGAGCCACTTCGATATGCATTGGCCCTGACATTTAGAGCCACCAATAACGAGGCGGAGTATGAAGCTCTCATAACGGGGCTGAAAATCGCAAAAGGCACTGGAATTGAACATTTGCGGGTGAAGTGTGATGCAAGTCTGATTGTAAATCAGGTCCGGGGGCAATATGGAGCAAAGAACCCGATCATGAAGAAGTACCTTCAAGAGGCTCGGACCTTAAAGGAGAGCTTCAAAAGCTTTGATATCGAGGCAATTCCAAGGGGAGAGAATGTGGAGGCTGATGCCTTGAGCAAATTTGCCCTGGGGGCACCTTGGGAAGACAGTCGGAGGATACACTTCTTGGAGAAGGTGATTCTATCGACAACCGATCCATCGGAGGTGTGCGCTATCGGAACAGGGTCAGAGGAGGAACCCACTTAGATGACCCCGATAATTGTGTACTTAACTACAGGGGCACTTCCTGAAGATAAAGTGGCAGCGGAGCGACTACGACGAATGTCAATTAATTACGCGATGGTGGATAACCAGTTGTACAAGAAGGGCCTGCTTTCGACGCCTTTCTTGAAATGCGTGGCCGAACCCGATGCGACTCGGATTCTGAGAGAATTGCATGAAGGAGTCGCAGCCTGTCACGAGGGCGCTCGATCTATCCTGAGGAAGGCGTTGAACTTGGGATATTATTGGCCTACGATGAATAAGGAAGCAACGGCGCTTGTTCGATCCTGTGACGCGTGTCAGAGATATGCTTCGAATATCACAGCCCCCGCCGCTGATTTGATGCCCATTGGGAGTGCTTGGCCCTTCGCACAGTGGGGCATTGACCTGGTGGGACCCCTTCCGAAAGTAAAGAGCCAGTGCACACATCTGCTGGTCGCGATTGACTACTTCTCGAAGTGGATCGAGGCTAAGCCGTTAGCCAAGACAACAGCGGGACATATCATTAAGTTCCTTCAGACCCGAATTTTGTCGAGATATGGGGTGCCGAAGGTGATCATCAGTGACAATGGTCCTCCGTTTAATGGGGCCCAGTTAGAGAAGTTCCTGGACGAGTTTGGTATCGAGCATCGGACAGCATCCGTCCATCACGCTCAGACCAATGGGCAGGTGGAGGCTGCCAACAAAATCGTGATGGAGGGTTTGAAGAAGAGGGTCTATGCTTTGGACGGAAAATGGTTGGACGAACTGGAGAACGTGTTGTGGGCGGTCCGAACGACACCCAAGCGGTCAACAGGTGAAACCCCGTTTGCACTTGTTTATGGGACGGAGGTGGTCGCTCCCGTGGAAATCGCTGTGGCGTCCCATCGAACCAGAAGCTATGAGCCCTCGACAAGTCCAGAAAGAGCCAGGATAGGGCCTTTGACGAATGACGAAACGAGGCGCCTGGAGTTATCCTTGCTAGAGGAGAAACGGCTGGAGGCCGACATAGCGCAAGCTCGGATGCGTTTGGCGACGGCCAGGTACTACAATCGGAAGGTCAAGTCACGACAGTTCTACGTGGGAGAACTGGTCCTACGTCGGAATGAGTTCGCCCTACAAGATCGGATCAACAAGATGTCCCCGAAGTGGGAAGGGCCTTACAAGATCGTAGGCATGCCGACCCCGAACGCTTACAAGTTAGAAGACCTCGATGGCAAGGTATTAAGAAACACCTTTAGTGGTGAACATCTGAAGAAATGCCATGTTTGACAAATAAGTCGTCCGTAGAGGCGCGAAGATGTAATTAAGTCGCCCTGAGTGGTGCACGCTATGTTAAAGACATCAATCAATAAAGAGGTTACTTCTGATCAGAGTATTCCTAAGTTGTTCTCGATACATTAAAAAGCGTCATTGGACGTCCGATTAAAAGCGTCATTGGACGTCCGAAAAATCCTTAAGTTTTTAAGGTCCGATTAAAAGCGTCATTGGACGTCCGAAAAATCCTTAAGTTTTTAAGGTCCGATTAAAAGCGTCATTGGACGTCCGAAAAATCCTTAAGTTTTTAAGGTCCGATTAAAAGCGTCATTGGACGTCCGAAAAATCCTTAAGTTTTTAAGGTCCGATTAAAAGCGTCATTGGACGTCCGAAAAATCCTTAAGTTTTTAAGGTTCGATTAAAAAGCGTCAGAGGACGTCCGAAAAATCCTTAAGTTTCTAAGGTTCGATTAAAAAGCGTCCGAGGACGTCCGAAAAATCCTTAAGTTTTTAAGGCTCGATTAAAAAGCGTCATAGGACGACGGAAAGCCTTAAGGTTCTTAGGGTCCGATAAAAGCGCTATGAAGAACATAATCGAAAAGGACATTAATAAAAGGCTCGAAGGCCTAAGAGGTTCAATACAAGGGAGATAATGAGGAAGGACTACAAAGACTTAAGATTTAACAAATTAAACTCGGTCCTCGGGCGCTGAATCTTCAGAGGGCTTCGGAGGGGCAGGCTCAGAGGGATCTGTAGGAGGCTCGTCGGCGTCTTCAGAGGAGCTCTCCGACGGGAGTCTAAGGTACGTTTCTGCGGCTCGGCCGAGAATCTTGGACTTCCTCAAGTCGATGGAGTCCCCGTAGGTTTCATTAAGCTCTTCGACAATATCAAGGAAGGCATTCTGCAAATCTTCCTGACAATGCTTCGCCGCATCTGCTTTGAAGTCCTCCGAGCTCCGATATTCCTCGCGGCCCTGGACCTTCGCGTTTGTTATTTGGGCGGAATGATCCGCCTTTGCCTCCTCCAGCTCCGCGATGGCCCTCTGCTTCTCAAGCTTCAGCCGCTCAGCAGTTTCTTTTAACGCTGCTTTATCGAAGGCAGCCTGGCTCCGATCAGCCAAGGCCGTTTGCTGCTCCCGCCTAAGCGAGCTCTCAAGGCTTAGAATCTGTCTTTGCTGGGATTGGGCCTCTTGAGCAAGCTTGGCCCTACCCTCCTCAGCCTGCTGCCTACCCTCCTCGGCCTGCTGCCTAACCTCCTCGGCCCGCTGCCAACCTTCTTCGGCCCGCTTTCTGCCCTCCTCCGCTCGGAGCCTTGACGCCTCGGAGGCAGCTAGGTCCTCCTGGAGCTTGGTCAAGCTCTCGAGGTTGGAGTTGGCCCGTTCCTGCTCCAAAGCCTCCTGCAGGGACAGGATGTAGCCGAAGCAACGATCCTGGTCCGCCGTTTCCTGAGGACAAATGCAACATTAGTATTTAAAAGTCGGAGTACTTTCAGATGAACAAAAGCAAAGTGTAACCTACCTCTATCCGACGGACGGCCATTCGACGGATGTCCGCCTTGATGTCCTCCCCTTCCAGTGAAAGGGGACGCCTCAATGAGGGCGGGATCGAGCCCGACACCAAGTGCAGGGCCAGGTTCTCCTCCTGGCACCCCCGACGTAGAGGAATCCCCTGTAGAGACTCCACCGGTCTCCAAGGCTCGACACTCTGGTCCGAAGAGAAGGCCTGGTAGTAGTCTCCATCCAAGGGGAATGGAGGTACTACCAGACGAACTCCCCCATCCTCACTTGGCCGAACTTCGGGGGTCGCGCCCCTGACTGGTGACGATGGTGGCGTGAAGGGGAGTGGAGACGTCTCCTTACCAGGTGACTTAGCAGGAGTCGACCTCGATTTTCCTCGGAGGATTAGGCCTTCCTCCTCAGCTTGATCCTCGGAGGGGGAGTCCTCCAAGCTAGTCACCCGACCGAATTCACCACGGGCTTCCGTCGGGGCATCTTCCACCTCCGGCTCCGCTGCAGGCACGGGGTCTGAGGCAGGTGCAGCAGGGGCGACATCCGTGGGACCTGCAGCGGGGCGAACAAGGTGAGGAAGTAAATCGACATCGGTATACCAAATCAGACAACGCTCTATATATCTCTCTTGGCCGAAAAAGTCGTAATAACCCGCTTCGAGGACGTGCGGAATTTCCCCTCGAAGGATATTCTTGACATCCCTAATCCGCCCTTCCATGTCGGAGGCCTGAAGGTCTTGAGGTACCAGCTCCCTATATCTTTTTATAGCACGAAAAACTTCCTTACCTTCCTTTTCGGAACGGACGCCGAAGGCGGTCCTAACCACGTCCGCATTAGTCTGCCCCTCGGGTGTGGGGGCAGACCTTGGTGCCTCGGAGGTCTTCGCCTTCTTCCGAGACGGCCCCGACGTGGCAGAAGCCTTTCTCCTGGAGGACTTCTTCTTGCGCTTCAGCGAATGGGAGGCATCGGTATCCTCCTGAAACAGATGGGCGGTCAGCGATGATCGAGGGGCTGTAAGCAGTGGAAACAAGAAATAATTAGAAGATTACCCAGAGAATTACATTGGAAACGCCATCATGAATTTTTCCCCCGGCCTTGGGATCAATCAGCATAATGGAAATTTTGAGCCGCTGTTGGTCAGTGACAGAAGTGGCCTCGAAGGGCTGATAACCCTCCTCCCAGCGACGGGCCTGGATGAGCATCAAGGCCCTCTTGGTCTGCTCCGACCATGAACGGAAGGGCACAGGAGGATCAGCTTCCACGACGGTCTTCGGCCACTCGATGGGACCAGGCTTGATGAAGAAGTATTGTTCTTTCCAGTTGGCATTGTCATGCCCCTTATCATGGATGATGGCCCGTTCCTTGCAAATCCTCCAGGACACCTTCCTATCCCAGCCCATCTCCTTATACTGCTCGTCGGTCCCCTCGGGTTGGCGGGGGGTGAAGGAGCAGATCCCATCTTTATTACAGGTCATCTTGTAGAGGACCCGCCAAAGCTCCAGAGTGTATCTCCAATCCTCTTTGTTGATATCACACCACACTTGGAAGGCAATCCATGTACGGATTGCGTGTGGAGAGAAGGTCGTGGGGTAAGTTTTGTAGTGGTTGCATAGCTCCACCCAACTCGGACAGAAAGGGAGTCGGATTCCCGCACGAATTTGCCCTGGGGAGATGAACACCTCATCTCCTTTGGGGAGCGTAATCCGGGTGTCGCGAGGATTGAATTGGGATTGCTCGTAGGGATAGCGGGCCCCGAAGGAGGATTCGAAGATACCACACTCTATACAAGCCCTATCGTAGTTAATAGGCGCAAGCAAGTTCTTGAGATACTTGAAGACGAAAGGTGGTCCAACAGTGGCAAATCCCTCGGCTGAAAATCGTCGAGGGAAGGAAGGAGGGGAAAATTGAAACCTAAGAAGATCAAAGATGAAAAGGAAAAGAGTAATAAGGTGAAGAATCTTACCAGACATAGTGACTGAAGTCGTGATCGGAAAATCTGGATGCTGGAAACGCCGGTGAAACCTTGAAGTGAGAAGAATTAGGGCTCTTGGGATCGCAGAGAAGAAGAAGTAAAGGAAAAGTAAAACAATGTCTGGATTTAGGGTTTTATAAGAGAAGGAAAAGGGAACTGAAGAGGTGGGCAATCTGAGCCACAGAATTCAAAACGATTCTATCATAATCGTCCAAGGGGAAACGTGCTAATTCGAAGAAGGCGAAACGGTTTTAATCTGAACCGTCAGAGCGCATGGGACAGATAAGACAAGAATAATGACGTACCGGGGCGGTTGAAAAGTGCTTTTTCAGAAAGCAGGCGTGCAGAACCCGAAACGTTCCTTCACCTCCTATCAGCATTTAATGCTGGTCTGATCAAGAAATCCCCTCGAATCCAAGCAGGATCCCAAAGGATCTTGAAGAGATCCAAGGCAAAGGCCTCCGACAAAAGCAGGGCAATGGCCTCCAACGTTTCAAATAAAGACCCCCGACGGGGATGTGGAAGGGTCCGATATTGAAAGACGCGACGCACTATAAGTCCCTCACGTCTTGGGGGCAAATGATGGGCCCCGACGAAGGCCGTTAGGCCCCTTAACGATTGGCAAACGGCGACTAGGCCCGTTGGGCTAGAAGCTGGGTTGCTGGAAAGCTAAGGGCTCCGAGCAAGTATGGCTCCGATAGGGGAGAGCCCCGAAGATATCGGACCTGGACGTAGTCGGTCCCGATATGGGAGTTGACACCACTCCCCGACAACGAATCCTCAACGATGCAACTTGGGAGCCTCCGATAATGATCGAGACTCGCCAGTAAGAGCACAATCCCGGAAATCTCGCCATGATTACAGTAGTGGTATAATGGGCGAGATATGTGGGATACGTATAACTGTACAAGATACGTGGCAAGATATACGGCGAGATATATGGGATAGTGGATCACAATCCAACCGCCTAATCAGGTAACTGGGATAGCCTTTCCTCTATAAAAGGAGGGAAGTTATTCCAGGTTAGGGTTACGTTTTTACAGATACACAAATACTGCTTGCTTGCCCTGTTGACTGCCGTACTTACGTTAAGCATCGGAGAGGGATTCTGGGCCACTGCCCTCTATTCCCCTTCTGCAGGATTGCAAGGAGCTAAGGATTCCGTCGCCGTAACCGGAGTTCCTGCCGCGATCCAACATCAATCATTCTCATTCATAATAAATAGTTGACGACGATGAAACTGAGGTTCCATGGGACCCAACAACTGCAACTCAACTATGCATAGAGAAGTTTCATATGTTCCACTTCCAAGGCCAATGCTTAAAAATTTGAGAACGGCTAAAGTTAAGTCGATTGATGAATAAGTCGAGACTAGATACACGCGCTGGAACTATTTTCTCTGTCCCTTCCTTCCCCCTTTTTGTCTCTGTGGCGTCTGCTCCAACAAGGTCTCCCTGCTCCAAATTCCAAAGCTTCCTCTCTCTCCACATTTTCTTCTCTTTCTTTTGTTAACTATAGTGTAGACTGTAGATGCATTTCTTTGGCAAAAAAAAATATTATAAATGCATTTACTTGTTTGGTAATTTTTTGTCATGTTTTGTTTGTTTATTTAATTTAAGATATAGTAAAATGTAATTTTTTTTTATATAAATTATTAAAAAAATATTATTTTGTTTAATAATATAAAACAAAAATATTTTTTGTAGAATGTAACATTTCTTACAAATACAAGTTTGTTTTGTATTTGATTTTACAATTAATTAATTTTATTTAATTGTTCAAATAATGCATGTTTAGTAAGAAGAAAACCTTAATGGCTATATTTGGATGAACCAATTGTTCAAAATCGAAATATTATTTTCATAACATTTTTTTTATTTTTATAAATATGTTTGTTTTATATTATTAAGTAAAATAATAATTTAATCAATTATATAAAAATAATGATTACATTTTACTATATTTTTAAATAAATAAAACATGGTCAAAGAATTACCAAACAATTAATGCATTTATAATTTTTTTTTGGAAAAAAATGCATTTATAATTAACAAAATAAAAGAAAAAGAAAATGAGGAGAGAGGAAGCTAGTTGGAACTTGGAGCAACGCCAGACAGAAGAAAGCAGGAAGGGACAGAGCTCTAGCGCGTGCATCTAACTGGCCTGATCCAATGGTCCTAAATTCGACAGACTTATCAGTCGACTTAACTTTAGTCTTTCCCTAAAAATTTATGTCCTTATTATGGGCGAAGCAAATAATAATTAATAAACTTGAACCGACAGCATTTATTATCGGGTTCGAGCCTACAAATGGAAAAAAAAAATCATGACTAACTTTAACCCTTATGACCTATATTAAACCCCATGCGAGTAAAATCATTCTAGAGACTGACATCTAGCAAAACCCGTATTCATCAAAAAAAAAAAAAATTAGTTATTAAAAAGAAAAATGAAACAAGTGCTCTGCTTCCTCAAATTCCAATCATCCTTAAAAATAAAATGAAGAAGAATTGTCATGATAACATACATTAGTTATAGGAGGAGGATAACACATAACTCTGCTAGAAAATTACATTACAGGATATATATATACTAACTAAAAAAAAAGAAGAGGCTTTGTTCGGTTGGCTGGGTCATTTGCGAGCAGACCTACCCTTGGATTTGGAGTCAAAGTGATGGGACTTGAGCTTCTTCTTGCGTATAACATCGCCTCCACCACCACCGCCGCCCTCTCTGAAAGGCATTCCCATAAGAGCGAGCAGTCTCTGACCTTCCTTGTCGGTGTTAGCGGTGGTGGTAATGCAGACATCCATCCCAAGTTGCTTCCCAAGAGCATCGTAAGTGAGCTCTGGGAACACACCCTGATCACGTATTCCAACGCTGAAATTCCCGTGCCCATCAAAACTGTTGGGGTTCACTCCTTGGAAATCCCTTGTTCGAGGAAGTCCCAGATTTATCAGCCGATCCAGGAACGAATACATTATCTACCATCAACCCAACCAACCACACTTCGAGATAAGTAAATAAAAAAGGCTAAAGCTACCATCATGAGGTGTGTTATTCTGACTGTGTTAGAATAACACTCTTTATTAATCATAAATCAAACATCTGGTAATACCAAGAGAATTAGTTGGGGAAAGCAAACCCTTTAAAGAAAAGGTTAAAGACTGAGCTTGAGTTTCCCTTCATCGCTATCACTAAAACCAGATTGTATTTTCATTCTGGTAAAGAAAAAATAAAGGTATGATTTACATTATATGGATGAATAATCCAGCTGCAAGCAAGAGTTACTTGATAGTTTCAGGAGGCTAACCGTCCTACTACTCAACATGAAAATAGATGTGAGAGTTCGAAAAATAAAAATTACTAGATGTATTGCATCCTTCTAAAACTTAAGTGAATAATCAGTTGAAAACAATAGTGTAGGACTAATCACAACAAAGGGAAATAAGAAGCAAACTCTCTCACACGAGCAGCACAACAAGTTATTGATTAAGTTAAGCCCAAATGATATGCCCATATGTACTTCTTAAGTGAGCATCTAAGACAATTTAAGCAAACCAATATAACAACTTAACAAAATTGACAAGAGCAGCAGTCATAATAATGGTTCCTCACAAGATGCAACTAATTTTCTATGTTTGGTTGAACACTGCAACACAGCAGATGAGAAACTAAACACATAGAGCAAAAACATGTTTTTAAGCATCAAATAAGCTTAAAGCAACAAAATTGACACTTAGAAAAATTGATCTTTTTGGTTAAAACACCAATTCTAATGCCAAAATAAATCGAAAAACGTGGAAAGCAACAAATTTCATAGTTGGGACACCAAATATCAACATTTTTTGTCCGGTATAGTGATTAGCAACATGAATTATATTAGGACATTTATAAACTTGAAAAAGAAAAACTCACATTTCCCCTGAGAGTGACTGCAATTCCAAGTGGTTGGCCTTCTCTAATTTTGAAAGTAGCAAGAGATGCCCTAGCTCGTGTCTTCACGGGTCTCTGCCCAACAATCAATGCCATGTCATTCACGGCAGCATCCAAGCCCTTTGCATTTTGAGCAGCTTCACCAATACCGCAGTTCACCACAATCTTATCTACTTTCGGAACCTAATAATAACAATTTTAACAATTACTTAACCTAGACATACATACAGCAAGAGCACAATCCCAGAAATGATAATCTACCAAATCAATAGCATTGATGAAGCAATACCTGGTGAATGTTAGTGTAGGAGAACTCGTCCTTGAGCAGTGGCACTATCTTCTCAAGGTACGCGGTCTTCAGCCTGTTGACCTTCTGAGCCTCGCTCTTCTCCACCAACACAATCTCGCTGGTAGAGGCCCTCACTGAGAACGCGGCGCTGCCGTTCCTCCTGTGACCCCACGTCGGTGCCCGAACGGCGGCGGTAGGGGCCAGAAGTTGACCGCGGAAGGTTGAAGCGACGGACGGTAGACCGGAAGCGCAAGCCATTGGGAGGTGGTCTCTGGTTCTGCAGGCACCTCCTCCCCGGCTAACGCCAGTGGATATAGTGAGGGAGTTTGGGGATTTTTTTTTTTTTTTTTTTGTAAAAGTGCCCTCCTCAAAGATGGCATTCCCCGTCCAGATGGCAGGCTCGCGTGTCCAACGTGTGCCAGCTGGGCACTGTCCAGCTGCTACCGGTCGGACCGGGCCGAATAAACCGGTAGCGGTCTGACCGTAAGAGTAAAGACCAATTTTTTTTTTTTTACGAAAATATTAATTGAGTTTAACTAGAATCGAACCCAGATTTACACTAAAAACGTTGACGCACTACCACCACACTACAAGCTAAAATGTTAACCTAATAATAGATAAAATATTTTTATTTATAATTCTATTTAATCAATGGAATGGAACCGGGTTCCCCCATCCCTCTGGTTTTTTTTTTTTCACTTTTTACATCTATTAATATTCACTAAATTCAAAGTTACAACTCCAAATTCAATGAAAATCGAATGTTAGCGTCTTTATAAAGTAATAAATAAACAATGTGCTATTTTTTTTAAATTTATTTTAGTAATTTCGAAAATTAATATTTTCATCTCCGAATGATGTTATACCACCATAAAACCGAACCCGGTTGAACCGGATTCCACTGTCTTGAGGAACCCGTTTGTCGGGTTCCCCCATCCCGCGGTTTTTTTTTTTTTCACTTTTTACATCTATTAATATTCACTAAATTCAAATTTACAACTCCAAATTCAATGAAAATCAAAAGTTAGCGTCTTTATATCGTAATAAACAATGTGCTATTTTTCTAAAAAAAATATTCTAATAATTTCGAAAATTAATGTTTTCATCACCGAATGGTGTTATACCACCCTAAAACCTAAATTTAGAGCAAATCTCATTTTTTAGAAAATGTTCAAATTTTTTTTTTTTTTGTCTGTTTCCCATCCCACGGTTTTTTTTTTTCACTTTTTACACCTATTAATATTCACCAAATTCAATGAAAATCGAAAGTTCGTGTCTTTATAACGTAATAAACAATGTGTTATTTTTTTAAAATTTATTCTAGTTATTTCGAAAATTAATGTTTCCATCACCAAATGGTGTTATACCCCCCTAAAATGCAAATTTGGAGTAAATCTTATTTTTTAGAATGTTCAAAAAATATATTACCGGACTTCAAATTAGGCCCCGTTTTCGGTATTGGATTTTACTAATACGTGACAATTCGGAAAAAAAAAAATTGAACATTTTCTAAAAAATTATGTTTGCTCCAAATTTTGGTTTTATGGTGGTATAACATCATTCGGTGATGAAAACATTAATTTTCGAAATTACTAAAATAAATTTAAAAAAATAGCACATTGTTTATTTATTACATTATAAAGACGCTAACTTTCGATTTTCATTGAATTTGGAGTTGTAAATTTGAATTTAGTGAATATTAATAGATGTAAAATGTGAAAAAAAAAAAATCGAGGGATGGGGAACCCGGTTCCATTCCATTGATTAAATACAATTATAAATAAAAAAAATTTAACTATTATTTTGTCAACATTCTAGCGTTTTGTGTGGTGGTAGTGCATCAATTTTTTTAGTGTAAGTCCTGGGTTCGATTCTAGTTAAACTTAATTAATATTTTCGTAAAAAAAAAAATTGGTCTTTGCTCTTACGGTCAGACCGGTACCGGTTTATCCGGCCCGGTCCGACCGGTCCAGCTGCTAATAGCAGCTGGACTGTGCCCAGCTGGCACGCGTTGGACACGTGAGCCTGCCAGCTGGACGGGGCATTTCTACAAATGCCCTCTTTTGGATGACAACAGTACGACACGATTTGACACGGATCTGCTTTTTTTCGTGTCTTAATCTACACGAAAATTTGACTGTCTCAGACAGATCTGTGACACGACTAGACACATTTTTAGGCATGTCCGTGTAGATCTAATCTGTAGGTCCACAATAGACACGCATCGACACAACTTATTTAAAACTTAATATTTATTATTTATAATGATCAGTAATTGTATATTTACAAAATTTAGCATTTGTACAAATTTTGGTCTAAAAAGTGTAAGTGGAGAATGAGTGCCTTAAGAAGTTAGAATTCTTGAGAGGAGGCATGGTCACAGGTTGCTGAGGGTATAAATTATAATGTCGGGGTGGTGTGAGATTTCGCTGAGCCGGAAAGTAAAAGCATGTTGATTATCGAGGAGTAAAGTTCGTATTTTTTCACTAAAAAAATTGAGTTTTTCATTTTCATCAAGTTCCGTGTCAACACGAGATCTATTTTGACACGGAAATTCTGTGTCTCGTGTCACGTGACACGGGATCTGCCATGTCAACTCCCGTGTTTGGAAAACCTGCGACACATTTAGGGTGATCTGTTTTGACACGAGAGATCTGTTGACACGCGTGTCACTAGTGACACGACACGATCCGATTGCCACCCCTAGTTTGGAGGCAATGTGTCGAAACTGGACCTTATATTCAAGGTAATTTACGTTGATACCAACATAAAGGAACAAGGGCCATGTGTAAATATGGTGAGAACATAAGGGCACTAGTTATAAAGATAAATAGGATAACTTGCAATTTTATTTCCCCTCTTAAAAACAGATTAGGGTCAACACAAAAGTTATTTTAAAATGGAGAGTATTCTCTCTCTACCTTACCCCCAGAAGAGGGTCTTCTGGCATTGCCGGAACCCTAAAACTCATTATTGACGTATTTATTATATCGAAACCACCTATCCTTATCACATCCCAACCCGTATTCCTTACACTCGTCCCTATCAAGAATGTTTTAGAGGCTCTTCGTATTTCTTGAACCCTTCTCTTTGTAATGATGAGTACTTTCTGCTCCACGGAAGTTTTTCCGAGTGGCCACCGCCTTACTCACCCGATCCAAGGCCAAAATATTCCAATTTTAATTTTAATTTTACTCGGAAAATCGCTTTGCTGCCAAGTGTTGATGAGTTGTCAAGCAAATACATGGCTAGAAGTCTTGGGTGGCGAGTTCTCTCTGAAATTTGGATTACTTATGGATTTTGGAAGGCTGGGACTGCTCACCTTCTTTTCGAAACTGGCAGGCGTGTCTCGGTTCCTACATCAGAGAGAGGATTTAAGCAACCAACTTATGCTTGCATTCCTTCATCTTCAAGATCCCATGTTCACTTCACCAAAAAATCTCTCGCTTTACAAGTTCGCTTCGGATACTCACTCATGTCGATCGACTGGTCGAAAGTTCTGGTGGGGAGAATACTCACGTCAAGAAGAGAGAGAGATGATCTTATTACGACCTTAGTGGAGGAGCAATGGCGGATCCAGGACACCCCTGAGTTTTTCCGGCGGGAGGATGGAACAATACAATACCACGCACTCTTCCCTTCAATAGAGTGCCGATGTGGGTGGAACTTCGTCAGTTTCCAACCCATCTGATGACTCGAGAGAACGTCATGAAGATCTTCACGATTATGGGGGAGATGGTCTTTCTGGAGCTGGATGAGAGGAGAGGTTTACGTACAGCCTTTCCTAGGGCACGAGTAGCAATGGATCTTGAGAGACCAGCACTACCGGAAGTTTGGTATTTGGAAGGAGAGCACAGGCACCGTGTAACGGTGACGTATAGAGATGGGATGTCGTGCAAGAGATGTGGATGGCACGGGCAGCACCACTGCAATACCGGCGACAAAGTTCTAACTCAACAAATAGAGGAGATGTGGGCAAGAATTGCTAGGCAACCAGAACTGTGCCCAGTTATTGAGGAATACAAGTCGATCTATACAGTACGCAACAAATGAGGGGGGAAATCTGATCATCTGGATGACGTGGTATGCAGACGGACAATTCAACTCTCCAGGCAGAACTGTTTTCAGGCGATTTGGTCAACGGGATGAGGCATATTAGCAGGCACAACAGCCGGAACCTCCCATTCCAGCACCTATGGAGGAAGAACCTGACAACCTAATCACGGCGACTGTTCTTGACAGGGACCACTTATCACCGGGGATTCGCCTCAATTTCTCGGGACCACAGGTTGTTTTTTCTGAGACCCTCCCAGATTTGGCAGCATTTGTGAATTCAATCAATCTGGAATCTAGGGTTTCCCTTGCCGCCACTGAAGCCCCGCCAATGGTTGTGCCACCTATTTCCATGGGATGGCCAATTAATACGGCGTCCATTATTACACACCTGCCACAGCAGCAATTTCCATTTCAAGAAGGATCTCCAGATGTATTTAATGCGATTTAGTGGATGCCCTACCCGTTGGGAGCTTTTCAGCCTTTTGGAATGCTTCCTTTTATGCAACCTCATTATTATTTCGTTCCACCTGCTGCGACACCGTGGACATGGACACCTCTGATCGACCCCAACTTTCAATGGACTTGGGATGGTAGTCGTTATCAGCAATTCACTCCGCCACAACAGCAATTGGGAAACCCTAATATTTTTACTACAGCAACAACCCAAATTGAAACTAGTGAATCATCTAGGGCAGCGAATTTACACGGACCTTAGAATAATGGGATCAACTTAACTACTCAAGCACCTTGGATTGACTTCCCACTTTCACCGGTGGATACGGCGCAGCTCGGAATGGATTTGGGAGGAACAGTAGCTAGGGAAAATGAACGCATGGGTACCACGGAGAAAGCTTTGGAAGATGTTTATTTCTCGATGGAGGATACTCTCGTCAGGACTTTGGGGGCAGTAACTCAAGGAATTGGGCCTACTCAACCAGCAAACACTGAGACGGAAAGCATAGTAGACTCAAGTGACCAGGAGGAACCTCAAACTCAAAGGCCTG
This sequence comes from Clarkia xantiana subsp. parviflora, assembly GCA_036873135.1. Taxonomy (NCBI): domain Eukaryota; kingdom Viridiplantae; phylum Streptophyta; class Magnoliopsida; order Myrtales; family Onagraceae; genus Clarkia; species Clarkia xantiana. The sequence continues at coordinate 9,417,650 of JAPTYO010000012.1, read as the reverse complement.
GGAAAGAACCCATGGACATAGATACGGAGGAAGCTCGCACCAGAATCAGAGATGGCGCCCTCGCCCTTGGGCACCACTGTCAATTCGAGACACACCTCAAGCTCAGGAGGAATTCGTCAGGATGGTTAGAGCTCGTACTGGAGAGTATTATCCATCTGATCCGGAGGTACTGATCAATTATTTACAATGTCATATTTTTCACAAGTTATTATGTGATGATATAGATGTTATAATAGATCCAGCGGGGGAACCGAATATGGTTCCGCCGCCAATACGATGAGTCTCCTAGCTTGGAATTGTCAAGGAGCGGGAAACTCCTTGAGAATCCAACACCTACGCCATCTTATAGGATTATATAAACCCAATTTGGTGTTTGTGTTAGAAGTTAAAAGCCATATAAATAGACTCAAGATTACGTTGTTCAACCTAGGGTTAGTACATTCGTTTATAGTGGATCCAGATAGCATCAAGGGAGGCCTTCTATTATGTTGGGCCAACTCGACTGACATTACCCCGATTGAATCTTCACTTAACGTTATTCATGTTTCCGTTAGACTGAACCCTAATGACACTGTATGGGAGGCGTCATTCATCTACGCCCCATTTGAATACGGCCTGCCTTCTGGGCAAACATCAATCGATTTAGGGACAGTAGAAATCCTTCTACGCCTTGGGTACTCATCGGAGATTTCAACGACATGTGGTCTTTTAGCAATAAAGATGGATGAAACCCTGTTTCGACAACTAGGCTCTTACGTGCTCAGTCCTGGTCTGATGAGTTGGGCCTTATAGATTTAGGTTTTCGAGGTCAACCATACACTTGGTCCAACCGTCGCTCCGGGGTTAACCTTATTCAACAACGCATCGATAGAGCCTTTGTTCACCCGGAATGGCGTATCCGTTTCTCCGAAGCAACTCTCTTTCACATGGAACAAATTGCCTCAGATCATTGCCCCTTACTTCTTCAACTCACTCGTGAGAGCAACCATACTCACTCAATTCGTCCTTTCAGATTTGAAGCCATGTGGCGACTCCATCCTGAATTCGAAAAAATAGTCGAGAATTCTTGGAGAACCAACTCTCAAGGTTCCCCTCAGTATCGACTCTATAGCAAACTGAGACGCCTGACCTTTTCAATACGACAATGGAATAAAGACACCTTCGGTCGGATTGAAGCCAACATCAGGAGAGAACTAGGCTTACTCAAGGAGGCGCAGGAAAGAAATTGGGACATTACTGCCTTACAGGAGATTGAACGTCAGATCACAGATTTATATGTCTAGGAAGAGAAATTATGGAGACAGAAATCGAGGCAACTTTGGTTGTCGGCTGGAGATAGGAACACAAAATTCTTCCATGCCTTTACTGTTTGTAGAAGGCACATCAATCGTATAGACTGGATCATGGATGACATTGGCAACTGGATCACATATTCTTCCCTTATTCAAAACCATGTTTGCCAATATTTCTCGGAATTGTTCATAGCGACTCCGTTACATCCCGATATCCTCCCCTCCTACAACACATGTTTCATTCCAGAATTCTCTCAAACTGCACTTCAGAGAGCTGTTTCAGAGGGAGAAATTCTTGATGCACTCATGCAGCTTGGGCCAGATAAGTCGCCCGGCCCTGATGGGTACTCCTCACGTTTTTTCCAAAAATGTGAACACATTGTCCACCCTGAAGTGAAGAAGGCCATCGCGGCTTTTTTCAGAACTGGACACCTCTTGCAAGAAATAAACAACACTTTCATTATACTGTTACCCAAAGTCGACAACCCACGCACTCTAAAGGATTGGCGTCCCATTGGCCTATGCAACACGTTATACAAACTGATTGCCAAGATCCTGTGTAACAGACTGAGACCCATCATGCCTCAGCTCATATCCCCTTTCCAAACGGATTTTGTTGCAGGCAGACTCATCATAGACAATCTCTGGCTTACTCAGGAATTACTACACACGATCAAGAGACGTCGACGTGGGAAAGTTGGCCTCATGGCCCTCAAGCTAGATATGAGCAAAGCATATGATCGGGTAAACTGGGATTATCTTCATAAAATATTGATCAGTATGGCTTTCCCGACTATCTTCATCCAATGGATCATGCAATGCATATCAACTACATCTCTGTCTGTACTGGTAAACGGAAATAAGACCCCTACTTTCAAACCCTTTAGAGGTATTCGACAGGGGGATCCTCTTTCCCCATACTTGTTCATTCTGGTCTCCCAAATGCTTTCTCAAGAATTATCCCGGGCACAACAACTCGGCGCACTTCAAGGAATCAGACATGGTAAACTCACAGATAGAATCAGTCATCTGTTTTTTTGCCGACGACAGTATTCTCTTTCTTGAAGCTACCCCTCGGAGCCTCAGCACGCTTATGGATATCCTCGCAGTATATCTAAGAGAATTAGGTCAATTAATAAACATTGAAAAGTCAAGTATTCGATTCAGTCCAAACATGACCACAGTTCAGAAGGCAGACATAATCAATATGTTGGGCGTGAGGGAAATGTCTGATGACGATAAATACTTGGGACTACCGTTTTATTGGACGTCCAACAAAAAAATCAATGGGCCAAACAGTGATTCAACGGATCAATAATCGAATTCAGGGATGGATGACTAAGCTTCTCTCACCAGCGGGCAAAAATGTTTTAATACGATCAACAGCGGCTTCAATTCCGACATACCTCATGTCCTGCATCAAATTGCCAAAGTATACTACTGAGGCAATCGATCGTATTCAACGTAAATTTTGGTGGAGCTCTAATGGGGACAAAAAAGGGATGTGTTGGGTGGCATAGGATAAAATCACCAAATCGAAGGGCGCGGGTGGATTGGGCTATCGGAACACATCAACTTTCAACACGACCCTATTACTCAAACAATTCATACGCCTTCTAACAGCAACCGACTCTGTGTGGGCTAACTGCATGTGTCAAAAATACCTACGAAACGATTCCTTTTTCACAGCCAAATCAAATGTTTCACACTCTAGCCAGTGGAGAACGTTAATGGGAATCAGACAATTCGTACTTAAAGAGGCATTATAGAGGGTCGGAAATGGTCATGATATTGACTTCTGGACAGAACCTTGGGTCCTGAACCTGAGGATTCTTCGGGATTGGATGTTACCAGTCTTACGTATTTGCCAACAATCGGTCTCATCATTCATCAGTAATAATCATTGGGACATGGAAGCACTTTCCTCAGCCCTTCCTCAATTTGTGGTCTTGAAAATCTCGAAGATCAACTTACCACTCTTTGACACACCCGAAAAAAAAATTTGGAACCACACGAATTCAGTCACATATTCAGTTAAGTCTGTGTATCATCTTATAAATTCGCTTCTCATTGAAGAGAGGCCGATGAGTTCGTCCTCATCAAACACTTCCAAAGCTGTTAATTCGAACTTTTGGAAATGTCTATGGTCTGCCAAGATACTTCCGAAATTACGAATGTTCATCTGGAAGGGTATTGCGGGAGCACTTCCTCTCCGGGGAAATCTCCACCGACTAATTCCTTCGATCGATCTGTGGTGTCCTATGTGTAGTTTAGAAAGTGAAACTTGGAATCATGTCATGTGGAAGTGTCAATTTGCCAGGCGCGTTTGGTTTGCGACAGGTTTAGGGGACCATTAGATTGTTAATTCGTTAGCTTCAGTTGTTGAATGGTTAGAGGATTTAGGGAATGCATCTCGTACTGTAATTGATAATTCTGAACTATGTATATATAAATGTATAGTACTATGGGGTATTTGGCTTGAACGGAATAATATGGTTTTCCGCGCTGAACAACCCTCTGATAAGTCTGTAATGTCTTTTATTTCCATAGCTTGTAATAATAACTCGGACGATTTTGATGTTACAACAGACCCAGCAGGGATCGACGGCGGAATCAGGAATCTAGGAAGTGTGGGCATTTCGCTTCCAACCTCGACATGGACGATCATAGTTGATGGTGCGGTTCGGGAAGCTTCTTCTTGTGTTTATGGTGCTGCTGTTATCCTAAACCAGTTTAATGTAATTATGGGAGTGTCTGTTTGTAAGGCTTTTGGTATTGACCCACTTTTTGCTGAAGGTGTAGCTTGTCGAACCGGACTTATCTTAGCACAATCCTTTGAAGTTGATTTTGGTATCCTATTATCAGATTCACAGGTTGTTGTTAACCACATAAAGTCCGCTTCACAAACTACGGTACCTACCCTGTTTGGGGTCTATCGGATATTAGAACGTTGTTAGTATTATTTCCTATGTTGAATGTTCGTAAAGGGAGTAGGAATGATGTTAGTATCCCTCATTTTGTTGCTTCAGTGGCTGCCAACGCTGATGTGAGTGGAATTTGGATCTATCCAAATATCCCCAATGGCTTCTTCCTTAGATAGTGTATAAGTTGTTTGGTTCTGGTTTATTATATATGAATCTTTTCTAAAAAAAAAAAACAAATTAGATTACCAACAATAAGAAAATACTTATATAACCTGAAAAACATAGAAAATCAAATAACACACACTCTATCTTATCTTATATAAACTTTAAGAAGTTCCAACTATTTTTGTCTTAAATTTAAATTTGTGAATATTAAGGATCTCAACTGTTAGATGAGACGATAGAAAAAACCTATCAGATGAGTTAATATTTTCTCTTAAAATTAACGAAACAAAAACTTATTTTTTAAACATGAAATAATCATATACAAAGAGTAACGAAAGTGATATTTCAAAAAAGTGAAAAACATGTTTTTGTTGCTTAAAATACCAATTTAACACCGAATTAATTGAAAAAAAATGTGAAAGAATAAATCAAAAAGTTTGTACATTGAATGTCAATATTTTAAATTTAGCACAATAATTAACAACATAACTATTAGAACTATTTTTAAGTTCTTAACAAACTTTAAGGTTCATCCGAAAAAAAAAAAAAAAAAAAATTTATCAACTAAGACCAACACAACCAATAATCTGGTTGGACTAACTTGAGTTGCCCTTTTATGGACAAATAGAGTCGGTCCCGATAGGAATGCCGTTTTAGGGAGTACTTAAAAAAAAAAAACCTTGCATGATATATAAATTCAACATAAGACCGACAACAAAAGGACATCACACATATACATATAGCCGCTCTACATAAACTTTCCACCAAAAAAGTAATAATAATACTACAACAAACTTGCATGCATAACCGTCATTCACTTTCACTCCATGTCCATGGCATCGCCTCAATCCAAATGCTTAGGGCGCTTCGACTACAACTAGTATAATTAGGCAGGCAGGCAGGCTAGGTAACATTGCTTCCATATCCACCAACAGCAAGATCAAATCTTCGAATAAAATACGCAACATCCGCCACCCATTTTTGCTCCAAATCAATGAAAATCCCCCTGCCCATACCTACTCTTCAGTACCCAAGCCTAGCCTAACACTGTCTAGCAAACCAAGACAACACTACTTACATATACAGTTAGCACTCACAACTCTATACAACAACAGCCTCTGTCACGACTAAATTTACAACATCCGTGTCTAACCAACCAACCAACCAACAATACATGGAGATAAAGCTGCTTCTGTGAGAGGACAGACCAGATACTCAAGGGAGAGGCACTGATTTTGTTGGATCAACAAACAAGGAAATAGAGTCATGGACTTTAAGCCGACAAGATGGGGCTACCCGAATTTTCACCCAACAAAGGTCCTCCTACCGGGTCGCCATTATATGATGCAAGCATCTTCTTCTGCAACACGGTAACAACACATCATGAGCCAAAAAAAAAAGTGTAGGATTTATGGGATAGTAACAAGAAGCTTCATCTTCACCTGTTCCTCAAACTCGGGACTAGTTAAGTTGACACACAGGTTCCTCATCAACAGCAACACCTAAAATAATAAGCGAACGAAAATCTTGCTTCAGAATTCCAAAGTCAAGTGCTTATAATAAATTAAAATATTCTGAAAAAGATACCCCCGAGAAAGAGCACCCTAGGATCCTCAAGATTCATATCTTGTTCAATATCATTCTCAAGACTCGTTTACCAATTAACCAGATAGACAGGTAAGTGTTATGCACATACCGTCTCCAAATTTATTGGGTCCAATTGTTTCAGTCTCTGCAAGTGACCACTTTCATTTGGATCAAACACGCTACCAATGAACTTGTACACTTGGGCAAAATCTGGCATAACTGCATAAAATTGAGCACAACTTGTCAATAGAGGGAAGACTCAACTTTGAGATAAAGATGCAAGATAAGACAGTGTAACTATACACGTCCACTTGAGTAAATCATGCAATTCACGAAATTGTAACCAATAAACATCTCACAGATAACAGTCATGTGCAACACATAGGCATATAAAAGTTGCGAAGTCGGGAGAACTTAGTTGTTGCATGTCATTGCCAAGGAATTTATGTGAATAAGAGAAAGCATACATATAACAACACAAGCTGAGAAAGCTAACTTAAGCACCTTCCAAGAATGCAAACACTCCACTGTTACTGAGTACAACAAAGAAGAAACTATAACTGGCCCAAGGGCATAGACCTAAATGAGTAGAAAGCAAAACACTACTTACTAAGCCAACAAGGACATTACCCATGCGCAAAATCTACTATTGCATTCATAGGCCACTAGAAATGTAACAAAAATCTCAGTATTCACCTACATTAAATGTCATGAAAAAAGCTACCGGCAAAAGAAAAGTAAAAAAGAAGTACCTCTAGCACTCTGATGGCTCTCCCGGTCAATAACATGACTCTTGAGCAGGTTTTTTGGTGTGCTCTCCATACTACTGCTATAACAATTACTTGAAGCAACCATGCTATTATGCTTGCGAACCTCATCTTTATAACAATAATAATAAGGAAATATGTCAGGCTAAGTCGAAAAAAGCATCCATGTCTAGTAAGTGAACTTATGATCAAAATTAGCTGAGAAACAGAGGATATCAGACCTTTATTTTCTTCTGACGCATTCACAGCTGGAACAGAATTGTAGCTCCAAGAAGCAAAATTTACATTAGATGCAGTATTCCCAAGTTTTTGTGATGCATCTGGCCTAGCTGCGAAGCCAGGTTCATATAAAGTAGATGCCGGTTGAAACGGCATGTTCATCTGAGAGGTAGCTGGAACTGCAAAAGGATGCATTGGAAGTTATTTTAAAAGCATCGGTAAGCATCAATGGAGACAAATAACAGGTAAGAATGCATAAGCAACCTTTTGGGGCTTTCTGCGGATAAGGATGCGCTGCTTTCCTCTTTGGCCGTGGAGGTGGTACATGTTCACTAGTTCCACTCTTTTGCACTTTTAAAAAGTACTTCTGTGCATGGCTGCGAATCTAAGAGTGCAGATTAATCAAATAATGAATATTAATTAGACTTGATCCCAAAAGGCTGATCGGAAGAATTAGGTTTACCCTCCTTAAGAATTAGCTCCATAAGGATACATGTATCAAGTTTACCCTCCTAATAAAATGTCATGAGGTTTTATAGTTGAATGTGGCAATCAGATATAAAAGTACAACGCGCAAGTACCTGAATAACTGTTTTTGAACCAACAAAAGCCTCAATCTTCTTCCAGTCACGATCAAACCTGAAAAGACACTCTTTCAGAATTTACAGCAGCAACAAGAAACTCCAGCCAGCTATGCAATTATTATGTTAAAATGTATGTGCATAGTGGAGCAGAAGCAGATATTCTTGTTAAAACACTGCATTTCAATCTCATAGTTGTTTATCGTCCTTGAAGAAATAGGAAACCTAACTATGTTGAAAATTAGTGCATCTTACCTTAATTACTTGTCAGTTTAGTTGCTGGTTCTGTCTATTTTTAGTCTAGAAAATAAATGTTCCTAGTTTAATGGGATAAGTTTAAGTTGTTAAGATTTCAGTTTAGTGGATCAGTTAGTGGAGAGGATTTGTAGGCTTTTTTAGTTTTGAGTCTCTTTCTATATTATATGTCGATGAAGTATCAATAATATACACAGAGTTTTCCTTTCCAAAATTTCTGCGTTTCTACTGCTGCTGCAATATTACTCCCTTGCTGCTGCATTATACTTTCTCCTCTCTATTTTTTGTTTCATGGTATCAGAGCTAAGTTAAAGCACTGTTCCTGGTTTATTCTATCTTCTTGTCTATCAAGTGGTGATTCTTGTTGGAGAAGATCGAAGGTTCTGAGATGGAGTTTGTGAGCGAGGGAAGCAGCGCAACTACCCAATATGGAGTTGAGAAACTTGTAGACAACAACTACAAGTACTGGAAGTTATGTATGGAGACTTACCTTCAAGGTCAGGACCTTTGGGAATTGATTGTCGGCGATGATGCAGAAATTCCTAAGGATACTCCTGAAAATGTCGAACCAAGGAGGAAATGGAAGATCAAGTGCGGCAAGGCTCTTTTTGCACTAAGAACATCCATCAGCAAGGAGTTTATCGAGCACGTTCGTGACTTGAGTTCTCCACGAGAGGTTTGGAAAACACTTGAAAGTGTTTGCACCAAGAAGAATGTTGCACGGCTGCAGCTTCTGGAGAACGAGTTGGCGATGTTAACTCAAGGAGGTATGTCGGTTTCAGAATACTTTTTACGAACTAAAAGTCTCTGTTCCGAAATCTCGGAAATAGATACGACTGAGAAGATCAGCGAAGCTCGGTTGCGTCGTTATCTCATTCGAGGACTACGAAAGGAGTACATACCTTTCATTACCTCCATACAAGGATGGGCAACTCAGCCCTCAGTAGAAGAATTGGAGAATCTGCTTACCAACCAGGAGGCTTTGGCCAAGCACATGGCTAAGAGTACCAACACCAATGACGTTCTTTTCTCAAAAGGAAAGAATTTAAAGAAGCCTATTACAGCTGACCACAAGAGTAAAGAGACGGGCTCAAATAGTGGCAGCTCAAATCCTGTCAAATGCTACAGATGCGGAAAGATTGGGCACATTAAGAGAAATTGCAGAGTCAAGCTTTCCAAAGCTAATGCTGCAAGCGATCATGAAGAAGGTGAACAATTGAAGTGGGAGCAGTGTTTCACGATAGAGGTGGTCAAAGGAAGCAGTTCATCTACTTCAGTTTTAATGCCAACTCAAGTCCTCTTCAATGAAGATGGTCGCAAGGAAGAATGGATCATCGACTCCGGTTGCTCTCATCATGTAACCGGTAATGATTCATTATTCTCTGAAATGCACCAATATGATGGAGATCGAGTTATCGTTACAGCAGACAACTCGAGGCATCCCGTGGTATCAGAGCCGAGGGTTCAATTCCCGGGAGCGGCATTAAAAATGAAAAAATGTGAAAAAAATGAAGTGAAGGGAATAGATGTGGAAACCTCCCATAAAAAAAAAATGAAAAAAAGGGCCAGTGTGGGCCGGGTTGAAGTCATGGGTACGGCCGGAGTGGCCGGGTTGATGGGCACGGACCTAGTGAGAGGTCCGGTGTAAAAACTGTTGTTTGCAAACACAGTTATGGAGGGTGTTGAACCTCCTGGAGGGCCGAGGTGGCCAAGTAGAAGCCCATGTTACGGACCAGGGGATGAGTCCGGTGTAAAAAACCCATGTTACGGACTAAGTGATGAGTCCGATGTGTAAACCGATGTTCGCAAACATCAGTTTAAGGGAGGGTATGCAGACAACTCGAGGCATCCCGTGGTTAATGAGGGAGTCGTGAGAGTCGGAACAAACGACGCTGGAGCTATCAAGCTAAACGACGTCTTCCATGTTCCAGGTTTGAAGAGAAATCTAGTTTCAGTTTCTCAAATTACTGATTCTGGAAAGTATGTGTTATTTGGTCCCGATGATGTAAAGGTTCTTGACAATATAAAGAACCTAGAAGCTGATGTCGCTTTCACTGGTGAGATGAAGGGTTCTTTATTCGTTATGTCCGTAGGAGAGGCCTATGTGAAGAAGACGAGTCAAACTGATAGTGCAGCAATTTGGCATGCTCGATTAGGACACTTGGGCTATCAGTTACTGAAGCAAATATCCATGAAGAAGCTGCTGGAGGGTATGCCCAACCTGCAAAATGTTCATGAAAGTGTGATTTGTCAAGGTTGCCAATTTGGCAAATCACATCGTCTCCCGTTCGAGAGGTCATCTGGGCGTAAATCTATAATGTTGGAGCTGATACATACAGATTTGATGGGGCCAACTAAATCACCAAGCTATTCTGGGCAATACTATGTCATGGTTTTGGTGGATGATTGGTCAAGGTATACGTGGGTGAAGTTCTTGAAGGAGAAGAGTGAAGCATTGTCCAAGTTTATCGAGTTCAAGAATGAGATGGAGAAAGAGTCTGGGAAGAAGGTCAAATGCTTGAGAAGTGACAATGGTGGCGAATATATGTCAAATCAATTCTTCCAATATTGTGACGAGAATAATATTTCGAGACAAATGACGTGCCCGAATACGCCTCAACAAAACGGAGTCGCCGAAAGAAAGCTTGCTCATCTATGGTCTACGAGCTTGTCATGGATGCACGACAAGAATCTACCTCGAGAACTCTGGGCCGAAGCTGTCCGTTGTGCATGTCACGTAATAAATCGCTTACCTCCATGGCCCGGTAAGGAAAAATCTCCTTCTGAAGTGTTTTATGGTATAAAGCCAAATGTTAGCTACTTTCGAGTGTTTGGTTCGATCTGCTACGTCCATGTTCCAAAGGCAAATCGAACCAAGCTTGACCCAAGAGCAAAGAAGTGTGTATTTGTTGGCTATGATCACTTCAGGAAAGGATGGAGGTGTATGGATCCGGAGACGAAGAAGTTCGTGACTTCAAGAGACGTGGTGTTTGATGAAGTATCATCATATTATTCAGCCCAGAAATTTGTTGTTCAAGAAAAACTCTTGGATGACGTTGATGACAAATCTCAAGTAAGTGATGATGAGTCACCACTCCCATGCAATGACCAGCCCCAAACACAAGCCACGTCACTTGGTGAGGATCAAGAAGTCAACACAAGACCTACAAGAGAGAGAAGGCAACCTAGCTACCTAAAAGACTATGAGGTGCAACTAAATTACTGCACTATCTCATCTTGCTTCACTTCCGAAGCTTTAGGTGAGGAACCAACCTGCTATGAAGAAGCAGAAGGCTGTCCAAGTTGGAAAAAGGCTATGCAAGAAGAGATCGAAGCCTTAGACAAGAACGAGACATGGGAGCTTATACCAAGACCTGAAAATTGCCAACCAGTCACGTGCAAGTGGGTGTTTCGTTTGAAAAAGAAGGCGGATGGAACGATCGACAGGTATAAAGCTCGGTTAGTGGCTCGTGGTTTCTCTCAAAGTTATGGAATCGATTATGAGGAGACCTTTAGCCCGGTGGCGAAGATGGTGACGGTGAGGACAATCTTCTCGCTTGCTGCATTCAAAGGCTGGAAACTATGGCAGCTCGATGTAAAGAATGCATTTCTTTACGGAGAGTTGGATCGTGAAGTGTTTATGGAGCAACCCCAAGGCTTTGTCTCCAAGAAGTTTCCAAACCGTATATGTCGATTGAAGAAAGCGCTCTACGACTTAAAGCAAGCACCCCGAGCTTGGTATGGTAAAGTTGCTCAATATCTCCTCTTTTGTGGTTTTAGAGTATCTGCATCAGATTCTAGCTTATTCATCAAGGCAGAAACGAATGCACATCTCCTGGTCTTGCTATATGTTGATGATATGATTATAACTGGATCAAATGAGTCAGAAATTTCTGATTTAAGGGCTGCTTTATCCGTACGTTTTGAGATGAAAAAACTTAGGGGAGGTTGGATGTTTTCTTGGGCTCGAAGTAGAGAAAACAGATGAGGGATACTTTGTTCTCAAAGAAGCTATGCACGGAGTCTCTTGGAGCGTTTCAGCATGGGGGAGTCAAAAGAAATGGCTACACCAATGGAGACAAATCTTAAGCTAGATAAAGATGGAGGGAAGACACTCAAAGATGCTAAGAAGTTTCGTCGATTGGTTGGGAGTTTGATTTATCTAACCATTACAAGACCTGAACTTTCTTTCTCTGTTGGTGTTGTTGCTCAATTTATGCAAAGTCCAAGGAGCCACCATTTGGAAGCTGCAAAGAGGATCCTACGCTATGTAAAAGGAACTTTATGTTATGGCCTTCTGTACAACAATTGCAGCATGTTCTCATTGGGTGGGTTTACTGATGCGAATTGGGCAGGAAGCTCAAGTGAGGGTCGATCAACTACAGGTTATTGCTTTAGTACTGGTTCAGCTGTGATTGCTTGGTGCTCAAAGAGGCAAGATACCGTAGCTCTGTCCAGCTGTGAGGCAGAATACATTGCTGCAACTATGGCTGCGCAGGAGTGCATCTGGTTGAAGGAATTGCTCAAGGACCTGTCAAATGAAGTTGAGTATCCTGTGGAGATCAAGTGTGACAGCGAAAGCGCTATAAAACTTGCATCTAATCCAGTGTTTCATGCAAGAACGAAGCACATCAATGTTCGATATCATTTCATTCGTGAGAAGGTCTTGAATCAAGAGGTTGTGTTGAAGGGAGTTCGCACAAATGATCAAGTAGCGGATATCTTCACCAAAGCTTTGACGAAGCTCAAATTCGAGTATTTTAGAGCTGCTCTTGGAGTTATTGATCGTAAGCATGCACTAAGGGGGAGTGTTGAAAATTAGTGCATCTTACCTTAATTACTTGTCAGTTTAGTTGCTGGTTCTGTCTATTTTTAGTCTAGAAAATAAATGTTCCTAGTTTAATGGGATAAGTTTAAGTTGTTAAGATTTCAGTTTAGTGGATCAGTTAGTGGAGAGGATTTGTAGGCTTTTTTAGTTTTGAGTCTCTTTCTATATTATATGTCGATGAAGTATCAATAATATACACAGAGTTTTCCTTTCCAAAATTTCTGCGTTTCTACTGCTGCTGCAATATTACTCCCTTGCTGCTGCATTATACTTTCTCCTCTCTATTTTTTGTTTCAAACTAATTGCTAACGAACATAAATGCAACACATTTTGTCCACTAATCCAGCATAGCGATCACAATTTCCTGTCTAATTTCTCAATAAATGCGAAATTCCGACCAGACGCGAATTCTAGGAAACAACTTACAGCTGAAGGGCTTCGAGGAACTTGTCGTGCTCCTGGTCCGTCCAGCTCTCTCTGGACTTGGTAATCGTGTACGGCTTCCGGACCTTCTTGCTAGGATCCTCCAGTGCCGCCGGTGTGGTGCCAGAGGTCGCCGTTGAAGACGGTGGTGCGGAATTAAGACCAGGGAGCCCCATGTTAATGGGATCGAAGAAGTGGAACCCCTGAACTGGACTAGGGTGAACTGAAACCATAAGCCGAACTGATTCTGCGAACGAGGCGACTCGGATTGTTGTGAATTTAGACTTACAGTGAGTCGCAGTTGAATTTGCTTGGAAACGTTCGTTTCAATTGGAGAGGATTGAGAGAGTCTACAAGCGTAGTGGTGGTTCTAGAGAGATGAGAGAAACGAAGAAGAAAGCTTTATATGTGGAGGGAAGGAAAGGAGGGAGGGTGCGGGATCCTAAAATGAACAGACCACTGGACCTGCTTTTGCCAACCGCACACGTGGCGACATCGAGTTTGCTCGATTTGGACTCATCATCTAGAGACAATCTAACACGTGGCCCATCATCTCTGTACCGGGAAAAAATTATTAAACGTTTTTTTAACTACCACATCGGCTCGAGACACTTCGGTTCCACGTGGAGGATACAAAAGAACAATTTATGTGTTTTTTTTCTAAATAAAATTAATGATTTAGTAGTGGTGAGTCTGTATTTTTTCTAAATAAAATTAATGATTTAGTAGTGGGGAGTCTATATCCATCTCGTTTTATAATGTTCGAACTTTCGTGTTCATTTACGAGCATATTATATTTATGAATAACCAGCGAATGCACTGGTCCGCCAACGTAGCACCACCAACAACCTAGTGTAGTCGAGATGTCGGTCCATGTTTGAACAACCACCAACCACCAACACAAATTTGAACAATTTATGTGTTAACCGTAACCAGTGGCGGATGTATATTGAAAAAAGGGTTACTAACGTAACCCCATTATCTAGTATTTTTAGTGGTACTCTATGTTTATTTCTGAAGAAAAATATACTCAGATCCTCATTATTTAAATGTAAGATCCACATTATTTTGTGCAAGATACTAAGATCCTCATTATTTGAGTTTAAGACCAAAATTATTTCGTGCAAAACACTAAGACCCCGTTATTAAGTTGTAAGATCCTATTATTATTTTGTAACACTCAACTCTCATTAAATCAATCCAATAAAAATCTCATCAATTTTAAGGTTGGGTTTTTTTTTTTACTTGAAGATTACATAGTTGTAAATTTTATTATTCGCTTCTTTTTTTCCTAGATTATGAGTCATAGTTACTCTAATCTAATATAATACGAGAAGTCCAATAGGGAAAAAGTATTTAATCATACAGTATTTTTGAACAAAATTATTTTTAGTACCAGTATGTTTTAAAATGTAAAAATGTTTCAAAACAATGGTGATTGATACTTATTTTTAATCTTCCATCCAAAATTGTCATTAAATACATTTAAATTTACAAAGTAAATGAATACTCTTCTGAATATCGAAATCAAGACCAAATAAATTATATTGTAGTGTTACAATAGTTTCATGACTCAATTAAAACTCAAATTATCCACAATCGAAACTGGTCTGATTTGACTCAATTGTAACATTTGTATAAGCAAATATGATTTAGTTGTGATACTTTGAAAAGTACTTATTAAATTTGTACATTTGAAATATATTTAACGAAAATTTTGGATAAATAATTGAAGAAAGTGTCAATTATCATCATTTTGAAATATGTATATTTTAAAACATGTGAGTATCAAAAAAATAATTTTTTTAATACATGTTATATGTTTTACATATTTAAAAAAAAAAAAAGGTTAAATCTTCGCAAATTTTTTTTTCTGCTTAGCGTATCCCCATTATCGAGGCTCCAGATCTGCCACTGACTGTAACAATTAAGAACAACAATCATCTACTGTTTTGATTTTAAGAGCAATTCTTCTTCCAATAATATGATGTCTTACGTTCGAATACTTAATAATCATAGTACAAGTTTGTATTAGGTTGCATTTAGGTATTTTAAATTTTAAATTATTGTTAATAGGTGTTTCGAGTTTCGTTTTCGTTATATTTAAATTTTCAATTCGTTTTGCTGTTAAATTTGACAGATTTTGATCAAATGACTCCATAAGATTCAACAAAAAAAACATTAAAAGAAGATTAAAAGAAATAACACTTCTACTCGTCTTTAATTTATGTCGATTAGTGTGTACATATAGTAAAATTGAAGAATTTATGCAAAATTGAGTTTCAAATTATTTAATTGACATAAATATACATAAACTCAAGAAAATTCATACCAAAAGTCATCAAATTTAACAGAAAAAATAGATGGAAACATAACAAAAACGGAACCTAAAATACTTAGAGCATCCACAGTTGTATTACATAGGGATTATATAAATGTGGGTTCTACATGTTTTTTTTTATGTAAAGTGAAAATAACGTGCTGCAGTTGTTTTACATAGCAATCCTTAAAATGGGACTCACATGTTTTTTTTGTTTTTGTTTTTTTTATGTTTTTACATAAAACATTCCTTAAATATAAGGAATCACTATGTTTACGTAAAATTAATTAATTTTTTTTTTTAAATTCCAAAACCAGTGATTCTGGACAGCCTCCCTCATTTTTTTTTTCCAAATCAGCGGACAACCTCCCTCATTTTTTTTTGGTTTGGCAGCGATTCCGGACGAATATATATATAACAACCGGTAACTCTTTAGTAGTTTTTTCTTTCCCGGTCGCTCGAGCATTTTAAATTTAAGTTGAAATTTATTTTTTTAAATTTATTTATAAAATTATGTTATATGATTTTAATTTATTTGTTTTACCAAAAAAAATCATTCTTTTTCATTAAGCTTCATTTCTTGTATCGTCCTCGGGGTTGGGTCGATCACGGTCTTGTATCATCATTGGAATTTTGTTAATCATGGCATGCATCATTCTTTAGACATCATTGTAACAATTTGATCATGAAATTATGTGTACCGCATAGTGCGGGCTGGGTCTAGTATATATAACGAATATATATATATGTATATAAACGAATATATATAAAACAAATATGCAATACTTGATACTTTTAGTTATAATTATTGGTTGTTAAAATTTAACAATAAAATATGTTTAAGTAAAACTATTGTAGACCCACTATTATGTAAGCATTACGTAAGTTTATGTATTCCTTAAACCACACATAAAAAGCTTATGCGACACTTTTAAAGAAAGCAAAATATGTAATACTATTGTGGATGCTCTTATTGGCAACAATTTAAACTTTAAACACCTAAAAACAAAATAATATAAACCTAATATTATGATTATATTCTTTAAATAAAAAAACTACCCAAATCATAAGACTCATAACAATCCTGAATGGTCACTACTCACTGAGAAGATCATAACTTTACTTAGTATTATATTTTCTTTAAGTCAATATTATGTTGAACTACCCCTTTTAATTATTTATTAACTAGGTGCTTACCCCGCGCATAGCGCGGGGCGACCTGTTAAAATATAAATATTAACATTATACGTAAAAGATTGAAAATCTGTTTTAAGTTTCTTGATTTTGGATATAATATACAGCAAGTCTCTAATCTTCATTGTTGATACTGATTTTCTCGACTCGCAGAATGAATATAATTTAGAATTGTCATAATGCATTGGTTTCAAGTTCTTCTATCATCATTCCAATTCGTATTGACCTTGTTGTCATATTCACCTTCTTAATCATCGGAAAATGCCCAAGCATCTTCATTTTCACTTTGTAGATTAAACAATATAATAAGAGTGTTGTCTCAACGCAACGCGCAAGATGATTTGTTACAAAATTGTATAAAAATGCTTATCCCACATTACACTATATTACATTGTTCCAAAATTATTGAATTTGTGTTAATCACATTTTTAAATGTTAGTTTAATGTTTGATAAATGTTATTTTTATTATAAATTGTTTATTAGAGTTAAGACTTAATTATTATGTGTAATTAAGTCCAATTAATAATTTGAGCCAAATGTATTCAGCCGAATACCTTAGTATGTAAATAAAATAATTCTGCCCAAGCCCAAATATTTAATTTAACATGTCGATCTCAAACTTAGAGTGCTAAAATAATTCAGCCTAAGCTCAAATATAATTTAACATGTCGATCTCAAACTTAGAGTGCTAAGTGTGTGCTAACGTGGCAGCCTCAGGATTGCCTTAATCTCTGATGTGGCAGCATTAAGATTAATTAATCTCTTTCCTATTGCTTTATTATATATACTATACCCGCGCGTTGCGCGGGTATCTTCGTTAATATGTACAAATAATATACTTTTATTTAATAAAATCCCAATGATTTAATGGAATTATATAAAGAATAAGATAGCGTAGAACCAAATGAATTATAATTGCATCTGAAGAAATAAACTCTAAATAATTTATAAGAAATTTATGAGAACGTACACTTTTTAATATTTATTTGTGAAAATATTGGTTCTTACCCTAATTGTAGTTTCTAATTTTCATATCTTTGCTAAAATTATAATGATTAATTTGTTCTCACATATTGCTTTATCTATATATATAGATAGATAGATAGATAATTAGGGGTTGTTTGTTGATAATAAATTTTTAGGGTTAACTAATGAATTATATATATATATTTAATGAGATGTGAGGAAAATAAAACAAAAAATGAGGTGGCACTCCATGGGTAATCTAAAATGCTAATGTGGCAACTTTATACTAAAACACCCTCTCACATGTTCCCTTATATATATATATAGATATTATTTGATGACGTATGAACTACGTGTTCGAATTAGAAACGAATTGTTTTTCGGTTTTTTTTATTTCATTTCTAAAGCCACAAATAATAATAGTTAATATAATAAATATGAAAATGAAAAACTTATTTGTAGCAATTCAACATTTCAATCATTAACTAGGGATATATTATTTATATCACACTGAGTTTTATAAATGAAAAACATTCATAATTAGGGTTGACAATGATGTGGTTAAAATCAAATAACCATGGTTTTTCGCACTATTTCTCGCAATGGTAACCGCACCATTATGGTGTGATGTGATTATGGTGATGAATTTGGTACCCATTGTTAAGACGTGTGTATCGGGTCTGCGGGTCTTTGATCTGAATAACACTTCTCACGGGTAATCTGTTCTCCTCTGTGATCCGTTAGCTTGCAAATACGATATGTTAGCTCCCAATAATCCGTCGTCCGACTCCTTGCAAACCTGCACAAGCAGCGATACCGAGCACGGAGAAGGGGGGGTGGTGCTCGGTGAGCCCTCTCCGATGCCTAAGTTCGGTATTCTAGAGAGATGAAATCTAGAGAGAATGCAGAGCTAAAACGAGTAAAGTTGCAACATGATAGAAATGAATAGAACTTGAGCACTATATATAGGTTTCAAGGAGATTAAGGTGGCTTAATGACACCGTTAATCCCTAAGCGCACTTAATTAACATATAACAAAGGGATTAAGCCCTTAAAAACATGGAGAGGTTGGTGAAAATGACTAAGTGTTGGACAGGTAAAACGATATCGGGACTCCGCGGGAAGAGGTCTATATGACAAGGTTCGGGACGTCGGACACGCCCTTGGGGGGTGGGGGGGGGGGTATGGCGTCCGGATAGGGTCTCGGAACCTTAGGGGTCGGATAAAAAATCCGACCCCTAGGTCTTGGGATCGGTCCAGCTGGTTCGATCTCACACCTAGGTGAGGTCGGGCCAGCGGACAAGTCCGAGCGAGTATTTTTGCTCGTCCGGGCCGTTCGCGCTGTGGGTAATGTGTTCGGGTCAAAGTTTCGAATTATAATCGTAAGTGGGGTGGCCAAAATAAGACAATCTGAATTAAAGCTGGTTCAAATTGGGCGTATAACCATCACATGCCCCCGAGTCAACCAACGGTCTAACATTTGATTGACTCTATTTTATGATGGGATGACACGCGCATTTTGAAGCCGTGGTTTTACCTCTTGACGAATCATTTGCTTGTCCATAGGCGCGTTTTCCGTGCCTTGTCCTCTGTTTCTCAATATAGAGGAATTGTAAACGTTATAGTAAACGTGCACGTGCATAGGCACTTATCTGTAATATGGATGTAATGAAAACTCAATCTCTTCATGTATACATTTTAAAAATGCTAATATACATGGAAATGCAATGCAATCATGATTATGGGTTGATGCAGTCAAATTTTATGATACCGTAATCCATGAGTGCACGTGTGAAGGGGTTCCACGTGTAAAAAATACTTGAATCATGTCTAAAAAATTTATGAGTATGGGAATGTAAAAAATATGCATATGGAAAATTCTAACTTGAGTGGAGATATGATTAACTATAGTTAAGAGGGAGTAAATGTGATAGTTTTCTATCTAACCCTTAGATCTTCTTTAATTCAAATTGATGGTGGAGATTATGTCTCCTCCAAAAACCCTACACACCTTTACTTATAAAATAAGAGAATAAAATTACCTCACTTGGAGCCACCATCATCGTTTCTCTTTAATTTCTCATTCTTGGGGGTCAAGAAAGTTGTTTGCCCTAAAATTAGGGGGTGGCCGGTCCGAACTCCATCGGTGGGAGAGAGGGATTCCAGCGCGGCGGCACAGCGGGCAGCTAGGCACGGCGAGGCCAACTGCAGCAGAGGTCGACCAGCGCGACGTCGGGAGGGGGAAGGCCAGTCCGATCCTCCAAGTGGCGCGACATCGGACGACGAGGAGAGGTTCTCCGGCGCGACAGGGCTTCGACGGGGGACAGCGGTGTTCTTGCCGGCGACGACGCCTTCTTGGCCACGGCGGGATTCCAATTTTGAACCGAGCGTTCGAATTGGTTCGGGATTTCCTAAGGTTCAATCTTTTCCTTTCCGTGAACATATCAAATTCTCGTATTTAGATTGCCTAGGCTTGACTTGTGATGATTTCCCGAATGCTTGAATTGTGATTGTTGTGTTTGATCGAACAATCGTCGTTTGCTCGGAAAATGATTTTTGCCCGAGTAGATTTTCCTTGTTCGATTTTGTTGTCGCAAAATTGCCCGTACGTAGCAGTTGTTGTTGTTGGGTGTTATTGAGCCACAATTTTTATTCGTTGATTGTTGTGTGGTATAACTGTCGATATGTCAACGTTGAGCTGTTTCCGATCTTACCCGGGAAATCACTCCATTTTGATACTTAGCTTGATATGGCCCGTGGTGGTGTCCTAAGACTCAGACCTTGCAACGGCGTTACATCTTGCGTAGAATGAGTAAGTTCTTCATCCCCTCGGTTCGTCGTGTTACTTTCTTTCCTGATGATAGCTCAGAGTCAGATTTTGAGTCAGACAATGAATTTGAGTATTGGTCTGAGTTGGAGTCTATATCAAGTTTGGAATCTCTTACTGCTTTCAAGTTAGGTTCCGCGCCATTGTCGGTGAATTGGTTGGGTCGACGTGAGTATAACGAGTACCTTGAGTTAGGCGATGTCAGGCCCTTAGACGAACCCTCGTATCCCTTTCTTCCATCCCTGAAAAACGTTCGTCAGACCGTGACAATGCCCCCGGAGAGAAAGGTTGTAGTGTACACATCTCAGATTCGACATGGGTTGTGTTATGCTTATTGCGACGATCTCATCAAACTTTGTGGGTTCGATGGGATTTCGCCCGTGAACCTTGCTCCCACTGTTATCCGTGCATGGGTGAGCTTCCGAGTGTTATGTCATTGGCACTTTTGGAAGTATTCATTGGTCCTATTCCGGTGTTTCTATCGATTCCACTACAAGAAGAAAACCGGTCCATGGTGACTCGTTACCATCCTCTTAGAGATGCTCGATTTAAGGAGTTGGGACTAGGTGATGTTGAGTGGGATAATGACCATCCCTTTATGACTTATGTCGATCGTTCATTGAGTCATTGGTCCAAACACTATTTCTTTGTCACCGATCATTACGTTACCTGGTCGATCCTTTGCGACGATCGCTCGGATGACTGGCCCAACTTTGGGGATGTCTTCTTCGGACAAGGAGACTATGAAGATCATTTACCAAAGCCACTGGACCACATATTATTGTCCCGTGTCTTGGGTGTCCGAGATGGACTTATATGAGGTGGGGATTCGCTTGACCCCTCCTTCCGCGGATTTGGTATGTTATTAATCTTCTTGTTTTCAGTCGCCTTTTGTTTTCTCCTTGTAGGTTGGTTTCATGGAAAAACGTATAATGTGCAGGCGGAGCATTCCGAACGCACCGTTGTCGTTAATAAGAAGAAAACGCCTTCTAGTTCTGCTCCAAAGGTCTCGAAACCTTCTAAGTCAGGGAAGGCGGTTGCAACCTCTAGTATGTTTTCTTCCTCTTCTATTATCTTTACTTTGTGATATACTTATATATGTTCTCATGTTGCTTTCTTTATGTTATCAGAGCATTCGCCCCTGGTCACTAAGTGTGTACTCCCAGTGGGCAAGAGTTCAAGCCAGTCTAAGTCCAAGGTGCGGAAACCTGACTTTGAGGTCGTGCCCTCGACTGCAAAGAAAAAGAAGTACGTAAAGGATCCTCCCTCGAACTCCCGTGTACCGACCCCTTATTGTGATAAAGAGATGGTGGTCGAAGAGGCGCCTCCTCTGCCGGACAAGGGGAAGCGACCTATGGAGGGTGACAGGATGACCATAGATTTTGATGACCCTTCTCCCTCTCCTGCCCCCCAGTCGAGGGGACGAACCTCAGGTTTGTTACTTTCACTCTTCTTGTAAATGCTTTGTTACTTATGCCTTGTGATCATACCATATACATAGACAGGCCGGCCTCCTGCCTTGAGTCGTAAGGATTTGGGTCCCCCTACTGATGAAGACATTGCAGGCTTTGAGTGGACCCTTTTTTCTAAATTGAAGGAGTACCACCTTGATCGTCATGTTTCTTTGCGTACAGCTGAGGTAGGGGTTCGCGTTCTTTACAGTTCTGCTGCCCCTGGGGATCGCAACTCTTCTCCTGTTTCTCCTAAGGAAACGAGACAATTGGTTCAAGGAGTTCTTTCTCTCTATGCCCCTGTAAGTGTTTTATTATTTGTGTTCTTCTTTGTATGCTCGTTTATCGCCTATGTGTTTTGAATGTTTGATTGTTGTTTCAGGGCGTTGCTAACATTGTCAATATTTCGGCTGTTTCTCTTGAGCTATCCGACGAGAAGAAGGTGCTTGAGGATGCCCAGGTATCCTTAAAGGTTGAGCTTAGCGGTTCTCAGGAGAAGGCTTGCCTCTCTGATTTGAAGGTGCAAGAGCTTTGAGATCAGGTAGCCTTTCTTGAGACTACTGTTGTTGAGTTGCGGCAAAAGGCTGGGGTTGATTCTTCACTCCATGCTGCGGAGTTGAAGAATGTCGAGGAGAAGTGTCGCACGGAGGAGAGAGTTTCCGTGGTAGCTAAGTATAAGGCTTCCCCTGCATGTGCTTCTGATTTCAAAGTTCGATGCGACAAGAGATGAATCAGTTTGGAGAATATCTCGTTGATCAGATTTTCAGGATTAATCCTCATTTTCCGTTTGGTGATTTCGGTCTTTATGCCGAAGGTTATGTTGCTGTACTCAGAGGACAGGCTGGAGTTGCCGGGAATGTTGTTGAGGCACTTGTGCAGGAGGATACCGTACCTGTTGATGTTATTGAGTCAGGTTCTTCTTCATCCTCTTCAAGTTCTATTTCTGGTTCTTCGTCTGAGCATCAGGACCGTGAGGACTCTGCAGTGGCATCAGGTTGATTATTTGATATCTCTGTCCTTGTACATATTTCTTTGATTTTCTTCCCCTTGGTAGGTTGAGTGGTTTATGTAAGCGGACCATACTTAGGAGTTTTATGTAGTGTTATCAGAATCGGACCGGATCAGTGGTCTGACCGGGTTCGAACCAGAACCGGCACCTCAAACGGTCCGGTTCGAGCAAATCCGGAGGATGTAAGCGAACCCGGTTCGATATCCGGTTTTTTTGCCGAACCGGCCGGTTCTAAGCGGACCAGATGGTTCTCCGGTTCAGTTCCTATAACAGAAAAAAAAATCTACTTAAATAGGTGCAGAATGAAGCTAATAACCCTAGTTGTTCGGTGCCGCTACACTCAGGTTTCTCTCTCTCTCTCTCTCTCTCTCTCTCTCTCTCTCTCTCTCTCTCTCTCTCTCTCTCTCTCTCTCTCTCTCTCTCTCTCACTCTCTATCTCTCTCTCTCTGGCGGTGGTGATTGGTGGTATTGGGAGGCCGGGCCCAAGATTCTAGATCCGAAGCAGAGCAAGGTCGAGTCAGCCAGGAGCCACTCCGACCGTCGGAGGATCCTGCAATGACCGTCGGAAGGCTCAGATGGTGAAGGAGAAACGAGGGTGGAGAGGACTTGGCTACTTCAAGAGGAACTGAGCAAGGCACTTCGGAGGAAACTGAGCAAGGCACTTCGGTGGGGCATATGAGAAAGGCACTTCGGATTGGGCAAGGCAACTAATCAATGCACTTCGGACTGGGCTACTTCAAGAGGAGCAACTTAGCTAAGGCGCAGTCAAATTATGAGTAAAGGGTAGAGTGGAGGCGGGTGAGTGGAAGTTGAGGGGTCAGAATGAAAGTCTAGTGCTTTAAATTTTTTGGGCTGGGCTGGGACTTTTTTAGCTAGATAGATACTTTAGAGTTTTAGCTGGCCTGGGTTGCTCTAAGAAAACTATTTAAGTTATGCCACTAATCCGGTCGAACCGAGTTCGGACCAGCGAACCGTGAACCGGTACCCTCACCGGTTCGGTGTCCGGTTCTGTTCTGATAACAATTGTTTTATGGCTTTGCTACTTGACTTGGTTATGTTGGTTCTCTTTAAGATGTCTGCCTTAGCTTATGGTGTGGATGGTAGGATGACTTGCTACTTGGTTATGACAATTGCTTGTGGTTGTTTATGTGGTTCCTTCTTTGCGTGCTCCTCTCTCTTGCTTGCATTTACTTACTTGATGTCTTTTTAGCATTCTCGTGTATCATGGTACCTGTAATGTCATCATGAACAAACTTGCATGTTTCTCATCTCACATATCCTTGCTTTGTAAAAAGAAAGGCTTTTCAAGATACGTTCTTGGGGACGTTGTAAAAAAATTTCGCGAGACTGGCTCTCGGAGGGCGCAGAATGTGTTCGCGAGATTGGCTCTCGGAAGGTGCAAATGTTATCACGAGATTGGCTCTCGGCAGGCATAGAAAGTTATCACGAGATTGGCTCTCGGAGGGCACAGAGTTTGTTCGCGGGATTGGCTCCCGGAGGGCGCAAAATGTGTTCGCGAGATTGGCTCTCGGAGGGCGCAGAATGTTATCACGAGATTGGCTCTCGGAAGGCACATAATTTGTTCACGAGATTGGCTCCTGGAGGGCACAGAGTGTTATCACGAGATTGGCTCTCGGAGGGCACATAATTTGTTCACGGGATTGGCTCCCGGAGGGGACAAAATGTTATCACGAGATTTGTTCTCGGAGGGCACATAATTAGTTCACGGGATTGGATCCCGGAGGGCACATAATGTTATCACGAGATTGGCTCTCGGAGAGCACATAATTTGTTCACGAGATTGGCTCCCGGAGGGCACAGAAAGTGACATAGACTTGGTTGTCGTATCTAAGTAAGGAGTTTGTGGCAATAACGCTATCTCATACTTAGAAAATATTTTGATGAACATCCACTTCATTGAAAGCATTCATGTATTATACACAAGGTGGATGTTGTGGGTAGTCCAGGACATCCTTTAGGGAAGAAAATAAGTAGTAAAAGAGTTGGAGAAACTTCGTGAGCTTTCTGCCTCGAGAATTGTTACGAAAGACTAGAAACATAGACATGCATTAAATGAAAGATAAAACCAAGGATATGGTTGTTTTATTGATGACGTTCCTTTAGTGGGTGGTGGATATCTCTGGTGCTATATATTCTTTCAGTTCTCCCTTGTAGGTCATCTCTTCTATTTCGACTTTCAGCACCATACAATCATTTGTTTTGTGCCCCCACGTACCATAGTAATCACACCATCCTCTTGTGTCTCCTCCAATGAAGGCCTTGCCTTCTTCCTTGCATTCCGGCAGCTCCTTGCTCAGGTTTTTCTTAAAAAGCTCTTCAACTTGCACCTTAAGGGGTGTGAAGTTGAAATTTACACCCCCTCCTTGTGTGTATGCTTCCTCCTCAACTTCGAAAGTTTCGCCACGCTCTCCTTTCTTTCTCAAATGCCTTGTCCAATTTTTCTTTAAGTTCACGCATCGTGCTTGTCATCACCACCTCATAAAGACCTCTGAAGGCCTCGAAGGAGGTTGGGTGCATGTTTCTAAGGAAAGTTCTTACAGCCTCCCTTCTTGTTGCCTCCATGTTGGCCCCGTACTCCACGAACCTTTCGAAATATCTTCCAATGGGCTCTCCTGGCATTTGCTTTACATCCTCCATGTATCTGAAACCACTTTCAATTTCTCTTCTTCCTTTTTCGTTATCCGGCTGCCAGGGTATGCTTGTTACTCTTACCACCTTATCACCTCATGTTCTCTTGGCCAAACTTCCAAACATCTGCTTACTTAGGCGGAGTGTAACTCCTACCCTTTGCCTTTTGTAACCTAGCTTTTTTCTCTCCCATCTTTTATAGTTCTTATTCTATTTTCCCCTTGTTACCATTGCCACTAAGTCTGATTGATGTGACCTACGTCTCATGGAATTGACGTAACATTGCCTTGCGGTGCGTTGATCACCCTGGACTTCTCCTACTCCGCTCTTAGTGATATACTTCATTTTCTGATGCACTGTTGAGGGCACAATCTCGTATGGGTTTATTGTGGTTCTACCTAAGATCCCGTTGTAGGCTCCTAAGTTTTCCACTACCATAAAGTTCACATTTATCCTCAGTTGTGTCCATCATTGACCCAATGTCACTGGTAAGGTTATCATAACCAAAGGGTAGCTTGTCGCTCCTGAGAATCCGACTAGAGGAAAATTCACCGGCTTGAGATCCAACTTAGATTTTCCTATTTCTTTTAGCACGCGCATATGTAGTACGTCTGCTGAGCTCCCTCCATCAACAAGTATTCTCAAAGTTGTCGATGTTCATTGTTATTACTAGAGCATCATCATGCGGGAAGACGATGTGACTTTTATCATTCTCAGAAAATTCAATCATCATTTCCTCTTCCTCTCTTGGTCTCTTTCTCCACTTTGTTGTCATATCGATCCTGGAGGCATATACCTCTCTTGCATTTGCAGTTGGTCTGCCTGCCGCGACTCCACCATGTATCATGTTAATCGTTCCCCTTTTGTTAGGAAGAGGATTGTAATCAACCTTCTCCTTGCCTTTGTCCCTTTGCGCGGGCCTTGCGGGTGCGCTGCTGCCCCCGTGATCTACAAATTGCTTCAGCTCTCCTCTTTGTACCGCATTGTTTATACTTAACTTTAAACTAAAGCATTCGTTGGTATCATGGTCGTGCGCTTCATGGTTGTCACACCATTTTTCTTTTTCATCTCCTACCATTGGGGCTCTCCACCTTGCTGGGGGTACCAATATTTTCAATTTTCTCATTTCTCTCAATACGACTGTCGGTGTCGCATTCAATGGTACGAACTTGATGACATTAATATCATTTGCTCTCTGTTGCTCACCTGTCCGGTTCCTTGGGTGGGGCGGACACCAGTCTTGCTGTCTGATTGGTTGGGGAGCCTGAGGTGGTTTTCCTCTGTTTGGCTTTGTGTTCTCTTCCTTTGTGGTCTGGATCTTTGCTCTCTTTCTTATTCTATGTCTTTCCAGATCTATGTGGGTTTTCACCCTCGCTGCCAGCTCCTCCAGTGTGCTTGCGAGTTTCTTAGCCATTTTTTCTGCCAAGGTTGAGCCAAAGCGCCCAAGGTTCCTTATCAAAGCCCTTATGATTTCGCCCTCTGTTATGTCCCCTTGTATATCAGCTAGGTTTTGACTGAACCTTGTGTAATAGTTTGCCAGTGTCTCCTCATGCTTTTGTTTCACATCGTCAAGCGAACTTGTACCCTTGAGAAACTTCCTTTCTCCTAAGTACCTTTGGAGGAACTTTGCTTTCAGTTGTGCCCATGAATGGATGCTCTCATTTGGTAGGCTGAAAACATAGTGCGATGCTACCCCTGACAAAGTATTTGGGAACAACAGTGCCTTGTAGCGATCATCCGCTGTCCTACCCAGGAGGGAAGCTTCGTGTTGTTGGATGTGCTCCAAGGGGGCACTCTTGCCATTTTACTTTTCTATCATTATCATATGTAACGCGTCTGGCACTTTATTGTTCTCCAACTTCCATGTAAATGGGTGACTTGTGCTATTACTCAACCAGTGCAATCCATTCGTCTTAGATTCATTCATCTTTTTCGCTATCATCGCGTCTATATC
Organism: Clarkia xantiana subsp. parviflora; assembly: GCA_036873135.1. Classification (NCBI taxonomy): domain Eukaryota; kingdom Viridiplantae; phylum Streptophyta; class Magnoliopsida; order Myrtales; family Onagraceae; genus Clarkia; species Clarkia xantiana. The sequence goes on along the minus strand of JAPTYO010000012.1, from coordinate 9,390,238 downwards.
TTCTTGAGTTAGCATCACTGGTGACGGACTATAATTTCTTTGAGGTCCGTCGTAGCTCATCAGCGAGCTTGCAGGGATTCCGTGTCCGTGATGATAAGGACTGTATGTGTGCCGCGGATATCCCTGTGGAGGTGGATGCTGAAACTCTTGTCTCCTTGGTGGCTGAGGTTGTGTGTTATCCCTCAATGAAGTGTATGTCCATGCACCTTGCGGTGCTTGGTGTTGCACTGGAGGCACAGACTATTGCCTTTCCCTTGGGGGTGGTACTTGCTCATTCCTTTCTTGATTTCCACGATGCCCTGTTGGAGGGCGTGTGTGTTGCTCTTCCTCCGGAAACTGCTCTGCTTGTTGGTGTTGCTTTGCCTGCGGATGCGCTCCGCTTGTGGATATTGATTCCCATGCGGGTGTTGCTCCGCTTGCATATACTGCATCTCTTGCCTGTTTTTCAAAGCCTCCCTATAAGCCAACAACCCCTCTAATGCATTCATGAACCCCGGAGTCAATGTTTGTGCTCCTTGCGAATACATAGGCCTTGTATTGGTGGTATGAGCTCGGTTGTTGTTTCCTGGCATGCCTTGTGGTGGCATTCCATACGGATACTCCTGAGGGTGTGTTCCATAGTGTTACCCCTGTGGAGGTGTTGTATATTTGTATCCTTGGGACGACGCTCCTTGTTACACACTCTGCCCATGTGGTCGTCGAGCCATGGGGGTCGAAGCTATGGAAGACTCAGCCCCAGCTGGGCGTGACAGACCTCCTTGGTTGTTTGCCTGAGGTGCTTGTGGGGTTGTCTGACGTTCGGGGGGTACAGACTGCTCCTGCAGGGTAGGTTGTCTTGCCGGGGGTACGGGCTGTCGTGGTGGATGCGGAGGCTGCTCTTCTTGATTGTTTGGCGGCCTGTTGTCCCCCGGTGGACGGTTGTCCCTAGATGGCAGACTGTTTGTCATTGATCTCGTGATAGCCAGGCTTTTTGTTCAAAACCCACGGACGACGCCAAGTGTTAAGACGTGTGTATCGGGTCTGCGGGTCTTTGATCCGAATAACACTTCTCACAGGTAATATGTTCTCCTCTGTGATCCGTTACCTTGCAAATATGATCCGTTAGCTCCCAATGATCCGTCGTCCGACTCCTTGCAAATCTGCACAAGGGGGGATACCGAGCACGGAGAGGGGGGGTGGTGCTCGGTGAGCCCTCTCCTATGCCTAAGTAAGTTCGATATTCTAGATAGATGAAATCTAGAGAGAAGGCAGAGCTAAAACAAGTAAAGTTGCAACATGATGGAAATGAATAGAACTTGAGCACTATATATAGGTTTCAAGGGGATTAAGTAGGGTTGGGCTCACTTCGGTTTATGGCCGAACCGGTTTCGAACCGAATTAAACCGTTTAAACCAATTTGGTTCAATTTTAAGACTTGGGGTTGTATAAAATTAGAAAATCTGGTTTGGTTGTAAACCGGTTATGAACTAGTTTGAACTGAACTAAACCATATAATACTTAATCTTAAATATGAATAGAAAATTAACAGAATTTATTATTTCAATCAATCTACTTTCAAGTACAAATATTGAAGAGCTTATTATTATTCAAGAGAAAAAACTAGAATGAATACTAACTTGTTAAAAGACACGCACATTATTCCAACTTAAAAATTATAAGTTTATTGAAAAGAAAAAAAAAACCAAAGGGAGCCATTAATAAGAACTGTGCGCAAGTTTAGTTAGATTATCAATCCTTATTAATTTAGTTTTATTTTTTTTCCAAAATAACAACGATCATATATTTCAGTACATGTTTAGGAAATTAGTATTAATTTTACAATAAATTATATTAAATCTACAAAACCAATCCGGTTCGATTAATTGCTAAACCAATTTATTCTATCCTAGTCCTAAACTGCACTATGTAAAAGTAGAAAATTTGAATTATTTATTAAACCGGTTCTTAACCGGTCCAATCCGGTTTAAAACCAATTCAATTTACCATAACCGGTTTAAACGCCCGTGCTTAGGATTAAGGTGGCTTAATGACACCGTTAATCCCTAAGCGCACTTAATTAACATATAACGAAGGGATTAAGCCCTTAAAAGCATGGAGAGGTTGGTGAAAATGACTAAGTTTTGGACGGGTAAAACGATGCCAGGTCTCCGCGGTAAGAGGTTCGTATGACAAGGTTCGGATTGGATTTTCATTACGATACCGGAATGGACTTCGCACACGCCCTTGGGGGGCTCTGGCGTCCGAAGAGGGTCTCAGGACCTTAGGGGTCGAATAAAAAATACGACCCATAGGTCTTGGGATCGGTCCAGCACCGATCTCTCCTAGGAGTTAGTGGGATCGGACCAGCTGGTCCGATCTCACCTAAGTGAGGTCGGGCCAAAGGACAAGTCCGGACGAGTATTTTTTGCTCGTCCGGGTCGTTCGCGTTGTGAGTAATGTGTTCGGGTCAAAGTTTAGAATTATAATCGTAAGTGGGGTGGCCAAAATAAGACAATCCGAATTAAAGCGGGTTCAATTGAGCATATATCCATCACCCATAATGGTTATGGTTATAATTATGGTATTAAGTGTATAACCGCGGTTATAACCATCACAGTTATATATATATATATACACTATTATACTATAAGTATTACTCCAATCTTATAATTCTTATTTACAGTTCCCACCATTCATTCGGTCTAAATTGTCATTCAATCTTGACCATAGATTTTTCATCATAAATATCTTATCCACTCATTATATTCCAATATGAGAAACTACTATTGTAAAACTCATAGTTTTAGTTCACTTTATTTGAGCTGCTCAAGCTATAGGTCAATAGACAACGAATCATGCATTAGCTTCTGCTCCGACAAGTCTCGCTGCCTCACCGCCCTTCTGAGGATCGCAAGTGATAGGCGACTGAAGAAGTGTTGTTTAATTAAGTGAATCAATGAAATTATTTTAATTTAGATTTCGTGTATGAAGCAATGAATTTATATTTACTTTGGATTTAGGGTTAAAGGTCATTTTGGTACCACATGTTTGCAAAAATTACACTGTTCATACTACTAGTATTTTTTCGTACCGAATTGGTACCATATGTTTCCAAACATTACTGTTTTGGTACCTCCGTTAGGGTTCTGTCAAAAACAGCCGTTAAATGGCATGTGCCATGCGCGTGACCAGCCCAAAACTTTCAATTTTGTTACAATTTAGTCCATCTAATACATCCCTAACTTTTATTTTGTTCAATTTAGTCCTAAAACTTCAAAACCAAACCATTTCCCCAAATTGACCTAGCCGGACCTAGCAATGGGCTAGGTCCGACCCTGGGTCATGGTCGTCGGACCCAGGCGACCCCTACCCAGGGTCGGACCTAGCCCTAGGCTAGGTCCGGCTAGGTCAATTGGGACCTAGCCCCAATTTAACTCAATTGGGGCTAGGTCCCAATTGACCTAGCTTGACCTAGCCTAGTGCTAGGTCCGACCCTGGGTCGGGGTCGCCTGGGTCCGGCGACCATGACCCAGGGTCGGACTTAGCCCATGGCTAGGTCCGGCTAGGTCAATTTGGGGAAATGGTTTGATTTTGAAGTTTTAGGACTAAATTGAACAAAATAAAAGTTAGGGATGTATTAGATGGACTAAATTGTAACAAAATTGAAAGTTTTGGGCTGGTCACGTGCATGGCACATGCCATTTAACGGCTGTTTTATACGGAACCCTAACGGAGGTACCAAAACAGTAAGGTTTGGAAACATATGGTACCAATTCGGTACGAAAAAATACTAGTGGTATGAACAGTGTAATTTTTGCAAACATGTAGTACCAAAAGGACCTTTAACCCTTGGATTTATTGTATGAAACACTGGTGTTGTTGGGATCAAAATGACGTGGCTTTGGAACTTCGAGTAATGGACTTCTAAGTCTCGCCGGGAGCTAGCTCATTCAGGTATCTTTCTTGGTCGCGTGGACACTTAGTTTCCTTTGGTGGCTTTGTGCTAGGCGAGGACCTGAAAAGAGGTGGGGATGGCCCCTGATTCCACTCCGAAGCTTAAGTCAGTAATGGATATCGAGAGAATAATATAGAGTAATTGATAGATCTTAGAACTTAAATAATGAAAATGAGCCCCTATTTATAGGGAGATCTTTACCGACTTTTTCAAGGAGGCGGCTAATATGCCTTGATTCGCTGTTTAATGACGGTGGCTGCCTTTACTTGATTGGTTGAGAAAGACGGTGCGAAAATCAGTAGGTGACCAGCATGTCACTAGTTGGTGCCACTTTCTTCAGAGGAAGGTTTTCGTGGTATAGAGGGCGGCGAGCAGGTCGCCAGCTGGTGCCACTTTCTTCAGAGGAAGGTTTTCGTGGTATAGAGGGCGGCGAACAGGTCGCCAGCTGGTGCCCCTTCCTTCGGAAGGGAAGTCTTCTCAGAGGCGGCGAGCAGGTCTCCACCTGTCATTTCTTAAGAGGGAAGGTTTCCTCCAAATACCTGATGGTCGACTCGACTTGACTCGTACTTTAGTAAGGAAGCTTTAATCGTCGACTTAACTTATACTTCAACAAAGAGGATCCTTGAATGAGTTTCTCGCCTTGTCCTTTGTTGTCTGATGGGTCGAATTCTGTTTGTAGGGTAGTCGACCATTCATCTTTGTCTCATTCCGGACTTGAATGGTCGATCATACGTTCTTTTGAGAACTCGACCTTTACTCTGTCTACTCGTACTAGGCTGCCTCGAATCATATCCAACACTTGCCCCCGATACATAAGTCATTAGTCTTTTAAAATAAAGGGGAAGGAGTTATATCGAGTACCTTTTATGATGAGAGGACTTTGCTCCTTTGCAATCAAGGAGTCAGTAGGGACTGATCTCCTTTGTAGAGGCGACTTTTGGAAGTCGGGGGAGGGAGTCAGTGTTATGACTGATCTCTTGATCGTCACCGACTATAGGAAGTCGAGGAGTCAGTTATGACTGCTCCTTTGTAGAAAGTTGAAGGAGTTAGTATTATGACTGATCTCCTGTGTAGAGGCGACTTTCGGAAGTCGGGGGAGGGAGTCAGTGTTATGAGTGATCTCTTGATCGCCGCCGACTATAGGAAGTCGATGAGTCAGTTATGACTGCTCATTTGTAGAAAGTTGAAGGAGTCAGTATTATGACTGATCTCCTGATTGCCACCGACTGTAGGAAGTCGAGGAGTCAGTTATGATTGCTCATTTGTAGAAAGTTGAAGGAGTCAGTATTATGACTAATCTCCTAAATCGTCGCTGACTGTAGTCGATGAGTCAGTTATGACTGCTCCTTTGTAGAAAGTTGAAGGAGTCAGTATTATGACTAATCTCCTGAATCGTCACCGACTGTATGAAGTCGAGGAGTCAGTTATGACCGCTCCTTTGTAGAAAGTTAAAGGAGACAGTATTATGACTGATCTCCTGTGTAGAGGCGACTTTCGGAAGTCGGGGGAGGGAGTCAGTGTTATGACTGATCTCTTGATCGCCGCCGACTGTAGGAAGTCGAGGACTCCTGTTTCTAGCATGTTAAGAGGAAAGAAATCACATCTTTATTTATTTTATTGTACTTGAAATACACATAAAGAGAATGATCTTTCTACACATAGAATTTCTTCAAGTGTTCCGCGTTAAAAGTTCTGTTGAGGCGTTGCCCCTGCGGATCCTCCAAGTTGTAGGCGTTGGGGCACGATATACCGATGACTACGTAGGGGCCTTCCCATTTTGGTACCATCTTTCCTCTTTGACCTGCTGTTACGAATTCAATTCTTCGTAGGACCTTTTCTCCTAAAAAGAACTAGCGTCGTCCCACTTTCCGATTAAAATATCTAGCGGTGGCGAGCTTCATTCTCCCCTGGACTTCTTCAGAGGCCCATCTTCTCTCGTCGGCTAGATCTAGATCGATCCTCCTTTGTTCGTCATTTTGGTCGACTTCGTATGCAGCGACTCTTTGGGAGATATTGACTACTTCAATAGGTGAGACGGCCTCTGACTCATAAACCATGCTAAAGGGCGTCTCGACCGTGGCTCTCTTGGGTGAGGTTCTGAGTGCCCATAGTACTTGCTCTAACTCTTCAACCCATTTCCCTTTCAGAGAGGCCACTCTCTTCTTTAATCCGTTTAGGATCGTTTTATTGGATGCTTCCACTTGTCCATTCGTTTGTGCATGATGAACAGAACCAAATCGATGGTTAATCGACATTTCTTCACAGAAGTCAGCGAGCTCATCGCTGGCGAACTGAGGACCATTGTCGCTGATGAGGATCTTAGGGACTCCGTATCAACATATGATTTGCTCTCATATGAACTTAATCATTTGGAAAGTAGTCCTAGAGGCCAGAGCTTTGGCCTCTATCCATTTGGAGAAATAATCGATGACGACTACAATATGTGCGCGTTGACCTGTGGATTGAGGTAGATGACCAATAAGATCAATTCCCCATTGTGCGAAAGGCCAATCACTCATCATGGGAGTAAGATCCGCTGGCGGCCTTGCGATTCTAGGAGCATAAACTTGACAGGCAATGCAGGCTTGTACTAACGTTGTCGCCTCTTTATGCATCGTCGGCCAATAGGATCCCTGTCGTAAGGCTTTCAATACCAAGGTCTTGGCTCCTTTGTGACATCCCGCCTCATCTCCATGTAAGTCTTTCATTATCCTTTCTGTTTGAGAGGCGGTTATGCACCAGAGATAAAGGGTGGAGTATCCTCTTTTGTAGAGATATCCGTCCAAGATTACAAAACGCCCTGTCGCCCTTCGAATTTTGGTTGCTTCTAGAGGATCTTCGGGAAGAGTCCCATTTTCCAGATAATTCTGGATGTGAGTAATCCATGAGTCAGGAGCTTGAATGTTGAGGACTTCAACTCCGGCTTCCATGGCTGAATAAAGAGAACTTTCAACGAAATGCACCGCTACTGGTGGGGTGTTTCCCCAGGCGAGTTTGCTGAGGGCGTCTGCTTCTTGATTCTCATTGCGAGGAATAGCCTCTTTTCGAAAATTGGGCATGTCTTGGATGAGTCTTCGTACCTCTCCTGCATACTTTTTCATGTTTTCCCCTTTGGCGACATAGGCCCCATTTGTCTGATTGGCAATCAACTTGGAGTCGCATCTTACCCTTAGGTTAGTAATTCCCATACCTTTGGCTATTTGAAGACCGATGAGTAAAGCTTCATACTCGGCTTCATTATTGGTTTCTCGAAAAGTTAAAGCCAAGGCGTAGCGGAGTGGCTCCCCCATCAGGACGATCCATCAGTGTACAACGACCATGGCATGGTATCATTGGTTGTACTTTCTGGTGTAGCTTTGACATGCTCTTCTTGCGGGAGGATAATGGTTTTAGCATCTGGTGTTATCATATTCTCGGCTATGAAGTCGGCCAATGCTTGGCCCTTGATCGCCTTTTGTGGCTTAAAGTGAATACGAAATTCACTTAGCTCTACTGCCCACTTAACCATTCTTCCTGATACGTCGGGCTTCTGTAGCAGTTGCTTTAGAGGTAGGTTGGTGAGCACCGTGATTTCATGGGCGTGGAAGTAGGGTCGAAGTTTCCTAGCTGATATCAACAGAGCATACAGGTATTTCTCGATCTCCATATAGTTGGCTTCAGCAACGCCAAAGAGTTTGCTGACGTAGTATACTAGAATTTGGATGTTGCAAGTTTCCTTAATGAGGACTGAGCTCACCGCCGCTGAATTGACACTTAAATATAGGAATAAGAGATCCTATGGTAGAGGTTTGGCTAAGGCGGGAAGGGAATGAAGATGTTTCTTCAATTGTTGGAAGGCTTCCTCACATTCCAGCGTCCATTCGAACTTCATGTTGGCCCTTAGGATTTTAAAGAAAGGAAGGGACTTGTCCCCCAATCTTGTCAGGAATCTCCCCAACGATGAGAGTCTTCCATTAAGACTTTGCACCTCCCTATGGAAGGTAGGCGAGGACATTTCCTCTATGGCCAACACCTTCTCGGGGTTAGCTTCGATTCCTCTTTGGCTGACCATAAAGCCCAAAAACTTTCCCGATTGAACTCCAAAAGCAAACTTAGTAGGATTCAACCTTACTTGATGAAGTCTCATGCATGCGAAGGCCTCCTCCAAATCTTGGACGTGGTCCTGCCCTCTCTTGGTCTCGACCAACATGTCGTCCACGTATGCTTCCATGTTTCTTCCTATCATGTGTTTGAAGAGCTTGTTCACCATACATTGGTAAGTATCTCCCGCGTTTATCAAGCCAAAGGGCATAACCTTATAGTGATAAATATCACTGCCGGCGTAGAATGCGGTATGGGCCTCGTCCTTGGGATGCATCCGTATTTTGTTATACCCGGAGTATGCGTCCATGAAGCTCAGGAGTTCATGTCCGGAAGTGGCATCGACCAGCTGATCGATTCTTGGAAGATGATATGAGTCTTTTGGGCAGGCCTTGTTAAGATCTCGAAAATCCACACACATCCTCCACCTCTTGTTAGATTTTCTCACCAAAACTGGATTGGCAACCCAAGTCTGGAATCGTATCTCCTTAACAAAACCAGCCTCAACTAGCTTTCCCACTTCCTGGCGAATTGCTGCCTTCTTATCTGTCCCCATAGATCTTCTTTTCTAAGCTATGGGCTTTATGGCGGGATCTATTCACAATGCATGGGAGATGATTTCCGGGCTTATCCCTGGCATGTCGCTGGGTTCCCAAGCAAATAACTCCTTGTATTCCCTTAAGAGGGCGATTATCCTCTTGGCTAATTCTGGGGGGAGAGCAGCTCCAATCTTGACATTTCTCTCCTCTCCTTCCAAGGCGACTTCTATCAATTCTTCCATAGGGGCGGGTCGTCCTCCTTCTTCTCGAGGATCCTCATCTGTGATGATAGAGAGGGTTTCCTTCTGGTTATTTCTACAGAGGAAGTTAGCATAACATTGGCGAGATGCCACTTGGTCGCCCCATACTTCTCCTATTCCGTGATGAGTGGAAAACCTCATGACTTGATGGGCAATGGAAGGGACAATGTAATTGGAATTGAGAGTTATCCTTCCTAATATGGCGTTGTAGGCGTTGATCTGGTCGACGACCACAAAGCGCACCTTTAAATGCTAGGCTTTCCATCCTTGACCCAAGATCACAGGGAGTTGTATTGCCCCCAGGGGGTAAGTTGTTCTCCCAGCAAATCCTACCAATGGGGAAGTCATTTTTTGAAGATATCATTTTGTGTACCCCATCGCGGTGATGGTCTCAAAGGTGACTACATCAGTAGAGCTTCCTCCATCGACCAGTATTCTTTTAACTTCGAAATTACCTATTTGAGCTGTAATTACGAGGGCGTCTTCCTGGAATAGTGTTGCTCTCGATAAGTCCTCCGTAGAGAAGGTAACTATCATGGGTTCAAGCTTTCTTGATCTCTTGCGAGTATCTGTTAAGGAGATGTCTTGAGCCGCATAGGTGTCTCGGGCTGTGCTCGACTCTCCTCCAGCGGCGAATCCTCCTGACAAAACATTGATGTTGTTGTCTGGAGGGGATCTCCATTCTCGACCCTCGTAGGCTCGACGTCGGTGATGTCGTTGAATTTCTCTTTGCATGAATTTTAATTCCCTCCTTGCCAGGAGGCAATCTTCCGTGTTGTGTTCCTCGTCTTGGTGACTTTCACAGTAGGGGGGAACGACGAGTGCCTTTTGTTTCTAGAAGTGCTTCCATCCTTTGTCGAGTTCCCTAGAATTCTTCCGACGAAACCCCTTGCATAGATGAGTTCTCGCCTCGATTTCTTGATGATCTTTGCGGATGATGGTGATTCATCCGGGCTTGCTCTGCTCCTACATGGATAGTCGCCCGTTGAATCAACTCTTCCAAACTTCCCACTGGTTCAGTGTATTGAGTGATGGCTAAGGATCGGGACTGGGGTCCCAAACCTCCAAAGAACATTTGGATGGCTTCTCTTTCTGAGAGTTCACCTCCGGTATATCCTCCTTGAAATCGCCTGAAGTAATTCTCCAAGGTTTCATTCGACCCCTGGAATATACTCCCAGCTCTACGCGTTTGATTCTGCCTCGCTCGACTCCTTGGTGGTGTCATGACCTTTCGATCTTGTTTCCCACATACGACGCCAAATGTTGGGATCAAAATGACGTGACTTTGGAACTTCGAGTAATGGACTTCTAAGTCTCGCCGGGAGCTAGCTCACTCAGGTATCTTTCTTGGTCGCGTGGACACTTAGTTTCCTTTGGTGGCTTTGTGATAGGCGAGGACCTGAAAAGAGGTGTGGATGACCCCTGATTCCACTCCGAAGCTTAAGTCAGTAATGGATATCGAGAGAATAATATAGAGTAATTGATAGATCTTAGAACTTAAATAATGAAAGTGAGCCCCTATTTATAGGGAGATCTTTATCGACTTTTTCAAGGAGGCGGTTATTATGCCTTGATTGACTGTTTAATGGCGGTGGCCGCCTTTACTTGATTGGTTGAGAAAGACTGTGCGAAAATCAGTAGGTGACCAGCAGGTCACTAGCTGGTGCCACTTTCTTCAGAGGAAGGTTTTCGTGGTAAAGAGGGCGGCAAGCAGGTCGCCAGCTGGTGCTAGTTTCTTCAGAGGAAGGTTTTCGTTGTATAGAGGGCGGCGAGCAGGTCGCCAGCTGGTCCCCCTTCCTTCGGAAGAAAGTCTTCTCAGAGGCGGCGAGCAGGTCTCCACCTGTCCTTTCTTAAGAGGGAAAGTTTCCTCCAAGTACCTGATGGTCGACTCGACTTGACTCGTACTTTAGTAAGGAAGCTTTAATCCTCGACTTAACTTATACTTCAAGAAAGGGGATCCTTGAATGAGTTTATCGCCTTGTCCTTTGTTGTCTGGTGGGTCGACTTCTGTTTGTAGGGTAGTCGACCATTCATCTTTGTCTCATTCCGGACTTGAATGGTCGATCATACGTTCTTTTGAGAACTCGACCTTTACTCTGTCGAATCGTACTAGGCTGCCTCGAATCATACCCAACAGGTGTTTTATTAGTTTAAATGGTTATAGTTAAATAGTTTGATCGTTGTGAAAAATCATGGTTATGATACGAAGAACCATAACCGCAATGGTTATGGTATGGTTACGGCAATAATAATACCATCACCATACCCTATCATCGCCAGCCCTATTCATGTCCAACAGGTTAATTAGAGTCTGATTAGGTACGAGTAGAGATTCTTCTACATTTACAAAAAAAGCATATTACAGATATTTTTCTCCTAACCACCTAGCGAGGAATGAAAGAAATGCTTTCAAGTTGGACCAACTTTTTAATATTTAGCCTAAGCTAATGTAATTATGACTGGCTTTTCAGGATAGGGTTAACTAGTAATGGACATTTAACGCAAATGTCGCCAGGACCAGGCTTTGGCCGGTCGATTTTCAGAGAAATTGAAAACAAAAGTGAGGAGGGAGGCAAGCAGGATTTGAATTTGCACACAACAATAGTCAATAATTCATCAAACCAATAGTTGAGGAAGAAAAAAATAGCAAGTAATACTCAATATGTCATACAGACCACCGCAGTTCAGAGTTGAGACGCTTTCTATATATATATATATATATTCAACTATAAACAAGTATTAGGACACATATACACAGACCTCTCCATGCTTCCAAACCATATATAAAGCCACTTAGGCACCAGAAGACAGCAGTACCTTCTCGCTAACTCTTCTACAAAAACATGCTACCACGCACTTGAACAACATTACTATACCAAAACAAAAACCCACATCTACCCCCAAGACACAGCTTATTACCACCAGCTATACAAAATATGCAAATTCAAACCACCACACCACACCACCACTTTAAGGTGGTAATGTACTGGATACTTCTTACTATGGTGCACATCACATTCATATGACATGGTTAGACGAAGAAGAAGAAGAAGAAGAAGAAGAAGAAGTTTAAAGAAGGTCAGAAAAACCTTCTCCTGAAATTTCTTGTTGTGGCTTGGTATGAGCGCATGAGGAGCCCAACTCCTATCCCCACACCAAGACACATACCGAGACCGATGCCTACACCAACTCTTACTCCAGCATTAAACCAAGTAAGCTCACCATCTTCACCATGACTGTACATCTCATCAGGATAGAAATTCCGTCCAAACTTCCCATCTGAATCATAGTCATAGCATTCTGTCTCGGTGATCTGTGGAATACATCCAATCACATGATAAGTAACAGATAACTGATCATTTACGTTCAATACCATGGAAAGTAACCTCGATAATACATACAAATGTGCACGAGTTATTGCTGTGAACTGAAAACAAGCACATAACAAATAGCCGCATGTCCAGAATTAAATGCAGCAACCAAATACGTATAATATGTTCAAGAAAGCAAGAGCTTTCATTCAAGATGAAGCTTGAGAAAAAAGCCACAGAAAAATCGACTTCACAAGGTAGAAGACATGAGTACATGTAAACTTGGAGTTCACATCCTCCCTCACACAAGAGGTGGGGGAAAGGTTCAGCACTGAAACCTACTCCAATATATACATCAATTACTCCTAAAAGCATGTATAGACATAACGATGACAATTAATCTTGTAACCTCGATCACCAGAGGATCTCAAATTTCACCATCTTAATTTGGGGCTTTTTTAGTTAGCATAAAGACTAACATAATTTGATCTCAAACCGAGACAACACAATGGAGTATATGATTTACCACTAGAATTCTCTAGATCTCTTCGGATAAATTTAATCTATTATACACAATCAGGCAGCACAAAGGTCAATAGTTTGTACAAGGAAAAACTTTACCTGTAAGTTTCGGCGGCAAAACAAATCATTTCCTATCTTCTGCCCCTTACCAATCTCCTCATCCTCAGGTATCGCGTCCAACATACTTTGTTTCGACACTTTCCTCCTTGGGCTCAACTGTATTGTCTTTGTGAGTATAAGCGGCACCCCCGCACAGCATCCCGCTATGTAGACCTCAATAGAGGGCGATGACACCCCAAGCTTCGGCTGAAAGAAGGCGGAAGAATCTGCTGATTCCATTAGATTCGCCATATAACAGTCCATGGACCACCCACTTCCGCTGCCCAAATCATTATCCAAACCAACTACGCCGTTAGCCCAATTGTCGTCCATACGCTCCAGGGATCCACAGAGGATTACGTCCTTCTCCAGCACCTCAAATTCCACCCCGCCCGTGATGCGGACGCTATCGGTGCTGACGTAAGTGACCTCCAGAGAATCCTTGTCCACGCGGTCCCGCTTCAAGATGACATTCGCTGGATTCAAATCAGGCACGCGGATTCCATTGATCTCGAGAGAAACGCCGAGCTGGCGGCGAAGGTGCCGCAGCGTGAGGTGGTCCGGGACGGAATCGGTGACGCAGGGAGAGATACGGACATAGAAGAGGCGGATCTCGAAATGCACGGAGTGATTGAATGAGGGGTGGAAGGAATTGGAGATTTTGGGGATGGCCATAGGATGATCAAGGAGAGAGAAGAGGATTCGAGGCGCGGAAACCAGAGCTGCTCCAAGATGAGAGAGATTTCATGGAAGGACTTGTGGTTGTTGGGAGAGAAAGAATCGAAGACTAGGGTTCGTAAATTGGTGGAAGAGAAGAGATGAGCTGTTGTGGTCTTGCGGGAAATCAGATATTTTTTTGTGGGAGACGGTTTCTGGAAGTTGGAAGTTTCCAACTAAGAGGCTCGCTCCCTAATGATGGGCTTTATAAGGCTCAATTTGAGTAGTTTTCTTTTTGGGCTTTCTGGGCCTAGATTCTTTCTGGGCTTTCATCAAAACTTTATCGGCCAATAAGAAAAATGTAAAAAATGAAGGATCGATCTATTTTGATTTTTGCTGGATGCTGATTTTTTTAAAACAAATTTGCTTCTGCAATTTTTTTCCAAGTGCTTCTGCAATTTCTGATTGATAGGATCTTCATAACGTGGTTATTCGGCATCTTCAGTAAAATTAGAATTTAATTTCCATATGAAAACAACTCGCTTTATAAGTCGGTTTACCCTATTCAAGGAAGTTATTTATACTAGTTAAAGATATCCCATATCAAATGCATAATTTGATTTCTTCTCTAATAGTTGTCACACTTTGTTTATTTAGTGTTTTTTTAAGTAGAGAAACTAAACCGGTAGTTTATGAGGGTATGGATTCATGTCAATATTGATGAATCTTGATCTTTCTAGATTTAGTATTTGTCAATCTTCTCTCCTTAGCAATCATGCAAGGAGTAAATTGAGACGTTTCTCGATAATTTCATTATGGCTTAAGTCAGTATCAATTCTAAAGAGATAAAGAGAGTAAGAGTGCAAAGAGAAAACGATTCACCTAAAATGAATAGTAGAATGGAGTATTTATAGATTTTGAGACTCTTATCCTTGGATATGAGTTAATCGTGTCCAGAATAGGGTTATTCCAGGATAATTACCTTATTAACCGCGGATAAGTCAGGCTTAACCTTGTTTGGCAACATAGGGGTCCGCAATATTTATGTGAGAATCTAAGTTGCTCTTGTTGAAGTGAGAGTAGATGGATCACTTCAATTAAAGTATACCCATTACCTTTACTCATGTCCCGTATGACTTTCGGGGATTGGGGGTTAGTCTCTCAGGACTAAGTTTGAGTTATCACGCTATCTGTCAAAAGGGCGGGCGAGAAGGCGAGGATAAGGGCATGATCTGAGTGGGATGGTTCCAATTGGATCAGCATTAATCTGAGCAGGTTTGCCCCACTCGAATCACTTCTTAATCTGAGTGGCTCGGCCCACTCGGATCGGTCGGGTCGATTGGTTTATTCCGTTCTCGACCAAAATTCGTACATTTTCGTAGTTTGCTCCAATAAAGGTATTAAGCCGGGAATCGTCTTATTTCACTATTAAGCGGTTGATTCCCATAATTTTCATATATCCACAAATATAATTTTTCGTGGAAGTAGCGAAACTCAGAAAGAATGAAGGGTGAATCAAGTTTGCGATAATATGTGTTTCGTCCTGAACCGCTAGAAGTAACGGCCTTGACGAATCTCTAAGTTATCGTCGTGTCGGATCCTTCCTTCTCGTGCTCTTTACTTCACACCGATTCGTCCGAACCTGCACACAGGGCGATAACCAGCACGAAGAGGGGGGTTGGTGCCGGTTGAGCCCTCTCTGATGCTAAAATGAGATTTCTAGAGAGAGAAAGCTAGAGAGGAGTCAGAGCTCCTAAGCCAATCTCGAGTGGAATTGTCTCAAATGAATGGCCTAGGTCCCCTATTTATAGGCAACCTTAGAACCGATCCCGGTTTTTGAGCGGTTTGACGACGGTTTTAGAGAAAATGTGAACCGTCGTCTGGTTTGATCAAGGTTGGCTATTGGAAAACTCTAACTTAGTGTGATGACACAAAGGGAACACACGCGTCGCAAATGAAGAATCGGGTTACGTCAGGTTCAGGCGATCCCGACGTAAACCGGATCGTCCTGGGCAATCCGGAGGTCTGGTCCGGGCGCGTGTGTCGTGCGTCCGGACCGTTTTGAACCTCGGGGACGTGTTTTCGAACCGTTTTGAACCTCGGGGACGTGTTTTTGAACCGTTTATGTGATTTTGACGTGTTTACGAAGTCCGGAATATAACTACGAACCCAAATCGGGCGAATATCTATCATTTGCCCCCGAGTCAAGTGACGGTTCAAACCTCGCTTGACTCTATTTTAAAATAGGATAATCGTCCAATTTAGGTTCGGTGTTGACCTCAGAAGTTGATTGATCGTCGATTGGATACTCGAGCTTTAATTTCGTCAATCCTTGATTTTTCTTGACGAGTGATTCGTTATCTGCTGACAGGGTTAGTGTAGCAGATATATATATATATAATGGATGCATGTGATCATATTTCTAAATATAAACATGCATAAAGATGCACTTGTTAGGTTATGAGATCTAGGTCAACGGGTGGTCGGCTTTGATCTCGCTCCTTACTGGGGGTGTGTGTGATCCGGTGTTTCTGAGTTGCCCTGTCTTAGCTTATCTTCTTCTTTCCTTCCTTCCTTCTTTTGCTTCTTCTCTCCTTCTACCCTGCAGAAGGGGCAATACCAGACACGGAGGGGGGGGGGTGGTGCCTGGTGAACCCTCTCCGATGCCTAAGTCAGTATTCTTCTAGAGAGATAAAGCTAGAGAGATGTCAGAGCTAGATTATCCAAATGGCCAAGATCCTCAAATGAGTTGTGAATGTGGGGTATTTATAGGCAACGGTGTCATTAAGGTGGCTTAATGACAT
Source organism: Clarkia xantiana subsp. parviflora (assembly GCA_036873135.1). Taxonomy (NCBI): domain Eukaryota; kingdom Viridiplantae; phylum Streptophyta; class Magnoliopsida; order Myrtales; family Onagraceae; genus Clarkia; species Clarkia xantiana. Next base: position 9,374,032 of record JAPTYO010000012.1, on the reverse strand, counting down.
CGTTAGCCTTTAAACGCAATTAATTAACATTTAAGCACATAATTAAAACCTTAGGATTCGGAGAAGGTAGGCGGCGTGAACCGAGTGTGGGTGTCCGAAAATGGCGCAGGGGTCCTTGGGGGAGGAGAAATCCGACTCCCAAGGGTAGGGGTTGGGTGAGGGCACCCAACCCCTCCTAGGGAGGATGGGGTTGGCCAACCCCATCCCTCCTAGGAGAGATCGGGTTGGTCCACCCGATCTCCCCTAGGAGAGATCGGGTTGGCTGACCCGATCTCTCCTAGGGGGGGTCGGGTGTGGCCACCCAACCTCACCTAGGTGAGTTTGCCTCGGCCGGACGGGCGCTCCGGCCTCGTCCGAGCCGTTGATGTGTTCGCGAAGTGTTCGGGTTGAAGTTTCGATTTACAACCGTTAATGGGACGATAAAAATACAACGGTTTGGAAGTCAACGGGTTCGAATTGGGCGTATATCCATCACATGCCCCCGAGTCAACCAATGGCTTAACCCTTGATTGACTCTATTTCAGGATGGTATGATACGCGCAATTTGAAACCGGGGTTTTACCTTCTTTGTCTGAATGCTTGCTTACCCATGGATGTGTGCCTCCGACTCTGCCCCCTGTCTTATGAGATAGAGGAATTGTAAACGTCAGAGTAGCACGGACGTGTGCCTAGGCACGTGTCCGTCTGAGGTGGGAGTAATAAACTTGTCCTGGCTACAGGTGCACATTCAAAAAATACACACTTGCACAGGGGTGTGATACGAATGCAACTAAATGACTTACGCTTCAATTTCGTGCCGGGATTCCATCTAAGTGAGGAAAAATTTCCAATTTTGGTCCGAAATTTTTCTAAGTATGGGATACTAGAAAATAAATCTATGGGATGCTAACTAGGGTGAGTGTGAGTTTAACCGTGGTTAATAGAAACTAGTTTTTAAATCTATCCCTTAAAATTTTCCTTTCTAAAAATCAACGGTGTTGATTTGGCGACTTTGAAAAACCCTAACCCTTTGTACTATAAAAGGGGAAGTGATTACCTCATTCTCATTGTCCTTTTTCCTTCTTTTCTTTTTGGCGGTGTGATTTCTGGTCAGGCTTGTTTCTCGGGGCGTGCGTCGTATTGAGGTACGTGTTTTCTCTTTTTGTGTAAGCATTGCCTTTGAGGGATCTAACTTTGCTTCTCCTTCAATCGCTTCCTTACTTGTCTCGTTCTTGATTTGTATGTCTTCATGGTAATGTAGTCCTATTTGATTTAGCATTTTTCTATCTTTTTACCTTCATGTTTCCGCTTACTGGCGGGTGAAGTCCTCCATATTGGGATTATAATTATCTCCTTTTGCCCTTTGTCTCTTCTAGTTGGCCAGTGGGGTCTCTCTCCTTATGCTGGGGGTTATGACTATCTTCCCCTGCCCCCCTGCCTCTACTTGTTGGCTGATGGGGTCTCCTTATGCTGGGGGTTATGACTATCTCCCCCTGCCCCCTACCTCTGCTTGTTGGCTGGTGGGGTCTCCTTATGCTGGGGGTTATGACTATCTCCCCCTGCCCCCCTACCTCTGCTTGTTGGCTGGTGGGGTCTCCTTATGCTGGGGGTTATGACTATCTCCCCCTGCCCCCCTGCCTCTGCCTATTGGCTGATGGGGTCTTTCTTGTCGTTTTTCTATTCTTGTCTTTTGACCTTGTGTCCGCCTTCTTATGGGAATGGGTTTGTATTTCTTGTCCATTGTTCGCTTTCTGTTTTCTTTAGGCTAAGCCCGTGTTTTTTCCGGTCAGCAGAACTCTCCGGTGATTGATGAGGAGTAAGAGGCCAGTACGTGTGGGAGTGGTTAACTCTGGGACCGGGCCTTCGATTGCAAAAAGATCGGTTTTCTATGGTGCGGGGAGGTGTCCTCTAACTGGAGGTAAGGGTGGTGACGTTAGGGTGCCATCTTCTTTCTATATTGATGCCCCCCAATCGAAGGTCCGGGAGCCATCTTTTCCTTCTTCCTTGTTTGGTGAGTCCTTGAGCATCTGAGTTTCCTTAGTGTACATTGGTGTTTAGTCTGTGCTTTGTTGTAGGTAGACTTCGTCTTCCGCGTCTGAGCCGGAAGGAGCTGTCTCGTCCACCTGTTGATGGAATTGTTGGGTCTGAGTGGGCGCCTTATTATGGGCGTGGGGCTCGTTTTGACAATCAATCTTCTTTGCAAACTCCTGAGGTTGGAGTTCGTGTTCTGCAGTCTGCTGTTCCTCCAGCCGATCGTGTGTCCCTGTCCAAAGGGTCAGAGGCAACTTATGAATTGGCTCGTGATGTGTTGGCTCGCTATGCTCCTGTAATGTTTATTAACCGTTTTATCCTTTAGCATACTTCTTCTTCGTGCGTTATCCGTCTCATCTTTTGTTTTTGTTGCAGGGTATGGCCGACCTTGTTAATTTATCTGCCCTTGCTATTGAACTTGCTGAGGAGAGGAAGGTGTACGAGGACATTTGTGTCTCCCTTAACTCCAGTCTTATTAGCTGTTTGGAGCATAGTCGCATCACCGATTTGCGGTGCCGAGACCTGGAGGGTCGCATTGCTCTTCTCAATGAAGAGGTTGAGAAGTTGAGACAAAGGTCTTATCGTGATGAGACACTCCGAGCTGCTGAGTTAGTTTCTCTGGAGGAAATGTTTCGTATGGAGGCGAAAGAATGTGCCACTGCTGAGTATAAGGCCTCCTCTGCTTATCAGGCTGCTATCGACGTTCGCTGCTCTGTGGCGAAACGTATTTCCTTGAAGGAGATTCTCGAGCGTATTCACATGATTGCTCCTGACTTTCCTTTCTCTCGACTTGGTGATTTGTCAGACTTTGCTATTAAGCATATTGCGAAGATGAGGGAGTAGTACCCCTACTTCTTGTGGTAGTCTCGTGTGTTTGTGAGTTGTGGTAGTCTTTAGAGTTTAAAACTCCACCTTTCTTAGTGTTGCCATCTTTGTCTGATACACTTGTCTCTACTCGTTGTATATATGGCCGTGTGCTTATATCTCTTCTCATGATGTCTCCTTGTGTATGGCTCTTTGGTTATGGACCCTTCCCTTGGTGTGTTTCCTTTACTTGCCTTTCTTTCGTGCTTTCCTTCATGTCATACCTGCCATTTCATAAAGAAAAAACATTACTTGTTCTTCACGTTACTTTATTTAGAAATTTCTTTCTCATGGTATCCTTCTGAGCATGGTATCCTTCTGAGCATGGTGTGATGATCTCTTCTGATACCCCTTACACGGTATACGTTGTACTGTTAGACCAAAGATACGCTCTTGGTGGGCGTCGAAATCTGTTCACGAGACAGACTCTCGGACGGCACTTAACGTTTCACAGGATAGGCTCCCGGAGGGCTCAAGTTAGACCAAAGATACGCTCCTGGTGGGCGTCGAACTGGTAGTTTGAAATCTACCTCAAGATACGCTCTTGGGGGCGTCGAAATCTGTTCACGAGACTGGCTCTCGGAGGGCACTTAACGTTTCACAGGATAGGCTCCCGGAGGGCACAAGTTAGACCAAAGATACGCTCCTGGTTGGTGTCGAAATCTGTTCACGTGACTGGCTCTCGGAGGGCACTTAACGTTTCACAGGATAGGCTCCCGGAGGGCACAAGTTAGACCAAAGATACGCTCCTGGTTGGCGTCGAAGCTGGTAGTTTGAAATCTACCTCAAGATACGCTATTGGGGGCGTCGAATCTGGTAGTGTTTTTTCTACCTCAAGATACGCTCTTGGGGGCGTCGAATCTGGTAGGTTGCAAATCTACCTCAAGATACGCTCCTGGGGGCGTCGAATTCGTAGTTTTTGGAAACCACTCTCAAGATACGCTCTTGGTGCGTCGAAGGTCGTAGTGTAATAACTACTCTCAAGATACGCTCTTGGGGGCGTTGAAGGTCGTAGTATGAACACTACTCTCAAGATACGCTCTTGGGGGCGTCGAATGTCGTAGTATGGAAACTACTCTCAAGATACGCTCTTGGGGGCGTCGAATGTCGTAGTATGAAAACTACTCTCAAGATACGCTCTTGGGGGCGTCGAATGTCGTAGTATGAAAACTACTCTCAAGATACGCTCTTGGGGGCGTCGAACCTGTCATTGACTTGAAGTCATATCTGTGTAAGGATAACTTCGTGATTATACTACTACATTCACTGGAAAATACTTTTGAGTAACTACTACTCCCTTAGGAGCATTCATGTTTTTGTACACTCGGGATGCCTTGGTGCACCAAGACAACCTTTGTAGGAAATCAAAGATAGTTGTAGAGTTGGAGTATCTTCGTGAGTTCCCCTTCTCAAGAGTTGTTTTTGAAAAGCTTGTAAAGCTGAAACATGCAAAATGCTAAATATGAAACTAAGGATATGGTCTTTTGCTTGTGCTTTCTTCTTATACGTAGTACTTCTTTAGGTGCTCTCCACTGAAGGTGTTTGTGGAGATATACCCCTCCCCATCTTCGAGGCGGTAGGCGTTTACGTAGGGAACTGACGCTATCTTGTATGGTCCTTCCCACTTCGGAGATAATTTTCTGACTTGGTCTAAGTGTGAGAACTCATTCTTTCTTAGTACCAGTTCTCCTACGTGGAATTGTCTCTCCCTGACTTGGCGGTTGTAGTATCTTGCTGAGACAAGGCGCATTCGCGTCTGTGCTTCTTCTGAATTCCATCTTTTATCCTCCACCATGTCTAAATCTAAAAGCCTTGCTTTGTTGTTCTCATGCTCTTCAAAGTACTTGGTCCTCAGTGATTGTACAGCTATTTCTGCTGGTGCCACCGCTTCAATTCCGTACACTAGGCCAAATGGCGTTTCTCCTGTGGATATCTTTGGTGTTGTCCGTACTGCCCATAGAACATTTTCCAGCTCGTCTACCCAACTTCCCTTGGTGGCGTGGAGTCGTTTCTTTAAGCCATCTAGCACTATCTTGTTTGCTGATTCTACCTGTCCGTTTGTCTGAGGGTGCTTTACTGATGCGAAGCGGTGGTCTATATTCAGTCTTTCGCAATACCACTGCAATTTCTTGCTCTTGAATTGTGGGCCAGTGTCACTTATTATTGCTCTTGGCACCCCGTACCTTGAGACAATGTGAGATTGGATGAAATTGACAACTTGGTCGTCTGTTGTCTTCCCCATTGCCTTTGCTTCTATCCACTTGGAGAAATAGTCTATTGCAACGATTATGCAAGTCTTCTGACCTTTTGTTTTCGGTAGGGGGCCTATCAAATCAATCCCCCATTGCGCGAAAGGCCAGGCTCCTGAGATGGAGCTTAGCTTTGCTGGTGGGGCTGTTATATTTCTAGAGTACCTTTGGCAGTGATCACATTTTTGTACCAAGTCTGCTACTTCTTTGCTCATTGATGGCCAATAGTATCCTAGGTTGTAGACCTTTCGGCTTATTGACCGTGCTCCTTCATGGCACCCCGCATCTCCCTCATGGAGTTCTGCAAGCACTCTCTCTGTTTCTGGGTATGCTATGCATTTGAGGAAAGGTGTGGAGTATCCTTTCTTGTAGAGTTCATTGTCCATCACCGCGTAATTCCTAGCCATCCTTTCAATCTTGACTGCTTCCACCTTATCTTTTGGGAGCTTTCCTTCCATGATGTATTGTCGCATTGGTGTCATCCAGACTTCTGCCTCATCTATTGCTAGAACCTCCATTTGTTCTATCACTGAGTGCATTCTTTGCTCTATGAAGTGAACCTCTTTGCCTGCTTCTGCCCCTAAGGCTAGTTTACTTAAGGCGTCTGCCTCTTGGTTTTGTTCTCTTGGGACTGACTCAATGTCGAAGCTTTGGAAGCTCTTTATCAAGTCCTTGGCTTGCTGTAAGTATTTCTGCATGTTTTCGGACTTTGCAGTGTAGATTCCTTTCACTTGATTGACAACTAGTTGAGAATCACACTTGACCCTTAAATGCCTTGCCCCTACTCCTTTGGCTATTCTCAGGCCGGTTATAAGTGCTTCGTACTCAGCCTCATTGTTTGTTGCCTTAAAGGTGAGTGCCATGGCATAGCGCATAGGTGTATCGCTGTTTGGTGGGTATAGTAAGAGGCCTGCACCTGAACCTCCTCCGTTGGATGACCCATCCGTATGCATCTCCCATAATTCTTCTGGTTGTTTCTCCTGACTACTACTTGCCTCGCATGTAGTTTTGACTTCTCCCAAATCTTCGTCTGGATTGATTCCAGTGAATTCTGCAATAAAATCTGCTAGAGCCTGACCCTTTATGGCTGTTCTTGGGGCAAAATGGATGCGAAACTCACTTAGCTCAATTGCCCATTTTGTCAGTCTTCCCGATGTGTCTGGTCTTTGGAGGAGGTGTTTCAATGGTTGGTCTGTGAGGACTGTTACTTCATGCCCATGAAAATACGGTCTCAACTTTCTTGCTGATATAATCAGTGCATAGAGGTACTTTTCTATTGGCAAGTAGTTGATCTCATACTTTGCCAATGTTTTGCTTACGAAGTATACTGGCAATTGTGCAGCGTTTTCCTCTTTAATTAGCACTGAGCTTACTGCCACGTTGCTCACAGAGATGTAGAGGTAGAGGGGCTCCCCTGGTGTAGGCTTTGCTAGGGGTGGTAGTGTTTTTAGATGTTGTTTGAGTTGCTGGAAGGCTTCCTCACATCTCGGTGTCCATTCGAATTTCTTGTTTGCCCTTAGTACCTCAAAGAAGGGTAATGCCTTGTCTCCTATTTTGGATAGGAATCTGTTAAGGGCTGCCAACCTTCCGTTTAGTCGTTGAACCTCTTTATGCTTCGTAGGTGACTGCATTTCTTCAATTGCTTGAAGTTTTTCAGGGTTTACCTCTATGCCTCGCTGGCTTACCATGAAGCCTAAAAACTTTCCTGATTGCACCCCGAATGCGCATTTTTTCGGGTTTAGACGGACTTGGTATTGCCTCATTCTCTCAAATGTTGAGCGAAGGTTCTCCACATGGTCCTTCTTCTCTTTGGATTTGACTATCATATCGTCCACATATGCCTCCATTGTCTTCCCTATCATGTCCCCAAAGATTTTGTTGACCATTCTTTGGTATGTCGCTCCAGCATTTATGAGTCCGAAAGGCATCACCGTGTAATGGTATATCTCGCTATCAGCGTAAAATGCTGTGTGAGGGGCGTCCTCAGGGGCCATTTTTATCTGGTTGTATCCTGAGTATGCATCCATGAAGCTCATTAGTTGGTGACCTGATGTTGCATCCACTAACTGATCTATTCTTGGTAGTGGGTATGAGTCCTTAGGGCATGCTTTGTTTAGGTCGCGATAATCGATGCACATTCTCCAACTTCCTCCTGCCTTCTTTACCAGTATTGGGTTTGCCACCCATGTTTGAAATCTGATCTCCTTGATGAAATTTGCCTTCAATAGCTTTTCCACTTCCTCCTAGATAGCTATCTTTTTGCTTCCTCCCATCGGCCTTACCTTTTGTGTTATTGGTCGCGTTGCCGCGTCTATGTTGAGCTTGTGTGAGATTACTTCTTCTGATATTCCTGGCATATCGCTTGGTGACCAGGCGAACAGATCCTTGTATTCCCTTAGTAAAGCTACTAAGTGATTTTCCTCTTCCTGGGATAAGGCGGTCCCGATTTTGGCCTTCCTATCGGGCTCTTCTATGAGTATCTCTTTTAGTTCCTCCATGGGGGCTGGTCTTCCATGATCTTCCATTGGGTCCTCATCTACTAGTAGGACCTCTCTTGTTTTCTTCTTCTTGCTTAGTGCGATCCTTGCACATTTCCTTGCTACCTTCTGGTTACCCTTTACTTCCCCTATCCCTTGGCCTGTGGGGAATTTCATTTTCTGATATAGCGTTGATGGTACCATGCCCCACTTGTTTATTGTAGTGGTACCCAGAACTCCATTGTACTCCTCCATTTCTTCTGTGATGAAGAAAGGGATATCAATCTTTAGCTGTCTCTGACCTGTGCCCAATGTCACAGGCAGTGTGACTGCCCCCAGTGGGTATGTTGGCTCTCCTGAAAATCCCACTAAGGGAGAGTGAACCTGTCTTATACTGCTTGGTCTTACTCCTAGTATGCTGAGGACTTTCTTGCTAATGATGTTTGGTGAGCTTCCACTGTCTACCAGGATTCTTCCAATGTCCATATCAGTGATCCTCATTGTTATGACTAGGGCATCCTTGTTGTCTGGTAACACATGCTCCATGTCACTTCTTGAAAATTGTATTACATCTTCCCTCTTTCCTGCTGCTTGTTCTTCCTTTGGTTTATGGTCCTCATACTGTGCCATGTACGCTTCTCTAGCATTTGCTGACTCTCCTCCAGCTCCGTAACCTCCATGGATGACATATACGCTTGTCATCTTGCTAGTGATAGTTAGGCTTTCTGTCCGAAGCCCACGGACGGCGCCAAGTGTTAGGTTATGAGATCTAGGTCAACGGGTGGTCGGCTTTGATCTCGCTCCTTACTGGGGGTGTGTGTGATCCGGTGTTTCTGAGTTGCCCTGTCTTAGCTTATCTTCTTCTTTCCTTCCTTCCTTCTTTTGCTTCTTCTCTCCTTCTACCCTGCAGAAGGGGCAATACCAGACACGGAGGGGGGGGGGGGGTGGTGCCTAGTGAACCCTCTCCGATGCCTAAGTCAGTATTCTTCTAGAGAGATAAAGCTAGAGAGATGTCAGAGCTAGATTATCCAAATGGCCAAGATCCTCAAATGAGTTGTGAAGGTGGGGTATTTATAGGCAACGGTGTCATTAAGGTGGCTTAATGACATCGTTAGCCTTTAAACGCAATTAATTAACATTTAAGCACATAATTAAAACCTTAGGATTCGGAGAAGGTAGGCGGCGTGAACCGAGTGTGGGTGTCCGAAAATGGCGCAGGGGTCCTTGGGGGAGGAGAAATCCGACCCCCAAGGGTAGGGGTTGGGTGAGGGCACCCAACCCCTCCTAGGGAGGATGGGGTTGGCCGACCCCATCCCTCCTAGGAGAGATCGGGTTGGCCGACCCGATCTCTCCTAGGAGAGATCGGGTTGGTCCACCCGATCTCCCCTAGGAGAGATCGGGTTGGCTGACCCGATCTCTCCTAGGGGGGGTCGGGTGTGGCCACCCAACCTCACCTAGGTGAGTTTGCCTCGGCCGGACGGGCGCTCCGGCCTCGTCCGAGCCGTTGATGTGTTCGCGAAGTGTTCGGGTTGAAGTTTCGATTTACAACCGTTAATGGGACGATAAAAATACAACGGTTTGGAAGTCAACGGGTTCGAATTGGGCGTATATCCATCAGCACTAATCATGGATGTGTTCGCTATGTACATGACAAGTGCGATGATAACGATGTTTATGATACGATGATGTTTTATTAATAACGGAATCATGCGATCAATCATATGATGATGAAAATATGGATCATGCCTTAAGATAAACTAGATGATCGTAATTAAATCATGGGTACGTAGCATGTGAGCAGGATTGCATATAACGCGTCATGAAGTGTCATATGTTGTAATAATGATGTAAACATGCTTAGTCATGATACTAAAGACTTATAGAGAAATAGAAACGAATTTATGACTTATCTAAGAGTGTGAACACTATTAGGGAAAATAGGAGAGAGAATACCCATTTGTTAAACCTCCATCCTTAATAGTTTCAAGATCCTCTCTTTTCTTGAAGAAGAAGAAACTTTTGGAGAAGCCAATTTTGGGGCTAAGCACATTTGAAGACCGAGCAATTTTGGGGGCAGCCATACAAAGGACATCACCGGAGGAATTCCGGAAGAGGAGGGACAACTACAACACAGCTCACGGCGGCGCGTGGCGGGCTGGCGGCGACGCGTGGGTCTCAGGCGGTGGCGGGTGACCTCTAGCGGCGGTGGTCGGCTTTCCGGGGTCGTCTCGTGGTGTCGAGTCTAATTTTGGGTATGGCTGGACACTTTGCAACTTTGTTTAAGTTTAATTTGATCTTGATTGCCTCTTGAATTTGGTTAATCTAGGATGCACACGGTGTTTGTTAAAATTCCCAAAAGAAATTAGTTTTCCAAATTGGCCAATATTTTGGCTAAGTGCTGAAAATTCATAATCATGATAGTAAGTACTAGTACTCTCCTCATGTATAGTGATCATTGTTGACATGATGCACCATGGCGTAGATAGCATCAAGACATGCTCAATGTTGATTGTTGATAGTTGATAATCGCTCGTTGTTATCTCCTTCATGATGAAACACTTAAAAAATATTTCTTGATGATTGATGTTTATTACTTGCCATATGCCGTCAGTCATGTGTCGTCTGTCGTCTGCTATCGTAGTTGAACACTTAGAAATATTTCTTGATAGTCGACACCTCGTCATATGTCGACTGCTGACGTAGCAAAATACTTAGAAATATTTCTTGATAGTTGACACCTCGTCATATGTCAACTGCTGACATAGAAAAATACTTAGAAATATTTCTTGATAGTCGACACCTCGCCATGTATCGTCTGCTGACATAGGAAAATATTATCTAAGTTTTTTTTATCATGAAGGAGATAACAATGATCAATTATCAACTATCAACAATCAACATCAAGCATGTTCGAACACTATATACATCATGGTGCAACATGTTGACAATGATCACCGTACATGAGGGGAGTATTACTACTTACAATCATGTTAATAAATTTTCAGCACTTAGCCAAAATTTTGGCCAATTAGGGTGACTAACATTTTTTAGGAATTTTAAAAAACACCTTGTGTGCATTCTAGAGTAATCAATTTCAAGAGACAATCAAGGTCAAATTGAGCCGAAACGAAGTTGCAAATAGTCCAGCCATACCCGAAATTGGATTCACCACCACAAGACGATGCCGGAGAGCCGTCCATCGCCGCCGGGAAACTCCCGCTGCTGCCGATTAGCCACGCGTCACCACCCTCAGTCACGCGCCACCGTGCTCCGTCGCGCCGTGGCATCCTCCTCCTGCCGGAAATCTCGCCGGTGGTGATGGTGTGATGGCTGCCCGGGAATTGCTTGGTCTTCAAATATTGGCCTCCAAATTTTCCACTCCAAAGTTTCTTCTTCTCCAAGAAATGAGAGAGCTCCTAAAAACTATTAAGTGTGGAGGTTTATGAAAATTATCTCTCATATTTCCACTAATAGTGTTTGATCCTATGGGTAATCCTTGACCCCTCTCTATTTTCTACAAGTCTTTAGTGGCATGACTAAGTGATTTTACATCCTTGTTACAATGCACGTCATTTTTAGACTCGACATGGGCAACCATACTCATGTGTTATATGTACACATGATTTATTTATCTTAAACCATGATCCATGTGTTCATCATCGCATAGTCGACTGCATGATCTTATTATTAATAACACGTCATCGCATCATGCACACCTATATCATCACACTCGTCATGTACGTGTCAGATACGTCCGTAGCTAACACATTCATGATTAGTATATTCTTATGCATGTCAACACCCATGAACATGATTACATAAATTTATAACTCATCACATATATTCGTCGTATATATATATATGCATAACTCTTACACTAATCCTGTCAGCAGATATCAAATACTCGCCAAGAAAAATAATGTTAGGTGAAATCAAGGCCCGCGTGCCCAACCGACAACAAACCATCGCCTGAGGTCAGCATCAGGCCCAAATTGGACATGTATCCTATCTTAAAATAGAGTCAATCAAGGGTCAAGCCATTATTTGACTCGGGGGCCAGTGATGGATATATGCCCAATTCGGGTTCGTATTTACATTCCGGACTTCACAAACACGTCAAAATTACGTAAACCGTCAAAACACGCTCCCGAGGTTTAAAACGGTCCGGACGCGCGACACACGCGTCCGGACCGGACCTCTGGATTGCCTATGCAATCCAGACACCTCCAGATTGCCCTAGACGACCCTGATCACGCCAGGGTCGATCGAACCCAATGTGAGCCGAGTCGTCGTCTACATCGCGTGTATCCCATTTGTGTCCTAACACCAAATTAGAGTTTTCTAATAGCCAACTTCAATCAAACCAGACGACGGTTCATATTTTTCCTTTAAACCGGCGTCAAACCGCACAAAAACCGGGATCGGTTCTTAGGTTGCCTATAAATAGGAAGCCTAGGCAATCCATTTTCATTTACATTAACTGGAGATTGGCTTTAGAGTTCTGACTTCTCTCTAGCTTTCTCTCTCTAGAATACTCATTTAAGCATCGGAGAGGGCTCAACCGGCACCACCCCCCTCCGTGCTGGTTATTGCCCTTGTGTGCAGGTTCGGACGACGAGCGTGAAGTCAGGAGCGCAAGTTGAATGACCGAACACAGCGAACAAAGCGAAGATTCGTCAAGTCCGTGACATCAAGCGGGTTTGGACGAAACATATGGTATTTGATGGCATCGTTAAAGCTTCATACATCATTACTTGCTAGCTCATGTTTTTTATATGTACATCATTTGTTTCTTATTTTTATAGGGTCCTAGATGTCAAATTGTAGAATAATAATTCATTTCCGTAAGGCCTGTAAAGGTTAATGTGTCTATACCAGTGATATCAGAACCGAACCGGCGGTTCGACCGGGTTCGGACTGGAACCGGAGGCCCTCCGGTCCGGTTCAGCCATTTCCGGACGATGTTGCTGAACCCGATTCGATAGCCGGTTTTTTAGCGAACCGACCGGTTTTGATAGAACCGGCCGGTTCTGAGTTTTCTAAAAAAAAGGATCTCAGGTTTTTATTAGCGCCGCACATACTGAATTGAATTAGGTCTCAATCTTCTCAGTTTCTCACAACTTCACAGAGAGCTCAGCACGAAGATTGGAAGAACAGAGAGGAGAGGCGGAGCCAAGGGACTCCGTGGCCGCCGCTGAGGAGTCGTCCGCCTTCCGTCGCCGTCCGCCTTCCGTCATCGTCCGCCTTTCGTCGATGTAGTGACTCGCCCAGGTAAGCTTCCAGAATTTGATATTAGTAATTAGTAACTGGATTTGCTGCTGCTCGGTTTCAATTAACTTGAGTCTTTATTCAATGTTATGTTGTGTTATGTGTTCAAGACTTTGAAGTTTGAGTTTGTTGTGTTGGAGTTTGTTATGTTTGAGTTTGGAACTTGGAATTTGTTGTGTTTGTAGTATTGTATTTGAGTTTGAGACTTTGAGTCTTCATGGAGTTTGTTATTATGGAGTTTGAGAGATTGAATGTTCAAGTTTTATATAGGTTTATGCTGCAATAATGCAGAAAAAATCGGACTACAACAGAAGCAGGCTAGCAGCATCGTTCTGTCAAAGTAGTAGGTTTTCTGCATCTGAACCGGGTTCGGACCGGTGAACCGGCAACCGGTGGCCTTGCCGGTCCGATGGCCGGTCCGGTCCTGATAACACTGGTCTATACTACTATTTTTCCATTCTTATGGTCGAGTGATGTTTGAACTCAAGACACTTAGTTTATGTATGAAAATTTGGTCTAGCATAACATGTTATATATAGTTTCCACATGTACATATTTCTACTTCCCTTAACAAATACATCTAATTTAAACGGAATCACACATGTATTGATTACATGATAAGATAAATAGATAGCAATTTGTTCGACTGCTCAACGTTAGTTAGCAATTCGTACTTTTTAACAAACATCAGTTATATCCATTTGTTTGATTGTGGGACATCAGCTATAGATTTACACATTTATATTCATTAATTATATGTTAGATGCGTAAAAAACGTCCAAATAAAATTGAAAATTTAACATAGTAATTTATCCACTTAAATAAGTAATAGTAAATTGTTCGAAAAATTTGTTAGAGAATTTTATAATCAACCGTACATTATAGATTTATTTTTTCATTTCTTAATTATATATATATATTACTTAAATTTGTAATATTGCGATGTCGATGCATGTACACAAATAGTTACTAGAATTGATGCGCCGAGGTCTTACTTTATGTCGGCCGACAAGACCTGTTAATTATTAATAATAATATATAATAATCAGTGAGAATAAAGTCGGTAGTAATCCATTGGATATGTAGATAGACATGGAATGAGCAAGCAAGCAAGCAGTGTAACACGGAGATTCCACGAGCACAACACGTCTCACTAAAGCAATCAAAGTCTAACATGACACGTGTCAGCACTATTTCTAACCTGACCTCACACTATTTCTCATCGTTCTTTCTATAAAAGGAATCCAGTCTTCTTCTCAGAAATGAAACCCTAACTAGATTTGTTTATTACATACATTACAAGTTAAAAAAAAAAAAGAAAAAGAGGACGATATGGATCTTCTAAATAAGGCCAAGGATTACATCACGGAGAAGGTGGCTGACGTACCTAAGCCGGAGCCGACGATCAACAACGTGGATCTGAAGGAGGTAACCAGAGAGAGCGTCGAGTACAAGGCCGACATGTCGGTGAAGAATCCGTACAGCCATTCAATTCCGATCTGCGAGATCTCGTACTCCCTTAAGAGCAACGGCAATGAAATCGCGTCGGGGAAGATGGCTGATCCAGGTTCACTCAAGGCGAGCGATACCACCGGATTGCAAGTGCCGGTGAAGGTGCCGTACAGCATACTCATGACTCTGGCTAAGGATATCGGATCGGATTGGGATATTGACTACCAATTGGATCTTGGATTCACGGTTGATCTCCCCATCATCGGCGAATTCACCATTCCCGTGTGCAGCAAGGGCGAGATCAGGCTCCCTTCCTTTTCAGACTTCTTCTAATTGATGCTATTCAATAATATCGTACTCTCCCTCCGATCATCATCATCTGCTTAATTTACGTTACTTTACTTGATCGTCTTCCAGTGTGTTTCAAATTAAGCGTGCGTGTATCAGTCGGTTGATTACTTTTAGACCTGTTACGAGTGTTTGCCAAAAAAAGGAGAGTTATGATGAGAGGTTATATTAATTTTGTGAATTAATAATTCTAAAACGAATCAAGTTGGATGTGAATTTCAATATTTGGTAAATTAAATAGAGAATATAAATATGGGAAGAAATAGAATAATATGGAAATGAAAGTAGTCATTTTTAAAATATGGAATGAAATTATTAATCAAGAAATATAAATATGGATATGGAATGAAATATAGGGATATATTAATATATAGAAGGATAATATGGCCAAATAAAATATATAGTAAAATAATTATTTCTTTTAAAAGTGAAATTGGAAAATTGTTTATATATTTTTTATAGTAAAAATTATATATTATTAAATATCATAGCCATTTATAAAATTAATTAATAAGGCTAATTTCTCTACTACTTTTCCCACTATGGATTCCTCTCCATTTACTGCTACTACTCCTACAGTTTCTACCCGACCACCTAATGTCCGCCACCACCGCGGCGCCCTCCCCCAACCTCTCTAACTTTGGTCTTGGCTACGCCATATCCATCGCCTTCGGCTTCCTTGTCCTCCTCTCCTCCCTCCTCCTCGCCTTGTACATATGCTGCCGCTCCTCCCTCCGCCGTCGCCTCCTCCATAGCTCGGATAACCCTGCGGCCTACGGCACCTCCTCTCCTGACGGCGGCATAATTCTCCCGCGCATCATCTTCGTGGCCGAGGGAGACGGAGAATTTGGAAACGACGCCGATCAGAACCTCACAGTGGGCCTCGACCAGAGCGCGATCAATTCGTATCCCAAATTCCCGTTCACAAAGAAGACGGCGGGTGGTGAAAGCACGACCTGCTCCATATGTCTGTGCGAGTACAAGGAGTCTGAGATGCTTAGGATGATGCCATATTGTCGACACTGCTTCCATCTTCTCTGCCTTGACGCGTGGCTCAAGCTCAACGGCTCCTGTCCGGTTTGCCGCAACTCTCCGCTGCCGACACCGTTGTCCACGCCTCTGTCCGAGGTTGTGCCGCTCTCCCAATACGGCGAGGACCGCCGGCAGAGGCGCTGACATACAGATGCCCTTGATTTTTTTTTTTTTTTTTTGTAGTCTCCAGATTTTGTATCTGATTGATTGAAACCGATAGATTCTTCAATTTTAGAATATATTTTTTTTTTGCCAAAAGTCAACTTTAGAATTAGATCCGGTCGTTGGGGATTGGAGGTTTTTTTTGTTTTTTCCTTCTTTCATCCATTCAAAAAATAAGAAAAATAATAGTTTAATATATCTGTTGTATACCAAAGGGCAAAGATAAGACACGCAAGGAAGCAAAACCAAATTATTAAATAGTATATGCCGTAATGGGTAGTATTATGATCGATGAGAACAATGTCTCTGTAATATCCACGCACAGTCCACACCACAGACGCTGTCAGCTCAATTCTAACAATTACATTACAACAAACAAAAGAATATGGCCATATCCTAGGACTGAGGAACTGCAAATATATACCCCACAATGATAATAATAATAATTACAATGAAAACACAGGTATGATATATATCAACTGTTTTTCAGTACCTAGGGGAAGGTCTCGGTCTGTCCATCCAGGATGTGCTATTATCAGAGGAAGAAAGCGGCACTGTGGAGAACTCTGAGCTATACGGTTCATAAACCCGGCTGTTACCATGCAAAATTGGTGGCTTTGGCTCTTGGTTTGACAAACTATGTCTTGAAAAACTGGGAGCTATGCTGCTGCTTGTTCTACTATTATCAGGAAATGGCGAGTTTGCTCCAGAATTTGTGGCCTTTCCACTATTACTACTTGCTGTATCAACAACAACTGCTGTTGGATCCTCCCCATTCTCGCCACGGTGGTTTCTCCTTTCTTTTTCATCCGTCTCTTTGAGAAGAAAATCGACCCAAAGATCTGCAATTGACTGAAAGCACCCAAACAAAAAAGTAAGTTTCATTTACACTTCAGTCTAAAATACTATGCCCCGAACCCGAGTTTAGTTTAAAAGAAATATTAAGTCTTAGCAGTACCTGGTTTTCTGAGGCCATACTATTATTAGCATTCAGGGGTTCACCAGAGCCTCCACCCATAATACCACCAACAACCCGACCTGGGAAACCTAAAACCCCCCTGACAACACCTTTCCCTCCTGCACCTTGTTGTGCAGCACCAATCCTTTGTTTTTCCTCATCCGAAAACCCTAACATCCGCACCATTAGGTCCACCACCTGATGAATAAACCCAAATACAGTGAGTGCTTGGAATTAGACCATAAGACACGTGACTGAGTAGAGGAAACCTAAATATACCTCTTTGCTGTGATTTCTTTGGAAATATGTCACCAATAACTTGATCACAATTCGTCTGTAAAAAGATTTCAATTTCAGTTGTGCATTTTGAATCTTCAAAAAAACGATCTTCATTAATGTAGCAGCTGAAAGTTCCATTTTGTTAGAAGAGAAGTCACTATCATATTCACAACTACATGGTGTCCTATTCAGTAACCTTGTCCTACACGTGTAAATGATCAAATTATGGCTGCAATTGTGTTTAGTACTCAACAACAATCTGATTAAACTAGGCCCTAAGCTACCAGTTGTTTGAAGAAAAAATAATGGACAGCGTGAACTCTTTTTACCCAACAAACAGTTTTACATGCATGAAATGCCTTTACCTATAACACAATTTACTTGAAATAAATCCTCAGATTATATCCTCCACATTTCATAGAAAAAACAATTTCAATGAAAAGATTGAAAGCTTGCAAACCTGTCAACAAGGAAGTCAGAATCCACGGACATTCTGTTGAGTCTTGTCATACTCTGCTCAAGTGCACGTCGCAGTTTGGTATTGTCCTCTTCAAGCTTATTTACTCTCTTACTCGCTTCTGCTAATGCGTGCTCAGTCTGAGATAGTTTAGCCAAAGTTTCTTCATTCTCCCTTTTGAGTGATTCTTCCTGCTTATCTGCACCCTATTATGAACATAGAATAAGGTAAATAGCAAGACAACAATTTCAGAGGTGTCACTATGGTTGAATCATGTCTTTGCTAAATTATCAGGACAAAAAGTACATTATCAATGAACAATTGAGAAAAATAACTATCTGAATCAAAATGGGCCTTCAATTAGGTCTCTTATGCTAGCATAGAAATATTTACCAGATAAGTTCAGCATACACCACTTTGTAGCAATATGGAGTTCAACTTCAAACTGGTGTGAAGCAAAAATTACAAAATGTAGATGGGAGTGGGACATACCTTTAGAAGCTCCGAAAATTTAGCCAACTCCTCTCTTGCCAGAGTTAAATCTCTTTCCAGACGTTCCTACACATTCATACACAGAAACACAGCAATAAGTACATCCCAGTATTTTTCTAGCAGAACACTACCTTCAGCCAAGATAGAGAGGTGTCTTACCTTGGCTTCAATTTCAGCATAATATTGACCCAAAGCAGTTTGAAGGTTTCGCAGTTCAACATTTTTGGCATCTATGGTATTCACACAACTTCCAAGTTTCCTGTTCAGCTCGCTAATAGTCTCATTACACTTCTGAATCTCATCGTTATTGCTCATCCTTACTTCATCCTGGGTTGCTATAGCCTGCTTCAGGGCTTTCTCCAAGTGTAAGATCTTGGTTTTCAGGTGTTCATTATTTTCTCGGAGGTCTTCAATGATTTTGCTGTCTTGATCCATCTTCTCTGATTCTTCAGACTCCTAGAAAGGATTAGAATGTTATAAATCTTTAGTTCCAGCTGCAAGTAAAAACATTGATTTCGGACTGATAAATGAGAATGACAAACTAAGGATCAGGTTTCTATTTATTTCTTAGATCATGCATGGTGATGATGATGCTCACGCGATACAAACAGTTAAATATAAGTGATTACCTTATCAAGCAAGTGCTGTTTGAGACGATTCAGTTCTTTCTTGGCTTTATCTCTTTCTCGGCGTGCTTCCTCCAAAGACTTCTCCAACTTAATAATAGATTGTAATTCCTCTCTCCCAGAAGAAGTTGCGGATAATCCTAACTCCTGTGTAGGAATATATTTAATGAATTGAGGACAAGGCAACCAAGCTAAATTAGCACCACTTGAATGGAAGCAATTTGAAAGTACAGGTTCCAACAGAACAATCACCTGATTAAGATTACTTGAGGGTCCTTTGTCAGATGAAACGTCCCTCTTACTCCTCGAGGCAGTATGGAGGTCATTTCTCTCAGTCTAAAATTGCCACAATCTTTCATAGTTAGAAAAGGGAAAGAACACTGAGGTAGACATTATTCTAGAGATAAACTTGACTGCTGCAACAATCACAGACCTGAAGGATGCTATTTTCCTTTTTCAGATTGTCAATTGCTCTTTTCAAGCTCCCCATATCAGATTCACCATCAGCTCTATTCTCTTTCAACAATATGATTTCAGATGTTTTTTCATTCAGTTCTTTCCGCATTTGAATAATCTCCACTGAGTTCTGCCAACGGAGTCAGTTTTCACCACAATGAATTAATCAGAAACCTCCAACTGAATCAATTATGACTGAATTAATAAAACACAACAATATTAGAAAATAAAAGACAGCAGTATTGACTTCACAATTCGTTTGCACTTGCACAATAACAGCATTCAAAGCATCCAGCTGAAGTTTAAGTTTAAAAGGACCACACCATTTGAAACCAAAACTTCTACACTCACGTTTTCTTTCGCTGCTTGAAGTGATTTAAGCTGATCCTGTAAAGTTCCATTTAATTTTTGCTCCTCTAGAGATCAGAAAATTGTATCAGTATAGAAGTGAGAGGCACATAGTTACGATAAGTAAGAGTTCAACCAAACCTTGCAGTGTAGACTGGATAGAATTTATCTTCCTGCGCTCCCTCTCAAGTTCCATCTTAAGTTCTCTTATTTGTATATCATGTTTCACTTGTTGTGCTGCTAGAGACCGGTTCTTCTCCTCTAGTAAATCTGCAAATTCCTAGAAAGCATTCGATTTTTCTGTTAGGTTGATAATTTCGGAGGATCTTTTAAACTAAAGCATCTGAAATGAAAGAATGATGCACCCTCATAAAAGTCTCATGCAGTAAAAAACAATCAGAGAATAATAGGAGGAAATGAAGTTGTACCTTCTCCTTCTCTTGAATATGCAAATGAGCAGTCTCTCTAGTTCCACTGGTTATGATATCCTGCTTAGGGACAACACCATTACTAAAACCAGAAGAACGATTTTTCAGTTGACTTGCAATTTTGAGCTGACGGCTGGGTGATTGATCACCATTTTCCTAGATCCATTAACCAGTGTCAGCGAGAGCATAGCTAGAACGGAAAACATTGCAGAAAAACATTACAAGTAACACGTAGCTTGAACTCTCTTAAGAACCATAGTGGAAAATTAAATAGATCAAGTCACATTGTTGCATGAGCCCTTCAAGTAACCTTCAATATGACAAAGAAAAAGCAGCAAATTCTGGAAAAACCTCAGCTATTATAACCTACTTTCAGCGCATTTGAAGTGTTTGTTGATGCTCTGAGATTTTCTTTGAACCCATTCAGAGCTGAAGTTGTAGAATCCAGGTTTTGTTTCAACGCCCCATTCTCCTTGTTTAATCTAGAGATTTGGTCCTATGGAAATAACAGTCAGTTAAGAAAGGAAAATATCTAAAATGCTGCAAACCTGTAGACAACAAACCTAATTTCTACATTTCACAAAGGGAATGGGATACATGATATAAAATAAAATAAAGAACCATTAAGTATGACTAGTGTAGTTGAAGAAGCATCATATTTGTAATTCCGCATATTTAGTCATTTTACTCATAATCCAATGATACGGCTACAAGCAGCAATATCTCAAAGCCGAAAAACAATGGCACGTCTACATGATTGCACATACAAGAGAACAAGACATTCTGCCAAATGAACGCCTAAGAAATTTGAAATACCTCTTTATCATTTAATAATGCTGCATAATTTACTGATAGTGCTTTTATTTCTGCCTCAGATTCCTGAAGCCTCTTTATTTCTGCTTTGTATGGCTCAATCTGCAAGGACCACATATCAATTCCATTACCAAGAGAAACGAAAAGAATATCATCAAGCAAAATTCATATTTTACACAGATTTTTTCACACAGAAACTCAGGATAAGAAATATGAACAATCCATGAAAAAAAAAAAAAAAAAAAAAAGCAAAAAGAACCAGAAGGTGCATTCATAGCAAAACCAAATTTTACACACCTCAAGCATATTACATAGGCTAATCGCAGAAATAGATCATCCTGAAATTAAGTCTAGAGTAAGAGAAAACAATCAAACATCAAAGGTTTCTAAAGAAGAAAAAACAGCTGAGTAACAACTTAATTAAATTATCATTGCAGGCTGTGCCTTGATTTGCTTGTACAAAGTGGAAGGTAACAGACGACATGTATCGGTTTGGTTTTTCTCTAGGACAGACAGATATGGACAATCAAAGAATAACAAGGCAGAATCTATTTGAGTTCAGCATGAACAGAGTTGGCAAGCTTTACAATGAACTCTTAATCACTGATAGAAGGCAGATGTGGATTCAATGGAGAGAGATACCTCCAGATTGTAAGCAGAAGTAAGTCCATTCATCATTGGAGTTGGAGAAACGGAGGTTGAATGAGCGAAGCTATGTGAATTTCTCCGATCAGAGAAGGAAGAATCTTCTCCATTGGCTTCACCAAAGATGTCGAGCTCATCATCATCATCTTCGTGCACGCCCAGGGCGATTTTGTGTAGATTCTCTCTCCAATTTGCAACGGGACTCACCATCGTTGGGCAAACAAGAGGAAGAGAGTCTCTGTATACAGGTATTGGCGCGTGCACGAAGATAAGGCGGCAGTGATCGCGGGAGTGGCCGGATCGAGACTGGAGATTGAATGATAAACAAAGGGTATGATTCTGGAGAAATAACAAGAGAAGGAGAAGGAGAAGAAGAAGGTGATGGTAGATGTGAGAAAATTACACGTTATAAGATTGTTGTTTAAGGATGCAACTTAGTTACGAGTGGAGGTTTCTGGCCAATCCCACGTGTCTCTCTTCTACCTTGGGCTTACTATTCATTTTATAGTTAACATAAAAATAAATTGGTTATATTGTAAGATTGAGCCCATCTCTTAAGTGGGCCGATTATAGGCCGTGAGCAGAGAGAAGAAATTGCAGGTTCCTTCCTACCTTGTTCACCTTCCCTCGGAAGTTAAGACATCATCCTTCATTTGGAGGTTGTAGCTGTACTATAGGGTTTTGGTTCAATGAGGCGCCGCTTTAGCTATGAACATTTCTGGGTTTCGCTATTTGAAGAATCCATAACAAGGAAATCGTTGATTGCGGGATAATATCTCTCAAAATGAATATTCAATTTCTGGTTCGTATTCACTGAGCGTCATTTTATTTTTATTCATTACCGATATTAGAGATATACCCTAGATATTAGGAGATGTAATCTTAGAATATATATATTTAGTATTAGAGATATACCCTAGATATTAGGAGAGGTAATCTTAAAATAAATATATATATATATATATATTATTTCTATCTACACTATCTATATCTCCTATATATCTACTAGTATTGTATTATATATATGTACCAAGTTTCATGTAATCAATTCAAGTCAATATACAATTTACATTCTATTATATGGTATCAGAGCCTTAAACCTCTCTTCATCCACACAAAAAAAATCAATCTTTCTTGCCTAGAGTCAATTCCTCCCATCATTGGAGATTTGTCAAAGATAAGATCTCTTAGTAATCCAACGTCGTTACTATGTCAAACAGTATCATTCCTATTGGTTCCTCTCGCAAGGACTTGGTGACGATCAATGTCGCACAGCTTCCAATCAAACTCAACCCCGACAACTTTGCAACGTGGCGTGCTCAGTTTCAAACCTTGCTCGGTGGCCTCGATCTTCTAGAGTTCCTTGATGGAAGTTATCCCTGTCCGGATGCTCAAATTCCCGGTGCAGATGGTGTTACCAAGGTATCTAATCCTCAATTCATACTTTGGAAACGACAAGATCTATTATTGCTTCATGCTATCATGACTTCCCTAACGGAGCGACCCATGTCACTCATTGCTGCTGTCACTACCTCACAAGAAGCATGGAACAAGCTTGCCCGTGCCTATGCGAGTCGATCTCGTTCCCGTCTATTGTCGCTTAAGGAACGGCTGGCCACACTAAAAAAAGGGGGACCGTTCTGTCTCCAATTATCTGCAAAACATCAAAACATCAAAATCGTTCTCGAGTCGGTTCCTTTTTGTCAGGAACCGTTACCGCCTGGGTTTGTTTCCAGTAGGCTATGAAGGCCTCCATTATCTCCTGAGGGACAGCTGGAGGGACTTTTCTCGCCTCTTCCTGATTTGGTAGTGACTTGGAATGGCTAAGATCCTCTTCGCCACAAGTACCATTAGCTTAGGGCACTGGTGGGTCTTCTTCTGGTGTGGGTCTTGAGGTGGTAGGACTTGCTTAAGTTTTTCCCATCTCCTCAACCACGGGGTTTGGCATCTTGTTCTTCTCGGAGGCCATGACTTTTTGATCTGTTTCCCACAGACAGCACCAAATGTTGGGATCAAAATGACGTGGCTCTAGAACTTCGGGTAATGGACTTCGGATCTCGTCGGGGGCTAGCTCACTCAGGTATCTTTCTTGACCTCGTGGGTACTTAGTTTCCTTTGGTGGCTTTGTGCTGGGCGAGGACCTGAAAAGAGGTGGGGAAGGCCCCTGATTCCACTCTGAAGCTTAAGTCTGTAATGGATATCGAGAGAAGACTGTAAAGTATATGATAGAACTTAGGTTAGATAATGAAAGTGAACACCTATTTATAGGGAGACATTGCCGACTTTTAGTGGCGGCTACCCTCTTGGGAGGGTTTCTATCCTGAGTCGGCATAAGAAGGTGACAAGCAGTGTAGCCAGCTGATACCACTTCCTTAAGAGGAAGGTTTCGTGGTATAGAGGGTGGCGAGCAGGTCGCCAGCTGGTGCCTCTTTCTTCAAAGGGAAGTCTTCCTAGAGGCGGCGAGCAGGTCTCCAATTGTCATTTCCTTAAGAGGGAAGGTTTCCTCTAAATATCTGGTGGTCAACTCGAATCGTAATTTAGTAGGGAAGCTTTGGTCCTCGACTCGACTTACACTTCAGGAGAGGAGCCTTGAATGACTTTCTCGCATTGTCCTTTGTTATCTGGTGGGTGGACTTCTGTTTGTAGGGTAGTCGACCATTCCTATTTGTCTTCTTATTCCGGACTTGTATGGTCGATCATACGTTCTTTTGAGAACTCGACCTTTACTTTGTCGACTCGTACTAGGCTGCCTCGAATCATATCCAACACGTGTCATACATGAAACTTCCACATCAAACATGCATATTTGTCGACTGGTTTTTGTTTTTAAATTTTTTTTAAAATATTAGGGGCTGAGTTGCGATTCATGTTAATAGTCAATCATGCGAATTTCTATACATGGATCTTAGGCAATTGCAACCATCATAGCATGTCTATCCTAGTGCGCAAACCATATATTTAACCAGGGCTATGCCCCCAACTTGCAATTTCCAGCTAGCTTCACATAGTCAAGACGAAAGTTCTAATAAATATACGTGACGTAAAGTAAACAATTGCAATTCAGCCCTCTAATCATACCAGTCACAAAATCATGCATTTCCGAGATCCATCCCCATAATCGAAACTAGGCATTAAGGTTTAATTAAACATGAAATTTTAAACCTTCGAGCACCGTGTATACTATTTTAAAGTTCGAAAACATTTGGATTTTAAAATTTGACCATCCCATTTTATTAATTAACTTGAATTCGCTTTTGAAAAATCTGGTTCGGTTCAGTCAATTTCGGTTCGGTCTGGTACGGTTCGGTTCCATAAATCTGATTCGGGTTCGGGCCGGATTTATTTAAAATCTGGTTTGGTCCAAACCGGTTCAATAAAATAGGATTTCGGTTCAACACTCAAAACCGGTCGGTTATATATCTATAAGATATAAATCAATCAACAATATATATATATATATATATATATATATATATATATATATATATATATATATATATATATATATATATTTATTGTCAATATCTTTAATAGGGAAACAAATATACTGACAATATCTTTTCTTAATCTTTAAGGTAACTAAATCTATCAATAATATCTTTATCCCTATAAATTAGCTAGATATATTGATAGTTATATATATTTCTATATATTAATGTGAATCTATCCATATATTTCCAATTATAGATATATTGTTACCTTTAATAAAAATTAAAATATGGTAAATAATATTATATGTATATATTTCGGCCGAATTATTTAAACTTGGGGCCTAAGAAATTAAAAAAATTTACCTAGCAATTTCCCTAGGGTTCGGCCGAAACACAAATTGGAAACAAGTGGTCAAATTTCAAGATCAAATTTTACTAATGTCTACAGTCCAATGTTTCATTTTGATAAAAGTCACGTTTATCATGAAGATCATGAACATCAAATTTTACTAAGAACATCATGAAAATTTCGGCACCAACAATTGTTAAAATCAGAAATTTTAAATTTGTTTACTACTTGAAATTTCGGCCAACATGTTTAAAATCAAGAACATCAATTTATCAAAATCATGAACTCCTAACACAGGCTCTGATATCACTGTTAGATTACGGGGCTAAATACTACGGAAACTCAAATAGGGTACATGCTAGTAATCACAATTACGCAGCGGAAGATGTGCACATACCTTAAACGCTTTCCGTAGTCCCAAGATCTTGCTGAGGGAGTTCTCGATCCACCGGACGGAACCCGTAGAGGTTCTTGTTAAGGAAGCCCTACGCGGTATAGTCAAAGCCTCTGATCGATTCTTGGTAGGGACATATCTCCGGGGTGTTTTGCTCAAAGAAAATTGGCACACCTTTGGTGAAGTGTAGGTTCGGCCGAAGTGGCTGATATTTAGGGAGGAGGAATTTCTCTCAAATTGCCACAAAGGAAGAATATCAATTACCCTAATAAAATCCCTAACACTCCCTTTTTATAGGAGGAGCAAAGTGGACAAAAGTCCACTTTGCCCTCTCACAAAATTCGGCCGGCCTAGTGTATAAGGGAGGCCCAATTTTGGGCCTCTCATGTCAATTGGGATTTGGGTCAAGCCCAATTTCCCTAATGTGACATTTACCCAATTGTCTCAGGTAACATATACTTATTAACGGGCTTCTATTTACGACGCCCTATCAACATATGTTAACACCACAACCACCCTTAAAATGGTTATATATACAGAGTGTTCCCGTGAATCTTCTGAGGCCGGAAAATTATTTGAAAGGGTCACAGCCACCCTTAAAATGGCTACATATAAAGAGTGAATTCTCATAAATTTGGTGAGTGTGAGAAATATTTGAAAGAGCCACAGCCACCCTCCAAACGACTACAAGTTAAAGCACTCTCATATCGGATACGAGAAATAAAGGGCCACAGCCACCCTCTAAATGACTACAAATCAAAATAGCTCCCGCAACATTGAAGACGGTGAGGAAAGGGTCAAAGGCACCCTCCAAACGGAAACAAATACTCCTGCATCGAGGCGGAAAATAAAATATGGGTAATAGCCGCCGTTTAATCGGCTACCAAATAAAGAGTGCTTCCGCTGGGTTGAAAACCCGACAAAATCTGGAAATGAGGGGCATACTTGCAAATTCAGAAATTGCAATCATGGCAAAAGGAGAGGATAAATTCCCGATGGACTGAAAACCTCAAGAGGCAGTCCATGCAAAAATTAGGGAAACCGAGAGGCACAATCGAAAATATTTCAAAACCGACTGTGGCAAAAGAATAGAATAGAGAAATTAAAAAAGAAAAAGAAAGAAAGATCCCGCTAAGTTGTCGCACCATGCGCAATTTATGCAAACATTAGGGATAAACATTCACGCGCATGTGTATTTTCTAGAACACAGCGCCTTCTAAGTCAACTTCACGGCAAGCGGGACGGTTATAGTCTGCTCTCGCAAGTCACCATTCAAAGATGACTAGGAATGTTACAGTTTGTTATACAAGTCAATCGGCAATCGGGATCTGTATTTTTCCAGCTTTCCAAGAGTCACAACCAGATGATCAGAGTCTTTGATGTTCAGCCTCCGCAAATCACAACCGACAATCAGGACTTGAAGTTTTCCAGTTTTCTGAGAGTCACAACCCGAAAAAAGGAGCCTTTGGTGTTCAGCCTACGTGAGTCACAACCGACTATCAGGATCTGAAGTTTTCCAGCTTTCTGAGAGTCACAACCCGACGAACAGAGCCTTCAGTATTCAGCCTTCGCAAGTCACAAACCGACAATCAGGATCTGAAGTTTTCTAGCTTTCTTAGAGTCACCCCTGACGAACGAAACCTTAGTATTAAGCCTTCGCAAGTCACGCCGCCAGTGGCACATCTCCAATGGACGCCACTAGAGGCTCTTCTCCGACGGACGCCACTAGAAGGCTCTTCTCCGACATACGCCACTTGAGGCTTTTCCTTATCCCTCGCCACTGGAGGCATCGTCGATTAAGGTTTTACATTATTGCACGCCACTGGAAGCTTTTCCTTGTCGCTCGCCACGAGCATCATCGATTGAGGTTTTTCTTTTCCGCGCGCCACTGGAGACTTTTCGTTACTGCACGCCACTGGAGGCTTTTCTTTTCTGCACACCGCTGGAGGCTTTTCGTTACTACATGCCACTGGAGGCATTTCTTTACCGCACCGTCAACAGAGGAACCGTCGAATGAGGCTTTAATTTTCCGCATGACACTTGAGGCTTTTCGTTACTGCACGCCACTGGAGGCTCTACTTTTCCGTAACACCAACGGAAGCACCGCAGACGCGAGGCTCTACTTTTTCGCACTATCCGAAATAGGCCAGGAGCTCTCTTGAAGACTCGAAGACTCAAAAGAAAGACAGACTTCTCATCCAAAATTCGGTGTTTCCTTGTCTTTGGAAAAATCCTCTCGAACATGTTCTACGGGAATCCGCCCAAATAGGGACAAACTGTAAACACCTAATTATGGACCACGCGCGACACGCATGACGTGTGGTGCACCTAAATGAGGAAATCTCTAAATATGGCAAGTCGAGAAGTTTTCGGGAATGCTCCAGCGTATATTAGGACATTATACGTATTTATTATTAAGCATAAATCAGCGGTATTTATTTCCTTATTAGATTAGAATTTTTAGTATTTATTAGGAGAATAAATCATTGTAATTTTACTGCTTAATTAGTTCAAGCCTAGATTAGTATAAATAGGGGGTCTAATTCTACATTGTAAGGGGGACACAACATAAAATAATAAACATTTGGTCTCGAATTCTCTGCAAATTTCGTCTTCCAGTGCCAGATTTTTTTTTTTTGGTCTTCTCCTTCCCGTCTCCCGCCGGAGTTGCTGTCTGTCGATCGCCGCTCGGTTACTCCGCCTTGCCCTCGGCTCCGCGACCCACTCATCCCGTCAGTACGCCGTCCGTCCTAGCTCGCCCCGGCCATGACCGGATCGACCGCCCTTCCCGTTGTTCACCCGATCCCAACCGCCCTTCCCGTCGTTCGCCTGACGCCGGAAGCCTGTTAGTATATGGTGATAGGGCGTCGTAAATGGAAGCCCGTTAATATGTATATGTTACCTAAGACAATTGGGTAAATGTCAAATTAGGAAAATTGGGCTAGACCTAAATCCCAATTGACATGAGAGGCCCAAAATTGGGCCTCCCTTATACACTAGGCCTACCGAAATATAGTGAGTGGGCAAAGTGGAATTTTGTCCATTTTTCTCCTCCTATAAATAGGGAGTGTTGGGGGTTTTATTGTGTTGGATAATAACTAATCCTTTGTGATAATTTAAGAGAAAATCGTCCTCCCTTAAACACCTCGCATTCGGCTGAACCACCTCATTCACCAAGGGTGTGCCAATTTTCTTTGAGCAAACACTTTGAAGATCTGTCCCTGCCAAGAATCGATCAAAGGCTTTGCTATGGAGACTATACCGCAAAGGGCTTCCTTAACAAGAACCTCTACGGGTTCCGTCCGGTGGATCGAGAACTCCCTCAGCAAGATCTTGGGACTACGACAAGCGATTAAGGTATGTTCACATCTTCCGCTGCGTAATCGTGATTACTAGCATGTACCGTATTTAAGTTTCAGTAGTATTTAGCCCCTTAATCCAACAGTGGTATCAGAGCCTGTGTTAGGAGTTCATGATTTTAATAAATTGATGTTCTAAATTTTAACATGTTGGCCGAAATTTTAAATAGCGAAAATTTAAAATTTCCGATTTTTATAATTGTTGGTGCCGAAATCTTCATGATGTTCTTAGTAAAATTTGATGATCATGATCTTCAAGAAAAACGTGACTTTTATCAAAATCAAACATTGGATTGTAGATCATAGTAAAATTTGATCTTGAAATTTGACCACTTGTTTCTAATTTGACCACTTGGATCTCTGGGGTAAATTGCTCAAAGCAATTTGGCACCTCCTAGGCACTATGATATTCGGCCGAACCTGTAGGTGATAGGGGGAGGGATTTCTTTGGTCTCAACACTTAGGAGAAGAGAGTGATTAGCCTTAAAATAAATCATTGACAACCCCTATTTATAAAGGAGGTGGGGTAAATCCCAACTCCTTAAAAATCACAAGTTCGGCCGGCCTAGGTATTGAGGAGACCCAATTTTGGGCCTCTCAAGTCAATTGGGATTTTAGGCCTAGCCCAAAATCCCTAATGTGACATAACCCAATAACCTTAACTGTTGGTCGTATATTAAAGGGCTCCTATTATGGCGGCCCATTCACCAAATGCCAACAATCATGGCTTGGGAAACAGAAGGGTCGGCAACCCCCTTGTCTTTCAAGTTGCCACCTAAAGAAAAATCAAGAATCAGAAAACGACTATCTGAAAAGAAAAAGAAACAGAAGAGAAAGCTTTGGTACCTTCGGTGGCGGGATGTGAGCCCAAATCAACAATAGCGGCAACATCCTCCTGAAGCTCAGCGATTGAACTCCCAGCAACTACCTTCGCCTTCTTGTGAGTCTTAGCTTCACATTTCTTGGAAGAATGGTCGCGATTGGCAGCTCTTTTTGTCCTCACTTTCGGCGTCTTCTCCGAAGCCGGAGTATCTTCGACAAAAAGGAGCTTCCGAAGACGACTTGGGAATATCTTCGGCGATATCCATCGCCATAGTCTCTTGAGATAATGGGACCCCGGTCGCCGCCTGCTTACGAGCATGCCAAAAATTCTTTAAAATGCCTATAGAAAAGAAATAAGAATTTTAAACAATAAAAAGCATGGAAAAAATAAAATTACCCAGCTGAGAGGAATCTCGTCTCGACGAGTACGAATGCCATCCTCAATAAGAGCATTCTCGGTTGTGTTGTTGACATAATGTCAGGTATTGAATTCCTCCTTAGAAAGATCAACATGGATCTTATTAATGGTGGAAAACTCCTCAGCAGTCAACCCTTCTAGCGAAGGCAGGAGATCTGTACCAATGGGCGAGATGATGGGTTAAAACACGCCTACCTGACAAAAGAAATAATACACTTTCCAATTGGCATTGAAGTATTTTAACGCTTCCACTAGGGGTCTATTGGACCTCTAAGAAAAATTGTCGTCCTTAGGCCACCGAGACTTGAAGGCATAGACCCTCTAATCGTTCTTTTCCAGACGATAAAAGCACCAAAAAATTTGAAGGCTGTAACGCCAACCCTGGTCGTCACACAAACACCGGAAGCCCACCCAAAACCGGATGGCGTTCATTGTGAGTTGGCATGGGTGAATCCCATAATTGCTCGCAAACTTCCTCAAATTTGGGACAAAAGGGGAATCGAAGCCCCACCTCAATCTGTTGGGAGTAAACAACAACTTCCCTCACCTGAGGAAAGTGTGGTTCATGAAGAGCACCGCCAAATCGAGGCTCTCCTCATCAGTAAGGTTAGCCAGTGACACCGCCTCCATAAAGGCATGACTAGACAACCTATTATTCTTGAGTTTGCAGGAAGAGGAGGAAAGAAAGTAGAGATATTACCTGAAGGTGCTTAAGCCTCCGTAGGAGTCCGAGAAAGAGATCTGAGAAAAGAAGCCTCTCTATTAGGATCCGAAGGACCAGAATGGCAACTCCAACCAAGATCCTCTCTTCAAGAAAATAAGGATGTGACGACTTAGGGTTAATAAAGAACGCACTGTACTGATTAGCCAGAGTGAGAGGAAGAGCAAGAGTAAGAAGTAAAAATCACAAAGTGAACTCACATTATTAATACTGGAGATACACCGCTAAAGAAATCTTCTCGAAGAAGTTCTTCCAAAGTCACTTCCTATTGGCATAATAACTGCAGAGGTTACCGTTATGAAAAAGTTACCGTTGAAAAATTACAAACGACCTTTGGGGTAGCCCCGATCCTCCAACGGTCAAAAAGTAAAGAATAATGGTCAACGCCTCGACTAAATGATGCGGATCTCGCCTACGAATCTCTAAGAAAATAAGCAAAGAGCTACCCGACATTGCGATAATGAATCCCGCTGGAATACCTTAAAAACGATACTCGACTTAAGACTTATCATTCTTCATAATGAAGGAAACGACTCAAGTCTCGGGGGCAAGTGTTTGGTTACGATTATAAAGAAAGGTGAAGACAGCTGATTGATAGTCAAGTCAGGAGCATCTAAGTCGAGACCCAAAATATGAGTCGACGACTATTCATGTTCATAATAAAGAGACATAGATAAATGGTCGACAACTATATTTAGAGATGTCGACGACCAAGACAACTTCTACAAATGGCGACAAAGTCCTCTCAAAGACTTCCCCTCTTAAGGCATGAGTCGAGTCGGCATCCAAATGCTATTAAGCAAAACCTTCATCTTAAGGAATGGTGAGGTGGCGACCTGCTTCCACCGCCTCCATGAAGAAACCTTCCTCTTAAGGAACGGTGAGGTGGCGACTTGCTTGTCACCTGCTTCTACCGCCATGGAGAATCCTTCCTTGTCAAGGAATTGTGAGGTGGCGACCTGCTTATCACATGCTTGAGCCGACCTTGGACAAAAACGCTCTCTAAAGGGAAGCCGCCATTTAAAGTCGGTAAATCTTCCCTATAAATACCTTTGAGTATTTTCATTATATTACTTTCAATATACTTTACAAAGTATTACTCTCTCATATTTCATTACTAACTTAAGTTTCGGAGTGGAATCAGGAGCAAATCCCCAACCCCTTTTCAGGTAAACGCCTCCCAGACTCCACAAAAGGAAACTAAGTAACTTGTGAGGTCGAGATAAATGCCTAAAAAAGCGAAAAGATACGCCACCTTAAAATCCATTCATGAAGTTTAAGGTCACGTCAACTTTAATCCCAAAAATAATTAACACTCTACTTTTTTTTTTTTTTTTATATATAATTTAGCATTTAAAACACCTAGTAGGAAACAAATACCTAGCAGGCTAGCACACGAGAACAAAAAATCAGATACATAGAATGAATAATAAGAAGTCAAAGTAAAGTCAAAGGAGAGGATAAGAACGAAGAAAACCAGTACCCCACTGGGCTTCCTCTCTTTCTTGGTGTTCGGTTTGGTATGGGGCCCAAAATACTACTCACTTTTCCTAAATTCCCCACCCTACTACTCAGTGCTGCCTGCAGCCTGTCTGTCAGAATTCAGATAGATTACTCACATTTTTCAACGTTTTTTTTCTAATCCATGCTCTACAACTACAATTATTCCTCTTCGTCAACAAAAATTATTATGAAATAATACAAAATACATTATAATTAAATTGTTTTTTCTTTCTTTCACTAATACTAATAAAAGAAAAATTGAAACTAATTAAGTAAAACAATCAATTAAACTCCAACTTCTCTACTTTTATATTTTTCTGCTGCGTTTTTCGTATTTCAGTTTTCGTACCCTGATTTTCCATGAACCAAACTTTTATTTATTTAAAAGAAAAGAAAGAAAAAGAAAAAGGTGGAGTAATTAAATAAAACAGGCAACTTCTTTCGACAACGGCCAGATGTTCACTTTATTTTCCTCTTGCTCAGAGGGTTCCCTCCTACCGTGACTAAAGCATATTTACAGCAGATATGGAAAAAGACAAGACCCCAACTAAATTTAAGTGAAAATAAATAAAGCAAAAGATTGTTCAATTCCACCAGAGAAACCAACCGGCCAATTCCCGCCTTTATACCGGCCAATTTTGTATTTCTCATCCCAATCCCAACTAGTAGCTAACTTGTGGTGGTATCTCTAAAGCAAAATACACTTTTATAATCCTGATTTGTAAGCGATATGAATCATCGTATAAAAGGTTAATAACTAAAAAACTGTTCAATGTTTACCCTATGTTAAAATTAGGTGTTTCAAGTTTCAATATTAAACTGTAGTGTCTAATCTTTCAATTTTGTTAAAATGTGGTGTCTCGGTGTGGTTACTTTAGAAAAGTCAATTCCGATGAAACCGTCTGTCAAATTCGAGCTCTCGTACACACTCCCTTCTCGTCATCTTGCCCGGACCGTCACCTAAGAAATTGGCCACATCCGCGCAAGTAAATCTCGCTCTGTTGTCCTTGGAAAATGGCTCCACACCACTCTTCTAGAAACTTATTTTTTAAGGTTCAATTTTGGGGTGAAATTTGACGATTTTGTGAAAAGTAAAGAGTAATGGATTATGAGTGGGTGGGTGGGTTGATGAAAATGATTGAATAGAGATGAAAAGACGCGCATAGACACCAAATTTCAACAAAAATGAAACTTTGGCAATTCATTTTAACATTTCAAACTCCAAACACCTAATTTTAATATAGGGTAAACATTGAACAGTTTTTTAGTTATTAACCCTAAATATAAACGGTACAATTTGAGTTTCGTACAAAATTATTCATTTTTTTAGTTTTAATTGAGGAAAACGAGTTTAATTAGACTTACTTGAGCTAGTGAATACAGTTGCTCGTGATTAAAGACGTGACATAATAGTATTAGAATTGGTTTGGGACAGTAATTGAACTTGCAAGAAAATAGTTTGACCAATAAAAAATAATAGCTGAAACTAAATTATCGACTATTGGAATTCTAAGTGACCTAAATGGGTAAGATCCTAATCCTAAACTAGGCAGCAACAAGGACGTCACTAGTTCTGAAATGAAATATATGTTTTTGTACCTCTCTGTTGTATCGTATGAAATAAAAATGAGTAATATGAAAACTATATAATTAAATAGATATTTATTAAATTTAATATGAATTTCTTCTAATGTGCAAATAAGAATATTCTAACTTAATTAGGCTAATGTGAACAGTCGTGTCTTTAATCCCTAAACCTTAAAGTGTGAAAAAAAGAGTGAAAAAACTATAGAAAGTTAACAACTGCCACATGTCAGTTAACAATTTGATATAAATTGAAAAGAGAATCATGCAATGCATTGCCATGTGGCAGTTGTTAACTTTTTATAGTTTTTTCACACTTTCTAGCAAACCCATATTCTCGTATCTATTGAGATATACTTTGTATCAGTTCGTCTCTTGTTGTAAAAGAACATGTGGAGCAATTTTTGTCTTAGTCAGAAAACCATTAATTTAGTTAGCTAGCTTTAGTTGCTTTTCCCCATCCCCAGTCCACCCAAACAGACAGAGTGACAGACAATCGCCAGTACCGAGGTATTAATTGATTAAACTAATTTTTTTTCTCTATATTATTAGATATCTAATCAGATTTTTTTGTTGATCAAATATCTAATCAGATTATGCGCACACGATTCGGCCAAAAAAAAAGATTATGCGCACACGAATTGTTGTTACGAAAATATATGATTATAATCGATCTAATTAATAGAGAGAGTTCATCATAATAAAAATAATGATGTAATATAATATAATATATTTTTTTAATGTAAATGAATAATCAGTATTAGTTTTTTAATGAATGTTTTTATTCCTAATTCTTGATTATTTTACTTTAACTTATATATATTTTTTTTAAAAAAATTGGATATAATAATAAAATAAACTTGAGTTTATGACCATGAGTTTATGACCATTAGATTAAAGCATCGAAATTCGTGCATAATTTTTTTTTTAGCTGAGAGAATTTTAAAAGTGATAATTCAATAATAAAAAAATTCATGACAACAAATTAGCCGGTCTCTAATAAAATATTGTGTTACATTATTATATGGCGAGTCCAGAAACGACATCGTTGCTGTCGTCTTGCTTTTCTCACCGGAATCCAATTCTTTCTTTCTTTCTTTCCTGGCTCGCTCTACTTACATACCAGCAGTAGTTTCCGTGATCGTTGGAAAACGAGAGGAGAGCCCTGAGCTTAGCCCCCTACCTATTACATTACACAGAGTATTAACTTCTTCTTAGTGTGTCCAACAACCCAACAGTAGTAATCTGCTCTCCTTTTCTTTGATCTTCGCTTTGCTTTGCTGCAATCCCTTCTTCTCCCTGTATATCCTTATTTATGGAGGACAATGGCAAAGTTAGGCTGGTCCGGTGCCCCAAATGTGAAAATTTGCTGCCGGAGCTCCCCGATTACTCTGTTTACCAGTGTGGTGGTTGTGGCGCTGTTCTTCGAGGTACTCCATTTTCTCCCCTCTTCTTCATTTTTGCAATTCTCACACTCATTCATCTTTCATCTCATAAGTTTAGTCTCTAATCCCTGCATTTGTTGATTGCATTTTATTTTCCTCTTCCCACAGGCAGCCAGTTCGATTTATTATTTTTGTGTGCTTCTCCGTGTATATTATTAAGTAGTAAATTTCATATTCAAGAATATGTTTTTATTAAATGAGAGTACTCAGAGTAGTGATCCCTCAAACTCAGAGAGGGCATTTGATTCAGCTGATATAATGCCCTTGGTCTGTAAAGTTGTCACCATGTTGCTATCATAAAAGTTTCTATCAATGTGTGTCCTTTTGTGTCTCAGTATCAAAATCCCTTGTCTTGTTTAGTTGTGTTTAAGAATGAAACAGGTTTTTCTGCTTATGCTAGAATAAGAAATTTCTGCATCCCTTCCTCATTCTGAGTTCTACTAGCTAGATTTGATGGAAAATGCTGACAAGGATCTGAAAGTAGAAACTCAACTTGATCTTCTTACATGAACTTCGGGCAGATACTCATAAACAAACTAACCCACGCGAAATTCAGATAATAAGGGGCCATTCTTTGGCAGTATCTCCCAAAAGCTCCACTAATTGTTTATTGCAATTATCAAATTTCATTCACTTGCAACTAAATCCATGTTATCTTATCCTGCTTCACAGCAAATATTCAACCTGCTGCTGCTGCTGCTCAGAATCTGCATGATGAAAAAGTTCAGGATGTGTCTGAAAAGCTAGGCATGTTCGAATCCGATGACGCCTCAGAGGCCAAAGGTGACCCAAGTGACGGTTTTCTGATTCCAAATGGGAATGTTGCAGATCCGAATGGAAAGGGCTATCCTCCTAAGAATCTTGTGACTGAGTGTGGAGGAGAGGGATGTAGTAATACAAAAGGCATAGTTCATCAGAATGAACATGATTTGGGCTTGTTGAAAAAACAAACAGATGGCCGAAGTGGAGGTGGTTTTAGTTCTCGAGTTGAACAGTTTATGGAGAAGAGAAATGCCCCTAATACTAATGTGAGATTTCCAATCTCAAAGTACCCTGCTGATGAAGGACCTTCTTCTTGTTCTCATGTATGCAATCGCGAAGAACTGTTTCAGAAACTTGATAATGTGGTCAGAGATACAAGAGTCCAATGCCTTGAGAATGATCGAGCTGAGCTGCTTAGAAAGCTGGATGAGTTAAAGCATCAACTTAATCGGTCGTCCTACAATGTGGTTTCTGCTGCTGAACCCAATGAAAAGGTTCCTCCTCCAGTGATTAGGAGAACACTGAGTTCAGACCCTTTCGGAGGAGGACCTAGTACCTGCTGTCCTCCTACGGACTCCTCAACTAGAGCATCCTCACAGCTTTTTGGTCATGACTTAAATGGTCCTTATTTAAACCGGTGCCCTGAGATGCTTCTCTATAAGGATAGACAAGATATTCCACGAGGCTCTTATCCATCATCAGTGCACAACCCAAGCAGCCTTTTACCACCATCATACCAGCTCCCGCCATCCCACCATTATTTCCCTGGACATGCCAAATTTATGAATCGTTCGGCTGCATTTGAGCCTACTTTACAACAATCTTCTTGTGGCTGTTTCCACTGCTATGAGAAACACTGCGAGTTGTTCCCGTCTTCCACTTTTTGCAAGAAAGAAAGTAACCGAGTTTTGTATCATCATCCTGAAAATGCATCCTCATTTGGTTCGCATGGTGTGCACCATAATCCCCGATCAGTCTTTCATCCATTCAACTACCAGGAGCAGCCGCATCGTTACATTAGAAGGTGGAGTGGCTTGAACTGTTCTGAAAGAGCAGCAGATTTTCTTCACTTGGCCTCACGAAAGTCGTCTCTAACCACCAGAGGGCACCGCCATCATCGCCCCATTGCTGGTGGTGCCCCAATAGTAGCATGCACCAATTGCTTTGAATTGTTGCACCTTCCTAAGAAGGTCATGCTTCTGCCAGGAAATCAACAAAAACTGCGATGTGGGGCCTGTTCTAATATCATATACTTCAGTGTTGTAGACAGGAAAATTATTTTTCCAGTTCTGCTCGAAGCAAGTGATCGCCTTAACCGGGCCAGTGCTAATTTTTCCTCTGATGATTTTGATAACTCGGGGTATGAGTTTCATGCAACGGCAATGGATAGAAAAGCGGTTCAACCATCTGCTAGCCAGACATTGAGCTTGACGAACTCCCAGGAGACGGAGAGCCTTCCTGCCTCTTCCTCAAGTATTAGCCATGATGAAATTAATAGCCCTGAAGATGGTTTTGGCGCTGCTCTCATCAAAGAAGCAGCAGCATCTTCACCTCCCCCTCCTGGTTCACCGCTCCAGCAACATTTTGATTACTCCACCTCTAATACTAAGCGTTTCGGCAAGGGAAACAGAAGCAGTCGCTCTGACAAGGAGAAAGTCATAACAGCGAGCAAGGCAACCACCACCTTGAGGCAGAATTCCCTAAATGAGGCATCTCTAGCCTCTGAGTTGGAAGTTTCATATAATGATTACACCAATAATGATAATGGAGGTTCCCAAGATTCAAGTCGAGATGATGACCAGGCGAGACTCCAGATCCAGAAGGGTGGTGAATCATTTCTTTCAAATTTCATTAAGAAGAGCTTCAAGGACTTGTCCAGAAATAATCAAAGTACTGCGAATGGCAAGACATCTGTATCGGTAAACGGATACCCCATTTCAGCCCGTTTGGTTAAAAAAGCTGAAAAATTAGCTGGGAAAATTCAACCTGGAAATTACTGGTAAGTTGGCATGAGTTATTTCTGATGCATTGCCTTTTACTTGAACAACTTGGTCCGTGCATGTTTGTACATATGGAACTTTCGGATATGAACTACCAAAGGCAATGAGTTTTGAACAATCTAAATGTTTGGGTTTCTCTCTATAAATTTTAGTTGCAGTGGATAATGCTTCTTCTTGCCACTCCAGGTATGATTCTAGAGCTGGATTCTGGGGTATCATGGGTGGACGTTGTCTTGGTATAATTCCGGTAATATAATCGGCAAAGTTGGTCAATATTTTGTTATATTTTTCCACACTATGAGCTATTCAGTTCTAATGGGAAAATAAAATGCTTATACACATACATATTTTGCAGCCCTATATTGAGGAATTTAACTATCCAATGCCGGAGAAATGTGGGGGTGGAGATAGTGGTGTATTTGTGAATGGAAGAGAACTCCACACACAAGATCTGGAGTTACTTGCAACCAGAGGGTTACCCACGGACAGAGATAGATCCTACATTATTGAGATCTCTGGAAGAGTTCTGGATGAAAATACCGGCGAAGAGTTGGAGTGCCTTGGAAGACTTGCTCCTACGTAAGTTGTAACTCAAAATTCCTCGCCTCCCTCAGTCTCTTAGAATCTATTTATTTCAGATACATATATGCTGCATACATTTTCCTTTTTAAAATAAAACAAAATATATGGATAAATAAATAAATCAACAGAAATGAGTTTGAGAGCATGCATTCATGTCTTGTTAGCTTTTAGGATTAATAGGGCTGTTGGATAACTAGAAAGAGGAGAAAGCAATAAGTTTTTATATTGACATATAACTGGGTTTGTTATGTTGCTGAACAGCGTTGAGAAGGTAAAGCACGGGTTTGGTATGAAAGCGCCAAAGGGAGTGGCATGATGATACAGCTTGGAGAAGTGAGTTATCTGTGATGAGAATGCTGTTGTTTAGACTTTGTATTAATGCGTGTATGTATGCGTAGCAAGTGAGCTTAGGCAGCTTAGTAGTAGGATATATATGAGTGTGGGTGTTGTTATCTATCTAAGCTTCAATTTGAATGATAGTATAGTTTATCCGAAGGGGTAGTGTTGTTGGACACCATTAATCAAATATGCTTGCTTAGGGTAGTTAGTTAATTAAGAAGGCAGCCATATGGATGCTATTAAGCCTTGTAACTGGTTGCAGGGATATATATATTATTATTACAAAGTCTTTTCATCTTTTGATTTTTTTTTGAAGTAAAAAGTAGAAATGATTTGGGAGATATATTTGTGATCTAAGTTAACAATGGATGAAGAAGCTAGATTATCTGACTGATGATGAGTACATTACAAGAAAGAAAGAAAGAAAGAAAGAAAGAAAGAAAGAAAGAAAGAAAGAAAGAAAGAAAGAAAGAAAGATAGTATATACAAGTAATAGTGAATGTGCAACTAGGGAAGCTCGGAGTCTGAGGCATGACTATAGGAAGCTGACCTCCTAATCTTGGGATTGGGAATGTCTCTGTCAGCTATTTGTCTGATACTGCGTGTTAATAGGTTTGGTGGTCGAACAGATGACCGTCCAGGTTTATATGCAGTAGCAGCAGGTTTGTTTCTTAATAATCTGTCTGGGGATCTCCTAAGAAGCATCATATGATTTTTGGATGAATTCTCGGGTGACAATGACAGCTTCCTTTCGCTGAGTAGAGGTAGCGGTGGCAAAGGTTCATCAACAAGGCTGAGGTTGTCCATGTCACCACATATGGAACCGGTGCCTTCACTTCCGGATTCTGAATTGTTGCTGTCTCTTATAAATAGCAGGTTAGCACTGGTTTTCTCTTTTTCAACAGCCATATACATAAACATTTGAAATGGGATATCATACACATTAACATCCTTCTGATAATTCCATTTTTGACTAGATGATGCTGCAGGGAATACCAACTTGGCAAGCCTAGACTCGATCTCACAATAATCTGTTGATGGCATTGGCATTGGTTGGTCAGTTTGGTGGTGGTCGGAGTGAGGATTCATCATGAGGAACCTTTTAACATACCGAAGAATACGACAGATGGAAGTGAAAGTGGGTCTTTGGTTTGGTTCCGTATGCCAACATCTCTTGGTGAGGTTAGTTAGGTATTTGGCGTTGCTGGAAGGGAACGGGAAGAGTGGCCTCTCCCCTGCTCGTATATTCCGGCTCATTTTGTCTCCTTGAAGATGCGTGTCATCAAACGGCACCTTCCCTGTAAGTAGCTCGAAGCATATCATTCCAAAACTGTACACATCACACTTTTCTAATGAATACTTGCTGTTACTGCTACTGCTGCTGCAATTACTCATATGATCATCTTGTTCAGTCAGCACCTCTGGAGCATGCCAAATAAACGACGGAGTCTCGTTCGACTTTTTCGGGCTGTTGCTAGGAGAAGGATTAGAAGGATTAGAAGAAGAAGAAGAATTTTTCGTCTTGATGATGGATGGTGATGATTTGAAGGCACCGAACCCAGTTACCTTAACAAGTAAGTAACCCTCAGATGATCTGGGTTTGATGAGTACATTAGAAGGACTCAAATCCCCATGGTAGATGTTGTTTGAGTGGAGGTACTCCATGCCACGGGCGATCTGAAGCATAATATCAACGGTGACTGGAAGAGAGAAGGGGACGATGCGCTTTCTTGGACCGCACATCTCCTTGATATGAGAGGCCAAGTCTCTGGTCATCAGCTCCATTAAGATAAAGCACTCTCTTTTATCCTCATCCATGAAGCTGCAAAGTGAGTTCATTATGTTTGGGTGAGAAAGACCACAACAATGTGATGCTGCTGCTGCTGAAACTATTTCATCTTTAACCTCATCATCACCACCACCACCCAAGGTAAGCTGTCTTAATGCAAAGTTTTCCCCCAACCAACTGATTTCCTTGTACTGCCGCCCTGTCCCCAAACGCCGCCTAATCTGGTAATCCTTGGAACCCACCAAAACGGAGCTCGGCATCAGGTTTTTCTTCTTTTTTTTCCATTTCCATAATGATAATAATTTGTTGTTGTCATTTAATGACTTGGGCTCTTCCTCTTCATCTTCCTCCAAATTGGGTAAAAACGCGTCGACCATTTTAAGATCGAACTTGGCGGTTTTTCTTCGTCTTTTGTCACGGAGTGTGTTGATGAGAATCCATCTATCTTCTCTCCAAGCAGAATCCAACAGGCTGCACAATTGAGGAGTCACCAGATATTGCTTTCCGAATTTCCATTGGAAGTACTTCGGGTCCCTGCATTCTTTTTGCAGGTACTTATTCACATACACCATCTTCTTAATTTCATCCTCCTCCTCCCCGGCCTGATCGGTGGCCACTGCAATACTCTCGATGGCCTCAATGATCACCGGGATGCAACAGTAGAGGTTGTGTATGTGTAAATGAACACAATCTGTATTTTGAGACACAACCTTAGCCCACCAGTTATTATCGCCTTTTTCTAGACATTGCTTTATATATGACTCTGCTTCCTTGAACACCCTGAGCAGATCCTTCAATGGCTGTTCTAACGCCTTCCATTTCGGCTGCTTCATCTCTTCGAATTTAAGGTTATGCTTCATCTCTTCGGCTATCATGTCGTAGGTGCAGGTTAACATCTCGACCAGGACATGACACTGCCTTTTGTTGATTTGGATGTTTTCTTCAAATACCATCCATGCTTTTACACTCCCTAATGCCTCACCTATCTGTCGGAATTGTTCCATTTAATTCTGATGATATTTCTTTCTTTCTTTCTGGGCAAAGAATGATTATCCCTTAAACATCATCTTGATAAAAAATGTATTTTCTGTGTTTGTTTGACTTGTCAGTCGGAGAAATGGAGACGATAAATTAATGGTTCCTATTTTGTTGGAGGCTTTTGTGAAGAATGACCTACCTTTCCCTAGAGTTTAGGGTGGTTTTCTAGTTAAGTGATGTATAAATTGTTACAATATACTATATATAGTTGGAAAAACTAAAAACAAAAATGCTGTTGCTCTGTGGTATCTATAATCTCTTCCTTCCAGATCATATATGAATAAACTAATATATATTTTATGTTACTATGTAGGAATTCGAACTACATGTACGCTAAAATAGACACGTTAGTGAGACATGAGATCGTAACCATAGAAACGACACTTACTTGTTCAGTGTGACGGGCGTGCGGTTGCGGAAGCGTAGATCGTCGGCGGCGGTTCAGAATCACGGCTACGTAGCGGGATGCCGGTCGGAGAGGTGCGTCACTTGATCGGATCACACATCGGTCTCCACAGTTGATAACCCTTAGACTAAACTATAGAGCAACATATGATATAGGGAGTATGGATGCTTGGTACCGTGGGTTATCTACCCACCATCTATATATAGGCACAAGAGATAGTCGAGCGGTTACCATGAGCGGTTTCACACTTCCGAGACATTACATTCGGTCCCCGCTCTTACCGCGACTTACATGAGCACCCCGTTTGGGTGCATTTTCCTACATCTCCCACTCACACATAATGGGAGTGCTCAATGTGCCAAGAGACATACTCGTAACACCTCGTCTGTCTTTCATACAGGGCTCAACCGTGCGACCAGTATACTTTGTGAGAGCTAGTTGTTGTAGATCTGTTAGGAGTGTACAACCTCTCGTTGTGGACGAACAACTGGAGAATCGTAAGTATGCTTGTACCCTAGATCATCGAATCTCATTTAGGTATATCTCAAAGATCTCGTTAGTTATACCTTGTATTCACAATCATGACACGAAATCATGAATGGTCGACCAGTGAACACAATTCTAAAAAAGATTCCGTTGACAATCTTCGTCTTCTCACGATTCCTTCAACACCAACCCGACTCGGTTTTCTAGACATTCCCCGCCAGGCCGAATCTGTAGGTGGCCTTTTGGAAACACGCTAAGCTAGCGAACATCGTGCCAGGTCTCAAGTCTCTGATTGGAGTCGTGAGGGTACACAATCCGGAACCTCATGAGGATCATGGGTCCCACACTACAACAAGCTGAGGTCATGCTTGTGTAAACCCGTGGTCGAATAATAGCACACACGGTATGAAACGTGTGTAACAACACTCTTCTCCTTTTCCCATGGAGTGTATGTCATTTGTCTCAAAGACAGTGTTGTGCGGATGTCTGTTCAAATGCCGCATGCATCTAAACCAGAGTCCACTAACTCCCATCCCGCTCTAAGGTAAACTACGTGGGACTTCATTCCACTAAAGTTATCAATGACCGCATGTCACGAGCAACTTATGAATTCGAGCAATTAGCTCTCTAACCATCCACTTGACGATTTTAAGCTCAAAATCTTGTCTCTTCTCCCATTCGTCGCACAGACGTAACGTCCCCTAAGACGCGGAGGCGGTTACTCGTGTGAGAGAGTTAACCTCTAGTTTACCCGACATATATTTAACAATTCGAGTGAATGCACATAGCAATCACAATAAACATGTGTGTATCCAAATCAAACATATTGATAGAAATTGAACATCGTGAAGTGATCATTGGGAAAAATAAAGCAAGCTATCTCGCTATCTACACAATGTTCAAGACCATTTGTCTTCATTGTGATTAAATGTCGATAAATTGCACGTATGCAAGGGCTTTACGGACTTACCGCTTATCCATCATTCATCGACTATCAC
The DNA here is from genome assembly GCA_036873135.1 of Clarkia xantiana subsp. parviflora. Lineage (NCBI taxonomy): Eukaryota > Viridiplantae > Streptophyta > Magnoliopsida > Myrtales > Onagraceae > Clarkia > Clarkia xantiana. The sequence continues at coordinate 9,330,242 of JAPTYO010000012.1, read as the reverse complement.
TTCACATTCACCATCCTGCATGCAACCATGCCTTATGCATAGTTATATTGGTCTATTGAATGTTCAAATATTGTTAGGATCCTCTTCGGAAAATACTACAGCACAATTACCAGTAGACTAACACTGAAGCAATAATGTGCATCATCCGGAATATATATAGGAACCTTATAGACCAAATCTAATCCTCGGTTGCTGTTGCGAGAGCACTAGCTTCATTCGCATATAGTGAAGTTTGCACTCGTTTCTGAGTATCTGATGACCAGTCAGTAAGAAACATTTCCTTAAGGAAGTCGTTACTCCCACTAGGAACAACTTCACTATATTTTGTCATACACACATGTACAACGCCTCAACAACCATCGTTCTCCGATCCTTGAGCATCAATCCAAGTCGAGTCATATGCCCGATTTAATAGTGGGTCTAGTGCACGTCACAACATGCACATGACACTCGACTGAGCTCATCTTAATTAAGACCTTTAGCGTATCAAGTCATGACCTTTATACAGAGTTAGCTTATCGATGTAATAATATGATCAATCACCCAAGAAACATATTCTCTCAAATGATCTCTTAGAAACACAATTCCAAGATTATATTGATTTACCCTCCAGATATCAACTAAGTCTCATACTCATTTGATTAACTCCGTAACTACCAGCACGTATTATGTGTCAAACACATTTACTTTACATGATCTTGTCGATGTTTTACTAACAGTCTTAGTTCGTAGTGACTAAAACATCTGACATGACTAACACATCGTCATTAATAATATTGCATCGAGGGAATAAAGTAGAATGCTAACGGACCACCATAGTCCAAAAGCTGCATTCTCATACCAGAATATGGAGAACTGCTTCGATTTCTACTTTGATATTTCAAAGGCAATATTTACATCCAAAATCAACGTGGCTGTGATAATGCGAATATCACGTTCGCATTTATTCGAGACACATCTCGAATTTCTCATGACTTGAGGACCTCACCGATCCGTTTGCGCTTCGCGTCTTCCATCTTGTCCTCCATTTTCCTTAAAAGGTATTAGAAGCCACAATAAGCTCCCACTAGGATTAAGAACACTTTGTACACGCTCCCACTAGAACGATAACATTTACTCATGAAAGTTCTTGCTCCTACTTGAACTAAGATCATTAGGGGTGAAACCGGACCGGTCGGACCGGTTTTTTGCTTGGTTCGGTCAGTTACCCATATTTTCGTTCCGGTTTTTTTCCTTTAAAAAATCCGACCAAAAAACCGTATGAGGAAAAATAAACCGACCATTGGTAATACGATTTTTTCGGTTCGGTTTTCGGTTTAAACCGAAAACCCAAAATTAACAATCACCGTTTAAAATTCTCATTATTTTCATGGAATTTATCAAACCGAAATGAAAAATAGTGTCAATTAATATGATTAAATAAATTATAAAACAAAATTAGAAAAAATAATTTTCATAAGTGACTATTTTATAATTTTTGTTAATCTAATTAATTAATTATATGATTAATATCAACTAATATAGTATATATTTTACATATTTAGTTAGCATAACGGTCGGTTCGGTCTCCACGGTCCTCATAGCTCAAAATCCGAACCGAACCGAAAAACCGAGCTAGAGTAAAAAAATCCGACCAAAAATCAAACCGTATATTTCGGATTCGGTTTTTTCGGTCCGGACCGGTTCGGTTTTCACCGGTTTTTCGGACCAACCGGATTTTGGTTTCACCCCTAAAGATCATGACCAAGATCATCTACATTCGCAACTGATGATGAAGAATGCAAGCATGACGAGAAACTTATTCAACATCTGCGAGCATGATGAAAAACTTATTTAACATCTGCAAAAAGCCTCCCACTCGAAAGAAGTTATCTTGGTACATTTAGCTCAAGAACCCAAAAATGGGTCATAACCCACTTTTCCCTTTATAAGGATAAACGTGTTCATTTCAACATCTTTTAGTTTAGGCATAAACTTGCTCCCACTTTCGGACTTTTCCGGATCATAACGTATATGAAGTGGCATGCAACTAATATTTAGGCACTTGATCAAGTTGACAAACATTCGTCTCGATATAAGGTAGGTCCTCCTTGTGGAGATACCTGGATATTGCCACAGATAATGTATTATTGGACCAATGTTGTCACTGACTCAACCATCTTCAGAAGCGTATCATCTACGTCTTCTAGCAACATGCTTATGTTGCATAGTGCCAAAGAAAATAGTCAACAGAATGAACTATCTCTTTATATGACGTATCTTTATAAGTCAAGTCGATGAGCTAACCACCGTCTTAACGTATATGAGAACCACAAGTTCTTTATCTATTCAATACATCTACAAGACTCGCTTAGCCATCTGTAGAATATTAAATAAATATACAAGATACGAAACATATTTAATCATTCCCACAACAAATATGGGCTAGTAGATGTCTAATTTGAACCTATTCTGGTTGCCTCAAAATAAGGCTTCCGGTCACATCGCTAGCATCCTTGCGACAAATAAATATTTGGATATATTGAAATCATTGAAAGACGCAAGTTCGATATACAATAAATCCACCGGAACTGACCATATATACACAAACTCAATGTCATGGAAACATCAACTGAACAACTAGGTCTAACAGAAATAAAGCCGAAATCGGCTATTCGACTAAACAGTAAGGCATTGAAAAACTCGGTTGTCTCATAGACATAGCTTGTTGATGCCAACATATTCGGCTGAAGCTTGAGTGTTCCATTTCCATCATGCTTTAGTCGAGATGTCGAAGATCAACTAAATCTTCTCGTCCAAGGCTCAATCCTGAGTCACAACTCAAATGATTATAATCATATATCGATCAAACTAGAAACCCAATAGTCTACTAGTTTAAGCACCAAGACATACATGACGCTTTGGAGCAGTGCAATCTTTCGAGTAGTGACCGATACAGTTACAACTATAGCACTTTCTCTTAGCCATTTGGACACAACGCGGACGCTTCCGCTCGCCAATTTCATCAGTCTTTTGTTTCTGACTTGATCCATCATGCTCATCCTTCTTACCACGATTCCTTCTCTTAGGCTTCCTTTGAGCTTTGGAGGAAGTCGCCACATGCAACTCAGCCAGAGTACTCTTACTCTTATGCATTTCCTCTTCTAGCTTTAGAAGTCTCTGAACTTCTTCTAGAGTGGCAGCCCAATCAGAGCGGGATAACTGCATTCTGACATGCTTCCACGAATCGTGTAAGGAGTGAATTACAACCTGGAGTTTCTGCCTTTGAGTGAACATATGACCGACGCGCCTGAGTTCAGCTATCATATCAGCCATATGCCAAATATTCAACTTCATGGAGTGTTCAGGATGCCTCTTATAGGAGGCTAATCTCATAGTCAAGAACTGTATCCTTTCTGTGGAATAGAAACCAAATTTCTTCTTCAAGTCGTCCAAAGCGCCCTAGCACTCTGATAACCTTGAAATTCCTTGAACACAGCATCATTCATAGCACTCAACAAAATGATGCACGCGGTGCGATTTTTCACTTTCCAGGCCTCATAGGCTTTCAAGTCTCGCCTCTGTTGGGTCGTATTCCCCGCTTTAGGCTCTTCCATGTCATTGGATATGGTCTCCAGAATTTCTAGCTTTTGGAGTAAGTACTGAACTTTCTCCTGCCAGACCTCATAGTTATCACCATTCAACTTTAATGCACAGCTAAGTTCGGCAAAAATCTTTTGGAGAACTGTTGTCATCTTTTACACAAAAGAGATAGCTTCATATCAGGATCATTCAACAAGGCATGCAAGAATCATTGTTCATTATACTTACACATGTTATACTCAACTATCTTATTGACCGAATTAATTAAAGCAAGCATGTCCCGGAGTCAAAAGTTCACTATGTTCCCAATCATCGTCCAAAGTACATGCTTAGCGAGAATTAATTTTAGCCAATAATCAAGTCAAGTTCCAACCACATTGATTACGTCAACATGCAATCATGATTTAGCTTATACATGAATGACTAACTACAACTTGTGACATGCTAAACATGTAATAATCATTAAGCAAGTTGACATGCTCTCAATGTTTACTTACACATGGATTCTACACAGATCATCATGAATCATGCTTAGCATATAACAAGTATCAATCGAGTAAAACATGCTCTCAAGATTGATATATAAAAATATACTAAACAAATCAGCATGGACTAAACATGAAATATTCAAGCATGCTTATATGGATGATGATTTGGACAATGACATGACATAATAAATCATGCTAGCATGCATCTCTAATATTCATAAACATGGATACTATATATTTTTTTTTTTTTTGGCCAAACATGGATACTATATAAATCAACATGTATCATGCTTAGCGAAATCATGTCATAATGAGCAAAATATGCATGCTCACAAAATGTACGTATACATGGATGTTCAACAAATTAACAAGTATCATGTTTAATACAAAACTAAAATCTAGCACCCCATTTCAGATTTAGCAAGACAAACTCGCATAAAAATCCTTTAAAAGACTTAATACCCTCATGTAAATTCTCAAAAGTTACGTTTAGAGGAACATTCCCAGGTGGACCGAAGGGTTCGCGAGACAGGCCCCAACACTCCCTTTTCTTAGACAGAACCGTAGTTCCCATGCCGGGGAGGAGGGGGCGCGGCGTCAAGTTTCCACTTCAAGCTCGGTCTTTCTAGACATAATTATTTCCTCAATTTCAAATCAAGAATATACAATCGAGTCTCCTAAGACTTTGCGAAAACATATTTCGATTGTAGTTGAAACATATTCAAACTACGGGGGCCAACATGCAATTCTAGTAAACATAATACTAAACAAAAATAGCACCCCTAACATGATACTAATAAAATTAAGTATGTATTTAAAGAATTAGGGACTGTAATAAAATATTTTTGTCCAAAAAAAATAGGGGCCCATTTTTAACCAAAAATATGGTTGACTTCTCGTTTTAAAAATTTGACCGAGTCAGCTTCAAACAAAAATCCAATGAAAAAGCTAATGGACCCCTTTGAACACTTTAAAATAATGTGGGTTGATTTTTTTTTTAGGTAAACAGTTGACCCACGGTCAACTCCACCATGGCTGAAAAAAAAAAAAACGATCATATATATAAGTAAATATGGGCCAAATAAAAAAAACGGTCCAGTAAAAAAAATTACTTAAGAAAACTATCATGGGCTAGAAAAGAAATAAAAGTGGCCCACTTTAGTTTAAGTAAAAAAACAGCCCACTACAGCCACTTAAAATTCACGTGCGACTTAAGCAAAAAAAAGTTTCCACGTGATAAGGGTCAGTCGACCCGTTTTTTTTAAAGTTAAATCCGACCCGCGTTGGTTGTCTTCTACACTCGAATTTTACGTGAAAAACTTCCCACTCCACAAAAAAAATAACCTCCATCCATGTACCCACTACATAGCCACTAATCCCACTTATTCCTTAACCGTTTTGCTCGTAACCGTCACCGGCGACACACCACCGGAGACTCGTGGTAACCGTTCGTAAAAAATAGTCGTTTCGGCGAGAAAAAAATATTTTCGAAAAAACAAGTTTTGAGCTCGGTGTAGCGTCCATGGCCGCCACTTTTCTCATGGAGGTGGCCGTTGTGCCTCGCCCCATGCTTAGGCCACACGAACAAACCGTGAATATGGCCATGCGAACATAACAAAACGTAGTGGAAATTTCGCGGCCACACTCGGCCACGAGAAAACGACCGGGATTTTCGTCGGTTTCATTGATGGATTCGTCGGGGGTTCGTAGCCCATGTGACCACTAACCTATTGGTTCGAAAATGAGCAACAAATACTCACTAATGAAGGGCCGGACACATCCGAAACGGACGGAGCCACAAAAGCTCCGAAAATCGGTGGAACGTCGGCACAACCGTCACAACGACGATGCCGGAGCCGGAAACCGAACCTTCGGCTCTGATACCAATGTAGGAATTCGAACTACATGCACGCTAAAATACACACACGTTAGTAAGACATGAGATCGTAACCATAGAAACGACACTTACTTGTTCGGTGTAACGGGCGTGCGGTTGCGGAAGCGTAGATCGTCGGCGGCGGTTCGGAATCACGGTTACGTGGCGGGATGCCGGTCGGAGAGGTGCGTCACTTGATCGGATCACACCTCGGTCTCCACAGTTGATAACCCTTAGACTAAACTATAGAGCAACATATGATATAGGGAGTATGGATGCTTGGTACCGTGGGTTCTCTACCCACCATCTATATATAGGCACAAGAGATAGTCGAGCGGTTACCACGAGCGGTTTCACACTTTCAAGACATTACATTTCGGTCCCCACTCTTACCGCGACTTACATGAGCACCCGTTTGAGTGCATTTTCCTACATACTAACTAAATATTAATATATTTACATTCAGTACTCTAGTGGTTAGCATTTACTTCTATCTGATTTTGCACATATCACGATGACCATGAGAAAATTTAGACTAATTATTTAACAAATTATTCTAAAACCAGTTGATAAATGAAGGCCTAATTTAGCATTTATTGCTAAAACAGATTCTCTCCAGCCTTATCAAAATGAATAACCTCCTGTTTGTTTACCAACACGCTCTAAATGTCAATATAGTAGTGGTGGGAGGGAATGATGAATTACCTGCACAAACCAATTACACCCATCTCCTGCCAACATAGACTAGCACTAGCACTAGCTAGCTGCTAAACTACTCCATTATTTATTGTGGACATTTAGATGGCATACATACTCCCAACAGAAAAGAAACAAGAAGCTAGCTTAATTAGAAGCAATTTACAACACCACCTCAAGCAACAGATACACTAACAGAAGAAGATATCATCATCCCACTCTAGTGAGCTGAAACTAGGTCTATGCTCTCAACCTTGGTGTTTTAGGTTTCGCGAAAAATGCAGACAACATGCTTCTGTTGCGAGCTGGGGCTCCCATTTTGTTTTGGTTGCTGTTATCGAATGACCGGAATGCACTCATTGATCTTGAGCCATCCATCGAATCCTACAATAAACAATTCACTCCCTACTTCAGTCCCAAACTAGCAAATCGTCCACTCTATTCACACTTGATATTAGGGTTAAGAACCTATAAACTGTGAAGTTTGCTCCATGTGAGATTTTGGTGTCTGAAGTTCAAAATGTTAAAATGGACAGCCTCAGGTTTCATTTTTGTTAAAATATGATGGCTCAGTGTGATTACCTTAGAGAAGTCAATCCCGACAAAATCGGATGTCAAATAGAAGCTCTCATGCACGCTCCATTCTCGTCACCTTGCCGGGACTGTCACCTAAGAAGGTGGCCACATCCGCAAAAGTATATATCGCTCTAAAATCACTCCACACCACTCTGCTGAAAAGTTTTTCTTTCGGATGTTCAAGTTTTGTAAGAAATTTAACGATTTTATAAAAAGTAAAGAGTAATGGATTATGAGTGGGTGAAATGGTCGATGAAAATGTTTGAGGGGAGAGGAAAAGACGCGCGAAGACACCAATTTTCAACTAAAATGAAACTTGAGACTGTCCATTTCAACATTTTAAACTTCAAACTCACCAAAATCTCACATGGATCAAACTTCAAACAGTTTATAGGTTCTTAACCCTTGATATTATTATTAGCTATTTTTTTGGTCTCTCATGCAAGACTAAACAGTCGGTCGGTCATATTATGTGATGTACCAATATTATTGTTATATTATTTACCACGCCAAAGTTACCCAGGTAAAGCACATAGCAGGGATTTAAAGGGCAGTTTGCACTTCACTAATCACTTCTCTAAATGCATAAAAAAGAAAAACATATACTTTTAAATGATATACGTACAATATAGTGGTTATTGAGTTTACCCTACGGGGGGGTCGGTACTGAGCAATCAGAAGAGGAAATCCCACTTGGGAGGCGCCAGCAAGGAGGATGTTGATTGGTTACTGTTTTCGTCGTCTGCACTGCACAGTTGATAAATGTCAAACTGTTGCTGTAAATTATGCCTAGGAGGGAGCAATTAATAACATACTCACCAGCTGAAAGTGTTGGAAAATTTCGGTTGGAATATAATCGCTAAGTTAGCGGAATTAACTTAGCTAATAAATTTGTAGAGAAGCTTTATGTTGGAAGGAGATGATAATATGAATATAGAAGGTGATAGACAAATACTTTCGTATATTGCTCTCAGACATAGAACTTGCTCTCAGTTTTTGTTAATTGAGCACACATACATTATGAATACATATATAGACTTGTTGGCTTTTTTCTTCTAGCCAAAGTCAGAGAACAATAATATAGAGACATCATCATGACAATGAAGACTAATTAGACATTGGTGACTCCTACAAGTTAGCTTCATATTTTTCTTCTTCACCGACACATACAAACAAACATACTTAATACACCACTATTCATTCTTTGACAATAGTGCAATAGTGTGTCAGTGAAATTTTATCTCAACACTCCTCCATAAAATTTTCACTGAATACTCCGAGCTTTGATCTCAGAAATTCGAACTTTGCCTTCGGAAGTGCCTTGGTGATGATATCTGCAATCTGCTCCTCAGTATTGCAATAAACTAGCTTGATCTCTTTCGATTTTTCAGCTTCACGGATGAAATGATACTTCACCTTGATATGTTTCGTCTTCCCATGGTTGATTGGATTCTTTGCAATAGCTATTGCTGATTTGCTATCGCAGTAAATCTCAGTTGCCTCTGTTTCTGCATGACCGATATCTTGCAAAATCTTCCTTAACCAAATCGCTTGATTGGTTGCGGTTGCTGCTGCAATGTACTCAGCTTCTGCGGTTGACTGTGCCACAGTTTCCTGCTTCTTCGAAAGCCAAGTAAAAATTCCAGAACCAAGCGTAAATGCATAACCTGATGTGCTCTTCATGTCATCTACGGATCCGGCCCAATCACTATCAGTGTAGCCTTGGAGCTTTACATCTGCAGTGGATGTAAACCAAATCCCGTAGTCGGTTGTACCTCGAATGTATCTGAGCACCCTCTTCATTGCTCCTAAATGGATTTGACTTGGAGCATGCATGAATCTGGATAATAAACTTGCAGCAAACATTAGATCAGGTCTGGTCGCAGTTAAATATAACAAACTGCCAATCAACTTCCGGTAATGACTTTGATCAACTCTGCTAGCACCATCTTCCTTGCACAGCTTCTCATTGGCTACTAGCGGAGTAGACACCGGTTTGCAACGATCCATCTTGAACCGCTTCAAAATATTTTCGGCATACTTTCTTTGAGATATGAAAATGCCTTTTTTGTTTTGGCATATTTTCATCCCAAGAAAATAATTCATAAGACCCAAATCTGTCATCTCAAATTTTTCCATCATCTTTTTCTTGAACTCAAGAACCATGTCAGGACTACTTCCAGTAACAAGAATATCATCAACATATAATGATACTACGAGTATTTCTGACCTGTTCTTGAATCTGACATAAAGAGTGGGTTCACTCTCGCTTCTGCTGAATCCTTGATTGATGAAATAATCATCAATTCTGCTATACCAGCTTCTTGGAGCCTGCTTCAACCCATACAAAGCCTTATGCAGCTTGTAGACTTTTTCTTCTTGGCCTTTCATGAACCATCCTTCAGGTTGCTCGACATATACCTCCTCCTGGAGATATCCATTCAAGAATGCCGACTTGACATCGAGTTGGAAAATTTTCCAACATTTTTGCGCGGCAAGAGCAATGAGAGTTCTGATGGTATCATGCCTTGCCACTGGTGCAAAAGTGTCTGAATAATCAACTCCGGGTTCTTGAGAATAACCTTTCGCCACGAGTCTCGCCTTGTGCTTCAAGATTGAACCGTCTGGATTGACCTTCAGCTTGTATATCCACTTGACACCAATGACCTTCTTGTGATTTGGTCGATCAACAAGTTGCCACGTGTCATTCTTGTTGATCATGTGCAGCTCCTCCTCCATTGCGGAATTCCACTCATCGTACCTTGAAGCTTCTGTATAGCTTTCCGGTTCAATAAGTGCAACATTACATCTCTCGTATACATTTGAGAGAGATCTCACCCTTCTGATTGGAGAGTCTGAATCTACAGAGTTTTGCAACTCTGCATGATTTTCCTCGTCATGCTCCTCCTCTTCTTCATCATAGGGTGTGTTGTCAGCTTCAACATCATCATCAACCTCAGCACTTTCGGAAGTACTAGGTTGATCTTGGAAATTGAGCATCGGCTTCTTCCGGACTTCTTTTGCTTCAAAGTCCCACATAGAATTCTCATCAAAGACAACATCTCTACGGGTTACAACCTTTTGAGTGATAGGGTTGTAGATCCTGTATCCTTTGGATTGAGAACTATAGCCGACAAAAATACCACGGAGCGCCTTTTCTTCTAGCTTGTGCCTCTTCTGGTCCGGGACACGAACGTAGCATGGAGAACCAAACACTTTGAGATGTTTGGCAGACGGCTTTGCTCCATTCCAAGCTTCAATTGGAGTGACATTTGCCACTGCCTTCGTCGGAAGCCTGTTCAACAGATACACAGTAGTATATACTGCTTCTGCCCAAAACTCGTTAGGCATCTTTTTCTCATTCAGCATGCATCTAGCCATTTCCATCACAGTTCGATTTTTCCTTTCGGAAACACCATTTTGTTGTGGAGTGTAAACAACTGACAGTTGATGTTCAACACCCTCATCTTCACAAAACTTCTCAAAATTCTTGGAGGTGTACTCTTTCCCATTATCCGATCTAATCTTCTTAAGTTTACAACCACTTTGATTTTCGACCATGGTTTTAAACTTTTTGAAGATCGTGAAAACTTCAGATTTTTGCCTCATAAAATACACCCACGTCATCCTAGTATAATCATCTATGAACAAGATGAAATACCGATTCTGACTTAGGGATGGAGTTCTCATTGGACCACAAACATCAGTGTGCACTAACTCAAGTTTTTGAGAGGCTCTCCATGTCTCCTCATTAGAAAATGGTTTTCTATGCATTTTACCCAACTGACATGCTTCACATACATCCTTATGAACATGGATAGGAGTTAAATCTCTCACAAAGTTCTTTTGAAAAGACAACTTGAGAGAATCCAAATTATAATGACCATATCTCCTATGCCATAACCATGTTTCATCAGTGGACGCTTTCATGACATTATGAGCATGATCCCAAGAAATAGGAAAACTTTTTTCCTTCATGCTAACACATGCAATTTCACTGTGTGCAGCATCATAAATACTACATGCTCCATTCTTGAAAACCAGGCAATAACCATTGCTAATCATTTGGCCTACGCTTAGCAGATTCTGATCCAATTTAGGCACGTAAAGAACATCTTGGATGAATTTTGTACCTTTACTGGTTTGAACTGCCACCGTTCCTTTGCCTGAGGAATTGACAACGGCTCCATTTCCCATTTTGATTGGGACATTGACGGAAGAATCCATATGGCAGAACACATTGGAATTGTTTGACATGTGGTTTGTACAACCACTATCAATGAGCCATACTTCATCTCCAGAACTGGAACCTCCTTGCTTGGCGACAAAAAGTTGATCTCCATGAAATTGATCCTCCGACATGTTAGCCTTCTGGGTCTGTTGATTTTGAGAGCTATTTTGATTTTGCTTAGCTCTACAAAATTTCTCAACATGCCCAAACTTCTTGCAAAATCGACATTGCATTTTGCCTTTGTGCCAGCAATCCTTCGGCATGTGATTTGTCCTTCCACAAGTGCTACATGGAGGAAATTTTCCAGTCTTCCCAGGCTCCTTAGAGGGACCTGGAAAATTTGCTTTGTCGTTTTTAATAAATCCTTGATTTTTGCCACCCTTCTTGAACTTGTGGCTGGATTGGAATGCACCTTCAGCTGGAGTTTCTGACCTTCTAATTATTCTTCGCTCATGAGCTTGCAAAGAACCAATTAGCTCGGTCAGAGACATTTTCTTGATGTCGTTGGACTGCTCGATGGCCGCTACAATCGGATCAAATTTGTCTGGGAGACTGATCAATACTTTTTCAACAACTCTTTGATCATTTGTCTCATCGCCATACAACTTCATCTGGTTCACAAGTTCACTCAATTTGGATGAGTAATCTTGAACACTTTCGTTCTCCTTCATTCTCAAATTCTCAAACTCTCTTCTGGCGGTCTGGAGTCTGATCGTGCGTACCTTCTCCGTGCCTTGATACTCATTTTGGAGGATATCCCAAACCTGCTTTGCTGTTGCGGCTCCAACGATCCTCGGAAAAATGGCATCGGTGACGGCGGAGTGGATGACGGTAATTGCTCGGACATCCTTCAACATCTGCTCCTTTAGAATTTTTTGTCTGGCTGCATCGATTTCTTCTCCATCGGACTCCTTCTCCGGTTCCTTCGTAACTGCTTCCCATAAATCGTTTGCCATCAGAAACGCTCGTATCTTTACGGACCAAAAATCATAATTCTCTCCTCCAAAAATTGGTGGAGATGAAAGAGAGAAATTTGACGAAGACATGCTTCAGTCGGAATTTTTTTTGGTGGGATGATTTGACCCTTTAAGATCTTTTGAGCTCTGATACCACTGTTGGAAAATACTCGGTTGGAATATAATCGCTAAGTTAGCGGAATTAACTTAGCTAATAAATTTGTAGAGAAGCTTTATGTTGGAAGGAGATGATAATATGAATATAGAAGGTGATAGACAAATACTTTCGTATATTGCTCTCAGACATAGAACTTGCTCTCAGTTTTTGTTAATTGAGCACACATACATTATGAATACATATATAGACTTGTTGGCTTTTTTCTTCTAGCCAAAGTCAGAGAACAATAATATAGAGACATCATCATGACAATGAAGACTAACTAGACATTGGTGACTCCTACAAGTTAGCTTCATATTTTTCTTCTTCACCGACACATACAAACAAACATACTTAATACACCACTATTCATTCTTTGACAATAGTGCAATAGTGTGTCAGTGAAATTTTATCTCAACAGAAAGACTTGCATCTTCCCACAGGGCTGCACTGCACATGATATGAAACAAACTTCAGAAGTGCCTCACTTTTACTGCACCTTCTTACTGACAGAGTCTAGCTCAATTGAGGAGCAAACAATTTAGACACCAGGAAGAAACATAAACTAGCTTCTTCTAATATCTAAAAGTAAAATGTAATGCTTGTGATGTCGCGGAATGATTGCCAAGAGTTGCTGCTGCCTTAGGCCTTCACTTTCCGTATATGTTTTGCAGGTAAGCACTTGCTGTTATGTATATATAGATGTAGTAGAGTGGTGGAGATTATATAAGGTAATGGTGGACCGATTCATCACAAAAGTTTTGTGCTTAATTACCTGACTAATACTGGTGACTTTGAGCTCCATCACTGTCACGTCCAGAGATTGTTGCTCAACAAGGTCATTTAACTTGTATGCCACAGTGCCAAGGTGATCAATAGCATTAACCAAGGATCGTACCCTTAAGTTGTCTAGTACCCTATTAAAAAGACAATCCAGAATAGACGAAGAGAAGAGTCGACACTTTGACATATTTGGTCTAAAGCATGTTCTAGTGCATCTTGAACAGGAACTTTTAGTTTCAACCTAAATTTATCACGTAAGTTTCAACTTTGAATCATTTAAAACTAGCTCCAGTGTAAATCTTCTCTACATTTGAATGCATTCAAAGGAAGCTAAAAAACAGGAAAGAATATCAGAACACCGTAATGATATTCTGAGCAACTTCCAACACATTAGATTAATACAAAGTCAATGTTATAATGGGATGCACAGAACTACTAAATAAGTGAATCATCATATAGATAGGATAGCCATGCATGCATGATACCATTTTCTAAAGTGGAGATACGCTTTAATTAAGCTAATAAAACTATAGTCAAGGACTACCACTCAGAAGCTACTGCAAGCTACTAGAGTGTTAGGTAATCGCAAAATATCGATGATGGATTTCCCAAGTTCCTCAAAGACTACCACTCAATCAACATTAATGGCAGGCATTTAATTGAAGATTCTCAGGAGCTTACATCTGCTTCTGCTCACTGTGAAGATACGACTTCTCACAATACTCGGCAGCGGAATACAGCTGAGGCCTCAAATTCTTCAGCCCCTGCAAGAACAACAAACATTAAAATCACACTACCCATCAACAAAGTTGAAAAGTCAAAGGCACAATTAGAATATTGATGTGGGCGAAGTGTCATATTTTATGTTTTTTTTGGGTCTTTTTGTAATTTTTCGGTTTGTTTGGACTTGGTTGTTATTTTTGGGTTTTTCCTAGGGTTTAGGGTTTTAGATCTCTCTTTACGATGATGAAGTGGATGAGGAGTACGTTGCTTGTGATCAGATATCGTACGATGTGGTTGTTGATCTTGGTGAGGTAGATTCTATTGTTGTTTTTTACAATCCTATTTATGATGATTACGCTGACGATGATGTCGTGGAAAGAGATGATTACGTGGAGAGACACGATGATTTTGAAGGTGATGATGATGAGGATCATAACACCGATGATTTTGCTACTCCGTCAAGTGCCAACATCCGTCAGTATGAGCAAGTTAGTGCCCTATCTGTTATAAAAGAGGATATTTTGGTTAGTGTCGAGGCGGTGGAGTTTGAAAATGATTTCACGAATGAAACCCCTACTCAATATGGGGAAGATTTTGGTGATGCTAAAACCGATCAAGAGAATATGGAGATTGATACATCGTATGAGTTATGGGTTTGTGGTCTTAGTGAAGGAGAATATGCTCATCTTAGTGTTGAGAAGCGGTTGACTTCTCTTGTTGCTTTAATTGGTACTACCAATGAAGAAATCTCGATACGAACTGTTCTTGAGGATCGATTGGAGGACCAAGTAGACGTGTTTCCTGAGCCTTTACCGCTTGAACCTCCCCCTTTACTTCTGCATGTGGACCCGACGAGGACCCGACCTAAGATTCGAGGACGAATCTTCTCTTCCTCGGAGAGAATGATGTGGGCGAAGTGTCATATTTTATGTTTATTTGGGTCTTTTTATAATTTTCGGTTTGTTTGGACTTGTTGTTATTTTCGGGTTTTTCCTAGGGTTAGGGTTTTGGATCTCTCTTTATAAACGTAGCGGTCATTTACAGTCAGTTTATTGATATATGAAAAAAACTGGGGTTTTCCTCTACCCTGCGTCAATTCTTCGGTATTCTTCTGAATCAACGAATTCTTGCGTCTCTATCTAATAAATTCTCGGCATTCCTTTGAATCAACGGGTTTATGTCTCATCTATCCCATAACGCTGCATCAAATATCCTCAAGCCAACAAATTGGAATAACAAGATAGAAATTAAAGTTCCAGATCTAATTGTAGAGCTCCAACAAATCCGATACATTTGGAGAGTAGAAACCGAACCTGCAGAGCTTTGACAAAGCTCTTGCTGCGCTCCATGGATGCCTCGTCGAACGTCATGGCGCGATACTCCGTGCTGGACTGCTCCATCTCCGCAAAAAAAGGCTTGATCAGAACCAGCAAATCAAACAGTAAAATAACCCAAGTCTAATCTGTTGAATGCAGCGAAAATAGCGATGAACACGAACCGCTGCAAAAGAAGAAGAAAAAATAGCTAAGCGAACTAGAGAAGGTATGAATCTTGAGTGAGGGGAATAAGGAAGAAGCAAACACAGAGATGAAAGTAGAACTTAGAAGTGCGGTTTGGAGTTAATGCAAAGGGAAAATGACGGACTATTTATTATTCTGTCAAACCGGTGCTGTAGTTGCTCGAGCCCTTGCACAGTGACTGTGAAACGAACGGAAATTAAAATAGCGGCAATTCTGTCCTCTTATTATTTTCTTCCTTCGCGAGAAGTTGAAAATAATGCTCTGTCCTCCCCGGTCAACCAACTACCTTCACTTGTTTTTATATATAATAATATATATATGTATAAAAATAAATAAATATACGTGTTAAAAATCTAAAAACAAGAATAAAATGTATCGAGAATAAAATGTATCTCGACGTGATAATTTTAGAGAAGATAACCCCTACGAAACCAACTGTCAAATTCGAGCTCTCATGAACGCTCATTTCCCGTTACTTTTGCCGCGATTGTCGCTTTGTCGGGACTATTACCTGAGAAGCTGGTCACATTCGCACTAGTAAATCCTGTTCTGTTGTCACTGGAAATTGCTCCACATTACTTTACTAAAAACTTTTTTTTTATTGAGCAATTTTGTGGAAACTAAATAGTAATGGATTATGAGTGATTTAATGGAAATGATTGACATAATAGGAAAAAACGCGCTAAGACACCACATTTCAACAAAAATAAAACTTATGATTTCCATATTAAATTTTAATCATGAAATACAAATTATAACTTGGTGAACCTGCCTATTTTTAGGTTCTTAACCCATAATAGATCTTGGCCAAGAGTATATTAACAATTGGGCATAGTCCACTAATTAAATTTTGAGGATATATTTTGGAATTCTTTTCGGGAAAAATATATTTCGCTCATAAATTCTGTAATAGCTAACCCAAAAGAAAAATAATCAGAATTCAGAAGTTTCTCTTTTTAATCTATTTATTTATTTATTTATATTATTATTCTTTAATAAATAATATCTATTATTCTCTTTATTTTCAATATTTATTTATTATATCTATAGAAGATTGATTTGATTGCCATTAATTAATTAGGAAAAAAATATACAATATGTAAAGAAAAACCTAATAAACGTAAAATTAGTAAAGTAATAATATCTGATTAAAATTCATAATGATATGTCTAACTGTCCATATTAAATGAGTGGTCAAATCAAATGGTGACAGGTGATATATATAGTACTACGTCTATAACGTGGTTCGTCTTAAACTTAATTTTTTTTATTGGCCGAACGTCTTAAACTTAATTAATAGAGAGTTTTTCTCAGAGCCGGTTATCATCGGAAAATAGTACTATGATGACGATCAATGAGGATTTGACTAATCTTGATAATTCCATCAACGACAATTTCAACTTCAAGATTATCTCCGGCGACGTCACCGACCACCACCCATGCTCCGGCGAGGAGGTTTTTTCAAACGGACTCAGCAGGAGAAGTTTTCCCGTCGATTATTACTTCTCACCTGCCACCGCCTTAAAGCAGCCTGTATCTATAGATCATGCATGTGTTTGCCCTCTTCCTCCTGTCTTACCGCCGCCGCCGCCGCCACTATCTGACGAACGACGACAACATCATGGTGCTGTTTCTTGTTGTAGGAAATCGTTGTTGGGGCATTTTCGTCGGAGCGTGAGGAAATGTCTTATCATGCCTTTTCATTGTGGGATTAGGCTTAGCGGCGTTGATGATATCGACCCCAGATCGGAGGTTGAATCCAGAACCTCAACAGACGTCAGTCACGGTGACGAGCCTGAGACAGTCGTATCTCCGGCAGCGGATAAATGGATTGAGTTTGATAATCCAATGTATGAGGCTGTTCTTCACTGCAAGAGGTCATCCTTATTAGGTACGTGGCGGATTTACAAATTTTAAAATGAGACCAACTAGTTTTTTTTTTTTTTTTTTTTTTTTTTTTTTTTTTTTAAAGAGTTATATATATATGAATAAATAAAATATATTTTCCTAATATTATTTCCAAATACTTGCATGATAAAATTGGATTTTGATAAAAATCTAGTTTATGCGGATTTATGAATTCTAAAAAGAGTTTAAACACTACCAAAAATCCTATTCGTTTGTGAATGATTTATTTGTAAAAAATCTATAAATTATAACCATATTTCTAAGAGAATTCTGAAAATTCATTCCAAATACAAAACATTTAATTTTTTTTTTAAAGAAAATTACTTCCGACAAAAAAATTTGGCTTGAAACTTACTTGAACATCTCTTAAAAAAAATTGAATTTTGTAAAGAGTTTCTCTCAAAACGTAATAAATTTCTATAAAATGCTTATAATTTATGAGGGATTTGATTCCCTTAAAAAATGCCGTCACAAATTATCAATTTTCTTGTAGTGAAAAAAAAAATGTATCGAATTTAAACGTAATGAATTAGCATGATATTATCTATTTAAAAATCTGTTTTATGCGTGTTTATATATTTTCAAATGGGCGCACTAGTTTTAAAAAAATGAATGAACTAGTCTCCAAGTTGGCGTCTAAGACGAACTTAGTTCGCCTATAGAAACATAACTCATATATTACGAACTAGTATGATAAAATCTAGTTTATAGATTAATAATAAACAGTCGAAAATGCTAACGTTTGAATTATGGTACATGTTTCTAATTTTAGACGCAATCAAAAACCGAGGAACGGGTGCATGCATGCACGCACAGATGATCAGAAAGGAGGAAACCTCAATCGACAGATAAAGTGTTCATGTGTAGATCTTCATTCAGTCTAGTAGTTTAGTTATGTTTTGATTTGATTATTTAGCGCCCAAGTTTTTTAAGGTAGATCTGAAGCATGCTTATCGACTGACTCGTGTCATCCAGCATGTAAAAACTAGCTAGACTTTTCATGTTTTCTCTGTATTGTTGGGCTAGAAAAAAAATGTTGCGTATAAACTCTCTTTAATTTAGCACTCCGTTCTAGGATTTTTATAACAATTTTGCTAGTTTATGTATTGATGATTGTGAATAAATTGTTATGTAGTATAAATATTTATGTTTAATTTGGAAAGACATGATTATCGCCTAATAAAAGATAAATTAGGAAAGAAACATAAAGTGACAAAATTACATTCATTGAAAAAACAATTCATTTGATTGAATCTTTTGTAATTTTAATTATGTGAATAATCTAAATAAGATTAGAGTCATGTATTCTACATAAACAATTTGTCCACAAACGAACCATAGACTAATAAATTGTAAAATAAAAATAAAAATAAAAATCTAGTTATTAGTTTCTCATTGTCCATGTATTAGTTAACAGTTTAGTAATTAACCCTTAATTAATTATTGCAAAGATAATAACAAGAAATTGAAAACATGGATATGTTTAGCACAACCTAATACTTATATAATCGGTAACGTAGCCTCGTATTAAAGTGTAAAATGCATACCAACATACCGATATTCAGTGGCGGATATATATATATAGGATAATGGAGGGACAAACTTCATTTCTTATCGAAGATTTTTATTGGATCCTGTATTTTATTCAAATGGGAAAATATATCTCTGAGTTCTCATTACTTTAGCGTAAGATCCTCATTATACTAAGCATTTGTCTCGCGCATTACGCGGTCTTTAATATTTTCTATTATAATTATTTATGTTTATTGGACATATTGGGGCCACACATTGTGTAGGGTGTCTTTAGATTTAGAATGTTGAGTAAAATAAAATATTTATAATAAATAATAATAGCATTTTAAAAGTATAAATATATTGTTGGAAAATGCGTCTAATTATCTTTTATGCAATTGGAATATATCACAACTACATAATCCTGTGAAATACACGACTAAGTGGGTTTTTCTACCATGCTTGTGAAGCATAATACTTCTTTTCTTTATTATTAGAATGAACTTAATTGTAACACATGTAAAACTTTAAAAGTATTAAAATGTGAGAAATTTTTAACTACACCTAATATTTGCATCATACTATTAATAATATCAATTTCCCTCTAGGGTTCACCTTTAGGGCAATAGAAAAATACACAAAAAAAACATAGTACCTGTGGAGCATGATAAAAAGACTCTCACTAAGTAAGAGAAATACACATTGTCTTGTTTCAACATAATTGTTTTTATTGGCATTGTTTACATTCTTCAATCTATCGATTCAAAGTGAAAGCTTCATATTTTGATGTTGCAGTCTATTGCTTGTTAGCGTCGAGAATAATGTATAAACTTAAATAGATCAGTTGAAAAACTTATTTTGACAAAAGAAAAACCCCCGGTAAATTTGTTGTGTTGCATTCAATCTTGTAATTTGATTAGTTGTTGATATAATGTAAACTATTTAGAAGTTAGCTACATCTCACTGGAGTGAGTTCCACAATCACGATTCACTAAGATAATAAATAAAAATAATAGAGGATACAACAATCAATATAATTCATAGCTTCTTTAAGAACCCCAATGGCTTAGGGCACGTTTGATTGCCGGTATTGCGATATCCTAATACCGGTATTAGCTAATACATGCTTAGCTAATACAATGTTTGATTGAGCCATGTATTAGGATATCCTAATACAATGTTTGAATGAACTTTGTATTAGGATATCCTAATACAATGACTAAAAGACCTAAATACCCTTACTTGCATTTTCAATGAAAATATATTTTACATATAATTAATTTAACAAAGATAAAATTTAACAAAAAAAAGTAACTTCAATTATTTAAAATAATATTTTTCATTAAAAAAAAGTCAAATTTATGTATAATTGTAAAAACTATTTTTGCTAATGTATAAATATGTATATATATATAAAGAAAATAGTACAAAACAATTGAAAAAAGTGATTAGCCCGACCCGGCCCGTTCTAGCCCGAACTAAACCAAAGCAACATAAAGCAACCCGACCCGAACAGCCCGAACAGCACAACCCGACCCGAATTGACCTGCCTAACCCGAACCACCCAGCCCGGCCCGAACTGACCAGCCCAACCCGAATCACCCAGCCCAGCCCGAACTGACCAGCCTAGCCCGAACCACCCAGCCCGGCCCGAACCGACCAGCACGGCCCGAACCGCCAAGCCCGGCCCGAACATGACTCGGCCCGACCCATGTCCGAAGTTTCGATGTAAACGGGGTCCGGCCCGAAGGTACGATGTAAACAGTGAGAGTTTGTCATATATTACAAGGGTAAATTGGTAATTATGAGATTGGTATTAGCTAATGCTTTACTTTTAGATGGTATTAATTAATACCAAATTCCTTCTATAATTGAGTATTAGCTAATACCAAGTATTAGCTAATACCAATACCAAGTTGACACAAACACGGTATTAGCTAATATCGGTATTAGGATATCGCAATACCGACAATCAAACGTGCCCTTAGTGTCTAGGCCTCCTCTCCACAGCTCACCCTAGTTGCCTAACAGCACCCTAGTTTTCATTCACGAATTTCCCTACACATAAATGACAATACTTCAACACACACTATCATGCAATTTCTTTAATTATGTTTAATTTTACAGACAAAGAAAAAAAGGTTGCTTCTAACCAATTACCTGCATCTGATGCAAGATATAAAGCATCCATGGCAATGTTTCACTTCTCACCCAACTTATAAAAAGAAATATTCTTACATGTGCTCGGAATCTCCTGACGGCTAAGTTTGCTCACTCTAGCAGTGTCTTTAATCGGCCCTGACACAATACCGTTGTCGCGTATTCGTACTCATTTTCCCACTACAGTGCCAAGCTTCTTGTAATATTATCAACAACTGCATGATCATATGGTCAGATTTAGAACATTGGCACTGAAAGAGTTTTGTTGAAGACGATCTACTGTTTGTTGCTGCTGCTGCGTTTTGAACTTCCATAATTTATTTTGAAGACCGGTCGGACCGCTATCATCATGCCGGTTCACTTAATCCAGACCGGTTCACTTTCATATTTATCTGTTAGTTGTTTTCTGCACGTTTTGCAGATTGTTTGCTGATTTATTGCTGAGTTGTGGAGCAGTAATTATTTAGTTGAGTAGTGGGATGATTTCCGTTGTATTTTGGATGTATTTAAGCATTTGATTTTAACAGCATAAAAAGAAGAACTGCAGCATTTACATATTCATCTTCTTGAGGTTTCTTCGTAGTTTTTTTTTATTTGATTATACTGTGAGTTCTTTTGGTTACCACTCCCAAATATTTATAATTGGTATCAGAGCCTAAGGTTCAAGGTCCAACCTCGATTAATCCTGTCTGAGCCTGTATTCACTGGGTTAGCAATACCCAAATACGAAGGCAATTACGATTACTGGAGCATGGTGGTGGAAAATCTGCTCAGAGCAAAGGAGTACTGAGACGTGGTGGAGAATGGTATTGGAGAAGAAGGTTCAGATGCAGCAGCATACAAGGCCAGGAAGCTCACAGACATGAAGGCGAAGAACATACTCTTTCAGTCAATTGATTGGCTGACTTTGGAAGGAATTCTTTGCAAAGACTCCTCCAAAGACATATGAGACTCAATGAAAAAGAAGGGAATCAGAACTGCACGAGTGAAGAAGGCTCACATGCAATCTCTCAGGATGGAGTTTGAGCTACTCCAGATGAAGGAAGGAGATAAGGTATCAACTTACTGCTCTAAAGTGTTAGAAATTTGCAATAAAATGAGGTTTTATGGTAAGCCCATGTCTGACACTGAAATAGTTGAAAAAAAAATCATGAGATCTCTGAGTTATAGATTTGAGTATATTGTATGTGCTATTGAAGAATCAAAGGACATAGATACACTGACCTTTGACGAGCTACAAAGCTCTCTGATTGTTCATGAACAGAAAATGCACAGTAGTGCAAATGGAGAAGAACATGCTCTCAAATCAGTGCAGAGTTTTGAAGGATCAAATTTCAGAGGAAGGAACCACTTTCGTGGCAAGAAAAGTCATGGAAGAGGCTATGGAAGAGGAACCCACAGAGGCACTGATGAAGATGACCACAAAGAAAGAGGGAGCAGCAGCTCTCATGCAAGGGGTGGTGGTTATCAACGAGGCAGAGGAAGAAGAAGCTTCAACAAGGCTGAAGTTGAGTGTTTCAGATGCCACAAGTTTGGGCACTATAAGGCAGATTGCTGGGCAAAATTACCAGAAGATAGACAAGAGAAGTCTAATTATGCAGAGATTGCTGAATGTGAAGTTCTCTACATGGCCATCGAGAAGAATCAAAATCAAACATCAGCAGATGTTTGGTTTCTTGATACTGGCTGCAGTAACCACATGTGTGGAACCAAGGAGGCATTTGCACGACTTGATGAAAGATACAAGTCAAGTGTAGCTTTCGGAGACAACTCCTCAACTCAAGTCAAAGGAATAGGAGACATTAGATTGAAATCATTAAATGGTTTTGTTGAGACCATATCTAATATTTTGTTTGTTCCAAATATAAAAACTAATATCTGAGTGTAGGACAACTCATGCAGAAGGGTTACTCAATTTTGTTTGGGAAAGACAAGTGCCAGATCCATGAAGAGAAGAAGGGATCGATCCTTGAGATTCAAATGAACCAGAATAGACTATTCCCTCTAGAGATCAAATCTCTTGAGATTAGTCTAGCAGCCGAGGAGAAGAGTGACGAAGATGCAAAGCTATGGCATTTGATATATGGTCATCTGAACTACAAGGGTCTCAACACTCTCCACAAGATAGGAATGGTGGAAGGGCTTCCTCAAATCAAGATTCAACATGAGCTATGTGAAGAATGTGTTCTTGGGAAGCATGAGAAGAGTGAATTTCCAAAAGACAAAGCTTGGAGGGCCACAAAACCACTGCAGTTGGTTCATTCAGATTTATGTGGACCTATCTTTCCAGCTTCAAATGGGGGTAAGAAGTATTTTATCACATTTATTGATGATTTTACTAGAAAATGATGGGTTTCAATTCTGAGTGAAAAATCTGAAACATTTAGAATCTTTAGAGTTTTTAAAGCTGCCGTAGAGAAAAGCTCAGGATATCTAATCAAGTGTCTCAGGACTGACAAAGGGGGAGAGTTTTGCTCAAACGAGTTTGAAGATTATCTCAAAGACAATGGAATTGAGATTCAGAGGACAGCTCCATTCACTCCTCAGCAAAACGGAGTTGCTGAAAGAAAGAACAAGACTGTCATGAATATGGTTAGGAGCATTCTTAATACACGCAGTGTACCTAAGAAGTTCTGGCCTGAGGCAGTAATTTAGAGCTTTCATGTGCTCAATAGGTGCCCCACATTTGCTGTTCGAGATGTGACTCACCAAGAAGCTTGGACAGGTTTGAAACCCTCAGTAAGTCATTTAAAGGTATTTGGTTGTATAGCTTATGCTAAGATACCTGATGAGAATAAGAGAAAAATAGAAGATAAATCTCTCAAATGTGTGTTTTTAGGGCTTAGTTATGTTTCAAAAGCATATAAGCTCTATAACCCCATCTCTAGAAAAGTCATTATAAGCAGGAATGTCAAGTTTGCAGAAGACAAGTCCTGGGATTGGGGAGGGGTCACAGGTAGAAGAGAGCCCCTAATTGTTGAAGGAGAAGAAGTTAGAGGAGAAGATGATCTCACAGTTGGATCCGATGAAGAAGGAGATGAAGAAAATGCAGGAGGAGGAAACCAGCTTCAGATAGAAGATGAGCAGCAAGCTCAAGAAGACCACCAGCAAGAAGAAGAAGAAGAGCTGGTAGACTACGGGGGTTCGCCAACAGCAGTTGGTAATGACCCTGAACCTGAAGAGGAATGGCACAGCAACCCCAGACCAATCAAGAAGCCCAGATACTTCGATGATTATGAGGTTAGTGGTGTTGAACTTAGAAGAAATGATCCTGATTTTATAGCTCATTTCTGTCTATTTTCTGATTGCGATCCCCTTACTTATGAGTCAGCTAGCAAAAATGATAAATGGAGGAGAGCCATGCAAGTAGAAATTGACTCAATAGAAAGAAATCAAACCTGGGAATTAGTTAGTCTACCTAAGGGTCATGAAACCATAGGTGTCAAGTGGGTGTTTAAGACTAAACTAAAAGAAAATGGAGAAGTAGATAAGTATAAAGCTAGGTTAGTAGCTAAAGGCTATAAATAAGCCTATGGGATAGATTATACTGAGGTATTTGCCCCAGTAGCAAGGTTAGATACAATTAGGATTATTCTAGCCTTAGCAGCTCAGCATGGTTGGGTACTCTATCAGTTAGATGTTAAGTCTGCTTTTTTCCATGGTAAGTTAGAAGAGGAGGTCTTTGTAGATCAACCACCAGGTTTTGAGATCAAAGGGAAAGAAAATCTAGTTTATAAACTGAATAAAACCCTTTATGGATTAAAACAAGCCCTTAGAGCTTGGTACAGTAGGTTAGAATCTTATCTACTGAGAGAAGGTTTTGAAAAGAGCCCTTATGAACACACATTGTTTATAAAAACTAGAAACAGCAGTTTCTTAGTTGTTTGTGTGTATGTTGATGACCTTATTTACATAGGTAACTGTCCTAAAACACATTTAGAATTCAAAGAAATGATGATGAAGGAATTTGAAATGTCAGATTTAGGTAAGTTACATTATTTCTTAGGGCTTGAAATCAAACAGGGGGCTAGTGGGGTTAGTGTGTGTCAGAAGAAGTATGTTAGGGATGTGCTTAAGAGGTTCAAGCTTCAGAATTGCAATTCTGTAAGCACACCTGTCGAAGTAGGACTTAAGCTCACCAAAGAAGGAGCAGGTAAAGAGGTTGACAAAACCTTTTATAAACAACTCATAGGTAGTCTGATGTATTTGACAGCTACAAGGCCAGATATTCAATTAGCAGTTAGCCTGGTGTCTAGGTTTATGGAGAAACCAACTGAAGCTCATCTCCATGCTGTCAAAAGAGTAATGAGATACCTGCAAGGAACTAAAGATTATGGTCTCCTATACAAGAAGAGTGCTAATTCTGAGTTAGTTGGTTATACTGACAGTGATTTTGCAGGAGATCCTAATGATCGAAGGAGCACCTTTGGGTTTGCTCTAATGATGAGTGAAGCTGTAGTGTCATGGTCCTCGAAGAAGCAACCTATCGTGACACTTTCCAGCACTGAGGCAGAGTTTGTGGCAGCCACTTCATGTGCTTGTCAAACTCTATGGTGAGAAGAATCCTAGAAGACTTGAAAGAGAATCAAAAGAAGGCAACAATGATTTGGTGTGATAATGATTCAACGATCAAGCTGTCAAGAAATCCAGTGTTTTATGGACGCAGCAAGCATATTGATGTCAAATATTTCTTCTTGAGAGATTTGGTGAAGAGTGGAGAAGTTGATCTTGATTTCTGCAAGAGTGAAGAGCAAATTGCAGACATTCTCACCAAGGGATTGAAAACATCGTTGTTTGAGTACCTACGAAAGAGGTTAGGTGTTCAAAACATTCTTTAATCTAAACACTAGCAAGTGTATAGATTAAGGGAGGGATTGAAAGAGTTTTGTTGAAGACGATCTACTGTTTGTTGCTGCTGCTGCGTTTTGAACTTCCATAATTTATTTTGAAGACCGGTCGGACCGCTATCATCATGCCGGTTCACTTAATCCAGACCGGTTCACTTTCATATTTATCTGTTAGTTGTTTTCTGCACGTTTTGCAGATTGTTTGCTGATTTATTGCTGAGTTGTGGAGCAGTAATTATTTAGTTGAGTAGTGGGATGATTTCCGTTGTATTTTGGCTGTATTAAGCATTTGATTTTCACAACATAAAAAGAAGAACTGCAGCATTTACATATTCATCTTCTAGAGGTTTCTTCGTAGTTTTTTTTATTTGATTATACTGTGAGTTCTTTTGGTTACCACTCTCAAATATTTATAATTGGTATCAGAGCCTAAGGTTCAAGGTCCAACCTCGATTAATCCTGTCTGAGCCTGTATTCACTGGGTTAGCAATACCCAAATACGAAGGCAGATAATTATTAGACCTTCGAAATGCAGTGAGGTTTCAGGGTCGGACTTCCCATCATTTCTCATAGATAAACACACGTTTAAGCTAGAATACGACACTAATAGAACAACTTACCCTTAAAGAGGGCCCATCAAAGTTAGAGCCATCACATCCATGAACTACATCTCTTGGAATACAATGATCTTAAATAAAACCTCAAATCTATGGCAAATTAAGATATATGAGTCAATTCATATATACTTACCAAATCTTATGCTTGACACAAGGCAATCCAATAATAAAGATACATAAGCCTACTATCACGGAGATATGACAGCTATTATATATGGTAATGTGAAGAAGTGACTAAAGTTTAGGGACTTAGTTTTGCTATATTGAAAGCTAAGGACCTGTGTGCTATTACAAGACATCTTTCTGTTATCTGTTATATACCTACTATATATAGTAGAGAAACTGTATTCGTGAATTGAGTTTTTGAATGAATGAATTTATTTCTTCATCTTCTTCACTGAGTTTTACATGGTATCAGAGTTTTGGCTCTAGATCTGATTTCTACATCGAGATTCCTGATTGATCCATCGCTTCGATGACGGGAGGTGTTATGAACGATATGTCGGATCAATGGCCGAGGCTTGGAGCTAATCAGGTTCCACCTGCAGGATCGCCAGGTGCGAATTGTGTTCCTCCACCTCCTTCACCTGCGAATCCACCTCCTCCAGTTGCGAATCAAGTTCCTGTAGCTTCATATTTGATTCATGAGTTCAGTCCAGAAGATTGACTCTACCTGCATCCTTCCGAGATGCCTGGAGCCTCTCTGATTGGGTTTCAGCTCACCGGAAGTGACAATTACCAGGTATGGAGTCGTTACCTAATTGATGCCTTGGTTGCTAAACGAAAACTTTACTTCGTCGATGGTAGTTAGAGTCGCGACGAGGTACCTGAGAATCAAAGGTTTAGATGGGATAGGTGTAATGCCATAGTTAAAGGCTGGCTTACTACTTCCATTGCTCGAAATATCTCTGATGGCTTGATCTATCATGCTACTGCTGTTTCAATTTGGAATGAGATGAAGGAACGGTACAGTAAGGTTGATGGCATGAGAATTTTTCATTTAAGCAGAGAAATCTATCATGCTAGGAAGGGATTGATGTCTATCTTAGACTATTTTGGTCATTTGAAGACTCTCGGGGATGAATTGAATGCATTAGAAGTATCTGCTCTTTGTGTTTGTGTAAGCTCTCATGCTGTGACTGCTAGAAATGATACACAAAATCTTATTAAGTTTTTACTTGGACTCAATGATGCATATGCTGCTGTGCGTACAAATCTCTTGATGCTGCATCCACTTCCTTCATTGAATCATGCATTTTCTGTTCTAATACAAGAAGAAAGTCAACGTTTGATTATTGGAAACATCAATGAGGGGGTTACAAAAAAGACTCCTATCTTATATGCTGCAAATGTTGATTCAAACTATGTTGACAATCAGAGTTACAGTAACTATGCTGGTAGTAGTACTGGGAAAGGAAGCACTCAGAGATTTAATGTGAACAAGAAAGATTTTCTTTGCACCTTTTGTGGTAAGAAGGGGCATAAAGAGGATACTTGCTGGAAGAAGAAAGGAGTACCTGATCATATTAAGAAACGATGGGCAACCAACAGTGCATTTTATGGGCTTGATAAGCAACCATCAACACCTATTCAGAATCAGCGTATTCACACATCTAATGGAGGGAATGGAGCTGCTTTTGTCTCCAATATGAACCACTCCATTGAGGATGCTTCTGCTCAGTCTCAGTCTTCTTCATTTTCTAATGCTCAGTTGAGCCAAATGGCGCAGTATTTGATGTAACAGCAGCATCAAAATGATAATCAAAGCTCAGGGGTTACTTTTTTCAATGCCTTAGGTATGATGTTTTGTGGTTCCATTAGTGCCAATTCAGAATCACTTTGGATCATAGACAGCAGGGCAAGCCATCACATGACTTGTAGTAGCCATTGGCTCACTGATTTGAAGTCAAATGTGGGATATAAGAGGGTGGTTACTCTGCCTGATGGTTGCACAACTCCCATTACTCATATTGGAGATTTTTATCTGAATGACACTCTTATATTAAGAGGGGTTTTATATGCTCCTTTTAAGTTCAACTTCATCTTTGTCTCCCAACTATGCAAGGATTTTGGTTTGACATTAGCTTTTCTTCCAAATTATGTGGTTTTTCAGGACCACTCAAATGGGAAAGCAATGGGGATTGGCACACTAACTGACGGGCTGTATACCATAGATAAAAGAAGGAAGGAGTTAGAAGTCTATTCAGTGGAGCACATGAAGGTGTTGTCAAGGGAAACTTAAAAGACAATAAGGAGCTGATTTTATGGCATCAAAGATTTGGTCACATTTTTGTTGAGAATTTGGAGAGATTTTTCCAGTTTGCTTCTTCAAGTCAGGCTTGTGTTAAGAATTGTTTTGTATGTCCACAAGCTCGAAAAACTCGTTTATCTTTCCCTCTAAGTGAATCCTAAACTAAAGGAATCTTTGATCTAATATATATGGATGTTTGGGGGCCTAATAAAATCTCTACAGTTAATGGTTTCACGTATTTTCTGACTATAGTAGATGACTTTAGTCGAAGTACCTGGGTTTTTCTCTTGCATTCAAAAGATGAAGTTGTTTTTCACTTGAGAAATTTCATTAAACAAGTGAAAACTCAGCACAAGTGTGAAGTCAAGTGTGTGAGAAGTGACAATGGGAGTGAGTTTTGCAACTCCCTTACTAAGGAGCTGTTTGAGTCAAATGGAATTGTTCACCAAACATCTTGTGTCAGAACTCCCCAACAAAATGGGATTGCTGAGCGCAAGCATCGCCATTTGCTTGAGACAACTAGGGCTCTCAAGATTCAAGCTAGCATACCAGACAAATACCGGGGTTCTGTATTTTGACAGCATGTTATCTCCTCAACTTAATGCCATCTTCTGTTTTGAATGAAGGGATACCTTTTGAAGTACTTTATGGGCAATCAGCGTGTTACAAGCATCTAAAAGTTTTAGGATGTCTTTGCTTTGCCAAATACTTACACCCAATAGACAAGTTTCAATCCAGATCAGCCATGGTAGCTTTTATGGGATACTCACCCACTCAAAAGGGTTATAAGCTGCTTAATCTTGAATCTGGGCAATTATTTGTTAGCAGGGATGTCTTATTCAGAGATGATGTTTTTCCCTTTGAGTTTCACTCCACTGATACCCCATCCATCATTTGCTCAACCTTCTGCTTCTGCCCAGACCTTCTATGATGATATATTCAACTTTTTTAGAAGAGAAGTTGAATCTGATGATCTTCAGGAATCCTTTTTGGAGGATTCAATTGAGGTTCCTGCAGAAGATGTAGTTGAGCTTCATGATACAGTCACTGCATTACCAAGGAGGTCTACAAGAACTTCCAGATTGCCCACACATCTGAAGGACTTTGTGCTCATGTGCAACACTGTCTCTTATGACTGCATTTCTCCCTCTTACAAAACCTTACTTGGTTCTTTGGATAAGATATCTGAACCAACCTATTTTCAAGAGGCAAGCAAGGATGCTAAGTGGATTGTTGCAATGCAAGAGGAAATGAAGGCTTTACAAGACAACCACACTTGGGATGTGGTCTCACTGCCTGAAGGAAAAGTGCCCATTAGCTGCAAATGGGTCAATCGAGTTAAGTATAAGTCAGATGGCTCAGTTGAACATTTTAAGGCTCGTTTAGTTGGAAAGGTTAAACTTAGAAGGAGGGAATCGATTTTAAGGACACATTTTCACCTGTAGTGAAAATAGTCACAGTGAGAATCATATTAAGTAGGGTTAAGAACACAATAGGGGTCTGAATGTTTGCCCATGTTGCCAAAAGGGGTCTGAATTGAAAAAACGTATTATTAAGGGCCTGAATTTTGAGTTTTGTGTATAAGTGAGGTCTCCGTCTATTTTTTCTGTTAAAAGTGACGGAAAATGGTCACGTGCCAAACATGTGACCGAAAATAATTTGAAAACCCAAAAATGCCCTTTGACCAGAGTGTGTCCTCACATATTTGACCTAAAAAGACGAAAATACCCTTTAAGCCACCACCACCCGGCGACCACCACTCCGGCCACCACCACTCCGGCGACCACCACTCCGGCGACCACCACTCCGGCGACCAAAACCCCCTCCGGCGACCAAAAAAGCTCCGATTGGAGCTCCAAAGCTCCGATCGGAGCTCTCCAAAGCTCCGACCGGAGCTCAAGAGCTCCGATTCGGGGCCACAGAGCTCCGATCGGAGCTCTGGAGCTCCGGTCGGAGCTTTTTGGCTCCGATCGGAGCTTCGGAACTCCGATCGGAGCGTTTTGGGGTCGCCGGAGGGGGTTTCGGTCGCCGGAGGGGGTTTTGGTCGCCGGAGTGGTGGTCGCCGGAGTGGTGGTCGTCGGAGCTGTGGTGGTGGTCGGTGGCGGTGGCTGTGGTGGCCTTAGGGCATAATTAGTGTGCAGGGGTATTTTAGACATTTCACATTTCATTAATTAAACTGATAAATTGTATAATAATTGCAAAAGGGTAATTTTGTCATTTCACGTATTTCCGTTATATTTAACAGCAAATTTAGACGGAAACTCGATTATCAACAAAACTCAAAATTCAGACCCTTAATAATACGTTTTTTCAATTCAGACCCCTTTTGGCAACATGGGCAAACATTCAGGCCCCTTTTGTGTTCTTAACCCTATTAAGTATTGCAGCTGTAAGGAAATGACCTCTTTATCAGCTCGACGTTAATAATGCATTCCTTCAAGGGGATTTGCAAGAGGAAGTATATATGGATATCCCTCCTGGTTTTGGAGATCAATTGAACACTTCAGAGAATGAGCATCGTGTTTGCAGATTAACAAAGTCACTTTATGGCTTAAAGCAGGCTTCGCGACAATGAAATATTAAACTTACACAATCATTGATTCAATTGGGTTACAAACAATGCAAATTTGATTATTCTCTCTTCAGTAAGTTCAGAAGTGATCATCAAGTGCATTTGATGGTCTACGTTGATGACATTCTGATCACTGGTTCTGATGAAGCCATGATAGCTCAGTTGAAACATGATCTGCAGGATTTCTTTAGGCTCAAGGATTTAGGATTTCTGCAATTCTTTTTAGGCCTTGAAGTTTCTTGTTCAAAAGAGGGAATCATTTTGAATCAACGAAAGTATATAATGGAATTGATCACTAATGCAGGTCTGCTTGACTCAAACTATGAAGACACACCAATGGAACAATATTTGAAGTTGACTTCCCCAGATTATGATAAATTGTTTGAAGTAAATCAACAGGATGAACTGGTGGATAACATTGAGCAATTTAGAAGGCTTGTTGGTCGTCTCTTGTATTTAACGATGACTCGTCCTGATATTCCTTTTGCAGTCTAGTGTGTGAGCAGGTTCGTTCATTCACCCATGAAGTCCCATCTGCAAGCTGCTCTCAGAATTGTCAGGTACATCAAGAAAAATCATGGACATAGACTCTTTTTTCTAGCTAAGAATGATTTAACTGGAATGACTGCCTATTGTGACAGCGATTGGGGAACTTGTATGTTGTCAGGTCGATCAGTAACTGGGTTTTGTATTAAGCTTGGAGAATCAGTTGTCTCCTTGAAATAAAAAAAAGCAAGCAACCATTTCAAGAAGTAGTGCAGAAGCTGAATATCAGAGCATGGGTATGACTGTTTCTGAAATCATATGGATAAGATGTCTTTTGGATGAGTTGAGGCATTTGCTTAGACCAACTCTGCTACTCTGTGATAACAAGCAGCTTTGCAGATAGCTGCAAATCCGATGTTTCACGAAGGAACCAAGCACATCGAAATAGATTGCCATTTTATTCGTGAAAAGCTGGTACATGGAATTATTGATACTGGGTATGTTAAATCCACAGATCAACTTACTGATTTGTTTACGAAAGGTCTGGGAAAGGCTTAGCATTACCAGCTACTACATCAGTTTGGAATTAAGGATCTATTCATTGCAACAGAGGCATCAGAGGAAGAAGAAATCACAACGAATGAAGAAGTGACTCAAGTTTAGGGACTTAGTTTTTCTAAGGACCCGTTTGCTATTACAAGAGATTTTTCTGTTATCTATTATATACTTACTATATATAGTAGAGGAACTGTATTCGTGAATTGATATTTTGAATGAATGAATTCATTTCTTCATCTTCTTCACTGAGTTTTACACAATGACAAAACAGATCATCATCTTGTAGATTCTAAACGATGTGAAAATAAGAGTGCATTTTATAGGATTGTAAGCGATATATGAACCTTGATGTAAAATAATGTCAAGAAGTTGATTTCCCATGTGACCAATGTACTTGGTATTATGGTATGAAAAGATTGAATATCTCGGCCAAACACCCTTTTATTTCCTTTGTGTTTTTCTTTGTTGATTTCCTGCCCTACAATGTAAATTATAACTCTATTTATAATACCTAGTGACTATTGTAACTAGAAAATAAATTTTGTTGATTTATTCTAATGTTAAATATTTAGAAATTTAATACTAAATATTCAACAAATATTTTCTGCAATAAATACAAATAAATATCCTAATTTTGACTGAGCATTCCTGAAAGCTTCTCGACTTGCCATAGTTGGCTATTTCCTCATTTAGGTGCGCCACACGTCACGAGTGTCGTGCGTTGTCCAAAATTAGGTTAGATTTAGGTCTGACAATATAATAAGGGAATAGATAATGATAAGATATTAGAAATATATCTATTCCTAATATAACTCAATCATAATATAACAAAATATATTAATTCCTAATATATTTTATTCATTAATACGCTTTCGCAAGACGGGCGTTCTGACAAGAATGCCGATCTTGATCCGAAGAATATCGATGAATACCTGAATAGTCCAATCGTCATCGGCAGATGCCCTAAGAGTTCCAATCGACAGCGGTGGAAGCCTGGAGATGTCCAGTCGACAACGGCGAAAGCCTGGAGATGTCGAGTCAGCACGGTGGTAGCTCGGAAATATTTAGTCGGCACGGCGGTAGCCCGGAGGTCCAGTCGGCAATGGCGGAAGCCCGGAGGTTCAGTTGGCATCGGCGGAAGCCCGGAGAGATCCAGTCGACAGCGGCGGAGAAGAATCAAGGCAGACATGACTATAGTAGGGACCATCAGTGTGGTGGCGTCGTCAGTTGGCGCTAAATCAGAGGACATGCGCAGAAGTCATCGATACAGAAGCAGGGATTTATTGCTTATTAGAGGAAGAAAAAAAACTGAAATCAGAATTGGGCAGGGGCGGCCGGCATGGCAACACCTGATGGCGGTGCCGACCACCCCTGGAAAGCGGCGATGGTGGGCGGCGGCGGCTTGTAAGTTATTCTCGTTGGAGGAATGAAGACTCTGATACCATATAGAAGAATAAGAATTGTATTATTAATTTTATTTTTAGGGTTGAGTACATGTACCTATATATACATAGATATAATAATAAATTTATAACAAAAAATAAATCTATTACAATAGAGTAAATTTTCTACCTGTGAAATTTCCATTGAAATTTTAAGAGAAAGTATGAAAGAGAATGTAATGGAACAAATGTATTGGTCATTGGTGGGGCCCTAAACCACTTTCTATAGAATTTTCACACCATATTTCACAGTTTGTATTACCACATTACAATCTATCTATATATAATATAATTTGGAATACTTTTTAGGCTATTAATTAGGCTTTGTTAATCTTTGCCATGTAAGCAACTCTCAATTTGATTGGTTGCGCTCAGCCTACCAAATGCCATAACCAGTCTTTACCAAAACGACAACGATTTAACAATCTATATAATAGAATTTGGAATACTTCTTAGGCTATTAATTAGTTTCTCAGTAACGGATTCAATTAAACCAAGCGTTATTCCCAGCAGAAACGTATTCCATCCGCAACATAGAAATTAAATTAAACCAAGCGTTACGTATTCCATCCGCAACATAGAAATTAAGTTACGAGAATTTGAGAAGTATATAAATTCTAAGAAGCCAATGCTAAAAGTCATGTTCGAACCTTGGAAAAAAAAACCTCAAGCACCCACCGAGCAACCACTGTCGCTTCTTCAGACTTGAAAGATAACAACTGCGATCGTCACAACTGAAGCATGCGCTCCACCAGGAGCCCTCATTCTGGGTCTGGAAAATCTATTATGCGCACCACATGCATGTAGATAATGAAAGAAGAGAAATCAAATCAAAGAAGCACATAATTACTTATAGAGATCAGATGAACATAATACTGCTACACACCGTTGAACCTTGACGATTCCAACTGAGACCGACCTCCAACCCTGGATACTGCTGGTAGCCATCAGTCTGTCACGATCGCCAAGCACATGTAGAGCGAGATTATACTCAGGATCGCAGCAGCATGCTCCAATCTACTCATCCGCGGTTCAAGAACTCGAGGCGGACAGTGTTATTCCTCCGGTGG
Organism: Clarkia xantiana subsp. parviflora; assembly: GCA_036873135.1. Taxonomy (NCBI): domain Eukaryota; kingdom Viridiplantae; phylum Streptophyta; class Magnoliopsida; order Myrtales; family Onagraceae; genus Clarkia; species Clarkia xantiana. Next base: position 9,295,231 of record JAPTYO010000012.1, on the reverse strand, counting down.
TAACTGATTAGGAAAATATGTGATTTTTAAGGAGATGAGACAAGACCTCTATATATATAACTAAGAAGAAAGGATGCGATAAACATTAAGCGGCAACAACTGGAGAAAGACAACAAGACCTATGGCAGCATATAAAACCTAGGTTTAGTCCTCAGTATTTGAGTTGGGCTTAACAAGTTGGGTTGCGAATTGGGCTGAACGAAACTACTACTAAGGCTTCTTTTTTTTTGTGAACAAAACTATTTTTTTGAGATAATTTTGAGATGGGTTTGTGTGATTTTTTCGAATTCGTTGGGCCCACTTCTATCCACTACTTTGTTAAAAACCTAAGTGGAACACTTACTGCAAATGAATTTTGTGTAAATAAAAAAAAATTGATATACAATCTCATATGTAAACACTCTTTTCATCACCACTAGCCTAGATATTATCAATCTACACAAGAAAAAATGCCTCTACATTAAGTGTCTACATTAAGTTTAAACAGTTATCTTCTTTTCGTTAAAAAAATATATTATTACTTTGTATTTTTGTTTTTACTTTCATTATTATATAACAAAATATTAGAACGTAGAACTTAAGATATTCTACACATAATAACTAATTATATATTTGAATGACAAATTTGTTCGTATTAACTAATACCAATGTTATTAGCTAATAATATAGTAAATTATGTATTAGTTAAAACTCACCTAAATTATGATATTATTTAATACACCAACGATCAATAATTTGAAAATCGGACCCTAAACATAATTATAATTCTTTATATATATATATATATATATATATATATATATTAATGTTTTAAAAACCAGATTGGATGTCGACCTGGCGAGGTGGTCCGAAAGGACTAAAGAAAGCATCACAATTTAATCTTCATTCCTAAACATTTAAATCCGGCCAACGGGTCATGAGCAATTTTTATTTTTATTTTTACAAACATCACCCGAACTGTTAATATTTATTTTATTAAAGTAAGGAAATGAAAGCGACTCTTTAAATAAGTTACTCTTCTTGAGTCCAAATTCGAAGTGATCTTAATACAATTATGTGATTTTATAATTATATATATATATATATATATATATATAGAGTTCCTTCAATTTTTTTTTTCAAAACAATTTTCAATGAGATTCATTAACATGTAATATAATCCTATTTTAAATGAAATTATATTTAGAATTAATACATCATTTAATTATTTATGATTCATTTAGTTATTTATGTTTGCACAACGTAACCAAACGATTACTTTTTTTAAGCGATTATTGAGATATCTAAGTTCTAAAATGTGATTAAACAGTTCAAATTTATTTTATTTAACCACTTCGAATATACTAATTAAATAGGAGAGATGGTCGATAAAGAAATATACAAATATATCATACAAATTTATACATATAATAAAATTTTGAATGCAACAACTACATAAAATATCCAACCCCGCGCGGTGCGCGGGGCAAATGTCTAGTATAATAATGAAATAGATAATGATAAGACGTTAGAAATACATCTTTTTATAACTCAATTAGAATATAAGAAAATATATTAATTTTTAATATAATTTATTCCTTAATTCTCAAGTATAGATATTATAAAAAGAAAGTAATAATCATTACAACAATATTGGAAGGAGGCGAAAAGGTAAACACACTTAATTAATAGCTTATTACATCACACATACATACCACACGTACAAATATAATTAATTTTGGTAATTAGATTTCATCATTCAAGAATGATTGGTGGGTTGATGTAGCTAATTATGGCGACGGCCGTCTACAAATTATTCTTCTTTTATATATGTACAAAGTTTAGGTGTGTTTAGAAAACTCAAGCTAGCTAGCTAGAGTAACCTTAGCCTAGCTGTTGGAATCAAGATACACACAAAATTATAAAAAAGATAATGATATTGGAGTAGAAAAGGAAAAAGCAACAAGACAATAAACTTTGAATTAATAATAATAATTATTAGAGTTGTGGGTGAGGTGCCACGTCATGGTTCTTCCACTTGAGGGCAACCTCATCAAGCGCTTTGATGGATGACCCGCCGTCGCTCAGAACCACTGCCGCCGCCTCTTTAAGATGTTTCATCCGATTCCTGATGGTCTTACCTTCCTCCCCTTCAAGAAGCCCCTTAACCGCCTCAGCAATCTGGTCCCTGCCGATGATGCCACCTTCCGCCGCTGGTTTGACCCTCAACGCCACCTTCACATCGTGTGTTAACATGAACGCATTAGACTTTTGTTCGGCGAACAGCGGCCACGCGATGATCGGCACCCCGTTGACCACGCTCTCAAGGGTCGAGTTCCACCCGCAGTGGCTTAGGAACCCTCCGGTGGCCTCATGGGCCAGGATCTGAGCCTGCGGGGCCCACGACGGGACCACCATGCCTCGATTTTTAGTCCTCTCAAGGAATCCATATGGCAGGAACTCCTCATCCTCCTGGCCGCCAGCGTGGACACTGAAATACATGGCGTTTGATTTCTTATCGTTTGGCTTCTTCACCACCCATAGGAATCTCTGCTCGCTCTTCTCTAACCCTAGGGCTAGCTCCGTCACTTGGGTAGACGACAGGGTCCCACCGCTGCCGAAGGACACATAGAGCACTGAGCCACGTGGCTGGGTGTCCAGCCACGTCAGGCACCCCGACGAGTCGGACTCCTGATTTATCATCTTGACGAGCGGACCAACCGGGTATATGGGCGGCTGCTTCTGCTCCAGTAAGACCCTTATAGGTCCGGGTTCCAACTCCATGAAGCTATTTACAAAAATGCCCTCTGCAAGAGGGTAGCGTTTCGCGTGGTGCAGTACCCATCTATATGAGAATCGAATTTTTAGAGTTTATATATAATCGGGGTTAGATAAATAGTACATATATATATATATAAGGGTTAATAATTAAAAACAATCTCTAAGTATAAATTAGGTGCTAATCGGTGATTCATATTTAAAATGTTAATATTTGGTGTCACAACTTAGATTAGTTGATTTTCATATTCTTTTTAATTAATATTAACGTTAAAATTGTCGTTTGAAGCAACAAAAAACTTTTTCTGAATTCTCAAATTTTTCTCCGTCAATTTTACGAGAGATAGTGAAAATTATTTTGTCAGTTGGTACACCGAATATTAACATTTTAAATATGTATTAACATTTTAAAACAGAACTAATGATTAACAAACATGACTTATAGTTGATTTTATTTTTAAATTCTTAGCAATATATATAATATAAAGATTTGATATATCATTAAAATTCATTTGAGTTTTTTTTAGCAAAAAATCATTTGAGTTTTAATAACTACAATTGTTGCTGAATAAATTACGTCTAGGTATTATATTAAATAACATGAGATATTATAGAAATAAACAAACGTTTTGGTCTAAATGAAATGAAGTAATATAAAATAATAAATAGATTTGTAAAAATAAATCTAGAATTTTAATCTAAATAGCCGAAAATATATATAATTGGGTTATGAAAATTTCATCCACCACTGACTGACCTGTATGCTTCATTAGTCCGGTCCTGAATCGGGTCAAAAAGCTCTGACCCGGGAAGCGGAAGAGCACCGGGGATCCGTACAAGGTCAGGCATGTCCCTGAACTCGGACTTGACCTCACTGTCGAGCGTCGGGAGATAGAAGATGAGTGAAAGACACGTGGCAGTAGATGGGAAGAAGATATAGGGTGCCAAGTTGAACTCTCTGGCGACTTCGAACCCGTCGGTGCCGAAAAGGTCAACAACGAGAGCGACGAGTCGGCGGTTGGAGTTGGCGAGGTCGGCGATGGCGTCGCGAATGTAAGGGAGGGAACGGACGACGGTGAGGGAGATGATGGTCTCGATCTTAGTGGTGTCGGGATCTAGATCTTCGAAGGTGACCTCCGGGAGGAAGACGGCGGAGATGGCGGGTGGGAGGCTTTGGAGGAGGGATCTCTGGGCTTTCATGGGAGTGCCGTCGGTGGGGATAATGAAGGTGAAGGTGAAAGCGTGGCGGTGGATGAGGCGCTTGGCGAACTCGATGAGGGGGATGAGGTGACCTATACCCGGGGTCGGAAGTATCGCGATGTGCGGCGGCGTTGACGGCGGCGATGGCTGCTCCATCTCTGCGACGATGTTCGTGGGGTGGGCTGTTGGTTGGATTCTCTTTGTCTCCTTTCCTTTCTTTCAGGTACCTTTCTTATTATTATTGCTATATAATGAATGGCCAAGGGCAGAAACTTTATTTATTTTTTTATTATTATCAACAAGGGAGATAATATCCTATATTTAATTTAATGAAAAAAATAATATTCGCCTTTTCCAACTAAAATGAAAAAAAAATAGCAATTGTACAAAAAAATCTTGACCAATAATATTTTTTTTCACGGGTAATTCTAGGGCAATTTCATTAGAAGAGTGGGGCAACATACGTAATGTGTTTATTTTATATCTAAACTAATTTTATTTTGCATAGTAACGGTCGTTAATGAATAAAGTGTTTAATATTAACATCTTTATAATTTTAGAAACTCAACAGGGTTTAAATTTGTGACTTTTAATTAAAGTGTGATGTTGTATTACTACATCGTATTATATAGTTTCATGACCAATAATATGATGCTAATAATTTCATGACTAATAATACTAATAAGTAATAATTAATTATTGGTAGCTTTTCATGTATATTTTCGAGGTTGAGTTTATCTGCAGATGAACTAGCTAATTAAATAGCGATTGGTAAAATTATAGGCAAGTCATGACTATTAATCATGAGCGGTAGTTATGGCACAACTTTCTTCCTTTATTTAGAAAAGTGAAGTAAAGTGATTAAATAAATACTTCTTTTATGAAAATATTATATTTTCACTTTAAAATACTTTTCGTATTTTGTATAATTACTCATTATCAACATGTGAAAAAATGCGAGAAATTTGTGAAATTTTAATAGAAAGTGGAATGGGCCCACACTAATCACCAACACGTTTATTTCTTTACTTTCGCTTTCCTACCTTCTATTGAAATTTCACATTTACTCGATAGATATCTATTTGTTAGTAATTTTAATTAAATAAATCGATAACCTAATTTTCTTTTATAATAATATTAAAAAATTGAACATAGTTGAGTTGTAGTTCACCACTCACACACACACCAGCCAATCGATAAAAACGAGATAAGAAAGAAGCAAATTAAGTAGTCTTGGTGCCCTACTACATACTTCTAGACTCACACTAGTAAATTAAATTAAAAATGGCCCACCACATGTTATTATGTATGATGTCAGTTCCAACGTCCGGCTTGCGCAATCATCAATTTGATTAAATTAGGTATATATGTCCGGATTGTTATGCATGTTATTATGTATCCATAACAATTCACGTTAAATATCGACGCTAAAATAAATCTATCTATATCTATATATATAATATATAATAAAGTAATAGGAGAGAGGGTGGTTAAATATTCTGATTCCACGTCAGCGATTTCGTGCTCCCCTTGCGTACCACCTCACATCCTTTCTATCCACACCAGCATTATATGGACCAATAAAATAGTGACACATTAACTTTGAAATTTAACCCTAGAATAAAAAAAAACTCTCCTAACACAGAAATTAATATCATTTTAAACGGATGAGAAGTAAATTTTAGCAATTAAAACCTTCTTAAATTCCAATCACTACAGGAAAATTATTAAATAGCGGCAGTTTAAGTATTAAATAGCGGCACTTTTCTAAAGTCGCTGAAAGGGTAGCGACATTTTACACAAAAGTTGAGGAATAACCTGTCGCAAGCAGGTAGCGGCACTTTTTAGTAGTGCCGCACGCACCCCTAGCGTCACTTTGTCTAAAAGACGCTAATTGTTACCTAGCGTCACTTCAATAGTGACGCTGTGAAATGTGCACCGTCACTTACAAAGTGACGGTGTAAAAAGTAACGTCACTTTAATAGTGACGATGCGTAAGTGCAACGTCACTTTCAAAGTGACGGTGCGTAAAATGTAACATCACTTTAATAGTGACGCTGTGTAATATGCAACGTCACTTTCAAAGTGCCGTTGTCTAATAAGTAGTGACGCCGCAATGTACTTTAATATGATATTTATTTTTCTGCTTCGAGCTTCCAGTTTTCTACTAAATTAAAATCATCAAATTTAGCTCGATCAATTTTAACAGAAAAAGTAATTTTCCAACATACATTTCCAGCATTCCAACATTAACACATTTCCAACATTGCAACATAAAGTACAATTTCCAGCATTCCAAAACAAACTAAGATGCTAGTATCATTTACAATAGCCATTTAACATATTCTAATCATGCAACTAATTATATCAAGTTCATACACCAAAATGTTCATATACCCAAAAGCTGCCATATATAATTATATCTGCATATACACTTAAACTCTAAGTGAATCCATGGTTTGCCTAACCTGTATATAAATACATAAACTTAGTAACTTCTAACTAATAATTACTGTATTTCATAAAAATTGTAGATATTAATGTTACTTTCTAACCTTACTTGCAGAACTTGAGGAAGTTGATGTTTTAACTCGACGACTTGAGGACTTTGATTTTTTACCTTGACAATGTTTATTGCCTTGCTTAAGCGCACTTGCGGATGCCGACTAAAGACCCTGCGATTAAAGTCCAAACCACAACCGTTAACAACTTCAATTCAGCCTGACATTCAAAAGCAGTACAACTCCAATTCAAATCACAAATATATAACCAAGTTGGTTATAGTTGGTTAAACCAACTATCATGATCTGCAGCAACATGATTGACAGCAAAAAGAACTGAAAAAAGAACTTATTGGCAGCAAAAGAACTTACATGATTGTGACCAAAAGATCACCAACTATTCTACAAGCCAGCTAACAGACAATCAATGTGAAGAATGAACTATTTTATCACATGATTCGATGAACCCTAAAACATGATCTATACTTGAAGTTCATTAGCTGAAATTTATCCTCTTATTCGAGGAGAAAATCTATGTAAATATTAGATAAATAATAATTGATAAGCCTGACTAGCCCTTGGGATTGGTGGTGCAACGCTTGGGTTTAGTAGTGGTGCTGCAGCAGAACCGGTATGCTCCCTACCCCACTACAAGAAAATGCACAAAACTAACTGAGTCGCCACATAAACTAAAAAATCTTGAAATCTGAAAAAAATGAATTGCTGACCTGACTGTGAACACTTGAGTGAGAAGTATCACCGCTAACATTTTTTGACCCCTCACTTAGCATTCTTGGTCGGCGATAACAATCCTTCATTAAATAACAATCAAAATCACAGTTGTTACAACCATCAATTCATCTCACAAATCCATTAGAACGCGTCTATCTAATAAAAGTACAAACCTGACTATTAACTGGAATTTGTGGTGCGACACTTGGGTATAATGGTGCAACAGAACCAATATGCTCCCAACTCCCCTACAAGAAAAGTCATAAAATAAACAATTGTAATTTTTTTTGTTTGGCCAAAGTTATAATTTATTTAATATAAGGAATTTCACACTTATCTACTATACACACTAACATTTGGATTTGTCAAACCGACTCCACCTCTAAATGCATTTCCAGCAGAACTGAACTGTGTACAAATATAATATACATGAATAAAAAAATAAATATTTAATCATAAAAATAGTTTTCTTTGGTTTATTAATTTGAGATGATGTTACTAACTTGATGAAAACCGTTTATATTGGTGTCTTGACCATCCGAATGCACCATAAACCTCTGAAATGCATTAAATCCATCCATACTTGCTTGTAACTGTATAATCTTTTCTTGCATTGTTCTCAACATTTCTTCTTGTACTCGCATTTTCTCTTCCATCTCTTCCCTTTGTTGTTTCATCTCTTCTTTTTGTTGTTTCATTTCTTCAGCCAAGCGTGCACGCACACGCCTCTCCAATTCAGCCTCATTCAGATTGTGAGATCCATACAACTTCGATGGACAGACACCAAGCCCATAGCCTTTTACATACCCACCTTTACTCTTCTCGCCTACAATCTTCCGAAACACCTCTCGCTCCATAAGAATTCTATCCTGATCGGGTGTTTTGGAAGCATGTTCAGCTAGCATTGTATTGGCTTTCTCCTATATTGAAATAATAAAATTAACAATGCCAACTGATAGAATATGTCAATAATTAAAACATGATCAATTTAGAGTAATAAAGATTTTACCACTAAAGAAGCTGCATCCTCATCAATAAATGCACCAGTGTTCCTATCAACATGTGCATAATGATAAAATTCAACGATCCCAACACGTCCATTGTATTCAGACTCCTATCCATGAACCATCATAACATTTCAAGTATTAATATAGGTAGTAAATTTTTTTTTGGTAATTAAGAATTTATTTAATTATGAGAATAATTACCAATCTGTCTTTTGCAGATGCAAAAGACTCAGTCCCGACTGTGTAGAGAGAAACCACTTTCTCTCGAGCAACCTTTGCATGTTCGGCCAATTTCTGAAAAATAATTTCTACTTGATACTGCAGCGGTAGTTTTCTCCACCCAACTTGCTTAAGAGCTTTACAGTTGTTGAAAATAAGAGGACATATATTGTGGCGCCGAGCCACGGTGCCGAGCCAACTTGCCACTAGCGTCTTCACTTTCACTAGCATCTTCACTATCACTAGAATCTTCACTTTCACTAACATCTTCACTATCACTAGCATGTCTCTCTTCTTGATCATTTAGAGTTTGAAAATCAAGTTGATTCATTTCTACAACTACATTTTGATTTAACGAAACAGAGTGAGCTCCCTTTGTATACTTCATACACACACCCAGTAAGAAAGAATCAAATGATAGACAAGAATATTTAAGAAACCTAAGGACCCCAAGGGACAGTGTAGATTGAAGATTGATTAACAATAACTTTCAGTTTCAGTTATTATAACAACATACAACTCCACTCAAGTTGAAAATTAGATAAGCAGACCATAGAAACAAATGAATCCTAATTAACACTTGCTGCATTAGTTTTCATATAAACCATCGCTCTGTACTTTGAACCGACGAGTTCTAATGTTTTGAAAATCAAACTGTACTTTGAACCGACATGCACGATTCTACAAACTTTTGACCAGAGCTCAGCTCGAATAATCGGTCCCTAAGCACTTGGCATGCTTGAAGAATGTCTGGTGTTCCTCGAGTACCAGACGTTGTGGGTAATCCCAACAACATGAACAAAACAACTATATCTTCTAATCATTAAGTAAGATCAGAGACCTAATTTACTACTACATAGGGAAATTAGGTAACGAGCATCTCCAGGTTTGTGAGTAGTAAATTAGGTCAACTCACACAGTAGGTCGCGAAGGACGCGGAGGTAGCGGAGGTCGCGAAGGACGCGGAGGTCGCGAAGGACGCGGAGGTAGCGAAGGCCGCGGAGGTCGCGAAAGGACAGTGGAGGTCGCAGAGGTCGCAAAAGCCGCGGAGGTCGAGATGGAGTGAGGCCGCGGTGGAGGGAGATCGCGATGGAGTGAGCTCGCGGTGGAAGTCGCTGTGGAGGTCGCGATGGAGTGAGATCGCGATGGAGGCTTCTGGAATGGAGGGATTTGTTTAGGGCTGGATGGAGACTTCACGAGGAGACACCAATATTGGGCCTTGTTGGGCCGGATGAAGACTTCACGAGGGCCTTACTGTAAATAGACCACATTTTCGGATGGAGACTTCACGAGGGCCTTATTACACACATCATCAATTCCATACAAATAGAAATCCAACATTAAATTTCAGCACTAAAAAAATTTCAGAATTCAGTGTTGTCGAGAGGATTCAATGGAACAATTCAGTGATGCAACAAAGCCCATATTAAAAAAAAAAAACTCAGCTCAATTCACCCAATTTTTTTTTCAATTCACCCAATTCAGTGTAGACTAACCTAATTATTCTCTAATTAGTGATTTTGAGGCAACAAATTGAATTCTATCAAATCAGAATCCGTCCAATTTAGGTTAACCACTTGAATTCAATCTAGCATTTCAAACTAGGAATCAAACTATATAATTATCTTCGATTAGACTAACCCATTCAAAAACAAGCTAACCTGAGCCACCAATCACTGCGACGCTGGTCGGAGGAACAACTACTCTGGTGCAGTCGCGGTCGTCAGAGGAGGTGCTGCTGGTGACCGGCTCAGTTACGAATCGGAGGTCGCAGTCGAAGATAAGTTCTGGATCTGAAACTTTGGTTTTAGAGTTTTTGTGAACGTCTGAAAGTTGCGAGGAAGAAGAAGGTAATTTTTTTTTATAAGGAACGTCACTTTTCAAAGTGATGCTGGAATTAAAAAAACTCATAGCGTCACTACCTAAAGTGCCGAAACTTAAAAAAAAAAAAAATATAAAGTCAGCGTCAAGTCAGCGTCACTACCGTAAGTGACGTTAATATAATTTATTTTTTTTATTAAGATTGCGTCTCTTTAAAAGTGACTCTAGATGCAAAATTCAGCGTCACTACCATAGTTTCGCTATCTACCACCTATTGAAAAATATTTCGACACTTTTTTGTAAGTGCCGTTGAATAGAGTCGGTAATTACACAGATTGTTGTAGTGAATTCAGCAGAAAATTTATAAAACATTATTAGAGAACTAGAAACGTTATTTTAAACATGAAGGGTTTCCGATGGTTTAATACAGAGCTTCCGTTATTTCATAAGATTTAATTCAGATACAGATATCACATTCAAAAGCAATATAAATTCCCCTGATTTGGTGTTCTCCACATACATGAGAGTGACAACCCATAGCAATCACGATGTGGCACCTTCAAGCGGCCAGATCGGCAACTTCATTCGATGACTATGTATATCGATGGCAACCAAAATCCGATTCCAGAATAGATAATCATGGAGATTGTTGTGGCCAAATCTTTAAGGTATAGATGATTATGCGTTTTCACGACATCAACCAAGAACAATAGTTAGTATGACTCTGTTATCGAGCTTGGGGCGAGGCTACAATAATGGTGGTTGTTAGGTTAAATGAGAAAATTGAATTTGAGGCGGAGTCGTGATCCTCCGACGGCGGCGATGGAAAAACCGAAGGTGGAAAGGGGAGGCGATGCGATACAACGGTATAAAAGAGGCAGCGTAGATATTAGGATTGGCAATACAATACTTAGGATGGAAAAGAGGCAGCGTAGATATTAGTAGGGTTGTTAATTGTGATTTGGCTTCAAGATTTAGTTGGGCTAGATTAGGAGAAAAACGATATAAATCATGTTATTTAGAAAGATTTTTTTTGGTCAAATTTGGAGAGAAATTCGTTGTCACGTATTTTATTAATCCGTCCAATTACGGAGATTAACAAGTATATGAGATAAAACAACAATTGATTATTGTTTATTAGGAGGATGAGTTACGAGAATAACAATGTAGATATTTTAAAAGATATAGTTCAATACTCATTAAATCAAATTGATTTAATGACAATTATTATTAAATGATTTAATATATATATATATTAGTGGGACGATCACATAAGAAAATTGATGAATAATAAGTATATATAACTATTTATTAAAAATACACACACACACACATATATATATAATATTTTCTATATTTTCGTGGAGATATTATTATTATTATTATTATTGTTTCATATAGTTTCTATTATTTATTTCGTTAAAAACAAAATTAGGTATTTAAATGTGTTTATCTTTGTAATTGATTTTTTTAAATTTTTTTACAAAATGTTCCAAAAATATTCAAAACATTAATTAATTTAGAGAATTTAACTACTTAATTAATAAGTAAAAAAAACAAGATCCAAATAATTGTATATATATATTCTGATTGTGATAGAAAGATGTTAAATAGTAATATAAATCATGCATAAGTTACAAATCTCACTAACCAATTATATAAGATTAACTACTTTTTCCCTATGAAATTAGTTGATACCAATGATGTGATGAATCAAACAAAACTCGAAACTCTATGTTCAAACATGTGGGAAAAAACCAACCAAAGAGTTTAGAATACGTGAAGAAACTTTACAACTTAGATGTAGTGTTAGCCACAGTTATGATTGTAACAAAATTATTCTTCAGCCAGTAAGCACATGACAATACCACTATAATTTTGTACAACACAAGTGAACTCAATGTATATGTAGAAATTTTGGGATCGTTATTTGGATACGATCTCATAACTATAAAGAATAAATATTAATCGTTTTTTAATATACCGTAAAATACGGAAAAATATCACCCCGCGCGGTGCGCGAGGCCAGCAACTAGTATATATAATAAATAAAAAGGAAAGAAATGGGATTAACCTGGAGTTAACACATCATCAACTTACAGCACGCCACGTAGGATCAAAGTGAGTGTTTATTTCTTTGCCACATCAGCTGATTAAGAGAGTAATTATCATGATGCCACTCATCACCTTAATCTGGGCCATTTTTTGTTTGTGGGCCGCGTCCTTATTATGTATCAGCTAAATCTAGGCTATTTTGGTTCATAAGGGTCGGGTCTACTTCAGCTGTTAATTTTTTTTTTTTTTTTCATTCCAGTCTGTGTCTTCTTCAACCATTACAGCCGCCGTGCACTATGTTCTTCATCCTAGCGCCGTTTTTTTCTTTCAATTCATTCATCTTCCTTTCTCTTATCCGTTTGGTATCGCGGCCGTTACAATCCCTTCGTCTTCCCTTCTCCCATCCGTTTGGTTTACTGTTGACAATTCAATTAATCCAATTACATTAATGGAGTCAGCGTTACAACAAGACAAAATTTGGGTATTTGAACTCCTCATTATCTCCAAAGATTTTCTCAGAAATAGATTCATACTCATACAGTAAGATTTCCTCCGAATTTTGTTAATCACAGATTTCATAGGTTTATAATTGTGTTATATTGTTATCATTCGTAGGGTTATCTATATATATAATAAATCAAAAGGAAAGAGAGGGGATTAAACTGGATTTGACACATCATCAACTTAGAGCACGCCACATAGGATCAAAGAGAGTGTTTATTTATTTGCCACATCAGTTGATTAAGAGAGTAATTATCATGATGCCACTCATCACCTTAATCTGGGCCATTTTTTGTTTATGGGTTGCGTTCTTATTATGTATCAACTAAATCTAGGCAATTTTGGTTCATAGGGGTCGAGTATACTTCAGTTGTTAAGTTTTTTTTTTTTTTTTTTTTTTTTTTTTTTTTTTTTTTTTCATTCCAGTATGTGTCTTCTTCAGTCATTACAGCCGCCGTGCGCTATGTTCTTCATCCTAACGCCGTTTTTTTTTTCAATTCATTCATCTTCCTTTCTCTTATCCATTTGGTATTGCGGCTGTTACAATCCCTTCGTCTTCCCTTCTCCCATCTGTTTGGTTTACTGTTGCCAATTCAATTAATCCAATTACATTAATGGAGTCAGCGTTACAACAAGACAAATTTGGGTATTTGAACTCCTCATTATCTCCGAAGATTTTCTCAGAAATAGATTCATACTCATACAGTAAGATTTCCTCCGAATTTTGTTAATTTTCTGCAATTTCACTTCACAGATTCCATAGGTTTATAATTGTGTTATATTGTTATCATTCGTAGGGTTAATGTGGATAACCACTCAAGCAAGATCAATCTTCATCCTCTGCAGTGATTTCAAAGATTTTTATGCAATTTAAATTGCCGAATTTTGTTAATATTATGCAATTCTTAATTACTAACTATATATATATATATATATATATATATATATATATATATATATATATATATATATATATATATATATATATATATGACTTGACATTTATAGACCCTTTAGCAGTTTTAAACTTATTTTGAGATTCGCCATTTGTTAATATTGTTAGTGTTGCTGTCATTCGTAGGGTTACCGTGGAAAACCACTCGAGCAAGAATGAAACGTTGGTCAAGGTAATAAATCTTCATCCTCTGCAATGATTTCAAATATTTTTATGCGGTTTTAATTGCCGAATTTTGTTAATTTTCTGCAATTCTTATTTACTAACTTTATATATATTTAACTTGACATTTATAATCCCTTTAGCAATTTGAAACTTATTTTGAGATGCAAGATTTGTTAATATTGTTAGTGTTGCTTGGAAGTCAGTCATTATTGAAAATGTCGTTCTGAATTTTGTTATTTTTCTGCAATTTCACTTCACAGATTGTTGTACAACTCTCAGTTTCACTTCACATATTCCGTAGGTTTGTAATTGTGTTATACCGCTGTCATTCTTATTCCAGTAGGAAGGAGCCTTTTAACACGTACATGAATATTGGTTGAGTAATACACTCAAGTCTTGTGGAAGTTAGGTTAGGCCTTCTTACTCAGATGACGTGATGGAAGCTCGACATTAGGACATTGGAATAATTTCACTCTCTGCTACTTCTGTCATCATATTATTCTGTTGATAATCTCATCAGTTAGATGTGACTAAATGCTGATTTGGGACATTAGGGCATTGGCTAACTGCACTAATCAGAAATCAGCACGGACAATCGTCATAGCAGGGATTGATTCAGTTTGAGTAAAGGAGTGAGGAAGGTATGTAAGCATTCGGTGTGTAGTGTAAATGTTAGATATACGTTAGCTATATTGTTTGTTGGTTTATTATCTAGTTAAGTTAACAAGCGATCCATATGTAATACAAATATGTAACTTGATGTAGTACTTACTAATGTTAGCTATATATATTATATAGGGTTTAATATGTGTAAATGAAATGTGCTTTTGGGAAAAGTAATAATTTCACGTGGGAATGAAGTTTTGAAGTATATATATTCAAGAGTGCGAAGAAATATTCTACAATCACAAGTTTTGACTTACGAAGTTAGTAAAACGCCATTCTCATTTTATTAAGTTCATGCTTTGACTACTATCAATATGTAATATCGAGTTAGAGGACTTCTCCTAAAGTATATTTTTATATTTTTTTTTCTTTATATTTCTTAAATATATTTTATTTTTCATTATAAATGTTGTTTTTATAAATATTACTTAGTGTTACAATGTACAAAATAAAAGTTAACCACTCAGATCAAATATTACTTTATTAATTATTGTGCAAACATAAATTATTGAATATAATTAATTTAAAACATAATTTCAACCTTTTATGCGCACGTAAATATGTAGGGTTTAACGAGTTGCCCTGCGCAGTACCTAGTTGATTGAAAAGAAATAGAAGAAAAAATCAGTACACGGGATTTTGTGATCAAAACGTCAATTCGACATTGTCTATATGTTACAAATCTCAGTTAGACCTTTAAATATTCTATATATATATATATATATATATATATATATATATATATATATATAAATTAATTATATATTATTATTAACTAATAATAAAAATGTTAACCAAATATAATATCGCATTATATTTAATCTTAATATAATAATAGGCTAAAGATTACAAATCGAATTGCAACTCCAATACTATATACATAATATATACTTGTATAGTTGTATTATATGGTCTGGAAATTTTTGTCTTCTCTCTTTCCGGTCGACCATTTTTTCATCGGTTTCTCTTAACTTAATCATAAAAAAATGATAAACATTATTGTAGTATATGTAATATATATATTAGAAGATGTGCAATACACAATTTCGTTGTTTAAATTAAGGGTTAAGAACCTATAAACTGTCTGAAGTTTGCTCCATGTGAGATTTTGGTGTCTGAAATTTAAAATATTAAAATGAACAGTCACATGTTTTATTTTTGTTGAAATTTGGTGTCTCAGTGTGATTACTTTAGAGAAGCCAATCCCGACAAAACCAACTGTCAAATAGGAGATCTCATGCACGCTCCATTCTCGTCACTTTGCCGGGACCGTCACCTAAGAAGGTGGCCACATCCGCACAAGTAAATATCTCTTTATTGTCGCTGAAAATCACTCACCACTCTGCTGGAAACATTTTCTTTCGGATGTTCAAATTTTGGGAGAAATTTGGCGATTTTATAAAAAGTAAAGAGTGATGAATTATGAGTGGGTGAAAGGGTCGATGAAAATGTTTGAAGGGAGAGGAAAAGACGCCCGAAGACACCAAATTTCAACAAAAATGAAATCTGAGGCTGTCTATTTCAACATTTCAAACTTCAGACACCAAAATTTCATATGGAGCAAACTTCAGACAGTTTATAGGTTATTAACCCTTAAATTAATCCACATGTTAGTTTTATATGAGACATCATCTCCAACCAAATTCAGATTCCATTCGGCCTCCAATAACTGCAACTTAGTTTTATGAAGTTGGTAATTCAACAAACATTTAATTTATATATATATTACCATAATTTATTGCTTGATATATATATATATATAAGCTGCTAGCTATATGGTGCATCTAAGATAGACCATATGCAACATAAAATAAAGTATTAAATACCCCGGTGCCACAAAATAGTGACACTTCAGCCATCACAGCAACAGTGTCGTGGGAGTCAATAATGAGAAATTATTAAATATATTGGTGCTAATAGGTGGTATTGATGTAATGAACTTTCTCCTAATCATGAATCGTCATATGGTAAAATAGTGCCACGTGTTTGAATGTTATGTTGAATTTGTGGTCGTGGTTTGGCTGCAGTGGGCCAAGACCAAAGCCCAAGTCATATGTGTGAATGACATAGAAAGATGCATTGAGATTCACATGTCCAGATACATCGAACACTGCTAATTTAGCAAGTGTATAGTCAATATTGATACCGAATATTTTATACACAGTGTATATTCAGTGTATAATTTAATATATTTGCAGAAATATATTTTCTATATTCGGTTTGAGCAATCCTCACACTATAAATAGATGGTATTCTTATTCAGAAAAACACTCCAAAAATTTCGAAATTTTCCTCCCAAAATTACTGTCTGAAGTTCTGCTCTTGCTGCATCCAAAAATCCTGTCTGCTGTTTCGAAAATTCTGCTCTTGGATTTACTACAGTCAACTGCTCTCAGGTTTTTATTCCGGTTCTGTGATTAACTTCGACTTTTTATTTTCCTATCCAGATCACACATTCTTTTTTGAGTTCAGGTATTATTCGGTTCGGTTGAACGAATTGTATGCACGATTCGTGTCAACGACACTGTTGTGTCCTAGGAGGTGATCGCCCTTGTGTTAAACCTCGTTGCATAACCTGAGGGTGAGGTGGGGCGAAATTGCCTTAAGGAGAGCGTGGTCAGCACGTGCCTCAGTAAAAATTTGTATTTCCCATTCGATCTACGGATCGCTAATTTCGGTTTTCATACACATACAGATTACTCGTTAATTGTATGTTGATCACCGAATAAAAATTAAATGGACTTTGGTCCTACATATTTCAAAATTACTGTTTTTACCCCTGTATCAACCAACGTTTTTCCTAACAATCTTAAGGAAATTTCAATGTTGGTTTTATACAGTAGGGTATATTCTGGAATATTATTTTCTGCTGAAAATAGCTCAGTAAATTGAGCTATGGCCTCCAACGATAACGATGGAGTTTCTGTCACTATTGATGTAACTTATGTTACTAACGTGACTATGGGGGCTACGAGAAGCTACAATTGCTTTTGTTGCTAATATTCCAACTGTTGGTGTGATCAGTTTAGAAGCTTTGTTAAAAGCACCGATTACCAGATTTGGAAACATAACCGGGATGGTTTACAACCTTGGAAAAATGTGATTGTACAAATAATTCTGAACAATGAGTTGTTTCAGGAAAAACATTTTATCATGTATTCAAGTCATATAAGTATGTACTGACTAAGAATAATATAGATGTATGTGGGGAAATAATCAAGCTAAGTGTAATGCTCTTCGAGTCGAAAAGAACATTGATTGATAAATGTTTCTTTTGCTTAAGTGTGGTACCTTGTGAAGGTTAATTAACATAAATTACCTACTCTAGAATTGATAATAAACACAAAAGAGTAAAATTTGTGTTGTATTCGAGCTCACTCGAATTACTTAGTCAGATTAAAGGAATCTCAAATCGCTTTATTTGGTACATATAAGCGATTGCGACTTGAAACTTATGCTTGCGCGAGTCGGTAAGAAGTACTTCATCACTTGGTGCATGATAGTACAATATGTTGTAATGTTCATAAAAGATGTTGAAGGGAAAATCACACTTTATGAACAAGAGTTGAGGATCAACTTGATAAGAGAATTAAATTATGTGCAGTAGCAATAATTGTTTTCTGAATAGTGACATAGACACAGTTTAATCTATGAAGTCACTAAAACGCATTCACACTGTAGAGTTGGGTTGCGGAAAGAATAATCGAACATTGAAGAACATGATGAACTCAATGTTGATTAGTTCTGGGTAACCCAAAATACGAAGAGAGAATCTATTTAGATTAGCAATTACTTTGAAAGTAAGCTACCTTGTAACATGGAAATAAAAATATTTAGCTTCGAATGTGGGGGGTATTTTGGCCAATGAGGTAATACCTCTGCGGCTAAGGTTTAAAATAAAAAATAAAATTGTTTGTTGTAATTTCTTCGTATAAAGTACAAAACAGTAATTCTTATCAGTATATTGTGCATGATTCAATTATTTTGGATATGCACAAACTCCGATAAATTGTAAAGACCAAGAGGTCTGAGAATCATGACGGTCTAATGACCAATATTGACATAATATTGATCTAAGGATCTATGTTGATATAATGATCTGATGATCAAAGTTGATGTTGTGGTAATTGATAGTTCGTAAGAACTTAGACCCAACTCTTGTTGAGACACGTTAAAATTCTGAATAGTGTGGTTGATACCATATTTGTTTGGAGTTACGATTAATGTGGGGGTAGCTTTGAAGAGTGTTTCCTTTGTTAAGGTACCCCAAATAATGTTAGAGAACTCTTCCTAAATTGTGCAAGGTAGTGAAACCTTTGCATTTATAATTGAAAAATGGGAGTGTCTCATAAAACATGTTGATGTTGAGACCAATGTCAAAACTGATGTTTAGCCTAGGAGAAATAAGATGGCTAGGATTGAAAAATCCTATGGTGCAGATTTTCTGACCAATATGCTTAAAGAAGTAATCAATAATAAAATTGAATCCATCCAGCATATAATTCTTGATAGCTAGAGGTTCTCCCTCCTGGAAGCAAACCACTAGGCTATAATTGGTTTTTCCAAAGGGAAGATTAAAGCAGATGGTTCAATTGATAATTGTAAAGTCTGATTTGTAATCAATGGTTACTTTGACACTTATTCTTTAGTGACGAGATTCACGTCCATCAGAATGGTACTTGCAATTGTGGCCCTCTGAAATCTTGCAGTACATCAAATGGATGTGAAACAACTTTCTTACATGGAGATCTGGAGTAAGAAAGTTATAGTCACAACCCGAGGGTTTCTCAGCTCCAGAACATGAAAAGAAAGTTTGTAAACTTGTCAAATCATTATACGGTTTTAAGCAAGCACCGAAATAATGATGTAAAAATAGATAATGTCATGTCAGATAAATGCTTTATAGTCAATGACATGTGCAAGATCCAATGTAGCACACGCTATGATCGTATTGAGTAGATACACGAGTAACCCAAGTACATATCATTGGGATGATATCGTCAGGTTACTCGGGTACCTGAGATATACTCGTAATTACAGACTGCACTATACCAGACATCCAAGCATGTTTTGAAGACTGTAGAGATGCAAACTGGGTATTTATTAAGGTGCCGTCGTAAAAAATAAAATAAAAATCCTCTAAAACGAAATTTAAAAACCGGATATTTTGATTCTAGGTTTATGAGCACTGAAAGTGCATTGTACAATTGAAACGGCTATGCCGGTCATTAGAGGATTACAAGTTGGCCAAAATCGGTATGAATACCAATGCTGCGATTGATGAGATTATTTTGGTTTAATCAAAATACATATATAATCTAACATATTATAAGAGCTTGATGGTTCTATCTAGAGGAAAAAGTTTGAAGCAAATAAGTGGTGCACCCACCAGTTAGCCTGATAACCTTTGTTAAAGGTTGGTTAGTGGGACACTTGACAAACTTGATGCCTGCTAGAAGAATCAACTTGAATATAAATGTTGGATTAACAAAATATTCATGCAGGATATGATAGTCTGAGTACTATAATGGTCTGAGGACCTTTAAGCAACGTTGCGATAATCAATCGGCACTTGGTATGATGTGATGTAACATGTATAATGGAAAGTCTAGACTCGTGTTACACAATCGCTCTCAATTGGAAATATCACGCTCGACAAAAATCAGCTGATAAATAATGCGGATCCGCTACCTGTAGGGTTAAACGGAGAGCTATTTGGCCAATTATCTAAGGGAATGGGATTAAAGCCCTGAAGAACATTCCTAAGAAGGAAAACCCAACCTAGTTGACTGGAGATCCCAAGATCTAGTTTCAATGGGACAACCTAATCACAGGAGTGAGTGAGATCACTGTGGGGGTCAAACTCCCAAACCCATTCCTAGATGTAAACAGTGATAGAATGGAAAATGTTAAGTGAAAACTTTTAATGATTCAAGAGAAATCTCAAAGACACGGTGAAACTCTTGACTTAGATCAGAGTCGTGATGAATCTGTTGAGATAAAGAATCACCTATGTGAGTGAGAAGATGGGCCGCTTCGAAAGGAATTGTTGATGGCGCATTTCTTAGAAACGCTCGCAGAACCAGGCTGATGTCCAGGGCCATAACGAACATCGAGGCGTGAAACGAACAATACTAGGGAGATATTTGTGTGACTTGTATCATCATTTACACCAACGACAGTTAGTTCAAGGACATCGCGTCTACTAACCCTCCAGTAAAGTCGGTATAAGTTCACAAGAGAAGGTTCAAAGGGTAGACCCCATACCTATCCTATGCAAGTATTAACCCTTGAACTCAAAGTATCGAGTCTAGAGCTTACTTAGGTTTCCATACCATTCATGTGGGGGATTGTTGGACTTGTGGTCGTGGTTTGGCTGCAGTGGGCCAGGACCAAAGCCCAAGTCATATGTGTGAATGGTATAGAAAGATGCCTTGAGATTCACATGTCCAGATACATCGAACACTGCTAATTTAGCAAGTGTATAATCAATATTGATACCGAATATTTTATATACAGTGTATATTCAGTGTATAATTTAAATATAGTCAATATATATGTGCATAAATATATTTTCTATATTCGGTTTGAGCAATCCTCACACTATAAATAGATGGTATTCCTATTCAGAAAAACACTCCAAAAATTTCAAAATTTTCCTTCCAAAATTACTGTCTGAAGTTCTACTCTTACTGCATCCGAAAATCCTGTCTGCTGTCTCGAAAATTCTGCTCTTGGATTTACTACAGTCAACTGCTCTCAGGTTTTTATTCCAATTCTGTGATTAACTTCAACTTTTTATTTTTCCTATCCAGATCTCACATTCTCTTTTGAGTTCAGCTATTGTTCGGTTTGGTTGAACGAACTGTATGCACGGTTCGTGTCAACGACACTGTTGTATCCTGGGAGGTGATCGTCTCTTGTGTTAAACCTCGTTGCATAATCTGAGGGTGAGGTGGGGCGAAATTGCCTTAAGGAGAGCGTGGTCAGCACGTGCCTCAGTAAAAATTCGTCTTTCTCATTCGATGTACGGATCGCTAATTTCGGTTTTCATACACATACAGATTACTCTTTAATTGTATGTTGATCACTAAATAAAAATTAAATGGACTTTGGTCCTATATATTTCAAAATTACTGTTTTTACCCCTATATCGACCAACGTTTTTCTAACATGTTATTGGGTGGAGATCACGTGTTATTACCGATGTCTTGAATATATGTAATTTTGATGAACGAACGTTGTCGAGAAGCTTTCCTTTCCCCCACCAAAAAAGAAAAAAGCAGAAATAAGAAGAATGATGTGATGATGATGAAATGATGACAGTAAAAGGTGTAAGGTTGACAGGTTTAGCTAGAGAGGAAATGAGCGCCATCCTTCTATTTTTGTGTTTCCTAAGATTTCCCGTGATTAATAGGTCTGTCTCTATATATAATTATTAGTACCCACCAATTCCACATACGACATACCCAACACATCACCCCATAGTCTTTTTTTAATATTAATTATAATTATATATATTATTATATATTATCATGTCAAGGACGATGTTTTGGCTCGTGAATACAATACAAAATGAAAAAGAATACACAAGTAACTAGAAGTTCGTGAACCCAATATTGTATCCGGCCGATATCACTAGATTTGGGTTTTTTGGCCATGGGATATCACTAGATTTAAAAAATACAAAAGAATTCGATAAGAAACAAATAAACAGAGTTTTGAAAACCGGACTGGACGTTGAACTGGCTGTGCGGTCGGATCGCAGTTCGACCGGGTTCAGCCCGGTCCGACCAGCGGTTTGGAAAAATTCTATTTATTGAGAAGTCTTGTTAACCATCTATATAAAATATAATCTTGATAGAACATACAACATGACAATTAAGTTTTTTAACTAACATTCTCTATCATATTTGTTAAAATAACTTTATTTTATTGGTCCACATCAATATTTTGATAAGTTATATATAAGTCACAACTATATTTCTTCCACATGGAGCCCTAAAATGAAAGAAAATCGCATCATTCACTCTTGATGTCCGTTTAATAAATTCATATTTTGCACCTCTATTATAGTTATTTACAATTGCCTACACCCTTAACAAATTCAAATTCAATTGAACTAAAATTTTGGAAAAATATTTGACTTTTTATAAATAAAATCAAATGTAAAAACTTTTAAACATAACTAGAAAACTAAATTTATAATATTAAGAAAAGATATAATTAAAAAATTAAATGTTTTAAGAATGGTTATTTCTAACAAAAAAATAGGATATAAGTAATAATAATAATAAAATACATGTTTTAACAAAAGTAAATAAAAAAAAGTCCGAGGTCGGTTTTTCAACCTGACGTCATCCTCTCTCTCTCAGGCGATTTGAGCAAACCATTCTCGGAGTCCAAGGCGCAGCCACACCGGCGAAGCTCTTGTTTTGTTAATCGAGTTGGTTTTTTATCTTGTTTTTTTCTTTTTGGAAGGGGAATCGTCTTTGTCTTGCTGCGAATCACGAAGATCTTTCTTCACGTGGCGTTTGATAATGGACTGCATGCCTGCGGAAATTCCCTTTGCCTCCACGAACAAGCCAAAACTAATGATGAGAAAAATGGTATCTTCGTCTTTAGTGTATCAAGCTCTTCAAAAGCACCTTTTTCACATCGCAGATTTTTCTAAACCTTAAAAACGCTTTCTCCATAGGATTTCCATCAACCTGAAAGCAACTGAATCCGAAAATATGGTGGAGTGGTCCAGAGTTTTCTTTGGTAGATGTTTTGGTTCTAGGCGGGAACGTGTCGACCAGATCAACCGTTTTACCGCCAATCACTGGAGACTACCTCAGGCGGTTCAGGGCACACGAAGAGAGGATGGAATATGGGTCTTCCAGTTTCCAAGCGAGCAACAGGCGTTAGAAGTTCTTCAAAATGGCCCTTATCTTGTAGATGGACTTGTGTTCATGCTTGTCCAAGCACACCCTGTGACTCACGCTATTGAATTCGATTTTTCAAGAGTCCCGGTTTGGATAGAGCTTCGGGCATTCCACCACATCTGATGAATGAAGAAAACGTCACCATGATTGCTGAAAGGTTGGGACCGATAGTAGATTTGGATTTCCACGAGGAAAGGGCCCTTGAAACGGCTTACCCAAGGGTTAGGGTTCTCCTAAATCTTAACCATCCAGTTCTTCCATCCTTAGGGTTAGCCGTAGGACCCCACTCTTTTGAGGTCTTGATTTGCTACAGGCTAGGACTGCCTTGCAGACGATGTGGATGCTTCGGCCATAATCTAGCAGACTGCAGACAACCAGAGGATCAGGTGTTGGCAGCTATAAATCTTCGCATGTTGGAAGCAGTGGTGGACCCTTTTCTCCTTCCTTCTCGTGAAATCACGCGTGATTTGTTTACCTATGGCAACAGAGGGAGTGGGGTTTTAGTCAGATGGATGCCCTACCATGAGAATCCAGCTTTTAACACACCCTCTGGGGCACCTGTCCGTCGTAGGAACTAGGAAAATGGCCATGCAACGCCACAACAACAACGTGGAGCTCAGAGACACCCTTGGAACCCACAACCCATGAATCAAGCGGAATCGTCTAATGCGCAGTCAAATGGGGAAGGATACATAAATGCCCTAATGGAGATCCCTATCCTAGCTGAACCAATCAATGAAAGGAGACCACCTTCAAGCAGTACTCATTCGTCAACAAATAATCAAGGGGGGCCTTCGGGATTTACATCATCAATGCATCCTACAGACATATCTCAGGGTATGCCCAATCTGGGAATTTCAGGTCTGGATGCACTGCTCCGACCTTTCTCGAACATGGGAGTCAATGGCCACATGCCGGTTTTTATTCCAGCAATTATCCCAGGTCTCAATATTCCTTGCATGATTCCATCATATCTCCTCCACAATTCAACACTGCTCACCGGGGAAGGTTCTTCAGCTAATCCTATGCCTGAGTCAACCCAGATCGCACCCTCCCACTATCTTAACCCACAAGTAAGACATCTCACTCTTCAAAATGTGGGGGATTTCGGCACACCTATACCTACTCAACATGCAGCTGAGGCTTTTCCGCCATTTCCCGAAATGCACATCAAAACCCTAGCATTTCCCAGCTCCCTCTCCTTAGGGAAAACATTGACGAATTGACCTCTCTATCCATTGCTCTGGGCTTTGATACTGGCTTTGATAAGGATAGCATTGATGATCAGGTTCTGGTCAATCAATTACTACTTATGGAGCAATATAGCCAATTGAGCCAGTTACAGGAGCAGCAAGGTAACTTGGGGAGTAAGGTAGCTGATGTTGGAAAATATAGCACGTAAAAGGGGAATTCTAAAGGAGAATTTTCTGATCAAATGAACGAATGTTTTTAAACTGAGTCCCGTGCTGATCACGGTCTCCTTAAGACAATTTCGCCCCCTCACCGACTCATCGGTTGTCTAGAGGATAAACATGGGTGATTGTCTCCCAGGATAAAACGGCATTCCAGTGCGATCTAGCACGAAGCCCCACCAGTCGAACAGAACCTTGCCTGAACTCCACCAGGAACAGGACTTGCGGTCGAAACGACCTAGAAACCTATTGACATCATAAGAGAAATGATTCGAATCCAACTTCGATTCTATTAGATTGAAAATAGAGAATATAAACTCTCTATTTATAAGGAGGTGGAAGCCTGTATTAATGGCACCGTAATAAATAAAAATAAATTTCCCTATTAATGAAGCCGTTATGGATCATTAATTCGTCAAATTCAACGAATCTGAACGAAGACGGGACAACTCTGGTTGTGTGTACTAAGAACTAAAATTTCCCATTCACCCGATCAGAAAAATAGCCATGCCAATAATACATTTTTCCAACAATCCCCCACATGAATGGAAATTCAGAGAGTACCTAGACGAACTTCTAGACTCAAGAATAGTGGAGCTCAACGGTCAATACATGCAAAGAATAGGTAGGGGTGACCCCTTTGAACCTACCCCTTGTAAGATCATGTCTTCTTTACTAACTGGTCGGTAGACGCGATGTCCTTGAACCGACTGTCATTGGTGTAAATGACGACATAACCCACACAGGTACCTTCCTAGCCTTGGTTCTGTTCTCGCCCTGTGATCCGGTAAGGCCATGGAACACGCGCCTGGTTCGGCAAGCGTTTCTAAGAATTGTGCCCTCAACAATCTCTTTCGAAGCGGCCCTACTTCTCACTCGCATAGGTGATTCTTTGTCTCAAGAGCATCATCACGACTCTGAGTTCTCCTTACGAATCATTAAAAGCTTTACTTAATATGTGATCTCAATTAAGTAATTCGCATTATAATGCGCGGTTTAACTGATACTTGAGGATCATTTAACGCAAAAGCTTAACCTCATCTCCATCACTGTTTCTCATCATAGGAGTGGACCCGAGGTAAAGACCCCCACAGTGATCACACTCACTCTTGTGATTAGGTTGTCCCATTGAACCAAGTTCTTGGGATCTCCAGTCATCATGGTTGGGTTTTCCTTCTCAAGAATGTTTCCTCCATGGGCATAAGTCACATTCCCTTCGATGATTTATCAACTCGCTCTCTTTAACCTTTAAAGGTTAGCGGATCCGCATTTATTTATAATACGCCATCATTGGACTTCGCAAAGTCACTGATAAAATTCAACTGAGAGCAGTTGTTACGCCGTGTATTTTATCCCGTTTGATTACATAAATTTATACTTACACGCTTTTATGAGACACTCTCATATTCAATTGTAAATGCGAAGGTTTTCTACCTTGCACAATTTATGAAGAGTTCTCAAATATTATTCGGGGTACCTTAATAAAGGAATCTGCTATTTAAAGCTACCCCCCACATTGACCTTAGCTCCAAAACAAACATGGTCTCAACCACATTATTTAAATTTATTTCGGAAAATTTTAACGTGTTAACACACGAATTGGGTATGAAGTTATTAAAAACTCTCAATCACCACAACATTGATCCTCAGATCATTATTTTAATAAACATAGGTCATCGGTCCGTCATTTATCATCATTGGTCATTAAATCGTTGCGGTCCTCAGACCGTCATCTCATCAAATATTAGTCCTTAGACCATCGCGGTCCTCAGACCGTCTTTTCGTCAATTATTAGTCCTCAGACTATCATTTCCTCAATGTTGGTCCTCAGACCCATTTTATCAATATTTTTCCTAAGACCCATGGTCATAAAACTGTCATGTGATCAATATTAGTCATTAGACAGTCATGGTCCTCAGACCGGTATGGTTATCAGACCGTCATGGTCATCAAACCGGCATTTAATCAACATTGGTCCTCATTGCATGTCATAGTCATTTCGAATGACTTTCTCCATCATCGTCATCCATTCGGCTATGGTGGTTTAGCTCCAACGCTTCGTCATCCAAACACCTCCATGCTGTGTTGCTTGTATGGACGTCATTACACATGCAAAATACAAAACGCAATACACATAGTCCATTAGTTTCAGATAACTAATAATTAATGACTAGTTTAAATTCATATCAACTAGGACCGAATTATCATTAAATTAACATCCATAGTCAAAATTCATTTAATTTCTCGACATGATGGAATTTACTGTAATATGCCCATCAACTAAGCCTAGAATGATCTTGGCCCAGCAAAAAAAAAAATCCGCAAAAATTGCAGGAGCAGCATAGATCCATTCACAAACCATCGAGTCTGAGGTAATACTAATTAATGTATGAGTGAGCTAGGGTTGGGTTGATCCCGCGACCTATCGGTTAACAACCTGCTGACAATAAGTCCAACCTTACGACTACTCGACCAGTGTGTTAAGTTATCAAGTTATGGACAATAAATAATAATTAAATGAATTTAAATATTGGAAATTAATTAATTCCAAAAACGTCTGAAAACGTTACCAGTGGTTCGGGTTAAAATAAACCGATCCGAAAACTTCTCTTCTTAACCCGACACCAGAAGAGTGGCAGCCATTGCAGTCGTGGTCTGCAAAGATCATCTACACCAGCCGTCATTACATGCGGCCCAATTCACATAATTTGATCGACCACGCTTCCTTAACAACTCGACAACCGACGACGTCATATTTTTAACGTCTGGCTGCCTCGACCACGCTTCCAAACTCAGAACACCGGACTTAACCTTCTACAGTTAACCTAGTGGCATCTGCCTTTTTATGCAAAGCAGCGTGTTTTGCCTTTGACTCAACAACCTGAACATGAACAAGAGTCTACTATTAGGTATCAGACATTCAGACCAACCAAATTTATCATAAGAGAATATTATAAGTCTCAAATTGATATTTTGTTCTAAGATGTGTCTGCTAAATTTTTTCTATTCTGCCACGAGCAATTTCTGCTCTGGACCACGAAGCACTCTTGCTGGTTTCTGATAGACCTAGATCATGTCGCATCGTCAAGACGATCACTTATATCCACGACTCATCGCATAGCCAAGGCCACCGATCCTCTCCATCAATCTCCAACCGTGCAACAGATCTGGGTTCCTCAATTCGTCCCGGAATCTCGATCTTCGACCCATCGTCATGTCCGCCATGTACGAAATCGATGCTTCCCTCATTGTCACTGCTGCTGTGATCATCTCCCTCCGACTCACAAATTGACAGCCGATCCGTATACAGCAGAGGCCACCAACAAACGAAGCACGAACACAAGAAAGATCATTGTCAGATAACGAATGTGTAAACATCATCTATCTATATTATACATTTCATATATGTACGATTACACACGTACATATATTTTAAAAATCGATCAAACATAGATCCGATTTTTAACGAACCTTTATTCAATTTCCTAGAAAATTAATCTCCTTTAAAACATCAAAAATTGTCTTAAGATTGTTGGAAAATATAGCACGTAAAAGAGGAATTCTAAAGGAGAATTTTCTAATCAAATGAACGAATGTTTTTAAACCGAGTCCCGTGCTGATCACGGTCTCCATAAGACAATTTTGCCCCCTCACCGACTCATCGGTTATGCTAGAGGATAAACATGGGCGATTGCCTCCCAGGATAAAACGGCATTCCAGTGCGAGCTAGCACGAAGCCCTACCAGTCGAACAGAACCTTGCCTGAACTCCACCAGGAACAGGACTTGCGGTCAAAACGACCTAGAAACCTATCGACATCATAAGAGAAAGGATTCGAATCCAATTTCGATTGTATTAGATTGAAAATAGAGAATAGAAACTCTCTATTTATAGGGAGGTGGAAGCCTGTATTAATGGCACCGTAATAAATAAAAATAAATGTCCCTATTAATGAAGCTGTTATGGATCATTAATTCGTCAAATTCAACGAATCTGGATGGAGACGGGACAACTCTGGCCGGGTGTACTAAGAACTAAAATTTCCCATTCACCCGATCAGAAAAATAGTCATGCCAATAATACATTTTTCCAACAGCTGACCACCCAACTGGGGAGGCATCAAATCGTAGAGCAGGGAAGGAGCCAATGGATATGGAGGAGGAGTTGAGGCCACGAAAGAGAAGGAGAACATGTATTGTCATCGAGGAGCCTGTTTATCAAGGAGAGAGACAAGCTGCAAATACGCACCAACCTGCTCAGCAGCCCATCAGGCGTAGGGTGAGAAGGACAGCACATCTCAGTGAAATTGGGGACACTACACCCAATCAGGCCCATGTATCAATCATGTTCCATCTTTGGATGCACTACCAATATGATTTGCCTTACACTTTTCAAGCCTGCAACAGTTCCACAGATAGAAGTATTGCTATGGTAGTTCCACAGTTTATAGGATCTATTTCTCAGGATTTAGTTTTAGGAGGAATTACCTATTCAGCGGAGTTTCCCTTAGGGCACTCTCCGCAAGACCAATGAATTGCTTGGTTTGGAATTGTCAGGGTATTGGAAGAGCTCTGACAATGAGTCACCTCCAGCTTTTGGTAGGGACAATGAAACCTAATATAATCTTCCTTTCTGAAGTTAAATTAAACATTGGTCGTCTAACTGGAGCTATAAGAAAAATGGGCTACCCTGATCTATCAGTTCAGCATCCAACACAGACTAGGGGAGGCTTGATACTAGCTTGGAGGAGAATCTTTTCTCTCTCAACTCTTCAAGCCTCAGACAACTTTTTCCATTGCTTAATCCAACAGAATCCTAATTCTAGCCCCTGGTATGTGACTTTTGTCTATGCTCCTTATAAGTTGCTTCATCGCCAAGCTTTCTGGAATAAACTTCAATCTTTCCAGAATAACCAGTCTACTCAATGGTTACTGATGGGGGATTTCAATGACATTTGGTCACCAAGTGAGAAGATAGGTGGTAATCAAGTAACGGCTAATAGAATTTTGCAGTCTCATTCATGGTCTGATAGTCTAGATCTCATGGATGTAGGTTATCCTTTTACATGGTCAAATAGGAGGGATTGTGAGGATCACATTAGTGAAAGACTAGATAAGGGGTTATGTACAATGGACTGGCGCCTTGCTTACCCATTAGCAACGATTAAACACTTAGAAATGGTAGGATCAGATCACTGTCCACTCTTCCTCTCTCTACAACCACATGAGAATGTTTCTCAAGGAATTTTCCGTTTTGAGAACATGTGGATTGATCATCAAGATTTCCTCTCAACTGTGCGGAGTTCGTGGGAGCCACCTTTGCAAGGAGACCCCCAGCAAATCCTGGCCCAAAAGCTGAGTAGACTATCAGCTCATTTTAAAAAATGGAACTATGACACTTTTGGAAATTTCAAACTCCAAATCCAGCAATCTCTGGCTTCTTTGAACAGACTTAACCAATCCCCAAGTTTTAGAGAGGAGGAAAGAGCTCTTATTACCCAAATTGAATCTCTTTATCAAACCCAGGACATTCACTGGAAACAGAAATCTAGGCAAATTTGGCTTACCAATGGGGACAGAAACACTAAATTCTATCATGCCTCTGTTATAGCCAGACGTATCTCAAACAGATTAGAATGGATTAGGGATGAATCAGGTGAGTGGATTACCTCCCCACAATTAGTCCAGCAGCATGTCATTAGGCATTTCTCCAACCTCTTCTCTGCGTCACCTCCACCTATATCTTATGAGTTACCAAATCTGTTCATTGATAGAACAACCCAACAGAGCACAGCTCATTTAGATAGCCCTATAACTGATTTAGAAATATTGACATCTTTCTTCGATATGAACCCTGACAAGTCACCAGGTCCAGATGGCTTCAACGAAAAGTTTTTTCAATCCTCATGGGAGTTAATATCGCCAGATGTCATTTCTGGAACAAAAGCTTTTTTCCAAACAGGTAGACTCCTTCATGAAACAAATCAAACACTCATTGTTCTTGTCCCAAAGAGAGACTGCCCTCAATCCTTATCAGCTGGAGACCTATTAGCTTATGTAATATAACTTACAAATTGATCTCAAAGATACTTGCTAATAGGCTCAAATGGGTGCTCCCCAAGATAATATCTCCTTTCCAGAGTGCCTTTGTCCCCAACAGACTCATTTCAGATAATACCCTTCTTGCACAAGAGGTGTTACATGTAATGAAACAACGGAGGAAAGGGAAGGTTGGGCTAGTAGCTTTGAAACTAGACATGAGCAAAGCTTTTGATAGGGTGGAATGGAACTTTATTCGACGTATTCTTCAAGCTTTAAACTTTCCTCCTCACTTTCAACAATGGCTTATGGAGTGCATCATAACAACTTCTCTTGCTTTCTTGGTAAATGGTCAGCCTACACCCTACTTCAGCCCTACAAGGGGTCTTCGACAAGGGGACCCCTTATCACCCTTTCTGTTCATTATCTGTGCTGAGGCTCTATCTTCTAGTCTATCTAGAGCACAAGGTCTGGGTATTTTCAGGGGTATCAAGCCTGCCTGGAACTGTGAACCAATTAACCATTTGTTTTTTTTGCTGATGACAACTTTCTTTTCTTTGAAGCTAAGCCACACTATATCCAGACACTCAAAGATGTTCTCCACATCTATTCTAGGGAATCAGGTCAACTAATAAACTTTAAGTAGTCTAGTATCAAGTTTAGCAAAAATATGCTTCCTGAAATGAAAAATAAACTTATGACAGACCTAGGTGTTCAGGAAATGAAAGATGATGACCTTTACTTAGGTCTGCCCATAGATTGGTCATCCCAAAGATCAATGATAGGAGCAAAGATAATAGACAGTGTCACCAAAAGAATTCAGGGTTGGATGAGTTCACTCCTCTCCTAGGCTGGAAAGGAGATTCTCTTCAAGGCAACTGTTGCCTCTATACCAACTTACACAATGAACTGTCTCCATTTATCCGTGGGTACCCTTAGTAAACTAGATCAGGTCATCAGAAACTTTTGGTGGAAAAGTTCTTCTCAAAACAAGGGAATCCCTGGGTGGCCTGGGATAAATTGACTGTCCCAAAATCAGAAGGGGGCTTAGGTTTTAAGGACTTTAGGGCTTTCAATCAGGTTTTGCTGTTAAAACATATATGGAGGGTATTAAAATCTGGGGATTCCTTATGGGCAGAGTGTATTCGAAAAAAGTATATTAATACTGATTCCTTCTGGACAGTTCATCCCTCTTCCAATCATTCTTTACCATGGAGAACCCTTTTGCAGCTAAGGCAGTATATTGTTGAGGGCTGCAGGTAGAGGGTTGGTGATGGAGAGTCGATAGACTTCTGGAAGGACCCCTGGGTGCCTTATCATCCAAGTCTCCTAACTTGGAGACTCCCTCAAGCAGATGCCTCATATAAAAAGGTGGGAGAGATAATCAACCCCACCACAAGAACTTGGAACTCTGAAGCTCTCTCCTCTCTGCTGTATCCTTTGGCAATCTCATTTATTCAGAAAATTCCACTCTCTATCTTCCCAATTGATGATACTTTCCGTTGGAATCATTCAGTAAATGGGAATTACACAGTAAAGTCTGGCTATATCTTTATTAAATCTGTATTAGGATTTCAAAGAACAATGAAAACAGCTTCATCAACATCCCCTAGGAATGTCAATTCTAAATTCTGGATGACACTTTGGAATCTCAAGGTGTTACCCAAAATCAGAATGTTCATCTGGAAGGGGTGTGTAAATGGTTTACCATTAGGCCATAACCTTGCTAAAAGAATACCTTCAGCTGATCCATTTTGCTGCTTCTGCAAGAAAGCTTTTGAAACATGGGAACATTTGATGTGGAATTGTGAGTTTAAGAAGAGAGTCTAGTTTGCAAGTCCATTAATGGTTAGAGTGGAAGTCCTAAACTTGCCAACTGTGTTCCAATGGATGATTTATGATGTAGTTAATGTTCCTTTGTTTAATTCTTGTAATAGGAACACATTGTTAGTCTTGAAATGTTTAGTCATGTAGTCTATTTGGTTAGAATGAAACTCTTGTATTTTTAATAAGGCTACTGCGTCAGTCGAGTCTGTAATTTCCAGATTGCATAGTATCATTGCTGATAACACTTTGGGTATGGATGTCATAACAGGAGTACATGGAGGAACCCGAGGGAGGACATCCTCATTCACAGCACCAGCCATAGGAATACATCTGCGGCCACCCCCCCCCTTGTCTTTCAAAGCGTATTATCACAGAAGGGGTAGTGGTTAAAGTGTCAGGTACTATACTGGGGATTGCAGCTCTTTTGGATGATCAAGGTGCATTGGTGGCAGTTTCGGTTCAAGCTTTGGAGGGTGATCAACCATTATTGGCAGAAGCTATAGGAGTGAGAGCTGACTTAGTCTTGGCAACTTCCTTCCCAGATTTTGCTTTACTTTGGACAAATTCTCAAATTTTGGTTCGCTTAGTACACTCCTCGGATTGTCCTTCCTATTTTGTTATTCGGTGTGTTTGCGGATATACTAGAATTTCTAGTCGTACTTCGGTTGTTATTTCTTTCCAAAGGAGAAATATGGTGCATGTCGCACATAGGATAGGTAAAAAGGCTTGCGTGGGTAATCTCACGGGGACATGGTTTGCCCCGGATATCCCCTCAACTTTTTTGCCTTAGTCTCCTGCTTTTGTGTACTTTGTACTGGTCCTTATTATAATATATGTTGCCTTTTCTACAAAAAAAAAAATATTTTAACAGTATTTGAATCTATAAAACAATTATTAATTGAATATATAAAAATTATTAAAATAATTTTTTAATTTGTATCTAAAATATATTTTAATTAATACAAGTGAAAATTATTAAAATAATCTTTTAATTTGTATCTAAAATATGTTTTAATTAATACAAGTGAATAAATTACTGCATCATTTAAAATATATATAAGTTAATTTTTTTTTAAAAAAAATTGATAAAATAATATTAAGTAAATTAATAAAATTGAAAAGAATAAACATAAAATAGATAATTTTTTGTTCAATTCATAAATTGATCAAATTAAGTGATGCACCCTAAAAATAATATAAAATCTATATATCAAAATATCTATCTATATTATAATATAATTTGGTTAATGTTGACAACTATGAAAAATGTTTTTTTTTACTAAATTCTATTGGTACAACTAGGTTGTAAGTTACATTTACTAATGTGACATAATATGTTTGCACACACAGACACTTTATAATTTCTCCAAATCTCCTAGTGCATCTTGAAAACCGTTTCGATTTTTAGGTAGGTTACATTACAATTTAATTATTAATAATACATTAAAAATATAAAAAAAATTTCTTTTACGTATAGTTCATGTTTGTACTATTATGTTAATATTAAATAATAAATAATATATAAAAAATATTAGATACTACAATTATAAGAATATAATTAAGACAGATATTTAGTTGTTACGTGTTTATTTATTTTAATAGTTTAAATGTGAATACCTAAGAAATTTTAATGTGTTATGAGTAAACCTATTAACTAACAAATAGAATATATATGTTCAAACATGTTGCATAAGATGTTCCATTAAGATGAAATTATATAAATTAAATTGTTATATTTACACACAAATTAGTTTATTAGTGTTCCATTTACTTTAAATAAATTATCTCAAAACATATAAATCAACAAAATTAATTCAAAATAAAAATTTAATTTTCATAATATCTCAACATTTTTATAACACAAATAATTACCGCGCAACGTGCGGGTAAGCCATCTAGTTTTAAGACAATGAGAATGAGTGGTCATAAATGTTTTCTGGGATAAGGGTTCCTTTGGTACCACTTCTTTGGGCAGAATCCACTTTTGGTACCACCTCTTTGGGCAGAATCCACTTTTAGTACCACTTTTTTTTTTTTGTACACTTTTGGTACCAACGTTTTCCATTTTGTACCCTTTTAGTACCTCCGTTAGAATTCCGTCCAAAATGGCTGTTAAACCCCCATGTGAGCTGCACGTGACCACAAACTAAACTTGGCTGGACGGATTTACCCTTAGGGATAAGGGTTCCTTTGGTACCACTTCTTTGGGCAAAATCCACTTTTAGTACCACTTTTTTTTTTTTTTTTTTTTTTTTTTTTTGTACTTTGTTTTGCAGTCGGATTTATATGGATTCGATATAGAATTGTTCCATACATACATTTCCAACTTTTTTCAGACCCCTACTTAGTAATGTTGCAACTTATATTTTCGGTCTAACAAAAGGAAACGTCGCATCTTTAAAAGTTTATATTATTGTTGCAGAGTGTCGAAATGTTTATTCTAGAGTGGTAAGGAATGACGTATCTATTTGTGTTTATAGAAAACATTATTAAATTCATAGTGATACTTTTCACAATACAAAAAGTTAATTTTAACGCCACGAACAAATAATTTTCTTATATATTGCACGAAATTCTAATACTTACAAATATATCTATCATACTATGCACCGCATTATTATCATATATCAACTGAAACATACATACATACATTACAATATTGGTTTTTACAACGACATATAAATTTCTTCGAATGTGTCAGACAAAAAGTACACAAAAGAAGAGTCTAAGGAAGAGTTGTATGATGACAATGGAAGTTCTGTAATTAACATAAGGTTCACCGACTGCAAAACAAAGTATATATACAAAAAAAAAAATGGTACCAAAAGTGAATTTTGCCCAAAGAAGTGGTACCAAAGGAACCCTTATCTCTAAGGGTAAATCTGTCCAGCCAAATTTAGTTTTTGGTCACGTGCAGCTCACATGGGGGTTTAACGGCCATTTTGGACGGAATTCTAACGGAGGTACCAAAAGGGTACAAAATGGAAAACGTTGGTACGAAAAGTGTACAAAAAAGAAGAAGTGGTACCAAAAGTGGATTCTGCCCAAAGAAGTGGTACCAAATGAACCCTTATCCCATGTTTTCTCTTCTCCCCAGACAAAGTAGCAACGAGAGCTTTCTCTCCTCCCCATACAAGCTTTATCTCCAAATTATAATTCTAGAGAATTCAGAATACCAAAAGGTGAGACTCGGTTCTCATTTCCTTTACACAAGAAAAGTCTGCATCTTTCACGGGAGGGTACGAAGTCAAGAAAATGTGTGGAACCAGAGCAGCAGTAGAAGCGGTCAGAGAGCGACAAGTCGTGGTTTGACGATGGTTAGGGCGCAGCAAGGAGTGACCTGGTCATGTTCGAGCAGGTAACAGAGAGCGGTTGCGGGTGGACGAATGATTGGAGGCGTTGCCGATTCCGGTGAAGACAGAACGTGGTGGAGATGGAACGAGCGATGCAGCGAACGGTGAGTGCTGACCGGACCAGTGGCGATGAACGAAGAAGACCAAAGTTTGATTTAGTATTTTAACTACAACAAGAACATTCTTCCTTTGCTGCTCCCAGTAGCTCTAAAATTAATAGGGTTTGAATTTGAAGATTTTTGGTTGATTTTGAGGATGAATATTGATGTTCAATAGTGAATACTGAATACCGGTCAGACCGGCGCCGGTTTTTACGGTCTGACCGCCGTTTCACTTTCAGAACCGGGTTCAGTGTGCATTGCAATCTTTTGCCAGAACCGGACCGCTGATGTTCACGGTTCGACCCGGTCTGAGTCATACACTGCAAATAATTGTTACGAAAGTAGAGAAGTAATATAATAGAGAATTTGAGGATGGTATTATTATCACACATAGGGGTCCTTATATAGGGATTACATAGACTTGGAGAGTAAGTAAAATCAATATATGGAAGGTCCAAATAAAGAAGATGATATATACACATAATATTGAACATCCACATAATATATTCATAACACTCCCCCTTGGGGATTGATGGATATGTGTCCAATTCGGGTTCGTATTTATATTTCGGGCCTCGTAAACACATCAAATTACATCACGGCTTGAAAAAACGTCTCCCAAGGGTCAAAACGGTCCGGAAGCGCGTTACGCGCGTCAGGACCGGACCTCCGGATTGCAGCAATCTGGACGTCCGGGTTGCGCGGCAAGCCGGACCTCGCCGAATTGCCCAAATTCGACGAGGTCCGGATTGCACTACGGGTATTGCGTGATTACCAATTACGCGATTACCGTTACGTGTAGAGAAGTCAAGTTTGCGCATTGCCAATATTGATGACGGTTACCGCTTGCTTTTGAACCGTCATCAAACCGCTTTAAAACCGGGTCCGGTCCCAAGGAAGCCTATAAATAGGAGGCCTTGGCCACCCATTTTGACACATCTTCTCATTTTCCCAACTTTGGTATTTTGAGCTCTGACTTCTCTCTAGAAATACTTTCTCTCTCTAAGATTACCTTTTTAGCCCTATAGTGGCATCGGAGAGGGCTCCACTAGCACCAACCCCCCTCTCCGTGCTAGTACTGGTCCTTCGTGCAGGAACCGGCACCCCGGACGCTCTGACTTGTGCACAGAATACCGTTTCCCGAGACTCAGACGCCTCCCGAGACACAACTGCCTTTCGAGACACAGACAATTCTTGAGACGCAACCGTCTTTCGAGACACAAACCTTTCCGAGACTCAGCGATAAAATCGAACACTCGTCAGTGGCACAAGGCGAAAACCTCTTCCAGACGAAGGGTGACAGCCCGAAAACCCGCTCAACCATTCAGAAAGATGCGTCCCCACGACCCAGTTCATCCAGGACGCAACATTGGCGCCGTCTCCGTGATTCGAACAAAAGCTACCATACCGCAAAGACATGACGAGTGATCGCAACCCTCCCGAAGAGGTTAACGCGAGAAACACAAGGAAGAGGCCTGGACGTCCTAAGAAGTCTCCAGCAAACAAAAGAGCAGGAGGTCAGAGGCCAGCTGGAAGCCAGTCGGGACCTTCCCACATACCGAGAGCTACTTCCGTAGCTTCATCCATGCCAACCGAAGATGTGCCCGACGCACAGCACAACCACCAAGAGCCAAGGGACGAGCATTGTTCACCCCCACCTGGTTTCGAGCCAGAGATGCATGATGATGATGATGAATCTCAGACAGAAATGCCGCAAGGCGAACAGCAAAGAACGGGAGCAAACCCGATGCCTACCGTTACTCCAGCAATAATGGCTGCACTGGAAGAGTTACTCGCATTCCGCGAGTCACTAAAAAATCAAGGATATGCGGCCCAACCACCTCCAAAAGCTCAGGAGCACGCTGTGCCGACAAGAGAAATGTCGCAAGACACTACCCGCCAAGGCAATCCTTTCCAGGGCAGAAACCAACATGCAAGATATAAAGCCGCCCGTTCATACACTCCTTCCCAAGGAGCCCATCATTGGAGGAATGAAAGGCAACCCCCACACCACCGCCCACAGCAGCCAACAAGGGATGATCCCTTCCAGGCCACAAGCAGAGATCAATCCGACATCTACCATAACACTGGTCGGCAAAACCCTTCAATGGATTATGCTGAACCTGTAAAAAGGTTTACTGCCGAGATGTTGGAAGAAATGGTTGAGAAAAAGATGAAAGAAGCAAAGATGAAGGGTATGCACGCGCTTGAAGAAAGGGCGTCGCATCCGTTCGCGGACCACCTTGTGAACAGCCGCGTCCCAGACGCACTGTACCGGATTGGAGGAGATCTCTATCGCGGAAAAGGAGATCCAGTGGAGCACGTACAGAAGCACGAGGCCTCTCTACTAGGCAGAACGAAGAACCCACACCACTTTGCAATGACGTTTTCACAAACTCTTGCCGGGACCGCAGCACACTGGTTCTTCTCGCTGCCATGCGGAAGCATCACCTCATGGGCGGACCTGAAGGCTAAATTCATTCAACGATACATGGGCGAGCGCACATTGCTGAAGGGATCAAATGCTCTGGACAACGTCCAACAGCAAAATGAAGAATCTCTCGCTGAGTACCACGTTCGCTTCAACCAGAATATCTCTGATATTCAGGGGAACCTGACGGAAGGAGAGATAGTTCGAGCATTCATTCGAAACCTCGGACGAAGAGGCTATGCCCTAGCAGAAAAGATGGCAAAGCGCCCAGCTGAAACTATGGAAGAGTTAGCCGCAAGAGTTAAAGAATACGTGGACCTCGAAAGGTTCAGGCCAGAACAAGGCAAAAATCTCTGCGGCAAAGGCAAAAGAAAACCCAAAGCAGAATCAAGCAAAACAACACTCAAGTGGTCAACAAGGAAGAAATTGGCAGCCTCAGCCAAAAAGACCTTTTCAAGGAGATTTCCAGAAGCCAAAAGAAGTAAACCTCGCTGACTGTATTCCTTTGAATGCCCCGCTATCCGTGATATTAAGAGAGATGAAGGATGCGAACATGTGGAAAGAGCCGAACAATTTCAGAAAAGGCCCGCTTGGGAAAGACAAAGACAAGTGGTGTGAAAACCACGAGGTCTTCGGCCACGAGACGGACAGCTGCGTCAGCCTACGTTTCCGCATTAACAACTTCGTCCTCAAGGGCGAATTAAAGCAATTCGTCGATTAAGGCGACAACCCCGCAAAGAAGGCTCAAGCAGAGTCATCAAAAAGAGGAAATAAAGGCAAAGAAAAGGTCAACGACAACCCTCCGCCAACCAAGCGAGGTGTCATCAACGTCATCCACGGACGACCTGCCGCCGGAGGACAAGTATCTAATGCTCGGGATATTTATGCATCCCAAGCAGCAACTTTGCCGAAATACGGAAAGCGCAAGCAACCGGAGCAAGAAGACGTGGTCATCCAATTTTCCAGGGAAGACTTAAAGCATATCGTTTACCCTCACGATGACGCTTTAGTCATAACCATGGACATCGACGGATATGATGTGAAAAGGATCCTCGTTGATGGAGGAAGATCCGCTGACATTCTACATGTCAAAGTCCTAGAGCAACTGGGAAGATCAGTCAAAGACTTGACTCCAGGAACTTTCTCGCTAGTCAGTTTTGCCGGAGCATCTACACACCCCCTGAGAACAATCACGCTTCCTGTCATCCTTGGCCAAGGGTGGAAAGCATTGCACGTCAACGTCACTTTCGTCGTTGTGGAATCTCTTGGGGCCTATAATGGAATTTTGGGACGAACAACGATCAACCCTTATGTGATCGTGCCCTCTACTGTCCACCAAAAGATGAAGTTCCCTACGGACCACGGGATCGGGGAAGTACTGGGCGACCAGATAACCGCAAGACGTTGTTACGTCAACGCCCTAAGAGCAAAGCACCATTTCCATGTGGCGATGATAAATTCTTTCAAGAAGCAGAAAGTCGTTGATGATGGAAGGCAGGAACAAGCTGTTACAGTGTGGAAGCCACAAGAGTACATCCAGTATTCGCCATGGAACCAGATATGGCTCGTCAAGCAGGGTGAAGGCGAGCCAATCATGAACTACTTCATCAGATTCGCTGCCAACGCCTCTCTGGCAAAAGCAACAAGAGAGGAAGTGATAAGCGTGTTCTATGCAAACATGAACGCTAGATCCTTCCTTCTCTTCAGAAGAACTCATGGATGGCGAACAACCAAAACCATGGCAGATCTAAAAGACAAGCTCGAGACAGCAGACTTGTGCGAACAAGAACTGAGGTGGGGTACACCCCTCAGTTGGGACAAATAAGTTCAAGCTAAAACGAACAAACAGGAGGGCGCAAGCATCAATATCGACAACATCTTCACACCGCTAAACACGGTTGCCGAAGACATTTACGTCAACCTACTCGAAAACAAGCTCCCGAGTCCACTTGTTCCAAAGACAGCTTTCTTGGGCAACAACATTAAGGAATGGTGCAAGTACCACAAAACCTGGGGGCACAACACAAACATGTGTCTACCACTAAGATGGGAGATTGAAGAATGCATCGCGCTAGGCGCATTAAGGCGATTTGTTGCAACCGACTCCGCGACATCATCGTCAAACCAACCATAAAGAGACGGGAGAAATAACTATCTTTCCGATTACTTTGCGCATTTCTATTCTAAGTGTTTTTAATATCATCGCATCTACATGTTTTAAGAAGGAATGATCGGTTGACGCCTTCTCAAAAAAACAATGTAAACACGCGCAAGTATCTAATAAAGTCAATCTACATTTGTAGGTACATATCTATGTCTTGCACGCTATTTTTGGATTAAACGCGAAGTAACAAAACTACGCGCTTATTATTTACATCAACAATCCAAGATATTATGCCATGTGCAAGCAAAAAATCTATTACGCGTTATGACAACGCTTATCATCAACAACAACATACTCATACTGATGACTACATCAAAAGGCGTCATTATGGAATCAAAAACTTGGAGTTAAGCCCAAGATATTTTCAAAGACAGCATGCTGCAACCACATATAACGGATGATACTTGCACGTCCGCACTCAGGAAGTTTGTTTCTCCATTCATAACATTGGCATCTATCTTGTTAGACAACGACCCCACTCTACAATAAGTGTGTATATCCTGTTTAGGGTTCACACTTTATGACGAACGTCCTCTTGTTAGATGACAATCCCGTACTATGAATTCCTGTTAAGGGTTCACTCTATACGGAGAACGTCCTCTTGTTAGATGACAATCCCGTACTATGAATTCCTGTTCAAGGGTTCACACTTTACGGCAAAAGTCCTCTTGTTAGATGACAATTTCGTACTACAGATTTTCAAACCGTGTTGCATGATTCCTGGACGCAGAAATCATGCATCACAATACATATTTTCAAAAAAAAAAAAAAGTGTTACGTGGTAGATGGACGCAGAAATCACGTATCACAAAGATTTTTTCAAAAAACCAAAATATTTTTACGTATGCTTCCCCAACGCGGGTTGATACACGCTGGCAGGTGCGCACCCTGTTTAAAAACTCATAAAATTTACAAGTCGAGTCTTGTACAACGTCGCCTTAGAGTGGAAATAAGAGACGGTATAAACTAGTATCTTGCTTAGCCAAGATAACACCTTTCAAATATACTACTTGTTAAGTCGCTATACGCGAACCACTTGACAGGTTACAACATATATAGCGGCAAGCTATTTAGGAAAGACGGGCAACATGCATAACGCATCATGCAAGCAATCTTGAATCAAAAGTGGCTATCGGTCACGACT
This sequence comes from Clarkia xantiana subsp. parviflora, assembly GCA_036873135.1. NCBI lineage: Eukaryota > Viridiplantae > Streptophyta > Magnoliopsida > Myrtales > Onagraceae > Clarkia > Clarkia xantiana. Next base: position 9,253,255 of record JAPTYO010000012.1, on the reverse strand, counting down.
ACAGGGACTATGTCTACGTTACTAGTCATCCACATTCAATAAACACAGTAAGTGATAACGGTATGAAATATTACTAACAAGTTATCATGCAAACTGCTATGTATAAAGCAGGTTCAGACGACGTAGTTCAAAGCGAACAAGTCACAAGCAACAACCAAGGAACAACTCCAACAAGTTTCTAAACATAGAAGCCGGGGGGCAAACAGACTCAGAAACGAGCTCAACATATCCAAAAGATGGCACAGATCAAAGAATGCCATCATCTCTGACAGGACTGGGCGGAACAGGCAGAAGTTGCACATTAGTGCCGCCACCGTCTTCTCCAAACAAAAATGCAAACTGAGATGTTGCAGTATCCAAACGACGGAGCTCGGCAACTTGCCCAACAGCAAACTCCGCATACGGCCCTAACCTGTCAAAAGGAAAGCCAGGAGCAAGAATGCTCACCCTACGAACAAATCCTCAGTAAACTCGCTGAGCATAGGAGCGGCCTTCGCCGTAGCAGCAGCAGTAACCGCGCTGTCAAACTCGGGAGTAGAAGGGAACTTTCCAGGTCCCTCTTGAATGCCAGCCTTCATTTCCTCTTCGCGTACTTTCCGACAGGCAACCTTGTGCTTGCCCGCATTGTCAGAAATTGCCTTCTCAATGGCAGCATTCTTAGATTCAAGCTGAACAAGGCGGGCATGATCAGAATCATAACGAGCATCAAAATCCGTCATCTTCAAAGAAAAACGGCGCACTTCATCCTTAGCTTCCTTAAGCTCCCTGGACACAGCGGCAGCTTTATCAGCAATGGCACGCTTCTCCTGGACAAGCTGTAACATGAAGGAGGCCATGTGCACCATATCAGAAACAACCTGAAAACAACAAGACAATAAGCATACATGTTCGGAAACAACGAACATAGCAAAGCAAAGAAAGATACTCACTGGAGTGAATCCAGATAGCGATCTCTCAACAAAGGTTCGCGCCTCTTCGTCGCTCGAGGGCCGAACAAGTCGATCACCTGGAGGACGGATCGATGAAGAACGCGCACACCAACTTTTGGCATGCTCAGCTGGGAATTCTTGGGAAAAGTGAGATCTCCTGTCACATATGGCATCCACTTATCATCCGAAATATCACCTTCCAAAGGACGAAGCAGATCCGCACGTCCAAGTGGCGGGAGCACTACATGCAAACCAACTGGAGTTATGCAAAAGCCAAAAAAAAAAGCACACAGTCAAGTGTTCAGCTTATACCAGAAGGAAGAGCACGTTCCACCTCGGACCGCTCCTTCGAGCGGGGGGCAGACAGCGCATCCTTGCAACCGTCAACTTCCTTCCCTTTTTTACAGGAAGGAGTAGGAACGGTCACAGTAGTCTTCGTGCGCTTCAAACTGCTCGAAGAACGCGTCCCATTGGTGGACCGTTTGGTAGAATCAGGAGCGGCAACAACGCGATCAGTAACAAGCGTCTTGCGGCCTGCAAATAACACACAAAGTTACAACCCAACTAAGAAAGTACACAAGGAAGATTTTTTATTCAAACCGTCTACCTTTTCCATGTCCGGAAGACGCCGATGCTCCAAGAGCAAGAGGTGGAACAATCTTTCCGCTAGAAGCAATCTTGCGAGCGGCTGCCGTCTACAAAGACGAGCTTTTTCCTTCAAACCAACCTACAGTGCAACACGGTAAAAAGTTATAAAAATGATTAACATACCGAAGCCGCAGAAGGGAGCACATGAATCCCAACATCGACCAACTCCTGATCAGATGCGCGCAGCGAACAAGTAAAGTCGCGCGATCGCTGACAGTGATATATCTGCTTTATCACCTCCCTATCCAGCAAGGAGAGTTCCCGAAAAGCAGGCGCGGGATCAGATTTCCGAATATACTCGACATCCCAAGTCGTACCCGCATCGTGAGCAAAAAAGTAATGGTGCCTCGAATGATCGGCAGACCGATCCGCGGCGGTGACCAATCGGTAACTAGAATCCCACTTGGCTTCACCAAGACCAAGTTCCTCAAAACCATCACCTTGCAAGTTCGGCCAGCGAACTTTCACACTGCACAATCCCGCAGAGTCCGGACTCTTAAGCTGATAGAAGCAGCGAAAGAGGGTGGGAGAGTAATGCCAGGACTGCTTGTGAAACAGCACTCTAAAGCAAGTTCATACCCGAATCCCGTTGGGCGCAAGATCTAAGGGGGAAATCCCATAACCACTACAGAGCTCAATCAAGTCAGAGCAATATGGAAACCGCAAACCCTCCCTAACGTGAGATGTATATACGACGGACAAATCTACAGGTGGAGGAGTAGCATCTCCTAAACTACTCTCACGGAGTGCGTCAAAGGAGTAAACGGCCTCTGCACAAGGGTCAAGTCCGGAAGCACTCGCGTACAGGGTAAACAAGGATCTATCCAAGCGGTTAGTGTAGTACCTAACCAACACTTCTGTCTCTCCGACAGGAGATGCCTCAACAAAAGGCTCAGCAGCTACACCCTCATCAGTGTCCAAAACACTATCTACTGGTAAAACCAAGTCTACCTCCAAGTCATCCTCAACGTCAGAATTAAAAGGAGTCTGCGATAGAGGAGTGCTGGACTTACTCATAGCGGCAGTTCGTTCAAAAAAGAAAGAAGTTCCGCAAGAGATTACTACGACTTCACAATCTGCAAGAACCAAGCAAAAGTCAACGCGCATAGCAAAAGTCAACGCGCATAGCAAAGTTGGTACGTGTAACAAAAGTAGCCAACATCCTAAGACAGCTATCATGCAAACGGTGAGACTAACGTGACGAACCGCGAGGAGCAAACACGACAACTCTTAGGAAAAATATTTTTTTTAGGGCATCAAGACAACAAACGGCTACTCCCAAGGACGTTTGGCAATGCCCGTCAACCAACGAACCCGTTAAGGGAGAAACTACACGTACCAACCAAAGGGCCTTTACGCGAAGGCACGGGGGCAATATGTTCAATGGAGGATTTTACCACAATTATCCACGGAAGTGAAAAATCGTCTACGGCATGAACTAACGACGATAACAACGATAAACAACCTGCAATTATTCAACATAGAAACACCAAGGAGCAGTTCTATACGACAACAACGACAAGTAGCTCAAACGAACAACAATACGGCAACATTCAAAAATCAAGTCGAAGCTGTCCTGTAAAATCGAGTTTTCAGACTACCTCAAAACGTGACGAAAAGTATCACAATGGACTCCACTCGTCGAGACGATTTCAGAAAGGTAAGGACCGCGACGAACGGAGCATGAGAAGGCGGCGCGTGGGTTACACGCGCCGGCAAGGCGATGCTCACGCGACGGCGCGTGAGGGCGCTTCCGGCGTCGTCTGGTAATTCCGAAGGCGGCGTTGGAATCCTCGCGATGATCTGAGTCGATTGCTGGTGTCAATTTCTGAAAAAAAAAAAAAAAAAAAAGTCAAGGATCAAACACGAAACTTTCGGAATGCACCTAAGGTTAACGACGGTGAAGAAACTATGAACACACAAATGATTTCTAGAAATGGTGAAGTAATTACCTGCAAAGAAGAAGGAAGAATGAATTCCCAAAGAGCTGGAAGAATGATTGGGGATTTGTGTAATTACATATACCAAAAGTTTCCTTGATGATAAGGATTAAAGGAGTAATTCATCTACACCCACGCCTAAGTGCTTACGGTATACTCCACCCTCTTCTAAGTATTTACTTCTACATACATGATTGTTTTGGTATTACGCGTATGAAATTCGTCATTCTACACGCATGTTTTCATATCGCGTGATTCATGATTTAATAATCGCTAAGTCGTTTTAGAAGTATACGGATTATATTTCTTACGTCACGTAATTACGTTCTTGCCATGACCTTTACTTGTGCATGCACGTTGATAAAAGCATGTCCGCATGATGTATTACTAATTGCTTATATCCCTAGCGGTAATCATGTTCACACGATATATACGCGCATTCTCTATTGCACTAACCGTAATGACAGGAAATAAAGTCACTCGGTCGGAAAATCAAAGGACGGACGAAATCAAGACTTCCATGTCCAACCAACAATCAAAACCGGAAGGTTAGCGTCAAGCTCAAATTGGACGCGTATCCTAACTTAAAATAGAGTCAAGAAAGGTTTTTAACCGTTACTTGACTCGGGGGCAAGTGATGGATATGTGTCCAATTCGGGTTCGTGTTTATATTTCGGGCCTCGTAAACACGTCAAAATTACATCACGGCTTGAAAAAACGTCTCCCAAGGGTCAAAACGGTCCGGAAGCGCGTTACGCGCGTCCGGACCGGACCTCCGGATTGCATTGCAACCCGGACCTCCGGGTTGCGCGGCAAGCCGGACCTCGCCGAATTGCCCAAATTCGACGAGGTCCGGATTGCACTACGGGTATTGCGCGATTACCAATTACGCGATTACCGTTACGTGTAGAGAAGTCAAGTTCGCGCATTGCCAATATTGATGACGGTTACCGCTTGCTTTTGAACCGTCATCAAACCGCTTTAAAACCGGGTCCGGTCCCAAGGAAGCCTATAAATAGGAGGCATTGGCCACCCATTTTGACACATCCTCTCATTTGCCCAACTTTGGTATTTTGAGCTCTGACTTCTCTCTAGAAATACTTTCTCTCTCTAAGATTACCTTTTTAGCCCTATAGTGACTTAGGCATCGGAGAGGGCTCCACTAGCACCACCCTCCCCCCTCTCCGTGCTAGTACTGGTCCTTCGTGCAGGAACCGGCACCCCGGATGCTCGGACTTGTGCACAGACTACCGTTTCCCGAGACTCAGACGCCTCCCGACACACAACTGCCTTTCGAGACACAGACAATTCTTGAGACGCAACCGCCTTTCGAGACACAGACCTTTCCGAGACTCAGCGATAAAACCGAACACTCGTCACTGGCACAAGGCGAAAACCTCTTCCAGACAAAGGGTGACAGCCCAAAAACCCACTCTACCATTCAGACAGACGCGTCCCCACGACCCAGTTCATCCAGGACGCGACATGGATGTTCATAAGGGAATTGTGCCTCGTTAAAACTTACTAGAAAAAACCCATTGGAATAAAAATCTAGTGAAGGAAAAAGAGTACACAATTATGGATCCCTTTTGTAAGCTGCCTCGTTAAAAACCTTACCAGGAAAACCCAGTGTGATAAAACATTGGTTAAAGGAAAAATAGTGCAGCGGTGTAGATTCTCCCCCATGATGTTGACATCACGTAATATATTTAAGCCAACGCGATCCAATATTATTCACCAATCTTCAAATTTCGCAGTCATGCATATACTTGTTGGATGCTATGTTGCCTTCTTCTCAACATCGTGGATGAAGAATAACTTGAGGAAATATGTTTCGTCTTGTCTCATTTGATGTACTATGCATTCATCTAAGCGACACATCCTGCATTATCCACATAATCAAATTGCACGGCTTCATGATATATTTTGCACCTGCATATGGTCAATAAATTCAAGTATTGATTTGTTTTGATAACAAGCTCGTGTTTATTCGTCCCTCGAAAATGCCACAATACTTTCTTAACAATTGTTCCAATTTCACAATATTAGAAAATAACTAAATTGTTCTTATAGCATGTTCCTTGTAATTAGCAAGACATATAAGCGCTCATGTAGCACTATATAAGGAACTTCTGGAACATTATGTTCTTCATCAATCTCACGAGGACGTAAACTATATTTATCCATGTAAAATATCTTTAAGACATTTTTATAGGACAAGAATATTATCAATTCAATTTCTTAAGTACTCGATCTTCAGGTGGAGCCAAACCTTTGTCATTTCAATATATTTTTATGAATCTTAACATCATCAATAAATTGATTGTATATAAAACTATTCAGGAGTTTCAATATCTTCAAATTCTCCCCCTCACGTGATGCCCCTTTCAGATATAGCGTGATAAATTCATCTTATCAAATATCAATTTGCTTTATTCATATACTTATATTAGTCTTCGCTACAACATAGCTTAATTGTGTTATATAGTGGGGAAAATATACCATAAGCAACCCGTAAATGGTACAATATTTTTATCATCCGATATTCTTGAAAATATTCACGCTAGCATTTAAATCATTCTGGGATTTTTACGTGGATTTCACTATCAAATTATCCACCCATTAGTTATAAATAATTCATTTCATGAGACGCATATTAAAACATTGGGAAAACATTTTATGTACTGCCAACATAATAATGTATTTGAAGGTTATTGCTCCGTCAAATGATTTGTATAATAATTTGTCATGTTTCTGCGTAAAATCATTTGAACCACGGGTTGTGCCTATCTTACGAGGCAATCCATTTACGCAGAAATTATTTATATCCACTAGCTATCACATTCTGCATTTTTCATGCTCATATTTGCGTCTTTTCAAACTTTGGCCAATCATAATGAATCTTTGACATATTGAGCTCAAGATCCTCGTCTTGTTTTAAGATTTCACTCGTAAATAATATTCAAAATTGTTGTCGACAACTTGATATTTATGGTTCCATCATTTTTCCATTAAAGACATAACTCATTGAGGTCTCTTTACTGTAATCACTTTCAGGTACCTGAACCACTTATGGGGTTTCATATTTAGTTATGTCTTTGTTCCTTTTTGGAAATCGCCTTCATAATAAAACTATATTTATCGATGCTCCATTCTTTTATTAAAAATTTATTTGGGACCAATATCGCACGTTTCAGACGTGAGTTATTTTTCATTATAATCTGTCCTATCAAGACATTTCAAATTGGAGCATCTGCAGCTGGTAATTGACTTATGACTTTTTGGGTTTTAGAAAGTCACTAAATACTTTATTGGCAGTATTTGTAAATATTTATCTCTCTGAACTTCAGGTTCAAATTCATATAATGCGAGGATCTAAATGATAATAACAAGATATTTTTTGCAATCAATCTATTTTCTGCCAACTGCTTCTTTCTCCCCTAATGTTAGGAAAAGTTGTACAATAATGACAATCAACACTCTTGCTTTAAATATATATATATATATATATATCAGTCATTGTTCTAAAATAATTGATTTTTATCAAAAATATTTCCCATCATTCCAGACTCATCTTTGTGCGCTGCGGTTGAGCAATTTAAATATATATAGCACATCGTAAAATTCATATATGAGAAATTTGTATCTTCACCAAAAGTTGGTTGTAATTGGGAGAACTATAATATAACATTGGCTAGATGCGCAATTATATTGCTGCTTTCATATTAGAATGCAATTGTAATCAATTTGCTCTCATTGGTAGCAGTTTAGCTATTTAATTGGATGATCTTTGTAACTGTTATGCTAAACTAAAAATCTTGACATGTAATTTTTTGAATCTTGTAGTAAATATCAACTTTCAATATCATCATCGTCATTCTTTACTCATCATATGAAAATTTTTCTCTTGTATGATTAATGCACATGCAACCATATTGTAGATGCATCTTTTCAAATAATATCGTGGTCCACATGACAGGTGAACGGACCCATATTCACCTTTTATAATTTCCACAAATAAGGGGATTCAATCCTGATTATATTGATGATGATCACACAATGAATTTTCCATGAGGGCAATTATCGTAATGATTTATGGCGAATCTCTAGGTTCTTCCAAATAATGTCTTGCGCATCTTAAGTGATCCGGAATGGTCTGTAACCGGTCATGCCAAATATTTTATTATATGGGTAAAACTTTTGGTTTACCTCTATATGAATCAGTAAACTTGTGATTTACCGGAATATATAATCAATCATGTCAATCCACATGTTATTTTTATTCATATTTATCATAATGATGATTGCGGAGTAATCACATTCTTTATAATAATAATAACAAATGAATAAAGTATATGAAAGCATATATAAAAGTAATGTATAAAGCATAATAATATAATTTCATATAAATTCTCGTAATTCATGATCTTCAGGATCATTTATAGCTCAAAATATTTTAGGGTTAAAGGTCCTTTTGGTACCACATGTTTGCAAAAATTACACTGTTCATACCACTAGTATTTTTTCGTACCGAATTGGTACCATATGTTTCCAAACCTTACTGTTTTGGTACCTCCGATAGGGTTCCGTCAAAAACGGCCGTTAATTGGCATGTGCCATGCACGTGACCAGCCCAAAACTTTCAATTTTGTTACAATTTAGTCCATCTAATACATCCCTAACTTTTATTTTGTTCAATTTAGTCCTAAAACTTCAAAATCAAACCATTTCCCCAAATTGACCTAGCCGGACCTAGCCATGGGTTAGGTCCGACCCTGGGTCGGGGTCACCGGACCCAGGGGACCCTGACCCAGGATCGGACCTAGCCCTAAGCTAGGTCTGGCTAGGTCAATTGGACCTAGCCCCAATTTAAGTCAATTGGGGCTAGGTCCCAATTGACCTAGCCGGACCTAGCCTAGGGCTAGGTCCGACCCTGGGTCGGGGTCGCCTGTGTCCGGCGACCATGATCCAGGGTCGGACCTAGCCCTAGGCTAAGTCCGGCTAGGTCAATTTGGGAAAATGGTTTGGTTTTGAAGTTTTAGGACTAAATTGAACAAAATAAAAGTTAGGGATGTATTAGATGGACTAAATTGTAACAAAATTGAAAGTTTTGGGCTGGTCACGTGCATGGCACATGCCATTTAACGGCTTTTTTTGACAGAACCCTAACGGAGGTACCAAAACAGTAAGGTTTGGAAACATATGGTACCAATTCGGTACGAAAAAATACTAGTGGTATGAACAGTGTAATTTTTGCAAACATGTGGTACCAAAATGACCTTTAACCCAATATTTTATGATCTTCATTATTCTTATTCATAACTCAAGATTTTTAAGGAGTTTTTTTTTTTTTTTTTTATAACTCAAAATATCTTAGGATATTCAGATCCATTTTCATCAAGATCATTTATTCGAAATAATTCAGGATCTTTAGGATATCTGTTCATAATTCAAAAGGGTTAAAGGTACTTTTGGTACCACATGTTTTGGCGAATGTGGCTTTTGGTACTACATGTTCAGTTTTGTATATTTATGGTACCGAACGTTTCTAAACATGTTGCTTTTGCTCCTTCCGTTAATGTTCCGTGAAAAAGTCCCGTTAAGTGAACATGTGCTGTCCACGTGACCATATTATTTAATTTAAATAGAAAAATTAAATTTGAAAAGACTATTCTACCCTTACCTCTTTACTTACTGGTTGTTTCCCTCCAAAAGTCCAAAAGGCGTCGTTCTACACAGTCCATCCTCTCTGCAAGCTTTGAAGAGGAAAAGCCCGTCCTTTCCGATTCAGAGCAGGAACCGGTCGTTCGTCTCCCTATTTGGTGGTGAAGTCGTCTGCGTTGCCGTATTTCCTCTTCACTGTCGAGTCTGTTCATCCTGGAGGTTCGTTGGTTCGTTTCCCTCAAGGTGGAAGTGAGTTCTGCCACTTGAAATGACGCCGTCTGGAGGATCGCCGGCTAAAGCTTCATATTCTGACCGAGGTTAGTATTTTGGTCCCATCCGTACTGAAATGTCGAGTTTAGAAACTAGGGTTTTGGTGAAGTTGCATGTTCTGGTCTGATAGCTGATATATTGGTTTGTGGTATTGTTATTTGCACCATAAAAATTGTTCTTGACTGGTGGAGAAGTAGAATGTGATGTAGGCCACTATTAACAACACTGATTGTATGGGAAATTTGGGGAAAAACTTTTTATTTAGGGGATAACTGTATAGGAACTGTGTAAAGGAATATTCATTTTTGTTAAAGTGTTTATACAGTGGATGATTCAATTTTGGTTGTGTTTATGAGCAGGAAAATCGAACAGTGAAATCCGATATACCGTCCAAATATGGTATAAAGGTTCATGGGTGAGTCGCGGTGGGAGCATCATGTTTGATGGATCAGTTCAAACACTGGGTTGGTTTACACCTAGTGAGTTTCTTTACGAAACCATGCTTGACTTAGTGAAGATTTATTGTGATATGTATGCTCCATCAATTTAGTACCTCCCACCAGATGGAAGCGTGCACACTGATGCGTGCACACTGATATTGAGTTGCTGAAAAATGATCGGGATATGGAGAGGATAACAATTAGGCAGGAGGATCTGCTTGATGTGGAGTTGTATGCTATGCCTCCATTTGACACATTGGTTTGGTATAAGACTCCGTTTATGGAGAGACTCAGGTTGAAAGCCGTTGGGAATCAGTTTAGAAGAAAGGAAAAGGGTATTGTCATTGGTACTCCAAGAGTTGATGCTGCAAAAAAGAAGGTTGACACACCTATGGTAAGTGGAAATGGAAAACATAAGGTGTACGAAGACATTCCATATGGGGATGATGATTTCATAGATATTAACGACTTGAACGAGTACGATTTATTAGAAGAGTCAGACCAATCTTGGGAGCCAATGGAGGCCTCTGATGAAGACAACGATGATGAAGACAACGAGGTCTTGGAGGGCAAGGCAGCCAAATCATGCAGTTCAAAAGAAAACAACAAGAAGAAAACGACGGTGAAGAATGGCAGTTTGAAGAATAACAGGCCTGGGCACGTAATTGATGTTCCTGGATTTGGCAAGAGCAATTATGGAACTTACATTAATCAAGAAGTTGCTGAAAACTTTGTTGATGATCCTGGTTTTGGAGAAGACGTTTCTGATGCTTCAACTGATACGATAACGACTCCTCGGTTTTATTATGGTGAGGACGGTGCCACTAGTGGAGGAGTGGGTTGTAAGCGATACAAGAGTCATCTCGGTGGGGAGTTTGAGCTTGAGCTCGGAATGCAGTTTGAGGATGCAGATACATTTAGGAGGGCAATCAAACTACATGCTATTAGAACAGGGACGTCGACTGTGAGGTGAAGAAACAATGCAGATCGTATTATTGTTCGTTGTTGGAAAAACCGTGGTTTCTTTGTTGTTGCTGCCAGGGTGAACAGAGATACCACATTCGAGATTAGGAAGCTTCAGAAGAACCATACATGTGACCGATCTCATTACACCAGGGATATCAGAAAGCAATGGATATGTGATAACTTCATTCACTTATTACGGGCTCAAGGTACTCTGAAGGTGACTGCAGTTGCCTCTGACGTACGTCGGATGTATGAGTTTAATGTTTCAAGAACTGTCATCCAGGAGGGTTTGAAGATGGCCAAGAAAATCATCGAAGGTACTTATATGTTCATCCATGAGTTTATCTGTTTTGGTAACATATGTTCTGATTTTTTATCTGTTTTGGTACCATATGTTCTGATTTTTTTATCTATTTTGGTACCATATGTTCTGAATTTTTATCTGTTTTCGTACCATATGTTCTGAGTTTTTACTGTTTTGGTACCTTATTTTCTTAAGTGACAGAAGAGTTGAATTTGCATTGGTTAGACATTATGCGAAGACCCTGAGGAGACATAATCCAGGATCGACAACAGTTGTCCATGTGGATCCAATACCGAACCCCCTTCGACCAAGATTTGAAAGAATGTACGTCTGTCTAGCAGCATATTTGAGAGGGTTCAAGAATGGATGTCGGCCCTTTATTGCCTTGGATGGTAGCTTTTTGAAGGGTCCGGATGGTGGTTACTTGTTGTGTGCTGTCAGCATTGATGCCAACGACCAACTTTTCCCGATTGCATATGCTTGGACTGAATCAGAAAATTGGGATACATGGAGTTAGTTCATTGACATACTGGCAGACGATGTTGGGAATGACATGACCCTCACTATCATTTCAGATCGACAAAAGGTGTGTTCAAATTGGTGTTGTATACTACTTTACTAACTTTTGATGATATCCAACACTTGAACTCACTGAATTAACATTGTTTTGCAGGGATTAATAAAAGCTGTGGATCAAATTCTTCCAAGATCAGGTTCTGTGTAAGGCACCTACATGCAAACATGAAGGCAAGATGAATGGGTGATAATGAAGTAAGGACAAAGTTGTGGTCAGCAGCATGTGCCTACACAGAAGCAAGGCACAAGTACCACATGGACAGGCTGAAGAAGGTGAATCTCAAGGCTTGGAATTTTTTATCTACCATTGATACTCAACATTGGTGCAGATTCAGGTTTAGGGAGGCTTCAAAGACGGATCTTGTGGTCAACAACATTGCTGAAAGCTTCAACAACATGGTTATTGAAGCTAGGGACTTATCTGTGATTTCTATGATGGAGTGGATTAGGAGAAAGTTGATGCACGATTTTGAAGAGAAGAGGAATCTGTTGTTGAAGCTAGTCAGATTGGTAGGGCTATATTGAAGAAGCTCAGGAAGATCAAAAGTAAGGTTGGAAATTGTCGGGTTATTTATGCAACTGATGGGGAGTATGAATTTGATTGCGGCCCCTCAGAAACGTACAAGGTTGTCATTAATGAATGGTATTGTAGTTGTATGGCATGGCAGCTGAAAGGACTTCCATGCTCTCACGTTGTAGCTTGCCTTGCACATGAGCGGGTGACTAGACTCGCACCCTATTGTGATCCTTACTATCACAAGGAGGCATGCATACGAGCATATGAAGGCATAATTCATGCATTACCTGGTAGGGACGATTGGGAAAGGAGTGACACTTTACCCGTCGATCCACCAGTGTTTAAGAAAAGACCAGGGAGACCTAAGAAGAAGAGGGAAAGATCGCAATTTGAGGATGACACAGGGTATTCCAGGATGGGAAGGAGAGGGCTAACTCAGTATTGCTCACACTGTGGCAGAGTGGGCATAACAAGAAAACGTGCGTTGATAACCCAGGAGAAAAAGATTCTGCAGGGGATCCAGAGTTGCAGCCATATGAAGAACAGGAACACGAGGTATGCATTTGTTCATGTTACTGAATTTGGTTTGCGATTTATGAATAACCACCAATTTTTTTTTTTTTTTTTTTTTGTAGAGTGCACCAACACAGCCACAAGGTTCTTCAAGGAAAAGCAAAGGGAAAAAAAATTAAGAGAACACTAGGAAAGAAAAAACAGAATGCAAGTGAGGAACCAGCATCTGTAAAGAAGAGGAAAGGTAAGGGAGCAAAAGAAAATAAAAAACAGAAGGCAAGTGAGGAACCAGCATCTGCAGCTGTTCCACCATCACCTACAGGTGTTCCACCCGAGGGAGGTGAGGAACCACCATCACCTACAGCTGTTCCATCTGAGGGAGGTGAGGAACCAGCATCTGCAGCTGTTCCAATTGCACAAACCCCGCGAAGAAGGATTAAGAGTATTCTTGATAGACTCATGGTAATTAACATCTCCACTGACTCGTACATGTTATGATGTTTGCCTAATTACATGTGCCGTTGCCTTAGATTTGTTTGCTTGCCTTACATGTCTTGTTGTCTTACATTGGTTTGTTTGCCTTACATCTGTTGTTATAGCGTTGTGGAGTAAAGAACAGTAGGGATGTTCAAGTAGAAGCAGAAGAAGATGAGGTCATCGATGTTGAAAATTACCCCATGCCAGAAGAAGAAGAACAAGAAGAACCTGTCCTCTCTGATTCCCATGAACTAGTGCTCGTGGAACAACCTCTTCAAGTGGTCCAACCAAAGATGACAAGGTCTGTCACGAAGCACTTGTGGAGAATGGCACGAAAGCCATCGAAGAAAAAGAAAAAGTGAAGTTAGTGTCCTGGTACTCCAATATGGAGTCTTTTGTTACCACCTTGTAGTGGATTATGCAGTTTTTTTGTGTTAAAACCAGGTTGTGGAGTGTTTTATGGTTGTTATGTATGAATTATGGATTATGGTTATGGATTATGGGTATGTGGATTATGCAGTTTTTTTTTTGTTAAAACCAGGTTGTTGAGTGTTTTATGGTTGTTATCTAAGGATTATGGTTGTTGTGGATTATGGTTATGTATGGATAATGGTTGAGTTTGATATTCAGTTTTTATGGTTGAGTTTGATATTCAGTTTTTATGGTTGTTATGGATGCATTATGGATGTTGTGTGTGGATTATTCGAGTTTGATATTCAGTTTTTATGGTTGAGTTTGATATTCAGTTTTTATGGTTGTTATGTATGCATTATGGATGTTGTGTGTGGATGATTATTCTTCCTGGTCTGTTTTGTTCAGGTTTAAGCGTAAGTTATTGTACCAATACAATAACATAAGTGAAACATATTGTACCAATACAATAACATAAGTGAAACATATTGTACCAATACAATCACATAAGTGAAAAATGTTTTACCAATCATCCCTAAACCACATAGTACATTGACTCTAAGCTTTCATGGCTAACAGAATGACTAAGAAAACAGCAACTACTACACATACATACTTAATTAGCTTAATTGGTGAACCACGTCCTTTAGCAATGTCCATCACCAACTTGGTATTCTCCATCTTCAATTTTGCATTGTCCATCACCAACTTGGTATTCTCCATCTTCAATTTATACTGGTCGAGGTCCAATTTTGCACTCTCCATCTTCAATGTTGCATTATCCACCTCCAATTTTGAGCATTTTTTACTCAACTCCTCATGCATTGATTGGACTTTCCGTATAGCCCTTTTCCCATAAGAACAAATATCCGGATCTTCCCAATAAAAATACTTACAACCAGTTTCCTGACCAACCTGGAGAAACAATCAGCTACAGTTACAACCCCAAGTAATAACAACAATGGAATCCCTAATTAAACAATGAACCCCCAAATTGAAAAGTGAAACCCTAATTAAACAGTGAACCCCGAAATTGAAAATGAAACCTAATTGAACAGTGAACCCCCAAATTGAAATTCAAACCCTAATTAAATACTGAACCCCCAAATTGAAAAGTGAAACCCTAATTAAACAGTGAACCCCCAAATTGAAAATGAAACCCTAACTGAACATTGAACCCTCTAATTGAAATTTAAACCATACTTTAACAATGAACCCCCAAATTGAATTCAAACCCTAATTTAACAGTTCACCCCCAAATTGAAAAACCCTAATTTAACAGTGAAATCCCAAAATGAAACTGAAACCCTAATTCAATGTTTCTAGTCCAATTAGACTGCTGAACGAGAAATTAGTGAGACCCAGATATCACGTAGGGAATTTATACACAAATAGGCAACCAAACCTTGAAATAGGGGCAACCATGAAACCTCCTGGAAAAGTGGTTCCATGTATACGCAGGCTTTACTGTGCAGGTCGCGCCGCAGTTGCATGTCCGCGGTTCCGGCCGCGGAATCACCAGAGAAGAAGAAGAAGAAGATGCGGAGTTTGGAGAGCCACTGTGGTTCATCGTTGTCGGGTTCTTTTGTCGCATTTCTTGAAGATGGAACGACAGAAATGATGAGAGAAAAGGAAACAACCAAGTTAAGTAAGTAAAGAGGTAAGGGTAGAATAGTCTTTTCAAATTTAATTTTTCTATTTAAATTAAATAATATGGTCACGTGGACAGCACATGTTCACTTAACGGGACTTTTTCACGGAACATTAACGGAAGGAGCAAAAGCAGCATGTTTAGAAACGTTCGGTACCATAAATATACAAAACTGAACATGTGGTACCAAAAGCCACATTCGCCAAAACATGTGGTACCAAAAGTACCTTTAACCCTAATTCAAAATCTTTAGGGATCTTCAATCTCGTTAATTCATAGTCCCAAATATTTAGGATCTTCAGGATCCTTTATTCATTTCCATATCTTCTAGGATATTTAAAATCCTTTATTTATATTTATTACATGAAGATCTCTAATTCATAAATACAATGTTTCAGATCCCCCTTTTCATACGTTCTAGGATCTTCCGGATCCTAAAATTATCAATTTTTGAGCTTTTGAATAACTCTTGATCTTCTGGATCATTTTATAAAGAAATGCGACGAGTATAAGGATATATGTATATAATAAATATAATGCGGTGCAAGAAATAAAAATGTAACTGTAAATGCAGTGAAAGAAATATAAATATAACTGTATATTTAAATATAGTGCAAGAAACATATATATATATATATATATATATAAATATAAAGAAGAGAAATATAATTGATAATTCTTGACCTTCAAGATCGTAATATTGGATTTTCAGGATCCGATATTCATAAAGCATGCATTTTTTATAGTCATAATATCCCATAATTAATCATAATATATGCAAGGATTTTTACTTTTCACATAGGTCACTTTGCCTAGTGTCATTGCGTTTCATATGATCAAACTTCGCGCTGCATAATATCATTACTTTTTTTTGCTAGCGTCACCACGCTTATCATAATTATCTTTCTTCCAAATCAATTGGAATTTGCATTCTTTATTTGTAAGATGCATCATCGTTCTTTATAGATATCATGATAATGCTAATAATTTTATCTATTTCAAAGTCAAAATCTAGTGTTTCCATGACCATGATGATCATCACATATTTGTATTTTCTACTCTTAAAAGGTCATTATAAATTTTATCACTCACTTCAGGGAGTAGAATATATTGTAATCATAAACTCGCTTCTAGAGTGGAGGATTTCATTGCTATAATCGTAATCTACAACACTCGCTTCAGGGAGTGGAGGATTCCATTGCTATAATCGTAATCTACAACACTCGCTTCAGGGAGTGGAGTGTATCATTGTTATAATCAGAACCTACGACGCTCACTTTAGGGAGCGACATATATCTAGTAGGCGATGCATATAATTTTGATTTATATTTGAATGTATATCAACATCGAGCACTCATGTGCTAAGCCATACTATTCTTTTTGTTAATAATTCACGTGCTACTCACTCGCTTCAGGGAGTATATCATATTAATACATATAACTTTATGTATGAAACAACATCATGTATATGTATTCAATGTTAAACTTCCACTAAAAAAATTGATCTTACACCGATGTGATATGATGTACTTTATAATCGAGTCCACATAATCTGGCATATTAGGTGATTTCATGTGCAGTAAACACCATGTATGTCAAGATCCGACCTATCATTGGCATGTATCAATAACATCGATCAGAATATAATATATTATATAGTTAATAATATAATCTGAAACGATTAAAAGAAGAAAAAAAAAATAGTCCCATTTTTGTGAAAGCAGAGATTTGATCACAAAAAAATAAAAAAATTACGTAATTATTCAACTTCAATGAATAATGACCGTATTAATGATGGATTAAATCATCATCTTTAATTGGATATTATCTTCCCTTTTTATTTTTCACTGTGATATCGGATATGTGCACGTACACCACCGCCCACCATACGAACTCCCTTCTCCACGTATTCTTTTTATTTACTGTAGATATCCTTCTCCTTGTAGATATCCCAACATGCACAAAAAACAAACAAAGCAAAATAATTACTACTAGTATGAGTAGCCAAAATAATTTATATATAAATATGTATGGACAATCGAAGAAGGTCAAAATAGCATTCCAAATGTTGAAGATGGGAAGAATCATCAATCACGTGGGGAAGCAGAAGAAGAACTTCAGATTAGGCTTGGATGAAGAATGCAAGGGTGAAGTATCGAATCGATTTTGGATTAGGCTTGAGATTGGAATTGTGGTGAGGAAAGAGGCGGTGGAGTTTTGGGTCGAGTTTGGTTTACGTAGACGATTTCATGCCGATAACGTGTTACGAAAGTAGATAGGTAATATAATAGAGAATTTGAGGATAATCTTATTATTACAAATAGGGGCTCTTATATAGGGATTACATAGATTTGAAGATGATGTAAAATCAATATGGAATGTCTAAATAAGGAAAAGGGTTAAAGGTCCTTTTGGTACCACATGTTTGCAAAAATTACACTGTTCATACCACTAGTATTTTTTCGTACCGAATTGGTACCATATGTTTCCAAACCTTACTGTTTTGGTACCTCCGTTAGGGTTCTGTCAAAAACAGCCGTTAAATGGCATGTGCCATGCACGTGACCAGGCCAAAACTTTCAATTTTGTTACAATTTAGTCCATCTAATACATCCCTAACTTTTATTTTGTTCAATTTAGTCCTAAAACTTCAAAACCAAACCATTTTCCCAAATTGACCTAGCCGGACCTAGCCATGGGCTAGGTCCGACCCTGGGTCATGGTCGCCGGACCCAGGCGACCCTGATCCAGGGTCGGACCTAGCCCTAGGCTAGGTCCGGCTAGGTCAATTGGGACCTAGCCCTAATTTAACTCAATTCGGGCTAGGTCCCAATTGACCTAGCCTAGGGCTAGGTCCGACCCTGGGTCGGGGTCGCCTGGGTCCGGCGACCATGACCCAGGGTCGTAACCTAGCCCATGGCTAGGTCCGGCTAGGTCAATTTGGGGAAATGGTTTGATTTTAAAGTTTTAGGACTAAATTGAACAAAATAAAAGTTAGGGATGTATTAGATGGACTAAATTGTAACAAAATTGAAAGTTTTGGGCTGGTCACGTGCATGGCACGTGCCATTTAACGGCTGTTTTTTACGGAGTCCTAACGGAGGTACCAAAACAGTAAGGTTTGGAAACATATGGTACCAATTCGGTACGAAAAAATACTAGTGGTATGAACAGTATAATTTTTGCAAACATGTGGTACCAAAAGGACCTTTAACTCTAAGGAAAATGATATATACACATAATATTGAACATCCATATAATATATTCATAGCAATAATATAATAATTTGATAAGTAAAACTAACTTAACGAAATGATGATCCGTCTCTAAAGAGTTATTTTGATTGTTTTTCTTAAAATTTTGGCCAAATAGTTTCATTTTATTTTATGAAGAATGGAGGACCATGATTGATTTCTTTCTTTATGTATGTATCTTTCGGTATATGTTATGTTTAGTAACTAGACTAATGGGCCCATATTCAGTTTAACCTGTTTAGTGTTTACCCAAAAGAAAAAGATACATAATATTATTTCCAAAAGAGAAGTGTCAATTAACTTGTTTGCTCTAGGGATGATGGCTAGTTATTAGGGTGGTATAATGAGTTAGGATTTAGGAATATCATAACTGCAGTATATTTTATATTTACATTTGGGAGAAAAAATTGAAATTAGTTTAGAATTATGTTATTATTATTTAATTTAATCAAACTGGAATTGGTTTATTCATAAAAATAAATTTAAAAATAAAATATAACTTCAAAGTTATATATATATATACTAGTTATTAACGCGTGCGTTGCACGCGTATTAATTGTCTAAATTTTAAAATACATAATTTATCTTCAGTTTTGTAATATTTTAACATGTAGTTAATACATGGCCAAGTTTAGGGGTTGCGAGAAATGAATCTGTGATCAGAAAGAACGACACAAAGTAATTCAAAACGGGAAAAATAGAAGAGGATAATTAAGTAAAAAAAAAATAACTATTTTTTTAAATTACGATACTAATTTACTGTTATAACTAATAATGAGTTGGATTGAGCATGATGTGAGTTATTAACGACAAAGTTGTATCTAATTTATCAACTTGAGGAGTGAAGAATGTAAGCCCGTAATTAACCACTTAGAGTCATCGGTGGAGCGGTTTGACCTATACAAACGTAACTATACACTTTTCATGCAATTTTATATCATAATACCAACAAAAATTGATTTAACGTTAAATGAAATTTCAATTCATTCAAATCTAAAGTTTATACTTGATTTTATGTCAATTACTTATTTAACTACTAATTAGGTTGTACACAATTTGATTTAATTGACAGACTGAAGAACTAAATTAATGATTCGAGACCCTAAATGTTGGACGATGAGTACCAGGTTATCCGTAAAAGTTCAAAATTCAAGAACCGTGGTTGACCCATATTTTAACAATTGATATGATTTGACAAGTGACTGATCTATGTGAAAAAAATCTCAACATGTACTCGAAGTTTGCATGAGTTGAGTACATATCTTACTTTATGAGTGGCTCAAATTTATAGGTATATTGTATTAATAAGTTAATGATAATTAATGTAAGATGTCAGTTAAGCGACCTTAACAAAAAAGTTAATGCAATTATCTAATGAAATTTTTAGTAATACTCAAATATTGTACATACTAAATTATCAATTTTTTAAAACATTAATATCTAAAGTTTATATTTGAATTCAACTTAACTATTTATTCAACTACAAATTAGCAGATACCTAATATGATTGAATTTACAAACGGAAGAACTAAATCGATAGTTCCAGTCAATAAGTATTAAACATTGAGTAACATTTTATATGTAAAGTCAAACTTCAAGAACCACGTTTGATCCATATTTGATATGTTATATGAGTTAGCAAGTGACTAATTTATTTGATACAAGAATGTCAACAAGCGGAACATCCCTAAATCGGTGATATAGTGAATGGAAAAATGCATCTATCTGACATTTGCACCTATTGAATACATGTTGACTCTAATTGATAAGTATATTTGATGGAGAAATTAATAATAAATACGGTGACCTACCAATTAAGCGACCTAAAAAACTAAAAACAAAATGTAACTAAATGGTTTTTTTAGTAATAGTAAAGATAAATAGATGGGTCTCAAAGATAAAAAGACTAAATCGCCAATTTTATAGAAATAGGGGAACTAAATATAACACGTATATATATATAATAAAATAAAAATATATGGGAACTAAATATAGTATATATATATAATAAAAAAAAATGTTCAAGAGGTACCTTTTGGGGTGAGGACAACTCTCACATTTTATACTGGTATAAAGATTTGGTATTATATTAAATTTCTATCCCTTCCCAAAGTTGGTAATTGTATTAATTATTTTACAAAGTTAGGATGGAAATAAATGGAATATAATAATATATTTAACTTTTAAGTTTTATTTTATCTTTAAATTTATATTTAATATAAATAAATATAATTATAATTGAACATATTAAATAATGACATGTGGCAAAACTGTTGATTTTGATTTTTAAAATCAATGCTAGCTCTTCTAGCTATAATTACACAGCATTGTCCACATGGTATATAACCGACGATGAAAACCTTCTGAATTGACATATGACATCATATATTTCAAATTTACATACACAATTATAACAACTTGATCAATAATAAAATGATTTTTTTTAGTATATCAGGTCAAAAATCGAATTTGTATGAATTAATGATATTATTGTGCATTTTCATAGTATTATATTGTTGGATATACGCCCAAGCTATCGTAATTGGACTCTATAATTGGGTCACAATCGATTATAATTCGAAACTTTAGAAAACAGACACCCGAGGCCCAAATACTTAGGTCCAAAAACACCTCGAGTGGCGAAATCCACTCGGGAAGACCCCGACTGGCAAAAACCACTCGGGGGTACCCGAGTGCTACACTAGGGGTACCCCCCCCCCCCCTATTCGGACAAGTTCCACTCGTCCGGACCCCTCACACTGGACTATATTTCATCCGGGGCTTGCCATTCGAGGCCATTATCGGGACACTCAAGCTATAAAAGCTCATCTATGGTTAGACAAAGGTCAAATACACTATATTTACGGTCAAGACCGACTTATATTACTAAACTTCCTTAATCGGACCGGAAAAATACTGGAACCTGAGCGGTTCAACAAGAACTCTATAAATAGAGATCTCCATCACTCATTTGAAGGTAATCTATCTCTCTCTCTCTCTAAGCTTACTTTCTCTCTCTAAGCCCATATTCATTTAAGCATCGGAGTGGGCTTACCAGGAACTCCCTGGTGCCCATTTGCAGGTATTCGAGGCGAAAGGAGAGCGATGATTCGAGGAGAAGAAGGCACTCGAAGAATGCGTGCAAAAATTTGACGTCATCAGCTGGATTCGAACAAGAAAACAGATACCTACTACATGCGCTCGATGGCAACGAGTAAAGCTCAAGGAGCCAGGGGAAGCAAGCAGGCGCCTGTAGGAGAAAGCAAGCAGGTACCCGGATGGTGAAGCAAGTAAGTCCCTGTGGCAAGTCACCAGGTAACTGCCAATATGGGGCAGGAAGAAGTGGGCAATAATGCACGCTCACTCCATGAAGAGCAACACTCTTCGACAAACCCCCAACGGAGTGAAAGGCTGCAACAGTTAATCAAAACCTAACCCCACCACCACAAGCTAGCAATGTAGAAGAAATGAGGAACCTTCAAACATACAACCTTTCACCGGAACTACTAGCAGCATTGGAAGATAAGGCTGGAATAATCAAGTTATCAAGTGTCACCACCAAGGTCTATGGGGGGGGGGGGGGGCACCAGCAAGCATACACACAATCCTATAATGATATGAACCAGGAAAGAAGGTATCCTCAGTAGAGGAACACCACCTACCAAGCATACGACCTTAGGACATGTAAGGCCACAGCCAGCAGGACAGCAAAACGCTACCACGATAGCCTTGACAAAAGAAGAAACCTCATAGCGAGAAAGATCAAGGAGTCCAAAGGGTGGGCAATGCATAAGTTGAGAGACAGGGTTACACATCCCTTTACTCAAGAGATTTTACAGATCATTATCCCACCAAATGTGTCATCGCGTCAATTCCTGACTATGTCGGTAAAGGAGATCTGATTCAACATATCCAGAAGGATGAGTCATCCCTGCTGGAGAGGACCGCCGAAGAAGACAACTTTGCACTGTTATTCCCGTCAACATTGTCGAGAAATGCTTCATATTGGTTATCCCCAAGCATCAGTCGCCTCATGGGCGGACTTGAAGGACAAATTCAACCAACAGTATCTGGGTGAAAGGCAACTATTGAAGGGTGATTCGGCTTTGGATGATGTAAAACAAACTTTTGATGAGTCCCTAGCGAGCTATTACACAAGATTCAACCAGAACATATCAGAAGTCGCGGCAGAACTCTCAGAAGGGGAGATTATCCGAGCCTTCATAAGAAATCTGGGACGAAGGGGTGCATCCCTGGCAGACAACGTGGAGGTGTTTCCAATCAAATCCTAGGAAGAGTTAGCCGAAAGAGTAAAATCTTATATTGACCTAGAGCGATCACGCTCGAACCGCAAGAAGGGCAATGAAGCAGCAGAGTCGGACAACGGCAAAAGAGGAAAGGGTAAACCACAAGCGTTACCCCAGGTACCAAGAAGGCAATGATGGGTTCCCCTAGGGCGGACCAAAGATTGCTGAACCAACGAGACCCCATGGAATTCATAACATTGTCTTCACCCCTCTGATGAGGGAGCCTTCAGTCATTTTGCAATAAATGAAAAGGTTTAACTTATGGTCACCCCCCAACAAAGAAAAGAGAAGGAAGGATGGGAAACAACGTAGACCAGTCGTGTGAGTATCATGATGTTTATAGGCATCACACAGACAAATGCTTTCATTTGCACAGGGACATAGAAAACCACCTTCAAGAAGGAAACTTGACAAGTTTTATAAAGTGTTGGGTTACGATTAAACGACAAAGACTAGAGCCAAGTACGTTTATTCGCCAGATTGACGAATCGACGACCAACCTTGTTTGGAATGGTGAAACAAAGGTAAAAGGTCGACTATCATCTTTTGAGGAAGTCGACTTTCAGAACATGATTAATAAAGATAGAAGCGACCAAGCTACCGGACCTCTATTTTAAAGAGTAAGTCGAGTCGACCATTAAAAGCTCTTTCAGAAGTAAACCTTCCTCCTAAGGAAAGGTACAGGTCGCGACATGCTTCCACCGCTCTAGAAGTAAACCTTCCTCCTAAGGAAAGGTACAGGTGGCGACCTGCTTCCACTTTTGAAGGAAGAAACCTCCTTGACTAAGGAAGGATGAGGTGGCGACCTGCTTGTCACCTACTTAAGCCGACTCTGGACAAAACCCTCCCCGGAGGGTAACCGCCCCACGAAGTCGGTAACATTTTCCCTATAAATAGGGACTAACTTTCATTATCTGATTTAAGTTCTAAGATCTATCAATTACTCTATATTATTCTCTCAATATCCATTACTGATTTAAGCTTCAGAGTGGAATCAGGGGCCATCCCCACCTCTTTTCAGGTCCTCGCCTTGCACAAAGCCACCAAAGGAAACTAAGTGTCCACGCGACCAAGAAAGATACCTGAGTGAGCTAGCTCCCGGCGAGACTTAGAAGTCCACTACTCGAAGTTCCAAGGCCACGTCATTTTGATCCCAACATTTGGCGGCGTCTGTGGGAACCAGGATCAAAAAGTCACAGCCTCTGAGAAGAATAAGATGCAAACTCCCGGAATAGAGGAGATGGGAAATACACAAGTCAATCCCACTACCTCAAATCCACTACCTAGAGAAGACCCACCTGCGTCCCAGGCTAACGGGACAGGTGGTGGAGAAACTCTCGGTCATGCTAAGTCGCTACCCAATTTCGAGGAAGCAAGACCAGTCTCTTCGGCTGTCCCTCAAGAAATAATTGCGGCCTTCATAGCCTTCTGGAATCAAACCCAGGCGGGAACGGTTCCCGACAAAAGGGAGCCAACTCGAGAAGTCTCCCTAAAGGAGGAGGTGGCTTCTAGTGTGAAGATCATGGAATAGGATCTCCCGAAGAAGGCCCCCAAAGCGCCAGAGGGCGAAATGGCGAGCAAAAGCCCTGTCCTATTCACTATAGGACAGGTAGAAGAATTACTAGAGAAGAAAATACGAGGAGCGAGTGACCTACTTGTCGTTCGCGACCACAGTTCTCACCCTTTCTCCAAGAGGTTATTCAATACTCGAGTCTCTCCGCAACTCTTCACGAGGAACATCGAGGACTACACAGGCGAGGGAGACCCAGTTCGCCATATCAACGCCCATAACTCTTCCCTCCTAGGAAGAGGGGCAACACCGGGCCACTACGCGGCGCTCTTCCCCACAACTCTGAAGGAAGAGGCGTCTACCTGGTTCTATGGTCTTCCAGATAACTCGGTTGATTCATGGGAAGAGTTGAAGGCCAAGTTTATAGAGGGCCACATAGGCCAAAGACAACGCCTCAAGAGTATGGATTTTCTGGATAAAATTGAGCAAGGACCTGATGAAACCTTAGCCAATTATTATACTAGATACCAAAAGATACTTCAGCAGCTGAATGAAGACGCCACTGATGGCGAGTTGATCAGGACCTTCTGGAGGGGTCTCAGGGTACAAAGTCAAGCCTTGAAGGATAGCATGGTGATGAAGCCAGTACAAAAGATTGACGCTCTCGCCATCAAGGTTAAGAAGTACATCGACATGGAGAGGTCACATGAAAGATCGCCCATGGAAGTCAAGAGACTGAATACTCCAACCAAGGCCGAAGAAAGTTCCGCTTCTCGACCATCCAAGAGAGAAGAAGGGCGAGAAGGAACTTCTCGACAAAAGAACCATTTGGGAACAAGGAAAGATCCTAATCCTAATCCTTATCCCGTAAGGTATACTCCTCTCACACATAATGTGGTCGTGGTACTTAAGAAAATGGAGAAACTTCGTCTAAACAACCCGCCTCCGGCAAGGAAAAACATGATGGGCCACCAGATAAACGCCTTTTGTCGATACCACCAAACAAGGGGGCACGACACGAATGAGTGCACCCTATTAAAGCAAGATATCGAGACCTTCATTCAAAGAGGTAAACTACTGAAGTTTGTTGAGAAGCCTCCCAATACCCCAAAGAAGCGAAGCCGCAGCCCGATGAGAAATTCTCGATCCCCTCCTCAGGACCTTCTCGCTCCTATCCAAAGGGGAACAATAAATGTCATCTCGGGAGGATTCGCATCAGGAGGAGGAACAAATTCAGCCAGAGAAGTATATGCGGCCCA
The DNA here is from genome assembly GCA_036873135.1 of Clarkia xantiana subsp. parviflora. Taxonomy (NCBI): domain Eukaryota; kingdom Viridiplantae; phylum Streptophyta; class Magnoliopsida; order Myrtales; family Onagraceae; genus Clarkia; species Clarkia xantiana. The sequence goes on along the minus strand of JAPTYO010000012.1, from coordinate 9,227,619 downwards.
AATATCCACGGCAGTAGTAATGGGAAAAAGACCTTAGGAGCCTGAACTCGAAACCATTAGCTTCACTGCTAACGATCTTTTGAAGGTGGATCAGCCGCATGAAGACGCCCTGGTAGTCACCCTCCTTATATCCACATATAGGGTTAAAAGGATTGTTATCGACAGCGGAAGTTCAACAGACATACTCTTCTATCAAGCATTCCTACAGTTGGGATTGACAAGAAGAGATCTGAAGAAAGTCAACTTCCCTCTAATAGGCTTCACAGGAGAAACCATCTACCCCATGGGAGCTATCCGACTGACCGCCACCTTGGTAGAAGGAAAGAAAATTTTGCAGGTGGATATACTTTTCGTAGTAGTCGATGCCGCCTCATCGTACACCGCCATTATCGGCAGAACCACCCTCAATCCTCACCTAATTATCCCATCAACGGCGCATCAAGTAATGAAGTTCTCGACACCAAAGGGAATTGGCGAGGTTCGAGGAGATCAAGCTATGGCGCGGCACTGCTACAACACATCTACAAGACGCTCAGAGAATTCATAATAAATCCTGAAGTAGACACTTTCTTATTATGGCCAATGTTTCTCTTTTTGATGTAATATCCAGGAAACGATGAATAAATATGATCCCTCGAGATCCCTTTTTCTTTACAAGAACTCGTTCTAGTATTACCATCATAAAAAAAGGGCCGACAAATCGATTGTCGACCTTATGTGCCTAAAATGGCAATAAAGCCTAGGTACGGCCACAACTCGATCGAAGAAAGTGGTCTACAAATCAATTGTCGACCTTATGTGCCCAAAATGGAAATAAAGCCTAGGTACGGCGACAACTCGATCAAAGAAAGCGGTCTACAAATCGATTGTCGACCTTATATGCCCAAAATGGCAATAAAGCCTAGGTACGGCGACAACTCGATCGAAGAAAACGATCTAAAAATCGATTGTCGACCTTATGTGCCCAAAATGGCAATAAAGCCTAGGTACGTCGACAACTCGATCGAAGAAAGCGGTCTACAAATCGATTGTCGACCTTAGGTGCCCAAAATGGCAATAAAGCCTAGATACGGCGACAACTCGATCGAAGAAAGTGGTCTACAAATCGATTGTCGACCTTATGTGCCCAAAATGGCAATAAAGCCTAGGTACGGTGACAACTCGATCGAAGAAAGCGGTCTACAAATCGATTTTCGACCTTATGTGCCCAAAATGGCAATAGAGCCTAGGTACGGCGACAACTCGATCGAAGAAAGCTGTCTACAAATCGATTGTCGACCTTATGTGCCCAAAATGGCAATAAAGCCTAGGTACTGCGACAACTCGATCGAAGAAAGCAGTCTACAAATCGATTGTCGGCCTTATGTGCCCAAAATGGCAATAAAGCCTAGGTACGATGACAACTCGATCGAAGAAAACGGTCTACAAATCGATTGTCGACCTGATGTGCCCAAAATGGCAATAAAGCCTAGGTACGGCGACAACTCGATCGAAGAAAGTGGTATACAAATCGATTGTCGTCCTTAGGTGCCCAAAATGGAAATAAAGCCTAGATACGGCGACAACCCGATCGAAGAAAGCGGTCTACAAATCGATTGTCGACCTTATGTGCCCAAAATGGCAATAAAGCCTAGGTACGGCGACAACTCGATCGAAGAAAGCGGTATACAAATCGATTGTCGACGTTATGTGCCCAAAATGGCAATAAAGCCTAGGTACGGCGACAACTCGATCGAAGAAAGCGGTCTACAAATCGATTGTCGTCCTTATGTGCCCAAAGTGGCAATAAAGCCTAGGTACGACAACAACTCGATCGAAGAAAGCAGTCTACAAATCGATTGTCGACCTTATGTACCCAAAATGGTAATAAAGCCTAGGTACGGCGACAACTCGATCAAAGAATTAAAGGTCTACGGATCAATTGTCGACCTCATGTGCCCAAAATGACATTAACCTAGGTGCGGCAACAATTTGATTAAAGGTACAAATCGACGTTTACGAAATATTAACGATTAACATTACTCGATCAAAGCGGCAAAGAAGTTTAGGCACGTTATATGATTATGAAAACTACGAGTAGTGAGACTTTTATTACAAAAAGAGATCTATTACATAAGGGATCGCCCCGGAGAGAAGCATCCTAGAAAGTAAGTGTTTACAAAGACTTTTTCTCTTAGAAGAAGCAACAAAACCTTCATCCCCTTCGGTAGGAATTTCCAAAAATTGCTGAAGAAGAGGAACTTGAGAAAAGGGGAAGTCGGGCTGATACGATCTCAGATTGGCTATGATCTTCTTCAAAGAAGGATAAAGCAAGTCTGAAGCGGCTATGACGACATCTGATTCAAAAGCAGAACTCGCTTTGTATTTTTCTACAGCCCTGGCCTCAGACTTCCTCAAGATTGACATCTCCTTTTGCAACACATCAACCCTCTCACGGATTATTATATTCTCGACGTTAAGTTTATCCTTCTCCTTTTTCTTCCTCTCCAACAAATGGTGATGCTCTTTCATCAAGAAAATAGAGCTCTGCAGAGAATCTTTGCACTTTCGGAGGTCTCGGCGCAAGGAGGAAGAGGTTTCGTTTGCTAGTCGAAGATCCTCTCTCAATTTGGCGTTCTCCTCCCGAAGGTCTCGAACTTCTTCTACGATTTCAGGAGACGCTGAAATCTTACTCTCCCGGGTCGCCTGTGACTCCTTAAGAAGGTCAATCACCAAGCGAGAAAATTGGAGGGAATCTCGGGAAGCCTATGGGAAAAAATAAGAGGAAGGTCAAACCAATACAAATAAAAGTTTCTCAATAAGCACGCCAAGAAAGTCACGCTTACTTTAGCCTGTCTCAGAAGACAAAGGCGAGTAGCCTTTTCTACATCTTCCGAATTCGTCGCCAGACGACGACGATCCTGAGGAGGGATGGAAGCATTCAATAAATGAAGAGCCAAATCCGGATTGGCTATCGAGTGCCCTTCTTTAAGACAATACCCCTGCAAAAAGTGAAGAGGATTTCAATCCTTTGAAAAATTAGCAGATTGGCTAAACATCATGTCCCAGGTAAAAGGAGGACCTCCCTAGATTGGAGGGTCACTAGAAGACGCCTCAGCATGAGAAGGGAACAGTCGAATGGACGCTCCAGTTTGAGGAGGTAGGCGAGTCGATGACCCGACACAAGGTGGTGGCGCCTCATCGCTAGGCGGGGATGGATCGGTTGACAAAGAAGATGAATCCCCACCTCCCCTTCCTTTCCACCAAGTACCCTTATCCTGGTTGGAACGACGAGAGGTATTCTTCCTCTCGCCTTCATTCGGAGATCGTCTTGGAGGTGACTTTTCAACCGAAGGAATGGCCTCAACATCGATAGGAGTATCAATAGACGCTCCACTATTGGCCTCCTTAGATGGGGGACAGAAGAAGCTCGCGCCATGGCCTGGCGATGATTACGGAGAATCGCCTGGATAAAATCTGAAAAAAGAAGGAAAAAATTCGCATCAAAAGAGTAAGGTGGCAACCTCGAAAAGAAAATACTGTCAGAATACCTGAGGGAGGATGACTAGCCATGGTACTGGTTATTCAAAAAATAATCTCCTTCCTAGAAGTCCACCAAATCAACGGGGAAAACAAAGAAATAGAGGAAGGGGGGCAGTATTTATACACCAAAACCTCCCCAGAGGGAGGTAACTTCCCAAGAAGCTTTCCCGAGGATGATCATTCATTGGTTTGTCTACTGGAAATATAGTCGTTACCGTACACCTGTGAAAAGATTTCTTAAAGTGACTCTCCAGCTTCTTCCAGACCAACAGTCAGGTAAGCCATAGGGACTAGCATCTCGCCTCGACTAAAGGTATCCTCTTTTAGCCTATCCAACCGAGGTTAAGTGAACTAACAAAGACGGAATCTCGCTCGAACATGTTCAAGAATTATACTCGACTCAAGACCTCCTCTTCATAAATGAAGCTGACGACTTAAGTCTCGGGGGCAAGTGTTGGGTTACGATTAAACGACAAAGACTAGATCCAAGTACGTTTATTGGTGAGATCGACGAATCGACGACCAACCTTGTTTAGAGTGGTGAAACAAAGGTAAAAGGTCGACTATCATCTTTTGAGGAAGTCGACTATCATCTTTTGAGGAAGTCGACTTTCAGAACATGATTAATAAAGATAGAAGCGACCAAGCTACCGGACCTCTATTTTAAAGAGTAAGTCGAGTCGACCATTAAAAGCTCTTTCAAAAGTAAACCTTCCTCCTAAGGAAAGGTACAGGTGGCGACCTGCTTTCATTGTTGAAGGAAGAAACCTCCTTGACTAAGGAAGGACGAGCTGGCGACCTGCTTGTCACCTACTTAAGCCGACTCTGGACAAAACCCTCCCCGGAGGGTAACCGCCCCACGAAGTCGGTAACATTTTCCCTATAAATAGGGAATCACTTTCATTATCTGATTTAAGTTCTAAGATCTAACAATTACTCTATATTATTCTCTCGATATCCATTACTGATTTATGCTTCGGAGTGGAATCAGGGGCCATCCCCACCTCTTTTCAGGTCCTCGCCTAGCACAAAGCCACCAAAGGAAACTAAGTGTCCACGCGACCAAGAAAGATACATGAGTGAGCTAGCTCCCAGCGAGACTTAGAAGTCCACTACTCGGAGTTCCAAGGCCACGTCATTTTGATCCCAACATAAAGGAAGATATGAAGAGCTAGATAAGTCCACCACCAAGACCTCATCCGAAAGGGAAATTGAAAGGGAAAGATGAAAGATTTTCCTCATCCACCAAACAAGAGGGGAACAATCAACGTAATCCATGGAGGTATGGAAGCTGGGGAGGAACTCTCAAACACTAGGGAGGTCTATGTAGCCCAAGTAGAAGAGATGCCAACATTCGGAAAACGTCCAAGGCCGAGAAAGTACATGCCAATAATATTCTCGGATGAGGATTTAAAAGATGTGGTGTACCCACATGATGACGCACTAGTCATTACAATGGACATCATTGGTTATGATGTAAGGAGGATACTGGTGGATGGGGATAGCTCCACATATATTCTTCACATTGATGTGGTTAAGGCAATCGGAAAAACGGAGCGAGACCTCAAGCTGGTGACTTTCCCATTAGTAAGCTTCGCAGGAGCTACTACATTCCCTCTTGGGGATAATAACTCTCCCAGTAACATTTGGGGAATGATGGAAACAGCTCCAATTAAATATAACATTCGTGGTAGTCGAGGAGCTAGGTGCGTACAACGGGATATTGGGACGTACAACGATAAACCCAAATCGTATAGTGCCATCAACAGTTCATCAAAAAATGAAGTTTCCAACGCCCAATGGTATTGGAGAAGTTTTGGGAGATGAATCCGCCTCCAAAAGATGTTATCTCAGTGCTATGAGGAGGAAGACATAGCAGGTGCAACCTATAACAGTCACTGAACTACCAAGCAGGGAAGCAAAGGAAAATCCAAGGATGAGATGCACACCAAGCTTGGGTAATATGATAGGCATGCTAAGAGAGGCAAATGACCACCTGGTAGAACTAACAAAAAGCATTTTCAAGAAGAGGAAGATGGAAGAGTCACAAGAGCAGACCGAAGACATTGAGGATTCTAACGACAGTAAGGGTGGAAAGAAAAGCAAGACAAGTGCAGAGCATAGCCATATGTACTTAGATGATGTCAAGCATGAAGAAGGCGAGTCGATACAAAGTAACTTCATTCGGCTAGCAACAATGGCGGCATATATAAGAATCACCAAGGCAGAGTTTGTGAGAGCATTCTTCAGGCATCTAAGAAGGGACACCGAAAAGCACTTTGGGGCGGACTTGGGCATAGTCACCATAACCTCCTTCGAAGTATTCAAGCAGAGACTCTCACAAGCAATTCAAAGGAAGGTCAAGAAAGGGACTCATACACCCTGAGCAATTGCAGAATTGTCCACTTCACACTGCTCATATGTGAGGTGGAAGAGCTATACTGGAAAGCCCTTTGTGACAACATCCCGCCATTGAAAACAGAGAAAGCCTTCATTGGAGGATACCTTGAAGGACAGTGCAACTACCATCAACTTGGGGGCACAACACCAACAGGTGTCTGGTGCTTCGAATGGAGATTGAAGAAGGAATTTACTATGGTCGTCTTCGAGGCCACGCAACACCACAAGAGGCGGAGGCCGAACCCTCCTAAAAAGGGGGTGGGGGGGGGGGGGGATCCAATCTATCATCCTTTAACTTTATGATTAACTATAGTACTGCAAGGATGTCCACGGACTCCATTTTAATTTCGTTAATGTAAATATTTGATGATATGACTTAATGAATCCAGTGTCTTTCAGGGTAAAAGGAGAAAAAAGAAAAATACACCACTACTCATAAAAGAGAGGGTGTGGTTCATATATGCAAAAGTCATCGAATAAAAAAGGAAGGGACATAAGACTCACAAGTATGAGCAACTCGACCATCAATAAGGGGACAAAAGACGCACAAGGCCACCCCATCAAATAAAAAAATGAAGACGCATAAGACTCACAAGTATGAGCAACCCGACCACCAATAAGGGGACATAAGACCCACGGTGCCACCCCATCAAATAAAAAAGGGAAGAGACATAAGACTCACAAGTATGAGCAAACCGACTATCAATAAGGGGACATAAGACCCACAGGGCCACCCCCGTCAAATAAAAAGGGAAAGGACATAAGACTCACAAGTATGAGCAGCCCAGTCACCAAGCAATGGGAAATAAGACCCACAGGGCAACCCAAATATATAAAGATATGAGACATAAGACTTACAAGTATAAACAACCCAATAATCAAACAAGGGAACATAAGTCCTAAAATCAACAGGCCATCCCAATATAACATCATTGATGAGAAAAAGTATAGCAAATATACGATAAGTTGTCAAAATATATTAAAACAACCACAAGAGAGTATCAAACCAAGTGCAAGGGACATCCATATGTCTAAACATAACAAATAAAGTTCAACCACAAGAACGAGTTTCTCCAAAACAAGTGGGAGCAACAGCTAAACCATATATATACATCCATAATAACCAACGAGAAGATCAACTAGATAAGGAATGACATCATCTCAACAACCCTTCACAAGGGGGGGGGGGTCATCTCCTTCGTCAGAATCTCGTGAAGGGAAGGCATACTTGATACCATCAACGGGAGCCACCAAATTCTCCTCCAGAGCCTTGACACGGGGCATCTTCACAACAGTCATCTTAGTCCTTGCCTCCCGTTTAGCCAGATGCTTCGCTTGGCCAAAAGTAAACATAACATATTCCCCAAGCTGGTCAAAAGGGATGTAGGATCAAGGGAAAAAATCTTTGCAACCATGCCCTCCCCAAAGGAAGACATGATATCCTAACAATGCTTCTCAGCTATGCTCGCAAAGTCTCTGGAGGCCAGAAATTCCTGCACCCCAACAGACCTGCCCTCCTGAATTCCAATAGATTTACCTTCCATCAAACCAGACAGTCTGCCATTTTCAAAGGAAAGTTGTGCATCATTCTTCATCTTCAAAGCAGCTAAGCGATCACCATCAACCTTCCGGGCTCAAATAGCATCTAGCTCCCTTTGAATAACAGCAATACGGCTCGTGAGGGTAACCTCATACACCTTGACCGCCTCTATCTCATCTAAGCTCATCGGTCTACCTCAGCTTCTTGCAAAGGGCCTCCCTCTCATTTGTCAAGCTCACCAGATGTGAACCAAGGTTAACAACAGCAGATATCCCCTACAAAACAAATGATAGAATTATACGTGGGAAACACATATATACCAAACAATACAAGAGTCAGCATAAAGACTTACTGTTGCATACTGGGACAAGGCACCCTTCACAATATGGTGAACTTGTCCAAGATCTGAGGGTTGAGAGGCACGCTCAGTAGGAAGAATGATGGAATTCATAAGAGGAATAGTCACTATAAACACCTAATTTTGGTCCGCGCATAGCACGTTCAAAATGTCATATGTGACGCGTTAAAAAATGAAGTATTTAAATATGGAAGGTCGCGAAGTTTCTAAAGATAGGACTGGCTTAAAATATGATAGTGTATATGTATTTATTGTAAAATATTCAGAAAATATATTATGTGTATTTATGGTAAAATATATATATATATATATATATATATATATATATATATATATATATATATATATATATATATATATATATATTATGGAATATTGATGGTGCATATTTTTAAAATTTTATTTTCCTAGTTTGGGGGTCCTAGTTTAGCTATAAATAGGCTCATCTTACATGTAAAAAATACACAACAACATTAATATTACATCAGATCTCGTAACCCGTGCAGCTTTGTCTTCTATCGAAAAAGTTTTTTTTTTTAATTTATTATTTTTTTTATTATATTTTTTCCCCGCCATCAGCCCCGACTGCTGATCTGCCCTCCGGCCGCCGGGACCTCCATTTCCACCGCCCGACGCAGCCGCAGACCACCTCTCTCTCTCTCTCTAACTCTCTCTCTCTCTCTCTCTCTCTCTCTCTCTCTCTCTCTCTCTCTCTCTCTCTCTCTCTCTCTCTCTCTCTCTCTTTTCTTCTCCAGCAGCCTCAGCCCGTATCGTTCAGCCCTGCCCCGGCCGACCTCCCTCTTTTGCCCGGTACTCCGACAATCCACGCCTACCTCGTCGCGCCACCAGTCGGATCAGGTCTGCCGCAGCTCGTCTTCCGACCCAGCCCGTCCCAGAATCATCGCCAGCACCCTGCCGTACCGTGCCCGCACTACTCCGACGACAGGCAGCACCACCGTCCCTATTCGAAGCCCACCTCCGTCCAGCCGTCCCTGCTCCACCCCGCGTACCGCCGGTGGCCGACTGCTGCTTGACCTAGCCGCTGTGACTCTCCCCTACTAAACCTCCGCTGCTGCAAGGTGAGTTTTTTTTTTTTTAATTATTATTCTGTACTACAAGAAATCTCACTTTTAGTGGCGATCGAAATTCGTCACTAAAGGCCCAATTGCCGCCACTAAGCCGCAATGGCGGCAAAATTTTTGTCAGAAAAAACCTTGTTGCTAAAGGCTTTAGTGGCGAAAAAAATGCCGCCACGGTAGATATGTATTTAGTGACGGACACTTTTGGCCACAAAAGTATATTTATTATGGCGACATGGGTCGTCGCTATATATGCATAATTAGGGTGACAAGAAGTTGCCACAAATGTCTATTTATTGCGGCGAATTTATTTGACACAAATAGCTATGGATTGTTTTGATGGGATTTCGACACTATGTACGTATTATTAGTGACGACTTATAGTTGCCGCAAAAGAATATTTATAGTGGCGACATTACCGTCAATATATACGGGTAATTAGTGGCAACACAACATGTGGTGGTCACAAAAGGCTATTTACTATGGCGACAAGTGTCGACATTATCACGCGTAAATCAGTGGCAATCTATTTGTCATTGCTAATGCGTTATTTTGCATCGATGTGTATCGCCGTAAAAACTATACACCAATCGCTGTAATAACAAATTATTATGGTTTTAATTACCATAATTAAACACAAATATAATATATTCATTGAATCAAATTATTCATTGTACATCCAAATATACATAAGTACAAGAGTCACACAGACATGATAACCTAAAGCTAAAGCTAGTAAATAAAGACTCACGTAAGAAGCACTTCATAGTATATCTCCACATGGCAGAATGGATCCCCTTCTCTTTTAAAAGCTTTGGCAATTTGCTTGCAAGGAGTTACCAACCACATTTTCATTCGGTTCAAGCTGAGCATATTTGTACACTTTACAATACTTCATGATTATGTTAAGAAGAAAAATATATTCAAATAATAAGAATCTCAAGCTAGAAGCACATACCCTCACAGCATGTTGAATAATTATCTCCAAGAGCACCTAGAAACAGTTGAGAAATCTTCTTCCTATTAATGATCCAATGCAAGAAGGAAAATGATAGTGAGTTTTTCACATAGTTATATATAAAGAAGTTCAATTCTCGATAACGACCCATATTACCTTTTCGGGATAAGGAAGATCATCGATCTGCAAAAAGTAGTCTTATATTTGGACTCTACAATCAATTGGTGAAAAGAAATGACCATATCTAAACAAGGCAACCTTCACAAAAAAAATGTTTTCTTTTTAACCAAAAACACAATCACAAACAAAAACTTACATTTATGCCTATTTGGGAGAGGCGCAGTAAGAGTGAAGGGCTCTGGATCCATGTAGCTATCTATAACAAAAGAGACAATTTCATAAACATCATAAACATGTTAGCTTACCCACAGAAAAGATGATCAAGTTGGACTACCCATCTCCCAAACAAAAGTACGAGAGGTCTGACAATCAAATAAAAAAGAGGTTAGAAGGATCATCTAAATCGTGTTAATCCGAAATAAGCAAGTTACAAAACCTGAATATCAATGCTTGAGCTAAATAAATTCTCTCATGAATTGAAAGGTCAGAGATTTTATCATCCCTATCCTTGATTATTTCTTTTACCTTGGGTCGACTTCATCTTTCAGGAGGATGGAACAACTCTCACTTTGTTTCAATTCCATCTGTAGAGGCCAGAAAATTAGAGAACATATAACTCTTGTAATCTAAGAAGGTTGTGAAAATTTTCACTTACCCGCAGGAGAAAAAATTCACCTCTGGTTTGACGTTCTGCCTTTAGTTCTGATATTAAACTCTTTTGATTATTATAAAGCTTATGAGGTTACTGCAAGATAGTAAAACTCAACATGAACTCCATGTATAACAAGATTTATGAACTCCATATCTAGTGCCTACCTTTTCCATGAGATGTGAATCGAGTTTCATGTAATCTATCTTCTTGTAACTCAATTTTAACTGCAAATAATCCTATAAGCCAGTGGAAGAACATACAATAATTAAATCAGCACTGGTATCTCCAGAAGAATTACTATGATCTTTAGCATTATTGAAGGACTGATTATATGTTTTGGTAACTTGATGTAGTAAACGAGAAAAAAAAAAAAAAAGGTAACTGGATGTAGTAAAGAATGACTTACCTCTGCATACCCTTGTCGAATAGAGAATTCAAAAAACTTTGAAGCAGCATACCCTTGTCCAATAGAGACAGCAGGGTACAAAATCAACAACCCTGTCAGACACATTAGGTTGCTACAGAAATTTACGCCAATTGGACCGCTGCACCCTAGTTTATGCATCCCATAAATAGATTGCTACATAAATTCATCTTGTTTTGCAGAATCCAAAGTGAACGTTTCAGTTGTTTGGAATGATAATAACTTTGCTCCCAAGAGGAATACCAGATATAGTGATTAAGGGACCATCAGCATCTTTAAGAGAAGACATACCGAGTTGGACTTTGTCCATCACTATATATCACATTCAAGGCCAGATGAGAGATTATGCGATAGCATTAATGACATATCCCATCCCTGGCTTTACCAAGTGTACTATCGACGCGTGCTTCATACTGCGCGTGCCACGTTCGACCACGGGGTCATGTTCGGTTGTGCTAGCTAGAATCCTTGTGATTCAAAGGGCGCATACTTCTTTACCTTGAGCGTGTGATTGATCCCGGTTGCCTTATGAAGAGGCATCCAAAGTATCCTCACGGACTCAGAACTTATACCTAAGGTCTGGCTCAATGCTCGCTTCCCGGCGTACGAGCGTAGTGCCAAAGAAAACAGCCAAGTGACCACGTCTTGGAAACCGGTTGAGTCAAACTAAGGGTATAAGCGATGGGGATGGTCAAGTTCACCTTTAATTCACCGACTCTCGTGTTCACTAGGTGGCCGCCAACCAGATATTAGTTGAAGGTTGTGAACACTTGTACGGATGCCCTGGAGAAGTATTCCTTTGTGGAAAACTGGGCAATTGGACAATTAATAGTTGACCAAGGATACAGTGCGGTACATAGTTTTATTTCAAACAGGTTTGGTTCATGAAAGGGAATCAACGTTCTGCGGGCGCTACAATACTCCTAACAGATGAGTAGCACGATGCCCGTCGTATCCGCTAGTCGAACGGCAAGCCCTGTATGAACTATTCGGAGACGGAGACGAAAAATTAAGACTAAGATGTTGATACTATTGCGTAACCGTATAGATTAACGAGCACCCTCCCATTCTGGCGAGTGGGAGCTGTTAGCATATGGTGACGTGGCGCCGTATTAGGAGCCCGTTAATTAAGGGAATTACCTAAGTTAATTAGGTAATTGTCAATCTGGGCTAATTGGGCCAAATCCAATTAGTAATTGACAAGGGAGGCCCAAAATGGGCCTCCCCCCTTATTATGCATGGTTCGGCCGAAACCCTAGTATTACATTGGCTGGAGTTGCCTTTTAGCAACTCCACCCAATACTATATATAGGGGTGACTCCTAAGGGTTTAAGCACACAATTAAGAACAAGGATCTCCATTGAGAAAACTTGTCACCCTAGTCTAATATTTCGGCACCATCAACATTAAGTGCGAGGTTCCATCTCCGTTGAAGAATCGATCAGAGGTCTTGTTGTGGAGCTACATCGCGCGGGACTTCTTCTAACGAAGAACTTGCACGTGGTTCCGACCAGAGGATCAGAACTCTCTCCACATCGTTCTTGAGCGGGAAAGCTAAAAGGTATGTATACTAATTCCGCTGCGTAGATTAGATTTCTTGCTAGTACACGTTTAGCATTCCGTAGTATTACGTCCCCGCAATCCAACAGGAACAGACTGTAACAGTCCTACTCATCCTTTGAGTGGTGACTTGCGAGAACAGACTGTAACCGTCCTGTTTGCCATGAAATTGACTCGTAGGAACAGACTGTAACAGTCCTACTCATCCTTGAATGGTGACTTGCGAGAGCAGATTTTAACCGTCCCGCTTTCCGTGAAGTTGACTCGTAGGAACAAACCGTAACTGTCCTACTCATCCTTGAAATGCGACTTGCGAGAGCTGACTGGAACCGTCTAGCTTGCCGTGAAGTTGACATTGGAAATCGCAGTGTCGTAGAAAATACACATGCGCATGAATGTTTGTCCCTAATTTTTGCCTAAAGTGGGCATGGTGCGACAACCTAGCGGGATTTTTTTTTTTTAATTTCTCTATAATTCTCTCTTTTTTTTGTCACGGTCGAATTGGAGAGATTGTCGGACGTGCCCCTCGGTTTCCCTATTTTTTGCATGGACTGCCTCGTGAGGTTTTCAGTCCATCGGGATTTTATTTTCTCTACTTTTTCCATGATTGCAATTTATGGATTTTGCAATCATGCCCCCTCTCTTCCTGATTTTGCCCAGGCCGCCCTTTCAGGATTTCAACCTAGTAGAAGCACTCTTTATTTGGTAGCCGATTAAACGGTGGATGTGACCTGTACTTTATTTCCTGCCTTGACGCGGGAGCATTTGTAGACATTTGAAGGGTGGCTGTGACCTTTTCCTCACCGCCTTCAATGTTACGTGAGCTCTTTTGATTTGTAGCCATTTGGAGGGTGGCTGTGGCCCTTTCAAATATCTCCCACACTCACAAAATTTGTAGGAATTCGCTCTTTATATGTAGCCATTTTAAGGGTGGCTGTGGCCCTTTCAACAGTTTCTCATCCTCTCAGGATTTGGGGAACACTCTTATATATAGCCATTTTAAGGGTGGCTGTGGCCCTTTCAAATAATTTCCCGGCCTCACAAGATCACGGGAATACTCTGTATATGTAGCCATTTTGAGGGTGGTTGTTGCCCTTTCCTTTATTTTCCCGCCCTCACTGAGTTCGCGGGATCACTTTTTATTTGTAGTCGTTTGGAGGGTGGTTGTGGCCCTTTCACTTATTTCCCACTTTTGATGTTGCGGGAGCGCCCTTTATCTGTAGCAATTTGAAGGGCAGATGTGGCCCTTTCTTTGTGTGACCCTTTTTATTTGTAGTTGATTTATTGACAACTGTGACCCTTTTATTTCTTCACTGCTCTCACAAGAATTGCATAAACACTCTCTTTATTTTATGTAGCTGATTAAAGGGCGGCTGTAACCCTAAAGAAAAAGGAGTTTAGCTCACCTTTTGTCATGACTGCCATTGCGTGTTTTCAATCATGCCCCTCTTTTTTTTCTTTTTTTTAAAGAAAATTTACCGAAAATAATAAACAAAAATTATTTACATGCCCCTAGTGGCAGATTGGATATTTCTAATTCAAAATATCTTCTAGAGAAGGACTCAGTTGATTTAGTCAAAATATGTTGCTGTGTTAGTGTCTTGAATGGACCCTACGACAAATGGATGACATAGACAATAACATCTTATTCTCTCGGCTTTTCAAGTTCCCTACCCATTGCTCAATCTTAGTTAGGGATGCCCTATGGCTAGCACTTATCAGGTTAGGCTCGTCGCATGCTGGATGAATGGCCTGGTTGATGAACACACATGAATGGTGTTGAGTTTGGCACAGTAAGCCGCATATGGTAACTAGAGCTTCAGAGACATGGAAACTCCTGATGTATCTAGGACAAGTTCGTCGGTCGACGCAAACATGGTCAATGAGCAAAGATCCGCGGGCGGGATAAGTGCATCAAGGACCTCTATTTGAATGATTTTCCGAGTTGGGTGCCAGATCTCTCTAGAGAGAAATGTGCTAGCTATGCAAGTGGACCTGCTGCATGTCCTGATTTTCCTGCTCCATTTACAAAACACAACTTGTATATGTACAGTAAGCCGCAGATGGTAACTAGAGCTTCAGAGACATGGAAATTCCTGATGTATCTAGGACAAGTTCGTCGGTCGACGCAAACATGGTCAATGAGCAAAGATCCGCGGGCGGGATAAGTGCATCAAGGGCCTCTATTTGAATGATTTTCCGAGCTGGGTGCCAGATCTCTCTAGAGGGAAATGTGCTAGCTATGCAAGTGCACCTGATGCATGTCCTGATTTTCCTGCTCCATTTACAAAACACAACTTGTATATGTACACCTGCCGGAAAGTACATGCCCCTAGTGGTGGACTGAAAATTTCAAATTTTCAGAACTTTTTCGGAAAAGGACTCGGCTGATTGAATCAAGCTATGTTGAACATGTCGATGTCTTGGGTTGAGTACCCTCAGATGGAAGACATCGACAATAATAATTAGCACATTCGATCACTATGGGATTATCAATCATTTTGAATGATTTTTTCATCTTTTGATATTTTCCCATCTACGGTCGTGCTCGATTTCAACGGGAGATGCCCCTTGGTTACCACTGACCGGTTTAGACCTCGCTGTAAAACGGATGTACAACTTGGTTCAGGGATGCGTATGAATTCCATACATGGTAGGTGGAATTTTGGCATGGAAATTCTCTGAAGCGGTCACATTCCACGTGGTTGCGACCTCGTCGAAGTGGTCGTCTGATCTGCAAAAAGAGTAGGGACACTCAAATCTCAAGGAAAAAATAAAGTACAATTCATCGCACCTGAGCGTTGGATATCCTGAGTGCGCAATTTGTTCTTCGTGCAACTGGATGACTACATGTTCTTTTTATGTTGCCCCATTTGGCCGGCAGAACTTATATGTACGGGATACCTAACCAAGGGTACTTAAAAAGAGTGAATTAAAAATCAGTGTAAAGAATATGAGAAATCATGCATGATTTTTTTGAAAACTTTAATGTCATTCATTTTATAATTTTTATTAATTTTTAAAAAAGGAGTCAAATTTTATGACCTAAGGTGTTTTTCACTATCATGGAGTTTACTGAGTTCGCTGAGTGCACTATCTGGCTCGAACGTAGGACAGATGCTCAGAACAATTTTTTTTTCAAAAATATTTTATCGTTCTTTGTTTAACTTGAATAGTCGCACTCAACTGAACGTTTAAACTATTTTATTCAAAAATTAGAATCAAATATCCTATTTTTTAAACGCTTGCTAATGCGAATGTTGAAATGACGATCTTGCTGAAAAAGCGTAATACACTTTGGATAAAAACAAATGACACTTTGATTTTTTTTTTCATGCATGCTCGAAATTTAAAGTTATAACGCTAAGAAACCTACAAATTACAACAAGTTTACTTGAATAATGCATGTGGAATCCATACTTTGAAATGAAAATTTCAGGTGGATTTTTTTAAAAAAAATAATGCAAATGCGATGCATGTTTGAAATTAGAAGTTCTACGACTATGAATGTGTACAATTTATCTAGAAGTCATTTTCCCTAAAACAATGCATATGAGATGTATACTTGAAATGAATGTTCTAAGGTTAAGAAAACTTACAAAATGCCTGAGATTATTTTTGTTTTTTTTTTTTGTTTTTTTAAGAGGAAAAAAATAATAATCAATGCATCTTGGTTGCTCAAAGATTAAAATTTAGGTGAAAAGTTTTTTTTTTTTTTTTTAAATAATGCATATGAGATGCACAAAAATAAGATGCAAACTTTATAAATTCTAAAAATAAGTAAAATTACAATTTACCTGAAATGTTTTTTTTTTCGAAAATAGTGCATACGAGATGCACGTCTTTTGATTAAAAATTCAGGTAAAATATTTTTTAAACAAAGAGCCCTAAAACTAAGAGAGTTTTCGATTTATCTAATTTTTTTTTAATTAATGCATATTGGGTGCATTATTAAAAATATAAAAAAAATCAGATAAAAAGTTTTTTTGAAATGATGCATATGGAATGCATGTTCGAAATTAGAAGCTTTAATAGCTAAAGAGGAATTATAATTTTCCTAAATTTTTTTTAAAAATAATGCATATCTGACGCACTACCCAAAATTACAACTTTGCTGAAGAATTTTTTTTAAAAAAACAATGCGTACGAAAGACATATTTAATATAAAAAATTCAAGTAAGAGATTATAAAAAAACAATGCATATGGAATGCATGTTTGGAGTTGAAAACTCTACAACCAAAAGATGTTTCAATTTACCTAAAAAGTTTTAAAAAAAAAAAAAATTAGTGCATATCAGATGCATGATTCAAATTAAAAATTCAGGTAAAATGTTTTGAAAATAATGCATATAGAATGCGTGTTTTGTATCTAAAAACTCTATTGCTTACAATCTACCCGAAAAGTAATGCACATCAAATGCATTAAGAAAATTTACAACTTACCCGAAAAGGTTTTTCTTTTTTTTAAGTAATGCGTACTAAACGCATGTTTGAAATTAAAAAAAAAAATCAAGTAAGATCTTTTTTTAAAACAATGCATATGGAATGCATGTTAAAAAATATATACAACAAATAGACTAATTACTTAACCGAAATATTTTTGGTTTTTTTAAAATGCAAGGAGATGTTAGAGGGGGGAAAATGTGTGGCTTTACTCTACAAGGTAGGTTCCACTGATAGGTTCCCAACATGGTGGTTTCCTCCCCCTAAAAAGGGATCTCAGGACTTACACGAGCAAGTCAATTTTTCTGAGTCGTACCGGCAGAACTACCGCTCCGGTCGTACCGTACTAAACTTCCGGGGTTCCTAGTCGCCCTGGGATTTTGGCGTTTTGGAGATTATTCTAAAGTTATGTGTGCAAATTCAAATAACACAACAAAGAAAAAAGCGTTAGTCATAATAATATATATAAAAAAATAAAATAAAACTTTTTGTGCCATATGTTTGACCAATGTTGATTTTTAGTATCATATGTTTTATTTTGTAGGTTTTTGGTATCATATGTTTGCATTTTGTAGACCTTTAGTGCATCCGTTAGTCAATGGTTAAGTTTAACCGTTAAATGATCTTATTTTGTTCAATTTAGTCATTCAACTTATACACCTAAATTTTGATTTTTTCAATTTAGTGCTCAAATTTATAAATTACACACTTTCCGTCGCACTTCTCACACAGCCGCCCGGTCAGGATTCTAGGCTGCTTCCTGCACATGATCAGGTCTGGATGATGCTTTGCTATACTTCACTTCTCTTCCCTGCCAACAATACATCAAACAAAGTTTAATCTCAGGCAAGCTACCAGCTGATTAGTCTTCTTGCTACTTTCGATAAGTAATTACAACCTATTCGAGTGAGAACATATATTAAGAATGCACTTTACAAATACTAGTTTAGCAATGATCAGACCTAACTACGAAATATTAAAACATTAAAAACAAAATAATTGCTCGATCGAATTGGAGAAAGAAAAAGGGAAGAATCAATCAAACTAAAGACTAGAGCAACCAACCAACCTGTTCCGAGGTGTCATGGATCCTAGGGTTTAATTATGTTTTTTAGGGACTAAATTGTAAAAATCAAAACTTAGGTGTATAAGTTTGAGGACTAAATTGAACAAAATAAAAGTAGTTAAAGGTCAAACTTAACCGTTGACTAACGGATGTACCAAAAGTCTACAAAATGCAAACATATGACACCAAAAACTTACAAAATAAAACATATAACACCAAAAATCAACATTGATCAAACATATGACACCAAAAGAACCTTTAGGATATATAGTTTTATATTTATAAAGTTAAATAATAGTATTTTCAAAATATTTAACATTTATTTTTTATTTTAACAAAAGATAAAAAGAAAATTACTCACATATTATACACATATAAAGAGGTATAAAAAAAATTAATAAATAAAGACGGCAGTGATTTTGGTGCAACACTTGACCATGTATATATATATACCATCTCCTCATCACCAAGCAAAGTCAAAAGAGGAAACAAAATGCAGATGCCAAGTTGTAGTAAGAGTGTCAGCTACAACTGTATTTCGTAGTCGTGCAACTTTAAGGTTTCTTTATTCCACACTCGACGGCCCAAATTTTAATCAAGCTGTAATTTTTATTTTTTTTAAAGTGCAGGAAACGGCACTCAAGTGGTACGTTGAAGAATATATTCATCTGTATGCAGAATATTTATGCTATTCATCTGCATGCACAATAAGGTGGTTATCATAGCCGACAAAATATTCTAAGCCCACCATAGAAGAAGCATATATATATATATATAGCAAAATGAAAACGACAAAGCTAGAGAGTAGAGTGTCAATTTCACGATTATAATATTATTATTATATGAAATATATAGTTTCAAAGGAAGTAATAAGTTGATATAGGGACTTCCATTGCTGCCTGGCTGGAGTGATGGGCACATACTTATCAGCACTGATTTATATGGAACTAGCTAGTAAGACTAACTGATCACAGATTCTTGAGCGAATTATATTAATGTTTTAATACGGCTCACGCTTTTTTAATGATTTTTTTTATAGTTAATGAGGACGATGATAGATGAATCTATAAATTAGTATGTTTTGATTCCTATAGGTCCAAAAATAAACAAATTAGGGTGCATTATTTGTAAAATAAATGTGCACATATTAAGAATATAAAATCATACATATATTTACTGTTGTAGTAGAATATGCATTATATATTTGATAAAAAAAATTGCTACATTCAATCAATATTAGGGTCCGGCAACCCGATCTAGCCATGGATTGCACCATGGCTAGGTCAATTGGATCCTAGGGTCCAATTGAGCTTTTTTAGAGACTAAATTGCAAAAATTGGAAGTTAAGTGTAGGAGGACTAAATTGAATAAAATAAAAGTATTTAACGGTCAAAATTGACAGTTGACTAACATATGCACCAAAAGTTTCAAAAATGTAAACATATAACACTAAAAGTTTTAAAAAAGATATATATGACATCAAAAGTTAATATTGGTCAAAACAAATACTCTTTAACCCTAAATATTATTACAAATTTTCCCGTGTAACATATGAAGATATACATGTATATGTGAAAATGATTAAAATTTGTCAGATATATTCATTTAATGATTGATAATTTTTTTATATTAATATATGTATATATGAAGGATATAATGTCAGGTTTTCATGTAAAATTAGTGAGAATTAATAAAATCGAGTTCGTAGGGGTAGCACAACAGATTGATGCAGTGGGTGAGACGGATTTACACCGACTTTTCAACATTTTTTTTACAAATATATTAATTGCATTTCCCTCTTAAACCAACTAGTTTTCTTGTAGTGGGTGAGGGAAATTAAAAGGGGTTGATACCAGTCTTGGGTGAGTAACCAAAGCAAGCCAATGGCAAAATAAAGCAATCAGAATCTGATTCCTAGCTGTCCCTCCCAAGTCTTCTCCATCTTTTTCATGCATGTATGTAAACATGCATGCAGAGAGCAGGTCCTCCTAAGCTAGCTAACTCGCTATATATTCACTAGACTACTCTTCTAATTTAACTCATCCCCAAACCTTTCTTTACATTTATTTATTGCTTCCTACCCAAGCAACCTACATACTTCATCTTCTTCAATATAGTCTATAGATATATATATATACTATACCACCTGCTATTGCTATATCGATCGATCGAGTAGCTACATAGTACATACATAGCAATTATGTCAGGCCCACAACCACCACCGGCTCGTCCATGGTTTCGTCTAGCTTCCATGGTTCGACCTGCAGACCCCAGACCACCACCTCCACCACAATCACCACCACCACCACCACCACAACCAACAATAACAACAACAACATCTGTATCAGCTCCACCATCCCCAAAGAAGCCGCCAGCTTCTCCGGTACAATCATCTGCTGCAGCTTCAACACCTAAGACTTATCCAACTCCTCCTCCTCCACCAGCTCAAGCCGAGCCAAGATCCCCACCAGTTGTTGCCATCAGGCCACCTACAACTTTCTTGAGCCCTGGAGTTCCTCGTCTGCCAACCGCCAGCATTATTCCCCAGCCAACTGCCACTTCTCCGGCTGCTCCTAATTTTACACAAACTAGCACTACATCTGTTCCTACACCACCATTGTCAGTTGTGCCTGTTCCATCACCAAAACTTAATGCTAAGCCTCCGTCACCAATAACTAGCAGATCCTCAACAACAACCCCTTCTCCTCCTACTCCTCAATCTCCTTATAAGCCAAAATCGTCGTCCATGGGGGCCCCACCACCCTCCCCTCTATTGCTTCCTCCACCTCAAATTAGTGCCACCATCAACAATGAACCCCCGC
Source organism: Clarkia xantiana subsp. parviflora (assembly GCA_036873135.1). NCBI lineage: Eukaryota > Viridiplantae > Streptophyta > Magnoliopsida > Myrtales > Onagraceae > Clarkia > Clarkia xantiana. The sequence continues at coordinate 9,206,675 of JAPTYO010000012.1, read as the reverse complement.
CTGAAGCTGAGCAGAAGACAGTGCTTGTCCAAGAACATACCATCCCCACCACCACCACCCATCCTGCAGCTGCACAAACCACTTCTTTCCACCAGCTTCATAATAACAATAATAATATTCATACTGCAGAAAGACGCATAAATGGTGCTACTTCTTCTCATCATCATCCTCCTCCTGGTAATAATTATTATAAGGAGGAGGAAGCTGATAAAATTATTACAACAACTAACAAACAACCCAGCTCCAAGCTGCATAATAATAAGAAGAAGTTAGAGTCTGCAGATCAGGAGGGCGGTATGAAGGTCATAACAATTGCAGGGGAAAACAGAGGTGCCATCATGGAGCTTGTACGCTCTCCTACTTCTGGCAAATCAATTGGTCGCCGCCTTAACAATAAGGTGATGAGTGACAACAATGAACAAGAGAGTTATTCAAGTGGCAGTGGCAGTGGCAAGGAAGCTGCAGGGAACAGACAATACAAAAAATCGAACAAGGACAAATCAGACTCCATTCCAATGACTGCATTCATGAACAGCAATGTGCAAGGAGTCAACAACTCTATTCTCTTCAATGCTCAATGCACCCACCATGATCCAGGGGTTCATGTTTCTCTCGTCCGAAAGCACCCTTCTTCCAACCTCAACAAGTCCAAGGGCCGCAACGCAATTAAGGGGTGACAAGGACCACGCCACTGTCCCCACCTAAGTGCGTTAGTCCCGTCGGGTATATATATAATATGCGTGCAAATAAATGAGAGGAATAATTTATATGCGGAGATGAAAGACAAATATAATAACTAAGTAAATGCATAATAAGTGTAGGCCATATATGGCATAATTTGTTATTCGACTTATTATCGTTTCCATCATTCATATTGTCATTTTCATGAGTGAATATTTATGTTTACTTTCCAGTATTTATTATTTTAATTCTACTAATTTATAATAACTGAATCGTATTAATTTAATTATGTGAAACAAAATATTTACAATCACCGTATCATAATTTATTTGAAATTGTGTTTTGGACTCGTCGAAATTTTCAATGCCTATAAGTTAGTCTAGCACATAATCCTAGAAAACTGCCTTACCATCGTCTCTATATAATGTACACATCGTCCTAAAACCCTAGGGCATCGAAACAATCAAAGAACTCTTTAAATTATGCTCGAACTTCACTGTCCACCCCTTCAGACGCTTCATAAGGTTTATTTACATTATATTTTGGCATACATGATCATAATAAAGTTTAATACATTTCTTGTTTCGGACTCCAAACACAATTTTCTGTGATGATTTTGAAGATTTTTTTAGTTTTTCAACACCTCTGTTGCTTCGTTTGCAATAAAATTAGTTTTACTCACATTCTTAGTTGACATATATGATCGTAGTAAGACTAAATGATTTATTCTTTCAGAAACAGAAATACACTTTTTTTCTGTGAGGGTACGTACCTCTTTCTCTTTCGGCATGAAAGTACGTATTTTACAAGTGTTCTCAAAAGAAGTAAATACCACTGCTGCAGCTTCGTCTTTGAATTGATCCTCTCGATGGCGAAAACTGATTGATGTTACATAACATTTAGCAACTCTGCAGAAATTCACTACAACTCAAATATTTACTATGTTCGGGATATAATAATGTATTATCAAATCAGCTTTGACTGTTGCACTTGCACCGCAGATTAAAGTCCACCAATTGTGGTAATCAAGTTATGCAACTTCACAAATTTATCCATTGTGAGGTCTTCGGGTCTCGACTGCAAGGAAGATGAAGAAGTATCGCTATATAAGTAGAAATCAGACAATATCTGAGAATGTTTTTTCTTATTTGGCGGTAATATTTACTTACTGTAATAGGAAGGCCAATATATGTCAGTGCCTTTTCAATGTTAGCAGCAGCGGTTTAATGTTGAAGCAATTTTCTCAGCAATTTTCTTTTACCATTGAATGCAGAATTTACCTGCATATGAAAGGTTATCTAAAGTTTCAACCTTTTGGGTCTGAAAATAAAATAAAATTAAGTATTTGATAGAGATTCTTACCCTAGAAAAGAAGATTTTAATGGAGGTAACTAGTGGATACTCAGTTTTCTTCTTGAGCTTAAATGTTACAATTGTTGCATCAACGTAAGAACAAATAAAGAACTCAGATGAGCTTGTCTTCTATATTTAAGCTGACAACTTGTGTCGGTATGTACAGATTCTAGACAATCGATGGGTGTGCAATGGAGAATTAGATACTTACATTTGGTTGTGAAAATAAATTTGCTCTCGGGACATTAATTACGTATTTCAGAATTGAGAGAACAAAAGAATAAACAAGCTGAATTAAAATTGTATAAACTTTCCTTTTGAAAATTAAGCAAAAAAAAAGGAAAATAATAACAATTCAATGCACAATCACTTGAATGGAAATTTATGAATATATTGATCGGTCGGTATTCAGAGGTTCCTAGAGATGACAAGACCAAGCGAACTGTTGTCTCCTTCTGAGACACACGTGATTGATTACAAACTGTTAGCACATGGCGACGTGGCGCCGTAACTGGTAGTCCGTTAATATATGTGGTTACTTAAGATAATTAGGTAAATGTCACATTAGGGCTAATTGGGCCAGACCCAATTCCCATGTGACATGGGAGGCCCAAAATTGGGTCTCCCACCCACATAGCATAGTCGGCCGAAACCCTAATAGTAGGGAGGAGGATTTTCTCCTCCTCCCACTATATAAGGAGGTCTTGGGGTCACTCCCAGAACGCACCTTGATCACAACTCCTCCTAAGTTGTGATTTGAGAGAAATCCTTATCTCTCTACAAGCATATTTTGGCTGGCCCCCTAACACCACCATTGGTGTGCCAAATTGCTTTCGAGCATTCAGTCCGAGGTTCTGTCCCCGTTAAAGAATCGATCAGAGGATTTCTGTGGAGCTTATACCGCGTACGAATTCTTCTCACGAAGAACTTGTACGGGTTCCGACCGGAGGATCAGAACTCCCTCCACAACGTTCTAGGGCAGGAAAGCTATTGAGGTATGTGTACATTATTCCGCCGCATAATTAGATTACTTACAAGTACACGTTTAGCATTCTGTAGTATTACGTCCCCGTAATCCAACAGTGGTATCAGAGCTTGTGTTAGGAGTTCTAGAAATTTTGATAAACTGATGTTTTTGAAATTTTTATAAAAACCGAAATTTTTATGATGAACACCATGAGTAATCCGAAATTTTTAAACATATTTCATATGTTTGATCTTTAAAAACTTAAGATTTTCGGAATTTACATGTTTTTATAGATCAAAACCGAAAATTCATGTTTAAATTTGAGTTTGATGTTCATGATCATCAAGAACACGATAATTTTTATCAAGAACAATATTTGGATTCATGATCATAGTAGTGTTTGATCTTAAAATTTGACAATTTTTCCAATTTTTTGGTGTTATGGCCGAAACCCTAGGTGAATTATTAGGTAAATTTTTTTAATTTCTTGGGGTGCATAATGGATATATTTATTACCATATTTTAATTTTATTAAAAGAAGGCAATATATCTATAAATTAGAAAGATAAGGAAAGATTCACATTATATATTAAAATATATAAACTATCAATATATTTAGCTAAAATATAGGGATAAAGATATATTGATAGGATTTAGTTACTTAATAGGATTAAGAAAAATATTGTCAACATATATTTTAATCCCTAAAGATATATTTGACAATAATATATATATATGTGTGTGTGTGTGTGTGTGTGTGTGTGTGTGGCCGAAAATTATATATATTTATATTGTTAATTGATTTACATCTTCTAGATAAAATCTTGATAATATTTATATATATGTTACTTAATTATTGTGCCAATATATATATATATATATATATATATATATATATATATATATATATATATATGTATGTATATGTATATATATATATGCAATATTGGAAATTATTTAAATAATTAATATTTCTTGGTGGCTAAGTTAAGTTTTTAGTGGATTTTAAAACCCTACTTAGCCCACAAGATATATTTCGGCCGAACCCTATGTGTTTATTGGGTCGGTCCAATTTGCAAAACCGGAACGGGTTAAACGAATTCAGGTTTTTCTTAATCGGGTCGACCTAGTCGGGTCGGGTCGGACCAAAGTAACTAAGTGAATCTAAACCGAACCGGTTTCGAGTGATGAACCGAACCACAATCTTATTTTATTGAACCGTTTCGGACCAAACCGGATTTTTAAAATCGGACCGACTCAGACCGGATTTTTAAATTGGACCGAACCAAATTTTAAAATTTTTCGAAAATTTTAAATTTTCAATAAAATAGGATGTCAAATTTTAAATCCAATATGTTTTCGAACTTTAAACAGTTAACCTAAACAGTGCTCTTAGGATTTACGTTTTAACACGTTTTCGGATGAAACCCTGATACCTGGTTACGATTATGGGGATGGATCTCGGATATGCATGTTTTTGGGACTAGATTAAATTAGTGGGCTGAATTGCAATTGTTTACTTTCTGCAACATATATTAGAACTGTCGTCTTGACTTAGTCAACCTAGCTGGATAATAAATTGCGAGCATTGAGCTCTGGGATTTAAATATATGGTGTGCGCAATAGGATAGACATGCTATACTGATTGAAATTGCCTAGAATCCATGTCTAGAAATTTCGCATGATTGATTGTAAGCATGAATTGCAAGTCAGCCCCTAATATTTTCAAAACGTTTTTAAAACTGAAAATACCAGTCGTCAATTATGCATGATGTATGCGGAAGTTGCATGTTTTGACACGTATGCTAGAATGTTCATGAAATAAAGCATGTGGTAATTTACTTTAAGTAGAATGATATATGCTAAGGAACATTAGACGCATGACGCGTAAGCATGTTGTTTTGTTTTGTTCGATGTTTATGGCGTGATATAGTATTATGCATGCGTAAATTATCGGATAATTTTACAAAATCTAAAAGGGCCATGGGAAAGCCAAGATCGGGTATACTTGTTTGAAAATTCTCGTTCCAGTAATTTGCAAAATAATAACCGTTTTCAAAAGACCGATTTATTGGATTGAAGACGACAATGGTGTGAACCCTTTCACAACACCCCCTTCCCTCGGTTTACTGGCGGTCGGTTTGGTTTAGTGACTAAAGGATCACTATTCGTCGTATTCCATCTTAATATATAATTCGATGTTTGCAATTCTGTCAAAATGTTATTGTCTCCCTAACTTAGCATAATTATCAATGTGTTACTATCGATGGCTGCAACTAGCAATGTCATTTCCCAGTTGAACAAGGGAATAATGTTGAATAGTAGTAATTATAAGATATGGAATAAGAGGTCTGGATCATTTGACCACAAAACAAACTAGGCCTGAGGGAGATCTCACGGAAGAGAAAAAGACATTCTATGATGAATGGGATGTTAAAGATCATGATGTTCGTTCCACCTTGTTATCTATGCTGGAAGATGAGATTCTCTATAGGTTTGATCATTTGGGAACTGCCAAAGACCTCTGGGATGGTCTTAAGACAACATTCGGTGTTTACACCATAGCCCAAAAGCGATCGTTAAACATCGCTCTTGACTCCTATAAAATGAATCTCAAGCATACGATGAAGGATCATGTTATGCATGTGTGTAACTTGATCGCTGAAATCAAGGAAGCAGGTGAAAATCTGTCTGAGGAACAGCAGATCAATTACATGATCCGCTCTTTGCCCGACTCTTGGAGCATCATGAAAATGAGCCTTACCCATGCCACCCATCTCGACACCCTCGAGAAGGTGCAAGTTCATCTTGAGCTGGAGGAGGATAGACTCAGGGCTGAATAGTCTAGGTCTGAAATGCATATTGCATCCTCCGCGCCAGCCGAACAATAGGGGAAGCGTAAGAGAAAGGAAAAAAGTCCTCAGAATAAAACTGAGAAGTTTGTGGCAAAAAAAAAACCCAGAAGAAGTTTAAACGCAAACAAACTGGTGGCAAGAAAATGCAAGAAAAACAAACACGAAAAGAGGAAACTCGAACGTGTTTTAGGTGTGGTTTAAAAGGACACCTGGCTGCTGCCTGTACCAATCCTCCTAAGGTACACAAAGAGAAAATATGATGAAAATCATTCATTCTCTTCCGCTTCTAAACACTCGAGAATAATTCATTTTCCTTTTGAATTACAGAACCGAGAAACAGAAGCAACGACCTGATCGAGGATGCCTCAGTAGAATAAAGATAGAATGAGAAATTTTTATCTTTAAAATATTGCTAAAACTTCTTGACTTTTATGTTGAAATACTCTCAAATAAGTTCCGTAAAGGATCATATTATTTTTCCTAAGTATTTGAGAATACTTAAGTTGAATATTGAATTTATCATCGTTCGTTTTAATCTTATTATTAATGTTATTCAACACATTGCTAATACATCCTTATTTTCTATTGAGTACTCCATTAAATGATAAATTCCCCGGTTAATGTGCATGAAAACCTGATTTGATATTAAATTTTGAAAATGAAACGATTTAAACCACAAGATAAAACTGATTTTATGCGTCATACGCGCGTGTACCTCGAAAGATGGAACACATCGTTTTAATGTACAAATTTAATAATGAAGTGTTTTAATGTATGAATGCTAATATTCGTTTATGATCCCTTGGAAATAACTCATTGATGACTACTATAGTCAAGAAGAAGTATGCTTTAATGCTACTACGATCGAGTAATCCATCAACTATAGCATTAAGAAAAAGCTCAAATGCATAGTCCATGAGGTGGATAAGTCTCTGAATGAGTTAATAAACGAAAGGAAGTAGCCAGTAAAATGACACTCCTACTATAGACCTTAAACGAAAAGTTTGGCTAAGCAATCATATTATTAAATACTTCGAGAAACATAGTTTAAAATTAAATTATGTTAGAACTCAACATTAATTGTTCCTATGGAATGAAATTAAGTTGATTTCATATTAATGTAGCACTATGTTCTAATAAGATCGGTTGACGTGTTACCTTAAAAGCTAAGAAATGATACGGGTGAAACCTTATCATAAAGCAGCATTAATTTGCCCATTAAACAATTATTTATTAAGAGTACGGTCTACTCTTAAAAGATACAAGTTTAAAAGTAGCTTGGATTAATAGTAACGTGGTCGAACATGACACATTATAGAATTTGAGGATGAATTTCCAATACTTTGCGGAACGAAATAAAGTACCGATCGAATTAAAATAGGTAACAGAGATTCTCAGGTCCCACTTACTTCGAGTGGGAGAATGATATAGCATTTGAGAATGATATAGCATTAGTGAATGACATGGTAAATGATGATGGAAACGTCCTCATAATAAATCCCGTGGGAGGGCTCACTCCCCCTCACATAATCATCACTAAAAGTTAATGCGAATCAAGTCAGACCTGATAATCATAATGTTGAACCATTGGATGAAAATCCAATAGTCGTCGCAACTGCCCATTATTCCTAGTGGGAGGAAATGACTAACTTGATTCCAGATCCTAGTGATCGAGGAATAAATCTCGGAGGTAAAATCCTGAGACCAAGAGGTCATTCTAAGAAAGTTTAGACCAAAGTTCTAGCACCGCCATTGTTCCCTGTGGGAGTAATGCTCTGAGAAGAAGCATTATTTCGAGTGGGAGTAACGATCAGACTTAAGATGATGAGATTATCGAGCCTAGACTTAGTCTAAGGCAACGAACTTCTTTTAAGAAGTATCCCATCAAGTGAGACATTCGTTTACGAACCAGTGACGGTTCGACAAGTATTAGAAGAACCTCAAACGTTGGAATGGAGGAAAACAATGGAGGATGAAAATGCCTAAATTAGAACGTATTCGGTTTTGGTCTTCAGTTAATTTACCTGCTAACCACAGAGCTAGAAAGTGGAATTTTATAATTCACTATTGATGGAAAATTTGAGTGGTGCAAAACTCGAACGATTGCGAAAGGATATACCCAAATTCACGGAGTGGACTTTGATGAAACATACTCACCAACTGTGCGTTACACCACAGTTAGGGCCATCCTTTCCCTTATTGCAAGCCTCGATCATGAGCCTGCATAAAATGGATGTTAAAGACCGCATTTCTCCATGGAAACCTGGAGGAAGAGATCTATATGGAGTAGCCATAGGGTTTTATTACTCCTGGCAAAGAACGTAAAGTTTGCAAATTCCAAAGATCTATTTACGGTCTTAAAGAATCGTCTCGGCAATGGTATCGCAGATTCCACGAGGAAATCGTCGGAAACGGATTTGTGAATCTTCACGAGGATCCCTGAGTTTACACCAAGACCTCTGGGTCTAAGTATGTCATTATAAACTTATACGTGGATGACATACTCATTGCTGCAAACGATGTGAGTTTCAGGAACGAATCGAAATCCTGGTTAGCATCAGCATTTGAGATTAAAGACACGGGAGAGACCGCGTACATCTTAGGCATTAAAATTGCCCGAGATCGTGCCGCCCGGAGATTGTGTCAGTCTCAAGAATCATATATCAACGAACTGTTGAAAAGATTCAGAATGCTCGATGTCAATCCCGTGAATACGCCGGTTGTGATCGGGTGCGCGCTGTCGAAGCCTGATGACCCGAAGAACCAACAGGAGTGTGAACAGATAAAGAATGAAGAGTATCTAAGCATGGTAGGAAGTTTAATGTACGCCATGCTATGTACTCGCCCAGACATCTGTTACGATGTGGGCCTAGTAGCAAGATTCCAATCAGATCCTGGCTATCAACATTTAAAGGCCGTAAAACGAATTATAAGATATCTGAAAGGTACTGCCGACTATGTTATGTGCTATAAGGGCAGGCAAATCGAATTGACGGGTTATAGTGACGCCGACCACGGTGGCGATCCGGACGATCGTAAGTCCACCACAGGGGGAGTTTTCCTCCTTGCTGATGCTGTCGTATCATGGGTAAGCAAGAAGCAATCATGTGTCGCGCTTTCCACTATGGAATCAGAATTCGTTGCCCTTTCTAAAAATGCACAAGAAGCATTCTGGCTGAAAAGGCTTCTTACTGCATTAATTGGCACTGACAAGAAGAGAAAACCGGTGAAGGTATACTCCGACATTCAGGCAGCCATTGCAGCAGTTAAGAATCCAAAGTACCATAGTAGGACCAAACACATTGATGTGAAATACAATTATGCCAAATCTATTGTGGAATACAATATAATTTCTTTAGAATACTTGTCCATAGACAATATGGTCGCAGATCCATTAACTAAGCCATTACGTAGAGAAATTTTCGAAAAGCACGTAAAACTGCTTGGATTACGTAGGGCTTAATAAGTGGCTTGTATGAGTGATGGAATTTTGACAATTGAAATAATATTTCTATTGAATAAAAGAATTGCAAATTGAGTATATGATCTATCGATGTCATAATGAAAAATAACATCGGATTTTACGGTCTATAAACTAAGCCGTAGGAAGAGGTAAAACTCTTCCACCAAAATTATGTCGGATGTGAACCTTGCCTCGTCACACAGGCACGGTCATCTTGTAGGAGAGGGGGACCTCTACCACAACAAGATTGGCTAAGAACCAGGGGATAAACCAGGTTAAACGAAACGATAACTTGGTCACGCTTATAGCATGACTTAATCTTCATTTTGTAAATAGCCGTGTTTGACTCTGTCCATCATTAAAATCACATTCAGGGCCAGATGAAAGACTCTGCGATAGCATGATTGACATATCCCACCCCTGACTAGTCCAGGTGTGCTATCGACGCGTGCTATATACTACGCGTGCCATGTTCAACCACGGGGTCATGCTCGGTTGTGCTAGATAGAATCCTTGTGATTCAAAGGGCGCATACTTCTTCACCTTGAGCATATGATTGATCCCGGGTGTCTTATGAAGAGGCATCCAAAGTATCCTATCAGACTCAGAACTTATACCTATGGTCTGGCTCAATGTTCGCTTCCCGGCGTACGAGCGTAGAGCCAAAGAAAACGGCCAAGTGACCACGTCTTGGAAACCGGTTGAGTTAGACTAAGGATATAAGCAATAGGGATGGTCATGTTCACCTATTATTCACCGACTCTTGTGTTCACTAGGTGATGACCAACCAGATATTGGTTGAAGGTTGTGAACACTTGTACGGATCCCCTGGAGAAGTATTCCTATGTGGAAAACTGGGCAATTGGAGAATTATCAGTTGGCCAAGGATACAGTGAGGTACATATTTTATTTTTGACAAGATTGATTTACGACAGGGAATCAACGTTCTGCGGGCGCTACAATAGTCCTAACAGATGAGTAGCACGATGCCCGTTGTATCCGCCGGTCGCACGGCAATCCTCGTATGAACTATTCAGAGACGGAGACAATAACTGAAGACTGAAATGTTGATGCCATTGGATGAAAATACATTAACAGGCACCCTCCCATTCCGGCGAGTGGGAGCTGTTAGCACATGGTGACGTGGCGCCGTAACTGGTAGCCCGTTAATATATGTGGTTACCTAAGATAATTAGGTAAATGTAACATAGGGCTAATTGGGCCAGACCCAATTCCCATGTTACACGGGAGGCCCAAAATTCGGCCTCCCACCCACATAGCATAGTCGGCCGAAACCCTAATAGTAGGGAGGAGGATTTTCTCCTCCTCCTAATATATAAGGAGGTCTTGGGGCCACTCCCTAAACACACATTGATCACAACTCCTCCTAAGTTGTGATTTGAGAGAAATCCTTATCTCTCTACAAGCATATTTCGGCCGGCCCCCTAACACCACCATTGGTATGCCAAATTATTTCCGAGCATTCAGTCCGAGGTTCTGTCCCCGTTGAAGAATCGATCAGAGGATTTTCTGTGGAGCTTATACCGCGTAGGACTTCTTCTCACGAAGAACTTGTACGGATTCCGACCGGAGGATCAGAACTCCCTCCACAACGTTCTTGGGCAGAAAAGCTATTGAGATATGTGTACATTATTCCGCTGTGTAATTAGATTACTTACAAGTACACGTTTAGCATTCCGTAGTATTAAGTCCCCGTAATCCAACAGAAACATGTTGAACTCTTTGCTTCAATCATTGTAATGCCATTAAATTAAATAATTTTCCACCAAATTACTGTACCGGAAGTAAGAGAACAATTTCAGAGAAGATGTCACCCATTGGAAGAAGCTGTTTAACCACATTTTTATTTATATTGATGCGTATGTTGGCAACAACATGCAGAAATACAGATCCTATTACAAAGCCGACCATAAAAAGGTAGCAAATGAATTTAGAAAAGCTCATCAGTTTCATCGAATAGTATATATGGAAGGCAGGATTCTTACTTTCGCGTATCTTATCTTGATGTTTCGTTCAAGTTTAGGCTTTCAAGAAATGACGATATATGGGAGCGAACATGACATCTAACAAATTCCTCTTGAAAAACCTACAGGTTTGGGATGCTTCGGAATCAATAAATTTGTACACTTCCAATATCATCGCAACATGACAGCAAAGAGCAAACTAAGTTTTTATACAGTATTATTTGAACTAGAAGTAGCAAGCACTAAGCATAAAGTGTCTGGAAACAACACATATGAAGTTTTAGTAAACAGAGATTCGCATGTACCTTCAATTGGTCGTTGCCTGCAAATCTTTCACTGACTAGATAAGCCATGTTCGGATCCTGCAGCCCATCACAATGGGCGAAGAGCAAGTTTTTTTTTATTTTTTTATTTCTGGATCAGTGCAAGATATTTAATTTATTTATAAGGCATATGAATGACTAAAAATATGCTAGGACTATTGGTGCAATTAACGCCAAAAGCTAGACAAACTTTGAGCAAGCGTAAAACCTTTAACCTCACTAACCCTGTAGTCTTCATCAATTACTGGCCTTCTCGATTGCAAGAACCGTGGAACCAACATTTATAAGGACGTTAGTGAGGGAACCAGTTCCTGGTCCAATTTCCATCACAAAATCCCCTTCTTTCATGCCAGCAGCAGCTACAAGATGCTCATTGATGTCGTTATTCAGCATGTAATGCTGCAAACCGAACATAAAAATCAAAAAGTGCTGAATTTTGTCAAAGATATACAATTTCGAGATGAATGGGACCTGTCCAAGTGATTTCCGGGGGACGCAACTTCTGGAGTTGAGAGCTTTGACTGTAGCGTGGTAGTCGTCGGGATTGGTCGTCTCTCCTTTAGAACAGCAGACGCACGTCGTTTTGTTAGGGCGTCTGGTGCCGTCGAATTTCGCCGGAAGTGAATTACATGGCGGGAGAGGTGAAAACAGATAAGCTATGGCGCCAGTCATGGAGTTATAGTACAATATCAGATGCTCGACGAAATGACTCATCTTCCAGGAACCGGTGTAGTTCTCCAGATGGTCTAATTTAACAAACTTTCGAACTCGAGGGTACAAATTCGAGTAAAATATATCTGGATATCATAACGCAATTTTGGGTATTATGAAGGGTATTTCGAACAAACCGATGTCGTGATATCTCCTTATTATCTCTGAAACTCCGTGGCAGATTCGAGCAGAGCAGATGTTATAGAAAACCGTACATTTTCTTCGTCAAGTTAGCAACTGGAGATTCTACACTTCTTCTTGCTATATCTGCTCTGTAATCTTTTTATCCATCAGGTTTTTTTCTCGCTAACCTCCTCAAGTTTTCTCTAGGTGCCTGTGAGTCTTTGTTGATTTCAAGTCGAATCTGTAATCGATTGTTCTGCTGCATTCTGGATTTCTGTTGTTCCTTGGATTGGGAGTAGTCTTCAGCATGATTTCAATAAGTTCGGAAGCTTGCAGCTGTAAATATATAGTGATTGTTGCGAATTATTCTTATATTATTTGAAGTTGGATCATTTGTGTTGTATTGCATTTTCTATTCCGGAAATTTGAAATTGTTGCAGGATTTAGCATTTGATCTCGATTCATTAGTTGATTCTTCTCTGTTCATCCTTGTTTTGTGATTCTTGTATTTATTGGATATGAAACATTGTTAACAAAATTTAAGATTTTGTTGTTCATCCTTGCACTGAAGTATATTGGGATATAGTTAGTAACTTTTTTAGCCACTCATCTAATTCTAATTCAACCGTTGTCTTCTTGATGATGATTTTTATATGGTGTTTTTTAATGCAGCTTCTCAATAGTGATGGTCGACAGCAATTCGTCTCCTGATTCACCTGATGTGAGCCCAAACCCTCACCCTGATGGAAATGAACCTTCAGATAGCGACATTAGTATCAATGCTTTAGCCAAAAGGGTTCAAGAATCTCTCATGGTCAACAAGAAGCACAAGTTCTGGGAAACCCAACATGTTGGGCAGTTCAAGGATGTAGGTGACAGTTCCTTACCGGAGGGCCCCATCGAGCCTCCTACCCCGATTTCTGAAGTCAAACAAGAACCCTACAACCTTCCATATCCCTACGAATGGGTCACATGTGACATTGAATCAAAGGACATGTCTACTGAGGTTTACAACCTTCTAACCAATAACAACATAGAGGATGATGAAAACATGTTCCGGTTCAATTATTCCAAGGAGTTCCTACAGTGGGCCCTTCGCCCTCCTGGATACTTCAAGAACTGGCACATTGGGGTCCGCATCAAGGCATCGAAGAAATTGGTTGCTTTCATCACTGGAGTTCCTACAAGAATAAGAGTCCGTGATGAGGTAGTCACCATGGCTGAGATCAACTTTTTGTGTGTCCATAAGAAGCTGAGGTCGAAGAGATTAGCTTCAGTGATATCAAGGAGGTGACGAGGCGCGCGGGTCCACCAGGAGAACATCTGGTAGGATGCTTATACACTGTTGGGGTTGTCCTTCCAACACCCATCTCAACATGTCAGTACTGGCATCGGTCTCTAAACCCTAAAAAGCTAATCGATGTTGGGTTCTTCAGACTCGGTGTGAGAATGACAATGAGCAGAACCATCGAGCTGTACAAATTACCAGATTTTCCTGCCACACCTAGGTTCAGAAAAATGGAGATCCACGACATTCCAGACGTCACTCGGTTACTAAGAACTTACTTGAGGCAATTCATCGTGGCTCCTGATTTTGATGAACACGATGTTGAACACTGGCTGCTCCAAACTGAATGTGTTTTGGAGATTTTTGTGGTGGAAGCTCTAGAATCCCACCTGTCGGACCTAAAATCTGACCTAAGGCGATTACGTTTTCAAAACGTGGATTTTTAATAGAGTCGCCACTAGTTAATTAAGGCTAACTAGAAACCTAAATCACATAAGTGAATAACGAGTTAAGAACCTAGGTATAAATCGGTCTACGATCAGAAATTCGAGTTCGGGGGTTCTATTACGAATTTAAAATACATGGAATTAAACTCGCCCTTTCGGTACTCTTTTCACGAATTGCCACTATCTTAATAAATATATTCAATTTTCACTATTCTAATAGATATGCATGAAAATAATTCATTATGTGAAAATAAACTTTTTTATTAAGGAAGCCTAATTAATAAGTTGGATAATAAACAAACTATATCTACATCAAAATCGGATCCTAGAATAAGCAAACATACGAGCAAAGCACACAAACAAACTATATCTATATATGATCAAATTAGTTAAAGCTGACCACCACACAAACACACAAACAAAGAAAATTGATGTAATTATTACATATTGTCAACTAGTGTATAATAACGAAGAACAGAGTTGAAATACTGACCTGCAATTGTCAGATGCAGAGGGTAGTGCAATTGGCAATGGCAACGACGACTAGGATTTGGAAAGATCGGGGGCAGTGAAGGGTGGATGGAGCTCGACGGGAACGAAACGAGGAGCGATTGGTGAGACGGCAGCCACTTAGCTCAACGGCAGCAAAGATGGTCATGGGGAAAGTTCTGTGTCGGGTGAAAGACGATTGGAGATTCAGTGGTTTGGAGGTCGATGATTACTGGACCTGGTCGGAGGGGATGGTGAGCGTCAGTGGTGGAGATGGGGTGGTCACTGGTCAAGTCAGCGACGCGAGGGCAGAGCTGGGGAAACTGGGTCCGAAGCGACAACAACGGGTGGAGGTCCGGTTGAACGGTTATGGCGCTCCGATCGTGGTCGGTCGGGGATGGTGGCAGTTACGGTGAGAGGAGTGATGATGGAGCGGACAAAGTCGATGATGGAGTGAATCGTAGGACGGCTGGAGATGACTGTGCGAGACGATGAGCTAAGTCGGGAGGAGGTCCGCCTGGTCACTAATCAACGTCAGAGGCTTAGATGGAAGCGGATGTAGTCGACGATGAAGTGCTGTTGCTTTCGGAGGAAGAAGACGATGATGATGATCCTAATCTTCTACATTAAAATTAATATAATATACACACAACAATCACACGCTGAATGCAAATCTAACTATACAAAACAAGTTAAATTAAAGCAAATTGAATGAGCAAAGAAAAGTAAACTGCTTCAAGTTTGGGTGTAGAATTTCTGCCGTCTTTATTATTTCTTTTTTTTTTGTTTTTTTTCCTCCTCCTATAGTGTAAATTACAACTCTATTTATAATACCTAGTGACTACTCTAACTAGGAAATAAATATTGTTGATTTATTCTAACAATAAATGCTAAATATTCAGAAAATATACTCTAAATATTCAACAAATATTCTCTTCAATAAATACAAATAACTATCATAATTTAAGCAAGTCCTATCTTTAGAAACTTCGCGACCTTCCATATTTAAATACTTCCTTTTTTTTTACGCGTGACATTTTGAATGTGCTACGCGCGGACCAAAATTAGGTGTTTACACCACCAACTAATTAATTTTTGCAGCTTCTACGTGCTTCCTTCATCAATTATGGTTAACCAGAACTACTCCACATTGAAGACGGATTACTCTTACTACAGTGTAGCCACGAAGACTCCTCTCCTTCAGCTGATGAACGATGCTCTTATCGTGGCCAAGAAGAAGGATTTTGATGTATTCAATGCGTTGGATGTGATGGAGAACAAGGCGTTTCTCAAGGAGTTGAAGTTTGGCCCTGGTGACGGTAAGCTTCATTGCTATCTTTACAATTATCGGGTTAGGGAAACCGTCAAGGCATCGAACTAGGGCTTGTGCTGATGTAGTTAGTCTGAGCTTTCGTTGTTCATTTGTCTTGGTTTCTTGATTTTGCTTTCTAGCAGTACTAATTGGAAGAAAAGTAAACACATAAAGTTGAGGGTTTGGTTGGGTTGGGTTGAGTTGAGTTTTTCTGGCGACTGAGTTTTGCATTTGTTGGATCTAATCTTATGATGTTGGTGTAATTTCAAGGTTCAGTTCTATTCAAGAAAAAATTTAAGAAATTTGGTTCATTCCTCTGTTGTCTGTTGGATTTTTTTTTTTTTTAATTAATTTGAGCTTAATTATATGAATATTATTCAGGGTATCACAATATGATTCATTCCACCACCAATCATATCCAAATCTTTGGCCTTGGAATGAGAAATGATATAGGTTCTTATAAGAGCATCCACATTGGTATTACGTAAAGATTACGTAAACATGGGTCCTATATATTTATTTAAGTAAAACAACAAAAACTATCTACAGTGGTTTTACATAGCATTCCTTAAAAATGGGACCCACACGTAAATTTATGTTTTTACATAAAGCATTCCTTAAATTTAAGTAATGCACTATGTATTACGTAACCAATTTTTTATTATAAATTAATTCATTTTATAATTAATGCAATATCTTATTGGTGGTTGTTGTAAAATTTAATAATAAAATATATTTAAGGAATATGTTTAAGTAATACGATTGCAGAGAAAATATTTTTTACGTGTGTCTTAAATTTACGTATTACTTAAAGTGTACACAAATGTCTACGTGGCAACTTTAAAGAATACAATTTACGTAAAACCATTGTGGATGCTCTAAGTCCGAGATGTTACGACACGCTAATCAAAATCTGACCGTTGTCACCTAAAAGCTCAGCCTTTTCTCTCCCTTTAATTTTCTTAACTAACTGTATTACCCTTTAGATATTTGTATCGTCTAGCTATAATATAGCTGTTTCTACATTCTAGTACTTCCCCTCGCATACTTTTTCATCATTTTTTCTCTCATCAATTAATTTTTCATTTTTTTCCCAACTCAATTAATTTTTCATAAAAGACAAAAAAAATCATGAATCCAAAACAATTAAGGTCTTTCATTCCTTATTTTTTAGTATTAGTAGTAATTATAGGTTATAATAAAATACAACTAGAATGTTATTTTGCTAAACTGTTCTCATTTTTACTAATTACTAACCAACAGTTTGTGAGTATTCTTATTAAATAAATAAAAAAATTTAATTATAATATCATTGATTTGAAGATTTGTTTATATTAATGTATTCAAAAAAAATATTTATCTTTTTTTGTCTATTAATTTGTTACAACTATTTACATAAGTTACAATATATGATATTTATAAACTTTATATATTTACTTACTCTTTAAAAATATGCTTATAAATCAGAGTGTGAAAATGTTATGAAATCACTAATTACGATATTTAAAACTAAAAAATACTATATTACATTCAAGGAAACATATAATTTTTTAAATATTAAATTATAAATATTATTTTATATGTGACACACTCGTTGATCTAGTGCATTTTAAATTGAAAATTCATTAGTTTAACTTAATCAAACATAATTATAATTCTTAGATATGTTAAATAAAATAGCATATAATTCTTCTTGTTAGGAACTTCTAATAAATTAATAATACTTTTTTTTACAATGATTAAAAAATTATTTTTATAATATTAATTTATAAATTGATCCAGTGGTATATGATAAATTGAGGGTTATATAATCAATTAGTACAATAATTTTTTTATATATATCCAAGGATGCCAACTGTTTTGAAATGTTGTAGGATGGTATAGTTTTTCACTCTTTCATATGTTTTTTCATTTAAATGTCACGTAATCAGCATATAATAATATATTAAAACATCGTCATGTAGACAATATAACATTATATTTTTAAATAAAATTTGTATAATGAAAATAACTATTGTTCTTTTTTTAAATAACTAGAAGATAAAGCACGCGCGTTACCCGTGCGGCCAGTCAGAAAAAAAAAAAACAAACACATTTTTTTTTCATTCAGAAACTCACGACATATATAGAAGTTACATTGCTTTATTGAATATCATTAGCACATAATCATATAAAATTATCTTCTCATTAGTAAGAGAAAATATAATTAATGAATTTTTGGATTATACACTGAGAGGGGCAAAATAAAATAGAACCTAATTTAGTAGTAAGATACTGGTTTGGCTTGACATGCCATAATATATATCACAAAAAAATTATAATTGTAAGTCGATGTCATCAGTAATTGCCCAACTGTGATCTACATGTACAAAGTCACTGAAAAAGGTAAGAAAATTGATGTTTGTGATCCATCTTCATATCTCTTGAAAATTTAATTAGCTAGATTTAACAAAAGAAACAAAGGTTTACAATGTCTTAAAGACGTTGCAAGAAAAATCCTTTAACGTTTTCCTTACAAGCCACATCCAATGTATCCCAAAACAAATTCTAGTGTAACATCATACATGCTTTCTATTATAATTATAAGTATAAAAAGATTCAAACTGTGGCATCCATCCCTTCAAAAGGAAAAGAGAAAAAATGTATTTGATTTGTCTACAGAAACCAAACCTTCTTGGCCACCAAAATGTTCAAAGCAAATAGAAGTAAACACATCAACTAAACTACATCAAACAGTTGAGTGTGTTTAAAACTACTATCATATAGATAAACACATAGGGGAGGTGACATACCTTCACTTTCAAACTCTGCAGCTGTACTTTAAGATCATCCACTTATAGCATTTGGAACTCTTTGTATTATTTGACCTTTATATTTTTTAAGATGGTATGTATTCAAAAAGATCAGATTCGCTAGAACAATTGTAGACCTGCAACCCAAAATTACTTAGTAGAAACAGATAAGATCATATTTCTTACACCTTATATATATATTAGGGAAAAGAACATATTTAGTGTCTCATGTTTTCCTCATGTGTCAATTTGGTTTCTCGGGATTAAATTGTTAATATTTGGTGTCCCATGTTTCAATTATGTTGCTATTTGGTGTCTCCGTCAATTTTTTGGGTTAACTTTGACAGATTAAGATGAAAAGACAATTTTCCCCCTTATATTTTTTTTTAAATGCCCAAATTACACCCGGCCGAAATTAGACAGGTGGCTTTGCAAAAAAAAATAAGGGGCAAAATTGTCTTTTCATCTCAATCTGTCAAAGTTAACCTCAAAATTTGACGGAGACACCAAATGGCAACATCGTTGAAACTTGGGACACCATATATTAACAATTTAATCATGAGACACCAAATTGACACATAAGGCAAACCTAAAACACTAAATAGGTTCTTTTCCCTATATATTATGCAATAGTGCTTACTAAGCAATGATTGACTGTAGACATTTTTTTTTTTTTTTTGCAAGAAAAACAGAAGATGCAATGGAATCTTGAACAGAAAGCACCTTTGAATTCATCATCATCTCAAGGTCATGAATATTATAGCAGTAATGTGATTCAAAATTTCCACCTTAACAAAGAAATGATAAACATACACTAAGTGACAATTTACATTAGATGATAAATATACACTAAGTGACAATTTACATTAGAATTTATAATTGTCTCAACTTCATGAATACTTGTAATATTAATAATCAGATATCAAGTTTCCACCCAAATAAAGAATGGTAAAAGAGCAACATAAACTGTTTCTTTTCGGTCAAATGAAAAGTTAGAAAACAGGAAAAGAAAAAATTACATGGAGTAGTCATAGATATAGTTTGTGTTGGATTATGCCCAATCTGGGTTCGTTGGTTATTAAGGCCTTGACCCAATGTTAGATTGTGTGGATATTGGTCTTTGGGCCAGAGTTGGATGGGCGGAGCCCAAGTTGGTTTCTGTGGATATTTTGCCTGAGTGTGTTTATCAGGGACTGTTGTGGAGGTTATGAAAAGTTTGGTCTCTAAGTTGTGAACTCGAATTATTTCGAGATATATATTGGTGAGGGTTAAGGTGTGTTAGGGCATCTTAGTTCGGTGAGCCCCAAATCAAAACCTAATCCTCTCTTCGTCTTCTTGCCATCCGGAGTTAGGGTTTCGTTCTTTCACAGTTTGGATACCTTTTGATTTGATAAGAGAAGCAGTCAGATAAACTTAGCTGTCCGGATTTAACAAAATGTGATAAAACTCATGCAAGAAGATCAAAATATTGAATATGTTGTAAGATTTATAAAAATTATAGTTCACCGTAGTAAATATAAAAGCAAGCGGAAAACCATCAACTTGAGCCAAAGACACTATTTTTTGTCATAATTATGTGAGCATATGGATATTTACCATGCGTTGATGGCAAGCGTAAAAATATAGAAGCTTTATGATTTCCATATTAAAAAAAAAAGTTGTGTCTCAAACCCTTGTGCAGGATAACAGGGGTCATCACAAGTGCCTGAAACCACAAGGAAGTCAAGATAGAAGACGTGAAAGAACTCATCGAGCTATTTTTGTAGTATCTTCGGACACAAGTAAAAAAATAGAATGCACCATGTCTTTATTAAAGACCTCTATTTAGATCAACCCATCTCCCTCCCCTTGCAAACCAACATCTTCTCTTTCACTATCTATCTATAAATATATATATCTTATAGCATTTAGTATAGAGAATTGAGTTCTAGTAGATATAAAACGACATCTTCGAGCATTGAACTAAGAAGAAATATCTTTATTATGCGTTAATGTTAAACATGAGTAACCTTGTGCCAGCAGTTACAGATCCTCCATGTACATCTACGGGCTCCTGGCTTATGTGCTTCTTGCCTTGCAGCTGAACACGTTGAGAATACATAGCAAGCAATTGGTATAATGCTATTGAAGTTTTTTTTTGTTTGAATTCCCTTTGATGATTCATATTATAAACATATTCGCAAAGTTATGGCAATTAGGAGTTTTGTATAGACAGTATCGAGCAGATAGAGGGCATAATGTTTGGTGGCTTGAACTTGTGATGTGGCAAAGAGTTTTGATTCTAATTAAAGTTTGAGATATAGCTAGAGTAATTGCAACATGCGAATGCCAATTTTCATTGAAGATGGAGAGTCAAACCTGGATACAACTGCGTAGACACTGCATGAGGATGCAATGTTCCGTGAGTTGGGTAGCGATGATGAATCGCGTCAGTGAGCAGCACATAGCAGTCCGAAGATAGAGATGAAATATTGTATGCGAATTAGGAGGTGGAGATGAATTCGGCGTGTGCAGGAGTGTGGGATTGATAGTGGTGCCATGTTATGGAATCGACTATGAGAGTTGGGATGCTTTGGTATTATCGATTGTTCCCACCGTGACCTGTTAACTTCACCCAATTTATTTAAAATTCTAAAAAAAAAAAAAAATCACTACTCAATAAATGATATAAAGTATATAGTATTTGAAAAAGTCAGATAATTATATTTATCAAAACACTCTCCTTTCATGGCAAAAAAAAAAGGAACAAAACACTCTCCTTTAGTTTGTCTCTTATGAAAAAGAAAGTGACGAGACTCGAGAGAGAAAATAATATTAATAATAAAAGAATAAGAGAAAGGGTAACAGATTGTTAAAGGGGCATTATAGTCAACTAAGAAAAGAAAAGAAAAGAGAAATGCTTTACTCTTTAGGGAAATAATATACGTTCCGACGTATATCATCCGCCATATTCCGACATACCAATAAGATGTAAACACCCGTCACTTAAAAAGCAACGATTTCTGTCTCTTTCTCTTTTCTGGATAAGACTATAATACCCTTAAATGTGTCTCCCATCTACACAATCTACAATAATTTCTCCCTCTTACTTTATTATTAATTTATTTCTTTTTTATTCCATGCTTTTTCATATATTTATTTATTATTATTATTAATTATTATATTATTATTGATATATATCGACATTTTTTTTTTATCCGTGAAGTCCTAGTAAGACAATTTGACTTCAATGTATAAATTTACCTATTTATTATATACTAAAAAATAATAAAAGTATATAATTGGAACATAACATGTTAGTAATAAAATTATTTTTTATACTAATTTAATATTAATCATATAACATTATTTTAGGAAATGATCAAATTAACATTTGAGAAATCTAGTTACATAAAAAAACTATATTATTAATATTTGTAATAACTATTATAGTAAATTAATTAACATAAAAGATGTTACTGAAAGTCCTTATTGTAATAGCAACTGACCCACCATGATGAAGAACACCGATATCGCTATAGAAAAACGTTATTGATAATGGTGTTTATCTATATCTATCTATATATATATAATAAGTTAAAGGGAGAGAGAAAGTGTTTACCAAAAATTGCCACATCAGCATTTTCGAGCATCCCATGTGTGCCACCTCGGATTTTTTCAGCCAATAGCACATCTCCACGTCGCATGCCTACACAGCAGGGATAACAGACAGCCGCACCGAATTTTCTCCCACCCCGCACATTATGTCTTTTTTTTGTTAAACAAAAAACGTTTCTGTCTAAATAACCACCCATCAATAATTAATTCCATTTTCTCTCTCGAATATTTAAGAAATATATATAATATTTATGTATGCTCCTTTTTATCAATATATATAAGATTACCTGATATTTTTTTTCCAGTAATTGTTCAATAATTTATTAGTTAAAAATTTAAAATAAATTATAAAAAATGCATTAAATATAAAAAAATGTAAATACAATAAAAATGTAGAAAATAATTAACATAAGAAATAAATTTTTAATATAAACTATGTTTAATATTGTAAATAAATCTTTTTACCAATATTAAAAATGAGGGTTGTCCTCACCCCCAAATGGTGCCTTTCAACCAACAGGTACCACTTTTCCACTGAACCGGCCGGTTAGACATTACTGGATATACAAATCAGATTGAACCGGCAATACCAAACTACTATGGCAGCAAAAAAGAAAATTTCTACACATTAATGAAGAGGTCCCTACGGGCCTTCACCAAGAAGGAGAATGAGAAGCCCGACTGTCCGTTACCTTCGTTATGGATTGCTCATTCTGATTGACCGTCGCTCACCACTTGCCCGCATGCAACCGCAGCGCCGCTGGACCCGAATTAGAAGAAAGCCTACATCAATTTTCCACAGGTCTACATCGTTCCTCATCTTACAGTGGAAATTGCATATAAACTTTGCTTCTGTTGCGCCTATTCCAATTCGGTTGACTTTCTCCCTCAGAGAGCAATCTTTCCTTTTATGTCGGTTTGTTTTATAATATGAAAATTCTATGTTTAATTGTAATTGGCGTTCAACTGTGATATTCTCTGTCTTCTCGGGCATGTTAGACTCATAATTCGGTTTTGCAGGACAAATTATTCCTCGTGATCTAACCTTTGGTATTACGTAGCGTAGAGCTCAGCAAGAATAATGTCGGTCAGTTTCTGGGGATCTCTTCCTCCATTAGTGGATACAATAACAATTATTGTTTTCGCCACTCTCCTCTAACACCAACGAGTTTAATTAGACTAATAAAATCAAGAAAAAAGAACAACGTTGTGAGTTTAGACCGACTTGCTTTTGCAATAGACGAAAGCTCCATGTAAATCAATCTCAGTTTCACATGTTAATGTATTATGGAAACTTCCAATTTATAAAAGTAATTAATTAATTGGTTCTTGCCAATTTACTGAAGTACTGTTATAGGGTTCATATAACAATATATGTTCCCCCATGCTAGATGGCACATATCCGTAGTAAATCATCATATGTATGATTTGTTTCTTAATTGGGAGGAAGAATAGTATGAATTAGTAGGCACTTTTCAGATACTTATTTATACCTATAGACAAAATTATATGTTTAGTTGAGTTGATGTTGCTATGAATGCACATTTTGGTTCTTTGGGCTTTTTAAATTGATTTTTTTTTTTTAAATCTTTATATATTGCTCATATTTTATATCCTCAATTTCTACGGATATAAAGATATACTTTCAACCTAGGATAGCTTAATTATCTCATGTTAATGTGATATGCAGTATGTCACTAATGTGGTCATAGCAATTAGAAATTGATCATTCGATTAACTTACGAAATACAAATCTTTCGAGGATAGTCGTACTTGCCGATTCTCATGGCGGGTTCTTGACCACTCGTTTGACCAATCACCTAATTAACAATGATATATGTATATATATAAATTAAATGTGAAAATTTTTTGCATCATGAAAATTGCATTTATTCATTTACAAGTTTTATTCTTTAGGTTAATTGTTTGATTAAGAATTCTTCTATCTATAATAAAGTGTTTTGCAGACACCAAATTGATTTGTTACTACTACTGCTGCTGAAAGGAATCTAAGCTCCAATCTCGAATTGATCGTGGGTACAACCGACCATATTTTCCAATTGGATTCTTTGTAGAAGCATATGGCAGCACAGGTACATACATTTACACCAATATGCGTTCCCATGCCTAAATGTCCTTACCAGCAAGTCTCTTATTTCTCATTTTACAGAAGCTATGTAGACGACCAAAAACTTTCTATAATCTGATTAGACAAAAGTATGTGGTTCTTCTTTCTTTCTTTGTCTCATCCTTTTTCGGAATTTGCAGCGAGTTATAATCAGCTGCAAAGTCATAGTCACTAACGATTGGTGAGAGATCCCTTGTTCTTCGTTTATTTCATAAGTAAAATGAGATACTGATGATGGGTTGTAAGCTCTTATTGTCGTGGTCATTATTTTCTACCTTTGTTAGGCGCTTTTAGGTCCTTAATTCTTTTTGTAATTTATTGTAAATTACATATGCTATACATGATGAATCTTTAGTTGCAACTGAAGACAACTGAATCAAATTAGACAGAGACAAGATCAAGGTATTATATATTACTGCTTATCATCTCTTTCATTGAGAAATATTAAATTGATATTGCAGCATGTATTTGTAATATTTGCTAACTAAAGTAAAGTATATCTAGAAGAGGCATATAATTTTTACGATAATGCATACTTCACTATTCTTAATGAAGATACAATAGGTTTAAGCTTCATGATACACTTTTATGTTTTATCACTTCTACATCAATTGAATTTTAGAACTTTATTCGACCTAGGATGCTGATGGAATCGAACATCTGAATGGCGCTATGCAATGTAATTATGCCCATTTCCTGATTATATCTTCTTTTTTTTGAGTGTAAACTCTTACTTGTATAAAACTAATTTATACCAACTAAACCTCTACAACATCAATCTATTACAAGTTATACTTAGCAGCATGGTATTCAACTACAATGGGAAGCATGACATTCAAATTGTATATTCCATGTTTGATGAGTTTTGCTTTGTTCTACGCTTGATTCAATATTTTTTTATTAAACCCTTATGTTGTAGGTCACTATTGCTACCATAAAAGCTACCATTATTATTATAGCGTTTCTCAGTTTGAGTGGCTTTAATATGCTTGGGTTAATGGTGTCTGGCTTTCTCTTATAGATTACTTTTAGATATTAAAACATGCCTTCTACTTTTTACCAACTATTTCTTTTGGCATGATATCAATATGTTTATATGATGCTGGGATGATTTGCCGTGGAGAAGGATGTCTATCCTTTTACAGTATATTTTTCCCATACCATGTCCAATCCCGTTTTGTAGACAATGTTCCTACTAGCTGAAATAAATAAATTAAAAAAAAAAAAATATGCACATGCACGTGCACGTGCGGAAATAACTAGTAAATAAAAAATTATATGCAAAATTTTAAATTAAAAGTTTGGATGAATTTTTTTTTACTTGAATATCAACAAATTTTAGAGGAAAGGTTAATGACTTACATTGAAAATTTTATGTATTTATATTTAAGTTAGGAGTTAACAGACGTCGTGGTTCATCAATAAAATTGAACGTTTGTACTTAGAACAATGAAATGTGGCACAACAGCCTAAGTTACATTTTAATAATCTTTTTCTTCTAAAATTGTGGTTGGTTTTAATTTTTAATCTTCTACATATATATATAAACATATACGATTTAGCCAGTCGCCCCGAGCGTAGCGCGGGGTCAGCACCTAGTTTCTTTATAAAAAGCCTATTTTAATTGTTGATGATGGATGTCACTGGTGATGGATATAGGCCCAATTTGAACCCGTCGACTTCCGAATCGTTTTATTTCGATCACCCCGTTAATGATTATAAATCGAAACTTCGACCCAAACACCCCGCCGAAACACCAACGGTCCGGACGAGGCGAAAATGCTCGCCCAGACCGCGACGAACTCACCTAGGTGAGGTCGAGTGGCCACACCCGACCTCCCCTAGGAGAGATCGGGTTGGCAAACCCGATCTCCCCTAGGGGAGATCGGGTCAGCCAACCCATCTCTCCTAGGGAGGGGTTGGGTGGCCACACCCAACCCCTACCCTTGGGGGTCGGATTTTCTCCCCGCCCCCAAGGGCCCCGGCTCCGTTTTCCGACTCCTACACTTGGATTATTTCCGCCAACCTCTCTGTGCTTTAAGGATTTAATTATGTGATCAAGGACTAATTAATTGTGTTTAAAGGTTAACGATGTCATTAAACCACTTTAATGACACTGTTGCCTATAAATACAACCCTTCCACCATTCATTTGATCATCTGGGCTAATTGTGAAGCTTAGCTCTGACATCTCTCTAGCTTTATCTCTCTAGAAATATCATTCTGACTTAGGCATCGGAGAGGGTTCATCAAGCACCACCCCCTCGGTGCTTGATATTGCCCCTCTTGCAGGGTGGCAAGGAGAAGAGAGTCAAGGAAGCAGAAGGAGAGAAGAGAAGGACATATATCAGAACGACTAGTCCCAGGAGCACTGAACCCGTAGTTTCACCAGTGAGGAGTAAGATTTAGGCCGACGACCCGTTGACCTAAAACTTAGAACCTAACACTTGGCGCCGTATGTGGGCTTCGAACAGAAAGCCTGGCAATCACAAGAGCGATGACGAATAGCTTAGCGTCTAGACATAATCGACCACCTGGGGGCAATAGGCAAGAGAGACAGCCTATACCTCTAGCAAGGCTGCCTAACCCAGAAAAAACAGCTTGTACACACAGAGCCTCAGGTAGCCCCACAGGCACCCCAGCTTAACAATCAGGGAGGAGGACCTTCACGCCCAGCTGGGGCTGAGTCTTCCACAGCTTCAACTCCATTGGCTAGAGGCCATAAAGACAGGGGGGCAACAAGGAGTGTCATCCCAATACACGACACCTCCACAGTGGTACTACTATGAGGCACAACCTCAAGGGTATCCACATGGAATGCCAGTTCAAAGGAACGACAATCGCGCCCACACAACCAACACAAGGCCCGCATACTCGCAAGGAGCACAGACAGTGACTCCGGGGTTGATGAGCGCATTAGATGAGCTGCTAGCCTATAGAGAGACTCTGAGGAACAGGCAGGGAAGGCAACACCAGCATGAAGAAGAAGAAGTTCATGAGGAAGAACGAGTCCCAGAAGAAGAACACTACTCGCACCCTCCAACAGGGCAACGAGAAGAACAAAGAAGAGCAAGAACCACCCCCCGAGGGAAGGCAACAACAAACACAGCAAAGAGCTGGGACATACACCCCACTAAGGGAGGACATGCAAGCCAGACCACCAAGGATATAAGAGTTCCAACATCCACCTCAGCAAGGTACACATACAGTCCGTATCACCACGGACATGACAAAGAGACATTCCAAGGAAAGCTTAAAGGGAGGGACATCGCCCCGACAACACAACAAGGCAAGTAGGCAACCACCTACTCATGATACAGCACGACAGGTCCCAACCTCTTCTGTATGACAACCCTTGGTACACATCCCCCTAGGACAGGGGAGAAGTCGAAAAGACAAGGATTTGAATAGGGGACTCATAGAGTACCACACCATGTTAGTACATAGCTACTACAATGGGAAGTCTCATGGAGAGACATAGTGGAGTGGGATCACACATAGCATACATGAAGGATACACCTCCACCTAGTCCGCCTTGCAAGGATGCGACCTTATATTCCTCAAGTGGAAGGAATACACACAGACCAATGGAGGAAGACAGTTACATTACCAAGGAAGCATGGGGTATCAACACCCCACAACCATATCCTTCCCATATCCTCTTATTTAATTTAATTGCATAACAAGTCAACTCCCTAAAAGGGGTAGATTTTGATACTTGACATCAACATGTTTTCCAAGAAAGACCATACCGGACGCCTTCGGGCTCCGTGGTATATATATACACAGGTGGACCACTAGAAGAATCCATAAAAGGCCGTCGCCAACCAAGAGATGCACAAGCAACAGATTCCTCAATCTCAAAGAACACCTATAAGGTCAAAATTCTGGGAAAGATCACAAGATGGAAGGCTCACTTACAAAAATAAGTTGAGCACTCTCAACATCCTATAGAGGAACTACCATGAAGGTCACAAAGGACTACCCTAACTATAACCTTCCACTAAGTACCTTAGGGCCTAGTCCGTCGAATGACGCCATCTGGCATCGAAATGCAAGGGGGGCACCAGTCACAATGCGTCCTCCCCGAAAACAAATAGATTATCTATTAGCATAAAAGGGGGTACCTACGAACACATCCCTTCAAAAAGGAAAGAAACCATATCACATGGGCAACGCCCACCATCAGAGGCAAACACCTCCAGCGGATCTTTATGATTTCACAAAATAGCCAGGAGATACAACTACACCTAGTAAGCTCATCTCAGGTAATGGAATACACTTCCATCAAAAAATTCTCAAAGACACAAAGCCTAGCAAAGGAAGAAGGGCGACATCATCATCAAGCTTTCAAAAAGGGATATGGAAAACATAGTATTTCCACACAATGATATATTAGTCATAAGAGAGGGAATCACCAACTTTTACATGAAGAGAACCATAGTGCATGAAGGAAGTTCGTCAGATATCCCCCATATCCAGCTATTGATGATACTAAGAAGGAGTCCGGCATATATAAAACCAATGGACCCCGTACTAGTAAGGGTAGTCAGAACATCAACATAGCCATTAGGGACACAGCACTGCAAATGAGCCTGGAACAAGGATGGAACACATATCCTTACAAGTATCCTTGCAAAAATGAACTCCCTAGATAGAGGGGTTATCTAATAGATGACTATGTCTCTGTTCTCAAAATATGATCCTAACCCGGAGATCCTTGGACTTCGTATTATATATGTAATGAATAACATGTTCATCAAAGATAGGTACACGAAGATTCAACACAGCGCCCTAAAGATTAGGCGCATACCTCTACCAAGTACGACACATTTGAGTGTTCATAAACACTCCTTCGCCATCTCACAAGAAAGGAAGGCAACCAAGGATACAAGTCCTAACAGAACAAACATCGGTAGAAAATTCTGTCATTGAAGTCATGCACCAAGAGAGAAACTCTGAAGATGCAAGATTAGCAAAAGAGATAGTGCAACAACTAGAATATGAAAAAGGAGATACATCTCCTATCAAGAGCCTTAGGGCATGATAACAGTTCTACAAGATCAACCAAAGAAGAGCTCAAAAGCTCGGGACGCACGTCCGGATCAAACACCTTGTCTGCGAATGATAAGGCATTTGACTCTGGCATCCCATCAAGACGAGAACCTCGATAAAGGGGCACTAGAAAAATATCCCGCCTTTAAGGCCATACGCCGAACACATGATGAATGAAGGTTATGATAAAATAAAAAAGGAGGGACTTGTCAGCTCAACACACCTCAAACACGTATACGTACGCAATACAAATGCAGCCTCTAATGAAGCTATCCAACAAGGAATAGCCAATACGGGGGAAAACCCATGGAAAATCATGGAGCATCACCTGCAAACCTAAAGGAAAACATCATTTTTAGGTTCAAGTCCTAATTCAAAGGAAGTCTATAATCAAGATTCAAGGTGGGAGGGGCACGACCAATGTGACACTCCCTAAAGGCATTGAAGAATACTCCAATGTAAAGGAAAATACAAAGCACACTAAGTACCACAACACTTCAAGAAGATTATCACAGCCCGGTCAGACCCCCCCATGCCCGAGCAAGGAGCATGGATCAGATTGACTAGTCTGAAACACACCTTCGAGATTAACAACTCAAGAAACCATTCTATGAGAAAGCTTTTCAACCTAAATAAAATCCTTTCCAAGATACGTTACTCCTACTCTATCATCACCGCAAAAGTGTTTTTTCTAAAAAACACAAGAAAGGGGGGGGGGGGGGGGGGGGAAAGAATTTACAAGCACCCCTAGGATACAAACACTGCCACATCCTAGTTATCAAGAGAATGAAAATCACCCCCACCCACCCAAAGCAAAAGCTCCCCCCCCCCCCCCCCCCCCCCCCCCCCCCCGCCCCAACCTCAAGAGATACATCCGACAAAGGCATTATCCAAACCATGCTTATGACTGAAACAAACAAGCATGAAAAAGAGTAAGTCCTACAAGGGACACACATCGCATCCAAACAAGCAGACAAGGGAGCCCCAAGCATAAGGGGTACCCAATCAAGAAAATGAACAAGGGGCCATCAACGACCAAACATGAAAGGCGGTATGACCACCAAGCAACTTGGGGGGCACCAAACGAACAAGTGCTTGGTAGTCCACCTAAGTGTAAAAGAAGATATTGGAAGCAGAAGATCACAGGAGCATGCAATACCACTTCTCCTAGAAGAGGTCACATAAGAGGAAAACATCCTCAACTCCCTGTACGAACTCGTCCTAAGTTGGCAACACACAAACATCGCCCTCGAAAGGTGATCTCCCATATTGAAGAAAAAGCGTGGTAACAGGCAATATCATGAAAAGAAAACTCAAGTAAAGATCTAAAAGGCGTATCAAAGACACACCCTACATGAGAAGGGACACAAGGTAAGGTAATATTCTGAGCCCTCCGGGAGCCAATCCCGTGAACACATTCGACGCCCCCAAGAGCGTATCTTGAGAGTAGTTCTAAAACTACGAACCCAGTGCCCTCCGGGAGCCTATCCCGCGAACAGATTTGACGCCCCCAAGAGCGTATTTTGAGAGTAGTTTTCATACTACGACATTCGACGCCCCCAAGAGCGTATCTTGAGAGTGGTTTCAAAAAACTACGAACTTCGACGCCCCCAAGAGCGTATCTTGAGAGTGGTTTCCAAAAACTACGACCTTCGACGCCCCCAAAAGCGTATCTTGAGAGTGGTTTCCAAAAACTACGAACTTCGACGCCCCCAAGAGCGTATCTTGAGAGTGGTTTCCAAAAACTACGAACTTCGACGCCCCCAAGAGCGTATCTTGAGAGTGGTTTCTAAAAACTACGACCTTCGACGCCCCCAAGAGCGTATCTTGAGGTAGATTTCAAACTACCAGATTCGACGCCCCCAAGAGCGTATCTTGAGGTAGATTTCAAACTACCAGATTCGACGCCCACCAGGAGCGTATCTTTGGTCTAACTTGTGCCCTCCGGGAGCCTATCCTGTGAAACGCTAAGTGCCCTCCGAGAGCCTGTCTCGTGAACAGATTCGACGCCCACCAAGAGCGTATCTTTGGTCTAACAGTACCATATATACCATTTAAAGGGTATCAGAAGAGATCATTGCACCATACTAAGAAGGATTCCATGAGAAAATAATTGCAAAGCAAAGTTGTATGAAGAACACATAATGTTTGTTCTTGAGGAGATAGCAGGTATGATGTGAAGGAAAACACAAAAGAAAGAAAAGGAAAGGAAAGCATATACAAATGAGAAGTCCATGACCAAAGGATCATATACAGAAGCACAAGAGGTTATCATGAAAAGTAACGAGTTATCCTGCCATCCATATCACAAGTCAAGAGAAGTATCTCAAAGGAACCCAACACCACCAAGAAGGATAGCAAAGACATGAAATCCAAAGTTCAAGGCTCTCAAAATAAACTCGACCCATCAAGAAGAGGAATTGCCTTACAAATCGCACAAAGCAACCCCCGACAAACGTTATTGTCTTGCATGTCGCCCTCGCGTGATCTATGTTCATATCAGACTTGAACATCGTCAAGCACAACTCATGAAGGACAAATCTAAAAAGCATGAAGGATACAACATCCGGCAAGACGAGACATCAGGACCTAACCCAACAAACATAGCCTAAACAAAAGGCAACTATAGCAATGAAGGCTCTCCAACGAGAAAGGAATACTAAAGCACAACTCCATACACCGTGATGTGGCTATCATGTCCACATACCCTGAAGTGGTTATCATGTCCACATACCCTGAAGTGGCTATCATGTCCACATACCTTGAAGTGGCTATCATGTCCACACACTGCGAAGTGGCTATCATGTCCAAACACCAAGAGGTGGTTATCATATCCACACAAAACAAAAAGACCATCAAGTCCACCACAAACCTAAAGAGCCAACACCTAACCTCAAAAGGAGATTCAAGAAAAAGGGAAAAACAACACCCTTCATACGCTCATCAAAGGTATGCACTTATATTTCAACCCCCTGGATGATACTAGGTAGGAGACGTCCTCATTATGAAGACAACCTCCATATCTCATGAAATCAACCATAAAGCAAAGAATCACGACAAGCACTATTGGGGGCATATAATAAAACGATCCCCACAACGATCACAACTACGATACTATTAGAGACTAACTCAAGAGCAGTCTCCAACAAACTCTCAAGAAAGAATTTGCTATCTTAATCAGAGCCATGGCAAAAGAAAGGAACCTCAATGAAAAGCGATGATCACACCCATCACCAAAAACAAAGTCTTCAACGCAATGGCTAATCACATAACCCAATAGATATGCCAAAGGCACCTTCAAAGTGGCAAAACCTACATGAAGAAAAAACAGATCTGAGACTCGTCCCCTCGACTGGGGGGGGGGGGGGGCAGAGGATAGATGAGAGACATCAAGATCCGTGGCCATCCCATCGCCATCCACAGTTTGTTTCTTTTCGTCCTTAACCACTACCTCCTTATCACGAGAGGGAATTGGCAAGCGAGCACTTGAAGGAGAGTACCTCATGGCTCTCTTCTTCCTGAAAGTCGAGGGCCCGACCTCAGAATCAGGCTTCTGCGCCTTAGGATTGGGATTGACTTAAACTGTCGCCCACCGCAAGAACCCGCTCGTTAACCCGGGGCGAACGCTCTGACAACAAGAAGAAAGCAACATGAGAATAATCATAAGTGTATCACAAAGAAAAGAGAATGGAATGAGAACATACTGGAAGCCTTAACAGCCTTCCCTGACTTAGAAGATTTCTTGGCCTTATGAGCAGAGATAGAGGATACCTTTCTCTTATTCAAATCAACGATGCCTTCGGGATGCTCCGCCGGCACACTACACAATTTTCCATGAAACCAACCTACAAGGGAAAAACGGAAGACGAATGAAGACAAGAGGATTAATGATATACCAAGCTCAGGGGAGGAGGGGTCATGCGAGTCCCCGCCTCATACGAGTCCACCACAGACACCCAAGACACATGACAGTGAGATTTGGTCTGACTGCCTTGGAAAACGATCTTCAAGGTCTCCTTGTCCGAAGAAGAAAGCTTCCCAAAAATGAGTCACTCATGGAAGGGCGAGATATGCCTACTACGGGGGCAACCTTAACATCAATCAAGTTACGGAAGCAAAACCACAACCCAAGAGATCTAACCAAAGGGACAAACACCAGAACATCACGAAGAGGGCGAACTTTTAGCTTCCCTAAAAAAGGACCAGCGCTCCGACACATCCGAAAGGAGGGTCAACCCTTAAGATATGCCGATAAGCCCCTTCGCACGTGATAGGGAGAGGGTCAAGAGCTATACACACGCTCCAACGAATGAAGGAAAAAAGTTACACATGTCGAGGGACGAGGTTTAAGGACAATGCTCGCGCTAGTACGAGGGAGACAGAACGTTGTGTCCCATCGAGTGGCAGGGTTCCCACCCTCGGGTAAAGGAGAGGTATATACTCTCACCCTTGCACTTATGCTCATATTCATGATTTACATCTACAGGTACATCAATGTCATCACTCATGCTTATACTCTCAACCCGTCCATACACACATACATGTTCATGCTTGCTCTCATATGCATGCCCACGTACACACTCCCGTGTGTTCAAACATTTAGACGTCCATGCACATGGCCGCCATATATTCATGCATACATTCATGACTACAACCGCAGCATGTCTACACCCACTTCCATACTTGTGTTCCTACTTGCATGTATGCTAGTACACATCTTCATGTTCATGATATGTCCATGTTCACTCCTAGTTATCATCCTATAGACCAAAATCGAAATTCTTCCCACATAGGCTTACCCCGTCGTGAAATTGAAGCTTGGACTCACTTAACCATATTCATGTTGCATCCCCACATATGCGTATATTTTCCGAGTATGAGCTCGGGACAATATTGGATTTATTATTTCCATCCAAGAAGGACACGTGCTTGGACGCGTGTCCGCGCTATACTGACGTTTGCAATTCCTCTATCTTAGAAGACAGGGGGCAGAGTCAGAGACAGACACCCATGGGTAAGTAAGGATTCCTACAAAAGGTAAAATTTCGGCTTCAAATTGCGCGTGTCATACCATCCTAAAATAGAGTCAATCAAGGGTCAGGCCATTGGTTGACTCGGGGGCATGTGATGGATATACGCCCAATTTGAACCTGTTGACTTCTGAATCGTTTTATTTCGATCACCCCGTTAATGATTATAAATCGAAACTTCGACCCAAACACCCCGCTGAAACACCAACGGTCCGGACGAGGCGAAAATGCTCGCCCGGACCGCGACGAACTCACCTAGGTGAGGTCGGGTGGCCACACCCGACCTCCCCTAGGGGAGATCGGGTTGGCAAACCCGATCTCCCCTAGGGGAGATAGGGTTGGCCAACCCATCTCCCCTAGGGAGGGGTTGCGTGGCCACACCCAACCCCTACCCTTGGGGGTCAGATTTTCTCCCCGCCCCCAAGGGCCCCGGCTCCGTTTTCCGACTCCTACACTTGGATTATTTCCGCCAACCTCTCCGTGCTTTAAGGATTTAATTATGTGATTAAGGACTAATTAATTGTGTTTAAAGGTTAACGATGTCATTAAGTCACCTTAATGACACCGTTGCCTATAAATACAACCCTTCCACCATTCATTTGATCATCTGGGCTAATTGTGAAGCTTAGCTCTGACATCTCTCTAGCTTTATCTCTCTAGAAATATCATTCTGACTTAGGCATCAGAGAGGGTTCATCAAGCACCACCCCCTCCGTGCTTGATATTGCCCCTCTTGCAGGGTGGCAAGGAGAAGAGAGCCAATGAAGCAGAATGAGAGAAGAGAAGGACATATATCAGAACGACTAGCCCCAGGAGCACTGAACCCGTAGTTTCACCAGTGAGGAGTAAGATTTAGGCCGACGACCCGTTGACCTAAAACTTAGAACCTAACAACTGGTAAAATAAATAACATCTAATTAAAATAGTGACAAATCGGATCTACTATTAAATAATTTTTTCATAGTTGCAAATTTTAAGTAAGTTTACACAGAGGTAAGTAAGTCACTTGTTTATGATATCAAGCAATACGAGAATGAAATCATGTTTATCGCTACGAAAAAAATTGCCAATATATAATTACAGTTTTCTAACTAAATTATCTATAGCTTTGGGAGAAAAAAAAACTAAAAACTCTATAGTGGATTACATATTGCTCTATTTGAAAAAAAAAAAGTAAATACATAAAAAAAGAATTATAATTAGGTTTAATTAAGTAAAAAATGACATGGAACAAATGCAGTGAATATAAGTTTTAAAACGCATCAGAACCAACGAAGGTAAACGATAACTTCTACATCATTAAAAATTATTTATATTTTAACATCTACAAAATTAATTGGTTCGTTTAATCACTCCAATATTATTTATTACAAATATATTATTTTATGTGAAATTATCTTATGAAAGAGAGTTGACATCATATATTTTTAACTTTACATTCACTATAGTAACAAATTACTCACCAGTAATATGAATATGTTCTTGTAATCGATTAATTAATAATTAAAAATTTCAAATATATTAGTTAATTAAAAAAAATTGTGCAAGTAAAAAATAGTAGAAATTGAGTATTCATATTTCATACAGATTTTGCAAAGTACAGGTCAATAAATAATACGTATGAATATATGTACATTTAATTCTGAAAATTGTTTGCCAAAAAAATAATCTAGAAAGTAACATAGAGAATAAGACTAAAGTAAGAGAACAAGAGTACATAAAAGGGTATTATAGTCTAACGGTAAAGGGAGATAGATAGCTTTTTATTGACTTTTTTTTGTGACAGTTGTCAAACAAGTAATGGCCTATCGGAATATATCGGAGGTTGAACTTCAGACCGCATATCATCACTCTTCTTTTATGAGAAATGATTGGAGTTCCGAGAATGAGGATCCGAGAAGGTCCGAGTGTGAGGTAAACTTTTTTGCCCCAAAGGTTGGTTGAAATTACATCCTATGCCATTTTCTCTGTGTCGGAATCTGATCGGAACGTACTATTCGGAGCGCCTATCATCATTCTTAAGCTAAAGATGCCGGACAATGAATGAGGTGTCGGAACATTTCGGACGTCCGACGTTTATCATTTCTCGCCTTGGTTGGAATACATTAAAAGAAAATGATTGGCAATCCGACAAAAGGATTATGCCAATGTCCGATTGTTTCTGTTTGGATAAAAAAGCTTAGAGTTCCCAAAATTTACTATTCATGCCCTTCAGTCTTGTTCGAAATATGACAGAATGTTTTTATCGTACTTTCTTATGGGTCCTCTACATTAAATGAAGAGGATACAAATTATTTTCCAAAACATTACAAACATATAAACTGTGAGCCTCTAGATCGGCCTACAAACAATTATAGTGTTAGTTAATAGTTATGAATATTTATATATTCTTATGATTCCGTGGAGTTTAAACTTAAAATTTCTGGTTAATGGGTAATAATTGGAGATTAAATACTGAATTGTTACACTATATTTGATGCCGATATATTACGTGTTAGCTGAATTAGTTTCCTACACTTTAAATTTAATAGTTAACCAATTCTGATTTCTGAAGCAATTTGATAGTTTCATCTATTTTTCAGTTAATCCGGAACAGAAAATGCATATGTAGTGTTCTAACTGCCATTATGGATGTTTCCTCTGACAGAAAAAAATAAACTGAATCAGCAAAATGCGTATATTTTTGTACAAATTTTTGGTTAGTTAACTAGTATAGTGCGTTTTACCAACTCCATTCATTTATTATAAAAGAAACCACATTATAAAAGTTGAGTTAGAAAGCGACAGGTCAACAAGATTCGGATAGCAATTTGTTATTTAACCCAACAAGCAAAATCAAGAAATGAGAGTGCATGGACAAAGCATCTATACTAGTTAAACTAACCAAAAATTTGTAAGGAGGCAACTCCTATTAACACAGAACACAATACTAAAACAAAGCATCAAATGAACCACTTCTCATTAATCATCAACAATGTTAACCTAAATCAACAAACATAACCTAAACCCTAAAATTAATTCAACAAACCAGACAGACATCTTCGATCATCTATAGGCGGCGGCAACACTAACGAACCCAAAGGAAGACAAGCCGGGTCAAGTTCCCAAGCATCCTGCAAATCCATCGGCTCGATAATCTTCTTAGCAGGAACCTGATGTGAGCACAGATTGAGTCTATTATGCTCAAGAACCCTAACAGCATGAGCACCAATGCACTGTCTTCTAAACACAGTACTAAATCCATCAACCTTTTCAAGGTAAGCAATGCTCAAACCATAAACATCGCTATAACTCGTCAGACAGAGTACGATGTTGTAACAACCCTTGTCTGTTCCGTATATCGCCCAGACAGAACCTTTCATTGGGTAAATCCGATACATTTCTCTTGCAGCTCTTTCGCCATTTACGATATGAGAGAATAGATTCACCGAACGGAGAGTTGATTTTCGAGAAACACGGAATCTCCCACACGCAGTATCAAGCTCTGTTTTTTTGTCCTGAAGATCTAACCAACTGACCCTAACTTCGAAAGGGTTAGTAGACAAAACATCCTCGATTAAGCAATAGTGTCTTGGCATGGAATCTACATTGTTGTATGTAGCCCAAATCTGTCCTTTCTTGAAACTCTTTGCCATTCTATCTTTGTCAAAATCAAAGAACTCGGTAACTGAAAACTGTTGTATCGATGATTTCACCACTTCTAGGGTCGTGTTCTTCGTCCTCCATGTGCGTCGACTGTAAACTTTCAGTTGCTGAGGCTGATTTTCAGGATCCACATCTACATTCAAGCAATCTCCGGCTTCAACGTCAATAGGATTGATTTTTTTCGATTTTTCTTTTGACTTAGGATTGATTTTCGCCTTTTTTAGTTTTTTTGCTGCCTGAAATTGCATTTCTGCTAGAGTCAGTTCATCTCCACTGCTATCTGTATTATTGGAATCGTCAGCATTTCGAAAAACCGTAGCTTTACGTTTCTCAACCTGATTTCTGTTCAATTTCACATCTTCTTCTTCCTCATCTCCGATTTCGACAGCACAGAAGCTTTTTCTGCAACTAGGGCAGACCAAACTCTGCCTCAGATATTTCCTGTCAAACTGATGGAGCAGCTTACACTGTGAACAAGCCGTCCAAAATGTCTCCACCACCTCACCCACCGCCAGCCCATCCACTGCCGACTCCTGCATTCTAATCCTCAGCTTTAAATCATACTCTTTCCTCCTAATCCGATCAGACAAAACCCTAAATGCATCGCCGACGACCTTAAACGCCTCCTCGGAGCCCACGCTAGAGTTTTTATCGGGGTGCAATGACAGCGCAAGAAGCTTGTACTGTTTCTTGATAACGTTGATATGGGAGAAGGGTTCTACCTGCAATATTCTGTAGTAGTCCGGCGGCGCCGATTCATCACCGGCGGCGGCGGCGGCGGCGGCGTCGAGGATTCTGAAGCACGTGAGCATTTCCGAAATATCGGGGAGAGACGGCGATAGGTGTTGAGCCTTCTTGGCGAATTTGATGGCGGCGCTGGTGTCGCCGGACTTGAACTTGGCCTCCGATAGCGATTTCAACCGCAGCGCTTCTTGTTCGGAGTCGAGCTCCGCCATCTGAGGCGGTGAATTGAAGGCGGTTTTGTAGTTTTTAGGGTCTAAGAGGGATAACTCCAATAGCTGAGGCAGTTGAGGCGATTTTCCATGGATTGAGATAGATTGGAGATGGATTGGAAGAGGCAGAAGAACCGAACAAGATTGAATTGGGACGGTGTTAGACAGCCTGGACTTGATTGGAATAAACTAGGAAGTTCAGGGACTGGATTAGAAAACTAAGTAATACCCTATCGATCCAAACCTAACTGAACTGTGCTGGCCCAACAACTATCAGTGGCCCAAATATCATCAGCTATTAGTAGCCCAATTACGTAGACATTTATTTATTATTATTATTATTATTATATATATATATATATGCAGCCTGAAAGAGAATAAGTAAACAATCTCATGTTGATACGTCGGCGTTGAGAGAAAATCTCGTGTTGCCACATTAGCGTTTTAAACCCACTTGCGGTTGCAATACACATGCCCTGTTACAGTGTTTCTCTCTTTTAAATGCTTCAGTTTCAGCGTTTTCTTTCTCTTTTAGACGCTTATTCTCTTCCAGAGACCAGATGGTTAATCTGTTCAACTTCCCTTGATGATTCAGCCATTGATCCATGCTCTGGAGCCGTCGTCCGCCCGCTGCTTCGCCGACTTCCACTGTCTACATGCTGCTTCGCCCGCTCGCACCATATTTCGGCTCCTGCCGATCGCCGGCTCCCATTGTTCGCCCGCTCAATCGACCGGCCACCTCCTATCCACACACCGTGGCTTTATCTCAACGCTCCCGATTCCATCTGTGTCTGTGTCGTCTACAGATAATTTGCTGCTCTCGATTTCATCCCGTAACCAGATATTGACTAGGCTACTTGATACACTTCACATTGGAGAATATGAGGTAGGACGTCAATTTGATTAACTCATTTTATTTGATTTCTAGTCGGTAACATCAAGTATGAGCAGGGATGCAGCCATAAATTTTGTTGAATGGGGGCAAGAATTGAACTATGGACAAACAATCTGTGTAAAAAAATTCGAGGGCTAATGCAAGATTTTAAATGACCAAATTAAAAAAATTACAATTTTTAAGTTCTAAATTACACTTCACAAAAAAATGAGGGGGCAATTGTCCCATCATGACTTAATAACTTTGGGGTGTTTGGATGGATGTAATCCCACATTACGTCCCACATTACATCAACATTACGTTGTTTCGTTTGCCAAACGACGTAATGTGCATTGTAATATAATGTCCATTGTAATCTTAGATTACGTCCAAATTACATTCAACGTAATGTGAGATTACATCCAAAAACGGATGTAATGTGAGATTACGTCCAACATTACGGAGTGTTATTATTTTATTAATATTCATTAAATAGACAAAATACTTTGTATTTTCATTATAGCTTATTATGATAATAATTTTGTTATTATTAGTAGTTTTTTTTTTGTTTTTTTTCTACTTCATAACTCATTATTATAATAAATAATAACGGACATGATGTTCGTATAAAATGAGTAAAGTCTTTTCAATGCATTTTTATGAAAATTATCTTATAAAACTACATATAATGTTTTAACTATTAGAATTTTAATAGTTGTGCATATTGAGTTTACATATTTTATTTTTAGAATTCATAAATGACTATAGTATTAACCACAAAACATAAACTTTAAGAAGTTATTTGTTATCAAAATATATTTCTTTTTTAAATCTTATCATATTAAGATATAATATGCTCTCTATAAATTAATATAATAATAATAATAAAATCACATTACAACCACTGTATTCTAACATTACACTCCACATTACAGCACAACCAAACACTATAATCTAACATTTTAAGTAATCTCACATTACAGCTCACATTACTTGTAGTATCACATTTCAAGTAATCTCACATTACGTCCATCCAAACGCCCACTTTGTTTATACTTGTAGTTAACATGAAGTTATGACGTGCATAACAAACCAATCAAAATTCAGTATTCAAATTTATATTAACTGAAACTAGTATTATATATTTATATATCTCCTACAAATTTTTCATACTGTTTACATATCTACTGTAATATAAATGCATAAAAATTTCTCGTACTATGGATATAGAAAAAGCTTAAACCTATTTATAGGAGGGAAAAAGCTTAAACCTATTTATAGGAGGGAAAACGTATTTTTGTGATAAAAGTTAACAAATTATTTATTTTACTTTATAAATAATTTATGCCTTATTATTACTTATAATTATGTAAGTTAATGCCCCTAAATTATTAGAAAATACTACTAAACTTAATACAACTAATATATACATATTTATCCAAAAAATAACTATTACACACATCAATAATAGGAAAATAATAATATATAGATATAGTAGATATCAATATAAATCTCTGTTAACCAAAAAAATATGATGCTAATCTTGTTACTATATTTCTTCATTTATTATTATGATATATTAGATTTCAGCCCGCGCTACGCGCATGCAGATTTTCATGGTTAAATTCTTACAATGATGTCATAAGAATAATGCATGACATGATTGACAAAACTCAAATGATGATTTAAGACTGTGATCAGCATGGCCCCTAGGATGATACAAGAGTTGAGCCTAATGAAAAAGAATTATTATTTAAAAAAAAACAAATACATTTAAATTATGTAACAAAATTTCATAAAAAAATTCCACAAATATTCAACTTTAATTTAAAATGCATGAGCGGCCGGGAAAGAAGATGCTATTAAAGAGCTCACGGTCGCTCTAGAATTTTAAATTCAAGTTGAATATTTGTGGAATTTTTTATGAAATTATGTTATATAATTTAAATGTATTTGTTTTATAAAAAAAATAATTCTTTTTCAGTAGGCTCAACTCTTGTATCATCCTAGGGGCCGTGCTGATCATATTCTTAAATCATCCTTTGAGTTTTGTCAATCATGTCATGCATTATTGTTATGACGTCATTGAAAGAATTTAACCATGAAAATTTGCGCGCGGGCTGGAGTCTTGTATAAACATTAGGGAAATCCACTTAAGTGGATTCAAAATTCAGAATATAATTTTATCAGATATATGCTATATATAAAATTAAAATTTTCGTAAATTAAAAATTTAAAGAAAATGTTCGAGGGACCGAGAACAGGAACACTCCCTAAAGGGCTCTCGGTCCCTTTAGCATTTACTTTAACTTTTTTTTTTTTTTTTTATAATTTAAGAATTTTTTAATATTATATCATTATGTATTACACAATTTAAATTTAATTTAATTTGTAAATCGGAATATATTATTGTATTATTCTTGAAGTCGGACTTGATCATGCTACTCTATAATCGTGCGAAGCGTGGACCATTATCTAATATAAGCATTGAAGAAACCCTTAAGTGGATTCAAAACGTCATTTTAGTTTTGTGTGTTGTAGTATGACCCCTCTTTTAAGTATTTTAATTGTAACCAGTCTAATGTTTCGTCTGAACCCGCTTGACGTAACAGACTCGACGAATCTTCAACTTGATCGATGTGTTCGATCCTTCAACTTGCGCTCCTGACTTCACGCTCGTCGTCCGAACCTGCACACATGGGCAGTAACCAGCATGGAGGGGGGTAGTGCCGGTTGAGCCCTTTTCGATGCTTAAATGAGAATTCTAGAGAGAGAAAGCTAGAGAGAAGTCAGAGCTTCTAAGTCAATCTCAAGTGAATGTAAAGTATGAAATGGGTGGCCTAGGTCCCTATTTATAGGCAACCTTAGAACCGATCCCGGTTTTTGTGCGGTTCGACGACGGTTTATGGGAAAGTGTGAACTGTCGTCTGGTTTGATCAAGATTGGCTATTAGAAAACTCTAACTTGGTGTGAGGACACAAATGGAACACGCGCGCTGCAGACGAAGACTCGGATCACGTCGGGTTCCGACGATCCCGGCGTGTGTCGCGCGTCCGGACCGTTTTAAACCTCGGGAGCGTGTTTTTGTCTATTTATGTGATTATGACGTGTTTGCGAAGTCCGGAATATAAATACGAACCCGAATTTGACATATATCCATCACTTGCCCCCGAGTCAAGTAATGGCTTAACCCTTTCTTGACTCTATTTTAAGATACGATACATGTCCAATTTGGGTCTGATACTGACCTCAGGCGTGGGCACGCGGGCCTTGATTTCGCCTAACTTTATTTTTCCTGGCGAGTATTTTGATATCTGCTGACAGGGTTAGTGTAATAGATATGCGTATATATAACAGACATATGCAACGAGTTGTAAATATATGCAATCATGTTCATGAGCGTCGACATGCATAAGAATGTACTAATCACGAATGCGTTAGTAGTGGACGTACCCGACACGCGCGTGATGAGTGCGGTAATAAGGATGTACATGATGCGATGACGTGTTATTGATAATAAAATCATGTAATCGATTATGTAATGATGAAAATATGGATCATGGCTTAAGATAAATAAATCATGGTCATATAACACATGAGTATGATTGCACATGTCGAGTCTAAAAATGACGTGTGTTGTAACAAGGATGTAAAAACACTTAGTCATGCTACTAAGGACTAGTAGAAAATAGAGGAATCAAGGATTACCCATAGGAACAAACACTATTAGTGGAAATAGGAGAGAGAATATCCATAAACCTCCACACTTAATAGTTTTTAGGACCACTCTCATTTCTTGAAGGAGAAGAAACTTTGGTGTAGCAAATTTGGAGGCCAAGCAAATTCGAAGGCTAAGCAATTCTCGGACAACCATCTATCCATCATCACTGGCGAAATTTCCGGCATGAGGAAGAAACCACGGTGCGGCGAGGCACGACGGCGCGTAGCTGGGGCGGCGGCGCGTGACTTGGAGCGACGACGACCTGATTTTCCGGTGGTTCTTTCATCTC
Organism: Clarkia xantiana subsp. parviflora; assembly: GCA_036873135.1. Classification (NCBI taxonomy): domain Eukaryota; kingdom Viridiplantae; phylum Streptophyta; class Magnoliopsida; order Myrtales; family Onagraceae; genus Clarkia; species Clarkia xantiana. The sequence goes on along the minus strand of JAPTYO010000012.1, from coordinate 9,162,596 downwards.
AAGCTGGTGAGTTCGATTGCGGGTATGGCTAAACTATTTGCCACCTTGTTTAGGCTTGATTTGATCTTGATTGTCTTTTGAAATTGATTACTCTAGAATGCCCACAAGGTGTTTGTTAAAATTCCTAAAAAAGGTTAATTCCACAAATCGGCCAAAATTTGGTTAAGTGCTGAAAATTTATAAATATGGTTGCAAGTAGTAATACTCCCCTCATGTATGGTGATCATTGTCGACATGTTGCACCATGATGTAGATAGTGTTCGAACACGCTTGATGTTGATTGTTGATAGTTCATAGTGGTTTATCTCCTTTATGATAAAACACTTGGAGAATATTTCTTGATGGTTGATGTTTACTACTTGACATTTGTCGTCCGTCGTCTGTCGACTGTTGTCTGCTACGATAGTGGAACACTTGGAAAATATTTCTTGATAGTTGACACTTGTTATCTGACATCTGCCATCATGGAGAAATACTTAGAAAATATTTCTTGGTTATCGACGCTAGCTATCTGACATCTGCCACCATGGAGAAATACTTAGAAAATATTTCTTGGTTGTTGATGCTTGTTATCTGACATCTGTCATCATGGAGAAATACTTAGAAAATATTTCTTGATTTTTGACGCTTGTTATCATACATCTGCCATCATGGAGAAATACTTAGAAAATATTTATTGGTTGTTGACGCTTGTGACCATACTAGTATAGTGACTAGCATGTCGTCAACTGATGCATGCGTCCACTTGATATCATAAACATGATTGTTGTAGAAGTTGATTGTAATCTTCTATTGACTAATAGGAACACCCGTCGTGGACGTGATTACTGCACGCGTGTTCATTGCGCGTGTCGCTTGTTGAATGTAGCGTGCGTGATATAGTATCTTGAACACTTAGAATTTCCCAAGCATGCTAAAGCATATATTGTAGTCATTAAGCAATGGTGTAGCATTATGTAAGCGTGTCGCTTGTCATGTACGTGCTTGATGCGCACGCAGTTAGCGCGTGTGTTGTAACCACTTGAACACTTAGATTTTTCCTTATATGCTGATATACATGTTGTAGACCTGCATTAATTAGAAGATACATGCAAGTATAAATGTTAGTCCCATAATCATATTCGCACTTGTTACCTTAAGCAAGGGCATAGTATCATGTAGACGCGCGTAGATCACATAGTGCACGTAGATGTCGGGACGAGGCCCATGTCGACATAGAGTTGCCCCCCAAAGGGGGATGTTCGCTATGATATGTATATAGACTAACAAGTCTATAGATATGTGGTTGTCTCCATGTGGAGAGTGTTTGTTGCTTAGTGTTCACATAGGTGGCTGTCGCATACGCGCGTGTTGATCAAGTTGTTATCTGCTTTTGCAGGTTAGGTTGTCGGGACGGTTTTCTTGAGTTCGCACTTGCAGCTGATCTGAGATAGTTGCTATGAGTAAGTCTCCCGCTCCTACCCCGTGCGTTACTTTATGTTTAGATACCGATGACGAGTCAGAGGCCAATTTGATAGCGTATTTGGATAGTGAGTTAGGAGTTGACACTGATCACACCCTAGAGTCTGCAACCGAGATAGAGACGGCAGAGGTAACTCAGTACTTTTGTAACAACCGAATAAATGAAGAGCGATATATGTTGGGCGCATCTTCCTCCGGACTCTGTTCATACTTGGAAGCTGTATTCCCTTACGACGTGCTTCCAGAAGTTACCCCAGGACAACCCACGGTGCCTCCTGACGACTTGTCTGCTGTTTACTTGGGGCAAATTCGGGAAGGCTTGCGCTTTCCTTATTGTCCAGACTTGGTTGATCTCTGCCAATTTTATAAGATCTCACCCTTGGATCTTGCGCCTGCTGGACTCTGTGTGTGGACTTGTTTTCGAGTATTGTTTCACCAACAGTCGTGGCATTACTCTACGGTTATCTTCCGTTGCTTCTACCAACTTCTGCGTCCGGACGTAACAGGGTTGTGTGACATGAAGATGCGTTGGCCTTGTTTACAAGATAAGGAGTTCGCCACACTTGGGCTAGGAGACGCAGAGTGGGATAGTGATGTTCGGCTTGCTGCGAAGGCTGACCGTTCCGGTTCTCATTGGCGACATTAATACTTCTTTGTGTGTGATGTTGGCACTACTTGGGAAACAACACATGTTACGGAGGTTGATTCTGCCCCCACCTACTCTGAGCTCTCTTCTGCGGATAAGAAGGTTTTGAAGCACATATATCAGTGTCAGCAGGGGCGCGCTTATCAGTGTTTGTTGCGTGCATCAGATCAGGAGTTGATTGATGCCGGGATTCATGTGCTTTTTTCTGAGGATTTGGTATGTTGAAAGCCTTTATAACTTCCTATTATGTTTTGATGTAGGTTGGTTTGATGGAAAGAGCTCGTCCTTGCAGATAGATCTTGCTCGTGTTATCTCTTCTACCAAGAAGGTTGTGTAGTCTACTGCTCCTCCCCCACCTAAGGTTTCCGAACATGGCCGCGGCAAGGGATTGATGAGTAAGATGTTTCCTTTGTCTTACTAATCTTCTGTGTTGTTGTTATTAACTTGACTTTGTTTGTAGTTCGCTCGACACTCGTGACCGAGCGCGTTGTTCCTGCTCCGAACTCCAGCATGTCTTCTAAGAGATCCTACGTGGTGGCGTGTGCCTCGAGTGAACCTAAGCGCGCTAAGGTCGGTGCGACAAGCCAAACTCCTTCTTGCGGGAAAGGAAAAGGAGTGGAAGGTCGCACAGAGGTGCCTTCTTCCCCCGAGGGATCGACCCGCGGAGGAGCATACTCCTTCCCGAGGTATGTATCGCGTGCTTCCTTCTTTTCCTACCCTTGTATTATTTTTCTTGTTGTTTCCATATCTCTATTGTTGTTTGTTTTACAGCGCTCTCAGCGCTTGGACGTGCTGACTTGATTCGTCCTCTGGAGGGCGACATTTCGGGGAGTGATTGGACGCCTTTTGCTACCGGTGGTCCTCGATTTGCTAAGGATTCTAAACTTAGCATTCCGGAGGTAGGAGTACGAGTGCTGCAAAGGTGTGTCCCTCCTGGCGATCGTCGTATTTGGCCGTCGACTGATAAAGAGGCGCAAGCCTATGCTGAGAGTGCCTTGACTCGATTCGCTCCCGTGAGAATCTATCTTCTCCTTTTCATTATTTGTATGAACACATGCATTGTTATTACACATTTATGCCTTGTTTGATTTCGCGTTGTTCTCAGGTCGTTGCCGATGTAAACACCTAATTTTGGTACGCGCGACACGTATGTGACATGTTAAAAATGCTACGTGTAACGCGTTTAAAAAAGGAAATATTTAAATATGAAAGGTCATGGAGTTGCCAAAATAGGCTCAGTTTAAATTAGGACAATACATATGCAATAAATGATGTAATAATCAGAAAATATATAGTATATATTTATGGCAAAAATCATAAATATATATATATATATAATTTTCGGATTTATTGAGTGCATATTAGAGAAAATATATGTTTTCTTTATTTTTGGGTCTAATTTACCTATAAATAGACCCATAGTATCTATGTAATACACATAGAAAATTACTACATGAATAAAATATATAATTTTTTTTTTTTAAATCTGATTTTTTTTAGCCCCTGCCGTGACTCCCGTCCCGCACCACCGGAGGTCGCCGGAGGCCTGCCTGCGCCGGCGCCCATCTCGTGCTGGAGATCCCAGTCCATCGTGTCGTCCCAGCCGTCCCCCGCTGCCGTCCGCGTCGTCCGTCCTGCATCGCCGGTCAGTCGCTGCTGCTGCTGGATTTGACCCGGAGCCTGTCCGCCCTGCCACTGCTCGCCGCCCTACCCTGCCGGACCGCTGTGACGAATCTCGCCTTGCCGGACCGACGAGCTGTCGCCGCTGTTGTCACTGCTGTGCTCTGCCGGAATCCGATCCGCCGGAGCCCTGTCCCTCTGTTTGCCGTCGTCTTCCTGGTGACCACAGGTGCCGTGCTGCTATTTTCTTTTTTTGTTAATTAATATTATTATTATTAATAATTATTTAATTTTTTGAATTATTATTATTATCTTTATTATTATTATTATACCATGTACCATGTAAATTAACTAGTCTAGGTCTAGATTAATTAGATAACATTTTTTTTTTGTAAATATACATGTATGATATGTAATTATTAAATTGTATCATGATTTTGAGTATGTTTAATTTCGTCTAGATTTTAACCAAATTAGGAGTTTTAGATGTTTAATAGATTTGTCATTGATAATAATTTCGCATAAAATTAATTTAGTTTTTTTTTATATGTCATTGGATTAATCCGATGTAACACATATTTAAATTTTAAATTGGAAAATAGGATAATTAAGTACCGGAAGGGCGTAATTAGGAAATAATTTTTCTTAATTCGTAACAGAACCCCCGAATTCGAATTTCTGATCGTAGACCAATTTTATACCTAGGTGTTTAGTTCGCTATTCGTTTAGGTAATTTAGGATTCTAGTTAGCCTTAATTAACTAGTGGTGACTCTATTCAAAATTCCAAGTTTTTCAAAACGCAATCGCCTTAGGTCAGATATTAGGTCCGACAATTTGGCGACTTTGCTGGGGACATAATTAGAGGGTTCGGGCTTTGTATATTTTCTTATTTGCCATTTTTTAGTTTATTTGTGTATAACTCTGTTATTCTAACTTTGGGTTTTTATGTGATAGGTGCGGAACTTTTTTTTTACTAACTTATGTTTCTTTGTTGAACCCGCACACACACCACTTTAGAATAATCTCCGAAATGCCTAAAACCCAGGGCAACTAGGAACCCCGGAAAGTTAGTAAGGGTACGACCGCGCGGCCGAGCCGCCGGAACGACTCAGAACAACTCCACTCGCTTGTGAAGGTCCTGTGATCCCTATGATGGGGTGAATAAACCACATTGTCGGGAACCTATCAGTGGAGCCTACCTTGTAGAACAAAGCAAAAACATACACCTGAAGCTTCGATCCTGCCGCTATGCGTGTTCGCGTGTGTTCTTTTTCTAATAGTTCTCGACCCCTAGAATTTTTCATGTATAGGACATGGGTCTCGATGTAATTGTTATTTTGTACCATATGTAATTGTACAACGCATATTAATTTACGTTACAAGCATGCATCATATTTTCTCAAAATATGTGTCATTCAAATCGTCGTTTCTAAAACGCTTTACACACCATTTTCGAAAAAATGAAACGACTGCACAATTGCCCTTGTATCACGGCCCTACCATTTTTCAAGACTGGCGTTGACCAGGTTCGGACAGCATAACGGATGCAAAGCGAAACTATTGAAGAAATACCACGTAGAGTGGAGTGCTATAATCGTTCAAAATAGAAACGTCAGGGTTAAGTGCTCGTTCCAAAATCCGAACAAGTGGTAAAAATCAGATCCATTTTGAAAAACCTTGTTGCATTACCATCGCTCGGATTATGGGGCAAGTACTCGACGCTCATTGACCGAATTCCGAGTTGTGTAAAGTGTCTTAGAAACATATTTTACAAAGCATTTTTTTCCAAAAGATGATGAGTTGAATGACACATTAATTTCAAAACAATCATGCATGATATCTTATGTTCCATATTCTGAATATCACATTTTTCTCTGCAGGTATTACTGGCCATCACGCGACAAACCGCTAACATGGAGGACGCTCAGAAGATCCAGCAACAAGAGGAGCGAATAGCCGAGATCGAGACAGCTAATGCTAAAATGCATCAGGATATGGCATCCATGTCGGCAAACATGGAGCGCATCATGGAACTCCTCGAGGCTCGATCAACCAACAATACTCTAAAACCGGCCTTGCTGACAGCGACCTCGAGTCCAGAATCATCCACAACACCTGTGGCGAATACTGGACCTCCAATGCCAGCTGCAACCGTGCTTCCCGGCGCCACGGTAGAACCCCCTCATGACCAACCCCCTGTTTTGGTCATTCCTGATCAATCTGCATCAAAGCTGCATGTCCTTCCGAAACCGACGGTAATGTATGGGCATGATAACCAAGGAGGTGCAATCGGCACGAATACGGCTACATCATCACCTGTCATCGAATCCGAACAGGATCGCCGCTTGAAGAAAATGGAGGAAAAGATGAAGGTTTTGTCTGGACTTGAGCAGTATGGAGGCATTGGTTACTCCGACTTATGCCTTTTCCCCTACATGTCAAGACCGGAGAAGTTCAAAGTCCCCGAATTTGAGAAGTATGATGGCACCGGTAATCCCATTGTCCACTTGGGGATTTACCTTGCAAAGATGGCCCCTTATCGGCAGTATGAGAAGTTCTTGATCCAGACGTTCCAGGAGAGCTTGAAAGGAGCAGCTTTGGTTTGGTTCGTCAGCTTGAAGGCCGGTGATATCTCAACGAGGGAAGAGATGGCTAACCCTTTCGTTCACCAGTATAAGTTCAACTTGGATACAGCTCCGACCCGCATGGACCTCCAAAGCATGGAGATGGAAGGGGGGCAATCATTTAGAAGCTATATGCAGACTTGGAGAGAGAAAGCCGCTGAAGTCCGACCACCACTAGAAGACGCAGAAGCGGTGTCCATGTTCATCGGTACTCTTAAAGGGGCATATTACTCCCATTTGTTAGGGCATGTTTCAGCCAACTTCGCTGATTTAGTAAAATCCGGAGAAATGGTAGAGCATGGCATTCGAACTGGAAAACTTGAAGACCCCTCCAGGAGTCAACAAGAGGATATAACCAAAAAGGGAGGCTCCAAGAACTGGTCATCCAAAGACGCAACGGTAGGTGCAGTCTACCAGACGCAAGCTCCGCAAACCCCCGTTGTGGGTGGACCTGAAAACCGGGCTGTGAACAAGATGCGGGAGTCTAGAAAGTTCTCACCCTTACCAGTATCGGCCGCCGAAGTATATTAGAAAGCACTTGCTCAGGGTCTCATTGGTCCTGAGGTTTGGAAGACTACTTCAAGGATACCCAACAATGATCCAAACTCGAAGTGTGAGTTTCACATGCGGATAATTGGTCATTCAACCGAGGATTGCTCGCGTCTGAGGCACAGGATCCAGGATCTGATTGACCATAAGCTTTTGATTCTTAACGCAGATCGATCGGCCGACGCCAACACCCCTTCGGCCTCGTCCACATGATTTCTCTCGAAAAACCTCTTAGCATTACATCCGTTTTTTAGCAATGAATAAACTTTTCAGTTATGTACTCCTTGCGCGGCAAGATCATGAGCCCCGCATAGGAAAGAGGGATATTGTCATGATCTATTCAATATAAATAAATCCCTATGTTTGAGTTTGTTTGATTGGTTTTCTTTTTTTTTTAGGAATGATGCAAGTCGATTGACATTTCAGTCTTTTCTTGAGTCGATGTTCCTAACCAAGCACTCAAAAAGAATAAAGTCATGGACTACCAAGCCCGTCAAGGCGGCCGAGGAAGGATTCAAATCATTCGGTGATCAAAATCTCCATACAAGGAATACATGCGCCTCCCCAAACCAAGCCGTACATCTGTTTTACGTTGAGGTCTAAACCGGTCAATGGTATCCAAAGGGCATCTCCCGTTCAGATCGAGCACAACTGCCAGATGGAGGAAAAGTTAGAACATGCAGCATGTCCATTCACATATAGAACAAATTTCCATTAAAGATGTCGGGTACCCAGGTAAGAGAAGTCGTGATCAATTTTCTCCCCGAAATTTGATTTTTTTCCTTACTCATTGTGCAGCTCGGATAATCATCCAATTCAAGGCCCCTGAAGAGCACATCTCGCGCACGGCCCTTTGATCGCCGACCGTTCTGAGGTCAAGCGCCGAGTTTGTCCCAGATATTTCAGACAATTTTTGTGTGTGGCCTTCCTGGCCAAACTCCACGTCATCCATGTGTGATCCTAAACCAAGTCATACATTCGTTATGCGGCAAAGTCTAAACTCTTCAGTGCTAACCGTAGGGCATCCCAGACGAGATTGAGCAATAGCCGGGGCACTTGAGAAGACGAGATTAGAAATCACTGGCTATGTCATTCATTGGACGTGGGGTCCATCCAGGGCGTCGACACGACCGACGTTTAGACTCAATTAACTGAGTCGTTCTCTAGAAGGTTTTTTTCAATCTGCCACTAGGGGGCATGTACATAATTGTTGTTGGTTATTTCCGTTAAATTTTCGTTTCAAAAAAAAAAGGCAAAAAAGCAAGCAAAAAAATAAAAAAGCAAAAGAAGCAAAAACTCATTTTTTTTAGGGTCACAGCCGCCCTTTAATCGGCTATAGAAAAATAAAGAGAGTTTTTATGTAAATTTTGTGAGAGCAGTGAAGAAATAAAAGGGTCACAGTTGTCCCTAAATCAACTACAGATAAAAAGGGTCACAGTCATCCCTAAAACGACTACAAAGAAAGGGCCACAGCCACCCTTCAAATGGCTACAGATAAAGAGCGCTCCTGCAACATCAAAACCGGGAAATAGGTGAAAGGGCCACAGCCACCCTCCAAATGGCTACACAAAAAGAGTGATCTCGCGAACCCGGTGAGGGCGGGAAAATAAAAGAAAGGGTCACAGCTGTCCTTCAAATGGCTACAGTCAAAAGAGCGATCCCGAAACATCGATGGCGGATATTAAGTGAAAGGGCCACAACCACCCTCAAAATGGTTACATACAAAAAGTGTTTCCCGGATCAGAGACGAGGAATGAAGGGCCACAACCACCCTCCAAATGGCTAAAATCAAAAGAGCTCCCGCAACATTGAAGACGGTGAGAAAAAGGTCACAGTCACCCTCTAAATGGCAACAAATACTCCCGCATCGAGGCGGAAAATAAAGTACGGGTCACAGCCACTGTTTAATCGGCTATCAAATAAAGAGTGCTTGTGCTAGGTTGAAAACCCGAAAGGGCGGCCTAGGCAAAATCAGGAAATGAGAGGCATGGTTGCAAATTCAGAAATTGCAATCATGGCAAAAGGAGAGAAAATAAAAAACCAAAGGGCACGGTCGGAAATCTCTCAATCGGCCGTGGCAAAGGAGAGAAAAAAGAGAAATTCTCAACAAACAAAAAAAAAGGAAGAAGAAAAAATAAAAAATAAAAAAGAAAAGAAAAAGAGAAAAAAGATCACGCTAAGTTGTCGCACCATGCGCAATTTAGGCAAAAATTAGGGACAAACATTCAAAGTCAAACTCATGACAAGCGGGACGGTTACAGTCTGCTCTCGCAAGTCACCATTCAAGGATGAGTAGGACGGTTACAGTCTGTTCCTACAAGTCACAACCGACAATCAGGATCTGAAGTGTTCTAGCTTTCTGAGAGTCACCCCGACAAACGAAGCCTTAGTGTTCAGCCTTCGCAATTCACGCCATTAGAGACACTTCTCCAACGGACGCCACTAGAGGCTCTTCTCCGACATACGCCGCTAGAGGCATCGCCAAAGGGTCTCCGGTACGGTCTGACGTAGAGGTCTTCCGCCACCAGAGATATCACCAGAGGTTTTCCGGTACGGCCTGACGTAGAGGTCTTCCGTTACCACTCGCCACTAGAGGCATCACCAAAGGTTCTCCGGTACGGTCTGACGTAGAGGTCTTTCGCCACCAGAGATATCACCAGAGGTTTTCTGGTACGGTCTGACGTAGAGGTCTTCCGTTACCACTCGCCACTAGAGGCGTCACGAGAGGTTGTTGGTACTGTCTGACGTAGAGGTCTTTTGTTGCCAATCATCACTAAAGGTTTTACTTTATTGCACGCCACTGGAGGCTTTTTCTTGTCGCTCGCCACTAGAGGCATCATCGATCAAGATTTTACTTTTCCACACGCCACTGGATGCTTTACTTTCTGCACCGCCAACGAAGGCACCGCCAACAGGGGCACCGCCGACCGAGGCTTTACTTTCTGCAGCGCCAACGGAGGCACCGCCAACAGGGGCACCGCCGACCGAGGCTTTACTTTTCCGCACGCCACTGGAGGCTTTACTTTCTACACTACCAATGAAGGCACTGCCAACAGGGGCACCGCCGACGGAGGTTCTATTTTCTGTACGATCAATGGAGGCACCGCCAACAGGGGCACCGCCGACGGAGGTTCTATTTTTTGCGCTACCAATGGAGGCACCGCCAACGGAGGTTCTGTTTTCCGCACGCCAACAGAGGCACCGCCAACAGGGGCACCGCCGACAGAGGCTCTACTTTTTTTTTTTTTGCACTTTCCGAAATAAGCCAGGAGTTTCCTTGAAGATTCGAAGACTCGAAAGAAGATATACTTCCTAGCCAAAATTAGTGTTTATTCGTCTTTGGACAAACCCCCTCGAATGCATTCTACGGGAGTCCGTCCAAAGAGGGGCAAGCTGTAAACACCTAATTTTGGTACGCGCGACACGTATGTGACATGTTAAAAATGTTACGTGTAACGCGTTTAAAAAAGGAAATATTTAAATATGGAAGGTCATGGGGTTTCCAAAATAGGCTCAGTTTAAATTAGGACAATACATATGCAATAAATGATGTAATAATCATAAAATATATAGTATATATTTATGGCAAAAATCATAAATATATATATATATATATATATATATATATATATATATATAATTTTCGGATTTATTGAGTGCATATTAGAGAAAATATATGTTTTCCTAATTTTTGGGTCTAATTTACCTATAAATAGACCCTTAGTATCTATGTAATACACACAGAAAATTACCACATGAATATTTTTTTTTTTTTTTAAATCTGATTTTTTTTTGAGCCCCTGCCGTGACTCCCGTCCCGCACCACCAGAGGTCGCCGGAGGCCTGCCTGCGCCGGCGCCCATCTCGTGCCGGAGATCCCAGTCCGTCGCGTCGTCCTAGCCGTCCCCCGCTGCCGTCCGCGTCGTCCGTCCTGCATCGCCGGTCAGTCGCTGCTGCTGCTGGATTTGACCCGGAGCCTGTCCGCCCTGCCGCTACTCGCCGCCCTGCCCTGTCGGACCGCTGTGACGAATCTCTCCTTGCCGGACCAACGAGCTGTCGCCGCTGTCGCTCCTGTCGTCACTGCTGTGCTCTGCCGGAATCCGATCCGCCGGAGCCCTGTCCCTCTGTTTGCCGTCGTCTTCCTGGTGACCACAGGTGCCATGCTGCTAGTTTTTTTTTTTGTTAATTAATATTAATATTAATATTAATATTATTATTATTATTAATTATTTAATTTTCTGAAATATTATTATTATCTTTATTGTTATTATTATACCATGTACCATGTAAATTAACTAGTCTAGTTCTAGATTAATTAGATAACATTTTTTTTTGTAAATATACATGTATGATATGTAATTATTAAATTGTATCATGATTTTGAGTATGTTTAATTTCGTCTAGATTTTAACCAAATTAGGAGTTTTAGATGTTTAATAGATTTGTCATTGATAATAATTTCGCATAAAATTAATTTAGTTTTTTTTTATATGTCATTGGATTAATCCGAGGTAACACATATTTAAATTTTAAATTGGCAAATAGGATAATTAAGTACTGGAAGGGCGTAATTAGGAAATAATTTTTCTTAATTCGTAACAGAACCCCCGAATTCGAATTTCTAATCGTAGACCAATTTTATACGTAGGTGTTTAGTTCGCTATTCGTTTAGGTAATTTAGGATTCTAGTTAGCCTTAATTAACTAGTGGCGACTCTATTCAAAATTCCACGTTTTTCAAAACGCAATCGCCTTAGGTCAGATTTTAGGTCCGACAGCCGACATGGTGAACATATCGTCCTTCGTGATGGAGCTTACGAGCGAGAAGCGGGCTGCAGTTGATAAGTGCGACGCCGTTCGTTGTGAGCTTGCTCAATCCAAAGAGAGGGCGCACACTCTTAGCTCGAAGGCCGCGGATTTTGAGGCTCGTTATAACTCTCGTCGGGCTCGACTTGACGAGCTTGAGGCATAGGTTGTTGCTCTTGAGAAGAAGATCACAGAGGATGTTAACGCGCATGAGGTAGCGTTGCGTGCTGCAAGCGAGGAGGGCTATAAGGCTGGCAATGAGGAAGGACTTGCTGAGTATCCGACTACTCCTTCCTTTGTTAGTGCGGTCGATGTTGCCTCCAAGATGAAGTTTGATAAGCTGATGGGAGAATTTGCAGAGGATTACATCCACAGGGTGAGTATTCTTGCCCCCGACTTCCCTTTTGACAAGTTGGGTCCTTACGTGGATTATGCTATTGGACATGTTAACGCTTTGCGTCGTTTGGCACTTGAGGAGGCCAATTATGAGATGTTGTTTGGTGATGATGATGGTATCGACCTTGTTATCACCTCTGCTGAGATCATGGAGGTTACCTCCGGGCAAGCTGGATATGATGACACCTCACGAGTGGCGTCAAGTTGATTTTCAGGAGTATATCAAACTCTTGTACATAAATTTCGCTTCCCGTGTTTTGGGTTGAGGTTGCTCTGGGAGTTGATCCTTGAACCTTTGTTTATATTCTGCTTGCTTGGAATTTTATCATCTAGACCTGACATGATCGTAGTAGAAATGCATGATAACTTGTTAGTAGTATTTCATACCTTGTGTTATCGTAGTCGTCTGTATACACTAGACTTGCATGATAGGATAGATCTCCTTGTTGTAGTGGATATAACATCCGTAGCTGTGACCATAGGACGTGCATCGCTAAGTTCCATGAGTGCCCATCTTGTTTTAAATCCAAGGAATGTCGTAATGAGTGTATCGAGTATTTGCCGTGTTTATAGATAGTAACACGCAAGATCATGTGATAGCATTGCACTCGGCGCTGGCACTTGGCACGAGGGCACTTGGCACTGGCACTTGGCATATAGTAGAGTCGTCTTGGCGAGGCAAGACATTAGTTTATACCATCTCTTAGTTCCACTCTAAGGCGACTTTGTGACAAGACGCTACTTGTTCTATACTATGCGTTTTTCCATCTGTCAGTTGGGCAAGCCTCGCGTGACGTTGTTGCAAAGCTTTCCATGGCTAGACCCGTACTTACTTTGCGATGCTACTACGCCTCCACTTGGTTAAACCAAGGGGCGGAACAGAGGCTGTATCAATACGCATTGTAGTTTTTACCGTCTCTTGAACTATTTCAAGGTGACGTTGTTGCAAGGCGCTACTTGCTCTATGCTATGCGTTTTTCCATCCGTCAGTTGGGCACACCCCGCATGACGTTGTTTCAAGGCTTTCCATGGCTATTCCAGTACTTACCCTGCGATGCTACTACACCTCTTCGTGGTTAGTCCAGAAGGGTTGCACAAGACCGCTTTAGAACGACTTGCAGTTTTTTCCGTCTCTTGGTCCATTCCAAGGCGACGTTGTGGCAAGACACTACTTGCTGCATTTGGTGTGTTTTATTCTGTTATATGCTCACGGGCAAAATAGCGTTGTACAAGACTTGACTTGTAAGTTTGGTGAGTTTTTTAAACAGGGTGCGCTCCTGCTAGCGTGTATCAACCCGCGACATACTTTGTAATAGCATGGGGTTGCCCTCTAAAGAGAGGATGTCGCGCCATGATGTATCAACCCGCGTTGGGGAAGCATACTTTGTAATAGCATGGAGTTTTCGTCTAACAAGAGGACGTCCGCCATATTGTATCAACCCGCGTTGGGGAAGCATACTTCGTAGCAGCATGGGGTTGTCGTCTAATAAGAGGACGTCCGCCATGTCGGGGTGATCAGTCCCTTCGAATGTTTCCGCATCCTGTTTTAAACTCAGGGAATGACTATGAACATGAGGATTTGCCTCTAGCAAGAGGATTTCGTAGCATGCCATTTTTTAGTTGTGAACATGGGGGTTTCCCTCACAAGGAGGATGTCGCAGCATGTCACTTGTAGATAAATCTTGGTTCGAACTCAAGATGTAGTGTGTTGTCGACGCTTTTAGAGTAGTCGTCATTATAGATAGAGAGCGTTTATGTGCTCATTGTTGATGTCAATAATTGATATGTCGACGTTGTATAATTTAAGTCGATTGTTTGCATATAGCGCGATAGCTTGTATTGTTGGTGCGAGTAATATGCGCATAGTTTACTTCTTGGCGTAATTCCAAAGTAGTATGTATAACGTAGTAATGTACCTACGAAAGTAGATTAACTTCATTAGATAGTTGTTGCATTTACAAAGTTGCAAATATAAATGGAGTTATACATCTCCTTCAAGCAATGCATATGACGAGTAAAGTAAAAGAGCTTGATACGGTAGCTCTTTTGTGAAATAGGAAGTCTTCCTTTAGCCATGGAACTTCTTCAAGTGTCCGCCACTGAATGTGTTTGTATAGATGTTGCCATCTGCATCTTGGAGGCGGTATGCGTTGATATAAGGGACGGAAACAATCTTGTATGGTCCTTCCCACTTTGGAGATAGCTTGTTGATTTGGTCAAGGTGTGAGAATTCGTTCTTTCTCCAAACCATCTCGCCCACATGGAATTGTCTTTCTTTAACCTTCCTGTTGTAGTATCTTGAAGTTATCAAACGCATGCGCGCCTGAACTTGTTCCGAGTTCCGTCTTCTCTTGTCTGCTAGATCCAGGTCCAGGCGCATTTCCGCCTCATTTGCTTGAGGATCGAAGTTAGTTGTGCGGTATGACGAGACAACAATCTCAATGGGGGCTACTGCCTCCGTTCCGTACACCAAGCTGAATGGATTTTCGCCTGTCGCCTCCTTTGGTGTTGTTCGTACCGACCACAGCACACTGCTGAGTTCTTCTGCCCATCCACCCTTTAGCGCATGGACTCTCTTTTTAAGACCATCCAAAACAATCTTATTGGCGTATTCTACTTGTCCGTTAGTTTGTGCATGACGCACTGACGCGAAGTGGTGGTCTATGTTAAACCTTTCGCAAAATGTCTTCAACCTGGCACTCTTGAACTGTGGTCCATTGTCACTGATAAGCACCTTTGGGACACCATAACACGAGATAATGTGATTTAGGATGAAATCCATTATTTGTGCGTCGGTTGTTCGCACCAACGCCTTAGCCTCAATCCACTTGGAGAAGTAGTCGATAGCTACCACGATGTATTTGGTTTGTCCTTTGGATCTTAGGAGTGGTCCTACCAGGTCAATGTCCCACTGCGCAAAAGGCCATGAACTTGCGATCGGACTTAGCTCTGCTGCGGGTGCAACTATGCTCCTTGAGTACTGTTCGCAAGAGTTGCACTGCGTGACTAGGTGTGTTGCTTGGTTTTTCATAGTTGGCCAATAGTAAGCCAGACTTAGAGCCTTGTGTACTAAGGACCTTGCTCCCTCGTGGCAGGCTGCTTGGCCTTCGTGTAGCTTTTTTAGTACTTTTTGGCCCTCTAGGAAGGTGATACACTTTAGATATGGGGTTGAAAATCCTTTCTTATATAGGTGACCTTCTATCAACGCGTAGTTGACAGCGAGCCTTTGAATCTTTTGCGCTTGGATTTTATCCTCAGGAAGCGTTTGATCCATGAGGTATGTCAGGATTGGTGTCATCCATGTTGGCTCCGAATCGATGTTTAATACTTCGAGTTGGTCAATCACTGATAGGATTCTGTTCTCCACAAAGTGTGTTTCCTTTCCTTGTTCATTGCCTTGTGCGAACTTGCTCAGGGCGTCCGCTTCTTGATTTTCTTCTCTTGGGACTGACGTTATGTCAAAGGTCTCAAAGCTTGTAATGAGGTCCTTTGCTTGTCCTAAGTACTTTTGCATGTTCTCTGATTTGGCCAAGTAGTCACCCTTGACCAGGTTGACGACAAGTTGCGAGTCGCACTTGACTCTTAGATGCTTGAAACCAACACCTTTTGCAATCCTTAGGCCTGTTATCAAGGCCTCATATTCTGCTCGTTGTTCGTTGCTCTAAATGTTAAGTTTAGAGCATACTTCAATGGATCTGACCCGTCAGGTGGTATTAGGAGGAATCCTGCACCCGATCCTCCTACATTTGAGGACCCGTCAGTGTACATTTGCCACACCTCAACATGCTCTTCGTTTCGTTGCGCTCCTTCTTGTGCGTCAGTCTCAGGAGTTATCCCTGTGAACTCTGCGATGAAGTCGGCTAACACTAGACCCTTAATTGTTGTTCGTGGGGCAAAGTGAATGCGGAATTCACTTAATTATACTGACCATTTTGTCAATTTTCCCGAAGGCTTTGACAGGATGTGCTTCAAGGGTTGGTCCGTCATGACTGTTATCTCGTGTGCATGGAAGTATGACCTCAGCTTTCTTGCTGCCACTATGAGAGCATATAAGTACTTATCTATTGGCATGTAGTTCACTTCGTACTTTTCCAGGATCTTGCTCACATAGTATACTGGGAGTTGGGTAGTCCCTTTTTGCTAGACAAACAGGTTTTGCTAGCGCTGGCAGCGTTCGCAAGTGTTGCTTCAATTGCTGGAAAGCTTCTTCGCATACGGGCGTCCACTCGAACTTCTTGTTTGCACGCAGAATTTCAAAGAAAGGGAGGGCCTTGTCTCATTCTGGAAAGAAACCTGTTCAAGGCAGCTAGATGGCCGTTCAACTGCTGAACCTCCTTGTGTTTCTTAGGAGACTCCATCTCTTCTATTGCCTTCACTTTCTCGGGGTTCGCCTCTATTCCTCTTTGACTAACCATGAAACCAGTATTTTCCCGGACTGTACGCCAAAGGCGCACTTTGTTGGGTTTAGGCGAACTTGGAACTCGCGCATCCTTTGGAATGTTGTGCGCAATTTGTCAGCGTGATTACGTATTTTCATCGACTTTACCACCATGTCGTCGATGTACGCCTCCATCGTTTTCCCGATCATATCGCCGAAAATTTATGTTAACCATACGCTGGTATGTTGCACCTGCGTTGATTAAACCAAAGGGCATCACCGTGTAGTTGTATATCTCACTGTCTGCATAGAATGCAGTGTGCGGTGCGTCATCTTTGAACATCGGGATTTGGTTGTATCCGGAGTATGCGTCCAACACAGTCATCAACTCGTGACCCGCGGTGGCGTCGACTAGCTGATCAATCCTTGGGAGAGGGTATGAATCTTTAGGGCATGCGTTATTGAGGTCCCTATAATCGATGCACATTCTCATCTTGCCATTGGACTTAGGCACCAGTACTGGATTCGCCACCCAAGTCTGGTACCGTGTGTTGGGATCAAAATGACGTAGCCTTGGAACTTCGAGTAGTGGACTTCTAAGTCTCGCCGGGAGCTAGCTCACTCAGGTATCTTTCTTGGTCTCGTGGACACTTAGTTTACTTTGGTGGCTTTGTGCTAGGCGAGGACCTGAAAAGAGGTGGGGATGGCCCCTGATTCCACTATGAAGCTTAAGTCAGTAATGGATATCGAGAGAATAATATAAAGTAATTGATAGATCTTAGAGTTTAAATAATGAAAGTGAGTTCCTATTTATAGGGAAAATGTTATCGACTTCGTGGGGCGGTTACCCTCTGGGAAGGGTTTTGTCCAGAGTCGGCTCAAGTAGGTGACAAGCAGGTCGCCAGCTCATCCTTCCTTAGTCAAGAAGGTTTCTTCCTTCAACAGTGGAAGCAGGTCGCCACATGTACCTTTCCTTAGGAGGAAGGTTTACTTCTAGGGCGGTAGGAGCAGGTCGCCACCTCTACTTTTCCTTAGGAGGAAGGTTTGCTTCTAGGGCGGTGGAAGCAGGTTGCCACCTGTACCTTAGGAGGAAGGTTTACTTCTGAAAGAGCTTTTAATGGTCGACTCGACTTACTTTTTTAAAATAGAGGTCTGGTAGCTTAGTCGCTTCTATCTTTATTAATCACGTTCTGAAAGTCGACTTCCTTAAAAGATGCTAGTCGACCTTTTACCTTTGTTTCACCATTCCAAACAAGGTTGGTCGTCGACTCGTCAATCTCGCCAATAAACGTACTTGGCTCTAATATTTGTCGTTTAATCGTAACCCAAAGCTTGCCCCCCGAGACTTAAGTCGCCAGCTTCATTTATGAAGAGGAGGTCTTGAGTCGAGTATAATTCTTGAACATGTTCGAGCGAGATTCCGTCTCTATTAGTTCACTTAACCTCGGTTGGATAGGCTAAAAGAGGATACCTTTCGTCGAGGCGAGATGCTGGTCCCTGTGGCTTTCCTGACCGTTGGTCTGGGAGAAGCTGGAGAGTCACCTCGATAAGCCCTTGACAGGTGCGAGGCAACGGTCATGTTGTCAGGGAATGACCCAATGAATGCCTGACCTCGGGAAAAATTCCTCGGGAAGTCAAGCGGTTAATACTTTTTAGTATAAATACTACCATTTACTCTTCATTTTTTTACTTCCTGCTCTCGTTTTTAGTCATCCTAGCGAATCAATATAGTGCTTTCTTCATTAACCCTAGCTCGCCTCGTCCCTGCGCTCCTGAAGAGAGAATTCTTGTTGGAATCGCCACTGCTGGTCATTCCGATCCGATTCGAGAAGCTTATTTCCTTCGATCCCTTTCTCAGACTCCCATGGCTGCTAAATTCCAACAAGGTAGGTCGCGAGGGTTCATCCCTTCTTTTCCTGAGTCTCCCAAAGAAAATAAATTGTCTGGTTCTGCTTTGGTAAAAGCCGCGACCCTAGGTAACCTGAGCGATCAAGAAGGCCCTCGTTATGCTGGTCCCCCTGGACAAGGATATAGGGCTAGGGATGGAGAGGTCCCAGTATATGCGGGCCAGATTGAGGCGAGACTCCGATTTCCTTTTTGCACAGAGTTGGATGAACTCTGTGAGCATTATGGGATATATCCTTGCCAGCTCACAGTCAATGCTATCCGCTTCTGGGTTGGTTTTCGGTGTTTGTGTGACGTCTATAATTGGACGTACACCCTTCAAGTCTTTAGATGCTTCTATCAATTGTTGAGAAGCAAGTCATTGATCTTTGGCTTCAAAGGTCGATGACCCTCTGACAAACTTTCTTGGAAATCGGCCAAGGAATTGGTGGTTGGGCTCAAGTCTTATAATGCAAATTGGAAGCATTATTACCTTTTCTGTCGAGAAGGCGTCACTTGGCCCATATCCCCTCCCCTTGGTGCTGATTGTCCCCCCGCTCTCCGTGGATTAACTCCTGAGGAAATCGCCACGGTCAGCCAGATTCACGCCGTCGTGACCTCAAAAGAGTTTGAACCGTGGAAATCTGTTGAAGATACAACAGAAGAGGCTCTTATTAAATCCTCAATTCGTCCTCGCATTGAAGATCCTCCTCTTGATTGGGTAACTTCTTTTTCATAGTAACTTTTTAAATTCTCTTCTGGTTTCATGTAGGTCTCTTTAAGAAGCTTTTTGATGCTCGTGGTCAGGCGGCAACAAGAGTGCCCTTGGAGGATTCTGCGCCGACTAGCTCTGAGGTCGCCTCTGAACAACCCTCCCTAGCGGGAGCTATCACTGAGGTTGCCCCCAATTCTGAGAAGGCGGAATCTGTGGAGGACATCATGAAGACTCCTCGCGTGAGGACCATGAGGACTGCCCACAGAGGTATTTCCAAGCCTAACAAAATGGCGCATGTGGTCGACGCCACTCCTATCTCAGAGTTCTAGGAGACGGCTTCCTTAGACGTTCCCGTCGTTTCTATCTCCCCAACTCCCAAAGGTAGAAACTTTTCCGTTCTCGATTTTATCTTTGTTTGGATTTCCTTACTTTTTCTAACTTCTTTTCCTCTTGTAGAAGTCGCCCCGGAGGAAGGGGGTCGTGGTGAAGCTTCTAGCTCCCAAGCCGTAACTGGCTTGAAGTTTGAAGGTCCTCCATTTTCCTGGAAGATGCTTCATACTGCCCCCGAGTCATCCTCGGGTGTCGCCAACTGGGATCCCTTGGTTTCTTTGAAGGGTTATCAGTTGAAGGAGGGACACTCCATCGCCAATAGGGAGTTATACCTCCATCTTATAAATGGCTCCATTCCTCCTCGAGATCGCCCTCGCATTCCTGTGGAATGTATTGATGAGACTGCTCGCATGTTTCTACATCGGCAGGCCAAGGTAGAATTTTATCCTCCTCATAATCTCGATTTATCTAAAATCGCTTCCGTACTTATCTTGCTATGCTTTCAGGCCACCCGCGATTTTTTACAAGTCGGTCAGCTGCTCATCGACTTGGGTGAAGAAGTTTCCTCTTTAAAGGGGAAGCTCGCCTCAGTGGAGTTGGAGGCAGAAGAGGTGCCACGCCTCCGAGGAGAAAATACCTGTCTGGAAGACGAATTTCGTCGTCTGAAGGAGGACTTCGCCATTATGGCCAAAGATCTCGCCTCCCTGGAGGACACTATAAGGGCCTCCGCTAATATGATCGAAGAATTCGCCTTTCTGAAGGATACAGTGAGGGCCTCCATGACTCTTGGAACATTGATTGATGATGCTCGTCGTACCTCCGCCGCTTTTTTAAGGGCCTTTTCTTGCCAAGGTGGCTTCTCATCAATAGGAGATCGCTTTGTTGAAAGCGGAGATAGAGGAGCACAAGAAGTCTGCCCCCGAGATCATTGCTGACTATAAGGCTAGTGTTGATTTTCAAATCGATGTCGCCATGGCCAGTGGGCAGATGCTTCTTTCCAGCTTTGCCTCTGTGGTGGCGGATATCAGGGCCATGGACCCTAGTTTTGATTTCTCGAAGGTGGGGATCCTTCGAGATTACTTAGCGGAGGAGGCTTGGAGTAGGAAAGACACCGTATAGATTTACTTTTTCTTTTCCCATCTCTTTGTAATCCCGACTTGATGTAATCAGTATTTATTATTGATAGAAGGGAGCCTTCTTTTTGGCAATTCTCGTGCATTCATCTTTACTGTCAATCATTCTTGTGATAAATTTACCCAAGATCAGAATTCACCTTTTCAAGAATAAGGCTCTTTATCAATTTTATAGAGCGAAACGTTTAAACTCTATATAATCGATAATTAATATTTAAGGAGGATTTTATCCTTAGAAAATCAAACCTGTCTTCTGAGTCATCGATCCCTCTGAGTGATTTGGTTGATATCAGATTTCGGATGATCGATATATGACTTTGAGAAGATCAACTTATAGTACTTCTTCTTCAAGTAGTCGACCGATTTGAGTGATTTAGTTGATATCAGATCTTTGACGGTCGACTCTTGATTCGACATTAGTTCTTCAATACTTAACCTCTTTCGAGTAGTCGACCGATCTGAGTGATTTAGTAGATATCAGATCTTTGATGGTCGCTCTCGATTTGGAAAAATCTCTTCCTCGACGCCAACTCTTCATCAACCAATTGTGAGTGATTTAGATGATATCAATATGTTGATAGTCGATTCTTTGAGTATTTTGACGGAAGAACTCGGAATTCTTGAAACAAAAGGGGCCTTAAGAGGCTCTATATTTATTTATCCTTCCTGAGTTTTACACAAAAAGCATCATTAGACAAACATTAGCCTTAAAAGATAAACAAAATTGCTTTCTTAATTAGGAGTGGTTTTTATGACTCCTCTTTGATTGCGACGCCGCATTGAGCTGACGTAGCATCGTCGGAAGGGGGTTTGATCTCCTCTTACTTCCCCTATCCCCTGTGGTGTCGGAAATCTCATTACTTGATGAGCAATTGACGGGATTATACGATGGGGATTGAGAGTAGTTCTTCCGATGATGGCGTTATATGAGGAGGCGGCGTCGACGACCACAAAAAGCACCTCAATTTTAAGGTTCATTTTTCCCTTTCCCAGAATCATTGGCAGCTTGATGGCTCCCATTGGATAGGTAGCTCTTCCGGCGAATCATATGAGGGGAAAGTCGACGTTGAGGAGATTTCTTCTAGTTAGCCCCAAATTTTGGAAGGCTTCGTAAAAGAGTATGTCCGTCGAGCTTCCACTGTCGATGAGAATCCTCTTTACTTCATACTCTGTTAGTGTGGCAGTGATGACTAAGGCGTCATCATGAGGATGAGTAACCATCATTAAGTGAAGCTTATGGTTATCGGGTCGATTTCCTCCTGTCTCCTGCCTTCATCCTCATGCGATGTTCGAGCAGCATAGACTTCTCGGGCGAGGCTGGTTTCTCCTCCAGAAGCAAATCCTCCGGCGATGACATTTATCGTTCCTCGTTGAGTCGGGGTTGGATTGTTATGGGGGGAGATCGAGAATTCCTTTGAGGGCTACGACTTCATTTTCTGGGCGCTTTGGAGGGTTTTTCGATAAACTTTAACAGTTTACCTCTTCGAATTAGCGCCTCAATGTCGTGTTTCAGAGCAACACATTCGTTCGTGTCGTGCCCTTGAAATCGATGGTAACGAAAATAGTCGTTCATCTGAGATCCCATCGGGCTTTTCCTGACTAGAGGGGGATCATCTAGTCTAAGTTTCTCCATCTCTTGAAGCACCACAGATATATTATGTGTGAGTGGAGTGAATTTTGCGGAATAAGGATTAGGGTCCTTCTTCATTCCCAGGCGATTTCCTTGTCCGAAAGTTCCCTCTCGTCTTTCTTCTCTCTTGGATAGTCGAGAAACGGAACTTTCTTCGGCCTTGGTTGGAGTATTCAGCCTCTTGACTTCCATGGGCGATCTTTCATGTGACCTCTCCAAGTCGATGTACTTCTTAACCTTGATGGCGAAGGCATCAATCTTTCGTACTGGCTTCATCACCATGCTATCCTTCAAGGCTTGACTTTGTACCCTGAGACCCCTCCAGAAGGTCCTGATCAACTCGCCATCAGTGGCGTCTTCATTCAGCTGCTGAAGTATCTTATGGTATCTAGTGTAATAATTGGCTAAGGTTTCATCAGGACCTTGCTCAATTTTATCCAGAAAATCCATACTCTTGAGGCGTTGTCTTTGGCCTATATGACCCTCTATAAACTTGGCCTTCAACTCTTCCCATGAATCAATCGAGTTATCTGGAAGACGATAGAACCAGGTAGACGCCTCTTCCTTCAGAGTTGTGGGGAAGAGCGCCGCATAGTGGTGCGGTGTTGCCCCTCTTCCTAGGAGGGAAGAGTTATGGGCGTTGATATGGCGAACTGGGTATCCCTCGCCTGTGTAGTCCTCGATGTTTCTCGCAAAGACATGCGGAGGGACTCGAGTATTGAATAAACTCTTGGAGAAAGGGTGAGAAGTGTGGTCGCGAACGACAAGTAGATCACTCGCTCCTCTTCTTTTCTTCTCCAGTAATTCTTCTACCTGTCCTATAGTGAATAGGACAGGGCTTTTGCTCGGCATTTCGCCCTCTGGCGTTTTTGGGGCCTTCCCCGGGAGATCCTTTTCCATGATCTTCACACTGGAAGCCACCTCTTCCTTTTGGGAGACTTCTCGAGTGGGTTCCTTTTTGTCAGGAACCATTCCTGCCTGGGCTTGTTTCCAGAAGGCTATGAAGGCCGCCATTATCTACTGAGGGACGGTTCTCGCCTCTTCCATATTTGGTAGTGACTTAGAATGGCTGAGATTCTCTTCGCCACCAGTACCATTAGCTTGGGGCACTGGCGGGTCTTCTTCTGGTGTGGATCTTGAGGTGGTGGGACTTGCTTGAGTGTTTCCCATCTCCTCAACCGCAGGGTTTGGCATCTTGTTCTTCTCGGAGGCCATGACTTTTTTATCCGGTTCCGACAGACGGCGCCAAATGTTGGGATCAAAATTACGTGGCCTTGGAACTTTGAGTAGTGGACTTCTAAGTCTTCCCGGGAGCTAGCTCGCTCAGGTATCATTCTTGGTCGCGAGGACACTTAGTTTCCTTTGGTGTCTTTGTGCTAGGCGAGGACCTGAAAAGAGGTGGGGATGGCACCTGATTCTACTCCGAAGCTTAAGTCAGTAATGGATATCGAGAGAATAATATATAGTAATTGATAGATCTTAGAGTTTAAATAATGAAAGTGAGTTCCTATTTATAGGGAAAATGTTACCGACTTCGTGGGGAGGTTACCCTCTGGGGAGGGTTTTTTCCAGGGTCGGCTCAAGTAGGTGACAAGCAGGTCGCCAGCTCATCCTTCCTTAGTAAAGAAGGTTTCTTCCTTCAACAGTGGAAGCAGGTCGCCACCTGTACCTTTCCTTAGGAGAAAGGTTTACTTCTAGGGCGGTGGGAGCAGGTCGCCACCTGTACTTTTCCTTAGGAGGAAGGTTTACTTCTAGGGCGGTGGAATCAGGTTGCCACATGTACCTTAGGAGGAAGGTTTACTTCTGAAAGAGCTTTTAATGGTCGGCTTGACTTACTCTTTAAAATAGAGGTCTGGTAGTTTAGTCGCTTCTATCTTTATTAATCACGTTCTGAAAGTCGACTTCCTCAAAAGATGCTAGTCGACCTTTTACCTTTGTTTCACCATTCCAAACAAGGTTGGTCGTCGACTCGTCAATCTCGTCAATAAACGTACTTGGCTCTAATCTTTTTCGTTTAATCGTAACCCAACACCGTGATTCTTCAATAAAGCCTGCGTCAAGTAGCTTTCCTACTTCTTCTCGGATTGCTAACTTCTTGTCACCTCCCAATGGTCGCAGTCTCTGTGCCACGGCTCTGGTTCCAGGTTTTATGTTGAGCTTGTGGGAGATCACGTCTGCGCTTATTCCAGGCATGTCTCTTTGAGACTATGCGAACAACTCCTTGTACTCCACTAAGAGTGCTGTGATCTCTATTATTTCGTCTTCTGACAGTGACGCGCCCACTCGGACCATTCTATCTAGTTCTTCAATATTGACTTCGCGTAGTTCTTCAACTGGTGCTGGACGAGCACAATCCTTCATTGGGTCCTCATCAATGGTGGGTACTCCACTGTTGTCTATCTTGACATTATGTTGAAGTGCTACATTGTAGTAGTCTTTTGACAACTGCTAGCTTCCCCTTACTTCTCTGATCCCGTCTACTGTTGGGAAATTAACCTTCTGGTGTGCTGTCAACGCTATCATTGCCCACGCATTCATAGTTGTGTATCCTAGAATGCCATTGTATGCGTCGAGTTTGTCCACTACCACGAACAGTACGTCTATCTGGAGTTGCTGCCTGCCCATATCCAAAATGACTGGTAGCGTTATTGTTCCTAGTGGATAGCTTGCATCTCCCATGAATCCCACTAGTGGTCTGTTCATTTCTTTAACACACTTCTTCCTTCTTAGAGCCAGGACTATAGCCTTCGTGATGATGTTTGGCGAACTTCCGACATCTACCAATATGCGTTTGATATCCATGTCGTCGATTTTCATAGTTATGACTTGGGCGTCGTTATGTGGGTACACAATGTGCTCCTTGTCTCTTGCTGAAAAGCCAATGACATCTTCCGTGACGACATCTTCTTGTTGGTTCTCTTCAGGCTTTTGCACCATCTGTGAGGCGTACGCTTCTCGTGCGTATGATAACTCGCCTCCCGCGCCAAAGCCTCCATGAATCACATGTACGTTTTCCATCTTGCTATCGCTGGGCAGCGACTGCTTGTTTGTTCGAATCTCCCTGACGGCGCCAAATGTTTCGTCCGAACCTGCTTGATGTAACGGACTCGGCGAATCTTCAACTTGATCGTTGTGTTCGGTCCTTCAACTTGCGCTCCTGACTTCACGCTCGTCGTCCAAACTGCACACAGGGGCAGTAACCAGCACGGGGGGGGGGGTGGTGTCGGTTGAGCCGTCTCCGATGCTTAAATGAGAATTCTAGAGAGAGAAATCTAGAGAGAAGTTAGAGTTTCTAAGCCAACTCAAGTGAATGTAAAGTATGAAATGGGTGGCCTAGGTCCCTATTTATAAGCAACCTTAGAACCGATCCCGGTTTTTGTGCGGTTCGACGCCGGTTTAAAGGAAAGTGTGAACCGTCGTCAGGTTTGATCAAGATTGGCTATTAGAAAACTCTAACTTGGTGTGAGGACACAAATGGAACACGCGCGCTGCAGAAGACGACTCGGATCACGTCGGGTTCGGACGATCCCGACGCGATTCGGGTTGTTTAGGGCAATCCGGAAGTCCGGTCCAGACGCGCGTGTCACGCACTACACCAGAACATGTTTTTTGTGGCTACTAGAAAGGTCACAAAAGACATTAAAACAGTCACAGAATAAATCAGTGACCAAAAAAACGTTTGTCACAGGGTGGTCACAGTAGATAAGGTTGCTAAATGAAATAGTGACCAATTGAAAAACTAGCTACTAAATAAAGCAGGAATTTGTGACTACGTCAAAGAGTCACTCCCTAGGCCCATCCCGTTACGTAATGTCCGGACTCTCGTGTTCGAACCACATGAGAGTCAGCGCTCTCAACCACTAGACCACAACTGCTGGTGGTATATTAAAGATGGAAGCAATACATATATCTATATAATTTTTTTAAAAAAAATATTTTTTATGTATTTTTTATTTATTAGTTTTCTAATTATAACTCATAAAATAAAATATTAAATAGTGAATGGTTTACAAATTACTCTCAGATACTTCCTACTTTGAAGTACTCATAATTATTATATATATAAATATCAATACATGTATAAAATTATGTACATTAATAAGAGACCACTCCTAAATAAGATCTATATATAATTTTACAACATATAACTCCAAATAAATGGTACAAAATATATGCAAAATTATTTTGATACAATATACACATGTTAAAGGAAGTAGGCGACATTGTCAATAAGTATAAATGATTCTGTATGTCCCTCCTGAATTTATATGCATCTTACTAGATAGAATCCTGCAAAACAATGAAGAACATGACGACGATGGCATGCATGGTAGTCGTGAAACCCGACATGTCGGTTTTTTATTCAAATTAACACTTAGATATGCTAGATAGATCACGTCGGGATCCAAGGGATAGAGAAAACTGGATATATTACCTATGGAGGTACTGCGGAAGCCAATGACTGTCGCTACCATCACCTTCCAATTATATAAATTCCAATGTATGCACCCTCATAATTGAATTCTTAGATAGATTGATCGAGAAATTCAGAGAGGAAAAAGAGGGAACTGCAAAAATACATGGAGGAGATTGATGAAGATCAACTAGAGATTCTAGTGTTTTAAGGAAGATGAAAAGAGCTTTCACTTACACATGCATAAGGAATAGATGAAGACTTCAACTGCTAGGGAGCTCCCATCTTGTGCGATGGCCTCGGCCCACTTATCACGAGATTTGTGAGAAATTAAAGGGAGATTGAATAATTGAGATAACTATAATAATAGTTATTTGAGATATTTAAGGAAAATTTTAGGTCAGATTATTATTAACCGTGAGATAAAGATGGACTGGTCAATCATCTAAGATATAAAAAAACAGTTTTTATTTATTTTATATATTTAATTGCTAGCTAATTTGTAAATAATTTATCTTATGTTCGGCCAAAATAATAATAATAACTTATTTTCTATTAATTAATTGCTTGTTTATTAGTAGCACTTTTTTTTTCAAATATATTCTTCTACTACTAAATAACTATAATTATTATATCATAAAATACATAAAATAAATTATCAGTGATAAACTATATTATTATTGCTTAGAGATTAGTTATTGTTAAAATAGAAACTATTTCTCCAAACCAAAGTTATATGCCCTATAATATTTGTGAAAATAAATAAAACTATCAACTTAAATTAAACTAATTTTAAATATTTGATAACAAAACAAAATGGTGTAATATACACATATCGAATGGTAGGAATAAAACGAACTAATATTTTAACGTTATTTACAATTTTCTAACTAGATGAAAATCATCACATATTATATTTAGCAGTGGTACATGTCCAAACTAATATTTAGTAACTAAAACCTTCAATTATCGCCATGTGTTTAGCTAGTACATACATGTTTCACTTTGCTTTGGACACAAATTGGTTGTGATTAGCAATTAAATATTAGTTCATCACTAAATAGTTTCACGAATATATGATTTGTGACTAAATTCATATGTAGCTACTAAAAAATTAAATTTTAGTGACTAATTATATTATGGTCACAAAATATTCATCACTAAAAATATGTTTATTTGTAGTGGCGTCCGGTCCGGACGCGCGTGTCGCGTCCGGACCGTTTTAAACCTCGGGAGCGTTTTTTTTCTATTTATGTGATTTTTACGTGTTTGCGAAGTTCGGAATGTAAATACAAACCCGAATTGGACATATATCCATCAACTACTTTTTTTTCTTTAAATAAAAATGAGATTTCAGTCACTATTTTCAATAGGTGAACGGAAAAATATATACAATCAACAATATCAATACACACTTGTATATCATTATGTTATTTAACTTAAATTTAATATTTATAATTTCAATTTATTATTGTTGTTGGTCTATTATTAGTAAAAAAACGTAATCAATGTATTTTTACATTTGGCAAGGTTTAAGTGATTGAAATCAATCTTTGGGCGATGATAATTTAAAAAAAAAAAATCACTCCATTTATTTTATATTTTATTTTGCAAAAGATTGAAAAATTGTAGGTATTGAAATGGAAAAAAAACAGTATTTCTAAGTCAATCAAGGTAGAAACTTCAGAAAGCATATTAATTATTATTAAGAGCAAAAAGATGAAACCCTTACAAGATCTCCACCGATCATTAAAAAAAAAAAGTAAAAAGCCTTACAGATAAGTGTAATTAATAAACTATGCACCAAAGACAATGATGAATAAATCCAACGTATGATTTAGATAAGTAACCTGCGTTGTTTAACTTTCACGTTCAATCCAAATCATAATGGTCTACAATTACTGGAAAAAATGAAGAGGAAAATGACTATCAACAATGAATGAGCTAGTAGGAAATGAGTGCTCCTAGAAACCAACTGAAACCTTCTTCAATGACATTGAAATCAAAATTCAATTCACGCTGACCTTAAACTAAGCCCAAAAATATCAAACCTGAATTCGATAGAAGAACACATTTGTATTCTGATTTGAACAACGAAGTCAACAATAGACGACCTAGTTAGTAACTGAGGATCAGTATATATCCCTTCAAGAACTGCAGTGCCATCAGAAGCTTTCTGCCAAAAAAAAATAATGATCAGCGAAAATTACTATTGATCTATTTATCAAA
Organism: Clarkia xantiana subsp. parviflora; assembly: GCA_036873135.1. Classification (NCBI taxonomy): domain Eukaryota; kingdom Viridiplantae; phylum Streptophyta; class Magnoliopsida; order Myrtales; family Onagraceae; genus Clarkia; species Clarkia xantiana. Next base: position 9,133,781 of record JAPTYO010000012.1, on the reverse strand, counting down.
TTAGACGCATAAAAACTCATAACTACCTTAATTAAGCAAAAGAGAACAAAAAAGGAATATGACCTTAAACCTAAACGACCCCGTAAAATCATTTCCATCTTATTTCTTCTAGTTTGACTCGCATAGTCGACCTACAAAAACAAATTGAGTCCATGATATTGAAACTAAAATTCAATTAACAATGACCTTAAATTTAGTCCCAAAAAAATATCAAACCTGAATACGATAGAAGACCACCTTCGTACTTTTGAGAACAACTAAGTCAACAATAGACAAACTTGTTAGTAATTGAGCATCAGTACAGATCCCTTTGTTAGATTACGGGGAGTAATCACTACCGATACTTAAACAAAGTACATGCTGGTAATCGGAATTACGCAGCAGAAGATTCGCACATACCTTTAAGATGATCCGTAAACCCAGGATCTTCTCTGGAGGAAGTTCACGATCCTCCGGTCGGGACCCGTAAAGGTTCTTGTTAGAGAAGCCCTACGTGGTGCAAGCTCTACAACAAAGTCTCTGATCGATTCTTAGCACGGGGACAGATCTCTAGAGTGTTTGCTTGGAAAGCAAATTGGCACACCCTTGGTGAAGGTGTGTTCGGCCGAAACCTAGGTGGTGTGGGGTTGAGAGTATTTCTCTCTAAAAACACTCTAATGAGGGAATAATGATTAACCCTAAAAATCCAGGAGCAAAGTGGATAAAAGTCCACTTTGCCCACACCTAGGTTTCGGCCGGCCATGCATAGGGGAAACCCATAATTTGGGCCTCTCATGTCAATTGAGATTTGGGTCTGGCCCAATTACCCTAATGTGACATATACCTAATTTTCTTAGGTAAACTATACATATTATGGGCTACCAATTACGGTGCTCATCGTCATATGCTTACAGCTCCCACTCGCCGGAATGTGAGGGTGCCTGTTAATGTATTGTCGTCCAAATCTGCATCAACATTTCACTCATTCGATCTGCTCATTGCTTCCGAATACTTCATACGAGGTTTACCGTGCGACCGGCGGATACGACGGGCATCGTGCTATTCATATGTTAGGAGTATTCTAGCGCCCGCGGAACGTTGATTCCCTTTTCTCCAATCAACCTGTTATAAACAACATTTATATTGTACCGCGCTGTATCCTAGGTCAACTGTTAATTCTCCTTTTGCCTAGTTTCCACATAGGAACACTTCTCCAAGGCATCCGTACAAGTATTCACAACCTTCAATTAATATCTGGTTGGTGGCCACCTAGTGAATACAAGAGTCGGTGAATTACAGGTGAACTTGACCATCCCCATCGCTCATATCCTTAGTCAGACCCAACCAGTTTCCAAAGAGGTGGTCACTGGGCCTTTTTGTTCAGCAGTACACTCGTACGCCGGGAAGCGAGCATTGAGCCTGACCTTAGATATGAGTTCTGAGTCCGTGAGGATACTTTAGGTGCCTCTTCATAAGGCTCCTGGGATCAATCAGACGCTCGAGGTGAAGAAGTTTGCGCCCGCCAGAATCACGAGGATTCCTTCCTAGCACAACCGAGCTATGACCCCGTGGTCGAACGTGGCACACGCAGTATGAAGCACGCGTTGATAGCATACCTGAACCTTTTGGGTTGACAGGAAAGGGATATGTCAATCATGCTATCACAGATTCTCATTTGGCTCAGAATGTGGTTAAATGACGAACGAAGTTCATCACGGCGATATGCAAAACGAAGATCATGTCGAGTTACTTCGAAACTAGATAATCGTCTTGCTTAATCATGTTTATCCCCCCTGACTCTTAGCTAGTCTTGCTTGGTAGAGGCCTCCCTGCACCGCAAGACTACCGTACCTGTGAGACTAGGTAAGGCCTACATTCGACATAGTTTGGCAGAGGATTGCGTCCTCCTACGACTTAGTTTATAGACCGTAAATCTGATGTAATCAAAACATTATGACGTCGATTGATCATAAAATCAGTTGTAATTCTTCCGCTTACAAAATGTAACTTTCTAATATCAAAATGTTATCACAGATACATGTCATTTCTAAACCCTACGCAATCCAAGCAGTTTTACATGCTTTTCGAATATGTCCCTGCGTAGTGGTTTAGTTAATGGGTCCGCTATCATATTATCAATGGACAGGTATCCTATAGTGATTGTATTGTCTTCAACCATAGATTTAGCATAGAAATATTTCACATCAATGTGTTTAGTCCTACTATGGTACTTCAGATTCTTAAATGTCGCAATGGCTGCTTGATTGTCAGAGGAGACCTTCACAGGTTTATTCTCAACATCACCACCAAGCAGTGCAGTTAGAAACCTTTTGAGCCAGACCGCTTCTTGTGCATTCTTAGAGAGAGCTACGAATTCCGATTCCATCGTGGACAGCGCGACACATGTTTGCTTCTTGCTCGTCCATGAAATGGCGACATTAGCAAGGAGGAACACTCCCCTGTAGTGGACGTACAATCATCCGGATCACCACCATGGTCAGTGTCACTGTAACCGGTCAATTCTAACTTTTTACCCTCATAGCACAACGCGTAGTCGGCAGTACCTTTCAGATAACGAATTATTCGTTTTACAGCCTTTAAATATCGATAGCCAGTATCTGACTGGAAACATGCTACTAGGCCCACGGCGTAACAGATATCCGGACGGGTGCATTGCATGGCGTACATCAAACTACCGACCATGCTCAAATACTCCACACCCTTCATCTGTTCACGCTCTGCCAGGTTCTTGGGGCCGTCACGTTTTGACAGTGCGCACCCAAACACCACCGGCGTATCCAAGGGTTTTGCGTCCTGTAATCTGAATCTTTTTAACAGTTTGTTGATATAAGCTTCTTGAGATAGAGATGATTTCCGGGTAACCCGATCTCGGGCATTCTCAATGCATAATATACACGTGGCCTCTCCCATGTCCTTCATCTCAAATAAAGATGCCAACTAGGACTTTGATTTATTCATAAATCTCATGTCGTTTACAGCAATACGTTTGTCGTCCACTCATAAGGTTAAGATGACATACTTAGACCTGGAGGTCTTATAATACACGCATGGATCCTTGTGATAAACTCACAGATCCGTTTCCTACGATTTCCTCGTGGAATCTGCGGTACATTGCCGAGACGGCTATTTAAGACCGTAAATAGACCTTTGGAGTTTACAAACTTTACGTTTGTACCCCGGACCATTTTAGACTTGCGGGTAATCATTTTGGGACCGTTTAGTGGGTTTGACGTGTAGGCGGGGTCTGAATAATCATAAAACGAACCCGAATCGGACGTATACCCATCAATCCCCATAACCGAAACTAGGCATCATGTTTGATTAAAACGTTAAAATATCAAACCAATTCGCATTGTGTAGGTAATTTTAAAGTTAAAAAACATTTGGATTTTAAATTTGATACGACCCAATTTAGTCGACCCAGACCGGTCCGGTCAAACCAGTCTGGTTCTGTCAACCCGGTCCGACCGTTCCGGTCCAATTCGGTCCGTTCAGTTCGTCTTTACATGAATCGGGTCGGGTTTGGCCCGACCCATTAGACCACCTGGTCCGACCCTACCCGATCTGGGTCGGACCGATTGAGAAAACCGGGTCGGTTGACCCGACCCGTTTGAACCAGTGGAACCCGACCCGAACTGGTTCGGATCCCACAGGTTATCCGGGTTAGTCGACCCGACATGATTACGCATTTGGATATGCCACTAACCCTAGAGTTTCGGCCGAAATGTCACTTGTTGGCTAAGTATGGTTTTAAATCAGCTAAAAACTTAAATTAGTCCTCAAGTAACAATAAATATTATAGATATTATCCAATAAATATTTAATGCGCAATATATATATATAATTGATTAGATTCTATATTAGGGATAAAATCTATCAATAATATATTTTCTCAATCTTTTAGGCAAATATTTATCACCAAATATATCTATATCCCTAAATCATGCATCGAATAGATCGGTAATTAATGTCACAATTTAACTGTGACTGAAATAACCCTAGGGCCGGCCGAAAATTAAATTATTATTTTTAGACGGCGGCCACGCCGTGGCGGGGTGGCCTGGTTGTGGCCACCCAAGGCTGCACTGCGGCCCTAGGTTTAGGTGAGCAATTTCAAGATCAAATTTACCTCGAGTAAAAATCCAAAGTTCAATTTTGATTAAAAAAACATGTTTTAACAAAAATTAATAACACTGTTTTATCAAAAATCATGAACACCCTACACATGCTCTGATACCACTGATGGATTCTAGTGGATAAACGGTACATATCATAAACAATACATGCTTGGTAAACGAATTACGCAGCGGAAGAGTGCATATACCTATTTTGTCGATTATGTAATCTGTAGCCCAAGGAACGTCACGAGGTAGTTCACGATCTACCGGACGGTGTCCTACGGGAACTCTAATTAATGAGCAATCCACATGCATGGTCTCCACAGCAAAGCCTCTTTAATTTGGTTGCTGAATGGATCTCTAAGGTGAATTGCTTGTCACAATTCAGCACCTACTTTGGTGATGTAAGGTTCGGCCGAACTAGGTATATTTAGGGAGAGGGGAATTCTTTTCTGAACACTAAAGGGAGGGAATGACCAACTCCAAGAAACCCCTAACACGTCATATTTATAGAGGAGGTGAGCAAAACCCACATATGGTTGCTCACCTATTTCGGCCGAACCTAGCATGTTATTGGGCTGGCCCTTTTGGGGTCATGTATAACTCATAGGGATTTTGGTCTGACTCAAAATCTCTTATGTGTCATATCTCAATTCTGCTCAATATATTGGGCTTATAAGGTTTCCTATTACAACGACTAATTTACTCTAAATGCTAACATCGAGAACAATTAATCTCTTTCACTGGGTTTTCTAATAATATATAGGGTTAAGAACACAATAGAAGCCTGAATGTTTGCCCATGTTGCCAAAAGGGGTCTGAATTGAAAAAACGTATTATTTAGGGCCTGAATTTTGAGTTTTGTGTATAAGTGAGGTCTCCGTCTATTTTTTCTGTTAAAAGTGACGGAAAGTGGTCACATGCTTGACATGTGACCAAAAATAATTTGAAAACCCGAAAATGCCCTTTGAACAAAGTGTGTCTCTCATATGTTTGACCTAAAATGACGAAAATACCCTTTAAGCCACCACAGCTCCGGTGACCACACCACCCCGACTCCGGCGACCACCACCGACCTCCGGCGACCACCACCGGCCTCCGGCAACCACCACCGACCTCTGGCGACGACCGAAAAGCTCCGATCGGAGCTTTTTTGGCTCCGATCGGAGGCCGGTGGCGGTCGCCGGAGCCGGGTGGTGGTCGCCGGGCGGTGGCCGGAGCGTGGTGGCCTTAAGGGCATAATTAGTGTGTAGGGGTATTTTAGATATTTCACATTTTATTAATTAAATTGATAAATTGTATAATAATTACAAAAGAGTATTTTTGTCTTTTCACGTGGTTCTGTTAGATTTAACGGAAAATTTGGACGGAGACTTGAAAAAACACAAAACTCAAAATTCAGGCCCTTAATAATACGTTTTTTCAATTCAGACCCCTTTTGGCAACATGAGCAAACATTCAGGCCCCTATTGTGTTCTTAACCCTAATATATATATATAAACAAACATTAAAATAACTCGAACAAAGATATGATTGAGTTGAAGAAAATAATTCATATCCAATTAGGCAACTAATAAATATATGACAATAACATAACTTTAGTTACACGATTCTTCGTTGCTAACTATATTCCCCACTTCGAACATAAAGGGACAATAGTGGCCCAACTGCTGCCACCTGTTCTCACCAAATTCTTGATTACTATATTGCCTTACGTGTATCGCCCATCTATATTTCTCATCATCGCCTTTTTTTTTTTTTTGCCATATCATCATTGTAACTATTTGATAATCATATAAAAAATATAATATCAAACTCGATCATTTAGAAGAAAAAAATATATAGAAAAATAGTGCATAGGTTTGTAGGTTAATTACCAATTTGTTAGCACATTTTTCACCAGTCACACGGTTTGTTAGTCTAAGATTTTTTATGACTAGTTTGTTAGCTCATATTTCACAGTTCGGGCAGTTTATTAGCCCAAGTTTTTTTTTTTATTTGCCGGCGCGATATCTCAAGTTTTGACAGGCTAGACAATACGCGAGTTAGATTACATTTGACTGAAATGTACATTGTTCGGCACATATAGTTAAAAAAAAAAAATTGCTCTTCAAAAATGGAGACAATGAAGTGAGGTGCATTTTATTGGTTGGACGACTGACTGCCTCTGCCTGCATTAATTAATTAATCCTAGTGATATCTACTTTATTTTTATTCATCTTAATTAATTAATCCATTACATTGATCGATTCTTGTATGGTGAGGCAGTTGCGACATCAAGTGTGTGTGATCATGTGCGAGGTACCATATATAACGCACTGTATCTCATCTGCCTTTGCAATTTGCTGATATTGAGGTGGTTAAATATGTCAACTGATGCAGCTTGGCAAAAGGGGGAATCAGGATATCTTACTTAGCTTTGAAACTAAATATAAATAAATTATTAAAAGTTGGCATTTCTATTATTTCTTTTAGGGTTTGTCTTATTTTTATGTACGTCAAAGATAATAAAAACTGTAATCTGATTAGTACATTGTCCGGCTAATTACAATTGGGTTAGCGAACTGGTTAAAAAAAAAAACTTGTGCTTACGAACTGGTAAAAAAAAAACTAAAGCTATTGAGTATTTCGACATTAATCTTTTAGACTAGCAAATCGGTAATCAACCCTAATATGTATTTTATATATATGTTTAGAAATATATTTACCTGGACTGTAATGAAAATTTTGTGAATCTATTCCTTTATATATATAAAAGTCAAGTTAGTTTGAGCCGACTCAAACAAAATAAATTACACATTTTACCATTTGTATTTTTAAACCCCAACCGTTTCATTGCTTCTCCGTAGGGTTCCATTCAAGATCCAAACGCCACTGTTGATCACTTTTGATCATTGCCATTAATACCTTATAAACTGAAGCCTACCAAAAATGATCATACGTATAAACGGTGTTCCTCTTCCCAATTTCAAGATTTTCATTCATCCCACATTTTCATATTCAAAACTACGTATCCATTCCACCATCAGGCAGTTCTCCTCATAAAGCATATCACAACCGACGGAACATTTTCAAACCCTTCTCTCCATATACTTACCAAGATTTGCAGCATCCCACGCGTAACCATCAAATGTCTTATTGTATTCGATGATACCGTTATTAAAGTACAGTGCATGACGGTGACATGTGGCGCAACAGGAGTGAGTTTCTAAATTATAATAATCGTCACTCTGTTGCCGCTACTATGTGGCAGATTTCCGGTCACTCTCATGATGGAGAACTTTTCTGATTAATCCCCAAATCGGGATAGCGGTTTGTCATGGCAGGATGCTTCATTATCGAGAAAAGTCTGACAATGGTACAAAAACATTTGTTTTCTAGAGTTAAAAATGTGTTTGTTCTTGTAGAATTCATTCATTCTCATTCCATGTTATTTTACTATTGCATCTATACAATCTAATTCTGTTAGAAATAATTAAAATAACCTCTCAATAATTAAGTTTTATTATTAGCTAAATAATTGATAAGTTTTAGTTATGATTAGAATTATTATCATGATTAGAATTTATTAGAATGGGGAGTTTTTGTAATGTAAAATCCTATATAAAGGATGTGATGATGAATGTAGCATATAACTAAAGCAACTCAAATAAATATAAAGTATTTCTATACAATTGAGAGTGTGGGTTCCAACATCTGGTATCAGAGCCAGTTTAGCGAGGTTAGCCAGATTGGTCTGAGAGTCTAGAGAGTTCAGTGACGTGAGAGTAGTTTGAGTGATCCGAGAGAGACGATGGCTTCCACAAGTAATGGGTCGTTCCAACCCCAACTTCCCAAGTTTGATGGGAAACACTTCGAGCATTGGAAGATCCAGATGGAGGTACTTTTTGGGTACCAGGAGCTTATGGAGATCGTTGAGGAGGGATTCACAGAGCCAACTACTACCGTGGGAATGTCACAGGAGGAGCTGAGGACGCTGCGGGAAAACCGTAAGAAAGATCGTAAAGCGTTATTTTACATCTTTCAAGCGTTGGACTCGACCATGTTTGAGAAGGTGGCGACCGCACAAACCGCAAAGGAGGCGTGGGATTCTCTTGTAAAGTCATACAAAGGTGTCGAGAGAGTTCAGAAGGTTCGTCTCCAGGTGTTGCGAAGACAGTTCGAGCTATGTCAGATGGAGAGCTCAGAGTCGGTATCTGATTATTTCTCGAGGGCATTAGCTCTTGTCAACCAAATGAAGAGCAATGGCGAGACAATAACAGATCAACAGATTGTTGAGAAAGTTCTTCGCTCACTTACCTTGAAGTTTGAGTATATCATGACGGCAATCGAAGAATCCAAAGATTTGTCTACTATGACGGTGGATGAGTTAATGGGTTCTCTCCAAGTGCACGAGCAACGAATCAAGGAGAAATCAGGAAAAACCGACGAGGAAGCTTTGCAAAGTCAATTGACGTTGCAAGACGATAAAGAGCAGCAATCCAGCTACTCTAATTGGAAGGGAGGAAATTCTAAGACTAAAGGTCGTAAAGATCATAGGTCTGGAAAAAGAAGAGACTTGTCCCAGATTCAATGTTTCAACTGCAAGAAGTTTGGTCATTTCCAGTCGCAGTGTAAGAGTTTGAAAAAGGAAGGTAAGACTCATTATGCTAAAGCCGCAATGGCAGCTGATAGTGGTGACGAGATGGAGAAAGCTTTGTTGCTGACGTGTGATGTTGCGGTGGAAGACCAAAAGAATATTTGGTTTTTGGACACTGGGTGTAGCAATCATATGTGTGGACAGAAAGAGCTATTCTCGTCGTTGGATGAGTCTGTCAGATCAGAGGTGAAGTTCGGGAACAATGCGAGAATTCCTGTCACGGGAAAAGGACACATCCTCATCAACGCTAAGGATGGGTCTAAACAACGTATTGCAGACGTGTATTATGTTCCAGGGCTCCACCAGAACCTTCTCAGTATGGGACAATTGTCTGAACGAGGCTACGATATGCAGATTCATGGCGGGATCTGTACCATTAAAGATAGCCAACATCGCTTGATTGCAAGGGTAAAGATGTCCCCAAATCGTCTTTTTCCTTTGCATATCAAGTATGTTAATTCTTGTTTAAGTTCCTCCGTTGAAGATTCCTCATGGTTGTGGCACAAGCGGTTTGGCCATGTGAATTTTGATAGCCTAGAGCTATTAACCCGAAAGAAGATGGTGTCCGGCTTACCTAAGATTTCTTGTCCGAATAATGTGTGTGAGACATGTGTTATCAGGAAGAAGTGTAGGGAATCGTTTCCGTCAGGTCAGTCATGGAGGGCGACAAGGTCATTGGAGCTAATTCACTCTGATATTTGTGGGCCGCTTGAGGTACCTTCCAACCGGGGGTATAAGTATTTCCTGACTTTTATCGACGATTTCAGCCGAAAAACTTGGGTTTACTTCTTGAAACACAAGTCAGAGACAATTGATGTTTTCAAGGATTTCAAAGCCTATGTTGAGACACGGAGTGGGCGCCGAGTAAAAACTCTGAGGACAGACCAAGGCACAGAGTATCTGGCGGGTGATAGATTCTTCAAGAAAGCGGGAATCAAGCACCAGTTGACAACAAGGTACACGCCTCAACAGAACGGTGTTGCTGAGAGGAAGAATCGAACCATCATGGATATGGTCCGCTGCATGTTACGCGCTAAGAACATGCCGAAGCAGTTCTGGGCAGAGGCAGTTGCATGTGCAGTTCATGTATTGAACAGATGTCCGACGAAAGGACTCCAGATGAAGACTCCATTCGAGGTATGGACAAGACGGGTTCCTTCCGTTTCGTATTTACGGGTGTTCGGTTGTATAGCGTATGCACATGTGCCTAAAGAGCTTAGAAAGAAGCTTGACGATAAGAGCCAAAAGTGTATCTTTATTGGCTATAGTAATGCGACCAAGGGTTATCGGTTGTTTGATCCGGTGACAGAGAAAGTGATTGTTAGCAGAGATGTCACCTTTGATGAACAAGGTGAATGGGATTGGAGTGTTGAGAGTAAGAGGTCTTTTGACTTCTACCCTGTAGAGGAGGAAGAAGCTGCTCCAGTCTCCGCAGAGCAATCAAGTGAAGGTCCATTACTTGAACCAGCTCCAGAAGCATCTTCTCAACGACCTCAGCGACAACGAGTTTTACCAGCTCGTTTGCAAGATTATGTTTTGTCTAAGGACACAGATGCATCAGATGAAGAAATTATAAATTTTGCCTTGTTTGCTGATTGTGATCCACAGACATATGTTCAAGCCTCACAGGATGAGATGTGGGTCCAGGCGATGGATGAGGAGATTCATGCAATTGAGAAGAATGACACATGGGAGCTGACGACTCTTCCAGAAGGCAAGAAGCAAATTGGTCTAAAATGGGTGTACAAGACCAAGTACAAGCCTAATGGAGATATTGACAAGCTAAAGGCTCGTCTGGTGGTCAAAGGTTACAAGCAGAAGCCAGGGATTGACTATTTTGAGGTGTTCGCGCCAGTTGCCCGGTTAGACACTATCCGGATGATTATTGCTCTTGCAGCACAGAGAAACTGGAGGATACACCAGATGGATGTCAAGTCCGCATTTCTAAATGGCGTACTTGAAGAGGAGGTATATGTGGACCAGCCAGAAGGTTATGTCAGAAGAGGACATGAAGGAAAAGTCTACAAGTTGAAGAAAGCTCTGTACGGGCTTAAACAAGCACCAAGGGCATGGTACACCAGGATCGACGCTTATTTCCAAGGTCATGGATTCGTCAAGTGTCCTTCCGAGCATACATTGTATGTGAAGGTTAATGAAGCTGGTGAGATGCTCATTGTGTGTTTGTATGTTGATGACCTCATTTTTACTGGTGATAGTCGTGAGATGATCCAAGACTTCAGGGAGGCCATGATCCGAGAATTCGAGATGACAGACATGGGGCTTATGTCTTATTTTTTGGGTCTTGAAGTTACTCAATCAGATGACGGTATCTTCATATCCCAGAAGAAGTATGCGAAGGATATTCTCGAGAAGTTCAAGATGGCTAATTGCAACCCGATCCGTACTCCAATGGAAGAAAGATCGAGTTTGACAAAAGAAGGAAGCGGTGCTGAAGTGAATCCGACATATTACAAGAGGATAGTAGGTTGTCTACGATATTTGACTTCTACTAGACCAGATATTGTATATAGTGTTGGGATTATCAGCAGGTTCATGGAGTCTCCACGACAATCTCATTTGCAAGCAGCAAAGAGAATTCTGAGGTATATCAAAGGTACGATTGATGACGGCATATTCTATTCAGCATCAGAAGAATTTCAGCTGGTGGGATATACAGACAGTGATTGGGCAGGTGACACCCGGGAGAGGAAGAGCACTTCCGGTTATGCCTTTCACTTGGGATCAGGAGTTTTCTCTTGGTCTTCGAAGAAGCAACAGGTGGTTGCTCTGTCAACTACTGAAGCAGAATATATAGCGGCAGCATATTGTGCTACTCAGGCAGCTTGGTTGCGTCAGATGCTTGTAGAGTTACACCACAAGCAGGAGCATCCAACGAGCATCAAGTGTGACAATCAGTCAGCAATTGCTCTGTCGAAGAATCCTGTCTTTCATGGAAGGAGTAAGCACATCGACATCAAGTATCACTACATCAGGGATTTGGTGAAGGATGGCGAGATTGCGCTGGAATACTGCAAAAGCGAAGAGCAAGTTGCTGACATATTCACGAAGCCGTTGAAGGCCGACATTTTCCTTAAGCTGAAAGGAATGTTGGGCATGAAATAAGTTGACGAGGTTAATTTAAGGGAGGCTGTTAGAAATAATTAAAATAACCTCTCAATAATTAAGTTTTATTATTAGCTAAATAATTGATAAGTTTTAGTTATGATTAGAATTATTATCATGATTAGAATTTATTAGAATGGGGAGTTTTTGTAATGTAAAATCCTATATAAAGGATGTGATGATGAATGTAGCATATAACTAAAGCAACTCAAATAAATATAAAGTATTTCTATACAAATGAGAGTGTGGGTTCCAACAAATTCACTATCTAAACTTTTGTTGAGTTGTACTTTTGGTTACTCCTATAGAGTGAGTCATTTTCATATATCTAAACGGCCATGTGTCATTTTGGACGTATCCTCCGTTTTTTTATTATCATCTATTTCTACTACTCTTTGAGATATTTCTTTCATTAGTACCTACTTCAACTTGGCGCTACCATTTACTTGTGGGTTGTACGTAAGGCTGGTTTTTGTCATGGGTTTCAACAGTACTGTTTAATGATGTTAATCATGATTATATTTTGTGGTGTACGTGTAACTCTTTGAAGCCTATTGGACCACTTAATTTTTGTCACATTGAATTATATAAAAAAAAAATATTGTTCTGTCTTAGAGAACCCATGTAATTTTCAGATTTATATATGATCAATCTCTAGAATTGGCATCATATGTTTAATCAATTTGTTACGCAACAATTATTTTGTTATCTATAAATAAGTCATGTTGCATATGCAAAACTGATCATATTATATTTATTCCACATATTATTCTGTTTTAACTTATGTAATGTGTATCAACAAGTCCTAATGTGTTCCGTGCCTGCAACGTACAAACATGTCAATTATGCCTATCATTTATTAAAACACTTTACGAATTCTTTTTACTTATTTAATAATCTACGTATATGTTTTGAGAATATTTAAATTACATTCAACAACAATATATACGTCAAGTTATATTACCGATTATTGCGCGTCGCAAATATCACTAGTAATATTTATAAGGAAAAAATAGACATTATGTCAAAATCAATCAAACATTTGTTTTTCTAATAATATTCCTAAAGTATATAACTCATAAAACCCCTATTTTGAATGTTTGAAATTGAGTTTGTAGAGTGATAGTAATATATAATATATGTGTGGTTCCTCTATCTATGCATGACAATATTATATGTATATGTGATAATGTAGCATTTAATTCGTTTGGCAATATTCTCCCTAATGGAATAATTCATTCATATATAAAACAATAATAGGACATACAGTCATATATATATATATATATATATATATATATATTGTGGTTAAGCAGTCATATATAATATATATTGAATTGAATAATTTACTTTTTCCAAAACATGATATTGACCCTTGGAAGAAATGGGAAACAACCTGGCAGCAGCTTTGCTTTTGAGAAGGAAACACTACTCCTGAATTCCATATATCCATCCTCCTGCTCTAACTATCATGCCGCTCCCCCCATATTCACATTCATCATTACTCTTAATTTTTCCTATATATGGGATATTTTATTATATAATACAACAAAATTTACTTACTCTCCTAACGTTTGTATTTTTTAATCTCAAATGGAAGTTGATGGTAACATCTACCTGCAACATTTATTGACTTTTTTTACCCATCCCGAATACTTCAATTTCGTCATAACATTTAAGCCTGTAAAATATGCTTTTTATATCATATATTTTTACTTTCTTTTACTGCCTTTCATGCATGCAATTAAACATTTTTAGTGGGTTCTCGCCAAAAACAAAAACAAAAGAAAAAAAAGAGAATAACTTATATTGTGCCGTAATAATTATTTAATTTTGTGATCTTATATATAATTATTATAAAATATATATATTTGTAGCTAAGTTGGGGAAGAATATGATGATTAATTAGGACAAGAATTAATGATTATAGAATTTTGTCTTACGAAATATAATAATAACAAGTGAATAAACAATGGAGTCGTGGATCACTTGAGGACAAGTGGCTATGAATGAATATTGAAAAGTCCTTTCAGAACACACTCTCTTGGTCTTATGAATATAGTATAGAAGTATTGGGGATTAATTTTGATGTTATTACACTATGAGGACCACATTGCAAATACTTAAGAGTTAGTTAGTTAGATATAAAAAGATGCTTCTGTAACTAACTACATTCACGATTGATCAACAAGAATTCTTGATTGTTTCTCTCAAACTTCATCTTCAATTCAAGATTTTACATGGTATCAGAGCCTAATTCGGCGTTTTCTGGATTGATTGATCGGCAGATTTCTTCGATTTCTTGCTCAATTTCATCATCGTCTTCGATTTGATCTTAGGACTGACGGGGAAGCTTGAATTTCAAGGCGGTACCGTTGCTACGATCTTCGTTGACATTGATTGATCATTCAGATCAGTCACATTCTTCAGAATGGCTACTCCTCCTCCTCAAGGAAATGTGAATGCGACATGGCCTCGCCTCGGGAATCAATTACCTAAACTTTCTTCTGAAGATCGTCTTTATCTTCATCCAGGTGATACGCCTGGAACCACTATTGTTGGATATGTGTTAACTGGAAATGATAATTACCAAATCTGGATTCGAGACATTACAGATGCTTTGATTGCTAAGAATAAGCTTTGTTTTGTGGATGGAACATGTTCTCGTGAATCTATACCTGTCAATCAGCAGTTTAGATGGGATAGATGTAATCCAATAGTCAAAGGATGGCTTCGGAATTCTGTGTCCAAGGAATTGTCTCGTAGTCTTGTTTATAATCCCACTGCTGCAAGTATTTGGAATGACTTGAAAGAGAGGTTTAACAAGATTGATGGTACTCGTATTTTCCATTTGAGCAGAGAGATTTACCATGCTAGACAAGGTAGTTTGAGTATCTCAGAATTTTTTGGAAGAATGAAGAATTTATGGGATGAATTAGCTGCTCTTGAGGATAATGCACTATGTGCAGCTTGTGTTTCTGCTCCTGGTGTTGTAGCTAACAGAGACAAGCAAAAATTTGTTCAATTCTTAATTGGATTGAATGAAAGTTTTAGTAATGTCAGAACCAACCTGCTGATCATAAGTCCTTTACCAACATTGAACTTTGCATACTCAGTATTGGTTCAGGAGGAAAGTCAAAGGGCTGTTGTGGGGGCTAGTGATGATTTACCTGAGAACCATGCAGTGTTATATGCTGGTGGATCTGATGAAGTTAATGGTTTTTACTCTAATTCAAGCACGAATTTGGGTCAAAAGGGCAGTTTCAATGGTAATAAAGCTGGATACAAGCCTAAAAAAGAGTTTCATTGTACTTACTGTGGTAAAAAGGGACACACGGAAGATAGGTGTTGGCAGAAGAAGGGTTATCCTGAGCATCTCAAGCAACGTTGGGCTTCTTCTTCTTCTTCAAGTGGAAGCAATGCTTATGCTAACAACGTCTTAGAGGAGTCTTCTGTTATTTCTACTCCTTTACATCATGATGATAACTCTCAGCTTTTGCAATTGGGATCCAGCAGTTTACCTCAAGTTAGTGCTACTCAGCTGAATCATATGATCCAATTGTACCTTGATCAGCAGAAGAAAGAATCAATGAAAAATGCTCAAGTGAATATGGCAGGTATGCTTTTTTGTGGCTCAGTAAATGCAGCTTCACACGTTGGATTGTTGATAGTGGGGCTTCTCATCATATGACATGTAACAAACACTGGCTTTCTTCTTTAAGAGTCAATGATAAGCCAAACATGCTGGTTAATCTACCATATGGACATGCCTCTCCAGTAACTCATGTTGGATCTTGCAAAATCTCAAACTCCTTAACCCTTGAGGGAGTGTTATATGCACCTGCATTTCATTTTAATCTAATATCTGTTGCTCAACTTTGCAAAGATTTTGGGTTAAATGCTATTTTTAGGCCTAATGAGGTGGTCTTTCAGGACCACTCAAATGGGAAGATAATGAGACTGGAAAGCTGCTTAATGGCTTGTACCTGTTTCAAGCATCTGAGGTCAAAGTGAATGTGGTGGCTTCAGTTGAAGAGAAACTCAAGGAAGGTTGCAGCTCTAATGATTTGGGAATCTGGCACAAGAGATTAGGACATATGTCTGTTAATAATCTTGAGATGTTTTTCAAATTTAGTTCATCGGCCAAGGGAAGCACCCCATAGGATGTAAATGGGTTTACAGAGTCAAATATCAACCAGATGGATCTGTGGAGCGTTACAAGGCACGGCTAGTAGCTAAAGGATATACACAAAGAGAGGGTATAGATTTTAAAGAAACATTTTCACAAGTGGTTAAAATGGTTACAGTAAGAACTATGCTCACCATTGCTGCTACAAAGGGCTGGCCAATCTATCAACTTGATGTGAATAATGCATTTATTCAAGGAGATTTGCTTGAGGAAGTCTACATGGAAATTCCAGCAGGTTTTTCTAAGTCCTCTCAGTCTTTTGAAGGAAGAAAGGTGTGTAAGCTTTTGAAGTCACTATATGGTTTGAAACAAGCATCACGCCAATGGAATCTCAAGTTAACTCAGTCATTGCTGGATTGTGGATATTCTCAAAGCAAATTTGATTATTCACTTTTTAGTAAATTCGAAAGAGGAAAACAGGTGCACTTGCTTGTGTATGTGGATGATATTTTGATCACTGGTTCAGATGAGCACATGATTTCCAAGTTAAAAACTGAATTGCAGACAAGCTTCAAGCTAAAGGATCTTGGTTTACTCAAGTATTTTCTTGGCTAAGAAGTTGCTCGATCAAAGGAAGGTATTGTCTTGAATCAGCGCAGATATGCCTTGGAATTGATAGGAGATGCTGGGTTGATCAATGCTAAGGCAGCAGACACTCCATTGGAGCAGAATCTAAAGCACACCAGCATGGAATATGATAAGCTGTTCAAAGCAAACCAAGCTGACAAGCCTCTAAAAGACATAGAGCAATATAGAAGAATCGTTGGAAGGCTGCTATACCTCACCATGACTCGACCAGATATTACATTTGCAGTTCAAAATCTCAGCCAATTCGTTCATGCACCTAAAGTTTCACATCTTAAAGCTGCATTCAGAGTTATAAGGTACATCAAAGCAAATCTTGGACAGGGGCTGTTTTTCAGATCTGACAATTCACTCGAGCTTATGAAAGCCTATTGTGACAGTGATTGGGCTTCATGTGCAGTTTCAAGAAGATCAGTGACTGGTTACTGCATCAAGCTAGGGGAATCTCTTATTTCTTGGAAATCTAAGAAACAAGCTACTGTTTCCAGGTCAAGTGCAGAATCAGAATACAGAAGTATGGGGATTACTGTCTCAGAAGTTATTTGGCTGAGGGGTCTTCTAAAGGAACTAAGGTTTGAACTAAAGAAACCAACTATGCTATACTGTGATAATGAAGCTGCAATTAAGATAGAAAAAAACCCTATGTTCCATGAACGAACCAAGCACATCGAAATAGACTGTCATTTTATTCGAGAGAAGCTTGTTGCTGGAATTATCTCGACTAATCATTTGGCTTCGAAATATCAATTGGCAGATCTTTTGACAAAAGCATTGGGTTCTCAGCAGCACCAGCAGTTGTTACTTTCATTTGGACTAAAAAAATCTGTTCAAAGATGAAGGAATAAAGAAGGAAGAAGAAGAATGATGAAGGGGGAAGAAATGGAGGCGAATATAGAAGTATTGGGGATTAATTTTGATGTTATTACACTATGAGGACCACATTGCAAATACTTAAAAGTTAGTTAGTTAGATATAAAAAGATGCTTCTGTAACTAACTACATTCACGATTGATCAACAAGAATTCTTGATTGTTTCTCTCAAACTTCATCTTCAATTCAAGATTTTACATATAGAACCCCTCCACATTATTAATAACATATATATTATTAAAAAAAATGCGTGAAAATAGAAAACAAAACATAATTCACTAAGGTTAATTTCTAAACCAGTTGTATAATTAAGTTCAAACTACAAACTCCGAGAATAGAAAATTCATAACTAGCAACTTGACCCCTTAAGACTAACATTTGTGAGAGTGTGAATTATTTTAAGTATAAGGTAAATATATATATATATATATATATATATATATATATATATATATATATATATATTACGAGTACTTACACTCTTGATGATTCATAGAAAAACTGGCCAGGGTAAAAAAATTCTGAATTCCTAATTAAGCTTAATTATTCTCAAAACAAATAATTAATATAGAAAACACTGATATATATAACAGGGGGGCTTTGAGAAGCAAAAATGGTGGTACCAAAGCAAAGATGGTTGGTTGCACATGACAATGATGATTGAGTTGAAACCTTAGCTAGTGTACAGTAGGGCATGCATTTGATATATATATATATATATATACTCCTTATTTTGCATTTTATCATTGTCTTTCATTACTTGTTACATTCGTCTCCGTCTTGTTGTCAACGCCGCATTCTTATCTCAACCCATAAACCCTAGCTAGCTAGCTACTAGCTAGTTGCTTACATATATGCATGAAAATATATATGTATTATATATTAGATTAATTACTGTTTTAACTTAGATACGTATCCTTAACCTCCGTCCAACCTCATCATTGAAGATTATAAAAATATATATCCAGTTAATTTTGTTAATATTTTTTTTATAATAAATAATAATCAAATGCTCAACTAATCTATATCTACCATGGTTTGTTTATTATTCAGTAGACTGACAGAAGAGGGATTATAGTGATAGTGAGATATCAATTTTAGCTGGTGTTAAGAGCAGTTGATGAGTTGTAGAGGTTTTTAGAAGTTCAACAATTATATATTAACATTAAAAAGAACTGCAAGGGTTCATTCGAGTATATGTAGGGAATTAATGTTGGATCAATCAATGCATCCCAAAAAAAAGTATGGCCATGTGTCCTATAATAAGGCTATAACAAGCAAGAAGCTTAATTATTTTATTTATTATTATTTTTGTTGTGTTATAATGGAGAATAATCTATTATTAGTTAGTTATTGATGTAATATTTTATAATATACAACTTTCCCACTTGTAGTCTAGCTCCATTGGACCACATCATCCACCTCCCACTACATTTGACCCACACTTATATATACCTTTTAGAGCATCCACGATGCAAGAAAAAAATAGAGGACAATTCCTCCATGTGGCAATGTGGGTTGTCACTTTGCATTGGAGATGGACAAGATTTCTTGTCCAATCCCTCCAAGGAGGGATCCACTATCTTACATCCCATCATTAATATGGTGATATAGTATAGAAGAAAAAATTGTTAATTTTATTAATATTAAAAGAATATGTAGGGCCAACTTGGTAGACACCATTAGAGTAGTGATAGACAACTTTAAGACATTTATTTTTTTAATAATATATTGATTATGTGGCGCTGATGTGGCATTAAATGGGATGGGAGTTGGGGTTGTGCATTGTGGATGCTCTTACAAAATATTCAAGAATTATTTCTCTGACTTTATTTAAAAGAATATAATTATGATCGATTCAATTGTATAATGAGACGTGGTACAATTATTATTATTATAATATTTGAAATTAATTTTAGCGATTTCTAGATATAATACATTTTACTGTACCGCGTGATAGAACATGTAATGTAAGTTTTAAAGTGCACCAAAAAATCAAATTTATTAAATAGTTTCTTTTTTAATTTACCATAAACGTATTATTATTTATTTTATATATTTTAGTTTTGATTAATCTTTTGCATATATTAGGATTTTTTTTGTCTATTCATTCCTATCATGAAGGAGAAGTGACAACGTACATACCATATATTAGGCTAGTCAGTCCATATCCATATACCATACAGGACGCGCAACTAACACGAATAATTAATGATTACACCACTAAATGATTCTCAGTAAGATTAATAATTATTTATTATTAATTAATAAATAAACAATAAAAATCGAAAATGACATGTACTTGGACGTATGTATATATAAAGAGAGAGTGAGAGAAGAAGAAGCTGAAAGAGCGAGAAGGAAGAAAGCGAAAAATAAATGAATCATCCCTCTAATTCAATGTCCCCATGGAGGCGGCCGGCGCTTCTTCTAACGGCCATCATCTCCTTCCTCTCCGCCGTAGCTTCCGCCGCACCGAGCTTCAACATCTCCACCACCACCTTCAACGACGGTTACAGGCACCTCTTCGGTGAATCCAACGTCGCCCCTTACGAAGATGCTTCTGGTGTTCGCCTCCTCCTTGACCGTTATACAGGTTGGATTCAACGGAGCTTTAATTTCTCAGCTATATATATTTTATAATATTAGACTTGTATACATATAAATATAATATCAAACTGCTCAAATTTTTATAAATCCATGGTGGAAATTCTGTACCTTATATATAAATTTTGTAGGGTCGGGATTTATATCGTCGAATATGTATCAACACGGCTTCTTCAGTGCCAACATAAAGTTGCCGTCGGAGTATACGGCTGGGGTTGTAGTGGCCTTCTACGTAAGTTTTTACATTTTTTTTTTGATGTAATAATTAATTAATTATGCATATGATTAATTGTGAGTTAATGATCACAGACATCAAACGGAGATGTTTTTGAGAAGACGCATGACGAATTAGACATAGAATTTTTAGGAAATATAAGAGGGAAGAAATGGAGATTTCAAACAAACGTGTATGGAAATGGAAGCACCAATCGAGGGAGGGAGGAGAGATATACTCTCTGGTTTGATCCAACGGCTCATTTTCATCGCTACTCCATTCTCTGGACTCATAACCATATTATGTAAGTTTGATTACTAACTAATTCTACTCAAATTACGTACGTGTATAATAAGTTTGAATTTATTTATATACGGAATCTATGCACTCATCAATTTCATTACCTAATTTAAGTGGCTATATATGATTAATAGCTATCTAAATGCTGTCATCTGTCTAATTAATAATTTTGAAGGGTTTTTTCCATATATAAATTTGCCATACTTGCCTAATATTCCACAATCATCATCATATTTGGCATGTTAGAATTAATGAATGGCATAAAGATGGGAGGACAATTCAACCAAACTCTTTGCCTTTACACTTTTTATTATTGCCAGTTGGCAAATTCTGGACACCTTAAAAAGCTTGCCATTCTTTGCTTCTTTCACCAATAAAGCTTCTACCACTCTTTTTGGTAAAATAATAATAATAGACACATGAGGTTTTAGGTAATTATAATTATTACCTTATATTATATCCAAAATCTATCAAGTATAATCCTATCCTATCAGAAATAATATAATTCCCATATATATTTCAAATTCGGATGATAGTGGATATAGTTCAACAAATTTGTCCCTTTTTTAATAATAATAATTATTAATATATAAAACTTTAATCTCTTGATACCAATATTATTATTTTTTGCCATTATTAATTATTATGATGAAATATTGTAGATTTTATGTGGACGATGTTCCTATACGAGAAATGATACGAAACGAAGGCATGGGAGGCGACTTCCCATCAAAACCCATGTCCTTATACGCCACCATATGGGATGCTTCCGATTGGGCCACACAAGGCGGCCGCTACAAAGTCAACTACAAATACGCACCGTTTGTCGCCGAGTTCAAGGACATTGCTCTCCAAGGCTGCGCCGTTGACCCCCTCCAACAGTCAGTTTCCTCCGCTCAAATCGAATGCGCTGACGTGGCGACAAGCCTCCTTGCTGATAAGGACTACGGAACCATGACACGTAAGCGACACTCGGCCATGCGTTCATTTAGGATGCACTATATGTACTACTCTTACTGCTACGACACCGTACGGTACCAGGTCCCACCGCCTGAGTGTGTTATTGTGGCGGAGGAGAGGGCGCGGTTCCATGACACAGGGCGGCTCAAGTTTGGCGGCAGCCACAAGCGGCGGGCTAAGAGGTCCAGCATGGCCGCGGTGGGGTCAAAGAACCAAGCTGCAGAGATGTGATTTGGTCATTCATTATAGATTTATTTAATTAATATATGTGTGACCTGTAAATGCCTAGCTTCTTCACTATATTTGTCTTCCAATACTTTTATTTGCATACACAGATCAGATGTTGCATGGAGCGAATAATAATTATAGTATTTAGGTATTCTTATATATAGGGGATCAGTCCATATTGTTTTTGTTAATATTATTATAATATAATAATTATTCATTTCGATTTTTAGCTGCTTGATGTGGTAGTGCAAAGATGTGGGTGTTTTTATAATAATAATAATAAATTTATATTAAAAGTGTTGCCGATGTTCATAGAAGATGTTGCATATGGGATTGACTCGGCATGATTTGAGTATTATTAATTCAATTAGTTTCGCGGCCAAGGGAGATATAGTCAATTAATTAATGAATGAGGTAAGTTATTCAAAATTCTTATATATCTAAGTTATTAAAATTAAATTTGATGTAGTATAAAGTTGATAAAGTCGTTACGGAAAAGATTGATTCATGCATAAATGTGTAGTAACTACTTAACACGGGTTTAACTCTGACGTTATGTTTTGATATTTATAATATGGTAAAAATGAAAAGAAGTTTGATGAATATTGTACACTTTAAATGTAAACATATATATGCAAGAAAATGAGACAACGTGTTGATTACAGGTTATTCGCCACGTAGGGTGGTTGTTTGAGTTAAGAAACAAGAAGTAGGAGTGAGGGAGGGTTACATCATGTAGACTAGATGTGTATTGAGATAATAGCTTAAGAGGCACGGAACCTCTCTAATATTATTATTCAATTCAATAATATAAAGCATGCATAATGTTGAGGTTATGATCTTATAGCTAATTATGAACCCAACCCAATTCAGCACCTACTTCACACTTTTAATTCCGTATACTAACTAACTATTTCCATGGCAATGAATGTATTCCGACGTACGTAGTGGATGGACACACACGATTGATTGGGTTCAGGAGCCGGCCCAACTCATTACCGTACTCATATAACTGTCTGTACTAACACATTACATAAACAATGTAATTTTAGTAATTTCAAACATATATACACCCATAATCCTAAGTAATTCAATAAGGTTTCATTTATTATTACAACCACCCGATGTTAACCATCCTTTCACTTAATTAAACCAACCAATATATTTATTAATGAAGAAATATAGTTATGAAACTAAACAACTCCCTTTTTTATCTCTCTATTGCTGTGTAGCTAGGTCAAAGCTAGAAGAGCATCATTGAACCCTTTCATGAGCAGTAAGCAAGCTATGTGACTAATAAGGCAACAAATGTTTGAGCATATATATTACGGTTATAATCATCATTATTGATTCAATACCATAATTAATTATGGTGGGAGATTTTGAACTGTCGGATTTTAACGTGTGAGTACACTTTATTATGCAGAAACGTCAATTTGAGCAAGACTTATAATATACTATAGTGTTTGATTTAGTGTTTGATGATTTTCAAACAAATTCCTTCGTTTAGAGGGTCAAATTCGCGGATTTATGTCTATGTTTGTCTTTTTTTTAATATTTCGATTTAATTTGGGACATTGTTGTTAATTTCAAATTTTGTCCTAGGGTTAGAGTTTTCTTTTCAGCATATAAACTCTGTTTAGCCGTCGTTGAGAGTCAGCATTGGTTGAATTATAAAAAAATAAACGAGGTTTTTCGTTAATATCGCGTCGAATTTTCGGTATTCTGCGGAATAAACAAGTTTTCGTGCATTCTCCCCTACATCTATCCCCATTACACTGCATCAGAGCCGAAGATCCTGAGCGATGTCGTTCCTTGATTGGTTAGCACGAGATCTATTTAAACTCTGTTAGCCGTCATTTACATTCAAATTATTGATTAATGAAAAAATCGAGGTTTTCCTCAACACTGCATCAATTATTCTGCATCAATTCTTCGATATTCTTCTGAATCAACGAATTTTTGCGCCTCTATCCAACAAATTCTGGACATTCCCTAAAATTAACAAGTTTTCGATCCCCTCCACCCTATCACATTGCATCAATAACCATAACTACTAAAAGTACAGAATTCATCATCATAACCACACAATAATGAAACAGTTAATTATTACCCTATCAATGGAACCGTTACTCCATTGTAACATACTGAAAAAATTGTTAGAGTTTTAATTGTGAAATTTTTAAAAAAAAAAAAAATTTTAATTTCGTTAAGATTAAACTGAAAATAGATAGTAAAATGAGGAAACTTGAAAAATCGTCCAAACATAATGGATCGATTTTTTTTTTTTTTTTTTTTTGAAAAAATAAACATTAATGGTATGTTTGTTTTTAGGGTTAACATATCTTCTGGTCCAACATATTTGATAACTTTTGGATTTTGGTCTAATATTTTTTTCCCCTAGTTTTGGTACGATATGTTTGACAACTTTTGGCTTTTGGTCATCCGTTAGTTGACCCTTAAATAGTCACGTGACTTGCAGATGCCTAGCACCAAATTTTTAATTTGTTCAGTTTAGTCCTCAAATTTATTGTACTAACTTTTTATTTTTACAATTTAGCACTTAAACGTTATCAATCGCACCCTAGGACTAATTTAACCTAGTCATGGTCCGACTTGGGTAGGGTTGTCCGGGTCCGGAGACCATAGTCATGGTCTGACTTAGCCATGGGTCGGACCATGGCTAAGTCAATTTAGCATTAGGGTCCAGTAGACCCAATTAGACCCTAGGGCTAAATTGACCTAGCCATGGTCCGACCCATGGTTAGGTCGACCATGGTTAGGGTCGCCTACGCCCGGCGACCCTAACCATGGGTCGGACCATGGCTTGGCCAATTTAGTCATAGGGTGCGGTCAATTTAGTCATACCATGGGGTTTAGGGTTTAACCATGGCTTGGTCAATTTAGTCATACCATGGCTAGGTATGTGCAAGTCACGTGATTATTTAAAGGTCAAACTGGCAATCAACTAACAGAAGGACCAAAAACCAAAAGTTGTCAAACATAAGATACCAAAACTAGACAAAAAAAAAATATTAAACCAAAACCCAAAAGTTGTCAAAGATATTGAACCAAAAGACTTGTTAACCCTTATTTTTAAGAATACTGCAGGAATACAAATCCATGATATGAATAAAATGTTTGATTGTAAATAACATTTGGAATAAAATTCTCAATTTCACATTTACAAGAATAACAAATCTTGACCCTCACATAAATTCATTTCTTGTTCTATATTCCTATCCCTATTCAATTTATCAAACCAAACATGTCATATTACATAACATGAATTCGTAAGAAACACCCAAACAAACATTATGGGGCAATTCGCTATTTACCCTTCACTAAAAGCCCATGGAGGACCAAAGATAATATATTGTTGACATAGAAGGGAGGCCTAGATACTTCACTCATCCAGGCCCAAATCTAGAATTCAAACTTCAGTGAGGGAATCAGAAAGTGCAGGACTTAGTTGGAATGAACTAGAGAGTTCAGGTACTTGATTATAAGAATCAACAACAAAGGAGACATGGATCTTGCAAGTCAATAAAGGCCTTCAAAGAGAGAGAGATCCTCAAGCAATTTTTTTGCAATAGAAACCATAAATTCTTTCCCCTAATTTGGTGCATACCTTAGTGGCCAAAACAAATTTGGTGCATACCTTACAATGCATTATAACTCTAGTATCCCTTTGTCTATGAACCAAAATCCCGGAACAATGCCGTAGAATTAACCTAGGAAGTTCATAATCACTAAATGAAGAACCAAATTGCAGAGAACAAAATCTGCAAAGGCCCGCTCGGGTGGTAGATCCTGCAACAAAATGAGCAGATTGAAATAAGATAGTAACAGAGATTACCGAACCATAGAAGCTAGCATCATTCATAAAATTTGAGAAGTTATTGAATAAAACACTACCTTGAATTCCTTGTTCTCTTTGTTCACTTGGATACGAAGACAAACTGCAATCAACAAAATCAACCCTTTTCAGAAAACTTCACTACGAGAACACCATAACTAACTTACATGCTACATTTACGAGGGAGATTCTTACCTGCAAGAACAGCAGTCCCAACACAAGAAAGTACACCAGACAAGAATGAGTTGAAAGGGAATGATCCTACCAAGGCCATGTATACTACCTGTTCTCGATTAAACAAAACAAGTCGGTTATATGTTCCAGGCAAGGGTTTTACAGGAATCAAATTGTAATTTCATGTCAGTTTGTAATCCTAGAAAGCTCTACTACTAGTCGTTTTATGCACTTAATGACCAGTATACCAATTGGGTTAATGTAATTCTCGAGTGAGTGACTGTCATAGAAGATCAAACAGAATCCCACATATATGAGTCTCATATATCATCAAGGCGTTTAACTTTCTGTATTACACATTCTATAGTTAGCATTAGGTTGTAACATGTTGACACTATTGAGTAAACTATGGCAATGTATTAAAAGCTTGAAGTATTGTTTGAACATAGACAGGGAAACATTAAATGACAGCAAAGGCTGAAGCCTGATCCAAAATCAATTTTTCATGAAAAATTAAACTTATCTGAGAAAAGATTCATTTTTGTATGTAACTCCATGGAAATTAAGGAAAAAGCTTGTCTGAGTATGCCGTATATGAGAAACTTAAGCCAGACTCAGATTGCAATGAGAGCAAAAATGAGGCTCCCATTGGATGCAAATTCACATGAAATTGGGGGAAAACAAGACACATCAAATTCGACCACCAATAATTCATCATCCAAGACAACTCATGAGTCAGAAGATTAACATATTTGGTTCTACGCTAATTGAGGTCAATGATCAAGCAGGCAGGATACTGAGTCAGCGTCCAATAAATCAAGAACGAATCACGACTAATGGATCTACAGTCTAAACATTCCATAAAACCAAAAGACGGCAATTTCACCTGAATCAGGGCAGTGGAGACAGCAAAAGAGACGTATAGATCGATGATCTGATGCCAGCAGAATCAAGAGTCAGTTAATGAGCTGCAGCGAGAAATAGATGGAGAGAGCAATGAAAAAAGAGAGTTAGAGCTAGACCTTCAGATTCTTCGAAGTAGCGGCATAAGCAGATCGGAGAGATCGGAATAGGGTCAATGCATCGTCGCCGCTAGATCTTGCCATTCTGCAAAACCGCTCTGTTTCCTCTTCTTCTTCTTCTTCTTCACCCGCTGTTCTGAAACCCTTGCCAAGAAGTGGAAGAAAAAGAATTAGGGGTGCGTTTGGTAACGATATCAAACTTCATAGGTCCGATGTCAACTGTTAAGAAAATGCTGGACTAACGATAACGTTTGAGGCCTAAATGAGCAGAGCAAATACTATGATTTTGAATATATATTTTTTCTTATGTGGCAATAAGTAAGACAGTTAATAAATATGAAAATTTTAATAAATGCGTATATAACCATCAGTGTACTTTGAAAAAACGGCAAACTGACGTTGCGAACTTGCCGCTATTTCAAAAATGCCTCGAAAATTGTTATATACTCAATATTTTTGTAGTAATGTTTAAATTATATTAAATATTCAAATAATTGAAAACAAACTATTTAATTACCAATTTTAGAGAATTTACTCAAGTAATAGCATGTTATCTGAATAATTGTTTCATTAGATTGGTAGTTATTATTATTATTATTATTTTTGTAAGATATTGACAATTCAAATTATACGTGAAAAAATGAGCACCAATAACACTCTATATATATATATATATATATATATATATATATATATATATATATATATATAAATTTAGGTAGAAAGAGACTACCAAAATGTGAAGTTGAGGTTTATGATTTTTCCTTCTACCGATGCAGAGCTGAGAGATTGCTTTAGCTATTCATCAGTCCACCTAAAATTAATGGTTGCCTCGATTAATGATTTACAGACCTAAGGTTTCAATTCAATTCATGGAGAGGCTTTCAACTTTCAAGACACTCACGGATTCAATTCACCAAGACCTGCAGATTCAATAAATAGGATTGGACACCGAGGCGTCGCCGTGTCGGTTGCTCTTCACAGTATAAGGTCGCTAATTCCGGATGTCGTCTCAGACTCGATCCATTCACTGCAAATGCATCTCTGCCTCTTTATGCTTCGTTTTATGCTACATCACTGATGTCTGCAGACTTCCTGTAGACTTTCAAAAGTCGGAATTCTAACGCGTCCATTCTCAACAGGTCGGTCTGACATGTTCATCGGCAGCTGCTACTCTGTATCCCCCAGTCGCGGTACCGCTAGGTTCCCCCGTTTGTGATCTATCTCCATCAAGGGACGACCTAGGTTCGCTCTTCCATCTGAGTGCTACAAATTAATCGGTCACGCGAGAGAAGACCAAGAGTCCCCGCAGGAGCTGAAGCAGACGGCCTCCCCTTCTTGAACGAAGATGATTGGATATATGGGTCCACGATTGAATATGGGTATTGTTGGATCATGGTGGAACTCCGGTACGGTCTTGACGGCGATCCGAGCTCCTTTACTCCACGTAATCCTGCAAGAGGGGATAGACCGGGCGGTGACCCAGAATCCCTCTCCGATGCTTAAATGAGTATCTCGTATGAACTAGCAAGCAGTAATCTCAAAGTGTGTATCTCAAAAACGTAACGTGATCTGAGGTAACCTCTCCCCTTTTATAGGCGAAGAGGTACCTCAGTTACCTGGTGAACCGTTGGGGTGGTTAGCCCGAATTCCGCATATCTCGGCCACGATCCCACCTATCTAGGCCATGATCTCGCTTATCTCGGCCACGCCCCGCGTATCTCGGCCACGCTCCGCGTATCTCAACCACGCTCCGCGTATCTCGGCCACGCCCCGCGTATCTCGGCCTTATCCTCTGATAGCGAGTCCCGACTAACATCGGGGACTCCAGAGTTATCTCGTTGTGTCACCGCTCGGGGCCCCTCGTCATCGTGACAGGGCCAATCGTTCTCAGGGATTCGTCATCGGGGCCTACTTAAAGGCATCTCATCGGGAGCATCCAGCTCACCTATCGGGACCGACTCTGTCGGACCTTTCATCATCGGGGCTCCCTCTGTCGGGACCCTTCGCATTGGTCTTCTTGACCTCGTTTAAGGCCCAGTGGACCTATTCACCGTTTCCTCACCGTTAAAGGGCCTAACGGCTATAGCCAAACCCATCAGGTATGTCCACGATTTTTGTTCAATTCCTCATTTTCTGCGATGTTTAACAGATTATGTATCATTCTTCAATTCTACGGTAGAAAATGCTGCCTTGAATGCATTAAAGGACCTAAAAGATCCGATAAGACTCAGCTGGAGTCGGGGGCAGTTACAGTGAATTGTCAGTTTGAAAAGTTTGATATTGGTCTTGCTCGTGTTTACTTATTTGGAGTGTCTAGCCAAAGAAAATTAAGTGGAGTGAATTTACTTTAGTGTTTCATTTACTTGATGATCAATGCAGTGTGCAGGTAAATGAGCTAACAAATCCTGATACGGTGTTTGAAAAGATCATTGGTATGGTCGTTCGTCTGGCAGAACATGGACTTATCCAATGTGATTTCAACTAATTCAACATTATGGTATGTCTTGAAAGACTGATATTTTTGTTATCAAGATTGCAGTGATGTTATCATGTTGTTTGGTAAGTTTGTCAATTAAAAATGGCAAGCAACTGCTAACTGTGTCTGTGTACTAAATACTACCAGATTCAGTATCAGATCTTACCAGCTATAGCCTTATGTAACCTCTGTCATTTGCTGGCAGTTCTTATGTGGTTCGGTACTTCTGATAGCTAGCTCTTACTTTTCTAGGCACTTATTTTTATGTAGATCAATGATGATGAGGAGGTGACAATGACTGATTTTCCTCAAATTGTGTCTGTTTCACATCACAATGCACAGATGTAAGAAATATATCACGATTCAATCTCAAACTTCTAGATTTTCTTGCTCTGTTTGCTGGTTATGATAGTAGATTTAGCTTAAATATCATCATTTGAATTTCAGGTACTTTGATCATGATGTTGAGTGCATCTTTAAGTTCTTCGCTAAGAGGTTGGTTAACTTTGCCCTTTTCATTTTAGAAAAAGTTGATATTTGCTACATACTTCTACTTGCCTAATTTTATTCCCGGATGTATATAGATCATCAGGGTAACTTACTAAGTACATATAATTAACAAACCATACTTGTTAGTTTGAATATTCCTTACAATCGGAATAAGGAATAATCAAACTGTAATAAGTATTCATGTAAGTAATTAGATTTTTGGTGCAGATAATTGTTGCTCTGTATCGACCTAATACGTACTGAATTGTTGTGATTTCAACACTCTGTTTCAGTTGTATTTGTAAAGAGCGGGTTCTGACAGCACAAGTGTTTACAGTCTGTTTACATTGCTGAAAATATTTGAGGAGAAGTGGACCAACTATAGATTTATACTATAATTATGAGCTTAGAATTGTTATGGACTATGAAATGAGTGTTCCCACACCTTACATTTAGAAAGGCACCTTCTTTTTTACCATTTCATTAGACATGCGAAGGGTGTTAGCCATGTCGATTCTATCACGCATTCCACTGATTAAAGGCCAAAACCTTTTAGCATTACACCCACGTGGAGGACACCTGCATAGTGATTTGTTCACTTATTGTTTTCTGTATTTCATAGATTGCTCTATGGAACCTCATATTTTTTAATGTAGAGGTTGGGTACTATTGGAGTAAATTGTTCTCCTCCTTTGTAGCATTATGTATGTTGGTTGGTTTATATATAAGAAGCTAGCAAGCCTAAAAATGGGTCTCTGCCTTTTAGTTTTTGTTCATTGATGTAAATTAATAAAGTCTGCATGAGTTTAATTATTGGATGGTGCAGGCTGTGAACTTCAGAAAAAGCTCACTCGATATTGATAGTGTTGACTGTTGACACTGAGACCTTGTGGGAGCTAGATAGGTTTGTCACCAACTACAAGAAGAGTTTAACTAAACATAAAAGGAAAGATGAAGTAGCACTTCAAAAGGCACAGACACTATAAGCTCCAGTGATTACGTAATGCTATATATCTATATATGTTCAGTTCATTCTTAATGGAATATGATACAAGAACCGGTTTAGAATTATGCTAAACAAATTGATGTGAAATAAAATTATGCTAGGTCGGTTCTGGAAGACAACATAATCGCTTTAGAATACTTGCCTACAGAAAATATGGTCGCAGACCCTTTAACTAAGCCGTTACGTAGGGAAATTTTTGAAAAGCACGTAAAACTGCTTGGATTACGTAGGGCTTAAACTGTGTGGCTTGTAAAAGTGGCTCTAGTTTCACTTCCACTTCCTGCTGCCTCGCCAGCAAGGGGCACTCCAGTCGCCGCCTGCTTATCAAAAAGCCTTGTAAATAGACCTACAGAAAGCAAAAGAAAGGATTCAAGAAACGACTAAGGATAGAAAGAAAAAAGGATTACCCAGTTTATAGGAGGATCCTCGAGGCGGAGACGAATGGAAGCATTGATAAGGGCCTGTTCCGAGGTATCGGATATCGACTTCCAAGGAAGAAAATCGGGAGAAAATATGGTGGCATGAATCTTATAGACCGTGTCGACTTCCTCCAGAGTTAATCCTTGAAGAGTTGGGGCACGATCCGTACCCAAAGGAGGAAGCAGAAGCCACGGGACGCTTACTCGACAGAAGAAATAATGATTCTTCCAATTGGCGTTTCTCGATTTAATGTTGCAAACCAACCGTGGGGCGGACTCCCAATCAAGATCGCTGCCAGTAGGCCAACGACTCCTGAAATTGTAGGTGCCATGAAGCGTTAGTTGTAGTTGGTAGAAGCTGCGGAAAACCCTCAAAGAATACTTCCACTCATAGGTGGAACACAAACAACGAAAACCCACCCAATAACGGAGGGCATTCTCAGTAAATTGGCAAGGATGGATGCGATAATGCTCGCAGAGTTCCATCAAGTCGCCACAAAAAGGGAATCTCAGTCCCGCCTCGAGATGACCCACGAAGACCGCCACTTCTCCCTCTTGGGGAAAATATTTTGGTCCCGGAGGACCAGGGTATCGAGGATGTTCATCATCGCTCAGATTACTCAAAGCCACGGCCTTCATGAAGCCATGGCTGATCAATTTACTAACCTTAGGAGAAGGAGGGGAGGGAAGGAAATCTTCAAGATTACCTTCAGGAATGGGGAGAGCCATCGGAGTTCTAGAGAGAGAATGAAGGAACGAAGCTTCTCGCTGAGGATCGGAGGGACCTGCGGTGGCAATTCCGATCAAAATCCTCTCTTCAAGCGTACAAGGACGAGGAGAATTAGGGTTTATAAAGAAGGCACTGTATTGATTCGCCAGGATTGGAGAGAAGACGAAGGTGAAAGGTGAAAAGTGAAAGTAAAAAGGGGGGGCATTTATAGAAGAACTCCCTCGCTGGGATAACTTCCTTGCGAAGCCTTATCAAGTCAGCCATTCATTGGTTCTTCATCTGACAACATGACCGTTAGCCTACACCTGTAGAGCCATTGAGAGGGTGACTCCCCAGCTTCCCTAGGAGATCTCTGCATGCCGAAACCATCTCTTCTCCCAACGGATAGAAATCCTAATCCCGAGTGAAGGCCTCTTCAACTTCTGGAAAGTCTGGAATATCTACAAGTCCTGAGAATTAGATTATCTCGCCACAAAATGGGGCTTTACTCGACTCAAGCTTTCACCCTAAGTAAATGAAGCTGACGACTCGAGTCTCGGGGGCAAGTGTTGGATTATAAATAAACCCGACTATGTATGTACGTTCTTGGTCTATGGTGATTTTCTACAGGTGACAGGTCGAGTACGCTTTCAGGGCGAGGACAAGAAGTCGACGACCTTTCTTGTTTATTCCAACCATTTGGAGATAAAAGGCCGACTACCAATCATGAAGAAGTCGACTTCAAAAGAATGACTGATTGACTATGGAGACTTAGAGAATCTTCCAGAGGACAAGTGGCGACCTGCTTTCCACCGTCTCCAAAGGAAAACCTTCCCTCGAAGTAAAGACAGGTGGCGACCTGCTTCCCACAGTCTCCAAGGGAAAACCTTCACTCGAAGTAAAGGTGAGGTGGCGACCTGCTTGTCACCTGCTTCGGCCGCCTTAGGAAAGACTTCCCTCCTAAGTAAAAGTGAGGTGGCGACCTGCTTGTCACCAGCTGACTGACAACCGCTTCTATCATCCAATCACAAATGGCTGATTGCCGCCCCTAGGCAACCAATCAGAGGCCAGTAGCCGCCTCTACAAAGTCGGTAAACTTCTTCCTATAAATAGGGACCTATCTTATTCAATTAAAATCAATATGCTCTGAATACTTATATGTTACACTCTCAAATACATTACTAAATTAAGCTTCGGAGTGGAATCAGGGGCCATCCCCACCCCTTTTTAGGTGCTCGACCTTAAAAGTCTCCCGGAGGAAATCAGGTCCTCGAGAGAGCTACGTCCAAGGCGAAGCCTAGAAATCCATTCCGTGAAGTTTGAGGCCACGTCATTTTGATCCCAACACATGTGATCCAATATTTTTCTTCCCTTTTTACAGCGGGAATCCCACCAGCAATTTACTCTCTTCCAACCTTGTTTGCTAATACAGTTCAATCCAGCAATCTTATACATCTGGGATCCCCAGTCACAGATAGGGAGATCTTAGAAGCTTTCATTGATATGCACCTAGACAAGGCTCCTGGCCCATATGGGTACACACTAAAATTCTTTCAAGCTATGTGGGAAACAGTCTCCCCTGATGTTATGAAAGCTGTGAGACATTTTTTTTAGTTCAGGCGAGCTGTTACCTGATACTAATAAGACCTTCATTGTTCTTATTCCAAAGACCCCAAATACAACATCCATGCCAGAATGGATGTCAATTAGTTTGTGCAACACATCTTACGAGCTCATTTCAAAGGTTCTCACAAATAGGCTTCGCGCAGTTCTTTCTCAAATAATTTCTCCATATCAGAGTGCTTTTGTGCCACATCGTCTCATCACTGATAATACATTGTTAGCTCAAGAAATACTTCATGTGATGAAAAAACGTCGAATTGGGAAAATAGGACTCATAGCACTCAAACTCGACATGAGCAAGGCCTATGATAGAGTGGAGTGGCCTTTCATGATGGCAATCATGCAGTCATTGGGCTTCCCTACAAACTTTCAGCGATGGATTCATCAATGCCTTACCACTGCCACATTTTCGGTTCTTATAAATGGTGCACCATCCCAATGAATTGTTCCTTCAAGGGGCCTACGTCAAGGGGATCCATTATCTCCCTTTCTTTTCCTTCTATGTGCAGAAGCCCTTTCATCAAAATTATCATGGATTGAGTCCAATTTGGGATTTCGTGGAATTAAACCAGATAGATGCAGCCCAACAATCTCTCACCTTTTCTTTGCAGATGATAGCTTGGTGTTCTTTGAGGCTATAGATCAAAATGTTACCCTATTGAAGGATACTCTTTCGCAGTATGCCTGGGCAGCTAGTCAACTTTGCTAAGTCTAGTATCCGTTTTAGCAAGAACATTTATGGGGGACAAACAAAGATATATTGATGCATTTGGTGTCCAGGAGATGAAAGATGATGATCTATATTTGTGACTCCCCATTGATTGGTCATCTCAGAATAAATCCATGGGTCTTTCTATTTTGGATAGAATTACATGACGCATTTAGAGGTGGAAGAGCTCTCGTCTGTCCTCTGCAGGGAAAGAAGTCCTCATTAAATCAACTGTAGCTTCCTTAGCAACATATGCCATGTCCACAATTCAAATACCTGTTGGAATTCTTGATAAAATGGACCAACTGATACGTTCTTTCTGGTGGAGTAGCTCTAGAACCACAAGAGGAATCCCTTGGGTTGCTTGGTCAACAATTGCTATTCCAAAAAAGAATGGGGGTCTAGTTTTAGATCATCAAGAGAATTCAACACTGCGCTGCTTCTCAAGAACGCCTTGAGAGTGATCTCAAATCATCATTCTCCCTGGTAAACATTATTTCAACCAAATACCTCCATCACACTTCATTTTGGGAAGCCAAGTCAAATGCTGGACAGTCCTTACCGTGGAGAACAATAATACAATTGAGACCTCACCTTGTCACTGGAAGCAGTTGGAGAATCGGCTCAGGGGCAACAGTGAATTTCTGGACGGACCATTGGGTCCCAAACTTCCCATCTCTTTTGGAATGGGCATTCCCTCACATACTCCCTAATCTAACGACTATGTCTCAAATGATAGATCATGTATCACGTCTTTGGAGATCATCCACACTGTTGTCTATTCTACACCCAGTTGCTGTTTCTGCAATTTTGGATATCTCCCTTCCAATATTCCCTGTTTCAGATAAGCTTCTTTGGAACCACACAAGGAACAGAGCTTTTTCAGTGAAGTCTGCATACAATTACATCCAAGCTGCCCTAGCCACTTTTGGAAAATCTTCTTCGTTTGTACCCCTGAGTCTGCTAGTCCAAACTTCTGGATGAAACTCTGGAATCTCAGAGTTCAACCCAAAATTAGGATGTTCGTCTGGAAGGGGTGCCGCAACAGCCTTCCCCTTGGTTGTAATCTATGCATTCAGATCGCAAATGCTAATCCTTTTTGTGTTTTTTGTAAGCGGAAATTTGAAACATGGGATAACTTGGTCTGGTCTTGTCCCTTTGCAAAAAGGGTGTGGTTTGCTAGTCCTTTATCAGTTAAAATAGATTTATTGCCTTGTAAGTCTGCACTGGAATGACTAGCTTTAGGGCTAGGACATAAGGATAAGCAGATTACGTCCGATTTACTGGTCATCAAATGTGTTATCATGTGGGAAATATGGATAGCTAGGAACAATGTTAGAAACTCAATCTCTTCCATAGAGTCTGTAATTTTGGGTTTTAACGTGACTTTTCGTGACATTGTATCTTTACATGGTGACTTTACAGGCCAGCCCAACGCCTCCATCTTCTTCATATCAACCACCTCAAATGATCTCAGACGTTATGGAACCTGCTCATACCCAGTCTCCTCCTCAATAGGGGGTAACCTTTCTCCACATCAATCAACTTTTGCTGCTGTTATAGTGGATGGTGTTGTTAATAGTCTGGAAGGTAATGTTTATGGTGCTGCTGTCTTGCTTGATGCTCAAGGTTCTATTTTGGGTTGCTCAGTTCACTCCATGTTGGGTGTGGAACCAATTTTGGCAGAATCACTGGCGGTTAGGGCAGGTCTATTGTTGTTTCCTAGAATTGCAGCTAATCGTATCCTCTGGACAGACTCCAGAGTGCTTGTGAACTACTTAAAGTACCCGGATACCTTCTTTCTTGTTTGTTTTATTATCGGATATTGTAGAACTGTGTCGTACTAAGTCTGTTGTTGTAGTTTTTCGTCCTCGTACTTTTCTTACTATTGCTCATGTTATGGGGAAGAAAGCAAGCAGGAATCATCTTACTAGGACTTGGTTTTCCCGGGACATTCCTGCCCGCTTCTTCTCCTAGTCTGTTGGTCTACTGATCTGCTATTATTATTAAAAGGCTTTGTTACCAAACAAAAAAAATAAAATAATAATAATAATATTACTATTTTAAAATATATTTACTAGTTTTTTATAGAAATTATATTGAATGGGAACAACAATGAACTATTATACACGAAGTCTTGATTTCAAGTCTAAAAATTAATATCCAGCACTTGACACTGACTTGGTAAATAGAGAGATTAATCGAAGTACAGCAAGCATGTCAAAGAGTTTGCCCACTTGATGGCACCTAGAATACCCAAAAAAAGACGTAAACCAGTTATTGAGTTGATCTGTCATGTGGCACACAAGGAAAGACCAACTAATACATTACCAAGAAATAAGCAAATCTTGGCAACAAAATGAACTTTGTAACTGTATTGTATTGAAGAAGGAAGGTGATACAATAATAATAATGGGAAAACATTAAGATGTACATGAAGAAGGAACCACCCACCAAGTTAACAATACAAAACTAATCATATCTTCTTCTTTCACAATAAAGGTTTGCCTCCCTAAATCAAATCCCTCAATGTCAGTGCCACGTCAACCACTGCCGTCACTGTTAATTAGACGACAAGCTGACGCTGCACAAAGAATTTCATCAAATCATTTGCCCTAAATACTGACTGAGAGAGGTTAATCAATCCTTGGCTTTCCTGCTGCTAATTCAATGTTAAGCTGCTGCTAAAGTAAGTAGTCAGTCAGTCAGTCAGGCTTCTTCTACAAGAAACTAACTGGTTGCTGCTGATATTGTTGGGGACCCCCCCTTCTTCTACTCTATACAGTAAGTAGTAAAAGAATTCAATCAAATTTCATCTCCTTCTTCTACTTCTAATGGAGTTTTAGGGTTAGAAGAACCTGCTACTGCTGCTGCTTTCTCTACCTGAAAAAGACGGACCTTTAACTCTCAGGCGCTTTGGACTCATCTCTAACAGAGGTGAAGGTTCCCTCCTCATTGTTCTTACCCGGCTGCTCTCATTATGTCTCGACAACCCAGAATTCCTTCCTTGGTGATGAAGAAGATTATGTCTCTTATCCTCCTCCTCCTCACTGTAATTGTTTGGTTTCATAGACATACTAATTGTTCCTCCTCCTCCTCCTTTGATGAACCACCTCTCCCTTGAACTAATAATGCTTTCTGAAGAAGCTTTTCCTCTCTGATTATTATGCGATGTCTCTTTCTTCTCATCCATTGATTGCTGCACCTGCCCTTGCTTTGCATCAGGTTGCTGCTTCTTTAGTCGCTTCAAACCCTAATCGTTCCAAATCAAAGTAAAAATTATAAATGGATGTTACGTCATCATTTCAAAGAGTAGCTACCTAGCTTGGCATCAATGAATACCTGGTGTTCAGGTTGCACAGAATGCTTCAAAATGCTTTTCTCTACTTTTGCTGAAGAGCGGCGTTTGACTCTGAATATCTCTTCTGATTCAGAATCATCAGAGTACTGCCGTAAATCAGACTTGCTCTCTGTCTCATTGAGCAGCATACCCTTGAGGGTAGGTGCACATTCATCATATGACAAAGAAGACAAAGAAGCACGAGGTGGATCTTCAAGATTTGGCAACTCAGTGCAACAGTATCCAACTCCCTGCGCGACACAAACCAGAATTAATTCATACAATCTTGAAGCTGACACTAACAGTTGTTTATCATCTTGAATGAATGCAAAAGGAGTTGAACCAAATATCAGAGACATGAAACTTACATCACCAATTTTGTAGGAATCTTGAGATGGCTCGCTAGTTGAGGGTTTTGAGTGAGCACAATCCAGTGAATCCCCTGGCTCTAAATCGTCAATGCCACTGCATGCTCTTGCCCAATCATCTGCATGCTCTAGCTTGTTTGACACGAAAGATTTCTCTTGAGAAATGTCATCATCAATCTCAAAGTTGATTTCACAATAAGGGATATATTTATCGTCATCAGTGCTTAACGATAGATATGGAAGGAGAAATGATTCATGATCACTGATAATCTCAACAGGGTTTGAACTCAGTAATTCTTGCTCAAACTTCTCAGCTACAGCTTCCATTTCAGAGATGCCATCCCTCAAGAAGAGCTGGTGGATCTTACCACAGGGCAATTCAAGTGTCTTGACATCTGCATTAGTTGAACAATTTAGTAAAAAACACAGACAAGCAGACAGCATTGATCATCTTCAGAAGATAAGAGACGGTTGATAGTAAATACCATGGCGAAGACAAACTGGATGCATATAACAACTGCAGTTAAAGTAAGCCACATAGCAGTCACGTTTGCAAAGGCTACACAGGATGGTTGCATGGGAAAAGGGCAAAACATCAGGGAACACCCTTGATTTCATTAAAGACCAGCGACCAAGATGCTGGAAACGCATCAGTTTCACAAAAGCAACCTTGACAGAGCAGTGAGAATCAACCGCTGAATCTGCAACTTCTGAAGTGTTTTTATCCAGAAGCATTGCTGCTTTGCAAACAAGCTCTTCGTGAGGAAGCAAAGGCACCCTGTTGAGGGTGGCATAACGCCTACTAGCTATAGACCCCAGCTTGAACCAATCAGCAAGTGCAAAGTTGACTGCCTCACCACAATTAAAACCTACAAAATCTCCAAGTAGGTGATATATATTAAGAAATATGCTAGTTGTATAGATTTTGTACTGAAATGAAGAAAAGACACTATAACGCACCATGACTGAACCCCGCATGATATGCTCTTGGAAACGTTACGACAAACTCTCCAGGTTTTTGAATTGCCCTGTAAACTGGGACGCCATGATCCATCAGGATGTTTGGTGGAAACAGAGTGGTTTTCCCCAGAAGTACATCGAAAGCTCCATCCTCATCATCAGCAGATAGAATGTCGTTGGTGTAGACATGCTCTCTTGCTACCTTTTCAAAATCCAAAGCTGCATGGCCAGGTATTCCATACCAAGTTTTAGAAGCTCCACAGTGCTGATAGTTAATACTGTCCAAAAGTATGGGAAAAAACCATCTCAGATAAGGCACTTTCAGTAGGCAGTAGGAAAATCTATGCTGTGCGTACTTACCTATATAAGTAGTGATCTTCAACATGCCAAGCGAACATGCTAAACAGCATACCAATGTAAAGCATGGGGTCAGTCACTCCCTGGAGTTAATTAGCACCGCGTTAAGGGATGGAAAATAGACTCAAAACAAGAAATTTCATATTATACTTCAATAGAACAACTAGTACCGGAATGGCAGTCTCCAGAAGACGTAGGATGGACTTCGGTAGCCGAGAAATATTCTGGCGTCAGAAAACCATCAGATCATTAAACGAGAACATACTTGAATGTAAATAATAAATAAATTATGACAG
The DNA here is from genome assembly GCA_036873135.1 of Clarkia xantiana subsp. parviflora. NCBI lineage: Eukaryota > Viridiplantae > Streptophyta > Magnoliopsida > Myrtales > Onagraceae > Clarkia > Clarkia xantiana. The sequence goes on along the minus strand of JAPTYO010000012.1, from coordinate 9,094,138 downwards.
ACACATTGTTTAAAAAAGGGTTCAGTTGGGTGTGTGTAAAACTAGTAAAGATAGCTCAAATAACAGTCTTTAGACATGCTTGAAAAGATGGACTAGAATCGGTACCAAAGCTAACCTTTAAATTCCACTTGCTATTGCCAAGCGGGTCTGCAGGAGAAGATGAAAAGGCACTACCCTCAACATCACAAGCATATTCAACAGTTTCGGTCTTCCCGCAAGAAATTTCATTCCAAAACTCTTTCTCCATGAAAGCTGCTGGAAGACATCCAGAACTTTGATATCGGCGAGCGAAAACCTTGTTGGCCATTTTCTCAAAATCACGGAATGTGTAATTCCTGAGAGACAGATTTGCAATTATTGACATAGGTCAAGAGGTAAGAAAAGTGTCTCACTACAAATAGCTAAACGACTTACCTCCCACTCATGAAAAAGGTGACCTTGTCCTCAGAATCCCACTGAGCCAGACGGAGAGGTTGTACCCTTGTGGAGAACTTGAAACCTGGTTTCTCCTTCATCAAGACAAGTCCAGCAGGAACTGAAGCGCTTACCGGAGATACAATCTTGCAGATACCTGATCAAGTGAATGCATGTTTATGCATCAGCCAATTAGAATTGTATTGCATAATTGCAACCGAAAAGAAGGGGAAGAAGTGGCTCGAGGGCTCAAATTTGAAATCCACCACAAATATTCCTCAGTAGAGTATACAATCTAATTTGGCTCCATGGATTTTTGTAACAGAGAAGAACCTCTAAAGTCAAAAGGATGTTTATGGTGAAGTATCTTACCATATTTTGATGCTTCTGGAGCTATCTTCTGCAAATAGTCCAAAGGATCATCAAACTCCTCTTTTGATGGATGATAAACAGGACACTCTTGTATTTGTTCAATCCAGTCTAAAGCACCAACATTGAATTTATCCACTTTTTGCTTTGGAAAGCTTCCAGTGCCAGTAGATGCAGTGTTACGCGATTGAGAAAAAATATTAGCACTGCCATGTATCCTCACACCACACGCCGACGAAGCTCTTAATGCATCTCCTCCACTTCTAGCCATCATTTTAGAGGGCCCAGCAGTCTCTCCAACACTGTCTGTTTTCAATCGCAGGAGCCTCTTGCGCTTCAGAAACTCTAACCCATTTTTCACATCACTTGACAAAGATACTCTTCTTTCCACCTGTAAACAGAGAAACATGTTTCATTTCAGAACAAAATTCAGCTGACATGCAATACTATAGAAAAAAGCTAATGAAACTTAAATTAAAATAAAATTAATTAAAAGAAAAATAAGCAGTCAACTAAGAAATAACACTCAACGATCCAGTGAAACATCTTTAAAAAAACCCGACGATCAATGAAAATTACCCCCACATATATTTTGCTCATTGGAAAAGATGGGCCACGAGAAATCCAATACTGATACCTAATACATAGTGCCAGTTCAGATAAAAGAGCAGCCAATGGCTTTTTCAATGTCCTAAAGCATATCCATGAGACTCTCGAGGTGAATGCGTTGACGTTGCAAAGAACGTTCGATCGATCTATAAGCTCCAATATAAAAGAAGCGCGAAAATTAACAGCAGTGTTGAATTTCACTGCTTCAACCGTGTAATTGGAACGTCAGCCTTATCCTCCTAGGTTAAGAGGATGGTCAAACTCATCGCGAAATCCTTTGTCAAAGCAAATAAAGTGTCTAGACAAAATACGATTCAACACCTAGCCGTCAGTCATCTTCGTCAATTCACACATACTACTTTACAACGCCAATTATTATTCGGCAAAATTAATTTGTTAAATTGACTGGAGAAAAGAAGAGAAACTACGGAAACTCAACAAGAAATCCAGAAGTAACCTAAGAAAAACTTCGGAGGTCTAGAACTCCTAGTTGGATAGATCAATCAAGCTGCAGAGATAGTAGCTACTAAAATTAGAAAGAAAGGAGAAATTACTAATGGCACACTGCAGCCATGGAAACTGAAAATCAATGCGTGAATTCCACATTAAGAAACCAAAATCTGGAAATCGAATACGAAAAAGTGGCTACGCAATCTCCAGAATGATGAAAGCCGAAAGAGCATAAGATTCGAAGGAAAATTGATAATGCAAGTAACGTACCATCTTGATCTCATTACGGACACTATACGCCTCCGTTATGCCCCCAATTTGCCGAAAGCACAGAAGCAGCGGAATCGTGCACAAGACACGAACCCTAGATCACGATCCTCGACAGAAGGAATCAACTCTTGGTGGCCAAGGACACACAAGCTAACTGCATTACCACCAAAAGCAGCTTTCCGGTACAGAATAGATCCAGAGCGTTTCTCCAACAAGTTGCAGAAGAGACCAAATTCTCTAACAGGTACTGTACGAGGAGATGGAAGCGCGGTTCCCGGCGATGGATGAAAACACCGCCGGAAAATTCGGTTCTCCGATGAAGAGGTTTACCGGTAGAGGAGGGAGGAAAAGGAGGGAGAGAACAGTAGAGGAGAAGCAAAAAGAGAGAGAGAGAGAGACAGAAGGGCTCGGAAAATCGATAAAGAAGGGAAAAGAGGATAATTTTATACTTTTTATTATTTTTTGGCCAACATTATTTATTGCAGGCTCAGCTTTGGTGGTGAAAAGAAATATTAATATTAATATATATATATAATTAAATATATATATTATATATATACGAAGAGTTGGAGAAGTGCGAAGAAAAGTGGTGGTTGTTAGGTGGTTCAACCAAACGCAATGCCGGCCAAAACGCGTTTCTTTAACTGTAGCCGTTTCGACCGCCCCGCGAAAGCCGAAACTGCCCCTCTACAACGCCGTGGTTACCATCGAGATTCGTTATGTTGGTGAGGTTATTTCAGTCAAAATATGTTGGACGGTGAAATCAAAGTGGAGGTCGAGGCAGTGTGGAATGGCTGGACTCGCTTGGGAAAGAATCATCCTGTGGGCCGCGGTCTATCTTCCACACGAGGTGACCGAGTCAATCTCACCGTCCCTTTCACGCGATGACCTGTTCAACGGCCAGAGATTGACCAGCCCAATCAACAACACTGCTGAGTTGTCAAGAACTCTGTCCACGTTACAGTTAGTTACTCGCCGCCGGGCGGACACTTTTCTCCCTCCCTTTCCCTTTAGGCGCGGCAGTGAAGGGTATTACCGACATTTCCACAAAACGCCAAAAGTCCCGCTAACCCAAGCGACAGCTGGAACCGACACGTGGTTCTACATCGAAAAGACGCGAGAACACGTGGCGCCCCTCACTAATTAGTAAATAGCGCATGTTGTAATTTTCGTGTGATTTTTGTTACTGTGTGCGCTTCACTTTATATTGCTATATATATTATTATTTTGATCGGATAACTTTTTATTACATCATTATCGAAAAAATAACCTTACACCTAAAGTCTATAATGTTTTTATTGTTTTGGATATATTATGCAACGAGACTAAACATTTGGGTGCAATGTGCGAATATTAAAAATTAGGATCAAACTTTTAATTATATATAAAAAGAAAATTAATAATAAAAATGAGCTGGAGGTTACAGCCGGTCGGGTGGGCCCATATGACCTGTACAAGCTTTTTTTTCGCAATTTATGCCTCGGCATATGTATACTCAACAACCATATCCGGTTACCGGTCAACAGTATCGTTCTATTTGATTTTCTCTCCCCGTAGTTGATTGGTTTACCTAATCTCTTTGGCATTCTTGGTGGTACTCGGAGGCTGGTCTAATCATTACACACCCCTCCTTCGTGCTTAGGACAATATTCAACGCCTCCTCGCGGTTTGATTTTTGTCAAGTCAACTAAGCTTGAATCTTCCTAATAGTACAGTGTAGCAATTTAAAATTTCATCATCTAACCAAAGATCAAAGATCAGAGGTTCAAATCTCACTGATAATTATAAAAATAGAATGATATTCATGACAAACACATTAACCCTTACAGACTAATTCCGGTGTAAGTAAGAATTAATCTAGTTATGGAGTAAGCATACAACGACTGATGTCCTCCTAATAAAAGCCCCACTTAGAGCACCCACAGTGGTATTACGTAAAAAATACGTAAACGTGGGTCCTACATATTTATTTAAGTAAAGCAACAAAAACTATCTACAGTGGTTTTACATAGCATTCCTTAAAGATGGGACTCACACGTAAATTTATGTTTTTACATAAATCATTCCTTAAATTTAAGTAATGCACTATGTATTACGTAACCAATTTTTTATTATAAATTAATTCATTTTATAATTAATGCTAATATCTTATTGGTGGTTGTTGGAAAATTTAATAATAAAATATATTTAAGGAATATGTTTAAGTAATACGATTGCAGAGAAAATATTTTTTACGTGTGTCTTAAATTTACGTATTACTTAAAGTGTACATAAATGTCTACGTGGCAACTTTAAAGAATACAATTTAGGTAAAACCATTGTGGATGCTCTTGGAACCATGCACCCTGCAAAAAAATATATATATATATATATCAAAAGCTAATATCTTACATATTAAGTAAAATAAATGATTACATAAATCCTAACCAACCAACAAAATGAGTAGCGTAGTAGGATGACAGTAGCAGTTCAGTATCCAATACTTCAACCGCAGCTGCCCGATTAACAAAGTTTTTGACTAATATAAACCTATATGAACAATCAAATATAAATATAGGCTACATAAACAATTATTTACGAATAGTTCTAACCGAGATGTGACATCTCGGTTAAGAGAGAAAAATTATTTTAAAATTATACATGAATATTCAATTTTTTATCATATCGATTTAACTATTTTGTAGATGCACATTTTATCATGAGAAATCACAATGGTTTATCTAAACGATAGAATTAAATAAACCTTCCAATTGCAAGAGAAGAAAACAATCATATTTGGTCTGGTCTCTATTGGAGGACCCGGCGAAGCAAAAAATAAAATATATATAAGATGATATTTTTTAAAACTATACGTGTAGTTGATAAATAAATATTTTGAAATTATACATGAATATTCAATTTTTTATTATATTTTAACTATTTTGTGGATGCACATTTTATCAAGAGAAGAAAATCACCATGGTTTATCTAAACGATAAAATTAAATAAAACTTCCAATTGCATTTTCGACAGCAGAAATCACTGTTTATCAAAGTATTATCAGTGATTTATACTTTGTTAAACAGTGATTTCTGCTGTTGAAAATGCAATTGGAAGTTTTATTTAATTTTTTTTGTAATTTTTGCTTCGCCGGGTCCTCAAACAGCCACCGGACCGGACCAAATACTTTTCAAGTATCTGGTCCGGTTAGGACCGGACCAGATGCTTTTTCAAAGCATCTGGCACGGTCTGGTCAGAACCGGACCGGACCAGATGCTTTTCAAAGCATCTGGTCACGCCGTCAGCATGCACATGGCAGCATGCTGACAGCCCTGGCCAAAGAAAAACACTTTTTTTTTTCTATTAATGACATCTCGGTTAGGTCTATATTCGTAAATAATTGTTTATGTAGCCTATATTTGTATTTGGTTGTTCATATAGGTTTATATTAGTCAAAAACTCCGATTAACAACCCAATGGACAGTCTTTACAAATCATCTAAGAGCATAAACAACCCGAATAAAACGCGAAAGTAACAATAATTGAATGACATGGGTGCTAAGGTGTTGGGGCGATGGAGGGCCTAAAGTACAAACATTATCAGTAGAAAGAAATTAGAGTGACATTACTAATCCTAGTACATTCGAGCATTTAAGATAGAAAATATATAACAGCATTACGTTCTAATTAGATTCGTTAAACATTTTTATACAAAATCCTCGCCAAAGTTGTAAGATTGAGTAAAACCTCCGTATTGAACAACCACTTTGAAGACAGTTGAGAAACTCCTAACTAGAGCCAATTCACTACTAAGGGAAAATGAAGTCCACCTGACGTGAGAACCACATATACTAAATGACAAAGTGGGACTTTTTTATTCATATATAATATATTTGAGGAAATTTCCATAATTCCATTTTCTATTTATTTAACAAGATAATAATAATAATAACAGTTGAAAATTGAAAAGAGCAGTACTGCTGTATTTACTGCTTTCGCGAAGAACCGGTTCGAAGAGGGAACCTTCCAGTAGCCGTGCGACACGTGTTTTCCAGAGATGATGCTCCCTCCCGCGAGGATCTCGGTGCGTACAGCTAGCTAAGATTCTGATTTCTAGAAATGACGAAAATACCCTCCGCGGGGTTGATGATGCGACTTGTCATTTTCGATGAAAGAGCTGATACTCTAACTCCACTGTTCACGGTTTTCCTTAAATAAGAACTCAAACACATTCATTTGTGTCGTACTATGATGATGGAGTCTAACTGTTTTACTAACAGTAATTACGTAGTAACTGTCGAATTTATGAGTAATTATTGTAGCAAATAGAGAAGTGTAGTGTCACTTCTGCTATTTTCAAATTAATAATTAATGTTAGATTTTTTTTCCCAAATGATATATGGTTGGTTATTCACTTGATTATACATTTGCTAAAATTCAATCCTTTTTTAAAGGAAAAACATAAATTCTATTTTAAAAAAAACATTTATTTTCATGACTTTTTAAAAACAAATAGTTTTCTAAAAAAAAATATTATTCCACAACGGGTAATGGCGGAACAAGGGGAAAAAAATCTCTACGTTCTTGGGAGTAGTGAAAATAAATATTATTAGTTTAAAAAACCCATAACGTAGCGGGTACCTGCGGACTGGTTGGTAATTCTGGTAAAAAAAAAATTGATGATATTTCAATTATTAATTTATATAATATGGGTCTTTTAAAAACAATGATAGATGAGTTAATTTATAATAAAAATAAAAGACAAATCAATTATGAGATGAGGCATCATATCCGAACCAACCCATAGGTCCAAAATACCATGGTAATTGCATACTATTCACAACTAATCATCAACCAACATAAAATAAAATATTATAACTTCAGCAAATTTTAAAATAATAAAACTATAAAATATCATATCTCCCACCCAATGGAGATGAGATACGACAGCGGCTACCTACCAATCATAATCGGTATCTTAGGGATCCGGCTAAGAGTAAGTATACATTCGGATATATATTATTAATTATATTGTAATAAAAAACAAAGAAATATATCTGAAGATAAGAGATATTAACAATTATTTGCGAGTAATTTATAAAATATAAATTTGTTTTTTCAAATTTTCTATTATTATAATTATTCTTAGTATATATATATATATATATATATATATATATATACATGATACAATTCGAGCAAAAAAAAAAGTACATACAAAACAGTAAGTTTTGTTTTTTACCCATGCAGTAAGTTAGATATATAAAGATTATTAGTTTAAGATGCAGGCAAATTGCTAGGCTGAGTAATTAATAAAACAATGACAAGTATAATTAGCCACAATATATTAAACAATAGTCAACCGTATTAGCTGATGATGGAAGACCTAGTGAAGTCTTAATCAACTACAAAAAGAGATTAGATGCTGTTTTCTAGATGCCGACACATGGAAAGAGTTGATTCCATGGAGTATGTTCACTTTGATTTTTTCTATTATTATTAATTAGTATAAACAACTTTTTAAAGTTTGTATAAATTATAAACTACACTGGTTAATTAAATTAATCTTGGAGTTGCAGGAGGCCTATTGGTGCTACTAATGGGAACTCACTAAGGTGGATTTGTTGTTGAGTACTTTGTTGAATATATATATACTCTTGGTATTAAAAAATAAAAATAAACACTTTTGGGAATCTGAAAAAGCATTAGAATTACATTTGTTTTAATCTAAGATAGGGATTCAAACTTTACTATATGTAAAATTTTCTCAATAAAAAATGAAATACAATCGGTCCATTTGTTCTTAAATATAAATTACCATATATATATGATCTATTTATTGATTGAAAACAACAAATTCATACCTCGAATTTTAACGGAGGACGGTTTGTTGCACAATAATTAGAAACTATGAACTGATGTAATATAATTAAATTCTCTCAAGTCAACTAGTTGTGTTTAGATTTTTGGATTTGATTTTTTTTTTTTCATTTATTTATGCGCTCGTAACACTTTGAATGATGTATAAATATCAATTGGTATAGTGTTATTATATATATATATATATAAATATATAGCTCTTAATTGATTCATTTAATTTTCAAATTAATATATGTGCTTATCATTTGTTGTTATGAATATTATATTATATATTATTGTTGGCACCAGCCTGTGAACCAACATATTTAATTATATATTTATTTCACTATTGATCTGATTAATTTCTTATATTGTGAAAATAATATGTTATTTTGGTGTGTGAAAATATATGTTGTTTGTATAAAACACGGCAGTTTGCGAAGATTTGACAGATCAGCGTCCTCTGACCGAAAATAAATCACGTGCCAAAAATATTAACGGCTGCCGCAATGACTATGTTTTTTCATAATCATATATATCAATATGACTTCGTTTTCACAAATCTAAACATACAAATATACTATGTTTTAAGACAGAATGTCTGACTAGTCTTTCACTTTTGATTTTTCCTCCCTAAAAAGAAAAGACAGCCGACACGTTTGAAAAAAAAAGTTCCCATCCAATTTTTTAATACCGAAAGTAGTCTATACTGGTCTGATTTATTATTAATATTTTTACACCTATTCGTTAATCTGATAAAAAATGAAAATTGGTCAAAACGTGACATTTGACCATGAATGTGGCAGTAAGAAAATTTCGGTGGTCTCCGCCGCCATGTGGACGACCAAGTTGAAAGTTTTAGTAGCTAGCTTCAACAGTTCAAGTTCCAATGTGATCTCAACCGGCATATCAGTGAGACGTTTTGTTAGGTGAAAAAAAAAAATCATTATTATATTTATTAAAACAAATAACAGGTTTAAAAAAGTACGTAAATCATGCAACAAATTTGAAAAAAAATGACTTTATTTACTATTATGTTTTAAAATATACAACATGTTTGAAAAATATAGTTTTATGGACTAATATATTTTAAAATGTATAATATGTTTGCAAAAGATGGTAAAATGACATTCTATGAATTTAAAAAATGTGTTCTTATTAAAAAAAGGGTTAAAGGTACTTTTGGTGCCACATGTTTGACCTGTGTAAGTTTTTGGTGCCATATGTTTCATTTTGTAGGTTTTTGGTGCCATATGTTTGAGAGGTTGTATGTTTTTGGTATTTCCGTTAGTCAACAGTTAGTTTGACCGTTAAATACTTTTATTTTGTTCAATTAAGTCCTCATATTTATATTTCTAAAATTTAATATTTACAATTTAGTCCTTATTGTTTGCTCAAGTCACCGTCCAAGGCCGCCGACCACCACCCACCACCTCCAAGGCCGCCGGCCGCCACGAAACGGGCCGGCCACCACCCCACGGCACCGGCCACCACCGCTTGGGGCCGAAAACCACCCCAATTGGTGGTGGCCGGCCCCAATTGGTGGTGGCCACCTCAATTGGGGCCGGCCACCACCAATTGGTGGTGGTTACGGCCCCAATCGGGGACGGCCACCACCAGTGGTGGTGGCTACGGCCCCAATCGGGGCCGGCCACCACCAATTGGTGGTGGGTACAGCCCCAATCGGGGCCGGCCACCACCAGTTGGGGCCGCCGGCCCCGATTGGAGCCCTCTGTGCCCCCAATCGGGACCGGCGTCCCCTATTGGTGGTGGCCGGCCCCGATTGGGGCTGTACCCACCACCAATTGGTGGTGGCCGGCCCCGATTGGGGCTGTAGCCACCACCACTGGTGGTGGCCGGCCCGATTGGGGCTGTAGCCACCACCACTGGTGGTGGCCGGCCCCGATTGGGGCCGTAGCCACCACCAATTGGTGGTGGCCGGCCCCTATTGGTGGTGGCCACCTCAATTGGGGCCGGCCACCACCAATTGTGGTGGTTTTCGGCCCCAAGCGGTGGTGGCCGGTGCCGTGGGGTGGTGGCCGGCCCGTTTCGTGGCGGTCGGCGGCCTTGGAGGTGGTGGGTGGTGGCCGGCGGCCTTGGACGGTGACTTGAGCAAACAATAGGGACTAAATTGTAAATATTAAATTTTAGAAATATAAATTTGAGGACTAAATTGAACAAAATAAAAGTATTTAACGGTCAAACTAACTGTTGACTAACGGAAATACCAAAAACATACAACCTCTCAAACATATGACACCAAAAACCTACAAAACGAAACATATGACACCAAAAACCTACACAGGTCAAACATGTGGCACCAAAAGTACCTTTAACCCTTAAAAAAATCAATATCAACTATGTCATTTATGGAAAATAAAAATTAACTTATCAAATTCATATGTGCAATAATTTGTTCAATGTTGGGTAGGTTTGGACAATTGTGTGTACCTTATCTAAAAGCCAATTTGACATTTTCCCTAAAATTCTTCTTCTCTATTTTTTTTTCTTAACCGGTGTTCTTCTACTTGCTATTATTTATTATTATTATGAATTAATAAAGAAATTGTTATCTGGATTTTGATAGAATTATAAATTATTACATGAAATTTATCTTTTAAATATTTACTACTTAAACTTTTAATTGCAATTTAGGGTTCAACATTTAGGTAGTGATGCAGTTATTAACCATGTAAAGTATATATATGGTAATATGTAATAATATAAATATATATGGTAATATGTAATATTATAAATATATATATGCATAATTATTATTTTTAAAATTTCAAATGCATGGAATGTTATTTTACCATCTTTTGCAAACATGTTATATATTTTAAAACATATTGATCCATAAAACCATCTTTTTCGAACATGTTGCATGTTTTACATACTTTTCCAAAAAAAATGTAATATAATTTTTTTCTCAAATATCTCACATTTGCCAATGAAAATGTTAACAAATGTAACATAATTACACATATAATCATCAGGACACTTTGAAAGAGCGGCGAGCTCACCACGTCAGCTTGTCACGTCAGCTCGCCGCTATTTCAAAGTGCCGCGAATTGACGTGGCTTGTCAGCATGTCATGTCAGTTCGCCGCTATTTCAAAGTGTATCAATGGTTATATTCGTAATTATGTTATATTTGTTAACATTTTCGTATTTAACAACTGTCAGATGGCCACTTGATGAAAAAAAATCAAAATAATAACACGTGTATGAATTTGTATTTATAATTATATATTTTTAAACTTTATATGGTGTATTTAAACAACAAAGTTTTTTTTTTCTCTTTTTCTATAGCACTTTTAGTTATGAACAGATTGTTTTATATAAAAACTTGGGAACTGACCCGCGCTTTGAGCGGGGTATCAAGTAATTCGTTCAATTTATATTTATTGATATTTAAATTTAAACAAATATGTATATAACACATACATAAAGAGACTAAATTTATAAATATTATTTTAATCAGGTCTATTACAGTTGCAATAAATAAGTTGAACTTAGTTATTGATAATTGAAAAATATAAATTTAAATTGATTTATTTTTAACTTAAATTTACAAAAAATTTATGATAATTGAATATTAAATATTATTGATATTTCGTTTTTGTTTTTATTTTTAATTACAAAATATAATATCAAATTTATTGAAAAATAATTAGTGATGTGTACTTTTCTCATTCGGAAAAGTAAATTTTTAAAAATTACCCATAATTTGTTTTATTTTCCTTTTTTTATTGTATTACTTTAATTTTCTAATTTATAAAAAAAAATAGTAATATGTTAATTCGATTGCCTAAAAAATATATTTATAATTATTACTATTTTAGTTTTATTCTCTTCATTATTACTTTGTATTTCATTAAAAAAAATTATCTCACATTATATGCATTATAAACACTTAAGTTTAGTTTTCTTATTCTCTTTTCTTTTCTAGTTTGTGCGAACTTGATATGATGAGAAATAATGTTAATAATAACCATATAAATCTCAAGTTATATTTTATTTTTATATTTTATATTACATAAATTAATATTTACCAAAAACCAATATAAATGTATATTAATATAATAATACAAACATAAGTAATATATATTTTTTAAAATTTTGTGTGGATTATTAATTAAATTGTGATGTAACGTACCTAAAAACTGAAACGGTTTTCAAGATGCAATGAGGAGATTTGGAGAAATTTTAAATTGTCCATGTATGGAAAAATATGATGTAACATTATCAAGTGTAACTTACATCCTAGTTGGTCCAACAGAATTAAGTAAAAAAAAAAATCATTTTACGTAGTTGTCAACATCTTATTTTATCAATTCGAATTATCTTTCATTGGCCTCATGGATTTTATAATACTTTTTATTATTTCATAGTTAAATTATATCACAAAGTTTCACAACTATTCAATTAAGAAAATAATTAAAATTTATATTTTAATAAAAGAAAATAAATCATGAAATGAGATACGTGTGCTAATTTTTTTTATTTAAAAAAAAATAGAAGCATTTTATAATTTTAAAAGTTGTATGTTCTATAATTATAAAATACCACAATGTAGTGGTAAGAATTCAGAATTGTTAAGATCTTTTTTTTTTGTAAATTTAAATAAATAAACTGTGTCACTATATACATGCATAAATTAAAGTAATTGAAACACGTATAATGTATTTAATTTTTTTATATTTTGTTTCACATGAAAAATTAAAGCTCTTTATAAAGGAAAAAATATTTGTGTGTAAAATTTCTTCTAAAAAGGAAATAAAACTTTGATGGATGAGCAATTAATTATAATTAAATATGAACATTAAAATTACAATAAGGTATAATCTTTAATAATTTATTTTTAAAGAAATACTTCTATAAATGCACGCGTAAAGATTTTTTATTTCTATATAGATGAAAGAAAAAATAGTATGTTAAGCTTAAATGAATTTCGGTAGGTGTGTGGATCTCCACCAACATTTCTAAGCATAATCAGATGTATTTTTCAAAACATAAAATCATCTGAGTGTAGAAAAGTCTGCACCAAAGAGTATTAGAAGATCTGACCATCGGAAAATGGACACACGACAAATTAAGGAGAATGCGATGATAGAGAGATATTGACCTCGTCAACAGATATAACACTTGTAACGAGAAGACTAATGCGAGGCACAAAGCTACACGGTGGTGAGTCAATTGTAGTTGCATATATAAGATGTCGAATTGGATGTCGTCGCAAATACTGGCTCAAAAGATACAAAATTCAAGACAAATGATTGATTGATCTCTTTGCTAGTATTTTTTTTTTTTCAGATGAATGCATTTTTTTATGAATATTATAAATTTTAGTGTTGTTGAACGATATTAAATAAAGTTTAAAAAATGAAAAGTATTTATGTAAAAGTTTTGTTTTTTATGTGAATGCATTTTATGATGAATGGTATAAGTTTTAGGATTGTTAACAATATTAAAGTTTTTTTTTGCCAACAACAATAGTAAAGATTCAAAAGTAAAAAGTATTTATGTAAAAAATGAAATAGATGCTGTAGTGCAATGTGAGACCTTGGAGCTCATCCAAGCTATGAGAAAGGCTTATGTGGACAATGCCACATGTACCAGGTGAGAGAGTAGTTGTGTTGTACGAATAAGATTTGATAATTTGAACATGTCATCGATGAATTTTATTACTTGTCAATCATATGGTAAATCTATCATAGTTATATTATATATAGATAGATATATATATTTGTAAATAACTTCATAATAACATATATAGAAATTTTCAATATATGTATATTAATATAACAAATTAATAAAAAAAAATTCAATATATGAGTACATATTAATTTAAAATAATTTTTTCACAAATACAATTATATAAATAATAATACATGCAAATTGATAAATATTAACAAAATTTTCATTTATGTTAGACTCTAAACAATAAACCAATTTACGATTAGTATTATCATCATCATCATAATATATTTGTGTCAGATTAGAGTATGTGATGCAGACGTAATTGTCAATTCTGCGACTACCGGTGATAGATTTTGAAGTGTCGGATTTTGGCGAGTGAATAATGTTTTTCATGTGGAACGGCGGTTCGAGCAATACCAAAATTATGGGGTATGATATGTTTTGGCCAAAGTCTTTCATCTAGAGGGTCAAAATTGCAGTTTTAAATTTTTTAGATTGTTTTTGCAATTTATCGATTTTATTAGGACCTATTTGCTAATTTCAAATTTATTCTAAGATTAGAATTTTACTTAGGGCACGTTTGTTTGCTGGTATTGCGATATTCTAATACCAGTATTAGCTAATACATGCTTAGCTAATACAATGTTTAATTGTGTCATGTATTAGGATATCCTAATACAATGACTAAAAAACTCCACTAAATATATATATTCATTTTTTAATTATTATTATAATTGAAGGCCGGCCGGGGGTTGCCGGAGGTCGCCGGAGTCCGCCCAGGGGTCGCCGGAGTCCGGTCGGAGATCGCGCGGTGGCCGATGTTATGAGCTGAAAATGGGGTAGTTGTTGTATATATTAAATAAGGTTAGGGGTAAATAAGTAATTTTGAGTTTGATATTAATTAGTACATCACTTTTAGTTGGTATAATCTAATACCAAATTTCTCCTATAATTGAGTATTAGCTAATACCAATACCAAGTGTAAACAAACAAGGTATTAGCTAATACCGGTATTAGGATATAACAATACCGGCAAACAAACGTTTAGGGCACGTTTGATTGCCAGTATTGCGATATCCTAATACCGGTATTAGCTAATACATGCTTAGCTAATACATGCTTAGCTAATACATGCTTAGCTAATACAATGTTTGATTGAGCCATGTATTAGGATATTCTAATACAATGTTTGAATGAACTTTGTGGATATCCTAATACAATGACTAAAAGACCTAAATACCCTTACTTGCATTTTCAATGAAGATATATTTTACATATGATTAATTTAACAAATTAATTTAACAAAGATATAATTTAACAAAAAAAAAGTAACTTCAATTATTTAAAATAATATTTTTCATAAAAAAAAGAAAATTAAATTTATGTATAAATAGTAAAAACTATTTTTGCTAATGTATAAATATGTATATATATAAAGAAAATAGTACAAAACAATTGAAAAAAGTGATTAGGCCGACCCGGCCCGTTCTAGCCGGGTCTAGCCCGAACTAAACCAAAGCAACATAAAGCAACCCGACCCGAACAGCCCGAATTGCTCAGCCCGGCCTGAACCGCACAGCCCGACCCGAATTGACCTACCTGGCCCGAACCACCCAGCCCGGCCCGAACTGACCAGCCCAGCCCGAACTGACCAGCCCAGCCCGGCCCGAACCGACCAGCCCGGCCCGAACCGCACAGCCCGACCCGAATTGACCTGCCTGGCCCGAACCACCCAGCCCGGACCGAACTGACCAGCCCAGCCCGAATCACCCAGCCCGGCCCGAACCACCCAGCCCGGCCCGAACCGACCAGCCCGGCCCGAAACGCCCAGCCCGGCCCGAACATGACTCGGCCCGACCAGTGTCCGAAGTTTCGATGTAAACGGGGTCCGACCCGAAGCTACTAAACAGTGAGAGTTTGCCATATATTACAAGGGTAAATTGGTAATTAGGAGATTTGTATTAGCTAATACTTTACTTTTAGATGGTATTAATTAATACCAAATTTCTTCTATAATTGAGTATTAGCTAATACCAAGTATTAGCTAATACCAATACCAAGTTGACACAAACACGGTATTAGCTAATACCGGATATCGCAATACCGGCAATCAAACGTGCCATTAATGTATATAAACACTTTTAGCCGTCTTTATCAGATCTTATCCCTCCATCGCGCATCAAATTTTCGATATTCTTTTGAATGAAAGAGTTTTTTTTTACCAATATATCTCATCAAGCCGTGTATTGTGGGATAAAGGAGTTAGAATGGTGTTATGTGTGGCTAGGAAAGGTAGCCACGTATATATATATGGGAAGGAAAAAAGTTAGTCCACCCAAATTTGCCGGGAGAAAACAATGATAGCAATAATGTTGATTTAGGGTTTAGGGAAAGCTGGAGATTTCGCATTAAACAATTCATTGTTTTATGTGATTAATGAATAATATATTGTTGTTGGCACAAACTAAGATGCTAGTCTAAGCTGGAAGTGGTTGTCTCTTCGGAATGTGTACGTAACCTAATGTAATAATTAATAATGGGGGGGCTTTACATAATCTTATTTTTTATTTTTAAATTTCAAAAGATAATGTATTAGATTAATGCTTCTCCTCTAACCATATGGTTCCCTCCGGGCCCTCCCGACCCAACCAAACCCAGCCCGGGTTTATTGGGTTCAGGTTTCGTCGCCAACACAATTATGCAAATCATGTCCAAAACATTTTATTATTATTATTATTATTCCGTGTCTACAACTACAAATTATACCCAATACTAGTGACCCAACATATCTGTCTCATTTATGTTTGATGATGATACATAAATGCACTTTAATATAAAGATATACTAATATTAACATTTAATAAATTCACTTTATGCAAAACAATAAAAATATTACGAGTTCAAACCTCTAAATAAAATTAAAATTGTGGTTAATAACCTAAAAACAATTTGAAGTATATACCATGTTATATCAAACTACCAATAATAAGTGTTAAGAACGTTAAAAGCATTCCGAAATATAGATTATGTTGCGATTTTGACGTTATATTTTAACGTCAAAATCGTACAGAAAGCGGAAAATAACAAATTTGATACATGAAACATCAAATAAAAAAAAATATCGCAGCATGACATAAATTTTAGACTTTTTATAGAGTCTTAAACCTTAAATTTATAACAAGGGTCGGATGAACCATTTTATAAAATATGCCATCAATTTTTTGCCGACCATTCTCGAGGATAGGGGTGGCAATTCGTGCTATCGTGCGTGTCAATAGTTGTGTTGTGCTAAACTTACTAAACACGAACACGCACGGTAAGATTATCGTGCCACGTTTTACAAACACGAACACGACACAAATATTTTCGTGCCGTGCTATCATGTTGTATAAGGATATACATTTGTACATCTCTATACGAGATCCTTAAGCAAAAATCAAAATAATAAACTCCATATATCAAAAAATTATGAATTAATATGTCAGTATTCATTAGTTAATAATGTAAAGTTTACAAACACTAAAATTTAAACCACTAATTGGAGTTTTTAAAGGTAATAAATAAGATTTGTTCAAAAAATACTTAAGAATTACTCCTAATAGTACAACTTTATCGTGCTATCGTGCGTGTCGTGTTAATGTCGTGTTATGATACTCAAATACGAACACGAAAAGAAAGTTATGTCGTGTTCGTGCTATCGTGCTATCATGTTATCGTTCTTTCATATGCTAGCACGAACACGCTTTTTTCGTTCGTGTCGTGCTATCGTGCCGTGTCACAAATAAAAATGGTTTAGTTATTCTTAGACTATTAGGCGAAGACCGTTGACTTCAGCTTGAAGATTCCTCTTCAATCTACTTCTCCTCTCCTTCTGGCCATTGAAATGAAATAAAATAATGGTTTCGTTAGAGAGTATTACGTAACGATTACGTAAACGTGGGTCCTATATGTTTATTTAAGTAAAGCAACAAAAACTATCTACAGTAGTTTTACATAGCATTCCATAAAAATGGGACCCACACGTAAATTTATGTTTTTACATAAAGCATTCCTTAAATTTAAGTAATGCCCTATGTATTACGTAACCAATTTTTTATTATAAATTAATTCATTTTATAATTAATGCAATATCTTATTGGTGGTTGTTGTAAAATTTAATAATAAAATATATTTAAGGAATATGTTTAAGTAATACGATTGCAGAGAAAATATTTTTTACGTGTGTCTTAAATTTACGTATTACTTAAAGTGTACACAAATGTCTACGTGGCAACTTTAAAGAATACAATTTAAGTAAAACAATTGTGGATGCTCTTAGCCTCGCAAAATTTGTTTTCTTATTATGATATGATTTCAAATTGGGTTAATAAGTTTTTGGTCCATAATTTTTGACCACTTTTAGGTTTTGATCCATGATGTTTTTTTTGTCTAATTTTGTTATCATATGTTTGCAGATTTTTCTAGTTTTGGTCCGATCGTTACATTCCGTCAATTTTTCCAGTTAAGTGACATGTGCAAGTCACGTGATCCACCCTAAACTTTCAATTTTGTTCAAATTTGGGGGAATTGACACATTGAACTAGGTTTAGGGTGTCAATTGCCCCACATTTGACCCACTAAACCTAGTTCAATGTGTCAATTCCCCCAAATTTGAACAAAATTGAAAGTTTAGGGTGGATCACGTGACTTGCACATGACACTTAACGGAAAAAATGGACGGAATGTAACGGTCGAACCAAAACTAGAAAAATTTGCAAACATATGGTACCAAAACTAGGCAAAAAAAAAAAAACATCATGGATCAAAACCCAAAAGTGGTCAAACATCATGGACCAAAAGACCAATTAGCCCTTTCAAATTAATTAATACCGAGAAATTTCTACAAAGAAAATTTTATTTTATGAAATACAATTATGCATAAGGTAAAACGATTTTATAATTCTAGTAAAGTAAAATCATTCGGTCCCTCATACGATCTTAACTGTATAGAACCTTAAAATAACATGATTCTACAAACTCAATAAAGTGAAACAATTATACTGTTCAAGTTAATATAAAATCGTTCATAGTAAGGATGAAGTTAATATTCAATTTAGGTTTTAAACAAAAGGTTAACAGGTCTTTTGGTCCATGATTTTTTTTTTGCCTAGTTTAGGTCGCATATGTTTGCATATTTTTCTAGTTTTGGTGTCAACTTGCCCCCAATTGGACCAGTCCTAGGCTAGCCCAGGGCTGGGTCTATCCCAGTTGTGGTCGCATGGGCGACCCCGACCGTGGTCGGACACAACCCTGGGCTAGCCCAGGGCTAGGTCAATTGGACCTAGTTGTCCAATTTGAGATCAATTTTAAAAATTTGGGACTAAATGGAATAAAAAAAAAGTTAGGGAAGTATTAGAGGGACTAAAAATTGAATAAAATTAAAAGTTTAGGATGGATCACGTGATTTGCACATGTTACTTAACGGAAAATATGGACGGGATGTAACAGAAAGATCAAAACTAGAAAAATATGTAAACATATGAGACCAAAACTAGGCAAAAAAAATCATCATGGACCAAAACTCAAAAGTCGTCAAACATCATGGACCAAAAGACTTGTTAACCCTTAATTGTTAACCCTTAAGCAAATTAACTTCTCTAATATATATATCTATACATTTAGGCTGACAAACTTGAATGTTCTCCCATTTATTAATTATATTTTAAGGCTATTTTAAAAGTTTATGGATTAAGTTGTCTATCACATTTTAATAGTTTCTCTTACATTTATATCGTTTTTTTTAATATAGAAAGATACATGATCATAGTAGTACATTATAATTACTCATATCATATATCCACGTTAAATATTACGAAATTTAAGATATTCTTATATTTGATTGTTAAAATTACTTAATATTTATATAAAAAATCATTTTAACAAATTAATACATATATTAAAGTTTTTTTTTTTGTGATTCTCATTTATTACTTGATAGGTGATAATTAAGATATGTTTTAATCTATATAAAATTTAGCATGTTATATAAAATTATTCTGATATCCTGTGCTAATTTATAGTTTTTATAGTATTTTTTAATTTACAATCCGATTTTACAATCAATCTGCAAGATGTTATGTCTATCCTGACAACCATATGCCCAAGACACGGTAGGAAGGGAATTGTTGGTGGGCTCGAGGGAGAAGAGAAGTACTTGAGCATATTTTGATTTGATAGAGTCCGTACTTATTTTGCAGAATTTATTTCTTATTTCAAGTAAAAATGTAATAATTTACCAAAAAAAAAAAGAAAGTAAAAATGTAATACAAGTCAACTTTCCATGAGTCAGAAACCACAGAACGGCCACTGATTCGGTCGAATTGACAGAGAAAAGGAAAATAAAAATTGAACATTCCCAAACAAGCCGAAGGAAAGTTCGGAGGCCCAGGTCCCATTTCTATTAATGGGCCTAAGGATAATGGCCAGCCCACCCATATTGGAAAAGATGTGCAAAAGAAAACGTCTTCTTCTCCAACGGAGAAATTCAATTTCCCAAAATTGAAAACCCTTAGTATACAGAAGAACCAAGGATGGAGAATCAAGAAGAAAAATCCATCCATCTCTTTGAAGGCTACTACAAGTGGAGTGGTTTCATCTATATCCCACAATGGATCAGATCAAGAAAGTGAGAATATTGAAGAACCACCATGCAAGGAATTCTGGTTAGATTGATAGGCACAACGAACTTGTAATTGGGGAGCATACTTCATCTATGGGAAATTCTCAATCAAACGAGAATGATCCTATCTCCCGAAGCATCATTCTCAATCCCCAAGTAACAACTACTACACACCAAGAAAATTTCAGAGGAGAGGATACTACACATAGTGCAAACCAGGAAAATTTGTACAAATGCCCTTTTGGAAGAGGGCATATCTAACATTGCCCTCCTCTAATGAGCAATTTTTTTGTAAAAATGCCCTGTCCAGGGCCTGGCTGAAATGACCCAGCTGGTGCCAGCTCGCCTCCGTCCAGCTGCAGCTGCTGGACCTAGTGTTTCGAAAATCGGACCGGCGGGGTCGTAAGAGTAAAGAACATTTTTATTTAAAATAAACTATTAACCAAGTGTAGCTAGACTCAAACCCAAGACTTAAACTACAAATACTAACACACTACCACCACACTACAAGCTAGAAAGTTAACAAAAAAACGGATGAAAAGATTTTATTTAGAATTATAAATTCTATTTAATCAATGGAATGGAACCGGGTAAAGGGCAGAGGAATCCGGTTGAACCGAATTCCTCTGTCTTAGGGAACCTGTTTGTCGGGTTCACCCATCCGTGGTTTTTTTGTTTTTTTACATCTATTAATATTCACTAAATTCAAATTTACAACTCCAAATTCAATGAAAATCGAAAGTTCGCGTCTTTATAACGTAATACACAATGTGCTATTTTTTTAAATTTATTCTAGTAATTTCGAAAATTATTTCCATCACCAAATGATGTTATACCCCTCCTAAAACGCAAATTTGGAGTAAATCTTATTTGTTAGAATGTTCAAAAATCTATTACCGGACTTCAAATTAGGCCCCGTTTTCGGTATTATTTTACTAATACGTGACAATTCGGAAAAAAAAGAAGATTTTTTTTTTGAACATTTTCTAAAAAATGAGTTTTACTCCAAATTTAGGTTTTAGGGGGGTATAACACCATTCGGTGATGAAAACATTAATTATCGAAATTACTAGAATAAATTTAAAAAAATAGCACATTGTTTATTACGTTATAAAGACGCTAACTTTCGATTTTCATTGAATTTGTAGTTGTAAAATTGAATTTAGTGAATATTAATAGATATAAAAAGTGAAAAAAAAAATCGCGGGATGGGGGAACCCTACAAACGGGGTCCCCAAGACAGAGGAATCCGGTTCAACCGGATTACTCTGCCCTTTACCCGGTTCCATTCCATTGATTAAATAAAATTTAGAATTCTAAATAAAAAAATTTTATCTGTCATTTTGTCAATATTCTAGCTTGTAGTGTGGTGGTAGTGTGTCGTTGTTTCTAGTGTAAGTCCTAGGTTCGAGTCCAACTGCACTTAGTTAATATTTTCTTTAAAAAAAATATTCTTTACTCCTACAGTCAGACCGATACCAGTTTATCGGGTCCGACTCGAAAAACCAAAAGTCGATTCAACATGGCATGGCATATGCCAGTGTGTATTTGAATGACATATTAATCCTTTGGCATAATCTTAAAACAATGTCTGATATTATGAATCTTCCTTGGGTTGTAATAGGCGATATTAATGATATCATTAGCCAACATGAAAAGAAAGGGGGTTCACCTATTGACTTAAATCGTGCTGAAAATTTCAGAGATATGCTTGATCACTTTGTCCAACAGAGGTTAGATAGAATTGTTGCTAATCCAGATTGGGTTATTAAATTTCTCAATGCTAAAGTCATGCATCTAACTAGAACAAAATCAGATCATTGCCCCTTACTACTCTCCCTTAACAATGGCTCTAACGCTAGGTTGACCGACCTTTTAGATTTGAATCGATGTGGCTTGATCACTCTGACTTTAAAAATCTTGTTACCCAAACTTGGAACGATGCTCTTAATATCCATCAAGAGGCTACTAGAATTTTTCTTGAGAAGGCTACATAGTGGAACAAAAATACTTTTGACAATGTTTTTAGAAAAAATGGAATTCTTGCCCGGCTTGATGACATCCAGAAACGTCTTATGTATGGTCCAAATGTTTTCCTTCTTGATCTTGAAATATCCTTGAAAAGTGAATATTCTTCTATTCTTTATCAAGAGGAAAAGCTTTGGGCCATGAAGGCTAGGACCAAATGAATTGCAGATGGTGATAAAAATACTAAATATTATCATGTCACCACATTAGTAAGAAGAAATCATGCTAAAAAGGTGCTATTAAAGATGTGTTAGAGAACTGGATTTATGATCCTGATTTGATTAAAGAGCAATTTTAATTTTTTTTCTTTCAAAAATCTGTTTTCCTCTGACAAAGTTTTTGTCACCTTAGATCCTAATATTGGCTTTGCTTCCCCATCAGTTTTGACCTCTCGTATGATTAGAACCCTTGAGTCCCCGGTCTCAAATGAGGAAATTTATCTTGCTCTTAAATGCTTAAGCTCTCTTAAAGCTCCATGACCTGATGGTTTGCATCCTATTATTTTGCCAAAAGAATTGGGAAATTGTTGGAGACTCAGTGTGTAGCATGATAAAAAAGGTTTTCTCAGGCAACCCTCTTCCGGAGAATTTGAATGATACGTTTTTTGTTTGATCCCAAAAGTTGATAAACCTGAACTTGTGAAGCATTTTAGACCTATTATTCTTTGTAACACCTCCTATAAGATAATTACTAAAGTGATTGTTAATAGGGTGAGACCTTTTATGAAATATCTCATATCCCCTTTTCAAGCTAGCTTTATCCCTGGTCGGAGATCAGATGATAATGTAGTGATTCTTAGAGAAGTTCTTGATGTTTTGAAAAAGAAAAGAGGCAATTCCAGTCTTATGGTTTTAAAACTCGATTTGGAAAAAGCTTACGATAGAGTGGAATGAGACTTTTTTTTTTTTTAAAAAAATTTAACTCATTTCCAATTTCCTAAGGCTTTAATCAGTGTCATCATGGAATGTGTCTCTTCTACCTCAATTTCTATCCTCCTCAATGGTGGAAAATTGGAGTCTTTTAAACCATCTCGGGGACTTAGACAAGGAGACCCTTTGTCCCCATATCTCTTCATCTTATGCATTGACTATCTCAGTTTCCTCATAGAGGAAGAGACAAAACATGGGGGGTGGATACCGATCACTTTAGGAAGAGGTTCCCTTTCTCTTTCGCACTTATTGTTTGCTGATGATCTCATTCTTATGGGTGAAGCCTCTTTTAAAAACTGTGAGACCATGACAAACACTTTAAAATCATTTTGTAAAATCTCGGGTCAAAAAGTGAACTTTGAGAAGTCTTAAGTTCTTTTTTCAAAGAACTTGTCTGATGTTGTTTCCCATCAACTAGCGTGCTATTTGGGCTTAAAGAAAGTGGACAATATTTTGAATTATTTGGGTTTTCCTTTAGACTTATCTAGTAGAGATAAAAAATCGTTCAACTTTATTGTGGATAAAGTCAGGAAAAAACTTGCAGGTTGGAGGACGAAACTCTTATCCATGGCTGGTCGTAACATCCTGATTAACTCTGTGATGGCTACTATACCCTCTTACATCATGCAATGCACTTAACTCCCAGTCTCGACTTGTAATGAGTTAAACAAATTGAATAGAGACTTTCTTTGGGGCTCGTCCGATGAGAAAATGAAAATGCATGCTGTAAATTGGGAAACTGTTACTCTCTCAAAACATCATGGAGGGTTGGATATTTCCCTCTCTAGAGAAAGGAATCAAGCTTTGCTAGCTAATTTTGCATGGAGACTTGAAAAGTCATCTGCTTCTTGGGCCAAAGTCTTGAATTATAAGTATTTCAATCCCTCCAAAAAGACTCCAAAGACCGGGTCTTGTACCTGGAAAGCCTTAAACAATGGCAAGGAAATCCTGAAAGAGGGTGATGGTTGGATTATTGGAGATGATTCAAAAGTGAATTTGTGGTTAGATAATTGGTTTGGTACAGTTACCTTGAGATCTTTGGTTCATGTTCCTCTATACTTTGAGGAGGAAAACTTCAAAGTTAGAGACATTCTTACTATAGATGGAGTTTGGAATTTCTCTCAAATTACATTTCCAATTCCAGAGGCTATTAAGGACAGAATCCGTGCTACCCCCAGAAGTATCATTGATGGTATGAACGACAACACAGTTTGGATGGGATCTCCGGAAGGTATTCCATCTGTTTCCATGGTCCATAGAAGTATCAAACAGAAAAGGGACCAATGCCAAGGACATGTGGCATATATATGGGGTTCGGTATGGAAGTGTTTCACACTTCCAAGGATTAAATTTTTTATGTGGTTGTTCACACATGATCGTATTTCTACAGCTAGTATGCTCCACAAACGGGATATCAACATTAGTCCCATTTGTCATCTTTGTGGCCTCGCAGATGAGAACACTTAATTGTTCTTCGGGACTGTGAAGTAGCTAGAAAAGTATGGATTGATGTTGGTATTGTTGGGACGTAATATTACGGAATGCTAAACGTGTACATGCAAGTAATCTAACTACGCAGCGGAATAGTGTACACATACCTTTTAGCTTTCCTGCCCAAGAACGGTGTGGAGGGAGTTCTGATCCTCCGGTCGGAACCACGTACAAGTTCTTCGTGAGAAGAAGTCTTACGCGGTGTAAGCTCCACAACAAAGCCTCTGATCGATTCTTCAACGGGGACAGAATCTCGGACTAAGATGTGCCGAAAATCTCAACTAAGGGGGTGAGAGGGTTTCTCTCAACTTCCTCAATGGAGACACTTCTTATTATTAATGAATGTGTAAACCCCTTAGGTGAGTCCCCTATATATAGGATTGGTGGAGTGGACAAAAGTCCACTCCAACCAATGTGGGACAACATTCGGCTGAACCATGCAATTAAAGGGGGAGGCCCAATTTTGGGCCTCCCGTGTCAATTAGGGTTAGGGTTTGACCCAATTACCCTAATGTGACAATTACCTAATTAACTTAGGTAATTTCCTTAGCATTAACGGGCTACCAATTACGGCGCCACGTCACCATATGCTAACAGCTCCCACTCGCCGGAATGGGAGGGTGCCTGTTAATATATAGTTATCCAATAGCATCAACATCTCAGTCTTCAGTCTTTGTCTCCGTCTCCGAATAGTTCATACGAGGTTTTCCGTGCGACCGACGGATACGACGGGCATTATGTTACTCATCTGTTAGGAGTATTGTAGCGCCCGCAGAATGTCGATTCCCTTTCGTAAATCAATCATGTTAAAATAAAATATGTATCGCACTGTATCCTTGGTCAACTAATAATTCTCCAATTACCCAGTTTTCCACATAGGAATACTTCTCCAGGGCATCTGTTACAAGTGTTCACAACCTTCAACTAATATCCGGTTGGCGGCCACCTAGTGAACACAAGAGTCGGTGAATTATAGGTGAACTTGACCATCCCCATCGCTTATAACCTTAGTCTAACTCAACCGGTTTCCAAGGCGTGGTCACTTGGCCGTTTTTTTTGGCTCTACGCTCGTACGCCGGGAAGCGAACATTGAGCTAGACCTTAGGCATAAGTTTTGAGTCCGTGAGGATACTTTGGATGCCTCTTCATAAGACATCCAGGATCAATCACATGCTCAAGGTGAAGAAGTATGCGCCCTTTGAATCACTAGGATTCTAGCTAGCACAACCGAGCATGACCCCGTGGTCGAACATGGCACGCGCAGTATGAAGCACGCGTCGATAGCACACCTTGACTAGCCAGGATTGGGACATGTCAATCATTCTATCGCAGAATCTTTCATCTGGCTCTGAATGTGGTTTTAATGATGGTTTGGGTCCAACACAACGATTTACAAAACGAAGATTAAGTCATGCATTAAGCGTGACAAGGTTATCATTTCGTTTAACCAGGTTTATCCCCCTGGTTCTTAGCCAATCTTGTTGGGGTAGAGGTCCCCCTCTCCTTGCAAGATGACCGTGACTGTATGACGAGGCATGGTTCACATTCAACATAATTTTGGTGGAAGAGTTTTACCTCTTCCTACGACTTAGTTTATAGACCGTAAAATCTAATGTTATATTTCATTATGACGTCGATAGACCGTAAAATCCGATGTTATATTTCAAATGTCAAAATGTCATCACTTATACAAGCCACTTATTTAAGCCCTACGTAATCCAAGCAGTTTTACGTGCTTTTTCGAAGATTTCTCTACGTAATGGCTTAGTTAATGGATCTGCAACCATTTTATCCGTGGAAAAGTATTCTAAAGCGATTATGTTGTCTTCCAGAATAGATTTAGCATAATTGTATTTAACATCAATGTGTTTGGTCCTACTATGGTACTTTGGATTCTTAACTGCTGCAATGGCTGCCTGACTGTCGGAGTATACCTTGATGGGATTACTTTCTTTTCCAGTGCCAATTAATGCAATAAGAAGCCTTTTCAGCCAGACCGCTTCTTGTGCGTTTTTAGAAAGGGCAAAAAATTCTGATTCCATAGTGGAAAGCGCGACACGTGATTGCTTCTTGCTCATCCAAGATACAACAGCATTAGCAAGAAGGAAAACTCCTCCCGTAGTGGACTTACGATCATATGGATCGCCACCGTGGTTGGCTTACTATAACCGGTCAATTCTATTTGCTTGCCCTTATAGCACAGAACATAGTCGGCAGTACCTTTCAGATACCTTATAATTCGTTTTACGGCCTTTAGATGTTGATAACTAGGATCTGATTGGAATCTTGCTACTAGGCCCACAGCGTAACAGATATCTGGTCGAGTACATAGCATGGCGTACATAAGACTCCCTACCATACTTAGGTACTCTGCCCCCTTCATCTGTTCACGCTGTTGCTGGTTTTTTGGTCCATCACGCTTTGACAGCGCGCACCTGAACACAACAGGCGTATCCACGAGTTTAGCATCGAGCATCCAGAATCTTTTCAACAGTTTGTTGATATAAGATTCTTGAGACAGAAACAATGTCCGGGCGGCACGTTCTCGGGCAATCTTAATGCCTAAATGTACGTGGCCTCTCCCATGTCTTTCATCTCAAATGCTGACGCTAACCAGGACTTTGATTTGTTCATGAAACTCACGTCGTTCGCAGCAATGAGTATGTCATATACGTATAGTGTTATGATGACATACTTAGACCCAGAGGTCTTAGTGTATATGCAAGGATCCTCGTGAAGATTCACAAATTCGTTTCCGACGATTTCCTCGTGGAATCTGCGATACCATTGCCGAGACGACTGTTTAAGACCGTAAATAGACCTTTGGAGTTTGCAAACTTTACGTTCTTTGCCAGGAGTAATAAAACCCTCTGGCTGCTCCATATAGATCTCTTCCTCCAAGTTTCCATGGAGGAATGCGGTCTTAACATCCATTTGGTGCAGCTGTAGATCGAGACATGCAACAAGGGCAAGGATGATCCTTACTGTGGTGTAACACACAGTTGGTGAGTATCTTTCATCAAAGTCCACTCCATGAATTTGGGTATATCCTTTCGCAATCGTTCGAGTTTTGCACCACTCAAATTTTCCATCAGTAGTGAATTATAAAATTTCACTTTCTAGCTCTGTGGTTAGCAGGTAAATCAACTGAAGACCAAAACCGAATTCGTTCTAATTTAGGCATTTTTATCCTCCATTGTTTTCCTCAATTCCTACGTTTGAGGTTCTTCCAATGCTTGCCGAACCGTCACTGGTTCGTGAACGAATGTCTCACTTGATGGGATACTTCTTAAAAGAAGTTCGTTGCCTTAGACTAAGTCTAGGCTCGATAATCTCATCTTAAGTCTGATCGTTACTCCCACTCGAAACAATGCTTCTTTTCGGAGCATTACTCCCACTGGGAACTAAGGTGGTGCCCGAACATTGGTCTGTAACTCTCTTAGGGTGACCTCTTAGTCTCGGGATTTTATCTCCGAGATTTATTCCTTGATCACTAGGATCTGGAATCAAGTTAGTCATTTTCTCCCACTAGGAATAATGGGCAGATGCGACGACTATTGGATTTTCATCCAATGGTTCAACATTATGATTATCAGGTCCGACTTGATTCGCATTAACATTTAGTGATGATTATGTGAGGGGGAGTGAGCCCTCCCACTGGATTTATTATGAGAACGTTTCCATCATCATTTACCATGTCATTCACTAATGCATTTACTAATACTATATCATTCTCCCACTCGAAGTAAGTGGGACCTGAGAATCTTCGTTATCCATTTTAATCCGATCAGTACTTTAGTTCGTTTCGTTCCGCAAAGCATTGGGAGTCCATCCTCAAATTTCTATATGTTCGACCACGTTACCATTAATCCAAGCTAATTTTAAATTTGTATCTTTTAAGAGTAGACCGTACTCTTAATAAATACTTGTTTAATGCGAAAATTAATGCTACTTTATGATAAGGTTTTACCCGTTTCATTTGTTAGCTTTTATGGTAACGTGTCATCCGATCTTATTAGAACATAGTGTTACATTAATATGAATCAAATTAATTTCATTCCGTAGGAACAATTAATGTTGAGTTCTAATATAATGTAATTTTAAACTATGTTTCTAGAAGTATTTAATAATATGATTGCTTAGCCAAACTTTTCGTTAAAGGCTTATAGTGGGAGTGTCATTTTACTGACCACTTCCTTTCATTTATTAACTCATCCAGAGACTTATCCATCTCATGGACTATACATTTGAGCTCTTGCTTAATGCTATAGTTGATGTACTATTCGATCGTAGTAGAATTAAAGCATACCTCTAACTAAAGTAGTCATCAATGAGTTATTTCCAAATGATTATAAACTAAAATTCAGCATTCATTCATTAAATCACTTCATTATTAAATTTGTACTTCAAAACGATGTGCTCCGTCTCTCGAGGCACACGCGCGTATGGCGCATAAAACCAGTTTCATCTCGTGGTTTAAATCGTTTTGTTTCCAAATTTAATTTAATCTCTTTTGAACATATTTAATTATTACACAAATAATCATTTTAAATGGAGTACTAACAAATAAGAATTACTAAATATTTCGATCTATCTATGCAATCTATGGGTATGTTCAGCTCAGTTGTACCAACTGAGATGACGGAGTATGTGAGTCATTTCGTTTTATTCGTCCACTTTTACCTGGTCGAAATTTTGGTTCTAACCCGTAGGTTTGTATTTTCGTTTCGGATCGGTCTCGTTTAACCGAGACGTTAAATTGATTAAGCTAATTGAGCTTCGAATCGAGCAACAATTACTTTATTCAATAACTCCGAATCTCAAAATAACCAAAAATTTAGAAACAAACAACAAACTATAAATGACAATGGTATAGTTCTTGATCTGAAGTTTGTATATTTGATCCACAATTCCGGCACATATAGTCAAGAACTTTGAATCATATTGAACATCTCGTTTGAGTAAATTCACGAGTGAATCACTTCAAATGATTTGTGTCCGTATAAAACATTTTACAGCTTCATACACATGACCTACGATGCGTATTTGAGACGAACTTTATCAACGGGGTTTAACCCACCGGTTTATCGTATATGACTTATTTGGTCCAGTTCTCTTCTTGCTATGCGGATCATGGTTCACTTCTTTCGAACTCACTATGGTGAGCAGATAAGGTTTCCCTTTCACTGCTGTGAGTTCGAAAGAGAAACCTTATCTGACAACCTTATGCATCCTTTTCATGTTGACCTTCCATCCTGAAGACCCGATGTGGGTTTTACGCCGAAATCCATGAAAAGAGAGAAGATCATCTCATTCAACCGAAACATTTCTAGCGTTTGCATCCTTGCTTCCACCGAGGCGGATGCGAAGGAATACTAAGCTATAACATTGTCTAGTTTCAATTGAAATCTTCATCAACCCCTTTTTACCATGGTCGAGTGTATCACCATACATGCGTTCAGATCATCAAAGAACCTACTCCAATTCTTGGGGAAACAAATTATCACATTCATTTCTCATTGTCAAAATCATATAGATTACTATATTCATCCGTATTTGTCCTCTCCACTTCTCGGAATCGTAGTGGAGAGTTCAACACACACTTCAATTTTACTCATCATAATTAATACCATCATGATTGCGAGTAATAACGAATCGCACTAATTTAGCCAACTCTCACATTGATGATTATGCAAATTTAGGAAGACAATAACATTTTGACAGAATTGCAAACATCAGATTATCTATTATGATGGAACACAACAAATAGCGATCCCTCAGTCATCTAGACCAAACCGACCGCCAGTAAACCGAGGGAAGGGGGTCCGTGAAAGAGTTCACACTACCGTCGTGTTCAATTTAATAGACCAGTCTTTTAAAAACGGTTATTATTTTGCAAATAGCCGGAACATGAATTTTCAAACAAGCATACCCGATATTGGCTTTCCCAAGGCTCTTATAATTTTAAAAGGAATTATCCGATAATTTACGCATGCATAATACTATATTACGCCATAAACATCGAACAAGCCAAACATGCTTACGCGTCATGCGTCTAATGTTCCTAGCATATATAATTCTACGTAAAGTAAATTATAACATGGTTTTATCCTTGAACATCCTAGCATACGTGTAAAAACATGAAACATCCGCACAAATCATGCATAATTGGCGACTGAAATTTTCAGTTTTAAAAACGTTTTGAAAATATTAGGGCTGTTTTGCAATTCATGCTTACAATCAATCATGCGACATTTCTAGACATGGATTCTAGGCACTTTCAATAAGCATAGCATGTCTATCCTATTGCGCAATACATATATTTAAATCCCAGAGCTCAATGCTCGCAATTAATATCCAGCTAGCTTGACTGAGTCAAGACGACAGTTCTAAAATATATGTTGCAGAAAGTAAACAATTGCAATCCAGCCCACTAATTTAATTCAGTCCCAAAAACATGCATATCCGAGATCCATCCCCATAATCGAAACTAGGTATTAGGGTTTTAACCGAAAAACGTGTTAAAACGCAAACCCTAAGAGCATTGTTTAGGTTAAATTTAAAGTTCGAAAATATTTTGGATTTAAAATTTGACATCCTATTTTATTGAACATTTTAAAATTTCCGAGAAATTCAAAAATTCTGGTCCGGTCCAATTTAAAATCTGGTTCAAGTCGGCCCGATTTAAAAAAAACCGGTTTGGTCCTAAACGGTTCAATAAAATAAGATTGTGGTTCGGTTTATCACTCAAACCGGTTATGTTAGGTTCATTTTAGTTACCTTGGGCCGACCCGTCCCGACTAGGTCGACCCAATTAAGAAAACCCGGATTGATTTTATCCGCTCCGGCTTAGCAATTGGACCGGCCCAAGAACCCTAGGGTTCGGCCGAATTATTCCTTGTGGGCTAAGTAGTGTTTTAAAATCCACTAAAAAATCAACTTAACCTCCAAGAAATAATAATCATTATTAAAATAATTTCCAATATTGCTAATATATATGTATATATAATTTCGGCACAAATTTAAATATATATATATAAATATTGTCAAGATTTTATCTATAAGATGTAAATCAATCAACAATATATACACATATATAAAAATTTCGGCCACTATGTATATATATATATATATAATTATTGTCAAATATATCTTTAGGGATTAAAATAAGTAGACAATATATTATATTATGAACCAATCCTTATTTCCAACTTATAGATATATAGTTACCTATTAATAAAATTTAAAAATGGCAACATATATCTTTTATAATTGGTGCCGAATTTTTAATTACTTGGGAGCCAATAAAATTAATTTTTTTTACCTAAAATACCCCTAGGGTTTTCGGCACAAACATACTAAGTTGGAAAAGTTGTCAAATTTTAAGATCAAACCCTAACTTGATCATGAATCCAAAATGTGTTCTTGATAAAACTTATGGTGTTCTTGAAGATCATGAACATCAAACTTAAATTCGAACATAAAATTCGGTTTTGATCCATAAAAACATGTATATTTCGAAAATTTTAACTTTTTAAAAATCAAACACATGAAATTTACTTAAAAATTTTGGATTACTCATGGTGTTCATGAACATGAAAATTTCAGATTTTTCAAAAAACTCAAGAACATCAATTTATTCAAATTTAAGAACTCCTAACCATGCTCTGATACCACTCTTGGATTACGGGGACGTAATACTACGGAATGTTAAACGTGTACATTCAAGTAATCTAACTACGCAGCGGAATAATGTACACATACCTTTTAGCTTTCCTGCCCAAGAACGGTGTGGAGGGAGTTCTGATCCTCCGGTCGGAATCACGTACAAGTTCTTCGTGAGAAGAAGTCCTACGCGGTGTAAGCTCCACAACAAAGCCTCTGATCGATTCTTCAACGGGGACAGAACCTCGGACTAAGATGTGCCGAAAATCTCAACTAAGGGGGTGAGAGGGTTTCTCTCAAGTTCCTCAATGGAGATACTTATTATTATTATTAATGAATGTTTAAACCCCTTAGGTGAGTCCCTATATATAGGATTGGTGGAATGGACAAAAGTCCACTCCAACCAATGTGGGACAACATTCGGCCGAACCATGCAATTAAAGGGGGAGGCCCAATTTTGGGCCTCCCATGTCAATTAGGGTTAGGGTTTTGCCCAATTACCCTAATGTGACAATTACCTAATTAACTTAGGTAATTTTCTTAGCATTAACGGGATACCAATCACGGCGCCACGTCACCATATGTTAACAGGTATTCCTTTTGGTATAAATAATTTCTATTTGTCTAACCTTCATACATGGCTTATGTCAAACTGCTGGAACACTTTGAACCTATCCAATGATATTGAGTGGAGATTTATATTCACTTATGCTATTTGGTTCATTTGGAAAAACAGAAATTCAATCATTTTTAATGATAAACCACTTTGTCAGAATACTTATGCTTTGGTTCTGCAGCAGGCAAGAGATGTTGCTACTTGTATCTCTAAGGGTAGTGACACTACCCAAAGAGACACCGTTCAAGTAGGATGGAGCCCCCCGACAGAAGGCTGGACAAAATTGAATACTAATGGTTCCTCTATTGGTAACCCCGACCATGTTGGTTGTGCAGGAGTGCTACGAAACAACCTTGGGGGTTGGGTGAGAGGTTTCCAAAGGCGACTAGGGATCACAAGCAGCTTAGTTGCTGGGCTTTGGGCCATTCGTGATGGCCTTTTGTTGGCTAAGATTCCGGGGATTGATGCGATATATGTGGAATCCGACGCTCAAGAAGCCATAAACTTGATTGTCGATGATTCTAATGAGGACAGACCACTTATGCCTTTAATTCTTGATTACAGGAAACTTCTGTTTGAGTTCAGTAGATACAAAATCACACACATGTTTCGTGAAGCCAACAAAGTAGCAGAATTCATGGCTAATGATGCGGTGAACTTGGATGAAACATTTACAACTCTTTTAGAACCCCCTTCGGATTTGATGCCGATCATTATGTATGTTGTACTCGGTTTATCCGAGTCTAGACTCATAGTTAAGTAGTTACTAGCTAAGTTGTTTTTTTTTAGTTTGCTGTATTCTTAATTTACCAAAAAAAAAAAAAGGCTCATTCCATGAGATTATTACGCCTTGAGAACATGGGCTTCTTACTTGGAATACTTATCGGCCCAAAACACATGTCATTACTCTCATATTTTTTCATAATTTTTTCACGTCATATTAAAGCCCAATGGTAAAGAGAATATACTATATATTCATGATTTTTTCACATCATATTAAAGCCCACCTGTAGAGAATATGCCATATTTTATACTTCTACTCTTATAACAATAATCAAAGAGAAAGTTCAAGGATACCAAAAAATAAAACTAAAAATGACACTACCCTTAATTCTTTGTTGATCTATAAGCATGTCAAAGGTGACTAAAATAGATAAATTTGCCACGTGAGAGAAGGCTTTTGAGAAGCACTATTCAGAAACTCTCTAACTTCTGAAAAGTTTTGTTTCTACAGGAGTTAGATGACTCCCTTTTGTAAACAGCTAATTTTGGTACGCGCGACACGTATACAACACGTTCAAAAATGTTATGTGTAACGCGTTTAAAAAAGGAAGTATTTAAATATGGAAGGTCACGGGATTGCCAAAAGTAGGCTCAACTTAAATTAGGATAATACATATGCAATAAATGATGTAATAATCAGAAAATATCTAGTATATATTTATGGAAAAAATCATAAATATATATATATATATATATATATATATATATATATATAATTTTCGGATTTATTGAGTGCATATTAGAGAAAATATATTTTTCCTAATTTTTGGGTCTAATTTACCTATAAATAGACCCCTAGCATCTATGTAATGGACACACAGAAATTAAATCATAATAAAATACTATTATTTTTCGGAAATTGTGCAAACTTTTTTTTTTATTCTCTGCGCCATCTCCTGCAGCCACCCCTCCTGTCAGTTGCCGGTGCTCCGGTCACCCTCGTCCGCCGCCGCCCAGAGCCACCGAACCGCGCCGCGCCGCCCACTGCCGTCCCGGTCTGACCAAGACGCCGTCCGTCCCTGCCGTTGCTGGTCCCGCCGCATGCTATTTCTGTGCCAATTCCTGCCCGTCCTGCCGGCGTGTTCGTTCGCGTACCGGCCACCATCGCAGCAGTCCGACGCTGGTGCCGTCCGCCCCGCCGGTGCCGTCCATCCCTGTCGGTGTCGTCGTCCCTGCCGTTGCTGTTCTCGCTGTATGCCGGAGACTGGTGCTATTCACTCTCCTCTAAGCCCCACCGCCGGCGAAGCCACGGCCACCTGCCGGACCCGCCCACCACGCCGTCGTCCAATTGACATCCCCGGCCCGTCCAAGACCACCCGGTGTCCCTGGCGTGTTCCAATTGTTGTCCCGGCGATCTGAAGGTGAGGTAGTCCCGATGTAAGTTTTTATTTTATTTATATTATTATTAATTATTTAATTTTCTGAATTATTATTATTATCTTTATTGTTATTATTGTACCATGTACCATGTACCATGTACCATGTAATTAACTAGTCTAGGTCTAGATTAATTAGATAACATATTTTTTTGTAAATATACATGTATGATATGTAATTATTAAATTGTATCATGATTTTGAGTATGTTTAATTTCGTCTAGATTTTAACCAAATTAGGAGTTTTAGATGTTTAATAGATTTGTCATTGATAATAATTTCGCATAAAATTAATTTAGTTTTTTTTAATTGTGTCATTAGATTAATTCGAGGTAACACATATTTAAATTTTAATTTGGCAAATAGGATAATTAAGTACCGGAAGGGCGTAATTAGGAAATAAATTTTCTTAATTCGTAACAGAACCCCCGAATTCGAATTTCTGATCGTAGACTAATTTTATACCTAGGGGTTTAGTTCGCTATTCGTTTAGGTAATTTAGGATTCTAGTTAGCCTTAATTAACTAGTGGCGACTCTATTCAAAATTCCACGTTTTTCAAAACGTATTCGCCTTAGGTCAGATTTTAGGTCCGACAATTTGGCGACTCTGCTGGGGACGACTTAGAGGGTTCGGGCTTTGTATATTTTCTTATTTGCCATTTTTTAGTTTATTTGTGTATAACTCTGTTATTGTAACTTTGATTTTTTATGTGATAGGTGTGGAACTCTTTATTTTACTAACTTATGTTTCTTTGTTGAACCCGTACACACACCACTTTAGAATAATCTCCAAAATGCCTAAAACCTAGGGCAACTAGGAACCCCGGAGAGTTAGTAAAGGTACGACCGCGCGGCCGAGCCGCCAGAACGACTCAGAACAACTCCACTCGCTTGTGAAGGTCCTGTAATCCCTGTGATGGGGGTGAGGAAACCACCTTGTCAAGAACCTATCAGTGGAGCCTACCTTGTAGAACAAAGCAAAAACACACACCTGAAGCTTCGATCCTGCCGCTATGCGTACTTGCGTGTGTTCTTTTTCTAATTGTTCTCGACCCCTAGAATTTTTCATGTATAGGACATGGGTCTTGATGTAATCGTTTTTTTTGTACCATATGTACAACGCATATTAATGGAAATTTACGTTACAAGCAATGCATCATGTTTTCTAAAAAAAATGTGTCATTCAAATCGTCGTTTTAAAAATGCTTTACACACCATTTTCGGTGAGAATGGAACGACTGCTTAATTTCACTCATATCAAGGCCCTTCAATTTCCCCAAGGTCGACGTTGACCAGTTTCAGACCAGCATGATGGACGCAAAACGAGACTATTAAAGAAATACCGTGTAGTGTGGAGTGCTGCAATTGTTCAACATTGGAAATAGAAACGTCAAGGTTAAGTGCTCGCTCCAAAATCCGAACAAGTGAAAAAATTTAATCCATTTTGAAAAACCTTGTGGCATTACCTTTGCTCGGATTATGGGGCGAGCACTCGACATGTTTTGATCAAATTTCGCAGTTGTATAAAGCGTCTTAGAAACATGTTTTAGTTACAATTTTTTTTTTTTCAAAAGATGATGAGTTGAATGACACATTACTTTCAAAACAATCATGCATGATATCTTGTGTTCCATATTCTGAATATCACATTTTTCGCTGAAGGTATTACTGGCCATCACGTGGCAAACCACTAACATGGAGGACACTCAGAAGATCCAGCAACAAGAGGAACGAATAGCCGAGATCGAGACGGCTAATGCTAAAATGCATCAGGATATGGCATCCATGTCTGCAAACATGGAGCGCATCATGGAACTCCTCGGGGCTCGATCAACCAACGATACTCTAAAACCGGCCTTGCTGACAGCGACCTCGAGTCCAGAATCCTCCACAACACCTGAGGCGAATACTGGACCTCCAATGCCAGTTACAAACGTGCTTCCCGACGCCACGATAGAACCCCCTCATGACCAACCCCCTGTTTTGGTCATTCCTGATCAATCTGCATCAAAGCCGCATGTCCTTCCGAGGAGGTGTAATCGGCACGAATACATCATCACCTGTCATTGAATCCGAACAGGATCGCCGCTTGAAGAAAATGGAGGAAAAGATGAAGGTTTTGTCCGGACTTGAGCAGTATGGAAGCATTGGTTACTCCGACCTAGCTATGCCTTTTCCCCGACATGTCAAGACCAGAGAAATTAAAAGTCCCCGACTTTGAGAAGTATGATGGCACCGGTAATCCCATTGTTCACTTGAGGATTTACCTTGCAAAGATGGCCCCTTATCGGCAGTATGAGAAGTTCTTGATCCAGACGTTCCAGGAGAGCTTGAAGGGAGCGGCTTTGGTTTGGTTCATCAACTTTAAAGCCGGTGACATTTCTACGTGGGAAGAGATGGCTAACACTTTCGTTCGCCAGTATAAGTTCAACTTGGATACAGCTCCGACCCGCATGAACCTCCAAAGCATGGAGATGGAAGGGGGGCAATCATTAAGAAGTTATATGCAGGCTTGGAGAGAAAAAGCCGTTGGAGTCCGACCACCACTGGAAGACGCAGAAGCGGTGTCCATGTTCATCGGCACTCTTAAAGGGGCGTATTACTCCCATTTGTTAGGGCATGTTTCAGCCAACTTCGCTGATTTGGTGAAATCAGGAGAAATGATAGAGCATGGCATTCGAACTGGAAACTTGAAGACCCCTCCAGGAGTCAACAAGAGGATGTAGCCAAAAAGGGAGGCTCCAAGAACTGGTCGTTCAAAGACGCAACGGTAGGTGCAGTCTACCAGACACAAGCTCCGCAAACCCCCGTTGTGGGTGGACCTGAAAACCGGGCTATGAACAAGGTGCGGGAGTCTAGAAAATTCACGCCCTTACCAGTATCGGCCGCCGAAATATATCAGAAATCACTTGCTCAGGGTCTCATTGGTCCTGAGATTTGGAAGACTACTTCAAGGATACCCAACAATGATCCAAACTTGAAGTGTGAGTTTCACATGGGGATAATTGGTCATTCAACCGAGGATTGCTCGCGCCTGAGGCACAGGATCCAGGATCTGATTTACCATAAGCTTTTGATTCTTAACGCAGATCTGTCGGCTGGCGCCAACATCCCTTCGGCCTCGTCTACATGATTTCTCTCAAAAAACCTCTTAGTGTTGCATCCGTTTTTTTAGCAATGAATAAACTTTTCAGTTATGTACTCCTTGCGCGGCAAGATCGTGAGCTCCGCATAGGAAATAGGGATATTGTCATGATCTAATCAATATAAATAAATCCCTATATTTGAGTTTATTTAATTGGTTTTTTTTTTTTAGGAATGATGCAAGTCGATTGACAATTCAGTCTTTTCTTGAGTCGATGTTCCTAACAAAGTACTCAAAAAATAAAAGTCATGGACTGCCAAGCCCATCAAGGCGGCTGATGAAGGATTCAAATCACCCAATGGTCAAAATCTCCATACAGGGAATACATGCGCCTTCCCGAACCAAGCCGTACATTCATTTTACGGTGACGTCTAAATTGGTCAGTGGCAACCAAATGGCATATCCCCGTTCAGATCAAGCACAACCGCCATGTGAAGAAAAAGACGGAACATGCAACAGATCCATTCATATATGGATCAAATTTCCATTAAAGATGTCGGGCGCCCAGGTAAGAAAAGCTGTGATCATTTTTATCCCCGAAATTTGAGTTTTTCCTTAATCATTGTGCAGTTCGGATAATCATCCTAATCAAAAGCCTCTGAAGAGCACATCTCGTGCATGACCCTTTGCTCGCCAACCATTCTTGTGTCAGCTGCTGAATTTATCCCAGATACCTCAGGCGATATCTATGCCCAAATTTACCATTTGTGGACTACTGTGCCAAACTCAACACCATCCATGTGTGTTCATTGACCAGGCCATTCATCCTGCATGCGACGAGCCTAACCCGATAGGTGCTAGCCATGGGGCATCCCCAGACGAGATTGCGGAATAGCCGGGGCACTTGAGAAGCCGAGATTAGAAATCACTGGCTATGTCATTCATTGGACGTAGGGTCCATCCAGGGCGTCGACACGACCGACGTTTAGACTCAATTAACTGAGTCGTTCTCTAGAAGGTTTTTTCAATCTGCCACTAGGGGGCATGTACGTAATTGTTGTTGATTATTTTCGTTAAATTTTCTTTTTCAAAAAAAAAGCAAAAAAAAAAAAAAAAGCAAAAAAGAAAAAAACTTTTTTAGGGTCACAGCCGCCCTTTAATTGGCTACCGATAAAAGTAAAGATAGTGCTCTTGAATATTTTGTGAGAGCAGTGAAAAAATAAAAGGGTCATAGTTGTCCCTAAATCAACTACAGATAAAAAGGGTCACAGTCGTCCCTAAAATGACTACAAAGAAAGGGCCACAGCCACCCTTCAAATGGCTACAGATAAAGAGCGCTCCTGTAACATCAAAAACGGGAAGTAGGTGAAAGGGCCACAGCCACCCACTAAATGGCTACAATCAAAAGAGCTCCCGCAACATTGAGGACGGTGAGAAAAGGGTCACAGCCACCCTCCAAAGGGCTAAAAATACTCCCGCATCGAGGCGGAAAATAAAGTACGGGTCACAGCCACCGTTTAATCGGCTACCAAATATAGAGTGCTTCCGCTAGGTTGAAAACCCGAAAGGGCGGCCTAGGCAAAATCAGGAAATGAGGGGCATGGTTGCAGATTCAGAAATTGCAATCATGGCAAAAGGAGAGAAAATAAAAAACCGAGGGGCACGGTCGGAAATTTCTCAATCGGCCGTGGCAAAAGGAGAGAAAAAAGAGAAATTCTCAACAAAAAAAAAAAAGAAGAAAAAAGAAAAAGAAAAAGCAAAAAGAAAAATGAAAAAAGAAAAAGAAAAGATCCCGCTAGATTGTCGCGCCGTGCGCAATTTAGGCAAAAATTAGGGACAAACATTCATGCGCAACACAGCGCCTTCCAAAGTCAACTTCACGGCAAGCGGGACGGTTACAGTCTGCTCTCGCGAGTCGCCATTCAAGGATGAGTAGGACAGTTACAGTCTGTTCCTACAAGTCAATTTCACGGGAAACGGGACGGTTACAGTCTACTTCCCAACCAAAATTAGTGTTTACTCGTCTTTGGACAAATCCCCTCGAACTTGTTCTACGGGAATTCGCCCAAAGAGGGGCAAGCTGTAAACACCTAATTTTGGTACGCGCGACACGTATATAACACGTTCAAAAATGTTATGTGTAACGCGTTTAAAAAATGAAGTATTTAAATATGGAAGGTCACAGGATTGCCAAAAATAGGCTCAGCTTAAATTATGACAATACGTATGCAATAAATGATGTAATAATCAGAAAATATATAGTATATATTTATGGCAAAAATCATAAATATATATATATATATATATATATATATATATAATTTTCGGATTTATTGAGTGCATATTAGAGAAAATATATTTTTTCCTAATTTTTGGGTCTAATTTACCTATAAATAGACCCCTAGCATCTATGTAATGGACACACAGAAATTAAATCAGAATAAAATACTATTATTTTTCGGAAATTGTGCAATTTTTTTTTTTTTTTTTTTTTTTTTTAAATTCTCTGCGCCATCTCCTGCAGCCACCCCTCCTGTAAGTTGCCGGAGCTCCGGTCACCCTCGTCTGCCGCCGCCCAGAGCCACCGAAACGCGCCGCGCCGCCCACTGCCGTCCCGGTCAGACCAAGACGCCGTCCGTCCCTGCCGTTGCTGGTCCCGCCGCCTGCTGTTGCTGCTGCCAATTCCAGCCTGTCTTGCCGGCGTGCTCGTTCGCCTACCGACCACCATCGCAGCAATCCGACGCTGGTGCCGTCCGCCCCGCCGGTGCCGTCCATCCCTGTCGGTGTCGTCGTCCCTGCCGTTGCTGTTCCCGCTGTCTGCCGGAGACTGGTGTTATTCACTCTCCTATAAGCCCCACCGCCGGCGAAGCCACGGCCACCTGCCGGACCCGCCCACCACGCCGTCGCCGTCGTCCAATTGACATCCCCGGCCCGTCCAAGACCACCCGCTGTCCCTGGCGTGTTCCAATTGCTGTCCCGGCGATCTAAAGGTGAGGTAGTCCTGCTGTAAGTTTTTTTTTTTAATTTAATTATTTAATTTTCTGAATTATTATTATTATCTTTATTGTTATTATTGTACCATGTACCATGTAATTAACTAGTCTAGGTCTAGATTAATTAGATAACATTTTTTTGTAAATATACATGTATGATATGTAATTATTAAATTGTATCATGATTTTGAGTATGTTTAATTTCGTCTAGATTTTAACCAAATTAGGAGTTTTAGATGTTTAATAGATTTTTCATTTATAATAATTTCGCATAAAATTAATTTATTTTTTTATTGTGTCATTAGATTAATTCGAGGTAACACATATTTAAATTTTAATTTGGAAAATAGGATAATTAAGTACCGGAAGTGCGTAATTAGGAAATAATTTTTCTTAATTCGTAACAGAACCCCCGAATTCGAATTTCTGATCGTAGACTAATTTTATACC
The DNA here is from genome assembly GCA_036873135.1 of Clarkia xantiana subsp. parviflora. Taxonomy (NCBI): domain Eukaryota; kingdom Viridiplantae; phylum Streptophyta; class Magnoliopsida; order Myrtales; family Onagraceae; genus Clarkia; species Clarkia xantiana. The sequence continues at coordinate 9,052,411 of JAPTYO010000012.1, read as the reverse complement.
TAGGGGTTTAGTTCGCTATTCGTTTAGGTAATTTAGGATTCTAGTTAGCCTTAATTAACTAGTGGCGACTCTATTCAAAATTCCACGTTTTTCAAAACGTATTCGCCTTAGGTCAGATTTTAGGTCCGACACCTTTCAAGATCCAAAAACCGAAGGGAAGTCACTGCTCCTGCAAACTCTCGTGCCAGTCATGAGCATGGAGCTCCTTCTCCAGCATACACCTAAGCTGAAGCCTAAGCCAAAACCGGAAGCCCCACCACGCGGATGACCTTTTTCAACCTCGCATTCACCCCACTCTCCGCCTTTGCCTCGCCAAATCGCGGAGTCTCCCCCCTCACGTCCCCCCCCCCCCTTCACCACCACCCCGAGCCCGCAAAAAGACCCCCCACCACCACCACACACTCCCACGCACCTCCACACTCACTCACACGCCTCCACGAGCCGCCGCCGCACGCGCCGCCGCACGCGCCACCCACACACCCACACGCGCCGTCACACGCGCCACCCACACACGCCGTCCAAACTTCATTCACGCGCCCACTGAAGCGGCGCGTGTAGACCACGCGCCACCTTGCGCGCTAACACACGCCACCTTTCGCGCTGACACGCGCCACCACGTGACTCCGCAGTCCACCCCATCTCCTGCCATGCCGTGCGCCGGTCGCCTACATCCCTCCACGCGCCGTCGTGGATGCTGTTCACCGTTTTAAGCTCAAACTTGACTATATCTTGGCGGTACATCCCTCTACCCTCACCCTCTTACCCCTTCCAGTCGAACTCATAGTTCGTCAGAACAAACACTCTGTCCACCAAACGAACCACTGCATGACATATACCCTTCGAGATAATCACGATACGACTTCGGTAGCATCCTTTTCCCGTCTCACTTCGAGATCATTTCTTTGGTACCCTCCCCTTGCGCTAGTCCTTCGGGAATGTTCTTATGGCAGGGGCGCAACAGAAATCTCTACACCGGTCATGTGGTTATCGTCGTTTTTGGATGGAACTGTTTGCGTTTCTGACATACTATGAGTCCTGTTGGGACCCAAACTAGACGAAGTGTTGGATCCTGGTATTGATGCGGGAAGATGCCTCGGGTTGCTCGCTCGTCGGGTCTACGCACGTGTCAGGGCTCGTGCGTCTCCGTATACCTGCACGGGGGGTAATATCGCACACCACGCAAGGGGGGGGGTGGAGTGCGATGAACCCTCTCCGAAGCTTAAGTCAGGTATTTAGAGAGATAAAGTAAGAGAGAGGTCAGAGCTTCCGCTGTCAACTTATTTGTAAAATGTGAGAGTGGAATCCCTTAAATAGGAGTTTTCCAACTCGAACCCGGTTTTGAACGGTCCAACGCCGGTTTAATATAAAGTATAAACCGGGCGTTGACGGAAGTAAAGCTGACATCGGGAGGGTCTGCACGTGTAGTGTTTGCGTAGGGGTTTACGCGACATCAAGAGGAGTAATCCGGACCGTCACGGAGTATCGCGAGGATCCCGGGAGGTCTGGAGTGTCGGGACAATCCGGAGGGTCAGATTGTGGAACAATCTGGAACTAGTCCGGATTGTCCTACGATCCAGACGAGGTGCAAGTCCGGGGCGCGTACTCGCGTGCTCCAGACTTTTTAATACTCGCGGGTGAATAATTCGAAACCGTTTGGTGGGTTTGACGTGTAAACGAAATCGGAATAATATAAAACGAACCCGAATCGGACGTATACCATCATTTGCCCCCGAGTCAAGTGGTGGCGCGCCCCAGTCTTGACTCTATTTTCGATAGAGTATACGTTCGATTTAAGTTTGGGTGTTACCTTGAGGTTGACTTACTGTCCGTCGGCCCGTGGACCTTGTTATTGCGCGTCCCTACTTTTATTTAAACGGGAGCGGTTGTATGCCGACATGGTTAGTGCAGCAAGTGTATGTGTATGACATGTACATATTTAATAATGCAAGTATATGCATGCAATCCTTGGTACGGATGCTAACATGTGTGTGAACATGGTATACACGCGTATGTGCGTTGACACGTGATGCATAATGTCATGAAATTAAATCATGTAAGTATGGGCATGTATATATGCGATGACATGGGTGTAAATATATACATGTCAGGATTGTAATAATAAACACGTGACATGGATATGCAAACGTGTGTATGTATGTAGACATGAATATGTACACGAGGGTATGTAAACATGTGTAAGTCTTAGGGAATTCTCCCAAAAGAGTTAGAAAAAATATGGGGAGGATAAAATATTACCCACAGGTGTATACAAGGGAGTGTGTATGTGAAAGTCTCCATACTTAGTCTTCAAATATTGGTTTCCTCCCTATTGCTTGGTGGAAGAGATCGTAACTGCTGACATGGTTAGTGCAGCGAGTATACGTGTATAGCAAATACATAAGTAATTATGCAAGTGTATATTCGTAACATAGACGTACATGTTGATATGTATACAAACATGGTGTACGCATGTATGCGAGAATATGTAAGCATGGGCGTATGCTGAAGAATCATAAAAAGAGTTAGAAAAAATTAAGGAGAGGTAAACCTTTGCCTTCACGCTACGCAGAGGGATGTGTGTTACGGACGCGCGGGTCCTGAGATTGCGAGACGTCATGCATCCGCCACGTCGTTAACGAACGCCTCATAATAATAGTATGTTCGCAACGTATATGTCGAGAGACGAGGCCTTTGTCGATATAGTATTGCCCCCTGAGGGGGAGCGTTGTAGTGACGTGGCCGAGTACGCGCATGTACGTGTCGTATAGGCGCGTAGATCATATAGGTGTATGCAAGTGCCGATTCTAATCATGGGCTTATTATCCCCTTAGTCGCGAGGTGTTAGGCCTCCGACGTGTTGCCGATGAACGTTCCATGATAGATGCGTGCTAAGTCGCGCTGACGCGCGTAGTGTTGGGTTGCGCAGACGCGCGTAGTGCCTTATAGGCTATATAAGTCTCAGGACGAGGCCTTACTGACATAGAGTTTCCCCCGGATGGGGGATGTTTGTTATGTAGTAGTTGCGAACTTACAAGTCTGTAGGTGTGGAGTTTCCCCCGTGTTGGTGATGTTCGTCACATGGTTGTCTTGGACGCGGGGTGTTGACCGTCGTGTTGACTGCTACTTGAGTTTTTCAAGGTTGGGTGCATTCAGCGACAGCTACTTGATGTTTCCGAGGTATGGAGAAGGCTAGAGGTCTACGAGGCGACGTACCCTTCCATGGTGTCGGTCAGAGATCGGCGAGGCGACGTGCCTATCCATGATGTTGCCGCAACCTGGCGTTTTCAAGGTAGAGTGCTTCGTGCGATCTCTACTTGGTTATAGATATATTGATGTGACACACAGACATAAAAGTCGTTTGGCGATTCGTGGACACAACAACCACTTAGAGTTATGTAGACATGATAGCCACTTAGTGATGCGCGGACGTCATAGCCACTTCCAGATACGCGGAGAAATGATAGCCGCTTAAAGACGCGTGGAATTGCTAGTCACTTGGTGTATCCGATAGGTGCTTCGTATGTGAGGTGGTAGATCTCGCATTGAAGTGTCGACGTGTGTGCACGGTGTTGCGCGTGCATAGTGTGGCGTTCGTGGTATTCTTCCACTTAGAATTTAGAAGCGAATCGTCGCACCTTATTGATGTGTCGAAACATACGCGCGTTGCGCTATGTATGTTGCCATTATATCTAGTTTCTGAACGAGAGGTGTTACATCTCCTCGCATCACGTTGCCGTACGTGTGCTTCACGTACTTAGCTTTTGAAAGAGAGGCGTTGTTTCCCCTCTTGGTGTGTAGCGCGTGTGTTGCACTTAGCGTCTCCATACTTAGTTTTTGAACGAGAGGCGTTTTTTCCCCTCTTGGTGCGTTGACGCGTGTGTTGCTGTTGTGAACACTCCGCCTCGTTCCAAAACCAAAAGAGCTGACTCCGAGGTGCGTCCCTCGAGCGATCCCAAGTGGTCGAAATTCGGCAGTGGCGAGGTGTCGAACATTGAAGGTCAGGCTTGCGCGCCTGCTATGTCTGCCCCTCGGTCGAGGGACCGGACCTTGGAGTAGGAGTCTCCTCGTGAAGATGTGTAATTTGCCTTTATTTTCTTGCTATACTGTGATGCTTGGCCCTTCTTGTTTATCCTTGAATGTGTTCATAGGAATTGCACCTCTTGCTGCGCTTACCCGAGTTGACTTGGTTTGTCCTGCAAAGGATGTTATCACTGGCGGGGAGTGGGCACCCTTTGCTGTTAGGGGGGAATGCTTTGCCACGGAGGCCATCTTTGCTACTCCCGATGTGGGACTACGCATGTTCCAGCAGATTATCCCTCCTGGCGATTGAAGGGTTCGTCCCAGCGAACCTGAGAGTGCGCACTCGTGCGCTGAGGGTGTGCAGACATGTCTTGCGCCTGTGAGTATTCATCCTTACTTTTTTTATAAGTTGTATGCATGTTTGTGTTGTTGTTATAAGAAGGCTCTCCAGGAGAAGTTCGACATGGTGTGTCGCGAGCTGGCGAGTGCGAAGGAGAAGACGCGCTTCTTGGATTCCAAGGTCACTGATTTGGAGGCGGGAACCTCATCTCGTCAGACTCGAGTTGTTGCGCTCGAGTCCGATGTGATTGCCCTTCAGAAGAAGGTTGCTGAGGATAGCGATGCGTACAAACTTGTCTTGCAGGCTATGCAGGAGAATGCATATGCAGAGGGGAAGGTTGATGGAGCGACGGAGTACAAGGACTCGGAGTCCTATTGCGATGGCATTCGAGTAGGTGCTGACGACCTGATGTATGACTCCATCGAAGGTTTTGTTGAGCAAGTACGTATCGTCGCCCCCTATTTCTGCTTTTATTAGTTGGGTATATACTCCACGTTTGCCACTGGACATGTGGTTGTATTGCGTCTTAGAGACGAGATTGCTCTCCCGGCTGCTGAGGCGAATGCCCCCCCAGATTGCTGAGGTACATGTCCTTGAGGTTGTTAAGGCGAATGCCCTCGAATGTGTTTTGCTGAGGAGAATTCCCTTGAGGCATGCCCTTGATGTTTGTATTGCAACTTGCATGATTCTAGCCCTTGTATATATTGGTTTGGTAGTTTGGTATTGTTCGCAACGATGGTCGAAACTTGAGACTCTTCATAGAGTATGTAAGTAGACATATATGTCCTGCAAACATTGATCGATATATATGTATAGGCGTTAGTACAATAACTGTGTATGTACCGTTACCCTGAATAGTCACATAGTGCCATGTTAGACACGCGTGTAGATGCCGTGTAGGCGCGTTCGTAAGAGCCATAAAGGCTATGTAGGTGTTGAGTTTAGTTTACCACTCGAGATGAGAGTGTTGTTCAGCCCGCTGGAGGTGTTGGTACCTCACATGTGGAATTAGGTTGATTGCGTTTGCTCTACCAGGCTTTGTGCATGGTTTTGGCACCCTGTGTTTGGGTTGAGGTTGCTTGTTGGGATGTTGTCCCTTTGAACCCTTTATGTTTATGTTTTGATGTTTGACGTTGTCGTTTAAGACCTGTCATGAATGGTTTAGTAATGCATGGTAGTAATATTTCATACCTTTGTTTTTATGATTATCCATGCGGTGTGGACTATAGAGTAGAGTTGAGACTCGTCCTCTTGTTGGATGTAGCATTCGTAGTTGTTGTTAGGAGACATGTGTCCCTGTATTGCACGCCCCTCTTGGTTATTCCAAGGCATGGCGAGGTGGATGTGTTCCAGAGAGTATTGTATACAACCTCTACTTGGTGTTGTCTCCTAAGTAGAGTGTGTCTTTGATACATTTCTTGTATCTGTACATAACCTGTCTCAAATTGTTTCATATTGATTCGAGATTTATATTGGTTAGTAAATAATATGGAGCTATAAATCTCCTTGTAAGGCTATGCTGCCTGTCATGTCGTCTCTCTGGACTAGAGTAGACTGAACTATTCGATCCTTATATCAGGTTCGGCTAGTTTATCTCACCAAAAAAAAAAAAAAAGGTTCGGCTAGTTCGTTCTTTTCAGCTTGTAATGTCAATATGATTGGACCGGACTATTCAGGACTAGTCTGTTCCGTTCAGATTGCATTATTTTCTGATTAAATCAAACTATTCGGGGTAGATATCTTACCCGAGTAGTCTGTTCAATTCAGTTTAGTATCTCGTATAGAGTTATTACCTCTCATTCGAGTTTTGGCAATATGCCGGTTACCTGGACCTTTTTGAGTAGAAGAGATCGCCTTTCGAGGGCGAAACCTGATGTTATATAAGATGCTGAGTCCGTATAGGATGCTGAGGTTGTTTTCCTCATATGTGCTCCCTCTTAGGAAGAGTGGTGTCGCATGTTCGCGCGCTTGCGTCTTGTTCATTCGGTGCCCCCAAGTTATTTGGTGGTCGTATTGTCTTTCTTTACTCAGTTGTAACGAGTATCTCTTGTAAGTAGGATATAGCTGAGTCTTTGTAAGAGTTGTGGTTCGCGACGTGCCCCCGCTCTTACAATAAGTGCTGGGTATTCCCATTGATGACTGTCGTGTGGCAACACCCTTATATGAGAAAGACTTGGAATTTTCTTCTCCCTTACTCCTTGCATTTTGATGCAAGTGTATTTGCTGGTGGGATTAAGTAGGGGTAATGGCTCTCGTCCGGAAATGTGTGGCACTTAGTTTTTCCTTTGGTGGGTTTCCGAGTATTCTTGTGCGGAACCTCGAATGCCGTAGTTTCCATACCAGTGGTAGGTAATACCTTATGTTTCTTCATGGTGGTGTGCCCCCATTGTGGTTATGACTTGTAGCTTAACTTCTCTTGAAGTTGTGCTTGTGTCACGGATGTATACATGGTTGAGGAATGTCGAACTGACAATGTCCCCCTCTTTTCCTTATGTTGTTATCGGAGATAGTGCTTATGTTACCTTTAACATCTGCATTAGGCCACGTATGCGTGGGTAGGCGCATGTAAGCACATGTAGGTGCGCGTAGGCACATGTAGGTGCGCTTAGGCACATGTATTTGGCCGGATTGTCTGGGACCCTCCATCCGTGTTAGAGTCACCTCCTTCTTATTTGCTTGACGAAGGAGTATTTATAGGATGTTGGAGATAGCTATGTCACCTTCTCCACGTGATGGTTTTAGCACAGGTGTGCGTATAGCGCAGGAGTCGCTCTTGAGTAACGCTCCATAGTGCTGGTGGGGTTGTCCCTTGAATGGTGCCCCCTCTTGTTTATTGTTGCGATGCGATGTTTATAACCTTTGAGTTCCTCCACAGAGGTGTAATCAGCGTATGCCCCCGCTTGGGGATTGTTGGATGATGGTGCTTACGCGGACGCGAGGGACTAAGATGTCGTGTTGTAATCTTTGATTTCGTTTTTGTAGGCACCGGTCAGTCGGGTGTTTGACCGGATGTGTCTGTTGTTTCCACCTATTGGTGGGGTTGGCGATGTTGTCATTGTTTGCTTCGTCACAACACAACGAGACATGTGCAATCTTGTTTGTCTCTTGTTACAGAGGCATGAGATGTTGCTATGTCTAGCATTGGTTGTTTGTGCGTTGGCTGTTGCACTTTGTCCCCGTGAGGAATTGCTTCCCATGACTTGGGTGCGTTGTAGAGACGTACGCACGTTGGAGGTGTATGCGTTTGACAATTAATGTTCTTCTTTGGCGTTGCTTGCTTTATAGAGCAAGGCGGTTGCGACTGCTCTCATAATCGAAGAGGGGTCCTTGAAAGCTGTGCGCTTGAATGGTGAACGTTGTTCACTGAGTGGCCAGCTCCGACAGAGCTTAAGTGGCCTTCGACAATATTCCAGCGGCGATGGTGGTCCGCATCAAGTCGTTTTTCGAGTTGGATCGAATTTTTGAAGGTTCGACCTTCCCTTGCTTTGTATCTTCCTTGATTCCAATCATTCATTGTTAGGATATAGAAGTATGTAATGTATAGAAATAGTTAAGTGCTTAAAACATTGAATGTATAGTAAGGGGTTTCTCCCTGCGTTGGTCGTGAAAGTTCATCGATTAGAGGTTTCGACAGCGTTTGCGATAGGTATGGTAGCGAGCGTCTGGAGGCTTCACGTTGTTATCCATACCATGAGGTCTGGATTAGGTTGTCTCATCATTTTTTTTGGTTGACGACGATTTCCGGTGATAACGATTACCTCGCCGGGCCGGAGTGGCCATGATGTGTCCAACTTGTTGGCCGGGCGCCGATGGTTGGTGGTAGTAGCGATGCTACTGCGGTGATGAACACAATTTCAGGGGTGCATGCTGTTGGTACACCTGCTTGTAGGTGCGGTGAACTTGGCGGTATGTCCGCGGTATGTCCAGGGTATGTCTGCTGGGAGTATGCCCCCTGAGGGTACGCCCTGCTGGAGGTATGCCCGCTTTTTTGTTTGGGTAGCGTAGCATAGATTTCCAGAGTTGGTCTTTGCATGTCCCTTGTGTTGGACTATGCGTCTTCTCTTGGGTAGTCTTTGTGAGTGCCAATGTTTGTATTGGCTTCTTAGCTCTTGGAGGCGAGTGACGACTTTTTGTTCAAATCTCGCAGACGGCGCCAAAATGTTGGGACCCAGACTAGACGAAGTGTCGGATCCGGGTATTGATGCGGGAAGATGCCTCGGGTTGCTCGCTCGTCGGGTCTTCTCACGTGTCAAGGCTCGTGTGTCTCCGTATACCTGCACGAGGGGCAATATCGCACACCACGCAAGGGGGGGGGGTGGAGTGCGATGAACCCTCTCCGAAGCTTAAGTCAGGTATTTAGAGAGAGAAAGTAAGAGAGAGGTCAGAGCTTCCGCTGTCAACTTAGTTGTAAAATGTGAGAGTGGAATCCCTTAAATAGGAGTTTTCCAACTCGAAGCCGGTTTTGAACGGTCCAACGCCGGTTTAATGTAAATTAGGAACCGGGCGTAGACGGGAGTAAAGCTGACATCGGGAGGGTCTGCACGTGTAGTGTTTGTGTATGGGTTCACGCGTCATCAAGAGGAGTAATCCGGACCGTCCCGGAGTATCACGAGGATCCCGGGAGGTCCGGAGTGTCGGGACAATTCGGATCAGGTTTGGATTGTACTACAATCCGGACCAGCTCCAGATTGTCTTGCGATCCGGACCTCGTCCAAATTGTTCAAACAATCCGGACCCGGTCCGGATTGTGATGACAATCCGGACGAGGTGCAAGTCCGGGGCGCGTACGCGCGTGCCCCTGACTTTTTAATACTCACGGGTGAATATTTCGAAACCGTTTGGTGGGTTTGACGTGTAAATGAAATACAAATAATATAAAACGAACCCGAATCGGACGTATACCCATCAAGTCCGGTTTGGTATCGCTTGTTGTGCAGGTCCTCTGTTAGCTATGTCAGACTCAAGAAATGTTTTCGTACCTTCCAAAGGCCCGAGTTCGCCGCTGTATTAGATGGATTCCTCCTCTCCAAACTTCTATCCTTTTCCTGGGGTCATCTTTGTCAATAAACCGATTTGCTGCGTTAGTTTTTGCACTTCTAGTTGTAATTCTGGTTCGATTGTTTTTTTTCCTTACCTCCGTTGTTTTAGCCGCATCTGCTCCACTTGTTCGGGTATTGGCGTTAACCAATACCTCCAAAGTGGTTACAGTCTTTTGGTAGACTGTAATAGTTTACTTTTTCAGTAAAATCGGCTCGCTTAACACAAAAATAAAAAGGTGACTATCGACAAATTTTAAAATTACCGAGCTCAACTTCTTTATGGTTTCATTTCTTCTAAGGGTTTATAGGTTATTTGGTACCCTATGTTTGTCCACTTTTGACTTTTGGTACCACATGTTTGATTTTGCCTATTTTTGGTACCATACATTTGCCAATTGTATACTTTTGGTCCGACCGTTAGTTGACCGTTACTTTGACCCTTAAATAGTCACGTGACTTGCACATGCATAGCCCCAAATTTTGATTTTATTCAATTTAGCCCTCAAATCTTTTATCCTAACTTTTTATTTTTGCAATTTAGCCCTTAAACATTTTCAACCGCACCCTAGGACTAAATTGACCTAGCAATGGTTCGACTCATGGCTAGGTCGGACCATGGCTAGGGTTGCCGGACCCGTGCGACCCTAACCATGGTCCGACCTAGCCATGGGTCGGACCATGGCTAGGTCAATTTAGCAATTTGGTCCAATTGACCTAGCCATGGTTCGACCCATGGTTAGGTCGGACCATGGTTAGGGTTGTCCGGGTCCGGCGACCCTAGCCATGGTCCGACCTAGCCATGGGTCTAACCATGGCTATGTCAATTTAGTCCTAGGGTGCGGTTGAAAATGTTGAAGGGCTAAATTGCGAAAATAAAAAGTTACGACAAAAAATTTGAGGACTAAATTGAACAAAATCAAAATTTGGGGCTAGGCATGTGCAAGTCACGTGACTATTTAACGGTCAACTAACGGTCGGACCAAAAGTATACAATTGGCAAACGTATGGTACCAAAAATAGGCAAAATCAAACATGTGGTACCAAAAGTCAAAAGTGGACAAACATAGGGTACCAAAAGACCTATAAACCCTTCTTCTAAATAGTAGCAAACTAGCAATTGAATTGAATAGTAAGCTAATTCACAAAAATGAATAATATTTTATTACCTTATTAAGTTTAATATAACTATATAATATAATATAATAATTTAACCCTCTATTTCTTAACTAAATATATTTTAAATTCACATGTGACTAAAATTGAGAATAAAAAAATATTTCCTAATGCGATTACTGTCAACATTGATTTGGTGCGGGAGGGAAATGCAGTTGTGTCATCTTCTTCATCTTTCTTTCCTCATTGGCTAAGAATTCAAGAACGCCACTCGTTGCACTTGTGGCCGCTCCCAAGAAACTCAATCTCTCCCTCCCATCATCCGTCTGCAGTCCTCTTTCAAACCCGATTCGGAACCAAGCTCGGACCCTTCACCCGGAGTTACCGACGAATGGGGAGAGAAGTCCGAAGAACCCGAGACCACTACTTCCTCTACTATCGCGGATTCGGACCCGCCGGAGGAAAAAGACGAGTGGGGCGGCGATATGGACGTAGCTGTAGGTAACGGCACCCCAGTCGCGGTGGTGGTTGAAGACGAGAACGGAGATTTGAAGAGGTGCTTGGTGGATTCGGTATACGGCACTGATTTAGGATTCGGGGCAGGGGCGGAGGTGAGGGCGGAGGTGATGGAGCTTGTGAATCAGCTGGAGGCGGCGAATCCAACTCCGGCACCGTTTGAAGCCACTGAGCTGCTCGATGGCAACTGGGTGTTGGTGTAAATTCACTATCCTATGCTCAATTTGAGATTTAGCTACAAAATCTGCTCCAATTTTAGATAATTGCTTTGGGGTAAGGGTAGCTGAAAGCCTGAAACTGCATTTCTTACATAATATGGTTTGAATGTGGTTAGATTTAGGGGTAATTAACAAATTGCTTATAGCCAATATGCTGACTGCTAGCTGAACTATTTTCATTTGGCATTAGCTGAACTAATACTGAAGTACAATTGGTAGCTCTGATCATTCATCTGTTAACCTTCTACGGAAGATATATATATGCGGGGTGCTGAACTGACAACATATAGTGGACTTTCTAACATGTTTATCGATGCTGTTTCTCTTTGTATTTTTCTTAGGTATACTGCATCTTCGGAGCTGCTGCCTCTTCTTGCAGCAAGCAGCATACCGCTCTTGAAAATCGATCAAGTAGCACAATCAATCGACAGCAGCAACCTCACGATCCTCAACTCCATCACATTGTCTAGCCCTCTTGGTTCTATATCGTTCAGTGCATCAGCTTCTTTTGAGATCAGAAGCCCTTCAAGAATTCAGGTAAAAGATCTCATATCTTACACATTTGAGTTTTGACTGTTAATTTTGAGTTTTGACTGTTGAGTAGCATATGCCTTGCACATTACCAGCCCTCTAATTTTCCTTTTAACTCCCAATTTTTATTCATAATTTACAAAATTAGTCGATGAATTTTGCATTATATTTACGGTACATGTAGGTTCAATTCAAGGAAGGAACATTCCCACCTCCGGAGATCAAACCTGCGATTGATCTCCCTGATAGTGTCGAACTGTTTGGGCAAAACATCAGTCTTTCTCCACTGCAGCAGTCGCTGGGTCCACTGCAAGAAGTCGTGGGAAGGCTGTCACGTGCCATATCGGGGCAGCCACCATTGAAGGTCCCGATTCCAGGTGAAACGTCAGAGTCATCATGGCTTCTCACCACTTACCTCGATAAGGATTTGAGAATCTCGAGAGGTGATGGCGGCCTTTTCGTGCTTGTCAAGGAAGGAAGTCCTCTTTTGAGCTAGCTAAATGAGTAGCTGTGTGTATTCATCTCATGCATTCAGAATGCTCTACTATCTCTACTTCATGTTGTAAAGGAGTGAGTATAGAAGATGTGGAGTTGCCTTGCTGGACAAACAAGATAGCCTATTCTCACTGTATAGTGTTAAATACCAAATTATGAGTTGAACTTGAACTTGGCCGATCTACTATTTATCGCTCCTATTTAATTGAACTAGTAGTCATTCTTCATAATTTCGATTTATATTAAATAAGATATTTAATATGAGAAAATATAAGAATTATGATTTTAATAGTTGTTAAACACATTTTAACATAACAATATATAAATAACTTAAGTATAATATGATATTGTTGCAAATTGAAAGCACAATTTTTCCTTGTAGGTTTGTAGTAGAAGTGCACTTACTTTATTTCCGATGAGTAGTTGTTACCTCTATTGAAAAACTGATAACAAAATGAATAAAAGTAATCATTTTTTGTCATTAATGTTTGTGGATTAAAATGTATAAAGTCAATTTTGAATCACTATATATATGAGAATTTGTGTGAAGAAAAAACTTATGTATAAGAAGAGACTGCAGGAATATTATATGCAATCAGATTTTCATGTGTATGACACCTCTTCATTGCTTACATCAATCTGTTGAGCCACGGCTTGGTATATGACCCCTCCCTATCCAGATGGAACTATTCATGGTAACGCCGGCTTAAGCATTGACAAAAGATCCTAAATTCAAGATCCGCCAAATCTGAAACAACACACTGAGACATTGTTTGTGAAAATGGAATGGTGTTTTTAAAGTAGAGATCACACCATAATCAAAAGTAGAGATTCGATGGAAGTAAAAACTGATAGTTTGAACGATTAACGTGTAGAAAAATAAATCAATTATTAACCCGAGTAACCACTACCGGCCGGGGACGCTACAAAGATGAGTGTGATGGAGCGGTGTGGAACGATGGTAGAGTAAGGCATGGTGCGGAGATGTGAAGTTGTTTCTGTAGTGTTTGCCATAGGAAGAAGCTAGCGTCTGTTATCTCAGCGAAATAATGGTGAAGCGGTTATGGATAGATGGAGAACCGTGGCTATTGGCATGGAAATGGAAAAAATCAAAATTTGGCAACGTTTGGTGGCGAGGCTTCTAACAACATTTAATATAGTAGTAGATAAACACAGCACTTTCCCATGATTCCAGTAATTGTCGGTTCAAGATACTTGCCTTTTACATGTAAGAATATATATTTAATGTTACAATATATATTCTAATTATGTGGCCAGATAATATTAATGAATATAGATATATTGAATAATGTATTATATTATATCAATATATGTCTTTATGGAATGTATTTAATCTAGACCGTTCAATTGGGCACTTGATGGACGTACCAGATTAAAGGGTTAATATTGCCAGTTATTGACACAGAGAGAAAGAGCAGTTCTCCATCAACTGGTCTCTGACAGAAGGATGGACAAGGGAGAGAAGTAGAACCGTTCTTCAGAGAATCGTCAGTCTAAGAAGATTAGAGAAATCGAAATCACGACCGGGTAAGTCATTCCTCTCTATATCTTTTCCCTCATAAAGCATGATCAAGATCCTGTCAATTAGGGTTTATAAATCTTACATGTGGTATCAGAGCCTGTTGATCATGATTTATGTTGGAATTACTGTGTTTAAGTAATTGATAACTGCGGCGATATATTTAATTAGTAAGGAACCGACCGTAGTAAATTAGTTCCTGGCATGGGCTTTGAATTCAATCGCCGTGTTTTAGTATCAATTTCCTAAACGAATTGGTGATGCCGACTTCCACGGTTTAGGTTGATTTTGTCGCGTACGTATGGATTTTGAATTGTTTAATAATTGTGGACTGAATTGTGTTGATTGGTGACTAGCTTTCTCATGGATATCAGATTATATCCCACTAGCAACTTGATGCCATTCTCACGCATGCTAATTGCCACATGTATCATGATTTGTTTTAATTCTTCGCTGTGTTCTGATATGAGGATAATTGAATACATACAATTCCTTCGCTATAGATTACGAATTGCTTCACTGTATATATATATATATATATATATATATATATATATATATATATATATATATATAATGATATGATGATTGCATACTGATGGCATGATTGTTAACGAATGTAATTGTTATTCATGAAATTTGGTTAGCAATTGAAGGAATTTGATTTATCACCTAATGAAATTGATTTATTGATTTGGAATTGTTTAATCAAATTTCTGATAATGGAATTATTGTCTTCGTTTCATTATGCTTCTCGATGAAATCAAATTGGTGACATGAGGCATATGGGAAGAAGCATATGATGTACTGCGCCATCTTTGATTTGGAAATCCATTCTCCAGTCACTGGTCATCATGCATTATCTCTCTGTTCCTAAACTTGGGAATTCTGTCTGCTGCTTTGTGGCGCTGCTTTGTGGCGGGTATGGTGTCGATTGTTGATGAAGCAATATAAAATTGCCCAGTATAGTAAAGTTGGGAAGAATCAGAATGGGTCAATACTCAATGGGCAAGTACACCACTATGTACTTCCCATTTTCGTACTGAACATGACTCTTAACTGAGGTAACTATTTTCCCTCTTTTATATAATTAATGATAGCGTGCTAGATCAGTTTAATTAAGTTATTTAGGTCTGTAATTACGTTGCTTACAAATGGATGAACAACATGTACTAGTATGTATAGTATCTTGATTGCCATTGTTAAAGTGACCAACTTAGAGTTTAGTTATTTCGTTCATCTCATGTTTTTATGAATTAGAATCTCATGTTTATAATGGTCTGAATAAACACATGAATGATGAATTTAGAGTATGTTATTGGTAGTCAATTGAAACTCCCATGCATGTGTTTATGAATTCTAAAGTATGATGATGTTGTTATTTATGCATGAGTGATGAATGAATGACATATTAGATCAGCTGATTCTAATTTGAAGTTAATGATTGATTATGTTTCAACAATGAAGGATAAGCTATTAATTTAGCTTAGAATCTAAATTAAGTTTTAGTCATCGATTGAAATTAGTGTTTCTTTCTTTATGAATATAAACTTTTAAATGGATTATCAATCATGATGGAGGATATAAGTTTTCCTTGATAATTGCTTCCGCTAATCAATAATAAAAATTATAGTTTTTATGGTGTAAAACCATAAACTTTATGGGTTAAAATATTTTATTTTAGCCAAACCTTATGTTTTCTAGTAATGTTTCAATAATGTCATGATAACCGTTATGAGATCGGGTTATATTTAGTTATTGAAATATTACTTTAAAGCCTATATGCATGACTTTATGGTTAGTTTCATATCACCAAAGTGATTGAACTAGAATGATAATGTCATGCATGAATGAGGCATTTACGATCATCATGACTTTATAGTTAGTTTCTAATCACCAAAGTGATTGAACTAGAATGATAAGGTTATGGTTTAATGGGGCATTACTATCAACATGACTTTATGGTTAGTTTCTAGTCACCAAAGTGACAGAACAAGAGTGTGTTGTCATGCCTAAAGAAGATCAATAACTATATGCATGAACTTATATTTTAAGTAGATTATTGTCACCAAAGTGGCTAATCTAGAATGTTTATTTGTTTCATGCATATAATACAATTGTCATTTATCCATGATAATAATGAAATGCCTATTACTGTATACATGATTGGATAAATTGACGTTTGCTTGTTACTAGAATTTTAGGATTTACCCAAAGGTGAATCGCTTTCTATAACTTGTAAACATGATTGGATAATTAAGATCTTTTGGTTATATATATTTGTATATCCAAAGATAACTTGTATATTTAACCGAAGATTTTCTTTAATTGTCCAATAATGCTATGGAATTTAATTAAGATTTGTGTGCTATAGTCGTTGCCCAAAGGTCGGTTATAGTATACTTTGATGATTTCCAAATAATGTTATGGCATTTAATTAAGATTAGTGTATTGTAGTCGTTGCCCAAAGGTCGACTATGATCTACTCTTATTGATTATCTGAATCTATAATAGTTTATTTACTAATTGGCATTTACTTAATGATAGTATATTATAGTTGTTGCCCAAAGGTCGATTTATGATATACTTTAAATGATTAGCTGATTCTTATTAGCTTATTTTATGAATGAGCAAGTATGTAATTTGCAGCTATTATAGTTAATTCGCATGTATGTTCTGTTATTGTGTTTAATAGGTTTGACTTTCTAAACCGTGTAAGTCAGGTTCCACTAAAGTTACTAGATCCTGACTTAACACAATTAAACAGTATCTTTATGGGTACACAACTTAAGTAGAAAGTCAAATCATAAAGTATAAACACGAGACAATATAGTAAATCTTAAGTTTATGCGGATAATTTTGGTTTATTCCACAAACAATAAAGAAAGAAATTTACGAAGTTTGTGGATGAAAGTACAAGTTATGTAATAAGTCACTCGTATGTACAAACCTACAATCTCTAAGTTTTGAGTTGTAAAGTTTGTAGAAGTTTGAGTTGGCTAACTTATGGAGCAAGATTAAAGACCTTAAGGATGACTAGAGACAACTCAATATTTATGAGAGCACTACAAGGTGTTCATTATGTGATATTGGGTTAGCTCGTATGTTTATGAAGAATAAGGAAGTCACATGTCAACCATGCATAAATGAGTGCTGCTAAAAGGTTAGTGCAATTGTTTTTCATACATGAATAAAATGTAATATTTCGTATATCTCACTTATTGCATGATTATTTATACAGAAAATTAATAAGTGTCAAGAATAGGGGGATAATTGTATATATTCTTGCACTTATGAATTTAAGCTTATTAGTGTTATTCATGTCATGACTATATCTGTTTGCTGAGTGATTTTCTTGATGAAAAGTAAGCTATTAGATAGAAACGTGAAAACTTATAATGTCTTTATGTGTGGTGACTTTCATGAGAAATGTATAAAAGTATGATATGACATTTAGTTCATTAGTAAGACTCATCAAATGAACATGTCATATATTTGTATATACTATGTTATACATTTATGAAAATAGTATTGTGGGAAATATAATCGGACTTTGAAAGTTACAGTTAAGAGTTAGACAAGTAAATCTTCTTTACCCATTAATGACATTAAGTTGTGGATGTTTGAGTTAAGTCTGAGATCCCATAAAGGCAATTCCAACCTCTTAATGATATTTGTGTTGGAAGGGAGCTTGGTTAAGACACCGTTATGTTTGAGGTTGTCTAATAAAAGTAAAGTAAATGTTTGTGATCCACATTAAACAATGGATTCTTGAATGAAATGTTTACTCTAGAGTAACATTAAAAGATCCAAATGGTATAAAGACTTACTTTCTTAACTGAAGTCCGAAAATTGTAGAAACCAGTTATGTTAATCTTAAGAATAATGAAATTAGTGGGAGTGTCTGAATAATAAGATGTGGATATTATGGTAAATGATAGACATTGTCTATCTGTATGAATACATTATTCACATGGATTAGAATATAGTTCCATCAGTTGAATGAAAATTTCAACATATCAACATAAGGGATAATGTTCGAAAGACATGATACTTCATAAAGAAAGAAAAGTATAATCATCTGATAAAGTTAAATCATTTAGAATAACATTAAGAAAAACTTGTTATTCTGGAAGTTGGTTTACTTGTAGGATTCAGATATTAGTAAATATTTTTTCGGTTTCATTCCCACAATATATTATGTTATGAAGTTTATATTTCTCAATTAATGAATTGTCATTTTAGAAATCAATTTATAGGATAAAATAAATGTTTCCCACGAATGGTTTAGTAAGTTACTTTAGAGTCGTATGAACCGTAAGATAGTGGGAGTATGTAAATATTTTACCTGTATAATTGATTATTTCTTGCTCACATTTAAATGATTATGCATTATATTTATCTCTGGAGTTAAGATGAAAGTTAATGTGAGAGACAATTCATGTGACAAAGATTAAATTAAAATTTTAATCTAGTCACAATTATAGTTGGATTGTCTCAGAAAGCTCACATTGAAATGATCTTAAAGAGGGAGTATAATTCGCAAATGCTGCAAATAAAGTCCTAACGCACCTACAAGAACATGTAAATGCATTTATGTTCGTGTAGATTCAGATTTAAGGGATATCGTGACAGTTGAAAGTCCACTTTCAATTATTTGTTCCTTTTATGTGTTGGAGCAATAGTATAGAAAAGTGGTAATTATCTGTTGTTATCAATAATGTAAAGTAAGGTTTTAGCATGTTTTATCATGCATTAAGGACTGTGGGACTTATTTCAGGGCTTGAGGTTGTCGACACCGTTACCAAGTCGCTGGAAAATTTATCGTAATAACGCCACAGTTATTTCTTCGTCAAAACGACAAGCATTAAAAGGTGCAAACTTATGGAATGAAAGTTTATTGTCGTTAAGAAGAAAGTTCAGAAACAAGAGTGTATGTCAGTATAATGGCCAAGCTGACAATGATGTATTTAAATGAATGTTTACAACTAATGACATTAAAAAAGCATGCAAATAATGGGTCTTAGTTGTAAAGTTGATGATGATGATGATGATGATGTTTGACACTCTGAGCTCAATGATATGTTTCTGACTCCAATGTTTTCCTGTTAATTATGATTGTGTACACAAAATGTTTATGATAACGGGAAAACCTTATGCAAAGCCTTACTTGGACCCTAATGTGTTTATATATATTAGTTACAGGCTTACATTTGATAAGATGTAAGTGTCGTGGTATATGGAAGGGAGTATGCTGCTTAAATATGTGTATGACCGCCATAACCCGCATTTATAGATTATTGAATGTAAGTGATTATGATGAACGGAAAGATTAAATTTTACGCGCGCCTTATGTTATTCCATAAAGATGTAAGACTTATGTGATTATCTGGCCAAGTGGGAGAATGTAAGAATATATATTTAATGTTACAATATATATTCTAATTATGTGGCCAGATAATATTAATGAATATAGATATATTGAATAATGTATTATATTATATCAATATATGTCTTTATGGAATGTATTTAATCTAGACCGTTCAATTGGGCACTTGATGGACGTACCAGATTAAAGGGTTAATATTATAAACGGTCCTCTCTCCCTGCCAGTTATTGACACAGAGAGAAAGAGCAGTTCTCCATCAACTGGTCTCTGACAGAAGGATGGACAAGGGAGAGAAGTAGAACCGTTCTTCAGAGAATCGTCAGTCTAAGAAGATTAGAGAAATCGAAATCACGACCGGGTAAGTCATTCCTCTCTATATCTTTTCCCTCATAAAGCATGATCAAGATCCTGGCAATTAGGGTTTATAAATCTTACATTACAATGTCCTGTTCCAATGATAGTTTCTAGTTTCATGTTGTAATTTATCATTGTAGAGAGATTTTAGAAATCTTGAAAAAGTATTCAATTATGATGATATTCCTGAAGGTATATCTCTGCCAGAGGTGAGCACGAGGCATCTAATCTCGTATCAAATGTATATCGAAAATAATATCCAATTACGCGGTTTGGTTCGACCCATTAGTGTACCTGGTCCGACCCGACCCGAATGGGTCAGATCAATTGAGAAAACCCGGGTCGGTTGACCCGGCTTGGTTGGACTGGCAGAACCCGACCCGGATGTGCAAATTTGACCGACCCATTACCCTATAGGGTTCGGCCGAAATAATACTTGTGGGCTAAGTAGGGTTTTAAAATCCACTAAAAACTTAACTTAGCCACCAAGTAATATTTAACTATAGATATAGTTTCCACATATATTTGCATAATATATATAGGTAAATTTCAGCCAATTTAGGTATATATATTGTCAATATTATATATTAGGGACATAACACTATCAACAGATATTTTCTCAATCTTAAGTAACTAATATATATCAATATATATTCAACTTCCCTAAAATCACGCTAGAATATATCGGTAACTAATGTCACAATTATCTTGTGAACCTAACCCCTATTTCAGCCAAATACATTAACATGTGGGTCGAAACTTTAAAAACAAAATTTAGCATGTGTGTTTCGGCCGAAAACACCAATTTAGGGTTAGTGGTCAAATTTTTAGATCAAATTTTACTAAGATCAATAATCCAATGTTTATTATGATAAAAATCATGTATTTCTTGAAGATCATGAACATCAAGTTTTACAAAAAAAAAAAAAAAACACAAATTCATGAACTATCAGTTTTACCTAAAACTAAAGACAACCAATTTTATCAAAAAATGAACTCCTTATATAGGCTCTGATACCACTGTTGGAATTAGGGGACGATTTCTACGGAAGCAAAACCCACATGGTACATGCTATGTAACAAATTACGCAGCAGAAAGAACGCACATACCAATTAAGCTTTCTATAGTCCAGGAACGTGACGAGGAGCTCACAGTCTGCCGGACGGATCCTGTAGGAACTCTTGTGAAGGAGTAATCTACGATGAATGGTCTCCATAGAAAAACCTTTTTTTTCAATCGGTCACTAGGATGGATCTGTAAGCATATGGTGATGGGCACCGTAAATGGAAGCTTGTATACGTATATGTTACCTAAGACAATTGGGTATGTCACATTAGGACATTGGCCCAGACCCAAATCCCAATTGACATGAGATGCGCAAAGTTGGGCCTCCCTTATACATCAAGTGGACGGTCGAATTATGCTAGGTGACAAAGTGGACTTTTGTCCACTTTGCTCCTCCTATATATATGGAGTGTTAGGGGTTTTATTAGTGTTAATCATAATTCCTCCCTTGTGGTGATTTAAGAGAAAACCCTCTCCCCCATAACTCACATAGTTCGGTCGAACCACATCCAACACCAATGGTGTGCCAATTTGCCTTCAAGCAAACACTCTGGAGATCCGTCCCTGCCAAAAATCGATCAGATTCTTTGTTGTGGAGAATATACTGCGTAAGGATTCATTAACAAGAACCTCTATGGGTGCCGACCGGAGGACCGTGAACTCCCTGCTGCAGGATCTTGGGGCTACAGATTACGTCCGAGGTATGTGCGAATCTTCCGTTGCGTAATATTGATTACTAGCATGTACCATATTTGTAGTATCTGTAGTGATTACTCTCCGTAATCGAACAGGATCTCTGGGGTAATTGCTCAAAGCAATTTGGCACCTCCTTGCTCAATAGGGTTCGACCGAAACTTGGTGTGTAGGGATGATGGATTTATTTTGTCTTAACTTTAAGTGATTAACCCAAATAAATTCCTAACATGTCAATTGAGATTTCGGCCTAGCCCAAAATCCCTAATGTGACATTGCCCAATTATGCTAAGGATGTTGAGTTTATATTAAATGACTCCTATTACGACGGCCCATTCACCAAATGCCAACAGAAGAGAAACAACAACTATTTCCCAACAGTTCCACTATCTCAGCTCCTTATGATGAAGATATCTTTCAGATTCCTATTTCAACAGAGAATGAATATGATGACATTGAGGAACATAAAAATGCAGATGCTCCAAATGAAGATGAGCAGGAACATGACACTCAGGAGTAGTATGATGAAGTGATAACTATGCTCAGAAGAACAACACGTTCTACCAGATTACCAGCAAGACGGAAGGACTACATTCTAACATATGGTTCCTTATCTTATGATGTTGTCTCTCAATAATTCAGATGCTTTCTGGGAGCTATCTTTTAAAATATTCGAAAAGCAAGAAATGGATCCAGGCAATGCAAGAAGAGATTAATGCTTTACAAGAGAATCACACTTGGGACATCGTTTCATTACATGAGGGAAAGAGCCCCATATGGTGCAAGTGGGTTTATAGAGTAAAGTATAAATCAGACGGCTCAGTAGAAAGATACAAAGTGAGGTTGGTTGCAAAAGGTTACACACAGAAAGAAGGGTTTGATTTCAAGAAAACCTTATCACCAGTTGTCAAGATGGTGACAATGAGGACAATTCTAAGCATATCAACATTTAGGAGATGGCCTCTATACTAAAGGGATGTCAACAATGCGTTTTTGCAAGGAGATCTGGATGAAGAGGTATATATGGATATACCATTTGGTTTAAACAGAACAAATCGATGAAATGACTCAAAGAAACTGATTTGCAAATTGACTAAGTCTCTATATGGTTTAAAACAAGCTTCACGTCAATGGAATATCGAACTGACCATGGCTCTTATTCAAATAGTAGATATGATTATAGTCTATTCAGCAGGTTTAAAGGAAAAAAAACATATTCATCTACTAGTGTATTTAGATGATCTACTTATTACTGGTTCAGATGAAGATTTGATCACTCAATTGAAGAGTGAATTGCATACACACTTTAAGCTCAAGGATCTGGGGACATTGCGTTCTTTCGTTGGACTTGAGGTTGCCCGATCAAGAGAGGGAATCATGCTGAATCAGAGAAAATATGCACTAGAGTTAATAGCCGACACTAGTTTGCTAGAATCAAAGAGTGCAGCAACATCCATGAAGCAAGATATCAAACTCACCACACCTGAGTATAATAAGGCTTTTAAGATGATCCAGGAGGATAAAGCTTTGTCAGATGAGGAACAATATCGAAGAACTGTGGGGCGTCTTCTTTATCTGACTATGACACGCCTAGACATAGCGTTTACTGTACAAAATCTCAGTCAATTTGTACATGCCCCCAAGAAATCCCATTTGAAGGCAGCATTACGAGTAATTCGATATGTGAAAAAACATCCTGGACAAGACTTATTCTTTTCAGCTGAGAATCAGTTGAATGAAATGGTGGCTCACTGCGACAAAGATTGGGGAATATGCTGCTTATCCATAAGATCAGTAACATGTTACTGTGTACTGCTAGGAACTTCTATCATCTCCTGGAAATCAAAGAAACATGTGACAGTTTCAAGGAGCAGTGCTGAAGCGGAGTATCTGAGTATGGGTACCACAGTTGTAGAAGTTATTTGGCTGCGTGGGCTACTTAAAGAATTGAAGAATGAAATGCACAATCCTATATTGCTAAACTGCGACAACAAAGCTGCAATCTAAATAACAACTAATCCCATGTTTCACGAACGAACGAAGCACATAGAGATCGATTGTCACTATGTGCAGGAGAAATTATTGGAGAATGTGATACGAACTGAACATGTTGAATTGATGAATCAGTTGGCTAATATACTCACCAAGCCTTTGGATGAACACACTACTACCTTTTGGAGCAAATGTGAATTTTTGAATTGTACTCCAATGAGAAAGAGGAAGAAGATGAAGATGAGGAGGTAGAAGAGAAATAACAACAAATATAGAAATATTGGGGTCTTATTGCACTTTATACAAACTATATGACTTATATTCAGCATTACAAACTTAGTTAAGTTATGTTAACTAGATTACTATTAATAATAGCCTTGTAATCATCAGGGATTTACTAGGATCCTTTGAAAGTATCCATGCTTTAAACTTAATTTTGCAAATATTTTATTTATAATTTTACCCAAAAATTTGTAAAATTAAACTGAATAATCACAATGATTATAAAAGTGAATTTTAAGATTTTTTTTTAAATTTAAATGTTAAGGTTTACATCGTAGAAAATAAAAATAACAGTTTTTAAAAAAACACAAAAAATAATAATTTCGGAGGCAAAAATAAAATTAAAATAATTAATAATAAGAGACAAAGTATAATGCTCTTAAAATTGAAGGATTAAACCATAAATAAAAATTTACAAACAATAATAATGCATGAAAGCACTAATACTTTAAAATGATGTTAGACAAACCACTAATACCGTGAGACTGAATGTTTGATGGCGAGGGAAATCCTCCGTTCTCTTCCATGTGAGTTTTCTTTATTCCATTTATTCGATTATCTCGAATTTGTTCACTTATCATTGTTTTCTATGTGTAAATTGTGATTAAGTATAAGATTAGGAGTTAATAACTTAAAAACAGTCTCAACTATAGCTCATATTGCTAATTATTTCTCCAAATATAAAATATTGATATTCGTTGATCTAATTATTAAATTTGTTGCTTCCCACTTTTTTCGACTGATTTCGATGTTAAAATTAGCGTTTTAGTCACAAAAAAAATAATTTGTTTTTCACTTTTTTGAAATATTAGATTTGTTGCTCATGATTTAGGTTTATTTAATACTTAAAAAATATGTTTGTATTTCATTAATTTTAAGAGAAAAAAAAAAATGAAAATCAACAATAGTTAGTTGAGACAATGAATATAAATATTTTAAATTTAAAATAAAGATTAGCAAGATGGTGTATAGTTGAAAGTTGAAACTGCTTTTATGTTGTTAACTATATCATTAGATCATGATGTATATAGAGAGAAAAGGGATTGAAGGATTCAATTCAAGAGGGGGTAAGGTGTACCAATCACGGACTTTGCCGCCCTTCTGTCTTCGTCGTGTTCTTGTTCTTGGTATTGACTTCTCCCTCTAATTCAAAGGCTACGTGTTAGCCATTTGCTGTTCAAATCACCATTGCCTTTTCCAAGCAAAATCACGACGACCTTCTAAATTAAAGCTTCTTCTGCAACAAGAGAGAGAGAGAGAGAGAGAGAGATACAAGCAAAAAGGGGTGTTCACGATGGGCAACAACAAGCGACCTGCAGTGGAGCTGGACGACGAGCAAATTGCCGAACTCCGCGAAATCTTCCGCTCCTTCGACTGGAACAACGACGGCAGCCTCACGCCGCTGGAGCTCGGCTCCCTGCTCCGGTCACTTGGCCTCAAACACACCTCCGAACAGCTCGAGGCTCTGATGAATAAGGCCGACACCAACAGCAATGGCCTGGTCGAGTTCTCAGAATTTGTCGCCCTGGTGGCGCCGGACCTCCTACCCGCTAAGTCGCCGTACACGGAGGAGCAGCTGACGGCGCTATTCAAGGTGTTTGATCGGGACGGGAATGGTTTCATCACAGCGGCTGAGCTGGCTCACTCAATGGCTCGCATAGGCCACGCCCTCACGGCGGATGAGCTGGCGGGGATGATCAAGGAGGCTGACACCGACGGCGATGGACGCATCAGCTTCCCGGAGTTTATTCGGGCGATCAATACCGCCGCTTTTGACAACTCGTGGATTTGATTTGTGTCTATATCTCAGTCAGACATTAGGAAAACAAAAAAAGAAATAACTTTCTGTCACTTCTCTTCTTGTGTTAAGACAGTGTTATCGATGTTCAACCGCGCACGGCCAAGGAGGCTGCCGGAACTGTTTTAGTCTCTTTCATCTCCTCTGTTTCACGTCAGTTCTGAGGAACCAGACATGTTTTGAAACATCAAGTGGCAAGTTATACATATTTTTTCTTTTGTACTGTAAATTTCTGATGAATTAATCAAGAACAGTTTTGTTTTGGATAAATAAAAAGCTTATTTTGAGATCGATCCACATTCAAATTTTGTTATGGCCTTTGGTAGTGATCCACGTGTCTCGCGTCGTCTTCAGCGGAGGATGTATCAACTGCAGTACAGAGCATCCTTGCCTTCATGATGATTGGAGGATGCAACGGCCATATTCCTTTCTCTCTCTCTCTAGAACCCCAATTCTCGGCTTCAATTCAGCTCCAATTTTGTCTCAATTACTCGACAACCTCGTATTCGAATCGCGCTAAGCTTCTCTCTCTCTCTCTCTACGAATACAATTCTGATTAGGGTTTGATCGGAAGGGATGAGCTTTCAAGATCTTGAATCTGGAAAGAGCAGGAGGGCCGTGATCAATGGCAAGCAGGACCCAACGCAGGCGGTGGCCGCCGGAATATTCCAGATCAACACCGCCGTGAATACTTTCCAGCGGCTCGTTAACACCATCGGAACTCCCAAGGACACCCCTCAACTCCGTGACAAGCTGTGAGATCTTCTCAATTTCGAATTTTTATGATTCATTCGGTTTTTTTTGAACGGTAAAGTGCTAGTCATGAATCACTCGCACCGGTCAGCCCGTAAGGGTAAAGTGCTAGTCATAAATCACTCGCATCGGGTCAGCCGTAAGGGTAAAGTGCTAGTCATAAATAATTTTCCATTGTCACTAGCGGGATTGAACGGATGAGGCGCTGAACCACACACCATTGTTACATGTTGGTTTCTTGGTTATTAATTAGCCTCTTTGCTTCCAGCATTTTAAATTACTGCCTTAATCTTGTTCATTGAGCTTCTCCTTAACTGAATCTTTGGTGTGTATTATTTGGAGTATTCTTCTGATTTCTCTCCATCGAAATCAGGCCGATTTGCTTGTTGCATTCTCTATGACTGGCTTAATCTTGTTAATTCAGCTTCTCCTTACATGAATCCTTGGTGGGTTTACTCGCATTCGTATCAAAATCAAAACTTTAGCATTTATTGATCATACTCCGGGAATACTGTCTGCTGGATTCCGTTCAATTTCTTGCCTATCAAAATCGCACGGATTTGCTTCTAGGATCACTGCCTTAATCTTGTTCCTTGGGCCTCTCCCTGATTGGATCTTTGATGGGTTTATTCTCATTTGAATCAAGATCTAAACTTTGCCATTTATTGATCATCTTTTTGAGATATCGCCAATGGTTAAAAACCAGTAGACGAGGATTATGTTGCATTAAACGACGACTAACTGCTCTAGATTACAGGCACAAGACGAGGATTCATATTGGCCAACTTGTGAAGGATACATCTGCTAAACTTAAGCAAGCAAGCGAAACCGATCATCGTGAAGGAGTTAGTGTAAGTTTGCCATACTAATTTATTCACTATATATGCAGTATTTCTATAATGCTGATACGAAAGAATCAATACCTAATTGATGCATAATAGTTCTTTTTTTTTGGGCAAATATTACGAATAGAAGAAGTCTTATACCTTTTGATCTATGCAATATCTTGAATTAGTGACAATGCCTTAATCAAATTGAAATGTGGTTTCCTAATCCATATTGTTATTTGGGTATTGTTTCTAACCCTAATTAAGACCCAAAATGCTACTACTAAGTACTAACCGTACATCTTGCAGGTTAGGTAAACTTCCTTCAGTTCCAATCAAAAAGTTTCTTTTCTTTTTTTATTCTCCCATCAGTTTCAATTTGATTAATCTTGATTACAACTCAAGATTGATTCCCTAGTTTCATCTAATCTTCTGTCTAGTCTGGTTGATAATTGTTATGAATTTTTATTTACTTGCAGACTACCAAGAAGGTTACGGATGCCAAACTTGCAAAAGATTTCCAAGCTGTTCTCCAAGAATTTCAAAAGGCTCAGCGTCTCTCTGCGGAGAGAGAAACAACATATGCACCATATGTTCCCCCTTCTGAGTATTTTTTTTTTCTAAAAATTCCATGCCACATTGGATAATGATAATTATAAATGATCCACATTATAGAAAAACCGAGTTTTCTCGAGTCAAAATTGGATAATAGATAGTGTCAGCATGTTTGACAAGTTTCCCTTGTCTTTTTGTAGTTACACGGCTAGTGATATCGACACAAGTTCAAATAGAACTGCTGAACAGCAAGCTCTTCTTGTTGAATCTAGAAGGTGAGCATCGTTCCATCGACAAACATGAACTCTCTAGAAATTGCTACAAACTGAACTAACTTCCTCTGAAATATCATTCTTCTTGATATATGTCGCTTATTTTGATGAACTGCTTAACTACCTTTTTTACAGACAAGAGATCGTGCTTCTGGACAATGAAATTGCCTTCAACGAGTCAATTATTGAGGAAAGGGACCAAGGTATTCATGAAATCCAACAACAAATTGGTGAAGTTAACGAAATATTCAAGGACCTTGCGGTTTTGGTTCATGAACAGGGCACTGTGATTGGTAAGTTTGATAGCTTTTTACCCCAAGTAAAATCTCTAGGTCTCCTTTTGATACTGAAATTAAATTAAATTTGGGTGTAGATGATATTAATGCCAATATCGAAAACTCTCATGCTGCAACTGCTCAAGCAAGATCTGATCTAGCAAAATCTGCAAAGACTCAAAGATCAAATTCGTCATTGGTAGTGTTTTCTTGTCACCCAATAAATTCTTATTTAGTATTATATTATTTATATATATAAAACGATGGAACGTTGACAATAACCTGTATTTTCTCATCATATGCAGGCCTGTTTGCTTTTGGTGATATTCGTTGTTGTTCTTGTCGTCGTGATCATATTACTTGCGGCTTAAGCAAAAGAATCGTACATATTTTCAGATACAGTATCATCTCAGGAGGGCAACTATATACAAGATGATATTCTATCAATCCTTCCAATTTTTGACAGTGCAAAATTAGATTTTTAACTTTTTGGAGTAATAGAAATGAATCAATTTCCCCCTCTGATTTTGCCCTCTCTATCTTGTATACAGTAAGGGTCCACAATTGGGTATTGTGCTATATATTGCATCTTGGTGGTGTGTTAATATTTTTTGCTTCCCTCCCGTGAATAGTCGGGACTTTGAGAAAGATCCAGAAATGCATTTAGAGAATCGGTCTGATTCTATCTCTGTTTATTCCGTTTGAAGAAAGGAAGGCCATAAGTACCTCCATATTCTGATGAGTGGGATTCGATAATGAGTGTGAGTCAATGATTGAAAAACTTCATTTTCTCGATCTTAATTCGCATAGAAATTCGGGAACTCGGGTCCCAATTGAACTAGAGAGACCTGAATTCACACCGGTATAATAGAATTACTTAACTGAGATACCATATGAGCGAGCTCGACAAAACCCTTGTATAGCTTCTTCCATTTCTCGAAAAAGAGAAATATGACCGGTAGTTGTTCGAATGTATATACAAAGAATTTCTTTTTTTACACTTCTTACTATTAGATAGTACCCATAAATCTCATGATAGGTACCCAAGGATTCATAATGAACTTCGATGGGAACTTCTCTTGAAGTAATAACGCGTTGATCTAGTCGCCACCGAAGTCACAAAGGACTATCTAAATTGATTCTTTTTTGTCGATAAGCTCCATTTGCATCATAAGAATTACAAAAAAAAGTTGGCGAATTGCTTCTACTTCCTCTGAGTCCACGAATACCTCTACCGCTGGATTTTTGGCAGTATAAGAGGATGCAGGCTGATGTATCATTACCCTAATGATATAAAAACATTACGAAACACGAAAGTAGGAAGTTCAATTAAGCGCAACTCCCTGGTTGTGATTAGGATAAGGTGCAATCAAAACATTTTGAACCCCTATACACGGGTACCATGAATATGCCGAAACCCCGCAATATTATCTAACGAATCCGTTTACATTTCAAATGGAATTCAGAATGGTTCCCTAAGAAATGAGGCATGGAACGGAGCCACTACGAAGAAGTTCCGGGAGTTACAAAGAAACTTCGAGCTCATATTGGTTATGATTTGAGGGAACCCGGTTCCAAAGCTATCAACCTAAGTTGTTGAAAGGGGCAAGCCAAAACCTACTCAACACAAGTTGTTGGCTTTAAAGCCGTTGTGCACTAGCGCGCTTCTGTTTTTCAGCATCTTCAAATATCCCAAAAAAAAAAAAAAATTATCTTCTCGTTTAGATAGAGTCTTTTTCTTTTTCCGGTATGCCGCTCCGCCAGCAAGGAGCGCATCATCGGGGCAGGACTCCCACACAGAAAGAAAGAGCTAAGAGCCCCGGCCCGACCTCTAGGTCCGCTAGTAGGATTCGTCTTGTATTTTTTCTTGAAAACTATTTTTTCTAAAGCTAAAGAAAAGGAATTCAAACAAAATAAAATTCGACATTTAAGTATTTTCTTTTGAATAGTTAGAATTCTAAATTCTCTCCGTGGGTGATTTATTAATTTTCAATCAATCTCCAAGGTAAGGGGTTAAGAGATCTAAAATTGGAAAAGAATTTTCCAATTCCATTTTTATGGAATCTGAAAATAGACTGATAGTCTCAATAGAATCATGATCTAAAGGTATCCATTAACCAAAGTCTAAAAAAAATAGATAGACCGATCGTTTGATTCATTTCAATTCATTGATGGAATCGTTTAAAAATATCATAAAGAAAAAGAAAGGGCCTAAATAGGTATATATCTTTCTGGTTTTGAATAATTTTCTAATTCATTTGAAATTCCGTCCAATAAAACGGAAGAATTATAAATTTCCAAGCACGAGTCCACAGTGTGCCCAGGAGGGGCCATTGCCCCCTCTCACTTGTAAAAACTAAAGCTATATTAAATATCTAATAGAACTAGGTAGAAAAAAAAAATAGGAATAGTGTGATTTCGCTCATCTAAATTAGAGATAATATATACTATTAATTTAAATTTTCCCAACACTTCAATTAATTTGGAATAATTAGGATATGATGATTTATGTATGAAACTCTTGTACTGTTATTTTTATTTTATTTATTGTTATTAATATTGTACATTCATTAATTTAAGAATTAGCAATTAAACAGGATTATGTAATTGTGAGAGGAAAATTGAAGAGGGCTAAATTGTTCTTTTGAATTTTTTTAGAATATAGGTTTAAGTATTTTTTTTTCTTAAGTCCAATTGATGCTAGATTATTATAATTATTAAATTTAATTTCTTTTTTAAAAGAGTTGTTAATCATAGTTCTATTATTCTTTACATTTCAATTATATTCTAGGTTTTAAAAATTAAAACTTTGTTGTGATTTTAATAAATATCAATAAAATTTTCATTAAAATAAAGCAAACAAATAATTATTTCACTTGAAGCTAATACGGATCGCTCGAAACAACTACATGAAAAACTCAATATAAATGATATTTCATCAGATCCTGGCTTAAGTAAAAGAATCACGTTTTTATTCAAATGATTTTTGATAAAGTCTGAAAATAGCAATTGAGAAACGTTTAACATTATTGATTGTTTGATAATATAATGTATAAATATTTATGTTTATTTATTCAATCATTAATTTAAATTTTGCCCTCTCTAGAATTTTTTTCTGGCTTCGTGCCTGTAAATTTCCAAAATAATAGATAAGAATACCGAAAATAGAGTCATTGCAAGACCCATCAAAGGGGTAGTTCCCCACCCAGGAGCTACTTTACTATCACGATAAATTTGATATGTGTAGCTGTTTTGATTGTTTTCTACATTACTGACTTATGAGTTGTTATAATTTATGGTTGGATAAAAAAAATTATGAAGTGTTATGATTTTAGGAGAAATTAAAAACGAAATTAAGTCTAATAAAGAAATATAATTATGTTTGATTAAAATAGATAATGATAAATGGGAAATCGACGATTTCAAGGTTATAAATTAACTTTAGAGTTTATGGACCCAATTTATTAATATTCCGTCGCTTGACATAACCGACAATTATGAAATTTAAAACACAATAGAATTTTTTACACCATTAAATAAAGTTACACTACTGATATATTTGTTTATTTTTATTTACTATTATATTTTTAAACTTTACGTATTGATCATACATTTCTCAAGGGTAATCTGATTTAAGAACTGAATGTTACATGTAAAAATACATGTAAATAACTTCCTAATAATATAATATTATATATTTTTGATACACATACATTCGTATAATAAATATATCAATGGATAAAATATATAAATTGATTGATTTAATATATATATATATATATATATATATATATATATATATTTAACAAATTTATGCACAAACAATAAGTTAATACATATTATAACGTAAGCCTTTTTTTACATTTACGTTTCTATGCAATTTGCAGGTTTATGACTTGCTAGATAATGACACGTTACAAAATCATCATTTCTGACATTAAGATCAACTCTAGAGCTTACGACCTCATATACATTATATTGTGCCACATGACACAACCAACGACTCTAAAATTCAAAATGCACCAGAAAAATTTACATCATTAAATAATATGAATATCTATAAATATATTTTTTTTCTTTAATTTTACTATAATATTATTTACTCATGAATATCATAATAAAAAAGAGTTATACATTTTTCTAGATGTTTTCTAATTTTTGATAGTTATTTTCATGTGAAATTAGAAATGAAAACCTGTTAGCATTTGGATAATGGGCAGCCGAACCCATTAATTAGAGACTGGTACCTAAGAAATTAGGTAATTTCACATTAGGGATTTTTGGCTAGGCCTAAAATCCCAATTTATATGAGAGGCCCAAAATTGGGCCTCCCTTCTCTAGCTTGGCCGGCCGAAATTCACTAGAGGGCAAAGTGGACTTTTGTCTACTTTGCTCCTCTTATAAATAGGGAGTGTTAAGATTAATTTAGGGTTAACCAATTAATATATTTTATTCATTTGTGATGAGAAAAAAAGAAAACCCTCCTCCCTATTCCTATATAGTTTCGGCCGAACCTACCAAGAGTCAAGGAGTGCCAAATTGTGTCAAGCAATCTACTCCATTGATCCATCCATGTGAAGAATCGACTGAGGCTTTGCTGTGGAGCATAATCCGCGTAGGACTTCTCTAACAAGAGGTTCTAGGGGAACCGTCCGGCGGATCGAGAACTCCCCTCAAGCGATCCCAGGTACAAGGAAAACAAAGTAGGCATGTGCAATGTCTTCTGCTGCGTATTAGTTACCAAGCACGTATCTTATTTTTGTTTCCGTTGTATTTAGCCCCGTAATCCATCAGTGGTATCAGAGCATGTGTTAGGGAGTTCATGTTTTTGATAAAATTGGTGTTCTTGAATACATAAGTATCCGCCAAAATTTTAAATAGATAAATTTTAAAATTTTTTATTTTTACAATCACCATGGCCGAAATTTTGATGATGTTCATAATAAAATTTGATGTTCATGGTCTTCAAGAAAAGTTGAACTTTTATCAAAATTAAAAATTGGATTATTGATCTTAGTAAAATTTGATCTTGAAATTCGACCACTAACCCTAACTACATGTTTCGGCCGAACCTATAGGGTTGTACAAAGTGAAATTTTTAATATCTTAGTCCCCAAGTAATTGTCAATTTCGGCCGAATATACTGTTACTAATTTTAATTAAATATTTCAGTAACAATATTACATGTATTTGGTCAAAATTAGGGTTAGATTCACAAGATAATTATGAATAGAAACTATCAATATATCTAGCACAAATTTAGAGATGTAGATATTATTGATAAATATATAGTTGCCTAAAAGATTGAGAAAATATATTGTTGATAGATTTTATTGTTGGAATACGGGGTTGACTACTACGGAAACATAACCACATGTACATGCCAGTAATCAGAATTACACAGCGGAAGATGTGCACATACCTTAAAACTTTTTCGTAGTCCCAAGGATCCTGCGGACGGAACCCGTAGAGGTTCTTGTTAAGGAAGCCCTACGCGGTATTAGCTCCAAAGAAAAGCCTCAGATCGATTCTTGGCAGGGACGGATCTCCGAAGTGTTTTGCTCTAAGTAAATTGGCACACCCTTGGTGTAGCAAGTGGTTCGACCAAAACTTGTATCAAGGAGAGGGAGGGTTTTCTCTCAAATCACCACTTAGGAGGAATTGTGAATTACCCCAAATAAAACCCTAACACCCTTTATTTATAGGAGGAGCAAAGGAGCAAAGTGGAAAAAAGTCCACTTTGCCCCTAGTGAGTTCGGCCGGCCTATAGTGTATAAGGAAGGCCCAATTTTGGGCCTCTCATGTCAATTGTGATTTAGGTCAAGCCCAATTTCCCTAATGTGACATTTACCCAATTTCTTAGGTAACGTATACATATTAATGGGCTACCAATTACGGCGCCCAATCACCATATGCTAACAGCTCCCACTCGCCGGAATAGGAGGGGGCCTGTTAATGTATTGTTGTCCAAATCGCATCAACATTTCACTTTTCTGATCCCGCCCCTGCTTCCGAATAGTTCATACGAGGTTTGCCGTGCGACCGGCGGATACGACGGGCATCGTGCTACTTATCTGTTAGGAGTGTTGTAGCGCCCGCGGAACGTTGATTCCATGTCTCAAATCAACCTGTTAAAAACATCAAATTGTATCGCGCTGTATCCCAGGTCAACTTTTAATTCTCCAATTGCCCAGTTTCCACATAGGAATACTTCTCCAGGGCATCTGCACAAGTATTCACAACATTCAACTAATATCCGGCTGGTGGCAACCTAGTGAATACAAGAGTCGGTGAATTACAGGTGAACTTGACCATCCCCATCGCTCATACCCTTAGTCAAACCCAACCGATTTCCAAAGACATGGTAACTTGGCCTTTTTCTTCAGCACTGCGCTCATACACCGGTAAGCGAAAATTGAGCCTGACCTTAGGTATGAGTTCTGAGTCCATGAGGATACTTCGGGTGCCTCTTCATAAGGCTCCCGGGATTAATCACACGCTCGAGGTGAAGAAGTCTGCGCCCATCCGAATCACGAGGATTCTATCTAGCACAAATGAGCATGACCCCGTGGTCGAACGTGGCACGCGTAGTCTAAAGCACGCGATAGTATACCCGAACATCGTCAGGTGTGAGATATGTGAATGATGCAACCGCAGACTTTCATCTGGCCTAGAATGTGGTTAATGACGAATAGAGTTCATCACCGGAGAAGTGCAAAACAAAGATCATGTCGTTTTACTCCGAAACCAAATGATCGTTTTGCGTAACTAAGTTTCTCAACTGGTTCTTAGCCAGTCTTGCTTCGGAAGAGGTCCCCCTCTCCTACAAGACGACCGTGCCCGTGTGACAAGGCATGGTCCACATTCGACATAATTTATGCAGAGGATTGCATCCTCCTACGACTTAGTTTATAGACCGTAAAATCCGATGTAATCAAACATTATGACGTCGATGAATCAAAAAATCGAATTGCAGTTCTCTTATTTATCAAAATATAACTTTCAATTCATCAAAATGTTATCACAGATACATGCCCACATGTAAACCCTACGCAATCCAAGCAGTTTAACATGCTTTTCAAATGTCTCCCCGCGTAATGGTTTAGTTAGTGGGTCTGCCACCATATCATCAGTGGGCGAGTATTCTAAAGTGATTATATTATCTTCTACCATAGATTCAGCATAATTATATTTCACATCAATGTGTTTAGTCCTACTATGGTACTTTAGATTCTTTACTGGCGCAATGGCTGCTTGACTGTCAGAGAACACCTTCACATGTTTACTCCCGACATCGCCACCAAGCAGCGCAGTAAGAAGCCTTTTCAGCCAGACCGCTTCCTGTGCGTTTTTGGAGAGAGCAACGAATTTCGATTCCATTATAGACAGTGCGACACAGGATTGCTTCTTGCTCGTCCATGAAATGGCGGCATCAACAAGGATAAATACTCCTCATTTGGTGGACTTACGATCAACTGGATCGCCACCATGGTCTGTGTCACTGAATCCGGTCAATTCTAACTTCCAGCCCTCATAGAACAGTACGTAGTCGGTAGTACCTTTCAGATATCGCATGATCCACTACAACTCTTAAATGTTGATAGCCAGGGTCTGATTGGAATCTTGCTACTAGGCCCACAACGTAACAAATGCCTGGACGAGTGCAAAGCATGGAGTACATGAGACTTTCGACCATGCTTAAATACTTTGCACTTCTTATCTGTTCACGCTCTTGCTGGTTCTTCGGGCCGTCGCGCTTTGACAACGCGCACCCGAATACTACCGGCGTTTCCACGGATTTGGAATCTTGTAATCTAAACCTTTTCAACAGTTTGTTGATGTAGGCTTCCTGAGATAGACACAATCTCCGGGCGGCACGATCTCTAGCAATCTTAATGCCCAAGATGTACGTAGCCTCTCCTATGTATTTCCTCTCAAATAGAGATGCCAACCAGGACTTTGATTCATGCATGAAACTCACATTGTTCGCAGCAATGAGTATGTCATCCACGTATAAAGTTAAGATGACGTACTTAGACCCGGAGGTCTTTGTATACATGCATGGATCCTTGTGAAGATTCACGAATCCATTTCCAACGACCTCCTCGTGGAATCTGCAGCACCATTGCCGAGATGATTTTTTAAGACCATAAATGGATCTTTGGAGTTTACAAACTTTACGTTCGTTACTAGGAGTAATGAAACCCTCCGGTTGCTCCATATAGATCTCTTCCTCCAGGTTTCCATGGAGGAATGTGGTCTTAACATCCATTTGGTGCAGCTCTTGATCGAGGCATGCGACCAGGGCCAAAATTTCCCTGACTGTGGTGTATTGCACATTCATTGAGTATGTATCATCAAAGTCCACTCCGTGAAGCTGGGTGTAACCTTTCGCAACCAATCGAGCTTTGTATCACTCGACATTTCCATCAGCAGTGGGTTTCAGTTTCTGAACCAACTTCGCCCCTATGGCCTTGCGGTTAGCAGGTAAATCAACTAAAGACCATAAAGAATTGGCTTTCATTGATGCGATCTCTTCCTCCATTTTTTTCCTCCATTCCTTCGCTCGAGGTCCTTTCAACGCTTCTTGAACCGTTATCGGTTCGTCAACAGAAGTTAGGGTGAATATCTCGCCCTTCTTGATGGGATACTTCTTAGGAGAAGTTCGATGCCTTTGACTTCGTCTAGGCTCGTTAATCCCATCTTGAGTCTGAACGTTGCTCCCACTCGGAATAATTCTTTCTATCGGAGCATCACTCCCACTGGGAACAAGGGAAGTGCTAGAACCTTGACCTACAACTTTTCTTGGACGACCTCTCAGTCTCGGGATTATACCTCCGAGATTAATTCCTTGATCACTAGGACCTGGAACCAAGTTGGCTGATCCACTCCCACTAGGAACAATGGGTAGTTGTGACATTATTGGATTTTCATCCAGCGGTCCGGCTACGTGATTATCAGGTTCAACTTGATTCGCACCTGCAGTAATAGTGATTTGTGTGGTAGGATTAGCTCCCCCCACTGGATTTACTATGAAAATGTCCCCATCTTCATTTACCATTTCATTCACTTGCATTCCTTCCTCAAATCTCCCACTCGAAGTAAGTGGGACATGACTATCATCGTTATCCTGCTCCAATTCGATCAAGACTTCGTCTATTTTCATTTCACCAAGCGTTGGAAATTCGTCCTCAAGGAATGCAACGTCTCTGGACTCATGTTCGACCATGCCACCATTTTTGAGCTGACACAAATACATAACCCTTTGAGTTCTTTGAATACCTTATGAAGATACTCTTTTAGTCCTCTGGGTCCCAACTTGCCAAAACGACTATCAATTGTATGTGTATAGGTCGCGCAACCCCACGGTCGCAACCTGGTAAGGTCTAACTCTCTACCAGTCCATAGCTCATATGGTGTTGTGTCTACCGCTTTTGTCGGAACAACGTTTACTATATGAGTGGCAGTTAACAATGCGTCTCCCCAAAAGGAGATTGGCAGTTGTGCTTGTGACATCATAGTTCTGACCATGTCCAGGAGTGTTCGATTACGACATTCAGCCACAACATTTTGTTGCGGCGTGTTTGGGATTGTCGTTTGACGAGCAATTCCCCTTTCTTTGCACAACTTATGAAACTCATTAGAGAGATATTCTCCACCTCTATCAGTGCGTAAGGTTTTCACCTTTCGCTCTTGCTGATTCTACGAGCTTTAGAAAACTTATAAAGCAATCTATAACTTCGGATTTGCGAGTAATCAAATGAGTAGACCCATAACGGGTAAAGTCGTATATGAAAGTGACGAAGAATCGTTTACCACCCCTAGCGGTTACGTTCATTGGTCCACATACGTCGGAATGAATCAGATGCAATGGGTACTCGGCTCGTTGTGCTTCGCCAAATGGCTTGCGGGTGGACTTTCCAGCTAAACAGTCGTGGCTAGTGTGTTTGACCACGTTGTTAGTTCCGGGTAGAACCCCTCGTCGAGCTAACGACTGAATTCTGTCATAGATTATATGT
The DNA here is from genome assembly GCA_036873135.1 of Clarkia xantiana subsp. parviflora. Lineage (NCBI taxonomy): Eukaryota > Viridiplantae > Streptophyta > Magnoliopsida > Myrtales > Onagraceae > Clarkia > Clarkia xantiana. The sequence continues at coordinate 9,014,324 of JAPTYO010000012.1, read as the reverse complement.
CCTAGCCTCGCATGCCATCCAACCGCGTCAGTTTCTGCTTCTCTAGAAGACAACGCATACATTCTATTCGAATTTATACTGCCAGTCAAATCCATGATAATGAGACCATTAGAGGAAAGTGCATGTCCATATAAGACGTTGCCTTTATATATCTGAACAAGGGTCTTCTCAAATGATAAAACAAAGTTATTATTCATAAGAGCGGAAAGAGAAACAACATTTCTACGGATTTTAGGAGCATAAAGAACATTTTCAAGAAGTATGGTCCTGCCGTTGTTCATAGACAACTTGCAGTTCCCTACTTCTTCGACTTCAACTTGTGAGTTGTCGCTGATGGGTTCCGATGTAATCGTTAGCCTCGTTAACAGTCAATAAACGGTGGGTAAGCCTAGAGGGCCTCGCAAAAGACCTGGAAGGTCCAGAAGCCCAGTATGAAGGGTCCCGACGAGATCGGTCCCGATATATGAACTGAATGCTCCCGACGAGAAGCCTCTGAGTAGGCCCCGATATGCCTTTGAGAAGGTCCCGATAATAAAGCCCCGAGAATGCTGGCCCTGTCCCGTGGGACGAGGGGTCCTGGGTGGTGACCTAGAATGAGACAACTCTAGAGTCCCCGATATGGATCAGGACTTGTGATCAGAGGATAAGACCAAGAAATCCGCCTACTAGATAGAGTAGTGGGGAAACGGTTAAGATACAGATAAACTCCCCCGAGATACGCAGGGCGTGCCCGAGATACGCGGAGTGTGGGCGAGATACGCGGAGCGTGGGGCAAGATACGCGAAATCCTGAACGAGATATACGGAACGTGGGTAAACTGCCAGGCGCGGTTACAGGTAACTGAGGTAACTTCCCCTCCTATATAAAGGAGGAAGTTACCTCAGAAAGGACACACACTCTCTAATACGAACTTAGACTATTGCTATCCACTGCATCGTTCAAATTCTCATTTAAGCATCAGAGAGGGATTCTGGGTCACCACCCAGGTCATCCCCTTTTGCAGGATTACGCGGAGCCAAGGAGTTCAGGTTTTCCGTCAAGAACGTAACGGAGCTTCGACCGTGATCCAACATTGGCGCCGTCTGTGGGAAGTTTACAAAAAGTCACAATAGTTTCTACTAGATCGATGGCTGGTGGTGGCAAGCAGAAGAAGCAAGTCCCAGCGAGCAGTTCTCGCCCTGCTGGAACCGTGAATTCCGCGTTGCCGGAGCGTGCTGCTGAACAAGGTGATCACCCTGCTGTTTCTCACACAGGGGGGCATGCTGAAGATCATGAGGTCTCAGTCCGAGACACGGCGGTGAACATGGAGGATATCCCAAGAAGGGAGGTGGATGCTCCTCCAAATCCGGTGGTGCACAGAGAGGAAATCCCGCGGAGGGAGGTAGGTGCTCCCTCAAACCCGGAGTTGGCTAAGGCAGTAGCAGATGCCATGCCCATGTTCCTGGAGGCCATGGAGGCTCTTCTGGACAGAAGAGAGGCTGCCAAGAGAAGGGAAGAGTTGCCTCCACCTTCTCCAAGGGAGGTTCCAGAGGAACAGGAGGTTCAGTCCAGGAATAGGGGTAAGGAACCCGCGCACTCGGAAAGGTTCGTGGTCGACGGTCCCGGACCAGTGCAACACATGACCATTCCCCTGAATGGCCCCATCACCCCCGATCAGGTGGTGAAGATCGTCAACATCTGCATGGGCGACCAGAAGCATATGACATCGGAGCTGAGGGATCGATCTACTCATCCTTTCGTTCCACGACTGATAGATACTGTCGCCCCGCCAGGGCTAGGTATTCCGACCATCAAGGAGTACGATGGTGAAGGGGACCCGGTCCGCCATGTTTAGAGGCATGTCCAGGCCTGTATGGGTAGAGCCGCGAATGATGACATCGTGTGTGTGCTGTTCCCGATCACATTGGGAGAAAGGGCCTTGACGTGGTTCTTCAGCCTACCGCCAGGTTGTATTACTTGCTGGACTGATATGCACGACCGCTTCATCAAGCAATATCAGGGTCGTAGGCGCCTCTTGAAGAGCGTAAGGTCTTTGACCCAGGTGGTGCAGAGGTCTGACGAATCGTTGGCGTATTACTACCAACGGTTCACTGCTAGTGTCGCGGAGATCGACGAGGAGATATCGGAGGGAGAGACCATCCGCACCTTCCTTCGGAACCTAACTGCCCCATACGGTTCCGATCTAATGCATAGCGTGGCTGCGAAGGCTGTGTGGAGTATGGAAGCTTTGCAAGCGAGGGTGACCCTCAGGAGTCGAAGATTGCTGCCGGAGAGCTTGATCCTCCGAAGTCAGGAAGAGTAAAGAAATCGTTCAAGCTGTCGGACGATCGCAAAGGGAACGACAAATCGGAGGGAAGTAGGAGCTGTGGTCGCCCCGATAGAAGGGAGGAAAAGCGTCCTCCGAGGAAGGATAACCGAGAGGATCGTCACGTTCCTCTCAACAGTTTGATGACCGCCGTGCTAGCGGTGATGGATCGGCAGGGTCTCGTCCGATACCCCCCGAGGAAATAAGGTGAATTCTTGGGAGGTCGCTCTGATCGTTACTGTCGGTATCACCGAGCCAATGGTCACGACACAGATAACTGTCGGGAGCTGAAGAATGAGATAGAGAAGCTGATCCAGAAGGGGAAGCTTAAGGAGTTTGTTGGTAGGGGACGGTGCCGATCCCGTTCCAAAACTCGATCGCGGTCCCGTTCCAAGTCCCGCGATCGATCTCCGAAGAAGAAGAAGGTTGATCCGGAATCTTCCGGTGCCCGTAAGGAGAGGCGGGGAACCATCAATGTCATTCATGGAGGAATGGCGGCTGGAGGTGATACCTCCGCTTCTCGGGAGAATTACGCTTCCCGTATTTCTGTTGCCGTGGTGTTAGGAAAGAGGTCCCGATCGTGGACTTTGAAGGAAAAAATGGTGATTTCTTTCTCAGCAGAGGATCTGATAGGCGTGGAGAGCCCCCACGATGACGCCTTGGTCGTGACCTTGGATGTGGATGGATTCGAGATGAAGCGGATCCTGATAGACGGAGGGAGCTCCTCCGACATTCTGTTCATGGACGCCTTGGAAGCCATGGGAAAGACGAAGAAGGACCTGACGCAGGTGAACTTCCCGATGGTGGGATTCTCTGGTTCTACTTCCTATCCGCTGGGAATGATCACCTTACCGGTGGAATTCGGTAGTGGGTGGAAAGCGGAAAGGCGGAACGTGGATTTCGTCGTGGTGGAGTCTGCGGGGGCGTACAATGCTATCATCGGAAGGACCACCATCAATCCTCTCATGGCAGTCGCCTCGACCGTCCACCAGAAGATGAAGTTCCCGACTGATAATGGAGTCGGGGAGGTCAAGGGTGACCAGGTGGCATCCAGAAAGTGTTATGTTAATGCCACCCGAAGGAGAAGGAGGGAAGCTATGGCTGTACTTCAGACTGATGCCGATCCTCGAGAGGAGTCTGGGCGTCCCGCCCCCATGGAGGATCTGAAAGAGGTCGAGATTGACGGACCCCAAAAAAAGTGAAGACCGGGTCTGCTTTGTCGGAGGAAAGAGCCCGAGAATTGATCGAGCTCCTGAAGGAGTTCAAGGAGCTGTTTGCCTGGTCCCCAAGTGATATGCCAGGAATCAGCCCCGACGTGATAGTGCACGAGCTGAAGATTGATCCCGCGATCAAGCCTATCATGCAGAAGAGGCGCCCGATGGGCGCAGATAAAAGGATCGCGATCCAGCAGGAAGTGGGTAGGTTGCTCGACGCTGGATTCATCAAGGAGCTCCGATTCCAGACTTGGGTCGCTAACCTGGTCCTGGTGAGGAAGAGTAACGGGAAGTGGCGGATGTGTGTCGATTTCCGCGACTTGAACAAAGCTTGCCCGAAAGACTGTTATCCGCTCCCGAGAATCGACCAGCTGGTGGATGCCACGTCGGGACATGAGCTGCTGAGCTTCATGGATGCTTATTCTGGTTATAACCAGATCAAGATGGCGAAGAAGGATGCCCCCCACACAGCCTTCTATGCTGATAGTGATGTCTATCACTATGATGTTATGCCCTTTGGGCTGGTCAATGCTGGAGCAACTTACCAGAGGATGGTGAACAAGTTGTTCGGGGACATGCTGGGAAAGACCATGGAGGCTTATGTGGATTACATGTTAGTGAAGTCCCGACAGGCGGGGGACCATGTCCGCGACTTGGCGGTGGCGTTTGAGCGGATGAGGTTTCATCAAGTTCGTTTGAATCCGGACAAGCGCCTTCGGAGTGAACTCAGGGAAATTCCTGGGCTTTATGGTGAGCCAAAGAGGAATCGAGGTGAATCTCGAGAAGCTGAGAGCAATCGAGGAGATGCAGTCTCCGAAAACCCATCGGGAGGTTCAGGTGTTGAATGGTCGATTAGCCGCGATGAATCGTTTCTTATCCAAGGCGAGTGACCGAGCCATGCCATTTTTTGATGTGCTAAGGGCCCACAAAAAGTTTGAGTGGTCCGACAAGTGCGAGGAGGCATTTCAGGCGCTCAAGCAACACCTCCGTACCCTCCCGCCATTGGCAAAACCGGTTCCAGGTGAGCCGCTTTATCTCTATTTGACTGTTTCTGAAGTTGCTGTTAGTTCTGTGTTAATAAAGATTGTCAAGGGCAACCAAGTTCCTGTATATTATGTAAGCAAGGCGTTTGCCAAATCTGAAATGAATTATCCCGCTGTTGAGAAGTATCTCTTTGCGTTGATTATTACTGCTCGAAAGCTGAGGCCTAACTTTCATGCCCATTAGATTACGGTGTTAACTAATCAGCCCTTGAAGCACTTTTTGAACCGACCGGAGGAGTCGGGGAGATTGGTGAAATGGGCAGTCGAGCTTACGGAGTTCCGTATTCATTTTTCCCCGAGAACGGCATATTAAGGGCCAGGCATTGGCGGACTTCATAGCGGAGTCTACAACACCCGATCTGGAGGAAGCATGTCCTGTAGAGGGGGCAGCCATGGAGGTCCCGATAGCAGAGCAATCAGAACAGCCAAATGAGGAGAACACCTGTGAAATGTACACTGATGGTTCTTCAAGTATAGAGGGATCGGGGGCAGGATTTGTATTGATACCGCCCGGTAGAGGCGAGCCCCTGCGATATGCCTTGGCCTTGACGTTTAGGGCCACCAACAATGAAGCTGAGTATGAGGCTCTCATCACGGGCCTTAAAATCTCCAAAGGTACGGGAGTTGATCATTTAAAGGTGAAGTGTGATGCCAACCTGATCGTGAATCAAGTCCAGGGGAATTACGAGGCGAATAACCCGACAATGAGGAAGTATTTGCACGAGGTGCAGACTTTGAAGGGAAGCTTCAAAAGCTTCGACATTGAGGCAATCCCGAGGGAAGAAAATGCGGAGGCAGATGCCTTGAGCAAATTTGCCCTGGGGGTAGCCCCCGAGGAGAATCGGAAGGTGCACTTTCTGGAGAGGGTAATTATCTAAACCATCGATCCATCGGAGGTATGTGCTATTGAAGCAGGATCGGAGGAAAAAGAGGAACCCACTTGGATGACCCCGATAGTTACATACCTGACTACGGGGGCACTCCCCGACGATGAAGTGGCAGCTGTCAGGTTGCTTCGAATCGTAAGCAACTACGTGATGGTGGACAACCAGTTATATAAGAAGGGGCATGTAAAGCCTTTTCTGAGATGTGTGGCGGAGCCTGACAAGAATCGGATTCTGAGAGAGTTGCACGAAGGAGTCGCGGCCTGTCATGAAGGGGCCCGATCCATTGTGAGGAAAACGCTGAATTTAGGCTACTACTGGCCTTCGATGAACAAGGAAGCGATAGCGTTGGTCCAATCTTGTGATGCGTGCCAGAGGTACGCTCCGAATATCGTGGCTCCCGCCGCGAACTTGATGTCCATCAAGAGTGCCTGGCCCTTCGCGTAGTGGGGCATTGACTTGGTGAGACCTCTTCCGCAAGCGAAAGGTCAGTGCAAGTACTTACTTGTAGCCATTGATTACTTTTCGAAGTGGATAGAGGCTAAGGCGTTAGCCAAGACGACGGGGCAACATATCGTCAAGTTTCTCCAGACTCAAATTGTATCCCGGTACGGGGTTCCTCAAGTGTTGATCAGCGATAATGGTCCTCCGTTCAATGGGGCTCAGTTGAAGGAGTATCTGGAGGAGTTGAACATCGAGCATCGGACAGCCTCTGTCCGCCATGCTCAGACTAATGGCTAGGTGGAATCAGCCAACAAGATCGTAATGGATGGCTTGAAGAAGAGGGTCTATGCCTTGCAGGGTCATTGGCTAGATGAGCTTGAAAACGTGCTGTGGGCTGTTAGAACAACACCCAAGCAATCGACGGGGGAGACTCCGTTTGGCCTCGTTTATGGCACGGAGGCAGTTGCTCCCGTGGAGATAGCGGTGGCGTCCCATCGCATGAGGTATTATGAGCCTCTGACGAACGAAGAAATGAGACGTCTGGACTTGGACTTGCTTGAAGAGAAAAGGTGGAAGGCTGATGAAGTTCAGGCTCGGATGCGTCTGGCAACAGCCAGGTACTATAATCGGCGGGTCAAGTCCCGACAATTCTTCGTTGGGGAACTTGTTTGGCGGAGGAATGAGTTCTTCTATCAAGATCGGATCAACAAGCTGTCACCGAAATGGGAGGGACCTTACAAGATCGCAGGGATGCCAGCCCCGAATGCGTACAAGTTAGAAGACCTTGATGGCAAGACGTTGAAACATTCTTTCAGTGGCGCACACTTGAAGAAATGTCATGTTTGATCCTAAGTCGCCTTAAGTGGTGCGTGATGTTAAGTCGCCGCGAATGGCGCAAGATTCTAGTGATTGATCCGATGTAAGCAAGCTTTGAGTTATTAATGAATGAAAGAAGTTGCTTCCGATCAAATTGCTTGTAGATTTATTCTAACTGTTGGTAAGTCGTCTTAAAGGACGCGATTAAAGCCTTCCGAGGTACGATTAAAAAGCCTTCCGAGGTACGAGTAAGTCATCTTAAAGGACGCGATAAAAGCCTTCCGAGGTACGATTAAAAAGCCTTACGAGGTACGATTAAGTCGTCTTTATGGCGCGATAAAAAGCCTTCCGAGGTAAGAACAAAAGCCTTACGAGGTATGATTAAGTCGTCTTTATGATGCAACAAAAAGCCTAGGTATGAATAAAAGACCTAAGGGGTCCGAGTAAGTCGTCTTTATGATGCAGCAAAAAGCCTTAAGGGGTATGATTAAGTCGTCTAGAATGACGCGATAAAAAGCCTTAAATGGTACGATAAAATCATCTTAAGTGATGTGCGAAATTTCCTTGAACGGCATGGACGGGAAACCTTAAGTGGTGAGGTCCCGAGAAAAACGTCGTGAAGGACGTAAGAAATCACCTTAAATGGCACGGGCAAGAAACCTTAAGTGGTAAGTTCTTGTGAAGCATCGGAAGGATGTATGAAGTCATCTTAAGTAATGTATCAGAATGTTTTAAGTAACGAGTCAAGTCGCTTTAAGTAGTGCAATAGATAAAGGGAATTTTTCATAAAGGCTCGAAGGCCTGAAGGTTCCGATACAAGGAGGAAATTGTGAAGAGGAAATTACAAGGACTTAAAGAATGAAGCATTAAGCCTGGTCCTTGTTGGAAGTTGGGTCCTCAGCAGCTTCGGAGGGAGCAGAGTTCGCGGGGTCCAAGGCAGAAGGCTCCGCAGTTCGTGGAGTCGGGTCCGCGGCACCCTTGGGGGCATCAGCCTCATCACTCTCCGCGGGGAGGTTGAAGTATTTCTCCGCGAAGGGGGCGAGGGTCTCAGACTTCTTTAAGTCAATGGCATCCTCGTATACCGTGTAAAGCTCCTCGACGGCATTGAACAGAACGTTCTCCACCTTAGCATTGTAGAACCCCACGGCATCCGCCTTGAAATCGCCGGAGTTCCGATACTCCTCGCGACCCTGAGCCTTTGCCTCAGCCAGCTTGGCAGGAAATTCAGCCTTCTCGGCCTCTAGCGCTGCCTTGGCTTCCTCGAGAATGCTCTTCTCGAGGACGAGCTGCCTCTGCCCCGCTTCGTGCCGCTGCTGTTCCTCTTTGAGCGTCCTCCGCTCCCGACGCAACACGGCTTCATAGTCATGGACCTGCTTTTGCAAGTCCATAGCCTTCTGCCCAAGGAGGGTCTGCTCCTTGGTTATCTTTTCCCTTGCCGCCACAGCATCGGCAAGGTCCTTCTGGAGCTTGGCCAAGACGTCGGGGTCCGACCTGGCCCGCTCCTCCTTCAGAGCATCCTTCAGAGCGAGGATGTAACCAAAGCAGCGCTGTTGGTTCGCAGTTTCCTGAGGCAAAAGGAAAAGAGGTTAAAGTCCGATAATCGAAGGCAAGAGCAAAAGCGAAAGTAAAGTTTTACCTCCATCCGACGGATGGCCATGTCGCGAAGATCCGCGTCGATATCTTTGTCAGCCAAGGAGATCGGACGTCTCAAGGCTGGTGGAATTGACCCTGCCAGCAGGTGCAAGGCCAATTCTGGCTGAAGGTCTCCCCGATGGAGTGGGACCCCTCGAAGAGACTCGATCGGGTTCCAGGGGAAGAGGAGGGATGACCCTGGAAGCCTCGGTCGGAGGCTCCGGAGTGGGAGAGCACAAATCCAAGGGAGGACTCTGGGACACGTCCTCCGCAGCTGGCCTCAGGATGCTCCGCCCTGGCCTCCGACGGGGAATCAGGCCTTCATTTGGCTCCTCGGAGGAGGGGGAAACATCCAAGTCAGTCACCTGACGGAACTGAGTTTCCGTCGGGGTATTCTCTGTTATCGGCTCCCGTGAAGTCGCCGCCCTCGCTGGAGTTGCAGCCTTTGTCGGAGTGAGAGCCTCCGATTGACCTGCGGTTGTGGGACGAATAAAGTCAGGAAGTTCATTATTGGGGCACCAGATGACCCCGCGCGGGACGTACTGGTACTTTCCACAGAAGTTGTAATAGCCCGCCTTGAGGACGCGGGGGGTTTCCCCTTGAAGTATGTATTTGATTTCTCTAACCTGCGCCTGCTGGTCGGAGGGGATAAACTCCTTGGGAACCAACCTCCTGTATTTTTTAATAGCTTGGCGAACACACTTACCTTCCTTGGCGGTGGTGACACCGAAGGCCTTGTTCACCTCCTCTCTTTTGGCCCGCTTGGCCATCTCGACTTGCTCCTCAGTCGGAGGAGCCGCAGAAGAGGAGGCTCCCCTCTTCAAGGACTTCCGCTTCCGCTTGGAGCTTGGGACAACGTCGGTCACCCCCTGCTTCAACATGAGATGGGTCAGCAAAGATGCCTTCTTGGCTGCAAAAATGAAAGTAAAAATGCAGTTAGAAGTGTTACCCAAAGAACCAAATTGTCGGAAATTGAATCGAGGAGTTGGACCCCGATCTTGATCAGGTCCACCTCCACGAGTTTATTGGCTTCAAGGGGAGCGAAGGACTCCCCCCAACGATAAAGCTGGATAAGTTGAAGGGTGTTGAAGTCATCCTCGGTGTAAGACTCAAACTTGGGGGCAGGGTCCGCGACAACCTCCCATTGGGGCCATGGGACAGAGCTGTTCTGGACGAAGAAGTAGTACTTCTTCCACCCGCTGTTGTCGGACCCTGAGTTGCGAATGAACCCCCGATCCTTGTTGAATTTCCAAGTCTCGCCATCCCAGCCGAAGCGGGCGAGTTGCTCCTTGGTCCATTTGGGAAGTCGAGGGGTAAAGGAGCAGACCCCAGCCTTGTTACATTTCATTCCGTAGAAGGTACGGAAGAGCAGCAGGTTGTACGTCCATTGTTGGCGGAGCCACAGGACTTGGAAGGCATTCCACACGCGGATAGCGTGTGGGGAGAAGGTGGTTGGATGCGTCTTGTAGAAGTTACACATTTCAACCAGATTCCCGCAGAAAGGGAATCGGATCCCGGCGTTTATCTGTCCCGTGGAGACAAACACTTCTCCTTCCCGAGGACGGGTAACTATGTGTTTTCTCTTGGTGGGTTGGCGAGAATCGTAGGGAAAGCGAGGTTCCCAGGCCGAAGTGATGCAACCTTCCCGGAGAGCAGCTTCATAAAGGGTCTCCGAGATTTCATTAATAGCAAGTTCGAACGTAAAGAGGTTCCTTCCTCTAGAACTGGCCTCGTCTAAAAACGGCCATAACGGGAAAAATTAGGCAAGAAAAAGAAGATAATATCAGTAAATCATGGAGGCAAAGAAGGAAAGTCTTACCAGACATAGTGGGTGATTGATTGGAGAAGACGAAGAAAAGATCTTGACGGCTGGAAGCCTTGAATCGCCGGAGAATCAAACGAGACTTGAAGAGAAAAGCTTCGAGGTTTGACAATGGCAGAGCTTTCAGAAATCAGAACGGTAAGGAAGGAATGAATAGTGCCAGGGTTTTGGCTTTTATAGATAAAAAGACAGCTGGACAGATTCAAATCCGGACCGTTGAAGACGAAACGACTCAATCTGGATCGTTGAGATTATAGGGGACAGTATGGAAGAGACGTTAGCGACGTAATACTGCTTTTTCAGAAAGCAGCAGTCACGCCTGCTTAGGCGTCGTTTCATCATCCCTTGCATTTAATGGTGGAGTAACCGAGGAGTCTCCTCGGATTTGGCAACTGTCCTTATAGTCTCGAGGAATCGTGAGCAAGAAGCTCTGTGATTAAAGAGTTGCACCCAAGGTAAAAGCCTCCGATGGTAATATCGGGAGGTCTGAAGATGAAAGCCCTCGACGATGATGTCGGAAGGTCCGGAATTGGAAGACACGACGGACTATAAGTCCCTCATGTCTTGGGGGCAAATGATGGGTTCCGATGTAATCGTTAGCCTCGTTAACAGTCAATAAACGGTGGGTAAGCCTAGAGGGCCTCGCGAAAGACCTGGAAGGTCTAGAAGCCCAGTATGAAGGGTCACGACGAGATCGGTCCCGATATATGAACTGAATGCTCCCGACGAGAAGCCTCTGAGTAGGCCCCGATATGCCTTTGAGAAGGTCCCGATAATAAAGCCCCGAGAATGCTGGCCCTGTCCCGTGGGACGAGGGGTCCTGGGTGGTGACCTAGAATGAAACAACTCTGGAGTCCCCGATATGGATCGGGACTTGTGATCAGAGGATAAGACCAAGAAACCCGCCTACTAGATAGAGTAGTGGGGAAACGGTTAAGATACGGATAAACTCCCCCGAGATACGCAGGGCGTGCCCGAGATACGCGGAGTGTGGGCGAGATACGCGGAGCGTGGGGCGAGATACGCGGAATCCTGAACGAGATATACGGAACGTGGGTAAACTGCCAGGCGCGGTTACAGGTAACTGAGGTAACTTCCCCTCCTATATAAAGGAGGAAGTTACCTCAGAAAGGACACACACTCTCTAATACGAACTTAGACTATTGCTATCCACTGCATCGTTCAAACTCTCATTTAAGCATCGGAGAGGGATTCTGGGTCACCACCCAGGTCATCCCCTTTTGCAGGATTACGCGGAGCCAAGGAGTTCAGGTTTTCCGTCAAGAACGTAACGGAGCTTCGACCTTGATCCAACAGTCGCCAATGTATATCCTTTTAGAATCCTTCGACAATCGTCTAAACTTGGAAAATAGTCCTTTGTCAATGGCTATGTGGTCCGTTGCGCCTGAATCAAGAATCCAAGAAGGATTTGAGTCAGTTAACATGACGGTCGAGGAAACTAAAGCTTCCAAAACATAACCAACATCGCGTACCTTTTTTAGGGTGCGATTTGCTGGACCCTGCACCATCGCTTATTCGGTGTGGGCTGGAGTTCCCGCAGACTATCTCAGATTTTAATCTGAGACTGCCCTGTTTAGGCTTAGTCAACATTTTATCGTCGAAAACCTGTTGTTTCTTTCCCTTGTTCATATTCTTCCTCTTTCTCTGCCCAGCTTGTCCCGAAATCTTTATGTTTTTCGACATTGACGCCATTTTAGTTTCTTCCATCTCGATCAATTTCAGGATTGATGCAAGATCTAGCACAGAACCACTAACAGTCAATAAAGCCTTGGCTGCTCTCCAAGACCTCGGGAGAATCCCGATGATGGCTTGAATTTTATCCCATTCACCCATCTGAATTTCTTCTTCTAATGGTTTCCACATGTGTAGGAGATCGTGTACTTTTTCAAGTACACTTTGGCTGTTGTTGTTTAGACAATCTTCCAATGTTGGTATAATTGGGTGCAGTATAACGGCTACGCCACTTCCGTATTTCAGGAAGAGAGCATCCCAGATGTCCTTTGTTATCAGAACATCCTTATACTCATCATGGAAGTCATGAGACATCTCAGACAGCAGTATGTCCCTTGCTTTCTTGTCATCTTGCTCTCATTGGAGGTGGGCGAATGCTAGTCCCTTGGTGAGACTGTCATTTGGGCAGATCATTTTCCTTTGAATGTGGTCTATGAGACCTTGACATTCCAGCAGTGTACTGACGCGTTTGCTCCACGAGTCGTAGTTCGTCTCAATCAAAAGCTCATTAGCACAGGATGAAGACATCTATGCTGTAATTCGTTACTAACACATTGATAATCATGCATAATCAGGGAGACAATAACATTTTGAGAAAGAATTGCATACATCGGATATCTATTAAAATGGAATACGACAAATAATGATTCCTCAGTCATCTAAACCAACCAACCGCCAGTAAACCGAGGGAAGGGGGTTCGTGAAAGAGTTCACATTACCGTTGTTGGATCGTTCGCTCGAGGAAGAGTCGGGTCCTGATGTATGCGCTTCGGGTCGTCGAGGTAGCGTGTCTTCGCACGTGCAGGGATACGTGCATCTACGGATACCTGCATGAGGGGGAGTATCGCACACCACGCATGGGGGGGGGGGGTGGAGTGCGATGAGCCCTCTCCGAATCTTAAATTAAGATTCTAGAGAGAGAAAGTTTAGGGAGAGGTCAGAACTTCGACGTCAACTTAGTTGTGAAATGAATGATCAAGACCCCCATTTATAGGAAACCTTGAAATCAAACCGGGTTTTGAACGGTCCAACGTCGGTTCAGTTGTGAAAAAGTGAACCAGAAGTGGACGAGCAAGGATTTGACGTCGGAGAGTCCGACACGTGCCGTATGCGTGTATATAGGAGTCACACGCATTTCTAGGCGTAATCCGAATTCTGGTCCAGATTGTTTTGACAATCCGGACGAGTCCTATGCTCGGGGTACGCGCCCGTACCCCGGGCCGTTTTAGACTTGCGGGTGATTATTTTGGGACCGTTTAGTGGGTTTGACGTGTAGGTGAGGTCCGAATAATTATAAAACGAACCCGAATCAGACGTATACCCATCATTTGCCCCCGAGTCAAGTAATGGCGTGACCCTTGCTTGACTCTATTTTCGATAGAGTATACGTTCGATTTAAGTTCGGGTGTTACCTTGACGTGGACTTACCGTCCTTCGGCGCGTGGGCCTCAATATCGCGTGTCCCACCCTTCGTTTAATAAGGGTGACTATAGGTGCTGACATGGTTAGCGCAGCAAATGTACGTATATGGCATGTATATATGTAATGATGTAGAACTATGTATGTAATAGAGACGTGAACACTAATGAGTGTACGACCATAGTATACGCGTGCATATGCATTCACGCGTGATATACAATGTCATGATAATAAACATGTAGATATAATCATCTATATATATATATATAGTGACGGGGATGTAAGTATATGCATGCCGGGATCATAATAATTGACTCATGACATGGATATCTAAACAGGCATGCGTGTAAGCATGTACGTGCACGCGTGGATGTGTAAGCATATGTATGTGCTAATAACTCATACAAAAGAGTTAAAAAAAATATGAAGGAGATAGGGAATTACCCACATGTATATATAAAAAGGGAGAGCATGAAAATATCTCCTCAATTTACCTCCACATTTCAAAGTTGTCTTCTCCCTTTTCTTGAGGAGTAAGTAACTTAGCACCCAAGCCACCACCCACCCAGATTGCACCACCACCGAACAATCACCACTCACCGGAGGGACAAGCTCGTGGTGGTGGGACCAGCGGTAGTGGACAACACGGCGGCGAGGCACGGCGGAGTCGCGGGCGGAGCTACGGCGGGCTTCCGGTGGTCCGAAACGGGTGTCCAACCTCGATTTTTGTGGTGATTCGGATTTTTCGGGGTTGATTAAGACCATTTACAGATATGTAGGCACCTTTACTTGCTTCAATTTGATCAATCATTGTCTTGATTGAAATTTGACTATTCATGCCCACAAGGTGTTTGATGAAATGCCTAACACAATTCACTATGGAAAAAAGAGCATGAAAATGGTTATGTGTTTTAGCTATAGTATGTATAGGATAGGAGTGTTACTTCCCATATTGATTGTCATCCTTGATTGCTTGATATGTTGGCATGATATGTATGTATATACTTGATGGCATAGTGATGTATGTAGCCATAATTGAATTTTGTATGTCCCCAAGTATGTATGGATGTGTCCATATCCTACATGTGTTAGATAGCATAGACATATAGATAATAATGTCATGAATATGTTTTGAATCAATTACCTTATATGTTCACCTTAGGCAATGCACGTGGATGTAGATGAATGTAATTGTACGTAGGCGTGCATAGGCATGCATGAGTGAGTATAGACACGCATGGTCATGTATAGACACATATAATCATGTGAGAACATATGTAGGTGTGTGCGGACGTATGTAGTCGCGCGTAGGCGCGCGCGGGCCTATAGGTGCATATAGGCATGCACAATTGGGCATAAACATAAGTAAACCGTATAAGTATCGGACGAGGCCCTTACTGACATAGAGTTGCCCCCGTATAGAGGATGTTTGCCATGTAGTAGTCGAACACTTATAGGCTTATGAGTACGATATTTCCCCCGAGTGGGGGATGTTCATTGTATGTTAGTAGTAGTTGTTGTTGCGATGAATATATGCGCGTGCGTTGAATAGATTGTTATTGTATCCTTATAGGAGTTGTAGGGTGAGAAGCTTGCGCGTCTGTCCTTAGGATTACCCTCTCGACTCACAGGGTTTATCAGTATGAGTAAGTCCCATATTCCAACTCCCTTAGTTAGACATTGTTCTATTTCGGATTCGGATCCTGAGTCGGAGGATCCGGAGTCGTCTGGGCTAGAGTCCGTGGAGGATATATACTCTTCCCCCGAGTCGGAGCCTAACTCGGAATCGGGAGATCTTATCCAGACATTTGCTGGTAATGTGCTGGACCGAGATGACTATCAAATCTATGTTGATCGTTCTGGGCTTCACCCTTTGGTAGAGGCGTTCTTTCCCTTTGATGTCGTTAGGAATGCTGATGTGGGGACACCTACTGTGCCTCCGGCGGAGCTGTCTGCCGTATATACCTCCCAGATTCGAGAAGGTCTGCGCTTTCCTTACTGTCGGGACTTGCGTATATTGTGTCGCTATTATAGGATTTCTCCTCTCGATCTTGCACCCTCCGGCCTCCGGTATTGGGTTTGCTTCCGAGTGTTATGCCATCAGCAGTCGTGGCATTATTCGACTCTGCTCTTCCGCTGCTTCTTCCGGCTCCAGCGTCCAGATGTGCCTAGTTTGTGTTCCATCCCTGTCCGCTGGCCTATGATGAAGGGGGACGATTTTTCTACCTTGGGACTGGGGGAGGCGAAGTGGGATACTACCCTTCGCTTCATTACTGCTGTCGACCGTTCCAAAGGCTGTTGGAAAAAGCATTATTTCTGTACTAATGACGTGGGGACAACCTGGCCTATCGTTCGCATTACCAAGCCTGATCCTGTGCAACCTTTTTGCGAGTTTACTGAGTCGGACAAAGCAGGGATGAAGGTGATATACCGGGCGCACAAGGCGCGTACCTATAGGGCTTTGCATCGCGTGACAGAGTGAGATTTGTGCGTGGCTAGGATTTGCGTACCTCCTTCGGGAGGTCCTTCGGTATGTTGTGAATCTTTATAACTTTATTGTGTTGTGATGTAGGCTGGTGTCATGGAAAACTTCACGCTTGCAGGAGGGTTCTACAGGTGGTGCTGCTCCCCCCGTGCGGAGTGACCGTACGGACGTTTCCACTGTGCTCCAGGGCATGAAGCCTGGACGCGGGAAGGGAAGTACAGGTAACTTGTGTTTTTGTAGGATTGTTTTCCTTGTCTTTGTATAACGTTTTTGTTCTCATCTTGCTTTTATTCCTTTTGTAGGTCGGTCCCCGCTCGTGGCCGAACACGTTGTTGCAGCTGATACTCCGCCTCAGGCTAAGGCGAAACGTCCTGACTCTGACGTCCGGCCCTCGAGCAATCCTAAGCGCTCGAAATCTGGAGGAGGAGAAGCGTCGAAGACTCCCCTTAGCAAGGGGAAGAGAGTTGAAGGCCCAGCTCGTACTCCCAGTATCTCTGCCCCCGGTCGAGGGACCGGATCTCGGAGGAGGGTACTCCCCGTTCAGATATGTTGCTTGACTTTATGTTCGTAGGTGTTCCACCCCTTGGTGCACTCACCCGTGCTGATTTGGTTTGTCCTGAGAAGGACTTTACTTCTGTTGAGGAGTGGGCACCCTTTGCTGTTGGGGGGCCCTGTTTCCCCAAAGAGGCCAGTTTGACTACCCTCGAGGCGGGGGTACGCGTTCTTCAGCAGATTATCCCTTCTGGGGATCGAATGGTTCGTCCAAGCGAGCCTGAGGACGCGCAGTCGTATGATGAGGGTGCTCTGGCGAGTCTTGCGCCCGTTAGTATTTCTCTTTACTCTTTTATAACTTGTATGTATGTTTCTCCGTGTTGTCATTACTTGTTTATTTTTTAGCTTTGTATTATTCTTGTAGGTCGCTGCTCAAATGGCGAACCTTTCCTCCTTCGTGATTGAACTCGCGGAGGAGAAGAAGGCGCTCCAGGATAAGTGCAAGATTGCTTGTCATGAGGCGGAGAGCGCGAAGGAGAGAGCGCGCTTCTTGGGTTCGATGGTCGCTGATATGAAGGCGGAGAGTTCTTCCCGTCAGGCTTGAGTTGTTGCGCTCAAGTATGAACTTCCTGCCCTTCAGGAGAAGGTTGTTAAGGATGGAAGGCACATAACGTTGCCTTGCATGCTGTGAGGGAGGGGGCTCAGGAGGAGAGCAAGGCTGAAGGAGTTGCGGAGTATAAGGCCTTCGAGTCTTATCTTGAGGATATCCGAGTAGGAGCCGATGAAATGCTGTATGACTCCATTGAGGGTCTTATTTAGCAAGTATATGCCCTTGCCCCCGATCTAAGCTTTGATCAATTGGGTCCGTATTCTACTTTTGCCGTTGGGTATGTGGCTGCTTTACGTCTTAGGGACGGGATCGTTCCTCCTGCTGCTGTGGCGGATGCCACCCTGATTGTTGAGGCGAGTGCCCCTCCTGGTGTTGAGGCTGATACTCGTGAATACGAGTTAGTGTTCGATGATGATGGTGAGCCACATATAGTGGAGGGTACTTCTCACAGTCAGGTTATCCCGGGGGCATGTGGAGGTGCCGTTGTTGCGGGTGTCCCTGACGTGGCGTCGGGTTGATTGCTAGTTTTATCCGAACTTTGTATATAGTTTTGGCTCCCCTTGATGGGTTGAGGTTTCTTTTTGGGTGTTATCCCTTTGAACCCTTTATGCTTATGCTTTTGTGTTTGACATTTTCGTATGGATCCTGTCATGAATGGTTTAGTAATGAATGGTAATTCGGTAGTAATGTTACATAACTTTGTTTGCATGATTGTCCATGGACTGTAGAGTAGAGTTAAGAGTCGTCATCTTAATTGATGTAACATCCGTAGTTATGATTAGGAAGCATATGTCCTCACATTGCGCGCCCCTATTAGTTATACCAAGGAATGACGTGTTCGATATGTGTTAAACACATGCATTGTTGGCTTGCTCCATCTCATGGGTAGTAGTGCGCAAGACTTTAGAGTGACACTTAGCATTTATGGGTAGTAATGTGTAAGGCGTTGTCCCGGTACTTGGCATTTATGGGTAGTAACGCGCAAGACCTCTTATACCTGCGTGAGAATGATGTCTTGACAAGGCGAGACCTTTGTTTTTACCGTCTCTTAGTCCATTTCTAAGGCGACGTTTTCACAAGACGCTACTTGTTGGTTTGGGGCGTTTTTCCATCCGCTAGTTGGGGACATCCCGCGTAACGTTGCTACAAGGCGTTCTGTTGGCTAACCCAATTACTTGCCTTGTGATGCTAATACGTCTCTACTTTTTTATTCAAAGGGACGTGACATAGGTCGTGTAATACGTCTTGTAGTTTATACCGTCTTTTGGGCCATTCCAAAGCGACGTTGTAGCAAGACACGACTTGCCATTTTGAAGTGTTTTATTTTCCGTACTTTGGGTACCCCCGCCATATCGTTGTTGCAAGACGTTCTACTGCTAGTCCAGTTTCTTGTCCTGTGATGCTACTACACCTCTGGCTGGTTATTCCAGGGGGCTGTACAAGATCGCGTTGCACGACTTAGTAACGCGCAAGACCTCCTATACCTGCGTGAGAATGATGTCTTGACAAGGCGAGACCTTTGTTTTTACCGTCTCTTAGTCCATTCTAAGACGACGTTGTCACAAGACGCTACTTGTTGGTTTGGGGCGTTCTTCCATCCGCTAGTTGGGGACATCGCGCGTAACGTTGCTACAAGACGTTCTACTGGCTAACCCAATTACTTGCCTTGTGATGCTAATACGCCTCTACTTTGTTATTCAAAGGGACGTGACATAGGTCGTGTAATACGCCTTGTAGTTTATATCGTCTTTTGGGCTATTCTAAAGCGACGTCTTAGCAAGACACGACTTGCCATTTTGAAGTGTTTTATTTTCCGTACTTTGGGTACCCCCGCCATATCATTGTTGCAAGACGTTTTACTGGCTAGTCCAGTTACTTGTCCTGTGATGCTACTACACCTCTGCCTGGTTATTCCAGGGGGCTGTACAAGATCGCGTTGCACGAGTTGCAGACCATTCCAAGGCGACGTTTGTGGCAAGACACACTTGCTTGGTTGAAGTATTTTATTTCCGTTATCTGTTCACGGGCAAGATAACATTTTACAAGACTCGACTTGTATGTTTGGTGAGTTTTTCGCCGCGTTGTGCGTGGCAGCGATTATAGGAGGGATTTCGCACCACGTGTTAGCGTAGATAGGTGGTATGTAATAATGAATGCTACTTGCGGGTAGTAGTAGGTTCTCATGGGTTTGCCCTCGTATAGAGAATGTCGCGCCATGTTTTATGGGGTGAATCACGCCCAAGTGTTTAATAATCTATACTAGGTGTCGTTTTCCACAATAAGATGTCATGGGGTTGCCCTCATGGAGAGGAATCGCGCCATGTAAATGTGTGGGGTTGCCCTCGTATAGAGGATGTCGTGCCACGTAGAGGATGGTTGCCTCTTGGTTGAGAAATCCAAGGTATAAATGTTGTAATCATGGGGTTGCCCCCGAGTGGGGATGTTCGCCGTGATATTTGTAAGTAATCCTTAGAAATTTTTTCCAGATGTACTTGTATAGAGTAGATATGATAGATGTTGTGCGAGAGAGCGTATTGAGTATTCGTTGATGATGTCGAATCTTGACATGCTTGTGGCATATAAAGGCCGTTTGTTGTGTTTAGCGTAATAGCTTCTGTTGTTGGTGCATGTTTAATGCGTATAGTCCACTACTTGGTGTTATTCCAGAGCAGGGAATGTACGGAGGTAATGTACCTACGAAAATACGTTAAATTCATTAGTCTTCGTGTATTTACAGTGCGGGATTGATGGGGTCAACTGATCACCCATATGTAAATAATCTACTAAGAGTTTAAACTACTTAGGAAATTAAAGCTTGAAAGTAAATGGATGAATAAAGCTGTGCGTAATGCATGAGGTTGGGCGAGGGACGTGATTATCGCCTCCCGCTCCATTTGTTCATGTGGTGTGGTGGGCGCACCCCACGCGATGTTGTAGAGTTCCAAGTGCTATCATTTCTTCGGTTTCAACTCACAGAATGAGACAGTTGTTTGTGCTGTGACCCCAGGCGCTGTGGAATTTGCACCAATGCATGATGTCTGTTCCCAAGGGGGGGGGGTGGTAGCTTGTTTTGCAAGATGCTCACAAACAGCTGTCCGACCTCTGTGCTTGGAGGCGTAAATGCATATTCTGGGCCGTCTAGTGTGCTCCTGCTTGTGCCTTGCTGAAAGAGTACCTCTCCCTAGCCTGTGGGTGGTTTGCTCCACCCCAGTTCAGGTTCACAAGCGACTGCTCTTTCAATTTTTTCCTTGAGGTCACTCATTGACTGAGTGGTCCTCCAACCGTATTCTCTTCCAAGTAGGAGGAAGGATCGTGCGTTCGAGTTGATGAAGAACGCGTTGACCACTGCCTCCTTGGTTGCCCCCAGCAGTGCTGCGTTTAGCACAAAGCACCTATAGTTTCCTCCTCTTGCTTGATGTCCCAAACACTCCGTGGTGTTAGGACTCGTTCATCAACTGTTAGCTGTGTAGGCTTGAAGAGTTTTTCAAGACGTGCTTCTTCTACCTGCTTGTCTTCTTCTTGCTTGGGAATATCCTGCCTTATCATGGCTAAGGAGAGTTGTTGTTTACGCCTTATGGCGTTTACATAGCACTGTCGTGCTGCAATTCGGTCTATAAGGATTTCTCCAACTCCATTCCTTGTCGAGAACTTCAGCTTCTGGTGCGCTGTGGATGGCACTATTTCATAAGGATTTATGGTTGTTCTTCCCAATATCCCATTATACGTCCCTAGAGTTTCAACCACAATAAAGTTGACGTTGATGTCCAACTTTGTCCAGCCTTCTCCCAGTGTTACCGGGAGTGTGATTGTACCCAAGGGGTATGTTGCAGCACCAACAAAGCTGATTAATGGGAACGTTCAAGAGCTCAAGTCGCCTTTGTGTGACCAATCTATTCTATCACCTTGATAGTTAGGATGTCTGCAGAGCTTCCTCCGTCAACGAGAATTTTTTTGACATCGTACTCCGCGATAGGCATGGTGATGACGAGTGCGTCGTCATGGGGGTATACGATATGTTTCATGTCTTCTTTAGAAAACATGATGACCAAATCTTCCTGCTCACCCCTTGGTCGCTTTCCGTACTTTGGATGTGTCTCTACCTGGGAGGCATAGACATTCCTTGAGTGTGAACCCTGGCCGCTGGCAGCTGGTCCTCCATGTCTGACGTTTATCACACCCCGTTTAGGAGGAGGTGGATTTTCGTACATCTTTTCATTTCCTTTGCTTTTCTTTAAGGGTTCTCCTTGATGCTTTGTGGGGGTGCTGTCACCTTGATCGACATAGTGTTTTAACTCTCCATGCAAAAGGAAATTGTTGATACGCATTCTTAGGCTGAAACAGTTGTCGGTGTCGTGCCCCTTGACTTCGTGGTTTGCACACCACTTTTCCATTTCTTTCCCCAAAGGGCCTTTTTGCCAGTTGTTTGGCTCTTTCCAGAGATTACTTTCCTTCATCTCTTTCAAGATCACCGAAAGGGGTGCATTCAACGGGATAAGGTTTGCGGTGTTTACCTCATTCGGTTTCTGGAAGCCTTCTTAGGTGGGTCACTTAGGTTGTGGTTGCCACTGCCTTTGAGTTTGGTTTCCTTGGGGGTGCTTGGCTTGACCGACCTTGTTGTTGTCTTTGTTGCGCTCCGCATTCAGTTTTCCCTTAGCTCTTGCCCTGAACCCGTCGAGGTCCACGAACTCTTTGACACGTGAGGCCAACTCCTCCAGAGTTTCTGCCAGACGCTTTGACATTTTTTCACCGAAGGAGAAACCTAAACGACCCAATTTCCTTATGAATGCCTGGATTATATCGTGCTCAGACAGATTTGTCTGGATGTCTGAAATATTCTGGTTGAAGCGGATGTAGTAATTCGCTAAAGATTCATCGTACTGCTGCTTCACGTCGTCTAGCGCTCTTGCATTATTGAGAAACTTGCGTTCACCCATGTACCTCTGGATGAACTTTCCTTTTAGGTAAGGCCAGGAGCTGACACTTTCATTAGGAAGGGAGAAGAACCAGTGTGGTGCTGAACCTAGTAAGGTTTGCGGGAACGAGACCGCTACATGGTTTGGGTTTGTTGTTCTCCCTAACAATGATGCTTCATGTTGTTGTACATGCTCATTAGGATCACATTTTCCCGAGTATTTCTCAATTCTAATGTTGTTTAGGATTCCTGGAACCCTGTCATACAACATCTCCTTGGTGAATGGGTGGCTTGCGCTATCAGCCAGGACATGCATTGATCTAACTTTTGATTGCTTTAAATTCTGCTCTATAAGAGCCTCCAAGGCCTTGAACGTCAGTCTTGTGATGGGGACATTGTCATTCCTCCATGGCATCCCCGAAATGTTGTTTGGGTTTCTGCTGTTGTCACGCCCCCAGCTTTGTTGGTATTGAGAATCCTCCATGCCTGGTTGCTCGTTCCTGAGACTTGGTTGCCATGATTCTGCTGGATGTGGCCTTTCATAGTAAGTTTCATTGGAACGAGATCCTTGTGGCTCTGCATAATAGTAATGTGGGTTTGCAGCTGGAGACTGTCCTCCTTGTGGCATTGAGGCTTCTCCTCGGGGAGTGTCGTGAGACATTGTCCCTGGTGCAGGGTATGCTTGAGTAGGTGGTGGCGGAGGTGGTGGGGGTGGTGGTGGTGGAGGTGGATAGCCTTGATTCCTTAGGTTTTCTCTGAAGGCTAGGAGCTCTTCGATTGCTGCCATCATTGCAGGCGTTAATGTAGGGTCTGTCTGGGCACATTGCGTGCCACTACCTTGAGGTTGTTCCTCTTCTGTGTGGGCTCTGCGTTCGAACCCTGGTGGTGGCTCATTGGTTTGGGCGGTACGCTCCTGTTGTGCGTTTAGATATGGCACAGAAGAGGCTGTGGATACGACATCGGGGATGTAGGAGGGACCTGCCTGACTCCTTCTTGTGGTGCTTGCTTGGATGCTTCCGCAGTAGCCTTCCTTTTTGATCGTCTTAGACCTTCTTCTCTTACCATATCCGGGTTATTGGGAGGCGGAGGGTTGCTCGTCATTGATGTCGATAGTGTATGACTTGTTGTGTTCGTGTCTCGCAGACAGCGCCAAAATGTTGGATCCTTCGCTCGAGGGAGAGTCGGGTCCTGATGTATGCGCTTTGGGTCGTCGAGGTAGCGGGTCTTCGCACGTCCGGGATACGTGCGTCTTCAGATATCTGCACAAGGGGCAGTATCGCACACCACGCAGAGGGGGGGGGGGGGGGTAGAGTGCGATGAGCCCTCTCCGAAGCTTAAATTAGGATTCTAGAGAGAGAAATTTTAAAGAGAGATCAGAGCTTCGGCGTCACCTTAGTTGTGAAATGAATGATCAAGGCCCCTATTTATAAGAAACTTTGAAATCAAACCGGGTTTTGAACGGTCCAACGTCGGTTTAGTTGTGAAAAAGTGAACTGAACGTGGACGAGCAGGGAGTTGACGTCGGAGAGGCCGACACGTGCCGTATGCGCGTATATAGGAGTCACACGCATTTCTAAGTGTAATCCGGAGGTCGGGATTGTTAGACAATCCCGACCTCCGGATTGTCTAGCAATCCGGATAAGTCCTATGCTCGGGGTACGCGCGCGCGTACCTCGGGCCGTTTTAGACTTGCAGGTGATTATTTTGGGACCATTTAGTGGGTTTGACATTAGGCGAGGTCCGAATAATTATAAAACGAACCCAAATCGGACGTATACCCATCAATCTTCGTCTTCAATCTAATAGACACTTAAAACTGTTTTATTCGCTGATTACCGAAACAGGAACTTTGAAATAAGCATACCCGATCTTGACTTTCCCAAGGCCCTTTTGTATTTGAAAAATGTTCCGATGAACTTACGCATGCATATACAATTCTACTTCACAAGTATATCATCATAACAAGCCAAATTCATCAACCAAACCATACATCATGCATACGCATCATGCGTCTAATGTTTCGAGGAACTCATGCTAGCACATATATAATTCTACTTTCTAAGTAAACTATCACATGCAGCTATATCCTCAACATTCAAGCATACGTGTCATACATGAAACTTCCACATCAAACATGCATATTTGGTGACTAACTTTTGTTTTGAAATAATTTTTAAATATTAGGGGCTGACTTGCAATTCATGCTTACAGTTAATCATGCGTGTTTCTAGACATGAATCCTAGGCAATCGCAACCATCACAACATGTTTGTCCTAGTGCGCATACCATATATTTAACCAGGGCTTTGCCCCCAACATCCAGCTAGCTTGACATAGTCAATACAACAGTTCTAATAAATATATGTGACAAAAAGTAAACAATTGCAATTCAACCCTCTAATTAAACCAGTCCCTAAATCATGCATTTCCGAGATCCATCCCCATAATCGAAACTAGGCATTGAAGTTTAATCAAAACGTGAAAAATTTAAACCTTTGAGCACTGTGTAGACTAATTTGAAGTTCGGAAACATTTGGATTTTAAAACTTGACCACCCCATTTTATTGATTGACTTGAATTCGATTTTGAAAATCCGGTTCGGTTCAGTCAATTTCGGTCCGGTTCGGTTCGGGTGCAGTAAATCCGGTTCGGTTCGTTCCAGTTTTATTTCAAAAATCTGGTTCGGTCCGAACCGGTCCAATAAAATAGGGTTTGGTTCGGTTCAACACAAAACCGGTTCGGTTAGATTCACTTAGTTACCCCGGTTCGATCCAACCCGACAAGGTCGAACCGATTAAGAAAACCCGCTCCGGTTTAACCCAGACCGGTTTAGCATATTGGATCGGCCCATTAACCCTAGGGTTCGGCCGAAATATTCTTGTGGGCTAAGTAGGGTTATAATGTCCACTAAAAACTTAACTTAGCCTCCAAGAAATATTAATTATGTAAAATAATTTCTAAAATTATATATATATATATTTCGGCACATAATAAACATATATATATATTTATTGCCAAGATTCTATCTATAAGACAAAATCAATATATATATATATATATATGTAAATTCGGCTATTATATATAAATTAATATTTTATTTATTACCAATATCTTTAATAGGGAAACAAATATACTGACATTATATTTTCTCAATCTTTTAGGCAACTAAATATATCAATAATATCTTTATCCCTATTAATTAGCTAGATATATTGATAGTTATGTATATTTCTATATATTAATATGAACCTATCCTCATGTTTCCAATTATAGATATATTGTTACCCTTAATAAAAATTAAAATATGGTAAACAATATCCCTAATAGTTTCAGCCGAAATACACAATACTTGGGGCCTAAGAAATTAAAATTTTTACCTTGTAATTCCTATAGGGTTCGGCCAAAAACATGAAATTGGAGACAAATGGTCAAATTTCAAGATAAATTTTAATAAGATCTACAATCCAATGTTTGATATTGATAAAAGTCACGTTTTTCTTGAAGATCGTGAACTTCAAATTTTACAAAGAACATAATAAAAATTTCAGCACTACCAACTTGAAAATTTTAAAATCTTACATCTTTAAATTTTCGGCCAAAATTTTAAATTTTCAAGAACATCAATTTATCAAAATCATGAACTCCTAAAAATGGCTCTGATACTACTGTTGGAATACGGGGTTGACTACTACGGAAACATAAACACAGGTACATGCTAGTATCAGAATTACGCAACGGAAGATGTGCACGTACCTTAAACCTTTTCCGTAGTCCCAAGGATCCTGCTTAGGGAGTTCACGATCCACCTGACGGAACCCGTAGAGGTTCTTGTTAAGGAAGCCCTACGCGGTATTAGCTCCACAACAAAGCTTCTGATCGATTCTTGGCAGGGACGAATCTCCGGAGTGTTTTGCTCTAAGCAAATTAGCACACCCTTGGTGTAGTAAGTGGTTCGAGTTAAACTTGTATCAAGGAGGGATGGTTTTCTCTCAAATCACCAAATTAGCACACCCTTAGGATGAATTGTGAATTACCCCAAATAAAACCCTAACACCCTTTATTTATAGGAGGAGCAAAGTGGATAAAAGTCCACTTTGTCCCTAGCGAGTACGGCCGGCCTATAGTGTTTAAGGGAGGCCCAATTTCGGGCCCCTCATGTCAATTGGGATTTGGGTCAAGCCCAATTTCCCTAATGTGACATTTACCCAATTTCTTAGGTAACAAATACATATTAATGGGCTAGCAATTACGACGCCCAATCACCATATGCTAACATTTATATCCCTAATATAGAATATTGATAATAATATATACATACATACATACAAACATACACACATACATACATACATACATACATACATACATACATACATACTTACATACATACATATATATATATATATATATAGATAATGTTGACACATATATATGCGTATATATATTGTTAATTGATTATATATATCTAAATATAGAATCTTGACAATATATATACAATTGTGGCGAAATTCTATATATATATATATATATATATATATATATATATATATATATGCAAATATTGGAAATTTTTTTTATAATTAATTGTTACTTGATGGCTAAGTTAAGTTTTTGGTGGATTTTAAAACCTTACTTAGCCCACAAGTAACAATTTCAGCCGCACCCTATGGATAATGGGCCGATCCAATTTAGCACATCCGGGTCGGTCAACCAACCCGGAAAACCAAGGGAACTGAACCGGACCGAACAGGTCAACTGAACCGGGTCGGGTTCCATGAATCATACGTGCGTGTCAACCAAACCGGGTTTTCTCAATCGGTCCAACCCACGCGAGTCAGGTCAGACCGGGTCAACTAAAATGGGTCGAACCGACCGGTTTGATTGACGAATCGAACCGAATTCCTATTTCAAAACCAAACCGGTCCGGTAGAACCGTTTTTGAAACCGAACCGAACCGGACTGGGTGAACCGGAACTGAATCGAACTGGATTTTTGACTGAACCGAACCAAGTCAAAATTAAAATAGGATGATCAAATTTTCAAATCCAAATGTTTTCGAAATTTAAAAATAACCTAAACAGTGCTTATAGGTTTATCCCTGATGCATAGTTTCGATTATGGGGATGGATCTCGAAAATGCATGATTTTGGGACTGGATTAATAAGTGGGCTGAATTGCAATTGTTATATAACTGATATTATTGCATGATGAGAATTGTCGTCTTGACTAATTCAAGCTAGCTGTATATTGCATGTTGTGGGCTAAGCCCTGGTTTTCAATTAATGAGTTGCGCACTAGGATAGACTTGCTGTGATTGTTGTGGATGCCTATGATTCATGTCTAGAAGTACGTATGTTTGATTGATAACATGTACTGCAAATCAGCCCCAAATGTTTTAAATCTTTTTGAAAACGAAAATCTGTCGCCAAATATGCATGTTTGTATGGTGTGATCACACATGATGCGTATGCATGAATGTTGCGGATGTATAAACATGTGATTATTTACTTAAGAAGTAGAATTATATATGCAAAAATGAGTTCCTCGGTACATTAAACGCATGACGCGTGTGCATAATGTGTGGTTTGTTTCTTGGATATGTTATGTGCATGATAATTTATTTGTGTAGTAGAATTATGTGTGTGATGGATAAGTGTCCAATTCGGGTTCGTGTTTACATTTCGGGCCTCGTAAACGTGTCGAAAATTACATCTCGGTTTAAAAACACCTCCCACGGTATCAAAACGGTCCGGAAGCGCCTTTACGCGCGTCCGGGTTGCGCGGCAATCCGGACCTCGCCGAATTGCCCAAATCCGACGAGGTCCGGATTACCTTACGGGTATCGCGCGACTACCGTATCCGCGATTACCGTTGCGTGTAGAGAGGTCAAGTTCGCACATTACCAATATGGATGACGGTTACCGTATGATCTTGAACCGTCATCAAACCACTCTAAAACCGGGTCCGGTCCCAAGAAAGCCTATAAATAGGAGGTCTTGGCCACCCATTTTCACACATTCTCTCATTTGCCCAACTTTGGTATTTTGAGCTCTGACTTCTCTCTAGAAATTCTCTCTCTCTAGAAATTACCTTTTTGCCACTATAGTGACTTAAGCATCGGAGAGGGCTCCGCTAGCACCACCCCCCCTCTCCGTGCTAGCATTGGTCCTTAGTGCAGGATCCGACGTTTGGGACATAACCGAGTCACATAACCGTACCGAGTCACATCCGTACCGGGTCATATCCGTACCGAGTCACAGCCGATCCGAGACACAATCCTCACACGGGAGCAAGCCTGAACACTCGTCAGTGGCCCAACCTCCGTCGGAAGGGTTACAACCCGCACAACCACAGACGCATCCTCACGACCTTGTTCAATCCGGACGCAACATTGGCGCCGTCTACGTGATTCGAACAACAAGCTACCATACCGCAGAAGTCATGGCGAGTGATCACAACCCTCCCGAAGAGGTGAAAAACCCAAGGAAAAGGCCAGGGCGTCCCAGGAAATCCCCGGCAAACAAAAGAGCAGGAGGCCAAGCTCCAGCTGGGAGCCAGTCGAGACCCTCCCACATCCCAAGAGCTACTTATGTAGCTTCATCCATACCGACTGACAATGTTCCCAACGCACAGCATAGAGAGCCAAAGGACAAACACCACGCGCACCCACCTGGTTTCGAGCCAAAAATGCACGAGGATGAATCCCAAACAGAGAAGCCACAAGGCGAACAAAGACCGAGGGCAAACCCGATGCCCACCATTACTCCAGCAATGATGGCTGCGCTGGAAGAGTTACTCGCATTCCGTGAGTCTCTAAAAAACCAAGGATATGCAGCTCAGCCACCTCCGACCAACCAACAGTATGCTGCGCCAGCAAGAGAGATGTCGCAAGACACTACCCGCTATGGCAATCCTTTCCAGGGCGGACACCAACATGCAAGATATGAACCTGCACGGTCATACACTCCTTTCCAAGGAGCCCAACAGTGGAGGAACGAAAGGCAGCCCCCATTCTACCACCCACAGCAACCAACAAGAGACGATCATTTTCAGGCCACAAGCAGGGATCAATCTGACATCTACCGCAACAATGGTCAGCAAAATCCTTCAACAGGTTATGCTGAACCGGTAAAGGGATTTACCGCCGAGATGTTAGAAGAGCTGGTGGAGAAGAAAATGAAGGAGGCAAAAATGAAGGGTATGCACGCTCTTGAAGAAAGGGCGTCACATCCGTTCGCTGACCACTTGGTGAACAGTCGCGTCCCAGACGCACTGTACCGAATTGGAGGAGACCCCTACCGGGGAAAAGGAGACCCAATTGAACACGTGCAAAAGCACGAGGCCTCTCTGCTAGGCAGGACGAAGAACCCCGCACCATTTCGCAATGACGTTTTCACAAACTCTTGCCGGGTCTGCAGCGCACTGGTTCTTCTCACTGCCATGTGGAAGTATTACTTCATGGGCAGACCTAAAGGCCAAGTTCATTCAACGGTACATGGGCGAGCGCACGTTGTTAAAAGGGGCAAACGCTTTGGACGACGTCCAACAACAAAACGAGGAGTCCCTGGCCGACTACTACGTCCGCTTCAATCAGAACATTTCTGACATTCAGGGGAACCTGACTGAAGGAGAAATCGTTCGAGCATTCATTCGAAATCTCGGACGAAGAGGCAATGCCCTAGCTGAAAAAATGGCAAAGCGCCCAGCGGAATCTATGGAGGAATTAGCCGCAAGAGTTAAGGAGTACATAGACCTTGAAAGGTTCAGAAGCCAGAACAAGGCAAAAATCGCTGCAGCAAAGGCAAAAGATAATCCAAAGCAGAACCAACCAAAACCACACTCAAGTGGTCAACAAGGAAGACATTGGCAACCTCAGCCGAAAAGACCTTTCCAAGGGGATTTTCAGAAGCCAAAGGAAGTAAATCTTGCCGACTGCATCCATCTGAATGCCCCGCTGTCTGTAATTTTGAGAGAAATGAAGGACGCGAATATGTGGAAGGAGCCAAACAACTTCAGGAAAGGCCAAATGGGAAGAGACAAGGACAAGTGGTGTGAAAACCACGAAGTCTTCGGCCATGAGACCGATAGCTGCATCAGTCTACGCTTCCGAATCAAAAACTTCATCCTCAAGGGCGAATTGAAACAATTTGTTGATCAGGGCAACAACCCCCCAAGAAAGACTCAACCAGAGTCGTCAAAGAGAGCAAACAAGGGAAAAGAGAAGGTCAATGACAACCCTCCGCCAGCCAAGAGAGGTGTGATCAATGTCATACACGGAGGGCCTGCCGCCGGAGGACAAGTATCTAATGCTCGGGACATTTATGCATCCCAAGAAGCAACACTGCCAAAGTACGGAAAGCGCAAGCAACCCGAGCAAGAAGACGCAGTCATCCAATTCTCCAGGGAAGACTTGAAGCATATCGTTTACCCCCACGATGATGCTTTAGTCATTACCATGGATATTGACGGGTACGATGTGAAAAGAATTCTTGTGGATGGTGGAAGCTCCGCTGACATTCTACATATCAGAGTCCTGGAGCAACTAGGAAAATCTGTCAAGGACTTGTCCCCAGGAACCTTCTCATTAGTTAGCTTCGCAGGAGCAGCTACACAACCCTTGGGTACAATCACACTTCCTGTCATCCTTGGCCAGGGGTGGAGAGCATTGCATATCAACATCACTTTCGTAGTTGTAGAATCCCTCGGAGCCTACAACGGAATCTTGGGACGAAGATCAATCCCTATGTGATCGTGCCCTCCACCGTCCACCAAAAGATGAAGTTCCCAACAGAACACGGGATTGGAGAAGTGCTTGGCGATCAGATAACCGCAAGGCGTTGTTACGTCAATGCCTTAAGAGCAAAGCACCAATACCATGTGGCCATGATAAATTCCTTCAAGAGGCAGAAAGTGGTCGATGAAAGAAAGAAGCAACCGATGGAACAAGCAATTACAATCTAGAACCCGCAAGAAAGCATCCGGTTCTCACCATGGCACCAGATTTGGCTCGTTGAGCAGGGAGAAGACGAGCCAATCTTGGAATACTTCATCAAATTTGCCTCCAACGCCTCAACCGCAAAAGCAACAAGAGAAGAAGTGATAAGCGTGTTCTATGCAAACATGAACGCCAAATCTTTCCTTCTCTTTGGACGAACTCATGGATGGCAAACAACAAAAACCATGGCAGATTTAAAGGATAAGCTCGTGACAGCGGTCTCTTGCGAACAAGAACTGAGGTGGGGTACACCCCTCAGTTGGGACAAAGGAGTTCGAACAAATATGAACAAACAGGAAGGCACAAGCATCAGAATCGACAACATCTTCACACCGCTAAACACGGTGGCCGAAGACATTTACGTGAACCTGCTAGAAAACAAGCTCCCAAGTCCACTTGTCCCAGGGACAGCTTTCTTGGGCAGCAACATCAGAGAATGGTGCAAGTACCATAAAACTTGGGGGCACAACACAAACGTGTGTCTACCACTAAGGCAGGAAATTGAAGAGTGCATCGCACTAGGGGCATTAAGGCGATTTGTTGCAACCGACTCCGCGACATCGTCATCAAGAAAGCCATAATGAAACGAGAAACGCCTATCTTTTAGATTACTTTGCGCATTCCTACTATTTCTAGTATAATCAATGTAAATACACGCAAGTATCTAATAAAGTCAATCTACGTTTGTAGGTACACACTTATCTCTTGCACGCTATTCTTTGGATTAAACGCGAAGCAATAAAACCACGCGCCTATTATCTACTTCAACAATCCAAGAATTTATGACATGTGCAAGCAAAATCTATTACGCGTTATGTCAACGCTCACCATCAACAACAACCTACTCATATTGAGGACTACATCGAAAGGCGTCATCATGGAATCAAAAACTTGGAAATAGATGCTACACTACGATTACTACTCAGGAACTACGCCAAGTAGTAACCTATGCGCAAAAATCTACTTCAACAGTACAAGCTAATCACTGTGTTCAAGAAGGAATTTATGGTATACAACACCAACATATCTATTATCTACACCAACCAGGAGTTTATTTCTCCATTCATAATACAGGCGTCTATCTCAAGAAGGTGCCGGCAACACAAAGCCATCAAGCTATGTGTACAACCAACTTATTCCGCAATGACAACCTGCGGACTATTATCAAAACAGCGACTATTCAGGGCGTCAGCTACAAGCAATACCTTGGAATAACGCCAAGGCCTACTAACAAAATAGCATGTTGAGGTATCCTCTTTTTTAAAAGACAAGCCCCATGTTTACTTCTAAAAAATGACATGCTGTGACATCTCTGGTTAGAGGCAAATCCTCATGTTCATAGCCATTCCCTGGATTCAGAACAGGATGGGCATACGGGGCTGATCACCCCTTAAGTTATGAGTGTCCTCTGTTTAGACGCCACTCCGAATTCCGAGTAAGGATTCATTCTTTGTTATGAGTGTCCTCTGTTTAGACGACACTCCGGATTCCAAGTAAGGGTTCATTCTTTGTTATGAGTGTCCTCTGTTTAGACGACACTCCGGATTCCGAGTAAGGGTTCATTCTTTGTTATGAGTGTCCTCTGTTTAGACGACACTCCGGATTCCGAGTAAGGGTTCATTCTTTGTTATGAGTGTCCTCTGTTTAGACGACACTCCGGATTCCGAGTAAGGGTTCATTCTTTATTATGAGTGTCCTCTGTTTAGACGACACTCCGGATTCCGAGTAAGGGTTCATTCTTTGTTATGAGTGTCCTCTGTTTAGACGACACTCCGGATTCCGAGTAAGGGTTCATTCTTTGTTATGAGTGTCCTTTGTTTAGACGACACTCCGAATTCCGAGTAAGGGTTCATTCTTCAGTGTCCTCTGTCTAGACGACACTCCGAATTCCAGGCCAGAATTCGTTTTATACGGCAAAAGTCCTCTGGTTAAGATGACAATTCCGTACTACAGATTTTCAAACCGTGATGCATGGTTCCTGGACGCAGAAAACATGCATCACAATTCATATTTTCAAAAAAGTGTTACATGGTCCCTGGACGCAGGAATCATGTATCACAAGTATTTTTTTTCAAACATTTTACCAAATATTTTGTCAAATATTTTATCAAATATTTCATGTATCAAACACCTTTCCAAAAAATTTTATCAACACGGTTTTTTGGATGTATCACATTCAATGGCAAAATATTTTCTCAAATATTTTACCAACAAGCTTTTTAGGATTCACAAAATGCTTCTTCAAAAACTAAAATGTTTTTACGTATGCTTCCCCAACGCGGGTTAATACACGATGGCAGGTGCGCTCCCTGTTTAAAACTCATAAAATCTACAAGTCGAGTCTTGTACAACGTCGCCTTAGAGTGGAACTAAGAGACGGTATAAACTAGTATCTTGCTTAGCCAAGATAACTCCTCTCAAATAATATTTTTACGTATGCTTCCCCAACGCGGGTTGATACACGCTGGTAGGTGCGCACCCTGTTTAAATCTCATAAAATTTACAAGTCGAGTCTTGTACAACGTCGCCTTAGAGTGGAACTAAGAGACGGTATAAACTAGTATCTTGCTTAGCCAAGATAACACTTTTCAAATATACTACTTGTTGAGATATATTGCTATACGCAAAAATACTTGGCAGGTTGCAACACATATAGCGGCAAGCTATTCAGGAAAGAAGGGCAATATGCATAATGCATCATGCAAACAATCAGGAGAACTTCTCAACTTATCAATCAGGAAGTGGCTATCGGTCACGATTGCAGGGACTATGTCTACGTTACTAGTCATCCGCATTCAATAAACACAGTAAGTGATAACGGTATGAAATATTACTAACAAGTTATCATGCAAACTACTATGTATAAAGCAGGTTCAAACGACGTAGTTCAAAGCGAACAAGTCGTAAGCAACAACTAAGGAACAACTACAACAAGTCTTCAAGCATAGAAGCCGGGGGGCAAACAGACTCAGAAACGAGTTCAACATATCCAAAAGATGGCACAGATTAAAGAATGCCATCATCTATAACAGGACTCGGCGGAACAAGCAGAAATTGCCACCGTTTTCTCCAAACAAAATCTACAATGTGCAAGTCGCAACATCCTATGCTCTACCCATCTCGCCATGCCTTGGAGTCTAGCCAAGAGGGGCGATCACAACACTTAACAATGTCCAGGTGACGAAATGTCATGCAAGCAAAAGCATGAACAAAGAATTATCAACAAACACTTACCTCAGTAGGAGTAACGCTCCTCCTTGGGCCGGTCCCTCGACCGGGGGCAGAAGACATCTCTACACAACCCTCAACTCTATTTCCTTTATCACAAGAAGGAATTAGCACGGTCATGCTCAGCATAAAGAACTAAGAGTCGCTCGAGGAACGCGCCCCTGCGTCGGACCTTTCGAGAATTATGCTAAGAACAGAAACTGCAAGCCAACGATATCCTGGAAAGTGTTATCAACAATCCAGTCAGTGTGCAAACACGCACCAACACTTGTTCAAGCACTTATGCAACAAACGCTCCATACAAGACTTATTAGTCTTCGTGCAGCAAGTAACAAGCATCGCGCAAGGGGGGCAACCTCTTCAACACATCAACGCGCGTATCAAGGTTAACGCGCGTATCAACATCAATGCGCGTATCAAGGTTAACGCGCATATCAACATCAACGCGCGTATCAAGGTTAACGCGCGTATCAACATCAACGCGCGTATCAAGGTTAACGCGCGTATCAACATCAATGCGCGTATCAAGGTTAACGCGCATATCAACATCAACGCGCGTATCAAGGTTAACGCGCATATCAACATCAACGCGCGTATCAAGGTTAACGCGCATATCAACATCAACGCGCGTATCAAGGTTAACGCGCATATCAACATCAACGTGCGTATCAACATCAACGCGCGTATCAACATCAATGCGCGTATCAACATCAACGCGCGTATCAAAATCAACATGCGTATCAACATCAACGCGCGTATCAACATCAACGCGCGTATCAACATCAATGCGCGTATCAACATCAACGCGCGTATCAACATCAATGCGCGTATCAAAAAGTCAACGCACGTAGCCAAGTTCCACGCACATAGTAAAGTTGGTATGTACCATAGAAGGGACTAACGTCTTAAGGAGCTATCATGCAAACGATGGAATTAACGCGACAAACCGTAAGGATCGAACGTGGCAACGCTTAAGGGAAATTTTTCTCTAAGGCGTCAAGACGACTAGTGACTATGCCTAAAGTTATTGGGCAATCCCCGTCAACCAAAAAACCCGCCAAGAAGGAAAATCATGCATATCGACCAAAAAAGCTTCTACGCGAAGATACGAGAAATTCTACATCAAATACCCATGGAAATGGAAAATCGCCTAAATTATGGACAAACGACGATAATGATGGCAATCAATCAGCAATTACTCGACGTATAAACATCAACAAGCAGTCCCACATGTCAACAACGAAAAATAGCTCAAACGAACAACAATCCGGCGACATTCGAAATCAAGTCGAAGCTATCTTTTAAAATTGGGTTTCTAAACTACCTCAAAACGTGACGAAAAGTAACCCAATGGATTCCCCTCGTCGAGACGATTCCGGGAAGGTAAGGACCGCAACGAGGCGAGGTCGGGAAGGCGGCGCGTGGCCCACACGCTCCGGCGAAGAAGCCCCACTCGCAACGGCGCGTGAGGGTGCGTCCGGTGGCTCCTGGAGGCTCCGAAGGTGGCGTTGGAATCCTTGGGACGAACCGAGTCGAATGGTGGTGTCAACTTCCAAAAACAAGCAAAAAATCAGACTCGAAACTGTCAAAACGTATCTAAGCTCCACGACGGCGAAGAAATTTTGAGCACAAAAGCAATTTCGGGAAAGAGTGAGTGAATTACCTGCAAAGGGAGTGGAATGGTGAACTCCTAGGATGCTGGAAGGATAAATGGGGATGTGTGTATTTACTAATCCCAAAGAGATGCTTTGTGGATAAGGATCAAAGGATTAGTTTACCTACACTCAAGACTAAACCCCTACGGTATACTCTACACTCTCCTCTTAAAATATCTACTCCTATACATGTCTTGACATTGCATGTATCAAATCCATTACTATACACGTATGTGGCAATCACATGGTTCATGATTCGGTAATCACTTAGTCATTTTAGAAACGTACGATTTCTATTTCTTGCATTGCGTAATTACAACCTTGCCATGACTATTATTTATGTACGCATATGGATAGATGCATGTTCGCATAGCGCATTAACCGTTTGCTCATGTCTCCGACGATAATCATATTCGCGCATATACATTTCCTATCGCACTAACCATGATAATAGGAAACAAAGCCATTCGGCCGGAAAATCAAGCGACGGACGAAATCAAGATGCTTGCGTCCGACCAACGATCAAAACCGAAAGGTTAGCGTCAAACTCAAATTGGACAAATATCCTAACTTAAAATAGAGTCAAGAAAGGTTCTAAACCGTTACTTGACTCGGGTGCAAGTGATGGATAAGTGTCCAATTCGGGTTCGTGTTTACATTTCGGGCCTCGTAAACGTGTCGAAAATTACATATCGGTTTAAAAACACCTCCCACGGTATCAAAACGGTCCGGAAGCGCCTTTACGCGCGTCCGGACCGGACCTCCGGGTTGCATAAAGCAATCCGGAGATCCGGGTTGAGCGGCAATCCGGACCTCGCCGAATTGCCCAAATCCGACGAGGTCCGGATTACCTTACGGGTATCGCGCGACTACCGTATCCGCGATTACCGTTGCGTGTAGAGAAGTCAAGTTCGCACATTACCAATATGGATGACGGTTACCGTATGATCTTGAACCGTCATCAAACCACTCTAAAACCGGGTCCGGTCCCAAGAAAGCCTATAAATAGGAGGTCTTGGCCACCCATTTTCACACATTCTCTCATTTGTCCAACTTTGGTATTTTGAGCTCTGACTTCTCTCTAGAAATTCTCTCTCTCTAGAAATTACCTTTTTGCCACTATAGTGACTTAAGCATCGGAGAGGGCTCCGCTAGCACCACCCCCCCCCTCTCCGTGCTAGCATTGGTCCTTAGTGCAGGATCCGACGTTTGGGACATAACCGAGTCACATAACCGTACCGAGTCACATCCGTACCGAGTCACATCCGTACCGGGTCACATCCGTACCGGGTCACATCCGTACCGGGTCACATCCGTACCGGGTCACATCCGTACCGGGTCACATCCGTACCGAGTCACAGCCGATCCGAGACACAATCCTCACACGGGAGCAAGCCTGAACACTCGTCAGTGGCCCAACCTCCGTCGGAAGGGTTACAACCCGCACAACCACAGACGCATCCTCACGACCTTGTTCAATCCGGACGCAACAGTGTGCAAACTAGAAATCCTCAAAAACCTTTTTCAAAAGGGCCTTGGGAAAGCCAAGATAGAGTGATTTAAAACCTCTCGTTCCGGTAAAAGTGGTTAAACCGTTTTAAAAGACTGATATATTGGAAAGAAGACGACGGTAATGTGAACTCTTTCACGAACTTCCTTCTCTCGGTTTACTGTCAGTCGGGTTAGGGTTAGATGTCTAAGGAATCATTATTTGTCGCCTTCTATCGCATAGATATCCGATGAACGCAATTCTTTTCCAAAATGTTATTGTCTCCCTGATTTTGCATAATTATCAATATGTGTTTGAATTGGCTGAATGAGTGCGATTCGACATTCCTCGCAATCTTTATGGTGTGCAGTATGATGGCTGAGTATGTATTAAAATCCTCTCTACTGCGATCCCTAAAGCGGAGAGGAAAACTACGGATGAATGTGGTAGTCCGTATGATTTTGATGATAATGGATGAATGTGGTAGTCCGTTCCCAATAATGGGAGTTAAACCTTGGACAGAAAGGTTTTTTTGATGATCTGAAATATTTTATGGTGATATATATATATATATATATATTCAACCTTGGACAAAGAGGTTGAGGGAGATTTCAATTGCGACCACGTAACATTACAACTTTTAGTGACCCCTCTGCATCTACTTCGGTGGAAGCAAGACCGCTGAAGCTGGAAATCTTTTGGTTGTGAATGATGGTCTCCTCCTCTCCATGGATGCTGGTGTAAAAGCCGCTCGAAATCTTCGAATAAAAAGTAAACATGGAGAAGAAGAGGTATCCTCTTTAATGGTTGACTGACGTTGATGGGGCTCACTTACCATGAGTCTAACAAGTGCAGTGACCAGGCTGAAAGGGAAACCAACTTCACAAATCACCATAGGACATCGAGGGATTCAGCCTTGATTTCCGCATATCGTGGAGAGAACAAGATCCGGTGAGTCAAACTCCGTCAATAAAGTGCGTTTCAAGTACGCTTCGTTTGTCATGTACATAAATCTGTAAAAAGGCTTTATTCAGACACATATCATCTGATGTGATTCACTCGTGAATTTTTTCAGATGTGGTGTTCGACATGACTCAAGGTTCTCGACTATCTGTGCAACGAGCATGGATCGAATACACAACCCTCCAATCAAGAACCTCATCATTGTCGTTTCATTTTCTCATCGTTCATTTGAATTGATGATTTTGGTTATTTGAGATGCAAAATTATTGAATAAATTAATTTTTACTCGATTCGACGTACAATTTACTTATCAATCTATCGACCCGGTCAAAGGAAACAACCCGAAACGAAAATCCAAAACTGCGGGTTAGAAACCAAAATTTCGGTCAAGATAAATGGTCAAATAAAACGAAACGATCAACATACTCCATCATTTGTGTCGGGTCCACTGAATCAAATTAACCCATCGATTGCGTAAATAGATCGAACGATAGCACGATTTATTATTCCTTATTTGTTAGTACTCCATGAAATATTTAAAATCTTAACGATGAACGTGTTCGAAACCGATAAATTGAATTTTGGAAACAAACCAATTTCACCACGGGTAACAGCTGGTGAGTTGTGCGCGCATAGCTCTAGGGTTCCTCGAAAGATGGAACACATCTGTTATGTCTGCTTCAACCTGGGTAGCTTTCGGGCTTCTTTTTTCACGAACGGGCTCGGGATGTGTGTATAAGGACGGGAACGCCGCGATCCTTAAAACACAATCCTCGAACTAGTCTTCAAGTCTTCAAGTCCTCGACCTCGATCTCTCGAACTTTGGGTCCTGCACGAGGGGCAGTAACCAGCGTGGGAGAGGGGGGGATGCTGGTTGGGCCGTCTCCGACGGTCAAGTCAGAATTTTCTAGAGAGAGAAAGCCTTTTAGAGAGAAGTCAGAGCATCCAAAGTCCAAAATGAGGGAGCTGTCCATAATGGGAGACCTGGACCCCTATTTATAGGGATCCTAAGGATCATGCCCAGTTTAAAACGGATTGATGTCGGTATGAAGGCAGACGTATATCGTCACCAAGGTGGACTATGCATGCACCGACTTCCCGCACTCGGTAAAATAATTGGGATGAGCGTACGAAGAAAAACGGTAATCCAGACCTACCCGGATTGTTTAGCAATCCAGACGTCCGGACCGCCTTAGGGCAATCCGGAAGTCCTCCAGTCCGGGTACTGCGCGTATTCCGGACCGTCTTAGACTTGGGTTTCTGCGAAAGAGTTCTTTTACGGGTTTTGGAATATTTTGCGAGGCCCGAAACGTAAATACGAACCCGAATTGGACAGATATCTAACAACATCGATTCAAAGTACAAATTTAATATGAAGTATTTGAATGATTTTATGCTTAACACATATTTTCATTGCATTTAACACCCATTACAGGTTATACACATTGATTTCTCATAAATCGAGAAGAGGTATGCTTTAAAAGGATGTCACGATCTCGTAAAGGATCAATTAATGCATAAGGTGCAAACCTAATTCATAAATCAGAGATTGTCAAAACCTCTGAAAATGAGTATGCAATGAAAAATGATACTGTATGACAAATCATTATCCTATCATACGCCTCTAACGATAAGATTGGCAAAGCGTTTTTAATCATACACTTTTTAAGGACATAGTTTGAAACATTGTATCGACTATTCAACTTCTGATCTCCTTCAAGGACGATATGATGTTGATTTCCACTTATGTAGAAATTTGTTCCTAAAATATTAGTTGACGCGACACCACATGAGCTATAAAATGGTAAAGAGACGGATCTTACAAACATATTGCGACCTCATGGTCGCAAATGCAAACACGTATTTCACCGACATCTGTTAACGCAAAGTCGGAACTTAGAGTACTGAAAAGTGTCTTTTTAAGGTACTCTGAATACTCTATGGCATACATGTTTGTAGTAGCTCTGGAAAATGACGGCGTGGTCGAACATGAGACGTTACGTTACTTGAGGACGAATTCCTAAGCTTTATAACGTCAACATAAACGAAGTCTTGATTGAACTAGAGCAGGATGATGATGATCATGTCCCACTTACTTCGAGTGAGAGATTTGAGGAAGCAACACAAGTGAACGATGTGGTAAATGAAGATGGAGACATTTTCATAATAAATCCAATTGGAGAAGTCAATCCAACCACATAGATCACTGTTGCGGCAGGTGCGGATCAAGTCGAACCTGATAATCATGTTCCTGAATCGTCGGATGAAAATGGGAAAATTTGAGTTTTGAACTCGAAACAACGTATGATCTAAATAAGGTACGGATAATATCTCAAAACTAGCTGAAATATAACGAACAACAATCTTTGAGAAAAAGATGATGTATATGCTTGAGAAATGTGATAATGGAGAGAATATCTGGAACCACAATCACATTATATATATATTGTTTTAAATTTAGCATAAATAAAATTTCGACAAAATCTTAAGACTTAAGAGAAATACTTATGTTAGAGGTCTCCTAAAAAAACAAAAATAGAGTCCAATTATAATTAGCCACATCATCAATTACACTTACACCATAAATTTGCTAAGTGCATAAAAGATAATTATCTCCTAATTTAAATTTAGTTTTATTTTTTAGATAGATAATTACCTTAGCATTGCCGCTCCTAATTTCTGTTCTTCTTGCCTTAAGCATTCAATATTTTTTTTCCGCATAATTTTATGTTTAAAAATTTATATTATTATTTCTGTATAATTTACATTGTAATATATTTTATTATAACATAAGAATACTTATAAACTCATTTATACTCAAGGGTTCACCCGGCTAATTGTTCACCTAATTAATAGATTTTTAGAAGAAAAAACTATTATAAATTTATTTAAACACATTTATCCTCTAGGGTTCACCCATCCCAATAGGGTTTTAGAAGAAAAAATCATAAAATTATTTAAATAGATTTACCCTCTAGGGTTCACCCGTCCCAATAAGGTTTTAGAAAAAAAAAAATCCACAAAACTACTGTAAATTATCACGTCTTAAATGTGAAGTTCTTATAAAATTAGTTGGATAAGAAAATGTGCTAACAATGAAAAAAAATAAATTAAAAAAAGATATATATATATATATATATATATATATTAAGTAAACTTAAGTAGATTTAAAAAAATAACTGACCAAAAGAAACGATTACATAGTTAAGCATGTGAAAAAATCACTCGTGATGCACTCTAAAAATATTAAGACAAATGCTGACGTATCAGTATGAGACTGGTCTCTATTTTCTTGCGTTTTAAGGGGTCTCCTTACCTTAGACGCTCTCAAATCTTAAAGAACCCACAAATGTCTCACTTGTTAGCTTAAATTAGAAATTATATTCTGTGGTTATTTTTTTTTCCTGATCTTCTATTTAAATGCACATTTCATAAACATGTACAAAGGAGAAGGAATCAATTCAAAAAAAATTGTTCCAAAAGAAAAGTTCTTTTGGAACATTGGTTGGTTCATCTCCAAAGTATATATATATACCATAATGGGGTCATCGCCTTTATTTTATTTGTCGATTCTCTTATTTTGCTCATTGGCTCTGCAGGCATCCTTTGCACATTATGTCTCACGTACGTAATTTTTTTTTATCTTGCATTATGTTAGTTTCTCCTAAGTTATTGATCATAGATAATTAAGATATGACATTTTTTTTCCGAACACAGATGGTGTGCTTTCAACTCATGGACATTCCGGTCGTCATCTCCGTTCTTCTCTACGTCGTAATGTTTTTAACTCTTATTTGGTTTTGTGACTGCATTAATGTTTTGCCCATATAAATTTGTCTATAATGGACTGGAATCTAATCACTCTGAATGTTAGCATTAAAGCCGAGTATATTACAAACCTTTATATATGGCACTAAACGACATTTACAATCAGTGTGTACATAGTCTAAGTTAACAAGTTATAAATCTTTCATTTGTGTATACATCATCAACTTATGTTTTCTAACATCGAATTGGGGTCGAACAGTGTGTCCAACCGACTTCAGTAAGGTGGATTATAGTCCGTTGTTGAAAAATTGCAAAGGACCACCATACTCAGCTAAGCCGTGTTGCGATGGTCTCAGGAAGGTTTCATGCCCCTACACCGATCAACTCAATGACGTCCGTACCAGTTGCGCCGCCGAAATGTTCTACTACATTAACACTAAAGGCGACTACGCACCTGGCCTTTTCAATGACCTCTGTAAAAAGTTTTTAGGCAAGCATGGTTTATCCTGTAAATGATATGCCTGATCTTCCTACATATTATTATTCAATAGCCAATGTAATTTTTTTGCAAACTATACGATGATAATTAAGGTGAAAAAATGATTTTTTTCCATAAAAAAATGTTAATTGATGGAGATGTTATAGTTAATATTTTCTTGATTTTACATTTTATAATATTATTTTTCTGTGGTATAGTCTTAGGGCACCCACCCAGTTAATGGGGTATAACTTATTGTATATTTGCTCCGCACTTAGAATAATCCCCACTCGAAATGGATCGTTCATATGGAGTAAAATGATAATCATGACCTCTAAGTTAAGAAATGAAGTTCTAAGTTAAGAAATGAAGTGATGATCTACTATTATTATAATACTCACAACATGAACATTATCATGTA
Organism: Clarkia xantiana subsp. parviflora; assembly: GCA_036873135.1. Lineage (NCBI taxonomy): Eukaryota > Viridiplantae > Streptophyta > Magnoliopsida > Myrtales > Onagraceae > Clarkia > Clarkia xantiana. Next base: position 8,971,498 of record JAPTYO010000012.1, on the reverse strand, counting down.
ACCAAATTTAACTTTGCCTAGCCACAATTAGTAAAAAGGACAAATTATTTACGAGTTTGAGGTCTCGATATTTTTTTTTTGCCAAGCTCCATATTTTGTTGTTCAAACTTAAGATCAACACATTGATAAAGATGACCTTATAAAATATTCATTGCTGAATATTATCATCGGGCCTATAAAGAACTTAAGCCCAACAAACTCTAAAAGTTTAATATAAAGGTGAACATTGTTTATACCATTAGTGCTCGTTTGTGTCGACAGTTAGTAACTAGGTCGTCGGATTCTAGTTGAAAGGGGTCAACGTTAGATGATAAGGGCTATAGACGAAGCCAATTAAGGTCTAAGGGCACATGCCCCTGAACACCATGAGAATCCTTTATTTGTAAAAAAAATTGGGTTTTTTTTTTTTTTTTAATTTGCCTCCTGAAAATGGTTAAACGTTTGTTTTATTATCTAGTTGCCTTGTATTTGAAGTCTTGTTGAGGCGTTGTCCTTGAGGATCTTCTAATTTGTATGCTTTAGGACATGGTACATCGATGATGCTATATGGACCTTCCCATTTTGGCACAATTTTTCCTCTTTGCTCGGCTTTTAGAAACTCGTTTCTTCGTAGCACCTTCTCGCCTATGAAGAATTGTCGTCGCCCCACTTTTCGGCTGAAACTCCTAGCGGTGGCGAGCTTCATTCTTCCTTGAGTTTCTTCCGAAGCCCATCTTTTCTCGTCGAGTAGATCCAAATCGATCTTCCTTTGTTCCTCATTTTGATCGGCTTTATACGCGGCGACTCTTTGAGAAATATTGGGTACCTCTATGAGCGATACGGCTTCTGATCCATAGACCATGCTGAAAGGGGTCTCGCCGGTGGCTCCTTTGGGTGTGGTTCTTAGCGCCCAAAGTACTCGGTCTAGCTCCTCAACTCAATTTCCCTTCAGAGTGGCCACCCTCTTTTTCAATCCGTTAAGGATCGTTTTATTTTCCGCCTCGACTAGCCCATTCATTTGTGCATGATGAACAGAGCCAAAGCGATGATTGATAAGAATTTCATCACAAAAGTCGGCAAGTTCGTCGCTGGCGAATTGGGGACCATTATCGCTGATGAGAATTTTTGGCACTCCATATCGACATATGATTTGTTCACGGATGAACTTTGTTGGATCCTTTCCGGGTGGAGTGTCGGATCCTAGTAATGACGTTGGAAGAATGCCTCGGGTCGCTCACTCTTCGGGTCTTCGTACGTGTCGGGTTCATGCGTCTCCGTATACCTGCAAGAGGGGCAGTATCGCACACCACGTGGGGGGGGGGTGGAGTGTGATGAACCCTCTCCGAAGCTTAAAACATGTATTTTAGAGAGAGAAAGTAAGAGAGAGGGCAGAGCTTCCGCTGTCAACTTAGTTCGAAATGAATGATCAAGGCTCCTATTTATAGGAAACCTTGGAATCAAACCGGGTTTTGAACGGTCCGACGTCGGTTCAATACAAAGTATGAACCGAGCATAGACGGGAGTAAAGCTGACATCGGGAGGGTTTGCACGTGCAGTGTTTTTACGTAGGGGTTTACATGTCAATAATAGGAGGAATCCGGACCGTCCCGGGGTATCGCACGGATCTGGAGGGTCGGATTGTCCTACAATCCGAACCGGCTCCGGATTGCAAGACAATCCGGACCGGCTCCAGATTGTCCTACAATCCGAACCGGCTCCGGATTGCAAGACAATCTGGACCGGCTCTGGATTGCCCTGACCAGCTCCGGATTGCCCTGCAATCCGGACCAGCTCTGGATTGTAATGACAATCCGGAAGCGGCACAAGTCTGGAGCGCGTACGCGCGTACGCCGGACCTTTTAGTACCCGCGGATGAATAATTCGAAACCGTTTAGTGGGTTTGATGTGTATATGAAGTCCGAATAATATAAAACAAACCCGAATCGGACGTATACCCATCATTTTGCCCCAAGTCAAGTGGTGGCATGGCCTCGTCTTGACTCTATTTTCGATAGAGTATACGTTCGATTTAAGTTCGGGTGTTACCTCGTGATGAACTTTTTTTCCGTCGGCGCGTGGACCTTGTTATGACGTATCCCTCCTTGGACTTGGACGGGAGTGATCATATCTTTCGACATGATTAGTGTAACAAGCATACATATATGACCTATACGTATATGACAATCCTAGTCCGTGTATGCGATCATGGATATGAATGCTAACACATTATGATTATGACGTGCACGTGTACGATAGTCGGCATACGATACGTAATTTTATGAAATTAAATCATATAAGTATGGGCATGTATATATGCGATAATATGGATAAGAGTATATGCACGTCGGGATTGTAATTGCAAACACGTGACATGGACATGTAAACGTGTGTGTTGATGTATGCGTGTATGCATGAATATGTAAACATGCATAAGGAAATTCCTCCAAAGGAGATAGAAAAAATAATGAAGGGGAAAGATGTTACCCATAGGTGTATATAAATGAGTGAATTCAAATATCCCACATTTAGTCTTCTCCCTTTTAGAGTTGTCTTCCCTATTTCTTAGAGAGTAAGTGACTTAGCACCCAATCCACCCAACCACCCACACCCTCCCTACCACCGGCCAACCACCACTCACCGGAGGATCTAGCTCGTGGCGGCGAGTCCAGCGGCAGCCAGGGCGACGGGCGGCGGTGACCACGGCGGCGCAGCGAAGGGGACGTCCGGCGGCGTGGCGGGCGGAAGATCGAGCTCGTGGCCTCGTTTTTTGCGTAGATTCAGTTTTTTGGGGTTTATTAAAACCGTTTCCAGGTATGCCAAGGCCTTTACTTGCATCAATTTGGCTAATCTTTGCCTTGATTTTGAACTTGATCATTCATGCCCACCAAGTGTTTGATGAAATGCCTAGGATAGTTAAGCATAGCAAAAAAGAACATAAAAATGGTTAAGTGTTTTACCACTTGTATGTATAGAGTAGGAGTGATACTTCCCTATTGGTTGCCATCTTTGATTGCCCAAGAAATTGTTGTGACATGTATGTACACACTTGGTTGTATGGAGATACTTGTAGCTATAGCTAAGCTTTGTATTCCCAAAGGGGGTGTATGTATGTATGTATCCATACCCTACACATGTTAGATAAGCATATGCATATAGGTGTTAGTACTATGAGTATATTAGCACTTGTTACCTTGGGGGATTTGTCTTAGGTCGCGTAGGTGAGCATAGATGCATGTAAGCATTCGTAGATACACATGAGCATGTGTAAGTGCATGTATGTACATGTTGGCACTCATAGGTACATGTAGGTGCATGTATGCACATATAATTGCACATAGGCATGTAGAGTGCTGCATGAACACATACTAGTGTATGCAAACACATATAGTCTAGCGCGGGTGTATGTAGGTACTCGCGGATACGTAAGCGTGCATATACATGCGTAGGTGCGCATACGAACATGTATATCATATAAGTGTTGGGACGAGGCCCTTACTAACATAGAGTTGCCCCCGTATAGAGGATGTTGCCCCCGAGCGGGGGGCGTTCGTTGCATAGTAGTTGTTAACACGTTGGGTGTACGCGTATGTATTAACCGGGTTGTAGTTATATCCTTGTAGGAGTTGTGTAGTGAGAAGCTGGGGCGTCCATCCTTAGGATTACCTTCTCGACTTGCTGGCTTTGTGAACATGAGTAAGTCTCACATTCCTACCCCTTTTGTTAGATTTCTTTCTGATTCGGATTCTGATTTCGAGTCGGAGTCTTCGGAGTTTACGAATTCTTTCGAACCGGAAACTATGGACGATATACCTTCTTTCTCCGAGCTGGAGCCTCGCGAGGAGTCAGGGGACTTGGTGCAAACCTTTGCGGGTAACAAATTGGATCGTGATGAATATCAGCGCCTCGTCGTTCGTTCTGGGATTTGTCCTTTAGGAGAGGCATTCTTCCCGTTTGATATTGTCCCTGATGCTAGTCCGGGAATGCCCACTGTGCCTCCGGATGATTTTTCGGCTATTTACGCCTCCCAGATTCGAATGGGACTGCGCTTCCCTTACTATTCGGACTTGCGGAAGCTGTGTCATTATTATAGGATCTCTTCTCTTGATCTTGCACCTGCTGTGATACGGTACTGGGTTTGCTTCCGAGTACTATGCCATCAACAGTCCTGGAGTTACTCGACCTTACTCTTTCGATGCTTCTTCTGGCTCCATCGTCCGGATGCGTCTGGGTTATGTCCTATTTCTATCCGCTGGCCTTTGATGAGGGGGAAGGAGTTCGCTGATCTTGGATTGGGCGAAGTGAAGTGGGATAGTACCCTTCGATTTGTTACTGCTGTCGACCGGTCGAAGAGTCATTGGCATAAATACTATTTCTTTACTGACGACCCCGAGATGACTTGGCGTATTATTCGGATCACAAAACCTGATCCCGTGCCGGCCTTTCGTGAATTCTCCGAGTCTGAAAAAGCAGCGATGAAGAAGGTGTATCGGGCGCACAAGGCGCGTGCATACACGGCATTGTCTTGTGTGAAGGAGCGAGATTTGCGCAGGGCTGGGATTTGCACTCCTCCTTTGGGAGGTACTTCGATATGTTATGAATCTTTATAACTCCCTTGTGTTGTGATGTAGGCTGGAGTCATGGAAAAACTTTCCGCTTGCAGGCGGGCTCTCAGGGTGGTGCTGCTCCTGCTGCACGGAGTGGTCGCACAGATGTGTCTGCTGTTCTCCAGGGCATGAAGCCTGGACGTGGTAAAGGGAGTGCGGGTAAGTTGTATATTTGCGAGGCTGCTTTACTTGTCTGTGTTCAATGCCTTTGTTTTTTTCTTGCTTTGTTCTTGTTTGTAGGTCGATCCCCACTCGATGCGGAACGAGTTGTCACGGCTGTCGACACTCCGCCTCGAGCCAAGGCGAAACGTCCCGACTCCGAGGTACGACCCTCGAGCGATCCTAAGCGCCCCAAGTCTGGCAGTGGCGAGGCTTCGAGAACTCCTCTTAACAAGGGGAAAGAAGTTGAGGCCCGCGTGCCTGCCGTACCTATGATGTCTGCCCCCCGGTCGAGGGATCGGACTTCGGAGGAGGGGCCTCCCTGCACAGGTATATTGGTTGTTCTTGTATTGCTGCTATACTTGGTGTATTTGGATCTTCTTGTTTATCTTTGCATATGTTTATAGCTGTTCCGCCTGTTGCTGCCCTTATTCGGGTCGAGTTGGTTTGTCCTTCCAAGGACTCTGCTGTTGGTGATGAGTGGGTACCTTTTTCTGCTGGAGGACCACGCTTTTCGAAGGAGGTTAGCTTGACCACTCTCTAGGTGGGAGTTCGTGTTTTTCAGCAGGCTATTCCTCCTGGGGATCGGAGGATTCGCCCGGGTAATCCTGAGGGTGCGCAAGCATGTGCTGAGGGTGCACTGTCGTGCCTTGCTCCTGTGAGTATTTATTCTTACTCCTTCATGCCTTGTGTGTATGCTTGTCTTTGTTGCCACTTCTTACTTGTTGTTGATTCTTGTGTTGCTCTTGTAGGTTGCCATTCAGATGGCCAACCTCTCCTCCTTTGTGATTGAACTTACAGAGGAGAAGAAGACATATATGGAGAAGTGTGACATTGCCTATCTCGAGGCTGAGGGTGCTAAGGAGAATGTGCGCATCTTGGGTATGAAGGTTGTTGAGCTAGAGGCAGAGAGTTCCACTCGTCAGGCTCAGATCGTGGCGCTCGAGTCTAATATTGCTGCCCTTCAGGCGAAGTCGTTGCAGATAGCGCGGATCATGATCTCGCCTTGCGAGCCATGAAGGAGAAGTCCCTTGCGGATGGCAAGGTTATGGGTGTTGCAGAGTACAAGGCCTCCGAGTCTTATCATGCTGAAGTTCTGGCGGGTGCGGACGATGTGCTTTATGACTCTATTGAGGGTCTTATCGAGCATGTATATTCTCTTGTTCCGAACTTGCGTTTTGATTAGTTGGGTCCGTATTCCAAGTTTGCCACTGGGCATGTGGCTGCCTTGAGGCTTAGAGATGCGATTGCTGCCCCGCCTGTTGTAATGGATGCCCCCCGGTTGTTGAGGAGTATGTCTCTGTTGTTAGGAATGCCCCCGAGGATATCAAAGCTGACACCTGTGAGTACGAGTTGATGTTCAATGATGCTGGATATCCGATTATTGTGGAGGGTACCACGTTTGGAGAGGATGTTCCCGGGGCATGCAGAGATGTCGTTGATGGTGGTGCTCTTTGTTGGGATCAAAAGGACGTGGCCTTGAACTTGGGGGAATGGACTTCAAGATATCGCCTTGGACTTAGCTCCTTCGAACACTAAGTTTATTTCAATGGTTTTTATGGAGTGAGTACCTAAAAAAGGGGTTGGGGATGGCCACTGATTCCACTCCGAAGCTTAAGTCAGTAATGAATTTTAGAGTAATAATGTAAAGTATATTGAGACCAGATTAGATTAATGAATAGAAAGAGTCCCTATTTATAGGGACAAGTTACCGGCTTACTAAAGGCGGCTGCTATGCCTTGATTGGCTGTTCAGGGGCGGCGAAACCCTCCTGTGATTGGTTGAAAGAGACAGTGAGCAGTCAGCTGGTGACAAGCTGAGGAAGGTTTCTTCAACCAGGTGACAAGCAGGTCGCCACCTGTCCTTTACTTCAGAGGGAGGTTTCCTCTTGAAGACGGTTTGAAGCAGGTCGCCACCTGTCCTTTACCTCAGAGGGAGGTTTCCTCTTGAAGACGGTTTGAAGCAGGTCGCCACCTCTCCTTTACCTCAGAGGGAGGGTTTCCACAGAAGTTTCCGTGGTCGACTTCGATTAGCATCTTTTGCCAGAGACTAAGTAGTTCAATCATCTCCTGGTCGACTAGCCGTACTTTGAAAGTCGACTTCCCTATGTATCGTTGTCGACCTTTTATCTTCACCTTATTAACACAAGTAAGAAAGGTCGACAACTCTGTCATCCTCGCCCTTTCAATTGTACTCGACTATATGCTTGTAGCATCGGGTTTAATCATAACCCAACACTTGCCCCCGAGATATGAGGTCTTTCACTTTGTCATAATAAAAGGGGAAGGGGTCGTGTCGAGTACTTTTTATTCTTGTTTCTCCGTTTGGTCATACGGTTTGCAGTCGAGTTTATTGTATATCTTCAAACTCTTTCCACCATCGTTCGCTTAACGAGTTTAAGAAGTCAATGCGATGACTAACCTCCTTCGTATAATTAAACTCTAGATGTGTTTAATCTCTCTCCCTCAGATCAACATGATTTTGATTTAGCAAACCTAGGTTTCATTCAAGTACAATCTTTCCTTGATACTCTGCTTACTAGTTGAAATCTTGATATTCTAATCAGCGTTTTAAAAGATTATCACAACCGACATTGCATTTAGTTCGATTAGAAGTTGGGTTCTGCTGTAACATTGACTAATTTCATTTTTCTCACATGACTGTTGGGTAGATAGTAACAACCTTTGATATATGATTGTTTTCAGATGGATGGAATAGTAGACTCTGAAACTGAACAAATGCCTCGAATCTGAAGTGACTACCAGGCAGAATTACCAGACCTGATGTCAAAGTTTGATTAAATAAATCTTACTGAGGGTAGAAGCCATCTAGAGGATAGTAAAACTAGTAGTTACCATATTGCTGCTGCAGATTACCATATTTGGAGCGTGATTGAGAAGGACGCATTCCTCTTAGCTCTATATATCTTCGGGAGAAACTTCTTTCTAGTGAAGAAATTCATTGGAGGATCGAAATTAATGGGGGATGTATTATCTCATTTCTACACAACATTTTACCGGTCTAAGAAAGGAAAAATCAGAAAGTATGCTCATGGATTGAGGCAGAAGGAGTTGCTTTCTCGTCTGCTCCCACTTCTCTCTAACGAACATGGCATGGAACTAGTTAACGAGGTATTAATGCTCGTTTTTCGCGTTTGCACCTTTGCTGGTGGTTAAATCCATGTTTTCTTGGATCACAAGTAATATAAACAGGCAGTTTATAAAATGAGTGTTTTTTTTATTATGGACAGGTTTCGAAGTCAATAGAAGAATGCAAAATGTCGCTCGAGGAATATGTATTTACTCTAAAGGATACGATCGGGTTAAACAATATTATAGAGACTATTAGAATTGGAAAAGGGAAGCATGACTTGACAAGCACATCCATTTACCATCCTCGGATAATATCACCATTGCTGCAAAAGTCTTATTCCGAGCTTTCATCTGCAGAAATAGTGTATTTCACCAAAAGTGGTGCTCGGTTAAGTAAAGCTAAATCCAGTGATTTGTTCTGGAAAGCTGTGTGGCCACTTCTATTGGCAAATGGGTGGCATTCTGAAGAATCAAGGAAGAAGGTTTTGGTATTCTGATTCCTAGAATTTATAAGTTTTTGAAAGTTTGATAAAACTCAGTATATTCTATGAATGATATTACATGAATATATAACGAGTACAATGGCTAGATATAGAAAAAGCTAAACTAGGAAAATAATAATTACAAAATATACAAAGATTATGCTACTATATTTGACACTCCTCCTCAAGTTGGAGCATATATGTCGAACATGCCCAACTTGTTACATATAGTATTAATTGAAGCTTTGCGAAGAGGTTTGGTTAGAATGTCTGCAAGCTGGTGATCTGTTCGAACGTGAATGAGTTGGATACATGGGGGACGAGTGTATGTTCCCATGACGAGGTCTCGAATCAGGTGACAATCCACCTCAATATGCTTGGTCCTCTCGTGGAAGACTTGATTCTTGGCAATATGCATGGCGGATTGGTTGTCACAATGTAGCCTCATCAAATCGTCAGAGAAAATACCCAACTCGCTGATTAAACGCTTCGTCCAGACTAACTCGCAAGCTGTGATGGCCATTGCACGGTATTCTGACTCTGCACTGGATCGAGATACAACTGTTTGCTTCTTACTCCTCCATGATATAAGGTTACCACCGAAGAAGACGCAATATCCAGTAGTTGACCTTCGACTAGTAGGACAACCCGCCCAATCGGCATCAGTGAACGCTGTGATCCTATTATGTCCCTGGTCAGAATATACGAGTCCTTTCCCTGGAGATCCCTTGAGATATCTAAGGATCCGAATAGCTGCATCCCAGTGTGCCGTGCACGGGGCTGACATGAATTGACTCACTACACTTACTGGAAAAGAGATATCTGGTCGAGTAACTGTTAGATAATTTAGCTTCCCGACCAATCTTCGATATTTTTCAGGATCATGTAGGGGTGCTCCATCATCAGGTACGAGCTTGGTTTCAGGAACCATCGGTGAATCAACAGGTTTGCATCCTAGCAACCCGCACTCGGAGAGCATATCAAGGACATACTTTCTCTGACAAATAAGTATCTTTCCAGGAGACCGTGATACTTCAATGCCAAGAAAGTACTTCAGTTTACCAAGGTCCGTGATCTGAAATTGTGTGCTCAAAAACTTCTTCAATGCCGAGATCCCCTCGACATCATCACCGGTTATAATCAGATCATCAACATACGCGACCAGGATGATTGTCTTCCCTTCCAAGTGTCTAAAAAAGACAGAATGGTCATTAGCACTCCTGGTCATTCCAAACTGGTGAAGTGCTTGAGAGAAACGCCCGAACCAAGCTCTGGGGGATTGCTTCAGACCATATAGAGATTTTCGTAAACGACAAACTTTAGAAGACTCCTCCTGAACAACGAACCCAGGTGGCTGGGTCATGTAAACCTCCTCCTCAAGAACGCCATTGAGAAATGCATTCTTGACATCCAATTGGTGTAGTGGCCAGTGGCGGATGGAAGCTAGCGAAAGACAGATCCGAACAGATGCCATTTTAGCAACAGGAGAAAAAGTCTCATCATAATCAACACCATATTCTTGAGAGTATCCCTTCGCAACCAAACGAGCTTTGAGTCGATGCAATGACCCATCAGGGTGAACCTTGATCGTGAATACCCATTTACAGCCAACTGCCTTTTTGCCAGGAGGAAGAGGACAAAGATCCCATGTCTGATTGTTCCAAAGAGCTGACATTTCCTCCTGCATAGCACTAAACCACCCTGGATTGGCCAGAGCTTCTGTCACATTTCTAGGAACAGAGTAACTGTCAAGACTGGTTTTAAAGGCACGGTGATTTGTAGATAGCGCTGCATAAGAACAGAATCTATCTAGGGGATATCTGGTACTAGGGCAATGACGGGAGCCTTTACGAAGGGCAATAGGAAAGTCAATATCAGAGCTCGGGTCAGGTCTAGGAGTTGGTGTGGGTTCAACTGTTTGAGAAGGAGATGCTTCAATGGTTGGTGTGGGTTCAACTGTTTGAGAAGGAGATGGTTCAATGGTCGGATCAAGTGGAACAGGGGATGCACGAATCTCATGGTCCTGCGTGGTCTGAACAGAGTTAGTATTAACAGGAAGCGTCTTATCCCTTCGAGTATATACCTGAGTAATAGGAGGCGTAGGAGGTGCATTATCAGTCTCGAGCGAAGAAGAATGGACTTGGACTTCAGGATACGTCAGAACAGTCATGATAGGTGGAGGATTACTAGACGAGCTAGGTTCAGATTTAAGGAAAAACGGCACAGACTCCATAAAAACAACATCAGATGAGACAAAGTGTCTTTTAAGAGTGGGGCTATAACAACGATAACCTTTCTGGGTTCCAGAATAGCCAACAAAAATACAACGAACAGACTTTGGATCAAGTTTTGTACGGCTTGGTCGATTGTCATACACATAACAAGTACAACCAAAGATTTTTGGTGAAACCGGGAACAATGCTTTAGACGGAAATATGACATTATAAGGTATTGCACCATCAAGAACAGAGGATGGCATACGATTTATCAGATAACAGGCGTTTAGAACCGCGTCAGCCCAGAAGCGATGAGGAACATGACCGTGTATCATCATAGTTCGAGCCACCTCAAGTATGTGTCTGTTCTTTCGTTCAGCCACACCATTTTGTTGAGGTGTATATGCACATGATGATTCATGGATAATTCCATTATCACTCATATATTGTGTGAATTCATTTGTGAAATACTCTTTTGCATTGTCACTACGAAGAGTTTTAACGGTAGTGCCAAATTGATTTTTCACAAAAGAACAAAACATCAAAAATTTAGCAAACACTTCTTGTCTAGATTTGATAACAAAGATCCAAGTTGCACGAGAGAAATCATCAACAAAACTAACGAAGTATCGAAAATCTGAGATAGATGTAACTGGGCATGGACCCCATACATCAGAGTGCACTAAATCAAATATGTTAGCAGACCGACGAATGACCCTAGGTGGATGAGAAGTACGAACATGTTTGCCCTGAACACATGACTCACAGACTAGTTCTGAAACAGACTGAAATTCAGGACGGATGGTTTTTAGTACCTGTAGAGATGGATGCCCCAACTGATAATGAACCTCCTTAGCACTACTAGTGCTCTTGTACGCAACTCGTTGAGGTGAGCTCTCCAGGTAATACAAACCATTGTACTTATATGCAGTGCCAATCAATTTGTTAGTCCCTAGTTCCTGAAATGTGCATTTAGTTGGAGTGAAAGTAACTGAGCAATATAATTGTTCTATTAGTTTGCTCACAGACAGGAGATTGTCAGGAAAAGAAGGAACATATAAGACAGTTGATAAAGGCATATGTGGTGAAAACTGAACAGATCCTATTCCTTCTATATGACAGGTACTGCCGTTGGCAATTTGAACAGGTGGTTGTGAGGTAGTGGTAAGTCCCGACAGTAAACTCTTGTTACCAGTCATGTGATCAGTTGCGCCTGAATCAACAATCCATGATGATTTTGATGCTAATGAACATTTGGAAGTCATACCTGGGGGGGCGATAATAGTCCTCGTAGTTTGAAGCTGAGGTGTCATATTGACACGAGAAAAGCCCAACTGCGCAAGTCGCTGAATAATCGTAGCAACTTCATCTGCATTAATATTTCTACCGACTGATTTATCAAGACTTGACTGACATGTGATCTTGCCCATATAAGATTTTGGTATTAATGCTGAGTTCTCCATCAAGATAAATTGAAACAAATATCAAAGTGCAGAACCAGCAACAGACAAGATTGAAGTAGAAATGACAGCAGCAATTTGTAAACAATCAGAAAAGAACAGATCTTGTCACAAATCAGAAACGGACCAGATTCCGTCACAAATCAGAAACGAACCAGATTCTGTCACAAATTAGAAACGCACCAGATTCCGTCAGAAATCAGAAACGCACCAGATTCCGTCAGAAATCAGAAACGCACCAGATTCCTCCACAAATCAGAAACGCACCAGGGTCACAAACGAACCAGATTCGAGCAGCAGCAAATCAGACCGGATCAGATAATCAAGCCGGACCGATATTTAGCAATCAAACCAGAAATCTGACCGGACCAGCAACAAAACCGACCAGTTTACTTGACCACTAACAGCGATGCAATCCAATTGAATCAAAATAAGCAGCAGCGGCAATTCAATCGTGAGGCAGCTCAGAGAGTAACCTAACCAGACAGATCGTAGCAGAGACAGACGGGCCGTCGCCGGCGCGATTGGAGAGCAGAGGTGGCGACAGCGGTTAGCGACGACAGCAGGACAGGGCTCAGGTCTCTGGATTGCAGGTGCAGCTGAGATGGTGGTGAGTGATAGGGCAGCTGTCCCGGCGTGAGTGGATGCGGAGGTGCACGGTCGGACTGAGCAGCCAGTTGTGGAACTGAGTGAATGCAGCTGGCGTCGGACAGAGCGGCCGCCGGGCAATCAGCTGTGCTTGCATAGAGGACAGAATCAGTTGACAGAATCAGGCTCTGATACCATGAAAGTTTGATAAAACTCAGTATATTCTATGAATGATATTACATGAATATATAACGAGTACAATGGCTAGATATAGAAAAAGCTAAACTAGGAAAATAATAATTACAAAATATACAAAGATTATGCTACTATATTTGACAGTTTTCAAGAGGGGCGGTCTCGTTAAGGGAAGGCATTACTTTGATTCTGCCAATGATGTGTTGAGCAAAGTTGCATTAGAGTCCCAACTCCAACATATCGAGGCAGTTGGGGTAATTAGTGATAGATAAGAATTTTCTGGTGCTAATTCAGAGCAAGAAGAAGACGATGAAATAAATGAAATTGTGAATGAGTGGAGAAGAAGAACGCTAGTTGGTCTTCAACACGGCTGAGACAGACATCTTCATTCCTGTGAAGAAGCCTATAAATGACTCTTATAGCCAAGTTAAGCTTAATGTTAATGAATCTCTGCTTCCAAATAATGTAGTGGCAGCAGCAGTAGCATCTTCTGATGATGTTATGTGTCGAAGAGAGAGAGGGAGAAAGAGGCAAATGACGACTAGAGCACTAGAATGTCTAGTTCTCAGTTATTATGGCCATGCGTTCAAAGAAGAGAATTTAGATTGAAATATGTAGCTAGGTAGTTTGAGATTAGATAACTCATAGGACAGATTTAGATTTTGAAATCCTTTGTATAGATATTACAGATTCTAAACTTCTTATAAGGATTCATGCTTCATATTAGGTTTTTATTATGTTTGATTTTTAATTTTTGGAAACCACCATCGTAACTTTTGGATAGTTACAAATCACTATTCGATTTTTTGATTTTTTTTTTTTTAAATAGCTACCTGAAGTTTCAAGTGCAGACTAAATTTATACTGGTATAATAGTATTTGTCCATTTGGAAAAAAGAATGTGCCAGTCATCTAAGGTTTATTGATATGTATTCAGTATGGATTCGACAGTAAATTGAAATAACTATAGCGAAATACTTTTTGATTGGACACTCAGTTGAAAAGAACAGTTAGAATTGGGCGGATTCAATTAAGTGTACGAAAAAAGATATTAAATCCAAACATTTCAATTTCTTGGTAAATCAATTCTTAGTTGGCTATCACATACTTATTATTTGTCCAATTTGACGGAATTAAAAAAAAAAAAAGTGTTAAACTTTGAGTAATGATTTATAATTGAATTAAAATTTATATACTTATTTGGTTATTTCTTTCTGCCACGTTAGACTTATCCGTCATGTCTATTTACGATTAGTTCGTTTATTACATTGCATTATATTTTCTCATGTTGTAATTATATAAAACTGATAATGAAATTCTCTATTGCTATTACACTTTAAAAAAGAAGATGATTCAAATTTCCATTATGTCGTTCTGAAAAGTTAGGATTGTGATAGATATTTGAAGATTATGACAAGCTGGGCTCCTTAAGTTGTTTGGGCTAGTTGTGGCTGTCTGGGTCTATTATTAGTTATTGGGCTGGACAGTGGTTGTGTTAGAAAGGCCCGTGTATTTGGGCTGGTGTATTTTGTGATCTTAGTTGTTTGTATAGGTTTGATTTGTTCCTTCTAGATATTTCGGGGTCTCTTTGTGATTATTGTGTATTTGAACCTCTATATATTAGTTTAGGTTTGGGGGGACCGGTGACCAAGTGAAGGAACTCACTGGGAAGAACCCTAAGTCTGCGTGTCTTTTCCTCTCCTCCTCAAATTCTTCTCTGCTAGGGTTTCACTGTCCATCAAAATCTTCATGGTATCAGAGCGAAACACGGCGTCTTTCCGCCGATGATTCTCGATCCTTTTCTCCCCTCACTATCTACCCGATCCCTCTCACCTCCCCGTGTTTGATGCTTCGTCTTCTCCTGAAGCGTTTTTCATCTCCCGGTGGTTGTTTACAAGGATTTCTTTGATCCTCCTGCATGCTTCGTTGCGACTGACGTTTAGTCTTCTCTTGAGCACATTCTTGTGCTATGTTGATTCTGTGTGAGGATTTCCCCGATCCTTGTGCATTATATTGCGGCTGACGGTTCGTCTTCTCACGAAGGCGATTCTTGAGATTTCACCTCTCGATCTTTATCAGGCTTGCGATGGCGGACGAAACGAAGAAGGATATGTCTGGTAAGAAGGTGGCAGAATCAAGTGCCGCCGATCAGGCGTATCGTGAGGCAATGGCTACGGTAGACTCGTTTCATCCTCTTTACTTGCATCATAGTGATAATCCTGCTGCTCGTGTTACTAGCCATATCTTGACTGGATCCGAAAATTATTCTAAGTGGAGTAGAGCGATGAAATCTGTTTTGATTGGCCGTAATAAATTTGGATTTGTAACTGGAACCTGCTTGCGTGAAAAAATTGATCCTCTGTTTCATGACATGTGGGATCGCTGCAATGAGGTTGTGTTTGGATGGATGATGAATTCTATCTCTGATGATTTGTCTAGCACTATCATGTACTCTGACAGTGCTATGTTAGCCTGGAAGGATCTCAAACAAAGGTTCGATAAGGTGAATGGATCCCGGATCTATCAGCTTCACAGGGAAATAGTCCTGACTCGCCAAGGATTAGATACTATATCAGGATTCTTTTCCAAACTCAGACTGCTGTGGTCTGAATATGACTCTGTTTGCGCATTACCACACATTGATGGGGATGATTTCCAGAAGCATATCGATCATAAAGAAAATCAAAGGCTTTTCCAATTCTTGATGGGACTGAATGAGAACTACTCTGGAGTAAGGAGCAATCTTCTTCTCTGGGACCCTTTGCCATCAGTAAATCAAGCCTACAATTTACTGATTCAAGAAGAAAGCCAAAAGGGAATCAACTCCGATATATCTGCTTCAAGCGGTACTTTCTCTGGTATTATGGCGAATGTTGGAGATAAACCCAAAGGCAATCCAAATTTACAATGCACTTTCTGCAATAAGAAAGGGCATTCAGTGGAGCGTTATTTTTCTAAAGGATGCGATTTTTGCAAGAAGAAGGGGCATACCAAGGATATTTGTTTCAAGTGGAAAGAATATCAAAAGGCTAAGGCTGCTGTTGCCAAAGTCAATGTTGCCACTCAGAGCTTGGATGATCCCCCTGATCATGATGCAAAGGATGGAAGAATTACTGATGCGTCTCAAAGTGGAGTAACCTTTTCTGCTGACCAGTTTGATAGACTCCTGAAGCAGATGGCTCAGCTGAGTAACTCCACCACTGCTGCAGGTGCTGCCACTGTCCAAGACAGTCAGGCTAGCACTGCAGGTATATCTCTTACCTCTCATGCTATTGATTTACGTAACTGTTGGATTTTAGATACTGGAGCAACTAACCACATGACCTTTAGGGATGATTGGTTGCAAAATATGAAATCAGTCTCTGGAATTAGAGTTCAATTGCCTAATGGGATTTTTTCTGATGTTAAAAGCATTGGGACATATTGTTTTAACAACAATCTTAAATTGCAGAATGTTTTATATATGCCTGATTTCAGTTTCAATTTGCTCTCTGTTTCTAGGCTTACTAAAGATTTAAATTGTTCTGCAATTTTTTTATCATGAATATGCTGTTTTACAGGACCTCTCAAGTGGGAGGATCTTGGCAAGTGGTAGGGGGAGCTCTGGCCTTTACATTTTCAGCTCTTCTCAACCACAGAATCAACCTTTTCATGCTCATAATGCAATGCTCTGGCATTGTAGGTTTGGGCATGCTCCTTTTGAAACTTTACAGCGTATTGATGATTTACCTTCTTTTAAGAATAAAAGCATGTCCATAGAGACATGTCCTGTTTGTCCCAAAGCTAAGATTGTTAGAAAGTCTTTTCCTATCTCTAAATCCAGAGCTGTTTCCGCTTTTGACCTTGTACATGGGGATATTTGGGGACCCTATCAATCTAGCACCTATGATAATAAACGTTTCTTTCTCACATTAGTTGATGATTATTCTCGTGTGACCTGGGTACATTTGATGCATTTTAAGTCTGATGCCTTTATGATTTTAAGGAATTTCATTGCCATGATTGAGACTCAATTTGGAAAAACTATTAAATGTTTTCGTACTGATAATGGTACAGAATTTTTCAATGAGCATATAAATTCTTTATTTCAACAAAAGGGCATTATGCATCAAAGTTCCTGTACTTACACCCCACAGCAGAATGAGAGGGCTGAAAGAAAGCATAGACACCTATTAGAAGTTGCTAGATCTTTAAAATTACAGGGCTTCATCCCTGATAAGTTCTGGGGGGAGTGCATATTAACTGCCTGCTACTTAATTAATCTAATGCCAAGCACTATTTTAAAAGGTAAAAGCCCCCTAAAAGTTTTCAGTGGACAGAAACCTGTTGTTAGCCATTTGAAAGTTTTTGGGTGTCTCTGCTATGCGAAAATTTTAAATGTTCATGACAAGTTCTCTCCAAGGGTTGTCCCTTCTGTTTTTATGGGGTATTCAGATTCGAAAAAGGGGTATAGACTCTATGATTTACAAAATTCAAAATTCTTTGTCAGTAGAGATGTGATTTTTCATGAGAATATATACCCCTTCAAGAACAATGGGTCATATGATGAATCTGTTATTTTTGAGGTGCCTATTGATGCTGACTCCTCTACTACTCTTGTTGATCCTTTTTTTACTATTGAGGAGGATGATGCAGTTGCTGATTTTGACTCTTCATCAGATGATGAGATAACCCCAGTTAATTCTGATGATGTTCCTCCTGATGATGAGCCTGTGCATACAGACTCTGATGGAATTGATTTACCTATCATGCCTACCCCTGAGTTACCTTTGACCAGGACTGGCAGGCATGTTAGGCCCCCCATCTGGTCTAAGGACTATGTTCTTGGAAATGCTGGCTGCCCCCATTCTATTTCTAATTCTGTGGCATATGATCATTTATCTGATCCTTACAAATGTTATCTAACCCTTTTTTCTGAGATTGTTGAGCCTAGTAGCTATATTGAAGCTGCACAGAATCAGTCATGGGTCAATGCTATGCAGGAAGAAATTACTGCGTTGGAAAATAATTCAACTTGGGATCTTGTGCCTCTTCCTAAAGGTAAGAAAGCTATAGGCTGCAAATGGGTTTACAAACTCAAGTATAAGTCTGATGGGTCTTTAGAAAGATATAAAACTAGGCTTGTTGCTAAGGGATATAAGCAAAAGTATGGTGTTGATTATCATGAAACTTTTTCTCCAGTTGCAAAAATGAACACTGTGCGTACTGTTTTATCACTTGCTTCTATCTTTAAATGGCATCTCTACCAAATGGATGTTTATAATGCATTTTTACAAGGTGATTTGGATGAGGAGGTCTATATGCAAGTCCCTGAGGGTTTTCGCAATCAGGGGGAGTTTGATTCTTCTATTGTTTGCAGATTGCGAAAGTCCCTCTATGGACTTAAGCAAGCCAGTAGACAATGGAATATCAAGCTGAGCAATGTTTTACTTGATTTTGGCTCTTCTCAGTCTCAGCTTGATTACTCAATGTTTACAAAATTTGATGGTATTGAGTTTGTTGTGCTCTTGGTTTATGTTGATGACCTTTTTATTTCTGGCAATAGTGCCTCTCTGATTAATGAATTGAAATCTGTTTTGGAAACCAACTTCAAAATGAAAGATTTGGGTGATTTGCATTATTTTCTTGGAATAGAAGCTGTGAGGTCTGAAATGGGTATCATTCTTAATCAGAGAAAATATGCTTTGGAACTTATTTCTACTGCTGGTCTTTCTGCTGCAAAGCCTGCTAGGACTCCAATGGAAGTCAAGCTTAAGCTAACCAGCAGAAAGTATGATGAGCATCTTAAGGTTGATATTGAGGATGATCTCCTAGATGATGATGTCTTTTATAGACGTCTGATAGGAAAGTTATTATATCTAACTATTACCAGACCATATATATCTTTTGCAGTGAGACATCTAAGCCAGTTCATGCAGCAGCTAAAGGTTTCTCATTTGCAGGCTGCGTTGAGGGTGGTAAGATACATTAAAATGGAACCTGGTAAGGGTGTTTTACTTTCGTCTGAGAGCTTACCTGAGCTTATAGCATATTGTGATTCTGACTGGGGAAGTTGTTTAGAGACTAGGAAGTCTGTTACTGGTTTTTGCATAAAATTGGGTAGTTCCTTGATTTCTTGGAAAGTAAAAAAACAGACTACCCTGTCTAGATCTTCAGCAGAAGCAGAATATAAAAGTTTGGGAGATGTGTTTTTAGAAGTTTTATGGCTTAAGGGTCTGTTATCTGAGTTGGGTATTAGGCAAGATAAGCCAGTTGTGATATATTGTGACAATCAGTCTGCTATCAAAATTGCTACAAATCCTGTATTTCATGAAAGGACTAAGCATATCAAAATAGATTGTCATTATGTGAGATATTTTGTTACTAATAAAACTGTTGTTTTACAGTATATTTCTACAGGTGATCAGCTGGCTGATATGTTTACTAAGCCTCTTCATTCAGCTCAACATGTTTTTCTGTCAAAACAGCTTGGGTTGAAGAATGTTTATGATCCTGGCCTTGTTGAAGATATTGAAGATGATGGGGATTCCCAGCTTGAGGGGGAGTGAAGATTATGACAAGCTGGGCTCCTTTTAAGTTGTTTAGGCTAGTTGTGGCTGTCTGGGTCTATTATTAGTTATTGGGCTGGACAGTGGTTGTGTTAGAAAGGCCCGTGTATTTGGGCTGGTGTATTTTGTGATCTTAAATGTTTGTATAGGTTTGATTTGTTCCTTCTAGATATTTCGGGGTCTCTTTGTGATTATTGTTTCTTTGAACCTCTATATATTAGTTTAGGTTTGGGGGGACCGGTGACCAAGCGAAGGAACTCACTGGGAAGAACCCTAAGTCTGCGTGTCTTTTCCTCTCCTCCTCAAATTCTTCTCTGCTAGGGTTTCACTGTCCATCAAAATCTTCAATATTAATGTAAACTTAGAAGTTGACAAAATTTATAAGCATTGTTTTTCGAATTTGAATGTTATCAGAACAATAGAATAAGCATATTTCAACAGAACCACCGACCATGAATCTGCATTTTAGATTCGGAGCGTTAAACCTCAAGGTAAAGTCGTAGTCCCTTAATTACGGGCAATTCTTGTGTAGGCTTGGTGTTTACACCAAACCAATAAAAACATGACAACTGTTACAGTTTTTTGGTGGTTTTTTCTAAAACCCTAAGAATGAACCCTAGAATGGTGGAGTGTAAAGACACTTGTCATGTTTTAATTGGCTTGGTGTAAACACCAAGTCTACACAAGAATTTTCCATTAATTACAGAGTGATATATATTAATTAGTTTGATCGAATTATTAAGCAATATTATTAAGACAAACACACAGAGACGACTGAAAGAGTTCAATTTAGTTAAAAGAAAGAAAGCTTGGGCACTTAATAAAAAGAAAAAACACACACACACATACCGTGACCACGTTGGATGAGTTCAAGAAACTTCGTAGGTTATCCCAACTTTAATTCAAAACCTCGTCCTGCTGTCTCACCGCCCACTTGAGCCAATGAACAGATAGTTGATGGTGATCGTCTTGGCAAAGCTCGTCCCTTTCTGAACCACAATCTCACTCTCCCCCCAACAAGTAAGTAACCCCTCCATTGCTAACTCTCACTCTCCCCCATTACCATCTACAAACTCCTTCAACTCTTCAATCAACTTCCCCTCGAAAGCCTTGTGCTCCATTCTCCGATCCATAAACCCGTATCTGCAGTGCCGGATCGATCCCAATTAAATATTCATCGCAAATTAATAATGTACTCACCGAAATAGATAGGTAGGGTAACGAATATCGAATTAATTTGTGGGGAATATGATATCAATTGCATGCGTACCTAACAACACACCGAAATATCGAAAGCTCATGCGGGTCCAGTCGTTTGAACGGAAACCGTTCCCCAACCGGGACATGGGTTATTGGTAGATGCTTGATGGAAACGAAGACGATGATTGAGTGCAAGGCCGGAAGGTTGGATAGATAGTGGGCGAAAATTGGTGTGATGCCATGGACGAGGTCGGAGTAGAATAATGCAAGGCCAGGTACACGGTGTAGTTTAGGGTTTGAGGCGATCTGGATGAGCTCGGCTGAGGATACCTTACCTTGTGTTGGACCTCGTAGAAGTAGTTGGTTCGGTAGCCGTAGTTCCAAACGAACATGATAATAATCATGATGAAAGAGAAGATTAGGGGGCCGGGGTAGGTATCCACCGTCGACGAACTTGAAGAGTACGGCGCTTAAGAAGGATAGCTCGAAAACGCCGATGGTTGTGAGGATGTACGTAGATGAGTATTAAAATGATATTTGTCTTCCATATTATGGGCATTACGATGATTAGGTTAGGAACATCGACGTGATCACAAACACCATTGCTACTGCAACATTTACCATGCATATTTATTTATGTTAATTATTCAACTTAATTATATATATATATATATATATATATATATATATATATATATATATATATATATATATATATATATATATATATATTGGAGACAGATAGTTACGCAGGTATGTACGTACCATAAGCATTGCCAATTTGGATAGTGTCCTTAAAGCCGAGCCGAGAGTGACCCCAATACAAGCCAACATAAGAAGGAAGTTGACCTCAGGAATGTAAATTTGACCCTCTACGTACATCTGACGTGTGGACCACCTTACCATAACCCGAGGGAAGCAACCAAGTGCAACGGAGAAAAAATATTCACTACATCGGCGTCACCGGCTGCTGCCCGGCACCTCTCTCACATGTTGTGATGTGTGGGACCCACTTTTGGGTCCCACACATCACAACATGTGAGAGGGTGCGGGGCAGCAGCTGGTGGCGCCGAGTCACCCAATAAAAGCTCGTGCAACGGGTTGCTTAATGATGGAGATGTTGAGTTATGGATCCTGATTATCGCCGTTTGACATCGGCGCTGAGGTCAACGGGGGGTTTGAGGGGGGCGGAGCCCCCCTACCGAAGGTTGGGGTTCGGGGCGAAGGCCCGACCCGATTTTTGGGGCCGACCCGGCCCGGTAGGGTTTATGAGTTCCTTTTCTCTGTAGCTATATATAGCATTGTATTCTCCGAAATTGTAACTGTGGGACTATCTAATAACACGCCAGCCGCCAGACTTGTGGACGTAGGTCGATTTTGACCGAACCACGTTAAATCCTGTGTGTTCTTTATTGCTTTCTTCTTAATCGTTTAGTGAGTGTTGAGAGAATCGATCCTAACAACTGGTATCAGAGCTAAGGAGATTCAACACGATCGCTGAAGATGGAGATGTTGAAGGCGGGAATAGAGAAGTTCGATGGAAACGATTTCGGTTTCTGGAAAATGCAGATTGAAGATTATCTGTACCAGAAGGATCTGTACGAGCCTTTGTCTGGGGAGAAGCCGGAATCCATGACGGAGCAGCAGTGGAAGCTCAAGGATCGACAAGCCCTGGGGCTGATCCGATTGTGTCTGTCCAGGAACGTTGCATTCAACATCGTCAAGGAAACATCGACAGCAGGCGTGTTAAAAGCGTTGGCAAACATGTACGAGAAACCATCGGCGATGAACAAGGTATATCTGATGCGTAGATTGTTCAATTTACAGATGGTTGAAGGTGGTTCTGTTGCTGAACATATTAATGCCTTTAATATGATTGTGTCGCAATTGAGCTCCGTTGAGATTAATTTTGAGGATGAGGTTAAAGCTTTGATTTTGCTGTCATCTCTGCCCGAGTTGTGGGATACTATTGTTTCCGCAGTTAGTAGTTCCCGTGGTTCTGAGAAGCTGAAGTTTGATGAAATCCAAGATGTTGTTCTTAGCGAAAGTATTCGCAAAAGAGAAATTGGTGAGTCATCATCAGGAAATGCTCTCAGTGTTGAGAGAAAGGGGAGGAGTAAATCAAAGGGTCCAAATCAGCATGGACGCTCAAAATCAAGAAACAGAGGAAAGTCACTACAAGAATTAATGGTTATTGCGAAGACCAAAATCGTCGCAATAACCCTAGAAATCATCACTATATGTATATTGCGACGATAAATCGTCGCATTAACTTCGTCACTATAGACCCCTAGCAATAGGTTCCTATTGCGACAAAAATGAGCTGTCATCGCAATAGAATACACTCTGTTGCGAGGACGCTTATCAACGCATCTACGATATTAGTTGTCGCAATTGATATATCTATTGCAATGATTTGATAACTATATTGCGATGACAAATTTAAAATTATTGTCGCAATAGGTACATATACTGCAATGATTTATCAGTTCTTACGATGACAAATTTAAAACTATTGTCGCAATTGATATCCATATTGCGATGATTTTATAACTTGTGACGATACAGTTACAAATATTGTCGCAGCAGTTACACCTTGTGAGGATTTTGGTAATTCTATTGCGACAATTTTTTTGAGATTATTATCGCAATTGGACCTATATTGCAAGGATTTATTAACTCTATATTGTGACGATTGGCAGTTGTATTGTGTCGATAAATTTCGAACATGTCGTCGCAACAGATAAAGTAAGAAATATATTTCAATAATACGATGTCATAATATAGGTTTTTATTAATGTTTAAACTATTGCGATGAAATTTTTATCGCAATAGAAATAATAATTTATTTACTAATATTAACATAAAATAAATAGAAATATAATTAACTAATTAAAATTACTATTATCATTAAAAGAAATCAATAAATAAATACACATATAAACTACTAACTCAAGATTATTAAAGTCTAATTACATATATATGAATAATTTTATTATTACATAAAGTGTCAAAATACAATGCAAAAGGCTAACTGGAGATACTCAATAACGCACTTCCGAAGTAGCTGGAGGATGCACTTTCAGTTACCTATAATAAAAAGGTTGTATTTAATCAACTCAAAAAAATATATTCAAATTCAACAAATATTTAAAGACATTTTGATTTGATATATTGCATTGGCTGATTGTTTGGCAAAAAATCAATGCATTGGATATGAGACATTTATTAAATTATATATATAGCAACAATTAATTCTCATCATGATATTTTATTAGTATATTAATAGCTATTTTTAAACAAATTGCATACACTTAATGTTAAATATATTATATCAATAAACGTGAACATCGATAATAAATTAATGATTTTATTTGCAAAAAAAATGAGTAATGTAATATTTCATGTATTATAGAAAAAAATTAGTTATACTTTATCTTTAACACTATATATGTAGGATTCATAATTTTTTAATATCATTCAACTGTAAAAATTATTTTTATTAATTAGCTCCAATAAACAAAACTTTGTTTTGAAATGAGTAAATATATCTCTGGAAAAATGTAATCATAAAATATATTGTATATTGATTTGAAATTGATATATACAATTATAATATATAAATTTACAGTATTTTTTAACAAAATATATAATCAAAATTAAAATTATGACTACATGCTAATATTTTTATAAGATAACGTAGGACAACCATTTAGTGTATAACTGTATATATGATTTGAAAATAGTAATTATACCTGATGTTTCACATTAGCGATGAACACACTTTTGAGTAATTTTTTTTCTATCCGATTTCGTTGTTGATAATATCTCTTGATTGAGATTGAGGCATGGCAATTTGGTAGATGATGAAGTCAGATACTTCAAACTCCGAGCAATTCTTCATTTGTGAATTTGAATGTAGAGAGGTCTAGCCTGCTCCCAACAACATGGAGAAGAGCATATCTTCATTGATTCCGTGGATCCATATTGAAATTTCAATATGTTTTGGAGAAACAGTGAGATTTGATTCTCTAACATGATGATGTCTCTGAAGATTGTGTTGTTGGACGATTTGCTTGATGATGACCCTCTCGATACACCTCTCAAGTTCTCGACATGAGAGCTTTTGGGGGCGTTAAAGATGGACTTGTTGTGGGCAGGTATTACAGGATTGTTGAATTGAAGCCGATCCCATAATGCATCGTGAACATGGATGGATGTTGAAGGTTTAGGAAGACCATAACAAGCCGACAATCTGTACATAAATGGTCAATCGATTTTTGTCTTTCCCCTCTCCTGTTGAAGGCCTTGCCGATATAGAATCTAGCTGCAGTTCCCTTTCATCGTTCGATGAAATTATGGCACATAATTAGAGTTTCTCTGCGACGCCGCCATGGATGAATTAGCACTACACCATGCACGGAATTTTCGCCCGTAAAAAAAGCAAGTTGCTTTAGAGAGGAAGCCATCATTGATTGATTAATTTTAATTTCTTCTATATTTGCTCATAAGATTTAAGTTTATTTTGGTAACACTTTCAATTAGTTTGCTAAGGAAAGAATATATTTAGTCAATTTGCTGAATAAGAAAGGATTTTCCACAATAAGAAAGGAATTAAATAGTTATTTTTTATAACTAATAATTATTATATGTAAAAAGATAACCATTTATCGCAAGAGGATATGATGTTTTATAAATAAAAACTGAGGTCAATTAGTATGTTTTGTAAAAATGTTTTATAACCATTTGAACGTAATTTGAATTTTTAAATTTTTATTTAAAGATTTATAGTTCATTTTTCCAATTTGTATACATTATTTGCAAATCTAAACAATGCGGTAATATCAGACTAATTAGCAAGTAAGTTCGATTTTGGCAAAAAAAAAAAAAAAAAGAAAAGCAAGTACGATTTTATTTTTTGAGTTCTTAAACCTTAAGGTTGAGTTTAGAGTATAAGTTTATAGTTATATGCTTCATGATTAAAGGTTTAGAGTTTAAGATTCAAGGTTTATATTTAGGATTTAAGGGTTAGATGTTTTGAGTTTAAGGTTAAGTGTAGGGTTTTAAGATTTAAGGTTTAGGATTTTAAAGTTTCTGCTTTAAGGTTTAGGGTGTTAGGGTTTAGGGTATCTATATTTAGGGTATTCACGTTTAGAGTTTAGGGTTTAGGTTGTTTAATGGTTGATTCAAAAGTTTAGGGTTGTATGAAATTTTGATGCAAAATTAACCAACTTTGAGTTTCGAAAATATTAGACAAATTCATAAATATAGAGTATTGAAATTTTTTAGAATATAATTAATTGTGACAAACGGTCGTCATTGCTATATATTGTGGTTCGTCGTAATTGGTTTCCTAGTATTACCGGTGTCAAATTATTTGTGTGAAATTTATTATTCCGAGAAGCAGTCTTCACAATTAAATATTAAACAACCTTTCAATAAACTTATTATATTGCGATGATATTTGACTCTACTAATATATTTGGTATTTACACAATTGTTTTCCAACAAAACATTGACGTCAACATTTTAGTGGGAAAATTGTTAATGCGAGAACCAAGTGTTGCAATAGAGAGTACAAATCCTCGAAATAAACAAAATCTATTGTAAGGATATGCGGTCATCGTAATATATTATGTATAGCTGCAATTTTTTTTAATGAAATTTGGCGTCAAATTTGTTTTTTTTCGCATTTTGTTATTGGGAGAATCATTAGTCGCAACTCGATATTACACTTCCTCGCAATATATTGACTCTATTGCGTTAAAATGTGGTCCTAACAAGAGATTTGGCGTCGTCGCAATTGGATATTACACATACTCGCAGTAAATCCTTTCTATTGCGACGACATATGATTTTAGGTATAGATTTGGAGGCGTCGCGATTGTTTTCCTATAGATAATTGGCGCCAATATTTTAGTGGATAAATTGTTATTGCGAGAAAACTTCATCGCAATTGGATATTTCACATCCTAGCAATAAAATAATTCTATTGCGATGATATGCGGTCATAGCAATAGATTACGTGTCGCCATAATTGGTTTCCCGAAAGACTTAGCGCCAAAATTTTGGTGGAAAATTTGTATTGCGAGAAGCATTCATCGCAATTGGATATTACACATCCTCGCAATAAACTCATTATGTTGCGAGGATACGAAGTCCCCACAATAGATTTGTCGTCGTCGCAACATATTTTTTTACTGTGACGACCCATCGTCGCGATTGAATATTGCGATGGTGTTCTCGTAATTTTTCACGGTATGCGACGAACGGTGTAAATCGTCGCAATAAACACCGGTCTATAGCGATGACACAATGTCATCGCAACAGCAATCGTAGCTATAGAGCAAATTTCTTGTAGTGAGTCTCCGGGTAAACCACAAGGATCATGTTGGAACTGTGGTGGAAAATGTCATTTTCGATCTGATTGTACAAAGCCAAAGAAGCAGAATCACAAATCCGGCGTTGATAGTGATTCTGTGAACTCAGCAGAAGACATTGGGGATGCTCTAATCCTTAGTGTGAACAGTTCACTTGAATCCTGTATTTTAGATTCTGGAACATCATTTCATTCGTCTCCAAGCAAGGAGTTGTTCAAAAATTTCAAGTCTGGAAAGTTTGGAAAGGTGTATCTTGCTGACAACAAAGCATTGGAGATTGAAGGAAAGGGGAATGTCTGCATTCACACTCCAGCATGAAATCAGTGGACATTGGAAGATGTCAGATATATTCCTGGTCTCAAGAAGAGTCTGATCTCGGTAGGTCAGTTGGATAGCACAGAATATGCAGCAGAGTTTGGGAAAGGTTCATGGAAGATTAAGAAGGGTGCTATGGTTGTAGCACGGGCCTCAAATCTGGAACCTTATACACCACTGAAGGGTGTATTAATACAGCTGCTATTCAGGAAAGTTCATCCAGTTCATGTCTGTGGCATAACAGACTTGGACACATGAGTGTTAAAGGAATGAAGATGCTGGTGGAGAAAGGAGTTTTAGAGGGTCTGAAACATGTTGACATGGGACTCTGTGAAAGTTGTGTTATGGGGAAGCAGAAACCGAGTTAGTTTCACGAAGACCCCAAGGGAGCCAAGGAAGGAACGACTGGAATTGGTACATACAGATGTTTGGGGACCAGCTCCAGTTTCATCACTTGGCGGATACAGGTTCTATGTTACCTTCATTGATGATTTCAGTAGAAAGGTATGGGTCTATTACTTGAAGCGTAAGTCAGATGTGTTTGCTATCTTTAAGAAGTGGAAAGCTGAAGTTGAGAATCAGACTGAGTTGAAGATCAAGTGTATGAGGTCTGACAACGGAGGAGAGTATGAAAAGTCAGAGTTCGTAGCATTCTGTGCAGCTGAGGGAATCAAACTGATGAGGAAAGTTCCTGGCAAGGCAAGACAGAATGGCATCGCTGAGAGGATGAACAGGACATTGAATGAGCGTGCACGGAGCATGAGAATCCATTGTGGACTGCCCAAGATGTTTTGGGCAGATGCTATTAACACAGCTGCTTACTTGATCAACAGGGGACCATTAGTTCCCTTGGGATTCAAGATTCCTGAAGAGGTATGGACGGGAAAAGAACTCAGGTATTCTCACCTGAGAACTTTTGGGTGCACAGCTTATGTTCATGTTGATCCAGAGAAGAGAGACAAGCTTGATGCGAATGCAGTGAAGTGCTACTTCATAGGTTATGGTTCCGACAAGTTTGGTTACAGGTTTTGGGATGAGAAGAACAGAAAGATCCTGAGACACTGTGATGTGACCTTTGATGAAGACGTCTTGTACAAAGACAAAGATCAGAAGGTCTTAGGGACTCTAGAGCAAGTGGGAGTTGAGGTTGAGTTGGAGACAGGAGAAACTCAATCAACTCCAGACACTGACGATGAAGAACCGGAGGATGAGCAAGAGACAGATTCAGAAGTGGATCCAGTAACACCTGAGCAGGTGTTGAGGAGATCATCCAGGACCATCAGGCCACCAGACAGGTATTCACCCTCGTTACATTACCTGTTGTTGACTGATGAAGGGGAGCCCGAGTCCTTTGAAGAGGCTCTACAAATGGATGATTCTATCAAGTGGGAGCAAGCTATGGATGACGAAATGAGCTCACTTGAGAAGAACAACACATGGGTGTTGACACAGTTGCATGCTGGGAAGAGAGCTTTATTGAACAAGTGGGTGTTCAGAGTAAAGACTGAAGCAGATGGCAAGAAAAGGTTCAAGGCAAGGTTAGTGGTTAAAGGTTACTTACAAAGGAAAGACATTGATTATGCTGAAATATTTTCTCCTGTTGTAAAGCTAACCTCTATTCGGATGTTACTGAGTATTGTTGCATCAGAGAACTTGCACCTTGAACAGATGGATGTGAAAACAGCGTTTTTACATGGAGATCTTGATAAGGAGATATATATGCATCAATCAGAAGGATTTGTCGTTCCAGGCAAGGAACACATGGTATGTAAGCTCAGCAGGAGCTTATACGGGTTGAAGCAAGCACCTAGGCAGTGGTACAAGAAGTTTGACTCCTTCATGCGCAAGAGCGGGTTCCATAGGAGTGAAAAGGATAACTGTTGTTACTTTAAGAAGTATACTGATTCCTTTGTTTTCTTGCTCTTGTATGTGGATGATATGTTGATTGCAGGAGCAAACATGAGGGATATTGATGATCTGAAGGCAAGTCTGTCTTCAGAATTTGAGATGAAGGATTTAGGTGCAGCAAAGCAGATTCTTGGGATGAGGATTTCTCGAGACAGGACAGCAGGCACCCTAAATCTATCCCAAGAAAGGTACATTGAGAAGGTGCTGAACAGGTTCAGGGTGAGTGACGCTAAACCCAGGACTACTCCATTGGCTAATCACAAGAAACTGTCAAAGGAGCAGTCACCCAAGACAGAGGAGGAGCGAGAGCAGATGGCACTTGTTCCGTATGCATCTGCAATTGGGAACTTGATGTATGCTATGGTCTGCACAAGACCTGACATAGCACATGCAGTGGGGGTTGTTAGTAGATTCATGTCCAATCCGGGGAAAGAGCACTGGGAAGCTGTGAAGTGGCTTCTGAGATACTTGAGAGGTACGTCCAAGACATCACTCTGCTATGGCAATGGCAAGGTGATACTGCAGGGTTTTGTGGATGCTGATCTCAGTGGAGATGTGGACTCTAGTCAGAGTACATCTGGGTACATCTACACCATAGGAGGGACTGCAGTGAGTTGGATGTCCAAGCTTCAGAAATGTGTTGCCCTTTCATCTTGTGAAGCTGAATATGTTGCTATTGCTGAAGCTGGGAAGGAGATGATATGGCTGACAGATTATCTAGAAGAGTTGGGCTTGAAGCAGCAAGAGAAGATTCTCTACACAGATAGTCAGAGTGCCATACAGTTGGTGAAGAACTATGTCCATCATTCGAGGACAAAACACATCCGGAGAAGATATCATTTCACTCGGAAGGCAGTGGAAGAAGGGGAGATGTGTTTGGAGAAGATTGAGGGTGCGAAGAATCCAGCAGACATGTTGACAAAATGTGTCGATGTGGGAAACTGAGGTTGTGCAAAACCTCAGTTGGTCTTCTGTAGTTGTTTCAGAAGACGGGCGGCTGGCAAGGCGGAGATGTTGATGGGAGACTCTTTTGGAGAATGAAGATTTACTTGGAAGATTAAATCAGTATCCAAGTGGGAGAATTGTTGAGTTATGGATCCTGATTATCACCGTTTGACCTCGGCGCTGAGGTCAACGGGGGGTTTGAGGGGGGCGGTAGCCCCCCTACCGAAGGTTGGGGTTCGGGGCGAAGGCCCGACCCGATTTTTGGGGCCGACCCGGCCCGGTAGGGTTTATGAGTTCCTTTTCTCTGTAACTATATATAGCATTGTATTCTCCGAAATTGTAACTGTGGGACTATCTAATAACACGCCAGCCGCCAGACTTGTGGACGTAGGTCGATTTTGACCGAACCACGTTAAATCCTATGTGTTCTTTATTACTTTCTTCTTAATCGTTTAGTGAGTGTTGAGAGAATCGATCCTAACAGGAGAAGGCTGCTGAGATCATTGACTGACTTGCAATCATTGCTGCCATCACTGCTATAATAAACATGGCCCAGTACACCCCCTCTATATCAATGAAAACCAATCATGTATTACTTAATGTTTTTTTTTTTAAATTATAGTTATTTAAATAAATAAATAAATATAGAATATGACGTCTTGAAAATTGTGGAGAGGTTTCTTGTCTAACTTGGTGTAGAACTATAAAACACTGTCGAGACATGTGTCGAAGGTAGGATGCTTGACCAAAATAAGCCATGAGAATGGTATTAGAGTTTATAGTTGACTTGTAGTTGACTAATTGGTAGCTTAGTTATGTAATGCTGCTTACTATATATACCTAACTAATGTGTAATAAGACGACTGAGAGCAATAAAGTTTCTTGCATTTGAAGTAAATAACAGAATTCTAAATGGTATCAGAGCTATTAACCGTTTTTCACCGGCGACGAATTCCGGCGATATCGTGGATTCGACGAATTCTGGCGATATCGTGGATTCTTCATTGAGATTTCTCGTTGATTGTTGTTCCTACTCTCGAGGACTGTCGTCTTCTCGCGGATCGTCTTCTTTTGACGTTTGCGATTGGTATTTCGCCTTTTTTTTCTCTGCGATTTCGTTTCACTGATTCATAGCTTTTGACAAGACAGTCGGGGAAGTCTACTATTAGCTAGAGCGGTACCGTAATCTTATCATTGCTGTGATAGTTGCGATTGCGTATCTGTAATTGCTTTCGTGATTGTATTTGCTTGTTCGTCTGATTGCTACAATGAATAACGAAGCTGCTATTGATGATCGTTTGGTCCTACATTCATCTGATTCTAATGTTAGCTCTCTGATTGAGTTTCAATTGATTGGAACTGATAACTATCAAGCTTGGAGTTGTGCAATTCAAGAGAGTCTGTTAGAATAAGATTTGTTTCATTGATAATTCTTGCCCTAGAGAGTCGATTTCAATAGCTCAGAGACCTAAATGGGATCGATGTAATGCCTTGGTTAAAGCTTGGTTAAGAAAGTCTGTGGCTAAAGATCTAGTTAGTGATCTTGTATACAATCCCACTACACAGTCAATCTGGAATGACTTGAAACAGATGTTCAATAAAGTAGATGGTACCAGGATCTTCCAACTCACAAGGAAGATATATCACCTGACTCAGGGGACCATGTCTGTTACTGCTTATTTTGGGAAGTTGAAGAACATGTGGAATGAGCTTTCTGCAATTGATGATTTAAAGCTAGCATGTGAGGTTGATAATGCCTTGTTGAATCAGCATAAGCAAAAGCAGAAGCTCATTCAGTTTCTCATTGGGCTAAATGATACTTACAGTGTTGTTAGGTCCAATTTACTGATGAGACAACCTCTCCCTGATTTAGGTGTGGCCTACTCTGTGTTACTACAAGAAGAGGATCAGAGAGTTGTTTCAGGGTACATAGCTGATGGCTTAAGTGATTCTACCACTGCCTTGTACTCTAAGAAGATGACTTTTGCCAATGGTGGTGGTCCTTCTCCTTTTAAGAAGTCTGATAAGACACCTTGGGTATGTAACCATTGTGGAAGGAAAGGGCATAAGGCTGATACATGTTGGCAGAAGTTTCCAGAGCTGAAGAAGAAATGGAAAGCTGCGAATTTAGTTACTGATATGGATGATTCTATTCAGTCTGATCCTCTTACTGAATTTTGTGGCGATCAAAGGAGTGTGGCTCATTCTGACAGTGTTGTTGATACTCTATCTAGCAGTCAAATCAGTCAGATTACAACTTTGTTGAAGTTTATTGAGAAGAATAAGTATGTCTCATCTTCTTCTGGACCTGGAAATGAGCTACATGCTAACATGGCAGCAGGTAATTTCCATTTTGATTCAAGATGGATTATAGAATCAGGGGCGACTGATCATATGACATTCAATGCTGATTGGCTTTTTGATTTAAGGAAGAATACAACTGCTCATAGATATGTTCATCTTCCTAATGGGCAAAAGTGTGTTGTGACTCATATTGGTTCTTATGAACTAAGTAAAGGGATTGTTCTTCAGGATGTGTTACTTGTTCCTGAATTCAAATTCAATCTCATTGCTGTCAGTAAGTTGCCTACTCAGCTAGGGTGTCAAGTCACTTTTCATGGTGATCGTGTGATGTTACAGGGCCTCACAGGTAGGAAGACTTTGGAGATTGGAGTGCTGAATAGAGGCTTGTATACTTTTCACAAGGATGGTGAGAAGTCTGTAGCTGCTGCTGCTGCAATAAAGGTGTTTGATGGGGATCCTTTGTTATGGCACCAGAGGCTTGGTCACATGTCTTTTACTCAATTAGAAGATTTAAATATGCAGTCGTTATCTGCAAAGGTTGTTAGTAGAATAAAGCAATGTACGATTTGCCCAGTTGCAAAGCAGACCAGATTGCCTTTTGCTATTAGTCAGTCTCATGCTTCAGAAATTTTTTATTTAGTTTACATGGATGTTTGGGGTCTTTATAGAACTAAAACCATGAAAGGATATCAATATTTCATTACAATTCTTGATGATTGTACGAGGCATACATGGTATTTTAGATGCAAAACAAGAGTGAGGTGGTGTTGCATATAAAGAAGTTTCTGTTATTGGTTAAGAATCAATTTCAAAGGTTTGTTAAAATCATAAGGAGTGATAATGGAGGAGAATTTGTTAATGATTTGACTAAGTGTCTGTTTCAAGAGCTGGGAATAATTCATCAAACCAGTTGTGCTCATACGCCTCAGCAAAACGGGAGAGTAGAGCGTAAACATAGGCATCTACTCAACATTGCAAGAGCTGTTAGATTACATGCTGGTATACCTATTCGATTTTGGGGTTACTGTGTTCTTGTCGCGTGTTATTTGATCAATTATGCACCGTCAAATGCTCTGGATCAAAAGACACCCTATGAGAAATTGTTTGGGAAGGCACCTTCATTTCAGCACCTTAGGGTTTTTGGGTGTCTCTGCTACGCTACCAAACTGAGCATACGAGATAAATTTGCAGCAAGGGCAGAAGCTGCTGTTTTCATGGTATATTCCCCTACTCAAAAGGGTTACTTGGTAATGAACATCTCAGACTCGCTGTTTCATGTATGCAGAGATGTCAAATTCAATGAATTGACATTTCCTTTCAGGATGAGTAAGAAGGAACTCTTTGATAAGTTTCTCATCTTAACAAAGGATTCTATCTCAGAGTTTCCATATGCTGGATTGGATGCAACTGATGCAATGCATGGTGCAATACCCGTGCCTGATGAAGCACCTGCAGTGCCTGATGAAGCACCCGCAGTTCATGATTTAATGCATGGTGCAATGCCCGTGCCTGTACCCGCAGTTCCTGATGCAATGCATGATGCAATGCCTGCAATGCCTGCAATTCCTCCTCTTGCACGTATCAGGAGATCAGAGAGACCTAGAAGAGCTCCCACATGGACAAGTGATTATGTTATGCCAACAAGGTCTTCTAGTAATAGGAATGGTGGTGCTGCTTTATTTGGACTTGAAGATTATGTATCTTACAAAAACATATCTTCTCAGTATTTGAGTTTTCTGGCAAACTTGGCAAAAGTCAGAGAGCCTTATAATTACAAAGAAGCTGTTCAAGATAAGAAGTGGATAGCTGCTATGGAGGAAGAAATTACAGCCCTTGAAGCAAACAAAACATGGATTGTTACTGATTTGCCTGTTGGGAAAAAGGAAATTGGGTGCAAATGGGTGTTTAAAGTAAAATACAAGGCTGATGGGAGTTTGGATAGATACAAAGCTCGACTTGTGGCTAAAGGATACACACAAGTTGAAGGAGCAGATTTCACAGAGACTTTTTCTCATGTAGTAAAGATGACCACTGTCAAGAGTTTTGATTTCTATAGATGCTTCTAGGAAATGGGATATTTGCCAAATGGATGTGAGTAATGCTTTTCTGCAGGGGGACTTGTTTGAAGAAGTTTACATGGAAATGCCAGAAGGTATAGCTCAGAACTATGAAAGGCCAAAGGTTTCCAAGCTGATCAAGTCACTCTATGGGCTAAAACAAGCTTCGAGACAGTGGAACTTGAAGTTGACAGATGCTTTGAAGAGCAGTGGTTATGTACATAGTCATTCTGACTATTCAGTGGAAAAGAGCAGGTTTTTCTATTGGTTTATGTAGATGATCTGCTTATTACAGGCTCTTCAATGAGATTGATTGATGAATTAAAGCAAGTGCTGCAGCAACACTTCAAGATTAAGGATCTAGGGAAGCTGAGATATTTTCTAGGTCTTGAAGTGGCTAGAAACTCTCAAGGGATACTGCTTAATCAACGAAAGTATGCTCTTGAGTTAATAATGGATGCTGGATTAGGGACTGCAAAGCCTTCTCACACACCCATGGAAACAAATCAGAAGCTCACCAGCAGAGAGTTTGATGCATATTTTGGTCTTCATGAAGATGATCAGATATTTGCAAATGTTGAGCAATACAGGAGATTAATTGGGAAGTTATTGTATCTTACAATGACTATACCAGATATAGCATTTGCAGTTCAACAACTCAGCCAATTTGTTCATGAGCCAAATAAATCTCATTATGAAGCTGCTATGAGAGTAATCAAGTATGTAAAGAAAGCTCCAGGTCAAGGACTTTTCTTTCCTGCTGAGAACACACTTGAATTGCAGATGTATTGTGATTCAGATTGGGGCTCATGCGTCTTTTCTCGAAAATCAATCAGCTCTTATTGTGTTAAGTTGGGAAGAGCCACTGTTGGATGGAAGATTAAGAAACAACAGACTGTCTCGAAGTCCACAGCAGAGGCAGAATATAGAAGTTTAAGCATGGCTACAGATGAAGCTGTCTGGATCAAATGCTTGCTTCAAGAATTGGGGATTCAGATTGATTAAACGATTCCAATTCGATGTGACAGTGAAGCAGCTATAAAGATGAGCAAAAACCCCATGTTCCATGAGAGAACAAAGAACATTGATATAGATTGCCATACAGTGCGTGAGAAAGTGGCAAAAGGGGTCATTTCTGCTGAGTATGTTAGCACAAAGGAGCAGCTAGCAGATTTGCTTACCAAAGCATTATCTCGACAACAGCATGAAACTTTGATTCATAGATATGGTATAAAAGATGTTTTTCGAGGAAAACACATGGAGAAGAACGAAGAAGAAGGAAAGGATGAGTGAATATTAGAGTTTATAGTTGACTTGTAGTTTACTAATTGGTAGCTTAGTTATGTAATGCTGCTTACTATATATACATAACTAATGTGTAATAAGACGACTGAGAGCAATAAAGTTTCTTGCATTTGAAGTAAATAACAAAATTCTAAAAATGGTTGGCAAGACAATACTACAAGAGCTTAGTTGAATTGAACGAATATGAAAATGACCAAGATCCGCAAATAATGCTTCTGAACCTAATTATACATACACCATAACAGTATTAATTAGAACAAAAGTAAAAACCATATATAATTAAAATACCATATAATTGACGACTAATTATATATATATAATCAGTTAATCATGTCCATGCTTCTTACCTGTTAGACGCAATATGACCCCTCCAAGCGAAACCCAAGCATCTTTCTTATTCTTTTTGAAATCTGTGACGACATGCACGGGATTTACGGCTTTGATCACAGTCGGATCATGCGTCACGAAGTTGTAGATCCCGATCACTCCGATGAAGATGAACCATATAGTGAGGATCGGGGCGAACGAGTACCCGACCTTACGAGTCCTAAACCTCTGAATTTGGAACAATAGTACCAATATTACGACCGAGGTCCACATAACGGAGGTATCTGTAAGGGAAGTCGCAGCAGCCTTGATATCACCAACTGCCGAAAGCACTGGATTTGATATTCAAAAATTAGGACGTTAGTATTTAAATATGTAGGCGCGTAGCGTGTAGTATATATACCTGATATGACGGGGGTGAGGATGCCGTCGCCAATCACGGTACCGAGCATGGTGACACATAGAAGCAGTTATTTGGCGACTTTGCTATTCTCGAGTATTGACTTGATCATGGTGGCCCTCTTCGGAACATCGAGTTTATTGCTTGAGATTTCTCAATCTTCTGCTTGTTGGCTCGGTCGGTATCAGACCGACTTTTGCGTAACGGCATATACAGCGCAAAGGTTCCTCCTGCATTAACAATCCGTTCGGGGTTAGCAAGCATACAATTAATACAATTAAGAAGGTGTTCGGCAAATGATGATGGATTATATCATATACTAATTAAGTAAACTCATAAGACCCCCGTTTTTTTTTAATACACACGTATTTTTTGAGTAATTTTTATTGGGATTTTATTTATTTTTTGTTAGTGTAAAATTAATAAAATCCCAATATGTAAATTAATAAAATTAATTGAAGAGAATTGGTAAGAAGTGTGATAACGATGCTGACTACACTTACCATCACCATTGTCGTTAGCAGGGCAGGAAGAACAATGAAGACATACTTGATAGCAAAGATGATTAGGATAGGTTCGTAGAAGATGAGAGACAAGGCAGCGAGGATGTCGTCGTTGTGTCGTATCCCGTTGGGGAACACACTCGGCAACACATACAGAGGGGACGAGACGTACCTATGTCTCCGTACACCACCCCGATACTCTGAACTGCTAGCTTCATTATCGTCCCCAATCCAACAAGCGCGAATTAAATGGATTCTTGTTTAATTAATTTTCATAATAATAATAATAATAAGTTTTTTTAATTAATAAAATTAGCGTACCTTAAGGTTGTCGTAAGAGGCATGCCTGCTGACAATCTCCATGAAAGAATCGTACTTTCTGCAGACAAGGAGGAATTAGAAGATGAAAGCTTCTGCTTCTTCCCTTGCTCCAAGTCGTCCTCCATGGATTTTTGTTCCATCAACAACTGAATGAATGCCAAGTATATATATTATCTAGTCAGTGTTAAGTTTTTCTGCTCTTATACATTTTATTTTATACCAATATAAAATGTGAGAGTTGTCCTCACCCAAAAGGTACCTCTTGAACATTTTTATTTTTATTATTTTTATTATATATATATATACTATATTTAGTTCCCATATATTTTTATTTTATTATATATGTGTGTGTGTTATATTTAGTTCCCCTATTTTTAAAAAATTGGCGATTTAGTCTTTTTATCTTTGAGACCCATCTATATATCTTTACTATTACTAAAAAAACAATTTAGTTACATTTTATTATTTTTAGTTTTTTAGGTCGCTTAATTGGTAGGTCACCGTAGTTATTATAAATTTCTCTCTCAAATATACATATCAATTAGAGTCAACATGCATTCAATAGGTGCAAATGTCAGGTAGATGCATTTTTTCATTCACTATATCACCGATTTAGAGATCTTTCGCTTGTTGACATTTTTGTATCAAATAAATTAGTCACTTGCTAACTCATATAACATATCAAATATGGATCAAATGTGGTTCTTGAAGTTTGACTTTACATATAACATGTTACTCAATGTTTAATACTTGTTGTTTCGAACTATCGATTTAGTTCTTGCGTTTGTAAATTCAATCATATTAGGTATCTCCTAATTGGTAGTTGAATAAATAGTTAAGTTGAATTCAAGTATAAACTTTAGAGACATTAGTGTTTTAAAAAATTGATGATTTAGTCTATACAATATTTGAGTATTACTAAAAATTTCATTAGATTAACTTTTTTGTTAATGTCGCTTAACTGACATCTTACATTAATTATCATTAACTTATTAATACAATATACCTATAAATTTGAGCCACCCATAAAGTAAAATATGTACTCAACTCGTGCAAACTTCGTGTACATGTTGAGATTTTTTTCGTATCACATAGATCAGTCACTTGTCAAATCATATCAATTGTTAAAATATGGGTCAACCACGGTTCTTGAATTTTGATCTTTTACGGATAACCCGGTACTCATCGTCCAACATTTAGGGTCTCGAATCATTAATTTAGTTCTTCAGTCTGTCAATTAAATCAAATTGTGTACAACCTAATTAGTAGTTAAATAAGTAATTGACATAAAATCAAGTATAACTTTAGATTTTAATGAATTGAAATTTCATTTAGCGTTAAATCAATTTTTGTTGGTATTATGATATAAAATTGCATGAAAAGTGTATAGTTACGTTTGTATAGGTCAAACTGCTCCACCGATGACTCTAAGTGGTTAATTACGGCTTACATTCTTCAAATCTCAAGTTGATAAATTAGATACAACTTTTTCGTTAATAACTCACATCATGCTCAATCCAACTCATTATTAGTTATAACAGTAAATTAGTATCGTAATTTAAAAAAATAGTTAATTTTTTTTACTTAATTATCCACTTTTATTTTTTCCTTTTTGAATTACTTTGTGTCGTTCTTTTCGATCACAAATTCATTTATCGCAACCCCTAAACTTGGCCATGTATTAATTACATGTTAAAATATTAGAAAACTAAAGATAAATTATATATTTTAAAACTTAGACGATTAATACGCGTGCAACGCACGCGTTAATAACTAGTATATATATATATATATATATATATATATATATATATATATATATTTTGTCTGAACTGAAGGAAGGTGATGAAGATGAAGATAGATACGCAGTGTCGACGCGGAATGCAATTAATTTTCTCAAATTTGGCACGATTTTGTTTTGGTAATTTACTGACTTTTCTTGATAATTTGAGGACCCCGCTTAGTTTAGTCTTAAACCAATACACACCCTACTTTGAAAACATTACTACAATGTATATAATATATAATTTAGAAGCAATTAGGCTGAGAAGTTGCCGTATCAGCTATTCGAATTTATATTGGTTCGTGACCAACACTGCTCTTTTCTATATAATAATATATAATTTGGAAGCAATTAGGCTTTTAATTAGGCTGAGAAGTTGCCATGTCAGATATTCGAATTTCTATTGGTTCATGACCAACACACGCTCTTTTCAGCCAATGCGCCCCGCTTCTCCTTTCGTTTCCTTTTATCTTCATCAAACGCTTCAACGCTGATATTTTCTTCAGTTTCTTTTTCAAGATTCGGCCAGTTCTACAACGCGCTTCGTCTTTAGGCTTCCGTTGGTCTCTGCAATCCGGTTTTACTGCTTATGATCAAGAATTTACTGTACCAACATTCGTTTCTCTAACTGCTCATTACTCCCCGTCGTTACATCTTTCGTTTAGGCGTTTCAATTTGGTGCTTCAGATGAAAAATGTATTTAATTTGTGCCCATCTCATTGTTTCGATTAATTATGGCATGTTAATTCGACTATTCTAAGAGTGCTCAAGCAATTAGGAAGATATGGATTTTACCTTTGTGACCTAATTTCAAATCAATGTTCTTGATTTGATTTTTGCAGAAGTGTTGTCAAGTTGTAGCTGATTAATTGAAATGTCCTTCAATTATATAGATTGCGAGGAATTTCCACATTATTATCAATTCAATTTCTTTACTAATCTTTCTGCTTTTGAATTTTTGAATCACCTAATGTTGTTTTCTTGCTGAATTTTCATTCTAATATGCAGGACTTCATGCTTAAGGAGCAATTTTTTTTTTGGCCATATTCTTAAGGAGATTACTTAAAGCAAGTGTGTGTCTTTATCCTAATAG
The DNA here is from genome assembly GCA_036873135.1 of Clarkia xantiana subsp. parviflora. Classification (NCBI taxonomy): domain Eukaryota; kingdom Viridiplantae; phylum Streptophyta; class Magnoliopsida; order Myrtales; family Onagraceae; genus Clarkia; species Clarkia xantiana. Next base: position 8,931,335 of record JAPTYO010000012.1, on the reverse strand, counting down.
ATATTATATTATATCAGGAAATTCTCATATATATAACATATTATGCAAAACATCCAAAATCAATCATTCTATTTAAAGTTATTGATAGTTTTCCATCTTTTGAGGTTGATGATATTGCAAAGGTTTGGTAATCTGAATATATGCTGATAAAAGCAGCTGTACCTAATGGTTGGTTATTTTTTAGCCTAGATATCTGTTTGATGATCTATATTGAGATGCTTTGTATAAGGAAATGATGAAACTGCAGAAGAGTGTAACAAAAGAGAAAGACCTACTAAGACAATCACAATTGCTGCTCATCAAGGAGGAACAACACAAGCAAAATGGAGATGAATATGCTCTGTTCTGCACATTATGCAAAGCAGAAGTAATCTCATGGAACCCAATTTCAAGTTCAGAACAAGTTAAAAGTCTCTTGGAAGTGTGGATATCAAAATGAAGTGTTTGTCTTTGCTAAAGGTCACGGTAAAAAATGGTAAACTACCTAATACCTACATCTTCTTCTCCATTGTTGATTGGTGCTTTAAACAAGGTAAAGTGGATAAAGCTTTTCGACGAGAGTCCTTCCACGAGAGTCGCCATCCACTCCACTCCTTTCGATGACACAATAAGCAACAATCCTTGCACTGGAGCCGCCATCAACTCCACACCTTTCGACGACACAGTCAGCTGCTAATTAGTTGTCGCTGCTACGGGTTTCAGAGTTTGTTGATCTCAACTCAATTCATCTTTCTGTTCGAACTTACGATTTTGATTATGGTGTTCAGTTTTCAACTATTGCTTTCTTCTTAATTGATTCCTGAATTTTGCTAAGTGTCGATGGATTTTCGTATCTATTGGAAAATTATGTGTACGTATTTTCCTTGATGGGTTCATATAATTTTTTGCATTTTGATGCACTCCCATGACTACTCTATTATATGTTTTGTGAAGATACTGCAAGTGTGAAATGTCATACAAACCAGATGACCTTATGGTGCAGTCAGTGCGAGGGATGCAATGCAAGGTCTGGTAAGTCTACTTTTGCGTTGGCAATGTATTTTTGTTGAATTGCCTCAGACTTAGAAAAATTTAGAAATGTTGGAAGGTTACCTATATAATGAACGCATTCTATTCAGTTATAGTGTCATAGATTTGTATGTCATCATCATCTAGATTAGAAATGATGTGAAGATGAGACTGTGAGTACCATAATCATCTAGGTTACAAGTGATATGAATATGTGGTTACCGTTAGTTCTGATTTTCAAAGATAAACTACTTTTAAAAGTATGTTTCTGGTTATCTATAATAAACTTAACTAACATTTTTTTTCTTTTCAGCGTAATATAGTTGATTATTTTGAAGGTCATCCACACGAACTTGAAAAGGCAGTTGTTCTTCTAAATAGATTTTATCTGTCATAAATGTGTCATTTATATATCGATTCATGAACTCAAAATAGATTTTATCGCGCATATGAGTTTACTTGCTTGGATTTACATAGAGGGAGTTGATCTTTTCTTCAACTGAGAAGATGATATTTGTACTTTTAAGTGCATTTCCAAGCATGTGCAAGGGCCGCAGTTACTCGGAAGGTTTAATCGTGGCCGTTTCGAGGAGTTTAACCGTGCTAGGGTTTGATAAAATTTAGCTTCTTTTTTATTTTTGTAATTATTTTGGAAACAGCCACGAAATAAAGATATAAAGAACACTGTCATTTGAAATTTTGAATGCGTGTATCAGACACTTTCTGCTGCTGATCTTCGGGACATGAGCATGCTCTGATAGTAGCTAATCTAAGAGAGTTCCATGGTATTGATATGCCGGGACAAGAAAGGTACAACTTTAGAGAAGAATGAGGTAAAATTTCTTCGAAAATGTACTTTGTTGTATTAGAATGCCAAACATTCCTATTTTTTTGGTTGAAAAAATTATTACTGCAAATTCTAAGAATTAGGTTAACGAGGCCAAGTTGTCATTTAAAAGGAGATATCAAGGAGTTCCTCTTAAAATAGAGGAACTTCATTTGCAAGAGGAGTTGTCTTCAACATCCCAAACTGTTAGCTTATGTTGGAAGTTTGCAGGGAAATGTGAAAGGCTTCGACTATTTCTATTGTAAGTGATTTCTTGTTGATGGTGGATAAGGAATCTGCAGAGAAACTAAGAAACATGCAATTAAAGCGGCCAAGGGAGAGAGCCTATGGATAAGTTAATAATTTGAATGCCTCCATATGTTAATTGAATTTGTAATTACTATGTGTATATATTCATACTATAGTAGATACTGCGCAATGACTATTAAAAAAATATCAAATCCCGCGCAATGCGTGGGGGCAAATACCTTGTAAATAAATAAATAGGTGGCTTTTTATTCTATTCCCTAATAATTAGGTGACAAATAATTTACTATAGTCACCGTTTTGAATTGGTTTTTACTATAGAAAAAACTTATATTAAGTTAAGTTATATTAAACCACACAATGTACAATATGAAATAACATTTTATAATAAGAAAACACTTCCATAAACTCTAGATTTGCATTCAAGATTTAAATGCTAAACTATCAAGATGGAAGTTGCTGATATATATAATGAACTGAATAACAACAAAGGTTTTAAGGGTCCATAACAACTTGACATCTTTTTCAATTGTTGTCACTCGCTGCAATTTAAACATATATAAAATATTAAAAAGTAACTCATATTAGAACATAAAAATTTAAAACTAATTATCTTTATCTCCTAGTCCTAGTAACAACTTGGATAACATGATTAAAAGATGGGGAAATGAAATCAATCTCCTTATAATAGAAATAGTCGAAGCCTTTCACATTTCCCTGCAAACTTCCAACATAAGCTAACAGTTTGGGAGGTTGAAGACAACTCCTCCTGGAAATGAAGTTCCTCTATTTTAAGAGACCAAATAACTAAATCTACGATCAAATATAGCAAATGCATATAAAGATATAATATGCAAATAAAATCGGCTGTGAAATAGCCACATGAACCAGAATATGAACTTATGAAGATACAAACTACATATAAATCTAAATGTAAGATTTGCTTCCTCCTTTGTAGTTTGTGGTACTTGATTCATTAAGTTGAGCCCTGCCTCTGCTAATCTCACCCTACTCTAATCTAATATAATATTTTATGGGGAGAGTTCCGCTGAGAGACCGAAGAGACTCATGTGTTTTAGTCAAATAATAATCTATATCTATATATATATATATAATATAATTTAATTAGGTTTCATGTAAATTTGACAAATAATCTTTTTAAGAAATGACATATTCAAATACTGCAATATGATCAATCGATCTCATTCCTTCCCTCTGATAGATGATGTGCCTAGTCCAAATAAGCTTCTTTAGGTGATTAGATGTGTTGGTGTTTGTATATGTGTGTGTATGTGAGAGGGTGGAGAGCAATATGAGAGACTTGTTGTTTGTCTTCTATTTATGGGTACATTAGGATACTTCCACACACTTCATTTAATAACACTTCCCAACTACTTAGTCTTAATGACACCTGTTGGGATCAAAATGACGTGGCCTGAAACTTCTGGTAATGGACTTCGAGGTCTCGCAGCTAGCTAACTCCTTTGGGTGTCTGTCCCGACCTCGAGGGGTACTTAGTTTCCTTTAGGGTGCTTTGGTAGGCGAGGACCTGAAAATGGGTGGGGATTTTCCCCTGATTCCACTCGGAAGTTTAATTCAGTAATGAAATTTGAGAGAATACTATATAAGTATATGAAATTAGTTCTCAAAATAATAAAAGTGTTCCTCTTATTTATAGGGGAAAATACCGACTTTAATATGGCGGCAAGCTTTATGCTTTGATTGGCTGCTCAGTGGCGGTGGCTGCCTTTCTCTGATTGGTGGAGGGGGACGGTGATGTGTCAGTAGCTGACCACCAGGTCGTCACCTCCTCGTTCCTTAGTGTTGAAGGTTTCTTTAACCAGGTGACAAACAAGTTGTCACATCAGTTTTACCTTGAGAGGAAGGTTTCCTCGGGTCAGAAAGTCGGCAAGGAGGTTGCCAGCCGGTACCCCTTCCTTAAAGGGGAGGTGTTGGAACTTTCTCATCCGGGGTCCGATCTTGGCGGCTTACGTCGAGTCACGTTCCTCTGATATTCAGGTTATGGTCGATCCAACTCCATGCCTGGCGGACCTGCACAAAGGGTAGTGCAGAAGAGGGGGGGGGGTGTCTTTGGCGAACCCTCACTGATGCCAAAGTAAGAACATAATTTTAGAGAGATAAAGTAGAGAGAAGTCAGAGCTCTGGTGTCTGAATCCGAGACCAGCTTGAAAATGAAGGACCTAAGCCCCTATTTATAGAGATTTGGATCCAGACACCGGAGGGGCCCACATTTTTGGGTGGGGCCCGCACAGAGATAAGGATAAATTAAATATACACGGGTACCCCGGACAGTAGTGTCCGGGGGTAGAGGGGTCGTAACGGGAGCGTCGACCCCGTAGGACACCGGACGGGTCCGGAAACGTCGCATCTGGACCCGTCCGGTTGCTTATGCAACCAGACGAGTCCTGTTGCCTTGCAACCAGACTTCTCCGGTTGCTCCGGGCGAGGCCGGCGCAACCGGACAAGCCCATTGCTTTATAGCAACCGGTCAAGTCGTGTATGTTTCTCGGGACCAAGTGAACTTACCTCGAGGTCGACGGGGCGGTCGTGTTTAAGCCTTAGTGAGATCTAATCGGGTGTATATCCATCATTTGCCCCCGAGTCAAGGATCGGGCTTGCCGTTTCTTGACTCTATTTGTTTAGAAGGATTATAAACCCGATTGTATCTCGGCTTTTATTTTACCTTTGCTTGTTTACGATGAATGGTCCTTCCTTCCGTTCTAGGAGGGTATGACCTATATCAATGTTGAACTCATAGAAAAATAATGGGTTAACAGGTCTTTTGGTCCATGATGTTTGACAACTTTTGGGTTTTGGTCAATGATGTTTTTTTTTACCTAGTTTTGGTACCATATGTTTGCAGATTTTTTTTTCTAGTTTTGGTCTAATCGTTACATTCCGTCCATTTTTTGACACGTTCAAGTCACGTGATCCACTCTAAACTTTAAATTTAGTCCCTCTAATACTTTCTTAACCTTTTTTTTGTTCAATTTAGTCCCGAAGTTTCAAAATTGACCCAAATTGGACAATAGGTCCAATTGAAATTTTGAAACTTCGGGACTAAATTGAACAAAAAAAAGGTTAGGAAAGTATTAGAGGGACTAAATTGAACAAAATTGAAAGTTTAGGATGGATCACGTGACTTGTACATGTCAAAAAATGGACGGAATGTAACGGTTAGACCAAAACTAGAAAAAATATGCAAACATATGGTACCAAAACTAGGTAAAAAAAACATCATTGACCAAAACCTAAAAGTTGTCAAACATCATGGACCAAAAGACATGTTAACCCAAAAATAATTTGCGAGCCAGGGTTAGTCGTAAACGTGCTATTATATGATGACGTGTATGTAACCGATGACATGAATCACATGTGTTTGTAATGAATCATAACTAATGGTGTAAGTGCATATGGATATGCTATCATGGGTATGCGTATGCATAATCTATATGATAGATATGAATCAATGGCAACGTGACATGCTGTGCGCCTATGAGAGTGTTACAAGGTATGACTTGTGACAATGTCGATAGATGTAATCATGCATAGTGATAAAAAAAAATATATGAGTGTCGTAGGAACAAACTGTAACAGTCCTATGAATCCTCGAAATATGACCTGCGAGAGCAGACTATAACCGTCTCGCTTACCGTGAAGTTGACTTTTGAAGACGTTGTGTCGTAGACAATACACATGCGCATGAATGTTTTCCCTAATTTTTTCCTAAGTTGTGCATGGCACGGAAACTTAGCTGGATTTTTTCTTTTTTATCTCTCATTTTCTTTCCTTTTACCACAGTCGATTGAGATATTTCCGACTGTGCCCATCAGTTTTTTATTTTCTCTTCTTTTGTCATGATTGCAATTTCTAAATTTGCAACCTCGCCCCTCATTTCCTGATTTTTCCTAGGCCGCCCTTTCGGGTTTTCAACCTAGCGGAAGCACTCTTTATTTGGTAACCAATTGCTGGGTTGCTGTGACCCGTAATTTATTTTCCGCCTCGATGCGGGAGTATTTGTAGCCGTTTGGAGGGTAGTTGTGACCATTTTTTCACCGTCTTCGATGTTGCGGGAGCTCTTTTGATTTGTAGCCATTTTGAGGGTGGCTGTGTCCTTTTATTCCCCGTCTCTGATAGAGGAGTACTTCTATCTTGTAGCCGTTTGGAGTGTCGTAGTGGCCCTTTCAAATATTTCCCACCTCAACAAATTGGTGGGAATTCACTCTTTATATGTAGCCATTTTAAGGGTGGCCGTGGCACTTTCAAATAATTTCCCGTCCTTACAAGATTTACGGGAACACTCTGTATATGTAGCCATTTTGAGGGTGGCTATGGCCCTTTCAGATAATTTCACGGCCTCATAAGATTCACGGGAGTACTTTTTATACGTAGCCATTTTGAGGGTGCTTGTGGCCATTTTTTTTATTTTCCCGCCCTCAGAGGGTTCGCGAGGTCACTCTTTTATTTGTAGCCGTTTGGAGGGTGGTTGTGACCCTTTCACTTATTTCTCGCTTTTGATGTTGCGGGAGCGCCCTTTATCTGTAGCCATTTGAAAGGTGGCTGTGGCCCTTTATTTGTAGTCGTTTTAGGGACAACTGTGACCCTTTTTACTTGTAGTTGATTTAGGGACAACTGTGACCCTTTTATTTCTTCATGCCCTCACAACATTTGCATGAACACCCTCTTTATTTTTCTATAGCCGATTAAAGGGCGGCTGTGACCCTAAAGAAAAATGACTTCTTTTTTTTTTTAAAGAAAATTTACCGAAAACAATCAACAAAAATTATTTACATGCCCCTAGTGGCAGATTGGAATTTCTAATTTAAAACATCTTCTAGAGAATGTCTCAGTTGATTGAGTCAAAATATGTCGGTCGTGTCGACACCCTGGATGGACCCTACGACCAATAGATGTCATAGACAATAATTTATTCTTCTCTCGATTTCTCAAGTTCCCTGGTCATTGCTCAATCTCAACTGGGGATGCCCCACGGTTAGCACTGACGGGTTTAGACATCGCTGGATGTATGACTTGGTTGAGGATCACACATGGATGACGTGGAGTTTGGCCAGGCAGGCCACGTATGGAAATTGTATGAAATATCAGGAAAAAAACCTGGCGGTTACCTCAGAACGGTCGGCGAGGAAAAGGTCGCGCACGATATGTTTTCTTCAGGAGCCTTGATTTGGATGATTATCTGAGCTGCAAAATGAGTAAGGAAAAACTCAAATTTCGGGGATAAAATTGATTACAACTTCTCTTACCTTGGTGCCCGACATCTTTAATGGCAATTTGCTCCATATGTGAATGGACCTACTGCATGTTTCCGACTTTTTTGCTCCATCTGGCGGTTGTGCTCGATCTGAACAGGATATGCCCTCTGGTTACCACTGACTAGTTTAGACCTCACCATAAAATAGATGTACGCTTGGTTCAGGGACGCGTATGAGTTCCACACATGGTAGGTGGAATTTTGGCATGCAAGTTCTTTGAAGAAGACACGTTTCACGTGGTTGCGACCTCGTCGAAGTGGTCGTCTGATCTGCAAAAAGAGTAGGGACACTCAAATCTCAATAAAAAATCAAGTACAGTTCATCGCACCTGAGCGTTGAATATCCCGAGGGCGCAAGTTGTTCTTCGTGCAACTAGATGGTTGCATGTTCTTTTTATGTTGCCCCATTTGCCGACATAACTTATATATACAAGATACCTAACCAAGCATACCTGAAAAGAGTGAATGAAAAATCAGTGTAGAGAATATGAGAAATCATGCATGATTTTCTTTTGAGAACTTCAATGTCATTCATTTCATAATTTTGATTACTTAAAAAAAAATCAAAATTTAAGATCTATGGTGTTTTGCACTAGCATGGAGTTTAATGAGATCGCTGAGTGCACTATCTGGCTCGAACGCATGACATATTCTTAAAAAAAAAAAGTTCTTTTCAAAAAGGTTTTCTCGTCCTTTGTTTAAAATCGATTAGTCGCACTCAACCGAGCAATTAAAATAATTTTTTTTAGAAACTAGAATCAAAACTCCCATTTTTTAAACGCTTGCTCATGCCAACGTTGAAATGAAGATCTTGCCGAAAAAGTGTAATACACCTTGGAAATAAAGAATGACACTTTGAGTTTTTTTTTTTAAATGCCCATGCATGCTTGAAAGTTAAAGTTCTATCGTTAAGAAACTTATAACTTACAACCAGTTTACCTGAATAATGCATATGGAGTGCATATTTTGAAATGAAAATTTCAGGTAAAGTTTTTTTTTTTCATAAAATAAATGCAAATGCAATGCATGTTTGAAATTAAAAGTTCTATGACTAGGAATGTATACAATCTTTCTACAAATCATTTTTCCTAAAACAATGCATACGAGATACACATGAGATGCATACTTGAAATAAAAGTTCTACAGTTAAGAAAACTTACAAGTTACCTGAAAAAAATTTTTTTAAGAAAAAAAAATAATGCATCTTGGTTGCTCAAAAAAAAAAAATTCACGTGAATTTTTTTTTTTTGAAAAAAAATGCATATGAAATGCACAAAAATAAATATAAGATGCAAAATTGAAAATAAAAGTTCTACTAGTAATAAAAAGTTACAATTTACCTGAAATGTTTTTTTTTCCGAAAATAATGCATATGAGATGCATGTCTTTAATTTAAAATTTAGGTAATAGCTTTTTAGGGTTTATTTCTTAAAACTATAATCGTAAGCTCTCTTAAAACTAAGAGAGCTTACGATTCATCAAATTTTTTTTTTTTAATTAATGCATGTTGGATGCATTATTAAAAATAAAAGAATACAGGTAAAAAGTTATTTTGTAATGGTGCATACGGAATGCACGTTTGAAATTAGAAGCTCTCATAGCGAAAGAGGAATTACAATTTTTCCTAATATGGTTTTTTTTAAGTAATGCAAATATAACGCCCTAGCCAAAATTAAAAATTACCTGAAGTGTTTTTTTTTAACAATGCATACGAAATGCATGTTTGGAAAGAAAATTTCTACAATTAAATGACTAACTACTTAGCTGAAAAAGTTTTTTTTTTTTTTTTTTTTTTTTTTTTAAATGCAATGAGATGAATGCATGAGAAATAAAAGTTATACAGACAGTACTAGGATAACCTTTACAAAAAACAGATATAACACGACATGTTAGGGGGGGGGGGGGTAAAAATGTGTGGCTTTGCTATACAAGGTAGGTTCCATTGATAGGTTTCCGGCACTGTGGTTTTCTCCCCCTTAAAAGGGATCTCGGGACCTACACGAGCGAGTGAGTTTTTCCGAGTCGTACCGGCGGCCCAGCCGCTCCGGTCGTACCCTTACTAAATCTTCAGGTTCCTAGTCGCCCTGAGTTTGAGGCGTTTTGGACATTACACTAAACTGAGTGATGTGGGAATTCAAGTAATACATAATACAACAAAGAAAAATAAGTTAGTTATGAGAAGAAAAAGAACCTGCACCTATCAAATAAAAAAAAAAACTCAAAGTCAGAATAACTGAGTTATATTAAAAAACTAAAAGATGGCAAATAAGCGAATATACAGAGCCCGAATCCTCTAAGCATCCCCAGTAGAGTCGCCAAGTTGTCAGACCTAAAATCTATCCTAGGGCGAATATGTTTTGAAAACGTGGATTTTTGTAAGTGTCTCCATTAGTTAATTAAAATGCTAACTAGAATCCTAAATTACCTAAGCGAATAACGAATTAAACATCTAGGTATAAAATCAGTCTATGATCAGAAATTCGAGTTCGGGGTCTATTACGAATTAAAAATATAAATTTTAACAATGCCCTCTCGGTACTCAATTAACTTAATTTGCCAATTATTAATCAATTCTAAACATGAACAACAATAAAAATCTAATAATATTAATGGTTATCATATATGACAAAATCGACATAAACTAACATGATGAATTTACATAATTAACCATTAATAATTTAATTAATCTAAACTAATCAAATTTAAACTATTTACGTTAAATTAAATCTACTAATATAACATGGACTTAAAAAAATAAAAATAGAAAATATTGCAACAATATACTAGATTTATTTGTCCATATTTAAATTAAAACTTATCCTAATTATTCTAAATTAATAATAACAAAAACATATTAAAAAAATAATAATAAATAAAAAAAATAAAAAATAAAAACAGTACTTGCAAAGACCTTCAACAATCCACGGCAAGGGGATGGTTGCCAAGGGGATGGACGACGATGGCGGCAACGGCAGCGACGACAACGGACTCCAGCGACAGCATCATACAGGGACGGTGACTCTGGCGAGCAGTCAGGCGAACTCCGGTCAGGCAGCACTTCGATTCCGGCAAAAGCGAAGGCAACAACGACCTCAGTCGGAGTCGGGGATGGACGGCGACGGGACCAGACAGCGACGGAGCAGCAGAGGACAACAACGAACAACACCGGTAAAACTCAGGCAAGGCGAGACGGAACAGGTCACGGTGGTGGTCTGGAGGTCGATCGGGATCTGAAACTGGCGTTATGTGGAAGCTGGACCGGACGGTGGTGCAGCTGTGCGGAGCTGCGGTGACGCAGGGGCTGCTGGTTGTCGGAGCGAGCCGAGGGCGGAGCTGGTAGAGCACCGGGCGGACGAAGGAGGTCGGCTGGAGACGAAACGGGACTGAAGTTGCCGGAGAAGAAAGAGAGGAGAGAGAAAGAAGAGCGAGAGAGAGAGAGAGAGAGAGAGAGAGAGAGAGAGAGAGAGAGAGAGAGAGAGAGAGAGAGAGAGAGAGAGAGAGGGGGGTGGGGCGACGTGGTGGGCGGATGACTGGCGGCGTCGGGGTCGATCGGACGTACGGCGCCGACGGAGGGCGCGGTGGCTGTGCTGCAGGAGTCACCGACGGTAAGGCTGGTCTGCAGCAAAAAAAAAAAAAGGTCACAAGATGACAAAAATCACATAGATCCCGAGAAAATAATGTATTATTGCTGTTATGTTTTTATTTTACATGTAAAATGACCATAATTATAGCTAAACTAGGACCCTAAAACTGGGAAAATAAAATTTGAAAAATATGCACCATTAATATTCCGAAAATATACATATATATTGATGTATTTTACCATAAATACACATAATATATTTTCTGAATATTTTATAATAAATAATGCGTATACACTATCCTATTTTAAGGCACTCCTATCTTTAGAAACTTCGCGACCTTTCATATTTGAATACTTCTTTTTTTTAACGCGTCACATATGACATTTTGAACGTGTTACGCGTAGACCAAAATTAGGTTTTACAATTATTATATCTTATGCTTATTTATTTATTTATCTCCATTAATTCTTTCTATTTCGTGGAAATATATTAAAAAAATTAGTTTTTTTTCTCTTTTTCTAATGATAAAGAAATAAGTTATTTTTAGTAAAAAAAATAAGTTTAATAAATAAAAAAAGTAGAAGTATAATATTAATATTGTACTACAAAAAAAAATTACTTCTAGTGTATATTAATTTTAACCCTAATCTCACCACAAGCAAGAGTTGTTTATCTACCACAATCAAGAGCTGCGACTTAGTAATGATTTCAATTTTCATTTACAACAATAGTTATTCTCTTTCTACTTCATTATTCGTTGATGCCATGTTAGATTTATCTTTGGTTCACTTCATCACTCGTGTATTATAAAAAATAATGCATAATACGACACGATATGAGTACAAAATGATTTTTTCTCACGCAAATTTTTTTTTATGGAACTTGTTATCTCATAAAATTGTACAATAGGCTTTAATTAATAGAATTCTAATAGCAAGTAAGAATGAAAAGTTAGCAGAATATCTAATGTTTTCTAATTTAATGCTTAATCTAAAATATAAAGTTTAAGGACCAAGTTACTTGTTTTCATAATAAATTAATGTTTAAATTTTTCATTTTAAGATATAATATATATTCAAATAGATTAATATTACAATAATAAGTAAACCACATTACAACGTACATTAGAAAAACATATCAAACAATGTAATCTGACATTACACTTCATATTACAGCACAAGCAAACACTGTAATCTAACATTACATTGTTGATTACAAATCGATTCATTGGGGTAGAGCATTACAAGTAATCTCACATTTCAAATAATCCGACGTTACGTCCATCCAAAAACCCCTAAAAGAATAAAATGTCTACTATGTTATTTACACATTTAACATTCATATTACCACCGCCGGTCATCACGAGTCAACAACACACCGTCGTAGTCTATCCATACTTTTATGATGCTAGTATCTACTGGTATCGCCACGGAACCATAGAAACACATCCTAGTACCCATCTGTTAGGTTCTAAGCCCTCGGTCAACGGGTCATCGATCTAAGGCTTATTCCTCACTGGTGAACTGACGGATTCAGAACTCTTGGGGCTAGTCGTTCTGATGCTTGTCCTTCTGCTATCCTCCTTCTTCTCCATGCTACCCTGAAGGATTAAGAACTCTCAGGGTCAGTCGTTCTGATGCTCGTCCTTCTGCTCTCCTCCTTCTCTTCTCCACGCCACCCTGCAACATGGGCAATATCAACCACGGAGGGGGGGTGGTTCTTGATGAACCCTCTCCGATGCTTAAGTCAGAACGTCACTTTTAGAGAGATAAAGCTAGAGAGAAGTCAGAGCTAAATTGCATACTTAGCCAAGATGTTCAAATGAATGGTGGAAAGGTTGTATTTATAGGCAACGGTGTCATTAAGGTGGCTTAATGACATCGTTAACCCTTAAACACAATTAATTAGCCCTTGATCACGTAATTAAGACCTTAAAGAATGGAGAAATTCGGCGGAAATAAATGAGTATGGGAGTCGGGAAGCGGTGTCGGGGCCCTTGGGGGGGAGAAAATCCGACCCCCAAGGGTAGGGGTTGGGTGTGGCCACCCAACCCTTCTCTAGGGAGGATAGGGTTGGCCAACCCTATCTCCCCTAGGGGAGATCGGGTTGACTGACCCGATCTTCCCTAGGGGAGGTCGGGTGTGGCCACCCGACCTCACCTAGGTGAGTTTGCCGCGGTCCGGACGAGTATTTTGGCCTCGTCCGGACCGTTGGTGTTTTCTCGGGGTGTTTGGGTCGAATTTTCGATTTATAATCATTAACGGGGTGATCAAAATAAAACGATTCGGAAGTCAACGGGTTCAAATTGGGCATATATCCATCACATGCCCCCGAGTCAACCAATGGCCTGACCCTTCATTGACTTTATTTTAGGATGGTATGACACGCGCAATTTGAAGCCGGGATTTTACCTTTTGTCGGAATCCTTACTTACCCGTGGGTATGTGTCTCTGACCTTGCCCCCTGTCTTATAAGATAGAGGAATTGCAAATGTCAGAATAGCACGGACACGTGTCCAAGCACGCGTCCGTCCGACATGGAAACAATAAATCCAATACCGTCACGAGCTTATACTCGGAAAATATACGCATGTGTGGGGATGCAACATGAACATGAGCATGGGACAGGCCTATGTGGGGAGAAATTTCAATTTTGGTCTAAAAAATTTCCTAAGTATGGGATACTAGAAAATATGCCTATAGGATGTTACCTTGAGTGAACATGGATGTATCATGAATATGAAAATGTGTACTAGCATACATGCAAGTAGGAACACAAGTATGGAAGTGGGTGTAGACATGCTGCGATTGTAGTCATGAATGTATGCATGAATATATGGCGGCCATGTGCATGGACGTCTAAATGTTTGAACACACGGGAGTGTGTACGTGGGCATGCATATGAGTGCAAGCATGAACATGTATGTTTGTATGGACGGGTTGTGAATATAAGCATGAGTGATGACATTGATGTACCTGTAGATGTTAATCATGAATATGAGCATAAGTGCAAGGGTGAGAGCATAGACCTCTCCTTTACTTGAGGGTGGGAACTCTGCCACTCAATGGGACACAACGTTCCGCCTCCCTCGTACTAACGCGAGCATTGTCCTTTAACGTCGACCTTCGGCATGTGTAACATTTTTCCTTCATTCGTTGGAGCGTGTGTATAGCTCTTGACCTTTACCCTGCAATTTGTTCCCCATAAAAGTGAGGGTGAAAATGCTTACAAGCTTTCTTCTTACCCGCCGTGAGCGAAGGGTTCTATTGACATGGTTAAGGGTTGACCCTTCCTTCGGATGTGTTGGAGCGTTGCTCCATTTGGGGAAGCTAAAAGTTCGCCCTCTCTGTGACGCTCTGGGATTTGTTCCCTTGGATAGGTCTCTTGGGTTGTGGTTTTGCTTTCGTAACTTGATTGGTGTTAAGGTTGCCCCCGTAGTAGGCGTATCTCGCCCCTCCATGAGTAAGGGTCGATCTTTGTGTTGGTCCCTCGTATAGATGACTCACTTTTGGGAAGCTTTCTTCTTCAGATAGGGAGACCTTGAAGATCGATTTCCAAGGCAGTCAGACCAAATCTGACTGTCCTGTGTCTTGGGTGTCCGAGGTGGACTCGTATGAGGCGGGGACTCGTATGACCCCTTGTAGGTTGATTTCATGGAGAAACGTATAAGGTGTAGGCAGAGCGTTCCGAACGTACCGTTGAATCGAATGAGAGGGAAGAACCCTCTAGTTCTGCTTATCAGGCCAAGAAATTTTCTAAGTCAGGGAAGGCTACTAATGCTTCCAGTATGTTCTCATTCCATTCTCTTTTCTTTGTGATATACTTATGATTGTTCTCATGTTTCTTCCTTCTTGTTGTTAGAGCGTTCGCCCCTGGTTACCGAATGGGTTCTTGCGGTGGGCGAGAGTTCAAGTCAATCTAAATCCAAGGCGCGGAAACCTGACTCTGAGGTCGGGCCCTCGGCTGCCAAGGAGAAGGAAACCGCGAGAGGCTCTCCTTCAAGTGCCCCCTTGCTGACTCCCTATCATGATAAGGTGGTAGTGGTTGAAGAGGCGCCCTCTTTGCTTGACAAAGGGAAACAACCTGTGGCTGGCGATGGGGTGATCATAGGTCTTGATGTCTCTTCTCAATCATCTGCCCACCAGCCGAGGGGCCGAGTCTCAGGTTCATTTCGTCTTCATGTAGATTTGACGACTTTTGAAGGTGTCTTTGGATTTCCTATGGGTTATGTTATTAACCCCTGCGTTGAAGATTTTTCTTTTGGTGATGGGTGTGATCATCGCCTTTCATTGAGGTTCCTTTCTCTTGCCATGACTCTGATTAAGATAGCAAACTCTTGCTTGGGAGTTTGGTGGAGACTGTTCTTGAGTTAGCCTCTACTAGTATCGTAGTTGTGATCGTTATGGGGATCGTTTTGTTATATGCCCTCAATAGTGCTTGTCGTGATTCTTTGCTTCATGGTTGATTTCATGAGATATGGAGGTTGTCTTCATAATGAGGACGTCTCCTACCTAGTATCACCCAGTGGGTTGAAATATAAGTGCCTACCTTTGATGAGCGTATGAAGGGTGTTGTTTTTCCCTTTTTCTTGAACCTCCTCCTAGGGCTAGGCGTAGCCTTTTGATGTTCGTGGTCGGGATGGTGTTTTTACAATGCATGTCTTTGACAGATGTTTTATGATGTGCTGCCATGATAATCACTTCGAGGTATGTGGACCTGATAGCCACTTCGTGATGTGTGGGAGTGATAGCCCTTCTGTAGTGTGTGGACA
The DNA here is from genome assembly GCA_036873135.1 of Clarkia xantiana subsp. parviflora. Taxonomy (NCBI): domain Eukaryota; kingdom Viridiplantae; phylum Streptophyta; class Magnoliopsida; order Myrtales; family Onagraceae; genus Clarkia; species Clarkia xantiana. The sequence goes on along the minus strand of JAPTYO010000012.1, from coordinate 8,915,586 downwards.
TGATAGCCACTTCAGGGTATGTGGACATGATAGCCACTTCAAGGTATGTGGACATGATAGCCACTTCAAGGTATGTGGACATGATAGCCACATCACGATGTATGGAGTTGTGCTTTAGTATTCTTTTCTCATTGGAGAACCTTCATTGCTATAGTTGCCTTTTGTTTAGGCTATGTTTGTTGGGTTAGGTCCTGATGTTTCGTCTTGCCCGATGTTGTATCCTTCATGCTTTTTAGATGTCTTCTTCATGAGTTGTGCTTGACGATGTTCAAGTCTGATACGAGCATAGGTCACGCGAGGGCGACATGCAAGACAATAACATTTGTCGGAGGTTGATTTGTGCGACTTGTAAGGCAATTCTCTTCTTGATGGGTCGAGTTTATTTTGAGAGCCTTGAACTTTGGATTTTATGTCTTTGCTATCCTTCTTGGTGGTGTTGGGTTCCTTTGAGATACTTCTCTTGACTTGTGATATGGATGGTAGGATAACTCGTTACTTTTCATGATAACCTCTTGTGCTTCTGTATATGATCCTTTGGTCATGGACTTCTCCTTTGTATATGCTTTCCTTTCCTTATCTTTCTTTTGTGTTTTCCTTCACATCATACCTGCTATCTCATCAAGAACAAACATTATGTTTTCTTCATACAACTTTGCTTTGCAATTATTTTCTCATGGAATCCTTCTTAGTATGGTGCAATGATATATTCTGATACCCTTTAAATGGTATATATGGTACTGTTAGACCAAAGATACGCTCTTGGTGGGCGTCGAATCTGTTCACGAGACAGGCTCTCGGAGGGCACTTAACGTTTCACAGGATAGGCTCCCAGAAGGCACAAGTGTTAGACCAAAGATACGCTCCTGGTGGGCGTCGAAATCTGTTGACGAGACAGGCTCTCGGAGGGCACTTAACGTTTCACAGGATAGGCTCCCGGAGGGCACAAGTTAGACCAAAGATACGCTCCTGGTGGGCGTCGAATCTGGTAGTTTGAAATCTACCTCAAGATACGCTCTTGGGGGCGTCGAATCTGGTAGTTTGAAATCTACCTCAAGATACGCTCTTGGGGGCGTCGAATCTGGTAGTTTGAAATCTACCTCAAGATACGCTCTTGGGGGCGTCGAAGGTCGTAGTTTTTAGAAACCACTCTCAAGATACGCTCTTGGGGGCGTCGAAGTTCATAGTTTTTGGAAACCACTCTCAAGATACGCTCTTGGGGGCGTCGAAGTTCGTAGTTTTTGGAAACCACTCTCAAGATACGCTCTTGGGGGCGTCGAAGGTCGTAGTATGAAAACTACTCTCAAGATACGCTCTTGGGGGCGTCGAAGGTCGTAGTATGAAAACTACTCTCAAGATACGCTCTTGGGGGCGTCGAAGGTCGTAGTATGAAAACTACTCTCAAGATACGCTCTTGGGGGCATCGAAGGTCGTAGTATGAAAACTACTCTCAAGATACGCTCTTGGGGGCGTCGAAGGTCGTAGTATGAAAACTACTCTCAAGATACGCTCTTGGGGGCGTCGAATCTGTTCGCGGGATAGGCTCCCGGAGGGCTCATAATATTACTTTACCTTGTGTCCCTTCTCATGTTGGGAGCGTTTTTGATACGCCTTTTAGATCTTTACTTGAGTTTTCTTTCCATTATATTGCCTGTTACCACGCGTTTTCTTCAATGTGGGAGATCACCTTTCGAGGGCGATGTTTGTGTGTTGCCAACTTAGGACGAGTTCGTATAGGGAGTTGAGGATGTTTTCCTCTTATGTGACCTCTTCTAGGAGAAGTAGTATTGCATGTTCTTGTGATCTTCTGCCTCTAATCTCTTCTTTTACACTTAGGTGGACTACCAAGCACTTATTCGGTTGGTGCCCCCCAAGTTTCTTGGTGGTCACACCGCCTTTCATATTTGGCCATTGAAGGCCCCTCGTTCATTTTCCTTGTTGGGTACCCCTTATGCTTGGGGCTCCCTTGTCTGCTTGTTTGAATGCGATGAGTGTCCTTTGTAGGATTTACTCTTTCTCATGCTTTCTTGTTTCAGTCATAGGTATGGTTTGGATAATGCCTTTGTCGGATGTATCTTTAGAGGTTGGGTGGAGAGCTTTTGCTTTGGGTGGGTGGGGGTGAATTTCATTCTCTTGATAACTAGGATGTGGCAATGTTTGTATCCTAGGGGTGCTTGTAAATTCTTTCCCCCCCTTCCTTGTGTTTTTTAGAAAAAACACTTTTGCGGTGATGATAGAGCAGGAGTAACGTATCTTGTAAGGGATTGTATTTAGGTTGAAAAGCTTTCTCATAGAATGGTGTATTGAGTTGTTAATCTCGAAGGTGTGTTTCAGACTAGTCAATCTGATCCATGCTTCTTGCTCGGGCATGGAGGGGTCTGACCGGGCTGTGATAATCTTCTTGAAGTGTTGTGGTACTTAGTGTGCTTTGCATTTTCCTTTACATTGGAGTATTCTTCAATGCCTTTAGGGAGTGTCACATTGGTCATTCTCCTCCCACCTTGAATCTTGATTATAGACTTCCTTTGAACTAGGACTTGAACCTAAAAAGGATGTTTTCCTTTAGGTTTGCAGGTGATGCTCCATGATTTTCCATGGGTTTTCCCCCGTATTGGCTATTCCTTGTTGGATAGCTTCATTAGAGGCTGCATTTGTATTGCGTACGTATACGTGTTTGGGGTGTGTTGAGCTGACAAGTCCCTCCTTTTTCATTTTGTTATAACCTTCATTCATCATGTGTTCGGCGTATGGCCTTAAAGGCGGGATATTTTTCTAGTGCCCCCTTTATCGAGGTTCTCCTCTTGATGGGATGCCAGAGTCAAATGTCTTATCATTCGCAGACAAGGTGTTTGATCAGGATGTGCGTCTAGTGTGAGGGTCGATCTTGAAAACTTACTCCCCAAGCTTTTGAGCTCTTCTTTGGTTGATCTTGTAGAACTATTATCATGCCCTAAGGCTCTTGATAGGAGATGTATCTCCTTTTTCATATTCTAGTTGTTGCACTATCTCTTTTGCTAATCTTTAATCTTTAGAGTTTCTCTCTTGGTGCATGACTTCAATGACGGGATTTTCTACCGATGTTTGTTCTGTTAGGACTTGTATCCTTGGTTGCCTTCCTTTCTTGTGAGATGGCGAAGGAGTGTTTATGAACACTCAAATGTGTCGTACTTGGTAGAGGTATGCGTCTAATCTTTAGGGCGCTGTCTTGAATCTTCGTGTACCTATCTTTGATGAACATGTTATTCATTGCATATATAATACGGAGTCCAAGGGTCTCCGGGTTAGGATCATATTTTGAGAACAGAGACATAGTCATCTATTAGATAACCTCTTTATCTAGGGAGTTTATTTTTGCAAGGATAAATGCAAGGATACTTGTAAGGTTACTTGTAAGGATATGTGTTCCATCCTTATTTCTGGTTCATTTGCAGTGCCGTGTCCCTAATGGGTGTGTTGATGTTCTGACCACCTTTACTAGTAAGGGGTCCTTTGGTATTAGGTATGCCTGACTCTTCCCTAGTATCATCAATAGTTGGTTATGGAAGATGTCTGACGGACTCCCTTCATGCATTATGGTTCTCTTTATGGGGGATGTCTATGTGATATGGTTTCCTCCATTTTTGGAGGGATGTGTTTCGCGGCTACCCCCTCTTATGCTAATGGGCGTTTGTGGGGAGGGCATGTTGTGACTGGTGCCCCCCTTGCATACCAATGCCAGATGGGATCCTTTGACGGACTTGGCCCTAGGATGCTTAGTGGAAGGTTATAGTAGGGGTAATCCTTTGTGACCTTCATGGTAGTTCCTCTATAGGATGTTGGGAGTGCTCAACTTATTTTTGTAAGTGAGCCTTCCATCTTGTGATCTTTCCTAGAAACTTGACCTTATAGGTGTTCTTTGAGATTGAGGAATATGTTTCTTGTGCATCCCTTGATTGGCGATGGCCTCTTATGGATTCTTCTAGTGGTCCACCTGTGTATGTATATACCCCAGAGCCCGAAGGCGTCCGGTATGGTTTTTCTTGGAAAACATGTTGATATAAAGTATCAAAATCTATCTCTTTTAGGGAGTTGACTTGTTATGCAGTTAAATTAAATAAGAGGATATGGGAAGGATATGGGTGTGGGGGTGTTGATATCCTCTGCTTCCTTGGTAATGTAACTGTCTTCCTCCATTAGTCTGTGTGTATTCCTTCCGCTTTGAGGAATACAAGGTCGCATCTTTGCAAGGCGGACTAGGTAGAGGTGTATCCTTCATGTATGCTATGTGTGATCTCACTCTACTACGTCTCTCCATGAGACTTCCCATTGTAGTAGCTATGTACTAACATGGTGTGGTACTCTATGAGTCCTCTTTTCAAATCCTTATCTTTTCGACTTCTCCCCTGTCCTAGGGGGATGTGTACCAAGGGTTGTCATACACAAGAGGTTGGGACCTGTCGTGCTGTATCATGAGTAGGTGGTTGCCTTGTTGTGTTGTTGGGGCGATGTCCCTCCCTTTGAGCTTTCCTTGGAATTTCTCTTAGTCATGTCCGTGGTGATACAGACTGTATGTGTACCTTGCTGATGTGGATGTTGGAACTCTTATATCCTTGGTGGTCTGACTTGCATGTCCTCCCTTAGTGGGGTGTATGTCCCATCTCTTTGCTGTGTTTGTTATTGCCTTGGAGGCACAAATTGTTGTCTTCCCATCTGGAGGTGGCCCTTGCTCTTCTCTCCTTTGTTCTTCTTGCTGCCCTGTTGGAGGGTGCGAGTACTGTTTTTCTTCTGGGACTTGTTCTTCCTCATGAACTTCTTCTTCTTCATGATGGTGTTGCCTTCTCTGCCTGTTCCTCAGAGTCTCTCTGTAGGCTAGCAGCTCGTCCAATGCGTTCATCAACATCGGAGTCACTGTCTGTGCTCCTTGCGAGTATGCGGGCCTTGTGTTGGTTGTGTGGGCACGATTGTTGTTCCTTTGAGTCGGCATTCCATATGGATACCTTTGAGGTTGTGCCTCATAGTAGTACCCCTGTGGAGGTGCCGTGTATTGGGATGGCACTCCTTGTTGCCCCCTGTCCCTTTGGCCTCCTAGCCAATGGAGTTGAAGCTGTGGAAGCCTCCTAGCCAGCTGGGCGTGAAGGTCCTCCTCCCTGCTTGTTAGGCTGGGGTGCCTGTGGGGCTACATGAGTCTCTGGGTGTGCAGGCTGTTTCTCTGAGTTAGGCTACCTTGCTGGAGGTATAGGCTGTCTTTCTTGCCTATTGCCCCCAGGTGGGCGATTATCTCTAGACGCTAAGTTGTTCGTCATCGCTCTCGTGATTGCCAGGCTTTCTGCTCGAAGCCCACAGACGGCGCCAAGTGTTAGGTTCTAAGCCCTCGGTCAACGGGTCGTCGATCTAAGGCTTATTCCTCACTGGTGAACTGACGGATTCAGAACTCTTGGGGCTAGTCGTTCTGATGCTTGTCCTTCTGCTCTCCTCCTTCTCTTCTCCATGCTACCCTGAAGGATTCAGAACTCTCAGGGTCAGTCGTTCTGATGCTCGTCCTTCTGCTCTCCTCCTTCTCTTCTCCACGCCACCCTGCAACAGGGGCAATATCAAGCACGGAGGGGGGGGGGGGGTGGTGCTTGATGAACCCTCTCCGATGCTTAAGTCAGAACGTCACTTTTAGAGAGATAAAGCTAGAGAGAAGTCAGAGCTAAATTGCATACTTAGCCAAGATGTTCAAATGAATGGTGGAAAGGTTGTATTTATAGGCAACGGTGTCATTAAGGTGGCTTAATGACATCGTTAACCCTTAAACACAATTAATTAGCCCTTGATCACGTAATTAAGACCTTAAAGCACGGAGAAAGTCGGCGGAAATAAACTGAGTATGGGAGTCGGGAAGCGGTGTCGGGGCCCTTGGGGGGGAGAAAATCCGACCCCCAAGGGTAGGGGTTGGGTGTGGCCACCCAACCCTTCCCTAGGGAGGATAGGGTGGAGATCGGGTTGACTGATCCGATCTTCCCTAGGGGAGGTCGGGTGTGGCCACCCGACCTCACCTAGGTGAGTTTGCCGCGGTCCGGACGAGTATTTTGGCCTCGTCCGGACCGTTGGTGTTTCCGCGGGGTGTTTGGGTCGAAGTTTCGATTTATAATCATTAACGTGGTGATCAAAATAAAACGATTCGGAAGTCAACGGGTTCAAATTGGGCGTATATCCATCACCATCCATTGAGATGGACGAGAATAGATTTTTCTAGCTGGGCTTAACTTGGGAAAAATCAAACGAGATAATTAATTTACAGGGTATGGCCATCAGATCTCTCTTCTAATTACTCTATATAATATTTGCTCATCGCATCTTCTATCTGGTGGAGTTTTCTTACCTCCCCGTTCGAACAAGATTGAATAATTTTTTTTTTTCCCGTGGGGTGGTCCTAGGTGGGTCCCATCAGGAAGGTAACACCCGTAGCATGTTTGCTCCAAATCTAGACTAATTCTCACTCGCACTGGAGGCAGCCCATAAGGAGTAAGGTGCTGAGCATGAATATTTTTCTATTTCTATGGTCACTAGCTGAGATCGAACCTCTTACCTCTGGTTAATGGATGAGACGCTGAACCACAACACCATATTACATGCTTATGATTGAATAATTTAATACGGAAGAAGATATATGAAGCATTCAAAAATTGAGAGAGAAAGATTAACATAGTGCTAATGATCAAATTGATTTACCTTCATGAGCTAAGACTTACATAAGTTTATGATCCAAAATTAATTTAAGTTTCATGGGCTAAGATAGTTAGGCCAAGTTTAATAAGGGTCGAGAGATTAAGGACTTGGTTTATGTGTCTAGATAATTCTAGGACCTAAATAGTTTCTAGAGAGTTTCTAGGGAGTTCTTGGTTTAAATATTTCTAGGTCTAGAGATTTCTTTAGTATTCTATAGATAGGAGTGGAGTTCTTTGTAGCAAGTACATCCACAACAAGAACCACCACCACAATTTGTAAGAGTCTCCTATCATATTTAGAGTAAGAAAATTATATATATACAAGTTCTTCTCTAATTGGTGAAGTACGGTCTTAGGCAAGTACAAATCAGCACTTCGTTATTTTTACACATAGAACTTCTCATATGTTAATCTTATACACAATTTGATTTATAATTGAGTATTATTTAATACATGTGTGTATTAATTGATATCACCAAATAACATTGTTTCCCTCTATTTGCTTTCATTGCTTCATCTGAGGTGAGGAAGAGGTGAATATGTTAAATTTTTGAAACAATATAAAAATTAAATAGAGTATAGATGATAAGTTGAAATTACGGGAAATATGATGAGTAGCAACCATTAAAAAGAGATGATGCAGATGCATGAGAAATGCGATGATGGATTTGGTATAATTATTTTTGTTTTTAAGAAACTAATTAATTATGTCTTTGGAGGCAGAACTAGTCACATGGCACAGTCGCATGTTATAGCATTTTTCTTAGAATAAACTACTATTTAAACATATTAGAGGTGCATGTCTTTTGGAAGAGAAGACCTGGAAACCATTACCACAATAATTATTTTAGTACTAAATTTAGCATTAGAAGTCTTCCGACAAAACCTAACAAACCCACAAATGGCTCACTTGTTAGCTTAAATTAGGAATTATATTTTGTGGTTGTTTTGTCTCTAGATCTTCTATTTAAAGGAACCTCTCGTAAACTCCATACCAAAGAGAAAGAATCAATCCAAAAAATTGTTCCAAAAATCAATTGTTTTTTGGAACATTGGTTGGTTCATCTCCGAAGTATATATATAAATACAATAATGGGGTCATCATCCTTGTTTTGTTTATGGACTCTCCTACTTTGCTCATTGGCTCTGAAGACATCATTTGCACATTATGTCTCGCGTACGTAATTCCCGACCTCGCATTATGTTTTAAGTTCTTGATCTTCGTAAAATTAAATTATGATGTTTTTCTTTCAAAACACAGATGACGTGCTCTCAACTAATGGACATCCTGGCCGTCTTCTCCGTTCTTCTCAACAACGTCGTAATATTTCTATCTCTCTTGTTCGATTTGGTGAATGCATTAATATTTTTGCCCATATAAATGGATCTATAATGGACTTGAATCTAATTCACCTTCAACGTCAGCATTAAAATTCAAAATAGTCCAAACCATTAAATATGGCAATAAACGAAATTTACAACTCGTATGGTACACACTCTAAGTTAACGAGTTATAAATATTTCATTCGCATAACTGCATCAACTTATGTTTTCTAACATCGAATTGGTGTCGAGCAGTCTGTCCAATAGACCTTAGCAAGGTGAATTACAGTCCGTTGTTGAAAAAGTGCAAAGGACCACCGTACTCAGCCAAGCCGTGTTGCGACAGTCTCAGGAAGGTGTTGTGCCCCTACACCGACCTACTCAATGACGTCCGTACTAGTTGCGCTGCCGAAATATTCTACTACATTAACACTAAAGGCAACTACTCACCTGGCCTTTTCAATGACCTCTGTAAAAAGTTTATAGGCAAACATGGTTTGTCCTGTAAAGGATACGTCTGATCTTCCTACTATTATTATTCAATAACCAATGTCTTCATTTATACATATAAAAACCTGCAAAGTGTACGATGATAATTAATGTGAAAAAATGAATTATTTTGTCGGAAAAAGTTATAATTGATGAGATATTATAGTTAATAGTTTATTGATTTTACATTTTCTAGTATTTTTTTATGTGGTATGTCCTAGGGGACCCCGTTAGGAGATTATCATTTATAGCATATTTTTTTACACACTTAGAATAATTTTCACTTAAAATGGACTAGTTCATATGAGATAAAATGCTAGTTATAACTTTTATTTTAAGGGATGAAGCTCTGAACCATTATACCATATTACATGGTTAGAGTTTATAATGCTACTCACACCATTATTATATGCCTAAATTTCACTTTGCATAACCACAATTAGTAAAAAGGATTCATTTTTACGATTTTAAGGTCTCCATATGTTGTTACTCACACTTAAAACATCAAACCATTGACAAAGATGATCATAACATTTATTACATAAAATTAACTTTGGGTCTATAAAGAACTTAAGCCCATCCCATCCTAAGGTGTGTTTGGATGGATATAATATGAGATGTATCTCATATTATGTCCCACATTATATCCACATCACTTTGTTTGGTAAATTAAACAATCTAATGTACATTGTAATCTGAAATTCATTATAATATGAAATTACGTTCGAAGTTTATTCACTGTAATGTGAGTTTATATAAATGTAATGTTAGATTACATCCTAAAACTTTTCTCCATCAACCACATAGTCTCAAAATTGAACATTCTTTTACTTTAACTATCCCGATAATCAAAATGAAGTAACAAAGGACAATGATCTGATCTCGTTTTCCGCTTATGGAATATATTGGTGTTTGGGAAGGATTAAGATCACATGCCCCACTCTATCTATCCCAGATCGTGTCTCACTATTGTGATCTCTACACGTGTACTTTGTGTAATTAATTGTGTGATTTTTTTCTTTCTAAAAATCTATTGTGATTGGTGAACCATATAAGGAAAATATTAAATCTAATGACATGTGTCAAGATTATAGCGGTGAGGCACGATTTGTGATATAAAGAGTGGGGCAAGAGATCTGCATCCGTTTGAGAAAGCCTCAAGCCAAGCCTCGTTCAATAGCCCCTGATCAATTTGTTCTCGTACTCTATCTTCTCCTGTTCTATCATTACACTCCATATTACAACACAATCAACAATGTATTCTAACATTACATTACGTAGCTCACATTACTTGTAATCTCACATTTTACGTAATCTCAAATTGCATTCATCCAAACGCCTCTAAAAGTTTAGTTAGTATATAAGGTGAAAATTTGTTATCTTGGAATTAGGGGAAAATTACTACGGAAACAAAAACCACATGGTACATGCTATGTAACATATTACGCAGCGCAAACAGGGCACATACCAATAATGCTTTCCGTAGTCCCAGAAACGTGACGGGGAGTTCACGGTCTGCCGAGCGGGTCCTTTAGGAACTCTTGTGAAGGATCAATCTACGAGAAATGGTCTCCACAGCAAAGCCTCTTTTATAACTTGTCTCTGGGATGGATCTCCGGAGTAAATTGATCACTTAAGTTCGGCACCTCCTTGTGGTGTAGGTGTTTCGGCCGAACCTCCTTGGTAAATAGGGAGAGGGATTTCTTTTGTCTCAACTAAAAGGGAGAAAGTGATGAACCCTAAAGAAATCCCTAACACTATCTATTTATAAGAGGTGGTGGTTTAAAACCCACCAAGGAAATTAACCCTATAGTTCGGCTGGCCACTAGTGACTTAAGGGGAGGCCCAATTTCGCGTATCTCATATAAATTGGGATTTAGGCCTAGCCCAAAATCCCTAATTTGACATTACCCAATTAACACTTAGGATGTTGGGTTTATATTAAAGGCTCCTATTACGATGGCCCATTCACCAAATGCCAACAGATCCCACTCACTGGGATGGGATGGTGCCTGTTAATATGTTGTCGATCAACACATCAACATTTATTCTTTGATCCATTCCTTTTCCCGAATTGTTCATACGGGGTTTGTTGTGCGACCGGCAGACACAACAGACATCGTGCTACTCATCGGTTAAAAGTGTTGTAGCGTCCGGGGAACGTTGATTCCCAACTTGTTATCAACCTGTTACTTCTTTGTGCCGCGATGTATCCCTGGTCAACTGTTATTATCCAATTGCCTAGTTTCGGTTGGCATTTGGTGAATGGGTCGCCGTAATAGGAGCCCTTTAATATAAGCCCAATATCCTAAGTGTAATTGGGTAATGTCACTCACATTAGGTATTTTGGACTGGGCTTAAATCCCAATTGATATGAGAGGCCCAAAATTGGGCCTCCCCCTTTACACATGGCTGGCCGAACTTGGGTTAATGATGGAATTAGGGATAGTTACTACGGATTAAAACATGTGTACATGCCAGGTAAACTAATCGCGCAGTGGAGAGGGGAACATACCAGTTTCAAGCTTTTCGTAGACCCAAGATCGTGACGGGGGTTCGCGGTCCGCCGGACGGCTCCTGTAAGGATTCATGTTAAGGAATCACCTACACGGAATGGTCTCCACAGCAAATCCTCTTTTCAATTCGTAAGAAGGATGGATCTCCGGGATAATTGCTCGAAGCAATTTGGCACCTCCTTGGCTCCCTAGGGATTTCGGCCAAACCTATGTATTTAGGGAGGAGGTATTTATTTTGTCTCAACACTTAGTTGGAATAGTTATTAACCCTGAATTAAACTCTAACACTCCCTATTTATAAGAGGAGGTGGGCAAAACCCACCTCAACCCTAATACATGTTTCAGCCGGCCTATGTTAGGTAAAGGGAAGGCCAAATTTTGGGCCTCTCATGTCAATTGGGATTTGGCCTAGCCTAAAATCCCTAATGTGACATTACCCAATTAACATCTAGGATGTTGGGCTTATATTAAAGGGCTCCTATTACGGCGGCCCATTCACCAAATGCCAACAGCTCCCACTCGTCGGAATGGGAGTGTGCCTGTTAATACGATCAACATTTATTCTTCGATCAAGTCTAGCTTCCAACTTTTCATACGAGGTTTGTCGTGCGGCCGCCACACACAACAGATATCGTGCTACTCATCGGTTAAGAATTTTGTAGCATCCGCGGAACGTTGATTCCCTACCTGTTACTTCTCTGTGCCGCACTGTATCCTTGGTCAACTGTTATTCTCAAATTGCCTAGTTTCCACATGGGAACACTTCTCCAAGGCATCCGTACAAGTATTCACAACCTTCAACTAATATCCGGTTGGTGGCCACCTGGTGAATACAAGAGTCGGAGAATTACAGGTGTACATGACCATCCCCATTGCTCATATCCTTAGTCAAACTCAACCGGTTCCCAAAACGTGGTCACTGAGCCTTTTTGTTCTGCACTGCGTTCGTACGCCTGGAAGCGAACATTGAGCCCAACCTTAGATATGAGTTATGAGTGGTAAGGATACTTCGGGTGCTCCTTCATTAAGAACCTGAGATCAGTCACATGCTCAAGGTGAAGAAGTTTGCGCCCATGAGAATCTCGGAAGATTCCACCTAGCACAACCGAGCCTGACCCTGTGGTCGAACGTGGCACACACAGTATGAAGTGCGCGTCGATAGCATAACCTGAACTTACATACTGTCATGAGGGGGAATGTCATATGCTATGAAATATTTTTATCTGGCCCAGAATGTAGTTTTCGATGCACATAGTTCATCACAGTGATCCGCAAAACAATGATCTTGTCGTGTTACCCCGAAACCAAATGATCGTTTTGCTTAACCAGGTTTATCTTTCAAAACATCGTGGTTCTTAGTCAGTCTTGACATGGTAGAGGTTCCCCCTCCTTTAAGACGACCGTGCCTGTGTGACGAGGCAAGGCCTACATTCGACATATTTTATTGGGAAGTTTTACACTCCAACGACTAGTTTATATACCGTAAATCTGATGTAATTCAGTCTTCATGAAGTCGTAAAATCATAAATTCAAATTTCAGTTATTTTATTTAAAAGTTCAAAATTGTATTGACACAATACAAGCCTCTTAAACCATACACAGTCCAAGCATTTTGACATGCTTTTTGAAAACTTCCCTGCGTAAAAGTTTTGTCAATGGGTCTGCAACCATACTCTCAGAGGATAAGTATTCTAGTGTGATATTTTTGTCTTCCACCATACTTTTCACATAATTATATTTAACGTTAATGCGTTTCGTCCTACTATGGTACTTTGAATTCTTAACTGCCGCTATTGCTGCTTGACTGTCAGAGTAAAACCTTAGAGGCTTAATTCCATCCTCGACGTCAAGCAGAGCAGTCAAGAGTCTCTTTGGCCAGACAACCTCCTGTGCATCCTTAGGGAGGGCTACGAATTCGGATTCTATCGTAGACAACGCGACACAAGATTGCTTCTTGCTCATCCATTAAATGATAGGTTTAGCAAGGAGCAATAATACTCCTGAGGTGGAATTACGATCATATGGATCGCCACCATGGTCGGCGTCACTGAACCCAGAAAATTCAAGCTTACTACCCTCATAGCACAGTCCGTAGTCGGCAGTACCTTTCAGATATCGAATAATTCATTTCATGGCTCGTAAATGCAGATATCCAGAGTCTAATTGGAAACATGCTACTAAGCCCACAACGTAACAGATATTTGGACGAGTGCATTGCATGGCGTACATCAGACGACCAACCATACTGAGGTACTTTGCACTTTTCATCTGTTCCCGCTCTGCCTGGTCTTTTGGGCCCTCACGCTTCGACAACGCGAACCCAAACGCTACTGGCATATCCATAGGTCTTCGAGATTGGACCTTCTCAACAATTTATTGATATAGGCTTCTTGAGAAATACATAGTTTGAGAGCAGCCCGATCCCTAGCAGTCTTAAAGCCTAGAATGTACGTGGCTTCTCCCATGTCCTTCATTTCGAATACAGATGCCATGCAGGACTTTGATTCAATCAAATAACTCACGCTGTTCACGGAAATCAGTATGTCATCGACGTATAACGTCAAGATAACTTACTTCGAATCAGAGGTCTTTGGGTACACGTAGGGATCCTCGTGAAGTTTACGAATCCGTTGTCAACGATTTCCTCGTGGAACCTGCGGTACCATTGCCGAGATGATTATTTAAGACCATAGATCAATCTTTGGAGATTACAAACTTTACGTTCGTTCCCAGGGGTTATGAAACCCTCTGGTTGCTCCATGTTGACCTCTTCCTTCAAGTTCCCATGAAGGAATGCACTCTTAACATCCATTTGGTGCAGCTCCAAATCGAGGCTAGCATCCAGGGCCAGAATGGCCCGGACTGTGGTTTAACTCACAGTCGGTGAGTATGTCTCATCAAAGTCCACTCCGAGGAGTTGGGTATATCCTTTCTCACCAAATCGAGCTTTGTAGCACTCAACATTTCCATCTGCAGTGAGTTTCAATTTAATAAGAACCCACTATGCCCCTATAGATATGCGGTTGGCAGCAAATCAACTAACGACCATACCGAAGTGGCTTTTATTGAGGCGATCTCTTCCTCCATTGATTTCCTCCATTCATTCGCCTGAGGTCCTTCCAAAGATTTTTTAACCATTAATGGTTCATCAATCAAAGTCAGGGTGAACAATTCACCCTTCTCGATGGGATACTTCTTTGGAGAAGTTCGGTGCCTCAGACTATGTCTATGCTCATTATTCCCATCTTGAAATTGAACTATACTCCCACTGGGAACAATGCTCCCACTAGGAACAACACTCCCACTAGGAACAAGGGCGTTGCTTGAACCTTCACCTACAACTTTCTTGGGCGACCTCTTGGTGTCGATATTCTACCTCCGAGATGAATAACACAGTTACTAGGACTAGGAATCAAGTTTGTTGTCCCACACCCACTGTTACCAGTAGGTAGTTGAGGAATTATAGGATTCTCATCCAACGGTTCAGCAACATGATGATCAGGTTCCACTTGATTCGTACCTGCAGCAACAGTGATCTGCGTGGTTGGATTGACTCCTCCCACTGGATTTATTATGAAAATGTCTCCATTTTCATTTACCATATCGTTCACTGGTGTTGCCGCCTCATATCTCCCACTCGAAGTAAGTGGGACCTAACTATCATCATCTTATTCTAGTTCAATTATGACTTCATTCGTTTTGATGTTACAAAGCTTAGGAAATTCGTTGTCAAGGAACGTAACATCTCTGGACTCATGTTCGACCACGCCACCATTCTCCTGAGCCGCCACAAACACGTATCCCTTATAGTTCTTGAAGTACCTTATAAAGATACTTTTCAGGCTTCTAGGTCCCAACTTGCCGAATCAGCTGTCGGTTTGATGCGTGTATGATGCGCAACCCCAAGGTCGCAGCCTGGTAAGATCAACAAGGTTTACTACATGAGTGGCAGTCAACAACGCATCATCATAGAAGGAAATCAGATGTTGAACTTGCGACATCATGGTTCTGACCATGATCATGAAGTGTGTGATTAAGATGCTCCGCCAATCTGATTCGTTAAAGGTGTATTAGGGATCGTCGTTTAACGGACAATGCCATTTTTCATTGCATACTCATATTTGAGGTTTTGTCCGCCTCAGTTTTTGCAGTAGGTTCTCATCTTTAGCTCGATTATAATTCTCCACGAGAAGTTACATGTGTAAGACACAAAATGGGTATTTATGCATATGAAAATATATTCGAGCTTCGATTCAAACACTTCACATTAAATTTGTACTTTGAATAGACGTGTCCTATCTATAGAAGGATATGCGCGCTACGCGCGTGACGCCAGGTGTTACCCATGGTGTAAACGTTTCGTTTTCAAAATTTAATTTAACCGGTTTCGCACATGTTCGTCGTTATGATTTATTTATTTTATGGAGTATTTAAAAATAAGGAATTTTAAATCTATTCGCGTTCAAAATACTAAATCGACGGTTTTATAACAATTATGATGAAATATGTTAATTGTTTCTTTTTACTCGACCAGTTGTCCTAATCCTTTGACCAGGCCGATAATTGATAAGTAAATTGTACTTCGAATTAAATGACAATCACTTTATTCAATAATTCCAAATCTTAAATAACAAAAATTCAAGAATAATAAGAACTATTAAAAGGACAATGATAAGGTTCCAGTGGTAAAGTAGAAACAAACAGAGAATTTAATAGTCTTGAACTTCTTGCCATTCCGAATCATCACACCTGGAAAGAATTCACAAGTGAATCACATCAGATAATTTGTGTTCAATAAAACGTTTTACGACTTTATATGGCAAACGAGGCGTACCTGAGACGCACTTACATCAACAGTGTTTGTCCCACCAGATCATCGTTTGTGGCCTCTGGGGTCAGGTTCAATCCACGATTTAAAAATATCATGGTAGACTTCCAACGATGTTCTTTGGTGATTCTTGAAGTTTGTCTCCCTTCTTCTCTTGTTACTGTGCCTGAAGAGTGTTAGGTTCTAAGACTTCGGTCAACGGGTTGTCGGTCTAAGGCTTATTCCTCACTGGTGAACTGATGGATTTAGAACTCTCGGGGCTAGTCGCTCTGATGCTTGTCCTTCTGTCCTCCTCCTTCTCTTCTCCACGTCACCCTGCAGTAGGGGCAATATCAAGCATGGAAGGGGGGGGGGTGGTGCTTGATGAACCCTCTCCGATGCTTAAGTAAGAACTTCGTTTTTAGAGAGATAAAGCTAGAGAGAAGTCAGAGCTAAATTGCACACTTAGCCAAGATGATCAAGTGAATGGTGGAAGGGTTGTATTTATAGGAAACGGTGTCATTAAGGTGGCTTAATGACATCGTTAACCTTTAAACACAATTAATTAGTCCTTGATCACATAATTAAAACCTTAAAGCATGGAGAGGTTGGCGGAAATAATTTAAGTACGGGAGTCGGGAAACGGTGCCAGGGCCCTTGGGGGCGGGGAGAAAATCCGACCCCCAAGGGTAGGGGTTGGGTGTGGCCACCCAACCCCTCCCTGGGGGAGATGGGTTGGCCAACCCTATCTCCCCTAGGGGAGATCGGGTTGGCCGACCTGATCTCCCCTAGGGGAGGTCGGGTATGGCCACCCGACCTCACCTAGGTGAGTTCGTCGCGCGGCCCGGACGAGTATTTTCGCCTCGTCCGGACCGTTGGCGTTTCGGCGGGGTGTTTGGGTCGAAGTTTCGATTTATAATCATTAACGGGGTGATCCAAATAAAACGATTCAGAAGTCAACGGGTTCAAATTGGGCGTATATCCATCACATTCCCCCGAGTCAACCAATGGCCTGACCCTTGATTGACTCTATTTTAGGATGGTATGACACGCGCAATTTGAAGCCGGGATTTTACCTTTTGTCGGAATCTTTACTTACCCATGGGTGTGTGTCTCTGACTCTGCCCCCTGTCTTATAAGATAGAGGAATTGCAAACGTCAGAATAGCACGGACATGTGTCCAAGCACGTGTCCTTCTGAGATGGAAATAATAAATCCAATACCGTCACGAGCTTATACTCGGAAAATATACGC
Source organism: Clarkia xantiana subsp. parviflora (assembly GCA_036873135.1). Taxonomy (NCBI): domain Eukaryota; kingdom Viridiplantae; phylum Streptophyta; class Magnoliopsida; order Myrtales; family Onagraceae; genus Clarkia; species Clarkia xantiana. The sequence continues at coordinate 8,898,511 of JAPTYO010000012.1, read as the reverse complement.
ATATGTGGGGAAAAATCTCGATTTTGGTCCAAGAATTTTTTCTAAGTATAGGATATTAAAAAACATGCCTATAGGATATTAATTTGGGTGGAAATATGCCTAACCATAGTCTAAGGGGGGGGGGGGGGGGGGGGGGTAAAGATGATAGTTTTCCCTTTAACCCTTAGATCTCTTCTAATTTTAAATGGAGGGTTGTGATTATGTCACTTTTAAAAAACCCTACACCTTTTCAAATATATAGAGGAGTAAAGAAATTATCTCACTTAGCCACCATTGTCATCTTTTCCTTTTTTCCTCACACTTGGAGGCCACGGGAGGAATTTTTGCACACCAAGGGAGGGGGACCGGCCATAATTCCAGCAAGGGCCAGAATTCCGGCCAGCAGCTCGGGCACGGAGGGACCAGCGGCGCGGGGCGGTGCGACGGAGGCGGGGTGATTCAGCCGCTCGGGGCGATGTGGCGTGGACCAGGACCAGGTGGGTACACCGCGGCGGACGACGGCGAGGCTGCCACGGGCGAAGGCGGCGCCTGGCCCGGCGAGGTCCGGCGAGGGCGAAGGGCAGCTCCGGCGCGGTGGAGGACAGCCTCCGGCGACGGTAGAATTTGATTTCCGGCGACCCCAAAGTTCGAATTCTGGACCCGTTTATCGAATCGGGTCGGGTTTTCCGAAGGTCCAATCCTTTTCCCTTTCATTACCGTACAAAATGTCGATACTTGAATTGCCAATTTTTTATCGCCGATGCTTGATTGCCGATTTTTGATCGAATGTGTGATTGCCGTAGATAGCCGTTGATTCGGGAAATATTTTTAGCCGTTTGAATCTTTCCCGCTTGAATTTGACGTTGTAATGCCATTTGCATGTTGCTTTCCATTGAGGGGCATGATCGTAATTTTGCTTGGGAATCGGTTTTTGATCCGAGCAAAATTGCCCGATTTTATCGTTGTAGTGTCCTTAGCATGTGTTCATTACCTTCGTTGGGTGCCTTTGAATCTTTGGTTGTTGCTTGTCGGGTGCCTGGGTATGTCCGGATTTTTCGGAGATCTTCTTATCCTAACACCTGTCAAACTCGTGGTGGTGCCCCCGTACACAAACTTGGCAGAGGCGCTATATCCTTCGAAGGATGAGTAAGTTTTTCTTTCCCTCTATTAGTCGCGTTACTTTCTTTCCTGGCATTAGTTCGGAGTCGGATTCTGAGTCGGATACTGAGCCGTGGTATTGGTCGGAGCCTGATTCGAGCTTGGAATTTCTCACTGCCTTTGATTTAGGTCTCGCTGCTTTATCGGAGAACTATTTGACTAGGTCCGACTATAATGAGCATGTCACCTTAGGCGACATTTGTCCTTTAGACGAGCCTTTGTACCCCTTCCTCCCTTCTTTGGGAAACACTCGCCAGACAGTGATAGAGCCTCCCAGGGGGAAGGTTGTTGTCTATCCTTCCCAGATTCGGTTTGGGTTACGCCTGCCTTGTTGCGATGAGCTCGTAGAATTGAGTAGATTCTTTAGGATCTCCCCTCTGAACCTTGCCCCCAGTGCTATTCGCGTCTGGGTGGGTTTCCGGGTGCTATGTCAGTTGTACTCCTGGAAGTACTCTTTGGTCTTGTTCCGGTGCTTCTTCCAATTTCAGTATCAGAAGAAGGTAGGCTTTGCGAGTTTCGTGAATCGCTATCCTTCCCTCAAAGATTCCCGATTTGCTGATTTCGGGTTGAGCGGGGTTGAGTGGAATACTTCTCTTCGTTTCGTGGTTCGGAGCGATAATTCGGCGAGTCATTGGGCCAAACACTACTTCTTTATCACGGATCGATACGTTACCTGGTCGGTTCTGAATGAAGACCGATCGGACGGTTGGCCTGCTTTTGGGGAGTTCTCTTCTGTGGACTTGGAGACCATGAAGACTATCTACGAGAGCCACAAGACCCAGTCTTACTGCCCTGTGTCCTTGGTGACCGAGACGGACCTCTATGAGGCAGGGATTAGTTTGACTCCTCTCTCCGGGGATTCGGTATGCCACTTAGTCTTCTCATCTATATTTATTTTCTGTTTTTCCCTTGTAGGTTTGTTTCATGGGAAAACGTATAACGTGCAGGCAGTACCAGTTGATTTGAGCAAGAGGAGGGCTCCCTCCAGCTCTACTCCGAAGAAGTCCCCTATGCCTGGGAAGACTGCTGGGGCCTCTGGTATATTTCTTTCTTTCTCTTCTTATGGTATACTTGTGTTTTTTCTCATGTTGTTTTCCATGTGTTGTTAGGGCGCTCTCCCTTGGTTACCGAGAGAGTCGTGTCTGTGGGCAAGGGCTCTGGACCTTCTAAGTCCAAGTCACGGAGGTCCGACTTTGAGGCCGGGGCCTCGGCTGTCAAGAAGAAGAAGGTTGCAGATCCCCTCCCCCTGGTGTTCGTCCCCCAACCCTGTCTCGCGACAAAGAGATAGTGGTCGAAGAGGCGCCTTCCCGTGCTGATAAAGGGAAGCGGCCTGCTGGTGATGGTGGGGTGGTCACTGATTCTCCATCTCCTGCCCCCCAGCCGAGGGCACGATCTTCAGGTTCGTTTTATCTCTATGTCATTGATGCTTCTATGCTTGTATTTCTCTTTACTTTGCTTTCTTTGCATAGGTGGGCCTCCGGCTTTGAGTCGAAAGGATTTTACGCGCCTTACTGACGAGGATATTGTGGGAGCTGAGTGGACTCCCTTTGCTGGATTGAAGGAGTTCCACTTTGACAGCGGTTCCTCCTTGCGCACCCCGGAGGTTGGCATTCGGGTACTTTGCGGTGTCATCGCTCCTGGTGATCGTGTTCCTCAGCCTAAGTCCCCTAAGGAGACCCGGCACTTCATCCAGGGGGTGTTATCCCGCTATGTTCCTGTGAGTAGTGTTTCTCTTCCTTTTCTACTTTCATGTGATTTCTTGCTAAGTCAATTACCCCTTGTTGATTTTTCAGGGTATGTCCGACATGGTGAATATGTCGTCTCTTGCGCTTGAGCTGTCAGATGAGAAGAAGGCCCTTGAGGATAACCAGGTGTCCTTGAAGGCGGAGCTTGCTACTGCCGCTGAGAAGGCTCGCTTGTCTGACTTGCAGATGCAGGAGCTTAGGGACCAGGTAGCTCTACTTGAGAATACCGTGGGTAGTTTGCGCCGTGAGGCTGATGTTACATCGTCACTCCATGCTGAGGAGTTGACGAAGCTTGAGGCGAGGTGCCGGGCGGAGGAGAGAGCTGTTGCAGTAGCTGAGTACAAAGCTTCCCCTGCCTTTACTGCTGATTACAGCGTTCGGTTGAACTAGGAGATGAACCAGTTCGGAGAGTACCTTGTCGATCACATCTTCCGTATTGATCCCCAGTTTCCCGTCAATGATCTGGGTGACTTTGGGCCATATGCTGCTGGCTATATGGCCGTTCTTAGGGGTCAAGCTACCGTTGCTGTTGAGCATGCCTCTGCACAGGTGGATGCTATACCCGTGAATGTCGATAGTTCAGGCTCTTCCTCTTCTTCTTCGAGCTCTGTTAGTGGTTCTTCAACAGAGGGTCAGGACCGTGAAGACTCTCCAGCAGGTTCTGGTTGATATGTTGATATCTCTTTATCCTTGTACATATGACTTTACCTTTCCTCCCCTTTAATGGGTTGAGTGTGTCTCCCCTTGATGGGTCGAGTTCATTTTGGGATTGCTATACTTGGGATGTTTTGTTACTTTCCTTCTTTGCATGGTTATGTTGGCGGTGTGTGGAACACCTGCCTTTGGTTGTGGTATGCATGGTGTGTGGAACACCTGCCTTTTGATGGGTACTTCATATGCTTCTGTATATATTCCTTTGATCATGGACTCTTCCTTTCCTTGTGCTTTCCTTTACTTATCTTTCTTTTGTGTTTTCCTTCACATCATACCTGCTATCTCATCAAGAAAAAACATTATGTGTTCTTCGTACAACTTTGCTTTGCAATTATTTTCTCATGGAATCCTTCTTAGTATGGTGCAATGATCTCTTCTGATACCCTTTAAATTGTATATGTGGTACTGTTAGACCAAAGATACGCTCTTGGTGGGCGTCGAATCTGTTCACGAGACAGGCTCTCGGAGGGCACTTAACGTTTCACAGGATAGGCTCCCGGAGGGCGCAAGTTAGACCAAAGATACGCTCATGGTGGGCGTCGAATCTGGTAGTTTGAAATCTACCTCAAGATACGCTCTTGGGGGCGTCGAATCTGGTAGTTTGAAATCTACCTCAAGATACGCTCTTGGGGGCGTCGAATCTGGTATTTTGAAATCTACCTCAAGATATGCTCTTGGGGATGTCGAAGGTCGTAGTTTTTAGAAACCACTCTCAAGATACGCTCTTGGGGGCATCGAAGGTCGTAGTTTTTATAAACCACTCTCAAGATACGCTCTTGGGGGCGTCGAAGTTCGTAGTTTTAGAAACCACTCTCAAGATACGCTCTTGGGTGCGTCGAAGTTCGTAGTTTTTAGAAACCACTCTCAAGATACGCTCTTGGGGGCGTCGATGTTCGTAGTATGAAAACTACTCTCAAGATACGCTCTTGGGTGCGTTGATGTTCGTAGTATGAAAACTACTCTCAAGATACGCTCTTGGGGGCGTTGAAGGTCGTAGTATGAAAACTACTCTCAAGATACGCACTTGGGGGCGTTGAGGGTGTTGTTTGACTTAGAAGTCATATCTGTGTAAGGATAAAATAATGATTATATCACCACCTTCTTTGAAAGATACATTTGAGTAACTTCTACTTCATTAGGAGCATTCATGCTTTATGTACATTTGGGGTGCCTTGGATGGATCAAGACACCCTTTAGTGGAAATCAAAGATAGTTGTAGAGTCGGAGTAACTTCTTGAGTTCTCCTTCTCAAAAGTTGTTTTTAGAAAACTTAAAATGCTTGAACATGCAAAGTGCTGAATATTAAACTAAGGATATGGGGTGGTGAGTGTGTCTGTTGCCACGTACTCCTTTAGGCCTCCTTTGTAAATCATCTCTTCCACTTCTATCTTCAACACCATGCAATCATTGGTTTGATGCCCCCATGTCCCATGGTACTCACACCAACTCTGTGCATCTCATCCTAAGAAGGCCTTGCCCTCCTCCTTGCATTTTGGTAGCTCTTCTTTGAGGTACTCCTAAAAAATTTCTTCTATCTTTGCCGTGAGGGGTGTGAATTTGAAGTTTACACCTCCTTCCAGTGTGTCAGTCTGTCTTCCTTCTTCAAGGACTCCTTCGCATTGCCCTATCTCTTTTGCGAATGCCCTGTCTAGTCTCTCTTTGAGCTCCCTCATTGTGCTTGTCATGACCACCTCATAGAGCCCTCCATATGCTTCAATTGAGGTTGGATGCATGTTTCTAAGGAAGGCCCTTACGGCCTCTCTTCTTGTGATGTCCATGCTTGCACCGTAGCTGAAGAATCTCCCAAAGTAGCTTGATATGGACTCCTTTGGCATTTGCTTGATGTCGTCTATATATCGGAAACCCTTTTCAATGGAGTCCCTTGTTCTCTTTCCTTCTGCATTCTCTGGCTGCCAAGGTATGCTTGTTACCCTTACAGCCTTACTTCTTTGCTTCTTCTTAGCTAGTCCTTGAAAGAACTGCTTACTCAGGCGGAGTGTAACTCCCTTTTTCATCTTTCCCTGCCTTAGCCTTTTCATCACCTTCTCTTTGTCTTGGATGGCCCCAGTCATGACCATAGCCACTGCGTCTGACTTGTGTAATCCACGTCTCATGGAGTTGACGTAGCACTGCCTTGCAGTGCGTTGATCACCCAAGACTTCCCCAATTCCGTTTTCGGTGATATACTTCAGCTTCTGATGCACGGTAGATGGCACAATTTCATATGGATTTATGGTTGTTCTTCCTAAGATCCCGTTGTAGGCTCCCAGGCTTTCAACCACCATGAAGTTGACGTTCACTCTTAGCTGTGTCCATCCCTGGCCCATGGTCACTGGCAGGGTTATCATTCCTAGGGGATAACTTGTTGCCCCTGAGAAGCCAACCTGAGGGAAGTTGACTGGTTTGATGTCCGCCTTTGTTTTTCCTATCTCTTCCAGGACCCTTAGGCTTAGGAGGTCTGCGGAGCTGCCTCCATCTACCAGTATCCTTTTTACATCGAAGTTATCAATGTCCATCGTGATGACTAAAGCATCATCATGCGGGAAGACAATATGACTCTTGTCCTTTTCTGAAAACTCAATCTTCACCTCCTCTCCTTCTCGTGGTCTCTTTCTCCACTTTGGCACTGAGCTCAGCTTGGATGCATAAACCTCCCTTGCATTGGTTGTTGGGCCACCCGATGCCACTCCTCCATGTATCATGTTTATAGTCCCCCTCTTGTTAGGTGGGGGATTATAATCTACCTTGTCTTTGCCTTTATCCATGTACGATGGCCCTAGTTGTGTTATTGCCACCGTGATCAACAAACTGTTTTAGCTCTCCTCTTTGGATGATATTGTTGATACTTAGCTTCAAGCTAAAGCATTCGTTTGTATCATGCCCATATGCCTCATGATTATCACACCATCTATCCTTGTGTGTCCCTACCATTGGGGCTCTCCATCTTCCGGGGGGCGACCATAATTTCTGATTTCTCATCTCTCTCAGGACCACTGCTGGGGTGGTGTTCAATGGTATGAACTTGATAACATTTATTTCCCTAGCTTTCAATGGCTCACCCATCTGATTTCTTTGGTGAGGCGGACGCCATTCTTGTTGCCTTATGGGTTGAGGTGCCTGAGGTGGCTTTCCCTTATTCTACTTTGTGTTGTCCTCCTTTGCTGCCTGAATCTTGGCTTTCTTACTCACTCTGTGCCTCTCTAGGTCTATGTGAGTTTTCACTCGCCCTGCCAACTCCTCTAAGGTGCTTGCAGGTTTTTTGGCCATCTTCTCTGCCAATGTGGACCCGAAGCGGCCAAGGTTTCTTATGAAGGCTCTTATTATTTCACCCTCGGTGATGTCGCCTTGTATGTCTGCTATGTTCTGGTTGAACCTTGTGTAGTAATCAGCCAAAGATTCATCATTCTCTTGCTTCACATCATCTAAGGAGCCTGTACCTTTGAGCAGCTTCCTTTCTCCTAGGTATCTCTGAAGAATCTTCGCCTTTAGTTGTGCCCATGAGTGGATGCTCTCAGTGGGTAGGCTGAAAAACCAATGTGACGCCACCCCTGATAGGGTGTTTGGAAATAAGAGTGCCTTGTAGCGGTCATCAGTTGTTCTCCCGAATAGAGAGGCTTCATGCTGCTGGATGTGCTCTAAAGGGTCTCCCTTGCCATTGTATTTTTCTATCTGTATTGTATGCAAGGAGTCTGGCACTTTGTTCATTTCCAACTCTCTCGTGAAGGGGTGGTTTGTGTTGTCACTCAGGCAGTGCAATCTGTTCCTCTTGGACTCACTCATCTTTCTTACTATCATGGCTTCTATCTCCTCTAGGGTAATCATCACCGGCGTTGGAGTATAGTCTCTCTGATATCCTCAATAATTATAAACTGGGCTTACTGGGATCCCTTGTCCGTGCTGGTACGGACTATAGGCGTATCCCTGATATCCCTGTTGGGGTACTTGGTGGAATTCCTGCCTCCTTGGAGGTCTTGCCTGTCTATCTGCCCCCAGCGGGGTGTATGCCCTGGCATCATGCTGTGTCTGTTGCTGCCTTGGAGGCACAAACTGCTGCCTTCCCTCTGGGGGTGGCCTTTGGTTATCTCTCCTTTGTTCTTCTCGCTGCCCTGTTGGAGGGTGCGAGTGGTGTTCTTCTTCTGGGACTTGTTCTTCCTCATGAACTTCTTCTTCTTCATGCTGGTGTTGCCTTCCCTGTCTGTTCCTCAGAGTCTCTCTATAGGCTAGCAGCTCATCCAATGCGCTCATCAACCCCGGAGTCACTGTCTGTGCTCCTTGCGAGTATACGGGCCTTGTGTTGGTTGTGTGTGCGCGATTGTCGTTCCTTTGAGCCGGCATTCCATATGGATACCCTTGAGGTTGTGCCTCATAGAAGTACCCCTGAGGAGGTGCCGTGTATTGGGATGGCTCTCCTTGTTGTCCCCCCTGTCTCTGTGGCCTCCTAGCCAATGGAGTTGAGGCTGTGGAAGACTCAGCCCCAGCTAGGCGTGAAGGTCCTCCTTCCTGATTGTTAGGCTGGGGTGCCTGTGGGGCTACCTGAGGCTCTGGGTGTACAGGCTGTTTCCCTGGGTTAGGCTGCCTTGCTGGAGGTATAGGCTGTCTCTCTTGCCTATTGCCCACAGGTGGGCGATTATGTCTAGACGCTAAGCTATTCGTCATCGCTCTCGTGATTGCCAGGCTTTCTGTTCGAAGCCCACGGACGGCGCCAAGTGTTAGGTTCTAAGCCTTCGGTCAACGGGTTGTCGGTCTAAGGCTTATTCCTCACTGGTGAACTGACGGATTTAGAACTCTCGGGGCTATTCGCTCTGATGCTTGTCCTTCTGTCCTCCTCCTTCTCTTCTCCACGTCACCCTGCAGCAGGAGCAATATCAAGCACGGAGGGGGGGGGGGGGTGGTGCTTGATGAACCCTCTCCGATGCTTAAGTCAGAACTTCGTTTTTAGAGAGATAAATCTAGAGAGAAGTCAGAGCTAAATTGCACACTTAGCCAAGATGATCAAATGAATGTTGGAAGGGTTGTATTTATAGGCAACGGTGTGATTAAGGTGGCTTAATGACATCGTTAACCTTTAAACACAATTAATTAGTCCTTGATCACATAATTAAAACCTTAAAGCATGGAGAGGTTGGCGGAAATAATCTAAGTGCGGGAGTCGGGAAACGGTGCCAGGGCCCTTGGGGGCAGGGAGAAAATCCGACCCCCAAGGGTAGGGGTTGGGTGTGGCCACCTAACCCCTCCCTGGGGGAGATGGGTTGGCCGACCCTATCTCCCCTAGGGGAGATCGGCTTGGCCGACCCTATCTCCCCTAGGGGAGGTCGGGTTTGCCTACCCGATCTCCCCTAGGGGAGGTCGGGTATGGCCACCCGACGTCACCTAGGTGAGTTCGTCGCGCGGCCCGGACGAGTATTTTCGCCTCGTCCGGACCGTTGGCGTTTCGGCGGGGTGTTTGGGTCGAAGTTTCGATTTATAATCATTAATGGGGTGATCAAAATAAAACAATTCGGAAGTCAACGGGTTCAAATTGGGCGTATATCCATCAAAGAGACCCTATGTTATACTCAACTGATTCAATTAAGTAAGTGAGTCATTCATTGTCAGCAAGCCAAGAGAGAGGATACCTCTTCAGAATCATGAATATTCTCTCCCATACAGACCTTTCATCAAAAAGATCTCAAGCGGCTATCATGCCGGTATCCATGGACAGAAGCGCATCATATTCAACCAAGACATTTCTGGCTTCAGCGGCCCTGCCTTCACTGAAGCAGGGGCGAAGGGAACACCAATGTTGTAATGCACTATAGTTGTCTTTGAAGTCTTCTGCAATCTCATGATTGAGAGTTGAGAGAATCACCATTGTTGCTTCCATATCATCATAGAACCTCTTCCCTTGGCTTCGATACGGATTACCATATTCATCCGTCATTGTTCTTTCAGCTTTCGCATCGATACAATGATAAATGTCTCTTGCATCGAGGAGATCATTTACATATACACTCCAAGCATTGTAGTTCATGTTGGGTCTGGGATGAACTAGGGTCGTGGGGACGCGTTTGTTCGTATGGTTGTGCGGGCTTTTTGGGCTGTAACCCTTCGTCGGGAAGAGGTTGGGCCACTGGCGAGTGTTCGGTTGATTCCCGTGGAGGTCTGTGTCTCGGTACGGCTGTGTCTCTGTGAGGCTGTGTCTCAAACGTCGGTTCCTGCACGAAGGACCAATGCTAGCACGGAGAGGGGGGGTGGTGCTAGCGGAGCCCTCTCCGATGCTTAAGTCACTATAATGGCAAAAAGGTAGTTTCTAGAGAGAGAGAATTTCTAGAGAGAAGTCAGAGCTCAAAATACCAAAGTTGGGCAAATGAGAGAATGTGTCAAAATGGGTGGTCAAGGCCTCCTATTTATAGGCTTCCTTGGGACCGGACCCGGTTTTAAAGCGGTTTGACGACGGTTCAAGAAAACAAGCGGTAACCGTTATCCATATTGGTAATGCGCGAACTTGACTTCTCTACGCGTAACGGTAATCGCGGATACGGTAATCGCGCGATACTCGAAATGCAATCCGGGGGTCCGGTCCGGACGTGCGTAACGCACTTCCGGACCGTTTTGACCCGTTAGGAGACGTTTTTAAACCGAGATGTAATTTTGACGTGTTTGCGAGGCCCGAAATGAAATACGAACCCGAATTGGACATATATCCATCACTTGCCCCCGAGTCAAGTAACGGTTTAGAACCTTTCTTGACTCTATTTTTAAGTTAGGATACGTGTCCAATTTGAGTTTGACGCTAACCTTTCGGTTTCGATCGTTGGTTGGACGTAGATATCTTGATTTCGTCCGTCCTTTGATTTTTCCGACCGAATGACTTTGTTTCCTGTCATCACGGTTAGTGCAATAGGGAATGCATATGCGTAACGTGCAAGTACGATTACCGTCGGGGATATGGACAATTGGTAATACACCATGGGAACATGCCTCTATCAACATGTATGCATAAGTAATGGACATGGCAATATCGTAATTACGCAATGCAAGAAATAAAAACCGTATGCTTCTAAAATGACTTAGTGATTACCGAAATATGAAACATGCGATATGGAATCATACGCGTATGGTGACAAGTTTGATACGTGCAATGTCAAAGTAATCATGTATGTAGAGATAAATACTTAGAGGAGGGCGGAGTATACCGTAAGTATTTGTAGATGTATTACTCCTTTGATCCTTATCACCGATGAGTCTCTTGGAAGTAGTCACTTGTTGCTTAAAGGAATATTTCCTTAAGTGTTGTCGTATTTGCTCTTCGCGGTTCGTCATATTAGTTGCGTTGCTTGCATGATAGTTTCTTGAGATGTTGATCCTTTTTACCGCACGTACCAACTTTGCTATGTGCGTTGACTTTTGCTATGTGCGTTGACTTTTGATACGCGCGTTGACTTTTGATACGCGCGATGGCGTTAACGGTTGAGCGTCAGGTATAGACTGTTGGTTATTGCCTGCAAGTATGCTAAAACACTTAGAAAATATTTAAACGATATCTAATGCTTGTAACCATAGATGTCGTCGTATGAGCTTTGTCGATGAGCGTCGTAGGTGTGCTTAGGGGGCATAGCTACTTGTTGTATGCAATCCATCTTTGTCGACATGTATGTGCGTACATGGAAACACTTAGAAAATATTTTCTCCTTGTCGACATGCATCCTTGTCGACATGTATGTACGTACATGGACACACTTAGAAAATATTCTCTCCTTGTCGACATGCATCCTTGTCGACATGTATTTACGTACATGGAAACACTTAGAAAATATTTTCTCCTTGTCGACATGCATCCTTGTCGACATGTATGTACGTACATGGAAACACTTAGAAAATATTTTCTCCTTGTCGACATGCATCCTTGTCGACATGTATGTACGTACAAGGAAACACTTAGAAAATATTTTCTCCTTGTCGACATGCATCCTTGTCGACATGTATGTACGTACATGGAAACGCTTAGAAAATTTTTTCTCCTTGTCGACATGTATGTACGTACATGGAAACGCTTAGAAAATGTTTTCTCCTTGTCGACATGCATCCTTGTCGACATGTATGTACGTACATGGAAACACTTAGAAAATATTTTCTCCTTGTCGACATGTATGTACGTACATGGAAACACTTAGAAAATATTCTCCCCTTGTCGACATGCATCCTTGTCGACATGTATGTACGTACATGGAAACATTTAGAAAATATTTTCTCCTCGTCGACATGCATCCTTGTCGACATGTATGTACGTACATGGAAACATTTAGAAAATATTTTCTCCTCGTCGACATGCATCCTTGTCGACATGTATGTACGTACATGGAGTCACTTAGAAAATATTTTCTCCTTGTCGACATGCATCTTTGTCGACATGTATGTACGTACATGGAAACACTTAGAAAATATTTTCTCCTTGTCGACATGTATCCCTGTCGACATGTATGTACGTACATGGAAACACTTAGAAAATATTTTCTCCTTGTCGACATGTATCCATGTCGACATGTATGTACTTACATTATGTGTGCGTATTTGCCCCCGCACTTAGAATCTTTTCGCCATCTCTGGCTATGTATGCCGTATCCGTATGCTTGATGCGAACACAGGTTATATGCCAACTTCTGATAATATGCTGACACGTGGTTGTATGCCGACAGCTTGCAATATGCTGACTGTCATCCTGAGTCAAGTACTTAGAAAATATTCCACCATTGTAATTTTGTATGCTGCGAGTATGCGCTCAGTGTTGGCACGCAAGGTTAATGTGTTGAAGAGGTTGCCCCCCTCGCATGATGCTTGTTACTTGTTGCCCGAAGACTAATAAGTCTTGTACGTACGTGGTTGTCTCACATGGAGCGTCTGTTGCATAAGTGCTTGAATAAGTGTTGGTGCGTGTTTGCGCACTGGCTGGATTGTTGATAGCATTTTCCAGGATATCAGATCTTGCTGTCCTCTTGTCAGAATTAGTCTTCCCACGGTTGTTACCATGAGAGAGTCCACTATCTCCATCTTGATGGGAAAAAGCTTGTCTTTGCGGATAGCTGATGTGTATAGAAATCCATTTGTTGAGAGGAATGTTCATACAAGTGCCCCCGCTACTCTAGAGTCTTTGGGCACGGTCGCGGTGAAAGGCTTGTGAGTAAGACGTCCTATTGTATCTTCTTTGAACTTGTTAATTTTCCAAGTTATCGCTGGCTTGCAGTTTCTGTTTTTAGCATAATTCTCGAAAGATCCGACGCAGGGGCGCGTTCCTCGAGCGATTCTTAGTTCTTTATGCTGAGCATTGTTGGATCACGGTGGAACTCCGGTACGGATCTTGACGGCAATCCTAGCTCCTTTGCTCCACGTAACCCTGCAAGAAGGGATAGACCGGGCGGTGACCCAGAATCCCTCTCCGATGCTTAAATGAGTCTCTCGTATGACTGGCAAGCAATAATATCGAAAGTATATTGAACTCAACGTAAGTCTTTCTGAGGTGATCTCCTGCCCTTTTATAGGCAGAGAGATGCCTCAGGTACCTGGCGAACCGTTAGGGGTGGTTAGCCCGTATCCCATATATCTCGGAGGTGATCCCGTCTATCTAGACCATGATCTCGCGTATCTTAGCCATGCCCCGCGTATCTCGGCCACGCTCCGTGTATCTTAACCACGTTCCGCGTATCTCGGCCACGCCCGCATATCTTGGCCTTATCCTCTGATACCGAGTCCCGACTCCCGTCGGGGACTTCAGAGTTATCTCGTTGTGTCATCGCTCGGGGCCCCTCGTCATCGTGACAGGGCCTATCATTCTCAGGGATTCATCATCGGGGCCTACTTAAAGGCTTCTCATCGGGAGCCTCTAGCTCAACTGTCGGGACCGACTCTGTCGGGACCTTATTTCGTCGGGACTCCCTTCGTCGGGACCCTTCTCCAAAGTCATCTTGACCTTTACTCTGGGCCTGGTGGGCCTGTTTGCCGTTTCCTCGCCGTTAAAGGGCCTGACGGATATAGTCGGACCCATCATTTGCCCCCAAGACATGAGGGACTTTTAGTTCGTCATGTCTTCCAACTCCCGATTTTCCAATACTAGAGTCGGGGATCTGTTCCTTGGTTCAGTTACTTAATTTATCAGTCTTCTCCTCCACGTTTCCTCAGGGTTTTGTAGATAACTGCTATACCCCAAGGGTCTCTTCGGTTTCCTAGTGCATTAAATGCAGCAGATAATGGAGTGACGTTTTCGACCCACGTGCCTGATTTTTCGCGTCTGTCCTTTTCTGAAAAGTGATTTTCAGGCCGTTTCATCATTACTGTTAAGTTATGAGATCTCGGTCAACGGGGTATCGGCCTTGATCTCACTCCTTACGGGGGATGTGTGCGATTCGGTCTTCTCGGGTCGTCTTGCCTTTATCTCTGTCCTTCTTCCTTTCCTTCTCTTCTTCTCTCCCTTCACCCTGCAAAAGGGGCAATACCAGACACGGAGGAGGGGGGGGTGGTGCCTGGTGAACCCTCTCCGATGCCTAAGTCAGAATTATATTTCTAGAGAGATAAAGCTAGAGAGATGTCAGAGCTAAAATGTCCAATTAGCCAAGATGATCAAATGAGTTATGAAGGTGGGGTATTTATAGGCAACGGTGTCATTAAGGTGGCTTAATGACATCGTTAACCTCTAAACACAATTAATTAACCTTTAAGTATATAATTAAGACCTTAGGATTCGGAGGAGGTAGGCAGACTGGACTGAGCATGGGCGTCTGAGAGGGGTGTCGGGACCCTTGGGGGGGAGGAATCCGACCTCCAAGGGTAGGGGTTGGGTGAGGGCACCCAACCCCTCCTAGGGAGGGTGGGGTTGGCTAACCCCATCCCTCCTAGGAGGGATCGGGTCAGCCGACCCGATCTCTCCTAGGAGAGATCGGGTTGGCCAACCCGATCTCTCCTAGGAGAGATCGGGTTGGCCGACCCGATCTCTCCTAGGAGAGATCGGGTCGGCTGACCCGATCTCTCCTAGGAGAGATCGGGTTGGTCCACCCGATCTCCCCTAGGGGAGATCGGGTTGGCTGACCCGATCTCCCCTAGGGGAGGTCGGGTGTGGCCACCCAACCTCACCTAGGTGAGTCCTTCGTTGCCGGACGGGCGCTTCGGCCCCGTCCGAGCCGTTGGTGTTCTCGCGGAGTGTCCGGGTTGAAGTTTCGATTTGCAATCATAAATGGGACGATAAAAATACAACGGTTCGGAAGTCAACGGGTTCAAATTGGGCGTATATCCATCACATGCCCCCGAGTCAACCAATGGCCTAACCCTTGATTGACTCTATTTCAGGATGGTATAATACGCGCAATTTGAAACCGGGGTTTTACCTTCTTTGTCTGAATGCTTGCTTACCCTTAGATACGTGCCTCTGACCCTGCCCCCTGTCTAATGAGATAGAGGAATTGTAAACGTCAGAGTAGTACGGACGTGTGCCTAGGCACGCGTCCGCCTGAGGTGGGAGTGATAAACTTATCTCTGCTACAGGTGTATACTCGAAAAATACAAACTTGCACCGGGGTGTGATACGAATGCAACCAAGTAATCTACACTTCCAATTCATGCCGGGATTTCGTCTAAGTGAGGAAAAATTAGTTTTGGCCAAAAATTTTCCTAAGTATGAAATGCTCAAAAATAAAACTAACTTGATAATTCCTCTAAGTATGAGAATATACTTAGCTATAGGTGATAGGGATAAAAAAGATGATCTTTTCTTGGCCCTTAGATTTTACTTAAGGCTAGATGGATGGTGGTGATTAAAACCCCTAAAAAACCCTATCATCCTTTTAACATAAAAGAGGGGAGTTAGAGAAATACCTCCAATAGTCACCCTAGCCACCATAGCCACCATCTTTCTTTTTCCACTCACCCTTGGAGAGCAAGGCAAGTTTGAGAGCACCCCCAAGGTTAGGGCCGGCCAAAATTCCGGTGAGCACCTAAAATTCCGGCCAGCCATTCCGGTGGGAGGGAACCACCAGCACGGACGGAGCCGGCTAGCAGGTCGACGGCTTGAGGCGGCGGTGTGGAGGTGGCAGCTGCTTGGCCGACGACGACAACGGCGGCGTGGCACTGGACGGACGGCTGCGATCGACGACAGACCCGCCTCTGACGGCGACGACACCAAGTCCGGCGGAGGTTGTCAACGGCGAAGGGCTACAGCTCCGGCGCGACGTGCGAGGCTCTCCGGCGACGACGGGGCAAGCGAAATCACCTCCGGCGGCGGCATGGCTCCAATTCCGGCGAGGGACTGATTTTCGGGCGTCTTCAAATTCGAAATCCGGGCCCATTTACCATATCGGGTCGGGTTTTCCGAAGGTCCGCTCTTTTCCTTTTCGTTGCCGTACCAAATGTCGATTTTTGAATCGTTGATATTTGATTGCCGATGCTTGATTGCCGATTGTTTGATTGCCGATGCTTGATTGCCGATGTTTGGTTGCCGATGTTTGATTAAATGGGATTGTCGTAGATAGCCGTTGGTAGTTGTGGATTTTGGGGAAAACGTTTGCCGGTCGTCCGGATGTGGTTTCTTGTCCGATTGGGTTATTCCGGTCTTGAATTTGATGTCGTGCCGTCATTGGAGTGTTAATCTTTGTTGGAGGGTATAATGGTAATTTTTTCCAAAACCCGACCTTAGGCTTGGACAAAATTATTTGACTTGGTCGTTGTGGCGTTCTTGACTTGTGCTGACTATCTTTGCCGGGTGTCTTTGGATCTTTGATTGTTGTCGTTGATCGGGTGTCAGAGTATCTCCGGTTCTTCGGAAATTTCTCTTATCCTGATATCCGTCGTGTCGTGGCAGGTACTATACTCTTGGTGGTGTCCACGTACGCAGACCCTTCAGAGACGCCGTATTCTCCGAAGGATGAGTGAGTTCCCTTTTTCTCTTCCTTTTCAGTCGCGTTGCTTCCTTTTCTGTTGCTAGCTTAGTACCGTGGCCTTCATTGGGGTGTTAGTTGAAATTTGATTCATGCTTTGGGGGTTTTCTGCCACCTTTGCCTTAGGTCTTGCTATCCTGTCAGAGAACCTTCTTACTAGGTCCGATTACAACGAACATGTCACTCTAGGGAACATCTGTCCCCTAGATGAGCCTCTGTATCCTTTTCTCCCCTCCTTGGGGAACACTCGAGCGACGGTGACGGAGCCTCCGATAGGGACGGTCGCCGTATACCCTTCTCAGATCCGATTCGGGCTGAGACTGCCTTACTGTGACGAGCTTATAGAGTTGAGCAGGTTCTTCAGGATTTCTCCTGTGAACCTTGCCCCCAGTGCCCTCCGCGTCTGGGTGGGCTTCCGGGTATTGTGCCATTGGTACTCCTGGAAGTACTCTCTCACTCTATTCCGATGCTTCTATCGGTTTCAGTACCGGACGAGGGTGGGGTTTGCGAGTTTTGTAACTCGCCATCCGAGCTTCAAAGATCCCCGATTCTCTGATTTCGGGTTGAGTGGGATCGAATGGGATACCTCCCTCCGCTTTGTGACCCAGAGTGACAATTCGGCCAGTCACTGGGCCAAACACTACTTCTTCATTACGGACCGATACGTCACTTGGTCTGTCCTGAATGAGGATCGGTCCGATGGTTGGCCTGCTTTTGGAGAGTTCTCTTCGGATGACTTGAAGACCCTGAAGATCGTTCACGAGAGCAACAGGACCCGGTCTTACTGCCCTGTGTCTCTAATAACTGAGACAGATCTTTACGAGGCCGGGATCAGTCTGACTCCTGACTCCGGGGGTTCGGTATGTCACTTGGTCTTTCCATCTTTATTTACCTTCTGTTTTTCCTTTGTAGGTTGGTTTCATGGAAAAACCTATAACATGCAGGGAGCCCCTGTTGATCTGAGCAAGAGGAAGGCTCCTTCCAGTTCTGCTTTGAAGAAATCCCCCCTGCCTGGGAAGAAGGGTGGAGCCTCTGGTATGCTTTCTCCTATTTACTTCTTTATGGTGTAACTTACGTTTTCCTTATCTTGTTTTTCTTATCTTGCTAGGGCGCTCCCCCTTGGTGACTGAGAGGGTCGTCTCCGTTGGCCGAGATTCTGGACCTTCCAAGTCCAAACCGCGGAGGTCTGATTCTGAGGCCGGGGCCTCGGCTGCTAAGAGAAAGAAGGCTGTAGCTCCTGCTTCACCTACTGCTTGTCCTCCGACCCTATCTCGTGATAAGGAGATGGTGGTTGAAGAGGTGCCTTCCCTGGCTGACAAAGGGAAGGGACCTGCTGGTGGTGGTTCCCCTGCCCCCCAGCCGAGGGCGCGGTCCTCAGGTATGATCTTTACCTTATTACTGATCCTTCTATGTTTATACTATCCTTTGACTTGCTTTGCTTGTGTAGGTGGGCCTCCGACTTTAAGTCGGAAGGATTTCTCACGGCTGACTGATGAAGATGTTATTGGGTCTGAGTGGACTCCCTTCGCTGGTCTGAAGGAGTTCCACCTCGATAGCACCTCCTCTCTGCGGACTCCTGAGGTTGGCGTCCGCGTACTTCGCGGCGCCGTCCCCCCTGGCGATCGTGTTGCTTCGCCCAAGTCTCCTGGGGAGACTCGGCGCTTTGTCCAGGGGGTGCTCTCTCGTTATGCACCTGTGAGTTGTTCCTTGCTTTCCTTTCATTACTTCCATAATGGCTATCTTTTGGTTATTCACCCTTTTGTTTGTATTGTTAGGGTATATCTGACATGGTTAACATGTCCTCGCTCGTGCTCGAGTTATCTGATGAGAGGAAGACCCTAGAGGACGGCCAGGTCTCTCTCAAGGCGGAGGTTGCTACTGCTGCCGAGAAGGCACGTATATCTGATTTGAGGTTGCAGGAGCTCCAGAGCCAGGTGTCTTTGCTTGAAGCCACTGTGGGCAGTTTGCGTCGGGAAGCTGAGGTTGCCGCGTCACTTCATTCTGAGGAGCTGCAGAAGCTGGAGACTAAGTGTCGGGCGGAGGAGAGGGCTACCGCGGTATCTGAGTACAAGGCCTCCTCTGCCTTCACCGCCGATTATGGTACGCGTCTCACTCAGGAGATGAACCAGTTCGGTGAGTATCTGGTTGATCACATATATCGGATTGATCCTCAGTTTCCGTTTGGTGACCTTGGTGACTTTGGGCCATATGCCGCTGGCTACGCGACTGTTCTGATGGGTCAGGCTGCTGTCGCAGACGAGGCTGCCCCAGCCCAGGTGGATGCTACACCTGTGGAGATTGGTACCTCAGATTCCTCTTCCTCATCTATTTCCGGTGGCGGTTCAGCTTCAGGGGGTGAGGGTGACTCCCCCGAGGCTTCTGACTGAGTTGTTTATCTCATACTATCCTTGTATATATAACTGCACTCCTTCTCCCCTTCTATGGGTTGAGTGTCTTTTGAGATTGTGATGGTGTTTGTTGTTACTTTCTTTTGCGGCATTGTGTTGTTGACTACGTGGTTTGTTTGCCTTTATATTAGTGCTTCTCATGCTTTTGTATATATCTCTTCTCATGATGCCTCCTTATGCTTTGTGTATGGCTCTTTGAGTATGGACCCTTCCCTTGATATATTTCCTTTACTTATCCTTCTTTTGTGGTTTTCTTCATGTCATACCTGTCACTTCATAAAGAAAAAACATTACTTGTTCTTCACATTACTTTACTTAGGAATTTCTTTCTCATGGTATCCTTCTAAGCATGATATCCTTTTAAACATGGTATGATGATCCCTTCTGATACCCCTTACACGGTATACGTTGCACTGTTAGACCAAAGATACGCTCTTGGTGGGCGTCGAAATCTGTTCACGAGACAGGCTCTCGGACGGCACTTAACGTTTCGCAGGATAGGCTCCCGGAGGGCACAGGTTAGTCCACCAATACAATACCTTCTTGACGGGTGTCAAACTGTTCACGAGACAGGCTCTCGGACGGCACTTAACGTTTCACAGGATAGGCTCCCGGAGGGCTCAGGTTAGACCAAAGATACGCTCCTGGTGGGCGTCGAACTGGTAGTTTGAAATCTACCTCAAGATACGCTCTTGGGGGCGTCGAACTGGTAGTGTTTTTTCTACCTCAAGATACGCTCTTGGGGGCGTCGAATCTGGTGGGTTGCAAATCCACCTCAAGATACGCTCCTGGGGGCGTCGAATTCGTAGTTTTTGGAAACCACTCTCAAGATACGCTCTTGGTGCGTCGAAGTCGTAGTGTAATAACTACTCTCAAGATACGCTCTTGGGGGCGTCGAAGGTTGTAGTATGAACACTACTCTCAAGATACGCTCTTGGCGGCGTCGAAGTTCGTAGTTTTTGGAAACCACTCTCAAGATACGCTCTTGGTGCGTCGAAGGTCGTAGTATGAACACTACTCTCAAGATACGCTCTTGGGGGCGTCGAATGTCGTAGTACGAAGACTACTCTCAAGATACGCTCTTGGGGGCGTCGAATGTCGTAGTACGAAGACTACTCTCAAGATACGCTCTTGGGGGCGTCGAAGGTTGTTGACTTGAAGTCATATCTGTGTAAGGATAACTTGGTGATTGTAACATCACATTCACTGGTAAATACTTTTGAATAACTACTACTCTCTTAGGAGCATTCATGTTTTTGTACACTCGGGATGCCTTGGTGCACCAAGACATCCTTTGTAGGAAATCAAAGAGTTGTAGAGTTGGAGTAACTTCGTGAGTTCTCCTCCCCAAGAGTTGTTTTTTGAAAAGCTTGTAAAGCTAAAACATGCAGAATGCTAGATATGAAACTAAGGATATGGGGTGGTCACTGTGTCTGTTGCCACGTACTCTTTGAAGCTTCCATTGTAGATCATTTCTTCCACTTCCACCTTCAAGACAATGCAGTTGTTGGTTCGGTGCCCCCAGGTCCCGTGATACTCGCACCAACCCTGTGCATCCTTACCAAGGAAGGCCTTGCCTTCTTCCCTGCATGCTGGCAGCTCTTGCTTGAGGCGCTTGTGGAAGATTTCTTCTATGCTGAGTGTGAGAGGTGTGAATGTGAATTTGACACCTCCTCCCAATGTGTCTGCTTTTCTTCCTTTCTCTGGAACCTCATCCAACTGTTCCCCTTCTTGTTCAAATACCCTATCCAGCCTTGTCTTGAGCTCTCTCATTGTACTCGTCATAACCATCTCATAGAGCCCTCCATAGGCCTCGAATGAGCTTGGATGCATGTTTCTGATGAATACTCTGACTGCTTCTCCCCTTGTGATGCCCATGTTGGCACCATAATCAAAGAATCTCTGGAAATAACTTGATATAGACTCCTGCGGCATTTGCTTGATATCATCTATGTAGCGAAAGCCCCTTAGGATGGAGTCCCTTGTTCTGTTCCCTATTGTGGTGTCTGGCTGCCAAGGTATGGATGTCACCTTCACAGCCTTGCCCCTGTGTCTCCTTGTAGGCACTGTTTGAAAAAATTGCCTGCTCAGGCGGAGTGTCACTCCATTCCTCCTCCTTCCTTGCTTTTGTCTTCCTCCCCTCTTTCTTCCTTCCTGGTTGGCTCCTGCCATGACCATAGCCACTGTGTCTGTCCTGTGTGATCCATGTCTCATTGAATTGACATAGCATTGTCTTGCGGTGCGTTGATCACCCAGGACCTCTCCTACTCCGTTCTCCGTGATGTACTTCAGCTTCTGGTGAACAGTGGATGGCACTATTTCATATGGATTTATGGTTGTCCTTCCTAGGATCCCATTGTAGGCTCCTAGGCTCTCAACCACCAAGAAATTGACATTTACCTTCAGCTGGGTCCATCCTTGGCCCATGGTCACTGGCAGTGTTATCATCCCCAGGGGGTAGCTTGTTGCCCCTGAGAAGCCAACTAGAGGGAAGTTGACCGGATTGATGTCTCCTTTGGTTTTCCCTATCTCTTCCAACACTCTCAGGCTTAGGAGGTCAGCTGAGCTGCCCCCATCCACCAAAATTCTCTTTACATCAAAATTATCAATATCTAAAGTAATAACTAGAGCATCATCGTGTGGAAAGACGATGTGGCTTTTGTCCTTCTCCGAGAACTCTATCTTCACTTCTTCTCCTTCTCTTGGTCTTTTCCTCCACCTTGGCACTGAGCTTAGCTTGGATGCATAGACTTCCCTTGCATTAGCAGTTGGGCCACCTGATGCTGCCCCCCCATGTATCATGTTGATGACTCCTCTTTTGTTGGGTGGAGGGTTATAGTCTACCTTTTCCTTGCCCTTGTCTTTCTGTGGTGGCCCTAGCTGCATGCTATTGCCCCCATGGTCTACGAATTGCTTCAGTTCTCCCCTCTGGACGATGTTGTTTATGCTTAGCTTTAAGCTAAAGCATTCATTTGTGTCGTGACCATAAGCCTCATGATTGTCACACCATCTATCCTTGTGATTTCCTACCATTGGGGCTCTCCACCTTGCAGGTGGTGACCATAGCTTTTGGTTCCGCATCTCTCTGAGTACGGTGGCTGGAGTGGCGTTCAATGGGATGAACTTAATGACATTGATTTCTCTAGCCTTTAAGGGTTCACCCATTTGGTTTCTCTGCTGTGGCGGACGCCATTCCTGCTGCCTTGTATTCTGTGGGGGACGCCACTCTTGTTGCCTTGCCTGCTGCGGTGCCTGGGGTGGCTTTCCTTTGTGTGGCCTTTGATTATCTTCCTTAGCTGCCTGGATTTTAGCCTTCTTGCTTGCCCTGTGCCTCTCAAGGTCAATATGCGTTTTAACTCTCCCTGCAAGCTCCTCCAAGGTACTTGCTGGCTTTTTGGCCATCTTTTCAGCCAATGTTGACCCAAAGCGACCTAAGTTTCTGATAAAGGCTCTGATTATCTCCCCTTCAGTGATGTCTCCCTGGATGTCTGCAATATTCTGGTTGAACCTAGTGTAGTAGCTGGCCAGGGTTTCATCGTATTCTTGTTTTACATCATCAATGGAGCCTGTTCCCTTGAGGAGTTTCCTCTCCCCTAGGTATCTCTGCAGAAACTTAGCTTTTAACTGCTCCCATGAGTGGATGCTCTCGGAGGGCAGGCTGAAGAACCAATGCGAGGCCACCCCTGATAGGGTGTTTGGGAAAAGGAGTGCCTTGTATCTTTCATCAGTGGTCCTCCCAAATAGGGAGGCTTCATGCTGCTGGATATGTTCTAGGGGGTCTCCCTTCCCATTATACT
Organism: Clarkia xantiana subsp. parviflora; assembly: GCA_036873135.1. Taxonomy (NCBI): domain Eukaryota; kingdom Viridiplantae; phylum Streptophyta; class Magnoliopsida; order Myrtales; family Onagraceae; genus Clarkia; species Clarkia xantiana. The sequence continues at coordinate 8,875,814 of JAPTYO010000012.1, read as the reverse complement.
TTGCAATCTGCACTGTGTGCAGGGAGTCTGGCACCCTGTTCATCTCCAGTTCCCTTGTGAAAGGGTGGTTTGTCTTGTCACTTAGGCAATGCAGGCTGGGTTTCTTTGACTCATTCAGTTTTCGGGTTATCATAGCTTCTATCTCCTCCGGGGTGATCATCACTGCTGCCGGAGTATAACCTCTCTGATACCCATTGTAGTTGTAGACTGGGCTTACTGGGTTCCCTTGTCTCTGCTGGTATGGACTGTAGGTGTACCCTTGATACGCCTGCTGGGGTGCTTCATAGAAGTCCTGCCTCCTTGGAGGTCTTGCTTGTCTTTCCTCTCCCAGCGGGGTGTAAACCCTGTTGCTCTGCTGTTGCCTAGGAGGCACAAATTCTTGCCTTCCCTCTGGGGGTGGCTCTTGGTGATATCTTCTTTGTTCCTCTCGCTGCCCTGCTTGAGGGTGCGAGTAGTAGTCCTCTGCTGGGATCTGCTCCTCCTCCTGAGCTTCAGTGTAAGTTCCTTGGGTGTATGCCGGCCCTGCATACGCTGTGTGGGCGCGGTTGCCCTTTCTTTGTGCCGGCATCCCATGCGGGTACCCTTGGGGTTGTTCTTCATAATAGTGTCCCTCCGGGGGTGCCGTGTTGTGGGAAGGCACTCCCTGTTGTCCTCTTTCTCTCTGTGGCCTTCTTGCCCGGGGGGTGGAGGCTGTGGAGGACTCAGCCCCCGCTGGGCGTGAGGGTCCTCCCTCCTGGTTGTTCTGTTGCTGAGGAGGTTGTGGTATGTCTTGGGGCTCTGAGTGCATTGGCTGCTTCCCAGGGTTAGGCCGCCTCCCTAGAGGTATGGGTCCTCTTCTCCGCCCATTGCCTCCAGGTGGGTGTTGGGGCCTGGATACCCTACTGTTGGTCATAGCTCGTGTGATAGCCAGGCTTTCTGCTCGAAGCCTACAGACGGCGCCAAGTGTTAAGTTATGAGATCTCGGTCAACGGGGTATCGGCCTTGATCTCACTCCTTACGGGGGATGTGTGCGATTCGGTCTTCTCGGGTCGTCTTGCCTTTATCTCTGTCCTTCTTCCTTTCCTTCTCTTCTTCTCTCCCTTCACCCTGCAAAAGGGGCAATACCAGACACGGAGGAGGGGGGGGTGGTGCCTGGTGAACCCTCTCCGATGCCTAAGTCAGAATTATATTTCTAGAGAGATAAAGCTAGAGAGATGTCAGAGCTAAAATGTCCAATTAGCCAAGATGATCAAATGAGTTATGAAGGTGGGGTATTTATAGGCAACGGTGTCATTAAGGTGGCTTAATGACATCGTTAACCTCTAAACACAATTAATTAACCTTTAAGTATATAATTAAGACCTTAGGATTCGGAGGAGGTAGGCAGACTGGACTGAGCATGGGCGTCTGAGAGGGGTGTCGGGACCCTTGGGGGGGAGGAATCCGACCTCCAAGGGTAGGGGTTGGGTGAGGGCACCCAACCCCTCCTAGGGAGGGTGGGGTTGGCTAACCCCATCCCTCCTAGGAGGGATCGGGTCAGCCGACCCGATCTCTCCTAGGAGAGATCGGGTTGGCCAACCCGATCTCTCCTAGGAGAGATCGGGTTGGCCGACCCGATCTCTCCTAGGAGAGATCGGGTCGGCTGACCCGATCTCTCCTAGGAGAGATCGGGTTGGTCCACCCGATCTCCCCTAGGGGAGATCGGGTTGGCTGACCCGATCTCCCCTAGGGGAGGTCGGGTGTGGCCACCCAACCTCACCTAGGTGAGTCCTTCGTTGCCGGACGGGCGCTTCGGCCCCGTCCGAGCCGTTGGTGTTCTCGCGGAGTGTCCGGGTTGAAGTTTCGATTTGCAATCATAAATGGGACGATAAAAATACAACGGTTCGGAAGTCAACGGGTTCAAATTGGGCGTATATCCATCAATTACGCCCGTTGTCTTTCTGCACGTTTCATCTCAACGGTCCAGATCAAGACTCTTCGACTTCGACGACTCGGATCGAAGTCCTTTCAACTGTCTTCTTCGACTATAAAACCCTAGCCATAGTCATAATTTAACCTTTACCGTCTTCGAATTCTCAAAAGCTCTCTGCGATTCCCCTGCGATTCCAAGCTCTGTGATTTCGAAGATCCTTGAAGTTTCCTCAACCGTTTTTCCGGCGACGTTTCGCTCATCTCCTTCTCTACTTCATCATGTCTGGTAAGGAATTCCTCTTCGTTGCTTGTTTGTCTTTTCCTTTCTAATTTTCCAAGAGTCCCACTGTATTTTCTTGCCCTGGTTGCTTTTCAGACAGCGGTTCCAGCTCTGAGGGGAGAAAACCCTTTAAATTTGATTATGCTCCAAATGAGATTTCCACTACTGCTTATGATGCAGCTCTCCGAGAGGGTTGCATCACCATCACCTGGGAACCTCGTTTCCCGTATCTTCGACATCGTCCCTCGAGTGACCCTGAGGTTACTCGTCCCCAGAAAGGGGAGGTATTTGTCTCTACGGGACAAATATCAGCGGGGATCAGGTTCCCCTTTTGTGGTAGCCTGGTCGAGTTGTGCCATCATTACAGAACACACCCCACCACCTTTTCTCCCCATGCCATCCGTCTCTGGAACGCCTTTCAAGTCCTCTGTCTCCGACAGAAGTGGGTCTACAGCCTCCAACTCTTCAGAACCTTCTATGGGCTGAAATGCAACGAGGCGGGGGTTTGCGCCTTCTATCCTCGGATGCCCAAGTGGAGTAAGCAGCAGCTTGCCCGGTACGGCTGGACCAGTGACACCTGGAAGGTGGTCAAGGGTCGGGGACTTTTGATCGATACAGGGTCCGACAACAGTAGCTGGAAGAAGAGCTACTTCTTCATCCAACATTCTTCAATTCCCTGGCCTCGGTGGGAGGTGGCAGCAGACCCTCCGCCTGCTTTCCACACTTATGCCGATGAGGATTTCGAGACTCTCCAACTTATCCAGCTTTATCGTTGGGGGGAGTCTTACACTCCTCTCAATGCTAACTCTCTGGTGGAGCGGGACCTGGTGCATGCCGGGATCCGACTCCTCAGTATTGTCTCTGGGGGGCAGCTCTTCGACGGCCCTTCTTGATCTGGTTTTAGCCTGAATATGCATCCATGAAACTTAACAGCTCATGTCCCGACGTGGCATCCACCAGCTGGTCGATCCTCGGGAGTGGATAGCAATCTTTTGGGCAAGCCTTGTTCAGGTCGCGAAAGTCCACGCACATTCGCCACTCCCCGTTAGTCTTCTTCACCAGCACTGGGTTGGCAACCCAAGTCTGGAATCGGAGCTCCTTAATGAACCCAGCATCGAGCAACCTGCCCACCTCCTGCTGGATCGCGATCCTCTTATCCGTGCCCATCGGACGCCTTTTCTGTGTGATAGGCTTGATCGCGGGGTCTATCTTCAGCTCGTGCACGATCACGTCGGGGCTGATTCCTGGCATATCGCTGGGGGACCAGGCAAACAGCTCTTTGAACTCTTTCAGCAATTCCACCAATTTTTGGGCTGTCTCCTCAGTCAGAGCAGACCCGATTTTTACCTTCCTCTGGGGTCTGTCGATCTCGACTTCTTTCAGATCTTCTACGGGGGCGGGACGCCCAAACTCTTCTCTGGGATCTGTGTCTGTCTGGAGGACAGTCATGGCCTCTCGCCTCCTCCTCCGGGTGGCATTAACATAGCATTTTCGGGAAGCCACCTGGTCGCCCTTGACCTCTCTGACCCCATGGTCGGTCGGGAACTTCATCTTCTGGTGCACAGTCGAGGCAACCGCCATCAGGGGTTTGATGGTGGTTCTCCCGATAATTGCGTTGTAGGTCCCCGCGGAATCAACCACGGCAAACTCCACGTTCCTCCTTTCTGATTTCCACCCACTACCAAACTCCACTGGTAAGGTGATTACTCCTAGGGGATAGGAGGTTGAGCCAGAGAACCCGACCATCGGGAAGTTTGCCTCCTTCAGATATTTCTTCGTCTTCCCCATAGCTTCCAGCGCGTCCATGAATAGAATGTCGGAGGAGCTCCCTCCGTCAATTAGAATTCTCTTCATCTCGAACCCGTCTACATCCAAAGTTACTACTAAGGCATCGTCGTGCGGGGTCTCCACGCCTATGAGGTCTTCCGACGAGAAGGAGATTATCATCTCTTCTTTCAGGGTCCAAGATCGGGACCTCTTACCCAGTACCACCGCCGTAGGGATTCTAGAGGCGTAGACCTCTCAGGCGGATGAGGTATCACCTCCAGCGGCAAATCCTCCATGAATCACGTTGATAACTCGTCTCTCTTTGCGAGCACCGGATGACTCTGGATCAGTTCTCTTCTTTTTTGGGGACCGATCGCGGGATCGGGATCGGGAACGAGACCGCGATCGGGACCGAGAGCGGGATCGACACCGCTTGTCCCCGACAAATTCCTTGAGCTTCCCCTTCTGGATCACCTTTTCGATCTCCTTCTTCAGTTCCCGACAGTGGTTGGTGTCGTGACCGTTTGCGCGGTGAAATCGGCAGTAGCGATCCGTGCGGGATCCCAAGAATTCTCCATCTTTCTTCGGGGGGGTATCTGGAGATACCTTGTCGTTCCATGACCGTCAAAACCTCCGCCATGGAGCAGTTGAGAGGAATGTCGAGATCTTCCCGCTTATCCTTTCTTGGAGGACGCCTATCATCCTTCCGACCAGAGCGACCTCGGTCCCGACTGCCCTCAGGTTTGCCCTTTGACTTACGGTCGTCGAAAGGCTTGCTCGACTGCTTCCCTTTGTTCGACTTTGGGGGCTCCAGTTCTCCCGTGGCTATCTTTGACTCCTGGACATCGATCTGCCGCTTCACCCTCTTTTGTAATGCTTCCATATTCCACACAGCTTTCTCAGCCACGCTGTGCATCAGGTCAGAGCCATAGGGGGCTGTCAGGTTCCGAATAAAGGTGCGGATGGTTTCGCCCTCCGAGATTTCCTCGTCTATCTCTGCTACGCTGGCGGTGCACCGCTGGTAATAGTGTGCCAGCGACTCGTCGGGCCTCTGCACCACCTGGGTCAGGGACCTCACGCTCTTCAACAAACGTCTGCGGCCCTGGTATTGTCGAATAAAACGGTCGTGCATGTCCGCCCAGCAGGTAATGCAGCCTGGGGGCAGTCTAAAGAACCAGGTCAGGGCTCTTTCTCCAAGTGTGTTTGGGAACAGTGTACACACTATGTCTTCATTTGGGGCTCTACCCAGACACGCCATAAGATGCTTCTGGACATGACGGACTGGATCTCCTTCGCCGTCATACTCCTTAATCTCGGGGATACCCAGCCCTGGCGGGGCGAGGGTGTCTATGAGTCGAGGAACGAAGGGATGAGTGGATCGATCCCTTAGCTCCGACACCAGCGGCTTCTGTTCTCCCATACAGATGTTCACGATCTTTACCACCTGGTCAGGAGTGATGGGACCATTCAGGGGAATGGTCCTGTGCTGTACTGGTCCTGGCCCATCAACCACGAACCTCTCCGGCTGACCGGTTGCCTTACCTCCGTCCTGGCCTCGGGGTAGGACTTCTTGTGCATTCCGACCCTCTATCGGCGGGGTCGCCTCCTCCAACGGGGGCATCTCTTCCTGCCTCCTTGCAGCCTCTCACCGATCCAATAGAGCCTCTACGGCCGCCAGAAACATGGGCATGGCTTCCGCCACGGCCCTTGTCAAGTCTGCAGCTGGGGGAGCCTCCTGCCCCCTGTTGTCCTGGTGTTGAGGGGCAATATTTTTGGGATGCGATCCATTGTGCCCCCCTATCTGGGAGAGCTCAGCCGGGGGATGGTTCTGGTTTTCCTCCTGTTCTGGTACTGAATCTAGATTCGTTGCAGCGGGGTGGCGGGAACCACCGGATTGTCCCTGCCTTCTGTTCTTGCCAGCCGCCATCGATCGAGTAGAAGGCATATCAGCTTTTTGTTTGATTCCCACAGACGGCGCCAATGTTGGATCACGGTGGAACTCCGGTACGGATCTTGACGGCAATCCTAGCTCCTTTGCTCCACGTAACCCTGCAAGAAGGGATAGACCGGGCGGTGACCCAGAATCCCTCTCCGATGCTTAAATGAGTCTCTCGTATGACTGGCAAGCAATAATCTCGAAAGTATATTGAACTCAACGTAAGTCTTTCTGAGGTGATCTCCTGCCCTTTTATAGGCAGAGAGATGCCTCAGGTACCTGGCGAACCGTTAGGGGTGGTTAGCCCGTATCCCGTATATCTCGGAGGTGATCCCGTCTATCTAGACCATGATCTCGCGTATCTTAGCCATGCCCCGCGTATCTCGGCCACGCTCCGTGTATCTTAACCACGTTCCGCGTATCTCGGCCACGCCCCGCATATCTTGGCCTTATCCTCTGATACTGAGTCCCGACTCCCGTCGGGGACTCCAGAGTTATCTCGTTGTGTCACCGCTCGGGGCCCCTCGTCATCGTGACAAGGCCTATCATTCTCAGGGATTCATCATCGGGGCCTACTTAAAGGCTTCTCATCGGGAGCCTCTAGCTCAACTGTCGGGACCGACTCTGTCGGGACCTTATTTCGTCGTGACTCCCTTCGTCGGGACCCTTCTCCAAAGTCATCTTGGCCTTTACTCTGGGCCTGGTGGGCCTGTTTGCCGTTTCCTCGCCGTTAAAGGGCCTGACGGCTATAGTCGGACCCATCAAGCATGACCGTGCTAATTCCTTCTTGTGGTAAAGGAAATAGAGTTGAGGGTTGTGCAGTGGTGTCTTCTGCCCCCCGGTCGAGGGACCGGCCCAAGGAGGAGCATTACTCCTACTGAGGTAAGTGTTTGTTGATTGCTGATTGTCGCCCTTATGTTGAAGAGCTATGTTGTGTTGTATGTTGAAACAATCATTCTTGTCGTGTCTTCTATGTGGATGACGACATTGCATTTGATGCTGACATTATGGACTTTTTGCCATAAGTCCTTAGAGATGATGTAGACTATTGGTTGCTGTTGGGCTATCTGCTTCCAGCATGTTGAACCCTTTGTGAATGGGTTGATGTTGATAATTCTTTGTTCATGCTTTTGCTTGCATGATATTTCGTCACCTGGACCTGTTTTCAATAGTAATTATGTGATAACTTGTTAGTAATATTTCATACCTTGAGTTATCTATGTTGTCCATATGCTTTGGACTTGAAAGATAGGATATATATCCTTAGATGATGAACATGATGTCCGTAGTTGGGACTGTACGTCGCGCATTGTTAAGTATTGTGATCGCCCCTCTTGGCTAAACTCCAAGGCATGGCGAGATGGGTAGAGCATAGGATGTTGCGACTTGCACACTATAGGTTTTCTTTGGAGAGGACGGTGGCAACTTCTGCTTGTTCCGCCGAGTCTGTGTTTATTGAATGTGGATGACTAGTAACGTAGACATAGTCCCTGCAGTCGTGACCGATAGCCACTTCCTGATTGATAAGTTGAGAAGCTCTCCTGATTGTTTGATGATGCATTATGCATATTGCCCTTCTTTCCTGAATAGCTTGCCGCTATATGTGTTGCAACCTGCCAAGTATTTTTGCGTATAACAATATTTCTCAACAAGTAGTGTATTTGAAAGGTGTTATCTTGGCTAAGCAAGATAGTAGTTTATACCGTCTCTTAGTTCCACTCTAAGGCGACGTTGTACAAGACTCGACTTGTAAATTTTATGAGTTTTAAACAGGGTGCGCACCTGCCAGCGTGTATCAACCCGCGTTGGGGAAGCATACGTAAGAGTATTATTTGAGAGGTGTTATCTTGGCTAAGCAAGATACTAGTTTATACCGTGTCTTAGTTCCACTCTAAGGCGACGTTGTACAAGACTCGACTTGTAAATTTTATGAGTTTTAAACAGGGTGCGCACCTGCCAGCGTGTATCAACCCGCGTTGGGGAAGCATACGTAAAAACATTTTAGTTTTTGAAGAAGCATTTTGTGAACCCTAAAAATCTTGTTGGTAAAATATTTGAAAAAATATTTTGACATTGAATGTGATACATCCAAAAAACCGTGTTGATAAATTTTTTTGGAAATGTGTTTGATACATAAAATATTTGATAAAATATTTGGCAAAATTTTTGGTAAAATATTTGAAAAAATATTTGTGATACATGATTCCTGCGTCCAGGGACCATGTAACACTTTTTTGAGAATATGAATTGTGATGCATGCTTTCTGCGTCCAGGAACCATGCAACACGGTTTGAAAATCTGTAGTACGGAATTGTCATCTTAACCAAAGGACTTTTGCCGTATAAAACGAACCCTGATGGCATTCGTAATATGGGAGTATCGTCTAAACAGAGGACATTCTCCATGAAGAGTGCACCCTAAACAGGATATACGCACTTATTATAGAGTGGGGTCGTTGTCTAAACAGAGAACTTCCGTCACTTAAGGGGTGATCAGCCCCGTATGCCCATCCTGTTCTGAATCCATGGAATGGCTATGAACATGACGATTTGCCTCTAACCAGAGATGTCACAGCATGTCATTTTTTAGAAGTAAACATGGGGCTTGTCTTTTAAAAAAGAGGATACCACAACATGCTATTTTGATAGTAGGCCTTGGCGTTATTCCAAGGTATTTTGGTAGTAGGTCTTGGTGTTAATCCAAGATATTGCTTGTAGCTGACGCCCTGAATAGTCGTCGTTTTGATAGTAGTCCGCAGGTTGTCATTGTGGTATATAAGTTGGTTGTACACATAGCTTGATGGCTTTGTGTTGCCGGCATCTTCTAGAGATAGACGCCTATGTTATGAATGGAGAAATAAACTCCTTGTTGGTGTAGATAACAGATATGTTGGTGTTGTATAACATAAATCCCTCCTTGAACACAATGCTTAGCTTGTATTGTTGAAGTAGATTTTTGTGCATGGGTTACTACTTGGCATCATTCCTGAGTAGTAATCGTAGTGTAGCATGTACCTACGAGTATAGTTACTTTTGTCAGATAATCGCAATTTTTATAAGTTTGCAAAAATATGAAGTCATGAAATTTTCTTTTTAGTTATGCATATAATAATTAAAGTAAAGGAATCTGATACAAGGATTCCTTGTTTGTGTAGGAAACTTCCCTGAGTGTGGATACGATAGGTGTAGATCATGATAGGCATGTATATATGTTAGGTAGAATTGTCGAGCACTTGTCAGCTTGGTGCCCCCCAAGTCGCTTGGCAGTTATATCGTTGTTTCCTGATTGTTTATATTGTTTCAACTTCTAATAGTGCATGATCTGTCCTTGTGTAGTGCCCTGACTTGTTTATTATTGCGACGCGATTTTTAGTCTTGCGCGTATAAAATGCTTGGAACTTTGTGTTGTTGACGCGAGTAATATGTGCGTAGTTGTTACTTGGCGTTATTCCAAGGTAATATGCGTCATAATAATATACCTACGAAAGTAGATTTAACCTTTATTAGATATTTAGAGTTCGCACAACGGATTACAAGAAAGCGTCTAGTGATCACTTCTTTTGGAAATTACTGAGGCTAAAAAGCATGAGTTGTACTTAATCTTTAAAAGATTTAACATAGATATGCGAAAAGGAGATAAGGAAGATAAAGGGATTGGTGATGTGTTTGACGTCCCCATAGGTGATCTGTTGGCTAGTTGATTCTGCCACGTGCCACATAGTTTCTCAATGCATCTAGCGTGTTGAGTTCTTCAATCTCTCCTTTTGGGGATGGACAAAAGTTGATGTCATGCCCCAAGTTTTACTTTGCTTGTGTTGTTCTTCAACATCTTTGCCAAGGAAGGCAGTTGTTGACTTTAGTGGACGGTGAGGTTTGTTTCTGGGAGTGTGAGATTTGCTTCTTCTGCATTCATACTCCAAAGATTGTCCCAATTGGTTCCATAGGTGACATTGTTTTTCTGGCGTTTGGCGATAGGTGGATTATCATCCGCCTTTTCTTTTCCCTTGCCTTTTTCTGAAGACTTCACACAAGGCTTCCTTTGATACTTATTGCCATGGTCGATATACTTCATCATTTTTCCTTCCAAGATCAAGTTGTTTACATGAAATCTTAAGCTGACACAGCTGTCTATCTCATGGCCACATACTTCGTGATTCTCGCACCATTTGCTTTTATCTTTTCCCAATGGGCCATTGCGGAATTTAAAGGGTTTTTTCCACAGCTTGGTCTCCTTCATTTCTTTCAGGATGACAGACAATGGTGTGTTCAAAGGAACACATATGGCGAGATTGGTATCTTTGAGCCTTTGGGTATCTGACTGGGACGGCCTCTTTTGTCGCGGTTGCCTCTTTTCCCAGGAGACGTGTATTTCTTTTTCAATTATTGCCTTCAGGGTTCTTGTTGTCAATCCCGTGATTGGGATGTCGTTGTCACTAGTAGGTTTTTCCCGTCCCTCCTTGTGACAGATGTCAGCATCGTCTTGGCTTGTCCTTGTGGAAGGACCTTCTTTGTGTATTTTGGATGACTCTGCTTGAGTCTTCTTTGAAGGGCTGTTGCCTTGATCAATAAATTGCTTTAATTTGCCTTTGAGGATGAAGCTGTTAATGCGGTTACGTAGGCTGACACAGCGGTCCGTTTCGTGGCCGAAGACCTCGTGGTTTCCACACCACTTGTCTTTGTCTTTCCCCAGCGTACCTTTTCTGAAATTGTTCAGCTTTTTCCACATGTTCGCATCTTTCATCTCTCTCAATATCACGGATAGCGGGGCATTCAAAGGAATGTAGTCAGCGATGTTTACTTCTTTTGGCTTCTGGGAATTTCTTTGAAGACCGCTTGATGGCGGTTTTGCTTGATTCTGCTTTGGGGGTTGTTTCCATGCCTCCTTTTGGTGTTGTGCTGTCACGTACAGGTTGCATGAGCGTGCAGCTTCGTGCCTTGGCTGTTGGCACTGGAAGGTACCTTCCGTGCATTGCCCCTCTATTCTTTGGAGTAGTGTGTCTTGATGACTTGGGAGTTGAGACTTTGTCCCTATCGTCTCAACTTGTTCATTAATTGGAGGCAGAGGAGGTGACGGGCTGACACCTTTGTACTGGAAGGCTCCTTGGTTGCATCGTGCGGAGAATGCACTTCTTGTTGGAGTGAAGAAAGTATTGGATGTGGCAACAGGGATGTGGAAGGATCCAAGTTGTCTTTTTATCGGCTTCTGCGAGGTTATGGGCAAGGCGTTGTGGTATGCGGTGTGCTCCTTGTCTTTTGATGAGAGATCAATGACATCGTCAAAGGCGTCATCCTTTATGTCAGCGTACTCCAAGATGGTGTTATCGGTGTCGTGCATTGTCTTGGCGGTATGGTAGCTTTTTGTTCGAATCACGTAGACGGTGCCAATGTTGGGTCTGGGATGAACTAGGGTCGTGGGGACGCGTTTGTTCGTATGGTTGTGCGGGCTTTTTGGGCTGTAACCCTTCGTCGGGAAGAGGTTGGGCCACTGGTGAGTGTTCGGTTGATTCCCGTGGAGGTCTGTGTCTCGGTACGGCTGTGTCTCGGTGAGGCTGTGTCTCAAACGTCGGTTCCTGCACGAAGGACCAATGCTAGCACGGAGAGGGGGGGTGGTGCTAGCGGAGCCCTCTCCGATGCTTAAGTCACTATAATGGCAAAAAGGTAATTTCTAGAGAGAGAATTTCTAGAGAGAAGTCAGAGCTCAAAATACCAAAGTTGGGCAAATGAGAGAATGTGTCAAAATGGGTGGCCAAGGCCTCCTTTTTATAGGCTTCCTTGGGACCGGACCCGGTTTTAAAGCGGTTTGACGACGGTTCAAGAAAACAAGCGGTGACCGTTATCCATATTGGTAATGCGCGAACTTGACTTCTCTACGCGTAACGGTAATCGCGGATACGGTAATCGCGCGATACCCGAAATGCAATCCGGACCTCGTCGAAATTGGGCAATTCGGCGAGGTCTGGATTGCATGCAACCCGGACGTCCGGGTTGCAAACGCAATCCGGACCTCCGGATTGCATTGCAATCCGGGGGTCCGGTCCGGACGCGCGTAACGCACTTCCGGACCGTTTTGACCCGTTAGGAGACGTTTTTAAATCGAGATGTAATTTTGACGTGTTTGGGAGGCCCGAAATGTAAATACGAACCCGAATTGGACATATATCCATCAGTTCACACCATCAAGATTGAGAGGAGTATAGAAACGCACTCTACCAGTCATCTAAATTTACACATTGACAATCATGCGACAATCAGGAAGACAATAACATTTTGAAAAAAAAAAAAAAAATTGCATACATCAGATATCTATGAGATAGAAGGCGAACGACAATGATTTCTCGGCCATCTAGCCAACTCTACCACCAGTAACCAATGGAAGGAGGCCGTGAAAGAGTTCACACTGCCGACGTCTCCTATCTAACAGATCAGTTTTTTAAAATAGTTTAATCGCTTTCGCCGGAACGGGGAGTTTTAACATATACCCAATCTTGCATTTCCCAGTGCCCTTTTAAAAAACATTTCGAGGAATTCATGCAAGCACATATAATTCTACTACACAAGCAAATTATCACATGCAGCCATATCCTCAAACAATCATTCATACGCGTCATGTGTCTAATGTTCAGAGGAACTCATCCCAGCATATATAATTCTACTTAAACAAGTAAATTATCACATGCGACTACATCCTCAACATTCATGCATACACATCATGCGCAATCACACCACATCAAACATGCATATATGGCGACTGAATATCAATTTTAAACATTTGGGGCTGACTTGCAATTCATCCTAACAATAAATCATGTGAACTTCTAGACATGGATTCTAGGCAATAGCAACCATCACAGCATGTCTATCATAATGTGCAACTCATTAATTGAAATCCAGGGATCTGCCCACAACATGCATCATCCAGCTAGTTTGACATAGTCAAGAAAAATTCTAATCATGCAATAATATCAATTTATATAGCAATTGCAATTTAACCCACTAAATGATTCAGTTCCATAATCATGCATTTCCGAAATCCATTCCCATAATCGAAACTAGGCATCGGGTTTGATTAAACGTGAAAATTTAGGACATATTAGCGATGTGTACGTAATTTCTGTTAGATTCCACATTGGGCCGAGCCAAGCCCAACATGCCAGCAGAGAGCAGCCATATATGCAAGTGGGGTTCCTTCCTAAAACAAATTGGTGATAGGAGGAGGTGGCCCACTTGCTTATATACCGCTCTATTGTACATATACCAACCGGTGTGGTACTCCAGACTCACGGTGTATGTCTATTTCAACATTCCCCCTCACCGTGAGGGCTCTCTGATTTCAACATACGTTCTCCCAGGTCCAGGCCCTACCCGGGCTCTGATACCATCTGTAAGCATTTGGACTATGGGCCGCCGTAATTGGGAGCCAATTAATTAAGTCCATGTATCTAAGAAATTAGGTAATGTCATATTAGGGAATTTGGACTAGTCCTGAAATCCCAATTGACATGGGAGGCCCAATTTTGGGCCTCCCTATACACATGGCCGGTCGAACTAATGCTAGGGGTAAAGTGAACTTTTGTCCACTTTACTCCTCTTATAAATAGGGAGTCCTAGGAGGGTTTCATAACACTAATTCTATTCCTCTCTTCCTAAGTGGTGAGATTAAAACAAAACCCTCCTCCCTATATTAGAGCAGGTTCGGCCGAAACTACCACATCAAAGGAGGTTCCAAATTGTCTCGAGCAATTTACTCCAGTAGATCCATCCCGTAAGAATCGACTGGGGCTTTGTTGTGAGGCATAATCCGCATAGGGCTTCTGTAACAGGAACTTCTACAGGGAACCGTCCGGCGGATCGAGAACTCCCCTCAATGGTCTTGGGCTGCAGGAAACATTGTAGGTATGTGCACCTTCTTCCGCTACGTATTTGTTACTTTGCACATACCTTGTTTACTGTTTCCGTAGCATTAATTCCCTAAATCCTACAGTGGTATCAGAACCTATGTTATGGAGTTTGTGTTTTTTAATAAAATTAGTGTTCTTGATTTTCTTGTGGTGACCGAAATTTTCAACTTTTTAAAAGGTTTTGAAATTTCGATTTTTTGTTAAAATTCAGAATGGCCATGGTTTTTCATGATGTTCTTAGTAAAGTGTAAAGTTTGATGTTCATGATCTTCAAGAAAAACAAGAATTTTATCAAAATCAAACTTTGGATTTGTTGGGTTCGCTTCACCACTTGGGCTGCTTCGGGCTTTTTCCTTCACTAACGAGCTCCTTCCTTCACGATCGGGCTCGAGATATGTGTATAAGGACGGGAACGCCGCGATCCTTAATACACAATCACCGAGCTAGACTTCGATCCTCAATCTTGGACTTTTGATCTACGGGTCCTGCACGAAGGGCAGTAACCAGCGTGGGGAGGGGGGAATGCTGGTTGGGCCCACTCCGACGCTCAAGTTAGCACTTTTAGAGAGAGAAAGCCTTAGAGAGAATTCAGAGCATTTCAAGTCCAAAAAGTGAGGTGACCCTCAAATGAGAGACCTAGGCCCTTATTTATAGGGAACCTAAGAATCCTACTCAGTTTTGAAGTACTTGATGTCGGTATGTAAAGAAGACGTATACCGTCATCAAGGCAGACTATGTATGCACCGACTTCCCGTACTTGGCGAATTAACCGGACTAAACTTATGAGGTAGAATGGTAATCCGGACCTACCCGGATTGTTTTAAAAATCTGGGAAAGAACAATCCGGGACAGGTCCGGATTGCTTTTGGCAATCCGGAAGTCCTTCGGCCCGAGAATTGCGCGTATCGCGGACCGTTTCAGACTTGGGTGTCCACGAAAGGGTTTTTTGCGAGTTTTGGGATATTTTACGAGGCCCGAAATGTAAATACGAACCTGAATTGGACAGATATCATACACTTGCTCCCGAGTCAAGTAGTGGTTCAAAACCCGTACTTGACTCTTTTCAAATATAAGATATTCGTCCGATTTAGGTTCGGTACTGACCTCAGGGGTGGCCTGTTTGTCAATCCGAATGTTGGGATCTTAAATTTGACCAACTTTTAATTTTCCGCCATACGTACGTAATCTGTTTACAAGGTTAGCGTAACGGACAATATGCGTACAATGATATGCTTTATAAAAGTATCATGGTGTATGAAATAAGCATATAATATGTTATCAATATGTAAAAGATGATAGTGTAGTGGATGAATGACGTAATCATGCGATAAGCAAAACACTTAGAGTAATATGAAATTGGAGAACATGTATGTAATCATGGAAAATGATGCAAACATCCAATTCATACTTAGATTATAAAAATAATCACGCGACTATCATAAATTTGTATTATTTACGTATAAAGACGATAATCATGTATGACGATCTATGAAACGTGCTATGTAATACTAGAGAGCATGTACGTAAAACAAGCATAGGAGAGATGCAAGTATGTGATACTAAAGACTTGTGTGAGAATAAATATTAGTTTAGTCCTTAGCACATGGTGTATGCACTATTAATGAGGATTAGGAGAGAGAATACCCATTATCTTACATCCTTAATAGATAAATCTTCAAGAAGCTCTCCATTCTTGATGAAGAGGGGATTCATGGAGGTGTGAATTTGAAGTAATCACATCACATTGGACATCGATCAAGATCGAATCCGGGCAAGTAGGGAACCAAGGCGGCGCGTGAAGCAAAGAGGGACGGCGCGTGAGGCAATCGACGGCGGCGCGTGAGGGCGGTGGTGGCGGCGCGTGCGGACGGCGACGACGCGTGGATCCTCGAGTGAGGGCGAGTAGCAATTCGAACTTATTTCGTGTTGGTGAGTCTAATTTCGTTATATAGTTAGACCTTTCGTGACTCTGTTTGGCCTTAATTTGGACTCGAAATCGTCATGTACCTAGTTATCTTATCATGCATACAAGGTGTTTGATGAAATGCATTAGAATACTTAGCCCCAAATCGGCCAAAAAATTTCTAAGTGCTGAAAATTTTAGAAAAGTGTAAATGAATCGTTATACTTCCCTTACGCATGGCGTTCGTTGTTGACATATTTTCCCATGCTTTAGTCGTTGTTCTAGCATGCTTGATATTGATGATTGATAGTTGCACGTGCATGGTCGTCCATGGTTGTATGTTGGTAATGATAGCATAGATGTTGTCGTATGAGCTTTACCGATAAGCGTCGTAAGAATATCCAAGAGGCATTGTGTAGAAGTCGATAGTAGCTACTTGATGTATACAATCCATCCTTGTCGACATATACGTATATAGATGGAAACACTTAGAAAATATTTTCTCCTTGTTGACATGTATGCACGTACATGGAAACACTTAGAAAATATTTTCCTCTTGTCAACATGTATGTACGTACTTGGAAACGCTTAGAAAATATTTTCTTCTTGTCGACATGCATCCTTGTCGACATGTATGTACGTACATGGAAACACTTAGAAAATATTTTTCACTTGTCGACATGCATCCTTGTCGACATGTATGTACGTACATGGAAACACTTAGAAAATATTTTTCACTTGTTGACATGCATCCTTGTCGACATGTATGTACGTACATGGAAACACTTAGAAAATATTTTTCACTTGTCGACATGCATCCTTGTCGACATGTATGTTCGTACATGGAAACACTTAGAAAATATTTTTCACTTGTCGACATGCATCCTTGTCGACATGTATGTACGTACATGGAAACACTTAGAAAATATTTTTCACTTGTCAACATGCATCCTTGTCGACATGTATGTACGTACATGGAAACAATTAGAAAATATTTTTCACTTGTCGACATGCATCCTTGTCGACATGTATGTACGTACATGTATGCGCGCGCTTGCCCCCGTACTTAGAATTTTTCTTTTTCCCTGGCTATGTATGTTATATCCATGTACTTGATATAAACGCAGGTTGTACGTCAACACCTTGTTGTATGCTAACGCTTAGCAATATGTTTGACACATAGTAGCGTGATGTCCACTGGCCATATGTCGACTGTCATCCTTGAGCAAAACACTTAGAAAATATTTTGTCCTTGAAATCATGTACTCATGTCGATATGCATGTACATACATAGAGCTTGCATACTGATTAACTTGTTACTTGTAATTTTCACGATTCCGAGTTACGCAGTCGTCTTTTCAGAGTTATTCTTCTTGCTGTGGTTATCATGAGTAATTGTTCTATCCCCGTTCCACGAGTGACATTATGTTCAAATGTTGGAGATGAGCCGGGTATCAACACAGTTGAGTCTCTTAAGGACCCTACGAGGAATGTGAGTTATTTCTTCAACTATATTGATGAAGATATGTTTGAGCTGTACGCGACTTGCTGTGGACTTGATTCTGCTTTGGGAAGCTGTTCTTCCCTATGACGTGTTGCCGGATTCCAGAAAGGGGCAAGTTACTATTCCTCCAAGTGATCTATCCGCGGTTTATACCTCGCAGATTAAGGAAGGCCTGGGTTTTCCCTATTGTCCTGACTTGGTGGATCTTTGCCGTTATTACCGGATATCTCCCTTAAGCCTATCTCCTGCTGGCCTTCACGTATGGAGTTGTTTTCGAGTTTGTTCCACAAGCAATCTTGGCACTATTCTACCACTCTTTTCTGATGCTTCTACCAATTGATGTGTCCAGACACGACGGGTTGTGTGGAATGAAGATGCGTTGGCCGAACTTGCAAGATAAGGGCTTCGAGAAGCTCGGTCTTGGAGATGCCGAGTGGGATCACAAACAACGTCTAGCAGCACTGGCTGATCGTTCTGGTTCGCATTGGCGACATCACTACTTCTTCGTATGCGATGTCTGGACTACTTGGGATGTTGAGAATGTGGAGAAGGCTGATCCTGCTCCTATTTTTTCTGACCTTTCCCTGGATGATAGGGAGGCGGTGAAGAGCATTCTTCGATGTCAGCAAGAGCGTCGCTATCGTTGTCTATTACGTGCCTCTGATCGAGACTTGATTGATGCTGGGATTCATATACTTCCCTCTGAAGATTTGGTATGTTGATATTTTTTATAACCTGTACCATGTTGCAATGTAGGTCATTTTGATGGAAAAAGCTCGTCTTTGTAGACAGCTAATGATCGTGACAACCTGCCAGTTGGGCGTCGTGCTCGTAATGTTGCCCCCACTATTCCTGATGGCTCCGGACATGATCGTGGCAAAGGACCGAAGAGTGAGGCGTCTTCTTATATCTTTCGCTTGACTTACTGATTTTTTTTCAAATTTTGTTATATCTAAGTGTTCTTTGTTCTTTTAGGTAACTCCGTGCATGTGACTGAGCGCGTTGTTGCGGTACCTGCCACTAGTGTTCCTCCCAAGAGGTCTGCCGCAGGGGCGTGTCCCTCGAGTGACCCGAAGCGTTCTAAACCGAGTGCGGCTATTCCAGCTCCTTCTTGCGATAAAGGGAAGAGAGATGAGAGTCGCACGATAGCACCTTCTACCCCCCGGTCGAGGGACCGTCCCGAGGAGGAGCGCTCTTCCCGCCGGGGTATGCATTGTTCTTCTTGACACATCCCTTATACTTAGTACATTTTGCTAATGTCTTCTTTGTTTTACTTTGTTCTCATTGTGGCGTTGCCACGCATTAAGCGTGATGATTTGATCCTTTCTGACGGGATTGATGTTTCCGGAGAAAACTTGTCACCTTTCTCTGCTGGTAATCTTCATTTCCCGAAGGACTCCAAACTTAGCACTCCAGGAGTTGGTGTGCGTGTGCTTCAAAGATGTGTTCCCCCCGGTGATCATGATGTTAGACCGTCTACAGATGAGGAGGCACAGGCATACGTTGAGAACGGCCTAGCTGAATTTGCACCGGTAGATCTTGCTCTAACTTTTTGCTTTCTTGTTGCTCACATATGCTTTGTTGTTGTTGTTGACCATGATTTCCTTGTTTGTTATACCTAGGCTATTTCAAGGATTATGAACATGTCTTCCTTTGTGTTGGAGCTTGTAAGTGAGAGGAAGGCTGCTATTAAGAAGTGTAGTACAGTTTCCCGCGAGTTTGCACAATCTGAAGAGGAAGTGCAGAATTTGAACTTCAAGGTTGCCGATATTGATGCGCGTATTGTTGCTCGTCGAGTTCATGCAGAACAACTCGAGGCCGAGATTGCTGCCATCAAGCAGCAAATTGCGGAGAACAACAGTGTTCATGATGCCGCGCTTGCTTCTGTTCGTGACGAGGCACACAGAGCTGGAGTTGAGAAGGGATTGGCTGAGTATCCTAGTACCCCTGCCTATTCTGCCGCCATCCTTGCTGCTGCTAAAGCGGATCTTGCACCTTTGGTTGATGAGTTCGCCAAAGATTACATTGGCAGAGTTCATGCACTTGCCCACGGGTTTCCGTTCGACAAGCTGGGTCCTTACTTTTCTTTTGCTGTTGGCCATGTTGCGGATTTGCAACGTAAGGCAGCTGAAGCGGCTTCTATTGCTTTGACCTTTGGATATGACAATGCTGATGTTGAACTTGGTGTTGATTTCTTGGACATGTTGTCTTAGTCCTTTGGTGATGATGATATGTTTAAGGCTTTTTCCCAAACCTTTATCGGTGTTTGCTTTGTATGGAACTTCGTCATTTGGACCTGTTTTTCAATCATGTGATATCTTGTTAGTAATATTTCATACCTTAAGTATCCATGTTGTCCGTATGCTTTGGCCTTGAGAGATAGGATAGATATCCTTTAGATGATGAACATGACGTCCGTAATTGTGTCTATATGTCGCGCATTGTCAAGTGTTGTGAGCATCCTTCTTGGTTGGATTTCAAGTCATGGCAATATGCGTACGCTAGGTACTTGTAGTGTTGTAAGTGGTAATGTACTTGGTGCGGGCAGTTGGCACTTGGCACTCGGCATTGTCACTTGACATATAGCAGTTGTCATCTTGACGAAGCAAGACTTAAGTTTATACCGTCTCTTAGTTCCACTCTAAGGCGACGTTGTTGCAAGGTACTTCTTGCTTATTTTGCTGTTTTTGCGTTACATGCTAAAGAGCAAGATAACGTTATACAAGAATCGACCTGTAAGTTTGACGAGTTTTGTACAAGGTTTGCTTAGGAAAGCGTATAACATGAAGCTATCCCTTTTGGGGCTTAAGTCTTCATGGTGTATGAACCCTTAAGAGAGTATGCATACTTTTAGTGTGTGGGGTTGTCGTCTAACAAGAGGAGTTCCGCCACGGTGGGGTGATCAGTCCCATCATTGCATTTGCCGCATCCTATTTTAATTCAGGGAATGGCTATGAACATGAGGATTTTCCCAAAGGTTTTCAACACATGTCATTTTTTAGAAGTAAAGATGAGTTTTGCCATTATGGAAAGGATGTCGCAACATGTTACTTTTGATAGATGTGAACATGGGTATTGTCCCTTTGAGAAGGGTGTTGCACCATGTGACTTTTGAAATATTGCATGATATTGCTTTTGAATTTGTTGAAGATGCACTTGTTGATGTCACCTATTATAAGTTGCATGGTGTGATGATTATGAGTAGTATGTACGTTGTTTTGACGTTAATCCATAGAATAATGCATAATGTAGAGATGTACCTATGAAAGTAAATTGATCATCATTAGATACTTGCCGTTTTTACAATAACATTGCAGGAAGGCGTCTATTGACTGCTCCTTCCGAAATTCTTCTTCTTACAAAGGCATAAACTGCACTTATATTCCTAAAGGTGCACTTGAAAAAGATAGATTAAAAGTAGAGAGTCTATCTCCCTCAGATATATCTCGGCAGTTTGTTATTCGCGACATAGCTTCCCAGGGCTCCATGCGCGATAAATTATTCAATCTCCATCCTCAAGGTTAAACAACCATTGGTACTATACCCCCAAGTTTGGTGATATTGGCACCATTCTTCAACATCCCTGCCTAAGAAGGCGGTTTCGGGCTCAAGTGGTCTTGGAAGCTTGTTTTCCAGAAGCTTGACGTATATCTCCTCCACCTCTGTGTTCAAAGGTGTGAAGATGTTGGCATAATCCATGCTTGAGCCTTCTGGTTTCCTTGAAGTTTGAGCTTCCCCACCTGTGTTGAGAGGTGTGTCCCATCTCAATTCACGCTCACAAGAGACAGTCTCCATCTTGTCTTTTAAGCACGCCATTGTCTTGGTTGTGCGCCACCCAAATTCCCTTCCAAATAGCAAAAATGTTGATGCATTCATGTTCAGGAAAAATGTGACGTCCTTCTTGATTGCTCTCAATGCAGTTGCATTTTGAGCGAACCTTCGGAAGTAGTACATGATGGATTCTTCTTCTCTCTGCTTGACATCAAGCACACTCCGCTTAGGTGAATAAAGAATCCTGTCAAGTTCGGACTTTGGTGATAATTTTTCCTTCTTCCTTTCATCATCTTCATTCGAGGCGAACAACTTTCTCTTTGCACCAACTCCTATCATCGCAATTGACACCTGTTTCATTTTCCTCGCGGCATTAACATAGCACTTTCGTGCAGCAGTCTGATCACCTAGCACTTCTCCGATTCCGTGCGGGGTTAGGAATTTCATTTTCTGATGAGCTGTTTATGGCACAATGTCGTGTGGGTTGATCGTTGTTCTCCCCAGGATGCCGTTATATGCCCCCAGGTTATTCACCACCACAAATGTGACGTCTATATGCAATGCTTTCCACCCGTCTCCAAGGATGACTGGAAGCGTAATCATGCCCAATGGATAGGTTGCCGCTCCTGCGAAACTGACCAACGGAAACGTGTTCGGTGAGAGATCAGCTTCCTTTTTTTCCCATCTTCTTGGGCACCCTATATGCACTAAATCCGCAGCACTCCCACCATCTACCAGAATCCTTTGCACATCAAATCCATTGATGTCCATTCTTATGACCAAAGCATCATCATGAGGATACACTATGTGTTTCTTTTCAGCGTTTGAGAATGGGATGATTATGTCCTCCTTCTCTGGTTGCCGCCTCTTTCCGTACTTGGGCAGATCCTGAAGCTGTGAGGCATAGACATCCCGGTCGTTAGAAACGCTACCTCTTACTGCTGGCCCACCATGGATTACGTTGATGACACCACGCTTTGGCGGTGGTGGGTTGTCGTTGACTTTCTCCTTTCCCTTGTTTCCCTTCCCGAGTTGCTCTGCATGGTTCTTCTTTTGTCGTTTGTCGCCTTGGTCGACATATTGCTTGAGCTCCCCTTCAAGGATAAAGTTGTTTATGCGAAATCGCAAGCTGACGCAGCTGTTTGCTTCATGGCCGTAGACTTCATGGTTTTCACACCATTTATCTTCCTGCTTTCCCAGTGGCCCTTTTCGGAAATTCACTGGCTCCCTCCACATATTATCCTCCTTCATCTTCTTCAGGTTTATAGAAAGTGGTGCATTCAAAGGAACGCACTCTGCCAGGTTTACTTCTTTTGGTTTTTGGAATTCGGGCTGATATGGCCTATTGTGGGGCTGGAATTGTCTCACTTGCTGCGGGCCTTGTTGGGGTTTTGCTTGCTTCTCCTTAGCGCAAGCTGCACTAACTTTCGCCTTATGTTGTTCTCTGAATCGGTCCAGATCCACAAATTCTTTTACTCTCGCCGCCAATTCTTCAAGCGTCTCAGCTGGGCCCCTTGCCATCTTTTCAGCCAGGGCATGTCCTCTTCGGCCTAATTTTGCAATGAAGGCGGGCACGATTTCTCCTTCGATGATGTTTCCTTGGATGTCTGAGATGTTTTGATTGAAGCGGATGTAATAATCTGCTAACGACTCGTCGTTTTGCTTTGTCACCTCATTCAACGCGTTCGGCCCTTTAAGGAGTGTGCGCTCTCCCATGTATCTTTGAATGAATTTTGCCTTTAGATATGCCCATGACGTGACGCTTCCGCATGGCAGCGAGAAAAACCAATGTGCAGCAGTTCCAACGAGAGTATTAGCAAATGTCATGGCAAAGTGATGCGGGTTGTCCGTTCGTCCTAGCAGAGACGCTTCATGTTGCTGCACATGCTCGATTGGACCTCCTTTCCCTCTATATTTTTCTCCACCGATTCTGTACAGGGG
Source organism: Clarkia xantiana subsp. parviflora (assembly GCA_036873135.1). Lineage (NCBI taxonomy): Eukaryota > Viridiplantae > Streptophyta > Magnoliopsida > Myrtales > Onagraceae > Clarkia > Clarkia xantiana. Next base: position 8,852,925 of record JAPTYO010000012.1, on the reverse strand, counting down.
ATCTGGAATGTGACTATGCACTAATTCATCAGAGAATGGGTGCGATGCATTTTCTTCCAGGGCATGCATTCCCTTCATTTTCGATTGCTTCATTTTCCTCTCAATCATTTCTTCTAAGGCCTTAGGCGTGAGTCCCGTGATTGGGATGTCGTTTTCGTGCGCGGGCTTCCTCCACCCCTCGTTGCCTGTGCCAGCCTGGCTTGTTGTTTTAGAGCTATCCTCCATGTGAGGGCGTTGTGAATTGCTCACAGGAGGCTGCCTCCATCTTAATCCTTGTTTCTTCATGCCAACGCTTGGAGTGCCTGAACGTGCTGGCTCGCGCTTGGTCTGTTGATAGGCATCTTCAAAACCTAATACCCCGCCTGGGTGTTGCGATTTTTGCTGATTGGCATCATATGACGCTTCTCTGGCTGGAGCAGCCTGTTCATTATCACGCGGGGGTGGTGGAGGCGCAGCATAACCTTGATTCTTTAAGATCTCCCTGAGAGCAAGAAGTTCTTCCAATGCTGCCATCATTGCCGGTGTGACTGTACGCATGTTGGCTGCATTGCCTGGCTGCTGCTGTGTTGCCTCAGCTGGCATTCCTGATGGAATTTCTTGATCCACCCTTGCTCCTTGCTCTTGTGGAGGCACGTTGTTCTGATCTTCTGGCATGAACTGTGTAGGAGGGGCGTTTGCGGATGGAATGGACGAAGCTGTGGATTCCGCGTCCGGCATGTGAGAAGGTCCTGGTTGACTTCTCGTTGGTTTCATCCTGCTTACACCCATTTTCTTTGGTCGTCTTCATGTCATGGCTTGTAGCACGGTTTTTTGTTCGACTCACTTCAGACGGTGCCAAATGTTGGGTTCGCTTCACCACTTGGGCTGCTTCGGGCTTTTTCCTTCACGAACGAGCTTCTTCCTTCACGATCGGGCTCGAGATATGTGTATAAGGACGGGCTAGACTTCGATCCTCAATCTTGGACTTTTGATCTTCGGGTCCTGCACGAAGGGCAGTAACCAGCGTGGGGAGGGGGAATGCTGGTTGGGCCCACTCCGACGCTCAAGTTAGCACTTTTAGAGAGAGTATGAATAGATAGGATCTTGGATGAATATCAAATGTATTAACAACCAAAATCAGTTTGTACAATTGGTAGATCAAGGTATATATAGGAGAAGAGAGCATCTAACTAACTAACTAACTTAGAGTGTAAGTAAGCTAGACTAGTATGCATAAATGTGTCAAGTATGGAATGTATGGAATATACATTCCTATATTCTCCCATCCTTTTCTTCTCTTGTCTTTTCATGAAAAACATATTTGAGTAGAGCTTTTGTCAATAAATCTGCCAGCTGATTTCTAGAAGCAACATGTGTTGGTGCAATTTGCCCTGATTTAATGTGGTGCCTAGTGAAATGGCAATCCAATTCAATATGCTTGGTACGTTCATGAAACATTGGGTTTTTGGCTATCTTCACTGCAGATTCACTATCAGTGAATATAGGAATGGGCAAACTGACATGCACCCCAAGCTCCTTTAGAAGCCTAGCAACCCAAAGAGCCTCTTGAATGGCTGCCCTCAAGCATCTGTATTCTGCCTCTGCACTTGAAATGGAAACCGTGTCCCGTTTCTTCACTTTCCACCCTACCATAGCTCCACCAAGCTTTACACAATATGCACTAATGGACTTCCTACTGAATGGACAAGCTGCTCAATCTGAATCACAATAAAGACTCAAGTCAAGTGCAGTGTTGGTTGGTTAGAGAAGTCTTTGGCCAGGAGTACCTTTGATGTACTTGATCACCCTTATAGCTGCATCATGATGGGACTTCTTAGGCTTGTCAACAAACTGACTTAGCCTTTTAACTGCAAAGCTAATATCTGGCCTAGTCATTGTCAAATACAATAACTTGCGCACCAATCTTCTATAGGCAGACACATTATCAAGAGGCAAATCATCTGAGGAGGTGTTGGTTGCTTCATCATATGCACAAGTTGTGAGCTTGAGATTGAACTCCATAGGAGTCTCACAGGGTCTAGCAGCCCCCAAACCAGCCTCCTCAATAAGCTCAAGGGCATACCTCCTTTGGTTGATGACCAAACCTTCTTTGGACCTTGCAATTTCCAAACCCAAGAAATACCTCAAGTTGCCTAAATCCTTGAGCTTAAAATGGGATTTCAGAATGGACTTCAAGTGATCTATCATAGAAGAACTTGAGCCTGTGATGAGCAAATCATCCACATAAATGAGAAGATACACCCTGTCTTCACCATTTGCCTTGGTGAACAAGGAATGATCCGAGGCACTTTGAGAATAGCCATTCTTCAATAGGGTGTTGGTGAGCTTGATGTTCCATTGTCTAGATGCTTGCTTTAACCCATAAAGTGACTTCAAAAGCTTGCATACACGCTTAGAAGCACCAGGAGTGATCATAGGAGAATCAAAGCCTTGAGGAATGTCCATGTAAACCTCTTCATGCAAGTCACCTTGAAGAAAAACATTGTTGACATCCATGTGAAAGAGTCCCCAAGAATGAGAGGCTGTCATGGCCAAAACAATTCTCACAGTTGTCATCTTCACCACAGGAGAAAATGTCTCATTGAAATCAGTCCCTTCTATTTGGGTAAAGCCTTTGGCAACAAGCCTAGGTTTGTACCTTTCAATGGAACCATCAGAGTTGTACTTCATCCTAAACACCCATTTGCAACCAATAGAAGACTTCCCATGGGGCAGCTCCATAATCTTCCATGTGTTGTTATCTTGTAAAGCCTTGATCTCCTCCTTCATAGCAATCACCCTATTTGAGTCTTTGATTGTTTTTTTATATGTAGAAGGCTCCTTGATCTTCTCAATAGAAGCCAAGAAGCAATTGAAGGTAGGATTAAGATGATCATAGGCAATGTATCTCTCCATTCCAAAAGCAACATTTGAAGAAGAGTCCTTTCTCAAATGAGCAATCCTTGCACTCCTTCTTAAGGTGGGTACATGTGGAGGTTCAACCAAAGGGACCAAAGGAACATCCTCAACTATGGGGGGCTGAGGAGGAGCATCCTCAACCATGGGGGGCTGAGGTGGAGAGACCAAGGTAGAAACCATTGGTGATCTAGAAGAAGACTCCTCAACTAATAACTTGGACTCCAAGCAAGTAGGAAACAGAGATCTCAACTCTGCCTTAGACATGCCAAAAGGAAAGATATGCTCATGAAAAACAACATCCCTTGAAACTTGAAAAGCTGAATTGGAAATCTTCATCACAAGATAACCTTTTTGAGAAGTGGAGTATCCCATGAGGATGCAAGGCTCAGCTCTTGAACTAAACTTGTCAGAGTTGTTCAAGTTTGTGGCAAAGCATAGGCAGCCCATGATCTTTAAATGATTTATGGAAGGTGGCTTGCCATAAAGAACCTCCATAGGAGATTTGAACTCCAAAGAAGATGAAGGTAACCTATTCATCAAATAACAAGCAGTGAGAACACAATAGCCCCAATACTTGATAGACATACAAGCCTGAAACCTTAATGCCCTTGCCACATTCAAAATTTGTCTATGCTTGCGCTCCACTCTACCGTTCTGCTGAGGAGTGTAGGTGCAACTAGTTTGATGTTGAATTCCCAAAAGAAGGAAATGATCCTTGCAAATGGAATTGATGAACTCAGATCCATTATCACTCCTAGCAATCTTCACCATAGTTCCAAACTGATTCTGAACCATTAATAAGAAGCTTTGAATATGAATGAAGGTATCACTCTTATTCTTCATTAGAAAAACCCAAGTTGCCCTGGAAAAGTCATCCACAATGGTGAGGAAGTATTGATAGCCTTTGATTGTAAAGACTTTATATGGACCCCAAAGATCCAAATGTATCGAGGCAAAAGGAACAGAGGCATGAGAATGACTAATAGGGAAAGATAATCTTGATTGCTTGGCCAAAGGGCAAATGGTACAATGTTTGACACATTTATTTGAAGAGTCATTTAAACATAATGCATCATTTAAATGACCCAAATGAGTATATGATATGTGTCCTAAACGCCTATGCCAAAGCCAAGAAGCTTCCTTTTTATTTGCCTTTGAAGTAGTATGAGCTGCCACCACCTTGCTTGAACCTGAAGGTAGTGAATTCCTGAGTATGTAAAGGCCTTTGGATCTCTCACCAATCACCATTGGCTTCCCAACATGGCCCTGAATCAACATATTTGCACAAGTAAATATAACTTTGCAATTCAACTGAGTAGAAAGCTTAGACACTGAGATCAAGTTGAACTTGAAATCAGGCACATATAGGATGTCATCCAAGGTAAAACCAGAGGAAAAGGAGCAGCTCCCAATATGAGTGACCTTGCACTTATTGCCATTTGGTAAGTGAACAAATTGATGAGGGGAATCAGCCTTCCTTATGTTGTGCAACCAGCTCAAATAGTGAGTGATATGGTTAGTAGAACCTGAGTCTACAATCCAAATCATAGATGAACTAGATGTGGAGGATATACCTGCCATGTTCACACGAATAGGCTCATCCTCTTGAAATGAAAGGGGATCAAAGTCATCTTGAATGGCAATGTGCTGGACCCTTCCATCCAAGCCAGTGTGAAGAATCCTTTGCTCCTTTGTTCCATGAAAGATTCTTTTGTCCCCTGCAGCCACATGTTCCACCAAAACAGAGGAAGGATTCTCATCATCCAAGCTCACATTGGCTACATTCCAAGGACTTTTCAAGGCTGAGGAGGGTGCAAGGTGTGGATGCTTTTTCCAACAGGTATCCAACTTGTGTCCCTTCTTACCACAAAATGAGCAAAACCAAGTTGACTTATCAACTTTGCCTCCCTTGCCATTGGAACCACCTGAATAGGATCCCTGGATAGCTCCATTAGAAGAGGAGCCATTGCCATTGTAATTCCTTGGGAAAGAAGCAACATTATTAAAACCATTGCTAGCTGAGTTATATCCTCCATCACCTCTTGAATTGATGAAGTTCCTTTAAGAGTATAGGGCTGTGGCCTCCCCTAAATCCCCTATAGAACCAGAGATGGCACGTTGGCTTTCCTCTTGTAGCAACACAGAAAAAGCCACACTCAATGAAGGCAATGGTTGCCTCATCAAGAGACTACTTCTAATATGAGCAAATGATTCATTCAAGCCTAAGAGAAAAGCAATCAGTTTATGTTTCTCCTTATGCTCATTGATCAACTTGCTATCAGCTGAACATTCAAGCCTTAGGTCATCAATGGAACCCAATGCATCCCAAAGCCGTTTCATCCTCCCAAAGTATTCAGTGATTGATTGAGCACCTTGTGAGCATTGATAAATTTCCCTTGTGAGCTGGAAGATTTGTGTCCCATCAATCTTCTCAAACATTTCTTTGAGATCAAGCCAAATAGACAATGCAGTGGTGTTGTAAACCAACCCATTCACCAACTCCTTAGCAACGGTGTTCCTTAACCAAGCCTTGACCAAAGCATTGGCTCTGTCCCATCTCACATGCTGAGCCACAGGCACACTCAGACGTGAGCATGTACCATCTATAAACCCAATCTTGTTCTTTACAAGCAGTCCCTCCTTGATTGCTTTGCTCCATGCATGATAATTGCTTGATCCATAAAGCTGAAAAGGAATCAGCAACAATCCAGTGGTGTCCGAGGGATGCAAGGATAGTGGATCTTCAATCGAGTAATCAGCCATGTTTCAATGACCAAATCTCCAGAAACTCAACTGAATTTGACGTAAAGAACAAGAAACTTCAACAAACTAACAACCACAACAGCAGAAACCCAACGGAATTCCCAGAAATTGATGAATCTTCAACACCAAGTAATACTAGCAAGAACACCAGGTATGTGTAACAGAAACAAGATCACGCAACTATCCGGAATGAATCTAGGCATCAATCCAATCCAGAAACAGTCGCAAATGGATCAAGATCACGAAATCAATGATCGTAATCAAGAAAGCCAGCTAATCAATCACCTAATCAAGCGAAGCTTGGAGACAAAGCAAACGACGAAGAACCTCGCTTGGAAAGCAAGAACTGACTGATCTTAGCTGATATGATCCAAATGCAGATTCAATTGAGCTGAAACTCAATTGATGATGTAGAAGACTTACAAAGAGTCGAAATCCAACGTCATGATGATTGAAGACACGAAATCAAGCTGAAATCTTGGAAATGAAGCTCGAAATTCACCAGAAATGGAGGTTGCGTGACTAGCAAGAAAATACCGTTGGCTCTGATACCATATGAACAGAGAGGATCTTGGATGAATATCAAATGTATTAACAACCAAAATCAGTTTGTACAATTGGTAGATCAAGGTATATATAGGAGAAGAGAGCATCTAACTAACTAACTAACTTAGAGTGTAAGTAAGCTAGACTAGTATGCATAAATGTGTCAAGTATGGAATGTATGGAATATACATTCCTATATGCTCCCATCCTTTTCTTCTCTTGTCTTTTCATGAAAAACATATTTGATGCCATAGAGCCTAAGCAAGGCAATGTGCTGCTTCTTGAGTAGAGCTTTTTTCAATAAATCTGCCAGCTGATTTCTAGAAGCAACATGTGTTGGTGCAATTTGCCCTGATTTAATGTGGTGCCTAGTGAAATGGCAATCCAATTCAATATGCTTGGTACGTTCATGAAACATTGGGTTTTTGGCTATCTTCACTGCAGATTCACTATCAGTGAATATAGGAATGGGCAAAGTGACATGCACCCCAAGCTCCTTTAGAAGCCTAGCAACCCAAAGAGCCTCTTGAATGGCTGCCCTCAAGCATCTGTATTCTGCCTCTGCACTTGAAATGGAAACCGTGTCTTGTTTCTTCACTTTCCAGCCTACCATAGCTCCACCAAGCTTTACACAATATGCACTAATGGACTTCCTACTGAATGGACAAGCTGCCCAATCTAAATCACAATAAAGACTCAAGTCAAGTGCAATGTTGGTTGGGTAGAGAAGTCTTTGGCCAGGAGTACCTTTGATGTACTTGATCACCCTTATAGCTGCATCATGATGGGACTTCTTAGGCTTGTCAACAAACTGACTTAGCCTTTGAACTGCAAAGCTAATATCTGGCCTAGTCATTGTCAAATACAATAACTTGCGCACCAATCTTCTATAGGCAGACACATCATCAAGAGGCAAATCATCTGAGGAGGTGTTGGTTGCTTCATCATATGCACAAGTTGTGAGCTTGAGATTGAACTCCATAGGAGTCTCACAGGGTCTAGCAGCCCCCAAACCAGCCTCCTCAATAAGCTCAAGGGCATACTTCCTTTGGTTGATGACCAAACCTTCTTTGGACCTTGCAATTTCCAAACCCAAGAAATACCTCAAGTTGCCTAAATCCTTGAGCTTAAAATGGGATTTCAGAATGGACTTCAAGTGATGAATCATAGAAGAGCTTGAGCCTGTGATGAGCAAATCATCCACATAAATGAGAAGATACACCCTGTCTTCACCATTTGCCTTGGTGAACAAGGAATGATCTGAGGCACTTTAAGAATAGCCATTCTTCAATAGGGTGTTGGTGAGCTTGATGTTCCATTGTCTAGATGCTTGCTTTAACCCATAAAGTGACTTCAAAAGCTTGCATACACGCTTAGAAGCACCGGGAGTGATCATAGGAGAATCAAAGCCTTGAGGAATGTCCATGTAAACCTCTTCATGCAAGTCACCTTGAAGAAAAACATTGTTGACATCCATGTGAAAGAGTCCCCAAGAATGAGAGGCTGTCATGGCCAAAACAATTCTCACAGTTGTCATCTTCACCACAGGAGAAAATGTCTCATTGAAATCAGTCCCTTCTATTTGGGTAAAGCCTTTGGCAACAAGCCTAGGTTTGTACCTTTCAATGGAACCATCATAGTTGTACTTCATCCTAAACACCCATTTGCAACCAATAGAAGACTTCCCATGGGGCAGCTCCATAATCTTCCATGTGTTGTTATCTTGTAAAGCCTTGATCTCCTCCTTCATAGCAATCACCCTATTTGAGTCTTTGATTGTTTGCTTATATGTAGAAGGCTCCTTGATCTTCTCAATAGAAGCCAAGAAGCAATTGAAGGTAGGATTAAGATGATCATAGGCAATGTATTTCTCCATTCCAAAAGCAACATTTGAAGAAGAGTCCTTTCTCAAATGAGCAATCCTTGCACTCCTTCTTAAGGTGGGTACATGTGGAGGTTCAACCAAAGGGACCAAAGGAACATCCTCAACTATGGGGGGCTGAGGAGGAGCATCCTCAACCATGGGGGGCTGAGGTGGAGAGACCAAGGTAGAAACCATTGGTGATCTAGAAGAAGACTCCTCAACTAATAACTTGGACTCCAAGCAAGTAGGAAACAGAGATCTCAACTCTGCCTTAGACATGCCAAAAGGAAAGATATGCTCATGAAAAACAACATCCCTTGAAACTTGAAAAGCTGAATTGGAAATCTTCATCACAAGATAACCTTTTTGAGAAGTGGAGTATCCCATGAAGATGCAAGGCTCAGCTCTTTAACTAAACTTGTCAGAGTTGTTCAAGTTTGTGGCAAAGCATAGGCAGCCCATGATCTTTAAATGATTGATGGAAGGTGGCTTGCCATAAAGAACCTCCATAGGAGATTTGAACTCCAAAGAAGATGAAGGTAACCTATTCATCAAATAACAAGCAGTGAGAACACAATAGCCCCAATACTTGATAGGCATACAAGCCTGAAACCTTAATGCCCTTGCCACATTCAAAATTTGTCTATGCTTGCGCTCCACTCTACCGTTCTGCTGAGGAGTGTAGGTGCAACTAGTTTGATGTTGAATTCCCAAAAGAAGGAAATGATCCTTGCAAATGGAATTGATGAACTCAGATCCATTATCACTCCTAGCAATCTTCACCATAGTTCCAAACTGATTATGAACCATTAATAAGAAGCTTTGAATATGAATGAAGGTATCACTCTTGTTCTTCATTAGAAAAACCCAAGTTGCCCTGGAAAAGTCATCCACAATGGTGAGGAAGTATTGATAGCCTTTGATTGTAAAGACTTTATATGGACCCCAAAGATCCAAATGTATTAAGGCAAAAGGAACAGAGGCATGAGAATGACTAATAGGGAAAGATAATCTTGATTGCTTGGCCAAAGGGCAAATGGTACAATGTTTGACACATTTATTTGAAGAGTCATTTAAACATAATGCATCATTTAAATGACCCAAATGAGTATATGATATGTGTCCTAAACGCCTATGCCAAAGCCAAGAAGCTTCCTCTTTATTTGCCTTTGAAGTAGTATGAGCTGCCACCACCTTGCTTGAACCTGAAGGTAGTGAATTCCTGAGTATGTAAAGGCCTTTGGATCTCTCACCAATCACCATTGGCTTCCCAACATGGCCCTGAATCAACATATTTGCACAAGTAAATATAACTTTGCAATTCAACTGAGTAGAAAGCTTAGACACTGAGATCAAGTTGAACTTGAAATCAGGCACATATAGGATGTCATCCAAGGTAAAACCAGAGGAAAAGGAGCAGCTCCCAATATGAGTGACCTTGCACTTATTGCCATTTGGTAAGTGAACAAATTGATGAGGGGAATCAGCCTTCCTTATGTTGTGCAACCAGCTCAAATGGTGAGTGATATGGTTAGTAGCACCTGAGTCTACAATCCAAATCATAGATGAACTAGATGTGGAGGATATACCTGCCATGTTCACACGAATAGGCTCATCCTCTTGAAATGAAAGGGGATCAAAGTCATCTTGAATGGCAATGTGCTGGACCCTTCCATCCAAGCCAGTGTGAAGAATCCTTTGCTCCTTTGTTCCATGAAAGATTCTTTTGTCCCCTGCAGCCACATGTTCCACCAAAACAGAGGAAGGATTCTCATCATCCAAGCTCACATTGGCTACATTCCAAGGTCTTTTCAAGGCTGAGGAGGGTGCAAGGTGTGGATGCTTTTTCCAACAGGTATCCAACTTGTGTCCCTTCTTACCACAAAATGAGCAAAACCAAGTTGACTTATCAACTTTTCCTCCCTTGCCATTGGAACCACCTGAATAGGATCCCTGGATAGCTCCATTAGAAGAGGAGCCATTGCCATTGTAATTCCTTGGGAAAGAAGCAACATTATTAAAACCATTGCTAGCTGAGTTATATCCTCCATCACCTCTTGAATTGATGAAGTTCCTTTAAGAGTATAGGGCTGTGGCCTCCCCTAAATCCCCTATAGAACCAGAGATGGCACGTTGGCTTTCCTCTTGTAGCAACACAGAAAAAGCCACACTCAATGAAGGCAATGGTTGCCTCATCAAGAGACTACTTCTAATATGAGCAAATGATTCATTCAAGCCTAAGAGAAAAGCAATCAGTTTCTGTTTCTCCTTATGCTCATTGATCAACTTGCTATCAGCTGAACATTCAAGCCTTAGGTCATCAATGGAACCCAATGCATCCCAAAGCCGTTTCATCCTCCCAAAGTATTCAGTGATTGATTGAGCACCTTGTGAGCATTGATAAATTTCCCTTGTGAGCTGGAAGATTTGTGTCCCATCAATCTTCTCAAACATTTCTTTGAGATCAAGCCAAATAGACAATGCAGTGGTGTTGTAAACCAACCCATTCACCAACTCCTTAGCAACGGTGTTCCTTAACCAAGCCTTGACCAAAGCATTGGCTCTGTCCCATCTCACATGCTGAGCCACAGGCACACTCAGACGTGAGCATGTACCATCTATAAACCCAATCTTGTTCTTTACAAGCAGTCCCTCCTTGATTGCTTTGCTCCATGCATGATAATTGCTTGATCCATAAAGCTGAAAAGGAATCAGCAACAATCCAGTGGTGTCCGAGGGATGCAAGGATAGTGGATCTTCAATCGAGTAATCAGCCATGTTTCAATGACCAAATCTCCAGAAACTCAACTGAATTTGACGTAAAGAACAAGAAACTTCAACAAACTAACAACCACAACAGCAGAAACCCAACGGAATTCCCAGAAATTGATGAATCTTCAACACCAAGTAATACTAGCAAGAACACCAGGTATGTGTAACAGAAACAAGATCACGCAACTATCCGGAATGAATCTAGGCATCAATCCAATCCAGAAACAGTCACAAATGGATCAAGATCACGAAATCAATGATCGTAATCAAGAAAGCCAGCTAATCAATCACCTAATCAAGCGAAGCTTGGAGACAAAGCAAACGACGAAGAACCTCGCTTGGAAAGCAAGAACTGACTGATCTTAGCTGATATGATCCAAATGCAGATTCAATTGTGCTGAAACTCAATTGATGGTGTAGAAGACTTATAAAGAGTCGAAATCCAACGTCTTGATGATTGAAGACAAGAAATCAAGCTGAAATCTTGGAAATGAAGCTTGAAATTCACCAGAAATGGAGGTTGCGGGACTAGCAAGAAAATACCGTTGGCTCTGATACCATATGAACAGAGAGGATCTTGGATGAATATCAAATGTATTAACAACCAAAATCAGTTTGTACAATTGGTAGATCAAGGTATATATAGGAGAAGAGAGCATCTAACTAACTAACTAACTTAGAGTGTAAGTAAGCTAGACTAGTATGCATAAATGTGTCAAGTATGGAATTTATGGAATATACATTCCTATAGAGAGAAAGCCTTAGAGAGAAGTCAGAGCATTTCAAGTCCAAAAAGTGAGGTGACCCTCAAATGAGAGACCTAGGCCCCTATTTATAGGGAACCTAAGGATCCTACTCAGTTTTGAAGTACTTGATGTCGGTATGTAAAAAAGAGGTATACCGTCATCAAGGCGGACTATGTATGCACCGACTTCCCGTACTTGGCGAATTAACCGGAGTAAACATATGAGGTAGAATGGTAATCCGGACCTACCCGGATTGTTTTAACAATCCGAGACGGGATAAGGGTTCCTTTGGTACCACTTCTTTGGGCAGAATCCACTTTCCCTAAGGGTACCAAATGAACATTTATCCCTAAGGGTAAATTCGTCCAGCCAAATTTATTTTTTGGTCACGTGCAGCTCACATGGGGGTTTAACGGCCATTTTGGACGGAATTCTAACGGAGGTACCAAAAGGGTACAAAATGGAAAACGTTGGTACCAAAAGTGTACAAAAAAAAAAAAAGTGGTACCAAAAGTGGATTCTGCCCAAAGAAGTGGTACCAAAGGAACCCTTATCCCTTAGATTAATTGGGCGTAATGTATTTAGATAATTGAATTGGCAACTTAAGTGAATTTGAGTACCGAAAGGGCGTGATTAAAAATTATACTTTTAATTCGTAATAGGACCCCCGAATCCAAAATCTTTGATCGTAGATCAATTTCAGACCTAGGTTTAACTCACGTTTCACTTAGGAAATTTAGGATTCTAGTTAGCCTTAATTAACTAGTGGCGACTCTTCTTTCCAAATCCACGTTTTCAAAACGTTATTCGCATTAGGTCAGATTTTAGGTCCGACATATATAATCAATCGACAATATATATATATATATATTACAGAAAATATATTACTGTCAATATTCTTTATTAGGAATATATATATATATCATCAATAATATATATTTTCTCATTCTTTTAGGCAACTATGTTATAAATAATATCTAGATCCCTAAAATTGTGCTAGATATATTGATAGTTACTATCCACAATTATCTTGTGAACCTAGCCCTAATTTTGACCTAATCCATAGGTGGTGAAATTTCTGCCGAAAATAATAAAATATTTTTCTCAATATTTCTGGTCACTTTAGGGTTACTTGTGGACTAATAAATTAAAAATATCACCTTGGACACTAAAGTGAGGTTCGACCGAAACAAGAATTTAGGGCAACTGGTTAAATTTCAAGATCAAATCTTATCATGATAAAGAACCAAAGTTTTAATTTGATAAAGTCTTTTTTTTTTTTAAATCATGAACATCAAGCTTTATTATGAACATCATGAAAAATCATGGCCAGTACGATTTACCCCAAAAATCGATAATTTAAAAACTTTTGATAATAAAACACAAGAACATCAATTTTATGGCCAGTACGATTTACCCCAAGAACATCAATTTTATCAAAAACGCAAACTCCCTAACACAGGCTCTGATACCACTGTAGGATTTAGGGGATTAATACTACGGAAACAAAACCTAGATATGTGCCAGGTAATTAATACGCAACGGAATGAGGTGCACATACCTATAATGTTTCTTGTAGCCCAAGACCGTTGAGGGGAGTTCTCGATCCGCCAGACGGTTCCTTGTAGAGATTCCTGTTAGAGAAGCCTACGCGGGTTATGCCTCACAGCAATGCCTCAGTCGATTCTTCGCGGGATGGATCTCCTGGAGTAAATTCGTCGACACAATTTGGCACCTCATTTCCTTGTGGGTGTTTCGGCCGAAGTATACAGTAAATAGGGAGGAGGGTTTTCTTTTAATCTCACCACTTAGGAAGAGAGGAATAGCATTAATGCTATGAAACCCTCCTAGGACTCCCTATTTATAATAGGAGTAAGTCCACTTTACCCCTAGCATTAGTTCGGCCGGCCATGTGTATAGGGAGGCCCAATTTTGGGCCTCCCATGTGAATTTGGATTTTAGGCCTAGCCAAAAATCCCTAATATAACATTACCTAATTTCTTAGGTACATGGACTTAATTAATGGACTCCCAATTACGACGGCCCATAGTCCAAATGCTTACAATATATAGTTATTATATATTATGTTAGCTCTGATGAGTTCTACAATAAATTGAGTTCAGTTTTGAACTCAAAACTTAACTCATAAGTAGTTCTATATTTTAGCTGATATGATAGATTAACTCACTTATTATACAAACAGTTTGTATTTTTTTCAACATGTGATTTGCTGCACTTTTGAAGTTTAAGTTACGCCTCTTGATGTCGTTTAAAGTCTCAAGATTTATGTTTTAAATATTTCGATTTTTTATATTATTGTTGGGAATTTAGACTTTTATACTTTCTACTCTGAAAGGATCAATTTGTATTTTGCAAATTTGTGAATTGTTTATGGATTATCAATCTGGATGTGTATTTTGAATTTTAATTGAAAAAAAAAAAGAAAAAAAAAAAGGTTCAAAACCGATTCTACTATGGTTCAGTTCTAGGACCTGAAATCCGGTTCGGTTCTCACATGGTACATGGAATCAACTGAACCTAAAATCCGGTTCTGGTTCGGTTCTGAACCGGTTCGGCCCAGAACCGAACCATTCCCAACCCTACTCTTCGGGCTTCCCCCGATGCCGACTGGACCTCCGGCTTCAGCCATTGCCGACTGGACCTCTGGCCTACCGCCGTGCTGACTGGATATCTCCGGCCTACCGCCGTGTCGACTGGACATCTCTGGGCTTTCGCCGTTTCCAAGGAAATCTCCGAGCTTCTGTCGTTGGCGATTGGACTATTCGGGCATTGACGAATATTCTTCGTATCAAGATCGGCATTCTTGTCAGAATGGTATTAGAGAATTAAATATATTAGAAATTAATATATTTTATTATGTTTCTGATTAAGTTATATTAGGAATAAATATATTTCTAATATCTTATCATTATCTATTTCTTTAATATATTGTTATAGATTTAGTCTTTATTATAGATTTAGTCTTGTAGCTTTGATTCTTCTAAGTATTGGAGATTTGTTTACTCTCTCTAGAATGCTCCCGCTCAGAAAGTCTTCACTGAGCGAAGAAGAAGAAATTGAACTCGTGAGAAGCAACTGGAAACCGGATCCTCACAACTCTGCAATTGAGAAATCAGATCCGATGGAGGCAGAGATGACTTCCATTAAGGAAGCATATAATCCAAAAATCTCCTATAAGAAAAAACTGATTAGAATCATCCCAGGGGCTTTTGAGAAGGCATTCTACATGGAAAACTATCTACTTGATGATGTCGATGAAGAAATCGATGAATTCCCTGAGGAAAAGTGCATCAAAATCTTCTTCCCAAAGGAGGAAAAAATGGAAATGCGGAAAGCACATGGTTTCTTCAAAGTCTTCTATAGAAGCAAAGACGACCTAGATAGAGTGTTGAGAGATGGACCTTGGTTTGTCAATTCTCGATTCCTCACCATGAGATTATGGAAACCAAAGTTCCAACCTGCAAAAGCAAAATTCACGGCTGTTGCGATGTGGATTAGACTCCTCAGATTACCATCGGAATACTTTAAGCCTCGTTTCCTTGAAAAAAAAATTGGGAATCATATTGGCCCACTACTTAGAGTTGATCCTTCTACGATTAATGTGGAGAGGGGGAAATTTTCCAGATTATGCATCCAAGTCAATTTAACTGAGCCTCTGCAGCACTACATTAAACTTGATAATCTCCATGTCGATATTTTTTACGAAGGAATTAACTCACTATGCTTATCTTGTGGACTGCCTGGTCATAAAGACCTGGAGTGTCCTTCAAAGCCGATCAGTGAAGCAAGTTTCTTGGAGAGCAGTCAACTTCCCTTGAATCCTCCAAACCCGATGGAGAACGTGTCACCGATTCAAGATCAGACAGACCATCCTACGGAGGAGACAAACATGGAGAATGCAAGTACCCAAGGAAATTCGAAGCCTGATGATGATACTAACAAGGGTTATGGTCCTTGGATTCTTGTGACTCACCGGAAAAAGGCACCAGTAAAGCAACGCCGGCCGACCACCGCTCCCTCAAAGAAAGTCAACGGCGAGAATTACCAGGTTTACAACGGTCAGAATAAAACAACTACTAACAACTTTACTTCGGGGAAGAAGGCTCAGGGTACCATAAACCGTAATATGGCATCTTTCACTCTCGAAGCCCAAAATGGGCAAAGTGTCTTGGCCCTTGTTGGGCCCGAATGGTCCAAATCCATCTAAGTAAATTAACAGAGTTTCAACTTCGATCTCCTTCGGTGGAGAACATAAGGGAAAATAAAAAATTCAATTTCCCCAAACTTCAATCCCTAGGTGCCCGTAAAGCGAATCAGAAGCAAATCAGTGCTCATGTTCCTTCATCGTCCAGTGCTCCTAGCAAGCAGGAAGTAATCCTCAATCCAGCCAATCTCTCATCAAAGGATATTGTTGCAGAGAGCATATATATATCTTCAAATGGAGCTCACGCAACAATGGAAAACCAGTGACAACGAGAATTTTCTCGAACTTCAAGAGAGTCTACTAAAAGTGGCCGAGATCTCCCCACTAGTTTTTCGGAACCAGGCCCCAAAAGTAGAAGCTCAGATCATACTTGTATATCTAACCAGCTCAGAGAAAGAAGTCGTTCCCCTCAAAAGAACTTCAGAGTATCTTCTTATGCTAACTCAGCTACTGCTTTGCCTGACAGTGTTGATTACGCAAATGGAGGTGCCTCATATGAGGATCCTAAGTCGGCTGACCCAGGTGAAGTGTAAAGTTCCTTTGGGTAATTTCCTTTTCCTTAATTTAAACTTATGGATTTTATAGCTGCTGAAGAAGGCTTGGTAGTCATGAACACCGCCACAAATAACATCACCAAGCCAGTTAAATTCTGCATGAACATTATAGTGTGGAATTGTAGAGGGCTAGGTAGCAACAATGCTATCAATTCTATGAACGAACTCATTTGAAGACATCGTCCGGATATAGTCGTTCTTATTGAATCTATGCTTAGTGGAGACACTCTCCGTAGACAAGCTACTAGGGTACATATCGATTCTTTTAAGGAAGTTGACTCCAGAGGCCTTAGTGGTGGTATTGTTCTTCTTTGGAACTCAAACAAGATCGATATTAATATCTTGGGCACTGTTAGATATCTGTCCAATTCGGGTTCGTATTTACATTTCGGGTCTCGTAAAATACCCCAAAACCCGTAAAAGAACTCTTTCGCGGACACCCAAGTCTAAAAAGGTTCGGGATACGCGCAGTACCCGGACCGGAGGACTTCCGGATTGCCCTAGGGCAATCCGGACCCGTCCCGGATTGCTAAACAATCCGGGTAGGTTCGGATTACCGATTTTCTTATTACGCTCACCCCGATTATTTTTCCAAGTGCGAAAAGTCGGTGCATGCATAGTCCACCTTGATGACGGTATACGTCTTCCTTCATACCGACATCAAGTAGTTCAAAACTGGGCATGATCCTTAGGTTCCCTATAAATAGGGGCCTAGGTCTCCCATTCTAGACAACTCCCTCATTTTGGACTTTGGATGCTCTGACTTCTCTCTAAGGCTTTCTCTCTCTACAAAATTCTGACTTGAGCGTCGGAGAGGGCCCAACCAGCATCCCCCCTCTCCTACGCGGGTTACTGCCCCTCGTGCAGGATCCGAAGTTCGAGGTCGAGGAATGGAAGATTAGCTCAAGGATTGTGTTTTAAGGATCGCAGCGTTCCCGTCCTTATACATACATCCCGAGCCCGTTCGTGAAAAAAGAAGCCCGAAGCTACCCAGGTGGAAGCAGACATAACATTTGGCACCGTCTGAGTGATTCGAATAAAAAGCCGTGTCATATCACAAGCCATGATAGGAAGACGACCAAAGAAGGCGGGTGCAAGCAAGCCGGAGCCAACAAAAAGCCAACCAGGACGTTCTCGCATGCCAAATACAGGATACACTGCTTCAACCATACAATCCACAAATGTGCACGTGATCCACGGAGGCTTTGGAGCCGGAGGAGAAACGTCGTATGAACGAGAAATATATGCTACCCGCACAAAGCGCATATGCCAGGATGCTGACATAAGGGATACTGTCATGATAGATGCTGACGAAGAGGATGATCGCACGAAAGACGTCATTGGCTTTTCGTCAAAAGACAAAATCCACATTGTGCACCTGCACACCGACGCGTTGGTTATAACTATGACAATTGATGGTATGGACGTTAAGCGCATTATGGTAGATGGTGGAAGTTCGCCCAACATCATTACAAAGGCTATCATTTTAGCCCTAGGGAGAAAGAGGCATGTCAAAAGAATGGACTCACCCTTGGTGGGATTCATGGGAGATGTAAGCTACCCGTTTGGATTCATAACTCTGCCAATCATCATGGGAGAGGGAAAGCAGCATCTCCAAATAGACGTACCATTCGTGATCGTAGAAAAACTTGATGCATATAATGGAATCTTGGGATACACAACCATGAACAAATGAGGTATGATAGCGTCAACATCACACCAAAAAGTCAAGTTTCCAACAAAGGCAGGAGTCGGTGAAGTAAAGGGAGATCAGCAGCTGTCAAAAGATTGCTACAAGGTTGCACTCCAACATGGTGACAAGACAAATAATGGCGGAATTCCCATCATTGATGAAGACCCGAGGATGGATCATGCACGTCCTGCTCCTGTTGAAGCATTGCAAGAAGTCAAGATCGATGAGCCAGAAAGGATGGTTCGAGTGGGGGCATCACTGTCAGAAGATGAAGTGATAGAAATCAAGGCACTTCTAGTAGAATATAAGGAGCTGTTCGCATGGTCACCAAGCGATATGCCAGGAATAAGCCCAAACATAATCTCTCACAAGCTCAACATCAAACCAGGATCCAGACTTATAACACAAAAGCTACGTCCATTGGGGGGAGACAAAAAGCTCGCAATACGAGAAGAAGTGGGCAAGTTACTGAATGCGGGTTTTATTGAAGAGTCGCAATATCAAACATGGGTTGTGAATCCAGTTTTGGTACCCAAACCTAACGGCAAGATGAGAATGTGCATCGATTACAGAGACCTAAAAAATGCTTATCCAAAGGATTCATATCCGCTGCCAAGGATCGACCAACTAGTAGATGCCACCGCAAGACACGAGCTAATGTCAGTAATGGATGCGCATTCAGGATACAACCAAATTCCAATGGCGGAACAAGACACACCTCACACTGCGTTCTATGCAGACAGCGAGATCTAAAATTACAAGGTCATGCCATTCGGACTAATTAACGCCGGAGCAACATACCAACGAATGGTCAACACAATCTTCGGAGATATGATCGGGAAAGTCATGGAAGCATACGTAGATGACATGGTCGTGAAGTCGACAAAAAGGCGTAACCATGCTGATGACCTCCGCCAGGTGTTTAAAAGAATGCGAGAATTCCAAGTTAGATTAAAGGGTTAACAGGTCTTTTGGTCCATGATGTTTGACAACTTTTGGGTTTTGGTCCATGATGTTTTTTTTTACCTAGTTTTGGTACCATATGTTTGCAGATTTTTTCTAGTTTTGGTCTAACCGTTACATTCCGTCCATTTTTTGACATGTTCAAGTCACATGATCTACTCTAAACTTTAAAGTTAGTCCCTCTAATACTTTCTTAACCTTTTTTTTATTCAATTTAGTCCCGAAGTTTCAAAATTGACCCCAATTGGACAATAGGTCCAATTGAAATTTTGAAACTTCGGGACTAAATTGAACAAAAAAAAGGTTAGGAAAGTATTAGAGGGACTAAATTGAACAAAATTGAAAGTTTAGGGTCATCACGTGACTTGTACATGTCAAAAAATGGACGGAAAGTAACGGTCGGACCAAAACTAGAAAAAATCTGCAAACATATGGTACCAAAACTAGGAAAAAAAAACATCATAGACCAAAACCCAAAAATGGTCAAACATCATGGACCAAAAGACCTGTTAACCCTAGATTAAATCCAGCAAAGTGTGCCTTTGGCGTGCAATCAGGAAAAGTTCTTGGCTTCATGGTCAGCGAAAGAGGGATCGAAGCAAACCCGGAAAAAGTAAAGGCGATAGAAGAAATGGAGTCTCCCAAGAAGCACAAAGAAGTTCAACAACTAAATGGACGTTTAGCAGCTCTTAACAGGTTCCTCGCAAGAATAGGTGACAAAGCCCTTCCATTCTTCCAAGTACTTCGTGCAAACAAGAAGTTCGAGTGGACACCAGTATGCGAAGAAGCATTCCAACAATTGAAGCAGTATTTGCGAACGCTCCCAGCGTTAGCAAAACCAATCCAAGGCGAGCCGCTCTACATGTACATATTCGTAAGCAACACTGCGGTCAGCTCAGTACTCGTCAAACAAAAAGGGACTACACAGCTTCCAGTGTACTACGTGAGCAAGATCCTGGCAAAATACGAAGTGAATTATATGCCAATCGAGAAGTAACTTTATGCTCTCATAGTGGCAGCAAGGAAATTGAGGCCATACTTCCATGCACACGAGATAACAGTCCTGATGGACCAACCCTTGAAGCACATCCTGTCAAAGCCAAACATGTCAGGAAAATTAACAAAGTGGTCAATCGAGCTAAGTGAATTCCGCATTCACTTTGCACCACGAACAGCAATCAAGGGACAAGCATTGGCAGACTTTATTGCGGAATTCCCAGGAATAACCCCGGAAACTGACATTCAAGACGGGGCACAACATAGTGAAGAACACACTGAGGTATGGCAAATGTACACTGATGGTTCCTCAAATGTTGAAGGATCAGGAGCTGGATTCCTCATAATTCCGCCTCACGGATAACGTCCTACCAGAAGAAAGACTTAAAGCGCAAAAAATCAGAAGAATCGTTGTCAACTATACATTGATCGAGGGCCAGCTATACAAGAAAGGATTCTCGACGCCATACCTAAAGTGCTTAACTTTCCCAAAAGGTATGACAGTGTTGAAGGACTTGCATGAAGGCCAAGCAGCTTGTCACGAGGGAGCAAGATCCTTAATACGAAAAGCGCTAGGTCTAGGATATTATTGGCCAACAATGAGAAGCCAAGCAACAAACATGCTCACGGAATGCGAATCCTATCAACTATATCCAAGGAACATAACGGCTCCCGCAACGGAGTTGTGTCCAATTGCAAGTTCCTGGCCTTTCGCACAATGGGGAATTGACTTGGTAGGACCACTTCCACAATCCAAGGGGCAAACAAAGTACATTGTAGTAGCTATCGACTACTTCTCCGAGTGGATTGAAGCTAAGGCATTAGCACGTACGACGGACGCACAAATAATGGATTTCATACGAAACCACATCATTGCACGATATGGCGTACCAAGAGTACTCATCAGCGACAATGGGCCACAATTCAGAAGTTCAAGACTGCAAGCGTTCTGTGAAAGACTCAACATAGATCACCGTTTCGCATCAGTGTGTCATGCTCAAACCAATGGACAAGTCGAATCCGCCAACAAGATCTTCCTGGATGGTCTTAAGAAGAGAGTTCATGCTTTGAAAGGAGCATGGGCAGAAGAGCTTAGCAGTGTCCGATGGGCTATGCGTACAACCCCGAAGGAGTCAACAGGCGAAACACCGTTTTGCCTGGTATATGGAACAGAAGCCGTAGCTCCAATCGAAATTGATGTCTCATCATACCGCACAACTCACTTCAATCCCCAAACCAACGAAACGGAGATGCGTTTAGACCTAGACTTGGCAGACGAAAGAAGGCGAAACTCGGAGCTAACCCAAACACGTATGCGCTTAATAACTGCAAGACACTACAACAGGAAAGTGAAAGAAAGACAATTCCATGTAGGCGAGATGGTGTGGAGAAGGAACGAATTCTCACACTCGGATCAAATCAACAAATTATCTCCAAAGTGGGAAGGCCCATACAAGATTGTCGCAGTCCCTTATGTTAGCGCGTACCGCCTCCAAGACACTGAGGGCAACATCCTTCCAAACACATTCAACGGGGGGCACATGATCACCCCACCGTGGCGGAAGTCCTCTTGTTAGACGACAACCCCACACACTAAAAGTATGCATACTCTCTTAAGGGTTCATACACCATGAAGACTTAGGCCTGAAAAAGGATAGCTTCATGTTATACGCTTTTTAAAGCAAACCTTGTACAAAACTCATCAAACTCACAAGTTGAGTCTTGTATAACGTTATCTTGCTCTTTAGCATTTAACGCAAAAACAGCAAAATAAGCAAGAAATATCTTGCAACAACGTCGCCTTAGAATGGAACTAAGAGACGGTATAAACTTAAGTCTTGCTACGTCAAGACGACACTGCTACATGTCAAAGGCCAAGTGCCAAGTAAATTACTACCTGCAATGCTACAAGTACCAAGTGTACATAACACCCTGCAATGCACAAGTCGCAACATCGTATGTTCTATCCATCACAACAAGGAGTTCAATCCTATTATGCAAGTCCAATACATACGGACAATGAAGATAACGCAAGGTATGAAATATTACTAACAAAGTTATCATATGATTATTATTATTGAAAAACAGGTCCAAAGGACGAAGTACCATATAAGCAAACATACCTTCACCTCCAAGGGACTAAGACAGCATATTCAGGAAATCAACACCAAGGACAAACATCAACTCAAAGATACATGAGAAGTTCCACTATCCCCAGTAAGCTGTGAAACAACATCCATAAGTTCGGGAAGAGTAGCAAGGACATCAGCACCTCCTCCATCTTCAATCATATCATAGGCGGTTACATCAAGCCCCAAAGTGTGCAATGCCTATAATTAACTTCATAGTCAGAGCAAGGCCCAAGCTTGTCAAAAGGAAAATTGGGGGCAAGCGCGTTGACACGACGAAAGTAATCCTCGACACGCTTTCCCATCATGGTATCAGTTATCTTCTCAGCTGCAAGACTAAAAGAAGGAGTACTCAAATACTGGGAAAAACCCGCTTCAATTCCAAGCGCATAATGTTCCTCACGTGCGGCAATCAAGGCAGCCTCTCGAGACGTGATGTCAACAGAAATCTGTTTCTCAAGCGCAATCATCTCAGCTTCAAGATCAGAAATTCGAGTCTCCTGCACCTGATACTTGGTCTCGGAATCAACTATCTTCAAGCCAAGTGCACACACCTTCTCCTTAGAACGAGCAAGTTCAAGACTAACGGTGTTACATTTGTTGACAGCAGCTCTTCTAGCACTAACAAGCTCCACAACATACGACGACATATTAACCATCTGAGACACAGCCTGAAAATCATACAAGAACACAAGGCCATAAATATTACACAACAAAGGCGTACGGCATGAAAGTTATCAAGGAATAAAACTTGTTAACTTACAGGAGCAAAGTTGGCCAAAGCATGTTCAACACACTCTTCGGCTTCTTCATCAGTCCTCGGACAAGCACGTCGATCACCTGGGGGCACACTCCTATGCAGCACACGGACGCCAACCTCCGGCATATTAAGTTTCGCCTCCTTAGGAAAGCGAAGACCACCCCTACCAAGAGGTTTCCAAGCATCACCAGATATATCACCTTCCAAGGGACGAAGAAGATGATCACGCTTCAAAGTTGGGATCACTGCAAGGAAAAGATAAAGAATAAAAACTAAGTGTTTAAAATCAGAGTATAATGAGAAATTCGAGGTACATCTCATACCAACAGACGAGGAGCGATCCTCTGCGAGTCGATCTCTCGACTGGGGGGCAGAAGATACCATCGTGCATTCAGTGACTTCCTTTCCCTTATCAAGAGTGGAAGGAGGAAGGGCAGCATTCGTCCTTACACGCTTAGGATCACTCGAGACATGCGACACCACCTCGGATCGCTTGACAGGAAGTTGATAATCATCCACGGAAACATCAAGAGCAGGGGAACGTACTGGATAATCAAAAAAGACAAAGTAAATGGTGAGTTAAAGAAATAAAAAGGAAAAGTTACAGGGAAAAACATCTTACCCATGAGCCCCTTTCCGCGACCATATCCAGAAGTCACGGGGGCAGCAAGAACAAGTGTTGAAGCGGACGTCTCGGATGGAGAAGTGTGGCGAATAGACTTCGCGTGCAAGGAAGAGTTCTTACCAATAAACCAGTCTACAAGGATTATATAAGGGTACGAGGACCATCAATATGTAACTCGTCACCAACATCTGAATATAATGTCACTCGCGGAACAGGGATAGAAGACTTACTCATAGTAACTGCGATAAGAAGACTAACTCTGAAAAGAAGACTGCGCGACTCGGAATCCTGAAAATTACAAGTAACAAAGCAATCAGTGTGCGAGCTCTATGTATGTACACGCATATCGACATGTATACATGATTACAAGGGCGAAATATTTTCTAAGTGTTTTGCTCAAGATGACAGTCAGCATATTGCAAGTGGACATCACGCTACTATATGTCAAGCATATTACAAAGTGTTAGCATACAACAAGGTGTTGGCATACAACCTGCGTTTACCTCAAGTATATGGATACAACGTACATAGCCAGGGATAGAGAAAAAATTCTAAGTATGGGGGAAAGTGCGCACATACATGTACGTAAATACATGTCGACAAGGGTGCATGTCGACAAGTGAAGAATATTTTCTAAGTACATATATGTACGTACATACATGTCGACAAGGGTGCATGTCGACAAGTGAAAAATATTTTCTAAGTATTTCCATGTACGTACATACATGTCGACAAGAGTGCATGTCGACAAGTGAAGAATATTTTCTAAGTATTTCCATGTACGTACATACATGTCGACAAGGGTGCATGTCGACAAGAAAAGAATATTTTCTAAGTATTTCCATGTACGTACATACATGTTGACAAGGATGCATGTCGACAAGTGAAGAATATTTTCTAAGTGTTTCCATATATGTACGTACATGTCGACAAGGGTGGATTGCATGCATCAAGTATCTATTATCAACTTCTACACAATACCTCCTAAGCATTCCTACGACGCTTATCGACAAAGCTATTACGACAACATCTATGGTAACAAGCATTAAATATTGTTAAAATATTTTCTAAGTGTTTTAGCATGTTTGAAGACAATGACCGACAGTCTATACATGACGCTCAACGTACGTTGCCTAAGCTATCATTACCAACATACAACCATTGACGGCCTTGTACGTACAACTACCGATCATCAATATCGAGTGGGCTAAGACAACGACTAAGGCATGGAACAACATGTCGGCAATGAACATTGTGCATAAGGGAAGTATAACGATTCATTTACACTTTTCTAAAATTTTCAGCACTTAGAAAAATTTTGGCCGATTTGGGGCTAAGTATTCTAATGCATTTTATCAAACACTTTGTATGCATGATAAGATAACTAGGTACATGGTGATTTTTAGACTAAATCAAGGCCAAACAAAGTCACGAAAGGTCCAGCCATGTACGAAATTGGACTCACCGAAACGAAGCAAGTTCGAATTACTACTCGCCCTCACCCGAAGACCCACGCGCCGCCGCCGCCGCCGTCTTCACGCGCTGCCGCTGCCGTCTCACGCGCTGTCTCCCTTGCCTCACGCGCCGCATCGGTCCCCTCCTTGCTCGGATTCGATCTTGATCGATGTCAAATGTGATGTGACTACTCCAAATTCACACCTCCATAAATTCCCTCTTCATCAAGAATGGAGAGCTTCATGAGGATTTATCTATTAAGGATGTAAGATAATGGGTATTTTTCTCCTAATTCTCATTAATAGTGCCTACACCATGTTCTGAGGACTAAACTAATATATATTTTCACACAAGTCCTTAGTACCATGTATAAGCATACTTACACCTCTCCTATGCTTGTTTTACATACATGCTCCCTAGTGTTGCATAACGCGCTTCGTAGATCATTATGCATGTTATCACTTTTATACGTACATGATGCAAACTCATGGTGGTTGTGCGATTATTTTTATAATCTAAGTATGAATTGAATGTTTGCATCATTTTCCATGCTTACATCCTACCACATGCTTGCATCATTTTCTATGTTTACATCATGCTTCGTGATAACGTACATGTTCTCCAATTCCATATTATTCTAAGTGTTTGGCTTATTGCATGATTACGTCATCCGTTTACTATACCGTCATCTACATAGTGGCAACGTGTTATATGCTTACTTCATGTGTCATGATGTTATCACGTTATACAAATATTTATCTCGCTCATTACATGATATTACGAATATAGTTGCGTGTCGTTGTACGCATATTGTCCGTTACGCTAACCTTGTAAACAGATTACGTACGTACGGCGGAAAATTAAAGTTGGTCAAATTTATGATCTTAACACTCGAATTGACAAACAGGTCACCCCTGAGGTTTGTATCGAACCTAAATTGGACGAATATCTTATCTTTGAAAAGAGTCAAGCACGGGTTTTGGACCACTACTTGACTCGGGGGAAAGTGTTAGATATCTGTCCAATTCAGGTTCGTATTTACATTTCGGGCCTCGTAAAATACCCCAAAACCCGTAAAAGAACTATTTCGCGGACACCCAAGTCTAAAAAGGTCCGGGATACACGCAGTACCCGGACTGGAGGACTTCCGGATTGCCCTAAGGCGATCCGGAGGCCCGGATTGCTCTAGGGCAATCCGAACCCGTCCCGGATTGCTAAACAATCCGGGTAGGTCCGGATTACCGATTTTCTTCGTACGCTCACCCCGATTATTTTGCCAAGTGCGAGAAGTCGGTGCATGCATAGTCCACCTTGATGACGGTATACGTCTTCCTTCATACCGACATCAAGTAGTTCAAAACTGGGCATGATCCTTAGGTTCCCTATAAATAGGGGCCTAGGTCTCCAATTCTAGACAACTCCCTCATTTTGGACTTTGGATGCTCTGACTTCTCTCTAAGGCTTTCTCTCTTTACAAAATTCTGACTTGAGCGTTGGAGAGGGCCCAACCAGCATCCCCCCCTCTCCTACGCTGGTTACTGCCCCTAGTGCAAGATCCGAAGTTCGAGGTCGAGGACTGGAAGATTAGCTCAAGGATTGTGTTTTAAGGATCGCGGCGTTCCCGTCCTTATACATACATCCCGAGCCCGTTCGTGAAAAAAGAAGCCCGAAGCTACCCAGGTGGAAGCAGACATAACAGGCACCACCGAGCAATAAATTCACGCCTTCATTAAGGTACATAAATTTGACCTCCCCTGTCTCCTTTCAGCTATCTATGCTAGTGTAAAGTTAGATTAACGAATGACTCTTTGGGATAATTTAAATTTTGTTGCCATGTCTAACAACTTGCCTTGGGTTGTGATGGGGAATTTTAATGAGGTTCTTAACCAAACAGAGAAAAAAGGTGGACCAATTAATGCTAGTCGCGCTGCTAAGTTTCATGATTTACTTAATATTTGCTCCCTTACTGATCTTGGATTCATTGGTAAAAAATTTACTTGGGCTAGAATTTGTAGAAATGGTCAACTTGTTCAAGAAAGACTAGATAGAGTTGTTGCGAACCCTGGCTGGATGATTCGATTCCCTATTTTCGTTGTTAAGCACCTCCCTATGACTAAGTCTGACCACTGCCCCCTCCTTTTGTCTGTTAATTCTTCTAATTCAAATGGCTCCAATCGCCCGTTTCGTCTTGAACCAATGTGGTTGGATCATCCTTCTATCAAAAACTTGATTTCCCAAACTTGGAAAAATGCTTACAATTGTCATCAACGTGCCTCAAAAAAATTTCCTCAAAATGCGAAGGTCTGGAATAAAGAAGTGTTTGGAAATGTGTTTAAAAAAAAAGGTTAAGAACCTATGAAAGGTCTGAACTATCACCCATGTTAACGGGACAGGTCTGAAATTTAAAAAGTTAATAACAGAGGTCTGAAATTTCAATTTTGTTGATTTGAGGTTTTCCGTCCATTTTTAGGGTTAAATTTAACAGAATTGTGTGAAATGACATTTTTGCCCCTTTAATATTTTGTTTTATTTAATATCTTATTTAAGGAAATGTGAAATGACAATTTTACCCCTAAAGTCAAATTAAAACCACCCAACTCCGGCCACCACCACCCGACTCCGGCCACCACCACCCGACTCCGGCGACCACCACCTCGACTCCGACGACCACCATCTCGGCTCCGGCGACCCGACTCCGGCCACCACCTCGGCAAAAAAGCTCCGATCGGAGCTTTGTGGCTCCGGCCGGGGCCACAGAGCTCCGATCTGGAGCTCTATGGCCCCGGCCGGAGCCACAGAGCTCCGATCTGGAGCTCTATGGCCCCGGCCGGAGCCACAGAGCTCCGATCAGAGCTTTTTTGGCCCCGGTCGGAGTCCAATCGGGGCCGGTGGCTCCGATCGGAGCTCAATCGGGGCTGGTGGCTCCGATCGGAGCCCAATCGGGGCCGGTGGCTCCGATTTTGGCCCAATCGGAGCCTTGGTGGTGGTCGCCGGAGTACGGTGGTGGTCGTCGGAGTACGATTGGTGGTCGCCGGAGTACCGTGGTTGCTTCAAGGGCATTTTGGTCTTTTCACTCCATGCATGTGAGGGGCACACTTGATAGAAGGGCATTTTTGGAATTTTATTTAATTTCCGGTCACATGCCAAGCATGTGACCAACTTCCGTTAGTTTTAACGGAAAAAACTAACGAAAACCGCTGTTATCAACAAAACTGAAATTTCAGACCTCTTTTATTAACTTTTTAAATTTCAGACCTCTCCCGTTAACATAGGTGATAGTTCAGACCTTTCATAGGTTCTTAACCCTAAAAAAAAAAATAAGATATTAGCCAGAACGAATGGTATTCAAAAATCTATTATTGTTCGACCTAGTCCTTTTTTATTGGACCTTGAAAAGAAACTGAAGGATGATTTTTCTGACATTTTGTGTCAAGAGGAAAAGCTTTGGGCTGTTAAGTCTAGAACAAATTGGATTGCGGATGGGGATAGAAACACTAGATATTATCATGTTATCACCCTTGTAAGAAGAAACAAAAACAAAATTGGAGCTATAAAAGATGTGTTTGAAAATCGGATTTACGATATTGGTGAGGTGAAGCTTTTATTTCAGGATTTTTTTTAAAAATCTCTTTCATACTAGTAAGCTTTCTGCCTCTTTGAACAATGACCTTGATCTGGTCCCTCCCACTAGCCCAGTTTCTGACCTTGAGATTTTTTATGCGGAGAACTGTTTGGGAGCCCTTAAATCTCCTGGTCCTGATGGCTTGCATCCTATTTTTTACCAAAGGAACTGGGAAATTGTGGGGAAGGCAGTTTGCAAAATGGTTAAATCCGTTTTTTTCCTCTAAAAAGCTTCCTGATGGGCTAAATGATACTCTTATTTTCCTTATTGCAAAGGTGGAAAACCCTGAATTTGTTAGAAAATTTCGACCTATCACTTTGTGCAATACTGCTTATAAAATCATTATTAAGGTAATTGTTAATAGGATCAGACCGTGCATGAAAAGGTTAATCTCTCCTTTCCAGGCTAGCTTTATTCCTGGTAGACGAGGTACACATATAATGTTTTGATTCTCAGGGAAGTCTTGAGTTT
The DNA here is from genome assembly GCA_036873135.1 of Clarkia xantiana subsp. parviflora. Lineage (NCBI taxonomy): Eukaryota > Viridiplantae > Streptophyta > Magnoliopsida > Myrtales > Onagraceae > Clarkia > Clarkia xantiana. Next base: position 8,823,843 of record JAPTYO010000012.1, on the reverse strand, counting down.
GATGAAAAGGAAGAAAGGAGTGTCCGGGGTTATGGTTTTAAAGTTGGACTTAGAAAAGGCTTATGATAGGCTAGAATGAGATTTTATCCGTAAAACTTTGGACCACTTCCGATTCCCTAAAGATATTATTGATATTATTATGGAATGTGTGTCTTCTAGCTCTATCTCCATCCTTTTTAATGGAGGAAAACTTGACTATTTTGTCCTTCTAAAGGCATTAGACAAGGAGACCATTTATCCCCTTATACCTTCATTCTTTGCATGGTTTACCTAAGTTATCTTATCGAAGATGAGATTAGAAAATGAAATTGGAAACCTTTGAAAATTGGTAGAAGCTCCGTCCCCATTTCACACCTCATGTTTGCTGATGACTTAATTCTCATGGGAGAAGCGTCTTTCAAAAATTGCACTACGTTCAAAAATGTTTTGGATCGGTTTTGTTTTCTCTCCGGTCAAAAAATTAACTTTGAAAAGTCTCAAATTATATTTTCAACTAATTTCAATGAGGGTGTTTCAAGTCATATGGCTCACTTTTTAAAGCTTATAAAAGTTGAGTCACTCGGCTGTTATTTATGGTTCCCTCTTGACTTATCCAATAAGAGCAAACAATCTTTTAATTTTATGTTGGATAAAGTCAAGAAGAAACTCTCAGGTTGGAAATCAAAAATGCTTTCTATGGCTGGTAGGACCACCTTGATCAATTCAGTGTTGACCTCTATCCCTACTCATATTATGCAATGCAACTCTCTCCCTATTGCTACTTGTAGTGAACTTGATAGGATAAATCGTAACTTCCTTTGAGGATCCACCGATGAGAGAAGACAGTTGCATGCTTTAAACTGGGGCACTGTGTGTCTCCCCAAGGAGTTTGGAGGCTTTGGGATCTCCTCCACAAAAGATAGAAACAATGCGATGTTAACAAACTTTGTGTGGAGATTAAAGAATTCAGATGTCCCTTGGGCAATGATCGTTAAAGATAGATATATGAATCCTTTCAAGGAGGGACCAAATGTTGGCTCTTGTACCTTAAGAGCTATTAAGGATGGTAAACAAACCCTTGAGAAAGGCCTTGGTTGGGTCATTGGCTCGGGTGACCATATTATGGTCTGGAATGATTTTTGGATGGGAGATTACTTATTGCGATCTCTTATTCAAGGGCCTCTTACAGATGATGATAATAAGATTAGAGTGAAAGATATTTTGAATAATGATGGAAGTTGGGATCTTTCAAAACTTTCCATGCATCTCCCTGATACTATTTATAGTCGCATTATTGCTACCCCAATCAGCATGTTTGGGAGTAGAGCCGATAGAAGAATTTGGATAGGTTCTCCAACTGGTACCCCCTACTGTTTTTGATGTGCATAAAAATATAATTGCACACAATTGTGAAAGTAGATATGGGGAAATAGGTTCTTAGAATTGGATATGGTAGTGTGTTACTAATCTCAGAATTAAACATTTTGTCTGGCTTTGTATCCACAAGCGAATATTTACCGCTTATCATCTTCATTGTCGTGGCTTGGATGTGAATCCTACTTGTTCGCTACGTGAGAATGATGTGGAGGACATTATTCATGTGTTAAGAGATTGTTCTGTGGCAAGAAAGGTGTGGGAAGACATTGGTATACCTACCCATATCGCAAACTTCTTCACTAATGAGTGCTGCAAATGGCTTAGTGATAATTGTACAAGTAATTGCATTCATGGATCTGGCCTTGCTTGGAAAGACATTTTCTTAACGTCTATTTGATTTATTTGGAAAAACAATTTTTTTTTTTTTAATTTTTAACCGTCTGCCTTTCTCCTCTGATATTACTGCTGTTGTTATCATTCAGGCAAAGGAGATTGCTACAACTCTTCTGAAACAAGTTTCTCCGAGAACAACATCAATTATCCAGGTTAAATGGTATCCTCCTCCCGATGGTTGGGTCAAGTTGAATACGGATGGTTTTACTGTTGGTAACCCGGGGCCCGCAGGGGGAGGGGGAATACTACACAACAACTATGGAGAATGGATTGGTGGTTTTCAAAGAAGATTAGGAATCACGAATAGTCTTGTAGCCAAGTTATGGGCGCTTAGAGATGGTTTATCTTTGGCATCAAATCTTAGAATTGACTCTATTTTTGTAGAAATGGATGCCAAAGAAGCCATCAATTTAATTGTAAAGGAGTACTCTGAAGATCGTTCTCTAATGTCTTTACTTTGTTATAGCAGGATCCTTCTTAAGGGTTTCAAGCGTTACAAAATACGTCACATCTATCGTTAAGCAAATCAGGTTGCGGACCACTTGGCTAAGGAAGCAATTAGAATGGAAGGACATTTGTGAACTTGGCATTCTCTCCGCCTAGTTTAACTGCTCATTTATTGAATGACTATTTAGGACTATCACATGTACTCAACCTTAAATAAGACAATACATATTTACATTATTCTATAATTTCAACCCACATGAATCATGTGTCACATAATCATCTACATCTCTTTCTAGCAGATACATGAAGAAACATAATTTTTCGGTGTAAACAACATTTGCTATCCTCCATCGCCGAATCATCTGGATAAGATAGAAAACAGAGCTTTGCTATTCTCTCTATTTGTTTTAATAATTTGATGTTTAGTAATAGGTATACTTAAAAAATTGTAATATCATATGCATAAATTTATTAACAAAAAATTATTTAATTATAAAAGCTTATATATACATCATAAATGTGTAGTGATGTTTTATTTATATCGAATATATTTTTTTAAATAACAATGATGAATCAAAATAATTGTCCAATACCAAATTTAAATATTTGTAATATCTTCACAACTATATAAATAAATTAATTAGCGTGCAATGCACACGTAAGTCTAACTTTTTTTTTTAGCCAAACACGTAAGTCACCTAGTAAAAATATTTCGTAGTAAAGTATGATGAATAATAGGCTACAATTATTTCTTTGGACCAAAACTTGGTGTTGAATTGAATGGTAGCTTTCCTTCTTCTCCCATGCAATAAATCATTGATTAATTGCATTATTCTTGTCTCCTATCAAAAGCTTCTAATAGGCACAAAGTCATTTCGTGGTACGACATGTGTATTAATTGATACCATCAAATTGCAATCGTATCATTGAATTGAATAACATGTCTCAACATCCTTGTACAACACAAACTAACGTGGTTCGGTCCTATAAAAATGTTGCACAATCTATTATGTAATGTCATCACAATCTGTTTAGTATCTACTATACACTTATCACAGAATGGGGAATTGCCTTGGCTGCTTCTCAACTGCCACTCAAGGTGTCCTTGGAAATGCTAGTGTTCCTCCTATCAAGTCCGCTTTCAAGTTTCCTGCTCCCCTTCCCGATTGGTCTTCAGGTTCAGGTGAGACCATTAATTATGTTCATTACTCGGTCTCGATCGATATTCGTGATACGTTATGTATCCCGATAATTTTACGTGATCTAGTGACATAATTAAAATTAATATATATGCTAGTAGATTCGATCAACCAATCGATCTGGTTTGGGTTGGATCGAGACTAAGGATATTTGTACCAACGATATAGTTAACGTGTTTCGTCTATTATTATTATTAGAAAGTAGCGGGTTTGGGAGCGGAGTGATCAATTTCGGAGGCCTTCAAGTACGTCAGGTATCGACTCTCACTGAAGTGTGGGCCACGAATGAAGGTGGACCAGACAACCTCGGTGCGACATTCTTTGAACCATCGGATATCCCCGAAGGGTACTTCATGCTTGGATGCTACTGTCAACCAAACAACAAGCCTCTCAATGGTTGGGTTCTTGTTGGGAAAGACCATGAAGAAGAAGCTCTAGCCAAGCCAGTTGACTACACTCTTGTTTGGAGCACAGATTGCTTGAAGTCCAAGCAAGGTACCGATAACGCTTACATTTGGCTTCCTACCCCTCCCGAAGGCTACAACCCCGTCGGTATGGTCATCACCACCTCGGACATTAAGCCGGCTCTTGGGAAAATTCGATGTGTTCGCTCGGATTTCACTAACCAGAGCGAAGTTGACACGTGGATTTGGGGGACGGGGAAGGAAGAGACCAAGCACGGATTTAATGTGTATGGGTTAAGGCCGGAAATTCGCGGGACCCGTGCTCCGTTCGTGTGTGCGGGCACGTTCATCGCCTTAAACCGCGGTCATAAGCAAGACGGCTCCCCTCTCTCAGTGTCTTGCTTGAAGAACAAGAAATCGGATTTCGCTTCATCCATGCCCAATTTGAGCCAAATAAACCTACTCATTGAGACCTACGCGCCTACGGTCTTCTTCCACCCTAACGAAATTTACCTTCCGAGCTCCGTAACTTGGTTTTTCAACAACAAGACTATGCTTTATCGTAAAGGCGGTAAATCGAAGCCGGTTCTGATAGAATCTGACGGGATGAACCTCCCGCAGTGCGTTGTTTCGCAAGACCAAGATGAGTACTGGATTAGCCTTCCGACCGAGAAAGAAATCAAGGAGAGGGTTAAAAAGGGTAACTTGGAGAGCGCGGAAGCTTACTTCCACATCAAGCCAATGCACGGGGCGACATTCACCGACATTTCGATGTGGGTTTTTTACCCGTTCAATGGACCATCAATGGCGAAATTTGCGGGCATGAACGTGTCGTTGGGGAAGATAGGGGAGCATGTTGGTGATTGGGAGCACGTGACTTTACGGGTCAGTAACTTTACCGGCGAGCTCTGGAGCGTTTACTTCTCTCAGCACGATGACGGTATTTTTAGGAAATAAATATATTAGGATGATATATTGTATTATATTCTGATAGTGTTATATTAGAAAAAAAAATATTTTATTATGCATATTTATTCCCTAATAGGTATTTGGTTGAATGCCTCGGAGCTCGAGTTTGTCTCCGATAACGGTAATAATTTCGCGGCGTATTCTTCGCTGAAGAGCCACGCTTCATACCCTAAACCGGGGCTTTTCCTGCAAGGGAGTGAGGGGATGATGGTAGGGCTGAGGGATGATGCCGCCAAGGGTGGGCCAGTCTTGGAGACTGGGATCCACTTCAAGGTTGTTGCGGTCGAGCACATGTGTTCGTTGGTTTCGCCACCGTGGCTCGACTATATGCAACAGTGGGGCCCGACGGTGAGTTACAAGATGCAAGAGGAGGAGATGATGATCATTATGAAGTTCTTGCCGTGGCCGATCAGGGAGGCGTTGAAGCTCGTCTTGAAGTTCTTGCCTTATCAGGCGTTTGGGGAGAAAGGTCCCTTGGGTCCCAAGGCAAAGAGTAACTGGATTGGGGATGAAGCTTGAAGTTCAAGCTTTACATAACATATTGGGGCACCATTTTGGGTGTTTCATTACTACTACTATTACAAACAAAATAATATAATGTAATGAAAATGAATTATTAATGTGAACTTGACATGTATAATTTTACTGTTTAAGATACATAAGAGTAAAAACATATTATATATTGTGATGTTGACAAGTAATTTAAGATACATCAATTGTAAAAGTGTGTTATGTATCAGCCATATTTATAATATTCGGCCTTGTACATATATTAGAATTGTTAGCGCGTACGTTGCACCGCAATAGGTGAAGCTTATATTCGTAGTACAAATACATTTATTTTGAAAGAGAATATAACACATGATGATCATTTTTAATAGATAAATAGAATTATAGATGCAATCTTAAGGAACCTGATATTCTTGCATTGTATTGGCTACCGTATTGCAGATTTATTCTTGGCAACTGATCCCATATTAGTTGGACATTAATCACTGTTTTCCTTTTTTTGGTTAGAACCCTCCACTTCGACTTGTACGGACTTTGTGGTTGCTGTAACTTATGGGTGGACGTCTTCCTTGTAGATCCACTTGCAATATTTAGTTCTTTTTTAACTCTCATCATTACAAATGTACATTGTATTTTAAAGCACTATGATACATATCTTTTCAGTAAGAAAAGTATTTGAAAACCAATGAAGATACTCATACAATATTTAGTTCATTTAACTTTCATCATTATACCTGTACATTGCGTTTTAAAGCACTATGATGCATATCTTTTCAGTAAGATAAGTATTTGAAAACCAATGAAGATGCTCCTACTTTGTAAATCCAGTTGTTGTGACATTGTAATTGTGGAGAGCTAAAGTAGTTTTGACAGTAATGGTAATGTATAATTAACTACATGTTACGTTTTTTAATTGAGATTAATACAAGAACGCAATGAATATAGAGTATTAGAGAATCAACTCTAATCTCTCTTGGAGACTAAGATTAATTTGTTGGAAGGTTTGTTTATTTCATTACATCATATTCTTTATATCGAGATTACTAGATCTCCTAGAATATATTATTTACCTAATATAGACTTCGACTATTATAGTAAAATGAATCGAACCCTTAACCATGACTCTACTACTCCTTATTATGAATCTAACATTAATCATTAGTTTGATACACTACCGAACATAACGTTACTCCCCTCCTCCACTAAGAGCTTGTCCTCAAGCTCTTGTTCTGGATATATCCCGGGAATCTTGGGTGCACTCAAACTGTTAGGATTTTTCCTGCGCATTCCGAGTCTGACTCGCTGAGTCTCGGGCATTCCAGCAAAGCTCCGAGAACCAGCGATGAAAGCTCCGTCTCCTGCAAAGTAGAAACGACAGACTCGTTTTTTTGTGCTTCGGACAATAGGCGAAGCTGGTTTCACATATTTTACCGAAGGCTGGGGCAGAACAGCTGCAGGATACCACTCGGCGTGGATGTTCAACCGAAAGCTGCAACATCAGGCTCGAGAACCTCGGGTGTTAAGAATTGGGACTTTTAGAATAAAAGGCAGCAACCGAGGGGCTGGGTTTGATCCGAAAACTGTTGTTGCATGGAGAATTCTCATCTTTGGGTTGCGTGAATGCCTTAAATAAGACAATATTTTGGCTCTTGTGTTTGTCTCAATAATGGCTGAAGGGATCGTGAATGGGATGGCCACGTCCTTATCTTCCACAAGATCCTGAAAATTTTGTAAAGAACGAAGTCTTGGACTTCTAGGGCGTGAGCGCTTTGAAACACCAGAGTCGGTCTCACCCTCTTCTGGAGGTCGTTTCCGATTCATGAATCCACCTGCTCCGACGTCTACAGCCAACGAACGTGCCGTCGCCACCAAGGACACCTTCCAATTGTCGTTCCCTATAGAATCGGTCGCTTCACTTCCCAAATTAGGGTCCACCATTGACGACAACTCCGCAAGGCCCCTCATAGTTGTCGCTTGATTGGCCTTTAATTCTGCCATCAGGGGCTTAGCACTGGTGTCATCACCATCGGTTACCTTCTCGACCACCTCGGTCACCATCTCGACCACCTCGGTCACCACCTCGGTCACCATTTCGACCACCTCTTCAACGACGGCAACCTCAACCCTTTCCGGCGTCGCAAGTGGTGTTTCCTCCATCTTCTTAAGACGCTCCTTTAGGAGTCCCGTTATTTCCCTCAGATTCATCGAGGATAGGTCCGCCATAGAATCATCAGCTCTGATACCACGTTGCGACGCCGGGGTCTTCGCTGCAGCTGCATTGAGCCTATTCTTGCTTACTTCAGGCTTTGTTGGCTTCTCTTTGACATCAGCAAATTTAACATCCCGATGAAAAAAAACTATTCCAATAGCCTAATTCCTTGCTTGTGATGCTTGCTGGGTGTACCATTCTTCTCCAGTAAAAACTTTGCATGAAATATTCTGTGACCATGCATGTGTTAGATTACGGGGAGTAATCACTACGGATACTATAAATAGGCTATATGCTAGTAATCGATATTACGCAGCGGAAGATTCGCACATACCTCAGACGTAATCCGTAGTTCCAAGATCCTGCAGCAGGGAGCTCACGGTCCTCCGGTCGGCACCCGTAGAGGTTCTTGTTAAGGAAGCCCTACGCAGTATATTCTCCACAGCAAAGCCTCGGATCGATTCTTGAAAGGGACGGATCTTCGGAGTGTTTGCTCAAAGGCAAATTGGTACACCCTTGGTGGTGGTGGTAGTTCGACCGAAGTATGGTGGTTTTGGGGAAAGGGTTTTCTCTCAAATCATCACAAGTGAGGAATTATGATTAACCCTAATAAAACCCCTAACACCCCATATATATAGGAGTAAAGTGGACAAAATTCCACTTTACCCACCTATCTAATTTCGGCAGGCCACTATGCATTGGGAGGCTCAATTTTGGGCATCTCATGTCAATTGGGATTTGGGTCTGGCCCAATGTCCTAATGTGACATTTAGCCAATTGTCTTAGGTAACATATACATATAATGGGCTTCCATTTAAGGCGCTCATCAGCATATGCTTACAGCTCCCACTCGCCGGAATGGGAGGGTGCCTGTTAATGTATTGTCGTCCAAATCTGCATCAACATTTCACTCATTCGATCTCGCCCTTGCTTCTGAATATTTCATACGAGGTTTTTCGGAGGGTTGCTCGTCATCGCTGTCGGTACTGTATGACTTGTTATGTTCGTGTCTCGCAGACGGCCTCAAAATGTTGGATCATTCACTAGATGGAGAGTCGGGTCCTTCTATTGATGCGGGTATGTGTCTCGAGTCGCCTGGTATGTCAGGTATCCGCACATCTCGGGGCGTGCGTCTCCGAATACCTGCACGAGGGGAAATATCGCACACCACGTAGAGGGGTGGTGGAGTGCGATGAACCCTCTCTGAAGCTTAAATTATAATTGTAAAGAGAGAAAGCTAGAGAGAGGTCAGAGCTTCCGCGTTCAACTTAATTATGATATGGGTGAGTGGATTCCCTTAAATAGGAGCTCCTAAACCCGAACCCCGTTTTGAACGGTCTAACGCCGGTTTATTGTAAAATACGAACCGGGCGTAGACGGGAGTAAAGTTGACATCGGGAAGATCCGAACGTGTAGTGTGTACGTAAGGGTTTACATGTCGTCGGGAGGAACAATCCGGACCACACAGGGGTATCACAATAATCTGGGGTGGTCCGGGTTGTTGGGACAATCCGGACCTAGTCCTGATTGTTTAGTAATCCGGACGAGGTTTTGGCCCGGGGCGCGTGCCCCGAACCTTTTAGACTCGCGGTAATAATTCAAAGCCGTTGGTGGGTTTAACGTGTAAACGAGGTCTGAATAATGTAAAACGAACCCGAATCGGACGTATACCCATCAATCATTGTGTACCCAAAATTGGATATGGACAAACACTCGGAAAGGTAAATAATTCTAATTATAACTTATATTTCTACAGATATTATTTTTATTCTAAAGTGACTTATGACGTTGCACATGTGAACTTCTACTATACTATAGAATTGCTCTATTTATGAAATTTTTCATACCATTTTGTCTTTGTGTACTAATTCATATATTTTCTTTCATTGTTACAGTTGCATCTATAAAGTTAAGAAATCTTAAGTCAATTGATGATGTAGATGAAGATGATGAATCAGCAATAACTTAGGTAATTAGTTATTTTTAGCAAAACTGAGAGTAATTTAATTACATGAATATGCTTAATCATTATGTCTATATTTCTTGTTATTAGGTTACCTCTATCTGAAGTAATGGACATTGAAGATCTCAAGTGATAGGCAATTGAAGACATGTTCTTTAATTAAGTAAACTAATGACATTATGTTTAATTTGAATTTCGTGTATGAAACAATAAATGTATGTTTAATTTGGTTTGCGTGTATGAAACAAACTATGGTTGTATTAGTTTTAATGTTTATGGTTAAATGATTTAACTACAGTGAAAAAACATGATTATGGTTATGGATATGGTATGAATGAAAAAAAATATATATATGGTATAGTTATAGTATTAGTGGTACTCTCACCATTGTCAACCCTGCTCCTATCCAGAAAAAAAAAAAAAAAATAGCTATCTAATGATATCAGTTTTTTTTTTAATTTAAAAAAAAAACAAAACAAAAAGATGCAGGCATTACTAGTAGGGCGCAGCGGAAGTGAAGAGAACGGACCGTCTTTTATAGCCATATGAATAGCAGCTAATCATCTCCGTTGCGTTCATCGATCTCCACGACGGCAATCGTCGGAGGCAGCACGAGCAACGCGATGCTTTCGGCCGAAGATCTGCAATCCCTGCCCGACCTAAAGTCCACACAGGACCGCAAGGACAAGGCGATGCTCGGTTAGTGATTTTCATCTTAGTTTTAACTCGATCGGCGAATCTTCTCCATCGCAGAGACGACGCCATCTTAGGGTTCAGCTTCAATCGACAGTTCTTCGTCTAATTACACTCTGTCTATGTCCAGCGCTGAAAGCTGATTTGGTGACGGCGCTGAACAAGGAGGTGAAATCTCTGGAAGACGATAGTTGGAAGTTGGAAGGACCTCGGTCTCGCATTAACCTCGTGTCAAGATCAGGTTAGTAATCAAGCCTACTAAGAGCGCCATTAGTGGTGTGATTCAAACTGAATGGTTTTGAACAATATGCAGGCGGGTTTCTTGCAAAGAGGATTGAGCTTACAAAGCAGACCGACTCGGTTTTTTGAATTTGATTCGATCATGACCATCGATGATGGATTTGAGATGATTGTACGTACATGTTCTTCTTATTCAATAGCATCATGCTTGAAAATTCATCCATTTTTACTTTACACCTATAATAATTCACATTAAAGTGAGTCATGAATATTTTTCAATTCTCGAGTCTCATTGAGTAATCCAAAATCTCCGGTTAAGTAATAAAAGACTGAAGCATGGTGTATTTTACATTTCCAGCCTAAGGTTAATGCAAAAGTGGCTCAAAGTATCACCAGTTTGTACTTGGATATAATTCAGCTAGAAAAAAGTAATTTAAATAAATGTTAAGCTAACAATCAACTGTAAGTTGAGCAGAATCATTTACTCTGAAATGAACAAGATTTGTAGTGTTGAGTTGGTTTGTTTCAACTATATATAACAGATTCTACATTTTACATCAAACATTGCTCTTCCATGCAGTAGCACTCACTACCGATTCTAACCAAAATTACTGCCACAAAAAGCAATAAGCTCTGGATATTTTGCCCATCGCAGCATAGAAACGCTTCAACTGAAAAATGTCATCAAGGATCATGCAACTTCTAAGATGCCCAATGCCATCTCATCTCAAAGTTCCGTCGACATCACAACTAACTGTTAAAACGACTTCCCTTGTGATCTTCAATAATAGTGATCACAATGTTGATGGTTTCTGTAACCTGGAATTAGCAGCAAGCAAAAGCTTCCAATCAGATAGATAGACAGATACAAACACTATATTTTGCAGTATGGATTGGAGGATATTATAAATAAATGAATCCACAAATTTTTTCTCCTACTATCAACTTAATGTTAGAATTTTATAGTGAAGGCAAACTATGGCATGTGACATGATTCCAAACTGCTAGATTGACTTTGAGCAATGAGCTAGTTGCTACCTCAACTTTTTCTTACCACCTTTCTAACTAAACTTTTACACTAGAGCGATTTGATAGCCCCTTCCATTTTCTATTATGTCTGGGTCGGAGAATCCATAATTGCACACACAGAGTATAGTAGTTATCAGGTGCCACGTATACAGAGAAATGGACAGAGCTTAACATGACGCATTTCAGTATTAGTTCATCATTGACAAGTCTCAAACAGCTCATCGGTACTGGACATTTAACCCTAAGGTTAAATGTACTTTTCACACAAGGTGTTTGACCGAACGTGGATTTTAATACTGGATATTTGGTTTTGTATATTTTTTTTATCAAACGTTTAAAAAAATGTGGCTTTTAGTACATCTGTTAGTTGGCCGTTAGTTTTGGCCGTTAAATGACATGTGCAAGTCACTTGACCGATCTTAAACTTTTTATTTTGTTCAATTTAGTCCCTCAAATATATTTCTAACTTTTATTTTGTTTAATTTAGTTCTTAAACCTCAAAATCGACATCTCAATTAACCTAGCCCCAATTGGGTCAATTGAACCTAATTATGTCTAAGTTAATTTGGTTTGATTGGTTCAATTGGGTTCGATTTTGAAGTTTTAGGACTATATTAAACAAAATAAAAGTTATGAATATATTTGAGGGACTAAATTGAACAAATTTAAAAATTTTAGGGTCGGTCACATGACTTGCATATGTCATTTAATGGCCAAAACTAACGGCCAACTAACAGATGTACCAAAAGCCACATTTTTTTCAAAGGTTTGGTACCAAAAGTATACAAAACCAAACATCCGATATAAAAGTCACATTCTTTCAAACATGTGGTGTGAAAAGTACATTTTAACTCTAAATAAAATATTATCCTATTTAACCAGAAGGTTTATGTAACCACACATCTCTGACCTACAAATTTACACTATCCAAAGTCCAAACAGATTCTAAAGAATGCAGCAAATATTTGATGTATTAAATTAAATATACTAGTGTTGACATGATGCATATGCTGCCTAAATAAAGTGTAGCCAAGGTTACTGTTTAACCAATCTGATCTGAATGTCTGGAGAAATCGGGTGTTTGAAAGAAAACAAATGATTAAAAAAATAAGAAGATGTAAGGATTTGGGTGTACCTACAAATCAAACACCTTTGGGATCAGGCGTCAGAAGATTCATCTGCTCAGTGAGCTGATCCATATTCTGTGATTTATCCCCTCCATTTTCTGTCCTTGGCAATTCATCTTCCTTGGGATTAAGTTCGAGCGATGTTGACCCCCCAATCTCTTCAGACTCTGTACTTAGCATAAAGGCCTCAAAATCCCAAAATTCGGGGTTATCCAATAAAGCAGCTAAATCAGGATCAAAGGGTAGCTTATCAACTTCTATGGGCGATGGTCCATCTCCAAATGAAGTGGGGTCTGCATACCCAACACCCATTGGATCGTTATCCACGAAATCATCCATAGGAATATCCGGCATATCAGGTATCGAATTCTCCTGAGGACTAGCTTTGATCCCTGAGACATCTGATTCCATTGGCAAGTTAGAGAATGGCATCTGCTCTGTTGGAGAAAATTCTTGAAGCCTCACTGTTGATCCACGGGCTGGAAGATTTGGATCATCAATGTCACCATGTGCAGCAGATGCATCATCCGTTTGAAAATTATCCGACCTCTCAAAAGATTCTAGTAAAGCAGAAGAATCAACTCTTGTAAATTGTCTTAGCATTGCTTTCGCTGCATCAGCCATGGATGGTTGGTATTTTACAATCTGCCCTTCCAAGACAGCGGCACCTTCACTTCCATTTTCAGATACATCATCCTCTTTCAGCCGTCTTTTCTTGTTTGCTACCTCAGTTATGCGCCTATTGCTCTTGTTTTGTTGCTGTACAAATTGAGCAAAGAAACCAGGACTCTGCATGGCCTTTGCTAGAAAAGACATCATTTGTTGCTGTCTCTGTTCCATTACATGAAGATGTTTCACCACTGTCTGCAACTGATTATCAGTAGCCTGCTGATGCTGCCTCAACTTCACAAGTTCCTGCATAAGCACGTTTTTGTCTCTTTTGAGCCTTTCAACCTCTTCCTCTAGACCAAATTTACCGACCTCCACACAAGCCCCAACGGAGGAACTCTTTTCGTATGATTGTTGAGGCTGTTGATGAGCTTGTTGTCCATGGACAGGTTTTCGTCGATTTATACTCCTAAGCAAGTGCTTCTGACCCCTTAGGAAACACTCATTGGCGAATTCCCATCGATCAGGATCAACTTTTCTGAAACCCTGTTGACAAGAATAATGATGACCAAAGCAGCATAAGGTTGAAAATCAAGCAAAAAACAACTGTTGTTCTGGTCAGAACATTACAGTAATAAATCAGATTGGCATAAATGATCCAAAATCTAATTTGGAAGAATAATAATGTAGGAACATTAGATGCATACTTTTTTTTTAACTGTTAACAATTAGATACATATATAGTCTACAGAAAATGGTGAATCATTATTCAACAACAAATATCATTCCTCTCAGCTAAACGGATGACTGCAAACTCGAAGGCACTAGTTATTCGAACTGATAAGAGCTCTAATAGAGATGGTCTTGCACTGCATACCTATCAGAGCACTGAGAAAGACTTCATGAATATGCCCATCTCCTCATCTTTATAGAATCTATATCATGGCGGAACTGCTAGGCTAAGCTAAATACATATATAGCAATTAACAAAACACTTGATATGTCCAGGGCCATACTCGTAGGAAAAGATTAAACCAACCTATGGTCATTCAGTGTCTTGACATCTTTTATTATCTTTAGACAGCCTTCTGCTCCATTATTTCTGAGAAAATGTAGAAAATATTGTGATATTAAGACCCTTAGACTTCATCCTCTACTAGAGAGGAGCATCTTCTAAACACAGCCATCCGACTGTAACTAATGAATTCCCCTCTGCGTGCTTATGCAGATATCTAAGTGAGATTTACTTCCTACTCTCGAAAACAGCCTATATCCGCAGTCCTTCTCACCAGCTAAAGTGGATTAACACCCAAATAGCAGCATGGAAACTGTGACATTCTAAACTATATCTGATTCCTTTCAGACACTTCAACTGAAATCACTTCTCTTCAGAATCAGAAATCACAATTACATGCCAATTAACTAGAGCTAAAATCACTACAACTAAAACTAGAAAAGTTATATATCTATTCATTCTAAATCCACAATCATGGGGATTGGGAGTCGACAACTACATTTAACCATATTATTGCTATCGTGACCCCCAATTTAAGCTGCAACGCAAATCAATAGATAAGCTCAATGACGCAAATGGCAATTAGTAGTAAGAAATAGCATACCCAATATATATGGAACATGCATATCAGAAATTTTCAACCACAATGTACCAAAAATCCCTAGTAAACTGCAAAAAAATCAGAATATGATCGAAAGACAATTGAAGGGAAAATAGGCCATACGTAAGTATTCAGCTGTCTGACGAAGCTGGAGAAGTTATTGTGCTTGAAATGCTTGGGCAGGAGTTCACGGGCGAACTCCGGAGGATCCCACACCACGAAACTGTTGTTAGTCTGGCTCCACGAAACTATCGCGTCCGTGGTTGGATCGTCAACCATATCATAGGTCTTGCTAAGGAAAGGCGGCGGCGCGTTCCCGTTGGGCATCGGCGCCGGCACCGGCGCAGGAACACTCTTCTGCTCCTCTGTGGCGGCTTTCTTAGCTCCTTCCATTCGTGAGTGCACACCGGCGGGAGAAGGCTAGATAGATACGGAAATGAAATCTTATGTGAGATTCAGAAGTCAAAGATCGACTGAGCGCTATCTACGCTAAGAGAGAGACGGCGAGGGGGAGGATGAAGATGATGATGGATCGGCCATGGTAGAAAACCAAAAGTAAAACAGTTGCTCCTTTCGTGGTTCGTGCTTTCTTTTGGGCCGACGTCGTCTTGACTTCATATGTTTTTCAATTTTTGGAATTTTACCTCTTAAATAAATTTGATTGGAAATCCAAAAACCAAATTAAGTGTTTTCTGGCCAACCAAAATAAGTGTACTTTAGACTTTAGAGTTTACACAACATCCATATAAAATATACATAATGATTTTCTTATTTTTATTGTATTGAAAATTTATTACATAATGATTTTCTTTTATTGTATTAAAAACTTACTAGATACTAAACCCGTGCACCGCGTGAGTAAAAAAAAAATATTATTTTTGTTAAAATAATTAACTTATCCAAAATTTTGAATAAAAATGTTGATAAATAATTTATTTATTTATAAATTAAATATACATTTTAGGTAATTATGTATTATTTGATTTTTTTATAACTTTATCCCTATAATTAAAAAAAAAAAACTATAAAAGACATGAAAAATGGGGTGGATGAGTGATTGGGGCAGTGCTTTAATTTTGTATCATAGTTGTTTTAGGGCATCTACTTCATCAGCTCAATTTAGTTAGCAAAAGTCGCATACATGCATTCATCTCATCATATCATATATTTATTTATGATCAAGCTAATAAGCAAGGAAGAAATCGAAAAATAAATATATCATCAATAATACACCAATTTCTCATGACCATTATTATTGATCGTGTAATATTCTAGATTTCTCCCGACAAAAGCAAATTGATGTCCAATTTTATCCAAGTAAAAAATAAGATATATGATTCTTGAAACATATTCAATACATATGAATTATACGTAAAATTTTGAAAGTGATACTTGACCAACTATATATATATTATAAGCATAATTTTATAATAATTCGAGATGCATACTTACTCTTTTTACTAAGTTATGGTTATACTAGTAGTTTATTATTTAAATTCATTTTGGCAAAAAAAAAATATTTAAATTCACATTACTCAACTTATCTTTCTTTTTAAATTAGATTAACTTTTTTTTCTAAATGTGACTCAGAAGTAAATAAAGCCAGTCTTTAATACATTTTTTTATCAAATCAGTCATTGATTAATTTTTTAAAAAATATTACTAATATGAATGGAAAATAAGACAGATAAATGAAAAATTATAGTGTAGTGAAACTAATGAATAAAGAAACATATTAGAGCATCCACAATGGTTTTACATAAATTGTATTCTTTAAAGTTGCCACGTAGATATTTATGTACACTTTAAGTAATACGTAAATTTAAGACACACGTAAAAAATATTTTCTCTGCAATCATATTACTTAAACATATTCCTTAAATATATTTTATTATTAAATTTTTCAACAACCACCAATAAGATATTATCATTAATTATAAAATGAATTAATTTGTAATAAAAAATTAGTTACGTAATACATAGTGCATTACTTATATTTAAGGAATGCTTTATGTAAAAACATAAATTTATGTGTGGGTTTCATCTTTAAGGAATGCTATGTAAAACCACTATAGATAGTTTTTGTTGCTTTACTTAAATAAACATATAGGACACACGTTTATGTAATATTTACGTAATACCATGTGGATGCTCTTATAGTTTTATTATATATATATATATAAATAATAATATGTATAATTTTTTTATTATTTTCTCTATCTCTCTTTTTTACTTTTTAACCTTCTTTTACTTTTCCCATCCCTCTCTCTTACTTTGTCTCCTCTTTCTTATTCTATTTTCTTCTTAATCGATGCTTCTCTGAAAAATACTACTCTCTGCAACTTAGTTTTTTTCATCTTGTTCAAACTGAAGTTATGAAGTGAACTGCAGATTTCCATAAAGGGGCAAATAGGCATTTAGACACGTTTTGTGCCAATTTCAGAGGGGCACGAAGGTCCAATTATTTTCTTAAAATTACAGTAAATATATTGAACATCTATGGAGTGGGGGCAAAAGTGCCCCATCTGGCCCTTTAGTAGATCCGTGGGTGTGCAAGACTGCAAGTGTAATGTGATATATTACCGAAATACAAAATTACAAGTAATTTGGGTTGGTTTTTAATAATCAATGTAATATAAAATATAATATTATATTGTAGTGTTTAATTGTAGTATAATATAAAATATTATATTAGATTATAATATTTAATCAATTCTGTAATATGAATTAGTTATAATTATAATTACCAGTGAAGTCTATCACAATAATAATGACAATGAAAAAATAAATAATACTATTTTAAAAATAAGTAAAATAATTTATTTATTTAAGAAATAGGATAAACAATAAATAATAATAATACTGAACAAAAATAACAGTAAATCATAAAAATAAATAATAATGAGCTATAATAATACTAACAATAATATTATTTTATTATTTTAAATATAATAATAAAATAATAAACATTTCATAATTTTAATTTTAATTTCACGTTATAATCGTTCTTTATATAATCTATTATATTATACAACCAATATGATATGGGTTAATAGGCTCATTTTTGTGCTGCTAAATCAGCATCAATGCCAACACGCGCGTGCATTACACGTGCCAGTTTTAAATGTTTTTGTCCTTGCCTCCTTTAATTTCTCAGTCGCTTCTGCTACTCTTCTGCAAAACCCTAGACGTCGCACCGTACCCTTTCCCTGCTCCTTCTCGTTACATTCATCCTACAGACCGAAAAAAATCAACTATTTATTTACTCTCGGTAACTTTTGTTAGATTACGGAGAGTAATCACTACGGATACCAAAACTATGGTACATGCTAGTAATCGAAATTACGCAGCAGAAGATTCGCACACACCTTAACAATAGTCCGTAGTCCCAAGATCCTTGCAGGAGGGAGTTCACGGTCCTCCGATCGGCACCCGTAGAGGTTCTTGTGAAGGAATCCCTACGCGGTATATTCTCCACAACAAAGCCTCAGATCGATTCTTGCCAAGGGACGGATCTCCGGAGTGTTTGCTCGAAGGCAAATTGGCACACCATTGGTGTCTTGTGTGGTTCGGCCGAAGTGGGTGTTTCTGGGGGAAGGGTTATCTCTCAAATCACCACTTAAAGGGTATTGTGATTAACCCTAATAAAACCCCTAACTCCCCATATATATAGGAGTAAAGTGGACAAAAGTCCACTTTACCACCACCTAGTAATTCGGCCGTCCTATGTATAAGGGAGGCCCAATTTTGGGCCTCCCATGTCAATTGGGATTTGGGTCTGACCGAATATCCTAATGTGACATGTACCCAATTAACTTAGGTAACATATACATATAATGGGCTTCCATTTAAGGCGCATATCACCATATGCTTACAGCTCCCACTTGCCGGAATGGGAGGGTGCCTGTTAATGTATTGTCGTCCAAATCTGCATCAACATTTCACTCATTTGATCTCGTCATTTGCTTCCGAATAGTTCATACGAGGTTTGCCGTGCGACCGGCGGACACGATGGGCATCGTGCTACTCATCTGTTAGGAGTGTTGTAGCGCCCGCGGAACGTTGATTCCCTTTTCTCCAATCAACCTGTTATAAACAACATTTATATAGTGTCGCGATGTATCCTAGGTCAACTGATAATTCTTCTTTTGCCTAGTTTTCTCATAAGAACACTTCTCCAAGGCATCCGTACAACGTAGCCCCACTAGCAGCCTAGTATAGTCAACATGTTGGCCCGTCAAGTCCAGTTCTATTCGCATCTTTATATGTCGAACGCGGTATGTGGGCCAGACATAATTTGATATTTTAATTAGGTCGTCTCGAGGTGATGCCCCTAAAAAATTCAAATATGAGACATTGAAGTCAAACTATATAGCAGTGTTATCAGAACCGGACTGGATACCAAACCGGTGAGGGTTCCGGTTCACGGTTCACCGGTTCGAACCCGGTCCACCCGGTCTTCATGAAACTTCCCCTTTAAGCTTTAAATCTAATGTTGTGAAAGTGAAACCCTTTCTCTCTGTCTTTTTCTCTCCCAAATTCTCCGACTCCCTTATCTCTCTCTCATCTCCCCTATTCTCTCTCTTCTCCAAATGGTGAAAGCGTTCCCGTAATGACTAATGCCGTGAAAGTGAAACCCCAAATGCTACCTCATCTTTCCCTAAAGTCTCCCCACCATAAAGGTCTAACTTTGACTTCCTCAATCGGTGGCGCCTTTGCTGTGAACGATGAGTTTCTCCCAGCCACATATCTCCTACTCCAACGCGGAAGCTTCGATTGCTACCCGATTCCGTAGCTCAAACGACTGAAACCCAGAATCACCTTCAGATCTTGGTAGGTCGAGTGGTCCTGGTCGTATACTAGATGTGGGTGAGTGAGATGAGCAGCTTTGAAATTGGTGAAGAAATTGAAAGCTCTAGTGAAGTTGAAAATGGTGGTCTATTAGTTGATCTCTCTGTGGACTTGATAAATCCCAGATGTAGTCCACCGACAATCAACATATGAATGCGATTACTGAGTTTCATAGTAGATGATAATATGTATTGCATTTAACGGTTGAGTCCAGTAGATTTAATTGTGAATTTTACCGATTTGGAAATTTAGGGTTCAGGCATTTAGGGTTTAGATGTCGAACAGTGAACCGGCGGACCGCTCGGTCTGCCAAGAACCGGCTGGTTCGTCGAAAACCGGGATATCGAACCGGGTTCGCTTACATCCTCAACTTTTACTCGAACCGGACCGCTGAAGGTACCGGTTCCTGTTCGAACCCGATTGGACCGCCGATCCGGTCCGATTCTGATAACACTGCTATATAGGAGTAAACGTGTTATCAGAACCGGACCAGATCGGCGGTCCGACCGGGTTCGAGCCGGAACCGGTACTTTCAGCGGTCCAGTTCGAGTAAAAGCGGAGGATGTAAGCGAACCTGATTCGATATCCCGGTTTTCGACGAACCGGTCGGTTCTTAACAGACCAAGCGGTCCGCCGGTTCACCGGTTCGACATCTAAACCCTAAATACCTGAACCCTAAATTTCCAAATCGGTAAAATTTACAATCAAATCTACTGGACTCAACCGCTAAATGCAATACATATCATCATCTACTATGAAACTCAGTAATCACATTCATATGTTGACTGTCGGTGGACTACATCTGGGATTTATCAAGTCCACGGAGAGATCAACTAATAGACCACCATTTCCACCTTCACAAGAGCTTTCAATTTCTTCACCAATTTCAAAGCTGGTCATCTCAATCACCCATATCTAGTCTATGACCAGGGCCATGCGACCTACCAAGATCTTAAGGTGATTCTGGGTTTCAGTCGTTTGAGCTACGGAATCGGGTAGCAATCGAAGCTTCCGCGTCAGATTAGGAGATCTGGGGCTTGGAGCAGCTCATCGTTCACGGCAAAGGCGCCACCGATTGAGGAATTCGAAGTTAGACCTCCATGGTGGGGAGACTTTAGGGAAAGAGATGGTAACATTTGGGGTTTCACTTTCACGGCATTAGTCATTACGGGATCGCTTTCACTATTTGGGAAGAGAGAGAATTGGGGGAAAAGAGAGGGAATAGGAGAGTCGAAGAATTTGGGAGAGAAAAAGACAAAGAGAAAGGGTTTCAGTTTCACGGCATTAGATTTAAAGCTTAAAGGAAGAAGTTTAAGGGAGGCCGGGTGGATTGGGTTCGAACCGGTGAACCGTGAACCGGCACCCTCACCAGTTTGGTATCCGGTCCGGTTCTGATAATACTGGTTCAAAGACTCGTGAGAAGTTACTGCGTGCCACAAACAGCTAAAAGAAGGCTCAAACAATAAGCATAAAACAAAACATGAAATAACAAGTGGGCGAATGCACCCAAAATAAAAAGTGGCCGAAATTAAAGAATATTCATATCGAAAACGTGGACCATATGGTTGGATTTTAGGTACCATGCTTTTCATTTTATATTATAAACTTAATTAAGTGGCATGTATGTTATATAACTAAAGATAATAAAAAAAAAAGGCCAAACGAAAGATAAAATTTAACATTGTAGATATTATGAGGGGTTAAGAACTTATAAACTGTCCGAAGTTTGCCCTATGTGAGATTTTGGTGTCTGGAGATTAAAATGTTGATATTGAATGTCTGAAGTTTCACTTTTGTTGAAATTTGATGTCTCCGTCTAAATTTGCAGTTAAAATTAACAGAATTTGGTCATGTGACAAGCACATGACCTAATAAAAAAAATAAATTCCAGAATTGCCCCTAGTTGGTGGTGGCCGGCCGGAGTAGGGTGGTGGCCGGCCGGAGTTGGGCGGTGGCCGGCTGGACATAATAGTATAAGGGGCAATTTTGACATTTCACATCATTCCGTCAAATTTAACAGCAAATTTGGATGGAAAACCAAATTTCAACAAAAGTGAAACTTCAGACATTCTATATCAACATTTTAAACTTCAGACACCAAAATCTCACATGGGGCAGACTTCAGACAGTTTATAGGTTCTTAACCCTATTATGAGGATAAATTATCTTGACGTCACCTGCCTAATACAAAAACTATATGTTTCGTCCAGACCCGCTTGATGTAATGGAATGTCGAATCTTCGGGTTGATCGCCGTGTCAGGTTCTCTAATATGTGTTCCTTGCATCACGCTCCCTGTCCGAACCTGCACACGAGGCAGTAGCTAGCACAGAGAGGGGGTGGTGCTAGTTGAGCCATCTCCGATGCTTAAATAAGAATTGTAGAGAGATAAAGCTAGAGAGAAGTCAGAGCTCCTAAGCCAATCTCCAGTGAAGATAAAATGTAAAATGAGTGACGTAGGCTCCTTTTATAGGAAACCTTAGAACCGACTCCGGTTTTTGCGCGGTTCGACGCCGGTTTAAAAGAAAGTGTGAACCGTCGTCTGGTTTGATCAAGGTTGGCTATTGGAAAAATCTAACTTAGTGTAAGAACACAAAGGGAATAACACGCACGCTACAGACAGCAATCCGGACCGATCCGGGTTGTTGAGAGCAACCCGGACGAGTCCGGTCCGAACGCGTGTGTCGCGCGTCCAGACCGTTTTGACCTGCGGGAGGTGTTTTTGAACCGTTTATGTAATTTTGACGTGTTTGCAAAGTCCGAAATATAAATACGAACCCGAATTGGACAGATATCCATCATTATATATAGTAATTGATGGGTTCCGCTGTAGCCGTTAGGCCCTTTAACGACGAGTAAACGGTGAATAGGCCCATTGGGCCCTAAAAGAGGTTGAGAAGATCAATGCGAAGGGTCCCGAAAAGAGGAGTCCCGATGATAAGAGGTCCCGGCAAGGTCGGTCCCGATATTCGAGTTGGATGCTCCCGATGAGATGCCTTTAAGTAGGCCCCGATGTTGAATCCCTGAGAATGTTGGCCCTGTCACGATGACGAGGAGCCCCGAGCGGTGACCAAATGAGATAACTCTGGAGTCCCCGATACTGGTCGGGACTCGCTATCAGAGGTTGAGGCCGAGATACGCAGGATCGTGGCCGAGATAGGCGGGATCGTGGCCGAGATACGCGGAACGTGGGCTAACTGCCCTGGCAGTTCACCAGGTAACTGGGGTAAACTCCTCTCCTATATAAAGGAAGAAGTTACCTCATAACAGATACGATTACATACTCATACTATTGCTTGCTTTTGCCTGGCACGAGATTCTCATTTAAGCATCGGAGAGGGATTCTGGGTCACCGCCCGGTCTATTCCCCTCTTGCAGGATTACGTGGTGCGAAGGACCTTGGATTTCCGTCAAGACCGTACCGGAGTTCCAACCGTGATCCAACATTGGCGCCGTCTGTGGGAAACGCAACGAAAAGCCGAAAATGACCTCTACTCGTTCAAGGGCGGCTGGCAAGCAGAAGAAACAAGGACGATCTGGTGGTTCCCGTCACCCTGCTGGAACTTTGAATTCAGGGCTGCCGGAGGTTTCCTAAACAGGGGGGCACAATGAAGTTCCTGAGGATACTGCCCAACATCAAGAGAATAGGGAGGAGAATGCCCCTCCAAACGCGGACCTGGCGAAGGCTGTGGCGGATGCCATGCCGATATTCTTGGAGGCCATGGAGGCTCTCCTAGAGCGGAGAGAGGCTGCCAAAAGGCAGGAGGAGGTGCCTCCACCGAAGGAGGCTCAGAATGCACAGGAGGCCCAACCCAGAAATCAGGATAAGGGCAAGGGGCCCGCTCAGTCGGAGAGATTTGTGATCGATGGGCCTGGACCGGTGCAGCATAGGACCATTCCCCTTAATGGTCCCATCACCCCCGACCAGGTGGTGAAGATCGTGAACATTTGCATGGGGGACCAAAAGCAGATGATGTCGGAACTGAGGGATCGATCCACCCATCCCTTTGTTCCCCGATTGATAGACACCCTCGCCCCGCCAGGGCTGGGTATCCCCACGATTAAGGAGTATGATGGCGAGGGAGATCCAGTTCGTCATGTCCAGAAGCACCTCATGGCTTGTCTAGGCAGAGCCCCGAATGACGATATTGTGTGCGTGTTATTCCCAGGTACGCTGGGTGAGAGGGCCCTGACGTGGTTCTTCAGCCTGCCCCCAGGATGCATCTCCAGCTGGGCCGATATGCACGACCGTTTTATTCAGCAGTACCAGGGTCGTCGGCGCCTCTTGAAAAGCGTGAGATCCCTAGCCCAGGTGGTGCAGAGGCCCGACGAATTGTTGGCACATTATTACCAGCGGTACACTGCTAGCGTGGCTGAGATCGATGAGGAGATATCGGAGGGAGAGACTATTCGCACCTTCCTTCGGAACCTGACAGCCCCCTATGCTTCCGACCTGATGCATAGCGTGGCTGAGAAGGCTGTGTGGAACATGGAGGCGCTGCAAAAGAGGGTGAAGCAGCAAATCGATGTGCAGGAGTCGAAGATAGCTGCTGGAGAGCTTGATCCTCCGAAGTCAAATAAAGGGAAGCAGTCGTTCAAGCCATTGGATGACCATAAGCGGAAGGATAAATCCGAGGGCAGTCGAAGTCGAGGCCGTTTTGATTGAAGGGAGGACAGACGTTCCCCGAGGAAGGACAAGCGGGAGGACTATCACATTCCTCTCAACAGTTCCATGGCTGAGGTGTTAATGGTGTTGGATCGACAGGGTATCTCCAGGTACCCCCCGAAGAAGGAAGGAGAATTTTTGGGATCCCGCACCGATCGTTACTATCGGTTCCACCGCGCCAGCGGTCACGACACTAACCATTATCGGGAGTTGAAGAAGGAAATCGAAAAGCTGATCCAGAAGGGAAAGCTTAAGGAGTTTGTAGCTGAGAGGCGGTGTCGATCCCGCTCCCGATCTCGATCGCGGTCCCGCTCCCGATCCCGCGATCGGTCCCCAAAGAAGAAGAAGTCGGAGCCAGAGTCTTCTGGTGCCCGTAAGGAGAAGCGGGGCACCATTAATGTGATTCATGGGGGATTGGCGGCGGGAGGTGATACTACAGCCTCTCGGGAGGTCTATGCCTCTAGAATTTCCGCTGCTGTGGTACTGGGCAAGAGGTCCCGATCCTGGACTGCGAAGGAAGAGATGGTGATTTCCTTTTTAGCGGAGGACCTGGTAGGTGTGGAGACTCCACACGATGATGCTTTGTCGTGACCCTGGATGTGGATGGGTACGAGATGAAGCGAATTTTGATCGACGAAGGGAGCTCCTCCGATATTCTGTTTATGGACGCGCTGGAGGCCATGGGGAAAACGAAGAAGGATCTGAAGCAGGTGAACTTCTCGATGGTTGGGTTCTCTGGTTTTACCTCCTATCCGTTGGGAATGATCACATTACCAGTGGAGTTCGGTAGTGGGTGGAAAGCGGAGAGGAGGAATGTGGAGTTCGTGGTGGTTGAATCCGCGGGGGCTTATAATGCGATTATCGGGAGAACTACCATCAACCCCCTGATGGAAGTTGCCTCGACTGTTCACCAGAAGATGAAGTTCCCGACTGACCACGGAGTCGGGGAGGTCAAGGGCGACCAGGTGGCCTCCAGGAAATGCTATGTTAATACCACCTAAAGGAGAAGACGGGAGGCTATGACTATCCTCCAAACCGATGCTGATCCCAGAGAGGAGTTTGGGCGTCCCGCCCCTATGGAGGATTTAAAGGAGGTCGAGATTGACGGACCCCAGAGGAAGGTGAAAACTGGGTCTGCCTTGTCCGACGAGAGGGCCCGAGAATTGATTGAGATGCTGAAGGAGTTTAAGGAGCTGTTTTCCTGGTCCCCGAGTGACATGCCAGGAATCAGCCCCGATGTGATTGAGCATGAGTTGAAGATTGATCCTGCGATCAAGCCTATCGCGCAGAAGAGGCGTCCGATGGGCGCGGACAAGAGAATCGCGATCCAGCAGGAGGTGGGCAGGTTGCTCGATGCTGGATTCATCAAGGAGCTCCGATTCCAGACTTGGGTCGCCAACCCGGTTCTGGTGAAGAAGAGCAATGGGAAATGGCGGGTGTGTGTTGATTTCCGCGACTTGAATAAGGCTTGCCCGAAGGATTGTTACCCGCTTCCGAGGATCGACCAGTTGGTGGATGCTACGTCGGGACATGAATTGCTGAGCTTCATGGATGCTTACTCGGGCTATAATCAGATCAAGATGGCTAAAAAGGATGCCCCCCACACTGCTTTTTATGCTGATAGTGACATCTACCACTACGATGTCATGTCCTTTGGATTGATCAATGCCGGAGCAACTTATCAAAGGATGGTGAACAAGTTGTTCGGGGACATGCTGGGGAAAACCATGGAGGCTTACGTGGACGATATGCTGGTAAAGTCCCGACAGGCTGAGGATCATGTTCACAACTTAGCCACAGCATTTGAGCGGATGAGGCTTGATCAAGTTCACTTGAACCCGACCAAATGTGCTTTCGGAGTGCACTCAGGGAAGTTTTTGAGCTTTATGGTAAGCCAAAGGGGAATTGAAGTGAATCCCGAGAAATTGAGGGCTATCGAGGAGATGCAGTCTCCGATAAATCATCGGGAGGTGCAAGTGCTGAATGGCCGACTAGCCGCAATGAATCGGTTCCTGTCCAAGGAAAGTGACCGATCTATGCCGTTTTTTGAAGTTCTGAGGGACAACAAGAAGTTTGAGTGGACTGCCAAGTGTGAAGAGGCATTCCAGGCACTCAAGCAGCACCTTCGCACCCTCCCGCCGTTGGCAAAACCGATCCCAGGCGAGCCGCTCTATCTATATTTGGCTGTTTCTGAGTTTGCTATTAGCTCTGTCTTAGTGAAGATAGTCGAGGGTAATCAAGTCCCCGTTTATTATGTAAGCAAGGCGTTTGCCAAATCTGAAATGAATTATCCCGCCGTTGAGAAGTATCTTTTTGCGTTGATCATTACTGCTCGGAAGCTGAGGCCTTATTTCCATGCGCATGAGATTACTGTGTTGACAAATCAGCCTTTGAAGCATTTATTGAACCGACCTGATGCGTCGGGGAGATTAGTGAAGTGGGCAGTCGAGCTTAGTGAGTTCCGCATTCACTTTGCTCCGAGAACGGCTATTAAGGGCCAGGCGTTGGCAGATTTCATAGCAGAGTCTACAGCCCCCGATCTGGAAGAAGCGGGCCCTGTAGAGGGGGCAACTATGGATGTCCCGATAGCAGAGCAACCAGAAATGGCAGAGCAATCAGAACAGCCAAATGATGAAAATACTTGGGAAATGTACACTGATGGCTCTTCGAGTTCAGACGGATCAGGAGCAGGGTTCGTACTGATACCACCAGGCGGGGGTGAGCCCCTTCGATACGCTTTGGCCTTAACATTTAGGGCCACCAACAATGAAGCTGAGTTTGAGGCTCTTATCACAGGCCTCAAAATTGCCAAAGGTGCGGGAGTTGGTCACTTAAGAGTGAAATGTGATGCTGGCCTGATTGTGAATCAAGTCCAAGGACGATATGAGGCGAAGAACCCGATGATGAGAAGGTACCTTCAGGAGGTGCAAGTCTTGAAGGAGAGCTTCAAAAGTTTCGATATTGAAGCAATCCCGAGGGAGGAAAATACAGAAGCGGATGCCTTGAGCAAATTTGCCTTGGGGGCACCCCTCGAGGAAAATCGGAAGGTGCACTTCTTGGAGAAGGTGATCTTGTCGACCACCGATCAATCAGAGATATGTGCCATTGAAGCAGGATCGGAGGAGGAGCCCACTTGGATGACCCCGATAGTCGCGTATCTAACTACGGGGGCAGTCCCCGATGATGGAGTACTAGCTGACAGGATACGTCGGATCGCAGTTAATGACGTGGTGGTGGACAGTCAGCTGTACAAGAAGGGGTGGTTCTCAACTCCTTACTTGAAATGTGTGGCTGAGCCTGATGCAAATCGGATCCTGAGGGAGGTGCATGAAGGGGTCGCGGCTTGTCACGAAGGTGCCCGATCTATTGCGAGGAAAGTGTTGAATTTGGGCTATTATTGGCCTTCGATGAGCAAGGAGGCGATGTTATTAGTCCGATCCTGTGACGCGTGCTAGAGGTACGCCCCGAATATCGTGGCTCCGGCTGCTAATCTGATGTCCATCAAGAGTGCTTGGCCCTTCGCGCAGTGGGGTATCGACTTGGTGGGACCCCTCCCACAAGCACAAGGTCAGTGTAAATATTTGCTTGTAGCCATTGATTATTTCTCAAAATGGATAGAAGCTAAGGCGTTGGCCAAGACAACGGGGAACCAAATCGTCAAGTTTCTCCAGACCCATATTATATCCAGATACGGGATTCCTAAGGTGTTGATCAGCGATAATGGTCCTCCCTTTAACGGGGCTCAAGTGAAGGAGTATCTGGAGGAATTTATCGAGCATCGGACAGCCTCTGTCCATCATGCTCAAACTAATGGACAGGTGGAGTTAGCCAACAAAATCATGATGGATGGCCTGAAGAAAAGGGTCTACGCCTTGAAGGGCAAATGGCTGAACGAGCTGGAAAACGTGCTTTGGGCTGTTAGAACAACACCTAAACGATCAACTGGGGAGACTCCGTTTGGCCTTATTTATGGTACGGAGGCCGTTGCTTCCGTGGAAATAGATGTGGCGTCCCATCGGATGAGGTATTACGAGCCTTTGACGAATGATAAAATGAGACGTCTGGAACTGGACTTGCTCGAGGAAAAGAGGCGGGATGCTGATGAAGTCCAGGCTCGAATGCGTTTGGCGACGACCAGATATTATAATCGGCGAGTTAAGTCCCGACAGTTCTTCGTCGGAGAGATGGTTTGGCGTCGGAACGAGTTCACCCTTTTGGATCGGATCAACAAGATGTCACCAAAATGGGAAGGACCTTATAAGGTCGTGGCGATGCCAGCTCCAAATGCGTATAAGTTGGAAGACCTCGATGGCAGAGTATTAAAGAATTCTTTCAGTGGTGAACACTTGAAGAAATGTCATGTTTGAGATTAAGTCGCCTTCAGTGGTGCACGATGTTATTAAGTCGCCTTTAGTGGTGCACGATGTTATTAAGTCGCCTTTAGTGGTGCACGATGTTATTAAGTCGCCTTAAGTGGTGCAAGTTATTTATTGTTTGATTCGATGTAAGCAGATTTTGAGCCATCAATAAATAAAGAGGTTACTTCCGATCAGATTGTTCTTAGATTTATTCTAAGTGTTGCGAAGTCGCCTTAAGTGGTGCAAGTTGCTAAGTCGCCTTAGGTGGTGCGTTGTTCTTAGATTTATTCTAAGTGTTGCGAAGTCGCCTTAAGTGGTGCAAGTTGTTAAGTCGCCTTAGGTGGTGCGTGGTTCTTAGATTTGTTCTAAGTATAATTAAGTTGCTTTGTGAAGTGCAATGATAATCGGAACCAAAAATGATGTGATATTATAAAGATTTGCAAGGTTCACGATAAAGGAGGAAATTACAAGGACTGTAAAGATAAAACATTAAACTTGGTCCTTGTCGGCATCAGCGGAAACAGGATCCACGAGATCTGTGGCAGAAGGCTCTACGGGTTCAGCTGCTGGAGGGTCGATTATCGGGGAATCAACTGTCGGGGGATCAGCACTTGGAAGCTCCGCCATGTCTTCAACACCCGCGGGAGTGTTGCCCTCATCACTCTCCTCTGAGAGGTCGAAGTACCTCTTCGCAAAGGGGGCGAGAGTCGCAGACTTGTCGAAGCTAATGGCGTCGCCATACTCCAGATGGAGCTCCTCGACCACATTGAAGAGGGTGTTCTCCACCTCCGCGGTGCAGAACTTCACCGCGTCAGCTTGGAAGTCCTCGGAGCCCCGATAATCTTCCCGACCCTTGGTTTCAGCCTCGGCCAGTCGGGCAGGGACCTCAGCAAGTTCCCGTTCCAATTTCGCCTTGGCATCTTCCAGAGCCTTCTTCTTGAGGACAAGTTTTTCCCGAGCCTCTGCGTCCCTTTTCCGCTCCTGCTGCTCCCGCTTGAGCAGCCCCTCGAAGTCTTGAACCCGCTTTTGGAGGTCCCAAGTCTTTCGATTAAGGATGGCTTGTTCCCTGGCCAGTTTTCCCCTCGAAGACTCGGAGGCGGCGAGATCCTCCTCAAGCTTGGCTACAACCTCGGGAGCCCCCTTGGCCCGCTCCTGCTCCAACGCCTCCTCGAAGGCCATAATGTACCCGAAGCAGCGGTTTATATCCGCCAACTCCTGCAAGGAAAAAGAGGAAAAGGTTAGCACATGAGTATATTGCCTTATCGATTGAAGAGAGAAACTTTACCTCCACCCGACGGATAGCCATTCCACGGATATCCGCGCGGACGTCCTCCTGATCCATGGAGAGCGGAAGCCTCAAAGATGGCAGAACCGAGCCTGCCACCAAATGAAGACCCAGTTCCGGGTATGTGTCACCTTGTCGGAGCTGTACTCCTTGTAGCGTCTGGATCGGGGTCTAGGGAGCCGCCTTCTGGTCGGGGTCGTAGACCTTGTAGAAGCTCCCGTCCAAAGGAAGAGGAGGAGGATCGACTGGAGTCGTGGAGGTGCGCATCTCCGAGTCGCCCTGGGACCCGGAGGGAGTCAAGCTGTGGATGGGCGAGTGCTGTGGCAAAGGAGGTGAGGAGGGCAGCCCCTCGGAGGTTGGCTTCAGCGGGGACTGCCTCGTCCTCCGACGGTGAATTAAGGCGACGCCCTCGTCCGTCTCCTCGGAAGAGTCCAGATCTTCCACCCGACGAAACTGATCGCCCGTCGGGGTTTCTCCAGCCCCCGATCTCATCGGGGCAGGGAGTTGAGGGAGACCCTCTCCAACTCGAGCACCGGAAAGTGGTGCCCCTGCTGAAACTTCAGCCCCCGACTGAGTTCCCGATTAACCTGCACCTAGAGGATGAATTGCTTCAGAAAGATAGTCAGGAAGTTGGTTAGGGTCCTTACACCAAATGACGCACCAAGAGACGTATTGATCTTTCCCGAGGTAATTATAGTAACCCGCTTTGAGGATGCGGGGAGTTTCCCCTCGGAGGATGCGTTTGATCTCCTTGATTCGGGCCTCCTTGGTGGAGGGGATCAACTCTTTAGGAACTTGTTTCCTGTATGATTTAATAGCTAGGCGGAGCTGTTTACCTTCTTCAGCATTTTGGACATTGAAGAGTTTTTCCACCTCCTCCATGCGGCTCCGCTTAGTCCTCTCCGCGGAGGGAGATCCCGACGGAGCAGCAGCCTTCTTTGCCGACTTCCTCTTCCGCGCGGGGCGTTGGACAGCGTCGGTCTCCCCCTGCTTAAGGATGAGATTGGTCAGCAGTGATACCTTCTTAGCTGCAAACAATGAAAACATAGACATGGTTAGAAACGTTACCCAAGGAACCATATTGGAGGGGCCGTCGTGGAATTGACCCCCCAGAGATTATATCGAGGAGGCGAATCCTGGCATTCACCAGGTCCCGCTCCGTTAGAGAGTTAGCATCGAGGGGAGTATAGGACTCCCCCCAACGGTAAAGCTGGATGCAGTGGAGGATCTGGAAATCTTCATCAGAGTAAGTGTGATAAGCGGGAGGAGAGTCCGCTTCCACCTCCCATCGGGGCCATGGGACGGAACTGTTCTTGATGAAAAAGTAGCTCCTCTTCCACCCGCTGTTGTCAGACCCCGTGTCAATCAGGAGCCCCCGACCCTTGACAACCTTCCAGGTGTCGCTGGTCCAACTGCACAGAGCAAGCTGCGCCTTATTCCACTTGGGCATCTGAGGATAGAAGGCACAAACCCCAGCCTCGTTGCACTTCATCCTGTAGAAAGTTCGGAAGAGTTGGAGGCTGTAGACCCATTTCTTTCGGAAGCAGAGGACTTGAAAACCGTTCCACACGCGGATGGCGTGTGGGGAGAAGGTAGTTGGATGCGTCTTGTAGTGGGTGCACATCTCAACCAAATTCCCGCAGAAGGGGAATCGGATTCCTGCCGATACTTGCCCAGTAGAGACAAATATCTCCCCTTCCTTGGGACGAGTGACCACAGGGTCACCCGAGGCACGGTGGCGAGAATAAGGAAGGCGAGGCTCCCAGGTTTGGGTAATGCATCCTTCTCGGAGAGCTGCATCATAGGTAGTCACCGAGATTTCGTTGGGAGCGTAATCAAAGTTGAAGGGTTTTCTCCCCTCGGAACTGGATCCGCTGTCTGAAAATTAGCCATGGCAAGAAAAGCCGTAGTGGGTTTTCGGAAAAAAAGTGCAAGCAAACTGATCAAAGATAAGGGAAAGGCTATGCTAACATCAGAGAATGAATTCTTACCAGACATGATGAAGTGGAACGGAAATGATGATCCTAACGATTGCCGGAAAACTGATCGGAAAACAGGAAGCCGAAGAAGAACCTGTGCTTTTGAAATCGCAGAGCTTTTGAAATTGCAGAAACGGTAAAAGAGAAACAGTGTCCAGGGTTAGGGTTTTATAGAGGAAGGGACAGTCGAAAGGACCTTCTAATCTGGACCGTTGAAGGCGAAGCGTTTCAATCTGAGTCGTTGAGATAAAAGGGGGCAGAATGGAAAGAGACGTTAATGATGAAACGGCCTGAAAAGTGCTTTTTCAGAAAAATCAGGCACGGGTGCCAAAACCGTCGCTTCGTCACCTGCTGCATTTAATGGCCGAGTAACCGAGGAGTCTTCTCGGATTTGGTGACTATCCTCGAGGTATCGAGGAATCGTGGACGAGAAGATCCATGTCAATGAATTTCGTCAAGGGAAAAGCCTCTGATACCGATATCGGGAGGTCGGGAGTTTAAAGACACGACGAACTGCAAGTCCCTCATGTCTTGGGGGCAAATGATGGGTTCCGCTGTAGCCGTTAGGCCCTTTAACGACGAGTAAACGGTGAATAGGCCCATTGGACCCTAAAAGAGGTTGAGAAGATCAATGCGAAGGGTCCCGACAAGAGGAGTCCCGATGATAAGAGGTCCCGGCAAGGTCGGTCTCGATATGCGAGCTGGATGCTCCCGATGAGATGCCTTTAAGTAGGCCCCGATGTTGAATCCCTGAGAATGTTGGCCCTGTCACGATGACGAGGGGCCCCGAGCGGTGACCAAATGAGATAACTATGGAGTCCCCGATACTGGTCGGGACTCGCTATCAGAGGTTGAGGCCGAGATACGCGGGATCGTGGCCGAGATACGCGAAACGTGGGCTAACTGCCCTGGCAATTCACCAGGTAACTGGGGTAAACTCCTCTCCTATATATAAAGGAAGAAGTTACCTCAGAACAGATACGATTACTTACTCATACTATTGCTTGCTTTTGCCTGCCACGAGATTCTCATTTAAGCATCGGAGAGGGATTCTGGGTCACCGCCCGGTCTATTCCCCTCTTGCAGGATTACGTGGTGCGAAGGACCTTGAATTTCCGTCAAGACCGTACCGGAGTTCCAACCGTGATCCAACAGTAATGATTTTTTTTTTTTGGGTAAGTAGTGTAATGTTTGATAATGAATTTATACTAGCTAATATAAATGTTTATTTAGAAGATGATAGATAGGAAAATTCACGTGGGATATTTATTTGTTTATACGGAAATCATTCCTCGCCATTGTAACATGAAGAATGCGAATTTAACGGCACGAGCATTTGGAAGCAGACAAAATAGGAGGTTATGAGTTAAATTAATTTAAGGTTGTATTAACGATGTAATAGTGTTATTATTAGATTCTCTTATATATACTGTACAGTCATATATATATAAATAGATTATAGACTCGTTGTCGTGCCGTTGACACCGCCACATGTGCTTGTCGTGGCCACCTTGTCTACTGTCATTTATTTGTTTTGTTTTGCTTTGCCTCTGTTCTGTCTACTCTACTCTCTGCTATGCAGGTATGTTGCTCGAGAAAATACTACAGAGTAAACTATCATTTACCGCTGATAGTTGGGTAAATATTAGGGTTAATTGTCATCGAGTAAACTCAATTTAACCGTATAATCGTTCAATACTAAAAATATGTTTTTGGAGTTTTGGAAGTGAAAAGTATTAATAGTTAATATTTTATCATTACAGGCGGACATATGAGTTAACATTATTATAAACTAGGTATAAACTAGGTGCTGACTATTGCGTTTTGATCTCCGGATGAAGCTCGAGCCCGACCGTCTGCGCGTCCGACCCTGCAA
This sequence comes from Clarkia xantiana subsp. parviflora, assembly GCA_036873135.1. Lineage (NCBI taxonomy): Eukaryota > Viridiplantae > Streptophyta > Magnoliopsida > Myrtales > Onagraceae > Clarkia > Clarkia xantiana. The sequence goes on along the minus strand of JAPTYO010000012.1, from coordinate 8,790,065 downwards.
TAAGGGACAAACCAGGCTTGTGCCCGGTAATTCCCCTCCGAAGCTTAAGTCAGAACTCAGAAAATGATATCTAAGAACTGATGTGTATTGTAGTTTCAATCAAAACGTAAAGAATGAGAAGAGATATGAACTTATATTTATAGGGAATGGAATATATGGAAACTGGTCCATACATTTATGGTGCACCGATATCTTAGTATGGAAAGTGGTATATGCACACTTTCCTTTTTGGAGAGAGGATCACTTATTTACTTTCGGGACAATGTGGCTTCTTCTTGGGAAAAATGCGAACCCGAACCCTTATGTCCAGTTAGTCCTTCGTTTTATAAACAGAGAGGACGAGACGACTCCTCCTTATGGAGAGAGTCGTTTCTTGTTCCGCGGAGGAGGGACGATTCCTTCTCTAAGGAGAGGATCGTCTCTCTCTTATGGGAGAGGGGACGATCCCCTCTCCAGGAGAGGGTCGTCCCTCTCTACTGGGAGAGGGGACGATCCCCTCTCCAGGAGAGGGTCGTCCCTCTCTCCTGGGAGAGGGGACGATCCCCTCTCCTGGAGAGGGTCGTCCCTCTCTCTTTGGAGAGGGGACGATCCCCTCTCTCTTTGGAGAGGGGACGATCCCCTCTCCCGGAGAGGGTCGTCCCCCTCTCGTGGAGACTGTATGTTTTAGCTTTGTCCGTCTAGAGGGTCATCTCGCCCGATTAGCGGAAATTACTATCCGATTCTTAGACCGACATCCATCACTGACCTCGCGCTATGCGCGGGCCGACCTGTTAAAATACAAACGTTAACCTTATATGTAAAAGATTGAAAATCTATTTTAAGTTTGTTGACTTTAGATATAATATGCATTAAGTCTCTAATTTTCAAAATTGTCGATATTGAGAGCTCTTCTCGACCCGCAGATTGAATATAATTTAAAATTTTCATAATGCATTGGTTTCAAATTCTTCTATCATCATTCAAATTCATATCGTCATTGTTGTCATATTCACATTCATCAACGGGAAAAGGCCAAAGCATCTTCATTTTCACTTTGTAGATTAAACTATATAATAAGAGTGTTGTCTTAGCTCAGCACATAAGATGATTTGTTACAAAAGTGTATAAAAATGTCTATCACACATTACACCATATTGCACTATTCCATATTATCGAATTTGTGTTAATCACATCTTTAATTTTTCCTCAGGATAGATGAAACTAATGTTGAAATTGCTAAACTAACCCCGAAATAATGATGAGTAATTAAATTGTGATTTCTTTTATTCTCAATTAAAATGTAATTTCTTAATTTAAGACATAAAAAAGTACACGATTGTAAAACTTCTTCAAAGAATATTCAATCTTACCAATTCCAAAATAAATGAAAATATAGATAGATGTATTAGCAAAATAAAATCATAAAAAATTATACAAAAAATATATCAATTTTGTTCAATATATATTATGACCAAAGTTACACCTCGTTCATTCAAAAAAAAATCTAATCAGTTTAAATTATTAAATATGTGAATAACAATAAATATAACAAATCATTACTATCATTATTCTATTCGACCTAACTGTATAAGGATGAGTTTGTACTAAATAAAATGTATTACAGTATTAATGTTACATGTTGTGGCCCTACTATTTCATTATGGGGTTTGAATCGGCCCACGTAAATATTACAGTATCAAACATTGCTAAAAATAATTTGAGCCAAATGTATTCAGCTGAATCATTCAGCCCAAATACCAATTTAGTAGAGTGTGTGCTGATGCGGCAGTCTTAAAATTGCCTTAATTTCTGATGTGGCGGCCTCAAGATTGTTACATCTTTTTTCTCTTCCTTTATTATATATAGATAATAATAGATGTTTAAGATAGTGTCGTAACAAATTGATAAAAATAAATATAAAATGCTATAACATTTTAATTTTTAACATATTTAGATTTAACCGAAACTCTCTTATTCAGAAAATGCCCATTTAAGATATCAACCCCCTGTCCAGTTCAGAACCCACAAGAATAATAAAAGGGAATCTACTGTGGAATGTGAATAGGCTACATGGATTTGATTTAGCAGGCCTTGCTATGTGAATGACCTAGAAAACATACTCAGCCCACACTGATAATGATGTGGATTAATGAAGGCTGACGTGTCACACGGTGGTAGACTAATGTGGCGCTTTCATATACACTCTAGATGATGACGTGGCATCACCAGTGATGGGCCCCGGCGGAGGCCGTTAGGCCCCTTAACGATTGACAAACGGCGTTTAAGCCCGTTGGGTTAGGAGCTGGACTGTTGGAGGGCTAAGGGCTCCGACGGAAGGAGGCCCCGACATTGAATGGCCCCAAGTCAGCTTGACTCCGATAGACGAGGGCCTAGAAGATATCGGACCTGGACATAGTCGGTCCCGATATAGGAGTGGAGTCCACTCCCCGATTCCGAATCCTCAACGATGCAGCTTGGAGGTCTCCGACATGGATCGAGACTTGCCCGTAAGAGCACAATCCCGAAGATCTCGCCACGATTACAGTAGTGGCATAATGGGCGAGATTTGGGGGATGCGAATAACCGCACGAGATACATGGCCAGATACACGGCGAAATATGTGGGATAACGGATCACGATCCAACCGCCTAACCAGGTAACTGGGATAACCTTTCCTCTATAAAAGGAGGGAAGTTATCCCAGATTAGGGTTACGTTTTACACACACATATTGCTTGCTCTCTCTGTTGGCTGCCATACTTACGTTAAGCATCGGAGAGGGATTCTGGGCCACTGCCCTCTATCCCCTTCTGCAGGATTGCGAGGAGCTAAGGAATCCGTCACCGTAACCGGAGTTCCGCCGTGATCCAACATTGGCGCCGTCTGTGGGAAACGCAACAAAAAGCCAAAAGTAAGTTTGCTTTCCCTCTGTTTCATATCATGGCTGGCAACAGACCACAACGTTCAAGCAAGCAGGGGCCGGCCGCTAGCAATCCCCCCGAAGATGCCCCCAATCAGGAGCTGAGAGATGAGGGTGACAGCACTCGCCGGAACGAAGCACCTCCCCCGAATCCAGAGCTGGCCAGGGTAGTGGCGGAGGCCATGCCCCTATTTATGGAGGCCGTGGAAGCCCTCATAGACCGAAGAGAAGCTGCTAGGAGGCAGGCTGACCTACCACCACTCCCTCCGCGGCGAGACGTTCCAAGAAGACAGGGGGATGACAACTTGCCTCCACCTCCTCCATTAAGGGAACAGCCCATTCCCCCCAATCCAGCACCGGTGGAGAATTTTGTGGTCGATGGACCAGGGCCAGTACAGCAGAGGACCATTCCCCTGAATGGCCCCCTCACTGCCGACCAAGTGGTGAGAATTGTGGGTATCTGCATGGGAGACCAGAAGCCCATGATGTCGGAGCTGGGGAGTCAGGAAACCCATCCCTTCGTGCCCAGGCTGATTCATACCCTGGCCCCTCCAGGCTTGGGTATCCCGAAGATAGACGAGTACGACGGGGACGCAGACCCGGTCCGCCACGTACAGAAGCACCTGACAGCATGCATGGGCAGGACCCCAGATGAGGATGTTATCTGTGCCTTGTTCCCAAGCACCCTCGGGGAGAAGGCGATGACTTGGTTCTACAGCCTGCCCACTGGGTGTATCACCTGTTGGAAAGATATGCATCAGCGATTCATCGCCCAGTATCAAGGACGTCGACGGCTCCTAAAAAGTGTTCGGACCCTGCATGAGGTGGTCCAGAGGCCTGACGAGTCGTTGGCCCAATATTACCAGCGTTATACAGCTGGCATGACTGAGCTGGATGAGGCAATATCGGAAGGCGAGGCCATCCGTACCTTCCTGAAGAATCTTAAACCCCCTTACGGTTCCGACTTACTGCACAGCATCGCGGCCAAAAATGTCTGGAACATGGAGGCGCTCCAGGCAAGGGTAAAACAACAAATCGACGTCCAGGAGTCGAAGATTGCCGCCGGAGAACTGGCTCCTCCCAAGGGGCACGAAGGAAAACACTTGCTCAAACCATTGGACAACCGGCACAGAAAGGATAACTCCGAGGGTAGTCGGAGTCGAGGACGTTCTGATCGGAGGGAGGATAAGCGTCCGAACAGGAGGGACAGTCAGAAGGAAGAGTTTACCCCTCTCAACAGGCCTTTGAAAGAGGTCTTAGCGGTGATGGAGAAGCAAGGCCTCGCTCGTTTCCCCAAGAAGAAGGAAGGAGAAAAATTGGGCTCCCGCACCGACCGTTACTGCCGATTCCATCGGGCCTCCGGTCACGACACTGACCAATGTCGAGAATTGAAGAAGGAAATAGAAAAGCTCATCCAGAGGGGTAAGTTGAAGGAGTTCGTAGGGGACTCACGCTGCAAGCCTCGTTCACGATCTCGGTCAAGGTCCAAATCTCGATCGAGGTCCCCCAGGAAGAGGAGGTCCGACGCAGAGCCTTCGGAGGGCCCGTCTGGGTCCCGACAGAAGAGGATTATTAATGTGATCCATGGAGGGTTCGCTGCGGGAGGTGACACATCGGCCTCTCGGGAACGTTATGCCAACCAAGTACCAGTCGCAGTGGTTTTGGGAAAAAGATCGCGTTCGTGGACTCCGAAGGAAGAGATGGAGATCACCTTCTCGGCGAAGGATCTGGAGGGAGTAGAAGCCCCCCACGAGGATGCCCTAGTAGTAACACTGGATGTAGGAGGATTTGAAGTGAAGAGGATCCTCATTGATGGAGGGAGCTCCTCCGACATCCTCTTCTCCGACGCCCTGGAGCAGATGGGGAAGAAGAAGAAAGATTTGCGGGAGGTTAACTTCCCGATGGTAGGATTTTGTGGCACAACCTCTTATCCGTTAGGGGTTATCACATTGCCCGTGTGGTTCGGCAGTGGCTGGAAAATGGAGAAGCGAGATGTGGAGTTCGTGGTGGTCGAATCCACAGGAACATACAATGCAATCATTGGAAGAACCACCATCAACCCCCTAATGGCGGTAGCCTCGACCGTCCACCAAAAACTGAAGTTCCCGACCGAGAATGGGGTAGGCGAGGTGAAAGGCGACCAGGTGGCGTCGAGACGATGCTATGTCAACGCCACCAGGAGATCAAGGAAGGAGGCTATGTCGGTGCTCCAGACGGACACTGACCCTCGAGAGGAGTTTGGGCGTCCCGCCCCCATGGAGGACCTAAAGGAAGTCGAGATAGATGGGCCCGAGAGGAAGGTAAAAATCGGATCTGCCCTGTCCGACGAAAGGGCCCAGGAGTTGATTGCGCTCTTGCAAGAATTTAAGGAGCTGTTTGCCTGGTCCCCGAGTGATATGCCAGGAATCAGCCAGGACGTGATCGAGCACGAACTGAATATTGACCCTGTGATCAAGCCGATAGCGCAGAAGAGACGTCCGATGGGGGCAGATAAGAGGATTGCAATCCAGCAGGAGGTTGGCAGGTTGCTCGACGCTGGATTCATTAGGGAGATCCGATTCCAGACATGGGTAGCCAACCCAGTGCTGGTAAGGAAAAGCAACGGGAAATGGAGGATGTGTGTCGACTTCCGCGACCTAAACAAGGCCTGTCCGAAGGACTGTTATCCGCTCCCGCGGATCGATCAACTAGTGGATGCTACATCGGGGCATGAACTGCTGAGCTTCATGGATGCTTACTCTGGTTATAATCAGATAAAAATGGCGAAGAAGGATGCCCAACACACCGCCTTCTACGCTGACAGCGAAGTCTTCCAGTACGATGTCATGCCCTTTGGCCTGGTAAACGCGGGGGCGACCTATCAAAGAATGGTGAACAAGCTGTTCGGGGATATGATCGGAGATACCATGGAAGCTTATGTAGACGACATGCTGGTGAAATCCCGACAAGCATCGGACCATGTCGGTAATTTGGCTATGGCCTTCGAGAGGATGAAGCTACACCAGGTCCGCCTGAATCCAGCTAAGTGCGCTTTCGGAGTCCATTCCGGGAAGTTCTTAGGCTTCATGGTGAGCCAGAGGGGGATCGAAGTGAATCCCGAGAAGCTGAGGGCGATAGAAGAGATGCAGTCCCCGACCAACCATAGGGAGGTGCAAGTATTGAACGGTCGACTGGCTTCCATAAATCGCTTCTTATCCAAGGCCAGCGACCGATCGATGCCATTTTTCAAGGTGTTAAGGGCCAATCGACAGTTCGAATGGACTACTGAATGTGAGAAGGCGTTCCAAACCCTCAAGCAACATCTCCGCGACCTCCCGCCACTGGCAAAACCAGCTCCAGGCGAGCCGCTCTATCTTTATTTGGCCATTTCTGCATTTGCAATAAGCTCTGTTCTAGTTAAAGCTGTCAAAGGCAATCAGATTCCTGTCTATTATGTAAGCAAGGCGTTTGCCAAGAGTGAAATGAATTATCCTCCGATTGAGAAGTATCTCTTTGCGTTGATTATTACCGCTCGAAAGTTACGGCCCTACTTCCATGCGCATGAAATTACGGTGTTGACTGATCAGCCATTGAAACACTTCTTGAACCGACCCGACGCGTCGGGGAGACTAGTAAAGTGGGCCGTGGAACTTAGCGAGTTTAGAATTCATTTCGCTCCAAGAACAGCTATCAAAGGGCAGGCATTGGCCGACTTTATAGTTGAATCTACTATTCCCGATCCTGAAGCAACGGAAACAATAGAGGGGGCAACCACTGGGAAGACTGATGGGGTCCCGAAGGAAAGACAGTTAGAACAGCCAAATAAGAAGAACACCTGGGAGTTGTACACAGATGGCTCCTCAAGCTCAGACGGATCAGGTGCAGGGTTCGTATTGATTCCACCAGGTGGGGCGGAGCCGCTTCGATATGCATTGGCCCTAACATTTAAAGCCACCAATAACGAGGCGGAATACGAAGCTCTAATAACAGGGCTGAAAATCGCTAAGGGTACTGGAATCGAACATCTAAGGGTGAGGTGCGATGCAAGCCTGATTGTAAACCAGATTCGGGGGCAGTATGGAGCAAAGAGTCCAATCATGAAGAAGTATCTCCAGGAGGCGCAGACGTTAAAGGAAAGCTTCAAAAGCTTTGATATAGAAGCAATCCCAAGAGAAAAGAATGTGGAGGCCGACGCCTTGAGCAAATTTGCCTTGGGGGCACCTTTAGAGGAGACTCGGAGGGTACACTTCTTGGAGAAGGTGATTCTGTCAGCGACCGATCCATCGGAAGTATGCACTATCGGGACAGGGTCAGAGGAGGAGCCCACATGGATGACCCCGATAATTGGGTACCTAACTACGGGGGCACTGCCTAAAGACAAAGTGGCAGCAGAACGACTGCGACGAATGTCAATTAACTACGCAATGGTGGATAACCAGTTGTACAAGAAGGGTTTTCTGTCGACACCTTTCCTAAAATGCGTAGCAGAACCTGACACGACCCGAATTCTGAGAGAACTGCATGAAGGAGTCGCAGCCTGTCACGAAGGCGCCCGATCCATCCTGAGGAAGGCGTTGAACTTGGGATACTATTGGCCTACGATGAATAAGGAGGCAACGGCGCTTGTTCGATCCTGTGACGCATGTCAGAGATACGCCTCGAATATCACAGCCCCCGCTGCTGATTTGACGCCCATTGGGAGTGCTTGGCCCTTCGCACAGTGGGGCATTGACCTAGTAGGACCCCTTCCGAAAGCAAAGAGCCAGTGCACACATCTGCTGGTTGCGATTGATTACTTCTCAAAATGGATCGAGGCTAAGCCCTTAGCCAAGACAACAGCGGGACATATCATTAAGTTCCTCCAGACCCGAATTTTGTCAAGATATGGGGTGCCGAAGGTGATCATCAGCGACAAAGGTCCTCCGTTTAACGGGGCCCAGTTGGAGAGATTCCTAGACGAGTTCAATATCGAGCATCGGACAGCATCCGTTCGTCACGCCCAGACCAATGGGCAGGTGGAGGCTGCCAACAAAATCGTGATGGAGGGCTTGAAGAAGAGGGTCTATGCTTTGGACGGAAAATGGCTAGACGAGCTGGAGAACGTGTTGTGGGCGGTCCGAACGACACCCAAACGATCAACAGGTGAAACCCCGTTTGCACTTGTTTATGGGACGGAGGCGGTCGCTCCTGTGGAAATCGCTGTGGCGTCCCATCGAACCAGAAGCTATGAACCCTCGACGAGTCCAGGAAAAGCCAAGATAGGACCTTTGACGAATGACGAAACCAGGCGCCTGGAGTTATCCTTGTTAGAGGAAAAACGGCTAGAGGCCGACATAACGCAAGCTCGGATGCGTCTGGCGACGGCCAGGTACTATAACCGGAAGGTCAGGTCGCGACAGTTCTATTCGGGGGAGCTGGTCCTACGACGGAATGAGTTCACTCTCCAGGATCGGATCAACAAGCTGTCTCCGAAATGGGAAGGGCCTTACAAGATCGTGGGCATGCCAGCCTCAAATGCTTACAAGCTAGAAGACCTCGACGGCAGAATATTACGAAACACCTTTAGTGGTGAACATCTAAAGAAATGTCATGTTTGACAAATAAGTCGTCCGTAGAGGCGCAACGATGTAATCAAGTCGCCCTGAGTGGTGCATGCCATGTTAAAGACATCAATCAATAAAGAGGTTACTTCTGATCAAAGTATTCCGAAAATCCTTAAGTTTTTAAGGTTCGATTTAAAAGCGTCATTGGACGTCCGAAAATCCTTAAGTTTTTAAGGTTCGATTAAAAAGCGTCATTGGACGTCCGAAAATCCTTAAGTTTTTAAGGTTCAATTTAAAAGCGTCATTGGACGTCCGAAAATCCTTAAGTTTTTAAGGTTCGATTAAAAAGCGTCATTGGACGTCCGAAAATCCTTAAGTTTTTAAGGTTCGATTAAAAAGCGTCATTGGACGTCCGAAAATCCTTAAGTTTTTAAGGTTCGATTTAAAAGCGTCATTGGACGTCCGAAAATCCTTAAGTTTTTAAGGTTCGATTAAAAAGCGTCATTGGACGTCCGAAAATCCTTAAGTTTTTAAGGTTCAATTTAAAAGCGTCATTGGACGTCCGAAAATCCTTAAGTTTTTAAGGTTCGATTAAAAAGCGTCATTGGACGTCCGAAAATCCTTAAGTTTTTAAGGTTCGATTAAAAAGCGTCATTGGACGTCCGAAAATCCTTAAGTTTTTAAGGTTCGATTAAAAAGCGTCATTGGACGTCCGAAAATCCTTAAGTTTTTAAGGTTCGATTAAAAAGCATCATTGGACGTCTGAAAAGTCCTTAAGTTTTTAAGGCTCGATTTTAAAGCGTTGTAGGACGACGGAAAACTTTAGGGTCCGATAGAAGAGTTACGAGAAGCATGACAGAAAAGGAAAACATCCATAAAAGGCTCGAAGGCCAAAAGGTTCGATACAAAAAGGATAATAAGGAAGAAGTACAAGGACTTAAGATCTTAAACTCCAGGGGCTGAATCTTCGGAAGGTTTTGGAGGGGCAGACTCATCAGCATCGTCGGAGGAGCTTTCGGAGGGGAGGTTGAGATACGTTTCTGCGGCTGGGCCGAGAGTCTTGGACTTCCTCAAGTCGATGGAGTCCCCGTAAGTCTCATGAAGCTCCTCAACAATATCGAGGATGGCGTTCTGCAAGTCCTCTTGACAATGTTTCGCCGCATCCTCCTTGAAGTCCTCCGAGCTTCAGTACTCCTCGCGGCCTTGGACCTTCGCGTTTGTTAATTGGGCGGAGTGATCCGCCCTCGCCTCTTCTAGCTCCGCGATGGCCCTCTGCTTCTCGAGCTTCAGCCGCTCCGCAGTTTCCTGCAATGCTGCCTTCTCGAAAGCAAACTGGCCCCGATCCGCCATGGCCGCCTGCTGCTCCCTCTTGAGCGAGCTCTCAAGACTTAAGATTTGCCGCTGATAGGACTGGGCCTCTTGGGTAAGCTTGGCTCGGAGCTCCTCGACCTGCTGCCTAAATTCTTCGGCCCGCGCCTCAGCTCGCTTCTCGCCCTCCTCCCTTCGGAGCCTTGACGCCTCGGAGGCAGCTAGGTCCTCCTGGAGCTTGGTCAGGCTCTCGAGGTTGGAGTTGGCCCGCTCTCGCTCCAAAGCCTCTCGCAACGACAGGATGTAGCCGAAGCAACGATCCTGGTCCGCGATTTCCTGAAAAGAAAAAGAAGCTTAGTACTCAAAAAATCGGAACGCCCACAGATGAACAAAAGAAAGATTCACTTACCTCTACCCGACGGACAGCCATCGCCCGAATATCAGCATCGATGTCTTCCCCTTCCAGAGAAAGGGGACGCCTCAAAGAGGGCGGGACCGAGCCCGACACCAAGTGCAAGGCCAGGTTCTTCTCCTGGCACCCCCGATATAGAGGGACCCCCTGGAGGGACTCCACCGGTCTCCAAGGCTCGGAGCCCTGGTCCGAAGAGAAGGCCCGATAGTAGTCCCCGTCCAAAGGGAACGGAGGTACTACCAGGCGGGGCTCTTCAGCCTCCTCACTCACTCGAGCTTCGGGGGTTGCACCCCTAGCTGGCGAAGACGGTGGTGGCGAAGATGGCGGGGCGGAGGATGACGCTGGCGTGGTAGGAAGTGGAGAAGCCTTCCCACCAGATGACTTCACGGGAGTCAGCCTCGACTTCCCTCGGAGGGTGAGACCTTCCTCCCCAGCCCGGTCATCGGAAGGGGAGTCCTCCAGGCTGGTCACCCGACCGAACTCACCCCGAACTTCCGTCGGGGCATCTTCTACCACCGGCTCCACTGCAGGCGCGGAGTCTGAGGCAGGCGCAGCAGGGGCGACGTCCGCAGGACCTGCAGCGGGGCGAATAAATCGAGGGATTAGTGTGATATCGGTGTGCCAGATTAGACGACGCTCCATATATCTCTCCTTGCCGAAAAAATCATAATAGCCCGCCTCGAGGACATGCGGAGTCTCCCCTCGAAGGATATTCTTGACATCCCTAACTCGTCCTTCCATATCGGAGGCCTGAAGATCCTGAGGTACTAACTCCCTATATCTCTTTATAGCACGAAAGACTGCCTTACCTTCTTTTTCGGAGCGAACGCCGAAGGCGGTCCTGACCACGTCTGCGTTAGTCCGCCCCTCGGAGGTGGGGGCAGACCTGGGAGCCTCGGAGGTCCTCGCCCTCTTCTTGGATGGCCCCGACGGGGCAGAAATCTTTCGGTGGGAAGACTTCTTCTTACGCTTCAATGAGTGGGAGGCATCGGTGTCCTCCTGAAATAGACGGGCGGTCAGCGATGTTCGAGGGGCTGTAAGCAGTGAAAAAGAAACAATCAGAAAATTACCCAGAGAATTACATTGGAAACACCGTCACGAACTTTTCCCCCAGAAGTGGGATCGATCAGCATAATCCCAATCTTGAGCCTCTGCTGGTCAGTGACAGAGGTGGCCTCGAAGGGACGGTAACCCTTCTCCCAGCGACGAGCCTGGATGAGCATCAAGGCCCTCTTGGTCTGTTCCGACCACGAACGAAAAGGAACGGGAGGATCAGCCCCCACGACAGTCTTCGGCCACTCGATGGGACCAGGCTGGATGAAGAAATACTGCCCCTTCCAGTTAGCATTATCATTCCCCTTGTCGGAGATGATGGCCCGTTCCTTGCAGATCTTCCAGGACACCTTCCTGTCCCAGCCCAGCTCCCTATATTGCTCGTCGGTCCCCTCGGGTTGGCGGGGGGTGAAGGAGCAAATCCCGTCCTTGTTGCAGGTCATCTTGTAGAGAACCCGCCAAAGCTCCAGGGAATAGCTCCAGTCTTCCCCGTTGATATCACACCACACTTGGAAAGCAATCCATGTACGGATTGCGTGTGGGGAGAAGGTCGTAGGGTACGTCTTGTAATGATTGCACAACTCAACCCAACTCGGGCAGAAGGGCAGTCGAATTCCTGCACTGATCTGCCCTGGGGAGATGAAGACCTCATCTCCTTTGGGGAGGGTAATCTCAGGCTCACGAGAATCGAATTTGTCATAGGGGTAGCGAGCCCCGAAGGAGGATTCAAAAATGCCACACTCTCTAAGAGCCCTATCAAAGCTAATGGGTGCGAGGGTGTTCTTGAGGTACTTGAAGACGAAGGGTTGGCCAACAGTAGCAGATCCCTCGGCTGAAAATCGTCGAAGGAAGGAAAGAAGGACAAAATTGAAACCTAAAGGAAACCAAAGACGAAAAGGAAAGGAACAATAAGAAGAAGAATCTTACCAGACATAGTGACTGAGTCCTGATCGAAGAAGCTTGAAGTGCCTGAAACACTGGTAAAAACCTGAATCGCCGGTGAAAACTTGAAATTTGGAGAATCAGAGCTCTAGGATCGCAGAGAAGGAGAGGTAAAAGAAAGGTGAAACAGTGCCTAGGGTTAGGGTTTTATAAGAAACAAAGAGGAACTGAAGAGGCGGGCAATCAAGGCTACGGGATTCGAAACGATTCAATCATGATCGTCCAAGGAAAAACGTGCGAATTCAGAAAATAGGAACGGTTTTTATCTGAACCGTCAGGACGCATGGGACGAATGAGACAAGAAATAATGACGTATTGGAACGGTTGAAAAGTGCTTTTTCAGTAGATAAGCGTGCAGAACCCGAAACGTTCCTTCATCTCCCATCAGCATTAAATGCTGGTCTGATCAAGAAATCCTTTCGAATACAAACAAGATCCCAGAAGATCTCGAAAAGATCAAGGCAATGGCCTCCGACATTCCACACCAAGACCTCCGATAAAGATACGAAAGAGTCCGACGTTGGAAGACGCGACGCACTAAAAGTCCCTCACGTCTTGGGGGCAAATGATGGGCCCCGGCGGAGGCCGTTAGGCCCCTTAACGATTGACAAACGGCATTTAAGCCCGTTGGGTTAGGAGCTGGACTGTTGGAGGGCTAAGGGCTCCGACGGAAGGAGGCCCCGACATTGAATGGCCCCAAGTCAGCTTGACTCCGATAGACGAGGGCCTAGAAGATATCGGACCTGGACATAGTCGGTCCCGATATAGGAGTGGAGTCCACTCCCCGATTCCGAATCCTCAACGATGCAGCTTGGAGGTCTCCGACATGGATCGAGACTTGCCCGTAAGAGCACAATCCCGAAGATCTCGCCACGATTACAGTAGTGGCATAATGGGCGAGATTTGGGGGATGCGAATAACCGCACGAGATACATGGCCAGATACACGGCGAAATATGTGGGATAACGGATCACGATCCAACCGCCTAACCAGGTAACTGGGATAACCTTTCCTCTATAAAAGGAGGGAAGTTATCCCAGATTAGGGTTACGTTTTACACACACATATTGCTTGCTCTCTCTGTTGGCTGCCATACTTACGTTAAGCATCGGAGAGGGATTCTGGGCCACTGCCCTCTATCCCCTTCTGCAGGATTGCGAGGAGCTAAGGAATCCGTCACCGTAACCGGAGTTCCGCCGTGATCCAACAACCAGGTTAGTCTTCTATCTTTCCTCTTGCTTTATTATATTACTAGCTACTAACCCCGCGCACCGCGCGGGAGAAAATATCCAAATAAAAATTAAATTGAAAAAAATTAAGCTATCTTAATTTATTGAAAATGTAACTGTATATCAACAATTATTTGAAAATTTCAATATATTTTTTAATAGAAAATTAGTTAATAATAATGTATCAAATTAATTAAAGTATTTAATACTAATTATTATTTAAAATATTAATAGTAGTGAAATAATCAACATTATGTATCATTTTTATTGAACATATAACTGATATTTATAATATAAAACTTACAATTTTAACATCTACTTATATATATTTGTAGATATTTAAAAAAATAATTAAATTGTTCTTATTTAAATTAATTAATATACATTTATTAATTATTTAATATATTTTATATGAGTGAATTACTTAATTATAAAATTCCAAATGTCTTGCTTTTACACATGTAATTTTTTCTTAATAAATATATATGCACATAAAAATTATTATTATTATTATTATTATTATTATTTATTTAGTTGATCCTATATTATTATTAACATTATGTGGATTTTTTTTATAAATAATAATATATTTGATTGCTTAAAAAATCTATTTTAAAGAAAGAATGTTTTGGCCTCATTATATATAATATAAGTATAAGGTTATTTATAGTAATGTAATTTTTTTAAACACTATATTTTTTTTATTATATATATATTGCTTACATGGTGGCATATGAAGTATTCGCAGCGGAACTGTATAGATATATTTAAATGAAAACTTTAATTATTTAATTTATTATTTTACACCGAGTTTAAAAATATGATAGTTTTTTTATTTGAAGACACTCGATATTTTATATCTAAATTAGAGCCTAATGAAATTAGGGAGAGAAAATTAAAGTATTTTTTCTTTATATTATTAAGTAGATACATATGATGACGTTTTTTTTATTCAATAAATATATTATCATTATTCATAAGTGATTCTATTTTTTATTGAATTTCTAAACTTCAAATCTTATTTGGCCGAAAAAGTTTCAAATCGTATTTACTACTATATTATATATTATATATGTTTTAGGTACATATATAAATATTATTTTTCTCGACCACAAAAATATTTCCTTGAATTATATAGTCATAATTTAATAAATGCAATTTGAAGTCCCAGCAAAAAAAAAAAAATTTCCAAAATTATACAAACTAATATATATTCTTTTCTCTATACAATGCAATTTTTTTAATAATAAATATACTTATGGGAAGAAATCAAAATTTGTAGTAACAGAAATAGAAAGATTTCTATTTATTTCTTTATATATTAACATATATATATATATATTGTATTTTTTAAAATCAAATTAATAAAAAAAAATAAAGGAAATACATATATTCGTAAAATATGTAGCCAAATAATAATTTATTGTAACTTAATGAACAACAAAGTGAATGATATGAAAAATTTAATCAATTACATAAGTGCAACATGATCAGACGGAAGCAAAAGTTCAATTTTGATTTAAGTGAGACTTAATTTCAAAAGACAAATTTATAATAATAGATTTGGCGGAAAAAAAAAAGTAATCAATAAATAACTCATCTCAAACTCTTATAAACTCTGATAGCATATATATATATAGATGTTGAGAAATAAAGAAAAAACACTATACTTATGGAAAAACTATTTTTTTTTTTAATTCGTCCACCATTTTTTTCTCTACCACCTATATATCCGTGATCTTCTAATTTTTAAATAAACCTATGGAACTTCTTTCAACATGTCTTAGATGATGTGTCCGTCACAGCTTCACGATCACCTTTTTGCGGAAAAAGAATAGTTTGGTTGCGGAAAGAGCTATAATGGCAAGTACTTAGCTGCTTAAAACCAGTAAAAAAAATCCATACACGTATGTGTGAATAAAGATCAATTAGAATCATAATTTTTAATGGCGTCATCAATAGACTAAGAGAGATGGTGTCATATGTCGTAGGAGTAAGAAGCATATATTGGCAAAATTAATCGAGAGTAATAATCTTATTAAAGAGAGTAATAATTAATAGTATGTTGTGTTGGTTAAAAAAAAGTGTTGCAATATATATGTATGATTTTGCCTTCGCCTATATTTCTGATGGAAAAAGAAAACATACCACAGTGATGTTTCATTTGTTACTAATAGCATCCACAGTGGTATTACGTAAAGAATACGTAAACGTGGGTCCTACATGTTTATTTAAGTAAAGCAACAAAAGCTATCTACAGTGGTTTTACATATTATTCCTTAAAGATGGGACCCACACGTAAATTTATGTTTTTACATAAAGCATTCATTAAATTTAAGTAATGCACTATGTATTACGTAACCAATTTTTTATTATAAATTAATTCATTTTATAATTAATGCTAATATCTTATTGGTGGTTGTTGGAAAATTTAATAATAAAATATATTTAAGGAATATGTTTAAGTAATACGATTGCAGAGAAAATATTTTTTACGTGTGTCTTAAATTACGTATTACTTAAAGTGTACATAAATGTCTATGTGGCAACTTTAAAGAATACAATTTAGGTAAAACCATTGTGGATGCTCTAAGACGTATATATTAATCTATATGTTTTAGCAAAATATTTTAATATATATATATATTGGAAAGTTATTTAATATCCTCAAGCTTACGTGGCGGCCTACGGTATTCCGGTACCAAACTGTATAGATAATGAACTTAAATGGAAACTTTTAATTAATTTGTTTCTTTAAATTGCGTAGAGACCAAAATAGGAGATAAAAATACTTCTTAATTTTCAATCAATCAATATTATGTATCTAAATTTAGAGAACCCCTATTAAATTCCGATTAAATTGGGAAACAGTGATAGGACAGACTGTCCACGTGTCAGCCAGAGGGCTTCCGATACCGAATTAATATAATATAGTAGATATATATAGATAAATATAGAATAATTATATTACGGGTGGTAATAATATGAGTAAGTAAGTAAACTCACTTTTTTTTGCCGTTTTGCCCAAAGTAAACTTAACTTTGTTATTTTTCAAAAATTAAACCAAAAATATAATAGATTTGCAAACTACAAACTTGTGTGAATTTTGGTAAAATATGTCGGAAATTGATCATGTACTACATTGATGTGGTCGATTTTAATGGAACAAAACTTTCAATATCTAAATAATTAGTTGCTCTTATTCACTTCTGAAATTATATTTTTAATGTAAGTCATTAAAAAAAAATTAATAATTATTTAACAAGAAACGAAATATCGAAAATCTTAATTCTTAGTATTGAAATTTTATGTCACACATTTTCATGATAAAACCACTTGCGTTCGTAAATCTATTAAAGTTTAGTTTGATTTAGCTTTTGTGAAAAAAAAAAAGGTGGGATTTTTTTTTTTGAACAGCCGAAGTTGGATTTTTAAAAAATAAAATAAAATTATAACTAATGATAAATATTAAGGTTTCAAAGAAGAAAGGGTTATAGAGAATCAACTGCTTCTAGTTTTTCCTTATTCTATAGAAGCAGTATAACAAAGTATTTAATTATCAAAACATTGAATTTAACAATTGATTTTCTATGCATGTTGGACATTGTCTTGGTTGTAGGTCCAAATAGAAGACTACTTTTTGCAGATCAGTGATCTTCCCGATCCGAAAAAGGTAATATGGGTCGTTATCAAGAATTGAACTTCTTTATATTTAACTTTGTGAAAAACTCACAATCATTTCCTTGTATTTGATCATATTAATATGAAGAAGATTTGTCAACTGTTTCTAGATGTTCTTGGAGATAATTATTCAACATGCTGTGATGTATGTGCTTCTGTTTTTTATTGTTTGAATGTATTTTCTTCTTAACAAAATCATAAAGTATTGCAAAGTGTATAATTATGCTCAGCTTGAACCGAATGAAGATGTCGTTGGGAACTCCTTGCAGCCAAATGCTTGCTTTTAAAAGAGAAGAGGTATCCATTTTCGCTGCCATGTGGATATATGTTATGAAGTGGTTGTTACGTGAGTCTTTATTTACTAGTGTTAGAATTAGGTTATCACATGTACATGTGACTCTTTATTTGTACTTATGTATATTTAGATGTACAATGAATAATTTGATTCAATGAATATATATTATTTGTGTGAAATTCTATTAGTGTACAGTTTTTACAGTGATAAACATCCACGCGAAATAACGCAATTAGCAATGACAAATAGATTGCCACTGATTTACACATATACAATGTCAACACTTGTTGCTACAATAAATACTTTTTTGTGGCGACTGCATGTTGTGTCGCCACTAATTATGCGTATTTAGTGACGGTTATGTCGCCACAATTACTCTTCTTTTGTAGCAATTGCAAGTCGCTACTAATTACACTTATATAGTGACGAATTTCTATCGCAACAAAATATAGTTATTTGTGTCAAATATTTATCGACACAATAAGAGGACTTTTGTGGCAACTTCATGTCGCCACTAAATCTGCATATATAGTGACGACCCATATCGCCACAAAAAATAGACTTTAGTAGCCAAAAGTGTCCGACACTAAATACAGACCTATAGTGGCGACAATTTGTTGCTACAATTTAGTACATTTAGTGGCGGCAAGCTTTTAGTGGCGGCATTTGGTTCGCCACCAAAGCCTTTAGCAACGGGGTTTTTTCTGACAAAAATTTTGCCGCCACTACGACTTAGTGGCGGCAATTGGGCCTTTAGTGACAACTTTGGACCGTCACTAAAAATGAGATTTCTTGTAGTGTCAGCTTCAATCTATCTATCCATATTTATTTGTTTACTGGGGTCCGTCACGGACAAATAAATCTTAGGGACAAATAAATTAGGGTTAATAGTCTATGAAAATTTGTCCCATAATAGTCGGAGATGTCTGAACTTTTAAAAGTAAATATGGAAGGTTTGAATTTTCAACTTTGTTGATATTTGGTTTTCCGTCCATTTTTAGGGTTAAATTTAACAGAATTGTCTGAAATGACACTTTTGCCCCTTTGAATATTTTGTTTTATTTAATACCTTATTTGAGGAAATGTGAAATGAAAAAATTACCCCTGAAGTCAAATTAAGAATTGAGTCTCTATTTTTTATTTTGTTCAACTTAGTCCTCAAATTTATATTCTTAAGTTTTGATATTTACAATTGAGTCCATATTGTTTTCTCCGTCACCGTACAAGTCCACCGACCACCACCCAAGGCCGCCGATCACTACCCAAGGCCGACGACGACCACCAATCGGGCCGGCCACCACCAAATTGTTGCCGGCCAGCCCCAAATCGTGGCCGGCCAGCCCCAATAGTGCCCGGCCAGCCACAATCGGGGCCGACCAGCTACAATCGGGGCCGGCCAGTCACAATCGGGGCTGGCCGCCCTAATCGGGGTCGGCCAGTCCCAATCGGGGCCGACAGCCACCAATTGGGGCCGGCCACCACCCCAATCGGGGCCAGGGGGCTCCAGATCTGGGCCCCTGGCTCCGATTGAGCCACAGAGGGCTCGGTCGGAGCCCTCCGTGGCCCGATTGGGGTGGTGGCCACCACCAATCGGGGCCGACCACCACCAATTGGGTTGGTGGCCGGCCCCAATCGGTGGCTGCCGGCCCTGATTGGGGCTGGCCGGCCACGATTGGGGCTGGCCGGCCACGATTGGTGGTGGCCGGCCCGATTGGTGGTCGTCGTCGGCCTGGGTGGTGGTGGTCGTCGGCCTTGGGTGGTGGCGGCCGGCCACGATTGGGGTATTTTCGTCTTTTCATTTCAAGCATGTGAGTGGGGGGCAATTTCGTCTTTTCATTTCAAGCATGTGAGGTCCACACTTTGATAGAAGGTCATTTTTTAGATTTAATTTTATTTTCGGTCACATGCCAAGCACGTGATCAATTTCCGTCAGTTTTAACAGAAAAATTACTGTAGACATCTTATATCAACAAAGTTGAAACTTCAGACATTCCATATTAGCTTTTGAAAATTCAGATATCTCCGATTAATATGAGTCAAATTTTATACATTTGATAGGTTAAATGGAAATGGACGTTAAACCATAAAATTGATTTCCCTAGAATTAAGCGAATATTCTTTGTCCGTCGTCGCCCCCTCTCTTCATAATCACTTCGAGAGGGAGAGAAAAGCCAGAGGAAGCCGACGCAACTGTGGCCTAGAACAGAAGCCACGACAGCCACCGCAGCATCCGCCCCCATTTTCTCTCTCCTCCGCTAATCGAGCGAGGCGACATTGAGGAGAGAGAAGGAATCTGGTCGGAGATGGAGGGTGTTACCATTAGATCAAGATCCAGGTTCCCGTTGAGCAATCGAGAGCTCGCCGGAGCTTCGATGGTGCTCGGCGGATTTCTCGTCGGCCTTGCCGCCGTCTACCTGACGATGCCCTCCTCTGATTACAGCTTCCTAAAGCTGCCCCGCACCCTTGAAGATCTTCAGATTCTCAGGTACCGTTTCTGAACTGAGAAATGTTCAAGCTTTGTGGGTTTTTCGATTGTTGCATGATTTTTTAGACTTTTGAATCTGCTGCATGCAATTGGGACATTGTGGGTTCATGTACGATGAAATCATGACAATCTTATTTTCAGGTCCTTATAAAAAAAGCCATGAGATAACGAAATGAGGTTCTGAGGTTTTTGGTTGAAATTTGGTGGAGAAGATAAGAAAATCAAGGGAATCCTTCTTTTTGGTCAAGTGAATGAGGCTATCAAATGCCAAACCTGACCCCTTGAGATCATGTTATTTGAATTTCTAGCATGCATTGAAAAGTTATGTTGGCTAGACAGGTCATTGCAAGTGACCAATAATGATCTGTATGTAAACACCTAATTTTACTGTAGGATCATACTGTTATTGTGAAAATTGATAAATTCAAGCTAACGATTTGCTTAATTGGCCGATATCAGATCTTGAAATGGCAATCTAGATTGCTCTATAAATTGGAAAACTGTAATCCAATGTGTTTCTGGGCTTCTTGACACAATCAATATTTCTCTGCATCTATCTAAAGTATATAAAGGTTAATTGAGCAAAATACTTATTAAAGATTGGGCAATCACCATTTTCTTCAAGGGATTCAAATATTCAATTTCACCTAAAAATTTCAAATTTTTTGTTTTGCATTATGTTTCAGGGACCGTCTTGAGGGATACACTAGTGACTATACCCTTCAGGTTCTATTCGGATACTGCCTTGTCTACATATTTATGCAAACATTCATGATTCCTGGGACGGTGTTCATGTCATTGCTTGCTGGTGCTCTATTTGGTGTGTTCAAAGGAGTAGCTCTTGTAGTGTTTGCTGCCACTGCGGGTGCTTCATCATGTTACTTCCTATCCAATATGATCGGACGCCCAATCGTCTTCTCTCTTTGGCCTGATAAGCTAACCTTCTTCCAAGGCCAGGTAATTGCAATAATTTTTCTAAAAGTTGTATCTTTCTAGTATCACCTTAGGCAATACAAACTGTTAAAGAATATTACTTCCACATATCAGTTTAAGCTCTTGGCTTGGGTATGAGTTCAGATCATATGTGGTTTATTATGTTAATAATTCCAGGTGGCTAAGAGACGGAAGCGGTTGTTGAACTACATGCTCTTCTTAAGGGTGACACCAACTCTTCCTAACACATTCATCAACTTTGCGTCTCCTATAGTCGATGTGCCTTACCACACCTTCTTCCTGGCAACCGTCATTGGCCTCATACCTGCTGCTTTTGTTACAGTCAGGGTAAACTCTCGACCTAGCTAGTAGCTAATATAAGGGAGAAGTTCTTGATTAGTTATAGTCTTTTAGAGCTGTAGATGATTCCACCCTCCTAACCAATTAGAAGTTAACATTTTATACAAAAGCTATATTTTTTTTATAGAGAGAGACCTCACTGTATTGAGAGTATTTTCGCCTTTTTAATAGTACCTGTCTAATCAATCATAACTTAAGCTTCATTAGAGAAGCTATGTTTTATTTTTCTGATAGAGACTATAGTAGATCCTACAAACTAAGACCATGCAATGACATGACGCGATGAATTTGTGTAAACAATTGATCTTGATTTGCTGCTAACCAAGAATCAACTAAGTTTTAACACAAACACTCAAAAGAATCAAATTGAAGAAGACCGAACTGAAAAGAGTAACTAAAAGTTTCATAAAACCAGATGTCTTACACAACAAGTAATGCAGAACTTAAATACAAAGAAACAAAGGTAACTGCCTAATTCAAACCGGAACTAACTGCCTAAGGACAAACATAACTGCTCCTACAAAATAGGAGATTAACTACAAACATCAACTACCATTGTCATTATCCAAAAACAAGCTTAAAAGAATACTTACTTATACAACAAGTAAACTTGGTTGGACTGCAAGTTGTTCTTCGAGTTGCAGATAGATGTTCATCTTCATCCTGCTGCTGCAATTCTTTTATTCTTCTCCTCTTCATCATTTCTTCACTAGATTATCACCTAATCAAAGCTTCCTCTTCACAATTTGTAGGCAGGAATCGCTCTCGGGGAGCTGCAATCCATTGGGGATCTTTACGACTTTCAATCAATCGCAACTCTTTTCTTCATCGGAATTCTCACTGTAACTCCGAATCTAATGAGGAAGAGTGAAAGCTCCTAGGTTTTCGAGTCGACCAGTCCACACTGTAAATAGAACCACCGACACGGTAGCTCTCTCCAACTGTCTGTATTTTCTGTACTTTAGCTGCTTTACTTGGCTGTAAAATCGCTTGTTTTTAGCATCATGGCCTGTGGGAGGGAGGTTCTACTCTGTACTTTATGACGATGATAATGACCAAGTTTGCATCAAAATTACATTTGTTTGTTGGAATGGTGTATTGTTTGACGACCAAGAAAACTAAACTTTAGACTGAGTATGACTATATGAGGTTCATCTGATAATATTCTTCTTTATCATGTGTTTAATTTGGCCAAAAAAATATATTCCATCGTGTGTTTAAAATTTGATTTTGGTAATCAACAATTTCTAACATTTCTGCAAAGCTGCAGAAAGCCGGAAATGACCAATTTATCCGTTTAATAAACTATTTAAATTTTAAAATTATTCATAAATCGATATATATTTATAAAATTAATCATAAATTGAGAATCAGATAGATGTCAATAACAACAATTGGATTGAGCTTAGGACAGGAATGAGAGTTGCATACTTAGTATTTTGATCATAATTCAACAAATTACAAATCCGAAATTCAGAGTAGAGAGAGATAACCACCAGATCGTACTCGAGGAAAATCATCGCAATTAGTGGAAGAAGATTCCAACGTTTCTTATTGTTTGAAGAAAACATCAAAATCAATGGCATACAATAATAGCTTGTTGACCAAGTAACCAAAATTGTAATTTAAACATCTGATCCCAGATAAATAAACCAGAGCTTTATCTGTATAAACTAAAGCTTACCCATTTCAATTAATCTGAAAAATCAGAAATACAGCTACATAATTTGTAGAGATTCTACCATGAAGAGCGAGCTACTACAACAACCCAACATCTCAAGCATTCTGCTTAAATTTCTTCACCTTCTTCTTCAAGCTCTCAGGCGTCCTACTCTCGAACTTTCGCTTCTTCCCCACTCCTCCAGCTGGCCCACCGATATCCCGCATTGCATTTGCCTTAGCCTTCCGGGCAGCAACTGAGGGTCTTTTACCACTCCGATCCTTAGCACTAACTTTCTTCGTACTTGTTGTAATTGCCGGTGTCCCAGTCTTCGGTTTCTTCCATGGTTTGTCTTTCTTTAGAGAAGAAGCCTTTTTACCTTGCAGACCCTGGTAAGACAGAGAGGCCTTGTTTGGCTTCTCTGCTCTGTTTGGAGTATCAGAATACTCGGTGGCTAGCTTTTTGGTCGGGGAACCAAACGCGCCTCCAGGTGAGGGGTAGCTTCTTTTGGATGGTGTGGAGTTAGTTTCTTTCTTGGCATGGGAGAGTCTTAGTTCCCGATCACGTAGCTTCAAGAACCGTTTCTTAACAACCTGATTAGCTGCTTCCTGTAATAAGAAATACAATATTTTTATCTTTTATCATTAAGAATGAATATACCACAATGAAATTGAATGTTATGGTTTAAGAAAAAAGAACAAGATTACGGATCCAATAAACCCTTCTTTTGTTATTTCCAATCAACTCAACTCAATTTTCAACATCATTGGTCACAGCAAATATGTTTTCAAGAATATATGTTTCAACTGAATCGAACGCAAATTCCTTAATGAATCAAAGCAAGCATTTCAATGCAAACTTCTAAAGGTTTATGACATTTTGAATTTGCACAGATAACTTGATAAGCTTTTCTTATCTTCATTCTAAAAATAGAAGAGAGAATATTACATATAAACATACCCTTGTTTTGAACAAGACATACGCGATACCCTTTCCCACACTCGTATTGGGATCTCTAATCACTCTAACTGCTTCCAAGCTAGATTCCAGGTTGTTTATGCGTGAAAACAACTGATATATTTCCTCATCCTGCAGAAAAACGGAACAGGGTCTCAACCAAGAAGAAGAAAAACTATGATTTGTCAATAAATATTTACCATACAGTACTCACCTTCACGTCAAATGGGAGGTTACCTACAAAAATAGTTCTCTTGTGATCGTACAAAAGGGTACTCTCTCCTTTCAGTTTCTTGCGAGGTGGGCATGCTCTGTCCACACGAATATGGTTTCCTCCAACCTATTTATCAGACAAAAAGTGAAATGGATGCATCTCTACTTGAAGTTAAAAAAACAAAAACAAAAACTTATTGATGTCCTGATTTTCTGAAAACAATATATCATACAGAGACACTTACCACTGCCATGTTATGGACCAATGACGCCTTAGCCGACTCATCTGTTTTGAACACAATGTAAGCATGAATGCTGCAAAGAAAACATGTATTGTAAATTTTTAACACCGTGTATGCACATAATAGCTGCTAATAAGCTTGTATATGGGCAAGAAACCGAAACATCTCAGTATTAATTCTGCAGAAACCAGAAACTCACCTATCTGCATTATCATTAAATTTCTTAGATAAAACAGCTCCCTTCCTGGGTATCTTTGTCTGCAGAACCAATGAAGGAAAGTTAATCCATAACAGAGGATAAAAGAGCAAACAATTATCACAGCTACAGGAGTTCGAACTTCGAACAACTTACATCCGCAATTGGCACTGACCGAATCCTCACAGATTCGACCTCTCCGAACTGACTAAACTCCTTGAGCAGTGCTTTTGTCTTAATCTTCAATGGCAAGTTTCCAACAAACACTGTCCTCAGCAGCTTGCTCTCGTCGTCAAACCCTTCTTTTGACACCATCATATCCTCTGGACTATCTGTTTTCTTCCTCTTCTTGCCTGCAGCCTTCTGTTCAGAAGCTTCCTCTTGTTTTGAAGAGTCCTTGTCTGCCCCATACTTCCTAGATTCATAAGCCGCCTCAAGTTCATCTCTTTTCCTCTTCTTTTTGTCCTTCTCTACCTTATTCGATTTTTTCTGATATTCTTCCTCCTTATTCAATCTTTCTGATGGGAACCCTAATTTTGACGACACTGCTTCTTCAACCTCTAACAAGGTGCTAGATTCAAGCTCGTCCTTCTCCTTGAGCTTCATTGATTCATTCTTCGACGCAGAGACCGCCGAATCGAGGCCTTTCCGCTTCGACTTGGTCTTCTCCGAGGTGGTATCGAGAACCTCTTCCACTACCTTCTTCCTCTTCTTTACCTCGACGTTAGCGGAACCTCCATCAGCATTGGTCTCAGTTGTATCGGCAGGAACACCGAATCCCTGTCCGACCTCCTGATGCTTCCTTTTAAACGGGTTGGCGTCGGAGAAGAGGAGGGAGAACGAGCTCTGATCAATGGCATCTCCGAACGAGGTTGTGACGACGTCCGAGGAGGCTGGTTGGGCGGTGGATTCTGGCTCCGATTTACGGTCCTTCTTGCCCATCATTCCCTCCTCGAACTCGGGTTGATTCTATCAGTGTTCAGAGGTCGGAATCGGAGAAAGGGGCAATTTTTGGAACCCTAGCAAACTATTATTATTAATTAATTAATCAAATTAACAAATGAAGAAGAAGGTACGGATTTTGGCAAAAAAAAAATTCAAAATAAGAAAAGGAAGGAGACGAGATAAATGGTGAACAAAGGCAGTTTTTGCTTCTGTTTCGGCCCAATGATTCTCTTGGGCCCTCTTAAAGAGGGAAATATTAAGATAGCACTTTTCTTCTAAACAATTTGCATATCGAGTGTTTTTTTTTATTTTTATACCGAACATAGTGAGAGTTGATAGAGGAGATTCTGAAATCTATGTTCCTATATTTTCCGAAACAGAAATAGCGGCAACACTTGTAATTTTCATCAACTTTTAGGTTAGTTTAATTCTTTCAGCCTGAACTAGACGGACCACTAGAGTTGGATCTTTCATCATTACCACTAGAGTTGGATCTTTCATCATTATCCTTAATTAGGGTAGGTTCTGGCCTCTAGTTAGCAAATTCCGAGCTT
Organism: Clarkia xantiana subsp. parviflora; assembly: GCA_036873135.1. NCBI lineage: Eukaryota > Viridiplantae > Streptophyta > Magnoliopsida > Myrtales > Onagraceae > Clarkia > Clarkia xantiana. The sequence continues at coordinate 8,764,180 of JAPTYO010000012.1, read as the reverse complement.
GAGTATACATGTTTAATTGCATATATTAGAATATATTAATACATGTTTTAGATAATACTTGTTTGTTTTGCTTTGGTATTGATATTAGTTAAGACTCTAAAAAAAGAATGTATTAGCTAATATATAGTGCCTAAAATAACCAGAATAACCCTAATCTTACTTAATATATATAATAATCATAATCTTACTTAATATATAATAATTACGCCAACTTTGGGCTAGGACACATCGGTCTCTGACCGTGTCATGTTCGGGTCGGTCATGTCGGGTCATGTTTGGGTTAGGACGGACTCGGGTCACATCGGGTCATGTTCGGGTTGGGCAGTCATGTTCGGACCGGGTCGGATCATCCATGTTCGGGCCGGATCGGGTCAGCCATGTTTGGGCCGGGTCGGGTCAACCATGTTCGGGTAGGTTCGAGTCGGGTTGGGTCAGTGATGTTCGGGTCGTGTTGGGTGATGGATATACACCCAATTTGAACCCGTTTTAATTCGGACTGTCTTATTTTAACCACCCCATTTACGATTACAATTCAAAACTTTGACCCAGACACATTACCCACAGCGCGAAAGGCTCGAGTGAACAAAAATGCTCGCTCGAACTTGTCCGCTGGCCCGGTCTCACTTAGGTGAGATCGGACCAGCTGGCCCAATCCCTCTTAGGAGGGATTGGTCCAGTCTGGACCAATCCCAGACCTTGGGGGTCGGATTTTCCATCCGACCCCGAAGGTCCTGGGACCCTGCCCCGACGGCACTCCCCCTCCCCGGGGTGTGTGTGGCGTCCCGAACCTTGCCTTGGGGTCTGTCCCTCACGGCATCCCGACACCCTTTTTTACCTGTCCAACACTTAGCCAATTTTGCTCACCTCTCCATGATATCCAGGGTTTAGTCCTATCTTTATATGTTAATTTAGTATGCTTAGGGGTTAATGGTGTCATTAAGCCACCTTAATCCCCCCGAAACCTATATATACTGCTCAAGTTCAATTCATTTGGTTCATGTTATATCTTCACTCGTTTTAGCTCTGCCTTCTCTATAAGATTTTATCTCTCTAGAACCTCAGACTTACTTAGGCATCGGAGAGGGCTTACCGAGCACCACCCCCCTCTCCGTGCTCGGTATCGCCCCTTTGTGCAGGGTAGCAAGGAAGGGAAGGACAAAACAGCCTAAGGAGACAGATCTTATCTTTGAGCAGACGAATTACTGAAGACTACCACCTACCCGTGAGAAGTGTTGATCGGACTGGAAACCCGCCGACCCGATACACACGACTTAACACTTGGCGCCGTCCGTGGGTTTTGAATAAAAAGCCTGGCTATCACAAGATCTATGACGAACAACCTGCCATCTAGAACGACCATCCACCGGGGGACAATAGGCAGCCAAACAATCAAAGAGGACAAGCTATACATCCACCAAGACAGCCCGTACCCCCGGCAAGACAACCTACTCCTCAGGGGCAGCCTGCACCCCCTGGACGTCAAACAACCCAACAAGCTCCCCAGGAAAACAATCAAGGAGGACCGTCACGCCCAGCTGGGGCTGAGTCTTCCACTGCTTCGACCCCTATGAGTCGACGACCACAGGGACATGGTGTGCGAAAGGGAGTACCGTCTCAAGGATACCAATATACGGCACCCCCACAGGGGTACCGCTATGAAACACATCCTCAGGAGTATCCGTATGGAATGCCAGCGCAAGGAAACAACAACTGGGCTCATATCACCAATACAAGGCCTATGTATTCACAGGGAGCACAAACAGTGACTCCAGGGTTCATGAATGCATTAGAAGAGCTATTGGCTTATAGAGAGGCTGTGAGAAACAGGCAGGAGAGGCAGTATACGCAAGCGGAGCAACAACCGCATGCGAATCAATACCCACAAGAGGAGCGACATCCACAGGTAGAGCAGCACCAGTAGGCAGACCAGTTTCCGGAAGAAGAGCAACACACGCGCCTTCCAACAGGGCAACGTGAAAATCAAGGCAGAAATGAGCAAGGACCACTCCCAAGGGACAGACGGCAGTTTGTGCCTCCAATGCACCCCCAAGCACCGCAAAGGGGCATGGACATACACCCCATTGAGGGATAATGCACAACCTCAGCAACCAGGGATACAGGAATTTCAGCATCCATCTCCGCAGGGATATCCACGTTACACATACAGTCCTTATCATCATGGACACGGAATCCCCGCAAGCCCGGTGATAAGCTACGACGGACTTCAAAGAAATTATAGTCCATCACCAGTGATGCTAACTCAAGAAGACATAGATGCAATGATCGTGAAGATGATGAATGAATCTAAGACGAATGGATTGCACTGGTTGAGTGATAGCACAAGTCACCCCTTTACAAGGGAGTTGGTAAACAAAGTGCCTGACGCGTTGCACATGATAAAGATAGAAAAGTATAATGAAAAGAGTGACCCCTTGGAGAACATCCAACAGCACGAGGCCTCCCTCTTGGGTAGGACAACAGATGATCGCTATAAGGCACTATTATTCCCAAATACATTGTCAGGGGTAGCATCGCACTGGTTCTTCAGCCTACCAAATGAGAGCATCCATTTATGGGCACAACTAAAAGCAAATTTCCTCCAAAGGTACTTAGGAGAAAATAAGTTACTCAAGGGAACAAGTTCACTTGACGATGTGAAATAAGAGCATGAGGAGACGCTAGCAAACTATTACACCAGGTTCAGACAGAACTTAGCTTATATACAATTGGACATAACTGAGGGCGAGATCATAAGGGCTTTCATAAGAAACCTTGGACGCTTTGGCTCAACCTTGGCAGAGAAAATGGCTAAGAAATCCGCAAGCACACTGGAGGAGCTGGCGGCGAGGGTGAAAACCCACATAGATCAGAAAGACATAGAATAAGCAAGAGAGCAAAGATTCAGGCCACAAAGGATGAAAGAACAAAGCTAAATAGAGGAAAACCACCTCAGGTTCCCCAACCAATCAGACAACAGGACTGGCGTCCGCCCCAACCAAGGAACCAGACATGCGAGCAGCTGAGAGCAAAAGATATTAATGTCATCAAGTTCGTACCATTGAACGCGACCCCAGTAGTCATATTGAGAGAAATGAGGAACTTGAAGATATGGGCACCCCCAGCAAGATGGAGAGCCCCGGTGGTAGGAAATGAAAAGGAAAAATGGTGCGACAACCATGAAGCACACGGCCATGACACCAACGAATGCTTCAGTTTAAAATTAAGTATAAACAACGCAGTACAAAGAGGAGAGCTAAAGCAATTTGTAGATCACAGGGGTAGCAGTGCACCCGCAAGGCCAACTCAAAAGGACAAAGGCAAGGAGAAGGTTGATTACAATCCTTTACCCAACAAAAGAGGAACGATTAACATGATACATGGTGGAGTCGCGGCAGGTGGACCAACAGCAAATGAAAGAGAGGTGTATGCCTCTAGGATAGATGTGGCAACAAAGTGGAGAAAGAGACCAAGAGAGGAAAAATAAATGGTGATTGAATTTTCTGAGAAGGATAAGAGCCACATCGTCTTCCCGCATGACGATGCTCTAGTAATAACAATGGACATTGACAACTTTGATGTGAAGAGAATACTCATTGATGGAGGGAGCTCGGCAGATTTACTAAGCATGCACGTGATAGAAGAGATAGGAAAATCTAAGTCAGATATCAAATCGGTGTGCTTTCCTCTAGTCGGATTCTCAGGAGCGACAAGCTACCCTCTGGGTATGATAACTCTACCAGTGACACTGGGGCAATGATGGACACATCTGAGGATAAATGTGAATTTTATGGTAGTGGAAAACTTAGGAGCCTACAACGGGATCTTAGGAAGAACCACAATAAACCCATACTAGATCGTGCCCTCAACAGTGTATCAGAAAATGAAGTACATCATTGAGAACGGAGTAGGAGTAGGAGAAGTCCTGGGCGACCAACGCACCGCAAGGCAATGTTACGTCAATTCCATGAGACGAATGTCACATCAATCAGGCTCAGTGGCAATGGTAAGGACAGGGGCAGACTGAGAAAGAAATCTCGAAAAGGGGATAAGCAAAAGCTAAGTCACAAGAAACAATGGGTAGGCGTCACACTCCGCCTAAGCAACCAGGTGTTTAGAAGTCTAGCCAGAAGATCAGGGGTTGACAAGGTTGTAAAGGTAACAATTATACCTTGGAAGCCAGATAATGAGATAGGAAGGCGAACAAAAAGAGCAATTGAAAGAGGTTTCAGATACATGGAGGATGTAAAACAACTGCCAGGAGAGTCTATTGCAAGTTACTTCGAAAGGTTCGTGGAATACGGGGCCAACATGGAGGTAACAAGAGGGGAGGCTGTAAGAGCATTCCTTAGAAACATGCATCCAACCTCCTTTGAGGCCTTCAGAGGTCACTATGAGGTGGTGATGACAAGCACGATGCGCGAACTTAAAGAAAAGTTGGACAAGGCATTCGAGAAAGAAAGGAGGCAGCATGGTGAAGAATTCAAAGAGGAGGAGGAAGCTCACATTCAAGGAGGGAGTGTAAATTTCAACTTCACACCCCTTAAGGTGCAAGTCGAAGAGCTTTTTAAGAAATACCTGAGCAAGGAGCTGCCAGAATGCAGGGAGGAAGGCAAGGCCTTCCTTGGAAAAGACACAAGAGGATGGTGTGATTACCATGGTACGTGGGGGAAGAAGACAAATGATTGCATGGTATTGAAAATTGAGATTGAAGAGATGATCTACAAGGGAGAACTGAAAGAATACATAGCACCGGAGACACCAACCACACACTAAAGGAACGTCACCAATGAAACAACCATATCCCTGATTTTATCTTTCGTTTAATGCATGTCTATGTTTCTAGTTTTCATAAAAACTCTCGAGGTGGAAAGCTCACGAAGCCTTTCCAACTCTTTTGCTACCTACTGTTTTCCCTAAAGGATGTCCTGGACTACTTACAACATCTACCCTGTAAATAATGCATGAATGTTTTCAATGAAGTAGATGTTCATAAAAATGTTTTCTAAGTATGAGATAGCGTTATCGCCACAAAATCCTTACTTAGATACAACAGCCAAGTGCACGTCACTTTTTGTGCCCCCGAGAGCCAATTTCGTGATAACTTTCTGTGCCCCCGAGACCCAATCTCGCGATAACTTTTCGCGCCCCCGAGAGCCAATCTCGCGATAACTTTCTGGGCTCCCGAGAGCCAATCTCGCGATAACTTTCTGTGCCCCCGAGAGCCAATCTCGTGATAACTTTCTGTGCCCCCGAGAGCTAATCTCGCGATAACTTTCTTTGCCCTCCGAGAGCCTGTCTCGTGAAAAACTCTGTGCCCTCCGAGAACCTGTCTCGTGAAAAAATCTGTGCCCTCCGAGAGCCTGTCTCGTGAAAAACTTTGTGCCCTCCGAGAGCCTGCCTCGTGAAAAACTCTATGCCCTCCGAGAGCCTGTCTCGTGAAAAAATCGGTACCCTCCGAGAGACTGTCTCGTGAAAAAACTATGTGCCCTCCGAGAGCCTATTTCGTGAAAAAAATTATGCGCCCTCCCAGAGCCTTTCTCGCGAACATATTCAGCGCCCTCCGAGAGCCTATCTCGTGAACACATTCCACGCCATCCGAGAGCTTATCTCGCGAAAATTCTTACAATGACTCCAAGATCGTACCTTGAAAAACCTTTCTTTTTAAAGCAATGATATATGATGTGAGAAACATGCAAGTTTGTTCATGATGACATTACAGGTATCATGATACATGAGAATGCTAAGAGACATCAAGTAAGTAAGTATGAACACAAAGAAAGAATCTGCAATCAAGGAACCACATAAACAGCCACAAGCAGTTATCATAGCAAGGTAACAAGTTATCCTACTATCCACACCACAAGCTAAAGCAAACATCATAAAGAGAGCCAACACAACCAAGTCTAATAGCAACTCCATAAAAGTGCCTAAGTATGAGGCCTTCAAAATATACTCAATCCAACACGGGGATAAACCACTCAACCCAACAAGGGGAGGAAAAGCAAAGAAATATGTACAAGGATAGGGATGTCGGATAATCAACCGGATGCCACTGGGGAGTCCTCAGGGTCTTGATGCTCAGAAGAAGAACCACTAATGGAACTCGAAGAAGATGAAGATGAACCGGAATCAATGACATCAATAGGTGTAGTATCCTCCTGCACAGGGGCATCAGCTACGTTCTCAGCAACCGCAGCCTGTCCTCTAAGGACAGCAACATAACCACTGGCATAAGGACCGAAATCATCCAGGTCATCAAATGGAAACTGAGGATCAATCCTGAATATCTGGTCTGTGAGATACTCTCCAAACTGGTTCATCTCCTTGACGCATCGAGCCTGGAAATCAGCAGCATATGCAGGGGTAGACTTATACTCAGTCACTACAATAACTCTCTCCTCTGTGCGACACTTCTCCTCAATATTCTTCAACTCCGCAGTATGGAGTTAAGAATCAACATCAGCCTTTCGGCGCAAATCAGCAATAGTAGTCTCAAGCGAGGCTACCTGATTTCGAATCTCCTACATCTTCAAGTTAGAAAGACGGGTTTTCTCCTCAGCACTACTAAGCTCAGCTTTCAAGGATACTTGACTATCCTCAAGTACCTTGTTCTCCTCAGAAAACTCAAGTGCAACGGAATAAAGGTTAACAATATCAGACATACCCTGAGATGATAAACAAACATCAGGTTAAATGACAAACAACCACATAGAAAGGAAAAGTAAAGAACGAGACCACCTACCGGGGCATAACGAGATAAGACTCCTTGAACGAAACACCTGGTTTCCTTAGGAGAATTAGGGTGGGAGATGCGATCTCCAGGAGCAATAGCACTACGCAAGACACGAAACCCAACCTCGGGAGTATGCAATGAAGAATGGCTGTTGAGGTGATACTCTTTCAATCCAGCAAAAGGAGTCCACTCAGCCCCAACAATGTCCTCGTCAGTCAGGCGAACCAAGTCTGTGCGACTCAATGCAGGGAGCCAAACTGTCTCAACAAGTTGGAAAAGGACCACAAACAAAGAATAAAAACACATTTACAAGTCAGGAAATAGTAAGAAACCTGAGACTCGGCCCCTCGGCTGGGGGGCAAGGGATGGAGGAGAGACATCAAGATCTACGGACATCCCACCACCATCTACAAGTCGCTTCCCTTTGTCAAGCAAGGAAGGCGCCTCTTCGACCACTATCTCTTTATCACGAGAGGGTGTCGGCAAGCGGGAACTCGAAGGAGAGTCTCTCACGGTCTTCTTCTTCTTGGCAGCCGAGGGCCCGACCTTAGAGTCAGGCTTCCGTGCCTTGGACTTGGTTTGGCTCGAACTCTTGTTCACTGGGAGGACACGCTCGGTGACCAGTGGCGAGTGCCCTGACAACATCAAGAAAACAACATGAGAACAGTTATAAGCATTTCATAAAGGAAAAGAAGAGAAAGAAGAACATACTGGAAGTCTCTGCAGCTTTCCCTAACTTAGAAGATTTATTGTCCTTGAGAGCAGAACGGGAGGGTCCCCCCTTCTTGCTCAACTCAACGGTGCGTTCGGAACGCTACGCCTGCACATTATATGTTTTCTCGTGAAACCAACCTACAAAGAAAAGAAAACGATGAATGAAAACAAGAGGACTGAATGACATACCAAACCCGCGGGGGGAGGGGTCAAGCGAATCCCCGTCTCATACAGATCCATCTCGGTCACCATAAACATAGGACAATAAGATTTGGTCTGATTGCTTTGATGAATGATCTTCATGGTCTCTATGTCCAAGGAAGAAAACTCCCCAAATGTAGGCCAGCCATCCGAGCGATTCTCGTGAAGAATTGACCAAGTAACATAGCAATCGGTGATGAAGAAATAATGCTTGGACCAATGACTCAACGAATTATCAAGCGGGCCACAAAGTGGAGGTCACTATCCCACTCGACCTCACCCAACCCCAAATCCTCAAATCGGGTATCCTTAAGAAGGGGATAGCGAGTCACCAGGCTCGCGAAACCGATCTTTCTCTGATATTGGAATCGATAAAAGCACCGAACCAAGGAGTACTTCCAGGAGTACCACTGACACAACACTCGGAATCCTACCCAGACACGAATAGCATTGGGGGCAAGGTTCACAGGAGAAATCCTGAAGAACCGGCAGAGTTCGATAAGGTCATCACAATAGGGAAAGCGTAACCCGTATCGAATCTGAGAGTTGTATACTACGACCTTCCCCTCCGTGGAAACCGTCGCAGTCTCGTGAATATTCTTCAGAGATGGAAGGAAAGGGTATAAGGGTTCATCTAAGGGGCTAATGTCACCCAGCTCAACATACTCGTTGTATTTACGTCGACCCAACTGATTCCCCGCCAATGGTGCAAGACCTAACTCGAAAGTAGTAAGAAATTCCAAACTTGAGACGGACTCTGACTCAGACCAATATTCAAACTCAGTGTCTGACTCAAAATCCGACTCTGAGCATCAGGAAAGAAAGTAACGCGACGAACCGAGGGGATGAAGAACTTAATCATTCTGCGTAGAATGTAGTGCCTTTGCAAAGTCCGAGTCTTGCAAAATTGAGTAACAATTGAGGTTTGAGGACATCCAACAACGACAATCCAACGAGTAACATAGCAACCAACGAGTAACAAAATATACCACATAGCAACAAAATATACCACAATCCAAACTTAATCGACACGTCAACAAAATATACCACATAGCAACCAACGAGTAACAATTGAGGTTTGAGGACATCCAACAACGACAACGGCTACGTACGAGCAATTTCACGACGACAAAATCAAGCAATCCTACTCGGGCAAAAACTATTATCCAATCAACACGATTATCACAAGTCAAGCATATGCAATTCAAATACGAGCATTTGATATGTTCACGGAAAGGAAAAGTTCGGACCTTAGGAAACCCCGAACCAATTCGAATGCTCGTTTCAAAATTGGAATCCCTCCGTGGCCAAGAAGGTGTCGTCGTCGCCGGCGAAGCCTCCGCTGTCCCCCGTCAGAGCCCTGTCGCGCAAGAGACCCCCCATGTCGTCCGATGTCGAGCTGCGTGGAAGATCGGGCTGACCTCCCCCCTCCTGGCGCCGTGATGATCGACCCCCACAGCAGCTGGCCTCGCCGCGCCTAGCTACTTGTCGCGCCGCCCTTCCCGATCAAGAGCCCGCCGTGCCGGAATCCCCCCTCACTCCGATGGATTTCGGACCGGCAACCCCTAATTTTAGGGCTTGGAATTTTCTTGGTCTCCAAGAACATGAAGTGAAGAGAAAAGATGATGGTGGCTCTAAGTGAGGTAATTATATTCCCTTATTTTATAAGTAAAGGTGTATAGGGTTTTTAGAGGAGACATAATCTCCACAATCAACTTGAATTAAAGGAGATCTAAGGGTTAGATAGAAAACTATCATCTTTATCCCCCTTTAACTATAGTTAGGCACATTTCTACTCAAGTTAGCACTCTATAGGCATATATCTCATATTCCCATACTTAGAAATTTTTCGGACCCGGTCTAGATATTTTTTCACAAGACAGGGCTCACCCCACATATGCACGTAATTGATTACGATACCATGGAATTAGATTACAATAGTCCATATTCATGATCGCATTGCATTCCCCCGCATGCATATGTTTTTAAAAAAATACATACATGAGAAGATTAGATTTTTATATCCACATTTGTCGGACACATGCCTAGGTGCGTGCGCGTTTGCTCTAACGTTTATATTTGGTCTATTCTGAGAAACTGAGGACAAGGCCCGGAAAAGGTGCCTACGGACAAGCAAAGGATTCGTCAAGAGGTAAAATCACGGTTTCAAATTGCGCGTGTCATCCCATCATAAAATAGAGTCAATCAAGGGTTGAGCCATTAGTTGACTCGGGGGCACGTGATGGATATAGGCCCAATTTGAACCCGTTTTAATTCAGAATGTCTTATTTTAATCACCCCATACGATTATAATTCAAAACTTTGACCCGGACACATTACCCACAGCGCGAAAGGCTCGGGTGAACAAAAATGCTCGCTCGAACTTGTCCGCTGACCCGGTCTCACTTAGGTGAGATCGGACAAGCTGGACCAATCTCAGACCTTGGGGGTCGGATTTTCCATCCGGCCCCGAAGGTCCCGGGACCCTGCCTCGACGCTACTCTCCCTCCCCGGGGTGTGTGTGGCGTCCAGAACCTTGCCTTGGGGTCCGTCCCTCACGGCATCCCGACACCCTTTTTTACCTGTCCAACACTTAGCCAATTTTGCTCACCTCTCCATGCCATCAAGGGTTTATTCCTATCATTATATGTTAATTGAGTATGCTTAGGGGTTAACGGTGTCATTAAGCCACCTTAATCCTCCCGAAACCTATATATACTGCTCAAGTTCAATTCATTTGGTTCATGTTATATCTTCACTCGTTGTGGCTCTGCCTTCTCTCTAAGATTTTATCTCTCTAGAACCTCAGACTTACTTAGGCATCAGAGAGGGCTCACCGAGCACCACCCCCCTCTTCGTGCTCGGTATCGCCCCTTTGTGCAAGGTAGCAAAGAAGGGAAGGACAAGACAACCTAAGGAGACAGATCTTATCTTTGAGCAGACGGATTACTGAAGACTTCCACCTACCCGTGAGAAGTGTTGATCGGACTGGAAATCCGCCGACCCGATACACACAACTTAACATTGGGTCAGTCATATTTGGACCGGGTTGGGTTAGCCATGTTCGGGCCGGGTTATGTTCAAGCCGGGTCAGTCATGTTCGGGTTCAGGTTGGGCGTGTTCGGGCTGATCCGAGCTCAGGTCACATCGGGTCGGGCCATATCCGGGCCGGCCATGACCGTTTCATATCGGGCCGAATATAACTGGTTCGTGGTACTTTTACATAAATAAAGTTACTTTTTCTTTTTTTCTTTTTTTTAAAAAAAAATTATTCATATGTAAAAATATAATCTTGTTAAAAAACACATATAGGGGTATTTATATATTTTAGTCATTGTATTAGAATATCCTAAGACAAAATGCATCCAAACATTGTATTAGTATATCCTAATACATGGTTCGTGCAAACATAGTATTAACTAAGCACCGATGAGGATATCGTAATCGCCGCTTAGCTAATACATGCAATCAAACATGCCATTAGTGAATCAGAATCGAGTATTAATAATTTAGCATATATAATGTACAAGGTGTCGATCCGAGAAATTTGCACTATTATACTGTTAATAGTGTCGAGTTTAAAATCAAACACGTATTTAAGACAATATGAGTTGGCAAATTAGTACAATAATATTTTTTTGGTAACTTTTAGGGTACTAAGAATTCCAAATTGTTGCACCATCACTTTTTATCCATTTTGAATATAAAGTGATTATGTGTTGATCATAGTGTTGGATTACAGGGACGTAAAACTACGGAATGCTAAACGTGTACATGCAAGTATCTAACTACGCAGCGGAATAAATTACACATACCTCAGTAGATTTCCTATCCAAGAACGGTGTGGAGGGAGTTCAGATCCTCCGGTCGGAACCCGTACAAGTTCTTCGTGAGAAGAAGTCCTACGTGGTATAAGCTCCACAGCAAATCCTCTGATCGATTCTTCAACGGGGACAGAACCTCGGACTGATTGCTCAGAAGCAATTTGGCACACCAATGGTGGTGTTTAAGGGGGTCGACCGAAATAGCTATAGAGAGAAAGGGATTTCTCTCAAATCACAACTTAAGAGGAATTGTGATCAATGTGTATTTTGGGGGTGACCCCAATACCTCCTTATATAGTGGGAGGAGGAGAAAATCCTCCTCCCTACTATTAGGGTTTCGGACGGGGTGGGAGGCCCAATTTTGGGCCTCCCATGTCTCATGGAAATTGGGTCGAGCCCAATTAGCCCAAATGTGACTTTTACCTAATTGTCTTAGGTAACCACATATATTAACGGGCTACCAATTACGGTGTCACGTCACCATACGCTAACAGTTCCCACTCGCAAGAATGAGAGGGTGCCTGTTAATGTATTGTCATCCAATAGCATCAACGTCTCAGTCTTCATTCATTGTCTACGTCTCCAAATAGTTCATACGAGGTTTGCCGTGAGACCGGCGGATACAACGGGCATCGTGCTACTCATCTGTTAGGAGTATTGTAGCGCCCGCAAAACGTTGATTCCCTGTCATAAATCAATCGTGTTAAAAACAAAATATGTACCGCACTGTATCCTTGGTCAACTGATAATTCTCCTATTGCTCTGTTTTCCACATAGGAATACTTCTCCAGGGCATCCGTACAAGTGCTCACAACCTTCAACTAATATCCGGTTGGTGGCCACCTAGTGAACACAAGAATAGGTGAATTATAGGTGAACATGACCATCCCATCGCTTATACCCTTAGTCTAACTCAACCGGTTTCCAAAGACGAGGTCACTTGGCCGTTTTCTCTGGCTCTACGCTCGTACGCCGGGAAGCGAAATTGAGCCATACCGTAGGTATAAGTTATGATTCTGAGAGGATACTTTGGGTGCCTCTTCATAAGACACCCGAGATCAATCACAGGCTCAAGGTGAAGAAGTATGCGCCCTTTGAATCACAAGGATTCTAGCTAGCACAACCGAGCATGACCCCGTGGTCGAACATGGCACGCGCAGTATGAAGCACGCGTCGATAGCACACCTGGACAAGCCAGGGATGGGATATGTCAATCATGTTATCGAAAAATCTTTCATCTTGCCCTGAATGTGATTTTAATGATAGACAGAGTCCAACACGGCGATTTACAAAACGAAGATTAAGTCGTGCTATAAGCGTGATAAAGTTATCGTTTCGTTTAACCAGGTTTATCCCCCTGGTTCTTAGCCAATATTGTTGTGGTAGAGGTCCCCCTCTCCTACAAGATGACCGTGCCTGTGTGACGAGGCATGGTTCACATTCGACATAATTTTGGTGGAAGAATTTTACCTCTTCCTACGACTTAGTTTATAGACCGTAAAATCCGATGTTGTATATTATTATGACGTCGATAGATCATATACTCAATTTGCAATTCTTTTATTCAATCAAAATATTATTTCAAATGTCAAAATTTCATCACTTATATAAGCCACTTATTAAGCCCTACGTAATCCAAGCAGTTTTACGTGCTTTTCGAAAATCTCTCTACGTAATGGCTTAGTCAATGGGTCAGCGACCATATTGTCTGTGGACAAGTATTCTAAAGCGATTATATTGTCTTCTAGAACATATTTAGCATAATTGTATTTCACATCAATATGTTTGGTCCTACTATGGTACTTTGGATTCTTAACTGCTGCCATGGCTGCTTGACTGTCGGAGTATACCTTCACAGGTTTACTCTTCTTGCCTGTGCCAATTAATGCAGTAAGAATCCTTTTCAGCCAGACTGTTTCTTGTGCGTTTTTGGAGAGGTCAACGAATTCCGATTCCATAGTGGAAAGCGCGACATATGATTGCTTTTTGCTTACCCATGATATGGCAGCATTGGCGAGGAGGAAAACCCCTCATGTGGTGGACTTATGCTTCATGTTATTCATGATTAAGAGGTAAGTGTTTTGATTTAATCCAGTCGTCTTACCGATGGATTTTTTGTTTTAGTTATTCATTCCGGATCGATCCCGTTTAACCGGGTCGATTAATTTTGATAAGTAGACCAATTCATGAACTGAATTGTTACTACTTTATTCAATAATTCCGAATCATCATTAACTAAATTTAAACATATAAACGGGTAAATAGGGATTCTTAACAATAATAATGACAAAGTATCCAGATCAATAACTGCAGCCACGACAAATAAAGTTATATAAGGCAGGTAGTCTTAACCACGTTTGAGCAACCCATCTTATAAATTCAAAACTGAATTATGTCTGATGTTTATGCATCAGATAAAACGTTTCACCATTTTATGTATTGTGGTAAACGAGGCGTACCTTTTACAGCACATAATCAACAGTGGTTGTCGCACCGGATTATTGTTTAGACTTTTTATTGTTGGGTTTATCCAAGCAATTCCGATGTCCAGCAAACCTGGCATCGGAAAATTCGGGAAGTTTGAAGATCTTTTCATCTTTATGGTCGGAATCATATAAGTCAATTGCCGTTTTAATTGCTGTGATCAGACGTGTAAGTCTGTTATCATCAGCAAACCATGAAAGAGGAAACATCTCCATTACTTTCTGAATTCCTGCCCATTCATCGGCGTCGAGAACGGTTTTTTATCTCATTCTCCTTGCATAGAATTTCATGGTATGCGGCGATTAATTCTCTTGCTTCGGCTACCTTTCCCTTCCCGTAGCGAAGGTGTAAGGTGCACCAAAGATGTAATGCGCTCTTTTGAATAGTCCTTTCCTCCGTTTCAGCTGTCAGATGCGAGCAGATTATTTTTCGAGCTCTTTGATCCCTCCATAACTTGTCTTTATTATTGTATTTGTAAGGTGTCCCTCCCTCATTTGTATGTATACGTTGACCTTTTGGATCGATACGATCCTCGACTCCCGCAGGTATCAGGTCACATTCAGCACTAATTTTCCAATCTTCATAATTAATATCATCCAGTTTGCATATTTTCTTAAAACGATCTGATCGAGCCATTAGAACTATTACAATGACAATTATGCAAAGTTAGGAAGACTATAACATTTTGACCGAATTTCAAAACATCGGACTATCTATTAAGATGGAATACGACGAATAGTGATCCTTCAGTCACTAAACCAAACCGACCGCCAGTAAACCTAGGGAAGGGGGTATTGTGAAAGAGTTCACACTATTGTCGTCTTCAATCCAGTAGATCAGTCTTTTGAAAATGGTTATTATTTTGCAAATTACCGGAACAGGAATTTTCAAATAAGCATACCCGATCTTGGCTTTCCCAAGGCCCTTTTTAATTTAAAAGAATTATCTGATAATTTACGCATGCATAACACTATATCACGCTATAAATATCGAATAAAGCAAACAACATGCTTACGCGTCATGCGTCTAATGTTCCTAGCATACATAATTCTACGTAAAGTAAATTATCACATGCTTTTAGTCCTGAACATTCTAGCATACGTGTCAAAACATGCAACTTCCGCACGCATCATCCATAATTGACGACTGGAATTTTTGGTTTTGAAAACGTTTTGAAAATATTAGGGGCTGTTTTGCAATTCATGTTACAATCAATCATGCGAAATTTCTAGACATCGATTCTAGGCACTTTCAATCAGCATAGCATGTCTATCCTATTGCACAATCAATATATTTAAATCCCAGAGCTCAACGCTCGCAATATATATTATCCAGCTAGCTTGACTAAGTCAAGGCGACAGTTCTAATATATGTTGTAGAAAGTAAACAATTGCAATTCAGCCCACTAATTTAATCCAGTCTAAAAAACATGCATTTCTGAGATCCATCCCCATAATCGTAACCAGGTATTAGGGTTTTATCTGAAAACGTGTTAAAATGTAAACCCTAAGAGCACTGTTTAGGTTAACTCTTAAAGTTCGAAAAAGTTTTGGATTTAAAATTTGACATCCTATTTTATTGAGCATTTTAAAATTTCTGAAAATTTTAAAATTTTGTTCGGTCCATTTTAAAAATCTGGTTCGAGCCGGTCCGATTTTAAAATTTGGTCCGAAACGGTTCAATAAAATAAGATAGCGGTTCAGTTCATCACTCAAAACCAGTTTTGTTAGGTTCTACTTAGCTGCTCCGGTTTGACCCGACCCAAAAATGTCCACCCGATTAAGAAAATCCGGATTGGTTTAATCCGATCCGGTTTTGCAAATTGGACCGGCCCAATAAACTCATAGGGTTCGGCCGAAATATATCTTGTGGGCTAAGTAGGGTTTTAAAATCCACTAAAAACTTAACTTAGCCACCAAGAAATATTAATTATATAAAATAATTTCCAATATTGCTAATATATATATATATATATATATATATATATATATATATATATATATATAATTTCGGCATATTTAAATATATATATAAAAATATTGTCAAGATTTTATCTATAAGATGTAAATCAATCAACAATATACATATATATATATATATAAAAATTTCGGCACATATATATATATATATATAATTATTGTCAAATATATCTTTAGGAATTAAAATATATATAGACAATATATTTTCTTAATCTTTTATAGCAATTAAATCTATCAATATATATATTAACCCTATCTTTATTTATATATATTGATAGTTAATATATATTTTTCAATATTATATTGTGAAACTATCCATATTTTCCAATTGTAGATATATAGTTACATTTTAATAAAATTAAAATATGGCAAACTATATCCATAGGGTGGCTGACCGAATTTTGCTTACTTGGACCCTAAGAAATTAAAAATTTTACCTAATAATTCACTAGGGTTTTCGGCCAAAACACCAAAAATTGGAAAAATTGTCAAATTTTAAGATCAAACACTACTATGATCATGAATCCAAAAATTGTTCTTGATAGAACTCATCGTGTTCTTGAAGATCATGAACATCAAACTTAAATTTAAACCAAAAATTTCGGCACCAATCCTTAAAAGCATGTATAATCCGAAAATTTTAAGTTTTTAAAGATCAAAGTCATGAAATTAAGTTTAAAAATTTCGGTGTTCATGATGTATAAAATTCGGTTTTTATAAAATTTCAAGAACATCAGTTTATCAAAAAATTTAAGAACTCCTAAACCTGGCTTTGATACCACTGTTGGATTACGGGGACGTAATACTACGGAATGCTAAACGTGTACATGCAAGCAATCTAACTACACCGCGGAATAATGTACACATACCTCAGTAGCTTTCCTACCCAAGAACGATGTGGAGGGAGTTCAGATCCTCCGGTCGGAACCCGTACAAGTTCTTCGTGAGAAGAAGTCCTACGCGGTATAAACTCCACAGCAAATCCTCTGATCGATTCTTCAACGGGGACAGAATGTCGGACTGATTGCTCGGAAGCAGTTTGGCACACCAATGGTGGTGTTTAAGGGGGCCGGCTGAAATAGCTATAGAGAGAAAGGGATTTCTCTCAAATAACAACTTAAGAGGAATTATGATCAATGTGTATTTTGGGGGTGACTCCAAGACCTCCTTATATAGTAGGAGGAGGAGAAAATCCTCCTCCATACTATTAGGGTTTCGTCCGACTATCATGTGGGTGGGAGGCCCAATTATGGGTCTCCCATGTCACATGGAAATTGGATCGAGCCCAATTAGCCCAAATGTGACTTTTACCTAATTGTCTTAGGTAACCACATATATTAACGGGCTACCAATTACGGCGCCACGTCACCATATGCTAACACATAGGGGTGGGCATAAAAACCCGGGAACCCGAAACCCGAGGAAAACCGTTCCGAAATTGTCCCGAAAAACCCGTCCCGATTGAAAAACCGAACCCGATTTGAAAATTCCCACTCGAAAATTCAGGTTCGGGTATTGAGCTGAAAAGTCCGTTTCACCCGAACCCGCACGATTATTATTATTATTATTATAATTGGGCTAGGCCCAATGACCCATCCGTCTGTCAAAACTCTAATGCTTTGGTTTTGACCTAGCAAAAGTCACACTACAGATACATAGAGTAAAACTAAGACGACACACTTAGAGACTTTGGTTGTGTAATTGATTGTTGTTAACTTATGTGTTTGAAATTGATGGCTGGATGCACATGTTTGTGTATAATGGTAAGATGTGTGTGTATAATCCAGGTAGTCAAGAATCAAGATGGTTATCTGACTCTACTCTGTATAATCCAGGTTACTTAGTCAAGATGTCGATCTGTGTATTAATCATGGTTACTTAGTCAAGTAATGGTTTGCTTACCATTTTTTTAATTAACATAATCTGCAAAATTGTGCAGAAAAATATTGCTAAGTTGTTAGTTTGGTCTAACTCGCCCGAAAAACCCAAAAATTCGAGGTCGGGCGGGAATTTTTCTCATATTTTCCACCCGAACCCGAGCCTAAAAAACCGAACTTTGATGAGCGGGAATTATTCTTCAAATTTCCCAACCGAACCCGCCCACGCCCACCCCTAGTTGTTCACGTAATCATGACATTTGAATAGAAAAATATATCTATATTTATTTTAGTCAGTTTAATCTCAATAATACATCACTAACTTTTCTTTTGTATAATCTAAATTTGTTCGAATTAAAACATTATCACGATTAACATAATCAGAGTCGAGCCCAATACTAAGTTCGGTTATGGATAAGTTCGCCTTATACTTAAATCTGACTTAGGTGATTCCAACCATGGTCCCTCCTAGTTTTGAGCTCGACCATAGTGGGTTGAACTAAATTGATGTATACAAATTATATATATAATTTTTATAAGCAATTCTATTTTTTTCCAAGAAAATGAATGAGTTAGTAGCACCAACACTAGATCTACCCACTACGTCGGGCTCTCATGTTTATTGCTTGATTTTTTTTTTTTTTTTTTCGGACAAGACTCAGTGAAGCTAGCACTTGCACTTGGTCGTCAACCTACACTAGCAGTTTAGTATAGTCAAGAGAGAGGTATGTTAAATTCATTTCTACTCGCCTTATCATATGACTAGTACGATAAGTGAGACTAAATATTTGTATTCAGGTCACTGCGATGTGCCAATGAGTTTGAACCTGAAACTTCTCATAATCAAACCTTCAAAACATATGAGCATTTTTAACCTTTAAATCACATAGGTAGATGGTTTCAGTTCAAGGAAAAACTAAGAAAAAAATAAATACCTGAGATATATTTTGATTGAATAACTAAATATCCTTTCTAGTTGGGCGACATGGTCAGCACCTATTCTGGCCTTTTTTTTTTTTTTTTTTTTTTTCTTTTCATTACAAGTCTAACACCCCTAGTTATGCGCATCAGCGTATCAGATCGATTGGGCTCGAGTCGCTCGTTTGAAGACCAAGCTTCTGAGTATATATAACTGAGTATGATGAGTTAATTGATTTAGGTTAAGGAAATTACGCAGCATTAATTATTGATATGTACACTTCCCATCATCACATCACTTAACAAAACGAAGGAGACGAATACTATGACGTCCTTCATCTCTTCCTCATCCAGCCGCTGCTGCTGTTTTACTCAAACTTCGTTATACAGAATATCTTCTTCATTTGACCAGCTTCTCTCCAGCGCTTCTGCAAATCTCTCAGCTAAAAAGCAGCAACCGCAATCGCCGGAGACAGCTCCGCAATGTCTCCTTCCTCTTCGTCTTCTTCTTCAGCTTCCCACATAAAGTGCGCGTAAGATCCAAGCACCACGCTGCAAATTCGCAAAAAATTACCTTAATATATATGTTCCATGGCAACAAAGATTTGAGATTAGCGTCAGCAAAAAGATGAAATGCTTACCAGTCATCTGGAGAAGCCAACACGGCTTGATCAAAGTACGATCTTGCTCTCTCTCCATCTCTCTGCGTCTCCCAGATCAACTTCCCGTACAATGAAAGAACCTCGCCATCTCCAGGATTAGCCAGAATTGCTCTACCGTAGTATTCCTCTGCTCGAACCACATCTTTCTCCACCTTCAATCCCAAATCAAATTTAATCATATCCAATTCGCATAATACTGAATCACTAATCCATCGATAACCAGTACAGAGAATTTGCAAATACCTCGTGCAAGTATTTGGCGTAATTCCTAAGCAGAAGCGGATCTCCAGGGTTGGACGTCAACATTTCGAGGTAGTAATCACCCATGGATTTACTATTCCCGCCAAATCCACCGCCACCCGCGCGATTACCGCCGTCTCCACCTCCACCTCCACCTCCATTTCCAAATCCACCTCCATACAACTCCTCGACATCCTCCTCCACCAGAATTCCGGCCTTGGCGCCAATTTCGGCGAAGATTCTCTCCAAGCTCAAGCTTCCAGACTCCTCCGACGAGAACACCTCCTCCGGTATCTTCGCCGGAAATGACAAGGATCCAGCACTAACCAGTCGAGTCTGAGACAAGATGACATCATTCTCAGACATAGCACGTCGGATTCCCCTCGCCTGAACACCCCTGCTGCGGAGAGAAATATTGGGAGGGGTCGGTGCAGCCCTGTCGCCCGAGAAGATACTGGTGAGGGAGTCGTGACGAGAGAGGCAGACCCTCGGAGAGGTCGGAACCGCCGGAGAATGGGCGGTGATCGAACTGCTCCGCATCAATACACTTTTCATTGTGTCGATTCGATTGATCACTCTTTCTGAGTGAGCTTTAAATGGGGGGATCTTAAGAAGAGTAGAGAAAGCGATATTTATACAAAGACACTAAGTAGCCGTACGATGTAATGACTGAGATGGTGACACGTGTATGGATTTCACGTGAAGACAAGTTAGCTGAGACCTAGCTGCTTTGCTTCCTGGTGAGGTGAGGTGAGGTTTTCCACGCGTCATGTAAAGAAGCATAGAGTCTCAATACGTGGCATAAAGGAACAAAACTCTGGTGGCCCACTTTTCTTGGCAACTTGTTTTTACTTTTTAGGCCGTAAAGATGGGCACGTTCAGTATACCGAATTCATGCCTAAGTTGAGTAGGCTTAGTTAGTACTTGATTCCTCGTCGTTTTTATATATATATATGTATATTCATAGTTAGTCAATAACATAATGTATGCTATAATGGTTCAGCAAGTCACAATTTAATTAAAGGAAATGAGGTTTAAACATTGTTAGACCCTCCCTAATGCTGCTAATAATGAAAAAATATTCATAATTTGCTCTTTACTCCTTGCTGGTTGAGATACAAAAGAATATATATATGATACTTAAGGGGTCTATTGGAAAATAATAAGAATTGGCTCCCGTCCCTAAGAGGGAAGAGTTAAATTAAAGGCTTTAGATATGGTATTGTTTTCAGTGGTCGCCCATGCTGCTAGTTTTGTGTATTATTATTATTATTATTAGGCCGAATTATGCGTCCAATGAAGAAGAAGAAGACTAGATCCCCTTATTTGCCAGCATCGCATTTTTACTATATATATATATATATTCCAAGATTGGGGAGATTCCGATACATACATAAAATGCATCCCCCTTTACGTTCTCACCACCGCTCTAAACCCTAAATGCACAGAGAAGAGTGTAACTTCATGACTTCACTTCACCCACGAGACATGGAGTCGACCCATGTGATAGATATGTCCCACATTAACCAATTCTCCATCTCCACGTGGTAATCCTCACGTGCTCCTACTTGCAGCAACTCAACTCATCTCGAAACCATAGCATGTGAAAGTGAAACCCACATTTGCGAATACCACCACGATTATGTAGTTTACCAACTCACATTTGCAACTAGCAGCCATCTACCACGATTATGTATTTTAGAAACGTGTTAATAATCAAATTGCTACACAAGCTTTACTTAATCACAAATTGTTGTCCCTTTTTTTAAAAAAAAAATTGACTATCCAAACTTTCAAATTCCAAGTAAATTGCTACATCAATTATATTTTTTTGTCAAATTAGACGAAAAATGGGAATGTTCCGAGCACGTTGGGTCTTTTCATATATACCCTAAATAGATTCGAACATAAATTGAAAGGATTGCTACGAATTTCAATTTGATACTCAATTGGACATCCGTCTAATTCAAATGATATATTTCAATTGATCGTCAAATTGAAAGTATTTCGTTGCTATACTTTCAATTTATATATGAATTCATCTTGTGTAAAAAAAAATTACACATGACCGAAAATGCTCATTTTATATCCAATTTGATGGAAATTGTAACAGAAGTAAAAGTTACCTTAGAAATTAATAATTCAGATAGCTAATTAAAAAAAAAAAAAAATTAAAGTTCGGAATAAGCAATTTTTAACCAAGTTAAAATTCATATAAAAATTTGGTTATTAATCATTTTAGAAACTCAAGATTTGGCTCTTAGAGCACTTTCAATGGTAATGCCTAGTGCCTAGTTCCTAGTTTCATGTTGTAAAATTATCATTGTAGAGAGTTCCTGGTGCCTAATGTCATTTACTGTTGGTCCCTGTTGGTAATGATTAAGTAGGAAGCTGTTTTTCCAATGGGAGTGCCGTGTTCCAAAATGAGAGTTCCTAATTCCAATTTTTGCCACTGGACGCTGACTAGGCGTCACTAGGTGTGACTAGGATTACCAATATTACTGTTTTGCCATTATCGAGTGAATAGTGAAGTGGGACAGTGCCTACTAGTAGGCACTCCCACGTTACTGTTCATGTCGGTGCCAATTTTTTTAATATTTTTTTATTCAGTTGTTTTGTTTCTCTCTTTGATTGTACATATATTCTGCTCCGGTAAGTCAGATAGACATGAGCCGTAATCAGTCATGTTTAATATTATGTAAGTTAAATAATGACACAGATCAAAATTACTACTTTTTAAATTCGAATCAATTTCTTAATTACATATCTAATTTATTTATATTTAACCATGTTGAATAACCTTTAATTCATAGTATAACATTTCATATTATTAAATATGGAAAATAATTTACAAAAAAAACAAAAATTATATTATTTTAATGCATATTTTTTTTGTGTGTGTGTGCGTATGCGTGTGCGTGTGCATGTTTGCGTGTGCGTGTGCATGTTTGTCTTTAATGTGTTGTTTTTATATTTTTTTGTAATGTAATTTTTAAATTATTGCAATCATTATTTGAAAAATTATGTGCTCATGTTTATAGTATATTTGTAATTTTTTTTAATCAATTTTAATTACCAAAAGAATCTTAATTTTTTTTTAAAAAAATAGTACGTAAATAAATGAATTATTACCCTAAAGACGTCGAGTTTCGACTTTCAGAATAACAACACACGTTGGTCAAAAGTAGAACCTGAATATTTGATTTATAATTGACAAACTTTGAAAAATTCATTAAAAATGTAAAATTTATTAAAAAAATCAATTACATTTTTATGATTTTGTACATATTTTCACTTAATTTGTTTAAAAAATTAAAATTGTCTACTTGAATCTCATTATTTGTTCATGTCGGTATCCCAATATAGAGGTGAAATTTGGCTTCCACCACTGGAGAGAGTTCCAATTTTACTGTAGCATTTACTGTAGCAGTGCCACATAGATGAGTTGGTAGTGATGTGGTTGCTGATGTGGAGGCACTCACCATTGGGAGTGCTCTTACAACCTCTTGAGGACGTGCAGTGGTAACTAGTAAGGCCAAGATGCGTTTATCATGAATGCCATAATTGTATTATACTACTCAAAAGTTGGTTGTACCAGCTAGGGCCGGCAATGGTGCGGTGAAAATCAAATAACTATGTTTTTTCGCACTATTTACCGCAATAGTTAACCACACCATTATGGTGCGGTGCTGTTATGGTGATGAGTTTTGTACTCATAATGGTTATGATATTAAGTCTATAACCGTGGTTATATCCACCACCACTATATATATATATATATTAGTAATATATATATATATATATATATATATATACACATTATTATACAATAAGTATTAATCCAAATTTATAATTCTTATTCACAATTATCACCATTCATTCGCTCTAAATTGTCCATCCAGTCAATATTGACCATTGATTTTTCATTCTAAATATCTGGTTCATTCATTATGTTCCAATATGAAAAACCTAATATTGTAAAATTCACACTATGAAATCACTATATTTAAAATTAGTTGCATTGCGCTAGCCCTAGGTCAATAGACAACATATCATGAATTAGCTACTGCTCCGACAAGCCTCGCTGTCCTACTGAGGATCACAGGTGATAGGCTACTGAAAAAGTGTTATTTAATTAAGTAAAACTATGAAATTATATTTACTTTAGATTTCATGTATGAAACAACGAATGTATTTTAATTTGGTTTTCTTGTATGAAAACAATGATGTTTTATTAGTTTGAATGGTTATAGTTAAATGGTTTGATCGTGGTGAAAAACCATAGTTATGGTTATGGTATGAAGAACCATAACCGCAATGGTTATGGTTATGGTATGTGATGGGACGTGTATGTCGGGGCAACTGGATGTCGACTCGGATGTCTATCCAGCGGGTGAAATTCTTCTCTTAACGATCCGTTCCCTTTTGCTATTCCCGTAATCCGCTCCTTCGCTGACTTGCACAAGGGGTAAGCCGGGGGTGGAACCGGCGAACCTTCTCCGATGCTTAAGTAAGTACAGTATTCTAGAGAGAGAAACTAGAGAGAAGGCAGAGCTTAAATATGCAAGAGTTCATCATATGTAAAATGAGAAATCTTGAGCCCTATATATAGGCCTCAAGGGGGGATTAAGGCGGATAATTACGTCATTAATCCCTAAACGTGTCTTATTAGTAGATAATGAAGGGTTTAAGCCCTTATAAGCATGGGAGAGTTCGTACTGTCGTGTAGGGGTCGCGCGCGTAAGATGTCGACATATTTCCCTGAGGCGTGATCCGGATGGCAGTCACTCGGATGTCGCGTACACCCCTTAGTCGGACGTGTTAGTCCGAATGGAAGGAGTGCCAGGGTCGGGCGAGCTAGTCCGATCTCAGCAAGCTGGGATCGGACTAGTTACGGTATGGGCGGGTGTTTTTTCCGCCCAGACCGTTCTCTGTTGCGGGTGGTGTGTCCGGGTCAATGTTTCGATTTGCAATCGTGTGGAGGTTAATGTGGAAATTAAATTCGAACTAAAATAGGTTCAAATTGGGCGTATATCCATCACTTTACCCCGAGTCAAACAATGACCTAACCCTTGATTGACTCTATTTTACGATGGGATGAGACGCTTTGAATCCATTGTTTACCTCTTGACGAGTGTACCATAGGTTTGCACGTGTGAAGCGGTGTCCCTTCCTCTTTTTCTCAAGGAATAGAAAACATAGACATTAGCATGAGCATGGGTGTAAACATGGATATATAATGAACATTGTACTAGAATATATGCAAGTAAAAACACAAGTATGAAAGTGGGTGTAAAAGTGTTGCAATCGTAGACATAAATGTGTGAATTATTTAGTCGTTTCTCTCTCCAACTATTTCGTCTTTTAGTGGTATAATAATTATGATATGTTAGAATTTAGGAAAAAGCTAGTTATTTTTTTTCAAGCTCTTATGTATATATATATATATATATATATATCAGAAATGATATAAAATTCGAAATTGTGTTCCGACTCATTCCGAGCTGTGTCTTTAACATAAATGGACTGAAAGTTTGCAATAATTACTTCACATGCCATTGGGTCTTGATTCGGAACTGGACGAAATTGGGATTCGGAACGTTTATCAGTGCTCATATATATATATATTATCTGAACAAAAAAAATCTCTTATATTTTTTGGGAAAATAATATCTGATTATTAAATAATTTTATTCTCATTCTTTTCTTTATTATATATATATGTATAATTATAATGTGCAAATGTTAAAATCTTAAAGTTAAGATAAGTGTTAATAATTTTTTAGTATTTTTTTAAATCTATTAGACTTAGTGAATCGTAGAGAGCAAATGTGATACTTAACCACAATTCGATAATTGTAATATTTGCTCTCTAGGTTCATCATATTCAATAGGTTTTTAGAAAAAAAAAATCACAACATTAATATAAAAAATTTCAAATTATGATTTATTTATCTTAATCACAATTTGATAATTATCACTTTTTCTCAAGAGTTCAAAAACTTCAATATGTTATTAAAAAAATTACAAAACTAATGTTACACTTATCAAATTATGATTAAATTCACTTAACCGTAGTTCATTAGTTATCACATTTAAGATTTATTCAACCCAATAATTTTATAAAAAAAAAAAAAAAAAATTAAACACTTATTACAGATATATTACACCAGCTAATCTAATTTTAGAAAAAAAAATATATATTTATCAGATATTTTTTAGTACCAGGAAACATTAATTAACTTTAAAATGACAAAAGAAGATTTTTTTTTCTAGGTAAATGTAAGGGTTAAGAACCTATGAAAGGTCTGAACTATCACCCATGTTAACGGGAGAGGTCTGAAATTTAAAAAGTTAATAACAGAGGTCTGAAATTTCTGTTTTGTTGATAACAGCGGTCTCCGTTAGTTTTTTCCGTTAAAACTAACGGAAGTTGGTCACATGCTTGGCATGTGACCGGAAATTAAATAAAATTCCAAAAATGCCCTTCTATCAAGTGTGCCCCTCACATGCATGGAGTGAAAAGACCAAAATGTCCTTGAAGCCACCACGGTACTCCGGCGACCACCAATCGTACTCCGGCGACCACCACCGTACTCCGGCGACCACCGCCGTACTCCGGCGACCACCACCAAGGCTCCGATTGGGCCAAAATCGGAGCCACCGGCCCCGATTGGGCTCCGATCGGAGCCACCGGCCCCGATTGGACTCCGATCGGGGCCAAAAAAGCTCCGATCGGAGCCACAGAGCTCCGGTCGGAGCTCTGTGGCTCCGACCAGAGCCACAGAGCTCCAGATCGGAGCTCTGTGGCTCCGGTCGGGGCCATAGAGCTCCAGATCGGAGCTTTTTTGGCTCCGATTGGAGCTTTTTTGGCCCCGATCGGAGCTTTTTGGCCCCGATCGGAGCTTTTTGGCCCCGATCGGAGCTTTTATGGCCCCGTGGTGGCCGGAGTCGGGTCGCCGGAGCCGAGGTGGTGGTGGTCGGAGTCGAGGTGGTGGTCGCCGGAGTCGGGTGGTGGTGGCCGGAGTCGGGTGGTGGTGGCCGGAGTCGGGTGGTGGTGGCCGGAGTCGGGTGGTGGTGGCCGGAGTTGGGTGGTTTTAATTTGAATTTAGGGGTAAAATTGTCATTTCACATTTCCTTAAATAAGATATTAAATAAAACAAAATATTAAAGGGGCAAAAATGTCATTTCACACAATTCTGTTAAATTTAACCCTAAAAATGGACGGAAAACCTCAAATCAACAAAATTGTAATTTTAGACCTCTGTTATTAACTTTTTAAATTTCAGACCTCTCCCGTTAACATGGGTGATAGTTCAGACCTTTCATAGGTTCTTAACCCTAAATGTAAATGACAAAAGAAGATAGGATAGGAGGGAAGAAAACAATCGGAAGAGAGAGAGGTGAGAGAAAAAAAAAAGTAATATACTAATACTAATAGTGAAGTGGAGGAACACGTGTCGTAGTGTGACACAAGAATTTCCCCTTTAGCAGAAGTGTAATCAGAATCGGACCGGTAATGGAACCGGTGTGAGAGCACTTTCAATGGGCAAATTTGTTAGGACATTTGCTTAGTTGGAGGTGAGAGGTTAGGACAAAATTTGTCTTCACCACTAATTGTCCCTCCACATTTTTTTTCTCTTTCCTCTAAGTTGTCCTAAGGACATTTGTGTTTCCAAGATAATTAGTTAATATATTCATTTTTAATACAAATAAAAACTTACAAAACAAATAATAACATTTATCTTCAACATATAAGTAGCCGATTTTTAGCCGTTATATTAACTACTTTGGCAAAAAAAAAAGTTAGTATTTTTTTCCGTAAAAAACAAGTTAGTAATTAACTAGAATTTTTGTTAGAATATTATATTTCTTAAACATATTTGGAAATTTCATAATACTTGTGCTAATTCCGTTTAAGTCTAATATAAGTGATTGACCAAAAAAATATATTATGAGTGATTAATGATGTAGCTTTATTATTTAATATATAACACTTAATACAATGAAATTTTTTCTATTTTTTTTAATATTGTTAATGATTTAAATTATTTACTTTTTATATATTTTATAGATAATTATTTAAATAAAACATTGATTTGTATGTATGATAATATGATTTAATAATTAAAAAAAATAAAATTTAAGTAAATATATATTTATTTATATTATATAAACACCATATATATCCAAAATGGCTTGTCTAATGTGTCCAAAATGGGTTTTGCCCATTGTGAGTACTTTGGACAAATTACATTTTTCTCTCTCTTTTATGACATATAGCTTATGTGGCGCTGACGTGGTTGCAAATGTCCATCAAAATGTCTTTTGCCATTGGAAATGCTCTGAGGCGCCGGTTTGCAGTTGATCCGGTACCGGCCAGGCTAATACTATATTTTATTATTTTTTGGGCCAAAACGTGTAATACTCGCTATATAAAAATCTCATTACTATTACTATCTAATCCAGCCTCCTCCTAATGACCTTCGGCGCAAAAAGTAAAGGAGACTCTCAAGTATGATGACCAGACCAGATTAGATCAGAAGGCAACACCAGATACACATTGAGCCTTGAGGTTGCCGGAGAACTCGAAGGTGAGGGTCACTAATGGCCTGACGTTATGGGCAAAGAATAACCTTTGAAGGGGCGTCGAACCATTATAAAACGTCCGAGGTTCTAGACGCCGGCTCGAGAAGAACCGCAGTGGCTAGATCACTCTCTGTTGAGCCAACCTAATCGAATCGAACGTGTCTTTTACTCGACTCGACTGCAGATATCTATTTATCAGTATTAGTAACTAGTGAGCATCTGGATTCTATGACAATCACAGTGAACAAAGCAAAATCAAAATATTGATCATGAGGTAACTTGCATCCTAAGCAATCTCATAAGATGAACTCACGATCCGTGGAGAAAGGATTGACACTTGCATAACAAACTCTTACTCTTAAGCAATTTCTAGCTCGCTTTACACATCTATATCGACAAATACTTACTCGATAGAGTTACAAGCATATCGTGTCGAACGATCCTAAAGAATGTGATGAGATCAACTCGTATCTATTTTACGGATTTTCAGCTTGATCTGCAGCTATTTGTTCCCCTTTGACTTCCTCGCTCTCTTTCTCTTCCTCTCCCTTTCCAGTTTCTGAATCCGATGCATTCTTTTCGCTCATTTTAAGACGAATTGGCCGACCCATTAACTCCTGCATTGGGAAATATTTAGACTAATCAAACTGAGCATGATATGATACAAACTGAGGTATTTAACTATAAGAGAGTTGGTTTTATTTCTTTCTAAACTTTAGTGACTGTTATACACCAACTCATCCATGCCATGCTCACATAATAGGTTCTCCTATAGCAGATTAGACCCGGAAATGGTGCAACACAATCAATATAAGGAAGAGTAAAAATTGTACCTTTCCATCAAGAGCAACTAATGCAGACTCTGCTTCTTCCTTGGTGGCAAAAGAGACAAATCCATACCCTGCAGATTTCCCTGTAGGATTGTCAAAGGCAACTCTTGACGATACTGGATTGAAATTCTCAGAGAAGAGCTCTCTGAGGTGGGAGGATCTTGCTTTCCATGCAAGGTTCGCGATATAGAGCTTGTAGCGGGTCTCACTGGCTGGTTGAAGTGGAGGAGGTGGAGTTGGAGCGGGTTTTCTGTACCTCTTAGCAAACTCTACTCGAATAATCCTTCCTGAAATTTCCTGCATTTTTAATATAATATCGATTTAGCAATCAAATAAGTTCATTTGACAACACTGCATTCAATAACAAAGATTCAAGTTGGTTGCTGCACAACGTATTCAAATGCATAATTCTGGGTTAGGTAATGCTTCTACCTCCTAATTTACTGTTGCGAAAATTCACACAGCGAAAATTCAAGATAAAATGTGAAGAACAGCTACTCATACTCATACCGGTACTTAAACAAGTATTAACCAACAGCAAAAACTCAAAGAAGAAAATGCAGAAGTAAGAACTCACGTATGATTCGAATTTATCAACCACAGCCTGAGCTGCTTCACCAGCAGCCATAGTCACGAATGCAAATCCCCTACTCTTACCATCCTTCTGCTTTATAATCTGAAATCAAAATCGATACAAACAAATCAAATGTTGAATCGAATAAGGAAAGTAATCAAATTACAAAGAGAAAAAAGGAACCTCGACATCTTTGACAGGTCCGCACTCGGCGAACAGATTCTTGATATCGACGACAGAGAAAGTCCAGGGCAAATTTTGGACGAACAGCTTCCTCTTTATCGGGACCTCGGTCTTCTCCAGGGTGTCCTCGGTATTCTCCGCTGCCGCCTCGGTATTCTCCGGCGCGGTCTCCAGATCTACTTCCTGCAGGGAGAAGCATAGCTCGAAACAGAGCTTGCTTCTGTTCCTGCCAATGGAAGGGGCGACGGCGAGAGACGAGGAGCGGGGGAATCTCTGGGATGTGGAGGAAACTGCGGCGGTGATGGAGAATTGGAGCTTTACGGAGAGTGTAGGTTTAAGGGTGAAGGAGTATTGAGAACATTGGCGAGGAATGGAGTTGCCGGAGAAGACGGAGAGTGCGGTGTCCAGTGTTGCTGCCATTGTCATCAAATGGTGCGAGAGGGAAGAAACGGATAAGGAGACGACAGCGGCAAAGAAATGAAAGATGATAATTTACATTCAAGGGCTCCAATGGTTTGGTTGGGTCAGAATTAAGTTTATTGGGGCTCGGTCTTTGTCAGATATTATTGGGTCGAAATTTTGAATGTTCTTTTAGGAGCCCATGGTCCAACCCTTTTGATGAATAATAATAATAATAATAATATAAATATATATTACTTTTATATTCCCGGGTGGTGGTGTCTGGAGCAGTGTTTTGAAAACCGGACCGGACCGGCGGTCGAACCGGGTTGGAGCGTGAACCGGATATTCTACCGGTCCGGTTTCAGTAATTGATCAAACTACAGTTCAAACCCGGTTCTGTCAAAGAAAACCCGGTTGGACCCGGTTGGACCCGGTTGGATCGTAAGAACCGGTACCGGTCCGACTGGCTGAAAACTTGAAAAAAAAAACATTCACTTAAACCTAAGAAAGTAAGAACGGGTTTCTATTAAACAAATAATGTCCAAGTCCAACATAATTAAAAATCACTTCCATCCATTATTTTCCTCTTGCCGCCGTCGCAGCCAACAGTTATCCTTCATCTTCTTCTACTCTTCTTTCTTTCTTTCTTTCTTTGCTTTGCTTTCTTTGCTTCTTCCTTCTCTTCTTCATCCTCTTCTTCCTTCATCTGGTAACAGGATCAGCAGCAGGTCCGTGATCCGAGGAACGAAATGGCGGGTTTGAGAGTGGCGAAGATGCCGGTCCTGATGGGTTCCGATGTAATCGTTAGCCCCGTTAACAGCCACTGGACGGCGAGTAGGTCCAGTGGGCCTCGTGAAAAGCCTTGAAGGCCCAGAGGCCCAGCACGAAGGGTCCCGACTTTAGCGGTCCCGATGAATGAACTGAACGCTCCCGATAAGAAGCCTCTGAGTAGGCCCCGATATGCCTTAGTAAAGGCCCCGATAATAAAGCCCCGCAGAGGCTGGACCTGTCCCGTAGAGACTGAAGGTCCTGGGTGGTGATCTAGAATGAGACAACTCTGGAGTCCCCGACAGGAGTCGAGACTTGTAATCAGAGGATAAGACCGAGAAACCCGCCTACTAGATGAGAGTAGTGGGAAGACGGTTAAGATATAGATAATCTCCCCCGAGATACGCATGGCGTGCCCGAGATACGCGGAGGTACGGGTAAGATACGCGGAGCGTGGGGCGAGAAATATGGAATCCCAGCCGAGATATACGGAATCATGGCGAGATACACGGAATCGTGGGTATAACTGCCAAGCGCAGTAACAGGTAACTGAGTAACTCCACCTTCTATATAAAGGAGGAGGTTACCTCAGAAAACCATCTACACTCTGATACAAACATATACTTTTGCTTACCACCCATTGATCACCGTACTCATTTAGGCATCGGAGAGGGATTCTGGGTCACCACCCAGGTCATCCCCTTTTGCAGGACCACGCGGAGCCCAGGAGTCCAAGCATTCCGTCAAGGACGTAACGGAGCTTCGCCCGTGATCCAACATTGGCGCCGTCTGTGGGAATCGTAACGAAAAGTCAAGATAGCTTCTACCAGATCAATGGCCGGTGGAGGCAAGAGAAAACAAGTTCAGGCTGGCAGTTCTCGTCCCACAGGAACTGTGAACTCCCCATTGCCGGAACGTGTTGCTGAACAAGGTGAGAACCCTGCTCTTTCCCAGACAGGGGGGCAAGATGATGAGGTCTCAGTCCGAGACGCTGAGAGGAACAGGCAGGATGTCCCGCGCAGGGAGGAAGATGAGGCTCCCCCAAACCCGGTGGGCCATGGAAGAGAAGGAGTCCCGCGAAGGGAAGAAGGGTCGTCTTCGAACTCGGAGTTGGCCAAGGCAGTAGCGAGGCTATGCCAATGTTCTTGGCTGCCATGGAAGCCCTACTGGACAAGAGAGAGGCTGCCAAGAGAGCGGAGGAGTTACCTCCGCAGGAGGAGTTACCACCACCCCCTCCGAGGGTGGTCCCAGAAGAACAAGAAGCACAGGAGGTTCCGCCCAGGAGCAAGGGTAAAGAACCTATGCATTCGGAGAAGTTCGTGGTCGACGGCCCAGGACCAGTGCAGAACAGAACCATTCCCCTGAATGGCCCCATCACCGCTGATCAGGTGGTGAAGATCGTTAGCATCTGCATTGGTGATCAGAAGCAGATGACCTCGGAACTGAGGGATCGGTCCAGCCATCCTTTCGTACCGCGATTGATCGACACCGTCGCCCCGCCTGGGATAGGCATCCCGACAATCAAGGAATACGATGGTGAAGGAGACCCAGTCCGCCATGTGCAGAGGCACGTCCAGGCTTGTATGGGACGAACATCGAACGACGATCTCGTGTGCTCGCTGTTCCCGATCACCCTAGGAGAAAGGGCCATGACATGGTTCTTCAGCTTACCGCCAGGAAGCATTACGTGCTGGGCTGACATGCACGATCGCTTCATCAAGCAGTACCAGGGTCGGAGACGCCTTCTGAAGAGCATGAGGACCTTAACCCAGGTGGTACAGAGGCCCGATGAATCGTTGGCATACTATTACCAACGGTTCACTGCTAGTGCTGCGGAGATTGACGAAGAAATCTCGGAGGGAGAGATGATTCGCACTTTCCTACGGAACCTGAGTGCTCCGTATGGTTCCGACCTGATGCATAGCGTAGCCGCGAAGGCTGTGTGGAGCATGGAGGCCCTGCAGGCGAGGGTGAAACAGCAAATCGACGTTCAGGAGTCGAAGATTGCTGCTGGAGAACTTGATCCCCCGAGGTCGGGAAGAGGAAAGCCATCGTCCAAGCTGTTGGATGATCGCAAGGGGAGCGACAGGACAGAGGGAAGTAGGAACCGTGGTCGTCCCGAGAAAAGGGAGGACAGGCGTCCTCCGAAGAAGGATAACCGCGAAGGTGGAAGTGTCCCCATCAACAGCTCGATGACCTCCGTGCTGGTTGTGATGGAACGGCAAGGACTAGCCCGATACCTCCCGAGGAAAGAAGGCGAATTCCTAGGAGGTCGTCCTGATCGTTACTGTCGTTACCATCGAGCCAATGGTCACGACACTGAGAATTGTCGGGAGCTGAAGAAGGAGATTGAAAAGCTGATCCAGAAGGGGAAGCTGAAGGAGTTCGTCGGGAAGGGACGGTGCCGATCCCGCTCCAGAAGTAGGTCCCGTTCCCGTTCCAAGTCCCGCGACCGATCCCCGAAGAAGAAGAAGGTCGAGCATGAGGCTTCGGGATCAGGTGCCCGCAAGGAGAGGCGGGGGACTATCAACGTCATCCACGGAGGAATGGTAGCGGGAGGTGACACCTCCGCTTCCAGAGAGAACTATGCTTCGCGCATATCCGCCGCAGTGGTGTTAGGAAAAAGGTCCCGGTCGTGGACCCTGAAGGAGGAAATGGCGATCTCTTTTTCAGCGGAGGATCTGGTTGGTGTGGAGAGCCCTCACGACGACGCCTTGGTCGTGACCCTGGATGTGGATGGATTCGAGATGAAGCGGATCCTGATAGATGGAGGGAGCTCCTCCGATATTCTTTTCATGGATGCTCTGGAAGCCATGGGAAAGACGAAGAAGGACCTGACGCAGGTGGATTTCCCGATGGTGGGATTCTCTGGCTCCACTTCCTACCCGTTGGGAATGATTACCTTACCAGTAGAGTTTGGTAGTGGCTGGAAGATGGAGAGGCGGAACGTGGATTTCGTTGTAGTGGAGTCTGCGGGGGGCATACAACGCGATCATCGGGAGGACCACTATCAACCCTCTTATGGCAGTCGCCTCGACGGTCCACCAGAAGATGAAGTTCCCGACTGATAACGGAGTTGGAGAGGTCAAGGGTGACCAGGTGGCGTCGCGAAAATGCTACGTTAACGCCACCCGACGGAGAAGGAGGGAGACCATGACTGTTCTTCAGACGGATACTGATCCTCGAGAGGAGTATGGGCGTCCCGCCCCCATGGAGGATTTGAAGGAAGTGGAGATCGATGGGCCTCAGAGGAGGGTGAAAATCGGCTCTGCCTTGTCGGATGAAAGAGCCCGAGAGTTGATCGAGCTCTTGAAGGAGTTTAAGGAGCTGTTTGCCTGGTCCCCGAGTGATATGCCAGGAATCAGCCCCGACGTGATAGTGCACGAGCTGAAGATAGACCCCGCAGTCAAGCCTATCGCGCAGAGAAGGCGTCCGATGGGCGCAGACAAGAGGATCGCGATCCAGCAGGAGGTGGGCAGACTGCTCGATGCTGGATTCATCAAGGAGCTCCGATTCCAGACTTGGGTGGCTAACCCAGTGCTGGTACGAAAGAGTAACGGAAAGTGGCGGATGTGTGTCGACTTCCGTGACCTGAACAAGGCCTGCCCGAAGGACTGCTACCCGCTCCCGAGGATTGACCAGCTGGTGGACGCTACATCGGGACATGAGCTGCTGAGCTTCATGGATGCGTATTCTGGGTACAACCAGATTAAGATGGCGAAGGAGGATGCCCCCCATACGGCCTTCTACGCCGACAGTGATGTCTACCATTACGATGTGATGCCCTTCGGATTGATCAATGCCGGAGCAACTTACCAGCGGATGGTGAACAAGTTGTTCGGAGACATGCTGGGGAAAACCATGGAGGCATACGTGGATGACATGCTGGTGAAGTCCCGACAGGCAGGAGACCATGTTCAGAAGTTGGCGGCAGCATTTGAGCGGATGAAGTTTCATTAGGTTCGGCTGAACCCCGACAAATGTGCTTTCGGGGTGAACTCGGGGAAATTCCTAGGGTTCATGGTGAGCCAGAGAGGAATCGAGGTGAACCCTGAGAAGCTGCGAGCAATCGAAGAGATGCAGTCCCCGAGGACTCATCGGGAGGTCCAGGTGCTGAATGGCCGGTTGGCCGCGATGAATCGCTTCCTATCCAAGGCGAGTGATCGAGCTATGCCCTTTTTTGATGTATTGAGGGCCAACAAGAAGTTCGAATGGACCGACAAGTGCGAGGAGGCATTCCAGGCACTCAAACAGCATCTCCGTACCCTTCCGCCGTTGGCAAAACCAGTTCCAGGCGAGCCGCTCTATCTCTATTTGGCTGTTTCTGATGTGGCTGTTAGTTCTGTCTTAATTAAGATTGTTAAAGGCAACCAAGTGCCTATCTATTATGTAAGCAAGGCATTTGCCAAGTCTGAAATAAACTATCCCGCTATTGAGAAGTATCTCTTCGCGTTGATTATTGCCGCTCGAAAACTGCGACCTTACTTCCATGCCCATGAAGTGACGGTATTGACTAATCAGCCCTTGAAACACTTTTTGAACCGACCGGAGGCGTCGGGGAGATTGGTAAAATGGGCCATCGAGCTTACGGAATTCCGCATTCATTTCGCTCCGAGAACCGCTATTAAGGGCCAGGCGTTGGCAGATTTTATAGCTGAGTCTACGGCACCCGATCTGGAAGTAACGGGTCCCGCAGAGGGGGCAACCATGGAGGAAGTCCCGACAAAAGAACAGCAGCCAGAACAGCCAAATGAGGAAAACACTTGGGAGATGTACACTGATGGGTCATCGAGTGTAGAAGGCTCGGGGGCAGGATTCGTATTGATACCGCCCGGTGGAGGCGAGCCCTTACGATATGCCTTGGCGTTGACGTTCAAAGCCACCAACAACGAAGCAGAATATGAGGCCCTCATCACAGGCCTCAAGATTGCCAAGGGTACGGGGGTCGACCATTTAAAAGTGAAGTGCGATGCTAGCTTGGTTGTAAATCAAGTCCAGGGGAACTATGAGGCTAAGAACCCGACTATGAAGAAATATTTGCACGAGGTGCGGACTTTGAAGGGAAGCTTCAAAAGCTTTGATATCGAGGCGATCCCGAGGGAAGAGAACGCGGAAGCAGATGCCTTGAGCAAGTTCGCTCTGGGAGTGGCCCCCGAGGAGAATCGGAAGGTGCATTTCCTAGAGAAGGTGATTATCTCAAACATTGACCCGGTGGAGGTCTGTGCTATTGAGACAGGATCGGAAGAAGAGGAGAAGCCTACTTGGATGACCCCGATGATCACGTACCTGACTACGGGGGTACTCCCCGATGACAAAGTGGCAGCTGTCAGGTTGCGGCGGATTGCGGACAACTATGCAATGGTGGACAACCAGTTGTACAAAAAAGGGTACGTAAAGCCTTTTCTAAAATGCGTAGCAGAGCCTGACACAAATCGGATACTGAGGGAGCTACACGAAGGAGTCGCGGCCTGTCATGAGGGAGCCCGATCTCTGGTGAGGAAGGCATTGAACCTGGGTTACTATTGGCCCTCGATGAACAAAGAAGCGACCGCGATGGTCCGATCCTGTGATGCATGCCAGAGGTACGCCCCAAATATCGTGGCTCCCGCCGCGGACTTAATGCCCATCAGGAGTGCATGACCCTTCGCGCAATGGGGAATTGACTTGGTGGGACCACTTCCCCAAGCGAGAGGTCAGTGTAAGTACTTACTCGTGGCTATTGACTACTTCTCAAAGTGGATAGAGGCCAAAGCATTGGCTAGAACGACGGGGCAGCAAATCCTCAAGTTCCTTCAGACTCAAATCATATCCCGGTACGGGGTCCCGCGAGTGTTAATCAGCGACAACGGCCCTCCGTTCAATGGGGCTCAGTTGAAGGAGTACCTGGAAGAATTAAACATTGAGCATCGGACCGCTTCAGTCCGCCACGCCCAGACCAATGGCCAGGTAGAATCAGCCAACAAGATTGTGATGGATGGCCTGAAGAAAAGAGTATGCCTTGCAGGGCCATTGGCTGGATGAGCTCAAGAACGTGCTATGGGCTGTGAGAACAACACCCAAGCAATCAACAGGAGAAACTCCATTTGGCCTGGTTTATGGCACGGAGGCAGTCGCTCCTGTGGAGATAGCGGTGGCGTCCCATCGCGCGAAATACTACGAGCCTCTGACAAATGAGGAAATGAGACGTCTGGACTTAGACCTACTCGAGGAGAAGAGGTGGAAGGCTGATGAAGTCCAGGCCCGAATGCGTTTGGCAACAGCCCGATATTTTAATCGGCGTGTCAGGTCCCGACAATTCTTCGTGGGAGAACTTGTCTGGCGGAGGAATGAGTTTGTTCATCAAGACCAGATCAACAAGCTGTCACCAAAATGGGAAGGACCCTACAAGATCGTGGGGATGCCAGTGCCCAATGCATACAAGTTAGAGGATCTCGAAGGCAAGACGTTGAAGCATTCCTTCAGTGGTGAACACTTGAAGAAGTATCATGTTTGATATGAAGCCGCCGTGAATGGCGCAAATTGTCTATCAATAAAATCCGATGTAAGCCTACTTTGAATTATTAGTGAATAAAAGAAGTTGCCTTCCGATCAAATTGCTTTCAAATTTATTCTAACTGTTAATTAGACGTCCTGAGTGACGCGACAAAAGCCTTCCGAGCTACGATGAAAGCCCCGCGGGGGACGCGTAAGTCGTCTATATGGCGCGGCCAAAAGCCTTAACAGGTATGGACAAAAGCCCTACGGGGTACACATAAGTCGTCTATATGATGCAACCAAAAGCCTAGGTATGAAAAGGCCCTGATGGGTCCGCGTAAGTCGTCTATATGATGCGGCCAAAAAGCCTTAACGGGTATGAAAAAGCCTTAACAGGTCCGTGTAAGACGTCTATATGATGCGACAAAAAGCCTTAACGGGTACGACTAAGCCGTCCAGTATAGACGCAATGAAAGCCCTAAGGGGTATGAAAATGGCCTTGAGAGGCGGGGACGAGAAGTCTTAAGTGGCGAAGTCCCGATTTTGGACGAGAAACCTTGAGTGGTGAAATCCCGATTTTGGACGAGAAGCCTTAAGTGGTGAAGTCCCGATTGGACGAGAAACCTTAAATGGTAAAGTCCCGATTCGATAAGAAGCCTTAAATGGTAAAGCCGGGAGTAAAACGTTGGAAGGACGTATGAAGTCATTTCAATGGCGCATTGGAACGTTCTGAGTAACGAATTGTAAGCCGCTTTAGATAAAGTGCAAACGAGTATCGGTGCCAAAACAGATGGGAAGAAACCACTTATATAAAGGCCAGAAGGCCAAAAAGGTTCGATACAAGAGATAAAAGAGAAAGACAACAAGGACTAAAAGATGTGAACATTAAACTTGGTCCTTGTTGGAAGATGGATCCTCAGCAGTACCGGAGGGAGCAAGGTTTGGAGGGGCCTGGGCGGAAGGCTCCGCGGCTGGCGGAGTCGGGTCCACGGCAGCGGCCTCTTCACTCTCCGCGGGGAGGTTGAAGTATTTCTCCGCGAAGGGGGCGAGGGTCTCGGACTTCTTGAAGTCGATGGAATCCGCATAGGCTGTGTAGAGTTCTTCGACAGTGTTGAATAAGACGTCCTCCACCTCGGACTTGCAGAACTCCACAGCAGCCAGCTTGAATTCTTCAGAGTCCCGATACTCCCTGTGGCCCTGAAGACGACCCTCCTCGCGGCCCTCCTCGAGACCTTGAGCCTTTGCCTCAGCCAACTTGGCAGAGAACTCTGCCCTTTCCGCTTCAAGCTTGGCTTTGGCCTCCGCCAGAAGATCCGCGAAGACGTTCTTCTCGCGAACGAGTTGCTGCTTCTCCCCCTCGTTCCGCTGCTGCTCCACCTGGGCCATCTTCCGCTCTCGACGCATGACAGCCTCATGGTCGTGGACCTTCTTGAGCAGGCTTGTGGACATGTCATCGAGGAGAGCCTTCTCCTTGGCCATCTTATTTTTGGCCGCCACCGCCTCGTCACGCTCCACCTGAAGCTTGGCTAAGGCTTCAGGGTTCGACTTGGCTTCAGCCTCCTCCAAAGCGCTCTTCAGAGCCAAGGCGATGGCGAAGCTACGATGCTGGTCCGCAGTTTCCTACGGCGGAAGAGAAAAAGTTAAAAATTCAGTGATTGAAGGTAGGAATAAAGAAGAGAATAAGGCGGTAGGATACTACCTCCATCCGACGGACGGCCATGGCACGGAACTCCTCTTCGATATCCTCCCGCGACAGGTAAAGTGGCTTTTTCAGAGCAGGAGGAATTGACCCTGACAGCAAGTGTAGGGCCAAGTCGGGCTCAAGATTGTCCCGACGGATCGAAAACCCGGAGAGGGATTCGATCGGACGCCAGGGGATCGCTGCCTGGTCGGAGGTGTAAATTTTGTACACCTCGTCCATCGGAAGACGAGGGATAGGCTCGGCCCCGGGGGTGGCAGGAACTACCTCAACAGGAGGCTCGGGAGTTGGAGTGCGAAGAATAGGAGGAGGACTCTTGGACACGTCCCTAGCAGCGGGCCGTGCGCTCCTGGACCTCGACCTGCCACGGGGAAGCAGGCCCCCCTCTTCAGGTTCTTCAACAGACGGAGAAGCCTCCAAATCAGTCACTGGATGGAACCGAGCTTCCGCCGGGACGTCCTCCAGCATTAGTTCCTGCGGAGCTGCAGCCTCCGCTGAAATGATAGCCTCCGTCGGGGCAGGAGTCTTCAAGGGACCTGTGGTGGCAGGACGAACATGATCAGGAATAACTCCGCCAGGGCACCAGAGAATTTGACGTTCGACATGTTGGTCTTTCCCATGGAAGTTGTAGTATCCCGCCTTGAGAACGCGGGGGACTTCTCCTTGAAGGATATATTTAATTTCCCGAACCCGCGACTCCCGATCGGCGGGGATAAACTCCTTGGGGACTAATTTTTTATATCGTTTAATTGCACGACGAACGCGCTTACCTTCCTCGACGGTGGTGGCTCCGAAGGTCCGATCTATCTCCTCCCGCCTGGCCTTCTTGGCCCCGACTTGCTCTTCAGTCGGAGGAGCAGCAGATAAGGGAGTGGAGGAGGAAGCCCCTTTCTTCACCAGCTTGCGCTTCCGCTTGGAACCGCTCTGGACGGCATCAGTCTCGCCCTGCTTCATAATGAGATGAGTCAACAGAGAAGCCTTCTTGGCTGCAAAGGTAAAAATAAAATAGTTATAAATATTACCCAGACGACTAAATCTGCAGAAACAGAATCAAGGAGCCGAACTCCGATGGCAATCAGATTCCGCTCCTGGAGCTTGTTGGCATCGATGGGTATGAAGTTGTCCCCCCAGCGGTAGAGTTGAACCATCTGGAGGGTGTTGAGGTCATCCTCGGAGTAATCCTGGAGCTTGGGGGCAGGGTCCGCCACGACCTCCCATCGAGGCCAGGGGACAGAGCTATGCTGGACAAAGAAGTAGTACTTCTTCCAGCCACTGTTGTCGGAGCCCGAGTCGCGGATCAGAATCCGATCCTTGTGAAACTTCCAAGTTTCGCTGTCCCAGCCGAAACGTGAAAGTTGCTCCTTTGTCCACTTGGGGAGTCGGGGGGAGAAGGAGCATACACCGGATTTGTTGCACTTCATGCCGTAAAAAGTGCGGAACAACAGAAGACTGTATGTCCACTGCTGGCGATGGCATAGGAGCTGGAAGGCATTCCACACGCGGATGGCGTGTGGAGAGAAAGTACAGGGGTGCGTTTTGTAGAAGTTGCACATCTCCACCATGTTTCCACAGAAGGGGAACCGAATCCCCGCGCTTATTTGTCCAGTGGAAACAAAAACCTCCCCTGCCCGAGGAGGCGTGATAATGTGCTTCCTTCTACCAGCAGTTTGGGACTCGTAAGGGAAGCGAGGCTCCCAATCCGAGGTGATACACCCCTCTCTAAGGGCAACCTCATACGAACCCTCAGATATTTCATTGACAGCAAACTCAAAGGCGAAGGGAGCCCTAACCTCAGAACTAGCTTCGTCTAAAACGATTGCAGACAAGAGGAATTGAGAAAAGAAAAGTAAACAGTAAGCAAATTACAAAAACGTGGAAAGAAGTCCTTACCAGACATGATCGGTGGTCAAAGAAGTGAGGAAAATGAAGATCAGAAAGGTCGAAGTTGCCTTGATCACTTGAAGCACCAGGAGGAGCTGGGAGAGAACTTCGAATGCAAGGAGGGCTGAAAGCGAGAGAGTGCAGAAGAAGTGAATGAGACCAGGGTCTTTCCTTTTATAGGCAAAAGGACAAGTGAAGGGACATAATCGTGATCGTTGAAGACGAAACGATTTGATCAGAGCCGTTGAACTATGGGACGGTACGGAGGAGACAGCTGGATGGGTTTGATCTGTACCGTTGAAGAGGAAACGACACGATCTTAATCGATGAGATTATAGGCACGGAGGAGACGTGTGTGATGTCACAGTTGCTTTTTCAGAAAACAGCAGTCACGCTGGTTTAAACGCCGTTTCTCTATCCCTAGGCATTTAATGCTGTAGTAACCGAGGAGCCTTCTCGGATTTGGCAACTGCCCATGGGGCCTGGTGGGCCCAAGACAATCATAAGAAAGAGACTCTGATATGTAACGATCACACGCAAAGATCAAAGCCTCCGACGGTGGTATCGGAAGGTATGAAGACAAAAGCCTCTAACTGAGGTATCAAAAATTGCAAAGGTCCAAGCCTCCGACGGCGGTATCGGAAGGCATGAAAGCGAAAACCTTCGACAAGAGAGGTCAAAAGATTTGGACTGGAAGACATGACGAA
This sequence comes from Clarkia xantiana subsp. parviflora, assembly GCA_036873135.1. Lineage (NCBI taxonomy): Eukaryota > Viridiplantae > Streptophyta > Magnoliopsida > Myrtales > Onagraceae > Clarkia > Clarkia xantiana. The sequence continues at coordinate 8,722,441 of JAPTYO010000012.1, read as the reverse complement.
CTAAAAGTCCCCCATGTCTTGGGGGCAAATGATGGGTTCCGATGTAATCGTTAGCCCCGTTAACAGCCACTGGACGGCGAGTAGGTCCAGTGGGCCTCGTGAAAAGCCTTGAAGGCCCAGAGGCCTCGTGAAAAGCCTTGAAGGCCCAGAGGCCCAGCACGAAGGGTCCCGACTTTAGCGGTCCCGATGAATGAGCTGAACGCTCCCGATAAGAAGCCTCTGAGTAGGCCCCGATATGCCTTAGTAAAGGCCCCGATAATAAAGCCCCGCAGAGGCTGGACCTGTCCCGTAGAGACTGAAGGTCCTGGGTGGTGATCTAGAATGAGACAACTCTGGAGTCCCCGACAGGAGTCGAGACTTGTAATCAGAGGATAAGACCGAGAAACCCGCCTACTAGATGAGAGCAGTGGGAAGACGGTTAAGATATAGATAATCTCCCCCGAGATACGCAGGGCGTGCCCGAGATACGCGGAGGTGCGGGTAAGATACGCGGAGCGTGGGGCGAGAAATATGGAATCCCAGCTGAGATATACGGAATCATGGCGAGATACACAGAATCGTGGGTATAACTGCCAAGCGCAGTAACAGGTAACTGAGTAACTCCACCTTCTATATAAAGGAGGAGGTTACCTCAGAAAACCATCTACACTCTGATACAAACATATACTTTTGCTTACCACCCATTGATCACCGTACTCATTTAGGCATCGGAGAGGGATTCTGGGTCACCACCCAGGTCATCCCCTTTTGCAGGACCACGCGGAGCCCAGGAGTCCAAGCATTCCGTCAAGGACGTAACGGAGCTTCGCCCGTGATCCAACAGGTCCCACCAGTGCAGTGGACCCAGAGAGAAATGTCGGGTGGCGAAGGAATCTTCTATGGGAAGACAGAAGCTTCTTCGTCAGTGAAGAAGGTTTATCAGGTGAAGATACGGTCTGTTTAGGAAAATGTCGAGGTTTTGGAGGAGAAGCTATGGAGGTTAGAACTTGTGGCGAGCCTTGGCCTCATATTTTCTTCTTCTTTTCTTAGTTCTGTTCTTCTTCGTCCTTAAGATATAATAATTTCTTTTTGCCAAATTGTTCATCAATTGGTCGAAGTGATGATTTTCCTCATATGAAAGTGATTCTTAGAAGCTTTGAATTTGCCCGCATGAATTTACAGACAATGAGAGAACCAATCTAATTATCTAGCAGAAAGTTAGCAGTAAGTTGTTTTCATCATTCGAGCCGGTCAGAATCGGGTTCGACCCGGTCGGACCGCGAACCGGTCACATCACCGGTTCAACGTCCGGTCCGGTTTTGCAAAACACTGGTCTGGAGCAGTGTTACTAGAACCGGACCGAGGCCTGAACCGGCAAGGCCACCGGTTCCCGGGTCGGCCGGTCGGACCCGGTTCGAACCGGGTCCGACCAGATTCAGTAAAAAAACATGCATAAATTTAACAGCATTGGTACTAAAGTGAACTCAAAGTCTCAAACATGTAAACACAACATAGAAATACTGAAAAACCTGCAGCACAACATAGTGTTGAGTCCTGACTCAAACATTCAAAGTTCAAAGTTCAAACACAACACACAACACAAGACACAAGACACAAGACACAACACAACACAATGTCTCAAACTCTCAAACTCAAACACAATACAATACAAGACACAACACAACACAACACAACACAATGTCTCAAACTCTCAAACTCAAACACAACACAAGACACAACACAACACAATATCTCTCGACTCCAAAGTTCTAAACTTCATTGTTCTAATTAAAATTCTGATCTTCTCCATAATAAGCATCATAACTTCCGGTAATCATATCATCAATATTATTGTCTCCTTGAAGATCAAATCCACTAACATCCATAAACAAGTTATCATTTCCATCACGATCTTAATTATCTTGATTGTCATCGGGAACATCTAGCTCATCAAGATTCAAGTTATCTAAAAACAAAACTTATTATTAGTAAGTAAATATAAGAAGATAAATGATTATATGTATAAATGTTAAGAACGAGTTAAAATCACGATACCATCATCTAGATGTTCATGAATGGTGCATCTCTCCAATTCACGACGGAATGTTTCTAACTCATCATTTGATAAGGTTGGAGGCTCATCCACTAGTATCCAAGATCCCATAGTAGAGAGCTTCTCAAATTCAAGAGGATCATAAAATCGATCTCTTTTAGAGTTGCTGCACACAAAAAAATTGAATTTTCATCCAATTAACATAATATGCATACATGAACTTTATTAGAAAACAGAAGTTTTTAGCTTTTCCCGTTGCTGCAACCTCAAGTTACATTGCACATAAGCAAGATCATTCAACCTTTGAAGCTCAAGTCGATTCCTCTTCTTAGAATGTATCTGCTAAAACACACTACAATTCCGCTCACAACCAGAAGAGCTACAAGTATGACAAAGAATACGGATAGTCAATATTTGAAAATTCGGCGATCTATTACCGTACAACCTCCACCATTGATCTGAGGCGAAACAAGCTCAATACATTTAGCATTTAGCAACAAAGAAAAAACAATAAATATCATTAGATGAAATAAAAATACATATTTACCTAGAGACATCCTTGTACGATCAGCTTTGGCTGAATTTTTTCCAAAGTCACCTTTAGCATCCTGAAACATTACGATCTCATTTCGTATCTCCATCCCCAATCAATTATTCCCATGAGCATACCTCTCTATGACATCAATCAACCCTGATACAGTCGTGTTGTTTTTGGCAATTTCTTCGGGAACATACTGAAAATTAGGATTCAACCAATAACCAGCTGCATGCAAATTCTTGTGAAGTTGTCTATCCCACCTCTCATCAACCTTAAGAATAAATGGCTGAATCCTAGCATTGCTTCTCTGAAATCGTCTCATCAATTGACATCTTGCTCGATACATTGCCTCATACTTATAACCCATGGAATGCTTTTCATCGCTGTCAACAATCCGCAAAACACGCACAAGAGGCTCAGTTATTTGCACTAAAATAGCAAATTCTATCCAGAATGTACTACAAAGTACTTGCTCAACAAACTTTTTTGCTTTGGTTTCCTTTGCATACGCACAAGTAGTCCACTCCGTAAAAGTCACCATAGCTCTCAAACCATTATTTTGAGCTAAGATACTCTGTAAAGCAATAAAATTTATAGCATAACGGATGGCAGCAGGACGAAGAATCTCTCGCCTATTAGTGAACTTCCTCATCAAATACAAAGCATAACAATGATTGTATACATACTTTGTAATTATTGATGCCTTGTCTACAACATCTTTAACCTCCTCCATCTTGCCAGAATCACTCAACATCAAGTTAATGCAATGAGTTGCACAAGGAGACCAAAATATTGTCCTAAACTCATTCTCCAAAAGCATACCCGCAGCAACATAATTGGCAGCATTATCAGTAACCACATGCACCACATTTTCAGCACCAACAAATAATACTATTTCTCTAAGATACCTGTATATCGCTTCACTAGTTTTTGATACTTGTGAAGCATCAACAGATTTCAGAAAAACAGTTCCTTTAGGGCATTAAATAAGGAAATTGATTAAAGTCCGTTTAGATTGATCAGTCCATCCATCAGCCATTATAGTGCAACCGGTAGCTTTCCAAATCGGACGAAAGCTCTCAATATACTTTCTTACCTCTTCGAAACCCTTTACCAACAATGGTCCTCGAAGATCATGAAAGTTTGGCCATGAAAACCTTGCAACCATACTAGAAACTGCATATATCATCTGTTGAAAGTATGGTGATTTTACAGAATTAAACGGTATAGTTGATCCCATCATCCACTTAGATATATCAAAATGACATTTTTCCACAACTTTCTTACTTTGTAAAACAATTTTCATGATAGGCTGATCTACTTTGAAAGAATGGTGCTATTCTCGGTCGTAAAACTGGAAATTTAATTTGATTATAATATATATATGTATATATAATCTCATATGTTGTTAATTTGTTATCTTTATTATATATTATATATACAATGCTTTATAAAAGTTAGATTCATTACCTTTGGATGTTTGGGTAGGCATTTGACTAAGTTGTTGCACATCATCTTCTTCAGCAGAAGAAGAGTTAACATCTCCTGATGAACCTTGCCTAATATCTCCTGTAATACGACACTTTTTATTTTTCTCTCCAATTTCTTGTTGCATTTGATAACGAACATCTACATGTACCTTCTTGCATGACGCCACATTACCTTTCACTCCAGCTAGATGTTCTTTCAACCTATGAATACCACCCCCAGAGAAATTCTTTTGGCAATGAATGCATTAAGCTTTTTTGAACCATCTCTTTCATCGATTATCTTGCAATGACCTCAAGCAGGATCCGATTTTCCTCTAGAAGTCGAAGTTGAAGTAGGATTTGTTGAATCAGTTGGTGTATCATTAGTACTCGTATCTTCCATTTTGCTCGTAGATCAACCTGAAAAATATCATATACCGATCGAAACCCATTTCAGTTGAGAGAATTGTGAATTGAATGATCAAACCCAAAACTTATAAGAAGAATTTGTAGTTTGTAATGCCTTCACATAATTATTTACACTTAGTTTAGGATGAAATTCGAACAATTTTTTTTGTAAATAAACTAGTTTTCTGCTAAAAATTCCTAACCTTTACAATGCTTGTAATATCAAATATGACAATGCAAAAACATCACATTATATTGATAATATTTACAGATTAAGAACATGTGAAGGTACACTACAGAGTTACTATCACCAAATGTATTGAAAATATGAAATTGAAAAGCAACAGATTTAATTAACGCGGCAGCAAATCAAATGTATTAAAAATTTGAAATTGAAAAACAGCAACATATTCAATTAACTAGAAGCAGATTCAATTAAATATCAACAGATTCAATTACCTGCTGTGGGCGACTGGGGGGGTGGCTGCGAGAGCTCAGGGGCCTGGGGGCGGTGGTTGCGAGCAGTGGACGGTGGTTGCGAGCAGTGTTGGGGTGGTGGCGCTGCTCCGATTGGACTTGGAGGCTTCGAGGTTTCGAGGCTGGCTGGAGCACCTCTTCTCTTAGGTTTCTCTCGGTTTCTCAACCTCTTCTGTTGCTTGCGGCGCTGGCTGAGGAATAGGTCGATCGGGTATGTGGTAAGTGGTAACCCTAAATTTATTTTTTTAATTTATTTTTTTAATGAAAGAGTCCGAATCGGCGAACCGGTGAACCGCCCGGTTCGGTGAAAACCGGCCTTCAGAACCGGGTTCGCTTACATCCTCCGAAATACTCAAACCGTACCGGGAGGGGTCCGGTTCCGGTCCGAACCCGGTCGGACCGCCGGTCCGAACCCGGTCGGACCGCCGGTCCGGTCCGGTTCTGATAACATTGGTCTGGAGACTCAGGACTGGACTATGGTGTATGATCCACATTAAGGGGGTGTTTGGATGGATGTAATGTTGGATGTAATCTCACATTACGTCCCACATTACATTTACATTACATTGTTTGGTTGTCAAACGACGTAATCTGCATTGTAATGTAATGTCCATCGTAATTTGAGATTACGTCCAAACTTCATTCAACATAATGTGAGATAAAATCCAAAAATAGATGTAATGTGAGATTACGTCCAACATTACGGAGTGGTAATATTTTATTATTATTTATTAAATAATTAAAATATTTTGTATTATCTTGATAGTTTACTATGATAATAGTATTGTTATTATTATTATTAGCTTTTTTATTTTATTTTTTTTTATATACTTGATAACTCATTATTATAATATAAATAATAATGCATATGATGTTCGTATAAAATGAGTAAGTCTTTTTCGTTGCATTTTTTATGAAAATTATCTTATAAAACTATATATAATGTTTTAATTAATACAATTTTAGTAGTTTTGCACATTGAGATTAATATTTAGTAATTAGAATTCATAAATGACAATAGTATTAACCACACGCATAATCTTTAAGAAGATAGTTGTTGTCAAAATATGTATTCTTTTAAATCTTATCATTTTAAGATATAATATATTCTCATATAGATTAATATAATAATAATAATAAAGTCACATTACAATACATATATATGGCGCGACATCCTCTATACGAGGGCAACCCCATGAGAACCTACTACTACCCACAAGTAGCGTTCATTATTACGTACCAACACTCTACGCCGGGAGGAGCGTAGACAACAATCGCCGCGATACTCAACGCAGCGAAAAACTCACCAAACATACAAGTCGAGTCTTGTAAAACGTTATCTTGCCTCTGAGAAAATAACGGAAATAAAACACTCCAATCAAGCAAGTAGTGTCTTGCCACAACGTCGCCTTGGAATGGCCCAAGAGACGGAAAAAACTACAAGTTGTAAAAACAAACTTGTACAGCCCCCTGGAATAACCAGGATGAGGTATAGTAGCATCGCAAGGTCAGTACAAGGATTAGCCAAGGAACATCTCGCCTTAACGCTATAACGGGGGTACCCAAATAGCGGATCAAAACACATTCAAAACTCTGCAAGTCGTGTCTTGCTACAACGTCGCTTCGGAGTGGTCCGAAAGACGGGATAAACTACAAGGCGTATCACACAACCCTCTTCACGTCCCTTTGACTAACAAAGTGGAGGTGTACTAGCATCACAAGGCAAGTAATTGGATTAGCTAATAGAACTCCTTGTAACAACGTTACGCGGGGAGTTCCCAACTAACGGATGGAAAAACGCACCAAACTAACAAGTAGCGTCTTGTAAAAACGTCGCCTTAGAGTGGACTAAGAGACGGTAAAAACTAAGGTTTCGCCTCGTCGAAACGGCACGCTTGCTTGTACACGGAGGTCTTGTGCATTACTACACACAAATGCCAAGTACCGGAAAACCGACCTTGAGCATTACTACCCATAAATGCCAAGGGTCACTCTAAGGGCTTGCGCATTACTACCCCCAAATGCCAAGTGCCAGGACATCGACCTTACGCATTACTTCCCACAAATGCTAAGTGTCACTCTTAAGTCTTGTACATTACTACTCATAGAATATAGCAAGCATACAACATATGTGTCCATGACACATACATATCGCCATACCTTGGTATATCCAAGAGGGGCACGCACAGCAGGGACGTATGTCTCCTAACAAAAACTACGGATATTTTGATCCACAAAGAGGACGAGTCTCAACTCTACTCTATAGTCCACCTCACATGGACAATCTCAAAACACAAAGGTTTGAAATATTACTACCATATTACCATGCATTACTTAATCATTCATGACAGGTCTCATATGACAACGTCAAAGCATAGAAACATAAACATAAAGGCTTCAACGGGATAACAACAAGCAACCTCAACCCAAACATGGGGAGCAAAACCTATGTACAAAGAATTTGTAAAATCAAACACTCAACTTGACGCCACGTCAGGAGCACGACCATCAACGTCATCGATGCATGCCCCGGATACATCCCCTCCAAACGTGTTACCCTCCACGATCATCAACGTGTTCCTAAAAACCATGGCAGGGACATACTCCTCAACAGCAGAGAGGCATCCGCCACAATAGGCGGGGCAGCAGTCCCATCTCTAGCTCGCAAGGCTGCCACATACTCACTGGCAAACTTGGAATACGGACCAAGCTGACCAAACCGCAAGTTTGGAGCAAGAAAATACACATGCTCGATAAGACCCTCAATAGAGTCATAATGCATATCATCCGCAACCCCCAGGACTTCAGCATTGTATGACTCGGAAGCCTTGTATTCCGTGACGCCCATAACCATTCCATCCGCAAGGGACTTATCCTTCATGGCCCGCAAGGCGAGATCATGATCGGCAATATCAGCAATCGCCTTCGCCTGAAGGGCAGCAATGTCAGATTCAAGCGCCGCAATACGAGCCTGACGAGCGGAACTCTCCGCTTGAAGGTCGGAAACCTTCGTATCCTAGATACGCGCCCGCTCCTTAGCACCCTCAGCCTCGAGACAGGCAATCTCGTACTTCTCCATAAACATCTTCTTCTCCTCGGCAATTTCAATCACGAAGGAGGAGAGATTAGCCATCTGAGCGGCAACCTACAATAATAAACAACAAGTAAGTTGCAATAACAAAGACAAGCATACATACAAGGCATGAAGAAGTAAGGATAGATACTCTCAGGTACAAGGCATGACAATGCACTCTCAGCACATGCTTGCGCACCCTCGGGGTCACTGGGGCGAATCCTCCGATCTCCAGGAGGAATAATCTGCTGAAGAAAACGAACTACCACCTCAGGAGTAGTCAAACTAACCTCCTTCGTAAAGCGAGGCCCTCCGGTATAAAAGGGTACCCACTCGTCACCCACAACAGAGTCCTTGGAAGGACAAACCAGCTCGGCCCGTGTAAGGGCAGCAACTGGCGGAACATCTATAAACATATGCAAAGATAAACAAGACAATCCAAATACACTAAGTACATAAACAATACAAGAACAAACAATATACCTGTGCGGGGAGGCCCCTCCTCCGTAGCCCGGTCCCTCGACCGGGGAGCAGACATCACGGGTATGGCAGGTGCGCGGGCTTCAATCCCTTCCCCTTGCTAAGTGGAGTCCTCAACGCCTCGCCACTGCCAGAGTTGGAGCCCTTAGGGTCGCTCGAGGGCCGTACCTCGGAGTCGGGACGCTTCGCTCTGGCCTGAAGCGGAGTGTCGACAGTCGTAGCAGCTCGCTCTGCCACAAGTGGGGATCGACCTACAAACAAAAACAAAGCAAAATAAAAACAATGGCATGGGATACATACAAGTAAAATGATTGTGCAAATATACAACTTACCCGCACTCCCCTTTCCACGACCAGGCCTCATGCCCTGGAGGACAGCAGATATGTCCATGCGTCCGCTCCGTGCAGCAGGAGCAGCACCTCCCTGAGAGCCCGCCTGCAAGCGAGAACTTTTTCCATGACACCAGCCTACATCACAACACAAGGAAGTTATAAAGGTTCATAACATACCGAAGTACCCCCCGAAGAAGGAGTGTGAATCCCAACCCTGCGCAAATCCCACTCCTTCACACAAGACAAGGCCGTGTACGCACACGCCTTGTGCGCCCGATACACCTTGTTCATCTCGCTGTTTTTCTGACTCAGAAAATTCGCGAAAAGCGGGCACGGTATCAGGTTTTGTAACCCGAATGATACGTCAATCCATCCCGGGATCGTCAGTGAAGAAATAATGTTTTTGCCAGTGACTCTTCGACCGGTCTCAGCGGTAACAAACCGAAGAGTGCTATCCCACTTCACTTCGCCCAACCCAAGGTCATCAAACTCCTTCCCTATCATCAAAGGCCGGAAGATAGAAATGGAACATAAACCAGATGCATCCGGACGTTGGAATCGAAAGAAGCATCAGATGAGTAAGGTCGAATAACTCCAGGACTATAGATGGCATAGTACTTGGAAGCAAACCCAGTACCGAATAGCAGCAGGTGCAAGATCAAGAGGAGAGATCCTATAGTAACGACACAACTTTCGCAAGTCCGAACAGTAAGGGAAGCGCAGTCCCATCCGAATCTAGGAGGCGTAAATAGCAGACAAATCATCCGGTGGCACAGTGGGCATTCCCGGACGAGCATCAGGGATAACATCAAACAGGTAGAATGCCTCTCCTGAAGGACAAAGCCTAGAACAAACGACAAGGCGCTGATACTCGTCATAATCCAATCTGCTGCCCACAAAGGTTTGCACCAAGTCCTTCGATTCCACGTGAGGCTCCAACTCGGACGTAGAAGGCATATCGTCTAGAGTTTCCGACTCGGAAGAATCCATAAACTCCGAAGACTCCCACTCGGAATCAGAATCCGAATCAGAAAGAAATCTAACAGAAGGGGTAGGAATATGAGACTTACTCATGTTCACAAAGCCAGCAAGTCGAGAAGGTAATCCTAAGGATGGACGCCCCAGCTTCGCACGACACAACTGCTACAAGGAGACAACTACAACCCGTTCAATACATACGCGTACACCCAACATGTTAACAACCTCTATACAACGAACATCCCCCCGCTCGGGGGCAACGTCGCACTCACAAATCTATTAAGTGTTCGACTACTACATAGCGAACATCCCCTACATGGGAGCAACTCTATGTTAGTAAGGGCCTCGTCCCAACACTTACATGATTCACATGCGTATATGCACGCCTACGCATGTCCATGCACGCCTACATACCCGCGAGTATCTATGAACACCCACGCTCAACTATATGTGTTTGCATACACTAATATGTGTTCATCCACTACTCTACGTGCCTACATGCTACTATATGTGCATAAGTGTACGTACATGTACCTATGAGTGCCAACATATGCATACATGCACTTACACATGCTCATGTGTATCTACGATTGCTTACATGCATCTATGCTCACCTATGTGGCCTAAGGTAAATCCCCAAGGTAACAAGTGTTAATATACTCATAGTGCTAACACCTATATGCATGTGCTAATCTAATATGTGTAGGATATGGATACATACATACACCCCCTTTGGGAATACAAAGCTTAGCTATAGCTACAAGCATCTCCATACAACCAAGTGTGTACATACACGCCACAACAATGCCTTGGGCAATCAAAGATAGCAATCCAACATGTCAAACAATAGGGAAGTATCACTCCTACTCTATACATACAAGTGGTAAAACACTTAACCATTTTTATGCTCCTTTTTGCTATTCTTAACTATCCTAGGCATTTCATCAAACACTTGGTGGGCATGGATGATCAAGTTCAAAATCAAAGCAAAGATTAACCAAATTGATGCAATCAAAGGCGTTGGCATACCTGTAAATGATCCTAATCGACCCCAAAAAACCGAATCACCTCAAAAAACGAGGTTACATACCCAAAATCGCCGACCGAAGCTCCGCCCGGTGATTCGCTCATGACGCCGCCCGCCGTGGCTGTCGCCCGCCGCCGTGTCTCTCGACGCCGCTGGTCCTACCGCCACGAGCTGGCTTTGCCGGTGAGTGGTGGTTGGCCGGTGGTGGAAAGGGGTGGGTGGGTGGGTGGTTTGAGTGCTAAGTCACTTACTCTCTAAGAAATGGAGAAGACAACTCTAAAAAGGGGGAGACAAAGTGTGGTGATATTTGAATTCACTCCTTTATATACACCTATAGGTAACATCTTTCCCCTTCCATATTTTTCTATCTTCTTTGGAAAGGTTTCCTAACACCTATGCATGTTTACATATCCATGCATACACGGATACACAAACACACACACGTTTACATATCCATGTCACGTGTTTGCAATTACAACCCCGACGTGTATATACTCTTATCCATGATATCGCATATATACATGCCCGTACTTACATGATTGAATTTCATATCGTACGCCGACTCTCGTATATGTGCACGTTATAATCACACGTGTGTTAGCATTCACATCCATGATCGCATACACGGACTAGGATTGTCATATACGTATATGTCATATATATGCTTGCTACACTAACCACGTCAACAGATACGACTACTACCGTCCAAGTCCGAGAAGGGATATATCGTAATAAGGTCCACGCGCCAACGAACAGTAAGTCCGTCTCGAGGTAACGCCCAAACTTAAATCGAACGTATACTCTATCGAAAATAGAGTCAAGACGGGGTCATGCCACCACTTGACTCGGGGGAAAATAATGGGTTACGTCCGATTCAGATTTGGTTTATATTATTCGGAATTCGTATACACGTCGGACTCACTAAACGGTTTCGAAATGTTCACGCGCGGGTACTAAAGAGTCAGGGACGCGCACGTACGCGCCCCAGACTTACACCGCGTCCGGATTGTCCCGTTTTTCCGGACCCCCTGGGATCCTCGCGATACCTCGGGATGGTCCGGATTCCTCCTATTATTGACATGTGAACCCCTATGCAAACACTGCACGTGCAAACCCTCCCGATGTCAGCTTTACTCCCATCTACGCTCGGTTCATACTTTGCATTGAACCAACGTCCGACCCTTCAAAACCCGGTTTGATTTCAAGGTTTCCTATAAATAAGGGCCTTGATCATTTATTTGAAGGCTAATTCGGAAGTTGACTGCGGAAGCTCTGCCTTCTCTCTTAATTTCTCTCTCTAAAAGTCCTGACTTAAGCTTCGGAGAGGGTTCATCGCACTCCACCCCCCCTCCGTGGTGTGCGATACGACCCCTCTTGCAGGAATACGAAGACGCACGAATCCGGCACGTGCGAGAACCCAAAGTAGGAGCGACTCGAGGCATTCTTCCGTCGTCACTACCAGGATCCAACTCCCCATCTCGGAAAGGATCCAACATGACCGACGTTGCTCCTTGGGTATATCTTGGGCGGGCGGGCGTCAGGCCCTGCTGGTTGTAGTGGCCCTCCTTTTTTGGGGTTATCCTTTTGTTCATAGTGGGGGGAAGGTGTATGCATGCACTCTCCCTGCTATCATTGGTGATGTGCTTGTCCCCAAGTGTATGTAGTTGCTCTTGCGAATGCCATATCCTTCTGGAGTTGGAGTTATTGCTTATCTCTCCCTCGTTAGTGTTGCAATATCCTTCATAGAGTGGCTGTTGTTCAGTGGTCACCTCCAGTTGCCCCTATTGATTTATTATGGAAGAGCTACCCTAGGTTCATTCTTGAAGGGATGGGAGGATGGTGCCCATCCTTGTGGAGTGGTTGTTGTTCTGATCCTTCCTCATCTTGCCCCGTACTGGTATACTCTGGAAGAGCTGTCATGGGTGCATTTTTGTAAGCCATTTATTTGGCCTTCTGGCCTATTTTTGGGTGTTTGATTGTTGCCCTTACTAGGGGCTTATTTTTCATTGGGGGATAGGGAGGTAGTTGTTCAATGACTACCAACTGTGTTGCCTTGGAGCTTGATGGAGTGTTATCCAAGGAGTGTTGTTCTCCACTTGACGACGTTTGCTTAGCATCTTTTGGTTATTATTCGGATGCTAGGCTTCTAGAGACCCATATTTGGTACTTTGCTACTACTCACTTTTGTTTGTTGCCATCGAGCACAGGTAGCAGGCCACGTGCTTGTTGCTCGAATCCAGCAGACGGTGCCAATGTTTGCACAAAGGTCTCTTTGTGGGCTTCTTCTTTCGTATTCCCGCTCTTCGTGGGCTTCCTATTCTCGTATTCCCGCTCATTTCCTCTTGGGTACCTACAAATGGGCACCAGGGGATTCCCGGTAAGCCCACTCCGATGCTTAAATGAGTATGGGCTTAGAGAGATAAAGTGAGCTAAGAGAGAGGTTGATTACCTTCAAATGATGGGAGGGGAGCTCTATTTATAGAGTTCCTATTGAACCGCCCCAGTTCTAGTGCTTTTCTTGTCCGATTGTGGCAGTTTTGTAATATAAATTGGTGTTGACCGTAAATATAATGTATTGGGCCTCGGTTCGACCGTAGGTGAGCTTAATATGGTTAAGTGTCCGAGAATGGCCTCCAAGGGCGAGCCCCGGGCGAAATATCATCCGGGGTTAGGGGTCCGAACGAGTAAAACTCGTCCGGCTGAAGGGGGGGGGAGGGTACCCGGGTGGGTGCCCCTAGTGCCTTGCTGGTAACTCGAGCAAGGATGTCCTGCTCGAGTTACCTCCGAGTGGTTTTTCCACTCGGGGTCTTCTCGTGTGGCTTTCACCACTCGGGGTATTTTTGGGCCTAAGAGTTGGGCCTCGGGCGTCCGTTTTTCCAAGTTTCGAATTATAATCTAATGTGGCCTAATTAAAGGGCCCAATTTGTGATAGCGTGGGAGCCGAACATAGTAAGTGGCCGAGACCCTTAAAAAATACGCGCTAGTCCTCCCGAGCCGGACTAGTCCGGTGTTTTCAACACCGGACTAGTCCGAACAACCGTTACCGGACTAGTTCGGTGTCACAACACCAGACTAGTCTGATGTTAACAGGTTCATCGCGTCCCGCGTCCGGACCCCGTAGCCCAGGTGATAGACACCCGGGCTACGCGCATGGCATATCCATAATACTTTTTACACGGGTCCCACCCGTAAATGTGGGCCTCTCCGGGGCCAAAATTCCAAACTCTATAAATAGGGCCAAGTATCCTTCATTTACAACTTGATCTCTGGTTTTGTTATCCCCCGGCTTACCCCTTGTGCATGTAAGATTGGAAAGGATCGAAGGAGCATAACACGAAGAACGAGGGAACACGAATCGACGCAAGGCCGCCAAGATCGGAGCCCCGACGACCTTGTCTCATCAACCGGGTTAAGTTATAAGGTGTGAAATAAACTATTAATTATATTTCTCAAATTCTAAAATATGGGATTTGAATCACTAACGTCTAATTAACGAGTGACAATGTACTGAAACACTACTTCACATTAACATAGTTTTCATATATTGTTTTTCTACTTATTATAAATTTATTTATGATATTTAATTCATTTTTTTCTTAATTATAATTATTTAATATATTGAGTACCTCAAATATCTTGCTGACTTTTTTGGTACCTCAGTCAACTATTTTTATTATTATTTTAGTTCCTCATTTATTTGATATGATTTATGCTCAATCAAAACTCAATTCATCTAGTTAGGGAGGCGCGTCTTGATCATAATTAGTTCAGATATAGTCACCTAATTTAGAAGATCATGTATAGGGAGAGCCTACTTCAGAGTAAGCCTCATAACTCATCATAATTGATTAAAACTTGGGAAAAGTATGTAAAACATGCAACATGTTTGAAAAAGATGATTTTATGGACCAATATGTTTTAAAATGTACAATATGTTTGAAAATATGGTTTTATGGACCAATAAGTTTTAAAATGTACAACAAGCTTATAAAATATGGTAAAATGATATACCGTCCACTTGTTGTCAATAGTCTCGTTAAATGGACATGTGCGGGTTACGTTTTTAAAAAATAATAATTATTATTGTTATTATCTACATCCACCCATTAATAATTACTGCTATGTGTAAATTAATTTTTTTTAATTATTGTTATTATTTTCTAAAATGTGGCCCCATGTGTCTACTTAATGTGACGATTGACAACAAGTGGACGAAATGACATTTTGCCATATTTTGTAAACATATTTACATTTTAAAACATATTGGTCTATAAAACCATCTTTTTCAAACATGTTGTATATTTTAAAACATATTGGTCCATAAAACCTTCTTTTTCAAACATGTTGCATGTTTTACATACTTTTCCCTTAAAACTTTATATCGGTCATGATTATTGGGCTCGCTCATAATTTGGGCTCGTATATATATATATATATTACATATATTACATAAATAAAAATGTGAAAACTCAAAATTGTCCTCACTAGAAAATTGTCCTCACAAAAGGCAAAAGCGCGCGCTTATCTTCTGAAGTTTTCTCTCAACGCTCATTCTCTCCTTCACACCTATTCCTAACCTATGCACCCATTGGAAATCTCATCAAAATAATCAATTAACAGCAAGAACGGCACATATTTTCATTTCTGTGTTGGAACCGTTTTCCAAAAATCAAACGCTCTGCTCGCATACCACAAATCCTATTGTCGGCCTTCAGCTGCGCTCCATCATCTGTTCTTCTTTACTTCTCACAAACTGTTGCAGACAACACGACCACCTTGCTTGCATTGCTCCGGTAATGCTCTACTAAACCTCATGCATTCTAAATTGCCTTGTTCATTTATTTGTAACCAATCCTTCTAAATTGCCTTCTTCATTTATTTGTAACCAATAAACCAACTTAAATTTTTGCACACAACCTGCTTGACAAAATGTTCCAATGAATTTCTGTTAAAAAATTGATAATAAATGAATTTCCTTTTTTTACATGTATCTTACTTAATACATGTAGAGCGTATTACATCGATTATCTAGGATTGTTTGCATATGTTCTGCTATAGTTGTAGTTTGCATATATTCTACTAATTGTTTATCGTATTTCCTTCCACAACATTTCCTTCATTTTATGAGTTATGCCCAATAATTATTCTGCTTTATTTATTCTTCTTTTAGTTTAGACATCTCTTCAACAGAAGTGGGTTAATGTTCAAACTCTTCATCTCTCAATTTCATCGGTGAAATTTGTGTTGAACAAAAGCAAGTAGATGATTTATTTCAGCCGCAAGGTGCACACATTCTTATTGCATAGACTGCATAAGTCAGTAAGTTCTCATAATATCTATATCGTTATCATAAATTGGCGATTACTCCATAGATTGCTTGTTTTCTTTATAACTATATAAATATCGATTATTTTTATGAAACAAAACAAATCAACATATTTTAATATTAGGTCCATCATCTCTAAATTGGACCAAACTTCACATAGCTTAAGTGTCCAGTTCAAAATTGTGAAGAGTTTTTTTGGAACTTAGCATTGCCGCTCAATCTTTGCCTAATGATAAATAACTGCTTCTGTTAATTCTTAATAGTTTAACAATGATTATTTAAAACCATATTATAGCTCTTATCCTTCATAGGTTATTCAGTTATAGCAAAATTGTTCAACAATTCGCATTGACTGACTGAAACAATAAATGAAAAATGGGTTTGGCCGATATCTTAGCACCTGTACCTGTTTCTTCTAATTCACATGCTCGACAAAATGATCCAATTAGGGTTCAGACTGCTTTACATTTAAGTTGTTAATTTATAACTATACGTTTGTGTAAATGGTGTTGGGTGATGATTGACTTGAGAAATGGTTAAAGCCGAGTGTGGGAGTTCTATAGGAGATATCTAAATATATGAATGATCAAATAATATTAGATTTATTAGGATTTATTTGTCTTACTATTTGAAAATCAGAACTCGGAGAAATTTTAAGTTGCTTATTATATGTAACTTAAAAGTACTGCAATAAGTGCAAGATGATTTTCTGTTCCGAACTGGTTACATTAGCCATGACAGCCATTACAAATTTGAGTTTTATGATTGGTTAACAAAAAAAACCCATTCAACGCATAACATAAGATCATATTAATTTTCTTAAAATCTCACATATTAACAAATTTGGATTGCCTGCAATAGTTGGGTTAAAAAATTGAATTAACTGTATCCTATAAGCTTAACTATTTAGTAGTATTTTTGGCATACATAGAGAAAAATACAAAATAAGCATTAAACTAAGTGGGGGTTAAATCTGATTAAACAAGTTGCAGTGTTGCACCTGCGAAACTAATTAAAGCAGCTGAGCATGACAGTGTCAATTTGTGCATGCGCGTTGAAAAACAAGTAAGCTGCAGCCTGCAGTAGTTTAATCAAAATTGAAATAAGAGAAGATATTGACACTCACTTCATCAAGTTCGAATTGTATGTTTCGGTGTATCTAATCAAGGCTGTTATCAATGGAAAATCCATTTGGTTGCTTCATAGATCAGGTAACTGCACCGTTCCCTTCTTCAATAATAGAGCATTATTTTGCAATTGAACACTGGTTAATGATAAGTAATCTTTCTTGCAAGTTGTGTCTGTGCCAAATTGTAGAATTGAAGGACTGGTGGTTTATCCGGGCCTCTCTAGCCGATTGTAACAGTATAATAGCTTCAGGAAAATGAAATTATTCTATAAGTTCAATGAGACAGGTTCTAAAGATTCAGACTACCCTCTTTAAAATATGTGGGTTGTGTTAGTCAAGTGTTGGATATTTTTATAGTTTGCTAGAGCATACTGAATCCGAATCATATTTCTTGAAAGATAATGATGGTGTGTATGTAATTGGTATAGTGATAATGTGATATGTTAGATCAGTTTGTTATTTTCCCAGTGCGACTGACTAAGTGATTTGCTCATAAAGTACTTAAATTAATGTAAAATCAACTTCACCGATTTGGAATATATGTCGATTATTGTTTGTAATCTATTAGGCGATTCCCAACACACTGAAGAAGTAGCAAAGGAGCGGGAGCATGCTCTTCTGCAGAGCTCAATGAACAAATAACTGCATGAATTGAATCGACCCTTGGACGAGAAAGAGGTAGCAAATGCTTTTTAACTTATCATTTTAATTCTTCGAAATAGTTTATTATAAGTCTGATGATTATTTACCAGTTTTGTATAAATTATCTTTTAACCAGTCTGAAATGAAACTCTTCGGAATCTCAGACACTCTCAAATAGCATTTCGGGAAAAAAAAAAAGGACGGGTTTAGGTAAAACAAACTTATATTTATTTTCTTTACTTCAGAGTGAGAGCGATGACCTCTTAGTTGAAGTAAAAAACCGTGTTTCAAACACCTATGGACAAGGACGGAAGATGCAAGACATCCATTATCATAAACTAAAGATACTTGAAGCTCAGGTTGGTGACTCAAAAAAGTCAGTTTTTCATCTCAATTTATAAATTAAAGACTTTCTAATTGTGTGTGTTTTTTTAACCCTCTGCAATGTGGTTAGATGTTGGATATGAAGAGAACCAAGTTCAACTATTAAAGCAGAAAGATGAAAGTGATGAAGCAACTAAGCGAATAGTCATTAGAAAATGGATTTCAGGGCCATAATTTCAAGTACTTGATTTTTTAGGAGGAAGAAGGGATTTCTACGCGTCGGTCATTTACTTGCTTCTTTTTTGCTAGATTTTGAAGTTCAGACCCAAGAAGATGAACCAGTGGACAATGGCCGAGTCCATGGGATAACCAATGTCAAAGCCTCGCCTTTTCAAGTACTTGCCAAATCTCAGTTAGTGCATGAGTTCATGCACCAGTAGATTGGTACATATTTCCTAGCTAACTCGATAAGGTCGTGCATATATAAGTAAAACACATGAGAAGTTATGGATTGTACCTAAATATACAATATAATAAAAGATGTTGATGTGAAATATATAAAGTCCCCATTGAACTCCTTCAATGAAAGCAACATGAAATTAATAGTTTGCCAGTTGTGAAAACTGCTTCCTTTATACAGTTTTCAGTTTTTCACAGTATGGACAACTCTTTATTGTCTATAACAACGAATAAAATTCAGGAGATTAAAGAAGTAGTATTTGATCTAAATTTATTGCAGAATCAAAATGCAATAAGCCCAAACAAATATATAATCTAAATAGTACGCTAACCATTAGCAAAAGAGCAGTGAGGTTCATCAACAAGTTTCAATTCATTTACGTAATTAGAATATTAGATTAGAAATAGTTCGGCCAGAGATACTATTCTTACAGATGTTTTAGAAACATCTTAAACAATGACCACTATATCGTATAATGAGAAAAGATGAATAGATAAACAAACTTTAGATTTTGACGGGGTCCAACATACAAACAAACGTAAATGTAGATGTGCCAATTACAATTTTGAAGAGATAATCCTTCAAGATAACAACATAAGAATGAAGTAATTTCATTATAAGGGAGACATAAGAATAAAGATGACGTTAAAAAGTTGATGTCTCAGTTTAACGTTGCAGTATATAGATTTATTATACAGCTGTTCTATTAGGAATAATAAGAAATTTTTTGAATACTTCAAGTTTTAAATCTGAAGTGAGCTAAGAAATTAAAATATGCATTATATATATATATATATATAGTTTCCATCTCCTATACCAAGTGATCTAATCGACCACGAGTTCAGGTTAACATGCAAAATTTGTTTAATATAATAGATCGATTAATTGGGTTACATCGGTTGAATTAGAAACATAAAAATTTAAGTTCGGGTTGAATATTTATAGGCCTACAATGGTTCAAAAACTTTATACTTGCGGTATCTCTTTTGTTTTTTTTTCTTTTTCATTTTCTATTGCCCTTAAAGGTAACTATATGGAAATCTACATTATTAATAGTATTTTGCAAATTCTTGGTATAGCTAAAAAAATGATAATTTTAAAGTTTTACTTATGTTACAATTAAGTCTATCCTATTTGGTAAAAATAGCACAAACATAATGTTTTTGAAGCACAATAGAAAATCCTAATATTCTTAGACTCAATATCAATATTTGATTTCTGCGGTTTATAGGGGGTCATTAGGTGCGCATTGTAACGTGTTTAATTTATATACCTAAAATAATTCTCACTCTCACCGAGTCAGCTCGTAAGGGTTAAAGTGTTGATCATAAATATCTAGTTTTTGTGGTTCTCAGTGAAGTTTGAACCTTTAACCTCTAAATAAATGATAAAATATTAAATTGTTGCACCATATTATATAAACAGATGAATTATTCAGTGACCAAGTCATGTTTAACTTAAACCATTAAAGAAATTAGATGCAAGCTTATACAGATGAATGCAATGATAAATTATTTGCAATTTGGTGACGGAAATCGAATAAATATCACATATATGTAACATTCGTGAATAAATATGCACTGTATTAGTTATTCCATGTAGTATGATGGCATGCATTTAGGTCAAGATGTGACCCCTCCATGCTTTGCACAAATCCGATGGGTGTGGGAAGGATGAGATTCCGCTACAAAATTTTCCAAGTGCCCTGATGGATATACGCCCAATTTGAACCCGTTGACTTCCGAACCGTTGTATTTTTATCGTCCCATTTATGATTGCAAATCGAAACTTCAACCCGGACACTTCGCGAGAACACCAACGGCTCGGACGGGGCCGAAGCGCCCGTCCGACAACGAAGGACTCACCTAGGTGAGGTTGGGTGGCCACACCCGACCTCCCCTAGGGGAGATCGGGTGGACCAACCCGATCTCTCCTAGGAGAGATCGGATCGGGTCGGCCAACCCGATCTCTCCTAGGAGAGATCGGGTCGGCTGACCCGATCCCTCCTAGGAGGGATGGGGTTGGCCAACCCCACCCTCCCTAGGAGGGGTTGGGTGCCCTCACCCAACCCCTACCCTTGGGGGTCGGATTCCTCCCCCCCAAGGGTCCCGACACCATCCTCAGACGCCCATGCTCGGTCCACTCCGCCTACCTCCTCCGAATCCCAAGGTCTTAATTATATGCTTAAAGGTTAATTAATTGTGTTTAGAGGTTAACGATGTCATTAAGCCACCTTAATGACACCGTTGCCTATAAATACCCCACCTTCACAACTCATTTGATCATCTTGGCTAATTGGACATTTTAGCTCTGACATCTCTCTAGCTTTATCTCTCTAGAAATATAGTTCTGACTTAGGCATCAGAGAGGGTTCACCAGGCACCACCCCCCCCCTCCTCCGTGTCTGGTATTGCCCCTTTTGCAGGGCAAAGGGAGAGAAGAAGAGAAGGACCCAAGGGAAGAAGGAAAGGAAGAAGGACAGAGACAAAGGCAAGGCGACCCGAGAAGACCAAATCATACACATCCCCCGTAAGGAGTGAGATCAAAGCCGACACCCCGTTGACCGAGATCTCATAACTTAACACTTGGCGCCGTCTGTAGGCTTCGAGCAGAAAGCCTGGCTATCACACGAGCTATGACCAACAGTAGGGTATCCAGGCCCCAACACCCACCTGGAGGCAATGGGCGGAGAAGAGGACCCATACCTCTAGGGAGGCGGCCTAACCCTGGGAAGCAGCCAATGCACTCAGAGCCCCAAGACATACCACAACCTCCTCAGCAACAGAACAACCAGGAGGGAGGACCCTCACGCCCAGCTGGGGCTGAGTCCTCCACAGCCTCCACCCCCCGGGCAAGAAGGCCACAGAGAGAAAGAGGACAACAGGGAGTGCCTTCCCACAACACGGCACCCCCGGAGGGATACTATTATGAAGAGCAACCCCAAGGGTACCCGCATGGGATGCCGGCACAAAGAGATGGCAACCGCGCCCACACAGCGTATGCAAGGCCGGCATACACCCAAGGAACTTACACTGAAGCTCAGGAGGAGGAGCAGATCCCAGCAGAAGACTACTACTCGCACCCTCAAGCAGGGCAGCGAGAGGAACAAAGAAGATATCACCAAGAGCCACCCCCAGAGGGAAGGCAAGAATTTGTGCCTCCTAGGCAACAACAGAGCAACAGGGCTTACACCCCGCTGGGAGAGGAAAGACAAGCAAGACCTCCAAGGAGGCAGGACTTCTATGAAGCACCCCAGCAGGCGTATCAAGGGTACACCTACAGTCCATACCAGCAGGGACAAGGCAACCCAGTAAGCCCAGTCTACAACTACAATGGGTATCAGAGGGGTTATACTCCGGCACAGGTGATGATCACCCCGGAGGAGATAGAAGCCATGATAACCCGGAAACTGAATGAGTCAAAGAAACCCAGCCTGCACTGCCTAAGTGACAAGACGAACCATCCTTTCACAAGAGAACTGGAGATGAACAGAGTGCCAGACTCCCTGCACACAGTGCAAATTGCAAAGTATAACGGGAAGGGAGACCCCCTAGAACATATCCAGCAGCATGAGGCCTCCCTATTTGGGAGGACCACTGATGAAAGATACAAGGCACTCCTTTTCCCAAACACCCTATCAGGGGTGGCCTCACATTGGTTCTTCAGCCTGCCCTCTGAGAGCATCCACTCATGGGAGCAGCTAAAAGCTAAGTTTCTGCAGAGATACCTAGGGGAGAGGAAACTCCTCAAGGGAACAGGCTCCATTGATGACGTAAAACAAGAATATGATGAAACCCTGGCCAGCTACTACACTAGGTTCAACCAGAATATTGCAGACATCCAGGGAGACATCACTGAAGGGGAGATAATCAGAGCCTTCATCAGAAACTTAGGTCGCTTTGGGTCAACATTGGCTGAAAAGATGGCCAAAAAGCCAGCAAGCACCTTGGAGGAACTTGCAGGGAGAGTTAAAACGCATATTGACCTTGAGAGGCACAGGGCAAGCAAGAAGGCCAAAATCCAGGAAGCCAAAGAGGATACTCAAAGGCCAAACAAAGGAAAACCACCCCAGGCACCGCAGCAAGCAAGGCAACAAGAGTGGCGTCCGCCGCAGCATGCAAGACAACAAGAGTGGCGTCCACCACAGCAAAGAAACCAAATGGGTGAACCCTTAAAGGCTAGAGAAATCAATGTCATTAAGTTCATCCCACTGAACGCCACTCCAGCCACCGTACTTAGAGAGATGCGGAACCAAAAGCTATGGTCACCCCCTGCAAGGTGGAGAGCCCCAATGGTAGGAAATCACAAGGATAGATGGTGTGATAACCACGAGGCTTATGGTCACGACACAAATGAATGCTTTAGCTTAAAGCTAAGCATAAACAACATCGTCCAGAGGGGAGAACTGAAGCAGTTCGTAGACCATGGGGGCAATAGCATGCAGCTGGGGCCACCACAGAAAGACAAGGGCAAGGAAAAGGTAGACTATAACCCTCCACCCAACAAAAGAGGAGTCATCAACATGATACATGGGGGGGCAGCATCAGGTGGCCCAACTGCTAATGCAAGGGAAGTCTATGCATCCAAGCTAAGCTCAGTGCCAAGGTGGAGGAAAAGACCAAGAGAAGGAGAAGAAGTGAAGATAGAGTTCTCGGAGAAGGACAAAAGCCACATCGTCTTTCCACACGATGATGCTCTAGTTATTACTTTAGATATTGATAATTTTGATGTAAAGAGAATTTTGGTGGATGGGGGCAGCTCAGCTGACCTCCTAAGCCTGAGAGTGTTGGAAGAGATAGGGAAAACCAAAGGAGACATCAATCCGGTCAACTTCCCTCTAGTTGGCTTCTCAGGGGCAACAAGCTACCCCCTGGGGATGATAACACTGCCAGTGACCATGGGCCAAGGATGGACCCAGCTGAAGGTAAATGTCAATTTCTTGGTGGTTGAGAGCCTAGGAGCCTACAATGGGATCCTAGGAAGGACAACCATAAATCCATATGAAATAGTGCCATCCACTGTTCACCAGAAGCTGAAGTACATCACGGAGAACGGAGTGGGAGAGGTCCTGGGTGATCAACGTACTGCAAGACAATGCTATGTCAATTCAATGAGACATGGATCACGCAGGACAGACACAGTGGCTGTGGTCATGGCAGGAGCCAACCAGGATAAAAGAAAGAGGGGAGGGAGACAAAGGCAAGGAAGGAGGAAGAGTGGAGTGACACTCCGCCTGAGCAGGCAGTTTTTTCAAACAGTGCCTACAAGGAGATACAGGGACAAGGCTGTGAAGGTGACATCCATACCTTGGCAGCCAGACACCATAATAGGGAGCAGGACAAGGGATTCCATCCTAAGAGGCTTTCGCTACATAGATGATATTAAGCAAATGCCGCAGGAGTCTATATCAAGTTATTTCCAGAGATTCTTTGATTATGGTGCCAACATGGGCATCACAAGGGGAGAAGCAGTCAGAGCATTCATCAGAAACATGCATCCAAGCTCATTCGAGGCCTATGGAGGGCTCTATGAGATGGTTATGACGAGCACAATGAGAGAGCTCAAGACAAGGCTGGATAGGGCATTTGAACAAGAAGTGGAACAGTTGGATGATGTTCCAGAGAAAGGAAGAAAAGCAGACACATTGGGAGGAGATGTCAATTTCACATTCACACCCCTCACACTCAGCATAGAAGAAATCTTCCACAAGCGCCTCAAGCAAGAGCTGCCAGCATGCAGGGAGGAAGGCAAGGCCTTCCTTGGTAAGGATGCACAGGGTTGGTGTGAGTACCATGGGACCTGGGGGCATCAAACCAACAACTGCATGGTGTTGAAGGTGGAAGTGGAAGAAATGATCTACAATGGAAGCTTCAAGGAGTACGTGGCAACAGACACAGTGGCCACCCCATATCCTTAGTTTCATATCTAGCATTTCGCATGTTTTAGCTTTACAAGCTTTTCAAAAAACTCTTGAGAAGGAGAACTCACGAAGTTACTCCAACTCTACAACTATCTTTTATTTCCTACAAAGGATGTCTTGGTGCACCAAGGCATCCCGAGTGTACAAAAACATGAATGCTCCTAAGAGAGTAGTAGTTATTCAAAAGTATTTCCAGTGAATGTGATGTTACAATCACCAAGTTATCCTTACACAGATATGACTTCAAGTCAACAACCTTCGACGCCCCCAAGAGCGTATCTTGAGAGTAGTCTTCGTACTACGACATTCGACGCCCCCAAGAGCGTATCTTGAGAGTAGTGTTCATACTACGAATTCGACGCCCCCAAGAGCGTATCTTGAGAGTAGTCTTCGTACTACGATCTTCGACGCACCAAGAGCGTATCTTGAGAGTGGTTTCCAAAAACTACGAACTTCGACGCCCCCAAGAGCGTATCTTGAGAGTAGTGTTCATACTACAACCTTCGACGCCCCCAAGAGCGTATCTTGAGAGTAGTTATTACACTACGACTTCGACGCACCAAGAGCCTATCTTGAGAGTGGTTTCCAAAAACTACGAATTCGACGCCCCCAGGAGCGTATCTTGAGGTGGATTTGCAACCCACCAGATTCGACGCCCCCAAGAGCGTATCTTGAGGTAGAAAAAACACTACCAGTTCGACGCCCCCAAGAGCGTATCTTGAGGTAGATTTCAAACTACCAGTTCGACGCCCACCTAGAGCGTATCTTTGGTCTAACCTGAGCCCTCCGGGAGCCTATCCTGTGAAACGTTAAGTGCCGTCCGAGAGCCTGTCTCGTGAACAGTTTGACACCCGTCAAGAAGGTATTGTATTGGTGGACTAACCTGTGCCCTCCGGGAGCCTATCCTGTGAAACGTTAAGTGCCGTCCGAGAGCCTGTCTCGTGAACAGTTTGACACCCGTCAAGAAGGTATTGTATTGGTGGACTAACCTGTGCCCTCCGGGAGCCTATCCTGCGAAACGTTAAGTGCCGTCCGAGAGCCTGTCTCGTGAACAGATTTCGACGCCCACCAAGAGCGTATCTTTGGTCTAACAGTACAACGTATACCGTGTAAGGGGTATCAGAAGAGATCGTCATACCATGCTTAGAAGGATACCATGCTTAGAAGGATACCATGAGAAAGAAATTTCTAAGTAAAGTAATATGAAGAACAAGTAATGTTTTTTCTTTATGAAGTGACAGGTCTGACATGAAGGAAACCACGAAAGAAGGATAAGTAAAGAAAATATACCAAGGGAAGGGTCCATACCCAAAGAGCCATACACAAGGCATAAGGAGGCATCATGAGAAGAGATACATACAAAAGCATGAGAAGCACTAATATAAAGGCAAACAAACCACGTAGTCAACAACATAATGCGGCAAAGGAAAGTAACAACAAACACCATCACAATCTCAAAAGACACTCAACCCGTACAAGGGGAGAAGGAGTGTAGTTATATGTACAAGGATAGTATGAGATAAACAACTCAGTCAGAAGCCTCGGGGGAGTCACCCTCACCCCCTGAAGCTGAACCGCCACCGGAAATAGATGAGGAAGAGGAATCTGAGGTACCAATCTCCACAGGTGTAGCATCCACCTGGGCTGGGGCAGCCTCGTCTGCGACAGCAGCCTGACCCATCAGAACAGTCGCGTAGCCAGCGGCATATGGCCCAAAGTCACCAAGGTCACCAAACGGGAACTGAGGATCAATCCGATATATGTGATCAACCAGATACTCACCGAACTGGTTCATCTCCTGAGTGAGACGCGTGCTATAATCGGCGGTGAAGGCAGAGGAGGCCTTATACTCAGATACTGCGACTGCCCTCTCCTCCGCTCGACACTTAGTCTCCAACCTCCGCAGCTCCTCAGAATGGACAGACGCGGCAACCTCAGCTTCCCGACGCAAACCGCCCACAGTGGCTTCAAGCAAGGACACCTGGCTCTGGAGCTCCTGCAACCTCAAATCAGATATGCGTGCCTTCTCGGCAGCAGTAGCGACCTCCGCCTTGAGAGAGACCTGGCTGTCCTCTAAGGTCTTCCTCTCGTCAGATAACTCGAGCACGAGCGAGGACATGTTAACCATGTCAGATATACCCTAACAATACAAACAAAGGGTGAATAACCGAAAGATAGCCATTATGGAAGTAATGAAAGGAAAGCAAGGAACAACTCACAGGTGCATAACGAGAGAGTACCCCCTGGACAAAGCGCCGAGTCTCCCCAGGAGACTTGGGCGAAGCAACACGATCGCCAGGGGGGACGGCGCCGCAAAGTACGCGGACGCCAACCTCAGGAGTCCGCAGAGAGGAAGTGCTATCGAGGTGGAACTCCTTCAGACCAGCGAAGGGAGTCCACTCAGACCCAATAACATCTTCATCAGTCAGCCGTGCGAAATCCTTCCGACTTAAAGTCGGAGGCCCACCTACACAAGCAAAGCAAGTCAAAGGATAGTATAAACATAGAAGGATCAGTAATAAGGTAGAGATCATACCTGAGGACCGTGCCCTCGGCTGGGGGGCAGGGGAACCACCACCAGCAGGTCCCTTCCCTTTGTCAGCTAGGGAAGGCACCTCTTCGACCACCATCTCCTTATCACGAGATAGGGTCGGAGGACGAGCAGTAGGAGAAGCAGGATCCACAGCCTTCTTTCTCTTAGCAGCCGAGGCCCCGGCCTCAGAATCAGACCTCCGCGGTTTGGATTTGGAAGGTCCAGAGTCTCTGCCAACGGAGACGACCCTCTCAGTCACCAAGGGGGAGCGCCCTAGCAAGGTAAGAAAAGCAAGATAAGGAAAACATAAGTTACACCATAAAGAAGCAAATAGAAGATAGCATACCAGAGGCTCCACCCTTCTTCCCAGGCAGGGGGGATTTCTTCAAAGCAGAACTGGAAGGAGCCTTCCTCTTACTCAGATCAACAGGGGCTCCCTGCACGTTATAGGTTTTTCCATGAAACCAACCTACAAAGGAAGAGCAGAAGGTAAATAAAGATGGAAAGACCAAGTGACATACCGAACCCCCGGAGTCAGGAGTCAGACTGATCCCGGCCTCATAAAGATCCTTCTCAGTCACTAAGGACACGGGACAGTAAGACCGGGTCCTGTTGCTCTCGTGTATGATCTTCATAGTCTTCAAGTCATCCAAGGAAAACTCTCCAAAAGCAGGCCAACCATCGGACCGATCCTCATTCAGGACAGACCAAGTGACGTATCGGTCCGTAATGAAGAAGTAGTGTTTGGCCCAGTGACTGGCCGAATTGTCACTCTGGGTCACGAAACGGAGGGAGGTATCCCACTCGATCCCACTCAACCCGAAATCAGAGAATCGGGGATCTTTGAAGGTCGGATGGCGAGTTACAAAACTCGCAAACCCCACCCTCGTCCGGTACTGAAACCGATAGAAGCATCGGAATAGAGTGAGAGAGTACTTCCAGGAGTACCAATGGCACAATACCCGGAAGCCCACCCAGACGCGGAGGGCACTGGGGGCAAGGTTCACAGGAGAAATCCTGAAAAACCTGCTCAACTCTATAAGCTCGTCACAGTAAGGCAGTCTCAGCCCGAATCGGATCTGAGAAGGGTATACGGCGACCGTCCCTATGGGAGGCTCCGTCACCGTCGCCCGAGTGTTCCCCAAGGAGGGGAGAAAAGGATACAGAGGTTCATCTAGAGGACAGATATTTCCTAGAGTGACATGTTCGTTGTAATCGGCCCTAGTGAGAAGGTTCTCTGACAGGATAGCAAGACCTAAGGCAAAGGTAGCAGGAAACCCCAAAGCACAAATCAAATTTCGACTAACACCCCAAGGAAGGCCACGGTACTAAGCTAGCAATAGAAAAGGAAATAACGCGACCGAAAAGGAAGAGAAAAGGGAACTCACTCATCCTTCGGAGAATACGGCGTCTCTGAAGAGTCTGCGTACGTGGACACCACCAGGAGTATAGTACCTACCACGACACGACAAGTATCAAGATGAGAAAAATTTCCGAAGAACCGGAAATACTCCGACACCCGACCAACGACGACAATCAAAGATCCAAAGACACACAGCAAAGATAGTCAGCACAGGTCAAGAACACTACAACGACCAAGTCAAATAATCTTATCCAAGCCTAAGGTCAGGTTTTGGAAAAAATTACCATTATACCCTCCAACAAGGATTAATATACCAACGGCAACACGACATCAAATTCAAGACCGGGATAACCCAATCGGACAAGAAACCATATCCGGACGACCGGTAAACATTTTTCCAAAATCCACAATTACCAACGGCTATCTACGGCAACCCCATATTTAATCAAACATCGGCAATCAAGCATCGGCAATCAAGCATCGGCAATCAAATATCAACGATTCAAAAATCGACATTTGGTACGGCAACGAAAAGGAAAAAAGCGGACCTTAGGAAAACCCGACCCGATATGGTAAACGGGTCCGGATTTCGAATTTGAAGACACCCGGAAATCACCCCCTCGCCGGAGCTGTGATTTTCTCCCCCGCCGGAACCTTGATTTTTCTGCCGCCGGAGATGAGCTTCGTCCAGCCCCGTCCTTTCCGCCGCCGCAGCCGTCCGCCGTAGCCACAGAGGATCTCGCCGTCGCAAATGGTGGCTCCCGATGTCTCAGCCGTGCCCCGCGCCGTCGTGGGTCGTCGTCTGCCTGAGGCCACGTCGCCGTCCGCCGGGGGTCGCGTCACTGTCCGCCTGGGGCTGTGTCGTCGTCCTCAGCCACACCTCCTCCCACCGGAATGGTTGGCCGGAATTTCGTGCTCCTCACCGGAATTCTGGCCGGCCCTAACCTTGGGGGTGCCCTCAAACTTGCCTTGCTCTCCAAGGGTGAGTGGAAAAAGAAAGATGGTGGCTATGGTGGCTATTGGAGGTATTTTTCTAACTCTCTTCTTTTATGTTAAAAGGATGATAGGGTTTTTTAGGGGTTTTAATCACCACCATCCATCTAGCCTTAAGTAAAATCTAAGAGCCAAGAAAAGATCATCTTTTTTATCCCTTCCACCTATAGCTAAGTATACTCTCATACTTAGAAAAATTATCAAGATAGTTTTATTTTTGAGCATTCCATACTTAGGAAAAAAATTTGGCCAAAATTAATTTTTCCTCACTTAGATGAAATCCCGGCATGAATTGGAAGCGTGAGTTACTTAGTTGCATTCGTATCATACCCCGATGCAAGTGTGTATTTTTTGAGTATACACCTGTAGTAGAGACAAGTTTATTACTCCCACCTCAGACGGACGCGTGCCTAGGCACACGTCCGTACTACTCTGACGTTTACAATTCCTCTATCTCATTAGACAGGGGGCAGGGTCAGAGGCACGTATCTAAGGGTAAGCAAGCATTCAGACAAAGAAGGTAAAACCCCGGTTTCAAATTGCGCGTATCATACCATCCTGAAATAGAGTCAATCAAGGGTTAGGCCATTGGTTGACTCGGGGGCATGTGATGGATATACGCCCAATTTGAACCCGTTGACTTCCGAACCGTTGTATTTTTATCGTCCCATTTATGATTGCAAATCGAAACTTCAACCCGGACACTTCGCGAGAACACCAACGGCTCGGACGGGGCCGAAGCGCCCGTCCGACAACGAAGGACTCACCTAGGTGAGGTTGGGTGGCCACACCCGACCTCCCCTAGGGGAGATCGGGTGGACCAACCCGATCTCTCCTAGGAGAGATCGGGTCAGCCGACCCGATCTCTCCTAGGAGAGATCGGGTTGGCCAACCCGATCTCTCCTAGGAGAGATCGGGTCGGCTGACCCGATCCCTCCTAGGAGGGATGGGGTTGGCCAACCCCACCCTCCCTAGGAGGGGTTGGGTGCCCTCACCCAACCCCTACCCTTGGGGGTCGGATTCCTCCCCCCCAAGGGTCCCGACACCATCCTCAGACGCCCATGCTCGGTCCACTCCGCCTACCTCCTCCGAATCCCAAGGTCTTAATTATATGCTTAAAGGTTAATTAATTGTGTTTAGAGGTTAACGATGTCATTAAGCCACCTTAATGACACCGTTGCCTATAAATACCCCACCTTCACAACTCATTTGATCATCTTGGCTAATTGGACATTTTAGCTCTGACATCTCTCTAGCTTTATCTCTCTAGAAATATAGTTCTGACTTAGGCATCGGAGAGGGTTCACCAGGCACCACCCCCCCCTCCTCCGTGTCTGGTATTGCCCCTTTTGCAGGGCAAAGGGAGAGAAGAAGAGAAGGACCCAAGGGAAGAAGGAAAGGAAGAAGGACAGAGACAAAGGCAAGGCGACCCGAGAAGACCAAATCATACACATCCCCCGTAAGGAGTGAGATCAAAGCCGACACCCCGTTGACCGAGATCTCATAACTTAACATGCCCCATAACTTTTGGCTATTACCCCTTTAATTAGTTAGTTACATCATCTTATTTAATTTGTTGTATGTTCCTCGTTAATTCGGTGGTCACTACACTATTATACCCTACCCTACATTATTAGAGATGAAAGAACAAAAAAAACACGAATGAATTGATACTTAACTTACTTGACGTTACATATCCATAGAAATTGATTATTAGATAGCAAATGGCCATCTGAATAATGTAACATTTAGGGTACTCTTCTTTAATGCATATTTTATAAATAATAATACTTGTTTGGTAAACCAAAGAATTTGGCTAGTAGGGTCGATTATGAATCAACGCGCTACACATTTTCTGACTCTCTTATTCTTTTACGAACACAACAGACATTTAAACAATTAGAACATGCACCGACTCCATCAAAGTAGCACCACTAATAACCTAGTATAATTTTAGGGTTAACATGTCTTTTGATCCATAATGTTTGACCATTTTTGGGTTTTGGTCCATGATGTTTTTTTCCCCTAGTTTTGGTACCATATGTTTGCAGATTTATTTCTAGTTTGGTCCGACCGCTACATTCCGTCCATTTTTTGACATGTACAAGTCACGTGATCCACCCTAAACTTTCAATTTTGTTCAATTTAGTCCCTCTAATACTTTCCTAACCTTTTTTTTGTTCAATTTAGTCCCGAAGTTTCAAAATTTCAATTGGATCTATTGTCCAATTGGGGTCAATTTTGAAACTTCGGGACTAAATTGAACAAAAAAAAGTTAGGAAAGTATTAGAGGGACTAAATTTATAGTATAGAGTGGATCACGTAACTTGAACATGTCAAAAAATGGATGGAATGTAACGGTTAGACCAAAACTAGAAAAAATCTGCAAACATATAGTACCAAAACTAGGTAAAAAAAACATCATAGACCAAAACCCAAAAGTTGTCAAACATTATGGACTAAAATACCTATTAACCCATAATTTTATATATATACATAATTTAAATATAAATAAATATTTAATCAAATATATTGTATTATTTGATATTGATTTTTTTTTTCTGTCTAATCATATAATTGTACTCCATTTTGTATTTCAAACTCGTAAATTTCTTTTATTTCACCATTTTTTTTTTGTTATTTAAAGCATCCACAAAGATATTACATATTTTGCTTTCCTTAAAAGTGACACGTAGACTTTTTATGTGTGATTTAAGGAATACATAAATTTGTGTAATGCTTAAATAATAGTAGGTCTACAATGGTTTTACTTAACCATCTTACGTAAACATATTTTATTATTAAATTTTAACAAATAATTTAAAAAGTAGTTATAATTAAAGTTTCAATTGTGTTGTTACAATCGGCTAAAAAAATTGTGTCGTTACAATTAAGTTTTTGTGTAATTTTGCAACGAGATTTGTGTTAGTTGTTATATATATATATATCTAAGAATATATATATATATATTTCATTTTATATATAACTAAGACATCTGCTATATATTCATTATATATATATATATATATATATATATATATATATATATATATTCGTTATATATTTTTTTTCCAGCTATGTTTGGAAAAAAAAAATGAGGACAATATTAATGACAAATAAATCATCACAAATACATAGCAAATTCGTCACAGATATAAATAGTGACAAATATTTTGGTTGTCACTGAGCGTCACTAATACTGGCGTCAGTAAAAATTATAGTGACGATTTCATTTGATTGTCACTAATAAAACTACTTTAGTCACGACATTTTCGTCACAATTAATATGATATTAGTGATGAATAAATCAGTCGTTACTATGACATTTCGTCACTGATAGCCATGACATCTGTGTCAAATCTAACGTCACTAATAACTATAACTTCTGACAAATCAGAATCGCCACTGATAACCTTGTTCGTAACAACAATAAAGAAATTATTGAAATTTATTTATTAATTTCTATTGATAAATTAATTATTTTGAAATAATATAAACTTATATATATTACATCATAATAAGTATAATTAATTATATTGCAATATAACATAATACTTTTTATATTGTTGCAAGATACATTCACTCGACAGAGATAATATGAATCTCTTGAATCACTCTTGAACTTAATATTTCACTCTTGAATGAATATATTTTCTACAATGTCAAATCATGGTGTAATAGGTTTAGTATAACATGTATTTTGTACAAAAATATCATCAACAAAAAATAGAGCATGTTATCAACTACTTGTGTCAATCTTTCTCTGTTATATATTTCTCTTTGTGAATCGAGATATCGTTGACCCTCTCTAGCTAGAAGCCCATTAGATCTGTGAGAAGTCGGAGAGTTTGGATCAGATCTTTGCAAGAATCTGCAAGGTTGAGGAAGTGAAAAATAACATGTAAATATCCGGGTATGTGTAGATAGATAGCAAGAACCTGGTCGAATATGCCTAGATCCGCGACTCCTCAGCTGCCTAGTCCAGTACACGTCGAAACTACTTTGCTGTCGTCTCCGTTAGCCGTGACCCTAAACTCCGTCCAGTGCATGACACGACCACAACTTCGTCGGCCGCCTGGCAAGATCATCAGAGGAAAGCTAGGTTCTCTAATACAAATGTTTAGAAATGGATGAGGATTTGTGTTCAACAAAATTAAGTATTGCGGCTATTTGGAGGATGAATGGATGAGCTAAATACCAGCTAGGGTTTGGAGACATAATGAGTTGGTTGGGCCTATTAAAAATGATAATGGGCTGGATAGAAGGGGGGAGGCCGAATGAGGGGTTAGATATAAAAATAGGGGTTAGCTTTATTATTTTTATTTATTTTTTAATTAGACAGGAGATCGATGAGTCTGAGTCTTTTTTTTTTTTTTTTTTTTTTTGTAGATACTTAAGCTAGTAAACAAAAGAAAAAACTAGTGTATTAATATATGTAGTGTATATATCTTTATATATGTACTTGCCAAAAAAATATCTACATATATATATTTCAAAAAAAAATATGAATTGTAGATTTTTTTCATATTTTTAATTAAAATTTACACTATCTTCTTAATTAAATTAATTCTAGGATTTCATTTACTTAAGTTTTAGTCTATTTCGAAAATTTTAAATTATTCTTTAGTTCTTTTTGTTTAAAAAAAAATTGTTTTTTTCTTAATTTTTGTTATTCTCTTTTGAAGTTTGTATATATTTTATTAATAAGATTATAAGGACAAAATGTGGCACTATTCAAACTACTGACCCTAATATATATTTCAATCAGAAATGTAAATTTATTGATATATTTATATTTATTCTAATTTAAACTTTATAAAAATATTAAAATACTTACACATATAACTATATTTATATTATAAAATAATATTATTTTTTTGTATAAATGTTAGATTATTTATATTTTTGTATTATTTATTTTTTAAAAATTTCCCCCTTAAAAAAAAGGTTTATATAACAAATTATTTCGATTGTTATAAATACAATTTTCATTTGTGATGACTGTAACTATGTCACAACGAATCATCACTAATATTTTAATACATCAGTGACGATTATGCAGACGCCACAAATGTATATAGTTAGTGACAAATAAAATTCGTCAGAGTTTTGTTTTGTTTTAGTGACAAATATGAAGTTACATTGTGACGAAATAAGAGCTTGCGACTAAAAATAATATTAAGACGAAAAGAAATTCATCACTAATATTAATATTAAGAGTGACGAATTTTTTAACTTGTCACTAATATAGGTTTGTTTTGTGATGACTGTGAATTTGTCACAATCAATTGTCACTAATTTTCTGATTTGTTGTAGTGATTTTACGTAAACATAAAGCATTCCTTAAATATAATGAATGTTTTATGTAAAAATATAAATTTACGTGTGGGTCCCATTTTTAAGCACTGATATGTAAATCCACTGTAGAGAGTTTTTTCACTTTATGTAAATAAATATGTAGGACCCATATTTACATAATCCTTACGTAATAGCATTGTGGATGCTCTTAGACCTTATTAGGTTACTCGAATTTTCTATATATTTCTTTCGATTTCATATGTATATATATGTATACTGTTAAATTTTATTGCATTATTATTACTATCATGAATAAATAATGTTAATTATTTCTAAGTAGGTAAGAGTATCACAATGGTTTGACATATTTTTTATTATTTAAATATATTATATAAACTAATTTATGTGTATTTTTAAAAAATAGATGGAGTTAAGTAATACTAAAATAATAATAGATCTCTAATGGTTGTTGGCAAGGACGGATCTGCATGGGTGAGTGTGGGGTCACGAGACACCGCTTAACATAACCGAGTTAGAGCAAAAAATTAGCAATTACCGATAAGGACCCCATATAAAAATGGCAAAGGATGCCATATAAAAATAAAAAGGAAACTATGAATGTATAATACTTAGTAGTTGAGTTGGTTTTGCGCACATATATTAAATAATCTATCCGTAATTCGAATCTCCAATTCTCACTTTTAATCATGTTTAATATTTTTATATTGAATTTAATATTTTTTTTCCTATGTCATTTTACTAGCTAGCTTTTAGTCTAAG
Organism: Clarkia xantiana subsp. parviflora; assembly: GCA_036873135.1. Taxonomy (NCBI): domain Eukaryota; kingdom Viridiplantae; phylum Streptophyta; class Magnoliopsida; order Myrtales; family Onagraceae; genus Clarkia; species Clarkia xantiana. The sequence goes on along the minus strand of JAPTYO010000012.1, from coordinate 8,686,859 downwards.
TTTTTCTATTGTAGTTAATATTTTTTTTTCTCCAATGTTATTTTACTAGCTAGCTTTTAGTCTAAGTTTTTTTAAAACGTTTCTTAATTGTCGTTTCTTCTTCTTCTCTTAAAACTCTTATTTTTATTTTAAGTCTCATTTTTTCACTTCACGCGTCATTACAAATTTATTCTTACAACTTTGTAATTTTTTTACAACAAAAACATCATTAATTTTTTTTTTATCTCATTCTAATTGATTTTTTTAATTGACCAGGAAATTTTTTAATTTTTGTTATTATTTTTTATTTATATTGGATATTATTAATGTTTGAAGTTTTTTATTCATTAAGAGTATATATATATAGTGTACATTAACAATTTCATTAGGGAAAACATTTGTTAGCTCGACTCGAAATTATATTTGATCCGACCGGGTTTTTTTAGCTATACAAAAAAAAAAATAGTGTGCACCCATTGACCCCTGGGTGCTGAATTCGTCACTGGTTGTTGGTCGATATAGGTGGCATCAAACACATATGAAAATGTTCATCACATTTACAGTAGGTGAGCAAGACCTCCATTAATGATAATAATGTTGTACATGTCAAAGATGTAAATTTGGTTTACTAATTTGAATGTGGGTGTCATAGGTATTACTGTTCTAGCTGGTGGTGTTATTGTATATATGTAGATTGTAGAAAATCGGTTATCAGGGTTGGACATGTTGGATTATGGGGCAGATTACTACGGAAACATAAACAAGGGTACATGCTTGTAATCAGAATTACGCAGCGGAAGATGAGCACATACCTTAAACCTTTTTCGTAGTCCCAAGAATCCTGCTGAGGGAGTTCAAGATCCACCGGACGAAACCCGTAGAAGTTCTTGTTAAGGAAGTCCTACGCGGTATTAGCTCCACAGCAAAGCCTCTGATCAATTCTTGGTAGGGACGGATCTCCAGAGTGATTTGCTCAAAGCAAATTGACACACCCTTGGTGTAGTATATGGTTCGGCCGAACTAGGTATTTAGGTAGGATGGTTTTTCTCTCAAATCATCACTTAGGAGGAATTGTGAATCACCTTAATGAAAACCCTAACACCCCTTATTTATAGGAGCAAAGTGGACAAAAGTCCAGTTTGCCCCTTCATTATTCGGCCGGCCTATATGTCTAAGGGTGGCCCAATTTTGGGCCTCTCACTTCAATTGGGATTTGGGTCAAGCCCAATTTCCCTAATGTGACATTTATCAAAATTCTTAGGTAACATATACATATTAATGGGCTTCCAATTACGGCGCCCAATCACCATATGCTAACTGCTCCCACCCGCCAGAATGGGAGGGTTCCTGTTAATGTATTGTTGTCCAAATCGCATCAACATTTCACTCTTCTGATCTTGCCCCTGCTTCCGAATATTTCTTACGAGGTTTGTCGTGCGACCGGCGGATAAGACAGGCATCGTGCTACTCATCTGTTAGGAGTGTTGTAGCGACTGCGGAACGTTGATTACTTGTCTCAAATCAACCTGTTAAAAACATCAATTTGTATCGCGCTATATCCTAGGTCAACTGATAATTCTCCTATTGCCCAGTTTCCACATAGGAATACTTCTCCAGGGCATCTGTACAAGTATTCACAACCTTCAACTAATATCCGGTTGATGGCCACCTAGTGAATACAAGAGTCGGTGAATTACAAGTGAACTTGACCATACCAATCGCTCATACTATTAGTCAAACCCAACCGGTTTCTAAAGACGTGGTAACTTGGCCTTTTTCTTCAACACTGCGCTCATACGCCGGGAAGCGAACATTGAGCCTGACCTTAGATATGAGTTCTGAGTCCTTGAAGATACTTCGGGTGCCTCTTTATAAGGCTCCCGGGATCAATCACACACTAAAGGTGAAGAAGTTTGCGCCCATCCGAATCATGAGGATTCTACCTAGCACAACCAAGCATGTCCCCGTGGTTGAACATGGCACGCGTAGTATGAAGCACGCGTCGATAGCATACCCGAACATCGTCGGGCGTAGGATATGTCAATGATGCTATCGCAGACTTTCATCTGGCCCATAATGTGGTTAATGACGAACGAAGTTCATCACCGGCGAAGTGCAAAATAAAGATCACGTCGTGTTAAACCGAAACCAAATGATCGTTTTGCGTAACTAAGTTTCCCAACTGGTTCTTAGCCAGTCTTGCTTCTGCAGAGGTCCCCCTCTCCTACAAGAAAACCGTGCCCGTGTGATAAGGCAGGGCCCACATTCGACATAACTTGTGCAGAGGATTGCGTCCTCATACAACTCAGTTTATAGACCGTAAAATCCGGTGTATTCAAACATTATGACGTCGATGAATCATAAACTCGAATTGCTATTCTTTCATTTATCAAAATGTAACTTTCAATCATCAAAATGTTATCACAGATTATACTCCCACTTCTAAACCCTACGAAATCTAAGCAGTTTAACATGCTTTTCAAATGTCTCTTTGCATAATGGTTTAATAATGGGTCTGCCACCATATCATCAGTGGGCGAGTATTCTAAAGTGATTATATTGTCTTCTACCATAGATTTAGCATAATTATATTTCACATCAATGTGTTTATTCCTACTATGGTACTTTGGATTCTTTACCGCCGCAATGGTTGCTTGACTGTCAGAGAACACCTTCACAGGTTTACTCCTGACATCGCCACCAAGCAGCGCAGTAAGAAGCCTTTTCAGCCAGTCCGCTTCCTGTGCGTTTTTTGAGAGAGCAACGAATTCTAATTCCATTGTAGACAGCGCGACACAAGATTGCTTCTTGCTCGATCATGAACTGGTGGCATCAGCAAGGAGAAATACTCCTCCTGTGGTGGACTTATGATCGTCTGGATCGCCACCATGGTCGCTGTCACTGAATCCGGTCAATTCTAACTTCCAGCCCTCATAGCACAGTACGTAGTCGGCAGTACCTTTCAGATATCGCATGATCCGCTTTACAGCTTTTAAATGTTGATAGCCAGGGTCTGATTGGAATCTTGTTACTAGGCCCACAACGTAACAGATGTCCGGACGAGTGCAAAGCATGGCGTACATTAGACTTCCGACCATGCTTAAATACTCTGCACTTCTCATTTTTCACGCTCTTGCTAGTTCTTCGGGTCGTCGCGCTTTGACAACGCGCACTCGAATACTAACGGAGTTTACACGGGTTTGGCATCCAGTAATCTAAACATTTTCAACAGTTTGTTGATGTAGGCTTCCTGAGATAGACACAATCTCCGGCGGCACGATCTCTAGCAATCTTAATGCCCAAGATGTACGTAGCCTCTCCCATGTCTTTCATCTCAAATATAAATGCCAACCAGGACTTTATTCATGCATGAAACTCACATCGTTCGCAGCAATGAGTATGTCATCCACGTATTAAGTTAAGATGACGTACTTAGACCCGAAGGTCTTTGTATACACGCATGGATTCTCGTGAAGATTAACGAATCCGTTTCCAACGATCTCCTCGTGGAATCTGTGGTACCATTGCCGAGACGATTGGTTGAGGCCATAAATGAATCTTTGGAGTTTACAAACTTTACCTTCGTTACCAGGTGTAATGAAACCCTCTGGTTGCTCCATATAGATCTTCCTCCAGGTTTCCGTGGAGGAATGCGATCTTAATATCCATTTGGTGCAGCCCTAGATCGAGGCATGCGACCAGGGCTAGGATTGCCCTGACTGTGGTGTACCGCAGAGTCGGTGAATATGTATCATCAAAGTCCACTCCGTGAAGCTGGGTGTAACCTTTCGCAACCAGTCGAGCTTTGTATCGCTCGACATTTCCATCAGCAGCGAGTTTCAGAACCCACTTTGCCCCTGCGGTTAGCAGGTAAATAAACTAAAGACCATTCCGAATTGGCTTTCATTGAGGCGATCTCTTCCTCCATTAATTTCCTCCATTCCTTCGCTTGAGGTCTTTTCAATGCTTCTTGAACCATTACCGGTTCGTCAACAGAAGTTAGGGTGACTATTTCATCCTTCTCGATGGGACACTTCTTCGGAGAAGTTCGATGCCTTTGAATTCTTCTAGGCTCGTTAATCCCATCTTTAGTCTGAACGTTGCTCCCACTCGGAATAATGCTTTCTATCAGAGCATCACTCCCACTGGGAACAAGGGCAGTGCTAGAACCTTGGCCTACAACTTTTCTTGGACGACCTCTCGGTCTCGGGATTCTCCCTCCGAGATTAATTCCTTGATCACTAGAACCAAGTTGGTTGATCCACTCTCACTGGGAACAATAGGTAGTTGCGGCTTTATTGGATTTTCATCCAGCGGCTCGGCTACGTGATTATCAAGTTCAACTTGATTCGCACCTGCAGCAACAGTGATTTGTGTGCTAGGATTGGCTCCTCCAGCTGGATTTACAATGAAAATGTCCCCATCTTCATTTACCATTTCATTCACTTGCGTTGCTGCCTCAAATCTCCCACTCGAAGTAAGTGGGACCTGATTATCATCGTTATCCTGCTCCAATTCGATCAAGACTTCTTCTGTTTTTATTTCACCAAGCGTTGGAAATTCGTCCTCAAGGAATGTAACATCTGATGTTCGACCACGACACCATTATCACAAGCTAATTTAAACATGTATCCTCTAAGAGTAGTCATCGTACTCTTGGTTCAAATACTTGTTTAATGCGCAAGTTAATGTTGCATGACGATAAGATTTAACTCGTTATCATTCCTTTTAGCTTTTATGGCATCGTGTTTGACCGATTTTGTTGGATCATATTTCTACATTGATGTGAGTCAACTGCTTTTCATCCCTTAGGGAACGTCCGTTGTTGAACTCTAACATTATGTTTACAAACCACGTCTGTTGAAGTGTGTTATCGATATGAATGTCTTGCAAAACTTCTCGTTCAAGGCATTTAGTGGGAGAGTCATTTTACCGACATCATCCTTTTCATTAGCTAATTCATCTCAAAGACTTGTCCATCTCTGAACTGTGCATTGGGCTTTCGCCTTATGCGACAGTTGATGCTTTACGATTTCATGGTAGCTCATGGAGCATACCTCTTTTCACCGTGAAAGTATTGAATGAATTATTCCCAAAAAGGGAGGCAAATGAAAATTTCGAAATTCATTTATTAAAACACTTCATCATTAAATTCGTACTCTGAAAACGATGTGTTCCGTCTTTCGAGGTACACGCGCCTATGACGCCTATTCCAAGTTCAACCCATGGTATAAATCGTTTCGTTTCCAAAATTCAGTTTAATTTAATCGGTTTCACACATGTTCATCATTAAGAAATTTATATAAAGGAGTACTAACAAGTAAGAAAGAGATAAATCGATTCGCTCTTTAGAACTACGCATTCAATGGATATCAATGGTATTTCGATGTTTCACAATATTAGATGAATGAGTGTGAGTCTATTTGTTTGATCCGACCAATTACACTTAGCGAATATTTTGGTTTCAATTTCGTTTCGGATCGATCCCGTTTTATTGGGTCGATTAATTTTGACAAGTAAATCTCATTTCGAATCGAATGGAAACTACTTTATTCAATAAATTTGAATCTCAATCAACCAAAATTCAAACATTAAACGAACAAATAGGAAATCCATCAACAACAATAATAATAAGGTTTCTGATCATAAATTGAAGCTTCAATTAAGGTAAGATAGACAAGCAGTCACGACCACGTTCAGCGTTCCACCTGAAAAGAATTCACAAGTGAATTTGATCAGATGTCTTGCATCAAATAAAACGTTTTTCAGTTCTATAAGTGTGGTAAACGAGGTGTACCTATTAGGGCACACTAATCAACGGTGGTTTGCACCGAACCATCGTTTAGACTTTTTATTGCTGGGTTTAGCCAAGCATTTCCGAAGACCGTCGAATCTGTCATCGGTTGTCACAGGTTCTTTGAAGGTGGTTCCTTCCTCATGGTTGGCCTCGTACAGATCTACGATCGTCTTAATCTATGTGATCAGACGTGTAAGTCGATTATCGTCAGCAAACAATGATAGAGGAAATATCTTCATTACTTTCCGATCTCTTGTCCATACGTCTACTTCGTCAGCGGGATCATGAGCGGTTATAACACCGTCATCACTGCATAGAATACTATAGTATTCTGCCATAAGATCTTTAGCTTCAACAGCCTTTCCTTCACCGTAGAGGAGGCGAATGGCACACCAAAGATGCAATGCGCTACTCTCCATAAACTCCTCATCTACTTCAACTGACAATTTCGAGTAAATCAATTCTCGTGCTGTCTGATCGTTCCTCAACCTTTTCTTGCTGTTGTAGTGGTATGGCTTTCCATATTCATCTGTCTCGATCCTTGTTGCTTTCGGATTGATTCGCTCATCAACATCCACAACAATGAGGAGATCCTCAACATTGTCTTTCCATTCATCATAATTCATACCGTCCTGATTGCGAGGTTCATAGAAGCGTATAAGAGTTCACATTACCGTCAGATCAGTCTCTTAAAATGATTGCGACCCAGCATGAAAACTAACACATTGATAATAATGCATAATCAGGGAGAGAATAACATTTTGAGAAATAATTGCATACATCGGATATCTATTAAGATGGAATACGACAAATAATGATTCATCAGCCATCTAAACCAACCGACCGTCAGTAAACCGGGGGAAGGGTGTTCATGAAAGAGTTCACATTACCGTCAGATCAGTCTCTTAAAATGGTTTTAATCGCAAATTACCAGAACGGAAACTTTGAAATAAGCATACATGATCATGCTTTCCCAAGGCCTTTTTGTATTTGAAAAATGTTCCGATGAACTTACGCATGCATATACAATTCTATTCAAAAGTAAATTATCATAGCAAGCCAAATTCATCAACCAAACCACACATCATGCATACGCGTCATGCGTCTAATGTTCCGAGGAACTCATGTTAGCACATATATAATTCTACTTTCTAAGTAAACTATCACATGCAGCTACATCCTCAACATTCAAGCATACGTGTTATACATGAAATTTCTACATCAAAACATGCATATTTGGCGACTGGGTTTTGTTTTGAATTTTTTTTTTAAATATTAGGGGCTGAATTTCTATTCATGCTTACATTTAATCATTCGTGTTTCTAGACATGAATCCTAGGCAATTGCAACCATCACAGCATGTCTGTCCTAGTGCGCATACCATATATTTATTCAGGGCTCTGCTCCCAACATCCAGCTAGCTTGACATAGCCAAGACAACAGTTCTAATAAATATATGTGACAAAAAGTAAACAATTGCAATTCAGTCCTCTAAATAATCCAGTCCCTAAATCATGCATTTCCGAGATCCATCCCCATAATCGAAACTAGGCATTAAGGTTTAATCAAAACATGAATTTTTTAAATATTCGAGCACTGTGTAGACGATTTAAATTTTGAAAACAATTGAATTTTAAAAATTGACCATCCTATTTAATTAATTGACTTGAATTCGATTTCGATTTCGAAAATCCGGTTCGGTTCAGTCAATTTCGGTCCAGTTCGGTTTGGGTCCAGTAAATCTGATTCGGTTCGGTCCGGTTTTATTTCAAAAATCTGGTTCGGTCCGAACTGGTCCAATAAAATTGGGTTCAGTTCGGTTCAACACAAAACCGGTTCGGATAGGTCCACTTAGTTCCCCCGGTTCGATCTAACCCGGCTAGGTCGAACCAACTAAGAAAATCTGGTTTGGTTTTAATCCTATCCGGTTTTGCAAATTGGGCCGGCCTATTAAACCCATAGGGTTGGGCCGAAATAATCCGGTGGGCTAAGTAAGGTTTTAAAGTCCACTAAAAACTTAACTTAGCCTCCAAGAAATATTAATTATGTAAAATAATTTCCGATATTGCATATATATATATATATATATAAATTTCGGTCACAACATATATATATATATATATATATATATATATATATATATATATATATATATATATATATATATATATATATATATATATATATATATATATATATATATATATTGTCAATATCTTTAATATGGAAATAAATATACTGACAATATATTTTCTTAATCTTTTAGGTAACTAAGTCTATCAATAATATATTTATCCCTATAAATTAGCTATATATATATTGATAGTTATATATATATATATATATATATATATTTTCTATATATTAATGAGAACCTATCCATATATTTCCAATTATAGATATATTATCACCTTTAATAAAAATTAAAATATGGTAAACAATATTACTAACATATTTCGGCCGAAACTTACAAACTTGGGGCCTAAGAAATTTAAAAACTTTACCTTGTTAATTCACCTAGGGTTCGGCCGAAACACATAATTTGAGATAAGTGGTCAAATTTCTGTAAGCATACGGTGATAGGCGCCGTAAATGGTATCCCATTATATGTATAGGTTACCTACGTAAATTAGGTATATGTCACTTTGGGCCAGGCCCAAATCCCAATTGACATGAGAGGCCCAAAATTGGGCCTCCCTATAATAGATGGCCGGCCGAAACCCTAGGAAGTGGTAAAGTGGACTTTTGTCCACTTTACTCCTCCTATATATATAGGGAGTTATGGGTTTAATTAAGGTTAATCACAATTCTCTTTAAGTGATTTTTTGAGAGAAAACCCTCCCTCAGAAACACCTTTATTCGGCCGAACCTATCGTCACCAAATGGTGTGCCAATTTGCTTTCTAGCAAACACTTCAAAGATCTGTCCCCTGCCAAGAATCGATTAGAGGCTTTGCTGTGGAGAACATACCACGTAGGGCTTCCTTAACCAGAACCCCTACGGGTGCCGACCGGAGGATTGTTAACTCCCTGCAGGAAGGATCTTGGGACTACGGACAACGTTTGAGGAATGTGCGAATCTTCCGCTGCGTAATTTCGATTACTAGCCTGTACCATGATTTAGTATCCGTAGTAATTACTCCCCGTAATATAACAGTGGTATCAGAGCCTGTGTTAGGAGTTCATGATTTTGATAAATTGATGTTCTTGAAATTTAAAATTGAAACTGAAAATTTTAAAAGAAAATTTTAAATTTTCGCTTTTTTTGGGTTGTTGGTAAAACTGAAATGTTCATGATGTTATTAGTTAATTTGATATTCATGATCTTCAAGAACAACATGACTTTTATCAAAATCAAACATTGGATTGTAGATCTTATTAAAATTTGATCTTGAAATTTGACCACTTGTTCCCAATTTGGTGTTGGTGCCGAAATTTTAATGAATTTACAAGGTAAAATTTTTAATTTCTTAGTCTCCAAGCAAACAAATTTTGGCCACTATTATTAAATTATATTGTTTACCATATTTTTATTTTTATTTTAGGTAACAATATATCTATAATTGGGAACATTATGATAGATTCACATTAATATATAGAAATATATATAACTATCAATATATCTAAATATATAAATAGGTTAAAGATATTATTGATAGATTTTAGTTACCTAAAAGATTGAGAAAATATATTGTTAATATATGTTTCCCTATTTAAGATATTGACAATAAATAAAATATATATATTTATATGTGGGTAGCCGAACATTTACATATATATATATATATATATATATATTGTTGATTGATTTAATCTTAGAGATAGAATCTTGGCAATAAATATATATATATGTTTACATGTTGGCCGAAATATATGTATATATATTTAATATTGGAAATTATTTTATATAGTTAATGTTACTTGGTGGCTAAGTTAAATAATTTTTTTTGGACTTTAAAACCCCACTTGGGCCACAAGTAAACATTTCGGCCTAACCTTTTAAATTTTAATTATTGGGCCGGTCCAATATGTCAAACCGGGACGAATTTCAATTGAACCGGGTTTTCTCAATCGGTTCGACCTAATCGGGTCGGATCGGGGTAACTAAGTGGATCTAACTAAACCAGTTTTGTGTGTTGAACCGAACCCTATTTTTATTTGGACTGGCTCGGACAGAACCGGGTTTTAAAATTAAAACAGCACCGAACCGGACCCGAACCGGATCTTCTGGACCAAACCTAACTGAACCAAATCGGACTGAAATTGACTGAACCGAACCGTATTTTAAAAACCGAATTCAATTCAATTAAAATAGGGAAGTCAAGTTTTAAAATCCAAATGTTTTGAACCTAAAATGGCCTACACAGTGCTCAAGGGTTTAATTTTATTTACATAACGGTAGAACCTATATGCCTTGTTTCGATTATGGGGATGGATGTCGGAGATACATGTTTTTGGGACTGGTATAATTAGTGGGCTGAATTGTAATTGTTTATTATTCAATATATATATATATGCATGATTAGAAATGTTGTCTTGACTGAGTCAAGCTAGCTGGATATTGCATATTAGGGGATGAGCCCTAGTTAAATATATGGAATGCGCACTAGGATAGACATGCTGTGATGGTTGAAAATGCCTAGGATTCATATCTAGAATAGTGCGTGATTGAATATAAAAATGAATTGAAAATCAGCCCCTAATGTTTGACACGTATGCTAGACTGTTGAGGATGTAGTTGCATTTGATAATTTACTTGGAAGTAGAATTATATATGCAAGCATGAGTTCCTCGGAACATTAGACGCATGACGCGTAAGCATGATGTTAGACTACGAGGAGTAATCACTACGGATACTAAATCATGGTACATGCTATTAATCGAAATTACGCAGAGGAAGATTCGCACATACCTCAAATGTGATCCGTAGTCCCAAGATCCTTCTGCAGGGAGTTCACGGTCCCCCGGACGGCACCTGTAGAGGTTCTGGTGAAGGAATCCCTACGTGGTATAGTCTCCACACCAAAGCCTCTGATCGATTCTTGGAAAGGGGACAAATCTCTTGTTTGCTTAGAAAGAAAATTGGCACACCTTGGGTGAGGAGTAAGGTTCGGCCGAAACACTTGGTGAAGGGGGGGAAGGGTTTTTCTCTCTAAAACACACTAATGAGGGAATCGTGATTAACCCTAAAAAACCTCTAACACCATGTATTTAAAGGAGGAGCAAAGTGGACAAAAGTCCACTTTGCCCACTCCTAATATTCAGCCGGCCACTATGCATAGGGAGCTGTCACAGGGGTCAAAATATGCCTAGATTTTTCGTCTAAGTATGGATCCCTGCTGGCGTGATTGCACCTTCAACCACCAGCCAAAACAGAACACGAACGCGACTAGTAACGCTTCCAACGGCTAATCACGAACAACAACTCCACAAAGATTGCAGCGAACACAATAATATCGAAGGGACAAAGTAGAAGAACCAGAAAACACAATAGAACTCTTATGAACACTTGCCTTTATTGATAGATAAAGGCTGAGACGCCCGGTTTACAAAGACGACTCTCACAATCACTCTCGCAGCTTTGCGATATCACAATTACTCACAGATTTGCACTCCCAAGTCACTCACCCAATTCTCACGAATTTATCACTCAATCTAAGGTGTCTTAGCATGCCTAAAACGCAGGGGGAGCAGCTCCTTTTATAGCACAAGGGCTGCCACAAATCCCTCCTAGATATAGATAGATATCTACATCTAAATCCTATCAAGTAGATATATATATTCAGCCATATCTTTTCCTATATCTATTCTCCCATAAATATAGCTATATTTAGCTTAGGATGTATATTTATAACATATATATATATCCATAGCATACAATTTAACCAAACATATATATCTATATCACAATATATACCTCTTGGAGATATATTTTCAGCATAGGACTGGATCTGCACAACTTGGGCTATCTAGGGCTATCTTGGGCGGATTTGATCTTGCTTGGGGCTATGACTTCAGATTAGAACGGCTAAGGAGTGTAACTTGGCGTCCAAGAAAGCTCCTAAGTCGGTTTGGGGCGGATTCCCTTCAATTGCCCACACAAGGACACTAGTCCTTAGTCACTAGGCTCTCCTTTTGTCTTGGGGCAGCTTGTGCTTTCATAAGGACAAAGTCCTACCTTGGGGCAGCCATCAAGAATGTTTCTTGCACTCCAAGATTGCATCTTGATCACTCACACACGAACTCCCCATCCTTGGACACGCATTCTTCATCCTCCACTTCACTATGGACACTAGACAAGTCATTGCGCGAGGTACCGTTGATGCACTATGAATGCATTTGCTGTGATACTTACCGAGCACTTGTTCGAGCACGGACTAAGGCACACACACTTCCATCACTTCATTGGGACATCCTTACTTGAAACATCAAACCCCATTCATTGTCTTCACCCCTAAGTTAACACAAATCCTTCACGAAAACACATGCACGTTGCTACGATTCCATCTTTTCGTCCGCCAATCGCTTGTTGGACTTGGGAAGCACGTCTATCATAGCCAAATAAGTGCTTCCCAATATGTTAGACCTTCAGGGGTCTAACACATAGGGAGGACCAATTTTGGGCCTCTCATGTCAATTGGGATTTGGGTCTGGCCCAATTACTCTAATGTGACATGTACCTAATTTTCTTAGGTAAACTCTACATATTATGGGCTACCAATTACGGCGCCCATCACCATATGCTTACAGCTCCTACTCACCGGAATGGGAGGGTTCCTGTTAATGTATTGTCGTCCAAATCTGCATCAACATTTCACTCCTTCGATCTGCTCCTTGTTTCCGAATGGTTCATACGAGGTTTGTCGTGCGACCGGCGGATACGACGGGCATCGTGCTACTCATCTGTTAGGAGTATTGTAGTGCCCGCGGAACGTTGATTCCCTTTTATCCAATCAACCTGTTATAAACAATATTTATATTGTACCGCGTTGTATCCTAGGTCAACTGTTAATTCTCCTTTTGCCTAGTTTTCACATAGGAACACTTCTCCAAGGAATCCGTACAAGTATTCACAACCTTCAACTAATATCCGGTTGGTGGCCACCTAGTGAATACAAGAATCGGTGAATTACAGGTGAACTTGACCATCCCCATCGCTCATATCCTTAGTCAGACCCAACCGGTTTCCAAAGACGTGGTCACTGGGCCTTTTTGTTCAGTACTACGCTCGTATGCTGGGAAGCGAGCATTGGGCCTAACCTTAGATATGAGTTCTGAGTCCGTGAGGATACTTTAGGTGCCTCTTCATAAGTTTCCTGGGATCAATCACACGCTCGAGGTGAAGAAGTTTGCGCCCGCCAGAATCATGAGGATTCCTTCCTAGCAAAACCAAGTTGTGACCCCGTGGTCGTACGTGGCACACGTAGTATGAAGCACGCGTGGACAGCATACCTGAACCTTTTTGGTTGACAGGAAAAGGATATGTCAATCATGCTATCATAGATTCTCATCTGCCTATAATGTGATTTAATGACGAACTAAGTTCATCACGGCGATATGCAAAACGAAGACCATGTCGAGTTACTTTGAAACTAGATAATCATCTTGCTTAATCAGGTTTATCCCCCTGACTCTTAGCCAGTCTTGCTTGGTAGAGACCTCCCTCCATCGCAAGACGACCGTAACGGTGTGACAAGGTAAGGCCCACATTCGACATAGTTTTGGCAGAGGATTGCTTCCTCCTACGGCTTAGTTTATAGACCGTAAATCTGATTTAATCAAAACATTATGACGTCGATTGATCATAAACTCAGTTGCAATTCTTTCGCTTATAAAATGTAACTTTCTAATATCAAAATTTTATCACAGATACACGCTATTTCTAAACCCTACGCAATCCAAGCAGTTTTACATACTTTTCGAATAAGTCCCTGCGTAGTGGTTTTGTTAATGGGTCCGCTACCATGTTATTGGTGGACAAGTATTCCATAGTGATTATATTGACTACTACCATTAAAATTTAGCATGAAATTATTTCTCATCAATGTGTTTGGTCTTACTATGGTTCTTCGGATTCTTAACTGCCGCAATGGCTGCTTGACTGTCAGAGAAAACCTTTACAGGTTTATTCTCGACATCGCCACAACGCAGCGCAGTTAGAAGACTTTTGAGCCCGACTGCTTCCTGTGCATTCTTAGAGAGAGCTATGAATTATGATTCCATCGTGGACAACGCGACATTTGTTTGCTTCTTGGTCGTCCATGAACCGGCGGCATTAGCAAGGAGGAATGCTCCTCCTATGGTGGACTTACGATCATCCGGATCGCCACCATGGTCGGCGTCAATGTGATCGGTCAATTCTAACTTCCTGCCCTCAGTTCGTAGTCGGCAGTACCTTTTCAGATAACGAGTTATTCGTTTTATAGTCTTTAAATATTGATGGCCAGGATCTGATAGGAAACGTGCTACTAGGCCTACGGCGTAACAGATATCCAGACTGGTGCATTACATGGCGTAGAACAAACTACCGACCATGCTAAAACATCTAGCACCCTTTATCTATTTATACTCTGCCAGCTTCTTGGGGTCGTCACGTTTTGACAGTGCGCACCCAAACAACATTGGCGTTTCCACGGATTTTGGCATCCTATAATATGAATCTTTTCAACAATTTGTTGATATAAGCTTCTTGAGATAGACATGATTTCCGGGTAGCCCGATCTCTGGCAGTCTCAATTCCTATGATATACATGGCCTCTCCAATGTCCTTCATATCAAATACAGATGCCAACCAGGCTTATTCATAAATCTCATGTCGTTTACAGCAATAAGTATGTTGTCCACGCATAAGGTTAAGATGACATACTTAGACCTGGAGGTTTTATAATACATGCATGGATCCTTGTGATAAACTCACAGATCCGTTTCCTACGATTTCCTCGTGGAATGTGCGGTACCATTGCCGTGACGACCATTTAAGACCGTAGATGGATCTTTGGAGTTTACATACTTTACGTTCGTTACCAGAGGTAATGAAACCCTCTAGGTTTCTCCATGTAGATCTCTTCCTCTGGGTTTCCGAGGAGGGATGCAGTCTTAATACCTACTCGGTGCAGTTCGAAATCGAGACCTGCGACCAGAACCATAAATGGCCTTCCACCGTGTTCTTACGCACATGTGGGGAGTATGTTTTGTCAAAGTCCATTCCGTGAAGTTAGGTATAGCCTTTCGCAACAAGTCGTCTTTTAAAACGTCCGACTTTTCCATCAGTGATTAACCCTTTTCCAGATCCATCTCATCCTCACGCTCCTGTGGTTAACAGGTAAATCAACAAAGACTATAATGACTTTCATTTAGGCGATCTTTCTCGTTTTATTATTTTCCTCTATTTATCCGCTTGAGGTCATTTCATTGCTTGTTAAACCGTTTCTGGTTTGTCTACAGATGTCAGAGTGAGGTTATCACCCTTATTACTGGGATATTTCTTTGAAAAAGTTCGATGCCTTCAATCGTATCTAGGCTCGTCAATCCCATCTTGAGTCTGAACGACACTCCCACTCGGAATAATGCTTCTTTTCGGAGCATGACTCCCACTGGGAATAAGAGCAGTGCTGGAACCTTGACCTACAACTTCCCTTTAACGACCTCTCGGCCTCGGGATTTTATCTCCGAGATTGAATTCCTTGATCACTAGGACCTGGAACCGAGTCTGGTCGGATTACTCCCACTTGAATCAATGGGTATCGATGGAGGATGTGGTGTTATTGGATTATTTTCATCCAGCGATTCAGCATCCATCATTAATATCATGTTCAACTTGATTCGTCCTATCGGCAACAGTGATTTTCGTGTGGTAGAGGGTGTAATCCTCCCACTGGATTTATTATGACAATGTTTCTATTATCATTTACCATGTCATTCAGTTGGGTTGCCGGTTCAAATCTTTCTCCCACTCGAATTAAGTGGGACCTGAATTTCAATGATATCCTGCATCTTTTAATCAAGATTATATATGTTTAAATTCCCATGCATTGAAAGTTCGTCCTCAAGAAGTGTAATGTATCACGTTCGACCATGCTACCATTTTCCAAGCTATAAACATGTATGTTCAAAGAGTAGTCATCGTACTCTTGGTCCAAATACTTGTTTTAATGCGCCATTTTAATGTCGCATGATGATATGATTTAACTCATTATCATTGTTTATCTTCATGGTGCAGTGTCGTTAACCGATTTTATTGGAACAAAGTCTTACATAAATGTGAGTAATCTTTCTCTCATCCCTGAGGGATCGTATGATAGATTAACTCTAAAATTATGAGATTCAAACTTTGCTATATGAAGTGGTGTGAAATGAATGCCAAGTCTGACTTTCGTTCAAGGATAGTAGAAGAGATATTATTTAACCGAATTCATTCTTCTTTGTTTGCAAACTTATTTCAGAGATTTTATCCCATCTCCGAACTGAGCGTTTAGGTTTTCACCTTGTGCATCAGTTGATACTTTTACAAGGTCGGGATAGCTTTTGAAGCATACTTCATTCCGAAAGGGATGCAAACAAAAATTCAACATTTATTCATCAAAGAACTTCATTATTAAATTTGTACTTTGAAACGATGCGTTTCGTCTTTCGAGGTCCACATGTACGCTATAAGGCGTTATTTACCAAGGTTTAACCCTAAGGTAAAATTGTTTCGTTTCCAAATTTAATCCAATTTTAATTTAATTGGTTTCGTACATTATTACTAATTATTTCATTTAATAGAGTGCTAATTGATGGATATATGTCCAAATTCGGGTTCGTATTTATATTTCGGGCCTTGTAAACACGTCAAAAATAACATTACGGTTTAGAAAACATCTCCTAAGGGTCAAAACGGTCCGGAAGCGCGGTACACACGTCCGGACCGGACGTCCGGATTGCATTGCAACCCGAATGTCCGGTTTGCTTGCAATCCGGACATCCGGATGCCGGGTTGCAGCAATCCGGACCTCGCCGAATTGCCCAAATTCGACGAGTTCCGGATTGCTCTTTGGGTACTACGCGTACCCCCTGATTACCGTTACATGTAGAGAAGTCGAGTTCGTGCATTGCCAATATGGATGACGGTTACCGCTTTCCTTTGAACCGTCATCAAACCGCTTCAAAACCGGGTCCGGTCCCAAGGTAGCCTATAAATAGGAGACCTTGGCCACCCATTTTCACACATCCTCTCATTTGCCTAACTTTGGCATTTTGAGCTCTGACTTCTCTCTAGAAATATTTTCTCTCTCTAGAATTATCTTTCTCCCTTTAGCCCAATCGTGACTTAAGCATCGGAGAGGGCTCCACTAGCACCACCCCCCCTCTCCGTGCTAGGCCCCTTGTGCAGGAACGGGCCCCGCAGCTAAGATGTGGAAGAGATATAGGAGTAAGATATGCCCAGACGCTAAGACTTGTGCCCAGACAGCCGTTTCCTGAGACACAGGCTTTTCCTGAGATACAGACTTTTCCTGAGACACAGACTTTTCCTGAGACTCAGACTTTTCCTGAGATACAGCATTAAACCGAACACTCGTCACCAGCATTAGGCGAATACCTCTTCCAGGCGAAGGGTGTCAGCCCAAAAACCCGAACAATCCAATCAGACAAACACGTCCATCCGACCCATTTCAACCAGGACGCAACATTTGGCTCCGTCTCCGTGATTCGAACAAAAAGCTATCATACCGCAAAGACATGACGAGTAATCGCAACCCTCCCGAAGAGGTTAACGCAAGAAATGCAATGACAAGGCCTGGACGTTCTAAGAAGTCTCCGACAAGCAAAAGAGCAGGAGGTTAGAAGCCAGCTGGAAGCCAGCTGGGACCTTCCCACATACCGAGAGCTACTTCCGTAGCTTCATCCATGCCAACCGAGGATGTGCCCAACGCACAGCACAACCACCAAGAACCAAATGACGAGCATCGTTCACCCCCACCTGGTTTTGAGCCAGAGATGCATGATGATGATGAATTTCAGGCAGAAACGCCGCAAGGCGAACAACAAGGAACGGGAGCAAACCCGATGCCTTCGGTTAATCCAGCAATGATGGCTGCGCTGGAAGAATTGCTCGCATTCCGCGAGTCATTGGAAAATCAGGGATATGTGGCCCAACCACCTCCAACCGCCCAGGAACACGCTGCGCCGACAAGAGAAATGTCGCAAGACACTACCCGCCAAGGCGGTCCATTCCAGAACAGGGACCAACATGCAGAAAATGCTTTCCAACATACAAGATATGAAGCCGCACGTTCATACACTTCGTCCCAAGGAGCCCGTCATTGGAGGAATGCAGGAGACTTTGACGCTGAAAGCGAGAATTCATACGAGCAAGAAGTGTACGTTGCAAAGACAATGCACAAGACCAATGACACCAACTTGGAGTATGTCGACATAAAGGATGCCGCCTTTGAAGATGTCATTGATTTTTCATCAAAGGACAAGGAGCACGTTGCATACCATGGCGCCTTGCCCACAACCACGCAGAAGCCAATAAGAAGACAACTTGGATCCTTCCACATCCCTGTTGCCACATCCAATGCTTTCTTCACGCCAATAAGAAATGCATCCTTCGCACAATGCGACCAAGGAGTCCTCCAATACAAAGGTGTCAACCCACCACCACCTGTCACTCCTACCATGATGACCGCACTCGAAGAATTGCTTGCATTCCAAAAGATGTTACCGAACCAAGGATACGCCCTGCCATCACCACCTCTGCCTCCAATCAACGGACAAGTCGAGGCGACAGGAACAAAGTCTCGAGTCACAAGTCATCAAGACACACTGCACCAAAGAATAGAGGGGCAATGCACGGAAAGTACCTTCCAGTACCAACAACCAAGGCAAGGAGCTGCACGCTCATGCAACCCGAACGTGATAGCACAATACCAAAAAGAGGCATGGAAACAACCTCCAAAGCAGAATCAAACAAAACCGCCCTCAAGCGGTCAGCAAGGAAGAAATTGGCAGCCTCAGCCGAAAAGGCCTTTTCAAGGAGATTTCCAGAAACCAAGAGAAGTAAACCTCGCTGACAGCATTCCATTGAATGCGCCGCTATCCGTAATATTGAAGGAAATGAAGGATGCGAACATCTGGAAAGAGCCGAACAATTTCAGAAAAGGTCCCCTGGGGAAAGATAAAGACAAGTGGTGTGAAAACCACGAGGTCTCTAGCCACGAAACGGACAGCTGTGTCAGCCTACGTTCCCGCATTAACAGCTTCGTCCTCAAGGCGACAGCCCCCCAAAGAAGACTCAAGCAGAGTCATCAAAAATACACAAGGAAGGTCCTTCCACAAGGACAAGCCAAGACGATGCTGACATCTGTCACAAGGAGGGACGAGAAAAACCTGTTAGTGACGATGACGTCCCAATCACGGGACTGACAACAAGAACCTTGAAGGCAATAATTGAAAAAGAGATACACGTTTCCTGGGAAAAAAGACAACCGCAACTAAAGAGGCCGTTCCAGTCAGACGCCCAAAGGCTCAAAGAGACCAATCTCGCCATATGTGTTCCATTGAACACACCGCTGTCTGTCATCCTGAAAGAAATGAAAGAGACCAAGCTGTGGAAAAAGCCCTCTAAATTCCGCAAGGGCCCATTGGGAAAAGATGAAAGCAAATGGTGTGAAAATCACGAATTGTATGGCCATGAGACGGACAGCTGTGTCAGCTTAAGATTCCACGTAAACAGCTTCATCTTAAAAGGAGAAATGAAGAAGTATATCGACCAAGGCAATAAGCATCAAAAGAAGTCTCATGTGAAGTCTTCAGAAAAAGGCAAGGGAAAAGAAAAGGCGAATGATAATCCACCTATCGCCAAACGCCGTAAAAACAACGTCACTTATGGAACCAATTATGACGACTTATACAATCCTTGGAGTTTGAAGGTGGAAGAAACAAATTTCAAACTCCCGGAAAACAAACTTCACCGCCCACTTGAGCCAACGACTGCCTTCCTAGGCAAGAATGTTGAAGAACAACGCAAGCAACGTAAAACAGGGGCGCATGACATCAACATTTGTTCATCCCCAAAGGCGGAGATTGAAGAGCTCAACACAGTAGATGCACTGAGGAACTATATGGCAGAGTCAACTTGCCAACAAATCACCCATGAAGACTTCAAACACATCAACAATCCCTTTATCTCCTTTTTCGCATATCTACTTTAAGTCTTTTTAGATTAAGTACAACTTATGCTTATTAGCCTTAGTACTTTTCAAAAGAAGTGATCAGTAGACGCCTTCTTGTAATCCGTTGTACGAACTCAAAATATCTAATGAAGGTTAAATCTGCTTTCGTAGGTACATTATTATATGATGCATACTACCTTGGAATAACGCCAAGTAACAACTACGCACATATTAATGGCGTCAACAACACAAGCTATTGCACTATGGACAACAAGCGGCTTCAGTCATACAACATCCCCAATGCAACGGAGCCTCAAGCATTCTATACGCACAAGACTAAAAATCGTGTTGCAATAATAAATAAGGTGTGGGCATTACCCAAGCGAAAACGTCATCAACATTGTGGAAGAAAGGAATTCGGGATACGCTCATATGTTATACGCACACCTGCGCCAAACCCATCACGAGAAAAGAGTTAGAAAATTATTTCCAACATCCAGCAAGTTTACCTTTGTTAAGACAAACAATAGCGCAATCCCCGTCATTGATGAAAACCCAGGGGCAGATCATGCACTGTCAGAAGATGAAGCAATAAAAACCATCAGGAAACAGCGGTACGACTGCCAAGCGACTTGGGGGGCACCAAGCTGACAAGTGCTCGACATTCCACCGAAGTGAAGAAACGAATAATTACAAGAACACGCGGTACCTTTCTTCTAAGAAGAAACACCAAGCAATGATCATATATAGGCATGTACATCATGCTAAGGAGGCATCAACGCATATCAACTAGAGGACGCATACAATGATGCATAGTCGCTGTTCATACATACATATTCACAACCACATATAGCGGGTGATACTTGGAAAAGCTACGCTCCCAACATATACGCACATGTCATGATCCACACCTGTCGCGTCCGCACTCAGGGAAGTTTCCTACACAAACAATGAATCCTCGTATCAGATTCCTTTACTTTATTTATTATATGCATTACTAAAAATAAAATTTCACGACTCCATATTTTTGCAAACTGATGGGTTCGAGTACAGCCGTCAGGCCTTTTAACGGCGAGGACACGGCAAACAGGCCCACCAGGCCCAGAGGAAAGGTCAAGATGACTTTTGAGAAGGGTCCCGACGAAGGGAGTCCCGACAGAGCAAAGGTCCCGACAGAGTCGGTCCCGACAGTTGAGCTAGAAGCTCCCGATGAGAAGCCTTTAAGTAGGCCCCGATGATGAATCCCTGAGAATGATAGGCCCTGTCACGATGACGAGGGGCCCCGAGCGGTGACACAACGAGACAACTCTGGAGTCCCCGACGGGAGTTGGGACTCAGTATCAGAGGATAAGGCCAAGATATGCGGGGCATGGCCGTGATACGCGGAACGTGGTTAAGATACACGGAGCGTGGCCGAGATACGCGGGGCATGGCTAAGATACGCGAGATCATGGTCTAGATAGACGGGATCACGTCCAAGATATGCGGGATACGGGCTAACCACCCCTAACGGTTCACCAGGTACCTGAGGCATCTCTCTGCCTATAAAAGGGCAGGAGATCACCTCAGAAAGACTTACGTTGAGTTGAATACACTTTGATATCTGTTGCTTGCCAGTCAGACGAAGTACTCATTTAAGCATCAGAGAGGGATTCTGGGTCACCGCCCGGTCTATCCCCTCTTGCAGGATTGCGTGGAGCAAAGGAGCTAGGATTGCCGTCAAGATCCATACCGGAGTTCCACCGTGATCCAACATTGGCGCCGTCTGTGGGAATCAAACAAAAAGCTGATATGCCTTCTACTCGATCGATGGCGGCTGGCAAGAACAGAAGGCAGGGACAATCCGGTGGTTCCCGCCACCCCACTGCAACGAATCTGGATTCAGTACCAGAACAGGAGGAAAACCAGAACCATCCCCCGGCTGAGCTCTCCCAGACAGGGGGGCACAATGGATCGCATCCCGAAAATATTGCCCCTCAACACCAGGGCAACAGGGGGCAGGAGGCTCCCCCAGCTGCGGACTTGACGAGGGCCGTGGCGGAAGCCATGCCCCTGTTCCTGGCAGCTGTAGAGGCTCTCTTGGATGGAAGAGAGGCTGCAAGGAGGCAGGAAGAGATGCCCCCGTTGGAGGAAGCGACCCTGCCGACAGAGGGTCGGAATGCACAAGAAGTCCTACCCCGAGGCCAGGACGGAGGTAAGGTAACCGGTCAGCCGGAGAGGTTCGTGGTTGATGGGCCAGGACCAGTACAGCACAGGACCATTCCCCTGAATGGTCCCATCACTCCCGACCAGGTGGTAAAGATCGTGAACATCTGTATGGGAGAACAGAAGCCGCTGGTATCGGAGCTGAGGGATCGATCCACTCATCCCTTCGTTCCCCGACTAATAGACACCCTCGCCCCGCCCGGGCTGGGTATCCCCGAGATTAAGGAATATGATGGCGAAGGAGATCCAGTCCGTCATGTCTAGAAGCATCTTATGGCTTGTCTGGGTAGAGCCCCGACAGAGGATATCGTGTGTACACTGTTCCCAAACACACTTGGAGAAAGAGCCCTGACCTGGTTCTTTAGTCTGCCCCCAGGCTGCATCACCTGTTGGGCGGACATGCACGACCGTTTCATTCGACAGTACCAGGGTCGTCGACGTCTGCTGAAAAGTGTGAGGTCCCTCACCCAGGTGGTCCAGAGGCCCGACGAATCGCTGGCGCATTACTACCAGCGGTACACGGCCAGTGTGGCGGAGATAGACGAGGAGATCTCGGAGGGCGAAACAATTCGTACCTTCATTCGGAACCTGACGGCCCCCTATGGTTCCGACCGGATGCACAGCGTGGCTGAGAAAGCTGTGTGGAATATGGAAGCATTACAGAAGAGAGTGAAGCGGCAGATCGATGTCCAGGAGTCAAAGATAGCCGCGGGAGAACTGGAGCCCCCAAAGTCGAACAAAGGGAAGCAGTCGAGCAAGCCTTTCGACGATCGCAAGTCAAAGGGCAAACCTGAGGGCAGTCGGGACCGAGGTCGCTCTGGTCGGAAGGATGATAGACGTCCTCCAAGGAAGGATAAGAGGGAAGATCTCGACATTCCTCTCAACTGCTCCATGGCGGAAGTGCTGACAGTCATGGAACGACAAGGCATCTCCAGATACCCCCCGAAGAAAGATGGAGAATTCCTGGGGTCCCGCACAGATCGCTATTGTCGGTTTCACCGCGCAAATGGCCACGACACTAATCACTGTCGGGAGCTGAAGAAGGAGATCGAAAAGCAGATCCAGAAGGGGAAGCTCAAGGAATTTGTCAGGGACAAGCGGTGTCGATCCCGCTCTCGGTCCCGATCACGGTCTAGCTTCCGATCCCGCGATCGGTCCCCGAAGAAGAAGAGAACTGATCCAGAGTCATCCGGTGTTCGCAAAGAAAGACGAGTCATCAACGTGATTCATGGAGGATTTGCTGCTGGAGGTGATACCTCATCCGCTCGAGAGGTTTACGCGTCTAGGATTCCTACTGCGGTGGTGCTGGGTAAGAGGTCTCGATCTTGGACCTTGAAAGAAGAGATGGTGATCTCCTTCTCGTCGGAAGATCTCATAGGTGTGGAGACCCCGCACGACGATGCCTTAGTAGTAACTCTGGATGTAGGCGGGTTCGAGATGAAGAGAATTCTGATTGACGGAGGGAGCTCCTCCAACATTCTATTCATGGACGCGCTGGAAGCCATGGGGAAGACGAAGAAAGATCTGAAGGAGGCAAACTTCCCGATGGTCGGGTTCTCTGGCTCAACCTCCTATCCCCTAGGAGTAATCACCTTGCCAGTGGAGTTTGGTAGTGGGTGGAAATCAGAAAGGAGGAACGTGGAGTTTGTCGTGGTCGATTCCGCGGGGACCTACAACGCAATCATCGGGAGAACCACCATCAATCCCCTGATGGCGGTTGCCTCGACTGTGCACCAGAAAATGAAGTTCCCGACCGACCACGGGGTCGGAGAAGTCAAGGGCGATCAGGTGGCTTCCCGAAAATGCTATGTCAACGCCACCCGGAGGAGGAGGCGGGAGGCCATGACTTTCCTCCAGACAGATACAGATCCCAGAGAAGAGTTTGGGCGTCCCGCCCCCGTAGAAGATCTGAAAGAAGTCGAGATCGACAGACCCCAGAGGAAGGTGAAAATCGGGTCTGCTCTGACTGAGGAGACAGCCCAAAAATTGGTGGAGCTGTTGAAGGAGTTCAGGGAGCTGTTTGCCTGGTCCCCCAGCGATATGCCAGGAATCAGCCCCGACGTGATCGTGCACGAGCTGAAGATAGACCCCGCGATCAAGCCTATCACATAGAAAAGGCGTCCGATGGGCACGGATAAGAAGATCGCGATCCAGCAGGAGGTGGGCAGGTTGCTCGATGTTGGGTTCATTAAGGAGCTCCGATTCCAGACTTGGGTTGCCAACCCAGTGCTGGTGAAGAAGACTAACGGGAAGTGGCGAATGTGCGTGGACTTCCGCGACCTTAACAAGGCTTGTCCAAAGGATTGCTATCCACTCCCGAGGATCGACCAGCTGGTGGACGCCACATCGGGACATGAGCTGTTAAGTTTCATGGATGCGTATTCAGGCTACAACCAGATCAAGATGGCCAAAGAAGACGCCCCCCACACAGCGTTCTATGCAGACAGCGACATCTATCACTACGATGTCATGCCTTTCGGGTTGATCAATGCCGGGGCAACCTACCAGCGGATGG
This sequence comes from Clarkia xantiana subsp. parviflora, assembly GCA_036873135.1. Taxonomy (NCBI): domain Eukaryota; kingdom Viridiplantae; phylum Streptophyta; class Magnoliopsida; order Myrtales; family Onagraceae; genus Clarkia; species Clarkia xantiana. Next base: position 8,662,208 of record JAPTYO010000012.1, on the reverse strand, counting down.
TGAATAAGCTGTTTGGAGATATGCTGGGAGAAACCATGGAAGCCTACATGGATGATATGCTGGTGAAGTCCCGACAAGCCGAGGATCACGTGTACAACCTTACCATGGCATTTGAGCGGATGAGGCTCCATCAAGTTCGTCTGAACCCGACGAAATGCGCCTTCGGAGTCCACTCAGGGAAATTTTTGGGCTTCATGGTAAGCCAAAGAGGAATTGAAGTGAATCCTGAGAAGCTGAGGGCAATCGAGGAGATGCAGTCTCCGATCAACCATCGGGAGGTGCAAGTGTTGAATGGCCGACTAGCTGCAATGAATCGCTTCTTGTCCAAAGCCAGCGACCGATCAATGCCGTTTTTTGAAGTCTTGAGGGCCAACAAAAAATTCGAATGGACCGCCAAATGTGAAGAGGCGTTCCAAGCACTAAAGCAGCACCTTCGCACACTCCCGCCGCTAGCAAAACCGGTTCCAGGCGAGCCGCTCTTCCTTTATTTGGCTGTTTCTGAATTTGCCATTAGCTCTGTGTTAGTAAAGGTTGTCGAGGGTAATCAAGTCCCCGTCTATTATGTAAGCAAAGCATTTGCCAAATCCGAATTAAACTATCCCGCCGTTGAGAAGTACCTCTTTGCGTTGATAATTACTGCTCGGAAGCTAAGGCCATATTTCCACGCACACGAGATCATTGTGCTAACAAACCAGCCTTTAAAGCATTTTTTGAACCGACCGGATGCGTCGGGGAGACTGGTGAAGTGGGCAGTAGAGCTCAGTGAGTTTCGAATACACTTTGCTCCAAGAACGGCCATCAAGGGCCAGGCATTGGCGGACTTTATAGCAGAATCTACAGCCCCCGATCTAGAAGAAACGGGCCCTGTAGAGGGGGCAACCATGGAGGTCCCGACAGAAGAACAACCAGAGAGGGTAGAACAATCAGAACAGCCAAATAAGGAAAATACCTGGGAGATGTACACGGATGGCTCCGCGAGTTCAGACGGATCAGGAGCGGGCTTTTTGTTGATACCACCGGGTGAAGGTGAACCGCTCCGATACGCCCTGGCTTTAACATTCAAGGCCACAAACAACGAAGCGGAGTATGAAGCTCTTATCACGGGCCTAAAAATTGCTAAAGGCACTGGAATCGATCACTTGAGAGTAAAGTGTGACGCAGCTTTAATCGTGAACCAGGTGCAGGGGCGATACGAAGCAAGGAGTCCGATAATGAAAAAGTATCTACGAGAGGTACAAGCCCTAAAAGAGAGCTTCAAAAGCTTCGATATCGAGGCTATCCCGAGGGAAGAAAATGTAGAAGCAGATGCCTTGAGCAAATTTGCCCTGGGGGCACCCTTGGAAGAAAATCGGAAGGTGCACTTCCTGGAAAAGGTGATCTTATCAAACATCGACCCAACACAGGTGTGCGCCATTGAAGCGAGGTCAGAGGAGGAGCCAACTTGGATGACCCCGATAGTCGCGTATCTGACTACGGGGGCAGTCCCCGATGATAAGGTAGCAGCGGACAGGATATGTCGGATCGCGTCTAATTATGTGATGTTGGACAATCAGCTGTACAAGAAGGGCTGGTTCTCGACTCCGTACCTGAAGTGTGTAGCAGAACCCGACACCAACCGAATCCTGAAGGAAATGCATGAAGGGATCGCGGCTTGTCACGAAGGGGCCCGATCCATTATGAGAAAGGTGTTGAACTTGGGCTACTATTGGCCCACGATGAACAAAGAAGCAACGGCGTTGGTCCGATCATGCGACGCGTGCCAGAGGTACGCCCCGAGTATCGTGGCTCCGGCTGCCAACCTGACATCCATCAAGAGAGCTTGGCCCTTCGCGCAGTGGGGCATCGACTTGGTGGGACCTCTTCCACAAGCACAAGGACAATGTAAGTATTTACTTGTAGCTATCGATTATTTTTCGAAATGGATAGAGGCGAAGGCATTGGCCAGAACAACGGGGAACCAGATCGTCAAGTTCCTCCAAACCCACATCGTGTCCAGATACGGGATTCCTAAGGTGGTGATCAGCGAAAATGGCCCACCGTTTAACGGCTCTCAGGTGAGGGAGTATCTGGAAGAACTGAACATTGAGCATCGGACCGCCTCCGTACGCCATGCTCAGACTAATGGCCAGGTAGAGTCAGCCAACAAAATCGTGATGGATGGCCTGAAGAAGAGGGTCTATGCCTTGAAGGGCAAGTGGCTGAACGAACTGGAAAACGTGCTTTGGGCTGTTAGAACGACACCCAAACGATCGACAGGGGAGACTCCGTTTGGCCTCGTTTATGGCACGGAAGCTGTCGCCCCTGTGGAAGTAGCTGTGGCATCCCATCGGATGAGATATTACGAGCCCCTGACGAACGATGAAGTGAGACGTCTGGACTTGGACCTACTCGAAGAGAAGAGGCGGGAAGCCGACGAAGTCCAAGCACGAATGCGCTTAGCGACGGCCAGGTACTATAATCGGCGAGTGAAGTCCCGACAGTTCTTCGTCGGGGAGCTGGTTTGGCGTCGCAACGAATTCACCCTTTTGGATCGAATCAACAAGATGTCACCAAAATGGGAGGGACCTTATAAGGTCGTGGGGATGCCAGCTCCGAACGCATACAAGTTGGAAGACCTCGATGACAGAACGTTAAAGCATTCTTTCAGTGGCGAACACTTGAAGAAACACCATGCTTGAAGAAAGTCGCCTTAAGTGGTGCCCGATGAAGCCGCCTTAAGTGGTGCCCGATAAAGTCGCCTTAGGTGGTGCCCGATGTAAAATCGCCTTAAGTGGTGTATGCTATTTATCGTTTAATTCGATGTAAGCCAATCTTATGCCATCAATAAATAAAGAGGTTGCTTCCAAACAAGAGTTGTCCTTAGATTTATGTTAAGTGAGAAAGTCGCCTTCAGTGGTGCACGATGAAAGTCGCCTTCAGTGGTGCACGATGAAAGTCGCCTTCAGTGGTGCACGATGAAAGTCGCCTTCAGTGGTGCACGATGAAAGTCGCCTTCAGTGGTGCCCGATGAAAGTCGCCTTCAGTGGTGCCCGATGAAAGTCGCCTTCAGTGGTGCACGACGAAATTCGCCTTTAGTGGTGCACGATGTAAAGTCGCCTTCAGTGGTGCACGATTCTTAGATTTACTCTAAGTAACATAAATTCGTCTTAAGTGATGCCCGAGAAAAGACGCCTTAAGTGGTGCGCAATACTTAGATTTGTTCTAAGTATCCGAAAGTCACCTTAAGTGGTGCAAATTATTAAAAGCGTCGGAAAGGACGTACGAAAATTTCTTAAGTATCGAGGTTTCGACAGCTAAGAACTAAGTCGTCTTAAGTGATGCACTCGATGTTAAGTCGCCTTAAGTGGTGCAAGTTATCAAATCGTCAGGAAGGACGTATGAGAATTAAAGAAGTCATTGGAGAAGTGCAACAAAAGATCGGAATAAAAGAAGTCTGATATTGATAAAGGGCTCAAAGGCCCGACAACGACGCAAGAGAAGAAGGATACAAGGACTCTAAAAAGATAAAAGCATTTAAGCTTGGTCCTTGTCGGCAGCATCGGCAGCAGCTGGGTCCACTGGATTGACTTCGGGAGGATTGGCTATCGGGGCGTCCGCACTTGGAAGCTCAGAGGCGTCTTCGACAATTGCGGGGGTACTCCCCCCATCACTCTCCTCGGAAAGAGCAAAATACTTCTTCGCAAAGGGAGCGAGGGAAGGAGCCTTGTCGAAGTTGATGGCGTCCCCGTACTCCAGGTGGAGCTCCTCAACGGCGTTGAAGAGAGTGTTCTCCACCTCCGCGCCAAAGAACTTCATGGCATCAGCTTGGAAGCCCTCCGACCTCCGATAATCCTCCCGACCCTTGGCCTCCGCTTCAGCCAGCCGCGCAGGAAACCCCGCGATCAGCTCCTCCAAAGCTTTCTTCTCAAGGACCAGTTGGTCCTCGGCAGCCTTCTTCTCCTGGGTCAGCCGGTCCACGACTGCCCCCCGCTCCTGCCTCAAGAGCCCCTCGAAGTCCGCGACCTGCTGCTGGAGGTCCCGAATCCTCTGATTGAGGACAGCCAGCTCTTTGGCAAGCTTCCCTCGTGAAGACTGGGAGGCCTTGAGATCCGCCTGAAGCTGCTCGCGAACCCCTCGGTCCCGCTCCCGGGACTCATCATAGGCAATAACATACTCGATGAGCCGGTTGAAGTCCCCGAGCTCCTACAAACAAGAAGGAAAAGTGTTATAAGGACCAATGACCCGATTTATCATCAAGAGAAAGTAGCAAAGTCTCACCTCTATGCGACGCACAGCCATATCTCGAATATCTCGCTGCACAGGAGTCCGATTGAGGTGAATCGGATACCGCATAGTAGGCGGGATCGAACCCGCCAGCAGATGTAGGGCCAGCTCCTGGTCCCGCTCCCCTTGCGTAAGCGGGACTCCCTGAAGCGTCTGGATCGGAGTCCAGGGGGCATTCTCCTGAGAAGGTTCGAAGGGCTTGTAGAAGTTCCCATCAAGAGCAAGGGGAGAGACAGGACGAGGAATGGAAGGGCACGCCTCTGTCTCGGCCCGAACGGGGGAGGGGGTGAACTCGTGAATAGGCGATGGCTGCCGCTGCTGCGGAGAAGACGAAGGAGGCGGCCCCTGAGGGGTTGGTTTCAAGGGGGATTGTCCCGCCTTCCGACGCGGTTGAGGGGGATCAGCCCCGCCAGTCTCCTCGGAGGAGTCCAGAGTTTCCACCTGACGAAACTGTTCGCCAGTTGGAGCCTTCTCTCCAGCTGAGGAAGGCACCCCCGCTGGAGGAGGTACATCTGCGGAAGCTGCAGCACCTGAGGAAGCTCCCGAGCGACCTGCACCTGGAGGATGAAGAGCTTCAGAAAGGTAGTCAGGAAGTTCATCGGGGTTCTTACACCAAATGATACGTCGGGAGACGTATTGATCCTTCCCGCGGTAATGATAGTGGCCTGCCTTCAAGACTCGGGGAATTTCACCTCTAAGGATTCTTTTGACATCGGCAACGCGGGCTTCTTTGGTCGAGGAAATTAAATTCGACGGGACCATCCTCTTGTATGATTTAATAGCAAGTCGAAGTTGTTTACCTTCTTCAGCATTCTGGACATTGAAGAGTTGGTCCAGATCCACCCGCGGCCGCTTGGGCTGCTCCGCTGAAGGAGACCCCGACCTGGCAACAGCCTTCTTAGCGGACTTCCTCTTCCGCGAGGGGCGAACATCATCGGTCTCCCCCTGCTTAAGGAATAGATCGGTCAGCACAGATACCTTCTTGGCTGCAAACAATAAACGAAGAAAGGTTAGAAGTTTACCCAAGGGACCACGTTAAAAGGGCCGTCGAAGAGCTGCCCCCCAGAAACAATATCGAGGAGTCGGATCCCGGCGTGCACCAGGTCCCGCTCCACGAGTGAGTTGGCATTAAGAGGAGTGTAAGACTCCTCCCATCGATAGAGCTGGATAAGCTGGAGAGTCTCGAAGTCCTCGTCAGCATAAGTGTGGAAAGCCGGCGGAGGATCCGCTACCACCTCCCAGCGAGGCCAGGGAATGGAAGAGTGCTGGATAAAGAAGTAGCTCTTCTTCCAGCTACTGTTATCGGACCCTGTATCAATCAAGAGTCCCCGACCCTTGACCACCTTCCAGGTGTCACTGGTCCAACCGTGCCGGGCAAGCTGCTGCTTACTCCACTTGGGCATCCGAGGGTAGAAGGCGCAAACCCCCGCCTCGTTGCATTTCAGCCCATAGAAGGTCCTGAAGAGTTGGAGGCTGTAGACCCACTTCTGTCGGAGACAGAGGACTTGAAAGGCGTTCCAGATACGGATGGCATGAGGAGAGAAGGTGGTGGGGTGTGTTCTGTAATGATGGCACAGCTCGACTAGGCTACCACAAAAGGGGAACCTGATCCCCGCTGATATTTGTCCCGTAGAGACAAATACCTCCCCTTTCTGGGGACGAGTAACCTCAGGGTCACTCGAGGGACGATGTCGAGGATATGGGAAACGAGGTTCCAAGGTGATGGTGATGCAACCCTCTCGGAGAGCTGCATCATAAGCAGTAGTGGAAATCTCATTTGGAGCATAATCAAATTTAAAGGGTTTTCTCCCCTCAGGGCTGGAACCGCTGTCTGAAAAGCAACCACGGCAAGAAAATACAGTGGGACTCGTGGAAAATTAGAAAGGAAAAGACAAACAAGCAACGAAGAAGGATTCCTTACCAGACATGATGAAGCAGAGGTTGAAGGAGATGAGCGAAACGTCGCCGGAAAAACAGTTGAGGAAACTTCAAAGACCTTCGAAATCACAGAGCTTGGAAATCGCAGGGGAATCGCAGAGAGCTTTTGAGAATTCAAAGACGGTAAAAGTTGAATTGTGACTATGGCTAGGGTTTTATAGTCGAAGAAGACAGTTGAAAGGACTTCGATCCGTGTCGTCGAAGTCGAAGAGTCCTGATCTGGACCGTTGAGATGAAACGTGCAGAAGGACAACGGGCGTAATGATGAAACGGCCTGAAAAGCACTTTTTCAGAAAAGGACAGGCGCGAAAAATCAGGCACGTGGGTCGAAAACGTCACTCCATTATCTGCTGCATTTAATGCACTGGGAAACCGTAGAGACCCTTGGGATATAGCAGTTATCCACAAAACCCTGAGGAAACGTGGAGGAGAAGACTGATAAAATCAAATAACTGAACCAAGGAAAAGATCCTCGACTCTAGTATCGGAAGATCGGGAGTTGAAAGACACGACGAACTAAAAGTCCCTCATGTCTTGGGGGCAAATGATGGGTTCGAGTACAGCCGTCAGGCCTTTTAACGGTGAGGACACGGCAAACAGGCCCACCAGGCCCAGAGGAAAGGTCAAGATGACTTTTGAGAAGGGTCCCGACGAAGGGAGTCCCGACAGAGCAAAGGTCCCGACAGAGTCGGTCCCAACAGTTGAGCTAGAAGTTCCCGATGAGAAGCCTTTAAGTAGGCCCCGATGATGAATCCCTGAGAATGATAGGCCCTGTCACGATGACGAGGGGCCCCGAGCGGTGACACAACGAGACAACTCTGGAGTCCCCGACGGGAGTTGGGACTCAGTATCAGAGGATAAGGCCAAGATATGCGGGGCGTGGCCGTGATACGCGGAACGTGGTTAAAATACACGGAGCGTGGCCGAGATACGCGGGGCATGGCTAAGATACGCGAGATCATGGTCTAGATAGACGGGATCACGTCCGAGATATGCGGGATACGGGCTAACCACCCCTAACGGTTCACCAGGTACCTGAGGCATCTCTCTGCCTATAAAAGGGCAGGAGATCACCTCAGAAAGACTTACGTTGAGTTGAATACACTTTGATATCTATTACTTGCCAGTCAGACGAAGTACTCATTTAAGCATCGGAGAGGGATTCTGGGTCACCGCCCGGTCTATCCCCTCTTGCAGGATTGCGTGGAGCAAAGGAGCTAGGATTGCCGTCAAGATCCATACCGGAGTTCCACCGTGATCCAACACAAACTTATAAACATTGCAACTATCTGACAAAGAGCAACTCTGTTCGTAGGTACATGCTACACTATGATTACTACATGGGAATTATGCCAAGAAGTAACCTACGCACAAAATATCTATTTCAACAATACAAGCTAAGCATTGTGTTCAAGGAGGATTTATGGTATACAACGCCAACATATCTATTATCTATACCAAAAGGGAGTTTATTTCTCCATTCATAACATTGGCTATATCAAGAAGATGTCAGCAACACAAAGCCATTGCGCAATTTGCACACTCAACTTATATGTGGCAATGACAACTTACGGATTATCTACAAAAAGGGACTTATGAAAATCTCTACTCAAAGTGACGACTATTCCAAAGGCGTCAACAACAAGCAATATCTTGGACAAACACCAAGATTTAGTATCAAAAGTAGCATGTTGTGGTATCCTCTTTGTAAAGACAAACCCCATGTTTACTTCTAAAAAATGGCATGCTGCGAAATGTTCTTAGAAGCAAATCCTCATGTTCATAGCCATTCCCTGAATTGAAAACAGGGTGCGGCAAATGCAGTGATGAGACTGATCACCCCATCGTGGCGGAAGTCCTCTTGTTAGACGACAACCCCACACATCAAAAGTATGTATACTATCTTAAGGGTTCATACACCATGAAGACTTAAGCCTGAAAAAGGATAGCTTCATGTTATACGCTTTTTAAAGCAAACCTTGTACAAAACTCATCAAACTTACAAGTCGAGTCTTGTATAACGTTATCTTGCTCCTTAGCATTTAACGCAACAACAGCAAAATAAACAAGAGAAATCTTGTAACAACGCCGCCTTAGAGTAGAACTAAGAGACGGTACAAACTTAAGTCTTGCTTCGTCAAGATGACACTGCTACATGTCAAGGGCCAGTGCCAAGTGCCCGCGCCAAGTACATTACTACTTACAACGCTACAAGTACCTAGTGTACGCATCTTGCCATGCCTTGGAATCTAACCAAGAGGGGTACTCATAACGCTCAACAATGCGCGACATACAGTCGCAACTACGGACATCATGTCCATCATCTAAGGATATCTATCCTATCTTCCAAGTCCAAAGCATACAGACATCATAGATAACTCAAGGTATGAAATATTACTAACAAGTTATCACATGATTATTATTGAAAACAGGTCCAAGTGACGAAATATCATGCAAGAAAAGGCATAAACAAAGAATTATCAAAACAACATCAACCCATTCACAAAGGGTTCAACATGCTGGAAGCGGACAACCTGACACCAACTAAGAGATAACATCATCTCTAAGGATCTATGGCAAAGAGTTCATAATGTCAACATCAAATGCAATGTCGTCATCCACACAAAGGACACGACAAGAATGGTCGCTTCAACTTCAACACGACATAGCTCTTCAACATAAGCACGACAATCAGCAATACATGCATCAAAATCAGCCGTCAACAAATGCTTACCTAAATGTGAGGAACACTCCTCCTTGGGCCGGTCCCTCGACCGGGAGGCAGAAGGCACCACCGCACGACCCTCAACTCTATTCCCTTTATCACAAGAAGGAGTTAGCACGGTCGTACTCGGCATAAAGAACTAAGAATTGCTCGAGGAACGCGCCCCTGCGTCAGATCTTTTGAGAATTGTGCTAAAAACAGAAACTGCAACCGCGCATTCAACAACATGAAAAAAAAAAACTTGGAAAATTAACAAGTTCAAAGAAGATAAAAGGAGACGTCTTACTAACAAGTCCTCTAGTGCAACCGTGTCTGGAGACTCCAGAGTAGCGGGGGCACTTGTACGGACATTCCTCCCAACAAACGGATTACTGTACACATCGGCTATCTACAAAGACAAGCTTTTTCCATCAAGTACAACCTACATTACAACATGATACAAGTCATAAAGGACATTAACATCTACACTTGGTGTATTATTTAGCTGCTCAAACCACGTCGACATCCGAACACAGATCTACCCGCAGGATGGAGATAGTGGACTTACTCATGGTAACAGCCATGGGAAGATTAATTCCGACAAGAAGACAGCAAGATCTGATATACTGGAAAATGAAACCAACAATCCAGTCAGTGCGTAAACACGCATTGACACTTATGCAAACATTTATGCAACGGACGCTCCATGTGAGACAACTATGTACGTACAAGACTCTTTAGTCTTCACGCAACAAGTAACAAGCATCACGCAAGGGGGGCAACTTCTTCAACACATTAACCTTGCATGACAACATCGAGCTCATACTCGCAGCATACAAGATTACAAGGGTGGAATTTTTTCTAAGTGTTTTGCTCAGGATGACAACCAGCATATTGCAAGCTGTCAGCATGTTACTATGTGTCAGCATATTATCAGGAGTTGGCATACAACCTGTGTTCGCATTAAGCATATGGATACATCGTACATATCCAGGGATGGTGAAATGATTCGAAGTGTGGGGGCAAGTACGCACATACGTGTACATACATACATGTCGACAATGATGCATGTCGACAAGGAGAAAATATTTTCTAAGTGTTTCCATGTACGTACATACATGTCGACAAGGAGAAAATATTTTCTAAGTGTTTCCATGTACGTACATACATGTCGACAAGGATGCATGTCGACAAGGAGAAAATATTTTCTAAGTGTTTCCATGTACGTACATACATGTCGACAAGGAGAAAATATTTTCTAAGTGTTTCCATGTACGTACATACATGTCGACAAGGATGCATGTCGACAAGGAGAAAGTATTTTCTAAGTGTTTCCATGAACGTACATACATGTCGACAAGGATGCATGTCTATAAGTGAAGAATATTTTCTAAGCATTTCCATGTACGTACATACATGTCAACAAGGATGCATGTCGACAAGTGAAGAATATTTTCTAAGCATTTCCATGTACGTACATACATATCGACAAGGATGCATGTCGACAAGTGAAGAATATTTTCTAAGCGTTTCCATGTACGTACATACATGTCAACAAAGATGGATTGCATACAAAAAGTAGCTATGCCTCCTAAGCATTCCTACGACGCTCATCGACAAAGCTCATACGATGACATCTATGGTAACAAGCATTAGATATTGTTAAAATATTTTCTAAGTGTTTTAGCATGTTTGCAGACAATGACCGACAGAGTATACATGATGCTCAACAATACATTGCCTAAGCTATCATTACCAACATACAACCATTGACGGCCATGTACGTACAACTACCGATCAAAAGGCCATTACGCGAAGGCATGGGGGCAATATATCAAATTGGGGAATTTTACCACGACTATGCACGGAGGTAAAAATTGTCTAAGGCATGAGCTAACGACAATAGCAGCAACAACCAACCAGCAATTTTCAATATACGAACACCAATGAGCAGCTCTATGCAACAACAACGACAAATAGTTCAAAGGAACAACAACATGGCAACACCCAAAAATCAAGACGAAGCTGTTCTGTAAAATCGAAGTTTCAGACTACCTCAAAATGTGACAAAAAGTATCACAATGCACTCCACTCGTTGAGACGATTTCAGAAAGGTAAAAACCGCGGCGAACGGAGCACGGGAAGGCGGCGCGTGGGTTACACGCGCCGGTGAAGCAACGCACACGCGACGGCGCGTGAGGGCGCGTCCGGCGTCGGCTGGCGATTCTGAAGGCGGCGCCGGAATCCTCGCGGTGTTCTGAGTCGATTGGTGGTATCAATTTCTGAAAACAGGCCAAGAATCAAACACGTAACTTTTAGGATGCACCTAAAGTTTACGGCAGTGAAGAAACTATGAACAAGCAAATGGTTTCTAAAACTGATGGAGTATTTACCTGCTAAGAAGGGTGGAGAATGAATTCCCAAAAAGCTGGAAGAATGATTGGGGATTAGTGTAATCACATATCCCAAAAGATTCCTTAATGATAAGGATCAAAGGAGTAATTCACCTACACCCACACCTAAGTGCTTACGCTATACTCCACCCCCTTCTAAGTATTTACTAATCTCTACGCGTATGATTATTTTAGTACTACGCGTATCAAATTCATCATTTTACATACATGTTTGCATATCACATGATTCATAATTTATTAATCGCTAAGTCATTTTAGGGTATACGGATTATATTTCTAGCATCACGTAATTACGTTCTTGCCATGACCGTTACTTGTACTTGCATGTTGGTAAATAGCATGTCCGCATGACATATTACTAATCGCTTATATCCCTAGCAGTAATCATGTTTGCACGTTATATATGCGCATTCTCTATTCCACTAACCGTGATGACAGGAAATGAAGTCTCTCGGTCAAAAAGTCAAAGGACGGACGAAATCAAGACTTCTACGTCCAACTGACGATCAAAACCAGAAGGTTAGCGTCAAGCTCAATTTGGACATGTACCCTAACTTAAAATAGAGTCAAGAAAGGTTTTGAACCGTTACTTGACTCGGGGGCAAGTGATGGATATATGTCCAAATTCGGGTTCGTATTTATATTCCGGGCCTCGTAAACACGTCAAAAATCACATTACAGTTTAGAAAAAATCTCCTAAGGGTCAAAACGGTTCAAAAGCGCGGTACACGCGTCCAGGTTGCAGCAACCCAGATGTCCGGTTTGCTTGCAATCTGGACCTCGCCGAATTGCCCAAATTTGACGAGGTCCGGATTGCTCTTTGGGTATTACGCGTACCCCTCGATTACCGTTGCACGTAGAGAAGTCGAGTTCGCGCATTGCCAATATGGATGACGGTTACCGCTTTCCTTTGAACCATCATCAAACCGCTTCAAAACCGGGTCCGGTCCCAAGGTAGCCTATAAATAGGAGACCTTGGCCACCCATTTTCACACATCCTCTCATTTGCCCAACTTTGGCATTTTGAGCTCTGACTTCTCTCTAGAAATATTTTCTCTCTCTAGAATTATCTTTCTCCCTTTAGCCCAATCGTGACTTAAGCATCGGAGAGGGCTCCACTAGCACCACCCCCCCCCCTCTCCGTGCTAGTATTGGCCCCTTGTGTAGGAATGGGCCCCGCAGCTAAGATGTGGAAGAGAAATAGGAGTAAGATGTGCCCAGACGCTAAGACTTGTGCCCAGACAGTCGTTTCCTGAGACACACACTTTTCCTGAGATACAGACTTTTCCTGAGACTCAGACATTTCCTGAGACACAGCGTTAAACCGAACACTCGTCACCAGCATTAGGCGAATACCTCTTCCAGGCGAAGGGTGTCAGCCCAAAAACCCGAACAATCCAATCAGATAAACGCGTCCATCCGACCCATTTCAACCAGGACGCAACACTAATAATTAAGAAATACTAAATCTTTCAATCTAGCTAGGCAATCGATGGGTATGTTCAGTTCATTTGTCCCGACTTAAATGACGGAGTATGTGTGTCGTTTAGTTTCATTTAGCCTCTTTTACCTGGCTGAAAATTTTGGTTCTAACCCGTAGGTTTTGTATTTCGTTTTAGATCGTTCCCATTTAACCGGGAGCGTTAAATTGATAAGAAAATTGTGCTTCGATTCGAGCAACAATTACTTTATTCAATAACTCCTAATCTCAAAATAACCAAAATTTTAGTAACTCAAACAAACGAGAAATGACAATGGTAGGGTTTTTGATCTGAAGTTCGCGTATTTGATCCATTCTTGTCGCATAGATAGTCGAGAACTTTTTAGTCATATTGAACATCACATCTGAGTAAATTCACGATTGAATTACATCAAATGATTTGTATCCGTATAAAACATTTTACAGTTTCATGCACATGACCTACAAGTCGTGTTTGAGAAGCACTTTATCAACGGGGTATAACCCACCGGATTATCCTATAGGACCTTCATGGTCCAGTTCTCTCCATATTATGCGGATCGAGATTGGCTTCTTTCGAACCCAGTATGATGAGCAGAGAAGGTTTCCCTTTTACTACTGTGGTTACTGTACTTGATCAGGCTCAAGGTCATTGAGTCATGTCAACATCATATAACCATATACATCTTTTCATGTTGACCTTTCATCCTGAAGATCTGATGCGGGTTTTACGCCAACATCCATGAAAAGAGAGAAGACCATCATATTCAACCGAAACATTTCTTGCTTTTGCATCCTTGCTTCCACCATGGCGGATGCAAAGGAATATCAAGCTGTAACATTGTCAGGTTGCTATTGAAGTCTTCTTCAACCCCTTTTTACCAAGGTTGAATGTATCACCAAATACGCGTTCCGATCATCAAAGAACCACTCCCATGCTTGGGGAAACAAATTATTACATCCATCTCATTGTCAAAATAATATAGATTGTCCTCTCCACTTTTCGGAATCGTAGTAGAGAGTTCAACACATACTCCTTATTATTCATAATTTAAGATGGAATACGACAAATAAAAATTCCTCGGTCATCTAAAACAACCAACCACCAGTAAACCAATGGAAGGGGGTTGTGAAAGATTTCACATTACCGTCGTCTTCAATCCAATAGATCAGTCTATAAAAAAACGGATTTAATCGCAAATTACCGGAACAAGAATTTTAAAATAAGCATACCCGATCTTGGCTTTCCAAAGGCCCTTTTATGTTTTATAAATTTCCGATGAATTTACTTCATGCATATACAATTCTACATTCCATGTAAATTATCGTACGCAAGTAACGTTCATCACACAAACCACACACATGCTTACGCGTCATGCGTCTAATGTTCCGAGGAACTCATGCTTGCATGCATAATTCTAATTCCTAGGTAAATTTTCACATGCAGCTACATCCTTAACATTCTAGCATATGTGTCAAACATGAATCATTCATATCCATCATACATATTTTGCGACTGGTTTTCGAATTTAAAATAATTTTAAACATTAGGGGCTTATTTGCAATTCATGCTTATATTCAATCACGCAACATTCTAGACATGAATCATATGCACTTCCAACCATCACAACATGTCTATCCTAGTGCGCATTCCATATATTTAACTAGGGCTCCGCCCACAACATGCAGTATCCAGCTATCTTGACTCAGTCAAGGCAACAGTTATAATCATACATAAATATATATATATATATATATATATATATATATATATATATATATTGAATAATAAACAATTGCATCTCAGCCCTCTAATTAATCCAGTCCCAAAAACATGTATCTCCGAGATCCATCTACATAATCGAAACAAGGCATATAAAGGTCTTACCGTTATGTAAATAACATCAAACCCTTGAGCACTATGTAAGCCATTTTAGGTTCTAAACATTTGGATTTTAAAATTTGACCACCCTATTTAATTTAATTGACTTGAATTCAGTTTTGAAAATTCAATTCGGTACAGTCAATTTCGGTTCGGTTTGGTCCGGTTCGGATTTTAAAATCTGGTTTGGTCCGAACCGGTCCAATTAAAATAGGGTTTGGTTCGGTTCAACACACAAAACCGGTTCGGTTAGATCCACTTAGTTACCCAGGTCCGACCCGACCCGACTAGGTTGAACCGATTGAGAAAATACTGTTCGGTTTTATTTCGTCCCGGTTTGATATATTGGACCGGCCCAATAGTTTAAAAAAAAAAAAGGTTGGGCCGAAATGTTTACTTGTGGCCCAAGTTAGGTTTAAAGCCCAAAAAATATTAAACATAGCCACCAAGTAACATTTATTATATAAAATAATTTTCAATATTAAATATATATTTCGGCCAAATCACTAACATATATATATTTATTGTCAAGATTCTATCTATAAGATTAAATCAATCAACAATATATATATATATATATGTAATATTCGGCTTATCTATGTTAATATATATTTATTTATTGCCAATATCTTAAATAGGGTAACAAATATATTGACAACATAATTTCTCAATCTTTTAGGTAACTAATATCTTTAACCCTATTAAATAATTAGATATATTGATAGTTATATATATTTCTATATATTAATGTGAATCTATCCTAATGTTCCCAATTATAGATATATTGTTACCTTAATTAAAAATTAAAATATGGTAAACAATATTTTAATGTGTGTGTGTCGAAATTTATTTGCTTGGTTACCAAGAAATTAAAAAAATTATCTTGAAAAATCATTAAAATTTTCGGCACAAACACCAAATTAGGAACAAGTGATCAAATTTCAAGATCAAATTTTAATAAGATCCTTAATCCAAAGTTTGATTTTGATAAATACTACACTTTTCTTGAGGATCATGAACATCAATTTATCAAAATCATGATCTCCTAACACAGGCTTTGATACCACTGTTAGATTACGGGGAGTAATCACTACGGATACTAAATCATGGTACATGCTAGTAATCGAAAATACGCAGCGAAAGATTCGCACATACCTCAAACGTGATCCTAATCCCTAGATCCTTCTGTAGGGAGTTCACGATCCACCGGACGGCACCCGTAGAGGTAATGGTTAAGGAAGCCCTACGTGGTATAGTATCCACAGCAAAACCTCTGATCGATTCATGGCACGGGGACAGTGTTAGATTACGGGGAGTAATCACTAGAGATACTAAAACAAGGTACATGCTAGTAATCGGAATTACGCAACGGAAGATTCACACATACCTTTAGGATGATCCGTAGACCCAAGATCTTCTCCGGTCGGGACCCGTCGAGGTTCTTGTTAGAGAAGCCTTACGTGGTGCAAGCTCCACAACAAAGCCTCTGATCGATTCTTGGCACGGGGACAGATCTCTAGAGAGTTTGCTCGAAGGCAATTTGGCATACACTTGGTGAGGGATATGGTTCAGCCGAACTAGGGGTTATAGGGGGAAGGGTTTTTATCTCTAAAACACTCTAATGAGGGAATTATGATTAACCCTAAAAATCCCCTAACACCTCTTATTTATAGGAGGAGTAAAGTGGACAAAAGTCCACTTTACCCCACCATAAACTTTCAGTCGGCCTATGTATTTGGGGAGGCCCAATTATGGGCCTCCCATGTCAGTTGGGATTTGGGTCTAGCCCAATTACCCTATTGTGACATTTACCCAAGTTCATAAGGTAAACTATACATATTATGGGCTACCAATTACGGCGCCCATTACCATATGTTTACAGCTCCTACTCGTCGGAATGGGAGGGTGCATGTTAATGTATTGTCGTCCAAATTTGCATCAACTTTTCTCTCCTTTGATCTGCTCCTTGCTTCCGAATAGTTCATACGAGGTTTGCTGTGCGACAGGCGGATACGACGGGCATCGTGCTACTCATCTGTTAGGAGTATTGTAGTGCCCGCGGAACGTTGATTCCCTTTTCTCCAATCAACCTGTTATAAACAACATTTATATTGTACTGGGATTTATCCCAGATCAACTAATAATTATCCATTTGCCTAGTTTCCACATAGTATTCACAAGGCATCCGTACAAGTATTCACAACCTTTAACTAATATCCGGTTGGTGGCCACCTAGTGAATACAAGAGTCGGTGAATTACAGGTGAACTTGACCATCCCCATTGCTTATATCCTTAGTCAGACCCAACCGGTTTCTAAAGACGTGGTCACTAGGCCTTTTTGTTCAGCACTACGCTCGTACGCCGGGAAGCGAGCATTGAGCCTGACCTTACATATGAGTTCTGAGTCCGTGAGGATACTTAAGGTGCCTCTTCATAAGGCTCATGGGATCAATCACACGCTCGAGGTGAAGAAGTTTGCGCCCGCCAGAATCATGAGGATTCCTTCCTAGCACAACCGAGTTGTGACCCCGTGGTTGAACGTGGCACGCGTAGTATGAAACACGCGTTGATAGTATACCTGAACCTTTTGGGTTGACATGAAAGGGATATGTCAATCATGCTATCACAGATTCTCATCTGGCCCAGAATGTGGTTAAATGACGAACGACGTTCATCACGGCGATATGCCAAAACGAATATCACGTCGAGTTACTTCGAAACCAGATAATCGTCTTGCTTAATCAGGTTTATCCCCCTGACTCTTAGCCAGTCTTGTTTGGTGGAGGCCTCCCTCTACCGCTAGACGACCGTACCTGTGTGACTAGGTAAGGCCCACATTTGACATAGTTTGGCAGAGGATTGCGTCCTCCTACGACTTAATTTATAGACCGTAAATCTGATGTAATCAAAACATTATGACGTCAATTGATCATAAACTGAGTAGCAATTCTTTCGCTTACAAAATGTAACTTTCTAATATTAAAATTCTATCACAGATACATTCCATTTCTAGATCCTACGCAATCCAAGCAGTTTTACATGTTTTTCGAATATGTCCTTACGTAGTGGTTTAGTTAATGGGTTTGTTACCAAGTTATTGGTGGACAAGTATTCCATAGTGATTATATTGTCTACTACAATTAAAATTTAGTATGAAATTATTTCATATCAATGTGTCTGGTCCTACTATGGTACTTCGGATTCTTAGCTGCCGCAATGGCTGCTTGACTGTCAGAAAAGACCTTCACAGGTTTATTCTTGACATCGCCACCAAGAAGCGCAGTTAGAGTCCTTTTATACCAGACCGCTTTCTGTGCATTCTTAGAGAGAGCTACGAATTCCGATTACATCGTAGACTACGTGACTCATATTTTCTTCTTGCTCGTCCATGAAATGGCGGAATTAGCAAGGAGGAATGCTCCTCTTGTGGTGGACTTACGATCATATGTATCGCCACCACGGTCGGCGTCAATGTAATCGGTCAATTCTAACTTCCTGCCCTCATAGCACAGTTAGTAGTCGGCAGTACCTTTTCGGATAACGAGTTCCTCGTTTTATAGTCTTTAAATGTTGATGACCAGGATCTGATAGGAAACGTGCTACTAGGCCTACGGTGTAACAGCTATCCGGACGGGTGCGTTACATGGCGTAAAACAAACTACCGACCATGCTAAAACATCCTGCACCCTTTATCTATTCACGCTCTGCCAGGTTATTGGGGGGGGGGGGGGGCGTCATGTTTTGAGAGTGCCCACCCAAACAACATTGGCGTTTCCACGGATTTTGGCACCCTGTAGATTGAATCCTTTTCAACAGCTTGTTGATATAGGCTTCTTAAGACAGACACAATTTCCGGGTAGCCCGATCTCTAGCAATTTTAGTGCCCAAGATGTACGTGGCCTTTCCCATGTCTTTCATCTCAAATACAAATGCCAACCAGGACTTTGACTTATTCATTAATCTCACGTCGTTTACAGGAATAAGTATGTCATCCACGCGTAAGGTTAAGATTACATACTTAGACCCGGAGGTCTTACAATACACGCACGGATTCTCATGAAAATTCACAAATATGTTTCCTACGATTTCCTCGTGGAATTTGCGGTACCATTTCCAAGACGACTGTTCAAGACCGTAAATGGACCTATGGAGTTTACAAACTTTTACGTTCGTTACCAGGAGTAATAAAACTCTCTGGTTGCTCCATGTAGATCTTTTCCTCCAGGTTTCTGAGGAGGAATGCAGTCTTTATACTCATTTGGTGAGGTTCGTAATCGAAACCTGCAACCAGGACCATGAATGGCCTTGCACCGTGGTTTTACGCACGGGTGTTGAGTATGTTTCGTCAAAGTCCACTCCGTGAAGTTGGGTACAGCCTATCGCAACAAGTCGAGCTGTGTATAGCTTGACCTTTTCCATCAGTGGTGAGCCATCATTCAGTACTCACCTTATCCTTATGTCCATGTGGTTAGCAGGTAAACCAATTATTGACTTTAATGGCTTTCATTCAGGCGATCTCTCTCATTTATTATTTTCTTACATTTCTCCACTTGAAGTCTTTCCAGTGCATGTCGATTGTTGATAGAGTGAGGTTATCACACTTCCAGATGGGATACTTCTTTGGAGAAGCTCGATGCCTTTGACTTTCGTCTAGGCTTGATTATCCTGTCTTTGAGTCATAATGTCTCTCCCACTCGGAATAATTCCTCTTATCAGAGCATTTCTTCCAATTGGGATCAATTCTCCCACTCCAGTTGATGCTTCTCATTGGAGCATCACTTCTATTGGGTACAAGAGGAGTGCTTTAACCATAAACGACAACTTTCCTTGTACGACTTTTTGGTCTTAGAATTTTAATTCCAAGATAAATTCCTTGATCACTAGGATCAGGAACCAAGTTTTTTCGGATCAATCCCACTGGGAACAACGGGTAGTGGTATCCTCGGTTTAGCATTACGATAATCATGTTCTACTTGATTCGTCCAAACAGCAACAGTGATTACTTGTGGTAGGTGATTAGACCTCCCACTAGATTTATTATGAAAATGTTCCCATTATCATTTACCATGTCATTCACTTAAGTTGCTGGTTCAAATCTCTCCCACTCGAATTAAGTGAGACATGATGTCAGTAATATCCTCTTCTGTCAGTTTAGGACTCATGTTAATGCATCAGAAAATTCGTCCTCATATATGTAATATCACATGTTCGACCACGGTACCATGTCTTTTAAGCTGTAAACAAGTATTTTCAAAGAGTAGGTACATACTCTTGTCCTAAATACGTGTTTAATGCGAAAATTAATGCCGCATGATGATATGAGTAGCTCATTATAAAACTCAGCTTTTATGGAAGCGTGTCATACCGATTACAATGGAACATATTTTTACATTAATGTGAATCATTTTCTCATCATCCAATAGGGAACGTGTGACGAAATGACTACAACATCTATGTTCACAAACTATGCTTATAGAAGTGTGTCATTTGATTTGAATGCTTAGCCTGACTTATCGTTCAAGGCGTACGGAAGGAAAATCGTTTAACCGACTTAATCCTTATTCGTTTGCTAACTTATTTCAGAGATTTTATCCCATCTCCGTACTGAGCATTTCAGGTTTTCACCTTATGCGTCAGTTGATACTTTTACAAGGTCGTAGTAGCTTACGAAGCCTACTTTCTACCGATGTAAATGTTATCAATAAGTTATTTCCGAAGGAATACAAACTGAAAATTCAGCACATCATCATTTTAGATACTTCTGTATTATACTCATACTTTGAAACAATGTGTTCCTCTTTCAAGGTCTACTTGCGCGAGGCACAACTTACCCTAGATTAACCTTCAGTCAAATTGTTTCATGTCTGAATTTAATACAATTTAATCCAATCGGTTTCGCATATGATTATCATTACAGATTATTTCATTCAATGGAGTTATAATAATAAAGAAAGAGTTTTAATCGGTTAATTCTTAGAATGACGCAATCAATGGATTTAATGGCGTGATCTAGTCCATAGACTTAGATGTAGGCGGAAATGTATGGATGTGCTTGATTCTGTCATTTGTGAAATCAAATTTATTTTGGTTATTTACTTATTTCGGACCGATCCCGTTTTTATCCGAGTCGATTAATCTTGATAAGCAGAACACTTTTCGAATCGAAAGGTAACTACTTTATTCAATGAAAACCGAAACAATGTATTCCAAATTCATAAATTAAAAAATAGAAAAACCAACATTGAACAATATTGGGGTCTCAGATCACAAACTCGAAGCAGTCATGAAGAAGCTTGATAGCCTAGATGTCTTAACCGAAATGTACCAAAAAGGTACTGATATCATGGTGAGTAAAGCACCGTATTGTCGTTTAGACTTCCTTTTGGTGGGGGTTGCCAAGCATTTTAGCATACTGATGAATCTTTCATCGAATGCCTCAGGCTCCTTTGGAAAATTTCATTCTTTCTCATCTGTTTCGTATAGGTCTATCGTCGTCTTGATCGATTTGATCAAACGCGTTAGGCCTTTCTCGTTAACAAACCATGAAAGAGGAAACATTCTCATTACCTTCTGAGACCGAGTCCATACGTCCAACTCATCAGCGGGATCATGATAGACTATTATGTCGTCATCACTGCATAGAATACTGAACTATTCCGCCATTAAGGCTCTAGCTTCAACGGCCTTACCCTTACCGAAGCGAAGGTATATGGCACACCAAAGATGCAATGTGCTGAGTTGCGTAAACTCTTCTTCTACTTCAGTTGACAGCCGCGAGAGGATCAACTCTCGCACATTTCGATCCTTCCTCAACCTTTTCTTTTTGTTGCTTTCATGTGGGTTTTTGTATTATCCAAGCTCATTCTATATGTCGTCGGATTGACCTGATTGTCAAGATTCTCAGCGATCAGAAGATCCATAACATTATCTCTCCATGCATCATAATCTATGTCGTCCAGATTGCATGGCTCGTAGAACTGTACCGGGTTATGCAAAGTTAAGTAGACAATAACATTTTGAGAAAGATTTGCATACATCAGATATCTATTAAGATTGAATCCGACAAATAATGATTCCTCAGTCATCTAAACCAACCGACCACCAGTAAACCAATGGAAGATGGCTGTGAAAGAGTTCACATTACCGTCGTTTTCAATCCAATAGATCAGTCTTTGAAAACGGTTTTAATCGCAAATTACCGGAACGGGAATTTTAAAACAAGATACCCGATCTTGGCTTTCCCAAGGCCCTTTGTATTTAGGAAAATATTCCAAAGAATTTACTCATGCATATATAATTCTACTAACCACGTAAATTATCATACGCAAGTAACATTCATCAAACAAATCACACTCATGCTTACGCGTCATGCGTCTAATGTTCCGAAGAACTCATGCTTTCATATATAATTCTACTTCCATGTAAATTATCAAATACAACTACATCCTCAACATTCTAGCATACGTGTCAAACATGAAAATTCCACAACAATCATACATATTTGGCGACTGGTTTTTGGTTTAAAATAATTTTAAACATTTGGGGCTAATTTGCAATTCATGCTTATATTCAATTACGCAACATTCTAGACATGAATCCTAGGCATTTACAACCATCACAGCATGTCTATCCTAGTGTGCATTCCATATATTTAACCAGGGCTCCGCCCACAACATGCAATGTCCAGCTAGCTTGACCATGTCAAGCCAACATTTCTAATCATGCATTAATATATATTAAATAATAAAAAATTGCGATTCAGCCCTCTAATTAATCCAGTCCAAAAAACATGTATCTCCGAGATCCATCCCCATAATCAAAACAAGGCATAAAGGTTAGCAACCCTATGAGCACTGTGTAGTCCATTTAGAGGTTCAAAAACATTTGGATTTTAAAACTTGACCACCCTATTTTATTTAATTGACTTGAATTCGGTTTTGAAAAAAATTTCGGTTCCGTCAATTTTGGTTCAGTTTGGTCCGGTTCGGTCCGTTTCAGAAAATCCGGTTCGGCCCGGTCCGGTAAATCCGGTTCAGTCCGGTTTTATATTTTAAAATCTGATTCGGTCCGAACCGGTCCAATAAAATAGGGTTTGGTTCGATTCAACTCACAAAATCAGTTCGGTTAGATTCATTTAATTACCCCGGTTCGACCCGACTCGATTAGGTCGAACCAATTGAGAAAACCCGGTTCGATTTAAATCCATCCCGGTTTAATATATATTGGACCGTCCCAATAATTAAAATTTCAAAGGTTGGGCCGAAATGTTGACTTGTGGTCCAAGTAGGGTTTGAAAGTCCAAAAATAATTAACTTAACCACCGGTTTCATCAAGAACCCTTAAAAATAAAAAAAAAATTAAACTTTTTCTTTTAAAATTTCGGTTTTCATATTTAAATTTCAAGAACATAAATTTATCAAAATCATGAACTCGTAACACAGGCTCTGATACCACTATTAGATTACGGGAGTAATCACTACGGATACTAAAACAAGGTACATGCTAGTAATCCGAATTACGCAGCGAAATATTCACACATACCTTTAGGATGATCCATAGACCCAAGATCTTCTCTGGAGGGAGTTCACGATCCTCCGGTCGGGACCCGTAGAGGTTCTTGTTAGAGAATCCCTACGTGGTGCAAGCTCCACAGCAAAGCCTCTGATCGATTTTTAGCACAGGGACAGATCTCTGGAGAATTTGCTCGAAGGCAATTTGGCACACCCTTGGTGATGGATATGGTTCGCCCGAAGGAGGTGTTATAGGGGGAAGGGTTTTTCTCTCTAAAACACTTAAATGAGGGAATTATGATTAAGCCTAAAAATCCCCTAACACCTCTTATTTATAGGAGGAGTAAAGTGGACAAAAGTCCACTTTATCCCACCATAAACTTTCGGCCGACCTATGTATTTGGGGAGGCCCAATTTTGGGACTCCCATGTCAATTGGGATTTGGGTCTAGCCCAATTACCCTAATGAGACATTTACCCAAGTTCATTAGGTAAACTATACATATTACAGGCTACCAATTACGGCGCTCATTACCATATGCTTACAGACAGATCTCCGGAGTGTTTTCTTAGAAAGCAAATTGGCACACCTTGGGTGAGGATTAAGGTTCGGCCGAAACACTTGGTGAAGGAGGGAAGGGTTTTCTCTATAAAACGCTCTAACGAGGGAATTTTGATTAACCCTGAAAATCCCCTAACACCATGTATTTATAGGAGGAGCAAAGTGGACAAAAGTCCACTTTGCCCACTCCTAATATTTGCCGGACACTATGCATAGGGAGGCCCAATTTTGGGCCTCTCATGTCAATTGGGATTTGGGTCTGGCCCAATTACCCTAATGTAACATGTACCTAATTTCCTTATGTAATCTACACATATTATGGGCTACCAATTACGGCGCCCATCACCATATTCTTACACACGAATGTGGTTTGTATGATGAATGTTACTTGCGTATGATAATTTACATGGATAGTAGAATTATATATGCATGAGTGAATTCATCGGAATGTTTTTCCAAATTAAAAAGGGCCTTGGGAAAGCCAAGATCGGGTATGCTTGTTTTAAAATTCCCGTTCCGGTAAATTTGCGATTAAAACTGTTTTAAAAGGCTGATCTATTGGATGGAAGACGACGATAACGTGAACTCTTTCACAGCCATCTTCCATTGGTTTACTGGTGGTCGGTTGGTTTAGATGACCGAGGAATCATTATTTGTCGGATTCCATCTTAATAGATATTTGATGTATGCAATTATTTTTCAAAATGTTATTGTCTCCCTGATTTTTGCATAATCATAGATGTGTTAAGTATGAATTTGTTGAATTACTGCGATTCGATATTCTTCGCAATCTTGATGTTATGAATCATGATGAACAAAAGGAGTATGTGTTGAAGTCTCTACTACGATTCCGAAAAGTAGAGAGGAAAACTACAGAATAATATGGTAGTCTGTATGATTTTGACAATGAGAAACGAATGTAATAATTTGTTTCACCAAGAATAGGAGTAGGTTCTTTTATGATCTCAACGCGTATGTGGTGATACATTCAACCTTGGTAAAAGGGGGTTGAATAAGACTTCAATTGCAACCAAGCAACATTGCAGCATAGTATCCCTTTGCATCCGCCTCGGTGGAAGCAAGGATGCAAAAGATAAACGTTTCGGTTAAACGTGATGGTATTCTCTCTTTTCATGGATGTTGGCGTAAAACCCGCATCTGATCTTCAGAGTGAAAGTTCAACATGGAAAAGATGCATATGGTTGTCTGATATTGACAGGACTCAATGGTCTTGAGCCTAATCAAGTACAGTAACCACAGCAGTAAAAGGGAAACCTTTTCTGCTCACCATACTGGGTTCGAAAGAAGTCAACCATGATCCGCATATTATAGAGAAAACTGGACCATAAAGATCTTATACGATAATTCGGTGGGTTAAACCATGTTGATAAAGTGCGTCTCAAGTACGCCTTGTAAGTCATGTGTATGAAGCGGTAAAATGTTTTATACAGACACAAATCATTTAACGGTAGGTGATGGGCGCCGTTAATGGTAGCCCATTATATGTATAGGTTACCTAAGTAAATTGGGCATATGTCACTTTAAGAGATTGGGCCAGACCCAAATCCCAATTGACATGAGAGGCCCAAAATTGGGCCTCCCTATACTAGATGGCCGGCCGAAACCCTAGGAGGTGGTAAAGTGGACTTTTGTCCACTTTACTCCTCCTATATATATGGGGAGTTAGGGGTTTTATTAGGGTTAATCACAATTCCCTTTAAGTGGTGTTTTTAGAGAAAACCCTCCCCAAAAAACACCTATATTCGGCCGAACCTATAGTCACCAAAGGGTGTGCCAATTTGCTTTCTAGCAAACACTCCAAAGATCTGTCCCCTACCAAGAATCGATCAGAGGCTTTGCAATGGAGAACATACCACGTAGGGCTTCCTTAACCAGAACCTCTACGGGTGCCGAACGGAGGATCGTGAACACCCTGCAGGAAAGATCTTGGGACTACGGACAACGTTTGAGTTATGTGCGAATCTTCCACTGCGTAATTTCGATTACTAGCATGTACCATGATTTAGTATCCGTAGTGATTACTTCCCGTAATCTAACAATTTCAAGATCAAATTTTAATAAGATCTACAACCCAATGTTTGATTTTGATAAAAGTCCCCTTTTTCTTGAAGATCACGAACATCAAATTTTATTAAGAACATCATGAAAATTTCGGCACTAACAATTATAAAAAATGGAAATTTTAAATTTTCACTTTAAAATTTCGGCCAACTATGTCCAAAATCAAGAACACCAATTTATCAAAATCAAGAACTCCCAACACAGGCTTTGATACAACTGTTGGATTACGGGGCATATTAATACGGAAACATAAGCACAGGTACATGCTTGTAATCAGAATTATGCAGCGGAAGATGAGCACATACCTTAAACATTTTCCGTAGTCCCAAGGATCCTGCTGAGGGAGTTCACGATCCACTGGACGGAACCCGTAGAAGTTCTTGTTAAGGAAGTCCTACGCGGTATAGTCATAAGATGAAATTCTTTTTTACAACTAATTTTAAAATTAGAAACTTCTATAACAAGGGACCCATTGGACGACTACTCAAATTTTCTTTGCAGAATAGTACATTAAAACAGTTGTATGTTGAATACAAAAATACGACAAGTGCAAAGAATATGGTTTTTAGAATTATCCATAAACAGTGTACTGTTTCATGGAGATACTTCCATTTTGTATTCAAATGAAATAAGTTTGTACTGACTTAGAACAAGATGGAAGTGGGCATTTAGACGAAATGGTGAATAATTATGTTAAATTTAATAGTCATTTCGCTTAAATGAACATAAGTAAAATTCTTATTTGCACTTACTTGATTGAGTTTCTTAAATTTAATTACGGTATGTTAATTGTGATACCTTGTAAAGGTTAATAACATGAATCATATCCTTACACCTCAATTGATAATAATGAAAAGTGTGAAATTTGTGTTGTATACGAGCTCACTTGTATTCCTTTTAGTCGTTTTAAAGGAATCACAAACCGCTTGATTTGATACTTATCGGCGATTCAACTTGAAATTTGTGCAAACGCAAGGCGGAAAAAATTACTTCATCACTTTAGTGTATGACAGTACGATATGTTGCAATGTCCATTTGATAGAAAAAAGATATTGGATTGTAAAATTTCTATGTATATATTGACCGTTGAACTGAACATAGTATCTATAATTTTTTTTATAGGTTTTCAATTTTCATTATTAACGTGGGGACTTGTTATACAATGAGCTTCGTTTGAAGCCATTTTACTTAAGCACGTTAGTCTTTTGAATGAGAATTGAAATAACTTGTACTACATTGATTATTTCACTATTCACACTGATGGATATATGCCCAATTCGGGTTCGTATTTATATTTCGGACTTCACGAACACGTCAAACCCACGAAAACGGATCGAAACGCTACACCCGCGAGTTGAATAGGTCCGGACGGGCAACACGCGCGTCCGGACCGTACTCATCCGGATTGTTTAAGACAATCCAGACCGGTCCGGATTGCCGCCATAGACGCGCGTATTTTTCCAACGTGATTTTACACTAAGTCCAAGTTTTCTGATAGTCAACCTTGATTAAAACCGACTCCGGTTCACATTTTTCTACTAAACCGGGGTCGAACCTCACAAAACCGGGTTTTGGTCCAAGAGCTCCTATATATTGGAATCTTGGCCGCCCATTTCATTTTGAACTCGTTTTGAGATTGGCTTGGGAGTTTTGACTTCTCTCTAGCTTTATCTCTCTAGATTCTCATTGATGCATCAAAGAGGATTCAACTAAACACAACCTCTCCTCTTCGCGTGCTAGTTAATGCCACTTGTGCAGGTGTTAGGGCACACGCGCGCAGACATCGCAGGACACGTGCACTCGCGCAGACACCGCAGGACATGGTCATGCGCCGACACTCCTAGACATCAACGTCCCGACATACGGACAACTACGCATACGGACACTCAAACACTTAGCCATTTTAAGGGCTTGTGGACCTCCAACACTCCGACAGTCCAACACCCCGACACCTGCGAGTTCCGACACCCTAGCTAGGACTTTACGTACCCATTCGAAAACCCGTCAGTCCGCGCGGGCTAGGTCGAAACATTTGGCGCCGTCTGCGAGATTCGAGCAAATAGTCATTACTCGCCTCCAAGAGCTAACTAACCAATACAAACATTGGCACTCATGCATAATCCAACATAAGAGACATGTAAAGACCACCGCTGATGTGCTACACTGCACTATGCCGCGCTACACTACGATAAGCTACGATACGTTGCGCTACTCTGACGTCGCAACCACCGCCATGGCGACTGTGTTTACCGCCGCCCCTACAGCAGTATTCATCAAGGCATCAGTAATCACTGCTAACACCACAACAACAACAACCGCTAACACTACTACCACTGCGACACCTATTACCACCATCGGCATGCGACCAACAGGTTGCACGCGTCGCTGCCACTCTTGCCCCACAAATGGTTCACTAACGCCGAAAATCATCGCCAACTGAAGACATAAAGAAGAATGCATAGTCCAGACCTTATGGTGGGGACATCAATGCAAATCCCCAAGACGCCCGCTATCGTGCCCGTCGCTAGCGTATCCTTTGTAATTACAACTATATATATACAATCACATAATTGCAGGTCATACCTGTGGGCGATCAATATAAAGCAAATATATATTCAACACAAGGTTGAAGAGATCTCCAACTGAGGAAATCACACGACTGACACAGGGAGTAACCCCTTACTATATACTCAATGTTATAAATATTTCTATACATTACAAATTTCTATCTTATGACAAGGAAAGGTAGGAATAAAAGCGAATAAAAAGGGGGAGGACACGACCTTATTCGCATTGCCCCAACAAGCTACATCCAACGACCAGCTATCAAAAGCACGCACATGCAAAGTGCGTACGTCTTTACAGCGCACCCAACGCTCGGCATAACATCTCCCCATGTGGACAAGGTGCAACAACCAAAGCGCAAGCAGCGCGTAACGTGACGTACACAAAACAGGAGGTACACAAGACCGCCCATGACAGACGATGCAAGAAACGACAATATTTTCAAACCCCACCAATGGTGGGAAACAAGCAACTGAGATAAGGATCATCATCTGATTCCGATACGATAGCTCATTTTGTCGCGCCCACGCAAACAACGCGCAATATGACGGGGGCACGCCCAACAATCCCTAATCGGGGCATGCCCTGGTTACATTTCCATGAAGGAACTCAAAGGCGTTTAACATCGCCACCAAATGGACAAATGGGGGAAACCATTCAAGGGACAATCCCACCACCACATTGGGACGTTATTCAATATCGACTCCTGCGCTATACGCACATCTGTGCCAAACCCATCACGTGGAGAAGGCGAGATAGCTATCTCCGACATCCTATACTCCCTCGCTGAGCAAATAAGAAGTGACGTGACTCTAACACGGATGAATAGGTCCTATACAATCCGGCAGAAATACATGCGCCTACGCGCATCTACATGTACTTACAAGCGCCTACTCAGGCATGCACGGCCTAATGCGGAGGTTAAAGGTAACATAAGGGCTACCTCCGGTAACAACAAAAGGAAAAGCAGGGAACCTTGTCAGTTCAACATTCTTCAACCATGTATACATCCGTGACACAAGCACAACTTCAAAAGAAGTTAGGCTACAAGTCATAACCACTACGAGGGTACAACACAACGTAGAGTCACGAGTATAGGAAGAAGTACATCAAATAAAGCAAAACCTCGATGAAGTAGACAATGTATCCACAGAACTTTCAACCCAACGCATAGCGTACATACTCTACTCAACAACGCGGGACACGCGTTCAAGAAGGGAAGGTGTTAAGACGTGTCCCTCGGGTTGATGACTTTATGACTCCAAGTAGCACTTCTCACAGATTGTTCGCTCTTTTTTCAGATCCGTCTAGCTTGTCGGTCTGATCCGTTCCTTCGCTTCCTGACGACCTACACGAGGGGCAGTACCGAGCACGGAGAGGGGGGGTGGTGCTCGGTGAACCCTCTCTGATGCTTAAGTAAGTCTGAGTTCTCTAGAGAGATAAAATCCTAGAGAGAGGGCAGAGCTAAACGTGCAAAGATGTAAACTTGTTCGAATGAATGGAACTTATGGAGTATATATAGGCAACGGTGTCATTAAGGTGGATTAATGACACTGTTAATCCCTAAATGTACTCAGTTAACACATAATAATAGGATTAAAGCCTTAAAACATGGATAGGTGGGCAAAATTGGCTAAGTGTAGGTCGGGTGAAAAGGATTCCGGGGCCCTAGGGGTCGGACAAGAAATCTGAACTCCAAGGCTTAGGATCGAGTGGATTTTCCCAACCCCTCATAGGAGGGTTGGGGCAGCCCACCCGATCCCTCCTAGGAGGTATCGGGTGAGGCCACCCGATCTCACCTAGGTGAGAATATGGGATGGGCCCGGACGAGTACCTTGGTTGGTCCAGGCCGTTCGTGCTATTGGTGGAGTGTTCGGGTCAAAGTTTCGATTTACAATCATAACCGGGGCGGTCAAAATAAGACAATCTGAAGGGAGACGGGTTCAAATTGGGTGTATTTCCATCACGTTCCCCCGAGTCAACCAATGGCTTAACCCTTGATTGACTCTATTTTACGATGGGATGACACGCACAATTTGAAACCGTGACCTCTTGAAGAATCCTTTGCTTGTCTGCATGCGTCTTTTCCGGGCCTTATCCTCTATTTCTCAAAGTATAGGAAGACCAAACGTTAGAGCAAAAGGGGACGTGCTTAGACACGCGCCCAAAAAATATGGGTATATAGAAATCCAATCTCTTCCCTAATGCAATTTTAAGAAACGTGTAGATATGCGAGGATGCAACATGATCGTGAATATGAACTGATGCAATTTAATTTCATGTCATTGTATCCAATACATGATCATGTGGGGTGGATCCTGTTTGTGAAAAATATTTAGACCGGGTCCAAAAAATTTCTAAGTATGGGAAATTGAGATATATGCCTATGGGGTGTTAACTTGAGTAAAAATAGGCCTAACCATAGTTAAAAGAGGGTAAAGATGATAGTTTTCTATCTAACCCTTAGATCTTCTTTAATTCAAATTGATGGTGGTGATTATGTCTCCTCTAAGAACCAAACAGACCTTTACTTATAAAATAAAGGAATAGAATTACCTCACTTGGAGTCACCATCATCTTTTTCTTTCACTTCACATTCTTGGGGGCCAAGGGTGTGTGGCCGGCCAAAATTCCGGTAAGGGGGAGGGGGACTTCGGCGCAGCAAGGCGAGGCGGGGTTGGGCACTGGCGTCGCAGCGGCGAGGAGAGGGAGCCTCTCCGGTGGTCATCGCGGGCGGAGAAGGGGCTCGCCATTTTCCCGGCGAGCGGTGTGGCTCTGGACGGCGGAGGCGTTGCGAGGCAGCCGGCGACAAGGTTTGCTGCTACTCCGGCGAGCGACTGCGAAGGCGGGGGCGAGGCTAGTAGGGACCAATCCCGGCGTGACTCCGGCGGCCAGTGGACGGCGGTGGTGAGCTTTCTTCACCGGCGACGTCGAGGGTCAAATTCTGAGCCCTCTCTTCGAATCGGTTCGGAATTTCCCATGGTTCGATCTTTTTTCCTTTTTGTGAACATATTAAATGCTCGTATTTGGATTGCCCGTGCTTGATTCGCGATGATTTCCCGAATGCTTGAGTTGTGATGGTCGTATTGAATAGATAGTCGTTTGCTTGGAGATGATTTTCGCCCGTTGGATTTTCCTTGTTTGATTTTGATTTCGCAGAGTTACTTGTATGTCGGGTGTTGTTGAGGGGTATAATTGTCTTTTGCTCGGGAGATGGATTTTTGCCCCAGTGAAATTGCCCGATTTTGTTGTCGCGAAATTGCTTGTACGTATCCGTTGTTGTTATTGGGTATCCTCGAGTCTTGATTGTTGCTCGTTGATTGTTATACGGCATGGCTGTCGATATGTCAATGTCAGACTATTTCCGAGCTTACCCGGGGAATTGCTCATGTTCTGACACTTAGCTTGATATGACAGGTATTATACTCGTGGTGGTGCCCCAAAACTCGGACTTTGCAATGGCGCTACATTCTACGCAGGATGAGTAAGTTTTTCATCCCCTCTATTCGTCGTGTTACTTTCTTTCCCGATGTTAGCTCGGAGTCAAGTTATGAGTCAGATGCTGAGTTTGAATATTGGTCTGAGTCGGATTCTATCTCAAGTTTGGAATTTCCTACTGCTTTCGAGTTAGGTCTTGCGCCATTGTCGGGGAATCATTTATGTCAGAGTGACTATAACGAGCATGTTGAGTTAGGTGACGTTAGTCCCTTAGATGAACCCTTATACCCCTTCCTTCCATCTCTGAAGAACACTAGAGAGACTGTGACAGTGCCCCCGGAGGGGAAGGTTGTAGTGTACACCTCTCAGATTTGATACGGGTTACGCTTCCCCTATTGTGATGATCTCATCGAACTTTGCCGGTTTTTTCAGATTTCTCCCGTGAATCTTGCCCCCAGTGCTATCCGTGTCTGGGTGGGATTTCGGGTATTATATCAGTAGTATTCCTGGAAGTACTCCTTGGTTCTATTCTGGTGCTTTTATCGCTTCCAATATCATAGGAAGATCGGTTTCGCGAGTTTGGTGACTCGTTATCCTCTTCTTAAGAACACCCGATTGAGGATTTGGGGTTGGCTGAGGTTGAGTGGAACAGTGACCTTCGCTTTGTGGCTCCTCTTGATAATTCGGCGAGTCATTGGTCTAAGTATTATTTATTCATCATCGATCGCTATGTGACTTGGTCGATTCTTCACGAGAATCGGTCGGATGGCTGGCCCTCCTTTGGGGTCCTCGGACATAAATACCATGAAGGTTATTTATCAGAGCCATCAGACCAAGTCTTATTGTCCTGTGTCTGTGGTGACCGAGCTGGATTTGTATGAAGCGGGGATTCGCTTGACCCCTCCCTCCGAGGGTTTGGTATGTCACTTAGTCTTCTTGCTTTCATTCATCTTTTTTTTTCCTTTGTAGGTTGGTTTCACGGAAAAACCTATGTTGTGCAGGCGGAGCCCATTGATTTGAGCAAGAGGAAAGGACCCTCCAGTTCTGCTCCCAAGAAATCTCCTAAGTCAGGGAGGGCTGCAGAGGCTTCCAGTATGTTCTTCTTTCTCTTCTTTTCCTTTTATGATATACTTGTAGCCATTTTTATGTTGTTTTCTTTGTGTTATCAGGGTACTCGCCGTTGGTCACTGAGCGCGTTGTTCCTATGAGCAAGAGTTCAAGCCAATCAAAGTCTAAGGCACGGAAACCTGACTCTGAGGTCGGGCCTTCGGCTGTCAAGAAGAAGAAGGCTATGAGAGATTCTCCCTCGAGTGTTCGTTTTCCGACACCTTCTCGTGATAAGGAGATAGTGGTCGAGGAGGCGCCCTCTCTGCTTGACAAAGGGAAGCGGCTTGCCGATGGTTGTGGGGTGGCTATAGGTGCTGATGCGTCTTCTCCATCCCTTGCTCCCCCAGCCGAGGGAGCGAGTCTCAGGTTTGTTTCTACTTTATGACTTGTATGTATATTTTCACTTGTTGCTTGTGTTCACTTTCTATATTGTTCATATAGTCCGAATCCCTGCCTTGAGTCGGAAGGACCTATCTCATCTGACTAACGAGGATATCGTTAAAGCTGAGTGGACTCCTTTTGCTGGATTAAAGGAGTATCACTTTGACACCAGTCTTCTTTGCACACCCCTGAGGTTGGTGTTCGCGTCCTACGGAGTGCTGTTGCTCCTGGAGATCACCTTTCCCTTCCCAAATCTCCTAAGGAAACTAGGCGATTTGTTCAAGGGGTTTTGTCTCGATATGCCCCGGTAAGTGATACTTTTATTTTATCTTCCATTCTGAGTAATTGTTTGCTATGTTACTTGACGTTTATTCATTGTTTCAGGGCATGTCTGACATGGTTAATCTATCATCTGTTTCCCTTGAGCTGTCTGAGGCGAACAAGGTACTTGAGGATAAACAAGTATCCTTGAAGGCTGAGCTTGGCAGTGCATGGAGAAGAGTCGCCTTTCTGATTTGAAGATGCAGGAACTTCGGGATCAGGTTGCCTCCCTTGAGACTACCGTTGCAGATTTGCGCCGACATGCTGATGTTGATTCTTCACTCCATGATGCGGAGTTGAAGAATATTGAGGAGAAATGTCGCAGGGAGGAGAGAGTTACTACAGTGGCATAGTATAAGTCTTCTCCTGCCGATGCTGCTGAATTTCAGGTTCGGTGCAACAAGAAGATGAACCAGTTTGGAGAGTATCTGACAGATCAGATATTCAGGATTGATCCTAACTTTCCTGTTAACGACTTTGGTGACTTTGGTCCGTATGCTAGTGGGTATGTTGCTGTTCTTAGGGGCAGGCTGCTATTGCTGAGAACATGCCTGACACCCCTGTGCAGGAGGATAATACTCCTATCGATGTTGTTGATTCAGGTTCCTCTTCATCTTCTTCCAGTTCCATCAGTGGCTCTTCTTCTGAGCATCAGGACCGTGAGGACTCCCTAGTGGCGTCTGGTTGAATATCTGATTTCTCTATCCTTGTATATATTCCTTTGCTTTTCCTCCCCTTGATGGGTCGACTGGTTATGTTTTGAAGGCCTCATACTTAGGCACTTTTTTGGAGTTGCTACTAAACTTGGTTGTGTCTTCTTTCTTTATGATGTTTGCCTTGACTTGTGGTATGGATAGTAGGATAACTCGTTACCTGGCTGTGGTAGCCTTTTGTGGGTGGTTCTTTGCGTATTCCTCTCTTGTGTTTGCATTTAACTTTATTGATGTATCTTTAGCTTCCTCTTGTGCTGGGATACCTATATTATCATCATGAACAAACTCATGTGTTTCTCATACCATGTATCCTTACTTTAAAAAGTAAAGTTTTTCAAAATGTGTTGTTGTAGTCCAAAAGTATTTGCGAGATAGGCTCTCGGAGGGCACATGATGTGTTCGCGAGATAGGCTCCCGGAAGGCGCTGAATATGTTCGCGAGATAGGCTCTCGGAAGGCACATAATTAGTTCACGAGATAGGCTCTCGGAGGGCACCGAATTAGTTCGCGAGATAGGCTCTCGGAAGGCACATAATTAGTTCACGAGATAGGCTCTCGGAGGGCACAGAATTAGTTCGCGAGATAGGCTCTCGGAAGGCACAGAATTAGTTCGCGAGATGGGCTCTTGGAGGGCGCAGAGTTTTTCACGAGATAGGCTCTCGGAGGGCACATAATTTTTCACGAGATGGGCTCTCGGAGGGCACAGAGTTTTTCACGAGATAGGCTCTCGGAAGGCACAAAATTTTTCACGAGATGGGCTCTCGGAGGGCGCAGAGTTTTTCACGAGATAGGCTCTCGGAAGGCACATAATTTTTCACGAGATGGGCTCTCGGAGGGCGCAGAGTTTTTCACGAGATAGGCTATCGGAGGGCGCAGAGTTTTTCACGAGATAGGCTCTCGGAG
Organism: Clarkia xantiana subsp. parviflora; assembly: GCA_036873135.1. Lineage (NCBI taxonomy): Eukaryota > Viridiplantae > Streptophyta > Magnoliopsida > Myrtales > Onagraceae > Clarkia > Clarkia xantiana. The sequence continues at coordinate 8,626,967 of JAPTYO010000012.1, read as the reverse complement.
GGCACAGAATTTTCACGAGATAGGCTCTCAGAGGGCACAAATTTTTTCAGGGGATGGGCTCTCGGAGGGCGCAGAAAGTGTCATGCACTTGTCATATCTAAGTATGGAACTTGTGGAGATATTGTTACCTCATGCTTAGTGAATATTTTGATAAACTTCTACTTCATTGAAAGCATCCATGCCTTATATACAGGAGGGGTGTCGTGGGTTGTCCAGGACATCCTTTAAGGGAACAAAAGATAGTTGAGGAGTTGGAGAAACTTTGTGAGTTTTCTGCCCCCAGATTTGTTTTAGAAAACTAAACATGCATTATAAAAAAGATAAAATCAAGGATATGGTGTTCTGCTGGTGTGATTTCCTTAGTTGGTGGTGGATGGCACTGGTGCTATGCATTCTTTTAGTCCTCCCCTGTAGATCATCTCTTCAATCTCTATTTTCAACACCATGCAATCGTTTGTCTTATGCCCCCACGTTCTATGGTATTCATACCATCCTCTTGTGTCTTTTCCCAGAAAGGCCTTACCTTCCTCCTTGCATTCTGGCAACTCCTTGCTCAGGTGTTTCTTGAAAAGTTCTTCGACTTGCACCTTAAGAGGTGTAAAGTTGAAATTTACACCCCCTCCATGTATGTGGGTCTCTTCTGCTTTGAATTCTTCATTCTGCTGTCTCGTTTCTTCTTTGAATGCCTTGTCCAACTTCTCTTTAAGCTCGCGCATCGTTCTTGTCATCACTACTTCATAATGACCTCCAAAAGCCTCGAATGAGGTTGGATGCATGTTTCTTAGGAAAGCTCTTACAGCCTCCCTTCTTGTTACCTCCATGCTGGCCCCATACTCCACGAATCTTTGGAAGTAACTTGTAAGGGATTCTTCTGGCATTTGCTTCACGTCATCTATGTACCTGAAGCCTCTTTCAATTGATCTTTTCACTCTCCTTCCATTTTCATTATCTGGCTGTCAGGGTATGCTTGTTACCCTTACAACCTTTCCATTTCCTGTTTTCTTGGCCAATCTTCCCAGTATCTGCTTGCTAAGGCGGAGTGTGACTCCTACCCTTTTCTTTTCTTGCCTTAGCTATTTTTTCTTCTCTTTTTGAGAGCTCTTTCTCTGTCTGCCCCCTATCACCACCATTGCTACCATGTCTGATTGTTGTTGCCTACGTCTCATGGAATTGACGTAACACTGCCTTGCGGTGCGTTGATCACCCAGGACTTCTCATATTCCACTCTCAGTGATGTACTTCAATTTCTGGTGGACTGTTGAGGGTACAATTTCATATGGGTTTATTGTGGTTCTCCCTAGGATCCCGTTGTAAGCTCCAAGTTTTCCACTACCAAAAAGTTCACGTTGATCTTCGGCTGTGTCCACCCTTATCCCAGTGTTACTAGTAGAGTTATCATGCCTAGAGGGTAACTTGTCGCCCCTGAGAATCCGACTAGAGGAAGGTTTACCCGTTCGATATCTTCCTTGGTTTTCCCTATCTCTTCAAGCATGCGCATTTGCAGTATATCTGCCGAACTTCCTCCGTCGACGAGTATCCTTTTCACATCGAAGTTATCAATGTCCATTGTTATCACTAAGGCATCGTCATGTGGGAAGACGATATGACTCTTGTCCTTCTCAGAGAATTCAATTACCATTTCTTTTTCCTCCCTTGGCCTCTTTCTCCACTTTGTTGTTGCATCTATTCTAGAGGTATACACCTCCCTTGCATTTGCTGCTGATCCGCCCGCCCCGATTCCACCGTGAATCATGTTGATTGTCCCCCTTTTTGTGGGTAACGGATGGTAATTGGCTTTCTCTTTTCCTTTGTCCTTTTGCATTGGCCTTGCGGGTGCACTGCTGCTCCCGTGATCCACGAATTGCTTCAATTCTCCCCTTTGCATTGCATTGTTTATGCTCAACTTTATATTGAAGCATTCGTTTGTTTCGTGGCCATGTGCTTCATGGTTATTGCACCATTTTTCCTTTTCAGTCCCAACCATTGGGACTCTCCACCTTGCTGGGGGTGTCCATATCTTCAAATTCCTCATTTCTCTTAATACAACTATCGGGGTTGTATTCAACGGTATGAACTTGATGACGTTGATTTCTCTTGGTCTCAACTGCTCACCTGTATGATTTCTCTTGGGGCGGACGCCAGTCTTGTTGCCTAATGGGCTGGGGGACCTGAGGTGGTTTCCCTCTACTCGGCTTTGCATTCTCTTCCTTGGTGGCATGAATCTTTGCTCTCTAGCTCATTTTGTGCCTTTCCAGGTCAATATGAGTTTTTACCCTCGCCACGAGCTCCTCCAGTGTGCCGGCGGGTTTTTTAGCCATCTTTTCTGCCAAGGTTGAACCAGAGCGTCCGAGGTTTCTTATGAAATCCCCTATGATCTCGCCCTCAGTTATGTCCCCTTGTATATCAGCTAGGTTTTGGTTGAACCTAGTGTAATAGTTTGTTAACGTCTCTTCATGCTCCTGCTTCACATCATCAAGTGAACATGTTCCCTTGAGTAGCTTTATTTCTCCTAGGTACCTTTGGAGGAACTTAGCTTTCAGTTGTGCCCATGAATGGATGCTCTCAGTTGGTAGGCTAAAGAACCAGTGAGATGCTACTCCTGATAACATATTTGGGAACAACAGCGCCTTGTAGCGGTCATCCTTAGTCCTACCCAAGAGGGAGGCCTCATGCTGTTGGATATGCTCCAAGGGGCCAGTCTTGCCATTATACTTTTCTATCTTTATCAAGTGCAATGCATCAGGCACTTTGTTGTTCTCTAGATCCCTAGTGAAGGGGTGATTCGTGCTATCACTCAGCCAATGTAATCCATTTGTTTTTTATTTGTTCATCTTCTTCGCTATCATTGCCTCTATGTCCCCCTGAGTTAGCATCACTGGTGATGGGCTATAGTTTCTTTGGGGTTTATCATAGCTTATCACCGGACTCACCAGGACTCCATGTCTGTGATGATAAGGACTGTACGTGTAATGTGGGTATCCCTGTGGGGGTGGATGCTAGAACTCTTGCCTCCTTGGGTATTGTGGCTGTGCATTATCCCTCAGTGGGGTGTATGTCCATGCCCCTTGGGGTGCTTGAGGTTAGGGACGAAATGTTGTCTATCTCTCGGAGGTGGTACTTGCTCGTTTCTGCCTTGACTTTCACGCTGCCCAGTTGGGGGGTGCGTGTGTTGTTCTTCCTCTGGATCTGCTCTTCCTGCTGATACTGCTCTCCTTGTGGGTGCTCATTCGTTTGCGGGTGTTGCTCCGCTTGTGCATACTGTCTTTCCTGCCTGTTTCTCACAGCCTCTCAATATGCCAAAAGCTCATCTAGTGCGTTCATGAATCATGGGGTCACCGATGGTGCTCCCTGCGAATGCACTGGCCTCGTGTTAGTGGTGTGAGCCCGGTTATTGTTTCCTTGTGCTGGCATGCCGTAAGGATACTCTTGAGGACGTTCTTCATAGTGGTACCCCGGGGGTGCCGTATATTGATATCCTTGAAATTGTACCCCATGTCGTGCCCCAGGCTCTTGTGGTCGCCGACTTATAGGAGTCGAGGCCGTGGAGGACTCGGCCCTAGCTGGGCGTGATGGTCCCCCTTGATTGTTTACTTGGGGAGCTTGGGGTGTTGCTTGATGTTCGGGGGGCACAGGTTGCCCCTGAGGAGTGGGTTGTCTGGTCAGGGGGTACAAGTTATCTTCTCTGATTGTTCGGTTGCCTACCGTCCCCCGACTCTTGATGGCAGGTTGTTAGTCATAGATCGTGTGATTTCCATGCTTTTTCTATTCGAAGCCCACAGACTGCGCCAAGTGTTAAGACGTGTCCCTCGGGTTTATGAATTTCTGACCCAAGTAGCACTTCTCACGGGTTGTTCGCTCTTTTTTCTGATCCGTCTAGCTTGTCGGTCTGATCCGTTCCTTCGCTTCCTGACGACCTGCAAGTGGGGCAGTACCGAGCACGGAGAGGGGGGGTGGTGCTCGGTGAACCCTCTCTGATGCTTAAGTAAGTCTGAGTTCTCTAGAGAGATAAAATCCTAGAGAGAAGGCAGAGCTAAACGTGCAAAGATGTAAACTTGTTCGAATGAATGGAACTTATGGAGTATATATAGGAAACGGTGTCATTAAGGTGGCTTAATGACATTGTTAATCCCTAAATGTACTCAGTTAGCACATAATAACAGGATTAAAGCCTTAAAACATGGAGAGGTGGGCAAAATTGGCTAAGTGTAGGTCGGGTGAAAAGGATGCCGGGGCCCTAGGGGTCGGACAAGAAATCCGACCTCCAAGGCTTAGGATCGGGTGGATTTGCCCAACCCCTCATAGGAGGGGTGGGGCAGGCCACCCGATCCCTCCTAGGAGGGATCGAGTGAGGCCACCCGATCTCACCTAGGTGAGACTAATGGATGGGCTAGGACGAGTACCTTGGTCGGTCCGGGCCGTTCGTGCTATTGTTGGAGTGTTCGGGGTCCAAATTTCGATTTACAATCATAACCGGGGCGGTCAAAATAAGACAATCTGAAGGGAGACGGGTTCAAAATGGGCGTATATCCATCAGAAGGGTTACTCCTATCCAATCCCACCAACAAAGACACTTGCATCAAAATGCAAGGAATAGGAGGGAGGGAATTTACAAGACCTCCCCAAGTATGAATGCTACCACATACCAGTCACCAAGGGAAATGCCCAACACTCGTCGCAAGAACGGGGGCACATCGCGAACTACAACTCTTACAAAGACTCAGCGATCTCCTACTTACAAGAGATACGTACCACGCTTGAGCAAGGAACAACAGTGCACCACCAAGCGACTTGGGGGGCACCAAACGAACAAGTGCTTGGAACTCCACCTAATTACAGAGAAGGAAGTCATAAGTGAAAGACCACGCGAACACGGGACAACACCCGTCTTAAGAGGAAGCCACAAACTAGGAAAAACAACTTCAACATCCTATACGGATTACCTTAAGATAGCAACACCCGACATCACCCTCGAAAGACGATCTCTTCTACTTGAGTAAGGCCCAGGTAACAGGCAATACTGCCAAGAGTAAACCCAAGTATGTGGTAACATCTCTACAAAAAAAATACTGTTATGAATAAAACAGACCACTCGTGTAAGATATCTACTCAGGATAACTGATTTACTCGAGGCAAAATCCAAGCTGAACGGAATAGACTAGTCGCGAATAGTCTGGTCCAGTCAAATTGGCATTGCATGCGATAAAGCCGTATGAGGAGATTTATAACTCCTTTTTATTTCCTTACCAATATATATCTCGAAGCATTGCGAACCAATTTTAGACAAGTTATACGCACATTCAAGAGATGTCTCAAAGGCACACCATACTCTGGAATCACGCCAAGTAGCGGACTATATGCATACTATTTGCATCAACAATACAAGCTATTATGCTAGCTACAATAAACTGCTTATATTATACAACGCCGACATGTCAACAATCGACATCGACAACGAGCATGCAAACGCTCTCTATCTCTCTCGACATCTACTACGAACAACGTCGACAACATACTGCACCTTGGTATTCTTCCAGGTCTTATTCTCAAATGTAACATGATGCGATCCTAATCTGGAAACATCCGCATGTCTACATCAGTCATTCACTTACGAAAACAGGATGCGGCTACATACATTAGGGGCTGATCACCCCACATGGCGTGATATCCTCTATCGGAGGCATCCCCATGTTTACTACAGGGTGTAGCATCCCCGCCATAGTGTGACATCCTCTATCGGAGGCATCCCCATGTTTACTACAAGGTATGGCATCCCCCTTCCGGGGACCATCCTTCCATATATGATAGGACCCGAGCAAGAGGGCAACCGCATGTTGACCTACCGCGTACTATCAAGTCCGGTAGTGTTTATTTCTACAAATCGACCAGGAGGCATCCTGCAGTCACCGCTATACGCACTATATTAAAGCTCATCCAAATCGTCAAGTCGAGTCTTGTACAACGCTATCTTGCAGGTGAGCAAATAGTCATAGCAAAACACTTCCAAATTAGCAAGTCGTGTCTTGCCACAACGTCGCCTTGGAATAGACCAATAGACGGAAAAAGGGTTAAGGGTACTTTTGGTACCACATGTTTACACAAAATCCACTGTTCATACCAAATATTTTTTTGTGTACCAATTTGGTACCAAACGTTTCCATTTTGTACCGTTTTCATACATCCGTTAACTTTTTGTTAAAAATGACCGTTAAGTTGACATGTTCCTTGCACGTGATGTAAAAAATGAATTTTTTTGACCGAAATGCCCTCCACCCCTCTCGTCTCTGTTTCCAAATTTCCATCCCGTTTACTGTACCCGCAGCTCTGACCGAAGCTCCGCACCACTCCCTCGCTCCTTCCCGGACTACCACACTCCTCAAACTCCGATCATGGCCTCCAGTGACAAGATTTAGCCCGTCCGACAATAATACTCCAGCCGTCTCGTTCTTCTCCGAATCATAACTCCATATCCACCACTGGCTCGTCCACTCACCTGTAATTGCTCCTGACATCCAGAGACCCCCTCCACTGCTCACCCAATCGCCACCAATCAACTACGTCCATAACCGAGCTCGACCTCGCCACTGCTCCAATCATCTCTTCGAGTCGTTATCGATTCCCAACCTGCCGCATGTGTCCTCCGATCAAGCCCAACCTCGAGATGCTCGCCCACTTACCTCCGATCAAGCCCAACCTCGATTCTGTCTTTCTATTTATCATACCAGATTGATGATGCTCTGAACTTCTTTTGGTGATTTTCAGAATTTTCGTTACTACCCGCCAATATCATCCATCTATAGAAACTCATTCTGCAATAAAAATATGATTTTGCTGTGTATAAGGTTTCCAGCCAACTCTGCAGCTAAATGACGCGTTCTTGAGGGTTTCTGAATAAAATATCTTTGGTCCAGTTTAGATCTACATTTAGATATACAAATAGAAATAGAAAAGATCTTTGGTCCAGTTTCTCAGCTCCGGCGCCGATGAGGGAGTCCATGGTGGTGCTGCCGCCGCTGAAGGAAAGGATCCCCGCTGAGTTTATTTGGATGGCGACTAGTGGTGAAGTGGAGAGGCGTGGAGGGCATTTCAGTCAAAAAGTTTCATTTTTTACATCACGTGCAAGGCACATGTTAACTTAACAGTCATTTTTGACAGAAAGTTAACGGAGGTATGATAACGGTACAAAATGGAAACGTTTGGTACCAAATTGGTACAAAAAAAACATCCGGTATGAACAGTGGATTTTGTGCAAACATGTGGTACCAAAAGTACCCTTAACCCACGGAAAAAACTGCAAGTCGTACGAATATGCTCTTGTGCAACCACTTGGTGTAACCAAGCAGAGGGGCAGTAATATCGCAAGATAAGTATGAACATTCACGGAAAGTCTTGCAACAACGTTACGAGAGGTGTTCTCGAGTAACAAATGGAAAAACGCACCAAATTTTGACAAGTAGCTTCTTGTGACAACGTCGCCTTGAAATGGTTCAAGAGACTATAAAAACTACAAGGCGTTTTACACGACCTTTGTCAAGCCCCTTGGAACAACCAAGTCGAGGCGTAGTAGCATCGCAGGGTAAGTACATTGACTAGCCAACAGAAAACCTCGCAACAACATTACAAAGGGTGTGCCCGAATAACGGATGGAAAAACGCCCCAAACTTAGCAAGTAGCGTCTTGCCACAACGTCGCCTTAGAATGGAATGAGAGACGGTATAAACTAATGTCTTGACTCGTCAAGACGACATAGTGTCAAGTGCCAAGTTCCAAGTGCCAAGTGCCAGGCGCCAAGTGCCAAGTGCCAAGCGCCAAGCGCCAAGTGCCAAGCGCCAAGCGCCAAGCGCCAAGCGCCAAGCGCCAAGCGCCAAGCGCCAAGCGCCAAGTGCTAAGTGCCGATTTCCAAGTACCAAGTGCCAAGTGCTGCTCTGAAGATTTACGTGTTATTATTCACAAATACGACAACTTTTGGATGCATGTGTAACACACTCATCCATTATGCCATGTCTTAGGAACAACCTAGAGGGGCGCGCGACACGTAACGACGTACATCCTATTGTCACAACTACGGATGCTACATCCATACAAAAAAGGATTTTCAATCCTATTATACGAGTCCAGACCACATGGACAAATACGACAACGAAAGGTCTAAAATATTACTATTAAGTTATCAGGCATTTCTAAAGTTTCTATGACAGGTCTATACGACAACGTCAAACAAACAAAGCGGGCTGAGCAATACCCTCATCTCGAGTAGTAATCCCCACTCAACACCTACATAGCCTATAGGGCTCTTATGTACGCGCCTACACGGCATCTACACGTGTGTCTAACATGGCACAATGCGACTATTCGGGATAACGGTACATATATTATTATTGTACTAACCCCTATACATATACATCGACCAATGTTCGTAGGACATATATATCTATTTAAATACTCTACAATGAGTCTCAAGACGCGACCATCGTTGCGAACAATACCACATTACCAAGCCTATATATACAAGGGTTAACATCATGCAAGTTGCAATACAAACATCACCGTCAGCATCGAATACAATATCAACACGGTGTGCAGCCGCATCTCGAATGCGCAATGGTGCCACTTATCCGGCGTCAGACTCAACAAACACATTAATTTGATCAAACGAAAAGTCGGGAGCAAGGGTATACACACCCCCGAAAAAATCATACATCAAGACTCAATTGCCTGCCTGGAGATCATCGCGGAATAACTGCGAACTCCTGTACCCTCCATGGGAGATCTCATCCCCCTCTTTGAAAACACTCTCCTGCATAGTCTGCAGGGCAAGAGAGCGCATGCCTCTCCATCATCAACAACCTTCTTACGAAGGGCAGTTACATCGGACTCGAGAATAGAAACTTGAGCCTGCCAAACAGAGGCAGAAGCCCTCAATTCAACAACCTTAGCATCCAAGAAGTGAGCTTTCTCACTCGCTCCAGCAAGTGCATGACAAGCAACATCATGCTTCTCTTGGAAAAACTATAAGGGAGAAGAGAGTAACAACTTCTACTACAATCTACAACTAGTTCCATATTAAAAATGGAACAAAGATAGAAGCATACGCGAACCTATAAAAAGAGTAACGAACAATACTCAAAGGAGAGAAACTAACCCTCAGCACACGCACACCTGCCTCGAGAGTGCTCAACTGTAAATCCTTGGCAAAATGGCGCCTACCTTCAGAGAGGAAAGGCACCAACTCAGACCCAGCAATATCACCATCAAGTGAGCAAACCAAATGGACGCACATAAGTAAAGGGAGTCGCATAGTTGCATAGTCCCCACAAGGATACAAATAAGCAAACAAGAAGAGTAAATACGACAAGTCCAATAGAAGGTCAACAACGTAAGCAACATACCCGCTCCAATCGGCTCCTCTGCCGAGTTTCGCCCTCGACACAGGAGCAGAAAGTGCAGGTGGGCGAGTCCAATCCTCAACATCTTTCCCTTTGTTATGGGAAAGAGCCTTCGACGACTCGCCACCAGCAGTAGATTCAGATCGCTTGGAGTTGCTCGAGGGACGAATCTCGAAGTCGGACCGCTCTATTCGTGGTCAAGTAAGAATATCGTCGATAGTGATGACACGTGTGGTCACAAATCACAACTCAGAATTCCACTTCGTTATACCCGAGGGAGCGCCGGTATCCTCGGACATGGGACTCAGGCCCGAACCAGAAGGAAGAAGTGACACTAAGTCGACTTCGAGTATGACTCGGACTCAGAAAGACAAGTAACACGAAGACTAGAGCCGAAGGACTTACTCATTCGTTTAAAGCCGACAAGACAAGAGGAGTTAAGCCAACCAGTTCCAGAATCGGAATGCCAAACTCTGTTGCACCATCGCAATCAGAGCTCCTACAATACAAGAAAGAAAACGTTCAACAATCCATGCATACGTTGACTATGCTACGACAACTCTGCGAGGAACGCTACGAAACGTCATAGCGTGCCGCTGTTATTCTGAGATCACCAGTTTACACGATTTGGGATAGTCGTGTTAAGCATGCACACCTCCTACCAAACGCACGCACTTCTTAAGTATATGTGCCTCCAAAACATACGCGCCTCCAAAACGCGCACATCCTCGAAGCGCGCATGCCTTCAAAGCGTGCACACGTCCACACTCTAAGACGAGGAGCAACACCTCTTGTTCAGAAACTAAGTATAGTAGCAGCGAACACTAAGTGTAACATCGCGCTCGCGCGCAGCATCCCACGCGCGTAACATCGACATAGCAATGTGAGATCTATTACCCCAGGTACGAAGCGCCTAACGGATACACTAAGTGGCTATCATGTCCACGCGTCTCTATACAGCTATCATGTCCGCATTTCTTGAAGTGGCTATCACGTCCGCGTGCAACTAAGTGGCTATCATGTCCACGTGCCTCTAAGTGGCGATCATTTCCACGCGCCTCTAAGTGGCTATTATGTCTGCGGATCGCCAGACGACTTTCATGTCTGTGTGTCACATCAACATATCTACAACCAAGTAGTGGTCGCAAAAAGCACTCTATCTTGAAAACACCTGGTAGCAGCAACAACAGAAAAGGGCACGTCGCCTCGTCGACCTCTGACCTATACTCTCAAAGGCAAGTCGCCTCGCCGACCTCTGACCTACACTCTCGAAGACAAGTCGCCTCGTAGACCTCTGACCTACGCCATACCATGGAAACATCATGTAGCAGTCACTAAATGCACCCAACTTTGGAAAACCCAAGTAGCAGTCTACATAGGAGTCAATTCCTCACATCCGAAGATAGCTGTATGGCGAACGTCCCTACTCCTGGGACAACTCCACACCTACGGAATTATAAATTCACAACTGCTACATAGTGAACATCCTATATACGGGGGCAACTCTATGTCAGTAAGGGCCTCGTCCCAACACTTATACAGCCTATACGGCACTACGCGCGTCTACGCGACCCAATACTAAGCGCGTCTGCGCGACCCAACATTACGCGTCTCTGCGTGACCCGACACTACGCGCGTATGCGCGACCCAATACTATGCGCGTCTGCGTGACTCAACCCTATGCGCGTCGGCGCGACCTTGCACATGTCTACCATGGGACGTTCATCGACAACACGTCGAAGGCCTAACACCTCGCGACTAAGGGGCTGGCACGCCTATGGTCCGAATCGGCACCTACATACTCCTATATGATCTACGCGCCTACACGACACATACATGTACGTACTCGTCCACGTCACTATAGACACTCCCACTCCGGGGGCAATACTGTATCGACAAATGTCTCGTCTCTCGACATACACGTTGCTAACATACTCCTGTTATGAGGTGTTCGTCAACGACACGGCGGATGCATGACGCCTCCCAGTCTCAGGACCTGCGCGTCCGTAACACAAACTCCTCTATATAGTGTGAGGGTAAAGTTATACACACGTTCGCCGAGAAAATAAGGAAAGGCGACGTCAAGCGTGCCTAATTATCAGATTACATACATGCATCGACATGCTCAGAACATGCTCAGAAAAGAGTCTAAGTACTTGACACTACAACACGCGACATCATACTACTATATGTGTACGCGCGAAGTCCGTACGCGCGAAGTCTGCATGCACAAAGTCTGCGCGCGTGAGGTCCGCACACGCGAAGCCCGCACGTGCGTATCTACCTATCTATATACTATACAAGGAATGGTGAAATTTGACTATCTCCGCGAGCATGACTAAGTATGGAAACTAAGCAAGGAGATGCTCTCCTCTCACACCCTTGTGGTATTCATATTTATGGGTAACTATTACCTCCTCTCTATTTTTTCTAACTCCTTAATTGCATACTCTAGTGCTTACATATGTTCGCATATATGCACACTCACTCACACGCGTGCGTGACCATTCTTGCTTTTTTGCATAGCCATGATTTATTTATGTTTACATCATTGATTAAATCCATGTTTCATATTTTAATCATCACATGATTAATTTCATGATTTTATTATTACCAACGTGTTGTTGCATTTCACGTGTTTACTTACTTACACGTGTCTGACACGTCCGGGTGCACACTAACATCTACATATATGATTGCGCATATTTACAACTCCTTACATATATTTATTATATATGCATACATGCTGCACTAACCTTGTCAGCACATAGATAAATACTCGCCCGGAAATTTAAAGATAGGTGATATCAAGGCCCGCGTGCCCGACTATCAGTAAGACAACCCCTGAGGTCAGTGCCGGACCTATATTGGGAATTTATCCTATCTTAAAATAGAGTCAAGTAAGGGTCAAGCCATTACTTGGCTTGGGGGCAAGTGATGGATATATGCCCAATTCGGGTTTGTATTTATATTTTGGACCTCACGAACACGTCAAACCCACGAAAACGGATCAAAACGCTAAACCCGCTAGTTGAAACGGTCCGGACGGGCAATACGCGCGTCCGGACCACGTCGGATTGTCCAAATCTGACGTGGTACGGATTGCCGCCCTTGACGCGCGTATTTTTTCATCGTGTTTTTACACTAAGTCCGGGTTTTTGTCCAAGAGCTCCTATCTATTGGAATCTTGGCCGCCCATTTCATTTTGAACTCGTTTTGAGATTGGCTTAGGAGCTCTGACTTCTCTCTAGCTTTATCTCTCTAGATTCTCATTGAAGTATCAGAGAGGGTTCAACTAGCACCGCCCCCCTCTTCGCGTGCTAGTTATTGCCCCTTGTGCAGGTGTTAGGGCGCACGCGCACAGACATCGCAGGACACGTACACTCGCACAGACACCGCAGGACATGGTCATGCGCCGACACTCCTAAACATCAACGTCCCGACATACGGACAACTACGCATACGGACACTCAAACACTTAGCCATTTTAAGGGCTTGTGGACCTCCGACACTCCGCAGACCGACACTCTGATAGTTCGACAGTCCGACACCTACGAGTTCCGACACACTGGCTAGGACTCTACGTATCCATTCGACAACCCGTCAGTCCGCACGGGCTAGGTCGGAACACACACCATCATCTACATCATATTTAAGACGACTTCCTCCTTCCTAGTAAAGCATCCAATTTATTCAAGGAATCTACTACTAGTGGAATCCAATACACCTGAGCCTCTCTCCAAATTAGTATTTTTTTTATAGTCAATGTGGGTTTTTCTCGTCTACAGACGCGTCTGCATTCTGCCCGGCTGTTGCATTCACTTCTCGTGTGGTATTCAAGTTGTGCAGCGTCTAAGATCAGGTTTTCCATAGCGAAAAATCCTCCAGGTTTTATCTCTTGATTATTTTAATTATTTTCATTAATTAATTTAAGGTCGTTATTGTTGGTTTTCTTGTTCTTGGTTGAGTTCAAGTCTTCGTTCGGTTCGGTTGAACTAACTACGTGCATAATTCGTATCAATGACACTATTGTATCATTGGAGGTAATCGCCCATTTATAAACCTCGTTGCATAATATGAGAGTGAGGTGGAGTGAAATTGTCTTAAGGAGACCGTGTTCTTGTCTTAAGGAGACCGTGTTCTGCAAGGATTTCAGTTATAAATTTCTCTATTCATTTCAATCATTGTGTTGAAATTTCGATTTTTGTATATATATACATAATGTTTGTGATAATTGTATATTGATTACTGAATAAAAAAATATTTAAACAATGGTTATAAATATATATTTTTTTTAAAAAAAAAAAAGTAGTGTGTCCTATGTATATATTATAATCAACCAATGATGTTTATAAAAAATAAAATCAACCAATGATATGGAAGTACTTAACCGAATTATACATAAATGACTAGAGATAATCGGGTTATTATCCAAATAAAATATAAAATAAAATGTCGATGATGTTGATTAGATAGATATATATTATATATACATATTATATATGGCAAAGCAAGCGATAAAAGTGAGATATCCACATAGTGCCCCACTTCCCATGCAAGATGATGGCCCGCCCTCTCAATGTGCTCTCTCCTTACTTGGCCACCACACAAAACGATAAAGATAGAAAGTTGGAAAATATCCTTTTCTTTTGAGACTTCCATTGTGTACGTTCATTATTATTATTATTATTATTATTATTATTATTATTATTATTATTATTATTATTATTATAGTTCTCCAGTCCGTTTAACGGCGAATTCAGAAATTCAGCTGAGTGGGGCAAATTCAGAAATTCAGCTAAGTGGATTTATAATATTTTTTATTATAATATCTATAACGAGTCATATCTATATTAATTTAGTTCATTTTTTTAAATATCTTTAATGACATATTTAGAATAATTATTCATTGCACTAATCAATTTGTACGGTTGAAAAAAAAAATGAAATTACGATTAAACTGACTATATCATAATATATATGGTTAATACATCGTATGGTTACTTACGTTTGACAATGTGATCGTTTGGTTCAAACGTGTGCTTTTTAATTATTTACGTTTGCAAATGTGACTGTTTGGTTACTTTTTTTAATAATATGTCCAAAATACCCTTTCTATATCGTTCTTCATCGCGTTCTCGTTAAATTCATCAATATTTTTATTCAAATAAAAATAAACATAATTTTTTTTTTTAAAATCAAATCCTATTTTATATTTTTTATATTTTTTTTAAATTAATTTTTGTATGAAAAAACTTGCACAATAAACCGTGATAAATCTGATCTTATCATTTAACCACTGAAGAATCCAACCAAAGCTGCAGCCACCGAGAGCCACCACCATGGGAAAGAAAGCTCGCTCTTCAGACTAACAATTCTCTACATAATAAATAGAGTTAATACCATTCAAATTAGCTGAATTAAGTTGCAAGATTAGCTAAAGAAATGGAGTTAAGAACCATTCAAGCATAGTTAATCCTTCTAATTAGTTAATCTTTAAGTCGTGACAAATTAACTGAATTAATTCCATTCACAATAAGTTGCAGAAGCATGTTATATACTTACTTACATATGAGACAGCAAATCGCCTAGTGGTTTTATTCTTCGTGTTCGTCTTCTTCTATCCATGGATTATCATTCCCATCTTTCATAAGAGATTAAAATAAAAAGAAATAAAATATTAAAAGCAAGGGTAAAATTGTCATTTTATAACCATTTAATCACATTCTGAAACTTTGGTAACCAAACTATCACGTCAAAAAACAAGAGTAACCATTTGATCACATTATGCAAACATAAGTAACTAAACAGTATATTAACCCTATATATATTAATCTATGCGTGAAATAAATAAACAATTTGTATAAAAAAGAAAATGCCGGATTGCTGAATAAAAAATTAATTATTGAATATGGATGACCAAAAATAGTAAAACTATGATAAATGCCTTAGTGGATTATTAACTGAGCTGCCAAATTCTTTAACTTAAGTAGTAACTGTTAAGTTTTAATAAGGTTTCTAAAAAAATATTAATGAAAATATACGTGTATATTTTTTATTTTTTTTTATAAAATCTGAGTGAAGCAGTGTCTTGAAATTCCGTTTGGAACATTGTAGATCCGCCACTAAGTCCATCTAATTATGTTTACTGATTTATTTTATTTTATCATGAACCTTATTTTTTTTCTTTAAAATATGATACTTATATAACACAAAAAAAAAACATACAATAAAAATAAACCATCAACATCGATAGGATAGTTGGAGTACTTCAACTTCCAGTGACATTTCTAGTGGCCGTTTTTAAGGCTATCACATGGGCTCTAATACATACTTTTGGGTTCGTTTCACCACTTGGACTGCTTCGGGTTTTTCCTTTCACGAACGGGCTTCTTCCTTCACAATCGGGCTTGAGATATATGTACAAGAACGGGAACGCCGCAATCCTTAATACACAATCACCGAGCTAGACTTCGATCCTCAACCTTGGACTCTTGATCTTCGGGTCCTGCACGAAGGGCAGTAACTAGCGTGGGGGATGCTGGTTGGGCCCACTCCGACGCTCAAGTTAGCACTTTTTAGAGAGAGAAAGCCTTAGAGAGAAGTCAGAGAATTTCAAGTCCAAAAGTGAAGGAATTATCCCAAATGGGAGACCTAGGCCCCCTATTTATAGGGAACCTAAGGATCATGCCCAGTTTGGGATTACCTGATGTCGGTATGTAAGGCAGACGTATACCATCATCAAGGCGGACTATGTATGCACCGACTTCCCGCACTTGGCAATTTATTCGGGGTGAGCGTATGAGGTAAGACGGTAATACAGACCTACCCGGATTGTTTTAAAAATCCGGGACGGGTCCGGATTGCCTTAGGCAATCCGGAGGTCCGGGTTGCCTTTAGGGCAATCCGGACCTCCGGATCGCCTTAGGGCAATCCGGAAGTCCTTCGGCCCGGGAATTACGCGTATCCCGGACCGTTTTTAGACTTAGGTGTCCTGTAAAAGGGTTTTGGGATATTTTACGAGGCCCAAAATGTAAATACGAACCGAATTGGAAAAATATCTAACACTTTCCCCCAAGTCAAGTAGTGGTTCAAAACCCGTACTTGACTCTTTTCAAATATAGGATATTCGTCCAATTTAGGTTCGGTACTTGTTAGGTTATAAGGTCTGAGTCAACGGATCGCTAACTTAGAGCTTATCTCCCTCTAATGTGATGTCGGGTTATGTGCTCCTCGGGGTCTTTCGTACCGTTTCCTACTCTTCCGCTTCCTTGTCTCTCTGCTCTTTGCTACCCTGCAAGAGGGGCAGTATCAAGCACGGAGGGGGGGGGGGTGGTGCTTGATGAACCCTCTCCGATGCTTAAGTCAGAATACTTCTAGAGAGATAAAATGTAGAGAGAAGCCAGAGCTAAAAATGTGCAAGTAATCCAGATCCCCCAAATGAATGGTGAAGGGGTTGTATTTATAGGCAAATGTGTCATTAAGGTGACTTAAGGACATCGTTAACCTTTAAACACAATTAATTAGTCCTTAATCACATAATTAAAGCCTTAAAGCATGGAGAGGTTGACGGAAATCATCTAAGTGTAGGAGTCGCGAAATGGTGCCGGGACCCTTGGGGGCGGAGAGAAAATCCGACCCCTAAGGGTAGGGGTTGGGTGTGGCCACCCAACCCCTCCCTAAGGGAGATTGGGTTGGCCAACCTGATCTCCCCTAGGGGGGTTTGCCAACCCGATCTCCCCTAGGGGAGGTTGGGTGTGGCCACCCGATCTCACCTAGGTGAGTTCGACGCGTGGCCCGGACGAGTATTTTCGCCTCGTCTGGACCGTTGGTGTTTCGGCGGGGTGTTCGGGTCAAAGTTTCAATTTATAATCATTAACGGGGTGATAAAGATAATACGATTCGTAAGTCAACGGGTTCAAATTGGGCGTATATCCATCACATGCCCCCGAGTCAACCAATGGCCTGACCCTTGATTGACTCTTTTTTAGGATGGTATGACACGCACAATTTGAAACCGGGATTTTACCTTTTGTCGGAATCCTTACTTACCCAAGGATGTCCGTCTCTGACTCTGCCCCCTGTCTTCTAAGATAGAGGAATTGCAAACGTCAGTATAGCGCGGACACGTGTCCAAGCACGTGTCTGTCTGAGATGGAAATAAGAAATCTAATATCGTCGTGAGCTTATACTCGGAAAATATACACATGCATAGGGATGCTATATGAATATGGTTAAGTGAGTCCATACTTCGATTTCAAGACGGGGTAGGCCTGTGTGGGGAAAAATTCTGAATTTGGTCCAAATTTTTTCTAAGTATGGGATACTAGAAAATATGCCTATAGGATGTTACCTTGAGTGAACATGGATGTATCATGAACATGAAATTGTGTACTAGCATACATGCAAGTAGGAACACAAGTATGGGAGTGGGTGTAGACATGCTGCGGTTGTAGTCATGAATGTATGCATGGATATATGGCGGCTATGTGCATGGACGTCTAAATTTTTGAACACACGGGAGTGTGCACGTGGGCATGCATGTGAGTGCAAGCGTAAACATGTATGTGTGTATGGATGGGTTGTGAGTATAAGCATGAGTGATGGCATTGGTGTACTTGTAGATGTAAATCATGAATATGAGCATAAGTGCAAGGGTGAGAGCATAGACCTCTCCTTTACATGAGGGTGGGAACTCTGCCACTCAATGGGACACAACATTCCGCCTCCCTCGTACTAGCGCGAGCATTGTCTTTTAACCTCGACCTTCGACATGTGTAACATTTTTCCTTCATTCGTTGGAGTGTGTGTATAGCTCTTGACCCTTACCCTGCAATTTGTTCCCCATAAAAGTGAGGGTGAAAATGCTTACGAGCTTTCTTCTTACCCACCGCGAGCGAAGGGATTTATTGACATGTGTTAAGGGTTGACCCTTCCTTCGGATGTGTCGGAGCGTTGCTCCATTTGGGGAAGCTAAAAGTTCGCCCTCTTTGTGACGCTCTGGGATTTGTTCCCTTGTATAGGTCTCTTGGGTTGTGGTTTTGTTTCCGTAACTTGATTGATGTTAAGGTTGCCCCCGTAGTAGGCGTATCCATGAGTAAGGGTCGATATTTGCGTCGGTCGCTCGTATAGATGACTCACTTTTGGGAAGCTTCTTCTTCGGACAGGGAGACCTTGAAGATCGTTTTCCAAGGCAGTCAGACCAAATCTGACTGTCCTGTGTCTTGGGTGTCCGAGGTGGACTCGTATGAGGCGGGGACTCGTATGACCCCTTGTAGGTTGGTTTCATGAAAAAACGTATAAGGTGTAGGCGGAGCGTTCCGAACGTACCGTTGAATCGAATGAGAGGGAACAACCCTCTAGTTCTGCTCATCAGGCCAAGAAATCTTCTAAGTTAGGGAAAGCTGTAGAGGCTTCCGGCATGTTCTTTTTCCATTCTCTTTTCTTTGTGATATACTTATGATTGTTCTCATGTTGCTTCCTTCTTGTTGTTAGAGCGTTCGCCCCTGGTTACCGAATGGGTTCTTGCGGTGGGCGAGAGTTCAAGTCAAGCTAAATCCAAGGCGCGGAAACCTGACTCTGAGGTCGGGCCCTCGGCTGCCAAGGAGAAGGAAACCGCGAGAGGCTCTCCTTCAAGTGCCCCCTTGCTGACTCCCTCTCATGATAAGGAGGTAGTGGTTGAAGAGGCGCCCTCTTTGCTTGACAAAGGGAAACAACCTGTGGATGGCGATGGGGTGATCATAGGTCTTGATGTCTCTTCTCTATCCTCTGCCCCCCAGCCGAGGGGCCGAGTCTCAGGTTTATTTCATCTTCATGTAGATTTGACGACTTTTGAAGGTGTCTTTGGCTTTCCTATGGGTTATGTTATTAAACCTTGCGTTGAAGATTTTTCTTTTGGTGATGGGTGTGATCATCGCCTTTCATTGAGCTTCCTTTCTCTTGTCGTGGCTCTGATTAAGATAGCAAATTCTTGCTTGGGAGTTTGGTGGAGACTGCTCTTGAGTTAGCCTCTACTAGTATCGTAGTTGTGATCGTTGTGGGGATCGTTTTGTTAAATGCCCCCAATAGTACTTGTCGTGATTCTTTGCTTTATGGTTGATTTCATGAGAAATGGAGGTTGTCTTCATAATGAGGACGTCTCCTACCTAGTATCATTCAGGGGGTTGAAATATAAGTCCATATCTTTGATGAGCGTATGAAGGGTGTTGTTTTTCCCTTTTTCTTGAATCTCCCTTTTAGGTTAGGTGTTGGCTCTTTAGGTTTGTGGTGGAATTGATGGTCTTTTTGTTTTGTGTGGATATGATAACCACCTCTTGGTGTGTGGACATGATAGCCACTTCGCAGTGTGTGGACATGATAGCCACTTCAAGGTATGTGGACATGATAGCCACTTCAGTGTATTTGGACATGATAGCCACTTCAAGGTATGTGGACATGATAGCCACTTCAGGGTATGTGGACATGATAGCCACTTCAGGGTATGTGGACATGATAGCCACCTAGTGTTATGTGGACATGATAGCCACATCACGATGTATGGAGTTGAGCTTTAGTATTCCTTTCTCATTGGAGAGCCTTCATTGCTATAGTTGCCTTTTGTTTAGGCTATGTTTGTTGTGTTAGGTCCTGATGTCTCGTCTTGCCGTATATTGTATCCTTCATGCTTTTTAGATGTCTCCTTCATGAGTTGTGCTTGACGATGTTCAAGTCTGATACGAGCATAGGTCACGCGAGGGCGACATGCAAGACAATAACGTTTGTCGGAGGTTGCTTTGTGCGACTTGTAAGGCAATTCCTCTTCTTGATGGGTCGAGTTTTTTTTGAGAGCCTTGAACTTTGGATTTCATGTCTTTGCTATCCTTCTTGGTGGTGTTGGGTTCCTTTGAGATACTTCTCTTGACTTGTGATATGGATGGTAGGATAACTCGTTACTTTTCATGATAACCTCTTGTGCTTCTGTATATGATCCTTTGGTCATGGACTTCTCCCTTGTATATGATTTCCTTTACTTATCTTTCTTTTGTATTTTCCTTCACATCATACCTGCTATCTCATCAAGAACAAACATTATGTGTTCTTCATACAACTCTGCTTTGTAATTATTTTCTCATGGAATCCTTCTTAGTATGGTGCAATGATCTCTTCCGATACCCTTTAAATGGTATATATGGTACTGTTAGACCAAAGATACGCTCTTGGTGGGCGTCGAATCTGTTCACGAGAGAGGCTCTCAGAGGGCACCAGTAGTTAGACCAAAGATACGCTCTTGGTGGGCGTCGAAACTGTTCACGAGATAGGCTCTCGGAGGGCACCAGTAGTTAGACCAAAGATACTCTCTTGGTGGGCGTCGAAATCTGTTCACGAGATAGGCTCTCAGAGGGCACTTAACATTTCACATGATAGGCTCCCGGAGGGCACAGGTGTTAGACCAAAGATACGCTCTTGGTGGGCGTCGAAATCTGTTCACGAGACAGGCTCTCGGAGGGCACTTAACGTTTCACAGGATAGGCTCCCGGAGGGCACAGGTGTTAGACCAAAGATACGCTCTTGGTGGGCGTCGAATCTGGTAGTTTGAAATCTACCTCAAGATACGCTCTTGGGGGCGTCGAATCTGGTAGTTTGAAATCTACCTCAAGATACGCTCTTGGGGGCGTCGAATCTGGTAGTTTGAAATCTACCTCAAGATACGCTCTTGGGGGCGTCGAAGGTCGTAGTTTTTGGAAACCACTCTCAAGATACGCTCTTGGGGCGTCGAGGGTCGTAGTATGAAAACTACTCTCAAGATACGCTATTGGGGGCGTCGAATCTGTTCGCGGGATAGGCTCCCGGAGGGCTCATAATATTACTTTACCTTGTGTCACTCCCCATGTAGGGTGTGTCTTTGATACGCCTTTTAGATCTTTACTTGAGTTTTCTTTCCATGATATTGCTTGTTACCACGCTTTTTCTTCAATGTGGGAGATCACCTTTCGAGGGCGATGTTTGTGTGTTGCCAACTTAGGACGAGTTCGTACAGGGAGTTGAGGATGTTTTCCTCTTATGTTACCTCTTCTAGGAGAAGTGGTATTGCATGCTCCTGTGATCTTCTGCTTCCAATATCTTCTTTTACACTTAGGTGGACTACTAACTTGTTCGTTTGGTGCCCCCCAAGTTTCTTGGTGGTCATACCGCCTTTCATGTTTGGCCGTTGAAGGCCACTTGTTCATTTTCTTGATTGGGTACCCCTTATGCTTGGGGCTCCCTTGTCTGCTTGTTTGGATGCGGTGTGTGTCTCTTGTAGGACTTACTCTTTTTCATGCTTGTTTGTTTCAGTCATAGACATGGTTTGGATAAAGCCTTTGTCGGATGTATCTTTAGAGGTTGGGTGGAGAGCTTTTGCTTTGGGTGGGTGGGGGTGATTTTTTCATTCTCTTGATAACTAGGATGTGGCAGTGTTTGTATCCTAGGGGTGCTTGTAAATTCTTCCCCCCCCCCCCCCTTCCTTGTGTTTTTTAGAAAAAAACACTTTTGCGGTGATGATAGAGTAGGAGTAACGTATCTTGGAAGGGATTGTATTTAGGTTGAAAAGCTTTCTCATAGAATGGTGTCTTGAGTTGTTAATCTCGAAGGTGTGTTTCAGACTAGTCAATCTGATCCATGCTCCTTGCTCGGGCATTGGGGGGGGGGGGTCTGACCGGGCTGTGATAATCTTCTTGAAGTGTTGTGGTACTTAGTGTGCTTTGCATTTTCCTTTACATTAGAGTATTCTTCAATGCCTTTAGGGAGTGTCACATTGGTCATGCTCCTCCCACCTTGAATCTTGATTATAGACTTCCTTTGAATTAGGACTTGAACCTAAAAAGGATGATTTCCTTTAGGTTTGCAGGTGATGCTCCATGATTTTCCATGGGTTTGCCCCCGTATTGGCTATTCCTTGTTGGATAGCTTCATTAGAGGTTGCATTTGTATTGCGTACATATACGTGTTTGAGGTGTGTTGAGCTGACAAGTCCTTCCTTTTTCATTTTGTCATAACCTTCATTCATCATGTGTTCGGCGTATGGCCTTAAAGGCGGGATATTTTTCTAGTGCCCCCTTTATCGAGGTTCTCCTCTTGATGGGATGCCAGAGTCAAATGTCTTATCATTCGCAGACAAGGTATTTGATCAGGATGTGTGTCTAGTGTGAGGGTCGATCTTGAAACCTTACTCCCCAAGCTTTTGAGCTCTTCTTTGGTTGATCTTGTAGAACTATTATCATGCCCTAACGCTCTTGATAGGAGATGTATCTCCTTTTTCATATTCTAGTTGTTGCACTATCTCTTTTGCTAATCTTGCATCTTTATAGTTTCTCTCTTGGTGCATGACTTCAATGACAGGATTTTCTACCCATGTTTGTTCTGTTAGGTCTTGTATCCTTGACTGCCTTCCTTTCTTGTGAGATGGAGAAGGAGTGTTTATGAACACTCAAATGTGTCGTACTTGGTAGAGGTATGCGCCTAATCTTTAGGGCGCTGTCTTGAATCTTCGTGTACCTATCTTTGATGAACATGTTATTCATTGCATATATAATACGGAGTCCAAGGATCTCCGGGTTAGGATCATATTTTGAAAACAGAGACATAGTCATCTATTATATAACCTCTTTATCTAGGGAGTTTATTTTTGCAAGTATAAATGCAAGGATACTTGTAAGGATACTTGTAAGGATATGTGTTCCATCCTTGTTCCTGGTTCATTTGCAGTGTCGTGTCCCTAATGGGTGTGTTGATGTTCTGACCACCTTTACTAGTAGGGGGTCCTTTGGTATTAGGTATGCCTGACTCTTCCCTAGTATCATCAATAGTTGGTCATGGGAGATGTCTGACGGACTCCCTTCATGCATTATGGTTCTCTTTATGTCAAAGCTAGCGATTCCCTCTCCTATGACTAATATATCATTGTTTGGAAATACTATGTTTTCCATATCCCTTTTTAAAAGCTTGATGATGGTGTCGCCATTCTTCCTTTGCTAGGCTTGGTGCCCTTGAGAGTTTTTTGATGAAAGAGTATTTAATTACCTGCGATGAGCTTACTAGGTGTAGTCGCGACTTCTGGCTATTTTGTGAAATAATATAGATCCATTGGCGGCGTTTGCCTTTGAAGGTGGGCGTTGTCTATGTGATATGGTTTCCTCCATTTTTTGGAGGGATGTGTTTCGCGGCTACCCCCTCATATGCTAATGGGCGTTTGTGGGGAGGGTATGTTGTGACTGGTGCCCCCCTTGCATATCGATGCCAGATGGGGTCCTTCGACGGACTTGGCCCTAGGATGCTTAGTGGAAGGTTATTGTAGGGGTAATCCTTTGTGACCTTCATGGTAGTTCCTCTATAGGATGTTGAGAGTGCTCAACTTATTTTTGTAAGTGAGCCTTCCATCTTGTGATCTTTCCCAGAATCTTGACCTTATAGGTGCCCTTTGAGATTGAGAAATATGTTCCTTGTGCATCTCTTGGTTGGTGGCGGCGTTTTATGGACTCTTCTAGTAGTCCACCTGTGTATATATATATACCACGGAGCCCGAAGGCGTCCGGTATGCTCTTTCTTGGAAAACATGTTGATATCAAGTATCAAAATCTACCCCTTTTAGGGAGTTGACTTGTTATGCAGTTAAATTAAATAAGAGGATATGAGAAGGATATGGGTGTGGGGGTGTTGATACCCCCTGCTTCTTTGGTAATGTAACTGTCTTCCTTCATTAGTCTGTGTGTATTCCTTCCACTTGAGGAATATAAGGTCGCATCCTTGCAAGGCGGACTAGGTGGAGGTGTATCCTTCATGTATGCTATGTGTGATCTCACTCCACTACGTCTCTCCATGAGACTTCCCATTGTAGTAGCTATGTACTAACATGGTGTGGTACTCTATGAGTCCCCTGTTCAAATCCTTGTCTTTTCGACTTCTCCCCTGTCCTAGGGGGATGTGTACCAAGGGTTGTCATACACAAGAGGTTGGGACCTGTCGTGTTGTATCATGAGTAGGTGGTTTCCTTGTTGTGTTGTCGGGGCGATGTCCCTCCCTTTGAGCTTTCCTTGGAATGTCTCTTAGTCATGTCCGTGGTGATACGGACTGTATGTGTACCTTGCTGAGGTGGATGTTGGAACTCTTATATCCTTGGTGTCTGACTTGCATGTCCTCCCTTAGTGGGGTGTATGGCCCAACTCTTTGCTATGTTTGTTATTGCCTTGGAGGCACAAATTGTTGCCTTCCCATTGGGGGTGGCAGTTGCTCCCTCATTCTTTGATTTTTACGATGCCCCTTTGGAGGGCTTGTGTGTTGTTCTTCCTGTGGGCACTTCTCTGCCTGCGGATGTCGCTTCACTTGCGTATATTGCCTCTTTTACCCCTTCCTTAATGCCTTTCTATAGGTTAACAACTCTTCTAATTCCTTCATCAAATTTGGAGTCACTCCTTGGGCTCCTTGCTAATACATAGACCTTGTATTGGTGGTATGAGCCTGGTTGTTGTTTCCTGGCATGCCTTGTGTTGGTATTCCATATGGATGCTTCTTAGGGTGTGTTCTATAATGGTACCCCTGTGGAGGTATTGTGTATTGGTATCCCTAGGATGACCCTCTCTGTTGCCCCCTTGCCCCTGTGGTCTCTGAGCCATGGGGGTCGTGGCAGGGGAAGACTCAGCTCTAGCTGGGCGTGAGGGTCCTCCCTGATTGTCAGGTTGGGGTGCTTCTGGGGCTACCTGAGGTTCCGGATGTGCAGGCTTTTCTCTGGGTTAGGCTTTGCTGGAGGCATAGGTTGTCTCCCTTCCATGTTGCCCCCAGGTGGGCGATTCTCTCTGGATGGTAGGCTATTCGCCATAGCTCTAGTTATTGCCAGGCTTCTTGTTCGTAAACCGCAGACGGCGCCAAGTGTTAAGTTATAAGGTCTGAGTCAACGGATCGCTAACTTAGAGCTTATCTCCCACTAATGTGATGTCGGGTTATGTGCTCCTCGGGGTCTTTCGTACCGTTTCCTACTCTTCCACTTCCTTATCTCTCTGCTCCTTGCTACTCTGCAAGAGGGGCAGTATCAAGCACGGAGGGGGGGGGTGGTGCTTGATGAGCCCTCTCTGATGCTTAAGTCAGAATACTTCTAGAGAGATAAAATGTAGAGAGAAGCCAGAGCTAAAAATGTGCAAGTGATCCAGATCCCCTCAAATTAATGGTGAAGGGGTTGTATTTATAGGCAAAGGTGTCATTAAGGTGACTTAAGGACATCGTTAACCTTTAAACACAATTAATTAATCCTTAATCACATAATTAAAACCTTAAAGCATGGAGAGGTTGACGGAAATAATCTAAGTGTAGGAGTCGCGAAATGGTGCCGGGGCCCTTGGGGGCGGAGAGAAAATCCGACCCCTAAGGGTAGGGGTTGGGTGTGGCCACCAAACCCCTCCCTAAGGGAAATAGGGTTGGCCAACCCGATCTCACCTAGGTGAGTTCGACGCGTGGCCCGGACGAGTATTTTCGCCTCGTCCGGACCGTTGGTGTTTCGGCGGGGTGTTCGGGTCAAAGTTTCGATTTATAATCATTAACGGGGTGATAAAAATAATACGATTCGTAAGTCAACGGGTTCAAATTGGGCGTATATCCATCAGTACTGACCTCAGGGGTGGCCTGTTTGTCAATTCGAATGTTGAGATCTTATATTTGACCAACTTTTAATTTTTCGCCGTACGTACGTAATCTGTTTACAAGGTTAGCGTAGCGGAAAATATGCGTACAATGATATGCATTATGATAATATCATGGTGTATGAAATAAGTGTGTAACACGTTGTCAATATGTAAATGATGATTGCGTAAATGAATAACGTAATCATGTAATAAGAAAAACACTTAGAGTAATATGAAATTGGAGAACATGTATGTAATCATGAAGCATGATGTAAATATGAAAAATGATGCAAGCATGTAATATGAGGTAATCATGGAAAATTATGCAAACGTTCAATTCATACTTAGATTTATAAAATTAATCACGCGACTATCATGAATTTGTATTATGTACGTATAAAGGCAATAATCATGCATGACGATCTATGAAGCGCGCTATGTAATACTAGAGATCATGTATGTAAAACAAGTATAGGAGAGATGCAAGTATGTGATACTAAGGACTTGTATGAAAATAAATATTAGTTTTAGTCCTTAGCACATGGTGTAGGCACTATTAAGGAGAATTAGGAGAGAGAATACCCATTATCTTGCATCCTTAATAGATAAATCCTCAAGAAGCTCTCCATTCTTGAAGAAGAGGGAATTCATGGAGGTGAGAATTTGGAGTAATCTCATCACATTTGACATCGATCAAGATCGAATCCGGGCAAGGAGGGAATCGAGACGACGCGTGAAGCAAAAGGGGGGGTGGCGCGTGAGGCAATTGGTAGCGGCGCGTGAGGGCGGTGGTGGTGGCGCGTGCGGACGACGGCGGCGCGTGGATCTTCGGGTGAGGGCGCGTAGCAATTCGACTTGTTTCGTTTCGGTGAGTCTAATTTTGTATATGGCTAGACCTTTAGTGACTTCATTTGGCCTTGATTTAGACTTGAAATCATCATGTTCCTAGTTATCTTATCATGCATACAAGGTGTTTGATGAAATGCATTAGAATACTTAGCCCCAAATCGACCAAAATTTTCCTAAGTGCTGAAAATTTTAGAAAAGTGTAAATGAATCGCTATACTTCCCTTACGCATAGCTTCCATTGTTGACATGTTTTCCCATGCCTTAGTTGTTGTTCTAGCATGCTCGATATTGATGATCGCAAGTCGTACGTACATGGCCGTCCATGGTTGTATGTTGATAATGATAGTATAGATGTTGTCGTATGAGCTTTATCGATAAGCGTCGTAGGAATATTCAAGAGGCATTGTGTAGAAGTCGATAGTAGCTAATTGATGTATGTAATCCACCCTTGTCAGCATGTACGTACGTACATGGAAACACTAAGAAAATATTTTCCTCTTGATGACATGTATGTACGTACATGAAAGCACTTAGAAAATATTTTTCACTTGCCGACATGCATCCTTGTCGACATGTATGTACGTACATGTTAAACACTTAGAAAATATTTTTTCACTCGTCGACATGCATCCTTGTCGACATGTATGTACGTACATGGAAACACTTAGAAAATATTTTCATCTTGTTGACATGTATGTACGTACATGAAAAGACTTAGAAAATATTTTTCACTTGTCGACATGCATCCTTGTCGACATGTATGCACGTACATGGAAACACTTAGAAAATATTTTCCTCTTGTTGACATGTATGTACGTACATGAAAACACTTAGAAAATATTTTTTACTTGTCGACATGTATGTACTTACATGAAAGCACTTAGAAAATATTTTTCACTTGTCGACATGTATGTACGTACATGGAAACACTTAGAAAATATTGTCCTCTTGTTGACATGTATGTACGTACATGAAAATATTTAGAAAATATTTTTCACTTTTCGACATGCATCCTTGTCGACATGTATGTACGTACATGGAAACACTTGAAAAATATTTTCCTCTTGTTGACATGTATGTACGTACATGAAAACACTTAGAAAATATTTTTTACTCGTCGACATGTATGTACGTACATGAAAGCACTTAGAAAATATTTTTCACTTTCCCTGGCTATGTATACTATATCCATGTACTTGATGTAAATGCAAGTTATATGTCAACACCTTGTTGTATGCTGACGCTTAGCAATATGCTTGACTCATAGTAGCGTGATGTCCACTTGCCATATGCCGACTGTCATCTTGAGCAAAACACTTAGAAAATATTTTTCCCCTGAAGTCAAGTATTCATGTCGATATGCATGTACATACATAGACCTTACACACTGATTAACTTGTTACTTGTAATTTTCAGGATTCCGAGTTACGCAATCTTCTTTTCAGAGTTAGTCTTCTTGCGGTGGTTATCATGAGTAAGTCTTCTATCCCCGTTCCGCGAGTGATATTATGTCCAGATGTTGGTGACGAGCCGGGTACCAACACAGTTGAGTCTCTTAAGGATACGTCGAGGGATGTGAGTTACTTCTTCAATTATATTGACGAAGACATGTTCGAGACGCGACTTGTTGTGGACTTAATTCTGCTTTGGAGGCTATCCTTCCTTATGACGTGCTTCCGGACTCCAAGAAAGGGCAAGTTACTATTCCTCCAAGTGATCTATCCGCAATTTATACCTCGCAGATTAAGGAAGGTCTGCGCTTTCCCTATTGTCCTGACTTGGTGGACCTTTGCCGCTATTACCGGATATCACCCTTGAGCCTATCTCTTGCTGGCCTTCGTTTATGGAGCTGTTTTCGAGTTTTGTTCCATAAGCAATCTTGGCACTATTCTACCACTCTTTTCCGATGCTTCTATCAACTGATGTGTCCAGACGCCACGGGGTTATGTGGGATGAAGATGCGTTGGCCGAATTTGCGAGATAAGGGTTTCGAGAAGCTTGGTCTTGGGGATGCCGAGTGGGATCACAAAAAACGTCTAGCCGCCCCCGCTGATCGTTCTGGTTCTCATTGGCGACACCACTACTTCTTCGTATGCGATGTCGGGACTATTTGGGATGTTAAGAGCGTGGAGAAGGCTGATCCGACTCCTATTTTTTCTGACCTTTCCTTGGATGATAGGGAGACGGTGAAGATCATTTTTCGATGTCAACAAGAGCGCCGTTATCGTTGTCTATTGCGTGCTTCAGATCAGGATTTGATTGATGCCGGGATTCTTATACTTCCTTCTGAAGATTTGGTATGTTGATACCTTTTATAACATGTACTATGTTGCAATGTAGGTCGTTTTGATGGAAAAAGCTCGTCTTTCCAGACGGCTAATGATCATGACAACCTGCCAGTTGGGCGTCGTGCTCGTAATGTTTCCCCCACTATTCCTGAAGGCTCCGGACATGATCGAGGCAAAGGACCGAAAAGTGAGGCGTCTTCTTGTATCTTTCGCTTGACTTACTGATTTTTTTTTTTCAAGTTTTGTTATATCCACGTTGTCTTTGTTCCTTTAGGTAACTCCGTGCATGTGACTGAGCGGGTTGTTGCGGTACCTGCCACTAGTGTTCCTCCCAAGAGATTTTCCGCAGGGGCGTGTCCCTCGAGTGACCCGAAGCGTTCTAAACCGAGTGCGGCTGTTCCAGCTCCTTCTTGCGATAAAGGGAAGAGAGTTGAGAGTCGCACGATAGCGCCTTCTGCCCCCCGGTCGAGGGACCGTCCCGAGGAGGAGCGCTCTTCCCGCAGAGGTGTGCATTGTTCTACTTGACATACTCCTTATACTTAGTATGTTTTGCTAATGTCTTTTTTGTTTTACTTTGTTCTTATTGTAATGTTAACACGTATTAAGCGTGATGATTTGATCCTTTCTGACGGGATTGATGTTTCCGGAGAAAACCGGTCACCTTTCTACGTTGGTAGTCTTTATTTCCCAAAGGATTCCAAACTTAGCACTCCAGGAGTTGGTGTGCGTGTGCTTCAAAGATGTGTTCCTCCCGGCGATCATGACGTCAAACCGTCTACTGATGAGGAGGCATAGGCATACGTTGAGAGCGGCCTGGTTGAATTTGCGCCGGTAGATTTTACTTTAACTCTTTGCCTTCCTGATATTCACGTATGCTTTGTTGTTGTTGTTGTTGATCATGATTGCCTTGTTTGTTACACCTAGGCTATTTCAAGGATGATGAACATGTCTTCCTTCGTGTTGGAGCTTGTAAGTGAGAGGGAGGTTGGTATTAAGAAGTGTAGTACAGTTTCCCGAGAGCTTGCACAGTCTGAAGAGGAAGTGCAGAATTTGAACTCCAAGGTAGCTGATATTGATGCGCGTATTTCTACTCGCCGTGTCCATGCTGAGCAACTTGAGGCCGAGATTGCTGCTATCAAGCAGCAAATTGCGGAGAACAACAGTGTTCATGATGCCGCACTTGCTTCCGTTCGTGACGAGGCACACAGAGCGGGTGTTGAGAAGGGATTGGCTGAGTATCCTAGTACCCCTGCCTATTCTGCCTCTGTCCTTGCTGCTGCTAAAGCGGATCTTGTACCCTTGGTTGATGAGTTTTCCAAAGATTACATTGGCAGAGTACATGCATTGCCCCGGGTTTCCGTTCGACAAGTTGGGTCCTTATTCTTCTTTTGCTGTTGGCCATGTTGCGGATTTGCAACGTAAGGCAGCTGAAGCGGCTTCTATTGCCTTGACCTTTGGCTATGACAATGCTGATGTTGAACTTGGTGTTGATTTTCTGGACATGTTGTCTTAGTCCTTTGGAGGTGATGATATGTTTTGAGGCTTTTGCCCAAACCTTTATTTGTGTTTTTGCCTTGTATGGAACTTCATCCTTTGGACCTGTTTTTCAATAATAAAGATCATGTGATACCTTATTAGTAATATTTCATACCTTGAGTATCCATGTTGTCCGTATGCTTCGGACTTGGAAGATAGGATAGGTATCCTTAGATGATGAACATGATGTCCGTATGAGTGCCCCTCTTGGTTAAAACCCAAGGCATGGCAAGATGTGTATGCTAGGTACTTGTAGTGTTGTAAGTAGTAATGTACTTGGCGCGGGCACTTGGCACTTCACATGTAGCAGTGTCATCTTGACGAAGCAAGACTTAAGTTTATACCGTCTCTTAGTTCCACTCTAAGGCGACGTTGTTACAAGATTCTTCTTGTTTATTTTGTTGTTTATGCGTTAAATGCTAAAGAGCAAGATAACGTTATAAAAGACTCGACTTGTAAATTTGATGAGTTTTGTATAAGATTTTCTTTAAAAAGCGTAAAACATGAAGCTATCCCTTTTCGGGCTTAGGTCTTCATGGTGTATGAACTCTTAAGAGAATGTGCATACTTTGAGTATGTGGGGTTGTCGTCTATTAAGAGGACTCCCGCCACATTGGGGTGATCAGTCTCATCATTGCATTTGCCGCATCCTGTTTTAATTCAGGGAATGGCTTATGAACATGAGGATTTGCCCGAAGGACTTCACAACATGTCATTTTTTAGAAGTAAACATGAGGTTTGCACTCTTGGAAAAGATGTCGCAACATGTTACTTTTGATAGATGTGATCATGGGTATTGTCCTTTTGAGAAGGATATTGCACCATGTCATTTTTTGGAATATTGCATGATATTGCTTTTGAATTTGTTGAAGATGCATTTGCTGATGTCGTCAATTATAAGTTGCATGGCGTGATGATTATGAGTAGTATGCACGTTGTTTTCTACTTGATGTTAACCCAAAGTATAATGTATAATGTAGAGATGTACCTACGAAAGTAAATTGAACATCATTAGATACTTGTCGCGTTTACAATGGCTTTGTGGGAAGGCGTCTATTGACCGCTTCTTCCGAAATACTACTGATTACAAAGGCATGAATTGCACTTATATTACTAAAGGTGCACTGAAAAAGATAGATTAAAAGTGGAAAGTCTATCTCCCTCAGATATATTTCGGTAGTTTGTTGTTCGCGACATAGCTTCCCAGAGCTCCATGCGCGATAAATTCTTCAATCTCCATCCTCAAGGTTAAACAACCATTGGTACTATGCCCCCAAGTTTGGTGATATTGGAACCATTCTTCAACATCCCTGCCTAAGAAGGCGGTTTCGGGCTCAATTGGTCTTGGAAGCTTGTTTTCCAGAAGCTTGATGTATATCTCCTCCACATCTGTGTTCAAAGGCGTGAAGATGTTGGCATAATCCGTGCCTGAGCCTTCTGGTTTCCTTGAAGTTTGAGCTTCCCCACCTGTGTTGAGAGGTGTGTCCCATCCCAATTCACGCTCACAAGAGATCGCAGTCTCTATTTTGTCTTTTAAGCACGCCATTGTCTTGGTTGTGCGCCACCCAAATTCTCTTCCAAATAGCAAAAATGTTGATGCATTCATGTTCAGGAAAAATGCATTGATGACGTCCTTCTTGCTTGCTCTCAGCGCAGTTGCATTTTGAGCGAACCTTTGGAAGTAGGAAATGATGGATTCTTCTTCTTCCTGCTTAACATCAAGCACACTCCGCTTAGGTGGACAAAGAATCCTGTCTAGTTCGGACCTTGGAGATAACTTTTCCTTCTTTCTTTTTTCATCGTCGTTCGAGGCGAACAGCTTTCTCTTTGCACCAAATCCTATCATGGCGATTGACACCTGTTTCATTTTCCATAGGGCATTAACATAGCACTTTCGTGCGGAAGTCTAATCACCTAGTAGTTCTCCAATTCCGTGCGGAGTTACGAACTTCATTTTCTGATGAGCTGTAGATGGCACAATGTCATGTGGGTTGATCGTTGTTCTCCCCAGGATGCCGTTATATGCCCCCAGGTTATCTACTACCACAAATGTGACATCTATATGCAATGCCTTCCACCCGTCTCCAAGGATAACTGGAAGTGTAATCATGCCCAATGGATAGGTTGTCGCTCCTGCGAAACTGACCAACGGAAACGTGCTCGGCGAGAGATCAGCTTCCTTTTTTCCCATCTTTTTAAGAACCTCTATATGCAGTAGATCCGCAGCACTCCCACCATCTACCAGAATCCTTTGCACGTCAAAACCATTGATGTCCATTGTTATGACCAAAGCATCATCATGGGGATACACTATGTGTTTCTTGTCGGCGTTTGAGAACGGGATGATTATATCTTCCTTCTCCGGTTTTTGCCTCTTCCCATACTTTGGCAGAACTTGCAGCTGTGAGGCATAGACATCTCGGGCGTTAGAAACGCTACCTCCTGCTGCTGGGCCACCATGGATTACGTTGATGACACCACGCTTTGGCGGCGATGGGTTTTCATTGACTTTCTCCTTTCCCTTGTTTCCCTTTCCGGGTTGCTCTGCATGGTTCTTCTTTTGTCATTTGTCGCCTTGGTCGACATATTGCTTGAGCTCCCCTTTAAGGATGAAGTTGTTTATGCGAAATCGTAAGTTGACGCAGCTGTTTGTTTCATGGTCGTAGACTTCATGGTTTTCACACCATTTATCTTCCTGCTTTCCCAGTGGCCCCTTTCGGAAGTTCGCTGGCTCCCTCCACATATTATCCTCCTTCATCTTCTTCAGGATTATGGAAAGTGGTGCATTCAAAGGAACGCACTCTGCCAGGTTCACTTATTTTGGTTTTTGGAACTCGGGCTGATATGGCCTCTTGTGGGGCTGGAATTGTCTTGCTTGCTGCGGGCCTTGCTGGGATTTTGCTTGCTTCTCCTTAGCGCGAGCTGCACTAACTTTCGCCTTATGTTGTTCTCTGAATCGGTCTAGATCCACAAATTCTTTTACTCTCTCTGCTAATTCTTCAAGCGTCTCAGCTGGGCGCCTTGCCATCTCTTAAGCCAGGGCATGTCCTCTTCGGCCTAAATTTGCAATGAAGGCGCGCACGATTTCTCCCTCAGTGATGTTTCCATGAATGTCTGAGATATTTTGATTGAAGCGGGTGTAATAATCTGCTAAAGACTCGTCGTTCTGCTGTGTCACCTCATTCAACGCGTTCGGCCCTTTAAGTAGTGTGCGCTCCTCCATGTATCTTTGAATGAATTTTGCCTTTAGATATGCCCATGATGTGACGCTTCCGCATGGTAGCGAGAAGAACCAATGTGCGGCAGTTCCGACGAGAGTGTTAGCAAATGTCATGGCAACGTGATGCGGGTTGTCCGTTCGACCTAGTAGAGACGCTTCATGTTGCTGCACATGCTCGATTGCATCTCCTTTCCCTCTATATTTTTCACCGCCAATTCTGTAGAGGGCATCTGGAAATGTGACTGTGCACTAATTCATCTGAGAATGGGTGAGACGCATTTTATTCCAGGGCATGCATTCCTTTCATCTTTGATTGCTTCATTTTCCTCTCAATCATCTCTTCTAAGGTCTTAGCAGTGAGTCCCGTGATTGGAATGTCGTTTTCTTGTGCGGGTTTCCTTCACCCTTCGTTGCCTGTGTCGGCCTGGCTTGTTGTTTTAGAGCTATCCTCCTTGTGTGGGCATTGTGAACTGCTCACAGGAGGCTGTTTCCACTTTACTCCTTGTTGCTTCATGCCAACGCTTGGAGTGCCTGAACGTGCTGACTCCCGCCTGGTCTGTTGATAGGCATCTTCAGAATCTCCTACCCCACCTGGGTGTTGCGATTTTTGCTGGTTGGCATCATATGACGCTTCTCTGGCTAGAGTAGCCTGTTCATTATCACGCGGGGGTGGTGAAGGCGCAGCATACCCTTGATTCTTTAAGATCTCCCTGAGAGCCAGAAGTTCTTCCAATGCCGCCATCATTACCGGTGTGACTGTAGGCATGTTGGCTGCATTGCCTGGCTGCTGCTGTGTTGCCTCAGCTGGCATTCCTGATGGAATTTCTTGATCCACCCTTGCTCCTTTCTCTTGCGGAGGCACGTTGTTCTGATCCTCTGGCATGAACTGTGTAGGAGGGGCGTTTGCGGACGGAATGGACGAAGCTGTGGATTCTGCGTCCGGCATGTGAGAAGGTCCTGGTTGACTTCTCGTTGGTTTCATCCTGCTTACACCCGTTTTCTTTGGTCGTCTTCCTGTCATGGCTTGCAGCACGGCTTTTTGTTCGAATCACTTCAGACGGCGCCAAATGTTGGGTTCGTTTCACCACTTGGGCTGCTTCGGGTTTTTCCTTTCACGAACGGGCTTCTTCGTTCACGATCGGGCTCGAGATATATGTATAAGGACGGGAACGCCGCAATCCTTAATACACAATCACCGAGCTGGACTTCGATCCTCAACCTTGGACTCTTGATCTTCGGGTCCTGCACGAAGGGCAGTAACCAGCGTGGGGGGGGGGGGATGCTGGTTGGGCCCACTCCGACGCTCAAGTTAGCACTTTTTAGAGAGAGAAAGTCTTAGAGAGAAGTCATAGCATTTCAAGTCCAAAAGTGAGGGAATTATCCCAAATGGGAGACCTAGGCCCCCTATTTATAGGGAACCTAAGGATCATGCCCAGTTTGGGATTACCTGATGTCGGTATGTAAGGAAGACGTATACCATCATCAAGGCGGACTATGTATGCACCGACTTCCTGTACTTGGCAATTTAATCGGGGTGAGCGCATGAGGTAAGACGGTAATCCGGACCTCCAGATCGCCTTAGGGCAATCCGGAAGTCCTTCGGCCCTGGAATTACGCGTATCCCGAACCGTTTTTAGACTTAGGTGTCCTGTAAAAGTGTTCTGGGATATTTTACGAGGCCCGAAATGTAAATACAAACCCGAATTGGACAAATATCTAACACATACTATTAAGGATCTCGATCCGCTGCATTACTTTTTTGGTGTTGAGGTTTTACAAACGACCAATGGATTGTTCGTGTCTCAACAAGTACATTCGGTCCTTCTCGAACAAGTCGGCATGGAAGGAGCTAAAGAAGTCGTCACTCCCATGGCCACCAAACCGCCACTTACCCTTGATGATGGTTCAACACCAACTGATGTGACCGCTTATCATAGTGTGATCGACGCACTCCAATACTTATAGTTCACACGGCCCGACATCTGCTTCCCCGTGAATAAGCTCTTCCAGTTCATGCAACGACCATCCAAATTTCATTGGGCGACTGTCAAACGTCTTCTCCGCTATCTCAAGGGCACGATCCATCAATGTATTTTCTTCCATGCTTTTTCACCTTTGCATCTTCAAGTATATTCTGATTTCGATTGGACGGTCAATGTGGATGATAGGACCTCTACAACGGCATATTTGATCTATCTAGGGAAAAACGTGATCTCATGGAAATAGTTACTACATGTTCTAGATATTAAGCAATACTAAGACACATGAAGGGATGGATGTTGCGGAGTTCTAAGGCACGTCTAGGTAGATTTGGAATCAACACATTGACAAGCCATATTGTTAAAATTACAATAGATATTAAAGAGAAAAAACCATTGAGTTTTTTAGCTCGAAAAATATCACTGTTATGTTTGAGCTAAATATGCCACAAAATAAGACACTTCAAAATATGACGGTCCTGCTATGGTTATTGTGGTGTCCTGAAATGGTCCTCTTAAGTACAATCAATCAAAGATTATCGTTATACCTCCAATCACGACTGTAATGAAAAAATATGATGCAAACCAAACACGTCGTGCAAGCAAACAATACCACATGGGATGTGATGGGTATACGTCCGATTCGGGTTCATTTTATACTATTCGGACTTCGTTTACACGTCAAATCCACCAACGGTTCGGAAATATTCACCCGCAAGTTTAAAACGGTTCAGGACACGTACGCGCGTGTCCCGGATGAAAAACCTATACGGATTGTCACCACAATCCGGACCTCCGGATTGCTCCCCGCGAAGACGCGCAAACCCTTATATATATAGACACAACACGTGTAGGGCTTCCCGACGTCGACTTTACGCTCGTCCACGCCCGGTTCATATTTTACATTAAACTGGCGTTAGACCATTCAAAACCGGGTTAGAGTCCAAGGATCCCTATAAATAGGAGCCTTGGTCACCCATTTCATAATTAAGTTGACAAGGAAGCTCTGACGTCTCTCTAAGATTTCTAATTTGAGCTTCGGAGAGGTTTCATCGCACTCCACCCCCCATAAGTGGTGTGCGATATTACCCTCCTTGCAAGTATCCGGAGACGCGCACTTTCGGACACGTGCGAAGACCCGACATACCAACGACCTGGGGCGCATCCGTACATCTATAACAGGACCCGACACTCCGTCTAGTCTGGATCCCAACATTTTGGCGTCGTCTGTAGGAATACGAACATAACAAGTCATATACTACCGAAAACGATGACGAGCAACCCTCCACCTGCCGATAACCCGGAAATGACAAGAGAAGAAGGTCTAAGACGAGAAGGAGTCAGGCAGGTCCTTCCTACATCCCCGAAGCCGTATCCACAACCTCCTCTGTGCCAACTCTAAACACACAACCGGAGCATACCACCCAAACCAACAAACCACCACCAGGGTTTGAACGCAGAGAACACACAGTGGAGGAACAACCCTTCGGAATGCCAGGTGAAAACCAGCAACCTCAAGGTGCTCGGAAGAAACATGGAGGCCTATGTCGATGACATGTTGGTCAAAACAAAGAGGGGTCAAGACCATTTCCAAGACCTTGAAGAAGCGTTTGCATGCATGCGACGCCATCAAGTAAGATTGAATCCGACCAAGTGTGCTTTTAGTGTGCAATTCGGAAAATTTCTAAGAGTCATGGTTAGCCAGAGAGGGATTGAAGCTAACCTAGAAAAGTCACCGCCATAGAAGAAATGTCCTCGCCTACGTGACATAAAAAGGTATAAAGTCTCAATGGAAGCTTAGCCTCCCTGGGAAGATTCCTAGCAACATCAGGAGATAAATCCCTTCCTTTCTTCAAAATCTTGAGAGCAAATAAGAAGTTCGAGTGGACGCATGAATGTGAAGAAGCTTTCCAACAGCTAAAAAAGCATCTCCACTCGCTTCCCGCCTTGGCAAAACCACTTCCTGAGGATCACTTGTTCCTCTACCTAAGTGTGAGCTTGGCGGCGGTGAGCTCAGTACTCATCAAAGAAACCTGCAACATCCAAATTCCGGTCTACTATGTTAGCAAGCTTTTTGGTGTCGGTGAAGCCAACTACATGGAGATTGAGAAGTATCTATATGCTCTACTAATAGCGGCGAGAAATTTACGACCTTATTCTCACGCCCATGAAATCACGGTACTTACCAATCAACCTCTGAAACAACTGTTGCAAAAGCCCGACATTTCAGGAGGAATGGTTAAATGGGCGGTGGAGTTAAGTGAATTTCATTTCCATTTCGAGCCACGAAAGGCCATCAAGGGCCAAACGTTGGCCGACTTTATAGCGGAAAATACGGCGACACCAAATGCAAAGCCCGTCATCCTCCCACAAGAAGAACATGTGAGAGAAACCCCGGAAAACACCGCCAATGACAATATGCCATGGTTGTTGTATACCGACAGTTCATCCTCCTCCTCAGGATGTGGGGCAGGGTTAGTATTAACGCCGACAGGTAGAGAGCCACTCCGGTATGCGTTGGCCATGACCTTTCGAGCCACCAATAATGAATCCGAATATGAGGCTCTGTTAACAGGCCTTCGTATAGCAAAAGGCATGACGATCACCAATTTAAAAGTACAATGTGATTCTGAGTTAATTGTCAACCAGACAAATGGAACTTACGTCGATAAAGGAGAAAATATGAAGAAATACGCAGAGGAGGTAGAGCGACTCGTGCGGGACATGCCTCATTTCCAGATAGAGGCTATCCCTCGAGAAAGCAATCAGGCAGAAGCCCTTAGTAAATTTTCTTTTAGAAATTCCCCACCAACGCCGGTACACTTCATCAAGAAGTCCTTATACTCCGCCATAGAGGCAAGGGCTGAAGTTCTCAACATTCAAGCCCTCGACTCATGGATTATCCCCATCCAAAACTTTCTGGAAAAGGGAAATCTCCCAGAGGACTCACTGGAGGCAACCAAAATCCAGAGGATCGCAGGACGATTCGTAATCTTGGATGAGTACCTCTACAAAAGAGGGTATGCCAACCCTTATCTCCGATGTATAACTGCTCCTCAAACGGAAAAGATAATGGAATATCTGCAAAAAGGCGACTCTGGATGTCATGAGGGAGCCAAAACATTGGTCATGAAAGCTCTACGACAAGGGTTATACTGGCCAACTATGCATAAAGAGGCGATAACACTTGTACAAGCATGCCCGACCTGTCAAGTTTACGCCCCCAGAATAACAAGGCCACCAGCGGAGCTGACGCCAATGATGAGCTCTTGGCCTATCGCGCAATGGGGCATCGATCTCATCGGACCCTTGCCTAAATCCACAGGTCAAAGGACGCACATCGTGGTCGCCATCGATTATTTTTCCAAATGGATAGAAGCAAAAGCACTGGCATCAACAACTACTTTCCAGATGATCAAGTTCATACGAGAACAAATCATATGTCGATATGGGGTGCCAAAAATCCTTATTATCGATAATGGTCCCCGGTTTGCCAGTGACGAACTAGCCGACTTCTGTGAAGAGATGCTCATAAATCATCGTTTCGGTTATGTCCACCACGCACAGACAAATGGACAAGTTGAGGCAGCCAACAAAACGATCCTCAATGGGTTAAAGAAGAGAGTGGCCTCTCTAAAGGGAAATTGGGTTGAAGAGTTATACAATGTACTCTGGGCCCTCAGAACCAAACCCAAAAGAGCTACTGGCGAAACTCTTTTAGCATGGTCTATGGATCCGAAGCTGTGTCACCTATTGAAGTGGTTAACATCTTCCAAAGAGTGACCACATATCAGATTGACCAGAATGATGAGCAGAGGAAAATCGACTTGGATCTCACTGACGAAAGGAGGTGGGCCTCCGAGGAAACTTAAGGGAGAATGAAGCTCGCTACTTCCAGGTATTTAAACCTAAAAGTATGGCGACGTCAATTCTTCCTAGGAGAAAAGGTTATACGGAGGAACGAGTTCTTGACAGCTGATCAAAGAGGGAAGATGGTGCCAAAATGGAAAGGTCCTTACGTCATTATCGACATACCATGTCCCAACGCATACAAATTAGAAGATCCACAGGGGCAACACGTTAATAGGACTTTTAATGCAGAGCATCTGAAGAAATTCTACGTTTAAAAATCCTTTTGTATGCTTATTATAATAAAGTGATAAATAAAGATATGATTTCTTCCATGTTGATATGTCAAACAGGACTCCCTCGACTTCCGAAAGTCGCCTCTACAAAGGAGATCAGTCTTAACTGACTCCTCGACTCCATATAATCGGTGACGCTCAGGAGATCAGTCTTAACTGGCTCCCTCGACTTTTGAAAGTCGCCTCTACAAAAGAGATCAGTCTTAACTGACTCCTCGACTCCATATAGTCGGCGACGCTTAGGAGATCAGTCTTAACTGACTCCCTTGACTTCTGAAAGTTGCCTCTACAAAGGAGATCAATCTTAACTGACTCCTCGACTCCGTATAGTCGGCGACGCTCAGGAGATCAGTCTTAACTGACTCCCTCGACTTCCGAAAGTCGTCTCTACAAAGGAGATCAGACTTAACTGACTCCTCGACTCCATATAGTCGGTGACGCTCAGGAGATCAGTTCTGAAAGTCGCCTCTACAAAGGAGATCAGTCTTAACTGACTCCTCAACTCCACACAGTAAAGTCCATTTATCATCATTAAAGGTACTCGACATTACCTCTTTCCCTTTATTTTAAAGACTAATGACTTATGTCTCGGGGGCAAGTGTTGGATATGATTCGAGACTTCCTTATAAGAATCAACAACGTCGAAGTCAGAACCCTCAAAAGTCAAGACAATGACTAATCATATTGGGATTGGGAATACAAAGACAAATAGTCGACACCAACATAAAAGGAAGTCGACAAGCATTGTAACTCCTAAACACATGACGACCTGTTACTCACTTAAAAGACTTTCCCTCTTAAGGAAAGAGTCGAGTCGACAACCAAGCACTAAGAAGAAACATTTCCTCTTAAGAAAGGGGCACCAGCTGGCAACCTGCTTGCCACGACTAAGAAGAAACATTTCCTCTTAAGAAAGGGGCACCAGCTGGCGACGTACTTGTCACCTGCCTCAACCGCCACAAAGAAACCTTCAACACTAAGGAATAAGGAGGTGCTGCTTTTCACCTACGGACGAATCACCGTCCCACTCCGCCAATCAGAGAAGGGCGGCCACCTCCATTAGGCAGCCAATCAGATCATTAAGCTCGCCGCCATTAAAGTCGGTACTTTCCTCTTATAAATAGGGGAACACTTTCATTATTTAAACACTTACTTACATTCAGAGACTTCTTAAAGTACTTATATATTCTATTACTGACTTAAGCTTCGGAGAGGAATCAGGGGTCATCCCCACCCCTTTTCAGGTCCTCGCCTTTCACAAAGCACTTAAAGGAAACTAAGTCACCCCGAGGTCGACACAGACACCTAAATGAGCTAACCCTAGGCGAGATCTCGAAGTCCATTACCAGAAGTTCAAGCCACGTCATTTTGATCCCAACAGTCACCAATTGTCAATATTTTAAATATTGGACAATGATTAGCAACATAGTTTATAGTTGGGACTGTTTGTAGGTTCTTAACCCTTTATTTTATATATATTTTGTATTTTAGGAAAACTTACCTAATTGCATACCAAAAGAAAATTAAAAATATTTTTTTTCTAAAAAAACCAGTAGAACTTAAAAATAACACCCATATAACAATAATACCATATCTTATAAAAGAAAATTAGAGGTTTTGATAAAAGAAACATAAATACGGTTATTCTAAAAACAGAAACATTTAATAAACATACAGAAACGAAACAGTGACATTTAAACGGTAAAATACTCTCCACCTAATCACGATATAAAAGATGTCACTAAATTATAGGAATACATAGTTTAGTTACTCATTCTTGCTAATGTAACAATTATTAGGTTTAAATGTGTGAAGTTTAGTTAATTATATTTGCAAATGTGACTGTTTAGTTACATTTTGATGAAATGTCCAAAATACATTTTTTATGTTCTACATCATGTTCTTCTTTAAATTTATCATGTTTTTTTATTATTTAAAAACAATTTAGTTTTCATTTAAAAAAAATCGAACAATGAGTTTGAATATGAACCCTAAATGGGTTCGGATTAGAACCACCAACTACTGGGTTCAGTTTTTTTTAATGAAACTTTTGAACTTTTTTTTAAGTAACACGATGAAGAACACTTGAAATGATTTATGGTAAGTGTAAACCGTCGTTTACAACCATTTAATCACATTGGTTCAAGCATACGTGACTACATGAAACAAGTTTGAACAATTAAATCAGATCAGGGAGGGAGATTTTTTTTTAACAAATCGCGGTCTTAAGAAGTCCAAATACCAAAAATGTAACAAAAAAAATGCATTTTATCAATATTACCATCATTGTTTCAGACAGCGATGTGGGGCGACGCGTCATTTTTAATTTTTTATTTACTTTAAATGGTAAGTTTTATGTTTTTTTAAAACCTATTTGGCTGGGTGTACAGTTTGACCGTGTAAACCATATAGTATAAAATAAATTTATCTTTTACGTTTAACCAGGTCAAACCGTTTGCCCAACATGCTAACCTAATATGATTTTTTTTTAAAAAAAAACTTTAAATCCTATTTTGTTAGGTGAAAGGTTTGACATAGTTAACTCTAGAGGATAAAACTGTTTAAACAGTCTTATACTCTTGATTAACCTGGTCTAACTGTACTCCCTATGTAATAAGATTTTAGAAGAAAAAAAGTCATAAAACAACATAAACCCTTTAAATTTGTACAAAAAATTAAAAAAAAAAGAAAATCGAAAAAAGAAGCAAAATATGGTGTCAAGCCCCAAAAGTGGGGCGCCGCTGTATGAAACAACGACGATGGTTATATTAGTAAATATTCAAAAAAAATTGTATTTTTGTATTTGGATCTAAATTTGATGTTCGAGTAAAATTTCCATTTCGGAACGTATATAACCAAATTATCACCTGAAAAAAAAATAATAATAATAATTATTTGACCACATTATGCCAATATAAGTAACTAAATAATGTATCAACCTCAAAATATATTAATTTAGGGAATGACTGAAATGAAGTTGACTAAAATAAAGTTGGCTATAATTCACCATAAGTTTTCAATCGTGAATGCATTAGATTTCAGGATAAATAAATATAAACAATTAATGTTTCAATTAAAGATCTCGATATATATGATATAACATCTAAAAATTGACTTGAA
This sequence comes from Clarkia xantiana subsp. parviflora, assembly GCA_036873135.1. Taxonomy (NCBI): domain Eukaryota; kingdom Viridiplantae; phylum Streptophyta; class Magnoliopsida; order Myrtales; family Onagraceae; genus Clarkia; species Clarkia xantiana. The sequence goes on along the minus strand of JAPTYO010000012.1, from coordinate 8,583,822 downwards.
ATTAGCTCCACATTTATATGTAGTAATTAACAAAAACTGAATTCAGTTTAAAAAAACGTATCTTTCATGTTTTTCACATTACTCTATCTTACAATATTCACATTACTCCATGTTACAGTTAGATATCTGTCCAATTCGGGTTCGTATTTACATTTCGGACCTCGCAAACACACTAGAACCACAAAACGGATATTACCGCAGTCACCCCGTGGTCAAAACGGTCCGGATGCGCGTCGCACCCGGGCCGGGGACCTCCGGATTGCCTCAGCAATCCGGACCATGTCGGGTGTCGACATGGTCCGGATTACCTACTCGTACTGCGCGTATACACCTATTTTTTCTAAGTATGAGAAGTCAGTGCGCACATAGCCAACCTCGATGTCGGTAAGTGTTTTCCTGTAAACCGACATTAAATCGGGTACGGTTCTTGGGTTTCCTATAAATAGGGACCTAGACCTCCCATTTTACAAGTTAACTCGAAACTCTGAAGAATTGGCTATTTGTGCTCTGACCTCTCTCTAAAACTTTCTCTCTCTAAAAAATGACTTTAGCATCGGAGAGGGCACAACCAGCATCAACCCCCCCTCCTCCATGCTGGTTATCGCCCGCTCTGCAGGACCCGACGTATAGAAGATTGAGACAGAGATCAAAGTTAGTTCGAGGATCGAGGTAGAAGCCAAAAGTTAGTTCGTGGATCGAGGATCGAGGACCGTGAAAAGCAGTTCGAGATATCCCAAGTGGAAATGATCTCAACACTTGGCGCCGTCAGCGTGATTCGAGTAAGAAGTCGTTCCATACCGCAAGCTATGACAGGCAGACGTATGAAGAAGACGGGGGCAGACAAGCCGAAGCCGACGCGAAGCCAACAAGGACCTTCTCACATTCCAGATGCAGAGTCTACCGCCTCCTCCATGTCAACTGCAAATGCGCTTTCCGCGCAGCATGGTCCCGACGTCCAGAACGAGGTACCAGTGCATGAGTTCGAGCAAAGGACGGAGAGGAACGAAGAGTTCCCACACGGGATGCCCGCTGACGGAGTGCAACAACAAGCAAGAGGTGCAGGCAACCTGCCACCAGTCACATCAACCATGATGGATGCGCTTGAAGAACTTATCGCATTCAGGAAGATTCTAAAGAATCAAGGATACGCCGTATCCTCCATGCCAACAAGCAGTGTGCCTTCCGCACAGCATGGCCTTGAAGTCCAGAATACGATGTACATTGCATCCCTTTCAGAAAAGATGGCAAACGCACATGTGATCCATGAAGACTTTGATGCTGGAGGCGAGAAGTCATACGAGCAAGCAGGGTACGTTGCAAAGACAGTGCACAAGTCCCAGGATGCTGACATAAAGGATGTCGTGATGAAAGATGCCGCCATAAAAGATGTCATTGGTGTCTCATATAAGGACAAAGAGCATAATGTGCACCACGATGCCTTGGTCATAACCACGCAGAAATCGACAAGAAGTCAACTTGAATCCTCCCACATATTGCCACATACAATGCCTTCTCCATCCCAACAAGAAGTGTGCTCTTCGCACAGTATGACCAAGGAGTCTACAATACAAATCACGTTACACCCCTGTTGGGATTTGAGCCTGGGAAGCACATCAATGAAGAATTTCCTTACGGGATGCCAGAAGAGGGAGTCCCCCGATATCAAGGTGTTAACCCGCCACTACCTATCACTCCTACCATGATGGTCGCGCTCGAAGAGCTGCTTGCATTCCGAAGGATGCAAAGGAACCAAGGATATGCCCCGCCACCACCACCTCCGCCTCCAAACAACGGACAAATCGAGGGGAAAAGAGCAATGTCCCGAAACACAAGTCATCAAGACATACCGCACCAAGGAGTAGGGGGCAATTCACGGAAGGTACCCTCCAGTACCGAAAAACAAGGCAAGGAGTTGCGCGCTCATACAATCCGTATATGATAGCACAACACCAATAAGGGACATGGAGACAAGCCCCAACCTCTCGCTCAAAAATGCACAAGGAAGGTTCCTCCACGATGACAAGCCAAGACGACGCTGACATCCGTCACAAGGAGAGATGGAGGAAACCTGTTGATAACGATGATGTCCCAATCACGGGACTTACAACAAGAACCTTGAAGGCAATAATTGAGGAAAAGATGGACGCTTCCTGGGAAAAGAGACAACAAAAACAAAAGAGGTCGTTCCAGTCAGACGTCCAAAGGCTCAAAGAGACTAATCTCGTCAAATGTGTTCCATTGATTGCACCTCTGTCTGTCATCTTGAAAGAAATGAAAAAGACCAACATGTGGAAAAAGCCCTCTAAATTCCGCAAGGGCCAATTGGGAAAAGATGAAAGCAAATGGTGTGAAAATCACGAAGTGTATGGCCACGAGACGGACAGTTGTGTCAGCCTAAGATTCCATGTAAACAGCTTAATCTTAAAAGGAGAAATGAAGAAGTATATCGACCAAAGCAATAAGCATCAAAAGAAGTCTCATGTGGAGTCTTCAGAAAAAGGCAAAGGAAAAGAAAAGGCGAATAATAATCCACCTCTCGCAAAGCGTGGGAAATACAATGTTATTCAGGGAACCAATTATGACGACTTCTACAGTCCTTGGAGCATGAAGGTGGAAGAAACAAATGTCAAACTCCCGGAAAACAAGCTTCCCCGTCCACTTGAGCCAATGACTGCCTTCATTGGCAAGAACGTCGAAGAACGATGCAAGCACCATAAAACTAGGGGGCATAACACCAACATTTGTTCATCCCAAAGGGTGGAGATTGAAGAGCTTAACACGCTAGATGCACTGAGGAACTATGTGGCACGTGGCAGAATCAACTTGCCGACAATTCACCTATGAAGACATCAAACACATCATCAATCCCTTTATCTCATTTTTTGCATATCTACTTTAAGTCTTTTTTGATTAAGTACAGCTTATATTTATTAGCCTTAGTACTTTTCAAAAAGAGCGATTAGTTGACGCCTTCCTGTAATCCGTTGTATGAACTCCAAAAATATCTAATGAAGGTTAAATCTACTTTCGTAGGTACCTTATTGCACTATGCTCATTACTTTGGAATAAAACCAAAAAGCAAGACACATTTTAATCGCGTCAACAACACAAGCTATCGCACTAGGAACAACAAACGGCTTAGGCCACATAACACCCATATGTCTGTTATCAACACCAAGCATCGCCCTCAAAAGACGATATCTCCTACATAAACAAGGTCCAGGTAACACAAGTTATTGCCAAAGGTAAACTCAGGTATGAGATAACAACTTCACAACAGCACTACTACGAATAAAGCAGACCACTCAAGTAGGACAACTACTCAGGGTAGCCTGGTTTAGTCAAAACAGAATTCAAGCTGAACGGAACAGACTAGTCGCGAATAGTCTGATCCAGTCATATTGGCATTGCAGGCGATAGAGCCATATGAAGAGATTTATGACTCCATTCCATTCCTTAACCAATATATATCTCAAAGTATTGCGACTAATTTGAGACAGGTTATACGTACATCCAAGAGAGATCTCAATGACACATCTTATCTGGAGAACAACACTAGGAGGAGCTGTATGCAACACTCTCTGAAATTCTCTATCTATGGACATTCTACTTAGGCATCTAAGCCGAGTAATGGTCGCGTATATATCATTTGTATCATCACAGCAAGTCTCTAACTCACGACATCTCAGCGAATTTTCTACTCAAACATCAGCTTTTCCCTTGGAAACAATACAAATCAACGATCATATATACGTATGTGCATCATACTAAGGAAGAATCGACGCGTATCGACTAAAGGATGCATACAGCAATCCATAGTCTCTCTTTGTACGTACATATTCACAAAAACATACAGTGGGTGGTACTTGTAAAGCTTTGCTCTTGACATGTCCGCACCTATCACATCTGCACTAAGGGAAGTTTCCTTGGCAACGAAGGGATCCTCGTATCAGATTCCTTTACTCTATTTATTTTATGCATTAGTTAAAAATAAATTCATAACTCCATATTTTTACAAACTTGCAAACATTGCAACTATCTGACAAAGCGTAACCTTGTTCGTAGGTACATACTACACTATGATTACTACATTGGAATTGCGCCAGGTAGCAACCTATGCGCATAATATCTACTTCAACAATACAAGCTAAGCATTATATTCAAGGAAGGACTTATGGCTTACAACGCCAACATATCTATTTATCTACACCAACAAGGAGTTTATTTCTCCATCTATAACGACATCTATCTCAAGAAGATGTCGGCAACACAAAGTCATCGCGCTATGTGCACAATCAACTTATATGTGGCAATGACAACTTGCGGATTATCTACAAAAGGAACTTATAAAAATTCTCTACTCAAAGTGACGACTATTCCAAAGGCGTCAACAACAAGCAATATCTTGGATAAACACCAATATTTACTATCAAAAGTAGCATGCTGTGTTATCCTCTTTGTAAAGGCAAACCCCATGTTTACTTCTAAAAAATGGCATGCTGCGAAATGCTCTTAGAAGCAAATCCTCATGTTCATAGCCATTCCCTGCATACAAACCAGGATGCGGCACTTAGGTGGGACTGATCACCCAATCGTGGCGGAAGTCCTCTTGTAAGACGACAACCCCACATATCTACAAAGTATGTATATCCCTCTTAAGGGTTCATACGCCATGAAGATACATTCCTTCTTAGGATGGCTTCATGTACGCTCAAGCTATATATATCCTCTTAATGATGCAGACATAAGGAAGACATGTACCTTAAGTGGGCAGGCTTCATTCAAAAACGCTAGAAGGAGCGCACCCTGTTTGAAAAACTCACCAAACTTACAAGTCGAGTCTTGTACAACGTCGCCTTAGAGTGGAACTAAGAGACGGTATAAACTTAAGTATTGCTTCGTCAAGACAACACTCCTACATGTCAAGGGCCAAGTGCCAAGTACATTACTACATACAATGCTACAAGTACCTAGTGTACATATCTTGCCATGCCTTGGAATCTAACCAAGAGGGGCGCTCATAACACTCAACAATGTGCGAGATACAGTCGCAACTACGGACATCATGCTCATCATCTAAGGATATATATCTTATCATGCAAGTCCAATACATATGGACAATGAGGATGACTCAAGGGTTCAACATGCTGGAAGCAGACAACTTAATACCAACCAGGAGTGCGACATAACTCTTCAATATGGGCGCGACAAGCAGCAATGAATGCATCAAAATCAGCCATCTTCAAGTTCAAGCTTCAAGAGTGAAGAAACAAACAACGCTTATCTCAATGGGAGGAACGCTCCTCCTTGGGCCGGTCCCTCGACCGTGGGGCAGAAGGCGCCACTGCACGACCCTCAACTCTATTCCCTTATCGCAAGAAGGAGTTGGCACAGTCGCACTCGGCATAGAAAACTAAGAATCGCTCGAGGAACGCGCCCCTATGACGGATCATTTGAATTGTGCTAAAGCCAGGAATTGCAACCACGCGTTCAGTCGCGTGTACGGAGCAACTTGCAAACAAAAGCAACATGAAAACAACAACTTGGAAAATTAACAAGTTCAAAGAAGATACAAGGAGGTACCTTACACACAAGTGCTTTACTGCAACCATGTCTGGAGACTCCATAGTAGCGGGGACAATGGGGCGGACATCTTTTCCAATAAACGAATTACCATGTACATCGGATGTCTGCAAAGATGATCATTTTCCATCAGTCCGACCTAAATTGCAACATGATACAAGTTATAAGGATCATCAACATACCAAATCTTCGAAAGGAAGTATATGAATACCGACATCAATTAATCAAGTAAAGATGTCAACATCTACACTTGGTGCATTGTTTAGCTACTCAACCATGTCGACATCCGGACATAGAGTTACTCGCAGAATGGGAATAGTGGACTTACTCATGATAACAAGGACGAAATATTTTTTATGTGTTTTACCATGACAGCCGACGACATGCACCATATGTCTACATCAAGCCTATGGATACAACGTACATAGAAATGGATATAGAAAAGATTCTAAGTGTGGGGGCAAGTGCACGCATACAAGCGTGTACATACAAGAACGCGCATACAGCTGTCGACATATGGCAAGGTGTCGACTATCAAGTGATATGTTCTAAGTGTTCTACTATGTCAGCAATCGACACATAACAAGGTGTCGACCATCAATGAATATTTTCTAAGAGTTTTGCTCAGGATGACAGTCAGTATATTGCAAGCGGTCAGCTTGCTACTAAGTGTCAACATGCTACTACGTGTCAACATACAACAAGCCGTCAGCATACTATCAAATATCTATGTACGACAAGGTGCCGGCATGCAGCAAGATATGGCTGAAATATTTTCTAAGTATTTCACTTACGACATGGGACTATATGCAACAAGAAATCAACCGTCACAAAATATTGTCTAAGTATTTCCTTGATGTCAACAATCAACAAGCGGCATTGAATCAACTATCTAGGAGCATTCTCCAAGTATACTAGCATGACGATGGATAATGTACATCAAGTGGCAAACATCAACTACTACGAAATATTTTCTAAGTGTTTCTATGCCAGCGGTCGACAAGAATCATATGACTACATCAATGGTAATAAGCACTAGCTATTATTGAAATATTTTCTAAGTGTTTTAGCATGTTTGCAGACAGGGACCAATGATCAACACATGATGCTCAACGCACATTGCCTAAGGCATCACTACCAACACACAACCATTGACGACCATGTACGAACAACTATCGATCGTCAACATCGAGCAGGCCAAAACAACGGCTAAGGCATGGAGCAACATGTCGGCAATGAATGCTATGCATAAGGGAAGTGTAACAATTCATTTGCACTTTTTTAAAATTTTCAGCACTTAGAAAAATTTTGGCCGATTGGAGGCTAAGTATCCTAATGCATTTCATCAAACACATTGTATGCATGTTAAGGTGATCACTCCAAATTTACACCTCCATAGGCTCCTTCTTCAACAAACAATGAGAGCTTCTTGGAAAACTATCAAAGGAGGATGTAAGCTAATGACTATTCTCTCTCCTAATTTTCACTAATAGTGTCTACCCCATGTGCTAAGGACTAAACTCATATCTATTTTCGCACAAGTCCCTAGCATCATGTATGAGCACGTTTACATCTCTCTTATGCTTGCATAACGTACATGCTCTCTAATGTTGTATGACGCGCTACGTACGATCATTGTCGCATGTTGCGTACGTATAGGCTATTATGCATGTTATTATTTTTATGTGTGCATAATTTTAACTTATGATTGCTACATGATTATTTTTATGATCTAAGTATGAATTGCATGTTTACATCGTATTACATGCTTACATCATTTTCTATGTTTACATCATAGTTCACGTTGACAAGCATGTTCTTCAATTTTAAATTTCTTTAAGTATTTTGCTCATTGCACGATTGTGTCATCTATGTGCTATGTTGTCATCTCTATTTTAACATCATGTTACACGTTCACGTCACGTACCAAGATGACACCGCGTTGCATGATTACTTACTATCACAAGTATTTCGCTTATCGCATGTTATTATGAATAAGTCGTTAACTGCACATTGTTATATATATACCGTCTGTTACGCTAACCCCGTGAACAGATTTATGTACGTTCATCGGAAAAATAAAGATGGGTGAATTTGTGCTCCACGCATTCGATTGACAAACAGGTCACTCCTGAGGTCAGTGCCGAACCTAAATTGGACGAATATCCTATCTTAAATAGAGTCAAACAGGGGTTTTGAACCGCTACTTGACTCGGGGGCAAGTGTTGGATATCTGTCCAATTCAGGTTCGTATTTACGTTTCGGACCTCGCAAACACACTAGAACCACAAAACAGATATTATCGCAGTCACCCCGTGGTCAAAACGGTCCGGATGTGCATCGCACCCGGACCGGGGGACCTCCGGATTGTCCAGCAATCCGGACCATGTTTGGTGTCGACATGGTCCGGATTACCTACTCGTACTGCACGTATACACCTATTTATTCTAAGTATGAGAAGTCAGTGCGCACATAGCCAACCTCGATGTCGGTAAGCGTTTCCTGTAAACCGACATTAAATCGGGTACGGTTCTTGGGTTTTCTATAAATAGGGACCTAGACCTCCCATTTTACAAGTTAAATCGAAACTCTGGAGAATTGACTATTTGTGCTCTGACCTCTCTCTAAAACTCCCTCTCTAAAAACTGACTTTAGCATCGGAGAGGGCACAACCAGCATCACCCCCTCTCCATGCTGGTTATTGCCCGCTTTGCAGGACCCGGCGTATAGAAGATTGAGACAGAGATCAAAGTTAGTTCGGGGATCGAGGTAGAAGCCAAAAGTTAGTTCGAGGATCGAGGACCGTGAAAAGCAGTTTGAGATATCTCAAGTGGAAACGATCTCAACAGTTACCATATTACCCCATATATATATATCCCAAATCATATCAACAGTCGACTATAACCACGATCTCAACAGTTACCATATTACCCCATATATATATGTCCCAAATCATATCAACAGTCGACTATAACCACCACATACATACACCATACTGCATTGCACACACCACATTGTCTTGTCGCTCTTCTTAGTGATGGCTCCACTACTAATATCCACACTTCTATGTATAAAGACACAAAACCAAACCCTAAATGGTCACAGTACCACTACTGTTGTCTTTACATTATTTCCTCCATTGTCTTCTACATTATATGCTTCTATGTACATTTCCCCATTTTCTCCATTGCTGGCTTCTTTCTGCTACAAAGCTCTTACCATGGAAATGGGCTTATTTTTTTTATCTTTTTTTTTAATATTCGAGCATTAAGCAACCCATCGGCGCTCGATGCGGAATCCCCTTCCTCCTCTTCGCGATCCGGTAATTCGATACAGTTGGTGGAGGTGTCGAGGGGCTGAAACTGCAGATCTTGCTTTTGTTCTTGTGTTCATAATATCTAGTGCTGCTGCTGTAAGAATCATCTGAATCTGATGCTGCGATTTCTGGATTTGAATTCTTCTTCTTTATGAAGGTCTTGGAAGTACCCACAATCTGAAAACAAGAACCCAGAAACCAAATCAGGTGAAAATTCAGGGACAGGCATCAAAATGTGATTTTTAATTGGGATTATTAATGAAGGCAGAGTTTTTTTTTTTTTTGATGTAAACAATTATTACTTTTAAAAGCAAGAATATAAAAAAGTCAACGTTGGCAAACCAAACTCCGTGCCGCATTCAATGAGCTATTGCATCACTTTCCTGGAATCTATCAAAGTGCATTCAATTCCTGAAAAATGTGATTACCAAGTTTCTGGGATTTGGCAACCTAATCTCTTGGAAATGGTGAATTTGCAGATGACTAGGTGGAGAATGGAAATATTTCTAGATACTGTAAAATGTGAAACTTTGAAACTATATAAAATTAGACAATTCCAAAAAAACATTTTTAGTAAAAAAGTGTCTACATATGTAAATTAGAAATCACAGTATTACTCAAAAGTGTTGGGTAAGATAATCAATCAAACAGTTTTCTGAAATGGGAAACATTTGTTATTGTTATAATTTAAAATCACATTTTGTTGCAAAATTTGAGAATATATATACCTTGCAGCCAAGTGAGCAGAAGCGGAAGGAGTCGAGGAGGCTGCGATCACAAACCTCGCAGGTGTTGGTGACGCCTTTTCCGGGGCGAGGTTGTGGTCTCTCGTTCAAGAACACCACCCTGGCGCTGTTGATGATGTAGGTTTGAACACCAGTGATGTCCAGAACTTTCTGTATCTCAGATACCCTGATCACGTCATGGTATGAGGATCTCCTAATCTGCCACCATAATCAATCACCAGTTAGTTAATCAACATTCTCACAACCACAGCAAAAAATAGAGCTAAATGAAGGAAAAATCATATATTTCAGACCTTTTCATTCCAGATTGATGATGAGCACTCATAATTGAAGAAAAAACTAACCTTTTGACAGTAAAAAGATATCTTTCCCACAATATTTAATGGGTTTAATCCCCCATTCTATTTTTTTTTAAAAAAAAAATCCTTATCTTTCCCTCAAATTTCTTCGTTTCAGATTGATAAAAAGTCGAATTGGAAGAAAAAACGAATATTTCCCTCCATTATTTTCAGTGGGTTATGATGGGAGTCATTCCTTCATATTTATATTTGAAAAAAGTAGCAAAAATTTCTTTAATGTTACATACATACAATTTCGTAATTTCAGATTGATAGATATAAAAAAAGAATGAGTAAAAGCTCAAATTTGAAGGGGAGAAATTTTTTATCTTCAAGCCCTTATTGGGTTTCATCCTCTTTTACCTGTGATTCTGAACACACTATCAAGTTCGACTTTTTTATATTTGAAAAGTCAAAATTCATTACAATCTCAATCAAAAGAGCAAAAAATTTAGAATTTGAATACGATTTTGGTACAGATAATCAAACCTGGATGGAATGGTGATCCTTGTGGTGATTAAGGCAGAGAGAACAGAGAGCGCCATTCATGCAGTCCAAGCAATACATATTACACTCGCTCTTGTGAGAATCTGCATGAATCTTGCATTGAACGAAGAACCTCTCCTTCAGGAGTGGCTTCAGCCATGGCGGCCAGTTCTCTTCTTCCTCATCAGGACCTCCAGCTCCCTAAACAGAAGAAAAGTCTCTGTTTCATGTTAACAGAACAGAAATGTAGAGAGAGAAACAATAAAGAACAGCAATGAAGACATGAGTTACCATGATTCTGCGGTTCTTGGGCTTGATTTCGGGGGCAGTGGTGTCTTGGTTCACGATCGCCGGCTTATTCTGTTTTCTAGAGAGAGAGAGAGAGGATATTGCTGGAAAGTGGAGGCGGTAAAGGAGGAGAATGAGTTCTTGAAGGTGCTTGAAGAAGAAGACGAAGAAGAAGAGAGAGAGAGAGAGAGAGAGGCCAAGCCAAAGCAGAGGAGTGGTCGTTCTTATCTGCTCCAAGTCGACCACCGGACCTAAGTCCCAACCCCGAACCGGAAGTTTTAGAAGATACGTCTTCCCCAAGGAACCAACCAACCAAACTTTTCTTTATTTCAAATTCGCCCCAACAATTATTTTATTTTCAATTTGGTAGACATACCATCTATGCCAGCCAAATCTCTATGTATCTGGTGGATAAAAACTAAACCTAATAATAATGAATCGATCTGATATTATTATTATTATATTATAACAAAAAATTTCAGAATACTAGTTATTAACCCACAATTTTTATGTGGAATTTTAGTTGTATGAATATATAATATTATTATTAACTCGTGCCAATTTGTTTATTTAATTAATATTTGAAAAAAAAAAACGTTTATATATATTTCAAATGTTGATTAATTATGTAAGTTTAAAATATATAATATTATAGACTAACTGAAAATTCTTCATAATTACTTTTACATTAAAGAACTCGTTTGTAAATAAGAGTTCTATGAGAAAAGCTATAGATTTGTTGATTACAATATTTAATGTTAAATGATATTATAATAAATAAATTAAATATATTTATAAATATTAGAATTAAATAATATTATTTAATGATATGAATTTCTCTGATGCATTAAAATTAATAACTTTTAGTTGTATCACTTGGTATAATGCTACGCATTTGAATTTTTTTTTAAAAAAAACTCTATAATTAGTTGTAAACCTTAAAAATGACTTGTCATGTACAGTAATTTAATTAAATTAAACAAAATAATATTTATTTAGATAAGAGGTTACAATGTTATATTATATTTTTTTGGAAAACTTATTATATATAGATAAGGGGTTTCCATGTAATATACGTTTAGTTATTATTTTATTATTATTAAATGGTGATGATGATAGAAGAATTTAATACACTGTTGAATATATATGTATATATATTTATTTATTCTACTAAAAGACCAAATAAAATATTATTTCGTCATTATCAGCTATAGTGGAATTTTGCCTTATTTTATTAGCAATAATTGATACTTGGGATAGGGATTCGAGCACACGGGGGTTTTCACCTTGTAAATTGGTGCAGATAATAAGACATAAGAAAAAGGCAATCTTTCTTTTCTACTGCATAGCTAGTGCCTACTAGTACTAGCTAATCGTATGATGCCTAGCATATACCATGACCAATTTTTTTTTTTTTTTTTTTGATAAATACCATGACCATATATTTAAGAACTAATGATATAGAATAAAACAAATAACGATCATCATTAAAAAAAAAACAGTTTTTACTTTTTTAGATGTTGAGAAATTATGAGTTTAAAAGTTGGCACACATGATTTTTTTTTTTTATTAAGGAGAGGATAATTTTTGTTATTCTTAGATATATGAGACAACATAATTTGATAAATTTATTCTTACACTTCTTTTTTTTTTTTGGTTAATTTTAAGTAGCAAACATTTTGATGCGTGCGGAACCGAGTAATTTCGCGAATTAGAGATTTCTGCAATCTATAGTCTCGAACTTTCAACTGTCGGATTTTGGCGCGTGAATAGTATTTTTCGGGTGGAAAAAGCGTTTTGATCTAAAGATACAGCTGTGCTATGAACTGTGCTGCTTTTCGGCCAAATTTCATCTTTTCGAGATTCAAAATCGTTTTTTAATATTATTTCGGGTTTTTTTTTTTATTTCCGGTTTATTTGGACTTTGTCGTTATTTCCTAGGGTTTAGGGTTTTCGTTATTTAAGACAATAGTAGCCGTCGTTGAATTAAGTTTATGATATATGAAGAAATCAATATTTTTCCTCAATTATGCATTTGATTTCGGGTATTCATAGAATCAACGAATCATCACACTGCATCACATTTTTTTGCGACAAAATGAATGTGTTAATAGTGATGTATCTAAACTTACCTTGTTACGTAATGTTTTGACTCATGTTCACGATCTGGAGTTTTTCCGACTAAGTTTAGTGAACAACCAACGCATACACTGAACGGAGCGCACGACCAAACATTCGATTCTAATCCCTTAAAAAATGAAACCTTCGAAGTAATATTTTCATATTTATTGCCAATATATTTTGTAAATTTCGTCATATAAGATTCTCTTTCTTCACAATTTTATATTTGGATTATTATTATCATGTCACTTGAATACAATCGACGATGGTTACGGTCGGACCGACTATGCTTTTTTTATTTAACATAACATTATTTTAATTTTATAACTATGTTCCCTCTTCTACTTTATACTCACCTGTCCTCCTCTATCATGCCTTTATGATAATGGAAAAGGTTCATAGAAAGAGATGTAGACTATATCGCACTTTGAATTTATATAATGTGTTAAGCCCAATAACAAGCCTTGAAGAATAGGGTGACCCAAAGTATATATAATATTCAAAGCCCAATATCAAGTATGTCTGAGACAGTTCCAATACCGACAAATAATACTGAAGTAAAGTAATTCATAACTAGTCCTTTAACGGTCCATTATACAAAAATCTATATCGGAAAAAAAATATCATAACATAATTAGCTCATAATTCGTGCATAAATTCATTTTAAAAATAATGCATCAACAATATATTATTTGTAAAAATAAATAGGGAATATGTATTGAGAATCATAAAAAAATGTGTGCTTGTAAAAAATAATGGTTGAAATAAGTAAAGATTCACAATTCAAATCTTATACGGAATAACCATGATTAAACATCTTACGAATGGTTATTCTATCATCATTTCGTATTCCTCTTCATTTATTATTTATTTAATTTATTAAACACACGGTAAAAGAATAAAAATATATATATACAACTTATTATTATAGTCCTGTAAGTTAAAAGTATATTATATTATGTGTTTTAATTCGAAAATATTTTCACCCATACTTAAAGAAAAAAAGGTTCAAATTTAAGTATCATAAATGAAGTTATTATTATTTTATTATGATAGAAAGCAACATAATAAATAAAACAAAATAAAATAATATCTACCTATCACCTATATAAAAGTTGCAGCTGTCCTCACTTGGAAACGCCACCTCCGTTCAGTATTCCCTGTAAAAATAGAACACCCGCCTCACCAGGAATTGCCATGCCGCTTCAACTTCAACACCTGAACCGACAAATCTCATAGAACCAACCCTTGTAGCCATTGATTGAGATGCAACCACATAACTTTGTAAAATTTTCTCAATTTTATTTGTTCCCTCCTTCAACCTCCTTCCTAGGTATTCATTCTCTGCTCAATTAACTGTCATTCGTCATTCCAAACAGAGGACATGAAAGTACGGTTCGGTTGTTGAAGTCTGCTCAGCCCGTAATCTTCATCTCCAATTCATTCTCTATCTCAACTCAAGCAGGTCATGCTTGTTGTCGGAGGGCATCGAATTCAAACTTCAATGGCTGTATAATTGGTTGAATGATCAACCTGAACGAACTCTCGATATAGGGTTAAGAACACAATAGGGGCCTGAATGTTTGCCCATGTTGCCAAAAGGGGTCTGAATTGAAAAAACGTATTATACAATGCTAAATCTGAAACTAAGGTACTCTTCTATCCTAATATTTTCGTCTTAGTGCTTAGATTAAGATACTTTTTGACAATGCACACAAGGTGTTTGTTTATTGTCCAAATAGTCTTATGAACTCTGATGTATGCTTATCTCATCCAGTCTTTCATAAATTGAAACCTGTTTTCAATTATTTTGAAGAGTGTAATTATATCTATCTGGTACTACATATTCTTGTTGCTTATTGGTCACTATTTGGATGTAGATAAGATCCTCAGCAAAATGGGAGAAGGTGAACTATTTTTGAAGTCCGAAGAAGACCAAACTATTCTGGTGGATAATTACCCAAATTTTCAGTTTGACATTGTTCCAGCAGGAACCTTTGGGAAAGTTTTAGATTGTTGTGACAGAGAAAAGAAATAACTTGTTGCCGTAAAATTTTTTCGAGGGAATAACAAGTATCGTGAGGCACCTATGATAGAGATTGATGTGCTGTAAAAACTGTAAACATTGGTGGCGTTGGCAATTGGTGAGTGCTGATTTTATACAGTTATTAATATCTATTAGCCGTTGTGAACACTCCCATAGTAGCCCTCTGACATCTGTTTTCATACTGCAGATTGATATAGTTACAGTCTACATTGGAGATGACGGATGTTGCACATGAAGAGGCATCATTCCCCATAGCTAACTTTTCACCTTCATAACCAGTTAGTGGACCAGTAATCGGATCAAATTGTTCTATTATTGACAATACACACAACATGTTTATTTATTGTCCAAATAGTCTTATGAACTATGATATATGCTTATCGTATCCATTCACGCTATATATACATATATAGAATATATATATATGTTTCTAATTCAATTTTATCATTTAATTCTAATATCGTGTGATTTAACTTCTTAGGTGGTTCAGTTCTCTGGATATATAACAACAATATATACTTTTCACCTTGGGCATTTCTACGTCATGCTCTTGATTAATAATATTTCAACCATTCTTCATCTGCTGGGTGCTATTAGACGAGTAGATTGGTAAGACAAATATCAAATTTCGTTTTTTAACTGATTGATTTTTGATTTGTAAGTACCACTTGATTCTATGATCTGCAGTTCTGAAGTTTTGATTTATTTTTATTTTTGCTTTTTAAGTACTTCGAATCTTTAATCTTGCTTAGTTGTTATTTTCTACTTTGGAAACCATCATGAGATTTTGTTGCTCACTGACCCTTCCATACTTTGTGCGCTTAATTCATCTTCTAATGTTTAGTAGGAAAATGTTTTCATTCAACATGTTATTGTGAACTGATGGATATACGTCCAATTTGAACCCGTTGACTTCCGAATCGTTGTATTTTTATCACCCCGTTAATGATTGTAAATCGAAACTTTTGGCCCAAGTATGTTACCCACAAAAAGAAACGGTCCGAACCAGAAAAAACGCGCCAGCCCCAAACTTCCGAATTTCCCGACCCGGTCAAACCATGGTTTGACCGGGTGGGTGAACCCGGTCAAACCATGGTTTGACCGGGTGGGAGAACCCAGTCAAACCAAGGTTTGACTGGGTGGGAGCACCCGGTCAAACCTTGGTTTGACCGGGTGGGAGACCCTCCCAATCTCTCGTAAGTCGTAAGAGAGATTGGGAGGTGGCCCCCTCCCAATCTCTCAGTTGAGAGATTGGGAGGAGGGAGAGGCTCCCAGTCAAAAGTTTGACTGGGAGGAGGCCTCTCCCACCCGATCTCTCAGTTGAGAGATCGGGTCCTCCCACCCGATCTCTCAACTGAGAGATCGGGTCCCCCCACCCGATCTCTCTATTGAGAGATCGGGTGGGGAAAGGGAGGGGGGCTCCCAGTCAAACTTGGTTTGACTGGGAGACCCCCCTCACCCGGTCAAACTTGTTTGACCGGGCCCATTCACCCGATCCCAAGTCCTCGGGGTCGGGTTCTCGACCAACCCCGAAGGTTCCGACACCCGGTCCCTATCCTTAGGAGTCAGATTTTTCATCCGCCCTAAGGGCTCCGGCACCATTTTGCAACTCTCATACTCGGTTTATTTCCGCCAACCTTCTCCGTACCCCTAAGGTCTTAATTACGTGTTTAAAGGATAATTAATTGTGTTTAAAGGTTAACGATGTCATTAAGCTACCTTAATGACACCGTTGTCTATAAATACAACTCCTCCACTATTCATTTGATCATCTTGGCAAGTTGCACAATTTTGTTCTGACATCTCTCTAGCTTTATCTCTAAAACCATACTGACTTAGGCATCGGAGAGGGTTCATCATGCACCACCCCCCTCTGTGCCTGGTATTGCCCCTCTTGCAGGGTGGCAAGGAGAAGAGAACCAAGGAAGCAGAAGAGCATAGAGCAGTAGGACAAGCCCCAGGGGTAAGAAGTACAAGCCTCAGGAGGTCAGAAGGAGAGAAGGAAAGGAGGTCAGAAGGAGAGAAGGACATATATCAGAACGACTACCCCAAGGGAGTATAAGGGCATTGATCAGAACGACTAGTTCTAGGAACACTGAACCCGACATTTCATTAGTGGGAGATAAATTCTAGATTGACGACCCGTTGACCTAGACTTTATAACCTAACATGAACTATTTGTTTCATTCAACTTTCACTCTTCAGTTTCGGCTTTCCCGGTTTTCTTTCGATTAGCATTGCATTGCCACTATGATACTAGCACACGCCAGAAAGGTAAATCCGAGAGAAAGACGGTATCGTAGTCCCTCTCTACTTTTCTCATTGTTAGTATCTACCAATGTTGAATCCTTTTTTTGTAGGGGTTAAGAACCTATGAAAGGTCTGAACTATCACCCATGTTAACGGGAGAGGTCTGAAATTTAAAAAGTTAATAACAGAGGTCTGAAATTTCAATTTTGTTGATTTGAGGTTTTCCGTCCATTTTTAGGGTTAAATTTAACAGAATTGTGTGAAATGACATTTTTGCCCCTTTAATATTTTGTTTTATTTAATATCTTATTTAATGAAATGTGAAATGACAATTTTACCCCTAAAGTCAAATTAAAACCACCCAACTCTGGCCACCGCCACCCGACTCCGGCCACCACCACCCGACTCCGGCGACCACCACCTCGACTCCGACGACCACCACCTCGGCTCCGGCGACCCGACTCCGGCCACCATCGGGGCCAAAAAGCTCCGATTGGGGCCAAAAAGCTCCGATCGGAGCCAAAAAAGCTCCGATCGGAGCAAAAAAAAGCTCCGATCGGAGCCACGGAGCTCCGACCGGAGCTCTGTGGCTCCGATCGGAGTCCAATCGGGGCCGGTGGCTCCGATCGGAGCCAAATCGGGGCCGGTGGCTCCGATTTTGGCCCAATCGGAGCCTTGGTGGTGGTCGCCGGAGTACGGTGGTGGTCGCCGGAGTACGGTGGTGGTCACCGGAGTACGGTGGTGGTCGCCGGAGTACGATTGGTGGTCGCCGGAGTACCGTGGTGGCTTCAAGGGCATTTTGGTCTTTTCACTCCAAGCATGTGAGGGGCACACTTGATAGAAGGGCATTTTTGGAAATTTATTTTATTTCCGGTCACATGCTTGGCATGTGACCAATTTCCGTTAGTTTTAACGGAAAAAACTAACGGAGACCGCTGTTATCAACAAAATAGAAATTTCAGACCTCTGTTATTAACTTTTTAAATTTCAGACCTCTCCCGTTAACATAGGTGATAGTTCAGACCTTTCATAGGTTCTTAACCCTTTTTGTAGTGTTCGTACTAAGATAGGGTATTCATTGGTCAAATCGATGCTTATTGCCCTCTTTTGCCTCTTCTTCATTACTTTAATCGAGGGTGTAATGTAGAAGTTGGAATCTCCACTGAAATTACTGGGGGTTATTGTGATGAATGATGATGCTCAAGGGCAGCAATTTGTCAATAATATGAGCTTCAATGGAGCTGATACCTCGAGGCTGAGGCAGGAGAAAGGTCGGTCATGTTAGGTCAGCAATAATCATCTTTGATGGATTTCATAATCAATATTTTAACTTTTCCATGCATACTTTTTAGTAGTACTTTAGCTTGTGTGTTAGGGTGTGTTTGTTTGGTGGATGCATTGAAAAACCATACAATGCGGCATTGTCTATCGTGCGTAGTGAGAATTCAGGTGCTTTCTCCTCACTATGACTATATATATAATGATTGATTTAAAAATGTGGTCGAGCTCGGAAGAAAATGTGGACGAGATCCTTTTGTTTTCTTTGGTCTTATTATTCTTTATTTATTCAATGACTCTAAGAGCTATTATCTTTGGGTTAGCAGTACCGCTCTAATATGTACTTGCTACATGTAACAGCTATTATATAAAGTGGTTCTATTGTTCTCCTTTTTTTTGCAGTCACTTAAGAGAATGTTAAAATTTTCAAAATTGGCAATTTTGAAAGAGTAAAATTGTCAATTTTGAAATTTTTACATCTTCCTCTTATTAATATAATTTTAAAAAATACAGTTTTTTTTTCAATTTTAATAAATATCATATAATAATTAAGAAAAATGGTAAATATACTAAGTAGTAAAAAAAAAATCTTTAGTTCATAAAAAATTAAGAATATTTCAAAAGAAATTTTAAAATTAAAAATTATTTTAAAAAAAGTTTAGCTCAACCAAATGACTCAACCAAGGTTCGACCCATAGGCCGGCTCCGAACTAGATTATGTCATCAAGAACTATGTTTCAAAAATATGTTGCATCTAAACTATGTGAAAACATGTTGCACTAAAATTATACAAAAACAAATTATTGAATAAAAGACAACATGACTCAAACATGTACCAAAAACATATTAACTCATAAAGTAATATTATTAGCATTACTTTCTCCTTAATTTCATCTTATATTGTTGAAATAAGAATTCATTTGGTTCAATGAAAATATTAATATTCATTTCTTCTAAATTATTGTAACATGTATTGTCTAGGGAGTATTTTTGGACCCGGAACTATAAGTGCTATCATGTAATACCTATAAATATTTTTAATATTTTCTTAAATTGAACTATCTTATTTCTCGACTTATTATAGTTCATATTTAGTAATTATAGTGGTCACGCGTGCAACGCATGCGTTGCACTCTAGTATATATATATATATATATATAGTGAATACGACGAATAAAATGGACATTATATGGAGGTGAAGGTTCAATTCAACTTGCCAAATTTTAGAATTATTTCAATTTTCAATACGAACCAATGGCAATCGGCAGGTGAATAAGTATTTATAATAATAACATAACTAGTTTTTTTTTTACATATATCAAGTCAAATTGTCTTTATTAACCATCTATATCTAGTTTTTTTTTTTTTTTTTTTTTTAAAAACAATCTATATCAACTTTATGTACAGCGAGCAAAAGCCCAAAGTGCTTCTAGAAAGGTAATGGAGATGGAAATTGGAATGACTTGTTCAAAATCGTCGAAGTTTGACCAACATATATACTACGAGAGTGTAGTTCAGACTCGAGAGTCAAGGGGTGCATGCTTCTGACTCCTGCAATTGAATATTAAATCCAAGATTGAGGCATTAGACCGCTGCTATACCTATATACTATTCTCTACGAGTATTTAGTAACAAAAATATCCAAAAATAAATAAATAAATTATAATTCTATTATTGTTATGAATATATATAAACGACGCCTCTGAATAGTTGTTTGATTCAATCTTTAGTTAACCCGATTGTTCGACGATTGATCAGCTTTCCAATTGCCCTGGCAATACAAGGCATCGACAATATACTATTATAAAGGGGAGATTATTTATATTCACTATTTTATTAATATCTTCAGCTTATTTATAATTCCATAGTTGATATTCTTCAGCAAACAAATCTATAGGTCTACTAGGTACGGCCCACGACAAAGGTTATCATACTTTTGTTCAAGACATTACACAAAGTTTAAATACAACAACCATAAAAGCCGAAGTTTATTCAGACGATTGATGAAAAGAAGATGGAGATCAATGCATCATTTGTGACATTAACAACATCAATAAAATTAAGGCCAAAGAAAAAAAACACCAGGGAAATTATTTCTCATGTTTATTTTTATTAATTGATTCAATTTAGTAATTTCTATTGATTATTTAATATGCTAATTAATATATTTTTATGTGTCAGCAATATTCTGGATTTACTTGACTCGATTTTACAACACATGACATCACACGACTTGTCAAATCTTATGGGACTCGATTTTCATGGCATACGAACAATATATGCATTAATATGGTAAGCTCCCTAAAGTGAGTTGCATTTTATGATTATACTGAGGATATCCTCTTACTTCCTGATGTGAGTATTTTGACTACAATGATAATATATTTTATTTCATGAAGTAGGTGTAGATATATGTATGATTAAACGATGATACAAGGGACTCTCAGAAGTGACTATTGCAGTTTATAATTATAGTAACTCTAAAGAGTACATCTAATCGTTATAATTATCATAGTCATGGACGTGGATGACTTTAAAAGAGATTAAATAATTAGCATCATCATGATACCAAGAAGAAAGATGATGCATCTTACAAATAAAGAATGCATGAAAAGAATGCAAACTCCAATTTATTTGGAAGAATGATATGTAGAATTACAGGGGTAAATAGTACGGAAACAAAACCCTAGATACGTGCATGGTAACTAATACGCAGTGGAAGATAGTGCACATACCTATAATGTTTCCTGTAGTCCCAGGATCACTGAAGGAGTTCTCGATCCGCCAGACGGTTTCCGTAGAGGTTCTTGTTAAGGAAGCCCTACGCGGATTATGCTCCACAGCAAAGCCTCTGTCGATTCTTCAGAGGGATGGATCACCAAAGTAAATTGCTTGACACAATTTGGCACCTCTTAGGTAGGGAGGGGTTTTGGCCGAACCACTAGGTTAATAGGGAGGAGGGATTTCTTTTAAGGGTTAAAGGTACTTCTCACACCACATGTTTCACCGAATGCGGCTTTTAGTACCGGATGTTTGGTTTTGTATACTTTTGGTACCAAATGTTTGAAAAAATGTGGCTTTTGGTACATCCGTTAGTTGGCCGTTAGTTTTTTCCGTTAAATGAAATGTGCAAGTCACGACCGACCCTAAACTTTTGATTTTGTTCAAGTTAGTCACTTAATTATATTCCTAACTTTTAATTTGTTTAATTTAGTCCCAAAACTTCAAAATCGATTCCAACTGAACCCAATTGACCTAGCCGGACCTATCCTAGGGCTAGGTCCGACCCTGGGTCGGGGTCGCCGGACCCAGCCGACCCTGACCCAGGGTCGGACCTATCCCTAGGCTAGGTCAATTGGGACCTAGCCCCAATTGGAGCCCTAGGCTAGGTTCGGCCCTGGGTTAGGGTCGGTTGGGTACGGCGACCCCGACCCAGTGTCGGACCTAGCCCTAGGCTAGGTCTGGCTAGGTCAATTGGGTTCAATTGGAATCGATTTTGAAGTTTTGAGACTAAATTAAACAAATTAAAAGTTAGGAATATATTTAAGGGACTAAATTGAATAAAATTGAAAGTTTAGGGTCGGTCACATGACTTGCACATGTCATTTAACGGAAAAAAACTAACGGCCAACTAACGGATGTACCAAAAGCCACATTTTTTCAAACGTTTGGTACCAAAAGTATACAAAACCAAATATCCGGTACTAAAAGCCGCATTTGGCCAAACATGTGGTGTGAAAAGTACCTTTAACCCTTCTTCTAATCACACCACAAAGGAATACATATCACTCCCTATTTATAGGAGGAGTAAAGTGGACAAAAGTCCACATTTTCCTCCATAGGTTCGGCCGACTTTTAAGATTAGGGAGGCCCAATTTTTTGCCTCTCATGTCAATTGGGATTTTAGGCCTAGCCCATAATCCATAACGTGACATTACCCAATTTCCTTGGGTATCATACTCATATTAATGGGCTCCTAATAACGGCGGCCCAATTTCCATATGCCAACAACTCTCTCTCGTCGGAATGGGAGGGTGCCTGTTAATATGTTGTCGACCAACACATCAACATTTGTCTTCGATCCAGCCCTGCTTCGCAACAGTTCATACGAGGTTTGTCGTGCGACGGCGGATACGACGGGCATTGTGCTACTCATCTGTTAGGAGTGTAGTAGCGCCTGCGAAATGTTGATTCCCATCTGTAATCAACCTGTTAAAACAATACTGTACCGCGTTAAATCGTAGGTCAACTGTCATTCTCCAATTGCCCAGTTTCCACATAGGAATACTCCTTCAGGGTATCCGTACAAGTATTCACAACCTTCAACTAATATCATGTTGGTGGTCACCTAGTGAATACAAGAGTCGTAGAATTACAGGTGCACATGACTATCCCATCGCTCATACCCTTATTCAAACTCAACCGGTTTTCAAAGAAGTGGTCACTTGGCCTTTTTGTTCGGCACTACGCTCGTACGCCAGGAAGCGAACATTGAGCTTGACCTTAGGTATGAGTTCTGAGTCCGTGAGGATACTTTGGATACTTCTCCACATAGCATCCGGGATCGGTCACACGCTCAAGGTGAAGAATTTTGTGCCCATCTGAATCTCGTGGATTATGTCTAGAACAACCGAGCCTAATCATGTGGTCAAACATTGAACGTGCAGTATGAATCGCACGTCGATAGCATAACCTGAATTTAATCAGGAGTGGGAAATGTCAGATGCTATCGTAGATTTGTCAACTGGCCCAGAATGTGGTTTTCTGACGAATGTTCGTCACGACGATTTGCAAAACTTAGATCACGTCGTGTTACCTCGAAACCAAATGATCGTTTTGCTTAAACAGGTTTGCCACTGTGGTTCTTAGTCGTTCTTGATATGGTAGAGGTCCCCCTCTCCGTCAAAACGACTGAGCCTGTGTGACGAGGCTTTGTCCAAATTCAACATTATTTTAATTGGGAGGTTGTCCCTCATACGATAATTTATAGACCGTAAAAATCCGATGTAATTCAAACATTATGACGTCGTAAAATCATAAACTCAAATTGCAATTCATTTTATTCAAATATTATTTTAAATCTCAAAATCTTATCATCATAATACATTCCACTTAAACCCTACGCAGTCCCAGCATTCTAACATGCTTTTCGAAAACATCATTGCGTAAATGTTTAGTTAGTGGATCCGTCATAATACTCTCAGTGGAAAAGTATTCCAATGTGATTAATTTATATCAATGTGTTTCGTCCTGTTATGGTACTTAGGATTCTTAACTGCCGCAATTTCCGCTTGACTGTCAAAGTATACATTTACAGGCTTACTCCCATCATCGACGCAAAGCAATGCAGTTAAGAGCCTTTTAAGTCAGACTGCTTCCTGTGCGTTCTTAGAGAGGGCCACGAATTCAGATTCCATTGTAGACAGCGCGACACAGGATTGCTTCTTGCTCATCCATGAAATGGCGGCATTAGCAAGGAGAAATACTCATCAAGAGGTGGATTTACGATCATCCGGATCGCCACTGTGGTCGGCGTCACTGAATCCTGTCAATTCTAGTTTTCCACCCTCATAGCACAACCTGTAGTAGGCACTACCTTTCAGGTATCGAATAATTCGTTTCACGGCCTTTAGATGTTGATGTCCGGGATCTGATTGGAATCGTGCTACTAGGCCCACAGCGTGACAGATGTTTGGACGAGTGCATTGTATTGCATACATCAAGCTGCCAACCATACAAAGGTATTCTGCACTTTTCATCTGTTCACGCTCTGCCAGGTTTTTCGGGCCGTCACGTTTCGACAACGCGCACACAAACACAACTGGCGTATCCACAGTTTTGGCATCTTGCAATCTGAACATTTTCAACAGTTTGTTGATATAGGATTCTTGAGAGAGACATAGCTTTCGAGCAGCCCGATCCCTAGCAATCTTAATGCCTAGGATGTACATGGCTTCTCCCATGTCCTTCATCTCGAATACAGATGCCAGCCAGGACTTTGATTCGTTCATGTAACTCACATCGTTCGCGGAAATCATTATGTCATCCACATATAATGTCAGGATGACGTACTTCAAGACATAGGTCTTAGTGTACACGCATGGATCCTCGTTAAGATTCACGAATCTGTTTCCAACAATTTCCTCGTGGAACCTGCGGTACCATTGCTGAGACGATTGTTTAAGACCATAAATCAATCTTTGGATTTTACAAACTTTAGGTTCGTTGCCAGGAGTAATGTAACCCTCTGGTTGCTCCATATAGATCTTTTCCTCTAGGTTTCCGTGGAGGAGTGGGCTCTTAACATCCACTTGGTGCAGCTCTAGATTGAGGCTTGCAACCAAATTCAAAATGGCTCGGACTGTGGTGTAATGCACATTCGATGAGTATGTTTCATCAAAGTCCACTCCGTGAAGTTGGGTATGTCATTTCGCAACAAGTCGAGCTTTGTACCGCTCGACGGCTCTATCAGCAGTGTGTTTCAGTTTCAGAACCCACTTTGCCCATATTGCTCTGCGGTTAGCAGGCAAATAAACTAAAGACCACACCGAATTAACTTTCATAGAGGCGGTCTCATCCTCCATTGCTTTCCTCCATTCTTTCGCTTGAGGTCCATCCATAGCTTTCTTAACTGTTACCGGTTCATCAATTGAAGTCAAAGTGAATAATTCACCTCTTTCGATGGGATACTTCTTAGGAGAAGTTCGATGCCTTTGACTACGTCTAGGCTCGTTAGTCCCATCTTGAACTTGAACATCTCTCCCACTAGGAATAATGCTCGTTATCGGGGAAATACTCCCACTGGGAATAAGAACGTTGCTTGAACCTTCACCAACAATTTTTCTTGGACGACCTTTTGATCTCGGGATTCCAACTCCGAGATGAATTCCACGGTCATTAGGACCATAAACCAAGTTGGTAGTGCCAATCCTACTGTTACCAGTAGGTAGTTGAGGTTTTATTGGATTTTCATCCATCAGTTCAGGAATGTGATTATCAGGTTTGACTTGATGCGTACCTGCAGCAACAGTCATCTGAGTGGTTGGATTGACTCCTCCCACTGGATTTATTATGAAAATGTCTCCATTCTCATTTACCACGTCGTTCACTTGCGTTGCCGCCTCAAATATCCCACTCGAAGTAAGTGGGACCTGATCATCATCATCGTGCTCTAGTTGAATCAAGACTTCGTTTGTTTTGATGTTGCAAAGCAATGGGAAAATTTGTCCTCAAGGAATCTAACGTCTCATATTCGACCACGCCACCAATCTCCCGAGCTACCACACACAGCATGTTGTAGAGTTACTTTTCAGTACTCTAGGTTCCAACTTGCTTTCGCAGTTGTTTGTACAATGTGTGTTTTTTTTGCAACCGAAATGTCGCATTTTGGTTAGATCCGTCTCATTACCATTTAATAGCTCACGTGGTGTTGTGATAACCGATATTTTAGGAACAAATCTCTACATGAGTGAAGGATCATCCTTGAAGGTGACCGGAGGTTGAACTAAATACTCATGTTCCATACGATGTCCTAGAAGTGTATATTTGAAAGAATGCTCCACCAATCTTTATCGTTAGAGGCGTATAACTCGATAGTCGTTTGTCAGACATATCCTTTTTCATTGCATACTAAATATCATAGGTTTCGTCCACCTTTGAATTGTGCATTCGGTTTTCACCTTGTGCAATTATTGATTCTTTACGAGAATGTGGTAGCTTTTGAAGCATACTATAAACACCTAATTTTGGACCACGCGCGAAACGCGTTACGTGTGACACGCCTAAATGAGGAAATATCTAAATATGTCAAGTCAAGAAGCTTCCAAGAATGCTCAGTGCAATATTAGGATAGTATCTGTATTTACTGCATAATATATGTTATAAATATTTAGTTTAATGTTTAGGATATTTAGCATTAATTGTTAGAATAAATCAGAATTTATATTTTCCTAAGTTAGATTAAACCTTAGGTGCTAATGTTAGTATAAATAGATGGGTGATTTACATGTTAAAAAATACGACAGAAAAATCAGAAATAAAATATTAGTATTTTCCTCGAAATTCATGCAAGCTTTTTGTTCCATCTCTAATTTTTTTTTTATGGTCGCCTGAGCAGCAACCTTCATCAAGCTCCATCTGTTCCTCGACTCCACCGACCCGATTCGCCACTTGCTCCATTTCTCGACACCAGCGATCTACTCTCTCCGACCCAATCTGTTCCCGTCGTCAAGCCACGATCCACCACTATTATCACCTCCAGAGTTTAGGTCCGACAATTTGGAAACTCTGCTGGGGAAGATAGAGGGTTCGGACTCAGTATGCTCACTTTTTGTCATGTTTGAGTTTTACAATTTTTATTTTTATTTTGATTTCACTGATCTAACTTGTTTTTTTTTTTGTGATTTCAGGTATGGAGTTTATTACTTTTTTTTAATATTATTGTTAGACCCTAAAAATCCGACCTAAGGCGAATTACGTTTTGAAAACGTGCAATTTGAAAGATTCGCCACTAGTTAATTATAAGGCTAACTAGAATCTTAAATTACCTAAGCGAATAACAAATTAAATGCATACGCATAAAATCGGTCTACGATCAGAAATTCAAGTTTGGGGGTTCTATTACGAATTAAAATATACTTTTTAATTACGCCCTTTCGGTACTCAATTCACTCAATTTTCCAATTTTATTATTGTATATGCTACATCAGATTAATCCAACAATGCCAAGATTTAATTAAATTTTTATTATACACAAATATATTAAATAAAACCTAAGTCTACAAAAATAAAAATAAACTAATTATTCTATGACTTCTAATTAAGACGAAATCTAAAACACCAAAACTATCAAACATGCTCAATTCCATACACAATCTAATATACGTTCAACATACATACATGACTTGAGCAATTTAACATTCTACCCACTTAAATTAAATCAACAACATTTAAATTACCTAATTAAATATAATAATAATAATAATTTAATAACATAATAATAAAATATATAAAGAAATTAAAAAAAACAAATAAATAAAAATGAAACAACAACGGCGAAGATTACCTGCGGGGAAGAGGACTGCTTGAGCGCCGACGGACCTGTCTGACGGGACTGTAAGCATATGGTGATGGACGCCGTAATTGGTAACCCACAATATGTATAGTTTACCTAATGAACTTGGGTAAATGTCACATTAGGGTAATTGGGCTGGACCCAAATCCCAATTGACATGGGAGGCCCAAAATTGGGCCTCCCCAAATACATAGGCCGGCTGAAACCCTAATGGGGTAAAGTGGACTTTTGTCCACTTTACTCCTCCAATAAATAAGAGGTGTTAGGGGATTTTTAGGGTTAATCACAATTCCCTCATTAGAGTGATTTAAGAGAAAACCCTCTCCCCATAACACACAAGAGTCGGCCGAACCACATACACCAAGGGTGTGCCAAATTGCTTTCGAGCAAACTCTCCAGAGATATGTCCCCGTGCCAAGAATCGATCAGAGGCTTTGCTGTGGAGCTTGCACCACGTAGGGCTTCTCTAACAAGAACCTCTACGGGTCCCGTCCGGATGATCATGAACTCCCTCCAGATAATATCTTGGGTCTACGGATCATCTTAAAGGTATGTGCGAAACTTCCGCTGCGTAATTTCAATTACTAGCATGTACCTTGTTTAAGTATCCATAGTGATTACTCCTCGTAATCTAACAGTGGTATTAGAGCCTGTGTTAGAAGTTCATGATTTTGATAAATTGGTGTTCTAGAAAATTTAAACAAAAACCGAAAATTTTAAAATAGAAAATTTTAAATTTTCGATTTTCTATGGTTGTTGGTAAAACCGAAATTTTCATGATGTTCTTGGTAAAATTTGATTATCTTCAAGAAAAGTGTAATATTTATCCAAATCAAACATTGGATTGTAGATCTTATTAAATTTTGATCTTGAAATTTAACCACTTATTCCTATTTGGAGTTTGTGACGAAAATTTTAATGACTTTTCAAGGTAAAATTTTAAATTTATTGGTCTTCAAGCAAGAAAATTTTGGCACACACACATTAGAATATTGTTTACCATATTTTAATTTTTAATTAAGGTAACAATATATCTATAATTAGGAACATTAAGATAGATTCACATTAATATATAGTGTTATGAATATATTATGTGGATGTTCAATATTATGTGTATATACCATCTTCCTAATTTAGACTTTCCTTGTATTGATTTTACTTCCTCTCCAAGTCTATGTAATCCCTGTATAAGGGCCCCTATGTGTGATAATAAGATCATCCTCAAGTTCCCTCTTCTATTACCTCTCTACTTTTGTAACACGTTATCAGCACGAAATTGCTCGATTATTTTTCTTTGGCCAAAATCTATTCGTACCTTTCCTCCGATATATGAACATGCACTATGTTTGTGTACAGAACCAGCGGATCTCCTTCGTCTCTGCAATTCCTTTGGACACCTGGTCATCACACCTGTGAATTATCTCCACTGCGGCAGTGATTCCTTCCATCAAGATTCAAGAGCATGATATGAGATAATATTGTTTCATATTTGTTTCCAAATTATTTTTCTTAATTATTTTAATATATGAAATATATATTGCTAACTATTGTTTTCTTTTACGAGGAGATACATGTAGTGGAATATATGGATCTCTCGATTGGCTTTATCTCCTCTTGTTCCGAAACACCTCAAGACTCGACATGGACCCAAACATATACGAAGTCGTTATACTTATTACGTTTAAGCAGCTGAGGACATGCCCTAAGAAAGGAGATTATATATATTGATATGGATCCAATCCCTGAACTGAGTATGTGGCACATGAGTTATGTTGAAAAAGAATAGCGTGGCTTAGCACATGAGTGCTTGATGCAGGAATATATTCACATGTAACTGATAAACAAAATTATACGCATCACCCACTAGATATGCTACGCTCCCTGAAGTGAGCGTTGCAATTTACGATTATAAAGATGATATACTCCACTCCCTGAAGTGAGTGTTGTAGTATTATTATACTCCTGAAGTGAGTATTACAATGTATGATTACAATGATAATATTTTGCACTCCCTAAAGTGAGTGATGTAATCTATGATAATAATGACTCTAAAAGAGTACATTTGCTATGGACTGATTGATTTTAAAAGAGATGAAATATGTAGCATCATTGTGAGATCAATAAAGAACGATGAAATATCTTACAAATAAAAAAATGCATGAAAAGAATACAAAGTCCAATTGATTTGGAAGAATGATAATTTTGATATGCGCAGTGACGTTTGCAGAAAATTAGTGATATTATGCAGCGCGGATATTGATAATTTTATGAAGCGCAATGAAATTAGGCAAAGTTTGGCATCAATAGCAAATATTATTTGATACTGGGATATTGCGATAAAGAAAATTGCATTCTATACTAATATCGTATCCTGAAGATCCGACATTATGATCCTAAAGATCAAGATTATGAATATTCATATTTATTTTTAAATTCCGCATTTACAAATTCCGCATTTATATTTATATTTATATTTCTTGCACTGCATTTACAGTTACTTTTTATTTCTTGCACTGCATTTTATTTATTATATACATATATCATTATGCTCATTGAATTTTATTATAAAATGATCAAGAAGATCAAGAGTTATTCAAAAGCTCAATAATTACTACATTTAGGATCCTGAAGATCCTAACAGATCATGAGTTATGAATAAATAATCAGGAAGATCCTATAAGATCTATAAATGAATAAAGGATCCTGAAGTTCCTAAAAATCTCGGACTATGAATTAACGAGGATGAAAATCCATGACGGGTTACAGTCCATTCCGGTTACAATAATTGGCGTGATCGGTTACAGTCCATTCCAGATCACTTATGTTGCGCAAGAAATTACTTGGAAGAACCTGAAGATTCTCCAAAAATCATTAAAATACTTGCTCTCAAAGGAAAATTCATTATGTGATCATCATCAACCGATGTCGGGATAAAATCCTGTTATTTATGAAAATTATAAAAGGTGAATATGGGCCCGTTCACCTGCCATGTGGACCGATATATTATTTTGAAAGATGCATCTACAATTTGGTCACATGTGCGTTGATTATGAATTTTCAAATTTCCAGATTATGCAATAAAGAATGATGATGATATTGAAAGTTGATATTTACTACAAGATTCAGACAATTACATGTCTAGATTTGCAGTTTAGCATGAAAGTTACAAAGATCCTCCAATTAAATAGCTAAACTGCTGCCAATTAGAGCAAATTAAGTACAAATGCATGCTATTATGAAAGCAGCAATATAACTGCGCATCAAGCCAATGTCAAATCACAGTTCTCCCCATTACAACGAATTTTTGGTGAAGAGACAAATTTCTCATATATGAATTTTATGATGTGTGATATATATTTAAATTGCTCCACCGCATCGCACAAAGATGGGTCTGGAATGTTGGGAAAAATATGTTGGATATAAATCAATTATTTGAGAAAAATGACTTATATATAAAGCAAGAGTGTTGATTGTCATTGTTGAACAACTTTTCCCAACATTAGGGGGAGAAAAGAAGCAGCTGGCAGAAAAGAGATTGACTGAAAAAAATTGTTATTATCTCATTTAGATCCTCGCACAATGAGAATATGAACCTGAAGTTCAAAGAGAAACGCATTTTCAAATACTGCCAATAAGTGACTTTATGAGACCCAGAAAGTCATAAGTCAAGTAACAGCTGCAAATGCTCCAATTTGAAACGTCCAGTTAGGACGAACAATAATGAAAAATAATTCACATCTGAAGTGTGTGATATTGGTTCCAAATATTTTCAACAAGAATGGAGCACGGAAAGAAAATAGATAAATATGGTCTTATTACGGAGGCGATTTCCCAAAAAGGAAAAGAGACATAACTAAATATGAAACCCCATAAGTGGTTCAGGTACCTGAAAATAATTGTAATAAAGAGATCTCAATGAGTTATGTCATTAACGGGAAGTGATGGAACCGTAAAATATAAAGTTGTCGATAACAGTTTTGAATATTATTCATGAGTGAAATCATAAAACAAGACGAGGAGTCGAGGATCTTGAGCTCAATATGTTAAACAAGTATTATGATTGGCCAAAGTTTGAAAAGACGCAAGTATTAACATGAAAAATGCATAAGGTGGAAGCCAGTGGATACAAAGTATTTCCCGCATAAATAAATTGTGTCGTAAGATATATACGCACAACTTGTGGTACAAATGTTATATGCAAAATCCTGGCATTTATTATATGGATCATTTAGTGGAAAAATCACCTTCAAATATATTATTACGTTTGCAGTACATAAAAAGTTTTGAATGCGTCCGACATATGAATTATTTATAGCCGATAGCAAAATTTAAGTGAAAATCCTAGAAGGATTGAAAATGCTAGCATGAAATTTTTTCCAAGAATGTTGGATAGTAAATATATTGTACCATTATTTTGTATATATGAAGATAATGCAGGTTATATAGCTCGAGTTGAAGATCGTTATATCAAAGGAGACATACAAAACACATTCGACTCAAGTTATTCTTTATCCAACGAATTTGTTCATATGACTATCTAGCGGATTTTTTCAAGGAGGCTTTATCGACTGCGACATCTGGAATATTGGCGAACATGGTTGGATTGCGTCGACTTAATAAAATTACGCGATGTCAACATCAGGGGGAGAATCTACACCGCTGCACTCTTTTTCCCTTAACCAAGGTTTTATCCCATCGGGTTTTCCTGGTAAGGTTTTTAACGAGGCAGCTTACAAAAAGGGATCCATAATTGTGTACTCTTTTTCCTTCACTAGATTTTTATCCCAATGGGTTTTTTCTAGTAAGGTTTTAACGAGGCACAATTCCCTTATGAACATCCAAGGGGGAGTGTTATGAATATATTATGTGGATGTTCAATATTATGTGTATATACCATCTTCCTAATTTAGACTTTCCTTGTATTGATTTTACTTCCTCTCCAAGTCTATGTAATCCCTATATAAGGGCCCCTATGTGTGATAATAAGATCATCCTCAAGTTCCCTCTTCTATTACCTCTCTACTTTTGTAACATATAGAAATATATATCTCTATTAATATATCTAAATATTTAAATAGAGTTAAAGATATTATTGATAGATTTAGTTACCTAAAAGATTGAGAAAATATATTGTCAGTATATTTGTTACCCTATTTAAGATATTTACAATAAATAAATATATATAAGAACCGAATTTTATATATATATATATATTGTTGATTGACTTAATCTTAAAGATAGAATCTTAGCAATAAAAATATATATATATATGTTTGTATTTGGCCGAATTATATATATATATATATATATATATATATATTTTTTTAATATTGGAAATTATTTTATATAATTAATGTTACTTGGTGGCTAAGTTAATTATTTTTAGACTTTAAAACCATGCTTGGGCCACAAGTAAGCATTTCGGCCCAACCTTTTGAAATTTTTAATTATTGGGCCCGTCAAATATATTAAACCGGGAATAATTTAAATCGAACCGGGTTTTCTCAATCGGTTATACCTAATCAGGTCGGGTCGAACCAGGGTAATTAAGTGGATCTAACCGAACCAGTTTTGTGTGTTGAACCAAACCAAACCTTATTTTATTGGACCGGTTTAGACCGAACCAGATTTTAAAATTTAAAACCGGACTGAACCGAATTTGCCGAACCAAACCGAACCGAAATTGACTGAACCGAAATGATTTTCAAAACGAATTCAGGTCAATTAAATAAAAGAGGGTGGTCAAATTTTAAAATCCAAATGTTTTTTGAACCTCCAAATGGACTACACAGTGCTCATAGGGTTGCTAACCTTTATGCCTTGTTTCGATTATGGGGATGGATCTCGGAGATACATGTTTTTGGGACTGGATTAATTAGAGGGCTGAATTGCAATTGTTTATTATTCAATATATATTGATGCATGATTAGAAATGTTGTCTTGACATAGTCAAGCTAGCTGGACATTACATGTTGCGGGCGGAGCCCTGGTTAAATATATGGACTGCGCACTAGGATAGACATGCTGTGATGGTTGTAAATGCCTAGGATTCATGTCTAGAATGCTGCGTAATTGAATATAAGCATGAATTGCAAACCAGCCCCTAATGTTTAAAATTATTTTTAAACCGAAAACCAGTTGCCAAATATGTATGATTGTTGTGGAATTTTTCATGTTTGACACGTATGCTAGAATGTTGAGGATGAAATTGCATTTGATAATTTACATGGAAGTAGAATTATATATGCAAGCATGGGTTCCTCGGAACATTAGACGCATGACGCGTAAGCATGAATGTGATTTGTTTGATGAATGGTACTTGCGTATGATAATTTACATGGTTAGTAGAATTATATATGCATGAGTAAATTCATCAGAATATTTTTCAAAATGCAAAGGGCCTTGGGAAAGCCAAGATCGGGTATGGTTGTTTTAAAATTCCCGTTCCGGTAATTTGCGATTAAAACCGTTTTAAAAGACCGATCTATTGGATTGAAAACGGCGGTAATGTGAAATCTTTCACAGTCATCTTCCATTGGTTTACTGGTGGTCGAATGGTTTAGATGACTGAGGAATCATTATTTGTCGGATTCAATCTTAATAGATAACTGATGTATGCAATTCTTTCTCAAAATGTTATTGTCTACCTAATATTTGCATGATTATAAAAGTGTTAGCAATGGCTGCGATCAACAATGTAATCTCCCAAATGAACAAGGGAGTGAGATTGAACAGCAACAATTTTAAGATTTGAAATAAGCGAGCGAAAATGGTAATTACTGAAATGAGAGGTTTGGAGCATCTGACTACAAAGAAAGTCAGGCCAGAGGGAGACTTCACGGCTGAACTAGAGAAAACCCATGATGAATGGGATGCAAAGGACTAGGAGATCCGTTCCGCCTTGCTGTCACTGCTTGAGGATGACATACTCTATGGGTATGATCACTATGAGTCTGCCAATGACCTATGAGATGGTTTTAAAGCAGGGTTTGGTGTTTACACCACTGCCTAGAAGCGATCTTTAAACATTGCTTTAGACTCATACAAAATGAATCCAAAGCACACAATGAAGTAGCATATCAGACACATGTCTAATATGCTTGCTGAACTCAAGAAGGCAAGAGAAATCCTGACGGAGGAACATAAATTCCAATGCGTTATCCAATCCTTACCTGACTCTTGGAGTAGCATGAAAATGCACCTTACCCATGCCACTCAACTCGATAACCTCAAGAAAGTTCGAGTTCATCTCGAGCTGGAAGAGGATCGTCTAAAGGCTGAAAAGCCTAGGGCGGAAATGCATATCGCATCCTCATTTCCAGCTGAGCAAAAGGGTAAGCGCAAGAGGAAGGGAAAGAATATCCAAGCCAAGGCTGATAAGCCTCTAGCTCCAAAACCTCAGAAGAAGTTCAAGCGAAAGCAATTCGGTGGTAAGAACGACAAAGCAAAACAGACACGTAAAGAGGAAACTCGAACGTGTTTTAGGTGTGGAATGAAAGGGCACCTTGCTAATGCATGTACCAATCCTCCCAAGGTACGTGCTGAAGAATAATGATAAACTCATAAATTCTTCTAGGACTCCTCTTACTCGAGAGTAATTCAATTCATTCTTTTGGGTTACAGAACTGAGAAGGAGAACAAGCACAAACCTGAGGAACTTGCCCCGAAGATATAAAGATTGAACGAAAGACTTTATCTCTATTTGCTTTGCTTAATAAACCTCTTCTAAATTCTTCAGTTTAAAGGATACTTAATAATGTTCCTTGAAATACAAAAAACATTTTATTTTGAACATGTGACCATGCTCAGAGAAAGTATTAATTACCATTTCTCAAGCTTTTCTATCATTTTAATTAGCTGTTTGATGCATTGCTTATAAGTATATTGCTTATATCTTTCTTTTTTATTATTACTCCATTGAATGAAATAAAATTTAATGGTGATCATGTGCGAAATCGATTGGATTTAATTGTATTTGATTCAGAAATGAAACGATTTAACCAAAGGTTAAACTGGGGTAAATTGCGCCTCGCGCAAGTGGACCTTGAAAAAGGAACACATCATTTCAAAGTATGAGTTTAATACAGAAGTGTTTAAAATGATGATGGGCTGAATTTTCGTTTGCATTCCTTCATAAATAACTTATTGATAACATTTACATCGGTAGGAAGTAGGCTTCGAAAGCTACTACGACCTTGTAAAAGTATCGAATGACGCATAAGGTGAAAACCTAAAATGCTCAGATCGGAGATGGGATAAAATCTCTGAAATAAGTTAGCAAACGAAAAAGGATGAAGTCGGTTACACGATTTTCCTTCCGTACGCCTTGAACGATAAGTTAGGCTAGGCATTCAAATCAAATGACACACTTCTATAAGTATAGTT
This sequence comes from Clarkia xantiana subsp. parviflora, assembly GCA_036873135.1. Classification (NCBI taxonomy): domain Eukaryota; kingdom Viridiplantae; phylum Streptophyta; class Magnoliopsida; order Myrtales; family Onagraceae; genus Clarkia; species Clarkia xantiana. The sequence continues at coordinate 8,547,911 of JAPTYO010000012.1, read as the reverse complement.
TGTAAGCCTAAATGTTATAGTCATTTCGTCACACGTTCCCTATGGGATGATGAGAAAGTGATTCACATTAATGTAAAACTATGTTCCATTGTAATCAGTAAGACACGTCGCCATAAAAGCTGAAGAATGATAAGAGCTACTCATATCATCACGCGGCATTAATTTGCGCATTAAACACGAATTTAGGACAAGAGTATGTTACTACTCTTTGAAATTACATGTTTACAGCTTAAAGATATGGTATCGTGGTCGAACATACGACATTACATACTTGAGGACGGATTTTCCGATGCATTGACAGTTCAGAATAATGAGTTTGATCAGACAGAAGAGGATATTACTGACATCAGGTCCCACTTAATTTGAGTGGGAGAGATTTGAACCACAAACTCAAGTGAATGATATGGTAAATGATAATGGGAACATTTTCATAATAAACCCAGTGGGAGGTCTAAACACCTACCACAAGTAATCACTGTTGCTGTTTGAACGAATCAAGTAGAACCTGATTATCGTAATGCTAAATCGAGGATACCACAACTACCTATACTACCCATTGTTCCAAGTGGGAGTGATCCGACAAACTTGGTTCCAGATCTTAGTGATCAAGGAATTCATCTTGGAAGTAAAATTCTAAGACCAAGAATTCGTACAAGGAAAGTTGTCGATTATGGTTAAAGCACTCCTCTTGTACCCAATAGAAGTGATGCTCCAATGAGAAGCATCATCTCGAGGGGGAGAATTGATCCCAATTAGAAGAAATGCTCCGATAAGAGGCATTATTCCGAGTGGGAGAGACATTAAGATTCAAAGACGGGATAATCAAGCCTAGACGAAAGTCAAAGGCATCGAACTTCTCCGAAGTAGTATCCCATCTGGAAGAGTGATAACCTCACTCTATCGTCAGTCGACATGCACTGGAAATACCTCAAGTAGATAAATGGAAGAAAATAATAAATGAGAGAGATCGCCTGAATGAAAGCCATTAAAGTCAATAGTTGATTTACCTGCTAACCGCAGGGGGCATAAGGATAAGGTGAGTCCTGGAAAAAGGCTCACCACTGATGGAAAATGTCGAGCGATACACAACTCGACTCGTTGCGAAAGGCTATACCTAACTTCACGGAGTGGACTTTGACAAAACATACTCAACACCTGTGCATAAAACCACGGTGCAGGGCTATTAATGATCCTGGTTGCTAGTTTCGATTACAAACCTCACCAAATGAGTATAAAGACCGCATTCCTCCTCGGAAACTTGGAGGAAGATATCTACATGGAGCAATCAGAGGGTTTTATTACTCCTGGTAACGAACGTAAAAGTTTGTAAACTCCATAGGTTCATCTATGGTCTTTAACGGCCGTCTCGGCAATGGTACCGCAAATTCCACGAGGAAATCGTAGGAAACGGATTTGTGAATTTTCATGAGGATCCGTGCGTGTATTATAAGACCTCCGGGTCTAAGTATGTCATCTTAACCTTATGCGTGGATGACATACTTATTACTGTAAACGACATTAGATTATTGAATAAGTCAAAGTCTTGGTTGGCATCTGTATTTGAGATGAAAGACATGGGAGAGGCCACGTACATCTTGGGCATTAAAATTGCTAGAGATCAGGCTACCCGGAAATTGTGTCTGTCTCAAGAAGCCTTTATCAACAAGCTGTTGAGAAGTATTCAGATTACAGGATGCAAAAAAAAAAAAAATCTCTGGAAACACCAATGTTGTTTGGGTGCGCACTGTTAGAACGTGACGACCCTAAAAAATCTAGCATAGTGTGAATAGATAAAGGGTGCAGGATGTTTCGGCATGGTCGGTAGTTTTTTCTACGCCATGTATTGCACCCGTCCGGATATCTGTTACGCCATAGGCCTAGTAGCACATTTCCTATCAGATCCTGGCCATCAACATTTAAAGACTATAAAACGAGGAACTTGTTATCCGAAAAGGTATTGCCGACTATGAACTGTGCTATGAGGGCAGGAAGTTAGAATTGACCGATTACATTGACGCCGATTGTGATGGTAATCCAGATGATTTTAAGTACACCACATGAGAAGCATTCCTCCTTGCTAATGCCACCATTTCATTGATGAGCAAGAAGCAAACCTAAGTCGCGTTATCCACAATGGAATCGGAATTCGTAGCTCTCTCTAAGAATGCACAGAAAGCAGTCTGGCTTAAAAGGCTTCTAACTGCGCTACTTGGTGGCGATGTCAAGAATAAACCTGAGAAGGTCTTATCTAACAGTCAGCAGCCATTGCGGCAGTTAAGAATCCGAAGTACCATAGTAGGACCAAAACACATTGATATGAAATAATTAATGCTAAATTTGTGGTTGTAAACAATATTATCACTATGGAATACTCGTCCACCAATAACTTGGTAACATACCCATTAACTAAACCACTATGCAGGGACATATTCGAAAAGCATGTAAAGCTGCTTGGATTGCGTAGGGTTTAGAAATGGAATATATCGCTGATAGCATTTTGAAATTAGAAAGTTACATTTTGTAAGCGAAATAATTGCAACTGAGTTTATGATCCATCGACGTCATCATGTTTTGATTACATCAGATTTACGGTCTATAAACTAAGTCGTAGGAGGACGCAATCCTCTGCAAAACTATGTCGAATGTGGGCCTTACCTCGTCACACAGGTACGGTCGTCTTGCGGTGGAGGGAGGCCTCTACCAAGCAAGACTGGCTAAGAGTCAGGGGGATAAACCTGATTAAGCAAGACGATTATCTAGTTCCAAAGTAACTCGACATGATCTTCGTTTTGCATATCGCCGTGATGAACTTCGTTCGTCATTTAACCACATTCTGGGCCAGATGAGAATTTGTGATAGCATGATTGACATATCCCTTTCCTGTCAACCCAAAAGGTTCAAGTATGCTATCAACGCGTGCTTCATACTACGCGTGCCACGTTCGACCACAGGGTCACAGCTCGGTTGTGCTAGGAAGGAATCCTAGTGATTCTGGCGGGTTTAAACTTCTTCACCTCGAGCGTTTGATTGATCCCTGGAGCCTTATGAAGAGGCACCTAAGGTATCCTCACGGACTCAGAACTCATATCTAAGGTCAGGCTCAATGCTTGCTTCACGGCGTACGAGCGTAGTGCTAAACAAAAAGGCCCAGTGACCACGTCTTTGGAAACCGGTTGGGTCTGACTAAGGATATGATCGATGGGGATGGTCAAGTTCACCTGTAATTCACCGAATCTTGTATTCACTAGGTGGCCCCAACCGGATATTATTTGAAAGTTGTGAATACTTGTACGGATGCCTTGAAGAAGTGTTCCTATGTGGAAACTAGGCAAAATGAGAATTAACAGTTGACCTAGGATACAACACGGTACAATATATATATGTTGTTTATAACAGGTTGAATAGAGAAAAGGGAATCAACGTTTTGCGGGCGCTACAATACTCCTAACAGATGAGTAGCACGATGCCCGTCGTATCCGCTGGTCGCACGGAAAACCTCGTATGAACTATTCGGAAGCAAGGAGCAGATCAAAGGAGAGAAATGTTGATGCAGATTTGGACGACAATACATTAACAGGCACCCTTCCATTCCGGTGAGTGGGAACTGTAAGCATATGGTGATGGGCGCCGTAATTGGTAGCCCATAATATATATAGTTTACCTAATGAACTTGGGTAAATGTCACATTAGGGTAATTGGGCTGGACCCAAATCTCAGTTGACATGGGAGGCCCAAAATTGGGCGTCCCCAAATACATAGGCCGGCTGAAATCCTTGGTGGGGTAAAGTGGACTTTTGTCCACTTTACTCCTCCTATAAATAAGAGGTGTTAGGGGATTTTTAGGTTTAATCACAATTCCCTCATTAGAGTGATTTAAGAGAAAACCCTCTCCCCATAACACACAAGAGCCGACCGAACCACATACACCAAGGTTGTGCCAAATTGCTTTCGAGCAAATTCTCCAGAGATCTGTCCCCATGCCAAGAATCGATCAGAGGCTTTGTTGTGGAGCTTGCACCACGTATGGCTTCTCTAACAAGAACCTCTACGGGTCCCGACCGGAGGATCGTGAACTCCCTCCAAAGAAGGTCTTGGGTCTATGGATCATCTTAAAGGTATGTGCGAAACTTCAGTTGCGTAATTCCAGTTACTAGCATGTACCTTGTTTAAGTATCTGTAGTGATAACTCCCCGTAATCTAACAGGGACAACATCGATGGACTGGAGCAGCTGAGGCGGACGAAGCTCCGGCGAGGACGAACGGAGCTGCTACATGGGGCGGCGGAGCTTCGGTTCACCGGCGATGGCTATGGCAGTCCAGATCTCAATCGGAGTCGGAAGTGCACCGACGCTGGTCTTTGGCTGTGGGCGCCGCTGTCGAAGATTCGGGCGGCACAGCAGACAACCAGACGGGGCAGTGGACAGCACGGGCGGCGCAGGCGCGACGAAGGTGGTCAATCACTGGCGGGGAGGACTGGTTGGCAGAGGACACCGGTCGTGGTGACTCCGGTGAGCTTGGCAGCGGGCTGAGCAGGGATGATTCTGGTGGCTGGGCGAGTAGCGAACGGCGGAGTGGCGGCTGCTGACAGAGCTCTGGCAGACCTTGGTCGGACGGGATGAGCGAAAAAAAAACTTTATTCACTAGAAGACGAAATTTGCACAGAATTCTAGACCAGATGTTTAATATTATCTGTTCTTTGTCCTTTACATGTAGCTAGGAACCCATATTTATACTAATCTAGGTTAGAACTAATTAAGAAGTAAATTGCACTGATTTATTCTCCTAATAAATGCTAAAGATTCTGAACATTAAATACAAATATTCAGAAAATATACTCTGCAATAAATACATATAACTATCCTAATTTAAACTAAGCCTATTTTAGCAACCCCGTGTGTAGGTATATGGTGACGTGGCGCCGTAATTGGTAGCCCGTTAATATATATGGTTACCTAAGATAATTATGTAAATTTCACATTAGGGCTAATTGGGCCAGACCCAATTCCCATGTGACATGGGAGGCCCAAAATTGGGCCTCCCACCCACATAGGTCGGTCGAAACCCTAGATAGGAAGGGAGGAGGATTTTCTCCTCCCCCCACTATATAAGGAGGTCTTGGGGTCACTCCCAAAATACACCTTGATCACAACTCCTCTTAAATTGTGATTTGAGAAAAAATCCTTTCTCTCTGGCCTAATATCGGCTGGCCCCTATAACACCACCATTGGTGTGCCAAATTGCTTTCGAGCATTCAGTCCGAGGTTCTGTCCCCGTTGAAGAATCGATTAGAGGCTTTGTTGTGGAGCTTACATCGCGTGGGACTTCTTGTAACGAAGAACTTGCACGTGGTTCCGACCGGAGGATCAGAACTCCCTCCACTTCGTTCTTGAGCAGGAAAGCTAAAAGGTATGTGTACTAATTTCGCTGCGTAGATTAAATTTCTTGCTAGTACACGTTTAGCATTCCGTAGTATTACGTCCCCATAATCCAACAGTGGTATCAGAGCCTGAGTTAGGAGTTCTTAAATTTTTTGATAAACTGATGTTCTTGAATCTATGAAAAATCCAAATTTTTTGGGTTGATGAACATCAATATGTGTTCCGAAATTTTCAACATGAAATCATGTATTTGATCTTTAAAAACTTAAAATTTTCGAAATTTATGTGTTTTTGAGGATCAAAACCGAAAATTTTGTTATTAATTTGAGTTTGATGTTCATAATCTTCAAGAACACCATGAGTTTTATCAAGAACGCAATTAGTATTCTTGATCAAGGTAGTATTTGATCTTAAAATTTGACAACTTTTCCAACTTTGCATGTTTGTGCCGAAAACCCTAGGGGTATTTTAGGTAAAAAAAAAACTAATTTTCTTGGTCACCAAGACTTTAAAATTTCGGCACTAATATAAAAATATATATGTTTCCATTTTTAAATTTTATTAATAGGTAACTATATATCTATAAGTTGGAAAATATGGATAGGTTTATAATATAATATTGTAAAAGATATTAACTATCAATATATATAACTAAAAGATATGGATAAAGATATATTGATAGGATTTAATTACTTAAAAAGATTAAGAAGATATATTGTCTATATATTTTATCCCTAAATATATTTTTGACAATATTTATATATATAGAGAGATCTGGCCGAAAATTATATGTATATGTTTATATTGTTAATTGATTTACATCTTATAGATAGAATCTTGACAATATTTATATATATTAATAATATATGTGCCGAACTATGTATATATATTAGCAATATTGGAAATTATTTTAAATAATTAATATTTCTTGGTGGCTAAGTTAAGTTTTTAGTGGACCTTAGAACCCTACTTAGCCCACAAGACATATTTCGGCCGAACCCTAGAGTTTATGGGCCGGTCCAATTGCTAAACCGGAATGCATAAAACCAATCCGGGTTTTCTTAATCGGGTCGACCTAGTCGGATCAGGTCGAACCATAGTAACTAAATTGAACCTAACCTAACAGGTTTTGAGTGATAAACCGAACCACTATCTTATTTTATTGAACCATTTCGGACCAAACCTTAATTTTTATAATTAGACTGAGTTGAACCGGATTTTAAAATTTGGACCGAACCACTTTAAAATTTTTTGGGATTAAGTACATTTTCATACCATTTCTTTTCACAAAATCCACTTTTGGTACCACTTCTATTTTTTTGTATACTTTTGGTACCAATTCTTTCAACTTTGTATCCTTATGGTACCACCGTTAACTTTCCGTCCAAATTGGCCGTTAAGTGTCATGTGCCATGCATGTGACCGCCCTAAACTTTTGAATTTGTTTCAGTTTAGTCCATCTAATGCATCCCTAACTTTTAATTTGTTAAATTTAGCCCTAAAATTTCCAAATCGAACACTTGACCCATCATGGTTTTGAAATTTTAGGACTAAATTGAACAAATTAAAAGTCAGAGATGCATTAGATGGACTAAATTGAAACAAATTCAAAAGTTTAGGGCGGTCACGTGCATGGCACATGACACTTAACGGTCAATTTGGACGGAAAGTTAACAGTGGTACCAAAAGGATACAAAGTTGAAAGAATTGGTACTAAAAGTATACAAAAAAATAGAAGTGGTACCAAAAGTGGATTCTGTGCAAAGAAGTGGTATGAAAAGGTACTTAATCCCAAAAATTTTGGAAATTTTAAATTGTTCAATAAAATAGGATGTCAAATTTTAAATCCAAAATGTTTTCGAACTTTAAAATTAGACTAAACAGTGCTCTTAGGGTTTGTGTTTTAATACACGGTTTCAGTCAAAACCCTAATGCCTGGTTTCGATTATGAGGATGGATCTCGGACTTGCATTATTTTGGGACTGGATTAAATCAGTGGGCTGATTTGCAATTGTTTATTTTCTGCATCATATATTTTGATATAATTAGAATTGTCGTATTGACTTAGTCAAGCTAGCTGGATATTATATTGCGAGCATTGAGCTCTGGGATTTAAATATATGGTTTGCGCAATAGGATAGACATGCTATGCTGATTGAAAGTGCCTAGAATCCATGTCTAGAAATTCGCATGATTGATTGTAAGTATGAATTGCAAAACAACCCCTAATATTTTCAAAGCGTTTTATAAAACCGAAAATTCCAGTCGCCAATTATGCATGATGTGTGCGGATATTGCATGTTTCGACGCGTATGCTAGGATGTTCACAATAGAATAATTTACTTTACGTAGAATTATGTATGCTAGGAATATTAGACGCATGACGCGTAAGCATGTTGTGTTCGATATTTATGGCATGGTATGATGATTTTCTAGATGTAGTATAATTATATATATGCATGCATAAATTAATGGATAATTTTACGAAATCTTAAGGGCCTTGAGAAAGCCAAGATCGGGTATGCTTATTTGAAAATTCCCGTTCCGGTAATTTGCAATAGAATAACCGTTTTCAAAAGACTGATCTATTAGATTGAAAATGACAATAATGTGAATTCTTTCACGACACCCCCTTCCTTGGTTTACTGAAGGTTGGTTTGGTTTAGTGACTGAAGAATCATTATTCGTCGTATTCCATCATAATAGATAATTTGATGTATGCAATTCAGTCAAAATGTTGTTGTCATCCTAATTTACATAAAACATATGTGTTAGTTTTGATGGATGGGTCGGTACGCTTTTATAAACCATGCAATTTGGATGTTATGGATTACGAGGCATGGAGTGAGATGGTGAGAGAACGTCTTATAGCATGTGACACAGCTATGTGTATCAAACCAATAAGAAACGAGATGTTGGTACAGCCGGACAACAACCTAATTCCCAGAATTGGGAATATAGGTTTGGGAGATAAGAAAGCATGCGAGGTGATATTAGCAGCCTTGGATAAAGAGGTTGCAGAGGACTTCACACTCAATTATTTAGCTGCTCAGCTTTGGGCTGCCCTTAAACTCCGTTTCAGAAATGGAAATGCAGCCGAAGCAAGACAGGTAATAATGGAGTATGATGAATTACTTTCAAACGACACCAGCGCAAAACCTGGGTCTAACCAAAGGATTGAAAGGTCAAATTGGAGAAAGATAATCAATATCGCACAGGGATATCCTATGTCATGGTTTGCTGATGAATTTGGACTAGGATACTTAATAACGGAAATTAAGTACTCTATGTACTTATTCACGGAAAGCAATCAAAAGAGACTGACATATTCCCCGGTACACTATCGCAAGAGAATAAAGGATATAGCAGAGGAAACAGGATCAACTTGGTCCTCAAACGAGTTTCGTAGTATGACAAATGCTACTGATTTCGTACCGTAAAAGGTACGCCTCGTTTCCCACACATATGAAACCGTTAAGCGTTTTATATCACTAAGATTACTGATATGATTCACTTGTGAATTCTTTTCAGGGACGCTTGGTGAAGATGGCTAGAATTTTTCTTTTCGACTTAATTTTCCTTTACCTCAAAAAGGCTTTATTCTGTATCTCATTAACGTACCAATATCTATAAATTCTCTTACTTTCAATAAATGTTTGATATTAGTTAATTATGATTCAGAATAATTGAATAAAGTAGTAATCATTCGCTCCATGATATGGTCTACTTATCAAAATTAATCGGGCCAGTTAAACAAGCCCGATCCGAAACGAACAACTAATCTGAGATTCTTCCAATAAAACGGTTAAACCAGAAAACATTTACTCACCTAATCAATCATCCATCGATTGCGTAGTTCCAAAAGAGACCGACTAGAGAATTATATCCTTATTTGTTAAGTACTCCATTAGAATGATAAAGCTCCCGAAATAATAAGCATGTTAAAACCGATTTGCTTTTAAATTTGGAGACTAAAACGATTCTCAAAAACCACGGTTTTTAACCGGGTATGCGCGTGGCGCATGTCACCTCGGAAGACGGGACACATCGTTTTAGAAAACGAATTTAAGTATTTTTTATGAATGCAGAATTTTCGTTTGTAATTCTTCGGATATAACTCACTGGTAACTACTTAGATTTTATGTAAGCCTTCCAGCTACTACAATCTAATTAGAATATTAGCCATGGCATTAAAAGCAACAGCTTAAAAACATGGTCCATAAGATAGATAAATCTATGGCTGAGTTAAATAAACGAAAAGAAGTAGTCGGTAAAACGACTCTCCTACCCTTAGCCTTGAACGAAGAGTTTGGTTAAATGGCATTCATTAAAACACTTCAATAAACATAGCTTAGAATTACATAATGTTAGAGTTACACATTAATTGTTCATGCGGGATGATATTAATTTAACTCACATTAATGTAAAACATTATGTTCTGATTAAGTCGGTTAAACACGTTACCATAAAAACTAATGAATGATTCGGGTAAAACCTTATTACAAAGACGCATTAATTTGCGCATTAAAACGAGTATTCATTAAGACTACGCACTACTGGCGAAGAATACGAGTTTTAAAATTAGCCTGGAACAATGGTTTCGTGGATAAACATGACACATTATAAAGGTTTGAGGATGGATTTCCAATGCTTTGCAGAACGAATGAACTAGTACTGATTAAAGTTAACAGATGGTTGATGGAAATTCTCAGGTCCCACTTACTTCGAGTGGGAGAATTGATATAGCATAAGTGATTGATTTGGTAAATGATGATCACGTCTTCATAATAAATCCAGTGAGAGGGCTCACTCCCCCTCACATATAATCATCACTAAATTTCAAAATGCGAATCAAGTCGGACCTGATAATCATGTTAATTAACTATTTCAACTACCCATTTTTTCTAGTGGAAGTGGAACAACCAACTCGATTCCAGATCCTAGTGATTGAAGAATGCATCTCGGAGGTAGAATCCTGAGAACGAGAGGTTATTTCAAGTAAGTTCAACCACCACCATTGTTTCCAGTGGGAGTAATGCCCCGATAAGAAGCATTATTCCGAGTGGGAATAACGATCAGACTAAAACATGGAATTAACGTGCCTAGACATAGTCAAAGGCAACGAACTTCTCTAGAGATGTGTCCCATCAAATGAGATGTGTCTCACATCTTGATATTCGTTCTTGAACCAGTGACGGTTCAGCAAGCAAAGGAAAGACCTCAAACCGAGGGAATGGAGGGAAACAATGGAGGATGAAATTGCCTAAATAAGAACTAATTCGGTTTTAGTCTTTAGTTGATTTATCTGTTAACCACAGAGCTAGAAAGTGAAACCTTAGAATTCACTTCTGGTGGAAATTTCGAATAGTGCAAAACTCGAATAATTGCGAAATGATATACCCAAATTCAGGAAGTAAACTTTGATAAACACAGACTCGCCGATTATGCGTTACACCATAGTCTGGGTCGTCCTTGCCCATGACTGCAAGTCTCGAACTCGACCATGCATCAAATGGACATTAGGACAAAACCTCTCCAAGTAAAACTGGAGAAAGAGATCTATATGAAGCAGCCGGAGAGTTTCATTACTCCTGGCAAAGAACACAAAGTTTGCAAACTCCGAAGATCTATATACGGTCTTAAACGATCGTCTCGGCAATGGTATCACGGATTCCACGAGGAAATCGTTGGATACAGATTCGTGAATCTTCACGAGGATCCCTACGTATACACCAAGACCTCCGGGTCTAAGTATATCATCATAACACTATAAGTGGATAACATACTTATTGCTGTGAACGACGTGAGTTTTATGAATAAATCAAAGTCCTGGTTAGCATCAGCATTCGAGATGAAAGACATGGGAGAGGCTACGTACGTCTTAGGCATCAAAATTGCCCGAGAACGTGCCACCCGGTGATTATGTCTATCTCAGGAATCATATATCAACAAACTGTTGAAAAGATTCAGAATGCTGGATGCTAAACCCGTGGATACGTCAGTTGTGTTGGGGTGCGCACTATCGAAGCGTGATGGCCCGAAAAACCAGCATGAGCATGAACAGATGAAGAATGTAGAGTATCTGAGCATGGTAGGGAGTCTAATGTACGCCATGCTCCGTACTCGGCCAGACATCTGTTACGCTGTGGGCCTAGTAGCAAGATTCCAGTCAGATCCTAGTTATCAATATCTAAAGGCCGTAAAACGAATTATTAGATATCTGAAAGGTACTGCCGACTACGTTCTCTGCTATGAGGGCAATCAGCTCGAATTGACCGGTTATAGTGACGCCGACGACGGTGGCGATCCGGATGATCGTAAGTCCACCACATGAGGAGTTTTCCTCCTTGCTAATGCTGCCATATCATAGGTAAGCAAGAAGCAATCTTGTGTCGCGCTTTCCACTATGGAATCGGAATTCGTTGCCCTCTCCAAAAACGCACAAGAAGCGGTCTGGCTGAAACGGCTTCTTACTGCATTAATTGGCACCGACAAGAAGAGTAAACCTGTGAAGGTGTACTCCGACAGTCAGGCGGCCAATGCTGCAGTTAAGAATCCAAAGTACCATAGTAGGACTAAACACATTGATGTGAAATACAATTATGCTAGGTCTGTTCTGGAAGACAAAATAATCGCTTTAGAATACTTTCCAACAAACAATGTGGTCGCAGACCCTTTAACTAAGCCATTACGTAGGGAGATTTTTGAAAAGCACGTAAAACTGCTTGGATTACATAGGGCTTAAACTGTGTGGCTTGTAAAAGTGATAACATTTTTACATTTGAAATTATGTTTCAATTTGATTAAAGGAATTGCAATTTGAGTTTATGATTTATCGACGTCATAATGATTAACAACATCAGATTTTATGGTCTATAAACTAAGTCGTAGGAAGAAGTAAAATTCTTCCACCAAAATTATGTCGAATGTGAACCTTGCCTCGTCACACAAGCACGGTCATCATGTAAGGAGAGAGGGACCTCTACCATAACAAGATTGGCTAAGAATTAGGGGGGGGGGGTAAACCTGATTAAGCAAAACGATAACATTGTCACGCTTAACAACATGACTTAATCTTCGTTTTGTAAATCGCCGAGTTGGACTTTGTCCATCACTATATATCACATTCAAGGCCAGATGAGAGATTCTGCGATAACATTATTGACATATCCCATCCCTGGCTTTACCAGGTATGCTATCGACGCGTGCTTTATACTGCGCGTGCCATATACGACCATGGGGTCATGCTCGGTTGTGCTAGCTAGAATCCTTATGATTCAAAGGGCGCATACTTCTTCACCTTGAGCGTGTGATTGATCCCGGATGCCTTATGAAGAGGCATCCAAAGTATCCTCACAGACTCAGAACTTATACCTATGGTCTGGCTCAATGCTCGCTTCCCGGCGTACGAGCGTAGTGCCAAAGAAAACAGCCAAGTGACCACGTCTTGAAAACCGGTTGAGTCAGAATAAGGGTATAAGCGATGGGGATGGTCAAGTTCACCTTTAATTCACCGACTCTCGTGTTCACTAGGTGGCCACCAACCGGATATTAGTTGAAGGTTGTGAACACTTGTACGGATGCCCTGGAGAAGTATTCCTTTGTGGAAAACTGGGCAATTGGAGAATTAACAGTTGACCAAGGATACAGTGTGGTACATAGTTTTATTTCAAACAGGTTTGGTTCATGAAAGGGAATCAACGTTCTGCGGGCGCTACAATACTCTTAACTGATGAGTAGCACGATGCCCGTCGTATCCGCCGTCGCACGGCAAACCTCGTATGAACTATTCGGAGACGGAGACAACAACTGAAGACTGAAATTTTGATGCTATTGGATGACAATAAATTAACAGGCACCCTCCCATTCCGGCGAGTGGGAGCTGTTGGCATATGGTGATGTGGCGCCGTAATTGGTAGTCCGTTAATATATGTGGTTACCTAAGATAATTAGGTAAATGTCACATTAGGGATAATTGGGCCAGACCCAATTCCCATGTGACATGGGAGGCCCAAAATTGGGCCTCCCACCCACATAGGTCGGCCGAAACCCTAGATAGGGAGGGAGGAGGATTTTCTCCTCCTCCCACTAGATAAGGAGGTCTTGGGGTCACTCCCAAAATACACCTTGATCACAACTGCTCTTAAGTTGTGATTTGAGAGAAACTCCTTTCTCTCTGGCCTAATTTCGGCCGGCACCTATAACAGGTATAGCTAAAAGGTATGTGTACTAATTCCGCTGCGTAGATTAAATTTCTTGCTAGTACACGTTTAGCATTCCGTAGTATTACGTCCCCGTAATCCAACACCGTGACCTTCCATATTTAAATACTTCCTTTTTTAAACGCGTTACACATAACATTTTTGAACGTGTTATATACGTGTCGCGCGTACCAAAATTAGGTGTTTACAACTTGCCCCTCTTTTGACGGACTCCCGTAGAATGCATTCGAGGGGGTTTGTCCAAAGACGAGTAAACACAATTTTGGCTAGGAAGTATATCTTCTTCCGGGTCTTCAAGTCTCCAAGGTGGCCTTTGGCTTTATTGATGGACATCACTAAATAAAACCTTATTGTTAGTGCGGAATGTAGAGCCTCCAGAGGTCGTGCGGAAAATAAGAGCCTCCAGTGGCGGTGCGGAAAAGTAAAGCCTCGATCGGCGGTGCCCCTGTTGACGGTGCTTCCGTTGGCGGTGCGTAAAAGTAAAGCCTCCAGTGGCTTGCAGTAACGAAAAGCCTCTTGTGGCGTGCAGTAACGAAAAGCTTACAGTGGCGTACGGAAAAGAAAAGCCTTTAGTGGTGTGCAGTAAAGTAAAACCTAAATCGACGATGCCTCCAGTGGCGAGCGACAAGGAAAAGCCTCTAGTGGCATATGTTGGAGAAGAGCCTCTAGTGGCGTCCGTCGGAGATGTGCCTCTAGTGGCGTCCGTTGGAGAAGAGCCTCTAGTGGCGTCCGTTGGAGTGCCTCTAGTGGCGTGACTTGCGAAGGCTGGATACTAAGGCTTCGTTCGTCGGGTTGTGACTCTCAGAAAGCTGGAAAACTACAGATCCTGATTCTCCGTTTGTGAGTTGTAAGAACAGACTGTAACAGCCCTACTCATCCCTGAATGGTGACTCGCGAGAGCAGTCTGTAACCGTCCCGCTTGCCGTGAAGTTGACTCGTAGGAACTGACTGTAACAGTCCTACTCATCCTTGAATGGTGTCTCGCGAGAACAGACTGTAACCGTCCCGCTTGCCGTGAAGTTGACTTTGGATGACACTGTGTCGTAGACAATACACAGGCGCAAATGTTTGTCCCTAATTTTTGCCTAAATTGCGCATGGTGCGACAACTTAGCTAATATTTTTTTTTAGAATTTCTCTCTTATTCTCTTCTTTTGCCACGGTCGATTGAGAGATTTCCGACTATGCCCCTCGGTTTTTTTATTCTCTCTCATTTTGCCATGATTCCAATTTATGAATTCGCAATCATGCCCCTCATTTCCTAGTTTTGCCTAGGCCGCCCTTTTGGGATTTCAACCTAGCGGAAGCACTTTTTTTTTGTGGTAGCCAATTGCTGGGTGGCTGTGACCCGTTCTTTATTTCTCGCCCCGATGCGGGAGCATTTGTATCCATTTGAAGGGTGGTTGTGACACTTTTCTCACCGTCGTCAATGTCGCGGAAGCTCTTTTGATTGTAGCCATTTGGAGGGTGGTTGTGGCCCCTTATTCCTCACCTCTGATCCGGGAAACACTATTTGTATATAACCAATTTGAGGGTGCTTGTGGCCCTTTCACAACTATTGATGTTCCGGGAGTGCTCTTTTGATTGTAGTCGTTTAGAGGGACGACTGTGACCCCTTTTTTTATTTTTCCGCCCTCACCGGGTTCGCGGGATCACTTTTTTTGTGTAGCCATTTTAAGGGTGGCTATGACCCTTTTTATTATCATGCGCTCACAGGGTTTGCGGGATCACTCATTATCTGTAGCCGTTTGAAGGGTGGCTGTGACCCTTATTTTGTAGTCGTTTTAAGGACGACTGAGACCCTTTTTATTTGTAGTTGATTTAGGGACAACTGTGACTCTTTTAGTTCTTCACTGCTCTCACAAAATTTGCACGAGCACTCTCTTTATTTTATCGGTAGCCAATTAAAGGGCGGCTGTGACCCTATAGAAAAATGATTTTGTTTATATTTTTTATTTTTTGCTTTTGCTTTTTTTTTTTTTTTGAAAAATAAAATTTAACGAAAATAATCAACAACAATTATATACATGCCCTAGTGGAAAATTGGAAAATTTTAATTCAAAACATCTTCTAGATAAAGACTCAGTTGATTTAGTCAAAATATGTCGGTCGTGTCGACGCCCTGGATTGACCCTACAACCAATGGATGACATAGGCAATGATTTCTTCTCTCGGCTTCTCAAGTGCCCTGGCTATTGCTCAATCTCATATGAGGATGCCCCACGGTTAGCACTGACGAGTTTAGACTTCGCCGCTTAATGAATGTATGACTTTGTTGAGGATCACACTTGGATGACGTGCAGTAGTCCGCATTGGGGCACAGATATTACCCGAGGTAACTGGGATAAATTCGGCAGCTGACACAAGAATGGTCGGCGAGCAAATGGCATGGAAGTTCTTTGAAGCAGTCAAATTTCACGTGGTTGCGACCTCGTCGAAGTGGTCGTCTGATCTGAAAAAAGAGTAGGGACACTAAAATCTCAAGGAAAAAATCAAGTACAATTCATCGTACCTGAGCGTTGGATATCCCGAGTTCGCAATTTGTGCATTGTGCAACTGGATGGCTGCATGTTCTTTTTTGTTGCCCCATTTGGCCGACATAACTCATATGTACATGATACCTAACCAAGGGTACCTGAAAAGATTGAATGAAAAAAAATCAGTGTAGAGAATATGAGAAATCATGCATGATTTTTTTTTAAAACTCTAATGCCATTCATTTCATAATTTTGATTACTTTTAAAAAATGAATCAAAATTTATGATCTAAGGTATTTTGCACCATCATGGAGTTTGCTGAGTGCACTATCTGGCTCGAACGCAAGACAGATGTTCAAAACGAAGTTTTTCAAAAAGATTTTCTCGTCCTTTGTTTAAACTCGAATAGTCGCACTCAACTGCACAGTTAAACTATTTCCTAAAAAAATAGAATCAAATCTCTTTTTTTAAAACGTTAGCTCATGCGAATGTTGAAATGAAGATCTTGCCGAAAAAGCAATACACCTTGGATAAAAATGAATTACACTTTGAATTTTTTTTAAATGCACATGCATGCTCGAAAGTTAAAATTCTACTATTAATTTTTTTTTTTACAATTTACAACAGTTTGACTGAATGGTACATATGGAATGCATGTACGAAATAAAAAAATCCAGGTAAGTTTTTTATAAAAAGAAATGCAAATGCAATGCCTGTTTGGAATTAAAAGCTCAACAACTAAGTTAAGATTTACAATCTATCTAAAAAATTGTTTTTCCTAAAAAAATGCCTATGAGATGTACATGAGATGAAAGTTGTACACTTATGAAAACTTACAATCTACCTGAATTTTTTTTGTTTTTTTGATTTTTGTTTTTAAAAGAGGAAGAAAAAAAAAAAAAACATTGCCTCCTAATTGCTCAAAATAAAAAATTCAGGTAAATTTTTTTTTTAAAAGAATGCATATGAGATGCACAAAAATAAGATGCAAACTTAAAAATAAAAGTTCTACAACTAAAAAAAAATGCAATTTACCCGAAAGTTTTTTTTCGAAAATAATGCATATGAGATGCACGTCTTTTGATTAACAAAAAAAAAACCCAGGTAAAACTTTTTTTAAACATAGAGGCCTAATTCTAAGAGAGCTTACGATTTAAAAGTTTTATTTAAATTAAATGCTCATTGGATGCATTATTAAAAATAAAACAATTCAGCTAAAAAGTGTTTTTTTTAAATGATGCATATGAAATACAGTTTCGAAATTAGAAGCTCTAATAGCTAAAGAGGAATTACAATTTATCATAAATTTTTTTTTCAAAGTAATGCATACGTAACACACTAACCAAAATTACAACTTACCTGAAGAGATTTTATTTTAAAGAATGCGTATGAAACGCATCTTTAAAATAAAAAATTCAAGTAATAGGTTTTAAAAAAATGCATATGGAATGCACGTTTGGAAATGAAATTTCTACAACTAAACGACTAACTACTTAGCTGAAAAAGTTTTTTTGTTTTGTTAAAAAAATGCAATGAGAAGAATGCATGAGAAATAAAAACTATACAAACAGTATTATTTACTTGATAACCTTACAACAAAACAACACGGATATAACACGACATGTTAGGGGGGGGTAAAAATGTGTGGCTTTGCTCTACAAGGTAGGTTCCACTGACAGGCTTCCGACACGGTGGTTTCCTCACCCCATTATACGGATCACATGACCTTAACAAGTGGTGGAGTTGTTCTGAGTCGTTCCAGCGGCTCGGCTGCGCGGTCGTACCTTTACTAACTCTCTGGGGTTCCTAGTTGCCCTGGGTTTTAAGGATTTAGGAGATTATTCTAAAAGTGGTGTGTGCGAGTTTATACAATAGCACAGCAAAAGAAAAAGAGTCAGTTATAATATAAATTAAACTCCACACCTAAAACCACAAAAAAAAAAAACAAGTTAGATCAGTGAAATCAAAATAAAATAAAATAAAAAATTACAAAACTCAAGCATGACAAAAAGCATATATAATGAGCCCGAACCCTCTAAGTCCCCAGCAGAGTCGCCAAATTGTCAGACCCTAAAAATCCGACCTAAGGCGAATTACGTTTTGAAAACGTGCAATTTGAAAGAGTCTTCACTAGTTAATTATAAGACTAACTAAAATCCTAAATTACCTAAGCGAATAACAAATTAAACGCATAGGTATAAAATCGGTCTACGATAAAAAATTCAAGTTCGGGGTTCTATTACGAATTAAAATATATTTTTTTAATTACGTCATTTCAGTACTCAATTCACTCAATTTTCCAATTTTATTATTGTATATGCTACATCAGATTAATCCAACAATGCCGAGATTTAATTAAATTTTTATTATACACAAATATATTAAATATAAACCTAAGTCTAAAAAAAAACTAATTAATCTATAACTTCTAATTAAGACAAAATCTAAAACACCAAAACTATCAAACATGCTCAATTCCATACATAATCTAATATACGTTCAACATACATACATGACTTGAGCAATTTAGCATTCTACCCACTTAAATTAAATCAACAACATTTAAATTACCTAATTAAATATAATAATAATAATAATAATAATAATAACAATAATTTAATAACAGAATAATAGAATATATAAAGAAATTAAATAAAAATGAAACAGCAACCGCGAGGATTACCTGCGGGGAAGAGGACTGCCTGAGCGCCGACGGACCTGTCTGACGGGACAGCATCGACGGACTGGAGCAACTGAGGCGGACGAAGCTCCGGCGAGGACGAACGGAGCTGCTACATAGGGCGGTGGAGCTTCGGTTCACCGGCGATGGCAGTCCAGATCTCAGTCGGAGTCGGAAGTACACCGACGCTGGTCCTTGGCTGCGGGCGGCGCTGGCGAAGATCCGGGCGGTGCAGCAGACAGCCAGGCGGGGCAGTGGACAGCACGGGCGGCGCTGGCGAAGATCCGGGCGGCACAGCAGATAGCCAGGCGGGGCAGTGGACAGCACGGGCGGCGCAAGTGCGACAGAGGGACATAGCGGAGGTGGTCAATCACTGGCGGGTGATGGGTTTCGCTATGGCCGTTAGGCCCTTTAACAGTGAGTAAACGGTGAATAGGCCCACTGGGCCCTAAAAGGAGGTCAAGATGACTAAGGCGAAGGGTCCCGACAGAGGGAGTCCCGATGGTGAAAGGTCCCGGTAGAGTCGGTCCCGATGGGCGAGCTGGATGCTCCCGATGAGATGCCTTTAAGTAGGCCCCGATGACGAATCCCTGAGAATGATTGGCCCTGTCACGATGACGAGGGGCCCCGAGCGGTGACACAATGAGATAACTCTGGAGTCCCCGATATTGGTCGGGACTTGCTATCAGAGGTTGAGGCCGAGATACGCGGAGCGTGGACGAGATAAGCGAGATCAGGGCCTAGATAGGCGGGATCGTGGCTGAGATACGCAGAGCGTGGCCGAGATAAGCGAGATCATGGCCTAGATAGGCGTGATCGTGGCTGAGATACGCGGAACGTGGGCTAACCGCCCCAGCGGTTCTCCAAGTAACTGAGGTAGTTCTTCGCCTATAAAAGGGCAAAAGTTACCTCAGATTGAATACGTTTGGATATACACTTTTTGAGACTCTTGCTTACCAGTTTATACGAGATACTCATTTAAGCATCGGAGAGGGATTCTGGGTCACCGCCCGGTCTATCCCCTCTTGCAGGATTACGTGGAGCAAAGGAGTTCGGATCGCCGTCAAGACCGTGCCGGAGTTCCAACCGTGATCCAACAGCGGGGAGGACTGGTTGGCAGAGGACACCGGCCGTGGTGGCTCCGGTGATCTTGGCAGTGGGCTGAGCAGGGACGGTTCCGGTGACTGGCGAGTAGCGAACGGCGGAGTGGCGAGTGCTGGCGGAGCTCCGACGGACCTTGGCCGGACGGGATGAGCGAAAAAAAAAAACTTCATTCACTAGAATACGAAATTTGCATTGAATTCTAGACCAGATGTTTATTATTTTCTGTTGTGTGTCTTTTGCATGTAGCTAGGAACCCATATTTATACTAATCTAGGTTAGAACTAATTAAGCAGAAAATTACACTAGTGTATTCTCCTAATAAATGCTAAATATTCTAAATATTAAATACAAATATTCAGAAAATATACTCTGCAATAAATACAGATAACTATCCTAATTTAAACTAAGTCTATTTTAGCAACCCCGTGACCTTCCATATTTAAATACTTCATTTTTTAAACGTGTTACACATAACATTTTTGAACGTGTTATATACGTGTCGCGCGTACCAAAATTATGTGTTTACAATTATGACTAACTCTTTTTCTTTGTTGTGTTATTTGAATCTGCACGCACCACTTTAGAATAATAGCCAAAATGCCTAAAGCCCAGGGCAACTAGGAACACCGGAGAGTTAGTAAGGGTCGATCGCGCGGCCGAGCCGCAGGAACGACTCAGAATAACTCCACTCGCTTGTGAATGTCTTGTGATCCCTATGATGGGGGGAGGAAACCACCTTGTCGGGAGCGTATCAGTGGAACCTACCTTGTAGAGAAAAGCCACACTTTTTTTAGACCCCTAATATGTTCTTTTTGTCCATGTTTTTTTGTTGTGAAGGTTATCAGGTAAATAATACTATTTGTATAACTTTTATTTCTCATGCATTCATCTCATTGCATGTTAAAAAAAAAAAAAACAGCTATTTAGTTAGTTATTTAATTGTAGAAACATTCTTTTCAAACACGAATTCTGTATGCATTGTTTTTAGAAAAACCTCTTACCTGAATTTTTTATTTTAAATATGTGTTTCGTACGCATTATTTTTGAAAAAAAAACTTTGCAGGTAAGTTGTAATTTTGGTTAGGGCATCGCTTATTAAAAAAAACATTTTAGGAAAAATTGTAATTCCTCTTTAGCTATTAGAGCATCTAATTTCGGTCGTGCATTCCATATGCATCATTTTTAAAAAAATATCTGAATTGTTTTATTTTTGATAAAGCATTCAGTATGCATTAATTTAAAAAAAAAAAAAAAACTCTTTAGATAAATCCTAAGCTCTCTTAGTTCTAGGGCTATTTGTTTAAAAAACATTTTACCTGATTTTTTTAATCAAAAGACGTGCATCTCATATGCATTATTTTAAAAAGGGCTTTGATAGAAAGTGTGAAACAAAGTGTGAAAAAACCATAGAAAGCTGCCAGATGCCACATGGCAATGCATTGCATGATTCTCTTTCCAATTTATGTCAAATTGTTAACTGACATGTGGCAGTTGTTAACTTTCTATGTTTTTTTCACTCTTTTTTTCACACTTTAAGGAATTACTCTTTTAAAAAAAAAACTTTCAGGTAAATTGTAATTTTTCTTAGTTGTAGAAATTTCTTTTTAAGTTTATATCTTGTATTTATTTTTGTGCATCTCATATGCATCATTTTCAAGAAAAAATATTTCACCTGATTTTTTTATTTTGAGCAACAAAGATGCATTAGTTTTTTTTTCCTCGTTAATATTTTTTTTTTTCAGATAACTTGTAAATTTTCTTAACTATAGAACTTTCATTTCAAGTATGCATCTCATGTGCATCTCATGTGCATTGTTTTGGGAACAATAATTTGTTGATAGACTGTACACATTCTTAGCCGTAGAACTTTTAAACATGCATCGCATTTGCATTATTTTTAAAAAAAACTTACCTGGATTTTTCATTTCGTACATACATTCCATATGTATCATTCAGATAAACTGGTTGTAAGTTGTAAGTTTATTAACAGTAAAACTTTAACTTTCGAGCACGCATGAGCATTTAAAAAAAAACTCAAAGTGTCATTCGTTTTTATCCAAGGTGTATTGCACTTTTTCGGCAAGATCACATCAACCTTCACATGAGCTAGCGTTTAAAGAAAGAGATTTGATTCTATTCGAGTTTAAACAAAGGACGAGAAAATCCTTTTGAAAAAAAACTTCGTTTTGAACATCTGTCATGCGTTCGAGACAGATAGTGCACCCAGCAAGCTCCATGATGGTGAAAAATACCTTAAATCATAAATTTTGATTCTTTTTTTTATTTAAAAGTAATCAAAATTATGTAATGAATGACATTAGAGTTTTCAAAATAAAAAATCATGCATGATTTCTCATATTCTCTGGGCTGATTTTTCATTCACTCTTTTCAGGTACCCTTGGTTAGGTATCTCGTACATATAAGTACTGCCGGCAAAACGGGGCAACAAAAAAAGAACATGCGGCTGTCGAGTTGCACGGAAAACAAATTGCGCACTCGGGTCATCCAACACTCAGGTATGATAAATTATATTGATTTTTCCTTGAGATATGAGTGTCCCTACTCTTTTTGCAGATCAGACGATCATTTCGACCGAGGTCGCAACCATGTGAAACGTGAGCGTTTCGTAGATTCTCCATGACTATTTTCACCTACCATGCGTGAAATTCATACGCTTTCCAAGGCGAGATATACAACCGTTATTTCAGTCTGCCACTAGGGGCATGTAAATAATTGTTGTTGATTATTTTCGGTAAAATTTATTTTTAAAAAAAAGAGAAAAAATAAATTTTCGCTAGGTTGAAAACCTGTAAAGGCGACCTAGGCAAAAGTTAGGGAGAGAGGCATGATTGAAAACCCGCAGGGGCAGTCATGGCAAAAGGTGAGCTGCAAAAAAAAAAAAAAAAACTTATTTTCTTTAAGGTCTCAGCCGCCCTGTAATCGGCTACAGAAAAATAAAGAGAGTGTTCATGCAATTCTTGTGAGAGCAGTGAACAAATAAAAAGGGTCACAGTCGTCCCTAAAACGACTACAAAGGAAGGGCCACAGTCACCCTTCAAATGGCTACAGATAAAGAACGCTCCGGCAACATCAACAGCGGGAAATAAGTGAAAGGGCCATAGTCACCCTCCAAATGGCTACAAATAAGGTTCACAACCACCCTTAAAATGAATACACAAAAAGAGTGATCCCGCGAATCCTGTGAGGGCGGGAGAATAAAAAAGGGTCACAACCACCCTTAAAATGACTACACAAAAAAAGTGATCTCGCGAACCCGGTTAGGGGGGGAAAATAAAAGAAAAGGCCACAACCACCCTCAAAATGGCTACATATACATTGTGTTCCCATGAATCTTGTGAGGCCGGTAAATTATCTGAAAGGGCCACATCCACCCTTAAAATGGCTACATACAAAGACTGTTCCCCAAATCATGAGAGTAGGAGAAATCGTTGAAAGGGTCATAGCCACCCTCAAAATGGCTATAAATCAAAAGAGCTCTCACAACATCGAAGATGGGAATAAAGGGTCTCAGCCACATAGTGGTGCTCCTGCGGCTTCAAATGCGGAAAATAAAAAAACGGGACTCAGTCAACCCGAAATTGACTACTAAAAATGAAGAGCTTCTGCAATGATAAATGCGAAAAAAATTGAGAGGGCCACAGCCACCCTTCAAACGGCTACAAATACCCCAGCATCAAAGTGGGAAATAAAGTACGGGTCATAGCCACCCAACAATTGGCTACCACAAAAAAAAGTTATTCCGCTAGGTTGTAACTCGAAAGGGCGGTCTAGGCAAAATCAGGAAATGAGGGGCATGGTTGCAAATTCAGAAATTGCAAGCATGGCGAAGATAGAGAAAAAAAACTGAGGGGCACGGTCGGAAATCTCTCAATCGACCATGGCAAAAGGGGAGAATAAGAGAGAAATTTAAAAAAGAAAAAGAAAAATATCCCGCTAGATTGTTGCACATGCACAATTTAGGCAAAAATTAGGGACAAATATTCATGCACAGTTGTATTTTTCTATGATACAAGCGTCTTCCAAGTCAACTTCACGGCAAGCGGGACAGTTACAGTCTGCTCTCGCAAGTCACCGCTCAAAGATGAGTAGGACTGTTACAGTCTGCTGTCACAACCGACAATTAGGACCTGAAGTTTTCCAGCTTTCTGAGAGTCACAACCCGACGAACGGAGCCTTTGATGTTCAGACTTCGCGAGTCACAATCGACAATCAGGACTTGTAGTTTTCCAGCTTTCTAAGTGTCACAACCCGACAAACGAAGCCTTAGATATTCAGTCTTCCCAAGTCACAATCGGCAATCAGGATCTGTAGTTTTCCAGCCTCCCGAGAGTCACAACCAGATGAATGGAGTCATTGATGTTCAACCTCCGCAAATCACAACTGGCAATCAGGACCTGAAGATTTCCAACTTTCTGAGAGTCAAAACCCGACGAACGGAGCCTTTGATGTTCATCCTTCGCGAGTCACAACTGACAATCATAACCTGTAGTTTTCCAGCTTTCTGAGAGTCACAACCCGACAAACGGAGCCTTAGGTGTAGCAGTGGCAACGGGTCACGGGTACCCGCGGAGCCCCGCCCCGATTTTGACCCGCCGACCCGCACCCCGTGGGTTATGGGGCGGGTTCAGGTCTCTTTACCCACGGAGCAGGTTCGGGTCTGGGGCTGCGGGTACCCATGGACCCGCCCCGTACATATATTATCTATATATATATAAATATATATATATATTGCCAATTATCTATATATTAGTGCCTGTAATGTGGGCCTTCTTTTGGGCTCAAAATCTATACATTCTTCCAAGCCCATAAAATGACTTAGTCGGGGGTTATATATATATATATATATATATATATATATATATATACATTGTAATAATTATTCAACTTATTTTTTTTCATAAAAAATCTAGGGTTAGTTGGATAAATCTGTTCATTCACGCCGCCGCTCTTTACCTCCTTCCTTCATCAAAGTGTCACGGGCATGGATTATCTAGCGCTCCCTAACTAGTGCGGCCTAGGATTCTGCTCGTAAG
Source organism: Clarkia xantiana subsp. parviflora (assembly GCA_036873135.1). NCBI lineage: Eukaryota > Viridiplantae > Streptophyta > Magnoliopsida > Myrtales > Onagraceae > Clarkia > Clarkia xantiana. Next base: position 8,522,997 of record JAPTYO010000012.1, on the reverse strand, counting down.
ATGAGAAGAGTATGAAGTGGAGAGGAACTTTGGAACTCAAGTGCTTATGATTTCTTGGAGGATTTACAAATGGGGAGAGCTCCCCCTTATATAGGCTCCAAGGGAGTCATCTACCAATTACCCGCATTAATTACAAGAGTCCCAACTACCCATTAAATGCTATCTCTAGATAATTCTACATATTACAAGAGATATCTACAAGTGTGTGGAGTCTTCTAGAATCTTCTAGAATCGCACGCATCCCAAGACTCCTCGATATGGATTTCCGACTTGTAAACGATACCCGACGTGTCACGGACGAGCCTTAGATCATGTAAACTCCACGTCCGTGACATTCTCCCCCACCTAATCGAGCGAAGCCCTCGTCGCGTCAGCATCATGGAAAGCCTAGATCTCCTTCGTGAACTGCCAAATGTCTTCCGCCGGTTCCCAACTTGCTTTAGACTCTGGCAATCCCTTCAACTTGATGAGGTACTCCCGTTTCGGCTTGCACCAATGTTTCCGTACCTCCTGATCCGCCAAAATTTCTTCAACGTCTCGGTCGTAAGCCCACTTTGCTCCAATTGGTGCACGAGATGATTGCGCTCGGCTTGTATCCTCCTTGTCTTCGTGAAATGGCTTGAGCATACTCACGTGAAAAATCGAATGGACCTTCATTTTGGCTGGGAGCTCCACCTTATACGCCACCTTCCCAACTCGTTTGAGAACCCGGAATGGACCCTCGTAGCGACGAACAAGCCCTTTGTGAACTTCCTTGTGACGGAGAATATTGTGCATCTTCACCATCACTTGGTCGCCCACGTTGTACTCGGTGTGCCTTCGCTTCTTGTCCGCCCACTTCTTCATCCGCTTGGTGGCTTTGTTTAAGCATGACCGTGCTATGTCCGCCTCCTCTTGCTAAGACTTGGCTAACTTGTATGCCGATGGACTACTCCCCTTATAACCTGTTGCCACCGTACTTGGAGTTGATGGTTGCTATCCCGTCACGATCTCGAATGGACTCCTCCCCGTGGACTCGCTCCTTTGCAAATTATAGGAGAATTGGGCCACATCCAACAATTTCGCCCAATCGGTTTGTGTTGAGCTCACGTAGTGCCGAAGGTACAACTCCAAAAGTGCATTGACACTCTCTGTTTGACCGTCAGTTTGAGGATGTAAACTAGTGGAGAAATTTAAATCCGTACCTAGCATTTTGAAAAGTTCCGTCCAGAACCTCCCGGTGAATCGTGGGTCTCGATTGCTCACGATTGTGGATGGTACTCCCCAATACTTCACAACGTGCTTCATGAAAAGCTTGGCCGCCTCCTCCGCTGGGCAATCCTTCTTGGCCGGAATGAACGTTGCGTACTTGGAGAACCTGTCCACCACCACCATTAGCGTTTGGCATCCTTCGGACTTGGGAAGGTTGACGATAAAGTCCATCGAGACACTCTCCCATGGTCGCTCCGGGGTAGGAAGAGGCTCGAGAAGTCCCGCGGGTGATCTTTGCTCTAACTTATCTTGTTGGCATACAAGACAAGTCTTCACGTACATCTCCACATCGTCCCGCAGTTGAGGCCAAAAGTACTTGTCCTCCACAAGTGCCATGGTGCGATGAATCCCCGGATGACCCGCCCACTTCGATTCCTGGTACTCCCGTAAGATCTCCCTCTGAAGGTTGTCATGTTGAGGCACGTACAGTCGTGGTCCTTTGGTGTAGAGTAAGTCATCTTCACACAAAAACTGCCGTGTCTTCCCCTCGGTCGCCATCACCATTAACGCTTGGGCCCTCGCGTCGTGCTTAAGCCCCTCCTTGATCCTCCCGTTAAGCATGCATTCATGTCGGCTTCTGGCTGCCAACTCCACTCGCCTACTTAGCGCATCCGCAACCGAGTTTGTCTTCCCCGGTTTGTACTCCAACGTGAAGTCGAACTCCGCTAGGAAATCTTGCCACCTTGCTTGCTTAGGCGACAACTTCTTTTGGGTTTGGAAGTAACTCGTAGCCACGTTGTCGGTCCGCACCACGAACCGGGATCCAAGGAGATAGTGCCTCCATGTTCGAAGGCAATGCACCACCGCCGTCATTTCCTTCTCCTGGACCGTGTACCGCCTTTCGATGTCGCTAAGTTTTCGGGACTCGTAGGCAATTGGATGCCCATCTTGCATGAGAACTCCTCAAATGGCAAAGTCTGAAGCGTCCGTCTCCACTTCGAACGGATTTTTGTAATCCGGCAAAACGAGAACGAGCTCCTCTGTGACCGCTCGTTTTAAGCGATCGAACGCCGCTTAACACTTCTTCGTCCACTCCCAAGTTAGGCCCTTCTTCAACAGGTCCGTGAGTGGCACAGTAATGCTCGAGTATCCCTTGATGAACCGCTTGTAATAGTTGGCCAGCCAAGGAACGATCGTACCTCCGTCACCTTGGTTGGTGGCTCCCACTCCGTGATTTCTTTGACTTTGGACGGGTCCATGCGAACTCGTCCACCTCCAACAATATGACCGAGAAAGGGGACTTCTCGTTGTGCAAACGTGCACTTCTCCTTATTCACGTAGAGGGTGTTCTCCCGCAATGCCTCGAACATTTGGCGCAAGTGCTCGATATGTTCCTCCAATGTCCGACTATACACCACAATGTCGTCAAGGTAAACCACAACGAAACGATCAAGGAATGGATGGAGTACCTTGTTCATGAGAGTACAAAATGTAGCCGGCGCATTTGTTAATCCGAAGGGCATTACGAGGAACTCGTATTATCCGTAGCGCGTCACACAAGCCGTCTTTGGTTCGTCTCCCTCCGCGATCCGAACTTTCCAATATCCCGAGCGCAAGTCCAGCTTTGAGGACTATCTCGCCCCGCTAAGTTGGTCAAACAAGTCTGCGATGAGAGGAATCAGGTACTTGTTCTTCACCGTCAACTTGTTCAACGCCCGGTAGTCGATGCACATCCGCAATGATCCGTCATGCTTCTTTTGGAACAGCACCGGCGCGCCGAACGGGGCATTGGAAGGCCGGATATATCCTGCATCTAACAACTCCTTGAGCTGCTTTCGTAACTCCTCCAACTCCGGGGGTGCCATGCGATATGGCGCCATGCCGGGTGGCCGTGCGTCCGGGACCAACTCGATCTTGTGGTCCACCTCCCTCTTAGGTGGAAACTCCTTTGGAAGCTTGGCCGGCATAACGTCTCCAAATTCTCCAAGGACTTGGGCTATTTCCTCCGGGATTTCTTCCCCTCGGCTTTCACCCTCGTCCAACTTCAAGGTAGCGAGGTAAGTGCACTCGCCTTTGCGGACTCCCTTCTTGAGTTGCATGGCCGACAAGGTCTTGTTGTCACCTCCCTTCGAACGCTTGACCGGCACGATACATTGGCACCTCGCATCCAGGATACAAATGCAATCTGTAAAAGGAAAAATCATGGCATCGATCCAATTGAGGAATCCATCCCGATAACGAAGTCGTAGTCATCGAGAGGGATCACCTCCACCGTCTCTTTGCTTCTCCAAATACCCATCTTAATGCTTACCTCGCGAGCAATTACGCATGTCGGGACTTCCTTCGAATTCACCGTCTTCAATGTCGTGTTTCTTTTCTCCAAGCGAAGGTTCAGCTTCTTTGCGACCTCCTCGGACATGAAGAGGTTGAAAGCACCCGTGTCGACAAGTGCACTCATTTTCTTGCCGGCGACTTCTATCTCAGCGAACATTAGGCCCTTTACCTTGGCATTCTTGCTTTGAATGGAGCTTAGAATCCGCAGCGAACCCATCCGCGTTCCTTCTTCACGAGAGCTGCGAGTTTCTCCCATTTTGGACAATCCCGAGCCAAGTGAGGTCCCTTGCACAAGAAGCACTCCATCGGGCCACGGTCCTTCCACCGCGATCCACCTTTGTCTTTGGAGAACAACTTGGTGAATCTTCCGCCATCGGACTTGCTCCATCGGGCTTGTGGGATTTCCCTCCATTAGGATGAGGAGGTTTACCACGATCTCCCCCACTGTTTGGTTTAGACTTCTCCGACCGAAATTCGCGTAGCGACTCGGCCGTCACCATCGCCTTCTCCAAGTTCTCCACGCCCCGACGCTCCAACTCCTTCTTAGCCCATGGTTTGAGACAGTCCATGAACTGAAAGAACGCCTCGTTTTGGGTCATGGAAGGAATTTGAAGCATCAACTCCGTTAATTGCTTAACATACTCATGAAGTTCCCCCTTGTGCTCCAATCGACGAAGCTTTCCCCGCGCTTCGTTCTCGGCATACTCCGGGTAGAATTGTTTGTGAAATTCCGCCCTGAACTCCTCCCAAGTTTGGATCTCCTCCCCTAGTCGGTTGTCCGGCCTACGACGCCACCAAACTAGTGCATTATCTTGCAAATAAGAAAAGATCATACCTAGTCGAGACATATCATCGTCTACTCCCGTGGCTCGGAAGTAGTTCTCCATGCTGAAAAGGAAGTTGTCCACGTCCTTGGCCACTCGAGACACCTTGAACTTGTCTGGCCAAAGGACGTCCGGACGCGGACCGAGCTGTACCGCGCCCCCCTTCGACGCGGGTTCTCCGCACCCGATTCAGCTCCCTCTTGAGTTCGGCCACCTCCGCTCGTAACCCCACGAGTTCATTCACCTCTTCTCGGATGGTCGTGATGGTAGCTCCGAGCGTGTCACCCTTCTTCCCAAGTTCCTCAGTTGAGTCCTTCACATCCTTCTGGATCTCCTCCATTCCAGAACGGATTTCGTCCACACCTTTGGATGCACCAACCGCGTCTGCTTGGACTTCCGCCACCACATTCTGTAGCACCGCGAGTTGATGATATAGGTCCGCCAACTGCTCCTTGGTATTCATCCGGGTCTACTCAACTACCACTGCCTCCGACTGGGATGCCATCGATTAACCTTGCTCTGATACCACTTGTCACGGGCCTGGATTATCAAGCGCTCCCTAACCCGTGCGGCCTTAGGATTCTGCTCCTAAGTCAGCCTTTTCCCTAGAAAAACTAAGATGAGAAGAGTATGAAGTGGAGAGGAACTTTGGAACTCAAGTGCTTATGATTTCTTGGAGGATTTACAAATGGGGAGAGCTCCCCCTTATATAGGCTCCAAGGGAGTCATCTACCAATTACCCGCATTAATTACAAGAGTCCCAAATACCCATTAAATGTTATCTATAGATAATTCTACATTTTACAAGAGATATCTACAAGTTTTTGGAGATTTCTAGAGTTTTCTAGAATCGCACGCATCCCAAGACTCCTCGATAAGGATTCCCGACTTGTAAACGAGGCCCGACGTGTCACGGACGAGCCTTAGATCATATAAACTCCGCGTCCGTGACAAAAGTCAGACAGATACCTCACAACTTCTGTATCCAGTCCAGCGCCGCTACCAGCAGTCTGTTAGTCTTTCTCCTAGCTGCAACTCACGAATCGGAGCCACTTATCTCTCCCCGTCGGCATAGGAAAGCCGTACAGCATAGCAGATTATAGGATACACATGTATTTACCATAAATAATGAAGGGAACTGCGCTTCTTGGAAGAACTCCAGCCAATTGTACTCAGTTGTGATGTGGTTAGAATCCAGGTGGCTGCATTCAGAAACCATTTGGTTTATGTATATAGGCGGGTCAGGGCGGGGTCTCGCGAGTTGACCCACGGAATTATTCTACTTATAAGACCCGCCCAGCAGCATGTATGGGGCGGCCACGGATTGACTATGCCGACCCGCGGGGTGGGTCTGGGTCTGGCGATACCCGCCTCGCTCCGCCCCGTTACTATCCCTACTTAGGTGTTCAACCTTCGCAATCAGAACCGACAATTAGGACCTGAAGTTTTCCAGCTTTCTGAGAGGCACAACCCGACAAACGGAGCCTTTGGTGTTCAGCCTTCGCGAGTCACAACTGAAAATCGGGATCTGTAGTTTTCTAGTCTTCTGAGAGTCATCCCCAATGATGAACGGAGTCTTTGGTGTTCAGACTTCGCAAGTCACCACCGATGATCGGGGCCTGTAGTTTTCCAGATTTCTGAGAGTCACAACCGAATAAGCACATGAGCCGCCTTGAATATTTGAAGACTCAGGTGAAGATACAAAATTCGGTGTTTTCTTGTCTTTGGACAAATCTCCTCGAACATGTTTTATGGGAATTCGCCCAAAGATGGGAAAACTGTAAACACCTAATTTTGGACCACGCGCGACACGCGTGACGTGTGGCACGCCTAAATGAGGAAATATCCAAATATGTCATGTCGAGAAGCTTCCAAGAATGCTCAGTGCAATATTAGGATAGTATCTATATTTATTGCAGAATATATGTTATAAATATTTAGTTTAATGTTTAGAATATTTAGCATTAATTGTCAGAATAAATAAGAATTTATATGTTCCTAAGTTAGATTAAACCCTAGGTGTTAATGTTAGTATAAATAGATGGGTGATTTACATGTAAAGACACACAACAGAAAAAATCATAAATAAAATATTAGTATTTTCCTAGAAATTCGTGCAAGCTTTTTGTTCCATCTCTCGTTCTTTTTATGGTCGCCTAAGCAGCAACCTTCATCAAGCTCCATCCGTTCCTCGACTCCACCGGCCCGATTTGCTCCGTTTCTCGACACCAACGATGTTCTACGTCCAACCTAATCTGTTCCCTTCGTCAAGCCACGATCCCCCGCTATTATCACCTCCAGAGTCCAGACGAAGTTGTTGTTGCTGCGCTACCTTTATGTTGTCTCTGTACTTCTTCATCCCAAGTGCCAGGTAATTGATTTCTTCTATTCAATATTATTATTATGTTTAATATATGTAATATTATAATATTTGATGAGTAGAAATAGTGATATAACATACATGTATATAATGTATATAATATGTTAAACTTTTGAGTATGATTGATATATATATATTTTTTTTTTCAGATTTCACTTCAGTAAATAATTAGAATTTTTTTTATGTTCCTTAGTTTAGGAATTTAAGCAATTTTTAAATGACATGAAATTGTGTATATATTAGAGTAGTGGCAAATAAGTGAATTGAGTACCGAAATGACGTAGTTAAATTTTTTATTTTTTAAAAAATTTGTAACAGAACCCCTAAACTCGAATTTTCGACCGTAGACCATTTTATACCTATGTGTTTAATTCGTTACACGCTTCGGTAAATTTAGGGTTCTAGTTAGCCTTAATTAACTAGTGGCGACTCTATTCAAAATCCACGTTTCAAAACGTAAATCGCCTTAGGACAGATTTTAGGTCCGACACATACTTTTTCTCGGTTTATGAGTAATCAATGAGTAAAACCCGAAATCGGTCTCAAATGCATGTGAAAATTTGTATCAAGCATTAAATCAGAAACACACTTCCTACTAAATTTGTACTTTGAATTGATGTGTTCCATCTACCGAGGAACTATGCGCGTGACGCACATATCACCAGATTTTACCCGTGGTGAAATCGTTTCTTTTTCAAAATTCAGTTGAATTGGTTTCGCACATATTCATCATTACGATTTTAATTATTTCATTGAGTACTAAAAAATAATGAATATTATGATTTTTATATTAAAGTCCGCGATCGATGTGGTATTGAATCAAAATATGTGTCTGTGATTTCAATTTGTCGACTTGAGAACATGGACTATGATTTCGGCACAACTCCAGATAATTGGTATTGGTATCAACCCTTTGACCGGGTCAATAAATTTATAAATATATTGTATTTTAAATTGAATTGACTTCAGTAGAAATCATTGTATACAATAACCCAATGCATACCATATACCGGAATTTTAGTGACAATGAAAGTTAAATGACATCAACAAGGGTCTTGTAAAGAAATAACAAAGAGAAATTCAGTCTAGAATCTTCAAGCCATGTCGAACTCCACATCTGAGACGAATTCACAAATGAATCACATCAGACGATTTGTGTTGAATGAAACGTTTTACGGTTTTATATACATGAAAAATGAAGCGTACCTGAGACGCACTTGAATCAACGGTATCTTGACCTACCGGATTTTCGTTTGAGTCTTTTATTGCCCGATTCTAGAGCTTTGCACATATGAGTGAAGGAGTCCTCCAACTCACGAATTTCTTTAGGGTCTAGTCCATTGAAGAGTCTCAAGATCGTCTCGATCGATCTGATTAGACGCTTGAGGCCATTCTCATCGACAAACCACGAAAAGGGAAATTTCTTCATGATAGGATAAATCTTTTTTCCATGCCTCTTTTGTTAGTACATGCTAGTAATCGAAATTACGGAGCGAAAGATTCACACATACCTAAAACGATGTCCGTAGTCCCCAATATCCTTCCTGCAGGGAGTTCACGATCCTCCGGTCGGCACCGGTAGAGGTTCTGGTTAAGGAAGCCCTACACGATATGTCCTCCACAGCAAAGCCTCTTGATCGATTCTTGGCAGGGGACAGATCTCTGGAGTGTTTGCTAGAAAGCAAATTGGCACACCATTTGGTGAGGAGTGGTTCGGCCGAATATAGGTGTTTCTGGGGGAGGGTTTTCTCTCAAAACACCACTTAAAGGGAATTGTGATTAACCTCAATAAAACCCCTAACCCCCCCATATATATAGGAGGAGCAAAATGGACAAAATTCCACTTTACCCCTACTAGGTATTTCGGCCGGCCACATGTATAGGGAGGCCCAATTTTGGACCTCTCATGTCAATTGGGATTTAGGTCTGGCCCAATTCCCTAATATGACATTTACCCAATTAACTTAGGTAACATATACATATAATGGGCTTCCATTTACGGCGCCCATCACCATATGCTTACAGCTCCCACTCGCCGGAATGGGAGGGTGCCTGTTAATGTATTGTCGTCCAAATCTGCATCAACATTTCACTCCTTCGATCTGGTCCTTGCTTCCGAACAGTTCATACGATGTTTGCCGTGCGACCGACGGATACGACGGACACCGTGCTACTCATCTGTTAGGAGTATTGTTGCGCCTGCAGAACGTTGATTACCTTTTCTCTAATCAACCTGTTATAAACAACATTTTTATAGTACCGCGATGTATCCTAGGTCAACTGATAATTCTCCTTTTTCCTAGTTTCCACGTAAGAACACTTCTCCAAGGCATCTGTACAAGTATTTACAACCTTCAACTAATATCCGGTTTGTGGCCACCTAGTGAATACAAGAGTTGGTGAATTACATGTGAACTTGACCATCCCCATCGCTCATGTTGTGTTCGCTTCACCACTTGGGCTGCTTCGGGCTTTTTCCTTCACGAACAAGCTTTTTCCTTCACGATCGGGATCGAGATATATGTATAAGGACGGGAACGCCGCAATCCTTAATACACAATCACCGAGCTAGACTTCAATCCTCAACCTTGGACTCTTGATCTTCGGGTCCTGCGCGAAGGGCAGTAACCAGCGTGGGAGGGGGGGGGGATGCTGGTTGGGCCCACTCCGACGCTCAAGTTAGCACTTCTAGAGAGAGAAAGCCTTAGAGAGAAGTCAGAGCATTTCAAGTCCAAAAGTGAGGTGAGTCCCCAAAATGAGAGACCTAGGCCCCTATTTATAGGGAACCTAATGATCATGCTCAGTTTTGAATGGCTTGATGTCGGTATGTGGAAATACGTATATCGTCACCAAGGTGGACTATGCGTGCACCGACTTCTCGCAATCGGCAAAAATAATCGGGATTAGCGTGAAGAAATACGGTAATCCGGACCCGTCCGGATTGCTCTCGGCAATCCGGAAGTCCTTCGGCCCGGGAGTTGCGCGTATCCTGGACTGTTTTAGACTTGGGTGTCCGCGAAATGGTTTTTTATGGGTTTTGGGATATTTACGAGGCCCGAAATGTAAATACGAACCCGAATTGGACAAATATCTAACACTTGCCCCCGAGTCAAGTAGTGGTTCAAAACCCGTGCTTGACTCTTTTCAAAGATAAGATATTCGTCCAATTTAAGTTCGGTACTGACCTCAGGGGTGGCCCGTTTGTCAATTCGAATGTTGAGATCATAAATTCGACCAACTTTTAATTTTCCGCCGTACGTACGTAATCTGTTTACAAGGTTAGCGTAACGGACAATATGCGTACAACGACATGCAACTATATTCTTAATATCATCTAACGAGCGAGATAAAAATTTATATAACATGATAATATCATGGTACATGATGTAAGCATATAGCACGTTGTCGACATGTAGATGATGACATAGTAAACGGATGACGTAATCATGTCATAAGCAAAACACTTAGAATAATATGAAATTGGAAAGTATGCTTGTCAACATTGAGCATGATGTAAATATAGTAAATGATGCAAGCATGTAGTATGATGCAAACATGAAGTATGGTGTAAATGTGAGACATGATATAAACATGAGATTCATACTTAGATTATAAAAATAATCATGTAATGATAAATAATAAACGTGCATGATAAATTCTATGTATGCACTATGAAATAATAATTACGTGTAGTGTGCCATGAAGCATTATGTAGTATGTATGCAATATGAATATAGGAGAGATGCAAAGATGCTTGTAAAGGTTGCTAAGGACTTATATGAAAATACATGAAAGTTTAGTCCTTAGCACATGGTGTAGGCACTATTAATGAAAATTGGGAGAGAGAATACTCATTATCTTACATCATTCATAGATAAATCTCCAAGAAGCTCTCTATTCTTGATGAAGATGAAACTTTTGAGATCATAGATTTGGAGTAGACACACCATAGTTGATATCAATTGGACTTCGTTTTGGTGAGCTCAAATCCGTACATGGTTGGACATTTCATAATTTCTTTTGGCCTTGATTCAACGAAATTTCTATGTACCTAGTTATCTTAGCATGCATACAAGGTGTTTGATAAAATGCATTAGAATACTTTGCCCCCAATCGGCCAAAAATTTTCTAAGTGCTGAAAATTTTAGAAAAGTGTAAATGAATCGTTATACTTCCCTTATGCATAGCGTTCATTGCCGACATGTTGTTCCATGCCTTAGTCGTTGCTTTAGTATGCTCGATGTCGATGATCGGTAGTTATACGTACATGGCCGTCAATGGTTGTATGTTGGTAATGATAGCTTAGGCAATGTACGTTGAGTAACATGTATAGACTCTCGGTCATTGTCTGCAAACATGCTAAAACACTTAGGATATATTTTAACAATATCTAATGCTTGTTACCATAGATGTCGTCGTATGAGCTTTGTCGATAAGCGTCGTAGGAATGCTCAGGAGGCATTGTGTAGAAGTTGATAATAGCTACTTGATGCATGCAATCCATCCTTGTCGACATGTATGTACATACATGAAAACACTTAGAAAATATTTTTCCCTTGTTGACATCCATCCTTGTTGACATGTATGTACGTACATGGAAACACTTAGAAAATATTTTCCCCTTGTTGAAATGTATCATGGAAACACTTAGAAAATATTCTTCACTTGTCGACATGCATCCTTGTCGACATGTATGTACGTACATGGAAACACTTAGAAAATATTTTCCCCTTGTCGACATGTATGTACGTACATGGAAACACTTAGAAAATATTTTTCACTTGTCGATATGTATCCTTGTCGACATGTATGTACGTACATGGAAACACTTAGAAAATATTCTTCACTTGTCGACATGCATCTTTGCCACTAGTTAATTATAAGGCTAACTAGAAACCTAAATTACCTAAGCGAATAACGAATTAAACACCTAGGTATTAATCGGTCTACGAACAAAAATTCGGATTCAGAGGTTCTTTTACGAATTAAAAAACATCGAGTTAATATCGCCATTTCGGTACTCAATTCACTAAGTTTCCATGTTTTTTATCACTATTTTTACATTATCACTATTTTTACATCATGCACAGTATATAAAATTTAAATTCCTAATTGAAATACTTATTAATTAAAAAAAAATTGTCAGGCTATGAAACCTTTTTAGTAAACCAAATTATAATTATTTAACAAAGTGAAACATAAAAGCACAACATTCTTAATAAGAATACAAAAATATATTTAGAATAGATATACAATTTATTTACATACACCTAATCTCACATTATCTTATTAAACAAAGTTAACCTAATATAAACCACATGTACAATAATATAATATGTAACCCAAGGTAAAGCGAGTTGTGTTCCCCGTGGGCGACCCAAGGTCGAAACCCGCCGGTGACGCCGCCTTGGAGAGGACTTTAACCTTAACACTCGTGGTTCGAACTTGCTAAAGCAATGTAAATATATCAAAAAAAAATAATATAATATATAAAATGAGCTTTTACCTGTTCCTAGAAAGGAGCAGACTTCGGGCAATAGCAATAGCAAGGAGACAGATGGGGTCACGACTGGATGCTGAACAGCTGGGTGTAGGATACCGGTGATGGAGAACACATAGGGATCGACTTGACGATGGCGAGATTGATGTTGATGGCCGGCCTTCGTGGTGGTGGATGGGACGAAGGAGAAGAAGATCACCTGCACAAGAAAAATTACTATCGTCCTCAATCTCACTTACCGAAGGGATGTTGTCGTCTACATGGTCGGTAGAAGGGCGAGGTGATGCTTGCAGGTGGGCTGATCGGAGGGGGGCGAGGTGGTGGAAGAATTGCAACAATTGACAGCTCTTGTCGGGATGGAGTAGGGAACGGCAAGGGGGCGGCTTTGATAGGATGGCCGGAATCCAAGGTGCGACCAGAGGATGCGGTTCGGAGCACATCTCGCTACAGGTGAACGTAGGTTGATCGGAGCACATCTAGTTGCAGCATAATTAGAATCCTACATAAATTCTATAGTATCAATATAATAGGTACGGTGATTTTTATCGGCCGAATGTGTTCCTTTTTATTGATATTTTTTTTTTACATTAACTAGGGACCCTTTTATAGCTAGATTTGCACATAAAATTAGGAAAACAATATTTTCCCTAATATATATTGATTAATTCCGAAAATTATGAATATACATTTATTGCAAATTGCCATAAATATATATCATATATTTTCTGAATATTACACAATATTAAATGCATGTATACTATTCTAATTTAAACTAAGCCTAATTTTAGCAACCCCATAACCTTCCATATATAAATACTTCATTTTTTAAACGCGTTACACATAACATTTTTAACGTGTTATATACATGTCACGCATACCAAAATTAGGTGTTTACAAGGATACTTTAGGTGCCTCTTCATAAGGCTCCTGAGATCAATCACACGGTCGAGGTGAAGAAGTTTGTGCTCACCAGAATCTTGTGGATTCCTTCTTAGCACAACCGATATGTGACCTCGTGGTCGAACGTGGCACGCGTACTATGAAGCACGCGTTGATAGCATACCTGAACCTTTTGGGTTGACAGGAAAGGGATATGTCAATCATGCTATCACAGATTCTCATCTAGCCCAGAATGTGGTTTAATGACGAACGAAGTTCATCACGGCGATATGAAATACGAAGATCGTGTTGAGTTTCTTTGAAACTAGATAATCGTTTTGCTTAATCAGCTTTATCCCCCAGATTCTTAGCCAGTCTTGCCAGGTAGAGGCTCCCTCCACCACAAGACGACCGTACATGTGTGACGAGGTAAGGCTCACATTAGACATAGTTTGGTAGAGGATTGCGTCCTCCTACGACTTAGTTTATAGACCGTAAATCTAATGTAATCAAAAAAATTATGACGTCGATAGATCATAAACTCAGTTGCAATTCTTTCGCTTACAAAATGTAACTTTCTAATATCAAAATGTTATCACAGATACATGTTATTTCTAACCCTACGCAATCCAAGCAGTTTTACGTGCTTTTCGAATATCTCCTTGCGTAGCTGTTTAGTTAATGGGTCCGCAATCATATTATCAGCGGACAAGTATTCCATAGTGATTATATTGTCTTCTACCATATATCTAGCATAGAAATATTTCACATCAATGTGTTTGGTCCTACTATGGTACTTCGGATTCTTAACCGCCGCAATGGCTGCTTGACTGTCAGAGAAGACCTTCACAGGTTTATTCTCGACATCGCCACCAAGCAGTGCAGTTGGAAGCCTTTTGAGCCAGACCGCTTCTTGTGCATTCTTAGAGAGAGCTACGAATTCTGATTCCATCGTGGACAGCATGACACGGGTTTGCTTCTTGCTCGTCCATGAAATTGCGGCATTAACTAGGAGGAACACTCCCCCTGTGGTGGACTTACGATCATCCGGATCGCCACCATGGTCGGCATCACTGTAACCGGTTAATTCTAATCTCTTGCCCTCATAGCACAATGCGTAGTCGGCAGTACCTTTCAGATAACGAATTATTTGTTTTACAGCCTTTAAATGTTGATAGCCAGGATCTGATTGGAAACGTGCTACTAGGCCCACGTCGTAACAGATATCCGGACGGGTGCATTACATGGTGTACATCAAACTACCGACCATGCTTAAATATTCTGCACCCTTATGTTCACACTCTGCCAGGTTCTTGGGGCCTTCAAGTTTTGACAGTGCGCACCCAAATACCACTGGCGTATCCATGGGTTTGGCATCCCGTAATCTGAATCTTTTCAACAGTTTGTTGATATAAGTTTCTTGAGATAGACATAATTTCCGGGTAGACCGATCTCTGGCAATCTTAATGCCTAAGATATACGTGGCATCTCCCATGTCCTTCATCTCAAATAAAGATGCCAACCAGGACTTTGACTTGATCATAAAACTCGCGTTGTTTGCGGCAATGAGTATGTCGTCCACGTATAAGGTTAAGATGACATACTTAGACCCGGAGGTCTTATAATACATGCACGCATCCTTGTGAAGATTCATAAATTCGTTTCCTACGATTTCCTCGTGGAATCTGCGGTACCATTGCCGAGACGACTGTTTAAGACCGTAAATGGACCTTTGAAGTTTACAACTTTACGTTCGTTACCAGGAGTAATGAAACCCTCTGGTTTCTCCATGTAGATCTCTTCATCCAGGTTTCCGTGGAGGAATGCGGTATTAACATCCATTTGGTGCTGCTCGAGATTGAGACTTGCAACCAAGGCCAGAATGGCCTGTGCTGTGGAGTAACGCACAGTGGGTGAGTATGTTTCGTCAAAGTCCACTCCGTGAAGTTGGGTATAGCCTTTCCAACAAGTCGAGCTTTGTATCGATCGACCTTTTCCATCAGTGGTGAGCCTTCTTTCAGGACTCACCGTATCCTTATGCCCCTGTGGTTAGCAGGTAAATCAACTACAGACTATAATGGCTTTCATTTAGGCGATCTCTCTCATTCATTATTTTCCTCCATTTCTCCACTTGATGTCTTTCTAATGGAGGCTAATAGTTGTTAGAGTGAGGTTATCACCTTTCTAGATGGGATACTTCTTTGGAGAATTTTGATGCCTTTGACTTTCATCTAGGCTTGTTTATCCCTTCTTTGAGTCTTAACGTCTCTCCCACTCGGATTAATGCCTATTATTGGAGCATTTCTTCCAATTGGGATCAATTCTCCCACTCGAAATAACCCTTCTTGTCGGAGCATCACTTCTATTGGGTACAAGAGCGGTGCTTGAACCATAACCAACAACTTTCCTTGGACGACTTCTCGGTCTCAAAGTTTTACTTCCAAGATGAATTCCTTGATCACTAAGATCTGGAACCAAGTTTGTCGGATCACTCCCACTGGGAACAATGGGTAGTATAATTAGTTGTGGCAATCCTGGTTCAGCATTACGATAATCAGGTTCAACTTGATTCGTCCAAACAGCAACAGTGATTACATGTGGTAGGTGTTTATTCATCCCACTGGATTTATTATGAAAATGTTCCCATTATCATTTACCATGTCATTCACTTGAGTTGCTGGTTCAAATCTCTCCCACTCGAAATAAGTGGGACCTGATATCTGTAACATCTTGCTCCTGATTTGATCAAGACTAATTATTCTGAAAACTGTCAATGCATCGGAAAATTCGTCCTCAAGTATGTAATGTTACATGTTCGACCACGGTACCATGTCTTTAAGCTGTAAACATGTACTTTCAAAGAGTAGTTAACATACTCTTATTCTAAATACGTGTTTAATGAGCAAATTAATGTCACATGGTGATATGACTTAACTCATTATCATTCTTCAGCTTTTATGGCAGCGTGTTTTACCGATTTTAGTGGAACACAGTTTTACATGAATGTGAATCAATTCTCATCATCCCTTAGGGAACAGCTGATTAAGTGACTCTAATATTATGTTTATAAACTATGCTTCCAGAAGTGTGTGATTTGATTTTAATGCCTATACTGACTTGTCGTTCAAGGCGTATGGAAGGAAAATCGTTTAACCGACTTCATCATTCTTCGTTTGCAAACTTAACTCAGAGATTTTATCTCATCTCCGAACTGAGCATTTCAGATTTCACCTAATGCGTTAGTCGATACTTTTACAAGGTCGTGGTTGCTTCCGAAGCCTACTTCTTACCGATGTAAACGTTATCAATAAGTTATTTCCGAAGGAATGCAGACGAAAATTCAGCACATCATCATTTAAACACTTCATTATTAAACTCATACTTTGAAACGATGTGTTCCTTTTTCGAGGTCCACTTGCGCGTATCGCAAGTTTACTAAAGTTTTAACCCTTTGGTTAAATCGTTTCATTTCTGAATTTAATTTTTAATTTAATCCAATCGGTTTCAAACATGATTATCATCACAATTTTATTTCATTCAATTGAGTACTTAACAATAAAGAAAGAATTAGAATCGGTTAATTCATAGAGCTACGCAATCGATGGATTTTATTCAGTTTAGTTGTCCTGATTGAGATGACAGAGTACGTGAATCATTTCGTTTTATTCGACAACTTTTACCTAGCCAAAATTTTGTTTCGGATCGATCCTGTTTAAGCGGGTCGATTAATTTTGACAAGTAGATCTCATTTTTAATCGAACAGAAACTACTTTATTCAATAAATCCGAATCTCGAAATAACCAAGATTTTAGTAACTCAAACGAACGATAAATGACAATGGTAGGGTTCTTGATCTGAAGTTCGCGTATGTGATCCATCATTGTCGCATAGATAGTTGAGAACTTTAAACCATGTTGAACATCACATCTGAATAAATTCACGAGTGAATCACATCAAACGATCTGTGTCTGTATAAAAAAATTTACAGCTTCATACACATGACCTACGAGGCGTACTTGAGACGCACTTAATCAACATGGTTTAACCCACTGGATTATCGTATAAGACCTTTATGGTCCAGTTCTCTCTATAATATGCGGATCATGGTTGACTTCTTTCGAACCCAGTATGGTGAGCAGATAAGGTTTCCCTTTTACTGCTGTGGTTACTGTACTTGATTAGGCTTAAGGTCATTGATGGATAAATGTCCAATTCGGGTTCGTGTTTACATTTCGGGCCTCGTAAACGTGTCGAAAATTACATCTCGGTTTAAAAACATCTCCCACGGTATCAAAACGGTCCGGAAGCGCCTTTACGCGCGTCCGGACCGGACCTCCGGATTGCATTGCAACCCGGACGTCCGGGTTGCTTGCAAACCGGACATCCGGATTGCTTGCAATCCGGACCTCCGGGTTGCTTGCAATCCGGACCTCCGGGTTGCTTGCAATCCGGACGTCCGGATTGGTTGCAATCCGGACCTCGCCGAATTGCCCAAATTCGACGAGGTCCGGATTACCTTACGGGTATCGCGCGACTACTGTATCCGCGATTACCGTTGCGCGTAGAGAAGTCAAGTTCGCACATTACCAATATGGATGACGGTTACCGCATGATCTTGAACCGTCATCAAACTGCTCTAAAACCGGGTCCGGTCCCAAGAAAGCATATAAATAGGAGGTCTTGGCCACCCATTTTGACTCATTCTCTCATTTGCCCAACTTTGGTATTTTGAGCTCTGACTTCCCTCTAGAAATTCTCTCTCTAGAAATTACATTTTTGCCACTATAATGACTTAAGCATCGGAGAGGGCTCCGCTAGCACCACCCCCCCTCTCCGTGCTAGCATTGGTCCTTAGTGCAGGTTCCGCTCTGAGTCACATCCGCCCTGAGTCACATCCGCTCTGAGTCACATCCGCCCTGAGTCACATCCGCTCTGAGTCACATCCGCCCTGAGTCACATCCGCCCTGAGTCACATCCGCACTGAGTCACATCCGTACCGAGTCACAGCCAATCCGAGACACAATCCTCACCCGGGAGCAAGCCTGAACACTCGTCAGTGGCCCGACCTCCGACGGAAGGGTTACAGCCCGCACAACCACAGACACATCCTCACGACTCTGTTCAATCCGGACGCAACATTGGCGCCGTCTACGTGATTCGAACAACAAGCTACCATACCGCAGAAGTCATGGCGAGTGATCACAACCCTCCCGAAGAGGTGAAAAACCCAAGGAAAAGGCCTGGACATCCAAAGAAGTCCCTAGCAAGCAAAAGAACAGGAGGCCAAGCTCCAGCTGGGAGCCAATCGGGACCCTCCCATATCCCAAGTGCTACTTCCGTAGCTTCATCCATACCGATTGACAATGTGCCCGGCGCACAGCACAAGGAGCCAAGAGACAAACATCAAGCACCTCCACCTAGTTTCGAACCAGATGTACATGAAGATGAATCCCAGACAGAAATGCCGCAGGGCGAGCAAAGAACGGGAACAAACCCGATGCCCACCATTACTCCAGCAATGATGGCGGCGTTAGAAGAGTTACTCGCATTCCGCGAGTCTCTAAAGAACCAAGGCTATGCGGCTCAGCCACCTCCATCCAACCAAGGAGCCTTCCAGTACAAAGGTGTCAACCCGTTACCTCCTTTGTCTCCAATCAACGAACAAGTTAAGACGATATGGACAAAGTCTCGAGTCACAAGTCATCAAGACACACTACACCAAAAAGAGGCATGGAAACAACCCTCTAAGCAGAATCAAGTAAAACCGCCCTCAAGCGGTCAGCAAGGAAGAAATTGGCAACCTCAGCCGAAAAGACCTTTCCAAGGGGATTTTCAGAAGCCAAAGGAAGTAAATCTTGCCAATTGCATCCCTCTGAATGCCCCGCTGTCTGTAATTTTGAGAGAAATGAAGGACGCGAATATGTGGAAGGAACCAAACAACTTCAGGAAAGGCCAAATGGGAAGAGACAAGGACAAGTGGTGTGAAAACCACGAAGTCTTCGGCCACGAGACCGATAGTTGCGTCAGCCTACGTAACCGCATTAACAGCTTCATCCTCAAAGGCGAATTAAAGCAATTCATTGATCAAGGCGACAGCCCTCCAAAGAAGACTCAAGCAGAGTCATCCAAAATACACAAGGAAGGTCCTTCCACAAGGACAAGCCAAGACAATGATGACATCTGTCACAAGGAGGGATAGGAAAAACCTGCTAGTGACGACGACATCCCAATCACGGGATTGACAACAAGAACCTTGAAGGCAATAATTAAAAAGGAGATACATGTCTCCTGGAAAAAGAGACAACCGCAACAAAAGAGGCTATTCCAGTCAAATGCCCAAAGGATCAAAGAATCCAATCTCGCCAAATGTGTTCCTTTGAACACACCGTTATCTGTCATCCTGAAGGAAATAAAAGAAACCAAGCTGTGGAAAAACCCCTCCAAATTCCACAAGGGACCACTAGGAGAAGATGAAAGCAAATGGTGTGAAAATCATGAAGCATACGGCCACGAAACCGAAAGCTGTGTTGGACTAAGATTTCACATAAACAACTTGATCATAGAAGGAAAAATGATGAAGTATATCGACCATGGCAATAAGCATCAAAGGAAGCCTCGTGCGAAGTCCTCAGAAAAAAGCAAGGGAAAAGAAAAGGTGGATGATAACCCACCTATCGCCAAACGCCAGAAAAACAACGTCACTTACGAAACCAACTGGGACAAGTTGTACAATCTTTGGAGTATGACGGCAGAAGAAGCAAACCTCAAACTCCCAGGAAGTAAACCTCATCGCCTACTTGAGTCAACGACTGCCTTCCTTGACAAAGATATTGAAGAACAACACAAGCAAAGTAAAACTCGGGGGCATGACATCAAATTTTGTCCATCCCCAAAAGGGGAGATTGAAGAACTCAACACGCTAGATGCATTGAGAAACTATGTGGCACGTGGCAGAATCAACTAGCCAACAAATCACCTATGAGGACGTCAAACACATCACCAATCCCTTTATCTCCTTTTTCGCATATCTATGTTAAATATTTTAAAGATTAAGTACAACTCATGCTTATTAGCCTCAGTAATTTTCAAAAGAAGTGATCACTAGACGCTTTCTTGTAATCCGTCGTGCAAACTCTAAATATCTAATAAAGGATAAATCTACTTTCGTAGGTACATTATTATGACGCATATTACCTTGGAATAACGCCAAGTAACAACTACACACATATTCCTCGCGTCAACAACACAAAGTCTCAAGCATTTTATACGTGCAAGACTAAAATCATGTCGCAATAATAAACAAGGCGGGGGCATTCCACAAGGACAGATCATGCACTATTAGAAGTTGAAACAATATAAACAATCAGGAAACAGCGATACAACTGCCAAGTGACTTGGGGGGCATCAACCTGACAAGTGCTCGGCAATTCTACCCAACATATGCTTATCATGATCTACACCTTTCGTATCCGCACTCAGGGAAGTTTCCTACACAAACAAGGAATCCTTGTATCAGATTCCTTTACTTTAATTATTATATGCATAACTAAAAAGAAAATTTCATGACTTCATACTTTTGCAAACTTATAAAAAATTGCGATTATCTGACAAAAATAACTCTGCTCGTAGGTACATGCTACACTACGATTACTACTCAGGAATTACACCAAGTAGTAACCTATGCACAAAAATCTACTTCAACAATACAAGCTACGCATTGTGTTCAAGGAGGGACTTATGATATACAACACCAACATATTTATTATCTACACCAACAAGGAGTTTATTTCTCCATTCATAATACAGGCGTCTATCTCAAGAAGGTGCCGGCAACACAAAGCCATCAAGCTATGTGCACAATCAACTTATATACCGCAATAACAACCTGCGGATTTATTATCAAAACGGCGACTATTCAGGGCGCCAGCTACAAGAAATGTCTCGGATTAACACCAAGACCTACTACAAAATTACCTTGGAATAACGCCAAGGCCTACTATCAAAATAGCATGTTGTGGTATCCTCTTTTCTAAAGACAAGCCCCATGTTCACTTCTAAAAAAGGACATGCTGTGACATCTCTGGTTAGAGGCAAATCCTCATGTTCATAGCCATTCCCTGGATTCAGAACAGGATGGGTATACGGGGCTGATCACCCCTCAAGTGACGGAAGTTCTCTGTTTAGACAACGACCCCACTCTATAACAAGTGCGTATATCCGGTTCAGGGTACACTCTTTATGGCGAATGTCCTCTGTCTAGTCGGCATTCCCATATTACGAACGCCATCAGGGTTCGTTTTATACAGCAAAAGTTCTTTGTTTAGACAAAGACCCCACTCTATAACAAGTGCGTATATCCGGTTCAGGGTGCACTCTTTATGGCGAATGTCCTCTGTCTAGTCGGCATTCCCATATTACGAACGCCATCAGGGTTCGTTTTGTACGGCAAAAGTCCTATGGTTAAGATGACAATTCCGTACTACAAGTTTTCAAACCGTGTTGCATGGTTCCTGGACGCAGAAAGCATGCATCACAATTCATATTTTCAAAAAAGTGTTACATGGTCCCTGGACGCAGGAATCATGTATCACAAATATTTTTTCAAACATTTTACCAAAAATTTTTGCCAAAAATTCTATCAAATATTTTATGTATCAAACACCTTTCCAAAAATTTTATCAACACAGTTTTTTGGATGTATCACATTCAATGCCAAAATATTTTCTCAAATATTTTATCAACAAGCCTTTTAGAGTTCACAAACTGCTTCTTCAAAAACAAAAATGTTTTTACGTATGCTTCCCCAACGCGGGTTGATACACGCTGGCAGGTGCGCTCCCTGTTTAAAACTCATAAAATTTACAAGTCGAGTCTTGTACAACGTCGCCTTAGAATGGAACTAAGAGACGGTATAAACTAGTATCTTGCTTAGCCAAGATAACTCCTCTCAAATAATACTCTTACGTATGCTTCCCCAACGCGGGTTGATACACGCTGGCAGGTGCGCTCCCTGTTTAAAACTCATAAAACTTACAAGTCGAGTCTTGTACAACGTCGCCTTAGAGTGGAACTAAGAGACGGTATAAACTAGTATCTTGCTTAGCCAAGATAACTCCTCTCAAATAATACTCTTACGTATGCTTCCCCAACGCGGGTTGATACACGCTGGTAGGTGCGCTCCCTGTTTAAAACTCATAAAATTTACAAGTCGAGTCTTGTACAACGTCGCCTTAGAGTGGAACTAAGAGACGGTATAAACTAGTATCTTGCTTAGCCAATATAACACTTTTCAAATACACTATTTGTTGAGATATATTGCTATACGCAAAAATACTCGGCAGTTTGCAACACATATAGCGGCAAGCTATTCAGGAAAGAAGGGCAATATGCATAATGCATCAGGCAGGCAATCAGGAAGTGGCTATCGGTCACGACCGCAGGGACTATGTCTACGTTACTAGTCATCCGCATTCAATAAACACAGTAAGTGATAACGGTATGAAATATTACTAATAAGTTATCATGCAAACTACTATGTATAAAGCAGGTTCAAACGACGTAGTTCAAAGCGAACAAGTCGTAAGCAACAACTAAGGAACAACTACAACAAGTCTTCAAGCATAGAAGCCAGGGGCAAACAGACTCAGAAATGAGTTCAACATATCCAAAAGATGGCACAGATTAAAAAATGCCATCATCTCTAACAGGACTCGGCGGAACAAGCAGAAGTTGCCGCCGTTTTCTCCAAACAAAATCTACAATGTGCAAGTCGCAACATCCTATGCTCTACCCATCTCGCCATGCCTTGGAGTCTAGCCAAGAGGGGCAATCACAGCACTTAACAATGTCCAGGTGACGAAATTTCATGCAAGCAAAAGCATGAACAAAGAATTATCAACAAACACTTACCTCAGTAGGAGTAACACTCCTCCTTGGGCCGGTCCCTCGACCGGGGGGCAGAAGACGCCACTACACAACCCTCAACTCTATTTCTCTTATCACAAGAAAGAGTTAGCACGGTCATGCTCAGCATAAAGAACCAAGAATCGCTCGAGGAACACGCCCCTGCGTCGGATCTTCCGAGAATTATGCTAAGAACAGAAACTGCAAGCCAACGATATCCTAGAAAGTGCTATCAACAATCCATTCAGTGTGCAAACACGCACCAACACTTGTTCAAGCACTTATGCAACAAACGCTCCATACAAGACTTATTAGTCTTCATGCAACAAATAACAAGCATCGAGCAAGGGGGCAACCTCTTCAACAGATCAACGCGCGTATCAAGGTTAACACGCGTATCAACATCAATGCGCGTATCAAGGTTAACGCGCATATCAACATCAACGCGCGTATCAAGGTTAACGCGCGTATCAACATCAATACGCGTATCAAGGTTAACGCGCGTATCAACATCAATGCGCGTATCAAGGTTAACGCGCGTATCAACATCAATGCGCGTATCAAGGTTAACGCGCGTATCAACATCAATGCGCGTATCAAGGTTAACGCGCGTATCAACATCAATACGCGTATCAAGGTTAACGCGCGTATCAACATCAATACGCATATCGAGGTTAACGCGCGTATCAACATCAATGCGCGTATCAAGGTTAACGCGCGTATCAACATCAATGCGCGTATCAAGGTTAACGCACATATCAACATCAACGCGCGTATCAAGGTTAACGCGCATATCAACATCAATGCGCGTATCAAAGTTAACGCGCGTATCATGTTTCCATGTACGTACATACATGTCGACAGGGGTGCATGTCGACAAGGGGAGAATATTTTCTAAGTGTTTCCACATACGTACATGCATGTCGACGAGGATGCATGTCGACAAGGGGAGAATATTTTCTAAGTGTTTCCATGTACGTACATACATGTCGACAAGGTTGCATGTCAACAAGGAGAAAATATCTTCTAAGTGTTTCCATGTACGTACATACATGTCGACAGGGGTGCATGTCGACAAGGGGAGAATATTTTCTAAGTGTTTCCACATACGTACATGCATGTCGACGAGGATGCATGTCGACAAGGGGAGAATATTTTCTAAGTGTTTCCATGTACGTACATACATGTCGACAAGGTTGCATGTCAACAAGGAGAAAATATCTTCTAAGTGTTTCCATGTACGTACATACATGTCGACAGGGGTGCATGTCGACAAGGGGAGAATATTTTCTAAGTGTTTCCACATACGTACATGCATGTCGACGAGGATGCATGTCGACAAGGGGAGAATATTTTCTAAGTGTTTCCATGTACGTACATACATGTCGACAAGGTTGCATGTCAACAAGGAGAAAATATCTTCTAAGTGTTTCCATGTACGTACATACATGTCGACGAGGATGCATGTCGACAAGGGGAGAATATTTTCTAAGTATTGCCATGTACGCACATACATGTCAACAAAGATGGATTGCATACAACGAGTAGCTATGCCCCCTAAGCACACCTACGACGTTCATCGACAAAGCTCATACAACGACATCTATGGTAACAAGCATTAGATATCGTTTAAATATTTCCTAAGTGTTTTAGCATACTTGCAGGTAATAATCAACAGTCTATACCTGACGCTCAACTATCAACATCAATGCGCGTATCAAATTCAACGCGCGTTCAACGCGCGTATCAAAGTCAACGCGCGTATCAAAAATCAACGCACGTATCAAAAAGTCAACGCACGTAGCCAAGTTCCACGCGCACAGTAAAGTTGGTATGTACCATAGAAAGGACTAACGTCTTAAGGAGCTATCATGCAAACGGTGGAATTAACGCGACAAGCCGTAAGGATCGAACGTGGCAACGCTTAAGGGAAATTTTTCTCTAAGGCGTCAAGACGACAAGTGACTACGCCTAAAGTTATTGGGCAATCCCCGTCAACCAAAAACCCGCCAAGAAGGAAAATCATGCATATCGACTAAAAAACTTCTACGCGAAGATACGGGGAATTCTACATCAAACACCCATGGAAATGGAAAATCGCCTAAATTATGGACAAACGACGATAATAACGGCAATCAATCAGCAATTACTCGACGTATAAGCCTCAGCAAGCAGTCCCACATGTCGACAACGAAAAATGACTTAAACAAGCAACAACACGGTGACATCGACATTCAAGTCGAAGCTGTCCTAAGAATTCGAGTTTCCAAAGTACCTCAAAACGTGACGAAAGGTATTCCAATGGACTCCCCTCGTCGAGACGATTCCGGGAAGGTGTGGACCGAAACGAGGCGAGCCCGGGAAGGCGGCGCGTGGGCCACACGCTCCGGCGAAGCCACTCCACTCGCGGCGGCGCGTAAGGGCGCGTGCGAGGTCTTCCGGCGGCTCCGAAGGCGGCGCTGGAATCCTTGCAACGAACCGAGTCGAATGGTGGTGTCAACTTCCAAAAACAAGCCAAAAATCAGACTCGAAACTGTCAAAACGTATATAGGCTCCACGACGGCAAAGAAATTTTGCATACAAAAGCAATTTCGGGAAAGGGTGAATGAATTACCTGCAAAGGGAGTGGAATGGTGAACTCCTAGGATGCTGGAAGGATAAATGGGGATGTGTGTATTTACCAATCCCAAAGAGATGCTTTGTGGATAAGGATCAAAGGATTAGTTTACCTACACTCAAGACTAAACCCCTACGGTATACTCTACCCTCTCCTCCCAAAATATCTATTCCTATACATGTCTTGACATTGCACGTATCAAGTCCATTACTATACACGTATGTCGCAATCACATGATTCATGATTCGATAATCACTTAGTCATTTTAGAAACGTACGACTTCTATTTCTTGCATTGCGTAATTACAATCTTGTCATGACTATTACTTAAGTACGCATATGGATAGATACATGTTCGCATAGCACATTACCGTTTGCTCATGTCTCCGACGATAATCATATTCGCGCATATACATTTCCTATTGTACT
Source organism: Clarkia xantiana subsp. parviflora (assembly GCA_036873135.1). Taxonomy (NCBI): domain Eukaryota; kingdom Viridiplantae; phylum Streptophyta; class Magnoliopsida; order Myrtales; family Onagraceae; genus Clarkia; species Clarkia xantiana. Next base: position 8,496,941 of record JAPTYO010000012.1, on the reverse strand, counting down.
AACCATGATGGTAGGAAACAAAGCCATTCGACCGGAAAACCAAGCGACGGACGAAATCAAGATGCTTGCGTCCAACCAACGATCAAAACCGAAAGGTTAGCGTCAAACTCAAATTGGATAAATATCCTAACTTAAAATAGAGTCAAGAAAGGTTCTAAACCGTTACTTGACTCGGGGGCAAGTGATGGATAAATGTCCAATTCGGGTTCGTGTTTACATTTCGGGCCTCGTAAACGTGTAGAAAATTACATCTCGAATTAAAAACATCTCCCACGGTATCAAAACGGTCCGGAAGCGCCTTTACGCGCGTCCGGACCGGACCTCCGGGTTGCTTGCAAACAGGACGTCCGGATTGCTTGCAATCCGGACCTCCAGGTTGCTTGCAATCCGGACGTCCGGATTGGTTGCAATCCGGACCTCCGGGTTGCTCGCAATCCGGAGGACCGGGTTGCACGGCAATCCGGACCTCGCCGAATTGCCCAAATTCGACGAGGTCCGGATTACCTTACGGGTATCGCGCGACTACCGTATCCGCGATTACCGTTGCGCGTAGAGAAGTCAAGTTCGCACATTACCAATATGGATGACGGTTACCGCATGATCTTGAACCGTCATCAAACTGCTCTAAAACCGGGTCCGGTCCCAAGAAAGCCTATAAATAGGAGGTCTTGGCCACCCATTTTGACTCATTCTCTCATTTGCCCAACTTTGGTATTTTGAGCTCTGACTTCTCTCTAGAAACTCTCTCTCTCTAGAAATTACATTTTTGCCACTACAGTGACTTAAGCATCGGAGAGGGCTCCGCTAGCACCACCCCCCCTCTCCGTGCTAGCATTGGTCCTTAGTGCAGGTTCCGCTCTGAGTCACATCCGCCCTGAGTCACATCCGCTCTGAGTCACATCCGCCCTGAGTCACATCCGCTCTGAGTCACATCCGCCCTGAGTCACATCCGCCCTGAGTCACATCCGCCCTGAGTCACATCCGCCCTGAGTCACATCCGTACCGAGTCACAGCCAATCCGAGACACAATCCTCACCCGGGAGCAAGCCTGAACACTCGTCAGTGGCCCGACCTCCGACGGAAGGGTTACAGCCCGCACAACCACAGACACATCCTCACGACTCTGTTCAATCCGGACGCAACAGTCATAGAGTCCTATGAATATCAGACAACCATATACATATTTTCCATGTTGACCTTTCATTCTGAAGATCCGATGCGTGTTTTACGCCAACATCCATGAAAAGAGGGAAGACCATTACGTTTAACCGAAAAGTTTAGATTTTGTATCCATGCTTCCACCGAGGCGGATGCAAAGGGATACTAAGCTGCAACATTGCCTGGTTGTAATTGAAGTCTTCTTCAAACCCCTTTTACCAAGGTTGAATGTATCACCACATATGCGTTCAGATCATCAAAGAACCTACTCCCATGCTTGGTGAAACAAATTATTACATTCGTCTCTCATCGTCAAAATCATACAGACTACTATATTCATCCGTAGTTGTCCTCTCTACTTTTCAGAATCGTAGTAGACAGTTCAACACGTACTCCTTTTATTCATCATTATTCACACTATCAAGATTGCGAGGAATATCGAATCGCACTAAATTAACCAATTCATACTAACACATCGATGATTATGCAAAAATCAAGGAGACAATATTATTTTGAGAAAGAATTGCATACATAAAATATCTATTAAGATGGAATCTGACAAATAATGATTCCTCAGTCATCTAAACCAATCGACCACCAGTAAACCAACGGAAGATAATGTGAAAGAGTTCACATTGTCGTCGTCTTCCATCCAATAGACAAGTCTTTTAAAACGGTTTTAATCGCAAATTACCGGAACGGGAATTTTTTAAAATAACTATACCCGATCTTGGCTTTCCCAAGGCCCTTTTTATTTTGGAAAAATGTTCCGATGAATTCACTCATGCATACATAATTCTACTATCCACGTAAAATATCACATGCCAGTAACATTCATCATACAAACCATACTCATGCTTACGCGTCATGCGTCTAAAGTTCCGAGGAACTCATGCTTGCATACATAATTCTACTTCTAAGTCAATTATAAATTGCAGCTACATTCTAGCATACGTATCAAACATGTAACATTCACATCCATCATACACATTTGGCGAATGGTTTTCGATTTTTAACATAATTAGGGGCGGATTTTCATTTCATGCTTATATTCAATCACGCAACATTCTAGACATGAATCCTAGGCATTTCCATCCATCAAAGCATGTCTATCCTAGTGCGCATTTTGTTGCGTCCAAATCCAACTGAGGAGTCGGACTCTTCGGCACTTCGGGTTGTGATCGTGTCGGGTTGTCGGATGACGGCAGTGGGTTGTCGGATGACGGTAGCTGGTTGTCGGAAATGTGCACTTCGCCGGCTTTGCGTGCTCCTTACCTACAAAAAGAGCGGTAACCAGCACGGATAGGGGGGGTGGCGCTGGTTGAGCCCTCTCCGATGCTTAAATAAGAGTCTAGAGAGAGAAAGTTTCTAGAGAGAAGTCAGAGCTCCAAAGACAATTTTACTTGAGAATATCCCTTGAAATGGGTGGCCAAGGTCCCCTATTTATAGGAAAACTTAGAACCGAGCCCGGTTTTTGTGCGGTTCGACGCCGGTCTTAAAGGAAACTAGGAACCGTCATCTGGTTTGATTAAGTTTCGCTTTGGGAGACTCTTTACTCAGTGTACGTAAACAAAGGTAGCGTGCGGTACCTAGACAGCAGTCCGAACCCCGTCGAACTTAGGCAATCTGACGGGGTTAGGATTTCCTGTTGACAATCCGGACGCGCATGCCGCGCTTCCAGACCGTTTTAAACCTCAGGTGACGCGTTCGGATCCATTATGTGATTTTCGACGTGTTTACGAAGTCCGGAATGTAAATACGAATCCGAATTGGGCAGATATCCACCACTTTCCCCCGAGTCAAGTAACGGTCCAGACCATGCTTTACTCTATTTTAAGATAGGATATAAGCCCAATTTAGGTTCGGTGCTGACCTCAGGAGTGGCTTGTGACAATTGGGCGCGAAGGCCTTGATTTTGCTCCACTTTAATTCTTGTCCGGAGACTCATTAACTGCTGACATGGTTAGTGCAACAAGCAATGTGCATGTAACAATGAACAATAGACAGTGCACATAAGAAGTGAACAGTGGACAGTGAACACATGATAGTGGACACATAGCAATGAATAGCGGACAGTACGCACATGATAATGGACTTAAGCAATAATTCTCATGGATGTGTGCAATCATGGTTTATGATGTTGATATGAATGTGATGACATGATATAAAAGATGTGAGCACATAATCAATAATTGAATCGTGAAAATAATCATGTAATAATAAAGAACATGAATCATGCATTTTGAGATGACATAGTGCGCGCTAGATTATGTGCGCATAACATGTAGTCATGATTGCTAAAAATGAGTCTAGAGAATCCTAAGTGTTGTGATGAGAAGATAACAACACACAACCATGCCATTTTAGGGACTTAACAAGAAATAGTGAAAGTTTTAGGAAGTACCCATAGATAATTGTGGATAGATATAGGAGAGAGAATATCCATTAGTTAAACCTCCACCCTTAGTAGTTTTTAGAATCCTCTCATTTCTTGAAGAAGAAGACACTTTTGGAGCGATAGACATGGCCATCAAGAAAGAAAGGGCCGGCCACCATCAATCCCGACTACCACGACGGAATCGCGAGCGGAGGTCGACGGTGACGACACGGCGGCGGTTCGGAGCGAAACAGCGGTGGCGCGTAGTTTCAGAATACGGTTAACCAACATGTTAACTAATCGATTACGATAAATTGGATTGGATTTTGCAGTTTTTGACTCCTCGATGGCGGCGCGTGAGCTTCCCGCGGCGCGTGAGGCCTTGGGCGGTTGTTCGTGGTGGTTTGTACGGTGGTTCGATCGTCTCGGCGAGGTGAGTCCAATTCCGTGTATGGCTAGCCTTTTATGACCTTGCTTAGTCTTGATTTACTCTTGAAACCTTCATGAATTTGATTACCTTAACATGCACATAAGGTGTTTGATGAAATTCCCCATAGTAGTTAGTTTCTCAAATCGGCCAAAAATTTACTAAGTGCTGAAATTTTTAGAAAAATGGAAATAAGTTGTTAAACTTCCCTTATGCATAGTGATCATTGCCAACATGTTGCACCATGCTTTGAATGACGTCTTGGCATGCTTAATGTTGATTCTTAGTCGATGTCCGGACATAGTTGTTGGCCATTGTATGTTGGTTCTTGCATATTGCTCATTGTTCATTGAGCATCGTACGCTGTCTGCAATCATGATAAAATACTTAGAAAATATTTTTGAGATATTTAATGCTCATTACCATGATTTCCGTTATTTGATCTTTGTCGACTGCCGTTGATTGCCGACATAGGAAAATACTTAGAAAGTATTTCTTGATGGTCGATACTTTGTCTTATGTCGACTGCTGCCATAGTGGAACACTTAGAAAACATCCCTTGATAGTCGAAACCTCGTTATATGTCGACTGCTGACATGGTGGAACACTTAGAAAATATTTCTTGATAGTCGACACTTCGTCATATGTCGACTGCTGACAAGGTGGAACACTTAGAAAATATTCCTTGATTGGCTCTTTGTTTCATGACCATACTACCATCCATATGCGTGCTAGCTGAGTATGCGCGCGCTTGTATGTGCGCGCTTGCTCCAACACTTAGAATTTTTTCTTTATCAATTGTCATGCATGTTGTATCCAAAGGCTTGATGTAGACGTAGAGCGGATGTCATCATGGTTGTTGATATGTACAGAGTGTTTGTCGTCTGCTATCATGGCAAAACACTTAGAAAATATCTCTTGATAGTCAACACCTTGTCATATGTCGACTGCTGACATAGTGGAACACTTAGAAAATGTTCCTTGATAGTCGACACCTTGTCATATGTCAACTGCTCACATAGTGGAACACTTAGAAAATGTTCCTTGATAGTCGGCACTTTGTCATATGTCGACTGCTGACATAGTGGAACACTTAGAAAACATTCATTGATAGTCGACACCTTGTCATATGTCGACTGCTGACATAGTGGAACACTTAGAAAATATTCAGTCGACGCTTGTTATCTGTCGACTGCTGACATAGTGGAATAATTAGAAAATGTTCATTGATAGTCGACCCTTGTTATCTGACATCTGCCATCATGGAGAAATACTTAGAAAATATTTCTTGATAGTCGACCCCTGTTATTTGACATCTGCCATCATGGAGAAATACTTAGAAAATATTTCTTGATAGTCGACCCTTGTTATCTGACATATGCCATCATGGAGAAATACTTAGAAAATATTTCTTGATAGTCGACGCTTGTTATATGTCGCACGCGTTGTTCACTGCGCGCGTTGCTCGTTGTGTACATGATCATAGCATGCGTGATGTAATATCTTGAACACTTAGAATTTCTCCATTGTATGTCAACATACATGTCGTAGTCCTGCATTAACTGGCAAATATATGCAAGTATAAATGTTAGTGCCATAATCATATTCACACTTGTTACCTTAAATGAAGGTGTGGTATCATGTAGACGCTCGTTGATTACGTAGAACACGTAGGTGTCGAGATGAGGCCCGTGTTGACATAGAGTCTTGTGTAGATGCGCGTAGATCACATAAAATATGTGAGTGTCGGGACGAGGTCCATGTTGACAAAGAGTCTCATGTAGATGCGCGTAGATCACATAAAACATGTGAGTGTCGGGACGAGGCCCATCTTGACATAGAGTTACCCACCGAGGGGGATGTTCGCTATATGATGTATAGAGACTAACAAGTCTGTAGATATGTAGTTATCTCCATCGGGAGACTGTTCATTCCTTAATGCTTGCATTGATGACTGTCGCGTATACACGCGTTGATCAAGTTGTTGTTCATCCTTATAGACTGAGTTGTCAAAGCGTATCTCCAGAGTACACATCCAGACTTAGCTGATTTTGCGGACATGATAGCCGCTTAGAGACGTGCGGACATGATAGTCGCTTAACCCTGAAGTAGTAGATCTTACGCTGGCATGTCGACACATGCGTACACGTACTCGCGATCATGGCAGTTATACTTATCATTTGGAAATGAGTTGTTACATCTCCTATTGATGTGTCGGAGCATGAGCGTACTATGCCATGTTTGTTGCTACTATCTGTTGGGATCAAAGAGACGTGGCCTTGAACTTTGGGGAATGGACTTCCAAGTATCGCCTCAGACTTAGCTCTCCGAATGCTAAGTTTTCCTTTAAGAGGTTATGTGGGGCGAGAACCTGGAAAAGGGGTGGGGATGGCCCCTGATTCCACTCTGAAGCTTAAGTCAGTAATGGATTTGAGAATAATAACATATGAACGTATTTTGAACTGACTGAATGTAATGAAGTAAATAGAAATAGTCTCTATTTATAGGGATAACCGACTTTATATGGCGATTACCCTCCTTGGGGGGTTTCTCTTCAGAGTCGGTCAAGCAGGTGACAAGAAGGTCGCCACCTCATCTTTACTTCTAGAGGAAGGTTTCCTCTGATAACGGTTGAAGCAGGTCGCCACCTGTGTTTACTTCCGGAGGAAGGTTTCCTCTGATGATAGTGACAAGCAGGTCGCCACCTGTCTTTACCTTCGAAGGAAGGTTCCTTCTGATGATAATGACCAGCAGGTCGCCACCTGTCTTTACCTTCGAAGGAAGTTTTCTTCTGATAATAATGATAAGCAGGTCGCCACCTGTCTTTACCTTCGAAGGAAGGTTTCTTCTGATAATAATGATAAGTAGGTCGCCACCTGTCTTTACCTTCGAAGGAAGGTTTCTTCTGATGGCGGGCAGTCGTACTTTGGAAGTCGACTTCTTCATAAGTTGTCGTCGACCTTTCATCCCTATCTCGTCAAGACGAGTCAGAAAGGTCGGCGAATCTTCTTTCCCTGCCCTTTGAACGTACTCGACTCTTATGCTACAACTAGTTTAATCAATCATAACCCAACACTTGCCCCCTAGACTTAAGTCGTCAACTTTATCTATAAAGGAGAGGTCTTGAGTCGAGTATTACCTTTGATCCTTGGCGAGAATACTCTGTTAGCCGATAGAACTCTTGGGTTCATAGATGTTGAAGAGACTTTAGGTTAGGAACAAGACTTTGGCTCTGTAATTCTGACCGTTGAGAGCTCCTTGGAGAGTTGGAGAGTCACCTCGCTAGTCTATTGACAGGTGCAGGGCAACGGTCTTGTTGTCAGTGAAGGCACCAATGGATGGCTGACCTCGGGAAGGCTTCGCTGGGAAGTTACCCAAGCGACTGAGCTCTTTAGTATAAATAGGGCGTCCACTTTAACTGTTTTACCTCTGCTCTTGTTTCTTCTCTCATCCTGGCGAACAAATACAACGCTTTTTTCATTAATCCCAATTCTCCTCGACCGTGACCTCTTGAAGAGAGGATTTTAGTTGGAGTCGCCATCGCCGGCCCTTCCGATCCTGAAAAAGAAGCTTCTTTTCTCCAGTCTCTCTCTAAAACTCCCATGGCTGCTCAAATTCCCTCAGGTAGTTCTCAAGGGTTTATCCCTTCCTTTCCTTCTCCCAAAAAGAACAAATTAACTTGTCATGGCTTCATAAAAGCCATGACTTTAGGCAATCTGAGCGACGCCGAGAACCCTCGATACGCCGGTCCCGCTGGGGGAAAATATCGACCTAGAGAGGGAGAGGTCCCGGTGTATCTAGGTCAGCTCGAGGCAGGACTCCGATTCTCTTTCTGTGATGATTTGAAAGAGCTCTGCGAGCATTATCGCATTCATCCTTGCCAACTGACGGAGAATGCTATCTGTTTCCGGGTGGGTTTTCGTTGCTTGTGCAACGTCTACCAATGGACGTATTCTTTACGAATTTTTCGATGCTTTTACCAACTGCGAAAGAGCCGGGAACTTGTTTGTAGCTTCAACAGCCGATGGCCTACTGATGGCGAGTATTCTTGGGAGTCGGCCACTGAGTTGGTGACCGATCTTAGATCTTATAATGCCAACTGGAAGAATTACTACTTCTTCTGTCGAGAAGGCGTCTCCTGGCCTTTAATTCCCTCACTTGGTCCTGATTTTGCCCCGACTCTGCGGGGGTTGACTCCGGAGGAGCTTATCACTATTGGCGAAATTCACGCTATAGTTACCTCTCCCGACTTTGTTCCCTGGAAGTCTGTGGTTGACACCACAGAGAAGGCCCTCATCCGTGCCTCGATCCGTCTACGACTTGAGGATCCTCCTCTAAATTGGGTAATTTCTTCTTTCATTCCATAGTCGCTTTTTGAATCTGCTTTCTGTAGGTCTTTTTAAGCATCTTTTTGACGCTCAGGCGGCGACAGGAGTGCTTCTTGCCGAGGATCTGGTAGCAGCGGCCGCGGAGATCGCCCCTGAACCCACTGACTTCCATGAGGCTCAGCCTGTTTTGGAGGGGTCTTCCCTTGATGCCGTTGTAGATTCTGCTGAGGCAGGGGAGGCAACTAAAGCTGCAGAGGAAGTAAGGACCCCTCGAGGAAGGATTAAGAGACCTGCTAAGAAGGGAGACGGCAAATCTTCCAAGAAAGCGAGGGTCACCGTCGCAACCCTCATTTCCGAATTTCAGGAGTCTGTTCCTACAGTTACTCCTATTCTTACTGGCCCTTCTTCCTCCAAAGGTATAGAATCTCATCTTCGTCGATCTTTTCTTAAGGCTTATAAAATTTCTAACATTTTTCTTTTGCAGGAGATGATCCAAAGGGTAAGGCTCCTATGGAGCCTTCTGCTTCACAAGCCATGACAGGCTTGAGATTTGAGGGTCCTCCTTTTGCTTGGAGGATGCTCCATTCTGCCCCCGACTCTTTAAGGGGGGATGTCGACTGGGATCCACTCGCCTCTTTGAAGGGGTACCAACTGAAGGAGGGTCACTCCATTGCCAATAAAGAGTTGGCTCTCCACCTGGTAAACGCCTCAGTCCCCCCCCCCCCCCCCCCAAGATCATCCCCGCTTGCCAATTGATTATGCGGAGGAGGCTACTCGACAACTCCTGCATCGGCAAGCCAAGGTAAGGGTTTTCGACGTTTTTTCCTGCTGTTATCTTTTTGGTATAATTTCATGAACACGTTTGTTCTTTTTCAGGCCACCCGTGTCTTCCTGCAGGTTGTCAATTGATCCTCGACTTGAATGAGGAAGTTTCTCTCCTGAGAGGGAAACTTGCCTCCGTAGAGTTGGAGGTGGGGCAACATCTTCGAAGAGAGGTTGCTCGTTTTGAAGAGGAGCTCACTCGCCTGACTGCCACCTTGACGAGTACGACCGAAGAGCTTTCCTCTTGCAGAGATGCCTTGAGGGTTTTTATGACACTTTCGGCGGTTTTCAGCGAGGCTTATCGGGATTCGGCTGCTTTTCTGAAGATTTTTCGAACCAAGGTGGTTTCTTGTCAAGAGGAGATCGCCATGCTGAAGGAGGAGGTGGAGAAGCAAAAGAGATCTGATTCTGAGGTCATTGCTAGCTATAAAGCTAGTGAGGCGTACCAGAATGATGCTGCCATGACTTGCGAGCAGATGCTTCTCTCGACCTTTGCCTCAGTGGTGAAGGATATTAGGGCTATGGACCCTAATTTCGACTTCTCGAAGGTGGAGGCTCTTCGAGGGTATTTGGTGGAGGAGGCTAGGGCTAGGCAGAGGAGGAGGAAGCTTGTATAGATGTTTTAATTTCCTTCCCGACTCAATGTAAACTTTTGTTTGTTTAATGAAGGGAGGTTTTATCCATCTTTGACGATCTTTGCTCACTCGTTCCTTTATTACCCTTTTGCACTTTCCGCCAAACTTAAAGTACTATTAGATCTTTTTTAGAAAGTCTAATCATTCCCAATAAACATACCAAAGATTGTTGCTCATTGAACATGCTCGATTTTTAGAATAGATATCGAAATTCTACACAATCGAACTTTAAGAAGGGTAAAATTTCCCAAGTATCTAACCTGTCTTCCGAGTCGTCGACCTTTCTGAGTGATTTGGCTGATATCAGATTTTGGATGGTCGATTCGTGACTTTGGGAAGATCAGTCTTTAAGAACTTAAAGTAATCGATCCGTCTGAGTGATTTAGTGGATATCAGGCCGTTAGCGATCCTCGAGTTCTTCTGTACTGCAAGTAGTCGATCTATCTGAGTGATTTGACTGATATCAGATGTTTTGATGATCGACTCTTGAGTTCTTCTGCACTGCAAGTAGTCGATCCGTCTGAGTGGTGGATATCAGACGTTTTGATGATCGACTCTTGAGTTCTTCTACACTGCAAGTAGTCGATCCATCTGAGTGATTTGACTGATATCAGATGTTTTGATGATCGACTCTTGAGTTTTTCTGTACTGCAAGTAGTCGATCTGTCTGAGTGATTTAGTGGATATCAGACATTTTAATGATCGACTCTTGAGTTCTTCTGCACTGCAAGTAGTCGATCCATCTGAGTGATTTGACTGATATCAGATGTTTTGATGATCGACTCATGAGTTCTTCTGCACTGCAAGTAGTCGATCCGTCTGAGTGATTTAGTGGATATCAGACGTTTTAATGATCGACTCTTGAGTTCTTCTGCACTGCATGTAGTCGATCCATCTGAGTGATTTGACTGATATCAGATGTTTTGATGATCGACTCTTGAGTTCTTCTGCACTGCAAGTAGTCGATCCGTCTGAGTGATTTAGTGGATATCAGACGTTTTGATGATCGGATCTTGAGTTCTTCTGCACTGCAAGTAGTCGATCCATCTGAGTGATTTGACTGATATCAGATGTTTTGATGATAGACTCTTGAGTTCTTCTGCACTGCAAGTAGTCGATCCGTCTGAGTGATTTAGTGGATATCAGATGTTTTGATGATCGATCTTGAGTTCTTCTGCACTGCAAGTAGTCGATCTGTCTTAGTGATTTAGTGGATATCAGACGTTTGGATGATCGACTCTTGAGTTCTTCTGCACTGCAAGTAGTCGATCCATCTGAGTGATTTGACTGATATCAGATGTTTTGATGATCGATCTTGAGTTCTTCTGCACTGCAAGTAGTCGATCTGTCTTAGTGATTTAGTGAATATCAGACGTTTGGATGATCGACTCTTGAGTTCTTCTGCACTGCAAGTAGTCGATCCATCTGAGTGATTTGACTGATATCAGATGTTTTAATGATCGACTCTTGAGTTCTTCTGCACTGCAAGTAGTCGATCCGTCTGAGTGATTTAGTGGATATCAGACGTTTTGATGATCGACTCTTGAGTTATTCGTAATTTTCGACGCCGCATCGACTAATCTGAGTGATTTGGATGATATCAGATTGTTGCTAGTCAGTTTTTTCTTGAGTGCTGGTCGCCTAGAAGGAAAAGCTCGGATATCTAGAAAAAGGAAGGGCCTTTTTAAAAAAGGCTTGTATTCATTTATCCGTCCTGAATCTTACAAAGAAAAAGCATCATAGAACAAACATTAGCCTTAAAAATAAGCGAAATTATTTTCTTAATAGGGCACCTTTTCTATGACTTCTCTCTAGTTCCGGCGTCTCATCGTACTTACGTAACATCGTCGAGATGCAGTTTGATCGCCTCTCACTTCCCCTATCCAGTGCGGTGTCGGGAATTTCGTTACCTGATGAGCTGTTGAGGGGATTATCCGATGAGGATTAAGAGTCGTTCTTCCAATAATGGCATTGTATGCTGAGGCGGCGTCGACGACTACGAAGAGCACATCTATGGTTAGAGTCGTCTTCTCTTCCCAGAACCATTGGGAGTTTGATAGCGCCCATTGGATAGGTGGTCCTTCCGGAAAATCCTATGAGAGGAAAGTCGACCTTCAGGAGATCCCTTTGTGTTAATCCCAGACTCTGGAAAGCTTCGTAAAAAAGTATATCGGTCGAGCTTCCACTGTCGATTAGAATTCTCTTGACCTCGTAATCTACCAAAGTAGCAGTGATGACCAAAGCGTCGTCATGCGGTTGGGTGACCATTATAAGGTAGTTGGTGGTGAAACTTATAACTACTAGGTCGACTTCTTCTGGCGCCTTCCATTTATCTCTGCCTTGTGAGATCTGGGTGGCATAAACTTCTCGAGCAGTGCTGGTTTCCCCTCCTGAGGCGAATCCTCCAGCAATGACGTTGATTGTCCCTCTTGGGGGTGGGTTGTCATAAGGGGGAGATCGAGAATTTCTTCTGGGGCTTCGACTCCGTTTTAGAGCCTTGGAAGGTTTGTCAATGAACTTGAGTAATTTGCCCCTTCGGATTAAAGCCTCGATGTCATGTCTCAAGGCGACACATTCGTTAGTTTCGTGCCCCTAAACCCGATGATATCGACAATAATCGTTCATCTGAGATCCCATCGGTCCCTTTTTAACCATGGGAGGATCATCCAGCTTAAGTTTTTCCATCTCCTGGAGTACAACTGATATATTGTGTGTGAGAGGAGTAAACTTTCCTGGATAGGGTTTAGGATTTCTCATTCCGGGACGGTTTCCGGGTCGGAAGTTTCCATCTCGTCTTTCTTCCCTCTTAGGTGGTCGAGAAGCGGAGCCTTCTTCAGTTTTTGTTGGCACGACTGGGCGCTTGATTTCTCGAGGCGACTTCTCGTGTGATCTTTCCAGATCTATGTACTTCTTCACCTTCGTGGCGAGGGCATCGATCTTTCTCACCGGCTTCATCACCATGTTGTCCTTCAGAGCTTGGCTCTGTGTCCTAAGACCTCTCCAGAAGGTCCTGATCAACTCGCCATCCGTGGCGTCTTCATTAACTGCTGGAGTATCTTATGGAACCTAGTGTAATAATTAGCCAAGGTTTCATCAGAACCTTGTTCAATTTTATCTAGGAAATCCATACTCTTCAGGCACTGTCTTTGGCCTATATGGCCTTCGATGAATTTAGCCTTCAGTTCCTCCCATGAATCGATCGAGTTGTCGGGGAGGCCATAGAACCAAGTGGACACCTCTTCTTTCAACATAGTTGGGAAGAGGGCTGCATAGTGATCCGGAGTTGCCCCTCTTCCCAGGAGGGAAGAGTTATGGGCGTTGATGTGGCAAATAGGATCCCCTTCGCCTGTGTAGTCGTCAATGTTCCTCGCAAAGACTTGCGGAGGAACTCGAGTGTTGAACAACCTTTTAGAGAAAGGATGGGAGGTATGATCGCGAACAATCAACAAATCGTTCGTCCCCCTTCTCTTTTTCTCTAACAACTCTTCCACATGACCCATAGTGAATAGGACAGGTTCTATGCTCGCCATTTCTCCTTCAGGAGTCTTAGGAATTTCTTTCTCCAGGGGTTCTTTCTCCTGGATTTTTACGCTGGACGCCACCTCCTCCTTTTGGGAAGTTTCTTGAGCGGGTGCCTTTTCGGGGATGGTGCCCGCCTGGGCTTGATTCCAAAAGGTTATGAAGGCTGCCAATACTTCTTGGGGGACAACCGGGGGGACTATCCTTACTTCTTCTATATTTGGTAATGACTTGGAATGACTGAGATTTCCATCATTACCTCCGCCATTAGCTTGTGGAATGGACATATCTTCTCTGGTTATTGGCCTCGAGGTGGTAGGATCCACTGGGGGATTATTTCCTTCCATCGGGAGGTTGGACATCTTGTTGTTTCCCTAGAGGTCACGACTTTTTGATCGGAGTTCCCACAGACGGCGCCAAATGTTGGGATCAAAGTGACGTGGCCTTGAACTTCGGGGAATGGACTTCCAAGTATCGCCTCAGACTTAGCTCTCTGAATGCTAAGTTTTCCTCTAAGAGGTTATGTGGGGCGAGAACCTGAAAAAGGGGTGGGGATGGCCCCTGATTCCACTCCGAAGCTTAAGTCAGTAATGGATTTGAGAGTAATAATATATGAACGTATTTTGAACTGACTGAATGTAATGAAGTAAATAGAAATAGTCCCTATTTATAGGGATAAGTTACCGACTTTATATGGCGATTACCCTCCTTGGGGGGTTTCTCTTCAGAGTCGGTCAAGCAGGTGACAAGCAGGTCGCCACCTCATCTTTACTTCTAGAGGAAGGTTTCCTCTGATGACGGTTGAAGTAGCTCGCCACCTGTGTTTACTTCCGGAGGAAGGTTTCCTCTGATGATAGTGACAAGCAGGTCACCACCTGTCTTTACCTTCGAAGGAAGGTTCCTTCTGATTATAATGACAAGCAGGTCGCCACCTATCTTTACCTTCGAAGGAAGGTTTCTTCTGATAATAATGATAAGCAGGTCGCCACCTATCTTTACCTTCGAAGGAAGGTTTCTTCTGATAATAATGATAAGCAGGTCGCCACCTGTCTTTACCTTCGAAGGAAGGTTTCTTCTGATAATAATGATAAGCAGGTCACCACCTGTCTTTACCTTCGAAGGAAGGTTTCTTCTGATGGCGGGCAGTCGTACTTTGGAAGTCGACTTCTTCATAAGTTGTCGTCGACCTTTCATCCCTATCTCGTCAAGACGAGTCAGAAAGGTCGGCGGCTCTTCTTTCCCTGCCCTTTGAACGTACTCGACTCTTATGCTTAACGACGAGTTTAATCAATCATAACCCAACACTATCTTTAGTTTCTGAACAAGAGGTGTTGCTTCCTCCCTCAATGCGTCGGCACACGCGTGTTGCGCTTTGACGTCTCCAAACTTAGTTTGTGAACAATGTGTTGCCTTCCGTGTAGAGTGTTGATGCGTACGCGCTCGCTTGGGAGTGATGCTCTTCAGAATCTGGTTAGATAACGATCTTCTTGCCTTTCTGAGTCCAAGTCAGGGTCGAGGTCGACTTAGCGTCGCCACCGTTAACAATGCTTTCACTTGATCAGGAATAAAGATCTGATTCCGAGATTCATCCCTCGAGCAACTCCGAGTGATCTGAGTTTACTGCCAGTGGACTCGCCCATCTGCCCCCATGTCGAGGGACCGGATCTTGGCGGAGGAGCCACTTGAAGCGAGTATATTGCTTATGTTGTTGATCTTCCATTTTGTATCTATCCCTTTTTGTTGCTTGTTTGATGGTAGTATTGCTGAGGCGTCACGTGCGTGCTGAGGGGTTACGCGCGTGTTAAGGGATCGCGCGCATGCTGAAGGTGTGCACGTATGCTAGTTCGCTTTGCCCCCGTGCATCTTGTTCTTCACTCTTAATATATGTTGCTTGGATGCTTGGGTTGTTGTAGTGGAGTCTGTTGCCTTTGTTTGATAGGCTCGAATTGTTATTCTTGATTCCGAGGTGACTATCCTTCGCACGAAGGTTGCTGATGATAGCGAGGTGCGCAATTATTCCGTGATGACCTCCAGACAAGTGTTGGCGTCTTGATGTATGATTTATGAAGGGTGTGTACACTCTTGCCCCCGTGTCTTCGTTTTGTTAACTTGGTATTTTGCTAAGTCTGCCATTGATTGTATGGCACCCTTTGCGCAGTCAAGGTGTGATTGTACATTGCGCTATAAGGGCCGCATGGCTGCGTACGTAAGGGTCGCATGGCTGCGTACGTAGATGTTGAGTGAAATATATCACTTGCATCCTGTATGAAGTTTATTGTGCTTTACCAAGCTTTGTACATAGTTGTATCCTAACAAGGAATACGTCTTCATGGTGTATGAACCCTTAAGAGGATATACATACTTTGAGAGTGCATGAAGCTGCCCTAACAAGGAATAAGTCTTCATGGAGTATGAACCCTAAAGAGGATATACATACTTTGTAGATTTGTGGGTTGTCGTCTAACAAGAGGACTTCCACCACGATGGGGTGATCGGTCCCACCTGTTGCCGCATCTTGTTTTGAACTCAGGGAATGGCTATGAACATGAGGATTTGCCTCTAATAAGAGGATTTCGCAGCATGCCATTTTGTAGTTGTGAACATGGGGGTTGCCCTTCAAGGAGGATGTCGCAATATGTCACTTCGTAGTTGTGAACATGGGGGTTGCCCTCTAAAGATGATGTCGCAGCATGTCCCTTTGATAAATCTTGGTTTGAACTCAAGATGTAGTATGTTATCGACACTATTTGGGGTAGTCGTCGTTATAGATAGAGAGAGTTTATATGCTCATTGTTGATGTTGATAGTAAATTTGTCGTCGTATGATATAAGTCGTTTGTTGTACATAGCGCGATAGCTTGTATTGTTGAAGCGAGTAATATGCGCGTAGTTTGCTACTTGGCGTAATTCCAAGGTAGTAAGCATAATGTAGTATGTGCTTGATGTTGTTTCTAAGTAGAGTACATTGATGTTTTGATTGTTGAGTTTGTACCTATGAAGAGGATTGCGCTTTGTCAGATAGTTGCAATATTTACAAGTTTGAAAATATGGAGTTATGAATTTTTTTTTAAGTAATGCATATAATAGATAGAATAAAGGAGTCTGATTCGAGGACTCCTTGGTTGTGCAGGAAACTGTTGGCATATGGTGACGTGGCGCCGTAATTGGTAGTCCGTTAATATATGTGGTTACCTAAGATAATTAGGTAAATGTCAGATTAGGGCTAATTGGGCCAGACCCAATTCCCATGTGACAAGGGAGGCCCAAAATTGTGACTCCCACCCACATAGGTCGGCAGAAACCCTAGATAGGGAGGGAGGAGGATTTTCTCCTCCTCCCACTATATAAGGAGGTCTTGGGGTCACTCCCAAAATACACATTGATCACAACTCCTCTTAAGTTGTGATTTGAGAGAAACTCCTTTCTCTCTGTCCTAATTTCGGCCGGCCCCTATAACACCACCATTGGTGTGCCAAATTGCTTTCGAGCATTCAGTCTGAGGTTATGTCCCCGTTGAACAATCGATAAGAGGCTTTGTTGTGGAGCTTACATCGTGTGGGACTTCTTCTAACGAAGAACTTGCACGTGGTTCCAACCGGAGGATCAGAACTCCCTCCACTTCGTTCTTGGGCAGGAGAGCTAAAAGGTATGTGTACTAATTCCGCTGCGTAGATTAAATTTCTTGCTAGTACATGTTTAGCATTCCGTAGTATTACGTCCCCGTAAACCAACAGTGGTATCAGAGCCTGAGTTAGGAGTTCTTAAAATTTTGATAAACTGATGTTCTTGAATCTTTGAAAATTTCGAAATTTTTGGGTTGATGAACATCAATATGTGTTCCGAAATTTTCAACATGAAATCATGTATTTGATCTTTAAAAACTTAAAATTTTCTAAATTTATGTGTTTTTGAGGATCAAAACCGAAAATTTTGTTATGTATTTGAGTTTGATGTTCATAATCTTCAAGAACACCATGAGTTTTATCAAGAACACAATTTGGATTCTTGATCAAGGTAGTATTTGATCTTAAAATTTGACAACTTTTCCAACTTTGCATTTTGTGCCGAAAACCCTAGGGGTATTTTAGGTAAAAAAAAAATTAATTTTCTTGGTCACCAAGACTTTAAAATTTTGGCACTAATATAAAATATATATGTTGCCATTTTTTAATAGATAACTATATATCTATAAGTTGGAAAATAAGGATAGGTTATAATAAATATTGTAAAGGATATTAACTATCAATATACATAGCTAAAAGATAGGGATAATATATATATATTGATAGATTTAGTTACTATTAAACAATTAAAAAGATATATTATCTACATATTTTAATCCCTAAAAGATATATTTGACAATAATATATATATATATATATATATACATATGGTTTGGCCGAATTTTATATATGTATTATATATTGTTAATTGATTTACATCTTAGTGATAAAATCTTAACAATATTTATATATATATATATATATATATGTTTAGCCGAATTATATATATATATTAGCAATATTGGAAATTATTTTAAATAATTTATATTTCTTGGTGGCTAAGTTAAGTTTTTAGTGGACTTTAAAACCCTACTTAGCCCACAAGACATATTTCGGCCGAAACCCTAGGGTTTATGGGCCGATCCAATTGCTAAACCAGAACGGATAAAACCAATCTGGGTTTTCTTAATTGGGTCGACTTAGTCGGGACAGGTTGGACCGTAGTAACTATTGAACCTAACCTAACCGGTTTTGAGTGATAAACCGAACCACAATCTTATTTTATTGAACCGTTTCGGACCGAACCGGAATTTTTAAAATCAGACCGGGTTGAACCGGATTTTAAAATTTAGACCGAACCACTTTAAAAAAAAAAATTGGAAATTTTAAATTGTTCAATAAAATAGTATGTAAAATTTCAAATCCAAAATGTTTTCGAACTTTAAAATAAACCTAAACAGTGTTCTTAGGGTTTGTGTTTTAAAACACCGTTTCAGTTAAAACCCTAATGCCTGGTTTCGATTATGGGGATGGATCTCGGACTTGCATATTTTTGGGACTGGAATAAATCAGTGGGCTGATTTGCAATTGTTTACTTTCTGCATCATATATTTTGATATAATTAGAATTGTCGTCTTGACTTAGTCAAGCTAGCTGGATATTATATTGCGATCATTGAGCTCTGGGATTTAAATATATGGTTTTCTCAATAGGATAGACATGCTATGCTGATTGAAAGTGCCTAGAATCCATGTCTAGAAATTTGCATGATTGATTGTAAACATGAATTGCAAAACAGCCCCTAATATTTTCAAAGCGTTTTATAAAACCGAAAATTCAAGTCGCCAATTATGCATGATGTGTGCGGATATTGCATGTTTCGACGCGTATGCTAGGATGTTAACAATAAAACGCATGTGATAATTTACTTTACGTAGAATTATGTATGCTAGGAACATTAGACGCATGATGCGTAAGCATGTTGTGTTCGATATTTATGGCATTGTATGATGATTTGCTAGATGTAGTATAATTATAAATATGCATGCATAAATAATCGGATAATTTTACAAAATCAAAGGGCCTTGGGAAAGCCAAGATCGGGTATGCTTATTTGAAAATTCTTGTTCCGATAATTTGCAATAGAATAACCGTTTTCAAAACACTGATCTATTAGACTGAAAACGACAATAGTGTGAATTCTTTCACGACACCCCCTTCCTCGGTTTACTGAAGGTTGGTTTAGTTTAGTGACTGAAGAATCACTATTCGTCGTATTCCATCATAATAGATAATTCGATGTATACAATTCAGTCAAAATGTTGTTGTCTTCCTAACTTACATAAAACATATGTGTTAGTTTTGATGACTGGGTCGGTACGCTTTTATAAACCATGCAATTTGGATGGTATGGATTACGAGGCATGGAGTGAGATGGTGAGAGAACGTCTTATAGCATGTGACACACATATGTGTATCATGCCAATAAGAAACGAGATGTTGGTACAGCCGGACAGCAACCTAATTCCAAGAATTGGGAATATAGGTTTGGGAGATAAGAAAGCATGCGAGGTGATATTGGCAGCCTTGGATAAAGAGGTTGCAGAGGACTTCACACTCAATTATTCAGCTGCTCAGCTTTGGGCTGCCCTTAAACTCCGTTTCGGAAGTGGAAAGGTAGCCGAAGCAAGACAGGTAATAATGGAGTACGATGACTTACTTTCAAACGACACCAGCGCAAAACCTGGGTCTAACCAAAGGATTGAAGGCCCAATTGGAGAAAGATAATCAATATCGCACAGGGATATCCTATGTCATGGTTTGCTGATGAATTTGGACTGGGATACTTAATAACGGCAATTAAGTACTCTATGTACTTATTCACGGAAAGCAATCAAAAGAGACTGACATATTCCCCGGTACACTATCGCGAGAGAATAAAGGATATAGCAGAGGAAACAGGATCAACTTGGTCCTCAAACGAGATCTGTAGTATGACAAATGCTACTGATTTCGTACCGTAAAAGGTACGCTTCGTTTGCCACACATATGAAACCTTTAAACCTTTTATATCACTAAAGTCTACTGATATGATTCACTTGTGAATTTTTTTCAGAGACGCTTGGTGAAGATGGCTGGAGTTTTCCTTTTCAACTTAATTTTCCTTTACCTCTAAAAGGCTTTATTCTATATCTCATTAACGTACCAATATCTATAAATTCTCTTACTATCAATAAATGTTTGATATTAGTTAATTATGATTCGGAATTATTGAATAAAGTAGTAACCATTCGCTCCAGGATATGGTCTACTTATCAAAATTAATCGGGCCAGTTAAACAAGCCCAATCTGAAACGAACAACTAATCTAAGATTCTTTCGATAAAACGGTTGAACCATTAAATATTCACTCACCTAATCAATCATCCATCGATTGCGTAGTTCCAAAAGAGACCGACCAGAGAATTACATCCTTATTATTCAGTACTCCATTAGAATGATAAAGCTCCCGAAATAATATGCATGTAAAAACCGATTTGCTTTTAAATTTGGAGACTAAAACGATTCTCAAAAACCACGGTTTTTAACCGGGCGCATGTCACCTCGGAAGATGGGACACATCGTTTTAGAAAACGAATTTAAGTATTTTTTATGAATGCGGAATTTTCGTTTGTAATTCTTCAGATATAACTCACTGATAACTACTTAGATTTTATGTAAGCCTTCCAACTACTACAATCTAATTAGAATATCAACCATGGCATTAAAAGTGACAGCTTAAATACATGGTCCATAAGATAGATGAATCTATGGATGAGTTAAATAAACGAAAAGAAGTAGTCGGTAAAATGACTCTCCCACCCTTAGCCTTGAACGAAGAGTTTGGCTAAAAGGCATTCATTAAAACACTTCAATAAACATAGCTTAGAATTACATAATGTTAGAGTTATACATTAATTGTTCCTGCGGGATGAGATTAATTTAACTCACATTAATGTAAAACACTATGTTCTGATTAAATCGGTTAAACATGTTACCATAAAAGCTAATGAATGATTCGGGTAAAACCTTATCACAGAGACGCATTAATTTACGCATTAAAACGAGTATTCATTAAGAGTACGCACTACTCGCGAAGAATACGAGTTTTAAAATTAGCCTGGAACAATGGTTTCGTGGATAAACATGACACATTATAAAGGTTTGAGGATGGATTTCCAACGCTTTGCGGAACGAACAAACGAATTAGTACTGATTAAAGTTAACAGATGGTTGATGGAAATTCTCAGGTCCCACTTACTTCGAGTGGGAGAATTGATATAGCATAAGTGATTGATTTGGTAAATGATGATGGAAACGTCTTCATAATAAATCCAGTGAGAGGGCTCACTCCCCCTCACACATAATCATCACTAAATTTCAAAATGCGAATCAAGTCGGACCTGATAATCATGTTAATAAACTATTTCAACTACCCATTTTTTCTAGTGGGAGTGGAACAACCAACTCAATTCCAGATCCTAGTGATCGAAGAATACATCTCGGAGGTAGAATCCCGAGACCGAGAGGCTATTCCAAGTAAGTTCAACCACCACCATTGTTTCCAGTGGGAGTAATGCCCCGATAAGAAGCATTATTCCGAGTGGGAGTAACGATCAGACTAAAACATGAGATTAACGTGTCTAGACATAATCAAAGGAAACGAACTTCTCTAGAGAAGTGTCCCATCAAATGAGATGTGTCTCACATCTTGATATTCGTTATTGAACCACTGACGGTTCAGCAACAAAGGAAGGACCTCAAACCGAGGGAATGGAGGAAAACAATGGAGGATGAAATTGCCTAAATAAGAACTATTTCGGTTTTAGTCTTTAGTTGATTTATCTGTTAACCACAGAGCTAGAAAGTGAAATCTTAGAATTCACTTCTGGTGGAAATTTCGAATAGTGCAAAACTCGAATAATTGCGAAAGGATATACCCAAATTTACGGAGTAAACTTTGATAAAGACAGACTCACCGACTATGCGTTACACCATAGTCTGGGCCATCCTTGCACATGACTGCAAGTCTCGAAATCGAGCATGCATCAAATGGACATTAGGACCAAACCTCTCCAAGTAAAACTGGAGAAAGAGATCTATATGGAGCAGCCGGAGAGTTTCATTACTCCTGGCAAAGGACACAAAGTTTGCAAACTCCAAAGATCTATATACGGTCTTAGACGATCGTCTCGGCAATGGTATTGCGGATTCCACAAGGAAATCGTCGGATACAGATTCGTGAATCTTCACGGGGATCCCTGCGTATACACCAAGACTTCCGGGTCTAAGTATACCATCATAACACTATACGTGGATAACATACTCATTGCTGCGAACAACGTGAGTTTTATGAATAAATCAAAGTCCTGCTTAGCATCAGCATTCGAGATGAAAGACATGGGAGAGGCCACGTACATCTTAGGCATCAAAATTTCCCGAGATCGTGCCACCCGGAGATTATGTCTACCTCAAGAATCATATATCAACAAACTGTTGAAAAGATTCAAAATGCTGGATGCTAAACCCGTGGATACGCCGGTTGTGTTCGGGTGCGCGCTATCGAAGTGTGATGGCCCGAAAAACCAGCAGGAGCGTGAACAGATGAAGAATGCAGAGTATCTGAGCATGGTAGGGAGTCTAATGTACGCCATGCTCTGTACTCGGCCAGACATCTGTTACGCTGTGGGCCTAGTAGCAAGATTCCAGTCAGATCCTAGTTATCAACATCTAAAGGCCGTAAAACGAATTATCATATATCTGAAAGGTACTGCCGACTACGTTCTGTGCTATGAGGGCAATCAGCTCGAATTGATCGATTATAGTGACGCCGATCTCGGTGGCGATCCGGATGATCGTAAGTCCACCACAGAAGGAGTTTTCCTCCTTGCTAATGCTGCCATATCATGGGTAAGCAAGAAGCAATCTTGTGTCGCGCTTTCCACTATAGAATCGGAATTCGTTGCCCAATCCATAAACGCACAAGAAGCGGTCTAGCTGAAAAGGCTTCTCACTGCATTAATTGGAACCGACAAGAAGAGTAAACCTGTGAAGGTGTACTCCGACAGTCAGGCGGCCATTGCGGCAGTTAAGAATCAAAAGTACCATAGTAGGACTAAACACATTGATGTGAAATACAATTATGCTAGGCCTGTTCTGGAAGACAACATAATCGCTTAAGAATACTTGCCTACAGAAAATATGGTCGCAGACCCTTTAACTAAGCCGTTACGTAGGGAGATTTTTGAAAAGCACGTAAAACTGCTTGGATTACGTAGGGCTTAAACTGTGTGGCTTCTAAAAGTGATAACATTTTGACATTTGAAATTATGTTTCAATTTGAACAAATGAATTGCAATTTGAGTTTATGATTTATCGACGTCATAATGATTAACAACATCGGATTTTACGGTCTATAAACTAAGTCGTAGGAAGAAGTAAAATTCTTCCACCAAAATTATGTCGAATGTGAACTTTGCCTCGTCACACAGGCACGGTCATCTTGTAAGGAGAGAGGGACCTCTACCATAAAAAGATTGGCTAAGAATCAGGGGGGTAAACCTGATTAAGCAAAACGATAACATTGTCACGCTTAACAGCATGACTTAATCTTCGTTTTGTTAATCGCCGAGTTGGACTTTGTCCATCACTATATATCACATTCAAGGCCATATGAGAGATTCTGCGATAGCATTATTGACATATCCCATCCCTGGCTTTACCAGGTATGCTATCGACGCGTGCTTCATATTGCGCGTGCCATATACGACCACGGGGTCATGCTCGGTTGTGCTAGCTAGAATCCTTATGATTTAAAGGGCGCATACTTCTTCACCTTGAGCGTGTGATTGATCCCGGATGCCTTATGAAGATGCATCCAAAGTATCATCACGAACTCAAAACTTATACCTAAGGTCTGGCTCAATGCTCGCTTCCCGGCGTACGAGCGTAGTGCCAAAGAAAACAGCCAAGTGACCACGTCTTGGAAACCGGTTGGGTCAGACTAAGGGTATAAGCGATGGGGATGGTCAAGTTCACCTTTAATTCACCGACTCTCGTGTTCACTAGGTGGCCGCCAATCGGATATTAGTTGAAGGTTGTGAACACTTGTACGGATGCCCTGGAGAAGTATTCCTTTGTGGAAAAATGGGCATTGGAGAATTAACAGTTGACCAAGGATACAGTGCGGTACATAGTTTTATTTCAAACAGGTTTGGTTCATGAAAGGGAATCAACGCTCTGCGGGCGCTACAATACTCCTAACAGATGAGTAGCACGATGCCCGTCGTATCCGCCGTCGCACAGCAAACCTCGTATGAACTATTCGGAGACGGAGACAACAACTGAACACTGAAATTTTGATGCTATTGGATGACAATACATTAACAGGCACCCTCCCATTCCGGCGAGTGGGAGTTGTTAGCATATGGTGACGTGGCGCCTTAATTGGTAGCCCGATAATATATGTGGTTACCTAATATAATTAGGTAAATGTCACATTAGGGCTAATTGGGCCAGACCCAATTCCCATGTGACATGGGAGGCCCAAAATTGGGCCTCCCACCCACATAGGTCGGCTGAAACCCTAGATAGGGAGGGAGGAGGATTTTCTCCTCCTCCCACTATATAAGGAGGTCTTGGGGTCACTCCCAAAATACACATTGATCACAACTCCTCTTAAGTTGTGATTTGAGAGAAACTCCTTTCTCTCTGGCCTAATTTCGACCGGCCCCTATAACACCACCATTGGTGTGCCAAATTTCTTTCGAGCATTCAGTCCGAGGTTCTGTCCCCGTTGAAGAATCGATAAGAGGCTTTGTTGTGGATCTTACATCGCGTGGGACTTCTTCTAACGAAGAACTTGCACGTGGTTCCGACCGGAGGATCAGAACTCCCTCCACTTCGTTCTTGGGCAGGAAAGCTAAAAGGTATGTGTACTAATTCTGCGTAGATTAAATTTCTTGCTAGTACACGTTTAGCATTCCGTAGTATTACGTCCCCGTAATCCAACAGAAACTTCCCTAAATGCGAACGCGATAAGTGCAGACGCGACAGGTGCGCACATGTCGGGAGCGGAGCTTTTTCAAGTACTGCCCGCTATATGTGTTTATGAATATGTACGTATAAACAGCGACTATGCGTTGTTGTATGTGTCCTCTAGTTGATACGCGTCGATGCCTTCGTAGCGTGATGTACATGCCTATATATGATCGTTGCTTGGTGTTTCCTTTTTGCGGCTAATCCGTATAAGGTATTGAAGTTGTGTTCCTCGTTTTGTGCCTTCTCTTAGAAGAGTGGTACCGCGTGTTGTTGCAATTTTTCGCTTCTTCACTTCGGTGGAATGTCGAGCACTTGTCAGCTTGGTGCCCCCCAAGTCGCTTGGTAGTCGTACCGTTGTTTCTTGATGGAGTATAATGATTGTATCTTTTACGGGGGGGGGGGGGGGGGGGGGGGGGGGGGTTCAGCAAGATGCCCCCGCTCTTGCGACGAGTGTTGAGCATGTCTCTTGGAGACTGTCATACGGCAGTGCCCTTACTTGGGGAAGAATTGCGATTTTGTTCTCCTATCTTCTTGCATTTTGATGCAAGTGTGTTTGTTGGGAGTGGGTAAGAGTAATATTTCCCTCTCTGACGCGCGTTGCACGCTGTTGAACATAGTGTGTACGCTTTGCATTGTATGCTTCATGTGTTCACTTCCAAGGGGTCTGACTTTACTTGATGTGTTTCTTCATACACTTGTGACTCTTCACGGAGTTGTGTCTGTGTGACGATTGTGCACATGGTTGAGAGATGTTAAATTTGTGGAATCCTCCTCTTCTCCTTTGTAGTAGCCGAAGATGATGTTTTGCTGTCAGCGCACGTTTTGATTGGTAGGACCCTTCTTGTGTGCTTGACAAGGGTAAACTTGCTGGATATTGGAAATAATTCTCTAACTCTTCTCACGTGATGGGTTTGGCACAGGCGTGCGTATAACATAGGAGTCCCTCCTGAATTCCTATCTTTCGCAAGTGGTGGCGTTGTCACTTAGGTGATGCTCCTGCCTTGTTTATTACTACAGCGTGATTTTTATTCTTGTGCGCATAGAACGCTTGAGGCTCCATTGCATGGGTGTAGTTGGTGCATGCCCTCGTTGGGAATTTTCGGGAAAATCCGGGATTTGTGCGGATGCGTCGGGAGCGGACACGTCGAGTGCGGACGCGTCGAGCGTGGACACGTCGGGAGCGGACGCGTCGGGAACGGACCTGTCAGGAGCGGACGCATTGGGTGCGGACACGTCAGGAGCGGACGCATCGGGTGCGGACCTGTCAGGATCGGACGCGTCGGGTGCGGACACGTCGGGTGCGGTGTTGTGTTACAATATCCTTCTCCCGGTATTGAGGCTATCTTTGATTATCGAGTGTTAGAACATCCTTCGTAGGAAGTGTTGCATTTTAGTTTCCTATCTGCGCATCGTCAGAGGTCGAACTCTCGTATACCCATGACTTGGGTTTGTTGTAAGGATGCAGATGCGCGTGCTTGCCAGGTATTGATTAGGGTACACCGCAAGTTGGGGCTACGTGCGCTTTGGAACTGTACGCACCTTTGAAATGTGCACACTTTGGAAATGCGTGTGTCTGTGCACTTTAACGTTGCTTGATTGGTAGATTAGTACGAATGCGATCCTTTGATGATCGTAAAGGAATCCTTGGAAGGAAGTGAACGTGGATGTGGAGGTTGTCCCCATGTCTCTTCTTGATGACGTGCTTCTACGTACGGAGTGTATGAGTGCGTTGCTTCATGCCTTGGCTATTGGTACTGGTATGGTCCTCCTCCTCCTTGGTACGGTGTCTCTTGTCGAGTATTGTCGCGTGAAACTTCCCTTCCCAGCACGGCCTGTCCGTAGACTGGCGGCGGAGGTGGCGGTGGTGGTGGAGCATATCCTTGATTTTCTGAATGCTAACCACTCTTCAAGTGCAGCCATCATGGCATGTGTGACTGGTGGCGGTGGGTTTGCACCTCCTTCTTGTTGCTGAACTCCTTCAGCTGGCATCCCTTAAGGGAACTCTTCATTGATGTGCGTCCTAGGCTTGAACCCGGGAGGGGGTGTTACGCGTGTTGCGTTTTGGATTTCCGGACCGAGCTGTGCTGCAGGCACATTTCTGGTTGGCACGGAGGAAGTAGTGGATGTGGCTTCGGGGATGTGCGAAGGTCCAGACTGACTTCTCGTCGGCTTCTTGCTTGTAGTGGCAGCTTTCTTCGGGCGGCTAGGGCCTCTCTTCTTCCCCTGCGGGTTAACATCATCGGGAGGAGGTTGATTACTTGTCATAGCTCGTAGTGCGATATAGCTTTTTGTTCGAATCTCGCGGACGTCGCCAAGTGTTGCGTCCAAATACAACCGGGGAATCGGACTCTTCGGCACTTCGGGTTGTGATCGTATCGGGTTGTCGGATGACGGCAGTGGGTTGTCGGATGACGGTAGCTGGTTGTCGACAATGTGAACTTCGCCGGATTTGCGCACTCTTTACCTACAAAAAGGGCAGTAACCAGCACGGAGAGGGGGGGTGGCGCTGGTTGAGCCCTCTCCGATGCTTAAATAAGAGTCTAGAGAGAGAAAGTTTCTAAAGAGAGGTCAGAGCTCCAAAGCCAATTTACTTGAGAATATCCCTTGAAATGGATGGCCAAGGTCCCCTATTTATAGGCAACCTTAGAACCGAGCCCGGTTTTTGTGCGGTTCGACCCCGATTTTAAAGGAAACTAGGAGCCGTCGTCTGGTTTGATTAAGTTTGGCTTTGGGAGACTCTTTACTCAGTGTACGTAAACAGGGGTAGCGCGCGGTACCTAGACAGCAATCCGAACCCCGTGGGACTTAGGCAATCTGACGGAGTTTGGATTGCCAGTGGATAATCCGGGCCGTTCGGATTGCCTAAGGGAAACCCGGATGGGCCGGATTGCCCCAGCAATCCGGAGGTCCGGTCCGGAGGCGCATGCCGCGCTTCCGGACCGTTTTGGACCTCAGGTGACGCGTTTGGATCCGCTATGTGATTTTCGACGTTTTTACGAAGTCGGGAATGTAAATATGAACCCGAATTGGGCAAATATCCATCACATTCCATATATTTAACCAGGGCTCCACCCCCAATATGCAATATCCAGCTAGCTTGACTTAGTCAAGACAACATTTTTAATCATGCATAAATATATATATATATATATATATATATATATATATATATATATATATATATTGAATAATAAACAATTGCAATTCAGCCCACTAATTTAACCAGTCCCAAAACATGTATCTCCGAGATCAGTCCCCGTAATCGAAACAAGGCATGAAAGGTTAGCAAACCTTGAGCACTGTGTAGGCCTATTAAGGTTCAAAACATTTGGATTTTAAAACTTGAGGACCCTATTTTATTTAATTGACTTGAATTCGGTTTTGAAAATCATTTCAGTTCAATCAATTTCGTTCCGGTTTGGTCCGGTTCGGTCCAGAAAAATCTGGTTCTGGTCCGGTTCGGAAAAACCTTGTTCGGTCCTGTTTTAATTTTAAAATCTGGTACGGTCTGAACCGGTCCAATTAAAAATAGGGTTCGGTTCAACACACAAACTGGTTCGGTTAGATCCACTTAGTTACCCCGGTCCGACCCGACCCGACTAGGTCGAACCGATTGAGAAAATACGGTTCAGTTTATATATATATGTAAATTTCGGTATACATCTATAAATATATATATATATATATAATTTATTGTTAGTATCTTAAATAGGGAAAGATATATTAACAATATATTTTCTCAATCTTTTAGGTAACTAAAATCTATTAATAATATCTTTAACCGATTTAAATATTTAGATATATTGATAGTTATATATATTTCTATATATTAATGTGAATCTATCATAATGTTCCCAATTATAGACATATTGATACCTTGATTAAAAAAATTAAAATATGGTAAAAAAAATTATTGGTGATAGTTTTGGCCGAAATTTTGTTGCTTGGAGACCAAGAAATTAAAAATTTACCTTGTAAATTTACAAAAATTTTAGGCACAAACACATATTTGGGAACAAGTGGTGATCTACAATCCAATGTTTGATTTAGATAAATATCATCATTTTCTTGAAGATCACGAAATCAAATTTCCTAAGAATATCATGAAAATTTCGGACCACCATAAACCCTAAAATTCGAAATTTAAAATTCCTTTTTAAAATTTTCGATCCAAACATTTAAATTTTCAAGAATACCAATTTATCAAAATCATGAACTCCTAACATAGGCTCTGATACCACTGTTAGATTACGGGGAGTAATCACTACGGATACTAAATCATGGTACATGCTAGTAATCGAAATTACGCAGCGATCGCGCATACCTCAAATGATGTCCGTTGCTGGATATGATTCGAGGCACCCTAGTACGAGTCGACAAAGTAAAGGTCGAGTTCTCAAAATAACGTATGATCGACCATTCAAGTCCGGAATAAGGAGACAAAGATGAATGGTCGACAACCCTACAAACAGAAGTCAACCCACCAGACAACAAAGGACAAGGCGAGAAACTCATTCAAGGCTCCCCTTTGTTGAAGTATAAGTTAAGTCGAGGATTAAAGCTTCCTTACTAGAGTACGAGTTAAGTCGAGTCGACCATCAGATACTTGGAGGAAACCTTCCCTCTTAAGAAAGGACAGGTGGAGACCTGCTCGCCGCCTCTGAGAAGACTTCCTTCCGAAAGAAGGGGCACCAGCTGGTGACCTGCTCGCCGCCCTCTATACCACGAAAACCTTCCTCTGAAGAAAGTGGCACCAGCTGGTGACCTGCTCGCCGCCCTCTATACCACGAAAACCTTCCTCTGAAGAAAGTGGAGCCAGCTAGCGACCTGCAGGTCACCTACTGATTTTCGCACCGTCTTTCTCAACCAATCATGTAAAGGCAGCCACCGCCATTAAACAGCCAATCAAGGCATAGTAGCCGCCTCCTTGAAAAAGTCGGTAAAGATCTCCCTATAAATAGGGGCTCACTTTCATTATTTAAGTTCTAAGATCTATCAATTACTATATATTATTCTCTCGATATCCATTACTGACTTAAGCTTCGGAGTGGAATCAGGGGCCATCCCCACCTCTTTTCAGGTCCTCGCCTAGCACAAAACCACCAAAGGAAACTAAGTGTCCACGCGACCAAGAAAGATACCTGAGTGAGCTAGCTCCCGGCGAGACTTAGAAGTCCACTACTCGAAGTTCCAAGGCCACGTCATTTTGATCCCAACATTTGGCGCCGTCTGTGGGAAGCAGGATCGAAAGGTCATGGCACTACCAAGGAGTCGAGCGAGGCAGAACCAAACGCGCAGAGCTGAGAGTATATTCCAGGGGTCGAATGAAACCTTGGAGAATTACTTCAGGCGATTTCAAGGAGGATATACCGGAGGTGAACTCTCAGAAAGAGAAGCCATCCAAATGTTCTTTGGAGGTTTGGGACCCCAGTCCCGATCCTTAGCCATCACTCAATACACTGAACCGGTGGGAAGTTTGGAAGAGTTGATTCAACGGGCGACTATCCATGTAGGATCAGAGCAAGCCCGGATGAATCACCATCATCCGCAAAGGTCATTAAGAAATCGAGGCGAGAACTCATCTATGCGAGGGGTTTCGTCGGAAGAATTCCAGGGAACTCGACAGAGGATGGAAGCACTTCTAGCAACAGAAGGCACTCGTCCCCCCCCCCCCCCCCCCCCCCCCCCCCCCTTTACTGTGAAAGTCACCAAGAAGAGGGGCACAATACGGAAGATTGCCTCCTTGCGAAGAGGGAATTAGAATTTATGCAAAGAGATATTCAACGACATCACCGACGTCGAGCCTACGAGGGTCGAGAATGGAGATCCCCTCCAGACAACAACATCAATCTTTTGTCAGGAGGATTCGCCGCTGGAGGAGAGTCGAGCAC
The DNA here is from genome assembly GCA_036873135.1 of Clarkia xantiana subsp. parviflora. Lineage (NCBI taxonomy): Eukaryota > Viridiplantae > Streptophyta > Magnoliopsida > Myrtales > Onagraceae > Clarkia > Clarkia xantiana. The sequence goes on along the minus strand of JAPTYO010000012.1, from coordinate 8,466,204 downwards.
AACCCGAGACACCTATGCGGCTCAAGACATCTCCTTAACAGATACTCGCAAAAGATCAAGGGAGCTTGAACCCATGATAGTTACCTTCTCTACGGAGGACTTGTCGAGAGCAACACTATTCCAGGAAGACGGCCTCGTAATTACAGCTCAAATAGGCAATTTTGAAGTTAAAAGAATACTGGTCGATGGAGGAAGCTCTACTGACGTAATCACCTTTGAGACCATCACCGCGATGGAGTACGAAGAAGGAGATCTTCAAAAAATGACTTCCCATTGGTAGGATTTGCAGGGAGAACAACTTACCCCCTGGCGGCAATACAACTCCCTGTGATCTTGGGTCAAGGATGGATAGCCTTGCATTTAAAGGTGCGCTTTGTGGTCGTCGACCAGATCAACGCCTACAACGCCATATTAGGAAGGACAACTCTCAATTCCAATTACATTTTCCCTTCCACTGCCCATCAAGTCATGAGGTTTCCCAATCACGGAATAGGAGAAGGGGCGACCAAGAGGCATCTCGCCAATGTTATGTTAACTTCCTCCGGAGAAATAACCAGAAGGAAACCCTCTCTATCATCACAGATGAGGATCCTCGAGAAGAAGGAGGACGACCCGCCCCTATGGAAGAATTGATAGAAGTCGCCTTGGAAGGAGAGGAGAGAAAGGTCAAGATTGGAGCTGCTCTCCCCCAAGAATTAGCCAAGAGGATAATCGCCCTCTTAAGGGAATACAAGGAGTTATTTGCTTGGGAACCCAGCGACATGCCAGGGATAAGCCCGGAAATCATCTCCCACGAATTGAGAATAGATCCCGCCATAAATCCCATAGCTCAGAAGAGAAGATCTATAGGGGCAGAGAAGAAGGCAGCAATTCGCCAGGAAGTGGGAAAGCTAGTTGAGGCTGGTTTTGTTAAGGAAATACGATTCCAAACCTGGGTCGCCAATCCAGTTTTGGTGAGAAAATCTAACAAGAGTTGGAGGATGTGTGTGGATTTTCGATATCTTAACAAGGCCTGCCCAAAAGACTCCTATCGTCTTCCAAGAATCGATTAGCAGGTCGACGCCACTTCCGGACATGAACTCCTGAGCTTCATGGACGCATACTCCGGGTATAACCAAATACGGATGCATCCCAAGGACGAGGCCCATACCGCCTTCTACGCCGATTGTGATATTTATCACTATAAAGTCATGCCTTTTGGTTTGATAAATGCGGGAGCAACTTATCAACGCATGGTGAACAAGCTCTTCAAACACATGATAGGAAGAAACATGGAAGCATACGTGGATGACATGTTGGTCAAGACCAAGAGAGGGCAGGACCACGTCCAAGATTTGGAGGAGGCCTTCGCATGCATGAGACTTCATCAAGTAAGGTTGAATCCTACTAAGTGTGCTTTTGGAGTTCAGTCGGGAAAGTTTTTGGGCTTTATGGTCAGCCAAAGAGGAATCGAAGCTAACCCCGAGAAGGTGACGGCCATAGAGGAAATGTCCTCACCTATCTGCCATAGGGAGGTGCAAAGTCTCAATGGAAGACTCGCCTCGTTGGGGAGATTCCTGGCAAGATCGGGGGACAAGTCCCTTCCTTTCTTTAAAATCCTAAGGGCCAACAAGAAGTTCGAATGGACGCCAGAATGTGAGGATGCCTTCCAACAATTGAAAAAACATCTCCACTCCCTTCCTGCCTTAGCCAAACCTCTACCAGAGGATCCCTTATTCCTATATTTAAGTGTCAATTCAGCGGCGGTGTGCTCAGTCCTCATTAAGGAAACTTGCAACATCCAAATTCCAGTATACTACGTCAGCAAACTCTTTGGCGTTGCTGAAGCTAACTATATGGAGATCGAGAAATACCTGTATGCTCTGTTGATAGAAGCTAGGAAACTTCGACCTACTTCCACGCCCAAGAAATCACGTGTTCACCAACCAACCTCTAAAGCAACTGCTACAGAAGCCCGACGTATCAGGAAGAATGGTTAAGTGGGCAGTAGAGCTAAGTGAATTCTGTATTCACTTTGAGCCACGAAGGGCGATCAAGGGCCAAGCATTGGCTGACTTCATAGCCAAGAATATGATAACACCAGATGCTAAACCCATTATTCTCCCGCAAGAAGAGCATGTCAAAGCTACACCAGAAAGTACAGCCAATGATACCATGCCATGGTCGCTGTACACTGATGGATCGTCCTCTGCCTTAGGGTGTGGGGCAGGTTTGGTATTAACACCACCTGATGGGAGCCACTCCGCTACGCCTTGGCTTTAACGTTTCGAGCAACCAATAACGAAGCCTAGTATGAAGCTTTACTCACCGGTCTTCGAATAGCCAAAGGTATTGGAATTAATAACCTAAGGGTAAGATGCGACTCCGAGTTGATTGTCAATCAGACGAATGGGACCTATGTTGCCAAAGGGGAAAACATGAAAAAGTATGAAGGAGAGGTACGAAGACTCATCCAAGACATGCCCCATTTTCGAATAGAGGTTATTCCTCGAAATGAGAATCAAGAAGCAGACACCCTCAGCAAACTTGCCTGGGGAAACACCCCACCAGTAGCGGGGCACTTCGTTGAAAGTTCTCTTTATTCAGCCATGGAAGCCGGAGCTGAAGTCCTCAACATTCAAGCTCCCGACTCATGGATTACCCGCATCCCAAATTATCTGGAAAAGGGGACTCTTCCCGAAGATCCTCTAGAAGCAACCAAATTTCGAAGGGCGACAGGGCGTTTTGTAATCTTGGACGGATATCTCTACAAAAGAGGATACTCCACCCCTTATCTCCGATGCATAGCCGCCCCTAAAAAACAAAGGATAATGAAAGACTTACATGGATGTGATGCGGGATGTCACGAAGGAGCCAAGACCTTGGTATTGAAAGCATTACTACAGGGATTCTATTGGCCGACGATGCATAAAGAGGCGACAACGTTAGTACAAGCCTGCCCTGCCTGTCAAGTTTATGCCCCTAGAATCGCAAGGCTGCCGGCGGATCTTACTCTCATGATGAGTGCCTGGCCTTTCGCACAATGGGGAATTGATCTTATTGGCCCTCTACCTAAATCCACAGGTCAATGCACACATATTGTAGTCGCCATCGACTATTTCTCCAAATGGATAGAGGCCAAAGCTCTGGCCTCTACGACTACTTTCCAAATGATTAAGTTCATACGAGAGCAAATCATATGTCGATACAGAGTCTCTAAGATCCTCATCAGCGACAATGGTCCTCAGTTCCCAGCGATGAGCTCGCCGACTTCTGTGAAGAAATGTCGATTAACCATCGATTTGGTTCTGTTCATCATGCACAAACGAATGGACAAGTGGAAGCAGCCAATAAAACAATCCTTAACGGATTAAAGAAGAGAGTGGCCTCTCTGAAGGGGAAATGGGTTGAAGAGTTAGAGCTATGGGCACTCAGAACCTCACCCAAGAGATCCACGGGCGAGACGCCCTTTAGCATGGTTTATGGGTCAGAGGTCGTCTCACCTATTGAAGTAGTCAATATCTCCCAAAGAGTCGCTGCATACGAAGTCGACCAAAATGACGAACAAAGGAGGATCGATCTAGATCTAGCCGACGAGAGAAGATGGGCCTCTGAAGAAGTCCAGGGGAGAATGAAGCTCGCCACCGCTAGATATTTTAATCAAAAAGTGGGACGACGCCAGTTCTTTATAGGAGAAAAGGTCCTACAAAGAAATGAATTTGTAGCAGCCGATCAAAGAGGAAAGATGGTACCAAAATGGGAAGGCCCCTATATAGTCTTCGGTATACCGTGCCCCAACGCCGACAAATTGGAGGATCCGCAGGGGCAACGCCTCAACAGAACTTTTAACGCGGAACACTTGAAGAAATTCTATGTGTAGAAAGATCCTTCTCTTTATATTTATTTCAAGTACAATAAAATAAATAAATATGTGATTTCTTTCCTCTTAATATGCTAAAAACATGACTCCTCGACTTCCTACAGTCGGTGGCGATCAAGAGATCACTCATAACACTGACTCCCTCCCCCGACTTCCGAAAGTCGCCTCTACACAGGAGATTAGTCATAATACTGACTCCTTCAACTTTCTACAAAGGAGCAGTCATAACTGACTCCTCGACTTCCTACATTCGGTGGCGATCAAGAGATCAGTCATAACACTAACTCCCTCCCCCAACTTCTGAAAGTCGCCTCTACACAGAAGATCAGTCATAATACTGACAACTTCAACTTTCTACAAAGGAGCAGTCATAACTGACTCCTCGACTTCCTACAGTCAGTGGCGATCAAGAGATAAGTCATACCACTTAGTCCCTTCCCCGACTTCCGAAAGTCGCCTCTACACAGGAGATCAGTCATAATACTGACTCCTTCAACTTTCTACAATGGAGTAGTCATAACTGACTCCTCGACTTCCTACAATCGGTGGCAATCAGGAGATAAGTCATAATACTGACTCCTTCAACTTTCTACACATGAGATCAGTCATAATACTGACTCCTTCAACTTTCTACAAATGAGCAGTCATAACTGACTCCTCGACTTCCTACAGTCGGTGGCGATCAAGAGATCAGTCATAACACTGACTCACTCCCCCCGACTTCCGAAAGTCGCCTCTACACAGGAGATCAATCATAATACTGACTCCTTCAACTTTCTAAAAAGGAGCAGTTATAACTGACTCCTCGACTTCCTACAGTCGGTGGCAATTAGGAGATTAGTCATAATACTGACTCCTTCAACTTTCTACACAGGAGATCAGTCATAATACTGACTCCTTCAATTTTCTACAAAGGAGCAGTCATAACTGACTCCTCGACTTCCTACAGTCGGTGGCGATCAAGAGATCGGTCATAACACTGACTCACTCCCCCGACTTCTGAAAGTCGCCTCTACACAGGAGATCAGTCATAATACTGACTCTTTCAACTTTCTACAAGAGATCAGTCGTAGTACTGACTCCCCCCGACTTCCGAAAGTCGCCTCTACGAAGGAGATCAGTCCCTACTGACTCCTTGATTGCAGAGGGGAAAAGTCCTCTCCTCATAAAAGGTACTCGACATAACTCCTTCCCCTTTATTTTAAAAGGCTAATGACTTATGTCTCGGGGGCAAGTGTTGAATATGATTTGAGGCAGCCTAGTCCGATTCGACTGAGTAAAGGTCAAGTTCTCAAAAGAACGTATGATCGACCATTCAAGTCCGGAATAAGGAGACAAAGATGAATGGTCGACTACCCTACAAACAGAAGTCAACCCACCAGACAACAAAGGACAAGGCGAGAAACTCATTCAAGGCTCCCCTTTGTTGAAGTATAAGTTAAGTCGAGGATTAAAGCTTCCTTACTAGAGTACGAGTTAAGTCGAGTCTACCATCAGATACTTGGAGGAAACCTTCCCTCTTAAGAAAGGACAGGTGGAGACCTGCTCGCCGCCTCTGAGAAGACTTCCTTCCGAAGGAATGGGCGCCAGCCGGCGACCTGCTTGCCGCCTTCTATACCACGAAAACCTTCCTCTGAAGAAAGTGGCACCAGCTGTCGACCTGCTCGCCGCCCTCTATACCACGAAAACCTTCCTCTGAAGAAAGTGGCACCAGCTAGCGACCTGTTGGTCACCTACTGATTTTCGCACCGTCTTTCTCAACCAATCAAGTAAAGGCAGCCACTGCCATTAAACAGCCAATCAAGGCATAATAGCCGCCTCCTTGAAAAAGTCGGTAAAGATCTCCCTATAAATAGGGGCTCACTTTCATTATTTAAGTTCTAAGATCTATCAATTACTATATATTATTCTCTCGATATCCATTACTAACTTAAGCTTCGGATTGGAATCAGGGGTCATCCCCACCTCGTTTCAGGTCCTCGCCTAGCACAAAGCCACCAAAGGAAACCAAGTGTCCACGCGGCCAAGAAAGATACCTGAGTGAGCTAGCTCCCGGCGAGACTTAGAAGTCCACTACTCGTAGTTCCAAGGCCACATTATTTTGATCCCAACATCCGTAGTCCTAAGATCCTTCCTGCAGGGAGTTCACTATCCTCCGGTCGGCACCCGTAGATTTTCTGGTTAAGGAAGCCCTACGCGGTATGTTCTTTACAGCAAAGCCTCTTGATCGATTCTTGGCAGGGGAAAGATCTCTGGAGTGTTTGCTAGAAAGCAAATTGGCACACCCTTTGGTTTGGTGAGGAGTGGTTCGGCCGAATATAGGTGTTTCTGTGGGAGGGTTTTCTCTCAAAATACCACTTAAAGGGAATTGTGATTAACCTCAATAAAACCCGTAACTCCCCATATATATAGGAGGAGTAAAGTGGACAAAAGCCCACTCTACCCCTACTAGGTATTTCGGTCGGCCACATGTATAGGGAGGCCCAATTTTGGGCCTCTCATGTCAATTGGGATTTAGGTCTGGCCCAATTCCCCAATATGACATTTACCCAATTAACTTAGGTAACATATACATATAATGAGCTTCCATTTACGGCGCCCATCACCATATGATTACATCTTTCTTGCCATCAGGGGTATGGTTTGTCATAATGTCAGCGTCCATGCGTAGAGTAACATCATATTCCAAAATGAGTTCTCTAGATTTTGTCGCATATCTATCGTCGAAGTGAAGGTGCAATGCACACCAAAGGTGTAATGTACTGACATTCATGAATTGTTCCATAATTTTTTTTGTCAAAGTTGAAAAGATCAACCCTGCTGCTTTCTGGTCCTTACGAGTCCTTTCGCCGTCTAGGGAGAGTGGACTACCATATTCATCCGCCATCATCCTATCTCCATGTGGATTCAAACAATCCTCAACTTCTGCCGCATAGAGAATCTTCCACACATATTCTCTTCATTCATCATACCTCATTCCATCTAGATCGCAAGGAACATAGAATTGCACTCTTTCTGCCATCTATACTTAAGCACACATCGATAATCATGCATAAGCAGGGAGACAATAACATTTTTGAAAAAGAATTTCTTAGATCGGATATCTATGAGAAAGCCACAAATAATGATTCCTCGAACATCTAACCCAACCGACCGATAGTAAACCGAGGGAATGGGGGGGTCGTGAAAGAGTTCACATTACCGACACCTTCTTCCTAATAGATCAGTCTTTTAAAACATTTTAATCGCTTTCACCGGAACAAGAGGTTTTAAAACACCCGATCTTGGCTTTCTCAAGTCCCTTTTTAAAACTTTTCGAGGATTTCAAGTTTGCACATACAATTCTACCACACAAGTAAATCACCATGCGCATGTCACATCCACAAAACAAACCACTTATCATGCATACGCATCATGCATCTAATGTTCTGAAGAACTCATACTAGCACATATAATTATACTTCCTAAGTAAATTATCAGATGCATGTACATCATCCACATTCATGCATACACATCATACGTGATCACACCATAACAAACATGTATATTTGGCGACTGATTTTCAGTTTAAAAAACATTTGTGGCTGATTTGCAATTCATGCTATCAATCAAACATGCGTACTTCTAGACATGAATCCTAGGCATTTACAACCATCACAGCATGTCTATCCTAGTGTCCAACTCATTAATTGAAAACCAGGGCTCTGCCTACAACTGCAATATCCAGCTAGTTTGAAATAGTTAAGACGGCAGTTCTAATAATGCAATAATATCAATTAAATAGCAACTACAATTCAGCCCTCTAAATGACTCAATCCCAAAATCAAGCATTTCTGAGATCCATCCCCATAATCGAAACTAGGCATCAGGTATAAACCTATAAGCACTGTGTCGGTAATTTTAAAGTTTCAAAACATTTGGATTTTAAAATTTGACCATCCTATATTAAATTGACATTGTTCTGTCCAGTCAAATTCCGGTTTGGTTCGTTCCGGTTCATCCGGTCCGGTTCAGTTCAGTTAAAAACGGTCCGACCGGACCGGTTCGGTTTAAAATAGGAATTTGGTTCGATTTTTCACTCAAACCGGGTCGGCTCGAACCGTCTTCGTTACCCCGGTCCGACCCGACCCGTATGGGTTGGACCGATTGAGAAAACCCGGTCTGGTTGACCCGCACCGGTTTAGGACCTGTGAACCCGGCCCGGTTCGGTTCGGTTGACCCGGTTCGATCTGATCAGGTTCCCTTGGCCTTTCGGGTGGGTTGTTTGACCCAACCCGGTTGTGCAAAATTGAACCAGCCCATTACCATATAGAGTTCGGCCGAATTAATTACTTGTTGGCTAAGTAGGGTTTTAAAATCCACCATAGACTTAACTTAGCCTCCAAGTAATAATAAGTATAGATATAGTTTCTAATATTTACACACACACACACACACACACACATATATATATATATGGGTTAAGAACCTACAAACTGTCCCAATTTTGACCCATGTGTCAGTTTGGTGTCAGAGGTTTACAAAGATTGTCCGAATTTTCATGTCTGTTGCTATTTGGTGTCTCTATCTATTTCTGGGGTTAAATTGGACGGAATGTGGTCACGTGAATGGCCAATTTTCAAAATTCCAAAAGTACCCCCGACCAGCCAATTCCGGCTGATTTAGGGCTACTCCGGCCGATTACGGCCTATTCCGACCGATTACGGCCGATTCCTGGTCGATTAAGGCTAATTACGGCCGATTAAGGCCGATTCCGACCGATTGGAGGTGGGTGGCCGGAGTCGGGGTGGGTGGCCGGATTGTCAGTTGGTTTTTTTCAGAAAAAAGGGCAAAATTTTCTTTTCAAGTAAGTATGTTAAATTTAACTCCCAAAAACTAACGGAAAACCAAATAGGCACAAAACTAAAAATTGGGACACCAAATATCAACAGTTTAAAATTGAGACACCAAACTGACACTTATGTCAAAATTCAGACAGTTTTTAGGTTATGTTCCCTATATATATATATATTGTCAAGATTCTATATTTAAAGATATAAATCAATCAACAATATATATAGATATATATTTGGTACTATATATATTGTCAAGATTCTATATTTAGAGATATAAATCTATCAACAATATATATATATATATATTCTCAATCTTTAGGCAACTAATATCTATCAATATTGTCAATATTATCTATATTATCTGTATTCCTAATATTGTGCTAAATATATTGATAGTTTCTATCCACAATTACCTTGTGAATCTAGCCCTAATTTTGACCTAATCTATTAGGTATAATTTTTGGCCGAAATTAATATTAAAAATTCCTTTAAGAAATTTATGTCACTTTAGGGTTACTTGTGGACCAAGAAATTAAAATTTTCACCTTGAACACCTAAAGTGGTCCGGCCGAAAAACACCAAGATTATAGCTAGTGGTCAAATTTCAAGATCAAAACTCATCAAGATCAAGAATCCAAAGTTTAATTTTGAAAAAATGCATATTTTTCTTGAAGGTCATGAACATCTATTGTATTATGAACATCATGAAAATTTCGGCCAATCATGATGTAAAAGTCGAAAATTTTAAAACTCAATTTTAAAAGTTTCGGCCGAATATTGTAATTCAAGAATACAAATTTTATCAAAATCATGAACTCCTAACATAGACTCTGATACCACTATAGGATTACGAGAGTAAATACTACGGAAACAAAACTCTAGATATGTGCATGGTAACTAATACGCAGCGGAAGATAGTGCACATACCTATAATGTTTCTTGTAGTCCCATGATCACTGAGCTAGTTCTCTATCCACCAGACGGTTCCCGTAGAGGTTCTTGTTAAGGAAGCCCTACGCGGATTATGCTCCACAGCAAAGTCTCTGTCGATTCTTCAGCGGGATGGATCACCGGAGTAAATTGCTTGACACAATTTGGCACCTCCTAGGTAGGGAGGGGTTTCAGCCGAACCACTAGGTTAATAGGGATGAGGGATTTCTTTCAATCTCGCCACAAATGAATAGAGAATTAGCACTTAATAAATCACACAGCATTCCCTATTTATAGGAGGAGCAAAGTGGACAAAAGTCCACTTTGCCCTCCAAAGGTTCGGCCGACTTTCAAGAGTAGGGAGACCCAATTTTTGGCCTCTCATGTCAATTGAGATTTTATGCCTAGCTCAAAATCCCTAACGTGACATTACCCAATTTTTTTAGGTATCACACTCATATTAATGGGCTCCTAATAATGGCGGCCCAAACTCCATATGCCAACATGATAATTTTGAGAAGCGCGGTAACGCTAACAGAAAAACTGGTGATATTATGCAACGCGAACTTTGATAATTTTATGAAGCGCAAATACATTAGGCGATGTTTGGCCTTATTGATAGAACATAAAAGTATTTTCATATATTACTCGTTAATACCGAGATATTACGATTACTAAAGATGCATTCTTTATGAATGGAGGATCCTGAAGATCCGATATTACGATCATGAAGATCTATATTTATGAATATTTATATTACTTTAAACTCTGCATTACATTATTACAGTTACCCTTTTGTTTATTGCACTGTATTTACAATTACCTTTTTTTTATTTCTTGCACTGCATTTTATTTATTATATACATATATTCTTATGTTTATTACATTTTATAATAAAATGATCCAGAAGATCAAGAGTTATTCAAAAGCTAAAAAATTGATAATTTTAGGATCCGGAAGATCCTATAATGAATGAAAAAGGGAATCACGAGCATTTGTTTTACATAAGGAATCCTGAAAATTCTAAGAAATCATGAATTATCATAAATAAAGGATCCTGAAAATCCTAAGAGAGCATATGTTATGAATAAAGGATCCTAGAGATCCTAGAAGATCTAGAACTATAAATAAAAATCATGAATATCCTAATTATCTTAAATTATGAACATAGATCCTGAAGATCCTGAATTATTTTGAATGAATGATATGAAATAATGAAAATAGGATCCTTAAGATCCTAAGAAATTTTGAGTTATGAACAAAAGATCTTTAAAGATCATGAGCTACAAATATGAATCATGAAGATCCTAAAATATTTTGAGCTATAAATAAATGATCTTAGCTTGAAGATCATGAATTACAAATATTTATATGAATTTATATTTTACGCTTTACGCAATATTTTTTAAATGTTATTTACGTGCTTCATATAGCTTATTTATTTATTTGTTCATTTATTTATTATTATAAAGAATGACAGTACTTCACAATCATCATTGTGATGAAGATGAATAAAATAATAACATGCGGATTGTAGTACAAGAGATACATGGATTTCTAACAAAAATATAAAGAAGTACATGTTAGGTAAACCAGAAGTTTACCGCTAATATTGGCATGATTGATTATATATTACGGTAAATCAGAAGTTTTACCCATATAATATTTGGCGTGATCGGTTACAGACCATTCTCGATCACTGACGATGTGCATAAAATTATTTGGAAGAACCTGAAGATTCTCCAATACGGGCCCGTTCACCTGTCATGTGGACCGCGATATTATTTTGAAAGATACATCTACATTATGGTCACATGTGCGTTGATATTATGAATTTGCAAGAACAAATTTCGGATTATGAAATAAAGAATGATGTGTTAGCATATGATGACGTGGCGCAGTAAATGGTAGCCCGTTAATATTAAGGATATTACCTAAGACAATTGGGTAAATGTCACATTAGGTTAATCGGGTTTGACCTAATTCCTAATTGACATGGGAGGCCCAAAATTGGGCCTCCCTCCCTTAATAGGTGGTTCGGCCGAATAGAGTACCACATTGGTTGGAGTGGACTTTTGTCCACTCCACCAATCCTATATATAGGGGAGTCTCCTAAAGGGTTATACACATCAAGTAATTCATAAGTCCCTCCATTGAGGAACTTGAGAGAAACCCTCTCACCCTTAGTTGAATATTTCGGCACCACCATAATCAGTCCGAGGTTCTGTCCCCGTTGAAGAATCGATCAGAGGATTTTCTGTGAAGCTTATACCGCGTAGGACTTCTTCTCACGAAGAACTTGTACAGGTTCCGTCCGGAGGATCAGAACTCCCTCCACATCGTTCTTGGGCAGGAAAGCTATTGAGGTATGTGTACATTATTCCACTGCCTAATTAGTTTACTTGCATGTACACGTTTAGCATTCTGTAGTATTAAGTCCCCGTAATCCAACATGATGATGGTATTAAAAGTTGATATTTCATATAAGAATCGGACAATTGCATGTTTAGATTCGCATTATAGCATAAAAGTTTCTAAGAGCCTCCAATTAAATAGCTAAAATGATACCAATGAGAGCAAATTGAGTACAACTGCATGCTATTATAAAAGCAGCAATATAATTGCGCATCTAGCCAATGTTATATTACAGTTCTCCCTTTACAACCAACTTTTGGTCAAGAAAACAAAATTCATATAAGAATTTTATAATGTGCAATAATGCTTAAATAGATCCACAACATTGCACAAAGATGGATCTTGAATGTTGATAAAAATGTGTTGTGTACAAATAAATTATTTGAGAATAATGACTGGTATATATTAAAGCAAGAATTGCTGATTGTTATTAATGAACAGCTTTTCCCAACATTATGGGGAGAAAAGAAGCAGCTGGCAGAAAAGAGATTGACTAAAAAAAATTGTTACTATCTCATCTAGATCCTTGCATAATGAGAATATGAACCTGAAGTTCAGAGAGATAAATATTTACAAATACTTCCGATCAAGTATTTAGTGACTTTATGAGACCAAAAAAGTCACAATTCAATTACCGGCTGCAAATGCTCAAATATGAAATGTCCCAATATAACAAATTATACTGAAAAATAATTCACACCTGAAGCGTGTGATACCGGTTCCAAAGATTTTTGAAAGAAGAAAAGAGCATGTAAAGAAAATAGATAAATATGGTCTAATTATGGATGTGATTTTCCATAAACAAAGTAAAGACATAACTAAATTTGAAACCCCAGAAGTGGTTCAGGCACCTGAAAGTTATTATAAAGAAGAGATCTCAATGAGTTATGACATTAATGGGAAGTGACGGAACCGTGAAATATAAGTTGTCAACAACATTTTTGAATATATTATATATGAGTGAAAACATAAAACAAGACGAGGATCTTAAGATCAATATGACAAAGAATCATTATGATTGGCCAAACGTTTAAAAAGGCGCAAGTATTAGCATGAAAAATGCAGAAGGTGGAAACCAGTTGATACAAATTATTTACCGCATAAATAAATTGTGTCGTAAGATATATACGCAAAGTCCGTGGTACAAATATTATATGCAGAATCCTGGAAATTATTATATGGATCCTTTAGTGGAGTAATAACCTTCAAATACATCAGCAGTACACAAACAGTTTTTTTTTATGCGTCTCATGATATGAATTACTTATAGCCTATTTGGGTGGCCAAGTTGATAGTGGAATCCACGTGAAAATCCGAGAAGGATTTAAACTGTTAGAAGTATGGAATATTTTCCAAGGATAATGAATAATAAATATATTGTACCATTTAATTAGTACATGTTGCTTATGGTATATTCTTCACAGTGTATAGCTCATTTGAGCTAAGTTGCATCATATGCTAATATGTGAATCAAGGAAACTCATATTTGTAAGTTGAATTGATCACTCAATAGCCGAAAGAGGCATCGCGTGGGGGGGGGGGATTTAAAGATATTGAAACTCCTGAAGAGTTTTTAAATATAATCAATTCAGACAAAATATATTTGAAGGACAAATGTTTGTCTCGGCCTGAAGATCGAGTACTTAAGATTGAAAAAATTATTGTCTTGTAAAAAATGTCTTGAAGTTATTTTACATGTATAAAGCACATATATTGAGTATGCTAATGATTATAAGATAACTAGATGTTGATAAATATAGTTTCCGTCCTCGTGAGATTCATGAAGAACTTAATGGTCCAGAAATACCTTATATAGTGCTTAAATGAACACCAATATATCTTGCTGATTACAAAGAACATGATGTATTATTTGTTATAAGCAAGATTTAGTTCTTCTCAAATATAGTGAAACTTGAACAAAGTTAAGAAAATATTTACGTATTTTCGAAGGACGAATTGAATGAGTTTATTATCGGATTGAATTAAGTCCTAAATCAGTTGGCTATGCAAAATGCAAGTTATATCATGAAATGTACCATCATTTTGTATATATAAAGATAATGCAGGTTATATAGCTCCAATTGACGAATAATGTTACATCAAATGAGACAAGACGAAACATATTTTCCCAATAAATTTTTATCCACGATGTTGAGAAGAAGGCAACATAACATCCAACAAGTATGTGCGGATTTATTCCCGAAGGTTTACCGGCTGCAAAATATGAAGATTGGTGAACAATACTGAATTGCGTCGACTTGATATCAACATCAGGGGGAGAATCTACACAGCTGCACTCTTTTTCCCTTAACCAAGGTTTTGTCCCACTCGGTTTTCCTGGTAAGGTTTTTAACGAGGCAGCTTACAAAATGATCCATAATTGTGTACTATTTTTCTTTCACTGGATTTTTATCCCAATGAGTTTTTTTTAGTAAGGTTTTAATGAGGCGAACATCCAAGGAGGAATGTTATGAATATATTATATGGATGTTCAATATTATGTGTATATATCATCTTCCGTATTTAGACTTATCTTGTTTGATTTTACTTCATCTCCAAGTAAATATAATCCTTATATAAGGGCCTCATATGAGTAATAATAAAACCATCATGAAATTCTCTATTCTATTACATATCTACTTTTGTAACAATTTTTAAATACTAACATACGGTGAAACCATATTCAAAATCAATTATTTCTGATTTTAAAAATATAATATGTGTTTCATGTAACAGAATCCATTATTAGGTTATTAAATAATATTGTATAGTTTTAAGATACATATAATATTTGTTTAGTTTTATTTACTATAATATTATTCAATTTTAAATATAGTAATAAAAAATTACAACTTTTTGTAGGTTACTACAAACCGCTTTTTCTACAAAACGTGAGTTCTAAATGTAATTCTTTACTATAGCATTCATTTATATTTGAGTAAAATTTAACAATTTACTATATATATATAGACTTTAAAAAAAAAAATCGTCCAACAGTGAACACCTGATATTACCCCTCTATCTCCAATCGTATATCTCGCAAGTCGCAAGCCTCCTACTGAATCGCCGTCCCTTTTCAAAATTTGTTATGTTTGTAAATGCACATTTTATCTTACAATAACTCAATGGCCGGCCTGTATGACAGCAGCTTGCTCACTTGAAATGGACAAACACAAACAACCGTCAATAGTCCCAATTTGTTTGTTCAAACCATAGACTGAAATGTCCGTTCTATCTTTGATCTATACTCTGCGATGAAGCTTTCATCACTATATTTCGATCGATTTTTTTTAGTAGTGATATTTAATCTTGCAAAAAATGCCAAATTTTTCATATTAAAGTTATAGTCGTTCCAATTCAAGCGACCTAGGTGATTTTCCCAAGTTTAACCAAAGCAATTTTTTTTACTGTTTTTCATTACTTTTTCAGGTAGTAAGCTTTATAATGTGGCTTCATCACATCTTCGTATACATTAGGGGACATAGCAATTAGTTTCAATAAATATTGCCTCTTGTCATTAGTGAATTTGTTATTCCTAAGTATAATGCATTTTCATTAATACTGGTATCTCATTGTGTTAGTGCTTCTTATCCATAAAGAATGTTGGTAGTAACATCCAAAATAAGCTGTTTGCACATTTATTTGTAAATGATCTAAAATTAAGTTTATGAATATCTTAGGTACCTTATTTTCTTGTGTTTTTGTTTTTTAATATTTTCTATCTACTATAATAGTGGGTTTTTTCATTCTCAACATTTTACATTTGTTGAAAAGTAATTTTTTTCCTTTGAATGTATACAAAGATTATAGGAAAATAATGAATCGTAGAGGGAGAGGAGTTTCTTATTATCATTTGGATTTTGGTTTAATTTGTTAGACTTTTAACCAAAACTTCATCTATGTGGGTTGTGTTGGTTTCACCTATTATAATGTTAATGAATTACATATCTTTCCCTAAAAAATACCAAACTTGTAATTACATTGTGTATAACCAACTTTATATTACTATATATATTCTCAATATAGGACTGACTACACATCCGCTACTAAACATGATTTTATGTTAATACGATTTCGGGTGCAGTAAGTCGAAAAGTGTTTATCAGCTCAAATGATAAGGTTCAAAACTTACAGGTATGGTACAGTCTGTATTACTTCCTAAAAAACTTTATTTTCTTATAGTTCTTATGATAAGTTTTGTGACCATGTGCATGTTGTTGTATCCAGTTTACCTACTCCATTATTCTCCATGCAACCCTGACTATATATTTTATATTTATTTATTTTGATATTTTTACATTCTTCAGTGTAAGATAATAAATTTAGAATGTGTTTTTAGTAAGTACTGTTAAGTAGTAGCTATTCTATATATTTTTTACAATCATTTACATATTCAAAATCCTATTACGGAAATCACACGCATTTATATATATAGAATTTTGTAATTATTAAGCCTAATAAAACTTAGTAATTTTATGAGTGACATGTTAACATGCGCATAATCCATGATGCAGAAACTCCATTTCACGAATTATTTAGAAAAAATAATAATAATAATAATAAGAGAGCCTATCTTTTGTGTATTGTTTTCTAATCATTTGCTTTCAGTGAAATGCATGCATGTGCCTACTCAAAAAGTTAAATGGTTACATTTATTGTTGTAAAAGCTCTGATCGCGTCTTTATTATTTGCATGAATACACTATGAAGGAGTTTGAGAAGCCGAAAAGAATTTTCAAATAGAATACGACAATCGAGCTCATAAAAGAGAGATTGGTCGGAGGTGGAGAAGAGGTTGCCACTGTCTCAAAAGAAAAAGAAAAGACTAGTTGAAGTTAGATGAGGAAGAAAAGCTCAATAACCAAATGAGTATAATGATCTAAAAATAATTATCGAACTAAATTGACGAAATTCAACAAATTATTGAACATGTTATTATTTAAAGATATGAATCATTATGTAAGATAATCTAATTTTTCCTTATTGTGTTTCACTCATTGAGTATTAAATTACGTGATTTCATTGTAAGAATTCAATGTTTGCATTATTAAGTTGGATGTCAATAGTTTTTATGTTTAGAAATTTTCTCAATAATACATTGTTTTAGTCAACTAGCTAGAACGACCACCTTATTTAAAAGGAAGAATTATCTTCTTATAGATTGTGATCGTTAAAGAAGAGACTTGGTTGTAAGGAATCAGTTCTCTAGATATTCCATATGGATGAGGTAAGAAAATCGGGTAAACTTACATGAATGATGAAATACTAAACTTTATAAAGTTGATCAATATTTCTAGCTACGAGTGTTTAAATGTTATTCTTAAATTTGTTAGGTTAAGCAAGTCAAAGTTATGTTTATATTTAAGTTCTGTTGAGCATTTATTGGTAGTTCTTAATGAAATTTGTATTATTTGTTTATTCATATGATTCATCATATATTATAATTCATCTCATGTATACATTTATTTATTCAGATGCACGTATAGAATTCTCTATAACTGAAAGCACCAACTATATTCTTCTTCCTATCAGTTTTGACTTTTTTTTTTTATAATCATCAATTTTGACCGTTTACCACGTATAAGTTTTTCTTTATTTCTTTTGGCCGTCATAAGTTTATTTATTTCAGTGTAGCAATTAATGGAACCGTAATAATTAATTTCTCTAACTAACTATGTATGTATGTATGTATAACTAGGAAATATATGCAATCATTCAACCGTTGTCAACGTTAATAATCATGTTATGTTAGAATATAATATGTTATATAGTATAGTTATAGTTGTATACACATACATGTTTTCTACTCTAGAATTAATATATATTAACTCATATCCTTTTCGCTCGTCTATTATGTAGTGGTAAAAATGTGAGAATTTCAAAGATTGGTAAGGTAGCCAACCATATCAACTATATATAATCATGTTTTCATTTAACATTGGACTTTATTTAACCACATACATACATTGTAAGCTTTTACATATATATAATAGAGGTATAAAGAAGTCACCCGCGACAGTTGACAATGAGTAAGATATTTAACGACCTCGTAAATGATAAAACTAGCTACTCGTTTAATTATGAGGTCAATATATATATATATAATGCACCATTATTGCATGTGGAAGAAACTATATATATATGAACAGTTTAAGGATGGCACCAAGTATGTTACTCACGTTATAGTCTCAATATTGTAAAAAAAAAAAAAAAAGATTATATAAAAATTGGCCCCGCGTTTATAAGTTAGGCTTTCAATAAATTATCAAAATGACACGTGTTCCATGTAAAAGTTACTATTCTTTTTTTTGTCCGATACTCTTCGCATAATCGTAATAACATATCTACTATATCTACTATATTATATTAATTCGGTACCGGAAGCCCTCTGGTCGACACGTGGACAGTCCACGTAGTTAATATTTCTTAATTTAATTGAAGCTCTCTAAATTTAGATATATAATATTGATTGAATGTAAATTAAAAATTTTTATTATCTCCTAATTTAAGCTCTACACAAAATAAAGAAAAAAATTAATTAAAAGTTTCCTTTTAAATTCATTATCTATACAGTTTGGTACCGGAAGACCATAGACCGCCACGTAAGCGGTATATATATATAGAATATTTAGAACAATTATATAAATTAAATATATATAATTTATAATTTAAATATTAGCACGAGGTGGTGGCGGCACCTACCTTCCCTATTATGTAGTAATCTGCATATAAGATTTAATATTATATATACAAAATAAAACAATATAATTAATGGGAATATATTATATATTCTCAGTTTAATTAATGTTTACTTCAATGACATACTTAAGGGCTTTACTAATTTCTTTGTTTAAATCTTCGAAGAAAATCAGTTCATTAACAATTATAGCCTTATATGTAAGTTTACTATATAAACATTAGATAAAATATTGTGATAATACCTCGCTAAAACCAATTCAGCCAGAAGCATCTCTATCCACTGAAACCCCCAAATCCTGAATTTATTTCAATTAAAACCATGTCAGTAAAGGTCTTCCAATGTTTAAGGTTGCCTAATTCATTCAAAGCTAACAATAAAATTGTTACAAAGCTCTACATTAAATATTGAAAGTGGTTACAATTCTATAGTAAGTTACATAACAATACTAATTAATAATCTACTAAAAAAATTAATTTAATTATTGTTCTTTTTTTTTCTATTTTATTAGTATTTAAATAATAATTGGATTTGGACAAAATACTAATATTATATATATATATATATATTAGTTGTGAAAATAAATATAAACCTTTCACCAAAAACTAAACAAATAAAAATCTATGTATAATAAAACTTTACACGGAGCTTTAGGTTTAAGTCAAAACTTCTCATTAACTTTTAGAAAAAAAAAAATTGTTACTTTTAATATTTTGATTGATAATTTGAATGGGTATACCCTGAAAAATCATAATATCATATACTTAAACCTATTAACTAACAAAATGAAACTAGGTTCAAACATGTTGTGTACGATGTTCAATTAAGATAGAATTATATAAGTTAAATTATTATATATACACGTGTCCATTAGTCTTGCATTTGCATTGAATAAAATATATCAACAAAATTAATTATTAAAATAAAATTTGAGTATTCTTAACATCCCAATAATTTTATGAACAAATTACTTATCGCGCAACGCGCTTAATTTTTTTAATCTTAGTTTTTATGAAAAATTTCCCGCGCGGTGCGCGGGGTTTGTAGTTAGTATATTATTAATTCGGTATCGGAAGCCCTCTGACCGACACGTGGACAGTCCACGTAGTCACTGTTTCCTAATTTAATTGGAATTTAATAGGGGTTCTTTAAATTTAGATACATAATATTGATTGGTTGAAAATTAAGAAGTATTTTTATCTCCTAATTTGGTCTCTACGCAATTTAAAAAAACAAATTAATTAAAAGTTTCCTTTTAAATTCATTATCTATACAGTTTTGTACCGGAAGACCATAGGCCGCCACGTAAGCAATACATATATAGAATAATAAAAAATTATATAAACATTACCTAAATATAAATAAATAAACAAAATATATATATATATATTTAACCCCATCGTCCATTTAGGGTTTAAAGCCTAATTTAGACTCTCACATTCCAAGTAAAAGCCTCACCAAGTTCTCTAACATTAATCACAAGTAACCATTGAAATAAATTTAAATACAAAAATATAATTAAACTCAATGGTGATAGATTCGTAAAAATATTGATTGATATGTATATATCCTATGTCTTATTACATTAGTAATTTATGAGTTATTAAATTAAAATAATTAACAACTAAAAATATTTATTATTTATATATATACATAATCTTTATAAAATAAGTGAACAAACGCCAAAAATATATACATAATAAAAACTACCAAGAATATATAAGATTTTTTTATCAATGAATATATAAGATTTTTTTTTTGGGTGAAAAATTATATAAGATAAGTCACCTAATATATATAATAAAAAATCTAATTTATTATTTACTTACCTTATATATAGGTTAAGCTCCAACGTACCTTCTTTTTGGAAGGCAGAGTTTTATACAATCGTACATATATACATATATCATCATAATGTAATGTTAGAAAATATGTAAATACAATATATATTTATAATACATATTAGAAAGTATATATTTAACCACTGAAAATAGTAAATAATTTGGCAATTTATTTTGCGTCTATAGTCAAAATTGAACATGTATTGTTTGCCAATTTATTTAGTCCTAATTCATCGGATTTATTTACTAAAAAATAATAAGTAAAATAATATTTCAATTTCCATCTAAATAATATTCATTCCCTTATAAATTAGGGTTGGTAGTCGATAGTTGAGAAACCCTAAACAAGGTGGGCATTGTAAATCAATGAAACTTCTTCTGAAAAAAGAGAGATTGTAATATTCTAAGCAATATATTTTTTTTATTTGTATTGATATTAGCTCTTTAATATCATTTTTATTGTTTCTTTTGCCAGGTATATAAAAGACGCATCAACACATCCAATTTTTTTTGTTTGCTAATTCTATATGCTATATGTGCTTTTAATTATTGTTTTTTTCTTATGTAACATTATTCTTATCATAATTAGCTTCATAAAAGATATTCATTCATTTATGAACACTTTGACGATTTTTTTGCTAATATATATTCTAATGGTTAGTTAAAATAATAATGTGAAGTACTTTTGTCAACGGTACCCCAAGAGTCATAATGTGTCTATCTGAGTTATTATCGGTAAGTTCTACATACACATTTTTTTATTCAAATATCAACTTTTATTTTTTCATAATTACTGTTGTGAGATTACTATTTGAAATTTCAATGTAGCTCGAGATAATTTCGATCCATATGTATATATATAACATGTTTATATCGTATCACAAGATTTATTTGGTGAATTATGAGACTTATATATGTACATAATTACATGGGATACTTAGAAGTAATTTTTCGATGAGATACATTAGTTTTGTTCTTAATTAGCATCATTACGTCTTAGAATTATTGATTTGCATAAATAAGGTTGTATTGAGTAATCATAGATTTGACAATTAGGTGTTTTATTTTGTTTCTTTTGTAGGTTACGGTGACGATTATGCTCGGTATATAGCTTGAAAATAATTCAAAAATATGCAACCAATTTTCAAAACTCTAAACACTAAAGATAAGTCGTGATTCAGTTCACCTTCGAATGTCTCCAAATCTTGAATTAGTAAACTGAAAAACACTAATTTATTTAGTATGAGTTGTTTATTTAAGGAATGAAATAAAAACCACAATAAATAAAATTTTAATGGAACGTGATCAATCTATTAGTTTTCTAACCTTTTAAACTTGACTTTTTTAATACATTGTAGAAAGGTCCAAGTTCTTGGATTAAGTTCTTTATGTTTATATATATATTTGGTACACTAAATAATTTAAGATATGTAGTTTAACTATTTCAGGATTCAAATAGGTATTTCGATTAAATTAGTCGGCTACTAATGTAAGTATATTCGTTTCTATATGGAATATAATTATTTCTTTCTTTTGCATAACATTAATTTGTTTTAGTATATATATAATAAAAACACTATGCACAAATTAATAAACAGCGGTTAAATAAATATATAGTTTTCTAAACTGAGGACATTATAAACTTTTTTCAAAAGAAATTTCACTGTATCTTTAAAGAAGATTAAGAGATTTCAATATATATGAAGGGTCATCAAGTTAGATCAATGTGTCAAAATTAAAAACAAGTAAAGCTAATTTAATTATACTTCAACAATAGAATATATATTTACATAATAATAATAAATTTATTTTTTACATTTTAAATGTTAGTTTCTTTAATTAAATTAAAATTAATTTTAATATTTTATTTATTAATAAATTTTATTTTATAACTCATATAATTAAATAAAAATATATTTTAGTTTTATAAATGATTTATCGATATGATTTTTTTTTAATATTAAGATAAATGAAGAATTTTAATACATTTTTTTATTTAAATAGTTTTTACCCGCGCGGTGCGCGGGGTTAGCATCTAGTAATATATTTAAACAAAACAATATACCATTGGCCGTAGTGATTGAAAGTGTTATTTTCTATAGGGTTTGGGTGTTGTGGTTATGAGTCTGAATTCTATCGGGTGACTTTATTAAAATTATCTTTTAAGAAAATGAAGAATTTGGACTTAATTAACTGATTTCTTAATTATACTAAGCTAATGTTAGTACTACGTTGATGAAATCATACATACATTAGTTACATCCACAATGGTTTTACATAAATTGTATTATTTAAAGTTGCCACGTAGACATTTATGTACACTTTAAGTAATACGTAAATTTAAGACACACTAAAAATATTTTCTCTGCAATCGTATTATTTAAACATATTCCTTAAATATATTTTATTATTAAATTTTCCAACAATCACCAATAATATATTAGCATTAATTTTAAAATGAATTAATTTATAATAAAAAATTAGTTACGTAATACATAGTGCATTACTTAAATTTAAGGAATGTTTTATGTAAAAACATAAATTTACGTGTGGGTCCTATCTTTAAAGAATGCTATGTAAAACCACTGTAGATAGTTTTTGTTGATTTACTTAAATAAACATGTAGACCCACGTTTACGTAATCTTTACGTAATCTTTTAAACATGTAGGACCCAAATGTATGATATATTTACAAATAAATAAAAAAGCTAAAACATTACGTAAGAGCATCCACAATGGTTTTACATAAATTGTATTCTTTAAAGTTGCCACGTAGACATTTATGTACACTTTAAGTAATACGTAAATTTAAAACACACATAAAAAATATTTTCTCTGCAATCGTGTTACTTAAACATATTCCTTAAATTTATTTTATTATTAAATTTTCCAACAACCACCAATAAGATATTAGCATTAATTATAAAATGAATTAATTTATAATAAAAAATTGGTTACGTAATACATAGTGCATTACTTATATTTAAGGAATGCGTTATGTAAAAACATAAATTTACGTGTGGGTCCCATCTTTAAGGAATGCTATGTAAAACCACTGTAGATAGTTTTTGTTGCTTTATTTAAATAAATATGTAGGACCCACGTTTACGTAATCTTTACGTAATACCATTGTGGATGCTCTAATGCCTTAGAGTTAGCGGGATGTATTTTTATACGCAACTATTAATTGATTCTTTTTATATGAAAAGAAAATAATATATATCAAAACAATTTATTTTGTTTGAAGAGTAAATGATTTCTTATTTGTATTTATAAATAAATAATAATAATAAAATATAAAAAGGCAGTGAAATCCACGTGGCAAGGCGCAATCTCCGTAAATCCCCACAGAATCTAGTCAATATAACGACTGAATCGAACTCAGACCGCCCAAACCGCGTCTGTCCAAAAAAAAATGCAATTAGTTTCTTTACTAACCATGGTTTAGTCGGTCTTAACCAGGGTTACTTCATCCCTTCCTTCCCTCTCTTCTTATAAGCATCAACCCCAGCCATGCATAACCGAAACTAGAAACCTTACAGAGAGAAAAACCAACAGTAGAAGAATCTTAAACAGAAGTGGGAATGATGATGTACGTGGACGAAACCGAGATATGGAAGTGCCCTAAGCATCCGTCAAGGCGCCACCTAAGCGGCATCTGCTCAACGTGCCTCAAAGAGCGCCTCAACAGCCTCTGCCCCGACTGCGCCAACCTCCGACCCTGCGGCGCCCCCGACTGCGCTGCCGCATCCACCTCATCTTCTTCTTCCACCTCATCGTCCTTCGCCCGCTTCTTCTCCGGCGGCGGCGACGCGTCCGCCGGCCGCGTATCTAACCTGATCGAGGCCGAGCCGTCCATGCGCCGCTCCCGGTCCGTCGCCGTTTCATCCTTGTTCCGATCCAGGTCGAGGTTCGTCCGCGAGATTGTCGGCGGCGAGAGGACGGAGAAGGAGTCGTCGCCGTCGTCTCCGGCTACCAGAGGTAGCAAGAGGGCGGCGTTTTTAGGAATATTCAGGAGAGATAGGAGCAGGAGGTCGTCGGGGGTGGAGGTGGTTTCCGGTGAGACGACGTCGTGCAGTACTGAAGAAGACGGCAAGAGAGCGGCTGCTGACGTGGCGGTGGAGGCCGAGAGGGCGAGGATGATGTGGAAGTCGAGGTCGGTGGCGGTTATGTCAAATCTCTTCAGCGGTGACGTCAGATCGGAGGGTAGGGCCAGCCGCGGCTGGTATTTTCCGAGTCCGATGAAAGCTTTCAAGCAGTCAAAAGCAGCGGCGGCTGAAGGATCGCCGCTGTACAGAGGTTGATGATCATTAATGATAATCTGATTTTTGCACACTTTTTCTACCAAATAATCTCAATTAATGATATGATATATATTAATTAACACGACAAGATGAGATTATTAATAACGTGTACCACTCTAATGTTTATCATGATGGGATGTCGTTGGCTTGTGGAATCTCTATATTTCAATTCCTTTGTTTATAAGACCTGTTTTTTTCCTTAATTCCGGCGCTTCTTTAATAACTCATGTATAGTTTACCTTACTATCTAAGCTTTCACACGCGATAAGGAAATAATATTAATTTAGCCACTATATATATAACATTCCTTTTGAAATTCGAGACATTCTTTACTATTATTATTATTAAAGAAAAAGATAACTATTAATAATAATCAAGTTAAATGTAGAATATTATGTTTCTCGTCCAACGTGTGTTTAAAACACTTTAGCCGTTTAGCGTTATCATTGCAGGGCACCTAACCATTAAAAAAAAACAATTTATTTTTAAAAGGGCGGGTCATGGATATGTAAGTGATGCAACCAAGTTCATGTTGATTTTTATAAAATAAAGCGTGCATTCATCTACTATATATCTTTGCTGTTTTATGACAGTTGATCTTAATGTTTTAGTATAATTAGTTAAGTAGTTAATTTGAAATTTGCATAGTATCAGAGTGCACGAATTTGAATTCCCGTATCACCAAATTAAATCTTAATTTAACTAAAGTTCCACGTGATTGATATTTAAAAAAGGTTTTTGTTCACACGTGAAAGAGAATATTAAACTATAAAGATTAAAACATTCACCAATCTCTTTAAATTTTGAAGATAATTTTGCTCTAGTGGTTAGTCCAAACTTTCGCACCTAATACTAAAATCTAATATAGAATTTGGCAGATGTCATTATATAAATATTCACTGTAAAATTATGAGATTATAAAGTTATTTTTTTGGGTATAAGTCCCTACCATGTACTTGTTCTCAAATAATAGGTGATGATATTGATATCAAAGTAAAAAGAAGTCCTGCACTCAGAGTACAATTAAATTGCGCACGGAGTCTGTCTGGTTGAATTATCAGCTCCCTAGCTATGATTTTGTATAATTAGTCTAATAAATAAATAAATATATTCTGTACTTTACTTTCATGGTTAATGATTAGTAATTATATTTGTACGGGTAACAATATGTATGTAATAATAACAATCACTATGATTCTTTACGTGACCAAAGCAGTATCTGATCAGCAGGTACAACTTAAACTACTAGAGGTTAGAAATTCAAACATACTTTATGAACAGAAAATATTCAAGGCCAGTAATTTATTTTACCATCGATTGATTCGTTGCGATTGAAGATTAGTCTAGGTGTGAAACAAACATGTTACGGTTATTGCACTCCTGATGGACCCTCCTAGAATCACTCCACGAGAAACAGTTAGCATTTTACTTTATTCTTTACGCACTGATTTGTTGCTACGAGTGCTGCATTTCTGATGAAGCACTCCTAAAACTACCGTGCAGAAAAGAAAAAAAATCTCTATACATTAAAACCGTACTATAGCAGTTAAGTACTTGGCCACTATATTATGGTTTTAATGTATAGTTGCAGAAACCATACTAGTGCGTCTTTCTTTAGAAGAGAGCTTTCGGTTCTAAATTTTATCGTGTTTTCAGAATGAAAAAAATATTTATAATAGATACAGAGTGACTGAAAATTATTCTGGGCGTTAGTATGCTACAGACTTACTCCCGTCTTTATTACACCCAGAAAAAATACATTATAAAATGGGTTGTGTTATATAATAATAATAATAATAATAAATAAAAGCAGAGTATATATTATGTATATTCTCGTCATGATAAAGAAGTACAGCATCTTCTGGGAAAAGCTATCTGCTAAAAAAGGACAGCAGAGTCCAGATAGAATGCATGTTTCAACTTTTCCGATAAAGATCACAAGGCGTACGTACAATCTGCACTCGATTACTTACACATGCCAAATTAAACACCCAGAAGGCCAGATGTAAGAATATATATTTAATGTTACAATATATATTCTATTTATGTGGCCAGATAATATTAATGAATATAGATATATTGAATAATGTATTATATTATATTATATCAATATATGTCTTTATGGAATGTATTTAATCTAGACCGTTCAATTGGTCACTTGATGGACGTACCAGATTAAGGGTTAATATTATAAACGGTCCTCTCTCCCTGCCAGTTATTGACACAGAGAGGAAGAGCAGTTCTCCATCATCTGGTCTCTGACAGAAGGATGGACAAGGGAGAGAAGTAGAACCGTTCTACAGAGAAGCACATCGACAGTGTAAGAAGATTAGAGGAATAGAAATCAATTGACGGGTAAGTCATTCCTCTCTATATTTTTTTTTTTCTCATAAAGCATGATCAAGATCCTGGCAATTAGGGTTTGTAAAAACTTACATATGGTATCAGAGCCTGAGTTTTGATCATGCCTTTATGTTGAGATGATTGATATCACGATTTGTTTATATAATTGAATCCAATTCGTGGAATTGGATTTGTTCAAATCTTGCACTGTGCTCCCATAGAATTTGTTTGATTGGAATTGGAACCGCTGCCTAATGGAACCGCCGAATGGATTTTTTTTTTGTTTAATACAATTACAGTTTGTTTATTTTCCGTATCGGAGTTCGGTCTCGTAATGTTCAATGGATTGGATTCGCTTCATCCATCCATCGATTAACTAATAATCTCGCATATTGATTGTATTTGTTTTCACGAGTCAGTCATAGAACTGTTTAACCTATTTACTTGGATAGTATTATGTTATTATCTATGCAAATAGTCAATCGGTGGAACTGTAAACACTTGGTCATAATTTGATTTGGTTGTTAGTCCACAAAAGAGGAAATTAATTCAAACTTGATAGTAAAGTTTTATGATCCCTTTCGTTGGGATTCTTATAATGGATCTATATATTGAATTGTTTAGTCTACTAATTGTTTGAATTGTTCAATTGCCGTTCCTAATGAAATTGTTGTCTCCTTTGGTGATTATAACCAACTTAAATTATATGAGGGATTAGAAACTGCTAAGAGATTATTTGATTGAGGGCACTGGAAATTGATAGCAAATTGTGAATCTTGCAAATATCTGGCTATGGAGCTCCGTCAGGTGTGTGTCAGTGAATCTGATTGTATAAAGCATATGGATATCCATATGATCACGTACGTATGTGCAAATTCGCTGACTGGAGCACTTTCAGAATTTCACGTATGTATACTCTCCCTCCTTTATATAACTGATGATATATAATAGCATGCTAGATCATTTTATGTTGTTTAAATCTGCAATTACGTTGCTTGCAAATCTTAAGAGCATATTAGCATGTATAGTATTTGGATTGTGATTACTAAATTGACCAATTTAGTATTTACTCGTTTCGTTCATCACGTGTTTTATTGATGGTTAGAAAATCTCATGTTTATAATAGTATAAATATACACATGAATGATGAGTTTGTGGTATATTATTGATAGTTAATTGAAACTCTCATGCATGTACATGAATTCTAAAGCATGATGATGTTGATCTATGCATGAGTGATGAATGAATGACATATTAGATCATGTGATTCTAATTTGAAGTTAATGATTGATTATGTTTCAACAATGAAGGATAAGCTATTAATTTAGCTTAGAATCTGAATTAAGTTTTAGTCATCGATTGTAATTAGTGTTTCTTTTTATGAATGTAAAGTTTTAAATGGATTATCAATCATGATGGAGGATATAAGTTTTCCTTGATAATTGCTTCCGCTAATCAATAATAAAAATTACAGTTTTTATGGTGTAAAATCATAAACTTTATGGGTTAAAATATTTTATTTTAGCCAAACCTAATGTTTTCTAGTGATGTTTCAATAATATCATGATAACCATTATGAGATCGGGTTATATTTAGTTATTGAAATATTTCTTTAAGGCCATATGCATGACTTTAAAATTGGTTATAATCACCAACGTGATTTAACTAGAATGATAATGTTATGCGTGAATGAGGCATTTACGGTCATCATGACTTTATAGTTAGTTTCTAATCACCAAAGTGATTGAACTAGAATGATAAGGTTGTGGTTTAATGGGACATTACTATCAACATGACTTTATGGTTAGTTTCTAGTCACCAAAGTGACAGAGCTGGAATGTGTTGTCATGCCTAAAGAAAATCAATTATTATATGCATGAACATATATTTTAAGTAGGTTATTGTCACCAAAGTGGCTAATCTAGGATGTCTATTTGGTTCATGCATATAATATAATAGTAATGTCTAAATAAAGATAAATAATTATATGCACGAACTTATATATTAAGTAGATTATTGTCACCAAAGTGACTAATCTAGAATGTTTATTTGTTTCATGCATATAATACAATTGTCATTTATCCATGATAATAATGAAATGCCTATTAGTGTATACATGATTGGATAGATTGACATTTACTGGTTATTAGAATTTTAGGATTCTGCCCAAAGGTGAATCGCTTTCTATAACCGGTAAACGTGATGGGATAATTAAGATCTTTTGGTTCTATATATTTGTATATCCAAAGATAACTTGTATATTTAACCGAAGATTTTCTTTAATTGTCCAATAATGTTATGGAATTGAATTAAGATTCGTGTATTATAGTCGTTGCCCAAAGGTCGGTTATAATATACAATGACAATTTCCAAATAATGTTATGGCATTTAATTAAGATTAGTGTATTATAGTCGTTGCCCAAAGGTCGATTATAATATACTCTTATTGATTATCTGAATCTATTATAGCTTATTTCCTAATTGGCATTTACTTAATGATAGTATATTATAGTTGTTGCCCAAAGGTCGATTATGATATACTCTGAATGATTAGTTGATTCTACATTAGCTTATTTTATGAATGAGCAATTATGTAATTTGCAGCTATTATAATTAATTCGCATGTATGTTCCGTTATTGTGTTTAATAGGTTTGACTTTCTAAACCGTGTAAGCCAGGTTCCTCTGAAGTTACTAGGTCCTGACTTAAGATAGTATCCTTACGGGTACACAACTTAAGTAGAAAGTCAAATCATAAAGTATAAACACGATATAATAGAGTAAATCTTAAGTTAATGCGAATAATTTTGGTTTATTCCACAAACAATAAATAAAGAAAATTATGAAGTTTTGTGGATGAAAGAACAAATTATGTAATAAGTCACTCGTATGTACAAACTTACAACCATTAAGTTTTGAGTTGTATAGTTTGTAGAAGTTTGAGTTGGCTAATTTATGGAGCAAGATTAAAGACCTTAAGGATGACTAGAGATAACTCAATATTTATGAGAGCACTTTAAAGTGTTCATTAAGTAATATTGAGTTAGCTTGTATGTTTATGAAGAATAAGGAAATCACATGTCAACCATACATAAAGGAGTGCTGCTTAAAGGTTAGTGCAATTGATTTCATACATGAATAAAATGTAATATTTCGTATATCTCGCTTATTGCATGATTATTTATACGGAAAATTAATAAGTGTCAAGAATAGGGGGATAATTGTATATATTCTTGCACTTATGAATTTAAGCTTATTAGTGTTATTCATGTCATGACTATATCTGTTTGCTGAGTGATTTTCTTGATGAAAAGTAAGCTATTAGATAGAAACGTGAAAACTTATAATGTCTTTATGTGTGGTGACTTTCATGAGAAATGTATAAAAGTATGATATGACATTTAGTTCATTAGTAAGACTCATCAAAAGAACATGTCATATATTTGTATATACTATGTTATACATTTATGAAAATAGTATTGTGGGAAATATAATCAGACTTTGAAAGTTACAGTTAAGAGTTAGACAAGTAAATCTTCTTTACCCATTAACGACATTAAGTTGTGGATGTATGAGTTAAGTCTGAGATCCCATAAAGGCAATTCCAACCTTTTATTGATCTGTGCGTTGGAAGGGAGCTTGGTTAAGACACCGTTATGTTTGAGGTTGTCTAATAAAAGTAAAGTAAAAGTTTATGATCCACATTAAAGAATGGATTCTTGAATGAAATGTTTACTCTGGAGTAGCATTAAAAGATCCAAAGGGTATAAAGACTTACTTTCTTAACTGAAGTCCGAAAATTGTAGAAACCAGTTATGTTAATCTTAAGAATAATGAAATTAGTGGGAGTGTCTGAATAATAAGATTTGGATATTATGGTAAATGATAGACATTGTCTATCTGTATGAATACATTATTCACATGGATTAGAATATAGTTCCATCAGTTGAATGAAAATTTCAACATAAGGGATAATGTTCGAAAGACATGATACTTCATAAAGAAAGAAAAGTATAATCATCTGATAAAGTTAAATCATTTAGAATAACATTAGGAAAACTTGTTATTCTGGAAGTTGGTTTACTTGTAGGATTCAGATATTAGTAAATAATTTTTCGGTTTCATTCCCACAATATATTATGTTATGAAGTTTATATTTCTCAATTAATGAATTGTCATTTTAGAAATCAATTTATAGGATAAAATAAATGTTTCCCACGAATGGTTTAGTAAGTTACTTTAGAGTCGTATGAACCGTAAGATTAGTGGGAGTATGTAAATATTTTACCTGTATAATTGATTATTTCTTGCTCACATTTAAATGATTATGCATTATATTTCTCTCTGGAGTTAAGATGAAAGTTAATGTGAGAGACAATTTATGTGACAAAGATTAAATTAAAATTTTAATCTAGTCGCAGTTACAGTTGGATTGTCTCAGAAAGCTCACACTGAAATGATCTTAAAGAGGGAGTATAATTCGCAAATGCTGCAAATAAAGTCCTAATGCACCTACAAGAACATGTAAATGCATTTATGTTCGTGTAGATTCAGATTTAAGGGATATCGTGACAGTTGAAAGTCCACTTTCAATTATTTGTTCCTTTTATGTGTTGGAGCAATATTATAGAAAAGTGGTAATTATCTGTTGTTATCAATAATGTAAAGTAAGGTTTTAGCATGTTTTATCATGCATTAAGGACTGTGGGACTTATTTCAGGGCTTGAGGTTGTCGACACCGTTACCAAGTCGCTGGAAAATTTATCGTAATAACGCCACAGTTATTTCTTCGTCAAAACGACAAGCATTAAAAGGTGCAAACTTATGGAATGAAAGTTTATTGTCGTTAAGAAGAAAGTTCAGAAACAAGAGTGTATGTCAGTATAATGGCCAAGCTGACAATGATGTATTTAAATGAATGTTTACAACTAATGACATTAAAGAAGCATGCAAATAATGGGTCTTAGTTGTAAAGTTGATGATGATGATGATGTTTGACACTCTGAGCTCAATGATATGTTTCTGACTCCAATGTTTTCCTGTTAATTATGATTGTGTACACATAAAGTTTATGATAACGGGAGAACCTTATGCAAAGCCTTACTCGGACCCTAATGTGTTTATATATATTACTTACAGGCTTATGTTTGATAAGATGTGATTGTCGTGGTATATGGAAGGGAGTATGCTGCTTAAATAAGTGTATGACCGCCATAACCCGCATTTACAGATTATTGAATGTAAGTGATTATGATGAACGGAAAGATTAAATTTTACGCGCGCCTTATGTTGTTCCATAAAGATGTAAGACCTATGTGATTATCTGGCCAAGTGGGAGAATGTAAGAATATATATTTAATGTTACAATATATATTCTATTTATGTGGCCAGATAATATTAATGAATATAGATATATTGAATAATGTATTATATTATATTATATCAATATATGTCTTTATGGAATGTATTTAATCTAGACCGTTCAATTGGTCACTTGATGGACGTACCAGATTAAGGGTTAATATTATAAACGGTCCTCTCTCCCTGCCAGTTATTGACACAGAGAGAAAGAGCAGTTCTCCATCATCTGGTCTCTGACAGAAGGATGGACAAGGGAGAGAAGTAGAACCGTTCTACGGAGAAGCACATCGACAGTGTAAGAAGATTAGAGGAATAGAAATCAATTGACGGGTAAGTCATTCCTCTCTATATTTTTTTTTCTCATAAAGCATGATCAAGATCCTGGCAATTAGGGTTTGTAAAAACTTACACCAGAACCCTCCATATTAAATTCGTATTTATTATCTTTTGGGTTAATTACCAAATTTTGGACTGTAAAAAAATGTTGATAGCCGAAGTCATTTTGTATAACAAATGGGCATATGTAACAATGGTTATATCAGTTATGATTTTTGTCTAATTTAGATATATTGAGTTAACACATGATGAACCAAAACGTATAAAATTAGATTGTTACATAGTATTTGGCAATCTAACAAATTGCTATCTGGTGTTGAGCATTCGAACAAATTGATAGATATTTTCTTCGTCACATCACATGACCCATCCCGTCAAAATTAGACAAGTTTCCTTACGAAGCTAGCAATTTCTACATATGTGAAATGTAAGCTAGAAAAAAAAAACGCATAGCAAATTAATTGACTGCTCAAATATCAACTAGCATTTTTATAATTAATAATTTTTTTAAAAGGCTTCTATATCATCTATCTCTCATCATAAGTCTTAAACTTGTATTAGTATACATATTATTAGCTTCGACCCGACCACTTTTAACTTTTTTAATAAATTTAATAAGAGACTTCGATATTTTTATGATACCGCCATGCATGATTTTAATATGATCGCCACGATACCATTGTTAGGATTAATAAAAACACACCTATAAGTCAACTTTTTTATTTGTTCGAATCTATAGGTGACTTATTTTTTATACATTGAACATATATATATACTTCAACAAATGGGATAATATATCTATCAAAAGTTATCTGCGTTCAAAGTGTCGTTAGTGAGATTAGAACCTGTAGCATAAGATAACGATCGAGTGCTAGTATTTACTCTTTTAACTAATTGAGCTAACACGTGCATTATATTTAAGTGTTTAGCTTAATTATTAGTTAAATAAGAAGCATTAGAGAGATGAAGAAAGAGTTAGCACATATATAAGACAATTAATTAGATTGCCGTTTGTTGAATTTTGACTGTGGAGGGAAGAAGAAAATGGTGAAAGCTATTATTGAACCCTAGAGAGGGACCAGAGAAAAACAACACAGTATGTACCTGTCAATAACAACCAAACATGTTTCTCCAACCATATATATGTCAGGCATTAAATTATGCATTTACTTGTTATAGTTAACTAGCTATTAAGTTATTTTATTTTGGTTAACAACTATTAAGTTCAAATAGACCTTAATTATAATATGCTATAGCACTTTATTCTTTTTAATTCTTAATTAATTAAAAGTTTTAGGTCTAAGGTCTAGAATGTCTGTTGCATTTTGAGACCTAAAAATATTTAAGGTTTATTTACTTTATTTTTTACAAATTAGTTGACTCAGTATTAGTGGAAATTAGTTTACACTAATCGTAAACAGTAAACAATGTTGGAACACCCTTAAAAAACTATTAAGTAGTCAAGTCACTAGACTAATAACTTTTCAACAAGAGAGGGGTTTCAAAACAAGTCCCAAAGTTCAAACTTACAAGGCAGGGAGAGTTAGTTGACTGAGACACAGCGGGCCAACCAAACCAAAAGCCACTGAATGGACTTTTGTCTAATTAATTAATAGGTTAACAGTATTTTAGTCCATGATGTTTGACTATTTTTGGGTTTTGGTCTATGATGTTTTTTTTTCCTAGTTTTGGTACCATATGTTTGCAGATTTTTCTAGTTTTGGTCCGACCGTTACATTCCGTCCATTTTTTGACATGTACAAGTCACGTGATCCACCCTAAACTTTCAATTTTGTTCAATTTAGTCCCTCTAATACTTTCCTAATCTTTTTTTGTTCAATTTAGTCCCGAATTTTCAAAAATTCAATTGGACTTATTGTCCAATTGGGGTCAATTTTGAAACTTCAAGACTCAATTGAACAAAAA
Source organism: Clarkia xantiana subsp. parviflora (assembly GCA_036873135.1). Classification (NCBI taxonomy): domain Eukaryota; kingdom Viridiplantae; phylum Streptophyta; class Magnoliopsida; order Myrtales; family Onagraceae; genus Clarkia; species Clarkia xantiana. The sequence goes on along the minus strand of JAPTYO010000012.1, from coordinate 8,431,359 downwards.
AAAAGGTTAAGAAAGTATTAGAGGGACTAAATTTAAAGTTTAGAGTGGATCACATGACTTGAACATGTCAAAAAATGGACGGAATGTAACGGTTAGACCAAAACTAGAAAATATTTGCAAACATATGATATCAAAACTAGGTAAAAAAAATATCATTGACCAAAACCCAAAGTTGTCAAACATGATGGACCAAAGGACCTATTTTGATGATCTGCCTTTCTCCGGTATAAATTCTGAACCCTACAATTTGAACCAACTCTATAGACTAGTTATTATTATTATTATTATTATGGACTTGGACAATTATTATTGGAAATATAATAATATAATAACCCTATGTAAAATAGTTTTATATTATGTCTTTAAAGTCAAATTTTATGTATGTTTATATATTAAATTAGATTAGATTATAAATGATTTAATTTTATTTGATTAATGAAAGATAAGTGATGTCGGGTGTGGAAATGGATGTTGGAAAATGGAGCTACTTTGCTGCGATCGAGAAGACGGACAACTCACGTGTGTAATGTCCCACATTAACACGTGAATTTGTTGTCATCTTCTCTTTTGGTCGTGCACGTATTTGCCTTTTTAAGACTATATATATATAGTCTAATAATACTTAACTTGAAATCCTACCCAATTAATCTGGGAAATAAACTCTTAATTCCAAACTTTCGATTAAGACATAAATCTATATGTTCAAATAATGATACTAGTGCAGAGCACTTATTTGAAAGTTAAAATTTGTCAATAAAAACACTAAAGGTGGATGGACTGAAACTCATAACATGTGTACATGTAATCCTGATAAGTATTATGTATAGATTGTTTTTTTAGTAAAGGATCAATTAAAGAAGAGTATTTAAATATAATAAAGAGCATAACAAAGATAAAAATCGACAAATGCGTTCATCTTCTCTTAGTATTAAAATACATTCACATATTTTATATATAATTATTATTTAAAAATATTTGTTATATATACTGAATGAATGGAAAATACGAAATGAGAAATATGAATAGAGAATGATAAACGAAAAAAGTTATTTTTATTTTTTTTCTTCCAAATGATGCTAATTTTTTTTATCATTCTTATAGTGAGTTAAATAATTATTCTTTTAAGGATGAAATTTTGAATTTTTATACCTTATTTGAAATCAAATATCTTCTTTATAATCTTTAGTTTCTATTTCTCATATATTCTTTTTAAGTAAACATGACATTAGTATTTCACAAAGTTTTACTAATCATTTGAGTTACTTGGTGAGTTTTATTATTATTATATTATGTTCAGGTGCCTATCGTACTAATGTTATATATATATATATATATTCAATCAATATCGTAAAAAATAAAAATCAAATTATTATAATTAATTGAAGGAATTCGGTTGTTAGTGTCTCTCGATACTCATCTCAATCAAGATTCTCTTTGAATGGACAAAATCTTTTCTTAGTAGTCCTGGGATACTGGAATGTGATGGTGGCGGCGATCGATACCGTATCCCTCGCGAAGATGCATTCATTATTCCGTATTTGATTCCGTCCATACAATACAAGTATATTTACTAGGAATGACAACGGGACGGGTCGGGTCGGGTTTTTGCAGCTCCGGACCTTCCCGCGGGTCAGCCTGGCTGAGCCGGACAAGTGTATCTCCCGGGACGGATCAGGGCGGGTAAAAAATTCCGCGGGTCGACCCGCGGGGCCCCGACCCGCCCCGCCGTATGAATATTTTTTTTTTCTGCTTCTCAATATTAAATACAATTTTTTTGCCAAAATATTACATTATATATAAATTCAAACCATAAATCTAACACCAATCAAATACAAACAACAAACACATCAAATTCTTCACAAAATACAAATTCAAATCCAAACACCAAATCCAAATTAACAAATCCTAATAATCTAAATATACATCTATTTATAATTTGGTCCATGTTATTTATATAGATGTTATATTAACCATATTGTTTAGTAAATGTTACATCATATTAACAGTAAATATATATATTAGGAACTTCGGGGCGGGTCTGTGGGGCCCAGCGCCCCTAGACCCGGACCCGCCCCGTGACCCGCGGGTCGGCGGGTCAAAACCGGGTCGGGGCCCCGCGGGTCGGCGAGGCCCCGTGACCCGTTGCGATCCCTAATATTTACATATCTAAAGAAACATAATAAATAAATAAAATAAATGTATATGTTTTACATTTTTATGAGAACGAACCGGGCATATCAGCGGTTAAATCGGTACCGGTCTGACCGTAACAGAAAAGAACAAACTTTTTTTTGTGTATAAAATATTAATTGTATGTAGCTAGACTTAAACCCACAACCTTACAATTGCAGCACACTACCACCAAACTGCATGCTAGTATGCTGTCAAAAGAACAGATAAATAATTTATTCCAATTTTTACTTCCTAATAATTCTAAGCAATGGATCCGGACTGAACCGGGTTGGATCGGGTTGGACCGGGTTGAACCGGTTACGGAAACCGGTCATCTTTCCGGTTCAAGGTCCGATCCGGTTTTCAAAACACTGGTTCTGAGTATGTCACCACCTCACAATTCCTTATGACGTTGAATTTCCCTTATAGTTATAAACTGGTCTCCACCTTACCATTTCTTAGGAGGATGAGTTTCCTTCATGGCGGTGTTGTAAGTTAGCTAGTCGCCACATGGTCATTCCTTAGGAGGATGAGTTTCTTTCATGGCGGTGTTGTAAGTCGGTCGCCATCTCACCATTACTTAATAGAATGAATTTCCCTTATGGTGGTTTGTAAGCTGACCTCAACCTCATCATTCCTTAAGGACGGATTTTCTATTATGAAGCTGCCTTTATACCTATTACCTGCCATAGATAAACTCTGGTGGAGGCGTCAATATTTATTTTAATTGTCTTTATTCTAAAATTGTATCGACTTTCTTTTTCTGCTTTATACCGGTTTCAACAAAATATATAAATATTTTAAATATATAAATTTGCATGTCTGGCTTGAGTCTACCCTAACGTGATCTTCTAACTCGATCAACTGAGTCAAAATGGATACATATTGTTGGATATACGCCCAAGCTATTATAAATTGGACCCCGATAAATGGGCATATAGTTCGAAATTTAGAACACGGACACCCGAGGCCCATCGCGTAGACCCGGAAAGCACTCCGAGTGGCGAAATCTACTCGGAAAGACCCCGAGTGGCGAAATCCACTCGGGAAGACCCCGAGTGGAAAGACCATCCGGGGGGAAACCCAAGCAAGAGACCCCTTGCTCGGGTAACCCGGACGAGCCCCCATCGTCCGGACCCTCACCCCCGGATGATATTTCGCCCGAGACTTGCCTTTAGAGGTCACATACAGATACTTAGCTATGATAAACTTACCTACGGTCGAACCGGGGTCAAAGGCACCTTATTTATGGTCAAGGCCAACTCATAATACGAAACTGCCACAACCGGACCAGAGTTCCACTGGAACCGGGGCGGTCCAATAGAAACTCTATAAATAGAGAGCTCATCTCCTCATTTGAAGGTAATCACTCTCTCTCTCTAAGCTCACCATCTCTCTAGAAGCTCTCGCTGACTTAAGCTCAGAGGGGGCTTACCGGGACTCCCCGGTGCCCTTCGCAGGTAAGTGAGGAAAGGATGAGGAAATCCGAGAAGAAAAGAGCCCAAGAAGTGGAAATCCGGGAAGAAAAAGCCCATCAATAGGAAGATCGAGAAGGAGAAGCCCACGGAGAAGACTCGTGTGCAAACACTGGCGCCGTCTGCGGATTCGATCAAAAAAGCACGTAGCCTACTAATGGATTTCTGCCCAATTCGGGTTCGTATTTACATTCCAGACTTCGTAAACACTTTGAAAATAACATAACGGATCCAAACGTGTCACCCGAGGTTCAAAACAGTCCGGAAGCGCGGCATGCGCTTTCGGACCGGACCTCCGGAATTTGACGTATCATGTGTAACGTCGTTACGTCCGGGTCAAAATCAAGTGTTTACAAGGTGCAGTAGCACCGTAGGGTAAGTACTGGAATAGCCACGGAAAGCCTTGCAACAACGTCACACGGGGTGTGCCCAACTGACGGATGGAAAAACGCATAGCATAGAGCAAGTAGCGTCTTGCCACAACGTCGCCTTGAAATGGTTCAAGAGACGGTAAACACTACAAGGCGTGATCATACGACCTTTTTTCCGCCCCTTGGATTAACCAAGTCGAGGCGTAGTAGCATCACATGGTAAGTACTGGGTTAGCCACGGAAAGCCTTGTAACAACGTCACGCGGGGCGTGCCCAACTGACGGATGGAAAAACGCACCAAATACAACAAGTAGCGTCTTGTCACCACGTCGCCTTAGAGTGGAACTAAGAGACGGTATAAACTAATGTCTTGCTCCGTCAAGACGACTCTTCTACATGTCGAGTGCCAGTGCCAAGTGCCCTCGTGCCAAGTGCCAGCGCCAAGTACATTACTACTTACAACGATACAAGTACCTAGTGTACGCATCATGTCATGCGTAGGAATTTAACCAAGAGGGGCACTCATGACACTCAACAACACACGACATACAGTCGCAACTACGGATGTCATATTCATTATAAAATGATGCCTATCCTATCATACAAGTCCAATGCAGACGGACAACAAAGATAACGCAAGGTATGAAATACTACTAACGAGTTATCATGATCATGACAGGTCTATTCGACAACATCAAACGTATAAGAGGTTCAGGGAACAACACCCGGCGTAACCTCAACCCTGACATGACGTACAACAACTATATACAAAGCTTGGTAAAGCACAATCAACTTCATACAAGATGCAAGTGATATATTCCACACAACATCTACGTACGCAGCCATGCAACCCTTACGTACGCAGCCATGCGGCCCTTATAGCGCAATGTACAATCACGCCTTGACTGCGCAAAGGGTGCCATACAATCAATGGCAGACTTAGCAAAATACCAAGTTAACAAAACGAAGACACGGGGGCAAGAGTGTACACACCCTCCATAAATCATACATCAAGACGCCAACGCTTGTCTGGACGTCATCACGGAATAATTGCGCACCTCACTATCATCAGCAACCTTCGTGCGAAGGATAGTCACCTCGAAATCAAGAATAACAATTCGAGCCTATCAAACAAAGGCAACAACCTCCAATACAACAACCCAAGTATCCAAGCAACATATATTAAGAGTGAAGAACAAGATGCACGGGGCAAAGCGAACTAGTATACGTGCACACCTTCAGCATGCGCGCGATCCCTTAACACGCGCGTAACCCCTCAGAACGCGCGATCCCTCGGCAACACTATCATCAAAGAAGCAAACAAGAAAGATAAACATGACACGTTCAAGGGATGATCGACAACATAGGCAGCATACCCTTTCAAATCGGCTCCTCTGTCAAAATTCGCCCCTTGAACCGGGGGCAGAAAGAGCAGGCGGGCGAGTCTAAACCTAACATATTTCCCTCTATTGTGGGAGAGAACCTTCGATGACTCACCAATACGAAGAGTATCCCTCTACATACAACAACGTGTCCACTACGGGGGCACGCATATATGAGCTACCAAGCGTAGCCAATACGAGGAGTATCCATCTACGTACAACAACGTGTCCACTACGGGGGCATGCATACATGGGCTGCTAAGCGTAGTCACTTCAAGGGTTAACCCCCCTCCCCCCGCGTCCGAAACGCCAAACACCTCCTCTCATGCCCACGACAGGGGCAACCATATACATACAACGCTATATGCACGGGTCACAGAGCATGAGTAGCACAAGGGCCAAGACCCAACTTGTAGAGGTGCAAGGTGTGCATACCGCGGATGTAGCCTCAGCACTGAGCCAAGAAGGCAAAATCACCGTCCGAGGATAACAACTCCTTAACGAATAAGCAGTATTTCCCCCAGTAGCCACTGCCATTTTCAAAGGCAATGACGAACCGACATTTGCTATTCCGTTTAACATCACCCAATCCAAAGAACCCCTTATGAGACAACAAGCGGTACCAGATCACTAAGGAATAGAACCTGGGCTCACCACCATAGAAACATCAAAAGAGATGAAGGGAGTAAGCCCAAAGTTGGCGGTGGCACAACACTCTATATCCGACCCAAGCGCGGATAGCAGAGAGGGCAAGGTCAAGAGATGAAGGAAAAAACAGCGGTCCGTCAGGGAAAAATAGTGGTCCGTCAGGAAAAAAATAGCGGTCCATCAGGAAAAACAGTGGTCCGTCAGGAAAAAACAGCGGTCCGTCAGGAAAAAACAGCGGTCCGCCATGACACCATATAAATCCATCAAGACCAACCTCCCCAAGGATACGTCCCAAAGTGCATAGAGATCAAATGCTTACTACGGGGGCAAAAGACACGTGCATGGACGATATTACTTGTCAGAGTGGGGACTATAATGGATAAAGCATGGAAAACACCCCTAAGGGGGGAGACAAATAAAATCACCTCAACACTACTAAAGGTAATGAAGGGTGGAACTAAACATCCTCCATGGGGGCATGTATCAACTATACAAGCAATGGATGACTTAGGAAAAACACTAAGGCACCCAAACAACAAGCAACTACCAAGTTCCTAAGGGGGCTACCCCTATATCAAACACTCACCTCAGAGATGCTCCAAAAGCTCCAATAAAAGGGAGAAATGAACAAAAGGACACGGTCCTAAGGCTAAGTGAAATGGTACTAAGGCTCATATTTCATACTTATAATCATTTACATCATCCATATACATACTTGGACTAACACCTACATCCATGTTGACTAACACTCACATGTTATATGAACATCCTTCCAACAGGGTTCGCCTATAGCCTCTCCTATGTAGAGTTGTGTCAAGCGCTTCTACAAGGAACTCCAATGAAACAGAGACTCAAATTAAATGACACAGACCTAAGGCTAAGTAAAATGAGACCAAGGCTCGTAACTCTTACCCTTATACAGTATCTACACATGGTATAAATTTGCTTAAATCAGCAATAGCATTTTGTGTATCCAGCTTCCTTGAACAGGGGGCAAAGAAAATTACAACGTTCCTCGAGCATCCAAAGAAGGTCGGGACCGTGTTAAAGCTCCTTTAAACAGGGAGAAAGGGAAATCGTGACATTCCTCAAGCACTCGATAAAGGTCGGGATCGTCATAAAGGTACATTTCGCAACTCGCTTGGGCGATATTCCGCAAAAATAGAGTCAAGTAAAGGTTAAACCATTTCTTGAATCGGGGGCAAATGTTGGATATACGCCCAAGCTATTATAAATTGGACCCCGATAAATAGGCCATAACCGAATATAATTCGAAACTTTGAACACGGACAACCGAGGCCCATCGTTAGGCCCGGAAAGCACCCTGACCGAGCAAGGGACCCCTTGCCCGGGTAACCCGAGAAGGACCTTGGGGGCACCCCTCCGGGTACCCCCATCCGTCCGGACAAACCCCCTCGTTCGGACCCTCACTCCCGGACGATATTTCTCCCGGGACTTGCCTTTAGAGGCCACATACCGATACTTAGCTATGATAAACTTACCTACGGTCGAACCGGGATCAAAGGCACCTTATTTACGGTCAATGCCAACTCATATTATGAAACTGCCACAACCAGACCAGAGAACCACTGGAACCGGGGCGGTCCAATAGAAACTCTATAAATAGAGAGCTCATCTCCTCATTTGAAGGTAATCACTCTCTCTCTAAGCTCGCCATCTCTCTAGAAGCTCTCACTGACTTAAGCTTCGGAGTGGGCTTACCCGGACCCCCTGGTGCCCTTTGCAGGTAAGCAAGGAAAGGAGGAGGAAATCCGAGAAGAAAAGAGCCCAAGAAGTGGAAATCCGGGAGGAAGAAGCCCATCAAGAGGAAGATCGAGAAGGAGAAGCCCACAGAGAATACTCGTATGCAAACACATATCCTACCTTAATTTTGGCTTTAATAACTAGCTGGGCTGGGAGGATCTATTGGGACCAGATTAGATCGCTCATATTAGGTGACTTGATATAGCTCGAGCCTAAACTAGAGCGATCCTTGTAATTGAGACTTACGAGCCATGATCCAACCTTGTACTTGCTTTATTTTTAAATTCAGGGACTTAATAAATGGTGACATAAACTTAAGGATGAGTAATGTCACCTAAGAGACACAAGTTAACTTTTCATCCACATTTGACGGCTCATTGGATGAAAAAACTAGGCTTGTCAAACCGGGTCGACCTATGGGTCAATATGCAGTCAATCCGAACTCGACCCGAACTTCATAATGGGTCAAACCTCAGAATCCAAACCCGACCTAGCGGGTGACCGGGTCAACCCGTAACTCGTCTATAAATCTATATGTTTCTCATTGGTCGTTGGTCGCTACTTGCTGTTGTTGGAAATAATGAGGGTAAACATGCAAATTTATAAAGTCCAAGGAACAAAATGCAACTAGTCAAATCTCGGTTACTTACTAGTAATTCCTCCAATTAATATACAAGATATATGCAACACCGAAATTATATGTAAAATCAACACGAAAACAAATACGTATTTTTTATACTGAGGCCCGTGCGGATCATGGACTCCTTAAGGAAATTTCACCCCTCCCCACCCTCGGGTTATGCAAATGGGTTTATACAAGGGGCGATCACCTCCCAGGATTCAACAATATCATTGAATCGTGTTATGCATGCAACACGTTCGACCGAACCGAACTCACAATACCTGAACTCAAACATAGAACTGGAAAGCCGACGACAACGGCTATAAAATAACTAGAAGGTCGAACGACATGAGTCGATAACAACCTAGGAAGAACTCTGCAATTCGTCAACACGAAGAACAGAGGAGGAGAAAATATAACTTGGATTTCAAAAATATGGATTCCGAAAATATTGGATACTCAACCAAAAGGAATATATCTCATTTTCTTCTACCAAAAAAAGTGAAGAGGAAGACTCATTTATATATGAGAGGAGAATGGAGGAGGAATGTAAAATAGTCGATGTGTTACAAACTTCTCCACAATTTCTATTCACCAAATTGGGCTCTCCAAATTGACTCTAACTCTTTTGGGCTCAACAAAAAAATAGGCCAAAAAATTGTTTTAATAATAATAAAAAAATAACCCAACTCCAACAACTGCTATTCCTATTCCATTCTGTTCCATCTTCTTTTCCAAACTCTTCTCTTTGTTTTAAGTCGTTATTTGCTGCTCCACCCTAAAAGAACTCTACCTCCATGTCTTTGTCAATAATTCTATTCCCGCTGTGGAGAATCCAATTGTCAATTTCGAGTAGTCGGTTCAGTTCGGGAATTAGAATATGCGTGCGATTCAGGAATCATAATCGATGATTTTTCTGAGTGACTAAGAGTCGAACTCGGCTGAGATTTTTTTTTTGATGTCTTCTCTTACTGTGAGTCGTGCACCCACGTGAGGTCTGTGATTCAATGAGTTGTGATTCGATGAGTTGAGTTGTGACTACGTCTAAGCGCCGACTGAGCCTTTGAAATTGATGATAAGAATACTAAATGAGAGAAGACAGAAAGTGATGACGTTAGGTTTCTACTTTGTTATTTGTTTGATTTCACTTTTAGTTTTAATATTTTATATATTAATATTCATAATGTAAATATATCCGGGTCTTATGGGTTGAGTTCGGGTCCAGTATCAGAAGTCAAACCCAACCATTTTTTTCCCGGGTCAACCCGAACACTAAAATTTGGAATCCGAACCGACCCGAGCCCGGGTCAATTTTAAGTATGGGTCCAAAGTTGACAGGTCTAGAAAACCCCTGTTAAGTAAGACCCGATAATTGAGGGAAAAAAAAAGAGAAAGAAAGTTAGACCCGATAATTAAGGAAATTTATTATATGCCGCCGCGGAATGGTACCGCCTTTCCTAAAATAGTAATTTTCAATTTAAAAAGAAAAGTTAGTTAAAAGCATTAAAAATTATAAATTTATGACCTGCTATAGCAGGTTAAAGAGAGAGAAAATGCAATTTTAATTTTCTCAATTTTATTTTAAAATAAACATTAGAATTTTATCCCAAAAAAAATATTTGTCCATTCGTGAAAGGGAGAATCTGCCGAGACAAAAAAAATTTCAAAACCACTTTTTTTTTTGTATTTAAATAAGTGGTCAGACCGCATTCGGGCCGGTTCGACCGGACGAAGTAGAAATCGGATTTCTCACCGGTTTAGTTTTCGGTTCGATTCTAATAGTATGGGACTATATACAAAGATATTATTACATTTCATAAAAAAAATTAGGTCATACTTTTCTTATATCTATATATAATATAATCTTGATAGGTTACATAGAATTATGACAAATAGGTTTTTAAACACAATTTCTCAATCCTAATGCCAAATCTATAACTTCTAATTGGTCCATGTCAAATCCAAAATTCTCATTCCTATGAGGCATGCCATGTGGCTTATCTCAAAATGTTCCAACACTCCTCATTCAATCTCAAAGTAAGTTACAAATGTTACAAAAATTTTGTAACACCACACCTCTTTTATTCAATATTCTAATGAGTTTAAGAAAACCACAAAAACTCTTTTTATATTGCAATGCCAGATTACATCAATAAAAATAGTGTAATCTCATATGACAACCGAAATTTTGATGACGTATCTCAAAAAAAATATAATTATGTTTGATTAGATCAGATAATAACACATGGCTAAAACCGGAAATTCTGATGTTTAAAATCAATTTTAGATATGCTTATAATTGTGTCACGTTACACAATCGTTGATTCTAATTTTTAAAATTCATCAAAATAATCAATTTTATTAAATAATAGTATATCATTTTAATATATAAAAATGTCTAACTTGTATAACATAATTCTGAAAAATATTATACAATCTTGACAAGTAAGCTTTTAACACAACTTTATCTTTTCTATGTGTTAAAATCATGACATTTGATTGGTCCATATTAAATTTGATAAGTTAAATCACCATTTCACCTCCACATGTAACTCTAGAAATTAAGAAAAGCTCCATGTTGCATTTCAAGACCCGTTCCAATTTTAAGTTGATAAATTTGAGTTTTGAACTCCATACAAAAGAAAAATGCAAACTTCCACCCTAAAATTAATTTTGATACGTGTACTAAAATTTGACTTGAAAATAATTATGTATATATAGTAAAATATTCAGAAATTACAATAAATAAAATATAAAAATATATGTTAACTTATATAATAAAAATTACTTCCATAAATTTTATAAAAAAAAATAAAGAGAAGAAAGAACAAATATAAAATTCCACATGTTAAAATACACTACGTAATTTAATAAAAAAAAATATATTTTACAAATTTTTTTTTCAAATAGTCAAATATATTTGTATATATAAAATAATTTTTTCATTTTAAAATTTTATAAACATAAAATCAAATTTAAAAGAAAAATATATTATTAATATATGACTATTTATTTTTATACATAAGTGAATCAATTTAAATTTTCCATAACATGTAAGTTTTGCATTTATAGAATTAGCATACATTAATTACAATGTATTTATCATAAATCTCAATTTTTCAAAATTTAAATTTTACGTTTTAATTATAACATGTATATCTATTAGTTGGTAATTTTAAAAGTTTAAATTATTACAATATTTCTAATATGTTATATATCATTAGATAAAAATGGCCAGAAAATATATTATTAGAAAAGAAAACATCACATATATCTGAATATTATAGAGATAAGTTTACTTTGTCAATATATATAAATATAAATATATTTATATTTATCATCATGCAGACATTTTTATAATTTGAATGCGATCCTTTCAAGAAAATATTCTTATTTGTTTTCTAATAGTTATTATATTACAAAAAGTATAAACATCTTCCTATAGACTACTTTTAAGTTAAGAATAAAATGTTTATGTACTAAGTAATTATATAAATAAGTTTACTATGTCAATATATATATATATATATATATATATATATATATATATATATATATATTCATCATCATGCAAACACTTTTATAAGTTGAATGCGAACATTTCAAGAAAATATTATTATTTGTTTTCAAATAATTTTATATTTAAAAAAGCATAAACATCTTCCTATAGACTTTTAAGTTAAGAATAAAATGTTTATCTAATTTATTATATTTATTTGTTCCAAAACTAAAAAATACATGAATAAATATGATATTATTATCCGTTATTATAACAAGTTAAATAAAGTTGGTGGTAATACTTAAAAAATGCCATTATTTAGAATATTTATTATGATAGTGTCAGTATATTAATGACCATATATGTATATATATTAAATTGAGTATGGTAAGTTAGAATAAATAAACCAAATTAATATCATATTTAATAAAAAATATTAGGATGACATCATTGTATTAATTGATAAATAAGCACTACCTTTAAATATTAAGTTGATCTCAAATAAAAAAGTGCAAATGTACTAAACTTTGGATGACCGAAGTTTTTATGTTAACTAATATATATTTAAATAAATATTATAACTAATATTATGACTTCTTCAGTATATATACTTAAAGAAATCCTTCCAATACACATATGTACTAATTTATCAGATATTATTAGTGTAATTAAGCATATAACAGATCCACGTAGTTACATTGATATTACTAATAATTATAATAACAAATTCTTTAAATTTCAGGATGAAAATAATTTAAAATCAAATAAATATTACTAAGAATAATTATGGCAATGTCAGTATTCTAATGACCATATATATGTATATCGCAATTATGGGATGGTAAATTGGCTAATAATGGAATTAAAACAATAAATATGATTAGGAAAATAAGTTTTTTATATTTGAATATTATAATGTTAGGTTTACTTATAGATATGAAATATATTTATATTTTTCATTATATAAAAACTATTATAAGTTGAATGTAAGATTCTTACAGAAAAAATATTCTTATCCGTTTTTAAATATAATAATATGAAAAAAAAACTGTAAACATCTTCCCATATACTTTCACTTTGGACTAGAACACTTATGTGCTAATTTATCATATATTATTGGTTACACAACTACTCATAGATGAATCAATATATATATATATATATATATATATATATATATATATATATAACAATTTTTATAACAAATTCTAATGTTGTTGATGATAATAACTTTAACAAAAAAATTTAAAATAATACCATTATTAAGAATAATATTACGGTTGTGTCAATATATTAATGATTACATTTACATATATACATCACGGTGAATTACTATTCAATGTGTCTATACTTACAATAAAACACGTTTATTTATGTTAACATTAAAGCTATACTAGCTAATACGCCATGGCAAAAAAAATAAAATAAAATAAACTAGCTGTTATATTTTAATTTAGTTATAGCTTAATTTTAATTTAATTATTATACTATTAAATTTGTATTTATTAATTAAATATAATAGATATTAGTTGGACTAACATATGTACCTATATTTTATATGTTTTAAAACTAATAGATAAAATTGTGATATATTAATCCAAGTTTTAATAACGTTTTATATCTTATTATTAAATTATCAAATTTTAATTGATTCATTTTTAATTTATTATTTTAACTTATATGTGACCAGACATGTGTATGATATTCGATTAAAATAGAATTAGATAAGTTAAAGTATTATTTCACACCTAAAATGTTTGTACTAGAGTTTTATTTTTTTATTATTTCAAATAATAAAGACCAATTAATTAATTATTTATATCAGATGTATATTTCATAATATCAAACAATTATATAAATTAACTTTCTTACCGCGCAAAGCGCGGGTTAACTATCTAGTATATATATAAAGAGAATGCATTTATGGAAACAAAAAAGAAGCATTTTACTTAATAACATTGTACTTAAAATGAAAAATAGTAGCTGAAGCAACATACTGCTTTTATTTAATTGAAATTAACTGATAAACTTAATTAAAAATCTAACATTGCCTACCTAATTAATATTAAATAAATGTCCTACAAATTTGAAAAATACTTAAGAACTATCTTGCTCGTAATGCTCAACTTTTACGGGTCACCCATCCGAATCCTGAAAGAGTCCCAACTAGGGAAATGAAATCTACAATCCTTATGTAAACCCCGTGAGATATCAGGATCAAAACCTTTTGGAAGACCCTAAAAAATTTGTGGGAAATCTTCATTTTGTCCTTCATATTTAAACTGCAATAAATCGATTGGACTCGTTTTACTACTGATGTTCACTTTTTCATCTTTCCCTAACACTTCCACTAGAATGTTCTTCATCTGAACCATGAATCTTCGTCTTTCTAGCAATTTTCTGTTTTCCAAATTTTCTTTGCTTCAATCCTCTTGTCATGTGTGCATGTTTTGCACGCATCTTAGTCGTCGGCATGGAATCTCATCTTTAAATTTTTTAATATCCAAAGCAGAGATCATTTCATATATTTTTTTCCAACTTACTGGCATATCCTTCATCAGTTTGCGTTGCCTTGTAATTGAGAATTGTCTCAGCTGATTCTAATTTTACATGCCTCGATGCTTTGCGGAAGACTCTTTCTTACTGGCACACTGACAATTCTTTTCCTTGCTCCTTTTGTCCATCTTTCTATAATCAAGCAAGTTGGAATCTTTTTAAGTTGTTCACACTTAATTACATGAAAGATATGTGAACAAGGTAACTAAACTGTTTTGAAGTAGCAACATTCACATTCGATAACCATGCCCTTGGGTGAGTATTCCACGCTCCATGACTTCCCCGATGTATAATGTCCTACTTGATAAAGTCGTCCACCACTTTTTAGCTCTCTTTTTTCGCTCGTGTTGAGCCCAATAGTTGTATGAATATTTTTCACAATCTTAGCCATGGACTCTATTGTAAAGATAGAATAACCATGTCGCTCAACTTTAGCTAGTCCAGTTACACAAACTGGCTTACCATAGTTGTTATGAAATGCAGTGATTGCTTCTTTTTGTCTCTCGTCATCTACCAAGACGTCGAGATAACCAATTAATTCTCTCAAACACATTTTTCCACGTGTACCACTTTTAACCTTTGCATTCAATTGTGCATGGATAGGGTTAATTGCGGTATCTATCTTATACACTTCATGCAACACCCATAAGAGATTCCTAATATAACACAATCTACGTAAGTACTATGTACACTAACTGCAAAATAAGTAATTCATTATAAATGTATTAACGAAAATTATTTTTTATTCTTTAGGTCTTAACATCCAAGCACCGTTTGCTTCTGATGGCATCCCTGATTCTCCGGAGTCAAAATGAAAAACGTGATAAAGTTATGAAAGCAGCATGTGACATGTTAATTTAAAATATTTTAGTACAAACATGACATTTATATATTGTTTCGTACAAGATAAAAATACTTATTTCGTTCTAAGTGTATTTGTTTTGGCGCATATTTGTTATATGAATTACTTATAATTAATATTTTTATTAGTTTTTATTGGTCTCGTAAAGAGACAACAAATAAGTCTAAATTGGTTTATTTGTTACTCGCAATATAAAACGAAACTTAAAATTTTATAATTAAAATTGCACGAGCGGAGGACATGTTATTTTTCTTAAATATATAAAAACCTAATTAAAGTAGTACTCTATTTGTTTTTGAAATTGTTTACGATATACAATGATAACATATACAAAAATAAATTAAATTCATCAACAATAAAATATTTTAAGTATTATCGGAAAAAAATGTGTATTTAATGCTATATTTAGTTTGGAAAAAAAAACTATATTTATGTGTGTTTAAGTTTAGATATATATTTTGGCCAAAAAAAAGTTTATATATATATAATAAGAGTACTAAAATTATTTATCATATAAAATTGTAATACTATAAAAAAAATTGGGTAACTTGTTTTTATTGTTAAGGATTTAAATAATATTTATACAAAAGTAAATAATAAAATATTAATATATATAGTTGAGTAACCTGCAACTTATTGGATAGGTAATTTGTTTTTTTATTTATATTTAATAGTTTAAGACAATTATAACCGTTGTAAAATATTACTATTTTAAGAAGGCGGGACAATTTCGCTGCGGCACCGAAGTGGCTCCCGATAATTAATGTATCAATCAATTATAAAAAAAGAATAGTTGACAAGAAAATCTTATAATTGAGAGTAATTTTTGGGCTAACGAAAGGGCCTCAACCAATTATTTGAGCCTAAGGCCTCAACCAATTATTTGGGACCAAGACCTCAATCAATTGGAAAGCCCAATTATGCTTGTATTGTTGGGCCGTTTCGCGGGAAAATCCATGATAAAATAGTCACACTCTCTCCGTAGTGAGTGGTGGTGGCGGCGGCGGTTATCATTATGGCCATGGCGGGTAACCAGAGCTTGATCTTCTCGTACGGCACGCTCAAACGAGGCTTTGCCAACCACTCGCTCATGCAGGAAATGATCAGCGCCGGAGATGCCGTCTACCTCGGTTGCTACGCCACCAATCTCTCTTTCCCCCTCGTCTGCGGCCCATATGGCATCCCTTTCCTCATCAACCTCCCCGGCCAGGGGCACCGCATCTCCGGGGAGCTCTTCTCAGTATCTCCTCGTGGTCTCTGCCGCCTCGATGAGCTCGAAGGCACCACCCGCGGCTACTACGAGCGGTTCCCTATCCAGGTCCGCTGTATTGAGAAAGCCGCAGAATCGGAACAGAACGATGCTCTGATCGTCCCGGCGGAGGCATATTTCGCCCATCGGAGTTACGCGGAGGGCATGTGGAGGAGGAAGGAGAGGGTGGCCTTGAGCGAGTATACGGAGAGCCATGTTAAGGAGTACGTGAAGCGATCGGATCGGCCGAAGAACTGGAGCTTCATTGAGGGAATCAAAGCGTTCGCTGGGTCGTCTAATTGAGGGAAAATGCCGGCTGATTTCTTCCGAACGAAATTGCTCTCAAATGGAAGGTAAGACTAATTACTGTTTTCTGCATTCTGAATGTGATTGCTGATTGATTTGCCGTAAATTTTTAGGGTTCATGTTGATGTTGTGAAGAATGTGTGTTCATCAGTGACCTAGGCGTTGATTTAATCAAAACTTGGCCAATTTATTTGGTGTGTTGAATAAAACTCTGAGTTTAGCTTCGTAATGCAATGAATGGCAAATCCACGTTCGATCCATTCTTCAATTCTGTGAATTGCAGTGAATCAATGGCAACGAAGCAGCAAAGAGATGCTACGATGAAGATAATTGTGCACTCTTTTTTGAACAAGATCCTTAATTGATTTGGTTCTGATCTACATACTGAATTGGATTACCAATACTTTACTGAATGATCGAAGATGAACCTAATCAATCCGACTGATTGCAAATTTCAAGTTTACTTTTGGGTTTAGCTACCTTTAGCAGAAACCGAACTTGCCAGTAGAATTGATGATTTGAAATCTTGATCTAAATCATGCCATTTTTTGTATGTCTCTTTAGCTTGCATCTGTCTCTAACTCTATGCTGCTGCCTTATTTCATAGTTAATATCAGTAACAATCTAGCCTAAAAACTCGAGCTTCTTAGCAATTATGTGGCTGTAATACTATATATATAGATACTTCATTCATCATCTGGAGATTTAAATGTTATTGCAAAGATTCAAACCTAGACTATATTACAGTACAATGCTGTGGAGGTTCTAATTGCAATCCAACATTAAGGTTACTGATCCCGTTGATTGGGGTTGATCCTTCGTAATGTATATTTGGCCTGAACAATTTAATCAAAAACACTTTTTAATTACATTAATCAATATTTGAGGACATGGAGGAAGTGTGTATTTATGTTTTTTTTAGTTGGATACAATACGATATGTAACTGTAGATTGTCTATTGTGGCCCTATTTATAAATAAGTGGTGGTTGAAAAAGAAACCACTTACCTAACACAGGCAAAGTGATGATATTGGAGATACGGCCCCGCGAGAGACTTTTGGTTGAAGCATTTGGCTTTTGTGGTCATGACTGAACAATTATTTCAAGCATGCGCTGAAACTGTGACTGCATCCTTACAACAAACCCTAAAATTTCCTGTTTACTATGAACAACTAATAATTTTTCCAGCAGCTACTGATTTTCATTTTTCATAGAAAATGAATGGGTTAGTAGTAGTGACATAAACTCATCCCGCTATGTAATGTTCTGGCTTTTTTTTGTCACAGTTTTAGTTTTTTCAGACATGACTTAGTAAATAATCAGCAGCAACAGCAACCTAATATAATTAAGAGATCAGCTCATTAAGTTCAATTCTACTCATCTGCTATATGCCTAACACACACGTGAACAATCATGTAGCTGATCGTATCTTATGTCGAATATGATATACCGTACGTTGATCCAGAATCTATCAGAATTGGGCCATGATGTTTAGGGTTAATATTTCAGGATCGGACAAGTATCCGGAATTTGTAGGGTCCAACATCAACATGTACTTTGGGTTTCAACAGTGCAACATGGTGAACTTTAGGGCTAATAACCGAATCCCTAATAAATTTTTGATTAAATTATAAATTACTATCTAAATTTTAATTTTTCTGAAAAAATTGACTATATGAAATTTCAATTTACGAAAAATTGATTTATCTGTTATATTTTTGTTGTTAATTTTGAACAAATTTAAGCATATGCAAGCCATATGAGGGTTAGAAATAAGACGTACGTACGCCTTAACCAATTAGCCCATAAGCTCGAACTTGTGAGTGGAGGCCTTCGGTATACTCTTATTCATACTCTAACACCCTTCCTTAAACATATATTTTTTTAACATCGGTTTACACCCGAACCATCGGCTCTGATACCACTTGTTAGAAATAAGACGTACGCCTTAACCAATTAGCACATAAGCTCAAACTTGTGAGTGGAGGCCTTCGGTTTAGTAGAAAATGTGACCCGGACGTGGACTTAAGAAAGGTTGATGACGGGAAGACTTGCACGTAGTGTAAACACGTAGAGATACGCGCGTTGCGGGGAGAGAATCCGGACCACACCGAATTGTGGAGACAATCCGGTGAGGTCCGGATTGTCCCAGCAATCCGGACCGGTCTGGATTGTCTCAACAATCCAGACTAGTCCGGATTGTAGCGACAATCCGGGCGAGTCCTGGTCCGAAACGGGTACATGTGCATTTCAGACCGTTTTAACTCGTGGGTAGATATTTTAAGAGCCGTTAGTGGGTTTGACGTGTAAACGAAGTCCAAATATAAAACGAACCCGAATCGGGCGTATATCCATCATTTGCCCCCGGGTCAAGTAATGGCCCGATTATCGCTTGACTCTATTTTAGGATAGGATAGACGTCCGATTTAGGTTCGGGAGTTACCTCATAAAGGACTTACTGTCTGTCGGCGCGTGTGCCTCAATGTCGTGTTTTCCTTCCTTTGCTTGATGAAGGAGAACGAATGGTTAGTGCAATGAGTATACATGTATAACATATATATATATATGTAACAATGTAAGTGTATGTACGTAACATGGGCGTAAATGCTTACATGTGTACGAACATGGAGTACGCTCGTACGTAAGTAGACGTGCGACATGCACTGACATGAGAATAGTGATGTAAAAATGGGAATGCACATACAATGACATGAGTCCAAGTATATATTTAACGGGGTTGCAACAATAAACACGTGTCATGTATATGTAAGCATGTGGCTGTATGCAAGAATATGTAAGCATGTATATATGCTAAAGACTCATGAAAATGAGTTAGAAAAATAAAGAGAGGTGTCATCTTTAACTAAGACCATTAGATGATAACATAGTCATCAGAGGGTGGTAATAAAAGATGGAGATGTAAACCCTTTTCCTCACATTATATAAAAGAGTGTGTGTATTCATCTCCCCATACTTAGTCTCCACACCAAAACTAGTCTCTTCCCCTTTTCTTGATGAGTAAGCTACTTGGAGGCCAAGTTACTTGACCCCCAAGAATTCCGACCGGCCACCCATATCCCACGGCAGTTGTGCCATCTCAGGCGAGAGGAGACGGCGGCGGCGACAGAGAGGAGCAGGCGACGGCGGACGGAGCGAACTTCGGCAAGGGCGGCGGCGGGTTGCTTTCACGGCGGCGGCAACCTTGTTTCGACGGTGAGATTTCCGGGGTCGATTGGGAACCATTTTCAGGCATGGTGATGTCCTTGGCTATCTCAATTTTGCCAATCTTTATTTTGGATGAGACTTGATTTTCCATGCCCACCAAGTGTTTGATGAAATTCCCAGCACATATTAACATAGTGTAGAAAGCATAAAAATGGCTAAGTGTTTAGCACTATTATATGTAAGAGTAACGGATGTTACTTCCCTTATCGATTGTAATGGTTGATCGATTAAGACCCTGCCATGTATGGAGTGTCGAGTTGATTGTTTGTTGATCAAGGTCAATGATGTTGGCCTTTGTATGTATTACACTTGCTAGCATGATAGTGCTTGTAGTAGTAATTGAGTCTTGTACCTCTTTTACTGAGTATGCGGATATGCATGTATAACCTGCAACCATTAAATGATATATGTATATAGGTGTTAGTGCTACAATTATATCTGCACTTTTACCCTGATTAGTTGTGTCGGGCCGAGTAGGCACGTGTAGGGCCGCGTAGGCACATGTAGACTGTATAAGTGTCGGGACGAGGCCCTTACTGACATAGAGTTGCCCTCGTATAGAGGATGTTCGCTATGTAGTAATTGTGAACTTATAAGTCCGTAGGTGTGGAGTTACTCTCGTATAGAGGATGTTCGCTATGTAGTAATTGTGAACTTATAAGTCCGTAGGTATGGAGTTGCCCCCGTATAGAGGATGTTCGCCGCACAGTAGTTAGTAATTTGACGGTTATGCGCACACTTGCAAAATGGATTGTTGTTTTGCGACTGCCGGTCTTGTAGCACGAATACTGCGGAGTAGTTTGTCAACTTAGGACGTCATTGCTGGCGCATCCATCGTTGGGGTTACCTTCTCGACTTGCGGGCTTCACCAGAATGAGTAAGTTTTTTATTCCCACCCCTGGAGTTACGTATTGTCTGGAATCCGATTCTGATTCCGAATCGTATTCCTTGGCATCCCACAAGTATCTGAGGATGGTGTAGACTCTTTTTCTGAGTTGGAGTCAGGCTCGGAACCGGAACTTATGTTTCAGACCTTTTTCGGCAATCAATTACGTCGTACGGAGTATCAGCGTCCTGTGGAGCAGTCTGGACTTTGCCCACTTGTAGAGGCAACGTTTCCCTTTGATGTACTCCTTGATGTTTTTCGGGGTGAGTCTACTGTGCCCCTCTGAGATGGTGGCGGTGTACACAGCTCAGATACGTGAAGGGTTGCGCTTCCCTTACTGTCGCGACTTGGTCAGATTGTGTCGTTACTACAGAATTTCTCCTATTGACCTTTCGCCTGTCGGGATATGATAATGGGTTTGATTTCGCTAGCTGTGCCACCAGCAGTCATGGCGTTATTCAACTCTACTTTCCGATGCTTCTTTCATCTTCGGCGTCAGGACGCATCCGACCTATCTCCATATCCATTCCCTTGCCTTCATTGAGAGATCGAGGTTTTACGAGCCTCGGCTTGGGAGAGGTCAAGTGGGATGCTGCACTTCACTTTGTGACTATTGCTGACCGCTCAGATAGTCACTGGAGGAATCATTATTTCTTTGCCAATGATGTTGGAGTGACTTGGCCGGTTGCGCATGTTACTCAAACTGACTCCGTGCCTACATATTCTGAGTTTTCTGATTCAGACAAAGAGGCCATGAAGCTGGTATATCGGGCTCACAAAGCGCGCGCCTTGTCTCGTGCGTCGGAACGGGAGCTGCGAGAGGCTGGAATTCGCGTAACTCCTTCGGGAGGTCCTTCGGTATGTTATGAACCTTTATAACTTATATCATGTTGTGATGCAGGTTGGTTTCATAGCAAAACCTCGCGCTTGCAGGCGGGTCTTCATGGGAACGCTGCTGCCCCTGAGCGAGGTGTTCCTTCTGCTATCTCGGCTGCGCTCCGAGCCTTGAAATCTGGGCGAGGGAAGGGATCTATGAGTAAGTTGTCTTCTTGTAACTTCGTTCTTCCTTATTGATGTCGAGTATTATTGTTCTTATCTTGATTTGATCTTGTTTGCAGGCCGCTCTCCCAACGTGACTGGTCGCGTTGTTGCTATTGTCGACACTCCGCCCCGACCCATGACGAAAAAGGGCCGACTCCGAGGTACGTCCCTCGAGCGAACCCAAGCGATCAAAGTCCACCAGTGGCGAGCTGTTGAGGACTCCTTCCCGTGATAAAGGGAAGGACATTGAGGGTCAAGCTCGCACGCCTACCTTTTCTGTCCCCCAGTCGACGGACCGGACCTTGGAGGAGGAGTCCCCTCGTGAAGGTGTGTAACTCGCTTTCTATTTTTTGCTACACTTGTGTTATTTTGCATTTATTGTTTATCTGTTTGTGTGTTAATAGGTGATGCGCCTCCTGCTGGGCTAACCTGTGTTGATTTGATTCGTCCCCTCGGGTGTGATATTGTTGGGGATGAGTGGGCACCCTTTGCTGCTGGGGGGGCCCCGATTTGCTAAGGAGGCCAGTTTGAGCACTCCCGAGGTGGGAGTGCGTGTGCTCCAGCGGATTTTTCATCCTGGCGATCAGAGGATTCGTCCGAGCGAGTCGGAGGACGCGCGCGCCTATGCTGAGGGCGCGCTGACACGTCTTGCACCCGTGAGTGTTCCTCCTTACTCTTTTAAAACTTGTATGCATATCTACATTGTTGTTACAACTTGTTTCTTGTTGGATGCTGTATTGCACTCTAGGTTGCTGCCGATGTGGTGAACATTTTCTCCTTCGTGATTGAACTCACCGAGGAGAAGAAGGGTCTTCAGGAGAAATGCAACGTGGTCTGTCGCGAGCTCGCTAGCGTGAAGGAGAAGGTGTGCTTCCTTGATGCAAAGGTTGTTGATCTAGAGGCGGGTGTCTCTATTCGCCAGACTCGAGTTGCTACTCTCGAGTCTGAGATTTCTGCCCTTCATAGGAAGGTTGTTGATGATGGCGAGGCGCAAGCTCTTGCCCTGCAGGCTGTGCGGGAGAGCGCATATAAAGAAAGGAAGGAGGTCGCCCTTGCAGAGTATAAGGGTTCGCAGTCATTTCGCGATGATGTTCGTGCAGGTGCCGATGACCTGATGTATGACTTTTCGGAAGACTTTATCGAGAAGGTATACAACTTTGCCACCGACTTTCCCTTTGATCAGCTGGGTATATTTGCTGAGTTTTCCACTGGTCATGTGGCGGCACTACGCCTCCTAGATGTGGCTGCTCCTCGCATTGATGTGGTGTTTGATGCTGACGGGGATGTCAACGTTGTTGTGGAGTCCATTTTTCAGGAAGAAGTTATGGCTGAGCCATCTGGAGGTGTTGATGTACCTGACGTGGCCTCAGGTTGATTGTCTTTGGTTTTTCAGACTTTTGTACATAGTTTTTGCTCCCTGTGTTGTGTTGAGGTTATGTTTGGGTGTTGTCCCCTTGAACCTTTTATCTTTATGCTTGTTGCTTGACGTTGTCGTATAGATCTACAATGGCTGTTTTAGTAATGCATGATAACTTATTAGGAATATCTCATACATTTTGTTATCGCGTTTTTCCATATGGTTTAGACTATAGAATTGAGACTCGTCCTTTGATTGGATGTAGTATCATATCCGTAGTTGTGGTAAGGAGACATAAGTCCCTGTGTTGCGCACCCCTCTTGGTTGTCCCAAGGCATGGTGTAGTATACATGTATGAGTTGAATAGATGAGTAGTATGCTTGCCGTATTTCTTGGTTAGTAACACGCAAGACTTTGAACCGGTACTTTCCATTTATGGTTAGTAATGAGCAAGACCCTTCACCCGGTACTTGGCATTTGTGGTTAGTAATGCGCAAGACCCTTACTCACACGTAGAAATGTAGTGTCGGTGAGGCAGGACTTTAGTTTTTACGGTCTATTAGTCCACTTTAAGGTGACGTTGTGACAAGACGCTACTTGTTGGTTTGGTGCGTTTTTCCATCCTTAAGTTGGGAACACCCTGCATAACGTTGTTGCAAAGTGTTCCGCTGGCTAATCCATGTACTTACTCCGCGATGCTAGTGTGCCTCCACTTGGTTATTCCAAGGGGCAAAACAAAGGTCGTGCAATACACCTTGTAGTTTTTACCGTCTTTTGGGCCATTCCAACGCGACGTTGTGGCAAGACACGACTTGCTAATTTGAGCGTGTTTTATTTTTCGCTTTTTGGGCATCTCCGCTGTAACGTTGTTGCAAGGCGTTCCGCTGGCTAATCCATGTACTTACTTTGCGATGCTACTACGCCTATTCCCGGTTATTCCAAGGGGATGTACAAGATCGTGTTATACGACTTGCAATTTTTACCGTCTCTTGGTCCATTCCAAGGCGACGTTGTGGCAAGACAAGACTTTCTAATTTGAATGTGTTTTATGTCCGCTACTTGGGCACCCCTATTGTAGCGTTGTGGCAAGATGTTCCTTGGCTATTCCTATACTTACCTTGCGATTATACTACACCTCTACTTGGTTACTCCAAGGGACTGTACAAGATCGCGTTATGCGTCTTGCAGTTTTTTCCGTCTCTTGGTCCATTCCAAGGCGACGTTGTGGTAAGACACGACTTGCTAATTTGTATGTGTTTTGTTTCCTTTATTTGTTTACATCCAAGATAACTTTTTACAAGACTCAACTTGTAGATTTGGTGAGTTTTTCGATGCATTGCGTATAGCGATGATCTCAGGATACGCTCCTGCCGGCGTAGAAGGGTGCTTAGTAATGAACGCTACTTGTCTTGATAGTACAAAGTATGTTCTCATGAGGTTGCCCTCGTATAGAGGATGTTGCGCCATGTAGTGTGGGGTTGTCCTCGGAAAGAGGATCGCACGCCCGGGTGTTTAGTAATCTCTACTTGGCTTAATAGTCCGCAGTAAGATGGCATGGGTTGCCCTCGTATAGAGAATGTCGCACCATATTTCATGGGGTTGCCCTCGTATAGAGGATGTCGCGCCATGTAGTAGTTGACCGCCTCTTGTTTTAAAAACCCAAGGAATGGCCGTTGTAATCATGGGGTTGCCCCCGAGTTGGTGATGTCACGCCATGTTACTGATAGATAATCCTTGGTGAAATTTTCAGGATGTAATATGTTGTTGTCATTGTTTAGATTAGACATAACAGATGTCGAGAGAGAGAGAGAGAGAGAGAGAGAGAGAGAGAGAGAGAGAGAGAGAGAGAGAGAGAGAGAGAGAGAGAGAGAGAGAGAGAGAGCGTATTGATTGCTCGTTGTTGACGTGTTGGTGGCGTATAATATAGGCTGTTTGTTGTGTTTAGCGTAATAGCTTGTATTGCTGATGCAAGTTATATGCACAGAGTCCACTACTTGGTGTACTTCCAGAGTAGGGAGTATATGAGAGTAATGTACCTACTAGAATACATTAATTTCATTAGATTGTTGTGCTGTTTACAAAGTTTTAAATAATTAGAGTTATTAAATCTCCTTAAAGTAATGCATATAATAAGCAGAATAAAAGAGCTTGATACGAAGGCTCTTTAGTTATGAAGGTGGTGTGTTCCAGCGTGGAACTTTTTCAAGTGTCACCCGCTGAATGTGTTTGTGGATATGTTGCTATCTGCATCCTCCAAGCGATACGCGTTGGTATATGGTACCGATGCTATCTTGTATGGTCCCTCCCACTTTGGCGATAGCTTGTTGTGTTGATCAAGGTGTGAGAATTCATTCTTTCTCCATACCATCTCGCCTACATGGAATTGTCTTCATTTGACTTTTTAGTTGTAGTATCTTGATGTGATTAAGCGCATCCTTGCTTCGAACTCCTCTGATTTCCATCGCTTCTCGTAAGCTAAGTCTAGATCCAGACGTCTTTCTTCGTCGTTTATATGAGTATCGTAATGAGTTGTTCGGTAAGATGAGACGACTATCTCTACCGGTACGACTACCTATGTTTCGTATACCATGCTGAATGGTGTTTCTCCCGTTGTTCATTTGGGCGTTGTGCACACCTCCCATATGACGCTGCCGAGTTCCTCAACCCATCCTCCCTTTAGTGCATGGAATCTTTTCTTGAGTCCATCGAGGATGATCTTGTTTGCTGACTCCACTTGACCATTAGTCTGTTCATGGTGCACTGACGCGAAACGATGATCTATGTTCAGGCTTTCGCAGTAGGTTTTTAGTCTACCACTTTTGAATTGCGGACCATTGTCACTTATGAGTACCTTTGGGATACCGTATCGAGCGACGATGTGGTTTCGGATGAAATCTATGATTTGGGCATTCGTCGTTCTTTCTAAGGCCTTGGCTTCTACCCAATTGGAGTCGATAGCTACCAATATGTATTTGGTTTCCCCTTGGACCATGGGAGGGGACCTACTAGATCGATACCCCATTGTGCGAAAGGCTATGAGCTCGCGATTGGGCTTAGTTCTACAGATGGTGCTGTGAAGCTTCTTGAATATTGTTGGCAAGAGTCATACTCAGTGACCATGTGTGTTGCTTCGCTTTTCATAGATGGCCAATAGTATCCCAGATGTAAGGCTTTACGGATTATGGACCTTGCCCCCTCATGACAAGCTTCTTGTCCTTCGTGTAGCCCCTTCAACACCTTCTGCGTTTCTGGGTATGCGATGCATTTTAAGTAGGGGGTTAAGAAACCCTTCTTGTACAACTAGCCTTCTATGATCGCGTAGTTGACAACGACCCTTTGTATTTTGTTTGCCTGTGTCTTATCCTCAGGCAGCGTACCATTTGTGAGGTACGCTTGGATTGGTGTCATCCATGTCGGCGTTGAGTCGATGGTTAATACCTCAAAATGGTCGATCACCGGCAACACTCTGTGTTCGACAAAGTGTGTTTCTTTACCTTGTTCGTTGCTTTGTGCGAACTTTCTTAAAGCATATGCCTCTTGATTTTTATCTCTCGGACCGACGTTATGTCGAAGGTCTCGAAACTATCGGCGAGCTCCTTTGCTTGTTTTAAGTACTTACGCATGTCTTCAGACTTTGCCATGTAGTAACCCTTTACTTGATTGACGACAAGCTGTGAGTCGCACTTTACCCGTAGGTGTTTGACACCTACACCTTTGGCAATCCTTAAGCCTGTTATCAAGACTTCATACTCGAATTCATTGTTTGTTGCTCTAAACACTAAGGTTAGAGCATATTTCAAAGGATCTGACCCGTTTGGTGGTATTAGGAGGAGTCCTGCTCCCGATCCTCCTACGTTTGACGACCCATCTGTGTACATCTCCCATACGCCAGTGGGCTCTGTGGTCCACAGAGCATCTTCCTGAGTTGTTACATCAGGCGTGATTCTTGTGAATTCCGCGATGAAATCAGCTAAGACTTGTCCTTTGATTGCAGCTCGTGGGGCAAAGTGGATGCGGAACTCGCTTAACTCGACTGACCATTTTGTCAACTTTCCTGACATGTTCGGTTTTGCCAATATGTGTTTCAGCGACTGATCGTGATTACCGTTATTTCATGTGCGTGGAAGTACGGTCTCAGCTTTCTTGCCGCAATGATGAGGGCATACAAGTGTTTCTCTATTGGCATGTAGTTCACCTCATACTTTGCAAGGTCTTGTTGACGTAGTATACTGGTAGTTGAGTGTTGCCCTTTTGTCTTACGAGCACTGATTTGACTGCAGTGTTGCTCACTGATATGTAGAGGTAAATAGGCTCTCCTTGCACTGGTTTTGCTAATGCTGGTAGTTTTCGCATGTGTTGCTTTAACTGTTGGAAAGCCTCTTCGCACAATGGCGTCCATTCAGATTTCTTGTTGGCACGCACGACTTCGAAGAAAGAGAGTGCTTTATCGCCGATCTTTGCCAGGAATCTGTTCAAGGCTACTAAACGACCGTTTAGCTGTTGCACCTCCTTATGTTTTGTAGGAGATGCCATCTCTTCAATTGCCTTCACTTTTTCCCGGTTTGCCTCTATTCCTCTTTGGCTAACCATAAATCCAAGTATCTTCCCTGATTGTACATCAAAAGCGCACTTTGCTGGGTTCAGGTGAACTTGGAATTGGCGCATCCTTTGGAATGTCGCGCAAGTCATCAACGTGGTTGTATCTCTTTGCTGAATTTACTACCATGTCGTCGACGTATACTTCCATCGTCTTCCCAATCAAGTCTCCAAATATTATGTTTACCATCCGTTGATACGTTGCACCCGCGTTGATTAGACCAAACGAAATTACATTATAGTTGTATATGTCGCTGTCAGCATAGAATGCTGTGTGCGGTGCGTTCTCTGGGAACATTGGGATTTGATTATACCCGGAGTATGCATCCATTATAGTCAACAATTCATGGCCTGCAGTGGAATCAACCAGTTGGTCAATTCTTGGTAAAGGATATGAATCCTTGGGGCATGCATTGTTGAGGTCTCTATAGTCAATGCAAATCTTCAACTTACCACTAGGCTTTGGTACCAATACTGGGTTTGCGACCCATGTTTGGAACCTTGCATCCTCAATGAAACCCGCTTCTAAAAGCTTTCCTACTTCCTATCGGAGAGCTACCTTTTTGTTTCCATCGAGTGGTCGTAGTTTTTGTGCGATAGCTCGACCTCCTGTGTTAATGTTGAGCTTATGAGAGATTACATCTGGGCTTATCCCAGGCATGTCGCTCGGGGACCATGCGAATAGGTCTTTGTACTCCATGAAGAGTGCTGTGATCTCTATCACTTCGTCTTCTGACAATGACGCGCCTATTCGGATCATCTGACCTAGCTCGTCTATCTTTACTTCTCGTAATTATTCCAATGGAGTTGGTCGAGCGCGCTCTTTTCTAGGGTCCTCATCGATGGAAGGGATGTCATTGTCATCTTCCTTGACGTTATGTAGGAGTGCTGTGCTGTAGCTATCATTTGACAGCTGTTGGTCTCCTTTAACTTCCCCAACTCTCGATGTCGTTGGGAATTTCATCTTTTGGTCTGCTGTTGAAGCTATTATACACCATGCATTCATAGTTGTATACCCTAGAATTCCGTTGATGTGTCTAACTTTTCCACTACTAAGAATGGTACCTCCAAGCGCAGTTGTTTATCACCAGTCCCTAGAGTGACTGGTAATTTGACTGTTCCCACTGGATACTTGGTGTCACCCATAAGCCCACTAGTGGTGAGTGCACTTACTTAATGCTCTTTTTCCTTCCCAAGGCGAGGACCATCTCTTTGGTCAGTATGCTGGGAGAGCTTACTCCATCTACCAATATGCGCTTGATGTCCATGTTGTCTACTTCCATGGTTATGACTAGAGCATCCTCGTGTGGGTACACTATATGCTCCTTGTCTTTTGTTGAGACGTATATGACGTCTTCCATTGGTTCGTCATCATGCTGGTATTCTTCAGCCTGTTGTACTTTCTGGGACGCGTATGCATCCCTTGCATAATATGTTTCGCCCCCAGCTCCAAAACCACCATGTATGACGTATGTATTCGCCATTTAGCTGCTGCTGGTTAGCGTATGCTTGTTTGTTCGAATCTTGCGGACGGCGCCAAAATGTTGGGACCTGACTCGAGTGTAGTGTCAGGTCCTGGTAATGTTGCGTGATCTGTTCTTCGGGTTTTCGAAGTCCACGGGGTAGTCCGCGCACACTTCGTCCAGCACCTGCACAAGGGGCAGTATCGACACCACGAGGGGGGGGGGATGGTGTGCGATGAACCCTCTCCGATGCCTAAATTAGAATCCTAGAGAGATAAAGCTAGAGAGAAGTGAGAGCTTCCTAGCCAACTTGAATTATGAAATGGGTGGCAGAGATTCCTATACATAGGGAACCTTGGACTCAAACCCGGTTTTGAGCGGTCCGACTCGGGTTTAGTAGAAAATGTGAACCGGACGTGGACTTAAGCAAGATTGACGACGGGAAGACTCACATGTAGTGTAAACACGTAGGGATACGCGCGTCGCGGGGTCACAATTCGGACCACACCGAATTGTGGAGACAATCCGGACGAGTCCCGGTCCGAAACGGGTACGTGCGCGTTTCAGACCATTTTAACTCGCGGGTAGATATTTTAAGAGGCGTTAGTGAATTTGACGTGTAAACGAAGTCCGAATATAAAACGAACTCGAATCGGGCGTATACTTATCAGTGTGTATCCATGATGAATTTCAGTGAAATAATTTTGATGCTTAATTGGAAATCATCGTAATTCGCTGTAATATGCAATTTGTTCAGTTTATTACCGGACTTATTTTAACTACATATTAAAAAACTTCACTTGGCTATCATATGCTTGCTTCTTTATGTATAATTTGATGGAAATCAGAACGGATGTAATAATTTAAAAGATAAAAAAAAAAAAAAATCAAACTTTGAATAGCGATTATTATAATTGCTTCACAAGTTTATATAGACGCAAAGTTACTCCAATTCTTTACCGACAGCCTGCACACTTATACATTCTCTATAACAGAATAATAATTAATTAATGATAAAATTGTCACTAACTCTAATTTGGATAGAAAGTTGACAAAGTGGAGCTTTTGTGTGGAGATAGGAGAGTAACAGATATAGATAGTAGATAGAGCTCTACTCTAAATTTCATTGCTTGGTTGGTTGTATCCCACCCATCATTATGATATATCTTTCTCAAATTTTATTCTTATAATATCACCGCCCCTAATTTGCATTGCACACTTTTAGCCAATCCATATCATCATTCTAGATTAGAACCGAAACCATGGGTGAATGACTAAATTTGGATCGAACCCTTCAGGAACTAGTTAGTATTCTGCAGATCATTAAGTTCATTCGCAATGTTTTAAAAACCTTGAACTGGTAAGTTAACCGATCCGAACCGGATCAAACCGGTTGAATCTGGTTCAATCCAGTTTTAACCACACAATCTCGATTTTTTACGTTATACTAGTTTAATATGATTTCCTGACCGGTTCACGGTCCGATCCGATCAGATCTAACTGTCGGTCGGGTTTTCAAAATAATGTTCATAAGTATACCCCTAATTTGATTTTGGAATGGGTATACACTGTTGAATGTGGAGGACAGCAAAACCCCAATATTGTATCGTTAGGTCGTCTCTATACTCACTAATGGACCATTTTTAGTGGTGGGTGGTCTCTTTTTGCATGTGCTTGAGCTAATATCTTTGCCTAAACGCCCCATTTCCTTCCTTATAAATACCCTCATCACCTAGCATTGTACCTCAACCAACAACACACACACACTCTATAATGGCTACTAATAGAATCTCTTGTGTTGTCTTCTTTGTGTTGCTAGGGTTAGGAATATGTTCTGCAGCTCGAGTCCTCTTCACTGTCTCTGAGGCCGGGCAATATGGTGCCGGTGTGGCCGGGTATGGTGGTGGAGGCGGGGAAGGTGGTGGTGGTGGATATGGAGCTGCAGGGGAGCATGGAGGCCCGGTGTATGCAAGTGGGGGTGGTAGTGGCGCAGGTGGTGGTGCAGGTTATGGTGGAGCTGCAGCCGGAGGCCATGGTGGTGGAGGAGGCGGTGGTAGTGGCGCCGGAGGTGCCTATGGTGCAGGCGGTGAGCATGCATATGGAAGTGGTGGAGGAGAAGGCGGTGGTGCCGGGTATGGAGGGAGTGGATATTCCGGTGGTGGTGGTGGCGGCGGCAGTGGTGGCGGTGGAGGTGCAGCTTATGGATCTGGTGGTGCCGGGGCCTACGGAGGTGGGCAGGGCGGCGGCTCTGGTGGTGGGTACGGCGCTGGTGCCGCCGGAGCTGGTGGGTATGGAGGTGGTGGAGGCAGTGGTGGAGGAGGTGGTGCCGCCGGTGGGGCTCATGCCGGTGGATATGGTTCCGGAGGAGGAGCCGGTGGTGGTGCAGGAGGTGGAGGATATCCCGGAGCAGGTGCTGGAGGTGGTGGTGGCGGCTCTGGTGGTGGTGCTGGTGGCGGATATGCCGGTGGTGCCAGTGCAGGTGGATCCGGCTATGGTGGCGGCGCGGGTGGTGGTGAAGGTGGTGGACATGGAGGTTACAGCCCTTGAGGATGTAAAGTGTAGATCTCCTCAAAACCCTAAATCCATCCAACTAAGAAAAATCTCATCTTGCCATGGAAGAGTAATTAGTTTGGCTATGAAGTAAGATTTTTGGGAAACCCTAATCTATTTCATTATATATTAATCTATTTCATTATATATTATATAATAAGTATTATTCATATGCAAGAAAAAAGTTTACATTTGATGTGTTGTAATGCATGGAACTCACACATTTTATAGTGTATGTATGGATCCAAGTTTGTGAAATAAACATGTTTATTTCTTTATGTCTATCAATCTCTACATTTGATGTGTTGTAATGCATGGAACTCACAAAATCAGATGATTGCGGTAGAGGAGCATATAAAATATTCGCAACTCGATCAACATCATCGTTTATAGGGGTGAGAAATTTCTCACATAATACGATATGCACTAAAAAATTGTGCTTTTATACGTACATATAACACAACGATTATACAATAGTACGAATGCGACTAATTTAATGTATTTTTACACCTTATTCATATTTATGTATTATAATACAACACATACAACGATAAAATAATTTTGTGTTAATAAGTCTGATTTTTAAGTATTTTTTTAACAATTATTGTTTTGTAATTTTTAAAACTTTGGTTGCGTGTTAATGAATAGGAATAGGAATTGCTATTCCCTAATATGTTTGTTTGGTTAGTTAATTAGTGTGGAATTAGGATTCCTAATTGCTAATTTTGATGGAATACCCATTCCTAGCCTAACCCATAGGATTACTTATTCCAAACTTTCTAAATCAAAAATAAAGAAATAAAATCCTATTTTACCCTAATCTAATCTAATATAATCTAATTTAATTAGTATTGGTTAATTTAATTAGCCTAACCTCACGCATTTCTTTCTATTCACGCAGCCTTCTTGTTTTTTTTTTTAACCAGGCAGCCTTCTTCACACTGACGGCTGGTGTGTGGTGCCTGTGACCCTGGTGAGCCCTGGTGCGTCCCGCGAAGTTTAGACTTGAAGTTTGTGTTATGTTATGTTGAGACATAGTAGCAATTTTTTTTTTGGTCATGAGACATGGTAACAGTTGGAGTTTGCCTTATAATACGTTGAGAATTGGTAAATTTGGATTAAGATTTCTGTTACGTTATAAAGATTCCATTGATACAGAGCTAATTCCATAGATATGTTGTAGTTTGTGTATTATATATATATTATAATGTATTATACCATATAAGTAAATCTGAGTAAAAGTGATCAATTTTAATTAAACATGGTATTTTAATTTACAATTCACTATTATATTAGTTATAGATTATTTTACAATATCTAATAAAAGTTTTTTTTTAAATAATAGTTTTTGTAAAAAAAAATATTCATTTAACAAAAAAAAATCAATTTTCGTTTAATAATATATGATTTGTCATTTTCCTGTTTAATAATATTAATTTAATTAATAAAGTAGCAAAAGGGTATATCTGTCAATTATGACTTATTCTATTCCTTTACTATAACATTTTATCAACCAAACACTGGATTTGGAATCCTCATTCCATATTCCTCATATCAACCAAACAACATCATAATAATATTACATATTCCTTATTCCTTATTCCTATTCCTTATTCCTTATTCCTATTCCGCGAACCAAACATGCTGTTAATGTTTTTCCATTTTAAATTAAGGATTTTGAATATGACATTAATTTACTACGTGAAGTTCATTATTTTGCTATTTTCTTAAAGTTTTTGTATGTATATTTAGAACTTACTTATTTACCATAACATGATAACAAAAAATAAAATACATAAAAAATTAGGTGTTGTGTTCGTATATATAAACATAAAACGATAATTGTCACCCTAATTATATATATTTTTTTTTGGTAATTAAAATATTAATCCTATAGTTGATGATAGACTCGAAACAATTAATTGTTTCGTGTCTCCGTCAACTATAAATTTTTTATTAATAATTTAATTATGGAAAAAATATACATAACCATAAAATGATCATTTTGCATTTTTTAAGGCTTGTCAAAACGGGTCGAACCGTGACCCGAAACTCGTGACCCGCGGGTCAAAATGCAGTTAATCTCAATCCGACCCGAACTTTATAACGGGTCAACTCGTAACCCGACCTAGCAGATTACCGGGTCAACTCGTAACCCGTCTGATGGAACAAGCTCGTCAGGGGTTCCGAACTAGGCGGCCTTGCGTCGAGTTCCTATACTCTTCGTGTTTCACGTCTTCTCGACGTTACCGTTGATCTTCTTCCTAGCCGTCTGATTACCTGCAAGAAGGATTGCGCTAGAGGGGGGGTGTGTCTCTGGCAAACCTTCTTCGATACTAAAGTCAGAGCCGGGTTCTAGAAAGATAAAGTAGAGAGAAGGCAGAGCAATGTTGCCAAGTTGTTGAGATGTTGTAAAAATGAAGAATGCCTCCTCCTATTTATAGAGTTTGAGAATTGTACGGGTGGGGCCCGTGTAAAAAGGGTAGTTCCGTAAATAGGTGGAGGACAATTTCGTAAATAAGTGGGGTCCCGAGTGTCGGATACCCGGAGGTTCGGGGTCGGGCGCGGGACGCGTCGACCCCGTGACGCCGGACCGGTCCGGTGTCATTGCACCGGACCCGGTCCGTACTGCTGGTACCATACTGGTCCGGTGCTACCAGATTGGTCCGGTGTTACTGGACTGGTCCGGTACCATTGGTATGGACCAAGTCCGGTACCGGGCCGGTCCGGTACCAATGATACCGGACTAGTCCGGTAACGCGATACCGGACTAGCGGGCGGAAAATTAAGGTCGTAGCCCCTTAATGTGTTCGGGGTCGACGGTACGACCATGTCTAACCTTAATGAGGTCCTGTCGGGTGTATATCCATTATTTTCCCTCCGAGTCAAGCATAGGTTTATCCTCTACTTGACTCTATTTATTATAAGGATTTTACACCCGATTGTATCTCGGCTTTGTTTTTACCTTTTTTCAACGTCGGTGTCGATGTCCGACGGTCATTCCTTCCGTGCTAGGACGTTTGTTATTGTCTGCGTTGATGTCCGACGGTTATTCCTTCCGTGCTAGGAATTTTGTCGATGTATGACCTATATCATCATTGTGCTCATAGACAAAGAGTTTCACGTATGTGAGATTAGCATGTAACGTTGCATATGTAATCATGGGGATGATTGCTGTGCTTGATAATGATATCATGTATAGATGTACGTGATAGTGTAATATGAACAAATGAATGTAATAATTATGAAAAATTTCTAAGTGTTTGTCAACGGTGGTGTTGACGTGTATAGATGCGGTAATGCATAGTTATGAAAAAATTTCTAAGTGTTTTGAAAACACTAGCTATAATGTACATGGATGTATACATGATGTTCATGGGAAAAATTACTATGTGTCTCACGACACTAGTATTGATACTAGGCCTGTCAACGGGTCACAACCCGTGACCCGGGACCCGCGGGTCACGGACGACCCGACCTGTGATTGACCCGGGGGTCATCACGGGTCAGGATTATAAACCCGTACCCGGGACACGGATCAACGGGTTGACCCGTGACCCGGGTCAAACATGCAATGCAAATTTAAATAAGTGATGTTTCTAACTCGTTCGAACACACACTACTAATATATGCACCTGAATTTGAGTGGACGTACGAAAGTAATTGGATATCAATTAATTATGAGATCAAATATTAATTAGTAGTTTAATTTGTCGGTATATAGAAAGAAGTCTAAGATTGGAATGAGTGACTAAGAGTGAGAGGACTAGCGCGCCTAGGGTTAGCAATTTAGCATTTAGATTTTAGCCATTATTTAGGGAAACGAAAAAAAAAAAAAAAAAAAAAAAAACTGATTTAAACGGGTCACGGGCCGGGTACGGGTCCTAATCCCAAACCCGTACCCGGCCCGCTCTCAACGGGTCATTTACGGGTCAACCCGTAAATGACCCGTTAGCATACTTAGGGTCACCCGTACCCGACCCGTGAGCGGGTCATTTGCGGGTCACGGGTAAAATTGACAGGTCTTGCTGCTACTACATTTAATTATCTGCTTATGCATCTGCTGCTACTTGTTTGTTGTTCGGTTGACTGATTTTGGTGGATTTCGACTATTTTTTATTTCATGTTTCAGCCATGGATTCTCAATCCCAAAGCTATTGTTCTTATTTTGGTGGATGCTCATCATTTTTTCTGGTTTGCTGTTAGTAAAATAAATTATATGACATATACCTTTCATATTTCTAAGCCTTAATCTGTTCACTGATAGAATTTTATTCATCGTTGCTGGTTTTACAAATCCATGTGAATTTTGTATAAATATTTGCGAGGACATTTTGTAGAACTGATTTGTTACACTGTTGTTGGGCTAAACTGATTTGTTTCACTAAAAATTAATGTTTTGTTGTTTAATTTGATAATAGGTGGTATGCTTTAGCCCTTGTTGTTGTAGATTGGCCGACCGTTCATCTGCTGCAGTATATTTATCAAAGGTGATTTTTTTTTTCTATCCAATTTTGAGTTATTATTTTTACCTTAAGAGTTGAGAAGCATTGGTTACTTTGCGTTTTTCTTTTATCTGCTCCAAACTTAAGTTGATCAGATTTTAATAAGTGAGTAGATTATTTGGGGAGATCTTTGAGTAGTGATCACACTTAAAACTTACCACATTACATGTCTGCTTTAGCTCATTCAGAAGTACTTGTTCTAGCTCCTTAAGCTCCTCCAGAAGTGTCTTCTCCAGACTTCAGAGACGACAACTTCAAGAGATTCTGAAGATGAAGAATATGTTCTAGTGACACCGTTATTAAATTGATGTTATTTCGTAGACTTTAATTATGTCGAGTATGTGGTTTATTTGGTATTATCGAACTTATAATATTTATTTGTTGATGCTTATGAAGATATTGGTCTATTTAATCAGGTAATGATATTTTAATTTATTTGAAATTATTTGTAATAAAGAAATAAATTAATATTTATGAAAAATTAATCACAATAGCTATTGTACAAACCTATATTGCGACGAAATATCGTTGCAGTAGATTTCCAATTTTATATTTTGCGATGTCATGTTAAATTGTTATTTTTGCAATAAATTTATAACTCGACGTAAAAAAGATAATAAAAATATATAATAGCCTATTGTGATAATTGTTTTTTAATTTTTTTCGTCGCAATTGAATAAGAAGATCTCCATGCAATAGGTAAACCTATTGCGACAATATATTTAAGTGTGTCGTCGCATTAGATTTATTCAATATTTGCAATAAAGACACCAATTGTGATAATAATTTTGAATTTATTGTTGCAATATAATTACTAAATTCTCGCAATATGTCAGCATACTGCGACATTATTGTTAAGTGTGCCGTTGCAATAATGTTACAAAATCCTCACAACAGATAGACCAATTGCGTCAACTAATGTCGCCAAAGCGACGAAAATCATCCCCGCAATAGAGTACACTCTATTGCGATGACAGCTTAGTTTTGTAGCAACAGGCACCTATTGCTAGGGGTCTATAGTGACGAAGCTATTGCGATGATTTGTCGCCGCAACATACCTACAACGACGATTTATGGGGTTATTGCGACGATTTTGAACGTCGCAATAATCTTTAATTATTGTAGTGATATTTAATAGGGTTAAAGATATTATTGATAAATTTAATCACCTAAAAGATTGAGAAAATATATTGTTAGTATATGTGTTTCCCTATTTAAGATATTGACAATATATATATATATATATATGTAAAATTCGGCACTATCAAATATATATATATATATATATATTGTTGATTGATTTAGACTTAAAGATAGAATCTTGACAATAAATATATATATATATGTTATAATTATATGGCCAAAATATATATATATATATATGTTGGAAATTATTTTATATAGTTAATGTTACTTGGTGGCTAAGTTAAATATTTTTAATGGATTTCGAAACCCTACTTGGGCCATAAGTAAACATTTCGTCCCAACCTTTATGTTTTTAATTATTGGGCTAGTCCAATATGTCAAACCGGGACGAATTAAAACCGAACCGGGTTTTCTCAATTGGTTCGACCTAATCGGGTCGGGTCGGACCGGGGTAACTAAGTGGATCTAATCGAACCGGTTTTGTCTGTTGAACCAAATCGAACTCTATTTTATTGGACCGGTTCGGACCAAAGCAGAATTTAAAATTGGACCGGACCGAACCGAACCGGATTTTACCTGACCTGACCCGAACCGGATTTTCTGGACCGAACCGAACCAAACCAGACTGAAATTGACTGAACCGAACAGTATTTTCAAAACCGAATTCAAGTCAATTAAAATAGGGAAGTCAAGTTTTAAAATCCAATTGTTTTGAACCTTAAAATGGCCTACACAATGCTCAAGGGTTGATAACCTTTATGCCTTGTTTCGATTATGGGGATGGATATCGGAGATACATATTTTGGGACTGGACTAATTATTGGGCAGAATTGCAATTGTTTATTATTCAATCTATATTTATGCATGATTGAGAGTGGTTTTTTTTTTTTTTTTTTGGTAAATAAAGGAAAACTCTAATACAAAGTTACTAGTCCGCTACTTGTCTAGCTTCCGTTTGACCAAGCAAATCATACATAATAAGAGATCTCACTCCTACGGGAGGAGCATCTAATCGTACAAAATTCAGCTCAAGCTTTACGGCAGTCTTCGCAAGTTGATCTGCAACCTTGTTTGCTTCTCGATAAATATGTCTGATCTTGAAGCGCTTAAAAGACAACAACAACTTTTTCCCTCCATTGCCCTTGTAATTTGTCAAAGCATGATGATATATGCTAGCTAGGTAGCTAATTTTTGAAGTGAAGATGGGGAGGGGGGAGGAGATGTTCAATTGCACGTTTAAAAAATATATATTATTTGGAAGAAGAAACCAAGAGGATCATTAATTCATCAAGGACGATTGTTTTGTCTAACTTCTATAATTCCTATGTTATAAGATAAGCTTGTCGAGTAACCCGAGGTTATTCAGATTCTTCTATCGCCACGTAATTTTTTTAAGATACTAAAAAATTTATTATGTTTTATTACCTTATCTAATACTAATAAAAATACTAAAATAAGTAGCATATATTTTAACTAAAAGAGCATAGAGGTTTGAGTATAGATTAGTCATTTGATTTTTTTTTTTTTAAATTGTTGGACAATTGGACCTAACAGTGACCCAATAGTCATAGTGAATGGCATTTCGGTCATCACATAAATTGTGAATAGTAATTGAAGTACCTCACGCAGGTCCGTGAGAAATTAATTGTTGCCTATTTATGCAAACAGAAGTTACATATTCTAGTAGTATCTAGATACATTGCATAATGAGATTTGTCCAAGTGTATATATTATATATGAATGTTATATTTATGGACATATAATCATATCATATAAATAGTTGTTTTATTTTATATTATACATATAATCTATATCTAATCTAAATATTATACTAACCCTGCTGTTAACCCTTTAATTGCCTACCACCTGTCCAAATCCTAATCCTAATCCAGTCAAATATTTCGAGGCCCATATTATTCACGCATCAGGCCCATATTAGCATTAGTTTCAAAACGACATCTATCTATGCATAATCTTTAACCTTTTGAGCTAAAAACGGCACTGGGCTCCACCTTGAATTCTTATCCGACTATACCAATCTATATATAATTGCTCAAAAGGCATTGGGCTCCACGTTCAAATTCTAATTCTAAACATCAAAGAAAAACGACGTCGCTTATCTATTTTACATTCTAATACGGATGGTTTCGTGCACTATAAGTTTGACACGTCATTCTACAAAACTACGTCGTTCCTCTTTTATTGTTTTGGTCATAATGTCAGTTTCAACCATGAAATTGAAGATCGATTCAATTTGAAGCAGAAGCATTAAATTCACAATACATACACTGAAATAGTACTACTCCACAGGTAATTTACAGAACATGCATTAAATTACATGGTTTAATTCAAGAGTTTCAGTTACATAATTTATTTCAAGAGCTTCAGTTACATCGATGGAATCAATTCAACAATCAACTCAACACAAGCACAGGATTCATGCCATATAAATACCTCTTATTAGTTTTTATTTCACACAAATCACGGCGACGGAGGTATCTCGAATTTTAGCTGATGGCGGCGACGGAGGTATCTCGAATTCT
This sequence comes from Clarkia xantiana subsp. parviflora, assembly GCA_036873135.1. NCBI lineage: Eukaryota > Viridiplantae > Streptophyta > Magnoliopsida > Myrtales > Onagraceae > Clarkia > Clarkia xantiana. The sequence goes on along the minus strand of JAPTYO010000012.1, from coordinate 8,391,141 downwards.
AGCTGATGGTGGTTTCATACGGGGTAGTGAGTTTCTTGGAGTTGCATATATGGCTTCTGGGCCTGCAGTTGGCCCCCTACAACTGTCGTTACTGCTGCTCCTGAGCAATCCTCGACACATTCATATTCTCCTTCCCTAATTCCGAGTTTATTACCTCCTATGTTGCCATCTTTCCCGTCACCAGCCCTACCGCCACAACCACTCTCATGACCGATCTCTCTCTCTCTCTCTCTCTCTCTCTCTCTCTCTCTCTCTCTCTCTCTCTCTCTCTCTCTCTCTCTCTCTCTCTCTCTCTCTCTCTCTCTCTCTCTCTCTCTCTCTCCGGCGACCAACTTGAGGAGGGCACTGTCAAGATAGAGACGACGATGATTGCCGCAATTTGATCTCGGATGCTGAGGAGCTGGATGTCGATTGCCGAGGAGGTAGATGATGTTGATGAATTAGAGCCGCAACAACCGAATAAGAAGAAAGAATGGCTATGTTCTTGAAGTGATATATGCCAAGTGAGAGAGATGTAGGGTTTTCAAGTGAAGAGTATAATTGTGTTCATTTGGGCTTATTGTTGTGGCTATTTGGCCCACGTAAAATTTGACCAGATTTGTTGAAATTAATGTTGTAAGTAAGGTTTTTTTTTGTGTGTGTGCAAGTAAATAAAAGTTTGCTTAATTTGTTGCATTATTTTTTTATATGAAGTAAATATAAAAAATACATATTTAATAAAATATAAAACACAAATATCACCAAAAAAAACTTACATAATATATTATAAAAATAAACTAAACATATGTTTTATAAAAAAATTATGTAGAATATAAAATACACCATTCTAAAAATTTATTTTATATAAATTAATTGAGTATTTCATAATCATAATTAAATTTTAGGGTGTTTATAAAATATATTTAAAAGTAGTTTCCATCGAAATTTAATAAAAAGATGGCAAATCTAACTTTTTGCTAAAAAAACAGATAGAAATTTGTTATAAAAAGAGTTCGCCTAAAAAATTATCCTCTCACTTAAAGTTCAATTAATAGTTTTATATTTAACCCTATTTACAAATATTTCTATCAAGTCACGTAAAATTCACTCGACTTAACTTATTTGAAGTTAATTCAAATTATTTTATCAAATACTATTATATATATTTTTAAATATCCATAATGGCACCCGCGCTGTGCTCGGGTATAGGACCTAGTATATTATAAATTCTGAATGAAAGATAATAACAGAGTGAATGTGGAGTTGAGGGTTTTGTTTTTTTACATTAATTGATGCATTTATGACAATTGAGCTAAGTGTTTTGTAGTTATTATATTCATAGCATTGATTGCACTAAGGAGCTGGGGGTTTTTAAGTTGCAATTAATCGCAATTAAAATTTCGTTGATTTCGAACCGTTCAAGATTCAATGTGTACAATTAATCGCAATTAAAATTTCGGACCGTTCAAGATTCAATGTATGCAAATAAACCATTTAAAATTTCCCTGATTTCGAACCGTTTAAGATTCAATGTATGCAATTAATCGCAATTAAAATTTCGGACTGTTCAAGATTCAATGTATAATTAATCGAAATTAAAATTTTGCTGATTTTTAGCAGATGCTTGACGCGGAGCCGGCGAACGAAGATAACAGGCGGTACGGTCGGCTGACAGTCTCAGTGGCAGAGCCATCTCTATCTACGCCGGTGGTCATCGAAGCCATATATGTTGAAGAACAGACGCGTGACACGGATCCGACGACCAAAGGTAGCATGCGGTACAGGCATCTAAAATTTATTTGTGAATTTGTGCAATTGTATTTTATGGTTCAAAATTTTCAGTCTTTCGTTTAGTTTTTAAAATTTTAGACTGATATTTTATTTAAAAATAAAAATAGTGTTTCAACATATTATAAATAGTCAATATAAATTTCGTCGAATATTAGTTTGTTAATTATATATATTTAGTAAGTCACCCCGCGCGATGCACGAGAAATATACCTAATTATATATATAGCCATACATGGCGTGACCTAGCTCAATATCTATATATATATATATATGAAGCCACCTCTTTTTATTCGATGACACACACAAAATTCGAAGAAGTCGCAAGTTAAATGGCTATGTCTCATGGATTCCCTCATGGTCTTCATGAGTTATGTCTCTTTTCTACATTCAACACAAGCCGCCCTTATCGCTTTCTAATATAGAACTATCCGAGTTTCAACGATAACGGAGACGGAAGCAACATGGTTACAAGATGTCTCAAAGCAGTAGCATTCCAATTTTCGGTTCCATCAAATTTTGTAGCTTATTTATTCGATCATTTTTTCTGGTCTAATATTCTTATTTGAGTTCAGGTATTGGTTCGGTTCGGTTGAACGAATTGTATACACGATTCGTGTTAACGACACTGTTGTATCCTGGGAGGTGATCGTCCCTTGTTAAACCTCGTTGCATAACCTGAGGGTGAGGTGGAGCGAAATTGTATTTAGGAGACCGTGATCAGCACGGGCCTTGTTAGATTATAGGGAGTAATCACTACGGAAACTAAATCATGATACATGCTAGTAATCGAAATTACGCAATGGAAGATTCGCACATACCTCTACAGTTGTCCGTAGACCCAAGATCCTTGCAGGAGGGAGTTCACGATCCTCAGGTCGGCACCCGTAGGGGTTCTTGTGAAGGAAGCCCTATGTGGTATATTCTCCACAGCAAAGCCTCTGATCGATTCTTGGCAAGGGACAGGTCTCTGGAGTGTTTGCTAGAAAGCAAACTGGCACACCCTTGGTGAATGCTAGGTTCGGCCGATGTAGGTGTTTCTGGGGGGAAGGGTTTTCTCTCAAAACACCACTTAAATGGAATTGTGATTAATCCTAATAAAACCCCTAACTCCCCATATATATAGGAGGAGTAAAGTGGACAAAAGTTCACTTTACCCCCTCCTTAAATTCGGCCGGCCATGTTGTATAGGGAGGCCCAATTTTGGGCCTCTCATGTTAATTGGGATTTGGGTCTGGCCCAATGTCCTAATGTGACATATACCCAATTTACTTAGGTAACATATACATATAATGGGCCACCATTTACGGCGTCCATCACCATATGCTTACGGCTCCCACTCGCCGGAATGGGAGGGTGCCTGTTAATGTATTGTTGTCCAAATCTGCATCAACATTTCACTCCTTCAATCTCGTCCTTTGCTTCCGAATAGTTCATATGAAGTTTTCTGTGCGACCGCCGGACACGTCGGGCATCGTGCTACTCATCTCTTAGGAGTGTTGTAGCGCCCGCGGAACGTTGATTCCCTTTTATCCAATCAACCTGTTATAAACAACATTTATATAGTGTCGCGTTGTATCCTAGGTCAACTGATAATTCTCCATTTGCCTAGTTTCCACTTAGGAACACTTCTCCAAGGCATCCGTACAAGTATTCACAACCTTCAACTAATATCCGGTTGGTGGCCACCTTAGTGAATACAAGAGTCGGTGAATTACAGGTGAACTTGACCATCCCCATCGCTCATACCCTTAGTCAAACCCAACCGGTTTCCAAAGACGTGGTCACTGGGACTTTTTGTTCAGCACTACGCTCGTATGCCGGGAAGCGAGCATTGAGATTGACCTTAGGTATGAGTTCTTAATCCATGAGGATACTTCGAGTGCCTCTTCATAAGGCTCCCGGGATCAATCACACGCTCGATGGTGAAGAAGTTTGCGCCCGCCAGAATCACGAGGATTCTTTCCTAGCACAACCGAGTTGTGACCCCGTGGTCGAACGTGGCATGCGTAGTATGAAGCATGCTTCGATAGCATACCTGAACGTTTAAGTTCAAAGGAATGGAATATGTCAAATCATGCTATCGCAGATTCTCATCTGGCCCAGAATGTGGATTAATGACGAACGAAGTTCATCACGGCGATCTACAAAATGAAGATCATGTCGAGTTACTTCGACACTAGATGATCGTTTTGTATAATCAGGTTTATCCCCCTGATTCTTAGCCAGCCTTGCTTAGTATATGCCTCCCTCCACCGTAAGACGACCGTACCTGTGTGACGAGGTGAGGCCCACATTCGACATAGTTTTTGCAGAGGATTGCGTCCTCCTACGACTTAGTTTATAGACCAAAAATTTGATGTAATCAAAACATTATGACGTCGATAGATCATAAACACAATTGCAATTCTTTCGTTTCAAAAATGTAACTTCCAATTATCAAATTATTATCACTGATACATGTCATATCTAAACCCTACGCAATCCAAGCAGTTTACATGCTTTTCGAATATCTCCCTGCGTAGTGGTTTAGTTAATGGGTCCGTTATCATATTATCAGTGGACAAGTATTCCATAGTGATTATATTGTCTTCTACCATAGATTTAACATAAAAGTATTTCACATCAATGTGTTTGGTCCTACTATGGTATTTCAGATTCTTTACTGCCGCTATGGCTGCTTGACTGTCAGAGAACACCTCACAGGTTTACTCCCAACGTCACCATCTAGCAGCGTAGTAAGAATCCTTTTCAGCCAGATCGCTTCATTTGCGTTCTTAGAGAGAGCTACGAATTCCGATTCCATTTTTGACAGCGCGACAAAGGTTTGCTTCTTGCTCGTCCATGAAATGGCGGCATTAGCAAGGAGAAACACTCTTCCTGTGGTGGACTTACGATCATCCGGATCGCCACCATGGTCGGCGTCACTGTAACCGGTCAATTCTAACTTCTCGCTCTCATAGCACAGCGCACAATCTGTAAGCATATGGTGATGAGCGCCGTAATTGGTAGCCCATAATATGTATAGTTTACCTAATGAACTTGGGTAAATGTCACATTAGGGTAATTGGGCTAGACCCAAATCCTAATTGACACAGGAGGCCCAAAATTGGGCCTCCCCAAATACATAGGCCGGTCGAAAGTTTATGGTGGGGTAAAGTGGACTTTTGTCCAATTTACTCTTCCTATAAATAAGAGGTGTTAGGTAAATTTTAGGGTTAAAATCATAATTCCCTCACAATAGAGTTTTAGGGAGAAAAACCCTCCTCCCACAATACCAGGTTCGGCCGAAACAAGTAACTCACCAAGGGTGTGCCAAATTGCTTTCGAGCAAACTCTCCAGAGATCTGTCCCTGTACCAAGAATCGATCAAAGGCTTTGCTGTGGAGCTTATACCGCGTAGGGCTTCTTTCACAAGGACTCCTACGGGTTCCAACCGGAGGATCGAGCAAGGATCTTGGACTACGGTTACTCTTGAGGTATGTGTCAACTTTCCGCTGCGTAATTGATATTTCTAGCACATACCATATTTAAGTTTCCGTAATGATTACTCCCCGTAATCTAACAGTGGTATCAGAGTTTGTGTTATGAGTTCATGATTTTGATAAATTGGTGTTCTTGAAATTTTTAATTTTGGACCGAAAATTTTAAAGTAAAAAGATTTACAATTTTCGAATTTTTAAGGGTTTTATGATGGGTCCGAATTTTTCATATTCTTGGTTAATTTGATGTTCATGATCTTCAATAAAAAGGTAATATTTATCAAATTCAAACATTGGATTGTAGATCTTATTAAAATTTGATCTTAAAATTTGACCACTTGTTCCTAATTAAGTGTTTGTGCCGAAAATTCTAGCAATTTTCAAGGTAAATTTTTTTAATTTCTTGGTCACCAAGTAAAGAAATTTCGGCACAAACATATAAAATTATTAAAATAATATTGTTTACAATATTTTAATTTTTAATTAAGGTAACAATATATCTATAATTAGGAACATTATGATAGATTCACATTCATATATAGAAATATATATCACTATCAATATATCTAAATATTTAAATAGTGTTATAGATATTATTGATAGATTTAGTTATCTAAAAGATTGAGAAAATATATTGTCAGTATATTTGTTACCATATTTAAGATATTGAACCGAATTTTGCATATATATATTTGTATATATTGTTGATTGATTTAATCTTATAGATAGAATCTTAGCAATAAATATATATATATATATATATATATGTTTGTGTTTGGTCCGAAATATATATATATATTTTAATATTGGAAATTATTTTATATAATTAATGTTACTTGGTGGTCAAGTTAAATATTTTTGGACTTAAAAACCTTACTTAGGCCACAAGTAAGCATTTCGGCCCAACCTTTTAAATTTCAATTATTGGACCGGTCCAATTTGTTAAACCGGGAGGAAATAAAACCAAACCGGATTTTCTCAATCAGTTCGACCTATTCGGGTCGGGTCGGACCGGGGTAATTAAGTGAATCAAACCAAACCGGTTTTGAGTGTTGAACCGAACCGAACCCTATTTTCTTGGACCGGTTCGGACCGAACCAGATTTTAAAATTAAAACCGGACCGAACCGAATTTTGCTGGACCGAACCGAACCGAATTTTCCGGACAGGACCGAACCAGATTTTCTGAACCGAACCGAACTGGACCAAAACAGATTGAATTGACTGAACCGAACAATGTTTTCCCAACCGAATTCAAGTCAATTAAAATAGGGAGGTCAAATTTTAAAATCCAAATGTTTTTGAACCTCTAAATGGACTACACAGTGCTCATAGGGTTGCTAACCTTTATGCCTTTTTTTATTATGGGGATGGATCTCGGAGATACATGTTTTTTGGACCGGATTAATTAAAGGGCTGAATTGCAATTGTTTATTTTTCAATATATATATATATTGATGCATGATTAGAAATGTTGTCTTGACATAGTCAAGCTAGCTGGAAATTGCATGTTGTGGGCGGAGCTCTAGTTAAATACATGGAATGCGCACTAGGATAGACATGCTGTGATGGTTGTAAATGCCCAGGCTTCATGTCTAGAATGTTGCGTAATTGAATATAAGCATGAATTGCAAATCAGCCCCTAATGTTTAAAATTATTTTAAAACCGAAAACCAGTTGCCAAATATGTATGATTGATGTGAATGTTACATGTTTGACACGTATGCTAGAATGTTGAGGATGAAGTTACATTTGATAATTTACATATAATTAGAATTATGAATGCAAGCATGAGTTCCTCGGAACATTAGACGCATGACGTGTAAGCATGTGTGTGGTGTGTATGATGAATGTTACTGGCATATGATAATTTACATGGACAGTAGAATTATGTATACATGATTGAATTCATCAGAATGATTTTCCAAAACAAAAAGGGCCTTGGGAAAGCCAAGATCGGGTATTCTTATTTTAAAATTCTCGTTCCGATAATTTGCGATTAAAACCGTTTTAAGAGACTGGTCTATTAGATAGAAGACGGCGATAGTGTGAACTCTTTCACAGCCATCTTCATTGGTTTACTGGTGGTCGGTTGGTTTAGATGACAGAGGAATCATTATTTGTCAGATTCCATCTTAATAGGCATTTGATGTATGCAATTCTTTCTCAAAATGTTATTGTCTCCCTGATTCTTGTATAATCATCAAAGTGTTAGTTTTCGTGGCTGGGTCGGTTCGCTTCTACGAGCCTCGCAATCTGGATGGCACGGACTATGATGCATGGAGTGAATATGTAAGAAAACTCATTTTCGCTGAAAATATACACAAGTGTATTGATGTGGACAAGGGGAGAATATTGGTGAATGAAAAAGGCGTCCTTGCTTACCCAAATAAGTTGAGGAGGTTTATGGATCAAAGAGCTTGTGAGGTGATACTGGCAACCTTGAACAGAGAGGTTACAGAGGACTTCAAACTCAACCTTAGTACTCTTCAACTTTGGTGAGCATTAGACTCCGCTTCTGTGGAGGCAAGGCAGCCGAAGCCAGAGGAGTGTTATTTGAGTATGTTTCCCTTATTTCTCAAGATGCAGGTGTAATACCTACATCAGATCTCACGAACGAGAGATCAAATTGGAGAAAGATACTCAGTATTGCGCAAAGGTACCCTCTATCATGGTTGGCTGACGACAACGGACTTGGCTACTTGATTGAATCAATCAAATTCATCACAACCATGTTTGTTGATAGCAAATAAAATCAACCAGAGGGTGCCTCTACGCTTCACCGCAAGAGATCAAGGGAAGATGCAGAGGAATCAGGATCATTTTATTGGTCCCAAACGATCATCCGGTGTGATGAACGCCAGTGATAAAAGAACATTAAGTTGTCTCGTTTATATCCTCTTAATGCTCTGCCATTGTCTCTTAAACCTTTGTCGATGATCTGGAATGTTTGCCATTATGGTTATTTCTCTTACTATTCGGTTTATGTTTGAACATTGGTAATTGTTATTAATTCGGAATTTTTGAATAAAGTGGTTACCATTCGATTCGAAATGAGTTCTACTTATCAAGATTAGTCGACCGACTAGAAACGAGATCGATCCGAAAAAGAAATAAAACTGAAACAATAAAGCTATTGAAGATAGCCGAATCAAACAACTTCATACATCTAATCATATGAGTAAAATCAAAGTGCCATTAAAATCTATTGATTGCGTAGTTCTAAGAACGAATCGGTTATAAATCTTATTTTATTTATTATTACTCCATTGAATGAAATAAACTGTAATGATGATCATGTTTGAAACCGATTTGATTAAATTGAATTAAATTCAGAAATGAAACGATTTAACCAAGGGTTTAAACCCCAGAGTAAATTGCGCCTTGCGCAAGTGGACCTCGATAGGCGGAACACATCGTTTTCATAAAAATGAATTTAGCAATGAAGTGTTTGAATAATGATGTGCTGAATTTTCATTTGCATTCCTTCGGAAACAACTTATTGATAACATTTACATCGGCAGAGGATTCGGAAGCTACCATGACCTTGTAAAAGTATCAGCTGACGCATAAGGTAAAAACCTAAAACGCTCAGTTCAGAGATGGGATAAAATCTCTGAGATAAGTTAGCAAACGGAGAAGGATGAAGTCGGTTAAACGATTTTCCTTTCGTAAGCCTTGAACGATAAGTCAGGCTAGGCAGTCAAGTTAAAAGACACACTTCAAGAAGCACAGTATACATAATATTTGAGTCATTCTATCAAAGGTTCCCTATGGGATGATGAAAGATGATTCACATAAACGTAAAGCTGTGTTCCATTGATATCGGTAAGGTACATCGCCATTATAGCTGAAAGGTGATAATGAGTTAAATCATATCACCATGCGACATTAATTGCGCAATAAACACGTATTTAGGACAAGAGTACGTCTGTTACTCTTAGAAAATACCTGTTTACAGCTTGATTATAAAACGGTGCCGAGGTCGAACGTGAGACGTTACATCACTAAGAGGGCAAATTTTCCAAATGCATGAACAGTTTCAATCAACGAATTCATGATCAAAACAGAGCAGAATAACAATGACAATCAGCTCCCACTTAATTTGAGTGGGAGAGATTTGAACCAGCAACTCAAGTGAATGACATGGTAAATGAGAATTGGAACAATTTCATAGTAAATCCAGTGGGAGGAATAAACCCTACCACACATAAACACTATTGTTGTTGAGATGAATCAAGTTGAACATGATGGTCATATAGCTAAACCAGGAATGACACAATTACCTAAAATACCCATTGTTTCCAGTGGGAGTGAACCAACCATACTTGGTACCGGATCCTAGTGATCAAGAAATGCATCTCGGAAGTAAAACCCCGAGACCAAGAGGTTGTCATAGGAAAGTTGCAAGTAAAGGTCCTAGCACTGCTCTTGTTCCCAATAGAGACAATGCTCCTATAAGAAGCATTGTTCCGAGTGGGAGGATCGTTCCCAATAGAAATGATGCTACGATAAGAAGCATTATTCTGAGTGGGAGAAAAGATCAGACTAATAAATGGGACTAGCAATGCCTAGACAAGAGTCAAAGGTAAGTATCATATTGAGTAAGGTGAAAAAATGTTGACAAGCATTGGAAAGACCTCAAGTGGAGAAATGGAGGAAAATAATAAATGAGAGAGATCGCCTAATGGAAGCCATTATAGTCTATAATTGTTTTACCTGCTAACCACAGGAGCACAAGGATAAGGTGAGCCCTGAAGTAAGGTTCACCACTAATGGAAAAATGTCGAACAACCCGACTTATTGCGAAAGGACTTACCCAATTCACGGAGTAAGGATCGCGAACTTTCACAAGGACTCCTACGGGTTCCGACCGGAGGATCGCGAACTCCCTCGAGCAAGGATCTTGGACTACGATTACTCTTGAGGCATGTGTAAACTTTCCGCTGCGTAACTGATATTACTAGCACATACCATGTTTAAGTTTCCGTAGTGATTAATTCACGTAATATAGCATTGTCGGCATTACCCTTCAGATAACGAATTATTCGCTTTACAGCCTTGAAATGTTGATAGCCAGGATCTGACTGGAAACGTGCTACTAGGCCCACAGCGTAACAGATATCCGGACGGGTGCATTGCATGGCGTACATCAAACTACCAACCATGCTTAAATACTCTGCACCCTTCATCTGTTCACGCTCTGCCAGGTTCTTGGGGCCGTCACGTTTTGACAGTGCGCACCCAAACACCACCTGCGTATCCACGGATTTGGCATCCTGTAATCTGAACCTTTTCAACAGCTTGTTGATATAGGCTTCTTGAGACAGACACAATTTTCGGGTAGCCCGATCTCTAGCAATCTTAATGCCTAAGATATACGTGGCCTCTCCGATGTCTTTCATCTCAAATACAGATGCTAACCAGGATTTAAACTTATTCATGAAACTCACGTCGTTTGCAGCAATGAGTATGTCTTCCACGTATAAGGTTAAGATGACATACTTAGACCCGGAGGTCTTATAATACACGCATGGATCCTCGTGAAGATTCACGAATCTGTTTCCTATGATTTCCTCGTGGAATTAGCGATACCATTTCCGTGGCGACTGTTTAAGACCGTAGATGGACCTTTGGAGTTTACAAACTTTACGTTCGTTACCAGGAGTAATGAAACCCTCCGGCTGCTCCATGTAGATCTCTTCCTCAAGGTTTCCGTGGAGGAAAGCGGTATTAACATCCATTTGGTGCAGCTCGAGATCGAGACTTGTGACTAGGACCATAAATGGCCCTAACCGTGGTTTTACGCACAGTCAGTGAGTTTGTCTTACTCCGTGAAATTGGGTAAGTCCTTTCGAAATAAGTTGGTTTATCCGACCTTTTCCATCAGTGGTGAGCCTTCTTTCAGGTCTCACCTTATCCTTGTGCCCCTGTGGTTAGAAGGTAAATCAACTATAGACTATAATGGCTTTCATTTAAGGCGATCTCTCTCTTTTATTATTTTCCTCAATTTCTCCACTTGAGGTATTTCCAATGCTTGTCAACATTTAATAGAGTTAGGTTTTCACCCTACTCGATGGGATACTTCCTGGAGAAGTTTGATGTCTTTGACTTTCGTCTAGGCTTGTTTATCCCATCTTGAGTCTGAACTTTTCTCCCACTTGGAATAATGCCTCTTATCGAAGCATCACTTCCATTGGAAACCATTATCCCACTCAGAACAATGCTTCTAATCGTAGCATTGTTTCTATTGGGAACAAGAGCAGTGCTAGAACCAAGCTTAGAAGTTTCACTCCCACTGGAAACAATGGGTAGTTTAGTAGTTGCGTCATTCCTGGTTCAGCAATTTGACCATCAGGTTCAACTTGATTCGTCTCAACAGCAACAATGATTACGTGTGGTAGGGTTTATTCTTCCCACTGTATTTATTATGAAAATGTTCACATTCTCATTTACCATGTCATTCACTTGAGTTGCTGGTTCAAATCTCTCTCCCACTCGAATTAAGTGGGACCTGATAGTCAGTGATATCCTGCTCCGTTTTGATCAAGACTACGTTATTTTGAAATTGTCCATGCATTTGGAAAATTCGCCCTCTTAGTGATGTAATGTCTCATGTTCGATCATGACACCATTTACCTCAAGCTTTAAACATGTATTTTCTAAGAGTAGGAATCGAACTATTGTACTAAATACGTGTTTAGTGCGCATTTTAATGTCGCATGATGATATGATTTAACTCATCATCATTTTAGCTTCTAATGGCGGCGTGTTTTACCGATTCATTGGAACACAGTTTACATACATGTGAATCATATTTTTTATCCCATAGGGAACGCTTGATAGATTGACTCAAACATTATTTTTCTGAACTGTGTCTTTTGAAGTGTGTGTCACTTGATTTGAATGCCTAGTCTGACTTATCGTTCAAGGCGTTTGGAAGGAAAATCTGTAACCGACTTCATCCTTCTTCGTTTGCAAACTTATCTCAGTGGTTTTATCCCATCTCTGAACTGAGCATCTTAGGTTTTCACCTTATGCGTCAGTTGATACTTTTACAAGGTCGTTGCGGTTTTCATAGCCTACTTCGTACTGTTGTAAATGTTATCAATAAGTTATTTCCGAACGAATGCAAACGAAAATTCAGCACTTCATTATTCAAACACTTTATTATTAAATTCGTATTTTGAAACGATTTTTTCCGTCTTTCGAGGTCCACTTGTGCGAGGCGCAATTTACTCTAGTTTTAACCCTTGGTTAAATCGCTTCATTTCTGAATTTAATTTTAATTTAATTCATTCGGTTTCCATCATGATCATCATTACAGTTTATTTCATTCAATGGAGTATTAATAATAAAATAAGATTTATAACCAGTTCATTCCTAAAACTACGCAATCAATGGATTTTAATGGCATTTTGATTTTACTCAAAGAATTAAATGTAGGATGAAACATATGGAGTTGTTTGATTCATCTATTTCCAATAGCCTTATTGTTTCGGTTTGCTTACATTTCGGATCGATCTCGTTTCTATCCGAGTCGATTAATCTTGATAAGCAGAACTCATTTCGAATCGAATGGTATCTACTTTATTCAACAATTCCAAAACAATAATAATAACAAAAAATTCAAACAAATAAAATAAACAATAAGAGAAATGACCACAATGGCATAAATTCTAGATTATCCACGAAACTTTAAGAGATAAAGGTAGAGCTCTGGGAGGACATAAACGAGACATTTATTGTACTTTTATCATTGGCGTTCATCACACCGGATGTTTGTTTGAGGACCAAAATGATGATCTCGTTTCCTCTGCATCTCCCTTTGATCTCTTGCGGTGAAGCACAGAAGAACCCTCCGGTTTCTTTTGTTTTCTTTCAACAAACAGGACCATGATAAACTTAATTGATTCAATCAAGTAACCAAGTCCGTCGTCGTCGGCTAACCATGAAAGAGGGTACCTCTGTGCAATACTGAGTATCTTTCTCCAATTCGATCTCTCGTTCGTAAGATCTGATGTGGGTTTTACACCTGCATCTTGTGAAATAAGGGCAACATACTCAAACATCACTCATCTGGCTTCAGCAGCCCTTCCTCCGCCGAAGCGGAGTCTAATGGAACACCAAAGTTAAAGAGCACTTAAGTTGAGTTTGAAGTCCTCTGTAACCTCTATATCCAAGGTTTCCAGTATCACCTTGTAAGCTCTCCGATCTTCAAGGCTCCTCACCTTATTCGGGTATGTAAGGACGCCTTGTTGTCACCCATGTTCTGCCCTTATTCACATCAATACACTTGTGTATACTTTCAGCGAAAAGGAGTTATCTCACATATTCACTCCATGCATCCCAATCCATGCCATCCAGATTGCGAGGCTCGTAAAAGCGAACAGACCCAGCCATGAAAACTAACACTTTGATAATCACGCATAATCAGGGAGACAATAACATTTTGAGAAAGAATTGCACACATCAAATATCTATTAATATGGAATCCGAAAAATAATGATTCCTCAGTCATCTAAACCAACTGACCACAAGTAAACCAATGGAAGATGGTTGTGAAAGAGTTCACATTACCTTCGTTTTCTATCAAATAGAACAGTCTTTTAAAACAGTTTTAATCGCAAATTACCGGAAGGGGAATTTTAAAACAAGCATACCCGATCTTGGCTTTCCCAATGCCCTTTTTATTTTGGAAAAATATTCCGATGAATTCACCCATGCATATATAATTCTACTATCCACGTAAATTATCATACGTCAGTAACATTCATCATACAAACCACACTCATGCTTATGCGTCATGCGTCTAATGTTCCGAGGAACTTATGCTTGCATATATAATTCTACTTCCAAGTAAATTATCAAATGCGGCTACATCCTCAACATTCTAACATACGTGTCAAACATGTATCATTCACATCCATCATACACATTTGGCGACTGGTTTTCGATTTTAAAATAATTTTAAACATTAGGGGTTGATTTGCAATTCATGCTTATATTCAATCACGCAACATTCTAGACATGAATCCTAGGCATTTCCAACCATCACATCATGTCTATCCAAGTGCGCATTTCATATATTTAACCAGGGCTCTGCCCACAATATGTAATATCCAGCTAGCTTGACTCAGTCAATACAACATTTCTAATAATGCATAAATATATATAGAATAATAAACAATTGCAATTCAGCCCACTAATTTAACCAGTCCCAAAACATGTATTTCCGAGATCCATCCCCATAATCGAAACAAGGCATAAAGGTTAGCAAACCTTGAGCACTGTGTAGGCCTATTAACGTTCAAAACATTTGGATTTTAAAACTTGACCTCCCTATTTTAATTGACTTGAATACAGTTTTAAAAATACGGTTCGGTTCAGTCAATTTCAGTCTGGTTTGGTCCAGTACGGTCCAAAAAATTCGGTTCGGTCGGGTAAAATCCGGTTCGGTCCGGTTTAATTTTAAAATCTGGTTCGGTCCGAACCGATCCAATTAAAATAGGGTTCGGTTCGACTCACAAAACCGGTTCGGTTAGATCCACTTAGTTACCCGGTCCGACTCAACCTGATTAGGTCGAACCGATTGAGAAAATCCGGTTCAATTTAAATTCGTCCCAGTTTGACATATTGGACCGGCCCAATAATTAAAATTTAAAAGGTTGGGCCTGATGGATATACGCCCAATTTGAACCCGTTTTAATTCGGACTGTCTTATTTTAATCACCCCACTTACGATTATAAATCAAAACTTTGACCCAAACACGTTACCCGCGAAAAAATAGTCCAGGCGAAAAAAAACGCCTGCCCGAGCATGCTACCGGTCCGGTCAAACTAAGGTTTGACCAGACATGCTAACCCGGTCAAACCATAGTTTGACTGGGTGGGCACACCCGATCTCTGTATAAAGAGATCGGGTGCCCCAGTCAAACTATGGTTTGACTGGGAGTGCACTGCACACCCGATCTCTTTATACAGAGATCGGGTGTCCCGGTCAAACCTAGGTTTGACCGGGTCTGTTTGCCCAACCCCAAGCCTTTGGGGTCGGATTTTCAATCCGACCCCGAAAGTTCCGACACCCGGTATTCCCGCACCAAGGATAGGTCCAGCCTGAACCAACCCCAGGCCTTGGGGGTCGAAATTTCAGTCCGACCCCGAAGGTCTCGGGACCCTTCCCGGACGTCGTACCCCCCCTCAGGGGTGTGCTCGACGTCCCAAACCCTGTCACACGGACCGCCCCCCGCGACATCCCGACACCCTTTTACCTGTCCAACACTTAGCCAATTTTGCTCACCTCTCCATGCTATTAAGGGTTTAGTCCTATCGTTATGTGTTAATTAAGTACGCTTAGGGATTAACGGTGTCATTAAGCCACCTTAATCCCCCTGAAACTTATATATACTGCTCAATTTCTATTCATTTGGATCATGTTGCATCTTTACACATTTTTAGCTCTGCCTTCTCTCTAATTTATCTCTCTAAGAATCTCATGTTGACTTAGGCATCGGAGAGGGCACATCGAGCACCACCCCCCCCCCCTTCTCCGTGCTCGATATTGCCCCTTGTGCAGGTCGGCAAGGAGCAAGACGACGGACCACGTTGAGCCGACGGATTACATTTACGAGTTAACAGATCATCAAAGAAAGCAATTTACCCGTGAGAAGTGTCATTCGGACCGAAGACCCATCAACCCGATACACACGTCTTAACAAGGCTGAAATATTTACTTGTGGCCCAAGTAGGGTTTCAAAGTTCAAAAATATTTAACTTAGCCACCAAATAACATTAATTATATAAAATAATTTCAAATATTATATATATATATATATATATATATATATATATATATATATTTATTGCCAAGATTCTATCTATAAGATTAAATCAATCAACAATATATATATATATGTGTGTGTGTGTAAATTTAGGCTACCCACATATAAATATATATTTTATTTATTGTCAATATCTTAAATAGGGAAACATATATTAACAATATATTTTCTTAATCTTTTAGGTAACTAAAATCTATCAATAATATCTTTAACATATTTAAATATTTAGATGTATTGATAGTTATATATATTAATGTGAATCTATCCTTATGTTCCCAATTATAGATATATTGTTACCTAAAATAAAATTAAAATATGGTAAACAATATTATTTTAAAAGTTTCGGCCGAAATTCCTTACTTGGTGACCAAGAAATTAAAAATTTTACCTTGCAAATTACTAGGGTTTTTCGGCCAAAAACACAAAGTTGAGAGCAAGTGGTCAAATTTTAAGATCAAATTTTAATAAGATCTACAATCCTATGTTTGATTTTGATAAATATCATATTTTTCTTGAAGATCATGAACATCAAATTACCTAAGAACATCATGAAAATTTCGGACCATCATAAACCCTAACATTTTAAAATTTGAAAACCTCTTTTTAAAAATTACGGTCCAAAATTATAAATTTTCAAGAACACCAATTTATCAAAATCATGAACTCATAACACATGCTCTGATACCACTGTTAGATTACGGGGAGTAATCACCACGGAAACTAAATCATGGTACATGCTAGTAATCGAAATTACGCAGCGGAAGATTCGCACATACCTCAACAGTTGTCCGTAGACCCAAGATCCTTGCAAGAGGAAGTTCACGATCCTCCGTTCAGCACCCGTAGGGGTTCTTGTGAATGAAGCCCTACATGGTATATTCTCCACAGCAAAGCCTCTGATCGATTCTTGGCAAGGGACAGATCTCTAGAGTGTTTGCTAGAAAGCAAATTGGCACACCCTTGGTGATGCTAGGTTCGGCCGATGTAGGTGTTTCTAGGGGAAGGTTTTTCTCTCAAAACACCACTTAAAGGGAATTGTGATTAACTCTAATAAAACCCCTAACTCACCATATATATAGGAGGAGTAAAGTGGACAAAAGTCCGATTTACCCCCTCCTTAAATTCGGCCGGCCATGTTGTATAGGGAGGCCCAATTTTGGGTCTCTCATGTTAATTGGGATTTGTGTCTGGCCCAATGTCCTAATGTGACATATACTCAATTTACTTAGGTAACAAATACATATAATGGGCTACCATTTACGGCGCCCATCACCATATGCTTACAGGCCTCAGTTAAAACTTCGTATTTCCCATTCGATATACGGATCGCAATTTCGGTTATCATATACTTACAAATTACTTGTTGATTTTATGTTGATTACCGAATAATTATTATTTGGACTTTAGTCCTACATATTTCAGAATAGTGTTTTTACCCCTGTATCGACCAACAAAAACTTGATGCACTATGTCTGTGGACCTTGATAAATATATATATATATACTTCAGTGATATCGGGTGATTCAGTGCCACCAAATAAAATACTTTATATTGTAGTACCTATTTATTTTTTGGGTTAAACTTATATAACTTGTCTGAAGTTTACCAAATGTTGAAATTTGGTGTCTGAAATTTGAAATATTAGAATGGACAGTTTCAAGTTTCATTTTTGTTGAAATTTGGTATCTTTGCAGTCTGCACGTATTTTCGTCTCTTTTCAATCATTTCATCAACATACTCACCCACTCATAATCCATCACTCTTTACTTTTCACAAAATCGTCAAATTTTCCCCAAAATGTGAACGTCCAAAATAAAAGGTTTCCAACAGAGTGGTGTGGATCAATTTTCAGCGACAACAGAGCGGGATTTACTTGCGCGGATGTGGCAGCTTATTAGGTGACGGTCTCGACAAGATGAATAGAAGGGAGCGTGAAATGGAGGTCGAATTTGAAGTCAGTTTCATCGGGATTGGCTTCTCTAAAGTAATCACCTCGAGATACCAAATTTCAATAAAAATGAAACCTGAAACACTCCATTTTAACGTCTGACACCAAATTTAAACATTGGTGAAACATCATTCAGTTTAAAGGTTCTTAACCCTATTTTTTATTATTCTAAAAGTGAATTTATAGAAAATTGATATTATTAACAGTATAATATAAATTCTCAATATAGTTTAAAAAAAAAAATCTAATTTTAAATTCTTTTATGTTAGAATTAAGTGCAGCATATTTGTAAAATTACATAAAAATATGATGTTTATAAACTATATTAGAATATCCGAGTTAAACAGAACTAGGTTATACTAAAAACTTATCGGGAGGAGGAATCTTGAAGAAACAAATCATGGGGTACTATATACTTAACACCGTTTTTTACCAAAAAAAAAATATATATATATAGTTAACACCATTTAAAACATTAAGGGGAGGAAGTCATAATTTTGCTTATATTCTAACTAGGGCTGGGCATGGTTCGGTTTTGGGCCGAACCGGTTCAGAACCGAACCGGAACCGGATTTTAGGTTCAGTTGGTTTCCTGTACCATGTAAGAACCAAACCAGATTTTAGGTCCTAGAACCGAACCATAACAGAACCAGTTCTGAACCGGTTCGAACCAGTTTTGAACCTTTTTTTTCATTTTTTTTACTAAAATTCAAAATACACACCCAAGTTGATAATCCATAAGCAATCCACAAATTTGCAAAATACAAACTATAAAGACAATTGATCTCATCAGAGCAGAGAGTATCAAAGTCTAAATTAGAAATAATCTAGAATTATAAAAAAAATTCAAATACTTAAAATATAAATCTCGAGACTTTAAACGACGACAAGAGGCGTAGCTCAAACTTCAAAAGTGCAGCAAATCTGTGGTTGAAAATTTGTATATTAAGCGAGTTAATCTATCATCTCAGTTAAACGAGTCAAGCTACTCGTGAGCTTCTCGATATCAACTTGGTCAATATTCAAGTTCGACTCACTCGAATCGAGTCGAGCTTTTTCTGACTCGAGAGGCTCGCGAGCCTCTCGAGGCTCGCGAACCTAATCAAGCTTTTTTTTTTTGCCTATTCGAGTCGAGTTTGAGTTTTTCGAGCTTTACGTAATAATATTATATATGTATATATTGAGTCGATGAAGAGTTCGAGCTCGAGCCAAAAGCCTAATGGAGTCGAGTTCGACCTCGAGCTAAGGTGCACCATTTATAATTTAATTGAATTTTTTAATCTTTTCGAGCTGAGTCGAGCCGAACTCGAACATGTCAAGCATGGAATCGAGTCGAGCTCGAGCTTGAAAAGTTAAGGCTCGGTCGAGTTCGAGCTTGTGTAAACTGAGTCGAGCTTGCCGGATACTCGGCTTGTTTATAGCCCTTTATTCTACCCAAAAAAGGATGCAAGAGTGTATTACTATCTAACAATTTAGGCTTTAGTTAACAAAAGTGGTTTTGAAAAACCGGTTCAGAACCGGTTCGGAACCTGTTTTGAACCAGTCGAAAACCGCTCCATATATTCTTTATCAAAACTGAACCATTTAAGAACCGGTTCAGTCAGAACCAGTTCGGTCAGAACCGGTTCGTATTGATTCGTTTCGGTTTGGTTCCGGTTCGGTCCGCCCGAACCGGTTTTTATGCCCAACCCTAATTCTAACCATCAGTGTCGATTAATGGCCGTCAACAACCGCGCGATAAGGACAATTTCGTCACCGGCGCTCCAATCGTCTGATTAGATCGACCGACTTTTGTTTTCCGAATATACCCTCTCGATCTATGATAATTAAAGCAACTAATATGAATATTTACGTCATTGCACATTTCCTTCCATGAACCATAAAATCGGAGAAGCCTAACTCAAAAAGAAAAAGCACCTGCAAATCGACTCAAATTCCTTCATAAAACTTCTCCCAAGTTCTTCCTCTTTTTCAATTTCCATTCTCCCTGGGAGGAGATCGATCGATCAAATTGTAGCTGCAAATCCTCCTCCCAGGAAACCCTGGGTTCTGTTCCTGATGGCGTCCGACTACCCCACCGACAGGGATGCTGTTTTTAGGAAGCTGAAGACGAAATCGGAGAACAAGGTCTGATTTTGATCTCGCTCGGTGCTTGTTATATTTTTGCATTACCTGATCTGAGTTTGGATCTAGCTACTTTTGTGTGAGATCTGAGTATGTTCCCTTCCTTTTGTGTATGCGGCAGATATGCTTTGATTGCAATGCGAAGAACCCTACTTGGGCCTCCGTGAAATATGGGATCTTTCTATGCATCGATTTCTCTGCTGCTCACCGTAACCTTGGTGTCCATATCAACTAAGTGAGGTTTGATTTTATCGTTGGGTTTCAAGTTTTGTTGGATTCCTCTTTCTTCTGCCTTTTATGGGATCATCTTGAAATTAAACTGTCGATTTACAAGAGATGCCTAGTTGAGCTGTTCTTAGTCGATTTTGGGTTGGATAGATTCTTGGTAATCCCATAATTAGTGCAAATAAGTTCCCCTATTTTTCTGAGCTCAGATCCTACATTGATCTTACTTTATGCAACTCTGTTCGGTTACAGTTTGTTGGATATTTGAATATAAATTGGTATGTCCCTTTTGGGTTAATGGGTTCAAATTTCCAATTTTCCTTGAGCTGTATAGAAAGGTGACAGATTGAATAGCAGAAGTTAAGATTCAGCTGGGACTATTTGGACTTAAGTGTAACTTTACACATGACATATTTCAGTCACTTTTGCGCACTGCAAAACCTTGAGAGGTTGAATCCTACTATGCTGGTTATTGACAACAGGATTAGGCTCTCTGGCACTTCATATTCATAATTTTCCGCACATTGTAGTTTCTGCTGTTTATGGCTTGTTCAATAGGGATAGAAGAGATGCTTATCATATCATGTGTTCCTAGCTCTTTAGTTGTTTCTGGGCCTATCCTTGGAGATATTCTTGTTTTGTTTGTGGATTTAGGTTTTATTTTACTTCTGCATAGCCCTTTATCTCCTGACATTGGGGATATTCTTTCTTACCGTTTTGGTTATTTGTAGCTAATATGTTTTAACTTTCAAATATTTCATTTGTCTTTTCTCTATATTTTGTACTATCTATTATTCCTATCTTAGAGAGTAATGGAAGTATTTGTGTCAAATGCACATGAGTGGTCTATGTGATTATCATATGGGTTTCTCATACTTGTGTTAGTGGTATTATAGACTAACTTACAAGTTACATGTGTATATAACATACCTATTTCTGGGGAAAGTGTACTGTGATAGTCTTCTGCAGCTGCAGCTTGGTAGCAATAGCAGGGGAATCCTTCTAGCTCTCGTGTATTAAATAATATTAATTTCCTCATGTAGGTCTACAAATTTAGACTCATGGAGTCCCGAACAGTTAAAAACGATGATTTTTGGAACATGCATTTTTTAAGCAGCATGGATGGACTGATGGAGGAAAAGTTGAGGCAAAATATACATCAAGAGCTGCTAACTTGTACAGACAAATACTTTCTAAAGAAGTTGCAAAAAGTGTGGCAGAAGAGGCAGTTTTGCCATCATCCTCGGTTGCCTCTCAGGCATCTAATGGTCTTCCAGATATCAAGGTCACTGAACCTCCAAAACCAAAGGAAAGCTCCTTAGGCAAGAAAGAAGTTTCTGATGTCATCACTGCCCCTCCAAAGGCATCCTATACAGTAGTTTCCTCCTCTAACAAGAAGCCTCTTGTCAGGAAATCTGGAAAAACTGGAGGGTTAGGTGCACGAAAGCTGACCACCAAGGTACCTCGATTTCATGTGAATATAACCAGGGCTGCCTTTTGTTCACTTAAATTACCAGAGTTTCTTATTATTTTATTTAAATTGTGCAGCCAACTGAGAATCTCTATGATCAGAAGCCTGAGGAGCCTATTGTTGTTGTGACTGCCCCAGCCAATAGTAGTAGTACTATGGTTGGGCCGCCTGTAGCATCTCGATTTGAGTATGTTGAAAATGTGCAGTCCACCACTGAAACAACTTCAGGTGGTGCACATGTGCTTAACCATGTGGCTCCGCCAAAGTCATCGAACTTCTTTGCAGAATTTAGAATGGACAGTGGATTTCCAAAGAGAGGAAGCTCCATTTCTTCGAAAGTACAGGTGAATACCTTGGCTTGAGAATTTCATCAGGGATCTATTTATCCAAATGTCAAAGGAACTGGTTGAACCAAAGCTTAACATGCTTGCAATGCTTATGCTTCACTTTTCCCTTGAATAAGCAAAGTAATATTTTGCTGGCTTTTCTGGAAATGAGTTATCTTGATTTACTCTGCCCTAGTTTCTTTGATTCATCTTTTTCTTGCATTTTATAATTTATGGGGTGTATAGGTTCAGGAAACTAATGAAGCAAGAAAGAAGTTCACAAATGAAAAATCCATTTCATCTGCACAGTTTTTCGGAGATCAAAACAACTCTCATGAGCAAAACGCCAAAGCTTCCCTGCATAAGTTCTCAGTACGTGTTCAATGCATAAACTACTTCCAATTCTCCTTTGCTTCTCTTTTTTTTTTTGGATGGAAACTGACTGGTAAAAAGCTCTTTCCTTTCAAGTGTGTTGATACATCTCTAATGCTGTCATGCCTTGCTCTATCTGCTGTTATGTTCTTTGATATCTTCTGTTCTCCATTTCATTGAACGTATGAAACAATGAAATATGGAGGGAAGAAAGGATTACCAGATGGGCCGTATAATGAATGTTTAGCCTTCCCTTTGAAACTAAAATGTGCATGCCAAATTTAAGAATTTCTTTGATGGTGATGCTGCTTCTCAGTAATAATATATTGATTTCATTTTAAAAAACAAGGCCCTCATTTCCTTTAGTAATTTTATTTTATACTGTCATCTTGTGGGTTACAGGGTTCAGCAGCGATATCAAGTGTTGATCTATTTGGTCATGATGAAGATCAGTCCCTCGATATCTCTGTAAGTGACCTCATTAATCGACTCTCCTTCCAGGTAAATAGTTTGTATTCAATCGGGTTTGGCAAAACCGAAAATAATGAGTATTTGTGTCGTGTTATAGTAAATCTCCATTGATTTGAACTTCTTTACGGACGAACAGGCTCAACAAGACATATCTTCCCTTAAGAAAATTGCAGGTGAGACGGGGAAGAAGCTTAGCTCCCTTGCTTCAACATTGCTCAACAATCTTCAGGACAGAGTTCTTTGAATTGTATCACTCACGTGTCATTGTTTAGGAAGTGCTTGTTTGGTTTTTACTTTTCACTGCGGTTTTTGTAGTTTGTTAAGCTCTGTTGTAATGATGATTGATTGATAAATGTAAAAGAGAATTTGTTGAAGTTATTTTGTTTGGATGACCAAATGAATAAGAACCTTGATACATTCAGGGTTCTTTTCGTTATATATATATATATATATATATATATATATATATATATATATATATATATATATATATATATATACATATATATATATATGTATATATATAGGGTTAAGAACCTATAAACCAGTGTTATCAGAACCGGACTGGCGGTCTGACCGGGTTCGGACCGGAACCGGAGGCCCACCGGTCCGGTTCATCAATTTCCGGACGATGTTGCCGAACCCGGTTCGATAGCCGGTTTTTTAGCGAACCGGTCGATTTTTATAGAATCGCCCGGTTCGCCGGTTCTGAGTTTTGTATTAAAAAAAATAAGTTTCAATCTTCTAGGTTTTTAGTTTGCGCCGCAGCATAGAGGAGCACTTTCACAGAGAGCTTGGAGGAGCACTTTCAGTTTTCGCCGGTTCTGTGGTCGCTGTTTCGACCGGGTTATTGCGGACTGTCCGCTGGATAACTGGTCGGGGTCTTCGGGTTATGTGTAAGCTGAATCCGCCTTCTAAGGTCGTGCGCGGGCTTTAGCTCTGTCTTCCAGAAGATGGTAAGCCTCTCTGAATCTCTAACGGGGTGTCCGCCGGCACCTGCAGAAGAGCGTTTACCAAGCAGTCCCCGTGGAGAGGGGGGGGGTGCTTGGCGTGCTCACTCCGACGCTCAACATCAGTGTTTTTCTAGAGAGAGAAAGAGAGGATTTTTAGAGAGAAGTCAGAGCTCTTCCGAAGTTTGCCCAAAGTGAATTTTGAATGAGTTGAAAATGTTCACCCCCAAGGTGGCTATTTATAGGCCATCTTGGACCGTAAACCGGTTTTGACCCGGTTCAATGTGAAAATATGAACCGGGATGCGTAGGTAAGCTTCGGGAAAAGGGGCTCTGACGTGCGTCTCAGGCGGCTTATCATAAACGGGACGAGCGCGCCGCTAAAACAAAGGTCTCGGACACGTAGGAGTTAGTGTAAAAATCGGGTCCCCGTACGTATCCGAGAGAAAATGGGGGGTGTGCGCGACACCCCCCGGGGTGGGACTTACCCGGAATTCCGGGTAAGCCTAGGCTTACCCGGACTTCCGGGTAAGCTTTGGCTTACCCGGAGATTCCGGGTAAGCCAAGCTTACCCGGAAATTCCGGGTAAGCTGGGGCTTACCCGGAATTTCCGGGTAAGCTAAGCTTACCCGGAAATTCCGGGTAAGCTTAGCTTACCCGGAATTTTCCGGGTAAGCTTAGCTTACCCGGAATTTTCCGGGTAAGCCTAGCTTACCCGGAAATTCCGGGTAAGCTAGGCTTACCCGGAATTTTCCGGGTAAGCCCCCCGGGGCACCGGGCAAGTTCGCGACTTGCCCGGTTTACCCCGGTTAGCTTGAAATCGGGTCTTGCTAAGGGCCTCGTGCGAATGTGAGGTCCGAATAATTAAAACCGAGCCCGGATCACGCGTATATCCATCACTTGCCCCCGAGTAAAACAATGGCTTGACCTTTGTTTAACTCTATTATAAGATAGGGAATATGCGTGATTCGGGCCGTTCGCTCACCTTGAGTTTTGACCTACCGAGGAAGGAAGCGCGCGGCTCCGACGAATTCCTTGTCCTAGTTTTTGAGGTGGTCACGCTTGGTAACTGCATGAAGGGTTAGTAGCACAATAGACTACGGATGAAATGAGACACATGATTGTTTGGAGAATTAAGGTGCGAGCACGTATGAAATTTTCCGAGCTCGTACGATGAGCTAACAAATATTGAACGTTCATGATACGACTAAGTGCATCAAAGTGATAATAAATCATGCAAGTCTTGAAAAAATGTCTTTCGCGTAGTGCGATAGTTTTTGGGAGCCCGTCGTCCGAGACGGTCGTCTTGACGGCGAGGTGACGGTTTTGAGTGAATGAAATAGGGCCGAGTTTTGGAAAATTATATGCAACGGCCCTAACACGCAAAAATCATGATCTCCACGTTTTTAAAAGGTTGAGGGCATTTGAAATGACTTAGTTAAAATTATCCAAGTCCTTTGATAGTTAAAAACCCAAGCCATCAACAACTTCAAAAAATGGATGGTAGATAGGGATATACCTCCTTGATGTATGGTACTTACCATGTTGTGTAGTTCCTTCTCTTCCATGATAGTTTATAAAACTATCAACTTTTGAATTGGCTATGGTGATAGTTTTGGAGGAGCTAAGGTAGGGATTTTAGGAACTCACTCTAGGAAGCAAGGGAGACCACATTCCGGCCAACCACCACCAGGGGGACCTCCGGCGACACCAGGGCGGCGCAGCGGCGGCGAGGAGGCGGCTGCAGGCGGCGGGTTCGGCGGCTGTGGCGGGGGCGGCTGCACCTTGTGTGGCTCGATTTTGAGCCCGATTCGGTCCGATTTCGAGTCCTTTTCGTCGAGCATCGATTGGTAACGTCCACCACTCCCTTTTCTTGAAGTTAATTGAGCATATAGGGCTGCACATTTGAACTCCAATAAGGTGCCTTGTAGGTGTTTGATAAAATGCATGAGTGAAGTTTTTGCTTGATTTTCGAAATTTGCTTTTGGCTAAGTTTTAGATGTAAATAGATAGAGTTAGGGATAGGAAACCCCCTTTGTGAAGTGGCCCCTAGGTTTCGATCAACCGAAGGGAAATCGCGGGGGTTCGAAATCGGAGTTTTTCGAGCGAAATGTTTGACCCCTTGTTTCTTGATATGGGTAACTTGAAATGATGTCTCCTATTGTGATAGAGCCCCCTTGATTGTTTGTGAGTGGATTGCCATGCTCCCGGAGTTTAGGTGAATGCTTGGTAGTTTGCCTTCGTTAGCTTTTTAGTTGACCCGAGTGTTTTTCGGGTTGTTCGGGGAGGGGTGAATCCCTCCGTGGCATGTAAGGGGCTTGCTTGAGTGCGTTTGAGCTGCTCGTATGTGCCCCCGGAGCCTTGAACCATTCCAGGGATGAATTTTGATTAAAAGGTAGTCGGGTGGCATTTTGGTAATTATGACCAACTTTGTATGCCTTTGATTCCTTTAGCTTTTGAACTTGTTGCTTTGTAGAGCGCTTGAATACCTGTGACACATTGCACAAATGTATGAAAATTTGTTTAGTAGGTGGCCTAGGCCTTTGATGAGCGTAAGGATTTTTGACTCCCGAGCGGGAGGGTTCCTAGCTGTTTGCAGGCGGACAGTCGGTCCGTTGGGTTGAATGTCCTTGTAAAGGATTTCGATGAGTGTGGTTGATGTGTTGCTTTGGTTTTTGATCGAGTTGGTGTATGGTTTTTGCAGGGCTCGGTAGGCGAGCTTGCAGGCGTCCGACTCTGATACTTAGAGTATTCTTGATAGGAAACGGTTTCCCCTTCTTCGCATAATGAGTAAGTCTTATCCTTTTGTTTCGGATAACTTTGAGGGTGAGGTTGGCGAAAGCACCATGGATTCCGAGTCTGGGTCTCAAAGCGGTGTACTCTTGGGGCCGTCGGGCGACCGCGTGATATTGGAGAAGACTCAGATATTTTTCCCCAACAAGCTTCCACGTTCCAAGTTTGACCTCTATGTCTCGACCCGGGGCTGGTGTCCCGGCCTAGAGGTCTCGTATCCTTGGGATGTTGTGAAGGGAGTTGGATTTGGACGGCCCACCGTTCCTCCAGCTGAGTATGAGGCGGTCTACCTTTCACAGTTTCGAGAAGGACTGCGGTTTCCTTACTGTCAGGATCTGGTCCGTCTTTGTCGATATTATAGAATTTCCCCTGTCTCTATTACCCCTCCGGGGTTTAGGGCTTGGACGTGTTTTCGGGTGCAATGTCACCTGAATTCCTGGGATTACTCCATAGTGTTGTTTCGAGCCTTCTACCGCCTGGGTAAGGCAGATGAGTCTGGGATGTGCACCTTCAGCCTACGTTGGCCTCATATGACCGAAAAGGGATTCTCTTCCCTTGGTTTGCGTCGGGCGGGGTGGAACACTGAAGCGCGATTCTGCGAACGGTCGGACACTTCCCAGAATAAATGGAAGTGTCAGTACTTTTTTGTGAAGGATGCAGGCACGACTTGGGCGACTTCTCACATATTGGATGCCGATCCCGTTCCACGATTTCAGGAGTTCTCGGATAGAGATAAGGTCGCTTTGAAGAAGATCCACGCGGCGAATAGGGCGGGGGAGTACAGCCCCCTCTATCGTGTATCTGACGCCGAGCTGCTCGCGGCGGGCATTCACGTACGTCCTTCGGGGGAGGAGTCGGTATGTTTTGAAGTTTTGTAACATCTGCCCTTGTTTTCTTGTAGGTTGGTTTCTTAACAGACGCCCCTGTGTACAGGGTGGAGTTGCAGGCGGGTCTTCTCAGGTTGTTCCTGGCCTAGATGATACCCTTCCTGTTGGCCCGGGTATGGGATTTGTGCCTTTTAAATGTTTTGTTGTGGTTTTTCGTATGTTGACACACTAAAGGTTTCTTTGCGGTTGTCTTTGTAGGCTTGGACTTTCCGCCAGCGGGGGGAGTTGTTCCTGTCGGGGAGCATGATGCTGACGTCCGCTCCCCGAGCGATCCTAGGAGGTTGACATCTGACGGTATGCCTCTTGCTCCTTCCAGCGACAAAGGGAAGGGGCCTGTGCATGCCGATTCGACCATGCGTGCCCCCCGGTCGGGGAGCGGGCGTTCAGAGGAGGTGCCTCCCTTGGCAGGTAACTGTGATTGCCTTGTTGTTGTACTAGTGCGGTTTGCCTTTTTATAATGTGTTTGCTATTGATGTGTAGTTGTCCCTGCTCCTCCGGCTCTTCGCAAGTCTGATTTGATTTGCCGGCCTGATCGGGATGTGTCTGGGAGTGAGTGGGTTCCGTATTGTCAGTCTGCTGTCCGTTTTCCCAAGGATGTTTCCTTGAGTACGCCTGCTGTTGGTGTGCGTGTGGTTCAGCGGTCTGTTCCACCGGCTGACCGCAAGATGTGCCCCCGAGATCCTGAGGCTGCGTTGAAATGCGTTGAGGAGTCACTCGCGCGCTTTGCTCCCGTACGTTGTTTTTCTTTTATGTTGGATCTATCATGTTTGTCTGACTTCTCTGTGTATGATGTGTTTGTGTTGTTGTTGTAGGTGAATGCTGTGATGACCAACCTATCCTCTTTCGTTGTTGAGCTTGTTGAGGAGACGAGGGGTCTGCAGGATCGTCATGAGCACTTGTCTCAGGATGTTGTTGTGTTGAGGGAGAAGGCGCGCGCGCATTCAGATGCTTCTTCCGAGGCTTCCGCTGATCTCAAGAGGAGTCAGGATTATGCGTCTCAGCTGGAGGCGGAGTTGTTTGCCCTACTACGTCAGGAGAAGGTTGATGAGGAGGCACATGCTGTGGTGCTGAGGGAGACTAAAGAGTCTCACGTTGTCCTGGGTGATCAGCTAGGGATGATCGAGTTTCCTACTACAGCTGATTATTCCAAGCTTCTTGAGAAGGCGCGTGATGATCGCATGGAGTCCTTCTCTGTGGATTACTTCAGGAGGGTACACTCCCTTGCCCCCGATTTTCCTTTCCAGAGTGCTGGTCCGTATGCTGGGTATGCCCTTGGGGCTATTGCTGGGATCCAGGCGGGTGGCGGAACGAGTGGTTTGGCGGGACAGGCGTCCGTCCCTGTTGGTGATGATCGCCGGGGTGCTTTCAAAGGCCCAGCGCAAGATGTTTTTATGACTGATGACTTTGGTTCTGGTACTCCTGACGGTGGGTCAGGTTGATCTTTCTTTGTTTTTCCATGTGTACATATGGCTGCTCCCCTTGCATGGGTGAGATTTTGACAGGTTGCATCTTGGGCTCGACTTTTAAGCTGGCCGGATGTCGTTACTTTTGAGTCCTGCTATATTATATATATATGCCTGACATGAGATGTTAGAAAGATATAATACTAAGTATTATTTTGCATCTTCTTTTATTGTTGTCTCAGTGGCTTGTTCTCTTTTTTGTAAGAGTGTTGCTCTATTGACTGGTTGGTTTTCTTGATTCGATGGTTTTCCTTAGGAAACTGCATCTTTGTTGGTGACGGTTGTGGGTGAGTTTATATTACCGTCGTCTGTGGCTTTGTAGGGAGGATGATCCCAGTTGAAGTGTTTGTCTTTCTTTATGAGGATGTGAACAAACTAGTTTGTTCACATATTTGGTGCTGTGGCTAAGTGTGGATGGGTTAGTACGTTCAACCCCTATTTATGTTTGCGAGGGAAGATTCCCAATGATCCGCTTATCCCCCGATTTTTTGCAAGGATGTGAATAGATTAGTATGTTCACATCCTTGTAGTATGGCGAAGTGTGGATAGATTAGTACGTCCGACACTTGCATTTGTTTGCGAGGTAGGATTCCCAATGATCCGTTTATCCCCCGATTTTTTGCAAGGATGTGAATTAGTGCGTTCACATCCTTGTAGTATGGCGAAGTGTGGATAGATTAGTACGTCCGACACTTGCATTTATTTGCGAGGTAGGATTCCCAATGATCCGTTTATCCCCCGATTTTTTGCAAGGATGTGAATAGATTAGTACGTTCACATCCTTGTAGTTTGGCGAAGTGTGGATAGATTAGTACGTCCGACACTTGCATTTATTTGCGAGGTAGGATTCCCAATGATCCGTTTATCCCCCGATTTTTGCAAGGATGTGAATAGATTAGTACGTTCACATCCTTGTAGTTTGGCGAAGTGTGGATAGATTAGTACGTCCGACACTTGCATTTATTTGCGAGGCGGGATTCCCAATGATCCGTTTATCCCCCGATTTTTGCAAGGATGTGAATAGATTAGTACGTTCACATCCTTGTAGTTTGGCGAAGTGTGGATAGATTAGTACGTCCGACACTTGCATTTATTTGCGAGGCGGGATTCCCAATGATCCGTTTATCCCCCGACTTTTGGCAAGGATGTGAATAGATTAGTACGTTCACATCCTTGTTATGAGGATACTCTAACTCCTTGTTCGCGTCTAACGTCCTTTGTTTTGGTTTGTTGTGAGGAGCTTTGCTTGGGATTGCTTTGATATCTTTCTGACGGCTTTTCTTGTTGGTTGCCCTTTCTGCGCATAGGATTAGGGTCTTTGTTGGTGATGTATGTGGCTTGTTCCTGATATTGGACCGGGGAAGCTTGCCATTACATAGTGATTTTTCCTACGCAAGGAGTGAACTTCATTAGTTTTCTTGTTTATTTACAAAGGTCGTGCATGGATGGAGTCAACTGATCTCCTATCCTAAATGTTCTACTTAGCATTAAGTAAAGATAGAGTATGTGCATGTCATAAGGGAAGGGTTATTCCCTTAGTGACGGGTTGATAAAGCTGGCTTCCTGCATGCGATGTGGGAGCGAAGAGCTCCTTGTTTGATCAGGTCCTCGATTTTGTTGCGAAGGGAGGGGCAGCCATTTGTGCTGTGACCCCATCTGTTGTGATAGTGGCACCACAATTCCGGATTCTTCCCGATGAAGGCAATTCGGATCTCGCTGGGAGGAGGTAAAACATCCTTCAGGATGGTCTTGAACAACTCTTCCACCTCTATGTTTAGAGGTGTGTATTCTCCATCTTGGTTATTGTTCAAGTCTTGTCTTGCATGCTCTTGTTCGCACGCCTTCTCGTGTTCTGCAGGTGGGCTGAACCACCCCAGCTCATTTGCGACTTCGATTGCCGTTTCCATCTTTTCCTTTAGGTCAGCCATAGACTTGGTTGTCCTCCACCCATGTGTTCGTCCGAACAGGAGAAATGTGGGTGAGTTCATGTTCAGGAAAAATCCATTGATCACGGCTGACTTGTCTGCAAAACTTGAAGTTGCGTTAATAGCAAATCGCTTGAAGTAGTTTTGGATGGATTCTGACTCTCCTTGTTTGATGTCCCATATGCTTGGGAGCATTGGGGTTTGAAGTGTTGGGAGCCTTTGTCCTTTGCTCATCATTTCATTGAATCGCACTTCGACTTCAGACTTGGAAGACTGTCCTCTCTCAATGACTGCTACATCCAGGCGGTTCTTGCATCTTAGGGCGTTGACATAGCATTTTCGTGCTGTTGTCTGATCGCCCAGGACTTCACCGATTCCTCCCTTTAAGCGGTATTTCAGCTTTTGATGTGCCGTTGAGGGCACCATCTCGTAGGGGTTTATCGTTGTTCGCCCAAGAATTCCGTTGTAAGCGCCGAGGCTTTCGACGATCACAAAAGTGATGTCGATTTTCATTTCGTTCCACCCTTCCCCTATCACAGTGGGAAGGGTGATCATTCCCAGTGGGTACGTAGCAGCTCCAGCAAAGCTTACTAACGGGAAATTTCCCGGCTTCAGGTCCTCTCTTTTCATTCCCAGCTGTTCGAGGACGTTAATATGAAGGATGTCTGACGAACTTCCCCCGTCGACTAGAATTCTTTTGACATCGAACCCGTTGATTTCCATCGTTATTACTAACGCGTCATCATGTGGGTAGACGATGTGTGCCATGTCTTTTCTTGAGAATCCTATCACGAGGTCCTCCTCTTCTGGTTTCTTTCTTTTTCCATATTTGGGGAGTGTGCTTGCCTGCGCAGCGTAGACATCTCTTGTGTTGGAGACTTGTCCTCCTGCAGCTGGACCACCATGAATGACGTTAATGACTCCCCTCTTTTTAGGAGGAGGGTTGTCAGTGGTCTTCTCCTTTCCTTTTTCCTTTGACGTGAATTTTCTCTTCACCTTTTCGATCTTTCCCCCCTGATCGACGTAGTGCTTAAGTCCGCCTTCTTGGATGATTCGATTGATTTGGAACTTAAGGCTTCTACAGTCGTCTGTTTCATGGCCGTTGACTTCGTGGCTTTCGCACCACTTGTCTTGCTCCTTCCCCAGCTGTCCCTTTCTGAACCCGAATGGCTCTTTCCAGAGGTTTTGCTCTTTCATTTCTTTCAGTATGACGCTCAGGGGAGCATTCAAAGGGATCAGCTCGATGGTATTGACATCTGCATTCTTGTCTTCTTCAATGTTGAATGTTCTTTTCTGGGGCGGAGTCCATTGTTTTTGCTGGGGGGTTTGATTCTGTTTCGGGGGGCCTGGCTTGCTTTCATCCTTCTTGTTGCTTGGCTTGCCCCATTTGTCCCGTGCTGTCATCTTGTAATGCTCAGCATCGATGTACTCTTTAACTCTTGCCACGAGTTCTTCCATTGTTTCTGCAGGTCTTGTGGAAAGCTTTTGGCCTAAGTCGTACCCGTGCCTACCCAGATTTCTGACAAAGGCATGAATGACTTCTGTCTCTGCGATGTTTGTTTGGATTTCGGAGATGTTTTGATTGAAACGAATGTAATAGCTTGCGAGGGACTCATTCCACTCTTGCTTGACGTCATCCAAGGCATTTGATCCTTTGATAATCGATCGTTCTCCCATGTAACGTTGGATGAACTTTTCTTTGAGGGACTGCCACGAGTCTATGCTTTTCTTTGGCAGGGAGAAGAGCCAGTGTGCAGCTGGTCCGCCTAACGTTTGGGGGAACGTCATGGCTATGTGGTGAGGGTTGTCAGTCCTTCCCAAGAGCATTAGTTCATGCTGCTGTACATGCTCTATTGGGTCTCCCTTGCCTCGGTATTTTTCTGGCCTTAGATTGTACAGTGCGTCTGGGACGCGACTGTATACCAGCTCGTCGGTGAAAGGATGGGATGTTGTGTCTACCAATGTGTTCATCCCTCTCATTTTCCTTTCTTTTATCTTCTTCTCGATCAGCTTTTCGAGCATCTCCTCCGTCAACCCGGTGATTGGGTTATCCTGATTTTGGGGGTATGCTTCTTGGCCCAAGCTTGCGCCTTGTTGGGGAAATTGCGCCTGTGTTGGGTTATATTGAGAATATCCACCTTGATATCCCTGGAATGTCTGAGACGGCTGCCTCCAGGCTCCTTCACTGTATGGCCCTGCTTGGTAGGGTGTTTGCGAGTGCGAAAGCCCCTGTCTTGTCCACTGCTGGGGGAACTGCCTGCTCTGCTGTGCATTCCCGTGGAAAGTTGGGGTTTTTGATATTGTAGGGCCTCTCTGCTGAGGTGCATTCATCGGAGGAGCTTGCCTTGGTGGCGGGGGCATATTTGCTTGTTGTGCGGGAGGGGGCGGTGGCGCCCCGTATCCTTGGTTGCGAAGAGCTTCTCTTAGCTGAAGTAGCTGTTCGAGTGCAGCCATCATTTCCGGGGTGACTGTAGGTGCAGTCTGTGCCCCTGGTGCTTGGTTGTATGCTCCCGCGTTCGGCATTCCGTATGGTTGCTCCTGCGTATTGAAGGTTTGGTGGGCGAAGCCTGGAGGAGCGTTGGTTTGCTGCGTGCCCCCCTGCGCGTTACTCCGAGAGTGTACGCTTCTAGTCGGCATAGATGAGGCGACTGAGGCCTCGCCTTGGCTCTGCGGGGGAGCTCTCTGCGGAGGAGGTCTCATGCTTGACTCCGGAACCGGAGTTTTCCTTGGACGTCCTGGTCCTCTTCTCTTCGTCTTAGTCGGCGGTGGCTGCTCGTTGCTTGCCATGCTGTTGGTTCTGTGGGTGATCCGCAGACGGCGCCAAGTGTTTCGACCGGGTTATTGCGGACTGTCCGCTGGATAACTGGTCGGGGTCTTCGGGTTATGTGTAAGCTGAATCCGCCTTCTAAGGTCGTGCGCGGGCTTTAGCTCTGTCTTCCAGAAGATGGTAAGCCTCTCTGAATCTCTAACGGGGTGTCCGCCGGCACCTGCAGAAGAGCGTTTACCAAGCAGTCCCCGTGGAGAGGGGGGGGGTGCTTGGCGTGCTCACTCCGACGCTCAACATCAGTGTTTTTCTAGAGAGAGAAAGAGAGGATTTTTAGAGAGAAGTCAGAGCTCTTCCGAAGTTTGCCCAAAGTGAATTTTGAATGAGTTGAAAATGTTCACCCCCAAGGTGGCTATTTATAGGCCATCTTGGACCGTAAACCGGTTTTGACCCGGTTCAATGTGAAAATATGAACCGGGATGCGTAGGTAAGCTTCGGGAAAAGGGGCTCTGACGTGCGTCTCAGGCGGCTTATCATAAACGGGACGAGCGCGCCGCTAAAACAAAGGTCTCGGACACGTAGGAGTTAGTGTAAAAATCGGGTCCCCATACGTATCCGAGAGAAAATGGGGGGTGTGCGCGACACCCCCCGGGGTGGGACTTACCCGGAATTCCGGGTAAGCCTAGGCTTACCCGGACTTCCGGGTAAGCTTTGGCTTACCCGGAGATTCCGGGTAAGCCAAGCTTACCCGGAATTCCGGGTAAGCTTAGCTTACCCGGAAATTCCGGGTAAGCTGGGGCTTACCCGGAATTTCCGGGTAAGCTAAGCTTACCCGGAAATTCCGGGTAAGCTTAGCTTACCCGGAATTTTCCGGGTAAGCCTAGCTTACCCGGAAATTCCGGGTAAGCTAGGCTTACCCGGAATTTTCCGGGTAAGCCCCCCGGGGCACCGGGCAAGTTCGCGACTTGCCCGGTTTACCCCGGTTAGCTTGAAATCGGGTCTTGCTAAGGGCCTCGTGCGAATGTGAGGTCCGAATAATTAAAACCGAGCCCGGATCACGCGTATATCCATCAGTCGCCGCTGTGGACTTAGGAAGAACATAGAGGACTTAGGACTAGGAGAGTCGGAGCCAAGGGACTCCGTGGCCGCCGCCGAGAGTCTCCTTCTTCCGTGGTCGCCGCAAGAGGTGTTGGGTCTCAGTTGATGCTGAATAGCTCCACGAAAAGATTTCTCTTCAGCAAGGGAAGGGATCTGAAGATTAGAGAGGATACGTGAGAGAAATAAGCATTGCATCTCTAACAAATAACAAGAAATAAGAGAGAGGTGATAGAAATATGAGAGAGGGAAGAAGTGGGAAGTGAAAGAGACGATGGAAAGCATTGCATCTAACAAGGAAATCTGAATATGGGTCTACCAGCAGTTGAACCGGGTTCGAACCGGTGAACCGGGAATCAGACACCTAACCGGTTCGGTGTCCGATCCGGTTCTGATAACACTGCTATAAAATGTTTGAAGTTTGCTCCATGTGAAATTTTGGTACCTGAAGTTTAAAATGTTGAAATGAACAGTTCCAGGTTTCATTTTTGTTGAAATTTGGTGTCTTTACGCGTATTTTCCTCTCCATTCAAACATTTTCATCGACCCTTTCACCAACTCATAATCCACCATTCTTTACTTTTTATAAAATCGCCAAATTTCTCCAAAAGTTTGAACATCCGAAAGAAAATGTTTCCAGCAGAGTGGTGTGGAGTGATTTTCAGCGACAATAGAGTGATATTTACTTGTACGGATGTGACCACCTTCTTAGGTGACGGTCCCGGCAAAGTGACGAGAATGGAGCGTGCATGAGAGCTCATATATGACAGCCGGTTTCGTCGGGATTAGGTTCTCTAAAGTAATCACGCTGAGACACCAAATTTCAACAAAAATGAAAACTGATACTATCCATTTTAACATTTTAAACTTTAGACACCAAAATCTCATATGGAGCAAACTTCAGACAGTTTATAGGTTTTTAACCCATATATATATATATATATATATAATTCTTTTAGCGAGCGGTATTTATAAAGATTGTTAATATATATATACATATTTTTGGTGCGAAGAGAATAATACTGGAGATTATAGAAATATATGTACCAATAGATATGCACTCAATTATACTAACGAGGGTCTGACAGGTATAAATGTCCCGAGCACTCGAGGTAAGTTTATCTACGAAACACAAAATCACGCACTCAACAGACACTGTGTGGACCAAATAAGGCAGCACGGTGGCTGAACTGCGCGAGCGGCAGCTCGCACGGTCCAACAAGGACCACGTGAGTTACTAGCGTGGTTCAACCGTTGAATCGTGCGAGCTATTTGGCTCACGTGGTCTAAAAATTGCCGGGTGCGACCCCTGATGCTCCTCGTGAAGCGTGCCCCGATCGTTACACACTTTACACGGTGTTTTCACACCTTGCGTATATACTCATACGGTGTTTTTACACCCCGCTTGGACCTTTTTTGGGAGTAAAAGTCTACATGGTTTTTTCACACTTCACTTAAGCTCTTTCATGCATATATATCCACATGGTGTTTTCACACCTTGGTTAAACCTTATCGGGAGTACAAAGTAATGACTTAGGCACGTTCATAACGGTATCGTCTAAAACGATCCATATAAACACGCAGCACGTAAACCCCTTCTATCGTTGAACAAGCTTGATATAATTTGAAGAACATAAAGCAACATGGTTGTAATCCGGAAATAGGATAAATATATCCCGGCTAGGGAACTGTTTGATAACGAGGATAACTAATCTTCTGTAAAACCAAACTATTAGTCTCATTTGAAGGTTAATCACTCTTTCCTTCTACTTGTACGTTATCTCTTTATATTTCTAGAACCTATCCTTACTTGAGCGTCGAAGTGGGTTTACCTGGCAACGCCCCAGTTACCCTTCTTGCAGGTTCTCAAAAGGTGTGAAAAGATGAAAAAGAGCAAAAAAATGTAACGAAAATCGAGCACAAGTGATCAAGATCCAACGTGTGCTATCTATTTATATATATATTAACTTAAAAATAATACACAAGTGCTACTTCTTTCTATTATTCTATATATAAAAATAAATTAGGAATTTCGCTACATTTAGGGATTTTATCTTTTTCGGATCAAAGACAACAGTGATATATTTTGATATATCCTTTTAGAAAAACTTGAGAAAAATAAAACATATCCTTTTTTTTTTGGCCAACAACAAAATATCCATTTGAAAAATAAAACAATTGATGGTAAAAAAAACAATTATTATTAAAAGAATTAGTGTATATATTCTAGATATAACGAAAGATAGCTTGAATTAGGGGTGAGCAAATTACCCAGTTGGAATCGGAACCGGACCGGAACCGGTCATTTGGTAGGTTCCGGGTAGATGTAAATGGTTCTGATACGGTTCTGGGATTAAATTTCAAGAACCGGTATTTTCGGTTCCGGTTCCGGGATAAGTTTTCGGGTACCCAAATACCCGGAACCAGAACCGTTATATATATATAAATTAAAAAAACACTAAACATTTAACAAATTTAAAATTGGTTTGTGGAAAATGTTATAATTATTTTTATGATTCACTTGGTATAACATAAATTTCAGTTTCAATTGGCTACCGAGAACCCGGTTCCAACTGGGTATCCAGAATCCGGTTCCAACTAGTACCTAAAATTATATTATTTAGTTTGAAAATTTGTAACCGGTTCCTTAACGGGTACCCGGAACCGATTGGCTCTTAACGGTTCTGATACGGTTCCGTTTCCAAAATGTTCTGGTACGGTTCTTGGTAATAAAGTTAGGAACCGTTTAGTATTGGTCTGGTTCTGGGATACCCTAAAAGTACTGGGTACCCGGAACCGCTCACTCCTAGCTTGAATAAACTATAAAGTCAATTTAATATATTTGATATATTATATTATATATATGTTGCTTCCATGAATCTATTCTATCTATCTCTTGTGATTAACTATTCGTTTTATTTTACTCCTACTAATAGATAGCTGAAAATAAAAATGGAGAGCAATTATAAATTGTGGAAATACGCAGTCGTTTTCCCCCCGGTGAACGTTTATCCCCGTCCGCCTCCAGTCACGGTGGTAAAGACGAGGGGGAGATAGGCACAGTTAGCTGCAGTGAACTGAATAATGGCAGCTTCGTTTCCCTCCACTTTTGAACTTGATCATAAACCCTAGGTTACCATCCTCAATTTCCTTCAAAATCCTTAACAACCTGCCGCCAATCTCGTCTCGATCACAGCTAGCAATGGACATTGATGCTTCTGAAACCCTGGAAGTACAGGATGGCGGAGGAATACAAGATGGCGGAGGAATTTCTCATGCAGACCAGCTTCTTCAGTTCTCTGATGCTTCGGACGATCACGCTACGGTAGTCTCCGCGAACTGTTTTCTCAATGATGCTGACGGTGATCCTCCCTCTCCATCGGAGGACTCGCGGACGTTACCTGTCGTTGTGAAGCAAGATGAAGACTCGAATCTCCTGCCAGATCCTCCTGAGACGCCAACTGGTCCGTTATGGCCTTTGAAAGAGGATTCTTCCCCTGATAGTGATGCTAATACTAATGAATGTGAACTCTGGAATGTTGATAATCCGGATCTCAATTACATCCCTGGTCTATATGATCACTATGGCCACTATCCCCGTTTGGGCAGTCCACATCCCTACAATTTTGACTGGATGCATGAAAGTCGGTTCGGGGACCGCCGCGGCCATTTTACCTACAGAGACTGCTATCAGCCAACCTCCGAGCCTACTGGAGTCGTGAGTGTCTTCCTCTTCTATTTTATGTACATCTGTTGGGTTAACTTACTTGCATTTAGCTTATGCTGCACGCCTTTTGCTTTATTGTTGAACCGGATCACTGTTAGCCACCAAATTTTTAGGTTCTGATTTCTTTGATTTGTAACAGTGTTGTTTATATTACTGCAGGGGGCAGGGCTTGAAAATCTGGGGCTAACTTGCTTTGTAAATGCAGTGCTACAATGTTTTACTCACTCTGTTCCTCTAGTTAAGGGCCTTCGATCCTGGAATCATGCGAATCCATGTGATCGTAAGTTTGCCTTCTCATCCATTCCCCTAATTATACAGGGATTAACCTTTAGGGACTAATTTTTCTATGCTGGACAATTTTTAGGTGCTAGTGATGACTTCTGCATGTTCTGTGCTCTTCGTAAACAAGTAGACTACTCATTATCTCGTTCTGGTCGGGCTATTTCCCCTCATCGATTTGTTAACAATTTGAACAGTATCCTTTCCTCATCTTTGATGGCTTCTGTGCTACTATCAAATTGTCGCATAGCATATAAATGTTTAATAATAGGCTCGTTATAAAGAAGGATCTCATCATTTTGAAGCACATTAATGTAAACAACAAATGAAGCTACTTCCACCTAAAATAATTAGCATTAAAAAAAGGTCACAAGGTTTTATGATTTCTTAACTCTAGAAAACCAGAAATTTCTTCTTATTTCGAGAGGGGCCAGCAGGAGGATGCTCATGAATTCCATCAAGCCATGTTGGATAAACTGGAAAGGTGTTCACTGGATCCCAACTCAGATGATAACAACCCTGTTTCCAAGAAAAATATAGTGGATCAGATCTTTGGAGGGCGGCTTGTCAGCAAAGTATGATTTTATATATAGCTCAGTTCTTTATATATAAGCAACTTTCATCATACTTCCGATTTTGATTTTGTTCATCTTTTCCATGTATCTCAGCTGCGATGTTGCAACTGCGGTCACTGTTCCTACACCCACGAGACCATGATTGATCTAAGTTTGGAGATTGAGCATGTTGACAACCTCGCCGCTGCTTTGGAATCTTTCACTAATGTTGAAAAGATGGAAGATCCTGATTGCAAGTTCAAGTGTGAGAAATGTGAGGAGGAAGTATCAGTAGAGAAGCAGCTTTTGTTGGAGCAGGAACCTACTGTGGCAGCGTTACATCTGAAGCGATTCAAGAGTGATGGCTTGGGGGTTGACAAGATAGACAAGCATGTCTCATTCCCCTTGGAACTGGATTTGCAGCCCTTCAGTGGGAGCAGTGGAATTGACGAAGTAAGTAGAGAAGGAACAAATGGGCATTTCTGATTATATCTGCATTAAGTACTTCTGCCAACATGTAAATATATTTATTTCGTGCATAAATTCCGCTGTTCTTACTTTCTCACTGTGATAGGTGGATATGAAGTACCAACTTTATGCAATTGTGGTG
Organism: Clarkia xantiana subsp. parviflora; assembly: GCA_036873135.1. Classification (NCBI taxonomy): domain Eukaryota; kingdom Viridiplantae; phylum Streptophyta; class Magnoliopsida; order Myrtales; family Onagraceae; genus Clarkia; species Clarkia xantiana. The sequence continues at coordinate 8,351,069 of JAPTYO010000012.1, read as the reverse complement.
CACATTGGACTTTCACCTACATGGGGTCATTATTTTAGCTTCGTTCGATCATCTCCTGGAACATGGCACAAATTTGATGATGAAAAGGTACATGCCTTATGTGGGGTTGGAGTATTTGCTTTTTACATTTACACCTGTTGCTTAAATAATATTATACTGCATCTTGATAGTTTCTTTGGTTCTCCTAAGTCCTAACTTTTTACTTTTTATCCTTGTGCCCTTCAGAGAGAACATTGACTGAATAGTCTTAAGACTTGTTTGGGTATTTATTTATATCAAATATAATGATACCAATGGTCCTACAGTAAGCAAGATAAGTACATTCCAAGTTCCAACCGAAAAGTTGAAGCTTATGGATAGTGGAACTCTTGCGCTTTTTTTTAGAAAAAGTAGAATTAGACCTCCACTATTGCTTTACGTCTATAGAGTCTCTAAGACAAGACGAGACTTTTGTAGGTCATAAAAGTTGAAGAAGAATTCGTGCTGTCTCAAGACGCGTACATTTTGTTCTACGCAAAGGAGGGCACCCCTTGGTTTTCAAGTTTAATGGAAGGGAACCCAGAATCTGATCCTTTAGTCGGTACTTCCCCTAAGTCGGTTCTTGACAAAGTAGATGCTCCGTGTGGTCCATTTCCTACCTCTATACCCAATGTCGACTGCAAACCCGATACATCTTTTGAAACTCTTGCTCATAAGGAAGAAGGGAATATTGATGATGGTTTTAATGGCTCTCAAAGAGAAAACTCAATCTCGTGCACTGATAACGATGTCTCTAAGCCAAAGGAGGGTGGGGTTGAACTTGTTGACATAATTCAGGCCCTAAAGTCGCCTTCTGAAGAAAGTTGTACCCTTCAGGGCAAAGAACCTTCAGGTACCTATCCATCTAACAAATAGCATTTCGCTGTTTAATGTTTATACATTTGGTAGGAAATTTGATGAGACATACATAATTTGCATGAACAACGGTCGCTAGGGATCGAGCTGCTTTATTTAGCTCCATTAAACTTGTGTTTTGCTCCCTTAGTTAGCTATGTAAATATTCCTTTGCGCCTTCTGAGTTTAATTCGCTGTGATAATATAGAGTAAATTGGCACGACTTGGTATGACTGATGTCCTATAAAGTCAGGATGTTATTGACACGATAGAGGGGTCCATCATGCGAAGCATATAATGTGGGATCTTATAAAGCTGGAGACTATTTTCTGAATGAAGACAAGAACATGCAGAATTTGCTAGTTGTGTGCATGTCTCGTTAGGGAAACTCACTAGGTTTTGACGAGTAACCAGTGCAGGTGCTGCTCGGGTTTTTGCAGAGCCAGCCAGAGGTGGAACCATGCGAAAGCATCAAAGAAGACTCAACCACGGAAGATGGATATCCAGAGTGCAGTTGATGAAGAAGGTATCCAAAGTTGGCAAGTGCATCATGAGAAAGGTGTCCATAGCTGGAAGACTTCAAATTCGGCCTTCGAGCAAAATAAGGAAAGTGAAGAGATTGGGTAAGTAGTGTAATTGTCTGGGTAGTTGCTGCTGAACATTTATCATGAAGTCTTATGCTAGCACAATAGCACCACCTTAACAGCAGTTGTAAGGGTGTAATGTTTTGCCTTATATCCTAACTTGGGTCGATATAATCAAATCATTTTTTTTAGGGTTAAGAACACAATAGGGGCCTGAATGTTTGCCCATGTTGCCAAAAGGGGTCTGAATTAAAAAAACGTATTATTTAGGGCCTGAATTTTGAGTTTTGTGTATAAGTAAGGTCTCCGTCTATTTTTTCTGTTAAAATTGACGGAAAGTGGTCACATGCAAAGCATGTGACCAAAAATAATTTGAAAACCCGAAAATGCCCTTTGACCAAAGTGTGTCTCTCATATGTTTGACCTAAAATGACGAAAATACCCTTTAAGCCACCACAGCTCCGGCGACCACCACCACCCCGACTCCGGCGACCACCACCGGCCTCCGGCGACCACCACCGGCCTCCGGCGACCACCATCGACCTCCGGCGACGACCGAAAAGCTCCGATCGGAGCCGAAAAGCTCCGATCGGAGCCGAAAAGCTCCGGTCGGAGCCAAAAAAGCTCCGATCGGAGCTCTGTGGCTCCGATCGGGGCCACAGAGCTCCAGATCGGAGCTCTGTGGCTTCCGATCGGAGCCACAGGGCTCCAGATCGGAGCTCTGTGGCTCCCGATCGGAGCCACAGGGCTCCAGATCGGAGCTCTGTGGCTCCCGATCGGAGCCACAGGGCTCCAGATCGGAGCTCTGTGGCTCCGATCGGGAGCCACAGAGCTCCGATCGGAGCTTTGTGGCTCCGACCGGAGCTCCAAAGCTCCGATCGGAGCTTTTTTGGCTCCGATCGGAGCTTCGGAGCTCCAATCGGAGCCTTTTTGGCTCCGATCGGAGGCCGGTGGCAGTCGCCGGAGGCCGATGGCGGTTGCCGGAGGCCGGTGGTGGTCGCCGGAGCCGGGTGGTGGTCGCCGGGCGGTGGCCGGAGCGTGGTGGCCTTAATTGCATAATTAGTGTGTAGGGGTATTTTAGACATTTCACATTTTATTAATTAAATTGATAAATTATATAATAATTACAAAAGGGTATTTTTGTCTTTTCACGTAATTCTGTTAGATTTAACAGAAAATTTGGACGGAGACTTGAAAAAACACAAAACTCAAAATTCAGGCCCTTAATAATACGTTTTTTCAATTCAGACCCCTTTTGGCAACATGGGCAAACATTCAGGCCCCTATTGTGTTCTTAACCCTTTTTTTTACCCCAGTTAGTTAGTTACCCCACCCCATTCATGGGCCGGCTATCTTTTTATGTCGATGGACATATTTATGAATGAGGCGTTTATGTCCATAAATAAATAAAGGATATCATCCTAAATATAGGTGGATATGATGAGTTTGTTAGCTCCACAAATTGAAGAAGTTGGAGGAGCGAACATTTCGTGATGAGTCCCAAATTACAACACAACACAGAGCCAGTCATTTCATTGCAAACTCTAGCCTTGTTTGCTTTTTAAATTCATCACTAGTTCTCTCTATGTATTACCTCCTCTTCTCTTCTCTTGCAAACTCCAAATTTGTGTCCTCTGCCTCGGATCCTTGTTCAGTTTCGGCCTTCCATGACCTGAAGAAATACGACTCATTGATCGAGATCACGGTAACGCCATGAGCCTCAAGTTCCTCGGCTGCAAGTCCCATCCGAGGACCGACTCCGATGACCTTGATTTCAAGTACGTCCGGAGCTCACATTTTTACATTTGTTTATTATTATATATATATATATATATAGGGTTAAAATGGTGATTTGGTACAACATGTTTAATTAAAGTTGATTTTTTAGTGCAATATCTCTTTTTATTTTTATACTTTTAGTGCATCTGTTAAATTGACTGTTAATTTTTACCTTTAAATAACATGTGACTTGTCCTCTAAATTTTTTTGTTCAGTTTAATCTTCCAATTATATCTCAAACTTTTTTTTAGTACAGTTAGCCCTAATCAATTCAATCGGACCCTAGGTCCAAATTGACACAGCCATGGGTTGGACCTTGACTGGGTCAATTTGGACCTAGGTTGATTGAGTCCAATTTGACGTGGGTAATTGGGTCCTAGGTCTAAAATGACCTAGTCAGAGTCCGACCTATAGCTGAGACAGACCCTAGTTAGAGTCGTCTAGATCCAGCGGTCCTAACCAGGGTCAGATCCTAGTTGAGTCCTCTAGATCCAACGACCCTAACAAAGGTCAGATCCTAGTTGAGTCAGTTTAGACTTAGGATTCGAATGAATTTGGTTATGGACTAAATGGTATAAAAAAAAAAGTTTAGAATATAAATTAGGGAATTAAACTGAACAAAATAAAAAATAGAGGGTAAGTCACATGCAACCTACATAACGGTCAACAAAATATAGATATACAAATTATAAACCTATTGTACTAGAAGTCTCCCAAGAAAAGATGTTACAGTAAAAGACAAGTTTGATCAAACATGTTATACCAAAAGAATGTTTTAGCCTAATATATATGGAAAAAATTAGAAAGTGGATGGGGAGTTATAAACAAGATTGTGAACCGTTGACGAGTAGGTTGAAGAAGCACGATGAAGAGTGTCGTAAGGGGCCAAAAAGGATCTGGTCAGCCCCACCTCCGTCATTTGGGAAGGGTAAAATAAAAATAGGGAGTCGGAGCGGGCCTATAAAGGGTGTGAAGAAGCAAAGCATGCGGCTTCGTCGGCATCGTAGTGCTAGATTCACCCCCGACCGTGAGAGTACGGAGGAGTCAAGGGAGCCGAAACTGATAAGGAGCCGAGGCGTGCGTCGAGATTGGAGTTTTCAGAATTTATCAGATGATCAACCACCCAAAGGGAAGAAGAGATCCAAAACGGAGGATGATCACTAAATCCCATCCATGCTTATCACCACCTAAATTAAACAAAGCTACATGACACTTTAAAAACACCATCTCCACCGTATCTAACTAACCATATGGTCTCCCTTTTTTTTGTTTTCGAATTTTGTTGGTTTAGTGTCATGTGTCCTTTAATAATGTTCTACTTATTGATTTTCCGCTTAGGCACTCTTAGCTATAAAAATGTATACAAGCATGCGCGCTGACCCACGGTATTTATAATGGGTTGCGCTATGTAAATATGTTTTGCGAAAATTTAATATATTATAATTGTATTTCATTGGCAGTTATGACACAAATTCCAACTTCATTCTGCCATGTTTCCAATTACAGTCAAGACATGGCGGAACATTTCATTTCATTCATAAATGTGTTTTAAGGTATCAGAATGATAGATAGATAGATATGTATAACACATTTATTATCTTTCCGTACGCGATTAGTGGTCCACTCAGATTTCAACTTGCAGCATTCTCACACAATAAATGAAGCATATATTTAGTCGAAGCATTACTTCTTCATTTTGTTGTAACAATGTTTAAATTAAGAATCGTGATTTTCAGAATATGTGCTTTAATGTACCTAATTAAATTAATGTACTCTCATGCTTTACTCTTCCTCTCTATTTCTATATATATTTGTATAAAGTTCCTTAACTTGCTTGCATACCACATAATCAAACTCATGCTATGCTAATATTATATTAGCAAAAGAATAGACCATGTTATTTTTGTTAATTTTTAATTTAGACTTTATGGGCCATGACATGAGATATGATCTCACTTTACCGTACATAATAATTATGAAAAATAAATAAAATTGAAGTGGTCCATTTGGTTTATTTAATGACATTACGACTTTGGGGTCCGGTTATGGCCACTACTTAGGCTTGACAAACCATTATTAATATAAAAAGGCAAATTTTGTTGGAACAGTGGAATCCAAAACTCTGCCCGTTTTCAATACCAAAAAAGGCAATGGTAGCCGATGGTCAATCGGCAAGGATATGATTCGATGGAAATGGCGAGAGTGTTAAGAGTTGGTTTAATTTGGGCTCTGCACCAGATTTGGGCTAAGCCCAATCTCGTTGGTTGGTTGGTTGTTGGCTGGGCTTCGGCTCATGGTTGGTTGTTGGCTGGGCTTCGGCTCCTGTTGTGGTTGTTGGCCCGTGTGGCCCTGTTGGTGATATTGTGGACTGATGGTTCTTTAAGGACCATTTTGGAGGTTATTATTATTAAGGGGACCCTTGAGTATTTATGCTCGGGACCCCACCTATATAAGGTGAGAACAGGAACAGATTGAACTGTTGAAGTTCGATGAGCCGCAAATTAAGTCTCAAATTTTCTCTCTGATTTCTAGGGTTAGGGTTCTGGAAATCCACATGGTATCAGAGCTTGATCCTAGCCTCCGCTGTTCTTCTCTTCGATCAAACCACCTCTCCATCATCAATCTTGATACATTCATTACCCCTAGCCTCATCCCGTAGATCATCTCCTCTGGAAGACGAACCGACGTTCTTCATCGACCAAGACGATTCGTTTCGTTTCCACCGATCTCTGTTCGTGTATATCCGATTTCGATCGGATCCTTCTTTGCTGCTGTTGTTCCATCTCCTTCTTGATTTTTGGAGAATATCCTGTTTGATTTCATGTCGTACCACTCGGAAGACTCGGACGGCGAAGGAAACTCACACTCCAACGCAACCGTAGGAATTCCGGTTATTGACTTCTCCTCTAAGGTCCACTCCTTTCATCATCTTTATCTTCATAGCTCCGACAACCCCGGTCAAAGCTTGTTGTCGATCAAACTGAGCGGTCAGGACAATTACCGTAAATGGAGTCAAGGAATGCAGATCATCCTATTGGGCAAAATCAAAATCGGCTTCATCACAGGTTCTTGTTCTCGTGACTCCTTCGATAGCAAGTTTTATAGCCTTTGGGACCGTTGCGATGCTGTTGTTCGTGGCTGGATTATAAACTCATTTACAGATGATATTTCAGATACTATTCTCTATCTTGAGAATGCTTCATTAGTTTGGAAGGAGTTACAAGAAAGGTTTGATAAAACAAATGGATCCCGTACCTATCAGTTACATCGTGAGATTGTCATGTGCAGACAAGGGCTTGATTCTATCTCAGTATTCTTCACAAAGCTTAAAGGCCTTTGGACTGAATAGGATAACGCTTGTTCGCTTCCCAATGTTCCTCATGATTCTTTCAGACGTCATGTTGAGCATAAACAGAATGAGCGTCTCTTTCAATTGCTGATGGGTTTGAACGATAATTTTGGCAATGTTCGAAGTAATCTTCTCTTGTGGACACCCCTTCCATCGCTCAACCAGGCATATGGGATCCTCCTTCAGGAGGAAAGCCAGAGGGATGTTTCCTCCTCACTTTCAGCCGTTGAAGGAACTCTGTTGTCTGCCAAGATATCTGTGCAAACTGAAAACAAGCCCAAAAGGCCTCCCAATAACAATTTGCACTGTGATTTCTGCAAAAAGAGGGGACATACAATTGATCGATGCTATTCAAAGGGTTGTAAATTTTGTCAAAAGAAAGGCCACTGCAAAGAGAACTGTTTCAAGCTAAATGAACTTGTGAAGGCCAAAGCTGTGATGGCCAAGGCTCAGAATGATTCCACTGTCCCTGATGTTGATGGTTTACAAACCTCTGTGCCCAACACCAAATCTCAAGGAAGTGTGACCTTCACAAATGAGATGTTTGACAAACTTCTACAGAGAGCTGGAGGTAGTGCCAACACTGCAAACGTTGCCACAGCCATCACCTCTGAAGAATACCCTACACAGGGAGCTGGTATGGTTACTACTTCCCTTTTATCAAACAAACTTGAAAATTGGATTTTGGATACAGGGGCTAGTAACCACATGACAAAATATTTTAGTTGGCTGATTAATTACAAGGCTCTTTCAAATGTAAAAGTTCAATTGCCAAATGGTTTATATTCTTGTGCTGCTGGAATTGGAGATTATAAAATTTCTGATTCAAAAATTTTGAGAAACATATTGTATTTACCTGATTTTGCCTACAATCTTATTTCTGTTTCTCAATTAACAAAGGATCTGAATTGCTCTGCCATATTTTTTCCAAATTTTGCTATTATGCAGTACCTCTCAAATGGGAGGGTCTTGGCAAATGGTAGAGTCCAATCTGGCCTATATCTTCTTGATACCAGCAGCACCAATGTTTCTTCTGTTGCCTTTAGTACTGTTAGTGACAATAAGGCCATAAACCTTTGGCACATGCGTTTTGGGCATGCTTCTGTTAATTCCTTGCAACATTTGAATAGTTTGAAAGATTTTAGAAATAAGAATCTTGTAGTTCATGATTGTCTGATCTGTCCCTTAGCAAAATTTCCTCGTTTACCTTTTGATATGTCTAAATCAAGAGCAGATGCTCCCTTTGATCTTGTTCATAGTGATGTGTGGGGACCCTATAAATCAGCCACTTATGACAATAAAAACTATTTTCTTACCCTTGTTGATGATTATTCAAGAGTTACTTGGGTTTTTCTAATGCAGTTTAAGCATAATGTGGCTAAATTGATCAAGTACTTTATTCAGATGGTCCAAACTCAATTTGATAAGACTGTCAAGATTTTCAGAAGTGATAATGGAGGAGAATTCTTTAGTACACATCTAACTGATTTTTTTAAATCTAAAGGAATTCTTCACCAAAGTTCTTGTTCTCACACACCACAACAAAATAGAAGGGTGGAAAGAAAACATAGACATTTACTTGAAATTGCAAGGGGTTTGAAACTACAAGGTTCTATTCCAAATCGTTTTTGGGGGGATTGCATCCTCACTGCTTGTTATTTGATTAACAGAATGCCTACAAAAATCCTTGACCAAAAATCTCCTCTTGAAGTTTTAAGTGGGAAACCACCTAATTTGAAACACCTTAGGGTTTTTGGATGTCTCACATTTGCAAAGAATTTGGTTGTGTCTGATAAATTTGCTGCTAGATCAATTCCTGCTGTTTTTTTAGGTTATTCTGATCTTAAGAAAGGATATAAACTTTACAATCTGGAATCCAAAAGTTTTTTTGTAAGCAGGGATGTAAAATTTCTTGAACACATATTCCCATTTTCTAGCACAAAATCTTCTACATTGCCATTCTTTACAGATGATGAGACAACCACCCTTGTTGATGATGGAAAAGCCTTCTTTGATGGCCATCCTGAAACACATTCTGACACTTTGGATGTCCCTGTTGTTAATGATTCACTAAATAATGAGGATACATATTCCAATTTTGATAGTGATGAAAATGTCCCAGAAGCAAATGATGACAACATTGTTGTTTCTGATGCCCAACAAGTTGATCCCCCTGTTAGTTTTGCTCCTCAATCTGTATGGAGATCCACTAGAATCAGAAGAGCTCCCATCCATCTTAATGATTATGTGGTCAATGTTGGAATCACTAATCATCCTCTTTCTGATTATATTGGATATCATAATATTACTTCTGATTATAAGTGCTATCTCACTTCACTTTCAAAGCATGTAGAACCCAGCTCTTTTACAGAAGCTGAAATGGATCCTGGATGGGTAGAAGCAATGCAGGAGGAGATCACTGCACTAGAAGAAAACAAAACCTGGGACATTGTCCCTCTTCCAGCTGGAAAAAAGGCCATTGGATGTAAGTGGGTATTTAGATTGAAGTTTAACTCTGATGGCACCTTGGATAGGTACAAAGCTAGGTTAGTTGCTAAAGGTTTCAAACAAATTTATGGGATTGATTACTTTGAGACGTTTTCACCTGTTGTTAAAATGAAAACTGTCAGAGTAGTCCTTTCTTTGGCATCCATACATTGCTGGCCCTTATTTCAAATGGATGTTTCAAATGTTTTTTTACAAGGGGATCTTGAGGAAGAAGTTTACATGAATCTTCCACAAGGATTTAGTAATCTAAGGGGGAATCAAAACAATTTTGTTTGTAGATTACGAAAATCCTTGTATGGTTTGAAACAAGCTTCTAGACAATGGAACTTAAAACTCACTGAATCCCTTTGCAAAGCTGGTTTTAAACAATCTTATTACGATCCTTCTTTGTTTACCAAGGCTAAAGGTGCTCAGATTGTTATACTTTTGGTCTATGTAGATGACCTAGTCATTACTGGCAACAGTGCTGAAATGATTTCTGATTTAAAGCTGGTTTTACAAAGTAATTTCAAAATGAAAGACTTAGGGGATTTGCAATATTTTCTGGGAATTGAGGTTGCTCGTTCAAAAAGGGGCATTGTTTTAAACCAAAGAAAGTATGCACTTGAGTTAATCTCTGAGGCTGGGTTAATTGGTTGTAAACCAGTTAAAACTCCTATGGAGGTTAATCTTAAGCTGACTACTAGAAAACAGGATGAGTTCCTCAAAACCAATCTGAATGATGATCTGCTACAAGATATTACTGGTTACAGAAGGTTGATATGGAAACTTTTATATCTTACACTCACTAGGCCTGATATTGCTTATGTTGTGCAGCATCTCAGTCAGTTCTTACAAGCCCCAAAACAGTCACATTATCAAGCTGCTTTAAGGGTAATTAAATATGTGAAGCTTGAACCTGGAAAAGGAATATTTTTTGATGCTAACAGTTCTTGTAGCTTGAATGCTTTCTGTGATTCTGATTGGGGATCGTGCACTGAGTCTAGAAAATCATTAACTGGTTATGTTGTGATGATAGGTAATTCACCTGTCTCTTGGAAGGTAAAAAAGCATGATGTTGTTTCCCTTTCTTCGGCTGAATCTGAGTATAGAAGCATTAGGCATACTGTTGCTGAATTAGTTTGGTTAAGAGGTCTTATGGAAGAGTTAGGTTTTCCTCAGACTTTAGCCTCTAAGCTGCATTGTGATAATAAGGCTGCTTTACATATTGCTTCAAATCCTATATCTCATGAACGTACTAAGCATATTGAAATTGATTGTCATTTTTCTAGACAGATGCTTATGAAAGGGTTTGTGCAGACTTCTTATATTAGAACAGATGAGTAGGTTGCTGATTTGTTCACTAAGGCGTTGAGTTGGAAACAGCATTATTATCTTGTGGGAAAACTTGGAATGATAAATTTGTTTCCTGGTCTTAAGTGGTCAGATATTGGCAATGATGAAAATCTCTCTGAGCCAGGGGGAGCAGGTTGAGTTGTTTTTTCTCAGACCTGGTTCGTGTTGCTACAAGTTGAAAGAACCCAGATTAAGGGGGAGTGTTAAGAGTTGGTTTAATCTGGGCTCTGCACCAGATTTGGGCTAAGCCCAATCTCGTTGGTTGGTTGGTTGTTGGCTGGGCTTCGGCTCATGGTTGGTTGTTGGCTGGGCTTCGGCTCCTGTTGTGGTTGTTGGCCCGTGTGGCCCTGTTGGTGATATTGTGGACTGATGGTTCTTTAAGGACCATTTTGGAGGTTATTATTATTAAGGGGACCCTTGAGTATTTATGCTCGGGACCCCGCCTATATAAGGTGAGAACAGGAACAGATTGAACTGTTGAAGTTCGATGAGCCGCAAATTAAGTCTCAAATTTTCTCTCTGATTTCTAGGGTTAGGGTTCTGGAAATCCACAGAGAGTCTAGTGCTAGAAAGGAAGAGATGAAGAAGCAACTTATGATTGACAGAGTGGCTGGAGCTGGAGTACTTGATGAATGACACAACTGCTAGCTGTTTCTGCAACTTCTCCTCCACCAAGCTATCTATATGTCTGCTGTGCTGTGTTGTGCTGTCTGCAAGAATAGAATCCCTCCTCCCTCCACCAATATTAATATTCTTGATGACAGTGGCGGATGCTTCACCAATAATGTGGTTACAAACGTAACCACATTATTTAGTATTTTTATTGAGAAACTAAGTTTATTCATATAAAAAAAGTATACCCGATCCCTATTATTTTGGTGTAAGATCCTCATTATTTTGTGTAAGACACTAAGATCCGCATTATTATTTTGGGTTAAGATCTCATTATTGTTTTATAACACTCTCATTCTATCTACTAAGAAAAAAAGTTAATCAATTTTAAATTTGGGGCTTTTGAGTTAAAGAATATGATTGTAATTTTTTATTATTCATCTCTCTTTTGCTAAAAAAATCTCTTTTGCTAGACTATAAATTGTAATTACTCTAATTTAATACGTACAAGTATATAACCATACAATATGTTTGAAAAATATAGTTTTTATTAGTACCAATATGTTTTAAAATGTACAATATGTTTAACAATCGTAATTGATACTTATTTCAATCAACCGTCTAAATTTTCCGTCAAATACATTTTAAATACAAAAATAACTAAATATTTTTTTAAATATCAAAATCAAGACCTAATAACTTATACGAGTGTTATAATAGTGTCATACCTCGATTGAGACACAACTGACCCACAATTGGTTCTAGTCCGATTTGACCCAATTGTAACATTTACCTAAGAACATAATTTTTAGTTGTGATACTTTAAAAACTACTTAGTACATATTATTTATTTAAAGTGTATTTAACGATAAATTTGAATAAATAATTGAAAAAAGTACTAATTATCATTGTTTTATAACATTTTTTTACAATATTTTTTAAGGAATATGTTAAATTTTCGCAAATTTTTTTAGCAAAACGTACCCACATTATGAACCTCCTGGATCCGCCACTGCTCGATGATATATTTATTCCTGTAACACTAGTAATCCAAAATACTGCCCAAATAAAGGACCAAAGTAACTAATAAATGCATTACTGATACTAAGTGGACCCAATGTATTATTTTTGTCCGTATTCCTATTATGCCCTCAATAATAGGGAAGATATTCCTGTTTTTCTTCTTTTCATTAGGCTCATCACTAATTTTTTGGCCAAACCCCGTCAATATTTCGGTAGGAAAGAAAATTCTAAATATCTTAAATATTCTTCTTCTGATGTTTATTTGTTATTATGTAACCAATTAACCAAAGATATCAAATAAATGTAAATATATACTATTAATATATGATAAATTACAACTTCTTTTTCGTAAATAAAAGTTCTAAAAAAACTTTTTTTTCGTGGGTGTTTTTAGGGGCATACTTTAGGAGAGCATCACATGTAATATGATTACTTCATACTTATACTAATCTCCACTCACACCAAGTCAACATATAAGGTGTAAAATGTTGGTTATAAATATTATTTCATTCCCATAGTCAATAAAACATTTCACTGTATAGTTTAATTTTTTCCAAAAATTTCCAATTATTATATTTACAAATTTCTCATTCACATTAAATTTAAAACCTTTTATAATAAGTATTACACAACAATTTTTTATTGTGTATGAGAGGTTTAGTTGTTAAGAAAATGAATATATTTGTAAAAAAAATGTCGAAAATGATTTCTGAATAAATATAATTAAAGAGTGGCTTCTAAAAAAACTTGTTTAAAAAAGCAATTAATATTCAAAACTTTTGCCATTTAGTATAAGTAATGTTAAAAAACATTTTTTTTGCCAAAAAAATTAATATCCATCTGAAACCAGTGATTGCTTCCGATTTTTAATAATATATATATATAAATACCATAATATTAATCTATATATATAATAAAGGAGGAGGAGAGATAGAGCTCTAACTAGAGCTCGCCACGTCAGATTAAAGGGATAACCAGAGCTCGCCAAGTCAGCAAGATGTTGGATTTAGGGTTGAGCTGGGCTAAATATGCTTGGGCTTAATATGTTTGGGCTGAATAGTATAATTAAGTGTATGTAATTTTATTTAATAAGTGTATGTTTTGAATTTAATTATTTGTTTGCATAATACTATTTGACATTTTTTAAATATGTTACCTCTTTAGAAAATTTTGAATTAAAAAAAAAAACAAAGTGAAAGTGAAACACTTAACACAAATGATTATTTCGTTCAATTCAAACAAATTTATAAAAACTTCATCCGTAAATGGTCTTTTGCATCACCACCAGTCTACGAATTGACTATCTACACAAAAACGAATACTTCTTCAAAAATTTAAACTTAAAGAAGTATTATTTTTATCAAATTCAAAAAATATTTTCAATTATTTTACTATGTTTTTTTTTTACTTTTATTTTTATAAATAAAAGTTAGGGCTTACGATTTAACAACTAACCCCGCGCGCCGCGCGGGGAAAGCACCCTAGTTATAATACAACTACTTAAGAAAATTGATAAATTTTCACAAAAAAGAAAGTTGATAAATTAATTATTCAAAGCAAAAAGATAAAAAGAAGTTGTAGCTGAAAAAAGTTAGTCTCTCTCATCGACAAGGGTATATGAGGAATGAATATGTGGTGGGTTCAGTTTTCAGGACAAGTGTAATTATAACCTAATTTGGTCCTGTATTTCGTCTGTTTCTCGTCCTCTATACTTTGTAGGAATTAAGTTGGGTTAAGGGTTGGTTTCATAAACTACTTTTTTTTTTTTTATTTACAGAAATTCACTTTTGGTATCAGATTTTTTTTATACACTTTTGGTACCAACATTTTGCATTTTGTACACTTTTCATACCACCGTTAAAGTTCCGTCCGATTTGACCGTTAAGTGTCATGTGCCATGCACGTGAGTAGTCCTAAACTTTTGATTTTGTTCAATTTAGCCCCTCTAATACATTCGTAACTTTTAATTAGTTCAATTTAGTCGTAAAAGTTGAAAATCGAACATTGAACCAAATTGACATAGTCGGACCTAGCCTAGGGCTAGGTCCGACCCTGGGTCGGGAACGCCGGACCCAGGCGACCCTGACCCAGGGTCGGGCCTAGCCCTAGGCTAGGTCCGGCTAGGTCAATTGGGACCTAGCCCCAATTGGGTTCAATTAGGGGTGGGTCCCAATTGACCTAGCCGGACCTAGCCTAGGGCTAGGTCAATTGGCTAGCCCCAATTTGGTTCAATTTCAGGTTTGATTTTAAACTTTTAGGACTAAATTAAACAAATTAAAAGTTAGGAAAGTATTAGAGGGACTAAATTGAACAAAATCAAAAGTTTAGGACTACTCACGTGCATGGCACATGACACTTAACGGTCAAATCGGATGGATTTTAACGGTGGTATGAAAGTGTACTAAATGAAAAACGTTGGTACCAAAAGTGTACAAAAAAAAAGAAGATCCGATACCAAAAGTGGATTTTGATCAAAGAAGTGGTATGAAACGAACAGAAGAAGAAAAAGGAACCTAGAACGGCAGAATGTGTATGTGAGGTGAGATATTAGAGAGGAAAGAGAGAGGGAGATAGTGTCTTAGGGTTGTCCTTTTTGGGTCGGACTTCTAAAAACTTTTAAAACTTTAATTGAAAATCTGTATTGGGTTCAATTATAGTTTGAAAGTACATAACTTTAAGTAAAAATGGTAAATAGGTGGTCGGACCGGCCTGAAACTGGTCAGACTGGTCAAACCGGAAACCAGCCATCACGCCAGTTTGACGTCCGGTCAGGTTTTCAAAACACTGCAATTTTTTCCTATATAGATTATTGGTATTATTCTACAAGAAATTAGGTGGAAAGCATACCCGTAAACCAGTGTTATCAGAACCGGACCGACATCGAACCGGAGAGTGCTCCGGTTTCCGGTTCTCCGGTCCGACCGCGGTCCGAACCCGGTTCATAAACTCCATCTAACTTTCGTTGCAATTCAATACCAGTATATACACAGTTCCATTTGCTTTTTCAATTTTGTTTTTCTCTCTCTCTTTCTCTTTCTCTCTCTCTCTACTTCGTTTCTATACTTCATCTTTGTGGGTATTTTTTGCTTCAGAGCCTTGCCTCACTGATACAATCCCATAAGAATCCAAGAGCCCTCTCGCAGTAGCAGGTTATGTTCTAACTTGATTATCCGAACATGTCTTGAATCGGAATTGCTGGGTTAGTCGGATTGAATCTGTTCTTCAGATTTATTCATCTTCTTCTTGTAGTGTTGCAGGTAGCTAGAAATTTGGTCTCGGTTGAGACCCTCCACCCCATTCGTTACGTTATCTTCGCCGGCAAGGACTTCAATCGCCGCAACAAACTTCTCGTGGAGCTCCGACGACCACCTGACCCGACTTTTATTATTCTTCCCACCGTCGCCCACTCTCCCTCCCTCTATCCCCCTAAACCCTCCCCAGCAGCTCCAACCCCGAAATTCAGAAGCTTCTTCATCCTTCGTTTTTTTGTTTGGCCCTCGGCTTCTTCATCCATCATACCTCTCTGTTTCCTTCTGCGGCGGGTTGGTTAGGCTAGGGTTTACCGATTTTTTTTTTTTTTAATAAATACTTGATACCGAACCGGCGGACCGGAGAACCGCCCGGTCTGATCAAAACCGGACGGTTCGCTAAAAAAACCGGCTATCGAACCGGGTTCGCATACATCCTCCGGATTTACTCAAACCGGACCATTGGAGGCATCGGTTCCGGTTTGAACCCGGTCGGACCGCCGGTCCGGTCCGGTTCTGATAACACTGCCGTAAACCCAAAATAAGCAGAAAAAGAAGATTGTATATCTTCATAAAACATGTTCATGGAATAGTAAATTAGTACCCAAAAAAGTCAACAAAGTTGGAGGAAGAAGACAAGTTGGTTTAATTGATGAGGAGTGATATGGATTCCGACCTCATGGTCCGACATATTGTAACTTTTAGGTCAATTAATTATAACTTACAGTTGGCATGTGGTCGGATTCTCAAGGTCGGAATTGAAACCATTTCCGTTAATTAATTGCTTATTAAGTTTATTATTTTATTTTATATTTCACGGGTTGTTTTAGAGATTTTATCGGTAGTCTGTACTTATAGCATTCTTATTCCACGCTTAAAATAATCAATACTCACGTAAAATTGACTGGTAAGACATAAAATGCATATCATGCAAGGCATCTCAAGGTTCTCTAACTAATAATGAAGCACTCAACATTTTAATTGTTCTCATATTTGATGGTTATAAGTTGATTATACTTTATAATAAAAAAATTCCAATGTAAACACCTAATTTTGGACCACGTGTTACATGTGGCGAACCAAATGAGGAAGTGTTTAGATATGGCAAGTCGCGAAGCTTCCAAAGATGCACATGGTAATATTAGTATAGCTATCTGTATTTATTGCAGAGTATATTTTCTAAATATTTAGAATATATTGTATTTATTAGCAAAATAAATCAGCAATATTTGTTATTTATTTAGGTTAGGCCAAAATTAGTATAAATAGCTAGTCTCTTTACATGTAACAGGGAGAATTGAAAATTATCGATCGTGACATGCATTTTTCCAAGAACTCTAAATCGCGTTTCTTATCTAGGGAAATAGCTTTCAAATTCCTTGGTATTATTATTATTATTAGTGACTTCATGCATTTTTCCAAAAACTTTAAGTGAACTTTTGATTATTATTATTCTTAGTACATCGACACCGCTCCAGCAATCCCTGAGTCTAGCCTTATAGATCTTCACCTCTAATTCCTCACCGGCTCCATAAGCTCTTCACCGTATCATTCACTTCGAACTTCCATCTGAGCCATCCTCCCACCGCTACGTTCAACGAACTTCGACCTCGCTCGCCTGACAGCTCTGACTACGTCGCCTGGTTGTCTGTCCTCGAAACTCCGATCCAGGCCGCGCTGCTCCTGCTCACCTGATACCCGGTGCCCGTCCCCGACCAGGAAGTCACTGTCAGTCGACTTCGAGCCCACCTGTTCCACCACCCCGGGATATTGAGCGAAGAGCTCCGCTGTGAGGATTTGAAGCTTTGTCCCTGGATTGTCCTCTGACTTCAAGTTAGAAGGTCTTATGCCGCGTCATGGGCATGAAGAGCAGCCCATTGGCGATGTGGCTCGAAGAGGTGATGCTTCAAATGGTATTTTTGTTCACATCGATAAGCAAATAAACAGATCCTTTAGCATTATCTCACTCAGCTAACAAATAACGAAGATCGATTAGTGAAAGTTACGTACGTAACAGTGCCTAAAATATTACTAATTGAGTTATTAGTATATTATAATCACCCTATGTTATGATTAGGAATTTGTCTATGAATAAAAATTAATAGAATTGGTTAGCAGTTGATAATTAAATAATAATAAATTTGGCAAATTAAGTGAATTGAGTATCGAAATGGCGTAGTTAAAAGTTATATTTTAAATTTTTAACAGAACCCCCGAACTCACATTTCTGATCGTAGACCGATTTTATACCTAGGTGGTTAATTCGTTATTCGCCTAGGTAATTTAGGATTCAAGTTAGCCATAATTAACTAGTGGCTAACCCGCGCGTTGCGCGGTAAAAAATTTCTTTATAAAATTGTTGCGTGTTGTTAATTTTAGATTTTAATATTTTTTATTCAGCTTTGTTACACGTGTTGCGTGATTGAGTATTTTGTTTATATAATTGTTGATATGTTCTCATATGAAATATTTCTAATTTATTGTATTGATATTGAGGTTTGTTATATTTAATATTTTATTCAAGGTAAATGAGTCACTACTACATACATTTTAGGTATATATAATACTTGAAATTATAAATTTCTATCTTAATCGAACATCATATGCAACATATGAATTTCATTGTGAATTATCATTTGTAGTGTCTTTGGTGATATATTAATATTGTATTTTTGTGAATATATATATTATCGAGATCATTCAAATCCACCAATTTTATTGAATTATCGTCGACAGTTTTGTTGGATTTTTTTTGTCAATCATTGTTTTTAATTATTTTTTTTAAATTTTCTCTCCAAGACTATTCAAATTCTCCATGGTTATCCATGCAATAAAATAGTTATATATTACTTAACTAGGTGCTGTACCCGCGCACCGCGCGGGTTAGTTATTATTATGTCTAGTAATATTTTAATAATAATAGTGTTTAATTTTTTATATGATGATAAATTAATAGTTTTAAATTAAAAATATTTTGTTATGTAAAAATAATAATCAAGTAGAATAATCGAGAATATGATTGATTTATTTATATAATAAATAAGAAATTTTAGTTATTAATAATTAGTTAAAACATTAATGTTTAATAAATTATTAAAAGGTTGTAATTTAAAAACTCCATCTTGAAAAATAATTATCTTAAAAGCTCTTAACAGTAACAGTAATTAACAATAATATTTATAAAAGAGATTCTATATAAAGATAGCCCTAAACCTAAATGTCTAGACCTTTTTGTAAGGAAATAAAAAAAGTCTAAGATTTAGAGTTTGAAATTGATCATATTAATATGTAATTGAAATTATAAAAATAAGAATTATTAAACAATAATTTAATAAAACTATTCCATTAAAAAAAACTTAAAAATAAGATTATGAATTTATAATTATGAACTGAATACATTGTATATTCTAAGGAGGAGGAGGAGTTGAGTCCAAAAAACTAACACGTCTAGTTTCTTATCTCTTGTGTTTATTGCAAATATGTATACGTGGATGGGTGTCTCAGGAGAAATTCTTCGTGTCTCAGGCTCTCAGCCTCAGCCTTCTCGTGTCTCAGCCTTCTCCTTCTTGGCTTGGCTTTTGATTATGGGCTGTTCTCCTTCTTGGCTTCTGGGCTTCTGATTAACGGGCCGATTCTCCTTCTTGGCCCGATAGTGGAGTTGGGCTGAGTGAAAGGTGTCTGCTAAAGTGGCACACTGCAGTAGCTTTAGATTGCTGATGTGTCAGCTCCATAATCAAGCATTCTCTTTCCAGCTACCTTATATAATATATAGATTAATTTCAATATAATCATGATTAAGCAAGCACTACTGAGTTATTTTGAATAATTAATTTTGGTTACATACCCAAATAAATAATACAGATATACCATTAAAATTCAGTCTTTTTTGCCACATTTATGATACCCAAATAAATCATATTTGTTTTTACTATTTGGCCATGAAGAAGGCAGATAAAAAATAATTCCAGAAAAAGATTAATTGAATAAAATAAATATTTTTTTTGGCTAAAGAATAAAAATAAATATGGGAGAAATTAAATCTCATTTCAAATTTAGAAGACACTAATTTCAACATATAATTATAATTAAGCACTAATTAATTGATTTAAAGAATTTATTATGGCAGTAAAATAGTAGTAATTATGATATCTGAGTAAATTATATGGATATTCCATGTAGAATGTAAAATTATTTAAAAATTAAAGATAAAAATATTTGTATTTAATAATTTTATGTTAAGTACAGTTATGACTCGTGGAACCATGAATTCAATAACTCTGTAACAAATCAAATCTCATTTCAAATTTAGAATGAATTAACAAATTGATTTGAAATTAATAGTGATAATATAGTATCAACAATGCTGAAAGAGTATATGAATTCTTAGGAAGAATAAGGCAATTTACAAATTAGGTAAACAAAATTTCAAATTAATTTGAAATTAAATCGAAAAATCAATTACCAGTTAAAGGAAGAACAATCAACATTAATTCTAATATTAAGTAGAATTGACTAAAGATTAATCACAAGATTCAATTAGAATGCATTAACAAAGTTTTGAATTAATTGAGATAAAATGTACTAATATTAACTACGATGTGATCATATGAATGAATATGTTCATAACGAATGTTTGTCTCGACAATGGCGGAGAGAGAAAGTCATGTCTCAACTCTCTATGCACCCTCCATGATCTTCTACTGCCGCCTCCTCGGTACTTCAAGAATTCCACGATTTGATACTTCGTGTGCGTCGCCGTTTCAATTCTCATCTGAATCGTTGTGTCATGCGTGTAGTGTTACTTCCTCTAAAAACCTGATAATCTGCAATCGTCATTGGCACATACGGTATGAGAGATTTAGAGGGGAACATATATGGTAAGTTGTTGTTTGTAACTTTTCTATAACATTCCTGATAAAAAAAAAAAAAAAAATCGAACTTTATCTTGCAAAGAGAGATGTTGGAGACTTTTCAAGTACAAAAAAGATCTAAATGTACCAATCCACATTATATATGAGATAGAATTTCATGTACTAATCCTATTATTTTATTTGTACATGTTAATGCTTCGTTTTATTACTCGTAAATTATATTAAAGATTTAACTGAATTATATTATAATATACATAGTTTCAATTTTCTCAAAAAAATATTGCTCTGCCCTCTCAAAATTTAGTGCAATTGAAACAAAATGTTAAGGTTACGTGAAATTGTAAATAACTTTGATAAGATGCAAAATTTAATTTTTTATATGCTATGATGTAAACTTAATTTGATCAATTTTTTTTAAAAAAAAAATGAAAAGGAAGAGTGATTGAGGAGTTGATTAAAATGTGTGACAACAATAACGTATATATTATATTATTATTATGTTATATGTATATTTTCTTAGAAATATTTAATTTTCTAGTTATGTTTTTCTTAATATAATACATTTTATATTCTAATTGTTTTTTAATATTTATTGTGTTTGATTTTCTTTAAAAATATTCATCTATCTTCCTAAAATTCTAGTGCAATTGAAATTAATGTTAAGGGTGTTTCCAATTGTAATTACTTTGAAAGGTATAAAAAATTTGAATTTTGATATGTTAGGGTGTAAAACTTATTTTGATGAATTTATTAAAAAACGGACATTGGGATTGAATTAGAAGTGTTGCCTTCATCTTGGAGCTCCATGTGGAAGAGAGATAAATTTGAATTGTTTGTAACTTATCAAAAATTGATGTGGACCAATGAAATGATGTGATTTTAACAAATATGAAAGATAAAGTTGTCTAAAATGCTTATTTGTCATGATATTGTAACACCTATTAGAATTATATTATATATAGATAATTTCTAACTTTCTTTATTCATCATCTGAATTATTGTAATTTATCATATTTATATATATAAGTGAGAGTATCTATTATTATTGGATAAACACGCATGTTCCCGTCAGATAATGAAATTGTTGTATGTGATATATTGTTATTTTTTGCTAATTTGTTGCCTTTTTTTTTTTTGCCAAAATTTACTGCAGTTGTAGTAACAATTAATATGTCGCTACCGTACGTTTCATGTATTGTTCATTATGTATGTTGGTTTTAGTTGTTGTATGATTTAAGTGTCATGGTATTGTTCAGGCAAGTACATTTTGTGTGTGCCTAGCAAATTATATTTTATGCTGATGATCTTATTTATTTTTTTATCCTCTAAGTTTTTAGTTTATTTCAAAAAAAAAATATTTGTTTCTTATTTAATGAAGAATTTTCTAATTATTTATATTTATCAGTTCTTATTATATCGTCATAAAAAATACATCAAAATATGAAAGAAAAAAAACTGAAATATTAATATTTTATAAAAGAAATTCATTGATTTTCAATTTAAATTTTTTATTAATTTGAGTGAGTTCATTGATGCGGTAGATTTTTTTTTGTTTAACTTAATTACCTCTTACGAATATTTCATGCTTTAATATGTTAATAACAATGTTGTTAAAATGTTACCATTGTTCTTGTGCATGTTATTGTGAGATAGGGTGCCCATCTAATATTCAGAAACAACGATATTGGTTTCTTTCTTCCACAAAACCTAATATGTCTGGAGAAGATGATGATGGTCATGGAAGAAGATGGATTTCAAAGCTGATGAAATTCAAGACAGTTACTTTTTGAGTTCAAAGCTTAAATGTTTTTTTTTTATGCTTATATGGTTGATTGATTTATCTTTCCTAGTATTTGTTTTTATATTGAGGTAAATGTATTTTTTTATATTGAGGTAAATACATTTTATGTTGATGAATGTTATCAATTTTAAGGATGGTGAACAATATTAAAGATTCAAAACTGAGAAATATTAATGTAAAAATGAAACGGATGTCACCGTGCATTGTGAGAGCTTGAAGCTCATCCAAGCTATGAAATGGCTTATGTGGACAATGCTACATCTACAAGGTGAGAGAGTAGATGAGTTGTACCAATAAGTTTTAATAATTTGGACATGTCATTGGTGAATTTTATTATGTGTCAATCATACGGTTAACTCATTAGAATTATATTATACTAGATGCAAACCCCGCGCACCGCGCGGGGAAAAAAATTGAAGTCGAAAAAACATGCATAAAACTTCAACCCTATATATATATATATATATATATATATTTTTTTTTTTCTCAGATATATATTATATTTTTTGTAGTATCCATTCTTTATTTTAAATTTGTATATTTTTTATTGTTATTAATTATTTATATTTATATAATTTTACTATATTTAGGTTATATATACTTACTAATATATTTATATTTATTTTCTTCCTGATTTGTATTTTTAATATTTATAATTTTTGTAAGTGATTATTCTCTTAAGGGTACAGACTTAGAATACTTAGCAATAGAAACTATTATTATTTTATATTTATTTATGTAGAAATAAATATATATAAGAAATTTTTTATCTAAATTTCTGTGACTATATATTTTTTAAATTAATTTATAGGAGATTTGATTATAGTTATGGATAACTCAGCAAAACACCTACATGTCAACTTTAAAAGGCTAAAGTATCGAATAATAGTTGTATATAATTAAATAAGATTACTTAGGATTTACGAAGAAAAAAACTTTTGAAAACACGGAAAATCTTTTACGTGATTGTATACATTAGTGATTTAAATATAAACTTTTAATTTGTTTATTTATGTAGACATTTTAAAAAAATAAATCATGTTGAGTCTAAAATATAATATAAGAGAAAATTTATGGGCAATGATAATAGATTATATACTGTTATAGATATGGAACAGTAATTTTTAGTGATAGAGTATATAATATAACATAGAACAAATTTTTTTAAAATATTATACTATTTTACATAGTATTTACAATATTGTGAATTGACGTGAAATATTTATGATTGGAGGTAAATGATTTTATTTACCAATACGTTATGTGATGGAAAAAAAAATATGTTCTGTATTCTTACTTTTTTTGCCACTACATATTCGTAATCATTAGTAGGTGTTGACTATAAAAAGAAATTTAATAAATAGTAGTAAGAATTATTATTCATATTGAATATACTTAAATATTTTCTAACTTATAATAATGCATGTATATAATGTGTAGCTATTAGTTATTATATTTATAAAATGATCAATGTGATGTAAATATATACTTTCTAACTAATATTTACTCTTATATAGTAATATAAATAATTGTATAAATTATTATTAACATGTTAAATGTAATATTTATATTATAATATATTATTAATATTATATCTTGCATATATAGGCTCTTGCATAATTTAAAAAAAAAAAAAAAGAAGAAAAAAGACATGACGAATGCGTTTAGTAGTTCAGTTGTAATTGAGCAAAACAATTCTTATCCATGTGAGAGACGAATGTGCAACTGTTGATCTATGTAGAATTATGAACAATCTCAACTTTGACGCTATATTTTAAAAATATGAAAAACAAATATAATAGTAAAAATAATATAATGCATGTAAAGAAACCATACCTATCTTAAAACTCTATTTTTTTTAAATATATATCTATAAATTCGATAAATAGAACTCTGAATAAAGTTAAATGAAAATAGCAACTCCGCGCATAGTGATTTTTCAAGCATTGTAGAGCCCCGAAGAAATTTTGAAACTCAATGTCTTTCATAAGATCGATATTTAAAGTATTGGACACAACAACACTGCCATATCTATTTCATGATACTTATGAATAAGAATAAGTATAATAAGTCAATAAGAAATCAAATTGTTCTAATTAATTGCATAATAAGAAAAAAATAGACGGGCAAGTTTGTTACTCAATATCCTAGAAGAGCTCTTATAGTCTCATGCATATCCATCGTTTCGTATCACCATCATTAAACATGCACATCTAAAAAATACAACAAAGATCCAAGTTTTAAAACACACGTAATTATATAATGTTGTGTCTATTACATATCGTTGATAAATGACTACTACCTCACTAATATATAGATCGTGTTGATTATACTGAAATATGCATAACTCCGCCTGCAATTCTGTGCACGTAATTAGTGTAAATAAATTAGAGAAAAAATATTGACCTAATAATTTAGTGTAATTAAAATAGAGGAGTATACAATCTTCGAAACATTTAGTTGGTTTTACAAAAAAAAAACAAACATTGATGAAGAAGAGGTGGTACCTCATGCACATGGCAGTGGGAGGAAATTAGATGACGTTCACTTCTTTCGGGAGCTATATATTTTTTAAGTAAGAGATAACGAAAATTACTATAGCATTAGAATTCGAATAACTCAAGTTCTCAACATCTTACCATTATTAATCGCCGTAAATTTCTTATTGGCCTCTTCATTCCCTCCGTTCTTACCTCGGTGGTACATCAACCCTAATTTCTTGTACACCTTCTTGATTTGCTCATATGCATTTGTCGGCACTTGCAAAATATATATATATGTAAACTCTTCACGTGACAATTCATTCCACCCAACATCACTTATATATAAAATTGCTTTTTTTTTTATATATAATATTATATATATTGTGTATATTCTTATATTTAACAACAATATAATATAATATACTTGCTATTTAGGTATATATAATAATAAATTATTTTATTACTCACGAAAACTTATTATATATATATCACAACATAGTCTTTCCTATTAGACTATTGTCTAATATTATTGTTTAATATTATAGGTTGCTTACGTGGCGGCCTATGGTCTTCCGGAACCAAACTGTATAGACAATGAATTTAAAAGGAAACTTTTAATTAATTTGTTTCTTTAAATTGCGAAGAGACCAAAATAGGAGATAAAAATACTTCTTAATTTTCAATCAATCAATATTATGTATCTAAATTTAGAGAACACCTATTAAATTCCGATTAAATTAGGCAACGCTGACTGGACAAACTGTCCACGTGTCGGTCATAGGGCTTCCGATGCCGAATTAATATAATATAGTAGATATAGATTATAATCAGCCTATGTTATGATTAGGAATTTGTCTATGAATAAAAATTAATAGAATTGGTTAGTAGTTGATAATTAAATAATAATAAATTCGGCAAATTAAGTGAATTGAGTATTGAAATAGCGTAGTTAAAAGTTATATTTTAAATTTTTAACAGAACCCCGAACTCAAATTTCTGATCGTAGACCGATTTTATACCTAGGTGGTTAATTCGTTATTTGCCTAGGTAATTTAGGATTCAAGTTAGCCTTAATTAATTAGTGGCGACTCTTTTCAAAATTCATCGTTTTTCTAAACGTATCGTTGTAGGTCAGATTTTAGGTCCGTAATCCAAAACACTCTTATTATCAAAACTAGTAGCGGATCTATTAAGTTACAAGTGGTTTCTCGGGACACCACTTGACTCGTGATTTTTTTTTATTTTTTTTTTTAAATATAGTGTATATTTTGAAGTGATATTTTGTAAAACCCCCTTAAATATTTAAATATTTGTAAGGATACCATTTGACTTAAGGAACCAGTCAGCTCAGCTGGTAATGTGCTACACTTATCCCTCCTAAGTCATTGGCTTGAATTCCATCTTCTCCGTTATTATTCTACATCAAAAAACTAAGTACACGTCAAATTTATTATTCTTTATAAAAAATAACATATTTTTTACTAATCAACTTTATTTTTCTCTTCTCGGCAAAATAATAGTTTATTTCTTCATTAAAAATATTTTTTTTACGAATCAACTTTCTTCTTCTATTCTTCTTCTATTTTTTAGTACAATCCTTTAAAAGTAGTGGTGCTTTTTTTTAATAGGACCCACAAACTTGGAGAGATATAGAGATAATTGCAACTTTTTAGGAGGGGTAAAATTGCAAATTCATTTTTCTTCCTAAAAAGTAGTGGCTAAATTACTATCCAACTTATTTACATTTGAATTGTGAACCATTGATATTTTTTATTGATACAATCACTTACTTTTTTTTCTTTCAATTTTCACTTTTTCATTAACTGATTTTTATATATATTCCAATTTTGAGGGAGGCTCAGGGCTTTGCAAGTGGGATTTGGCATTGATTTATGAAGATTAATGTATATAATTTTTTTATTATTATTATTTCTTTTTTAAATTTAAATTATTATTGAGTTCGTTCCTATTTATTTCTTTTTTATGGTTATTATTATTTACATGTTCTTATATATTTTTTTTTGTTAATTAATTATTGTATATCTTGTTATCAATCTATTCTTATATATATATATAACTTTTCACAAATAAATATGTTCATCAAACCTCTAAACTTTAAAGTTGTTCTTTTATATTATAGTTAATTCGAACTAATTCTATTTTTTTCAATTAATTAATTTAAAATTACATTCAAAATTATTTTAATCTTGAATTACCATCCTAATCGATTTTTTTGCTTACATTCACTGTTAAATAAAATATATTACATATTTTATACATAAACTATATTTTTTAATTAAATATTAGTATATTATATAATATAATAATTCATAGCCAGGGCACATAATGTCGACACTCGATTTGTAGACGCCGAATGTCGATGCCTTTATTGATAGTAAGCTCAGATGATTACGTGAAAAAGAACCTCGAGGGGCCATATTTATTCATCGTTTCCTGAACATTTACATCAAAAGAAGAGGCTTTATGACATTAGTTTTATGAGAAACGTAAAAACGTCTAATTATGAGTTTTTATGACTTCTCTTGGCGTTGTGTCGACGTGTAGTAGCAGCGTCGTAACATGGTTTGATCTTATTTGGCCAAAAAAAAAACATGGTTTGATCTCCCCTGACTTCTCCTATCCCCTGAGGTGTTGGAAACTTAATGACTTGATGAGCCGTCGAGGGGATAACTCGATGAGGATTGAGGGTCGTTCTACCAATGATGGCATTGTAAGCAGAAGCAGCGTCGACGACTACAAAATTATATCGATCTTCAAAATCTTCTCATTTCTTCCCAAGGTTATGGGTAACTGAATGGCGCCCATGGGGTAGATAGTCTCCCCGACAAAGCCTATTAGGGGGAAATCGATTTTTCTTAAGTCTTTTTTTAGTTAACCATAACTTTAAGAAGGCTTCGTAAAATAGGATGTCTATTGAGCTTCCAATATCGATAAAGATTATCTTGACCTCGTATTCCGACATAATGACCGTAATTACTAAGGCGTCTTCATGAGGTTGAACTACCATAATAAGATCGCCCGTTATAAAACTGATAGTCTCGGGATCGGGTTCTCGAGGCCTCTTTCCCATGATTGCTGCTGTGGATATTTGAGCGGCGTATACTTCACGAGCGGAACCTGTCTCGCCTCCTGATGCAAATCCTCCCGCGATAACATTGACAGTCCCTCCTTGAATAGGGGCGGGGTTATTGTGTAGGGGAGAGTGAGGGCCCGGTTGCGGACTTCTATTTCGTTTTCTTGGGGCTTTGACGCCTCTCTCCACAAATTTCAGCAGCTTACCTCTTTGGATAAGAGTTTCGATATCTTACTTCAAAATCATGCAATCATTTGTATCGTACCCCCTGGTGCGATGGTATCGGCAATAGTCATTTATCTGATGAACAATTAGGTTTTCCTTGTCGGTGGCGGGTCGTCTAATCAGAGTTTTTCCATCTCTTGAAGCACCACCGAGATTTTGTGCGTGAGAGGGGTGTACCTCGCC
This sequence comes from Clarkia xantiana subsp. parviflora, assembly GCA_036873135.1. Taxonomy (NCBI): domain Eukaryota; kingdom Viridiplantae; phylum Streptophyta; class Magnoliopsida; order Myrtales; family Onagraceae; genus Clarkia; species Clarkia xantiana. Next base: position 8,323,101 of record JAPTYO010000012.1, on the reverse strand, counting down.
ATGTGGGGATTAGCATCTCTTTTGGGGTCTTGTCGAAAGTTCCCATCTCACCTTTCTTCTTTCTTCTGAGGTCGAGAGCGGAGGCCTCTCCAGCTCCAGCGGAGGTGGCTTGCTTTCTGGGCTCTGGTGGCACTCTTTCATGCGAGCTCTCTAAGTCAATATATTTTTTTTACTTTTACGGCGAGAGCATCAATCTTACGAACTGGCTTCATCAACATATTATCCTTCAAGGCTTGGCTCTGCGCTCTCAAACCTCTCCAAAATGTTCTTATAAGCTCGCCATCGGTGGAATCCTCACTTAGTTGTTGGAGTATTTTTTGGTATCTGGTATAATAACTGGCTAAGGTTTCGTCGGGACCTTGTTCAATTTTATCCAGAAAGTCCATACTCTTGAGGTGATGTCTCTGGCCTATGTGCCCCTCTATGAACTTGTCCTTCAACTCTTCCCATTAGTGTATTGAATTGTCGGGTGATGGACATACGCGTGATCCGGGCTCGGTTTTAATTATTCGGACCTCATATTCGCACGAGGCCCTTAGCGAGACCCAATTTCGAGCTAACCGGGGTAAACCGGGCAAGTCGCGAACTTGCCCGGCGCCCCGGGGGGCTTACCCGGAAAATTCCGGGTAAGCCTAGGCTTACCCGGAATTCCGGGTAAGTCCCACACCCGGGGGGTGTCGCGTACACCCCCCATTTTATCTCGGACGCATACGGAGACCCGATTTTTACACTAACTCCTATGTGTCCGAGACCTTTGTTTTAGCGGCGCGCTCGTCCCGTTTATGACAGCCGCCTGAGACGCACGTCAGAGCCCCTTTTTCCAAAGCTTACCTACGCATCCCGGTTCACATTTCCACATTGAACCGGGTCAGAACCGGTTTACGGTCCAAGATGGCCTATAAATAGCCACCTTGGGGGTGAACATTTTCAACTCATTCCAAAATCACTTTGGGCAAGCTTCGGAAAAGCTCTGACTTCTCTCTAAAAACCCTCTCTTTCTCTCTCTAGAAAAACACTGATGTTGATCGTCGGAGTGAGCACGCCAAGCACCCCCCCCTCTCCACGGGGACTGCTTGGTAAACGCTCTTCTGCAGGTGCCGACGGATGTCTCGCTAGAGACCCAGAGAGACTTGCCCTCTTTTGGAAGACAAAGCTAAAGCCCGCGCACGACACTAGAAGGCGGATTCAGCTCACACCCAACTCGAAGACCCCGACTAGTTATCCAGCGGACAGTCCGCAATAACTTGGTCGAAACACTTGGCGCCGTCTGCGGATCACCCACAGAACCAACAGCATGGCAAGCAACGAGCAGCCACCGCCGACTAAGACGAAGAGAAGAGGACCAGGACGTCCAAGGAAAACTCCGGCTCCGGAGTCAAGCATGAGACCTCCTCCGCAGAGAGCTCCCCCGCAGAGCCAAGGCGAGGCCTCAGTCGCCTCATCTATGCCGACCAGAAGCGTACACTCTCGGAGTAACGCGCAAGGGGGCACACAGCAAACCAACGCTCCTCCAGGTTTCGCCCACCAAACCTTCAATACGCAGGAACAACCATACGGAATGCCGAACGCGGGAGCATACAACCAAGCACCAGGGGCACAGACTGCACCCACAGTCACCCCAGAAATGATGGCAGCACTCGAACAGCTACTTCAGCTAAGAGAAGCCCTGCGCAACCAAGGATACGGGGCGCCACCGCCCCCTCCCGCGCAACAAGCAAATATGCCCCCGCCACCAAGGCAAGCGCCTCCGATGAGTGCACCTCAGCAGAGAGGCCCTACAATCTCAAAAACCCCAACTTTCCACGGGAATGCTCAGCAGAGCAGGCAGTTCCCCCAGCAGTGGACAAGACAGGAGCTTTCGCACTCGCAAACACCCTACCAAGCAGGGCCATACAGTGAAGGAGCCTGGAGGCAGCCGTCTCAGACATTCCAGGGATATCAAGGTGGATATTCTCATTACAACCCGACGCAGGCGCAATTTCCCCAACAAGGCGCAAGCATGGGACAAGAAGCATTCCCCCAAAATCAGGATAACCCAATCACCGGGCTGACAGAAGAGATGCTTGAAAAGCTGATTGAAAAGAAGATAAAAGAAAGGAAAATGAGAGGGATGAACACATTGGTGGACACAACATCCCACCCTTTCACCGACGAGCTGGTATACAGTCGCGTCCCAGACGCACTGTACAATCTAAGGCCAGAAAAATACCGAGGCAAGGGAGACCCAATAGAGCATGTACAGCAGCATGAACTAATGCTCTTGGGAAGGACTGACAACCCTCACCACATAGCCATGACGTTCCCCCAAACGTTAGGCGGACCAGCTGCACACTGGCTCTTCTCCCTGCCAAAGAAAAGCATAGACTCGTGGCAGTCCCTCAAAGAAAAGTTCATCCAACGTTACATGGGAGAACGATCGATTATCAAAGGATCAAATGCCTTGGATGACGTCAAGCAAGAGTGGAACGAATCCCTCGCAAGCTACTACATCCGATTCAACCAAAACATCTCCGAAATCCAAACAAACATCGCAGAGACAGAAATCATTCATGCCTTTGTCAGAAATCTGGGTAGGCACGGGTACGACTTAGGCCAAAAGCTTTCCACAAGACCTGCGGAAACAATGGAAGAACTCGTGGCAAGAGTTAAGGAGTACATCGATGCTGAGCATTACAAGATGACAGCACGGGACAAATGGGGCAAGCCAGGCAACAAGAAAGATGAAAGCAAGCCAGGCCCCCCGAAGCAGAATCAAACCCCCCAACAAAAACAATGGACTCCACCCCAGAAAAGAACATTCAACATTGAAGAAGACAAGAATGCAGATGTCAATACCATCGAGCTGATCCCTTTGAATGCTCCCCTGAGCGTCATACTGAAAGAAATGAAAGAGCAAAACCTCTGGAAAGAGCCATTCGGGTTCAGAAAGGGTCAGCTGGGGAAGGAGCAAGACAAGTGGTGTGAAAGCCACGAAGTCAACGGCCATGAAACAGACGACTGTAGAAGCCTTAAGTTCCAAATCAATCGAATCATACAAGAAGGCGGACTTAAGCACTACGTCGATCAGGGGGGAAAGATCGAAAAGGTGAAGAGAAAATTCACGTCAAAGGAAAACAACGTACGGGAGCAAAGCGCGCGAATGACTCCTCAACACATTTCAACGCAGCCTCAGGATCTCGGGGGCACATCTTGCGGTCAGCCGGCGGAACAGACCGCTGAACCACACGCACACCAACAGCAGGCGTACTCAAGGAAACATCCTTGGGAAAACGGACAGCAGACTGACAATACGGAACCCACTCACTCCCAGACACATCCCGATCAGGCCGGCAAATCAAATCAGACTTGCGAAGAGCCGGAGGAGCAGGGATAACTACACATCAATAGCAAGCACATTAGGAAAAGGCAAACCGTACTAATATAACAACAAGTCAACCTCAGTTACCTGCCAAGGGAGGCGCCTCCTCTGAACGCCCGCTCCCCGACCGGGGGACACGCATGGTCGAATCGGCATACATAGGCCCTTTCCCTTTGTCGCAGGAAGAAGCCAGAGGCATGCCGTCAGATGTCAACCTCTTAGGATCGCTCGGGGAGCGGACGTCAGCATCATGCTCCCCGACAGGAACAACTCCCCCCGCCGGCGGAAAGTCCAAGCCTACAGAGACGACCACAAAGAAACCTTTAGTGTATCAACATGCGAAAAACCACAACGAAACATTTACAAGGCACAAGTCCCATACCCGGGCCAACAGGAAGTGCATCGTCTAGGCCGGGAACAATCTGAGAAGACCCGCCTGCAACTCCACCCTGTAAACAGGGGCGTCTGTTAAGAAACCAACCTACAAGAAAACAAGAGCAGATGTTACAAAACTTCAAAACATACCAACTCCTCCCCCGAAGGACGTACGTGAATGCCCGCCGCGACCAGCTCGGCGTCAGATGCACGATAAAGGGGGCTGTACTCCCCCGCCCTATTCGCCGCGTGGATCTTCTTCAAAGCGACCTTATCTCTATCCGAGAACTCCTGAAATCGTGGAACGGGATCGGCATCCAATATGTGAGAAGTCGCCCAAGTCGTGCCTGCATCCTTCACAAAAAAGTACTGACACTTCCATTTATTCTGGGAAGTGTCCGACCGTTCGCAGAATCGCGCTTCAGTATTCCACCCCGCCCGACGCAAACCAAGGGAAGAGAATCCCTTTTCGGTCATATGAGGCCAACGTAGGCTGAAGGTGCACATCCCAGACTCATCTGCCTTACCCAGGCGGTAGAAGGCTCGAAACAACACTATTGAGTAATCCCAGGAATTCAGGTGACATTGCACCCGAAAACACGTCCAAGCCCTAAACCCTGGAGGGGTAATAGAGACAGGGGAAATCCTATAATATCGACAAAGACGGACCAGATCCTGACAGTAAGGGAACCGCAGTCCTTCTCGAAACTGTGAAAGGTAGACCGCCTCATACTCAGCTGGAGGAACGGTGGGCCGACCAAATTCAACTCCCTTCACAACATCCCAAGGATACGAGACCTCTAGGCCGGGACACCAGCCCCGGGTCGAAACATAGAGGTCAAACTTGGAACGTGGAAGCTTGTTTGGAAAAAATATCTGAGTCTTCTCCAATATCACGCGGTCGCCTGACGGCCCCAAGAGCACACCGCTTTGAGACCCAGACTCGGAACCCATGGTGCTTTCGCCAACCTCACCCTCAAAGTTATCCGAAACAAAAGGATGAGACTTACTCATTATGCCAAGAAGGGGAAACCGTTTCCTATCAAGAATACTCTAAGTATCAGAGTCGGACGCCTGCAAGCTCGTCTGCCAAGCCCTGCAAAAACCATACACCAACTTAATCAAAAACCAAAGCAACACATCAACCACACTCATCAAAATCCTTTGAAAGGACATTCAACCCAACGGACCGACTGTCCGCATGCAAACAGCTAGGGACCCTCCCGCTCGGGAGTCAGAAATCCTTACGCTCATCAAAGGCCTAGGCCACCTACTAATCAAATTTTCATACATTTGTGCAATGTGTCACAGGTATTCAAGCGCTCTACAAAGCGACAAGTTCAAAAGCTAAAGAAGTCAAAGGCATACAAAGTTGGTTATAATTACCAAAATGCCATCCAACCACCTTTTGATCAAATTTCATCCTTAGAATGGCTCAAGGCTCCGGGGGCACATACGAGCAACTCAAACCCACTCGAGCAAGCCCTTTACATACCGCAAAGGGATTTACCCCTCCCCGAACAACCCGAAAAACACTCGGGTCAACTAAGCCACTAACGAAGGCAAACTACCAAGCATTCACCTAAGCTCCGGGGGCATGGCAATCCACTCACAAACAATCAAGGGGGCTCTATCACAATAGGAAACATCATTTCAAGTTATCCATATCAAGAAACAAGGGGTCAAGCTTTTCGCTCGAAAAACTCCGATTTCGAAGCCCCGCGATTTCCCCTCGGTTGATCGAAACCTAGGGGCCATTTCACAAAGGGAGTTTCCTATCCCTAACTCTATCTATTTACACCTAAAGCTTAGCCAAAAGCAAATTTTGAAAATCAAGCAAAAGCTTCACTCATGCATTTTATCGAACACCTACAAGGCACCTTATTGAAACTCAAATGTGCAGCCCTATAGGTCTATTCAACCTCAAGAAAAGTGAGTGGAGGACGTTACCAATCGATGCTCGACGAAAAGGACTCGAAATCGGATCGAATCGGGCTCAAAATCGGACCACAAGGACCGCAGCCGCCGCCGCCGCTCCAGGCCGTCCCCGCCGCTGTCGCCGCCGCCTCGCCGCCGCTGCTCCGCCCTGGCGTCGCCGGTGACTCCCTTGGTGGTGGCCGGCCGAAATGCTGTCCCTCTTGCACCCAAAAGTGGATTCCCAAAGTCCCTACCTTAGCTCCTCCAAAACTATCACCATAGCCAATTCAAAAGTTGATAGTTTTATAAACTATCATGGAGGAGAAGGGACTACACAACATGGTAAGTACCATACATCAAGGAGGTATATCCCTATCTACCATTCATTTTTTGAAGTTGTTGATGGCTTGGGTTTTTAACTATCAAATGACTTGGATAATTTTAACTAAGTCATTTCAAATACCCTCAACTTTTTGAAAACGTGGAGATCATGATTTTTTCATGTTAGGGCCGTTGCATGTGATTTTCCAAAACTCGGCCCTATTTCATTCAAAACCGTCGTCTCGCCGTCAAGACGACCGTCTCGGATGACGAGCCCCCAAAAACTATCACACTACATGAAAAACATTTTTTCAAGACTTGCATGATTTATTATCACTTTGATGCACTTAGTCGTATCATGAACGTTCCGTATTTGTTAGCTCACCGTACGAGCTCGAAAAATTTCATGCGTGCTCACACCTTAATTCTCCAAACAATCATACGTTTCATTTTATTCGTAGTCTATTGTGCTACTAACCCTTCATGCAGTTATCAAGCGTGACCATCTCAAAAACTAAGGCAAGGAATTCGTCGGAGCCGCGCGCATCCACCCTCGGTAGGTCAAAACTCAAGGTGAGCGAACGGCCCGAATCACGCATATTCCCTATCTTATAATAGAGTTAAACAAAGGTCAAGCCGTTGTTTAACTCGGGGGCAAGTGATGGACATACGCGTGATCCGGGCTCGGTTTTAATTATTCGGACCTCATATTCGCACGAGGCCCTTAGCGAGACCCAATTTCGAGCTAACCGGGGTAAACCGGGCAAGTCGCGAACTTGCCCGGCGCCCCGGGGGGCTTACCCGGAAAATTCCGGGTAAGCTAGGCTTACCCGGAAAATTCCGGGTAAGCTAAGCTTACCCGGAATTTCCGGGTAAGCTAAGCTTACCCGGAATTCCGGGTAAGCCTAGGCTTACCCGGAATTCCGGGTAAGTCCCACACCCGGGGGGTGTCGCGCACACCCCCCATTTTATCTCGGACGCATACGGAGACCCGATTTTTACACTAACTCCTATGTGTCCGAGACCTTTGTTTTAGCGGCGCGCTCGTCCCGTTTATGACAGCCGCCTGAGACGCACGTCAGAGCCCCTTTTTCCAAAGCTTACCTACGCATCCCGGTTCACATTTCCACATTGAACCGGGTCAGAACCGGTTTACGGTCCAAGATGGCCTATAAATAGCCACCTTGGGGGTGAACATTTTCAACTCATTCCAAAATCACTTTGGGCAAGCTTCGGAAAAGCTCTGACTTCTCTCTAAAAACCCTCTCTTTCTCTCTCTAGAAAAACACTGATGTTGATCGTCGGAGTGAGCACGCCAAGCACCCCCCCCCCTCTCCACGGGGACTGCTTGGTAAACGCTCTTCTGCAGGTGCCGACGGATGTCTCGCTAGAGACCCAGAGAGACTTGCCCTCTTTTGGAAGACAAAGCTAAAGCCCGCGCACGACACTAGAAGGCGGATTCAGCTCACACCCAACTCGAAGACCCCGACTAGTTATCCAGCGGACAGTCCGCAATAACTTGGTCGAAACATCGGGGAGGCCATAGAACCAGGTAGAGGCTTCTTCTTTAAGAGTAGTGGGGAAGAGAGCCGCATAATAGTCTGGCGTCGCCCCTCTCCCTAGTAGGGAAGAGTTATGGGCATTAATGTGTCGGAAAGGATCTCCTTCACCGGTATAGTCATCGATATTCCTCGCAAAGACTTTCAGAGGAACTCGAGTGTCGAAGAGCCTTTTGGAAAAGGGATGGAAGGTATGGTCGCGTACTGTTATCATGTCACTCGCCCCTCTTCTCTTCTTTTCCAGCAATTCTTCACATGTCCTATGGTGAATAGGACAGATTGTTTAGTAGGAGCGTCGACGCTGAGGGCCTTTTGAGCCTCATTTTCCTCTGGAATATTGGCTTCTATAGTCTTTATGCTGGAAGCCACCTCGTCGTTTTGGGAGACCTCGTGGACTGGTTCCTTTGCGTTTGGAGTAGTCCTCGCCTGAGCCATTATCTTGGTGGGGAGGATCTCTCATTTCTTCTTCGCTGACTTGTCTTGAGCAGGAAGGTTTTGCTTGAGATTTTGCCATATCTTCTACAAGAGATGTCACCTTCTTTAGGTTCTTGCTGGGATCCATGACTTTTTTATCGCCGTTCCCACTGACGGCGCCAAATGTTGGGATCAAAATAACGTGGCCTAAAGCTTCTGGTAATGGACTTCGAGGTTTCGCCTTAAACTTGCTCTTCTAGGTATCTTTCTCGACCTCGATGGCTGCTTAGTCTCCTTTTGAGCGTCTGCAGGTGAGAACCTGAAAAGGGGTTGGTGATTTGCCCCTGATTCCGCTCTGAAGCTTAAGTTAGTAATGGAATTTGAGAGAGAATACTGTAATAAGTATATCAGATTGTATTAAGTAATGAATGTGCTCTCCTATTTATAGGGGAAGTACCGACTTTAGATGGCAGATACCCTCTTGAGAGGGTTTCTGTCCCGAGTCGGCATAAGCAGGTGACAAGTAGGTCGTCACCTCATCTTTGGCTTTCTTTTGGCGGTTGAAGCAGGTGACGAGCTGGTCGCCACCTCACCATTCCTTAAAAGGAAGGTTTATTCATGGCGGTCAGATCTGGTCGCCACCTGTCCCTTTCCTTAGGAGGAAGGGTTTCTTCATGGCGGTTAGACCAGGTCGCCACCTGTCCCTTTCCTTAATAAGAAGGGTTTCTTTAATAGTGTTCGGTTGCCGACTCGACTCTTAACTTAAGAGGGAGAGTTTTGAGCGGTCATGTCGCCTTGGTTGTCGACATCCCTTAATATTATTGTCGACCATTTCTTTTTGCCTTCTTCTCCTGATCATGTTTGGTCGTCGATATTTTTCTCTTGGATCTCGACTCAGACATCCTCAATTTTCTGTTAGCATATCCTCATTAATCGTAACCTAACAAGTTGTTATATTGGAAGTTTGGTACCACCAACTTGCTACTAAAATAGTAATTACAGTTGCTGCATTTTTCTCTCATAAGTTAGTAGTGATCACTATATTATGATTTCTTAAGAGGTTGGACTTGAGATTTACAGTTAAATGATATGAAAAATAAGTGTTCTTAACCACTAAATTAGAACCGGTGGTATGATTATTATTGTGTAAATTTTATGTTTACACTAGCCATAAAATTAGGTCAACTATCACACTATTTTTTCTTAAAACTATTTTTTTTCTAAAACCATAAAAGTGAATGGTAGGGGTACGTGTAATATCTCATATGTTTGTGTACCATATCGGTTTGGAAATAAAAAATTTAAATCCTTGATAAGCCAGAAAAGTAATACTCAAGTCCAATATGAATTTCTCATTGTTAGGGCCAAGTGAGGACAGCGTGTATACTTAAGCTAGATTGCGCTAAGTAGGGACAGTGTTTGAAGGCGTTAAACTATGTAAAGACACACTTGACAACTTTTATTGTATTTTATTGGATTAGTGTAAATTAACATCAGGTCTGGTTTTACGCAATAATTTATTTAGCACTAAAATGAGTTATGTTGTTGCTCTCTTGATAGTTACTAGCTACAACATGAAAACGTTGAAGTATGGAGCTAAACAGTAAATATATAATGAATTTGATGACGTGGAGCGCAACCGTATCTGCGGCTATAGCTGTCCGGACCCTGGACCACCACGACAACCTTAGTTCGATTCTTAGTTCGATTTAATGCACCGCTAGCTATTGGAAACACAAACACTCGAGGAGCGAGACATCTTGCATTGCATTGATTAACTTATTATCGTTTTTTTATTTATTTATTTATTGTAAATGAATCCGGATTCGCAATGCACAACTTCAACGTTTATCTCACTTTATGCAACATAATTAAGTGTCAACTAATCAGTAAAAATGTTTAGGAATTGTCTATTACTATTTTAATTGTGTATACCATGTTCGACTCTTATATTTATTTTTTGTATTATCATCTTTCGTTCTTGAATAATAATAATAATAATAATAATAATAATAATAATAATAATAATAATAAATAAAAATTAGAAAGCTGAAAATTAAAAAAAAAAATGGTATAGAAATAGAATGGTGGGATGGGAGATAGTAAATCGCACCGAGAAGGGATTGAACAAGAAAATAAAAAAAGTTTACTCCAATAGAAAGAGACAAGACACTATGATGCATGAATGAGTTTATCTTAAAGTGATGTATTGTGGATACTCTGATTATTAGTTGAAACACAATTTAAAAAAACATATACTTTTTTTGGTAGAAAAAAGAAACATTTATCTACATTAGAAAACTCATAATGATAATGAGCTGTGTAATGATTCAACCCTTTATGCATTAAATAAATATAAAGAGTACAAATTTCGTTGATTGAGACCCTAAAAATGGAAACATAGTTACAAATTTCATTGAGATATTGAAAATACAAAAAAAAAATATTATAATCATCATTATAATCTTTATTATGTGTGGAACATAATGTGATACTAACCTTCTTAAAAATCTATAAGTCTATAACCACATCGTGAGAAAAAAAAAATCTTTACAATGAAATGGAAGTTTCGTGAATTTTTTTTGGCCACTAAAGTTTCAACAACTCGCTTCAATAGGTAGCTCAACCTTTCACAGATTCCAAGGAAAATTATGTTCTGATATTCCGCAAACCCCAATTTTAAGAAGATATAAGAAATATTCCTAACCGATAAATGATTGAGCTCAGGATAAATGAGCGGAATTTCTCATGAAAAAGTCTATAGCCTTAATTTTTGGGACTTTTCACTACTGTTTCTAGTCCTAGTTCGAAGTTAAATTATTAAAAAAGTCCCGACTTGGTCAGGACTATCTAATTCGGAATGGCTTGGGACAATCCGATTTTACACCTAAAATTGAAAATAAATCTTAATATTTCAACTCAAAATACAAGTTCAAGTTCAAACATTCATTAAGTTTACGAACACATACATTAAGTTCACAAACACATTCATCAAGTTCACACACATAGATCAAGTAAGGTGAATTACAATAATTAGATTATTTAGATTGTAAAATGTTGAAATAAAGTAAGTAACTCGGGACATTCGGGACTTTTCTATAAAAAAAAAAAAAACTCTAGCCCGAGCACTAATCGGGAGAAAAAAGTCTCTCCCATACGGGTTTAGTCACAATTTTGAGACGGGCTTTTCAGGACGGACTCGGGACGAAATTCTCAGAATTTCGAATTTGTCGGGATTTATGCTCCGCCCTAGAAATTATTGGATGCATTTTAAGTACTAATACATGTAGAGGATATAGTATATACTGTTGTTCTTATACATAGAGAACGATATAAGTCTCATCTCAAACCCTAAATGTGATTCGTGTGACCCTGGGGCGTCATGTACAAGTCAGGGGCAGTTTACTATAATCCTTTCAAATCTATTATATAACTTATGCAACCGTGGATAAATAATTTTTGACCAGATCACTAATCACTTACATATGAAAATAATCAACATAAAGATTAAAGAGCGAGTTACTTTAATTAGTTGATTACTTTTGCACCTGCCCTCCAGTACTGACCCATTATAAACTATCATTGTATTTGGTGGTAATTAAGACTCTTAAATGATGATAATTCTACTAGGATGTCCAAATTTAGGAAGCTTGCACACAAATTCAAATCAACTCCCCAATATTTTTCACAATTTAGTAACTTTTCCACCCCCAAAAAAACAAAAAAGAAACCCAACCCTCAAGGCTCAGCATCTCTATACACACATGCATTGACAGAATTGCCCTTAACCCACCACTTCCAAATAATAATAATAATAATAACTGCAGTAAAAGTAAAACCATTCCCCTGGGGGCTAAAAGGGCACTGTAATATCTCCTTATATATTGCCCTAACCTAAGCTCCTTCATCATCATATATATATATTATTTCATAAAGATTGGATCCGTGATTATATTTTTAGTTTTATTATGTTGGTTTAATTGGTCTGGTTGAGATCTGATATCACGACGAACCTGTGATACATTTTACGTCACCGGTACTGGCAGCTGTCACGTGCGAGGCCTTCGGCGACAGACGCCAACTTCTGAAGATTCAGCTTCACGACGGTGTCGGCGAACAGCCGCGTGTCCTCCTCCGTGTTCCCCTCCGGCACGTCCACCACGTACGACTCCAGCACCACGGTGCAGATCTTTCCTCCCTGCGCCACCTCGTGCACGGTCGTCAGCGACCGGTAGTTCCTCAGCCGGTGCTCGCCGCCGATGATGCTGAATCCCGTGATGCACCGGATGTCGTCGAGCACGTCGAGACGCTCCGTCGACGTCGCCGCCGGCAGACCGGATATGACGTTGACTTCCCTGGTGCAGCCCACCGCGATCTTGAAGTCCTCCCTGACGGTGCAGCTTTTGATGAAGTGCTTGTACACCTGAGGCTTATCGAAGCGGCGGACGACGGACCATACGGCGGCGCGTGGGGCTTGGATGCGCTGGGCGAGTAGAGAGGAGCACTGGCCGGGACTTAGCTTGTAGGTGTGGAGCTCGGTGACGAATGGGAATAGCTCGGCGAACTCCTCCTCCGTCAACCCCGACTTAACCCTCGTGTGGTGGCTCGCCGTGCTTCTGACTACGTCAGCGCCGGTGGCTCCCTCTCGGTCTCTAGGTTTTTGTGAGCTGTCGTTCTCCATCGATGTTAGAGAGAGAGAGAGTCGGAAGAAGGGAAGGGGATGATCTACAAATACATATATTAGATCTAATACATATTTAGATATAATATTATATATATATTAAAATTTAAATAGAAAGGAATGGAAGTGATTGGTTACCGCAAGAAGCATTCTTTTGTCTTTATAAGGCACTCCATAAAATAAAAAATTCAAATTTGTAGTTGCATTTCATTTTGTTAAACACAACTTTCTTTTCCGGTGTAGTCTTAGGTAATAACTATTAGAAATGTTAACGCAATAATAGTAACATGCTTAATTCATATTTAGATTAAACTTTACACGTTCGATTCAGCTCATAACTTAGTAAACTGAATTCTTACGTATGAATAATTTCTTACCCAAATTGTTTTTCCAATTTGTTACTCGCGTACAAACGAAACGGTTTAGTTAATAGTTCTACCGTCAAATTCTAGATGGATACTACCCAAAGTCCATTAGAGACTAATTAGCATTTCAACAGTTAACGGACGGTTTGTATTACGAAAATTTAAGTGATAAACTAATTGTTCATATTTAAAAGTTTGGTTAAAAATTTGTCCACGCTTATAAGTAGCTGTAAATTAATATTTAACCTTTTAAAGGAATTATTAAAGACACGAATTGATGGACATACGCGTGATTCGGGCTCAGTTTTAATTATCCGGACCTCATACACGCGCGAAACCCGATTGCAAGCTAACCGGGGGAAACCGGGCAAGTTTCGAACTTGCCCGGCATCCCCGGGAGGCTTACCCGGAATTCCGGGTAAGCCTAGGCTTACTCGGAATTCCGGGTGAGCTCAACGCTCGGGGGGTGTCGCGCACACCCCCCGTTTAGTCCCGAATGTATAGGAGACCCGATTTTTAACTAACTCCTATATGTCCGAGACCTATGTTTCAGAGGCGCGCGCGTCCCGCTCAGGACAGCCGCCTGAGACGCGCGTCAGAGACCATTTCCCAAAGCTCTCCCCTGCATCCCGGTTCACATTTCCACATTGAACCGGGTCAAAACCGGTTTACGGTCCAAGGTTGCCTATAAATAGCCACCTTGGGGGCAAACATTTTCAAGTCATTCAAAAATCACTTTGGGCAAGAGTGGGAAAGGCTCTGACCTCTCTCTAGAAAACCCTCTCTTTCTCTCTCTAGAAGTCTACTAATGTTGATCGTCGGAGTGAGCACACCAAGCACCCCCCCCCCCCTCTCCGTGGGGACTGCTTGGTAACGCTCCTTTCGCAGGTGCAGACAGACGATCTTCCAGAGAGCCCAAAGGACTTACCACCATCCAGAAGACGAAGCTAAGGCCCGTACGCGACTTTAGAGGACGGACTTGGCTCGCACCCAACCCGAAGACTTCGACGAGTTATCCAGCGGGCAATCCGCAATAACCCGGTCGAAACACTTGGCGCCGTCTGCGGGCTTCGAACAGAAAGCCTGCGTTACTCAAACAAACAAGCAAGATGGAAAACACATACACCATACACGGAGGCTTCAGTGCAGGGGGCGAAACCTCTTACGCGAGGGAGAGGTACGCCGCCGGAAAGAGTGAAAAACCACAGGAGCCGGACGGGGAGGACACAATCATGGAGGACGCCATTGGCTTCTCAGCCAAAGACAGAGAACACATAACGTTCCCCCACAACGACGCCTTAGTCATTCAAATGACTATTGATGACATGGAAGTGAAGCGAATTCTCGTAGATGGAGGCTCCGCCCCAAACGTGCTAACAAAAGGCATTGTTTTAGCACTCGGAAGAAAGAAGGCCATACAAACAATGAACTCACCTCTAGTGGGATTCATGGGAGATGCTAGCTACCCGCTGGGTACCATTACCCTTCCAGTAACCTTGGGCGAAGGAGAAAGACGTCTGAATATCGACGTACTATTCATAGTAGTCGAAAAACTAAACGCCTACAATGGCATTCTCGGATACGCGACCATGAACGAATGGAGAATGGTGCCTTCAACGGCCCACCTGAAGATCAAGTTCCCAACCATTGCAGGTGTGGGAGAAGTTAGAGGAAATCAACAAGTAGCAAGAGAATGCCACAATGTCGCGCTACAACAAAATCAAAGGGGAAACATGCCAGTAATACCCACCATCGACGAAGACCCAAGAGATGACTACGGGAGGCCTACAGCGATGGACGAACTCCGTGAATTCAAAATCGATGAACCAGAAAGAATGGTGCGCGTAGGAGCATCATTATCAGAAGACGAAGTGATTGAAATCACAGCACTCCTAGCAGAATACAAGGACTTATTCGCATGGTCCCCAAAGGACATGCCAGGGATAAGCCCAGATGTCATTTGCCATAAACTCAACATCAACAAAGATGCTCGAGTAGTGAAACAAAAGCTAAGGTCGATAGGAGGGGACAAAAAGTTGGCCATTCGCGAGGAAGTCAGCAGACTGCTTGATGCAGGTTTCATTGAAGAATCCAAGTATCAAACTTGGGTAGCCAACCCTGTAGTTGTTCCTAAGCCAAATGGCAAATCAAGAATGTGCATCGACTACAGAGACCTCAACAATGCATGCCCAAAAGATTCATATCCGCTCCCACGAATTGATCAATTGGTAGATGCAACTGCGGGCCATGAAATGATGACAGTTATGGATGCATACACAGGATACAACCAAATCCCGATGTTTTGGCAGGACGCCCCACATACGGCATTCTACGCTGACAGCGAAATATATAACTACAAAGTTATGCCTTTCGGGTTAATCAATGCGGGGGAAACCTACCAAAGAATGGTCAATCTCATTTTCGGAGATTTGATTGGCGTCAAAATGGAGGCGTACGTGGATGATATGGTCGTAAAATCCAAGAAAAGAAAGAACCACGCAGAGGACCTACGCATAATCTTCGAGAGAATGCGAAAGTATCAAATAAGACTAAACCCCGCAAAATGCGCTTTCGGGGTACGGTCAGGCAAAATACTTGGATTTATGGTAAGCGAAAGGGGCATTGAAGCAAACCCTGAGAAAGTAAAGGCAATTGAAGAAATGGCCTCTCCAACAAAGCACAAAGAAGTACAACAACTCAACGGGCGCCTCGCAGCCTTGAACAGATTCCTGGCCAAAATTGGAGACAGAGCCCTCCCTTTCTTCGAAGTGTTGCGCGCAAACAAGAAGTTTGAATGGACAAACGCTTGTGAAGAAGCATTCCAACAACTCAAACAACACTTGAAGACGCTCCCAAGACTAGCAAAGCCACTTCAAGGGGAGCCTCTTTTTCTCTACATATCAACTAGTAACACGGCAGTTAGCTCTGTGCTAATAAAGGAAAAAGGAGGAGCGCAACTCCCGGTCTATTACGTAAGCAAAACACTGGCCAAGTATGAAGTCAATTACGTACCAATCGAGAAGCACTTGTACGCGCTTGTCATAGCCGCACGCAAGCTAAGGCCTTACTTCCATGCGCATGAAATAACGGTCCTCACAGACCAGCCTTTGAAGCACATCCTTGCAAAACCAAACATGTCAGGAAGATTGACGAAGTGGTCTGTAGAGTTAAGTGAATTCCGCATTCATTTCGCTCCACGGACAGCCATCAAAGGGCAGGCCTTGGCAGACTTCATAGCAGAGTTCACAGGAATCGAGCCCGAGCCACAAGATGAAGTCCAGACAAATGTCCCACCCACAGAAGTTTGGGAAATGTACACGGACGGATCATCCAACACCGGAGGCGCGGGGGCAGGATTACTACTAATCCCACCCGACGGCTCGGACCCCTTGAAGTACGCTTTGAACTTAACATTCAGAGCGACGAACAATGAGGCCCTCATAACAGGCCTCAGGATAGCTAAAGGAGTTGGAGTGGAACACTTACGAGTAAAGTGTGATTCACAACTGGTCGTCAACCAGGTCAAAGGAGAGTACACTGCAAAGTCCGAAAACATGCAGAGATACTTAACACAAGCAAAGGAGTTGGTAGAAAGTTTCAAAACTTTCGACATAACTTCCGTCCCACGAGAAGAAAACCAGGAGGCCGATGCTCTAAGCAAGTATGCCCAAAACAATGAACAAGGCAAAGAGACACACTTTGTGGAAAACAGGATAATATCCGTCATAGACCAATTCGAAGTAATGGCCATTGACGAAGAAGAAACCTGGAAGACACCAATCCAAGCATACCTCGCAGGAGGAATCCTACCGCGAGACAAGACTCAAGCGAACAAGATCGAAAGGGTAGCAATAAACTACGCCTTGATCGAGGGACAGCTCTACAGAAAGGGTTACTCTACACCCTACCTAAAGTGTATCACAAGCACAGAAGGAACAACGGTACTAGAAGAACTCCATGGAGGAATGGCTGCCTCACACGAAGGAGCTCGCGCTTTAATCCGCAAAGCCTTGAACTTGGGCTACTATTGGCCAACAATGAGAGCTCAAGCAACGAACATGGTGGCAGAGTGCGAAGCATGCCAGCTATATTCAAGGAACATCATAGCTCCAGCAGCAGAATTAAGCCCAATTGCAAGCGCATGGCCATTCGCACAATGGGGCATTGACTTGATCGGCCCACTCCCAAAGTCAAAGGGCCAAGCAAAATTCATAGTCGTCGCAATCGACTACTTCTCAAAGTGGATTGAGGCTAAGCCATTGGCGCGCATCACAGACACACAAATCATGGACTTCATCCGAAACTACATAGTGGCTCGCTATGGTGTCCCGAAGATACTCATTAGCGACAATGGTGCCCAATTCAGAAGTGGAAATATGCAAAATTTCTGCGAACGTCTCAAGATAGACCACCGTTTTGCATCAGTGCACCACGCACAGACAAACGGCCAGGTCGAGTCAGCAAACAAGATAGTCCTAGATGGACTAAAAAAGAGAGTCCATGCTCTGAAAGGAAGTTGGGTGGACCAGCTAAGCAGTGTTTTATGGGCTGTACGCACAATACCCAAAGAATCAACAGGGGAAACACCCTTCAACCTAGTCTATGGAACCGAGGCAGTAGCACCTGTCGAAATCGCCGTCTCTTCATATAGAACGACGCATTTTGACCCCCAAGTCAATGAGGAAGAAAGACGCCTTGACCTTCAGTTAACAGACGAACAGAGATGGAAATCAGAACAAGTTCAAGCAAAGATGCGCCTAGCCACATCCAGATACTACAACAGAAAGGTCAAGGCGCGACAATTCCACGTGGGAGAAATGGTCTGGAGAAGAAACGAATTCTCACACTTGGACCAAATCAACAAGATGTCCCCCAAGTGGGAAGGCCCCTACAAGATAGTAGCGGTTCCATACATTAATGCATACCGCATCCAAGATGTCGACGGGAACGAAATGCCTAACACTTTCAGTGGGGGACACTTGAAGAAGTTCCATGCATAAACAAGAATGGAAACCATAAAACTAAAAGCTGTCGTATCAAGCTCTTTAGTATTCATTACTTCAAAAGAAGGAGATGTATAACTCCATACTTGCGCATCAAATGAAGTTATGTCTAACAAATTTCATATCTCTTGTAGGCACACTATTAACTCAACGCCTAAGCTTACAACCAAGGCATCAAAACAACAACAGTGACAACAAGCCAACCTATACAAGGCTCATCACTACAAACCAAAACAAAGGACGTTCGACGCATACAAGGAGTTGAAGTATCCTCATCAAGGATGTGAACGTACTAATCTATTCACATCCTTGCATAAAGTCGGGGGATAAGCGGATCATTAGGAATCCTCCCTCGCAAACAAATGCAAGTGTCGGACGTACTAATCTATCCACACTTCGCCACAAGGATGTGAACGTACTAATCTATTCACATCCTTGCATAAAGTCGGGGGATAAGCGGATCATTAGGAATCCTCCCTCGCAAACAAATGCAAGTGTCGGACGTACTAATCTATCCACACTTCGCCACAACACAAGGATGTGAACGTACTAATCTATTCACATCCTTGCTAAAAGACGGGGGATAAGCGGATCATTAGAAATCCTCCCTCGCAAACAAATGCAAGTGTCGGACGTACTAATCTATCCACACTTCGCCACAAGGATGTGAACGTACTAATCTATTCACATCCTTGCTAAAAGACGGGGGATAAGCGGATCATTAGAAATCCTCCCTCGCAAACAAATGCAAGTGTCGGACGTACTAATCTATCCACACTTCGCCACAATACAAGGATGTGAACGTACTAATCTATTCACATCCTTGCTAAAAGACGGGGGACAAGCGGATCATTAGGAATCCTCACTCGCAAACAAACGCAAAGGTCGGACGTACTAACCTATCCGCACTTTACTATCCTATGTTATAACTAAAATAACAAGGAGAAATTCAGACATCACATCTATCTAATGCATTTATGTCAAGCATATATATATAAGATCAAACAGGTCTACGATAGCAAATCCAAACACCAAACGACAGGCAGGCTCTAAACAAGTCCTTCGCCAAAATACTACGCATGCAAAGGAACAAACAAACATACAAAGAGTCCATATTGACCTAGTCAAGGAGATGGCGCACATCAACATCACAATCCTCAGTCGCAAAGGGATCACAGGCAGGGGTATCACCAAAGATATCAGCATCCCGCTCAAAGCTAAACATCGGCTCACCATCTGCACTAATGGTGTCCTCCACCTGAAGAGTGGAAGCCCCCCCCCCCCCCCCCCCCCCCCAAATCACTCAAACCAATCACACCAGGAGTATCCAACTTCTCAAAGGGAAAATGGGGGGCAAGACGATGCATTAGGGGAACAAAGTCATCAAGAAACTCCTTCTTCAAAGACTCATAACTCGCCTGAACGGCGGAAAGGAAAGGCTCACTCTGAGGATACCGCTTAAAAGCGCCGGCCTTGCCTTCCGAAATGCCGTCCTCCCTCGCCTTTTGCAACTCGGCAGCTCGCACCCCCTCCCGAAGGGCCATCCGACCTTTCACAGCAGACAGCTGATCTCGGATCTCGGCAACGCGAGACTGACTCGAGGCAAGCGCTTCAGATAGTATGAGAAGCTCACCAGCATGGCCTTTCGCATCCTCAGTCAAAGAGGCTTGCTCTTTAACCAGCTCCTCATGGCTCTCCAGAAGCTGATCCTTCTCATCAGATAGCTCGATGACAAAAGATGATAAGTTGGCAATATCAGCATTAACCTGCATCAAAAATAGTATAATCATCAAAACAAGTGCAACAATGAGCGAATCAACTCCAAGAGGAATAAACATTCACCGGAGCGAAGACCCCGATGTTCTCCTCCACAATGGCGCGCGCACTAGCAGAATTCGGGGGGCACTCTTTCCGATCGGCAGGAGGAACAGACTTCTGCACCACCCGAACGCCAACTTCAGGAATGCTCAAAGACGCATCCTTAGGAAAACGAAGGCGCGTACCCGAATAGGGCACCCACACACCATCTGTGACGTCGCGTTCAAAGCGACGAACAAGATCACTTCTGCGAAGCGAAGGAAGTGGAGGGATATCTGCAAAGCACAAACATAAGCAACCATACAAGCAAAATATGCTAAATACATAAAAAGAGATTTCGAACACCTGAGACAGGAAGAACCTCCTCCGCTGTCATAGGCATCGATGCGAGGACAGGAGGGACGCGCTCACCAACATGCTTCCTCCTGTCTCGTGAAGACATACGTGAACCGGGAAGGACCTCGTCCGCCGTCCCATGCCTCGGCCCGGGGGCAGGAGGGACGCGCTCGGCAACTTGCTTCCTCTTATCTCGAGAAGGCAAGACAGAAGTCCCCTCAACTCTCGAGCGCTTGGGATCACCCGAGGCACGCGCCGCAACATCGGTCCTCTTAGTGGAAGGGCGCCGAGAGGAGTCAGTAACGGGTTCCGCCCGCTCCCTCTCAGTAGACACACGACCTACAAACAGGGAAAAGAAAACATTGGAACTACAGACAGAATACAGCCGAAAACGATAAAAAGGAGAAGTACTTTACCCATAGGTCCTTTTCCCCGCCCATGACGAGACCCGTCAGCAGGGGCCGGAGCAGCAACAGGGAGCCCTCGCGCAGCATCAGTCTGCAAGGCCGGCTGCTTGTTAAGAAACCAACCTACAGGATAACATAAGACAAGGTTATAAAAATTCGAAAGCATACCAAGACACCCTGGGAAGAAGATACAATGATGCCTGCGGCAAGCAACTCCTCTTCAGAACCCTGAGTCAAAGGGACTATAACCCCCGCCTGATTGTCGCGAAAGATCTCGCGAAAAGCCCTCTCATCCTGAGGGGTATACTCGGATAAGGAAGGAACAGGGTCACGCTCCAGGACATGACACGTCTCCCACTTAGTCCCGACGTCGCTCACAAAGAAATAATGATTTTGCCATTCCTGGGAGCGAGGATAAGGGGTGGCGAACCGCCCGCTCGGCTTCCACTTGGCGCCCCCAAGGTCAAATGAGGAAAGGCAAGGCCACCGACTGCAAAAGGTGGACAACCCCGATTTGTCTCGTCGTTCCAGACGGTAGAAGGTCCGGAAGAGTATCAGGGAATAAGCCCATGAGTGTTTGTGACACTGAATGCGAAAACAGGTCCACGCGTGAAAAGCAGCAGGGGAGAGATTAAGGGGCGAGATGCGGAAGTAACGACACAAGCGGACAAGATCCTTGCAGTAAGGAAAACGCAAACCCTCCTCTATCTGCCCCGTGTAAACTACATCTAGATCCACAGGAGGGACGGTAACTGAGCCAACCTCGACATCTTTGCATACGTCAAACGGGAAGAACGCTTCAGAAAGAGGACAGACCCCCGACTTATCTACGCTCTCCACAAACTCCTCAGTCGTGATACGATTGGGAGGATAGGTCTGAGTCATCGCAATGGCTTCATGGCTAGCACCTGTCCCGGGAAAATCGAGTCGAAGTAAAAGGGGGGTGTCCTCGCTTATCTCCAAACCATCATAAGAAAAGTAATATGTGCAAAGAAAGGGATCGGGAGACTCACTCATTTCAGCAGTTCGGAGGTGACAGTCTCCGAGAAATACTCTAAGTATCAAAGTCGGGCACCTGTAAGCCCGTCAACCAAGCCCTACAAAAACCATACACAACTCAATCAAAAGCCAAGGCAACACATCAACCACATTCATCAAAGTCCTTTGCAAGGATATCCAACCCAACGGACCAACTGTCCGCAAGCAAACAGCTAGGGACCCTCCCGCTAGGGAGTCAAAAATCCTTACGCTCATCAAAGGCCTAAGCCACCTACTAATCAAATTTTCATACATTTGTGCAATGTGACACAGGTATTCCAGCGCTCTACAAATCGACAAGTTCAAGAGCTAAAGAAATCAAAGACATACAAAGTTGGTTATAATTACCAAAATGCCATCCGACCACCTTTCAATCAAATTTTATCCTCAAAATGGCTCAAGGCTCCGGGGGCACATACAAGCAGCTCAAATGCACTCAAGCAAGCCCATTGCATGCCACAGAGAGACTTACCCCTCCCCGAACAACCCGAAGAACACTCGGGTCAACTAAGCCACTAATGAAGGCAAACTACCAAGCAATCACCTAAGCTCCGGGGGCATGGCTATCCACTCACAAACAATCAAGGGGGCATTATCACAATAGGGGACATCATATCAAGCCACTCATAAAAAGATACGAAGAGTCGAACTTTTCGCTCGAATAAGTTCGATTTTGAACCTCCACAATTCCCCCTCGGTTGGTCGAAACCTAGGGACCTCTTCACAAAGGGAGTTTACTATCATTAACTCTATCTATCTACATTTAGAGCTTAGCCAAAAACAAATTTTGAAAATCAAGCCAAAATTTCACTTAGGCATTTCATCAAACACCTACCATGCACCTTATTGAAATTCAAATGTGCAGCCCTAAAGGTCTAATTAACTTCAAGAAAAGGGAGGGGAGGACGTTACCAATCGATGCTCGACAAAAAGGACTCGAAACCGGATCAAATCGAGCTCAAAATCGACCCGCAAGTGGTGCAGCCGCCGTCCGCTACCACCGCCGGACCTGCCGCTGTCGCCGCCGCCTCGCCGCCGCTGGACCGCCCTGACCTCGCCGGTGGTGCTCCAGGTGGTGGCCGGCCGGAATAGGGTCTCTCTAACACCCTAAAGTGAATTCCTAAAATCACTACTTTAGCTCCTCCAAAACTCTCACCACAACCAATTCAAAAGTTGATAGTTTTATAAACTATCATGGAGGAGGTGGACTACACAACATAGTAAGTACCACACATCCAAGAGGTATACTCCCATCCACCCTTCATTTTTTAAATTGTTGATAGCTTGGATTTTAACCATCAAATGACTTGGCTAAATTTAACTAAGTCATTTCAAATATTCTCAACTTTTTGAAAACGTTGTGTTTATGATTTTTCGTATTACGTCCATTGCATGTGATTTTACAAACCCGGCCTTATTTCATTCACCCAAAACCGTCGTCTCGCCGTCAAGACGGCCGTCTCGGACGACGGGCTCCCCAAAACTATCACACTGCATGAAAAACATTTTATCAAGACTTGCATGATTTATTATCATTTTGATACAATTAGTCGTGGTATGAACGTTCCGTATTTATTTGTTCATCGTGCAAACCCGAAAGATTTCATGTGCGCTCGCACCTTAATTCTCCAAACGATCACATTTATCATATTACTCGTAGTCCGTTGTGCTACTAACCCTTTGTGCAGTTACCAAGCGTGACCACCTCAAAAAACTAAGGCAGGGAACTCGTCTGAGCCGCGCGCATCCACCCTTGGTAGGTCAAAACTCGAGGTGAGCAGACGACCCGAATCACGCGTATACCCTATCTTAAAATAGAGTTAAACAAAGGTCAAGCCATTATTTAACTCGGGGGCAAGTGATGGACATACGCGTGATTCGGGCTCAGTTTTAATTATCCGGACCTCATACACGCGCGTAACCCGATTGCAAGCTAACCGGGGGAAACCGGGCAAGTTTCGAACTTGCCCGGCATCCCCGGGAGGCTTACCCGGAAAATTCCGGGTAAGCCTAGGCTCACCCGGAATTCCGGGTAAGCCTAGGCTCACCCGGAATTCCGGGTAAGCCTAGGCTTACTCGGAATTCCGGGTGAGCTCAACGCTCGGGGGGTGTCGCGCACACCCCCCGTTTAGTCCCGAATGTATAGGAGACCCGATTTTTAACTAACTCCTATATGTCCGAGACCTATGTTTCAGAGGCGCGTGCGTCCCGCTCAGAACAGCCGCCTGAGACGCGCGTCAGAGACCATTTCCCAAAGCTCTCCCCTGCATCCCGGTTCACATTTCCACATTGAACCGGGTCAAAACCGGTTTATGGTCCAAGGTTGCCTATAAATAGCCACCTTGGGGGCAAACATTTTCAAGTCATTCAAAAATCACTTTGGGCAAGAGTGGGAAAGGCTCTGACCTCTCTCTAGAAAACCCTCTCTTTCTCTCTCTAGAAGTCGACTAATGTTGATCGTCGGAGTGAGCACACCAAGCACCCCCCCCTCTCCGTGGGGACTGCTTGGTAACGCTCCTTTCGCAGGTGCAGACAGACGATCTTCCAGAGAGCCCAAAGGACTTACCACCATCCAGAAGACGAAGTTAAGGCCCGTACGCGACTTTAGAGGACGGACTTGGCTCGCACCCAACCCGAAGACTTCGACGAGTTATCCAGCGGGCAATCCGCAATAACCCGGTCGAAACAGGAATTAAGGGGAACGTCCCGTGCAAATATATTTTTTTATGTAAAATAAATGAAAATTTTGGAGGAAAGAGCAAATGCAAATTGGAATTTTTTACTAATTAACAAATGGGTAAAAGACAAATTCAGCTGTACGTTAAAACCATATATAACCATTAGTTCAACTTGTAGATAGTTGTTGTTGTTGTTTTTTTTTTTTTTAATAAGAAAAAATGATATTGTTGTGTTGTTGCGATTATGGGTTTTTAAGCATAATGCATTCATTCCTCTAGCAGTGTACTCTTAAAACAGATTTACTTGCTATAGTACATGGATCTAGCTAGCTGGTGAGAGATTTCATGCACTAGCTACATTAATTCAGATTTGATGGGCAATTTTTTGGTATAATCTTTGGGGAGATTGATTTGATTAGATAAGTGAAAGAAGTGGATCATGAAATAAAATGACATGTTGATATACTCATTGAACTTAAGATTTTTCAAGGAGAGGCTAAAACCTGGCATTAAACAAAAATATTGTTTTCTCAAAGATATAATATTATCTATGCATAATATAATTTGAATAAGTTTAATATAGCATTCACAATATACATTTGTGTAACTTAGTTTTAAAAAATTCATTCTATCGATGTTTATTTTTAAATTAGTTTTATAGGTATATTTACTATAAAGATGAGTTAATTTTATTAATCAGATAAATATTATATATGATGATTATAACTTTATAAGTATATATATTTTTGTTTATTAAAATGTAATACTTTTTACTTTGTAATTATTATAAATTTATTATGTAGGATCACTTTTTTTTTTTTCATGTAGGAAAACTTAAACAAGATTTTTGATTCGCGTAAAACACCACTCGATTCTCTAGTTGATACATATCTACTATATTATATTAATTCGGTATCGGAAGCCCTCTGGTCGACACGTGGACAGTCCACGCAGTCACCGTTTCCTAATTTAATCGGAATTTAATAGGGGTTCTCTAAATTTAGATATATAATATTAATTGATTGAAAATTAAGAAGTATTTTTATTTCCTATTTTGGTCTCTACGCAAATTATAGAAATAAATTAATTGAAAGTTTCCATTTAAATAGTAAATCTATACAGTTTGGTTCCGGAAGCTAATAGACCGCCACGTAAGCTTTTTGTATATAATTTTTTTTATATTTAAATAAATTATTATAATATTTATAAGCTTATAAGCTGTCGTGAGTCAATATTTTAGAATTGTACACACATACATATATTTAGTCTGTTTTAAAACTCTAAAAATATCTAAATAAATATGAATATTATATAAACTTTAATCTATATATAATAATATTACTAAATAAATTAATATAAATTACGGCGAGTCAATCTTTTGGAATTGTACACATACATTTATTTAATCAGATTTAAAACTCTGAAAATAATATAATAGTAATATTGAATTATATATATCACAATATTAAATTATGAGTTTCTAAATAACGCTTACAATTAGCGCTTACTATTTTAATTTATATATATAAAACATACTAACGTAAAAAAAATTATAAATATAAAATAAAAATTTCAGCAAAAAAATATTAATTAAATTATTTTAGATAAAATCTCTTAAAGAATGTGGGTTTATAAAATTTCTTAAGAATATGGGTTTAATATATAAAATAGTGTATGTAAAACTAGCTAATAAATATCTACTATATTATATTAATTCGACACCGGAAGCCCTCTGACTGACACGTGGACAGTCCACGCAGTCACAGTTTCCTAATTTAATAGGGGTTCTCTAAATTTAGATACATAATATTGATTGATTGAAAATTAAGAAATATTTTTATCTCTTATTTTGGTCTCTATACAATTTAAAGAAACAAATTAATTAAAAGTTTCCTTTTAAATAGTAAATCTATACAGTTTGGTTCCGGAAGACCATAATCCGCCACGTAAGCGATGTATATATAGAAAAGTCATTATTATTATATGTACCTAATATGAAAAAATTCGGCACTAATTAAATTTATTGTATATATTAAAAACGTTTTATAGAAATTCCACCGCTACATGATCCAAACTATGCCAAACTTAATCCTAAAGTATATTATGTTATTATTATTGTGTAAACGGGTCAAATATATTATAAAATTCAGGGTTTATACATTTTCGTCCTTTTTTGTTTAATTTTTATTGTAATATATCATAGTCCATATATATAAGAATAATAATAACTAAAAAAAAAGTTTATGTTTAAATAGTTTCATCATTTTTATTTAGAACATATTATATCACAAAATTAAGCAACCTGAGTTTGCCGACTATATAAAATATTCGGTTAAATAAACTGCATAAAATATATTAATATATATTAACTACAATATATTAATAATATTAACTACAAGAATACATATTTGGCTCATATGTAATATTCGATTAAATAAACTATATATATATATATATATATATATATATATATATATATATATATATATATATATATATATATTATGTATTGACAAAATATGTTAATATTATATTACATATTACAAAAATATACATATTTGATTATTTGGTCATATATTGATAACTTCCTTAAATCGCTATAGATTCACAGACCTTAAACCTCTATATATAAGCCATCTAGCATGCCTGCTTTTATTATATCTCTAAAATATTTGTTTCTTCGTAACATTAATGTATATCTCCATACTATTATTGTCTGCTTATAGCTTAGACTATGCCTACGTAGAACGAACAACATCCGCCCTTTGTTGGTTAATTAAATTACAAGATTCGATGTTGGTGATTCACTCTCTTGGTATATATTCTCATAAAAAGAGTGTGTTTTTATTTGAATATATGTGGATTGAAACTATTTAATCATAGTTGTATTATATCATGATATGCAGGAAATTCTAAGTGGGGATCATTTTCACATAAAGTTCGTTGTCCCGAAGGACTTCGAAGACCTGCTTCAAGTGTGTTGTCGATGTCATGTATGTGAGCGTAGAAGGTTGAAGGATGCAACAAACAATCCAATATTCGAGCATGTATATATGTGATGAATGCGGAAGTAAATGTAAGTCGATCGGCTGATTATCTCTCAATTTGAATACACGTATCTACTATCTACCCAATAATTAACATCGAAAAACGATATTTTTGTTGTTACATGGATACACCTAAAAAACAAGACACATATTAGATGAACAACCTTGGTATTGCACCAAACGATGCCATGAGATAGAATGATATCATTGAGTTAGTTTGTTGACTGAAGTAACGTGATATAATGTATACTTCAATTGTATTTGCAGATAGCTATATGAGAAACAAGTTCAAGTGGGTGGCGTCAAAGGTAACACGTTGACATGGATGTTGTTGCTCAAGTAGATAATAAAGAAGCTTACTAAAACAGTGGTTAATATGGAGTTTTCAACAGACATCGTTGACATTAGTTTGATTGTTACAGTTTACATAATGCATAAATGTTTCGAGCCTCTAAAAATATCCATTAGCTTAACCCAACAAAGGTATATGTTATTTTAAATACTAATTATGTCATATTATTTCACATCAATTAACATGAACTAGATAACGCAATGCCGACTTGACATTCAAGGATTCTACACCATGTCATATATTAGAAAATAAGTTGGTCAAACCCTTCTTATCATATGTTTGATCATGCCGAGTTATATATATATATATATATATATATATATATATATATATATATATATATATATATATAAATGAAATATAAATATATCTAGAATATATTTTTTATAGTGTTTATAATTTGCCAAATAAATAAAGGAAAAAATTCATGGTAATAATAATAGACACTTATCAAATTTTTATACATTTTTGGAACAAGAGAAATTTTCGTCATAAAGCTATAAAAAATATAAAGATGAATAATCTAAAAAAATATATTAACTTTATAAAATGTGTGTTGACACTTTTTTTTTTAAGAATCAGCATAAATTATTTCGATAAATTTACCCGCGCGGTGCGCGGGGTTAGTAGCTAGTATTTATTTAACTAAACATATACAAAATATTTTATTTCTACAAAAATTTACTTGGGCAAAATATTTATATAGAAATAATTTGTATGTATAATATATGATTTTATTTGTGTTAATATATTGTATAAAGAACGTATGGCAATATTGGCTAAAATAGATGCAACAGATTTGACTAATTGTATAAACTACATATACACATAATATATTTGCCAAAGAAACAACATACGGTATAATAGGCATACCGAGTTGGAGATATAATAGACATACCGTATATATGTTCATGACCATTGATTATCATTGTTATTCATAGTGTGGATGAAATCAGCCAATATATTCATGGAACTCAAACGATATAAGGTACGTATATTGTTCGTAATCACCCCTGTTCTAATTAGTTTACTGCTTTTATTTGCTAATTATTAATTTTTATACCAATTTTCTCATATGAACAACCTAAGATATTGCTCGCTCAAACTGAACTTTTGCAGAATAAGGTAAGCTATATATATTGCTTTAATTATATATCTTTGATTTTTGAGTGGTCAGTTTTTTTCTTAATTATTATTGTGTGTTTGCAGGAGATTGAGATGGAAAACGAACGTTTCTATCTTCGAATAAAGGTGCGTTGATATAGAAGTTATCAAGAAATGGATGTGTTTAATTTAGGTCAAGTATGATGGAGAGTGGGTTTAGATTTTGATCATATTCTTCATTAATAGGATCTAATTTCGAAATCAGCTGATGTTGGGGCTGCATTCTCAAGGCAAGACAATCAAGTTTATGAAGGAGTAATTGCAATCGTAAGAGTAGCTCATAGTAATCGGTAGTAAATCGACCGGATATCATAATTGGTAATGTATTAGCCATAACTTTTATTTTTTGACCTTGCAGATACCTCATAAATCGGTGGATGCATTATAGGGAAAGATCAAGTTCTAAATCAAATGTAGGTACTTTAGTTCTAGGGTTATAGTTTAATTGATAGTTCGATTCTTTATTGTTGATGCTCTCATTATTTGTGATTAAAATATAAACTTTTTTTTTTAGATTAAAACATGTTGTTTTCTTTATTATATAAATTAAATTTGTAGAAAAAAATTATTATTTACTAAAACGATAGGAATTCCGCTATGAGCATAGTGAAACAATGAATATTCTTTTTTGATGTTATTATTTTAGTATTCTGCTAATTAATTTATTTTCATGTTGATTTTTTCTGATATTATTATTTAAAAAATTTAAATGCAACTTATATATGCATTAGGCTTTTCGTTATGAGTATTAATGATGCAATAAAAGTGAAGTGAAAATGAGATCTTTCTTCGATATTTATTTTAGAAATATATATGTTGTTCTTCTATTTTTATATATTATTATTATTTTAAACTTCTTTGCATTTTTATTTATTCTCATAATTGTAAAGGCTCCTTACGTTGTCACGTAGTCTTTTTTATTTTTTTAGTTATTGACCTTAGGTTTATAAATAAATATAGTATATTTCATAATTTTTAATTTAATAGTAATAAATAAATTATGGAAAGATTAAAGAAAAGCACGACCCTAAAATCTAATATATATTGCTGAAATATTGGCATATTATATGATGTTTTAGTATATTTTATCATTTCTATTGTAATAAAAAAAAAAAAAAATAAAGCACGGCAACAAAGCATGGCCCTAAACTCTAAAATATATATAGACAATCTGGACTAATATAAATTATAATACATATATATAGTATTTGTTTGCAAAAATAATATACGGTATTTAATAGACTACATGTTTGTGACGAAAAATAGGCAATATATTTACTATAAAAAAATATTGAATCATACCTAATTTTGTGTGTATATTCAAGATTTTTACTGATATAAAATAATTTCCGATTGTCTTCTTCGTAGTCAGTATTAGTACTCGCCAACATTTACTACATGCAGAGAGAATTGTCATTGAATTGCTAAAAAGGGACTCAGATCTCTTGCCCCATTCTACTTATTCCAAATCATGTCTCACCGTTAAGATTTTAACACGTG
The DNA here is from genome assembly GCA_036873135.1 of Clarkia xantiana subsp. parviflora. Classification (NCBI taxonomy): domain Eukaryota; kingdom Viridiplantae; phylum Streptophyta; class Magnoliopsida; order Myrtales; family Onagraceae; genus Clarkia; species Clarkia xantiana. Next base: position 8,292,768 of record JAPTYO010000012.1, on the reverse strand, counting down.
TCTTTAGATTTGATATTTTCATTATAGGGTTCACCAATCCTACTAGGATTTTAGAAGAAAAAAAATCACAAAATTAATTACAACCGTGACACATATCAAGATCTTAACGGTAGGTCACGATTTGTGACAGAAATAGTGGGGCATGAGATCTGTATACGCTAACAGGTAAGTTCGGTTTTTTTTTTTTTTTATGAAATTGACGTGATATGTTAAAACCCCGAAATTTTATAATTAAGATATTCATTCATGTAAAGTATGTCAAATTATTAATAAATGTATATTAACTAATTTTAATAAGAAAAATTAATATTAAATACTTTAATTAAATTATTGCATTATTATTAATTAATTTCCTAACCAACAAAATATTAAAAAAATTCAAATAATTGTTGATATGGTTGCATATTAGTTAAAAAAAAAAATTTAATTTATTTTTTTAATTGACTTTTGATTTATAATTTGTTCCCGCGCGGTGCGCGGGGTTAGTGACTAGTACACATATAAGCAGAAAAGAATAAAGGAATTAAATAGATACTTAATGGCTTACTTTTTTATTGTATGTTTTAGTTATTTGAGAGAAAATAAAAACTATGGATTTTAGGGAGGTGAAATTTGTCAGCTAGTAGATGTGGACACGTGTGCAGTGGCTCGACTACGTCTCTTATTTGTTTGACACATCGATTATTAATTTTTTTTTTCCAAACAATTTTCTTTATTTGCTAGGGGGGCGATTTCTTGAAATTCGTACTCAAAATTCTAACATGATTAGCTAGCTAGCTTTTAATTATTATATACTAGGTGTTATCTCTGGGCGATGTGCGGAATGAAGTACCCCAGGGGTGGGTTTTAGGGTACTTACCTCAAAATTGCTTGTTACCACATTGGGTTATGACCACTTGGGCTTCAGGCCCGAAGAGAGGGTCTGCACTTGGGTTGAGTTCCAGGCCCTAAACGAAATTATCCTTTACCTATTATTATTATATATTTTGTCGGCCCAATTTACATGTACCATCTACTATATCTACTATAATTCGTATCGGAAGTTCTCTGACTGATACGTGGACAGTTTGTTCTGTCACCGTTTCCTAATTTAATCGGAATTTAATATAAATTCTCTAAAATTAGATAATAATATTGATTGATTGAAAATTAAGAAGTATTTTTATCTTCTATTTTAGTTTCTACGCAATTTAAAGAAACAAATTAATTAAAAGTTTCCTTTTAAATAGTAAATCTATACAGTTTGGTACCGCCACGTAACAATATTATATATAGAATCATAAATATTCAAAAAAAGATATATTTATACATAAGGGTGGCCGTAATAAGTATGAGATGCGTATAAACCTACAATACAAATTTATAAATGTCGCCACTATGTTTCTCTCTATGTATTTATATTTATAGTTAATTTATAGTTATATCTACTATATTATATTAATTCGGTATCGGAAGCCCTCTGACTGACACGTGGACAGTTTGTCCAGTCAGTGTTGCCTAATTTAATCGGAATTTAATAGGGATTCTCTAAATTTAGATACATAATATTGATTGATTCAAAATTAAGAAATATTTGTATATCCTATTTTGGTCTCTACGCAATTTAAAGAAACAAATTAATTAAAAGTTTCCTTTTAAATAGTCAATCTATACAGTTTGGTTCCGGAAGACCATAAGTCGCCACATAAGCGTTCTACTTTTATAAATAAATAAATTGTATGTATATAGAATAATAAAAACGTCCACATATATACAATAAAAGGGCAATACAAACTCATACTATATATACATATAATAATAATTAACAAAATTAGCTACAATAAAAACGTTAAGTATAAACAATAAAAGGCAATATAAACGTATATACATATAATAATAATATTTAACAAAATTAGCTACTGATGTATATTATATTTTCGATGTGTATATATGTACTCCCAAACCGTCAAACTCCTACCATTGAAGTTTAGAGGTTATTGAATTTCTCATCATCTACACTTGGCTTCAACCAAGAGGTGAAGGCTCACGATGTATAGAGGTCTCGATGGTGATGATAAACGAAAGTGGAAGCTAGATTTAAAATCATTGTTGAGCTTGCAGTAAGAGTTGATGTTGGTTATAAGTTGGTTGATGAATATGTTACAAGGTGAATATGCAAATTTAAGTGATGAGGCCAAGAAGGGACCATAGCTAGCTGCAGCACTAACGTTTCACCTTGCCACGTTTAGAGGCTCTCCTCATCGATCACACAAAATATGTAGACTTTCGATTCATTCTCACTCATTTGTTTATTTGTTATATTTTTCTTACCAATTCGTAATCAATAATGCTTCCGCCGCGATTGAATTTCTATCATTTTTAGATAAAGATGTGTGTATTTTCGTAATAGGTCCTGAAATTTTATATGGAAATATATATTTCGAGGCTTTGTCAGCTAACAAGAACGACGACCCAATTCGATAGGTGAACGAAACTGGCAGTATAAGACGAGAAGAGTAGAATTCATCCAAGGGATATATATATATATTGAAGGGAATGGGGAGTGGCAGGAGCAGCAACAACTCTATCTACCAGCATCAGTAACAACAACATATTACCAATGTCGAAAGTGGTGTTGGAGCGTGTGAAGAGGTTGTTTAAGGAATCTCTCTGGTGTTTTGTTTTGCACTCTTGCTTAGATGGTTAAAAGTTTATAACTTCAAATAATCATAGTTCCTATATTCTTGATGATTTTTTTTTATGGAGTCTCAGACAACAATTTTTTGTTTTGGGTATATCCATTATCCCAGAAGAAGACATAATTAAAATGTGTATATGTATATGACACACGTTATCTTTACTCTCTTTGTGTTTAAGGTTGTTCCTATTACTTCAATTCAGTGGCCTACAATTACATGTATAAGATTATTATGGACTATTGTAAGCTTGGTGGTATTTTGCTTCTCGATTTCTAAATCGTTTATTGATAATTTTTTTCTAACGTTAGAGTTTCTTCTATAACAATCACATGAATGTTTAGAATCATTTGGATTTTCTTATCCTCTCATACAATTCGAAAGTGTGTAATTATGATAACATATATAATAAATACGAGCAATATATATTTGAAAAAAAAAATTGATGCAACAAGGCACTATGAATTTATGCTTATATTTGTAAATTATATTAACAATCTCACTCCACTCAATGTTTAAATCCTTCCAAGAGAGTTAAAAATAGAAGATTCCAAGACACCGCGTAAAATAAAATGGCACACCATCACTGTCTATTTTATATATAATAATCAATATTTCCTATAAATTTTTAAAAAATATATTGAATAAATAATTGTATATACAAATTTAAGCTATAATATATAGAATAAATTTTAATCTCTATATATATAAATAAATAAGGAAAATATGTATCATCATTACTTAAAACAATATTCCATGCGAAAAATTTAAAATAATATTACTTTTTTATTCAAACAATATGATAAATGCGTATTAATTTATATTTATTTTAATAATTTTACCCGCGCGGTGCGCGGGATTAGTATCTAGTTTATATATAAACGATTATATTATATATATACATAAAACTGTGCACAAAATATACATATATATTACTAAACCTAGAATATAATAAATGCTGCCGTATGTTTCTGTATATACACATAACTAAACTTAGAAAACAATAGCTTATAAGTTATATATATTTTCAATCTAACTTAGCCTAAAATAAATTCACTCAGCCCATTTTTAATTAAGGTAAATTATCATATTATATTATCTACGTAAAACGCTGCACTATATACTAAACCTAGAATACTACCGTATGTTTCTATATAATATATAATTAATCTTAGAAAACATTGGCTTATATATATTCTCTGTCTAACAATTAATTATTAGCCCCATAGTTTATATATATATATTACTAAACTTAGAATACTAAATCTATAATAAATGTTGTCGTGTATATATATATATATATATATATATATATATATATATATATATATATATATATATATATATATATATATATATAACATTAGCTTATATATGTTCTCCAGAATAAATGCACTCAACGGCTCATTCTCAATCAAGGTAAATTATCAGTTAATCTTTTGCAATTCTAATTTCCTCTGTTTCTTTATTATCATGCCTACTCGATATTATAAATGAGCTCATCACGCACAAATTCTTTCTTGATAGGACATTGTTGGATCACGATTGGAACTCCGGCACGTTCTTGACGGAAGTCTGAACTCATTTGCTCCAAGTAATCCTGCAAAAAGGGATAGACCGGGCGGTGACCCAGAATCCCTCTCCGATGCTTAAATGAGTATCTCGATGTAGGCAAGTATGTATGAGAGTATGAGTGTCAGTGTCCGTTCTGAGGTAATTCCTTCCTTTATATAGGGGAGGAGTTACCCCAGTTACCTGTTGAGATAACTGCCAGGGGCAGTTAGCCCACGTTCCATTTATCTCGGCCACTTGCCCATGTTCCGTCTTTTCAGGCCACTTCCCCACTACGCTGATATTGGGCGTGTTTCTCGGCCTCATCCTCTGGTGGCAAGTCCCGACGGATATCGGGGACTCCAGAGTTATCTCCTTTGGTCACCGCTTGGGGCCCCTCGTCATCGGGACAGGGCCAACATCCTCAGAGATTCAACATCGGGGCCTACTCAAAGGCATTCCATCGGGAGCGTCCAGCTCATATATCGGGACCGACCTTGTCGGGACCCCTCATATTGGTCCTCTAGGCCTCTTTTGGAGCCCAGTGGGCCTACTCACCGTTTACTCGTTGTTAATGGGCCTAACAGCTATATCGAAACCCATCATTTTCCCCCAAGACATGAGGGACTTACAGTTCGTCGTGTCTTCCAACTCCGGACCTCCCGATATTGAGATCGGAGGCTTTTAACTTTACAAAAATCTTATGACGCGGATCTTCTCATCCACGATTCCTCGATATTTCGAGGATAACCACCAAATCCGAAAAGATTTCTCGGTTACTCAACTATTAAATGCAGTGGGTGATGAAGCGACGGCTTGGGTACCCGTGTCTGCTTTTTCTGAAAAAGCATTTTTTAGCCGTTTTGTCGTTAGCGTCTCGACGACTCAGGTTGAAACGTTTCATCTTCAACGGTCCGGATTGAAACGTCTCTTCGGCTCTCTTCTCTCCTATAAAACCCCCAAATCTTGGCACTATTCACTTCTCCTCCACCGCTTCATCCTCTGCAATTTCAAAAGCTCAAGCTCTCCTTCCTGATTTCTGATCAGCGCTCCAGCAACCAGGATCTCCGACCGTCAGGATCATCTGTTCTTCCCCAATTCAGCATGTCTGGTAAGATTTCCTCCTCCGATTCCAAAAAAACTGTTAGCATAGTTTTTCTTTTATCTCAATCAGCTTACCCGTACTTTTCCAAAAACCAACCATGCATTTTCTTGCCATGGTCAATTTCCAGACGGTGAATCCAGTTCTGGGGGGAGAAAACCCTTCAAGTTTGATTACGCTTATAATGAAATCTCGGAAAACGCTTATGACGAAGCTCTCCGGGAAGGATGTATCACTTCCACCTGGGAGCCTCGCTACCCCTATCCCCGCCCTCGCGTCCCGGGCGACCCTGTGGTCACTCGTCCCCGGGAAGGGGAGGTATTTGTCTCCACTGGGCAAGTATCAGCGGGGATCCGATTCCCTTTCTGTGGGGATCTAGTCGAGATGTGTGATTATTACAAAACACATCCGACTACTTTTTCCCCCCACGCCATCCGTGTGTGGAACGCCTTCCAGGTCCTTTGCCTCTGCCAGAAGTGGACCTATAGCCTCCGACTTTTCCGGACCTTCTACGGGATGAAGTGCAACGATGTCGGGGTCTGTGCCTTCTACCCACGGATGCCCAAATGGAGCAAGACGCAGCTCTCCCGATATAGCTGGAACGGTGACACCTGGAAGGTCGCCAAAGGTCGGGGGCTCATCACTGAATCGGGGCCTGACAACAACGGCTGGAAGAAGAATTACTTCTTCATCCGGAACAGTTCCATCTCATGGCCTCGATGGGAGGTTGAAGCAGACCCTCCTCCCGCTTATCACACCTACTCAGCGGAGGATTTTCTAATTCTCCACTGCATCCAACTCTATCGTTGGGGGGTTCCTTCGCTCCCCTCGATGCCAACTCCATCGTGAAGCGGGATCTGGTTCTGGCCGGGATCCGTCTCCTCGATGCTGCCTCCGGGGGTCAACTCTACGACAGCCCCTCCAATGCCGTTCCTTGGGTAATATTCTAATTACACCTTTGTTTTCGTCTTTGCAGCTAAGAAGGTATCAATGCTGACCAATATCATGCTTAAGCAGGCGGAGACCGATGCCGTCCAACGTCCCGCGCGGAAGAGGAAGTCCTCGAAGAAGGCTGCCAACTCATCAGCACCTCCATCTGCGGAGAAGGCCAAGCGGGCCCGGGTGGACAAGATGGAGAGGATCTTCAACACCCAGACTCTCGAAGAAGGTAAGAAGCTCCGATTAGCCATCCAATTATACAAAAAGCGTATTCCCAAGGAGTTAATCCCCTCCGATAAGAAAACCAGAATCGAAGGGATCAATCGCATCCTGCAAGGAGAAACTCCCCGCATCCTCAAAGCGGGTTATTACAACTACTACGGGAAAAACCAGTATCTCTCCCGTCGCGTCGTTTGGTGTAAGGATCCCGATCAACTCCCTGATTATCTTTCTAAAGCTTCTCGTCCTCCAGCTGCAGGTCAATCGGGAGCTGGAGCTCCAGCGGAGGTGCCACCCTCTGACGCTCGGGTCGGAGAGCCCCTCCTTCCACTTCCTGCCTCGAGAGGATTGGGGACTGAAGATGCCCCGACGGACGGTCAGTTCCGTCGGGTGGTTGACCTGGACATTTCTCACTCTTCCAAGGAGGTGAGCGAAGGTCAAGCCCTGATTCGTCATCGGGGGGTGAGGCAGACCCCGTTGGAGCCAACTCCCGAGGGGCTGCTTCCATCTTCCCCAACACAACAGCATTCGCCGGTTTTGAGCCTAACTCCTGAAGGGACGACTGGGTCTCACGGCGGATCGGAGGCACGCACCTCCGATACTCAGGTCGTCCTTCCCCCTCTCCCCTTAGACGGGAGTTTCTATCAGCTCTACACCCCCGACCAAGCGGCGGCTCCCTAGACCCCGATCGAGTCACTGCGAGGGGTCCCGCTCCGTCGGGGCGATGCACCACCGGAACTGGGTCTGCACTTGCTGGCAGGTTCAGTTCCGCCATCTCTAAAGCTTCCGCTCTCCTTGGCTCGGGCGGACATCCACACGGACATTCGCGAAATGGCCATTCGCCGCGTGGAGGTAAGGTTTCCTGTTTTTACACTTAGTATATAAGGCAAAATATTCTCATGTACTAACATCTTCCTTTCTTTTTCACAGGAAATGGCGGACCAACACCGCTGTTTCGGGTACATCCTGGCCCTTGAGGAGGCCCTTGAGCGGGAGCGAGCCAAGGCGGCCCCCGAGGTCTTGGCCAAGCTCGAGGAGGATTTGGCTGCCTCCGAATCGTCGAACAGCAAACTGGTTAAGGAGCAGACCCTCTTTAGCCAGAAGACTCGGGACCTCCAGAAGCGGGTCCACGACTTCGAGCGATTGCTGAAGCAGGAGCAGCAAAAGCTTAAGGAAGAGCAGCAAAAGCACGCGGAGGATCGGGACAGGCTCGTCCTCGAAAAGAAGGCTCTTGAGGACGTCAAGGCGGGACTGGAGGCTGAGAAGGTCCTTCTCACCAATTGGTCCCAACAGATGGAGCGGGAAATCGCTGAATTTCCCACTAAGCTGGCTGAGGCTGAGGCCAAGGGTCGGGAAGATTACCGGGGCTCCGAGGATTTCAAGGTGTACGCAGTGAGGTTCTGCAACGCGGAAATGGAGACCACCTTGCTCAATGCTGTTGAGGAACTCCATCTGGAGTATGGCAATGCCATTGACTTCACCAAGTCTCAGACTCTCGCCCCCTTCGCGGAGAGGTATTTCAACCTTTGAGAGGAGAGCGATGAGGCCAACACCCCTGAGGGAATTGCGGGTGCCGAAGGCACGGTGGAGCCTCCAAGTACAGACCTCCCGACAGCTGATCCCCCGACAATCGACCCTTCGGCAGCTGACCCTTCACTGGCTGACCTCCAAGGGTCCGATCCTCCCTCGGCCAATCTTCGGGGGTACGATCCTCCGATCGCGGAGCCTTCTGCCACGGATCTCGTGTACTCTGCTCCCCTCGATGCTGCCAAGGACCAAGCTTAACGCTTTATTTTTGGAATCCTTGTAATTTCCTTCTCCTGTCATGAACCTTCAGGCCTTTATAATATCAATTTATTTTGGTTCCGATTATCATTGCACCACTTAAGGTGATTTAACCACGCCACTTAAGGCGATTTGACCATACCACTTAGAGTGATTCAACACGTCACTTAAGACGTTTTAACCACGCCACTTAGGACGATTTAACTACGCCACTTAAGGCGATTTAACCACACCACTTAAGGTGATTTAGCCATGCCACTTAAGGCAATTTAACCACACCACTTAAGGCGATTTAGCCATGCCACTTAAGGCAATTTAACCACTCCACTTAAGGCGATTTAACTATACTTAGAATAATAAATCTAAGAACAATCTGATCGGAAGCAACCTCTTTATTCATTAATGGCTCAAAACCTGTTTACATCGAATCAAAACGATAAACAACTTGCACCACTAAAGGCGACTAATATCAGGCATGACATTTCTTCAAGTGTTCACCACTAAAAGAATGCTTCAACACATTGCCATCGAGGTCTTCCAACTTATACGCATTTCGAGCTGGCATCCCCACGACCTTATAAGGTCCTTCCCATTTTGGTGACATCTTGTTGATCCGATCCGAAAGGGTAAATTCGTTCCGACGCCAGACCAGTTCTCCGACAAAGAACTGTCGAAACTTGACTCGCCGATTGTAATATCTGGCCGTTGCCAAGCGTATCCGAGCCTGGGCGCATTCCGCCTCTTCTCTTCGACCAAGTCCAAGTCCAGACGCCTCATTTCATCATTCGACAGAGGTTCATAATACCTCGTCTGATGGGATGCCACAGCTATTTCAACGGGAGCGACTGCTTCCGTGCCATAAACAAGGCCAAACGGAGTCTCCCCAGTCGATTGTTTGGGTGTTGTCCTAACAGCCCAAAGCACATTTTCCAGCTCGTCCAGCCATTTGCCTTTCAAGGCATGGACCCTCTTCTTCAGGCCATCCATCACGATCTTGTTGGCTGACTCCACCTGTCCATTGGTTTGAGCATGATGGACAGAGGCTGTCCGATGCTCAATTTTCAGTTCCTCCAGGTACTCCTTCCACTAGACCCCGTTAAACGGAGGGCCGTTATCACTGATCAACACCTTAGGGATCCCGTTATAATACGGGTCTGGAGGAATTTGAGGATATGATTCCCTGTTGTCTTGGTCAATGCCTTAGCTTCTATCCACTTCGAGAAATAATCAATAGCCACAAGAAAATATTGGCACTGACCTTTTGCAATTGGAAGGGGTCCCACCAAATCGATTCCCCATTGCGCGAAGGGCCAAGCACTCTTGATGGACGTCAGATCGGCACCTGGAGCCACAATATTCGGGGCATACCTCTGGCAAGAGTCACAGGATCGGACTAGTATCGTTGCCTCCTTGTTCATCGAGGGCCAGTAACAGCCCATGTTCAGCACTTTCCTCACGATGGATCAGGCACCTTCATGACAAGCTGAGTATCCTTCGTGCACCTCCCTAAGGATCCGATCTGTATCGGGCTCAGCCACACATTTCAAGTAAGGAGTTGAACACCCCTTTTTATACAGCTGATTGTCCACCATCACATAATTGACCGCGATTCGGCGTAATTTGCCAGCTGCTACTTCATCATTGGGGACTGCCCCCGTAGTCAGGTACGCGGCTATCGGGGTCATCCAAGTGCGCTCCTCCGATCCGGTCTCAATGGCACATACCTCCGATTGATCGGTGGTTGACAGGATCACCTTCTCCAAGAAGTGCACCTTCCGACTTTCATCGAGGGGTGCCCCCAAGGCGAACTTGCTCAAGGCATCTGCTTCCACATTATCCTCCCTCGGGATCGCCTCAATATCGAAGCTCTTGAAACTCTCCTTCAAGGTTTGCACCTCACGAAGGTACTTTTTCATCATCGGGCTCTTTGCTTCGTATCGCCCCTGGACTTGGTTCACAATCAGGCTAGCATCACACTTCACCTTTAAGTGACCAACTCCTATTCCTTTGGCAATCTTGAGGCCGGTGATGAGAGCCTCATATTCAACTTCATTGTTGGTGGCCCTAAACGTCAAGGCCAAGGCATATCGAAGGGGCTCGCCTCCCCCTGGCGGTATCAGTACGAACCCTGCTCCCGATCCTTCTGAACTTGAGGATTCATCGGTATACATCTCCCAAGTGTCTTCATCATCGGGCTGTTCTGACTTCTCTGCCATCGGGACCTCCATGGGTGCCCCCTCTACAGGGCCCGCTTCTTCTAGATCGGGGGCTGTAGACTCTGCTATGAAATCCGCCAACGCCTGGCCCTTAATAGCCGTTATCGGAGCAAAGTGAATGCGGAACTCACTAAGCTCGACTGCCCATTTCACTAATCTCCCCGACGCATCAGTTCGGTTCAAAAAATGTTTCAAGGGCTGATTCGTCAAAACAGTAATCTCATGCGCATGGAAGTAAGGTCTCAGCTTCCGAGCAGTAACAATCAACGCATAAAGATACTTCTCAACGGCGGGATAATTCATTTCAGACTTGGCAAATGCCTGAAATGGGCTTCACCAACGGCGGGAGGGTGCGGAGGTGCTGCTTGAGTGCCTGGAACGCCTCTTCGCACTTGGCAGTCCACTCAAACTTCTTGTTGGCCCTCAGCACTTCAAAGAACGGCATGGATCGGTCGCTTGCCTTGGGCAGGAAGCGGTTCATCGCGGCCAATCGGCCATTCAGCACCTGCACCTCCCGATGGTTCGTCGGGGACTTCATCTCCTCGATCGCCTTCAGCTTCTCAGGGTTCACCTCGATTCCCCTCCGGCTCACCATGAAGCCCAAAACTTCCCCGAGTGCACTCCGAATGCACACTTGGTCGGGTTCAAGCGAACTTGATGAAGGCTCATCCGCTCAAACGCCGTGGCCAAGTTGTAAACATGATCATCGGCTTGTCAGGACTTCACCAGCATATCGTCTACATAGGCCTCAATCGTCTTCCCCAGCATATCCCCGAACAGCTTGTTCACCATCCTCTGATAAGTTGCACCGACATTGATCAGTCCAAAGGGCATGACATCATAGTGATAGATGTCACTATCAGCATAAAAAGCGGTGTGGGGGGCATCCTCCTTGGACATCTTGATCTGATTGTAGCCGGAGTAGGCATCCATAAAGCTCAGCAACTCATGTCCCGATGTGGCATCCACCAGCTGGTCGATCCTCGGGAGCGGATAGAAATCCTTCGGGCATGCTTTGTTCAGGTCGCGGAAATCAACACACATCCGCCACTTGCCATTGCTCTTCTTCACCAGGACTGGGTTGGCGACCCATGTCTGGAATCGGAGCTCCTTAATAAATCCAGCATCGAGCAACCTGCCCACCTCTTGCTGGATCGCGATCTTCTTGTCTGCACCCATCGGGCACCCTCTCTGTGCAATCGTCTTGATCGCGGGGTCAATCTTCAGCTCATGAGTGATCACATCGTGGCTGATTCCTGGCATGTCATTCGGGGACCAGGCAAACAGCTCCTTGAACTCCTTCAACAAATCAATCAGCTCTTGGGCCCTCTCCTCAGACAGAGCGGACCCGATTTTCACCTTCCTCTGAGGTCCATCGATCTCGACCTCCTTCAAATCCTCCATCGGGGCGGGACGCCCAAACTCCTCTCTGGGATCAGCATCAGTCTGGAAAATAGTCATAGCCTCCCGATTCTTCCTTCGAGTGGCATTGACATAGCACTTCCTGGAGGCCACCTGATCGCCCTTGACCTCCCCGACTCCGTGGTCGGTCGGAAACTTCATCTTCTGATGGACAGTTGAGGCAATTGCCCCCATCGGGTTGATGGTGGTCCTCCCGATAATTGCATTGTAAGTCCCCGCAGACTCGACCACCACGAACTCCACGTCCCTCTTCTCCGACTTCCAACCACTACCGAACTCAACCGGTAAGGTAATCATCCCCACCGGGTAAGAGGTAGAGCCAGAAAATCCGACCATCGGGAAGTCCACATGCTTCAGATCCTTCTTGGTTTTTCCCATGGCCTCCAGCGCATCCATGAATAAAATGTCGGAGGAGCTCCCTCCATCAATCAAGATTCGCTTCATCTCATACCCATCCACGCTCAGGGTCACGACCAAAGCATCATCGTGCGGGGTCTCCACACCTATCAGGTCCTCCGCTGAGAAGGAAATCACCATCTCTTCCTTCGGGGTCCAAGATCGGGCCCTCTTGCCCAGCACCACAGCAACAGGAATTCGAGAAGCATAGACCTCTCGAGATGCCGTGGTATCACCTCCTGCAGCAAATACCCCATGGATCACATTAATGGTGCCCCGCTTCTCCTTGCGGGTATCAGAAGACTCCTTGGCCGAGGGCTCCGGCTCGGACTTCTTCTTCTTCGGGGACCGATCGCGGGATCGAGAACGGGACCGCGATCGGGACCGGGAACGGGATCGGCTCCGTCGCCTAGCCACAAATTCCTTGAGCTTCCCCTTCTGGATCAGCTTCTCAATCTCCTTCTTCAACTCCCGACAGTGGTTAGTGTCGAGACCGCTGGCGCAGTGGAAACGACAATAACGATCGGTGCGGGCTCCCATGAAATCTCCATCCTTCTTCGGGGGGTACCTGGCGATACCCTGCCGATCCATCACCGCCAACACAGCACCCACGGAGCAAATGAGAGGAGTGTAACGGTCCTACCGCTTGTCCGACTTCGAGGGACGCTTGTCTTCCCTCCGATCAGGGCGGCCTCGACCCCGACTGCTCTCGGGTTTATCCTTCCTCTTGCGATCGTCCGATGGCTTGGACGACTGCTTCCCCTTGTTCGATTTCGGAGGATCGAGCTCTCCGTCAGCTATCTTTGACTCCTGCACGTCGATTTGCTGCTTCACCCTCTTCTGCAGCGCCTCCATGTTCCACACAACCTTCTCAGCCACGCTGTGCATCAGGTCAGAACCATATGGTGCTGTCAAGTTCCGAATGAAGGTGCGGTTGGTCTCTCCCTCCGACATCTCCTCATCAATCTCGGCCACGCTGGTGGTGTACCTCTGGTAATAATGCGCCAGCGACTCATCGGACCTCTGTACCACCTTAGCCAGGGACCTCGCGCTTTCAGGAGACGCCGACGGCCCTGGTACTGCTGGATGAAACGGTCATGCATCTGGGTCCAGGTAGAGATGCACCCTGGAGGAAGGCTGAAGAATTACGTCAGGGCCCTCTCACCAAGTGTGGCCGGGAACAGAACGCACACTATATCATCATCCTTGGCTCTGCCTAGACAAGCCATAACATGCTTCTGGACATGGCGAACTGGATCTCCTTCGCCATCATACTCCTTGATTGTCTGGATACCAAGTCCTGGCGGGACAATGGTGTTCAGCAATCGGGGAACAAAGGGATGAGTGGATCGATCCCTCAGCTTCGACACCATCTTCTTCTGGTCCCCCATACAGATGTTCACGATCTTCACCACCTGGTCGGGGGTGATAGGACCATTAAGAGGGATGGTCCTATGCTGCACCGGTCCAGGCCCATCAATCACGAACTGCTCCGATTGAGCGGGCTCCTTGCCCTTGTCCTGGTGCTCGGATTGGGCCTCATGCCCGTTTCGATCCTCCCTCGGCGGAGGCGGAGGCAACTCTTCCTCCTTCTTCTTGGCAGCCTCCCTTCGGTCCAGGAGAGACTCCATGGTCTCCAGGAATGTCGGCATGGCGTCCATCACAGCCTTCGCCAAGTCCACCTTTGAAGGAGCATCCTGGTCCCTCCTCGGGATCTCCTCCCTGTCCTCCAACGAGTCTCGAACGGAATCCTCGTGATCGTCATGATTCCCCCCTGTTTGGGAACCAGTAGGGGGAGGATCATTCCGATAAACACAGCGCTCCGGCAGCCCCGAATTCAGAGTTGCAGCAGGATGGCGGGAACCGCCGGATTGCCCTTGCTTCTGCTTCTGCTTGCCAGCCATCGATCGGGTAGAAGCTATCTTTGCTTTTTGTTACGTTCCCACAGACGGCGCCAATGTTGGATCACGATTGGAACTCCGACACGTTCTTGACGGAAGTCTGAACTCCTTTGCTCCAAGTAATCCTGCAAAAAGGGATAGACCGGGCGGTGACCCAGAATCCCTCTCCGATGCTTAAATGAGTATCTCGATGTATGCAAGTATGTATGAGAGTATGAGTGTCAGTGTCCGTTCTGAGGTAATTCCTTCCTTTATATAGGGGAGGAGTTACCCCAGTTACCTGTTGAGATAACTGCCAGGGGCAGTTAGCCCACGTTCCATTTATCTCGGCCACTTGCCCACGTTCCGTCTTTTCAGACCACTTCCCTACTACGCTGATAGTGGGCGTGTTTCTCGGCCTCATCCTCTGGTGGCAAGTCCCGACGGATATCGGGGACTCCAGAGTTATCTCCTTTGGTCACCGCTCGGAGCCCCTCATCATCGGGACAGGGCCAACATCCTCAGGGATTCAACATCGGGGCCTACTCAAAGGCATTCCATCGGGAGCGTCCAGCTCATATATCGGGACCGACCTTGTTGGGACCCCTCATATTGGTCCTCTAGGCCTCTTTTGGAGCCCAGTGGGCCTACTCACCGTTTACTCGTTGTTAATGGGCCTAACGGCTATATCGAAACCCATCAAACACCAAGAGCTTCATCAATATTTGTACTCCTCAGTGTATATATATACTACTTATGTTTAGTGATTTACGATTTTCTTGATTGTTGCCTCAAGTACATGATTTGTAATATAATTTTTGTCTTTTTTTTTAGGTTATGGAAAATGAATCGAGTGAAACGACTGATGTTATAGCACATTGTATTAGGATAATGCTTATGTACGAGGTAATCAGGTAAAGCTCTTTCAATTGGAACTAGTGCATAGTAACTGATGGGCCCCGGCTAAGGCCGTTAGGCCCCTTAACGATTGACAAACGGCGACTAGGCCCGTTGGGCTAGGAGCTGGGTGGCTGGAAGGCTAAGGGCTCCGACGGACGGAGGCCCCGACATGGAATAACCCCGAGTGAGTATAGCCTCGATAGGGGAAAGCCCCGAAGATATCGGACCTGGACGTGGTCGGTCCCGATATGGGAGTTGACACCACTCCCCGACACCGAATCCTCAATGATGCAACTTGGGAGTCTCCGATAATGATCGAGACTCGCCAGTAAGAGCACAATCCCGGAAATCTCGCTATAATCACAGTAGTGACATAATGGGCGAGATATGTGGGATACGTATAACTGTACAGATGCGTGGCGAGATATACGGCGAGATATGTGGGATAGTGGATCACAATCCAACCGCCTAATCAGGTAACTGGGATAGCCTTCCCCCTATAAAAGGAGGGAAGTTATCCCAGGTTAAGGTTACGTTTTTACACACACATACTGCTTGCTTACCCTGTTGATCACCGTACTTACGTTAAGCATCGGAGAGGGATTCTGGGCCACCGCCCTCTATTCCCCTTCTGCAGGATTGCGAGGAGCTAAGGAATCCGTCACCGTAACCAGAGTTCCTGTCGTGATCCAACATTGGCGCCGTCTGTGGAAAACGCAACAAAAAGCCAAAGTAAGTTTGCTTCCCTTTGACTCCATACCATGGCTGGCAACAGGCCGCAGCGATCAGGCAAGCAGGTGCCGACCACCAGCAATCCCCCTGAGGATGCTACAAAGCATCAGGATCTGAGAGACGATGGTGACAGCACTCACCGAGATGACACCACCAGGGAGGTTGTTCCTCCGCGAAGAGAAACCAGGTCAATGCCCAGGAACGAGCTCCCTGGTGGATCCAGGAACGAGGCACCTTCCCAGAGTCCAGAGCTGGCCAGGGTAGTGGCAGAGGCCAAGCCCCTATTCATGGAGGCCATGGAGGCCCTCTTAGACCGAAGAGAGGCTGCCAGAAGGCAGGCCGTAGATCTACCGCCGCTCCCTCCGCGGCGGGATGCTTCCAGAAGGCAGGTGGACGACAATCTACCACCCCCCCCGGTTGAGGGAACAGCCCGTTCCCCCCAGGCATCCGAATCCAGCACCGGCGGAGAATTTCGTGGTCGATGGACCAGGGCCAGTACAGCAAAGGACTATTCCCCTGAATGGTCCCCTCACTGCTGATCAGGTGGTGAAGATTGTGGGTATTTGCATGGGAGATCAGAAGCCCATGATGTCGGAGTTGGGGAGTCGGGAGACCCATCCCTTCGTTCCCAGACTGATCCATACCCTGGCCCCTCCAGGCTTGGGTATCCCGAAGATAGACGAGTACGACGGGGACGCGGACCCGGTCCGCCACGTACAGAAGCACCTGACAGCGTGCATGGGCAGGACCCCAGATGAGGATGTTATCTGCGCGTTGTTCCCGAGTACCTTGGGAGAGAAGGCGATGACATGGTTCTACAGTCTGCCCACCAGATGCATAACCTGTTGGAAGGATATGCATCAGCGATTCATCGCCCAGTACCAAGGGCGTCGACGGCTGCTGAAGAGTGTTCGGACCCTGCATGAGGTGGTCCAGAGGCCCGACGAATCGCTGGCCCAATACTACCAGCGTTACACGGCTGGCATGACCGAGCTGGATGAGGAGATATCGGAGGGCGAGGCCATCCGTACCTTCCTGAAAAACCTCAATCCCCCCTACGGCTCCGACTTACTGCACAGCGTCGCGGCCAAGAACGTCTGGAGCATGGAGGCGCTTCAGGCAAGGGTGAAACAGCAAATCGACGTCCAAGAGTCGAAGATCGCTGCCGGAGAGTTGGCTCCTCCCAAGGGGCGCGGAGGAAAGCAGTTGTTCAAACCATTGGACAACCAAAACAAGAAGGATAGCTCCGAGAGTAGTCGGAGTCGTGGACGCCCTGATCAAAGGGAGGATAGGCGTCCGACAAAGAAAGACAGTCAGAGGGAGGAGTTTACCCCCCTCAACAGGCCTTTGAGAGAGGTCTTGGCTGTAATGGAAAGGCAAGGCCTCGCTCGTTTCCCCAAAAAGAAGGAAGGCGAAAAGTTGGGCTCCCGCACCGACCGTTACTGCCGATTCCATCGGGCCACTAGTCACGACACCGACCAGTGTCGGGAGCTGAAGAAGGAAGTAGAGAAGCTTATCCAGAGGGGTAAGCTGAAGGAGTTCGTGGGGGATTCGCGCTGCAAGCCCCATTCCCGATCTCGGTCGAGATCCAAATCTCGATCGAGGTCCCCAAGGAAGAGAAGGTCCGAAGCGGAGCCTTCGGAGGGCCCATCAGGGCCCCGACAGAAGAGGGTCATTAATGTGATCCATGGAGGGTTCGCTGCGGGAGGAGACACATCGTCTTCTCGGGAGCGTTACGCCAACCAGGTGCCCGTAGCAGTGGCTTTGGGAAAAAGGTCCCGGTCATGGACCTCGAAGGAGGAAATGGAGATTACCTTCTCGGCGAAGGATCTGGAGGGAGTAGAGACCCCCCACGAGGATGCCCTAGTAGTGACACTGGATGTAGGTGGGTTCGAAATGAAGAGGATCCTCATTGATGGAGGAAGCTCTTCCGACATCCTCTTCTCCGACGCCCTGGAGCAGATGGGGAAGAAGAAGAAAGACCTACGGGAGGTTAACTTCCCGATGGTAGGATTTTGCGGCACAACCTCTTATCCGTTGGGGGTTATTACGCTGCCTGTGTGGTTCGGCAGTGGCTGGAAAATGGAGAAGAGAGATGTGGAATTCGTGGTGGTCGAATCCACAGGGACGTACAATGCGATTATTGGGAGAACCACCATCAACCCGCTGATGGCAGTAGCCTCGACTGTCCATCATAAAATGAAGTTCCCGACTGAGAATGGGGTCGGTGAAGTAAAAGGCGACCAGGTGGCGTCGAGACGGTGTTATGTCAACGCCACAAGGAGATCGAGGAAGGAGGCTATGTCGGTTCTCCAGACAGACACTGATCCTCGAGAGGAGTTTGGGCGTCCCGCCCCCATGGAGGACCTAAAAGAAGTCGAGATAGATGGGCCCGAGAGGAGGGTAAAGATCGGATCCGCCCTAACCGAGGAAAGGGCCCAGGAGTTGATCGCGCTCTTGAAAGAATTCAAGGAGTTGTTTGCCTGGTCCCCGAGTGATATGCCGGGAATTAGCCGTGACGTGATCGAGCATGAACTGAATATCGACCCTACGATCAAGCCGATCGCGCAGAAGAGACGTCCGATGGGGACAGACAAGAGGATCGCAATCCAGCAGGAGGTTGGCAGGTTGCTCGACGCTGGGTTCATTAGGGAGATCCGATTCCAGACTTGGGTAGCCAACCCAGTGCTGGTGAGGAAAAGCAACGGGAAGTGGCGGATGTGTGTCGACTTCCGCGACCTGAACAAGGCTTGCCCGAAGGACTGTTATCCGCTCCCGCGGATCGACCAATTGGTGGATGCTACATCGGGGCATGAGCTGCTAAGCTTTATGGATGCTTATTCTGGTTATAACCAGATAAAGATGACGAAAAAGGATGCCCCACATACCGCCTTCTACGCTGACAGTGAAGTCTTCCAGTACGATGTCATGCCCTTCGGCCTGGTGAATGCGGGGGCGACCTATCAGAGAATGGTGAACAAGCTGTTCGGGGATATGCTTGGAAGTACTATGGAAGCCTATGTAGATGACATGCTGGTGAAGTCCCGACGAGCATCGGACCACGTTGGTAACTTGGCAATGGCCTTCGAGAGGATGAAGCTCCACCAAGTCCGCCTGAATCCAGCCAAATGTGCCTTCGGAGTGCATTCAGGGAAGTTCTTAGGCTTCATGGTGAGCCAGAGGGGGATCGAGGTGAACCCCGAAAAACTAAGGGCGATAGAGGAGATGCAGTCCCCGACAAACCATAGGGAGGTGCAAGTGCTGAACGGTCGACTGGCTTCGATGAATCGCTTCCTATCCAAGGCAAGCGACCGGGCGATGCCATTTTTCAATGTGCTGAGGGCCAACCGACAGTTCGAATGGACCGCCGAATGTGAGGAGGCGTTCCAAGCGCTCAAACAACATCTCCGCACCCTCCCACCACTAGCAAAGCCAGCTCCAGGCGAGCCGCTCTATCTTTACTTGGCTGTTTCTTCGTTTGCAATAAGCTCTGTTTTAGTTAAAGCTGTCGAGGGCAATCAAATCCCCGTCTATTATGTAAGCAAAGCGTTTGCCAAGAGTGAAATGAACTACCCTCCGATTGAGAAGTACCTCTTTGCGTTGATTATTACCGCTAGAAAGTTACGGCCTTACTTCCATGCGCATGAAATTACGGTGTTGACTGATCAGCCATTAAAACACTTCTTGAACCGGCCTGATGCGTCGGGGAGACTAGTAAAGTGGGCCGTGGAACTTAGCGAGTTTCGGATTCATTTCGCTCCGAGAACAGCTATCAAAGGGCAGGCATTGGCCGACTTTATAGTTGAATCTACTGTTCCCGATCCTGAAGCAACGGAAACAGTAGAGGGGGCAACCGGGAATACTGAAGAGGCCCCGACGGCGGAACAGTCGGAACAGCCAAATAAGGAGAACACCTGGGAGTTGTACACGGATGGCTCCTCAAGCTCGGATGGATCCGGTGCGGGGTTCGTATTGATTCCGCCAGGCGGGGCGGAGCCACTTCGATATGCATTGGCCCTAACATTTAGAGCCACCAATAACGAGGCGGAGTATGAGGCTCTTATAACGGGGCTGAAAATCGCAAAGGGCACTGGAATTGAACATTTGAAGGTGAAGTGTGATGCTAGCCTGATTGTAAATCAGGTCCGGGGGCAGTATGGAGCAAAGAACCCGATCATGAAGAAGTACCTTCAGGAGGCTCGGACCTTGAAGGAGAGCTTCAAAAGCTTTGATATCGAGGCAATTCCGAGGGGAGAGAATGTAGAGGCTGATGCCTTGAGCAAATTTGCCTTGGGGGCACCTTTGGAAGAGAGTCGGAAGGTACACTTCTTGGAGAAGGTGATTTTATCGACCACCGATCCGTCGGAGGTGTGCGCCATCGGAACGGGATCGAAGGAAGAACCCACTTGGATGACCCCGATAATCGCGTACTTAACTACGGGGGCACTCCCTGAAGATAAAGTGGCAGCGGAGCGACTGCGACGAATGTCAATTAATTACGCGATGGTGGATAACCAGTTGTACAAGAAGGGTCTGCTTTCGACTCCTTTCTTGAAATGCGTGGCCGAACCTGATACGACTCGGATTCTGAGGGAGTTGCATGAAGGAGTCGCGGCATGTCACGAAGGCGCTCGGTCTATCCTGAGGAAGGCGCTGAACTTGGGATATTATTGGCCCACGATGAATAAGGAAGCAACGGCGCTTGTCCGATCCTGTGACGCGTGTCAGAGATATGCTCCGAATATCACAGCTCCCGCTGCCGATTTGATGCCCATTGGGAGTGCTTGGCCCTTCGCGCAGTGGGGCATTGACCTGGTGGGACCCCTTCCGAAAGCAAAAGGCCAGTGCACACATTTGCTTGTCGCGATTGACTACTTCTCGAAGTGGATCGAGGCTAAGCCGTTAGCCAAGACAACAGCGGGACATATTATCAAGTTCCTTCAGACCCGAATTTTGTCGAGATATGGGGTGCCAAAGGTGATAATCAGCGACAATGGTCCTCCGTTTAATGGGGCCCAGGTGGAGAAGTTCCTGGACGAGTTTGGTATCGAGCATCGGACAGCATCCGTCCATCACGCTCAGACCAATGGGCAGGTGGAGGCTGCCAACAAAATCGTGATGGAGGGTTTGAAGAAGAGGGTCTATGCTTTGGACGGAAAATGGCTGGACGAACTGGAGAACGTGTTGTGGGCGGTCCGAACGACACCCAAGCGATCAACAGGCGAAACCCCGTTTGCACTTGTTTATGGGACGGAGGCGGTCGCTCCCGTGGAAATCGCTGTGGCGTCCCATCGGACCAGAAGCTATGAGCCCTCGACAAGTCCAGAAAGAGCCAGGATAGGACCTTTGACGAATGACGAAACAAGGCGCCTGGAGTTATCCTTGCTAGAGGAAAAACGGCTGGAGGCCGACATAGTGCAAGCTCGGATGCGCTTGGCAACGGCCAGGTACTATAATCGGAAGGTCAAGTCGCGACAGTTCTACGCGGGAGAACTGGTCCTGCGTCGGAATGAGTTCGCCCTACAAGATCGGATCAACAAGATGTCCCCGAAATGGGAAGGGCCTTACAAGATCGTAGGCATGCCGGCCTCGAATGCTTACAAGTTAGAAGACCTCGATGGCAATGTATTAAGAAACACCTTTAGTGGTGAAAATCTGAAGAAATGTCATGTTTGACAAATAAGTCGTCCGTAGAGGCGCAAAGATGTAATTAAGTCGCCCTGAGTGGTGCATGCTATGTAAAAGACATCGATCAATAAAGAGGTTACTTCTGATCAAAGTATTCCTAAGTTGTTCTCGATACATTAAAAGCGTCATTGGACGTCCGAAAAATCCTTAAGTTTTTAAGGACCGATTAAAAAGCGTCATTGGACGTCCGAAAAATCCTTAAAGTTTTTAAGGTCCGATTAAAAAGCGTCATAGGACGTCTTAAAAATCCTTAAGTTTTTAAGGTTCGATTAAAAAGCTACATAGGACGTCCGAAAAATCCTTAAGTTTTTAAGGTTCGATTAAAAAGCGTCATTGGACGTCCGAAAAATCCTTAAGTTTTTAAGGCTCGATTAAAAAGCGTCATAGGACGTCTGAAAAATCCTTAAGTTTTTAAGGTTCGATTAAAAAGCGTCATAGGACGTCCGAAAAATCCTTAAGTTTTTAAGGTTCGATTAAAAAGCGTCATTGGACGTCCGAAAAATCCTTAAGTTTTTAAGGCTCGATTAAAAAGCGTCATAGGACGTCTGAAAAATCCTTAAGTTTTTAAGGTTCGATTAAAAAGCGTCATAGGACGTCCGAAAAATCCTTAAGTTTTTAAGGTTCGATTAAAAAGCGTCTTAGGACGACGGAAAGCCTTAAGGTTCTTAGGGTCCGATAAAAGCGTTATGAAGAACATGATGTAATCGGAAATGATATTAATAAAAGGCTCGAAGGCCTAAGAGGTTCAATACAAGAGAGATAATGATGAAGGACTACAAGGACTTAAGTTATAAAATATTAAGCTCGGTCCTCGGATGCCTTAGGGTCGGATGCTGGATTTTCAGAGGGCTTCGGAGGGGTAGGATCGGAGGGATCTGCAGGGGGGTCGTCGGCATCTTCGGAGGAACTCTCCGACGGGAGGCTAAAGTACCTTTCTGCGGCTCAGCCGAGAATCTTGGACTTCCTCAGGTCGATAGAGTCCCCGTAAGTTTCGTTAAGCTCTTCGACAATGTCAAGGAAGGCATTCTGCAAGTCTTCCTGACAATGCTTCGCCGCATCCGCTTTGAAGTCCTCCGAGCTCCGATATTCTTCGCGGCCCTGGACCTTCGCGTTTGCTATTTGGGCGGAACGATCCGCCTTTTCCTCCTCCAGCTCCGCGATAGCCCTTTGCTTCTCAAGCTTCAGCCGATCAGCAGTTTCCTTCAATTCCGCTTTATCAAAGGCGGCCTGATTCCGATCGGCTAGGGCCGTTTGCTGCTCCCGCCTAAGCGAGCTCTCAAGGCTTTGAATTCGCCTTTGCTGGGATTGAGCCTCTTGAACAAGCTTGGCCTTACCCTCCTCAGCCTGCTGCCTACCTTCTTCGGCTTGCCTTCTGCCCTCCTCCGCTCGGAGTCTTGACGCCTCGGAGGTGTCCAGGTCCTCCTGGAGCTTAGTCAAGCTCTCGATGTTGGAGTTGGCCCGTTCTTGCTCCAAAGCCTCCTGCAAGGACAGGATGTAGCCGAAGCAACGATCCTGGTCCACCATTTCCTGAGGACAAATATAGCTTAGTATTTGATAGTCGGAATACTTTCAGATGCGTAAAAGCAAAGTATAACCCACCTCTATCCGACGGACGGCCATTTGACGAATGTACGCCTTGATGTCCTCCCCTTCCAGTGAAAGGGGACGCCTCATCGATGGCGGGATCGAGCCTGACATCAAGTGCAAGGCCAAGTTCTCCTCCTGGCACCCCCGATGTAGAGAAATCTCCTGCAGAGACTCCACCGGTTTCCAAGGCTCCGCACTCTGGTCCGAGGAGAAGGCCTGGTAATAGTCTCCATCCAAGGGGAATGGAGGTACCACCAGACGGGCTCCCCCATCTTCACTTGTCTGAGCTTCGGGGGTCGCGCTCCTAACAGGTGCCGATGTCAGCGCGAGGGGGAGTGGGGACGTCTCCTTAACAGATGACTCATCAGGAGTCGGCCTCGATTTTCGTCGGAGGACTAGGCCTTCCTCCTCAGCTTGGTCCTCGGAGTCCTCCAAGTTGACCACCCGACTGAATTGGCCACGGACTTCTGTCGGGGCATCATCTACCCCCGGCTCCGCTGCAGGCACGGGGTCTGAGGCAGGTGCAGTAGGTGCGACGTCCGTGTGACCTGCAGCGGGACGAACAGGGTGAGGAAGATTATTGATATCTGTATACCAAAATAGACAACGCTCCACATATTCCTCGCAGCCGAAAAAGTTGTAATAACCCGCTTCGAGGACGTGTGGAGTTTCCCCTCGAAGGACGAGCTTGACGTCCCTGATCCGCCCTTCCATGTCGGGGGCCTGAAGGTCCTGAGGAACCAACTGTCTATATCTTTTTATAGCGCGAAAAACTTCCTTACCTTCCTTTTCGGAGCGGACGCCGAAGGCGGCCCTAACCACGTCCGCATTAGTCTGCTCCTTGGGTGTGGGGGCAGACCTCGATGCCTCGGAGATCTTCTTCTTCTTCTGAGACGGCTCCGACGGATCGGAGGACTTTCTCCTGGACGATGACTTCTTCTTACGTTTCAGCGAGTGGGAGGCATCGGTATCCTCCTGAAACAGATGGGCGGTCAGCGATGATCGATGGGCTGTAAGCAATGAAAACAAGAAATAATTAGAAGATTACCCAGGAAATTACATTGGAAAGGCCATCACGAATTTTTCCCCCGGCTCGGGGATCAATCAGCATGATAGAAATTTTTATCCGTTGTCGGTCAGTAACAGAAGTGGCCTCGAAGGGCTGATAACCCTCCTCCCAGCGACGGGCTTGGATGAGCATCAAAGCCCTCTTAGTCTGTTCCGACCATTTACGGAAGGGCACAGGAGGGTCAGCTTCTACGGCGGTCTTCGGCCATTCGATGGGACCAGGCTTGATGAAAAAGTACTGTTCTTTCCAGTTGGCATTGTCATGCCCCTTGTCGTGGATGATGGCCCGTTCCTTGCAAATCCTCCAGGACACCTTCCTATCCCAGCCCATCTCCTTATATTGCTCGTCGGTCCCCTCGGGTTGACGGGGGGTAAAGGAGCAGATCCCATCTTTGTTGCAGGTCATCTTATAGAGGACCCGCCAAAGCTCCAGAGTATAGCTCCAGTCCTCTTTGTTAAGATCACACCACACTTGAAAGGCAATCCATGTGCGGATTGCGTGTGGAGAGAAGGTCGTGGGGTAAGTCTTGTAGTGGTTACATAGCTCCACCCAACTCGGACAAAACGGGAGTCGGATTCCCGCACGGATCTGCCCTGGGGAGATGAACACCTCGCCTTCATTAGGGAGTGTAACCCAGGTTTCGCGAGGATTGAATTTGAATTGCTCATAGGGATAGCGAGCCCCGAAGGAGGATTCGAAGATACCACCTTCTATGCAAGCCCTATCGTAGTTAATAGGTGCAAGCGAGTTCTTGAGATACTTGAAGACAAAAGGTGGTCCATCATGGGAAGACCCGCTGTTGGTGGCAGATCCCTCGGCTGAAAATCGTCGATGGAAGGAAGGAGGGGAAATTGAAACCTAAGAAGATCAAAAATGGAGGAAAAAAGGGTAATAAGGTGAAAAATCTTACCAGACATGGTGACTGAAGTCTTGATCGGAAAAGCTTGAGTGCTTGAAGCGCCGGTGAAAACTTGAAGTATGGAGGATCAAGGCTCTTGGGATCGCAGAGAAGAAGGAGTAGAGGAAAAGTGAAACAATGTCTGGGTTTAGGGTTTTATAAGAGAAGGAAGAGAGAACTGAAGGGGCGGGCAATCTGAGCCATAGAATTCAAAACGATTCAATCGGAATCGTCCAAAGTGAAACGTGCTAATTTGAAGAAGGCGAAACGATTTTGATTTGAACCGTCGGGACGCATGGAAGACAGATAAGACAGGAATGATGACGTACCGTGGTGGTTGAAAAGTGCTTTTTCAGAAAGCAGGCGTGCAGAACCCGAGGCGTTCCTTCACCTTCTATCAGCATTTAATGCTGGTCTGATCGAGAAATCCTCTCGAATCCAAGCAGGATCCCAAAAGATCTTGAAGAGATCCGAGGCAAAGGCCTCCGACGAAAGTAGGGCAAAGGCCTCCGATGTTTTAAATAAAGACCCCCGACAGGGATGTTGAAGGGTCCGATATTGGAAGACGCGACGCACTATAAGTCCCTCACGTCTTGGGGGCAAATGATGGGCCCCGGCTAAGGCCGTTAGGCCCCTTAACGATTGACAAACGGCGACTAGGCCCGTTGGGCTAGGAGCTGGGTGGCTGGAAGGCTAAGGGCTCCGACGGACGGAGGCCCCGACATGGAATAACCCCGAGTGAGTATAGCCTCGATAGGGGAAAGCCCCGAAGATATCGGACCTGGACGTGGTCGGTCCCGATATGGGAGTTGACACCACTCCCCGACACCGAATCCTCAATGATGCAACTTGGGAGTCTCCGATAATGATCGAGACTCGCCAGTAAGAGCACAATCCCGGAAATCTCGCTATAATCACAGTAGTGACATAATGGGCGAGATATGTGGGATACGTATAACTGTACAGATGCGTGGCGAGATATACGGCGAGATATGTGGGATAGTGGATCACAATCCAACCGCCTAATCAGGTAACTGGGATAGCCTTCCCCCTATAAAAGGAGGGAAGTTATCCCAGGTTAAGGTTACGTTTTTACACACACATACTGCTTGCTTACCATGTTGATCACCGTACTTACGTTAAGCATCGGAGAGGGATTCTGGGCCACCGCCCTCTATTCCCCTTCTGCAGGATTGCGAGGAGCTAAGGAATCCGTCACCGTAACCAGAGTTCCTGTCGTGATCCAACAGTAACGAGACTATAAAATATTAAAATAATTTTTTTTATCTTTTAATTTAGTGATTATATTGGTTGTTGAGTCTTGAATCAATTTATTATGAATAACTTATAAGTGATGTTTTTGTGAGAAATAAAATCAAATAAATTATAATGATGTTTTTATATATATGGTGCATAGGATTATTGAGAATATATTGTGTAACAACTAGTTTAAAGAATTATTTTCTTATATTTTAGTTTTACTTAAACTACTTTAAAAAATGATTAAAAATTTATATTTAAAAATATAAATCTATAAAAATACAACTATTATATTAATTAAAAACTGTGTACAATATATTATACAATACACAGTCTATTACCTTTCTTGGTATATAGGTATCTATGTGCAAAATATATATATTATATATACATACACGGCCTATTCCACGTAGCTTTCTACTATATATATATAATTAATTAATTAATTAAAAAATAATTACATAATTTGGTTGACATTACTCAAAATATACGTTTTTCTTACTCTCTTTTAGGATTGATATTCATGATAGTGTTTCAGTTTATATCAATAACAAAGTTTTGATATAAGCACAAACAATTGTAGCAAAATAATAATATTAATATATAGGTTAGACCAAGAAAAATTATAATAATAACTTAAGGTATATCATCTATATACAGTAAAATTTACAGCCAACGCTTCATTAATGAAAAATAATTATAGATCTGAACTTTAAAATCACAATATTGTTATGAAGGTAGAGATGTAATAGAAGATGGAACTTGAAGATGTCTTATTATCACACATAAGGAGCCATTATATAGGGATTACATATACTTGTGGAGGAAGTAAATTTAATACTAGGAAAGTCTAAACAAGGAAGATGGTATATACACGTAATACTGAACATCCACTAAATATATTCATAACACTCCCCCTTGGATGTTCATAAGGGAATTATGCCTCGTTAAAACCTTACTAGAAAAAAACCCATTGGGATAAAAATCTAGTGAAGGAAAAAGAGTACACAATTATGGATCCCTTTTTGTAAGCTGCCTCGATAAAAACCTTACCAGGAAAACCTGATGGGATAAAACCTTGGTTAAGGGAAAAAGAGTGCAGAGGTGTAGATTCTCCCCCTGATGTTGACATCGCGTAATTTTATTAAGTCGACGCAATCCAATCATGTTCGCCATCGCAGTCGATAAAGCCTCCTTGAAAAGATCCGCTAGATAGTCATATGAACAAATTCGTTGGATGAAGAATAACTTGAGGCGAATGTGTTTTGTATGTCTCATTTGATATAACAATCTTCAACTCGAGCTATATAACCTGCATTATCTTCATATATATATATATACAATATAATGCTACATTTGAAAATTGTGCACTTCCATGATATAACTTACATTTGTGAAGCAAATTAATTTAGGTATTGATTCATCATGATATTAAACTCATGGAATTCTTAGAATCATTAAGGTACTCAATAAATGTGTTTATTAATGCAAAATTCAAGACATTTTTTTTTATAGGACAAGATTATTTTCAATCTCTTAAGTACTCGATCTTCAGGCTGAGCCAAACCTTTGTCCTTTCAATATATTTTGTCTGAATTTAACATCATCAATAAATTGATTGTATTTACAAACTCTTCACGAGTTTCAATATCTTTAAATTCTCCCCCTCACGTGATGCCCCTTTCGGCTATAGCGTGATCAATTCAACTTATCAAAATATCAGTTTTCTTAATTCGCATAATATCATCTGATATATCTTAGCCAACGTAATAATATATTTGAAGGTGATTGCTCCACTAAATAATCCATATAATAATTGCCAGGATTTTGCATATAACATTTGTACCACAGGTTGTGCGTATATATCTTACGACACAATTTATTTATGCGGGAAATAATTTGTATCCACTGGCTTCCACCTTCTGCATTTTTCATGTTAATACTTGCATATTTTCAAACTTTGGCCAATCACAATGCTTATTTAACATATTGAGCTCAAGATCCTCGACTCCTCGTCTTGTTTTATGATTTCACTCATGAATAATATTCAAAACTGTTGTCGACAACTTTATATTTTACGGTTCCATCACTTCCCGTTAATGACATAACTCATTGAGATTTCTTTATTGTAATCACTTTCAGGTAGGGCTGTCAATTTTACCCGTGACCCGTAATTGACCCGCAAATGACCCGTTCACGGGTCGGGTACGGGTAGCCATAAGCATGCTAACGGGTCATTTACGGGTTGACCCGTAAATGACCGCTGAGAGCGGGCCGGGTACGGGTTTAGGGTTAGAACCTGTACCCGGCCCGTGACCCATTGTAAATAAGTTTTTTTTTCTTCTAAATAATTCCTAACTTAGGAATCCTAAGTAGCGGCAATGGAGAAAGCCAATGGAGTCTCTGAGATCCTTGCAAGGGGTAATATTAGAGAAAGCCACTAAGAGTGCTAACGAGTCGATAGAGATTCCAGGTCACCAACGCCGAGCAACTCGTGGTAGTGAAGATGCAATTGCAGAAGGATAGCAAGGAAATAGCGTGTCCCCGGATGATCTAATCGCTCTTGCACAGCAGTATTCGTCGGAGTTACTTCAGGCCGAGCTAGAGAGGACTCGTCTCAACAGTGCCTGTTTTGTAGAATCGAATATTTCGTTCGAGCCAGTAACCAAACCTGCTGCTGCACAATATGCTTCATTCAGCTTCAGGGGATCCATGGATTCCCCTAGCAGAAATCACCGACTGACTTGGTTGATCTTGTTCATTGCAGATGAAGATGAACTATTTGTTGTCACTTACTTTTTTGCCAAAATTTATTCACTTTGGATCGTTGGCTGCTTGATCCATCTGCTGTGTCCTGATGTCGCCCACCTCACCTGTGTCTGTGTGCATTGCATTTCATGTTTGACCCGGGTCACGGGTCAACACGGGTCAACCCGTTGACCCGAGTCCCGGGTACGGGTTTATAATTCTGACCCGTGGTGACCCCCGGGTCAATCACGGGCCGGTTCGTCCGTGACCCGTTGACAGGCCTACTTTCAGGTACCTGAATTACTTATGGCGTTTCATATTTAGTTATGTCTTTACTTATTTTGGGAAATCACCTCCATAATAATACCATATTTACTTATTTTCTTTATATGCTCCATTATTTTATCAATAAAATTGCTTTGGAACCATTATCACACGCTTTAGGCGTGAGTTATTTTTCATTATAATTTGTCATAGCGGGACATTTCAAATTGGAGCATTTGCAGCTGGTACTTACTTGACTTATGTCTTTCTGGGTCTCATAAAGTCACTAATTAATAGGCAGTATCTTAAAATGTTTATCTCTTTGAACTTCAAGTTCATATTATCATTGTGCGAGGATCTAAATGAGATAATAACATTTTTTTTTCTTCAGTTAATCTCTTTTCTGCCAGCTGCTTCTTTTCTCCCCCTAATGTTGGGAAAAGTTGTTCAACAATGACAATCAACACTCTTGCTTTATATATATAAGTCATTTTTCTCAAATAATTGATTTATATCCAAAATATTTTTCCCAACATTCCAGACCCATCTTTGTGCGATGTGGTGGAGCAATTTAAATATATATCGCACACCATAATATTAATATATGAAAAATTTGTCTCTTCACCAAAAATTGGTTGTAATGGGGAGAACTGTGATTTGACATTGGCTTGATGCGCGGTTATATTGCTGCTTTCATAATAACATGCATTTGTACTCAATTTGCTCTAATTGGTAGCAGTTTAGCTATGTAATTGGATGATCTTTGTAACTTTCATGCTAAACTGCAAATCTAGACATGTAATTGTCTGAATCTTGTAGTAAATATCAACTTTCAATATCATCATCATTCTTTATTGCATAATCTGGAATTTTTGTTCTTGCAAATTCATAATCAACGCACATGTGACCATATTGTAGATGCATCTTTCAAAATAATATCGTGGTCTACATGGCTGATGAACGGGCCCATATTCACCTTTTATAATATAATTAAGGGATTTTATCACAAACTCGGTTGATGATGATCACATAATGAATTTTCCTTTGAGAGCAATTATCATAATGATTTATGGAGAATCTTCAGGTTCTTCCAAATAATGTACTGCGCATCTTAAGTGATCCGGAATGGTCTGTAATCGGTCACGCCAAATATCATATTATATGGGTAAAACTTCGGGTTTACCTCTATATGAATCAGTAAACTTCTGGTTTACCGAATATATAATCAATCATGCCAATATTGGCGGTAAACTTCTGGTTTACCTAATTTTTTTTTTCATTATCTGCAAGAGACATATTTCTTCTAGGATCTTCATGATCATTTATTCAAGACTCATGATCTCTTAGGATCTCCAGATCCTTATTTATAATAATTCATGATATACATGATTCATTCTTATACAAGACGATCTTTAATTCACAAATACAATGTTTCAGATCCTATTTTTTCATACATTTTAGGATCTTCCGGATCCTAAAATTATTAATTTTTTTTTTTTAGCTTTTTGTGGTCGTGTTTGATGTCCATGGGTTCGAGATCTTCGTGGTCTGATTTTGAACGACGACATATGATGGTTCGCTTGAAGAAAGCTTAGTATGAGCGACTTCGTGCTGATAACGTGTTATGAAAGTAGAGAGGTAATAGAAGAGGGAACTTGAGGATGTCTTATTATCACACATAAGGAGCCCTTATATAGGGATTACATATACTTGTGGAGGAAGTAAATTTAATACTAGGAAAGTCTAAACAAGGAAGATGGTATATCACTACAAGAAAACATGGCTATGGCAGCGGCATAAATTTGCTACTAAAGCTTCAATTGTCGCTGCTAAAGCTTTTAGTAGCAACATAGTCGCTGCAAAAGTGTCGCTGGTAAAAACCCCGTGGCTAATGGTTTTAGCAACAACAAACGACCGCCACTACTTTAATGCCGCCACTATTTCCCTCACATGTAACAATGTTTAGCAACGACTAGGTGCCGCCACTAATAAAGACTTTCTGCAACAACATTATTTTGTTCCTAAACAATTGATTTAGTAATGGCTTTTTCTGATATAAAATGTATCTTTTAGCAACCATATTTTGTTGATATAACTACTTTTAGTGGCAGCCCACACTTGATAGAAAGGTCTGGTTTTCTGTAGCATCATTTGCTAACGTAAGCTTCCTTTTGAGCAATTTTTTTATGCAAAATGTACGATTTAAAATTAGTCAAGAAATTTCTTACAAATATAATATATTAATTTAAAAAATATTCACTGTACATACAAATCAAGTGAAAATTAAAGAACTTGATATATAATAACCTAAAGCAAAGTAAATGAGGACTTTTTCCATTGTGCTTCCTCCTAGTGCATCCCAGAACAGCTTTAGTAAATGAAGTCTCTTTTCATAGTGCTTACTCCTAGTCCATCCCAGAACATGGATGTTCTGATCTTCTTCCTAGTGTTAATCAGCAAAAGCATATGTAATGTATCAACATGTAAATATGGAAAGTTCATCGGCAAATGCAACTTAACCTCAAAGTTGAATTAGACTTTTGAGAAGCGCTTTCATTGTCACTTGATGGTGGTATCCATTCTAGCAGTCGAGTGACCTCACTGACCGCAACTGCAAATTGTTGCTACTAAATCAACAATCGAAGAATTTATTACTGCACTGAAGTAGCTAACCATTGAACACTTTTCAACTGAATTTCATAAGTACCTTAAACCATAACTTTTTAGGTAACACATCTCCATCCAATGCTCTCAGTGTCTCTATTTTCCTGAATTAGTCAAATTCATTAAACAAATTTCAACATTTCATTATCTAAATAATCAAGTTAAGTATTTTTGTTGAAATTTAACACAAAAGACAAAGAATCGATCTTTATACCTTTGAACAACTTGGTGTAAGAAATTAAGGTGCTCCTTTTCATAGTTTCTACAAAAAAAAAAATCATGAATTGGTTAGTAGGACTCACGAGCCCGGCATGAATCCAAAATGCACAATAAGAATGGATTCCAAAAGACGAAGAATTCAGTTTGTTCTCATAACCTTAACTATATACAACTCTCTCACCATTCCATATTCAATCTGCAATAATAATTCTTTAGACATTGACATAAAATAAGATAACAGATAAAGTTAAATGGTTATACCTGACTTATTTGATATCTAGAGAGAAAAAAAAATACTACCTTAATTCTTTTTTTTTTTTTTCATGGTAATGCTAGTATACCTTTATTTGATCCTCAGGACTCCCTTCAGGCAGCACTCATTAATGAGAACTGCATATGAAGAGCACCAAAATATATTCTCTGTGTTGGATCACGGTGGAACTCCGGTACGGTCTTTGACGGCGATCCTAGCTCCTTTGCTCCACGCAATCCTGCAAGAGGGGATAGACCGGGCGGTGACCCAGATTCCCTCTCCGATGCTTAAATGAGTATCTTGTACGGACTGGAAAGCAGTAATCTCAGGTAATGTAATTCAACGTAAATGATCTGAGGTGACCTCTTGCCCTTTTATAGGCGAAGAGATACCTCAGTTACCTGGTGAACCGTTGGGGGTGGTTAGCCCGTATCCCGCGTATCTCGGGTGTGATCCCGCCTATCTAGGCCATGATCTCGCTTATCTCGGTCACGCCCCGCGTATCTCGGTCACGCTCCGTGTATCTTAACCACGTTCCGCGTATCTCGGCCACGCCCCGCGTATCTCGGCCTTATCCTCTGATAACGAGTCCCGACTAACATCGGGGACTCCAGAGTTATCTCGTTGTGTCACCGCTCGGGGCCCCTCGTCATTGTGACAGGGCCTATTGTTCTCAGGGATTCGTCATCGGGGCCTACTCAGAGGCATCTCGTCGGGAGCGTTTGGCTCGCCTGTCAGGTCCGACTCTGTCGGGACCTCTCATCCTCGGACTTCCTTCGTCGGGATCCTTAGCCTGGGCCATCTTGGCCTTCGTTTAGGGCCCACCGGGCCTATTTGCCGTTTCCTCATCGTTAATAGGGCCTAACGGTTGTAGTCGAACCCATCATTTGCCCCCAAGACATGAGGGACTTTTAGTTCGTCGTGTCTTTCAATTACCGACCTCCCGACATTGGAATCGGGAGTCTTTCCCTTGGCATAGTCACTCAATACTAGTCTTCTCATTCACGTTTCCTCGATGCCTTGTGGATAACTGCCAAATCCGAGGGGACTCCTCGGTTCCCTAGTTCATTAAATGCAGCAGCTAGTGAAGCGACGTCTTCGGCACCCGTGCCTGATTTTTCGCGCCTGCTTTTTCTGAAAAGTGCTTTTTAGGCCGTTTCATCATTACGCCCATTGCCCTTCTGCACGTTCCATCTCAACGGTCCATATTAGAACTCTTCAACTTCGACGACTCGGATCGAAGTGTCCCTTCAACTGTCCTCTTTGCCTATAAAACCCTAACCGTGGGTGTTGGATCACTTTTACCGTCTTCGAATTCTCAGGAGCTCTCTACAACCTTTGTGAATTCAAGCTTTTGCGATTCCGAAGACCTTAGTGCTTTTCCGATCATCTTCCCGGCAACGCCCAGTTCATTCCTTCAATTCGTCATGTCTGGTAAGGATTTCTTCTTCGTTGCCTGCTCATCTTTTCCTTGTTTGTAGTTTTCCGAAAGTCCCACTGTGCTTTCCTTGCCATTGCTACTTTTCAGACAGTGGATCCAGCTCTGGGGGAAGAAAGCCCTTCAACTTTGATTATGCTTTGAATGAAATCTCTAGCACCGCTTATGATGCAGCTCTCCGGGAGGGATGCATCACTTCTACTTGGGAACCCCGTTTCCCGTATCCCTGGCCTCGCCCCTCGGGTAACCTTGAGGTTACTCGTCCCGAAAAGGGGAGGTATTTGTCTCTACGGGGCAAGTATCAGCGGGGATTAGGTTCCCTTTCTGTGGCAGTTTGGTCGAGATGTGTCAGCATTATAAGACGCATCCGACCACCTTCTCTCCCCATGCCATATGTCTGTGGAACGCCTTCCAGGTCCTCTGCTTTTGTCAAAAGTGGGTGTACAGCCTCAAGCTCTTCAGGACCTTCTACGGGATGAAGTGCAACGAGGCGGGGGTTTGCGCCTTCTACCCCCGAATGCCGAAGTGGAACAAGACGCAACTCGGGTTGTGCAACTGGACCACTGACACCTGGAAGGTGGTCAAGGGTCGGGGACTCCTAGTCGACACGGGGTCCGACAACAGCGGATGGAAAAGGAGCTACTTCTTCATCCAACATTCTTCGATCCCATGGCTCCGATGGGAGGTGGAAGCGGACTCTCCTCCCGCTTTCCACACCTACACTGATGAAGACTTCCAGACTCTTCAACTTATCCAGCTCTACCGATGGGGGGAGTCCTACACTCCCCTAGACGCCAATTCCCTCGTGGAGCGGGACCTGGTGAACGCCGGGATCCGACTCCTCGATATAATCTCTGGGGGGCAGCTTTTCGACGGCCCCTCCAATGTGGTTCCCTTGGTAAATCTCTAACTTTTTCTTTTACTGTTTGCAGCCAAGAAGGTATCCGTGCTGACTGATCTGTTCCTTAAGCAGGGGGAGACCGATGCCGTCCGCCCTTCGCGGAAGAGGAAGTCCGCCAAGAAGAAGGCTGCTGCTCTGTCGGGGTCTCCTTCTGCGGAGCAACCTAAGCGGAAGCGCGTGGAGCTGGACCAACTCTTCGACGTCCAGAACGCTGAAAAAGGTAAAAAGCTCCGTCTCGCTATTAAATCGTATAGGAGGATGGTCCCGAAGGATTTGATTCCTTCGACCAGGGAGGCCCGTATTGCTGACGTTAGACGAATCCTACGAGGTGAAACTCCTCGTGTCCTGAAGGCGGGCTACTACCACTACCACGGGAAGGATCAATATGTCTCCCGACGTATTGTTTGGTGTAAGAATCCTGATGAACTCCCTGATTACATTTCTGAAGCCTCTCGTCCTCTAGGTGCAGGTCGCTCAGGAGCTCCGTCGGGCTCTGAAGCTTCCGCGGGTGCACCGTCTTCAACAGGGGCGCCTCCCTCAACTGGGGAGAAAACCCCAACCGGCGAACAATTTCGTCGGGTGGAAACCTTGGACTCCTCCGAGGAGACTGGTGAGGGTGGCTCCCTTCGTCATCGTCGGAGGACGGGGCAGTCCCCCTTGAAACCAACCTCTCAGGGGCTGCCCCCTTCATCTTCTCCGCAGCAGCGACAGCCGTCGCGCATCCACAACTTCACTCCTTCCCCCGCCCGGGTCGAGCCGGAGGCGCGCCCCTCCACGACTCGTGCTGGCCCTCCTCCTGTCCCTCTCGACGGGAGTTTCTACAGGGCCTTCGACCCCGCGCAGGTGGATGCTCCCTGGACTCCAATCCAAACACTGCAAGGGGTCCAGCTTCGACAAGGGGACGCCCATGAGGATCTGGCTCTGCATCTGCTGGCAGGCTCGATCCTGCCCACCATGCGGTTCCTGATCTCCCTGAATCGGACGGCGATGCATCGGGATGTTCGAGAGATGTCCCTGCGTCGGATAGAGGTAAAACTTCACTTCTCCTTCTTCATTGGTAAGGGTGGTTGTTTGTCCATTAACACTTTTATTTCTTCTATCGCAGGAGCTCGGGGACTTCAACCGTCTTTTTGGGTACCTCATTGCCTATGATGAGTCCCGGGAGCGGGACCGGGCGGCCATCGCCAAGCTTAAGGAGGATCTTGCGGCCTCCAAATCTTCGCAGGGAAAACTTGCCAAGGAGCAGGCCATCCTCGACCAAAAGGTTCAGGACCTCCAAAAGCAGGTCGGGGATTTCGAGGGGCTCCTGAGGCGGGAGCGACAGGAGCGGCAGACTGCCGAGGACAAGCTGGTCCTCGAGAAGAAGGATCTGGAGGAGCTAGTCGCGGGGGTTCCTGCGCAGCTGGTTGCGGCCGAGGCCAAGGGCCGGGAGGATTATCGGAGGTCTGAAGACTTCCAGGCTGATGCTGTGAAGTTCTTCGGCGCGGAGGTGGAGAACACCTTCTTCAATGCGGTTGAGGAGCTCCACCTGGAGTATGGCGACGCCATCAACTTCGACAAGTCTCCTTCTCTCGCTCCCATCGCGAAGAAATACTTTGCTCTTTCTGAGGAGAGTGATGGGGGGAGTACTCCCGCAATTGTCGAAGACGTAGCAGAGCTTCCAAGTGCTGATGCCCCGATATTCGATCCTCCCGCAGCCGACCCTGTGGAGCCTTCTGCCACCGACCTCGTGGACCCATCTCCCGCAGATGCCGCTGACAAGGACCAAGCCTAACTGCTTATCTTTAAAGTCCTTGTATTTTCCTTGCTTTTGTAATCGTCGGGCCTTTGAGCCCTTATCAATTATCAGACTTTCTTAGTTCCGATTTTTCCGATGCACTTCTCCAAGTGGCTTTACTATACTTGCTTAGGTCGATACTTCGACACTTAAGATATTCTCGTACATCACTCAAGACGATTTACTAATTTGCACCACTTAAGGCGACTCACCATCATGCACCACTTAAGGCGACTCTTCAATGCTTAGAATAAATTCAAGAAACATGCATCACTTAAGACGACTTAACTCCGCGCATCACTTAAGACGTCTCTTCAATACTTAGAATAAATCTAAGAATGCACCACTTAAGGCGACTTAACTCCGCGCATCACTTAAGACGTCTTTTCAATACTTAGAATAAATCTAAGAATCATGCACCACTTAAGGCGACTTTTCTCGTGCACCACTCAAGGCGACTTTTCTCGTGCACCACTCAAGGCGACTTTTCTCGTGCACCACTCAAGGCGACTTTTCTCGTGCACCACTTAAGGCGACTTTATAAAGCTTAGAGTAAATCTAAGAATAATTCTGATCGGAAGCAACCTCTTTATTTATTGATGGCACAAAATTGGCTTACATCGAATTAAACGATAAACAGCATACACCGCTTAAGGCGATTTTACATCGGGCACCACTTAAGGCGACTTTCATTGGGCACCACTTAAGGCGACTTTCATCAAGCATGGTGTTTCTTCAAGTGTTCGCCACTAAAAGAATGCTTCAATACTCTGCCATCGAGGTCTTCCAATTTGTATGCATTTGGAGCTGGCATCCCCACGACCTTATAAGGTCCTTCCCATTTTGGTGACATCTTGTTGATTCGATCCAAAAGGGTAAACTCGTTGCGACGCCAAACCAGCTCCCCGACGAAGAACTGTCGGGACTTTACTCGCCGGTTGTAGTACCTGGCCGTCGCCAAACGCATTCGAGCTTGGACTTCATCGGCTTCCCGCCTCTTCTCTTAGAGTAAGTCCAAGTCCAGACGTCTCATTTCATCATTCGTCAGAGGCTCGTAATATCTCATCCGATGGGACGCCACAGCTACTTCCACGAGGGCGACAGCCTCCGTGCCATAAACGAGGCCAAACGGAGTCTCCCCCGTTGATCGTTTGGGTGTCGTTCTAACAGCCCAAAGCACGCTTTCCAGTTCGTTCAGCCATTTGCCCTTCAAGGCATAGACCCTCTTCTTCAGGCCATCCATCACGATTTTGTTGGCTGATTCCACCTGACCGTTAGTCTGAGCATGGCGTACGGAAGCTGTCCGATGCTCGATGTTCAACTCCTCCAGATACTCCCTCACCTGAGAGCCGTTAAACGGTGGACCATTGTCGCTGATCACCACCTTAGGAATCCCGTATCTGGACACAATATGGGTTTGGAGGAACTTGACGATCTGGTTCCCCGTCGTTCTGGCCAACGCCTTTGCCTCTATCCATTTCGAAAAATAATCAATAGCTACAAGTAAATACTTACATTGACCTTGTGCTTGTGGAAGAGGTCCCACCAAATCGATGCCCCATTGCGCGAAGGGCCAAGCGCTCTTGATGGATGTCAGATTAGCGGCCGGAGCCACGATACTCGGGGCGTACCTCTGGCACGCGTCACAGGATCGGACCAACGTCGTCGCTTCCTTGCTCATCGTAGGCCAATAATAGCTCAAGTTCAGCACTTTCCTCATAATGGATCGGGCCCCTTCATGACAAGCCGCGACCCCTTCATGCACCTCCTTCAGGATTCGATTTGTATCGGGTTCTGCCACACACTTCAAGTACGGAGTCGAGAACCAGCCCTTCTTGTATAGCTGATTGTCCAGTATCACGTAATTAGCCGCGATCCGACGTATCCTGTCGGCTGCTACTTTATCATCGGGGACTGTCCCCGTAGTCAGGTATGCGACTATCGGGGTCATCCAAGTGGGCTCCTCCTCCGATCTTGCCTCAATGGTACACACCTGTGTCGGGTCGATGGTCGATAAGATCACCTTCTCCAAGAAGTGCACCTTCCGATTTTCTTCCAAGGGTGCCCCCAGGGCAAATTTGCTCAAGGCGTCTGCCTCTACATTTTCCTCCCTCGGGATTGCCTCGATGTCGAAGTTTTTAAAGCTCTCCTTCAGGGCTTGTACCTCGCGTAGATACTTCTTCATTATCGGGCTCCTCGCTTCGTATCGCCCTTGAACCTGGTTTACGATTAAAGCTGTGTCACACTTCACTCTCAAGTGATCGACTCTAGTGCCTTTAGCAATTTTCAGGCCCGTGATAAGAGCCTCATACTCCGCTTCGTTGTTTGTGGCCTTGAATGTTAGAGCCAAGGCGTATCGGAGCGGCTCACTTCCACCCGGTGGTATCAACAAAAAGCCTGCTCCTGATCCGTCCGAACTCGAGGAGCCATCTGTGTACATTTCCCAGGTATTTTCCTCGTTTGGCTGTTCTGATTGCCCTGCGCTCTCTGGTTGTTCTTCTGTCGGGACCTCCATGGTTGCCCCCTCTACAGGGCCCGCTTCTTCTAGATCGGGGGCTGTAGATTCTGCTATGAATTCCGCCAATGCCTGGCCCTTAATGGCCGTTCTTGGAGCAAAGTGTATGCGAAACTCATTAAGCTCTACTGCCCACTTCACTAATCTTCCCGATGCATCCGGTCGGTTCAAAAAGTGCTTCAAAGGCTGGTTCGTCAACACAGTAATCTCGTGTGCATGGAAATAAGGCCTTAGCTTCCGAGCAGTAATAATCAACACAAAGAGATACTTCTCAACGGCAGGATAATTCAATTCAGACTTGGAAAACGCCTTGCTTACATAATAAACAGGGACTTGATTACCCTCGACAACCTTCACTAACACAGAGCTAATGGAAAATTCAGAAACAGCCAAGTAAATATAGAGCGGCTCGCCTGGAACCGGTTTCGCCAACGGTGGGAGGGTGCGAAGGTGTTGCTTGAGTGCTTGGAACGCTTCTTCACACTTGGCGGTCCACTCAAACTTCTTGTTGGCCCTCAGGACTTCAAAAAATGGCATTGATCGGTCGCTAGCTTTGGACAGGAAGCGATTCATTGCAGCTAGTCGGCCATTCAGCACTTGCACCTCCCGATGGTTTATCGGAGACTCCATCTCCTCAATCGCCCTCAGCTTCTCGGGATTCACCTCAATTCCTCTCTGGCTCACCATAAAGCCCAAAAATTTCCCTGAGTGGACTCCGAAGGCGCATTTCGTCGGGTTTAAGCGAACCTGATGAAGCCTCATCCGCTCAAACGCCATGGCTAGGTAGTGCACATGATCCTCAGCTTGTCGGGACTTCACCAGCATGTCATCCACGTAAGCTTCCATGGTCTCTCCCAGCATATCTCCGAATAACTTATTCACCATGCGCTGATAGGTTGCCCCGGCATTGATTAACCCGAAAGGCATGACATCGTAGTGATAGATGTCACTGTCTGCATAAAACGCTGTGTGAGGAGCGTCCTCTTTAGCCATCTTGATCTGGTTGTAGCCCGAATACGCATCCATGAAGCTCAACAGCTCATGTCCCGATGTGGCATCTACCAACTGGTCGATTCTCGGGAGAGGGTAACAGTCCTTCGGGCAAGCCTTATTCAGGTCGCGGAAATCCACACACATCCGCCATTTCCCATTAGTCTTCTTCACCAGCACCGGATTAGCGACCCAAGTCTGGAATCGGAGCTCCTTAATAAACCCAG
The DNA here is from genome assembly GCA_036873135.1 of Clarkia xantiana subsp. parviflora. NCBI lineage: Eukaryota > Viridiplantae > Streptophyta > Magnoliopsida > Myrtales > Onagraceae > Clarkia > Clarkia xantiana. Next base: position 8,252,453 of record JAPTYO010000012.1, on the reverse strand, counting down.
CATCGAGCAACCTGCCCACCTCCTGCTGGATCGCGATCTTCTTGTATGTGCCCATCGGACGCCTTTTCTGCGTGATAGGTTTGATTGCGGGATCTATCTTCAGCTCGTGTACGATCACATCGGGGCTGATTCCTGGCATATCGCTCGGGGACCAGGCAAACAGCTCCTTGAACTCCTTCAGTAACTCAATCAATTTTTGGGCTGTCTCCTCAGTCAGAGCAGACCCGATTTTCACCTCCTCTGGGGTCCGTCGATCTCAACTTCTTTTAGATCTTCTATGGGGGCGGGACGCCCAAACTCTTCTCTAGGATCTGTATCTGTCTGGAGGACAGTCATGGCCTCTCGCCTCCTCCTTCGGGTGGCGTTAACATAACATTTTCGGGAAGCTACCTGGTCACCCTTGACCTCTCCGACTCCGTGGTCGGTCGGGAACTTCATCTTCTGGTGCACTGTCGAGGCAACTGCCATCAGGGGGTTGATGGTGGTTCTCCCGATAATCGCGTTATAAGTCCCCGCGGAATCAACTACCACGAACTCCACGTTCCTCCTTTCTGATTTCCACCCACTACCAAACTCCACTGGTAAGGTGATTACTCCTAGCAGATAGGAGGTAGAACCAGAGAACCCGACCATCGGGAAGTTTGCCTCCTTCAGATCTTTCTTCGTTTTTCCCATAGCCTCCAGCGCGTCCATAAATAGAATATCGGAGGAGCTTCCTCCGTCGATCAGAATTCGCTTCATCTCATACCCGTCTACATCCAACGTTACAACCAAGGCGTCATCGTGCGGAGTCTCCACGCCTATGAGATCCTCCGACGAAAAGGAGATCATCATCTCTTCTTTCAGGGTCCAGGATCGGGACCTCTTACCCAGCACCAAAGCCGTAGGAATTCTAGAGGCATAAACCTCTCGAGAGGATGAGGTATCACCTCCAGCAGCAAATCCTCCGTGAATCACATTAGTGGTACCCCGTCGTTATTTGCGGGCACCGGACGACTCCGGATCGGACCTCTTTTTCTTTGAGGACCGATCGCGGGATTGAGAACGGGACCGCGATCGGGACCGAGAGCGGGATCGACACCGCTTATCCCCGACGAACTCCTTGAGCTTCCCCTTCTGGATCAGTTTTTCGATCTCCTTCTTCAGCTCCCGACAATGGTTGGTGTCGTGACCATTTGCGCGGTGAAATCGGTAGTAGCGATCCGTGCAGGATCCTAAGAATTCTCCATCCTTCTTTGGGGGGTACCTGGAGATACCTTGTCGTTCCATGACCGTTAGTACCTCCGCCATGGAGCAGTTGAGAGGAATGTCGAGATCCTCCCGCTTGTCCTTCCTTAAAGAACGCCTATCATCTCTCCGACCAGAGCGGCCTCGATCCCGACTGCCCTCGGGTTTACCCTTTGACTTACGATCGTCGAAATGTTTAACCGACTGCTTCCCTTTATTCGACTTCGGGGGCTCCAGCTCTCCAGCGGCTATTTTCGACTCCTGGACATCGATTTGCCGTTTCACCCTCTTCTGTAGTGCCTCCATATTCCACACGGCTTTCTCAGCCACGCTGTGCATTAGGTCGGAGCCGTAGGGGACCGATAGGTTCCGAATGATGTACGGATGGTTTCACCCTCCGAGATCTCCTCGTCAATCTCCGCCACAGTGGCAGTGTACCGCTGGTAATAGTGTGCCAGCGATTTGTCGGGCCTCTGTACCACCTGGGTCAGGGACCTCACACTCTTCAGCAAACGTCTACGACCCTGGTACTGCTGAATGAACCGGTCGTGCATATCTGCCCAGCAAGTGATGCAGCCTGGGGGCAGACTAAAGAACCAGGTCAGGGCTCTTTCCCCAAGTGTGTTCGGGAACAGCGTACACACTATGTCTTCATTCGGGGCTCTTCCCAGACACGCCATGAGGTGCTTCTGGACATGACGAACCGGATCTCCTTCACCATCATATTCCTTTATCGTGGGGATACCCAGCCCTGGCGGGGCTAGGGTGTCTATGAGTCGAGGAACGAAGGGATGAGTAGATCGATCCCTCAGCTCCGACACCAGCGGCTTCTGCTCTCCCATGCAGATGTTCACGATCTTTACCACCTGATCGGGGGTGATGGGACCATTCAGGGGAATGGTCCTGTGCTGTACTGGTCCTAGCCCATCAACCACGAATCTCTCTGGCTGAATGGACACCCTACTCCTGTCCTGGCCTCGGGGCGGAGCCACCCGTACGTTCCGAACCTCTGCTGGTGGGGGCGCTTCCTCTAACGGGGGCATCTCCTCCTGCCTCCTCGCAGCCTCTCTCCGATCCAAGAGAGCCTCCACGGCTGCCAAAAACATAGGCATGGCTTCTGCCACAGCCCTCGTCAGGTCCGTAGCTGGGGGAGCCTCCTGCTCCCTATTGCCCTGGTGCTGAGCAGCAATCTCTTCGGGACCTTCATTATGCCCCCCTGTCTGGGAGAGCTCAGCAGCGGGATGGTTCTGGTTCTCCTCCTGTTCTGGTAGTGAATTCAGAGTTGTCGCAGCGGGGTGACGGGAACCACCAGATTGTCCTTGCCTTCTTTGCTTGCCAGCCGCCATTGAACGAGTAGAAGGCATATTAGCTTTTTGTTAGTTTCCCACAGACGGCGCCAATGTTGGATCACGGTGGAACTCCGGTACGGTCTTTGACGGCGATCCTAGCTCCTTTGCTCCACGCAATCCTGCAAGAGGGGATAGACTGGGCGGTGACCCAGAATCCCTCTCCGATGCTTAAATGAGTATCTCGTACGGACTGGCAAGCAGTAATCTCAGGTAATGTAATTCAACGTAAATGATCTGAGGTGACCTCTTGCCCTTTTATAGGCGAAGAGATACCTCAGTTACCTGGTGAACCGTTGGGGGTGGTTAGCCCGTATCCCGCGTATCTCGGGTGTGATCCCGCCTATCTAGGCCATGATCTCGCTTATCTAGGCCATGATCTCGCTTATCTCGGCCACGCCCCGCGTATCTCGGCCACGCTCCGTGTATCTTAACCACGTTCCGCGTATCTCGGCCACGCCCCGCGTATCTCGGCCTTATCCTCTGATAACGAGTCCCGACTAACATCGGGGACTCAAGAGTTATCTCGTTGTGTCACCGCTCGGGGCCCCTCGTCATCGTGACAGGGCCTATTGTTCTCAGGGATTCGTCATCGGGGCCTACTCAGAGGCATCTCGTCGGGAGCGTTTGGCTCGCCTGTCAGGTCCGACTCTGTCGGGACCTCTCATCCTCGGACTTCCTTCGTCGGGATCCTTAGCCTGGGCCATCTTGGCCTTCGTTTAGGGCCCACCGGGCCTATTTGCCGTTTCCTCACCGTTAATAGGGCCTAACGGCTGTAGTCGAACCCATCACTCTGTAGAAGAAACGAACCCTATCAAACAAGCTATATGCAAAGGAGAAGCAAAGTATATGATAGTATAATACAGGTTGATAAGAAAGCATCAGATATAGTTTCAAGGTCTAAAATTGGTATAATACAGGTAATTAGCTGTGATGATAATCATGGCCACGATAACAAGTTTAAGCCCACACCACAACATCAAATACTTCTAAACTACTTACAAATGTAAAAAGGCAAACTCAATTAAGTCCTGATTCTATGAATCAAGATAGATTCTTTGAGGTGAATCTAAAAAAAAAACAGTAAGACACCAAATCCCCCAACTAACCCTTCTAATGCAACTCAAGGATACCTAAGGATTTCCTTAGGAGGATCATTACCCAGTTGAATGCAATTAATACATATGAAATTAAGAACTTCAGAAAATCTGGTACTGGTGGCAAAGGAAGCTCAATCAGGACATGCCCCTAAGAGAACGATTACAGTAGGCAGCAATCAAGACAGAAGTAAAAACCGATTCTACCAAAAGAGTTCAATCGAAAAACCACAGGGACAATTATCTGCCGCCGGAATCCTAGCTAGAAACAAGCTCCGGCTAGGTAACTCAGATCTCAAAAGCCCAGGCCAAGCAGGTAAGAGATACCAAAATCGCTTTGAAACGAAGTGGTAGTGAAGAGCCGGAGCTGCATCGGAGAAGAGAATGCATTATCGGTCTGCCTAGCTAGGATCAGAACGACGTGCGGCGGCTGTCAACGGCTTACTGTAAGGGTGAGCTTGAGGTGGAGCTGAATTTGTTAACGGTGGTGGTGAGGCCACGAATGCTTATTGTCCATGTGGACTTCACCTTCAAACTTTCTTTTTCTCGGAATCTCTTCTCCGTCTATCCTCACTGTCTTTCACTTTCACCCTTTTATAATCGTGCATTTGCTTTGGGAGATGGAAGGCGTGGAGGGTCTGAAGAATGAACTATAGAGAGGCGAGGGCCTGCCGTAGAGTCTTTGATGTGGGAGCTCAGTTGCGCCGAAGAAGTGAAAAGGTGAAGGCTTTAGCTAGCGGTAGCAAATAACCCTCGACATAAAAAAATTAATTATTATACTAATCATTATAGTGGCGGCTAAAAGTCGATGTTGAAACCAACTTTCACCGTCAAATATTTTGTTGTTACTAAAAGTTGCTTTTAGTGGCACCCAAAGAGTCGTCACTGTGTATACATTTTAGTGGAGCTTAAAAGTGGCTACTAAAACCAACTTTCACCGGCAACTAATAAGGCGCTACTGAAAAACTGCTTTTAGTGGCGACTGTTAAGCCGTCACAGATACAAATAGTTTTAGTTACAACAGCTTCTGCTACTGAAAGTGACTTTTTGCATCGATTTTTTAGATGTTACAAAAGGCTTTTATTACTATCACAAAAACCAGGTCGCTACTAAAACTTACATTTAGCATCAACCTTTAGTAGCGGAAAATTTTATTTGCTGCTATAGCGCTGTTTTCTTGTAGTGTATACACGTAATATTGAACATCCACTAAATATATTCATAACAAATATTTTATAATTAAGTTATTCACTCATGTGAAATATTTTAAAGTATTAATAAATGTATATTGACTAATTTAAATAAAAATAAACTTAAAATTACTCAACAAATATCACAAGCAAAAATGAGAATATGTTAAAATTGGAAGTTTTAGATTATATTAGTTGTACATCTTATAAAAAAAATTATATATAATGTTTATTATTTCACTACTATAAAATATTTTAAATAATAAGTAATATTAAATACTTTAATTAAATTAATGCATTATTATTAATTAAATTTCTATCCAAAAAGTATTTGCAATTTTCAAATAATTATTAATATAGTTGCATATTTAATAAATTAATACAACTTTTTTTTTCCCGCGCGGTGCGCGGGGTGGGGTCAGTGGCTAATATATATAGTTTCTAGATTTTTTTTTTAGTGAACCCAGTGGTGGACTCAAGACCGGGACTAGGGGTGCAATATAAAAAAAAAAGCTATATATAATAAAATGATAGCATGGTAAAGTCTTAGAAATAGGTACGTATTACAAAAATAGTGCTTAAAAAATGGATTCATCCATTATATAATAGATATATCACAGTACTTATACGATAAAGCTGTTTGCTTAGACTAATACTTGAGTATTTTTGAACAACTTATTTAATATATTTTAAAACTCCAATTAGTGGTTTAATTTTTTAGAGTTTTTCAACCATATATCACGAATTTATAATTCATAGTTTTTTTTTTTTTTGCAATATGAAGTTCATTATTATGATTTTTGCTTAAAAATTTTGTACGAAGATGTACAACTGAATAACTCAACACAACACGAACACACACGGATAAATGTGTGTCGTGTTCGTCATTGTTAAACATGGCATGATAAGCTTACAATAAGTGTTTGTGTTCAGTAAAAGTTTAACATGACACGATTATTAGCATGCATAAACGCACAAATTGCAACACCCATTAATTACAATAGTTATCTATAAATTTTCGTACTTTGAAAATGAAATATAAAGAACTCGTTATTAAAGGAATCAAATTTATATTTCTCGAAATGAAAATGAACAAAATCGAGACCTATATAACACCGTGGGATAGCTGTTATGCTTATCGCATTCGACCAGACAATATGCCATTGGTGGAATTAATTAAAAAATTGAGGTTAAATATGTTGCAAGACAGTCGCATATCATTCGTACGAAAATATCCTATCTATTGTTAAACTATGCAAAGGAAAATAATACTTTTGCAAAAAAAAAAAAAAATTGCACTTATTTATTTAAATGAATATTTATTATTACTTAGAAATTAGAATCTTACAAAGTTAGATATAATCTTAGATATACACTTATACTTACGAGTTATATACACATAAAAATATAAAGTGTTAAATAGCATTGTACATAAATTTTATATTTAATGTTGCACCACTTTCATATTTAAGTCAGGGGGTCCAACAAATAATTTTTCATACTTTTTGAGGGGGTGCACAATGTACGTACGTATCCACTAAAATATATATATTAATATTAATTATATAAAGTTAAAGGTGCGATTGTTCCCATCAACTACACCTAGGTCCGCCCCTAAGTGAACTAGTTTATAGTTTCACTTTATGTGGTAGTTACTAGTTACATACCGCATTTTCTCTCCGCCAAAAAAACGAGTGAAACCTACCATTTTAAATTAGGGTTAGTAACCAAATTGTTGTTTAAACTTTGACCGTATTAACAATTGCTGTCCGATTTTATTTTATTTTATTTTAATTTATTATTTTCAATTTTTGAATAAATGATTATTTTCGTTATAATTTCTATAAAATTGAATAGAAATAAAGCAAATATTGATCATGTAGTAACAAATACAATATGCATGGAGTTGTGTTTGTAAAATTCGGTAGAAAGACAAGTTAAGTGAGAGACATGGAGCCCACTGAAAGTAAGTAAACTCTGCATGTCACCAAACTAATTCCCCCCGTTTCTTAGATTCCCCATGCAACGTTCCAAACTGATATGATTGTTTGATTATTATTATTTTGGGAACGGCTATATTGGGATCGACTGATATATAAGTCGAATTCTAAGCCGTCTGATTAAATTTGTGCTCTTGACCAAACACATTCTCTCACCTATTTTCCGGCCGATATTTTGTACGGTGAAGGGACATCTCTTCTACTTTTCCTCTTTCTTCCTTTTTGTTTTTCTTTTTCTAATATAATATAATTAACTATTTTATCATATATATTATATTTAACTTATCTAATAAGAGTATTATAATGGCATTACGTTAAGATTACGTAAACGTAGGCCCTACATGTATATTTAAGTAAAACAAAAAACACTATATACAGTGGTTTTATATAGCATTCCTTAAAGATGGACCCAAACGTAAATTTATATTTTTACATAAAGCATTCCTTAAATATAAGGAATCCACTATGTATTAAGTAACCAATTTTTAAATATAAATTAATTCATTTTATAATTAATGCTAATATCTTATTGGTGGTTGTTTGAAAATTTAATAATTAAATATATTTAAGGAATATGTTCAAGTAATACAATTGCAGAGAAAATATTTTTTACGTGTGTCTTAACTTTACGTATTACTTAAAGTGTACATAAATGTCTACGTGGCAGCTTTAAAAAATACAATTTATATAAAATCATTGTGGATGCTCTAATAGACAGGTTATTTATAGGAAAAAAAACAAAGTTATTTGTATGTGGAAACTGTATTATCTTTGAACTAAAATAGTATAAATTTGGATTTCAAGTTAATATGAAATTGATTTACACTTTATTTATATATATATATATATATAGTCAATAATAGTATAAATTATATATGTATAAACTTGACCAAAATTAATCGTATATTTTACTAATGTACATAAAATAAAACGTAAGTTATGCAATAGTAGTAAAGAAAATGAATATTTTTTTTTTTTGCTGAATGAAAGGAGAATAATGCAAAAGATATATACATATAGAATAAGATAGTATGTCTGATACATCATACGTGTATCAAGTTGTCCCAAACACCTGATACATATATTAAGATATATACGTCCATAAAAAAAAAGATGATATAATTATTTTAGATAGAAAATTAGAAAAAAAAAAAAAGAAAAAAAAAAGAGGATGGTGTCACTGTCATTATTATTAATCATCAACAGAGTTCAGAGACACGAGCTTTCATGCTGGAAAATAGGTAAAATGAAATAAGTAAACAGCACAAATCACAAGGGAGCTTTAATCCGACGACCTAGAATTCGACTTATATATCAGTCGACCCCAATATAGCCGTTCCCTATTATTTTTGCCCAAATATATGATTGCTTAATTTATTTATTTATAAGCTGATGATTATATTATATTATTACTAATTAATACCGTCACCTCTCACCTTCATTCTCTACACGTTGTATGTAGCTAGCTTGTGATGGAACAAGCTCGTCTGGGTCTGATCTTGGTGACTTTGTGTCGAGTCATGTTCCTTCAATCTTTGTGTTATGTTTAATCCAATTCCGTGCCTGGCGGTCTTGCAAAAAGGGCAGAGCCAGAGAGGTGGGGGGAAAGGGGTTGGTCTCTGTTTGATACCTAAGTTAGACAGTAAATCTAGAAAGATAAAATGTAGAGAGAAGTCAGAGGTCCGGTGTCTCAATCCGAGAATAAGTTGGAAATGAAGGACCTATTCCCCTATTTATAGAGTTTTGAATCCAAGCACTGGAGGGGCCCACATTTTAAGTGGGGCCCGCACAGAGATTAAGAGAGTGGAAGGGTATACGCGTGCCCCTGACGATGGTGTCCGGGGGTAGGGGGTTGGCACAGGACGTGTCGGCCCCGTAAGCACCTGACTAGTCTGGTTGCCTTGCAACCGGACTAGTCCGGTTGTTATGTAACCGGATATGTCCTGTTGCTCCGGACGAGTCCACTGCAACCCAACAAGTCTGATTGGTTTGTAGCAACCGGAACGTAGTGCGTACCCTTATAAAAATAGAGAGACTTATCTCGAGGCCGGCGGGCAACCATGTTTAAGTCTTAGTGAGGTCCAATCGAGTGTATATTCATCAATTTGAACCTAGAATGCGTGTTTGCGTTATAATAATTACTCTTTTATTAATTAATTAATTTCACGGTGTTAAAATATTCCATTCCACAATGCTTTTACTTTGGTCTAAACAACCACTGAACACAAACAAACAACACGGTCGAAATATATATATATATATATATATGTTTGAAATTATTTACAACACATTGTTAGTTATGAAGTATTACGGATTAATGTATGAGTGCCGGCCGGATATATATATAGAATAATCATTTGTGAAATGCCGGCTGACCCGACCCAATAACGTATAAAGCCACTCTCGAGAGTCGAGACGAGAGGATCGGAAGAGGAGGCCCATTTAATTAATTATTATTATTATTAATTTATTTATGGGGAGATACAAAAGTAAAAGGCTGCTCTGTCTGTAGCTAACGTATGATTATGTCGGAGCCCGACGGCAGGCATGCAACAACACAAAAAAAATTCTCTTTTCAAAATATAACAATAATAAATAAATAAAAGCTTATATATATATATATATATATATATATATGAGTTTTTAAAATAGGTAGAGAAATCTTATAAAAAAATAGGTAGAGAAAGAATTATTAATATTTGAATCATGTTAGATCATTTCGGGTAAAAATAAAAATAATTGTCCGCACTTTTCGATCCGTCTGTAATAATAAATAATACAACATGCATGTGTAGTTGACTTTTAATCTCTCCATGCATGTTGTTGACCTGTGGTTAGTCAAGACTCAGAGAATAATCATTTCCATGCAATGCAATAAAAATACAAAATTGAACTCTTTAAATTTACCGATTGTCAGTAAAGGAGATCAATCCCTATCCTCATCGCCATTTAATATTTTAAAAAACTATAATTATTTATGTGACGGTCATTAAGTTAAAAAGTGTTAAAATAACGAAATCATTGATTCTAAATTGTAAACGAATTAGATAATAAGTGTTAAAAAATTATACTCGTTTTATTTAATGTATTATTTTTTACATTTGGATATTATAATGAAAGGGTCGTAATTTTTTATAAAATACTTTGAGTTACAAACATATTATTTCATGAGCAGTGATTTATTTCATGAGCAGCATTCTGAATAACATATAACACATTATATTTTTAATTTATATACAACATTGTAACAAATTAAACAATAATAATATTAATATGCTATTTTTATACTAATGTTAAAAAAATAACTTTGCAAGTCAACGATATTACAACCTATAACTTTATATAGGGAATAGAACCTAAAAACTGTCCCAATTTTGACCAATGTGTCAGTTTGGTGTCTGAGGTTTAGAATGATTGTCCGAATTTTCATATATGTTGCTATTAGGTGTCTCCGTCTATTTTTGGGGTTAAATTGGACGGAATCTGGTTATGTGATGGTCACGTGAGTGGCCAATTTTCAAAATTCCAAAAGTACCCCCGACCAGCCAATTCCGGCTGATTTAGGGCTTAGGTTTCCGGCCGATTTCCAGCCAATTCCCGGCCGATTAAGGCCAATTACGACCGATTTAGGGCTAAGCATCTCCAATTCCGTCCGATTTAGGGCTAAGCAGCTCCGATTGACTTAGGGTTCCGACCGATTACGGCATATTCCTGCCGATTTAGGGTTAGGCAGCTCCAATTACGGCCTATTCCGATCGATTACAGCTGATTCCCGGTCGATTAAGGCCGATTATGGCCGATTCCGACCGATTGGAGGTGGGCGGCTGGAGGTGGGTGGCCGGAGTCGGGGTGGGTGGCCGGATTGTCAGTTGGTTTTTTTTATTTAAAAAAGGGCAAAATTGTATTTTCAAGTAAGTATGTTAAATTTAACCCAAAAAACTAACGGAAAATCAAATAGGCACAAAACTGAAAATTGGGACACTAAATATCAACAGTTTAAAATTGAAATACCAAACTGACACTCATATCAAAATCCAGACAGATTTTAGGTTCTATTCCCTTTATATAAGTAGAAATTTTGAACAAAATGCAAGTCAATAACTATAGCATGCATTGATGGATGCAGACAAGCTAATGTAGATTTTTTGAAGAATAAAATCCGTATTTAAATTATTGGTTTTTATACTTGAGTTTGAATAGGCCAGTTTAAATCAATTAACCTATGTACAGGAAATACGTATATAAAACGTAAATTTATATATATTTTAAAAAATATGTAATACATGTTATTTTTGTTAAAAGGAATTACATGTAAAATTATTTATATTATACTTCTACATTAATATATGCAAATAATACTTTTACAAACTAATTACACTTTTGATTATTATTATTGATTTTACACAGATGGTTCTGTTTTACTGAATTTCAAAATAGATCTATATATTATATAAATTCTGAAGAAAAGATAATAATAGAGTGAATGTGGAGCTGAGAGTTTTTCAGTGTTGTAATCGATGCGTTGAGCTAAGAGTTTGATGTCAAACCGATGAACGAGACCGATGCGCAATTAAGTCGCTGCAATTTTCAAGCAATGACTGATGATCATATTCATATGTACAGATGCATGCATCTCCTGTATTCATGCATTCATCTCGGTAAGGTAAGAATTCAATTCATGCGTTGATTCCCGAAGGTTCTACCAACGAAGTATCTTCAGTTGACTATGGTGCATCCCTAAATATATGAAGACATCCATATCAGCGTGATGGAAGACACCCTAATGCTCGCTCTATTTCCCTTCCCATCAAAATAGCTGAGACCTGGGTAGCCTGAAGCCAAGCTTACTACTGCCTCTTTTGAATGTAACACAATTGTCTTAAACTGAAGAACTGATGAACTTACCAGGGTTTGACAAATTGATGCCCCCAACTTGATGCACTACTTCTGTTAATGAGAAAACGATTGATATTTTACGAAATATTATATATAGACATTCAATTGTGGTATAGAAAATTATATATATCATTTACTAAATATTATATATAGACATACAAATATTGTATAACAAATTCATTGTTACAATTTTGATCACCTTATCTTCTATTTTTGTCCAAACCATTTTATCTTATTAACTATTAATGTGTTACATATCTTTTTGCGCATTGTGCGAGTAATGCACTTAGTTTAGGTTTAAATTAAGGCAGTTTTTCTCAGATTTCGATTTGTTTGTCCATAAATTCTTAGAAAGACCTCGCAGTAATTATCACAATAAAAGTTTTGTATATCATTTATTTTGTTCATTTTTATTTCTTATTACTGAGGCAATCATTCGTAGAACAAAGTCAAATCTCAAAAGTAAATGAGCAAATGGTCTAATGATGATAATTGATAAGCTGATAAGCAAATAAGTAATCGATATGACAAGAGAAAGTTAGGTTAGTTGAAATACATACCTATTTATCTATTTATAATTATACGTTTCCCTTTTATTTCAAGTAAAATATTGCAATATATACGTACTAAATATATGGATATCGATGGATATACACCCAGTTGGACTTCATCTGAGCTAACCTACATTTAAACACGGCTAAAAACTAAGACGGACACCCTGTCACGAAAACACCCTCCAAAAAACCCCCGACCAAACCAATCCAGTTAACACCGGACTAGTCCGGTCGGAGATACCGGAGTAGTCCGGCACAAGGCGCTGGACTAGTCCGGCAAAATATGGCCGAAACATCCCCATAGTCGGCCCCTTAGATTCGGGTGACACCAACAAACATCCGGACATCCACACGCCCGAATTGCGCATTCCCGATCCACGGGCATACCTTTTCTCCCTATCCCAAAGAGAATATTCCGTGGACTCTACCACTTTCTGGCGGGCCCCACATGGCTAAATCCCAAAACTCTATAAATACCCCCTCATATTCTTCATTCCAAGTAAATGAATCCCGAATGCTCTGACCTCTCTCTACTTTATCTCTCTAGAAACCGAGCTCTTACTTAAGCATCGGAGAGGGTTCGCCGGAAACCGCCCCCCTCCGGCGCAATCCTTTTTGCAGGCCTACGGGAGCATAATGAGAAGGAGAGCGCATTCACGGATCAAGACCTTGAAGGCACACTCTACGGACGAACCTCGACGGGCTTAATCCAACATTGGCGCCGTCTGCACGATTCGAACAAAAATCCATTATATCAGCTCAAAAGTGAAGTGGAAGGCACATACGTCATCCACGAAGGCTACTCAAGCGGAAATGCATTGTTCATCTCTAGCAACATGCATACCTCTCAAGCATGCACACCTCCAAGTGTGCATACCTTCAAGGGGGCATGCCTCCAAGTATGCATACCTACAAGCATGCACACCTCCAAGTGTGCATACCCCCAAGTGAGCATACATCCAAGTATGCATACCTACAAGGGTGCGCACCGCAAAGCGGCTACCATGTCCGCACACCACGAGGCAACTACCATGTCCGCATATCAAATAAGTAACTATCATATAAAGGAATGCTACTCCATGACACTGCAGTATGACATAGAAAAATATAAGAAATAGATCGACACGTTGTACTATTAAGTCACCACTACAACTGGCCAGGCCTATCACCCCTACCCCGAGACGTGGCCACAATGTCGTCTTCTACTAAGCTTTCAAGCAATATCCAAGAGGTTTCACCAAGGAATTCCATCCCATGGATTCCAATATGACATGTCTTATGTAGCACCGTATACAATACCACCCAGTCTTATGACGTGCCTAAGCACAACCATCACACTTATGAGGCGTCCGCCCGTCCAAAATACTCCAAGGAAGCCCCGCTATTCCAGTGGGTACCACACAAACTATAGAAGACCTGTTTACCTACACAGATATGCGGAGGAATGGAAACCACTTCCCAAAAAGGAGACAAATGCCCTTAGCATCCCATTGAAGAAATTCCATGAAGGTCACAAAGGACCACTAATTTACTACAACCCTCCGTGAGAAGCTTAGCACCAAGCTTACTAAAAAAAATGGAATCACATTAATAAGCAAGGGGGCACTATTCAAATGGCAACGCGCCATCCACACAAAGTGAAGAAGCCACTCGCTCCCACTGATAAGCTTTGCTAGAATGTCAACATACCCATTGGGGACGATAACCCCACCAACAAGCCTGGGACAAAGATGAACGACATATCCTTTTAAGTATCCTTGCATTTATGAACTCCCTATGGGGAGAAACTATCCAGTAGATGATCGTGTTTTAATTCTCAAAGTATAATTTTAGAACAGAGATCTTTAGACTCCGCATGGTAAATACAATGAATGACAAGTTTATTAAGATAGGAAAATGAGGACTCAAGATCGCGCCCTCACGTTAGACTTACGCCTCCACCAAGTTGCTCGCACTTGGGTGGTGATGAATGTTGCCTTCTCCAGTGGGCATACCTCCAACAGACGTACCTCCAACGAGTGTACCTCCAAGTATGCACACCTCAAAGTGTGTATACCCCCAACGGGCATACCTCTAGTAGGCATACCCACAAGCCTCCAGCGGGTATAGTTACAAGCATGCGCACTTGCAAACATGCATAGCTCCAAGTATGCATACCTTCAAGCGCATCCGCCTCAAAGCTTGTGCACCACCAACGCGTGCAAATCTAAGCACACCTCCAAGTATCCGCACCTCCAAGCGAACATACCTTTAAGGAAGCCGAACTACAAGACATGGCTGTTACGGGGGCAATCCCATGAAAATAACAGGAATATGAGCATAGTCGTCAAAATGACATCCCTCTAGAGCCTTGGAAAACTCCCAAAGGAAAATGAGAGACATATTGAGTTCGACAAGTATCTCTGTCCAAAGGAAAAAAAGAGGGAACGCAAATTAGAAGCCTCCCTCAAGTGCCAACACCGCTACTTGACTCTACAAGGGAAATAGCCCAAACATGATGAACACCGATCGATGAAGGAAATAGCGGATCACCACCCGCAAGACATAAGCACGGTGTATCTACCGAGCAATTTGGGGGGCACCACATGAACAAATGCTCGGCACTCCACCTAATGATAAATGAAGACATCAGAAGTCAAAAGACACATCAACAAGCGACATCACTCGGCTACGTGAATGCAGGGTACTACGCCCTCTAAAAGGAGCCCCCCATACGAATCCGTCCATAGTTGGCAACTACAAGAATCGCCTCGAAAGGCGACCTCAACAGTCTCGTTGAGCGGCAGTGACACTACCACGGATAGTTTCCACTACTATTGGCTATACAGATGAAGAGGCGAACACCGCAATAATGGAGAGTCGCCTACACGCCCCAAAACGCTGAATATCATGCGAGTCGCGTCTCGACGCAACGTAAGCTTGAGGACATCAAGTAACGGATACACCATCACGGCGGAGTCGATACCGTCGCGACCATGGTTTGAACAAGCCAAGTAGTGGTCATACAATGAAAAAACGCATCAGATTTCCGCAAGTAGCGTCTTGCACCAACGCCACATCTTGGACTACCAAGGGCGGAAAAACGTATTTGCAAGTAGCACCTTGCCATAACGCTACTCTGAGGCATCGAGCATGCGGAATAAAACGTACCAAATCGAGCAAGTAACGTCTTGCCTCAACGCTTCTTGAGTCATCAAAGTAAAGCGGTATAGTGCAATCGCGAGTCGCGTCTCGCCACAGCGCTATCTCAAGGCATTGAGTAAGAGGCTTAAAACGTACCAAATTATGCAAGTAACATCTTGCCATAACATTACCCCGAGGCATCGGGCATGTGGTTAAAATGCGTCAAATTAGCAAGTAGCGTCTTGACAACAACGATATCTCGAGGAATCGGATACGCGGTCACAAAACGTGTCAACACAGCACAAGTAGCGTCTTGCAAACAATGCTATGTCGAGGCACCGACAAGCAAGTGGTCTTCATCAAGCATAGACAACGACTAAAAACAATGCCATACCTTGGTAGCAACCAAGAGGGGCACGTATGAACTTGATAGTACAGGTACCAATGGTAATGAATGTGATGAACGTCAAGTCTGGCACGCCACCGGCAAGACGAGAGTGATAGCGTCCTAATAATAAGGAAGCATATCATATTTGTGATACACGCGTATTACAATGTTAAGACCGGCATGTAACCGGTACATTGTTATTAGCCTCAAGTGCAAGAGGGTACAATAGGATGTGTAAACACACACAACCTAGCAAGCATGGGGGCATCCATAATAACAATGGTATGAAATCCTACTCATGTTTCTATAACCATATATCTAAATGTGTTTTCGACATATATAACGCAAAGGATAGATGGATGGTGTTGGATCACGGTGGAACTCCGGTACGTTCTTTGACGGCGATCCTAGCTCCTTTGCTCCACGCAATCCTGCAAGAGGGGATAGACCGGGCGGTGACCCAGAATCCCTCTCCGATGCTTAAATGAGTATCTCGTATGGACTGGCAAGCAGTAATCTCAAGTAACGTATCTCAAAACGTAGAGTGATCTGAGGTAACCTCTGCCCTTTTATAGGCGGAGAGGTACCTCAGTTACCTGGTGAACCGTTGGGGTGGTTAGCCCATATTTCGCGTATCTCGGGCACGATCCCGCCTATCTAGGCCATGATCTCGCTTATCTCGGCCACACCCCGCGTATCTCGGCCACGCTCCGCGTATCTTAGCCACGCTCCCGTATCTCGGCCACGCTCCGCGTATCTCGGCCTTAACCTCTGATAGCAAGTCCCGACCAATATCGGGGACTCCAGAGTTATCTCATTGTGTCACCGCTCGGGGCCCCTCGTCATCGTGACAGGGCCAATCATTCCCAGGGATTCGTCATCGGGGCCTACTTAAAGGCTTCTCATCGGGAGCTTCCAGCTCACCTATCGGGACCGACTCTGTCGGAACCTTTCATCATCGGGACTCCCTCTGTCAGGACCCTTCACCTTGGTCTTCTTGACCTCCATTTTAGGGCCCAGTGGGCCTATTCGCCGTTTCCTCGCCGTTAAAGGGCCTAACGGCCATAGCGGAACCCATCATTTTCCCCCAAGACATGAGGGACTTACAGTTCGTCGTGTCTTTTAACTCCCGACCTCCCGACGTTGGAGTCGGGGATCTTTCCCTTGGCATAGTCACTTAGTACAAGTCTTCTCGTTCACTTTTCCTCAATACCTTGTGGATAACTGCCAAATCCGAGAGGACTCCTCGGTTCCCCAGCCATTAAATGCAGCAGATAACGAAGCGACGTCTTCAGTACCCGTGCCTGATTTTTCGCGCTTGCTTTTTCTGAAAAGTGCTTTTCAGGCCTTTCATCATTGCACCCGTTGCCATTCTGCACGTTCCATCTCAACGGTCCAGATCAGAACGCTTCAACTTCGACGATTCAGATCAAAGCGTCCCTTCGACTGTCCTCTTCGCCTATAAAACCCTAACCGTGGGCATAGTTTCACTTTTACCGTCTCCGAAATTTTCAAAAGCTCTCTGCAACCTCTCTGTGAATTCAAGCTCTGCGATTCCGAAGACCTCAGTGCTTCTCCGATCACCTTTCCGGCAACGTCAAGTTCATCCTTCCAACCTCCAATCATCATGTCTGGTAAGGGTTTCTTCTTTATTGTTCGCCTATCTCCTTCCTTCATCTCTGCTTAGTTTGTTTGCAATTTCCCGGAAAAACCCAATGTGCCTTTCCTTGCCGTGGCTAATTTCAGACAGTGGATCTAGTTCCGAGGGAAGGAAGCCTTTCAACTTCGACTATGCTCTGAACGAGATTTCCAGCACTGCGTACGATGCAGCTCTCCGGGAGGGATGCATCACCTCTACCTGGGAACCTCGTTTCCCGTATCCCTGGCCTCGCTCCTCGGGTAACCTTGAGGTTACTCGTCCCCGGAAATGGGAGGTATTTGTCTCTACGGAGCAAATATCAGCGGGGATTAGATTCCCTTTCTGTGGCAATTTGGTCGAGATGTGTCAGCACTACAAGACGCATCCGACCACTTTCTCTCCGCACGCCATACGCCTGTGGAACGCCTTCCAGGTCCTCTGCTTCCGACAGAAGTGGGTATACAGCCTCAAGCTCTTCAGGACCTTCTACGGGATGAAGTGCAACGAGGCGGGGGTCTGCGCCTTCTACCCCCGGATGCCGAAGTGGAACAAGACGCAACTCGGGTTGTGCAACTGGACCAATGACACCTGGAAGGTGGTTAAGGGTCGGGGACTCCTGGTCGACACGGGGTCTGACAACAGTGGGTGGAAGAGGAGCTACTTCTTCATCCAAAACTCCTCAATCCCGTGGCCCCGATGGGAGGTGGAAGCGGATTCTCCTCCCGCTTTCCACACCTACACCGACGAAGACTTCCAAACTCTTCAACTTATCCAGCTCTACTGATGGGGGGAGTCCTACACTCCCCTCGACGCCAATTCTCTCGTGGAGCGGGACCTGGTGAATGCCGGGATCCGACTCCTCGACATAGTCTCCGGGGGGCAGCTCTTCGACGACCCCTCCAATATGGTTCCCTGGGTAAATCTTTAACCTTTGTTTTTACTGTTTGCAGCTAAGAAGGTATCCGTGCTGACCAGTCTGATCCTTAAGCAGGGGGAGACTGATGCTGTCCGCCCCACGCGGAAGAGGAAGTCCGCCAAGAAGGCCGCTGCTCCATCGGGGTCTCCTTCCGCGGAGAGGCCAAAGCGGAGCCGTGTGGAGGTGGATAAGCTCTTCGACGTCCAGAACGCTGAAGAAGGTAAAAAGCTCCGCCTCGCTATTAAATCGTACAGGAGGCTGGTCCCGAAGGAGTTGATTCCTTCGACCATGGAGGCCCGCATCGCCGATGTCAAATGAGTCCTCCGAGGGGAAACTCCTCATGTCCTGAAGGCGGGCTACTACAACTACCGCGGGAAGGACCAATATGTTTCCCGACGTAATTTTTGGTGTAAGGGCTCTAATGAACTTCCTGATTACGTTTCTAAAGCCTCCTCTCGTCCTCTAGGTGCAGGTCACTCAGGGACTTCATCGGGTGCAGGAGCCTCAGCCGGTGCACCACCTTCAGCAGGGGCGCCTCCTTCTGCAGGGGCACCACTTTTCTCCAGTGGTGGGACCCCGACCGGCGAACAATTTCGTCGGGTGGAGAGCCTGGACTCCTCCGAGGAGACTGATGAGGGTGGCTCCCTTCGCCATCGTCGGAGGACGGGGCAGTCCCCGCTGAAACCAACCTCCAAGGGGCTGCCCCCCTCGCCTTTTTCATATCCGCAACGACAACCGTCGCCCGCCCACGACTTCACTCCTTCCCCATCCCGGGGTGGGTCGGAGGCACGCCCCTCCTTGTCCCCAGTCGGCCCTTCTCCTCTTCCCCTCGACGGGATTTTCTACAAGGCCTTCGACCCTGACCCGGAGGATTCTCCCTGGACCCCGATCCAAACGCTGCAAGGGGTCCAGCTCCGACAAGGGGACACATATCCGGAGCTGGCTCTACACCTGGTAGCAGGCTCAATCCTGCCTTCTATGAGGTATCCGATTACCTTAGATCGGGAGGAGATGCGCCGAGATGTAAAGGAGATGTGCATGCGCCAGATAGATGTAAGCTTTTACTTTTCTTTCCTTCATCAATGAGACCGGTTGCTTATCTACCAATACTTCTTTTCCTTCCTTCGCAGGAGATGGGGGACATCAACCGTTCCATCGGGTACCTCCTCGCCTATGAGAAGGCCCTGGAGCAAGAGCAGGTGGTCACGGCCAAGCTTAAGGAGGATCTCGCGGCCTCCGAGTCTTCGCGGGGAAAACTGGCCAAGGAGCAGGCCATCTTCGACCGAAAGACTCGGGACCTCCAAAAGCAGGTCCGTGACTTCGAGGGGCTCTTGAAGCGGGAGCGGCAGGAGCGGCAGGTTGCTGAGGACAAGCTGGTCCTTGAGAAGAAGGCTCTGGAGGAGCAAGTTACGGGGGTTCCTGCGCAGCTGGTCGCGGCCGAGACCAAGGGCCGGGAGGATTATCGGAGGTCCGAAGACTTCCAGGCTGATGCTGTGAAGTTTTGCAGCGCGGAGGTGGAGAATACCCTCTTCAACGCGGTCGAGGAACTCCACCTGGAGTATGGCGACGCCATCAACTTCGACAAGTCTCCTTCTCTCGCTCCCTTCGCGAAGAAATATTTTGCTCTCTCGGAGGAGAGTGATGGGGGGAGCACTCCCGCGGTTGTTGAAGACACAGCAGAGCCTCCAAGTGCTGACGCCCCGATAATCGACCCTCCAGCGGCTGAACCTGTGAAGCCTTCTGCCACAGACCTCGTGGACCCTGCTCCCGTTGATGTCGCCGACAAGGACCAAGCCTAACTGCTTATCTTTAGAGTCCTTGTATTCTCCTCATTTTTGTAATCATCGGGCCTTTGAGCCCCCATTAATATCAAACGTAGTTCCGATTTTTCATTGCACTTCTCAAAGTGACTTTACTATACTTACTTAAGTCGAAACCTCGACACTTAAGATATTCTCACACATCACTTAAGACGATTTACCACCTGGCACCACTTAAGGTGACTTACCATCACGCACCACTTAAGGCGACTTTCCAATACTTAGAATAAATCCAAGAATCATGCATCACTTAAGACGACTTAATCTCGTGCATCACTTAAGACGACTTTAACAACACTTAGAGTAAATCTAAGAATCATGCATCACTTAAGACGACTTAATCTCGTGCATCACTTAAGACGACTTTAACAACACTTAGAGTAAATCTAAGAATCATGCATCACTTAAGACGACTTAATCTCGTGCATCACTTAAGACGACTTTAACAACACTTAGAGTAAATCTAAGAATCATGCATCACTTAAGACGACTTTTCTCGTGCACCGCTCAAGGCGACTTTTCTCGTGCACCACTCAAGGCGACTTTTCTCGTGCACCACTCAAGGCGACTTTTCTCGTGCACCACTCAAGGCGACTAAATAATGCTTAGAATAAAGCTAAGAATAATTCTGACTGGAAGCAACCTCTTTATTCATTGATGTCACAAATTTCGCTTACATCGAATCAAACGATAAATAACTCACACCACTTAAGGCGATTTTACATCGGGCACCACTTAAGGCGACTTTCCATCGGGCACCACTTAAGGCGACTTTTCATCGGGCACCACTTAAGGAGACTTTTCATCAAGCATGGTGTTTCTTCAAGTGTTCGCCACTAAAAGAATGCTTCAATACTCTGCCATCGAGGTCTTCCAACTTGTATGCATTCGGAGCTGGCATCCCCACGGCCTTATAAGGTCCTTCCCATTTTGGTGACATCTTGCTGATCCGATCCAAAAGGGTGAACTCATTGCGACACCAAACCAGCTCCCCGACGAAGAATTGTCAGGACTTAACTCGCCGATTGTAATACCTGGCCGTCGCCAAACGCATTCGAGCCTGGACTTCATCGGCTTCCCGCCTCTTCTCTTTGAGCAAGTCCAAATCCAGACGTCTCATTTCATCATTCGTCAAAGGCTCGTAATATCTCATCTGATGGGATGCCATAGCTACCTCCATAGGAGCAACAGCCTCCATGCCGTAAACAAGGCCAAACGGAGTCTCCCCTGTTGATCGTTTGGGCGTCGTTCTAACAGCCCAAAGCACGTTTTCCAGCTCGTTCAGCCATTTGCCCTTTAAGGCATAGACCCTCTTCTTCAGGCCATCCATCACGATTTTGTTGGCTGATTCCACCTGGCCATTAGTCTGAGCATGGCGTACAGAAGCTGTCTGATGCTCAATGTTCAACTCCTCCAGATACTCCTTCACTTGAGCTCCGTTAAACGGTGGACCATTATCGCTGATCACCACCTTAGGAATCCCGTATCTGGATATAATATGGGTCTGGAGAAACTTGACGATCTGGTTCCCCGTCGTCTTGGCCAACGCCTTTGCTTCTATCCATTTCGAAAAATAATCGATAGCCACAAGCAAATATTTACACTGACCTTGTGCCTGCGGGAGAGGTCCCACCAAGTCGATACCCCACTGCGCGAAGGGCCAAGCACTCTTGATGGACGTCAAATTAGCAGCCGGAGCCACGATACTCGGGGCGTACCTCTGGCACGCATCACAGGATCGGACCAACGCCGTCGCTTCCTTGCTCATCGTAGGCCAATAATAGCCCAAGTTCAGCACTTTCCTCATAATGGATCGGGGCCCTTCATGAAAAGCCGCGATCCCTTCATGCACCTCCTTCAGGATTCGACTTGTGTCGGGCTCAGCCACACATTTCAAGTACGGAGTCGAGAACCAGCCCTTCTTGTATAGCTGATTGTCCAGCATCACGTAATTAGCCGCGATCCGGCGTATCCTGTCAGCTACTACTTGATTATCGGGGACTGCCCCCGTAGTCAGGTACGCGACTATCAGGGTCATCCAAGTGGGCTCCTCCTCCGATCTTGTTTCGATAGCACACACCTGCGTCGGATCGGTGGTCGACAAGATCATCTTCTCCAAGAAGAACACCTTCCGATTTTCCTCCAGGGGTGCCCCCAAGGCAAATTTGCTCAAGGCATCTGCCTCCACATTTTCCTCCCTCGGGATCGCCTCGATGTCGAAGCTTTTAAAGCTCTCCTTCAAGACTTGCACCTCGCGAAGGTATTTCCTCATAATCGGACTCTTCGCCTCGTATCGCCCTTGGACCTGGTTCACGATCAGAGCCGCGTCACACTTTACTTTTAAGTGAGCAACTCCCGTACCTTTGGCAATTTTCAGACCCGTGATAAGAGCCTCGTATTCAGCTTCGTTGTTCTTGGCCCTAAACGTTAAGGCCAAAGCATATCGAAGTGGCTCGCCTCTGCCTGGTGGTATCAATACAAAGCCTGCTCCTGATCCGTCTGAACTCGAGGAGCCATCCGTGTACATCTCCCAAGTATTTTCCTCGTTTGGCTGTTCTGATTGCTCTGCCATCTCTGGTTGTTCTGCTATCGGGACCTCCATGGTTGCCCCCTCTACAGGGCCCGCTTCTTCTAGATCGGGGGCTGTAGATTCTGCTATGAAATCCGCCAGTGCCTGGCCCTTAATGGCCGTTCTCGGGGCAAAGTGTATGCGAAACTCACTAAGCTCGACTGCCCATTTCACTAATCTCCCCGACGCATCAGGTCGGTTCAAAAAGTGCTTCAGAGGCTGGTTCGTCAATACAGTAATCTCGTGTGCATGGAAATAAGGCCTCAGCTTCCGAGCAGTAATAATCAACGCAAAGAGATACTTCTCAACGGCGGGATAATTCATTTCAGACTTGGCAAACGCCTTGCTTACATAATAGACGGGGACTTGATTACCCTCGACAACCTTCACTAACACAGAGCTAATGGCAAATTCAGAAACAGCCAAATAAAGATAGAGTGGCTCGCCTGGAACCGGTTTCGCCAATGGCGGGATGGTGCGAAGGTGCTGCTTGAGTGCCTGGAACGCTTCTTCACACTTGGCGGTCCATTCGAACTTCTTGTTGGCCCTCAGGACTTCAAAAAATGGCATTGATCGGTCACTTGCCTTGGACAGGAAGCGATTCATTGCAGCCAGTCGGCCATTCAGCACTTGCACCTCCCGATGGTTTATCGGAGACTGCATCTCCTCGATCGCTCTCAGCTTCTCGGGGTTCACCTCAATTCCTCTTTGGATCACCATAAAGCCCAGGAATTTCCCTGAGTGGACTCCGAAGGCGCATTTTGTCGGGTTTAAGCGAACCTGATGAAGCCTCATCCGCTCAAACGCCATGGCTAGGTTGTGCACATGATCCTCAGCTTGTCGGGACTTCACCAGCATATCATCCACGTAAGCCTCCATGGTCTCCCCTAGCATATCTCCGAACAGCTTGTTCACCATCCGCTGGTAGGTTGCCCCGGCATTGATCAACCCGAAAGGCATGACATCGTAGTGATAGATGTCACTGTCTGCATAAAATGCTGTGTGAGGATCGTCTTCCTTGGCCATCTTGATCTGGTTATAGCCCGAGTATGCATCCATGAAGCTTAACAACTCATGTCCCGACATGGCATCCACCAGCTGGTCGATTCTCGGGAGCGGGTAACAGTCCTTCGGGCAAGCCTTATTCAGGTCGCGGAAATCAACACACATTCGCCACTTCCCGTTGCTCTTTTTCACCAGCACCGGGTTAGCAACCCAAGTCTGGAATCGGAGCTCCTTGATAAACCCAGCATCGAGCAACCTGCCCACCTCCTGCTGGATCGCGATCCTCTTGTATGTGCCCATCGGACGCCTTCTCTGCGCGATAGGTTTGATCGCGGGATCGATCTTCAACTCGTGTACGATCACATCGGGGCTGATTCCTGGCATGTCACTTGGGGACCAGGCAAACAGCTCCTTGAACTTTTTCAGCAGATTGATCAACTCTCGGGCTGTCTCTTCGGTCAAAGCAGACCCGATTTTCACCTTCCTCTGAAGTCCGTCAATCTCGACTTCCTTCAGATCCTCCACGGGGGCGGGACACCCAAACTCTTCTCTGGGATCAACATATGTCTGGAGGACGGTCATAGCCTCCCGTCTTCTTTTTCGGGTGGCGTTAACATAACATTTCCTGGAAGCCACCTGGTCGCCCTTGACCTCTCCGACTCCATGGTCGGTAGGGAACTTCATCTTCTGGTGCACAGTCGAGGCAACTGCCATCAGGGGGTTGATGGTAGTTCTCCCGATGATCGCGTTGTAGGTTCCCGCGGATTCAACTACCACAAACTCCACGTTCCTCCTCTCCGATTTCCACCCGCTACCAAACTCCACTGGTAAGGTGATCACTCCTAGCGGATAGGAGGTAAAGCCAGAGAATCCGACCATCGGGAAGTTCGCTTCCTTCAGGTCCTTCTTCGTTTTCCCCATGGCCTCCAGCGCATCCATGAACAGAATATCGGAGGAGCTCCCTCCATCGATCAGAATCCGCTTCATCTCGTACACATCTACATCCAAGGTCACGACCAGAGCGTCATCGTGTGGATTCTCCACGCCTACGAGATCCTCCGACGAAAAGGAGATCACCATCTCTTCCTTCGGGGTCCAGGATCAGGACCTCTTACCCAGCACCACAGCAGTAGGAATTCTAGAGGCATAAACCTCCCGGGAAGACGAGGTGTCACCTCCCGCGGCAAATCCTCCGTGAATCACATTGATAGTGCCCCGCTTCTCCTTACGGGCACCAGAGGACTCCGAGTCGGACCTCTTCTTCTTTGGGGACCGATCGCGGGAACGGGACCGTGATCGGGATCGAGAACGGGATCGACACCGCTTCTCTCCGACAAACTCCTTAAGCTTCCCCTTCTGGATCAGCTTTTCGATCTCCTTCTTCAGCTCCCGACAGTGATTGGTGTCGTGGCCATTCGCGCGATGAAATTGACAGTAGCGATCGGTGCGGGATCCCAAAAATTCTCCTTCCTTCTTCGGGGGATACCTAGAGATACCCTGTCGCTCCATGACCGTTAACACCTCCGCCATAGAGCTGTTGAGAGGAATGTCATGATCCTCCCGCCTGTCCTTCTTCGAGGAACGCCTATCATCCCTCCGATCAGAGCGACCTCGACCCCGACTGCTCTCGGCTTTATCCTTCGACTTGCGCTCGTCTAAGGGTTTGACCGACTGCTTTCCCTTATTCGACTTCGGGGGCTCAAGCTCTCCAGCGGCTATCTTCGACTCCTGGACATCGATTTGCCGCTTCACCCTCTTTTGCAGTGCCTCCATATTCCACACAGCCTTCTCAGCCACGCTGTGCATCAAGTCGGAACCGTAGGGGGCTGTTAGGTTCCGAATGAAGGTGCGGATGGTTTCACCCTCCGAAATCTCCTCGTCAATCTCCGCCACACTGGCAGTGTATCGCTGGTAATAGTGCGCCAACGACTCATCGGGCCTCTGTACCACCTGGGTCAGGGACCTCACACTCTTCAGCAGACGTCTGCGACCCTGGTACTGCTGAATGAAGCGGTCGTGCATATCAGCCCAGCAAGTGATGCAGCCTGGGGGCAGACTGAAGAACCAAGTCAGGGCTCTCTCACCAAGTGTGTTCGGGAACAGCGTACACACGATATCTTCATTCGGGGCTCTGCCCAGACCCGCCATAAGGTGCTTCTGGACATGACGAACCAGATCTCCCTCGCCATCATACTCCTTAATCGTGGGGATACCCAGCCCTGGCGGGGCAAGGGTGTCTATGAGTCGAGGAACGAAGGGATGGGTGGATCGATCCCTCAGCTCCGATACCAGCGGCTTCTGCTCTCCCATGCAGATGTTTACGATCTTCACCACCTGATCGGGGGTGATGGGACCATTAAGGGGAATGGTCCTATGCTGCACTGGTCCTGGCCCATCGACCACAAATCGTTCTGGTTGAGTGGACTCCCTACTCCTGCCCTGACTTCGAGGTTGAACCTCCCGCACATTCTGACTCTCTGCTGGCGGGGGCGCTTCTTCTTCTAGTGGGGGCATCTCCTCTTGCCTCCTCGCAGCCTCTCTCCGATCTAAGAGAGCCTCCACGGCTGCCAGAAACATCGGCATGGCTTCCGCCACAGCCCTCGTCAAGTCCGCAGCTGGAGGAGTCTCCTGCTCCCTATTCCCCTGGTGTTAAGCAACAGCATCTTCGGGACCGTCATTATGCCCCCCCTGTCTGGGAGACCTCAGCAGCAGGAAGATTCTGGTCCTCCTCATGTTCCGGTGGTGAATTCAAAGTCGTCGCAGCAGGATGACGGGAACCACCAGATTTTCCTTGTCTTCTTTGCTTGCCAGCCGCCATTGAACGAGTAGAAGGCATATCAGCTTTTTGTTACGTTCCCACAGACGGCGCCAATGTTGGATCACGGTGGAACTCCGGTACGATCTTTGACGGCGATCCTAGCTCCTTTGCTCCACGCAATCCTGCAAGAGGGGATAGACCGGGCGGTGACCCAGAATCCCTCTCCGATGCTTAAATGAGTATCTCGTATGGACTGGCAAGCAATAATCTCAAGTAACGTATCTCAAAACGTAGAGTGATCTGAGGTAACCTCTGCCCTTTTATAGGCGGAGAGGTACCTCAGTTACCTTTTGAACTGTTGGGGTGGTTAGCCCATATTCCGCGTATCTCGGGCACGATCCCACTTATCTAGGCCATGATCTCGCTTATCTCGGCCACGCCCCGCGTATCTCGGCCACGCTCCGCGTATCTTAGCCACGCTCCACGTATCTCGGCCACGCCCCGCGTATCTCGGCCTTAACCTCTGATAGCAAGTCCCGACTGATGGGTTCCGATGTAATCGTTAGCCCCGTTAACAGCCAATGGACGGCGAGTAGGTCCAGTGGGTCTCGTGAAAAGCCTGGAAGGCCCAGAGGCCCAGCACGAAGGGTCCCGACTTTAGCGGTCCCGATGTATGAGCTGAATGCTCCTGATGAGAAGCCTCTGAGTAGGCCCCGATATGCCTTAGTAAAGGCCCCGATGATAAAGCCCCGCAGAGGCTGGACCTGTCCCGTAGAGACTGAAGGTCCTGGGTGGTGATCTAGAATGAGACAACTCTGGAGTCTCCGACAGGAGTCGAGACTTGTGATCAGAGGATAAAGACCGAGAAACCCGCCTACTAGATAGAGTAGTGGGAGATGGTCAGAGATAGAGATAAAATCCCCCGAGATACGCAGGGCGTGCCCGAGATACGCGGAGTACGGGTAAGATACGCGGAGCGTGGGGCGAGATATACGGAATCCCGACCGAGATATGCGGAATCGTGGCGAGATACACGGAATCATGGGTAAAACTGCCAGGCGCAGTAACAGCTAACTGAGTAACTTCCCCTCCTATATAAAGGAGGAAGTTACCTCAGAAAACCATCATCTAATACGAACTTAGACTTTTGCTTACCACCCCATTGATAACCATACTAATTTAAGCATCGGAGAGGGATTCTGGGTCACCACCCAGGTCATCCCCTTTTGCAGGATTACGCGGAGCCCAGGAGTCCAAAGCTCTCCGTCAAGGACGTAACGGAGCTTCGCCCGTGATCCAACATTGGCGCCGTCTGTGGGAAACTTACAAAAAGTCAAGATAGTTTCTACCAGATCAATGGCCGGTGGTGGCAAGAAGAAGCAAGTTCAGGCTGGCAGTTCTCGTCCCGCAGGAACTGTGAATTCCCCGTTGCCGGAACGTGTTGCTGAACAAGGTGAGAACCCTGCTCTTTCCCAGACAGGGGGGCAGGGTGATGGCTATGAGTTCTCAGTCCGAGACACAGAGAGGAACAGGCAGGATGTCCCGCGTAGGGAGGAAGATGAGGCTCCCCCAAACCCGGTGGGCCATGGAGGAGAAGGAGTCCCGCGAAGGGAAGAAGGGTCGTCTTTGAACTCGGAGTTGGCCAAGGCAGTAGCAGACGCTATGCCCATGTTCTTGGCCGCCATGGAGGCCTTGCTGGACAAAAGAGAGGCCGCTAAGAGGGCGGAGGAGTTGCCTCCGCGAGAAGAATTACCACCACCCCCACCGAGGGTGGACCCAGAGGAACATGAGGTTCCGCCCAGGAGCAAGGGTAAGGAACCAGCACACCCGGAGAAGTTCGTGGTCGACGGCCCAGGTCCGGTGCAAAATAGGACCATTCCCCTGAATGGCCCCATCACCCCCGATCAGGTGGTGAAGATCGTTAGCATCTGCATGGGTGATCAGAAGCAGATGACATCGGAGTTAAGGGATCGGTCCAGCCATCCTTTCGTGCCGCGGCTAATCGATACCGTCGCCCCGCCTGGGCTAGGTATTCCGACCATCAAGGAGTACGATGGTGAGGGGGACCCAGTTCGTCATGTTCAGAGGCATGTCCAGGCCTGCATGGGTCGAACTTCGAACGATGACCTCATCTGTTCATTGTTCCCGATAACCCTGGGAGAAAGGGCCATGACTTGGTTCTTCAGCCTCCCGCCAGGATGCATCACGTGCTGGGCTGATATGCACGATCGCTTCATCAAGCAGTACCAAGGTCGGAGGCGTCTTCTGAAGAGTGTGAGGTCCTTCACCCAGGTGGTGCAGAGACCCGATGAATCGTTGGCATACTACTACCAACGGTTCACTGCTAGTGCTGCGGAGATTGATGAAGAAATCTCGGAGGGAGAAACAATCCGTACTTTCCTGCGGAACTTGAGCGCTCCGTACGGCTCCGATCTGATGCACAGCGTAGCCGCGAAGGCCGTGTGGAGTATGGAGGCCCTGCAAGCGAGGGTGAAACAGCAAATCGACGTCCATGAGTCGAAGATTGCTGCTGGAGAGCTCGATCCCCCGAAATCGGGGAGAGGAAAGCCATCGTCCAAGCTGTCGGATGATCGCAAAGGGAGCGACAAGTCGGAAGGAAGTAGGAACCGTGGTCGTCCCGATAAAAGAGAAGACAAGCGTCCTCCGAGGAAGGACAACCGAGAAGGTCGGGCTGTTCCCATCAATAGCTCGATGACCTCTGTGTTAGCTGTGATGGACAGACAGGGTCTCGCTCGATACCCCCCGAGGAAAGAAGGCGAATTCCTAGGAGGCCACCCTGACCGTTACTGTCGCTACCATCGAGCCAATGGCCACGACACCGAAAACTGTTGGGAGCTGAAGAAGGAAATTGAGAAGCTGATCCAGAAGGGGAAGTTAAAAGAGTTTGTCGGAAGGGGAAGATGTCGATCTCGCTCCAAAAGTCGGTCACGGTCCCGTTCCAAGTCCCGCGACCGATCCCCGAAGAAGAAAAAGATTGAGCAAGAAGCTTCAGGTTCAGGTGCCCGTAGGGGGAGGCGCGGAACTATCAATGTCATCCACGGAGGGATGGCAGCGGGAGGTGATACCTCTGCTTCTAGGGAGAACTACGCTTCCCGCATATCTGCCGCGGTGGTTCTAGGCAAAAGGTCCCGGTCGTGGACCCTGAAGGAGGAAATGGTAATTTCTTTCTCGGCGGAGGATTTAGTAGGGGTGGAGAGCCCTCACGACGACGCCTTGGTCGTGACCCTGGACGTGGACGGATTCGAGATGAAGCGGATCCTCATAGACGGAGGGAGTTCCTCCGATATTCTTTTCATGGACGCTCTGGAAGCCATGGGAAAGACGAAGAAGGACCTCACACAGGTGGACTTCCCGATGGTGGGATTCTCTGGTTCCACCTCTTACCCGTTGGGAATGATTACCTTACCGGTGGAGTTTGGTAGTGGCTGGAAGATGGAGAAGCGAAATGTAGATTTCGTTGTCGTGGAGTCTGCGGGGGCATACAACGCCATTATCGGGAGGACCACTATCAACCCTCTTATGGCAGTCGCCTCGACGGTCCACCAGAAGATGAAGTTCCCGACTGATAATGGGGTTGGAGAGGTCAAGGGTGACCAAGTGGCATCACGGAAATGCTACGTTAACGCCACCCGACGGAGAAGGAGGGAGGCCATGACTGTCCTTCAGACTGATGCCGATCCTCGAGAGGAGTATGGGCGTCCCGCCCCCATGGAGGATTTGAAGGAAGTTGAGATCGATGGGCCTCAGAGGAAGGTGAAGATCGGGTCTGCTCTGTCGGAGGAAAGAGCCAAAGAGTTGATCGAGCTCCTGAAGGAGTTTAAGGAGCTGTTTGCCTGGTCCCCGAGTGATATGCCAGGAATCAGCCCCGACGTGATAGTGCACGAGTTGAAGATAGACCCCGCGATCAAGCCTATCGCGCAGAGAAGGCGTCTGATGGGCGCGGACAAGAGGATCGCGATCCAACAAGAAGTGGGCAGACTGCTCGATGCGGGATTCATCAAGGAGCTTCGATTCCAGACTTGGGTGGCTAACCCAGTCCTGGTGCGAAAGAGTAACGGGAAGTGGCGGATGTGTGTCGATTTCCGTGACTTGAACAAGGCCTGCCCGAAGGATTGCTACCCGCTCCCGAGGATTGACCAGTTGGTGGATGCCACATCGGGACATGAGCTGCTGAGCTTCATGGATGCCTACTCCGGGTACAACCAGATCAAGATGGCGAAGGAGGATGCCCCCCATACAGCCTTCTATGCCGACAGTGACGTCTACCATTACGACGTGATGCCCTTCGGATTGATCAATGCCGGAGCAACTTACCAGCGGATGGTGAACAAGTTGTTCGGAGACATGCTGGGGAAAACCATGGAGGCGTATGTGGATGGCATGCTGGTGAAGTCCCGACAGGCAGGAGACCATGTCCAGAACTTGGCGGCGGCATTTGAGCGGATGAAGTTCCATCAGGTTCGGCTGAACCCCGACAAATGTGCTTTTGGGGTGAACTCGGGGAAGTTCCTAGGGTTCATGGTGAGCCAGAGAGGAATCGAGGTGAACCCCGAGAAACTGCGGCAATCGAGGAGATGCAGTCCCCGAAGACTCATCGGGAGGTCCAGGTGCTGAATGGCCGGTTGGCCGCGATGAATCGCTTCCTATCCAAGGCGAGTGACCGAGCCATGCCATTTTTTGATGTGCTGAGGGCCCACAAGAAGTTCGAATGGACCGACAAGTGCGAGGAGGCATTCCAAGCACTCAAGCAACACCTCCGCACCCTTCCGCCGTTGGCGAAACCAGTTCCAGGCGAGCCGCTTTATCTCTATTTGGCTGTTTCTAATGTGGCTGTTAGTTCTGTTTTGATTAAAATTGTCAAGGGCAACCAAGTGCCTGTCTATTATGTAAGCAAGGCGTTTGCCAAGTCTGAAATAAACTATCCCGCTATTGAGAAGTATCTCTTCGCGTTGATTATTGCCGCTCGAAAGCTACGGCCTTACTTCCATGCCCATGAAGTCACAGTATTGACTAATCAGCCCCTGAAACACTTTTTGAACCGACCGGAGGCGTCGGGGAGATTAGTAAAATGGGCCATCGAGCTGACGGAGTTCCGTATTCATTTCGCTCCGAGAACCGCTATTAAGGGCCAGGCATTGGCAGATTTTATAGCTGAGTCTACGGCACCCGATCTGGAAGTAACGGGTCCCGCAGAGGGGGCAACCATGGAAGAAGTCCCGACAATAGAACAACAGTCAGAACAGCCAAATGAGGAGAACACCTGGGAGATGTACACTGATGGTTCATCGAGTGTAGAAGGCTCGGGGGCAGGATTCGTATTGATACCGCCCGGCGGAGGCGAGCCCCTACGATATACCTTGGCGTTGACGTTCAAAGCCACCAACAACGAAGCGGAGTATGAGGCTCTCATCACAGGCCTCAAGATTGCCAAGGGTACGGGGGTCGAACATTTAAAGGTGAAGTGCGATGCCAGCTTGGTTGTAAACCAAGTCCAGGGGAGCTATGAAGCCAAGAGCCCGACAATGAAGAAGTATTTGCACGAGGTGCAGACTTTGAAGGGAAGCTTCAAAAGCTTTGATATCGAGGCGATCCCGAGGGAAGAAAACGAGGAAACAGATGCCTTAAGCAAGTTCGCTTTAGGAGTGGCCCCCGGGGAGAATCGGAAGGTGCATTTCCTAGAAAAGATGATTCTCTCAAACATTGATCCGGTAGAGATCTGTGCTATTGAGACAGGATCGGAGGAAGAAGAGAAGCCCACTTGGATGACCCCGATGGTCACGTACCTGACTACGGGGGTACTCCCTGATGACAAAGTGGCAGCTGTCAGATTGCGTCGGATTGCGGACAACTACGCGATGGTGGACAACCAGTTATACAAAAAAGGGTACGTAAAACCTTTCTTAAAATGCGTAGCAGAACCTGACACGAATCGGATCCTGAGGGAGCTACACGAGGGAGTCGCGGCCTGTCATGAAGGGGCCCGATCTCTAGTGAGGAAGGCATTGAACTTACGCTACTATTGGCCCTCGATGAATAAAGAAGCGACCGCGATGGTCCGATCCTGTGATGCATGCCAGAGGTACGCGCTAAATATCGTGGCTCCCGCCGCGGACTTAATGCCCATCAGGAGTGCATGGCCCTTCGCGCAATGGGGGATTGACTTGGTGGGACCTCTTCCCCAAGCGAAAGGTCAGTGCAAGTATTTACTCGTGGCTATCGACTACTTTTCAAAGTGGATAGAGGCTAAAGCATTGGCTAGAACGACGGGGCAGCAGATCCTCAAGTTCCTTCAAACTCAGATCATATCCCGGTACGGGGTTCCTCGAGTGTTGATCAGCGACAACGGCCCTCCGTTCAATGGGGCTCAGCTGAAGGAGTACCTGGAAGAATTAAACATTGAGCATCGGACCGCTTCAGTCCGCCACGCTCAGACCAATGGCCAAGTAGAATCAGCCAACAAGATCGTGATGGATGGCTTGAAGAAGAGAGTCTATACCTTGCAAGGCCATTGGCTGGATGAGCTCGAGAACGTGCTGTGGGCTGTGAGAACAACACCCAAGCAATCAACAGGAGAAACTCCGTTTGGCCTGGTCTATGGCACGGAGGCAGTCGCTCCCGTGGAAATAGCGGTGGCGTCCCATCGCGCGAAATATTACGAGCCTCTGACAAACGAGGAAATGAGACGTCTGGACCTAGACCTACTCGAGGAAAAGAGGTGGAAGGCTGATGAAGCCCAGGCCCGGATGCGTCTGGCAACAGCCCGATATTACAATCGGCGTGTCAGGTCCCGACAATTCTTCGTGAGAGAACTTGTCTGGCGGAGGAACGAGTTCGTTCATCAAGATCGGATCAACAAGCTATCGCCAAAATGGGAGGGACCTTACAAGATCGTAGGGATGCCAGCACCCAATGCATACAGGCTAGAGGACCTTAATGGCAAGACGTTGAAGCATTCCTTCAGTGGCGAACACTTGAAGAAGTATCATGTTTGATATTAAGCCGCCGTGAAGGGCGCAAATTGTCTATCAATAAGATCCGATGTAAGCCTATTTTGAGTTATTTATGAATAAAAGAAGTTGCTTCCGATCAAATTACTTTTAGATTTATTCTAAACTGTTAGTAAGACGTCCTGAAGGACGCGACAAAAGCCTTCCGAGGTACGATAAAAGCCTTCTGAGGTATGCGTAAGTCGTCTATATGATGCGGCCAAAAGCCTTAACGGGTATGGACAAAAGCCCTACGGGGTACACGTAAGTCGTCTATATGATGCAACCAAAAGCCTAGGTACGAAAAGGCCCTGATGGGTCCGCGTAAGTCGTCTATATGATGCGGCCAAAAGCCTTAACGGGTACGGAAAAGCCTTAACAGGTCCGCGTAAGTCGTCTATATGATGCGGCAAAAAGCCTTAAAGGGTACGATTAAGTCGTCCGGTAGAGACGCAGTAAAAGCCCTAAGGGGTGCGAAAATGGCCTTGAAAGGCAGGGACGAGAAACCTTAAGTGGTGAAGTCTCGATTTTGGACGAGAAACCTTAAATGGTGAAGTCCCGATTTTGGACGAGAAGCCTTAAGTGGTGAAGTCCCGATTTTGGACGAGAAGCCTTAAGTGGTGAAGTCCCGATTTTGGACGAGAAACCTTAAGTGGTAAAGTCCCGATTGAACGAGAAACCTTAAATGGTGAAGTCCCGAGTCAAGCGTCGGAAGGACGTATGGAGTCATCTCAAATGGTGCATCGGAACGTTCTGAGTAACGAATTTAAAGCCGCTTTGAATAAGTGCAAACGAGTATCGGGGCCAAAACAGATGAAAAGAAACTACTTATATAAAGGCTCGAAGGCCAAAGGAGTCCGATACAAAGGATAAAGAAGACAAGGAGAAAAATTACAAGGACTAAAAATACAGAGCGTTAAGCTTGGTCCTTATTGGCGGCATCAACAGGAGTTGGGTCCGCGGAGTTGGTGGCAGAAGGCTCCACAGGGTCAGCCGTTGGAGGAATGGCTATTGGAATCATGGGATCGAGGAGTTTCCGATGAAGAAGCAGCCCCTCTTCACTCTGAACTTGTGGTATGCATTTCCGGCCTTGAGCATCGGCCTCTTTGGTGGAAATGATACATCCTTCCCGGAGAGCTGCATCATAAGCAGTGCTGAAAATTTCGTTCAGAACATAGTCGAAGTTGAAAGGCTTCCTTCCCTCGAAACTAGATCCACTACCTGAAATCAGCCATTGAAAGGAATGTTAGGAAAACTACAATCAAGCTAAGTAAAGATGAAGGCAAACAATAGAGAAGGAAACCTTACCAGACATGGTAAAGTCTTGAATCACTTGAAGAGCAAAAGACACAGGGAGAAGAAACTTCGAGTTCAAAAATGGATGCACTTCCAAAAATGGAGACAGTGAAGAAGAATAGTGCCAGGGTCTTAGCTTTTATAAGCAAAAAGGCAGCTGAGGGAACTCAATCTTGACCGTTGAAGACAAAACGACTTGATCTCGATGGTTGAAATTGTGGAGACGGTACGGAAGAGACAGCTGGATGGGCACGATCTGTACCGTTGAAGAGGAAACGACACGATCTTAATCGCCGAGATCATAGGTACGGAAGGGACGTGCGTGACGTCACGGCTGCTTTTTCAGAAAACAACAGTCACGCCGGTTTAAACGTCGTTTCCTTATCCCTAGGCATTTAATGCTGCGATAACCGAGGAGCCTCCTCGGATTTGGCAACTGCCCATGGGGCCTGGTGGGCCCAAGGTAATCATGAGTAAGAGACTCTGTTATACAACAATCACATGCAAGGCAAAAGCCTCCAACGGTGGTATCAGAAGGTATGAAGATAAAAACCGCCGACGGTGGTATCGGAAGGTATGAAAACAAAGGCCTCCGACGGTGGTATTGGAAGGTACAAAAACAAAAACCTCCAACAACGAGGTCGGAAGAGCTGAATTAAAAGACATGACGAACTGAAAGTCCCCCATGTCTTGGGGGCAAATGATGGGTTCCGATGTAATCGTTAGCCCCGTTAACAGCCAATGGACGGCGAGTAGGTCCAGTGGGTCTCGTGAAAAGCCTGGAAGGCCCAGAGGCCCAGCACGAAGGGTCCCGACTTTAGCGGTCCCGATGTATGAGCTGAATGCTCCTGATGAGAAGCCTCTGAGTAGGCCCCGATATGCCTTAGTAAAGGCCCCGATGATAAAGCCCCGCAGAGGCTGGACCTGTCCCATAGAGACTGAAGGTCCTGGGTGGTGATCTAGAATGAGACAACTCTGGAGTCTCCGACAGGAGTCGGGACTTGTGATCAGAGGATAAAGACAGAGAAACCCGCCTACTAGATAGAGTAGTGGGAGATGGTCAGAGATAGAGATAAAATCCCCCGAGATACGCAGGGCGTGCCCGAGATACGCGGAGTACGGGTAAGATACGCGGAGCGTGGGGCGAGATATACGGAATCCCGACCGAGATATGCGGAATCGTGGCGAGATACACGGAATCATGGGTAAAACTGCCAGGCGCAGTAACAGGTAACTGAGTAACTTCCCCTCCTATATAAAGGAGGAAGTTACCTCAGAAAACCATCATCTAATACGAACTTAGACTTTTGCTTACCACCCCATTGATCACCATACTCATTTAAGCATCGGAGAGGGATTCTGGGTCACCACCCAGGTCATCCCCTTTTGCAGGATTACGCGGAGCCCAGGAGTCCAAAGCTCTCCGTCAAGGACGTAACGGAGCTTCGCCCGTGATCCAACACCGACCAATATCGGGGACTCCAGAGTTATCTCATTGTGTCACCGCTCGGGGCCCCTCGTCATCGTGACAGGGCCAATCATTCTCAGGGATTCGTCATCGGGGCCTACTTAAAGGCTTCTCATCGGGAGCTTCTAGCTCACCTATCGGGACCGA
Organism: Clarkia xantiana subsp. parviflora; assembly: GCA_036873135.1. NCBI lineage: Eukaryota > Viridiplantae > Streptophyta > Magnoliopsida > Myrtales > Onagraceae > Clarkia > Clarkia xantiana. The sequence goes on along the minus strand of JAPTYO010000012.1, from coordinate 8,216,007 downwards.
CTCTGTCGGGACCTTTCATCATCGGGACTCCCTCTGTCGGGACGCTTCACCTTGGTCTTCTTGACCTCCATTTTAGGGCCCATTGGGCCTATTCGCCGTTTCCTCGCCGTTAAAGGGCCTAACGGCCATAGCGGAACCCATCAGATGGCATGGACGCCCGAGTCCCAAAAGCAAGTGTTTCTAAACAAACATGCATGATAAGCATAGAAGGGGCGACTATCTACAAGTGTGATAAAGGTAGTCAGTACATTAATCAAGAGCGGCAACATCGTCGCCGCCATCATCACACAAGGGAGTAGTATCCACAGCTCTACTTGAGAGATTCGAAGGAGAAGCACCCTTCCCTTCGCTAGGAGGGGTAGAATCCTCACCAAAGATCGCTGATATGTGTGCGGAAACAAATCTGGAAAAATTTCCAAGCTCACTGAAATCAAATTGGGGGTCGATATCATATATTTTCGCAGCAAGATCCTCACCATAGGTCTCAGTGATGACCTGACACTTCGCCTTAACATCCTCATTGGACTCGGAAGATGCCTTATATTGAATGATACTACGAGAAGCCGCCTCGTCAGTGTTCTTCGCAAGCGCCTACGTCAAGTGCTCACGTACATCTATGGCCCCCTATTCCTTCTCCTTCCGAAGTCAGCTGACCTTGGATTCAAGAGATGCAATGTGACCCTGATAGACAAGCTCGGAGGAGTCAAAAGTGTAAGCCTTCTCCTTCAAAACACATGTCGTCTCTCTTAGTTGCTCAAACTCAGTCCTCTTGATATCGACCTTCTCGGTCAACGTGACTATGAAGAAGCCCAGGTTAACCGCATCATTGACAACCTGAAAATGATAGGCACGTGTTAGACAGTGAAAGTCTAACAATGAAAATACAATAGAGATCTATACTCACAGGGGCAAATCGAGATAGGGCTCCGCTAGCAAACTAAAACCCGGTCAAGGCAGAGTCAGGTAACGCCCTACGATCGTCGGGGGAAACAATAGCATTCATCATGCGAACACCGATCTCCGGGGTCACCAAGGAGGATTATTGACCAAAATGGTAGCTTCTGGTGGAAGCGAAAGGCACCTAAGCGGAAGAGACAATGTCACCACTGAGAGGCCGCATCAAGACCTCTCGGGAAATTATGTGGTGTCGGATGCGCGCTGTGTATCAATAAGAAAGCAGTGTATAACATCAAGATAAGCATACAAGTAAGAAGAATGCGCAACTTCAAAGTACGCCTTAGGACCAAGTCCGAAAAGCCTGTATATGCTGTCATCATATGAAGCGATCTCTCTTATAAGAGCATGAGCATTACCCCGGCTGACAACAACGTTAGCGTCAGTGGCTGCAGCGTCAGGGCCAGTGGCTGCAGCGTCAGTGTCAGTAGCTACAGCGTCAGCGTCAGCGAATGCAGCATCAGCGACAGCAGCATCAGTGGCTGCAGCGTTAGCGGCTGCAGGTACTGCGTCAGCGGCTGCAACATCAGTAGCATCAGTGTCAGCGGCTGCTGTGTCAGTGACTGTAGTGTCAACACCAGCAGCTGCAGGTGCAACATTAGCAGATACAGGATCAACATCCCCTTTCCTTTTGTCACGGGGAGGAGTTGGCACCGGATCATCAAGATCAATCACTTTTCTCTTTCGGTTAGAGGAACTTCGAGAACCTCCAACCATAGTGACAGGCCTCTTGACAGACACATGGCTAGTGACCTTGTCAGCAGTGACACTGCGCCATGAAAAAAGCAAAGCAGACATATGAGAACAACTACATCATGAAGTAGGCAACTATCATAACAATAAGGTAAACATGCATACCTGCAGCCTTAGACACCTTGGAAGACTTAAATGCTTTTTGAACAACAAAAGGAGGAGCTACCTCCCTACCTCTCCCAGCGTCACCCAGGGAGGAGCGATCCACTTGTGACCGTGATTTCTCATCAGCAAACAAACCTACAAGGAGGACCATCTTAATACCACTAACACCAATCGACCAAGTAACTTGATATCCCTCGACAAAGAGGTAACAACTCTTCCACTGGTTCCTAGACCGATCAACAGGGAGAACAAAGCGGTAATAACCCCGACACCGACACAGTTTCGTGAGAACATTCTCAATCCTCGTCGAGTCCGATGTCAAGTAACGATCAGGAAACATAACAACAGGGTCTTTAGATGAAGAAGATTCGCATGTCATAACGACAACAATATGAAGAATGAAAATACAATCTCACGTCCGCGCCAACGACTGACGTCTCAACAAGCATGTAGAGTGAATAGCCTACAATATGAATAGAAGGCTTATATGAAGATCTCTAATAATCAACGTCATATATATGATAAGTGACTATTACGCCTACTTCGGGGGAAACGCTGCGGACGCGCACTGAAAAGTGCGATAGAGGTAAGGGTTCACACCCTATATCTATAATCGTAATGATGCCAACTCCAGGGTTCAACATAATGAATAAGCGCTGCAAAGCATGACAGACAAAAGGGTCAACACCCTATGTCCATGACAGTGACAATACCTGGTATAGAGGTAACATAAGGAAAGCACAATACAAGATGAGACTGACATAAGGGCAGACACCCTATGTCCATGACGACGACAATGCCCACCTAGGGGGCAACATCAGGGACATATGCCATGAAGTGCAATAGACACAAGGGTCAGTACCCAACGTCTATAATGACTAAGTACGTCTACTACGAAGGCAATGCGATGAATGAGCACTATAAAGCTGAATGGATGCAAGGGTAGATACCATACACCTATCATCAAGACGACACTTACTACGGAAGCAAGGCAACCAACGCTATAAGGTGAAACGGACACAAGGGTCGACACCTTATGTCCATAACAATGACAACGCCTACTTTGGGGGAAATATGATGAATCCACACTACAAGGTGTGATGAGCACAAGGGTCGACACCCTATGTCCATGACGACGACAACGCCATGATGAGCGACAGGCGCGAAGGTCAATACCCCACATCTATAATGATCAGCAAGCCTAATACGGGGGCAGCATGATGAATACAAGGGTTAACAACCTACACCCATAAAGGCGACAACCCACCTCGGGGGCAGTACGACAACATAAACGTTATAGTGCAGTGCAGGCGCAAATATCAACACCCCATACTTACATTGATTCTTACAACTACTTGATGAGCACAACGGCATGCGCATACTAGGCGACACACCTGATATAGGGGTCAGCACCCCACCTACAATACAACATTGATATCCACTTCAATTTCATATGGTACCAATGATAATGAGTATTACAATGCAATGGGTAACCCCCTAAGCATGTGATGATCACTACGCCTACCCTAGGGGGGCAATGCTACATCTATTGATATGATACATGGCAGACATGTAGGGAGACCCCCCATGTCTGACATAGTGATACGTGACAAAGCGTTAAGATTAACCCCCTACATCAGTTCTATGCAAATATGATGGCAAGGCAAGCATAGCATAGGAAGCCATCGCCGCGAGACCCAACACCTCACATCTAAGGTATTGACAAATCCACTTTGGGGCCAAATTTTTATATAATTGTTTTCAAGTGAGTACAGGTTACTACCATATTGATCAACATGATTATCAACCCGAACGGAAGCAATTACATTCCTACTCGACCGACATACGAAATTTTTGAAAAATCGAAAATTTTTAAAATCAGAAGGTAACCCCTTTCCGATTATATGCAATGATTCAATTATCCTTGGCTTAACCATATACTGCAAGTATTCTTCTCGCCTATGATTAAAGATAGGAAACGAGATGACGGAAATTTGGATTTCTAAAAGAGAGCTCGATGAGAAATCAAACCACTCAAGCACAATGGTTAACACCCTAAGCACATGATACATGCTCGACACGACGCGCAACGACGCAAGGGCCAACACCCCACATCCGAAATAGGGATGTTGTAAGTATTGACAAGTGCGCATTCACTTTCATCAACATCAATATTTTGTTACGTGATTAGGCATATTTTCATGATTTACATACAAGCATCCATACGCGTCACTACTACTGTGGTCAAACACTTAGTAATTTCCTCACCCATTACCATGTGTGCATCTTGGTGCATCTTGGTCAAACACAATAATCGACATTGCTAGGAAGATAGGATAAACACGACTCGACGATTAGGCCGCCAAGATCGAACTCCGGACGAGTTTGTTCCATACGGAGAAAGTAAATAAGAACGGATTTAATTTAGAGTTAAACAACGGTGTCAACTCTAAATTAATAATTAAAAAAAAAATTCCCATAATTATTAAAATCTTAATAAATCTGCATCCACCATTAGATCAGACTTTTACACCCGACATTGACAATACTGGCCTCAGTAATTTACTGGAAACGGTTCCAACCCATCGAGTACTGTCCTTTTCGGGGTCCACACCGCACGTGATCATAGCCGCCACGTATTTGCATATTGGTGAATTGTAATATTATTATTTTTATATTTATAATAAAAGAAGCAGATCACAGCCGTTGGATCTCCGATCAGAGCTCGACCAGCCAATCATCTTCTCCGAAATCAACACCACCTCTCCGGCACCGTAGACTGAAGTGTGTGCTTGCTTTATAAACTTTAAAGAACGCAAATTCTTGCAGACACGCCACAGACACCGTGCTTCCAAATTTTGGACTTTTGAATTCTGACTCGATTCTGAATTCGAATCCTTAGGTCCTTGAACTATCTCTTTCTGCGTGTCCTCTTGTGCTTTAGTGGCTCGGTTATTTACGCCGCTTTCTCTTTCTTCTTCTTCTTCAAAATTTGATATTTGCTTCAGTCAGATTTTGATTTTCCCAGCAGAGAGAGAGATCGAGAGAAATAGGGTTTTTTTCTTCTTCATTTCAAATCTTGATATTGCTTCACAAAGCTTTTGATTAACCTACCAGAGAGAGATGTTTGAAGATGAAGCTGCTGTGTTGCTTTTCTCAGAATTTAATTTCTGAGCCGTAAAGGTTGGTGCTTGTTGCTTTTTCAACTTGTTTCCTTAGATTTTTCAGTTTAATTTCTTGATATTCAGCTTCTCTTACATTGGGCCTTTCCTGCTTTCGCAGTGGTGGTGGTGGTTGAGGTTTCCTTCTTCTATCGATTACCCCATTTCTGAGTAATAACTGGGGATAGTCAAAATCAAATTGAGAGGTACAAATTCGTTTTTTTTTAATAATATTTTTTGAAATTATTATTTGCAGAGAGTTGGTGCAAATTGTTCATTTATAATACACTCCAATCCATAGAAATACACCTACTGCTGTGTTGAATGTTGAATGAGACTCCTACCTTCTCTTCTCTTCAAAGCAAAGCCCTCCTCTCCTTAGATTAGTGGCTAAATAAACTATGTACTACCCCTTTTAGATGGAAGTGTGTAATTGGGACTTCAACAAAGAATCCAACTTTGCAACAATGTCCCCATCCTCTTTTGCTCTAAAGCAAAGATACCTTCTTGATTCCCTTGTTTCCAACACTACCCTCCTCAAATACACTAAATTACATACCCTTCACTGTCAATTCGGGTACCCTTTAGAGTAATTACACAACTATTAAGTCTTGAAATGCTTATTCGCTTTGCTTTTAGTGTATATATATTGGAAAGTTAAAGGAAGGAGATGGTGACCGGTGGGGCATATTTAGGTAGCTCTGTATTTGTACTCATCAGCTAAGCAATTTGTTGATCACACAAGATTTTTGATGCCAACATATTGGCTGTTTCCTACTACATATCATAATCAAAATTGAGTCTTTGTATTAAATTAGTGAGTCGAAATTTCAACAACTCCACTGCCTCTGAATTTTCTACACAAATTCCACATTTTTCCCATCTGGGTCATCAAGATTTGATCAATTCCTGTCTTTCTTCCACCTCAGCTTGTCTGATCTCCAGTCAACCGAGCTCCAATCACCATGGGAGAAGAAGATGATGGCGATAAGGGAAGTGAAATCAAATCTGCGGAAGAATGGTTAAATCATGCTCAAGAGCTTGTTCCATTAGCTCTGGAGAAAGCCGAATCGGTAAAGAACAGGGGATTTTCGTCAAGGTGGAAGATGATCATTTCGAAGCTCGAGCAGATCCCGACTCACCTGTCCGACCTCTCAAGCCACCCTTGCTTCTCGAAGAATGCCTTGTGCAAGGAACAGCTCCAGGCAGTGTGCTCGACTTTGAAAGAATCGATTTTGTTGGCCGAAACATGTCTGGGAGGCAAGTACGAGGGGAAGTTAAAGATGCAAAGCGACCTCGACTCCTTGTCGGGGAAGTTTGTGTTGAATTTGAAAGACTGCGGTCTTTTGGTCAAGACTGGTGTTCTTGGAGAGGCAACCTTGCCATCTTCATCAGAGGAGGAGGCCGTGGGACCCAGCAATATCAGAGAGTTGCTCGCTCGGCTTCAGATCGGACACTTGGAAGCGAAACATCGAGCATTAGACAGCATAGTCGAGGTAATGAAGGAAGATGAGAAACTTGTATTGTCTTCTTTAGGGAGGAGCAACATCGCCGCCCTTGTCCAGTTACTAACCGCCACGTCACCGCGTATACGTGAAAAAACAGTTACGATAATATGTTGTCTTGCTGAATCGGGTTGTTGCGAGAGCTTTCTTGTCTCTGAAGGCGTCTTGCCTCCATTGGTACGGCTGCTGGAATCTGGAACTGCAGTTAGTAAAGAAAAGGCAACAATTTCGCTACAAACCCTGTCCATGGCCCACGACACGGCTCGAGCCATCGTGGGCCATGGTGGGGTTCGCCCCCTGATCGAGATCTGCCAAGCGGGCGACTCGATCTCACAGTCTGCAGCAGCTGGAACCTTAAAGAACATCTCGGCTGTCCCTGATGTAAGGCAGAGTCTTGCGGAGCAAGGAATCATTAAAACCATGATCGATGTGTTGGATAATGGGATTCTGCTCGGTTCAAGGGAATATGCAGCCGAATGTCTTCAGAATTTGACAGCTGGCAATGAGAATCTGAGGCGGGCTGTGGCTGCAGAAGGTGGGGCCCGAAGCCTATTGGGTTACCTAGACGGTCCTCTCCCTCAAGAATCAGCAGTCGGGGCATTGAGGAATTTAGTTGGGGTGGGACCCATCGATGATTTGGTCTCGGCCGGGTTTCTTCCTCGGTTGGTTCATGTTCTTAAATCGGGGTCGCTTGGTGCCCAAGAAGCCGCCACGTCAGCGATATGCCGCGCCTCAACCACATCTGAATTCAAGAAACTGATTGGGGATTCGGGCTGCATTCCTCTGCTCGTGAAATTGCTCGAAGCGAAATCGGGTCCCGCCAGAGAGGTTGCGGCCCAGGCGATCTCGATCCTCATGACGGTTCCTCAGAATTGCAGGGAGGTGAAGAAGGATGATAAGAGCGTGCCGAATCTAGTGCAGCTGCTCGATCCAGGCCCGCAAAACACAGGAAAGAAGTACGCTGTCTCGTGTTTATTGCATCTTTCTTCGAGCAAAAAGTGTAAGAAGTTGATGATTTCGTACGGTGCGATCGGGTATTTGAAGAAGCTTAGTGAACTGGACGTGCCCGGGGCGAAGAAACTGCTTGAACGGCTTGAGAAAGGGAAGTTTAAGAGTATGTTCAGTAGGAAATAGTGCAGAAAATGAACAAAAGACATTGGTACTATGATGTTTTGTACATTGTAGCTTCTTGTTTTCTGTTGTATGTATTAGTATGTCACATAATTATTCTGCAGAACACTAAAGTATCCAAATTGAGCTGCTGCTATTCAATAATGTCTTCTTTTCTGTTTGTGGAAATTTGCCGAAAGATTGAAGCATAGTGATATTTATAAATTTTATTATATCAGTATTTTCATCCTCGATGTATATAATACTCCTTTTGGTGGTGAAAATTGCATCTTTCTTGGACCATGTGGATTATGTTACAATTACTTAGAACAAAGATGCAAACATTAAAGATCTTCTATGTTAGGGATCATTTTGTAACATCTTCTTTAAAAAGGTTGTCTTTTTGTGATTCTAGAACATCTATTATGTACACATTTTAGCTAAAGAACTGTTTTCTTTTTAAGAAGCAAGTTCTGTAAACTTAAACTGTCTCTGTTTCACATAAACAAACTTGCTTTTATGCATCTAACTTAGATTAGAAAGAAGGAGTTGCAGAAAACGGAAGATTTCTTTCCTCTGCTTATACTATTATTTATTAATTATTATTATTATATCAAGAAAATGAAGACAGAGATAAATCTCAATATGGTTGGGAAGTGTGCAATTCAATCTCCAAACACATTTTACGGCGGATAAGGTCAATTAATGGAGTCATGGTTGAGCAAAATAAAACCAAATTTCCCATAAGCTGCATGGTGAAGACAAGATTTTTTGTTTTCCGATTTTTTTTATTTAAAAAGGGCAAAAAGGACATGCCTGCATTTCTCACACGCCCTTTTCCATTTCCAGTATTTAGAGTGAGGAGCTACAAGTCAAGGGCTCGAGTAAATAATCGTCATTTCAACTAAAAAGTGTGATAATCTTTTCCTGCTGTAATTTCCTTCTCCTCCCTTATAGTCTGTCTCACTTGAGGATCTGGGTGATTGGATTGAAGAACAAAAAATCTATTTTTCTCTTGTTTCCAGACATTTTCTGCTGTGGAATGAACCACACAAGTGTCTTGCTGAACAAGAGTTGCAATTTGTTTACTCAGAAGTTTGTGGTTTTCTTAATTCAGGTTCAGTTAGTAGAGAAAGATGAGTTCTTTGGATGTAGCTAGAACAGAGCTAGCTCTTGCTGTTCTTTATCTGAACAAGGCTGAAGCAAGGGACAAGATCTGCAGAGCAATTCAATATGGTTCCAAGTTCTTGAGCAATGGCCACCCAGGAACAGCTCAAAATGTAGACAAATCCACAAGCTTGGCGCGAAAGGTTTTCCGTCTCTTCAAGGTCAGACAGTAGTTACACTCCCTTCAACTATCTTCATGTTTTGAAACATGTCAACTTCTCAACTGTATATGACATGAAATTTGTAGTTCGTCAATGATCTCAATGCTCTAATTAGCCCGAGTCCTCAAGGAACACCTCTTGCTATTCTCTTGCTTGGAAAGGTACAATTTTGAATTCTGACAAGATGCTTAATTTCTGTTTCTTCCTTCTAAAATCTAATTTAGGTAAGTGATTAATTTGAATTTATTGTTCATTGCCAGACCAAGAATGCTTTGCTGTCTGCTTTCTTGTTCCTTGACCAAATTGTCTGGCTTGGTAGATCAGGCATCTACAAGGTACTACTGTCTTTCTCTCAATTTATCAGTTGATTATATGTCAAAAACAAGACCTGCATTTTTGTTTTTCTATTTAAATTCTTCAATTTTTTTCTCAGAACAAAGAACGTACCGACTACATTAGTCGAGTATCTCTTTTCTGTTGGATGAGTTCTTCGGTCTGCACTACCTTGGTCGAGGTACCTTACTCGCTCTTAAATACTTGTATTTGTAAAAGTTCACATTTTTCGATGATTTAACCCGAAAAAAACTAAACTAAACTAATTTCAACTATGGATCAGATTGGAGAGATAGGGAGGCTTTCTTCATCGATGAAGAAATTGGAAAAAGAACTCAAGGACAGCAACAAGTACCAAGTATGTTGTCACATTATTCTCTTCCAAATTGTCATTTTCTGGTAGAACATTTCAAGATCTGTATTTTTTTGTGTGTATGCGTGTTGCAGAATGAAGAATACAGTGCCAAGCTAAAGAAATCAAATGAGAGATCTCTTGCCCTAATTAAGTCAGGAATGGATATCGTGGTTGCAGTAGGACTGCTTCAGTTGGCGCCAAAGAAGGTTACTCCCCGAGTAACCGGAGCATTAGGCTTCACCACTTCCCTAATCTCCTGCTATCAGGTAATTAATCCTCAATAGCACCACTAATTTTGATTGATTTTGGATCGGATATTGTTCGATTGAGAAAATAATAATCCATATTATTGTGTATAATGCAGTTGCTTCCTTCACCACCCAAGTCCAAGATACAGTGAGGAGAAAATGGTCTGTGTCAAATAATAATTATCAGATCAATCTTGGTTGCAAAAACTAAGAAAGGAAGAAACATCAGCAACGATTTGAATTTTTTTTTTTTGCATCTCCATTTTCTGTACCTTGTAACTGTCCTCTATGTAGCTGAATTCATGGAAGAATAATAAACCAAAAAGGAAGCACAGATTTGTACTGTTATATGGCTGAAGTAAACTTCAGTTATAACAGATACTCAAAAACCGTCGCTATATATACACGAGCCAGTCTGGTTTGGTTTCCACTCTACATATATATATAGAGATAGATGAAATAAATGACCGACCTTTGCAGAGGAAAAGGCAAAGCATAAATAAACGAGAAGACATTTAACGAAGCTCTTCTTCATCGGAGTTCTCCTGCTCTGCTGCCGGTACCGGTGGTTCCTCAAAAACGATCTGGTTTCCTCGAATCATATGCAATAAGCGCTCCACTTCTCTCATCTGCATTTGCAACGAATCAGCCGAAAAAATGGTCAGGGCTTCTTCGATCAGTGCTTCTGTTTTCTTGTGAGGATAGTAGCTCTGGACCTTCAGAACGAACTTCCCAGGAGGTTCGAGGGGTTCAACTCCAAAAGAAGGTGATAATGGACGTCCCGAAACTTGAACATTCGCTATGCTGCAGAAATAACCCCAGCACAAAAAAATATTTGGTCAAAAATGGTTCTTCATTTTCACTTTGGCCAAAATATTGGTTCTTGATTATTGAATTGTCTGCATCAATTAACTAGAAAAAGTTTGTGTTTTTATGCCATATACTCAGAATTTGATCAAATGTGTATTTGTTTCTATCATTTTCCCATAGAATCAAAACACATTTGAGCCAAGTCCTTACCTTTAAAATTAATGGTAAGCAATGGAGGAGAAAAAGACACATACCATATATAGAACAATCCATCCAATTCTTGTGTCTGAACTCTGCCCAGAAGCTCAACAAGCAACATTCCACCTATACAGAGTACGGGCTCGGGAAGTTTGAACTTCTGTAGTTGATTATCCTGATGCAAAATGTTTTTTACATAGAAAGTTCGTTGTTTATATAAAATGTTGTGCTTGGAAAATTAAGAACCAGGAAAGACTAAGCAAGTGCATTTTTTTTTGGCTAGCAGCTCTTTTGCAGATAATTGACAAAGGAATTATGAAGACCATGAGACCACAAACTTAAACCAACCCAATCCCACAAATCAATGATCATAATAATGCAAATAATGCAAATTCAAAAGATATATATCATAATAATAATTTGAAAGTTCCAAATAGAAACATAAGGCAGAACTATTTACCTGCATCATTGGAAACTCTGGTGAAGTGTAAGTCCATTCAAACTTTTCATAAGCTGAATCATGATGTTCTTGATCCATTAGATCACCCTTCATCGAGGTCTTCTGATGACCCATACGAAACCGGACCCAATTGGCGGAGTAGATTGGGTGGCCAGTTTGGAAATAAGCTGAAAATGTTTTTTTATTATCCATATATGCAGCAATAATCAAATAAAGGAAAAGTACAGGCTCAGCTTCAGCACACACCTTTGAATGGTTTAATACCAATTTCAGTAACAACACATAAGTCGCCGGTGAGCCTATAAATCAGTGTCTCAGGAGCAGCATGGTTCTTATGTCCTTTACTAGACCAATAAGAAGCCATTCTTCCCACCCGATCCCTCACTTCTAAAGTATTATGAATTCCTTCCTCAGGGTAGTTGTCAGTGCTAGAAGCACTGATTGCCTCTGAGATGCATCCTCTATCTTCAATTGAAGAACAGCAATGAGCTAGAAATGCATAGACTCTGTGCTCCCTCTCCAAGTTTTCCAACCCCCCGAGGTTGGAGGGACCCACTTCGGAAGCTCTTATCTTGAGATTTCGAGGCTCAGTGACATGATCCACCCCAGATAGCTGTGGGAACATTCTCAAGCAAAGACCTTTGCATAGACTATTTTCAATTACTGCACAAATACTCAAAAACATCACCAAATTAACATTTTGAAGGACCAATTATGGATATAACAACAAAATCATCAACTTTTGGAGAACAAGGTTACTTTTTTCAATCCCTAATACTAGCAATTTGTGCAGTACTACCAAAATCTATCAAATTTTGAGCTGTATAATCATATAACCCAAGCCAAGCCAACACTTATTCAAGAGGAAATCACATGTCTAATTCGTAAATAGATCAAATTTTTCAATGGCTGATACACACTAATTTCCTTAACCAGGTAAATGAATTAGCAAAACCATATATCACCATAAGATGATGTGCCATTTGAGTTTAGAGCTTACCAAATCGACGCCATGACTGTGAGACACAGCTAGCACGGACAAGATCCGATGGTGAGTCTAAGCAGGTCAGGATCTTGAAGGTCATGTCTTCCTCAAGCAAGCGTATAAAATCGGAGGAAGTAACCATTTTGAGTAGCTGAAGCTCTTTATGAGCAGAACCTTCTTTCGAAGTCTCACAAGTCACCCTAAAAAAACCAACGAGCAAGGGTTGATAATAATACTAAGGCATCAAATTGAACATGTTCAGAAATAGAGAAATTCAACTAAGCAACCAGATTTCAGCCAGTCCCTTCACTGCAAACCTGCAACTTTATTTATATATTTTTGCAAAACGAGAAAATTTCGACCCCAATATTTTTTTTTTTTTTTGCAAAACCATTAATTCCACTATCATCGCACCTTATGGTGTGGTCAATCGGAAATTTCCACAATGCATGGAGTATTGACAAATGAAGAATCTATGAAGACGAAATTAGCATTCTCAAGGAGAACTATTTATTGAAGAAAAAACTCAAACAAGAGGAGAATCAAAATCGAAACTCTAGGAACCAAAGCCACAAAAAACTCACCTTGGATTGCCGAAAGCAAGAATTTCACCAATGCCAACCCCTAGAGAATGAGAAAGAACACGAAAGACAGGAATAGCACGAATGGCACGCTGTTAACTCAGACAATACAATAAACAATTGTATTACACCAAAAAAATCAAAATCCTCAATTCTATTATGTTTATTATAAGTTTATTATTATTATTATTATTACGTTTATATAATATTTTAGGGTTATGTTAACTTTCCTCTAATCCCTCTATATACCACCCTGACTGGAGAAATTATTGTTTGGCTCGGCTTTACCACGTGTATATTGAGCTGTTACCCCTCACCCAATAATATCGTGACATATGTTCATTTACCTTTTTTTTTTAATTTCTGATGAGTAGTGACTTACTTTCCCTCTCTCTTACTTTTTATTTTTATATATATTGGAAAATAATCCAATTATTCTCGGACCTCACTTATCAGCTCAGTGAACCAGCAGCTATCCGACATGATGTGATGTGCGCAGATGAAAGAGGTAGACACATGCAATAAAGCATGTCGGCTGCATTACTTGGTGAGACTCTAAGCTTATTTGGCAAACCATTCATATCCTTCTAGCCACATGTCTTCCTTGTGAAGGGCCGAAAATATCAAAGTATTTGGGCTGTGACAAAAAAGAACAATGGCCGAAAAATCATAGCATGTGAGATGGGCCTTACATTGATATTTATATATGCTTTGTTTTTGTTTTTTTTTTGCCTAGAATCTATCTATATATTATACTAATTCTAGATTAACCTAACTTAGAAGCTGCCATGTGTCTAATCTATGTATATCTATCCTGATTATCTTTACCTAATTGCTTGCCACGTATCAATTTTTATCTGGCCCGAGCTTATTCATTACTTAAAACGCACACTTGTGAGTGTAAACGACAATGCGTTCCACTATCAAAATGTCTCAAAAGGTAAATAAAACGACGCCACTCAACTTAAGAACTGTACACATCTAAAAACGACAGCGCTTTAAACATTCTTTATTCTAATACTGATTGTCTCTGCTCGAGAATCACTCTGAGCAAGACACGTCAGCTCCAAAAACGATGCACCTCCGATCTGCAACAACGACCCAAAAACGACGCCGCACTGAACAAAAAAAAAATACTTCAGAGCTGTTACCAAAATAATTAACTCATAAATAAACCAATTATATGAGAAATGAATTTAACGGCAGAAAGCATTTGCAGCAACTGGATTCTTTTTGTTGAAGAAGAAACGCCAAAGTAACTGTCGAAGACGAAGAGAAGCAGCGGTAAATTATTTCCTATATATATGAGCCTAATCAGAACATGCAGTAACCTGTGCAAACAAACACAATAATTGCTTTCTTGAACAGACCTGTGGAAATTACACAATTTTCCATTCTTCAAACGCCATTTGAATAAATGCTGCAACTGGATCTGGAGATTTGGTTCTTTCTTCAATCTTAAGCCCTCCTCGGAGTAGAAAAGCTACATGACTATGAAAAGGGCGTCCTGAAAGAGGAAGCAAAAAGATGAGACGCAGATCTGAGAGATCCAAATCGAACAATTACCTCGGATTTGATCAGATTTTGCTCAACCTGAATAGATCTGAAAGCTCGAATGGAGCCCATAGACCAAAGATCTCATTCCATCATCTGGAGCAAAGACATGTCCGGATTCGAGCATTAAAATTCCATCGACAAACTTCCTGAATGGAGTTGTGTCTAGCTCTGAAGCATCAGTACCCTCCCTAACAGCCGTTGCGTACAAATCGCAGCTCATGTCCTATATCCTAAGGCTCTTCTCACATCCAGCCCAGAATTTCCTCTTTCGAATCTCTTCTGTGACAGAGAGGGATAATGTTGAATATGCATGGGTTAATTGTTGCCAGGATCTGAAACTTTCGCAATGACTGCTGCTTCTTAGTCGAAAAAATTGCTAGAGAAGTCTCACCATCCAATCGCTGGAGAAATCTCACCATCCACAGATGACTAACTAAATGAGATGATTGATCAATCATTTGGCCCAAAAAAATGATTGATCGATCGAAGACGACATCAATCGATAGACTGACGGAGCTAATTTATGTCTTGAATGAGGAGAAAATCACAAACGTAGAAGGGGTGGACCGGCGGTGGGAGAATGAATTGGGGTAGAGAATATTTGGGAAAGAAATGATTACGGATCAGGTTCAGTAAAGATTTTTGGATAGTTTATAAAACAAAAAGGCTTTTCGAGGAAGCTTCGTGAATACACCCACCACCGTTCGCATTTTCCTACAGGTTAAGCTTATAATAGTTGGGCTAAAAATTTGTTTTGAAATACTTGGGCCCATATTTGGGCTGAGCTTTAATCTACACTTTGATATTGCAAAAATGATACGTAACAAATATGTTATTATTATTTTGGTAAAGAATATGGACTTATGGAGAGTTGTGTTAACATGGCTGCGGCCTAAAGCAGAAATAAATATTGTTTTCCTTCCCAAAAACAGTTATAAATATTTATGGGTTAAGAACACAATAGGGGTCTGAATGTTTGCCCATGTTGCCAAAAGGGGTCTGAATTGAAAAAACATATTATTAAGGGCATGAATTATGAGTTTTGTGTTTTTTCAAGTCTCCGTCCAAATTTTCTGTTAAATCTAACAAAACCACGTGAAAAAACAAAAATACCCTTTTGTAATTATTATACAATTTATCAATTTAATTAATAAAATGTGAAATGTCTAAAATACCCCTACACACTAATTATGCCCTTAAGGCCACCACGCTCCGGCCACCGCCCGGTGACCACCACCGGCCTCCGGCGACCACCACCGACCTCCGGCGACGACCGAAAAGCTCTGATCGGAGCTCCGATCGGAGCTTTTCGGTCGTCGTCGGAGGTCGGTGGTGGTCGTCGGAGGCCGGTGGTGGTCGCCGGAGGTCGGTGGTGGTCGCCGGAGGCCGGTGGTGGTCGCCGGAGTCGGGGTGGTGGTGGTCGCCGGAGCTGTGGTGGCTTAAAGGGTATTTTCGTCATTTTAGGTCAAACATATGAAAGACACACTTTGGTCAAAGGGCATTTTCGGGTTTTCAAATTATTTTTGGTCACATGCCAAGCATGTGACCACTTTCCGTCACTTTTAACAGAAAAAATAGACGGAGACCTCACTTATACACAAAACTCAAAATTCAGGCCCTAAATAATACGTTTTTTCAATTCAGACCCCTTTTAGCAACATGGGCAAACATTCAGGCTCCTATTGTGTTCTTAACCCAATATTTATTCAGTATATCAGTAAATTATGGATACTATATAAATCCCATCGGGGCTAGAGTATGGGAATTATAAATATATCAAGTGTGTTTGGTATAGATATCTTACAATTTGGGTTTAATGTTGAATCTCCAGCTTGGAGGATATACCATTCTCCGGTGTAAACCGACTGTGTAGGTTTGTTTAAACACAAGAAGGTGCTTAATTAGGAGGAGAATTATTTGTTGACATGCACAGATAGGTGCCAAGGAAGTAACTACTACTTCCTCTACTTTTGAGAAATTACTATACTACTTTGATTGTCCGAGCATCATAAATGAGGTTATCGGAATTAAAGTTCAGATAACCATGAGAAGTAGATATAGATAGTTAATATGTAAAATAGTATATGTATATATACTTTTAATATTTAATTTCTACTAAGTTCAAGTTTAACTTAATTTCATTCGAGTTTGCAGAATACATTTATACAATAAAAGTTTAACTTAATTTCATTCGAGTTTGAAGAATACATACAATAAATTATTAACTTATTGATTATAGATAAATATCATATCACATCACCTCGCGCTGAATGCGGGAAAGTACCTAAATCATTGGAGATGGAATGAAATCAATTATCGAATGTGTTTAAGATTAGGTATGAAGACAATATTTGTAAAAATGACATTCAAAATAGGGTCATTATTTAGAGATGAAATAGGGTTCATCGTGCCATTTTTAGTATTTTATTAGAATATTATTATCTAAATATATTTTTAAACATCAACAAGGTCACCTCGCGCTGTGCGCGGGGAAAGCACCTAGTATATTTATACTTAGACGTTGCAAAATTAATTAGATTAGTCATGTTCTAACAATTTTAATTCTTCTGATAAAAAAAATTAATTATGTTATAATCAATATATTATATCATCAATATATTTTATTATTTTATTTATTTAATTAATGTTAATTATCATAATATATATGTTGTATAGTTTTTCTTTTTTAACTAACGTGAAATCCCTATAAAAATAACTATGATATACGAGAATAAAATCATCATTAATTTCTATCTTCTTTTACTTACCTAGTTTCACACTAAATTCAATATTTGACATTTTCTTATTTTGCCAAAATAAACCATTTTTGAAATCTAGACACGAAATTAACCATTGTTTTTTCAAACTTAAAATTGGTCAAACCGTCTCAATTACAAAATTGGATCTTAGAGTGTAAAAGAGTTTTATCCTAGAATGTTGGCAAAAAAAAATTGATCCAAGAATATATATATAGAATATCTACAAAATTATGTAAAATAAATGGTACAATTGTGAAAATATATATTTGAGTTCATAAATACATCATCAAAAGGAATTTAATTTTTTTGAATAAAAAAATTGACAATAACACATGGTAACACCAACAATTATGATGTTTAAAATCAATTTTAGAGATCGGCCCCAAAAGCGCTACATCATTAATAAATTATATTATATAATTTTAATCATTGTAAGTGTATTTTTCTGTTTTTACTATTATATTATCTTTTTTTTATTAATACTATTATATTATCTAGTAATTAAAAAGTCATACTTTTTATAGGATGTTCTTATTTATAAATGTATTATTTCACGTGAATTTATATGTAAAAATATTTTGAAATATAACATATGATACCATATATTTCAAACGTACTTACACATATCGCCTGAAAGTTAAATTCGATGATGGTTACATCATTAGGATTATAATTTAATTACTTGTCTACTACAATTTTTTTTTGCTAAGTTTGAATTTCTTTTAGGTCAGGGAAAAAAAAAATATACCATTTTAATTTATGCTTTAGGTGCTTATAATTTAAAAGTTAGTTATAGAAAAGTTGAGAATATTAGGGACATTAATTTGTTTGGCCAAAATCATTTTTTTTTATTAGTTATATGCATGTTAATAATCAAATAGCTAATCTGGCCAAAAAAAATCAAATAGATAATATATTATATGGTTAATATTACAGCTCTTTTAGCAGTATTATGTGTAATTAACATTGTCAATAACATAAAATATGGCCTGCGATTTAGTTAGTTATTATTATAAGGGTTAACATGTCTTTTGGTCCATGATGTTTGACGATTTTTGAGTTTTGGTCTATGATATTTATTTTTGCCTAGTTTTTGTCTCATATGTTTGCATGTTTTTCTAGTTTTGGTCTTTCCGTTACTTTCCGTCAATACTCTCCGTTAAGTAACATGTGCTAGCCCAGGGCCCAGGCGACCCAGGCGACCCCAACTGGGGTCGGAACCAGTCTTGGGCTGGCCCAGGGCTAGGTCAATTGGACTTAGTCCAATTTTTCCCAAATTGGACCTAGTTGTCTAATTTTGGGTCAATTTTAAAACTTTAGGACTAAATTGAACGAAAAAAAATTAGGGAAGTATTAGAGGGACTAAGTTTAACAAAATCAAAAGTTTAGGGTGGATCACGTGACTTGCACGTGTTACTTAACGGAAAATATTGACGGAATGTAACGGAAATACCAAAACTAGAAAAATATGCAAACATATGAGATACAAACTTAGTAAAAACAAACATCATGGACCAAAACCCAAAAGTCGTCAAATATCATGGACTTAAAAGACCCGTTAACTCTTATTATAAAGGATATATGAATATTATCTTTTGTAATACTGTTACTATATTTTTATACATTTTAAACAAGATAATTGCCGATTTCACTATGTTTTATTATCTAACTAGACTAAGAAAAATTATATTTATTTTTACAATAGATTTGTGAACCTGGACATTTTCACAAATGAAGGAAAATTATGGGGATAATTCATACAGATCAAACATAGGCACATATTAGGTAAAATAATTATGCAGCTAGAAGGGTATATTTTTGCGATCCGATGCCCATGACTTTTACGAGGGAGTTCACGATCTGCCGGATGGTGTCTCACGATAACTCTGATTAAGGAGCAATTCGCAGGCAATGGTATCCACAAAAAGTATCTTCAATACGGTTGATGGATGGATCTCCGGGGTGAATAGTTTGTGAATTCGGTACCTACTTGTGGTGATATTAGGTTCGGCCGAACCCTAATGTATTTAGGGATATGGATTTTTTTTTCTGACAACTAAAATGGAGAGAGTGGTTCACCCCAAGAAATTCCTAACACCTTTTATTTATAAGAGGAGGTGAGCAAAACTCATTGGGTTGCTCACCTATACATCGGCCGCACCACATAGTGTAATTGGGCCGGCCCTTTTGGGCCATATATGACTCATACGGATTTCAGCCTGACCCAAAACCCCTTATGTGTCATACCCCAATTCTGTTTAGCATGTTGGACTTATATTAATAGGCTCCGATTATGGCGGTCCATTTACTCTAAATGCCAACAACGATTATATCATTTATTTTACATAACTTTTCAAATTGTTTTCTTTGTATATTTTTTATTTGATAAAAATTCAGCTAAACTCCCGTATTTAATTTTGTAATTTCGAGAATTTGCTCAATTTTTAATTTCTAACAATAATTTACCATTTTGTGTATAATTTGTATTTTTTTTAGAGTTTAAATAATATACTGTTTTTTTTTTAATTTCACACTAATATTATATAATTTTAATACTAGTATATATAATACAAAATTTTCTAATATTTACATTCATAATTAAGAGGTCATTTTGTGATACTCTAATTTATGAACTTTGTTATGTTAAAATGAAAATGAAGTGCATTCTAATAATATCATATACCTTAGATCCACTATATAATTAAAATATATGTACACAATTATGATAAATTTCTTAAAAAATAATACAAACTTATGCATAAAATAAATTATTAATTATTATTATTGAAATATAAATTTTCATACGTGACAACCAATAAAATTTAACTTAAGTATTGAATTAAAAATTAGTTGACACATGCATAACTACCGATCTAATTATTTTTAAATTATTTACTCGATATAAATATAAATGTACATATATTTTTATTAGGCCATTGATATATATAACAATGTTAAACTCATAAGTCATATATGGTGCTATGATTTTTTAGGCACAATCCAAGCCCACATGCTGTGATTATACAGCCCAATTCGATGACGAAGACATGTGGCTAGAGGGAGACAGATGATTTGCCACATAAGCTTGGAGTCACACCAAGTAATGCAACCGACATGTTTTATTGCATGTGTCTACCTCTTTCATCTGTTCTCATCACATCATGTCGGGTAGCTGCTCAAGTCAGTCATGTCATTGATGGCACCGTTCTTTTTTTTTTTAATTAATTTATCTCAATAAATTCTCAAAACGAAAATTTACTCTTTTTTTTGTGTTAAAATCGATTATTTTATTTTATATATATATATATATATATAACATATGTTATTTTTCTTTTTAATAATTTCTATATAAATTTCAATTGTACCCAATTAGTTTTTAGAGAAAAAGAAAAAAATAGTACTAGCATTTAATATATATTATATAAAAAAATATGCAATTTTTTTTTGGCCAAAAAAAATATGCAATTAGTTTTAGATAAATGTCTCAATTTTCCTTAAGGTTCAGCAAACCTAATTAGTTATTATAAAATAAAAATAAAATTAATAAAAAACATGTAATAAATATTATATAACAAAACTTATTCGTTGAAATTTTGATACAGCACTTTCGGACAAAAAAACATATATAATAAAATAATATTAAGCAACAGATAAAGAAAACAAAAAAGTAGTTAATATGTGAAGGGAGGAGAGAGGAAAAAAAAACTGGAAAACAGGAAAAGTAAAAAGTATGAGAGAGGCAGTGGAAGAGAATTAATGATTCTCAGTCAGGAAATAAAAATGGTAAAAGAACACATGTCACGATGTTATTGGGCGAGGGGTAACAGCTCAATATCCACGTGGTAAAGCCGAGCCAAGCAATAATTTCTCCCCTGACTGACCACCCTGATGCTGAATTGACACGTTTGATTGGAAAAATGCTAAAGCACCGGATTTCTTAACCGACAATTTGTGTCGATAGCTAGCTTTAGGACACGTGTAATATGGATATCCTTTAGGACACGTGTAATCCTCATTAATGATTCTTCTCTAGGACCAATTAATTGTTCGTAGTTAGTTGTTCATTATGCAAACATTTAACCAAGATATTACACATTCAATACACTCTAAAACTCTACTAATCTTTATATATAATAATTCTGATGGAAGTTACACTTGACAAGTAAGTTTTTAACCATATTTTCTATCTCCTATGTGTTAAAATAACTTTATTCTATTTGTTCATGCCAATTTATAAGGAGTTACATGTATTTTATAAATCCCTCTATCTTCCACATGGAGCTCTAGAATTAGAAAAATGCACCACATTCATCTTCAATGTCCGTTTCAATATCTATCACTAAAGTATTTTTAGACTTCTTTACCATTTTTTCATAATATTAATTCATTTTTTTCACATCAAATACTTTCAATTAAATCACTTATTTTTTTGTAACTATTTATATGTAGTATATCTCACAATAATATGAATTACTTCTATTATTATTTTAAAAGAAAAAATATAGTAATCTTTTACCAAGTTATGTATATTTATAGCTTTTTCACTTAAAATTATTTAAAACAAATCGGTATAAGTAAATATAAATATTATCTTAATATTAAAGTATAATTACTTAATTTCATATCAAATACTTAATTATTTATATTATTATTTTGAAAAAGTGTAATGCTCTCTTTTTTCAAAATATATTTATTTATATTTTTCACTTCAAATAATACACAACCAATAATTATAAGCATGTATAAATAATTATTAATCTTAAAGTATATAGATGATTCTCATGAACTAAAATTTCTCAAATATAATTTAATATATAATTGAAAAAATAATTAAATTTTATATATCGTGAGATATTTATCTATCTATATCTATATATATTATATAAATATAATATCTTGTGATATAGTGATATATTATTTGTAGTTATGTAATTAATATTTTTAAAAACGATAAAACTAATGAAAATATAAACTGGATATCTAAGAAATTTATATTTAAACTATTATAATAATCAATTATGTCTTATATTATTTGTTACTAACATCTATTTGGTGGATATATATATATATATATATATATATATATATATATATATATATATATATATATATATATATATATTTAGCCATATCATTTCCTATTTTTACAATTAGTAATAACATTATGAATAACTTATGTTTCAATTCAAAATACTTTAATGCTTTCTTTTACCAAATTATGTATAGTTATATATATATATATATATATATATATATATATATATATATATATATATATATATATATATATATATATATATATTTAGCCATATCATTTCCTATTTTTACAATTAGTAATAACATTATGAATAACTTATGTTTCAATTCAAAATACTTTAATACTTTCTTTTACCAAATTATGTATAGTTATATTTTTGGAACTTACAAACGATAATCATTATAAGTATGTAGAAATATTTCTTAATATTAAAGTATATAAATAATTCTCACGAAGTACCAATGTTAAATCTAAAGTCAATATATAATTAAAAATTATTAAATTTAGTATATCACAATATATCTAATAAATTGCGATATATTGATTTATGTTACGAAAGTATAGAGCTAATGGAAGAGATAATTTAGAGATGATCTTATTATCACACATAGGAGCCCTTATATAGGGATTACATATACTTGTGGAGGAAGTAAATTTAATACTAGGAAAGTCTAAACAAGGAAGATGGTATATACACGTAATATTGAACATCCACTAAATATATTCATAACACTCCCCCTTAGATGTTCATAAGGGAATTGTGCCTCGTTAAAACCTTACTAGAAAAAACTCATTGGGATAAAAATCTAGTGAAGGAAAAAGAGTACACAATTATGGATCCCTTTTTGTAAACTGCCTCGTTAAAAACCTTACCAGGAAAACCCGATGGGATAAAACCTTGGTTAAGGGAGAAAGAGTACAGCGGTGTAGATTCTCCCCCTGAAGTTGACATCGCGTAATTTCATTAAGTCGACGCAATCCAATCATGTTCGCCAATATTCCAGATTTCGCAGTCGATAAAGCCTCATTGAAAAGATCCGCTAGATAGTCATATGAACAAATTCGTTGGATGAAGAATAACTTGAGGCGAATGTGTTTTGTATGTCTCCTTTGATATAACAATCTTCAACTCGAGCTATATAACCTGCATTAACTTCATATATATATATATATACAATATAATGCTACATTTGAAAATTGTGCACTTCCATGTTATAACTTACATTTGTGTAGCAAATTAATTTAGGTATTGATTCATCATGATATTAAACTCATGGAATTCTTACAATCATTAAGGTACTCAAATAGCTTCAAGACATTTTTTTTATAGGACAAGATTATTTTCAATCTCTGTACTCGATTTTCAGGCCGAGCCAAACCTTTGTCCTTTCAATATATTTTGTCTGAATTGTTAACATCATCAATAAATGATTGTATTTACAAACTCTTCACGAGTTTCAATATCTTTAAATTCTCCCCCTCACGCGATGCCCCTTTCGGCTATAGTGTGATCAATTCAACTTATCAAAATATCAGTTTTCTTGATTCGCATAATATCATCTAATATATCTTAGCTCAAATGAGCTATACATTGTGGAGAATATAACATAATTTGCCTGTATTATTTTAAATGGTACAATATCTTTATTATCCAACATTCTTGGAAAAATTTCATGCTAGCATTCTCAATCCTTCTAGGATTTTCACTTTAATTTTGCTATCGGCTATAAATAATTCATATGTGGGACGCATTCAAAACTTTTTATGTATTGCCAACGTAATAATATATTTGAAGGTGATTGCTCCACTAAATGATCCATATAATAATTGCCAGGATTCTGCATATAACATTTGTACCACAGGTTGTATATATCTTACGACACAATTTATTTATGCGGGAAATAATTTGTATCCACTGGCTTCCACCTTATGCATTTTTCATGTTAATACTTGCGTCTTTTCAAACGTTGGCAAATCATAATATTTGTTTAACATATTGAGCTCAAGATTCTCGTCTTGCTTTATGATTTCACTCATGAATAATATTCAAAACTGTTGTCGACAACTTTATATTTTACGATTCCATCACTTCCCGTTAATGACATAACTCATTGAGATTTCTTTATTGTAATCACTTTCAGGTACCTGAATCACTTATGGGGTTTCATATTTAGTTATGTCTTTACTTCTTTTGGGAAATCACATCCATAATAAGACTATATTTATATTTCTTTTCTTTCCATGCTCCATTCTTCTTTCAAAAAATTCCGTGGAACCATTATCGCATGCTTCAGGCGTGACTTATTTTTCATTATAGTTTGTCCAACCGGAACATTTCAAATTGGAGCATTTGCAGCTGTTATGACTTATGACTTTCTGGGTCTCATAAAGTCACTTATTGGCAGTATTTGAAAATGTTTATCTCTTTGAATTTCAGGTTCATATTCTCATTGTGCGAGGATCTAAATGAGATAATAAATTATTATTTTTTCAGTCAATCTCTTTTCTGCCAGCTGCTTCTTTTCTCCCCCTAATGTTGGGAAAAGTTGTTCAACAATGACAATCAACACTCTTGTTTTAAATATATATATCAGTCATTGTTCTCAAATAATTGATTTATAGACAAAATATTTTTCCCAACATTCCAGACCCATGTTTGTGCGTTGCGGTGGAGTAATTCAAACATAAATCGCACACCATAATATTAATATATGAAAAATTTGTATCTTCACAAAAAATTGGTTGTAATGGGGAGAACTGTGATTTAACATTGGCTTGATGCGCAATGCTGCTTTCATAATAGCATGCATTTGTACTCAATTTGCTCTAATTGATAGCAGTTTAGCTATTTAATTGGAGGATCTTTATAACTTTCATGCTAAACTGCAAATATTGACAGTGAATTGTCTAATTCTTATAATAATTATCAACTTCTAATATCATCATTATTCTTTATTGCATAATCTGGAAATTTGCAAAGTCATAATCAACGCACATGTGACCATATTGTAGATGCATCTTTCAAAATAATATATTGGTCCACATGGCGGGTGAACGGGCCCATATTCACCTTTTATAATTTCCATAATAAGGGGATTTCATCCCGAACTCGGTTGATGATGATCACATAATTAATTTTTATTTGAGAGCAATTATCATAATGATTTATGGAGAATCTTCAGATTCTTCCAAATAATGTATTGCGCATCTTAAGTGATCCGGAATGGTCTGTAACCGGTCACGCCAAATATTGTATTATATAGGCCTGTCAATTTTACCCGTGACCCGCGGGTGACCCGCAAATGACCCGCTCACGGGTGACCCTAAGTATGCTAACGGGTCATTTACGGGTTAACCCGTAAATGACCCGTTGAGAGCGGGCCGGGTACAGGTTTGGGTTAGCACCCGTACCCGGCCCGTGACCCGTTTAAATCAGTTTTTTTTTTTTTTTTCGTTTCCCTAAATAATGGCTAAAAAATTAAAGAAACTAAAAAGTTGCATGAGCAAGATACAACCAGATTTTGGGGTAAACCTAAACATACATATATAATGTAAGATTATAATCTTCTTAGGAGATTATGCAAAGTAAAAAATAAAATAAAATTTTGTTTGTCTTTCTTTGCTAAGTAGTATGCAATTTGTTC
The DNA here is from genome assembly GCA_036873135.1 of Clarkia xantiana subsp. parviflora. Taxonomy (NCBI): domain Eukaryota; kingdom Viridiplantae; phylum Streptophyta; class Magnoliopsida; order Myrtales; family Onagraceae; genus Clarkia; species Clarkia xantiana. The sequence continues at coordinate 8,190,123 of JAPTYO010000012.1, read as the reverse complement.
ACTCTCTAATAACGTGTCTCGACTTTATTTGATCTCTTATGTAAATATAAAAGTAAATAACTCAACACAATATAATAATAGTACAAAATAAACACGCAAAACTTTACATATCGTATTTTTAAGCCATTATTATATGTTTGACCCGGGTCACGGGTCAGACCCGGGTCAACCCGTGACCCGTGACCCCGGGTACGGGTCTGCGACCCCTGACCTGTGGTGACCCCCGGTCAATCACGAGTCGGATGGTCGGTGACCCGCGGGTCACGGGTCACGGGTTGTGACCCGTTGACAGGCCTAGTATTATATGGGTAAAACTTCTGGTTTACCTCAATGCATCAGTAAACTTCAGGTTTAACTGATATGTATATCTTTCGTATTTCTGTAGGAGATATGTCATGTATCTCTTGCAATATAATCCGCATATTGTTATTATAATCCGCATATATTTATTTTATTCATCGTCATCATAATGATGATTGCAGAGTACTTTCATTCTTTATAATAATAGATAAACTGTATGAAGCATATAAATAACATTAAAAAAAACCTAAACGTAAAATAAATATATAAATAAATAACTTTGAATAAATGCTCGATTTCATGATTTTCAAGATCATTTATAATTATTTATTTATTTATTTATTTATTTTTTTTCAGAATCTTCATTATCCTTATTTGTAGCTAAATCTCTTTAAGGATATTTTTTCATATCTTAAAATCACTTAGGATATTCAGATCTCATTTTCATGATCCCAGACCATTCATAAAAATAATTCAGGATCTCTGTCCATAATGTAAAATATTTATGGATCTTCAATCTCGTTAATTCATAGTCCCATATATTTAGGATCTTCAGGATCCTTAATTCATTTCCAGATCTTCTAGAATTTTCAGGATCCTTTATTCGTAACTCATGATTTCTTAGGATCTTTAGATCCCTTATTTATAATAATTCATGATATACATGATTTTTTTTTATCTTATACAAGAAGATCTTTATTTCATAAATTGGATTCTCTTGATCCCTTTTCCATACATTCTAGAATCTTCTGGATTCTGAAAGTAGTAATTCTTGAGCTTCTGAAATATTAATATGTAATAGCTTATGATCTTCTGGATCATATAATAATCAAATGCAATGAGAATAATATATGTATATAATAAATAAATTGCAGTGCAAGAAATATAAAGGTAAATGTAAATGCAGAGCAAGAAATATAAATATAAATGTAAATGCAGAATTTAAAAACTAAATATGAATATTCATAATCGTGATCTCCGGGATCATAATATCGAATCTTCAGGATACGATATTAGTATAGAATGCAATTTTCGTTATTTCAGTATCCCAGTATCGAATAATATTTGTTATTGAGGCCAAAATTTGCCTAATTTTATTGCGCTTCATAAAATCATCAAATTTCGCGCTGCATAATATCATCAATTTCTGCTAGCGTCATCGTGTATCTCAAAATTTTAATTCTTCCAAATAAATTGGACTTTGCATTCTTTTCATGCATTATTTAATTGTAAGAGGCATCATCGTTCTTTATATCATGATGATGCTAATTATTTTATCTCTTTCAACCATGCCCAAAACCATGGTAATTATAGATAATTTACATTTTTTTAAGAGTCTGCAATACTCACTTCTGGGAGTGGATGATATCATCATTATAACCATAAACTACAACACTCACTTCAGGAACTGGATTATATCATCTTTATAATCGTATATTGCAACGCTCACGTCAGGGAGCGAAGCATATCTAATGGGTGATGCATATAATTTTTTTTATCATTCACAACCATACGTTAAACCCCACTATTCATGATAATTTATGTGCTACTAATTGACTTGGGAAGTGTAAAATATATATATATATATACATATGAGACAACACCATGTATATTTATTATCAATAAAATAATTAATCGTTACCGAACTTGGTGCAGTATATATATCGTAGATTTCATAATATCTGATAGATTCTGAACTCTGAATTACTACTGCCAAGAAAAAAAAAACGTCGATTAGATTATAATACATAAAATAATCAATTAATAATAATTTCCAATTTCACTCAAAGATCTTCATCACGATGAAGGAAGAAGTGGCAGCAGTGTGAGCCATACAACAAACATAAAACCTAGTTAGCTCATAAAATATTAAATTGTTATTAGTAATATGGTATTAAAAATTTGAGTGAGGTAGTGGAGTGAATGAATGATAAACTCCCTGCTAAACCATGCAAGCGCATCATTGGTCTTTCCCCTCGGCACGACATCGACGGTGGACTGCGTCCGATACTCCGTGTTCCTGAGCATCTCAATGCAGTTCTTTGCCGCCGGGGAGCGATTCGCTTTTCCTACCGATGAGTCTAGGATCTCCTGAACCATCTTCCGCCCTATTTTGATGTTGTCGCCGGAAACTCCGATCGCTGCCAGATCGATCTTCAATGGATCGGTGCCACGACCGACGCACGGGGACTGCGAGAGCGATGATTGGCAGAGGTCAGGGAATAGTGTGGCCTTGTAGCAGCGATAGATAATTAGGGTAGAGGTTTGCTAAGGTAGAGAGAAGGAATCAACGACAAATTTCTAGGGATCGGATGATAGATTGGTAATCGGATGAATAAAAAAAATTGTGAGCAAATTCGTGCTGATAACGTGTTACGAAAGTATATAGCTAATGGAAGAGATAATTTAGAGATGATCTTATTATCACACATAGGAGCCCTTATATAGGGATTACATATACTTGTGGAGGAAGTAAATTTAATACTAGGAAAGTCTAAACAAGGAAGATGATATATACACGTAATATTGAACATCCACTAAATATATTCATAACAATTTATTATTTATGTACATGTAGTATTTTTTAAATGATAAAAATGTATATTATAATAACATATTATATTATTTTTTGCTAACTTCTATTTTTCTATTACCATATATTTCATGGAGAAAAAAATATAATAATATAAACATATATTTATCTACAGTGTTTCCACTTTTTAGAATTAGTAACAAATTATGTCAATTATTTATTACTGTTAAATTAATTATAATATTTTCACTGATATAATTATTTTTATAGATTTAATTCATTTCATTAATTTTTTTTTTAAAATAAATCTAAAACTAATGGAAGCATAAACTTTATATATAAAACATTTTTTTTAGACTACTATATTAATCCATCATCTTATATATTTTATTTGTCTATTTACATCTATTTAGTGAAAAAAAATTAATTTAATCTACATGCTATTTCTAAATTTTGTTGTATAAATAATTTCAATTATTTTAAACTTCAACTATTTAAATAAATACTTTGTATTCCGCGCAACGCGCGGATCAATTATCTAGTTTAAAAATATTTATAGACGTGACTGAGCTGTCATTTCCGCAATATTCTACTCATATACAAAATTAGATTATAATATCATTAAGTTTTAAATTTATTTTTTAAAAACTATTATGTCAAGCATATGTTATTCTGATGCGGGTGGACAACTCATATCTAGATTGCTACGACAGTAATCCGTATAGAGGACGTCTCGATTTTGAGCACCCTGAGCTTCTTACCGTGGCTCAAAAACGGATCTCGCCTCACGAAAAGGGAACAAAAAATTCGATGGTCTTTGATAGGGTTAATTGCTGGACTATATGGAATAAAGCCATGCACACCAGGGAAGCCCCTGTAAAGATTTGGGACTAAGAATTGATCAAACTCACAGAAATTGGATGAACATAATAAAAACTTGAAGAACAAAATAAAGGAAAATTGTTGCGTCTCTTTTTATAACTATCACGGAAAATTACAACTTTAAATAGATGAAAATTGCAACAGAAACTAACCCTTAAGCACTAACTCCACTACCCACTAACTAGCTAAAACTCAGCAATAAATTTGTGAAGAAAATCTGCAGTGAATAAAACGTACAGAACAAATCAGCTAAAAAGATAAAGCTGAATTGGACCGGTCTGGTTAAGTGAACAGGTTTGCTGAAAACGGTCTGACCGGTTCTGAAATAGCAAAAACGCAGCAACAGTAACAGCAAGTGTTCTTTTCAGCAAAAAAAAAAAGGAAAAAAAAGGTGTTCTTCTTTGACAACATTAAAATCCTCTCAATCTCTCCCTTAATCTATACACTTGCTAGTGTTAGATTAAAGAATGTTGCAAACACCTAATCTTCCACGAAGATACTCAAAAGACGAAGTTTTCAATCATTTGGTAAGAATCTGCAATCTTCTCTTCACTCTTGCAGAAATCAAGCTCAACTTCTCAATTCTTCACCAAATCTCTTAAGAAGAAATACTTCACATCAATATGTTTGTTGCGCCCATAAAAGACTGGATTTCTTGACGACAACTTGATTGTTGAATCATTGTCACACCGGATTCTTGTTCCTTCATTTTGCTTCTCCTTCGAATCTTCTAGGATTCTTCTCACCCATAGAATTTGGCAAGTACATGAAGTGGCTGCTACAAATTCTGCCTCAGTGCTGGAAAGTGTCACGATGGGTTGCTTCTTCGAGGACCATGACACTACAGCTTCACTCAGCATTAGAGCAAACCAAGAGGTGCTCCTTTGATCATTAGGATCTCCTGCAAAATCACTGTCAGTATAACCAACTAACTTGGAATTAGAACTCTTCTTGTACAAGAGACCATAATCTTTAGTTCCTTGCAGGTATCTCATTACTCTTTTGATAACATGTAGGTGAACTCAGTTGGGTTCTCCATAAACCTAGGCACCAAACTCACTGCAAACTGTATATCAGGCCTTGTAGCTGTCAGGTACATTAGACTGCCTGTGAGTTGCTTATAAAAGGTTTTGTCAACTTCTTTACCTGCTCCTTCTTTGGTGGGTTTAAGTCCTACTTCAATAGGTGTGCTTACAGAATTGCAATTCTGAAACTTAAACCTCTTAAGCACATCCCTAACATACTTCTTCTGACACACACTAACCCCACTAGCCCCCTGTTTGATTTCAAGCCCTAAGAAATAATGTAACTTACCTAAATCTGACATTTCAAATTCCTTCATCATCATTTCTTTGAATTCTAAATGCATTTTAGGACAGTTACCTGTGTAAATAAGGTCATCAACATACACACAAACAACTAAGAAACTGTTGTTTCTAGTTTTTATAAACAATGTGTGTTCATAAGGGCTCTTTTCAAAACCTTCTCTCAGTAGATAAGATTCTAACCTACTGTACCAAGCTCTAGGGGATAGTTTTTATCCATAAAGGGTTTTATTCAGTTTATAAACTAGATTTTCTTTCCCTTTGATCTCAAAACCTGGTGGTTGATCTACAAAGACCTCATCTTCTAACTTACCATGGAGAAAAGCAGACTTAACATCTAACTGATAGAGTACCCAGCCATGCTGAGCTGCTAAGGGTAGAATAATCCTAATTGTATCTAACTTTGCTACTGGGGCAAATACTTCAGTATAATCTATCCCATAAGCTTGTTTATAGCCTTTAGCTACTAACCTAGCTTTATACTTATCTACTTCTCAATTTTCTTTTAGTTTAGTCTTAAACACCCACTTGACACCTATGGTTTCATGACCCTTAGGTAAACTAACTAATTTCCAGGTTTGATTTCTTTCTATTGAGTCAATTTATACTTGCATAGCTCTCCTCCATTTATCATTTTTGCTAGCTGACTAATAAGTAAGGGGATCACAATCAGAAAATAGACAGAAATGAGCTATAAAATCAGGATCATTTCTTCTAAGTTCAACACCACTAACCTCATAATCATCGAAGTATCTGGGCTTCTTGATTGGTCTGGGTTGTTGTGCCATTCCTCTTCAGGTTCAGAGTCATTACCAACTGTTGTTGGCGAACCCTCATAGTCTACCAGCTCTTTTTCTTCTTCTTCTTGCTGGTGGTTTTCTTGAGCTTGCTGCTCATCTTCTATCTGAAGCTGGTTTCCTCCTCCTGTATTTTCTTCATCTCCATCTTCATCAGATCCAACTGGGAGATCATCTTCTCCTCCAACTTCTTCTCCTTCAACAATTAGGGGATCTCTTCTACCTGTGACCCCTCCCCAATCCCAGGACTTGTCTTCTGCAAACTTGACATTCCTGCTTATAATGACTTTTCTAGAGATGGGGTTATAGAGCCTTTATGCTTTTGAAACATCACTAAGCCCTAAAAACACACATTTGAGAGATTTATCTTCTATTTTTCTCCTATTCTCATCAGGTATCTTAGCATAAGATATACAACCAAATACCTTTAAATGACTTACTGAGGGTTTCAAACCTGTCCAAGATTCTTGGGGAGTCATATCTCGAACAGCAAATGTGGGGCACCTATTGAGCACATGAAAGCTCCAAATTACTGCCTCATGCCAGAACTTCTTAGGTACACTCCGTGTATTAAGAATGCTCCTAACCATATTCATGACAGTCTTGTTCTTTCTTTCAGCAACTCCGTTTTGCTGAGGAGTGAATGGAGTTGTCCACTGAATCTCAATTCCATTGTCTTTAAGATAATCTTCAAAATCGTTTGAGCAAAACTCTTCCCCTCTGTCAGTCCTGAGACACTTGATTTGATATCCCGAGCTTTTCTCTACAGCAGCTTTAAAAACTCTAAAGATTCTAAATGCTTCAGATTTTTCACTCAGAATTGAAACCCATCATTTTCGAGTAAAATCATCGATAACTGTGATAAAACATTTCTTACCCCCATTTGAAGCTGGAAAGATAGGTCCACATAAATCTGAATGAACAAACTGCAGTTGTTTTGTGGCCCTCCAAGCTTTGTCTTTTGAAAATTCACTCTTCTCATGCTTCCCAAGAACACATCCTTCACATAGCTCATGTTGAATCTTGATTTGAGGAAGCCCTTCCACCATTCCTATCTTGTGGAGAGTGTTGAGTCCCTTGTAGTTCAAATGACCATATCTCTAATGCCACAACTTTGCCTCTTCGTCTCTCTTCTCCTCGGCTGCTAGACTAATCTCAAGAGATTTGATCTCTAGAGGGAATAGTCTATTCTGGTTCATTTGAATCTCAAGGATCGATCCCTTATTCTCTTCATGGATCTGACACTTATCTTTCCCAAAAAAAATTGAGTAACCCTTCTGCATGAGCTGACCTACACTCAGAAGATTAGTTTTTAAATTTGGAACAAACAAAACATTAGATATGGTCTCAACAAAACCATTTAATGATTTCAATCTAATGTCTCATCTTCCTTTGACTTGAGTTGATGAGTTGTCTCCAAAAGCTAAACTTGACTTGTAGCTCTCATCAAGTCGTACAAATGCCTTCTTGGTTCCACACATGTGGTTGCTGCAGCCTGTATCAAGAAACCAAACATCTGCTGATGTTTGATTTTGATTCTTCTCGATGGCCATGTAGAGAACTTCACCTTCAGCAATCTCTTCATAATTAGACTTCTCTTGTCTATATTCTGGTAATTTTGCCCAGCAATCTGCCTTATAGTGCCCAAACTTGTGGCATCTGAAACACTCAACTTCAGCCTTGTTGAAGCTTCTTCTTCCTCTGCCTCGTTGATAACCACCACCCCTTGCATGAGAGCTGCTACTCCCTCTTTCTTTGTGGTCATCTTCATCAGTGCCTCTGTGGGTTCCTCTTCCATAGCCTCTTCCATGACTTTTCTTGCCACGAAAGTGGTTCCTTCCTCTGAAATTTGATCCTTCAAAACTCTGCACTGATTTGAGAGCCTGTTCTTCTCTATTTGCACTGCTGTGCATTTTCTGCTCATGAACAATCAGAGAGCTTTGTAGCTCGTCAAAGGTCAGTGTATCTATGTCCTTTGATTCTTCAATAGCACATACAATATACTCAAATCTATAACTCAGAGATCTCAGGAATTTTTCAACTATTTCAGTGTCAGGCATGGGCTTACCATAAAACCTCATTTTATTGCAAATTTCTAACACTTTAGAGCAGTAAGCTGATACTTTATCTCCTTCCTTCATCTGGAGTAGCTCAAACTCCTTCTTGAGAGCCTGCAGGTGAGCCTTTTTCACTCGTGCAGTTTCGGTTCCCTTCTTCCTCATTGAGTCCCATATATCTTTGGAGGAGTCTTTGCAAAGAATTCCTTCCAAAGTCACCCAATCAATTGACTGAAAGAGTATGTTCTTCGCCTTCATGTCTGTGAGCTTCCTGGCCTTGTATGCTGCTGCATCTGGCCCTTCTTCTCCAATACCATTCTCCACCACGTCCCAGTACTCCTTTGTTCTGAGCAGATTTTCCATCACCAAGCTCCAGTAATCGTAATTGCCTTCGTATTTGGGTATTGCTAAACCAGTGAATACAGGCTCAGACATGATTAATCGAGGTTGGACATTGAACCTTAGGCTCTGATACCAATTGTAAAGATTTGGGACTGAGAATTGATCAAACTCACAGAAATTGGATGAACAAAATAAGAACTTGAAGAACAAAATAAAGGAAAATTGTTGCGTCTCTTTTTATAACTATCACGGAAATTACAACTTTAAATAGATGAAAATTGCAACAGAAACTAACCCTTAAGCACTAACTCCACTACCCACTAACTAGCTAAAAATCAGCAATAAATATGTGAAGAAAATCTGCAGTGAATAAAACGTGCAGAACAAATCAGCTAAAAAGATAAAGCCTAATTGGACCGGTCTGATTAAGTGAACCGGTTTGCTAAAAACGGTCTGACCGGTTTTGAAATAGCAAAAACGCAGCGCAGCAACAGTAACAGCAGGTGTTCTTCTTTGACAGCATTAAAATCCTTTCAGCCCCAAACCCCATCGCTACGTTGGAGAAGACGATGCGGGACCACAATGAATACTGGGCCGGATCGCTAGCCGGGAATCATCGTGCGGGTCTGGGATACCAAGAAGCCGAATTCGTGGTTTGCAAGTGGAAACCGCCACCCCCGGGCGTGATGAAAATCAACGGTGATGCGTCGTACGAGTCTAAAAGCATTGATTGGTACTAGAAGCACTGATTGCCTCTAACGAATTTGGTGCTATCATGGGTGGTTTCAATCAATATATGCGGGGTCAAGAAATACTACAACTCGAGATGAAGGTTGTGGAGAAAGGGATTGATCTTGCTATTATACATGGCTGGCACCACGTTATCGTGGAGTCCGACTCCAATTGTAGAAGGAAAAGTGTAAATGTTACATTAACTTGGGCCTGGTCTCCTATTGTCGACCCAAACTTCCAGGGGGCTCGCTTCGTCCAATTGGCTTTTGGCCCACCTCCACCTCAATTTTTTTAACCGGAGACCACACTGGGGAATTTTTTTCACATGCAGAACAAGAGGTTGCATGGGAGGAGTACCTTCACCCATCAACCAATCCATCAGACTGGTGAAGCTCTAGTGTCGGGTGATTTTCAGGATTCGGTTGGCGAACCTTTGGTAATCATAGAGCGAGGAGGAAGGAAACTTTGGGGACCTTGGATGACTTGTTCATGGATGCTCTCCCGCCGGTGACCTCGATGCCGGATAAGGAACATGTTAGAAGCGTGGTGGACTCAAATCTGGGGGTTGGACTACGTCGTCGTCGAGCCGGAAAGGAACCCATGGAGACTGACTGCCCTCATATTCGTCAGTTGGCAGGAGATAAGCGACCTAGGCCTCAAAATGTTCTTTTCATCCAGGAACCAGAATGGGAGTAGGCCTCACAGACGAGACAGTTTCCTGCGCGTCCTCATGAAAGACGCTTATCGCAGATTATGGATGTACCTTGTTTGTTGTTATTATATCATAATTTTCATGTGTTCTGTTGTGATGTTATAGATATAGTCTTAGGGTTGTGTATGTTTACACTTCCTGTTGTAACCTTTTGTTCTTGAGGTTGTTAACACCATACCGGTTGTATTCCGGACTTAGCATTGTAATACGCATGTATCGCGAATATGATATGCTTCCTTATTCTTAGGACGCTATTTATCTTGTCGTGTAGGTGGAGTGCCAGACTTGACGTACATCACATTCATTACCAATGATACCTGTATTATCAAACTCACACATGCCCCTCTTGGTTGCTACCAAGGTATGGCGTTGTTTTGAGATGTTATCTATACTTGACGAAGACCACTTCCTTGTCGATGCCTCGACATAGCATTGCTTGCAAGACGCTACTTGCTCTGTGTTGACACGTTTTGTGACCGCGTATTTGATGCCTCGAGATAGCGTTGTTGGCAAGACGCTACTTGCTTAATTTGTTGCGTTTTTACCACTTGCCTGATGCCTCAGGATAGTGTTATGGAAAGACGTTACTTGCATAATTTGGTACGTTTTAACCCACTTACTCAGTGCCTTGAGATAGCGTTATGGCGAGACGCGACTCGTGATTTCACTTTACCGCTTTACTTGATGACTCAAGATAGCGTTGAGGCAAGACGTTACTTGCTCGGATAACACTGCTGGGTGATCAGTACCCTAAGGTACAGCGATCGCAACCTTGGTGTTGGTTCCAAGTGCGACGCCTTAAGTAGTTCCCTAAGGCAAAACTATCATGGAATTGGTAGTAATTCCAACCATGATGCTTGAATAACACTGCTGGGTGATCAACCCAGGACAGCTTGGAGGTTGTATGTAACCTTGATGGACGCACGCGCGGTTTTATAGATATCAATACTTGGTGTTTTTCCATAGTAGAGTGTGTAAGAGATACGACATGGTCTTCCCTTTATATAGTCGTCGTAAATCAGAGGTCACTTGACGAACTTGCTCATCTTCATAAGGTTGCTACTACTTGGTGATTTTACCAAAGTAATGTATGAGTTGCGCTTAATAGGTCGCGTCCGACCATTAGATAATTGGTATAGTTCAGAGGTCGTTGTAAGACTTGCCTATCCATATAACATTGCCCGTACTTGGTGTTGTTCCTGAAGTCGGACGTGTATTGTTACCTGCAAGTCTTTTGCAAGTTCTTTGACATTGAATCAAGATGTTAGCTAAAACATACTATGTGATTATGTATCTTCATGTAGGACTATCTTGTCCACTATATTGTCCATTTGGACTAGTTTATCAATGTGATTGGGCTGAACTATTTGATCCTTGTACTGGGTTCAATTAGTTCGTCCCGTTCTCATTAGATTCAATTCGACGAGATCAGACTATGCGAACTGGATCCTTGGTTCGCGTAGTCTGCTCTATTCACATTGCTTTTCTCATAGGTGTGTTATCCCTTACCTGGGTTTTCCCGTGGAAAAGTGCTTATTACCTGGATATATTCCCACTGTGAAGGTCGCTTTGTCAAGAGCGATTCTTGTTGTCGCCAACCCTGGGCGGATCGTACGGAAGGTTACCGTTGTTATTCTCTTTTTGTGCCTTCCTTTTGGAAGGTGTAGTATCATGGACTTATGTGGCCAAACACTATCGTACACCCAACGTCTTTGTCTATCTCTTGGTGGAGTTCCGGGCATTTGTTCATGTGGCGCCCCCCTAATTGCTCGGTAGTCGCACCGTGCTTTGTGCCCTATGAATGATAATCCACTTAAGCTTTCCTTGTTTGGTCTTGGGCTCCTTCTTCGTATGTTTGCTCGATTATGATTGTTTGTTTTGGCACGATAAGTGTCTCTTGCGGCACCTTTCCTTTATCTATACTTGTTCGTGTTAATCACGTTTCTGAGTAAACCATTTTTGGATGTACTCTTGAGGGGGTTGGGGGGTGGGTAATGGAGACTTCTCCCCTTTCATCATTGGATCCTGTTTCTTCAATTGACTCATTGTAAAAGTCAGTTTGGTGTAGTACCACCGACTTTGTGCTATTCATATTCGCTTAAAGATTGTTGTTGAGATCTCTTGATCTGTGTCAACTCTCATATATATTCTCCTACTATGCGAGTATAATGTTTATTGCTATGTGTCGCTGCCTTCCCCCTTGATATGAGGGTTGGCACGCTGCAGTTTTTTTTTTCAACATATATGTTTCTGGGGTTTCAAACATTTCTTCCTATTGAGCTGAGTAGCGGTGCTCGCTCTTGAAGAGGGCTTGTAACTTAATTTCCTCCTTTTTCCCTTTAACCAGTGATACTTGGCGAGATCAATACGTCTCAACTCTTCCTTAGAGAATTCTCCAAGGCTCTGGAGGGTTATCGTTTTAACCCCTATCCCCCTATTGTTATGAACAGGGGGTTGCCCCCGTAGTAGCCATAGCCCTTCCTTCGGTCTTTTTGAGAGTTGTATTCATGTTGTGTATGCACACAATGATAATGGATGTTGGAGTGATGGGGTTCTCCCCCTTCTTCTTTTGTAATAGCTGTCATTCATTCAGTGCTTGGTGCATGACGTCAATGGCGGGATTATTCTATCGTCGCATGCTCTGTTAGGACTTGTATCCTTGGTTTCCTTTCTTCCATGTGAGAGGGCGAAGGAGTGTCCATGACCACCCAAATGCGTCGCACTTGGTAGAGGTGAGCGCCTAATCTTGAGGGCGCTATCTTGAATATTCACGTTCCTATCAGTAGGAGGTCCCCTGGTATTAGGTATGCCGGACTCTTTCCTAGTATTGTCAATAAATGGGCATGGAGGATGTCTGCTGAACTCCTTCCATTCACGGATGACCATGATGTCCTCCTCTCACTGCTAGGCTCGTGGCCTTGTAGAATCCTTAATAGGAGTGTGTTCCCTTACTTAGGATGAGCTACCAGGTGCAATCGTACCTACTGACTGCTTTTTGATATCATATAGGTGAGTTGGGGACGTTTGCCCAAGAGAGTGGGTGTTGTCCATGTAGTATGGTATACGCAATCTTGTGAAGAGATATTCTCGTGGTTGCTCCTTCTTATGCTTACAGGTAATCTCTTTGTTTCACGAGGAAGGCACATTGTCACTTGGGTGGTGCCCCCCTTGCATATCAATGTGAGATGGTTTCTTCTAGCAAAACATGACGCTAAGACATTTAGCGGAGGGTTGTAGCGAATGGTTGGTCCTTTGTGACCTTCACTCTTAGTGATCTTTTCCCGGAGGCGTGACCTTATAGGTGTTGTTTAGGAATGAGCCATATGTTCCTCACACGTTCCTTTGAGGAGGTTGACCTGGCTGTAGTGCCAATTAAACATGCTTGAACAAGACATTTTGTCGGCGACGATGTTTTGATCGGTAACGGCGCTTTTGTTTGTCAGTGGTGTGTAGCCTAGGCGAAGACTCTCTTGGTCGGCGACGGCGTTTTTGATGGACTCTTCTAGTAGTTGACATGTGTTATATATATACATATATATATTAATGCGGAGTCCGAAGACATCTGGCAGGGTCATTCTTGAAAAACAAGATAGTATCAAGTATCGAATATCTACCATTTTCAGGGAGTTGAATTGATATGCGGTTAAATTAAATAAGAGGCTATTGGAAGGATATTGGTGTGGGGGTGTTGATATCCCCTGCTTCCTTCGTAATGTAACTGTCTTCCTTCATTAGATTGTGCGTATTCCTTCCCTCTTGAGTAATATAAGGTCGCATCCTTGCCAAGGCGGACTATATGGAGGTATATCCTCCGTACATGCTATGTGTGATCTCACTCCACAGCGCCTGTCCATAAGTCTCCCCGTTGTAGTAGGGATGTGGTAACATAGTGTGGCACTCCATGAGTTCCAAGCTTAAATTCTTGTCATGTCCCTTTGTTGTCACTGGGAGAGGTGTACCAAGGGTTGTCTTACACGAGGGGTTGGGACCTGTCGCTCTGTATCATGAGTAGGCGGTTTCCTCGTCAAGTTGTCATGACGATGTCCCTCACTTTGAGCTCTTCTTGGAATGCCCCTTGGTGGGTGCTTGGTCAGTCGGAGCCACTAGTAGTGGTCCGTATCATCTAGCTCTCCTTGCCTCGGGGAATGCTATCAATTCATATATAGCTGACATAGATCCTCTATTACTGGAGGTTCACCTTGGGAGAACATCGGTTTTCTTGATGCGGCGTATGTATTCCCATTGAACATTGGCATAAAATTTGATGGGATTGTGTTGCCGGTCATCCTGAATGGTTGATCTTAAGGTGGCATGCCATAAGGAAAGCATTGAGGGTGGTTCCTATGGTAGGTCCTCCTAGGATGCGAGGTAGCACTAGTTGCAATGCTCTTACTCGGATGGCGTCGTATCGACAGCGTAGATGCATCATACGAATCTTCTTGTGGTATCGACACCGAAGGTATCTGTTGAGCATTAGGAACTGGCGGTTCCTGTTGCGTCTCATGGACGGGTGGTACCTCTTTAGAAGCAGGCACCGGTGGCACTTCATGCGGGGCTGGTATATGTGGTTCCACTACTGGCCTTACTACCCTTTGTACCTTGTTACTTGGATGATGTGGTAGTCTCGAATCCTCGGGAGGAGGTTCGTTACCTATCCTTGTCTTGGTGACCAACACATTTGTATGTGGGTGCATCGTATACTGCATATTTTCTTTGGAAAACTGAGTTACGCCATCCAACAATTGCGATGCATCCACGGCTTCTATCATGTCATATTCTATCTGTGAGGCGCAGTCATCGCGTGTACTGGACGACTCACCTGTTGCACTGAACCCTCCATGCATGAAAATTGCGGCAGGCACTTGGGTATCTTATCAACGGCTTTTTGTTCAAATCCCGCTGACGGCGCCAATGATGGAACAAGCTCGTCCGGTCTTGGCGGCCTTGCGTCGAGTCACGTTCCTACAATCTTCATGTTACGATCAATCAAACTCCGTGCCTGGTGGACCTGCACAAAGGGCAGTGCCAGAGAGGGGGGGGTGTCTCTGGCGAACCCTCTCTGATGCCAAAGTAAGAACATAATTCTAGAGAGATAAAGTAGAGAGAAGTCAGAGCTCCAGTGTCTCAATACGAGATTAAGTTGTAAATGAAGGACCTAGGCCCCTATTTATAGAGTTTTGGATTCAGGCACCGGAGGGGCCCACATTTTGAGTGGGGCCCACACAAAGATTAAGAGAGTGATCGGGTATACGCGAGCCCCGGATATTGGTACCCGGGGGTCGGGGACCGCGCGGTACACGTCGACCCTATCGTCACCGGACTAGTCCGGGTTCTGGGCAACCGGACAAGTCCGGTTGCTAGCAACCAGACGTTGCTCAAAGCAAATGCTTTGAGCAACAAGTCCGGTCCCTCTAACCGGGGTGTCGCTTACTCTTATAAAATAGAGTGACTTACCTCGAGGTCGGCGGGGCGACCATGTTTGAGCCTTATTGTGGTCCAGTTGGGTGTTTATCCATCAATCCCTAACTTTTATTTTGTTCAATTTAGTCCTAAAATTTCAAAACCAACCCTTCACTCAAATTGACCCTGGGTCGGGGTTGCCTTTGGTCCCCAACCCAGGGTCGGATCTAGGCCTAGGCTAGGTCCGACCTTGGGTCAGGGTCGCCTGGGTCCGGTGACCCCGACCCAAGGTTGGACCTAGCCCATGGCTAGGTCCGGCTAGGTCAACTTGGGTGAAGGGTTCAATTTTGAAATTTTAGGACTAAATTGAACAAAATAAAAGTTAGGGATATATTAGAGGGACTAAATTGAACAAAATTGAAAGTTTTGGGCTGCTAACGTGCATGGCACATGCCATTTAACGGAACACTAACGGAGGTATGAAAACGGTAAAAAATGGAAACTGTTGGTACCAATTTGGTACAAAAAAAACATATTGTATGAACAGTGGATTTCGTGCAAACATGTGGTATGAAAAGTACCATTAACCCAAATATCAATGGTATTCATGTTGAGGTGAGTCTTGCTGTTGGGGATACTCCTTGGGAGGCTTCTTTTATTTATGCCCCACATGGTTATGAGGATAGGCCCGGGTACTGGGAGACGATTATCTCCTTCCGGCAATCTAGGATGGCCTCCACCCTCTGGCTTATAGCTGGTGATTTTAACGATATGTGGTCACCAACTCATAATGAGGGGGAAACCCTATTAGTATTGAAAGGATTCTGCGTGCACATGAGTGGACCGATTCTCTCGACTTAATTGATCATGCCTTTCAAGGACATTCATTTACTTGGTCGAATCACCGCTTAGGAGTTGATCGTATTCAACAGCGTTTGGATCGGGTTTTTGGGAATGTAGATTGGTGTATCAGTTTTCCTCACTCCACTGTTTCTTGTCTGGCTCAGATTGCTTCCGATCATTGTCCTCTTTAGATTTTCTCTATTTCTCGTCCCTTAGGGAGGGATCAACGACGACCCTTCAGGTTCGAATCCATGTGGCTGTCCCATCCAGAATTTCATAATACCTTTCATGCTTCTTGGCGTCAGCTTACTAACGGTTCGGATCAGACTATTATCTCCAGGAATTTGGGAAGTCTCTCCCGTCGTCTTCGTTGTTGGAACAATGAGTGTTTTGGTCATGTTCGAACTTTGTTAAATGCATCTCTTGTGGAGTTAGATGGGGTGAAGATTCGAATGCGGAGGAAGAAGAACTTAGAGATATTCGAGGGTAGGGTGAGCCGCCTCTATGACTATGAGGAAATTATGTTGCGTCAGAAACCAAGACAGTTATGGTTGCAAAATGGAGACCGGAATACCAAGTTCTTTCATGCCTATACCATCTGTCGTCGCCGTTTTAACAAATTGGATAGGGTTCTTACATTGGAGGGTACCTGGTTAACGGATCCGGGTTGGTTGCCTCCCACGTTAAAGCGTACTTCGAGGCTTTGTTCACGTCTCCTGGACCTGGGCTTCCGTATCTCCCGGCCAGAAATTGCCTTACTATTCCGGACATAGCTCTCCATGGTCTTACTCACCCGGTGTCTCCACATGAAATACTTAGGGTCTATTCGTTAATGAATCCGGATAAATCTCATGGGCCCGATGGTTTTAATTCCCGCTACTTTTGAAATTGGTCCTTTTTCACCGCAGGTGTCTCCTCTTCACATTCCATTACTTGGAAGAATCTTTTTTTCGTTCGGAGGTTTCTCCTTTTAGGTGCTAAGTGGAGAATAGGATCGGGACATAAGGTCAATTTCTGGACGGTCCCTGGGTTCCAAACTTTGGACTCTAGGCGGATTGGGTTCCGGGAAACTCAAATCAACATACTCTCAAAGTCTCGATCTTTATCATTGATGGAAGATGGGATCTGACTACGATGGCTATCTTCTTACCTTCTGTTATAGTTACAGCTATTTCTCAGATCAACCTCCCTCTTTTGAAAACAGTTGATAAGTTTATGTGGAATCACACCATACATGGGGATTACTCGGTTAAGTCTTGGTACCATTTTATTTAACACACTCCTCATTAAAGAGGAGTCAGGGTGTTCTTCAGGATTTTATTCTTCTGCTTCTTCTAGTTTGAATTTTTGGGGAAAGATCTGGTCTTCCAAGCTTTTACCGAAGATTCATATGTTCTTTTGGAAGGGCTTTTCGGGATGTCTTCCCCATCGGGAGAACCTCCACCGAAGATTATCATTTTTTTGATCCAACCTGCCCTCTTTGTGCTCTGGCTCCGGAAACTTGGGATCATCTAATGTGGACTTGTCCTTTTGCTACGAGAGTTTGTTTCGCTTATAGTCTAGGAGGTGGGGGTTTGGGTAGGTTTAGGTCGATTTTGGATTGTTTAGATGATTTTATTGCTATCTTTCTATGGGTTTTGATGTATTTAGTTATAAGTGTATTGCTTTATGGGGAATTTGGGTTGAATGGAATAACGTTGTGTTCCGCGTCGTTTTCCCTTCTGCCGAGTCTGTTTTGTGTTTTATTTCTAATACTTGTAATGACTTTGTTCTTGCTTGTCCAACTATTACAGTGCCAGCAGGGCTCCACTGCGGAATCCATAAATTAGACAGTTGGACTTCGGCCCCAATCGATTCATGGATCATACTTGTTGATGGGGCGGTGAAAGGAGAAAGGTTTAAGCTTTATGGTGCTTGTTGGATATACGCCCAAGCTATTATAAATTGGACCCGATACATGGGCCATAACCGAATATAATTCGAAACTTGGAAAACGGACACCCGAGGCCCAACACTTAGGCCCAAGAACGACATGTGTGGCGAAACCAGAAGGCCCCGAGGGAAAAATTCCCTCGGGAGGGGGCGACCCGAGCAGGGCCATCCCACTCGGGTTACCCGAGCGGGACCTTGGGGATACCCGTCCGGGTATCCCCCCTTCGTCCGGACGAGTTCCCTCGTCAATGCCAACTTATATTACGGAACTGCCACAACCGGACCCGAAAATCACTGGAACCGGGGCGGTCCAATAGGAACTCTATAAATAAGAGCTCTTCTCCCACCATTCAAAGGTAATCTCTCACTCTCTCTCTCTAAGTTCACTCCCTCTCTCTAAAGCATATACTCATTTAAGCATCAGAGAGGGCACCGAGCACCACCCCCATTTGGTCTCGGTATCGCCCCTTTTGCAGGTATCACGAGGAGAAGGAAGGGCGGAGGTCCTAGGCAAGAAGGCCTCAGGACATCGTATGCGAACAGTGGGCTTACCGGGAACCCCCTTCCCAGTGCCCATCTACAGGTATATGAGAAGAAGAAGCCCACGGAGCGGGCGTATGAGAAGAAGAAGCCCACAGAGCGGGCATATAAGAAGAAGAAGCCCACAGAGCGGGAATACAAAAAGGAGAAGCCCAGGAAGAAGGAGAGAACGGAAGGAGAAGCCCATGAAGTAAACTCGTGTGCAAACACGGGCGCCCTCTGTGGATTCCAGCAAAAAGAACGTAGCCTACTACTTGTGCTCGATGGCAATAAATAAGAGGGTCCAAGAGAACAAGGGGGCGGCATATTAAGGTACCTACTGTGGGTCTCCAGGAGCCTAGCATCCGGGGGCAAAAATCAAAGGATCCTAAGCAACCGTCGTCCAATGGAGTACAACACTCCTTGGATAACACTCCATCAAGCTCCAAGACACCACGGTTGGTAGTCAATCAACAACTACCTCCCTCACCCCTAATAAGGACAAGCCCCTAGTGGGGGCAACAATCAAATACCCAAGAACAGGCCAAAACAAAGAAGTGGCTACAACAAAAATGCACCCATGGCAGCTCTTCCAGAGTACACCAATAGGGGGAAAGATGAGGAGGGAGCAAAACAACAACCTCTCCACAAGGATGAGCACTATCTTCACATCCCTTCATGAATGACCTAGAGTAGCTCTTCCAGAGCACATCTATAGGAGGCAACTTGAAGTTACCACTGAATAACAGTCACTCTGTGAAGGATATGTCAACACTAAGGAGGGAGAGATGAACAATAACTCCATCCCCAGAAGAATATGTCATTAGTAAGAGCAACCACATACACTGGGGGGGCAAGGATCATCAATGATAGCAGGGAGGTGCATGCATACACATCCCCCCACTATGAGCAAAAGGATAACCTTACAAGGTGGGCCACTACAACCAGCAGGGCCTATCGCGCCTACTTTAAGAGAATGCCATCCAAGGGGTTCTAATACGATATGCATCTCCTTGTAAACCGTATTGAATTCCATCATATAGAATCTCATCCTGCAATATACCTATGTACAGCAGTTACATCCACCAGACGACCACCCGCCCAAGGGACGAGACAACACGCTACAAAAGCAGCGAATACCACTTCAACCCAGCTTGTAAGGAAAACACCTCCCTCTCCTCCTACCCAACACAATACTCATTTTTGAGCAAAAAGTCACTTCCACATCCAAGGGAGGATAGCACTAAATGAGGGGGCAGCACCAAACCTGCTCATCGCAAGGGTCATTAATGACTTCAATATTAAAAGGATAGCAGATTCGCAAAACCAATTTCCTATACATGAGAAGTAGTCATATTAACCAAAATACTAGGGATATCATCACTCCCTGCTTGATAAATAAGTAGCGGTGTCACTGCAAGCAAGAACTGCTCAAGAGCAACATAACGCTAAACAATGTCAAGCGGCAAAATGATGAGACACTCCGAACCAAAATCACCACCGTCGTGAACCAAAATTATTAAAAGTCATCACTGGGGGGCAGCGACAGGTCTACAGACAATCATTAAATGGCCATGCCCAGGAAAAGTAAAACCATCCCTTAAGGGACACCCCTTATCAAGCATATTACACTTAAAAGTGCGTGGGAACCAACATTCTACACCTAAGGGTGCGAACAGCACAGGGATGGGGGCACCGCGCCAAACCAACACCTACAAAGAGTCGATGGAATAAATAGTAACGAAGATCAAAATTGAACCCCCCCCCCAACTCCCTCGCCAATTCTGGAAGATGCATATGAGAAAGGAATGCTCAAAGAGCAAAAAAGAGTAAGGAGACCGAGCAACTTGGGGGGCACCAAACGAACAAGTGCTCGGCACCCAACCGAGAAACAAGAGGATAAGCCTTAACAGGCTAAACAAGAACAAATGGTGCAACTACCAAGCAACTAGGGGCGCACCATGTGATCTAATGCTTGATAGTCCACCCGGAAATAGAAGGCCACACGAATATGTGGCATGACTCCTTCCATTGGAAACCACAAAGGACGGATACAACACAAACCCACTACAAGGACTCGCTCCTGTGTTGGAGGTAACGGTGACCGCCCTCATAAGGCTACATCCACAACTTATACCGACTGAAAAATGCGGAAGGGCAGATATTAACTAATACTTTCAGTGGAGAACATTCGAAGAAGATCTACACCCGAAGGGAAAAGGGAATATCCACTTCTGTTATCTAATTTATTTTTACTAAAAGGAGATCCACGGACTCCACTTAAACTTTCCTTTCTGTAAGAAATGACAATACCACTAAATGAATCAAATGCTTTTCAGGACACAAGGGAAAAAAGAAAGACGCCATCACTCACAATAGAGGAGGCGTCATCTACAACACATTCAAAATTTGCAAGTAGCGTCTTGCACCAACGCCAAATCTTGGAACACCAAGCGGCGGAAAAACGCATTTGCAAGTAGCACCTTGCCAAAATGCTATCTCGAGGCATTACGTAAGCGGAATAAAACGTACCAAACCAAGCAAGTAACTTCTTGCCCTAACGTCACATCTTGGAACTCCAAGCGACGGAAAACGCACTAACTTTAGTAATTAGGATTGCGAGTCGCGTCTCGCCACAAGGCTACCACAAGGCATTGACTAAGCGGAATAAAACGTACCAAATTAAGGAAGTAACGTCTTGCCTCAAACGCCACCTTGAGTCATCAAGTGGAAGGTAAAGTGCATATCGCGAGTTGCGTCTCGCCCCAACGCTATCTCAAGGCATTGAGTAACCGGAATAAAACGTACCAAATCATGCAAGTAACGTCTTGCCTTAACACTACCACGAGGCATTGGGTAATTGGTTAAAACGCGTCAAACTAACAAGTAGCGTCTTGTTCACAACGCTATCTTGAGGCATCTGATATGCGTTCACAAAACGTGTCAACACAACACAAGTAGCGTCTTGCCAACTACACTATGTCGAGGCATCGACTAGTGGACGAACGTCATATACCACTTACGATGAACAACAAGGGGAAGATCCAAAAGGACAACTCTTAAATATGATAAGGGGAAGATCCACAGGACAACCCTTATATATGGAAAGAGGAAGATCTATAAGGACAACCCTTCCAACCGAAAAGGGACATAAGACCCATAGGGCCACCCTTCCAACCGAAAAGGGGAAGATCCAAAAAGACAACTCTGAAATATGATAAGGCGATCGACAACCCTTACCTATGGAAATAGGAAGATCTATAAAGACAACCCTTACAACCAAAAAGGGACATAAGACCTACAGGGCCACCCTTCCAACCGAAAAGGGGAAGATCCAAAAAGACAACTCTGAAATATGATAAGGCGATCGACAACCCTTACATATGAAAAGAGGAAGATCTATAACGACAACCCTTACAATTGAAAAGGGACATAAGACCCACAGGGCCACCCTTCCAACCGAAAAGGGGAAGATCCAAAAAGACAACTCTGAAATGTGATAAGGGGAAGATCCACAGGACAACCCTTACATATAGAAAGAGGAAGATCTATAAGGACAACCCTTACAACCGAAAATGGACATAAGACCCATAGGGCCACCCTTCCAACCGAAAAGGGGAAGATCCAAAAGGACAACTCTGAAATATGATAAGGGGAAGATCCACATGACAACCCTTATATATGGAAAGAGGAAGATCTATAAGGACAACCCTTACAACCGAAAAGCGACATAAGACCTACAGGGCTACCATTCCAACCGAAAAGGGGAAGATTCAAAAAGAAAACTCTGAAATATGATAAGGCGATCAACAACCCTAACATATGGAAAGAGGAAGATCTATAAGGACAACCCTTACAACCGAAAAGGGACATAAGACCCACAGGGCCACCCTTCCAACCGAAAAGGGGAAGATCCAAAAAAACAACTCTGAAATATGATAAGGGGAAGATCCACAGGACAACCTTTACATATGGAAAGAGGAAGATCTATAGGGACAACCCTTACAACCGAAAAAGGACATAAGACCCATAAGGTCACCATTCCAACCGAAAAGGGGAAGATCCAAAAGGACAACTCTAAAATATGATAAGGGGAAGATCCACAGGACAACCCTTACATATGGAAAGAGAAAGATCTATAAGGACAACCCTTAACCGAAAAGGGACATAAGACCCACAAGGCCACCCTTCCAACCGAAAAAGGGAAGATCCAAAAGGACAACTCTGAAATATGATAAGGGGAAGATCCACAGGACAACCCTTACATATGGAAAGAGGAAGATCTATAAGGACAACCCTTACAACCAAAAAGGGACATAAGACCCACATGGCCACCCTTCCAACATGATATGAGAAGTCCCACAATCAAAGGGCAATCCATCCAACAAGACATGAGAAGTAAGTCCCTCAATCAAAGGGCAACTCATCAAACATGATATGGGAAGTAAGTCCCCCAAACAAAGGGTAACCCTTCCAACAAGATATAGAACGTAAGTTCTTCAATCAAAGGAGGGTACTACCCCCCTATACTTCAACGGGTGACTATCACGTCCATATATCAAAGGAGGATACACCCCCTATACATCATAAAATTACTATCATGCCCATATATATCAAAGGAGGGTATCACCCCCTATACATCAACAGGGGCTATCATGTCCATATATACCAAATGAGGGTACCAATCCCCTTATACATCAAGAATGGCTATTATGTCCATCTATGTAAAAGGAGGGTACCATCCCCTTATACATCATCAAATGGCTATCATGCCCATATATCTCAAAGGATGGTACATTACCCATATACAATCACCATAAAGACATCCATCTAGGTTACAAAGTTCAACAACCGCAAGATCGGAGGTTGAAGAGACAAACTAAGGAAAGAGCCTCCACCAAGATTTCAAACAACTTTCCATAGCCTAACCGGACACCTATCTGACCATCATAGAGTCAAGCAAATGTTAAGGACATTGCTTAACTCGGGGGGGGGGGGGGGGGGAGCGGGATACACTCCCAATAAAGCAACAAACATCCTTCATCCCACCTCACAAGCAAGTAAGGAAACTTCAAGAAAGTAGCAATCAAACATAAGGAGACCGTCAACCATAGCAAACCAGGGGTAAGAAGCACATAGCAAAATGTACCCCAGAAAGAGGAGCAATAACACACCAGGTATTATTAACCCTGCCACGACGCACTATGTTAATCCATCAACGCCAACCTACCTAGGAGAACGTCCCAAAGTGCACAAAGATCAAATGCTCACTACGGGGGCAAAGACACGTGCATGGATGATACTACTTGCTAAAGGAAGGACTGTGGTGGATAAACAAAATCACAAGCACTCCTAAGGAGGAGACAAGCAAAATCATCCCAGCGCTACCCAAGATAGTCGGGGGAGGGACCAAACACCTACAACAAGCTATGTATCAATCAGTGGCATGAGCTACCAAGCGTAGTCAATATAAGGAATACCCCCTTATATACAACAACATGTCCACTACGGGGGCACTCACACAGTCATCAGTTACCAAGCGTAACCAACACAAGGGAAAACCCCTACATTTATTTATAGATATCAAAATACTCGCTACGGGAGTAACGATACATACATGGACTACCAAGCGTAGTCACCTCAAGGGTTAGCCCCCCGCGTCCGAAAAGCCAAACACTTCCACTGTCACATGGCATGAAAGCAAGGGCCAAGCCCCCGCATATGGAGGTGCAAGATATGTATACCGTGGAAGTAACCTCAGCACTGAGACACGAAGGAAAACCCGAGTATCTAACAATAAAACAAGGACATCTCCAAAACAAGCAGGAGAGAAACACAAGGTTGCAATAATAAAAAAATCCGGGCAATATAGTCTCAACCACTCTTCACAAGGGGGGATCCTCTCCGGCAGAAACTTAAGAAGAGGTGGAAGTCTTAACAGCACAAATAGAAGCCACAACATTGGTCTTCGAAGAACGGTCGACAATAACCTATTCGGCGATAATCTTCGCTCGCTATGCACGCTTGCTAATGCGACCCACAACATCCAAGCATTACCCATAACACAACGATGGGGTGGAGGAGATCCTCAGGAAAGATCAAAGGCAACTTGATCCTACATGGAAAGACAAATGTAAGACACGACAGGAGCATGAAAAATACACATATATAAGGGGGGAACATCATCATATACCAGGCACTGAAGGTCTATCATAGGAGGTTACAACCCTCAGGGGGGAGACGGGGCGAGGAGACAAAGACTCGCCGCCATCATCCGAAGCCTCCTTATTCTCCAGTGCAATAGGAGAATCATCAGCTATATCCTCAACAACAACCTCTCTTTCTTGCCTTAGAGTTAGAGGCTTCCACCTCAAAGCTAGACCTCCTCGACTTGATCTTAGCCAGGACCTGCGCGACAGAGATAGAAGGGGACTTCCCTAAAAGTCAATAAAACACAGAAACAGCGGTCGGAGGACCAACCACCGGTAAAAGAAGAGGATAAACAACCGAAGCTCCCCTCTCCGAAGAGACATATTCACTAACATCATCATTCTCCTGAAACAGGGAAGGCCGATATTGAACCCAACATACAAGGCAAAAGTCACAAGTATTAAAAACTCAAAGGCTTGCATACCAAAAGCAAGACGGGGGGCGTCATTCGGAATTCCCATAGCGCAAAGCTGCTTCTCCGAGACGCGGCGCATAGAATCGAAGAAAGCCGTCATGTTCCCTATATATATTAGCTTCAGAGCCTTTCTATCGGACGTGGAAAATTTGGAAAACTTGGGAAGCGCATCCGTCAGCAGGGGGGATCCAATGACCAAGAAACTGTTGGATTACGGGGACGTAATACTACGGAATGCTAAACGTGTACTAGCATGAAATCTAATCTACGCAGCGGAATTAGTACACATACCTTTTAGCTTTCCTCCCCAAGAACGATGTGGAGGGAGTTCTGATCCTCCGGTCGGAACCACGTGCAAGTTCTTCGTTAGAAGAAGTCCCACGCGATGTAGCTCCACAACAAGACCTCTGATCGATTCTTCAACGGAGATGGAACCTCAGACTTAATGTGATGGTGCCGAAATATTAGACTAGGGTGACAAGTTTTCTCAATGGAGATCCTTGTTCTTAATTGTGTGTATAAACCCTTAGGAGTCACCCCTATATATAGTATTGGGTGGAGTTGCCAAAAGGCAACTCCAACCAATGTGGTACTAGGGTTTCGGCCGAACCATGCATAAAGGGGGGAGGCCCATTTTGGGCCTCCCTTGTCAATTACTAATTGGATTTGGCCCAATTAGCCCAGATTGACAATTACCTAATTAACTTAGGTAATTCCCTTAATTAACGGGCTCTTATTACGGCGCCACGTCACCATATGCTAACAGCTCCCACTCGCCGGAATGGGAGGGTGCTCGTTAATCTATAAGATTACGCAATAGTATCAACATCTCAGTCTTCAGTCTTCGTCTCCGTCTCCAAATAGTTCATACGAGGCTTGCCGTGCGACCGGCGGATACGATGGGCATCGTGCTACTCATCTGTTAGGAGTATTGTAGCGCCCGTAGAACGTTGATTCCCTTTCATGAACCAAACATGTTTGAAATAAAACTATGTACCGCACTGTATCCTTGGTCAACTGTTAATTCTCCAATTGCCCAGTTTTCCACAAATGAACACTTCTCCAGGGTATCCGTACAAGTTTTCACAACCTTCAACTAATATCTGGTTGGCGGCCACCTAGTGAACACGAGAGTCGGTGAATTAAAGGTGAACATGTCCATCCCCATTGCTTATACCCTTAGTCTGACTCAACCAATTTCCAAGACATGGTCACTTGGCTGTTTTCTTTGGCACTACGCTCGTACGCCGGGATGCGAGCATTGAGCCAGACCTTAGGTATAAGTTCTGAGTCCGTGAGGATACTTTGGATGCCTCTTCATAAGGCATCCGAGATCAATCACACGCTCAAGGTGAAGAAGTATGCGCCCTTTGAATCACAAGGATTCTAGCTAGCACAACCGAGCATGACCCCGTGGTCGAACGTTGCACGCGTAGTATGAAGCATGCGTCGATAGCACACCTGGTAAAGCCAGGGATGAGATATGTCAATAATTCTATCGCAGAATCTCTCATCTGGCCTTGAATTTGATATACAGTGATGGACTAAGTCCAACTCGGCGATTTACAAAACGAAGATTAAGTCATGCTGTTAAGCGTGACAATGTTATCGTTTTGCTTAATCAGGTTTACCCCCCTGATTCTTAGCCAATCTTGTTATGGTAGAGATCCCTCTCTCCTTACAAGATGACCGTGCCTGTGTGACGAGGCAAGGTTCACATTCGACATAATTTTGGTAGAAGAATTTTACTTCTTCCTACGACTTAGTTTATAGACCGTAAAATCTGATGTTGTTAATCATTATAACGTCGATAAACATAAACTCAAATTGCAATTCCTTTATTCAAATTGAAACATAATTTCAAATGTCAAAATGTTATCAATTTTACAAGCCACGCAGTTTAAGCCCTACGTAATCCAAGCAGTTTTACGTGTTTTTCATAAATCTCCCTACGTAACGGCTTAGTTAAAGGGTCTGCGACCATATTGTCTGTAGGAAAGTATTCTAAAGCGATTATGTTGTCTTCACCGACCTAGCATAATTGTATTTCACATCAATGTGTTTAGTCCTACTATGGTACTTTGGATTCTTAACTGCCGCAATGGCCACCTGACTGTCGGAGTACACCTTCACAGGTTTACTCTTCTTGTCGGTGCCAATTAATGCCGTAAGAAGCCTTTTCAGTCAGATCGCTTCTTGTGCGTTTTTGGAGAGGGCAACGAATTCTGATTCCATAGTGGAAAGCGCGACACAAGATTGCTTCTTGCTTACCCATGATATGGCAGCATTAGCAAGGAGGAAACTCCTCCTGTGGTGAACTTACGATCATCCAGATCGCCACCGTGGTCGACGTCACTATAACCGGTCAATTCGAGCCGATTGCCCTCATAGCATAGAATGTAGTCGGCAGTACCTTTCAGATATCTGATAATTCGTTTTACGGCCTTTAGATGTTGATAACTAGGATCTTATTGGAATCTTGCTACTAGGCCCACAGCGTAACAGATGTCTGGCCGAGTACAAAGCATGGCGTACATTAGACTCCCTACCATGCTCAGATACTCTGCATTCTTCATCTGTTCACGCTCCTGCTGGTTTTTCGGGCCATCACGCTTCGATAGCGCGCACCCGAACACAACAGGCGTATCCACGGGTTTAGCATCCAACATTCTGAATCTTTTCAACAATTTGTTGATATATGATTCCTGAGATAGACATAATCTCTGGGTGGCACGATCTCAGACAATTTTGATGCCTAAGATGACGTAGACTCTCCCATGTCTTTCATCTTGAATGTTGATGCTAACCAGGACTTTGATTTATTCATGAAACTCATATCGTTCGCGGCAATAAGTATATCATCCATGTATAGTGTTATGATGACATACTTAGACCTGGAGGTCTTAGTGTATACGTAGGGATCCTTGTGAAGATTCACGAATCTGTTTCCAACGATTTCCTCGTGGAGTCTACGATACTATTGCCGAGACGATCGTTTAAGACCGTATATAGATCTTTGGAGTTTTCAAACTTTGTGTTCTTTTCCAGGAGTAATGAAACCCTCCGGCTGCTCCATATAGATCTCTTCATCTAGGTTTCCATGGAGGAATGCGGTCTTAACATCCATTTGATGTAGCTCTAGATCAAGACTAGCAACTAAGGCAAGGATGGCCCTTACTGTGGTGTAACGCACAGTTGGTGAGTATGTTTCATCAAAGTCCACTCCATGGATTTGGGTATATCCTTTCTCAATTATTCGAGTTTTGCATCACTCGAAATTTCCACCCGAAGTGAATTTTCAGATTTCACTTTCTAGTTCCGTGGTTAACAGATAAATCAAATAAATACTAAAACTGAATTAGTTCTTATTTAGGCAATTTCATCCTCCATTGTTTTCCTCCATTCCCTTGTTTTGAGGTCCTTCCTTTGCTTGCTGAACCGTCACTGGTTCAAAAACGAACATCAAGATGTTTAACACATCTCGTTTGATGGGATACTTCTCGTAAGAAGTTCGTTGCCTTTGATTATGTCTAGGCACGTTAATCCCATGTTTTTAGTCTAATCGTTACTCCCACTCGGAATAATGCTTCTTATCGGGCATTACTCCCACTAGAAACAATGGTGGTGGTTGAACTTACTTGGAATAACCTCTCGGTCTCGGGATTCTACCTCCGAGATGTATTCTTCGATCACTATGATCTGGAACCGAGTTGGTTGTTCTACTCCCACTAGGAAAAATGGGTAGTTGAAATAGTTCATTATTATGATTATCAGGTCCGACTTGATTCGCATTTTGAAATTTAGTGATGATTATTTGTGAGGGGGAGTGAGCCCTCTCACTGGATTTATTATGAAGACGTTTCCATCATCATTTACCAAACCAATCACTTATGCTGTATCAATTCTCCCACTCGAAGTAAGTGGGACCTGAGAATCTCCATCAACCATCTGTTAACTCAATCAGTACTAGCTTGTTTCGTTCTGCAAAGCGTTGGAAATTCATCATCAAATCTTTATAATGTGCCATGTTTGACCATGAAACCATTGTTTCAAGCTAATTTTAAAACTCGTATTCTCCGAGAGTAGTGCGTACTCTTAATAAATACTCGTTTTAATGCACAAATTAATGCGTCTTTGAGATAAGGTTTTACCCGAATCATTCATTAGCTTTTATGGTAACGTGTTAACCGATTTTGTTAGAACATAGTGTTTTACATTAATGTGAGTTAAATTAATCTCATCCCGCAGGAAAAATTAATGTGTAACTCTAACATTATGTAATTCTGAACTATGTTTCTTGAAGTGTTTAATGAATGCTTTTAGCCAAACTCTTCGTTCAAGGCTAATGGTGGGAGAGTCGTTTTACCGACTACTTCTTTTCGTTTATTTAACTCATCCATAGATTTATCTATCTTATGGACCATGCATATAAGCTGTCGCTTTTAATGCCATGGTTGATATTCTAATTAGATTGTAGTAGCTAGAAAGCTTGCATAAAATGTAAGTAATTATCAATGAGTTATATCTGAAGGAATTACAAACGAAAATTCCGCATTCATAAAAGTACTTGATTATTAAATTCGTATTCTAAAACGATGTGTCCCGTCTTTCGAGGTGACATGCGTCACGCGCATACCCGGTTAAAAACCGTGGTTTTGAGAATCGGTTTAGTCTCCAAATTTAAAAGCAATTTAATCGGTTTTACATGCACATTATTTCAGAATATATCATTTAATGGAGTACTAACAAGCATAAGGAGTTAAGTCGGTCTGCCCTTTTAGAACTATGCGATCGATGGATTTATTCAGTTCAGTTTGATTTGACTGAGATGACAGAGTATGTGAATCGTTTCGTCTTATTAAATTTTGGTTCTAACCCGTAGGTTTGAATTATCGTTTCGGATCGTTCCTTTTAACCGGAACGTTAAATTGATAAGAAAATTGTGCTTCTAATCGAGCAACAATTTCTTTATTCAATAACTCCAAATTTCAAAATAACCAAAATTTTAATAATTCAGACGAACAACGAACGATAAATGACAATGGTAGGGTTCTTGATATGAAAGTCTCATGTTCGATCCATACATATCTGAACTTTAAGTCATGTTGAACATCGCATCTGATTAAATTCACCAGTGAATCATATCAAATGTTTTGTGTTTAAATAAAGCGTTTCACGGCTTTATATACATGTCATACGAGGCGTGTTTTAGACGCACTTTAATAATGGGGTTTGACCCATCGAATTATCGTATAAAACCTTTTTACGGTCTAGTTCACTTCATGATATATGGATCACAATTGACTTCAGATGATCTCTTGTGGTGAGATGAGAAGGTTGTCGTTTCACTGCCTTGGTTCCTTTGCTTAACTAGACTCAAGGTTATTGAATCATGTCAATGTAAGGCAACCTTATACATCTTTTCCATGTTGACCTTTCATTTCGAAGGTGTTGAACGGATTTTTCACCGGCATCCACGGACAAAGAAAAGAACATCACATTCAACCGAAACATTTCTAGCTTTAGCATCCTTGCTTATGCAAAGGAACACCAAGTTTTATCATTGTCTGGTTGCAATTTGATGGACATACACGTGATCCGGGCTCGGTTTTAATTATTCGGACCTCACATTCGCACGAGGCCCTTAGTGAAACCCAATTTCAAGCTAACCGGGGTAAACCGGGCAAGTCGCGAACTTGCCCGGCGCCCCGGGGGGCTTACCCGGAAAGTTCCGGGTAAGCCCAGCCTACCCAGAAATTCCGGGTAAGCCCCGGCTTACCCGGAATTTCCGGGTAAGCCTAGCTTACCCGGAATTCCGGGTAAGCCCCGGCTTACCCGGAATTTCCGGGTAAGCCTAGCTTACCCGGAATTCCGGGTAAGTCCAACACCCGGGGGGTGTCGCGCACACCCCCCATTTTTCATCCTAGACGTATACGGAGACCCGATTTTTATACTAACTCCTATATGTCCAAGACCTTTGTTTCAGCGGCGCGCGCGTCCCGTTTATGACAGCCGCCTGAGACGCACGTCAGAGCCCCTTTTCCCAAAGCTTACCCCTGCATCCCGGTTCACATTTCCACATTGAACCGGGTCAAAACCGGTTTACGGTCCAAGATGGCCTATAAATAGCCACCTTGGGGGTAAACATTTTCAACTCATTCCAAAATCACTTTGGGCAAGCTCGGGAAAAGCTCTGACTTCTCTCTAAAAAACCCTCTCTTTCTCTCTCTAGAAAACTACTGATGTTGAGCGTCGGAGTGAGCATACCAAGCACCCCCCCCCCCTCTCCACGGGGACTGCTTGGTAACGCTCCTTTGCAGGTGCCGACGGACGTCCTGTTAGAGAGTTGGAAGGAACTGCCCCCATTCAGGAGACAAAACTAAGGCCCGCACACGACCTCAGAAGGCGGACTTAGCTCGCATCCAACCCGAAGACCCCGACTAGTTATCCAGCGGACAGTCCGCAATAACTTGGTCGAAACACTTGGCGCCGTCTGCGGGCTTCGAACAGAAAGCCTGCGTTACTCAAACAAACAAGCAAGATGGATAACACATACACCATACACGGAGGCTTCAGTGCAGGGGGCGAAACCTCTTACGCAAGGGAGAGGTACGCCGCCGGAAAGAGTGAAAAACCACAGGAGCCAGTCAGGGAGGACACAATCATGGAAGACGTCATTGGCTTCTCAGCCAAAGACAAAGAACACATAACGTTCCCCCACAACGACGCCTTAGTCATTCAAATGACTATCGATGACGTGGAAGTGAAGCGAATTCTCGTAGATGGAGGCTCCGCCCCAAACGTGCTAACAAAAGACACTGTCTTAGCACTCGGAAGAAAGAAGGCCATACAAACAATGAACTCACCTCTAGTGGGATTCATGGGAGATGCTAGCTACCCGCTGGGTACCATTACCCTTCCAGTAACCTTGGGCGAAGGAGAAAGACGTCTGAATATCGACATACTTTTCATAGTTGTCGAAAAGTTAAACGCCTACAATGGTATTCTCGGATATGCAACCATGAACGAATGGAGAATGGTACCTTCAACGGCCCACCTGAAGATCAAGTTCCCAACCATTGCAGGTGTGGGAGAAGTTAGAGGAAACCAACAAGTAGCAAGAGAATGCCACAATGTCGCGCTACAACAAAACCAAGTGGGAAACATGCCAGTAATACCCACCATCGACGAAGACCCAAGAGATGACTACGGGAGGCCTACTGCGATGGACGAACTCCACGAATTCAAAATCGATGAACCAGAAAGAATGGTGCGCGTAGGAGCATCATTATCAAAAGACGAAGTGATTGAAATCACAGCGCTTCTAGCAGAATACAAGGACTTATTCGCATGGTCCCCAAAGGACATGCCAGGAATAAGCCCAGATGTCATTTGCCATAAACTCAACATCAACAAAGATGCTCGAGTGGTGAAACAAAAGTTAAGGTCGATAGGTGGGGACAAGAAGTTGGTCATTCGCGAGGAAGTTAGCAGACTGCTTGACGCAGGTTTCATTGAAGAATCCAAGTATCAAACTTGGGTGGCCAACCCTGTAGTTGTGCCTAAGCCAAATGGCAAGTCAAGAATGTGCATCGACTACAGAGACCTCAACAATGCATGCCCAAAAGATTCATACCCGCTTCCACGAATTGATCAATTGGTAGATGCAACTGCGGGCCATGAACTGATGACAGTTATGGATGCATACACAGGATACAACCAAATCCCGATGTTTTGGCAAGACGCCCCACATACGGCATTCTACGCTGACAGCGAAATTTACAACTACAAAGTTATGCCTTTCGGGCTAATCAATGCGGGGGCAACATACCAAAGGATGGTCAATCTCATTTTCGGAGATTTGATTGGCGACAAAATGGAGGCGTACGTGGATGACATGGTCGTAAAATCCAAGAAAAGAAAGAATCACGCAGAGGACTTACGCATAATCTTCGAGAGAATGCGAAAGTAACAAATAAGACTAAACCCCGCAAAATGCGCTTTTGGGGTGCGGTCAGGCAAAATTCTTGGATTTATGGTGAGCGAAAGGGGCATTGAAGCAAACCCTGAGAAGGTGAAGGCAATTGAAGAAATGGCCTCCCCAACAAAGCATAAAGAAGTACAACAACTCAACGGGCGCCTTGCAGCCCTGAACAGATTCCTAGCCAAAATTGGTGACAGAGCCCTCCCTTTCTTCGAAGTGTTACGCGCAAACAAGAAGTTTGAATGGACAAATGCTTGTGAAGAAGCATTCCAACAACTCAAACAACACTTGAAGACGCTCCCAAGACTAGCAAAGCCACTTCAAGGGGAATCTCTCTTTCTCTACATATCAACTAGTAACACGGCGGTCAGCTCTGTGCTAATAAAGGAAAAAGGAGGAGCCCAACTCCCAGTTTATTACGTAAGCAAAACACTGGCCAAGTATGAAGTCAATTACGTACCAATCGAGAAACACTTGTACGCGCTCGTAATAGCCGGACGCAAGCTAAGGCCTTACTTCAACGCGCATGAAATAACGGTCCTGACAGACCAGCCTCTGAAGCACATCCTTGCAAAACCAAACATGTCAGGAAGATTGACAAAGTGGTCTGTAGAGCTAAGTGAATTCCGCATTCATTTCGCTCCGCGAACAGCCATCAAAGGGCAGGCCTTGGCAGACTTCATTGCAGAATTCACAGGGATCGAGCCCGAGCCACAAGATGAAGTCCAGACAGATGTCCCACTCGCAGAAGTTTGGGAAATGTACACGGACGGATCATCCAACACCGGAGGCGCGGGGGCAGGATTACTACTAATCCCACCCGACGGCTCGGACCCCT
This sequence comes from Clarkia xantiana subsp. parviflora, assembly GCA_036873135.1. Classification (NCBI taxonomy): domain Eukaryota; kingdom Viridiplantae; phylum Streptophyta; class Magnoliopsida; order Myrtales; family Onagraceae; genus Clarkia; species Clarkia xantiana. Next base: position 8,156,302 of record JAPTYO010000012.1, on the reverse strand, counting down.
TGAAATACGCTTTGAACTTAACATTCAGAGCGACAAACAATGAGGCAGAATATGAGGCTCTGATTACAGGCCTCAGGATAGCCAAAGGAGTTGGAGTAGAACACTTACGAGTAAAGTGTGATTCACAACTGGTCGTCAACCAGGTCAGAGGAGAATACACTGCAAAGTCCGAAAACATGCAGAAATACTTGACACAAGCAAAGGAGTTGGTAGAAAGTTTCAAAACTTTCGACATAACTTCCGTCCCACGAGAAGAAAACCAGGAGGCCGATGCTCTAAGCAAGTATGCCCAAAACAATGAACAAGACAAAAAGACACACTTTGTGGAAAACAGGATAATATCCGTCATAGACCAATTGGAGGTAATGGCCATTGACGAAGAGGAAACTTGGAAAACACCAATCCAAGCATACCTCGCTGGAGGGATCCTACCACGAGACAAGACTCAAGCAAACAAGATCGAAAGGGTAGCCCTAAACTACGCCTTGATCGAGGGGCAGCTCTACAGAAAGGGTTATTCTACACCCTACCTAAAGTGCATCACAAGCACAGAAGGAACAACGGTACTAGAAGAACTCCATGGAGGAATAGCTGCCTCGCACGAAGGAGCTCGCGCGTTGATCCGCAAAGCATTGAACTTAGGCTACTATTGGCCAACAATGAGAGCTCAAGCAACAAGCATGGTGGCAGAATGCGAAGCATGCCAGCTATATTCAAGGAACATCATAGCTCCAGCAGCAGAATTAAGCCCAATAGCAAGCGCATGGCCATTCGCACAATGGGGCATTGACTTGATCGGCCCACTACCGAAGTCAAAAGGCCAAGCAAAATTCATAGTCGTCGCAATCGACTATTTCTCAAAATGGATTGAGGCTAAGCCATTAGCACGCATCACAGACACACAAATCATGGACTTCATCCGAAACTACATAGTGGCTCGTTATGGTGTCCCAAAGATACTCATTAGCGACAATGGTGCCCAATTCAGAAGTGGAAATATGCAAAATTTCTGCAAACGTCTCAAGATAGACCACCGTTTTGCATCAGTGCACCACGCACAGACAAACGGCCAGGTTGAATCAGCAAACAAGATAGTTCTGGATGGACTAAAAAAGAGAGTTCATGCCCTAAAAGGAGGTTGGGTTGACCAGCTAAGCAGTGTTTTATGGGCTGTGCGCACAACTCCCAAAGAGTCAACAGGTGAAACACCCTTTAGCCTGATCTACGGAACCGAGGCAGTAGCACCTGTCGAAATCGCCGTCTCTTCATACAGAACGACGCATTTTGACCCCCAATCCAATGAGGAAGAAAGACGCCTTGACCTTCAATTAGCAGACGAACAGAGATGGAAATCAGAACAAGTTCAAGCAAAGATGCGCTTAGCCACATCCAGATACTACAACAGAAAGGTCAAGGCGCGACAATTCCACGTGGGAGAAATGGTCTGGAGAAGAAACGAATTCTCACATTTGGACCAGATCAACAAGATGTCCCCCAAATGGGAAGGCCCTTACAAAATAGTTGCGGTTCCATACATTAACGCTTACCGCATCCAAGATGTGGACGGGAACGAATTGCCCAACACTTTCAGTGGGGGACACCTGAAGAAGTTCCACCCATAAAACTAAAAGCTGTCGTATCAAGCTCTTTAGTATTCAGTACTTCAAAAGAAGGAGATATGTAACTCCATACTTACGCATCAAACGAAGTTATGTCTAACAAATTTCATCTCTTGTAGGCACACTATTAACTCACATACAACGCCTAAGCTTACAACCAAGGCATCAAAACAACAACAGTAACGACAAGCCAACTTATACAAGGCTCATCACTTCACACCAAAACAAAGGACGCTCGACGCATTCAAGGAGTTGAAGTACTCTCATCAAGGATGTGAACGTACTAATCTATTCACATCCTTGCAAAGTCGGGGAATAAGAGGATCATTGGGAAACCTCACTCGCAAACAAATGCAAGTGTCGGACGTACTAATCTATCCACACTTCGCCATATTACAAGGATGTGAACGTACTAATCTATTCACATCCTTGCAAAGTCGGGGAATAAACGGATCATTAGGAATCCTCCCCCGCAAACAAATGCAAGTGTCGGACGTACTAATCTATCCACACTTCGCCATATTACAAGGATGTGAACGTACTAATCTATTCACATCCTTGCAAAGTCGGGGAATAAACGGATCATTAGGAATCCTCCCTCGCAAACAAATACAAGTGTCGGATGTACTAATCTATCCACACTTCGCCATCATACAAGGATGTGAACGAACTAATCTATTCACATCCTTGCAAAAAGTCGGGGGATAAGAGGATCATTGGGAAACCTCACTAGCAAACAAATGCAAAGGTCGGACGTATTAATCTATCCGCACTTTACTATCCTATGTTATAACTAAAATAACAAGGAGATATTCAGATATCACATCTATCTAATGCATTCATGTCAAGCATATATATATATAAAATCAAACAGGTCTACGATAGCAAATTCAAACATCAAAACGACAGGCAGGCTCTAAACAAGTCCTTCGCCAGAATACTACGCATGCAAAGGAACAAACAAACATAAAAAGAGTCAATATTGACCTAGTCGAGGAGATGGCGCACATCAACATCGCAGTCATCAGTAGCAAAGGGATCACAGGCAGGAGTATCACCAAAGATATCAGCATCCCGCTCAAAGCTAAACATCGGCTCACCATCCGCACTAATGGTATCCTCCACTTGAAGAGTGGAAGCCCCCCCCAAATCGCTCAAACCAATCACACCAGGAGTATCCAACTTCTCAAATGGAAAATGGGGGGCAAGGCGATGCATCAGGGGAACGAAGTCATCAAGAAACTCCTTCTTCAAAGATCCGTAACTCGCCTGAACGGCAGAAAGGAAAGGCTCACTCTGAGGGTACCGCTTAAAAGCGCCAGCCTTGCCTTCCGAAATGCCATCCTCCCTCGCCTTTTGCAACTCGGCAGCTCGTACCCCCTCCCGAAGGGCCATCCGACCTCTCACAGCAGACAGCTGATCCTGGATCTCAGCAACGCGAGACTGACTCGAGGCAAGCGCTTCAGATAGTATGAGAAGCTCACCAGCATGGCCTTTCGCATCCTCAGCTAAAGAGACTTGCTCTTTAACCAGCTCCTCATGGCTCTCCAAAAGCTGATCCTTCTCATCGGATAGCTCGATGACAAAAGATGATAAGTTGGCAATATCAGCATTAACCTACATCAAAAATAGTACAATCATCAAAACAAGCGCAACAATGAGCAAATCAACTCCAAGAGGAATAAACACTCACCGGAGCAAAGACCCCGATGTTCTCCTCCACAAAGGCGCGCGCACTAGCGGAATTCGGGGGGCACTCCTTCCGATCGGCAGGAGGAACAGACCTCTGCACTACCCGAACACCAACTTCAGGAATGCTCAAGGACGCATCCTTAGGAAAGCAAAGGCGCGTACCCGAATAGGGCACCCACACACCATCTGTAACGTCACGTTCAAAGCGACGAACAAGATCACTTCTGCGAAGCGAAGGAAGTGGAGGAATATCTGCAAAGCACAAACATAAGCAATCATACAAGCAAAACACGCTAAGTACATAAAAAGAGATTTCACAAACCTGATACAGGGAGAATCTCCTCTTCCACCACATGCATCGGCTCAGCGACAGGAGGGACGCGCTCACCAACATGTTTCCTCTTGTCACGCGAAGACATACGTGAACCTGGGGGGACCTCGTCCGCCGTCCCATGCCTCGGCCCGGGGGCAGGAGGGACGCGCTCAGCAACTTGCTTCCTCCTATCACGAGAAGGCAAAACAGACGTCCCCTCAACTCTCGAGCGCTTGGGATCGCCCGAGGCACGCGCCGCAGCATCGGTCCTCTTGGTGGAAGGACGCCGGGAAGAGTCAGTAACGGGCTCCGCCCGCTCCCTCTCAGCAGACACGCGACCTACAAACAGGGAAAAGAAAATATTGGAACTACAAACAGAATACAGCCGAGAATGATAAGAAGGAAGAAGTATTTTACCCATAGGTCCCTTTCCTCTCCCATGACGAGACCTGTCAGCAGGGGCCGGAACAGCAACAGGGAGCCCTCGCGCAGCATCAGTCTGCAAGGCCGGCTGCTTGTTAAGAAACCAACCTACAGGATAACATAAAACAGGGTTATAAAAATTCGAAAGCATACCAAGACACCCGGGGAAGAAGATACGATGATGCCTGCGGCAAGCAACTCCTCTTCAGAACCCTGAGTCAAAGGGACTATAACCCCCGCCTGATTGTCGCGAAAGATCTCGCGAAAGGCCTTCTCATCCTGAGGGGTATACTCGGACAAGGAAGGAACAGGGTCACGCTCCAGAACATGACACGTCTCCCACTTGGTCCCGACGTCGCTCACAAAGAAATAGTGATTTTGCCATTCCTGCGAGCGAGGATAAGGGGTGGCAAACCGCCCGCTCGGTTTCCACTTGGCGCCCCCAAGATCGAACGAGGAAAGGCAAGGCCACCGACTGCAGAAGGTGGACAACCCCGATTTGTCTCGTCGCTCCAGACGGTAAAAGGTCCGGAAGAGAATCAAGGAATAAGCCCACGAGTGCTTGTGACACTGAATGCGAAAACAGGTCCACGCATGAAAAGCAGCAGGGGAGAGGTTAAGGGGCGAGATACGGAAATGACGACACAGGCGGACAAGATCCTTGCAGTAAGGAAAACGCAAACCCTCCTCTATCTGTCCAGTGTACACTACATCTAAGTCCGCAGGAGGGACGGTAACTGAGCCAACCTCGACTTCTTTGCATACGTCAAACGGGAAGTATGCTTCAGAAATAGGACAGACCCCTGACTTATCTACGCTCTCCACAAACTCCTCCGTCGTGATACGGTTGGGAGAATAGGTCTGAGTCATCGCAATGGCTTCGTGGCTAACACCTGTCCCGGGAAAATCGAGTCGAAGTAAAAGGGGGGTGTCCTCGCTTATCGCCAAACCATCACAAGAAAAGTAATATGTGCAAAGAAAGGGATCGGGAGACTCACTCATGTCAGCAGTTCGAGAGTGACAGTTTCTGAGAATATCCTAAGTATCAGAGTCGGGCGCCTGCAAGCTCGTCGACCAAGCCCTGCAAAAACCATACACCAACTCAATCAAAAACCAAGGCAACACATCAATCACACTCATCAAAGTCCTCTTGCAAGGACATTCAACCTAACGGACCAACCGTCCGCATACGAACAGCTAGGGATCCTCCCGCTCGGGAGCCAAAAATCCTTACGCTCATCAAAGGCCTAGGCCAATTACTAATCAAATTTTCATATATTTGTGCAATGTGTCACAGGTATCCAAGCGCTCTACAAAGCGACAAGTTCAAGAGCTAAAGAAATCAAAGGCATACAAAGTTGGTTATAATTACCAAAATGCCATCCGACCACCTTTTGGTCAAATTTCATCCTTAGAATGGCTCAAGGCTCCGGGGGCACATACAACCAGTTAAAATGCACTCAAGCAAGCCCGTTACACGCCACAAAGGGACTTACCCCTCCCCGAACAACCCGAAAAACACTCGGGTCAACTAAGCCACTAACGAAGGCAAACTACCAAGCATTCACCTAAGCTCCGGGGGCATGGCAATCCACTCACAAACAATCAAGGGGGCTTTATCACAATAGGAAACATCATTTCAAGTTACCCATATCAAGATACAAGGGGTCAAGCTTTTCGCTCGAAAAACTTCTATTTCGAACCCCCGCGATTCCCCCTCGGTTGATCGGAACCTAGGAACCTCTTCACAAAGGGAGTTCGCTATCCTTAACTCTATCTATTTACACCTAGAGCTTAGCCAAAAGCAAATTTTGAAAATCAAGCAAAAACTTCACTCATGCATTTTATCAAACACCTACAAGGCACCTTATTGAAATTCAAATGTGCAGCCCTATAGGTCTAATCAACCTCAAGAAAAGTGAGTGGAGGACGTTACCAATCGATGCTCGACAAAAAGGACTCGAAATCGGATCGAATCGGGCTAAAAATCGAACCAAGAAGAGGAGCAGCCGCCGCCCGCTGCAGCCGCCGGACCCGCCGCTGCCGCCGCCGCCTCGCCGCCGCTGCGCCGCCCTGACTTTGCCGGTGATGCTCCTGGTGGTGGCCGGCCGGAATGTGGTCTCCCTTGCACCCAAAAGTGAACTCCCAAAATCCCTACCTTAGCTCCTCCAAAACTCTCACCACAACCAATTCAAAAGTTGATAGTTTTATAAACTATCATGGAGGAGAAGGGACTACACAACATGGTGAGTACCATACATCAAGGAGGTACATTCCTATCCACCATTCATTTTTTTAATTGTTGATGGCTTGGGTTTTTAACTATCAAGTGACTTGGATAAATTTAACTAAGTCATTTCAAATATCCTCAACTTTTCGAAAACGTTGAGTTTATGATTTTTCGTATTAGGGCCGTTGCATGTGATTTTCCAAAACTCGGCCCTATCTCATTCACTCAAAACCGTCGTCTCGCCGTCAAGACGACCGTCTCAAACGACGAGCTCCCAAAAACTATCGCACTACACGAAAAACATTTTTTCAAGACTTGCATGATTTATTATCATTTTGATACACTTAGTCGTATCATGAACGTTCCGTATTTATTAGCTCATCGTACGAGTTCGAAAAATTTCATGCGTGCTCGCACCTTAATTCTCCAAACAATCATACTTTTCATATTATTCGTAGTCTGTTGTGCTACTAACCCTTCATGCAGTTACCAAGCATGACCATCTCAAAAACTAAGGCAAGGAATTTGTCGGAGCCGCGCGCATCCACCCTTGGTAGGTTAAAACTCAAGGTGAGCGGACGGCCCGAATCACGCATATGCCCTATCTTATAATAGAGTTAAACAAAGGTCAAGCCATTGTTTAACTCGGGGGCAAGTGATGGACATACACGTGATCCGGGCTCGGTTTTAATTATTCGGACCTCACATTCGCACGAGGCCCTTAGTGAAACCCAATTTCAAGCTAACCGGGGTAAACCGGGCAAGTCGCGAACTTGCCCGGCGCCCCGGGGGGCTTACCCGGAAAATCCGGGTAAGCCTAGCTTACCCGGAATTCCGGGTAAGTCCAACACCCGGGGGGTGTCGCGCACACCCCCCATTTTTCATCCTAGACGTATACGGAGACCCGATTTTTATACTAACTCCTATATGTCCAAGACCTTTGTTTCAGCGGCGCGCGCGTCCCGTTTATGACAGCCGCCTGAGACGCACGTCAGAGCCCCTTTTCCCAAAGCTTACCCCTGCATCCCGGTTCACATTTCCACATTGAACCGGGTCAAAACCGGTTTACGGTCCAAGATGGCCTATAAATAGCCACCTTGGGGGTAAACATTTTCAACTCATTCCAAAATCACTTTGGGCAAGCTCGGGAAAAGCTCTGACTTCTCTCTAAAAAACCCTCTCTTTCTCTCTCTAGAAAACTACTGATGTTGAGCGTCGGAGTGAGCATACCAAGCACCCCCCCCCTCTCCACGGGGACTGCTTGGTAACGCTCCTTTGCAGGTGCCGACGGACGTCCTGTTAGAGAGTTGGAAGGAACTGCCCCCATTCAGGAGACAAAACTAAGGCCCGCACACGACCTCAGAAGGCGGACTTAGCTCGCATCCAACCCGAAGACCCCGACTAGTTATCCAGCGGACAGTCCGCAATAACTTGGTCGAAACACAATTGAAGTCTTCTTCAACCCCCTTAAACCAGGGTTGAATGTATCACCACATATGCATTCATTATCAAAGAACCTACTCCAATTCTTGGGAAATAAACTTTCACGTTCATCTCTCATTGTCAAAATCATACGAACTACCATATTCATTCGTAGTTGTCCTCTCCGCTTTTCGGAATCGTAGCAGAGAGGAGTCCAATACATATTACTTATGTTCATCATAATTTATACCATCAAGATTTCAAGGTTCATAGAAGTGTACCGACATAGCCATGAAAACTATACATTGATAATTATGCTAATTTAGGAAGACAACAACATTTTGACAGAATTGAAAACATCGGATTATCTATTATGATGGAATACGACGAATAGTGATTCTTCAGTCACTAAACCAAACCAACCTTCAGTAAATCGAGGAAGTGGGTGTCGTGAAAGAATTCACACTATTGTCGTTTTCAATCTAATAGATCAGTCTTTTGAAAACGATTATTCTATTGCAAATTACCGGAACGGGAATTCTCAAATAAGCATACCTGATCTTGGCTTTCCCAAGGCCCTTATGATTTTGTAAAATTATTCGATAATTTACGCATGCATATTTATAATTATACTACATCTAGCAAATCATCATACCATGCCATAAATATCGAACATAACATGCTTACGCGTCATGCGTCTAATGTCCTAGCATACATAATTCTACGTAAAGTAAATTATCACATACGTTCTATTGTGAACATCCTAGCATACGCGTCAAAACTTGCAATGTCCGCACACATCATGCATAATTGGCGACTGGAATTTTCGGTTTTATAAAACGCTTTGAAAATATTAGGGGCTGTTTTGCAATTCATGCTTACAATCAATCATGCGAATTTCTAGACATGGATTCTAGGCACTTTCAATCAGCATAGCATGTCTATCCTATTGCGCAATACATATATTTAAATCTCAGAGCTCAATGCTCGCAAATAATATCCAGCTAGCTTGACTGATTCAAGTCGACAATTCTAATATATATGTAGCAGAAAGTAAACAATTGCAAATCAGCCCACTAATTTAATCCAGTCCAAAAAATATGCAAGTCCGAGATCCATCTCCATAATCGAAACCAGGCATTAGGGTTTTGATTGAAACCGTGTATTAAAACACAAACCCTAAGAGCACTGTTTAGGCTAATTTTAAGGTTCGAAAACATTTTGGATTTAAATTTGACATCATTTTATTGAAAAATTAAAAAAAAAATCGAAAATTTTAAAAATGGTTCGGTCCAAATTTTAAAATCCGGTTCAACTCGGTCTGATTTTAAAAATTCCGGTTTGGTCTAAAACGGTTCAATAAAATAAGATTGTGGTTCGGTTTATCACTCAAAACTGGTTAGGTTAGGTTCAATTTAGTTACTACGGTCCGACCCGACCCGACTAGGTCGACCCAATTAAGAAAACCCGGATTGATTTTATCGGTTCCGGTTTAGCAATTGGACCGGCCCATAAACCCTAGGGTTCGGCAGAAATATGTCTTGTGGGCTAAGTAGGGTTTTAAAGTCCACTAAAAACTTAACTTAGTCACCAAGAAATATTAATTATTTAAAATAATTTTCAATATTGCTAATATATATATATAATTCGGCTAAACATATATATATATATATATATATATATTGTCAAGATTTTATCACTAAGATGTAAATCAATTAACAAAATATAATATATATATAAAATTCGGCCAAACCATATATATATATATTATTGTCAAATATATCTTTTAGGAATTAAAATATGTAGACAATATATCTTCTCAATTGTTTAATGGTAACTAAATCTATCAATATATATATTATCCCTATTTTAATCCACATATATTGATAGTTAATATCCTTTACAATATTATATTAGAACCTATCCTTATTTTCAAACTTATAGATATATAGTTACCTATTAATAAAATTTAAAAATGACAACATATATATTAAAATAATTGTGCCGAAAGTTTAATAACTTGGTGACCAAGAAAATTAAAAATTTTACCTAAAATACCCCTAGGGTTTTCGGCACAAACACAAAGAGTTGGAAAAGTTGTCAAATTTTAAGATAAAATACTACATTAATCAAGAATCCAAATTTTGTTCTTGATAAAACTCATGGTGTTCTTGAAGATTATGAACATCAAACTCATATTTAAACCAAAATTTTCGGCTATGATCTATAAAAACATGTAAAATTCGAAAATTTAAAGTTTTTAAAGATCAAACACATAAAAATAGCTAAAAATTTCGGATTTCTTCATGGTGTTCATAAACATCAAAATTTTCGGTTTTTGTGAAATTTCAAGAACATTAGTTTATCAAAATTTTAAGAACTCCTAACCAGGATCTGATACCACTGTTGGATTACGGGGACGTAATACTACGGAATGCTAAATGTGTACTAGCAAGAAATCTAATCTACGCAGCGGAATTAGTACACATACCTTTTAGCTTTTCTGCCCAAGAACGATGTGGAGGGAGTTCTGATCCTCCGGTCGGAATCACGTGCAAGTTCTTCGTTAGAAGAAGTCTCACGCGATTAGCTCCACAACAAGACCTCTGATCGATTCTTCAACGGAGATGGAACCTCAGACTTGATGTGATGGTGCCGAAATATTAGACTAGGGTGACAAGTTTTCTCAATAGAGATCCTTGTTCTTAATTGTGTGTATAAACCATTAGGAGTCACCCCTATATATAGTATTGGGTGGAGTTGCCAAAAGGCAACTCCAACCAATGTGGTACTAGGGTTTCGGCCGAACCATGAATAAAGGGGGGAGGCCCATTTAAGGCCTCCCTTGTCAATTACTAATTGTATTTGGCCCAATTAGCCCAGATTGACAATTACCTAATTAACTTAGGTAATTCCCTTAATTAACGGGCTCCTATTACGGCGCCATGTTACCATATGCTAACAGTTATCTTAGGTTGTAATGGATTTGTTTGTATTGAATATATGTGGTCTTTCTATAAATAAATAAATAAAAACTTTGAATGTACAAGATACATACCTATGGGCACTGTCGTCTTCGTGAAAATTTTACAATGTGATCGTACTGAATCCGAATATCACTGAAGTTTTATAGTATTTGACCAAATGCTACATTTTTTTATACCAAAAGTATGTTTTTTTTGCCACTTAAATTTTGTCTAATTGATTATTCCATTCAGAAAATTCAATTTTCAATCGTAAAGAAATGTTCTACTAAAGTATTATACCAGTATTACTTACGTAAATTAAAGCTACTAATGTAATTGGCCAAAAAATGCTAAAATGTAAAATTAAAGAAAAAAAAATTATTTATTATTTTAATATAATTCATAAAGCTAGATTTTTTTTTTGTGTAAACATCAATAAAACAAGCCAAACAGAGTTTGTTATAAAGACAATGGCACAAATAAGCATCCCGAGATAAGTGGCGAAAGCCAAATTCACGTAACATTGATACGTGATGCTTCTTTAATAAAAGAGTTTGTCGCGAGGATAACATTCCTAAGTACATGTGAGAAGGAAAAAAATCCGACTGATTTAGAGATTTAATATCAACGATGACACTAAAAAGAGAAAGACTAGACTCTAAGAATTTAATTAATCTAGACAGCAGAAGAGAGAACGTCAGAAACACCATTGGGGTTGGTGTCGATGGTCTTGCTGCAACTAAGAGAATGTCAGTTCTACAAGTTAGGGTTTCAGCTAAAAGAGAGTTGCATGCCGATAGAGCTGAGTGAGTGGCCGCTATGAGAGAGCCTCGATGATCCCATTAAAGGGTAGCGCCAAAAAGTAGTCCGAGCCGAATATTTATTGAAGATTTGCCACAAGCTTAGAAATATATTTTCTTAGCAATCAACCCTTTAAAATATTATCATTTTAAATTTATGTGAACGCTAGATGTCGAAGAGGACTGCATATATTTATCTATTTATAATAAGACCTAATAATAATATAATAAGAGTCTTGGCAGGTTTCATTTATTATATTTATTATATAATGGCCAAAAGCCATTCTGTAACCGCCAATTGGGTATCTTCTATTGCTAAGGCAGAACTTTGTTTTACACAAATACCCTTCTTAACATTGACTGAATTAATTATTGTAATTAATTAACTTAGGGTTATGTTGTAATTTATTATTTCTAAATATTTGAAGAAAAAAAATTACAAATTGTCACTGCAAAGAATCGAACCTACAATTTAATGCATAAAAGACACGTCTTTACCATTATGCTAATAAACTATTAATTAATATCTTAAGCGGTTCCGAATACTAAAATTAACTTAAATTGTAAAAAAAAAAAATTATATCAAGTTTAAAAATAATCTGTTTAAAATAAATTCTAGATGGACCGAGAAAAAAAAAATCATCGGAATCACATGATCATGTTTTGAAATTTAACTAACAGTATTAATGTATTTCTAATGCATATCGATGTAAGCTCATGATGATACTTTAAGAACCAATAATACTAATACATTTTCACGAATAAATATTATGATACAAAGAATGATTTATTGTGAAAAATGGTTCTTTCATTTTTTTTTCAGTTTTAGCATATTTTTTATTTCAAAAATACTTAGTTTATTTTGAATAGTGATATAACTAAATTAGTCTTAACATTATGTGCATATACATATACAATTGTAAAATATAATCAAATTAATTTTTTCTTAATTGGCTTAAGTGGTTTTTCTTAATGTGTATATTATATACTAGCTAGATATTTAGTCCACGCTTTGCACGGTATGCAAAGATATATTCAAATAGTTATAATATAAAATCACTAAAATTGTTTATATAAAAAAAAAATTACAAGTAAGAGTGGATTTAATTGGTTTTTCCATGAAAAATAATATAAATATAAAGTTATGTTTCATAAAGCCTATTTATAAATTTCTGAATCAAACCCCTCATTCAATCTTAAAAATAGTTTCATTTTTTCTTTGTAAGTTTATTTAACAATTAACAATAATTTTATTGATTTATAAATGTAAAATTAATTTTGTTTATGTAACCTACAATATTATTATATTGATGAATTGTTAGTGTTTATACGGTTATTAAAAAAAACGATAAAATTAATGAAAACTTAACAATTGATATCTAGATAATGCACTTTTAGACGATAGTATAATAATCAATTATGCAATATTATTTTATAATAACATCTATTATGTGGCGAATATATATATATATATTACACATCTCGATTTATTCATATAATCGATCTCTATTTTTACAACATGTTATAATTTAGTTTGATTAATTATTACTGTGAAATTATTCATAATATTTATTATATAATATTACTATTATAAGTAATTTTGTTTAATATAAAATGATTAAAAAAAAAAGTCATATCTAACAATCTGCGTTATGCTACTTTAATAATCTATCTATATATAATATAATTTCAATATGTCACCTAAATAGATATATATTTACGTAAATGGTTATATATATTTGTACCTAAATATGTTTTGCACGTAAATAGATATATTTGTAATATTTTACTATTATATTTAATTAAGTTAAGAGATGTTTCGACAAAACAGTTAAAGAGATTTAAAATATGCATATAAACTGATAAATTATTTTACTAATCGAAAATGTAAGAATGATGAACTATTACGCTTAATTATACTGCGTGAAACTAAAACATATACTTTAAAGAAAATAGTATTTCTTTTATCATATAATTTTTTGTTACTTTTTCGTATACTAAACCAAATGTGTATTAAAATTTGTTTTTACAAATTAATTTAACAACATGTATCAGTTTTCCGATTAGGTTATAAATATCCTCAAATGTCCATATAATGACCACCAACTTGGATTCTGCATTAAAAAAAAACAATCATGTTGCTTAATCTAGACATTATCATGTTTTAGCTTCATTATATAAAATATGTTGCATTGACTTTGTCAGCAAATCATCACAAGGCATGAGATGACTCTGTTTAACAATATAGTTGGACATCATGTACATTAAACCGTATGATGAGTTTTGCTTTAAAATAATTGGTGTAAATATGAGTGGTTGAATATAATTAACTTTTAAATACATATAACGTAATTAAATGGATCCGTAGAATGATGATCGTTTTTTTAAGTGAACCCATACTATTTTTTTTATTTAATTTGATGGTTTGTTTCTTTTATGTAATACTATATACATCTATATATATATAGAGGCTACCTATACTATGAAAATAGGTTTATAAAGTGAATCGATTGAGTGAAGACAAAAAAAAAAATTAAAGTTGAAAATGAGATTGAAAAATAAAACGTAACGGTTCAATCAAATGTAACGGCTCGTAAGAATGATTTTGGTGATTTGGAAGAAATCTATAACTTGTTGAGATCTACATGGAAATGTAACTAATCAAATGTAACATATAAAAATTCAATATCCAATGAAAACATTTCATTTGTACAACAAAGCAACTCAAAAACTTATTTGTCAAAATGATAGATGTTTCATTGAAATTATATTATATATAGATACTGGTATATACCCACGAGTCCACGTTGGGGCGAGGAGGGCCCATTGCCCCTCCTGGAATTCTACTAAACTACAATAGAGATAAGGACCCAATAGTAACTAAAGAAACATTAGAAGTAGGAAAGTTGCAATCTTGCTCACTCTTTATTTAGAAAATAAAATTATTAATTCAGATTTGTCTTTAATAGCTGTTAATATTTAACAAAAATAGAGATAGAATTCACTAAACAAAAGGAAATTGTCGTGGATAATTTTAGATTTGAAAAATAGATTTAAAGAAACAATATATCACTAAAGTTATTGTTTTTCAGCTACAAAGAAAAGATTGGTGATTTTCTTATTCTCATAATCTCTAATTGTCATTTTTCTACCTCACAACTGATTTCCAATTGGCTAGAAATCACAACCGGGATCAATTATAGAAGAGTTTTTAAGACACCCATTTGGTAATTACAACAATCACGCTAAAAGGTACTTCATGTATTGTGCATTCTTCTTGATCTTGAGTTAACTTCTACATTCAATTTAGGGAAATACAAGTATATAAAAGGTTTAAGTGATTGTGAATGTTAATTAGAGAAAATAATTGAATTGAGGTTAGAACTCTAACTAGATTTTACTTTCAAATAAATAAATTGCTGAGGTGCTTTTGATTGTTGACATGGAATTGAGAATTGACGATTAGTCTCTAGTGCTACTGCTAAACTTTTAGTTATTGTTTTATATATTATATTTATTAGTCAATTTAAGAACAAAATGTAAACTAAAGTGGACTTATATTGTGAGGAAAATAAAATTGGCTAGATTGCTAATGGATATATTGAAATTATTTGAGTTTAGAAATTCTAGCTAGTAATTAGTGGCAAAAAAAATCTAGTAACTTTTTCATTAAGCCAATTGATATGAGACCACTAATCAATATATTTTTATTAAATAGTTGTTAATCTTTGTTCAATTATTCGCTACAATTTTTTTTTGTTATTTTAATTGATATTGATAAATTTATCATAAATTTCTGTTAAAACTATGAATGGTTCGAAACAACAATTAATATAATATGATTTTTTTTTTTTTTAGAATAGTTCATCTATATTTTGCCCCCTCTCAATATATTTTCTGGATTCGTGCCTGCTGGTATATGCTATAAGTTTGCGCATTATCGTCTTGGGACATAATGAATCTGACTTTAAGGAACTACAGATGCATTATTAGTTCTGATAATATAGAATAGAACCTGATTAAAATAAAAATACAACCACCATAGGGCTCTCAGTTGTTCAACGAAAAAGGAGCAAAAACACATTAAATGATTATTGATCCCTCGAGTATACTATAATTTTTTAATAATTTGTTAAAAACTTTATATAATATGTTATATTTTACATAAATTAAGTCAATTCTTTTTAGCAATGCTCTAAGTACACGTATGTCTATAATCGTAAACAGAATTAAATTGATATTTTTTAATCCACTTAAGTGGATTTCCCTAATGCTTATACTAGATACATGTGCGCGCTACGCGCATGCGCGTTGTCTTCCTGAGAATGTTATAATGACATCATTAGACTGACTACGAGAATGATACAAGATCGACTCGATTCCGAGGATGATACAAGAATATAACTGTATTTTCTTATAAATTTAAATTAAACTATGTAACATATTGTTATAATGAAAATAAAAAATTCTTAAAAAATTAAAGTAAAACGCTCGAGGGACCGGGAGCCGTATAGTGAATGTTCTTGCTTCCGGCCCCTCGAGCATTTTACTTTAATTTTTTAAGAATTTTTTATTTTCATTATAACAGTATGTTACATAGTTTAATTTAAATTTATAAGAAAATACGGTTATATTTTTGTCTACTTAATTCCTTAATTCCATGACATCATGCGCATTACTTTTCTTATAGTTCAAGTCATATTATTGTATCTAATTTTTTTTTTCTGAGGATATTTCTTTTTTCTTCCACCTACTTTTTTTTTTTAATGAAATCTTCCACCTACTAGAGTAGCCTATTGTGACCCTTCTATATATATATATATAGGTAAGAGAAATTGTAATGTTGAAACTCGAAAGTGACCCTTCTCAAGATCACCCTTTCCTTTATTCATTGGAGAGCCACATAATTAATAAGACTCAAAATTAAATTAAAAAACATTTCAAATTAGTTACAAACTATTCGGTGGAGAAATAGTTTTCCTAATCCTATTTTGGGTTACACACAATCTCATAGCATTAAAAGGTAAATTCACTATTTAGTAAATTAACTTTATTTTATAGTATTATATTTATGTAATAATTTAAATAAATGATTTTTTCAATAATAACTACATTTCTAAGATTACAAATACATTACAAATATATTAAATTATATAATATCAAAATAGGGATATTAAATTACAATTATATTTTGCTATTAGGAATAATTAGTACGTGTACTATGAAAAGTTAAAATTTGTTCCACTACATTTTTTTTGTATTTTTGAAATTTTACTCTATCATGGCGCTGTATATTATTTGAACGTACATTTAATATGAAATCATAGTTTCTTTAGACAATTTCGACAAGGATATGCAATTCTGAAAAAAAAAAAAAAAAAAAAAAAAAAAGAAACCATATACATTTATAAATTAATAGCTAAAATTAACATATCTATTAAGTCAATTTTACTAAAAATGATTTTATTTTATATAATATAAATAAAATGTAATGTAATTATTTTAATAAAAAATATATTTCATTTTTTTAAATTTTTAAATAATACATTAAAATACATTTAATTATCTAATATTAAAATAATATAATTATACTTATATTTCGATAGTAGAAAAATTTATATGTATGCAAAATATATAAATTAATTTAAAAAATAAATTCAAAATGAAAAGAAATATCAAACAGGCAATCCAAAATGAGTGGGCCTCTATATTAGAGATATACCTTAGATATTAGGAGATGTAATCTTAGAATATATATATTTAGTATTAGAGATATACCCTAGATATTAGGAGAGGTAATCTTAGAATAAATATATATATATATATTATTTCTATCTATACTATCTATATCTCCTATATATCTACTAGTATTGTATTATATATATATACCAAGTTTCATGTAATCAATTCAAGTCAATATACAATTTACATTCTATTATATGGTATCAGAGCCTTAAACCTCTCTTCATCCTCACAAAAAAATCAATCTTTCTTACCTAGAGTCAATTCTTCCCATCATTGAAGATTTGTCAAAGATAAGATCTCTTAGTAATCCAACGTCGTTACTATGTCAAACAGTATCATTCCTATTGGTTCCTCTCGCAAGGACTTGGTGACGATCAATGTCGCACAACTTCCAATCAAACTCAACTCCGACAACTTTGCAACGTGGCGTGCTCAGTTTCAAACCCTGCACGGTGGCTCGATCTTCTAGAGTTCCTTGATGGAAGTTATCCCTGCCCGGATGCTCAAATTCCCGGTGCAGATGGTGTTACCAAGGTATCTAATCCTCAATTCATACTTTGGAAACGACAAAATCTATTATTGCTTCATGCTATCATGACTTCCCTAACGGAGCGACCCATGTCACTCATTGCTGCGGCCACTACCTCGCAAGAAGCATGGAACAAGCTTGCCCGTGCCTATGCGAGTCGATCTCGTTCCCGTCTATTGTCGCTTAAGGAACGGCTGGCCACACTAAAAAAAGGGGGACCGTTCTGTCTCCGATTATCTGCAAAACATCAAAATCATTGCGGACGATCTGGCTATTATTGGCTCTCCACTGGATGATGATGATCTTGTTATCTATACATTGCAAGGCTTAGGAGCTGAATTTAGGGAGATCGGGGCGGCCATTTGAGCGAGGGATAACCCAACTAGTTTCGAAGAACTTCATGATAAGTTGGTCGATTATGAAACTTACCTAAAGCGGCAGCATCTTGTTGAAGAAATTGCACCGACAGCCCACTTCGTGAAGAGAGGACCGCAACATGGCAATCTTTGGAACAACAACAACAATAACCGAGGGCAGTCGCAGACCTTTCGTTCTCAGCAATGGCAGGCGGCGCAGCAACAACGGGGACACCAGCAGAATAGGCGTCCAAACAACAGTTATATGGGCGAACCAAGAGCATCTGCAAACCCTCGTCGCTTCGGTCCACGAATTGTATGCCAATTATGTGAAAAACCCGGCCACTCGGCGAAGACGCGCTACCAAATATTTCCCCCGTCCGATATGACTGCAAACATGGTGTCATCAAGCAAACAACCTGAACCAGACTGGCTTCTCGACTCAGGCGCGAGTCATCATGTGACGAATGAGCTCGAAAACTTATCGTTATCATCTCCCTATGTCGGTCATGATACAATTGCTGTAGGCGATGGTACTCAACTCCCGGTCACTCATACTGGTTCTGCTCTAATTTCATCTGGAATAAAGCAATTTCGATTATCCAATGTGCTATGTGTACCATCGATGAGCAAAAATCCGCAACCCACTTTCGTCATGTTATTTTCGATGAGTCTCACTTTCCAGGTGTTGAAATACCGCAACCCACCATGTCAAAAACAGTCTCTGATGTTCACTCCCCTCTCGTGACCATCTCATTCCAAGACCAAATTCCGTCAATATCGTCAGATGAAGCCACCCCTACCACATTGTCAAATACATCACCGTGTATTCCATCTTCCCCAACCACGGTGTCCACTACACTGCCGATGCCTTCTCCACAGCCAACGCCTTCTCCACAGCCAACGCCATGTGACCCCCCGCTTCCATCATCACCAAATAATGATGGACAATCGACTGAGGTACCGTCTACGGCCACTCCAAATCAGGTTTGTACATAACAGGTTTGCACTTCAGCTCATTTACGAACGCACCAAATGACAACACGTTCGCTAAATAACATGTGCAAACCAAAACAATTTTATGTGGCCACTCAACACCCTATCTTACAATGTGTTGAGCCTTCGAATGTCACCCAAGCATTACAGGTTCCAGAATGGAGAAATGAGATGTCCGAAGAATTCAATGCCTTGATAGCGAATGGGACTTGGGAGCTTGTTCCGTCGTCAACAGCCACTAATATTGTCGGTTGTAAATGGGTATTCCGAGTCAAGCGGCGATCTGATGGAAGTATTGAACGATACAAGGCTCGTCTAGTTGCTAAGGGCTTTCATCAACGACCGGGTATTGACTTTCATGCTACATTTAGCCCTGTTGTTAAACCAACAACAATCCGCACTGTGTTAACACTTGCTCTAGCTCGTGGATGGAAAATTCAGCAACTAGACGTCAACAATGCATTTCTCCAAGGTCGTCTCGAAGATGTAGTCTATATGCAACAACCGCCCGGGTTTGTCGACCCATCACAACCGTCTCATGTTTGTCGTCTACGTAAGGCAATATACAGCCTCAAACAAGCACCCCGTGCTTGGTTCAACGAGTTTCGATCTTTCTTACTTGCTTATGGATTCGTCAACTCTCAATCTGACAACTCGTTATTTATTCTCTCCACCAAGACCGTAACCATCTATTTTCTTGTATATGTAGACGATCTTATTGTGACAGGTAGTGACATAGCTGCAGTTCAGAAGTTTATCAATGCCCTGTCTTCCCGATTCTCACTCAAAGACCTTGGAGAGCTTAATTTTTTTTCTCGGCATAGAAGTCCTTCGCACAACTGATGGACTCTTCCTCACGCAACACCAATACATTCGTCGCCTTATTGACCGCGCCGACCTGACTGACTGTAAGCCGGTCTCAACGCCGTTATCATCGTCTGCACAACTCCTTCAAAGCGATAGCCCCCCGGCCACGGATGGACAACTCTACCGTCAATTGGTAGGCGCACTTCAATATCTATCTCTCACAAGGCCTGATGTCTCATTTGCGGTGAACAGACTGTCTCAATTTATGCATGCCCCCACCATTAATCATTGGGCGTCTCTTAAACGTGTTCTTCGTTACTTAAAGAGCACGGTACATCATGGTCTCCATTTGCGACGCAACTCGTCACTACATCTACAAGCATACTCTGATGCGGACTGGGCTCGTAATTGTGATGACTACAAGTCTACTACCGCTTATGTTTTATATCTTGGTGCTAATCTGATATCGTGGTGCTCACACAAACAAAAGTCTGTTGCTCGTTCCTCCACTGAAGCCGAATACACTGCCGTTGCCGAGGCTACTTCTGAACTTCTCCGGATTTAGTCTCTACTCAAGGAGCTCGGTTGCACATGTGAATCACCTCCTGAGGTTCTCTGCGACAATACAGGTGCTACCTACGTTTGCTCGAATCCGGTGTTCCACTCTCGGATGAAACACATTGCGCTGAGTTATCACTTTGTCCGGGATCTTGTAAACAAGGGTCTTCTTCAAGTCAATCACGTCTTCACGACTGATCAAATAGCCGATGGACTCACGAAACCCCTTCCCAAATCGCGTTTTCAACTTTTACGGTCCAAGATGTGCGTTTCCGATGGAACCGTCATCTTGCGGGGGCGTATTAGAGATATACCTTAGATATTAGGAGACGTAATCTTAGAATATATATATATATTTAGTATTAGAGATATACCCTAGATATTAGGAGAGGTAATCTTAGAATAAATATATATATATATATATATATATATATATATATATATATATATATATATATATATATATATATATATATATATATATATATATTATTTCTATCTACACTATCTATATCTCCTACATATCTACTAGTATTGTATTATATATATATATATATATACCAAGTTTACATTCAAGTTTATATCTTTATATACCAATATAAAATGTGAAAGTTGTCCTCACTCCTGAAAGGTACCTCTTGAACATTTTTTTTATTTTTTATTTTTTTATTATATATATATATATTATATTTAGTTTCCATATTTTTTATTTTATTATATATATATACGTGTTATATTTAGTTCCCCTATTTTTATAAAATTGACGATTTAGTCTTTTTATCTTTAAGACCCATCTATTTATCTTTAATATTACTAAAAAAACCATTTAGTTACATTTTGTTATTTTTAGTTTTTTAGGTCGCTTAATTGGTAGGTCACCGTAGTTATTATTAATTTCTCCATCAAATATACTTATCAATTAGAGTCAACATGCATTCAATAGGTTCAAATGTAAGGTAGATGCATTTTTCCATTCACTATATCACCGATTTGGGGATGTTCCGCTTATTGACATTTTTGTATCAAATAAATTAGTCAGTTGCTAACTCATATAAAATATCAAATATGGATCAAACGTGGTTCTTGAAGTTTGACTTTACATATAACATGTTACTCAATGTTTAATACTTAATGACTCGAACTATCGATTTAGTTCTTTCGTTTGTAAATTCAATCATATTTGGTATCCTAATTGATAGTTGGATAAATAGTTAAGTTGAATTCAAGTATAAACTTTAGACATTAGTGTTTTAAAAAATTGATGATTTAGTCCCTACAATATTTGAGTATTACTAAAAATACATTAGATAAATTGCATTAACTTTTTTGTTAAGGTCGCTTAACTGACTTGTTACATTAATTATCATTAACTTATTAATACAATATACCTATAAATTTGAGACATCCATAAAGTATGATATGTACTCAACTCATGCAAATTTCGAGTACATGTTGAGATTTTTTTGTATCACATAGATCAGTCACTTGTCAAATCATATCAAATGTCAAAATATGGGTCAACCACGGTTCTTGAATTTTGATCTTTTACAGATAACCTGGTACTCATTGTCCAACATTTAGGGTCTCGAATCATATTAATTTAGTCCTTCCGTCTGTCAATTAAATCAAATATTAACCTAATTGGTAGTTAAATAACTAATTGACATATCAAGTATAAACTTTAGATTTTAATGAATTGAAATTTCCTTTAGCGTTCCGTTGGCAAAAAAAAAAGTCATTTAGCGTTAAATCAATTTTTGTTGGTATTATGATATAAAATTGCATGAAAAGTGTATAGTTACGTTTGTATGGGTCAAACTGCTCCACCGATGACTCTAAGTGGCTAATTACGGGCTTACATTCTTCACTCCTCAAGTTGATAAATTAGATACAACTTTGTCGTTAATAACTCACGTCATGCTCAATCTAACTCATTATTAGTTATAACAGTAAATTTAGTATCGTAATTTAAAACAATAGTTAATTTTTTGACTTAATTATCATCTTCTATTTTTCCTGTTTTGAATTACTTTGTGTCGTTCTTTTCGATCACAGATTCATTTCTCGCAACCCCTAAACTTGGCCATGTATTAACTACAGAAAACAGAAGATAAATTATGTATATTGAAATTTAGACGATTGATACGCGTGCAACGCACGCGTTAATAACTAGTATATATATATATATATACCAAATTTCATGTAATCAATTCAAGTCAATATACAATTTACATTCTATTATACTCTATACATTATACTCTATACAGGCCATGGCCAATTCCATGGTAATCTCCACAATGGAGAAGTTGGAGCCAATCAGCCCCGTTGGTAACAGGTGGAGGGAGGGAGGCTGGCCTCCAAATGCAGTGCGCTGCAGTGCAAAGTACTCTAGATCATACATAAGTTAAGTGACCGGCTTGCATATATGAATATGAGAAATAGTTATGTTAGGAGGCTCTTTATAATAAAAAAAAATTGGAGTTAAATTAAAATTAGTCACATTATTATTTACACTTAAATTAAAATTAGTCACATTATTATTTACACTATATATTTGTTAGTGCATCATAGATAATTCTCCTAATTTTTATTTAATATTATTTTCTAGATAGATAATTACATTAACTCTGCCGCTCCTAATTTATGTTCTTCTTGTCTTTAGCATTTATTTATTTTTATTTACTTTTACTTTCGAATAAATTTTATGTTTAAACATTTATAATATTATTTTCTATATAATATTTAGGGAAAAAACCGGTCCAGCCGGACCGAACCGGGACCTGACTGTTTGGAACCGGTCCAGTCAGGACCGGTTCCAAACAGACTAGTTTTGTGAGGATAGAGCCAGACTAAGAATCGGTGGCATACTTCTCAAAAACCGGTTTTAAACATGGACCGGTTTGGTTTTGGATTTGTTTTTTTGTTTTAAAATAGTGTAAATCTGTATTTGAAAAACGGTTGGACCAGTTCTGGACTGAACCAGACTTTTTTTACAGTTCCAGTCCAAACTGGTTCGGAACTGGTCCAGTTTTTTTTGTGCTATTTTAAAATTCACTCCGGATCAGAACATACTATTTTATTAAGTTCCAGTCCTGTTCGGAACCGGACCGGTTCAGTGCCATCTAATTTATTATAGCATAAGAATTATATACTCATTTATGCTTTAGAGTTCACATGACCTAACTATTCACCAAGTTAATAGGTTTTTGGAAGAACAAAAAATCATAAAATTATTTAAACACATTTACCCTCTGGGTGGGGTTCACCTTTCCCTATAGCGCTTTAGAAAAAAAAATCATAAAATTATTTAAACACATTTACCTTCTAGGGTTCACCCGTCCCAATGGGTTTTAGAAAAAAGAATCCACAAAACTACTGTAAATTATTATTTCTTAAATGTGAATTTCTTATAAAATTAGTCGGATAAGTTGTGTTAATAAAGAATAAATGTTTTTTTAATATATCTATATATATAAATCAAGTCAACTAAGCTATATTTAAAAATAAATGGCTAAAAGAAACAGTTACATACTTAGCATGTGAAAAAATAACACATGATGTATTCTACAAAAAAAATTAAAAGAAATGTTGACGTGTGATTTATAAGTTTGACCTCTATTTTTTTACGTTTTAAGAGGCCTCCGTACCTTAGACGCGCTACTATAAATATATATGTGCTGATTTTTTTCACTCATTTTTTCATTTGTATATTTTATTGTTATTTGAATGATATTGCTTAGCGGGGATCCTCGTACATGGTGAATAACCCAATTACAATTGAAATGAAATTTGTAGGATAAATCAACAACAATCCAATCTCATTGAGTTTCATTTCATATAGAAACAACAATCCAATCTCATTGAGTTTCATTGCTTAACAACAATCCAATCACATTGATTTTCATTGCTTATAGAAACAAACAATCCAATCACATTGATTTTCATATCAAGAATCGCGTAGACAACCAAACAATCCAATTTATTTTCTATTATTTATTTTCTATTATGGAGGTGTTCGACATGGTAAATCAGAGTAATCGAGGGAATCAATTCATAGTACATTTACTAATATGTTTTTTTAATTTACTTTTTTTATGTGTATATCATAATCATTTATGACAATTTGTAATGTGTATTTCATATATATATTTATTTTGTTATTTAAAAATATATTTTTAATGTATTTCTTAGTTTTCAAAATATAACTATCATTAGAAAATATTTTAGTTATATTACATAAATTAAAACTATTGTTCAATAAAATTAATTTAAGATAATTAATCTTTTTTTGGGCAAGGATATATGATAATTAACTTTTGATATATGATAACATTGTGTGTATACCTAAGCGAAAATAAGAAAAATGCATCTCATTGGAGATTCGAAGACCAATTTTAAAGAATTCCTATTTTGTCACATTAATTGGCTGTCACTATGTGATAGTAACACAAAAGAGCAAATCTTTAAAATGTGAAATTTCTTGTGAAATTTAAATTGAAAGTAAGAAAGAGAAAGTAAATGAACAAATGTATTGGTTCTTGATGACACCCTATATCACTTTCTAGGAAAATTTCACAAAAAAATTCACAGGTTGTAGCATAGCCCAAAACAAAAAGAAAATGGGGACTCGTATCGTGGGACTTGCTACCATCATTCCAAAGCATTCATGCTTTTGTAAAGGGCATGGCTATAATAAACTTGACTGTAATTTCAGTCGAGTTCTTATCCGTTGGATTTGAATCACTTTGTGCATTAATAATAATTTCTTCTCATTCCAATTTAAAGCCAGATCTGTCATCTCTTTTTATTTTATCTTGATTTTCTCGTCTATCTTTTTCTCTTTTCATTTTTTATATTATTAATTATATAATATATCATTCAAAATATGCTCTTTACATTTTCTGATAAGTCTTAAATGTATTTTACTTGTTCAGTCGAATTATTACCATTCTACCATTTTCAGTGTGCATATAAAATTATATGTAATATCAGTCATTTAAGTTATAATTTCTTTTATTCTTACATTTATTTATCAATTTTTTAAAATATGAAATTTTTGTAAATACGTAACAGACGTTAATCATATTCTTACTATCGATCTATTGGATGATTTACAAAATACATTGCCGGTAAATTATTACTATCTCAATTATAAGGTATAATAATTTATTCATATTTAAGAACTCGTCTTTTTTTACCTCATAAATTCATCTAATTTTGGCCAAATATAATCCATCTCTTAGTATCTCATCTAAGTATATAATGAGAATTAAAAGTTATATACTATGTATAATGTGCTAACTGCTTCAAATTTTTGTTTGACATCAACAATCTATTTGGCGAGCCATTCTACAATTTAAGTTCCTCGGTATGTGTATTCACATGCTAATATTTAATTTATATTCTATAAGTGCTTTTAATAAAATATTATTTATTTCATGGTAGGAAATATCGTTAGTTTCTTCAAATTCAAGTCATCGTATTGATTTCAAGGTGAAAAAATGAAGATAATGTAAAGTAATACTTGTGATGAAGTTGTATCATTCTCGAACTCGAGTTAGTTATATTCATGTATCATCTTCGAAATTGATCTAACATTGTCACGATGACAACGCTTACGCGAGAAGAGCGGACATGTATAATATTTTTATGATTAATCTTTTCTCAATATGCTTAAGTTTTTGCAGATCTTTTGATTTTTCATTGACTAATAATAATTTCATGGTTTAGATTAGTATTTTTCCAAATCGAGTACTTTTTGTAAGTATGACTGATTTTTTTCTAAACGAATTGAGTTTTTTTTTTTTTGCCAACAAAGTTTCTCTAATGACAACATTTAATCAGAAAATTATCAATATTTTTCTTTGGATTTAATGTTGAAATTTGAAATTAAAAAAATCAGAACCAAGCTCCTCCTATTTTATTTGGTTAAAAAATACTAATTAACTTATGTTTGAGTGAAATACTAAAAAAAAAGAGAATATAATATATAATAATAATAATAATAATAGCATATAAAATCCAAAAATGAATATAAAAGACAAAACGAGAAGGTTTTGAAAAGAAAAAAAAAAACGGATTGGAACTTGGAAGAGAACTAAGTAAACAGTAAATACAGTATAGTTTATTTTAGCCTTGTCTATTTTTAAACTTTTCATCATTAACTCATGGTTTATGTCTTTATCTCTCTTATTATGTGGGTCCCATGCCAAAAGCACTCATGTTTTCAAATGATCATAGACAAACTCCTCGTATTGGTAGTTCTTTCAAGGAAAGCACATATATTTATAGTAAAGAGAGATATTTTCCAAGATATTTTCTATTTCTTACATATCATCTATATTTAATACATTATTATGATTATTATTTATGGAAAAAAAACATTATTATTATTATTATTAAACCATGGATAAAGTACTATCAGTTGAGCTTTTAACTTAAGAGATAAGAAACCATATAATCCATTTTAGGGATAAATGTATTTTTTGTACAACATGTTTGAAAAAAAAATGAGATTTTAGTATAATATGCTTTTTTTTTCTGGTATACTTTTAGTATATAATAACTAAAAAACTGTCCAAGGTTTACTCTATGTTAAAATTAGGTGTCTGAAGTTTGAAATGTTAAAATGGAGTGTCCCAAGTTTCATTTATGTTGAAATTTGGTGTCTCGGTGTGATTACTTTAAAGAAGTCAATTCCGACGAAACCGTTTGTCAAATTCGAGCTCTCATACACATTCCCTTCTCGTCATCTTGCCGAGACCGTCACCTAAAAAGTTGGTCACATCCGGGCAAGTAAATCTCGCTCTATTGTCCTTGGAAAATGGCTCCACACCACTCTTCTAGAAACTTTTTTTTTAATATTCAATTTTAGGTGAAATTTGACGATTTTGTGAAAAGTAAAGAGTGATGGATTATGATTGGGTTGGTGGGTTGATGAAAATGATTGAATGGAGATGAAAAGACGCATAAAGACACCAAATTTCAACAAAAATGAAACATGGGACAGTCCATTTTAACATTTCAAACTTCAGACACCTAATTTTAACGTAGGGTAAACCTTGAACAGTTTTTTAGTTATTAACCCTATGTTTGTACTTTGTAGACTTTTGATCTATCCGTTAGTTGACGTTAAATGACACGTGCAAGTCAGGTGACCCAACCTAACTTTTTTATTTTGTTAAATTTAGACCCTCAAATACATCTCCACCTATTATTTTGTTCAATTTTGATTAAGTGTCGCAAACACGCAACCGCAAACACACAACCCCGATTAGATCTAACATGTCAATGATTCGATTTTGAAATTTTAGGACCAAATTACACAAAATAAAGTTAGGAATGTATTTGAGAGACTAAATTGAACAAAATCAAAAGTTTAGAATGAGTCATGTGACTTGCACGTTCCATTTAACAGCCAAAATTAAAGTTAACTAACAAATGAACCAAAAATCTATAGTACCAAAAGTACACAAAAAATACATTTTATACCAAAAGTCACCTTCGGTCAAACATGTCATACCAAAAGTATTTTAACCCTCCATTTTAACTAACCTATTGTTGTGAGAATCCTTGGCTTTGTGCCTCAAAAACATATATATATGCAAGTCTCCCTCAACCCCTCCCTACCACAACAATCTAATCCACACTATCTACATCTCACAAATACAACAAGGAAGAACAATTTCGAACCTTACATTGATGAATCAATGAATTTCCCTACACTACTCGGGAGTATCAACACAGAATCCAGACACAATCCGCCTTTTGTGTGTGTGCAATCAATCTGGGTCATTGAGAATTTTATCTTCGTAAACACATCGGCTTTTGAGACCACGAAGTCTCCAGCATGGTAGAGTGCCCACATTCCAGGGTTGTTGTCTAGATAACATTGAGACACAACATGTTGGCCTTCCAAGGTTGTTAGTTGAAACCGAACGGGTTTGATGTCCCAACCATGGATGTGATCAGGGTTGATGGTTCGCCGGCCAAGTCTCTTGGTGGGTTTGCCCAATTGGAGCCGGAAAAAGAGGCTATAGTTGCCTTCCGGGAACGGGAACTCCAATTCTCCGTCCACCTCAAACCACCATATCTGTTGAAGATAGGCAACCGTGTGGAATCTACATGAAATCATTGCTCAAATATCAGTAATTTCAATTACTAAGCAGTAAAGAGATTGCAACTTTTACCTTGATTCTTCGGTCGAGATGTAATTCCAGTATCTGCGATCGTCAATCCCTGTGATGGCCAAACCCCTTGAGGAGATGGATAAACAAACTCCACCTGTCTTCTTGTCCAACCAAAGCTTCTACAAAAAGAAATCAGACAAACTCCAACAATTTCAGACACTAAAGAGACAGTTTTTATGAATCGGGTTGAGAGAAAGTGAGAGATGATGGGACCTTGGAGCCATCGAAGGAATTCGGTCGGCAGAGGCGAGCAAAGATGTCTCTCCGCGCCAAATTCAAGAGCTTCGGATTGTCCAACACTTTTTCGATAATGACTCTGTAATTGGGCGGCAGCTTCGACTCCCATATGAAATCGGCCAAGGAGGCGCCGCGGAAGGCGCGATTTAGCCGCGCTAGGTTGCATATCTCCGGCGGATCCAGGTACGCCAGAACCAACGCCACGCAACTCTCCGGGATGTCCCCGAGCCCCCCATCGAAATCCGACGCCGCGGACGAGAAATTAGAACCCATCCCACCACAAAATTAACGGACTCGATCGCAATTCGCAGCAGCCCGCCCCTAACCAAACCCCCTCCTCCTCAAGAAGAAGATAAAATAGCAAAATTGGAGCACAAGTGCTCAAAACCTGAACTTGAATCTGACGGTGTGGATTCTAAGACAAAGAGAAACCTCAGCCTCTAATAGAATGGAAAGATTCATCATCTTCTCAGCTGCTGTATACAGAAATCTGAGGACTTCGAGGGGCGCTGACTGGGAGCTGCAGATGAATAATAATAATATATAAATTGGAATTCAATAAAGGCACTTTTTTTAATCAAGTTGTTGGATTTTTTCGGGAAAGAGCCCTAAATATCTGGAATTTAGCTGGACCAGTTGGTAATAAAATACGAAACCTAGGAATACGTATGTATGTGTGTGTACACATACAGTATCGTGTGTCTGTTCTGTTGACAGAGTAATGGGAGATGCATCCGTAGTTGTCTGTACAAACATACGCGACCGCCGTTTTCTATTGTTTCTGGAAAAACTAAAAGATTTCTCTGTTTCTTTCTATATTTCCATTTTTGTCTCGTTGTTCTTGTCCTGCTGCTGATCTTATCCGTATATAGCTAAATTTTAATCGCCCAAAGATAAACTGATGATTCAATAGTGGTCTTGGGAGGCACGCGCCTGTGAGTTGAATCATTTTATTATGAAGAGCATCATCTAAATTCTAAAGGCCCAGTACTCTTATTGATTATTTTATATCTAGAATAATCATTATTTACATTAAGTTAGATGTCTCTTAAGATATAAAGTGTTGGTAATATATATATATATATATATATATATATATATATATATTATTTTTTCTATTTCATAACTGGCAGAATTTAAACTAAGATCTCCAAATATCGAAGAATGTGATGTTATACCATATTACCTAGTTGGAAGATTATTCGCGTCAAATCGCATTGTCTCCCGGAGTTAATATTTGGATAACTATATGTTATGTTGTAATTATTATCATATTTTTGTTAATATTATCCACTTGAAATAAAATAATAATAGTATGAAAGGAACTTTTCACCCCTAAACGCTACGTTCTAATTTCAAACGCTACTTTGTAATCTCAAATGTTGTAACTTATACCTGTAGTTACTTCTTTGGAGCGTTTCAAACTTTCATTCTTTTATGCCTTCTCTGTTAGATTACGAGGAGTAATCACTACGGATACTATAAACATGATACATGTTAGTAATCGATATTACGCAGCGGAAGATTCGAACATACCTAAGACGTAATCCGTAGTCCCAAGATCCTGCAGTAAGGAGTTCACGGTCCTCCGGTCGGCACCCGTAGAGATTCTTGTTAAGGAAGCTCTACGCGGTATATTCTCCACAACAAAGCCTCATATCGATTCTTGACAGGGACGGATCTCCGAAGTGTTTGCTCGAAGGCAAATTGGCACACCCTTTGGTGGTGAGGTTCAGCCGAACTTAGGGTGTTATGGGGAGGGTTTTCTCTCTAAAATACTCTAAGGAGGAATTAAGGATTAACCTAATAAAACCCCTAACACCCTCTTTATATATGAGGAGTAAAGTGGACAAAAGTCCACTTTACCCACCATACTATTTCGGCCGGCCACTATGCATAGGAGACCCAATTTTGGGTCTCGCATGTCAATTTGGATTTGGGTCTGGCCCAATGTCCTAATATGACATTTACCCAATTGTCTTAGGTAACATATAAATATAATGGGCTTCCATTTACAGCGTCCATCACCATATGCTTACAGCTCCCACTCGCCGGAATGGGAGGGTGCCTGTTAATGTATTGTCGTCCAAATCTGCATCAACATTTCACTCCTTCGATCTCGCCCTTGCTTCTGAATAGTTCATACGAGGTTTGCCGTATGACCGACGAACACGACGGGCATCGTGCTACTCATCTTTTAGGAGTGTTGTAGCGCCCGCGGAACGTTGATTCCCTTTCTACAATCAACCTGTCATAAACAATATAGTGTCGCGCTGTATCCTAGGTCAACTGATAATTCTCCATTTGCCTAGTTTCGACATAAGAACACTTCTCCAAGGCATCCGTACAAGTATTCACAACCTTCAACTAATATCCGGTTGGAGGCCACCTCGTGAATACAAGAGTCAGTGAATTACAGGTCAACTTGACCATCCCCATCGCTCATATCCTTAGTCAAACCCAACCGATTTCCAAATACGTGGTCACTGGGCCTTTTTGTTCAGCACTACGCTCGTACGCCGGGAAGCGAACATTGAGCCTGGCCTTAGATATGAGTTCTGAGTCCGTGAGGATACTTCAGGTGCCTCTTCATAAGGCTCCCGGGATCAATCACACGCTCGAGGTGAAAAAGTTTGTGCCCGTTAGAATCACGAGGATTCTTATCTAGCACAACCGAGCTGTGACCCCGTGGTCGAACATGGCACGCGCAGTATGAAGCACGCGTCGATAGCATACCTGAACTTTTAAGTTGACAGGAATGGGATATGTCAATCATGCTATCGCAGATTCTCATCTGGCCCAGAATGTGGTTTAATGACGAACTGAGTTCATCACGGGGATTTGCAAATACGAGGATCATGTCGAGATACTTCGAGACTAGATAATCGTCTTGCGTAATCAGGTTTATCCCCATGATTCTTAGCCAGTCTTGCTTGGTAGAGGCCTCCCTCCACCGCAATACGACCGTACCTGTGTGACTAGGTAAGGCCCACATTCGACATAATTTGGCAGAGGATTGCGTTCTCCTACGACTCAGTTTATAGACTGTAAATCTGATGTATTCAAACATTATAACGTCGATAGATCATAAAATTGATTGCAATTCTCTCGTTTATTAAAAACTTAACTTTAAATTATCAAAATGTTATCACAGATACATGCCACTTTTAAACCCTACGCAATCCTAGCAGTTTTACGTGCTTTTCGAATATCTCCCTGCGTAGTGGTTTAGTTAATGGGTCCGCAACCATGTTATCAGTGGACAAGTATTCTGTTATGTTTGCTTCCACCTGAGCAGTTTCAGGCTTCTCTTTTCTCGAACGGGCTCGAGATGTGTGTATAAGGATGGGAACGCCGCAATCCTTAAAACACAATCACCGAGCTAATCTTCCAATCCTCGACCTCGAACTCTTGACCTTCAGGTCCTGCACGAGGGGCAGTAACCAGCGTGGGATGGGGGAATGCTGGTTGGGCCCACTCCGACGCTCAAGTTAGAACTTCTAGAGAGAGAGAAAGCCTTTGAGAGAAGTCATAGCATTCAAAGTCCAAAAATGAGGGGGTTGTCTAGAATGAGAGACCTAGGCCCCTATTTATAGGGAACCTAAGGATCATGCTCAGTTTTGAATGGCATGATGTCGGTATGTAGGAATACGTATACCGTCATCAAAGTGGACTATGCGTGCACCGACTTCTCGCAATCGGCAAAAACAATCGGGATGAGCGCGGAGAAAAACGGTAATCCGGACCTACCCGGATTGCTAAAAGCAATCCGGAAGTCCTTTGGCCCGGGAATTGCGCGTATCCCTGACCGTTTTACACTTGGGTGTCCGCGAAAGGGTTTTTTTACGTGTTTTGGGATATTTTACGAGGCCCGAAATGTAAATACGAACCCGAATTGGACAGATATCTAACACTTGCCCCCGAGTTAAGTAGTGGTTCAAAACCCGTGCTTGACTCTTTTCAAAGATAAGATATTTGTCCAATTTAGGTTCGGTACTGACCTCAGGGGTGGCCTGTTTGTCAATTCGAATGTTGAGATCATAAATTTGACCAACTTTTAATTTTCCGCCGTACGTACGTAATCTGTTTACAAAGTTAGCGTAACGGACAATATGCGTACAACGACATGCAACTATATTCGCAATATCATATAATGAATGAAATACTTCAAATAATAAAGAAACATGCAACGTAATAATATCATGGTACACGATGTAAACACGTAACACGTTGTCCATATGTAAATGATGACAGTGTAGTAGACGAATGACGTAATCATGCAACAAGCAAAACACTTAGAATAATATGGAATTGGAGAACATGTATGTAATCATGAAGCATGATGTAAACATGAAAATGATACAAACACGTAGTATGATGCAATCATGGAAAATGATGCAAACATTCAATTCATACTTAGATTATAAAAATAATCATGTAACGATCGTAATGTGTATGATAAATTCTATGTACGTAATGTGTATTAATAATTACGTGTAGTGTGTCATGAAGCATTGTGTAGTATATATGCAATATGAACATAGGAGAGATGCAAAGATTCTTGTAAAGGTTGCTAAGGACTTATATGAAAATATATGAAAGTTTAGTCCTTAGCACATGGTGTAGACACTATTAGTAAAAATTAGGAGAGAGAATATTCATTATTGTTAAGTTATGAGATCTAGGTCAACGGGGGGTCGGCTTTGATCTCACTCCTTACGGGGATGTGTGCAATCCGGTGTTCCTGAGTTGCCCTGCCTTAGCCTATCTTCTTCTTTCCTTCCTTCCTTCCTTTGCTCTTTCTCTCCTTCTACCCTGCAGAAGGGGCAATACCAGACACGGAGGGGGGGGGGGGGGTGGTGCCTGGTGAACCCTCTCCGATGCCTAAGTCAGTATTCTTCTAGAGAGATAAAGCTAGAGAGATGTCAGAGCTAAATTGTCCAAATGGCCAAGATGATCAAATGAGTTGTGAAGGCGGGGTATTTATAGGCAACGGTGTCATTAAGGTGGCTTAATGACATCGTTAGCCTTTAAACACAATTAATTAACCTTTAAGCGCATAATTAAGACCTTAGGATTCGGAGAAGGTAGACGGCGTGAACCGAGTGTGGGTGTCCGAAAGTGGCGCAGGGGCCCTTGGGGGGGGGAGAAATCCGACCCCCAAGGGTAGGGGTTGGGTGAGGGTACCCAACCCCTCCTAGGGAGGATGGGGTTGGCCAACCCCATCCTTCCTAGGAGAGATCGGGTTGGCCGACCCCATCCTTCCTAGGAGAGATCGGGTTGGCCGACCCGATCTCTCCTAGGAGAGATCGGGTGTGGCCACCTAACCTCACCTAGGTGAGTTTTGCCCCGGCCGGACGAGCGCTCCGGCCTCGTCCGAGCCGTTGATGTGTTCGCGAAGTGTTCGGGTTGAAGTTTCGATTTACAACCGTTAATGGGACGATAAAAATACAACAGTTTGGAAGTCAACGGGTTCAAATTGGGCGTATATCCATCACATGCCCCCGAGTCAACCAATGGCTTAACCCTTGATTGACTCTATTTCAGGATGGTATGACACGCGCAATTTGAAACCGGGATTTTACCTTCTTGTCTGAATGTTCGCTTACCCATAGATGCGTGCCTCTGACTCTGCCCCCTGCCTTATGAGATAGAGGAATTGTAAACGTCAGAGTAGCGCGGACGTGTGCCTAGGCACGCGTCCGTCTGAGATAGAAGTAATAAACTTATCCTTGCTATAGATGCATACTCAAAAAATACACACTTGCACAGGGGTGTGATACGAATGCAACTAAATGACTTATGCTTCAAATTCGTGCCGGGATTTCATCTAAGTGAGGAAAAATTTTAATTTTGGCCAAAAATTTTCCTAAGTATGGAATGCTCAAAAATAAAACTATTTTGATAATTTTTCTAAGTATGGAGATATACTTAGCTATAGTGGAGAGGGACAAAAATGATGGTTTTTCCTTGGCCCTTAGATTTTATTTAAGGCTAGATGGATGGTGGTGATTAAAACCCTCTAAAAAACCCTATCATCCTTTTAACATAAAAAAGGAGAGTTAGAAAAATACCTCCAAGAGTCACCATAGCCACCATCTTCCCCCTTCACTCACCCTTGGAGAGCAAGAAAGGTTGGAGAGCACCCCTAAGGTTAGGGCCGGCCGGAATTTCCACCAAGAGGCAGAAATCCGACCAGCAACTCCGGCGAGAAGTGGTCACCAGTGCAGACGAAGGCCACCGGTGGACCAGCATCTCCAGACGGCGGCTCGATTCCCGGCGACTGACGGACGGCGACGCGACAGATTCTTGGCCGGTGGGGAACGACGACCAGGTGAGCGGCGGCGTCCGGAGCTTTCGACGGCGAGCTCGTCTCCGGTGGTGGCAGCGTCAGGTCCGACCGGGATCGTCGACAGAGGGACCAGGCAGCTCCGGCGAGGTCTGGGACGGATTCCGGCGACGGAGAGACAGCCGGGAACGACTCCGGCGATGACGGGATTGGGGCTCCGGCGAGGGGCTGATTCCGACCGACTTCGAAATTCGAATTCCGGACCCGTTTATCATATCGGGTCGGGTTTTCCGAAGGTCCGCTCCTTTCCTTTCCGTTACCGCGTAAAACGTCGATTTTTAAATTGTTGATATTCGATTGCCGATGCTTGATTGCCGATGCTTGAAATTTAAGTGAATGTGGGATTGCCGTAGATAGCCGTTGGTAGTTGTGGATTTTGGGGAAAAATGTTTGCCGGTCGTCCAGATGTGGTTTTCTGTCCGATTGGGCTATCCCGGTCTTGAATTTGATGTCGTACCGCCGTTGGTGTATTAATCCTTGTTGGAGGGTATAACGGTAATTTTTTCCAAGACCCGACCTTAGGCTCGGATAAAATTATTTGACTTGGTTGTTGTGGTGTCTTTGGTTCACATTGACTATCTTTGCAGGGTGTCGGAGTGTTCCCGGTTCTTCGGAAATTTTCCTTGTCTTGATATTTGTCGTGTCGTGGTAGGTACTATACTCCTGGTGGTGTCCGCGTACGCAGACTCTTCAGAGACGTCGTATTCTCCGAAGGATGAGTGAGTTCCTTTTTCTCTTCCTTTTCGGTCGCATTACTTCCTTTCCTATTGCTAGCTTAGTATCATGACCTTCGTTGGGGTGTTAGTTGAAATTTGATTCGTACTTTGGGATTTCCTCCTACCTTTGCCTTAGGTCTTGCTATCCTATCGGAGAACCATCTCACTAGGTCCGATTACAATGAACATGTTACCCTAGGAGATATCTGTCCCCTAGATGAGCCTCTGTATCCTTTTCTCCCCTCCTTGGGGAATACTCGCGAGACGGTGACGGAGCCTCCTATAGGGAAGGTCGCCGTGTACCCTTCCCAGATCCGATTCGGGCTGAGGCTGCCTTACTGTGACGAGCTTATAGAGTTGAGCAGGTTCTTCAGGATTTCTCCCGTGAACCTTGCCCCCAGTGCCCTCCGTGTCTGGGTGGGCTTCCGGGTATTGTGCCATTGGTACTCCTGGAAGTACTCTCTCGTTCTATTCCGATGCTTCTATCGGTTCCAGTACCGGACGAAGGTGGGGTTTGCGAGTTTCGTAACTCGCCATCCGACCTTCAAAGATCCCCGATTCGCTGATTTCGGGTTGAGTGGGGTCGAGTGGGATACCTCCCTCCGTTTCGTGACCCAGAGTGACAATTCGGCCAGTCACTGGGCTAAGCATTACTTCTTCATTACGGACCGATACGTTACTTGGTCGGTCTTGAATGAGGATCGGTCCGATGGTTGGCCTGCTTTTGGAGAGTTCTCTTCAGTTGATTTGAAGACTATGAAGATCATTCACGAGAGCAACAGGACTCGGTCATACTGTCTCGTGTCCTTAGTGACTGAGACGGATCTTTACGAGGCCGGGATCAGTCTGACTCCTGACTCCGGGGGTTCGGTATGTCACTTGGTCTTTCCATCTTTATTTACCTTCTGCTCTTCCTTTGTAGGTTGGTTTCATGGAAAAACCTATAACGTGCAGGGAGCCCCTGTTGATCTGAGCAAGAGGAAGGCTCCTTCTAGTTCTGCTTTGAAGAAATCCCCCCTGCCTGGGAAGAAGGCTGGGGCCTCTGGTATGCTTTCTCCTATTTGCTTCTTTATGGTATAACCTATGTTTTCCTTATCTTGTTTTTCTTACCTTGCTAGGGCGCTCCCCCTTGGTGACTGAGAGGGTCGTCTCCGTTGGCAGAGATTCTGGACCTTCCAAGTCCAAGCCGCGGAGATCTGATTCTGAGGCCGGGGCCTCGGCTGCTAAGAGAAAGAAGGCTGTGGATCCTGCTTCGCCTACTGCTCGTCCTCCGACCCTATCTCGTGATAAGGAGATGGTGGTCGAAGAGGTGCCTTCCCTGGCTGACAAAGGGAAGCGACCTGCTGGTGGTGGTTCCCCTGCCCCCCAGCCGAGGGCACGGTCCTCAGGTATGATCTCTACCTTGTTGCTGATCCTTCTATGTTTATGTTCTCCATTGACTTGCTTTGCTTGTGTAGGTGGGCCTCCGACTTTAAGTCGGAAGGATTTCGCACGGCTTACTGATGAAGATGTTATTGGGTCTGAGTGGACTCCCTTCGCTGGTCTGAAGGAGTTTCACCTCGATAGCACCTCCTCTTTGCGGACTCCTGAGGTTGGCGTCCGCGTACTCCGCGGCGCCATCCCCCCTGGCGATCGTGTTGCTCCGCCCAAGTCTCCTGGGGAGACTCGGCGCTTTGTTCAGGGGGTACTTTCTCGTTATGCACCTGTGAGTTGTTCCTTGCTTTCCTCTTATTACTTTCATAATGGCTATCTTTTGGTTACTCATCCCTTGTTTGAAATTGTTAGGGTATGTCTGACATGGTGAACATGTCCTCGCTTGTGCTCGAGTTATCTGACGAGAGGAAGACCCTTGAGGACAGCCAGGTCTCTCTCAAGGCGGAGGTCGCCACTGCTGCTGAGAAGGCGCGTATATCTGATTTGAGGATGCAGGAGCTCCGGGACCAGGTGTCCTTGCTTGAGACTACTGTGGGCAGTTTGCGCCGGGAAGCTGAGGTTGCCGCGTCGCTCCATTCTGAGGAGCTGCGGAAGTTGGAGGCTAAGTGTCGGGCGGAGGAGAGGGCTGTCGCGGTGTCTGAGTACAAGGCCTCCTCTGCCTTCACCGCCGATTATAGCGCGCGTCTCACTCAGGAGATGAACCAGTTCGGTGAGTATCTGGTTGATCACATTTACCGGATTGATCCTCAGTTCCCGTTTGGTGACCTTGGTGACTTTGGGCCATACGCCACTGGCTACGCGACTGTTCTGATGGGTCAGGCTGCTGTTGCAGACGAGCCTGCCCCTGCCCAGGTGGATGCTACACCTGTGGAGATTGGTACCTCAGACTCCTCCTCTTCATCCATTTCCGCTGGCGGTTCAGCTTCAGGGGGTGAGGGTGACTCCCCCGAAGGTTCTGACTGATGTGTTTATCTCATGCTATCCTTGTATATATAACTACACTCCTTCTCCCCTTGTATGGGTTGAGTGTCTTTTGAGATTGTGATGGTGTTTGTTGTTACTTTCCTTTGCCGCATTGTGTTGTTGACTACGTGGTTCGTTTGCCTTTACATTAGTGCTTCTCATCTTTTTGTATATATCTCTTTGGTTATGGGCTCTTCTCTTGATGTGTTTCCTTTACTTGTCTTTCTTTCGTGCTTTCCTTCATGTCTTACCTGCCATTTCATAAAGAAAAAACATTACTTGTTCTTCACATTACTTTACTTAGAAATTTCTTTCTCATGGTATCCTTCTGAGCATGGTATCCTTCTAAGCATGATGTGATGATCTCTTCTGATACCCCTTACACGGTATACGTTGTACTGTTAGACCAAAGATACGCTCTTGGTGGGCGTCGAAATCTGTTCACGAGACAGGTTCTCGGACGGCACTTAACGTTTCACAGGATAGGCTCCCGGAGGGCACAGGTTAGACCACCGATACGTTCTTGACGGGTGTCAAAATCTGTTCACGAGACAGGCTCTCGGACGGCACTTAACGTTTCACAGGATAGGCTCCCGGAGGGCTCAGGTTAGACCAAAGATACGCTCCTGGTAGGCGTCGAACTGGTAGTTTGAAATCTACCTCAAGATACGCTCTTGGGGGCGTCGAACTGGTAGTGTTTTTTCTACCTCAGGATACGCTCTTGGGGGCGTCGAATCTGGTAGGTTGCAAATCTACCTCAAGATACGCTCCTGGGGGCGTCGAGTTCGTAGTTTTTGGAAACCACTCTCAAGATACGCTCTTGGTGCGTCGAAGTCGTAGTGTAATAACTACTCTCAAGATACGCTCTTGGGGGCGTCGAAGGTTGTAGTATGAACACTACTCTCAAGATACGCTCTTGGGGGCGTCGAAGTTCGTAGTTTTTGGAAACCACTCTCAAGATACGCTCTTGGTGCGTCGAAGGTCGTAGTATAATAACTACTCTCAAGATACGCTCTTGGGGGCGTCGAAGGTCGTAGTATGAAAACTACTCTCAAGATACGCTCTTGGGGGCGTCGAATGTCGTAGTATGAAAACTACTCTCAAGATACGCTCTTGGGGGCGTCGAATGTCGTTGACTTGAAGTCATATCTGTGTAAGGATAACTTGGTGATTATAACATCACATTCACTGGAAAATACTTTTGAATAACTACTACTCTCTCAGGAGCATTCATGTTTTTGTACACTCGGGATGCCTTGGTGCACCAAGACATCCTTTGTAGGAAATCAAAGATAGTTGTAGAGTTGGAGTAACTTCGTGAGTTCTCCTTCTCAAGAGTTGTTTTTTGAAAAGCTTGTAAAGCTAAAACATGCGAAATGCTAAATATGAAACTAAGGATATGTGGTGGTCACTGTGTCTGTTTCCACGTACTCCTTGAAGCTTCCATTGTAGATCATTTCTTCCACTTCCACCTTCAACACCATGCAGTTGTTGGTTTGATGCCCCCAGGTCCCATGGTACTCACACCAACCCTGTGCATCTCTTCCTAGGAAGGCCTTGCCCTCCTCCCTGCATGCTGGCAGCTCTTGCTTGAGGCGCTTGTGGAATATTTCTTCTATGCTGAGTGTGAGGGGTGTGAATGTGAAATTGACACCTCCTCCCAATGTGTCTGTTTCTCTTCCTCTCTTTGGGGCCTCATCCAACTGCTCCGCTTCCTGTGCAAATGCCCTATCTAGCCTTGCCTTGAGCTCTCTCATTGTGCTTGTCATGACCATCTCATAGAGCCCTCCGTAGGCCCTGAATGAGTTTGGATGCATGTTCCTAATGAATGCCCTTACTGCTTCTCCCCTTGTGATGCCCATGTTGGCACCATAATCAAAGAATCTCTGGAAATAGCTTGATATAGACTCCTGCGGCATTTGCTTGATATCATCTATGTAGCGGAAGCCTCTTAGGATGGAGTTCCTTGTTCTGTTCCCTATTGTGGTGTCTGGCTGCCAAGGTATGGATGTCACCTTCACAGCCTTGCTCCTGTGTCTCCTTGTAGGCACTGTTTGAAAAAACTGCCTGCTCAGACGGAGTGTCACTCCACTCCTCCTCCTTCCTTGCCTTTGTCTCCCTCCCCTCCTTCTTCTATCTTGGTTGGCTCCTACCATGACCACAGCCACTGTGTCTGTCCTGTGTGATCCATGTCTCATTGAGTTGACATAGCATTGCCTTGCAGTGCGTTGATCACCCAGTACCTCTCCAACCCCGTTCTCCGTGATGTACTTCAGCTTCTGGTGAACAGTGGATGGCACTATTTCATAGGGGTTTATGGTTGTCCTTCCTAGGATCCCATTGTAGGCTCCCAGGCTTTCAACCACCAAGAAATTGACATTTACCTTCAGCTGGGTCCATCCTTGGCCCATGGTTACTGGTAGGGTTATCATTCCCAGGGGGTAACTTGTTGCCCCTGAGAAGCCAACTAGAGGGAAGTTGACCGGTTTGATGTCTGCTTTGGTTTTCCCTATCTCTTCCAACACTCTCAGGCTTAGGAGGTCAGCTGAGCTGCCCCCATCCACCAAAATTCTCTTTACATCAAAATTGTCAATATCTAAAGTAATAACTAGAGCATCGTCATGTGGAAAGACGATGTGGCTCTTGTCCTTCTCCGAGAACTCGATCTTCACTTCTTCTCCTTCTCTTGGCCTTTTTCTCCACCTTGGCACTGAGCTTAGCTTGGATGCATAGACCTCTCTTGCATTAGCAGTTGGGCCACCCGATGCTACTCCCCCATGTATCATATTTATGACTCCTCTTTTGTTGGGTGGAGGGTTGTAGTCTATCTTTCCCTTGCCCTTGTCCTTCTGTGATGGCCCTAGTTGCATACTGTTGCCCCCATGGTCTACGAATTGCTTCAGTTCTCCCCTCTGGACGATGTTGTTTATGCTTAGCTTTAGGCTAAAGCATTCATTTGTGTCGTGACCATAAGCCTCATGGTTGTCACACCATCTATCCTTGTGATTTCCTACCATTGGGGCTCTCCACCTTGCAGGGGGTGACCAAAGCTTTTGGTTCCGCATCTCTTTAAGTACGGTGGCTGGAGTGGCGTTCAGTGGGATGAACTTAATGACGTTTATTTCTCTAGCCTTTAAGGGTTCACCCATTTGGTTTCTTTGCTGCAGTGGACGCCATTCCTGCTGCCTTGCATGCTGCGGTGCCTGGGGTGGCTTGCCTTTGTTTGGCCTTTGATTATCCTCCTTGGCTGCCTGGATTTTGGCCTTCTTGCTTGCCCTGTGCCTTTCAAGGTCAATATGCGTTTTAACTCTTCCTGCAAGCTCCTCCAAGGTGCTTGCTGGCTTTTTGGCCATCTTTTCAGCCAATGTTGACCCAAAGCGACCTAAGTTTCTGATGAAGGCTCGTATTATCTCCCCTTCAGTGATGTCTCCCTGAATGTCTGCAATGTTCTGGTTGAACCTAGTATAGTAGCTGGCCAGGGATTCATCGTATTCTTGTTTCACATCATCAATGGAGCCTGTTCCCTTGAGGAGTTTCCTCTCCCCTAGGTATCTCTGCAGAAACTTAGCTTTTAGCTGCTCCCATGAGTGGATGCTCTCAGAGGGCAGACTGAAGAACCAGTGTGAGGCCACCCCTGATAGGGTGTTTGGGAAAAGGAGTGCCTTGTATCTTTCATCAGTGGTCCTCCCAAATAGGGAGGCCTCATGCTGTTGGATATGCTCTAGGGGGTCTCCCTTCCCATTGTACTTTGCAATTTGCACTGTGTGCAGGGAGTCTGGCACCCTATTCATCTCCAGTTCCCTTGTGATAGGGTGGTTCGTCTTGTCACTTAGACAATGCAGGCTGGGTTTCTTTGACTCATTCAATTTCCGGGTTATCATGGCTTCTATCTCCTCCGGGGTGATCATCACCTGTGCCGGAGTATAACCCCTCTGATACCCGCTGTAGTTGTAGACTGGGCTTACTGGGTTCCCTTGTCCTTGCTGGTATGGACTGTAGGTGTACCCTTGGTACGCCTGCTGGGGTCCTTCATGGAAGTCTTGCCTCCTTGGAGGTCTTGCTTGTCTTTCCTCCCCAAGCGGGGTGTAAGCCCTGTTGCTCTGCTGTTGCCTAGGAGGCACAAATTGTTGCCTTCCCTCTGGGGGTGGCTCCTGGTAATATCTTCTTTGTTCCTCTCGCTGCCCTGCTCGAGGGTGCGAGTAGTGCTCTTCTGCTGGGATCTGCTCCTCTTCATGAGCTTCAGTGTAAGTTCCTTGGGTGTATGCTGGCCTTGCATACGCTGTGTGGGCACGGTTGCCATCTCTCTGTGCCGGCATCCCGTACGGGTGCCTTTGGGGTTGCTCTTCATAATAGTATCCCTCAGGGGGTGCCGTGTTGTGGGAAGGCACTCCCTGTTGTTCTCTTTCTCTCTGTGGCCTTCTTGCCCGGGGGGTGGAGGCTGTGGAGGACTCAGCCCCAGCTGGGCGTGAAGGTCCTCCCTCCTGGTTGTTCTGCTGCTGAGGAGGTTGTGGTATTTCTTGGGGCTCTGGATGCATTGGCTGCTTCCCAGGGTTAGGCCGCCTCCCTGGGGGTATGGGTTCTCTTCTCCGCCCATTGCCCCCGGGTGGGCGTTGGTGCCTGGACACCCTACTGTTCGTCATAGCTCGTGTAATAGCCAGGCTTTCTGTTCGAAGCCTACAGACGGCGCCAAGTGTTAAGTTATGAGATCTAGGTCAACGGGGGGTCGGCTTTGATCTCACTCCTTACGGGGATGTGTGCAATCCGGTGTTCCTGAGTTGCCCTGCCTTAGCCTATCTTCTTCTTTCCTTCCTTCCTTCCTTTGCTCTTTCTCTCCTTCTACCCTGCAGAAGGGGCAATACCAGACACGGAGGGGGGGGGGGGTGGTGCCTGGTGAACCCTCTCCGATGCCTAAGTCAGTATTCTTCTAGAGAGATAAAGCTAGAGAGATGTCAGAGCTAAATTGTCCAAATGGCCAAGATGATCAAATGAGTTGTGAAGGCGGGGTATTTATAGGCAACGGTGTCATTAAGGTGGCTTAATGACATCGTTAGCCTTTAAACACAATTAATTAACCTTTAAGCGCATAATTAAGACCTTAGGATTCGGAGAAGGTAGACGGCGTGAACCGAGTGTGGGTGTCCGAAAGTGGCGCAGGGGCCCTTGGGGGGGAGAAATCCGACCCCCAAGGGTAGGGGTTGGGTGAGGGTACCCAACCCCTCCTAGGGAGGATGGGGTTGGCCAACCCCATCCTTCCTAGGAGAGATCGGGTTGGCCGACCCGATCTCTCCTAGGAGAGATCGGGTTGGTCCACCCGATCTCCCCTAGGAGAGATCGGGTTGGCTGACCCGATCTCTCCTAGGGGAGGTCGGGTGTGGCCACCTAACCTCACCTAGGTGAGTTTTGCCCCGGCCGGACGAGCGCTCCGGCCTCGTCCGAGCCGTTGATGTGTTCGCGAAGTGTTCGGGTTGAAGTTTCGATTTACAACCGTTAATGGGACGATAAAAATACAACGGTTTGGAAGTCAACGGGTTCAAATTGGGCGTATATCCATCAATTATCTTACATCCTTCATAGATAAATCTCCAAGAAGCTCTCAGATGAAACTTTTGAGATCATAGATTTGGAGTAGACACATCATTGTTGATATCAATTGGATTCCGGTGTGGCACGTGTCAATTCGGAGGGGTTCTCCATCTTCGACCTTCGTGAGCCCGACGACGATGATGTCGTTGAATTTCTCTTTGCATAAATTCTAGCTCTTCCCTGACGAGAAGGCAATCTTCTGTGTTGTGCCCCTCTTCTTGGTGACTTTCACAGTAGGAGAGGGGACGTCGAGTTCCTTCCGTCATTAGAAGTGCTTCCAACCTCTGCTGAGTTTGTCGGAATTCTCTTGAGGAAACACCTCGGATGGATGAGCTCTCACCTCGACCTCGAGGCGTCTCTTGTTGGGTGGAACGATTTGCCCGAAACTGTTCTACCCCGATATGGCAGGTTACTCTATGAATTAGATCTTCCCACCTCGCAACAGGTTCCGTGTATTGAGTGATGGCTAAAGATTGGAACTGTGGTCCCAACCCTCTGAAGAACGTGCGGATGGCTTCTTGCTCCACAAATTCACTTCCACTATAGGCTCCTTGGAAACGCCTGAAGTAATCTTCCAAGGTTTCTGTCGATCCTTGGGAGAAATATTTATGTCTCCTCATTTGGTTTCGTCCCGAGTTGCTCC
The DNA here is from genome assembly GCA_036873135.1 of Clarkia xantiana subsp. parviflora. Lineage (NCBI taxonomy): Eukaryota > Viridiplantae > Streptophyta > Magnoliopsida > Myrtales > Onagraceae > Clarkia > Clarkia xantiana. Next base: position 8,111,732 of record JAPTYO010000012.1, on the reverse strand, counting down.
TTGGTGGTGCCATGACTTTTCGATCACCGTTTCCCACAGACGGCGCCAAAGGTTGGGATCAAACTGACGTGGCTTGAAGTTTTTGGTAATGGATTCCGAGATATCGCCGGTAGCTAGCTCTTTTAGGGGTCTAAGTCGACCTCAGGGGTGTTTAGTTTCCTTTAGATGCTTGTGGTAGGCAAGGACCTGGAAAGGGGTGGGGATGGCCCCTGATTCCACTCTGAAGCTTAAGTCAGTAATGGAATTTATGAGAATACTATAAAAGGTATATGAACGTAAGTAATCAATCTAGATAATGAAACTGTTCCCCTATTAGGGGAAGTGTACCGACTTTAATATGGCGGCAAGCTTCATGCTTTGATTGGCTGCTTAGTGACGGTGGCAGTCTCTCTCTGATTGGTGGAGGGAGACGGTGATGTGTCAGTAGGTGACAAGCAGGTCGCCACCTCCTCGTTCCTTAGTGTTGAAGGTTTCTTTAACTATGTGACAAGCAAATTGCCACATCAGTTTTACCTTGGGATGAAGGTTTCCTCTGACCAGAAAGTCGGCAAGTAGGTTGCCAGCTGCCATTTTCCTTAGGAGGAAAGGTTTCCTGATGTCATTTGGCTATCGACTCGACTCGTACTTTTTAGGAAGGAGAATCTTCGAGTAGCCTTGTCGCCAGTCTTCAAGGACCTTAGTCGTCGACCTTCCCAATATTTGGTGTTGACTATCTCTTCTTATTTCTTCATTCTAAGCATGATTAGTCGTCGACTCTCTTTTATGAGTCTCGACTTGTATGCTCTCGACTTATATGTGTTGGTCTGTCCTTATAATCGTAACCCAACACTGACTTTGTAATGGTCGATGTTGCGTCTGGATTGAACAAGGTCGTGAGGATGCGTCTGTGGTTGTGCGGGTTGTAACCCTTCCGTCGGAGGTTGGGCCACTGACGAGTTTTCGGACTTGCACCCGTGTGAGGATTGTGTCTCGGACTGGCTGTGACTCGGTACGGATATGACTCGGTACGGATGTGACTCGGTACGGATGTGACTCGGTACGGTTGTGTCCCAAACTTCGGATCCTGCACTAAGGACCAATGCTAGCACGGAGAGGGGGGGGGGGTAGTGCTAGCGGAGCCCTCTCCGATGCTTAAGTCACTATAGTGGCAAAAAGGTAATTTCTAGAGAGAGAATTTCTAGAGAGAAGTCAGAGCTCAAAATACCAAAGTTGGGCAAATGAGAGAATGTGTGAAAATGGGTGGCCAAGACCTCCTATTTATAGGCTTTCTTGGGACCGGACCCGGTTTTAGAGCGGTTTGATGACGGTTCAAGATCATGCGGTAACCGTCATCCATATTGGTAATGTGCGAACTTGACTTCGCTACACGCAACGGTAATCGCGGATACGGTGGTCGCGCGATACCCGTAAGGTAATCCGGACCGTTTTGATACCGTGGGAGATGTTTTTAAACCGAGATGTAATTTTCGACACGTTTACGAGGCCCGAAACGTAAACACGAACCCGAATTGGACATTTATCCATCACTTGCCCCCGAATCAAGTAACGGTTTAGAACCTTTCTTGACTCTATTTTAAGTTAGGATATTTGTCCAATTTGAGTTTGACGCTAACCTTTCGGTTTTGATCGTTGGTCGGACGCAAGCATCTTGATTTCGTCCGTCGCTTGATTTTCCGGCCGGATGGCTTTGTTTCCTATTATCATGGTTAGTGCAATAGGAAATGTATATGCGCGGATATGATTATCGTTGGAGACATGAGCAAACGGTAATGTGCTATGCGAACATGTATCTATCCATATGCGTACATAAGTAATAGTCATGGCAAGATTGTAATTACGCAATGCAAGAAATAGAAATCGTACGTTTCTAAAATGACTAAGTGATTACCGAATCATGAATCATGTGATTGCAACATACGTGTATAATAATGGATTTGATATGTGCAATGTCAAGACATGTATAGGAGTAGATATTTTAGGAGGAGAGGGTAGAGTATACTGTAGGGGTTTAGTCTTGAGTGTAGGTAAACTAATCCTTTGATCCTTATCCATAAAGCATCTCTTTGGGATTAGTAAATACACACATCCCCATTTATCCTTCCAGCATCCTAGGAGTTCACCATTCCACTCCCTTTGCAGGTAATTCATTCACCCTTTCCCGAAATTGCTTTTGTGTGCAAAATTTCTTTGCCGTCGTGGAGCTTAGATACGTTTTGACAGTTTCGAGTCTGATTTTTGGCTTGTTTTTGGAAGTTGACACCACCATTCGACTCGGTTCGTCGCAAGGATTCCAGCGCCGCCGCAAGTGGAGCGGCTTCGCCGGAGCGTGTGGCCCACGCGCCGCCTTCCCGGGCTCGCCTCGTTTCGGTCCACACCTTTCCGGAATCGTCTCGACGAGGGGAGTCCATTGGAATACCTTTCGTCACGTTTTGAGGTACTTTGGAAACTCGAATTCTTAGGACAGCTTCGACTTGAATGTCGATGTCACCGTGTTGTTGCTTGATTAAGTCATTTTTCGTTGTCGACATGTGGGACTGCTTGCTGAGGCTTATACGTCGAGTAATTGCTTATTGATTGCCGTCATTATCGTCGTTTGTCCATAATTTAGGCGATTTTCCATTTCCATGGGTGTTTGATGTAGAATTCCCCGTATCTTCGCGTAGAAGCTTTTTAGTCAATATGCATGATTTTCCTTTTTGGCGGGTTTTTTGGTTGACGGGGATTGCCCAATAACTTTGGACATAGTCACTTGTCGTCTTGATGCCTTAGAGAAAAAATTTCCTTAAGCGTTGCCGTATCCGATTCTTACGGTTTATCGCGTTAATCCCCCGTTTGCATGATGGCCCCTTAGGATGCTAGTCCCTTCCATGGTACGTACCAATTTCACTATGCGTGTGAAACTTGGTCATGTGCGTTGACTTTTGGTACGCGCGTTGACTTTTGATCCGCGCGTTGACTTTTGATACGTGCGTTAACTTGGATACGCGCATTGATATTGATACGCGCGTTAAGCTTAATACGCGCATTGATGTTGATACGCGCGTTAACTTTGATACACGCATTGATGTTGATACGCGCGTTAACCTTGATACGCGCATTGATGCTGATACGCGCGTTAACCCTGATACGCGCATTGACGTTGATACGCGCGTTAACCTTGATACACGCATTGATGTTGATACGCGCATTGATGTTGATACGCGCGTTAACTTTGGTACGCGCATTGATGTTGATACGCGCGTTAACTTTGATACGCGCATTGATGTTGATACGCGCGTTAACCTTGATACGCGCATTGATGTTGATACGCGCGTTAACCTTGATACGCGCATTGATGTTGATACGCGCGTTAACTTTGATACGCGCATTGATGTTGATACGCGCGTTAACCTTGATACGCGCATTGATGTTGATACGCGCGTTAACCTTGATACGCGCATTGATGTTGATACGCGCGTTAACTTTGGTACGCGCATTGATGTTGATACGCGCGTTAACTTTGATACGCGCGTTAACTTTGATACGCGCGTTAACTTTGATACGCGCGTTAACTTTGATACGCGCATTGATGTTGATTGCTTCTTGCAGGTTGTGGGATTGTAGTAACTTCTTGTGGAGCTCCCTTCCCTTTGATCACGGTGATACAATGAGTAAGTTCACCACTTCTCTGTTGCAGACTCCCTTTAATTCCGTTATAGAAGATGTCTTGGACGTAGACCCGGTCTTGCCGGCAGATAGTGTTTTAGATACTGATGAGGGGATAGCTGTTGGGGTACCTCCCACTGGAGAGACTGAGGCGTTGGTTAGGTATTATACTAACCGCTTGGATAGATCCCTGTTTACCTTGTATGCGAGTGCTTCCGGACTTGATGCTTGTACCGAGGCTTTCTACCCCTTTGAGGTACTTCCTGATAGCAGTCTGGGAGATGCTACTCCTCCGCCTGTAGATTTATCCGTTGTGTACACATCACACGTTAGGGAGGGTTTGCGGTTTCCCTACTGTTCCGACTTGGTTGATCTTTGCAGCGGATATGGGATTTCCCCTTTAGATCTCGCGCCGAACGGGATTAGAGTATGGACTTGTTTCCGAGTGTTGCTTCACAAGCAATCCTGGCGTTATTCTCGTATCCTCTTTCGCTGTTTCTATCAGCTTAAGAGTTCAGACTCAGCGGGATTATGCGGTGTGAAAGTTCGTTGGCCAAACTTGCAGAGCGATGGCTTTGAGGCACTTGGTCTTGGGGAAGCCAAGTGGGATCCTAGCTACCGATTGGTCGCTACCGCGGATCGGTCTGCCGACCATTGGAGGCATCATTACTTCTTTGTTCATGATGCGGGGACAACTTGGGACGTCGAGTACGTTCAGAAATTTGATCCCGCACCTGCTTTTCGGGAACTCTCCACGTCGGATAAGGAAGTGATAAAGCAGATATATCGTTGTCAACAAACGCGCGGCTTTACTTGCTCATTGCGTGCATCCGATCAAGAATTGATTGATGTTGGGATCCATGTGCTCCCTTCTGCAACTTCGGTATGTTGATCACTTTTATAACTTTCTACCGTGTTGCACTGTAGGTTGGTTTGACGGAAAAAGCTCGTCTTTGCAGACGGCGGCCGCTCGCAAGATTGCTTCTAGCGGGAGGATCGTTCCCCCACTTGTTTCTGGATCATCAGCGCCTTCTGGACGTGGTAAAGATAGATAATTTTTTTGAGAGAATAATTTTCTCAGTTGGGTTGTAACTTTGTATGCTACTCGCAGGTCGTACGGCGCTTGTTACTGACCGCGTTGTTGCTGCTCCTGACTCTTCCAAACGGTCCACCAATGGGGCGCGTTCTTCGAGCAGTTCAAAGCGTCCGAAGACTACTGTGACCGTTCCTACTCCTTCCTGCCATAAAGGGAAGGGAGTTGGCGGTAGTGAGGATGCGTTGTCTGCCCCCTGTTCGAAGGAGCGGTCCGGGGTGGAACGTTCTCTTCTTTCTGGTATAAGCTAGACACTTGAATATGTGCCTTTATATACTTTATTTTTGGCCTTTGCATAACGCTGCTTGGTTTATATGTAGCGATCCCGCCACTTGGACGTGCGGATTTGCTTAGCCCTTTGGATGGTGATATTTCAGATGGTAAGTGGATGCCGTACGTGGCAGGGGATGTTACTTTTCCCAAGAACTGCCAGCTGAGCATGCCTGAAGTTGGCGTGCATGTTCTTCATCGATCTATTCCTCCTGGTGATCGAGTTGTCCGACCCTCGAGTGACGAGGAAGCACGGACATTTGTTGAGAGATCGTTGTCTGGATTCACTCCAGTGAGTATCTTTTTCCACTTCGCTATGTTCGTTGTTCCCGAACATGTATGTTTATTGTGGCCTTGTTTTCGGGTTGTTTCCGACATGGTACACCTGGCCTCTTTCATGTTAGAGCTTGTTCAGGAGAACCGTGCCATTGCTGACAAAGCTGCCACTTTGTCTAAGGAGCTTGAGGAAGCTAAGGATGAAGTGCGCCGTCTTTCATTGAAGAAGACGGATTTTGATGCTCGTTATGAGTCTGATCATGCCAGCCTTGTTCAGCTTGAATCTGAGAACGCCGCCATTGAGAAGGCAATTTCTGATAACGCAAGCAAGCACAAGGTTGCCTGCCGGGAAGTTCGTGAGGCAGAGATGAAGGCTGGCATTGAAGAGGGACTTAGCAAGTTCCCTTCTACCCCTGGATTTGATAGCGCAGTTACTACTGCTGCCACAGCGAAGGCTACTCCGATGCTCAGCGAGTTTGCTGAGGACTTTATTCGTTGAGTGAGTATTCTTGCTCCTGGCTTTCCTTTTGACAAGTTAGGGCCGTATGCGGAGTCTGATGTTAGGTAAGTTGCCGAGTTTCGTCGCTTAGATACTGCAACATCTGAGTTTGCATTTTTGTTTGGAGAAGATGGTGGCGGCACTAATGTGCAACATCTGCCTGTTCCGCCCAGCCCTGTCAGGGATGATGGACTCCTTTGATTTGTGTCATCTTTTCGATGTGTTGAACTCGTTTATGAGCTCGTTTGCCCCCCGGATTCTATGTTTAGAAACTTGTTGGAGTTGTTGTTTGTGACTTGTTCGCTTTGAACTACGTCGTATGAACCTGTTTTACACACAGCAGTTTGCATGATAACTTGTTAGTAATATTTCATACCGTTATCGCTTACTGTGTTTACTGGACGTGGATGACTAGTAGTGTAAACGTAGTCCCCGCAATCGTGACCGATAGCCACTTTCTAATTCAAGATTGTTTGTACAATGCGTTGTGCATGTTGTACGTCTTCCTGCATAGCTTGACACTATATCAGTCGAAACTTGTCAAGTGACTCGCGTATAGCGACTTAACAAGTAGTATGTTTGCAATGTGTCATCTTTGCTTGAGCAAGATACTAGTTTATACCGTCTCTTAGTTCCACTCTAAGGCGACGTTGTACAAGACTCTACTTGTAAATTTTATGAGTTTTAAACAGGGTGCGCACCTCCCAACGTGTATCAACCCGCGTTGGGGAAGCATACGTAAAAACTTTTCGGTTTTTGAAAAGGTGTTTTTTGAACCTTGAAATTCTTGTTTGATAAAATGTTTGGCAAGGTGTTTGATACATAAAATATTTTATAAAGTGTTTGACAAAATATTTGGTAAAAATATTTGTGATACATGATTCCTGCGTCCAGGGACCATGTAGCACTTTTGAGAGTATGAATTGTGATGCATGTTTTCTGCGTCCAGGAATCATGCATCACGGCTTTGAAAGTCTGTAGTATGGCAGTGTCGTCTAGTAAGAGGACTTCCGCTATAAAGGGTGCACCCATACCAGGAATTCGTAACATTGGATTGTCGTCTAAACAGAGGACATCCGTTATGCAGAGTGAACCTATAAAAGGAATTCGTACCATGGGATTGTCGTCTAAACAGAGGACATCCGTTATAAAGAGTGAATCCATAAAAGGAATTCGTATCATGGGATTGTCGTCTAGACAGAGGACATCCGTTATGCAGAGTGAACCCATAAAAGGAATTCGTACCATGGGATTGTCGTCTAAACAGAGGACATCCGTTATAAAGAGTGAATCCATAAAAAGAATTCGTATCATGGGATTGTCGTCTAGACAGAGGACATCCGTTATGCAGAGTGAACCCATAAAAGGAATTCGTACCATGGGATTGTCGTCTAAACAGAGGACATCCGTTATAAAGAGTGGACCCATAAAAGGAATTCGTACCATGGGATTGTCGTCTAAACAGAGGACATCCGTTATAAAGAGTGAACCCATAAAAGGAATTCGTACCATGGGATTGTCGTCTAAACAGAGGACATCCGTTATAAAGAGTGAACCCATAAAAGGAATTCGTACCATGGGATTGTCGTCTAAACAAAGGACATCCGTTATAAAGAGTGAATCCATAAAAGGAATTCGTATCATGGGATTGTCGTCTAGACAGAGGACATCCGTTATGCAGGGTGATTAACCCGTTATTGTATTTGCCCATCCTGTTCTGATTCCAGGGAATGGCTATGAACGTGAGGATTTGTCTCTATCCTTGACATGCTATTTTGATGGCAGGCCTTGGTGTTAATCCAAGATATTGCTTGTGGTTGACGCCTGTGAATAGTCGTCGTTTTGATAGTAGATCTTGGTATTAATCCAAGATATTGTTTATAGATGACAGCTTCTTGAATAGTCGTCACCTTGAGCAGAGAATTGCTATGAGTTCCTTTTTTGTAGGTATTCCGCAAGTTGTCCTTGCGTCATATGAGTTGGTTGTGGGCATAGCGCCATTGTTTTGTGTTGCTGGCGCCTTCTTGAGATAGATGCCAACTTAGGAGAAATAAACTCCTTTTTGGTGTAGGTATGCAAGTATCTTTCATTATGTGTATTTGCAATATGTTGTCTTTGATAGTGGCTTGGGATTAACTCCAAGTGTTTGGCTCTATGATGATGTCTTTTTTATGTGGTCATCCATTTGTTGTTGATGATAAACGTTGTCATAACGTATGCTAGATTTTGCTTGCACGTGGCATGATTTCTTGGATTATTGATGTAGATAATAAGCGCGTAGTTTAATTGTCTTCGCGTTTTAATCCAAAAAATATCGTGCAAGAGATAGATGTGTACCTACAAATGTAGATTGACTTTATTAGATACTTGCGTGTATTTACATTGATTATATTAGAAGTACTTGTAAACACCTAATTTTGGTACGCGCGACACGTGCGTAACACGTCAAAAATGTTATGTGTAACGCGTTTAAAAAAGGAAGTATTTAAATATGGAAGGTCACGGAGTTGCCAAAAATAGGCTCAGTTTAAGTTAGGAAAATACATATGCAATAAATGATGTAATAATCAGAAAATATATAGTATATATTTATGGCAAAAATCATAAATATATATATATATAATTTTCGGATTTATTAAGTGCATATTAGAGAAATATATGTTTTCCTAATTTTTGGGTCTAATTTACCTATAAATAGACCCCTAGCATCTATGTAATACACACAGAAAAAAATTATAATAAAATAGTGTTTTCCCTCGAAATTCGTGCTTGGTATTTTGTTTCATCTTCTCCCGTCCAGCACCAGAGCTCCGGCAGACCTACCGCCGCCGCCGCCTCCGTCAGCCCCGACCGCGCCGTGCCGCCCCGCCTGTCGCCGCCCCAGTCCGACCCTCACCCAGCCCAAGGCCGTCGCCAGCTCCGACCACCGTAGCTGCACCTGCTGTAGCTATTCCCAGATTCGTGCCCTGTTCAGCCGCCGCGCTCCGTCCGCCGCCGTCGCCAACGACCAGCCACCCGTCCCACCTGCTGCGTCGCGCCGCCGCCTTGCCAACCCAGGACCTGGTCCGCTGCCAGCGCAGGTCTTCCCCCCCTCCGGCAGGTAGTTTCGCACGCCCTGGTCTTTATTTTTTTTATTTTTTTTCTTTTTTATTTATTTATTATTTCTGTTATTATTATTATTATTTATTATTATTATTATTATTTGTGTTATTGTTATTATTAGTATAGTTATTATTATATCATGTTAATTAACTAGTTTAGATGTAGATTAATAAAATAGCATGCCTAATGAATATATGTGTATAATATGTGTCTACTAAATTGTGCTAGGATTTTGAGCATGTTTGACGTTAATTAGATTTTATTTCTATTAGGGAATTTAGGCGCATAATGAGTTTTTTTTTTAGGTTTAATTTTGCCGATGTCAAATATTTCGCGTGAATTTAGTTTAATTTTAAAACTGGCAAATATGTTAATTAAGTACCGAAAGGGCGTGATTAGATTTTTTTTTAATTCGTAACGGAACCCCCGATCCCAAAATCTTTGAACGCAGACCAATTAATTACTTAGGTGCTAATTTGTTTTTTTACCTAGGTAATTTAGGTTTCTAGTTAGCCGTAATTAGCTAGTGGCGACTCTTTCCAAAATTCCACGTTTTCAAAACGTAATTCGCATTATGTCAGATTTTAGGTCCGACAATTTGGCGACTCTGCTGGGGAAGTTAGAGGGTTCAGGCTTGTTAAAGTTTCATGTTTGCCATGTTTTAGTTTGTATAAGTGTTACTCTTATTTTGTATAAGTTTTTTGCTAACGTTTGTTCGTTTTGATTAAAACCGCACGCACCACTCTAGAATAAGAACCAAACGCCTAAAACCCAGGGCAACTAGGAACCCCGGAGAGTTAGTAAGAGTACGACCGCGCGGCCGAGCCGCCGGAACGATTCGGAACAACTCCACCACTCGTGAAGGTCCCGTGATCCCTATAATGGGGTGAGGAAACCACCGTGTCGGAAGCCTATCAGTGGAACTCACCTTTTAGAACAAAGCAAAAATACACACCTGAAGCTTCTATCCGACTGCTATGCGTAATTGCGTGTGTTCTCCTTCTAATTGTTCTAGGCCCCTGTAATTTATCTTGTATAGAATTTGGGTCTAATGTAACTTCTTTTATTGCACCATATATGTAATCGTGAACTGGATATTAGTGGAAATTTACTTTTCAAGCATGCATTGCACATCATTTTTAAAAAAATATATGTGTCATTCACTTCATAACTCTAAACCGCTTTACACTCCATTTAGTAAAGATGGAAAGACTGCTCAAGTGCCCTCGCATTACGATCGTTCCGGCTCCTAGGAACGACATTAACCGCCTTTGGAACGCCATGCTGAAAACGGAGCAAGACTATGTCACCCAACTCGTCGGAGGAATTCAACGTCTTGCTGATTACAAGATAGAGTGGCACTTGCTAGAAGCTTTGGCTGACCATTGGAATTCGGAGAAGGCAGTGTTCGTCATCAACGGCATAGAGCTCACCCCAACCCTCGAAGAGTATCGCCAGCTAATACAAGGCCCGGGATGGAATAAGGGAATCGTCTTACCAAGTTTCGAAGCGGCCGAGAAACAAAGGCTTTCTAAACTCTTGCAGGCCAACAGAGGGAAGATGGCTGACGAGCTTATGGTGGCTACACATCAGGGTTTATCTATCAATCGCTTGATAAATTGGATTGGTTTCAGGATGAAAGATAACCGAATGATCCGAGGGGCAACTCACGCCTATCTCCTGCTATTTTTTGGAACTCTCTTATTCCCCCGCTCCCAAAGCCATATAGACGAGGCATTAGCCGACGTCGTCCTTCAAGTGGTCGAAGGCAGGAGTTATGTAGTGGCGTTGCTTACTGAAACAATCACGTCTCTAAACTTCATAAAGGCTAAAGGGAGAGGAGGATTAAGAGCAAGTCCAGCATTATTGCAAATATGGTTTTTAAGTCACCTGAAGGAGATTGGTGCCGGTTTCCCCAAGGCTCATTTTCTTATTGAAAAACAAATTATATCAAGAATGGTAGATTATGCTCATCATGTGAACAAGGGGTGGAGCACCCGTGAATGGAAAAAACATTTTTCAAAACTTTTACCTAAAGACGTTTTATGGGTCGCTCGATGGTTTTCACCAAAGCCTGTATTTTTAAGGTGTAAAGATTTCAACGGCATTCCTCTTATTAGTCACTTAAGCTCGTCGGTCACCTACCCAGCCCGAGTCGTTCGACAGCTCGGTGGTTTTCAAGGCATACCAACTAGCACAAAGGAACCTCTTCCGATGTTCGACTGGGATGACAACAAAGTCACTCAAACCGTGCTTAAACAGGCAGCTCAAAGAATACATGCAATCTGGGAAAGTCGAATTGAAGAAAAAATCCAACCGCCCGGGGATATCGGAGAAGAAGAACGGATGCATCATGCCTCTAAGGAGTACATCTACCGCTTTCATACTAACGTCGAGGACCCGATTATTGACCCCGCAGAAATCATTGGACAAAAGCCGCGAGACGCGCCACCTTCCCATGAAGACGCGTATGACACACTAGCTGCCCGAGTCGAGATCCAATGCGCCACCTGGGCCCAGGATTGCACACGTTCCAAAGAAGAAATCCGGCGTTTACAAAGAGAACTCTCTGAAGCACGAACCACCGTCATGCACCAGCAGTGGGCTATTAAAGTGAAAGAGAGGCAGAAGACGCGGTTAAGCACTGATCTTGAAAAGTTCAAACGGAGAGCAAGAAGACTGAAACTTTTTTCAAAGCATTTGTCTGTCGCATTCATTAGGACTAGAGAACAAGCACTCGACGCACTCGGCGAGATGCGTAGTCGTGTAAAGCGTTTTAGAGTTTAATATTTTTTCGTAAAACCATTTTCCTTCGTGAATAAAACGCTGAAATGAATGACACATTTCTTGAAAAACCATGCATGGTGTTCGGTGTCCACATTTTGAATCATCATTTTTTAATGGCAGGAGATACTTAGCTAATACTGGCACGAACGAGGCTAACAACTAAAATGGAAAACACTGAGAAAATCGAGCAACATGACAAGCGTATGGCCGAGATCGAGGCAGCCAATGCAAAGATGCATCAGGATATGGCCGACATGTCATCTAGCATGGAACGCATCATGGCACTACTTGAAGCTCAGTCGGTTCACCGCAACCCAACTTTGCTGCCAGAATTCACAAGCCCAACCTCCTCCAAAACGCCCGCAGCAAGTACCGGACCTCGAATCCCGGCCGCAACCGTGCTTCCCGACGCCACGGTAGAACCCCCTCGTGACCGACCCCCGGTTTTAGTCGTACCAGACCAATCCGCACCAAAGCCGTATGTCCTTCCAAATCCAACAACAGTATATGGGCCCGTGAACAAAGGGGGTTCTGCCGACACAAATGAATTCACATCATCACCAGTCATCGAGTCCGAGCAAGATCGCCGCTTGAAGAAAATGGAGGAAAGGATGAAGGCTCTGTCCGGACTTGAGCAATACGGGGGCATTGGTTATTCCGATTTATGCTTGTTTCCCGACATGTCCAGACAAGAAAAGTTCAAAGTGCCTGATTTCGAGAAATATGATGGCACCGGAAATCCCATCGTCCACCTGAGAATCTACCTGGCAAAAATGGCCCCTTACCAGCAGCACGAGAAGTTCTTGATCCAGACGTTCCAAGAAAGCTTGAAGGGAGCAGCTTTGGTTTGGTTCGTCAGCTTAAAGGCCGGTGATATCTCAACCTGGGAGGACATGGCTAACGCTTTTGTTCGCCAATACAAGTTCAATCTGGACACTGCTCCGACTCGCATGGATCTTCAAGGCATGGAGATGACTGGCGGACAATCCTTTAGAAACTACATGCAGGCGTGGAGAGAGAAGGCTGCCGGAGTCCGACCACCACTGGAAGACACAGAAGCAGTATCAATGTTCATCGGAACTTTAAAAGGAGCTTACTACTCCCATTTATTAGGACATGTTTCTGCAAATTTTGCCGACCTGGTAAAATCCGGAGAGATGATTGAGCAAGGAATTCGAATGGGGAAGATTGAAGATCCTCTCAAAGGAGATGGTCTAAAGAAGGGCGGTGCCAAAAAGCCGCCCCCGAAAGATGCGACTGTAGGCGCAGTCTACCCAATACAGTTGACAACCCCCACGGCTCAGCCGGTAACTCAAGTACCCCCGGCCCCCCAACCCTCCTTTACAGGCGGACAAGCAAATCGAGCTAATTTCAGGCAGAGAGAAACAAGGGCCTTCACCCCTTTACCTGTGTCAATGGCTGAAGTATACCAGAAAATGTTGGAACAAAACCTCATCGGCCCCGAGTTCATGAGGCCGGATTCGAGAGTACTCAACGATGATCCAAACTCGAGATGTGAGTTCCACATGGGAGTAGCCGGACACTCGATAGAGAAATGCACCCGTCTGAGACACAGGATTCAGGACCTCATTGACAATAAGCTCCTTATTCTCAACCCAATCCCTCCTCCTAATGTCAAGACAAACCCTTTGCCGCAACACAATGCTGGTCCTTCATCAACCATCAACATGATCTGTCTCGAGGAGGAGTCGTCAGAAGATGTCGCTATTGCGGTAATCACGCCATTTATACTTAATTATGTGCCTGAACAGTCGGCCAGGTTGCCACTAGTGATGCAGAGCCCGACTCCCTTCCAATATGAAAGCAACAAGAAGGTTCCTTGGAATTACGAAGCTCAGATAATCGGAGCGGCAAAACCAGACGATCGTGTTATGCTCATGACACGTTCGGGTCGTTCGTACATGGAGGATGTTGCTAAAGATAAGGCTGTAGAAGTAACGCCAAAGAAGAAGGTGACTGACGAAGAAATTGTGGACTTCGTAAAATTCATGAAGGAAGGGGAGGACAAAGTGATTGATCAGCTCCGCAAGACTCCGGCTCAAATCTCTTTGCTTGCTCTCCTCTTAAGCTCGGAAACTCATCGTGACGCTCTCATGAATGTGCTCAAAGAAGCCTTAGTGCCGAAGGAGACCTCTGCTGAACAGATGGGTGATGTTATTGGCTCTATATTCTCGAACCAGATTTATTTCGGGGATGACGATCTAGGAATCGACGGTCGGAACCATGTGAAGGCCCTCCACATTGTCTGCAAATGTAACGGATTCGTGCTTTCGAAGGTCATGGTTGATGGTGGCTCGGCAGTCGATGTTTGCCCATTATCCACGCTCAAGCAAATGAGGATTGACATGTCCCATATCCGTACGAGCAAGTCGGCAGTTCGAGCTTTTGATGGCACGAGAAAGGAAGTTTATGGAGAGATTGAGTTGCAACTCGAAATTGGCCCTAATGTTTTTGATGTCACTTTCAGGGTCATGGATATCCCGAATGTTTTCAGTCTTCTCTTGGGAAGACTATGGATCCACGCGGCTGGGGCGGTTCCATCCACCCTACACCAGAAGCTGAAATACGTGATCGACAATCGCCTCGTGGAAATCAGGGGAGAAGGTGATCACAACATCTACCAGGAAACGGCGGTCCCTGTCATCAACACTAGTGGAGATGAGCCACCCGCATACCATTCCTTTGAGCTAATCTCCGTCATCAGGGATTGGGGAGAGCCAACGCTGAGCAAAGCAGACATCATGGTAGGAAGGTTCATGTTGAGGAATAATTTCGTCCCGGGTCAAGGCCTGGGTATCAGGTGTCAAGGGATTCCGCGTCCACTCCAGCTGAAGGAAAGTGTATGCAAATACGGACTAGGGTATTCCCCATTCCAAGAAGATGATCAAAGTGCACACGGGAAACAACAACTGGTGGGTTTCCAGAGGGGGCGATTCACTAGAAGGTGGAGGCCTATGAACATCCCACCGCTGTCAGTGACTTTCCCAGGGCCACCTCAGATCATTCGAGCTGATGAAGATGAAGCATTACAAGCCATAGCCGGATTATTCATCACCGACACCACGGTTGGAGCCATCCTCGAAGAAGTTCCCCCAGGCATCTATGTCCGACCATTTGTTGAAGGAGAAGCAATCGCCAATTGGTTTTCAATTCCAGTTTATGCTCTTTCGCTTAGCGATGAGTAAGATTTATGAATTTCTGTTGTACTCCTTTGCGCGGCAAGATCATGAGCCCCGCACTGGAAAGAGGGATATTATCATGATCATATCAATATAAATAAATCCCTTTATTTCAAATTTTACTCATATCTAGTCAAATTCGCATTGATTCCGGTTATTTTCCTTACCGTAGGAAAAATACAAGAAAACACGAAAACCATGACGATGTGATTCCATCAGAGGAATATAATGATGACCATGTTCCGATCGAAATAAAAGAGAATCTCGAGAGATTCGAAGAGAGAAAGCCATCAACGGCCGAAACCACCGAAATAGTTAATATCGGTACGAAGGAAGAACCTCGAGAGCTCAAAATTGGGGCGACCCTTGATCCTTCTCAGAAAGCCCAGATGATCGAGCTGCTAGACGAGTACAAAGAGATTTTTGCTTGGTCATATTCTGACATGCCCGGTCTAGATACAGCAATTGTGCAACATACTCTGCCCATAGATACCGAGAAGTTCAAACCTAAAAGACAACACTTAAGACGTCAAAGTCCAGAGTTACTCCTGAAGATCAAGGAAGAGATCATCAAGCAAATTAACGCGGGGTTCCTTGAGGTGTGCAACTACTCCGAGTGGGTCGCCAACATTGTCCCTGTGCCGAAGAAGGATGGTCGTGTTCGAGTCTGTGTTGATTATCGGGATCTCAACAAGGCTAGTCCGAAGGATAACTTTCCACTCCCTCATATTGACATGTTAGTCGATAACACAGCACGACACAACATGTTCTCATTCATGGATGGGTTCTCTGGATACAATCAAATCAAGATGGCAGAAGAAGACAAATCGAAAACCACTTTCATCACAATGTGGGGCACGTTTTGCTACAAGGTCATGCCTTTCGGACTCAAGAATGCGGGGGCAACTTACCAGAGAGCAATGGTGACATTGTTCCATGACATGATGCATAAGCAGATAGAAGTATACGTCGATGATATGATTGCAAAGTCCCGCAAAGATGAAGACCACCTTGTCAACCTGCGGATGCTCTTTGAACGGCTTAAGAAATTTAAACTCAGGCTAAATCCAGCAAAATGCACATTCGGAGTAACATCCGGTAAGTTGCTGGGCTTCATAGTCAGTAAGAAGGGTATAGAAGTGGATCCCGACAAGGTCAAAGCGATACTAGACCTTCCGGCACCGTCTACCGTCAAGGAGGTCAGAAGCTTGCTCGGGCGTTTGAATTACATCGCGAGGTTCATCGCCAACATGACGAACAAGTGTCAACCGTTGTTCCGTCTCCTGCGGAAAAATGCATTAATTGAATGGGATGAAGAGTGTCAGCATGCCTTCAAGTCAATCAAAGAATATCTCGTCAATTCGCCGGTTTTAGTACCGCCCACTCCAGGTCGGCCACTCATTTTGTATCTGGCAGTCCGAAAAGGCTCTTTGGGATGCATGTTGGGGCAACTAGATGAAGATGGCCAGACAGAGCACGCCATTTATTACCTCAGCAAGAAGTTCACTGAAGGAGAGGCCAAGTACCCGGAGATTGAAAGAACAAGCTGCGCTTTAGTATGGGTAATGCAGCGACTCCGACAGTACACGTTGTATTACACCATACATCTCATTTCTAAGCTAAATCCCTTGAAGTACATACTAGAGAAGCCGGCATTGATGAAGAATGTCGCCAAATGGCAGGTCCAGCTTGCTGAGTACGATATACAGTTCATTCCTCGTACTTCTATAAAAGGGCAGGCTATTGCAGATCACCTAGCCGAGTTTCCCATTGATGACGATCGTCAAGCAAATCACGAGCTTCCGGACAGTGACATACTTCACGTGGAGGAAGAAACAAGGAATGAAAACATGTGGAGAATGTATTTTGATGGAGCTGCAAACTCCACCGGATGTGGTATAGGGGCAGTGCTTGTATCCCCAAAAGGTCAACATTTTCCTGTAGCAGCAAAGATCACTTTCCCGTGCACGAACAATGTGGCAGAGTACGAAGCGTGCATTCTCGGGTTGCGAGCGGCAATTGACTTCAAGATACGGGAATTGGAGGTTTATGGAGATTCCATGCTGATCATTCTCCAAACCTTGGGAGAATGGAAAACGAGAGATCCCAAGTTACAACCATATCATCAGCACATTGAAGAGTTGAGCGAGAAGTTTGAGGAAATAACATTCACGCAGATGCCTCGGAGTAAAAATCAATTTGCAGATGCGTTGGCAACTCTCGCATCAATGGTGAATATCTCAGACGGGAATTCCATAGAGCCCCTCGAGATTGAAGTAAACAAGCGTCCGGCATATTGTTGCACACTCGAAGAATCAGATGGCGAGCCCTGGTTCCTTGATATAAAGAGATACTTGCAGTCAGGCGAGTTTCCCGAGGGTGCAAGTAGCAAAGATCGGAAGACCATCCGCAGAATGGCATGCAATTACTTTCTTAGTGGTGAGGTTCTTTATAGAAAATCTTTTGATACTACCCTTTTGAGATGTGTAGGTTCGGAAGAGGCAAAGCGGTTGATGGAGGAAGTCCACGAGGGAAGCTGTGGACCGCACATGAGCGGTCACATGCTTGCAAGAAAAATCATGAGGATGGGCTATTTTTGGACTACCCTGATGGCAGACTGCGTCGAGCACGTCCGTCGATGCCGCTTATGCCAGGTGTATTCAAGTCAAATTCATGCGCCGCCAAATGAGTTGCATCCGATGTCTTCTCCGTGGCCTTTTTCTATGTGGGGAATTGACGTGATCGGTCCCATTTCACCAAATGCATCTAACGGTCACAGGTTCATTTTAGTGGCAATTGATTATTTCACCAAGTGGATAGAGGCTGTCACGCTGGCATCAGTTACTGCAAAAGCATTTGAGCGTTTCTTACGAAGAGACATCGTTGCCCGTTACGGGGTGCCCGAGACAATAATCACGGACAATGCCAAGAATCTCAACAACAAATTGATAAACGATTTATGTGTTCAACTCAAGGTCAAGCACAGGAATTCTTCCCCATACCGCCCTCAGATGAACGGCGCGGTAGAAGCAGCAAATAAAAACATCAAGAAGATCATTGAGAAGATGACTGTCACATACAAAGATTGGCACAATATGCTGCCTTGGGCACTCTTGGCATACAGAACATCGATCCGTACTTCAACCGGGGCAACTCTGTTTTCTCTCGTGTATGGAACTGAAGCTGTTCTACCCGTGGAGGTGGAAATCCCTTCTGCAAGGATCCTGGCAGAGTCAGGGCTGGACGAGGCAGAATGGGCTAGACAAAGGTATGAACAATTGAACCTCATCGACGAGAAGAGGCTCACGGCACTATGTCATGGGCAATGTTACCAACAACGGATGGCTAGGGCCTTCGACAAGAAGGTGCGACCACGTAATTTCCAACCAGGAGACCTGGTGTTGCGTAAAGTACTGCGTATCAATCCTGATTCGCGAGGGAAGTTCGCGCCAAAGTACGAAGGACCCTACGTGGTCAAAGAGGTGTTCAAGGGAGGTGCGCTGATCATCACGGATATGGACGGTCAAGACCTTCCTAGTCCAATCAATGCAGACGCACTTAAAAGGTATTATGCCTAAAAAAAAAAAAAAAAAAAAAAAAAAAATCCCGCTAAGTCGAAAACCTGTAAAGGCGACTTAGGCAAAAATTAGGGATGAGAGGCATGATTGAAAATCTGAAAGGACAGTCATGGTAAAAGGAGAGTTCACAAAAAAAAAAAAAAAAAAAAAAAAAAAAAGGAGAAAAAAAGGGGGGCCTTAAGTAGCGATGACGACAAGCTTCATAGCGCATCCTGAGCTACTTATCTGAGATTTTAAACTGTAAAGGGCCACAGCCACCCTCCAAATGGCTACAAAAGCTCCCGCATCGAGGCGGAAAATAAAGTACGGGTCACAGCCACCGTTTAATCGGCTATCAAATAAAGAGTGCTTCCGCTAGGTTGAAAACCCGAAAGGGCGGCCTAGGCAAAATCAGGAAATGAGGGGCATGGTTGCAAGTTCAGAAATTGCAATCACGGCAAAAGGAGAGAAAAATTCTCAAAAAAAAAAAAAAAAAAAAAAATCCCGCTAGATTGTCGCGCCGTGCGCAATTTAGGCAAAAATTAGGGACAAGCACTCAGGTGCAACACAGCGCCTTCCAAAGTCAACTTCATGGCAAACGGGACGGTTACAGTCTGTTCTCGCGAGTCACCATTCAAGGACAAGTAGGGCTGTTACAGTCTGTTCCTACAAGTCACAACCGACAATCAGAGTCAATCCCGACGAACGAAGCCTTAGTATTCAGCCTTCGCAAGTCACGCCACTAGAGGCACTTCTCCAACGGACGCCACTAGAGGCTCATCTCCGACACTCGCCATTAGAGGCATCACCAAAGGTTCTCCGGTACGATCTGACGTAGAGGTCTTTCGCCACCAGAGATATCACCAGAGATTTTCAGGAACGGTCTGACATAGAGGTTTTTCCGCTACCACTCGCCGCTAGAGGCGTCACCAGGGGTTTTGGTACTGTCTGACGCAGAGGTCTTCTGTTACCAATCATCACCAAAGGCTTTACTTTTCTGCACGCCACTAGAGGCTTTACTTTTCTGCACGCCACTGGAGGCTTTACTTTCTGCATCGCCAATGAAGGCACCGCCAACAGGGGCACCGCCGACGGAGGTTTTATTTTCCGCACGCCAACGGAGGCACCACCAACAGGGGCACCGCCGACCGAGGCTCTACTTTTTCGCACCATCAATAAAGCCAAAGGCCGCCTTGGAGACTTGAAGACCCGGAAGAAGATATACTTCCTAGCCAAAATTAGTGTTTACTCGTCTTTGGACAAACCCCCTCGAATGCATTCTACGGGAGTCCGTCCAAAGAGGGGCAAGCTGTAAACACCTAATTTTGGTACGCGCGACACGTGCGTAACACGTCAAAAATGTTATGTGTAACGCGTTTAAAAAAGGAAGTATTTAAATATGGAAGGTCACGGAGTTGCCAAAAATAGGCTCAGTTTAAGTTAGGAAAATACATATGCAATAAATGATGTAATAATCAGAAAATATATAGTATATATTTATGGCAAAAATCATAAATATATATATATATATAATTTTCGGATTTATTAAGTGCATATTAGAGAAATATATGTTTTCCTAATTTTTGGGTCTAATTTACCTATAAATAGACCCCTAGCATCTATGTAATACACACAGAAAAAAATTATAATAAAATAGTGTTTTCCCTCGAAATTCGTGCTTGGTATTTTGTTTCATCTTCTCCCGTCCAGCACCAGAGCTCCGGCAGACCTACCGCCGCCGCCGCCTCCGTCAGCCCCGACCGCGCCGTGCCGCCCCGCCTGTCGCCGCCCCAGTCCGACCCTCACCCAGCCCAAGGCCGTCGCCAGCTCCGACCACCGTAGCTGCACCTGCTGTAGCTATTCCCAGATTCGTGCCCTGTTCAGCCGCCGCGCTCCGTCCGCCGCCGTCGCCAACGACCAGCCACCCGTCCCACCTGCTGCGTCGCGCCGCCGCCTTGCCAACCCAGGACCTGGTCCGCTGCCAGCGCAGGTCTTCCCCCCCTCCGGCAGGTAGTTTCGCACGCCCTGGTCTTTATTTTTTTATTTTTTTTTATTTTTTTTCTTTTTTATTTATTTATTATTTCTGTTATTATTATTATTATTTATTATTATTATTATTATTTGTGTTATTGTTATTATTAGTATAGTTATTATTATATCATGTTAATTAACTAGTTTAGATGTAGATTAATAAAATAGCATGCCTAATGAATATATGTGTATAATATGTGTCTACTAAATTGTGCTAGGATTTTGAGCATGTTTGACGTTAATTAGATTTTATTTCAATTAGGGAATTTAGGCGCATAATGAGTTTTTTTTTAGGTTTAATTTTGCCGATGTCAAATATTTCGCGTGAATTTAGTTTAATTTTAAAACTGGCAAATATGTTAATTAAGTACCGAAAGGGCGTGATTAGAATTTTTTTTTAATTCGTAACGGAACCCCCGATCCCAAAATCTTTGAACGCAGACCAATTAATTACTTAGGTGCTAATTTGTTTTTTTACCTAGGTAATTTAGGTTTCTAGTTAGCCGTAATTAGCTAGTGGCGACTCTTTCCAAAATTCCACGTTTTCAAAACGTAATTCGCATTATGTCAGATTTTAGGTCCGACAGTACTAGAATGCGCAAAGTAATCTAAAAGATAGTTGTTTCTCCCGTTTCATTATGGCTGGTTTGATGACGATGTCGCGTAGTTGGTTGCAACAAATCGCCTCAGTGCGCCTAGCGTGATGCATTCTTCGATTTCCCAGTTTAATGGTGGACACATGTTTGTGTTGTGTGCCCAAGTTTTATGGTACTTGCACCATTCTCTGATGTTGTTGCCCAAGAAAGCTGTCTCCGGGGCAAGCGGACTTGGGAGCTTGTTTTCTAGCAGGTTGACGGTGTGAAGATGTTGTCGATATCAAAGTTTGCGTCTTCCTGGTTGTTTGTCTCTGCTCGAACTCCTTTGTCCCAACTGAGGGGTGTACCCCACCTCAATTCTTGCTCGCATAAGACTGCCGTCTCCAGCTTATCCTTTAGATCCGCCATGGTTTTTGTTGTTTGCCATCCATGAGTTCGTCCAAAGAGAAGGAAAGATTTGGCGTTCATGTTTGCATAGAATACGCTTATCACTTCTTCTCTTGTTGCTTTTGCGATTGAGGCGTTGGAGGCAAATTTGCTGAAGTATTCCATGATTGGCTCGTCTTCTTCCTGCTTAACGAGCCAAATCTGGTGCCATGGTGAGAACTGGATGCTTCCATGTTGGTTCCAAACTGTAACAGCTTGTTCCATCAATTGCTTCTTTCTTTCATCAACAACTTTCTGCCTCTTGAAGGAATTTATCATGGCCACATGGTATTGGTGCTTTGCTCTCAAGGCATTGACGTAACAACGTCGTGCGGTTATCTGATCGCCGAGCACTTCCCCAATCCCATGTTCTGTTGGGAACTTCATCTTTTGGTGGACGGTGGAGGGCACGATCACATAGGGATTGATTGTTGTTCGTCCCAAGATTCCGTTGTAGGCTCCGAGGGATTCTACAACTACGAAAGTGACGTTGATATGCAATGCTCTCCACCCCTGGCCAAGGATGACAGGAAGTGTGATTGTAACCAAGGGTTGTGTGGCTGCTCCTGCGAAGCTGACTAAAGAGAAGGTTCCTGGGGACAAGTCCTTGACAGATTTTCCTAGTTGCTCCAGGACTCTGACATGTAGAATGTCAGCAGAACTTCCACCATCCACAAGAATTCTTTTCACATCGTACCCGTCAATGTCCATGGTAATGACTAAAGCATCATCGTGGGGGTAAACGATGTGCTTTAAGTCTTCCCTGGAAAATTGGATGACTGTGTCTTCTTGTTCGGGTTGTTTGCGCTTTCCGTATTTCGGCAGTGTTGCTGCTTGGGATGCATAAATGTCCCGAGCATTAGATACTTGTCCTCCGGCGGCAGGCCCTCCGTGTATGACGTTGATTACACCTCGCTTGGGTGGCGGAGGGTTGTCATTGACCTTCTCTTTTCCCTTGTTTCCTCTTTTTGACGACTCTGGCTGAGCCTTTCTCGGGGGGGTTGTTGCCCTGATCAACAAATTGCTTCAATTCGCCCTTGAGGACAAAGTTGTTGATTCGGAAGCGTAGACTGACGCAGCTATCGGTCTCATGGCCGAAGACTTCGTGGTTTTCACACCACTTGTCCTTGTCTCTTCCCAATGGGCCTTTCCTGAAGTTGTTTGGCTCCTTCCACATATTCGCGTCTTTCATTTCTTTCAAAATTACAGACAGCGGGGCATTCAGAGGGATGCAATCGGCAAGATTTATTTCCTTTGGCTTCTGGAACTCCCCTTGGAAAGGTCTTTTTGGCTGAGGTTGCCAATGTCTTCCTTGTTGACCACTTGAATGTGGTTTTGGTTGGTTCTGCTTTGGATTATCTTTCGCATTTGCTGCAGCGATTTTTGCCTTGTTCTGGCTTCTGAATCTTTCAAGGTCTATGTACTCCTTGACTCTTGCGGCTAATTCTTCCATGGATTCCGCTGGGCGCTTTGCCATTTTCTCAGCTAGGGCATTGCCTCTTCGTCTGAGATTTCGAATGAATGCTCGAACGATTTCTCCTTCGGTCAGGTTCCCCTGAATGTCAGAAATGTTCTGATTGAAGCGGACGTAGTAGTCGGCCAGGGACTCTTCGTTTTGTTGTTGGACGTCGTCCAAAGCGTTTGCCCCTTTTAACAACGTGCGCTCGCCCATGTACCGCTGAATGAACTTGGCCTTTAGGTCCGCCCATGAAGTAATACGTCCGAATGGCAGTGAGAAGAACCAGTGCGCTGCAGATCCGGCAAGAGTTTGTGAGAACGTCATTGCGAAATGATGCGGGTTCTTTGTTCTGCCTAGCAGAGAGGCCTCGTGCTTTTGCACATGTTCAATTGGGTCTCCTTTTCCACGAGAGGGGTCACCTCTAATTCGATACAGTGCGTCTGGGACGCGACTTTTCACCAAATGGTCAGCGAATGGGTGAGACGCCCTTTCTTCAAGAGCGTGCATTCCTTTCATTTTTGCCTCCTTCATCTTCTTCTCCACCATTTATTCTAACATCTCGGCGGTAAATCCTTTTACTGGTTCAGCATAACCTGTTGAAGGATTTTGCTGACCATTGTTGCGGTAGATGTCAGATTGATCCCTCATTGTGGCCTGACAAGGATCGTCTCTTGTTGGTTGCTGTGGGTGGTAGAATGGGGGCTGCCTTTCGTTCCTCCACTGTTGGGCTCCTTGGAAAGGAGTGTATGACCGTGCAGGTTCATATCTTGCTTGTTGGTGTTCGCCCTGGAAAGGATTGCCATAGCGAGTAGTGTCTTGCGACATCTCTCTTGCTGGCGCAGCATACTGTTGGTTGGCCGGAGGTGGCTGAGCTGCGTATCCTTGGTTTTTTAGAGACTCGCGGAATGCGAGTAACTCTTACAGCGCTGCCATCATTGCTGGAGTAACGGTGGGCATCGGGTTTGCCCCCGGTATTTGTTCGCCTTGCGGCATCTCCGTTTGGGATTCATCCTTGTGCATTTCTGGCTCGAAACCAGGTGGATGTGCGTGGTGTTTGTCTTTTGGCTCTCTGTGCTGTGCGTTGGGCACATTGTCAGTCGGTATGGATGAAGCTACGGAAGTAGCTCTTGGGATGTGGGAGGGTCCCGACTGGCTCCCAGCTGGAGCTTGGCCTCCTGCTCTTTTGTTTGCCGGGGATTTCCTGGGACGCCCTGGCCTTTTCCTTGGGTTTTTCACCTCGTCGGGAGGGTTGTGATCACTCGCCATGACTTCTGTGGTATGGTAGCTTGTTGTTCGAATCACGTAGACGGCGCCAATGTTGCGTCCGGATTGAACAAGGTCGTGAGGATGCGTCTGTGGTTGTGCGGGTTGTAACCCTTCCGTCGGAGGTTGGGCCACTGACGAGTTTTCGGACTTGCTCCCGTGTGAGGATTGTGTCTCGGACTGGCTGTGACTCGGTACGGATATGACTCGGTACGGATGTGACTCGGTACGGATGTGACTCGGTACGGTTGTGTCCCAAACTTCGGATCCTGCACTAAGGACCAATGCTAGCACGGAGAGGGGGGGTAGTGCTAGCGGAGCCCTCTCCGATGCTTAAGTCACTATAGTGGCAAAAAGGTAATTTCTAGAGAGAGAGAATTTCTAGAGAGAAGTCAGAGCTCAAAATACCAAAGTTGGGCAAATGAGAGAATGTGTGAAAATGGGTGGCCAAGACTTCCTATTTATAGGCTTTCTTGGGACCGGACCCGGTTTTAGAGCGGTTTGATGACGGTTCAAGATCATGCGGTAACCGTCATCCATATTGGTAATGTGCGAACTTGACTTCTCTACACGCAACGGTAATCGCGGATACGGTGGTCGCGCGATACCCGTAAGGTAATCCGGACCTCGTCGAATTTGGTCAATTCGGCGAGGTCCGGATTGCGAGCAACCCGGATGTCCGGGTTGCTTTATGCAACCCGGATGTCCGGGTTGCTTTATGCAACCCGGATGTCCGGGTTGCTTTATGCAACCCGGAGGTCCGGACGCGCGTAAAGGCGCTTCCGGACCGTTTTGATACCGTGGGAGATGTTTTTAAACCGAGATGTAATTTTCGACACGTTTACGAGGCCCGAAACGTAAACACGAACCCGAATTGGACATTTATCCATCAGTCGACCCTTATAAGGTTACCTCGAATCATATCCAACAGGCTTATTCTTCAACAGGGCCATGACTTTTTCATCGCCTTCCCGCATACGGCGCCAAATGTTGGGATCAAGTTTTTGTGGCCCTAACTTTCGGGAATGGATTTCATGATGTTGCCTTGTTTGCTCTCTTAGGTATCTATCTCGACCTCACGGGGTTCTTAGTTTCCTTTGTGGAGTGTTTAGCAGCGTTAACCTAAAAAGAGGGTGGGGATTTGCCTCTGATTCCACTCTGAAGCTTAAGTCAATAGTAAAATATGAGAGTAATACTGAAAAATATATGTGTGAATAATGAAAATACTCAAGGGTATTTATAGGGAAGGTTTACCGACTTTGTATGGCGGTTACCCTTAGAGAAGTGTTTCTCTCCAGAGTTGGCAAAAGCAGGTGACAAGCAGGTTGCCACCTCACCATTCCTTAAGAGGGAATGTTTCTTCAGAGAGACGGTGGCAAGCACGTCGCCACCTCACAATTCCTTTGAGTGAATGTTTCTTCAGAGAGGCGGTGGCAAGTAGGTCGCCACCTGGACCAATTCCTTAAGAGGAATGGTTTTCTTGAATGTGGTTTGACTGCCGACTCGACTCATGCCTTAAGAGGGGGAGTCTTTATCGAGTGGCGTCACCATTCTTCAAATGTCGTCTTGGTTGTCAACTTAAAAGTGAGTGTCGATTATTTGTCTTCGTTTCTTCATTCCGGATGTGAATAGCCGTCGACTTATATTTTGGAGTCTCGACTTTAAGCGTCCCAACTAGTAACGTGCCGACTTTATATTATCTTGAAACGTAACCCAACATTATCAAAGTACTACTATCAAGTCTCTAAATCATGACTATGTGTATAAAAATAAATTTTTTTCAACTATATATGAGCTCTCCATTTCATTTCATATAATTTTATAAAACTTAAAAGGAAGCAAGTTGGTTATGCATGGACGTGTATGGATCATGACAAAGGCAGGCCATATTTAAATAAAAACTAATAATTTACAAGACCTAAATGATTGCAAAATCCAAGTCAAACCCAATAATGTTTTTGCACCAAGCAAACAACCACTCCGTTTGGCGTTTTCCATATCACATAGTTTAATTATATATTAAATATTATATCTATGACTAACCGCCATGTTATTAAAACATAAATCTAGCGTGTTGACTAATTCAATTTCAAAACATGTAAAGTTGCAGAATGTCATTTAACTTCAGCAAATTGTGCATTTTTACCCAATAAGATTCTGATACAATAGTAGTATTATACTTGTGCCTCTCCTACTTTAGTTTTGGAATGGAATTTTTTTAATATGCTCCAAGAACCATATTTTTTGTTTTTTTATTATTAGGGTGGACTTAATTATAACATATGTAAAACTTTAAAAGTATGAAAAAAAATATGAAATTTTTAACCACACGCATCATACTATTAATAATATCAATTTCCCTCTAGGGGTTCACCTTTAGGGCAATAGAAAAATACAAAAAAGAAAAGTATCAAAAGTATGGTGCTCTTGAAGCATGATAGAAAGATCCAATTTGGGTTTCCCGAAACCCTAATATTTGCATCATACTATTAATAATATCAATTTTCATTTAGGGTTCACCTTTAATGCAATAGAAAAATACAAAAAAAAAAGTACCAAAAGTATGGTGCTCTTGGAAAATGATAGAAAGATCCATTTTTTATTTTGTCCATTTTTACCGACTAAAATATAAATTGGAAAATTATGTATCCTTTGCACTTTGAAATTGATACAGATTTCTTGTCTCATTCTTTTTGTCTCAAATTGTGTCATACTATTAAGATCTTGACAATATGTCTTGAATGTTGTAGTCTTTTTTTAAAATTCAATTGGAATTTGTAAACCTTAGAAGGAAAAAATAAATCTAAGGTCGAATCAACATTTTAACGATAATGCACGATCGGGAGAATAAAGATTGGAATATCTGTATCCCTATGAAATCTTCTTTCTTAAATCTCCTGGACCATTACATGATCCATTTTTGCTATGTGTAGTATAAATTACTACACATAGTTGTTGATTTCTTTTCGTGAAAGAAAACGACCCAAATTAGCCGGCCCTACATACATGTCACCACCTTATTCCCATAACCTTTTATCATAATCATAATCATAATATAATAATAATAATAATATCATAAAAGGAAAGCTCTTCATATTATCATAACCTTATTACCATACATACATATGTCCCTAAATTAAATGGATTTAATAATCAACTAGTTCTATCCGATATTGTCATAATTCCTCGATTAGCATTCTGCATTCAATTTGTGTTCCTTGGAGTAATTATGGCATATGTTTATGTAATTTGTTTTCAAGAAAATGAACGAGCTATTGCGATTATAAGCTTATTCCGCTAAGTAATATTTAGATTTTTACACTCGCAATTTGAGTAGTTTTTATCCGATCAGCCTTAATTTGATATATTAAAATTAGATTATCGCGAGATGATATTTCACGAGGTTTCGAACACACAGAGTCAAATCATCAAATTAGAGTAAACAATTTTAACCACTAAACCTACCACGACTGGTAATATTTTATTAATCAGCTGAATATTTTCATTAATTACCCTGCAATTAAAGTCGATGATAAAAAGAAAAGTTGCCTTAAAAAATAGAGGAAAAAAGGAAGGAAAATATGGATATGGAGAAAAAGAAGACGCAAAGAATCCGGCACAACCTAACCAAACCAAACCAAACCTTGTGCCACTGTCTGTCTCTTCAATTCATATACTTGTATTCTTCTTCTTTCTTACACCACCCCTTCTTTTTCTACAATCCTTTCCTCTCTGGTCTCTGCTCGTCGGAACAACCATAAACAGTGGCGGCGCGTGATTTTCAGGCGTCTCATCCTCTTATCCCTCGTTTATTTATCTTTTATTTATATATTCCCATCCGTCAACCCTTACGTTTTCTTTATACTCTCTACACACGCCGTATTACAAGTTTGCTGTATGCACGTTGCTGCTATATATATATCTCTGAATTATTTGCGTCGAGGGCCATGAAGTAGCACGAATACAATATCATTTTCTATCTATATATCTATCTATCAATCAATTTCCATCCAATTGTAAAATCATAACCTATGGCGAGGGGAAATAACAACTGTCCTGCTCCGGCGAGCTACCTTCCGTTTCGAACCAAGAGGGCCAACTTCTACTACATCACCACCATCTCCTTCCTCTGCGCCACCTTCTACTACATCGGCATATGGCACAACTCCACCACCACTGCCGCTTCCTCCCTCTCCTTCCCCAGCAACAACTGCCAGGTCAACACCACCACCGTGATCGACTTTGAGCCCCACCATACCGCCGAGGATCTTATCCCCACTGAGGTGGCCCGCGTGGCTCAGTTCCCGCCTTGTCATGCCAAGCTCAGTGAGTACACCCCTTGTCAGGACAGGAAGCGATCGCTCAAATTCAACCGGGACAGGTTGATATATAGGGAGAGGCATTGTCCGGAGGAGAACGAGAAGCTGACTTGTCGGATCCCGGCCCCACACGGGTATAAAGTACCGTTTAGGTGGCCGGAGAGCCGTGGAACAGCTTGGTTTGCCAATGTGCCACATAAGGAGTTGGTTGTGGAGAAGAAGAACCAGAATTGGGTTCGGGTTGAGGGAGACAAGTTCTTGTTCCCGGGTGGTGGGACCATGTTCCCTCGTGGAGCCGATGCTTATATTGACGATATCGGCAAGATGATCAACCTTGATGACGGTTCTATTCGGACCGCCATCGATACAGGATGTGGGGTACGTTCTAACACACTCATATATCTATATATATAGAGTCAGTAATACTAGGTAATACACACACAAGTTAAAGTTGTTCACTAAATGAAAATGCTATAAAGTCTGCATAAGCTAATTAATACAGTAGTATAAAAATGACAAAGATAATGAAATTTACCAATATATTAATTAAATAGGAGGCATTTGCAATTGAAAATGTAGGTGGCTAGTTGGGGAGCTTACCTTCTGTCCAGGAACATCCAAACTATCTCGTTTGCACCAAGAGACACTCACGAAGCTCAAGTCCAGTTCGCACTTGAAAGAGGAGTCCCCGCTTTGATCGGGGTGCTTGCCTCGAACAGGCTCCCATACCCGTCTAGAGCCTTTGACATGGCTCACTGCTCGAGATGCCTAATCCCTTGGGGTCAATACGGTAATTCATTCTCCCTCCCTCACCCGACTAATAATACTAGTTGCTGAAACAGATTCATAATCCTAATACTTTACTTTACTTTCATAATAATGAATGAGTAGATGGAGCGTACCTAATGGAGGTCGACAGAGTCCTACGGCCGGGAGGGTACTGGATCCTATCAGGACCCCCAATAAACTGGGAGAACCACTGGAAAGGGTGGGAGAGGACAAGAGAGGACCTGAATGCAGAACAATCAAAGATCGAAACAGTCGCAAAAACCCTCTGCTGGAAGAAGCTCAGACAGAGAGGTGATATTGCTATATGGCAAAAACCTACCAACCATGCCCACTGCAAGGCTACCCGCAAACTCTTAAACTTCCCACCTTTCTGCCCTGTTGTACAGAACCCCGACAAGGCGTGGTACACACCAATGGAGACCTGCCTAACACAGCTCCCAGAAGTGTCAGACATTGGGCAAGTATCGGGAGGGGAGCTTGCAAAGTGGCCCGAGAGGTTAAACACCATGCCTCCAAGGATCAGCAATGGAGGTTTGGACGGAATAACAGCAGAGATATTTAGAGAAGATGCAGAGCTGTGGAGGAAGAGAGTTGCTTACTACAAGAATGTGGATCACCAACTTGCGGAGAAGGGTAGGTATAGGAACTTACTGGACATGAATGCTCAATTGGGAGGCTTTGCAGCTGCTTTGGTGGAAGACCCAGTTTGGGTCATGAATGTTGTCCCTGTTGAAGCTGAGGTTGATAGTCTTGGCGTCATTTTTGAGCGTGGACTCATCGGGACCTACCAAAACTGGTACTGCAGTGCAAATCTTCATTGTCTTCCTACTATAATGAAGAAATGAAACAAACAGAAATACAGTAATTTTTTATGTTTACTCATGGAAACTATGCAGGTGTGAGGCTATGTCGACTTACCCAAGAACGTATGACTTCATCCATGCCGCTTCTGTATTTACTCTATACAGAGACAGGTACATTTTTCTCCATCAAATCTCCATTAACCATACATTGAATAAATATTCAACTTTTACTGAGATGAGCAATTTGGATTCCTTCTTATCAGGTGTAAGATGGAACACATTTTGCTGGAAATGGACAGAATTCTGAGGCCCCAAGGAAGTATAATATTGCGGGATGATGTAGATATGTTGGTTAAGGTAAAGAGCCTGATGGATGCAATGCAATATGAGAGCAGAATTATAGACCACGAAAAGGGACCCCATGAAAGAGAGAAGATCCTTCTGGCATATAAGCTGTATTGGACAGCACCAGCGCCGCAAGAGAGCCATGATGGCACCCAAGAGAACTAACTCATAGGACTACTTTGTTTTCTTGCTTTAGATTTTTTGTTGATTAAATTTTTTCCTCTATTCTTATGAGACTTGTAATTCTTTCCCCGCCCTCATTTCGGGGTATTGATGTGGACTTACTGAAGAATTTTTAAAGAGACAACCAAATAAAATCCAAATTGGGCTACACATAAGGATAGACAAAAGTCCACAACTAAGAGAGAAGCAAGTCTAATAAAATTTCAACTTCTCATTTGATATACTATTGGCCAGTAAAACCAAGTTCTGATCTTCATTGATTGATACACCTATTGATTCAACAGATTCAGCTAAACTGTACGGTTTTCTTAGTCTAAAACTGTTTTAAGATACTTACTCAAAGACATTTGTCAGAGTGAATTTCCCTGCAGTTACATGGCCATCACTCATCTTTAGTATATGCTTGGTAGGGTAAACGTAGTAGCTGGAAATCTCAGATGAGCTCCAGGTAGAGAGCTTCTTGCTTGCTGTTTAGGCCAAGCTCACTTAAACTCTGGGACCCACTTGCAAGTTCTAATGCTCGACGAGGATATGGAATAACCTGTTCAGCAAGAAAATGGAATCAACAAATCTAAGAGCAGCAAAAAGAAACAGTCATTTCAGCCAGCAGCCAGTATTTTATGACCATACATGTGATATATTATTAGTATTTAAACAAACAGGCTTGATTTAGAAGATAACTCAACACTCACCAATCTGTAAGTTCCAGGTTCTGCCCATCCACCAAGATCTATGAAGTCAAACAGAGACTGCAAATAAATATAGATGGTCAGTTGTTTCTGCAAGGAAACTTTCACTATTTGGAACATTCTAGTAGTTTTTACCTGAAGTTTGCCAGACTTGAGAAAGCGCCGTCCATGGCGGCTACCATCTGGCATCCTCACGACAAGGTCGATCGTATCGTCACCATCCAAAGGAGGTTCTTCTGGCAGCACCGCTTTCTTGCCTGGAGACGTTCTTTGAGATTCCTATCATCGGAGACGAAATGGAGGCAACTTAATAACATTATTCACCTAAAGTGATCACGGCTTGTACAATTTCCAGCGGAAAATAAATAAACGTAGTCCTAGACTGTTGGGCAGATTCAGATGATAATTAAATGGAGCAGACGATAACTGGTCAAGACTCTAATCCTGATTTGTGATCAACAGCCTTGGCAATAGAAATAAGGCCACAACGTTCAGCTAAACAATGTAGCTCTCCAATAGAAAGCTACCTATGGTACTGACTACTGAGATGCATGACCTCGTGAGATTTAAAAATATACCACGAAGATGCATTACCTGAGATTCAGAGCCACGAAAGCCATGCTGTTCACTGTAGTTATTTTGACTGGATCTTTCGGCTGCTTGTTCCTCTGAATAGTTAGCTCCATCTGCATGTGATGAGCTTCCCTGTCTCAAATAAGAGGATCTTTGTCAGAAAAAAACACTTTCATCTCTCTTTAAGATGGGACTGCGAATGCAATGAATCATACAGGACAAAAAATAGCTGCAATAAAAAACTATACACCAAACTTCAGTATACCTCTTTCTTTGCTCCTCATTCTCTTCACACGTGACATCGATAATTCAACCAAAGGTATGGTTGCATATGAATATTTTATATTTTTCTAATGATCCCTACAGGCTACAGCAGTAGATTCATTTATACTGTTCTAGTGAACTATTAGAGGTGTCACTGATGGACTGTGAGTGTGCGCTGTGCCCTTCCATATTTCCAAGATGTCTGCAGAATTTAATTATAGCATCTTCGTTTTGTTCATACTTACTTTTCTCCATAAGATTCATAAACTCTTACCTTAACATTCATGTTCCCTGTCCTCCCACCTGAAGCACAACTTCCCAATTCTTGGTCTTTGTTTTTCATTTGAAGCTCATGTTTGGCCTTCTCTTGCTCTGCTATCTGGGTAAGCAAATGTAATTAGAGACTCCATTAATCTTGCAAGAAAAATTAGTATAAGTGCTGAAATTCAATTACCACCAACGACAGTGCAATTGCATGATTTAACTCATCATCTTCTCTATCATTATCTCGGTGGAGAAGTCCGTGACCAGAAGGCACCTGCATTAAATTCATAATGACGTCTCAATGCACATAGAGGCTCAAAATGGTCAAGAGAGAAAA
Organism: Clarkia xantiana subsp. parviflora; assembly: GCA_036873135.1. NCBI lineage: Eukaryota > Viridiplantae > Streptophyta > Magnoliopsida > Myrtales > Onagraceae > Clarkia > Clarkia xantiana. The sequence goes on along the minus strand of JAPTYO010000012.1, from coordinate 8,078,962 downwards.
CATAACAATTCAATGTGAAGCTCCATGAACATAGATTCCTGAATTAGCTGTTTGCAAGCTACCTCGTGAATTGAAGCCTCAATGGCAGCTTGAACCATTTGTTCTTCGGCAGAAGTAGCATAAGAGTTTGGACTATACGTCTCAGCTTCACTATGAGCATATAAAGGAGGCCTTAATCCTGGTTGACTGCCACCATTGAATGGTAGAGGCGTTCCTCCAGTATGACTTGCATTAGGAGCAACTTGTAAGTTATTGGTCAAAGCAGAACCACCAATCTGGTTCAGGAGGTTCCTCCTATAGACAGGATCAAGAAGAAATGATGGCTGGAATCTTCTAACAGCAGAGAGGAATGGTAGAATCCCACGCTGTTGAACAGGAGGAGTATAACTTTCTCTGACAGCAGATGTATTATCAGGATATACAGCAGATGAGGCGTTTTCCCTGACATGGAAAATGAATGAATAACGAAAGTAATGTCAGTGAACGAACATAACATATCAGAGGAACTAAACCTGTGAAGAGAGGAGAGGCAAAGCGATGACACCAATACTACCTTTGGCTTTGTTCTATTCCCTCAGAGAAATGTGCATCAACAGCTAAGCTGAGATTTCCTCCATATTCCTAACAACCAAAAACATATGCGGGAGATTCAGTCGACGAATTTTTGACAATAGTAACTAAATCTTTTGGGATCTTTGAGGACAGTTTGGACAATCGAGATGAAGTTTTTTTTTCCTCATGAGAAATATAAAGATAACAAGGTGCAGTTCATATGCAGCACAGAGAAGAATCGCATCTCCTAAATATATAGAACTATAACTGATTTGAGTAACTAATTTTGTATACTTCTGCTCTATTAGGAAAAGAGAGATACCAGAGAAGTTTTTAACAGTTTCCGTATTAGCATAATAACACATCTACAAATCGGAATATTGTGAATCAAGTTCCAATAAATTCCACCACCATATATACAGACCTTCTATCATGAGTAGAAGCAAAAAACAACGCAGCATTTGAACTGATTTTAGAGATAATAATGGAAATATGAAGTGAACACATGCTAGCCTAGAGATCGGAGAGGTAAAAAGGTGGTCGAGATTTCGCACAGGTCCACATTCAACCATTAGACTGCATGAACAACCAAAATTGATCTCCGAAACATGAAAAAGATGACAGGTAAAGTGAGCAGCAACTCCATACGAAGAAGCGAAATCGATCAGCCTAATATGGATACCGGAAAGAAAATGCACCTCCAGCTTGCGTACTGCTTGCTGTTCGGATGCGCCGGTGATGCTCATGAACATTTCAACTTCATGGCGCGTCGGTGTCGCCATAGTCTTCGAATTCCAGAGAGGAGTGAAGAAAGTGCGGCAACAGACGGTTCACTTCGGCCGCGCTTAGGCTGGTGGCGGTGGATCAGTGAAGAAGCTGCATTTCCTCTGGATTAGGATGCAACTGCACCGTTAGTTTCTCCTCGGGATTCCTCCGCTCTCTCTCTCTCTCTAGACTCGAGAGACGTTCTCTTTTCTGCTTTTTCGACTTTCGCTGTTTTCCCTCGTTGATATGATTGATTTTGGCGCAGGTGTCGACCGTGGCGGGTAGCGGCCGACGATCACGATGTCAAAGTTATTGGGCTTTTCAATCGTAGCCCAAACAGTGAACCCAATAAAATATTGGGCTCAATTAGCTATGGTCTCATGTTTTTAACCTAAGCACATAAACAACTCTGATATGTTTAAATACGATTAATTAACAATATATAGGTACACACGATAAACACGACTAAACTTTTGTTTTTCCCGAAATCGCACAGTTGCACTATTGCTAATGAACTACTTTCTAGTTATTATGTATTTGTTGAAGCTTGGAACTTTTCCATGAGATATCATATCGATAGGTCTTGAGCCATTTCATAATTTGTGTATAACTTTTGGGCTAAAAAATACCATTTTTTATTCTTACAGTTTAGGGTTAATAACCAAATTGCTACTGTACTTTGACTTAATAACAAATTTCTACTCGAATTTTAATTTTTTTTAAATTGTTTATTTGAATTTTCAATTTCTGAGCAAATTGTTAACTCTGTTTCAATTTCAGTCAAACTGAACATAAAATGAGCATGTTCCGGCAATGTGATGTTTTTTAATGTGTACCTAAGATGAATTCATATATAAATGTAAGGATTGCAGCAAAATAACTTCAACTGGACGCTTAATTCGAACTGGATGTAGTTCCAATTGAGCATCTAATTTTAGTTATTTCATTGGAATCCTTTCGAATTTTGTCTGGATCAATATTAGGTACACTTGAAAATTCATCACGTGGTCGGAATACGCTCATTTTCTATAAAATTTCAAACCAATGTACAATTTGCTAAGAATTTGAATGTTTATATAGTTAATTTTTTTTTTAATATAAAATTTAGATAGCGATTTATAATTGAATCAAAGTTTAAGTAACAATATGTACTAATTCTAAAGTTTATTTGTAATTTTGTATCATGTATTTTCTCTTTTGTGTAACATATATAGATGTGTGGTGTTCGTGACAGATGATAAAACACGTTATAACTGATCCAATGAAACACTACACGATTAATAATATGCCAAAGTCGAGGGACTTAACATAATAATAATAATAATTATTATTATAGAAAAGACGATACGAATTATCGGCCATATATGGGACATGCGTGTCTCATCCTCATCCCACATAAAATTGTGTTTCTGTGGGGCCTGAGTGGTAGACTTTGGAGGTTTATGAACCATATATGTAAACACCTTCAAGAAGTCAGCCATGGACCAGAAGTTGAACATGGGGCAAGAACCAACGGTTACCAATGATTCACTGCTAGTGCTGCGGAGATTGATGAAGAAATCTCGGAGGGAGAAACAATCCGTACTTTCCTGCGGAACTTGAGTGCTCCGTACGGCTCCGACCTGATGCACAGCGTAGCCGCGAAGGCCGTGTGGAGTATGGAGGCCCTGCAAGCGAGGGTGAAATTCAAATCGACGTCCAGGAGTCGAAGATTGCTGCTGGAGAACTCGATCCCCCGAAATCGGGGAGAGGAAAGCCGTCGTCCAAGCTGTCGGATGATCGCAAAGGGAGCGACAAGTCGGAAGGAAGTAGGAATCGTGGTCGCCCCGATAAAAGAGAAGACAAGCGTCCTCCGAGGAAGGACAACCGAGAGGGTCGGGCTGTTCCCATCAATAGCTCGATGACCTCTGTGTTAGCTATGATGGACAGACAGGGTCTCGCCCGATACCCCCCGAGGAAAGAAGGCGAATTCCTAGGAGGTCGCCCTGACCGTTACTGTCGCTACCATCGAGCCAATGGTCACGACACTGAGAACTGTCGTGAGCTGAAGAAGGAGATTGAAAAGCTGATCCAGAAGGGAAAGCTGAAAGAGTTCGTCGGGAGGGGACGGTGCCGATCCCGTTCCAAGAGTAGGTCACGATCCCGCTCCAAATCCCGTGACCGATCCCCGAAGAAGAAGAAGGTCGAGCATGAGGCTTCAGGTTCAAGTGCCCGTAAGGAGAGGCGCGGAACTATCAACGTCATCCACGGAGGGATGGCGGCGGGAGGTGATACCTCTGCCTCTCGGGAGAACTACGCTTCCCGTATATCTGCCGCGGTGGTGCTAGGAAAAAGGTCCCGGTCGTGGACCCTGAAGGAGGAAATGGTAATTTCTTTCTCGGCGGAGGATCTAGTAGGCGTGGAGAGCCCTCACGACGACGCCTTGGTCGTGACCCTGGACGTGGACGGATTCGAGATGAAGCGGATCCTGATAGACGGAGGGAGCTCCTCCGATATTCTTTTCATGGACGGTCTGGAAGCCATGGGAAAGACGAAGAAGGACCTGACGCAGGTGGACTTCCCGATGGTGGGATTCTCTGGTTCCACCTCTTACCCGCTGGGAATGATTACCTTACCGGTGGAGTTTGGTAGTGGCTGGAAGATGGAGAAACGAAACGTGGATTTCGTTGTCGTGGAGTCTGCGGGGGCATACAACGCTATTATCGGGAGGACCACTATCAACCCTCTTATGGCAGTCGCCTCGACGGTCCACCAGAAGATGAAGTTCCCGACTGACAATGGGGTCGGAGAAGTCAAGGGTGACCAGGTGGCATCGCGGAAATGCTACGCTAACGCCACCCGACGGAGAAGGAGGGAGGCCATGACTGTCCTTCAGACTGATGCTGATCCTCGAGAGGAGTATGGGCGTCCCGCCCCCATGGAGGATTTGAAGGAAGTGGAGATCGATGGGCCTCAGAGGAAGGTGAAGATCGGCTCTGCTTTATCGGAGGAAAGAGCCCGAGAGTTGATCGAGCTCTTGAAGGAGTTTAAGGAGCTGTTTGCCTGGCCCCCGAGTGATATGCCAGGAATCAGCCCCGACGTGATAGTGCACGAGCTGAAGATAGACCCCGCGATCAAGCCTATCGCGCAGAGAAGGCGTCCGATGGGCGCGGACAAGAGAATTGCGATTCAGCAAGAGGTGGGCAGACTGCTCGATGCTGGATTCATCAATGAGCTCCGATTCCAGACTTGGGTGGCTAACCCAGTGCTGGTGCGAAAGAGTAACGAAAAGTGGCGGATGTGTGTCGACTTCCGCGACTTGAACAAAGCCTGCCCGAAGGACTGCTACCCGCTCCCGAGGATTGACCAGTTGGTGGATGCCACATCGGGACATGAGCTGCTGAGCTTCATGGATGCCTACTCCGGGTACAATCAGATCAAGATGGCGAAGGAGGATGCCCCCCACACAGCTTTTTACGCTGACAGTGACGTCTACCATTACGACGTGATGCCCTTCGGATTGATCAATGCCGGAGCAACTTACCAGCGGATGGTGAACAAGTTGTTCGGGGACATGCTGGGGAAAACCATGGAGGCGTATGTGGATGACATGCTGGTGAAGTCCCGACAGGCAGGAGACCATGTCCAGAATTTGGCGGCGGCATTTGAGCGGATGAAGTTCCATCAGGTTCGGCTGAACCCAGACAAATGTGCTTTCGGGGTGAACTCGGGGAAGTTCCTAGGGTTCATGGTGAGCCAGAGAGGAATCGAGGTGAACCCTGAGAAGCTGCGAGCAATCGAGGAGATGCAGTCCCCGAGGACTCATCGGGAGGTCCAGGTGCTGAATGGCCGGTTGGCCGCGATGAATCGCTTCCTATCAAAGGCGAGTGATCGAGCTATGCCATTTTTTGATATACTGAGGGCCAACAAGAAGTTCGAATGGACCGACAAGTGCGAGGAGGCGTTCCAGGCACTCAAGCAGCACCTCTGTACCCTTCCGCCGTTGGCGAAACTAGTTCCAGGCGAGCCGCTCTATCTCTATTTGGCTGTTTCTGATGTGGCTGTTAGTTCTGTTTTGATTAAAATTTTCAAGGGCAACCAAGTGCCTATCTATTATGTAAGCAAGGCGTTTGCCAAGTCTGAAATAAACTATCCCGCTATTGAGAAGTATCTCTTCGCGTTGATTATTGCCGCTCGAAAACTGCGACCTTACTTCCATGCCCATGAAGTCACGGTATTGACTAATCAGCCCTTGAAACACTTTTTGAACCGACCGGAGGCGTCGGGGAGATTGGTGAAATGGGTCATCGAGTTGACGGAATTCCGCATTCATTTCGCTCCGAGAACCGCTATTAAGGGCCAGGCATTGGCAGATTTTATAGCTGAGTCTACGGCACCCGATCTGGAAGTAACGGGTCCCGCAGAAGGGGCAACCATGGAGGAAGTCCCGACAACAGAACAGCAGCCAGAACAGCCAAATGAGGAGAATACTTGGGAGATGTACACTGATGGTTCATCGAGTGTAGAAGGCTCGGGGGCAGGATTCATATTGATACCGCCCGGCGGAGGCGAGCCCCTACGATATGCCTTGGCGTTGACATTCAAAGCCACCAACAACGAAGCGGAGTATGAGGCTCTCATCACAAGCCTTAAGATTGCCAAGGGTACGGGGGTCGATCATTTAAAAGTAAAATGCGATGCTAGCTTGGTTGTAAATCAAGTCCAGGGGAACTATGAAGCTAAGAGCCCGACAATGAAGAAATATTTGCACGAGGTGCAGACTTTGAAGGGAAGCTTCAAAAGCTTTGATATCGAGGCGATCCCGAGGGAAGAGAACGCGGAAGCAGATGCCTTGAGTAAGTTTGCCCTGGGAGTGGCCCCCGAGGAGAATCGGAAGGTGCATTTCCTAGAGAAGGTGATTATCTCAAACATCGATCCGGCAGAGATCTGTGCTATTGAGACAGGATCGGAGGAAGAAGAGAAGCTCACTTGGATGACCCCGATGGTCACGTACCTGACTACGGGGGTACTCCCCGATGACAAAGTGGCAGCTGTCAGGTTGCGGCGGATTGCGGACAACTATGCAATGGTGGACAACCAGCTGTACAAAAAAGGGTATGTAAAGCCTTTTCTAAAATGCGTAGCAGAGCCTGACACAAATCGGATCTTGAGGGAGCTACATGAAGGAGTCGCGGCCTGCCATGAAGGAGCCCGATCTCTAGTGAGGAAGGCATTGAACTTAGGCTACTATTGTCCCTCGATGAACAAGGAAGCGACCGCGATGGTCCGATCCTGTGATGCATGCCAGAGGTACGCCCCAAATATCGTGGCTCCCGCCGCGGACCTAATGCCCATCAGGAGTGCATGGCCCTTCGCGCAATGGGGGATTGACTTGGTGGGACCTCTTCCCCAAGCGAGAGGTCAGTGCAAGTATCTGCTCGTGGCTATCGACTATTTCTCAAAGTGGATAGAGGCTAAAGCTTTGGCTAGAACGACGGGGCAGCAAATCCTCAAGTTCCTTCAGACTCAGATCATATCCCGGTACGGGGTTCCTCGAGTGTTGATCAGCGACAACGGCCCTCCGTTCAATGGGGCTCAGTTGAAGGAGTACTTGGAAGAACTAAACATTGAGCATCGGACCGCTTCAGTCCGCCACGCTCAGACCAAGGGCCAGGTAGAGTCAGCCAACAAGATCGTGATGGATGGCTTGAAGAAGAGAGTCTATGCCTTGCAGGGCCATTGGCTGGATGAGCTCGAGAACGTGTTGTGGGCTGTGAGAACAACACCCAAGCAATCAACAGGAGAAATTCCGTTTGGCCTGATCTATGGCACGGAGGCAGTCGCTCCCGTGGAGATAGCGGTGGCGTCCCATCGCGCGAAATATTACGAGCCTCCGACAAACGAGGAAATGAGACGTCTGGACTTAGACCTACTCGAGGAAAAGAGGTGGAAGGCTGATGAAGTCCAGGCCCGAATGCGTCTGGCAACAGCCCGATATTACAATCGGCGTGTCAGGTCCCGACAATTCTTCGTGGGAGAACTTGTCTGGCGGAGGAATGAGTTTGTTCATCAAGATCGGATCAACAAGCTGTCACCAAAATGGTAAGGACCTTACAAGATCGTAGGGATGCCAGTGCCCAATGCATACAAGTTAGAGGATCTCGATGGCAAGACGTTGAAGCATTCCTTCAGTGGCGAACACTTGAAGAAGTATCATGTTTGATATTAAGCCGCCGTGAAGGGCGCAAATTGTCTATCAATAAGATCCGATGTAAGCCCGTTTTAAGTTATTTATGAATAAAAGAAGTTGCATTCCGATCAAATTGCTTTCAAATTTATTCTAACTGTTAGTAAGACGTCCTGAGTGACGCGACAAAAGCCTTCCGAGGTACGATGAAAGCCCCGCGGGGGATGCGTAAGTCGTCTATATGACGCGGCCAAAAGCCTTAACAGGTACGGACAAAAGCCCTACGGGGTACACGTAAGTCGTCTATATGATGCAACCAAAAGCCTAGGTATGAAAAGGCCCTGATGGGTCCGCGTAAGTCGTCTATATGATGCGACCAAAAGCCTTAACGGGTATGAAAAAGCCTTAACAGGTCCGCGTAAGTCGTCTATATGATGCGGCAAAAAGCCTTAAAGGGTACGATTATGTCGTCCGGTAGAGACGCAATGAAAGCCCTAAAGGGTATGAACATGGCCTTGAAAGGCGTGGACGAGAAGCCTTAAGTGGTGAGGTCCCGATTTTGGACGAGAAGCCTTAAGTGGTGAAGTCCCGATTTTGGACGAGAAGCCTTAAGTGGTGAAGTCCCGATTTTGGATGAGAAGCCTTAAATGGTGAAGTCCTGATTTTGGACCAGAAACCTTAAGTGGTGAAGTCCCGATAAGATAAGAAACCTTAAATGGTAAAGTCGCGAGTAAAACGTCGGAAGGACGTATGAAGTCATTTTAATGGCGCATTGGAACGTTCTGAGTAACGAATTTTAAGCCGCTTTAGATGAAGTGCAAATGATTATCGAGACCAAAACAGATAAAAGAAATTCCTTATATGAAGGCTCGAAGGCCTAGGAGTTCCGATACAAAGGATAAAGAAGACAAGGAGAAAAATCACAAGGACTAAAAAACAACAGGGCATTAAGCTTAGTCCTTATTGGCGGTGTCAGCAGGAGTTGGGTCCACGGAGTTGGTGGCAGAAGGCTCCACAGGGTCAGCCGTTGGAGGAATGGCTGTCAGAATCATGGGATCGAGGAATTTCCGATGAAGAAGTAGCTCCTCTTCACTCTGAACTTGTGGTATGCATTTCCGGCCTTGAGCATCGGCCTCTTTGGTGGAAATGATACATCCTTCCCGGAGAGCTGCATCATAAGCAGTGCTGAAAATCTCGTTCAGAACATAGTCGAAGTTGAAAGGCTTCCTTCCCCCGAAACCAGATCCACTATCTGAAATCAGCCATTGAAAGGAATGTTAGGTTCATTCGGAAAAATACAAGTAAGCTAAGTAAAGAGGCAAGCAAACGATGGAGAAGGAAACCTTACCAGACATGGTAAAGTCTTGAATCACTTGAAGAGCAAAAGACATAGGGAGAAGAAAACTTCAAGTTCAAAAATGGATGCACTTCCAAAAATGGAGACAGTGAAGAAGAATAGTGTCAGGGTCTTAGCTTTTATAAGCAGAAGGACAAACTGGACAGACTTAATCTGGACTGTTGAAGACGAAACGATTCAATCTTGACCGTTGAAGACTGAGGGACGGTACAGAAAAGACGTCGTAATGAGTGCCTTTTTCAGAAAGCAACAGTCACGCTGATGTAAGCATCGTTTCATAATCCTCAGCATTTAATGCTACAGTAACCGAGGAGTCTCCTCGGATTTGGCAACTGTTCATGAGGTCTGGTGTGCCCGAAGTAAACATGAGTAAGAGACTGTCATAGGACAACCACGCGCAAGGCAAAAACCTCCGACGGTGGTATCGGAGGGTATGAAGACAAAAGCCTCTAACTGAGGTATCAAAAAATGCAAAGATCAAAGCCTCCGACGGTGGTATCGGAAGGTGTGAAAACAAGAACCTCCGACAACGAGGTCAGAAAAGCTGAATTAGAAGACATGACGAACTAAAAGTCCCCCATGTCTTGGGGGCAAATGATGGGTCCCGATGTAATCGTTAGCCCCGTTAGCAGCCAATGGACGGCGAGTAGGTCCAGTGGGCCTCGTGAAAAGCCTGGAAGGCCCAAGAGGCCCAGCACGAAGGGTCCCGATTTTAGCGGTCCCGATGTATGAGCTGAATGCTCCCGATGAGAAGCCTCTGAGTAGGCCCCGATATGCCTTATTAAAGGCCCCGATAATAAAGCCCCGCAGAGGCTGGACCTGTCCCGTAGAGACTGAAGGTCCTGGGTGGTGATCTAGAATGAGACAACTCTGGAGTCTCCGACAGGAGTCGGGACTTGTGATCAAAGGATAAAGACCGAGAAACCCGCCTACTAGATAGAGTAGTGGGAGACGGTTAGAGATAGAGATAAATCCCCCGAGATACGCAGGGCGTGCCCGAGATACGCGGAGTACGGGTAAGATACGCGGAGCGTGGGGTGAGATATATGGAATCCCAACCGAGATACACGGAATCATGGGCACAACGGCCAAGCATGGTCACAGGTAACTGGGTAACCCCTCCTCCTATATAAGGGAGGAAGTTACCCCAGAAAACGCAGCTACTCTAATACGAACTTAGACTCTTTGCTTACCACCCATTGATCACCATACTCATTTAAGCATCGGAGAGGGATTCTGGGTCACCACCCAGGCCATCCCCTTTTTGAAGGATTACGCGGAGCCCTGGAGTCCAAAGCTTTCCGTCAAGGACGTAACGGAGCTTCGCCCGTGATCCAACAGTCGTGATAAAAAAAATTGTTTGCCGTATCAATTGCTAGAGCGACAGGTTGATCGTGGTGCACAACCATTGTATATATGTGGTGCTTGTCATGTAAAAGCATTTGCTTATATCGTGTTATCTATTATATAATGGACAAATGTCATTTTGTAATCTGATTATCTATATTACTAAGACAGAACTTGGTTTTACACAAATATCTTTCTTAATATTGACTGGATTAATTAATATAATCAATTAACTTAGGTGGTAATTTTTTATTTCTAAATATTTTAAGAAAAAATATTACAAATTGTCACTGTAAAGAATTGAACCTACGATTTATAATTATTAATGTATAAAATTCCCACATTTTTACCATCTATGCTAATAAAATATTAGTTACTCTCTTAATAATAAATTGTATTAAACGGTCCAAATACTAAAATTAAAGTAAATTGTGAAAAAAAAATTATATCAAGTTTAAAAATAATATATTTAAAATAAATTCTAGATGGACCAAGAGAAAAAAAAATCCTCGGAATCGCATGATCATGTTTTGAAATTTATGTATTTCTTATGCATATCGTTGTAAGCTCATGATGATACGTTAAGATCCAATAATATTAATACATTTTCACGAATAAATGTTATGATACAAAGCATGATTTATTGTTGAAAAGTGGTTCTTTCATTTTTTTTCTTCCACTTTTAGCATATATTTTTTTATTTCAAAAATACTTAGTTGATTTTGAATAGTGTCATAACTAAATTAGCCCTACTATTATGTGCATATACATCTACAATTGCAAAATATAATCAAATTAACTTTTTCTTAATTGGCTTAAGTAGTTTTTTTAATGTGTATATTATATATACTGGTATATGCTATAAGTGTGCGCTGTCGTCTTGGACATAATGAGTCCGACTTTAAGGAACTACAAATGCATTATTAGATTTGATAATATAAGAATAGAACATGATTAAAAAAAATCACATACCAAAGGGCTCTCAGTTGTTCAACGAAAAATGAGCAAAAACACATTAAATGATTCTTGGTCCCTCGAGCATTACTATAATTTTTTAATAATTTTTTCAAAACTTTAATATGTTATATTTTACATAAATTAAGTCATTTTTTTTTTGGCAATGCTCTAAGTACACGTATGTCTATAAACAAAATTAAATTGATATTTTTTAATCCACTTAAGTGGATTTCCCTAATACTTATACTACATACCAGCGCGTGCTACGCGCATGCCGTTGTCTTCCTGAGAATGTTATAATTACATCATTAGACTGACTCCGATAATGATACAAGATCGACTCGATTTTGAGGATGATACAAGCATATAGCCGTATTTTCTTAAAAAATTAAATTAACTATGTAACATACTGTTATAATCAAAATAAAAATAAAAATCTTAAAAAATTAAAGTAAAATGCTCGAGGGGCCGGGAGCCCTATAGTGAATGTTCTTGCTCCCGGTCCCTCGAGTATTTTATTTTACATTTTTTAACAATTTTTTATTTTCATTATAACAACAGTATGATATATAGTTTGATTTAAATTTATAAGAAAATACGGTTATATTTTTGTATCATCCTCAAAATCGAACCGATCTTGTATCATTTTCGGAGTCAGTCTAATGATGTAATTATAACATACGCACACTGATTTTATGATTGTTATATAAATGTTGTAGGATTAAGTATATAGATGGATGGATATCACGGGTCGAAAAGTTAACGTGACATCTGTATATATATAGGTTGACGCAACCTTTAATGTAGCGATAGCGATGGTGGATGCAATGAGGAGGTCATTGTCCACACGAGAAGAGGAGTTTTTGACCAAAATAAGTCTACATGCAGAACCAAACCCAAATATAGGCTTAAAAAAAAAAAAAAAAATTCAAATTTGGGTCTGGCCGGGTCGGGGGGACCCGGCCAAGTGAGTTCAAATTTTGGAACTCACTTGGCCGGGTCCCCCGACCCGGCCAACTGAGTTCGAAATTTGAACTCACTTGGCCGGGTCCCCCCCCCCCCCCCCCCGGCCAAGGGACATTGGATTCCCTTGGTTATTACCAAGGGAATCTGGTCAGCCAGCAAGGGGTCCCTTGCTGGCTGATATGACCGGTCACTGACCGGTCACGGACCGGTCTGATTGACCAGTCAAATATTTTTTATTTTTTTTTCAAACAGATTCGTTTTTTTTTTTAAATCATTATTTATTTCTCTATATATACACATACAACCCACCACTATCTAACTTCATACCTCATATAATTCACTACTCTCTAACAATTTCCTACTCTCTTACATTCAAAAATTTCAAAAGTTCATCTACTCAATGGCTGCTGAAGGAAGTTCAAGTAGGAGAACTGCTCGCGGGAAGCAACCTATGGGATCATCTGCACCTCTCCTATACCGCCAGAGTACACACAAGTCTGAAATCAGCCACAATGATACTGTAAGTTTTACTACATAAACTTTTAATTGCAATTTATGGTTAAAATATAAGTAGTGATACACTTATTAACCATGTAAAGTATATACACGGTAATATGTCATACTGTAAAGGGAAAAGTATGTAAAACATGCAAGATGTTTGAAAAAGATTGTTATATGGACCAATATTTTTAAAACGTACAACATGTTTGAAAAAGATGGTTTTATGGACAAAAAGGTTTTAAAATGTACAACAAACTTACCAAAGATAGTAAAATGACGTATCATCCATTTGTTGTCACTAGTCTCATTATGTGGAAACGTGCATATCAAGTTTTTAAAATATAATAATTATTATTATTAGTATCTACTACATCCACCCATTAGTAATCATTGTTATGTATAAATTAACTTTTTTCTTTAATTATTATTTTTTTTCTAAAAATGTGTTCCGCACGTGTTTAACAAGTGGACGATATGTCATTTTAACATCTTTTGTAAGTTTGTTGTACATTTTAATACATATTGGTCCATAAAACCATCTTTTTCAAACATGTTGTACATTTAAAAGATATTGGTACATTAAACCATATTTTTCAAACACGTTGTATGTTTTACATATTTTTTCCTTATTATATAGATAAAATATAAAAATATGTAGTCAAATATAGTTTCTACATTTTTATCAACATGCCGTTTTTGTTTGTTTTAATTTGTATTTTGATTTAAAAACGAAAAAATGCACGTTTTTACGGCTAATTATATATATATATATATATATATATATATATATATATATATATATATATATATATATATGTGTGTGTGTGTGTGTGTGTAAATACTTATATATATATATTTATATGTACAATTATTATTTTTAAAATTTCAAATTCATGGAATGATATTTTACCACCTTTAGAAACATGTTGTACATTTAAAACATATTGGTCTATAAAACCATATTTTTCAAACATGTTGCATGTTTTACATATTTTTCCCTTATTATATAGATAAAATATAAAAATATGTAGTCAAATATAGTTTCTACATTTTTATCAACATGCCGTTTTTGTTTGTTTTAATTCGTATTTTGATTTAAAAACGAAAAAATGCATGTTTTTACGTCTAATTATATATATATGTATATATTTATATGTACAATTATTATTTTTAAAATTTCAAATTCATGGAATGATATTTTACCACCTTTAGAAACATGTTATATATTTAAAACATATTGGTCTATAAAACCATATTTTTCAAACATGTTGCATGTTTTACATATTTTTCCCTTATTATATAGATAAAATATAAAAATATGTAGTCAAATATAGTTTCTACATTTTTATCAACGTGCCGTTTTTGTTTGTTTTAATTCGTATTTTGATTTAAAAACGTAAAAATGCACGTTTTTACGGCTAATTATATATATATATATATATATATATATATATATATATATATGTGTGTGTGTGTGTAAATACTTATATATATATATATATATTTATATGTACAATTATTATTTTTAAAATTTCAAATTCATGGAATGATATTTTACCACCTTTAGAAACATGTTGTACATTTAAAACATATTGGTCCATAAAACCATATTTTTCAAACATGTTGCATGTTTTACATATTTTTCCCTTATTATATAGATAAAATATAAAAATATGTAGTCAAATATAGTTTCTACATTTTTATCAACGTGCCGTTTTTGTTTGTTTTAATTCGTATTTTGATTTAATAACGTAAAAATTACGACTAATTATATATATATATATATGTATATGTACAATTATTATTTTTAAAATTTCAAATTCATGGAATGACATTTTACCACCTATAGAAACATGTTGTACATTTAAAACATATTGGTCCATAAAACCATATTTTTCAAACATGTTGCATGTTTTACATATTTTTCCCTTATTATATAGATAAAATATAAAAATATGTAGTCAAATATAGTTTCTACATTTTTATCAACGTGCCGTTTTTGTTTGTTTTAATTCGTATTTTGATTTAATAACGTAAAAATTACGACTAATTATATATATATATATATATATATATATATATATATATATATATGTATATGTACAATTATTATTTTTAAAATTTCAAATTCATGGAATGACATTTTACCACCTATAGAAACATGTTGTACATTTAAAACATATTGGTCCATAAAACCATATTTTTCAAACATGTTGCATGTTTTACATATTTTTCCCTTATTATATAGATAAAATATAAAAATATGTAGTCAAATATAGTTTCTACATTTTTATCAACATGCCATTTTTGTTTGTTTTAATTCGTATTTTGATTTAAAAACGTAAAAATGCACGTTTTTACGGCTAATTGTATATATATATGTGTGTGTAAATACTTATATATATATATATTTATATGTACAATTATTATTTTTAAATTTTCAAATTCATGGAATGATATATTACCACCTTTAGAAACATGTTGTACATTTAAAACATATTGGTCCATAAAACCATATTTTTCAAACACGTTGTATGTTTTACATATTTTTCCCTTATTATATAGATAAAATATAAAAATATGTAGTCAAATATAGTTTCTACATTTTTATCAACATGCCGTTTTTGTTTGTTTTAATTTGTATTTTGATTTAAAAACGTAAAAATGCACGTTTTTACGGCTAATTATATATATATATATATATATATATATATATATATATATGTGTGTGTGTGTGTGTGTGTGTGTGTGTGTGTGTGTGTGTGTGTGTGTGTGTTATAATGTAATGTGTATTATGTTACATTTTATTATTAATCAAATAGTCGGCCAATATGCATATATTATTCATGTTTAGTAATTTGGACATTCATGATGATAGGTTGAAAAACCTACTATGAGACAGTGCTTGGTTCGATCATACTGTATGTGGAAGATCGACCCGCTAACTAGCAGTTACGTCGAGGCAACGGGTTTCAAGTTTGCAGGCAAGACATCTGCTATAAAGTTAGATCCTGCACTACTTCATGCACTAGCCGAGAGGTGGCGTCCAGAGACACACACGTTTCACCTTCCACAAGGTGAAATGACTATCACCCTACAAGATGTGTCTATGATTTTAGGGTTACGACCTGACGGTATGCCGGTAACTGATTTCTACCGGAGACATATTGAGGAGAGAGAAGATACAGGTGAAGAGGATGACCTCAAAAACCGTATAAATGAAGCCACTGCTAACGCGTTCTACGATTGCTTCGGGACCGTACCCGATGTAAAGAATTTAAGAGGATCAAGAATGGAGTGCAAAGTAACGTATTTAGATCGATGGATAGTAGAATATGGTGAGGATGATTATGAAACGACAAATCACGTTGAAGCATTACGTAGGGCAAGAGCATATATAATGATCCTTCTAGGTGAATGTCTTTTAGCTAATTCTAGCCAAGGGCATATACCTATGGAATACGCACATTTTTTGCGTGATCTTGGTGAGTGTAGTCAATTCAGCTGGGCATCAGCTATATTGGGCTTAACGTACAGAGGTCTCTGTAAGTGGACCACCAAAAAAGACCAAGTAGATCTCCCGGTTTGCGGTGTCCTCCTACATGTATTAAGAATATTTTGAAATACAATGTTTACAGGTTTGTATTGACGACGTGCTAATTTGAACCGTAATGCAGGTCTGGTGTTGGACGCGTATTGCAGTTGGCAGACCGAAAATGGTGAATCCCCCTGACATTTATGAAACTGTCGGTTGTTGGTGGGTAGGAGCGAAGACCCGAAAAGAAAATGTGGTACCTCTTTCCCGTTTCTATTATCGGGATCAGTTGATTAACATTAAAAAATCAGGGGTAACAAAAAATTTATGTTTATAATATTTCCAGTGTTAATTAAAGTTGTCATGTATATAAAGTAATTATATTACTGTCACTTGCAGATTCGTTGGGAGCCGTACTCGGACGATGTAATGGCGCGCGTGGCTCCAGTCTGCCGGGAGAGTTGGGACTTGTCTAAAATGCGGCTTCCTATGATCCACTTCAATTGCGTGGAATGGCAAAGGGCTGATCGAGTATATCGACAACTTGGCTTGCCTCAACCAATCCCCGAAAACTTTCCCATTACTCGACGAGAATGGGATGGTCTCCATGCTAACAGTGAAAAGTGGATGAAGGTATCTACGAAAACCTGGGAACAAAAGCATGCGAAGTACATCTTGAAGTGGAATAGACGTTGGGAAGATTATGAAGCTCCTGTTCTTATAGGAGCAGAATACATGGTCTACATGAGTTGGTACGCATCTGTCACTAGGAACATCGTATATTACGATGATTTCCCACCAACTAATGAATCAACTAATGAAGAGCCCCCAACAACTAATGAAGAGCTCCCACCAAGTGAGACACCAAACTTGCCGACCCAAGAACCCTTGCAGACGCAAACACACTTGACGATGCAAGGCTATTTTGACCCACACGGACAGTCCCAACAAGTGCTGGTATATGTTTTATTTTTTACAATTATATAAAATCACTATAAACTTATATATGAGATAATTTTTTCTTAAAATAAATGTTATGTTATTGTGTGTAGTTACGCCAAATCGAACGTATGCTAAAAACTTCCCGGAAGGCGCTGCTTGAAACAGAGGATCTGTACATCAGGAAATGCTTACAGGAAAATATTGAACACGCACGTGTTGCGTTTGAAGAAGTCGGGATGCGTAGACATTTTGATGTTTTAATGTCGCAGGAAGTGAACCAAGATAGCGACGAGGATGAGCCGCATATTGCCCAAACAGCCGTTTATAGCACGCAACCTCCGTTATCTACACAAGATACACAGAATCCGTGGGATGGAGCGGGGTATCGGCCATACATACCTTCTCAAAATTTATGGCCCAATACGGGTGGTCAAGGCTCATGGGCCAATACGGGTGGTCAAGACCAATGGTTCAATACGCGTTGAAATATTATGATTTCCTCCTTTCGAATGTAATATGTATTAATAAGTTAAGACTATTCGTAACATTTATTTACTCAAAATTTTTGTTCTTTTCTAAAATTCGAAATGCTCCGTTGCCGTTTGCACCGCTGGGTTTCTATATACAGTTAGAACTCGTAGTTAAAAAAATCATATGTTTTGAAGGAGGTACCAAAAAATGAAATTTGGCCAAATTAGAGCGTTTTAGGAGTTGTAGATAATCGGCAATCATCCGTCAAAGTTCATACAATTCAACTTTTACAGTTCAAATAACACAACAGGCATTACAATAGAAATAGTACATAAGAACAAGTACGATACATACATAAAATCAAGACCCAGATGATGATGCTCCTGATTTAAGTGGACACGTTGTCCTATTGTGCCCTTCCTGCCTACAAATCTTGCATTTTTTCTTCGCTCCAGGTTGACGCTCGTCCATCTCGTTATGAATCCTTGTTTTCCTCCGCCCCCGTCCGGATATTAGCATATTAGGATCAACAACAACAGTTGGACCCGTCCACGCCGGCCATTCAATTAATGGACCCAAAGGTTGAAAACCATGGCGGTACGTTTTCCTGTATTTGTTTATCCTAAAGTAACGGTCAACACCTTCGATATAGCTTGTATTCGCTGCACGGTAGGCGCACATCGCGTGCTTGCAAGGTCGCCCGAACACAATCCATTCATTGCACGTACAATGCTTATCTTCGAGCTCGACGATATACGTGCTTCCAGTACGGGAGCAGACTTCATATCTTGCTCTGTTTACTCCGTATGCGTACTTCGTTGCAGTAAATTCCTTCGAAGCCTCTTCTGCCGTGTTTAGAAGGTCTCTTATATGTTTAAGAAATTTGTGATTCTGAGAAATTTGACGTTCGACCTTCTCGGTTCGCTCCGTCCAGTAAGCATTCATCTTCTTGAATGATTTCAGAAGAATAGCAGTAACTGGTAACCCCCTCGCTTCCTTCAACACAGCATTGAACACC
This sequence comes from Clarkia xantiana subsp. parviflora, assembly GCA_036873135.1. Taxonomy (NCBI): domain Eukaryota; kingdom Viridiplantae; phylum Streptophyta; class Magnoliopsida; order Myrtales; family Onagraceae; genus Clarkia; species Clarkia xantiana. The sequence goes on along the minus strand of JAPTYO010000012.1, from coordinate 8,060,385 downwards.
TCCGCCTGATTTGTTGTCATATTCCCGTATCGGAGACCATCATCATGAGCTCTACTCCACGCGCTAAACATTCCACATCCATCCATGAAGCGTTGGTACTTTCCGTTTTCAGCATTGTACCACTGATGGTACTCTCGTTCAAATACATGTTTGTTTGAAGTCCACACCAGATGGCCGAATGCTTTCTTCAGCTCGACATTCTTGAAATGTGTATTGAAGTTGCTCAACAAATGTCGAGCACAATACCTATGAGAACCAACTCCCTCTAGAAACCACTGCCTGACAGCTTTAAGAATACTAACGTGTCGATCCGACATAATACATACAGGGCGCTTATCCTTTGTCACATGCGTCCGGAGACGCTGTAAGAACCAACTCCATGTATCATCACTCTCTTTGTCGCACAAACAAAATGCCAATGGAACGATTTGGTTATCGGCATCGTACGCAACTGCCACGAGAAGTTTACCGGTATACTTCCCATACAGATGTGTGCCATCAATGCTAATCAAAGGTCGACAATGTCGAAACCCCTTAATAGATGGCCCAAATGCCCAAAACCATTTATCGAAAGTAGCAATCTCACCAAATTGACGCTTCCACGTGTAGTCAAATACCGTGCCCGGATTATAATGCGCAATTGCCGTCATGAGTCGTGGGAAACGTCCAAACGCCGACTCGTGAGTGCCGTAAAGATCATCCATGACTTGCTTCTTTGTGTACCATATCTTACGGTAACTTGGCATCTCCCTCCATTTGTTTCTTACAATTTTTTGCAAGTCAGCGATCTTTATCTTGTGATTATCTTTTACGTGATCGTAAATACAATCGTAGATAATCTTGTTATCTAGATTGCTATTCTGGGTGATCATCTTTTCATTCACACATGAGTGGGGAGGGCCTAACGACTGTATCGTCCATCTACCAAGTATCTTCTTCGTTGCATATAGAAACCACGAACACTCATTGTTCTTGCATACGAATCGGATCTTAGTAGTACTAGATGTAGGAGTTCTGCATTCTCGGGCATTCTTGATGTGCCAACCTTTAACAGCCTGTTGGAGTTCTTCTTTGCTGTTGTACTTTTTTCCAACTTCGAACTCGTTCACATCATATGATGCATAATCGTCTTGAACACTCCAATCATTGGACTGCAGTTGTTCCTCCAAGTCTCCCTCATTCCAATCTTCCGGGCAATAGTACTCTAGCTCTTCGTCAATGGCCTCATCGTCATTGGCCTCATCGTCAACCGCAGCCAAAACAGCTTCGAGTTCTCCTAAATCCACGATTTCTTCATCTACCCCAACCGGCACTCCAGCATTACCGCATTCTCCTTCTTGGACAGTGTTGCTGCATTCACCATCCGTAGGATCCCCCCCTAATAATCCAAGACGCGACATATGCTCTACTGGGTCATAATCTGCTGGATCATACAACCTCCGTTCAATGTACACCTCTTCAACTGAGTGGACATCGTCATCTTCGTCCCCTATAGGCCTGGGTAGGACAAACACTTCTACCCAGTCGGTAGGAGTGTCCATCAGAAGGCACTGCCACCACTCTTGACTATCTATTTGGACAAACAGTCCTTCATCGTTTACGCACCAAAGCGCTGGTATTTCAATACCAGTAACATTTGATGCAAACAACTTTGCGTCACGAAAGGTGATGTCACGTTCAATTGGGAACTCGGCCATTATACCATCCATGTACTCAACCCTATAACCCCCAAGGTGAACCCATCCGCCATATCGAAACCGTATGGTAAACACATCCGAGTTAACGAATCCCTAATGTTGATGAAATGTGCATCCACAAAATAGTTAAATCGATATAATAATAAAAAGAAGTAGTATAATTTAAAATATTACTTTCATATCTCCATGTATAGTTTTAACAACTATCGTTGAATAAAAATACGTTACATGTTGTCTTACTTTGAAAAAAAAAACACATAATAATGTTGATATTTATAGCATTATAATCTACGTACGCAAAAAAAAAAAAGTATAATTTCAAAATATTTGTTTCATATATTTATGTATACTCGTAAAAATTATCATTGACAAAAATATTTATGTTAAATGTTGTCTTATTTTGAAAAAAAACACATAATAATGTTAATACTTATAGTATTCTAATCTACGTACGCAAAAATAAAAAGAATCAGTGTAATTTAAAATATTAGTTTCATATCACCATGTATAGTTTTAAAAACTATCGTTGAACAAAAATATGTTAAATGTTGTCTTACTTTGAAAAAAAAAAAAAACACATAATAATGTTGATATTTATAGCATTATAATCTACGTACGCAAAAAAAAAAGTATAATTTCAAAATATTTGTTTCATATATTTATGTATACTCGTAAAAATTATCATTGAAAAAAATAATTATGTTAAATGTTGTCTTATTTTGAAAAAAACACATAATAATGTTAATACTTATAGTATTCTAATCTACGTACGCAAAAATAAAAAGAATCAGTGTAATTTAAAATATTAGTTTCATATCACCATGTATAGTTTTAAAAACTATCGTTGAACAAAAATATGTTAAATGTTGTCTTACTTTGAAAAAAAAACACATAATAATGTTGATATTTATAGCATTATAATCTACGTACGCAAAAAAAAAAGTATAATTTCAAAATATTTGTTTCATATATTTATGTATACTGATGGACATACGCGTGATCCGGGCTCGGTTTTAATTATTCGGACCTCATATTCGCACGGGGCCCTTAGCAAGACCCAATTTCGAGCTAACCGGGGTAAACCGGGCAAGTTGCGAACTTGCCCGGCGCCCCGGGGGCTTACCCGGAAAATTCCGGGTAAGCCTAGCTTACCCGGAATTTCCGGGTAAGCTAGGCTTACCCGGAAAATTCCGGGTAAGCCCCAGCTTACCCGGAATTTCCGGGTAAGCTAAGCTTACCCGGAATTCCGGGTAAGCTTGGCTTACCCGGAATTTCCGGGTAAGTCTAAGCTTACCCGGAATTCCGGGTAAGCCTAGGCTTACCCGGAATTCCGGGTAAGTCCCACACCCGGGGGGTGTCGCGCACACCCCCCATTTCATCTCGGACACCTACGGAGACCCGATTCTTACACTAACTCTTATGTGTCCGAGACCTTTGTTTTAGCAGCGCGCTCGTCCCGTTTACGACAGCCGCCTGAGATGCACGTCAGAGCCCCTTTTTCCAAAGCTTACCTACGCATCCCGGCTCACATTTCCACATTGAACCGGGTCAAAACCGGTTTACGGTCCAAGATGGCCTATAAATAGCCACCTTGGGGGTAAACATTTTGAACTCATTCCAAAATCATTTTGGGCAAGCTTCGGAAAAGCTCTGACTTCTCTCTAAAAACCCTCTCTTTCTCTCTCTAGAAAAACACTGATGTTGAGCGTCGGAGTGAGCACGCCAAGCACCCCCCCCCCCTCTCCACGGGGACTGCTTGGTAAACGCTCTTCTGCAGGTGCCGGCGGACATCCCGCTAGAGACCCAGAGAGGCTTGCCATCTTTTGGAAGACAGAGCTAAAGCCCGCGCGCGACACTAGAAGGCGGATTCAGCTTACACACAACCCGAAGACCCCGACTAGTTATCCAGCGGACAGTCCGCAATAACTTGGTCGAAACACTTGGCGCCGTCTGCGGGCTTCGAACAAAAAGCCTGCATTACTCAAACAAGCAAGATGGATAACACATACACCATACACGGAGGCTTCAGTGCAGGGGGCGAAACCTCTTACGCGAGAGAGAGGTACGCCGCCGGAAAGAGTGAAAAACCACAGGAGCTAGACGGGGAGGACACAGTCATGGAGGACGTCATTGGCTTCTCAGCCAAGGACAGAGAGCACATAACGTTCCCCCACAACGACGCCTTAGTCATTCAAATGACTATTGACGACATGGAAATAATGCGAATTCTCGTAGATGGAGGCTCCGCCCCAAACGTGCTAACAAAAGACATTGTCTTAGCACTCGGAAGAAAGAAGGCCATACAAACAATGAACTCACCTCTAGTGGGATTCATGGGAGATGCTAGCTACCCGCTAGGTACCATTACCCTTCCAGTAACCTTGGGCGAAGGAGAAAGACGTCTGAATATCGATATACTATTCATAGTAGTCGAAAAGCTATACGCCTACAATGGTATTCTCGGATACGCAACCATGAACGAATGGAGAATGGTGCCTTCAACGGCCCACCTGAAGATCAAGTTCCCAACCATTGCAGGTGTGGGAGAAGTTAGAGGAAACCAACAACTAGCAAGAGAATGCCACAACGTAGCGATACAACAAAACCAAGTGGGAAACATGCCAGTAATACCCACCATCGACGAAGACCCAAGAGATGACTACGGGAGGCCTACTGCGATGGACGAACTCCACGAATTCAAAATCGATGAACCAGAAAGAATGGTGCGCATAGGAGCATCATTATCAGAAGACGAAGTGATTGAAATCACAACACTCCTAACAGAATACAAAGACTTATTCGCATGGTCCCCAAAGGACATGCCAGGAATAAGCCCAGAGGTCATTTGCCATAAACTCAACATCAACAAAGATGCTCGAGTGGTGAAACAAAAGTTAAGGTCGATAGGTGGGGACAAGAAGTTGGCAATTCGCGAGGAAGTCAGCAGACTGCTTGACGCAGGCTTCATTGAAGAATCCAAGTATCAAACTTGGGTGGCCAACCCTGTAGTTGTGCCTAAGCCAAATGGCAAGTCAAGAATGTGCATCGACTACAGAGACCTCAACAATGCATGCCCAAAAGATTCATACCCGCTTCCACGAATTGATCAATTGGTAGATGCAACTGCGGGCCATGAACTGATGACAGTTATGGATGCATACACAGGATACAACCAAATCCCGATGTTTTGGCAAGACGCCCCACATACGGCATTCTACGCTGATAGCGAAATGTACAACTACAAAGTTATGCCTTTCGGGCTAATCAATGCGGGGGCAACATATCAAAGGATGGTCAATCTCATTTTCGGAGATTTGATCGGCGACAAAATGGAGGCATACGTGGATGACATGGTCGTAAAATCCAAGAAAAGAAAGAATCACGCTGAGGACTTACGCATAATCTTCGAGAGAATGCGAAAGTATCAAATAAGACTAAACCCCGCAAAGTGCGCTTTCGGGGTACGGTCAGGCAAAATCCTGGGATTTATGGTGAGCGAAAGGGGCATTGAAGCAAACCCTGAAAAGGTGAAGGCAATTGAAGAAATGGCCTCCCCAACAAAGCATAAAGAAGTACAACAACTCAATGGGCGCCTTGCAGCCCTTAGCAGATTCCTAGCCAAAATTGGTGACAGAGCCCTCCCGTTCTTCGAAGTGTTACGCGCAAACAAGAAGTTTGAATGGACAAATGCTTGTGAAGAAGCATTCCAACAACTCAAACAACACTTGAAGACGCTCCCAAGACTAGCAAAGCCACTTCAAGGGGAACCTCTCTTTCTCTACATATCAACTAGCAACACGGCAGTCAGCTCTGTGCTAATAAAAGAAAAAGGAGGAGCCCAACTCCCAGTTTATTACGTAAGCAAAACACTGGCCAAGTATGAAGTCAATTACGTACCAATCGAGAAACACTTGTACGCGCTCGTGATAGCCGCACGCAAGCTAAGGCCTTACTTCCACGCGCATGAGATAACGGTCCTGACAGACCAACCTCTGAAGCACATCCTTGCAAAACCAAACATGTCAGGAAGATTAACAAAATGGTCTGTAGAGCTAAGTGAATTCCGCATTCATTTCGCTCCGCGAACAGCCATCAAAGGGCAAGCCTTGGCAGACTTCATTGCAGAATCCACAGGGATCGAGCCGGAGCCACAAGATGAAGTCCAGATAGATATCCCACCCGCAGAAGTTTGGGAAATGTACACGGACGGATCATCCAACACCGGAGGCGCGGGGGCAGGATTACTATTAATCCCACCCGACGGCTCGGACCCCTTGAAGTACGCTTTGAACTTAACATTCAGAGCAACAAACAATGAGGCAGAATACGAGGCTCTGATCACAGGCCTCAGGATAGCCAAAGGAGTTGGAGTAGAACACTTACGAGTAAAATGTGATTCTCAACTGGTCGTCAACCAGGTCAAAGGAGAATACACTGCAAAGTCAGAAAACATGCAGAAATACTTGACACAAGCAAAGGAGTTGGTAGAAAGTTTCAAAACTTTCGACATAACTTCCGTCCCACGAGAAGAAAACCAGGAGGCCGATGCTCTGAGCAAGTATGCCCAAAACAATGAACAAGACAAAAAGACACACTTTGTGGAAAACAGGATAATATCCGTCATAGACCAATTGGAGGTAATGGCCATTGACGAAGAGGAAACCTGGAAGACACCAATCCAAGCATACCTCGCTGGAGGAATCCTACCACGAGACAAGACTCAAGCAAACAAGATCGAAAGGGTAGCCGTAAACTACGCCTTGATCGAAGGTCAGCTCTACAGAAAGGGTTATTCTACACCCTACCTAAAGTGCATCACAAGCACAGAAGGAACAACGGTACTAGAAGAACTCCATGGAGGAATGGCTGCCTCGCACGAAGGAGCTCGCGCGTTGATCCGCAAAGCATTGAACTTAGGCTACTACTGGCCGACAATGAGAGCTCAAGCAACAAGCATGGTGGCAGAATGCGAAGCATGCCAACTATATTCAAGAAACATCATAGCTCCAGCAGCAGAACTAAGCCCAATAGCAAGCGCATGGCCATTCGCACAATGGGGCATTGATCTGATTGGCCCACTCCCGAAGTCAAAGGGCCAAGCAAAATTCATAGTCGTCGCAATCGACTATTTCTCAAAATGGATTGAGGCTAAGCCATTAGCACGCATCACAGACACACAAATCATGGACTTCATCCGAAACCACATAGTGGCTCGCTACGGTGTCCCGAAGATACTCATCAGCGACAATGGTGCCCAATTCAGAAGTGGAAATATGCAAAATTTTTGCAAACGTCTCAATATAGACCACCGTTTTGCATCAGTGCACCACGCACAAACAAACGGCCAGGTTGAATCAGCAAACAAGATAGTTCTGGATGGACTAAAAAAGAGAGTTCATGCTCTAAAAGGAGGTTGGGTTGACCAGCTAAGCAGTGTTTTATGGGCTGTGCGCACGACTCCCAAAGAGTCAACAGGTGAAACACCCTTTAGCCTGGTCTACGGAACCGAGGCAGTAGCACCTGTCGAAATCGCCGTCTCTTCATACAGAACGACGAATTTTGACCCCCAAGCCAATGAGGAACAAAGACGCCTTGACCTTCAATTAGCAGACGAACAGAGATGGAGATCAGAACAAGTTCAAGCAAAGATGCGCTTAGCCACATCCAGATACTACAACAGAAAGGTCAAGGCGCGACAATTCCACGTGGGAGAAATGGTCTGGAGAAGAAACGAATTCTCACATTTGGACCAGATCAACAAGATGTCCCCCAAATGGGAAGGCCCTTACAAAATAGTCGCGGTTCCATACATTAATGCTTACCGCATCCAAGATGTGGACGGGAACGAATTGCCCAACACTTTCAGTGGGGGACACCTGAAGAAGTTCCACCCATAAAACTAAAAGCTGTCGTATCAAGCTCTTTAGTATTCAGTACTTCAAAAGAAGGAGATATGTAACTCCATACTTACGCATCAAATGAAATTATGCCTAACAAATTTTATATCTCTTGTAGGCACACTATTAACTCACATACAACGCCTAAGCTTACAACCAAGGCATCAAAACAACAACAGTGACGACAAGCCAACTTATACAAGGCTCATCACTTCACACCAAAACAGAGGACGTTAGACGCATACAAGGAGTTGAGGTATCCTCATAACAAGGATGTGAACGTACTAATCTATTCACATCCTTGCAAAAAGTCGAGGGATAGACGGATCATTGGGAATCCTCCCTTGCAAACGAATGCAAGTGTCGGACGTACTAATCTATCCACACTTCGCCACATAACAAGGATGTGAACGTACTAATCTATTCACATCCTTGCAAAAAGTCGGGGGATAAACGGATCATTGGGAATCCTTCCTCGCAAACAGATGCAAGTGTCGGACGTACTAATCTATCCACACTTCGCCATATTACAAGGATGTGAACGTACTAATCTATTCACATCCTTGCAAAAAGTCGGGGAATAAACGGATCATTGGGAATCCTCCCTCGCAAACAAATGCAAAGGTCGGACGTATTAATCTATCCGCACATTCTATCCTATGTTATAACTAAAATAACAAGGAGATATTCAGTTATCACATCTATCTAATGCATTCATGTCAAGCATATATATATATGAAACCAAACAGGTCTACGATAGTAAGTTCAAACACCAAAACGACAGGCAGGCTCAAAACAAGTCCTTCGCCAAAATGCTACGCATGCAAAGAAACAAACAAACATACAAAGAAGCCATATCAACCTAGTCAAGGAGATGGCGCACGTCAACCTCGCAGTCATCAGTAGCAAAGGGATCACTGGCAGGAGTATCACCAAAGATATCAGCATCCCGCTCGAAGCTAAACATCGGCTCACCATCCGCACTAATGGTATCCACCACTTGAAGAGTGGAAGCCCCCCCCAAATCACTCAAACCAATAACACCCGGAGAATCCAACTTCTCAAATGGAAAATGGGGGGCAAGGCGATGCATCAGAGGAACGAAATCGTCAAGAAACTCCTTCTTCAAAGATCCGAAACTCGCCTGAACGGCAGAAAGGAAAGGCTCACTCTGAGGGTACCGCTTAAAAGCGCCGGCCTTGCCTTCCGATATGCCATCCTCCCTCGCCCTTTGCAACTCGACAGTCCGCACCCCCTCCCGAAGCGCCATCCGACTTCTCACAGCAGACAGCTGATCTTGGATCTCGGCAACGCGAGACTGACTTGAGGCAAGCGCTTCAGATAGTATGAGAAGCTCACCGGCATGGCCTTTCGCATCCTCGGTCAAAGAGACTTGCTCTTTAACCAACTCCTCATGGCTCTCCAGAAGCTGATCCTTCTCATCGGATAGCTCGATGACAAAAGATGATAAGTTCGCAATATCAGCATTAACCTGCATCAAAAATAGTATAATCATCAAAACACGTGCAACAATGAGTGAATCAACCCTAAGAGGAATAAACATTCACCGGAGCGAAGACACCGATGCTCTCCTCCACAAAGGCACGCGCACTAGCAGAATTCGGGGGGCACTCCTTCCGATCGGCAGGGGGAACAGACCTCTGCACAACTCGAACACCAACTTCAGGAATACTCAGGGACGCATCCTTAGGAAAGCGAAGGCGCGTACCCGAATAGGGCACCCACACACCATCTGTGACATCGCGTTCAAAGCGACGAACAAGATCACTTCTACGAAGCGAAGGAAGTGGAGGGATATCTGCAAAGCACAAACATAAGCAATCATACAAGCAAAGCATGCTAAGTACATAAAAAGAGATTTCACAAACCGGATACAGGAAGAATCTCCTCTTCCATCACATGCATCGGCTCAGCGACAGGAGGGACGCGCTCACCAACATGTTTCCTCTTGTCACGCGAAGACATACGTGAACCAGGGGGGACCTCGTCCGCCGTCCCATGCCTCGGCCCGGGGGCAGAAGGGACGCGCTCAGCAACTTGCTTCCTCTTATCACGAGAAGGCAAAACAGACGTCCCCTCAACTCTTGAGCGCTTTGGATCGCCCGAGGCACGCGCCGCAGCATCGGTCCTCTTGATAGAGGGACGCCGGGAAAAGTCAGTAACGAGCTCCGCCCGCTCCCTCTCAGCAGGCACGCGACCTACAAACAGGGAAAAGAAAATATTGGAACTACAAACAGAGCACAGCCAAGAATGATAAGAAGGAAGAAGTATTTTACCCATAGGTCCCTTTCCTCTCCCATGACGAGACCTGTCAGCAGGGGCCGGAGCAGCAACAGGAAGCCCTCGTGCAGCATCAGTCTGCAAGGCCGGCTGCTTGTTAAGAAACCAACCTACAGGATAACATAAAACAGGGTTATAAAAATTCGAAAGCATACCAAGACACCCGTGGAAGAAGATACGATGATGCCTGCGGCAAGCAACTCCTCTTCAGAACCCTGAGTCAAAGGGACTATAACCCCCGCCTGATTGTCGCGAAAGATCTCGCGGAAGGCCTTCTCATCCTGAGAGGTATACTCGGACAAGGAAGGAACAGGGTCACGCTCCAGGACGTGACACGTCTCCCACTTGGTCCCAACGTCGCTCACGAAGAAATAGTGATTTTGCCATTCCTGCGAGCGAGGATAAGGGGTGGCAAACCGTCCGCTCGGCTTCCACTTGGCGCCCCCAAGATCGAACGAGGAAAGACAAGGCCACCGACTGCAGAAGGTGGACAACCCTGATTTGTCTCGCCGCTCCAGACGGTAAAAGGTCCGAAAGAGAATCAGGGAATAAGTCCACGAGTGCTTGTGACACTGAATGCGAAAACAGGTCCACGCGTGAAAAGCAGCAGGGGAGAGGCTAAGGGGCGAAATGCGGAAATAACGACACAAGCGGACAAGATCCTTGCAGTAAGGAAAGCGCAAACCCTCCTCTATCTGTCCAGTATACACCACATCTAAGTCCGCAGGAGGAACAGTAACTGAGCCAACCTCGACTTCCTTGCATACGTCAAACGGGAAGTATGCTTCAGAAATAGGACAGACCCCTGACTTATCTACGCTCTCCACATATTCCTCCGTCGTGATACGGTTGGGAGGATAGGTCTGAGTCATCGCGATGGCTTCATGGCTAACACCTGTCCCGGGAAAATCGAGTCGAAGTAAAAGGGGGGTGTCCTCGCTTATCGCCAAACCATCACAAGAAAAGTAATACGTGCAAAGAAAGGGATCGGAAGACTCACTCATGTCAACGGTTCGAGAGCGACAATTTCTGAGAATATCCTAAGTATCAGAATCGGACGCCTGCAAGCTCGTCCACCAAACCCTGCAAAAACCATACACCAACTCGATCAAAAACCAAAGCAACACATCAACCACACTCATCGAAATCCTTTACAAGGACATTCAACCCAACGGACCGACTGTCCGCCTGCAAACAGCTAGGGACCCTCCCGCTCGGGAGTCAAAAATCCTTACGCTCATCAAAGGCCTAGGCCATCTACTAATCAAATTTTCATACATTTGTGCAATGTGTCACAGGTATTCAAGCGCTCTACAAAGCGACAAGTTCAAAAGCTAAAGGAATCAAAGGCATACAAAGTTGGTCGTAATTACCAAAATGCCATCCGACCACCTTTTAATTAAAATTCATCCTTGGAATGGTTCAAGGCTCCGGGGGCACATACGAGCAGCTCAAACGCACTCAAGCAAGCCCCTTACATGCCACAGAGGGATTTACCCCTCCCCGAACAACCCGAAAAACACTCGGGTCAACTAAGCCACTAACGAAGGCAAACTACCAAGCATTCACCTAAGCTCCGGGGGCATGGCAATCCACTCACAAACAATCAAGGGGGCTTAACCACAATAGGAAACATCATTTCAAGCTATCCATATCAAGGAACAAGGGGTCAAGCTTTTCGCTCGAAAAACTCCGATTTCGAACCCCCGCGATTTCCCCTCGGTTGATCGAAACCTAGGGGTCACTTCACAAAGGGAGTTTCCTATCCCTAACTCTATCTATTTACACCTAAAGCTTAGCCAAAAGCAAATTTTGAAAATCAAGCAAAAGCTTCACTCATGCATTTTATCAAACACCTACAAGGCACCTTATTGAAACTTAAATGTGCAGCCCTATAGGTCTATTCAACCTCAAGAAAAGTGAGTGGAGGACGTTACCAATCGATGCTCGACGAAAAGGACTCGAAATCGGATCGAATCGGGCTCAAAATCGAACCACACAAGGTGCAGCCGCCCCCGCCACAGCCGCCGGAATCGCCGTCTGCCGCCGCCGCCTCGCCGCCACTGCGCCGCCCTGGTGTCGCCGGTGGTGCTCCTGGTGGTGGCTGGCCGGAATATGGTCTCCCTTGCACCCTAGAGTGAGTTCCTAAAATCCCTACCTTAGCTCCTCCAAAACTATCACCATAGCCAATTCAAAAGTTGATAGTTTTATAAACTATCATGGAGGAGAAGGGACTACACAACATGGTAAGTACCATACATCAAGGAGGTATATCCCTATCTACCATCCATTTTTTGAAGTTGTTGATGGCTTGGGTTTTTAACTATCAAATGACTTGGATAATTTTAACTAAGTCATTTCAAATACCCTCAACTTTTTGAAAACGTTGAGATTATGATTTTTTCGTATTAGGGCCGTTGCATATGATTTTCCAAAACTCGGCCCTATTTCATTCACTCAAAACCGTCGTCTCGCCGTCAAGACGACCGTCTCGGACGACAAGCTCCCAAAAACTATCGCACTACACGAAAAACATTTTTTCAAGACTTGCATGATTTATTATCACTTTGATGCACTTAGTCGTATCAGGAACGTTCCGTACGAGCTCGGAAAATTTCATGCGTGCTCGCACCTTAATTCTCCAAACAATCATATGTCTCATTTTATTCGTAGTCTATTGTGCTACTAACCCTTCATGCAGTTATCAAGCGTGACCACCTCAAAAACTAAGGCAAGGAATTCATCGGAGCCGCGCGCATCCACCCTCGGTAGGTCAAAACCCAAGGTGAGCGAACGGCCCGAATCACGCATATTCCCTATCTTATAATAGAGTTAAACAAAGGTCAAGCCATTGTTTAACTCGGGGGCAAGTGATGGACATACGCGTGATCCGGGCTCGGTTTTAATTATTCGGACCTCATATTCGCACGGGGCCCTTAGCAAGACCCAATTTCGAGCTAACCGGGGTAAACCGGGCAAGTTGCGAACTTGCCCGGCGCCCCGGGGGCTTACCCGGAAAATTCCGGGTAAGCCTAGCTTACCCGGAATTTCCGGGTAAGCCCCAGCTTACCCGGAATTTCCGGGTAAGCCCCAGCTTACCCGGAATTCCGGGTAAGCCTAGGCTTACCCGGAATTCCGGGTAAGTCCCACACCCGGGGGGTGTCGCGCACACCCCCCATTTCATCTCGGACACCTACGGAGACCCGATTCTTACACTAACTCTTATGTGTCCGAGACCTTTGTTTTAGCAGCGCGCTCGTCCCGTTTACGACAGCCGCCTGAGATGCACGTCAGAGCCCCTTTTTCCAAAGCTTACCTACGCATCCCGGCTCACATTTCCACATTGAACCGGGTCAAAACCGGTTTACGGTCCAAGATGGCCTATAAATAGCCACCTTGGGGGTAAACATTTTGAACTCATTCCAAAATCATTTTGGGCAAGCTTCGGAAAAGCTCTGACTTCTCTCTAAAAACCCTCTCTTTCTCTCTCTAGAAAAACACTGATGTTGAGCGTCGGAGTGAGCACGCCAAGCACCCCCCCCCTCTCCACGGGGACTGCTTGGTAAACGCTCTTCTGCAGGTGCCGGCGGACATCCCGCTAGAGACCCAGAGAGGCTTGCCATCTTTTGGAAGACAGAGCTAAAGCCCGCGCGCGACACTAGAAGGCGGATTCAGCTTACACACAACCCGAAGACCCCGACTAGTTATCCAGCGGACAGTCCGCAAAACATATACTCGTAAAAATTATCATTGAAAAAAATAATTATGTTAAATGTTGTCTTATTTTGAAAAAAAACACATAATAATGTTAATACTTATAGTATTCTAATCTACGTACGCAAAAATAAAAAGAATCAGTGTAATTTAAAATATTAGTTTCATATCACCATGTATAGTTTTAAAAACTATCGTTGAACAAAAATATGTTAAATGTTGTCTTACTTTGAAAAAAAACACATAATAATGTTGATATTTATAGCATTATAATCTACGTACGCAAAAAAAAAAAAGTATAATTTCAAAATATTTGTTTCATATATTTATGTATACTCGTAAAAATTATCATTGACAAAAATAATTATGTTAAATGTTGTCTTATTTTGAAAAAAAAACACATAATAATGTTAATACTTATAGTATTCTAATCTACGTACGCAAAAATAAAAAGAATCAGTGTAATTTAAAATATTACTTTCATATCTCCATGTATAGTTTTAAAAACTATCGTTGAACAAAAATATGTTAAATGTTGTCTTACTTTGAAAAAAAAACACATAATAATGTTGATATTTATAGCATTCTCATCTACATACGCAAAAATAAAAAATTCAATATAATTTCAAAAATTTTGTTTCGTATATTTATGTATAGTTGTAAAAACTATCATTGACAGCAAAATTATGTTACATGTAGTCTTATTTTGAAAAAACAAACTAATAATAATGTTGATGTTTATAGCATTATAATCTACGCACGCATAATTAAAAAGAATCAGTATAATTTAAAATATATGTTCATATCTCCATATATAGTTTTAAAAAATATCATTGACAACAAAATTATGTTACATGTTGTCTTATTTTGAAAAACAAAAAAAGCTAATAATAATATTGATATTTATAGCATTCTAATCTACGTACCCAAAAATAATTATCGATATAATTTCAAATTTTTTGTTTCATATTTCCATATATAGTTGTAAAAACTATCATTGACAACAAAATTATGTTACATGTTGTCTTATTTTGAAAAAAAAAAAAACACATAATAATGTTAATACCTATAGCATTCTAACATACGTACGCATCATACAGTCTACCATTATAACATATATGTATATCTTCAAACTTAGTAAATTTATAGGAGAGGTGCAGATGATACCATAAGTTGCTTCCCGCGAGCAGTTCTCCTACTTGAACTTCCTTCAGCAGCCATTGAGTAGATGAACTTTTGAAATTTTTGAATGTAAGAGAGTAGGAAATTGTTAGAGAGTAGTGAATTATATGAGGTATGAAGTTAGATAGTGGTGGGTTGTATGTGTATATATAGAGAAATAAATAATGATTTAAAAAAAAAAAAAAAACGAATCTGTTTGAAAAAAAAAAAAAAAAAATTTGACCGGTCTATCAGACCGGTCCGTGACCGGTCATATCAGCCAGCAAGGGACCCCTTGCTGGCTGACCAGATTCCCTTGGTAATAACCAAGGGAATCCAATGTCCCTTGGCCTGGGGGGGGGGGGACCCGGCCAAGTGAGTTCAAAATTTGAACTCAGTTGGCCGGGTCGGGGGGACCCGGCCAAGCAGTTCAAAATTTTGAACTCACTTGGCCGGGTCCCCCCGACCCGGCCAAGTGAGTTCCAAAATTTGAACTCACTTGGCCGGGTCCCCCCGACCCGGCCAGACCCAAATTTGATTTTTTTTTTTTTTAAGCCTATATTTGTGTTTGGTTCTGCATGTAGACTTATTTTGGTCAAAAACTCCGAGAAGAGGGGATATTTAGCTGTAGGGAAGGAAGGGAAGAGGATTAGCTAGCTAGGCCTATAGTTAGGGAGGGAGGGAGGGCATTTATTTATATATGATAGATATGATGAAGCAAAGCAATAGAGAGAGCGCTTCAATGCTGGCATTATGTAGGAATAATGAAGGGTGGTGGGTTGGGGGATGTGGATGCCTCTGTTTCTTACCTGGATCCACCTATCATCAATTTCTATCAATTTCACTTTCCACCTCCTCCTTTTTATTATTATTATTATTTTAAAAGTTAAGAATCTACTCACACTTCAAATTTACACCGTAATATTGTTTTTAAGTGTCTCGTGTTTAAACTGTTGTTAATATGTTTCTTAGGTTTCATTTTTGTTGCTTTTTGGTTTCAGTCCGTTTTTAAGTTAATTTGAAGTATTTTGATCAAATGGCTTCATTAAATTCATCAACAATAACGTTTAAAGAAAAAAAATGACATTTTTACTTCTCTTAAACTTATATCAATTAGTTTGTACATATATTGAAATCGAAGAACTTATGCAAAATTGATGTCCAATTTAACTTAATTGGCATAAACATACACGTATTAAAGAAAACTTATACCCAAAGCGGTCAAATTTAACAGAAAAACAGAGTTTTTCTACCATGCTTTTGGTTTTTTTTTTTATTACTAGTGTGGACTTAATTGTAACATATGTAAAACTTTAAAAGTACGAAAAAAATATGAAATTTTTTAACCACACGTAATATTTACATCATACTATTAATAATATCAATTTCCCTCTAGGGTTCACTTTTAAGACAATAGAAAAATACAAAAATAAGTACCAAAAGCATGGTGCTCTTGGAGGAGCATAATATAAATATCTGAAAAAAGACAGAAAACCAAAAAGTAACAAAAACAAAACATGAGACGACTATTAACAACAACTTAAACATGTGATACATAAAAGTAACATAATGCAAAATTGGGACTATCCTTAATTTTTTTTAACCCTTATTCTATTATAACTTTCCAAAGTAAATTGAATCATCAATGTTTTATTTTCTTTATGCTTTGGTGAGCTTAATTTCCCAATTTTGTATATGAAAATCCATAAATATTTATATTACAGGTGTTTTGAAGTGTATCTCGTAATTTTTCTTAGGGGTAAAAATTGAACTATAATCAAATAATCAAAGTAATCTTTTTTAATAAATATAAGATTTTAAGAAGTTAAATTGGTAATAATTACTTTTTTAAGGAGAAAAAGTACATATGGCCAAAATTGAGGGGAACAATTTCACGATCGCCTTGATGTGGTGGCTCCAGTATAAGTTAAATGAGTTGTCTAGACTTTGATAGACGACGTCGAATAGATGCACCGATTAACCTCATCGTCGTCTTATATATTTATGTGCTCGAGGTCTTGCTAAATATTTATGACTCCATGGTTGTCAATGTTATTATTATCGCTAATTATGTTATGACCCTGTAATGTTTTCCTACTCAATTTATTTGATAACAATTATTGTAGCATTGAATTTCATAACTGAATAACAATGTAACATGCTACCCCCATGCATGAACTTAGATCTACTTAAAATTGATCACTAATTTCCATTGCAATAAATGGGATTATTATCATTAAGATAAATTGTATATCCTAATCTAGATATATGTTTATCTCCCATTATATACATGATCAGATGTTTATCTACCTACTGCTATATATTTATATATAATATAATTTCAATGAAACTTATAGAATTTTGACAAATAATTAAATTGAAACAAATTCTACAAATCTATTGGTCCACCTAATTCATGAGTTATATTTACATAAGTGACGTCACTTTTGTGCCTATGTGGACATACTAAAATTCATCATAAGCTCCTTATTCAATCTTGATGGAAGTTCTTGGCCAAAAAAAAAAAAATCTTGACGGAAGTTACAAATTTTAGTATGTTACATAACAAAATGAATTAATAATCTACTAAAATAAAATAAAACTTACTTATGTTTCATTTTTTACTATTATCTTAATATTAAAATAATATTTAGATTTGGATAAATATATAAATATTTAATATAAAAATATCTATATATAATATAATTTAAATATATATGTTTATGTTTGTTTAACTATTCTTTATCACTCTCATTCAATGTTTTTTTCTCCAAAATTGTTAGTCACTTTAAATTTCTATTTCATTTAGAAGTTAATCAATTTGCAAATAGTATTTAGCAAATTGCACTAAAATGCAGGGAAAATGATAAATTAAAACACATATAATAATATGTTAAAAATAATAAGGATACAAATATTAAAAGTTCCTATGAAATACCATTTACCTATATATAATATATTTTGGGTTAAAACCTCTAAAATGATGACAAATAATCAAATTAAAAATTATACAAATATATTAATCCACCTAGTTCATTATTTACATTTACCTAAGTGACAACACTTTTGTGCATATATGGATACGGTAAAATTCATCATAAGCTCCTTATACAATCTTGATGGTAGTTATAGTTTTTTAGTATGTTACATGATAATGTTAGTTAATAATCCGCTAAAAAATTACAATAAAATTCATTTATGTTTCATTTTTACTATTTTATTAATAGTTAAATATGGATATATATATATATATATATTGAATATAAAAATAAAATTTTTATTTTATTTTTTATATTTGTTAATTATTATTTTTATCAGTCACTCTAATTCACTTTTTTTGTCCTAAAACTCTTATTCACTTTCGGTTTTAGTTTCATTTACATGTTAGTCACTTTACATCCTAACATTATAAAGTTGAAATTTCACCATAAAATATTTGGAAATAAAAAAATAAAAAACACATAAGAAAATAAGTTACAAATAATAAGATTAGATACAGATATTAACAATTCGTATGAAATACCATTTAAAATATAATTAAATGAATAAAAATTATTATATATATATTTTAGTTAATATAACCAATATATAACTATGTTTAGTTGCATGAATTTAAAAAAAAAAAAAAAAATCCAACCATCATGTTATATTATCTTATATTTTCACTTAAATAAAAAATTATACTTTAGCCGAAAAAATAAGAAATTATGTTTAATATTACTACCTAAAATAACAATTAAAATTTTGAAATAAATTAAACGTATAAATTACTATTAAATATATGTATACGATATATATAAAATCTACCAAATACAACTGTTATAAGAATATACGATTAATAATAATATTTATTTTAATATTTTGATGGTTGTATGAGTATACCAAAAAAAATTAATATTATATGCGTAAACTTATTAACTAACAAATATGAATTTTATTCATGCACGTTAATATAGAATTATATGTGTTTGTATACACCTTAATAATATAATAGTTTTCATTTGCATTGAATAAATCATTACAAATTAAAAAAAAACCAATCAAATTAATTATCAATATCAAATTTGAATTTTCGTAAAACTCTAATAGGTATATAAACAAATTAATTACCGCGCAACGTGCGGGTCAACCACCTAGTATATATATATATTATTAATGTATTTAAGATACATAATTAAATAATAATAAACTAAGCTTGAAATATAGATTATTTATAGTAACACTTTATTTTTTAATGACTTAATAGAAATCTATATATCTATATATTATATAATTTAGAAGCAATTAGGTATTAACTAGGCTAATTGGGTGCCATGTCACCTAATCTAAATCTAATTGGATCGTCAACTCACGCGCTTCACTTAAAACCCTCAATTGTTTTTCTTCCTCCAAACGGTGCTTCGTTCTCAAATGTCGTTTCTTTCTCTCCAAACAGTGCCTCCTCTTGAAGGAACGGTTACAATTCCGCTCTGTTACTCCAAGCGGTGACTCTTGGTTGAAGGGACTGTTAAGGTTCCGCCTCCATTACTTCTAGCGGGATCTCTTCCGTTACGGACGTTGTCCAATTTTTCGCATCCGTTGAAGATGAACTGCCAATTGATTGCTGGAAAATTTGATCTTGCCATTTGACAGATCCTATTTGAAGGCATTGTTGTGGATGCAGAACTCAACATTGCTGTGACTTCACAGAACCGAGCGCTCCTGGTCGGTACCTCTCTTACTAAATATTCTCTAAATAGTTGTTTCTAGGCGCTTCCTCCAATTTCCGTAGATGCTTCCTAAAATTTGTCCGTTTTCCCAATTTCTGCTGCATGCATTGATGTTTCGGGGAAATTAAAGGTTCAATTACATATTTTTTCAATTTTTGCAGTTCAACTGTCAGATTGCAAAGACCGCCGCTGCTTCCTCCGGTTTCTTGATGTTGATGGGAGATCTTTCAGATTTTTGAAGCACTAGAGTAGTGCAATAGTACACACCGATTGTACTAAAACATGGAGTAGAGAGAGAAGTTGATATTTACCATGAAGTTCTTCGCCGACTCAAGGAATTAGACGTTGAAGAAGTCAAGTATTCTAGCTTTGAAGTTCATATTTGTGCTCATTTCAATCACTTTCCTCTCAGGTATTGCTTCCCTTGGCTTACTCCTTTAGATTCTCCATCGATCGATTAGTTACTTGCATTGTAGTATAGAATCATCGTGTCTCCATTTGATTCAAATTCCAGATGTCATGTTGATCATTTGTTTGTGCTTAATTTCGTACAATGGCTAGAATTTCAAATGAATTAATTTTATTTTCATTGATGGAGCTTTGTTCTTCAGACTGATTCCTTCATTGGCTTTCAGTATGATAAAGTTTAACTATCTTATTTTGTTTTCGGACTGTTTGGATGTTTCGTGGCAGTTTTAGGTTGCATCTAGTGCAGTCTGTGGTTCTTGAGCTAGAGGTATTATATAAAGTTTGCATCTCTCTCTCTCTCTTTTTTTTATTTTTTATTTTTTTATTTATGATGATGTTGTACTTTTTAATAATTATGGAAATATAGATTGTGAGAGGTTCTCTATGTTATGCTAAGCTCTAAGCACGAAATATAAGAAATATATGTTTCACAATTTATTAATATCCTATTATGTATTTAAGATTCTGATCTGCTAGATTATGTTGTTGTCAGGTGTTGGAGAAACTTATTGTTAATCTAATTGAGTTTTGCCATTGCTCGCCCTTCTCAAACTATTGGGTGTGTACAGTCGGTGTTAAGGTACAACAATTTGCCTCTTTTATATTTTAATAATTAATATATGGAATCAAAGTTATTATTATGATTATAACGTTTTCAATCTAATTCCATTTAGCATCACATATGGAAATGCTGGAAGCTCTTCGATTAGCAGTAGTGGCGACGTTAAGAGAGATATATTCATCAAACTCTAAGATATATCTGGGACATGATCGATACAAAAAATGACAATCAATCTTCCATTCACAAATATATGGTAAGAACATAGTTTCCAATTACTTATCTTTTAGATTAAAACATGCAAGAAAATCTAAGACGGAAATATATGTATTGAAAATCAAACTGGTTTATTGAATTGTATGTGTTGGCTTAATAGGATCTGCTTGATTAGGAGATTGTAGCTACATGTACTAACCATATATTACATGTTATTTAATTAAAAATTCGAGAATGAAGAGATAGCCTTACTCGCTGATCCATATATTGATTGTTTGGCATAAATGTAGATTCTTTGCAATTTCAGGTGTTATTTTCTTCTCGACTACGAGATGATTTAAGACGATGCAACTATTGATGAGTCGAATAAAAAAGTGAGTTAGCTAAGAACCACTATTAGTAACAAGTTATCTATAAAAAATGTTATTATATATTCACATGTTTTACTAATAGCTTAGTTAGTGTAATTGATCTCGATTGTGTTTCGTTTTCATTTTTAAGCTTTTGTAAAGCAAACTCTATACGTTGGTTGTACAAAAAGGAGGGGTGGGAGAGCGGTTCTATGGAGAATGGTATACATGGTTAGTACAGTTGCATCTCAAGTAATTATCGAGTATACATCCAGTATCTGTCCTTTTTTTTTTTTTTTTTTTTTTTCATTATTCTTTTCTTTCCATTCTCCACTCTTATTTAGATCACATTCACAAACTGTAATTGCTTTCTTGATAGAAACTTGAAGGTTTGACATATGCTAATGAAATATCAGAACAGAAATACACAACTCTTATTCCATGTAGTGTCAGAATAAGCAGTTTTAGAATTGTTAGACTGGATTCCGACACATTCATCACTAGCAGCTTTAAAATTGAACTCTAATCGGCAAAACATTAAAATTGTGTTATTTTCTACATTTTTTAAAAGTATTAATTTGTAATTTCGTTTTTATTTCTAGCATATGCCTAAAGGAACAGGTAGAAAGGAAAATTACATTATTTTTGCTTATAGTTTCTTGGTTGTCGATAAATTTATGTTTCTTCCTAAGGTAACTTAGAATTATCAGTATTTGTTTGATATATAAGACATATAGTGTTGGAAATTCATTTTCATTCTTTTCCTAGGACTAAGATGATTACATATATCAAAGTTTTTACATGAATCTTAATTTGAAGTGGAGATTCAACAAATTTTCAACTTCTAACTGGTATATAGTATAATTTTTCATATGGACGTGGATGGTAATCTTTTGTTCTCATAGTGTAGCATATTTTCACAATCCACTCGTGGTATAGTTATTAATATTTTTTCATAGAGAAAAAGCTTCACCCATGAATTCATTGTTTTCTAATTGAATGGAAAAACTGCAGGTATACTCGGTCCTTGGCATGTGATCATTGGGAAGCTTCAGTCTTAAAAGTCATGACACTTAAATTTCCATTAAGTTTCCTTTCTTATTAGTTGTGGTACCTTTTCTATAGATGAATTAAGCATTGCCTTCTCCGTCCCTAGCGGTGGTTATTCTTAGATAAATATGATTCTTCGAGCCTTCTATGATGATATGGTAACACCTAGCGGATGACTGACAAGGTATTAGAGTCATGCTTGCTGCTGTCTTTTCTTATTGACTACGAGATGTGAAGAATAAGATACAGATATTGACGAGTTGAGTAAAGAAAATGATTATTACATGTTCACTATATGGTCCTTTCAAATGATAAATGAATATTAATTGTTTACGTTATTAAGATGACATACTATTGTGCAATATTTTCAAAACACTACATACAGTGATTACATAAAATATAAATTTAAACAATGATTACATAAAATATCGAACCCCGCGCGCTGCGCGGGGCAAATGCCTAGTATATTATAAATTCTAAAGGATAGATAATAAAAGATTGAATGTGGAGCTGAAAATTTTATTTTTTTACGTTAATCATTGCATTTATGACAATTGAGCTAATGATTTTGTAGTCATTGACTTCATAACATTAATTGCACTAGGGAGCTGATGGTTTTTAAGTTGCAACTAATCTCAATTAAAATTTCGTTGATTCTGAACCGTTCAAGATTCATTGTATACAATTAATTGCAATTAAAATTTCGCATCGTTCAAGATTCAATGTATGCAATTAATCGCAATTAAAGTTTTCGTGATTTCGAACCGTTCAAGATTCAATGTATGCAATTAATCGCAATTAAAATTTCGGACCGTTCAAGATTCAATGTATGTAATTAATCGAAATTAAAATTTCGCTGATTTTTAAGAGACACTTGACGCGGAGCCGGCAAACGAAGATATCAGGCGGTACGGGCGACTAACAGTCTCAGTGGTAGAGTCATCTCTATCTCCGGCGAGATATCGCCGGTGGACATCGAAGCCATATATGTTGAAGAACAGACGCTTGACACGGATCTGACGACCAAATGTAGCATGCGGTACGGGCATCTACAATTATTTGTGAATTTGCCCAAAAGTATTTTATGGTTCAAAATTTTCAGCCTTCCGTTTACTTTTTCAAATTTTAGACTTAAAATTTTATTTAAAAATAGTGTTTCAAAATATTACAAATAATCTGTATAAATTTCATCGAATATTAGTTTGTTAATTATACATGTTTAATAAGTCACCCGCGCGATGCGCGGAAAACGCACCTAGTAATAATTAATTTTGCTTCAATCTGGCCCACGTATTCGGGGACCTCTCCATCCCTAGGCCAATGCTTTTGTCCGGAGGGGCCAACATAACGAGGACCTTCGTAGTCGCTAAGGTTGGCTAAGGTTACGGCTTTTACAAAGCCGACACTGGATAATTTATTATTTTTAGGGGATCCAGGGAAAGAAGGGATAAACCCTTGAGAGTTGAGACCTACCTTGAGGAAGCTGAGCGGCCATGGGAGTCTGAGAAAGGGATCGAAGAAAAGAAGCTTCTCGAATCGGATCGGAAGGACTAGCAGTGGCGATACCAACAAGGATTCTCTCTTCAAGAGCGCAGGGACGAGGCGAATTAGAGTTAATGAAGAAAGCACTATATTGATTCGCCAGGATGACTAAAAACGAGAGCAGGAAGTAAAAAAATGAAGGGTAAATTGTGGTATTTATACTAAAAGGTATTGACCTCTGAACTTCCCAAGGAAGTTTTCCCGAGGTCAGGCATTCAATAGGTCATTCCCTGACAACATGACCGTTGCCTTGCACCTTTCAAGGGCTTATCGAGGTGACTCTCCAACTTCTCCCAGACCGACGGTCAGGAAAGCCATAGGGACTAGCATCTCGCCTCGACTAAAGGTATCCTCTTTTAGCCTATCCAACCGAGGTTAAGTGAACTAATACAGACGGAAACTCGCTCGACCATGTTCAAAAATTATACTCGACTCAAGACCTCCTCTTCATAAATGAAGTTGACGACTTAAGTCTCGGGGGCAAGTGTTGGGTTACGATTAAACGATAAAGACTAGAGCCAAGTATGTTTATTGGCGAGATTGACGAATCGACTACCAACCTTGTTTGGAATAGTGAAACAAAGGTAAAAGGTCGACTATCATCTTTTGAGGAAGTCGACTTTCAGAACATGATTAATAAAGATAGAAGCGACCAAGCTACTGGACCTCTATTTTAAAGAGTAAGTCGAGTCGACCATTAAAAGCTCCTTCAGAAGCAAACCTTCCTCCTAAGGAAAGGTACATGCGGACCTGCTTCCACCGCCCTAGAAGTAAACCTTCCTCCTAAGGAAATGTACAGGTGGCGACCTGCTTCCACCGCCCCAGGAGTAAACCTTCCTCCTATGGAAAGGTATAGGTGACGACCTGCTTCCACTGTTGAAGGAAGAAACCTCCTTGACTAAGGAAGGATGAGCTGGCGACCTGCTTGTCACCTACTTAAGCCGACTCTGGACAAAACCCTCCTTAGAAGGTAACCGCCCCCACGAAGTCGGTAACATTTTCCCTATAAATAGGGAATCACTTTCATTATCTGATGAAAGTTCTAAGATCTATCAATTATTCTATATTATTCTCTCGATATCCATTACTGACTTAAGCTTCGGAGTGGAATTAGGGGCCATCCCCACCTCTTTTCAGGTCCTCGCCTAGCACAGAGCCACCAAAGGAAACTAAGTGTCCACGCGACCAAGAAAGATACCTGAGTGAGCTAGCTCCCTGCGAGACTTAGAAGTCCACTACTCGAAGTTCCAAGGCCACGTCATTTTGATCCCAACACCTGTAGTATCAAGTTCACACATGCCCCTCTTGGTTGCTACCAAGGTATTGCTTTATTTTGAGATGTTATCTATGTTTGATGAAGACCATTTGCTTGTCGATGCCTTGATATATCATTGTTTGCAAGACACTACTTGCGCTGTGTTGACGCGTTTTGTGACCGCGTATCTGATGCCTAGAAATAGTGTTGTTGGCAAGACGCTACTTGCTAATTTGGTGCGTTTTAACCACATACCCGATGCCTTGCGGTAGTGTTATGACAAGACGTTACTTGCATAATTTGGTACGTTTTAAGCCGCTTACTCAATGCCTTGAGATAGCGTTGTGGAGAGAAGCAACTCGCGATTGCACTTTTCCGCTTTACTTGATGACTCAAGATAGCATTGAGGCAAGATGTTACTTGCTCGGTTTGGTATGTTTTAAGCCGCTTACTCGATGCCTCGAGATAGCGTTGTGGCAAGATGCTACTTGCAATCCTAACCTGCTACTACAACTGTTAGTGCGTTTTCCACCTATGACGTCCTAAGACAAGGCGTTGTGGCAAGACGTTACTTTCTTGGTTTGGTACGTTTTATTTTGCATGCCCGATGCCTCGGAGTAGCGTTATGGCAAGGTGCTACTTGCAAATGCATTTTTCCGCCCTTGGTAGTCCAAGGTATGGCGTTGGTGCAAGACGCTACTTGCGGTAGTGCAATGCGTTTTTTGATTGTATGACCGTTACTTGGCTTGTCCGAAGTAAGGTCGCGACGGTATCGACTCCGCCGTAGTTGTGTATCTGTTACTTGATTTTCTCAAGCTTACGTTTTGGCGAGGCGCGAATCGCATGGTATTCAGCGTTTTGGGGCATGTAGGCATCACTCCGTTATTGCAGGGTTTGCCTCTTCATCAGTATAGCCAGCGGTCGCGGAAACATAACTATCTGTGGTAGTGTCACTGCTACTCAAAGAGACTGGACATAGTGATATTCGAAATATCTCCTCAGAGTTAGCTCCCGAGGACTGGAGGCAATCACATCACATAAGTGGCTGTGCCGCCGTAGAATCTGAGATGATACCTTGTTTTCACTTTCCAGATACCTAGGGCTATCATATCATCATGACCTTAGCGATAAGGTATTGTGCTTGTGATATTGGTTTCTGCCAGTCATGCCACTTTGAATCAGTACCCTAAGGTACATCGACCGTGAAATTGGTGTTGGTTCCAACCACGACGCATTAAGTTGTTCCCTAAGGCACAGCTATCATGGAATTGGTAGTAAGTCCATCCATGATGCTTTGAATAACAGTGTTGGGTGCTCAGCCCCGAACAACTTGGAGATTGTATATAACCTTGATGGACGCACGCGCTGTTGTATAGATATCACTACTTGGTGTTTTTCCATAGTAGAGTGTATAAGAGATATAATCTAATCTTCTCTTTATATAGTCGTCGTAAATCAGAGGTCACTTGATGGTCTTTCTCATCTTCATAAGGTTACCACTACTTGCTGATTTTACCAAAGTAGGGTATGAGTTGCGCTAATAGGTCGCGTTCGACCATTAGATAATTGTTGTAGGTCAGAGGTCGTTGTAAGACTTGCCCGTACTTGGTGTTGTTCCTGAAGTAGGACGTGTGTTGTAACCTGCAAATCTTTTGCAAATTCTTTGACATGAATCAATATGTTAGCTAAAATATACTATGTGATTATGCATCTTTATGTAAGACTATCTTGCCCACTATATTGTCCATTTGGACTAGTTTATCAATGTGACCGGGCTGAACTATTCGATCTCCGTACTGTGTTTGATTAGTTCATTCCATTCTTATTGAATTCAATTAGACGAGATCAGACTATGCAAACTGGATCCTTGATTCGCGTAGTCTGTTCTATTCGCATTGCTTTTTCTCATAGGGGTGTTATCCCTTACCTGGGCTTTCCTGTGGAAAAGTGCTTGTTACCTGGATATATTCCAAGTTTGGAGGTCACCTTTTTAAGAGAGGTTCTTGTTGTTGCCAACTTTGGGCGGATCATACGAAGGGTTCCTGTTGTTGTTCCCTCTTTGTGCCTTCTTTTTAGAAAGTGTAGTGTCATGGGAATATGTGTCCAAGCAGTGTCGTATACTCATCATCTTTATCTACTTCTCGGTGGAGTGCCGAGCATTTGTTCATGTGGTGCCCCCCTAATTGCTCGGTAGTCACACCGTGCTTTCGTGCCCTATGGATGATAATTCACTTTGGATTTCCTTGTTCGGTGCCCTTCGTGTCTTGGACTCCCTATTCATATGTTTGCTCGATTGCACTTTCTTTCTTGAGCACGATAGGTGTCTCTTGCGGCACCTTTCCTTTATCTATACTTGTTTGTACTGATCACGATCACGTTTCTGAGTAAACCCTTTTTGGATGTACCCTTGAGGGGCCACGAGGTTGGGGGGGGGGGGGGGGGGGTAGTGGAGACTTCTCCTCTTTCATCATTGGGTTCCGTTTCTTCAATTGACTCATTGTAAAAGTCAGTTTAGCGTAGTACCACCAGCTTTGTGCTATTCATATTCACTTCAAGATTGTTGTTGAGATCTCTTGATCGGTGTCATCTCTCATATATATTCTTCTACTATGCGAGTAGAATGTTGATTTTTATGTGTCGCTGCCTTCCCCTCTTGATATGAGAGTTGACATGTTGTAGTTGTTTTTTCCACATATGTGTGTCCGACGTTTTAAACATTTCTCTTATTGAGACAAGTAGCGGTGTTCACTCTTGAGGAGGGCTTGTAACTTGCTTTCCCTCTTTTTCCTTTAGCCGGTGATACTTGTCGAGATCAATACGTCTCAACTTTTCCTTAGAGAATTCTCCAAGGCTCTGGAGGGGTGTCGTTTACTGCGATCCTCCTTTTGTTATGAAGAGGGGGTTGCCCCGTAGTAGTCATGTATTGTCGCTCGGCAATCTCCAGGGTTGTACTCATGTTGTGTATGCACACAATGATAAGTGATGTTGGAGCGATGGGGTTGTCCCTCTTCTTCCTTTGTAATAGTTGTCATTCACTCAATGCTAGTTGCATAACGTCAATGGCAGGATTTTCTATCGGCGCCTGCTCTGTTAGGACTTATATCCTTGGTTTCCTTTCTTCCTTGTGAGATGGCGAATGAATGTTCATAACCACCCAAATGCGTCATACTTGGTGGAGGTGTGCGCCTAACACGAGGGCACAATCTTGAATCTTCATGTACCTATCTTGATAAAAATGTCATTCATTATATATAATGCGGAGTCCAGGGATCTCCGTTTAGGATCACATTTTGAAAAATAGAAACGCGATCATCTACTAGGTGGACTCTCCGCATATGGAGTTCATATTTGCAAGGATAAATGCAAGGATACTCATAAGGATACGTCTTCAATCCTTGTACCAGCCTTATTGGTAGCGTTATTGTCCCCCCTTGGGTATGTTGATGTTTCACGAAAGCTTACCAGTGGGAGGTCCCCGTTATTAGGTATGCCGGACTCTTTCCTAGTATCATCAATAGCTGGACATGGAGGATGTCTGCTGAACTCCCTCCATACACTATAATTCTCTTCTCATTAAAGCTAGCGATTCCCGCTGTTATGACTAGGACATCGTTGTGTGGAAACACTATGTGTTCCATACATCTTTTTGAGAGCTGGATGATCATGTCGTTCTTCTTGACTTGTTAGGCTTGGGGCCCTTTAGAGTCCTTAATGGAAGTGTATTCCATTACCTAAGATGAGTTTACCAGGTGCAGTCGCACCTCCTGACTATTTTGTGAAATCTTATAGATCAACTGGAGGCGTTTGCCCCTGAGGGTGGGCGTTGTCCATGTTATATGGTTTCCCCATTTTTGTGGAGAGGTATGCTCGTGGCCGCCCCCTCTTATGCTAATAGGTAATCTCTTTGTGTCGCGGGTAAGGCACATTGTCACTTGGATGGTGTCCCCCTTGCACGTCAATGCGAGATGGTGTCTTCTTGCGAACTTGGCGCTAAGATATCATTTTTGGAAGTGAACCTTCCATTTTAGTGATCTTTTACCGGAGTCTTGACCTTATAGGTGCCCTTTGAGAATGAGCAATATGTTCCTCATGCGTTCCTTTGAGGAGTGCTAAACAAACGGTAGTGCCGATCAGACATGTTTGAACAATACAGTTTTTCGGCGGCGATGTTTTGATCGGTGGCGATGCTTTTGTTCGTCAGTGACGTGTAGCCGCGGCGATGACTCTCTTGGTCAGCGGCGGCGTTTTTAATGGACTCTTCTAGTAGTCAACCTGTGTGTATATATATTACGGAGCCCGAAGAAATCCGACAGGGTTATTCTTGGAAAACAAGATAATATGAAGTATCAAATATCTACCATTTCAGGGAGTTGAATTTTTCTGCAGTTAAATTGAATGAGGGGATACATGAAGGATACGGGTGTGGGGTTTTAATATCCCCTGCTTCCTTGGTAATGTAACTGTCCTCCTCAATTAGATTGTGCGTATTCCTTCCACTTGAGTAATATAAGGTCGCATCATTGCCAAGGTGGACTAGGTGGAGGTATATCCCCCGTACACGCTATGTGTGATCTCATTCCACGCGCCTGTTCATAAGTCTCCCCGGTGTAGTAGTGATGTAGTAACATAGTGTGGCACTCCATGAGTTCCACACTCAAAGCCTTGTCTTTCAAACTGCCCCCTGCTGCAGGGTGCTGAAAATTATGTTGTGGGGTTGGCATTGTATGTTGTCTTTTACTGTCATACACGGGCGGCTGTCCATGTGCTCGAGGTGTTGGTACATGTCCTGGGAGAGGTGTACCAAGGGTTGTCTTGCACGAGGGGTTGGAACATGTTGCGCTGCATCATGAGTAGGCGGTTGCCTTATCGAGTTGTCGGGATGATGTCCCTCACTTTGAGCTCTCCTTAGAATGTCCCTTGGTGGAGCTTGGTCAGTCGGAGCCACTGGTGGTGGTCCGTATCTTCTAGCTCTCATTGCCTCACGGTATGCTTATCAATTTATCTATGGCTGACATGAATCCTTTTGTTACTGGAGGTTCACCTTGGGAGAACATCGGTTGTCCTGATGCGGCGTATGCATGCCTATTGAACATTGGCATATTATTTGATGGGATTGTGTTGCAAGGAATCCCGAATGGTTGATCTTGTGGCGGCATGCCATAAAGAAAATCTTGAGGAGGTTCTTATGGTAGGTCCTCCTAGAATGCGAGGTAGCACTAGTCGCAATACTCTTACTCGGATTGCGTCGTATCGGCGGCGTAGATGCATCAGACGATTCTTCTTGCGGTACTGGCACCAGAGGTACCTGCTGAGCATTAGGAACTGGCGGTTCCTGTTGCGGCTCTTAAACGGGTGGTATCTCTTCAGGAGCAGGCATTTGTGACACTTATGAAGGGCTGGTATATGTGGTTCTACTACCGGCCTCACTACCCTTGGTACCTTGTTACTTGGACGACGTGGTGTCTCGAATCCTCGGGAGGAGGTTCGTTTCCTATATATCCACTTGCTGTCATTGCTCACCTCCTGCACTGAATCCTCCGTGCATGAAAATCGCGTTAGGCGTTTGGGTATCTTATTAACGACTTTTTGTTCAAATCACGCAGACGGCGCCAATGATGGAACAATCTCGTCCGGGGTCTGATCTTGGCGGCCTTGCGTCGAGTCACGTTCCTCTAATCTTCGTGTTATGGTCAATCCAACTCTATGCCTGGCGGACCTGCACAAAGGGAAATGCCAGAGAGGGGGGTGCCTTTGGCGAACCCTCTCTGATGCCTAAGTCAAACAATAATTCTAGAGAGATAAAATGTAGAGAGAAGTCATAGCTCCGGTGTCTCAATCCAAGATTAAGTTGGAAATGTAGGATCTAGACCCCTATTTATAGAGTTTTGGATCCAGGCACCGGAGGGGCCCACATTTTGAGTGGGGCCCGCACAGAGATTAAGAGAGTGGTCAGGTATACGCATCTCGCGCCGGCCCCATTGTCACCGGACATGTTCGGTTGCTGGGCAACCGGACGAATCCGGTACAACCGAACAAGCTCGTCCGGTTGCTCCGGAATTGTCCGTAGCAACTGGAATAGCGCGTACCCTTGGAAATAAAATGACTTACCTCGAGAAGCCTTAGTGAGGTCCAATCAGGTGTATTTCCATCAGGAAATGTTAGTTTTTCAAATCGAACTCTTCAAATCAGACCACGCAGCAAACGGGGTAGGGTGATACATGATACTATTCGCAACATCACGAGCAACAGATTTAAGAATCCAACCAAAGACAACAGCATCACATCTATCCGCAAATCAAACAGAGACGGATCGAACTTATCCTTAGTGTGAATTCAATTAACAAAACCTAATTTGTTTTTCCCGTTCAAGGCAATGAACATAGATCTACTCCACATAGCATAATCATCACAACCAACCAATTTGCTTGAAGCGAAACTTAAACCGGCATGATCAGATGTGTGAAGGTATAAAGGATGATGTGCATGTACCTCGGGAAAATCATTGATACCAATAACCTGTTTATCGCTGCCTGAAAAGATGACCTATTTACCACAATCTGGATCCTTCAAAGTATCATCAACCATCGCAGAGAAGATATGGGAAGAAGATCAAGACAGACGATCTTCAACCGAGAAGACGCGAAGGTAATCAAATCCGGGAAACGAATTGCAAAGACGAATCACTCGAAGGAACTGAATAAGGAAGGATCGCAGCAACAATAGTCAGCAAGAGAAGCACAATCAAAGGTAGGATCGAAAAACTGAAGCGCGGGACGCTTCATTCTTGCTTTGATACCATAATAATTCCGGTGAAGCAAACCCTAGTTTGATGTATGCAAGGAAGAAGAAAGATTTCTGAGAGGAGAGAAACAGACATAGCAATTGCGAGATCACTGATGCAGGTTTCTTCACATGGCTGCTTTTTACCCTAATAACACTAATAAGGGGAACCCTATCTAGGAAATGTTAGGTTCAACCCTGAGTTTACAAGTGAAGGAAGTTTAGTCTCAGAGAAAGTAAAACCCAATAAACAACAAAAACAATAAGTCCACAACAAAACCAGAAATATTTATTGATTTGCCCTCCTTAAAAGAGAAATATTGAAAAATGCCCACTAAAAGTGAGCATTTATAAATATGCCCCCAGCAGCCTTTGACATATTCGTCGGGCCAACCCGGTGAACCGAAAAAAGAAAAGAAAAACTGTTTTTTTTCCAGTTCGCCTGGTTTAAGGTAACCCGGCGAATAAAATAAATCGTTTTTTTTAATAGTAAAGTTGTAAAAATAATATTATTTTTTTTCTAAAACCCTATTGGAAATGGTGAATCCTAGAGGACAAATGTAGTGCCATTATGTTTTGTAGTTTTTGTTTATTATAAAAACAATTGAACTACAAGCTGTCCACAAAAGTAAACAAGGACTTGTAAATAGCAAATTGGAGTTTTGACCAAACTAAGCATATTTGAACAACCAAATATACTTATATGCCAAGTAAAAAACTATTTACAAATCTAGGTCTGGCCAGGTTGGCCCGTCCAGGCGTACTGTACGCCTAGTTTAAGGCAAACCCGACGAATACAAAAACTTCGTTTTTTTTATAGTAAAGTTGTAAACATAATTTTTTTTTCCTAAAACCCTATTGGAAATGGTGAATCATAGAGGACAAATGTAGTGCCATTAGGTTTTGTAGTTTTTGTTTCTAAAACCCTATTGGACATGGTGAACCCTAGAGAGCAAATGTACATTTGCCCTCTAGGGTTCACCATGTCCAATAGGATTTTAGAAAAAAATAGTTCACCATGTTCAATAGGATAAAATTACAAAATGTACTGACATTAGTTTTGTAAAATTTTTTTCTAAAAACCTATTGGACATGGTGAACATTAGAGGGAAAATGTCAATTTTCCCTCTAATGTTCACCATGTCCAATAGTGCCTTTATTGGACATGGTGAACCCTAGAGGGCAAATGTCAATTTGCTTTCTAGGGTTCACCATGTCCAATAGGGTTTTAGAAAAAGAAAATTACAAAACCTAATAGCACTACATTTGTCATCTAGGATTCACCATTTCCAATATGGTTTTAGAAAAAAAAAATTATGTTTACACCTTTATTATTCAAAAAATAAAAATTTATTCGCCCCGTTGCCTTAAAACAGGCGAACTGGAAAAAAAAAAAAAAAAAAAAATTTACCCGGTTCACCGGGTTGGCCCGATCCGGCGTATAGTACGCCGGAACGGGCCAACACAGCCAGACCTAGATTTGTAAATGGTTTTTTACTTGGCCTATAATTATATTTGGTTGTTTAAATATGCTTAGTTTGGTCAAAACTCCAAATTGCTATTTACAAGTCATTGTTTACTTTTGTGGACAATTTGTAAAACAATTGTTTTAATAATATAAATAAATAAACTTTTTAAACAAGAAAAAATATTTATTTTTCGATTTAAAATAAAAGCATAAAAAAACGAATTAAAAAAAGTTGTTGTGGTTGAAAAAGGCTGCACACAGCAGCCTTTATTTGACTCAGCTCTCCCGCTGTGGACATTTGCGATAAAGATATGTCCCGTAAATGTCCACATCGGGAAAGATGCTGATTTTTAGTTGGTATTTTTCAATATCGGTCTTCTGGAGAGGGTAAATCAATAAATTTTCCACAAAACCAAATACAAGAGAAAGATTCCTAAAATATCCAACACAGCTTGAACCACTTTAACAAACTTCACAAAATATTTAAAATTGGGAATAATACAAGGTAGGTCATTAGAAAAAAAAAATAGTTAATCATGTTCAATAGGGTTTTAGAAAAAAAAATTACAATACGTACTGACATTAGTTTTGTAACTTTTTTTTTCTAAAAACCTATTAGACATGGTGAACCCAAGAGGGCAAATGTCAATTTTCTCTTTAAGGTGCACTATGTGCAATAGTGCCCCTATTGGACATGGTGAACCCTAGAGGGCAAATGTACATTTGCTCTCTAGGGTTCACCATGTTTAATAGGGTTTTAGAAAAGGAAAAAAAATTACAAAACCTAATGACACTAAATTTATCATCTAGGATTCACCATTTCCTACAGGGTTTTAGAAAAAAAATTATGTT
Organism: Clarkia xantiana subsp. parviflora; assembly: GCA_036873135.1. Taxonomy (NCBI): domain Eukaryota; kingdom Viridiplantae; phylum Streptophyta; class Magnoliopsida; order Myrtales; family Onagraceae; genus Clarkia; species Clarkia xantiana. Next base: position 8,026,366 of record JAPTYO010000012.1, on the reverse strand, counting down.
TACAACTTTATTATTCAAAAAATAAAAATGTATTCGCCCCGTTGTCTTAAACCAGGCGAACTGGAATTTTTTTTTTTTCGTACAGTACGCCGGGACGAGCCAACCCAGCCAGGCCTAGATTTGTAAATGGTTTTTTACTTGGCCTATAATTAATTTTGGTTGTTTAAATATGCTTTGTTTGGTCAAAACTCCAATTTGCTATTTACAAATCCTTGTTTACTTTGGTGGACAATTTGTAGTTCAGTTGTTTTAATAATATAAATAAATAAATTTTTTTAAACAAGAAAAAAAATTTATTTTTCGATTTAATTTAAAGCACAAAAAAACGAATTTTTTTTTAACAGCTACAACAGCAGCCTTTTTGCAGCTGTTGTAGTTGAAAAATGCTACACACAGCTGCCTTTATTTGACTCAACTCTCCTGCAGTGGACATTTGCGGTAAAGATATGTCCCACAAATGTCCACAGCGGGAAGGATGCCTACTTTTAGTGAGCATTTTTCAATATTGGTCTTCTGGAGAGGGTAAATTAATAAAACTTTCACAAAACCAAATATAAGAGAAAGATCCCTGAAAAATCCAACACAGCTTGTGCTTGAACCACTTTAACAAACTTCACTAAATATTTAAAACTGGGAATAATACAAGGTAGGTCATTAGAAAAAAAATAGTTCACCATGTTCAATAGGGTCTTAGAAAAAAAAATTACAAAACGTACTGACATTAGTTTTGTAACTTTTTTTTTTTCTTTCTAAAAACCTATTGGACATGGTGAACCCAAGAGGGCAAATGTCGATTTTCCCTCTAGGGTTCACCATGTCCAATAGTGCCCCTATTGGACATGGTGAACCCTAGAAGGCAAATGTACATTTGCTCTCTAGGGGTTCAACATGTTCAATAGGGTTTTAGAAAGAAAAAAAAAAATACTAAACCTAATGGTACTACATTAGTTATCTAGGATTCACCATTTCCAATTGGGTTTTAGAAAAAAAAATTATGTTTACAACTTTATTATTAAAAAAATTTATTCGCCTCGTTGCCTTAAACCTGGAGAACTGGAAAAAAATATTCTTTTTTTTTTCCTGGTTCACCGGGTTGGCCCGACCCGGTGTACAATACGCCGGAACAAGCCAACTCAACCAGGCCTAGATTTCTAAATGGTTTTTAACTTGGCCTCTAATTATATTTTGTTGTTTAAATATGCTTAGTTTTGTAAAAACTCCAATTTGCTATTTACAAGTCCTTGTTTACTTTTGTGGACAATTTGTAGTTCAATTGTTTTAATAATATAAATAAATAAAATTTTTTAAACAAGAAAAAATATTTATTTTTCGATTTTAAGTAAAAGCATAAAAAAAGCGATATTTTTTTTTGAACAGCTGCAACAGCAGCCTTTTTGCAGCTGTTGTAGTTGAAAAATGCTACACACAGCGGCCTTTATTTGACTCAACTCTCCCGCTGTAGACATTTGCGGTAAAGATATGTCTCGCAAATGTACACGGCGGGAAGGATGTCCACTTTTAGTGGGCATTTTTCAATATTGGTCTTCTGGAGAGGGTAAATTAATAAAATTTTCACAAAACCAAATACAAGAGAAAGATCCTTAAAAAATCCAACACAACTTGAACCACTTTAACAAACTTCACTAAATATTTAAAATTGGGAATAATACAAGGTAGGTCATTAGAAAAAAAAAATAGTTCACCATGTTCAATAGGGTTTTAGAAGAAAAAAAATTACAAAACATACTGACATTAGTTTTGTAGCTTTTTTTTTTTTTTTTTCTAAAAACCTATTGGACATAGTGAACCTAAGAGGGCAAATGTCAATTTACCCTCTAAGGTTCACCATGTCCAATAGTCCCCCTATTGGACATGGTGAACCCTAGAGGGCAAATGTACATTAGCTCTCTAGGGTTCACCATGTTCAATAGGGTTTTAGAAAATAAATTACAAAACCTAATGGTACTACATTTGTCATTTAGGATTCACCATTTCCAATAGGGTTTTAGAAAAAAAAATTATGTTTACAACTTTATTATTCAAAAATAAAAATTTATTCGGCCCGTTGCCTTAAACCAGGCGAACTGGAAAAAAAAAGATTCTTTTTTTTTTTCCGGTTCACCGGGTTGGCCCGACTCGGCGTACAGTACGCCGGGACGGGCCAACCAAGCCAGGCCTAGATTTTTAAATGGTTTCTTACTTGGCTTATAATTATATTTGGTTGTTTAAATATGCTTAGTTTGGTCAAAACTCCAAGTTGCTATTTACAAGTCCTTGTTTACTTTTGTGGACAATTTGTAGTTCAATTGTTTTAATAATATAAATAAATAAATTTTTTAAACAAGAAAAAATATTTATTTTTCGATTTAAAATAAAAGCATAAAAAAACAAATAAAAAAAACGTATTTTTTTTAGTAGCTGCAACAACAGCCTTTTTGCAGCTGTTGTAGTTGAAAAATGCTACACATAACAGCCTTTATTTGACTCAACTCTCCCGATGTGGACATTTGCGGTAAAGATATGTCCCGCAAATGTCCGCAGTGTGAAGGATGCGCACTTTTAGTGGTCATTTTTCAATATTGGTCTTCTGGAGAGGGTAAATTAATAAAATTTTCAAAAAACCAAATACAAGAGAAAGATCCCTAAAAAATCCAACATATCTTGAACCACTTTAACAAATTCACTAAATATTTAAAATTGGGAATAATACAAGGTAGGTTATTAGAAAAAAAATAGTTCACCATGTTCAATAGAGTTGTAGAAAAAAAAATTACAAAACGTACTGACATTAGTTTTGTAACTTTTTTTTTTCTTTCTAGAAACTTATTGGACATGGTGAACCCAATAGGGCATATGTCAATTTTCTCTCTAGGGTTCACCATGTTCAATAGGGTTTTAGAAAAAAAAAATTACAAAACCTAATGGTACTACATTTGTCATCTAGGATTCACAATTTCCAATAGGGTTTTAGAAAAAAAAATGTTTACAACTTTATTATTTAAAAAATAAAAATTTATTCGCCCCGTTGCCTTATACCAGGCGAACTTGAAAAAAAAAGATTCTTTTTTTTTCCCGGTTCACCGGGTTGGCCCGACCAGGCGTACAGTACGCCGGGACGGGCCAACCCAGCCAGGCCTAGATTTGTAAATGGTTTTTTTACTTGGCCTATAATTATATTTGGTTGTTTAAATATGCTTAATTTGGTCAAAACTCCAATTTGCTATTTACAAGTACTATTTACTTTTGTGGACAATTTGTAGTTCAATTGTTTTAATAATATAAATAAATAAACTTTTTTTTAAAAAAAATTATTTATTTTTCGATTTAAAATAAAAGCATAAAAAAACGAATTAAAAAAAATGATTTGTTTTTAACAGCTGCAACAGCAAACTTTTTACAGTTGTTGTAGTTGAAAAATGCTACACACTGCAGCCTTTATTTGACTCAACTCTCCCGCTATAGACATTTTCGGTAAAGATATGTCCCGAAAATGTCCACAGAGGGATATCCACAGAGGGAAGGATGCCCACTTTTAGTGGGCATTTTTTAATATTGGTCTTCTGAAGATGGTAAATTAATAAATTTTTGGGTTAAGAACCTATGAAAGGTCTGAACTATCACCCATGTTAACTGGAGAGGTCTGAAATTTAAAAAGTTAATAACGGAGGTCTGAAATTTCAGTTTTGTTGATAACAGCGGTCTCCGTTAGTTTTTTCCGTTAAAACTAACGGAAGTTGGTCACATGCTTGGCATGTGACCGGAAATAAAATAAATTTCTAAAATTATCCTTCTATCAAGTGTGCCCCTCACATTCTTGAAGTGAAAAGACCAAAATGCCCTTGAAGCCACCACGGCTCCACCAACCGTACTCCGGCGACCACCAACCGTACTCCGGCGACCACCACCGTACTCCGGCGACCACCAACCGTACTCCGGCGACCACCACCGTACTCCGGCGACCACCAACATACTCCGGCGACCACCACCAAGGCTCCGATTGTGCCCAAATCGGAGCCACCGGCCCCGATTGGGCTCCGATCGGAGCTCTGTGGCTCCGGCCGGGGCAATAGAGCTCCATATCGGAGCTCTGTGGCTCCGACCAGAGCCACAAAGCTTCGATCGGAGTTTTTTTGCTGAAGTGGTGGCCGGAGTCGGGTCGCCGGAGCCGAGGTGGTGGTCGTCGGAGTCGGGTGGTGGTGGCCGGAGTCGGGTGGTGGTGGCCGGAGTCGGGTGGTGGTGGCCGGAGTCGGGTGGTGGTGGCCGTAGTCGGGTGGCGGTGGCCGGAGTTGGGTAGTTTTAATTTGACTTTAGGGGTAAAATTGTCATTTCACATTTCCTTAAATAAGATATTAAATAAAACAAAATATTAAAGGGGTAAAAATGTCATTTCACACAATTCTGTTAAATTTAACCCTAAAAATGGACGGAAAACCTCAAATCAACAAAATTGAAATTTCAGACCTCCGTTATTAACTTTTTAAATTTTAGACTTCTCCCGTTAACATGGGTGATAGTTCAGACCTTTCATAGGTTCTTAACCCTAAATTTTTCACAAAATTAAATACAAGAAAAAGATCCTTAAAAAATCCAACACAGCTTAAACTACTTTAACAAACTTCACTAAATATTTAAAATTGGAAATAATATGAGGTAGGTCATCAGATAAACGTGGAGTCCACCAAAATGGGCTAAGATTCTACCATATACAACTAATATTAATTTTAAATTATTAATTATTATTATCATCAAATTTACCATTTATATATAGTTGGGAAATTTGACTCCACCGGCCTATTATATTCGTTTTCAAGTCTCACCCAAACGCAACAAACTAGCTTTTAAGTCAAAATGTCCAAACGAGTATACAGTTGTATGTTACCAATATTCAAAGAGTTGAATTATTGAATGCTTTTTAATATAAAATAATTTAAATTTGAACATGAAAAATTTAAATGAGAACCAACCTTGTTATAGTAAAATATTATTGAACATAAATGTATTGGATATAAATGTTGTAGATAGGATCATTATTATATTATATTATATACATATTATTTTTCGTCAATAGATAGACTTATTTTTCAATAAAATAGGAAAATATTACCACATATAATAATTCAGTCAACAATAGTTCTGAATTATAAGAGGAATATCCACAATGGTATTACGTAATTACGTAATGATTATATAAACGTAGGTCCTATATGTTTATTTATGTAAAGTGAAAAAAATAATATACAGTTGATTTACATAGCAGTCCTTAAAAATGAGACCCACACGTAAATTTATGTTTTTACATAAAACATTCCTTATATAAGGAATGATTTATGTTTACGTAAAATTAATTGTCCTAGTTTTTTTTTTCCAAACACAGTCGTTCCATTCTATATATATATATATATATATATAACATAGCAGATATATAACAAATATAAAAAAAAAAAAAATGTATATCCTAGCAAAATATATAATACCATTGCTACAACCGCGAATCTTCTTAAATAATCAATTATATACTATGAAGTAATAGTTAAACGCTTTAACTTTTAATTAATTAGAATTAGATATTAGAGATTTATAATTTAAAATTTATTAAATCATATGAGAAAATATTCACTATCAAGACTTATAGATAGTTTATCAACACTGCACAGATTTGATTATTCTAAAAATAGAATAAACATGGTACACGACATCCATTATTAAAAAAAATATCTTAAATGATCATTTTGTAAGAAGAAAAATTAATATCACATAGTTTCCACTAAATAATAATAATAATTAATAACTTCACAAAAATACATATTTTCTTTAAAAAAAAAACTTAAAAAAAATACAAATGCGCGAATATACCGCGGGAATCAATGTATTCAGTCGTGGTCCGAACCGTCGGATCCACTGTTAATTTGGATCAACGATCAAGGATGAAAGTTTGACTGGCGTACGGAAGAAGGGTTAAGGGGTCAAAGTTTGACCAGAGAAAATGAAAAATCAAAGCAACTACTACGGGGAGATATAGATTTGATTTCTGTGTATGAAGAGAAGAGAGAGAAGGCTGCTGGTTAGATAGATTGTCTTTCTCTACTCCTTCCTTCCTTGTTTGTGGAGGAAGAAGGATTGATTGTGTGCAGTTTCTTCTGTTTTGCCTTTTTTTGGTTCGAATTCTTCTCTTCCTCCAGATAATTAGGTTGGTTCAATTTGGGACACCGTTAAACCATGAATATGATGCGTCGGATCAAGAGCATTGCATCCGGTCGTACCTCCATTTCATCCGATCTTGTAAGCCCCCTTTTATATCATTTTCTATTTCTTCGTTTGATTTTCCTTTCAAGGCGTCGTCGATTCAAGGTGAAACTTGATTGCGTTTTTCTGATTACTTTCTAGCTCAAAATTTGATTGATTTTGGTAATCCCCAATCTGCTTTCAGCTGGGCAGTTTTTGGGTTAGGGTATAATTGATGATTTCTTTTTCTGTGAATTTCCCGCCAATTTGATGTCTTTCTTATTTCGTTATGGATGTGGCTGATTTGCTTTCCGTCCCTTAGCTGGTGGCGATTTGCAAAATTGAGCATGGTTTCTGTGATTGAAGATTCTGTGTTGAAATGTGCATGTATGTTAATTTGAGTTTAGACAATTGAACGGTTAGGTTAGGTTGCAAGGCAAGGCAAGGCAAGGAAACTTCTTTTTGTGAATTGAAGTTTGCTGAACTTCTTTTTGGAATTTCTGAGATGATAATTCCTAAAGTTTGCTTTTTGTGATAATATTATTTCTTTTGTGATATTAGAGTGGAGAATCTGGCATAAGGAGGGTGATTGATCAGGATGTGGACACAACAAGAAGTAACGGAGAATCCCAATTAGATGTGAGAGGTACTACTGGTCTAGAGCAGCATATGGCTTCAACAACATTGGACAGTTGCGCTAGCACATCCGATGCTGCATCCAATGCCAGACATGGAAATGATATTACCCATCGTGGAACAGATGTTACAAGAGCCAAACATGAAAAAACCTTGTCCTTTGATGAAAAGGTATGAATAATGTCTAGTTTATTGCCTCATGGACCATCATACAAACACAAGTGCACGATGATGATCCTTATCTTGGGGAAATAACCGTGGGTTGATTTTAGGCAAAAAATGTGGTTGTGGAGTCGAGACACGAGGAGCTGCCTGCTGATAAATCTAATTGATTATTGCAAACTGCAGGATACAGAACCAACTATTGTCCATGGAAATGGAACTGAAGCAGGCCAGGTTATTGCTACTACAATAGGTGGCCGAGATGGACATCCCAAGCAGGTAGAACAATTTCTGAAGCATGTTGGATTTTTGAGTGGGTCAAAATATTTCTGCTGGATGAGGACTTCTCTTTGAACCAATATTTATAACTACCATCATCTACCTTGTTTCTGTGTATCAACCGATGAAGGACATCAATTTCTTTACAGTACTTTTGTCATCACATACCTTGTTCTTGCATGTGATCCTTAGGCTTCTGATTTCACTGAGGAACTGTTGTGTTGAAAGTGTATATGCATAATTTCCCTTTAAGCCATACTTTTGAATCTCCGTCTTCTCTTATTTAAATTCTATGTTGACTGTATTTTCTGCATATCTTTCAGACCCTGACATACATGGCAGAACGTGTTGTTGGAACCGGTTCGTTTGGTGTTGTATTTCAGGTACTTTTCTTTTATTTGATGTTTTAGTCCAAGTTTAGACTAAATATCATTTTTTTAAAAACTCAAATCGACGTGCAATCTGTAGGCCAAGTGCCTTGAAACAGGAGAAACAGTGGCAATTAAGAAGGTGCTGCAAGATAAGAGATACAAGAACCGAGAACTTCAGATTATGCGTGGACTTAACCATCCTAATGTCGTCCCACTGAAGCAGTGTTTCTTCTCAACTACTGAGAAGGACGAGTTGTACCTTAATCTTGTATTGGAATACGTACCTGAGACAGTCTACAAAGTGTCAAGGAAGTATGTCAAAGCGAGCCAAAACGTGCCTATACTTTATGTCCAACTATATACTTACCAGGTATTACTTTGTCATGTGGAATGATCTAAGCTGAGCCAATGAATTTACAATTCTAACTGTCACATACTCACTTATCATCACACTTTGCAGATATGTCGTGCGTTGAATTACTTGCACAATGTAGTTGGTGTATGCCATCGTGATATTAAACCACAAAACTTATTGGTAAGATTTTGCACTCTACGCTGTCTTAGAACTTATATTTTTATGCACTTTGGTTACTGATTTGATTTTGACATTAGAACTTATCTTTTTTTTTTTCTTCGTATTTGATAGCTTGAGAGTTTTATGTAACAAATTGTGATCTGAAGCTTATTGTTTTATATATCTGAATTTGTTGCTGCATGTTGGATATTTCCATGCATGCTTGATTTTTGCAGAATAGCTAGATTACGAGATGCTATATCTTTTAGATCACTAACATATGATGAATGTTTCAGAATGTTGAAACAAGTTAAATAATCTTAACCTCAGGATTCCCCAACTTAGAACAAGTTAAGAGTTCTTTGTGACTTGTGGAATTTGATTAACAATTTCTGCTTTTCATTGTGCAGGTCAATCCCCAAACACATCAGTTGAAAATATGCGACTTCGGAAGCGCTAAGAAATTGGTAAGCTGATTAAAAAAATGACATGGATGATAAAAATCTACACATTGGGGATCTGGTCTGACTAATTGGATCTTGCTGAACTTTTCAGGTAGCTGGTGAACCTAACATATCCTATATATGCTCACGATACTACAGGGCCCCGGAATTGATTTTTGGTGCTTCTGAATATACAACTGCCATTGATATGTGGTCTGTTGGATGTGTCATGGCTGAGCTTTTGTTGGGACATGTAAGGGTCTTGGTTAATTCTGTATTTTCATGCCAAATTACTCAGAGTTTAGTTTTATTAGTTGGTTACCACTCTCTTTCTTATATTCTTTGCTGGTTTCTTGTTTTGATGTAGCCTCTATTTCCTGGGGAAAGTGCTGTTGATCAGCTCGTGGAGATAATTAAGGTTCGTTTTTGGTCCACTTGCACTAATTTTCATGATTGGATGGATAGATTGTGTCTATTTCTCTGAAGTGGTTTATAAGTTTCTCTATGTTGATGGTATTATGGATGTAGATCTTAGGGACGCCAACGAGAGAAGAGATCAAGTGCATGAATCCAAACTATCATGAATTCAAGTTTCCTCAAATAAAAGCTCATCCTTGGTACAAGGTAATAATTGGTTTTCAGTTTTCACAGCTTGGAAAAAAAGATGATAAAATTTTGATTATTTTGCTGATAAACTCGTTGAACTAAAAATATATATGCAGGTTTTTCTCAAGCGGATGCCTCCAGAAGCAGTGGATCTCGTGTCAAGGCTGCTTCAGTATTCACCGAACTTACGTTGCACTGCAGTAAGTAACAGCTCTTTTGACTCAACTTTAGCATTTATTTTCTGTGGTAAAAGGTAAATAACTGGACTTGGTAATTTACTTCAGCTTGAAGCTTGTGCACATCCGTTCTTTGATGATTTGAGAAATCCAAACGCTTCCTTGCCTAACGGGCGAGCTCTGCCTCCCCTCTTTGACTTCACCTCTCAAGGTAAGACCTTGTTCAAGAGCCATTTCGAATTGAATGGGGATTTTAGGTGTTTGAGAATTGATGGGTGTTTATTGTTTGTGGTTATAGAATTGGCTGGTGCATCCCCTGAACTTCGTAGCCGCCTCATTCCCGAGCATGAAAGGAACTGAATGAGAATTAACGTAAATGGGATTTTTGATCCACAATGGCGATCATCCCCTTACCACGTTTTCTGTCAAAATTGAAGCCGAGAAGGACACTATAGAAGAAAAGACTGCTAAATCTGTATGTATATGGTGGGTGGACAAGAAGAAGGTCGATACACAAACTGGGGGGGAGATTGTCTCTTTTCTTGTCGTTTTTGTTTATTCAAATTATTGGAAAACCTTTGGTTGTAAGCATCATTTCATTTTATTATTCTTTTGTTGTTACGTGTTCGAAAGATCTACTAATCAACAAGTTTTACCACATGCAGCAGGTATATTATGTTATGATCGTTTCCGACATTGATGAATCTCTGACTTTGTTATGTACCAATTGTGAGAGGTTATATAAATGCCTAAAAATATTGTAAAAGATACGTATGATGTCATTTAGATACAGTCGGCATATTTTGATACTTCAATTTTGAGTGTTTTGCAAAAAAAGTAAATTGAACTTTTTTTTATTTGCAAAAATAAATTTAAATTTATAAAACATAGCAAAATGCTAACTCTATTGGTTTTTTCATTAAAAATGAAGAAAAAAAAACATTTATCATATATATATATAATGTAGTTTAACAGAAAATGTGTTGATTTTGTCCAACGATGATATATGATTCTTATGTTTATGGTTTCTCTAACTTATTTCAATATAAATTTCAATTTAGTTTTCACTTTTGTTAAGTTTTGTAAAATTGAGTTTGTTTTTTTATAAAGAAAAAAATAATCAGTTCATCTTTGAAAAAACATTCAAAGTTTGTTTGTTTGTTTGTTTTTTTTTTAAATTTATAATTAACCCTTTGTATAATCTCTTTGTAATAGTTTTACACGGTAAATTCATCATAATTCACAAACCTTTTGGAAGTATCAAATAAAATAAAATATATCACGATTTAAAACAAACAAAGAAAAATAAAATCAATTTTATCGATTTTTTTTTGAGTTTATTATTACTTTTTGGCGAAAATTAAAGGGCGATCACCATATCATATATATCCACCAACTGCCGTACCCGCCTTAGCAAAAAACCTGTGTACTTCCGACGGCAGAAGCTACTTTTTCCTGACGCCGCAGTTCTTGATATGGGTTTGGGTCTTCCTCTTCTAAATGAAATGCGCGACCGAAATGATATCTCTTTAGGGGAAAGAAGTTCGTCTTTGACAGATGAAGCAGCGGTGGAAGCAGTGGAATGTCAAAAGATTCACTCTTTGTGAACTTCACCGGAGAGACAATATGGGATTAGCAGGTCTCCGGATCTGCGCAGTTTCCAGCGCACCTCGCTCTCTCTTCGAATGTAACCGCGTACTTCAGGAGCTGTCAAAAACAGGTCGAATCGATGATGCCCAGAAGCTGTTTGACGAATTGCCTCGTAGAGATGAATATACGTGGAACACTATGATCGCTGCTTATTCCAGTTTGGGGAGATTAACGGATGCAAGAAACCTCTTTTCCAGGGTACCGAGTAAGAGTTCCGTCACTTGGTCTTCACTCATTTCAGGGTATTGTCAGCATGAACAAGCATCCGAAGCATTCGGATTGTTCTGGAAAATGCAGTTGGAGGGTGACAAACCCAGTCAGTTTACCTTAGGTAGCATTCTTAGAATGTGTTCTTCAATGAGTATGCTCCGAAACGGAAGAAAAATTCATGGATACACAGTAAAAACGCATTTTGACCGTAATGATTATGTGATTACGGGACTTGTTGACATGTATGCTAAGAACAACTGTATAATAGATGCTGAGTGCCTTTTCCGAGCTGTGCCTGAGAAAGATCGAAAGAATCATGTTCTATGGACTGCTCTTATAACAGGGTATTCTCAGAGCGGTGATGGTTTTAAGGCAATGGAACATTTCAGAGACATGCGATTTCACGAGGTTGAAGCTAATCAATTTACTTTTCCTAGTGTGCTAAAAGCTTGTGCCTTAGTTTCTGCAGATGATTTTGGAAGCCAGATGCATGGCTTGATAGAAAAAAGCGGTTTTGGTCTGAATTTGTTTGTTCACAGTGCATTGATCGATATGTACGCCAAATGTGGTAGACTAGACAATGCAAAGAGGTTGTTGGAAACTGGATGTGTAGACGATGTGGTTTGTTGGAACTCCTTGATAGTTGGTTTTGTCAGACAGGGATTCGAAGAACAAGCTCGGTCCTTGTTTAGGAAAATGCGAGAGAGAAACATAGGAGTCGATGAATTTACTTTTCCATCCTTGCTGAACTCGTTAACTACCTCGGATGAGTCAAGAGATGCAGAATCTGTCCATGGTTTGATTTTCAAGACTGGATTTGAAAGTTATAAGCTTGTGAGGAACGCTCTTATTGACTTGTACGCCAAGCAAAGAAAAATGAATCTTGCATTTGAAGTTTTTAAGGATATGGAGGACAAGGATGTTGTATCATGGACATCATTGGTGTCTGGTTTCTCTCAAAACGGATTTTATGAGGATGCGATTCGGGTTTATGGAGATATGAGACTCGCAGGGATTGGTCTCGATGAAATCATTATCTCATGCATAATTAGTGCCTGTGCTGAATTGACTGTTCTTGAAGTAGGGCAGCAAGTCCATGGCGATTTTATAAAATCGGGCATCGGACCGTCCTTATCAGTCGATAACTCTATCATCTCAATGTATGCAAAATGTGGATCGATAGAGGATGCCACCACGATATTCGACTCGATGGAGCATCGGAATTTAATTTCCTGGACAGCGATGATTGACGGATATGCAAGAAACGGGAAAGGAAAAGAATCGTTGGAGCTATATGATTCGATGATTTCTAATGGATTGAAACCTGATTTCGTCACTTTTATCGGAATATTATTCACCTGCAGCCATGCAGGTCTAGTCGAAAAGGGTCGATGTTTTTTTACATCGATGAAAAGTCTTTACGGGATAAATCCGGGTTCTCAGCATTATGCGTGTATGATTGATCTGTTGGGCCGATCTGGTAATTTTGCAGAGGTGGAAGAGATGCTTAACCGAATGGAATCCGAATCTGTTGAGATAGATTCCGCGGTATGGAAGGCGATTCTGGCTTCTTGTAGGGCACACAAGAAGTTGGAGCTCGGAGAAAGAGCGGCGAAGAATCTGTTTCTTCTAGAACCTATGAATGCTGTTCCTTATGTTCTGCTTTCAAACATGTACTTTGCTGTTGGTAGAGCAGAAGATGCTGCAAAAGTAAGAAGGTTGATGAAGTTAAAGGGGATTAATAAGGAGCCTGGGATTAGTTGGTTGGAGGTTAACAGCAAAATCCATACTTTTACATCAGAAGACAGAGGACATCCTAGGATTAAGGAAATTTACGGAAAAATCGATGAGATTATGTTTTTTATTAAGAAATCTGGGTATGTTCCGGACACAAGCTTTGCGCTTCATGATCTGGATGAAAAGGGTAAGGAGGAGAGTGTTGGTTATCATAGTGAGAAATTAGCTGTTGCTTTTGGACTTATTGTTTTGCCACATGCCGGTCCGATTAGGGTTTTTAAGAACCTTCGGGTTTGCGGAGATTGTCATTCGGCTATGAAGCTCATATCGAGCGTGTATTCTCGACATGTTATCTTAAGGGATTCGAATTGCTTTCACCATTTTAAGGGAGGGAAATGTTCTTGTGGAGATTATTGGTGAAATGATATTAATGTTGTATTTTTTTATTTAATATATATTTTGCATACCGGATTAGACACGAAATGAAAATTATGGCTCTTACGTTATAATTGTTTGTCTGTACTTTGATCTTGAATGACAGTCTGGGCATCCAACTGGGAATGAGACGTGAATTATTTGGGTGTATTTTAGAGTTTCGAATCCACAATTGTGCTATATTGTACAATAATACACATCTTAATCTAGAAGCTTAAAAAATATTTTATAAATTTTAAAAAGTGTCGGTTTTATCATATGTTATGATTTAGTTTTAATCAACTAGAATTATATTTCTTTTATCATATTAGTAGTTTTTTTTTTGTAAGGACCGATAATTTATTCAAGCTACTAAGTAATAGACTATTACAACAGCAACCAAGGAGGGAAAGGAGGAACTAGCCAGCAGCCAGTTTTCCCTCGTCTAGCGGCGGTTTTAACAACCCTATCTACAACAGACACATGACTACGAAATAAACACTTTACAGACACTGAAACATTAGAGACCAACAAGTGTTTGACGTCATGGATCACTCCAAATAAAACTGGGTTGCAAGCATAAGCAGGGTTATTGATTTGAGATAGCAGAACGGTTGAGTCCGTGTAGATAAACCTGGGTTCAAGCACAGTCGGCCTAGCCAACAAGAGCCCTGCACGGCAAGCAATCCCTTCCGCCAACAACCGGTGGTCGCCAACTTCCGAGACAATAGAAACAGCTACTACACTACCTAGATGATCGGCTAGTATGGCAGCCCTCAAATACTTTGTTTAAGTCGCGCAAAACAGCTCCATCACAATAGACAGCTGCTATATTTGGGGCCGGGTTCCCTTGCCTTATCCTGAAGACTCCCTCTCTTCCGAAGGTTGTTTGTTGAGAGTGCACTCCATCAGGTTCTGGTAATGTCATAGCAGTAACATTGTCAGCATAAACAGAATTAATAGTAAGTAATACAGACTCGATTGACGGTACAGATTTGCGAAAAACAGCAGAATTTCGCACAATCCATAAGGACCACATAATCAAGCATTTATCGATAAATACATCTAGACTATTGACCGGAACTAGCGACCTAAACAACCAGTCCTGTAAGCTTTGATTGTCTACACTATCAAGCCTAAACCCTAGGTGCGAGGCAAACAAAATACGTTTAGAGAATTCACACTGCCACATTAGATGTTCCCAAGTCTCATTAGCACCCTTGCAGAGAGGGCAAATGGGATTGAAGGAGGCTATTCTTCGGTGTAGGTTCTGCCCTAAAGGCAGTGCCCCGTTGCAACCACGCCAAATGAACACTCTCACTTTTGGAATAAGTTTGGATTTCCAAAGTTTACGCCATTCGTTCGAACTAGCTGATAACGAAGAAGCGGAAGAAGAACCCTGCCTCTCAGCTAGGAGAAGCGAGTTGATGAAATTGTATCCCGATTTCACGGAACAAGAGCCATCCGTTGTGTGGTGCCATAGGAATTTGTCCGCAGTTGGGAATATATGGAGGAGAATCTCGACAATAGAGTTGACTAGGACGGGGGGAAGTATTTGTTGTAGAGCGGGAACGTTCCAAGATCCATCTGCGATGTAGTTACCCACTTTTTCTCGATTTTGCTGGTTTTCAGTGGGAACCCAGTCTGAGAGAAGGCCCATATTAGGCACCCATGGGTCCTTCCAAAAGTCTATCGTGTGGCCATTTCCGACATGCCGTTGGCCACCTTTTAGGAGGAAGGGTTTGATATGTGCTAAGAACCGCCAGACATTTGAGTGGTACTGCCTTGGTCGCGCGGAGAAGAAGGTCTCAGAACTAAGATATTTCGCTGTAATGACCGAACCGCAGATAGAAGGTTGGTTTGTGACTAGTCGGAAAGCTTGCTTCATCATTAGGGCTAGGTTTAGTGCATGCATGTTTCTGAACCCAAGTCCACCGTCAGATTTCGATTTGCAGACTTTATCCCATGCAATCCAACATATTCCTTTCCTCTCCGGGTTTGAGTGCCACCAAAATCGACGTTGAATTTGGTCTAGATTGTTTGTGATATATTTTGGTAGGAGAATGCATGCCATAGCATAGGCTGGTATTGCAGTGGAGGTGGCTTTAATAAGGGTTTCTCGGCCTGCTGGTGAAAGTAGTTTGGTCATCCAGCCCTGCACTCTTTTTGTGACCCTATTAACTAGGGTTTTGCCGATTGCCCTTGATTGAGAACCCCAATTGATAGGTAAGCCCAGATACTTGTCAGTATCGTTCATTTCACGCACACCAAGGAAGTTGGAGTATTGAATTCTGTCGGCTTCGGGAATGTTGTGGCTGAACATGATACTAGATTTATCAAAGTTTATCACTTGGCTAGATTGGGATTGGTAGATATCAAGGATGTTTCTTGCTGTTCCTATGTTTTCAGGTGAGGCTTCCAAGAAAAGCAGGCTATCATCGGCAAAAAAGAGATGAGAGATTTCCGGAAAATCTCTATGTATGCGAATCCCTTTCAAACGGCCTTCCCCTTGAGCTCTCGAAAATTCTTGGGAAAGCATTTGTGCAGTGAGGATGAAGAGGTATGGCGACAGAGGATCTCCCTGGCGGAGGCCCCTTGATGGGTGGAAAGGGACTGTTTTATCACCGTTAATTAGAACCGAAAAAGAGCAGGTGGAGACGCATTGCATGATCCAATGTACAAGAGTTGGCGGGAAATTCATCGCTATCATGACTTTTTTCCAGGAAGGACCATTCTACTCGATCATAAGCTTTTGACATGTCAAGTTTAAGTGCAATGAGGCCTTTACGTCCTCGACGTCTTCTTTTGATGACTTGAAAGAGCTCCTGTGCCAGGAGAGTGTTGTCTGTGATCAGTCTTCCCTGGATAAAGGCTTTTTGGAAAGGAGAGATTAGAGTATTGATGATCTTCCGAAGACGGTTTGCAAGTGTCTTTGCTATGACTTTATAGACCGTGTTGCATAGACTGATTGGTCTCCAACCCGAGAGACTCCGTGGGTGATCCGTTTTGGGAATTAGGAAAATGAGGGTTGAATTGATTTCCCGAAGAAGGTTCCCCGAAGCAAAAAAAGGAGTGTGCCACAGCTGAGATATCCCTGCACACGGTTCCCCAATTGTGTTGGAAAAATCTTGGTGGATACCCATCAGGACCTGGAAATTTATCGGGACCCATTTGAGAGATTGCTGCCACAATTTCTAGCGAGGATATTAGGGCTGCTAGGGCACTATGTTGAGACGTCGGGATGGTGATTTCATTGTGTTGTGTAATGGTAGGGTCAGGGAGAGGGCCACTGGTTGTGAAAACGTTGATGAAGTAAGCACGAACGTGAGCATGTATTTCAGATTTTTCGGTTATGCTGGTGCCGTCTTGGTCTTCAATAGCGTCGATAGAATTTTGGCGACGCCTACTAATGGTGTAGGCATGAAAGAATTTTGTGTTTCGATCACCTTGCATGAGCCACTGCTGTCTGAATTTTTGCTTCCACAGAATCTCTTCTTGCAGATGCATGTCGTGAATTTCCCCGGTAAGGGCTGCTAGGACGTCCGGATGAGCATCGCTTTGTTGTGCAAGGTTCAGATGTTCCAAGGATTTGATGAGATTTGAGTGAAGCCAGCCGAACGTGTCTTTATTCCACCTTCTTAGGTTATGGGTCAGCCGCTTTAGTTTCCTACAAAGGCTATATTGTGGGGAACCCTGGGGGTCACAATTCCAAGAGGTATTGAGAAGACGGTTGAAATCTGGGTGTCTTAGCCACATAGATTCAAAATGAAAGCGCCTGGAAGGCCTTCCATTCGAGGGTGGCAGAGTTTGTAGAACAATAGGGCAGTGGTCAGAACAGATGGTCTCGAGGTGGAATAATTTAGCGGCCGGGAAACGAACATGCCATTCTGATGTGACCAGACACCTGTCGAGGCGTTCTCTAACCGAGTCTGGAGAGGCCCTATTGTTTGTCCATGTTAAAGGTTGACCAACATAGCCCAGGTCAATAAGGCCCAAGTCGTCGGACCAATTCTGAGCCCTAAGAATTCGAGAGGTGGAAGCCAGGCATCGGCTTTCTTTCTCTGCGTAATCCCATATATCGTTTAAGTCTCCTATCATGGCCCACGGAACATTGTTATCTCTAGTTGACCGGAAGTTTTGGATGGAATTCCAAAAGTGGGGTCGTTGACCGAAAGGAGCAGGTGCGTAGACAAATGATAGATCCCAGTGTAGTGCGTTTTGGTTAGACCTCACCTCAGTATGGATAGCATGGAGACGTGAGGGTGTATGGGTGATGATCCAGACCGCCCCATCCACCCTCCAGGCAAGAAAGAGGCCACCACGGGTCTCCACGGGGTCAACTGCGGTATTGAAACTAAATCCTAGGGTTATTAGTGTACGGGAAAGGCGATGCATACAGCTTTTGACTTCAGATATAAATACTACATCAGGATTTTGCATCCTAAGCAGCAGCCGGAGGTGCTGGATTGTCAGGTTGTTTCCCGCACCCTGACAGTTCCAGCAAAGGAATTTCATATTCGCATCGACCGGGTCTGACGAGACCCAGGCACAACTCGGATTTGCATAACTAAATAATCACTAGGGCAGTAGTGAAAATAGAGTTTGCGTGTAGATGAAGTGAGTACCTCTTCGGGGATTGGTTTCAAAGTGCTCTGACGATGAACAGTGATGATCCTCCTGCCGGATTTCCTTATTGGAGACACCTGAACCGGAACTGGGGTCTCAAAGAAAGGCCTCTTTACTCCAATTGTCTTCTCACCATCCTCGATCGGTTCCTTCCCCTTGCGGCTGTGCTGTATTGGGTCATCCACCACCGTGTCCGTAAAAATTGTTCGGCTCGTCTTGGGTAGGGTCGGCTCCGGGATTGTTAAGTCCTTGAGAATAAGCTCGAAAGCTTCAATATCCACCATCGAGACGTCGTCCAGGGAAGGGAGTGGTTGGGCGGCAGCGGCCACCTGTGGCGAAACTGGAGTTTCGAAAGTGTCGTTTAGCTTTGTTGTTGTCGCTGGCGAGCCCCCTGGAGAAAAGGGTAGTTCCACAAACGGTCGGGTGTCGCCAAAGTTGTTCACATCCTGTTCGAAAGGGACGGTCATGCGGTTTGGAGGGGGGTACGGGTGAGCCATGGGTGAATGACTCGAGCTGCCGGCTCCATCACTATGGTGTTGACTGAGCTCATTCGGCGCCCAATTTGAGAGCGCGTTCGAATTGGAAAACCCGAGGAAAGGCGGTGTGCTTGGCAGGAACATGGTATATCGATCTGGTGCAAACGCGAACGGTTGTAGGTGGTAGGGTACCATGGCCGGAGGATAAAAGGCTGCTGGTCCGGTGAAAGCTTCATCATTTGTGTGCCTCGAAATTTGCATAGGCATGGTGCTCAGCAGTTTAGGGCTAGGTGGGAGTAGGTGGTTAAGGCTAATTCCCAGAGCTGGATGGTTCGCCGGAAGTAGCATTGGATCTGCAAAGAGGGATGTGGACTGAGGGAGGATGGCTGGTAGAGGGATGTAGCTGGGCCCCGCGTTCGCTGGGAGAAGCTGGCTGTCAAGGTTCGTCGGGAATCCTAGGTGGCTGATGACTGAGATGAGAGATTCCAGCTGTCGACTTAGGTTAGGATGTTCCTCCCTCCTTGGTTGTGCTCTGCTGCTAGAGGCGGTTGCGGTAGGTCTGGGTTGGATTAACGGAGCTCTGCCATGTAGGGGGTGCAGTTGTTTGGGTCCGGGTTCCACGGCATCCAGAAGGTGAGCACGCCACCTCCTCTATTCTGACTTGAGTATATTGGGACTCCCTCGTCACGGATGGCTTGTACTCCGGGGTGTGTGTCGATCGAGTCCCACATCTCTCTGATTTGTTGGTCGATGACTGGTTCCGGGGTTCGGCAGACTCGCTGGTAATGGCCGAACCGGCCACACTTTCCACAGGGAAGGGTAAGTCGGTATTTGATTAAGATCCGGTGCCGAGACGGTCCATCGATGAGGAAGAGGCCCGGGACGACTGGGCGTTCGATGTCGACGATAACCTTAGCCCTAGGAAACGCTTCCATCTGCATTATTGGTCCGACGCAGGAGCTGATGAGCATGGCTACATCTCTTGACATGAGATAAGGGGGTATTTTTCGGAGCTCGATCCACATGGCCACGTCGTTGAAGGGGATCGCCGGCGGGATTCCTCTTGGACCACAGGCGGCGACGACCAAAGTGACTCCTTCAATGTTGAAAGATCCGTTGATGAGGACTTCGATGAGGTGTATTTCCTTTTGGAATTTGAAGGTCTATATAGCATCGTCCCTTCTGAAGATTTCCGGCGGTGATGGGACCATCCATTCTTCGTTTACTAACTTCTTTACGAGATCCTCCCTCTCACGGTTGTAGCATAAAATACGGCCGACCAAGAGACGGTTCCAGTCAGAAACCATGATGGGCACTGTGGAAGGGTACGGTGAACGCAGGTTAGGGTTTGAGGCGATTAGGGATTTGTCGAGGAAGAAGAAGAGGGGAGAGAGACGCTCAGAGGGGGAGGGTATGTAAATAAGGGAATACGAAGGAGGTGGGTCAGCTTTATAAGGCATAATGAGGCGGTTTAGGTGTGATAGAGGGGGGAACATTCTCTGGGACTGCGACGCCATGAATAGGGAGGTGCGTACATGTGTTCCTGGAGCAGAGCCATGGTTGCCATACAATAACCCTCTTGATGCCACGTGGTGTATAGGACGACGATAGTAGTAGTAGACAAAGAGAGATGGGTTTTTCGTCAGTGGGTGAATGATTAGAAAGGGGAGCAGCATGTGGTGGCTAGGGGAGATGTGGATGTAGTTTCATGTGCATATGGTATAGACAAGACTTCTTGGGTTATCGAGTGGCATTAGGTTTCCGGCGAAGCTAGAAGACCTGTTTTTAGGGTTTTAGCTAGAGAGGGTTTCCTTCTCTAGGGAGGAAAAACGATATATTAGTAGTTTGTTTTAGCTTGATAAATAACTTTTTGCAATGTCATATATTTATATTGTTTTTTTTTACAAATATTATCAAGAGAACAGTATCATAGTGTACTTATATTCAATACTTAAAATAAGTCACTCAACTTATAAGGGTAAAGTTCTGATAAGAATATATTTTCATTAGCATTATCACACTGATTTATATTAGTTTAGATGACTGAATATTCTTCAAATAAGTAAAAAATAAAATTGATGTGTTTTCATAATCCCAGTCAGCAAATTATTATATAAAAGAATTGGTCAATAATTTAATTTGAATCTCTGCGGCTGTCACTGACTAGTATGTACAAGGCACTGTGAGCCGCTGTACCAAGCCGTCGGAACTCCAGTCACAACCCCACCAAACCTCTGCCGTCAACTCACTGGAACACCCATCTCCGGCACCTTCGTGCCACCGGAGCATCGGTACGTCACCGTTGGTGGCACCACCGCCGCTGCCCCCTTCACTCTCACAGAGATGTTAATCACCCCACTCCTCTCCCCTTCAGCGTTACTTAACCTGTAACTCAGCAATTGCAGATGGTTCGTCGGCAAAAACCCAACCATGAAGTCCGACACCGGAACCCTAGCTTCTCCGACAAGCTTCGTCTTCCCCGAGGAAGCTCCGCAGTGAACTTCTACGGAAAGAAACCCTGCATGCGGCAGCAGCTCTATTGCTAGCTTCTCGTTCCACGTCAGACTACCGCAACCGTTATCTGTCAGTATCTTTGTCGTGGATTCTTGGAAGGAAGTATTCTTTTCACGACCACGAATGCGTTTAGGGTTACTGGTTTGTTGCGGTGGCAGAGATTGTCGGCCGATAAAACTGTGAGTTCTAAGGATTGTCTGATCTTTGAAGGGCCCATAACCAGTGGCGGATCTAGGGTCTTGATAATGTGGATACGCTATGTATAAAAAAAAATGTGAAGATTTTACTTATTTTTTAACAAAATTATGTAAAATATATAAAACTTATTCAAAAATAATAATTTTTTATACGAACATGTTTTAAAATATACATATTTCAAAACGATGATAATTGATACTTTCTTCAATTATTTATTCAAAATTTTCGTTAAATATATTTTAAATGTACACAATACTTTTCAAAGTATCAGAAGTAAACCATATTTGCTTATACAAATGTTACAACTGAGTCAAATCCGACCAATACCAATTGTGGATGAGTTTAGTTTTAATCGAGTCATAACACTATTGTAACACTAATATAATTATTTGGTTTTGATTCGATATTTAGAAAAGTATTCATTTACTTTGTAAATTTAAAATGTATTTGATAACAATTTTGGACGGAATAACAGGATCTTAGTGTCTTGCACAAAATAATTTGGGTGTTACACTCAAATAATGAGGATCTTATATTTAAATAATGAGGATCATAGTATATTTTTTCTTAGAAATAAACTTAGAATACCACTAAAAATACTTGATAATGTGGTTACGTTCGTACCCACATTAATATACATCCATCCGCCACTGCCCATAACCATCAGGGAGAAAATCACACGTGTCGTTTATCGCTGTAGGAGAAGAAGATTGAATATAGCTAGCTGGATATTTGAGAACGTGAATCAAAATAATAAATACATATTAAAAAATAAGAAGTTTTTTAATCAAGTCGAGCCTAGAATATCACGAGCTGGTTTATTTTTATAACATTTTTTAAAATTTATTATTCCTTTAATTTTTTTTTCAAAAGAAAAAAACTAATTAAATTTATTATAATTTTTTTTTACAATTTCTTGAGATATTATTAACAATAAATGAATATATATTATTTTATAGTATAATATTAACAAATCCTCACTGACCTTTGTTAGGTTCCAAGTCTAGGGTCAACGGGCGGTCGACCTAAGTCTCGTTCCTCACTGGAGATGTTGCGGATTCGGTGCTCTCGGGTTGTGTCGTCCTAACTTGTGTCTTTCCGTCCTTCGCTTCACTTCTCTTCTCGCCCTGCAAGAGGGGCAATACCAGGCACAGAGGGGGGGGGGGTGGGGTGGTGCCTGATGAACCCTCTCCGATGCCTAAGTCAGTACGGTTTTTGTAGAGAGATAAAGCTAGAGAGATGTCACAGCAAAATTATGCAACTTGCCAAGATGATCAAAGATGTCCAAATGAATAGTGGAGAGGTTGTATTTATAGGCAACGGTGTCATTAAGGTGGCTTAATGACATCGTTAACCTTTAAACACAATTAATTATCCTTTAAACACGTAATTAAGACCTTAGGGAACGGAGAAGGTTGGCGGAAATAAACCGAGTATGGGAGTCTAAAAACGGTGTCGGGGCCCTTGGGGGGGAGGAAAATCCGACCCCCAAGGGTAGGGGTTGGGTGTGGCCACCCAACCCCTCCTAGGGGAGATCGGGGTGCACTGGAAGAAGAGCCTCTCGCGGTTTCCTTCTCCTTGGCAGCCGATGGCCCGACCTCAGAGTCAGGTTTTCGCGCCTTGAATTTAGATTGACTTGAACTCTCGCCCACCGCAAGAACCATTCGGTAACTAGGGAAGAACGCTCCAACAACAAGAAGGAAGCAACATGAGAACAATCATAAGTATATCACAAAGAAAAGAGAATGGAATGAGAACATACTGGAAGCATTAGCAGCCTTCCCCGACTTAGAAAATTTCTTGGCCTGATAAGCAGAACTAGAGGGTTCTTCCCTCTCATCCGATTCAACGGTCTCCCTGTCTGAAGAAGAAAGCTTCCAAAAGTGAGTCATCTATACGAGCAACCAACGCAAAGATCGACCCTTACTCATGGAGGGGCGAGATACGCCTACTATGGGGGCAACCTTAACACCAAGGGAAGAAGGCGAACTTTTAGTTTCCCCAAATGGAGCAACGCTCCAACACATCCGAAGGAAGGGTCAACCCTTAACACTTGGCGCCGTCCGTGGGTTTCGAATAGAAAGCCTAATTATCAACAGCCAGATGGCAAGCATATATGTCATTCATGGAGGTTATGGAGCTGGAGGAGAGTCAGCGAATGCTAGAGAAGCGTATGGCACAGTTAGAGGACCATAAACCAAAGGAAGAACAAACAGAAGGAAAGAGAGAAGATATAATACAATTTTCAAGAAGAGACATGGAGCATGTGTTACCAGACAACAAGGAGTGCCATCCCAATACACGGCACCTCCACAGGGGTACTACTATGAGGCACAACCTCAAGGGTATCCATATGGAATAATGACTCAAAGGAACGAAAATCGTGCCCACACAACCAACATAAGGCCCGCATACTCGCAAGGAGCACAGACAGTGACTCCGAGGTTGATGAACGCATTGAATGAGCTGCTAGCCCATATAGAGACTCTGAGGAACAGGCAGAGAAGGCAACACCAGCATGAAGAAGAAGAAGTTCATGAGGATGAACAAGTCCCAAAAGAAGAACACCACGCGCACCCTCGAACAGGGCAGCGAGAAGAACAAAGGAGAGACAACCAAAGGCCACCCCAGAGGGAAGGCAGCAGCCTGTACCTCCAAGGCAGCAACAGACACAGCAGGATGCCAGGGCATACACCCCTCTGGGGGCAGATAGACAGGAAAGACCTCCAAGGAGGCAGGAATTCAACCAAGTACCCCAACAAGGATATAGGAGTTCCAACATCCACCCTGGCAATGTACACATACAGTCCGTATCACCACAGACATGACTAAAGGACATACCAAGGAAAGCTCAAAGGGAGGGACATAGTCCCAACAACACAACAAGGCAACCACCTACCCATGATACAGCACGACAGATCCAAACCCCTTGTGCATGACAACCCTTGGCACACATCCCCCTAGGACAGGGGAGGAGTTGAAAAGACAACGATTTGAACAGGGGACTCATAGAGTATCACACCACGTTAGCACATAGCTACTACAATGGGAAGTCTCATGGAGAGACGTAGTAGAGTGAGATCGCACATAGCATACATGAAGAATACACCTCCACCTAGTCCGCCTTGCAAGGATGCGACCTTATATTCCTCAAGAGGAAGGAATACACACAGACTAATGGAGGAAAACAGTTACATTACCAAGGAAGCAGGGAATATCAACACCCCCACACCCATATCCTTCCCATATCCTTTTATTTAATTTAACTGCATAACAAGTCAACTCCCTAAAAAGGGTAGATTTTGATACTTGATATCAACATGTTTTCCAAGAACGACCATACCGGACGCCTTCGGGCTCCGTGATATATATATATACACAGGTGGACCACTAGAAGAATCCGTAAAAGGCCGTCGCCAATCAAGAGATGCACAAGCAACAGATTCCTCAATCCCAAAGAACACCTATAAGGTCAAGATTCGGGGAAAGATCACAAGATGGAAGGCTCACTTACAAAAATAAGTTGAGTACTCTCAACATCCTATAGAGGAACTACCATGAAGGTAAAAAAGGATTACCCCTACTATAACCTTCCACTAAGCAGCCTAGGGCCAAGCCCATCAAAGGATCCCATCTGACATTGGTATGCAAGGGGGGCACCAGTCGCAACATGCCCTCCCCACAAACGCCCATTAGCATAAGAGGGGGTAGCCGCGAACATATCCCTCCAAAAATGGAGAAAACCATATCACATAGACAACGCCCACCTTCAAAGGCAACCTATTGATGATATTAGAGAAGAGTCAGGCATGCCTAATACCAAAGGACCCCTACTAGTAAAGGTGGTCAGAACATCAACACACCCATTAAGGACACGGCACCGCAAAGGAACCAGGAATAAGGATGGAACACATATCCTTACAAGTATCCTTGCATTTATCCTTGCAAAATAAACTCCGTAGATAAAGAGGTTATCTAATAGATGACTATGTCTCTGTTTTCAAAATATGATCCTAACCCGGAGATCCTTGGACTCCGTATTATATATGCAATGAATAACATGTTCATCAAAGATAGGTACACGGAGATTCAAGACAGCGCCCTAAAGATTAAACGCATACCTCTACCAAGTACGACACATTGGAGTGTTCATAAACACTCCTTCTCCATCTCACAAGAAAGGAAGGCAACCAAGGATACAAGTCATAATAGAATAAACATCGGTAGAAAATCCTGTCATGGAAGTCATGCACCAAGAGAGAAACTCTAAAGATGCAAGATTAGCAAAAGAGATAGTGCAACAACTAGAATATGAAAAAGGAGATACATCTCCTATCAAGAGCCTTAGGGCAGGATAATAGTTCTACAAGATCAACCAAAGAAGAGCTCAAAAGCTTGGGGAGTAAGGTTTCAAGATCGACCCTCACACTAGACGCACATCCGGATCAAATACCTTGTCTGCAAATGATAAGACATTTAACCCTGGCATCCCATCAAGAGGAGAACCTCGGTGAAAGGGGCACTAGAGAAATATCCCGCCTTTAAGGCCATACGCCGAAGACATGATGAATGAAGGTTATGACAAAATAAAAAAGGAGGGACTTGTCAGCTCAACACACCTCAAACACATATACGTACGCAATACAAAGGCAGCATCTAATGAAGTTATCCAACAAGGAATAGCCAATACGGGGGCAAACCCATGGAAAATCATGGAACATCACCTGCAAACCTAGAGGAAGACATCCTTTTTAAGTTCAAGTCCTAATTCAAAGGAAGTCTATAATCAAGACTCAAGGTGGGAGGAGCATGACCAATGTGACACCCCCTAAAGGCATTGAAGAATACTCCAATGTGAAGGAAAAGGCAAACCACACTAAGTGCCACAACACTCCAAGAAGATTATCACAGCTCGGTCAGACCCCCCCATGCACGAGCAAAGAGCATGGATTAGATTGACTAGTCTGAAACACACCTACGAGATTAACAACTCAAGACACCATTCTATGAGAGAGCTTTTCAACCTAAAACACAAAGAAGGGGGGAAAGAATTTACAAGCACCCCTAGGATACAAACACTGCCGCATCCCGGTTATCAAGAGAATGAAAATCACCCCCACCCACCCAAAGCAAAAGCTCTCCACCCAACCTCTAAAGATACATCCGACAAAGGCATTATCCAAACCATGCCTATGACTGAAACAAGCAAACATGAGAAAGAGTAAATCCTACAACCAAGCAGAAAAGGGAGCCCCGAGCATAAGGGGTACCCAACCAAGAAAATGAACGAGGGGCCTTCAACGGCCAAATATGAAAGGCGGTATGACCACCAAGAAACTTGGGGGGCACCAAACGAATAAGTGCTTGGTAGTCCATCTAAGTGCAAAAGAAGAGATTAGAGGCAGAAGATCACAAGAACATGCAATACCACTTCTCCTAGAAGAGGTCACATAAGAGGAAAACATCATCAACTCCCTATACGGACTCGTCCTAAGTTGGCAACACACAAACATCGCCCTCGAAAGGTGATCCCCCACATTGAAGAAAAAGCGTGGTAGCATGCAATATCATGGAAAGAAAGCTCAAGTAAAGATCTAAAAGGCGTATCAAAGACACACCCTACATGGGGAATGACCCAAGGTAAAGTAATATTCTGAGCCCTCCGGGAGCCAATCCCGCGAACACATTCGACGCCCCCAAGAGCGTATCTTGAGAGTAGTTCTAAAACTACGAACCCTGTGCCCTCCGGGAGCCTATCCCGCGAAAAGATTCAACGCCCCCAAGAGCGTATCTTGAGAGTAGTTTTTATACTACGGACTTCGACGCCCCCAAGAGCGTATCTTGAGAGTAGTTTTTATACTACGACCTTCTACGCCTCCAAAAGCGTATCTTGAGAGTAGTGTTCATACTACGACCTTCGACGCCCCCAAGAGCGTATCTTGAGAGTAGTTTCTATACTACGACCTTCGACGCACCAAGAGCGTATCTTGAGAGTGGTTTCCAAAAACTACGAATTTCGACGCCCCCAGGAGCGTATCTTGAGGTAGATTTGCAACCTACCAGATTCGACGCCCCCAAGAGCGTATCTTGAGGTAGAAAAAACACTACCAGATTCGACGCCCCCAAGAGCGTATCTTGAGGTAGATTTCAAACTACCAGATTCGACGCCCACCTAGAGCGTATCTTTGGTCTAACTACTGGTGCCCTCCGGGAGCGTATCTCGTGAACAGTTTTGACGCCCACCAAGAGCGTATCTTTGGTCTAACTACTGGTGCCCTTCGGGAGCGTATCTCGTGAACAGTTTCGACGCCCTCCGGGAGCGTATCTCGCGAACAGTTTCGACGCCCACCAAGAGCGTATCTTTGGTATAACTACTGGTGCCCTCCGGGAGCGTATCTCGTGAACATTTTCGACGCCCTCCGGGAGCGTATCTCGTGAACAGTTTCAACGCCCACCAAGAGCGTATCTTTGGTCTAACTACTGGTGCCCTCCGGGAGCGTATCTCGCGAACAGTTTCAACGCCCACCAAGAGCGTATCTTTGGTCTAACTACTGGTGCCCTCCGGGAGCGTATCTCGCGAATAGTTTCGATGCCCACCAAGAGCGTATCTTTGGTCTAAATACTGGTGCCCTCCGGGAGCGTATCTCGTGAACAGTTTCGACGCCCACCAAGAGCGTATCTTTGGTCTAACTACTGGTGCCCTTCGGGAGCGTATCTCGTGAACAGTTTCGACGCCCTCCGGGATCGTATCTCGCGAACAGTTTCGACGCCCACCAAGAGCGTATCTTTGGTCTAACTATTGGTGCCCTCCGGGAGCGTATCTCGTGAACAGTATCCAACGCCTACCAAGAGCGTAACTTTGGTCTAGCAGTACCGTACACACCATTCAAAGGGTATTAGAAGAGATCATCGCACCATACTGAGAAGGATCCCATGAGAAAGTAATTTCAAAGTAAGGTTGTTTAAAGAACACATAATGTTTTTTCTTGATGAGATAGCAGGTATGGCATGAAGGAAAACACAAAAGAAGGATAAGTAAAGGAAAGCATATACAAAGGAGAAGTCCATGACCAAAGGATCATATACAGAAGCACAAGTGGTTATTATGAAAAGTAACGAGTTATCCTACCATCCATATCACAAGTCAAGAGAAGTATCCCAAAGGAACCCAACACCACCAAGAAGGATAGCAAAGACATGAAATCCAAAGTTCAAGGCTCTCAAAATAAACTCGACCCATCAAGAAGAGGAATTGCCTCACAAGTCGCACAAATCAACCTCTGACAAACGTTATTGTCTTACATGTCGCCCTCGCGTGACCTATGCTCGTATCAGACTTGAACATCGTCAAGCACAATTCATGAAGGAGACATCTAGAGAGCATAAAGGATACAACATCCGACAAGACGAGACATCGAGACCTAACCCAACAAACATAGCCTAAACAAAAGGCAACTATAGCAATAAGGGCTCTCCAATGAGAAAGGAATACTAAAGCACAACTCCATACATCGTGATGTGGCTATCATGTCCACACACTGGCTATCATATCCACACACCAAGACCATCAAGTCCACCACAAACCTAAAGAGCCAACACCCAACCTCAAAAGGAGATTCAAGAAAAAGGGAAAAACAACACCCTTCATACGCTCATCAAAGGTAAGCACTTATATTTCAACCCACTGGGGGATACTAGGTAGGAGACGTCCTCATTATAAAGACAACCTCCATATCTCATGAAATCAACCATGAAGCAAAGAATCACGACAAGCACTATTGAGGGCATATAACAAAACGATCCCCACAACGATCACAACTACGATACTAGTAGAGGCTAACTCAAGAACAGTCTCCACCGAACTCCCAAGTAAGAATCTGCTATCTTAATCAGAGTCATGACAAGAGAAAGGAACCTCAACGAAAGGCGATGATCACACCCATCACCAAAAGAAAAATTTTCAACGCAGGGGTTAATAACATAACCCATAGGAAAGCCAAAGACACCTTCGAAAGTCGTCAAATCTACATGAAGATGAAATGAACCTGAGACTCGGCCCCTCGGCTGGGGGGCAGAGGATAAAGAAGAGACATCAAGACCTATGATCACCCCATCGCCAGCCACAGGTTGTTTCCCTTTGTCAAGCAAAGATGGTGCCTCTTCAACCACTACCTCCTTATCATGAGAGGGAGTCAGCAAGGGGGCACTGGAAGGAGAGCCTCTCGCGGTTTCCTTCTCCTTGGCAGCCGAGGGCCCGACCTCAGAGTCAGGTTTTCGCGCCTTGGATTTAGATTGACTTGAACTCTCGCCCACCGCAAGAACCATTCGGTAACCAGGGAAGAACGCTCCAACAACAAGAAGGAAGCAACATGAGAACAATCATAAGTATATCACAAAGAAAAGAGAATGGAATGAGAACATACTGGAAGCATTAGCAGCCTTCCCTGACTTAGAAAATTTCTTGGCCTGATAAGCAGAACTAGAGGGTTCTTCCCTCTCATCCGATTCAACGGTCTCCCTGTCTGAAGAAGAAAGCTTCCAAAAGTGAGTCATCTATACGAGCAACCAACGCAAAGATCGACCCTTACTCATAGAGGGGGCGAGATGCGCCTACTATGGGGGCAACCTTAACACCAAGGGAAGAAGGCGAACTTTTAGTTTCCCCAAATGGAGCAACGCTCCAACACATCCGAAGGAAGGGTCAACCCTTAACAACCTTCTATGTAGATATTGTCTATTTAAGAATATGGTTTATAGCTTGAAATTAACTTTATTGGCGATATATAAAAATCTCAATTAAGTAAAAAGAAAAATATTCTTATATATAAGACAGTCATACCTAAATCTAACGTCGATACGTTTTGGAAAAAAACGTGGATTTTGAAAGAGCCGCCACTAGTTAATTAATAGGCTAACTAGAAACCTAAATTACCTAGGTAAATAACGAATTAAACACTAGGTACCATATCGGTTTACGAACATAAATCAAGTTTGGGGTTTCTATTGCGAAATTTAAACATGGTTAAAAACCTCGCCCTTTCGGTACTCGATTCACCTATTTTCTATTTCATATTGTTTTTTATTTAAGAAAATTTATTTATCTACTACAAGAAAATAATGCTTCTATCAATTACAATATTAATCTAATATTAAAGACCAACCAAACAATATATATATATAGTTAGACCTAAAATCTAACCTAAGACGATTATGTTTTGAAAAAATATGAATTTTGAAAAAGATCGCCGCTAGTTAAGGCTAACTAGAATTCTAAATTACCTAATAAAATAACAAATTAGACACTTAGGTATTGAATTTTTCTACGATCATAAATTCGAGTTCGGGGGTTCTGTTACGAATTAAAAAAAAAACATTTTTTAATTACACCCTTTCGGTCCTCAATTCAGTTAATTTTCTAATTTTATTATTAAGTAATTTTAAAAAAAAACTAATAGCGTTATCGAACATATTTACATCAAAACATAATAACTTAGCACGTTCACATAGACACAATTGAGTAATCAAGTTTTAATTAGTCTAAATTAACTAGATTTAAACAAATTAAACTACTTCTAATATAATAATAATAAATAATAAACAATAAATAAAAAAATATATGAAAAGAAGGCAACGAGCTCCCCTGGAACGACGACAGCAGTAGCAGCAGTAGGGACGGCAGTTTCGACAGCAACAACGACAGGGACTAGCAACAACGGACAGAGGCGCATCATAGGTATGGCGGATCAGCAACGACAGACAGCAGCACCAGTGCGAGGTCGGAGCTTTGGCTGGAGGAATGGCCGGAACAGGGCGAGCTGGGCATGGTCACTAGTGCGAGGTCGGAGCAGCGACAACGTTTGGGGAAATATGGACGGGCTGGAGCTGAAGCGTAGACAACAGCTGACAGGGGAACGTGTAGCAGCTCCGGCGGGCGGCACGGCAACTGGTCTTGTCGGTAGAAGTTTTCACGGCAGAGAGAGGAGATAAATATTATTTTTTTGTTTTTGTTTTTTTTTTGCTCGAATTTTGAGAACAATAATGTTTTATTACTTTTTTGTTATGTTCTTGTCCCCCATTTACATGTGCAACTAGTCTCCAATTTATATTCATAATAGAGGTAACTCTAGTTTACAAATAAGATCTCCTAATTATTAAATGATAAATAACTTAAAGATAATTAATTTAGAAGATAATTCTACGATATAAATATCTTACATATATTTATTCCTAAATAATAGGAGATAATATCTAAAGATAAATATCTTACAGACAAATGCATAAATAGTAAGAAATAAATATTACATATATTATCCTAAAATACGCATGAACGTTCTTTGAAAATTCATGATTTCACATATCTGGAAATGACGCATTATGTGTAACAATTGGATCTAAATCGAGTGTTTACATATATATACATACATACACGTCTAAAAGGCTAAAATGATTACTCAGTTGCTAAACATATAAAAAATTGGAAACACACAAAATTATGTTAGGGCCAATCCTTATTATTCACACACAGATTGCCCCTTCTTATTCATGATACACACATACTGATTTTTCCCAATCCTTCTTATTCGACACACACAGTTACATCTAATTGGTTAGATTTAGAGTTCTTAGTAATTATCATAAATATTGCCCGAAACTTGAATCTTGAGGAACTGGTGGAGTGCGGGTCGGAGTCGGGCGAGCGAAGTAGCAGCCGCAAGAGGTGGAGCTCGAGAATGCTTGGTTGGTGCTGAGATGGAGCTCGATATCGGGAAGGTCGAGGCGACGACTGAGAGGACTGGACAACGGACCGAGGCAGCTTCGTCGACGTGAAGCAAGCAGCGAAGACAAACAGCAGCAGGTTGCAACGGTGATGCTGGTCGGAGCAAGGCGGGCGAAGGTGGAGGCGCGGTCGGTTGTGGAGGGCCAACGGAGGTCACGATAATGGCCTCATGAAGAAGACGATGAAGGAAAGGAAAAAGAGGAAAAAAATTGTCTGGCACGAATATCAATAAAATTACTTTATTGTTGTTTTTTTTGTCTTTTTTACATGTAACCCACCCCTATTTATAGGTAGAATATGACCCAAAAATATGACAAAATATGTAATGTAAATATTCATAAAATAATATATATATATGGGTTAAAGGTACTTTTGGTGCCACATGTTTGACCTGTGTAGGTTTTTGGTGCCATATGTTTCATTTTGTAGGCTTTTGGTGCCATATGTTTGAGAGGTTGTATGTTTTTGGTATTTCCGTTAGTCAACAGTTAGTTTGACCGTTAAATACTTTTATTTTATTCAATTTAGTCCTCAAATTTATATTTCTAAAATTTAATATTTACAATTTAGTCCATATTGTTTGCTCAAGTCACCGTCCAAGGCCGCCGACCACCACCCACCACCTCCAAGGCCGCCGACTGCCACAAAACGGGCCGGCCACCACCCCACGGCACCGGCCACCACCGCTTTGGGCCGAAAACCACCCCAATTGGTGGTGGCTACAGCCATAATCGGGGCCGGCCACCACCAGTGGTGGTGGCTACAGCCCCAATTGGGGCCGGCCACCACCAATTGGTGTTGGGTACTGTTAGGTTCCGAGATCTGGGTCAATGGATGAGCGGCTCAAATCCCGTTCCTCACTGGAGATGTGGATGACCTGATGTCCTCGGGTTGCTCTGTCTTGTCTTGCGTCCTTCCTTCCTGCAGAAGGGGCAGTACCAGACACAGAGAGGGGGGGGGGTGGTGCCTGGTGAACCCTCTCCGATGCCTAAGTCAGTATCGTTTTTAGAGAGATAAAGCTAGAGAGATGTCAGAGCAAAATAATCCAAATTGCCAAGATGTCCAAATGAGTTGTGAAGGTGGGGTATTTATAGGCAACGGTGTCATTAAGGTGGCTTAATGACATCGTTAACCTTTAAACACGATTAATTAACCTTTAAGCGCATAATTAAGACCTTAGGATACGGAGAAGGTAGGCGGAGTGAACCGAGTGTGGGAGTCCAAAAATGGTGCCGGGGCCCTTGGGGGAGGAGAAATCCGACCCCCAAGGGTAGGGGTTGGGTGAGGGCACCCAACCCCTCCTAGGGAGGATGGGGTTGGCCAACCCCATCCCTCCTAGGAGAGATCGGGTTGGCCGACCCGATCTCTCCTAGGAGAGATCGGGTTGGTCCACCCGATCTCCCCTAGGAGAGATCGGGTTGGCTGACCCGATCTCCCCTAGGGGAGGTCGGGTGTGGCCACCCAACCTCACCTAGGTGAGTTTGCCTCGGCCGGACGAGCGCTTCGGCCTCGTCCGAGCCGTTGACGTGTTCGCGAAATGTTCGGGTTGAAGTTTCGATTTACAATCGTTAATGGGACGATAAAAATACAACGGTTCGGAAGTCAACGGGTTCAAATTGGGCGTATATCCATCACATGCCCCCGAGTCAACCAATGGCTTAACCCTTGATTGACTCTATTTCAGGATGGTATGATACGCGCAATTTGAAACCGGGGTTTTACCTTTCATCTGAGTGCCAGCTTACCCATGGATGCGTGTCTTCGACTCTGCCCCCTGTCTTATAAGATAGAGGAGTTGTAAACGTTAGAGTAGCATGGACGTATGCCTAAGCATGCGTCCGTCTGAGGTGGGAGCAATAAGTCTATCTTTGCTACCGGCGTACACTTAAAAAATTCACACTCGCATAGGGGCGCAATACAAATGCAATTAAGTAACTTACGCTTCAAATTCGTGCCGGGATTCTATCTAAGTGAGGAAAAATTTAATTTTGGCCAATTTTTTCCTAAGTATGGAATGCTCAAGAATAAACCTAACTTGATAGTTTTTCTAAGTATGGAGATATACTTAGCCATAGTTGAAAGGGATAAAAATGATGGTTTTTCCTTGGCCCTTAGATCTCATTTAAAGATAGATGGAGGGTGGTGATTAAAACCCTTTAAAAAACCCTATCATCTTTTCAATATAGAGGGGAGTTAGAAAAATACCTTAGGGAGTCACCATAGCCACCATCTTCCCTCCTTACTCACCCTTGGAGAGCAAGAAAAAATTGAGAGCACCCCCAAGGTAAGGGCCGGCCGAAATTTCCAGCAAGGGACAGAAATCCGGCCAGCAGCCTCGTCGGGACGATCGACGGCGTAGGGGACCAGCGGCGGCGTGACGGCGACGTTGGTGACGTGGAGCAGACCCCGGACTACGCCGGAGCTGAGCGAGGCGACGACCTAGCTGCTGTCGACGGAGGCGGAGCCTGGTCCGGCACGGGCGGTCGACGGCGAGGGAAGCAAACTCCGGCGCGGCGTGAGACGTCTTCCAGCGACGACGGGGCGAACGGAATCACCTCCGGCGACGACAAGGTCCAAGCTTCGGCGAGGGGCTGATTCCCGGGGGTCTCCAAATTCGAAATTCGGACCCGTTTATCATATCGGGTCGGGTTTCCCGAAGGTCCACTCTTTTCCTTTCCGTTACCGCGTAAAAAGTTGATTCTTGAATTGTTGATACTTGATTGCCGATGCTTGATTGCCGATGTTTGATTGAATGTGGGATTGCCGTGGATAACCGTTGATAGTTGTGGATTTGGGAAAAAAATTTTGCTGGTCGTCCGGATATAGTTTCTTGTCCGATTAAACTATCCCGGTTTTGAGTTTGGTGTCGTATCGCCTTTGGTGTGTTAATCTTCGTTGGAGGGCGTAACGGTAATTTTGCCCAAAACCCGACTTTAGGCTCGGATAAAATTATTCAACTTGATTGTCGTGGTGTCTTTGGCTCATGTTGACTATCTCTGCTGGGTGTCTTTGGATCTTTGGTTGTTGTCGTTGGTCGGGTGTCGGAGTATTTCCGGTTTTTCGGAAATTTTTCTTGTCTTGATATTTGTCGTGTCGTGGCAGGTACTGTATTCCTGGTGGTGTCCGCGCACACAGACTCTACAGAGGCGTCGCATCCTCCGAAGGATGAGTGAGTTCCTTTTCTCTTCCTTTTTGGTCGCATTACTTCCTTTCCTATTGCTAGCTTAGTGTCGTGATCTTCGTTGGCGTGTTAGTCGAAACTTGATTCGAACTTTGGGATTTCCTGCTACCTTTGCCTTAGGTCTCGCTGCCCTGTCGGAGAACCATCTTACTAGGTCCGATTACAATGAGCACGTTACCTTAGGAGATATCTGTCCCCTAGATGAGCCTCTGTATCCTTTTCTCCCCTCCTTGGGGAATACTCGCGAGACGGTGACGGAGCCTCCTATAGGGAAGGTCGCCGTGTACCCCTCCCAGATTCGATTTGGGCTGAGGTTGCCTTACTGTGACGAGCTTATAGAGTTGAGCAGGTTCTTCAGGATTTCTCCTGTGAACCTTGCCCCCAGTGCCCTTCGTGTCTGGGTGGGCTTCCGGGTGCTGTGCCATTGGTACTCCTGGAAGTACTCCCTCGTGCTATTCCGATGTTTCTACCGGTTCCAATACCAGACGAAAGTGGGGTTTGCGAGTTTCGTAACTCGCCATCCGACCTTCAAGGATCCCCGATTTGCTGATTTCGGGTTGAGTGGGGTCGAGTGGGATACCTCTCTCCGCTTCGTGGCCCGGAGTGACAACTCAGCCAGTCACTGGGCTAAGCATTACTTCTTCATTACGGATCGATACGTCACTTGGTCGGTCTTGAATTAGGATCGGTCCGATGGTTGGCCTGCTTTCGGGGAGTTCTCTTCAGTTGATTTAGAGACTATGAAGATCATTCACGAGAGCAACAGGACTCGGTCATACTGCCCCGTGTCCTTAGTGACTGAGACGGATCTTTATGAGGCCGGGATCAGTTTGACTCCTGACTCCGGGGGTTCGGTATGTCCCTTGGTCTTCCCATCTTTATTTACCTTCTGCTCTTCCTTTGTAGGTTGGTTTCATGGAAAAACCTATAACGTGCAGGGAGCCCCTGTTGATCTGAGCAAGAGGAAGGCTCCTTCTAGTTCCACTCTGAAGAAATCCCCCATGCCTGGGAAGAAGGCTGGGGCCTCTGGTATGCTTCCTCCTATTTGCTTCTTTATGGTATAACTTGTGTTTTCCTTATCTTGTTTTTCTTATATTGCTAGGGCGTTCCCCCTTGGTGACCGAGAGAGTCGTCTCCGTAGGCAGAGACTCTGGACCTTCCAAGTCCAAACCGCGGAGATCTGATTCTGAGGCCGGGGCCTCGGCTGCTAAGAGGAAGAAAGCTGCGGATCCTGCTTCGCCTACTGCTCGTCCTCCGACCCTATCTCGTGATAAGGAGATGGTGGTCGAAGAGGTGCCTTCCCTGGCTGACAAAGGGAAGCGACCTGTTGGTGGTGGTTCCCCTGCCCCCCAGCCGAGGGCACGGTCCTCAGGTATGATCTCTACCTTGTTACTGATCGTTCTATGTTTATATTTTCCTTTGACTTGCCTTGCTTGTACAGGTGGGCCTCCGGCTTTAAGTCGGAAGGATTTCGCACGTCTTACTGATGAAGATGTTATTGGGTCTGAGTGGACTCCTTTCGCTGGTTTGAAGGAGTTCCACCTTGATAGCAGCTCCTCTTTGCGGACTCCTGAGGTTGGCATCCGCGTACTCCGCGGTGCCATTCCCCCTGGCGATCGTGTTGCTCAGCCCAAGTCTCCTGGAGAGACTCGGCGCTTTGTTCAGGGTGTACTCTCTCGTTATGCGCCTGTGAGTTGTTCCTTGCTTTCTTCTTTATAGTTTCATAATGGCTGTCTTTCGGTTGCTCATCCCTTGTTTGAATTGTTAGGGTATGTCTGACATGGTGAACATGTCATCGCTCGTGCTCGAGTTATCTGACGAGAAGAAGACCCTTGAGGACAGCCAGGTCTCTCTCAAGGTGGAGCTCGCCACTGCTGCTGAGAAGGCGCATTTATCTGATTTGAGGATGCAGGAGCTCCGGGACCAAGTGTCCTTGCTTGAGACCACCGTGGGCAGTTTACGCCGGGAGGCTGAGGTTGCAGCGTCGCTCCACTCTGAGGAGTTGCGGAAATTGGAGGCTAGGTGCCGGGCAGAGGAGAGGACTGTCGCAGTGTCTGAGTACAAGGCTTCCTCTGCCTTCACTGCTGATTATAGCGCGCGTCTCACTCAGGAGATGAACCAGTTTGGTGAGTATCTGGTTGATCATATTTTCCGCATTGATCCTCAGTTTCCAGTTGGTGACCTTGGTGACTTCGGGCCATACACCACTGGCTATATGGCTGTTCTGAGGGGTCAGGCTGCTGTTGCAGATGAGCCTGCCCCTGCCCAGGTGGATGCTACACCTGTGGAGATTGGTACTTCAGACTCCTCCTCTTCATCCATCTCTGCCGGTGGTTCAGCTTCAGGGGGTGAGGGTGACTCTCCCGAAGGTTCTGATTGACGTGTTTACATCATGCTATCCTTGTATATATAACTATACTCCTTCTCCCCTTTAATGGGTTGAGTGTCTTTTGAGATTGTGGTGGTGTTTGTTGTTACTTTCCTTTGCCGTATTGTGTTGTTGACTACGTGGTTCGCTTGCCTTTACATTGGTGCTTCTCATGCTTTTGTATATATCCCTTTGATTATGGACTCTTCTCTTGGTGTGTTTCCTTTACTTATTCTTCTTTCGTGTTTTCCTTCATGTCATACCTGCTATTTCATCAAGAAAAAACATTATGTGTTCTTCATATAACTTTACTTTGAGATTACTTTCTCATTGGATCCTTCTGAGCATGGTGCGATGATCTCTTCTGATACCCTTTAAATGGTATACATGATACTGTTAGACCAAAGATACGCTCTTGGTGGGCGTCGAATCTGATCACGAGACAGGCTCTCGGAGGGCACTTAACATTTCGCAGGATAGGCTCCCGGAGGGCACAGGTTAAACCAAAGATACGCTCCTGGTTGGCGTCGAAACTATTCGCGAGACAGGCTCTCGGAGGGCACTTAACGTTTCACAGGATAGGCTCCCGGAGGGCGCAGGTTAGACCAAAGATACGCTCCTGGTTGGCGTCGAAAACTGTTCACGAGACAGGCTCTCGGAGGGCGCTTAACGTTTCACAGGATAGGCTCCCGGAGGGCACAGGTTAAAACAAAGATACGCTCCTGGTTGGCGTTGAAACTATTCACGAGACAGGCTCTCGGAGGGCGCTTAACGTTTCACAGGATAGGCTCCCGGAGGGCTCAGGTTAGACCAAAGATACGCTCCTGGTGGGCGTCGAAGCTGGTAGTTTGAAATCTACCTCAAGATACGCTCTTGGGGGCGTCGAGTCTGGTAGTGTTTTTTCTACCTCAAGATACGCTCTTGGTGGCGTCGAATCTGGTAGGTTGCAAGTCTACCTCAAGATACGCTCCTGGGGGCGTCGAAATTCGTAGTTTTTGGAAACCACTCTCAAGATACGCTCTTGGTGCGTCGAAAGTCGTAGTGTAATAACTACTCTCAAGATACGCTCTTGAGGGCGTCGAAGTTCGTAGTATGAACACTACTCTCAAGATACGCTCTTGGGGGCGTCGAGGGTCGTAGTATGAATACTACTCTCAAGATACGCTCTTGGGGGCGTCGAAGGTCGTAGTATGGATACTACTCTCAAGATACGCTCTTGGGGGCGTCGAAGGTCGTAGTATGAATACTACTCTCAAGATACGCTCTTGGGGGCGTCGAGACTGTTGTTGACTTGAAGTCATATCTGTGTAAGGATAACATCATGATTATATCACCACATTCATTGGAAAGTGCCTTTGAAGGAAATCCTACTCCCTTAAGAGCATTCATGTTTTTTGTACACATGGGGTGCCTTGGGTGGGTCAAGACACCCTTTGGAGGAAAATAAAGATAGTTGTAGAGTTGGAGAAACTTTGTGAGTTCTCCTTCTCAAAAGTTGTTTTTAAAAACTTGGAAAGCTTGAACATGTAAAGTGCTAGATATGAAACTAAGGATATGGGGTGGTCACTTTGTCTGTTGCCACGTACTCCTTCAGACCTCCATTGTGAATCATTTCTTCCACTTCTATCTTCAGCACCATGCAGTTGTTGATTTGATGCCCCCAGGTCCCATGGTACTCACACCATCCCTGTGCATCCCTTCCTAGGAAGGCCTTGCCCTCCTCCCTGCATGTTGGTAGTTCCTGCTTGAGGTGCTTGTGGAAAATTTCTTCTATGCTCACTGTAAGGGGTGTGAATGTGAAGTTTACACCTCCTCCCAGTGTGTCAGTCTTTCTTTCTTTCTCCAGAACTTCATCCAGCTGCTCCATTTCCTTTGCAAATGCTTTGTCGAGCTTTTCCTTGAGCTCCCTCATCGTGCTCGTCATGACCATCTCATAGAGCCCCCCATAGGTCTCG
Organism: Clarkia xantiana subsp. parviflora; assembly: GCA_036873135.1. Lineage (NCBI taxonomy): Eukaryota > Viridiplantae > Streptophyta > Magnoliopsida > Myrtales > Onagraceae > Clarkia > Clarkia xantiana. The sequence continues at coordinate 7,986,851 of JAPTYO010000012.1, read as the reverse complement.
AACGAGTTTGGATGCATATTTCTAATAAATGCTCTGACTGTTTCTCCTCTTGTGATGTCCATGTTGGCACCATAACTAGAGAATCTCTGGAAATAGCTTGATATTGACTCCCGCGGCATTTGCTTGATATCATCGATGTGACAGAAGCCTCTTAAGATGGAGTTCCTTGTTCTTTTCCCCTCTTTGGTGTCTGGCTGCCAAGGTATGGCTGTCACCTTCACAGCCTTGCTCCTGTGTCTCCTCTTAGGCACTATTTGAAAAAACTGCTTGCTCAAACGGAGTACCATTCCATTCTTCATCTTTCCCTGCCTTTGCCTCCTTCTCCTCTTCTTTCTATCTTGGTTGGCTCCAATCATGACCACAGCCACTGTGTCTGTCCCGTGTGATCCACGTCTCATGGAGTTGACGTAGCACTGTCTTGCGGTGCGCTGATCACCCAGGACTTCTCCGACTCCATTCTCAGTGATGTACTTCAGCTTCTGGTGTACAGTGGATGACACGATTTCATATGGGTTTATGGTTGTCCTTCCTAGGATCCCATTGTAGGCTCCCAGGCTTTCAACCACCAGGAAATTAACATTCACCTTCAGCTGTGTCCATCCTTGACCCATGGTCACCGGCAGGGTTATCATTCCCAGGGGGTAGCTTGTTGCCCCTGAGAAGCCAACTAGAGGGAAGTTGACTGGTTTGATGTCTGCCTTGGTTTTCCCTATTTCTTCTAGGACTCTCAAGCATAGGAGGTCAGCCGAGCTGCCCCCATCCACCAAAATTCTCTTTACATCAAAATTATCAATGTCTATTGTGATAACTAGAGCATCATCATGTGGGAAGACGATGTGGCTCTTGTCCTTCTCTGAGAATTCGATCTTCATTTCTTCTCCTTCTCTTGGCATTTTCCTCCACCTCGGCACTGAACCCAGTTTTGATGCATAAACCTCCCTTGCATTAGCAGTTGGGCCACCTGACGCTACTCCCCCGTGTATCATGTTTATGGTCCCTCTCTTGTTGGGTGGAGGATTGTAGTCTGCTTTGCCTTTGCCCTTGTCTTTATGTGATGGCCCTAGCTGCATGCTGTTGCCCCCATGATCCACGAACTGCTTTAGGTCTCCCCTTTGGATGGCATTGTTGATGCTTAGCTTTAGGCTGAAGCATTCGTTCGTGTCGTGCCCGTAAGCTTCATGGTTGTCGCACCATCTATCCTTGTGATTCCCCACCATTGGGGCTCTCCACCTTGCAGGGGGCGACCAGAGCTTCTGATTCCGCATCTCTTTGAGGACAGTAGCTGGAGTGGCGTTCAATGGAACGAACTTGATGACATTTATTTCTCTGGGCTTTAGTGGTTCGCCCATTTGGTTTCTTTGCTGGGGCGGACGCCATTCCTGCTGCCTTGTGTGCTTAGGTGCCTGGGGTGGTTTGCCTTTGTTTGGCTTTGCATTGTCTTCCTTGGCTGCTTGAATCTTGGCTTTCTTACTTGCCCTGTGCCTCTCCAGGTCTATATGAGTTTTGACTCTTCCTGCAAGCTCCTCTAAGGTGCTCGCTGGCTTCTTGGCCATCTTTTCTGCCAGTGTGGACCCGAAGCGGCCTAGGTTTCTGATAAAGGCTCGTATTATCTCACCCTCAGTGATGTCGCCCTGGATGTCTGCGATATTTTGATTGAACCTAGTATAGTAACTGGCCAGAGATTCATCATATTCTTGTTTCACATCATCGATGGAGCCTGTGCCTTTGAGGAGTTTCCTTTCCCCTAGATATCTCTGCAGAAACTTCGCCTTTAGCTGCTCCCATGAGTGGATGCTTTCAGAGGGTAGACTGAAGAACCAGTGCGAGGCCACCCCTGATAGGGTGTTTGGGAACAGGAGTGCCTTGTATCTTTCATCAGTGGTCCTCCCAAATAGGGAGGCCTCATGCTGTTGGATATGCTCTAGGGGGTCTCCCTTCCCATTGTACTTTGCAATTTGCACTGTGTGCAGGGAGTCTGGCACCCTGTTCATCTCCAGTTCCCTTGTGAAAGGGTGGTTCGTTTTGTCACTTAGACAATGCAAGCTGGTTTTCTTTGACTCATTCATCTTCCGGGTTATCATTGCCTCTATTTCCTCCGGAGTGATCAATATCGGTGTCGGAGTGTAATTCCTCTGATAGCCTCCGTGGTTGTAGATAGGACTCGCCGAGATCCCTTGTCCGTATTGATACGGACTGTAGGTGTATCCTTGGTGTCCCTGGTGGGGTGCTTCATAGAATTCTTGCCTCCTTGGAGGTCTTGCTTGTCTTTCCTCCCCAAGTGGGGTGTAAGCCCTTGCGTTCTGCTGTTGCCTAGGAGGCACGAATTGTTGCCTTCCCTCTGGGGGTGGCTCCTGGTAATATCTTCTTTGCTCCTCTCGCTGCCCTGCTCGAGGGTGCGAGTGGTGCCCTTATGTTGGGATCTGTTCCTCCTCATGAGCTTCAGTGTGTGTCCCCTGGGTGTATGCCGGCCTTGCATATGTTGTGTGGGCGCGGTTGCCATCTCGTTGGGCCGGCATCCCATACGGGTACCCTTGGGGTTGCGCCTCATAATAGTACCCCTCAGGGGGTGCCGTGTGCTGGGACGGCATCCCCTGTTGTTCTCTTTCTCTCTGTGACCTTCTTGCCCGAGGTGTGGAGGCTGTGGAGGACTCAGCCCCAGCTGGGCGTGAGGGTCCTCCCTCCTGGTTGTTCTGTTGAGGAGGCTGTAGTATTTCTTGTGGTTCTGGTTGCATTGGCTGCTTCCCAGGGTTAGGCTGCCTTCCTGGGGGTAAAGGCTCTCTCCTTCTCCCATTGCCCCCAGGTGGGCGGTGGTGCCTAGACACCCTGCTGTTCGTCATTGCTCGTGTTATAGCCAGGCTTTCTGTCCGAAGCCCACTGACGGCGCCAAGTGTTAGGTTCCGAGATCTGGGTCAATGGATGAGCGGCTCAAATCCCGTACCTCACTGGAGATGTGGATGACCTGATGTCCTCGGGTTGCTCTGTCTTGTCTTGCGTCCTTCCTTCCTTCCTTCCTTCCTGCAGAAGGGGCAGTACCAGACACAGAGAGGGGGGGGGGGGGGGGGGTGGTGCCTGGTGAACCCTCTCCGATGCCTAAGTCAGTATCGTTTTTAGAGAGATAAAGCTAGAGAGATGTCAGAGCAAAATAATCCAAATTGCCAAGATGTCCAAATGAGTTGTGAAGGTGGGGTATTTATAGGCAACGGTGTCATTAAGGTGGCTTAATGACATCGTTAACCTTTAAACACGATTAATTAACCTTTAAGCGCATAATTAAGACCTTAGGATACAGAGAAGGTAGGCGGAGTGAACCGAGTGTGGGAGCCCAAAAATGGTGCCGGGGCCCTTGGGGGGAGGAGAAATTCGACCCCCAAGGGTAGGGGTTGGGTGAGGGCACCCAACCCCTCCTAGGGAGGATGGGGTTGGCCAACCCCATCCCTCCTAGGAGAGATCGGGTTGGCCGACCCGATCTCTCCTATGAGCGATCGGGTTGGCCAACCCGATCTCCCCTAGGAGAGATCGGGTTGGCTGACCCGATCTCCCCTAGGGGAGGTCGGGTGTGGCCACCCAACCTCACCTAGGTGAGTTTGCCTCGGCCGGACGAGCGCTTCGGCCTCGTCCGAGCTGTTGACGTGTTCGCGAAGTGTTCGGGTTGAAGTTTCGATTTACAATCGTTAATGGGACGATAAAAATACAACGGTTCGGAAGTCAACGGGTTCAAATTGGGCGTATATCCATCAGGTACAGCCCCAATCGGGGCTGGCCACCTCCAATTGGGGCCGCCGGCCCCGATTGGAGCCCTCTGTGGCCCCAATCGGGACCGGCGGCCCCAATTGGTGGTGGCCGGCTCCGATTGGAGCTGTACCCTCCACCAATTGGTGGTGGCCGGCCCCGATTGGGGCTGTACCCACCACCACTGGTGGTGGCCGGCCCCGATTTGGGCCGTAGCCACCACTAATTGGTGATGGCCGGCCCCAATTGAGGTGACCACCACCAATTGGGGCCGGCCACCACCAATTAGGGTGGTTTTCGGCCCCAAGCGGTGGTGGCCGGTGCCGTGGGGTTGTGGCTGGCCCGTTTCATGGCGGGTGGTGGCCGACGGCCTTGGACGGTGACTTGAGCAAACAATAGGGACTAAATTGTAAATGTTAAATTTTAGAAATATAAATTTGAGGACTAAATTGAACAAAATAAAAGTATTTAACGGTCAAACTAACTGTTGACTAACGGAAATACCAAAAACATACAACCTCTCAAACATATGGCACCAAAAGCCTACAAAATGAAACATATGACACCAAAAACCTACACATGTGGCACAAAAAGTACCTTTAACCCTATATATATATATATATATATATATATATATATATATATTTTTTTTTTTTTTCTGAATATACGATGCCCGATTATGATGACCCATTTTTTGTGAGCGAAAGAGCATTTCTCCCGCGGTTTCTTACAATAAATATACATATACACTATCTTATTTTAAGCCAGAACCATCTTTGGAAACTCTGTGTTACACGCGACATTTCGAACGTGCTTTGTGCGTGTTGCGCGTACCAAAATTAGGTGTTTACAGCTTGCCCTTCTTTTGGGCGGACTCCATAGAACATGTCCGAGTGGGTTTGTCCAAAGACGAGGAAACACCAATTTTGGTAGGGAAGTACATCTTCTTTCAAGTCTTCAAGGTAACTGATGGGCTTATTTCATACGGTGCGAAAAAATAGAGCTTCTGGCGGCGGTGCCCCTGTTGGCAGTGCCTCCATTGGCGTTGCAGAAAAGTAGAGCCTCGGTCGGCGATGCGTCTGTTGCTGGTTCCTCCGTTGTCAGTGCGTTAAAGAAAAGCCTCAAGTGGCGTGCGGTAAATTAAAGCCTCCAGTGGCGCGCAGTAAAGTAAACTCTACAATGACGTGCAGTAAAGTAAAGCCTCTAGTGGCGTGCAGTAAAGTAAAGCCTCCAGTGGCATGCAGTAAAGCCTCAATCAGAGGTACCTCCAGTGGCGTGCGGCGATGAAAAGCCTCTAGTGGCGGTTGTTGTAGAAGAGCCTCTAGTGGCATTTATCGGAGAAGTGCCTTTAGCGGCGCCTGTTTCGTCCTGAACCGCTAGAAGTAACGGCCTTGACGAATCTCCTAGTTATCGTCGTGTCGGGTCCTTCCTTCTCGCGCTCTTTACTTCACGCCTAGTCGTCCGGACCTGCACACAGGGCAATAACCAGCACGAAGAGGGGGGGGGGGGTGGTGCCGGTTGAGCCCTCTCCGATGCTAAAATGAGATTTCTAGAGAGAGAAAGCTATAGAGAAGTTAGAACTCCTAAGCCAATCTCAAGTGGAATTGCCCTAAATGAATGGCCTAGGTCCCCTATTTATAGGCAACCTTAGAACTGATCCCGGTTTTTGAGCGGTTTGATGACGGTTTTAGAGGAAATGTGAATCGTCGTATGGTTTGATCAAGGTTGGATATTGGAAAACTCTAACTTAGTGTGATGACACAAAGGGGAACACGCGCATCGCAAACGACGACTCGGGTTACGTCGGGTTCGGGCGATCCCGACGTACTCCGGGTCGTCTTGGGCAATCCGGACCTCCGGTTCGAACGCGTGTCGCGCGTCCGGATCCTTTTGAACCTCGGGGATGTGTTTTCAAATCGTTTATGTTTTGACGTGTTTAAAAAGTCCGGGATATAAATACGAACCCGAATTGGGCGAATATCCATCATTTTCCCCCGAGTCAAGTGATGGTTCAAACCTTACTTGACTCTATTTTAAAATAGGATAATCGTCCAATTTAGGTTCGGTGCTGACCTCAGAAGTTGATTGATCGTCGATTGGATACTTGAACTTTAATTTTGTCAATCTTTGATTTTTCTTGACGAGTGATTCGTTATCTTCTGACAGGGTTAGTGTAACAGATATATATATATATATATATATATATAATGGATGCACGTGATCATATTCCTAAATGTCAACATGTATAAAGATGCACTAATCATGGATGTGTTCACTATGTACATGACGAGTGCGATGATAACGATGATGTTTTATTGATGACGAAATCATGTGATCAATCATATGACGATAAAAGCATGGATCACGCCTTAAGATAAACTAGATGATATCATAATTAAATCATGGGTACGTAGCATGTGAGCATGATTGCATATAACGTGTCATAAGATGTCGTATGTCGTAATAGTGTTATAAACATGCTTAGTCATGATACTAATGACTTATAGAGAAATAGAAAGGAATTTATGACTTATCTAAAAGTGTGAACACTATTAGGGAAAATAGGAGAGAGAATACCCATTTGTTTAACATTCATCCTTAATAGTTTTCAAGATTCTTTCTTTTCTTGAAGAAGAAGAAACCTTTGGAGAATCCAATTTTGGGGCTAAGAACATTTGAAGACCAAGCAATTTTGGGGCAGCCATATAAGGCTTATCACCGGCGGAATTCCGGCGGCGGCGCGTGACTTCCGACGGTGGTGTACAGCTTTTCGGGGTCATCTCGTGGTGGCGAGTCTAATTTCGGGTATGGCTGGACCCTTCGAAACTTCGTTTAAGTTCAATTCGATTTTGATTGCCTCTTGAATTTGGTTAATCTAGGATGCACACAAGGTGTTTGTTAAAATTCCCAAAACATGGCGTAGATAGCATCAAGACATGCTCAATTTTGATTGTTGATAATCGCTCATTGTTATCTCATTCATGACGAAATACTTAGAAAATATTTCTTGATGATTGATGTTTACTACTTTGTCATATGTCGTCTGTCATGTGTCGTCTGTCGTCAGCTATCGTAGTTGAACACTTAGAAATATTTCTTGATAGTCGACACCTCGTCATATGTCGACTGCTGACATAGTAAAATACTTAGAAATATTTCTTGATAGTTAACACCTCGTCACATGTAGTTTGCTGACATAGTAAAATACTTAGAAATATGTCTTGATAGTTGACACCTCGTCATGTGTCGTCTGCTGACATAGTAAAATACTTAGAAATATGTCTTGATAGTTGACACCTCGTCATGTGTCATCTGCTGACATAGCAAAATACTTAGAAAATATTCCTTAGTAGTCGACACCTTGTCATGTGTCGGCTGCTAACATGGTGGAACACTTAGAAAATATTCCTTAGTAGTCGACACCTTGTCATGTGTCGGCTGCTGACATGGTGGAACACTTAGAAAATATTCCTTGATAATCGACACCTTGTCATGTGTCGACTGCTGACATAGTGGAACACTTAGAAAATATTCCTTGATATTCGACACCTTGTCATATGTCGATTGCTGACATAGTGGAACACTTAGAAAATATTCCTTGATATGTCGACTGCTGACATAGTGGAGCACTTAGAAAATACCCTTAATAGTCGACATCTTGTCATATGTCGACTGCTGACATAGTGGAACACTTAGAAAATATTCGTTGATAATCAACACCTTGTCATATGTCGACTGCTGACATAGTGGAACATTTAAAAAATATTCCTTGATAGTCGACACCTTGTCATATGTCGACTGCTGTCAGCGTTCATGGTATACCTGCATTAATTTAGAAAACATGCAAGTATACGTGTTAGTGCCATAATTATATTTTCACTTGTTACCTTAGGTAAAGGTGTAGTATTATGTAGACGCGCGTCGTTTTCATAGGACGCGTAAGTGTTGGGATAAAGCCCCTGTCGACATAGAGTTGCCCCCCGAGGGGGATGTTCGCTATGTGATGTATAGAGATTAACAAGTCTGTAGATATGTAGTTGTCTCCATCGGGAGAGTGTTCGTATGAGTAACTGTCATGTATGCATATGCTGATCGGGTTGTTATCTTCTTTTACAGGTTGGGTTGACAGGATAGTTATCGGGTTCACGCTATTAGTTCATCTGGGACGGTCGTCATAAGTAAGTTTTCCATTCCTACCCCACAAGTTACTTTATGTTCGGACACTGGCGACGAGTCCGAAGCTGATTTGGTAGCATACTTAGATAATGAGTTGGAAGTTGAGGCTGATCATATCCTGGAGTCTGCCGTCGAGTCCGAGATGGAGATGACGGATGTGACTCAGTACTTTGGTGGTAATAGGATAGATAGGAGGCGGTTTATGTTGAGTGCATCTTCCTCTGGCCTTTGTCCATATTTGGACGCTGTGTTCCTTTTGACGTGCTCCACGGTGTCGTCCATGGTCAGCCCACAGTACTACCCGACGACTTGTCTGCTGTCTACTTGGGGCAAGTTCGGGAAGGCTTACGCTTTCCCTATTGTCCGGACTTGGTCGATCTCTGCCAGTTTTATCGGATCTCTCCTTTGAAACTTGCGCCTGCAGGAATCCGTGTGTGGACTTTCTTCCGAGTATTGTTTCATCAGCAGTCATGGCATTATTCCTCGGTTATCTTTCGTTGCTTCTACCAACTATTACGTCCAGATGTGGCAGGGTTGTGTAGTATGAAGATGCGCTGGCCCTGCTTGAAGGATAAGGGGTTCATGACTCTTGGGCTTGGAGATGTCGAGTGGGATAGTAGTTTCAGACTTGCTGGGAAGGCTGACCGCTCCGGGTCTCACTGGCGTCATCAGTATTTCTTCGTATGTGATGACGGCACTACCTGGGATACCGTGGATGTTACAGAAGCTGATCGTGCCCCCGCTTTCTCTGAACTTTCTTCAGCGGACAAGAAAGTCTTAAAGCAAATATATCAGTGTCAACAGGCGCGCACTTATTAGTGTTTGTCGCGTGTTTCAGACCAAGAAATGGTTGATGCCGGGATTCATATGCTTTCTTCTTAGGATTCGGTATGCTACGAGTCTTTATAACTTCATATTATGTTGTGATGTAGGTTGGTTTGATGGAAAGCGCTCGTCTTTGCAGACGGATCCTGCTCGCGTCCTTGCTCCCGCTAGGAAGGATGCGTCGTCTTCAGTTTCTCCCGTACCCAAGGTTTCCGGACAAAGCCATAGCAATGGGCCAATGCAATATTATCAGAACCGGACAGGACCGGCGGTCCGACCGGGTTCGAACCGGAACCGGAGCCCTCTCCGGTCCGGTTCGAGTAATTCCGGAGGATGCAGGCGAACCCGGTTCGAAAGGCCGATTTTCAGTGAACCGGCCGGTTTTGTGCAAACCAGACGGTTCACCGGTTCGCCGGTTCGGACGACTTCTTAAAAATAATAATTAGGTTTTTAGGTTTTGTGAGCGCCGCAACAGAAGCATGAAACTGGAGCGCCTCGACAGCACCGGAGCCACTTCGCACAGCACCGCACTCCGGTGGACCAGCTGTCGATGATCAATGCAACAAGTATAGGTGAGAGGATTTGTGAGGGGCGGTTAGGGGAGGGGGTAAGGGGGGTCTCTGGAGAAATCACGAAACGAAGGGGGAGGTGAGGGGCTAGTGATGACAGGGGGATGAAAGGAAGTGTGAGTGGGCTAGGTGGGAAGGGGGGCTCACGATGGGGTTTGTGAGTGGGGAGGTGAGGAGAGAGAGGTGAGTGAAGGGGTTTTTGAGTGGGGAGGTGAGGAGAGGGAGTGGATGGGAGGAGAGGGAAATAAATTTCTGCTTCTCTGCAGTTTTAAACTAGGTAGTAAAAAAAAAAAAAAACTACTAATCCGGTCGGACCGGGTTTGAACCCATTCTGATCGGGTGAACCGGGAACCGGCACTCTTGCCGGTCCGATGTCCGGTCCGGTTCTGATAACACTGGGCCAATGAGTAAGATATTTTCTTTTGTCTTTGCTATTCTTCCATGTTGTTCGTTCTTAACTTGTCTTTGTTTGCAGATCGCTCTGCCCTTGTGACTGAGCGCGTTGTTCCTGCTCCCGGCTCCAACAATCTGTTAAGAGGTCCTACGCGGCGGCGGGTGCCTCGAGTTATCCTAAGCGCACTAAAGTCGGTGCGACCTGATAGACTTCTTCTTGCAACAAAGGGAAAGGAGTGGCAGGTCGTACAGAGGCGCCTTCTGCCCCCCGGTCGAGGGATCGACCCGCAGAGGAGCGCACCTCTCGCCGAGGTATGTATTACGCGCTTCTTTCCTTTGTTATTTTTGCGTTATCTTGCTTGTTTACTTCATTTGTGGTTGCTCGCTTTTCAACGCTCCCTGCACTCGGCCGTGATGACTTGATTCGTCCTCTGGAGGGCGACATTTCTGAGGACGACTGGACACCCTTTGCTGTTAGTGGACCTCGGTTTGCTAAGGATTCTAAACTTATCACTCCGGAGGTGGGTGTGCGCGTCTTGAACATGTGTGTTCCTCCCGGCGACCGACATACACGGCCGTCGTCTGATGAAGAGGCGCAGTCTTACGTTAAGGGCGCCTTGACTCGTTTTGCCCCTGTGAGTGTTAATCTTCTCTTTTCTTTATTTGTATGAATGCATGTATCGTTGTTACACCTTTATGCCTTGTTTGTTGTTGTGTTATCTCCAGGCTATTGCTGACATTGTGAACATGTCGTCCTTTGTGATGGAGCTTGTGAGCGAGAAGCGGGCTGCGGTTGAGAAGTGCAAGGTTGTCAGTGGTGAGCTTTCTCAATCCAAGGAGAAAGCGTGTATTCTTAGCTCGAAGGCAGCTGACTTCGAGGCTCGTTACACTTGTCATCGGGCTTTGCTGTGGAGCTAATACCGCGTAGGACTTCCTTAATAAGAACTTCTACGGGTCCCGTCCGGTGGAACGCGAACTCCCTCAGCAGGATCCTTAGGACTACGGAAAGGGTTTAAGGTATGTGCACATCTTCCGTTGCGTAATTTTGATTACAAGCATGTGCCTTATTTATGTTTCCGTAGTAGTCAACCCCGTAATCCAACAGTGGTATCAAAGTCTGTGTTAGAAGTTCTTGATTTTGATAAATTAGTGCTTTTGATTTTTAAATGTGATGGCCGAAATTTTAAAGAATGAAAATTTTCAAATTCCAATTTTTATAATTGTTAGGGCCGAAATTTTCATGATGTTCTTAGTAAAATTGATTTTCATGATCTTCAAGAATAAGTGGATTTTTATCAAAATCAAACATAGGATTGTAGATCTTATTAAAATTTGATCTTGAAAGCTTACCAATTGTTTCCAGTTTGGTGTGTTTCGGCCGAACCCTAATGAGATTTACAAGGTAAATTTTTTAATTTCTTAGGCATCAAGTTAAAAGTTTCGGCCGAAATTTTTAAGATTATTGTTTACTATATTTTAAATTTTATTAAATGTAACAATATATCTATAATTGGAAATATATGGATAGGTTCACATTAAATATATAAAAATATATAACTATCAATATATCTAGCTAAATTATAGGGATTAAAGATATTATTGAAAATATATTGTCAAATATTTGTTTCCCTATTAAAGATATTGACAACATATATATATATATATGTTGGGGCCGAAATTTATATATATGTATATATATTGTTGATTGATTTACATCTTATAGATAGAATCTTGACAATATATATATATATATATTTGCAATATTGGAAATTATTTTGTATAGTTAATAATTCTTGGATGTTAAGTTAAGTTTTTGGTGGACTTTAAATCCCAATTTAGCCCACAAGATTATTTCGGCCCAACCCTTGTGTGATTAATGGGCCGGTCCAATTTGCTAAACCAGATAGGAATAAAACCAAACTGAATTTTCTTAATCGGTTCGACCTAGCCGAGTTGGGTCGAACCGGGGTAACTAAGTGAACCTAACCGAACCGTTTTTGAGTGATTGAACCGAACCCTATTTTATTGGACCGGTTCGGACCGAACCAAATTTTGAAAAATCGGACCGAACCAGATTTTCTGGACTGAACCGAACAGGATTTTCTAGACCGAACCAGATTTTCAAAATCGAATTCAAGTCAATTAATAAAATAGGATGGTCAAGTTTTAAAATCCAAATGTTTTTAACTTTAAATAGTTTACATAGTGCTCATAGGTTTAAAACTTTCAAGTTTTTGATTAAACCTTAATGCCTGATTTCGATTATGAGGATGGATCTCGGAAATGCATGCATGATTTGGGGACTGGATTAATTAGAGGGCTGAATTGCAATTGTTTACTTTTTGTCACATATATTTATTAGAACTGTTGTCTTGACTATGTCAAGCTAGTTGGATGTTGGGGGGCGGAGCCCTGGTTAAATATATGGTTTGCGCATTAGGACAGACATGCTGTGATGGTTGTGATTGCCTAGGATTCATGTCTAGAAACACGTTTGATTAATTGTAAGCATGAATCGGCCCCTAATATTTAAGTTATTTTAAAAACAAAAGCCAGTCGCCAAATATGCATGATTGATGTGGAAGTGTTCATGTATGACACGTATGCCTGAATGTTGAGGATGTAGCTACGTGTGATAGTTTACTTGAAAGGTAGAACTCTATATGCTAGCATGAGTTCATCAGAACATTAGACGCATGAATCAGCCCCTAATATTTAAGTTATATTAAAAACAAAAGCCAGTCGCCAAATATGCATGATTGATGTGGAAGTGTTCATGTATGACACGTATGCCTGAATGTTGAGGATGTAGCTACATATGATAGTTTACTTGAAAGGTAAAACTATACATGCTAGCATGAGTTCATCGGAACATTAGACGCATGACGTGTATGCATGATGTATGGTTTGATTGATGAATTTTTGGCTTGCTATGATAATTTACTAGTGAAGTAGAATTATATAGGCATGCGTAAGTTCATCGTAACATTTTTAAATACAAAAGGGCCTTGGGAAAGCCAAGATCGGGTATGCTTATTTCAAAGTTCCCGTTCCGGTAATTTGCGAATAAAACCGTTTTTAAGAGACTGATCTATTGGATTGAAAACAGCGGTAATGTGAACTCTTTCACGAACTCCCTTCCCTCGGTTTACTGGCGGTCGGTTTGTTTAGATGGCTGAGGAATCATTATTTGTCGTATTTCATCTTAATAGATATTTGATGTTGTCGGACCTAAAATCTGACCTACGACGATTACGTTTTGAAAACGTGCAATTTTTAAAGAGTCGCCACTAGTTAATTATTAGGCTAACTAGAATCCTAAATTACCTAAGCGAATAACTAATTAAACACCTAGGTAATAAATCAGTCTACGATCAGAAATACGAGTTCGGGGGTTCTGTTACGAATTAAAACTCATGGAATTAATCACGCCCTTTCGGTACTCGATTCATAAATTTTCCAATTTTCATCGTTAATTAATTACGAATTAGTTATGCATACGAACGACCTAATAACATTAACGATTATCACATAAAATCAAATTAACGCGAACTAACATGACGAATATATACATTTACTATTTATTATTTCAATTAATCTAAATTAATTAAGATATAATGAAATATCCATAATTAACCTTTTTATTGTTTAATTAACCTAGATTAATCAATATTCAGATTATTCACGTCAAATTAAATCTAACATAACATAATAAAATAAACAATACTTACAACATGGAGTTAGTACTATTTACATACAAACTAAATTAAAATCAACCTAATTATTTCAATATATTAATAGTTAATAAAAAAAATAGATAAATAAAAACAGTAAATAAAAAAAAAAAAAAAAAGGACGCGGACCTCTTACCTGCTGGCCAGGCGACAGGGCAGACGCGGACTCCGGCGTGGCTGGTGACAGGGCAGACGCGGACTCCGGCGTGGCTGGCGACAGGGCAGACGGCAGGCCAGGCGACGGAGCAGACGGCAGGCCAGGCGAGGTCGACGATGGCACCGGCGATTCAGACACAGCAGCAGTGGAACGTGGATCTGGCCTGATGGTCGGAACTCAGCAGCAGCGGCAACGGAGGGTGGCGTGGCGTGGCCGGACCGGGATGACGAGGTGGCGAGCGGACGGCGTGCGGCGGAGCTGGCCGGCCTGGGGTCACCGGAGGGCGGGCAGAAAAAAAAAATACCGGGGGAGAGAGAGAGAGAGCTAGGAGAGAGAAAATAATTTTTTTTGCACAAAGGACAAAATTCGCACAGGTCCCGATGTGACTTGTATTATTGATGTTTTTGGTGTTTTTCTGTCCATTACAATGTAAACCTAGACCTCTATTTATACTAAAAACGTAGTCTAGATTACAGATAAAATTCAAATAAAAAATGCTAACAGATAATTATTCTAGAGAATATTCCTAGGGATATTTATCTTTACAGATAATTATTTTTTTTGAATAAAAAATAATATCTGGAGATAAATATCTTACAGATAATTTTCTAAAAATAAAAAACTAATTATTATATATATATTTTAAAAATTCCGAAAATATTAAATATATTCGATATAATTTAAAATATATTTTATAATAATTTCCCTAATGTGCCCTTGATCATTTTTGGAGACTTTGTGGCTTGACGCGTCCGGAATTTGACGTATCATGTGTAACGTCGTTACGTCCGGGTCAAAATCGAGTGTTTACAGTTTGCCCCTCTTTGGACGAACTCCCGTAGAACGTGTTCGAAGGGGTTTGTCCAAAGACGAGGAAACACTGATTTTGACCAGAAAGTATATTCTCTTCCAATTCTTCAAAGTCTTCAAGATGGCTCATATGCTTATTCTGGTGCGGAAAGATAAAACCTCTGTCGGCGGGACGCCTGTTGGCGGTGCCTCCATTAGCGATGCAGAAAGTAAAGCCTCCAGTGGCGGTGCGGAAAAGTAAAGCCTCGGTCGGCGGTGCCCCTGTTGGCGGTGCAGAAAGTAAAGACCTCAATCGATGATGCCTCCAATGGTGGCGACAAGGAAAAACCTCCAGTGGCGGTGCGGAAAGTAAAGCCTCCAGTGGAGTGCGGGAAAGTAAAGCCTCCAGTGGCGTGCGGGAAAGTAAAGCCTCCAGTGGCGTGCGGGAAAGTAAAGCCTCCAGTGGCGTGCGGGAAAGTAAAGCCTCCAGTGGCGTGCGGGAAAGTAAAGCCTCCAGTGGCGTGCGGGAAAGTAAAGCCTCTAGTGGCGTGCGGGAAAGTAAAGCCTCCAGTGGCGTGCGGAAAAGTAAAGCCTCCAGTGGCGTGCGGAAAAGTAAAGCCTCCAGTGGCGTGCGGAAAAGTAAAGCCTCCAGTGGCGTGCGGAAAAGTAAAGCCTCCAGTGGCGTGCGGAAAAGTAAAGCCTCCAGTGGCGTGCGGAAAAGTAAAGCCTCCAGTGGCGTGCGGAAAAGTAACGCCTCCAGTGGCGTGCAGAAAAGAAAAACCTCGATCGACGATGCCTCCAGTGGTGTGCGACAAGGAAAAGCCTCTAGTGGCGGTGCAGAAAGTAAAGCCTCATATGTCTGGGAAATGCCTCTAGTGGCGTCCGTTTGGAGAAGAGCCTCTAGTGGCGTCCGTCGGAGAAGAGCCTCTAGTGGCATATGTCGGAGGAATGCCTCTAGTGGCGTCTGTTAGATAAAGGCCTCGAGTGGCTTGACGACTTGAATGCATGTCCCTAATTTTTGCCTAAACTGCGAATGACGCGACAATTTTGCGGGATCTTTTTCTTTCTTCTTTCTTTTTTATCTCTCATATTCTCTCCTTTTGACACGGTCAGAATTTTAGACCGTGCCCCTCGGTTTTCCTAATTTTTGCATGGATTGCCCCTTGGGATTTTCATTCCATCGGGATTTTATTTTCTCTCCTTTTGCCATGATTGCAATTTCTGAATTTGCTATCATGCCCCTCATTTCCTAATTTTGCCTAGGCTGCCCTTTCGGGTTTTCAACCTAACGGAAGCACTCTTTTTTTTTTTGTAGCCGATTAAATGGTGGCTGTGACCCGTACTTTATTTCCCGTCTCGATGCGAGAGTATTTGTAACCATTTGGAGGGTGGCTGTGACCCTTTCCTCACCGTCTTCAACGTCGCGAGAGCTCTTTTGATTTTCATTTATTTCCATTGTCGATGTTCTGGGAGTGCTCTTTCGATTTGTAGCTGTTTTAAGGGTGGCTGTGGCCCTTTCAAATGATTTCCCGGCCTCACAAGATTCACGAGAATACTCTTTATATGTAGCCATTTTGAGGGTGGCTATGTCCCTTTCAACAATCTCCCATCCTCTCAGGATTCGAGGAACACTCTTTGTAGGTAGCCATTTTAGGGGTGGCTGTGGCCCTTTCACTCATTTCCCGCCTTCAATGTTGCGAGAGTGCTCTATATCTGTAGTCGTTTGAAGGGTGGTTGTGGCCCTTTATTATGTAGTCGTTTTAGGGACGACTGTGGCCCTTTTTTATTTTCCCTCCCTTACAAGATTCGCGGGGTCACTCTTTTATCTATAGCCGTTTAGAGGGTGGCTGTGGCCTTTTATTTTGTAGTCGTTTTAGGGACGACTGTGGCCCTTTTTATTTTCCCGCCCTCACAGGATTCACGGGGTTACTTTTTTATCTGTAGCCGTTTGGAGAGTGGCTATGGCCCTTTATTTTGTAGTCGCTTTAGGGACGACTGTGGCCCTTTTTATTTTCCCGCCCTCACAGGATTCACGGGGTCACTTTTTTATCTGTAGCCGTTTGGAGGGTGGCTGTGGCCCTTTATTTTGTAGTCTTTTTAGGGACGACTGTAGCCCTTTTTATTTTTCCGCCCTCACAGGATTCGCGGGGTCACTCTTTTATCTTTAGCCGTTTGGAGGGTGGCTATGGCCCTTTCACTTATTCTCCGCTTTTGATGTTGCGGGAGCGCTCTTTATCTGTAACCATTTGAAGGGTGGTTGTGGCCCTTTATTTTGTAGTCGTTTTAGGGACGACTGTGGCCCTTGTTTATTTTCCCGCCCTTTCAAGATTTGCGGGGTCACTCTTTTATCTTTAGCCGTTTGGAGGGTGACTGTGGCCCTTTCACTTATGATGGATATACGCATGATCCGGGCTCGGTTTTAATTATTCGGGCCTCACACACGCACGAAACCCGATTTCGAGCTAACCGGGGTAAACCGGGCAAGTCGCGAACTTGCCCGGCACCCCGGGGGGCTTACCCGGAAAATTCCGGGTAAGCCTAGCCTACCCGGAATTTCCGGGTAAGCTAGGCTTACCCGGAATTCCGGGTAAGTCCAACACCCGGGGGGTGTCGCGCACACCCCCCATTTTATCTCGGACGTATACGGAGACCCGATTTTAACTAACTCCTATGTGTCCGAGACCATATGTTTCAAAGGCGCGCGCGTCCCGCTCATGACAGCCGCCTGAGACGCACGTCAGAGACCTTTTCCCAACGCACTCCCCTGCATCCCGGTTCACATTTCCACATTGAACCGGGTCAAAACCGGTTTACGGTCCAAGGTTGCCTATAAATAGCCACCTTGGGGGTAAACATTTTCAAGCAATTCAAAGGGCATTCAAAAAATCACTTTGGGCTAGAGTGGGAAAAGCTCTGACTTCTCTCTAGAACACCCTCTCTTTCTCTCTCTAGAAGTCGACTAATGTTGATCGTCGGAGTGAGCACACCAAGCACCCCCCCCCCTCTCCATGGGGACTGCTTGGTAACGCTCCTTTCGCAGGTGCTGACAGACGACCTTCCAGAGAGCCCAAAGGACTTGCCCTCATTCAGAAGACGAAGCTAAGGCCCGCACGCGACTTTAGAGGGCGGACTTGGCTCGCACCCAACCCGAAGACTTCGACGAGTTATTCCGCGGACAACCCGCAATAACCTGGTCGAAACACTTGGCGCCGTCTGTGGGAAACGCAACAGAAAGCCTGCGTTACTCAAACAAACAAGCAAGATGGAAAACACATACACCATACACGGAAGCTTCAGTGCAGGGGACGAAACCTCTTACGCAAGGGAGAGGTACGCCGCCGGGAAAAGCACTCGGCGCCGTCCGTGGATCACCCACAAGACCAAAAGCATGGCAAGCAACGAGCAGCCACCACCGACTAAGACAAAGAAAAGAGGACCAGGACGTCCAAGGAAAACTCCGACCTCGGAGTCAAGCATGAGACCTCCTCCGCGGAGAGCTCAGAGAGACCCCCCGCAGAGCCAAAGCGAGGCCTCAGTCGCCTCGTCTATGCCAACAAGAAGCGTACACTCTCGGAGTAACGCGCAAGGGGTCACACAGCAAACCGACGCTCCTCCAGGCTTCGCCCATCAAACCTTCAACACGCAGGAGCAACCATACGGAATGCCAAACGCTGGGGCATACAATCAGGCACCAGGAGCACAGGCTGCGCCTGCAGTCACCCCAGAAATAATGGCGACACTCGAACAGCTGCTTCATCTGAGAGAGGCCCTACACAACCAAGGATACGGGGCGCCTCCGCCCCCTCCCGCGCAACAAGCAAATATGCCCCCGACACCAAGGCAGGCGCCTCCAATGAATGCACCTCAGCAGAGAGGCCCTACAATCTCAAAAACCCCGACCTTTCACGGGAATGCACAGCAAAGCAGGCAGTTCCCCCAACAAGGGACAAGACAGGAGCTCTCGCACTCCCAAACACCCTACCAAGCAGGGCCATTCAATGAAGGAGCCTGGAGGCAACTGTCTCAGACATTCCAGGGATATCAAGTTCACTCCTTGCATAGGAAAAATCACTATGTAATGGCAAGCTACCCCGGTCCAAAACCAGGAACAAGCCACATACATCACCAACAAAGGCCCTAACCCTATACGCAGAAAGGGCAACCAACAAGCAAAGCCATCAAAAAGATATCAAAACAAGACTAAGCAAAGCTCATGCCTGTATTCAAAATAGAGGAAGCGCGATGCACGCAAGGAGATGAAATAATTTCAACGAGGATGTGAACGTACTAATCTATTCACATCCTTGCAAAAAGTCGGGGGACAAGCGGATCATTGGGAATCCTCCCTCGCAAACAAATGCAAGTGTCGGACGTACTAATCTATCCACACTTCGCCACAATGCAAGGATGTGAACGTACTAATCTATTCACATCCTTGCAAAAAGTCGGGGAACAAGCGGATCATTGGGAATCCTCCCTCGCAAACAAATGCAAGTGTCGGACGTACTAATCTATCCACACTTCGCCACAATACAAGGATGTGAACGTACTAATCTATTCACATCCTTGCAAAATGTCGGGGGACAAGCGGATCATTGGGAATCCTCCCTCGCAAACAAATGCAAGTGTCGGACGTACTAATCTATCCACACTTCGCCACAATACAAGGATGTGAACGTACTAATCTATTCACATCCTTGCAAAAAGTCGGGGAACAAGCGGATCATTGGGAATCCTCCCTCGCAAACAAATGCAAGTGTCGGACGTACTAATCTATCCACACTTCGCCACAATGCAAGGATGTGAACGTACTAATCTATTCACATCCTTGCAAAAAGTCGGGGAACAAGCGGATCATTGGGAATCCTCCCTCGCAAACAAATGCAAGTGTCGGACGTACTAATCTATCCACACTTCGCCACAATACAAGGATGTGAACGTACTAATCTATTCACATCCTTGCAAAATGTCGGGGGACAAGCGGATCATTGGGTATCCTCCCTCGCAAACAAATGCAAGTGTCGGACGTACTAATCTATCCACACTTCGCCACAATACAAGGATGTGAACGTACTAATCTATTCACATCCTTGCAAAAAGTCGGGGAACAAGCGGATCATTGGGAATCCTCCCTCGCAAACAAATGCAAGTGTCGGACGTACTAATCTATCCACACTTCGCCATAACACAAGGATGTGAACATACTAATCTATTCACATCCTTGCAAAAAGTCGGGGGACATACGAAGCATTAGGAATCCTCCCTCGCAAACAAAGGAAGACAAGCAGTTCAACATGGATCATCCTCCTTACAAAGCCACAGGTGCCGGTAATACTAATTCATCCGCACCCCACCACCAACAGAGATGCAATTTCCTAAGGAAAACCATCGGATTAAGGAAATCGACCTAGCTACACTCTTCCAAAAGAGAACAAGTTGTAGAGACAGCAATAAAGGAAGATGCAAAATAATACTAAGTATTATATCTTTCTAACATCTCATGTCAGGCATATATATGTATAATATAGCAGGTCTGAAGAGTAAAGGCACCCAGCCAGCATAAAAAGTCAAGCCCGGGACACACCCCGCCATAATCTCACCCATGCAAGGGGAGCAACCATATATACACAAGAGAGTCGTATAAAACAAAGAAAGATCAACCTGACCCAACGTCAGGAGCACCAGAACCAAAGGCGTCAGTCATAAAAACATCATGCGCAGGGCCTTTGGAAGCACCACGGCAATCATCACCAACAGGGACGGACACATGTCCCGTCAAACCACTCGCTCCGCCCACATCGCCCGCTCGGATCCCCGCAATAACCCCGAGGGCATAGCCAGTATATGGCCCAGTACTCTGAAAAGGAAAATCGGGGGCAAGAGAGTATATCCTCCTGAAACAATCCACAGAGAAAGACTCCATGTGATCATCACGTGTCTTCTCGAGAAGTTTGGAGTAATCAGCTGTAGTAGGAAACTCAACCATCCCAAGCTGATCACCCAGGACAACATGAGACTCCTTAGTCTCCTTCAGCACCACAGCATGTGCCGCCTCGTCGACCTTCTCCTGGCGCAATAAGGCAAACAGCTCCGCCTCCAGCTGAGACGCGCAATCCTGACTTCCCTTGAGATCAGCGGAAGCCTTGGAAGAAGCATCTGAATGTGCGCGCGCCTTCTCCCTCAACACAACGACGTCCTGAGATAAGCGCTCATGACGACCCTGCAGACCCCTCGTCTCCTCAACAAGCTCAACAGAGGAGGAAAGATTGGTCATCACGGCATTCACCTGCAACAACAACAAAAACACATCACATACAAAGAAGCCAGACAAACATGATAGATCCAACGTAAAAAGAAAACAACTTACAGGAGCAAAGCGCGCGAGCGACTCCTCAACACACTTCAAAGCAGCCTCAGGGTCGCGGGGGCACTTCTTGCGGTCAGCCGGTGGAACAGACCGCTGAACCACACGCACACCAACAGCAGGTGTGCTCAAGGAAACATCCTTGGGAAAGCGAATAGCAGACTGAGAATAGGGAGTCCACTCGTTCCCGGACACATCCCGACCAAGCCGACACATCAGATCGGACTTGCGAAGAGCTGGAGGAGTAGGAACAACTACACATCAAAAGCAAACACATTAGGAGAAGGCAAAATATACCAATACAACAAGAAGTCAACCACAGTCACCTGCCAAGGAAGGCACCTCCGCTGAACGACCGCTCCCCGACCGGGGGGCAGGCATGGTCAAATCCGCATACATTGGCCCCTTCCCTTTGTCATAGGAAGGAGCAAGAGGCATGCCGGCAGACGTCGACCTCTTAGGATCGCTCGGGGAACGGACGTCAGCATCATTCTCTCGGACAGGTGCAACTCCCCCCGCCGTCGGGAGTACCAAGCCTGCAAAGACAACCGCAAAAAGACCATTAGCATGTTAACATGGGGAAAAATCTCAACGAAACCTTTAAAGGCACAAGTCCCATACCCGGGTCAACAGGAGGAGTGTCGCCGAGGCCGGGAACAGTTTGAGGAAATCCGCCTGCAACTCCGCCCTGTACACTTGGCGCCATTTCCGGGGAACACAACGACAAGTCATGGCATACCACTGTTATTCTAAAATCGTCAGTTTACAAGATTTGGGAGAGTCGTGTGAAGCGCGTACACCTCCTACCAAACACGCACATCGACGCTCCGCGTGCACCTCTTACCAAACGCGCGTGCATCGACGCTCTAAGAGGAGGAGTAACACCTCTCGCTCAGAAACTAAGTATAGTAGCAGCAGACTCTAGGTGCAGCACTGCGCGCACAACATCGCACGCGCGTACACGTCGACATGGCAATGTGAGATCTACCACCTCACATACGAAGAACCTAACAGATACACTAAGTGGCTATCATGTCCACGAATCTCAAAGTAGCGGTCGCTAAACACACTCTACCTTGGGGAAAACCAAGTAGCGGTCGCTAGACACACTCTACCTTGGGGAAAACCAAGTAGCGGTCGCTAGACACACTCTACCTAGGGGAAAGCCAAGTAGCGGTCGCAGAATGCACTCTACCTTGAAAACGCCAGGTAGCAGCAACAACATGGATAGGCAGTCGCCTCGCCGACCTTTGACCGACGCCATGGAAGGACACGTCGTCTCGCCGACCTCTGGCCTTCTCCCTACCTCGAAAACATCAAGTAGCTGTCGCTAAATGCACCCAACTTCGGAATGACCATGTAGCAGTCGTGGAATGCACCCAACTTTGGAACAACCAAGTAACAGTCGTGGAATGCACCCAACTTTGGAAAAACCAAGTAGCAGTCATGTAACACGCCCTACTTCGGAAGATCCCAGTAACCATCGATATGGGAAACAACTACATATCTACGAGACTCGTTAGTCTCTACTTATCACATAGCGAACACCCCACGAGGGGGGCAACTCCCTGTTCATATCAACCACCATGACGACACCTACTATACGTCGACATCAAGCCTATAGTGACAACATGCATGGCAACAGACAAGGAAAAAATTCTAAATGTTGGTACAATCGCGCACATACAAGCGCGCATATACAAGCGCGCACATACAAGTGCACGCATACAAGCGCGCACATACAAGCGCGCATATACAGACGCACACATACAAGCGCGCGCATACTCAGCCAGCACGCGTATGGATGGTAGTATGGTCATGAAAGAAAGAGCCAATCAAGGAACATTTTCTAAGTGTTCCACCATCTCAGCAGTCGACATGTGACGAGGTGTCGACTATCAAGGAATATTTTCTAAGTGTTCCACCATGTCAACAGTCGACATATGACGAGGTGTCGACCATCAAGGAATATTTTCTAAGTGTTCCACCATGTCAGCAGTCGACATATGACGAGGTGCCGACTGTCAGTGAATATTTCTAAGTGTTCCACCATGTCAGCAGTCGACATATGACGAAGTGTCGACCATCAAGCAATACTTTCTAAGTATTTTCCTATGACGGCAATCAACGGCAGTCGACAAAGATCAAACAACGACAACCATGGTGACGAGTCATTAGGCTGGCGCTATCACGTCACTACAAGCACCTCTACTCCGGGGGCAATACTATATCAACAAGGGCTTCGACTCTCGACATATACGCTGCGAACATACTCCGTTCGTCAACGACGCGGCGGATGCATCACACCTCGCAGGCTTAGGACCCGCGCATCCGTGATACACGCTCCCTCATAAGTGTGTGGGTAACCCTTTACCTATCTCTATTTTTTCTAAGTCTTTTAGTACATGACTATGCATCCTTTACACATACGTCATACACACGTCATCGTCATGCATTGTCATCCATGATTTACATCCATGATTTTTCATATCAAGTACATCACATGTGATTTTCCAAAACCGGCATTATTTCATTTACTAAAACCTTCGTCTCGCCGTCAGGAAGGCCGTCTCGGACGACGGGCTCCCGAAAACCATCACATTGCATGAAAAACGTTTTATCAAAACTTTCGTAATTTATTATCACTTTGATACATTTAGTCGTGGCATGAACTTTCCATATTGCTTGGATCATCGTATGAACCCGAAAAATTTCATGTGCGTTCACGCCTCACTTCTCCGAAAATTACATTTATCATATTACTCGTAGTCTGTTATGCTACTAACCCTTCACGCAGTTATCAACCGTGATCATCTCAAAAAACTAAGGCAAGGAGCTCGTCTGAGCCGCGCACATCCACCCTTGGTAGGTCAAAACTCGAGGTGAGCAGACGACCCGTATCACGCGTATACCCTATCTTAGAATAGAGTTAAACAAAGGTCAAGCCATTATTTAACTCGGGGGTAAGTGATGGATATACGCATGATTCGGGCTCGGTTTTAATTATTCGGGCCTCACACACGCACGAAACCCGATTTCGAGCTAACCGGGGTAAACCGGGCAAGTCGCGAACTTGCCCGGCACCCCGGGGGGCTTACCCGGAAAATTCCGGGTAAGCCTAGCCTACCCGGAATTTCCGGGTAAGCCTAGCTTACCCGGAATTCCGGGTAAGTCCAACACCCGGGGGGTGTCGCGCACACCCCCCATTTTATCTCGGACGTATACGGAGACCCGATTTTAACTAACTCCTATGTGTCCGAGACCATATGTTTCAAAGGCGCGCGCGTCCCGCTCATGACAGCCACCTGAGACGCACGTCAGAGACCTTTTCCCAACGCACTCCCCTGCATCCCGGTTCACATTTCCACATTGAACCGGGTCAAAACCGGTTTACGGTCCAAGGTTGCCTATAAATAGCCACCTTGGGGGTAAACATTTTCAAGCAATTCAAAGGGCATTCAAAAATCACTTTGGGCTAGAGTGGGAAAAGCTCTGACTTCTCTCTAGAACACCCTCTCTTTCTCTCTCTAGAAGTCGACTAATGTTGATCGTCGGAGTGAGCACACCAAGCACCCCCCCCTCTCCATGGGGACTGCTTGGTAACGCTCCTTTCGCAGGTGCTGACAGACGACCTTCCAGAGAGCCCAAAGGACTTGCCCTCATTCAGAAGACGAAGCTAAGGCCCGCACGCGACTTTAGAGGGCGGACTTGGCTCGCACCCAACCCGAAGACTTCGACGAGTTATTCCGCGGACAACCCGCAATAACCTGGTCGAAACAACTTATTCTCCGCTTTTGATGTTACGGGAGTGCTCTTTATCTGTAACCATTTGAAAGGTGGACGTGACCCTGATTTTTTATAGTCATTTTAGGGATGACTGTGACCCTTTTATTTGTAGTTGATTTAGGAAAAACTGTGACCCTTTTATTGCTTCATTACTCTCACAAGATTTGTACAAAGACTCTCTTCATTTTCCTGTAGCCGATTAAAGGGCGGTTGTGACCCTAAAGAAAAATGAGTTTTTTTTTTTGCTCTTCTTTTTTTTCTTCTCTTTTTTTTTTGCACTTCTTTTTTTTTCTTCATTTTTTTTTTTTGCTTTTTTGCTTTTTTCATCTCACCTTTTGCCATGACTGTCCCTGCGGGTTTTCAATCATGCCCCTCTCCCTGACTTTTGCCTAAGTTTTCAACCTATCGGGAATTTATTTTTTTCTCTCTTTTTTTCTTTTTTCAAATGGAAAGAAAATCTACAGAAACTAATCAACAACAACTATGTTACATGCCCCTAATAGCAGATTAAACCTTTTAATTTCTCAGAACCTCTCTAGAGGAAAACTTGTCAAATAATTTGATTATGTCGAATAATTTCTTCTTCTTCTTCTTCATCTCAAATGCTCTTTCATTAGCACGGTCGATCTTCATGGAATCTCGATCTTTTTTAATAGGAAGATCTATGGGTGTCTTCTATCTTCAATCATGCTCGATCTTAACAGGAATGCCCCATGGCTATATCTGATTGGTTCATAATTCGTCGCATGCTAGACGAATGGCCTGATTAACGAATACACATGGATGGTGTTGAGTTTGGCACTGTAGCCTGCAAATGGTAAACTTAGGCATAGATATCGTCCGAGGTATCTGGGATAACTGGCATAAGAATGGTCGGCGAGCGAAGGGCCGTACATGAGATGTTCTCTTCAGGAGTTTTGATTTGGATGACTATCCAAGCTGCACAATGAGTAAGGAAAAACTCAAATTTCGGGGATAAAAATGATCACAACTTCTCTTACCTGGGAGTTGGATTTTTTTTTCAGTGGGCAATGTGCTCACTATGAGATTGGACCTGCTGCAGGTCCTGATTCTCTTGCTCCACAACTTGTGTATGTACACCTGCTGAAAAGTACATGCCCCTAGTGGCAGACTGAAAATTTCATAACTTTTTTCGAAAAAGGATTCGGTTGATCGAGTTAAGCTACATTGATCGGCACATTGAATCTTCACGGGATTCTCGATGATCTCTTGAAATTCTCATCTCCTGACATGTACGATCTCAAAGGGAGATGCCCCATGGCTACCGCTGAATGGTTTAAACCTGGCCACATAACGGTTGTATACCTCGTCTTGGAAAGTGTATGAATTTCACACATGGTGAGTGAAATTTTTCATAGAAACTCTTTGAAGCGCTCACGTTTCACACGGTTTGAAGTGGTAATCCGACCTGCAAAAGAGTAGGGACACTCAAATCTCAAGGAAAAAATTAAGTGCAATTTAACGCACCTCAGCATTAGATATCTCGAGTGTGCAATTTGTTCGTTGTGCAACTGGATGAATGCATGTTCTTTTTTGTTGCCTCATTAAGCCGGCATAACTCATGTGTACATGATACCTTAACCAAGGGTACCTGAAAAGGGTGAATGAAAAATCAGTGTAGAGAATATAAGAAATCATGCATGATTTTTTGAAAACTCTAATATCATTCATTTCATAATTTTGATTACTTTTTTGAAAAATAATCAAAATTTATGATCAAATGTGCTTTGCACCATCATGGAGTTTACTGAGTTTACTGAGTGCATTATCTGGCTCGAACGCAGGACAAATGCTCAAAACAAAGTTTTTTTCAAAAAGGTTTTCTCGTCCTTTGTTTAAACTCGAATAATAGCACTCCACTGCACAATTAAAACATTTTCTCAAAAAAGAATCAAAACTCCCATTTTTTAAATGCTCGCTCATGCGAATGTTGAAATGACGATCTTGCCAAAAAAATGCAATACACCTTGGATAAAAACGAATGACACTTTGAGTTTTTTAAATGCCCATGCATGCTCAAAAGTTAAAATTCTACTTTTAAGAAAGTTACAACTTACAACACATTACCTGAATGATGCATATGAAATGCATTTTTGAAAGTTAAAATTCTATTCTAAAAAATTCATAACTTACAAATGTTTACCTGAATAATGCGTATGAAATGCATATTTTGAAATGAAAATTTCAGGTGGATTTTTTAAAATAATGCAATTGAGATGCATGCGTGAATTTGAAAGCTCTATAGCTAAAAAAACTCACAATTTTTCTAAAATGTTTTTTTTTTTAAATAATGCATATTGAATCAGGTAAAAAGGTTTTTTTGAAAATGATGCATATGAAATTCATGTTTGAATTTAAAAAACTTTAAGGGCTAAAAAGGAAGTACAAATTTTCCTATTTTTTTTTTAAATGACGCACATTGAATGCACTAGCGAAATTTTACAACTTACATGAAAAGCTTTTTTCCAAAAAATAATGCGTACGAAACACATGCTTGAAATAAAACATTCTGGTAAGCTGTTTTGAAAACAACACATGGAATACATGTTTGAAACTAAAGGTTCTACAACTAAGAATGTGTACAATCTATCAACATATTATTTTTCCTAAAACAATGCACATGCGATGCACGTGAGATGCATACCTGAGATGAAAGTTCTACAGTCAAGATAATTTACAAGTTATCTGAAAAGATTTTTTTTGTTTTTTTAATGAGGAAAAAAACAATGCATCTTGGATGCTCAAAATTAAGAATCAGGCGAAAAGCTTTTTTTTTTTTTTTTTTTTTTTTTAAGGATGCATATGAGATGTACAAAAATAAACACAAGATGCAAACTTAAAAATAAAAGTTCTACAACTGAGAAAAATTACAGTTTGCCTGAAAGTTTTTTTCGAAAATAATGCATATGACATGCACATTTTTTTTTTAAAATTCAGATAAAATGTTTTTTAAACAACGAGCCCTAAAACTAAGAGAGCTTACGGTTTATCTAAAAAGTTTTTTTTTTTTTTAAATTAATGCATATTGGATGCATTATTAAAAATAAAACAATTCAATTAAAAAATTTTTTTAAAATGATGCATATGGAATGCACGTTCGAAATTAGAAGCTCTAACAGTTAAAGCGGAATTACAAATCTTCCTAAAAATTTTTTGTTTTGTTTTTTTGTTGTTTTTGTTTTTTTAGCAATGCATATACAATACACTAACCAAAATTACAACTTACCTGAAAAGTTTTATTAAAAAATAATGCGTACAAAACACATGTTAAAAAATGAAAATTCAGGTGAGAGGTTTTTTTAGAAAAAAAATGCATATGAAATGCATGTTCGAAAGGAAGCCCTAACAGTTAAAGCGGAAAAAAAAAGGATGCGGACTCCGGCGTGGCTGGCGATAGGGCAGACGGCAGGCCAGGCGACGGAGCAGACGACAGGCCAGGCGAGGTCGACGATGGCACCGACGATTCAGACACAGCAGTAGTGGAACGTGGATCTGGCCTGATGGTCGGAACTCAGCAGCGGCGGCAACGGAGGGTGGCGTGGCGTGGCCGGACCGGGACGACGAGGTGGCGAGCGGACGGCGTGCGGCGGAGCTGGCCGGCCTGGGGTCACCGGAGGGCGGGCAGAAAAAAAAAATACCGGGGAGAGAGAGAGAGCTAGGAGAGAGAAAATAATTTCTTTTTTTTTTTTTTTGCACAAAGGACAAAATTCTTTCTCAAAGCGTTATTATCTCCCTGATTATACATGATTATCAATGTGTTAGTAACGAATTACAGCATAGATGGCTTCATCACGTGCTAATGAGCTTTTGATTGAGACGAACTATGACTCGTGAAGCAAACGCGTCAGCACACTGGTGGAAGGTCAAGGTCTTATAGATCACATTCAAATGAAAATGAGCTGCCCAGATGATGGTCTCACTAAGGGACTAGCATTCACCCATTTCTAATGGGAGCAAGATGATAAGAAAGTAAAGGAGATGTTGCTGTCTGAGACGTCTCAGGACTTCCATGGCGAGTATAAGGATGTTCCAATGACAAAGGACATCTGGGATGCACTCTTCCTGAAATACGGAAGTGGCATAGCAATCATACTGCACCCACTTATACCAACTATGGAAGATTGTCTAAACAACAATAGTAAAAGTGTACTTGAGAAGGTATACGAGCTCCTCCGAATGTGGAAACCATTAGAAGAAGATAGTTAGATGGGTGAATGAGATAAAATTCAAGCCATCATCAGGATTCTCCCGAGGTCTTGGAGAGCAGCCAAGGCTTTATTGACTATTAGTGGTTCCGTGCTAGATCTTGCATCTGTCCTGAAATTGATCGAGATGGAAGAATCTCGATTAGCATCAATATAGAAAGATACAAAGATTTCAGGACAAGCTGGGCAGATGAAGAGGAAGAACAGGAACAAGGGAAAGAAACAACAGGTTGTTGATGATAAAACATTGACTAAGCTTAAACAAGGCAATCTCAGATTAAAATCTGAGGTAGTCTGTGGGAACTCCGGCCCATGCCGCATAGGCGATGGGGCAGGTTCCAGCAAATCGCACCCTAATAAGGTACACGATGTTGGTTATGTTAAGGAAACTTTAGTTTCCTCTACCGTCATGTGTTAACTGACTCAAATCCTTCATGGATTCTTGATTCAGGTGCAACGGACCACATAGCCAACGACAAAGGACTATTTGCCAAGTTTAGACGTTTGCCGAAGGATTTTAAAAGGATATACACTGGCGACATCTCACAAGTTGAAGTCATAGGAGTAGGGAACTGCAAGTTGAACAACGGCAGAACCATACTTCTTGAAAATGTCCTTTTTGCTCCTAAAATTCGTAGAAATGTTGTTTCTATTTCCGCTCTTATGAATAATAATTTTGTTTTATCATTTGAGAAGACCCTTGTTCGGATAAATAAAGACAACATCTTGTATGTACACGCACTTTCCTCTAATGGTCTCATTATCATGGATTTGAATTGTAGCATAAATTCGAATAGTATGTATGCATTGTCTTCCAGGGAAGCAGAAACTGACGCGGCTGGATGGCATGCGAGGCTCGGACATATAAGCTATGACAAGGTTCAGTCGTTAGCTCGACGATGGATTTTGCCCGGAACTAACAACGTGGTAAGGCATACTTGCCATGACTGTCTAGCTAGGATGTCCACCCGTAAGCCATTTGGCGAAGCTCAACGAGCCGAGTATCCATTGCATCTGATTCATTCCGACGTTTGTGAACCAATGAATGTAACCGCTAGGGGTGGTAAACGACACTTCGTAACTTTCATTGACGACTTTACCCGTTATGGGTTTACTCATCTGATTACTCACAAATCCGAAGCTATAGATTGCTTTAATAGTTTTCTAAAGCTCGTCGAGAATCAGCAGGAGCGAAAGGTGAAAACCCTACGCACTGATAGAGGTGGAGAATATCTCTCTAAGGAGTTAAATAAGTTGTGCAAAGAAAGGGGAATTGCTCGTCAAACGACAATCCCAAACACACCGCAACAAAATGGTGTGGCTGAACGTCGTAATCGAACACTCCTGGACATGGTCAGAACTATGATGACACAGGCACAACTTCCGATCTCCTTTTAGGGGGACGCGTTGATGACTGCTACTCATATAATAAACCTTGTTCCAACAAAAACGGTAGACACGACACCATATGAGCTATGGACTGGTAGATATTTAGACCTTACCAGGTTGCGACCGTGGGGTTGCGCGACCTATACACACACAATAGATAGCCGTTTTGGCAAGTTGGGACCAAGAGGACTCAATAGTATCTTCATAAGATATTCAGAGAACTTGAAAGGTTATGTGATTGTGTCAGCTCAGGAAAATGGTGGCGTGGTCGAACATGAGTCCAGAGACGTCACATTCCTTGAGGACGAATTTCCAACGCTTGGTGAAATCAAAACAGACGAAGTCTTGATTGAATTGGAGCAGGATAACGATGATAGTCAAGTCCCACTTACTTCGAGTGGGAGATTTGAGGCAGCAACGCAAGTAAATGAAATGGTAAATGAAGATGGATACATTTTCATAGTAAATCCAGTGGGAGGACACAACCCTACCCGACAATCACTGTTGCTGCAGGTACGAATCAAGTTGAACTTAATAATCACGTTGCCGGACCGCTGGATGAAAATCCAATAATGTCACAACTACCCATTGTTCCCAGTGGGAGTGCGTTAACCAACTTGGTTCTGAGACCGAAAGGTCGTCCAAGAAAAGTTGTAGGCCAAGGTTCCAGCACTGCCCTTGTTCCCAGTGGGAGTGATGCTCCGATAGAAAGCATTATTCCGAGTGGGAGCAATATTTAGACTCGAGATGGGATAAACGAGTCTAGAAGAAGTCAAAGGCACCTAACTTCTCCTAAGAAGTATCCCATCGAGAAGGGTGAAATATTCACCCTAACATCTGTTGACGAACCATTGACGGTTCAACAAGCGTTGAAAGAACCTCAAGAGAAGGAATTGAGGAAAGCAATGGAGGAAGAGATCGCCTCAATTAAAGCCAATTCTTTATGGTCTTTAGTTGATTTACCTGCTAACCGCAGGGCCATAGGGGCGAAGTGGGTTCTGAAA
This sequence comes from Clarkia xantiana subsp. parviflora, assembly GCA_036873135.1. NCBI lineage: Eukaryota > Viridiplantae > Streptophyta > Magnoliopsida > Myrtales > Onagraceae > Clarkia > Clarkia xantiana. The sequence continues at coordinate 7,955,710 of JAPTYO010000012.1, read as the reverse complement.
CTCTCACTGCTGATGGAAATGTCGAGCGATACAAAACTCGACTAGTTGCGAAAGGATACACCCAACTTCTCGGAGTGGACTTTGATGAGACTTACTCACCGACTGTAAGATACACCACAGCCAGGGAAATCCTAGCTCTGGTCGCATGCCTCAATTTAGAGTTGCACCAAATGGATGTTAAGATCACATTCCTCCACGGAAACCTGGAGGAGGAGATCTATATGGAGCAACCAGAGGGTTTAATTACTTCTGGTAAGAGCATCCACAATAGTTTTACCTAAATTGTATTCTTTAAAGTTGCCACGTAGACATTTATGTACACTTTAAGTAATACGTAAATTTAAGACACGCGTAAAAAATATTTTCTCTGCAATCGTATTACTTAAACATATTCCTTAAATATATTTTATTATTAAATTTTCCAACAACCACCAATAAGATATTATCATTAATTATAAAATGAATTAATTTATAATAAAAAATTGGTTACGTAATACATAGTGCATTACTTAAATTTAAGGAATGCTTTATGTAAAAACATAATGTGAGTCCCATATTTAAGGAATGCTATGTAAAACCACTGTAGATAGTTTTTATTGCTTTACTTAAATAAACATGTAGGACCCACGTTTACGTATTCTTTACGTAATACCACTGTGGATGCTCTAACGAATGTAAAGTTTGCAAACTCCAAAGATCCATTTACGGTCTTAAACAATCGTCTCAGCAATGGTACCGCAGGTTCCACGAGGAAATCGTTGGGAACGGATACGTGAATCTCCACGAGGATCCATGCGTGTATACAAAGACCTCCAGGTCTAAGTACGTCATCTTGACTTTGTACGTAGATGACATATTCATTGTCGCGAACGATGTGAGTTTTATGCACGAATCAAAGTCCTGGTTGGCATCTGTATTTGAGATGAAAGACATGGAAGAGGCTACGTACATTTTGGGCATTAAAATTTCTAGAGATCGTGCCATCCGGAGGTTGTGTCTATCTCAAGAAGCCTACATCAACAAACTGTTGAAAATGTTTAGACTACAGGATGCCAAACCCGTTGAAACGCCGTTAGTATTCGGGTGCGTGTTGTCAAAGCGCGACGGCCCGAAGGACCAGCAAGAGCGTGAACAGATAAGGAGTGCATAGTATTTGAGCATGGGTGGGAGTCTTATGTACGCCATGCTTTATACTCGGCCAAACATCTGTTACGCTGTGGGCCTAGTAGCAAGATTCCAATCAGACCTCGGCTATCAACATTTAAAAGCTGTAAAGCGGATCATACGATATCTGAAAGGTACTGCCGACTACGTACTATGCTATGAGGGCAGGAAATTAGAATTGACCGGATTCAGTGACACCGACCATGGTGGCGATCCGGATGATCGTAAATCCACTACAGGAGGAGTATTTCTCCTTGCTAATGCCGCCATTTCATGGACGAGCAAGAAGCAATCATGTGTCACGCTGTCTACGAAGGAATCAGAATTCGTTGCTCTCTCTAAAATTGCACAGGAAGCGGTCTGGCTGAAAAGGCTTCTTACTGCGCTGCTTGTTGGCGATGTTGGGAGTAAACCTGTGAAGGTGTTCTCTGACAGTCAAGCAGCGATTGCGGCAGTAAAGAATCTGAAATACCATAGTAGGACTAAACACATTGATGTGAAATATAATTATGTTAAATCTATGGTAGAATATAATATAATCACTTTAGAATACTCGCCCACAGATGATATGGTGGCGGACCCACTAACCAAACCATTACGTATAGAGATATTTGAAAAGCATGTGAAACTAGTTAGATTGCGTAGGTTTAAATGTGGGCATGTATCTGTGATAAAATTTTGATGAATTGGAAGTTACATTTTGATAAATGAGAGAATTGAAATTTGAGTTTATGATTCATCGATGTCATAATGTTTGATTACATCGGATGGTACGACCTATAAACTAAGTCGTAGGATGACGCAATCCTCAGCATAAATTATGTCGAATGTGGGCCTTGCCTTGTCACACGGGCACGGTCGTCTTGTAGGAGAGGTGGACCTCTTCTGAAGCAAGACTAGCTAAGAATCAGTTGGGAAACTTGGTTATGCAAAACGATCATTTGGTTTCGGAATAACACGATATGATTTTCTTTTTGCACTTCGCCGGTGATGAACTCTGTTCGTCATTAACCACATTCTGGGCCAGGTGAAAGTCTGCGATAGCATCATTGACATTTCCCATATCTGACGATGTTCGGGTATGCTATCGACGCGTGCTTCATACTATGCGTGCCACGTTCGACCACGGGGTCATGCTCGGTTGTGCTAGATAGAATCCTCGCGATTCAGACGGGCACAAACTTCTTCACCTCGAGCGTGTGAATAATTCCTGGAGCCTTATGAAGAGGCACCCGAAGTATCCTCATGGACTCAAAACTCATACCTAAGGCCAGGCTCAATGTTTGCTTCCCGGCGTATGAGCGCAGTGCTGAAGAAAAATGCCAACTACCACGTCTTTGGAAATCGGTTGAGTTTGACTAAGGGTATGAGCGATGGGGATTGTCAAGTTCAACTGTAATTCACCAACTCTTGTATTCACTAGGTGGCCACCAACTGGATATAAGTTGAAGGTTGTGAATACTTGTGCGGATACTCTGGAGAAGTATTCATATGTGGAAACTGGGCAATTGGAGAATAAACAGTTGACCAAGGATACAGCGCAATACAAATTGATGTTTTTAACAGGTTGATTTAAGATAGGGAATCAACGTTCCGCGGGCGCTACAACAATCCTAACAGATGAGTAGCACGATGCCCGTCGTATCCGCCGGTCACACGGAAAACCTCGTTCGAACTATTCGGAAGCAGGGACATGATAAGAAAAGTGGAATGTTGATGCAATTTGGACAACAATACATTAACAGGCACCCTCCCATTTCGGGGAGTGGGAGCTGTTAGCATATGGAGATTGAAAGTCGTAATTAGGAGCCCATTAATATGTATATATTACCTAAGAAATTGGGTAAATGTCACATTAGGATAATTGAGTTTGACCTAAATCCCAATTGACATGAGAGACCCAAACAACAACGCTTTTTAATTCGGACCTCATAAACACAAACCTAACTTATCCCTACACCCAAACGGTTCTATATTGTTCTTCTTCGTTGCACCGATGCTCTTGAAACGGTTGGCCAATTTCTGCAGTCTGCACACAACCATTGCAACAATCTCCCGCTTGCTGTCATGTTATTCGTCAATGTCGGAGGCTGAATTAAGTAGCCTCTAAGATTTTCTTTGCTTTTACAATGATTTCCATGTTGGACTCTCTACAACTCTGCACAAATCATTCATATATTTGTACAATATGTTGTTTGGACATGCTTGGCGTGGTGGGAGTGGGACAACGCCCAGGTCTGACGTTGGTACGTTTGTGCACTTGACCGTTTTTACTCCCTTATTGATATTCAAAATGTTCAAGGTCGTAATTTAACTTCACAGTCTCTCTCATGCTACATACATACACTCATAATGTGATTAATAATAGCGTACAATATCTTAGGGAGTTGTAATTATCTATTATATCTTAAGAGATTCTATATTATACTCTAAGATACTTATATATCTCATAGGATGGTTATATGTTTGCATATAAAAACACTTGTAAGCATGAGTTTATGAAATATACAAAACACATTGATCTCTCTCACGAATCTTAATGGTATCAGAGCAGGTTCGTTCATCAATTTCTTCCGCACTCTCTACTTCAATGACGACTCCAAATTCTTCTCAACCAACTTCTATGAATTCAAGTGCTTCCAATGTTTCTCTCACCTCCACCAATCCCTTTTTGATATCAGAAGCAACGCCACTTCAGTATAGTGGTATTTCTCTTCCCTTTTCTATAGCATCCACCAACATATCCACCACAGTGCCTCTCTCATTTATTCCTTCTTCCTCAGTTATCACAAATCATTTATCCTATCCATCCACTTTATCGTCTCCATCTCCTCCTTTACAAGTCAATCTCCCAAATTTCACCAATTTGGTGTCAATCAAGTTGGACGAACAGTTCGACAATTACCTAGTTTGGAAGTCACAAATGGAATCAGTGTTGATATGCTATGATCTTTTAAGTTACGTTGATGGATCCTCTGCAAGTCCACCAAAGATCGTAGTAGACCAGTCTGGAGCTCCCGTCATCAATCCTGCTTACTCGAGTTGGATCAAACTCGACCAGTTTGTTCGTACATGGATAACCTCCACGTTGTCCTATTCAATCCACCGAGAGATTCATGACCTTCGATATGCAAGAGAAGTTTGGAATGCTTTGGCGGAACGATTCACGGACTCATGCACCTCGAGGGAGATGAGTCTCAAACTTCAGTTCTTTGGTTACTTCAAGAAATCGAATCAGTCCATAACTGAATACCTAGCAGAACTAAAGTCGATTGCGGATGCTCTTTCTGCGATTAATTGTGCTATCTGTGACATGGACTTGGTGATTCAGGCCCTCAATGGACTTCCTCAAGAATACGATCCCTTTGTTGCCGGTATAAGCAATCTCCCTGTTCCAATTTCGTTTAATGGGCTAAGATCTAAATTGATGACACAGGAACAACGACTCACTAGAAAGTCGACCACATCATCATTTACCTCCACTGATGAAGCCCAGGCTTTCTTTGGCTCCTCACAACACATTCATGGTGGTGGTCGTGGAGGACGTAAGGGTGGCCGCCACAAAGGAGGACGCGACTCAACATCAGAGCCCAACCTCTCATCCGCGACAAGAACACCATACCAGCATCGGAGGAAATGCTCAGTGGCACCAAAACCAAAATTTTAGAGGCAATAAAGCTTCCGTATCAATCCCAAATACTCAGTACGTACCTCCATTCTCTAATCAAGGAATACTTGGGTCAAGGCCTCGTGTAATTTGTCAACTATGCAACCAGGAGGGGCATTCATGTCGTACTTGTACTCATCGATTTGATCATGCTTATGCAGTAGCTGATTTTGAAGATGTATTCTCAGCTCTTTCGATTGGAGAATCGGTGGACACAAATTGGTATCTTGACAGTGGTGCCTCAGCTCATATGACCAATGACTCAGGTATGCTCCTCAATTCTAAACCTCATTACAATTCAAAGAAGGTCATGGTAGGAAATGGAGTTTCTATACCCATCAAATCAACTGGAACCTCATTTATTCGCACACCCACCACTTCATTAACTCTTTCACCGGTTTATCATGTCCCCGATTTATCCAAAAACTTGCTATCCGTAAAACAACTATGTCGGGAGAATAATTGCACTGTGACTTTCTCTAATAATTCGTTTGTTGTGAAGGACAAAACAACAGGAAAGGATATTCTCAAGTCTAAGTCTTCCTCATCTCTCTATCCAGTTGCTGCGTCCCATGTTTCGTCTTCTCATGATCACATTCTTGCCTCCTTGGCGACCGTTGATCGTTGGCATCACCGACTTGGTCATCTTCACGATCGTAGTCTTGTTCGTCTCCGTGAGTCCGGTTCGCTTCCTATGTTTAGCTCTAAATTTTCTAGTTGTGGTTCTTGTATTTTGGGTAAATCTCATAGACTGCCTTTTGATTCCAATGAACATCGTGCCTCTTTTCCGCTTGTATTGTTACATTCAGATGTTTGGACAAGCCCAGTTGTTTCAAATTCTGGATTCAAGTATTTTGTTCTATTTGTGGATGATTTTTCGCGATACACTTGGATCTTTCCAATGAAAAACAAGTCTGAAGTTCCCATTCATTTTGATAAGTTACGATTGGCAGTTGAAAAATTATGCAATGCTCAGGTTCGGTGTTTACAATCTGATGGGGGAGGAGAATACGTTAGTAATTCATTTAGACAATATCTACAGTCTAATGGTATCACTCAACGTCTTTCTTGTCCTGAGACCCCGTCGCAAAATGGGGTCGCCGAACGAAAAATTCATCATCTAATTGAGACAACTAGAACATTGCTTATTCACGCTTCTATGCCTCCGGTTTATTGGGTCGATGCTCTCATGACAGCTACATATCTTATAAATCGAGTACCTTCATCGTCATTAAAGTTTGAATGTCCATACAAATTTCTTTTTGGAGTTGCACCAAACTATAAATTTTTACCTGTGTTTGGTTGTCTTTGCTATCCGTTCATGCGATCTTCTCATAAGCTTGATGCGTATTCCGTGTCATGCGTTTTCATTGGGTACGCCTCGAATATGAAGGGTTATCGTTGTCTTGATCGTACTAGTGGACGTGTTTACACTAGCAGGCATGTCGTTTTTAATGAAGACACATTTCCATTTTCTAGTCAATATTCACCCTCAAAGTCAAACTTTCTTGACCCTATCATCTCGTTGCCAATTCCTCCTCCTCTCACTCAAAGTCTTATGTCACCAAATCACTCCTCTGTTGCAAGTCCTTCTATCTTTGAACCAAGACGAGAATCTCCCACAGTGCAAGATGTGCAAATTCCATCTCCTACACACACCATAGCCCGAACCAGCCAAATTCCATCTCCTACACCCACCATAGCCCAAACCAGCCATATTGATTCATCCCCCCTGACCTCAACTTCTGTAACCTTGCCATCTTCCACATCTGTTTCAGTTGAACAATTTCACAATAAACACCCCATGAAAACCCAATCAAAATCAGGGATTATAAAACCACGCCATCACCTCAGTCTTCTTCACAATACTGCTATAGAGACTCCTTCATGTTTCTCGAAAGCAATACGAGACCCTCGTTGGAAAGACGCTATGGCGGATGAGTACAACGCACTGATTTCCAACCAAACATGGGACTTAGTTCCTTCAAGACCTACCATGAACTTAGTTGGTTGTAAATGGGTGTTTCGAATTAAGGAAAAATCTGATGGTTCTATTGAGCATTTTAAAGCTAGGTTGGTGGCTCAAGGATTCAAACAGCAAGCAGGGTTGGACTATGGAGAGACGTTCAGTCCAGTGGTTAAGCCGCAAACAGTTCGTTTGGTTCTCTTGTTATTAGCCATTTCCTCTGGATGGATCATCAAACAACTTGATGTGAAGAATGCATTCTTTCACGGGCACTTGCGAGAAGAAGTATTTATGAAACAACCACCAGGTTTTGTACATCCAGACTTTCTTGATCATGTGTGTCGTCTCAAGAAAGCGCTTTATGGCCTAAAACAGGCACCTCGAGCATGGTTTCAACGCTTTAGTAGTGTGTTATTATCGCTTGGATTTTTTGCGAGCACAGCGGATCCATCACTTTTTATCTACAAGACGACCAAAGGAACCATCTTTTTGCTCTATGTTGATGACATAATCGTTTCTAGCAATAATACGTCTCTTCTCAATGATCTGCTTGGACATCTCTCATCCACCTTTGCCATGAAGGACCTCAGAAGACTTCATTTTTTCCTTGGCATAGAGGCGAACTTTCAGAACGAAGGTCTCTTCTTATCACAGACCAAATACATTGTAGAACTGCTGCAAAAGTTTGGTCTAGAAAATACAAAAGCAGTTACTGCACCAGTGGCATCCAAACAATCTCTCTCAGCTCATGATGGAGATCTTCTTACTGATGCTACACTCTATAGACAAATGGTCGGTGCTCTTCAATATGTCACCATGACGCGTCCTGATATCACATTTGCAGTTGGTGTTGTCAGTCAGTTCATGCATGAACCTCGTCTCCCTCATTTGAAAGCGGTCAAGCGTATATTCCGATATTTGGCTGGCACTATTAAACATGGCTTATTTCTTAAGAGCTCAAGCAACGCTGAATTGCATGCCTTTGCAGATGCTGACTGGGCAGGGTGTTCCGACACTCGGAGATCGACTTCTGGCTACTGTCTCTTTCTTGGCTCTAACCTCGTCTCTTGGCGAGCAAAGAAGCAAGCCACGGTCGCTAGATCGAGCACCGAAGCTGAATATCGTGCTGTTTCTAATTGTGTTGCGGAGGTCACTTGGATACAACATTTGCTTGGAGAACTTGGCATCTCCCTAGCTGCAGCCCCAACAGTCCACTGTGATAATATATCAGCTACATACCTAGCTCTAAACCCCGTTTTTCATGCCTGTACTAAACATATCGAACTAGATGTGCATTTTGTTCGAGAAAAGGTGTCCACCGGCAGATTACGTGTGTGCTACATTCCGACGCATGACCAGGTAGCTGATATATTCACTAAAGGGTTGTCCTCCTCACGACATGCTCTTCTTCGCAGCAATCTCTCAATGGTTCGACCGACTTCAGATTGAAGTGGGGTAATAGCGTACAATATTTTAGGGAGTTGTAATTATCTATTATATCTTAAGAGATTCTATATTATACTCTAAGATACTTATATATCTCATAGGATGGTTATATATTTGCATATAAAAACACTTGTAAGCATGAGTTTATGAAATATACAAAACACATTGATCTCTCTCACGAATCTTTAATTAACACCCCAGCCACACATCCATACTAAACGAATACTGCTTAATTGATTGTTTATCTCTCTCCTTATTCTTGTTGCAATTAATTTCTACGTTTTGATTTCTCTTTGTTCTGGTTTCAGATGATTTGAAGTAATTAACGATAATGTTCTTACTCGGCTCAAGTAGAGTGCATGTGTTTCACATGGCTAATTTTCATATGACTATAATCCACATGTAAGCAATAGATGTTATAATTTATACACATTTCTGTGAAACTAATTATATTTACTCAACTGTGGAAGTCTTAATTAAGACTGTGATGCTTTGTTGAAGAACTACTACGATTTAGTTTAGAGTGTCATCATAGTACGTAATGAACGTTTTCTCTATTATTTTTGGAGTTTTGTCCTCTTAAATAGTTTATCATGCAACATAAGTCAAAATTCTCTCCAATATTGATCATTTATAAGTCAATATTTCTAAACTTAAATACATTCTTTAATTTTAATATGGATTAAAAAATTAGAACCAAAGTGACAACAAAATTCTTCCAGTTTCGAAACTCTAACGATATTTATACCTTTAATTTAATGTGATATAAATCAAGTCATGCTACACACAGTAATCCGTTGAAATAAATCAGATGATACAATTTAATATAGAGTTAATAACTAAAAAACTGTCCAAGGTGTACCCTATGTTAAAATTAAATTAGGTGTCTGAAGTTTGAAATGTTAAAATGGACTGTCTCAAGTTTCATTTTTGTTGAAATTTGGTGTCTTTGTGCGTCTTTTCATCTCCATTCCATCATTTTCATCAACCCACCAACCCACTCATAATCCATCACTCTTTACTTTTCACAAAATCGTCAAATTTCACCTAAAAATTGAACATTAAAAAAAATGGTTTCTAGAAGAGTGGTGTAGAGCCATTTTCCAAGGACAATAGAGCGAGATTTACTTTCCCGGATGTGACCAACTTTTTAGGTGACAGTCCCGGCAAGATGACGAGAAGGGAGTGTGTATGAGAGCTCGAATTTGACAGACGGTTTCGTCGGAATTAACTTATCTAAAGTAATCACACCGAGACACCAAATTTCAATAAAAATGAAACTTGGGACAGTCCATTTTAACATTTCAAACTTCAGACACCTAATTTTAACATAGGGTAAACATTGGACAGTTTTTTAGTTATTAACCCTTTAATATATACAAATCTAACAAATTAATTCAACGAATGAGTTTTACCATAAGTTGAATTTTCCCCAAACTTCGAATCTGGAGGCATTATGCGAGTCTGATCAATACCGCCGTGGTCACAACATTGACATGTTCAATCCGCGCTAAAATTATTTGAGATCTATGTATAAGCATGGCTCTATGGCACGACATGGACATCATGGTTCTTGTATCATATCATATGTAATATTCTAAAATTTTATTCGAAATTTATATCTGCTTTTATATAAAAGTTGATGTTATTTTAAAATTATATTAGGAACTTTAAAATACTATTAGTAATTTTAGAAAATATATTCGCCTGACAAAAAATTGACGGAGATAACAAATTGCATATTAACAATAGTTCGCCTAGCAAATTGCTACAAAAAAATCTAGCTAGTAAACTACACTTTCGCGTAAAGTTCAAGTAGCAATTTTCTAATTATCCCTAGAATCTAATCACATTTGATCAAATACAAGTGAATAAAAATAATATGTTTGTCCATTTTGTCAAATTGTGAAACTTATATAACAATTTAATCAAGTAAAAAAAAGGATAAAAGTACATCACGTGTTTTTTTTTATTTACTTTTGGTACCAACCGTTTGCACTTTGTATCATTTTAGTACTTTCGTTTAAATTTTCATTTGATTCTAAGTGACGTGTCGTGCACGTGAGTTGCCTTAACCTTTTGATTTTTTTTTTCAATTTAGTCCCTCTAATACGTCCCTGACTTTTATTTTGTTCAATTTAGTCATAAAAATTTATAAACCGAACCCTTGACCCAAATTGACCTAGTTGGGCCTAACCCATGACTAGGTTCGACCCTGTGTCGGGGTCGCCAGACTCAGTCGATCCCGACCCAGGGTCGAAGTTAGCCCTAGGCTAGGTCCAACTTGTTCAATTTGGGTCAAGCGTTCGATTTAAAAATTTTAGGACTAAATTGAGCAAAATAAAAGTTAGGATTATTAGAGGAATTAAAATGAACATAATCAAAAGTTTATGGCGACTCACGTGCACGACACGTGACTTTTAACGGTAAAATCAGAGGGAAATTTAATGGAGATAATTAAAGGATACAAAATGCAAACGGTTGGTATAAAAAATAATTAAAAAAAAAAAGTGGTCCTATAGTACAAGTGCTATAAAAATTACTTTTATCCTAAAAAAAATTAACTTTTCAATTACATTGCAATTATAAGTTAATCAAGTCATAAAAGGAAATAATCACTAATGTAAGGAAAGAGGTATTAATTGTGTTTAGACATATTAGTTAGAGTTGTTGTCGAGCTTACGCGTAAAAACTATAAACTATTACTAATAGCGTGGTCCCGCTCGTATCATTTGTTTGTCTTTTTGTATACTTCAGAATCAATAATTTATGAAAATAATGGGTTAGGTGATGTTTCAAGAAGACCTAAATCAATAGTATAAAGCTGTTCAATATTACCACTCTTCACAGCTGCAGCATCTCTTCTTGCTCTCAACAACCTATATTACTTCTCTGCAGCTCTCCATATCCATGGCTGAATCATCTGCAAAAAGGTAATTGTTTTTTTTCCTACTGCATACTCGAACGACATGTTTCGATTCAACTGCTTGTGTCGGATCGGGTTGTCTCTGCAGATGTGCGGTAGTGACCGGTGCGAACAAAGGGATCGGGTATGCAATCTGCAAGGAGCTCGTCTCGAGGGGTATTTTCGTAATCTTAACAGCTAGAGACGAGACAAGGGGTCGCGAAGCGGTGAACAACCTTGACACGTTGTCCGATAGTGTGGTTTTTCACCAGCTCGATGTGACCGACCCAAATAGCGTCGCCACCTTAACCGAGTTTGTCAAGAACCGCTTCGGAAAACTCGATATCTTGGTACCATGCCCTTGTTCCTAGTGCTTGCGTTACATATATCATATAATAAAATATATTTTCTAATATATTTATTCTTTAATAAAATGCACCCCTTTTTAAAAATATTTATAAAAATCATTTTTGCAGAGTTTTTTAAATTAAAAAAACTGAAATTTTGCAGGTAAACAATGCAGGGGTTGGTGGTGCCATTTTAGATGCTGATGCGATGAGAGTCTCTGGTATTGGAAAGGTAAACGAATTCAACATTTTATTTTATCCGCGAGTATATGTATATGGTTATTTTGGGATTGTTTTTACTGAAGTAACACTCGTTTTTACGGTGTTGCAGGGGAAAATGGATTGGAGTAAAGTTTCGACTGAGACATACGAATTGGCCAAAGAATGTCTGGAAGTGAACTATTACGGCGTTAAAAGAATGGTTGAATCGTGCCTTCACCTCCTTCGACTATCAGATTCTCCCAGAATTGTCAATGTTTCATCCACTATTGCAAAGCTAGAGGTATACCTTTCACTGTCGTGATCATTATTCGATTCTAAAAAATCACTGGGAAAAAAAAACAATTTTTGACAATTATGTTGGTATGCTTGGCGTGGATATGTAATTCTTCCATACACACAAATTACATTTTTGTCTGTCTTTTCTTTTGATGATGATGCATATTCCAGTATTTACCTGAAGGATGGGCCAAGCAAGTGTTGAGCAATGCAGAAACCCTAACTGAAGCAAAAGTGGATGAGGTTGTGGAAGAGTTTCTCAAGGATTTCAAAGAGGGATTGTTGGAAAGTAAAGGGTGGCCGGTCGGTTTATCAGCATACCACGTGTCAAAAGTCGCTCTAAACGCGTATACCCGAATCTTAGCGCTGAAGCTCCCTACAGGGTTCTGTGTAAACTGTGTGTGTCCTGGATTTGTAAAGACCGACTTAAACTGCCATACGGGAACCTTCACCCCAGAAGAAGGTGCAAAGGGTCCCGCACAACTAGCCACGTTGCCCGAGGGCGGGCCCTCAGGACGGTTCTTTGTGATGACAAAGGAAGTGTCTTTCGACTGAACCGTCGGTCTAAAAGCTCGGTCTTTCCTTCTCAATCAATGTTCTTCCTTTAAAATGAAAATAAAGTTTCAATTCAAATGATTCAATGTCAACTGCACTAACATTCAGTACCATCTTTATCTATGTACATCATTCCACAGAATCTGACATCCACATAAGTAACATCAACAAGATCTGATGATCACACAACATTGATTGTATGTGTACCTGATCATTGATCAAGATCAACCCCTTAATGAATACTTCTTTCCAGAAAAAGCCTGGAACTTGGGCTCTTCCTTCTGAGGTTCTTGCTTAGTAGTCTCTTTCGGCGCTTCCTGCAAAATTAAGGCAACAAAAACACGAGCTTCAAACACCTCGCACATTCAGATCTTAGTAATATCATAAAGTGAGTAACATCTCAGCGAAATTCCGAAATTGAAGAATCTATACAAAACTTTATTTAAAGGAGCATAAATTATGTACCTTGGGGGTAGCCTTAGAATCGCGACTGGCATTTGATCCAAACACGAGCTTTCCTTGAGACTGACGCCCAGAACTTTGAGAGGCCGATCCAACTGAAGGCTGCGGTTTCCTATTGCCAACCATTGGCTGCTTGTCTTTGGAAGAAGAGGCCTGAACTGGTGATGGCTGAATATTTGATGACTTTCCATCCAAACGCCTTGCTGATCCAGTAAAAGGATTGAACTTTGGCTCAGTTTCAGGTGGGGCTTCTTCAACTGTAAAAGATTTTGACAGTGAGTAATTACTGAAAATAAAAATTTAGCTTCCAAAATGTGATGTAGAAAATATAGATGGTGTAAGTTCACCTGGTCCTGCAACAACAGGTGCAATTGGCTTCTTGGGTTCTACATAATCGAGGGGTGGGGCAAAGTCAACTTCACAGTCTGTCTCGATAATGGTAATTGCATGAGACGGCTTTGTCTCTATGATATCGATGTAATATTTCTTATTGTTGTATGCTACCATTATGCTATCCCCTGTAGTTAAGCATGAGTAATTCCTCAGGGTGGTCTCTAAGCTGCATGAATCAACATCCGGAAAAAATGAATCTGAAACAAAGATGGCATCTTTAAACTCAAAGAGGCAAAATATACTTACATTGCCTTGGGATTGGAGATATCTAAGAAGTCATTGGTGTGAGGTTGAAGTTTAACATATGTTCCCTTAGGCAAGGTTGCATTTTTAACTTGCACCATATCTCCTTCTTGTAACAGTAAATTCTCCATCATCTATAGATTCATAACAAGTTGAATACCACTATGAGCAAGATGAATCATATAAAAAGAAAAAAAAAAGATAGGTCCATACCCAATATGGCATATATATCATCCCCTCTTCAGCAATGAACTCAAGGACCCCACAGTGCGAGACCCGCTCAATGTGCTTATTTTCAAGCTCAAACAACATTGGATAATCAATGTTCAATGATGTTGTCAACATTTATCATTTAAATGAGCACCACCAAATCAAAAGGATCAATTTTGATCAAAAATTGAGTGAGAGAAATTACCAAGGCGATCAAGAGCTGAGGGAGGCATTATAACTGCAGAGCAAGAAAAAACAAGCATGTTATGTTTTCTCAATTATTAGATAGTGCACAGTAATTAAGGAACGACTATTTGAGGTAAAGAGAAACTAAAATTTACTAGAAATATCATTGAGAAACTTACTTTTATCACCACCTTCAATTTGAGGCTGCACAACAAATAAAATTACTTAAAAGCTCAATCTCAAGTACATTAGAAAGTTCATGACTTGCATAACTAAGAGTTGATTCATTAATGAATGTTGAATAAATGGTAATGCATATATTAAACATTATCTTCCCACCTTATCAATGAAAGATGCAGGGTAGCAACGATATGTCTGCTCAAATGACGCCCCATGATAACCATAACCATATCCATCAAAATACTGCAACATCAAAACCATTGAAACAATATCACATAACATTGCCATATACTAGTGTTAGATCAATCTAAAAACTTTATCACAGGTGCAATGAAAAGAAACGTAGCAAAACAATAAGCTAGATAGAATTACAGCTCCAGTATGCTGAATCAATCAAAATTCCAACCTAGGAAGTTGAGGGTCGCTGGATTGGAGCTCTCGGAGCAGAAGGTAGCTGGATTTGGTTGGTTTTCGACGATCGAGAATCGAATCGTTTCTTGATGATGAAGAAGAAGAAGACTGATATAGAGATAGGAACTATATTCTCTGGGCCTTGGTTTTGGACTGAGCTGAATATTTTGGGCCCCGAATCAGACACCGCCGACAGATATTGTTGGACTCTTTTTGGACAGTAAAATTGTTAGATTTGGACCCTTCGAATTTTGAGCTCCGGTCTGCCACGGGAAGTTGTCTCCTTCCTCAATCAGCTGTCCAGTGGCCGGGATCATCTCAAGCAAGCTCTTTTCCAGTCATGGAGGTTGTAGCAAGCGACGGGAACCACAGGTTCTTCGTGGCAGTCCACGTCGGAGCTGGATATCACGTTCCGTCCAACGAGAAAGTCCTCAAGTCCGCCATGAAGCGCGCCTGGCTAGCAGTCGCTTTAGTTCTCCTCAAGGTCTCTCTCTCCTGAGTTCAATAAACATATTGGTCAAGATTTACTAATGCAGCTTGATGGAAACGAGTGTGTTAATATAATAGCATTTCATGTTGATTTCAGGGTTCTGATGGATGTATATATGCTGTTTCAGCTGCCATAGCTGTGCTAGAGGTTTGTGTTGTTTCTTATCCATGGCTAACATCCATGAACCTTATTGTTTGCAGAAATCAATTGAACATTTTTTAACCGTCTTTAAAGAGAAACAAATTCGAGAAATGATCTCAAGAGTAACAAAGCTGGGTGAATAAGGATAAGTTAATGTTTTTGTGATATGAATCATAAGAGGCTTAAGATCAAGAACCGAATGTGGTCAAATAATTGTTCGAACATGACATTCATGCATGAATTGGCATCTCCTGATTGAGATAAGCATCTATCTAACAAAATAGATAGTTGAAATGGCTATTTCAAGTACCTCTGGCTACAAAAAGCTTGCAAGTTAGCAGATTTACTCAGTTAGGTATTGCACATAAATTTTTCAGTAGTTCTCCATTTATTTATCTTATACGTATTCTGCTTTGGTGAAAGAAAAGGATGATCCAGTCACAAATGCTGGAAGGGGTTCTAATTTAACTGAAGATGGTCACGTTGAATGTGATGCGAGTATTATGGATGGCTATTCTGGAGCATTTGGAGCTGTTGGAGCAGTTCCATGTAGTCATTTTATGTATTGGGGACTGCTATAATTAAGTCGACTGAAATGTCAGTCGAGCTTGAACCGTTGGATTAAAACGTCAAGATCTACACACATAATCCCACTCAAGCCCGAAGTCCAACCCGTTGCTCCCTCTGTCTACCTTTTATCTCTCTTACATTTAATTATTCATCTCCTCTTTCTATACTTATTATCTCTCCTACTTTTATCTCTCTTATTATTTTTATTATTTCATAACTATTATTTCTCCTACTTTTTAGAAGTCAGAACGACAATTTTCTACAGCATTCCCTTTTATTTTCTTCATTCTGTTTTTATTTTTTGTTGTTCTGCGCGTGAAAGAAGTCGTACCTTGTACCTCTCTGTCAAGTGAAATCAGTATTTCAATCTGCAACAAAAAATTGGTCTTCTTCGATCAAACATCTCTATCATAGCATTGAAGGTACTATTCTGACAATTTTTTTTACATATAATCATCTTTTCGACCATCTGTAGTTCGCATCTACTGTAAAACTAAATTAAATTTGAAGGTAGGATTTAATTTATGTTATGAAGTTATATTTTGTCTTTTCAATCTTTAAAGAGACATCTACTAGTATATTTGTAGATTGTTTTCTAACTGATATTAACATGACATGCTTCGAATCTCAAATGCTTCATTTAATAATTAATTATTGAAATTTACAATTTGAGATTTAATTTGTGATCAGGTGTTAAGAGCATGGATCCACGTTGTATCGATGAAAGTTTAAAAGGCCAAGTTTTAACCCATAACGAAAAAGGGATGTGTGGAGACATATTAATGGATGGTGATAGTGAGAATGATAATGAAGGAGATGAGGACATATATGGCTTGGAAGCTAATGAATCAAACACTCAAATACAATGTCCATATGTTGGTATGGAATTTGAAGCTTATGAAGAAGCATTTGACTATTATAATGGATATGCAAGGGTGAAAGGTTTTGGCACAAGAAGAACCGCTACGAGAAGATCACAAAATAAGCAGATGAATGGAGAAATAATAGGGCGTCGAATTTCATGTGTAATGGAAGGATCACATAAGAGTAAAACAAACGAAGATGGAAAAGGACAAAGAGATCGTTCTACTATACGAACTAGTTGCAAGGCGGCAATGGCAATAAAGAAAACAAAAGAAGGAAAATGGGTAGTGTCTCATTTTGTTGACGAGCATAATCACGACCTCACCACTCCTTCCAAGGTACGTAACTTTAGATCGCATAGACATATTTCTGCCGCTGAAGCCGAGGTTATAAAAAATATGCGATCAGCTGGGATTCGACAAAACTTGATTATGTCATTCATGGCTAGTGAGGTAGGTGGATCTCAGAATCTTAATTATAGAAAAAAGGATATAAGTAATTTCTTAGGTTCAAAGCGTCAGAAAGAACTTGAAAATAGAGATGCTGCCGCCGTGCTTCAATACTTAGAAGCACAACAAGTTGATAATCCTTCATTCTTCTATGCTATACAACTTGATTCAGAAGGCCATTTGACAAACTTCTTCTGGGCGGATGCAAGGTCAAGAATTGACTACCATCATTTTGGAGATGTTGTTTGTTTTGATCCTACTTATCTAACTAATAGGTATGGGATGCCTTTTTTCCCAATTGTAGGCGTCAATCATCATTTCCAAACTATAATATTTGGAGGTGCATTGCTTTTTGATGAAACTGAAGAGTCATTTGCTTGGGTTATGTCTACATGGATGAAAGCGATGGATAACAAACAACCTGGAGTAATCTTTACAGATCAAGAGTCAGCAATTGGGGGAGCGATATCACATGTCATGCCAATGTCCCGTCATCGCTATTGTGCATGGCATATTATGAGAAATGCTCGAGAAATTTACCAAAATAAGCATATTATAGTACAAAAATACAAGATTGGGCAAGTCAAGTTCGAAATTAGATATATAGGCAAATCCTCGACTCGACCAAACCCTCACTCCCCTCCCGCCCCTCTGTCCCGTGACTCCCGTCCGTCTCCCGCCCCTCTTCTCTTCGTTCCCGCCGTCCGTTGTCCGCCGTCCGTCGTCCGCCGTAGATCTCCGCTCGCCAGGGTCCCAGCTCCGCTTCGCGTCCGGTGGGTCCGCCATTCGCCTCTGCTCCGCTGGCCTGGGTCCTCCGCTCGCCTGTGTCCGCCGCTCGCCCGGGTCCGCCGCTCGCCCAGGTCCGCCTGAGCCTCCACTCGCCTGGTCCGCCGTCGGCCGTGGCAACAAGCTCGCTCGCCTGGTCTGAGCTCCAAATCTGAAACCCTAATTTCGGAATTTGGGGCAATTACTCAAATTGAGGTAAATTGATGATATTTTACTTAATTATGAACATTTTTAGTGTTAAATTGATGATTGGTTTGCATAACTGCGATGAAATGCACATTATTTTGATAATTATTAGTTGATAGATTGAGATAATTGAGATGAATATAGATAATGTAGTGATTAATTATGATTAAATTTGATATGACCAAAATAAATTGATGCTATTTACTTAATTATGAACATTTTTTGTGGTAAATTGTTGATCGATTTGCATAATTGCGATGAAATGCACATTATTTAGATAATTATTAGTTGATAGATTGAGATGAATGTAGACCAATTTGCATAATTATTAGTGATTAATTATGATTAAATTTGATTTGGCCAAAAAAATTTTGAATATTTTTTGTACTTAATTTGAGATTGGAACTAAGTTAATTTATTGAAAAAAAATCCATGGTTATTAATACATTGAAAATTAATAAGCTAAGCTTTGTCTTTGCTTTTTCTTAAGACATGGTGAATCTATTGTGTCATTACGGTGGAAGAGTTAGACGTGATGGAAGAGTTGTTGAATATGTCGATGGTCGTTTGGTGATAGCTCAGACACCAAAAGACATAACATTGTTCCAACTGAAAAAGGTTGTTATTGAAGAGTGCCAGTTGAATAGTTCTCATGTTGATGTTGAACTTGAGTGGAAGATGGATGACAACAAAGTTATCCCAATCAATAGTCAAGCCGCAATGAATGCAGTTTTTGAAACATGTCAGGACAAGTTTATAGAGATCTATGTGACCACACGAGTCGTGCAAAAAGATATGTGTGCCGACAACGAAGAAGATGATGAAGAAGATGACGATGACGATGATGATGAAAAAGAGGATTTCGATGCTATCCAGAATGTTGAAATATCCTTATCAGATGATGATGATGATGTTGATGGTGATGGTGATGGTGACACCCAACATAATCAATATGTGGTCATTGGCTCCTCCAGGGAATCCCAACAAAATAATTTTAGGAAATCTCTTCCTGAGCATGTTACAGGTGATTGGATTCGTAAATTTGACTGTAATGATTGGGAGGTTAACCGATGGCAATCGTCATTTGTCACAGATGATTTCCAGAAGGGTGCGTCTTTTGAGAACAAAGTTGCACTCAAGACTGAAGTGAAGTTGTGGCATATTAAGAATTATCGAGATTGCAACACTGAAAAATCAACAAAAACTACGGTCAATTTCAAGTGTCGTAATGCGGGTGGAGTACCTTGTATGTGGTCCTTACGAGGATCTCAGAAAAAGTTAGGGAATTGAGAGATTACAACAGTTGGTGCTCCACACACATGCACAAACGCTACTACTAGGAAGAAGCACAGACAACTAGGTTCAAGTGTTATAGCAGATTTAATTTATCCATATCTGTATAATAACACGGATAAAAATCTGTGATTTGCAAGAGGTAGTGAAAGATAAATTCAAACAGAAGGTGTCTTACCGCAAGACTTGGTACGCCAAACAAAAAGTTCTTGAAAAGATGTTTGGAACACATGAGAGTGCATTTCAAAAGTTGCCCCATCTGATGGTTGCGTTGCGTGAATCCAATCCAGGGACGGTGTTTGATTATGAGTGGAAGGGGACACCAACTCAAGATGTAGCAATCTTCGACAAGTGGTTTTGGGCATTCGGAGCTTCTATTGAAGGGTTTCATCACTTTCGGCCATTAATCAGCATCGATGCCACCCATCTTTACGGAAAATACACAGGAAAGTTGCTTATTGCAGTTGCATATGACGCGAGCAACGCGATCTTCCCTTTGTGTTTTGCTTTTGCAGACTCGGAGAGTGCCGATAGCTGGACTTGGTTTTTAGAGCGTCTCCGACAGAACGTGACAAAGGATGAGAGGATGGTCTGCATCATCTCAGATCGTCATGCTGCAATAAAAAGTGCGGTTGCAAAAGTGTTTCCGGAGCCTTGGGGCTTGCATCGGTATTGTGCGCGCCATATGGCCAGCAACTTTAACAAACACTTCAGAGATCTAAACCTGAAGAGTAAGTGGTCTGAAATGGCGTGGACAACCTCTATGAAGAAGTTTGACAATTTGTATGAGGATTTCAGGAACTTGAACGATGGGAAGTATTGAAAGTGGCTTACTGATTGCGCTGATTTTAGTAATTGGGCACAATCATACGACACATGTTATCGATATGGTGTCATGACTACGAATCAAGCAGAGGTGTGTAACAAGGTTTTGAAAGGAGCACGTTCTTTACCTGTGACGGCATTGGTGGAACTAACCTTTAATAGGTTGAACACGTATTTTGTTGACCGTCGTAAGCTGTATCAAAAGCAAGTTGACAAGGGATACGTATGGCCAAGGAAAGTGCGGATGCTGTTGGCAAAGGCGGATGAGATGTCTCTTACGATGGGGGCATTGACTTATTCGTACGGTGAAGAATACGGAGTTTTGACTCGTGGAGGACGACGTTACACTGTAAACGTCATAAATAAGACATGTAATTGCGGTGAATGGACATTATTTCATCGTCCATGTGCACATGCTATGTGTGTAATACGTGAGGCCAACTTGGATGTGACTACATTGGTCGATCCATTTTATGGTCTAGATGCGTATAGGCGCACTTATAGTCCAAAATTTCACCCCCTCTCGGACGAGCAGTGGTGGACTGGGTGGAATGGGCCTGTGGTCAGTTGTCATCCCGATAAGTTAATCTCTAAACGTGGACGGAAGAAAACCAGAATACACAATGAGATGGACTCTAGAGAGGGACGTCTAAAGAGAAAATGTGGTAAATGTGCCCAACTAGGGCAAAATAAAAGATCTTGCAAAAACTGATGTACGTTAGTGTGCGGCCAGTGCATATTTTTCTGTATTCAGTAATATTTATCATAACTACATATATTATACAAATTCATATACAACTGTTATATTTTACTCTATTCTGTAGATCATGGATCGTGGAGGGGGCAGTTCTAGCCTCTGGGCGGTTCTAGAGAGAGGACTTATTGATCCATCATTGTTGTATCGTCAATCTCGACATATGTCAAAGAGAGCCCATTTAGATACTGTAATTTCTCCACTTTTCAAACAATTAAATTAAATGAATCACTTGTTTTTTTTATTCCTTTTGAACTAATGTATTGTGTTGTATTCTTTCAGGTTGGTGATGATCTCCCGGATCGTCAATGGAGGGCGGGTAAGTGTTGGGAGTTAGATGATCGTACACGAGACTATGTTAATTTAGTTGGATTTGGGTATGCTTCAGAAATCTCCCGGATCAAAGCTGATTTGGGATTACTCCATGCACTTCTTGAGAGGTGGCGTCCTGAGACTCACACCTTCCACCTTAGATGGGGAGAGATGACAGTGACCTTACAAGATGTTCAGTTGTTACTAGGATTACGAGTTAATGGTCCGCCGGTGACAGATACATACACACTTCGTCCCGATGAGGAGCGCGTTAACTTGAAACAGCTTTGCACAGACCTGCTCGGTCATACTCCACCATCTTCAGACGTCGTCGAGTTGTGTTGGCTGAAAAAGACCTTCAAAAGGAAGGTTGACGATGATGATTGGGTTCCACATACAGAAGAACTAACTTTGCAGAGAGCTAGAGGGTACATTCTGCATTTGTTGGGTACATTTCTATTTCCCACATCGAGCAACACAGTTTCTCTAGAGTACCTCATATATCTCGAGGATTTGAGTCAGACAGCTCGGTACAGTTGGGGTTCGGCCACGCTGAGTTATCTATATAGTGGAATGTGCAAAGCTGTTAAGGATAATGCCAAGACGGCTAATGGGTGTGCTATATTACTGCAGGTAAAATGACTTATGTAACCACTTATTTTTCTTTCTTAAACGCTAAATACATATACTCATTATTATGCTTGGTAGTTGTGGTCGTGGGAGCATTTGCATGCTGGTCGCCCAATGATTTGTGACGGGGATGAAATTCAGGGGCCAGCTCCATTGAAAATGCGGTATATTGGGCAACTGTTAATTGTTAACTTTGTTGTTTTTATTTGTTTGTACTAAATGAGTGTGAACGATATTAATTAGGTGGACGCCACCAAAGACATTCAAGAGAAATCTGAAGCCTAACGTTCGTCAATTTTACAGAGACAAATTAGAGGCACTTGAAGAGTACCAAGTATGATATTTATTAACAGATCATAATATTAATTTATATTATTTTTTGTTGCATTAACACAATTTTTTTTATAACTCAAGGTAATGTGGGCCCCGTACACACCTCGACGCTTGGAGAACATACCTGCAGTATGTACGGAGGATGCAGAGATGTGTTTGGCAAAAATGCCGCTTATCCACTTCAATATTGTTGAGTGGCATCTTGTTGATAGGGTACTGCGACAATTTAATATGAATCAGCATATTCCTGAGCCTTTCAGTGATATTCAAGAATGGGAAAGGTTGCACTCGTTGAGGTGGATCAAAGGAGCGGGTTGGGTGACAACACATGATCTATATATTAGGCTTTGGAATGAACGTGGACAACATATTGTACGTGAATCTGACCCTCACTTTCCTTGATCTGATTATTTGGCTTGGCATTTCAAGGTGAGAGTTGGTCTTTTTAAAGACATTAAGAGATTGAGTGAAGAGGTTGTTATGGAATCAACCATGCAGTTTGAGCCGCACGGGGAAAAAATGATGTTATTGGTAAGTTCTAAATTGACTTATAGATATTTGTGTTGCTTAGAATTGCTTTAATGATAGTTGAGACAGTTTGAACAAGTTGAGACAGTTAGAATTGCTTTATTGATAGTTGAGACAGTTAGAATTGTTTAGAATTTCTTTATTGAGATAGTTGAGATATTTGTGTTGCTTAGAATTGCTTTATTGATAGTTGAGACAGTTTGAACAAGTTGAGACAGTTAGAATTGCTTTATTGATAGTTGAGACAGTTAGAATTGTTTAGAATTGCTTTATTGATAGTTGAGACAGTTAGAATTGTTTAGAATTGCTTTATTGAGATAGTTGAGATATTTGTGTTGCTTAGAATTGTTTTATTGATAGTTGAGACAGTTTGAACAAGTTGAGACAGTTAGAATTGCTTTATTAATAGTTGAGACAGTTAGAATTGTTTAGAATTGCTTTATTGAGATAGTTGAGATATTTGTGTGGTTTTGAATTGCTTTATTGATAGTTGATTACTTTACTTATAATGAACCAGATGAGACAATTTGAACAAGCCACTCGGCTTACAAGAAAGATCCAGAAAAAAGGAATTGCAGAAATTGAAGATGATGTGAATGTTCTTATGGAAGTGTGCCGTATCGCGCATGACATTACAGGTGGTCTCGGGTCGTTCAACTGTATTCTACAAGAAGGAGATGAAGAAAATGACGTCATGCCTGACCATTTAGATGATCAGAGTCATCAAGAGGATACAGCCCATCTACAGTCACAGCTCACTCAGGAGCCAGCCGAAACTTCCAGACCATCGAAGAGAAGAAATGTGAGAGGACGTAGGGGTGGGAGAGCGGCCAGCCAAGGTGGTAGAGCGGACAGCCAAGGTGGGCAACCATGGAGAATTTGACTATGTAGTATTTGATAACGCTTTTTGTATTTGAACGAACAAGATTTATGGTACTTATGGATTTGAAACTTATGAATTTGTGTGTAGTATTTAAATGTTGGAATGATTTCTTTTTAATGTTGAAATGTTGGAATTTTTTTTTTTTTTTTTTTAAATTTCAGCCATTTTATTAAAAAAAAAAAGATTTGACCAAAGCTACGGTCAAATCCTCAACTGGGAGTCGAGGATTTGCTTAAAGTTGGAATTTCCAACTTCACATGCTTATTTTCGTAATTACGATTAAAAATATGCCTACTAAGAAAAACGACTCGAAATGCTCTGAAGAGTTTCTCTCATGTGTTCAGCAAATACAAAGGATTCAAGAATGACTTTAACAGGTGTTTGTATGATGGTGCAACAGTTCAGGACTTTGAGTCCAACTGGGAGAGTTTGATTGAGAATTATAATCTAAGATATAATACATGGCTCGAGAAACTACATGAAAAGAGGGAACATTGGGCAGTTGCTTATTCACGTGATCAGTTCTGTGCTTCTATGAATACCACTCAACGGAGCGAGAGCATAAACTCCTTCTTTGACAAGTACTTGAGGAAGGACATGCATTTAATGGAGTTCGTGAAACAATTTGAGTAAGCTGTAAAATCCCGCAGAGATGAAGAAAGTGATGCTGACTTCAATAGTAATTTTAAAAGGCCAATTCTAAAGATTGGTATGGGTTTGGAAGAAGATGCTGCTAAGGTATATACACGAGAAATATTTTCTTTTTTTCAAGATGAGTTGATGAGTGGTTTATCTTATAATCATGAATGGGTTTCACATGGCGAGCTAACCGCAAACTATTTGGTGTTGAAGAATGATAGAGATGCATCTCGTGTTGTTGTATATGACCCCGTCAGTAGCCTTGCAAGTTTCTCTTGTAAGCTATTTGAATATGCTGGTTATCCATGTCGTCATATACTAAAGATTTTCGTTGTGGTTAATGTTCAGAGATTGCCACCTCATTTTATATTAAAGCGGTGGACTAAGGAAGCAAAATCTGGGACTGTGGTATCTATGGAAGGTGAAATAATTCAGGAGAATTCTCATGAGCCTATTACATGTCGTTATGGAAATCTATGCCGTGAGGGGATTAATATCTCAGCCAAGACAGCAGTACATCCTAAAGTTTATGAGGTAGCATTGAGGGGTTTTCATAATACACTTAAGGATGTCGAGATGGCACTAAAAAGCGTTTCAGATGCATCCGAGCTTCCGAAGGACAATGGGGAAGCAAGTACAATACTTGACCCTATCATGAAAAGACGTAAAGGGTGTCCAAGAAAAATGAAGTCATGTCTGGATAAGAGAGGGAATACTCGTGGTAGAAAGTCTAATGCATCTAAGAAGACAGTTGGAAATACTGAACCATTAGCTGATGCATTTGAAGTTACAAATAAGGTACAAGTAATTTATTCATATTTTAAGTTTATCTTTTAAAATAAATTTTTAGTATCTCATTTTGTGTAATGAATACTAAAATATTATTCGCTACGTACAGGATGCTGCAAATCTAAATCCGCATGGTCTTTCTTTGGCAACACCAAATCATTTGGATGCGCCGATCTACACTTTGAGTTCTTTGGTAGGTGAATGATATTTACATGCTGATCATATTTAGTTGATATTCTCTATGTAAATTCTAATATATCTATTTATATCGTGGTAGGAATTTTCATTAGCTGCTTCAAATGCTAATCAGCATACTCACTTGAGGAACTAAATTGGAGAGCATACAAATCAAAAGTTTTGATGGTTAGTTTATGTCATGATATATGTTTAATAACAAAAAAATTATTTTTATCATGCTTAACTTTTTTTTCTTTCTTTTATGCAGATTGTTTAAACAGTCTCGGAGCCATATCATTTTCACTTGCTTAATGGATTATGTAGTTTACATTTTTTTTTCCAATGCTCTCAGTCAGTTATATAAATTAAGTTGCACTTAATTGGAATTTTTTTTTGTTATGTGTGTTAAGTGTACATTAGAGAATTTTTAAGTTCCTAATTAATTTGCATTAGATATTATGAAAGGTTTTGACCATATTTCGAAAGTTTTGGTTATTGTTAGTAATTTTATTGTTTGTTGGATATGCTTACCCAATGAAAGAGAAGATAATTAGGGAAGAAGAATAATGGTAGTTGACACTTGACAGTATTGGTGGGTAGATGGAGAATGGGGTCATGTTTTGTAATTCAGTCATCATACTTGGGAGTTGCTCTCAGTCATGATATATATTCGTATATATATATATAATATAATATTTTAATAAAGTAGGAGAGATAATAAGTACAGAAAGAGGAGATGAATAATTAAATGCAAGAGAGATAAAAGATAGACGGAGGGAACAACGGGCTGGACTTCGGGCTTGAGTGGGATTATGTGTGTAGATCTTGACGTTTCAATCCAACGGCTCACAGCTTGACTGACATTTCAGTCGACTTAATTATAGCAGTCCCCTTATGTATTTATAAAATTGTAAAATTGAATTTTTACCATATGGTATAGGTTTTCTTTTTTATATCCTAAGTTATGCAGCTATGGATATTTCATCACTTTTACGGATATATATTGTGTTAGTTCTAGATCTGGTGTCAGAAATGCCATCAAAATTGCATCTTTATTGGTAAAGGAGCAGATGACTGGATCTTCTTTGTTGGGTCGAATACCCCCCATGTAATGAGTAGTTCTCTTTTTTCATGACATTATTAAATAACTACCCTCTCAGCTCCTCCAAAACTATTACTAGATTAGTTTATTTCATTCATTATCAGAAATAACTCTCTTGATTTGAGCACTAGTATTGATACATAGCTGTGTAACTTGTATGGTAAGCAATGTACCAAATAACTTCTACTAGGAATTGCATGTAGCATATTTTGAGATCTATTTTGGGCGAACCAGTGTTCATATTGTAGTGTTAGTTGTATACAATAAGCACCAACTTTCACATCACTTACATTAAAAATATCACTGTTACAGTTTCTTGGTCGGTGAAGGGGCATGCAAATGGGCAAAATCGAAGGGCATTAGTTTCCCTTCAACCCCAGAAGAAGCAGATGAGGTCTTATTGCACATTAGTGTTAGTTGCCTTAATAGTAAATTCATAAAAGTATGATTGTTCGGTTGATTTATTATACTCTTATGTATGAAAAGCAGTGGCTGGTGACAGAAAAGTCAAGACTGCAATGGGAAAGATACAGAAAGATGGTTGGTGATGCTAAAACAGAGTCAGAAGATGGCACTGAGAAATGCATGTTAGCAGAAGCCCCCACAGTAATAGGTATGTGAATTGATGAATATAATATTCAATTTCATCTACAATATCTGTTATCTTATCTCGTAAGAATGTCTTAAATTGCTTTGGTATAAATGATGTAGAAGAAGACAAAGTCATGGATACGGTTGGAGTCATTTGTGTTGACAGTGAAGGACATATAGCCTCTGGGTCCTCTAGTGATGGTATAGCACTTAAGGTGTTGAGAAACCCTATAAATCCCAACCCTTTTCTTAGTTATCAAATTCGACACTAATTTTAAGAAAATGGATGACAGATCAGCGGCCGCGTAGGATTAGCAGCAATGTATGGTGCAGGTTCTTGGGCATCATCAAACGGACCCTTTGGAGCTCCATCTATAGTCGGTAGTTGCGTCTCTGGTGCTGGAGAGTACCTCATGAAAGCATTGGCTGCTCGGGAATCTTGTGTATCGGCATCAATGTACATATTCCTTTCTTTTCAGTGTTTTAAAATTTTCATAATTTTATAAAATAAAAGTAAGGCCAATTGGGGTACCCAGAGCCGAAACCAAATTTTCAAGAGGATAACCGAAATCAGTCCGAACTCTACATTTTCCACAGCCCAGACAGCTTGTGTTCTTATAGATATTTCTTATTTGTGTTTAACGAGGATTATGTTTTTGAACAGATCCCAGGCAGGTCCTGCTTCTGCTTGTCTGAAAGTTCGACAGTCAGTTGTTCAAGAAAGCAGCAAAAATGGCATTGACAGTAGTTCGGGGATTCTAATAGTACAAGCTGATGCTCCTACAACAGTTGAGCCAATAATGTTTTTTGTTTTGGTCACATATTCTGTTATTATTAAATGCTAGGATTGGAAGTTGATCGTTTTATCGGTTAGGTTTGTTGCGTCCTGGATGAACTGGGTCGTGGGGACGCGTATGTCTGAATGGTTGAGCGGGTTTTTCGGGTTGTAACCCTTCGTCTAAAAGAGGTTTGTGCCACTGACGAGTGTTCGGTTGAGTCTCGGAAAGGTCTGTGTCACAAAAGGCGGTTGTGTCTCAAGCGGCGTCTGAGTCTCAAAAGGCGGTGGTCTGTGCACAAGTCCGAACGTCTGGAGCGCCGATTCCTGCACAAAGGGCCGGTACTAGCACGGAGAGGGGGTGGTGCTAGTGGAGCCCTCTCCGATGCTTAAGTCACTATAGGGCTAAAAGGGTAATTCTAGAGAGAGAAAATATTTCTAGAGAGAAGTCAGAGCTCAAAATACCAAAGTTGGGCAAAATGAGAGGATGTGTGAAAATGGGTGGCCAAGGCTTCCTATTTATAGGCTTCCTTGGGACCGGACCCGGTTTTAAAGTGGTTTGATGACGGTTCAAAAGCAAGCAGTAACCGTCATCAATATTGGCAATGCGCGAACTCGACTTCTCTACACGTAACGGTAATCGCGAAAACGGTAATCGCACAATACCCGTAATGCAATCCGGACCTCGTCGAATTTGGGCAATTCGGCGAGGTCCGGATTGCCGCGCAATCCGGAGGTCCGGTCCGGACGTGCGTAAATGCGCTTCCGGACCGTTTTGACCCTTTGGGAGACGTTTTTCAAGTAGAGATGTAATTTTGACGTGTTTACGATGCCCGAAATATAAATACGAACCCGAATTGGACACATATCCATCACTTGCCCCCGAGTCAAGTAACGGTTTAAAACCTTTCTTGACTCTATTTTTAAGTTAGGATACGCGTCCAATTTGAGCTTGACGCTAACCTTTCGGTTTTGGTCGTTGGTTGGACGTAGAAGTCTTGATTTCGTCATTCCTTTGATTTTCCGACCGAATGACTTTATTTCCTGTCATCACGGTTAGTGCAATAGAGAATGCGCATATGTAGCGTGCAAATATGGTTACTGTTAAGGATATAAGCAATTGGTAATACGTCATGCGGACATGCGGACATGCTTTTATCAACGTGCATGCACAAGTAACGGTCATGGCAAGAACGTAATTACGTGACGTAAGAAATATAATCAATATACTTCTAAAACGACTTAGTGATTATCAAATCATGAATCATGCGATATGAAAACATGGGTGTAGAATGGCGGGTTTGATACGCGTGATATCAAAATAATCATGTATGTAGGAGTAAACACTTAGAAGAGGGTGGAGTATACCGTAAGTACTTAGGCGTGTGTGTAGATGAATTACTCCTTTAATCCTTATCACCAAGGAATCTTTTGGGATATGTAATTACACAAATCCCCAATCATTCTTCCAGCTCTTTGGGAATTCATTATTCCTTCTTCTTTGCAGGTAATTACTTCACCATTTCCAGAAATCATTTGGGTGTTCATAGTTTCTTCACCGTCGTAAACCTTAGGTGCATCCCGAAAGTTTCGTGTTTGATCCTTGACTTGTTTTTAGAAATTGACACCACCAATCGACTCAGATTGCCACGAGGATTCCAGCGCCGCCTTCAGAATCTCCAGACGACGCCGGACGCGCCCTCACGCGCCGCCGCGTGAGCTTCGCCCTGCCGGCGCGTGTAACCCACGCGCCGCCATCCCGTGCTCCGTTCGTCGCGGTCCTTACCTTTCTGAAATCGTCTCGACGAGGGGAGTCCACTGTGATACTTTTCGTCACATTTTGAGGTAGTCTGAAAACTCGATTTTACAGGACAGCTTCGACTTGATTTTGAGTGTTGCCCTATTGTTGTTCGTTTGAGCTATTTGTCGTTGTTGTCGTATGGGACTGCTCATTGGTGTTTGTGTGTTGAATAATTGTTGGTTGGTTGTCGTCGTCGTTGGTTCATGCCTTAGACGATTTTTCACTTCCGTGGATAGTTGAGGTAGAATTCCCCGATTGGACATATTGCCCCCGAGTCGGTATGCCTTTGGTCATTGTTATCGTCGTTGGTTCATGCCTTTGGTCGGTATGCGTAGTTTTTTCCCTTGACGGGTTTGTTGGTTGACGGGAATTGCCAAACGACTTTAGGAGTAGCCGTTTGTTATCTTGACGCCTTAGAAAAATATTTTTCCTAAGTGTTTCCGCGTTTGATCCTCGCGGTTCGTCACGTTAGTCCCACCGTTTGCATGATAGCCTTTTAAGACGTTGGTCCCTTTTACTGCACGTACCAACTTTGCTATGCGCGTTGACTTTGGCTACGCGCGTTGACTTGGCCATGCGCGTTGACTTTTGCTATGCGCGTTGACTTTTGCTACGCGCGTTGACTTTTGCTATGCGCGTTGACTTTTGCTACGCACGTTGACTTTTGCTACGCGCGTTGACTTTTGCCTGGTTTATGCAGACTGTGAAGTCGTAGTAACCTCTTGCGGAACTCCTTTCTTTTGGATCAAACTGTCGCTATGAGTAAGTCCGTCATTCTTACTTTGAAATTTTTTTAGCATCTTGACACTCATCATGGATAGCCTTTTAAACGGCTATATGTCTTTCGTGAATTCATATTGCAGGTTGGTTTGCCGGAAAGAGTTCGTATCTCCATGCAGCGGCTTCGTGTATTGCTTCTCGCACCGATCAGGCTTTGGTGGCCCCTGCCCCCATCACTCCTGCCAATTCGGGGCGTGATCCTGGCAAAGGGTCTTCTACTCATGTGACTGGGGATACTCCCCCAGTGTCTGATTCTCGCGTTTCTTCCAAGCGGATTGACACAGTGGTGCGAGGCCCGACTGATCCCAAGCGTTTGAAGCCAAATGCGGCTACTTCCACTCGTAAAGGCAAGGAAGTCGCGAGTCGCAATGTAGCGCCATCTGCCCCCCCCCCCCAGTCGGGAAACCGACTTGTGGAAGTCCGTGGACTCTGTTAGTATACTTTTGATGAATGTATTCCGTGGTTTTGTTATTTGTTGTTAACCGCTTTCCTTCTTTGTTGTAGCGGTTGCTCCTCTTAGGCGTGATCATCTGGTCTGCCCAGTTGGATTGGACATTACTGGGGACACTTGGGCACCTTTTGGTAATGGTGGAGTTTATTTTCCCAAGGAGTCTTCACTTCGCACTCCAGAGGTTGGAGTCGCGTATTGCGTAGATGTGTTCCACCAGGTGATAGGCATTCTTGTCCATCGACTGATGAGGAGGCTGAGGCTTATGCGTAGAGTGCCTTATCCCGGTTTGCTCCCGTAAGTAACTTGATTCTTTTGCCAAGTTTGTTGTTTTTGCGATTTATGTTTGGCTTATCGCGTTGATGTGTGCAGGTTGTTGCCGACATGGTAAATATGTCGTCTTTTGTTATGGAGCTGGTAAGCGCGAAGCAGGCAGCTATGGATAAGTGTGACGCTCTATGTCAAGAGTTGTCACGAACCAAGGAGGAGGCTCGCGTGATGAATTCGAAGGTCACTGCTTCTGAGGGCCGTTATGATGCGCGCCATACTCGCTTATCAAAGCTTGAGTCTGAGATGATCGCTCTTGAGAAGAAGGTTAC
Organism: Clarkia xantiana subsp. parviflora; assembly: GCA_036873135.1. NCBI lineage: Eukaryota > Viridiplantae > Streptophyta > Magnoliopsida > Myrtales > Onagraceae > Clarkia > Clarkia xantiana. The sequence continues at coordinate 7,924,332 of JAPTYO010000012.1, read as the reverse complement.
AGACGATCTTCATTCTCAAGGAGTGGAATTACTTGCTCTCGGTAAGGAGAGTCGGGAGAAGGGCGTACAAGTGGGTTTTACCAAGTACTTGGGAACTTCTGATTTTGAAGCTGCTGTTGAGGAGAAAGTGAACCACTTGATGAGCGAGCGTTCCGAAGATTACTTCACCCGTGTGAAGGATCTTGACCTTTGGTTCCCTTTTGGCGAGTTAGGGCCATATGCGAGTTATGACCTTTCTCACATTGAGGCGTTGAGCCTTTTGGAGTGTGGCCTTCCCAACTACGAGATGTTGGTTGATGATAGCGGAGATATAAACGTCATTGTTACTTCTCCTGAGTTTATAGAGGTTTCCCCCGGGCCTTCTGGAGGTGGTGCCGCTATTTGAACTGCTCGTTTCATTTTGAGCATGTTGGGCTCGTTTCCACTTTGCTTCTGTTTGTGTTTGGAACTTTGTTGGAGTTGTTCCTTGGTTGTTGTTTGTGACTTGTTCGCTTTGAACTACGTCGTTTGAACCTGCTTTATACATAGCAGTTTGCATGATAACTTGTTAGTAATATTTCATACCGTTATCACTTACTGTGTTTATTGAACGTGGATGACTAGTAACGTAGACGTAGTCCCCGCAATCGTGACTGATAGCCACTTTTGATTCAAGATTGCTTGCATGATGCGTTGTGCATATTGCCCGTCTTTCCTGAATAGCTTGCCGCTATATATGTTGTAAACTGTCAAGTGATTCGCGTATAGCTACTTAAGAAGTAGTATATTTGAAAGGTGTTATCTTGGCTTGAGCAAGATACTAGTTTATACCGACTCGTAGTTTCACTCTAAGGCGACGTTGTACAAGACTCGACTTGTAAATTTTATGAGTTTTTAAACAGGGTGCGCACCTGCCAGCGTGTATCAACCCGCGTTGGGGAAGCATACGTAAAGACATTTTGGTTTTTGAAGAAGTATTTTGTGAACCCTAAAAAGTTCGTGGTTCACGCGAAAACCATGTTGATAAAATATTTGGAAATGTGTTTTACACATAAAACATTTGATAAAATATTTGATAAAATATTTGTGATACGTGATTCCTGCGTCCAGGGATCACGTAACACTTTTGAAAATATGAATTGTGATGCATGCTTTCTACGACCAGGAAACATGCAACACGGTTTAAAAATCTGTAGTACGGAATTGTTCTCAAACAAGAGGACTTTTGCCGTATAGAGTGAACCCTTTACATGAATTCATAGTACGGGATTGTCATCTAACCAGAGGACATTCGCCATAAAGAGTGAACCCTAAACAGGAATTCATAGTACGGGATTGTCATCTAACAAGAGGACATTCTCCGAATAGAGTGAACCCTTAACAGGAATTCATAGTATTGGATTGTCGTCTAAAAAGAGGACGTTCGTCATAAAGAGTGAACCCTAAACAGGATATACACACTTATTGTGGAGTGGGGTTGTTGTCTAACAAGAGAACTTCCGCCATTTATAGTATGGGGTGATCAGTCCCGTATTGTATTTGCCCATCCTGTTCTGAATCCAGGGAATGGCTATGAACATGAGGATTTTCCTCTAACAAGAGATGTCACAGCATGACATTTTTTAGAAGTAAACATGGGGTTGTCTTTTCAAAGAAGATGCCTCAACATGCTACTTTTGATAGTACATCCTGGTGTTAATCCAAGATATTGTTTGTAGTTGACGCCTTTGGAATAGTCGTCATTTTGATAGTAGACCTTGATGTTATTCCAAGGTATTGCTTGTAGATGACGCCTTTGGAATAGTCGTCATTTTGATGGTAGACCTTGATGTTATTCCAAGGTATTGCTTGTAGATGACGCCTTTGGAATAGTCGCCATTTTGAGTAGAGAATTTCTATAAGTCCCTTTTTTGTAGATAATCCGCAAGTTGTCATTGCGTCATATAGGTTGACTGTGTACATAGTGCAATGGCTTTGTGTTGCCGGCACCTTCTTGAGATAGATGCCAATTTATGAATGGAGAAATAAACTCCTTGTTGGTGTAGATAATAGTTGTTGTAGTTACTTTGTTTTGCTTCCAAGTAACATACATAGAGTAGAGATGTTCCTACGAAGATAGAACAACTTCATTAGGTTCATGATATTATTACAAAGATGCCACTTTATATGAGAGAGTGGACTTTTCAACAAGTAGATGCGTTATGGAAATAAGAGCAAAAGGGCTTGATACAACAACTCCTTTTGTGATAGAAGATTATCCTTTTATCCGTGGAATTTCTTCAAGTGTCCTCCACTAAACGTGTTTGTAGAGGCATTTCCATTTGCATATTCAAGGCGATATGTGTTGATATACGTGATGGATATGACATTGTAAGGGCCTTCCCATTTTGGAGACATCTTGTTGATTTGATCGAGGTGTGAGAACTCATTCCTTCTCCACACCATTTCTCCGACATGGAATTGTCTTTCTTTCACTTTCCTGTTGTAATATCTTGCAGTTATCAAACGCATGCGTGCCTGATTATGTTCGGAGTTACGCCTTTTTTCTTCAGCCAAGTCTAAGTCTAGACGCATGTCTACTTCGTTGGCTTGGGCGTTGAAATGGGTTGTGCGGTAGGATGAGACAGCAATTTCGATGGGAGCGACTGCTTCCGTTCCATACACCAGACTGAATGGTGTTTCTCCGGTTGACTCCTTTGGAGTTTTTCGTAGTGCCCACAGCACACTGCTAAGCTCTTCTGCCCATCCTCCTTTTAACGCATGCACTCTTTTCTTGAGACCGTCTAGGACGGTCTTGTTGGCGGCTTCGACTTGTCCGTTGGTTTGAGCATGGTGGACTGATGCGAAACGGTGGTTAATGTTGAGTCTTTCGCAAAATGTTTGAAGCCTTGAGCTCTTGAACTGTGGTCCGTTGTCGCTGATTAGCACCTTCGGAACTCCGTATCGTGCGATGATGTGATTTCGGATGAAATCCATTATTTGTTCATCGGTTGTTCGTGCCAATGCCTTTGCCTCGATCCACTTTGAAAAGTAGTCGATTGCCACGACAATGTACTTGGTTTGGCCTTTTGATTTTGGAAGTGGGCCCACCAAATCGATCCCCCATTGTGCGAATGGCCAGGAACTTGCAATTGGGCTTAGCTCCGCGGCTGGTGCCGTGATACTTCTTGAATAAAGTTGGCAAGATTCGCATTCTGTGACCAAGTGTGTAGCTTGGTTCTTCATGGTTGGCCAATAGTATCCCAAGCTCAATGTCTTGCGTATTAGAGATCTCGCACCTTCATGGCAGGCTGCTTGGCCTTTATGCAAATCCTCTAACACTTTCTGGCCTTCCCGGAAGGTGATGCACTTTAGGTATGGGGTTGAAAATCCTCTTTTGTAAAGCTCGTCATCTATCAACGCGTAATTGACGGCTTGGCTCTGGATTTTTTGGGCTTGAACTTTGTCTTCGGGGAGCTTGTGGTCTTTGAGATATGCCAATATTGGGGTCCTCCAATCTGGATCTGGATTGATGCACAAGACTTCGAATTTGTCAATTACTGACAAGATTCTATTTTCCACGAAATGCGTTTCTTTGCCTTGTTCATTGCCTTGTGCGAATTTGCTCAAGGCATCAGCTTCTTGATTTTCTTCTCTAGGCACCGCGATGATCTCGAAGGTATCGAAGCTTGTGATGAGGTCTTTTGCTTGCCCCAGGTATTTTTGCATATTTTCTGACTTTGCCGCTGATGGGTTCCGATGTAATCGTTAGCCCCGTTAACAGCCACTGGACAGCGAGTAGGTCCAGTGGGCCTCGTGAAAAGCCTTGAAGGCCCAGAGGCCCAGCACGAAGGGTCCCGACTTTAGCGGTCCCGATGAATGAGCTGAACGCTCCCGATAAGAAGCCTCTGAGTAGGCCCCGATATGCCTTAGTAAAGGCCCCGATAAACATAGCCCCGCAGAGGCTGGACCTGTCCCGCAGAGACTGAAGGTCCTGGGTGGTGATCTAGAATGAGACAACTCTGGAGTCCCCGACAGGAGTCGAGACTTGTGATCAGAGGATAAGACCGAGAGACCCGCCTACATGAGAGTAGTGGGAAGACGGTTAAGATATAGATAATCTCCCCCGAGATACGCAGGGCGTGCCCGAGATACGCGGAGGTATGGGTAAGATACGCGGAGCGTGGGGCGAGATATACGGAATCCTAGCCGAGATATACGGAATCGTGGCGAGATATACGGAATCGTGGGTAAAACTGCCAAGCGCAGTAACAGGTAACTGAGTAACTCCTCCCTCTATATAAAGGAGGAGGTTACCTCAGAAAATCATATACACTCTAAGACGAACTTAGACTCTTTGCTTACCACCCATTGATCGTCATACTCATTTAAGCATCGGAGAGGGATTCTGGGTCACCACCCAGGTCATCCCCTTTTGCAGGACCACGCGGAGCTTAGGAGTCCAATCATTCCGTCAAGGACGTAACGGAGCTTCGCCCGTGATCCAACATTGGCGCCGTCTGTGGGAACCTTACGAAAAGTCAAGATAGCTTCTACCAGATCAATGGCCGGTGGTGGCAAGAGAAAACAAGTTCAGGCCGGCAGTTCTCGTCCCGCAGGAACTGTGAATTCCCCATTGCCGGAACGTGTGGCTGAACAAGGTGAGAACCCTGCTCTCTCCCAGACAGGGGGGCAAGGTGATGGCTATGAGGTCTCAGTCCGAGACGCTGAGACGAACAGGCAGGATGTCCCGCGTAGGGAGGAAGATGAGGCTCCCCCAAACCCGGTGGGCCATGGTAGAGAAGGAGTCCCGCGAAGGGAAGAAGGGTCGTCTTCGAACTCGGAGTTGGCCAAGGCAGTAGCGGAGGCTATGCCCATGTTCTTGGCCGCCATGGAGGCCTTGCTGGATAAGAGAGAGACTGCCAGGAGAGCGGAGGAGTTACCTCCGCAGGAGGAGTTACCACCACCCCCTCCGAGGATGGTCCCAGAAGAACAAGAGGTGCAGGAGGTTCCGCCCAGGAGCAAGGGTAAAGAACCTATGCATTCGGAGAAGTTCGTGGTCGACGGCCCAGGACCAGTGCAGAACAGGACCATTCCCCTGAATGGCCCCATCACCGCTGATCAGGTGGTGAAGATCGTTAGCATCTGCATGGGTGACCAGAAGCAGATGACGTCGGAACTGAGGGACCGGTCCAGTCATCCTTTCGTGCCGCGACTGATTGACACCGTCGCCCCGCCCGGGATAGGCATCCCGACAATCAAGGAATACGATGGTGAAGGAGACCCAGTCCGCCATGTGCAAAGGCATGTTCAGGCCTGCATGGGTAGGACTTCAAACGACGATCTTGTATGCTCGTTGTTCCCGATAACCCTGGGAGAAAGGGCCATGACTTGGTTCTTCAGCTTACCGCCAGGAAGCATTACGTGCTGGGCTGACATGCACGATCGCTTCATCAAGCAATATCAAGGTCGGAGACGCCTCCTGAAGAGCGTAAGGACCTTAACCCAGGTGGTGCAGAGGCCCGACGAATCGCTGGCATACTATTACCAACGGTTCACTGCTAGTGCTGCGGAGATTGACGAAGAAATCTCGGAGGGAGAGATGATTCGCACTTTCCTACGGAACCTGAGTGCTCCGTATGGCTCCGACCTGATGCATAGCGTAGCCGCGAAGGCTGTGTGGAGTATGGAGGCCCTGCAAGCGAGGGTGAAGCAGCAGATTGACGTCCAGGAGTCGAAGATTGCTGCCGGGGAGCTCGACCCCCCGAAGTCGGGAAGAGGAAACGCATCATCCAAGCTGTCGGATGATCGCAAGGGGAGCGACAAGATGGAGGGAAGTAGGAACCGTGGTCGTCTCGAGAAAAGGGAGGACAGGCGTCCTTCGAAGAAGGATAACCGCGAAAGTCGAAGTGTCCCCATCAACAGCTCGATGACCTCCGTGCTAGCTGTGATGGATCGGCAAGGACTAGCTCGATACCCCCCGAGGAAAGAAGGCGAATTCCTAGGAGGCCGTCCTGACCGTTACTGTCGCTACCATCGAGCCAATGGTCACGACACTGAGAATTGTCGGGAGCTGAAGAAGGAGATTGAAAAGCTGATCCAGAAGGGAAAGCTGAAAGAGTTCGTCGGGAAGGGACGGTGCCGATCCCGTTCCAGAAGTCGGTCCCGTTCCCGTTCCAAGTCTCGCGACCGATCCCCGAAGAAGAAGAAGGTCGAGCATGAGGCTTCGGGATCAGGTGCCCGCAAGGAGAGGCGGGGGACTATCAACGTCATTCACGGAGGAATGGCAGCGGGAGGTGACACCTCCGCTTCCAGAGAGAACTATGCTTTGCGCATATCCGCCGCGGTGGTGTTAGGGAAAAGGTCCCGGTCGTGGACCCTGAAGGAGGAAATGGTGATCTCTTTTTCAGCGGAGGATCTAGTTGGCGCGGAGAGCCCTCACGACGACGCCTTGGTCGTGACCCTGGATGTGGATGGATTCGAGATGAAGCGGATCCTGATAGACGGAGGGAGCTCCTCCGATATTCTTTTCATGGATGCTCTGGAAGCCATGGGAAAGACGAAGAAGGACCTGACGCAGGTGGACTTCCCGATGGTGGGATTCTCTGGCTCCACTTCCTACCCGTTGGGAATGATTACCTTACCAGTAGAGTTTGGTAGTGGCTGGAAGATGGAGAAACGAAACGTGGATTTCGTCGTAGTGGAGTCTGCGGGGGCATACAACGCGATCATCGGGAGGACCACTATCAATCCTCTTATGGCAGTCGCCTCGACGGTCCACCAGAAAATGAAGTTCCCGACTGATAACGGGGTCGGAGAGGTCAAGGGTGATCAGGTGGCATCACGAAAATGCTACGTTAACGCCACCCGACGGAGAAGGAGGGAGACCATGACTGTCCTTCAGACGGATACTGATCCTCGAGAGGAGTATGGGCACGAGCTGAAGATAGACCCCGCAATCAAGCCTATCGCGCAGAGAAGGCGTCCGATGGGCGCGGATAAGAGGATCGCGATCCAGCAGGAGGTGGGCCGACTACTCGATGCTGGATTCATCAAGGAGCTCCGATTCCAGACTTGGGTGGCTAACCCGGTGCTGGTGCGAAAGAGTAACGGAAAGTGGCGGATGTGCGTCGACTTCCGCGACTTGAACAAGGCCTGCCCGAAGGACTGCTACCCGCTTCCGAGGATTGACCAGCTGGTGGATGCCACATCGGGACACGAGCTGTTGAGCTTCATGGACGCTTATTCCGGGTACAACCAGATCAAGATGGCGAAGGAGGATGCCCCCCACACAGCTTTTTACGCTGACAGTGACGTCTACCATTACGACGTGATGCCCTTCGGATTGATCAATGCCGGAGCAACTTACCAGCGGATGGTGAACAAGTTGTTCGGAGACATGCTGGGGAAGACCATGGAGGCATACGTAGATGACATGCTGGTGAAGTCCCGACAGGCAGGAGACCATGTTCAGAATCTAGCAGCGGCATTTGAGCGGATGAAGTTCCATCAGGTTCGGCTGAACCCCGACAAATGTGCTTTCGGGGTGAACTCGGGGAAGTTCCTAGGGTTCATGGTGAGCCAGAGAGGAATCGAGGTGAACCCCGAGAAGCTGCGAGCGATCGAAGAGATGCAGTCCCCGAGGACTCATCGGGAGGTCCAGGTACTGAATGGCCGGTTGGCCGCGATGAATCGCTTCCTATCCAAGGCGAGTGATCGAGCTATGCCCTTTTTTGATGTACTGAGGGCCAACAAGAAGTTCGAATGGACCGACAAGTGCGAGGAGGCATTCCAGGCACTCAAACAGCATCTCCGTACCCTTCCGCCGTTGGCGAAACCAGTTCCAGGCGAGCCGCTCTATCTCTATTTGGCTGTTTCTGATGTGGCTGTTAGTTCTGTTTTGATTAAGATTGTCAAGGGCAACCAAGTGCCTATCTATTATGTAAGCAAGGCATTTTCCAAGTCTGAAATAAACTATCCCGCTATTAAGAAGTATCTCTTCGTGTTGATTATTGCCGCTCGAAAACTGCGACCTTACTTCCATGCCCATAAAGTCACGGTATTGACTAATCAGCCCTTGAAACACTTTTTGAACCGACCGGAGGCATCGGGGAGATTGGTAAAATGGGCCATCGAGCTGACGGAATTCCGCATTCATTTCGCTCCGAGAACCGCTATTAAGGGCCAGGCATTGGCATATTTTTTAGCTGAGTCTACGGCACCCGATCTGGAAGCAACGGGTCCCGCAGAGGGGGCAACCATGGAAGAAGTCCCGACAATAGAACAACAGCCAGAACAGCCAAATGAGGAGAACACCTGGGAGATGTACACTGATGGTTCATCGAGTGTAGAAGGCTCGGGGGCAGGATTCATATTGATACCGCCCGGCGGAGGCGATCCTTTACGATATGCCCTGGCGTTAACATTCAAAGCCACCAACAACGAAGCAGAGTATGAGGCTCTCATCACAGGCCTCAAGATTGCCAAGGGCACGGGGGTCGACCATTTAAAAGTGAAGTGCGATGCTAGCTTGGTTGTAAATCAAGTCCATGGGAACTATGAGGCTAAGAGCCCGACAATGAAGAAATATTTGCACGAGGTGCGGACTTTGAAGGAAAGCTTCAAAAGCTTTGATATCGAGGCGATCCCGAGGGAAGAAAACGCGGAAGCAGATGCCTTGAGCAAGTTCGCTCTGGGAGTGGCCCTCGAGGAGAATCGGAAGGTGCATTTCCTAGAGAAGGTGATTATCTCAAACATTGATCCGGCAGAGATCTGTGCTATTGAGACAGGATCGGAGGAAGAAAAGAAGCCTACTTGGATGACCCCGATGGTCACGTACCTGACTACGGGAGTACTCCCCGATGATAAAGTGGCAGCCGTCAGATTGCGTCGGATTGCAGATAACTACGCGATGGTGGACAACCAGTTATACAAAAAAGGGTATGTAAAACCTTTCTTAAAATGCGTAGCGGAGCCTGACACGAATCGGATCCTAAGGGAACTACATGAAGGAGTCGCGGCCTGTCATGAGGGAGCCCGATCTCTGGTGAGGAAGGCGTTGAACCTGGGTTACTATTGGCCCTCGATGAACAAAGAAGCGACCGCGATGGTCCGATCCTGTGATGCATGCCAGAGGTACGCCCCAAATATCGTGGCTCCCGCCGCGGACCTGATGCCCATCAGGAGTGCATGGCCCTTCGGGAAATGGGGAATTGACTTGGTGGGACCACTTCCCCAAGCGAGAGGTCAGTGCAAGTACTTACTCGTGGCTATTGACTACTTCTCAAAGTGGATAGAGGCCAAAGCATTGGCTAGAACGACGGGGCAGCAGATCCTCAAGTTCCTTCAGACTCAAATCATATCCCGGTACGGGGTCCCGCGAGTGTTAATTAGCGACAACGGCCCTCCGTTCAATGGGGCTCAGTTGAAGGAGTACCTGGAAGAATTAAACATTGAGCATCGGACTGCTTCAGTCCGCCACGCCCAGACCAATGGCCAGGTAGAGTCAGCCAACAAGATCGTGATGGATGGCTTGAAGAAGAGAGTCTATGCTTTGCAGGGCCATTGGCTGGATGAGCTCGAGAATGTGCTATGGGCTGTGAGAACAACACCCAAGCAATCAACAGGAGAAACTCCGTTTGGCCTGGTTTATGGCACGGAGGCAGTTGCTCCCGTGGAGATAGCGGTGGCGTCCCACCGTGCGAAATATTACGAGCCTCTATCAAATGAGGAAATAAGACGTATGGACTTAGACATACTCGAGGAGAAGAGGTGGAAGGCTGATGAAGTCCAGGCCCAAATGCGTTTGGCAACAGCCCGATATTATAATCGGCGTGTTAGGTCCCGACAATTCTTCGTGGGAGAACTTGTCTGGCGGAGGAATGAGTTTGTTCATCAAGACCAGATCAACAAGCTGTCACCAAAATGGGAAGGACCCTACAAGATCGTGGGGATGCCAGTGCCCAATGCATACAAGTTAGAGGATCTCGAAGGCAAGACGTTGAAGCATTCCTTCAGTGGCGAACACTTGAAGAAGTATCATGTTTGATATGAAGCCGCCACGAATGGCGCAAATTGTCTATCAATAAAATCCGATGTAAGCCTACTTTGAATTATTAGTGAATAAAAGAAGTTGCCTTCCGATCAAATTGCTTTCAAATTTATTCTAACTGTTAATAAGACGTCCTGAGTGACGCGACAAAAGCCTTCCGAGGTACGATGAAAGCTCCGCGGGGGATGCGTAAGTCGTCTATATGGCGCGGCCAAAAGCCTTAACAGGTACGGACAAAAGCCCTACGGGGTACACGTAAGTCGTCTATATTATGCAACCAAAAGCCTAGGTATGAAAAGACCCTGATGGGTCCGCATAAGTCGTCTATATGATGCGGCCAAAAGCCTTAACGGGTATGAAAAGACCCTGATGGGTCCGCATAAGTCGTCTATATGATGCGGCCAAAAGCCTTAACGGGTATGAAAAGCCTTAACAGGTCCGTGTAAGTCGTCTATATGATTCGACAAAAAGCCTTAACGGATACGACTAAGCCGTCCAGTAGAGACGCAATGAAAGCCCTAAAGGGTATGAAAATGGCCTTGAAAAGCAGGGACGAGAAGCCTTAAGTGGCGAAGTCCTGATTTTGGACGAGAAACCTTAATTGGTGAAGTCCTGATTTTGGACGAGAAACCTTAAGTGGTGAAGTCCCGATTTTGGACGAGAAACCTTAAGTGGTGAAGTCCCGATTTTGGACGAGAAGCCATAAGTGGTAAAGTCCCGACTTGATCGGAACGTTCTGAGTAACGAGTTTAAAGCCACTTTAGATAAAGTGCAAACGAGAATCGGTGCCAAAACAGATGGAAAGAAAACTACTCATATAAAGGCCAGAAGGCCAAAGAGGTTCGTTACAAAAAGACAAAGGAGAAGGACAACAAGGACTAAAAGATATAAGCATTAAACTTGGTCCTTGTTGGAAGATGGATCCTCAGCAGCGTCGGAGGGAGCAAGGTTTGGAGGGGCTTGGGCAGAAGGCTCCGTAGTTGGCGGAGTCGGGTCCACGGCAGCAGCCTCTTCACTCTCCGCGGGGAGGTTGAAGTACTTCTCCGCAACGGGGGCAAGAGTCCCGGACTTCGTGAAGTCAATGGAATCCGCGTAGGCTGTGTAGAGTTCTTCGACAGCGTTGAACAAAACGTCCTCCACCTCGGACTTGCAGAACTCCACAGCAGCCAGCTTGAATTCTTCAGAGTCCCGATACTCCCTGTGGCCCTGAAGACGACCCTCCTCGCGGCCCTCCTCGAGACCTTGGGCCTTTGCCTCAGCCAGCTTGGCAGAGAACTCTGCCCTTTCCGCTTCAAGCTTGGCTTTAGCCTCCGCCAGAAGATCGCGAAGACGTTCTTCTCGCGAACGAGTTGCTGCTTCTCCCCCTCGTTCCGCTGCTGCTCCACCTGGGCCATCTTCCGCTCTCGACGCATGACAGCCTCATGGTCGTGGACCTTCTTGAGCAGGTTTGAGGACATGTCATCGAGGAGAGCCTTCTCCTTGGCCATCTTGTTCTTGGCCGCCACCGCCTCGTCACGTTCCACCTGAAGCTTGGCTAAGGCTTCAGGGTTCGACTTGGCTTCAGCCTCCTCCAAAGCGCTCTTCAGAGCCAAGGCGATGGCAAAGCTACGCTGCTGGTCCGCAGTTTCCTAAGACGAAGGGGAAAAAGATAAAAATTCAGTGATTGAAGGTAGGAATAAAGAAGAGAATGAGGCGGTAGGATACTACCTCCATCCGACGGACGGCCATGGCACGGAACTCCTCCTCGATATCCTCCCGCGACAGGTAAAGTGGCCGTCTCAAAGCAGGAGGAATTGACCCTGACAGCAGGTGCAGGGCTAGGTCGGGCTCAAGATTGTCCCGACGAATCGAAAACCCGTGGAGGGATTCGATCGGACGCCAGGGGATCGCTGCCTGGTCGGAGGTGTAAATTTTGTACACCTCGTCCATCGGAAGACGAGGGATAGGCTCGACCCCGGTGGTGGGAGGACCTACCTCAGTAGGAGGCTCGGGAGTTGGAGTGCGAAGAATAGGAGGAGGACTCTGGGACACGTCCCTAACAGCGGGCCTCACACCCCTGGATCCCGACCTGCCGCGGAGAAGCAGGCCCCCCTCTTCAGGCTCTTCGACAGATGGAGAAGCCTCCAAATCGGTCACTGGACGGAACCGAGCTTCCGCCGGGACGTCCTCCAGCATTAGTTCCTGCGGAGCTGCAGTCTCCGCGGGAATGATAGCCTCCGTCGGGGCAGGAGTCTTCAAAGGACCTGCGGTGGCAGGACGAACATGATCAGGAATAACTCCGCCAGGGCACCAGAGAATTTGACGTTCGACATGTTGGTCTTTCCCATGGAAGTTGTAGTATCCCGCCTTGAGAACGCGGGGGACTTCTCCTTGAAGGATATATTTAATTTCCCGAACCCGCGACTCCCGATCGGCAGGGATAAACTCCTTGGGGACTAATTTTTTATATCGTTTAATTGCACGACGAACGCGCTTACCTTCCTCGACGGTGGTGGCCCCGAAGGTCCGATCTATCTCCTCCCGCCTGGCCTTCTTGGCCCCGACCTGCTCTTCAGTCGGAGGAGCAGCAGATAAGGGAGTGGAGGAGGAAGCCCCTTTCTTCACCAGCTTGCGCTTCCGCTTGGAACCGCTCTGGACGGCATCAGTCGCGCCCTGCTTCAGAATGAGATGAGTCAACAGAGAAGCCTTCTTGGCTGCAAAGGTAAAAATAAAATAGTTAGAAATATTACCCAGACGACTAAATCTGCAGAAACAGAGTCAAGGAGCCGAACTCCGATAGCAATCAGGTTCCGCTCCTGGAGCTTGTTGGCATCGATGGGTATGAAATTGTCCCCCCAGCGGTAGAGTTGAACCATCTGGAGGGTGTTGAGGTCATCCTCGGAGTAATCCTGGAGCTTGGGGGCAGGGTCCGCCACGACCTCCCATCGAGGCCAGGGGACAGAGCTATGCTGGACGAAGAAGTAGTACTTCTTCCAGCCACTGTTGTCGGATCCCGAGTCGCGGATCAGAATCCGATCCTTGTGAAACTTCCAAGTTTCGCTGTCCCAGCCGAAACGTGAAAGTTGCTCATTTGTCCACTTGGGGAGTCGGGGGGAGAAGGAGCAGACGCCGGCTTTGTTGCACTTCATGCCGTAAAAAGTGTGGAACAACAGAAGACTGTACGTCCACTGCTGACGATGGCATAGGAGTTGGAAGGCATTCCACACGCGGATGGCGTGTGGAGAAAAAGTACAGGGGTGCGTTTTGTAGAAGTTGCACATCTCCACCATATTTCCACAGAAGGGGAACCGAATCCCCGCGCTTATTTGTCCAGTGGAAACAAACACCTCCCCTGCCCGAGGAGGCGTGATAATGTGCTTCCTTCTACCAGCAGTTTGGGACTCGTAAGGGAAGCGAGGCTCCCAATCCGAGGTGATACACCCCTCTCTAAGGGCAGCCTCATACGAACCCTCAGATATTTCGTTGACAGCAAACTCAAAGGCGAAGGGAGCCCTAACCTCAGAACTAGCTTCGTCTAAAACGATTGCAGACAAGAGGAATTGAGAAAAGAAGAGTAAACAGTAAGCAAATTACGAAAACGTGGAAAGAAGTCCTTACCAGACATGATCGGTGGTCAAAGAAGTAAGAATAAGGAAGATCGGAAAGGTTGAAGGCCTTGATCACTTGAAACACCAAGAGGAGCTGGAGGAGAGCTTCGAATGCAAGGTTGGTTGAAAGCGAGAGAGTGCAGAAGAAGTGAATGAGACCAGGGTTTTTCCTTTTATAGGCAAAAGGACAAGTGAAGGGACGTAATCGTGATCGTTGAAGACGAAACGATTTGATCGGAACCGTTGAAACTATGGGAACGGTACGGAGGAGACAGCTGGATGGGCTTGATCTGCACCGTTGAAGAGGAAACGACACGATCTTAATCGACGAGATTATAGGCACGGAGGAGACATGTGTGACGTCACAGTTGCCTTTTTCAGAAAACAGCAGTCACGCTGGTTTAAACGCCGTTTCTTTATCCCTAGGCATTTAATGCTGCAGTAACCGAGGAGCCTCCTCGGATTTGGCAACTGCCCATGGGGCCTGGTGGGCCCAAGGCAATCATAAGAAAGAGACTCTGATATGTAACGATCACACGCAAAGATCAAAGCCTCTGACGGTGGTATCGGAAGGTATGAAGACAAAAGCCTCTAACTGAGGTATCAAAAATTGCAAAGGTCCAAGCCTCCGACGGCGGTATCGGAAGGCATGAAAGCGAAAACCTTCGACAAGAGAGGTCAAAAGATTTGGACTGGAAGACATGACGAACTAAAAGTCCCCCATGTCTTGGGGGCAAATGATGGGTTCCGATGTAATCGTTAGCCCCGTTAACAGCCACTGGACGGCGAGTAGGTCCAGTGGGCCTCGTGAAAAGCCTTGAAGGCCCAGAGGCCCAGCACGAAGGGTCCCGACTTTAGCGGTCCCGATGAATGAGCTGAACGCTCCCGATAAGAAGCCTCTGAGTAGGCCCCGATATGCCTTAGTAAAGGCCCCGATAAACAAAGCCCCGCAGAGGCTGGACCTGTCCCGCAGAGACTGAAGGTCCTGGGTGGTGATCTAGAATGAGACAACTCTGGAGTCCCCGACAGGAGTCGAGACTTGTGATCAGAGGATAAGACCGAGAGACCCGCCTACTAGATGAGAGTAGTGGGAAGACGGTTAAGATATAGATAATCTCCCCCGAGATACGCAGGGCGTGCCCGAGATACGCGGAGGTATGGGTAAGATACGCGGAGCGTGGGGCGAGATATACGGAATCCTAGCCGAGATATACGGAATCGTGGCGAGATATACGGAATCGTGGGTAAAACTGCCAAGCGCAGTAACAGGTAACTGAGTAACTCCTCCCTCTATATAAAGGAGGAGGTTACCTCAGAAAATCAGATACACTCTAAGACGAACTTAGACTCTTTGCTTACCACCCATTGGTCGTCATACTCATTTAAGCATCGGAGAGGGATTCTGGGTCACCACCCAGGTCATCCCCTTTTGCAGGACCACGCGGAGCTTAGGAGTCCAATCATTCCGTCAAGGACGTAACGGAGCTTCGCCCGTGATCCAACAGCCGCGTACTCGCCTTTAACTTGATTGACGACTAACTGCGAATCGCACTTCACTCTTAGGTATTTAACTCCAACTCCTTTTGCAATTCTTAAGCCAGTTATCAATGCTTCGTACTCCGCTTCGTTGTTTGTTGCTCTAAATGTTAAGTTTAGAGCATACTTCAACGGATTGGATCCATCGGGTGGTATTAGGAGGAATCCGGCACCTGATCCTCCTACGTTTGAAGATCCGTCGGTATACATTTACCATACTTCGGTATGTTCTTCAATTTGCTGAGCTCCGATTTGGGCATCTGTGTCGGGTGTTATCCCGGTGAATTCTGCAATGAAGTCTGCCAATGCTTGCCCCTTGATCGCCGTTCGAGGAGCAAAGTGAATGCGGAATTCACTTAACTCCACCGACCACTTTGTTAGCTTTCCTGACATGTTTGGCTTTGACAGGATGTGCTTCAGGGGTTGGTCTGTTAAGACTGTTACTTCGTGTGCGTAGAAGTATGGCCTCAGTTTCCTTGCTGCTATTATAAGCGCGTACAGGTATTTCTCGATTGGCATGTAGTTTATCTCGTACTTTGCGAGTATCTTGCTTACATAGTATACTGGGAGTTGGGTAGTCCCTTTTTGTTTGACAAGGACTGAGCTGACTCCCGTGTTGCTCACCGATATGTACAGGAAGAGGGGCTCGCCTTGCATCGGTTTTGCCAATGCTGTCAATGTGCGCAAGTGTTGTTTTAATTGCTGAAAGGCCTCTTCGCACACTGGTGTCCATTCAAACTTCTTGTTTGCACGCAAGACTTCAAAGAAAGGGAGTGCCTTGTCGCCTATCCTGGCAAGGAATCTGTTTAAGGTTGCTAGGCGGCCATTTAGTTGTTGGACTTCCTTATGTTTCCTTGGGGACTCCATTTCTTCAATTGCCCTCACCTTCTATGGGTTAGCCTCTATCCCCCTCTGGCTCACCATGAATCCCAGGATTTTTCCTGATTTTACGCCGAAAGCGCATTTTGTTGGATTCAGGCGGACTTGATATTCACGCATTCTTTTGAAGATTGCTCGTAGGTCGTCAACATGGTTGCGCCTTTTGGTTGACTTCACGACCATTTCATCCACGTATGCCTCCATTTTCGTTCTGATTAGATCGCCAAAGATGGTATTGACCATTCGCTGGTATGTTGCTCCCGCATTGATCAGGCCGAATGGCATCACCGTGTAGTTGTATATTTCGCTATCTGCATAGAATGCAGTATGCGGTGCATCATCTTCGAACATCGGGATCTGGTTGTATCCTGAGTATGCATCCATTACGGACATTAATTCATGGCCGGCGGTGGCATCGTCTAGTTGGTCGATTCTTGGGAGAGGATATGAATCATTGGGGCATGCGTTGTTGAGATCTCTGTAATCGATGCACATTCTTAACTTGCCACTTGATTTAGGTACCAACACCGGGTTTGCCACCCATGTTTGGTATCTTGATTCTTCAATGAATCCTGCGTCAAGCAATTTTCCCACTTCTTCTCTGATTGCCAGCTTCTTGTTGCCCACGAGGGGTCGAAGTTTCTGGGCTATTGCTCGAGTTCCCGGCTTGATGTTGAGCTTATGGGAAATGACGTCTGCGTTTATTCCGGGCATATCGCTTGGTGACCATGCGAATAGCTCTTTGAGGAGTGCTGTGATTTCTATCACTTCATCTTCTGACAGGGATGCTCCGATTTGGACCATTCTGTCAGGCTCTTCGATCTTTATTTGTTTTAACTCTTCTACTGGGGCCGGTCGGGCACGGCCTTCTCTTGGATCATCATCAATGATGGGCATGTCATCCTTTTCTGGCTTGACGTAATTTTGGATTGCCACATTGTAACAATCCTTTGATAACAGTTGGTCTCCTTTGACTTCACCGATTCCGGTTGCGATTGGGAATTTGATCTTCTGGTGTGCCGTGGATGGCACCATTCCCCACGCATTCATGGTTGCGTATCCTAAGATACGATTGTATGCGTCAAGCTTTTGTACTACCACAAATGGTACTACTAATTGGAGACGTGAGTTGCTTTCTCCCAGTATAACTGGCAGTGTTATGGATCCCAATGGGTAACTTGCATCTTCCATGAATCCCACTAAGGGTGAATTCATTATGTTGACATCCTTCTTTCTCCCCAGAGCTAGGATGACGTCTTTTGTGATGATGTTGGGCGAACATCCTCCGTCGACCAAGATACGCTTGATGTCCATGCCGTCGATTGTCATGGTTATGACTAAGGCGTCATTATGCAGAAATGTTATGTGCGTCTTGTCTTCTGAAGAAAAGCCAATGGCGTCTTCTAGGACAACGTCTCCTTGCTGACTGCCTCTGGGCTCATGGATCATCAGGGAAGCGTATATTTCTATTTCGTATGACGTTTCGCCTCCTGCTCCAAAGCCTCCATGTATCACGTGGATGCCTGGAAATTTTGGGTCGTGCTGTGCGGATGGCACACTGCTTGCTGGCACGGGAGACATTATGGACTTTTTATGACGTCTAAAGCGCTTCCTATTTTTTGACGGATTGGCCTTATTGAGAGCGTTGTGATCACTCGTCATGACTTTGCGGTACGGTAGCTTCTTGTTCGAATCACGTAGACGACGCCAATGTTGCGTCCTGGATGAACTGGGTCGTGGGGACGCGTATGTCTGAATGGTTGAGTGGGTTTTTCGGGTTGTAAACCTTCGTCTGAAAGAGGTTTGTGCCACTGACGAGTGTTCGGTTGAGTCTCGGAAAGGTCTGTGTCACAAAAAGGCGGTTGTGTCTCAAGCGGCGTCTAGTCTCAAAAGGCGGTGGTCTGTGCACAAGTCCGAACGTCTGGAGCGCCGATTCCTGCACAAAGGGTCGGTACTAGCACGGAGAGGGGGGTGGTGCTAGTGGAGCCCTCTCCGATGCTTAAGTCACTATAGGGCTAAAAGGGTAATTCTAGAGAGAGAAAATATTTCTAGAGAGAAGTCAGAGCTCAAAATACCAAAGTTGGGCAAAATGAGAGGATGTGTGAAAATGGGTGGCCAAGGCTTCCTATTTATAGGCTTCCTTGGGACCGGACCCGGTTTTAAAGCGGTTTGATGACGGTTCAAAAGCAAGCGGTAACCGTCATCAATATTGGTAATGCGCGAACTCGACTTCTCTACACGTAACGGTAATCGCGAAAACGGTAATCGCACAATAACCGTAATGCAATCCGGACGTCCGGTCCGGACGCGCGTAAATGCGCTTCCGGACGTCCGGTCCGGACGCGCGTAAATGCGCTTCCGGACGTCTGGTCCGGACGCGCGTAAATGCGCTTCCGGACCGTTTTGACCCTTTGGGAGACGTTTTTCAAGTCGAGATGTAATTTTGACGCGTTTACGAGGCCCGAAATATAAATACGAACCCGAATTGGACACATATCCATCAAGGTTGATGGATCTTTGCCTAAACTGAAGGCTGTAGAGATAGCTGCTGCCTACTCATTGTTATCTTTTGGTGTTGGGTATTTCAGAAGCTTCATGGACCGACCCAAGGTGCTATTACAATCTTAAGACTACATTTTCACACTTTTTTGGATCGCTTCATTCCCGTGCTTACTGCCAGAGAATTGCAGGTTTATATTCTCAGGAACACGAAGCAACAAACGATGGCTGGAATTGACCATTTTGAAGCACGAATCGATCTTTCTGCTGATAGATAGGCGAAACTGTTTGGTATTTAGCACAGAGAGTTGAGTTTTTTGTTTTTGCATTCCTGTTACTTGATTAAAACAACGGTATTATTGTCATTTTAAGAAATTTGAGAGCTTTTTATCCAATTTTAATGAAATGGAGCAATGAAACATAACTTTATTGAGCATTTTCTATCTATGAGAGGCAATTCCTTGTGTAACAAGCCAATGGTTTAAGGAAATATTTTGCAAGTAAAGAAGATTGTGTCTTAAGTTACCATTAGATTCAGTAGACATTGGTGGATTTCTTTCCCTATTATAATGAGAAACTGAAAGCATAACTCCATCCAATAAGGTAACAGAGCCTTGTTTAACAAGCCAAATCATGCTAGAGAACAAAGATTAGGGGCAAAGAAGCTTGTGTATTAAGTTACCATTACATTCAATAGACATTGACTGGTTTCTTCCCCCCAATAGTGAGAACTAAAAGCATAGCTCCCTCCGAGACAGGACAGACAGATTACAGAGGAGGTTTTGATACAAATCCAAATATCTCCCCTAATCCTAACATTTTTACTCACCAGCAACTTCTTCGACATCTGATTTCGACTCGGCAGGCTCAGGAGGAGGCGTGGAGTTGGAGGATGAGGATGCGGTTTTTCTGTGCGAGGTGTGTTGAAGAACGTGCTTGTAGTCCCCTTTCTCCATGAACAGTTGAGCAAAATGGTGTTTGCAGTATAGAACTCCGTCCAAAGAGGCATACGATGAATGTGTCAGAGGGCACCCGCCATGTGCGCACTTGAAACATGTCTTGTGGAAGATCTCTCCCTCCATTGTCACCTGTTTAGTTAGCTTGAAGTAACTATCACAATTCTCTAAACATGTAGAACCCACTTTGTTTCTATAGAGAATGAAAATTTCCACAAAAATAGTACTTTTGAATAGCCAAATACGAAAAATAGCATTGTTCAAAATTAGTATATTTAGAAAAGTTGATCTCCACACAACACATTATGTACCTTTTCTAAGGCGTAAACTGTCTTTTCACAGCTGGCGCATTTATCAAGGGTTCCACTGAACATAGAAGCGAGCTTACTTGGGGTTCGGTTCTAAAGAACAGAGAAATATTATGTTAGTTAAGCAGTAACGGATCTATATATAGTTGAATGCATATAAAATAATATAAGATAGTTCATAAAGTCTCTTAAAATTTCCAAAAATTAATTCAAGATATAAGTAATAGCACCCCTTAAATTATTATTATTATTAGTAAAAAAATAGACAAGTTAGAAATACAATAGGAGGACATACAATTTCATTCCTGTCAGAAGTCTTGGCTGTCAAGTTATCCACCATCCAGAACCATAATTAGTTTCCCTGCCAATAAAATCCGTAAAAGATAACACAAAATATCAAATAGCTTACTTTGGAATTTCTTGCTAAAATCGCCAGATTCCTTGAAAAGTTGCTCGAAATGAGTTTTGCAGTAAAGAACACCGTCCATAGAGGAGTAGTTGCTCATCTGGAATGCATCTAAGGTTACTTAAGCATCAAGAAAATACTGAAAAAGGAGATGAAACAGGACACGAGATGGGAGGCGGACATACCACAAGGGTGCCATTGCAGTGGCTGCAGCGGAAACAAGACTTATGATAGGGCATTCCTTCGAGGGACATCATGTCGACATAATGAACCGTCTTGTCACAGACCTTGCACTTGTCGGTAGTCCCGGTGAACGCCATTATTGGTTTATTTTGTTACAGAAGAAACCACTCCTTTTTATTGGGCGCAATCTTCTCAGACAAACCAAAAATGGGACAAAACTCGATTTGTCTGAGAAGGATGAAGAGAATAAGGATGTGAAGAACAGAAATTGTCTTTCTGCAAAATGGGGATGTCTTGTTCCTTCCTTATGTATTGTTCTTCATTGCCTAAAGATAGAGATTGATTTTGCGGTTGTTGTGGATCCGAGTTGCTAAATCAAGACGGTCATTCTTTCTTTTGGGAGTGTTTTATGGTCAATTGTCTTTGCAAATGGGTAGTTTTAGTAATTTCTTTTTTGTTTATATTCAAAGAAATAGTAAATAAAATTATGTTTAATTAAATTAGATAATAAAATTTGACGAAACTGGTAATGCTGATATTTAAAATCAAATATAGAGTTTTTCAAATGCATATTATTGCGCCACATAGGACAACCGACTGTTATGAACTTTAAAACACACCAAATTAGTTCATATCATTACAAATATTGTGTATTTTTTTAACGTTTATTTACTTTAAGATCATCATAATTAAAAGACGTAGCTTTTTATACGGTACTCTGACTTATGAATAATTTTTTCCATGTGAAAGTTTATGTGAAAAGATTTCTAATGACATATGATATCATATCTTATATTTCAAATTACAAACAATGCTATAATAAATTAGTAATGATAATATGCATTTATTTTTAAGATAATTTTTTTTTTTTTGTGGCCATCAAACACACATGCATTACGGAAATAGGGTTCGTACAAAGTCTATGGTGGGATAAACTCCCAATCTATAACAAGTAGAAATAACAAAGAGGGCGGGGTAGTGAAACACAATTAGTAAAAAACGACATATTCCTAGCTTGAATCAAAATCCAATTAGCACAGCCATTGGCGGTACACGGTATCGACGCCCATGTAACATCGTTCAAATCTATCGCCCGAAGCCGTAAATTCTCCACCCGAGTTCGAATACGCCATTCTAGGCCTCGATTCAGTTCAATAATAGCTCGAATAGCCATTTAAGAGTCCGACTCATTGATAACCCGATTCCAACCATGTCGAATCGCCATTTCCACTCCCTCCGCAGTAGCAGCAACTTCAAGCTCGAGAACTCCTTGCTCTGATGCTGGACGACTGAAACCTGCTAGAACGTGCCCTCTGAGTCCCGTGCTAGTCCACTGATACCACCCTTTCGTCCCATCGCGTCTCAAGATGCGTCGCAATTAATCTTGATGACACCATAGGACAGAGGCTGCAATTTACCAGTGACTCGAGTCTGCCATACATTATCTTGGATCGTCTGAGTTGCGTCCCCATCCGACTGCATCACATTCGTTCTGGTGGGCACGTTGATGCGTCCAATCCGAGCATGCCACACCTCCGCGAACCCCTTTTTTATCACTTCCACAACCTTCATCGGATTTGACGCATCATGTGCATATAGAGCCCTACACTGTTCCTTCTTAATATCCCAAAAAATAAGCACTATAGTGACCACCTCTTTTCCCCATCGATCTTAGTCGCTCCCATAGCATGTTTGGTCTTGGCAGGCCAATCCCCAATACTCTCGGCACCCACATCTTCCGGCCTTACCGAAATAGTCGTAAACCATACCAATCACGTCCACGGACATTGAAAAATCATATGAGGAGTCGAGTGTTAGATTACGGGAAGTAATAACTACAGATACTATAAACATAGTACATGCTAGTAATCGATATGACGCAGCGGAAGGTTCACACATACCTCACAAGTAGTCTGTAGTCCTATTATCCTAGCAGAAGGGAGTTCACGATCCTCCGGTCGGCACCCGTAGAGGTTCTTGTGAAGGAAGCCCTACGCGGTATATTCTCCACAACAAAGCCTCAGATCGATTCTTGGCAGGGGACGGATCTTCGAAGTGTTTGCTCGAAGGAAAATCGGCACACCCTTCGTGTATGTGTGGTTCGGCCGAAGTGGTGGTCTTGGGGAAGGGTTTTCTCTCAAATCACCACTAGAGAGGAATTGCGATTAACCCTAATAAAACCCCCTAAAACCCTATATATATAGGAGTAAAGTTGACAAAAGTTCACTTTACCCCTCACTAATAATTCGGCCGGCCTATGTATAAGGGAGGCCCAATTTTAGGCCTCTCATGTCAATCGGGATTTAGGTCTGGCCCAATGTTCTAATGTGACATGTACCCAATTAACTTAGGTAACATATACATATAATGGGGTTCCATTTACGGCGCCCATCACCATATGCTTATGTTGGATATCTGTCCAATTCGGGTTCGTATTTACGTTTCGGACCTCGCAAACACGTCAGAACCACAAACGGATTTTACCGCGGTCACCCCGGGTCAAAACGGTCTGGATGCGCGTAGCACCCGGACCGGGACTTCCGGATTGCCATAAGGCAATCCGGACCATGTCAGACATCCGACATGGCCCGGACTGTCAACTAGCACCACGCGCTTACCCCTGTTATTTTTACAAAGTATGAGAAGTCAGTGCGCACATAGCCAACCTCGATGTCAGTCAGCGTTTTCCTTTAAACCGGCGTTGAACCGCATAAAACCGGGTACGGTTCTCGGGTTTCCTATAAATAGGGACCTAGACCTCCCATTTGACAATTGAACTCGAAACTCTCCCAAATTGGCTATTTGTGCTCTGACCTATCTCTACACACTTTCTCTCTCTAGATTGTGACTTAAGCGTCGGAGAGGGCTCAACCAACGTCACCCCCCCTCTCCACGCTGGTTATTGCCCGTTTTGCAGGACCTGACGTGTAGAAGTCCGAGATAGGAGCCAAAGTCAAGTTTGGGGTTCGAGGATCGAGGTTCGCAGATCGTGGATCGTGACGTGCTGTCAGGAGACCGTACCTACGTGCACATCCAACCCGTTCGCGAAAAGCAACCTGAGGTGTCCCAGGTGGAACCGACCTCAACGCTTGGCGCCGTCAGCGTGATTCGAGCAAGAAGCCGTTCCATACCGCAAGCTATGACAGGCAGACGTACGAAGAAGGTGGGTGCCAACAAGCCGAAGCCGACGAGAAGCCAACCAGGACCTTCTCACATTCCAGATGCAGAGTCTACCGCCTCCTCCATGCCAACCGCAAATGCGCCTTCCGCGCAGCATGGTCCCGACGTCCAGAACGAGGTACCAGTGCACGAGTTCAAGCAAAGGACGGAAATGAATGAATAGTTCCCATACGGGATCACAGCTGACGGAGTGCAGTAGCAAGCAAGAGGTGCAAGCAGCCTGCCACCAGTCACACCAGCCATGATGGATGCGCTTAAAGAGCTTATCGCATTCAGGGAGACTCTAAAGAATCAAGGATACGCCGTATCCTCCATTCCAACAAACAGTGTTCCCTCCGCACAGCATGGCCTCGAAGTCCAGCATATGGCATACATTGCATCCCTTTCAGAAAAGATGGCAAACGTGCACATGATCCATGGAGGCTTTGGAGCCGGAGGAGAGACGTCGTACGAACAAGAAGTATACGCTGCCCAGACAAATCGCATATGCCAGAATGCTGACATAAAGGACGCCGTCATGGAAGATGCCGTCATGATAGATTCCGTCATGAAAGATGATCCCATAGAAGACGTAATTGGCTTTTCATCAAAAGACAAAAAGCACATTTTGTAACCACACACCGACGCCTTAGTCATAACCATGACAATTGACGGCATGGACGTCAAGCACATGATGATAGACGGTGGAAGTTCGCCCAACATCATTACAAAGGCCATCATCCTAGCCCTTGGAAGAAAGAATCATGTCAAAAGAATGGACTCACCCTTAGTGGGATTCATGGGAGATGCAAGCTATCCGCTAGGAGTCATAACCCTGCCAGTCATCATGGGGGAGGGAGAACAACAAATCCAAATAGACGTCCCATTCGTGATCGTGGAGAAGCTTGATGCATATAACGGAATCCTAGGATATACAACCATGAACAAGTGGGGCATGATAACGTCAACATCACACCAGAAGATCAAATTTCCAACAAAAGCGGGAATTGGTGAAGTAAAGGGAGACTTGCAGCTATCAAAAGATTGTTACAAGGTTGCACTCCAGCGTAATGTTAAGACGGACAATAGCGGAGTCCCCATCATTGATGAAGACCCAAGGATGGATCATGCACGTCCTGCTCCAATTGAAGCATTGTAAAAAATCAAGATAGATGAGCCAGACAGGATGGTCCGAGTAGGCGCATCACTGTCAGAAGATGAAGTGATAGCAATCAAGGCACTCCTAGTAGAATACAAGGAGCTGCTCACGTGGTCACCAAGCGACATGCCGGGAATAAGCCCAAACGTGATCTCTCACAAACTCAACATCAAGCCAGGATCCAGAGCGGTAGCACAAAAATTACGACTGTTGGGAGGTGACAACAAGTTAGCAATACGAGAGGAAGTTGGTAAGTTGCTGAACGCAGGCTTTATCGAAGAATCACGATACCAAACATGGGTGGCAAACCCTGTCTTGGTGCCCAAGCCTAACGGCAAGATGAGAATGTGCATCGATTACAGAGATCTCAACAATGCATGTCCGAAAGATTCATATCCTCTTCCAAGAATCGACCAACTAGTTGATGCTACCGCAGGCCACGAGTTGATGTCAGTAATGGATGCATATTCATGATACAACCAAATTCCAATGGCAGAAGAAGATGCACCTCATACCGCGTTCTACGCAGATAGCGAGATCTACAATTACAAGGTCATGCCATTCGGACTAATCAATGCAGGGGCAACATACCAGCGTATGGTCAACATAATCTTCGGAGATATGATTGGGAAGACTATGGAAGCATATGTTGATGACATGGTCGTGAAGTCGACGAAAAGGCGTAACAATGCTGACAACCTCCGCACGGTGTTCAAAAGAATGCAAGAATTCCAAGTCAGGCTAAATCCAACAAAGTGTGCCTTTAGCGTGCAGTCAGGAAAAGTTATGGGATTCATGGTCAGCGAGAGGGGAATCGAAGCAAACCCAGAAAAAGTAAAGGCGATAGAAGAAATGGAGTCCCCCAAGAAGCACAAGGAGGTCCAGCAACTAAATGGTCATTTAGCAGCTCTTAAAAGATTCCTGGCAAGGGTAGGAGACAAAGCCCTTCCCTTTTTCCAAGTGCTTCGTGCAAATAAGAAGTTCGAGTGGACGCCGCTTTGTGAAGAAACATTCCAACAATTGAAGCAACACTTGCGAACACTCCCAGCGTTAGCAAAACCAATACAAGGCGAACCACTCTACCTATACATATATGTGAGCAACACTGCAGTCAGCTCGGTGCTTGTCAGACAAAAAGGAACTACACAGCTCCCAGTATACTACGTGAGCAAGATCCTGGCAAAGTACGAAGTGAGTTACATGTCGATCGAAAAGTACATGTACGCTCTCATAGTGGCAGCAAGGAAGCTGAGGCCATACTTCCATGCGCACGAAATAACAGTCCTAACGGACCAACCTTGAAGCACATCCTATCAAAGCCAAACATGTCAGGAAAGCTAACAAAGTGGTCAGTTGAGCTAAGTGAATTCCGGATTCACTTTGCACCGCGAACAGCAATCAAGGGTCAGGCATTGGCAGACTTCATCACGGAGTTCACAGGAATAACCCCAGAAACTGACACTCAAGATGGAACACAACAAAATGAGGAGCACACCGAAGTGTGGCAAATGTACACTGACAGTTCCTCAAATGTAGGAGGATCATGCGCGGGCTTTCTCCTAATTCCACCTGACGGTTCAGAACCATTGAAGTATGCTCTAAGCCTAACATTCAGAGCAACAAACAACGAGGCAGAGTACGAAGCCTTGATAACAAGATTGAGGATTGCAAAAGGCCTTGGAGTCAAACACCTAAGAGTCAAGTGCGATTCACAGCTAGTCGTCAACCAGGTCAAAGGCGAGTACGTGGCCAAGTCAGAAAACATGCAGAAGTACATGGGACAAGCAAAGGAGCTCATAACGAGCTTTGAAACTTTCAACATAACATCCGTTCCAAGGGAAGAAAATCAAGAAGCGGACGCTTTAAGTAAGTTCGCGCAAGGAAAGGAGCAAGGCAAGGAAAAGCACTTCGTCGAAAAAATGATCATGTCTGTAATCGACAAGCTAGAAGTGTTAAATATCAACTCAGAGCCAACATGGATGACTCCAATCCTGGCATATCTCACAGACCACGTACTCCCGGAGGACAGAGTTAAAGCACAAAAAATTAGAAGAATCACCGTCAATCACACGTTGATCGAAGGTCAGCTATACAAGATAGGATTCTCAACTCCATACCTAAAGTGCATAACCTTCTCAGAAGGCCAAACGGCGTTGCAAGAATTACACGAAGGCCAAGCAGCTTGTCACGAGGGGGCAAGATCCTTAATCCGCAAGGCGCTAAATCTGGGATACTATTGGCCAACAATGAAGAACCAAGCAACACACTTGGTCGCAGAGTGCGAATCTTGCCAACTATACTCAAGGAACATAGCGGCACCCGCAACAGAGTTGTGTCCAATTGCAAGTTCCTGGCCCTTTGCACAATGGGGCATCGACCCGGTGGGCCCACTTCCAAGATCCAAGGGTCAAACAAAGTACATCGTAGTAGCCATCGACTATTTCTCCAAGTGGATTGAGGCTAAGGCATTAGCACGAACAACATATGCGCAAATAATGGATTTTATCCGAAACCATATCATTGCACGCTATGGCATCCCAAAAGTACTTATCAGCGATAACGGACCACAATTCAGGAGCTCCAGACTCCAGATATTCTGCAAAAGACTCAACATAGACCACCGCTTTGCATCAGTGCATCATGCCTGATGGGTTTCGATATAGCCGTTAGGCCCATTAACGGCGACTAAACGGCGAAGTAGGCTCACTGGGCCCCAAAAGAGGCTTAGAAGACCAATACGAGGGGACCCGACAAGGTCGGTCCCGATATATGAGCTGAACGCTCCCGATCATATGCCTTTAAGTAGGCCCCGATGATATGCCTTTAAGTAGGCCCCAATATTGAATCCCTGAGAATGCTGGCCCTGTCCCGATGACGAGGGGCCCCGAGCGGTGACCAAAGGAGATAACTCTGGAGTCCCCGACATCCGTCGGGACTTGCCACCAGAGAACGAGGCCGAGAAACACGCCCACTATCAACATAGTGGGGAAGTGGCCTGAAAAGACGGAACGTGGGCTACTGGCCGGGATAAACATAACATGGCAGTTATCTCAACAGGTAACTGAGGTGACCCCTCCCCTATATAAAGGAAGGAGTTACCTCAGGATTGATAGGTTCACACACTTACATACTGATACTTGCTTTCCTGCATCGAGATACTCATTTAAGCATCGGAGAGGGATTCTGGGTCACCGCCCGGTCTATCCCCTTCTTGCAGGATTACTTGGAGCGAAGGAGTTCGGACTTCCGTCAAGAACGTACCGGAGTTCCAACCGTGATCCAACATTGGCGCCGTCTGTGGGAATCGTAACAAAAAGCAAAAATGGCTTCTACCCGATCGATGGCTGGCAAGCAAAAGAAGAGACAAGGACAATCCGGCGGTTCCCGCCACCCTGCTGGAACTCTGAATTCAGGGTCGCCGGAGCGCACTGTTGATCGAAATGATCCTCCCCTGCTGTTTCCCAAACAGGGGGGCATCATGATGATCGTGAAGATTCCATTCGAAACTCGTCGGAAAGCTGGGAAGAGATCTCGAGGAGGGACCATGATGCACCTACAAAGCCGGACTTGGCAAAAGCTGTGATGGATGCCATGCCAATATTCCTGGAGGCTATGGAGGCTCTCCTGGACCGAAGGGAGGCCGCCAAGAAGAAGGAGGAGCAGTTGCCTCCGCCTCCGCCGAGAGAGAATCGGGACGGGCAGGAGGCCCAACCCGAGCACCAGGACAAGGGTAAGGCGCCCGCTCAGCCGGAGCCGTTCGTGATTGATGGGCCTGGACCGGTGCAGCATAGGACCATCCCTCTTAATGGTCCTATCACCCCCAAACGAGTGGTGAAGATCGTGAACATCTGTATGGGGGACCAGAAGAAGATGATGTCGGAGCTGAGAAATCGATCCACTCATCCCTTTGTCCCCCGATTGGTGAACACCACAGCCCCGCCAGGGCTGGGTATCCCGACAATCAAGGAGTATGATGGCGAGGGAGATCCAGTTCGCCATGTCCAGAAGCATGTCATGGCTTGTCTAGGTAGAGCCCCAAATGACGATATAGTGTGCGTTCTGTTCCCGGGCACAATTGGTGAAAGAGCCCTGACGTGGTTCTTCAGCCTCCCTCCAGGGTGCATCTCTACCTGGACCCAGATGCATGATCGGTTCATCCAGCAATACCAGGGCCGTCGGCGTCTCCTGAAAAGTGCGAGGTCCCTGGCTGAGGTGGTACAGAGGCCCGATGAGTCTCTGGCGCATTACTATCAAAGGTACACTGCCAGCGTGGCCGAGATTGATGAGGAGATGTCGGAGGGAGAGACCATCCGCACCTTCATTCGAAACCTAACTGCACAATATGGTTCCGACCTGATGCACAGCGTGGCTGAGAAGGCTGTGTGGAACATGGAGGCGCTGCAGAAGAGGGTGAAGCAGCAAATCGACGTCCAGGAGTCGAAGATAGCTGCCGGAGACCTCGATCCTCCAAAATCGAACAAGGGGAAGCAGTCGTTCAAACCCTCGGACGATCGCAGGAGGAAAGATAAACCCGAGAGCAGTCGGAGTCGAGGCCGTCCCGATCGGAGGGAAGACAAGCGTCCCTCGAAGTCGGACAAGCGGAAGGACCGTTACACTCCTCTCATTTGCTCTATGGGCGCTGTGTTGGCGGTGATGGACCGACAGGGTATCACCAGGTACCCCCCCGAAGAAGGATGGAGAGTTCATGGGAGCCCGCACCGATCTTTATTGTCGTTTCCATCGCGGCAGCGGTCACCACACTAACCATTGTCGGGAGCTGAAGAAGGAGATTGAGAAGCTGATCCAGAAGGGGAAGCTCAAGGAATTTGTGGTTGGACAACGGGGCCGATCCCGTTCCCGGTCCCGATCGCGGTTTCGCTCCCGATCCCACGATCGGTCCCCGAAGAAGGATAAGCCCGAGTCTTCCAATGCCCGCAGGGAGAAGCGGGGAACCATTAATGTGATTCATGGAGGACTTGCTGCAGGAGGAGATACCACGGCATCTCGGGAGGTCTATGCTTCTCGGATTCCCATTGCTGTGGTGCTGGGCAAGAGGGCCCGAACTTGGACTCCGAAAGAAGAAATGGTGATTCCCTTCTCAGCAGAGGACCTGATAGGTGTGGAGACCCCGCACGATGATGCTTTGGTCGTGACCCTGAACGTGGACGGGTACGAGATGAAGCGAATCTTGATAGATGGAGGGAGCTCCTCCGACATTTTGTTCATGGATGCACTGTAAGCCATGGGGAAAACCAAGAAGGACTTGAAGCCTGCGGACTTCCCGATGGTCGGATTTTCTGGGTCTACCTCTTACCCGGTGGGGGTAATTACCTTACCGGTTGAGTTCGGTAGTGGTTGGAAGTCGGAGAAGAGGAACGTGGAGTTTGTGGTGGTCGAGTCTGCGGGGACCTATAATGCAATTATCGGGAGGACCACCATCAACCCGCTGGGGGCAATCGCCTCAACTGTCCATCAGAAGATGAAATTTCCGACTGACCATGGAGTCGAGGAAGTCATAGGCGATCAGGTGGCCTCCAGAAGGTGCTATGTCAATGCCACTCGAAGGAGGAATCGGGAGGCTATGACTGTTCTCCAGACTGATGCTGATCCCCGAGAGGAGTTTGGGCGTCCCGCCCATAAACATATGATAACTTGTTAGTAATATTTCATACCTTGCTTTATTTTCATTGTCCGTATGTATTGGACTTGCATGATAGGATTGAACTCTTTGTTGTGATGGATAGAACATACGATGTTGCGACTTGCGCATTGCAGGGTGTTATGTACACTTGGTACTTGTAGCATTGCAAGTAGTAATGTACTTGGCACTTGGTCTTTGACATGTAGCAGTGTGGTCTTGATGTAGCAAGACTTAAGTTTATACCGTCTCTTAGTTTCACTCTAAGGCGACATTGTTGCAAGATACTTCTTGCTGATTTTGTTGTTTTGGCGTTATATGCTAAAGAGCAAGATAACGTTATACAAGACTTGACTTGTAAGTTTGATGAGTTTTGTACAAGGTTTGCTTTTATAAGCGTATAACATGAAGCTATCCTTTTTCAAGCATAAGTCTTCATGGTGTATGAACCCTTAAGAGAGTATGCATACTTTTAGTGTGTGGGGTTGTCGTCTATTAAGAGGATTTCCGCCACGGTGGGGTGATCAGTCCCATAATGTATTTGCCGCATCCTGTTTTTATTCAGGGAATGGCTATGAACATGAGGATTTGCCCAGAGGATTTCACAACATGCCATTTTTTAGAAGTAAACATGGGGTTTGCCCTTTGAAGAGGATGTCGCAACATGTTACTTTTGATAGATGTGAACATGGGTTTTGTCCCTACAAGGAGGATATTGCACCATGTCACCTTTAGAATAGGTCTTGGTTTTCTTCCAAGGCATTGTATTTTGTTGACGTTGTTCCTGAGTGAACGCCCTCTTGAGATACACGCCGTTATGGATGGAGAAATAAACTCCCTGTTGGTGTAGATAGTACGTATGTTGGCGTTGTATGCCATAAATCCCTCATTGAACATAATGCTTAGCTTGTATTGTTGAAGTAGATATTATACGCATAGGTTACTACTTGGCATAATTCCAATGTAGTAATCATAGTGTAGCATGTACCTACGAACAGAGTTGCGCTTTGTCAGATAGTTGCAATGTTTACAAGTTTGCAAAAATATGGAGTTATGAAATTTTCTTTTTAGTAATGCATATAATAGATAAAGTAAAGGAGTCTGATACGAGGACTCCTCGTTTGTGCAGGAAACTTCCCTAAGTGCGGACGCGATAGGTGCAGATCGTGACAGGTGTGCATATGTCGGAAGCGGAGCTTTTCCAAGTATCGCCCGCTATATGTGATTGTGAATATGTATGTATGAACAACGATTATGCATTATTGTATGCGTCCTCTAGTTGATTCGCGTTGATGCCTCCTTAGCATGATGTACATGCCTATATATGATCATTGCTTGGTGTTTCCTTCTTAGAAGAATGGTACCGCGTGCTCTTGCAATTATTCTTTTCTTCACTTCGGTGGAATGCCGAGCACTTGTCAGCTTGGTGCCCCCCAAGTCGCTTGGAAGTCGTACCGCTGTTTCTTGATGGTTTCTATTACTTCATCTTCTGACCGTGATGCGCCTACTTGGACCATCCTTTCTGGCTCATCTTTCTTGATTTCTTGTAATGCTTCAACAAGAGCAGGACGTGCACGATCTACCCTTGGGTTTTCATCAATGACGGGAATTCCGCTTATTGTTTGTCTTGACATTATGTTGGAGTGCAACCTTGTAGCAGGCTTTTGATAGCTGCTGATCTCCCTTTATTTCACCAATTCCTGCCTTTGTTGGAAACTTGATCTTTTGATGTGATGTTGACGCTTATCATACCCCACTTTTTCATGGTTGTATACCCTAGGATTCCATTATATGCGTCAAGCTTTTCAACGATCACGAACGGAACGCCGATTTGGAGTTGTTGCTCTCCTTCTCCTATTGCGCATTGCGCGGTGTTGAATTTAATGTGCTGGTTTTGCGATGTCTACTTCATGTGTTCACTTTCAAGGGGCCTGGGTTTATTTGATGTGTTTCTTCATACACTTGTGACTCTTCCCGAGGTTGTGTCTGTATGACGAATGTGCACATGGTTGAGAGATGTTATACTGGTGGAATCCTCATCTTCTCCTTTGTTTTGGCCGAAGATTAGGTTTCGCTGTCTGCGTACGTTTTGAGTGGTACGATCCTTCTTGTGTTCTTGACAAGGGTAAACTTGCTGAATGTTGGAAATAATTCTCTAACTCTTTTCTCGTGATGGGTTTGGCACAGGCGTGCGTATAACATAGGAGTGTATCCTGAACTCCCATCTTCAACAATGTTGATGACGTTGTCACTTGGGTAATGCCCCCGTCTTGTTTATTATTGCAGCGCGATTTTTAGTCTTGTGCGTATAGAATGCTTGAGGCTCCGTTGCATGGGGGATGTTGTATGGCCTAAGTCGTTTGTTGTTCCTAGTGCGATAGCTTGTGTTGTTGACGCAATTAATATGTGTGTAGTTGTTACTTGGCGTTATTCCAAGGTAGTATGCATGATACAGTAATGTACCTACGAAAGTAGATTTAACCTTCATTAGATATTTGGAGTTCGTACAACGGATTACAGGAAGGCGTCTACTGATCGCTCTTTTGAAAAATACTAAGGCTAATAAACATAAGTCGTACTTAATCTAAGAAGACTTAAAGTAGATATGCGAAAATGAAGATAAAGGGATTGATGATGTGTTTGACGTCTTCATAGGTGATTTGTCGGCAAGTTGATTCTGCCACGTGCTACATAGTTCCTCAGTGCATCTAGCGTGTTGAGCTCTTCAATCTCCACCTTTGTGGGTGAACAAATGTTGGTGTTATGCCCCCCAGATTTATGGTGCTTGCATCGTTCTTCAACGTTCTTGCCAAGGAAGGCAGTCATTGGCTCAAGTGGATGGTGAAGTTTGTTTTCCGAGAGTTTGAAATTTGTTTCCTCCACCTTCGTGCTCCAAAGACTGTATAAGTTGTCATAATTGGTTCCATGAATGACGTTGTTTTTTCCGCGCTTGGCGAGAGGTGGATTATCATTCGCCCTTTCTTTTCCTTTGCCTTGGTCGATATACTTCTTCATTTCTCCTTTTAAGATTAAGTTGTTTACATGAAACCTTAATCCAACACAGCTTTCCGTCTCGTGGCCATACACTTCGTGATTTTCACACCATTTGCTTTCATCTTTTCCCAATGGGCCCTTGTGGAAATTAGAGGGCTTTTTCCACAGCTTGGTCTCCTCTATCTCTTTCAAGATGACGGACAGCGGTGTGTTCAATGGAACACATTTGGCGAGATTGGTCTTTTTGAGCCTTTGGACATCTGACTGGAATGGCCTCTTTTGTTGCGGTTGTCTCTTTTCCCAGGAAGTGTCTGAGATGACACCTCCTGTTCAAAAACTAAAGATAGTGGCAGCAAACAAGATATAGTACGCTCATGCTTCGACACGTCGACAAGAGGTGTAACAATTCATTTTCAAAGTTCTAAGTATAACTGACATGATCGTGAGAACGTATGCGCGAGTGTCGACATACCCGCGCGCGATTTACTACTTTAGGAGCAAGCATCTATCAGGTCTACACGTCTCTAAGCGGCTATTATGTTCGCAAAATCAGCTAAGTCTGGATGTGTACTCTAGAAGACACGTTTTGACAACTCAGTCTACAAGGATAAACAACAACTCGATCAACGCATGTATACTCAACTTCTATAACAATCATGATTATGATATCGAAGAGGACGCTTGCATAGTCAACATATGACGAAGTATCAACTGTCGAAGAAATATGTTCTAAGTATTTCCCCATGATGGAAGATGTCAGATAGCAGGTGTCAACAATCAAGAAATATTTTCTAAGTATTTCACCATGATAGCAACATCGACGAAGGAATCAATACAGAGCAAAATCACTTCAACCTTGCAACCTGAAAATAGAACCGATAGTCGAGTCAACGTTTGTTAGTTTACAAACGACAAATGACAAACACTTTACTCATGACAATCACCATGACAACATACACCCTATGTCTACATCAAGCCTATGGATACAACGTACATAGCAATGTATAGAGAAAAGATTCTAAGTGTGGGGGCAAGCGCGCACATACGAGCACGCGCGTACAGCTTCGACATACAACGAGATGTCGGCTATCATGAATACTTTCTAGGTGTTCAAACCATAGCAGCTGTGAGCATACAACGAGGTGCCGACTGTCAAGAATATTTTCTAAGTGTTCAAACCATATCAGCTGTGAGCATACAACGAGATGCCGGCTGTCAAGAATATTCTCTAAGTTTCCACCATGTCAGTAATCAACAACCGTCAACGCGCGGCAAGTGGACGGCAATCAACAACCGTCAACGCGCGACAAGTTGATGACAATCAACAACCGTCAATGCACGAAAAGTTGATGACAATCAACAACCGTCAACGAGCGACAAGTTGATGGCAATCAACAACCGTCAACATACAACAAGTTGACGTTAGTCAACAGCTGTCGACATACAACAAGATGTCAACTATCAAGGAATATATTCTAAGTATTCTCCTATGACGGCAGTCAACGACAATCAACAAGAATCAAATAGCGACAATCATGGTAACAAGCGTTAAATATCTCAAAAATATTTGCTAAGTGTTTTATCATGATTGCAGACAGCATATGAGCTCAATGTACAAGAATCAATATAACGACAGACAACTATGTCCGGATACTGGCTAACAATCAACATTGAGCATGCCAAAACATCACTCAAGCCATAGTGCAACGTGTTGACAACAATCACAATGCATAAGGGAAGTTTAACAACTTATCTCTATTTTTCCAAAAATTCCAGCACTTAGTAAAAGGGAAAAGTATGTAAAACATGAAACATGTTTGAAAAATATAGTTTTATGGACCAATATGTTTTAAAATGTATACCATGTTTGAAAAAAATGGTTTTATGGACCAATATGTATTAAAATGTCAACAAGTTTACAAAAGATGTTAAAATGACATACCGTCCACTTGTTATCAATAGTTTCATTAAGTCGACACGTGCGGAATACATTTTTAGAAAAAATAATAATAATTAAAGCAAGAATAACAATGATTATTAATGGGTGGATGTAGATACTAATAATAATAAATGTTATTTTTTTAAAACGTGATTCGCACGTGTCTACTTAATAAGACTAGTGACAACAAGTAGACGATACGTCATTTTACCATATTTTGTAAGCTTGTTTTACATTTCAAAACATTTTGGTCCATAAAACGAACTTTTTCAAACATGTTGTACATTTTAAAACATATTGGTCCATAAAACTATCTTTTTCAAACATGTTGCATGCTTTACATACTTTTCCCCTTAGTAAAATTTTGGCCGATTTGGAAAACTAATTATCATTGGGAATTTTATCGAACACCTTATGTGCGTGTTAATGTAATCTAATTCATGAATGTTTCAAAGGTAAATCAAGACTAAGCAAAGTCACGAAAGGTCCAGCCATACCGGAATTGGACTCACCTCACCGAGCCGATCAAATCCCCGCCTGAACCACCGTGAACCACCTCCGGATCGCCCACGCGCCGCTACGGCTGTTTCACGCGCCGCCGCCCGTGAAGACCACGCTCCTCCGTTCCTTCGCTGGAGTTACACCGGTGACGACCCCAATATGATCACTCCAAAATTGCTTGGTCTCCAAATGTGCTAGACCCCAAATTTGTCACTCCCAAGTTTTCTTCTTCTTCAAGAAATGAGAGAACACTAAAAGCTACTAATGGTGGGGGATTAACTAATGGATATTCTCTCTCCTATATCTATCCATCATTATCTATGGGTACATCCTAAAACTTTAATTATTTCTTACTAAGTCCTCAAATAGCATGTTTACATGTTGTCATCTCCTTATTTCAACACTTAGAATTTTCTAAGTATGCTATGACTATATGCTATGGACACATGATTTAGTGCACACATGACATAACATACGCATGACTCAAACACGCGTTATATCATTTTAAGTGCATGATTCATGTCTTTTATTATTATCACATGATTACTTGCATGATTTAATTATCAATCGTCTATTCACATCTTTCACATTCATATTGACATCACATTTATGTTGACGTCATATATCATGTTCGCATGCTTCCATGAGGATTATTGCATAAGTTCATAAGCATGTGCACATTGTTTATTATTCACTTTTATATGTATATTGCTGGTTGCGCTAATCATGTCAATAGTTAACATACTTCCCGACAAAAATTAAAGTGGAACGAAATCGAAGCCGTCGCGCTCAATTGTCAAAGAAGCCACTCTTGAGGTCAGCTCCGAACCTAAATTGGGCTTATATCCTAGCTTAAAATTAGGTATGGCAACGGGGCGGGTCGGAGCGGGTTTTTGCAGCCCCGGACCCGCCCCGCGGGTCGGCCTGGCTGACCCGGCCCCGGCCAAATGGGCCTTTCGGGTCGGGTCGGGTCGGGTCAGCAATCCCGCGGGGCCCCGACCCGCCCCGTCATATGAACAATTTTTTTTTTTTTTTTACTTTTCAATATTAAATACAATTTTTTTTTTGTCAAAATATTACATTATATATAAATTCAAAACATAAATCTAACATCAATCAAATATAAACAACAAACACATCAAATTCATTACAAATACAAATTCAAATCCAAACACAAAATTAACAAATCCTAATAATCTAAATATAAATCTATTTGTAATTTGGTCCATGTTATTTATATTGTTACTATATTAACCATATTTTTTTATTAAATGTTAGATCATATTAACATAAAAAAAATAAAAAAAAAATATATTATATATATATATGGATTTTCGGGGCGGGTCTACGGGGCCCCGGGTCTCTAGACCCGGACCCGCCCCGACCCGAGCCCGACCCGCCCCGGACCCGACCCGTGACCCGCGGGTCGGCGGGTCAAAACCGGGTCGGGGCCCCGCGGGTCAGCGGGGCCCCGAGACCCGTTGCCATCCCTACTTAAAATAGAGTCAAGTATGTCCTGAACTTTTACTTGACTCGGGGGCAAATGTTGGATATATGCCCAATTCGGGTTCGTATTCACGTTTAGGACTTCGCAAACACGTCGAAAACCACAAACGGATCCGAAAAACAAACACCCGAGGAACAAAACGGTCTGGACGCACGTATGCGTCCGGACCGGAACCTCCAGATTGCCCTAGGCGGTCCGGACCACGCCGGATGTCGAATCAGATGTGGTACGGACCGTAAACGGGTACCACGCGCATCCTTTTTTTATCGTCCGAACACTGAGTAAAAGATTTCTCCTAGGCCAAACTTAAACAAGCCAGACGACGGTTCTTACTTTCTTTAAACCGGCGGCGAACCGCACAAAAACCGGGTTCAGTTCTAAGGTTGCCTATAAATAGGAGACCTTGGCCACCCATTTTGACACATTCTCTCATAAATTCTCAAGAGATTTGGCCTAGAAGCTCTGACCTCTCTCTAGGACTTTCTCTCTCTAGACTCTCATTTAAGCATCGGAGAGGGCTCAACCAGCACCACCCCCCGCTCTCCGTGCTTGTTATCGTCCCGTGTGCAGGTGACATCACGCGAAGGAGATAAGCTTACCTTACCGACAAGCTTGCCCAGCTGTCAACCGTCAACCGTCAGCCGACAGCCGTCAACCGTGCACAACCGACAACCATCAACCGCGCACCGGTCAACGGCCCCTTGCCGTCATCAAACAATCCGCTTCCGAACCCGACGTGTCCCCATACCCGTAGTGGCGAAGAGTCCGACTACCCGGTTGGATTTGGACGCAACACCATTGTCAAAGCGTGGCTTCGTAACACTGTGGACAAGGATTTGGTCAATAGTCTCGTTTACAATCCAACAACAGAATCAATCTGGAATGATCTTCGCGAGATGTTCGACAAAAAAGACGGGACTCAAATCTTTCAATTGACACGTAAAATCTATCATACTTCTCAAGGTACTCTTTCGATTACCGATTTCTTTGCTAAGATGAACCAACTTTGGGATGCTTCTGCTAGGTTTGAATGAGACCTATACAAATGTGAGATCTAATCTTCTTATGCGGCAACCTTTACCTACTCTTAGCATAGCATTGTCTGTGCTATTGCAAGAGGAAAGTCAAAGATCAATTACCAATTCATTTAGTGATGGTCTGATTGAACATAGTACAACATTGTATTCTGCAAAAGGAACTACTAGTTCTGTCAAAAAGATGCATTATAAACTACTCCCTGAGGAGGAAAGACAGCCCCAATGTCGAATTTGATGTCTTTAGTTTATTCTGGATCGAACTCAAAGTTCGAGGCAATGTCCGTGTAGTTGTTAATTTTGATGGCATCTGTCTTGGTTGAAATGGTTACAATGGCTGTATTGTTAGGGTTTGCTGTTTATGGAACTGAGTTGGATTGCATTGTATATCCATAGACTTCGACAACTAATGTCAGAAATTCCAAACGTAATGAGATTGTAACCGAATGCATTCAGTAAAATTCTATATATTAATTCACCTAGCTTCACAACACTTACAAAGTAACTTCTTATACAAGCATTGA
The DNA here is from genome assembly GCA_036873135.1 of Clarkia xantiana subsp. parviflora. Classification (NCBI taxonomy): domain Eukaryota; kingdom Viridiplantae; phylum Streptophyta; class Magnoliopsida; order Myrtales; family Onagraceae; genus Clarkia; species Clarkia xantiana. Next base: position 7,885,514 of record JAPTYO010000012.1, on the reverse strand, counting down.
ACAAAAAACGAACTTCAACTACAACTAATATGCTCCGAAACAGTAAGCACCCAACTACTAATGAGACTATGTAACACATCATAATTAATATAAGGTGTCTTACACCAGACGTAGAACGAAATTAAATATCAAAGCTTCACCACTAAACAACTCGACTTCTGCTATGACTCACTTCACCGTTTAACCGCAAAAACCTTCTTGTATGTCGTTTCATTAATAACTATATATATACATATCCATACTTCAATTGTTGGTTCATAAACAAAACAATTGCTCACCAAAACTAGAACATTCAACATGGGGTACATAATTACCGAAGTCCTAATCGATTTCTCTCAGAGCTTAATGAAATTGGGCCACTTAAACTGTATTCACCATCCACACTATTGACCAACACTAAACACGCACGCACCTCACATATGCATCTCCATTAACATTTATAGGACATTCTATTTTCATTCACTGCACACCTGGGTTATCAATGTGTTATCCAGACATAACAAATTCACACCAAACAATGACAGATAATGGAATCAACAGCACGAAACATCATTATGAACAGACAATTGAAGCTCAATAATGCCAAATGCATACGGAGTTGTCTAATGTCTGCCCTAATGAAAATTTATTCAGTCTTGTCTTAATGAGAAAAATATAAACATTTACTGACAATGAAATCAAATCGACGATCTCCGAAACTAAAACTGCATTAGCGGGTATTCTGGTCCAGTTACCAATTAACCCAGAAACTGAGATGGAGCAATGAGATTGAAATATATATCCTATACTAGCCAACGTATCTTCACAACCCTTCTTTAGTAGAAGGCGAAGTAACCACAATAAAATTATGAACAAATTAAGCTAGTCTTTAACGTCAGGACATACCTAAAACCCTGAGTCAGTTGCCCCGTTCGAGGACGTCGAAGGTATGGCGAGAATTCATGGACAACCGATCAGGGGGAATGCGGCGTGGCGAAATTAGTCAGCAATGAAGGGAAGGGAAGGAGGGTGAATGTTAAAAAGATAGTTAGAGCTCCGTCAAATTGAACTGACTACAGACCCAAAACGGAACGTATAGTAAACTTCAAGTTGCAACGTCTGTTAGTTTTAGATGTCCGGTCTGGAGTAATCCGTCTAAAGGTGGTCGAACCGATTTAAGTGATGTGACACGATGTGACAAGAACTACTAAACCGTTAAAAGTGATATTTTGAGGTATTGATAAGTTTGCCCTTAAATAAAGGCTCCTGATTCCATAAAAAGGTCCTAATTTCGGGTGAGGAAGTGAGAAAGGTAAAGCTAAAATGAGGATGAATTTCGACATACATAGAACTAGAGGTCGGTATTGAGCAATATTTCGCAATCATTTACACCCTAGGGCGCACTCGCTTCTGTGTGGTCTCCTAATCAGTTCTCCGCAACACGAACGAATCGACGAATACTACCTTGTTCTCTCCGATTTGCAGCCTCCAACGTTCCAAATTCCAAGTTTCTGCATCTCTTCTCCATTGGTTCGCCCCCAGTTCCTCGCACATACCACTGATCTGTATAGAAATTTAGCTGTTCTTCGTTGATTTTCGGCTCTGAGTTCAATCTGTAGCTTTCTCCGCGCTGTCTCATTTGTAGTTGTATATCTTAGTATTTTGAGTTTAAATCCTTGACCGGAAGCGAGAATTTGTTTTTGTATCCACGATTCTGCCGCCGATCAAGTCGTATCTCGGAAATTAATTGGCGTTAGCTCAGTTTCTTACTCGTCTGATTTTGATTGGATAAGCTTCGTAAGCCCTAGGTTATTGTCAGTTGCTAGACCCTTGGATTGAGATTAGGAGTTCGTATCATGAACAATAGATCGAGATATCCTCCCGGATTGGGAGCTGGAAGAGGTGGTTCCGGCGGCAATGGCAACCCTGCTTTCCAGTCTCGGACACCAAACCAACAATATGTTCAGAGGAATCAGTTAGGGCAACAGCAGCAGCAGTTCCAGCAGAATTATCAACAACAAACTCCCTCTTATCCTCAACAACAGCCTCCCTCTTACCCTCAACAACAGCCTCCCTCGTACTCTCAACAGCAGCAACACTGGCTCAGAAGGCCCCAGCTAGGTGGTACAGATACCGAAGTGGAGAAGACCGTGCAATCTGAAGCCGTTGACTCAAGGTATGTTCTGATTTGATGAATTAATGGTAGACTTATCATATTGAGCTTAAGAATGACACGTTTATAGGCTCATAGCTCATGGAAATATTGATTTAGTATAAAACTTCCGAGTGATACTTGGCTGTTTATGTGATTAGCGATGACTGTAGGAGGATTTCATGGAAATGGTCATCCGTGAGGGACACTTAATATGTTGACAGTTTTCTCATTTCCAAGGATCTTGTTTTGGGCATTACTTCTGTAGCTTCACTATGAATAAATCCATTATCGGAATGAATGTAAAAAAGTTTGAATTGCACTTTCGGAATGTTTAGTTGGTATTCACTTGACTTTAACTACTAATGGTAAGTCTACACCAAGTATAACATCTTGATTAGATCTTCTTGTTGCATTTTTCAAATGATGAGGACCTACATAAGCAAAGTTTACTGACTCACCAACAACAGGCCCATTTAATTAGTTAAGTGGCTTGTTTTTTTTGTTGGTTGGTAGGACTCATCTTCTATGCTAGTTAAAATAAAAACATCTGCATTTCATTTGGGCTGAATTTCCATCTTGTGCAGTTGTTGGATTGATGATATCTAGGATATTGCTTCATTCATAGTGGTACTTGACTTGGCTTTTTTCTTCACTGCAGCTCACAAGATTGGAAAGCACAACTAAATATCCCAGCACCTGATACTAGATACCAGACAGAGGTACGACTTTCTGCTGTTCTCAACCATGTAATGTATTGGTTTCATTTATGCTACTTAACATTCGTTAATCTTAGCTTTGCTCTTGTGTTCTGCCAGGATGTGACAGCCACAAAAGGAAATGAATTCGAGGACTATTTTCTAAAACGAGAGCTCCTTATGGGAATTTATGAGAAGGGGTTTGAGCGACCTTCTCCAATCCAGGAAGAAAGTATTCCAATTGCTTTAACTGGCTGTGACATTCTGGCTCGAGCTAAGAATGGAACAGGGAAAACAGCTGCCTTCTGCATTCCAGCTTTGGAAAAAATTGATATAGAGAAAAATGTCATACAAGGTATCTCTTCACTCATCAGGACCTTATTAACATTTGCTTGATTTTACAATTCTTTCCATGAGCTGCGGTACTAGTCCACATATTTCTATTTGGGGCGAATGAACAGTTACTGCTCTATTTATTGTTTATTAATATCTCCATGACCGTCTTGTCAGTTGGCTGTACCCTTCTAGAATTTTTTATTTCTTAGATGGGATCTTACTGATTCTTGCTATTTGCAGCTATTATACTTGTCCCAACAAGGGAGCTGGCACTGCAAACATCCCAAGTTTGTAAGGAGCTTGGGAAACATTTGAACATCCAAGTGATGGTAACGACTGGTGGAACCAGCTTAAAGGATGATATCATGCGTTTGTATCAACCAGTCCATTTGCTTGTTGGCACACCAGGAAGAATTTTGGACCTTGCCAGAAAAGGAGTTTGTGTTTTGAAGAACTGTTCAATGCTTGTGATGGATGAGGTGAATATTTATTCGGAGTTTGCTCTCTTCACGAAATTAAGAAAGCTTATGATTTTCATTTCTAGACTGCAATACTGCATGTACTATTTGGATCATATAGTTAGATCAGATTTTCTATTCAGTAACTTTTCTATTTAAGTCATATACTTTATAATCTGGTATGCAATTGCTAACTGTTTAGATTTCATGCAGTTTACAGCTTATATATTATTTGTTAATTTACGAATCTGATACAAATGCTTCATATGTTGTAGGCTGACAAACTCTTGTCCCCGGAGTTTCAACCATCTATTGAGCAGCTCATTCGGTTTCTGCCTGCCAATCGCCAAATTTTGATGTTTTCAGCTACATTTCCTGTTACTGTTAAAGACTTTAAAGAGAGATACTTGCATAAACCTTACATCATCAACCTTATGGATGAGCTCACATTGAAGGGTATCACTCAGTTTTATGCCTTTGTTGAAGAAAGACAGAAAGTGCATTGTCTCAACACACTCTTTTCAAAGGTTTGTTCGTCCCTATGCACTACGCAGTACACACATACATATACTGTTTGGCACCTTTTCATAATCTTATTTTAACAGTTGTTACTTGTTGCAGCTTCAAATCAACCAATCAATAATATTTTGTAACTCGGTGAATCGGGTGGAACTCTTAGCTAAGAAGATTACTGAACTAGGCTATTCTTGCTTCTACATACATGCCAAGATGCTGCAAGACCATCGGAATAGAGTTTTTCATGATTTCCGCAATGGGGCTTGCAGGAATCTTGTATGTACTGGTGAGTTTCAAAGCTTATAGTTGTCATTATGTAGTGTCTTGATTACTTAAATCCCAGTCCCACTATGTTCACTCTTATGGTTAAGTCGCAGCTTGCAGTTCCTTACATCATTTGTGATATTTATAATTGGATTGGAGCCTTTTACATCTCACCCCATAATTTCATGGAAGTTGTTGCCATGTTCAAGTGAATGGATTGCTTATCCACATATTATCTGTTTTCTTATGTTTTTTATAACATGCAGATCTGTTTACTCGGGGAATCGACATTCAAGCAGTAAATGTGGTTATTAACTTTGATTTCCCTAAGAACTCAGAAACTTACCTGCACAGGGTAAAGTCTTTACTTCTTCTATCTGATATCCCCACATCCATTTCCACCCGAAAATACCCACATTTTCATTAATATTTGGCTCATACTTTCTTCTCCTTTGTTTAGGTTGGTCGGTCGGGAAGGTTTGGTCACCTTGGTTTAGCTGTGAATCTCATCACATATGAGGATCGCTTTAACTTGTATGTCTCCTATTTCCTTGAATACTTTTAGTGGCCTATGCTGTTACTTATGTTATTTTTTATTATATATATATATTCATGGATATCAGGTATAGGATTGAGCAAGAACTTGGAACAGAGATAAAGCAGATTCCGCCACATATCGATCGGGGAATTTACTGTCAGTAATTAATGGGAAATCTCTCATTAGTGGTGAGTTTTGCTACTTCTATCAAGATAGAGTCTGCATAAGGTAAAGTAAGTACTTTGGTTTACTGATACATATATATATTGTGCATTTTGTAGGTAAAGAAAGAGGTGGATAAGGGGGAACTGTGGTTGCCCCCTTCCCTTGAAAGTGCTAGTTGTTATAATGGAAGGAAGGAAGGAATGTGGTGTTATTTTGGAAATGGTATTAATGGTTGTTGTTTATCTTATGGTGGGGGAGTATATGAACCCGAACCAGAAGAGCACTGTTGATGGATGAGGGTCTAAGGTCCCAGTGGAAGTCGGGTGCTTTATTTTGGGTCCATCTGGATTTTATTTTTATGATATAAAAACTGACATGATCCCTTAGTTGAGTTTTGGGCATGGGTCGCCTTTGCATTCAATAAAAAGACAGCTTGGTGAGGCAGCGATACTAGGTTGCAAGGTCACCATGCTGTCTAGTCTAGTCTTCTTCTTCTTCAGGTTATGAGTTTGAAGTCTCTACTCTCTTTGTTGACTCTGTCAACTAACTAATTTCCTTTAAGCTTGGTTCAAATAATGGAAGAGATTTCTAATGAATGTTTAATGGTGTTATGCCCCTTATGTTTTACGGGATTCATCCCCAAATTAGTCCTTTGCTAGTTTATATACTCCCGTGAGTTTTAAAAGTTAAGGTTCAACATCATTGAATCTTAACCAGGGAACCCGTAGTGGTGGCTTTGCTGTTATTTGCTGTCATAAAAATAAAAATATATATATTTCTTTTTGTTCCCGCGGAGTGTCATATGGCCGGTCATCATCAGTAGGAACCTGTCCTACACGAATACACCTAGTCTAGGTGACCTAGAGGTTGAAGGTGTAAAATGTTGGTTAATATTTTTGTTGAGTTCATTTCAAGCGAGGTCTGGATCCGAGAGTTGTGTTTAATGAATGAAGTTAAGAAGCACTAAGCTATATTATTATATGGTTTGGTCATTGAATATCAGGCACTGGGGAGATTGACTCGTCATTTCATTGACTCCTGTCTGGATTGTGCCTTGTTCTACACGAAACAATTGGCGTTTGAAATATATATTTGTATGCAATAATTAGGTTCGTTTTTCTAACCAAAATGAAATGAATCGGGCGGAGGTCACACTATTTAGCAACAGAATCCGGCATTTATGATTTCCTTTTTAGCTACACTTTTCCTTCCTCTGCAGTTGAAAAGCCACAAAAGGAAAGACAACATTTATTGCACTTTCCCCTCGACCCATTACTATTAGGGATGTCAATGGGGCGGGTCGGGGCGGGTATCGCCAGACCCGGACCCGCCCCGCGGGTCAATATGGTCGACCCGGACCCGTCCCATGCACTTTCGGGTCGGGTCGGGTCGACCCGCGGGTCGGCACGTGTGAGGTATAATTTATCATTTTAAATCTTAAATTCTAAATTCTATGTTACCGTATCCAAATTCAACTCCAAATTTAAATCATAAATTATTAAATTAACTCATAATCCAAATATAAAACACCCCATTCATTAGAATAATTGTTATTTTGACTATGTGTTATATTACCCGTATAGTTTTATATAGTATACATATATTAAATATATATGTAAAATAAAAGTTCGGGTCGGGTCGGCGGGTCGCCGTGAACCCAGACCCGAACCCGCCCCGCGGGTCACGGGTCGGCGGGTCATCGGGTCAAAATCGGGTCGGGTACCCGCGGGTCGGCGGGTACCCGTGACCCGTTGCCATCCCTAATTACTATTCTTCAAATATGTATAATCTTTCTATCATGTTTGCTAACATATTTTGGTACTTTTTTTTTTTATTATTTTTCTATTGTTCTAAATGTGAACCCTAGAGGGAAATTGATATTATTAATAGTATGATGCAAATATAAGGTGTGGTTAAAAAATTTCATATTTTTTCATACTTTTAAAGTTTTACATATGTTACAATTAAGCTCACCCTAGTAATAAAAAAAACCAAGAGCATGGTAGAAAAATCCAAATATGTATAACGTACATTGTCGTTCATTTTTTAAGATTGTTAATATTTACAATAACTTTTTGGTTTTAGGATTATGCAGCCGAATTTCCAATTAAATCGAACACTGAGATCTTATTTGTATTGTACAACTACAAGTCTCTCTTTGCGTCACTGTTATTATTTTTTCCCTAGAGTGGTCTTAGAGAACCCACATCGGAAGTAGTATGCTTGTTCTACGTTTAAACTAATACCCGTCTTATAGTGATGATAATGAGTATTTTTTTAATTTTCAGAATCTTAGCGAAGCTTGAACTGCAATTTATTTCATACTAATATTATTAAGAGTTAATAACCAAATTGCTACCTAATTTTTTTTTTAATTTTTTTTTATTTATTTGTAAATGACTTTCTATACTTTTAATTTTCGAGCAAATTCGTACCTCTGTTTCACTTCTCGTCAAATTAAATAGAAAATGAGCATGCTTCCATCACGTGTGGTCTTTATTTCCTCAAGCAAAAAAACAGGAATTCAGTACATCAATGATGAATTCTCCTACAGTCCACTAATAACAAATCACTTAAAGGAGGCACCGTTTAAATTGAGCGGAAGTACCATTGAGCATTCAATTTAAGGTATTTCGTTGCAATACTTTCAATTTATGTTTGAAATAATCGTAGATACACATAAAAAGACCCAATATGGCGGAAACATGCTCACTTTCTGTCAAATTTAATGGGAATTGAAACAAATGTAATAATTTATTCGAAAACTAAAAGATCGAATAACCGATTTCAAAAATTAAAATTGAAGCACCAATTTATAAATGAATCAAAGGTGAGGTAGCAATTTGATTATTAATGCCATTCATTCATTCATTCAACTCCAAGTAAAAGTTGTCGTCCGTCTTCTCTCCTAGCTACTACTCTACTGAGGGTTGAGGGGGGGTGCAATGCAGCTCCCTCCCCCTGCTCTATTTTTATACGCAACGCAACCTATTTCAAACCTGCCGTTCAACCTTCTTCCCTCCTTCACTTCGTATTATGTTTGAAAATCAGTGAACCTCTCAACACTTACTTATCCACTTGCTTATAATTATATATGGATCTTATTATTAATTATTACATTACATGTGAATAGAATAGAATAGAATAGAATAGATAGATGGACCGAGCAGTGTGTGATCGATGGGGGTGTGTTAGATATCTGTCCAATTCGGTTCGTATTTACATTTCGGGCCTCGCAAAATACTCCAAAACCCGTAAAAGAACTCTTCCGCAGACACCCAAGTCCAAAACGGTCTGGAATACGCGCAGTACCCGGACCGGGGACTTCCGGATTGCTAGACAATCCGGGTAGGTCCGGATTACCGACATGCTCCGCGCATTTATCCCGATTATTTTGCCAAGTACGAGAAGTCATTGTGCGCATAGCCCCCTTTGATGACGGTATACGTTTTCTTTTAAACCGGCATCAAACTGTACAGAACCGGACACGATCCTTTGGTTTCCTATAAATAGGGACCTAGGTCTCCCATTTTAAACAATTCCTTCATTCTGGCTTTTGGAGCTCTGACTTCTCTCTAAAAGACTTTCTCTCTCTAAAATATTATGACTTGAGCGTCGGAGAGGGCCCAACCAGCATCCCCCTCTTCCACGTTGGTTACTGCCCCTTGTGCAGGACCCGGAGTTCGAGAGATCAAAGTCGGAAAGTTGAAGACTGGTTCGAGTATCGTGTCACAAGGTTCGCAGCATACAGACAGATACCCGTTCCTGCGCACACATCCAGAGCCCGTTCGTGGGAGAGAAGCCCGAAGTTACCCAAGTGGAAACAAACTTAACATTTGGCGTCGTCAGCGTGATTCGAATAAAAAGCCGTTCAATACCGCGAGCTATGACAGGAAACGACCAAAGAAGGCGGGTGCAAGCAAATCGAGGCCAACTAGAAGCCAACCAGGACGTTCTCACGTTCCAGATACAGGATCTACCGCTTCAACTGTACCATTCACAAATGTGCCTTCCACACAGTATGGCTGTGAAGTCTAAAATGCGTACAATGCATCATTTACGGAGAAGATGACAAATGTGCACGTGATCCATGGAGGTTTTGGAGCCGGAGGAGAAACGTCGTATGAACGAGAAATATATGCCACCCGCACAAAGCGAATATGCCAGGATGCTGACATGAAGGATACTGTCATGATAGATGCCGACGAAGAGGATGATTGCACGAAAGACGTCATTGGCTTTTCATCAAAAGACAAAGAACACATTGTGCACCCGCACACCGACGCGTTGGTTATAACTATGAAAATCGATGGCATGGACGTTAAGCGCATTATGGTAGATGGTGGAAGTTCGCCCAACATCATTACAAAGGCTATCATTTTAGCCCTGGGGAGAAGGAGGCACGTCAAAAGAATGGACTCACCCTTGGTGGGATTCATGGGAGATGCAAGCTACCCGCTAGGATTCATAACTCTGCCAGTCATCATAGGAGAGGGAGAGCAACAGCTCCAAATAGACGTACCATTTGTGATCGTAGAAAAGCTTGACGCATATAATGGAATCATGCGATACACAACCATGAACAAGTGGGGTATGATAGCGTCAACATCACACCAAAAAGTCAAGTTTCTAACAAAGGCAGGAGTTGGCGAAGTAAATGGAGATCAGCAGCTGTCAAAAGACTGCTACAAGGTTGCACTCCAACATAATGACAAGACAAACAATTGCGGAATTCCCATCATTGATGAAGACCCAAGGATGGATCATGCATGTCCTGCTCCTGTTGAAGCATTGCAAGAAATCAAGATCGATGAGCCAGAAAGGATGGTTCGAGTGGGAGCATCACTGTCAGAAGATGAAGTGATAGAAATCAAGGCACTTCTGGTAGAGTATAAGGAGCTGTTCGGATGGTCACCAAGTGATATGCCCGGAATAAGCCCAAACATAATCTCTCACAAGCTCAACATCAAACCAGGATCCAGACCTATAACACAAAAACTACGACCATTGGGAGGAGACAAAAAGCTCATACGAGAAGAAGTGGGCAAGTTGCTGAACGCAGGCTTTATTGAAGATTCGCAATACCAAACATGGGTGGCGAGTCCAGTTTTGGTACCCAAACCTAACAGCAAGATGAGAATGTGTATCGACTACATAGACCTCAACAACGCATGTCCAAAGGATTCATATCCGCTGCCAAGGATCGACCAACTAGTAGATGCCACCGCAGGACACGAGCTAATGTCAGTAATGGATGCGTATTCGGGGTACAACCAAATTCCAATGGCGGAACAAGACGCACCTCACACTGCGTTCTACGCAGACAACGAGATCTACAATTACAAGGTCATGCCATTTGGACTAATTAATGCTGGAGCAACATACCAGCGTATGGTCAACACAATCTTCGGAGATATGATCAAAAGAATCATGGAAACATACGTGGATGACATGGTCGTAAAGTCGACAAAAAAGGCGTAACCATGCTGATAACATCTGCCAGGTCTTCAAAAGAATGCGAGAATTCCAAGTCAGATTAAATCCAACAAAGTGTGCCTTTGGCGTGCAATCAGGAAAAGTTCTTGGCTTCATGGTCAGCGAAAGAGGGATTGAAGCAAACCCGGAAAAAGTAAAGGCAATAGAAGAAATGGAGTCTCCCAGGAAGCGCAAAGAAGTCCAACAACTGAATGGACGTTTAGCAGCTCTTAACAGGTTCCTCGCGAGAATAGGAGACAAAGCCCTTCCATTCTTCCAAGTGCTTCGTGCAAACAAGAAGTTCGAGTGGACACCAGTATGTGAAGAAGCATTCCAGCAATTGAAGCAGCACCTGCGAACGCTCCCAGGGTTAGCAAAACCAATACAAGGCGAGCCGTTCTACCTGTACATATCCGTAAGCAATACTGCAGTCAGCTCGGTACTCGTCAAGCAAAAAGGGACTACACAGCTCCCAGTATACTACGTGAGCAAGATCCTGGCAAAATACGAAGTGAATTATATGCCAATCGAGAAGTACCTATACGCTCTCATAGTGGCGGCAAGAAAATTAAGGCCATACTTCCATGCACACGAGATAACAGTCCTGACGGACCAACCCTTGAAGCACATCCTGTCAAAGCCAAACATGTCAGGAAAACTAACAAAGTGGTCAATAGAGCTAAGTGAATTTCGCATTCACTTTGCACCACGAACAGCAATCAAGGGACAAGCATTGGCAGACTTTATCGCGGAGTTCACAGGGATAACCCCGTAAACTGACATTCAAGACGGGGCACAACAAAGTGAAGAGCACACTGAAGTATGGCAAATGTACACTGATGGTTCCTCAAATGTTGGAGGATCAGGGGCTGGCTTCCTCATAATTCCGCTTGATGGGTCAGAACCGTTGAAATATGCTCTAAGCCTAACATTCAGAGCAACGAATAACGAGGCAGAATACGAAGCCTTGATAACAGGCTTAAGGATCGCAAAAGGCCTCGGAATCAAACACTTAAGAGTCAAGTGCGACTCACAGCTAGTTGTCAATCAAGTCAAAGGCGAGTACGTAGCCAAGTTAGAGAACATGCAAAAATACTTGGGACAAGCAAAGGAGCTCATCACAAGCTTTCAAACTTTCAACATAACGTCCGTTCCAAGGGAAGAAAATCAAGAGGCAGATGCGTTAAGCAAGTTCGCGCAAGGAAGGGAACAAGGCCAAGAAACACATTTCGTCGAAAACAGAATCATGTCTGTAATCGACAAACTAGAAGTATTAAATATCAACGCAGAGCCTACCTGGATGACTTCAATTCTGGCATACCTCACGGATAACGTTCTACCAGAAGAAAGACTTAAAGCGCAAAAAATCAGAAGAATCGCTGTCAACTATACATTGATCGAAGGCCAGCTATATAAGAAAGGATTCTCGACACCATACCTAAAGTGCTTAACTTTCCCAGAAGGTATGACAGTATTGAAGGACTTGCACGAAGGCCAAGTAGCTTGTCACGAGGGGGCAAGATCCTTAATCCGAAAAGTTCTAAGTCTAGGATACTATTGGCCAACAATGAGAAGCCAAGCAACAAACTTGGTCACCGAATGCGAATCTTGCCAACTATATTCAAGGAACATAACGGCTCCCCCAACAGAATTGTGTCCAATTGCAAGTTCCTGGCCTTTTGCACAATGGGGAATTGACTTGGTGGGTCCACTTCCACAATCCAATGGGCAAACAAAGTACATTGTAGTAGCCATCGACTACTTCTCCAAGTGGATTGAAGCTAAGGCGTTAGCACGTACGACGGACGCGCAAATAATGGCTTTCATACGAAACCACATCATTGCACGTTATGGCATACCTATAGTACTCATCAATGACAATGGGCCACAATTCAGGAGTTCAAGACTTCAGACGGTTTGCGAAAGACTCAACATAGATCACCGCTTTGCATCAGTGTGTCATGCCCAAACCAATGGACAAGTCGAATCCGCCAACAAGATCGTCCTGGATGGTCTTAAGAAAAGAGTTCACGCTTTAAAGGGAGGATGGGCAGAAGAGCTTAGCAGTGTCCTATGGGCTGTGCGCACAACCCCAAAGGAGTCAACAGGCGAAACACCATTCAACCTAGTATACAGAACAGAAGCCGTAGCCCCAATCGAAATTGCTGTCTCATCATACCGCACAACTCATTTCAATCCCCAAACCAACGAAGCAGAAATGCGTTTAGACCTGGACTTGAAGACGAAAGAAGGCGAAACTCGGAGCTAACCCAAGCACGTATGCGCTTAATAACTGCAAGATACTACAACATGAAAGTGAAAGAAAGACAATTCCATGTGGGCGAGATGGTGTGGAGAAGGAATGAATTCTCACACTTATAGCAAATCAACAAGTTATCTCCAAAGTGGGAAGGTCCATACAAGATTGTATCAGTCCCTTATGTTAGCGCATACCGCCTCCAAGATACTGAAGGCAACATCCTTCCAAACACATTCAATGGGGGGGGGGGGGGCACTTGAAGAAATTCCACGGATGAAGGAAGAATATTATATTACAAAAGAGCTATTGTATCAAGCTCTTTTGTCTTAAACTCTTGTATACAAAAAAAAATGGGGAGATTTATTAACTCCAAGTTTGTTTACAATCATGTAATCACATCAATCATTTAATAAAGTCAATTTACTCTCGTAGGTACCTTCCCACATTATGCACTATACTCTGGATTAACATCAAGTAGCAAACAACGTACATACTACTCATATCAACAAATCATCACGCCACGCAACTTATAATAGGCGACATCAACAAGTTCATCTTCAACAAATTCAAAGTAATATTCACTCAAAAGCAACATCATGCAATGCGCTAAAAGTGACATGGTGCAATGTCCTTCTTGTAAGGATAAAACTATGTTCACATCTATCAAAAGTAACATGTTGCGACATCCTTTTCAAAAGGGCAAACCCCATGTTTACTTCTAAAAAATGGCATGTTGTGAAATCCTTCGGGCAAATCCTCATGTTCATAGCCATTCCCTGAATAAAAACATGATGCGGCAAATACATTATGGGACAGATCACCCCACCGTGGCGGAAATCTTCTTAATAGACGACAACCCCACACACTAAAAATATGTACACTCTCTTAAGGGTTCATACACCATGAAGACTTAGGCCTGAAAAAGGATAGTTTTATGTTATACGCTTTTAAAAGCAAACCTTGTACAAAACTCATCAAACGTACAAGTCGAGTCTTGTATAACGTTATCTTGCTCTTTAGCATATAACGCAAAAACAGCAAAATCAGCAAGAAGTATCTTGCAATAACGTCGCCTTAGAGTGGAACTAAGAGACGGTATAAACTAAAGACTTGCTTTGTCAAGATAACACTGCTATATGTTAAGTGTCAAGTGCCAGTGCCAAGTACATTACTATCTACAATACTACAGTCGTAACATGGGATGTTCTATACGTCATGACAAGGAATCCAATCTTAACATTCAAATCCAACACATGCGGACAATAAAGATAGCTCAAGGTATGAAAAATTACTAACAAGTTATCACATGATTATTATTATTAAAAAACAGGTCCAAAGGACGAAGTACCAAGGACGAAGTACCATACAAGCAAACGTACAAATAAAGGTTCAGACAAAAGTCTCAAACATACCATCATCTCCAAAGGACTAAGACAGCATGTCCAGGAAATCAACACCAAGTTCAGACATCAACTCAAAGATACATGAGAAGTTCCACTATCCCCAGTAAGCTGTGGAACATCATCCATAAGCTTGGGAGAAGCAACAACGACATCAACACCTCCTCCATCTTCAATCATATTATAGGCGGATACATCAAGCCCCAAAGTGTGCAATGCCTTAAGGTAGTTAACGGCATAGTCAGAACAAGGCCCAAGCTTGTCAAAAGGAAAGTTGGGGGCAAGCGCGTTGACACGACGAAAGTAATCCTTGGCACGCTTTCCCATCATGGTATCAGTTATCTTCTTAGCTGCAAGACTAAAAGCAGGAGTACTCAAATACTGGAAAAAACCCGCTTCAACTCCAAGCGCATTATGTTCCTCACGTGCGGCAATCAAGGCAGCCTCTCGAGATGGGATGTCATTAGAAATCTGTTTCTCAAGCGCAATCATCTCAGCTTCAAGATCAGAAATTTGAGTCTTCTGCACCTGATACTTGGTCTCAGAATCAACTATCTTCAAGCCAAGTGCACACACCTTCTCCTTAGAACGGGCAAGTTCAAGACTAACGGTGTTACATCTGTTGACAGCAGCTCTTCTAGCACTAACAAGCTCCACAACATACGACGACATGTTAACCATCTGAGACACAGCCTGAAAATAATACAAGAACACAAGGCCATAGACATTACACAACAAAGGCATACGGCACGAAAGTTATCAGGAAATACAACTTGTTAACTTACAGGAGCAAAATTGGCCAAAATGTTCAATACACTCCTCGGCTTCTTCATCAGTCCTCGGACAAGCACGTCGATTGCCTGGGGGCACACTCCTATGCAGCACACGAACACCAACCTCTGACATATTAAGTTTCGCCTCCTTAGGAAAGCGAAGACCACCCCTACCAAGAGGTTTCCAAGCATCACCAAATATATCACCTTCCAAGGGACGAAGAAGATGATCACGCTTCAAAGCTGGGATCACTGCAAGGAAAATATAAAGAATAAAAACCAAGGGTTAAAAATCAGAGTATAACGAGAAATGCAAAGTACGTCTCATACCGACAGACGAGGAGCGATCCTCCGCGGGTCGATCTCTCGACTGGGGGGCAGAAGATACCGTCGTGCATCCAGTAACTTCCCCTCCCTTATCAAAGGGGGAGGGAGGAAGGGCAGCATTCGTCCTTATAACACGCTTAGGATCACTCGAGACATGCGACACCACCTCGGATCGCTTGTTAGGAAGTTGATAATCATCCACGGAAACATCAAGAACAGGGGAACGTACTGAATAATCAAAAAGACAAAACAAATGATGAGTCAAAGAAGTAAAGGATAAGGAAAAGTTATAAGGAAAAACATCTTACTCATGAGCCTCTTTCCACGGCCATATCCAGAAGTCACGGGGGCAGCAAGAACAAGTGATGAAGCGGACGTCTCGGATGAAGGAGTGTTGCGAATAGACTCCGCATGTAAGGAATAGTTCTTACCAATAAACCAGTCTACAAGGATGATATAAGCAAGGTTACGAGAACCATCAGTATGTAACTCATCATCAAACATCCGAGCATAATGTCACTCGCGGAACGGGAATAGAAGACTTACTCATAGTAACCGCGGCAAGAAGACTAACTCTGAAAAGGAGACTGCGTAACTTGGAATCCTGAAAATTGCAAACAACAATTCAATCAGTGTACGAGCACTATGTATGTACATACATGTCGACAAGGATGCATGTCGACAAGTGAAGAATATTTTCTAAGTATTTCCATGTACGTACATACATGTCGACAATGATGCATGTCGACAAGTGAAGAATATTTTCTAAATATTTCCATGTACGTACATACATGTCGACAAGGATGCATGTCGACAAGTGAAGAATATTTTCTAAGTATTTCCATGTACGTACATACATGTCGACAAGGATGCATGTCGACAAGTGAAGAATATTTTCTAAGTATTTCCATGTACGTACATACATGTCGACAAGGATGCATGTCGACAAGTGAAGAATATTTTCTAAGTATTTCCATGTACGTACATACATGTCGACAATGATGCATGTCGACAATGGGAGAATATTTTCTAAGTGTTTCCATGTACGTACATACATGTCGACAAGGATGGATTGCATGCATCAAGTAGCTATTATCAACTTCTACACAATACTTCCTAAGCATTCCTACGACGCTTATCGACAAAGCTCATACGACAACATCTATGGTAACAAGCATTAGATATTGTTAAAATATTTTATAAGTATTTTAGCATGCTTGCAGAAAGTGGCCGATGATCAACAAACGATGACTAAAGCATGGAATAACATGACGGCAATGAATACTATGCACAAGGGAAGTGACTACACACATGATGATTTCAAGATCGAATTAAGGCCAAACTAAGTCACGAAATATCCAGCCATGTACGGAATTGAACTCACCAACACAAAGCGAGTCCGAATTGACACGTGCCACACCGGAAAAATCACGCGCGGCCACCACCGAGATGACGCGCCGCCGTGGTTCCAGTCACGCGCCGACGACCTTGCTCCCTCCCTTGGCCGGAATCCAATTGATATCAACTATGGTGTGTCTACTCCAAATTTATGATCTCAAAAGCTTCATCTTCATCAAGAATGGAGAGCTTCTTGGGGATTTATCTATAAAGGATGTAAGATAATGAGTATTCTCTCTCCTAATTCTCATTAATAGTGTCTACATCATGTGCTAAGGACTAAACTAATATCTATTTTCACACATGTCCTTAGTATCATGTATAAGCATACTTACATCTCTCCTATGCATGTTTTACATACATGCTCCCTAATGTTGCATGACGCGCTACATAGATCATTACGCATGTTATTATTTTTATATGTACACGATGCTAACTCATGGTTGTTATGTGATTATTTTTATAATCTAAGTATGAATTGAATGTTTGCATCATTTTCCATGCTTACATCATACTACATGCTTGCATCATTTTCTATGTTTACATCATGCTTCATGTTGACAAGCATGCTTTCCAATTTCACATTGCTCTAAGTATTTTGCTTACTGCGCGATTACATCATCCGTGTTCTATGTCGACATCTCCATGTTAACACAATGTCACACGTTCACGTCACGTACCTAGATGATACCGCGTTGCATGATTATTTATTATCACAAGTATTTCGCTTATTACATGAAAATTGTGAATATATCGTTAATTGCATGTTTTCATATGCATATTGTCCGCTACGCTTACCCTGTAAACAGATTACGTACATACGACGGAAAATTAAAGTTGGTCAAATTTATGATCCCTACACTCGACTTGACAAACAGGCCACCCCTGAGGTCAGTACCGAACCTAAATTGGATGAAAATCTTATCTTAAAAAGAGTCAAGCATGTGTTTTGAACCATTACTTGACTCGGGGGCAAGTGTTAGATATCTGTCCAATTCGGGTTCGTATTTACATTTCGGGCCTCGCAAAATACTCCAAAACCCGTAAAAGAACTCTTCTGCAGACACCCAAGTCCAAAACGGTCCGGAATACGCGCAGTACCCGGACCGGGGGACTTCCGGATTGCCCTAAGGCAATCCGGACCGGTCCGGATTTCTAGACAATATCCAGGTAGGTCCGGATTACCGACATGCTCCGCGCACTTATCCCGATTATTTTGCCAAGTACGAGAAGTCATTGTGCGCATAGCCCCCTTTGATGACGGTATACGTTTTCCTTTAAACCGGCATCTAAACGTACAAAATCGGGCACGATCCTTTGGTTTCCTATAAATAGGGACCTAGGTCTCCCATTTTAAACAATTCCCTCATTCTGGCTTTTGGAGTTCTGACTTCTCTCTAAAAGATTATGACTTGAGCGTCGGAGAGGGCCCAACCAGCATCCCCTCTTCCACGCTGGTTACTGCCCCTTGTGCAGTACCCGGAGTTCGAGAGATCAAAGTCGGGAAGTTGAAGACTAGTTCGAGGATCGTGTCACAAGGTTCACAGCATACAGACAGATACCCATTTCTGCGCACACATCCAGAACCCGTTCGTGGGAGAGAATTACGAAGTTACCCAAGTTAAAACAAACTTAACAATCCATTCCATCATATCTGTTAATCAAAAACATCATAGTCAGTAGCATTTAATGCTAAGGCCCCATCTCTTCTTACATGATTCCCACTTCTCTTCTCTCTCTCAGTGAATCAATAAAAGAAACCATCCTCAGTCTTGTCTTGACCACCCGAAACTAAAATGGGAAGGAAACCCTGCTGCGTCAACAATAAGTTGAAGAGAGGGCCATGGACACCTCAAGAAGATGAGCTTTTGATCGACTTCATCAATAACAACGGCCATCCTAATTGGACCTCCCTTCCTCTTCTTGCAGGTTCTTATTATTCATTATTTTTTATCCAATGAATATACATCCCATCTTAGATTTTATTCTTGCTGCTAAACAAATAAATATTCCATAAATACTAGGACCACCAACTATATATTATTATTGATAGAATGACATTTTAGTCCAGTCACATACCAAGTATATAGCCAACTTCCGTCAGTTTTATCGGAAAAAATTAATGGAGACCTCTTATATCAACAAAGTTGAAACTTCAAACGTGTCATATTAACTTTTGAAACTTCAAACATCTTCTGTTAACATGAGACATTTCATAGGTTCAAAATTATGTTAAAATATTATTATTGGCTCAACACGTAAAATTATATTTTTAAAATTTATATTTTAAAAAACATACATCTTCTTACTAAATATTTTATTGCATTAACATACATAGATTAAAATATATGGTATAGCAGTTTGCACCGGTTCAAACAGAACTACTAATTGAACCAAAGTCTAATCTAAGTACATAACAAGTTATTGAGCGTATACACGTAACGAATCAACTCACAATCTAGTCAAATAGTATGGTTGTGTTGTGGCTAAATACCAGCCTTGGAGAAGAGATTCTTGCCAACAACATCTCCCTTCAGCGCATGCCATATGAACATATCTGAGGAATGACTTTTTGGGAGAAGTGGAGTAACAATTCAAAAAAAGTTTGGAAACGATTCAAGTAGTCGGTTATGGAAGATGTACCTCTCTTGCACAGATGTAATTCTACTTTGAGTTGTTGGCTTTATTTGTTTGCCATATTTTCGCTAGGTGTTTATGGAATTATTACAGCAGGTCGGTCTAGTAATTAGGGGGCAGCCGTTCGGTCGCCTATGATACTAGGACCAATAGGTATAAAATGGGTTTGTGCCGTAGGTGTTGAACGATCTACTCTACACAGGTGTGGGCAACCAGGGCTAGGGCTCATAAACCCTTTCTTTCATTTATCAGTAGGACCCTGGTCGGTACTTTTTCAGGCCGGGATCGAGTTGTGGAAGTTATAAAAAAGAGATAAGAACTAGGGAGCAGTGTTATCAGAACCGGACCGGACCGGCGGCTCGACCGGGTTCGAACCGGAACCGGACCCTTCACCGGTCCGGTTCAATAAAAAGACCGTTAAGTAAGCGAACCCGGTCCAAATGGCCGGTTTTTAGAGAACCGTCCGGTTTTTAACGAACCGGGCGGTTCTCCGGTCCGCCGGTTCAACGTCTCCTTGTGAAGTCTTCTGTAACGATCTCTAAACCTAGATCTTGCATCTGCTGTTTGCTTCAATTACGCATCTTCGCTTTGTAAGCTTCAACGCCACGAATCAGATCTGTTCTAGTACCCTATTGAAGGTAAGAATCTGGTCGCGTGTGAAGTAAATTGGGCGAGATTTGTACAACAGTTCCAAAATTCAGAAATGCGTCGTGAACAGGTGCTCCGTGCTCTGCCAGCCTCTAGGTCCGTCGTAATTTCATTTGGTACGGCGGCGATGCTGAATCCCGCGCCAATCGGTGAGTACCTTTGGCGGAGGAAGTGGATATTGGTCTGGTTATGGCTCCGGGATATGGCAATGGCGAAGGATAGAAGCCGTCGATTATGTTGGAGCTTCCAAGGTGGGAGATGCAAATGGAAAAGGCTTCATTGAGAAGAAGAGAAAGGGAGATGAGAGGTCACGGCATATGACTTAGTAGGAGGATAATATGAAAACTAAAAGCAATTGGGGAAGAGAAGGGAGATGAGAGGTCACCGGGTTCGAACCGGTTCGAACCGTCCGAACCGGAAACTGGTAGCTTCACCGGTTCAGTGGCCGGTCCGGTTCTGATAAGACTGCTAGGGAGAGCTGATGCTGAATATTCCTAAACTCCGTAACAAGACTGACTATTTACAATTTTTGTTTTCTTAGAAAAGTCTGAGATTCAATTTGTGTTGAAATCACAGATAACTTTTTCATGCTTCCACATTCTTAAGATTGCCCTCCATTTCAATCATTGTCCAATAGTCACCACCTAACCTGAATATTATATATCTTATTGTTTTCCGATTACCGCATTAAAAGAATGAATAATATTATAGAAAATTAATGTATAATAATAAATAATAATATATTATTACTTAGATTTTTATGATATGTTTTAAAGTTAATTTTTTTATTTTAATGTTGTACTAACGTAATATGATACTATGCATTTGAGATTAGATTAGAAATTCACAATTGTCGGTTTTGTTATGTGTCAATAACAAATATTATATTTTTTTGTTAGATATACATATTACTCAAGCCGCGCATTGCATTGCGCGAGATTGTAAATACATACTACATACATAATTAAAATGTAACTGATATAAACAGTGCATAAACTTTTTTATTCAAATTATTGTTTCTGCAGGGCTTCTCCGATGCGGCAAGAGCTGTCGTCTCCGGTGGAACAACTACCTCCGACCTGACATAAAACGAGGACCCTTCACTCCTGAAGAACAGAAGCTCGTCATACAGCTGCACGCCATCCTCGGAAACAGGTGGGTTGGTACCTTAAATTTGACGCGTCTTTCTGCTTCCATATTCTCTAGTAAAAAATTATCCAAATCGAAACTTTTTGCTCCGCTCTTGATTTTCCGGCGTGTTTTTGTTCAGGTGGGCCGCCATCGCAGCTCAGCTCCCTGGAAGAACTGACAACGAGATCAAGAATCTCTGGAACACACACCTGAAGAAGAAGTTGGTCTGCTTGGGACTCGACCCTCACACCCATGAGCCGTTGCCTCCTCTAGGAAGCAATGTCGAGTCCTCGACTCGCCACATGGCGCAATGGGAGAGTGCCAGGCTAGAGGCCGAGGCCCGACTTTCGCGTGAATCACTGTTGTTCAACTTCAGCCCCTCTCTAAATCACAATTTTTTCCTACAAATTTGGAACTCGGAGGTCGGGGAATCGTTCCGTAACATTTCCTGCGGGTCCCGTCTTAGCTCGGTGAAGTGTGAATCGATGGATAACGAGAAGAAATGCGATTCACATTTGAAACTGATGGCGGGTTCGGAATCTTCAGCTTCGAGCAATTTAGAAGACGGGTCTGATTCGGCAGTGGAGATGTTGGATTTTCCGATTAATGATGATATGAGCTTCTTAGGAGAGAGATAGTGGTTATCCTTATATTACTTCTTCTCCAAGAGATTGTTGATCTGATTTAGTAGTTAATTTTAGTACGTAGCTTGGGTTGCAAACTTGCAAGTAAGGGTTTAGTTTCAGTGACACCGTTGAGACCAATATGCTATTGGCCAATTAAATATTATGTAATATGCTAATTTCTCGTTTACTGATTGAATACTCTCCCTTCTGGACATTTTTCAGGCTTGTAACT
The DNA here is from genome assembly GCA_036873135.1 of Clarkia xantiana subsp. parviflora. Classification (NCBI taxonomy): domain Eukaryota; kingdom Viridiplantae; phylum Streptophyta; class Magnoliopsida; order Myrtales; family Onagraceae; genus Clarkia; species Clarkia xantiana. Next base: position 7,863,501 of record JAPTYO010000012.1, on the reverse strand, counting down.
TGTGTGAACCAAGATATTATAGAGAACATCCATCAAATATAAGGCTTTTCTAAGCTCATTACAAACTTAACTTTCTATCCAACCCAAACAACACTAATCCAAAATATTCAACATATCTTTAGAACATCTACACAGAACAGCATAGCATTAGCAGATACAAAAACAAAGATTTACATTTAAGAAGTTGTAACATTTAGATGCAACCGAGGCACTTTTTCGGGATGATTCCCGTGGCGCGGTACTTGGCAGCTGTTTCCTCGGCTTTGAGGAGTTCTTCACCGCGTTGTGCTTCAATCATCGCCCTCTTCTCCTCTGCTTGCTTGTGAATCAAGGCAACCTTGTTCTTCATTTTCTCGGCATAGCATGCTTTCTTCTTTTCTAATTCTTCCTGCAAAACAACAATATTTTTCATTCGCCATTCACAATACAATGAAATTACATACACGGATTGTAACCCGAATCCCTTTTTTTTTTTTTTTAAATGAAGAAAGAATTTACCTCTATTTTTTTTAGTTGAGCTTCTTTGGAAGCCTTCTTGCTGTTCTCCCATGCAGTAACTAGAGCTAGGTTCTTCTGGGCTCTGCTCAAAGAAACATTACATCAAATTTGGATCATACCAGTAATCAGATGTCCAATTATCATCACGATAGACAAATTTGAAACTCGTTAGTATTCAACTTACTTGTTCTCGGCTTTCGCCTTTTCACTCTCTTCCCATGCCTTGAGAAAAGAGGCCTTCTTCTCCTTTTCGAGATCTGCAAGTGCGACATCTGGAAGCAAAAGCATTGGGGAAGTTCAGTTCACAATAACATTAACAGAATTGAGGAAATTCTCATGGTATAATCCGGATTTAGCTTCAGAATTCTACCTCTATCGTGTGACGGTTTCTTCTCTATTATTTCTGGAGTCTCTGTTGGTAGCACAAAACAAATTGCAGTTCAGACATCGTTTTTGCACAACAGAATGCAAAAAAAAAAAAAAAAAAACAGATGATCATGAATTCATGGATGTTTATGCATCAAAGGATCAAGAACCCTACATGTAGGAAGCCTTCTACAGAACCCCTAGGAGGAGAACAAATACTGTAACCTTTCTACTATTCATAATCAACAGCTAAATTTGGCAAGAAACCTCAACTGATTAAGAAAATTACAATAAAAAAAAAGTTAAAGAAACTTAAAACAGTCTCAACTAGATTATGTTTTTAATTGGTATGTCAAAATTTAAAGGTTAATAACCTATGAAAGGTTTGAAGTTTGACATATGTTAACCGGAGAAGTCAGAAGTTTCAAATATTAATATAAGATTCAAATATTAATATAAGAAGTCTGAAGTTTCAACTTTGTTAATATAAAAGGTCTCCGTTAATTTTTTCCGTTAAAACTGACGGAAGTTGGTCACGTGCTTGGCATGTGACCGAAAATAAAATTAAATTCTAAAAATATCATTCTATCAAAGTGCATCCCTCAGATGCTTGAAATGAAAAGACGAAAATACCCCCCTCACATACTTGAAATGAAAAGATTAAAATGCCCCAATCGTGGTCGACCACTACCCGCGGTCGCCGACGACCACCACCCAAGGCCGACGACCACCAATCGGGCCGGCCCCAATTGGTGGTGGCCGCCACCCCAATCGAGGCCAGCAGCCCCAATTGGGGTTGCTGGCCACGATTCGGGCCAAATAGAGCTCCGACCGAGCCCTCTATGGCTCAATCAGAGCCATGGGCCCCGACTGGAGCCCCCGGCCCTGAATGAGCCACAAAGGGCTCCGTGTGGCTCGAATCGTGGCCAGCAACCCTAATTGGGACTGGCCACCACGATTGGTGGTCGTTCTCGGCCTTGGGTGGTGATCGGCAGCCTCGGGTGGTGGCCAGTGGACTTGTGCTGTGACGGAGAAAACAATAGGGATTCAATTGTAAAAACTAAAACTTATGAATATAAATTTGAAGACTAAATTGAACAAAATAAAAAATGGAGACTCAATTCTTAATTTGATTATAGGGTAATTTTTTCATTTAATATTTACTCAAATAATGTATTAAATAAAACAAAATATTAAAAGGGGCAAAAGTGTTATTCAGACTATTATATTAAATTTAACCCTAAAAATTCAACAAAGTTGAAATTTCAGACATTCCATAGTAACTTTTGAAACTTCAGAGTTCGGACCTTTCAGAGGCAAACATAAGACATTTCATAGATTATTAACCTAAATTTAAAATATATTTAATATTTGGTATTACAACTATTAAAGTAGTTGATTTTCATTTTTACTCTTAAAATCAATAAATATGATACTTAGAAAAAAAATAAAAAACAATTTTTTTAAACGGCAATCTTAATGTCAAATCAATAAATAAAATAAAAAAAATAACAAATTGAAAGTGTAAAATTGAAACACTGAATATCAATAATATTAGCTTAGAGCACCAATTAACAACATGATTTATAAAATAACATGATTTATAATTAAGGCTTATTTTAGATTCTAAAACCCCAAAAAGATACAAAATTTCTGTAAAAAATCACGAAGGATGGAAAAAAGAAATCACAGCAAAAAGAAAATACGATAAAAATGAAAAAACAAGGTAAATTTTAAGGTGGGGGGTTTACTTTCGATGGGGACGATAGCTTTGGTGTCGTCGGCGCACTTCTCCTCCGGCGCCGGAGCTTTGGGCTTCTCGTCGGAGACATCCTTCTTTGGTTCTTCCACCGCAGGCGTCGTCTCTGGCTCGACTTTCTTGGTTTCTTCCGCCATTTTGGGTGCTGCTCGTTTTCACTTTCAAAAAGGAGCTCAATAACAAGAAATGGCTCAGCAGAGCCAATTAATGATGTTAAGCTAAGGTATACAGTTGGTGGGTGGGCGTGGGCCGCATTATATATACAATTATCAGCAAGATTAGTGGGATGCATGTATGTTGTTGAGAATAATAATAATTATTATTTAAAAAATCCATTTCTAGTCTCTTCGATGATAACTTTAGCAGAAAAATAACGCTAAAGTTCCAGTTAAATTAGTCAAAGGTGATGATTTTATTGAATACAAAGTTAATTACTAAATTTCTAGTTAATGGGTAGTCGAATACATTGTCAAATTTTCTAATTGGAGTTTTTTTTTTAAAGTTTAAGTTTTATATATGTATAAATTATAGAATCTCATTCTAATTTTAAAAGAACTAGTCTCACCACGCGTCCAATACGTAAATGATTCTATAAAAAAAATATAATAAATTGTACTTATAGATAGCTAAATAAGCAACAAAAATATTAATTAACGATTTATTCCACTGCATAAACATCTTTTTTTTTTTTGTTTCCCGCGGGGTAGTCTTAGGGCCCTCAGCAGGAGGGCAATATCCGTAGCATGCTTGCTCCACACCTATACTAGTCCCCACTTGCAACGGGTCAGCCCGTAAGGGGTAAAGTGCTGGCTATGAACAATTTTTCATTCTCATAGTCATTAACGGGGATTGAACCCTGACCTCTGATTAAGGGATGAGGCGCTGAACCACCACACCATTACATAGTTAACATCAGTAGTGATCTAATAATAAACCCTTGAACTAAATGATAAGTGGTTCATTATTTTATGGTAATCTAAAATTATATTACTGAAGTTACAAAAGATGACAACTATTTACAAAACCGCATTATTTTAAATTAAATCAAATAAATAGTGAAAGAAGTTGATAAATAGCCGTTGGATGCTAGGAAGTAGCTAGATATCTTTATGATGGGACAGGACAGGAGATGACAGGAAGGAAAGGCGCGTGCTGTGGATGGCGCGTAAATTAAAGGAGGTGGGCCGACAGTGACGGGTAAAACGGGTAATGAGGCAGAGGAGGGGCAACCGTGTCGGTGTCGGCATGCATGAAACGACGACGTCGCCTTTGGTTTTGGTTTGGGAGCAGTGAAGTGAAAGCACACGGTATTTTCCGATGAGTCCAGATCCATCTGGGGGTGGGTTTGTCTTTACAAAGTGGACGGGTACCTTTCCATAATTAAAGATAAAACATTAGGTTTATTATGTGTATTAATGTATTAATTATCAAACTACTAGCTCATGTTTTAGTCGCAAACAAATTATTAGTTTATGTTCTCTTCAGATAAATATAACCAGCAGTTTCCTAAGTGAGTAAAATAACTAGCTATATTTACTTTTCCATTATTTTTTTTACGAAATCGGCACATACACGGTACGTGATTACTTAATAGTAGTTTCATTTGAAGATAGCTTCATTTTGTTATCCATATTAGTTTTTAAATATGAACTATTCCTTAAGAAGTATAAATATTGCAAAAGATTGGAGAAGTTGAAGAAAAGTCTTAATCATGTTTTATTCCAAAGGTTGGATCAGCAATATTAAAAGATGATGGCTGGGAGTATTTTGGTCATTTTGTATAGTGTTAAGAACTTATAAACTGTCCAAGTTTTGTCCAATGTTGAAATTTGGTATCTGAAGTTTAAAATGTTAAAATGGAGAGTCTCAGGTTTCATTTTTGTTGAAATTTGGTGTCCCGGCGTGATTACTTTAGAGAAGGTAGTCTCGATATTCAAATTCGAGCTCCCATGTACGCTCCCTTCTCGTCACCTTGCCGGGACCGTCACCTATGAAGCTGGCCACATCCGCGCAAGTAAATCCCGCTTTGTTGTCGCTGGAAATTGCTCCACACCACTTTGCTGGAAACCTTTTCTTTTGGATGTTCAATTTTTTGGGGGAAATTTGACGATTTTGTGAAAAGTAAAGAGTGATGGAATATGAGTGGGTTGTAAGCATATGGTGATGGGCGCCGTAAATGGAAGCCCATTATATGTATATGTTACCTAAGACGATTGGGTAAATGTCATATAAGGACATTGAGCCAGACCCAAATCTCAATTGACATGAGAGACCCAAAATTGGGCCTCCCTTATACACCATAGGAGCCGGCCGAACTATGTAGGGGAAAATGTAGGGGTTTTATTAGGGTTAATCGCAATTCCCTTAAAGTGATTATTTGAGAAAACCCTTCCCCCAAATACACCTACATCGGTTGACACCACCAAACACTAAGTGTGTGCCAATTTGCTTTCGAGCAAACACTCTGGAGATCCGCCCTTGTAAAGAATCGATCTGAGGCTTTGTTGTGGAGAATATACTGCGTAGGGCTTCCTTAACAAGAACCTCTACGAGTGCCGACCGGAGGATCATTAACTCCCTACTATAAGGATCTTGGTACTACGGACTACTGTTGAGGTATGTGTGAATCTTCCGCTGCGTAATTTCAGCATGTACCATGGTTTTAGTTTCTGTAATGATTACTCCCCGTAATCTAACAGTGGTAACAGAGCTTGTGTTAGGAGTTCATGATTTTGATAAATTGGTGTTCTTGAAATTTAGTATTTGGACCGAAATTTTAAATGAAAAAGTTTTAAAATTTTGAATTTTTGGGTTATAGGTGGTCCGAAATTTTCATGATGTTCTTAGGAAATTTGATGTTCATGATTTTCAAGAAAAATGTGATATTTATCAAAATCAAACATTGGATTGTAGATCTTATTAAAATTTGATCTTGAAATTTGACCACTTGTTCCCAATTATGTGTTTGTGCCGAAAACCCAATGAATTACAAGGTAAATTTTTTAATTTCTTGGTCACCAAGTAATAAAATTCGGCCAAACCTATCAAGAATATTTTTTTACCATATTTTAATTTTTATCTAGGTAACAATATATCTATTATTGGGAACATTGGGATAGATTCACATTAATATATAGACATATATACACTACAACAAATTTGTTCTATAGCTACGATTTCTATTGCGATGACATTGTATCATCGCTATAAATCGTGTCTATTGCGACGACTCCCACGTTTCGTCGCACACCGTGTAGAAAAGACGAAAACATCATCGCAATAGAAAATGTATTGCGGTGACGAAAAATCTATTGTGAGGACCGTGTACCATCGTAACATAATGCGTTTATTGTGAGGATGTGTAATATCCAATTGCAACGAATACTTCTTGCAATAGAATTTTCCCACCAAAATTTTGGCGCAAACATTTTCGGAAAATCAACTGCGACGCACGCAATCTATTACGATGACCGCATATCATCGCAATAGAATAAATTTATTGCTAGGATGTGGAATATCCAATTGCGACGATCGATTCTCGAAGTAACAATTTCTAAAAAAAACTGTCAAATATCTATAAGAAAAAAAATATGACGATGCCAAATCTATAGCAAGGATCATATTCTGTTGCAATAGAATGGATTTATTGCGATAATGTGTAATATCCAATTGTGACAAATTATTCTCCCAATGCAAATTTCTCACCAAAAGTTTAGCGTAATTTTTTAGGGAAACTAATTGCGACGACACGTAATCTATTGCGATGACACATTTCATCTCAATATAATACGTTTATTGCTACGATAAGGAATATCCAATTGCGACGATTGGTTCTTGTAATAATAAATTCCGCAAAAAGAAAAATGGAGTAAATTCTACGTGAAACCAATTAAGACGACACGTAATCTATTCTGATAACCACATATCCTCCAAGTATAATGGATTTATTGTGATGACGTAGTATTTCCATTTGCAGCGACCGTTTTTCATAATTAATTATAATATATCTATTTCTAAAATTTCGTAATTTTTTTTCGAAATTAGTTAAAGTTGGTTACTTTTGCATAAAAAAATTCAAATAAATCTAAAACTTCTAAACTTTAAACCTTAAATATCTATTGCCTTAAATACTTATAAACCTTAAACTCTAAACCTTAATACCTTAAACTTTAATACACGGAATTTTAAAACCTTAATATCATAAACCATAAACCTAAAAACGTTAAAATCTAAATGAACCTCAAATCTTAAACTCAAAATATTAATACTCAAAACCTTAAACCCTAAATGTTAAAACCTTGATCTTTAAACCATGAACCCAAAACCTTGAAACATTAAATTTTAAACTCTAAATTTGATACGTTAATACTCAAAGTCTTAAATTGTAAACCTTAAAATGTTAATACCCTACACCTTAAACTCTAAAGCTTAAACCATAAACTTTAAAAATTTAATACTATATATATACTCTAAGTATTAAAATCTTAAACTCTAAATCTTAATACAATATATCTTAAACTCTAAACCTTGAAATCTTAAATCTTAAACCCTAAACTCTGAAATAGACTTTCAGTAATAAAATCTAACCGTAAACTTTGGAAAAATAAATAAATCAAACTATGTTTTTTTTATTAATTTGGAATGTTTATATTAAATAGGGTTTATAGGTCTTTTGGTACCCTATGTTTGTCCACTTTTGGCTTTTGGTTCCACATCTTTGGTTTTGCCTATTTTTCGTACTATACGTTTGCCAATTGTATATTTTTTGTCCGACCGTTAGTTGACCGTTAGAGTTGACCGTTAGAGTTGACCGTTAAATAGTCACGTGACTTGCACATGCCTAGCCCCAAATTTTGATTTTGTTCAGTTTAGTCCTCAACTTTTTTGTCCTAACTTTTTATTTTTTTTAATTTGGCCCTTAAACATTTTCAACCGCACCCTAGGACTAAATTGACCTAGCCATGGTCTAACCCATGCCTAGATCGGACCATGGCTAGGGTCACCGGACCCGGGTGACCCTAACCATGGTCCGACCTAATCATGGGTCGGACCATGGCTATGTCAATTTAACATTAGGGTTCAATTGGGTCAACTGAACCAAATTGCTAAATTGACCTTGCCATGGTCCGACCCATGGCTAGGTCGGACCATGGTTAGGGTAACCCGGGTCCGGCGACCCTAGCCATGGTTCTACTAGCCATGGGTCGGACCATGGCTAGGTCAATTTCCTAGGGTGCGGTTGAAAATGTTTAAGGGCTAAATGCAATAATAAAAAGTTAGGAGAAAAAATTTGAGGACTAAATTGAACAAAATCAAAATTTGGGGCTAGGCATGTGCAAGTCACGTGACTATTTAACTGTCAACTCTAACGGTCAACTAACGGTCGGACCAAAAGTATACAATTGGCAAACGTATGGTACCAAAAATAGGCAAAACCAAACATGTAGTACCAAATGCCAAAAGTGGGCAAACATAGAGTACCAAAAGACCTATAAACCCTATTAAATATTCAAAGTTATTTTGAATTAGTCGAAATTGGTCAATTTAATGAACTTAAACACATGCGGTAATTTTATGTGTTTAAATTTAAATAGAATAAGTACGATTCATATAATTTAAATACCCGAAATTTAGTAAATATATATTATCTCCTTAAACACTAAACTTAAATATTTAAACCTAAACACTTATACATCAAACCTTAAAATTCTAAATCTTAAAACCTTAACCTTATATTCCCTTAAATTTAAATCTAATTTATTATATAATAAAAATAGTTACAAAGTGTATAAAAATTAGATTCAACAACAATAATAATAATAATAATACTTTCACCAAAGTAAATAAAAAATCCAAATTTAATAATATTGTACTACAATAAAATTGTCATTGCAATATACTATTAGTCTTGCAATTGTGGTATTTAATTATTTACTAAAAATACATATTTTATTAATACTTTCTTTTTTTTGGCCAGTAATTAATTACTTTCTTAATTATAATATATTTATTTATCATACCCGAAATTTTAGCAAAAAATTAATTGTAAATACATATTATTTCCTATACCTGCTTCGTTATTCCTTAGTCTTTTTTTGTTTTTTTTTGCCAAATTATTCCTTATAGTCTAAGGAAAATTTATGAAACTGCCCCCCTGCGATGTTCGAATTCGAAAAATGCCCCTCGGAATGGGGCATTTATGAAAATGCCCCGTCCCGCTGATAATATCAGCGGGACGGTCAGCGGGACATGACCTGTCCCGCTGACAGCCACGCGGGATGATCTGTCATCCCGCGTGGCTCTTGTCCAGCTGGTAATACCAGCGGGACGGGAACCCGACAAAACGGGTTCCCCTAGGCGCAGGCATGCGCGCCTGCGCCTAGGGGAACCCGTTTTGTCGGGTTCCCCGTCCCGCTGGTATTACCAGCGGGACAGACTGGTCCTTTTGACCAGCTGCTGGTCATTTTGACCGGCTGCCGGTCAAACCGGACCAGCTGCCGGTCAAAACCGGACCAGCAGCTGGTCAAAACCGGACCAGCAGCTGGTCCGATTTTTTGAACCCTTAGCCTATATATTTGTACTCCCTTCTACAATCTTAAAATTTATATTTCCTTTGTATTGTTTCTTCTTGTTTCAAACTAAGGTAAAGTAATGTAAGCTTATAAAATTTAGATTTTTTATAGTTAATATATGTTGTTATAATGCTACAATATATGCTTTTTGGATTTTCAGGAATGCCAACTCATTTGAGTACGTTGTGACATAACAGAAGTTGTATATCAAAAGAGAGGTAACATACTGCTATTTTTTTTACTAAGCATTCTGATTATAATGATATGTATAGTACAACTATTATGTAAGATATAAAAATAAGAGATTATGATAATTATTTTTGTGCTGAACTAGTGTAGAAATTATAATGTAATTAAGAAAACGTAATTTTGCATGATTTTTGTTTAAATTTTGAAAATCAGGATTTTCACATATATAGATTATAATGATGTATATATTACAGCTATTATGTGAAATAAAAAAAATAACAGGATATGATGACATTTTTATTGTGATGAAATAATGTAGAAATTATAATGTAAGTAACAAAAATTAATTTTTGTTTATTTGTTTTGTATTCTGAAAATTAGAATTTTCACGTATATAGTATGTGAATAAAAAAATGATATATATAGTACAACTATTATGTTTAAAAAAATATGATAATTTTTGTTTGTACTGAAATAAAGTAGAAATTTTAATTTATTTAACAAAAACAAATTTTGTAAATTAAATTATATTAAAAATCTGTAAAAAAAAATCAATACTTTTTGAGTAGATTAGTAAGAATTATTAGTTATTAGGGAAGTCCAATTTCGCAAATGGATCTGAATTTGAAGTGCGGTAGAATTTATACGAGCTTGTCAAAGTTTAAAAAAAAATTAAAAATTAACGTTTGAACTTTGATCTAGGACAACAGTTTATTTACAACTACAAATGCAATGAAACTCGAGATTTATTGAATTTTTTTATAATTAACGGTACGTTAAATCTTCAAATTTATTTTAAAAATTCGAAACTTAGGGTTTTCAGCATCGAACAGTGTTCAACCCCCCTAAAACGCAGTGTTCGGGCCAAATCTCAATTTTTTAGAAACATTTAGTAAAATTAGTACGAATTATTAGTTATAAGGGTAGTCCAATTCCGCAAACGGATACGGATTTGGAGTGCGGTAGAATTTATACAAGTTTGTCAAAGTTTAAAAAATAAAAAAAGAACAACAAATTAACATTTGAACTTTGAATTTAGAGTGCCGTAGAATTTATACGAGCTTGTCAAAGTTTAAAAAAAAACACAAATTAACGTCTGAAATTTGATTTAGGACTACCGTTTATTTACAACTACAAATGCAATGAAACTCGAGAATTATTGAATTTATTATACAATTAACAGTATGTAAATTTTTCAATTTTTTTTTAAGAATTTCAAAATTTAGGTTTCCAGCACCGAACGGTGTTCATCCCCCCTAAAATGCATTGTTCGAGCCAAATGTCGAATTTTTAGAAAAATTTGAAAAAATTAGTACAAATTATTAGTTATTAGGGAAGTCCAATTCTGCAAACGGATCTGAATTTAGAGTGCCATAGAATTTATACGAGCTTGTCAAAGTTTAAAAAAAAACACAAATTAACGTCTGAAATTTGATTTAGGACTACCGTTTATTTACAACTACAAATGCAATGAAACTCGAGAATTATTGAATTTATTATACAATTAACAGTATGTAAATTTTTCAAAATTTTTTTAAGAATTTCAAAATTTAGGTTTTCAGCACCGAACGGTGTTCGACCCCCTTAAAACGCAGTGTTCGAGCCAAATGTCGAATTTTTAGAAAAATTTGAAAAAATTAGTACAAATTATTAGTTATTAGGGAAGTCGAATTCTGCAAACGGATCTGAATTTAGAGTGCCGTAGAATTTATACGAGCTTGTCAAAGTTTAAAAAAAAACACAAATTAACGTCTGAAATTTGATTTAGGACTACCGTTTATTTACAACTACAAATGCAATGAAACTCGAGAATTATTGAATTTATTATACAATTAACAGTATGTAAATTTTTCAAATTTTTTTTAAGAATTTCAAAATTTAGGTTTTCAGCACCGAACGGTGTTCGACCCCCTTAAAACGCAGTGTTCGAGCCAAATGTCGAATTTTTAGAAAAATTTGAAAAAATTAGTACAAATTATTAGTTATTAGGGAAGTCGAATTCTGCAAACGGATCTGAATTTAGAGTGCCGTAGAATTTATACGAGCTTGTCAAAGTTTTAAAAAAAAAACACAAATTAACGTCTGAAATTTGATTTAGGACTACCGTTTATTTACAACTACAAATGCAATGAAACTCGAGAATTATTGAATTTATTATACAATTAACAGTATGTAAATTTTTCAAATTTTTTTTAAGAATTTCAAAATTTAGGTTTTCAGCACCGAACGGTGTTCGACCCCCTTAAAACGCAGTGTTCGAGCCAAATGTCGAATTTTTAGAAAAATTTGAAAAAAATAGTACAAATTATTAGTTATTAGGGAAGTCCAATTCTGCAAACGGATCTGAATTTAGAGTGCCGTAGAATTTATACGAGCTTGTCAAAGTTTAAAAAAAAAACACAAATTAACGTCTGAAATTTGATTTAGGACTACCGCTTATTTACAACTCCAAATGCAATGAAACTCGAGAATTATTGAATTTATTATTCAATTAACAGTATGTAAATTTTTCAATTTTTTTTGAGAATTTCAAAATTTAGGGTTTTCCGCACCGAAGGGTGTTCGACCCCCTTAAAACGCAGTGTTCGAGCCAAATATCGAATTTTTAGAAAAATTTGAAAAAATTAGTACAAATTATTAGTTATTAGGGAAGTCCAATTCTGCAAACGGATCTGAATTTAGAGTGCCGTAGAATTTATACGAGCTTGTCAAAGTTTAAAAAAAACACAAATTAACGTCTGAAATTTGATTTAGGACTACCTCTTATTTACAACTCCAAATGCAATGAAACTCGAGAATTATTGAATTTATTATTCAATTAACAGTATGTAAATTTTTCAATTTTTTTGAGAATTTCAAAATTTAGGGTTTTCCGCACCGAAGGGTGTTCGACCCCCTTAAAACGCAGTGTTCGAGCCAATACAGATCGTTCCTGGAAAGTTGTGGTGAATTTAGTACGTGGTCTCTATCGCATGACGAGGGTTGGAGGTACGGGAACATGACAACGAATCAGTCTGAGTGCTTCAACAATGTGTTGAAGAATGCAAGGTCCTTACCTATCACTGCGATCCTTATAATGTCATTCGAACGAATGAATACCTATTGGGTGGACCGGACGAAGAAAGTGAACACGCAAATTTCTCAAGGACATTTCTATCTTGAGAATGTTAGACTTTTTCTAGAAAAAGCTGAGGAGGCGTCCAGGAATTTCACTGCTAAGACATATCACCAAGGCGTAGAGTACCAAGTTTCTGCTCAAGGTTGTGAAGCTAAGGTTGTAAACATAACGACAAAACAATGTACCTGCGGAGAGTGGAAGTTGTATCGCCGACCGTGCAGACACGCCGTGTGCGCTTACCGAGCGGCGAATACAAGTTACTACGACGGTGTTAATGGTCATTTCAGGATAGCAAACTATAAGCTCACGTATTCTTATCCATTTCACCCACTCCCTGACATAGATGAATGGCCGCCCTGGACGGGGCCCACCGTTGTTGTTGATCCAGCCATGATGGTCTCTCGGAAGGGACGTAAAAATAAAAGGTTGACAAACGAGATGGATGAGCGCGAACCCGGCAAGAAGAGAAAGTGCAGTATCTGTAAAACTGAAGGACACAATAGGAGAAATTGTCCACTGCGGGTAGTCGAACCACCGCCTGATGATGATGTATGAAGCTAGTGTTGTAATGTTATCATTTGTATTTCTCTATTTTAAATGTAACTTTAAATCTTGGTATTGTAATGAACTTGTTTTAAAATTCTGAATTTTATATGTTGCTAATTTGTGTTATTTTTGCAATGTGTTTGACTATTACTTTAATAAAATCTTATAATATTTCATACGGTCAGAAAAATTGTTTTTCCTATGTTATATATTTATGCTAATATATTTTTATGACAAATTTTGTATGGTCACATAATATAGATAATAAGTGATAAATCTTAGTTCATTACTTAGCTAATCTAACCATGAACTAACTAGTAACTACATTAATTTTTGGTCAGTAGAAAATATAATATTATCACAAAACGTCTATCGCAAAAAAAAAAAAAAAAGCATTCTTGTGTTTCAATCATCCAAAAAGATATATCAATATAACATTACAATAACGTTTAGTTCCCCCCACCGGGAGGTGGTTGATACCCAATATACGGGTTGTAATAGCCGTAATAAGAAGGTGGGAACTACCCAGACGGTGCTTGGAGAGGCCCAGGCTGTGAAGAACTAGACCCACACAGTGGTGGATAAGGACCGACTGGTGTTGGATAAGGCCCAGCTGGTGGTGGATAAGGCCCAGGAAATGGGCCGGGCCTTGCAGACTGTGACATGGCGACCCTATCCTGTACAAATCCTGGTTGTGAAAACTGAGTAGCCATTGGAGGTTGGGAATCAGGTATATCCATTTCTTGAGCGTCTTCACGTTCCTCCTCGATGCTACAGTCAGACATCTCTCCATCTTCAAGTATATTGAGCATGTCATGTTGCCCAGAAACAGTCAAGCAATGAGTTGTGATGTCCATCATTTTTTTGTAACGTTCCTTAGGAGGGCCATTGTCATGCATCAATTTTCTTATCTGTTTATACATGAGACTGTAGCCACGCGCCTGTTCAACAATTCACGTAATAGTGGTTATTCGAATGACTTAATTGTAGACTTATAAAGATATATTTCACTTGTCTTACCATGTAGCTTATCATGTCACCGTGTTGACCGAGATACCCCTGCGAAGGGCGAACATGCAATGGTCGTTGTTCTTCAACTTCTTCAGCTTCAACTTCAACTTCTTGTTGATCTTTAGCTAAATAAGTTGTAATACGACAATACCACTTGAAATATTCTTTCGACCTCACACATTCGGGCTCAGGGATAGGATACATATCAAGATCATTGCGGTTGTTCCACAACAATATGTACTCCTCAAGGGTAACATGCCACGGTGTTGCCGGTGACTTCTGCCATTGGGCACACGAGTGGAGGTTATCCCATAATTGTCGATCAGGGAACACCTCGGGGATATAAAATCCAAAGCCTAACTGCTTATACACTCGTTGTGGCAGTTGATATTCAACAGAGTTAAAGTGGATCAGAGGTAGTTGTAAGTATGCCAATTCCCAACCTTCTCTGGCAATTTGTGGCATTATTGATGCAACTTCCGCGGTCCATGGGTTCCAAGTAACCTGTGTTATAACAATATTAGAGTCAACATATTAACTATAAATATAATATGCCATTCTAATGATCGATTATTTAAGTTTAATACCGCAGAGTTCTTCAATATCTTAAGTTCATCTCGGTAAAACCACCTAGTACGAGATTGGACAGTTTTCTTTGAACTCTTTTTCTCTCTCCACCAACAACCGACAGCACGACCAGCCTCAACATGACCAAAGCACGTGGGTCTACCAAGCGCGAGATACGTCCAACACCACACCTATATATGAGATAAATGCCATTACATAATATAAGTAATTAATAATATTAATAATGCATTTTCAATACCTGTACTAGCACACCACAACCGCCGATGTTGGTCGCTGACTTTTTACAAGTCCACTTGCACAATCCCCTGTACAAGTGGCTCAATACAGCAGAACCCCAACTGTATAGACTGCACACGTCCAGATCTTCGATAAAATATAAATATTGCAGTGGCACCAACGATCCGTTGGAGTCTGCGAATAAAACTGTCCCTAAGAGACACAATATATACGCTCTTGCTCTCTTTTCTGCTTCTTCATCATCGTCTGTTTCGAACTGAGGATGGTTTTTTTCTTTCAAGAAAGTGTTCTTCAACCAGCTGCACTTGAGATCACACGTCCCTTTGATTAATTCGTTGGCAGGCGGTTGTTCACCAAACAAACGCTGGAAAACAGATAGAGTGTGATTTTTCATAAATCCCGCAACTGAAACTTCGGGATCTAATACAATTCCATCTCTGTAATGGTCTGATATCGGCGGACCATCTATCCTTAACCCCAAGATCATCGCCACATCCTTCAGAGTAATCGTCATTTCACCTGTAGGAAGATGAAAACTGTGGGTTTCTGGTCGCCACCTCTCCGCTAAAGCATGCATCATTCCAACATCTACCTCAATACGAGATGTCAATCCTGCATCAAGAAAGCCCGCCCGGTTGACGAACCTCGCAGTTCGTTCGTCTATCTCCCACAATTTTGCACATCTAAAGTGTGACTCGGGCCACGGAGTCTCGATCTATCAACATGAAACTATTCGTTATTAGTTAAAAATAATTAATTCGTCAATTTTATTTTCGAAGTTTTTTCAATGTAAAAATATTTCTTCAATAATGTCCAATATCTATTTTTCATAATTCTAATTTCTCTATTTAAAATCAACATTTAAAAATACTATCAAATTTCATAAATACTTTTAATATATTATAACACTCTAATTTATGTTTTTATATTCAAAATGTAAAAAAAAAAAAAAAAAGTCTAATCTAATCTCTATTTTTAAATTTTGTTTTTAATTTTATTTGATAGTTTAGTTTTTTTTTTCCTACAGAACTCGTAGAAACCCTATTTGAAAGCTATAAATTCGACATTTTAAATAAAAAACTTTCAAAATTTTTGTAAATTATGTCAACACTTAATAGCACAGTAATATCTATTTTTAAGTAGAAATTTAAAAAAATAACCATTTAATCTCTATTTTTCAATAATGTTATTTTTAATTTGAATTTTTTTTTACTATTTCTAGAATAATTTGAACATTTGAAAACCCAATAATTTTAAATTTTTTCTCGTATTTAATAAGAAACCATGAAAATTCGTAATTAATTTCAAAATTTAATAGCACCATAATTTCTATTTTTATTTTATTTTTTAATATAGAGATTAAAAAAAAATCTAATCTATATTTTTCAGTTTGCTTTTTTTAATTTGAATTTTTTTTAACTTCTAATATAATTTCGAAATTGGAAAACCAAATATTTTTATTTTGTATTTAAATAAGAAATTAAAAAAACTATTAAATTTCGTAATTACGGTTAACATTTAATAACACACTAATCGGAACCGTAAGACAATAATGAACATTTTTTTTTTTCAATTTGGAAATTGTTTTTACATAAATTAACAATAATTTCAAACTATCTAAAATCGCTGATTTGTTATTTAAATTTCTAATTAAAATTTTAATTAATAGTCTAAAATTTCAAAAATAATTTTCTACATTTTAAAGCACATTAATTTTAATTTATGATTTCTAATTTTAAATTGGACATTTATAAAGAAATTGTCAAATTTCAAAATTTAAAAACAAAACTCAGTAATTTCTTCCTTTTAAATTTCGATTTTCAATTTTTTTTTTTCAAAATTATAAAAATACTTTTATTTCGAAAAAAAAAACATCTACTTTCGTATCAATAACATATTTATTTGGCATTGTACTCTATTTACGCAATCTAATTTAATCTATGTATCAATATAAACATTTATATTTATAGAGAAAATAGAAAATTTACCGTGTCCGTGTGGACAAAACTAGCCCTGTGTACGTTATTCATGTAGAGCACGGTATTATCTCCTAGTTCATTGCCAAAACTCATCCTTCTTCTTGAACCGGAAGAACTGCCTTCACCATGGTAAGCCATTCCCCTTGAAAATTTAAGATTGAAAATATAACTCCTTTTATAAGTAAAATGATGAGAGAATTATATTTTTACTAAGGCATAGAATTGGGGTTCTTATAGAAAATAGGAGGAGAAGGGAAGAAGATGGGAAGGTGGAAAAAATTAGGGTTAGGGGTTTAGTGGGGGGAGGGGCGGCTGGTTTCTTCTGATGAAACCAGCCGTCCTGTCCCGCTGGTATTACCAGCGGGACGGGGAACCCGACAAAACGGGTTCCCCTAGGCGCAGGCATGCGCGCCTAGGGGAACCCGTTTTGTCGGGTTCCCGTCCCGCTGGTATTACCAGCGGGACAAGAGCCACGCGGGATGACAGATCATCCCGCGTGGCTGTCAGCGGGACAGGTCATGTCCCGCTGACCGTCCCGCTGATATTATCAGCGGGACGCGGCATTTTCATAAATGCCCAATTCCGAGGGGCATTTTTCGAATTCGAACATCGCAGGGGGGCAGTTTCATAAATTTTCCGTCTAAAGTGAGCACTAAGTCATCTTCAATTCGTTCTAGTCTACAGAGAGCCATCTGCGTCGGTCGTCGTTTTCCGCCATCCTCTCCGACCGTCCTGCGCTGCCATACTGCCGTCCCGTTGGTGGAGCTCGCCTGGTCAATCCCCGTCTCGCTAGTGCGCCCGCGAGCCTCGTTCCCCACCATATATATACAGAGACTTCGTCGTCTCGTCATCCCTCTGTAGCTGCCTGATCACCGCTTGGTTGTCGATTTGTGTAGGTTGTTCTTCTGTTGCATAAAAGTATGAGTTTTCTGTAAAAGTTTAATTTTGGGTTAACTTTTGGTCCATGATGTTTGACAACTTTTGGGTTTTGATCAATGATGTTTTTTTTTTTACCTAGTTTTGGTACCATATGTTTGCAGATTTTTTCTAGTTTTGGTCTAACCGTTACATTCCGTCCATTTTTTGACATGTTCAAGTCACGTGATCCACTCTAAACTTTAAATTTAGTATCTCTAATACTTTCTTAACCTTTTTTTATTCAATTTAGTCCCGAAGTTTCAAATTTGACCCCAATTGGACAATAGGGGTCCAATTGAATTTTTGAAACTTCGGGACTAAATTGAACGGAAAAAAGGTTAGGAAAGTATTAGAGAGACTAAATTGAACAAAATTGAAAGTTTATGGTGGATCACGTGACTTGTACATGCCAAAAAATAGACGGAATGTAACGGTCGGACCAAAACTATAAAAAATCTGCAAACATATGGTACCAAAACTAGGAAAAAAAACATCATGGACCAAAACCCAAAAGTTGTCAAACATCATGGACCAAAAGAACTGTTTGAAAAACATAAAAATAAAAATGGAAATAAAAAATAATTAATTAATGAAATGATAAAAAAAAAAATACACATTAAAAAATAATCAAACAAACATTTTTTTGTAGCTTTTAATTTTTTAAAAATATATGAAATTAAAGGATACAATTTACATATAAAAATAAATAAGTTTTTAAACAACTTTATATTGGCAAGAAAAACAACATATAACGATATAAAAACTATTCATCTAGAGTATGAAAAAAAAATATACAAACTGAATTCATTCTTAAATTTATTCTATTGATTTTTCAAATTTAAATTAGTTTTTCTTGTTTTTTTCAGTCACTAATTTTATAAATTTAACATGTTTTACTTAGGGTTTATGTATGCTTTCATTTTTATATTTTCACACTTAAAAAAATCACGAGTATTTAGTTTCTTTACATTTTATATCACAATTTTTTTTAATAATTTATATCATTTAGCATAATTTATTTTCACGGTTTTTTCACAATTAATTATTTATTATTTTTTAGTTTTTAACATTTACATATAATTACCTTATTTTTTCAACTTTTCTAACATATTTCTTGTATTATTTCGGTTTAGGGTCAATTGTAACAAAATATAAACTTTGGGATGTAAAGTAAAAAATATATCTAATTAAAAAAAACTATTTTGGGAATTAGTTTCGAAAGAAGCCTAGTTTGGGAATAAGTTTGGCAAACAAATCTATTCTGGGAATTCAATCCTAGTTTGTCCGGCCTACTAAAAAAATATTACTATCCTAAGGAATATTTGAAGATTAATATTCTAAGGATTTGGAGAGTCGTTGATTAATATACTAAGGATGTTTAGTTGATTAATTAGGCCAATTTTAGATTAAAGTCCCATAAAAAGTATTTCTATTTGTAGATCTACTGATTGTAGCTTGCTACTTTGCTGCAAATTTAGCGTTGTTTCGTTATTATCTAGCTATTTTAATAGATAATTTCGTGTTTTCAATAACTAAACATTAATATTTATTTTTTGTTGTTTTTTTTTATATGCCTAATTGAATCATTTCAGATGTGTCTTTTTCAGATTACGCAGTCGTAACAACCCCATTATATCCCACAGTTGATGATAACCTTTACACAAAAAAAAACACAGATAAAACACGACATGTTAGGGTGTAAAAACTGTGTGGCTTTGCTCTACAAGGTAGGTTCCACTAACAGGCTTCCGACACGGTGGTTTCCTCACCCCATCATAGGGATTATAGGACCTTCACGAGCGGTTGAGTTTGTTAGGTTCTAAGCTCTCGGTCAACGGGTCGTCGATCTAAAGCTTATTCCTCACTGGTGAACTGACGGATTTAGTACTCTCGGGGCTAGTCGTTCTGATGCAAGTCCTTCTGTTCTCTTTGTCTCCTTCTTCTCGGGGTCCTGCACAAAGGGCAGTATCAATCACGGAGAGGGGGGGGGGGTGGTGCTTGATTAACCTTCTCCGATGCCTAAGTCAGTACGTCCCTTTTTAGAGAGATAAAGTCTAAAGTCTAGAGAGAAGCTAGAGCTAAAATTGCATAAGTAGCCAAGATGATCAAATGAATGGTGGAAGGGTTGTATTTATAGGCAACGGTGTCATTAAGGTGACTTAATGACATCGTTAACCTTTAAACACAATTAATTAGTCCTTGATCACATAATTAAAACCTTGAAACATGGAGAGGTTGGCGGAAATAATCTAAGTGCGGGAGTCGGGAAACGGTGCCAGGGCCCTTGGGGGCGGAGAGAAAATCCGACCCCCAAGGGTAGGGGTTGGGTGTGGCCACCCAACCCCTCCCTAGGGGAGATGGGTTGGCCAACCCGATCTCACCTAGGTGAGTTCGACGCGTGGCCCGGACGAGTATTTTTGCCTCGTCCGGACCGTTGGTGTTTCGGCGGGGTGTTCGGGTCAAAGTTTCGATTTACAATCATTAACGGGGTGATAAAAATAAAACGATTCGGAAGTCAACGGGTTCAAATTGGGCGTATATCCCGAGTCAACCAATGGCCTGACCCTTGATTGACTCTATTTTAGGATGGTATGACACGCGCAATTTGAAGCCGGAATTTTACCTTATGCCGGAATCCTTACTTACCCACGGGTGTGTGTCTCTGACTCTGCCCCCTGTCTTATAAGATAGAGAAATTGTAAATGTCAGAATAGCACGGACACGTGTCCAAGCACGTGTCCGTCTGAGATGGAAATAATAAATCCAATACTGTCACGAGCTTATACTCGGAAGATATACATATGCATAGGGATGCAATATGAATATGGTTAAGTGAGTCTATGCTTCAATTTCATGACGGGGTAAGCCTATGTGGGGAAAAATTTCAATTTTGGTCCAAAAATCTTTCCAAGTATGGGATACTAGAAAATATGCTCATAGGATGCTAACTAGGGTGGGTGTGAGTTTAACCGTGGTTAATAGGAACTAGGGGTATCAGTTTTTAAATCTGACCTTTAAATTTTTCCCTTTCTAGAGATTAACGGTGTTGATTTAGCGGCTTTGGAAAAAACCCTATTCCATTTTACTATAAAAAGGGATAAGTGATTACCTCATTCTCGTTGTCCTTTTCTCTTTTTTCCTTTTGGCGGTAGGATTCTCAGTTGGATTCATTCATCGGGACGCGTGTCGCATTGAGGTACGTGCCTTTTCCTTTGTGTAAGCGTTGCTTTTGGGAGACGTGATCCTGCTTCCCCCTTGATTGTTTCTTTTCTTGTCTTGTTTCTTGATTTGTGGGTCTTCATGGTGATATGGTCCTGTTTGGTTCATCCTCTTGCCCTCGTGTCTCTGCTTACTAGCATGTGGGGTCTTCTTATAATGGGGTTATGACTATTTCTCTTTACCCCCTGCCTCTGCTCATTGGCCCGTGGGGTCTCTCTATAGTGGGGTTATAACTACCTCCCCTTGCCCCCTGCCTCTGCTCATTGGCCTGTGGGGTCTTCTTATAATGGGGTTATAACTATCTCCCCTTGCCCCCCCGCCTCTTATCATTGGCCTGTGGGGTCTTCCTATATCATCTTTCTATTCTTACCTTTTGACTTTGTATTCGTCGTTTTAGGAAAATGAGTTTCATCTCGTCTCTACGATCCCTTTCCTGTTTTACTTGGGTTAAGTTTGCGTGTTTTCGATCAGCAGATCTCCCCGGTGTTTGATGAGGAGTAAGAGGCCAGTACGGGTGGGAGTAGTTAGCTCCGGGACCGGACCCTCGATTGCAAAAAGATCGGTTTGTTGTGGTGTGAGGAGGTGTCCCCCAGTTGGAGGTAAGGGCGGTATTGGTTTTAGGGTACCATCTTCTTTCTATATTGATGCCCCCCAATTGAGGGTCCGGGAGCCGTCTTTTGCTTCTCCTCATTTGGTAAGTCTTGGAATGTCTGAGTCTCCTTAGTGTATATTGGTGTTTACTCTGTGTCTTCTTGTAGGTAGACTTCGTCTTCCGCTTCTGAGTCGAAAGGAGCTATCTCGTCCTCCTGTTGATGGAATTTTTGGGTCTGAGTGGGCGCCTTATTACGGGCGTGAGGCTCGTTTTGACAATCAATCTTCTTTGCAAACTCCTGAGGTTGGAGTTTGTGTTTTGCAGTCTGTTATTCCTCCTGCTGATCGTGTGCCTCCTCCTAAGGGGTCGGAGGCAGTTTATGGATTGGCTCATGATGTGTTGTCTCGCTATGCTTCTGTAACTTTTTCTTAACCTTGTTATCCTTTAGGACGTTTCTCTTTCATGCTTTGTCCATCTCACACTTTGTTTTTGTCCCAGGGTATTGCCGACACTGTTAATTTGTCCACCCTTGTTATTGATCTTGCTGAGGAGAAGAAGGTACACGAGGACACTTGTGTCTCCCTTAGTTCTAAGCTTGTTAGTTGTTTGGAGCATAGTCGTATCACAGATTTGCAGTGCCGGGATTTGGAGAGTCGTATTGCCCTTCTTAAAGAAGAGATTGAGGCTTTAAGACAGAAGTCTTATCGCGATGAGGTACTTCGGGCTGCTGAGTTGGTGTCCCTTGAGGAAATGCTTCGTATGGAGGAGAAAAGGTGTGCTATTGCTGAGTATAAGGGTTCTTCCTCTTATCAGGCTGCTATCGATGTTCGCTGCTCTGTGGCTAAGCGTATTTCTTTAAAAGCGGTTCTTGAGCGTATATATATGATTGCTCCTGACTTTCCATTTTCTCAGCTTGGTGATTTGTCTGACTTTGCTGTTAGGCATATTGCCAAGATGAGGAAGTAGTACACCTATCTCTTGTGGTGGTTTTGCGAGTTTGTGGCTTGAGGTTTCTTTTAATTTAGGTCGTACTTCTCCCTCTTGCCTTCTAGCCTCTTTATGTTGGTCTGTTTTGGGATTGGATCTCAGAATCTTCTCATAGATTGTTGGGTTGCTAAGTGGCTTGTCTTTATTGGTTGTGTTGTTACTTTGCTTCTCATTCATGTTGCTTGGCTGAAGTGCCTATGAGGTAGTCTTGAACTTGTACTCATCTTTCATCATTGAGTTTATCAAGGGTTCCTTCTTGTGGTGTCTTCTTACTACTCTTCCTGTTGGTGGATTGCACTTATCTTTAGAGTTTAAAACTCCACATCTCTTAGTTTTTCCATCTTTGTTTGATACACTTGTCTTTGCTTATGGTATGCATGGCAGGGTGATTATCTCCCCTTTTCATGATAACTTCTTGTGCCTCAGTGTGTAGTTCTTTGGTTATGGACCCTTCCTTTTCTGGTGCTTCCTTTACTTTGCATTTCTTTTGTGTTTTCCTTCATCATTATACCTGTCATCTCACCAAGAGTAAACATTAAGTGCTCGTCATATCTCTTTGCCTTGTAAAAAATTGTTCTATGGTGTTCTTCTTTGTATAGTGTAATGATCCCTTCAGATACCCTCATAGGGGTGTAGTGAATATTTCACGAGATAGGCTCTCGGAGGGCACTGGAGTTGGACCAAAGATACGCTATTGGTGGGCGTCGAAATCTTTTCACGAGATAGGCTCTCGGAGGGCACTTAGCGTTTCACAGGATAGGCTCCCGGAGGGCACAAGTTAGACCAAAGATACGCTCCTGGTGGGTGTCGAAAACTGTTCACGAGACTGGCTCTCGGAGGGCACTTAACGTTTCACAGGATAGGCTCCCGGAGGGCACAAGTTAGACCAAAGATACGCTCCTGGTGAGCGTCGAATCTGGTAGTTTGAAATCTACCTCAAGATACGCTCTTGGGGGCGTCGAATCTGGTAGTTTGAAATCTACCTCAAGATACGCTCTTGGGGGCGTCGAATCTGGTAGTTTGAAATCTACCTCAAGATACGCTCTTGGGGTCGTCGAAGGTCGTAGTTTTTAGAAACCACTCTCAAGATACGCTCTTGGGGGCGTCGAAGGTCGTAGTATGAAAACTACTCTCAAGATACGCTCTTGGGGGCGTTGAAGGTCGTAGTATGAAAACTACTCTCAAGATACGCTATTGGGGGCGTTGAAGTTCGTAGTTTTTGGAAACCACTCTCAAGATACGCTCTTGGGGGCGTTGAAGGTCGTGGTATGAAAACTACTCTCAAGATACGCTCTTGGGGGCGTTGAAGTTCGTAGTTTTTGGAAACCACTCTCAAGATACGCTCTTGGGGGCGTTGAAGGTCGTAGTATGAAAACTACTCTCAAGATACGCTCTTGGGGGCGTTGAAGTTTGTAGTTTTTGGAAACCACTCTCAAGATACGCTCTTGGGGGCGTTGAAGGTCGTAGTATGAAAACTACTCTCAAGATACGCTCTTGGGGGCGTTGAAGTTCGTAGTTTTTGGAAACCACTCTCAAGATACGCTCTTGGGGGCGTTGAGGGTGTTGTTGACTTGGAAGTCATATCTGTGTAAGGATAACATAATGATTATATCACCATCTTCTTTGAAAGACACTTTTGAGTAACTTCTACTTCAATATGAGCATTCATGCTTTATGTACATTTGGGGTGCCTTGGATGGTTCATGACAACCTTTGTGGGATATTAAGGATAGGTGCAGAGTTAGAGAATCTTCTTGAGTTCTCCTCCTCAAACTTGTTGTTGGAAAACTTAAGCAATTAGATATGTAATGACTTGAGATAAATCCAAGGATATGGTCTTTTATTTGTGTTGTTTCCTTAGACGTAGAACTTCTTTAGATGTTCTCCACTGAAGGTGTTTGTGGAGATATGCCCATCTCCATCCTCTAGGCGGTAAGCATTTGCGTATGGAACTGATGCTATCTTATATGGCCCTTCCCACTTTGGAGATAATTTTCTGACTTGGTCTAAGTGTGAGAAATCGTTCTTTCTGAGCACTAGTTCTCCTTTGTGGAATTGCCTCTCCTTGACTTGGCGGTTGTAATACCTTGCGGATACAAGGCGCATTCGTGGCTGTGCTTCCTCTGAGTTCCATCTTTTATCATCCACAAGGTCTAAGTATAAGATCCTTGCTTTGTTGTTCTCGTGCTCTTCAACGTACGTGGTCCTTAGTGATGATACAGCCATTTCTGCTGGTGCCACCGCTTCGGTCCCGTATACTAGGCCAAATGGTGTTTCTCCTGTGGCTATCTTTGGTGTTGTTCGCACTGCCCACAGGACATTTTCCAACTCATCTACCCAACTTCCCTTGGTAGCATGAATTCGTTTCTTTAAACCGTCTAGCACTATTTTATTTGCCGACTCTACTTGCCCGTTTGTCTGGGGGTGCTTTACTGATGCGAAGCGTTGCTCTATATTCAGCCTTTCACAGTACCATTGCAGTTTCTTGCTTTTGAATTGTGGACCATTATCACTTATTATGGCTTTTGGGACTCCGTATCTCGAGATAATGTGAGATTGAATAAAGTTAACGATTTGCTCGTCTGTTGTCTTTCCCATTGGCTTCGCTTCTATCCACTTGGAGAAGTAGTCTATTGCTACTATTATGCAAGTTTTCTGCCATTTTGTTCTTGGTAGGGGGCCTATCAGATCAATCCCCCACTGTGCGAATGGCCAGGCTCCCGAGATAGAACTTAGCTTTGCCGCTGGGGCTGTTATATTTCTGGAGTACCTTTGGCAGTGATCACATTTTTGTACCAAGTCTGCTGCTTCTTTGCTCATTGTTGGCCAATAGTACCCTAGGTTGTAGACCTTTTGGATAATTGATCGTGCTGCTTCATGGCATCCCGCATCTCCTTCATGGAGCTCTGCAAGTACTCTCTCTGTTTCTGGATATGTTATGCATTTGAGGAAGGGTGTGGAGTTCCCTTTTTTGTAGAGTTCATTATCCATCATTGCATAATTTCTAGCCATCCTTTCAATCTTGACTGCCTCCACTTTATCCTCTGGGAGTTTTCCTTCCGTGATGTACTGACGCATTGGAGTCATCCAGGCTTCTTCTTCATCTATTACTAGAGTCTCCATTTGTTCTATCACTGATTGCGTTCTTTGCTCTACAAAGTGAACCTCTTTGCCTGCTTCTGCCCCTAGGGCTAGTTTGCTTAAGGCGTCCGCCTCCTGGTGTTGTTCTCTTGGGACTGACTCAATGTCGAAGCTTTGGAAGCTCTTTATTAAGTCCCTGGCTTGTTGTAGGTATTACTGCATGTTTTCAGACTTTGCAGTGTAAATTCCTTACACTTGATTGACAACTGATTGAGAATCGCACTTAACTCTTAGGTGCTTTGCACCTACTCCTTTGGCTATTCTCAAGCCTGTTATCAGTGCTTCATATTCAGCCTCATTGTTCGTTGCCTTGAAGGTAAGTGCCATGGCATAGCGCAGAGGTGTATCCCTGCTTGGTGGGTATAATAGGAGGCCTGCACCTGAACCTCCCTCGTTGGATGACCCATCGGTATGCATCTCCCATAACTCTTCTGGTGGTTTCTCCTGACTACTACTCGCCTCACTTGTAGTTGTGATTTCTCCCAAGTCCTCATCGGGATTAATTCCGGTGAATTCGACAATAAAATCTGCTAGAGCTTGCCCTTTAATAGCTGTTCTAGGGGCGAAGTGAATACGAAACTCACTTAGCTCAATTGCCCATTTGGTCAATCTTCCTGATGTATCTGGTCTTTGGAGGAGGTGTTTCAATGGTTGGTCTATGAGGACTGTTACTTCATGCCCATGAAAATATGGCCTCAACTTCCTTGCGGATATGATCAGTGCATAGAGGTACTTTTCTATTGCCAAGTAGTTGATCTCATACTTTCCCAATGTTTTACTTACGAAGTATACTGGCAATTGTGCAGCGTTTTCTTTTTTTATTAGCACCGAGCTTACTGCCACGTTGCTCACGGAGATGTAGAGGTAGAGGGGCTCCCCTGGTGTAGGCTTTGATAGGGGTGGTAGTGTCTTTAGATGTTGTTTGAGTTGTTGGAAGGCTTCTTCACATCTTGGTGTCCACTCGAACTTCTTGTTTGCCCTTAGCACCTCAAAGAAGGGTAGTGCCTTGTCTCAGTCGTTGAACCTCTTTGTGTTTCGTAGGTGACTGCATTTCTTCAATTGCTTGAAGTTTCTCGGGGTTTACCTCTATGCCTCGCTGACTTACCATGAAGCCTAAAAACTTCCCTGATTGTACCCCAAATGCACATTTTTTCGAGTTTAGGCGGACTTGGTATTGTCTCATTCTCTCAAACGTTGAGCGAAGGTTTTCAACATGATATTTCTTCTTTTTGGATTTGACGATCATGTCGTCCACGTATGCCTCAATTGTCTTCCCTATCATGTCTCCGAAGATTTTGTTGACCATTCTTTGATATGTTGCTCCAGCATTTATGAGTCCGAAGGGCATCACTGTGTAATGGTATATCTCACTGTCAGCGTAGAATGCCGTGTGAGGGGCGTCTTCAGGGGCCATTTTTATTTGGTTATATCCTGAGTATGCATCCATGAAGCTCATTAGTTGGTGACCTGATGTTGCATCCACTAACTGATCTATTCTTGGGAGTGGGTATGAGTCCTTAGGACATGCTTTGTTTAGGTCGCGATAATCGATGCACATTCTCCAACTTCCTCCCGCCTTCTTTACCAGTACTGGGTTTGCCACCCATGTTTGGAATCTGATTTCCTTGATGAAATTTGCTTTCAATAGCTTTTTCACTTCTTCCTGAATAGATATCTTTTTGCTTCCTCCCATTGGCCTTACCTTTTGTGTTATTAGTCGCGTTGCCGCGTCTATATTGAGCTTGTGTGAAATTACTTCTTCTGATATTCCTGGCATATCGCTTGGTGACCAGGCGAACAGATCTTTGTATTCCCTTAGTAAAGCTACTAAGTGTTTTTCCTCTTCCTGGGATAAGGTGGTCCCGATTTTTGCTTTCCTGTCGGGCTCTTCTATGAGTATTTCTTTTAATTCCTCCATGGGGGCGGGTCTCCCATGATCATCTCTTGGGTCCTCATCTATTAGTAGGACCTCTTTGGTTGTTTTCTTCTTCTTGCTTAGTGCGATCCTTGCACATTTCCTTGCTACTTTCTGGTTACCTTTTACTTCTCCTATTCCTTGGTTTGTGGGGAATTTTATTTTCTGATGTGGTGTTGATGGAACCATACCCCACTTGTTGATTGTAGTGGTACCGAGGACTCCATTGTATTCCTCCATTTCTTCTGTGATGAAGAAAGGGACATCGATCTTTAACTGCCTCTGGCCTATTCCCAATGTCACGGGTAGTGTGACTGCCCCCAGTGGGTAGGTTGGCTCTCCTTAAAATCCAACCAAGGGAGAGTGAACCTGTTTTATGCTACTCGGTCTTACACCCAGTATGTCGATGACTTTCTTGCTAATGATGTTAGGTGAGCTTCCACTGTCTACCAGGATTCTTCAAATGTCCATATCAGTGATTTTCATTGTTATGACTAAGGCATCCCTGTTGTCTGGTAACACATGTTCCATGTCCCTTTTTGAAAATTGTATTATATCTTCTTTCTTTTCTTCTACTTGCTCTTCTTTTGGTTTATGGTCTTCTAACTGTGCCATATACGCCTCTCTGCATTCGCTGACTCTCCTCCTGCTCCATAACCTTTATGAATGACGTATACGCTTGCCATCTGGCTGTTGATAATTAGGCTTTCTATTCGAAACCCACGGACGGCGCCAACTGTTAGGTTCTAAGCTCTCGGTCAACGGGTCGTCGATCTAAAGCTTATTCCTCACTGGTGAATTGACGGATTCAGTACTCTCGGGGCTAGTCGTTCTGATGCAAGTCCTTCTGTTCTCTTTGTCTCCTTCTTCTCGGGGTCCTGCACAAAGGGCAGTATCAAGTACGGAGGGGGGGGTCGTGCTTGGTTAACCCTCTCCGATGCCTAAGTCAGTACGTCCCTTTTTAGAGAGATAAAGTCTAAAGTCTAGAGAGAAGCTAGAGCTAAAATTGCATAAGTAGCCAAGATGATCAAATGAATGGTGGAAGGGTTGTACTTATAGGCAACGGTGTCATTAAGGTGACTTAATGACATCGTTAACCTTTAAACACAATTAATGTCAGAGAACAAAAATCAAGGAGTGATTTTAGGATCATATCTAATTTCCATAAGTTTAAATGTATTTTAGGAATAGAAGTCAGAAGATTACTACATTTCCTTGTATGTTCTTTCCTAATAAGTCATAGTATCTCCTATATCACTATTGTAAATCAATGAATTTGAGGTGAATAAATGAGAATTACAATTGTTATCATGGTATCAGAGCAGGTTAGAATGGTTCTAGGACCAAACATTTCTTAGTTTCTCATCATCTACCACCAACTTACCTTACCGATAACCAGAAAAAAATTGAGCTGCCATGTCTGACGACGACGGTAACTCAACCAACCAAACAGGCATCTCCAACGATGACCTAACAACTCAGATAGCAAACCTCCTTAAGCTTAGCCTCAATGCTCATAATCAACCCCCTAGACAAAACCTCTCAGATAGTTTGAAGATCAACCTCAAACTAAATAGCCAAAATTATGCACTGTGGGCTCGAATGATCCGAGTGGCTATAGGAGGAAAATCAAAGGTGTTGCTGAGTCATTTATCAGGAAAACCTGCACCACCAGATCCAACAGATGACAAGTACGAGCAATGGGAGCAAGACGACCTCGTGGTATTTTCATGGCTCATTCAGAATATCGAACCAGCACTTGCCAGCAACCTAACCGAGTTTCCCACGGCAAAATCTCTATGGGATGCTCTTGTGGTCACTTATAGCAGTGGGAAGGACAAGTTGCAGACGTTCGATTTACACGTCAAAGCAAATGAGATCAAGCTAAACGGCGTACCACTTGAAGATTTCTGGATCGTGATGCAGGGGATTTGGGGAGAAATCGATCGGAGAGACCCAAACCCCATGACCTCAGCAGAAGACATCGGGACTTACAACAAAATCCGAGATGAACAAAAATTGTTCCAATTCTTGAATGCCATCGACCGACAGTACGATCCAATCAAGCGAGAGATACTAAGGTGGGATCCATTACCGTCAGCTGAGGAAGCCTACGCCGCCGTTCGGAAGGAGAACGCCCATCAGAACATTCTCGGGACAACCTCGGGAGTTTCATCATTACAGCAGGGCGTGGCGGCCGGTTTAGCTGTCACTAGGCCAAGTGAATCCGACGGATTGGGTCTGGTTTCGAAGGGACAACGCCGGCCAAGCTCTACCGGAAAGACGCACGGCGGACCACCATCACGGCCAGACAAGTCGCGACTGAAATGCAGCCACTGCGGCAAGAGCAGACACACCAAGGATGAGTGCTTCGAGATAAACGGGTATCCTGACTGGTGGAATGAAAAACGTGGTGATAGATCGGCCGACAGAAGTGGTGGAAAGACAGCTGCAGTCGCGAATTCGAACCACCATGGAAGCTCTGGAGAAGAAGCTTTCGGAGGCATGGCAGCTGCTACAACAAAAGAAAACCAGCGGCTTGACCTAGCTAGGGAAGGAGAAGATGAGTGGCGTGAATTATTAGGTAAAGAGTTTGAAAAATTGCCTATAGGCCCCTCTTCTTTGGGAAAAGCAAATGTGGCCCATAACTTTAGCAGAAAGCTGGATAAGTCTTGGATTTTTGATTGTGGTGCTACTGACAGCATGACTTTTGAATTTTCTGATATTATATCCTCATCACAGCCCAGAAAGACACATATACGTACAGCTGATGGAGGGATAGTCTCGGTTGAAGGAGGAGGATCAATTGAAATTTCACCCACATTGAAACTCTCCAATTGTCTTTATGTACCTTCGTTAGCACATAAATTGCTATCGATTAGTCATGTGACTAAGGAGCTTAATTGTACTGTGCTGATGAACCCAACTTTTTGTATCTTACAGGACATCAGAACGGGGATGATTATTGGACGTGGCACTGAGCGCCAAGGGTTGTATTACGTGGATGAGGTGACTCAACAAGGTACTGTGATGCTGGCTCATGGGACAACGGATCGGGAGGCCTGGCTATGGCATCGGAGATTGGGACATCCATCCACGGGTTATTTACAACTTTTATTTCCCAAGTTATTTCCTTCCAATAAAGTGTTGAATTGTGAGACTTGCCTATTAGCCAAAAGCCATAGAAAAAACTTCAAACCAAATAATACAAGGGTTGATTTGCCTTTTTCCTTAATTCATTCCGATGTGTGGGGTCCTGCTCCTGTTACGGGAGGGCAGGGTTTTCGTTTTTTCTTGATATTTGTGGATGATTGCACTCGCATGACGTGGGTGTATTTTTTGAAACATAAATCTGAGGTTCCCGAGAAATTTATCTTGTTTTATCATATGATCAAAACTCAGTTCCAAAAGAATATCCAAATTTTGCGATCCGATAATGGAGGTGAATTTGTTAACACTTCTATGAATCAATTTTTCCAAACCAATGGATTAATCCACCAAACCACATGTCCCCATACACCAGAACAAAATGGTGTAGCTGAACGGAAAAATCGGATCCTGTTGGAAATGACTCGGGCGTTTCTAATTGAGTCTCGGGTCCCTAAGTCTTTTTGGCTTGAGGCCCTAGCCACCGCTACATATCTTCTCAACCGCCTCCCCACCAAGATACTCAAACTCAAAACGCCGATACAAGCCTTGTCATCGTTTACAAAAATACCTCCTGCCCTTACTCTCCAACCACGCATATTTGGCTGCTCCGTGTTCGTACACATACCAAAAATCCACCGAACCAAATTTGATCCGTGTGCTGAAAAATGTGTATTTGTGGGTTATGGAGTTAACCAGAAGGGATACCGGTGTTACAATCCTAAAAGTCGTCACATGTTCACTACTATGAACTGTGACTTCCTTGAAACCGAGTATTTTTACCATACCCAACCCAGTGGTCAGGGGGAGAGTGATTGTCGGGACGCACTGACTTGGCTAAGATGGCTTCCATCCTCTGAAGTGGTTATGAATGGAACAGATCACAGTACCAAATTCACCGAGTCAAATTCATCCTCCAACACTCCTATACAACCTGCGGAACCCAGTGTTGCTGAAGAGAATCCCTCCGACTTGATGCCCAATGTAAGTAATACTGAGATCCCTGAAAGTCCATTCATTTCCTCTAATCATGATGAAATAGTAGCAGAACGAGATGAATCGGTGCAAGAAGAAACGGTAGGAAGATATGTACTACCACCGAGGGCAAATAGGGGAGTTCCACCCAGAAGGTACACTCCGGAGAAGGAGAGTCGAGGCTCGAGATATCCAATGGCCAACATAGCTAGTGGAAGATTGTCTTGCGAAGCCAAGGCTTTCAGCACATCTTTATGTTCTGAACCGGTTCCGACCACACTACAACAAGCACTGGAATCAAAGAACTGGACACATGCAATGGAGATGGAAATGGAAGCCCTGATGAAAAATGGCACGTGGGAAAGGTGTATTCTGCCTATGGGGAAGAAGCCAGTTGGATGTCGATGGGTGTTTACTATCAAACACAAACCAGATGGAACTATCGAAAGGTATAAGGCTCGACTTGTGGCAAAAGGCTATACTCAGACGTATGGTCTCGACTATTCTGAGACGTACTCTCCTGTAGCCAAGATTCACACAATCAGGGTACTTTTCTCAGTAGCAGCCAACGAGGGTTGGCCACTGCATCAGTTCGATGTGAAGAACGCTTTTCTACATGGGGAGTTGAAAGAGGAAGTGTACATGGAAGCACCACCCGGGTTCTCAGAAGGGTTCCAGAAAGGAGAAGTGTGTCGATTGAAGAAATCGCTCTATGGACTCAAGCAGTCACCCCGAGCTTGGTTTGGCAGGTTCACTCTAGCAATGAAACAATATGGGTTCAAACAGAGCAATTCAGACCACACTCTCTTCCTTAAATTGAGAGGTAGACTCGTAACCTGTTTGATTATATATGTTGATGACATGATCATTACAGGGAACGATGTAGAGGAAATCTCAAAACTAAGGGAGAACCTATTCACCGAATTTGAGATGAAAGATTTGGGGAATTTAAAGTACTTCTTGGGAATTGAGGTACTAAGGTCCAAACATGGGATCTTTATCTGCCAGAAGAAATATGTTTTGGACTTGTTAGCCGAAACAGGAATGATCGACTGCAAACCTGCTGACACACCAATAGTAGTGAACCATAAACTTCAAGTGGTGGAAGGAGCAAAGCTGGCAGACATAGGAAGATATCAGCGACTTGTGGGAAAACTCATATATCTCTCAAATACTCGCCCCGACATTGCGTATGCAGTAGGAGTGGTGAGCAAGTTCATGCATAAACCTCAAGAGGAACATATGGAAGCCGCTCGTCGAATTGTAAGGTATCTGAAAGGAACCGCAGGTCATGGGGTACACTTTAAGAAAAACGGACACCTTAAGATACAAGGGTATACTGATGCAGACTGGGCAGGTGATCTCATGGATCGAAAGTCGACGGATGGGTATTTCACCCTAGTTGGTGGAAATTTAGTTACTTGGAGGAGCAAAAAACAAAAAGTGGTTTCCCTGTCTAGCGCCGAGGCCGAGTACAGAGCAGTTGTACAAGGATTAAAAGAAGTGATGTGGTTACGGAAGCTGCTTACTGAGATTGGGTTCCCTCCATCAGAACCAATCAGAATCATGTGTGATAATAAGGCAGCAATTCGCATAGCAGAAAATCCAGTACAACATGATCGTACAAAGCACGTGGAACTTGATAGACACTTTACCAAGGACAACATAGAAGCTGGAATTGTGGAGCTACCGTTTGTAAGATCCGAAGATCAACTAGCAGACATGTTAACAAAAGCAGTGAACAGTAGGGTCTTCAATGAAATTCTCGGCAAGTTGAGCATCGGGAACCCCACTACTCAACTTGAGGGGGAGTGTCAGAGAACAAAAATCAAGGAGTGATTTTAGGATCATATCTAATTTCCATAAGTTTAAATGTATTTTAGGAATAGAAGATTACTACATTTCCTTGTATGTTCTTTCCTAATAAGTCATAGTATCTCCTATATCACTATTGTAAATCAATGAATTTGAGGTGAATAAATGAGAATTACAATTGTTATCAATTAATTAGTCATTGATCACATAATTAAAACCTTGAAACATGGAGAGGTTGGCGGAAATAATCTAAGTGCGGGAGTCGGGAAACGGTGCTAGGGCCCTTGGGGGCGGAGAGAAAATCCGACCCCCAAGGGTAGGGGTTGGGTGTGGCCACCCAACCCCTCCCTAGGGGAGCTGGGTTGGCCAACCCGATCTCCCCTAGGGGAGATCGGGTGTGGCTACCCGATCTCACCTAGGTGAGTTCGACGCGTGGCCGGACGAGTATTTTTGCCTCGTCCGGACCGTTGGTGTTTCGGCGGGGTGTTCGGGTCAAAGTTTCGATTTACAATCATTAACGGGGTGATAAAAATAAAACGATTCGGAAGTCAACGGGTTCAAATTGGGCGTATATCCATCAGAGTTGTTCTGAGTCGTTCCGGCGGCTCGGCCGAGCGGTCGTACCCTTACTAACTCTCCGAGGTTCCTAGACGCCCTGAGTTTTAAGCATTTTGGATATTACACTAAAGTGGTATGTGCGAGTTCAAACAATGCCACAAAAAAGAAAAACTTAGTTTAAATTCTACACTTTGTACTCGTAAAAAGGAAAAACAAAGTTAGATTAATTAAGAGAAAAAAAAATTGAATTAAATTAACAAAACATGGCAAATAAGCGAATATAATGAGCCCTAACCCTCTAATTTCTCAACAGAGTCGCCAAATTGTCGGACCTAAAATCCTACCTAAGCCGAATACGTTTTTGAAATCGTGGATTTCGAAAAGATTCGCCACTAGTTAATTATTAGACTAACTAGGATCTTAAATTGCCTAAACGAATAACGAATTAAACACCTAGGTATAAAATCGGTCTACGGTCAGAAATTTGAATTCGAGAGTTCTATTACGAATTAAATTATAAATTTTTAACTACGCCCTTTCGGTACTCAAATAAATTTGCCATATTTTAATATTTTAATCCAATTAACTACCTATAATTAAAATGCTAAGAAGTTAAGTAATAAACCAAAATTAATATGTTAGCTAGAACACAAATAAAAAAAAATGCCGAAAAGATCTCGCAGTGGTGGACTATTTGACCAAAGCATTACCATTAAAATAAACTTATACATAGTAATAATATTATAATATAATAACAATAGTAGGGAAATAAACTTTACTTAATCAAAATGGATGTTGAGCTTTCGGGGATCTGAGCTTTTGACCGAGGAGTTAATTACGATCGTTGAAGGAGGCAGCTAGACGGAGCAGTACGTAGAGACCAGAGCCGTGGTTGGACGTTGGAGCGAAGTCGATGCGCCGGCGAATGGACGATTAGAGGTGGCGCGGACAACGGTAGATGGAGCTAAGGCCAGCGGGAGCTCCTCAGGACAGCCATGGAAAAGCAACGCAGAAAAAAAAAAAAAAAACCCATTTTGCACGAACTTTGAGGAGAAAAATAAACTTTTACGGCATGTTTGGTTCGTGGAATAGAGAATAAGGAATAAGAAATAGGGAATAGGAATAGGGAATAAGGAATATGTAATATTAATATGATGTTGTTTGGTTGACATGAGGAATAATGAATGATGATTCTGAATCCAATGTTTGGTTGATAAAATGATAGTGAGAAAGGAATGGAATAAGTCCAAATTGACAGATATACCCTTTTGCTACATATATTAATCAAATTAACAATGAAAAATTCAAATAATATATTATTAAATGAAAAATTGATTTTTTTTTTTTTACAAAATACAAATTTTTTAAAGGATTTTTTTTAAAAAACAAATTTTTTTTTTTCCGATATTGTAAAATTCACTATAGCTAATATAACATTTTGTAAAGTGAAAAAACATGTTAAATTATTATTATTAATTAAATTAAAATATGATCACGAGATGGACATGCAGAATAAGGGCAGTCGATAGTCGCGAGATATATGCAGTGCGTGAGAGAATTATAATTTCTATATAATAAATAAATTAGATTAGGGTTAAAATTGTATTTTTTATTTCTAATTTTTATTTTAGAGAATGTGGAATAGGTAAACCTAGGGGTTAGGCTATGATTATGTATTCCTTCAAAACTGGCAATTAAGAATCCTAATTCCACACAATTAATTAACCAAACAACGTAATAGGGAATACTCATTACCTGTTCCCTATTCCATTATGTGAACCAAACATGTCATTATTGTTGTATGTTTTATTTTATGTTTTGTGTTTTTACGTGTAGTTAGTAACCCTTATTTATACTAATTTAAGCTAGAACTAATTAAGCAGTAAATTACACTGATTTATTCTCCTAATAAATGCTAAATATTCTGAACATTAAATACAAATATTCAGAAAATATACTATGAAATAAATACAGATCACTATCCTAATTTAAACTAAACCTATTTTTAGCAACCGCGTGACCTTCCATATTTAAATACTTCATTTTTGAAACGGGTTAAACATAACATTTTTTAACGTGTTATATACGTGTCGCGCGTACCAAAACTAGGTGTTTACAAAAATATCAATAATGATATATTTATTTCTTTTCGTCCAAAAAAAGTTTCAATTAAGGTAGCCAGTTTAGACAAATATAAATTTTGACTAGTAATTTGTAATTAACTAAAAATTTAGGTAGCAATTTTATTATCAGCCCTATAATAAAAATGGACTAGAGTTTTTTTTTCATACTGCTTTTTTTTATAATGCTTAAATATCTTTTGAATGATAATATTTTAAATTTTGTGTTTTTAATTTATTATTTCTTATTTAGCTTATTTCTTTTTCTTCTCATCTATCATAATTTCTTTCTCATCAAATTCTCACTCTATAGCAATACCCTGAAAGAAAATGAACTATAGTGAGGTTTAATTTGATGTCCGTTATAAAAATAATATATACCCATTTCATTGACCAATGCACACGTTATAATTTGTCGGGAGCATGTAATCCGTTTACGTAAGCAAACCCGGTTTTCCTCGATATATTAAGTAGTATAGATTTTCTTTTATAAATGGGTTAAAAGTCCTTTTGGTACCACATGTTTGCAAAAATTACACTATTCATATCGTACCGAATTCGTATCATATGTTTCCAAACCTTACTGTTTTGGTACCTCCGTTAGGGTTCTGTAAAAAACAGCCGTTAAATGGCATGTGCCATGCACGTGACCAGCCCAAAACTTTCAATTTTGTTACAATTTAGTCCATCTAATACGTCCCTAACTTTTATTTTGTTCAATTTAGTCCTAAAACTTTAAAACCAAACCATTTTCCCAAATTGACCTAGCCGGACTTAGCCTAGGGCTAGGTCCGACCCTGGGTCATGGTCGCCGGACCCAGGCGACCCCGACCCAGGGTCGGACCTAGCCCTAGGCTAGGTCCGGCTAGGTCAATTTGAGAAAATTGTTTGATTTTGAAGTTTTAGGACTAAATTGAACAAAATAAAAGTTAGAGATGTATTAGATGGACTAAATTGTAACAAAATTGAAAGTTTTGGGATGGTCACGAGCATGACACATGCCATTTAACGGCCGTTTTTGACGGAACCCTAATGGAGGTACCAAAACAGTAAGGTTTGGAAACATATGGTACCAATTCAGTACAAAAAAATACTAATGGTATGAACAGTGTAATTTTTGCAAACATATGGTACCAAAAGGACCTTTTAACCTTTATAAAAAACAGTAACGTGGTGTGGTGAATAGGGCTGGCGATGGTGAGGGTATGGTGCGAATAGCACTAATACCATATTTTTTTCACTCATACCATAACCATAACCATAACCACTGCGGTTATGATTCTTCATACCATAACCATAACCATAACCATAGTTTTTAACCACGATTAAACCATTTAACCACAATCATTCAAACTAATACAACATCATTGTTTCATACAAGAAAAGTAAGCATACATTCATTGTTTCATACACGAAATCCAAATTAAACATAACTTCATTGTTTCACTTAATTAAAAAAACACATGTTCAATCGCATATCACTTGCGATCATCGATCCTTATTCGCCATCACTTCCAATCGTGGTTACCTAATAATAAGAAATATAGACAAAAAATAGTGGGTGGGAAATGGAACATAATAAGAATTATAATATTTGACTAATAATTAAAGTATAATAATAATGTATATATAACAATATAAGTATTAGTAATATATATATATATATATATATATTAATATTATATATATAGAGGTGATGGTTATAACCGCGGTTATGGACCGAATACCATAACCATAACCATTGCGGTTACAAGATTCATCACCATAACCGTCCCTCACCATAATGGTGCGGTTAACCACTGCGGTAAATTGTGCGAATAACCATGGTTATTTAATTTTCACCGCACCATTGCCGGCCCTAGTGGTGAACATTATTTATGATGTTTCACAAAAATTAAAAAAAAAAAAAAAAACATTATATATGATGAATTTGAAGAAGGCGCATATATATAATCAAGTAGCAGACATGCATCATGGTTCCCTTGTCTGCATATAATATATTGGGCCAGCTGAAATTTAATAGAAAAATGGAGTTAGGTAATTGATTTTAGGGTCAATAACTTGAAATGGTGATAACAGAGGTTTGAAGTTTCGACTTGTAGATAATAGAGGTCTTGTAGATAATAGAGGTCTCCGTTAGTTTTTTCCGTTAAAACTGACGGAAGTTAGTCTTGTGCATGGAATGCGACCATAAATAAAATTAAATTCCAAAATACCCTTCTTGCATCTCACATGCTCGAATGAAAAGACGAAAATGCCCTTTAGGCCACCACCCAACCCTGGCGACCACCACTCACAGCTCCGGCGACCGCCACCAACTCCGGCGACTACAACCCGCTCCGACGACCATAACCCAACTCCGGCGACCACAACCGCGGTCCCGATTGGGCCCAATCGGGGCCGGTGGCTCCGATTTGGGGCCACAGAGCTCCAAATCGGAGCCACAGAGCTCTGATTTGGAGCTCTGTGGCTCCGATCAGAGCTTTATGGCTCCGATTTGGGCCCAATTGGGATCGTGGTGGCGGTCGATGGAGTTGGGTGGCGGTCGTCGGAGTTGTGAGTGGTGGTCGCTAGAGTTGGGCGGTGGCCGGCCGGAGCCGTGGTGGTGGCCGGAGTTGGGTTATGTTTAAATTATGGACAAGGGTATTTTTGTCATTTCATCTTTATATTAATTAAATTTTTATTAATTCAAATATTGCAAAAGGGTATTTTTGACATTTCATGTGGTTAACAAGTTTCACTTGAATAAGGACATCAAACACAAACAACAGACTGACAATTGTATCGTATATACAAGAAGGTTGATTTCTACAGCAAATCGAACAAACCGACTTTGATCAGCATTTCTAGAACAAAGAAAGAGATCAGATCATACCATTGGGTCAGCACTTATCGCCATTCTTCCCGTTTAATCCGAAAGTCTTCCTTTGTCATACCGTAGTAAGTCGATTTAGATTCACTGCTCCGATCCATTATAAAGTTCCAGCCAAATGCAGATCCTCCAATCAACAACTCTTCATCTTCATCTTGTTGTTCATCTGAGGCAAACCCTGATTGCAATGTCTGGTCTGTTTGATCCTTTTCAGTGTGTCCGGTTTCATTCCTTGGTGTTTGGTCTTCAGACACAAAACTGTTCAACTCTTCTATTAAGGTTTTTTCTGCAATCATCTGTTTGTACATATTCATCAGAATCTTCAAATCTGCAACTCCAAGAGATAATTCAGAAATTAAGCTTAGACACAGCACAAAAAAAAAAAACAAATAGTGGGATCTTTGATGAACATGACTGAAGTTCCATTTACTGAAAAATGAAACTTTTTTTGAGATTCATTATAAGTTTACACAGTTTGTAGGATTTTATAATATGCAATGGAGGAACTGATACGAACTAAGATTAAATTTGCTGTGTATATATACAAGATATAATGAATTATTCCTTCTAAGTAAATAATCAAGAACTGTGAGGCTGGCTTACTTGCTCTAATTTCTTCAGCTGCTTTGCAGTCTTGAAAGTTAGGGGTCCGAAGCACCTTCAAACAGATCATATTAGCCATGCATTGAACCTTAAACAGACAAATTGATTCAACTTTGGAGGCAAATCAGAGACTAATTGAGTGATTTTTAAAAAAAAAAAATTACAGCTTATACTGTAGTTTAACAAAGATGAATTTTTGTCGTTATTTGTCCATTTTTAGTTTTTTACTATTGCCAGGCAGGCATCACTGTAAAGAAAATACAATAAGCATGTTTCACTTTAACCTATTACACATTAATTAATCATTGAAGTAGTAGGCAAATTAGGGTAAACAGCAACCACCTAAATCTGGAAAGAATAAGGAAGGCAGCAACCATATTGTGTTAAAATCAAGAAAAGACTATTACCTCGATAATAAGGGGACGGAGATGTTTCAGCATAGCACGCATCTTGAAGTAGCTGGAACTTTGAATGGAGTGGAAAGGCGGTATCTTGGAGTGGGTATGGAGCGGGAGAGGCAGAGACGACTCTGTGGACAGTGAGCTCCATGCAGGAGTATTGGGTCCTGCTTCTTGCATTTCAGAACTGCAGAAAAGAAATGGAGGAACCCAGAACAGAAGTAAAGAGTCCGCCCGCCTTCTTAGCTCAAGATGAAGAAAGCTGAATCGCGCCATTGGTGAAAGATGAAAGCAAGCTTGACGAATATGAGGAATTCATGGGCTTTTCTTGATTTAATTGAAATTGAGGGATCGTTCTGGTGGGAAAAAGCTAGCTTTTCATGTGAAACGACATCGTGCAAGGCCAAGAGATAGAGATCCCTCCCCCCTTCTAAGTCTGTCTGTCTCTTTGTTTGTTATGTAAGTGAAAGCCAGCCAGCCCTTTCTTTCTGATACAATCAATCGAGAGGCAGAGAAGATGATGAGCCCTGGTCTGGACAAGCTCGTGAGGAGAACCACCGCGGTAGCCACAGTCACTACTTGCTATTTTCTGTTGACCGCTGATTATGGCCCTGACCCTAATGTCTTGGACCCTGTAAGTTTCTTCACTCATCTGTTGTGACATTTTCTACCTTTATTATTGAACAACTGTGCTGGAGTTGCTTAGATCTGCTGAATGAAATGAATCAATTCTGTGTTTTGCATCTCAATTTTAAAATAGTTAGGCTAATTGATCAAAGTTTTATATTGTTGCTGTCAGAAAGACAAATATGTTGTTAAATCTTAGGGTTAAGAATCTAAAAATAGTGTCCCGTGTTACTAATCGCTGTCCCAGATTTAAAATGATAATAGTTGAGACACGTTTTAAATTTGGGACAATGATTAGCAAAATGACCTATAGGATATAGTTAAAACTGTTTTTAGGTTCTTAACCCTAAATGTTATGACATGTCAACAAGGACCCATCCATGATGGGTCACCCATCTCTATAGTTGTTCTAAATTGATATGTGAATGTTTAGTACCTTAGGTATATGATTATGAACGCTGCAAATTTTGTGTACTTCAGCCTCTAAATTTGGTTATCTTGCTGTCTATAAAGCAGTAATTTTTATACTACTTACCTTGGCAGGTAAAGAATGCGATACTATCTGCGCAGAATCGAGTCAAGGATTTTGTTTTCGGATCGAATAACAAGCCTAACGGAAACCAAACAGGCAACTCGGGTTCCAAGGATGGGCAAGGACAACCTTAAAGACTAGTCTTTTAGTTGAGGTTGTTGAGCATTTTCCATTGTACATCAAGAACACATTCATCTGCATTGCGTCATTTCTGTAAACAACTTTGATCTTTGGGAGTGTATGAAATCTAGTTTGGAAATTACTTGTACCTTTTTTGTTTCTAGATAGATGAAGAGTTGATCACATATGTGAAAGGTTTTTCTGAAAAAATGTGATCTTTTGGGCTTGGCATGACAGAGGATGACCTGCTGTTTGGTCATCATTCTTGCATTCCTTGCATACTTACACCGGTTAAATACTTTAGCTGATGCTGAAGTTTTGAATTGTGCAAAACACTAACTTCGTCAAATCCTAGATGAAATATAATTTTAAAATTTGACGCACTAAAGTTTTACTATAATATTTTTATTTTTATTATTTACTATTATCACATTAGATTTAATATAAAATTATATTTTTAAATTATACATGTTAAAATATATATATATATATATATATATATTAAAGGTGAATGTATCTCAAAAATATCAAAAACAAATTTATCAAAACATTTCAAAAATTTTATAAAGCACAAGGTTTTAAAGTTATTTTATTGTGAATATAAAGATTATATATGTTGACTCAGTTTTAAACTAATTTTATATGTATTTATCGTTTTAAAATACTCAAAACTACATCAAACAACAATTTGTTCCACAAGACAAGATTCAAACAACAATTCATGACATAATCGAAGTCTTTAATTACATCTAAAAACAATTTCACTATATATTCTATGGAAGTTGAAACAATAAAATGCATATAACTCAAAGAGCACGTAAATTTAAGGTTTAACAATTTCGAATATCCAACTTTAAGCATCCAACCTCTAACTATTCCTTGGAGTTTGAACCTCTTAATATATCTAAAGATAAATTAAAGATATTACGTCAATTGGATACAAATCATATTTGAGCCATGAGAACGAAAAAATATTTAATACCTTTATACCTTATGAATTTTCTAAAGGTAAGCGATAATTATTTTAAATGTTTAACGAACATACTATAAGCGTTTTCCTCTAGTATATGGTATTTTCAAACTATCCCATGGGAAACGAAAAACCAATATAAATATTAACCAACCACTATCAAATGCTACAATATTATATTTTTACCAAAAAGAAATACTACAATATTATAGAATGTTATAAGAAGAGACAAAAAATGTAAGAAGAGACAAGTTCGATTAAAACGGGTTGTTTAAAGTCACTTGGGCTCGGTTTCAAATTCTAAAGGGGGAAAGTCCGACCATTTCGGCTCGATTTTAAATCGAGACGGTTTCCCTAAGTTTCCCCCTGGTTTTTTGTGTCCAGATCTAGCTTTCAAACCATTCCCTTCTCAGCCCGAAGAGCTCTGCAATCTGTAGAAGCAAGCAATGTATCTGAAAGGACCAACGCAAGCCGCAGAAGCCTCGGTGGTGTCGATCCAGAACCCAAATCATGGGAGTGGCTCCGGAGTAATGGAATTTGAATTGGAGCCACAGGAAGAACTGGAGTTGGTTGTGAAGGAAATGGCTGATAAGGTACTCCATTATCGCGGTACCCTTCCGGATCAGCTCAAGGAGGCTTTCACGTTGCTTGCATCCGATCAGAGACCTGAATCGAGCTGGAATGAACCAGAATCGTAGCCTTGAACTTCCAGCGGCGTTGTTAGACTAGGTAATTCATCATCTCCTAATTCTAGGATTTCTAGTTTCAGTAATTTGGGTAAATTCTGGTTGTTATTGAGATCAACGAGCCTTACGAAGTTGAGAAGCATGAAAATATCTTTACAAAGTTGAATCTTGTTATATTTTTCACTGAAATTCTTAATCTTATCCATTTTTTCAAATTACGCTGTGCTGGAGTTGCTTAGATCTGCTGAATGAAATGAATCAATTCTGTGTTTTGCATCTCAATTTTAAAATAGTTAGGCTAATTGATCAAAGTTTTATATTGTTGCTGTCAGAAAGACAAATATGTTGTTAAATCTTAGGGTTAAGAATCTAAAAATAGTGTCCCGTGTTACTAATCGCTGTCCCAGATTTAAAATGATAATAGTTGAGACACGTTTTAAATTTGGGACAATGATTAGCAAAATGACCTATAGGATATAGTTAAAACTGTTTTTAGGTTCTTAACCCTAAATGTTATGACATGTCAACAAGGACCCATCCATGATGGGTCACCCATCTCTATAGTTGTTCTAAATTGATATGTGAATGTTTAGTACCTTAGGTATATGATTATGAACGCTGCAAA
Organism: Clarkia xantiana subsp. parviflora; assembly: GCA_036873135.1. Taxonomy (NCBI): domain Eukaryota; kingdom Viridiplantae; phylum Streptophyta; class Magnoliopsida; order Myrtales; family Onagraceae; genus Clarkia; species Clarkia xantiana. The sequence continues at coordinate 7,819,818 of JAPTYO010000012.1, read as the reverse complement.
TTTTGTGTACTTCAGCCTCTAAATTTGGTTATCTTGCTGTCTATAAAGCAGTAATTTTTATACTACTTACCTTGGCAGGTAAAGAATGCGATACTATCTGCGCAGAATCGAGTCAAGGATTTTGTTTTCGGATCGAATAACAAGCCTAACGGAAACCAAACAGGCAACTCGGGTTCCAAGGATGGGCAAGGACAACCTTAAAGACTAGTCTTTTAGTTGAGGATGTTGAGCATTTTCCATTGTACATCAAGAACACATTCATCTGCATTGCGTGTAAACAACTTTGATATTTGGGAGTGTATGAAATCTAGTTTGGAAATTACTTGTACCTTTTTGTTTCTAGATAGATAAAGAGTTGATCACATATGTGAAAGGTTTTTTCTGAAAAAATGTGATATTTTGGAATTGGCATGACAGAGGATGACCTGTTGTTTGGTCATCATTCTTGCATTCCTTGCATATACTTACAAAATGTATTCCAACAGATTGATGTTGCAAATTTCAGCATCAGCTAATAACTTATTTTTTTGGGCCCAAATTTCACCGGTTAAAACTTAAAAGTAACTAATTATAAAGAAGCCCACCGTAAGAAGCTTAAATAATAATAATAACAAAGCCTTGTGGCCTGTGGGCCTGTGCCCCTTATGTGGAATAGCATCGTCTTAGCTGTAATATAATTATTGGTTAATTACCAAATGGTTAACTAAACTTTTAGAGAATGTACAATTTGGTAACCAAACTTATTTTTATAACAAATTGCTAACCGAAGTTTTGAATTGTGCAAAATACTAACTTCGTCAAATCCTATTTGACGCACTAAAGTTTTACTATAATATTTTTATTTTTATTTTTTACTATAATCACATTAGATTTAATATAAAATTATATTTTAAAATTATACATGTTAAAAAATATATATATTTTAAAGGTGAATGTATCTAAAAAATATCAAAAACAAATTTATCAAAACATTTCAAAAATTCTATAAAGCACAAGGTTTTAAAGTTATTTTATTGTGAACTTTAAAGGTTATATATGTTGACTCGGTTTTAAACTAATTTCACATGTATTTATCGTTTTAAAATACTCAAAACTACATCAAACAACAATTTGTTCCACAAGACAAGATTCAAACAACAATTCATGACATAATCGAAGTCTCTAATCACATCTAAAAACAATTTCACTATATATTCTATGGAAGTTCAAACAATAAAATGCATATAACTCAAAGAGCACATAAATTTTTAAGGTTTAACAATTTCGAATATCCAACTTTAAGCATCCAACATCTAATTATTCCTTGGAGTTTGAACCTCTTAATATATCTAAAGATAAATTAAAGATATTACGTCAATTGGATACAAATCATATTTGAGCCATGCGAACGAAAAAATATTTAATACATTTATACTTTATGAATTTTGTAAAGGTAAGCGATAATTATTTTAAATGTTTAACGAACATACTATAAGTGTTTTCCTCTAGTATATGGTATTCTCAAAATATCCCATGGGAAACGAAAAACCAATATAAATGTTAACCAACCATTATCAAATGCTACAATATTATATTTTTACCAAAAAGAAATACTACAATATTATTGAATGTTATAAGAAGAGACAAGTTCGATTAAAACGGGTTGTTTAAAGTCACTCGGGCTCGGTTTCGAATTCTAAAGGGGGAAAGCCTGACCATTTCGGCTCGATTTTAAATCGAGACGGTTTCCCTAAGTTTTCCCCTGGTTTTTTGTGTCCAGATCTAGCTTTCAAACCGTTCCCTTCTCAGCCCGAAGAGCTCTGCAATCTGTAGAAGCAAGCAATGTCTCTGAAAGGACCAACGCAAACCGCAGAAGCCTCAGTTGTGTCGATCCAGAACCCAAATCATGGGAGTGGCTCCGGAGTAATGGAATTTGAATTATAACCGCAGGAAGAACTGGAGAAACTGGAGTTGGTTGTGAAGGAAATGGCTGATAAGGTACTCCATTATCGCGGTACCCTTCCAGATCAGCTCAAGGAGGCTTTCACGTTGCTTGCATCCGATCAGAGACCTGAATCGAGCTGGAATGAACCAGAATCGCAGCCTGGAACTTCCAGCGGCGTTGTTAGACTAGGTAATTCATCCTCTCCTAATTCTAGGGTTTCTAGTTTCAGTAATTTGGGTAAATTCTGGTTGTTATTGAGATCAACGAGCCTTACGAAGTTGAGAAGCATGGAAATATCTTTACAAAGTTGAATTTTGTTATATTTTTCACTGAAATTCTTAATCTTATCCATTTTTTTTTTCAAATTACACTGCTTAAGCCACTGTCCAGTTTGAATAATTCATTGATTCTGAGACTATTGGCATATAGTCATAGAAATATCTCGTTTTGCAATACCTTATATTGCTCCTCTGCTCATGAGTAAGAGCTTTTAGATGAATGTGCATTCATAATTACGCAATTATGGAATTTGATGTGGTTTTAGTTGCAGCATCATTCAAATTCATAATAATTCTTGTAAAAGGTCAATTTCACTGCATAATTCACATAGGTAGTAATTCACTAATTCTTGTAGAACTGTCAATTTGCTACAACATATCATTCCCACAGGTGTAGTTCTTGTAAAAAAAATCAATTTCCTGTAACATATATGTAATAATTCTTGTAAGAATACCAGTTTGCTGCTGCAACATATATCATTCAAATAGGTAGTAATTCTTGTAAGGGTTAACTATCCATTGTTAAATGCTAACTGAAGTTTTTTTTTTAATATCTTTTGATAGCTCAAGTTTCACATGTGTAACAAAATTGAATACTAACTATGATATTTGGGTTGTAGAACAAATTCCCAGCTAATGTTCGGGTAGTTGAACAAATTGGTTACTGATGTTTACGCAATCAAACAAATTGGTAGCTATGATATTTGAGTAGTAGAACAAATTGCTAGCTATTTTATTCATCAAGTGGGTGATTCCGTTAAAAAAAGACATAAATCTTGACAAGGCAGCAATTTTTACACATGTATTATTTGAGCTAGCAAAATATATTAAAAAAAAAATTGAATTTACAATTTGTTCGTGTGTCCAAACATCAATTAGTAATTTGATAATTAACCCTTCTTGTAAAAATGCCAATTTGCTGCAACATGTACTCGATAGATTTTTCCCTTTAATGATCAGTTCAGTAATCTGACTTCTCGATACATATCCAGATTCTCTCTATGTTAAATTTGTGTACTATTATTATGTTCTTCACTGTAGCAACACAAACATTCAATTCTGCATTAAATTTTGCAGGCTCTAGAGAAGATTCCTTAGCTGCAGAAGAGTCCTTTTGCAAGAAGATAAAGAAACATTGGAGAAGATTCAGTTGCTTAAAGAGAAGACGTTGAAAAACAATGCGAAGGTTCCCGTGCTGTTGAAGAAGATTAACGATTGTATATCGAGGATTGACAATACAGATTCGATGCGCTTGACTGTTCATCCTGCGGTAATGCTTGACAGAACAAGTTGAGTCACAACCTGCTAATCTATGTACTGTAATTGTCTTCTGTATTTGGAGATTACTTTTGTCTGATTTTAGGTAGAAATTGTTGTCTTTGTATCTATGAAGAGAATTAATTAATGAGGTTTCAGTTGTGTGCTAGAAGATATGCAATTCAAAGGGGAAATGAAAGAAAGATACGAACCGAGTGTTATGTTGTTATGAGGTGTGCACGGTTTTTTTCAAGAAAATTTCGTCATCTCATTGACTTTTCGGTTGCGTTGATAAAATGATATTTTGGTATAAAGCTAGTATGAAGTGTTTAGTAGTCAAACAGAGTATGTCTGAATTCTACAAATAACACGAATAGGTTAACCCCGGTGACTAAATCCGACTATTGTAAAAAAAAAAAAAAAACGTCTAATGGCACATGAAAATACAACTATGTAAATGATACATGAAAAAATACGACATGAAAGTCTCAAATAATGAAGTTACACATTATAAATGCATCAGAATTATTGAATCTAGACGGAATGAGGACTATATTGAAAGGGTGCCTAAGAACAACAATTTATATTATTCATTTGATCAGAAAACAATTGTAATCCGGCTAATTTTTAAATTGAAAGTTTAGGGTGGATCACGTGACTTGTACATGTTAAAAAATGGACGGAATGTAACGGTCGGACCAAAACTAGAAAAAAATCTGCAAACATATGGTACCAAAACTAGGTAAAAAAAAAAAACATCATTGACCAAAACCCAAAAGTTGTCAAACATCATGAACCAAAAGACCTGTTAACCCTTAGCAAAATGACCTATACGATATAGTTAAAACTGTTTTTAGGTTCTTAACCCTAAATGTTATGACATGTCAACAAGGACCCATGATGGGTCACCCATCTCTATAGTTGTTCTAAATTGATATGTGAATGTTTAGCACCTTAGGTATATGAACGCTGCAAATTTTGTGTACTTCAGCCTCTAAATTTGGTTATCTTGCTGTCTATAAAGCAGTAATTTTTATATTACTTACCTTGGCAGGTAAAGAATGCGATACTATCTGCGCAGAATCGAGTTAAGGATTTTGTTTTCGGATCGAATAACAAGCCTAACGGAAACCAAACAGGCAACTCGGGTTCCAAGGATGGGCAGGGACAACCTTAAAGACTAGTCTTTTAGTTGAGGTTGTTGAGAATTTTCCATTATACATCAAGAACACATTCATCTGCATTGCGTCATTTCTGTAAACAACTTTGATATTTGGGAGTGTATGAAATCTAGTTTGGAAATTACTTGTACCTTTTTGTTTCTAGATAGATGAAGAGTTGATCACATATGTGAAAGGTTTTTCTGAAAAAATGTGATTTTTGGACTTGGCATGACAGAGGATGATCTGCTGCTTGGTCACCGTTCCTCTATCTATTCCTTGGAGTTTGAACCTCTTAATATATCTAAAGATAAATTAAAGATATTACGTCAATTGGATACAAATTATATTTGAGCCGCGAACGAAAAAATATTTAATACCTTTATACCTTATGAATTTTCTAAAGGTAAGCGATAATTATTTTAAATGTTTAACGAACATACTATAAGCGTTTTCCTCTAGTATATGGTATTCTCAAAATATCCCATGGGAAACGAAAAACCAATATAAATGTTAACCAACCATTATCAAATGCTACAATATTATATTTTTACCAAAAAGAAATACTACGATATTATTGAATGTTATAAGAAGAGACAAAAAATGTAAGAAGAGACAAGTTCGATTAAAACGGGTTGTTTAAAGTCCCTCGGGCTCGGTTTAGAATTCTAAAGGGGGAAAACCCGACCATTTCGGCTCGATTTTAAATCGAGACGGTTTCCCTAAGTTTCCCCCAGGTTTTTTGTGTCCAGATCTAGCTTTCAAACCGTTCCCTTCTCAGCCCGAAGAGCTCTGCAATTTGTAGAAGCAAGCAATGTCTCTGAAAGGACCAACGCAAGCCGCAGAAGCCTCAGTTGTGTCGATCCAAAACCCAAATCATGGGAGTGGCTCCAGAGTAATGGAATTTGAATTGGAGCCGCAGGAAGAACTCGAGAAACTGGAGTTGGTTGTGAAGGAAATGGCTGATAAGGTACTCCATTATCGCGGTACCCTTCCGGATCAGCTCAAGGAGGCTTTCACGTTGCTTGCATCCGATCAGAGACCTGAATCGAGCTGGAATGAACCAGAATCGCAGCCTGGAACTTCCAGCGGCGTTGTTAGACTAGGTAATTCATCATCTCCTAATTCTAGGGTTTCTAGTTTCAGTAATTTGGGTAAATTCTGGTTGTTATTGAGATCAACGAGCCTTACGAAGTTGAGAAGCATGGAAATATCTTTACAAAGTTGAATCTTGTTATATTTTTCACTGAAATTCTTAATCTTATCCATTTTTTCAAATTACATTGCTTAAGCCACTGTCCAGTTTGAATGATTCATTGATTCTGAGACTACTGGTATATAGTTATAGAAATATCTCGTTTTGCAATACTTTATATTGCTCCTCTGCTCATGAATAAGAGCTTTTAGATGAATGTGCATTCATAATTATGCAATTATGGAATTTGAAGTGGTTTTAGTTGCAGCATCATTCAAATTCATAATAATTCTTGTAAAAGGTCAATTTCACTACATAATTCACATAGGTAGTAATTCACTAATTCTTGTAGAATTGTCAATTTACTACAACATATCATTCACACAGGTGTAGTTCTTGTAAAAAAAATCAATTTCCTGTAACATATATGTAATAATTCTTGTAAGAATACCAGTTTGCTGCCTGCAACATATATCATCCAAATAGGTAGTAATTCTTGTAAGGGTTAACTATCCATTGTTAAATGCTAACTGAAGTTTTTTTTAATATCTTTTGATAGCTGAAGTTTCACATGTGTAACAAAAGTGAATACTAACTATGATATTTGGGTTGTAGAACAAATTGCCAGCTAATGTTCGGGTAGTCGAACAAATTGGTTAATGATGTTTACCCAATCAAAAAAATTGGTAGCTATGATATTTGGGTAGTAGAACAAATTGCTAGCTATTTTATTCATCAAGTGGGTGATTCCGTTAAAAAAAGACAGAAATCTTGACAAGGTAGCAATTTTTACACATGTATTATTTGAGCTAGCAAAATATATTAAAAAAAATTTCAATTTACAATTTGTTCGTGTGTCCAAACATCAATTAGTAATTTAATAATTAACCCTTCTTGTAAAAATGCCCATTTGCTACAACATGTACTCGATATATTTTTCCCTTTAATGATCAGTTCAGTAATCTGACTTCTCGATACATATCCAGATTCTCTCTATGTTAAATTTGTGTACTATTATTATGTTCTTCTGAAGGATACCGACGTACATGCCAAGCAAACCAACAACCGAATTAGTACGTACACAATACGGTAGTTATAGGAACGATACGTTACCTTCGTGTTTGGCGGTTTGCGTCGGCGGAAGCGGAAGCGGATCGTCGTAGTCGATTCGGAATCACGGCGATGACGGAATGCCGGTCGGAGAGGCACGTCACTGATCGGAGCGTACCTCGGTCTCCACGAGCGATGACCCTATAGACACCTAGAGAGCTCTATATGTGGAGTGGATGGAGTAGCGTGAGATATGTATTAGACCACCAAGAGGGTATATATATTGTTAAGTTATGAGATCTAGGTCAACGGGTTGCCGGCTTCGATCTCACTCCTTACGGGGGATGTGTGTGATCCGGTCTTCTTGAGTTGCCTTGCCTTTGCCTATGTCCTTCTTCCTTTCCTTCTTCCCTTGGTTCCCTCTCTTCTTCTCTTCCCTTTGCCCTGCAAAAGGGGCAGTACCAGACACGGAGGGGGGGGGGGGTGGTGCCTGGTGAACCCTCTCCGATGCCTAAGTCAGAACTATACTTCTAGAGAGATAAAGCTAGAGAGATGTCAGAGCTAAAATGTCTGAATGGCCAAGATGATCAAATGAGTTGTGAAGGTGGGGTATTTATAGGCAACAGTGTCATTAAGGTGACTTAATGACATCGTTAGCCTTTAAACACAATTAATTAACCTTTAAGCATATAATTAAGACCTTAGGATTCGGAGGAGGTAGGCGGAGTGGACCGAGCATGGGTGTCCGAAGGTGGTGTCGGGGCCCTTGGGGGGGAGGAATCCGACCCCCAAGGGTAGGGGTTGGGTGAGGGCACCCAACCCCTCCTAGGGAGGGTGGGGTTGGCCAACCCCATCCCTCCTAGGAGGGATCGGGTTGGCCGACCCGATCTCTCCTAGGAGAGATCGGGTTGGCCGACCCGATCTCTCCTAGGAGAGATCGGGTTGGTCCACCCGATCTCCCCTAGGGGAGATCGGGTCGGCTGACCCGATCTCCCCTAGGGGAGGTCGGGTGTGGCCACCCAACCTCACCTAGGTGAGTTCTTCACTGCCGGACGGGCGCTTCGGCCCCGTCCGAGCCGTCGATGTTCTCGCGAAGTGTCCGGGTTGAAGTTTCGATTTGCAATCATAAATGGGACGATAAAAATACAACGGTTCGGAAGTCAACGGGTTCAAATTGGGCGTATATCCATCACATGCCCCCGAGTTAACCAATGGCTTAACCCTTGATTGACTCTATTTCAGGATGGTATGACACGCGCAATTTGAAACCGGGATTTTACCTTCTTGTCTGAATGTTCGCTTACCCATAGATGCGTGCCTCTGACTCTGCCCCCTGCCTTATGAGATAGAGGAATTGTAAACGTCAGAGTAGTACGGACGTGTGCCTAGGCACGCGTCCGTCTGAGATAGGAGTAATAAACTTATCCTTGCTATAGATGCATACTCAAAAAATACAAACTTGCACAGGGGTGTGATACGAATGCAACTAAATAACTTACGCTTCAATTCATGCCGGGATTTCATCTAAGTGAGGAAAAATTAATTTTGGCCAAAAATTTTCCTAAGTATGGGATGCTTGAACATAAACCCATGGGATGTTACCTTGAGTGAACATGGATGTATCATGAACATGGAAGCGTGTACCAATATAAAGGAAGGTGTGTCGCGGATACGAGGGTCCTGGACTTGCGAGGTGCCTTGCATCCGCCGCGTCGTTGATGAACATCTTATAATAGCAGTATGTTCTCAATGTATATGTCGAGGGACATGACCCTTGTTGATATAGTATTGCCCCCAAGATCATTGAGGTGAATGCCCCCAGAGGGGGAATATATGTAGTGACGTGGCCAAGTAGGGGTACCTGCCCCTTAGTCGCGAGGTGTTAGGCCTCCTGGTATGTTGTCGATGAACATCTCATGATAAACATGTGTTGGGTGACGCAAACGCGTGTAGTACCCTATAGGCTGTATAAAGCATTGGGACGAGGCCCGCACCGACATAGAGTTGCCCCCGTATAGAGGATGTTCGCTATGTAGTGGTTGTGAACTTGTAAGTTCGTAGGTGTGGAGTTGCCCCCTTGTCGGGACGTTCGCATCGTAGTCGTTTTGGGCACGAGGTGGCGACTATTGTATCGACTGCTACTTGGGTTTTCCAAAGTGGGGTGCAATCCACAGCTGCTACTTGGTTCTTCCCAAGGTAGGGTGCACTCCGCTACAGCTACTTGAAGTTTCCGAGGTAGGGAGAAGGCCAGAGGTCGGACGAGGCGACATACCCTTCCATGGAGTCGGTCAGAGGTCGGCGAGGCGACGTGCCTATCCATGTTGTTGCCACAACCTGGCGTTTTCAAGGTAGTGTGCCTCCTGCACCGCTACTTGGTTTTCCCCCAAGGTAGAGTGTGGCTTTGCGACCCGTATTTGGTTTTTCCCAAGGTAGAGTGTCTACTTTGTACGTCTCCTGAACCTGTATATAGTCCATTACCTGTGAACACAATAATCGTTGGACAGCATGCGGACATGATAGCCGCCTAGAGAGAGGTAGACACGACAACCACTCCAAGATGTGCGGACATGATAGCCGCTTATCATCGCGTGGACCTGATAGTTGCTCCGAGAGGCGTGGACATGATAGCCGCATAGAGTCACGTGGACATGATAGCCACTCCGAGGTGTGTGGACATGATAGTTGCCCCTAGATACGCGGACATGATAGCCGCTCCGAGATACGCGGACATGATAGTCTGCTGCTATCATACTTAGTTCCTAGACGAGAGGTGTTACTCTTCCTCTTAGACTGTCGACATATGCGTGTTTGGTAGGAGGTGTAGGAGGTGTACGCGCTTGGCGTGACTCTCTCGAATCTTGTAAAGTGGTGATCTTAGAATAACAGTGGTACGCCATGACTTGTCGTAGCGTTTCCCACAGACGGCGCCAAGTGTTAAGTTATGAGATCTAGGTCAACGGGTTGCCGGCTTCGATCTCACTCCTTACGGGGGATGTGTGTGATCCGGTCTTCTTGAGTTGCCTTGCCTTTGCCTATGTCCTTCTTCCTTTCCTTCTTCCCTTGGTTCCCTCTCTTCTTCTCTTCCCTTTGCCCTGCAAAAGGGGCAGTACCAGACACGGAGGGGGGGGGGGGGGGGGGGTGGTGCCTGGTGAACCCTCTCCGATGCCTAAGTCAGAACTATACTTCTAGAGAGATAAAGCTAGAGAGATGTCAGAGCTAAAATGTCTGAATGGCCAAGATGATCAAATGAGTTGTGAAGGTGGGGTATTTATAGGCAACGGTGTCATTAAGGTGACTTAATGACATCGTTAGCCTTTAAACACAATTAATTAACCTTTAAGCATATAATTAAGACCTTAGGATTCGGAGGAGGTAGGCGGAGTGGACCGAGCATGGGTGTCCGAAGGTGGTGTCGGGGCCCTTGGGGGGGAGGAATCCGACCCCCAAGGGTAGGGGTTGGGTGAGGGCACCCAACCCCTCCTAGGGAGGGTGGGGTTGGCCAACCCCATCCCTCCTAGGAGGGATCGGGTTGGCCGACCCGATCTCTCCTAGGAGAGATCGGGTTGGCCGACCCGATCTCTCCTAGGAGAGATCGGGTTGGCCGACCCGATCTCTCCTAGGAGAGATCGGGTTGGTCCACCCGATCTCCCCTAGGGGAGATCGGGTCGGCTGACCCGATCTCCCCTAGGGGAGGTCGGGTGTGGCCACCCAACCTCACCTAGGTGAGTTCTTCACTGCCGGACGGGCGCTTCGGCCCCGTCCGAGCCGTCGATGTTCTCGCGAAGTGTCCGGGTTGAAGTTTCGATTTGCAATCATAAATGGGACGATAAAAATACAACGGTTCGGAAGTCAACGGGTTCAAATTGGGCGTATATCCATCATATATAGCCAAGGAGAAGCCCATGGGCAGTTTACAACTTTGGGGACCTAACACATTGGTCCCCGCTCTTTTTATGGAGCGGTTGTCGACTTCGGGGACTCGACATATCGGTCCCCGATCTCTCCGAGACCTACACTAGCACCCCGTATGGGTGCAATATCCTACATCTCCCACTCACACATAACGGGAGTGCTCAGTGTGTGTGGAAACGTATTTCCAACATCCGTCTGTCTTTCATACAGGGCTCACTCGTGCGACCGGCATACTTTGCGAGAGCTAGGTGTTGTACATCTGTTAGGAGTATACAGCCTCTCGTAGTGAACAACCAACAAGAGAACTGCTGTACATCTGTTAGGAGTATACAGCATCTCGAAATGGATAACCAACTAGAGAACGGTAAGTATGCTTGTACCCTAGATCATCGAACCTCATTTAGGTATTCTCAAAAATCTCATTATACCTTGTATTCACAATCATGAAACTAATTCATGACTGGTGCACCGGTGAACACAATTCAAAAAGAGGTCCCGTTGATGATCTTCCTCTTCTCACGATTCCTTCAACACCAACCCGACTCGCTTTTCTAGACATGCCCCGCCAGGCCGAATCATTAGTAGCCTCTTGGAAACACACTAAGCTAGCGAACATCGTGTCAGGTCTCAAGTCTCTGATCGGAGTCGTGAGGGTACTCAATTTAGAACCTCCTAAGGATCTATGGGTCTCACATTGCAACAAGCTGAGATAATACTTGTGCAAACCCGTGGTCGCTAATAGCACACACGGTATGAAACGTGTGTCACAACACTCTTCTCCTTTTCCCTGGAGCATATGTCATTTGTCTCACTCAAAGACAGTGTTGTGCGGATGTCATTTCAAATGCCGCATGCACTCGAACAAGAGTCCACTAACTCCCATCCGGCTCTAAGGCAAACTATGCGGGAACAAATTCCTCTTAATCATCGATGACCGTATGTCAACGACCGACTTGTGAATTCGAGTAGTTAGCTCTCTAATCACCCACTTGATAATTTTAAACTCAAAATCCTGTCTCATATCCCGTTGTCACACAGACTTAACGTCACTAAGACGCGGAGGCGGTTGCTCGTGTGAGAGAGCTAACCTTTAGTTTACCCGACATACATTTCTGTAAAATCGCGAATGCACTAATGCAATCCGAATAAAACATGCGTGTGTGTAAATCAAAACATATTTGATTAAACTGAACATTGTTCATAACATGGGAAAACATTACATGAAGTATTTCAAACTCTACGCAGACCTAGAGATTTCACATGTCTAACAAAGGAATCTCTATTCAAAGGCTTAGTCAAAGGATCAGCCACCATTTCCTTTGTAGACAAATACTTCACGTTAATCATCTTGCGTGCAACCATGTCCCTCGCGAAATGATACTTGGTATCAATGTGTTGTGTTTGGTTCTGGTATGAAACTTAGGATCCTTTGCAAAAGAAATTGCTGCCTGACTGTCACAATAAACCAAAATTGGTTCAGTCTTTTCTGCAATATCCATCAGATGCTCAAGGAACCTCTTTAACCAAACAGCCTCTTGTGTAGCTGTTGTGAGTGCCACATATTCGGCTTCCATGGTAGAAAGGGACACACAAGACTGCTTCTTGCTACTCCAAGAGATAGCACCATTGCACATGTTGAACACATAACCAGAGGTGGACTTTCGTTCGTCAAGGTCTCCTGAATAGTCGGCATCGCTGTATCCTTCTAGACGGAGACTCTCGGCACCTCGGTAACAAAGTGCATAATCAGCAGTTCCTTTCAGGTATCTCATGATCCTCTTCACAGCTTTCCAATGTGACGGTCCTGGATTGGATTGATATCTACTTACCAAGCCCACGGCCTGACAAATATCCGGTCTAGTGCACACCATTGCATACATCAGACTTCCGATTGCGCTCCTGTATGGTACTCGATTCATTTTCTCTCTTTCTTCTGGAGTCTTTGGACACATCTCGTTGCTCAAGGCTTGGCCTTTACTGATAGGAGTCTCGATAGGGTTACATGCTTGCATACTAAACCGTTAGAACCTTGTTGATGTAGCTCTCTTGCGAAAGATACAACAACTTCTTTGAACGATCTCTCGAGATCTTTATCCCAAGAATGTAATTTGCATCACCCATATCTTTCATCTCAAATTGAGATGACAACCGGGTATTAACCTCGTTTAAATACTCTTTATCATTCCCGGCTATTAATATGTCATCGACGTACAATGTCATAAACACGAACTTACTCTTAGACCTTTTTGTATAAACGCAATGGTCGTCATTCATCATGACAAATCCATTATTCACAACCACGTCATGAAATCGTTTGTACCACTGCCTCGACGATTGCTTTAGACCATAAATGGACTTTAAGAGTCGACAAACTTTATGTTCGTGACCTTCTACAACGAAGCACTCGGGTTGCTCCATGTAGATTTCCTCGTCTAAATCTCCATTGAGAAAAGCAGTCTTAACATCCATTTGATGTAATTCAAGGTCTAAGTTAGCTACTATAGCCAAGATTAGCCGAATTGAGGATAAACGCACGGCTGGAGAAAACGTCTCAACGTAATCTATTCCATATTGTTGCGTATAACCCTTGGCCACTAATCGAGCCTTATATCGCTCAATCGTGCCATCAGCCTTAAGCTTAATCTTAAGGACCCATTTGGCCCCTATAGCTTTTCGTCCTTGAGGAAGGTCAACTAGATCCCAAACCTTGTTGGCCCTCAAAGACTCCATTTCCTCTTCCATTGCTTTTGTCCATTTATCTTTAGAAGGGCTTGAAATGGCTTCGGACACATTCCGTGGCTCATTTTCATCTTGAAGAAGCATTGAAAAGAGTTCACCACCTTCGATTTCAAACCGTCGGCGAGGAATCTTTTTCCGGGACCCTTGTCCCATCTGATGTTCATTTAACCTCGTGTCAATACTCCCACTTGGATTAAGATCCATCTCATCACTCCCACTTGGAGCAACAAAGTCGTCTTCATTCGTCACATGTGATGAAGGAGGTTGTTGGTGACGAACTTCATCTCCTAAAATCCTCCCACTCGAATGAGGCGAACTTTGATGGTCTAAATCATCAGATTCATAAAGAGATAAGTCCTGACCTATCTCACCCTTCCTTGGGAACTCATCCTCAATAAATTGGACATTGCGCGATTCATATTCAGTAACGCTCCCACTTTCTTGCAACCCTATAAACACATAACCTTTAGAGGTTGACGAGTAGCGTACAAACACACTCTTTTTACCTCTCGGGCCCAATTTGCCATATTTATGCGAGATATCGTGTGTATAGGCTGCACATCCCCATGGTTTCAATTCGCTTAAGTCCGGACGTCTTCCGGTCCATAGCTCATAAGGAGTGGTCGCAACTGATTTCGTAGGCACACGGTTGAGGACATATGTTGCAGTCAATAACGCATCACCCCAAAAGGCAATAGGTAATTGAGCTTGTGCCATCATAGACCTAACCATTTCAAGTAGCGTTCTATTACGTCTCTCCGCTACACCATTTTGTTGCGGAGTATGAGGAATCGTCAACTGACGAACGATACCTTTTTCATCACATAACCCTTGGAATTGTGCCGAAAGATACTCACGGCCTCGGTCAGTCCGAAGGCACTTAATCTTCTGATCTAGTTGATTTTCCACTAAGTTCATATAACTCACGAAGCACTTAAGTGCGTCCGATTTGTGGGAAATCAAATATACATGTCCAAAACGGGTATAATCGTCAATAAATGTGATGAAGTAATACGCACCGTGCCTGGCCCGAACATTCATGGGCCCGCAAATGTTTGAATGGACTAGCTCGAGAGGAAATTCAGCTCTGGTTGCCTTACCAAAAGGTTTTCTGGCGGATTTACCGGCTAGACAACATTCACACGTAGACAATTCCACATGTTGAACGCCTGGCAGCAAATCTTGATTCGCAAGCCGTTGCATCCTTTGTTGGCCAATATGACCTAGTCTAGCGTGCCATACATCCATATCGCTATCAAGACCGCGAGAGGAAGTAATCAATGAAGAACTCGAAGGTCAAAGTAAAAACATTGTCATGAAAACATAAACGAAAACCTAATAACATCAAAGCAGAAACTGAAACAACATTCCGTCGGATTTGAGGAGCGTAAAGGACGTCTTGTAAAAAAAAGGTTCGACCGTCACGCATGACTAACTTGCATGTCCTGATCCCTAACACAGCCACTCGCGTGTTGTTTCCGACATATATCCATTTTGCTCCACGAGGAAGCCGACGGAAGTCGACATATGCATTCCGGTCCCGAGCTATATGGTCGGTCGCCCCTGAGTCAACGATCCACAAAGAATTAAATTCAGATAGAAAAACCGAACTAGAGACATTAAGTTCACTAGTTTTAGCGTCAAGACAAACCTGGCGCTTGGGTTCAGTGCATTCTTTCGAAAAGTGGCCTCGCTGGCCACAATTGAAGCACTTAACCTTTGAAATAGCTCGCACACGAAATTTCTTTTTTCTGCTTGGGCTTACTCTCAGCCTTAGGTTTCTTGCTTGGACCAGCCTGCTCATGGACTTTCTCTACCCTCTTCCTCTTGAACCCACCTTTGGGTTTAGAAGATGATGACATATGCAACTCCGACAAAGACTTAGTTGCTTGGAGGCGGTCCTCCTCTAACTCAAGATGCCTCCGAACATCTTCCAGAGTGCGAATCTGAGTATTATGGGTGAGGGTAGTCATCATAAGGTCCCACGAGCTTGGAAGTGAACGAATCACAGCCTGGACTTGTTGCTCATCAGTCAACATATGACCAGCATCACGTAACTCAGAAATCATATTACCCATTTGGCGGATATGCGTCCTCATTGAGTGCTCGGGACGCTTCTTGTAGGAATCAAACCTAACGGTCAAAGACCGTACCCTTGCAGTCGAGTAGGTACCAAACCTATCCTGCAAGGCGATCCAGAGGTCCTTAGCCCTCTTATGGTTCTTGAATTCCTTCAGAATATCATCCTCCAAAGCACTCAGCAAAGTGATACGAGCAAGGTTATCGGCCTTTTTCCAGTTATTGTAAGCTGCAAGCTCACTACGATGCTGAGCCGTATTCCCAGCTTCGGGTTCATCCATGACATTGTTTATGGCCACCAGAGTTTCTTGGAATTCGAGCACATACTGGATCTTAATACTCCAGATGTCATAATTATCGCTATTCAGCTTCAAACCCTTGTTCAGCTCAGCGATAACATTACTGCTTGAAGCTGCCATTCTTCACACATAAAGAATAGCACTTATCAGGATCATATTTGCACACAAGATACAATGTTCCACACACACATGTTATCACTTAACATATTTATTGAATAAACCAATTAACACAAGCATGCCCCGGAGTCAAAAGTTCACTATGTTCCCAATCATCGTCCTAAAGTACATGCTACGTGATAATCAATTTAGCCGATAAATAAGTCAAGTATTCGACTTACGTCAATCAAGAACATGCTTCATGAATCACTTGATACGAGTTTACTAAACAAATTAGCATGTATCAATTTTATGGTACTATCATGTATTCGAGCATGTTAACATGAATGATAAAACATGGATATGACATGATTATATGAATGAATCATGCTAGCATGGACAATAGTGAAAACCTATACATGGATACTATATGAATCAACATGTATCATGCTAAGCAAAATAAATCATGTCATTTCTAGCAAACATGCATGCTTTGTTTAATATACCCTACACATGGATACTAAACAAATTTAACGAGTAACATGCTTAATAAATAATTAAAATCTAGCACCCCATTCCGGACTTTAGCAAGACTAACTCGCATCAAAAGTTCGTTTAAAAGACTTAGGGACCGTTATGTAAATTCTCAAAAGTTACGTTTAGAGGAAAATTCCCAGGTGGACCGAAGGGTTCGCGAGACAGGCCCCAACACTCCCGTTTCTTAGACAGAA
This sequence comes from Clarkia xantiana subsp. parviflora, assembly GCA_036873135.1. Taxonomy (NCBI): domain Eukaryota; kingdom Viridiplantae; phylum Streptophyta; class Magnoliopsida; order Myrtales; family Onagraceae; genus Clarkia; species Clarkia xantiana. Next base: position 7,803,098 of record JAPTYO010000012.1, on the reverse strand, counting down.
CATAGTTCCCAGGCCGGGGAGGAGGGGGCGCGGCGTCAAGTTTCCACTTCAAGCTCGGTCTTTCTAGACAGAATTATTTCCTCAATTTCAACTCGAGAATATTACAATCAAGTCCCCTAAGACTTCCGAGAAACATATTCCACATGTAGTCGAAACAAATTCAAACTACGGGGGGCCAACATGCAATTTTATATAAATAAAAAGCACCTTAAGCATGATACTAATAAATTAAGCATGCAATTCATTGTTAATACAAGATTAGGGACTAAAGTGTTATAAAAATATTTGTGTCCCATTTTAGAATAAAACAAAACTGGGCCGATTTTTTTTTATTAAAAAAATAGTTGACCGAAGTCAACCTAGTAATAAAGTGTAAATAAAACTCTCGGCCTTGACTGAGAGTGGGCTCAAGGAAAAAAACAATTACTTGGCCCATATTGAAACAAACAGATTAGCTTTGGGTAAATAAACTCACGTGAGCCCAAGTTTTATTAAAAATGTCACGTGACTTTTAAAATAAGGATCTGACCGACCCGGATAAAAGAAATGCGTCCGACCCGCCCGTTTCCTTCATCTTCTACACCCGAAAGTTACGTAAAAAAAACTGCATGTAACCACCCACCATGCAACCCACGATCTCGCCACTACTCCCACTCATTTCTCAACCGTTCTGCTCGTAACCGTCACCGGCGACACACCACCGGAGACTCGTGGTAACCGTTCGTAAAAATACTCATTCCGGCGAGAAAAATATTTTCGAAAAAAACAAGTTGAGCTTCGTGTGGCGACCATGGTCGCCACTTTTACCATGGAGGTGGCCGTTGCCTCACCCCACGCTTAGGCCACACAAAAAAAACGTGAATATGGCCTTCGAACGATACAAATAGAGTGGGAGTTTCATAGCCACGTTTGGCCACGAAAACAACCGTTTTTCGTCGGGGTTCGTCGGGACTCGCTACCAGCACGGCTGCGAACCTTCGTGGGCAATAATGAGCGTCCAATGCTCATAGATGATAGGCCGGACACATCCGAAACGGGCGGGACTCGAAAACTCCGAAAATCGGTGGGAGTTCGGCATAACCGTCACGAAGACGATGTCGGTGCCGGAGACCGAACATTTGGCTCTGATACCAATGAAGGATACCGACGTACATGCCAAGCAAACCAACAACCGAATTAGTACGTACACAATACGGTAGTTATAGGAACGATACGTTACCTTCGTGTTTGGCAGTTTGCGGCGGAAGCGGAAGCGGATCGTCGTAGTCGATTCGGAATCACGGCGATGACGGAATGCCGGTCGGAGAGGCACGTCACTGATCGGAGCGTACCTCGGTCTCCACGAGCGATGACCCTATAGACACCTAGAGAGCTCTATATGTGGAGTGGATGGAGTAGCGTGAGATATGTATTAGACCACCAAGAGGGTATATATATAGCCAAGGAGAAGCCCATGGGCAGTTTACAACTTTGGGGACCTAACACATTGGTCCCCGCTCTTTTTATGGAGCGGTTGTCGTCTTCGGGGACTCGACATATCGGTCCCCGATCTCTCCGAGACCTACACTAGCACCCCGTATGGGTGCAATATCCTACATCTTCATTGTAGCAACACAAACATTCAATTATGCATTACATTTTGCAGGCTCTAGAGAAGATTCCTTAGCTGCGGAAAGAAGAGTCCTTTTGCAAGAAGATAAAGAAACATTGGAGAAGATTCAGTTGCTTAAAGAGAAGACGTTGAAAAACAATGAGAAGGTTCCCGTGCTATTGAAGAAGATTAACGATTGTATATCGAAGATTGACAATACAGAGTCAATGCGCTTGTCTGTTCATCCTGGGGTAATGCTTGACAGAACAAGTTGAGTCACAACCTGCTAATCTATGTACTGTAATTGTCTACTGTATTTGGAGATTGCTTTTGTCTGATTTTAGGTAGAAATTGTTGTCTTTGTATCTATGAAGAGAATTAATTAATGAGGTTTCAGTTGTGTGCTAGAAGATAGCAATTCAAAGGGGAAATGAAAGAAAGATACGAACCGAGTGTTATGTTGTTATGAGGTGTGCACGGTATTTTTCAAGACAATTTCGTCATCTCATTGACTTTTCGGTTGCGTTGATAAAATGATAATTTGGTATAAAGCTAGTATGAAGTGTTTAGTAGTCAAACAGAACATGTCTGAATTCTACAAATAACACGAATAGGTTAACCCCGGTGACTAAATCTGACTATTGTAAAAAAAAAAAAAAAAATCGTCTAATGGCACGTGAAAATACAACTGTGTAAATGATACATGAAAAAATACGACAGGAAAGTCTCAAATAATGAAGTTACAAATTATAAATACATCAGAATTATTGAATCTAGACGGAATGAGGAATATATTGAAAGGGTGCCTAAGAACAACAATTTATATTATTCATTTGATCAGAAAACAATTGTAATCCGGCTAATTTTTATTTTTATTTTTCCAACAAGCTATCCAAAACTTATTGAAAGTGAAACTTTCAAAATAGGAGATGGGATTGGATAACCCAATTATCAAGTCGCATCTCATTTTTGGACTCAACGACAATCCAAATTGTGTATTCATTCGCGATACGGTTGATATGCATCCATGTAACAAACTATAATGGACGGCTAAGCGAACACCCTCATATATTGCTTATCCTCCCGAAGGAGAGACCGACGAGTAAGACCACCTACCCTCATATATACGCTACGCTGTTGTATTCATATTTAATTTTTCTATTTCAACAATGATGGTGTAAGGGCCAGAAACCGATCAAGGATTTGAGGCAAGTTGGGGACTTAAATGAACTGAAACTAAACTTGGAAGACCAAATTGACAACTTTCTATAAATTTGAGGACATCTATATCTCTTCATTCCACCCTGAAACCTTTTCCCTTGTGCATGCGATTTGTGATTAGCAATCAGAGGGTGGTCTCAGTGATCTTGGCCAAATTAAGGGGTCGTTGGAGGTGTCGTTAACGTTTTCGTCGTCGTTACCGTCATCTTCATGAGAGTTGTCGTAAGAGGAAATGAAAATGAAGAGACTCGTAGTATTTTTTTTCATAAGGAATCACGTGTCAAATACATAATCACTTTCCATCTATAATAGACAATATATATATATATATTAACGATACAACACTTTAAACTTTGAATTACCTAAAAATTATCTTATATACTAACTTATTATATCATATATTTAAAGATACCTAAATAATTTCAATCCTTGATCATTATTTATTTCTGGCGACTAATATAAAGAAAGGATTTTACCAAAAAAATAATATAAAGAAAGGATGGATGGTGTCACGTGGTGTGAATCAACAATTGATACACATCCCCTATAATTAAGTTTAACGCACATTTACTATGACTGCTGTCTCGTTTCCATAAATATTCTGATTCATTAGATCACAGTTCACTATATATGTATATATAGATATCACTATATATATATATATAGTATATAATAATGATCACTATTAACTACCGAGCCCTTGTAAATTTTCATTTTTTTAAGTTAAAAGTACGAACGATCATTAGAATACTGAAAACCCGGTAATTAATTACACATGTATCCTTTTTATTTCCCCTAATTGGTCGGTAATTCTTTATTTTCTTTGTTTCGTATTAGAGCACTTCCAATGGTGAGAATTTAGTGCCTCCACGTCAGCTGCTATATTACTGTCAACTCATCGAAATAACACTGGTACAGTAATTTCTACATTAAAATTGGAACTCACTCTAATGGTGAATGCCAAGTTCCACTACTATACTGAGACCCACATAATTATATACTCACAATATGATTTTTATTATTTTTTAAGCATTATATATAATTTAAGTATTCCTATTTAGAAAAAAATATATACAAAATCATAAAAAAAACTAATTGATTTTAATGAAATTTTACGTTTATACGAATTCGTCAAAGTTGGTCAATTTTATATTAAATTTTTGGATTCCAACTTTGACCGACGTGTATTGTTATCCCGAAATTCAAAACTCGACGTCGTTAGAGTAATAGTTCAATTATTTACATGCTATAATTTTTTAAATGTTTCTTTTGGTAAAAATTATACTAATATTTACGAATATAATATATAAATGAACACCTAATTTTTTTAAATAATGATTTCAATAATTTAAAAATTACAGTATTCAAAATATAAATAATACATTAAAGTTGCCAACTAAAATAAAATTAACACGCACATGTATATATATTTGAGACTACATATAATTGTCACACACATTACTAAATTGCCAGAGATGTTCGACTAAATTCTCTTGTAATTTTTATATTTCTCTTTATCGCGTAATTGAATATTATTTTCGATATACATTTTATACAATATCTATTATACAATGATTGACATATCTTGATTCATTACCGTCAGTCGATTCACGTTAATGCACATCCATCAGATCATATTAGTAAATCAGTTATATATATTAATACTTTATTTTTACTAATGATTTTCAATATACGTAAATCATAAATATATTATATATCATCCTAAATGTATAAATTTTATAAAAATTTATTATAAAAAATATATATTTTCGTATAATAATATAAGTAATTAGATAGAAATATATATGCATTAAAATAATATATTTTTTAAGATATATTTTTCATATTTAATAATATGAAATTTTATACTATTTCAAAATTTAGAATTACAGTTGTTCAACATGGTAAAATATAAACATATCGAATCTGAAAATTCTGAAATTGATTCAAAGTTAAAAAGTAATAATTTTGGTTTGTGCCATTATTTAACTTCATTAATATAGGGGGAAACCAAAATCCGGTTGGTCCGAAAAACCGGTGAAAACCGAACCGGCCCGAACCGAAAAAACCGAATCCGAAATAGTCGGTTTGGTTTTTGGTCGGATTTTTTTTACTCTAGTTCGGTTTTTCGGTCCGGTGCGGATTTTATGTTTTGAGGACCGCGGGACCGAACAGACCGTTATGCTAATTAAATATATACAATATATTATATTATTTTATATGAATTAATATAATTAGTTAATTACGTTAATATAAATTGTAAAAGAGGCACTTATGAAGATTATTCTTTTACTTTTACTTTATAGTAATTTATTTAATTATAATAATGGAATATATTTATCATTTCGATTTGATATAATCCGTGAAAATGACGAAAATTTTAAATGGTAATTGCTAATATTGGATTTTTCGGTTTAAACCGAACACCGAAATGAAAAAACCGTACTAACAATGGACGGTTTATTTTTCCTCAAACGGTTTTTTGGTCGAGTTCTTTTAAGGAAAATATCCGGACCGAAATTTTAGGTACCCGATCGAAACAAGCAAAAAACTGGTTCAACCAGTCCGGTTTCACCCCTAGTTAATATTTAAATGACCGACTACGACTCATGTCATTATCTGACTTAGCGTAACAGAATATATATATATATAAACAATCTAAGAGAGAAGCAAAATAATTGAATAAAATAATATTAAAAGTTGGCACCGACATAAACAGTAACATGGGAGTTCCTACTAGTAGGCACTGTCCCACTTCACTATTCACTCGAAATAGCAAAACAGTAATATTAGTAATCCTAGTCACGCCTAGTGGTGCCTAATCAACGTCTAGTGACGAAAATTGAAATTAGGAACTCCCATTTTGGAACAAAGCACTCCCATTGGAAAGACAAGTTCATATTTAATCATTACCAATAGGGACCAACAGTAAATAACACTAAATACTAGGAACTTTCTACAATAATACATTTACAACATAAAATTAGGAACTAGACATTAGGCGCTACATTGAAAGTGCTCTTAGGTCTCGTAACTGAAGTTTTATGAGAGGCAAACTTCATCCCTAAAGTTATTCATCCGTGTGGTTTGCTTGTACATTATGTATCATATATAGGGTTAAATGTACTTTTCATACCACATTTTTGACCGAATGTGGCTTTTAGTACTGGATGTTTAGTTTTGTATACTTTTGGTACCAGACGTTTGAAAAAATTTGGCTTTTGGGACATCTGTTGGTTGACCGTTAGTTTTGGCCGTTAAATGACATGTGCAAGTCACGTGATCGACTCTAAACTTTTAATTTTGTTCAATTTAGTCCCTCAAATATATTCATAACTTTTATTTTGTTTAATTTAGTCCTAAAGCTTCAAAATCGAACCCAATTGGGGACCTATCTCCAATTGGGTAAATTTGACCCAAATGGAGCTATGTCAATTGAATTCGATTGGTTTAATTGGGTCCGATTTTGAAGTGTTATGACTAAGTTAAACAAAATAAAAGTTAGGAATATATTTAAGGGACTAAACTGAACAAAATTAAAAGTTTAGAGTCGATCACGTGACTTGCACATGTCATTTAACGGCCAACTAATGGTGTACCAAAAGCCACATTTTTTCAAACGTTTGGTACCAAAAGTATGCAAAACTAAACATTCAGTACTAAAAGCCACATTCGGTTAAACACATGGTATCAAAAGTACATTTAACCCTCATATATAAGTCTTAAACAAGCACATTATGAAGCCAATTATATCTTCACCAAAAAAATGAAGACAACTATTTGGACATACCATCTAATAGGGGCTATAGGTTATTATTATACTAAGAATTTAAAAATAGTTTCAACTATAAGTCATGTTGCTAAGTGTTGTCTTATATTAAAAATGTTGATATTCGGTGTCACAATTATTAGATTTATTGCTTTTTTAATTTTTTTCAACTGATACTGGCGTTTAAAGAAAAAAATACATGTTATTTTCTATTTTTTGAAGTATCAAATTTGTTATTCAAAAATTTAGGCTTGTTTATACCTTAAAAATCAGGTTTTTCTTCCATTAAAAAAAAAAATGGAAATCAATCAATAATATAATTTAAATACCGAATATAAATATTTTAAATTTGACATATCAATCGGAAACATAAGAGATAGTTGAGATTATTTATATATTTCGTAACCCAAATATATATGATTTTCTCTTTAACCGGCCCTACGCACAGCCCCACCATCATTATTCACAACCACTTTCATTAGGTATATACATACATATATGGAGTCCGCAGATAAATATATGAGCATCACCATATATGATCATAAAAAAAACAGGTAATCACTTTCTTTCAGTACATAGTGTCTTCTTTAATTATTTAATTCCGATGCATGTGATAGGATTTTGGTGGATGTTCTGTTACCTTGAAGTTTCTCATGTCGGTTCCATTCATCTTTTCTGTCTCGTCTCTTCCATTTGTCTATATATATACAAAACTACAGAGCTTCTGTCTCGTCTCTTCCATTTGTCTATATATATATGTATATATTGGTTCGACCATACGGAGTAGATAAGGTTGTCTGTTGCTGTTTCTCCCAACTATACGGACCTACGTATGCATATGATTGGTGCATATATATATATATATTTAGGGGAAAAAAATACACGTTCCGGATCATGAACTCCGATAAACTCCGAATGTGTGACAAAATAAAAATGTCCCAAAAATTGATATTTGTTACGATAAGCCACTACGAGTTGGAATCGGAATTCTTGTATTCCGATGTTTATCAAAACTCTATATTTAGACTTAATACGTCTTTTAGTTCAATATGTTTGTCCACTCTGTATAACATTTTTTTTTTATACTTTTGGTAGAATACGTTTACAACTTTTATACTTTGGTGCATCTATTAGTTGACCGTCAATGTTGACCAATAAATAGTCACGTGATTTGTACGGAATAACCCCAAATTTTATTTTGTTCAGTTTAGCCCTCATAAGTATTACCCTAACTTTTTATTTTTATAAATTAGTCCCTAAACATTTTTAACCACGCCCTAGGGCTAAATTAACCTAGCCATGGTCCGACCCATGACTCGGTCGGACCATGACTTATTCAATTTAACCTAGGGTCCAATTGAACAAATTTTAAAAATACGTTATCTTATTAAAATTATTATAAAACTATTTGTAATAAAAATGACACGTTTTACAAATTTTGGGAGGCCAATAAATGAAAAACGTAATAATAAAATTACAAATGTCTATTTATATATTAATTTTTCTTTTATATTTTTATTTTAGTAGATTTTTATTAATTAAATTAGTGTTAATCGTTAAAAAAATTACAGAAAAAATGAAACATTTCTCAAGATGCAACGAGAATCTTAATGAATTTCTAACTAGATATAAATTATACATTTGAAATCGCCACAACAATAGAATTAAAAATAATTTGAGATAAACCAATTATATATATATATATATATACTCCATTTTGACACATCATGCATGTATTGTTTTCTTATATGTCAATATTATAGAGTTTATGTTATAACTATATTTTATCTATAGATATAGTTTTTCTGTGCAGTTTCTTAAGTTGGGTTTAGGGGTAAAATTACGGAATAAACACGTGTACATGTCAGGTAAACTAATTACGCAGTAAAATAAGGAGCACATACCAGTTTAGCTTTCCGTAGCATAAGATCATCACGAAGGAGTTCGCGATCTGCCAGATGGTGTCCTGCGGAAACCCTTTGTTGGAGAGCGATCCGCAGGCAATGGTCTCCATAACAAAGCCTCTTTAATATGGTGAAGGGATGGATCTTTGGGGTAAATTGTTGACACAATTCCTGCACCTTCTTGGGTGTTACCACCTTCGGCCGAACCTATCTAATATTAGGGATATGAATTTCTTGTCTAGTCAACTAAAAGGGAGATAGTGATTTAGCCCAAGAAAATCACTGACACCTCTTATTTATAAGAGGAGGTGAGCAAAATCCAACTAGGGTTTTCCCTATAGTTCGGTCAGACCTAGCATAATTGGGCTTGGCCCTTTTTGGGCCAATTGTGTCTCATAGGGATTTTGGCTTGACCCAAATACCTTATGCGCCTAAACCAATTATGCTTAATCTGTTGGGCTTATATTATTGGGCTCCCAATTACGGCGACCCATATTCGCCAAATGCCAACAGCTCCCACTCGCCGGAATGGGAGGGTGCCTATTAATATGTTGTCGTCCAACACATCAGTATCCATTCAATGATCCAATCCATTTTCCGTATTGTTCATACGAGTTTTGCCGTGTGACCGGCAGACACAACGGACATCGTGTTACTCATCGGTTAAGAGTGTTGTAGAGTTCGCGGAACGTTGATTCTCTTATGGAGAGGGGTTGTCTGCCCTTTTAAACGGAAATGGGACGATCCCCTTCTCTTATAAGAGAGGGAATCTTTTTCTTCTTAATGGGAGATGTAGACGGTTCCCCTCCTTTTAGATAGGTATCGTCTACTCGTCTACTCTGATTTACCTTTTGGCGGTCACATTAGACCGAACGAATGAGATTACTGTCCGGTTCTTAGACCGATATCCATCAAGTATATCAGATAAGATATTTAAGTAATGAGAGTGCTCCCCTATTTATAGGGGAAAGTATCGACTTTAGATGGCGGCCCTTCTTGGGAGGGTTTCTGTCCAGAGTCGGTATAAGCAGGTGACAAGTAGGTCGCCACCTCATCTTTCCTTGGCCATGAAGGCTTTCCTCTGGCGGTTGAAGCGGGTGACAAGCTGGTCGCCACCTCACCATTCCTTAAGAGGAAAGTATCTTCATGTCGGTCAGAGCAGGTCGCCACATGTCCATTTCCTTAAGAGGAAGGGTTTCTTTAATAGTGCTTGGTTGCCGACTCGACTCTTACCTTAAGAGGGAGAGTTTTGAGCGGACTTGTCGCTATTCTTTGAGTGTTGCATTTGTTGTCGACACCTCTTAATATTAGTGTCGACCATTCATCTTTGTCTTCTAATCCTGATTATGATTGGTCGTCGATATTTTTCTCTTGGGTCTCGACTCAGACATCCTCGATTTTCCTTTATCCTATCCTCATTAATCGTAACCCAAGAAATATGTCATCGACGTATAACGTCAAGATGACGTACTTTGACCCAGAGGTCGTGGTGTACATGCAGGGATTCTCGTGAGGATTCACGAATCCGCTGCCAACGATTTCCTCGTGGAACCTGCGGTACCATTGTCGAGATGATTGTTTAAGACCATAAATCAATCTTTGGAGATTACAAACTTTACGTTCGTTTTCGGGGGTCACAAAGCCCTCTGGTTGCTCCACATAGATCTCTTCCTCCAGGTTTCTATGGAGGAATGCGGTATTAACATCCATTTGGCGTAGCTCCATATCGAGGCTTGCAACCAAGGCCAAGATGGCCCGGACTGTGGTGTAACGCACAGTCGGTGAGTACGTTTCATCAAAGTCCACTCCGTGAAGTTGGGTATAACCTTTCACGACTAATCGAGCTTTGTAACGCTCAACATTTCCATCAGCAGTGAGTTTCAGCTTCAGAACCCACTTAGCCCCTATTACTTTGCGGTTAGCAGGCAAATAAACTAACGATCACACCGAATTGGCGTTCATAGAGGCGATCTCTTCCTCCATTCCTTCGCTTGAGGTCCATCCAACGCTTCTTTAACCGTTACCGGTTCATCAACCGAAGTAAGGGTGAACAATTCACCTCTCTCGATGGGATACTTCTTAGGAGACGTTCGGTGCCTTTAACTACGTCTAGGCTCAATATTCCCATCTTGCTCTTGAACTACACTCCCACTGGGAAAATTCTCCCACTCGGAACAATACTCCCACTGGGAACAAGGGCACTGCTGGAACCTTCACCTACAAATTTTCTTGGACGACCCCTTGGTCTCAGGATTCCACCCCCGAGATTAACTCCACTGTTACTAGGACCAGGAACCAAGGTTGTACCATCCCCACTGTTTCCAGCAGGTAGTTGAAGAATTATAGGATTCACATCCAATGGTTCAGAAATATGATGATCAGGTTCCGCTTGATTCGCACCTGCAACAACAGTGATCTGCGTGGTCGGATTGACTGCTCCCACTGGATTTACTATGAAAATGCCTTTGTTTTCATTTAACATGTCGTGCACTGGTATTTCTGCCTCAAATCTCCCACTTGAAGTAAGAGGGACCTGAACATCAACTTCGTCCTTTTCTAGTTCAATTAAGACTTCATTCGTTCTGATGTTACCAAGTGTCGAAAATTCGTCCTCAAGGAACGTAACGTCTCATGTTCGACCACGCCACCAAGTCCTAGAGCTTTTATTAACACGTGTCTCACAGATTTTGTAGTATCGTATAACGATATCTTTCAGTGCTCTAAGTTTCGACAAGTCGAATCAGCCGTCGTAAGACACTGTGTGCCGCACCACCCCTAGGGTTGCAGCTTGGTAAGATCCATCTCATTACCAATTTACATATCATATGGTGCTGGTCTAACCGATTTTATATGAACTTGGTTCACCACATGATTCGAATTCAACTACATATCATCCTCGCAGGAGATCGGAAGTTTGAGATTGTTATATCATGATATTGACCATGTTCGAGAACTGTGTGATATTAAATGCTCCGCCAATCTGATTCGTAAGAGGCGATATCCAGATCGTCATTTAATGGATAATCAATTTCATTGTATACTATCGAGGTTTTTCCCACCTCGGATCGTGCAATAGGTTCTCACCCTTTGCTCGTTTTATAATTCTCCACGAGAATTTGAATGAGTAATGTAAACCGAAATGGTTACATGTGCAATGGAAATTAAATTATGAGCATTAATCATCAAAATCTTCATATTAAATTTGTACTTTGAAACGATGTGTCCCATCTGTCGAGGGATACATGCGCCGCGCGGGACACCGGGTTCCACCCACGGTGAAATCGTTTCGTTTCCAAAATTTAATTTAATCGGTTTCATACATGTTCGTCATTACAATTTATTTTAAATTATATGGAGTACTAGAAAATAAGGAAGATTAAGAGTTTTATTCTAAGTTCGCGATCGATGGGGTATTGATGAATCAGAATATGTGTGTGTATTTTACGTGTCGACTTGACAACTTGGCCGAACATTTCGGCAAAATTCGTAATTTATTGGAATTGGGATCAACCTTTGACCGGGTCGATAAATTGATAAGTGGATTGTGTTCCAAATTGAATTGACTTCAATAACAATCACTTTATTCAATAATTCAATAAATACCATATGCCGAAATATTAGTGACAACGAAAGTTAAATGACATCAACAAGGGTCTTATAAAGCAACAACAAAGAGAAATTGTTCGTCTTGAATCTTCAAGCCATGTCGAACACCACTCCTGAAAAGAATTCACGAATAAATCACATCAGACGGTCTGTGTTGTATAAAACGTTTTACGTCTTTATATACATGGAAAATGAGGCGTACCTAAGACGCACTTGAATCAACAGTGTTTTGACCCACCAGATTTTCGTTTGAGCCTTTTATTGCTCGATTCTATAACTTTGCGCATATGAGTGAAGGGGTCCTCCAACTCATAAATTTCCTTAGGGTTTAGTCCATCAAACAGTCTCAAGATCGTCTCGATCGATCTTATCAGGCGCTTGAGGCCATTCTCATCGACAAGCCACGATAAAGGAAACTTCTTCATGATAGGATAAATCATTTCCCATGCCTCCTTCTCGTCATTAGGGGCATGATTTGTCATAATGTCGGCATCCATGCGTAGAGTAACATCATATTCCAAAATGAGTTCTCTAACTTCTGCCGCATTCCTATCGCTGAAACGAAGGTACAAAGCACACCAAAGGTGTAATGCACTGACATTCATGAATTGCTCCGCAATTTCTGTTGTATATGTTGAAAAGATCAATGATGCTGCTTTCTGGTCCTTGCGAGTCCTTTCGTCATCCAGGGAGAGCGGACTACCATATTCATCCGTCATCATCCTATCTCCATGTGGATAAAAACAATCATCAACCTTTGCCGCAGAGAGGATCTTCCGCACATATTATTTACATTCATCATACCTCATTTCGTCTAGATCGCAAGGAACATAGAACTGAACTCTATCTGTCATCTATACTTTAACACACATTGATAATTACGCGACAATCAGGGAGACAACACATTTTTTTTTAAAAAGAATTGCATACGTCGATTATCTATGAGATAGAAGCCGACAAGTAATGATTCCTCAGACATCTAACCAACCCGTATACAAATGGAAGGAGGCCGTGAAAGAGTTCACATAACTGACGTCTTCTATCTAATAGATCAACATTTTTAAAATGGTTTGATCGCTCTCACTGGAACGGGGAATATGAACATACACCTAATATTAGCTTTCCTAAGGCCCTTTTGAAAAAGTTTCGAGGAATTCATGCATGCATATGCAATTCTACTACACAAGTAAATTATCATACGCAGCCACACCCAAGGAATACATCACTCGTCATGCGTCTAATGTTCGAGGAAATCATGCTTGCATACATAATTCTACTACCCAAGTAAATTATCATATACAGCTACATCCTCCACATTCATGCATACGCGTCATGCATGATCAATCCACAACAAACGTGCATATTTGGCGACTGATTTTGATTTTAAAACATTTGGGGCTGATTTGCAATTCATGCTTATAAGCAATCATGCGAACTTCTAGACATGGATTCTAGGCAATAACAACCATCACAACATGTCTATCCCTGTGACTCTTTAATTGAATCCAAAGCTCTGCCCACAACATGCAATATCCAGCTAGGTTGACATAGTCAAGACGCAATTCTAATCATGCATATATATATATATATATATATATATATATCAATTAAATAAGCAATTGCAATTCAGCCCACATAATGATTCAGTCCCAAATCATGCATTTCAGAGATCCATCCGCATAAACGACAACAGGTATCAGGTTTTACTAAAATGTGAAAATTCCAAACCGATTCACGTTGTGTAGGTAATTTTAAAGTAAAATAAAACATTTGGATTTACAAATTTGACCATCCTATTTTTTAGCTGACTCAGGTCGGTCCGACAATCACGGACTGGTTCATGTCAAATTCAGTCCAACTAGTCCGGTTCAAAAATAGGAATCCAGTTTGGTTTGGTTCTTCATACAAACCGGGTTGGTTCGGTTCGACCCATTAGTTACCCGTTCCGACCAGACCTGACTAGGTCAGACCGATTGAGAAAACTCGGATTGGTTGACCCGCTCCGGTTTGACCCGTGGAACCCGAACCTGTTCGAGTTCCCTTTTGTCTACCGGGTCGGTTGGCCCGACCCGGATGTGCAAAACTGGACCGGTCCATGACCTAATAGTGGTCCGGCCGAGATATTACTTGCCGGCTAAGTAGGGTTTTAAAGTCCACAAAAAACTTAACTTAGCCACCAAGTAATATTAACTAGGGATTAAGTACTTTTTCATACCACTTCTTTGCACAGAATCCACTTTTGGTACCACTTCTATTTTTTTGTATACTTTTGGTACCAATTCTTTCAACTTTGTATCCTTTTGGTACCACCGTTAACTTTCCGTCCAAATTGGTCGTTAAGTGTCATGTGCCATGCACGTGACCGCCCTAAACTTTTTAATTTGTTTCAATTTAGTCCATCTAATGCATTCCTAACTTTTAATTTGTTAAATTTAGCCCTAAAATTTCCAAATCGAACCCTTGACCCATCATGGTTTTGAAATTTTAGGACTAAATTGAACAAATTAAAAGTCAGAGATGCATTAGATGGACTAAATTGAAACAAATTCAAAAGTTTAGGGCGGTCACATGCATGGCACATGACACTTAACGGTCAATTTGGACGGAAAGTTAACAGTGGTACCAAAATGATACAAAGTTGAAAGAATTGGTACCAAAAGTATACAAAAAAATAGAAGTGGTACCAAAAGTGGATTCTGTGCAAAGAAGTGGTATGAAAAGGTACTTAATCCCTATTAACTATCGATATAGTTTCCAATATTTACACTATATATATATTGCCAGGATTCTATATTTAGAGATATAAATCTATCAACAATATATATTTTTCTCAATATTTAGGCAACTAATATCTATCAATATTGACAATATATATTATCTAAATCCTTAATATTGTGCTAAATATATTGATAATTTCTATCCACAATTATCATGTGAATCTAGCCCTAATTGTGACCTAATCAAGTAGGCAAAAATTCGGTCGAAATTACTTGTAAAAATTTGAAGAAAATTTTCGGTCACTTTAGGGTTACTTGTGGACTAAGATTTTATTTCACCTTGCACACCAAAAGTGAGGTTCGGCCGAAACATAAGAATTAGGCCTGGTGGTCAAATTTCAAGATCAAATAATATCACTAATCCAATTTTTTATTTTAATAATAATCGCGTTATCTTGAAAATCATGAACGACAATTTTACCGAAAAATACTCAATTTCATGATTATAGTTTTGTCAAAAACTTTAAGAACATCAATTTATCAATAATCATGAACTCTCTAACACAGGCTCTGATACCACTGTTGGATTTCAGCGGATAAATACTACAGAAACATAAACACGTGCACATGCTAGGTAATCTAATTACGCAGTGGAAAGAGGCACATACCAGTTATCGCGGTTTCTGCAGTCCCAAGACTCCAAGATCTTCAAAGGGGAGTTCTGATTGCCGGTCGGCTCCTGTAAGGATTCTTTTGAATGAATTGCTACACGGAATAGTCTCCACAACAAAACCTCTTGTGATTTTTGGCAGGGACGGATCTTGGGGTAAATTTCTCAAAGAAATTTGGCACCTCTAACACTAGGTTGGCCGAATATAGGGAAACTAGGGATGAGAGATTTCTTTAATCTCAACACTTAGGATAAGGAGTGAATGACATCTAATTAATCTCTCACACTCCCTATATATAGAGGAGGTGTGATAAATCCCACCTCCTTTCCTCATATATTCGGCAGACCATTTATGGGCTAAGGGAGGCCCAATTTTGGGCCTCTCATGTCAATTGGGATTTTCGGCCTAGCCCAAAATTCCTAATGTGACATTAAACAATTAACCTTAATTGTTGGGCTTATATTAAAAAGGCTCATATTACGGCGGGCCATTCACCAAATGCCAACATGTAGAGGCCATGAGGATTATCATCGCTTTTGGCCATATTGCAAGTGACACACCATTCAACGATGCGATTTACATCTCGGATCATCCTAGGCCAGAAAAATTGTTCATGTAGTGCTGCTAATGTCTTCTTTTCTCCAAAGTGACCAACCAATCCACCTTCATGTGCTTCTCTCACCAAAAGTTCTCGAATGGCGGTTGGTATGCATATTTTATCAAACTTATACAAGTAGCCATCATGCTTAAAATAACCATCATCAAATCCGTTTTCACAAGATAGATAAACATATGAGAAATCTAGATCCTCCACATATTGATTCTTAATCATCTCACACCCCAACAACTTAGCATTCATAAAGGACGTCAATGCATACCTCCGAGATAAAGCATCAGTCACTATGTTGACGTTCCCCTGCTTGTACTTGATGACATAAGGAAATGCTTCAAGGAACTCGACCCATTTGGCATGCCTCTGATTCAGCTTGGCCTGACCCTTCAAGTGCTTCAAGGAATCATGATCAGTGTGAATGACAAACTCCTTGGGGAGTTAGTAATGCTGCCATGTCTCGAGTGCCCGGATCAGTGCATAGAACTCCTTGTTGTATGTCGAGTAGTTCAGGCAGGAACCACTCAAATTTTCACTGAAGTAGGCTATATGGCGCTTCTCTTGAAATAGAACAGCTCAAATCCCGATCCCCGAGGCATCACACTTCAAAGCCGCGTTTTGCTGCCTCAGTCCATTTGAATTCAGCCTCCTTCTTCATGCAGTCGGTTAACGGAGCTACGCTACTGAAATTCTTCACAAACCTCTGGTAAAATGATGCTACTCCATGGAAGCTCCGTACCTCAAAGATGGTAGTAGGCGTGGGCCAATCTCTGATGGCACTGATCTTCTCCTCATCAATTTCAACACCGTGTTGGGAGTTGGCATATCCAAGGAATATAACTCTATCCTTGCAGAAGCGACACTTATTAATGTTGCCAAATAACTTTTCCTGCCTTAGGACTTCAAACACTCGTCGGAGGTGTTCATCATGCTCTTCAAAATTCTTACCATAGATCAAAATGTCGTCAAAGTAAACAACGAAAAATCGACCATTGAACTTACGTAACACATGGTTCTTAACCTCATGAACGTGCTAGGCGCATTTGACAATCTGAATGGCATAACCATCCACTCGTAGATGTCATGCTTCATCTTGAAGGTTGTCTTCCATTCGTCCCCTTCCTTCATGCGAAGTTGATGATACCCACTTTTCAGATCAATCTTCGAAAACACCTTGGAACCATGCATCTCATCAAGCATATCGTCAAGTCGATGAATGAGGTAATGATATTTCACCGTTATCCTGTTGATAGCACGACTATCCACGCATATTCTCATGGATCCATCCTTCTTTGGGACTAAGAGAGCTGGAACTGAGCATGGGCTCACGGATTCTCTAGTATAGCCCCTTTGCAGTAATTCATTCACTTGTTGCTGCAACTCCTTGGCCTCATTAGGATTGCACCTATACGCATGTCGGTTTGGCAATGTAGCACCAGGAATGAGATCGATTTGATTTTCGATCCCGTGAATCGGAGGAAACCCATCAGGCGGCTCTTCTGGGAACACTTCAATTCACTCATTAATCAGTGCCAGTAATGGTGAAAGAATAAGATGTACCTTCTTGAGGGTGACTTATTTAGTCGACATGACAAGGACTAAGTTGAGATTCCTTGTTGCTCTCTTCGTAATCACCATCAATATCTCCTTCTTCAGATTACTAGTTCTCCAAGCTTCATTAATACACACCTCCTGTGGGCTTATTGGTTATAGAACAATCTTCTTCTCGTCTTTAGGAAATAAGCAAGTGTTCTTGAACCCGAAATACTAGCGGGGGTAGAAAATTAGAACATTGTGGTTTTTGCAGACTGAGTAGTCTTGACAAAACATCCACCATACCCACAACTGAGCTCTTGAATCCAATATCAACAACTTTATCATACTGCCACGGTTCTTTGGAAAGAAGATAATTGAAAACTCGTCGGAACCACACCGCAATATAACAGCTCATCCATATTCATCCTTTCAATAGTATACGGAAGACGAACTTGTTGAGGGACACATACCTTGCCTTGGTCATTCAGCCACTTCAGCTCATATGGCTTGGAAAGGATCGATAAGGTCAGTGTTAGTCCCTCCATATTGGTAGAGGAAACGTTGGGGGGTAAGCTTCTTCATGAACATCGCAAACCTCATCGTTGGCGGTGGTGTTCTTCGTTAGAAAGACATCCTCATCCTCATCTTCTTCTACTTCAACCGTCATCGCCGAAGTATGGACTTCTTTGATATCACCCTCACTTTCATCAAGAAAGTCTCCCGAATTTGCATAAATCGTCTCCTCTTCAACCTCCTCTTCAGTTACATCAAGAAACACTCATGAATCTGCATATATAGTTTTTTCACATGCAGATTTGATCTCAGTAGTAATCTGAGTTTGGGGTGGACGCACTTTGGGATTGGTAGAGGCAAAATCCTTAAATCCAGAACTTCTGGACTTCCTCGTGATTTCATGGATATTTTCCATTATCTCTCATTCTCCTTAACAAATGGCCCGACTTGGAACTGATTGCGCGAGGCTGCTTGTAACCTGAGGCTCCTTTTCTCAGGTTTAGGTTTGATCCCAGCCTTCTTCTTTGCAAGTAATTCGAGCATTCGATCCACTTTCTCAGGTAGATCATCCTGGTTTTGCTTGAATCGAGCAAGCAAAGCTTGTTCATATGGACCTATTGGAACTGAATATGAATTGTACCCAACCATTCTTATGAATTAGAAGCAGCACTTACACTCTTGTGTTTACACTCCCTCACGTTTTATTACTTGCTCTATAAGGAAGTGAATGATTAAACTTCACTCTGATACCAAATGATGTGCCTCAGATCTGCTTTGATACCAAATGATGTGCCTCAGATATAGAAACACGAACTTGGTTGGATAAAAGTGACAGAAACAGATATAATGAGAAGGGTGGATGGTATAACCGTTCACCAATGCTTGATAAGATAACTCGCCACAAGAAAAGACGTCCGAGTTTGATTCGACACACTCAAGGATGAGGGATAAGAATCAGATAGGTTTCGCCACTAAACAATCAGATTGCTTAGATAAGAAGGGGGGGACAAAAGCAATAATTTCATTCATCAAAGCTGTTGGAAATAACATAATAGTAGAGCTTATTAATGCTCTTTACAACAAAAACGAAATTCAAATTTGAATTGGCTAACTTATGCATGGGGAGCGGCTTTATTGGAAAGAAAATACTAGAAAACACAAACAAATCAATTCAGAACCCAAGTCTCAAGGTTGGTTGGTTGTTGGGCAGATTAGCATTGAATGCTAATTGACTTGAGTGTCTTTTGGGCCTTCTTGCATCTGTAGAAGCATTTTGGGCCCTCCATTGGCCATATTTGTGACTTGGGCCTTGGATCGAGTGATTGGGCCACCATTTCGACTTGTGGGAGCAACACCTGTCCTTGGGTTCGAAGACCCGTCATCTTAGAGCACATCGGATTGGAAACGCGCTACTAAGCCCACAACGTAAAAAATATCAAGACGAGTGCATTGCTTTGCGTACATCAGACTTCCGACCATACTTAGGTACTCTGCACATTTCATATGTTCTCGCTCTGTCAGGTTCTTTGGGCCATCACGCTTCGATATCGCACACCCAAATACAACCGGCGTATCCACAGGGTTTGCATCATAGAGATTGAACCTTCTGAACAACTTGTTGATATATGCTTCCTGTGAAATACACAATTTTCGAGCATCGTGATCTCTAGCAATCATAATGCCTAGGATGTAAGTGGCTTCGCCAATGTCCTTCATCTCAAATACAGATGTTAACCATGAATTTGATTTTTTTAGATAACTTACATCGTTCGCGGAAATTAGAATGTCATCGACGTATAACGTCAAAATGACATACTTTGACCCAGATGTCTTAGTGTATACGCAGAGATCGTCGTGAAGATTCACAAATTTGTTGCTAACAATTTCCTCGTGGAACCTGCAGTACCAGTGCCGAGATGATTGTTTAAGACCATAGATCGATCTTTGGAGCTTACAAACTTTACATTCATTACCAGGGGATACGAAACCCTCCGGTTGCTCCGTGTAGATCTCTTCTTCCAAATTCCCATGAAGGAAAGCAGTCTTAACATCCATTTGGTGCAGCTCGAGGTCGAGGCTAGCAACTAATGCCAAAATGGCCCAGACTGTGGTGTAACGCACAGTTGGTGAGTAAGTTTCATCAAAGTCCACTCCGTGGAGTTGGGTATATCCTTTAACGACTAGTCGAGCTTTATATCGCTCAACGTTTCCATCAGCAGTGAGTTTCAATTTCAGAACCCACTTAGCCCCTATTGCTCTGCGATTAGCAGGCAAATAAACTAACGTCCAAACAGAATTGACTTTCATAGAGACGATGTCTTCTTCCATTTCATTCCTCCATTACTTTGCTTGAGGACCTTCCAAAGCTTGTTTAACCGTACCGGCTCATCACCGAAATCAGGGTGAATAATTCACATCTCTCGATGGGGTACTTCTTAGGAGAATTTCTCTGTCTTTGACTACGTCTAGGCTCATTATTCCCATCTTGAACTATGCTCCCACTATGAACAATGCTCCCACTAGGAACCAGGGCGTTACTGCAACCTTCTCCTACAACTTTTCTTGGACGACCTCTTGGTCTCAGGTTTCTATCTCTGAGATGAATTCCACGGCCGCTTGGACCAGGAACCAAGTTGGTTGTCCCTCTCCCACTGTTACCTGCAGGTAGTTGATGAATTATAGGATTCTCATCTAACGGTTCGGCAACTACATGATCAGGTTCTACTTGATTCGCACAAGGAGCAACTGTGATATCTATGGTTGGATTGACTCCTCCCACTGGATTTATTATGAAAATGTCCCCATTCTTATTTACCATATCATCTACAGTTGTTGCTCCTACAAATCTCCCAATCGAAGTAAGTGGTGCCTGATCATGATCATCATGTTCAAGTTCAATTAAGACTTCATTCGTTTTGATGTCACCAAGCATAGGAAATTCATCCTCAAGGAACGTAACATCCCTGGACTCATGTTCGACCATCCCACCATTTTCTTGAGCCGCCACAAACACGTATCCTTTAGAGTTTTCACAGTATCTTATAAAGACACATTTCAATCCTCTAGGTCCCAACTTGTCGAAACGGATGTCGGTTTGATGCGTGTATGCTGTGCAACCCCAAGATCGCAGCCTGGTAACATCCATCTCTTTACCAGTTCACAGCTCATATGGTTTCGTGTCCATCGATTTTGTAGAAACACGTTTTACTACATAAGTAGCAGTCAACAGCGCATCGCCTCAAAATGTGATAGGAAGTTGATCTTGCGACATCATGGTTCTAACCATGTTCAAGAGTGTACAATTACGTCGCTCCGCCACACCATTCTGTTGTGTATGGAATCGTCGTTTGACGGACAATTTCCATTTCATTGCATAACTTATCAAACTCATTCGAGCGGTATTCTCCACCTCTGTCAGTGCACAAGGTTTTCACCTTACACTCCAGGTGATTCTCTACGAGATTGAGATAACTTTTAAAGCATTAAATTGCATCGGATTTACGAGTGATCGGGTGAGTTACCCAATATCGGGTAAAGTCATCAATGAAAGTTACGAAGTAACGTTTACCACCCCTAGCGGTGACATTCATGGGTCCACATACGTCGAAATGTATTAAATGCAATGGGTATTCGTAGTGCATCACCAAGTGGTTTCCGGGTAGACTTTCCGGCTAGACAATCCTCACAAGTGGTTTTCACTACATGAGTTGTACCAGGCAAAAGCCTTCTCTGAGCTACTGTCTGAACTCTGTCATAACCTATATGTCCCAGCCGGGCATGCCATCCGGCCGCATCAGTTTCTGCTTCCTTAAATGATATTGAAAACATTCTATTTGAATTCTCGATATCATTTAAATCCATAACAAATGAGACTATGGGAAGAACTTGATTGACCATAAAAGATATTGCCTTTATTGATTTTAACCAATGAGTTCTCAATGATAAAGTGAAACCAGTATTCATAAGAGAAGTAACATAAACAACATTTTTACAAATTTTAGGTGCAAAAAGGACATTTTCAAGAAGTAGGGTTCTGCCGTTGCGCATTGGCAACTTGCAGTTCCCTATTCCTTCGATTTCAACTTGGGAGTTTTCGCCTATATATATCATTTTCGAAACCTTCGAGAATCATCTGAACATGAAATATAACCCTCAGTCATTGTTTATGTGGTTCATTGCACTTGAGTCAAGAATCCAAGAAGGATTTGAATCAGCCAACATGACACTAGAGGAAACAAAAGTTTCAATATCATATCCAATGTTGCATACCTTGGTACGTGGGTTTCTAGAACTCCCACCCTCACCTATGTGGCGAGGAATAGAGTTCTTCCCAACTATCTCCGATTTTACCCGGAAATTGCCTTGTTCAAACTTAGTCGACGTTTTACGGTCAACAACCTATTGTTTTTTACTCATGTTCTTCCATTTTCTTTTCTGTCTAGCAGGTGGTCCTGGCAACTTAGCCACAGGTTTGGCAGTCTTTAATCGAGCTTCTTCCAACTCAATTATTTTCAGGACAAATGCAAGGTCCAACAGAGAAATACTAATGGTCAATAAAGTCCCGGTGGCTCTCGAAGACTTCGGGAGATTCCCAATTATGACCAGAATTTGTCCTATTCTGCCATTTGACCTTCAGCCTCAAGATGTTTGACCATGTTGAGGAATTGGTATACTTTCTCAAGTATACTTGTGCTATCACACTTCAGACTTTCATCTAAGGAGGCCATTAGTGGGTGCATATGGAATGTAATGCAATTTCCGTATTTCAGGAATAAAGCATCCCATATATCCTCTGTAACCAAAATATCCCTGTACTGATGCTCAATGTATGGAGACATTTCTGATAGCAAAATTTCTCTCATTCTGTTGTCATCGTGCTCCCACTTGAAGTGAGTGTATGCAAGCCCTCTGGTCAGGCCTACATCTGGACAACTCATTGTTTTCCGAATGTGTTCAATCAAACCCATCTCATCTAGATGATCGTTGATGCGTTTGCACCACGAGTCATAGTTCGTCTCATTCAAACGCTCTTTGGCATTGAAAGAATCCATTGATGAAAATTTTAAGACTAACACGTCGACAAACCCTGCAAAAATCATGGAGGAAATTTAAATTTTTTTGAACAAAATTGCTTACATCGGATATCTATGAGATATGAGGCGACAAAAAATGATCCATCCGTAATCTAACCAAACCGACCACCGGTAAACCAATGAAAGGAGGCCGTGTAAATAATTTACACTGCCGACGTCTTCTTTCTAATAGACCACTCTCTTTGAAAACGGTTTAATCGCTACTTTAACTGGAACTGAGAGTTTTTACATAAACCCGATCTTGAATTTTCCAACGCCCTTTAAAAAGGTTTCGAGGATTTCTCATTCAAGCATACACAGTTCTACTACACAAGTAAATTATCGCATGCGATCACATCCTGAAACTATCATGCATACGCATCATGTGTAATCGCTCCACATTAATCTTGCATATTTGGTGACTAAACATCAATTTAAAATATTTGGGGCTGAAATGAAATTCATATCATATCAGTCATGTGAACTTCTAGACATGGATCCTAATCAAGATCACTCAGCACAGCATGTCTATCCCAGTACGCAATTCATTAATTGAAAAACAAGGCTCCGCTCCCAACATGTAATATCTAGCTAGCTTGACATAGTCAAGACGAAATTATAACATTCATTCATATCAATATCAAATAAATGCAATTCAGACCACAAAATGATTCAGTCTCATAATCATACATTTTCCGAGATCCATCCCCATAACCGTAACTAGGCATCATGTTTGATTAAAACGTTAAAATATCAAACCAATTTTGTGTAGGTAATTTTAAAGTTAACAAAAAATTTGGATTTAAAATTTGACCAACCTAATTTTTCAGTTGACCCGAACCCGGTCCGGTTGGGTTAACTCAGCCCGGCTGGTCCGATTGACCCGGTTCGATATAGGTAATTCTGTTCGATTTTATCGAACCAGATTGGATTTAACCCGACCCATTAGCCCAACTGGTTCGACCCAACCCGATATGGGTTGGACCGATTGAGAAAACCCGAGTAGGTTGACCCGATTGTGCAATTGGATCCGGCCCTATAACCCCTAGGGTTCAGCCGAAATTGAAACTTGTGGGCTAAGTAGGGTTTTAAAATCCACAAAAAAAAAACTTAACTTAGCCACCAAGTAACAATAATTATAATATATATAATTTCCAAATATATTGCACAAATATATATATATATATATTTTGGCACACACATATATATATTTTCTTAATTGTCAAGTTCTATATTAGGGATATAAATCTATTAATAATTTATTTTCTCAATCTTTAGGTAATAAATAAATATCAAATATATATATATATATATATATATATATATATATATATATATATATTCCTAAAAATATGGAAAGAATATATCAGTAATTAATGTCAATATTTTACATTGACTAAACCTTAGGGCCACCGCCGCCGGCCCACCACAATATTTTTTTTATGTAAGGCCACGGCGTCGCCGTGGCTTGGCCTAGGCTTGCCGCGGCCCTAGGGTTTGGTGGGCAATTTTACGGTCAAATTTTACCTCGGTTAAAAATCCAAACTTCGATTTTGACCAAAAAAAAAAGACGTTTTCATTAATATTCATGAACACAATTTTAGCAAAATCATGAACACCCTACACAGGCTCTGATACTACTGTTGGATTTAGGGGATATAACTACGGAATAAACACGTGTACATGCCAGGTAAACTAATTACGCAGCGGAATAAAGAGCACATACCCGTTTACCTTCCGTAGCCCAAGATCGTCACGAGGGAGTTCGCGATTTGCCGGACGGTGTCTTGTGGGAACCCTTTGTTGGAGAGCAATCTGCAGACAATGGTCTCCACAACAAAGCCTATTCAATACGGTGACGGGATAGATCTCTAGGGTACATTGTTGACACAATTTCGGCACCTCCTTGGGTGTTTCCACCTTCAGCCGAACGTATCTAATATTAGGGAGAGTGATTTCTTGTCTAGTCAACTAAAAGCGAGATAGTGATTTATCCCAAGAAAATATCTGACACTTCCTATTTATAAGTAGAGGTGACCAAAATCCACCTAGGTTTTTTCCTATAATTTTGTCGGGCCTAGCATTAATTAGGCTTGGCCCATTTTGGGCCAATTGTGACTCATAGGAATTTTGGCCTGAACAAAATTATTTATGTACATAACTCCAATTATGTTTAATCTGTTGGGCTTATATTAATGGACTCAATTACAGCGGCTCATATTTAGCAAATACAAACATCTTAAAAATTCAATTAGAAAAGCAACGGTAAATGTTGATCATAAATATTTTTCCATACTAGTAAGCTTATATATACTAGCTACTTGTGGTTTTAGAACTTTCAACACAAAATAATTAAACGCATACAACACTTTACAACAACACTTATAATATATGTTTACTTCTCACTTCTAAAGTAATTCACTATTGCACTAAATTAGGTTAATTAGATAAAATGTTGGTAACATTTATTTATTTTATATTTGATGTTTCCTAAGTAGCTTGGTTCATCTTTATTCCATTTCATATATGTCTGAGGATCCACATAGCCTCGATTTATGTGTTATTTATCCATTCTTACTTTTTCTATGCCAATATTGGTGACTGGAGATAACTCTCTTCAATTATTCCTGGGATGGGAAGGAGTAGGTCTTGCTTCATATTTGTTAATTCATTTCTGGTTTACACGACTTCAGGCTTGGGCGGTTTTAAAAAGCATGTACCAATCACAAAACGGCTTTTTTTATGGGTACGAAGCAATCTAAGAACCACCTTGAAGAGTAGTTTCATCTGATGTGCCCCCGCGGATGAGCTTGCGTGCTGAGTCAGCTTCTTCTTCTTCCACGACGTCGGGACTGTTGACCAACCAACTATTTGCTTCTTTTATGGGGGCAGCGGAGAGTCAAAGAATGAATCAAAGCAAATGAAAACATAATGATTGATAAAGGTTGATTTGAGACTAATGGGTTTACAACTTGCAAGACACAATAATTGAACACATGCATGTATATAATAATATTAACTAAATATCATTGGGATTTCGGACAACCGACAAGAAGTTAACCAATACGGCTAGTAGTTGGTCAGTAACGAGACAAAGTAACCAACGAAGACATAACTCTTCCTATGTAATGATGAGGAAAATTTGGAAGGGTAGGATTTTGGGTACGAATATAGTTTTTTATACAGAAACGGCGATCTGAGTAAGATCCACAGTAAATTATGGAGTTTGAAATTTTTTGGTCAAATTTATTATTTTAGAGGGTCAAAATTACAGTTTTATGTTTTTTTGAGTTGTTTTTGCAATTTTCGGTTTTGCTTGTATTAAGTTGTTAATTTCGAATTTCTTGTAGGGTTAGGGTTTTTGTTTTCAGTATTAAAATGCCATTAGCCGTTGTTAACATTCAGATTATTGATCAAGGAAAAAAATCGAGATTTTCCTCAACCATGCGTCAATTCTTCGGCATTCTTTTGAATTAACAAATTTTTGTGCATTTATCCAACAAATTCTCGGCATTCCCCTAGAATTAACGAGTGTTTGATCCCCCTCCACTCTATCACGCTGCATCATGTAATCAATCCAGTACGACTTTAATATTACAGAGCTTTGCAAGTAAATGAGTAGTTATATCATTAATATATCAGCATATCGTTAAGTTGCAACTACGATTTTGAGCCTACATACAAACAATAATTACGAGTATTGGAAGTGAAGCGATTAATATCAAAGTTGATTTATGTGTGGACTAAAATAATATCTCGTATCTCTTTCAAATAAATGCATCTACCTAGAGGTGCAGCTTAATTTTTATACAAACAACTATATTATTGCGATAACATGTGCACGATATGGAGAATATGACAGCTATATATTACTCCTTTCATCTAAGTCCTTAATTAACTCGTGTTGAGTCTCCTCACATCAAAAGATTCGCCCTAAAAAGCATCAAACTGAGTGATGTACGTATAACTAGGATGCAATGATACTACATATTTTGTTGTACCGTATTTTTTGAAAATATTATTATTTGGAAATTCGTTAACTTTCTATAGGTCAACTTGGTATGCATGAGGCGTGATAATTTATAATACTAATGATTGATGTGAAAAGTTGGTTTTTCAACCATCTCTCTAGAAAATTCTTCGTCTCCCCCACTTCCCCGAAACCCTAGCCACCTAGCCTACTTCTGTTCTACATGCTCCACCCCTTCTCCTTCTCAGCACGCAAGCATCTTCACTCGCCCCTATCAGTTTTGGTGAGTCCGATTATTCTCTTTTGTCCTATTTGTCTTATTCATTTTGCCGCTTGGTGTTTCCGATGACCACCAGGGTTGCTAAGTTCCCTATCCCCCACGCCCCCTGACACCGCCAATCATTTCAATCATGCACGAGGAAATAAAACGCCCCCCCGGATATCTCTGATGGTTTCTTCTCCAAAAAGGATTTCTTTCCTTCCACTCCACTTCTTCATCGAATATTCACCTCCGTTCAAGCAATTCCGGAGAGCATAACTATGGTAAACTGGGATCGTGTTTTGTTTGGCCGATCTTTTGGCATACGCCGCGATAGGTTGGAGAGTATCCGCCGTTTCACAAGGTCTCAGTGGCATCTGCCTCAACAAGTAGAGGGACGACGCAGAAACGATGACCTTTGGGTGTTCGAGTTCCCCGATGAACGCCAAGCCCTAGAAGTCCTCCAGAACGGCCCCTTTCAAATTGAGGGTTTGATGTTCGTGCTAACCAGAGCGGACCAGCAGACTCACCAAATCAATTTCGACTTCACGAGGGTTCCGATCTGGATCGAGTTGCGAGGAATCCCTCCACACTTAATGAACGAGGAGAATATAACCTTAGTAGCTGAACGGGTTGGGACTATTTGATCGAAGGGATTTTGATGTAGCTAGGGCACTGGACATAGCTTACCCTAGAGTCAGAATTCTCCTAAATTTCGAGAAACCCACTCTTCCATCTGTGGGACTTATGGAAGGTGAGATCCATCATGAGGTTCTCATTTGCTATAGAGCTGTTCTCCCTTGCAGACGATGTGGGAGACTTGGGCATGCACTATCGGAATGTCACCTACCGGACGAACAAGTCCTACTAGCTCTGAACACTCGCCTCCAGGAAGCCTCTCAATTCCCAGGCATCAGACCGGTGCATGTCCTCACACTTGATATGTTTACCTATGGGAATAGAGGTAGCGGCCTCCTCAACTTCTGGATCCCCTATAATGATGATCCTGCCCTAAACGTGCCTGCTACCGGAGGCCCTCGACCTGTTCGCCATCGACAACCGGAGAATGGCGATGCTGCAGCACCCAACCACCACGTCCAACGTCAATTTCCTATAGTTCCAAGATCACACCATCCTCAGGCGGGGCCTTCGACATCCACTCAGCAGCCACATGCTCATCCTAGCTTGGTCCCTCCGGGATTCCCGGTCTTTCCCTTGCCTCCTGGAATGGTGTTCCCTGCGACGACTTGGTGAGTCCTCCATATTGAATAGTACTGAATCTTTGGTCCGCAATTTTGCTGGTTTGGGGTTTCCTGCCGCAGGTTCTCTCCCAGTCCCGGTGTATGTTCCCATATTTGTGCCTACCTGGTTGCCACCTCCGGTACAGCCACAAGAAGGGGGTTCCCACCAACCCACCCAGGCGATTACCACTGGCAGGACTTCTCTACCTATAGTGGTGGCACGGCCAACCATTCAGCCAAGTGGTGGCACAACCAACCAGCCAAGGCCAGAATTAGATCGCAGAGTTATCATCTTGGAGGAGGAGAACCAAACAATGGAGGAGCAGATAAAAAATGTGGAGGAACATGTCCCAATTCCTCCACCATCTCCAATGGCGTTCGAACCATTTGAGCCAGTAGTGCCGGAACCAGCTAGGGCTAATCCCTCTGTTGCCCTAGCGAATTCCCCCTACTAGACCAGTCAACGGCACACTTGGCGCGCCTTGCAACCTCCATGAGAGTCACAATCGACGACGAATTTATCTCGGATCACATATTGGCGGAACAGCTGGTGCTAATGGAGCAACTACACATGCTCACACAGCAGGTGCCTTCCCCACAACTTGCTCCTCCACAGCCAGCAGTACCAGTGATGGAGCCTTCGGGTGTTTCTGAACACCGGCCAGGAAAAGAACCTATGGTGGAGGAGGAGGAGGCCCCAAGCAGGAAGCGTAGGCATACGTCCTCCCTCATGATCCGAGAGCCTTCTGACCACTCTCCTCGCCCTACATACTCACAACCACGTCAGCCTAGGGGAGGGAGAGTATTGCAGCATACGTCGGTCATACCCCACACACCTACCAGCCAGGTACCAGATTATCAGTACTTCTGTGATTGCTTTCAGCAGTTTGGTTTCTATATTTTTCGAGCTTGGAAATTTAAAGCATCAGAGATTGCTGGATTAGGGTTTAGACAAGTTGTAGACACTCAAATACCTGCTAGCCATCTTAGGTTTCATGACAGTTCCCTAGAGGATAGTTCTTTGATCCAAGATAGTGCTGCTACATTGGCGGATCTGCCGGGGAGGCAGTATCCGCAATCATTATGAGTTTCCTAATCTGGAATTGTCAAGGTGCGGGAAGAGCCTTGACAATGAGACACCTCAATTATCTCGTTGGTGTCTGGAATCCAAATATTATCTTCCTGTCATAAATTAAGTCTAGTGCAGACATACTCATTCCTATGCTCACTCGGTTAGGTTTCCCTTATTCAGCTGTTCATCACCCGGTTAATTCGCGAGGAGGCATGATCCTAGTTTGGAGGAATATTTTCTCATTATCAGTTGTCTTTCAGTCTTATAACTTGTTCTATTGCCTAATCAAGCTGTCTCCAGACTCTTCTCCTTGGTATTATTCCTTCGTCCATGCTCCGTTCCAATTCTCTGACAGACCAGCCTTCTGGGCTCAGCTAAATCAATTTCTTAATGCTGAATCGGATTCCTGGGTGCTTTTGGGTGACTTCAACGACGTTTGGGCAAGTTCGGAAAAGGAAGGTGGAAACCCTATCTCTCCAAATAGGTTAATTCAGGTTCATTCCTGGATAGATGAGCCCCAGCTGCTTGATTTAGGTTTTCGGGGTCCAATGTTCACCTGGACAAATCGTCGACGGGGCGGTGCATTAATCAGGGAAAGATTAGATAGGGGTTTTTGTACAATAGACTGGAGATTAGGGTTTCCGGAGGCCAATTTGCTAAATCTTCCTATTATTGCATCAGATCATTCTCCTTTAATCTTCCACCCTCAACCTCCCACACCTCATTCCTCCATATTCCGGTTTGAACATATGTGGCTGAAGCATCCATCCTTTGAACACATGTTCCAGCATTCTTGGAATCTTGGGCTCCAAGGGACTCCCCAACAAATACTGTCACTAAAGCTCCGGCGTTTACGTTTCCAAATCAAAAGATGGTCCCATGATCATTTTGGAAATTTCAAATCACAAATTAGGGATTCCTTATCTGAGCTCGATCGACTTCAACGTGCCCCGGACACCGAGGAACATCAGAATGAGGTATCTCAAACTCTGGAGGATCTCTATGATTCCCAGGAAATACATTGGCGCAAAAAATCGAGACAGCTTTGGCTACAACATGGGGATCGTAATACTAAATTCTTCCATGCTTGTACTGTTGCTCGCCGCCTAAAGAATCGCTTGGATTGGGTTCAGGATGATAACGGGGTTTGGGTGACTGATCCACCAAATGTCCAAGCACATGTGATGGCCTATTTTTCTAATATCTTTACGGCATCAAAACCTCCACCTGGATACACATTACTGGTTCTGTTAACTGGTCGTGTTACGCCACTAGAAGTCTCACATCTTGATGCCCCCATCACGGATATTGAAATTCTCACAACGTTTAAAGATATGCACCCAGATAAAGCTCCAGGTCTGGATGGGTTCACACCTAAGTTCTTCCGAGCTACTTGGGACACTATTTTAATAGACGTGATACGAGCGGTTCTCCACTTCTTCTCTACTGGGTTACTCCTTCCTGAGATTTATCAGACTTATATTGTACTAATCCCAAAGATCCCTAATCCCAAATCAATCAAAGAATGGTGACCCATAAGTTTGTGTAATACCTCCTATAAAATCATTGCTAAGGTCCTGGCAAACCGCCTTAGATCGGTCCTCCAGAAGATTATTTCTCCCTTCCAAAGCGCTTTTGTAGCAGAGCGTATCATTTCGGATAATACTCTTCTAGCACAGGAAGTTATGCACGTCATGAAACACCGACGAACTGGGAGAGTTGGTTTGGCCGCTCTTAAACTAGATATGAGCAAAGCTTACGATAGAGTTGAATGGCCTTTTCTAGCGGCGGTTATGAAGGTCCTACAGTTCCCAAATTCTTTCATTAACTGGATTCTTCAGTGTGTTACCACTACAT
Organism: Clarkia xantiana subsp. parviflora; assembly: GCA_036873135.1. Taxonomy (NCBI): domain Eukaryota; kingdom Viridiplantae; phylum Streptophyta; class Magnoliopsida; order Myrtales; family Onagraceae; genus Clarkia; species Clarkia xantiana. Next base: position 7,771,489 of record JAPTYO010000012.1, on the reverse strand, counting down.
CCCTGTCTATCCTTATCAACGGCAAACCTACCCCTCGTATCCGACCCTCTAGGGGCCTACAAAAAGGCGATCCTTTATCTCCCTTTCTCTTCCTTCTTTGTGCTGAAACTCTCTCATCCAAAATTATGTGGGAAGAAAATAACATGGACTTCAAAGGAATTAAACCAGGGAGACACTGTCCCCCTATTAGCCACCTATTCTTTGCAGATGATAGCCTCATTTTCTTCCAGGTCTTGGAAGAACGTATCTCGACCATCATGTTCTGAACACCTATGCTCGTGAATCTGGGCAACTTGTAAATTTTGCCAAATCTAGTATCCGTTTTAGCAAAAATGTCTCTTCTATGGACAAGGCGAGGTTTTCTGAAGCTCTTGGGGTTCGGGAGATGAAGGACACTGATCTATACCTAGGCCTTCCTATTGATTGGTCTTCCCAAAAGAAAGCAATAGGAATGTCGGTTCTTGATAAGATAACGGGTCGGATCCAAGGTTGGATGAGCTCTCTTCTATCACCAGCTGGGAAAGAGGTTCTTATTAAAAGTAGTGTGGCCTCGATCGCTAGTTATGCTATGTCATCCGTTCAGCTTCCTTTGAGGATTCTGGACAAAATGGACTGGCTTATTCGTCGTTTTTGGTGGGGGGACGAATAGGAACTCCAAAGGGATTCACTGGATCAAATGGGCCACAATTGCTACGCCCAAACATGAAGGAGGTTTAGGATTTCGTTCCTTCAAGGAGTTCAATACGGCTTTGCTCCTCAAACTTGCATGGAGGGTTATCTCATCTCACCCGTCCCCTTGCGTTCACATGATTCATTCCAAATACGACTCCACAATACCAATTACTGGGAAGCTCTTCCAAATTCGAGCCAATCCTTGACTTGGCGTACACTCATCAATATACGACCCCATATGGTAGAAGGTAGCCGTTGGAGAATAGGCTCTGGATCATCCGTCAATTTCTGGACGGATCCATGGGTACCCAATTTTCCTTTCTTAGTCAATTGGTGCTTGCCACATATCCTTCCGAATCCAACTTTGGTGGAACAAATGATAAATCCAACAACTAGAACTTGGTTGTCGTCTACACTACAAGCCATTCTTCATCCGATTGTTGTTTCAGCTATTATGGAGATAAATATTCCTCTATTCCCAGTTTCGGATAAGCTTATGTGGAACCACACGGAAACGGGAGCTTTTTCAGTCAAGTCTAGCTACAATTACTTACGAACACATCATGCTCAACTTCAAAACCCTACAACGTCTGCACCCCCTGAGATTGCCAGTCCTAATTTTTGGGTAAAGCTTTAGAAACTCAAGACCTTACCCAAAATTAAGATGTTCATCTGGAAGGGATGCCGCAACAGCCTACCACTCGGAAGTAATCTAGCTATACGTATTCATACTTCTAACCCTTTTTGTGTATTTTGCAAAGTTAAATTTGAAACTTGGGACCATCTAGTTTGGAATTGCCCCTTTGCTAGGAAAGTTTAGTTTGCAAGTCCTTTATCGGTTAGGGTAGAACTTTTACCATTTAATTCAGCTAGGGATTGGCTTCAGTCGAATGTTTGCCCTAGAGACAGACTAGGAAGGGAAGCATCTGTTTTGGTTTCGAAATGTGTAATTATGTGGGTGATTTGGCTAGCTAGGAATAGTATTGTCTTTAGAAATGCTAGACCAGCAATTGAGTCTGTAATTTCGAATTATTTTGATATCATGACTGACTTTTCTGTTGTAACTCCTGCTGCTGATCCAGGCCGGTCCGCCACCTCCATCTTCAGGAGCACCACCTCATCAATAAATCAACAACCTGAAGGAGAAGATGATCCCATAGCTAGTGTAGTGGTAGATGGTACTGTGGATTCATTGAACAACTTAGTCTTGGGGACGACGGTTTTGCTAAGTGCGGAAGGACGTATTTTGGGTTGCTCGGTGCATTCCTTGACTAGTTTTCATCCCATTTTGGCAGAATGTTTGGCGAGTTGTGCAGGACTCCTAATTTTCACTCGGAATGCTCCAAACCGGATTCTATGGACTGACTGTCAACGCATCGTCAAACTCATTCAGCAACCGGACACGAGTCCCTCCTTTTTGTTTGCACTTATTTCGGATATTATCGAACTTTGTAGATCTAAGCTTGTTGTTGTTATTTTCCGTAAGCGTCAGTTTGTACATTTGGCACATGTTATGGGGAGGAAGGCTTGTCTGAATAATCTCACTGGGACATGGTTTGCCCAGGATATTCCGGCATCTCTTCTTCCCTAGGTTTGTCTGTTTGGGTTTGTTGGTTTCTAATAGATTAAGTGCTTCGTTACCAAAAAAAAAAAAGGTATGCATGAGGCATGGGCTAGACCGATTCCTGGGTAGAGCCCTAAATGAGTCAATTTGACATCAAAGGTTTATCGGGTTTTATAAACCCATCCATATCTCGACTCATGAACTGAATCAAATCTCTAGATCAGGTCGTCCATGTCTCAAGTGACATGGTTTGGGTCGAGGCATAACTAGATTATTTAAGTCAATATCAAATCAGGAGCTTAATGAATCTATTAAATGCCAACATTTAAAAATACGCGGCACTAAAATACTATAAGAAAAATATTTATTGTACCCATTAACAACATTACTCAAAAACTCGGTCTTAATTATAAATAAATATATATATAAACAAATCATAATTTACTTATATGGACATGATTCTCATTTAACGAATTCTACTAGTTATTTTGGATATATATATATATGGAATCAGGCCCATAAATAGATAGATATACACTTTAGATCTTACTTTTTTCTATTGGACTACTACTAGACTTTAGCTATTTTTTCTTTTATATATATTATTAAAAACTCAACAAATAGGTGGAATCTTTAACAAGTTTCGCATTCAATTCAGTTCTATAAACGCAACTTATTTTACCAATACATAATTCAGTTTGGGTTGTATATATTATTTTCTTAAATTTTTATATAAATAAAGAAATAGCACGGGAAGGGAAGGAGAAAAGGACAAACATTAATTTGTCTTTTGGACTGTTATTATTATCCCATTCACAGTCGAAGCACTTGCCTTTAATGAATTATTATTAATGAAGAACCAAACAAAGAACTTACTGAATGTGACCATTTATTTTCCGAGCTGAAAAGAACAGTTACCTTTTGTTAATAATAATAAACCGCTTCACTTCCATACATGAGTGACTACCTAACTTTAACGGATAATCAATCAATATATTATAGAAGAAAAAGAAACCCACGAGCAAATGCAAAGTGAGTCATTTTCTGACTGCACTGTACGTGAACATGTATCCATGTCAATTATCATGGCCTCCTCTCTTTCTAATTATATTTAATATAATATGTCTTCTTTTCTTTTATTTAATTAATTAATGTTATCAGCAGCAGCCATGATTTCTGTTCAAATTATTAGAAAAACACCAGTATATGCTTTTTCTTGATTTTTTCAAGATAGCATCTAGCGATGACAAGAACGTGTGGCTTTTATCTCCCCCAATAAAAAAAGGTTAAAAAAGGGGCAAATGCTAGTGTTTAGCAATGCGTCAATCACATCTAGACTAGAGTCCTCCTCGTGCTTCATTATTGACCGACTTAGACTACAAATTAAACGATTTTTATGCTGTTATTATTATTATGCGTGTTCTAATATATTAATATTATTGTATTGTTGTTGGTCAGCTAACAACATATATCTGCATTTCTATTCAAAAACATTATTTGTTTCGCTTAGAAAAAGCTTTTACTGAAACAACGCTTAGTTGAATAACGTTTTTATTAAAAAAAAATAACCCACCAAAAAGAAACTTTCAGGAGTAATTGTTGAGGAACTAACTGTATATATTATAACCGAGAAAAAAAAACTGTATATATTATATATAGTTTAGAAAGAAATTAAAGAAAAAAGTGGATGTCTTGTATATTCTTGTCATAATCTCTGGTCAGCTTTTATCGTCTAGTCCTTAAAGTCCTCATTCCTCAATAGTGCAATATTCTTATTCATAAAAAATCCAGTACAAAGTCCTCTTTCAGCTTTCCTCATCGTAAAAAACTGAACTTGACTCCCCAATCTTGCCTTACCTCCCACTTTTGATCAAGATTTGCCACAGAGTATAGTCGAGTCACTGCTCGATTTGTTCTTGGTTGATGGGTTGTTGAAGAAAAGGTTTTCTGGGGGACTAGTTCGAATCTTTAGGTATATATATGGAGGTTACTGGAGTTGAAACCCATGGTGATGGAAATCTGAGAAAGCAGCTTGCTGCTGCTGTGAGGAGTATTCAGTGGAACTATGCTATTTTCTGGTCACTCTCATCCACACAGCAAGGGTATGCTCCATTTGTCTCCGAATTTGTTATCTCAACCAAATTTTGAAGCTTTATGGAGATTTATAACTCTTTTTGGCTCAATTGATGGTCTGCTAATTGCTATAGTTGCTGCTGCAATTTCTAATGCTGTCTCTCACTGCTAGTTGTTTATAAACTATGATAAATCAAGATAAAAAATGAGGTTAAAAACCTAAATACAGTCTCAGTTATAGGTTATGTTGCTAATTTGCTAATTTGTGTATCAGATTTAAAATGTTGATATTTGGTGTCCTAACTTTCAGATTTGTTTTTTTCCACTTTTTTTATACTGATTTTGGTGTTTTCAACAACAAAAACTTCTTCTTTTCCACTTTTTTCCAAAGTATCAAATTTATTACTCATGATTTAGTCTTATTTGATGCTTAAAAACATGTTTTTGTTTTTTCAATTTTAAGAGAAAGAAAGTAGAAATCAACCAATCTAATAGTTGGTACACCGAATATCTACATTTTAAATTTGGGACAACGATTAGTAACATGACCTAGAATTGAGACTGTTTTTACTTTTTAGGTTCTTAACCCTAAAGAGTTTGAATTTTGTCAAGATTTATCAAGATAAGAGAGTTTGAATTTTGATGTTTTTTGTGTGTATATGAACACAGGGTCTTGGAATGGGGAGATGGGTACTACAATGGAGATATTAAGACCCGAAAGACGGTCCAATCTGACGAACTAAGTTACGATAAAACAGGTCTATTGAGAAGTGAACAATTAAGACAACTATTTGAGACCTTACAGGAGGAAGAAAATGAGCAACAACAACACCAAGCTAAGAGGCCTTCAGCTTCGTTGTCTCCAGAAGACCTCACAGATGAAGAATGGTATTATTTGGTTTGTATGTCCTTTGTGTTCAATCCTGCAGAAGGGTATGAATTCCTTATCCAAATCCCAACTTTACAGATTCAAAGTTCATGCGTTTTGCAGCAGATGCATAAATAAATTTTGTTTTGTTTGGTAGAATGGTTGGGAGAGCATTTGTAATTGGAGATACTATATGGTTGTGTGATGCTCAATATGCTGACAGCAAAGTGTTTTCTCGATCTCTGTTAGCAAAGGTTCGAATCAAACTCTTCAATAACATTGTCCCCAATGGCTGTTTGATTTTCATAAATTGACTATGTTTTTGTATGTGATTTATGTTCTGGGTGTTATCCATCTCCTCAGAGTGCATCCATCCAGGTACATGTTTACCTATTCTTGTATCTTTAACCATGGCCATGGGTGTTTGTGAACAAAAAATGTGGTTTTCATTTGCAGACTGTGGTGTGCTTTCCTCATCTTGGAGGCGTGGTTGAGCTCGGTGTCACTGAACTGGTACTTTTCACTGCTAAATACATTAATCATCGAAAAACATGTAAATAATAATTTGATTACAGGCTACAGCTAGTAAAAATCTTAGAATGCATGAAAATAGAGTAACCCAGTTCAGTACAATCAAAGTACATTTACTTTGCTTTACTTATCAGTATAATTCTGTAATCTCTGTTAGCTGTATTTTGCAATGATAACTGTGTTTTACTTTGCACTGTTGCCATAAATCATAGTAAATTTTTTTTTTGTTGTCATTTGAAGACATGGGATAGACAAAATCACTTTTTTTTGGGCTAAATTGTTGGAAAATATGCTGGCGTAACCTGTCTTAGGTAGAGGAGGACCCGAGTTTGCTTCAACACGTAAAATTAGCTCTTCTAGAGTTCTCGAAGCCCATTTGCTCCTTCGTTCCACAAAATGGAGATAAACACGACCATGCTAAAGAGCCGATGTGTCTCAAGATCGAAAACAACAGTATCGAGAAGTTAGCAACCGAGAACAAGCCACAAGGAAATATGCAGACAGAACTCAATGCAGATTCTCCCACAGATTGTTCATATGGATGCGAACACAATCACGACACAGAGGACTCGTTCATGGTGGAAGGCATCAATGGAGGAGCAGTCTCCCAAGTCCAGAGTTGGCATCTTATCGATGATGACTTCAGTAATGGCTTCCAAGGTTCCATGAACTCAAGCGACTGTGTATCAGAAGCTAAAGTGAAACCCATCAATAACTTGGGCAACAAGCAAGCTCTTATGAAGCTAGTTCAAGAATGCAATCCCTTGAAACTCGGGTCTCTTGATCTCAGTGGGGCCGATGATTCTGTACACTACATGAGAACTGTTTCGGATGTTCTTAAGAGCTCTTCATTATTGAAGACACAAATTCAATGTCTTAGAACTTGTGGCTGCAAATCGAGCTTTATTGCTTGGAAGATAAGTAAATTCAAAGGGTCTAAGCATCTTAAGGTGCCACAAGATTTACTCAAGAAAATCCTGTTCAAGGTCCCGGTGATGCATGGGAGTCGTGTAGTGAAGTCACAGCCGAAAAGGACCCACAAAGACGTGATTTTGAATCGAAGTGGTAATTTATCGTTGAACAAAAGTGAGAATGACAAATTTCTTGTGCTCAGATCAATAGTTCCTTCAATCACTGAGGTATAGTAATCATTTTTCAGAACTTCCCCTCCATTTATTATACTCAAAAAAACAAAATTGAGTAAATGTTTTGTGATAATGCAGATAGATAAGGCCTCGATCCTCGACGATACGATATTGTACTTGAAAGAGCTCGAGGCAAGAGTCGAAGAGTTGGAATCTTGTATGGACTCGACCGATATAGAAGGAAGATCCCTAAGAAAGTTTCCCGGCGCGGGTGAAGAAACTTCTGATAATTACGAGATCGGGAATGCAAAGAAGCCTTGGATTAACAAGAGAAAGGCTAGTGATATAGAAGATAAACTCGATGGAGAATGTTCGAGAGATAATAATCGGGCATTGGGTGTGGATGTGAAGATTAAGGGTCTTGAGGTTTCAATCGAGATCCGATGTGTTTATAGAGAGTATCTATTGCTTGATGTCATGGAAGCTCTTAATAATCTGCACTTGGATGCAAGTTCCGTGCAATCATCCACACTCGATGGCATTCTGACATTGATTATCAAATCTAAGGTTTGTAAAGAACAACTTCATTTTAGATAAAAGAACAAGTTTTTTAAATCTGATCATCTTCTTCATGTTTTTTTCCTTCAGTTTCGAGGAGCAGCAATGTCACCAGCTGGAACGATAAAGCAAGCTCTTTGGAAAATCACAGGAAAATGCTGAGATCGGTTTGGAAAATAATCTCCTTTCAGATTGAATTCCAGTTAAATTTCCGACTTTTTAGGGTTTTGATCAGTGGTTGTTTCTTCTAAAATAGAGATTTTTTTTTTTTTTTTTTTTTTTTCTGGTTAGCTTTTAAGCTCAAGCAAGCAAGTGCTCATCTCTGTAATTTGTATCAATGAACAATTTATGTTTGTTCAATAAATCTTAACCGTACAAGAGTTGTTTATTTAGACACAAATGTGTTTTTTTTTTCTTCTAGAGAGTATCGTTACAAATCATTTAGCGGTATCATGTCAGAATTGCCGACCTTATAAATTCCGACCTTATAACTTGACTCGTAAAATGCTAACTAGGGATATAAATTGTTTGTTGGGATTTGATCATCTAAGTCTTCAAACAATGGACCGTTGACGTCGAATCTCTGATTTCGTCGAATCTTCGATGACCTTGATCTAATAAGCGACCTGCTAGAAGGGTGTGCCGGGACCCGACGAACCATCTCCAATACTTAAATGAGAATACAATTTAAGAGAGAGAAAGTAGAGAGAAGTCAAAGCTCAAGAATGAGAGAAATCAAGATACCTTCAAATGAGCAACCATGAATCCTATTTATAGAGTTCTTGGGGATTAAAATGGCTAATGACAATATTAACCTCATAATCATGCTTAATCAACAAATAATGACAAGTCTGTTTAGCATAGGGAGGATTCGTAGAGTAAGTAAAAAGTATAATTGTTGGGTGAGTGGCGGGGTGTCAAAAATAGCATCAACAGGGCCTCGAGAGGCACGGCCCGGACGAGGGTTGTCCGGGCCAAAGGAGGGTCTCCATATCGGACAAAGTCCGATACGGAGACACTCTGACAGGACTAGTCCGGTTGGAGGCTCCAAATCAGACCGATTGGAACATTCCAATCGCCTAGTCGAACATTTTGGGGTTCGTAAATATGCAAGGGTCAAAGTTTCGATTTGCAATCACTTACAGAGCCCGAAATTGGCGAAGTATGGAAACTCGACGAGTCCCGATTGGGTGTATATCCAATATTTGCCCCCGAGTCGAGTAATGGTTTAACCCTTACTTGACTCTATTTTTTAGATGAGAGATACACCCAATTAAGTTCACTATTTTCGTTACCTTGACAATAACATCGACGTCGGCAGACGCTAGTAGCGCAGTGCTGTTTTCCCCTTATGCTCGGGAGTACGAAAATGTAGACATTAGCACAGTTATATATGAGCAAACAAATATAGATGTGTCAATATAATGAGTATGGATGAATGAGTAGTGCCATAATGGCACCTGTCATGCTTGTACGTGTCATGTTTGCACTTATGAATAACATGTAATCATAAATCTGAAAACAGATAAATATGGGCATGTCATAATTCTAAGTCATGATGTATAAGATGCACATGAATGTGAAAACTTGTGAAAAATTTCACTAAGTATAGAATCACTATAGGTGATGATTGATATAAATGGGAGTATAAATCACTTTTAATTAGAGTCATTTGATCTCATCTTTTTATCCAAGGGTGGGTGTAAGGAGGTGATGGTAAAAAACCCTAATTATCCATTATAAAAGAGAGAGAGTGTTACCTCACTTAGATAGCCACCATTTTAGATTATCATCTTCCCCACTCAAAAATCCTTTCTTCGTGACCAAGAAAGACCGTTTCTTGGAGAGCACTTCTTCTTTTTTCTTGATAATTAAGCAATCAATCATGGATGGGTTCACTTAGTGGTCTCGATTGGACCGAACCGTGCCCAGTTTTGGGTCGGCCGAGGCAGAGGGGAGCACGGCGGCAACTCCGGCGGCTCACGGAAAAAGCCACGACGGGAGGAGGATCTCCGGTCGGGGGGGGGGGGGGGGGGCTTGCTTAACCTCGCTGATGGGGGAAGATGGCCCGTGGTGGCATTCGGGGCCACATAGGACGCCATTCGCGGCTGGAGCGTGGGTGAATCCACGTCGGCGGCGCGGGAACGGAGAGACAACGGTGCGGCGAGGCGGAGCACGACGCGACGTAATTGAGGTGATGACGGCCGCGGTGGAGTCCGGGTGAAGCAAGACGTCAGGAACAAGCAGCCTAACTCCAGCAGCGAAATATCGGAGTCGCGGAGGCGCGTGGCAGCATTGGCGGCGGCGCGTAGAGGTTCGGGTGGGCCTTAACTCGACTTTGCTGAACCGGTTTTCACGGACCGGGTTCTGCTCGATAATGTGGGTATCGACCTCGATTTCTTCAAATTTTCGATCTTTTCCCTTATTTATGCACTCATTCGCTATTTTTCCTTGTCACATGATCAAAACTCGCAAAACATGTGATGCAGGCGGAATCGAGTAGTTTCGAAGATTGTTGGCCGTGAATAGTGTTTTTATGGCGAATGTTCGGATTTTGGCGCATGAATAGTATTTTTCGGGCGGAAACAGCGTTCCGGTCCAAAATCACTGCTATGCTGTGTACTGCGCCTTTTTGGTCAAATTCCATCATCTGAGGGGTCAAAATCACGTTTTTATGTTATTTCGAGTCTTTTTTTTATTTATAGTTTTCAATTTATTCGGGACTTGTTCGTTATTTTCGGTTATTTCATAGATTAGGGTTTTCTGTTTAAGACATTGTTGGCCGAATTTTACATTCAGTTATTGATAAATCAGAAAATCGAGGTTTTTTCATCAATCATGCGTTTGAGTATCCATAGAATCAACGATTTTCTGCGCTCCTATCCCACCATCACGCTGCATCAGATTGGTATCAGATTCCAGTCAATCCTGCGGGATGCCACAGAGACGTGCGACTTAAGGTCAAGGTGCTGGAGGTCAACCACCGGCAGGCAACGACGAATGACGACGTTTCTACGACATACAAAAATGTCAGATTGATGAACTGACACAGCGATTGGAGGAAGTCCATAATCAGGAAGATGATGAGATCCCTTCCGCTGATAACCCTTTCGCAAGACATCACCAACCAGCACCAGATCGACGTTGGGAACTAGGGTTTCGGATGGACATACCGGAATTCAACGGTGGCCTTAAATATGATGAATTTATCGATTGGCTAGCTCAAGTGGAAGAATTACTGGATTACAAGGAGGTTCTAGACGACAAGCGTGTGCTCCTGGCTGCTACCCGTCTGCGTGGCCACGCGCAAGCCTGGTGGACACAATTGAAGAATTCTCGTGTTCGTTAGGGTAAGGCGAAGATCACACACTGGGATAAATTTAAGAGGAAGCTTAGGGCTGCGTTCTTGCCATGTAATTACGACCGGGTAGTTTATCAACGCTTTTAATTTCTTCGTCAAGGCGCTCGTTCCGTTGATGACTATACTCAGGAATTCTACCAGCTGCAAGCTCGCATTGACCTGTCTGAATCCTCTGATCAGATGGTTTCTCGTTATATCGGTGTTCTGCATGTGCAATTACAAGACGTGCTCAACATGTTTGATCCTCTGAGTGTGTCTGAAGCTTATCAACGTGCCTTACAGGCGGAGAAACAAGCAGCTCGGCGTGCCAATACCGGGTTTCGACAATCTAGTTCCATTGGTCCATCTGCACCCAATCACCGCGGAACCACTGAACAACCATCTCTCCCACCCGTTTGAGCTTCTACGACACCCACACCCCCTCAAGGTCGCGGTGGCGGTTTGCGATGTTTCAAGTGTGGTGAACCTGGCCATAGGCAGTCTGAGTGCCGGAAATCAGCCACTGGCACACAGGGTCTCTTCACCGACAATGCTGAAGAGGTACTTGGTTATGATGCTACTTTTGATAACCCTGTTTATGATACCTATGCCCCCAGTGATAACGTGGATGAAGAGCATGTCACCTGCGATACTGGCGATCTTTTAATGTTGCTGTGAACTCCCGATTTTTGTTCGGGTTATTATATTATATTATATATATATATATATATATATATATCTAATTTTAGTATGTATGTATTACAAGAAAAATCTCGGGACATGGAGCTCACGAATCAGTTATGATCAGAATTCTATCAACATGATGTTAAATTGAAGCTCACAAAATCATGAATGCAACAGGACAGACCGTGAATCAATAAGAGATCGTGATCAAAAGTTATGGCATTTTTGAAGATGAAGTGGAGAAATAGCAAAAAGACAAAAGATATATATATATATATATATATATAAATGATGATGATGGAAAAATGAGATAGAGAGGAGATCATGCACAGATTCATCACACCACCCTATGCTGTATGCTCCCATACTTCTCCTTGAAGCCCATGCCCTGCACATGCTATATAATAATAATTAAAAATGAAAAAAAAAATCTGATTTTTTCTCTATAAATAGAGAACTTCGATTACAACAAGAGAGGAGCTCAGTTGGATATGCTAGAAATTCAATAGAGATGTAAGTGTGGAAATCAAAGAGAGGTTGATGAACGAATTTGAAAGAAAAATACAGAGTGATATTATTGTGTAAGAGTCGGTGTGTTGCCTCCTATTATGGTATTTCATTTCATGGTATCCTAGGTAAACTCTCTTTTATTATGTTGTATGCAATCTATATATTTGAATAAATTATGTTTCAAATTTACAATATGTCAATATTTACATTTCATAATGTTATATATTAATGGAAATTAATCTAAAAAAAATGTTCCAAAAAAGCTTTTTATTATATACACACGTTTATTTATTTACTATTATATATGCTTTGATTTTACTTATTATTATATATATGTATCATATTTTTTTTGACGAAGATATATATGTATCATTTACGCTATCATTTTGCTTATCATTATCATTATCTATATCCGCCATCTTTTACTTATATTTTTATTTTACTTATTATATATATACGCATTAAATACAATTTTCATTTTTATTATTATTATAAATATGCTCTTTTTTGTTATCACGCATTATGTCTTATTATGTTATATATTTATTTAACGTACCTTATTTTACGTGTTTGTCCATATACGTATTTTATTTAACTTATTGCATCACTTTATATTTTTCTTATATATGCCTTAGTTTTTTTTTTAATCTTTTTTATGGATATAATCATGATAATAAAATAAAAATGGCAAAACGACAAACTAAGTACCGAAAGGCGATTTTTCTAGCTTCCGAGCTTTTAAAACGTAACCGAACCCACAGACCCCTAACTCTGGACGCAGGCCATTTTTTAAACCCTAGGTTGCTATAATACAACCTAGGAGATTTAGGATTCCGACTAGCCTTAATTAGTCGGTGGCGACTCTATTTTTATCATCTCCCCGGGTAATCTCATTTACCCGGCTTTTTACATGAAATGAGTTGTTTTCTAAGCGCACCGTAAAACCGAGCCGGGTTGGGTCATTTCCGACGTCCGAAATTTTGGCGACTCTGCTGAGGATCATTTTGAGGGTTCAGGCTTTTTATGTTTGTCTTGCCATTGTTATTTTATTATTATCATTATGTCTGGACTAATTGTTTGTTCATGTTTGCAGTGTTTATTTTGAAAAAAACAAAAACAAAAAAATATTTTTATGCATGACTACATTGAATGGTTTACATATTTTTGCACACACCACGTTAGCTACCTATCATATGCTTAAAATTTGAGCATTTTTAGAGCTTAGGGAGTTTAGTAGGGGAATGCGCCCGGAGCGGTTGGACCGCCGGCACGCACCTAAAAAACTCAAATCAATGGTAATATGGACTCGTGATCCTTTATAGGGGTGATTCCCTATAAGGGTGATGTTCCGCAGATTTTTCGAGATCCTAGAAATCCATTCCTTCTAGAACAAACCCATCCACCGTGTGAAGCAATCAATAAGTCATGTTTGTTTTTTTCTTCTCAAGTTCATGTTTATATTTTTTTTATAGCTCATAGTTCTCCTGTACAGGTTGGGGCATCGTCATAATCGCATGTTAGAATTTTATCTTTATATAATCTAGTTTTTTGTGTATATATAATTCAAGTATTGTCTTTTGAAGATTGTATAGTTATGTTTTCTGACATTTTATTGCATTATGCATTTTAAAATCATATAGTCATCAATCATATCATTTCTATTATAGATTATTTCTCGGTCATAAACTGCCCTCAAATCGGAATGACGATCGCGACAACAGTATTAACCAAAAGATTAATTTCCAATGAGATGTCTAAACTTCTGAAAAATCATGTTTTTTATAACGTGGTTTATGATTGTCATCCCGATTACATGAAATTTTTGTGAATATCTCATTTTATACCTTTCATGAGAAGTAATCTATAATCGAAAATCATTAGCATTTCAAAATCTTTGGATTATACGAAGTGATCTGATTGATGACTATATTTTCAAAAAAAAGTATATATATATATATATATATCTTCATCATGATTATCATCGAGGTATATCTGGCCCTGAGGAGCCCCCATTCAGACTTGCTTCGTGACGTTGCGAGAGAAAATAAAACAGCAAAACAAGGCATAACCATTGCATTGTTAATTATCGTACGTGACATCGCAAAAGGGAAGTTTTTCTCTATCTTTTGAATAGATGAATGACAAGTTTGAATGATATTTTATCTATGTTGAGCGGTCATGCAATATATATCTTCAATATTTTTCTCACGTCTCTTCTATATTGTGTTAGGTAAAATCGGTCGGATTAATTCTCATAAGAGGCGATGAAGTGGACATTGACATGCTAGGATGGTTAATGGTTACAAAGAACCGATCAGATTATAACGACACTTTTCCACTTGGATGTCAAGACGCGCGGACCGCACTTTCATGACAACAGAAAAATCTGAAAATGGAGTTTATTTTGAACGCCTTATTTGAATCATATTTTATTTCATGATGAGATAACATGCATATACCTGTTAGGATGTTGACATCTCGACGCCCTACCCAAGTCGGATATAATTCCGCACAAATCGGATATGATTCCGTGCAAGTCGGATATAATTCTGCACAAATCAGATATGATTCCGTGCAAGTCGGATATAATTCCGCACAAATCGGATACGATTCCGCACAAGTCGGATATGATTCCGCACCCAAGTCGGATATGATTCCGTACCAAAGTTTGATATGATTCCGCACAAGTCGCATATGCTTGCGCACCCAAGTCGGATATGATTCCGCACAAGTCGGATATGATTCCACACAAGGCGCATATGATTGCGCACCCAAGTCGGATATGATTTCGCACAAACCGCATATGATTGCGCACCCAAGTCGGATATGATTCCGCACAAGCCGCATATGATTGCGCACCCAAGTCGGATATGATTTCGCACAAGTCACATATGATTGCGCACCCAAGTCGGATATGATTCCGCGAAAGCCGCATATGATTGCGCACCCAAGTCGGATATGATTCCGCACAAGTCGCATATGATTGCGCACCCAAGTCGGATATGATTCCGCACAAGTCGCATATGATTGCGCACCCAAGTCGGATATGATTCCGCACAAGTCGCATATGATTGCGCACCCAAGTCGGATATGATTCCGCACAAGTCGGATATGATTCCGCACAAGTCGCATATGACTCTGCACCCTATCCTATCATTTTTCTACCATGTTTAACTCTTGTTCTCATAGATATTTTGAATAATTGCAGTTGTCCCTCTGAAGGAGCCCTCTCACTTTATCTTTGTCTGACTACTCGCCCTCTAGAAATTTTATCTAAATAACATGGTTAAGTTCTCGGAGAGAAAATCAAGAATCTCAAAAGCTTTTTGGTATTTAAAAAAAATCACTTGGCAAATGTTTTGCAGGCGAAGATCAAAATATGGAAAAGCAGTAGCCATTTAAGCCACGACTAATGTTTATACACATAGGAGGTTAGTGCATGTTGTGTTGGATATTCAAGAATTTCTCAAATATCAAAACACGTCCTAACACTAATGAAGCAAATCAGTGAGATTTTAGATTGATCTTATATGCATGTAATGACCAAGAGACTGAGAAATCTTATCTTTAATTATGTGAGAAGTTGATTTGAGTTGGACTTGATGCTATCATACTTGAACCAATTGGTAAAGATCAGTTACACATTATATAGGCATGAGAATTGCGACACCCCTAGGAAAAACCCGAAAAAACGGTGGATCTCCTTGGGAAGTAAAAGCTAGGACACTTACTTTCCCCCATACTATTCATTCCATAATTCACAATACTTTTCATCCATCCAAGTAAGTGTCCGAGTCTCGAAAAAAGAAAAAAGAAAATAAAAGAAAAGAAAGAAAGAAACCACATTCCCGTAACTCGCCTCTTGCCAATGACTGATCTTACAAATATTTGATAATGTGATGATAGCAAAAAGTTCGACTCGAATTGATTGAAGCATAACTGATGTATAAGAAATATTGTTTGTGTTCATTACACGTGTATAATATCGATCCGAGACCTCAAGAGATCCAAATTGAAATGTTAGGTGCACATACAAACACGAGAAATACTTGAAAATTTATGACACAATGTGGGCTAACCCGATATGTGTATTCTTATTGTTTGGGGCATGAAAATGCAACCGCGTGGCCATAAGCGGATCCGAATGTCAAATGTTTTACAAAAAAAATAAATTACAAAACATTGATTTTCCTCTCCAGATATTTAACATGTTACAGGTACAGTTGATTGCAGGTTCAAACCAGACGAGATTTTTTCGGCGCAATAAATTAGAGAATGACGGCTCATGTGAGGGCTCTGACAAGGGGAAGCGAGATGCATCCCTAGCTCAAATCAATATTTTTATCTTTGAACAGTTACAGAGATCCCCTGGTCAGTCAGGTGAAAACGGGATGCAACCCGAGCTCAATGAATGTTCTTTATCTTTAAACATGCGTTTCAAAGAACACCTGTCAAAGGAATGGCAACTGTGAACTCCCAATTTTTGCTCGGGTTATTATATTATATTGTATTATATTATATTATATATATAAATATATTATGTATATATGTATATATATATCTCTAATTTTAGTATGTATGTATTACAGGAAAAATCTCGGGACATGGAGCTCACGAATCAGTTTTGATCAGAATCCTATCAATATGGATGTTAAATTGAAGCTCACAAAATCACGAATGCAACAAGACAGACCGTGAATCAATCCGAGACTGTGATCAAAAGTTATGACATTTTTTAAGATGAGTGGAGAAATAACAAAAAGACAAAAGAAATATATATAAGGGTTAAATGTACTTTTCATACCACATTTTTGACCGAATGTGGCTTTTAGTACTGGATGTTTAGTATTGTATACTTCTGGTACCAAACGTTTGAAAAAATGTGGCTTTTGGTACATCCGTTAGTTGGCCGTTAGTTTTGGCCGTTAAATGACATGTGCAAGTCACATGATCGACTATAAACTTTTAATTTTGTTCAATTTAGTCCCTAAAATATATTCATAACTTTTATTTTGTTTAATTTAGTCCTGAAGCTTCAAAATCGAACCCAATTGGGACCTATCCCCAATTGGTTAAATTTGACCCAAATGGGACTATGTCAATTGAATTCGATTGGTTTAATTGGGTCTGATTTTGAAGTGTTGTGACTAAGTTAAACAAAATAAAAGTTAGGAATATATTTGAGGGACTAAATTGAACAAAATTGAAAGTTTAGAGTCGATCATGTGACTTGCACATGTCATTTAACGGCCAACTAACAGATGTACCAAAAGCCACATTTTTTCAAGCGTTTGGTACCAAAAGTATACAAAAGTAAACATCTAGTACTAAAAGCCACATTCGGTTAAACATGTGGTATGAAAAGTACCTTAAACCCTATATATAAATGATGATGATGGAAAAATGAGATAGAGAGGAGATCATGCACAGATTCATCACACCACTCTATGCTCCCATACTTCTCCTAGAAGCCCATGCCATGCCCATGCTATATAATAATAATAATTTAAAATGAAAAAAAAAATGGATTTTTCCTCTATAAATAGAGAACTTCGATTACAACAAGAGAGGAGCTCAGTTGGATATGCTAGAAATTCAGTAGAGATGTAAGAGCACTTGCAATGGTAGTTCTTAGTTCCATGTTGTAAATTTTTCATTGTAGAGAGTTTCTAGTTCCACTTACTGTTGGTTCCTACTTATAATGATTAAATAGGAACTTTGCATTCCAATGAGAGTTCCTACTTCCGAAATGGGAGTTCCTAGTTCATAGATTTGCCACTGGATGCTGACTAGGCACCACTAGGTGTGACTAGGATTACAAATATTACCGTGTTGTCATTATCACGTGAATAGTGAAGTGGGACAGTTCCCACTAGTAGGAACTCCCCCATTACTGCTCATGTCGGTTCCTACTCTTTAATATTATTTTATTCAATTGTTTTACTTTTCTTTTTTATTATATATATATATATTATGCTACGCTAAGTCGGACAATGACACGAGCCGTAATAAGTCGTTTTTAATATTAAATAAGTTAAATAATGACACGAACCAAAATTACTTCTTTTTAACTTCGAATCAATTTCAGAGTTTCCAGACTCAATTTGTTTATATTTTAACATGTAACACAACCGTCAGTTCTAAATTTTGAAAAATTGTATAAAATTTCATATTATTAAACGTGAAATAATTTTTTTATTAAAAAATATTATATTATTTTAATGTATATATATATTTATATACAATCTACTTATTATATTATTATTCTATAAAAGGAACTTTTTTTATTATGATACATTATATAAAAATAATATTTGTAGGATGATATACAATTTTTTTTTGTATATTAAAATCAATAGTAAAAACACACGAGGGCTTCACCTTTAACCGATTTACTAATTGTATCTAATTTATGTGCATAAATATGATTCTGCTAACGACGATGAATCAAGACATGTCAATCGATGAATGACAGATATACACCGATATGATGAAATAATATTGATTCAATTAATTTAATTAATCACTGTTATTATATCAATACTTATATTTATCAATCATTATGCCCGCTGAGTAAATACTGCACATATTAGTAATATTACTATAGTAAAGTAGCGTATAATTATTGAAAAGATTCAACACTTCTAAAGTTATATTTGATTATTCCATAATGAATTATCAATCAAACTGGCAAAAAAGATTTAAGACGATTTTGTCGAACATCTCTGGAAATTTAGTAATGTGTGTGACAATTCTATGTAGTCTCATATATATATATATACTAGTTATTCCCGCGCATACGTTGTATGCGCATACTTCTTCTAAAAATGTACCAAAAGAATCATCCATTTTCTCTCAAAAACTAATTAAGATGATTAGAGATGCAACTGAAAATAACATTAGATCTTAAATAGTAGAACATAAATTTGTTCAATTTGAAATTTTCTGAAGCATAGACTATCACTAAGTACTTATTAAAACGTAGGCAACACAAATTTAAGTTTGATTAGCTATTATTTCATTTTCATTTAAAATATTTACATTATATTTAGGATTTGAGATCATTTATAGTTACTTGTTACAAGCTTTCCAAATGTGCAGATTTATTTCTGTTGTTTGAGTTTATATCAGATCTATTCCAATGGTTTCATGTATGCAGTGTTGCAGAAACAGTATAGCAAATCCCATTGTACATTGAAGATGCAAAAACAAGAGATCATAATTCATCTTTGGCTATACAATTTGATATAACTTAACCAAAACCACAAATCAAGTATAGCTAATTTCAGAGAATTTGAAGAAACTAAATAAATGATTTATAATCAATTATGAACAAGAGATAACAGCATATGAACAAACTTACGACCTAGTCGAAAAGATAAGAATAAGAATCAGCAACCAACGTGTTACGACCTAGCCGAAAAGATAAGAATAAGAATCAGCAACCAACGTGGTAAGGAAAAGAACATCAATGGCTAGTTCCCACCCAACCACCAAAACCCTATCACCTCAAGAACTCTAATCTCAGCTGATCCTCTGTTGCCCCTGGGGTTCTCCCACCCAACTCACCCATTACCACAAGTTATAATTTGCAGCACTTGATGAATAGATTGGTGAAGTAGTACGTAATTGACATAATCAGTACAAATAAGAATAGATGGAGCTGTTGGATTCCATATGCTACTGAAAATGCATATGTACATGTACCTTGCACACAAAAGTAAGTTCTTACCATTATTATCACTCCCTAAAGAATAATGACCGCATCCAAGTTATTATGAGATTTTCGATATTGATTTGTGGGTACATATAACTTAGTTAATGGTATTACCTTAGCAATGCATTTTATAACCCTTGGTAGCCAAAACTCTATCAAGTAAGAACATCGATACCATTATTATCAAAAAGTTTGAAAAATGTCCGACTGAGTTTTGCGGTGACATGTGCTGCTTTATTAAGTCTCGTATCGCAATGCCGGCACGATGTTGCTAATTTTTGTGAAACACAAATGTTTAAGATTAGAGTTTGAAGGGTTGTTAGCAGCAGAGACATGAACCTCAAATTGAACAAAACAATAATAATAATGAACAAAACAATAATAATGACCAATTGCACGTAATAGTTTTCATAGTATGATTAAGTGTTTAACAGTTTCGGTTCCTCTCTCATTTGGAAGTTTATGTATTCATCATCCGGATTGATGACCATATTCGAATACCAGCACACCTTTCAGCAAAACAACAAATCTGGAGCTAATTCCAAATCCACATCATGCCCAATTAGATATTTGTTGTTTCGTAAAAGGACTCCAAGGAACAAAATCCATTTGGAAAAATATGAATAGTTAAGAGCATAGGATGACACTTAATTTCAAGAGCAATATCAGAATGCATATGTAATGAAAATACTAAATAAGTAGAAAGAAAGTACCAACCAGTCGACAGGTGCTCCATAATCGCAGAAGAGTAGTTGCTGCTGATAATTATTGCTCAAAATCTTGAATCATGAATCCCTCATCCATAGTAACCACAACTTGTCATCTTCCGCCATATGAAGAAGCCAGCCTTTTTCATATTGAGTTTTCCTCACAACCGAGTCAAACCCACGAGGCTTAGCGAACACCAATCTACCTCTCTTCGATTTGGAGTTTGACGTGGATTTTAGAATGGGAAGATCTTTGAAAGGTCTCAAGAAGAACTTTAAGCTTGATTGGAGGGTAATAGAACGTACTCAACTATCTTCGCTAGTTGTAACTCCCAACACGAAAAGGCATCGAGTTTGAGACAAGTGACCTTCTGCCGTGAGAGTGCCAATGGTCAGACTTTGAACTTTATATGACGCCAATGAAATCCTTGGGAGAAACATAGTTTCCGATTGCTGTGTTTCTAGGCTAAAATGGAGGTCGTACCCGCACTTCCCGTCGGAAGTTCACACATCCCCATCAAATCTCTTCGATTCCGGCTAGATTCCAGTGTCCCAAACCCCAACAACAACATGACTTCTTGGTTGGTGGCGAAGACGGTTATGAATAAAAAAAGTCAGTAACAGTAGTAGACATTGAAACACGGTGACTCTCGTTGAAGTTGAGGAAATGGTGAATAAAAAAATAACTATCAGTGGTAGACATTGAAACACGGTGACTCTTGGTGAAGGTGATGAAACAGTCAGGGAAAAAATGGCAACCATTCGGGGTGAGGACTGTAGGATCACGGTGGAACTCCGACACGGATCTTGACGGCAATCCTAGCTCCTTTGCTCCACGCAATCCTGCAAGAGGGGATAGACCGGGCGGTGACCCAGAATCCCTCTCCGATGCTTAAATGAGTACCTCGTCTGACTGGCAAGCAACAGATATCAAAAGTATTGAATTTCAACGTAAGTGATCTGAGGTGACCTCCTGCCCTTTTATAGGCAAAGAGGTGCCTCAGGTACCTGGCGAACCGTTAGGGGTGGTTAGCCCGTATCCCGCTTATCTCGTACACGATCTCGCGTATCTTAGCCATGCCCCGCGTATCTCGGCCACGATCCGTGTATCTTAACCACGTTCCGTATATCTCGGCCACGCCCCGCATATCTTGGCTTTATCCTCTGGTAGCAAGTCCCGACTCCCGTCGGGGACTCCAGAGTTATCTTGTTGTGTCACCGCTCGGGGCCCCTCGTCCTCGTGACAGGGCCAATCATTCTCAGGGATTCATCGTCGGGGCCTACTTAAAGGCTTCTCGTCGGGAGCTTCTAGCTCCACTGTCGGGACCGACTCTGTCGGGATCCTGCTTCGTCGGGGCTCCCTTCATCGGGGCCCTTCTCCTAGGTCATCTTGACCCTTACTCTGGGCCCGGTGGGCCTTTTTGCCGTTTCCTCGCCGTTAAAGGGCCTGACGGCTAGGGTCGGACCCATCATTTGCCCCCAAGACATGAGGGACTTTTAGTTCGTCGTGTCTTCCAACTCCCGATTTTCCAATACTAGAGTCGGGGATCTATTCCTTGGTTCAGTTACTTGAAGTTATCAGTCTTTTCCTCCACGCTTCCTCAGGGTTTTATGGATAACTGCTATATCCCGAAGGTCACGGTGGAACTCCGGCACGGATCTTGACGGCAATCCTAGCTCCTTTGCTCCACGCAATCCTGCAAGAGGGGATAGACCGGGCGGTGACCCAGAATCCCACTGTATTTTCTTGCCCTGGTTGCTTTTCAGACAGTGGTTCCAGCTCTGAGGGGAGAAAACCTTTTAAATTTGACTATGCTCCGAATGAAATTTCCACCACTGCCTATGATGCAGCTCTCCGAGAGGGTTGCATCACCATCACCTGGGAGCCTCGTTTCCCGTATGATCGACATCGTCCCTCGAGTGACCCTGAGGTTACTCGTCCCCAGAAAGGGGAGGTATTTGTCTCTACGGGACAAATATCAGCGGGGATCAGGTTCCCTTTTTGCGGTAACCTGGTCGAGTTGTGCCAACACTATCAAACACACCCCACCACTTTCTCTCCTCATGCCATCCGCATCTGGAACGCCTTCCAAGTCCTCTGTCTCCGACAGAAGTGGGTCTACAGCCTTCAACTTTTCCGGACCTTCTATGGGTTGAAGTGCAACGAGGCGGGGGTTTGCGCCTTCTATCCTCGGATGCCCAAGTGGAGTAAGCAGCAGCTTGCCCGGCATGGTTGGACCAGTGACACCTGGAAGGTGGTCAAGGGTCGGGGACTCTTGATTGATACGGGGTCTGACAACAGTAGCTGGAAGAGGAGTTACTTCTTCATCCAACATTCTTCTATCCCTTGGCCTCGGTGGGAGGTGGCAGCAGACCCTCCGCCTGCTTTCCATTCCTATGCTGATGAGGACTTCGAGACTCTTCAATTGATCCAGCTTTATCGTTGGGGGGAGTCTTACACTCCCCTCAATGCTAACTCTCTGGTGGAGCGGGACCTGGTGCACACCGGGGTCCGACTCCTCAGTATTGTTTCTGGGGGGCAGCTCTTCGACGGCCCTTCTAGCGTGGTCCCTTGGGTAAAATTTCTAACTTTTTCTTCGTTTATTGTTTGAAGCAAAGAAGGTGTCTGTGCTGACCGATTTATTCCTTAAGCAGGGGGAGACCGACGCTGTCCGCCCCTCGCGGAAGAGGAAGTCTGCCAAGAAGGCTGCTGCTGCCAGGTCGGGGTCTCCTTCAACGGAGCAGCCCAAGCGGCCACGGGTGGATCTGGACCAACTCTTCGAGGTCCAGAATGCTGAAGAAGGTAAAAAACTCCGACTCGCTATTAAATCGTATAAAAGGATGGTTCCGTCGGACTTGATTTCCTCGACCAAGAAGGGCCGAATTGCTGATGTCAAAAGGATCCTTCGAGGCGAAACTCCCCGAGTTTTGAAGGCAGGCTATTATCACTACCGCGGGAAGGATCAATACGTCTCCCGACGTATCATTTGGTGTAAGAATCCCGATGAACTTCCTGACTACCTATCTGAAGCTCTTCATCCTCCAGGTGCAGGTCGCTCGGGAGCTTCCTCGGGTGCTGCAGCTTCTACAGATGCGCCGCCTTCAGCGGGGGTGCCTTCCTCAGCTGGAGAGAAGGCACCATCTGGTGAACGGTTTCTCCAGGTGGAGACTTTAGACTCCTCCGAGGAGACCGGCGGGGTTGACCCCCCTCAACAGCGTCGGAAGGCGGGGCAATCCCCCTTGAAACCAACCCCTCAGGGGCCGCCTCCTTCGTCTTCTCCGCAGCAGCGGGAGCTCTCTCCTATCCATGACTTTTCTCCCTCCCCCGTCCGAGCCGAGACGGAGATGTGTCCTTCTCTTCCTCGTCCCATCTCTCCCCTGGCTCTTGATGGGGACTTCTACAGGCCCTTCGACTCTTCGCAGGCCGATGCCCCCTGGGCTCCGATCCAGACGCTCCAGGGAGTCCCGCTTACGCAAGGGGAACATGACCAAGAACTGGCCCTACACCTGCTGGCGGGTTCCATCCTGCCCTCTATGCGACATCCGATCCACCTCAATCGGACGCATATGCAGCGGGATGTCAGGGATATGGCTGTGCGCCGCATCGAGGTAAAACTTCACTTTTTCCTTGTTGATCAATAAATCAAGTCTTTTGCCCTTCTAATACTTTTTCCTTTTGATTGCAGGAGCTCGAGGATTACAACCGCCTCATCGGGTACGTCATTGCCTATGATGAGGCCCGGGAGCGGGACCGAGGAGTCCGCGAGCAGCTTCAGGCGGATCTCAAGGCTTCCCAGTCTTCGCGGGGGAAGCTGGCCAAGGAGCTGGCTGCCCTCAATGAGAGGATTCGGGGCCTTCAGCAGCAGATCGCGGACTTCGAGGGGCTCTTGAGGCAAGAGCGGCAAGAGCGGGGGGCGGTCGTGGATCGGCTGACCCAGGAGAAGAAGGCCGCCGAGGACCAGCTTGTCCTCGAGAAGAAGGCTCTGGAGGAGCTGATTGCGGGGTTCCCGGCGCGGCTGGCCGAAGCCGAGGCCAAGGGTCGGGAGGACTATCGAAGGTCGGAGGGCTTCCAAGCTGATGCCATGAAGTTCTTTGGCGCGGAGGTGGAGAACACTCTCTTCAATGCCGTTGAGGAGCTCCACCTGGAGTACGGGGACGCCATCAATTTCGACAAGTCTCCTTCCCTCGCCCCCTTTGCAAAGAAGTACTTTGCTCTTTCCGAGGAGAGTGATGGGGGGAGTACCCCGATAATTGTTGAGGATGCCTCTGAGCTTCCAAGTGCAGACGCCCCGATAGCCAATCCTCCCGAAGCCAATCCTGCGGACCCCTCTGCTGCTGCTGACAAGGACCAAGCTTGAACGCTTTATCTTTCAGAGTCCTTGTATTTTATTCTCTTGCTTCGTCGTCGGGCCTTCGAGCCCTTTATCAATATTAAACTCCTTTAATTCCGATCATTTTTGTTGTCTTTCGTCTTTCCCGGCTATTTAACAACTTGCACCGCCTAAGGCGAATTAACCTTGAGTGCGTCACTTAAGACGACTTAGTGCTTGGCAGTCGAAACTTCGATACTTACGAATTTTTCAGACGTCTTCCCGACGATCTAATAACTTGCACCACTTAAGGCGACTTAATATCGAATGCATCACTTAAGACGACTTTAATAGTTTACTTAAGATAGACCTAAAGATCGCGCACCACTTAAGGTGACTTAATATTGTGCACCCTTGAAGGCGACTTTCGGATACTTAGAATAAACCTAAGTATTGTGCACCACTTAAGGCGACTTTCATCATGCACCACTGAAGGCGACTTTCATCGTGCACCACTGAAGGCGACTTTCATCGTGCACCACTGAAGGCGACTTTCGGATACTTAGAATAAACCTAAGTATTGTGCACCACTTAAGGCGTCTTTCGGATACTTAGAATAAACCTAAGTATTGTGCACCACTTAAGGCGACTTTCATCGTGCACCACTGAAGGCGACTTTCATCGTGCACCACTGAAGGCGACTTTCGTCGTGCACCACTGAAGACGACTTTCCTCGTGCACCACTGAAGGTGACTTTCCTCGTGCACCACCGAAGGCGACTTTTACATCGGGCACCACCTAAGGCGACTTTTACACTTAACATAAATCTAAGGACAACTATCGTTTGGAAGCAACCTCTTTATTTATTGGCATAAAATAGGTTTACATCGAATTAAACGATAAACAGCATACACCACTTAAGGCGATTTTACATCGGGCACCACCTAAGGCGACTTTATTGGGCACCACTTAAGGCGACTTTATTGGGCACCACTTAAGGCGACTTTATTGGGCACCACTTAAGGCGACTTTATTGGGCACCACTTAAGGCGACTTTCTTCAAGCATGGTGTTTCTTCGAGTGTTCGCCACTGAGAATGTTTTATCGTTCTGTCATCGAGGTCTTCCAGATACTTCCTCACCTGAGAGCTGTTAAACGGTGGGCCATTGTCGCTGGTTACCACCTTAGGAATCCCATATCTGGACACGATGTGGGTTTGGAGGAACTTGACGATCTGATTCCCCGTTGTTCTGACTAATGCCTTCGCCTCTACCCATTTTGAAAAATAATTGATAGCTACAAGTAAATACTTACATTGTCCTTGTGCTTGTGGAAGAGGTCCCACCAAGTCGATGCCCCACTGCGCGAAGGGCCAAGCGCTCTTGATGGATGTCAGATTGGCAGCTGGGGCCACAATACTCGGGGCGTACCTCTGGCACGCGTCGTATGATCGGACCAACGCCGTTGTTTCTTTGTTCATCGTGGGCCAGTAGTAGCCCAAGTTCAACACCTTCCTCAAAATGGATCGGGCCCCTTCGTGACAAGCCACGATCCCCTCATGCATTTTCTTCAGGATTCGATTGGTGTCGGGTTCTGCTACAAACTTCAGGTACGGAGTTGAGAACCAGCCCTTCTTGTACAGCTGCGTTGGGTCGATATTTGACAAAGTCGCTTTTTCCAGGAAGTACGTCTTCCGATGGTTTATCGGAGACTGCATCTCCTCGATTGTCCTCAGCTTTTCTGGGTTTACTTCAGTTCCTCTTTGGCTCACCATGAAAGCCGAACACTTCCCTGAGTGGACTCTAAAGGCGTATTTCGTCGGGTCCAAGCGAATTTGATGGAGCTTTATCCGCTCAAATTCCATGGAGAGGTTGTGCACGTGATCCTCAGTTTGTCGGGACTTCACCAGCATATCATCCACGTAGGCTTCCATGGTTTCTCCCGACATACCTTTCAGATCTTTTATGGGGACGGGGCGTCCAAACTCTTCTCTGGGATCTGTGTCTGTCTGGAGGACAGTCATGGCCTCTCGCCTCCTCCTCCGGGTGGCATTGACATAGCATTTTCGGGAAGCCACCTGGTCACCTTTGACCTCCCCGACTCCGTGGTCAGTCGGGAACTTCATCTTCTGGTGCACAGTCGAGGCAACTGCCATTAGCGGATTGATGGTGGTTCTCCCGATAATTGCGTTGTAGGTCCCCGCCGAATCAACCACGACAAATTCCACGTTCCTCCTTTCTGACTTCCACCCGCTACCAAACTCCACTGGTAAGGTGATTACTCCCAATGGGTAGGAAGTTGAGCCAGAGAACCCGACCATCGGGAAGTTTGCCTCCTTCAGATCTTTCTTCGTCTTCCCCATGGCTTCCAGTGCGTCCATGAATAGAATGTCGGAGGAGCTCCCTCCGTCGATTAGGATTCTCTTCATCTCGAACCCATCTACATTCAGGGTTACCACTAGGGCATCGTCGTGCGGAGTCTCCACTCCTATGAGGTCTTCAGATGAGAAAGAGATCACCATCTCTTCTTTCAAGGTCCAAGATCGAGACCTCTTACCCAGCACTACCGCCGTAGGGATTCTAGAGGCGTAAACCTCTCGAGCGGATGAGGTATCACCTCCAGCAGCAAATCCTCCATGAATCACATTGATGACTCGTCTTTCTTTGTGAACACCGGATGACTCTGGATCAATTCTCTTCTTCTTCGGGGACCGATCGTGGGATCGGGAGCGGGATCGTGATCGGGACCGAGAGCGGGACCTACATCGTTTGTCTCCAACGAACTCCTTGAGCTTCCCCTTTTGGATTAGTTTTTCAATCTCCTTCTTCAGCTCCCGACAGTGATTAGTGTCATGGCCATTTGCACGGTGAAACCGACAATAGCGATCTGTGCGGGACCCCAGGAATTCTCCATCTTTCTTCGGGGGGTATCTGGAGATACCTTGTCGTTCCATGACTGTCAGCACTTCCGCCATGGAGCAGTTAAGAGGAATGTCGAGATCTTCCCTCTTATCCTTCCTTGGAGGACGTCTATCATCCCCCCGACCAGAGCGACCTCGGTCCCGACTACCTTCAGGTTTGTCTTTTGACTTACGATCGTCGAAAGGCTTGCTCGATTGCTTCCCTTTGTTCGATTTTGGGGGCTCCAGTTCTCCTGCGGCTATCTTTGACTCCTGGACATCGATCTGCCGCTTTACTCTCTTCTGTAATGCTTCCATATTCCACACAGGTTTTTCAGCCACGCTGTGCATCAGGTCGGAACCATAGGGGGCCGTTAGGTTCCGAATGAAGGTACGAATTGTTTCGCCCTCCGAGATCTACTCGTCTATCTCCGCCACACTGGCCGTGTACCGCTGGTAGTAATGTGTCAGCGATTCGTCGGACCTCTGTACCACCTGGGTGAGGGATCTCACACTCTTCAGCAGACGTCGGCGACCTTGATACTGTCGAATGAAACGGTCGTGCATGTCAGCCCAACAGGTGATACAGCCTGGGGGTAGACTAAAGAACCAGGTCAGGGCTCTTTCTCCCAGTGTGTTTGGGAACAGTGTACACACAATGTCCTCTGTCGGGGCTCTACCCAGACACGCCATAAGATGCTTCTGGACATGACGGACTGGATCTCCTTCGACGTCATACTCTTTGATCTCGGGGATACCCAGCCCTGGCGGGGCGAGGGTGTCTATTAGGCGGGGAACGAAGGGATGAGTGGATCGATCCCTCAACTCCGACACCAGCGGCTTCTGTTCTCCCATACAGATGTTCACGATCTTTACCACCTGGTCGGGAGTGATGGGGCCATTCAGGGGAATGGTCATGTGCTGAACTGGTCCTGGCCCATCAACCACGAACCTCTCCGGCTGACCGGTTACCTTACCTCCGTCCTGGCCTTGAGGTGGGGCCTCCTGCACGTTCCGACCCTCTGTTGGTAAGGTTGCTTCCTCCAGCGGGGGCATCTCCTCCTGCCTCCTTGCAGCCTCTCTTCGGTCCAAGAGAGCCTCTACAGCCGCCAGGAACATGGGCATGGCCTCCGCCACGGCCCTCGTCAAATCTGCGGTCGGGGGGGCCTCCTGCCCCCTGTTATCCTGGTGTCGAGGGGCAACATCTTCGGGATGCGATCCATTGTGCCCCCCTGTCTGGGAGAGTTCAGCCGGGGGATGATTCTGGTTTTCTCCTTGTTCTGGTACTGAATTCAGGTTTGTTGCAGCAGGATGACGGGAACCACCAGATTGTCCCCTTCTGTTCTTGCCAGCCACCATCGAGCGAGTAGAAGGCATATCAGCTTTTTGTTAGATTCCCACAGACGGCGCCAATGTTGGATCACGGTGGAACTCCGGCACGGATCTTGACGGCAATCCTAGCTCCTTTGCTCCACGCAATCCTGCAAGAGGGGATAGACCGGGCGGTGACCCAGAATCCCTCTCCGATGCTTAAATGAGTACCTCGTCTGACTGGCAAGCAACATATATCAAAAGTATTGAATTTCAACGTAAGTGATCTGAGGTGACCTCCTGCCCTTTTATAGGCAAAGAGGTGCCTCAGGTACCTGGCGAACCGTTAGGGGTGGTTAGCCCGTATCCCGCTTATCTCGTACACGATCTCGCGTATCTTAGCCATGCCCCGCGTATCTCGGCCACGATCCGTGTATCTTAACCACGTTCCGTATATCTCGGCCACGCCCCGCATATCTTGGCTTTATCCTCTGGTAGCGAGTCCCGACTCCCGTCGGGGACTCCAGAGTTATCTTGTTGTGTCACCGCTCGGGGCCCCTCGTCCTCGTGACAGGGCCAATCATTCTCAGGGATTCATCGTCGGGGCCTACTCAAAGGCTTCTCGTCGGGAGCTTCTAGCTCCACTGTCGGGACCGACTCTGTCGGGATCCTGCTTCGTCGGGGCTCCCTTCATCGGGGCCCTTCTCCTAGGTCATCTTGACCCTTACTCTGGGCCTGGTGGGCCTGTTTGCCGTTTCCACGCCGTTAAAGGGCCTGACGGCTAGGGTCGGACCCATCAAGGACAACCTGCGCATTTAATATTGGTAAAAAGATATGTTAACTTTATTTAATTGGCAACTTTAATGTATTGTTTTTATATTTTTTTGTAATGTAATTTTTAAATTATTGCAATCATTTTTTTTAAAAAATTATATGCTCATTTATAAATTATATTTATTTTTATACAATTTTTTAATACCAAAAGAATCGTAATTACTTTTAAACGTATAGTACTTAAATAATTGAACTAACCTAACGACGTCGACTTTCAAATTTTGGGATAATTAACAACGCACGCCGGTCAAACTTGTAACCCAAATATTTGATCTAAAATTTGAATTTTCCTTCTCTTTCCTACTTTCTATTGAAATTTCACAAGAAATTTCACATTTTAAAGATTTACTCTTCAATTAATTAGGTCTAACACTTGAATCTCATTCATTGGTTTGTTTATTACCATATTTTTAAAAATATGCATATTTAATTTATATATAATGCTTAAAAAAATTGATCGAACGTCTGTTGGATTTTAATATGCAAGTGCTAATTCGATGTTGTCTCAAATATATATATATATGCTTATTTTTTAGTTGACAAATTTAACATATTTTCTGTAATATGATTTTTAAATTAAGACAATCATATTTAACAAAATTACGTGCTTATTTATATATTTGTAACTTTTTATATAATTATTTAAATACCAAAATAATTTTGTATTTATAAATATTTAATTTATCTAGAGAGTTTTTTGTACAAAAAGTTATATTGTGAGTATAGAATTATGTGGGTCCCAATTTGGAAGTGGAACTAGGCCTCCACCACTAGAGAGATTTCTTATTTTACTGTAGCGTTTACTGTAGCAGTTCCCACTTTGGTGAGTTGGCAGTGACGTGGCAGGTGAGGTGGAGGAACTATGAACTCACCATTTTTTTTTGGCCAATTATGAACTCACCATTGGAAGTGCTTTAAGTGAGGAAATTAAAGAGGGGTTGATGAACGAATTTGAAAGAAAAATACAGAGCGAGATTATTGTGTAAGAGTCGATGTGTAGAATCCTATTATGGTATTTCGTTTCATGCCTTCATGGTATCTAGGTAAACTCTCTTTTATTATGTTGTATGCAATCTATATATTTGAATAAATTATGTTTCAAATTTGAGTATTTCGCAATATGCTAATATTTACATTTCATAATGTTATATATTAATGGAAGTTAATAAAAAAAAATGTTCTAAAAAAACTTTTTATTATATAAATATGTTTATTTATTTACTATTATATATGCTTTGATTTTGCTTATTATTATATATATGTATCATTTACGCTATCCTTTTACTTATTATTACCATTATCTATATCCGCCATCTTTTACTTATATTTTTATTTTACTTTTTATTATATATATACGCATTAAATACAATTTCCGTTATTATTATTATTATTATTATATATATTTATATATATATATATATATATATATATATATATATGCTCTTTTTTTGTTATCACGCATTATGTCTTATTATGTTTATATATTTATTTAACGTACCATATTTTAAGCGTTTGTCCATATACGTATTTTATTTAACTTAGTGCATCACTTTATATTTTTCTTATATATGCCTTAGTATTTATTTTTATCTTTTTATGGATATAATTATGATAATAAAATAAAGGGTTAAAGGTCCTTTTGGTACCACATGTTTACAAAAATTACACTGTTCATACCACTAGTATTTTTTCGTACCGAATTGGTACCATATGTTTCCAAACCTTACTGTTTTGGTACCTCCGTTAGGGTTCCGTCAAAAACAGTCGTTAAATGGCATGTGCCATGCACGTGACCAGCCCAAAACTTTCAATTTTGTTACAATTTAGTCCATCTAATACATCCCTAACTTTTATTTTGTTCAATTTAGTCCTAAAACTTCAAAATCAAACCATTTCCCCAAATTGACCTAGCCAGACCTAGCCCTAGGCTAGGTCCGACCCTGGGTCATGGTCGCCGGACCTAGGCGACCCCGACCCAGGGTCAGACCTAGCCCTAGGCTAGGTCCGGCTAGGTCAATTGGGACCTAGCCCCAATTTAACTCAATTGGGGCTAGGTCCCAATTGACCTAGCCGGACCTAGCCTAGGGCTAGGTCCGACCCTGGGTCGGGATCGCCTGGGTCCGGCGACCATGACCCATGGTCAGACCTAGCCCATGGCTAGGTCCGGCTAGGTCAATTTGGGAAAATGGTTTGGTTTTGAAGTTTTATGACTAAATTGAACAAAATAAAAGTTAGGGATGTATTAGAGAGACTAAATTGTAACAAAATTGAAAGTTTTGGGCTGGTCACGTGCATGGCACATGCCATTTAACGGCCGTTTTTGACGGAACCCTAACGGAGGTACCAAAACAGTAAGGTTTGGAAACATATGGTACCAATTCGGTACGAAAAAATACTAGTGGTATGAACAGTGTAATTTTTGCAAACATGTGGTACCAAAAGGACCTTTAACCCTAAAATAAAAATGGCAAAACGACAAACTAAGTACCGAAAGGGCGATTTTTATAGCTTTCGAGCTTTTAAAACGTAACCGAACCCCCGGACCCATAACTCTGGACGCAGACCATTTTTTAAACCCTAGGTTGCTATAATACAACATAGGAGATTTTAGGATTACGACTAGCCTTAATTAGTCGGTGACGACTCTATTTTTATCATCTCCCCGGGTAATCTCATTTGCCGGCTTTTTATACGAAATGAGTTGTTTTCAAAGCGCACCCTAAAACCGAGCCGGGTCAGGTCATTTCCAACGTCCGACAGGTGCGACGTACATTCTTGACACCTTGAGCCTCGGAAGCAGATGCTACTTGGCTGGCACCAACCTGTTCCATTCGACGTGCACTATCGGCGGAAAGGTGCGCACCTTCATTATTGACACAGGCAGTTGCGAGAACGTGATCTCGGATACGGCAGTCACGAAGTTGGGTCTCACTGTGGACAATCATCCGAAGCTGTATAAGCTTGCCTGGCTCAAAAAGGGTATGGATATCACTGTCTCTAAGCGTGCTCTTGTGCAATTCTCTATTGGTACTACATATAATGATCAGATATCGTGTGATGTGGTTCCTATGGATGCTTGTCATTTACTTCTTAGTCATCCCTGGCAATATGACCTTGATGTGCAACATAGCGGTCGTTCCAACACTTATTCCTTTATATTTCATGGGAAGAAGATAGTGCTTGTTCCAAACAAGCCTCGCATTACACATATTGTGGGCGAACATAAACATCCTGCATTACTATCTCGTGCCCCTCTCATGCTGCAATGGAGTATTCCAAAATAGTATATTTGTTATTTTCTCATGAAATGACAGCTAATCATTTTGGTGATGTGTCGATAGCAGTTTATTCTTTACTGTAGGAATTTGCTAACGTATTCCCTGAGTCCCTAACGCCTGACTTGCCCCCTCTGCGTTATATTCAACACCATATTGACCTAGTTCATGGTGCGGCTCTGCCTAATCGGCCGCATTATCGTATTAGCCCAAAGGAACATGAGGAGCTGCGTAGGCAAGTTGAAGAACTGCTCGCTAAGGGTCACATTCGTGAGAGCCTTAGCCCTTGCGTTGTCCCATCCCTCCTCACCCCGAAAAAGGACGGCACCTGGCGCATGTGTGTCGACAGTCGGGCAATCAATAAAATAACGGTACGCTATCGTTTTCCCATTCCTCGTTTGGATGATTTATTGGATCAATTGGGTGGTGTTTGCGTGTTCAGCAAATTGGATTTAAAGAGTGGATACCATCGGATTCGGATCCGAATGGGAGCCGAATGGAAGACAGCTTTTAAAACTCGTGAAGACTTATATAAGTGGCTTGTGATGCCTTTCGGTCTTTCGAATGCGCCTAGCACTTTCATGCGTGTGATGAATCAAGCCCTCCGTCCATTCATTGGAAAGTTTGTTGTCGTTTATTTCGATGACATTCTGATATATAGCAGCACTCCGGAGGAACACATCATCCATTTGAGGGAAGTATTATCAGTCCTGCGCAAACACA
Source organism: Clarkia xantiana subsp. parviflora (assembly GCA_036873135.1). Classification (NCBI taxonomy): domain Eukaryota; kingdom Viridiplantae; phylum Streptophyta; class Magnoliopsida; order Myrtales; family Onagraceae; genus Clarkia; species Clarkia xantiana. The sequence goes on along the minus strand of JAPTYO010000012.1, from coordinate 7,737,828 downwards.
AGTTATTTGCTGCTGTTGCTAAATGTGATTTCATGACCTCTTCAACCAACTTTTGGGGTATGTCATCTCTAGCGAAGGGCTCCAGGCTAATCCGAGCAAAATTAGTGCTATCGAGCAGTGGGTGCAACCCACGTCAATCACAGAGGTGCGTATTTTTCACGGTTTGGCGTCCTTTTATCGACGCTTTATACCCCATTTCAGCGGTATTATGGCTCCTATCACGGATTGTTTGAAAGGCACGAAGTTTCACTGGACTCCTGAGGCTGACGCGGCGTTCCTTGAGAGAAAACAAAAATTAACCTTTGCCCCCATACTGGTGCTCCCGGATTTTTCCCAACCGTTTGAACTTCACTGTGATGCTTCCAAGACTGGTATTGGCGCTGTACTTAGTCAAGCTGGCCGCCCTGTGGCTTATTTTAGCGAGAAACTATCTGGTGCTAAGCTTTATTTCAGCACTTATGATATGGAGTTTTATGCCTTAGTCCAAGCAATGAAGCATTGGCGCCACTATCTTTTTCAGCGGGAGTTTGTTCTTTACACTGATCACGACTCCCTCAAGCACCTCGGCAGTCAAGATAAGGTCTCTCATCGACACGCCTCTTGACTTTCTTATCTGCAGCAGTTGACTTTTGTGATTAAACACAAGGCGGGGTCGCTAATCGTGTGGCTGATGCTCTGAGTCTGCGTCATGGTCTCCTTGCTGAAATGCGCCTTCAGGTACCCTGTTTTGAATCATTGCTGAATTATATGTCGATGATCCTTTCTTTTCCGGTGTGATTGCAGAGATTCAAGCATGAGAGAATATTGATTTTATTATAGAGGATGGGTTTATCTTTCGCGGCACCCAATTATGCATTCCTAATTGCAGCCTCCGTTCGAAGATTATCCAAGAGCTACATAATGAGGGTCACGTGGGACGTGACCGTACTCTCCAGCTTGTTTCTGCGTCTTATTACTGGCCATCGATGAGGAAAGAAGTAGCTAAGTTCGTGGCTCGCTGTCGTATTTGCCAACTAGCTAAAGGGGCCTCAACTAATGCTGGATTATATATGCCGCTACCCGTTCCGACGCAACCGTGGTCCGATGTTAGCATGGACTTTATCCTTGGTCTTCCCCGTACTTAGCGCGGGAATGACTCTATTTATGTCGTGGTTGATCGTTTTTCGAAGATGACTCATTTTATTCCGTGCAAGCGCACGACGGATGCTATAAATGTCGCTCAACTGTATTTTCGTGATGTCTATTGGCTGCATGGCCTTTCCGAGTCTATTTTTTCAGATAGAGCCACTCGTTTTCTGAGCCACTTTTGGAGGAGCTTATGGCGCTTGGTCAACACCCAGCTGAACTTCAGTAGTGCTTATCATCCTCAAACAGATGGGCAAACTGAGGTGGTAAATCGCTCTCTTGGCAACCTTTTGCGTAGCTTGGTTGGTGACCATATGAAGTCGTGGGATATGAAGCTGTCCCAAGCATAATTCGCGCACAATCATGTTGTTAACCGTAGCATAGGTTTCAGTCCCTTTCATGTGGTATATGGTCTCTCCCCTAGGGGTTCTCTTGACCTGCTCACATTGCCTAGCAAGTTCCGTGCTCATGCCACAGCCGAGGATTTCATATCACAACTTCATCAGGTCCATCAGGCGAACCATACCCAACTGGCCACCCATACTGCCCAATACAAAGCACACGCTGATCTGAAACGGCGAGCGGTAGAGTTTGAAGTTTGCGATTTTGTGTGGGCTATTCTTACCAAGGATCGCTTTCTTGCTCATGGCTTTAATAAGTTGGCAGTAAAGAAGATTGGTCCCGTGGAGATTGTAGAGAAGATAAATCCTAATGATTACCGTCTTCAACTACCCGGACATATCCACACCTCTGATGTGTTTAACGTGAAGCACCTTATCCCGTTTGCTGGCGATGATCCTTCCGACGAAGAGCCGAATCCAGATTCAAGGACGAATCCTTTCTACCCCGGAGGGAATAATGCAGGCGGAACCGAGTAGTTTCGAAGATTTTTGGCCGTGAATAGTGTTTTTCTGGCGAACGTTCGGATTTTGGCGCGTGAATAGTGTTTTTCGGGCGGAAACAGTGTTCCGGTCCAAAATCACAGCTATGTTGTGTATTGCGCTGCTTTTTGGCCAAATTCCATCATCTGAGGGGTCAAAATCGCGTTTTTATGTTATTTCGGGGTTTTTTTTATATAGTTTTCAATTTATATGGGACTTGTTCGTTATTTTCGGTTATTTAATAGATTATGGCTTTATATTTAAGACATTTTTTGCCGAATTTTACATTCATTTATTGATAAATCTTATATTTTTGCCGAATTTTTTCCTCAATCCTATGTTTGGTTTTCGGTATTCATAGAATCAACCAATTTATGCGCTCCTATCCCACCATCACGCTGCGTCAACATGCTTATATAGAAATTATTTAATCTTTGAGTGTAGGTAAATGATTACCTTAGGTGTTGATAGAGAGATATTTTCTCGGAAAAAATACTAAGTCTTTTTAAGTCGAAAGGGTTGTCGGATCATTTATTTTCTCACGTGTAGCCTGTAATCCCAAAATTGGATAAGTGTAGAAATGTTACCGTAACTGATGTCGGGTTTCAGTTCCCTTTGAAATTAAATAAGTATAGAGTCACTTCCATGGAGGTTACGTCACATTTTATGGCGCAGGGGGTTGCTTCCCTCGCTAAAATTGACCAAGTATGAAATTTGCCCCCGTAGCGGGTACGTCACATTTTGTAGGAGTAGGGTGTAGGTTCCCTCGCTAAAATTGACTAAGTACGAAAATTTCCCCCGTAGAGGGTACGTAACACCTTCAAGACCATCATTTAAATTTGCCTAAGTATAGAATTTCTCGAATGGCGGGGGTGTAACCCCTTCAAGATCATCACTGAAATTTGGCTAAATATAGAACTTCTTGCATAGCAGGGATGTAACACCTTCAAGATCATCATAGAAATTTGGCTAAGTATAGATTTTCTCGCATGGTCGGTGTGTAACCCTTTCAAGCGCAGGGGGTTGGTTCCCTCGCTGAAATTGACTAAGTAGAGAATTGCTCCGTTGCGAGGCGTAACATCTTCAAGCGTAGGGGGTTGGTTCCCTCGCTTAAATTTGGCTAAGTATATAATTTATTCCGCAATGGTCGCATAACCTTCTCTAGGCGCAGGGGGTCGATCCCCTCGTTGAAATTGACTAAGTATAGAATTGCTTCCTCAATGGTCGCGTACCATTCTCCTGGTGCAGGGGGTCGGTCCCTCGCTAAAATTGACTAAGTATAGAATTGCTCCCGTAGAGGCTGCACCACATATTTAGGCGTAGGGGGTTGGTTCCCTCGCTGAATTTGACTAATTATAGAATTTCTCCCGTAGAGGGCGAATTTAAAGCGTGGGAAGACACCACCCGGGTCGACAGTGTTTACCAACCCATATGTTCTGCGTTGCCCCCGAAGTGGGCGTATTCACTAAATTGGTAGTGGAGTTTCGTCGATGCCTGTAGGGATGCTGACGGATTTTTCCGAGGTGGGGGGAGTTTAGCGACCACCACTTGGTTTTCTCAATTTAGGGTGCGTCCCATGACTGCCACTTGGCATTTCCAAGATAGAGTGCGTGTTTGCAGGAGCGTGCTCTTTCTGAGTTGACCCATGTGTTTTGAATGTGTATGCTGTCTCGCAAAAAAATCGATGAATATGTTCCTTGTTGGGGTTAAGGAATTTAGTACTTGGCGAAATTGATGATTTTTTGCATCCGTCAAAGTCGAGGAGTTTTGTTCCTTTTAACGACATCGGTTGTCCAATATTGCTGCCGAGTTACACATTAGCTTTACCTTGGTAATTTGATTCCTTCAGTTTTCTTTGGGTGGGAGTCATATCCAACTTAGTAGCATCGTGCATGTGTCTTCCTGATTAATTCATATAAGGAGATGAGTTGGAGTGTCAATTTATCACTTGATTGGAGTAAGGAGTACGATTCTTTTCAATCGAAAGGGAAAACACTCTTGTTGTTCACTGAGCTGGGATGTCATTTGTTTAGCCCACCGCAGTGTTTGGCGATTCTTGCCAACTTCTATTTTCACCTCAACCACTCCACTTGATAGCTCTCGGGTCGGGGTACTCATAACATAGGGATTTCGAGCTGGACTGGTCCGGGCGACCCAAATGGGGGGTTTCTCAGTTCGCGTGCTTGAAAACGTCTTCTCCAAATGAACAAGTAACTTTGCGAGCCATAGCTTCGTTGGTAAGGTGCGCGCCTATCTTTGTCGAGGTCTTGAGTTCGATGCTCAATTAAAATGTCTAAGTTCAAGTTGACTTGTTTGTATCTAGTTGTGTTTCTCACATTCGTGGCCGATCGATGTCACCTTTTGATCGGTTGTATGTTGTGGCTGAGTGTCGATCCGTGCGAAGGGACATGCAGAAACATTTCTTACTCGGGCTTTCTCCTCTCTCCTGACGGAGGGGTAAAAGCAACTTTTCCTCACATAACTCTAAGTCTTTTGATTTTGAGCGAGTTGAGGTTTACTGTGATTTTGAACCGTTCATTGCTTCTTTCTGGGATACAGGGAATGAGATTGATACCTTGTTTCCCCTGTTGTAAAAGTTCCCCAGGGGCTCCCCCCTAGGGATCAATCTTTTCCAGAGTTTATCTTCGTTATTCATTAGACATTTGCTTGTTATGCGTCATGTCTCTGTTCTTGGTTGTTCTCAGCCATATTCACATGTCAATATTTTGAATATGTTCCTTCATTTCCGAGGAAGGTGCCTCTGATTTGGTTTGCGGGTTGTCTCGATTTGTTGCGACTTCGGTGGTCTAGCATCGTGTTTTGGTTTTCTTGAATGTTCAGCCTGTTTCAACTTGAAGTTTGAAGCTTCGAATTGTCTATTCGGAAACGTGTTGTTGTTCATTTAAACCAGTGGTGACTTTGAAAGTGCCACTTTGCTACACCCATGGGAGAGTGCGATTAATCTCGGTTAAGGTTTTGTTTTTGGTGATGGGTATCACCATCGCCTCTTCACTGAAACTCATTTTCTTTTGCCTTGACTCTTTCTAACTAGAAGAGCGGATTTTTAACTTTTTTGGGGGCTCTTTCTAGAGTTAGACTCCACGAGTACCTGAGTTACGACCATTGTAGGAATCATTTCTTTATATGCACCCCGAAAGCGCTTGCTATGGATCTCCACTTTATTGTTGATTTTGTTGAATAAAAAGGTTGCCTTCATTATGAGGATGCCTCCTACCTGGTGTTAAGACGTGTACCTCAGGTTGACGAGTTTCCAATCCGAGTGACACCTCTCACGGGTATTTTGCTCTTCTTTATGATCTTCTTAGCTTGTCGATGTGATCCGTTCATCTGTTCTTCGCAAACCTGCACAATGGGCAGTACCGAGCACGGAGAGGGGGGGTGGTGCTCGGTGAACCCTCTCTGATGCCTAAGTAAGTTCGGGCTCTTTAGAGAAAGAAAATCCTAGAGAGAAGGCAGAGTTAAAACGTGCAAAGATGTAAACTTGTCCAAATGAATAGAACTTGCGAAGTATATATAGGCTATGGGGGGATTAAGGTGGCTTAACGACACCGTTAATCTCTAAACGTACTTTATTAACATATAACAGCAGGATTAAAACCTATAAAGACACGAAGAGGTGGGTGAAAAAGTCTAAGTATGAGTCGAGTAAAATGGATGTCGGGACTCTTGGGGTCGGACGGAAAATTCGACCCCTAAGGCCTAGGATCGGGTCAGCTTGCCCGACCTCTCTTGGGAGGGGCTGGGTCAGTTGACCCGATCCCTCATAGAAGAGATCGTGTGAGGCCACCCGATCCCTCCTAGGGGCTTGCTTGGGTTACCCGAGCAAGGGGGCTTGCTCGGGTAACCCGGGCAAGGGGGCTTGCTCGGGTAACCCGAGCAAGGGGGCTTTCTTGGGTTACACGAGCTAAGGGGATTTCTCGGGTTACCCGGGCAAGGGTTCCTTGCTTGGATTGCTCCTGGGTGGTTTTTCCACTTGGGGCCTTCCCGAATGGTTTTCGCCACTCGGGGTGTTTTTCGGGCCTACGTGCTGGGCCTCGGGAGTCCGAGTTCCAAGTTTCGAATTATATTAGGTTATGGCCCATTTATCGGGTCCAATTAGTGATAACTTGGGCGTATATCCAACAATCACAACTCAAGTTAATGAATTCGAGGTAAAAATAATACTTGTCGACGGAGGGAGTTCTGCCAATGTAATCGCCTTCAAGGACATCGCCTTAATGGGATACAAAAAATAGGACCTCCAAGAGATGACTTCCCCACTATTGGGATTTGCAAGAAGAACGACATACCTTTTAGGAGCAATCCAACTCCCCGTAACCTTTCGTCAAGGATGGAAAACCTTACAACTAAAGGTGTGCTTTGTGGTTGTCGACCAAATCAATGCATACAACGCCGTACTAGGGAGAACGACTCTAAATTCCGACTACATCGTTCCCTCTACCGCCCATCAAGTCATGAGATTCCCTAATCATCTTGGAATGGGAGAGGTATGGGGTGACCAGAACATGTCCCGACAATGTTACGTCGACCTCCTCAGAAGACGAGGACCCTCGGGAGGAAGGCGGACGACAAGCGCCCATGGAGGAACTAAGGGAAGTCGCCATCGAAGGTAACGACATAAATGTTAAAATCGCGATTGCTCTGTTAGATCACGGGAAGTAATCACTACGGATACTAAATCATGGTACATGCTAGTAATCGAAATTACGCTGCGGAAAATTTGCACATACCTCAAACGATGTCCGTAGTCCTAAGATCTTTCCTGCAGGGAGTTCACGATTTTCCGGTCGGCACCGTAGAGGTTCTGGTTAAGGAAGCCCTACGTGATATGTTCTTCACAGCAAAGCCTCTGATCGATTCTTGGCAGGGGATAGATCTCTGGAGTGTTTGCTAGAAAGAAAATTGGCACACCCTTTGGTGAGGAGTGGTTCGGCTGAATATAGGTGTTTCTGGGGGAGGGTTTTCTCTCAAAACACTGTGATTAACCTTAATAAAACCCCTAACTCCTCATATATATAGGAGGATTAAAGTGGACAATAGTCCACTTTACCCCTACTAGGTATTTCGGCCGGCCACATGTATAGGAATGCCCAATTTTGGGCCTCTCATGTCAATTGGGATTTTGGTATGGCCCAATTCCCTAATATGACATTTACCCAATTAACTTAGGTAACATATACATATAATGGGCTTCCATTTACGGCACCCATCACCATATGCTTATAGCTCCCACTCACCGGAATGGGAGGGTGCCTGTTAATGGAATGTCGTCCAAATCTGCATCAACATTTCACTCCTTCGATATGGTCCTTGCTTTCGAACAGTTCATACGAGGTTTGCCGTGCGACCGGCGGATACTACGGGCATCGTGCTACTCATCTGTTAGGAGTATTGTAGCGCCCGCGGAACGTTGATTCCCTTTTCTCTAGTCAACATGTTATAAAAAAACATTTATATAGTACCGCGCTATATCCTAGGTCAAATGATAATTCTCCTTTTGCCTAGTTTCCACATACGAACACTTCTCCAAGGCATCCGTACAAGTATTCACAACCTTCAACTAATATCTGGTTTGTGGCCACCTAGTTAATACAAGAGTTGGTGAATTACTGGTGAACTTGACCATCCCCAACGCTCATATCCTTAGTCAAACCCAACCGGTTTCCAAAGACGTGGTCACTGGGCCTTTTTGTTCAGCACTACGCTCGTACGCCGGGAGGCGAGCATTGAGCCTGACCTTAGATATGAGTTCTGAGTCCGTGAGGATACTTTAGGTGCCTCTTCATAAGGCTCCTGGGATCAATCATACGCTCGAGGTGAAGAAGTTTGTGCCTGCCAGAATCACGAGGATTCTTTCTTAGCACAACTGAGCTGTGATCCCGTGGTCGAACGTGGCACGCGTAGTATGAAGCACGCGTTGATGGCATACCTGAACCTTTTGGGTTGACAAGAAAGGGATATGTCAATCATGCTATCATAGATTCTCATCTGGTCCAGAATGTGGTTTAATGACGAACGAAGTTCATCACGGCGATATGCAAAATGAAGATCGTGTCGAGTTACTTCGAAACTAGATAATTGTCTTGCTTAATCAGGTTTATCCCTCTGTTTCTTAGCCAGTCATGCCTGGTAGAGGCCTCCCTCCACTGCAAGACGACCGTACCTGTGTGACGAGGTAAGGCCCACATTCGACATAGTTTGGCAGAGGATTGCGTCCTCCTACGACTTAGTTTATAAACCGTAAATCTGATGTAATCAAAACATTATGACGTCGATTGATCATAAACTCAGTTGCAATTCTTTCGCTTATAAATGTAACTTTCCAATATCAAAATGTTATCACAGATACATGCCATTTCTAAACCCAACGCAATCCAAGTAGTTTTACGTGCTTTTCGAATATCTGCATGCGTAGTGGTTTAGTTAATGGGTCAGCAATCATATTATCAGTGGACAAGTATTCTAGAGTGATTATATTGTCTTCTACCATAGATTAAACATAGAAATATTTCACGCCAATGTGTTTGTTCCTACTATGGTACTTCGGATTCTTAACTGCCGCAATGGCTGCTTAACTGTCAGAGAAGACCTTCACATGTTTATTCTCGACATCGCCACCAAGCAGTGCAGTTAGAAGATTTTTGAGCCAAACTGCTTCTTGTGCATTCTTAGAGAGAGCTACGAATTCTGATTCCATCGTGGACTGCGCGACACAAGTTTGCTTCTTGCTCGTCTATGAAATGGCGGCATTAGCAAGGAGGATCACTCCCCCTGTGGTGAACTTATGATCATCCGGATCGCCACCATGGTCGGCGTCACTGTAACCGGTCAACTCTAACTTCCTGCCCTCATAGCACAGTGCGTAGTCGGCAGTACCTTTCAGATAACGAATTGTTCGTTTTACAGTCTTTAAATGTTGATGGCCAGGATCTGATAGATAACGTGCAAGGCTCATGGCTTAACAGATATCCGGACAAGTGCATTGCATGGCGTACATCAAACTACCAACCATGCTTAAATATTATGCAGCCTTCATCTGTTCACGCTCTGCCAGGTTCTTGGGGCCGTCACGTTTTGACAGTGCGCACCCAAATACCACCGGCGTATCCACGGGTTTGGCATCTTGTAATCTGAATCTTTTCAACAGTTTGTTGATATAAGCTTCTTGAGATGGACATAATTTCCGGGTAGCCCGATCTCTGGAAATCTTAATGCCTAAGATATACGTGGTATCTCCCATGTCCTTCATCTCAAATACAGATGCCAACCAGGACTTTGACTTGTTCATAAAACTCACGTCGTTTGCGGCAATGCGTATGTGGTCGACGTATAAGGTTAAGATGACATACTTAGACCCGGAGGTCTTATAATACACGCATGGATCCTCGTGAAGATTCACAAATTCGTTTCCTACGATTTCCTCGTGGAATCTGCGGTACCATTGCTGAGACGTCTGTTTAAGATCGTTAATGGACCTTTGGAGTTTACGAACTTGACGTTCGTTACCAGGAGTAATGAAACCCTCTGGTTGCTCCATGTAGATCTCTTCCTTCAGGTTTCCGTGGAGGAACGCGGTCTTAACATCCATTTGGTGCAGCTCGAGATCGAGACTTGCAACCAAGGCCAGAATGGCCCGTACTGTGGTGTAATGCACAGTGGGTGAGTTTGTTTCGTCAAAGTCCACTCCGTGAAGACCTTTTCCATCAGTGGTGAGCCTTCTTTCAGAACTCACCGTATCCTTATGCCCCTGTGGTTAGCAGGTAAATCAACTACATACTATAATGGCTTTCATTTAGGCGATCTCTCTCATTTATTATTTTCCTCCATTTCTCCACTTGAGGTCTTTCCAATGCAGGCCAAAAGTTGTTAGAGTGAGGTTATCAGCCTTCTAGATGGGATACTTCTTTGGAGAAGTTCGATGCCTTTGACTTTCGTCTAGGCTTGTTTATTCCTTCTTTGAGTCTTAACGTCTCTCCCACTCGGAATAATGCCTCTTATCGGAGCATTTCTTCAAATTGGAATCAATTCTCCCACTCGAAATAATGCTTCTTATCGGAGCATCGCTTCTATTGGGTACAGGAGCAGTGCTTGAACCATAACCAACAACTTCCTTGGACGACTTCTCGGTCTCGGAGTTTTACTTCCAAGATGAATTCCTTGATCACTAGGATCTGGAACCAAGTTTTTCGGATCTCCCCCACTGGGAACAATGGGTAGTATAGGTAGTTGTGGCAATCCTGGTTCAGCATTACGATAATCAAGTTCAACTTGATTCGTCCAAACAGCAACAGTGATTACATGTTGTAGGTGTTTATTTCTCCCACTGGATTTATTATGAAAATGTTCTCATTATCATTTACCATGTCATTCACTTGAGTTGGGTTCAAATCTCTCCCACTCGAAATAAGTGGGACCTGATATCTGTAATATCTTGCTCCTGATTTGATCAAGACTCATTATTCTGAAAACTGTCAATGCATCGGAAAATTCGTCCTAGAGTATGTAATGTTACATGTTTGACCACGACACCATGTCTTTAAGCTGTAAACATGTACTTTCAAAGAGTAGTTAACATACTCTTGTCCTAAATCCGTGTTTAATGCGCAAATTAATGTCGCATGGTGATAAGATTTAACTCATTATCATTCTTCAGCTTTTATGGCGGTGTGTTCAACACACAAAACCGGTCTGAACCGGTCCAATTAAATATAGGGTTTGATTCGGTTCAACTCACAAAACCGGTTCAGTTAGATCCACTTAGTTACCCCGGTCCGACCCGACCTAACTAGGTCGAACCGATTGAGAAAATCCGGTTCTGTTTTAATTCTTCCCGGTTTGACACATTGGACCGGCCCAATAATTAAAGTATGAAAGGTTTGGCCGAAATGTTTACTTGTGGCCCAAGTAGGGTTATAAAGTTCATTAAAATATTTAACTTAGCCACCAAGTAACATTAATTATATAAAATAATTTCAGATATCAATAATATATATATATATCGGCCGAAAATAAACACATATATATTTATTGACAAGATTCTATCTGTAAGATTAAATCAATCAACAATATATATATAAAATTCGGTTATATCATATAAATATATATATATATATATATATATTTATTTATTTATTTATTTATTATCAATATTTAAAATAGGGTAACAAATACAAATATACTAACAATATATTTTCTCAATCTTTTAGGTAACTAAATCTATCAATAATATCTTTACCCCTATTAATTATTTAGATACATTAATAGTTATATATATTTCTATATATTAATGTGAATCTATCATAATGTTCCCAAATATAGATATATTGTTACCTTGATTAAAAAATAAAATATGGTAAATAATATTGGTGATAGTTTTGGCTGAAATTTTGTTGCTTGGAGACCAAGAAATTAAAAAATTTACCTTGTAAATTTACTACGGCACAAACACATATTTGGGAACAAGTGGTCAAATTTCAAGATCAAATTTTAATAAGATCTACAATCCAATGTTTGATTTTTATAAATATCATCATTTCTTGAAGATCATGAACATCAAATTTCCTAAGAACATCATGAAAATTTCGGACCACCATAAACCCTAAAATTCGAAATTTTGAAATTCCTTTTTAAATTTTTCGGTCCAAATATTTAAATTTTCAAGAACACAAATTTATCAAAATCATGAACTCCTAACACAGGCTCTGATACCACTGTTAGATTACGTGGAGTAATCACTTCGGATACTAAATCATGGTACATGCTAGTAATCGAAATTACGCAGCGGAAGATTCGCACATACCTCAAACGATGTCCGTAGTCCCAAGATCCTTCCTACATGGAGTTCACGATCCTCCGGTCGGCACCCGTAGAGGTTCTGGTTAAGGAAGCCCTACGCGGTATGTTCTCCACAGCAAAGCCTTTGATCGATTCTTGGCAGGGGACAGATCTCTGGAGTGTTTGCTAGAAAGAAAATTGGTACACCCTTTGGTGAGGAGTGGTTCGGCCGAATATAGGTTTTTCTGGGGGAGAGTTTTCTCTCAAAACACCACTCAAAGGGAATTATTATTAACCTTAATAAAACCCTAACTCCCCATATATATAGGAGGAGTAAAGTGGACAAAAGACCACTTTACCCCTACTAGGTATTTCGGCCGGCCACATGTATAGGGAGGCCCAATTTTGGGCCTCATGTCAATTGGGATTTAGGTCTGGCCCAATTCCCTAATATGAAATTTACCCAATTAACTTAGGTAACATATACATATAATGGGCTTCCATTTACGGCGCCCATCACCGTATGCTTACATGCTCTACCTCCAAAATTAGCTTAAAGGATAATTTCCCTCCGTAAGAAGTATAAGGTATTATTCGCTTGGGAGCCTAGCGACATGCCAGGGGTAAGTCCCGACATCATCTCCCATGAACTAAGGATAGTCCCAGCCGTGAAGCCTATAGCCCAAAGAAGAAGATCCATTGGAGAAGAGAAAAAGGCGGCAATACGCCAAGAGGTTGGAAAATTAGTCGACGTTGGTTTCGTGAAAGATATACGATTCCAAACATGGGTCGGCAATCCATCATTGGTACAGAAGTCTAACGGAAGATGGAGAATGTGCGTAGATTTTTGAGATCTCAACAAGGCTTGCCCCAAAGACTCATATCCTCTACCCAGGATCGATCAACTCGTTGACGCTACCTCAGGGCATAAGCTTTTAAGCTTCATGGATTCATATTCTGGGAACAACCAAATTTAAATGAATCCCGACGATGAGGCTCACACCGCCTTTTACGCGGACAGTGATATCTATCACTATAAGGTCATGCATTTTGGTTTGATAAACGTTGGAGCCACTTATCAACGGATGGTGAACAAGCTCTTCAAATCTATGATAGGAAGAAACATGGAAGCCTATGTCGACGACATGCTGGTCAAGACAAAAAGGGGCCAAGACCATATTTGAGATCTAGAAGAGGCGTTTGCCTGTATGAGACGCCATCAAGTGAGACTGAATCCAACTTAGTGTGCTTTTGGTGTCCAGTCAAGGAAATTTCCGGGCTTTATGGTTAGCCAAAGAGGGATTGAGGCCAACCCATAGAAAGTCACCGCCATAGAAGAGATGTCCTCACCTACATGCCATAGGGGGGTACAGAGTCTCAACGGAAGGTTAGCCTCACTGGGAATATTCCTGGCGAGATCAAGCGATAAATCCCTTCATTTCTTTAAAATTCTAAGAGCAAACAAGAAGTTTGAGTGGATGCCTGAATGTAAAGAAGCATTCCAACAGTTGAAGAAACATTCCAACAGTTGAAAAAGCACCTCCACTCGCTTCCCACCTTGGCAAAACCATTACCAGAGGATCCATTATTCCTCTATCTAAGTGTAAGCTCGGCGGCGGTAAGCTCAGTGCTCATCAAAGAGACGTGCAATATTCAAATTCCGGTATACTATGTTAGCAAGCTTTTTGGCGTCGCTGAAGCAAACTACATGGAAATCGAGAAGTATTTGTATGCCCTACTGATAGCGACGAGAAAACTACGGCCTTATTTACACGCCCATGAAATCACGGTACTCACCAATCAACCCCTGAAACAACTCTTGTAGAAGCCCGACATTTCGGGAAGAATGGTTAAATGGGCAGTGGAACTAAGTGAATTTCGCATTCACTTTGAGCCACGAAAGGTGATCAGGGGCCAAGCGCTAGCCAACTTTATCACTGGAAATACGGCGACGCCAGACGCCCAACCTGTCATTCTCCCACAGGAAGAACATGTGAAAGAAACGCCAGAAAACGTGGCTAACGACACTATGCAATGGTTGCTGTATACTGGCGGTTCTTCCTCCTCTTTAGGATGTGGGGGCATGGCTAGTATTGACGCCACCTGACGGGGAACCACTCCGATACGCGTTGGCCTTGACCTTTCGAGCCACCAATAATGAAGCGGAATATGAGGCTCTACTAACAGGCCTTAGCATAGCCAAAGGAATGAGAATCGCCAACTTAAAGGTGATGTGATTCCGAATTAATTTTCAATCAGACAAATGGAACCTACATCGCCAAAGGAGAGAATAAAAAGAAGTATGCGAAAGAGGTGCGACAACTTGTGCGAGATATGCCTCATTTCAAAATAGAGGCTATCCCTCGAGAAAACAATCAAGAGGCAGACGCCCTTAGTAAGTTCACTTTGGGAAATACCCCGCCTGCACCAGTACACTTCATCGAAAATTCTCTCTATTCAGCTGTGGAAGCAAGGGAAGAAATTCTCAATATCCAATCCCCCGACTCGTGGATTACTCCCATCCAGAACTAACTGGAATTGGGAAACCTCCCAGTAGACTCGCTCGAGGCAACCAAAATTCAAACAATGGCGGGACTATTTAAAATCTTAGATGGATACCTCAACAAAAGAGTATACTCCACTCCTTATCTCCAATGTGTAGCTGCCCCTCAAACAGAAAAGATAATGGAAGATTTTCATAAGGGCGACGTTGGGTGTCACGAATGAGCCAAAACTCTGTTATTGAAGACTTTGCGACGGGGATTCTACTGGCCAACAATTCATAAAGAAGCAATAATGCTCGTGCAAGCCTGCCCTGCCTGCCAAGTTTACGCTCCCAGAATAACAAGACCACCTGCGAAACTCACGCCTATGATGAGTGCCTGGCCCTTCGCACAATGGGGAATCGACCTCATAGGGCCTCTGCCCAAATCCACTGGTCAGCGAACACATATCGTGGTTGCCATCGACTACTTCTCTAAATGGATAGAAGCAAGAGCTTTGGCGTCAACAACTACTTTCCAAATGATAAAGTTCATTCGTGAACAAATCATATGTCGTTATGGAGTGCCGAAAATCCTCATCAGCGATAACGGCCCCCAATTTGCCAGCGATGAATTGGCCGGCTTTTGTGAAGAGATGTTAATTAACCATCGCTTCGGATCTGTCCATCATGCACAAACTAATGGACAAGTCGAGGGCGTAAACAAAACGATCCTGAATGGACTAAAGAAGAGGGTGTCCACTCTCAAGGGAAATTGGGTCGAGGAGCTGGACCAAGTACTTTGGTCACTCAGAACCACACCCAAAAGAGCCACTGGCGAAACCCCCTTCAGTATGGTAAACGGGTCCGAAGCCGTCTCGCTCATAGAGGTAGCTAATACCTCTCAAAGGGTCGCCACATATCGAGCCGACCAGAATGACGAACAAAGAAAGATCGACTTGGATCTAGTCGACGAAAGGAGGTGGGCCTCCGAAGAAACTCAAGGAAGAATAAAGCTCACCACTGCCAGTTATTTTAACCAAAAAGTAGGGCGACGCCAATTCTTTTTGGGTGAGAAGGTCCTACGAAGAAATGAGTTTCTAGCTGCCGATCAAAGAGGAAAAATGGTGCCAAAATGGGAAGGTCCTTACGTCATCATCGACATACCATGTCCCAATGCCTACAAATTAGAAGATCCACAAGGGCAACGCCTCAATATGACTTTTAATGCTGAGCACCTGAAAAAAATTCTACGTCTAAAAGTCCTTTCATGTATTTCCATTACAATAAAGTGATAAATAAAGATGTGAATTCTTTCTCTTTGATATTTCCACATGACTCTCGACTCTATATAGTCGGCGACGATCGAGGAGATCAGTCATAATACTGACTCCCACGACTTCCGAAATTCGCCTCTACAAAGGAGATCAGTCATAATACTGACTCCTCGACTCCACATAGTCGGCGACGATCCAGGAGATCAGTCATAATACTGACTCCCACGACTTTCAAGAGTCATCTCTACAAAGGAGATCAGTCATAATACTGACTCCTCGACTCCATATAGTCGGCGATGATCCAGGAGATCAGTCATAATACTGACTCCCACGACTTCCGAAAGTCGCCTCTACAAAGGAGATCAGTCATAGTACTGACTCCTCGACTCCGTATAGTCAGCGACGATCCAGGAGATCAGTCATAATACTGACTCCTACGACTTCTGAAAGTCGCCTCTACAAAAGAGATCAGTCATAACTGACTCCTCGATTCTATAAAAGCCAATGGCAAACAAGAGTCTAGGCTAAAAGAACAAAAGGATGAAGTTCTCTTCTCATCATTAAAGGTACTCGACATAACCCCTTTCCCTTTATTTTAAAGACTAGTGACTTATGTCTCGGGAACAAGTGTTGGATATGATTCGAGGAAACCTTACGAGGGTCGACAACATTTTTGGGATTTCCACTATTAAGGATAAGCTATTAGTAAGTCAGGAACGTCTGAATCGAGAACCTTGAAGACAATTCAACAACCACTTACGTTCAGAACGAGAATACGAAAGCAAATAGTCAACACCAATATAAAAGGATGTCGACTCTTAAGACAACACCAGAAGAATGGCAACAAAGCCACTCTAAGATTCTCCCTCTTAAAGGAATGAATCGAGTCGGCAGCCAAGTACTATCATAAAGCCCTTCATCCTAAGGAAAGGGACGGGTGGCAACCTACTCACCGTCTCCTGACTCAGGAAACCCTTCCTTTTAAGGAAGAGGTACCAGCTGGCAACCTGCTTGCCGACCTTCTGACCCAAGGAAACATTCCTCTCAAGGTAAGACTGATGTGGCAACCTACTTGTCACTTGGTTAAAGATACCTTCAACCCTAAGGAATGATGAGGTGACGACCTGCTTCTCACCTATTGACACATCACCGTCCCTCTCCACCAATTAAAGAAAGGCAGCCACCGCCACTGAGCAGCCAATCAAGGCATAAATCTTGCCGCCATATTAAAGTTGGTACTTTCCCCTATAAATAGGGGAGCACTTTCATTACTTATCTTATCTTAAATCTTTGAGATACTTTTACGGTATTCTCTCTGAAATTACATTACTGACTTAAGCTTCGGAGTGGAATTAGGGGCAGATCCCAACCCCTTTTCAGGTTCTCGCCTGCCAGACGCTCAAAAGGAGACTAACCACCCCTGGAGGTCGAGAAAGATACCTAGAAGAGCAAGTTGAAGGCGAAACCTCGAAGTCCATTACAAGAAGCTCCAGGCCACGTCATTTTTATCACAACACATTTCATGGCTTAAGAGTTAGAATTTATCTCCCCCCTTTAGTATTGATATTCGGCTACCGCCTCTAGGGATTGTTGTAGTTGATCCAGTACTTGTATAAAATCAGGGGTTGGATTGCTCTTAATCCCGCCCGACAAAACAGAACATTTACGTTATGCTTTGTCTCTAACCTTTAGAGCGGCAAACAATGAAGCTGAATATGAGGCCCTGATCACTGGGCTGAGAATTGCAAAAGGAGTAGGAGTGAAAGAATTGCAACAGACAAACGAGTTGATACATGCCTTCAACAGCTTTGACATTGGGTCAATTCCGAGAGACCAAAACCAAGAGGCCGACGCTCTAAGCAAGTTCGACCTAGGCTCCCAAACAAGCAAATCGATTATTTTCCATAATTTAAAAAATGGAGGTTTTAGCCATTAACGACGAAATCACATGGATGACACCAATACATTAGTACATAGGGCACGGGACTCTACCTGAGGACATTGTCGAAGCAGCTAAAGTTCAAAGGCTAGCAATCAACTATGCGATAGTAGATGGTAATATGTACAAGGAAGATTATTCCAAACCTTCCCTAAAATACATTGCACGTCCTAAAACAAAAATACTCCCGGAACATAACTTCACTGGCGGCCAATCTTACTTGACTTGACTGCGCTTTAAACGCGCGCTCACTTTTAAGGTGTGCGCGCTCAGTAGATGGTGTTTCTCGGAGAATTCCGCATTTCCTGGTGGTGACCATTGTAAGAATGTGTATAGATCCAGCGATGCACCCTCATTTGGTGTTGAAGTGGCTATTGACTCAGAATGAGTGTTGTGGTGGCGACATTTTCGGCCGACGATGATTTTCGGCCGACGAAGATTTTCGGCGGTGGTGATCCTTTAGCCCGGTCTAGATGAAAGCGGCGAGTAGAACTTGATGGTGGAAAGTCGAAGGTCGGCGGAAACATCGATGGTCGGCGGCGAAAACCGGTCGGAGGTTGTAGAGGTGACAGAGTAGCGTAGCGTAGCTTTTCATTGCTATTTCATACTATGTCACATCTTAGTGCTCCAAAGTAGCACTCCTTCACAATCATCAATATGACCTTTTCTTAGTGTTGGATAATTGAACGCCGATTTTTAGGGGGATGACGAAGTATTAGTGCTCGTGCTCATGGGCTGCTTTCCATGGCTTTTTGTCGAATCATCAGACGGCGCCAATGCGCCTGTAAACACTCGATTTTGACCCGGACGTAACGTCATTACATGTGACGTGTCATTTTCAGATGTCACGTTACGAAGTGTTCGAAAATGCTCATGTGCATATTAGCGTAAATAAATAATATATTTTTAAAAATATCTCGGATATATTCGAAATATAATAATAATATATATATATATATATATATATATATATATATATATATAGTTATTATCTATAAGATAATTATCTATAGGTATTTATCTCCTATTATTTAGGGATAATTATCTGTAGATATTTATCCGTAGGAATTTATCTGTCAATTATTTAATTATTTTAAGATTTAGTAGATCTTATCTGTAATCTAGGTGAGTTCTACTATAGATAGGGGTCCAGTTCTACACTGTGAACACACAGAAAAACACCACAAAGCAATAATACATCACTTTCTCGGAATCTTATCCGTTGTCCGCCCACTGCGCCGCCTCTCTCTCTCTCTCTCTCTCTCTCTCTCTCTCTCTCTCTCTCTCTCTCTCTCTCTCTCTCTTCTCTTTCGTTTTCCGACAGCCCTCCGCAGCTCCTCACCGGACCACCTCCGACGACCGTCCGCCTAGCCATCCCAGCGGCCAGACACCGCCGCCCCGCCGTAACCACCCAGACACCGCCGGAGCACCGCACCATCGTCCCAGGCCCTCAATATGTTCGCCTTCCAGCTCCGCCCGTCGTGCTGCACCACTGGCCACCACTTCCAGTCACCCGACCGGACCGATGATCGCCCCAGCGTCCAACTCCCTGCGCCGCCGTCCCCCTCGCCTGGCCGTCCGCTGCTCCTCTCCCAGCCGTGAAGCTCAACAGGTAAGCCCGTAACTCCTTCTTTATTTTTTTCTTTTTTTATTTATTTTTTAATTTAAATATTATATTATATTGTTATACTATTCATTTAGTTATTTATTTTTTTCTGTTACTTTATTATTATCTATATTATTATGTTATATTTAATTAGGTATTTTGTATATAATTGGTTAAATTGGATTGGGTAAATCGTGTGTGTATGTTAAATTTATTTTGAGTTTTGCATGAATTTGAACATGTTAAATAATTTTGATACATTTTTTTTAGATTTCGTTTTAATTAGGGGTTATAAATTAAAATTAGTTTTAGACTAGATCATTATTTTGATAATAATTTTATATAGTAAAAACTTGATTAAGTCTTGACATTGTTTGATTAGTCTAATATATAATATATATATAAAAAAAAAAAAATTGGCAAATTAAGTGAATTGAGTACCGAAAAGGCGCGACTAAAAATTATACTTTTAATTCGTAATAGAACCCCTGAATCCGAATTTCCTGATCGTAAAGCGATTTATACCTAGAAGTTTAATTTTTTATTCACTTAGGAAATTTAGGATTCTAGTTAGCCTTAATTAACTAGTGGTGACTCTTTCATTTACACGTTTTCTAAAACGTAATTCGCCGTAGGTTAGATTTAGGTCTGACAATTTGGCGACTCTGCTGGGGATATTTTAGAGGGTTCGGGTTCAGTATATTCACTTTTTGCCATGTTTGAGTTTTGTAGTTTTATTTTTATTTTATTTTGACTTCATTGATATAACCTGGTTGTTTTTCTATGATTTCAGGTGTGGAGTTAATTTTTTATTATATCTGACTATTTTCCTTTGTTGTATTATCTATTGTTGAATTCGCACACACTCACTTTAGTATACTCCAAAATGCTTAAAACCCAGGGTAACTAGGAACCCCGGAGAGTTAGTAAGGGTACGACCGCGCGGCCAAGCCACCGTAACGACTCGGAACAACTCCACCGCATGTGAAGGTCCTGTGATCCCTATGATGGGGGTGAAGAAACCACTGTGTCGGGAACCTATCAGTGGAACCTACCTACTAGAGCAAAGCCACACATTTTTACCCCCCCCCCCTAATATGTCGTTTTTTATCCGCGTTTTTTTTTTTTTTTTTGTAAGTTATCAGATAAACCGTAAGTTTTTTTCTAAATGTGTAACTTTTATTTCTAAGCATGCATCCCAGCGCATTTAAAAAAAAAATCATATTTGCAGCATGTCTCGTAGGTAGAATTCTCATTTTCAAACGTACGTTCCTTATGCACTGTTTTCATAAACCTCTTACCTGAATTTCTGTTCTAAACATGCGTCTCATACGCATTATAAAGAAAACCCATCAGGTAAGTTGTAATTTTTGTTACTGCATGATACATGCATTATAAAAAATATATATATATATATATAAAAAAATTCAGCTAAGTAGTTACTCATTTAGTTGTAGAAATTTTGTTTTCAAACATGTATTTCGTATACATTTTTTTTAAAAAACCTCTTACCTGAATTTTTTATTTTAAACATGTGTTTCGTACGCATTATTTTCTATTTTAAACATGTGTTTCGTACGCATTATTTTCAAAAAAAAAAATTTCAGGTAAGTTGTAATTTTGGTTAGTGCGTTGTGTATGCGTTATTTTTTTTAAAAAAAAAAAAAAACATGCTAGGAATATTGTAATTCCTCTTTAGCTATTAGAGCTTATAATTACAAACGTGCATTCCATATGCATCATTTAAAAAAAAAAAAAACTTTTTACATGAATTGTTTTATCTTTAATAATCCATCCAATATGCATTAATTTTAAAAAAAAAAAAAATTTAGATAAATCGTAGGCTTTCTTAGTTTTAGGGTTGTTTGTTTAAAAAAATCTTTTACCTTAATTTTTAATCATAAGACGTGCATCTCATATGCATTATTTTTCGGAAAAAACCTTTCAGGTAAATTGTAATTTTTTTAGTTATAGAACTTTTATTTTAAGTTTGCATCATTTTTGTGCATCTCATATGCATTTTTTCAAAAAATTCACATGAATTTTTATTTTTGAGTAATTAGGATGCACTGATTTTTTTTTTTCATCTTAAAAAAAACAAAACAAAAAAACAAAAAAATTCAGGTAACTTGTAAGTTTTCTTAACTGTATAACTTTCATCTCATGTACATCTTATAGGCATTGTTTTAAGAAAGAATTCTTAGATAGATTGTAAATCTTCTCTTAGTTGTTGAGCTTTTAATCTCAAACATTCATTGCATTTGCATTTCTTTTATAAAAACTTTACTTGGATTTTTCATTTTGTACATACATTCCATATGTATCATTTAGGTAAACTGGTTGTAAGTTGTAAGTTTCTTAACAGTAGAACTTTAACTTTCAAGCATGCATGAGCGTTTAAAGAAAAAAAAAACTCAAAGTGTCATTCGTTTTATCCAATGTCTATTGCACGTTTTCGGCAATATCGTCTCAACCTTTGCATAAGATAGCCTTTTTTAAAAAAAAAAATATTTTTTTGAGAAAATTTTTTAACTGACAGTTGAGTGCGACTATTCGAGTTTAAACAAAGGACGAGAAAAACATTTTGAAAAAAACTTCATTTTAAACATCTGTCCTGCGTTCTATCCAGATATTGCAGTCAGCAAACTCGGTAAACTCCATGATGGTGCAAAACACTCTAGATCACAAATTATGAAATGAATGACATTAGAGTTTTCAAAAAGAAAATCATGCATGATTTCTCATATGCCCCGCACTGATTTTTCATTCACTCTTTTCAGGTACCATTGGTTATGTATCATTTACATATAAGTTTTCTGCCGGTCAAATGGAGCAACGTATAAAAGAAACGTGGAGCCATCCAGTTGCACGAAGAACAAATTGCGCACTCGGGATATCCAACGCTCATGTGCAATAAATTGTACTTGATTTTTTCCTTGAAATTTGAGTGTCCCTACTCTTTTTGCAAGCGGACGGCCACTTCAACCGAGGACGCAACCATGTGAAACGTGAGCGCTTAGAAGAGTCTCCATGTGTGGAATTCATACGCGTCCTCGAACCAAGCCGTACATTCGTTTTACGGCGAGGTCTAAACCGGTCAGTGGTAAACAAGGGGCATCTCCCATTGAGATCGGACAAGTCCGAAGATGGAAAATATCAAGAGATCATTGAGAGTCCAGAGAAGATTCAATGTGTCGATCAATGAGCATTTGAGATGTGAAGCAACGAAAAGCGTTATCGTTGGTGCGTTGGATCAGAAGTCCAGGGGAATTTACTTTTCGGCAGATGTACATATACAAGTTATGTTTTCTAAATGGAGCAGGAAAATCAGGACATGCAGTAGGTCCAGTCGCATAGCGAGCACATTGCCCACTAAAAAATCAACACCCGGGTAAGAGAAGTTGTGATCATTTTTATCCTCGAAATTTGAGTTTTCCCTTACTCATTGTGCAGCTTGGATAATCACCCAAATCAAAGCCCCTGAAGTGCACACCTCGTGCACGGCCCATTACTCGGCGACCGTTCTTGTGCCAGCTGTCGAATTTATCCCAGATGCCTCGGGCGATATCTATGCCCAAATTTATCATTTGTGGACTACTGTGCCAAACTCAACACCATCCATGTGTGTTCATTAACCAGGCCATTCATTCTGCATGCGACGAGCCTAACCCGATAGGTTCTAGCCATGGGGCATCCCTGGACGAAATTGAGCAATAGTCGGGGCACTTGAGAAGCCGAGAGAAGAAATCATTGTCTATGTCGTCCATTGGTCGTAGGGTCCATCCAGGGCGTTGACACGACCGACGTATTTTTTGGATTAGAAATTTTCATGCCACTAGGGGCATGTAAATAATTCTTGTTGATTATTTTCGGTATATTTTTTTTAAAAAGTGCAAAAAAAAAACTCATTTTTCTTTAGGGTCACAGCTACCCTTTAATTGGCTACCGATAAAAAGAGAGTGCTCACGCAAATTTTGTGAGAGTAGTGAAAAAATAAAGGGTCACAGTTGTCCCTAAATCAACTACAAATAAAAAGGGTTTCAGTCATCCCTAAAACGACTACAAAGAAAAGGGCCACAGCCACCCTTCAAATGGCTACAGATAAAGGGGCGCCCCCGCAACATCAAAAACGGGAAATAAGTGAAAGGGCCACAGCCAACCCAAAATGGCTACACATACAGAGTGTTCCCGTGAATCTTGTGAGGTAGGGAAGTTATTTGAAAGGGCCACAGCCACCCTTAAAATGACTACACAAAAAGAGTGACCCTGCAAACCCTGTAAGGGCGGGGAAATAAAAAAGGGCCACAGTCGTCCCTTAAACGACTACAAAAGAAAGGGCCACAGCCACCCTTAAAATGACTACACATACAAAGTATTCCTGTGAATCTTGTGAGGCGGGAAGTTATTTAAAAGGGCCACAGCCACCCTTAAAATGGCTATACAAAAAGAGTGACCCCGCAAACCTTGTGAGGGCAGGAGAATAAAAAGGGCCACGGTCGTCCCTTAAACGACTACAAAAGATAGGGCCACAGCCACCCCTCAAATGGCCACAGCCTCTCTCGCAACAGTGAAGCAGAAAATAAGTGAAAGGGCCACAGCCACCCTTAAAATGTCTACATACAAAGAGGGTTCCCCGAATCCTGAGAGGTAGGGAGATTGTTGAAAGGGCCACAGCCACCCTAAAAAATGGCTACATATAAGGAGTATTCCCGTGAATCTTGTGCGGCCGGGAAATAAAAAGAGCTCCAAATCAAACGGCTACAGCCACAGCCACCCTTAAAACGGTACAAATCAAAAGAGCGCTCCCGGAATATCGACGACGGGAAATAAATGAAAGGGCCACAGCCACCCTGCAAATGGCTACAAATCAAAAGGGCTCCCACGACATTGAAGACGGTGAGGAAAGGGTCACAGCCACCCTCCAAATGGCTACAAATACTCCTGCGTCGAGACGAGAAATAAAGTACGGGTCACAACCACTGTTTAATCGGCTACCAAATAAAGAGTGCTTTCGCTAGGTTGAAAACCCGAGAGGGCGGCCTAGGCAAAATTAGGAAATAAGGGGCATGATCGCAAATTCAGAAATTGCAATCATGGCAAAAGGAGAGAAAATGAAATCCCGATAGAATGAAAACCCCAAGGGGCAATCCATGCAAAATTAGGGAAACTGAGGAGCACGGTCTAAAATATCTCAAAGTCGACCGTGGAAAAAGGAGAGAATATGAGAGATATATAAATAAATAAATAAATAAATAAATAAATAAATAAATAAAGATCCCGCTAAGTTGTTGCGCCATGCACAGCTTAGGAAAAACTTAGGGACCGACATTCAAGCCGTCAAGCCACTAGAAGCTCTTCCCTGACGGACACCACTAGAGGCCCTTCTCAGACGAACGCCACTAGAGGCTCTTATCCGACGGACGCCACTAGGGGCATTTCTCCAACACACGCCACTAGAGGCTCTTCTCCAACGGACGCCACTAGAGGCTCTTTTCCGACTGACGCCTCTAGAGGCTCTTCTCCAATCGAACGCCACTAGAGGCATCTCTCCAACATACGCCACTCGAGTCTCTTATTCGACAGACGCCACTAAAGGCATTTTTCCGGCATACGCCACTAGAGGCTCTTCTCCATCGAACGCCACTAGAGGCATTTCTCCAACATACGCCACTAGAGGCTCTTCTCCAATGTACGCCGCTAGAGGCATTTCTCCGACATACGCCGCTAAAGGCATTTCTCCGACATACGCCACTAGAGGCATTTCTCCGACATACGCCACTAGAGGCTCTTCTCCAACGGAGGCCACTAGAGGCTCTTCTCCGACATATGCCACTAGAGGCTCTTCTCCAACGGACGCCACTAGATGCTCTTCTACAACGGACGCCACTAGAGGCTCTTTTCAAAATACCCACCACTAGAGGCTCTTTTCAAAATACCCGCCACTAGAGGCTTTTCCTCGTCACTCGCTACTGGAGGCAGCGCCGGCCGAGGCTTTACTTTTCTGCACGCCACTGAAGGCTTTACTTTCTGCACCGCCAACAAGGGCACCGCCAACCGAGACTTTACTTTTCCGCACGCCACTGCAGGCTTTACTTTCTGCACCGCCAACGGAGGCACCGCCAACAGGGGCCCCACCGACCGAGGCTTTACTTTTCCGCACGACACTGGAGGCTTTACTTTCTGCACCGTCAACAGGGGCAACGCCGACCGAGGCATTAGTTTCCCGCACGCCACTGGAGGCTTTACCTTCTACACCGCCAACGGAGGCACCGCCAACAGGGGCCCGCCGACCGAGGCTTTACTTTTCCGCACGCCACTGGAGGCTTTACTTTCTGCACCGCCAACGGAGGCACCGGCAACAGGGGCACCGCCGACCGACCGAGACTTTACTTTTCTGCACGCCACAGGAGGCTTTACTTTCTGCACCGCCAACGGAGGCACCGCCGACTGAGGCCTTACTTTCCCGCACGCCACTGGAGGCTTTACTTTCTGCACCGCCAACGGAGGCACCACCAACAGGGGCCCCGCCGAACGAGGCTTTACTTTCCCGCACGCCACTGGAGGCTTTACTTTCTGCACCGCCAACGGAGGCATCGCCAACAGGGGCACCGCCGACCGAGTCTTTACTTTTCCGCACGCCACTAAAGGCTTTACTTTCTGCACCGCCAATGGAGGCACAGCCAACAGTGGCACCGCCGACCGAGGCTTTACTTTTCTGCACGCCACTGGAGGCTTTACTTTATGCACGACCAACGGAGGCACCACCAACAGGGGCACCGCCGACAAAGGCTCTACTTTATGCATTACCAACGGAGGCGCAGCCAACAGGGGCACCGCCGACCGAGGCTTTACTTTTCTGCACGCCACTGGAGGCTTTACTTTCTGCATGACCAACGGAGGCACCGCCAACAGGGGCACCGCCGACACAGGCTCTACTTTCTGTATTACCAATGGAGGCTCGCCAACAGAGGCACCACCGACAAAGGTTTTTATCGTTTCCGCACCGGTCAAAATAAGCATATGAGCCACCTTGAAGACTTTAAAAAAAAAGATGGCAAAATCGGTGTTTCCTTGTCTTTGGACAAGCCTCCCTCGAACAAGTTCTATGGTGGCATGTCCAAAGAGGGGCAAACTGTGAACACTCGATTTTGACCCAGACGTAACGTCATTGCATGTGATGTGTCATTTTCAAATGTGTCATGTTACGAAGTGTTTGAAAATGCTCATGTGCATATTAGCGTAAATAAATAAATATATATTTTATAAAATATCTCGGATATATTTGAAATATCTCAGATATATTCGAAATATATTAATATATATATGTAATAGTTATTATATGTAAAATAATTTTCTATAGGTATTTATTTCCTATTATTTAGGGATAATTTTCTGTAGATATTTATCCGTAGGAATTTATCTGTCAGTTATTTAATTATTTTAAGATTTAGTAGATCTTATCTGTAATCTACGTGAGTTCTACTATAAATAGGGTTACAGTTCTACACTGTGAACACACGGAAAAACACCAGAAAGCAATAATACATCACTTTCTCGGTATCTGTGCGAATTTTGTCTTCTTGTGCTTTATTATTATTATTATTATTATTATTATTATTATTATTTATTTATTTATTTATTTTAATCTCCCCTGCAGCCAGCAGCCCCGCCGGTGACCACGCCGTCCGTCCGGCCAGCTCCGCCGCTCCCTGCTCCGTTTTCCGCCCACTGCGCCGCCTCTCTCTCTCTCTCTCTCTCTCTCTCTCTCTCTCTCTCTCTCTCTCTCTCTCTCTCTCTCTCTCTCTCTCTCTCTCTCTCTCCTGTTTCGTTTTCCGGCAGCCCTCCGCAGCTCCTCATCGGACCACCTCCGACGACCGTCCGCCTAGCCATCCTAGCGTCCAGACACCGCCACCCCGTCGTGACCACCCAGACTCCGCCGGAGCGCCGCACCATCGTCTCAAATCCTCAATCCGTTCGCCTTCCAGCTCCGCCCGTCGTGCTGCACCACCGGCCACCACTTCCAGTCACCCGCCGGACCGATGATCACCATAGTGTCCGACTCCCTCCGCCGCCGTCCGCCTCGCCTGGCCGTCCGCCGTCCGCTGCTCCTCTCCCAGCCGTGAAGCTCTGCGGGTAAACCCGTAACTCCTTCTTTGTTTTTTTTTCTTTTTTTATTTATTTTTAATTTAAATATTATATTGTTATACTATTCCATTTATTTATTTATTTTTTTCTGTTACTTTACTATTATGTATATTATTATATTATATTTAATTAAGTATTTTGGATGTAATTGGTTAAATTGGATTAGGTAAATCGTGTGTATGTTAAATTTATTTTGAGTTTTGCATGAATTTGGACATGTTAAATAATTTTGATACATTTTTTTTAGATTTAGTTTTAATTAGGAGTTATAAATTACAACTATTTTTAGACTAGATCGATATTTTGATAATAATTTTATATAGTAAAAACTTGATTAAGTCTTGACATTGTTTGATTAG
Organism: Clarkia xantiana subsp. parviflora; assembly: GCA_036873135.1. Taxonomy (NCBI): domain Eukaryota; kingdom Viridiplantae; phylum Streptophyta; class Magnoliopsida; order Myrtales; family Onagraceae; genus Clarkia; species Clarkia xantiana. Next base: position 7,710,219 of record JAPTYO010000012.1, on the reverse strand, counting down.
TCTAATATAACATATATATAAAAAAAAAAATTGGCAAATTAAGTGAATTTAGTACCGAAAGGGCGCGATTAAAAATTCTATTTTTAATTCGTAATAGAACCCCTGAATCCGAATTTCCTGATCGTAGACCGATTTTATACCTAGGAGTTTAATTTTGTATTCACTTAGGTAATTTAGGACTCTTTCATTTACACGTTTTCTAAAACGTAATTCGCCGTAGGTTAGATTTAGGTCTGGCAGCGCCAATGAGCGAAGCCTATCAGTGGGGAGTGTAATGGCTTTATATCCTTTCTTTCATTTCCCAATGCGCGGATCATTTTCATAGATAGTATGCTGGGTAAACTTCCTCCATCCACTAGCATTTATCGGACATTCATATTTGTGATATCAATCGTGACGACTAACGCGTCTTCATGGGGTAAATTATGTGGTCCATATCCATTCTTTTTCTTTTGTCGATTCACCTCCTGCTGTTAAGCCTCCGTGAATGACATTTATGCCAGCCATCTTAGCTTTCTTTACACTCATGGATGCTTTTTGTTCGAATCTCCCGAGACGGCGCCAATGTTGGGATTTTGATTGTCTAAGTCTTTAAACAATGGACCGTTGACGCCGAATCCCCGATTTTGTCGCGCCTTCGATCTCGACCTTGATCCAACAAGCGACCTGTAAGAAGGATGCATCGGGGGGGGGGGGGGGGGGGGGGGGGGGGGCGGACTCCCTCTGATGCTTAAATGAGAATGCAATTTTAGAGAGAGGAAGTAGTCAGAAGTCAGAGCTCAAGGATGAGAGAAATCAAGATACCTTCAAATGAGCAACCACGAGTCCTATTTATGGTGTTCTAGGGGATTAAAATGGCTAATGACAATATTAACCTCATAATCATGCTTAATCAACAAATAATGACATACTTAAATCATGTTTAGCATCGGGAGGGTTCGTAAAGTAAGTAAAAAGTATAAGTGTTGGGTGAGTGACGGGGTGTCAAAAATAGAATTGATGGGCCCTCAAGAGGCACGGCCCGGGCGAGGGTCGTCCAGGCCAAATGAGGGTCTCCGTATAGGACAAAGTCTGATACGGAGACACTCCGACCGGACTAGTCCGGTTGAAGTGCCCCAACCGGACTAGTCCGATTGGAACATTCCAATTGGTTAGTCGAACATTTTGGGGTTCGTAAATAAGCAAGATTCAAATTTTCAATCTGCAATCACTTATAGAGCCCGAAATTAGCTAAGTATGGAAACTCGGTGAGTCTCGATTATATGTATATCCATCATTGTTTATAATACGAAATAAGGTGTATAAGCATGTAAGTTGGGGTATTAGTATAATAATGATGTACATACGTATATATATATATATACGTACATTTGGTTTTGGTAGCTTTATGGGCAGTGAATTAATCATTAACCAACTATTTAATAAAGTAAAGATTATTCTTATAGTAGGCCAATATATACATGCACATAAACATACGTTTGGTTTTGTAGTTTTCAAGGTCAATGTATGTTAGTGGGTCAATAATTGGGCATGGACAAGATTGGTGATCGAACTTCATCGACTTTGATTAAAAGTTTAGACTAATTGCATTGGGCAACTATTTTAAAAATAGGGGTGGGCAAATATCCCGACAGACTCAAAATCCCGCCCGTCCCGTCCTAGTCCGTCTCAAAAAGTCCGTCCCAAAAATATGCCCAAGCCCTAATGGGCGGGACTTTTCTTCTCAACTAGGACTAAGGCTAGGGCTAGAATTTTTTACGAAATCCCAAAAGACCCGTCCCATCCCTTTTTGCTAACTAATCAGCTATAAACTATAGTTAGTTAAGTTAACTTTAGTGATGACTCAGGTTAAAGTTCCATTTGATCTAGGATTTGCATTTATAACTTATTATGTCAGAATTGTTGGCGACTTTGTGTCAGAGTCTTGGTAAAACTTAGTTTTGGAGTCTTTGGTGAACTATTTTGGAGAAACAAGTTATTTGTTGAACTTGGTGTTCTTACAAGTGACAAAATGTTTGAGTGATTTTTGTGTTTTATGGTGAACTTTGTGGTATGTGGTGAACTTTGTTGTTGTTCTGTGTTTGGTTATGGTTTAAGTAAATTGAGTATGATTTTTTTTTAAAAAATTGGATGGGAATTTGGGTTTGCCCCATTTGTTCCTGTAGGCCCGTGGCGGGCGGGCCTTTTCCTACTAGCTAGGGCTCGGGACAATCTTTAAGTGGCCCTAGTTTTAGGGCTTGGGCCATTTTTAGAAAAAGCCCGCCCATTCGTCCCATGCTCAACCCTATTTAAAACATTAAGATTTTGAATTTAGGTCTCAATTAATCCAGTTGGGGTCAGAGTACAGGGTTAAGTCTTAAGTCTGATCATAGTTAGAGTTGGCTAGGTCAGGTGACTCTATCCATGGTCGGACCTATAGCCTTAGACTCGATCCGGGTTAAATCAATTGAGTCAAGAGTTCGATTTGAAAAAAATTAGGAATTAAGTTATACAAAAAAAAAATTAGTGATATAAATTGGATAACTAAATCTGAATAAAATAAAAATTATGAGCTAGTCATGTCAAGTCATGTGACTATTTAATGATCTAACAAATACACCAAAAGTGTACAAATTTCAAACGTATTACACCAAAAGTATACAAAAAAATAGATGTTGCACAAAAAGTAAACAATGATCAAACATATTGTACCGAAAGATCTATTAACCGTAAAAAAATAATTAATAATTCGTTCAATTGTCCAACCATCAATTATAGCAATTAGTTCGACCGCCTAAAAATCATATAGCATTTGCTACGTTTTTATTAATCACATCACTTATTCCTTACAACTTCAACAGAAAATGTAATAGAAATAACAATTTGTAAACAAGTGAAACTTTGGTTATTAATATTTTTTTTTTAAAAAAATCAGTTTGTCAAACATCATCCAATGTTATAATTAACACTTAATGGTATCTGCCTCTACCTATTGTTAATTAATCAGTAGTTAATAATGAGTGTAAATTAAATAAACTTGATTATCTTCTCTATCGCGAAAGGCTAAGATGAAATAAAAGGGTGAGAGAGAGAGATGAAGACATGGGACGCACGTTGGAACAAACAAGAAATATGTACGATTTGGGCAGATATATATGATAATAATAAGTAATGTTGTTTATGACCATGATTAAATAAAATATGTGATTAGCTTAATTAAACGACCGACCAAGTTTAGACTCAACATCCTCCTAATCTTCATGTGAACAACTAGTAAGGAACTCTATCTCAATTTGAAAAGGGATCGGAGAGTGCTTTCTTACTGAAGATTACTCAAATCTAACAATGATATTGATGTACTTCTTTTTAATTTGGACCTTTCTACAATACTCTTGGAGCATCGTGCTTTTCCCACTAATTTTTTTATTTTTCTATTGCCCTAAAGGTGAATCCCATAGAGAAATTGATATTATTAATAGTATGATACACATCTTAGTTGTAATTAAAAAAAATTATATTTTTTCATAATTTTAAAGTTTTACTTATGTTACAATTAAGTCCACCATAGTATTTAAAAAAAAAAAACCAAAAGAATGGTGCTCCCAAAGCATGGTAGAAAAATCCTTTTAATTTCTTTATATATATTATTTAAATTATTCAGAAATATATTTTAAGTTCTATTGTAATAGGAAAATGGCCTTTAAATAAATATTATATTATACTTAAAAAAGAATGTAAAGTTGGTTATTATGTTAAGTGGCCAAAATCAGGCTAAATGTCTGTTTAGTTTGGTTGTGTTCCTTGTTATGGGTTTGGCTGTTGTGTTTGGGTGTTCTGTTGATGTGTTCCTTTGTGTGTTTTAATTTTATATATATATATAGCTCACTTTACTAAAAAAAAAAATTAAATGAGAAATATATCAATTAGGGTTACTGACTAATCGCTACATGATCTTTAATTTAATTATAAATTGCTTCTTAATTTTCATTTTTTTAAAAATGACTATTCGAACTTTTAATTTTCGAACAACTTGTTAATTTCGTTATAATTTTCGTCAAATTGAATGGAGATGAAGTGATGGTCAGCGCATCCACAGTGGTATTACATAGGGATTACATAAATATGGGTCTTACATGTTTTTTTATGTAAAGTGAAAAAATAAAACGTACTGCAGTAGTTTTACATAGCAATCTTTAAAAATTTTACCCACACGTTTTTTTTATGTTTTTACATAAAACATTCATTAAACATAAGGAAAACACTATGTTTACATAAAATTAATTGCTCTCTTTTTTATTCCAAAACCATCAATTCTTGACAGACTCCCTCATTTATTTTTTTTCAAATCAGCTGACAACCTCCCACATTTTTTTTTGTTTGGCAGCGATTCCGGACGAAAATATATAACGACCGTGAATTCTTTAGTTGCTTTTTATTTCCTGGTCGTTCGAGCATTTTAAATTTAAGTTGAAATTTATTTTTTAAATTTATTTATGAAATTATGTTATATGATTTTAATTTATTTATTTTTACAAAAAATAAACCATTATTTTTCATTAAGCTTCATTCTTGTATCATCTGATGGATATACGCATGATTCGGGCTCGGTTTTAATTATTCGGACCTCATACACGCACAAGACCCACTACAGAGCCCAATTTCGAGCTAACCGGGGTAAACCGGGCAAGTCGCGAACTTGCCCGGCACCCCGGGGGGCTTACCCGGAAAATTCCGGGTAAGCCTAGCCTACCCGGAATTTCCGGGTAAGCCCCGGCTTGCCCGGAATTTCCGGGTAAGCCCAGCTTACCCGGAATTCCAGGTAAGTCCAACACCCGGGGGGTGTCGCGCACACCCCCCATTTTGCCTCGGACGTATACGGAGACCCGATTTTAACTAACTCCTATGTGTCCGAGACCCATGTTTCAGAGGCGCGCGCGTCCCGTTCATGACAGCCGCCTGAGACGCGCGTCAGAGCCCTTTTCCCAAAGCCTATCCCTGCATCCCGGTTCACATTTCCACATTGAACCGGGTCAAAACCGGTTTACGGTCCAAGGTTGCCTATAAATAGCCACCTTGGGGGTAAACATTTTCAAGTCAATTCAATTCATTCCAAAATCACTTTGGGCAAGCTCGGGAAAAGCTCTGACTTCTCTCTAAAAACCCTCTCTTTCTCTCTCTAGAAAACTACTGATGTTGATCGTCGGAGTGAGCACGCCAAGCACCCCCCCCCCCTCTCCACGGGGACTGCTTGGTAACGCTCCTTTGCAGGTGCCGACGGACGATCTGTTGAGAGAGCCGGAAGGACTTGCCCTCATCCAGAAGACGAAGTTAAGGCTCGCGCACGACTCTAGAAGGCGGACTTAGCTCGCATCCAACCCGAAGATCTCGATAAGTTATCCAGCGGACAGCCCGCGATAACCTGGTCGAAACACTTGGCGCCGTCTGTGGGAAACGCAACAGAAAGCCTGCGTTACTCAAACGAACAAGCAAGATGAAAAACACATACACCATACACGGGGGCTTCAGTGCAGGGGACGAAACCTCTTACGCAAGGGGCATACAATCATGAGACCCCACGCAACGAGCAGCCACCACCGATTAAGACAAAGAAAAGAGGACCAGGACGTCCAAGGAAAACTCCGACCCCGGAGTCAAACATGAGACCTCCTCCGCAGAGAGCTCAGAGAGACCCCCGCAGAGCCAAAGCGAGGCCTCAGTCGCCTCGTCTACGCCTACAAGAAGCGTACACTCTCGGAGTAACGCGCAAGGGGTCATACAGCGAACCGACGCTCCTCCAGGTTTCGCCCATCAAACCTTTAACACGCAGGAGCAACCATACGGAATGCCAAATGCTGGGGCATACAATCAGACACCAGAGATGATGGCGGCACTCGAACACCTGCTTCGTCTGAAAGAGGCCCTGCGCAACCAAGGATACGGGGCGCCACCGCCCCCTCCCGCGCAACAAGCAAATATGCCCCCGCCACCAACGCAGGCGCCTCCAATGAATGCACTTCAGCAGAGAGGCCCTACAATCTCAAAAACCCCGACCTTTCACGGGAATGCACAGCAAAGCAGGCAGTTCCCCCAACAAGGGACAAGACAGGAGCTCTCGCGCTCCCAAACACCCTACCAAGCAGGGCCATTCAATGAAGGAACCTGGAGACGGCTGTCTCAGACATTCCAGGGATATCAAGTTCACTCCTTGCATAGGAAAAATCACTTTGTAATGGCAAGCAACCCCGGTCCAAAACCAGGAACAAGCCACATACATCATCAACAAAGGCCCTAACTCTATACGCAGAAAGGGCAACCAACAAGAAAAGCCATCAAAGGGATATCAAAGCAAGACTAAGCAAAGCTCATGCCTGTATTTAAAACAGAGGGAGCGCGACGCATACAAGGAGATAAAATAATTTCAACAAGGATGTGAACGTACTAATCTATTCACATCCTTGCAAAAAGTCGGGGGACGAGCGGATCATTAGGCATCCTCCCTCGCAAACAAAGGCAAGTGTCGGACGTACTAATCTATCCACACTTCGCCATCATACAAGGATGTGAACGTACTAATCTATTCACATCCTTGCAAAAAGTCGAGGGATAAGCGGATCATTGGGAATCCTCTCTCGCAAACAAATGCAAGTGTCGGACGTACTAACCTATCCACACTTCGCCATCACGCAAGGATGTGAACGTACTAATCTATTCACATCCTTGCAAAAAGTCGGGGGACAAGCGGATCATTGGGAATCCTCCCTCACAAACAAAGGCAAGTGTCGGACGTACTAATCTATCCACACTTCGCCATCATACAAGGATGTGAACGTACTAATCTATTCACATCCTTGCAAAAAGTCGGGGGATAAGCGGATCATTGGGAATCCTCCCTCGCAAACAAATGCAAGTGTCGGACGTACTAATCTATCCACACTTCGCCATCACACAAGGATGTGAACGTACTAATCTATTCACATCCTTGCAAAAAGTCGGGGGATAAGCGGATCATTGGGAATCCTCCCTCGCAAACAAATACAAGGATGTGAACGTACTAATCTATTCACATCCTTGCGAAAAATCGATGACAAGCGGTTCCGTAGGAATCCTCCCTCACAAACAAATGCAAGTGTCGGACGTACTAATCTATCCACGCTTCGCAAACAAACAACTATATCAAGTATGTGAACATACTAACCTATTTACATCCTTGTAAAGGAAGACAAGCAGTTCAACATGGATCATCCTCCATACAAAGCCACAGGTGCCGGTAATACTAATTCATCCGCACCCCACCACCAACAGAGATGCAATTTCCTAAGGAAAGCCATCGGATTAAGGAAATCGACCTGTCAACAGGGCTACACTCTTCCAAAAGAGAACAAGTTATAGAGACAGCAATAAAGGAAGATGCAAAATAATACTTAGTATTATATCTTTCTAACATCTCATGTCAGGCATATATATATAATATAGCAGGACTCAAAAGTAAAGACATCCAGCCAGCTTAAAAGTCGAGCCCAAGATGCAACCCGTCAAAATATCACCCATGCAAGGGGAACAACCATATGTACACATGGAAAAACAAAGAAAGATCAACCTGACCCAACGTCAGGAGCACCAGAACCAAAGACATCAGTCATAAAAACATCTTGCGCTGGGCCTTTAAAAGCACCCCGGCGATCATCACCAACAGGGACGGACGCCTGTCCCATCAAACCACTCGTTACACCACTCGCTCGGATCCCCGCAATAGCCCCAAGGGCATAGCCAGCATATGGACCAGCACTCTGGAAAGGAAAATCGGGGGCAAGAGAGTATATCCTCCTGAAGCAATCCACAGAGAAAGACTCCATGTGATCATCACGTGCCTTCTCGAGAAGTTTGGAGTAATCAGCTGTAGTAGGAAACTCAACCATCCCAAGCTGATCACCCAGGACAACATGAGACTCCTTAGTCTCCTTCAGCACCACAGCATGTGCCGCCTCGTCAACCTTCTCCTGGCGCAATAAGGCAAACAGCTCCGCCTCCAGCTGAGACGCGCAATCCTGACTTCCCTTGAGATCAGCGGAAGCCTTGGAAAAAGCATCTGAATATGCGTGCGCCTTCTCCCTCAACACAACAACACAAGCGCATCACACCCAAAGAAACCAGACAAACATGATAGATCCAACATAAAAAGAAAACAACGTACAGGAGCAAAGTCGTGCGAGCGACTCCTTAACACACTTCAAAGCAGCCTCAGAGTCACGGGAGCACTTCTTGCGGTCAGCCGGCGGAACAGACCGCTGAACCACACGCACACCGACAGCAGGTGTGCTCAAGGAAATATCCTTGGGAAAGCAAATAGCAGACTGAGAGTAGAGAGTCCACTCGTTCCCGGACACATCCCGATCAAGCCGACACATCAGATCAGACTTGCGAAAAGCTGGAGGAGTAGGAACAACTACACATCAAAAGCAAACACATTAGGAGAAGGCAAAACTATACCAATACAACAAGAAGTCAACCACAGTCGCCTGCCAAGGAAGGCACCTCCGCTGAACGGACGTCAGCATCATTCTCTCGGACAGGTACAACTCCCCCCGCCGTCGGGAGTACCAAGCCTGCAAAGACAACCAAAAAAAGACCATTAGCATGTTAGCATGGGAAAAATCTCAACCTTTAAAGGCACAAGTCCCATACCCGGGCCGACAGGAGGAGTGTCGCCGAGGCCGGGAACAGTCTGAGGAAATCCGCCTGCGACTCCGCCCTGTACACTTGGCGTCATTTCCGGGAAACACAACGACAAGTCATGGCATACCACTGTTATTCTGAGATCGTCAGTTTACAAGATTTGGGAGAGTCATGCGAAGCGCGTGCACCTCCTACCAAACGCGCATGCATCGACGCTCTAAGAAGAGGAGTAACACCTCTCGCTCAGAAACTAAGTATAGTAGCAGCAGACACTAGGTGCAGCACCGCGCGCACAGCATCGCAAGCCACACACATCAACCATATTCATCAAAGTCCTTTGCAAGGATATTCAACCCAACGGACCAACTGTCCGCATACAAACAGCTAGGGACCCTCCCGCTCGGGAGTCAAAAATCCTTACGCTCATCAAAGGCCTAGGCCACCTACTAATCAAATTTTCACACATTTGTGCAAAGTGACACAGGCATTCAAGCGCTCTACAAAGCGACAAGTTCAAGAGCTAAAGAAATCAGAGACATACGAAATTGGTTATAATTACCAAAATGCCATCCGATTACCTTTCGATCAAATTTTATCCTCAAAATGGCTCAAGGCTCCGGGGGCACACACAAGCGGTTCCTTACGAATCCGCCCTCGCAAACCAGGTAGCGGTCGCTAGACACACTCTACCTTGGGGAAAATAAAGTGGCAGTCGCTAGACATACTCTACCTTGAGGAAAACCAAGTAGCGGTCGCTAGACACACTCTACCTTGGGGAAAATAAAGTAGCGGTCGCAGAACGCACTCTACCTTGAAAACGCCAGGTAGCGGCAACAACATGGATAGGCAGTCGCCTCGCCGACCTTTGACCAACGCCACGAAAGGACACGTCGCCTCGCCGACCTCTGGCCTTCTCCCTACCTCGGAAACATCAAGTGGTAGTCGTGGAATGCACCCAACTTCGGAACAACCAGGTAGCAGTCGTGGAATGCACCCAACTTTGGAAAAACCAAGTAGCAGTCATGGAGCACACCCTACTTCGGGAGATCCCAGTAACCATCAACATGGGGGACAACTACATATCTACGAGACTCGTTAGTCTCCACTTATCACATAGCGAACACCCTGCGAGGGGGGCAACTCCCTGTTCATATCAACCACCATGACGACACCTACTATACGTCGACATCAAGCCTATAGTAACAACATGCATGGCAATAGACAAGGAAAAAATTCTAAGTGTTGGAACAAGCGCGCACATACTAGCGCACACATACAAGCGCACGCATACTCATCTAGCACGCATATGGATGGTAGCATGGTCGTGAAAGAAAGAGCCAATCAAGGAACGTTTTCTAAGTGTTCCACCATCTCAGCAGTCGACATGTGACTATGTCTCGACTATCGAGGAACATTCTCTAAGTGTTCCACCATCTCAGCAGTCAACATGTGACTATGTCTCGACTATCGAGGAACATTCTCTAAGTGTTCCACCATGTCAGCAGTCAACACATGACGAGGTGCCAACTGTCAGTGAATATTTCTAAGTGTTCCACCATGTCAGCAGTCGACATATGACGAAGTGTCGACCATTAAGAAATACTTTCTAAGTATTTTCCTATGACGGCAATCAACGGCAGTCAACAAAGATCAAACAACGACAACCATGGTGACGAGTCATTAGGCTGGCGCTATCACGTCACTACAAGCACCTCTACTCCGGGGGCAATACTATATCAACAAGGGTCTCGACTCTCGACACATACGCTGCAAACATACTCCGTTCGTCAACGACGCGGCGGATGCATCACACCTCGCGGGCTTAGGACCCGCACGTTCGGGATTCACGCTCCCTCATAAGTGTGTAGGTAACCCTTTACCTATCTCTATTTTTTCTAAGTCTTTTAGTACATGACTATGCATCTTTTACACATACGTCATACACACGTCATCGTCATGCATTGCACACATCCATGATTCACATCCATGACTTTTCATATCATGTTCATTGCATGTGATTTGCCAAACCCGGCCTTATTTCATTCACCCAAAACCGTCGTCTCGCCGTTAAGACGGCCGTCTCGGACGACGGGCTCCCGGAAACTATCGCACTGCATGAAAAACATTTTTTCGAGACTTGCATGATCTATTATCATTTTGATACATTTAGTCGTGGCATGAACTTTCCATATTGATTGGATCATCGCACAAACCCGAAAAATTTCACGTGTGCTCACGCCTCATTTTTTCCAAAACCACATTTATCATATTACTTGTAGTCTGTTATGCTACTAACCCGTCACGCAATTATCAACCGTGATCATCTCAAAAACTAAGGCAAGAAGCTCGTCTGAGCCGCGCACATCCACCATTGGTAGGTCAAAACTCAAGGTGAGCAGACGACCCATATCACGCGTATACCCTATCTTAGAATAGAGTTAAACAAAGGTCAAGCCATTGTTTAACTCGGGGGCAAGTGATGGATATACGCATGATTCGGGCTCGGTTTTAATTATTCGGACCTCATACACGCACAAGACCCACTACAGAGCCCAATTTCGAGCTAACCGGGGTAAACCGGGCAAGTCGCGAACTTGCCCGGCACCCCGGGGGGCTTACCCGGAAAATTCCGGGTAAGCCTAGCCTACCCGGAATTTCCGGGTAAGCCCAGCCTACCCAGAATTCCGGGTAAGTCCAACACCCGGGGGTGTCGCGCACACCCCCCATTTTGCCTCGGACGTATACGGAGACCCGATTTTAACTAACTCCTATGTGTCCGAGACCCATGTTTCAGAGGCGCGCGCGTCCCGTTCATGACAGCCGCCTGAGACGCGCGTCAGAGCCCTTTTCCCAAAGCCTATCCCTGCATCCCGGTTCACATTTCCACATTGAACCGGGTCAAAACCGGTTTACGGTCCAAGGTTGCCTATAAATAGCCACCTTGGGGGTAAAAATTTTCAAGTCAATTCAATTCATTCCAAAATCACTTTGGGCAAGCTCGGGAAAAGCTCTGACTTCTCTCTAAAAACCCTCTCTTTCTCTCTCTAGAAAACTACTGATGTTGATCGTCGGAGTGAGCACGCCAAGCACCCCCCCCCCCCTCTCCACGGGGACTGCTTGGTAACGCTCCTTTGCAGGTGCCGACGGACGATCTGTTGAGAGAGCCGGAAGGACTTGCCCTCATCCAGAAGACGAAGTTAAGGCCCGCGCACGACTCTAGAAGGCGGACTTAGCTCGCATCCAACCCGAAGATCTCGATAAGTTATCCAGCGGACAGCCCGCGATAACCTGGTCGAAACACTCGGGGTCGGGTCGATCACGGTCTTGTATCATCATTGGAACTTTGTTAATCATGACATGCATCATTCTTTACGACATCATTGTAACAATTTGACCATAAGATTATGCGTACGTGCATAACGCGGGCTAGGTCTAGTATATATAACGAACATATACGAATATATATATATATATATATATATATATATATATATATATATATATATATATAACAAATATATATGAAACAAATATGCAATAATGGAAACTTTAATATAATTACTTTTTAAATTGGTTGTTAACTTTTAATAATAAAATATGTTTAAGTAAAATGTTTAAATAAAACCATTGTAGACCTAATGTAAGCATTACGTAAGTTTATGTAAATCCTTAAACCGCACATAAAAAGCTTACGTGGCACTTTTAAGTAAACTAAAATATGTAATACCATTGTGGATGCTCTCATATGATGTTTTTTTATGTGCACCCAATATGAATTTGCCAAGAAATTGATATCATCGTAGCAAAATATTTTCAATTGGACGTTCAATTGAAAGATATCGTTAGAATTTGTTGGAAGTCTAACAAAGCGTTCAGATGAAGTTATTTCGCTACAAAATTTATTAATTTTTCCAATTCATCTTAGGTACACATCAAAAGATCACATGTGACCAAAATATGCTCATTTTATATTCAATTAACTAATTTAAAAATATTAAAATTAAATAAGAATTTATAATTAATTCAAAGTTGATGTAATAATTTTGGCTACTAACCCTTAAAATTATGAATGTTGCATTATTTTTGTTATCGAGAGCCAACTATGCGGAGGCTGTTCCTAATTATCCACATAGCGGCATAGATAAGGAATATGTCCTTAGGGGAGCAAGCTGGAAATTTTCTCACTGTTAATTAGAAAGGAAATAAATCAAAATAATATTAAATTCTCCAACCACCATTAATTACGATTAATAATAATTAAGTACAGCATGATAATGTATATTTTTTCTCTCACAATTATTCTTAGTTTCTATTTTTAAAAGCGATAAACAATTAGCACTGTGATAATAATGTATAAATTGAATTCATTATTTTATTTGCATGATATATATAGTCTGAATCCTTCCTCGTTTGGTATAATAAATTCCGTTTTTTGCATTCAACCTTCCATTTGAGCTCAAACCTGTAACGTGTTCTTCTCAAAATTTATTTATTCAGACAGTAGTACCTATATTGTCTTGTTCTTGAGTGCATACTTGTTTTGTTTCTCAGAAAGCTAAAGATCATGTTTTGGAGGGAAGGTCTGTTTCATTTTCAAACTGTGGTGGTCTCCTTCTTGAGCTAAATCAATTTGCGGTTTCAGAAATTCGAATTCATCTCCATATTGCTAAAGGTAACGTAAAAAGAAAGAAAGTAAAGCAAGGTTTAATTATACTAAAGACCGTTGCTTTAGTCCGTTTCACCCGTCGTCTTCACGCCTATATTATTACTGCCATGGTTTCATCGACTTTACTGCATTTTTCTCTGCGACCCAAAAGCAAAGCTTGCATTTTTCCTGTATTTTCGAATTCAAATTCGCAGCATGATGGATTGCAGGTTCGAGGAGAGCTTCAGTTTCAGAGCACCGATCATGGAGAAGTTGGCGGTCAAGTCCTACGACGACATCTTCGAACCACTGGGATTTCACCCCTCGCCGTCGGCCACCGCCGGAAGGAACGGCCGTTCGCCGGCGGAGATGGCTCTGCGCTCGAATCAGAGCACCGAGTCGTTCATGTTCTGCAGAACGAATTCTGGGTCAGAGTCGTCGGAGCAGATGGACGATCAGAGCTACAGTAGCGAACCGTCTCCTTCACGGTGGCCGAGCATGAAGTCCGGCCTCCATATCCAGGGCCTGTTTGGCAGGTTAGGGCTGAAAGAGCTGCAGCATGATGGTGATGAGAAGATGATGACTCCTCATGCAGAGGATTTAGGTGCGAATTCCTACCAACCAAATACCTATCTATAAAACCATATGGCTAAATTGCAATTGTATTTTCGGCCGTTATAGCAGAAATATCGAAATATGTAAAACAACTACATCTGATTAAACTTTTTAATTATGATTTGATTCATTCTCTCCTCTCATCTAATTAAATTCAATCAGATTTAAACCGCTACACGATATAACCAATTGTAAATAAATATTGTCGATTAATTTAACAGAACCTTTATTAGTTTAGAATTATTATCATTTTGACTAATTCTGTAATTTACTCCACAATCCATAACCTGGAGTTCATAGTGGCCGAATTATTATTTGGGTATTTATAAATTCACAATTTGCATCATTTGGTCTAGTAATACTAAATAGAATTGTAAACGTTCATATTGAATGGACTTTGGTTCAGAGCTTGAGCTGATGAAGGAAAGGTTCGCGAAGCTCCTACTAGGAGAGGACATGTCCGGGGGCGGAAAAGGAGTATGCACCGCTGTTACGATCTCAAACGCGATAACAAATCTCTACGGTATCATCATTTTTCCTGCACGAATCATCGCCTTTTTATACGATTTACTAACTAGAGTATAATGTACAAACTTTGCTTTATTTTGTGTAGCAACTGTATTTGGGCAAAATCTGAGACTAGAGCCTCTTAAGCCAGAGAAGAAGTCAATGTGGAGAAGAGAAATGACTTGTCTTCTATCAGTTACCGATTACATCGTCGAGTTCACTCCGACATTGCAAACCTTACACGATGGAACCGTGATCGAGGTAAAAAGAATAACTTGGTATATTGTCATTTTTTTAACATCTTAATGTATTTATGCATATGTGGTTATAAGTTATAACTTACTGATGTTGTTTCCAGATAATGGCAAGTAAACAAAGAAAGGATATCTGCATTAACCTCCCTGCATTAAAGAAACTCGACGCGATGCTTGTGGTAAGAACATATAAGAAAATGTTTTTTAGTTTCTTGGAAAGCAAGCCACTAAAACATGTCGGGTTTTGACGGACAGGAATTGCTGGATAGTTTCGAGAGGACGGAGTTTTGGTATGTGGAAAGTGAGAGCATGTCCTCGAGCTCTACCCGATCAGGATCTTTTCGAAGAGTGGTTCATCCCAAAGAGGATAAATGGTGGCTTCCGGTTCCATGTGTCTCTTCTGAAGGACTGTCCTCGAGCTCCAAGGAACAGTTGATGAAGAAGAAGAGAACTGCTAGTGAAATCCACAAGGCAGCAATGGCCATCAATGGAGCTATCCTAGATGAGATGGAAATTCCTGACTCCTACATAGTCACGCTTCCAAAGGTCAGTTGGTTTTAGCCGCAACAAATTCAGAAATTCATAGTTTACTATCACACAAAATAAAATTCATCAAATCATACTATATATGAATGTCGAAATTATACTGAAAGACATTTGTAAGTAAGTGACTATGGAAATTGATAAGATTATTCATTATTTTGTTACAGTGCGGAAAAAGTAGTGTTGGAGATTCGATATACAAGTACATGAGCTCATCGGGCAAGTTCTCCCCAGAATATCTCCTAGATCGCCTCAAAATTGGATCGGAACACGAAGCCCTCGATCTTGCTGACCGCATCGAATCATCAATGTACACGTGGCGGCGTAAATCGTGTCAATACCTCTCGAAACCCTCTTGGGCTTTGGTTAAAGAAATAGTTGCAGAGAGCGGTCGGTCCGAGAAGAATCACAATCTAGCCGAGAGGGCTGAGAGTTTGTTGTTCTCCTTGAAGAAGAGATTCCCTGAGCTATCTCAGACCAGTTTGGACATCTGCAAGATTCATTACAATCAGGTACTTAACTGTTTCTTGTTCTTCAAGTAACCGAGTTTTTTTGTAACTAGAACATGTTTTTGAGGTGTGTTTTTTTGTGCAGGATGTGGGGCTAGCGGTTCTAGAGAGCTACTCGAGGGTGCTCGAAGGTCTAGCATTCAATATCGTTGCTTGGATTGAAGACGTTCTTCATGTAGATGCTATAACTCTAAATCAGGTCGATTAGACCGTAAAAATCGAACAAAAGTTATGTAAAAAAGCTTTCAGTTTTGTGTTAGTATTTTTTACTTTCACCTAGACATAGGAGACAAGAAAGTTTGAAGCTTTTCCTTGGTATTGAGAGATATAGATATGATTACTAGCGTATATTAAGTTGGATGATCTGGTCTTTTCTTGGACAACAAGTTTCTTTCTGCAGCTTGTAAATAAACTTCACCTAATATATATATATATATTATATCATTGTTTAATTTGTGCCACGGAACTTCAATTTTAAAATAATAAATATTATATATATTCATAATTAATTTGTTAAAGTGGTATACATAAATTAAAAATATATAATATTATATTCATTTTACATAAATAAATTAAAGTACTATAAAAAACAGTTGTATCTCTTTAATTATATTTTTTTTTTGCCATCTTTAATTATATTATTTAATTATATATTATAAGTAAATAAAAATAAACAAATATATTTATAAACATTAAAATGATATAATATTATTAAGTGACGCATAATATAATAAAAAAATACGTATTTAAGAGTTAACACCAGAAGCTCTATAATTATTATTTTTACATGTACAGTCGCAACAACACACCAATAAGAATCGAACCCAAAAGATCTTTTGGGGCAAAAATGAAAACAAAAAAATGGCTGCATATAATATAGTTACACACCAAACCCAAGTTGAAAACTCATTTATCATCAAATCGTATACAAAATATATCCTTACGCCTTACGGATCAATGCCCAAATCATATTCGATTTCATCCATGAAATAAAGTTGCTGCAATATCTTCCATTATATCATCAAGAATTTCATCAGCCAAGTCGACACCAATTTCTTCAATATGGGGTTGAATATCCATCCACGAACCCCTTATCGACATGTCGTTTTCGATGATCTCATCTAATGTCTGGGTTGTACGAGGTAGATCCGTGAGATACCAATGTTTAACTCCTTTCACAACCTCACTGACAAAACTTTCCATGTCCTGGACAGGTCTAATGGATTTCTTGCTTCCCAAGAAACAACCACAAACCTCCAGAAGAACCTCATTGATGCAATCAAACAGCAGCATGTGGATTTCGTCGGTGTGGTGGTTACAACCGAAACTGACTTCGTCGAATAGTGACGGATCAAGAAGCTGGTCTGAAGTTTGTGACTTGATGTAGAGCTCGTCGCAGTTCAAACCGGATGCTTGTATCACTGCTTTTATGTAAATTGCAAGAGTTTCTTCATCCATGCATGACTTCGAGAGTTCTTCGTCGAATTTGATTTGCAGCGGTTGTATATGTACCTCAACTGAATATGCATATGAACATTAAAAAGATTTCAATATAATACATCGGCAAGACAATTCAATTTGATCTCTGTATTCGATACGTTCTTATTCATACTCTAATCTAAGATCATCCATTAAATTGATATTTTTATAAACAGTTGCTTGTGTGTGAAAGTGATTTTTTTTAAAACAAGAATTTAAATTTGCACTCCTATACTGTGTGGAATTGTTGAAGTATAAAAAATCAAACAATGAATTTACGGATCACTTTTAAGATTTTAGGCAGTTGGCCAAATAATATGTTTAAATTTTTTGCATGTAGGAAACATGTTCGAATCTCAATTTAATTAAAGTTTCATCTGAAGGGATATTAAAGAAAAATATTAGCTTTCATAAACAGCTAGACAATGTTTTATGACAGTTGGTTAAGTGATCTGTATAGTTACCTGATTCAATGCTTCTTGAAGGACTGATATCTCCCTCCTCCATACACAAAGGCTCAAGAACAGATATCGGACTTGGTCGGGCAGCTTCATTGGCAACCCTATCTAAATCTTCTGTCTTCTTAATGATTAGAGAGCTTGATGGAGATTCTAATGGAGCATATTCTTGGTGATGCGTTTCCTGATAATCCAACATTGAAACTTTGACTTAACTATATGATCCTTGCCCAAATATCGATTGAAGTACGAACATGTAAATATGAAAGTTAATTTTCTAATCAATCTTATAGACTAAAATTAGTTGTAGAAAACTTGATTAATTCATTGATAATAATAATACTATATATATATAATTATAAGAATCTAGGGATAAATATTTAAAATATATATAAAATATATCAAAATATATGAAAGATATTATTTAACCTAAAGATATTATCCCCAATAAAAGATATATATATATATATATATATATATATATATATTGTAGCCACTAATATTATACTTAATATGATACGTGCTCGAATATCGATAAAAATAAGAACACGAAAATATAAAAGCTAACTTCCTAATCAACCATGCATAATCTCTCTTGGATACTAAGATTAATTGTTGGAAACTTGATTTATTTCATTAATAACTACTATTATATATATGGATTATAAGAATCATAAATGTAAATATTTTAAAAATATATATAAACTATATGTTAAAGATATGAAAGATATTATTTAATTAACCTAAAGATATTATTCCTAATAAAAGATATATATATATATATTAGGCACTGATCGTAACACTATATAGTAAGAATGAAAAATCTCCAAGTTTAATGATAACTTTGGCAGCAAGTTACCACCTTTTGTTGTTCTAGATGTCCGTTTTGATAAAGTCTATCAAACGAGTGATCCCTTTCCTCGCCCGCTGTAAAAAACTCGTCCTCTATTATCACGATTGTCCGTACATTCTCTGAGTCACCTGCATATACATACAGCATATAAAAGCAGTGAAAATTTAGACAAACCCCAGAGATCGTTTACTTAAAGCTCAAGCAACTTCAAAATATGTTGTTGACTAAATTACCAAGTATTTAAAGTACGGAAAAGACCGACATTTACCTTCGGAATTCATCTCATCAGCAATGCTAGAACTGGAGATTTTATCCACTTTGGCACTAGATAGCAATTCATTATTCTCTTCTTCGTGGCCTGAAAATCGCAGTTTTCCAGTCTGAAAATCCCTCTTAGGGCTCAGAACAATTGAATTAAACTCCGAAAGAGAAAGAATCCTCGCAAGTGTTTGAGGCGACCTAATTCGTCCGGAAGAATCCGCGTCCTCAATCCCAATGCTCAGCCTCTCTGAGAGGTGTTTCCTGGCCTCAATGTAAATGTTGGGTACCCTTCTCTTAGAACTGTTTGGAGAATCAATGGCATCTGCATCATCAAGCTTCATCGGTCTTGCGATTTTCTCAATATAGAATCGGTCTTTGCTCGGATTCGGAGATTTACTGCCAAAATTTTCAAGCTTTTCACCATCACATTCTTTCCCCATCGATATCACATTTTTCCACCTCCTTTTGATCTTTGCAAGGAAAGGACTAGAAGTTGCCTTCTCAACGTGATCGGGTCGAGCTTGAGATGATTCGGACAAAGAGTTAAGGCTGTTGCTTATCGGCTTCAATACCACGATCGACTTAGAAGTCTGATTCGTGCCGCTGCTTTGATATATACGGTTACGGAATTCATCCATGATGTCATGATTTTCAGTATCTTGGCCTTTGAAGCTTTCAGCAGCAGCTAAATCTTCATTACTGTTTAGATCGAAGCTTTCCTGAGAAAACCTTCGACTTCTTTTTCGATACTTCTTCCGATCTTCGTTACCCGAGTTAACGCCTTCATTAACCATTTCTTCTTCCATCAAGGCCTTGACACTAGTCTTGCTACCATCATAAACTGATTTGGAGCTCTGAAACATTTATATGAAAGAGTTACTTAATTATCAAATTGCTCATGCAGTCGAACAAATTGCTCGATGAAGTTTTTTTCTAACATTTTGCCGGCTCAAGTTTCACATGTCTAACAATTACTAGCCCTGTTAAAAATTCCGTCTAATTTGGGTGGAACAAGTCATGTGTCGGCCACATGAAGAACACAAAACAACAAATTGCTTATTGATGTTTGGACAGTAGAACAAATTACTAACTGATAATTGAGCTTGTTAACTATTTTCTTCATCACATGCACATAATGTGGGTGATTCTGTACAATAAAGACAGAAATCATATCCCAGAGAGCTAGGCAAATTGTACACATGAGATAGTTGAGCTAGAAATTAGTTCGACTGCTCGAACACCACTTAGCAGTTATAGATCTGGCCTTATTTAAGTCATAAGAACTTCAAAAGTAAATTTGCAGAAATTTGATTTGGTACTTACAATGGATCCTTCGGGAATGTCGTTGTCATTAACCGGTAATTCAATCGTACTACCCGATTCATCTGCATCATTATAAATCAAACCGAAAAGATCAAACATCTACATGAATGATTGGTTTAAGGAGATAATTATTGCATGATGTTCTTACCCAATGTTCGTCGGCTTCCGCGTCGTTTATCAGGAAGAAGCTTCCGACTGGATCGATTTGCGTGGCGGAAATCCAGAATACTAATAATTCCCCACATACAGCTAGATTGCTCGTATCGAACCTGGCGCTTGCGTGATCTCTTCGTCATCTTCTTGTTCTTCCGAAAATTTAGAAATTTGATGATCCAATCGCCAAGGATCTGCAGATAACAACTTAGAAACAATATATGATCGTGCGTATATATTATATCAAAGATAAAGACCTAGCCGCTCTTATATTGCAGACCAATCAAAGTTACATCATCCAGATGCAGCAAAATACAAGTCAACAACTATAATTTAATTAGTGCCTGATAATAACATGAACGAGTCAAAAATCAAGAAAGTACCAGAGAATAACTAACAAGGCTTGAAATTTGGTTACTGCGAAGAAGATAAAGAAGAGAACTTGATTCCAAGTTGAGCAACAGAAGCTTCCTGAAAAAGGGTAAAGTCAGATTAAAGCTCTCAATAGGGAAGGAATCAAGAAAAGCATTCATCTTTACACATGTGCATACTTCAAAACCTATGAACAAAGTCATCAAGATCATCCACCAAGTAGCTGCAATGCAATCAATAAAAACCCAGATTTTAACACGTGCAGTGGGAAAAAAATGATCTTTTTGAATGGATAAGCTTTAAATATAGATTTTTTTGCATTACCTGATCTATTATATATCCTTATTCATCAGGTTATTACTGTCCAAGCAATGAGGATTGCATAATGAAGACTACCCCAGATCATGATTCTTCAGGCAAATAGTGACAAAATTACAACAGTGAAGCAAAGGAAAGAAAAAGGAAGTTGATAGATATATGGTTTTGGAATAAATTGACAGCGAAAAAGAGAAGCTCAAGTGGTGTGGTGATGCTCCACCGTCCAATTATCGTTAATGGAGGAGGATTACATAGTGGGTGGACTTTCTTTAAGGACTGCAAAAGTGGGAGAAGAAGAGATAGAGAGAAAGTGAGAGAAGAAAGAAAGGTTTTAGAATGTTGTTGTGGAAGAAGGAGAAGAAAAAGGTGGCAGCTCTGGACCAAGTAGACATGGGTCCCATTTACTAAGTCCCAACCAAGGCACTGTTTTTGTTTCTTTCTTATTATGAAAAAATTATGTATTTTTTAACCGGTTATTTAATTATAATAAGTAATAACATCTAATGTCGGCTAGATTAAATTTTATAATACATTTAATTGAAATCGATACTTTTAATGTTTATGAAATGAATTTTAGAGTTTGTGGCGTTATTATTATTATACGAAGCATAGCTGATAATTATAAACTTTAAAATATATTAAAAATTTCAAATATTTATATCTTTTATAATTTTAATACATATATACAATTATTTTCTTAAATTTAGTACAATATTATTTCCTATTAAATTTATAATCGGAAGAGTAATGATTTTTTATACAGTTCTTTGGTTTATATAAATGGTTTTTATATAATAATAATAGAAGTGGAAATTTCCGAAAAGTATATAATTATCATACATATCTAATATATATACATTAATATAATAATTGCAACTTTTTTTTTAGGATATAGGGGATAATTACTACTGATAAAAATATGTGTACATGTCCGGTAAACTAATTACGCAGCGGAATAGAGACACATATCAGTTCTTTCTTTTCGTAGACCCAAGATCTTGGGGGAGTTCGCGGTCCGCCTGACGGATCCTGTAAGGATTCTTGTTAAGAAATCGCCTACACGGAATCATCTCTACAGCAAAGTCTCTTATCGATTCCTCGCAGTGACGGATCTCTGGGGTAATTGCTCAAAGCAATTTGGCACCTCCAAGGTACTAGGTTCGGCCGAACTAGGATGTTTAGGGAGGAGAGGTTTCTTTGTCTCAACACTTAGGAGAATGAGTGATTAACCCTGTATAAATCTCTGACACTCCCTATTTACAAGAGGAGGTGGGCAAAACCCACCTCTACCCTTATGTTAAGTTCGGTCGGCCTAGGAGTAAAGGGAGGCCCAATTTTGGGCCTCTCATGTCCATTGGGATTTTAGGCCTAGCCCAAAATTCCTAATGTGATATTACCCAATTACTTAGGTGTTGGGCTTATATTAAAGGGCTCATATTATGGCGGCACATTCACCAAATGCCAATAGCTCCCACTCGTCAGAATGGGAGGGTGCCTGTTAATATGTTGTCGACCAACACATCAACATTTGTTCTTCGATCCAGCCCTGCGTCGGAATAGTTCATACGAGGTTTGTCGTGCGACCGACAGACACAACGGACATCGTGCTACTCATCGGTTAAGAATGTTGTAGCGTCCGCGGAACGTTGATTCCCAACCTGTTATCAACATGTAAACATATTTGTGTCGCGTTGTATCATTGGTCAACTGTTATTCTCTAATTTCCTAGTTTCCACATAGGAACACTTCTCCAAGGCATCCGCACAAGTATTCACAACCTTCAACTAATATCTGGTTGGTGGCCACCTAGTGAATATAAGAGTCGGAGAATTACAAGTGAACATTACCATGCCTGTTGCTCATACCCTTAGTCAAACTCAACCGGTTCCCAAAACGTGGTCACTTTTCCTTTTTGTTCAGCACTGCGTTCGTACGTCTGGAAGCGACCATTGAGCTTGACCTTAGATATGATTTCTGAGTCCGTAAGGATACTTCGGGTGCTCCTTCATAAAGAACCTGGGATCAGTCACACGCTCTAGATGAAGAAGTTTGCGCCCATCCGAATCGCGAGGATTCTATCTAGCGCAACCGAGCCTAACCCCGTGGTCGAACGTGGCACGCGCAGTATGAAGTGTGCGTCAATAGCATAACCTGAACTTACATATTGTCAGGAGTGGAAAATTTCATACATTATCGCAGATTTTCATCTGGCCCAGAATGTGGTTTCCAATGAACTGAGTTCATAGCGGCGATACGCAAAACGAAGATCATGTTGTGTTATCCCGAAACCAAATGATCGTTTTTCTTAACCGGGTTTATCTTTCGAAAACACCGTGGTTCTTAGTCGGTCTTGACATGGTAGAGGTTCCTCCTCCGTCAAGACGACCGAGCCTGTGTGACGAGGCTGGCCCACATTCAACATGTAATATTGGGAGGTTTTACACTCCAACAACTAGTTTATACACCGTAAAATCCGATGTAATTCAAACATTATGACGTCGTAAGACCATAAACTCAAATTGAAATTCTTTCATTCGAATATTACTTCAAAACTCAAAGCGTTATTGACACAATACAATCCTCCTAAACCCTACGCAGTCCAAGCATTTTGACATGTTTTTCGAAAACTTCCATGCGTAAAGGTTTGGTCAATGTGTCTACCACCATACTCTCAGAGGATAAGTATTCTAATGTGATCAATTTGTCTTCTACCATACTCTTCGCATATTATGGTTTCCTATTATGGTACTTTGGATTCTTAACTGCTGTTATCGCTGCTTGACTGTCAGAGTAAATCATCACAGGTTTTCTCTCGTCCTCGACGTCAAGCAGAGCAGTCAAGAGTCTCTTTAGCTAGACAACTTCATGCACATTCTAGAGAGGGCCACAAATTCGGATTACATCGGGGACAGCGCGACACATGATTTCTTATTGCTCATCCATGATATGGCGGCATTAGCAAGGAGAAATACTCCTCCTGAGGTGGAATTACGATCATCCGGATCGTCACCATGGTCGGCGTCACTGAACCCAGTCAATTCTAGCTTTCTAATCTCATAGCATAGTCCATAGTCGGCAGTACCTTTTAGGTATCGAAAAATTCAGTTAATAGATCGTAAATGTTGATATCCAGGGTCTGATTGGAAACGTGCTACTAAGCCCACAACGTAACAGATATCCAGACGAGTGCATTGCATGGCGTACATCAGAATGCCAACCATACTGAGGTACTCTGCACTTTTCATCTGTTCACGCTCCGCCTGGTCTTTCGGGCCATCACGCTTCGACAGCGCGCACCCATACACGACCGGCGTATCCACAGGTTTGGCATCTTGGAGATTAAACCTTCTCAACAATTTCTTGATGTATGATTCTTGAGAAAAACATAGTTTACGAGCAACCCGATCCCTAGCAATCTTAATGCCTAGGATGTACGTGGCTTCTCCCATGTCCTTCATCTCGAAAACAGATGCCAGCCAGGACTTTGATTCATTTAAATAAATCACGTCGTTCGCGGCAATGAGTATGTCATCGACGTATAACGTCAAGATAACGTACTTCGACTTAGAGGTCTTAGTGTACACGCGGGGATCCTCGTGAAGATTCATGAATTCGTTGCCAACGAGTTCCTCGTGGAACCTGCGGAACCATTGCCGGGACGATTGTTGAAGACCATAGATCGATCTCTGGAGTTTACAAACTTTTTGTTCGTTTCCAGGGGTAACGAAACCCTCCGGTTACTCCATATAGATCTCTTCCTCCAGGTTTCGTGGAGGAATGCAGTCTTATCATCCATTTGGTGCAGCTCCAAATCGAGTCATGCAACCAGGGCCAAAATAGCCCGAACTGTGGTGTAACACACAGTCGGTGAGTATGTCTCATCAAATTCCACTCCGTGTAGTTGGGTATATCCTTTCGCAACCAATCGAGCTTTGTACCGCTCAACGTTTCCATCAGCAGTGAGTTTCAATTTCAGAACCCACTTAGCCCCTATTGCGCTGCGGTTAGCAAGCAAATCAACTAACAACCACACCGAATTGGCTTTCATAGAGGCAATCTCTTCCTCCATTGCTTTCCTCCATTCCTTCGCTTGAGGTCCTTCCAACGCTTGTTTAACCGTTACCGGTTAATCAACAGAAGTCAGAGTGAACAGTTCACCATTCTCGATGAGATACTTCTTAGGAGAAGTTCGGTGGCTTAGACTACGTCTAGGCTCAATATTCCCATCTTGAATTTGAACTATACTCCCACTAGGAACAATGTTCCCACTCGGAACAACACTCTTACTGGGAACAAGGGTGTTGCTTGAACCTTCACCTACAACTTTTCTTGGACGACCACTTGGTCTCGGGATTCTATCTCCGAGATGAATTCCAGGGTTACTAGGACCAAGAACCAACACATTTGTCCCACTCCCACTGTTTTCAACAGGTAGTTGAGGTATTATAGGATTCTCATTCTGCGGTTCAGCAACGTGATGATCAGGTTCTACTTGATTCGCACCTGCAGCAACAGTGATTTATGTGGTCGGGTTGACTCCTCCCATATTATGAAAATGTCTTCATTCTCATTTACCATGCCATTCACTGGTGTTGCCATTTCAAATATCCCACTAGAAGTAAGTAGGACCGAACATCACTATCATGTTCTCGTTCAATTAAGACTTCATTCGTTTTGATGTTACCAAGCGCTGGAAATTCGTAATCAAGGAACGTAACGTCTTTGGGCTCATGTTCGACCACGCCACCATTCTTATGAGCCGCCACAAACACATATCCCCTAGAGTTCATGGAGTGTCTTATAAAGATAATTTTCAGTAGGTCCCAACTTGTCGAATTGGTTGTCAGTCTGATGCGTGTATGTTGTGCAACCCCAAGGTCGCAGCCCGGTAAGATCCATCTCTTTACCAGTCCACAGCTCATATGGTGTCGTGTCCACCGAATTTGTATGAATAAGGTTTACTACATGAGTGGCCATCAACAACGCATCGCCCCAGAAGGAGATTGGAAGTTGGGCCCGTGACATCATGGTTCTGACCATGTCCAGGAGTGTTCGATTAGGTCGTTCCACCACATCATTCTGTTGTGACGTGTTAGGGATCGGCGTTTGATGATAATCCCCCTCTCATTGCATAACTTGTTGAAATCATTAGAGAGATATTCTCCACATCTATCAGTGTGTAAGGTTTTCACCTTTCGCTCATGTTGATTCTCTACGAGGTTGAGAAAGCTTTTGAAGCACTCAATGGCCTCAGGTTTACGAGAAATCAAATGATTAAACCCGAAACGGGTAAAGTCGTCAATGAAAGTTACGAAGTAACGTTTACCACCCCTAGCGGTGACATTAATGGGTCCACATACGTCGGAATGAAGTGCTTCGCCGAATGGTTTGCGAGTTGACTTTCTAGCTAGACAATCCTCACAGGTTGTTTTATCCACGTGAGATGCTCCGGGTAGTGCGAGATAGAGTTTGTACTCTGTCATAGCCTATATGTCCTACCTCGCATGTCATCCAGTCACTTCAGTTTCTGCTTACCTGGATGATAATGAATACATTCTATTTGAATTTTTATTTCCATTCAATTCCATAAAGATGGAGGCCATTGAAGGAAAATGCATGCCCATAAAAGACATTGCATTTATTTATACGAACAAGGGAGTTGCTTGAACCTTCACCTACAACTTTTCTTGGACGACCTCTTGGTCTCGAGATTCTATCTACGAGATGAATTCCATGGTTACTAGGACCAGGAACCAACACAGTTGTCCCACTCCCACTGTTTTCAACAGGTAGTTGAGGTATTATAGGATTCTCATCCTGCGGTTCAGCAACGTGATGATCGGGTTCTACTTGATTTGTACCTGCAGCAACAGTGATTTATGTGGTCGGGTTGACTCCTCCCATATTATGAAAATTTCTTCATTCTCATTTACAATGTCGTTCACTGGTGTTGCCATTTCAAATATCCCACTCGAAGTAAGTAGGACCTGAACATCACAATCATGTTCTAGTTCAATTAAGTCTTCATTCGTTTTGATGTTACCAAGCGTTGGAAATTCGTCATTAAGGAACGTAACGTCTTTGGACTCATATTTGACCACGCCACCATTCTTATGAGCCGCCACAAACACATATCCCCTAGGGTTCATGGAGTTTCTTATAAAGATAATTTACAGTAGGTCCCAACTTGCCGAATTGGCTGTCAGTCTGATGCGTGTATGTTGTGCAACCCCGAGGTCGCAGCCCAGTAAGATCCATCTCTTTATCAGTCCACAGGTCATATGGTGTCGTGTCCACAGAATTTGTAGGAATAAGGTTTACTACATGAGTGGCGGTCAACAACGCATCGCCCCAGAAGGAGATTGGAAGTTGGGCCCGTGACATCATGGTTCTGACCATGTCCAGGAGTGTTCGGTTAGGTCGATCCGCCACACCGTTCTGTTGTGGCGTGTTAGGGACCGACGTTTGATGATAATCCCCCTCTCATTGCATAACTTGTTGAACTTATTAGAGAGATATTCTCCACATTAGAGAGATATTCTCCACATCTCCACTCAATGGCCTCAGATTTACGAGAAATCAAATGATTAAACCCGAAACGGGTAAAGTCGTCAATGAAAGTTACGAAGTAACGTTTACCACCCCTAGCGGTGACATTAACGGGTCCACATACGTCGGAATGAATTAAATGCAATGGGTACTCGGCTCGAAGTGCTTCGCCGAATGGTTTGCGAGTTGACTTTCCAGCTAGACAATCCTCACGGGTTGTTTTCTCCACGTGAGTTGCTCCTAGTAGTGCGAGCTAGAGTCTGTACTCTGTCATAGCCTATATGTCCTACCTCGCATGTCATTCAGCCGCTTCAATTTCTGCTTACCTGGATGATAATGAATACATTCTATTTGAATTTTTCTTTCCATTCAATTCCATAACGATGGGGCCATTAGAGGAAAATGCATGCCCATAAAAGACATTGCATTTATTTATACGAACAAGGGAGTTCTCAAACAATAAATAAAATCCATTATCCATAAGAGAAGTGACAGAAACAACATTCCTACGAATCTAGGAGCAAAAAGAACATTCTCTAAGAGTAAGGTCCTGCCATTGCGCATAGACATTTTGCAGTTCCCGACTCCTTTGACAGCAACTTGAGAGTTGTCGCCAATGTATATCCTCTTCGAATCCTTCGACATTCGTCTGAACATGGAAAATAATCCTTTGTCATTGGTTATGTGGTCCGTCGCACCTGAGTCAAGAATCCAAGAAGGATTTGAAACAGTTAACATGATAGATGAGGAAACTAATGCTTCCATAATATATCCAACGTCGCATACCTTGACAACATGTGATTTCTAGGACCAGCTCCGTCACCAATACGACGAGGGCTGGAATCCCTGCAAACTAATCTCTGATTTTAACTGGAGATTGCCTTGTTTAGACTTTGTTGACGTTTTACTGTCAACAACATGTTGTTTCTTCCCACTGTTCCTCTATTTCCTCTTCTGCCCAGCAGGTTGTCCTGGCACTTTGGTTTCTCTCGTAACCGTTTCCAATCGAGCTTCTTCCATCTCGATTAATTTTAGGACCGATGCAAGATCAAGCATGGAACCACTGACAGTCAGAAGAGTCCTAGTTGCTCGCCAGGACTTCAGGAGAATCCCAATTATGGCTTGAATCTTGTCTCATTCAGCCATCTGACTTTCATCTTCAAGCGGTTTGATCATTCTGAGGAGTTGGTATACTTTCTTAGTACACTGATGTTGTCACTCTTTAGACATTCATCCAAAGAGGGTATAAGTGGGTGCAGTATAATCGCAAAGCAGTTTCCATATTTCAGGACCAGTGCATCCCAGATGTCCTTTGTGACAGAAACATCCTTATACTCATCCTTCAAGTCCGCAGACGTTTCGGACAGCAAAATATCCTTAGCTCTCTTGTCATCCTGCTCCCACTTGAAGTGGGCGTATACCAGCCCCTTAGTCAGGCCAGCATCTGGGCAGCTCATCGTCTTCCGAATGTGGTCTATCAGACCCTTATCATCCAGCAGTTTATTGATGTGTTTGCACCACGAGTCGTAGTTCGTCACATTCAAAAGCTCAATAGCACATGATGAATTCACCGGTGCAATTCGATACTAACACTTTAATAATTATGCGACAATCAAGGAGAAAATAACATTTTGGAAAACGAATTTCATACATCGGATATCTTTGAGATAGAAGGCAACAAGCAATGAGTCCTTAGACATCTAACCAACCCGGCCACCAGTAAACCAATGGAAGGAGGCCGTGAAAGAGTTCCCATTACTCACGTCTTCTTTCTAATAGATCAGTCTTTTAAAGCGGTTTAATCGCTCTCACAGGAACGGGGAATTTTAACATACACCCGATATTGGCTTTCCCAAGGCCCTTTTTAAAACGTTTCGAGGATTTCATGCAAGCATACACAATTCTACTACACAAGTAAATTATCATACGCAGCCACATACAAGAAACAATCCAATTATCATGCATACGCGTCATGCGTCTAATGTTCCAAGGAACTCATGCTAGCATATATAATTCTACTACTCAAGTAAATTATAACATGCGGCTACGTCCAGAACATTCATGCATACGCAGCATGCGTGATCACTCCATAACAAACATGAATATTTGGCGACTGGTTTTTTATTTTAAAACATTTGGGGCTGACTTGCAATTCAAGCTAAAAATCAATCATCTGAACTTCTAAACATGGATTCTAGGCAATAACAATCATCACAGCATGTCTATCCTAGTGCACAACTCGTTAATTGAAATTCAGGGCTCTGCCCACAACATGCAATATCCAGCTAGCTTGACATAGTCAAGACTCAATTCTAATCATGCAATAATATCAATTAATATAGCAATTGCAATTCATCCCACTAAATGAATCAGTCCCAAAGTCATGCATATCCGAGATCCATCCCCATAATCGAAACTAGGTATCAGGTTTGAATAAAATTTAAAAATTTCAAACCAATTAGTGTTATGTAGGTAATTTTAAAGTTCGAAAAATATTTGTATTTTAAAATTTGACCATCCTATTCTCAGTTGACTCGGGTCGGTCCGACCAAAACGGTCTGGTTAACATCAATTCGGTCCGACCGATCCGGTCCAGTGAAACCGGTTTGACTGATTCGGTAAAATAGGATTTGGTTCGATTCTTCACACAAAACGGGTCGGTTTGGTTCGACCCATTAGTTACCTGGTCCGACCCGACCCGGATGGGTCAGACCGCTCCGGTTTGACCCATGGAACCCGACCATGTTCGGTTCGGTCGACCCGATTCGGCCAGTTCGTGTTCCCATGGTATTCCGGATCAGTTGACCCGACCAGGATGTGCAAAATTGGCCCGGCCCAGTACCTTATAGGGTGCAGCCGAATTTCTTACTTGTGGACTAAGTAGGGTTTTAAAATCCACTAAAAACTTAACTTAGCCTCCAAGTAAGAATAATTATATATATAATTTCAAATATTTTCCACAATATAAATATATATGTATTTATTATCAAGATTCTATATTTGGAGATATAAATCTATCAATAATATATTTTCTCAATCTTTAAGCAGTTAAATCAATCAATAATATATAACTTCCAAAATATTGTGCTAGAATATATCGATAGTAATTATCACAATTATCATGTGAATCTAACCCTAATTTCTGGTAGGTACACATTCCTATGGGGCCGAATTTTATTAAAATTTTGCACAAATTTCGACCAAAACAACATTACTTGGGTCCTAAGAAATTAAAAAATTAACTTTGTAAACCCTAGGTGGTTCGGCCGAAACTTCAAAATTAGGGCTAGTGGTCAAATTTCAAGATCAAATTTTACTAAGATCAATAATCGAATGTTTAATTTTGATAAAGGTAACGTTTTTCTTGAAAATCATGAACAACAGATTTACTAAAACACTCAGTTTCATGAATATCAGTTTTATCAAAAACTTCAAGAACACCAATTTTATCAAAATCATGAAACTCCCTAACACATGCTCTGATACCACTGTAGGATATAGGGGATGGTTATGAACAAAAACACGTGTACATGCAAGGTAAACTAATTACACAACGGAATAGAGACACATACCAGTTCTTGCTTTCCGTAGACCCAAGATCTTGAGGGGAATTCGCGGTCCGCCGAACGGATCCTGTAAGGATTCTTTTTAAGGAATCGCCTACACTGAATGGTCTACACAGCAAAGAATCTTTTCGATTCCTTGCATGGACGGATCTCTGGGGTAATTGCTCAAAGCAATTTGGCACCTCCAAGGTACTAGGTTCGTCTGAACTAGGGTGTTTAGGGATGATGGATTTCTTTCTCTCAACACTTAGGAGAATGAGTCATTAACCCTGAATAAATCTCTGACACTCCCTATCTATAAGAGGATGTGGGAAAAACCTACATCTACCCTTATGTTAAGTTTGGCCGGCCTAAGAGTAAGCAGAGGCCCAATTTTGGGCATCTCATGTCCATTGAGATTTTAGACATAGGCCAAAATCTCTAATATGACATTACCCAATTACTTAGGTGTTGGGCTTATATTAAAAGGTCTCCTATTATGACGGCTCATTCGCCAAATGCCAACACTTTTAATATGTAATAATTTAATGTATAATTTTTGTTACTTAAAACACGAGTTAATATTATAGACTTATAATAACGTAAATTTTCTTATGTAGGTGGAGTACTGACTAGTAGTAGAGTATAATTAATTGGAGAAAGTTTTAAAATTTATATTATGCCTTTGAAGATCGTATTATATGGTATTATGATAATGGCCAAAAAAAATATGTTATATATTATGATGGATCCCCAACCTCAAGAGCTTCTTTAACTTGAAGCTAAACATCTTATTCTTTGTTTTGGATTTATTAGGGTTTAGAAACGATATAATCAATAAATTAGCCACAGCTTCTCGAGTAGTACGTACGTATATGTAAAGTTATCCGGTGATGATTTCAATGAAGTAGAGAAGTGTCGGCGGAGTTGCATTTTCTCCACATTTGGTGTCGGCGGAATACAATGAAGTTCCTCTCATCACGACATGCAAGGTAATGGATGTAACGTATAAAGTTCGATAACATATGAAAAAGTCTGTTAACAGGTAAAATCTGAAGTTTAAAATGTTAATATAAGAGGTTTGAGGTTTCAGTTTTGTTAATATAAGAGTTTTCCATCAATTTTTACTGTTAAATGTTGTTGGATCACGGTGGAACTCCGGTACGGATCTTGACGGCAATCCTAGCTCCTTTGCTCCACGCAATCCTACAAGAGGGGATAGACCGGGCGGTGACCCAGAATCCCTCTCCGATGCTTAAATGAGTACTTCGTCTGACTGGCAAGTAACAGATATCAAAGTGTATTCAACTCAACGTAAGTCTTTCTGAGGTGATCTCTTGCCCTTTTATAGGCAAAGAGATGCCTCAGGTACCTGGTGAACCGTTAGGGGTGGTTAGCCTGTATCCCGCATATCTCGGACGTGATCTCGTGTATCTTAGCCGTGCCCCGCGTATCTCGGCCACGCCCCGCACATCTTGGCTTTATCCTCTAATAACGAGTCCCGACTCCCGTCGGGGACTCCAGAGTTGTCTTGTTGTGTCACCGCTCGGGGCCCCTCGTCATCGTGACAGAGCCTATCATTCTCAGGGATTCATCATCGGGGCCTACTTAAAGGCTTCTCATCGGGAGCTTCTAGCTCAACTGTCGGGACCGACTCTGTCGGGACCTTATTTCGTCGGGACTCCCTTCGTCGGGACCCTTCTCCAAAGTCATCTTGACCTTTACTCTGGGCCTGGTGGGCCTGTTTGCCGTTTCCTCGCCGTTAAAGGGCCTGACGGCTGTAGTCGGACCCATCATTTGCCCCCAAGACATGAGGGACTTTTAGTTCATCGTGTCTTCCAACTCCCGATTTTCCAATACTAGAGTCGGGGATCTGTTCCTTGGTTCAGTTACTTAGTTTATCAGTCTTCTCCTCCACGTTTCCCCAGGGTTTTGCAGATAACTGCTATATCCCAAAGGTCTCTTCGGTTTTCTAGTGCATTAAATGCAGCAGATAATAGAGTGACGTTTTCGACCCACGTGCCTGATTTTTCGCGCCTGTCCTTTTCTGAAAAGTGCTTTTCAGGCCGTTTCATCATTGCGTCCGTTGTCCTTCTGCACGTTTCATCTCAACGGTCAAGATTAAGACTCTTCGACTTCGACGACTCGGATCGAAGTGTCCTTTCAACCGTCTTCTTCGACTATAAAACCCTAGCCACAGTCATAATTTAACTTTTACCGTCTTCGAATTCTCAAAAGCTCTCTGCGATTCCTCTGCAATTCCAAGCTCTGTGATTTCGAAGGTCTTTGGAGGCTCTCCGATCATCTTTCCGGCGACATCTCGTTCATCTCCTTCAACCTCTACTTCATCATGTCTGGTAAGGAAACCCTCTTCGTTGCTTGTTCGTCTTTTTCTTTCTAATTTTTCCCAGAGTCCCACTGTATTTTCTTGCCCTGGTTGCTTTTCAGACAGTGGATCTGGTTTCGAGGGAAGGAAGCTCTTCAACTTCGACTATGTTATGAACGAAATTTTCAGCACTGCTTATGATGCAGCTCTCCGGGAAGGATGTATCATTTCCGTCAAAAAAGCCGATGCTCAAGGCCGGAAATGCATACCACAAGTTCAGAGTGAAGAGGAACTACTTCTTCATCGGAAACTCCTCGATCCCATGACCCCGATAGCTAATCCTCCAACGGCTGACCCTGTGGAGCCTTCTGCCCTCGTTGATGCCGCTACCAAGGATTAGGCCTAACTGCTTATCGCTAGAATCTTTGTATTCTCCTCCTTTTGTAATCATCGGGCCTTCGAGCTCTATTAATATCGAACTTTCTTAGTTCTGATTCTTTGTTGCACTTCTCCGAGTGACTTCTTTAATTCTCATACGTCCTTCCCGACGATTTAATAACTTGCACCACTTAAGGCGACTTAACATCGAGTGCATCACTTAAGACGACTTAGTTCTTAGCTGTCGAAACCTCGATACTTAAGAAATTCTCGTACGTCCTTTCCGACGCTTTTAATAACTTGGACCACTTAAGGTGACTTAATATCGAGTGCATCACTTAAGACGACTTTCGGATACTTAGAATAAATCTAAGTATTGCGCACCACTTAAGGCGTCTTTTCCCGGGCATCACTTAAGACGACTTTATATTACTTAGAGTAATTCTAAGAATCGTGCACCACTGAAGGCGACTTTACATCATGCACCACTGAAGGCGACTTTACATCATGCACCACTGAAGGCGACTTCCGTCGTGCACCACTGAAGGCGACTTTCATCGTGCACCACTGAAGGCGACTTTCATCGTGCACCACTGAAGGCGACTTTCATCGTGCACCACTGAAGGCGATTTTCATCGTGCACCACTGAAGGCGACTTTCGTCGTGCACCACTGAAGGAGACTTTCATCGTGCACCACTGAAGGCGACTTTCGTCGTGCACCACTGAAGGCGACTTTCATCGTGCACCACCGAAGGCGACTTTCATCGTGCACCACTGAAGGCGACTTTTACACTTAACGTAAATCTAAGGACAACTCTTGTTTGGAAGCAACCTCTTTATTTATTGATGGCATAAGATTGGCTTACATCGAATTAAACGATAAATAGCATACACCACTTAAGGCGATTTTACATCGGGCACCACCTAAGGTGACTTTATCGGGCACCACTTAAGGCGACTTCATCGGGCACCACTTAAGGCGACTTCATCGGGCACCACTTAAGGCGACTTCATCGGGCACCACTTAAGGCGACTTTCTTCAAGCATGATGTTTCTTCAAGTGTTCGCCACTGAAAGAATGCTTTAACGTTCTGCCATCGAGGTCTTCCAACTTGTATGCGTTCGGAGCTGGCATCCCCACGACCTTATAAGGTCCTTCCCATTTTGGTGACATCTTGTTGATTCGATCCAAAAGGGTGAACTCGTTGCGACGCCAAACCAGCTCCCCGACAAGAACTGTCGGGACTTCACTCGCCGATTATAGTACCTGGCCGTCGCTAAGCGCATTCGTGCTTGGACTTCATCGGCTTCCCGCCTTTTCTCTTCGAGTAGGTCCAAGTCCAGGCGTCTCACTTCATCGTTCGTCAGGGGCTCATAATATCTCGTCCGATGGGATGCCACAGCTACCTCCACAGGAGCGACAGCTTCCGTGCCATAAACAAGGCCAAACGGAGTCTCCCCTGTTGATCGTTTGGGTGTCGTTCTAACAGCTCAAAGTACGTTTTCTAGTTCGTTCAGCCATTTGCCCTTCAAGGCATAGACCCTCTTCTTCAGGCCGTCCATCACGATTTTGTTGGCTGACTCCACCTGGCCATTAGTCTGAGCATGGCGTACGGAGGCGGTCCGATGCTCAACGTTCAGTTCTTCCAGATACTCCCTCACCTGAGAGCCGTTAAACGGTGGGCCATTGTCGCTGATCACCACCTTAGGAATCCCGTATCTGGACAC
This sequence comes from Clarkia xantiana subsp. parviflora, assembly GCA_036873135.1. Classification (NCBI taxonomy): domain Eukaryota; kingdom Viridiplantae; phylum Streptophyta; class Magnoliopsida; order Myrtales; family Onagraceae; genus Clarkia; species Clarkia xantiana. The sequence goes on along the minus strand of JAPTYO010000012.1, from coordinate 7,674,750 downwards.
GATGTGGGTTTGGAGGAACTTGACGATCTGGTTCCCCGTTGTTCTGGCCAATGCCTTCGCCTCTATCCATTTCGAAAAATAATCGATAGCTACAAGTAAATACTTACATTGTCCTTGTGCTTGTGGAAGAGGTCCCACCAAGTCGATGCCCCACTGCGCGAAGGGCCAAGCGCTCTTGATGGATGTCAGGTTAGCAGCCGGAGCCACGATACTCGGGGCGTACCTCTGGCACGCGTCGCATGATCGGACCAACGCCGTTGCTTCTTTGTTCATCGTGGGCCAATAGTAGCCTAAGTTCAACACCTTCCTCAAAATGGATCGGGCCCCTTCGTGACAAGCCGCGATTCCCTCATGCATTTCCTTCAGGATTCGGTTGGTGTCGGGTTCTGCTACACACTTCAGGTACGGAGTCGAGAACCAGCCCTTCTTGTACAGCTGATTGTCCAGCATCACATAATTAGACACGATCCGACATATCCTGTCTGCTGCTACCTTATCCTCGGGGACTGCCCCCGTAGTCAGATACGTGACTATTGGGGTCATCCAAGTGGGCTCCTCCTCCGATTTTGCTTCAACGGTGCACACCTGCGTGGGGTCGATGTTTGACAAGATCACCTTCTCCAGGAAGTGCACCTTCCAATTTTCTTCTAAGGGTGCCCCCAGGGCAAATTTGCTCAAGGAGTCTGCCTCTACGTTCTCCTCTCTCGGAATAGCCTCGATATCGAAGCTTTTGAAGCTTTCTCTCAGGGTTTGTACCTCTCGCAGATACTTCTTCATTATCGGGCCCCTTGCTTCGTATCGCCCTTGAACTTGGTTCACGATTAACGTTGCGTCGCACTTCACTCTCAAGTGATCGATTCCAGTGCCTTTAGCAATTTTTAGGCCCGTGATAAGAGCTTCATACTCCGCTTCGTTGTTTGTGGCCTTGAATGTTAAAGCCAAGGCGTATCGGAGAGGTTCACCTTCACCTGGTGGTATCAGCAAAAAGCCCGCTCCTGACCCGTCTGAACTCGCGGAGCCGTCCATGTACATCTCCCAGGTATTCTCTTTGTTTGGCTGTTCTGATTGCTCTGCCCTCTCTGGTTGTTCTTCTGTCGGGACCTCCATGGTTGCCCCCTCTACAGGGCCCGTTTCTTCTAGATCGGGGGCTGTAGACTCTGCTATAAAGTCCGCCAATGCCTGGCCCTTGATGGCCGTTCTTGGAGCAAAGTGTATTCGAAACTCACTGAGCTCTACCGCCCACTTCACCAATCTCCCCGACGCATCCGGTCGGTTCAGAAAATGCTTCAAAGGCTGGTTCGTTAGCACAGTGATCTCGTGTGCGTGGAAATATGGCCTTAGCTTTCGAGCAGTAATTATCAACGCAAAGAGGTACTTCTCAACGGCGGGATAGTTCAATTCAGATTTGGCAAATGCCTTGCTTACATAATAGACGGGGACTTGATTACCCTCGACAACCTTTACTAACACAGAGCTAATGGCAAATTCAGAAACAGCCAAATAAAGGAAGAGCGGCTCGCCTGGAACCGGTTTTGCTAGCGGCGGGAGTGTGCGAAGGTGCTGCTTTAGTGCTTGGAACGCCTCTTCGCATTTGGCGGTCCATTCGAATTTTTTGTTGGCCCTCAAGACTTCAAAAAACAGCATTGATCGGTCGCTGGCTTTGGACAAGAAGCGATTCATTGCAGCTAGTCGGCCATTCAACACTTGCACCTCCCGATGGTTTATCGGAGACTGCATCTCCTCGATTGCCCTCAGCTTCTCAGGATTCACTTCAATTCCTCTTTGGCTCACCATGAAGCCCAAAAACTTCCCTGAGTGGACTCCGAAGGCGCATTTCGTCGGGTTCAAGCGAACTTGATGGAGCCTCATCCGCTCAAACGCCATGGTAAGGTTGTGCACGTGATCCTCGGCTTGTCGGGACTTCACCAGCATATCATCCACGTAAGCTTCCATGGTTTCTCCCAGCATATCTCCAAACAGCTTATTCACCATCCGCTGGTAGGTTGCCCCGGCATTGATCAACCCGAAAGGCATGACATCGTAGTGATAGATGTCACTGTCTGCGTAGAACGCGGTGTGGGGAGCGTCTTCCTTGGCCATCTTGATCTGGTTGTAGCCTGAATATGCATCCATGAAACTTAACAGCTCATGTCCCGATGTGGCATCCACCAGCTGGTCGATCCTCGGGAGTGGATAGCAATCCTTTGGACAAGCCTTGTTCAGGTCGCGGAAGTCCACGCACATTCGCCACTTCCCGTTAGTCTTCTTCACCAGTACTGGGTTGGCAACCCAAGTCTGGAATCGGAGCTCCTTAATGAACCCAGCATCGAGCAACCTGCCCACCTCCTGCTGGATCGCGATCTTCTTATCCGTGCCCATCGGACGCCTTTTCTGTGTGATAGGCTTGATCGCGGGGTCTATCTTCAGCTCGTGCACGATTACGTCGGGGCTGATTCCTGGCATATCGCTGGGGGACCAGGCAAACAGCTCTTTGAACTCTTTCAGCAATTCCACCAATTTTTGGGTTGTCTCTTCAGTTAGAGCAGACCCGATTTTCACCTTCCTCTGGGGTCCGTCGATCTCGACTTCTTTCAGATCTTCTACGGGGGCAGGACGCCCAAACTCTTCTCTGGGATCTGTGTCTGTCTGGAGGACAGTCATGGCCTCTCGCCTCCTCCTCCGGGTGGCATTAACATAGCATTTTCGGGAAGCCACCTGGTCGCCCTTGACCTCTCCGACCCCGTGGTCAGTCGGGAACTTCATCTTCTGGTGCACAGTCGAGGCAACCGCCATCAGGGGATTGATGGTGGTTCTCCCGATAATTGCATTGTAGGTCCCTGCGGAATCAACCACGACAAACTCCACGTTCCTCCTTTCTGATTTCCACCCGCTACCAAACTCCACTGGTAAGGTGATGACTCCTAGCGGGTAGGAGGTTGAGCCAGAGAACCCGGCCATCGGGAAGTTTGCCTCCTTTAGATCTTTCTTTGTCTTCCCCATAGCTTCCAGCGCGTCCATGAATAGAATGTCGGAGGAGCTCCCTCCGTCAATTAGAATTCTCTTCATCTCGAACCCGTCTACGTCCAAAGTTACTACTAAGGCATCGTCGTGCGGGGTCTCCACGCCTATGAGGTCTTCCGACGAGAAGGAGATTACCATCTCTTCTTTCAAGGTCCAAGATCGAGACCTCTTACCCAGCACCACCGCCGTAGGGATCCTAGAGGCGTAAACCTCTCGAGCGGATGAGGTATCACCTCCAGCAGCAAATCCTCCATGAATCACGTTGATGATTCGTCTTTCTTTGCGAACACCGGATGACTCTGGATCAGTTCTCTTCTTCTTCGGGGACCGATCGCGGGATCGGGAACGGGACCGCGATCGGGACCGAGAGCGGGACCTGCATCGTTTGTCCCCAACGAACTCCTTGAGCTTTCCCTTCTGGATTAGCTTTTCAATCTCCTTCTTCAGCTCCCGACAATGATTGGTGTCGTGACCATTTGCGCGGTGAAACCGACAATAGCGATCTGTGCGGGACCCCAGGAATTCTCCATCTTTCTTCGGGGGGGTACCTGGAGATACCTTGTCGTTCCATGACTGTTAGCACTTCCGCCATGGAGCAGTTGAGAGGAATGTCAAAATCCTCCCGCTTGTCTTTTCTTGAAGAACGTCTGTCGTCCTTCCGATCCGGACGTCCTCGATTCTTACCACTGTCGGGTTTACCTTTTGACTTACGATCGTCGAAGGGTTTACTTGACTGTTTCCCTTTGTTCGACTTTGGGGGCTCCAGTTCTCCCGCGGCTATTTTTGACTCCTGGACATCGATCTGCCGCTTCACCCTCTTCTGCAAAGCCTCCATATTCCACACAGCCTTCTCAGCCACGTTGTGCATCAAGTCGGGGCCATAGGGGGCTGTCAGGTTCCGAATAAAGGTGCGGATGGTCTCGCCCTCCGAGATTTCCTCGTCTATCTCTGCTACGCTGGCGGTGTATCGCTGGTAATAGTGTGCCAGCGACTCGTCGGGCCTCTGCACCACCTGGGTTAGGGACCTCACGCTCTTCAACAAACGTCTGCGGCCCTGGTATTGTCGAATGAAGCGGTCGTGCATATCCGCCCAACAGGTAATGCAGCCTGGGGGCAGGCTAAAGAACCAGGTCAGGGCTCTTTCTCCAAGGGTGTTTGGGAATAGTGTACACACTATATCTTCATTCGGGGCTCTACCCAGACACGCCATAAGATGCTTCTGGACATGACGGACTGGATCTCCTTCGCCATCATATTCCTTAATCTCGGGGATACCCAGCCCAGGCGGGGCGAGGGTGTCTATTAGTCGGGGAACGAAGGGATGAGTAGATCGATCCCTCAGCTCCGACACCAGCGGCTTCTGTTCTCCCATACAGATGTTCACGATCTTTACCACCTGGTCGGGAGTGATGGGACCATTCAGGGGAATGGTCCTGTGTTGTACTGGTCCTGGCCCGTCAACCACAAACCTTTTCGGCTGACTAGTTGTCCTACCTCTGTCTTGGCCTTGGGGCGGGGCTTCCTGCGCGTTCCGACCCTCTGTTGGTAGGGTTGCTTCCTCCAGCGGGGGCATCTCCTCCTGCCTCCTCGCAGCCTCTCTTCGGTCTAAGAGAGCCTTTACAGCCGCCAGAAACATGGGCATGGCCTCTGCCACGGCCCTCGTCAAATCTGCAGCCGGGGGAGCCTCCTGCCCCCTGTTATCCTGGTGTTGAGGGGCAACATCTTCGGGATGCGATCCATTGTGCCCCCCTGTCTGGGAGAGCTCAGCCGGGGGATGGTTCTGGTTTTCCCCTTGTTCTGGTACTGAATTCAGGTTCGTTGCAGCGGGGTGACGGGAACCACCGGATTGTCCTCTTCTGTTCTTGTCAGCCGCCATCGATCGAGTAGAAGGCATATCAGCTTTTTGTTTGATTCCCACAGACGGCGCCAATGTTGGATCACGGTGGAACTCCGGTACGGATCTTGACGGCAATCCTAGCTCCTTTGCTCCACGCAATCCTGCAAGAGGGGATAGACCGGGCGGTGACCCAGAATCCCTCTCCGATGCTTAAATGAGTACTTCGTCTGACTGGCAAGTAACAGATATCAAAGTGTATTCAACTCAACGTAAGTCTTTCTGAGGTGATCTCTTGCCCTTTTATAGGCAAAGAGATGCCTCAGGTACCTGATGAACCGTTAGGGGTGGTTAGCCTGTATCCCGCATATCTCGGACGTGATCTCGTGTATCTTAGCCGTGCCCCGCGTATCTCGGCCACGCTCCGTGTATCTTAACCACGTTCCGCGTATCTCGGCCACGCCCCGCACATCTTGGCTTTATCCTCTGATAACGAGTCCCGAATCCCGTCGGGGACTCCAGAGTTGTCTTGTTGTGTCACCGCTCGGGGCCCCTCGTCATCGTGACAGGGCCTATCATTCTCAGGGATTCATCATCGGGGCCTACTTAAAGGCTTCTCATCGAGAGCTTCTAGCTCAACTGTCGGGACCGACTCTGTCGGGACCTTATTTCGTCGGGACTCCCTTCGTCGGGACCCTTCTCCAAAGTCATCTTGACCTTTACTCTGGGCCTGGTGGGCCTGTTTGCCGTTTTCTCGCCGTTAAAGGGCCTGACGGCTGTAGTCGGACCCATCAAATGTGACGGAATTTGGTCACGTACTTGTCATGTAACCCAATAAAAAAATAAATCTCAATACTGCCTTTCCTTATTTGTTATGCTTGTCACGTGCCGGCTGGAAAAGTCTAAAATGCCCCTAGTGAGAAAAAAAAACATTGTCTCTTCTTCTTCTCCTCTACTGTTTGTCTGAGGTTTCAGGTTGTTCTCCTCTCTTGCCTAAGTCGCCAGCCAGCTGCTGCTCCTGAGTCCCGAGTCGTCCGACACCTGTTGCTCCGCTCGCCGCCGACGAACCCGCCAGTCGCTGCTCGCTCCAGTCCGACACCACTCCCCGATTAACTCCGCTCAGTTGCATTTCGGGTTCGCTCATGTGTCCATTTGCTCGCCGGAGGTCGCCAAAATCAGTCACAGCAAGGTTGCTGGACATTCGTCGGAGTAGCTGCTCCAAATCTGAAACACTAATTTCGGAATTTGGTGCAATTACCCAAGTAATTGATACTATTTCATTTAATTATGAACTTTTTAAGTTTCTAATTGTTGATCGGAAGATTCCACGGCTGTCAATTTAAGGTCATAGAAGATTTCTTGTAAACACTCGATTTTGACTCGGACGTAACGACGTTAAACATAATACGTCAATTCTGGACGCATCAAGCCACGAAGTCTCCAAGAAATGCTTAAGTGCATATTAGGAAATTATTATAAATATATTTTAAAATATTTTGAATATATTTAATATTTTCGGTACATTTAAAATATATATATATATAATAATTTAAAAATATTGCTTAAGTCCCTTCTTGCTCGGATAACCCAAGCAAGGGTCCCTTGCTTGGGTGCCCCCGGGTGGTTTTTCCAACCGGGGTCTTCCCGAGTGGGCTTTGCCACTTGGGATATTTTCTGGGCCCGTGTGATGGGTCCCGGGTGTCCGTGTCCTAAGTTTCGAGTTATATCCGGTTCCGGCCCACTTCTCGGGCCCAATTAGTGATAGCTTGGGCGTATATCCACCACCAGCATGGATCCATTTCAGCCTCTGCAAAGGAACTAGGTTTCACATGTGTAAACACTCGATTTTGACCCGGACGTAACGACGTTACACATGATACGTCAATTCCGGACGCGTCAAGCCACAAAGTCTCCAAAAATGCTCAAGGGCACATTAGGGAAATTATTATAAAATATATTTTAAATTATTTCGAATTTATTTAATATTTTCGGAATATTTAAAATATATATATAATAATTATTTTTTTTTATTTTAGAAAATTATCTGTAAGATATTTATCACCAGATATTATTTTTTATTCAAAAAAATAATTATCTGTAAAGATAAATATCCTTAGGAATATTCTCTAGAATAATTATCTGTTACCATTTTTTATTTAAATTTTATCTGTAATCTAGACTAGGTTTTTAGTATAAATAGGGGTCTAGGTTACATTGTAAAACACAAACAGAAAAACACCAAAAACATCAATAATACATTATTTCTTAGGGGCTGCGCGATTTATGTCCTCTAATGCCCAGAATATATATATATATATATATATATATATATATATATATATATATTTTTTTTTTTTTTTTTTAATTTGCTGTTCGTTTTCTTGGCTGCCCTCCATCCTCACCGGAGCTCCTGCCAGCCCCTCGCTGTCACCGTGCCGCCCTATCGCCTGATGGGCCCCGGCGAAGGCCGTTAGGCCCCTTAACAATTAACAAACGGCGACTAGGCCCGTTGGGCTAGAAGCTGGGCTGTTAGAAGACTAAGGGCTCCGACAGAAGGAGGCCCCGACATCGAAAGACCCCGAGCAAGTATGGCTCCGACAGGGGAAGGCACAGAAAATATCGGACCTGGACGTAGTCGGTCCCGATATGAGAGTTGGCACCACTCCCCGAAACCGAATCCTTAACGACTTAACTCGGGAGCCCCCGATAACGATCGGGGCTCACCAGTAAGAGCACAATCCCGGAAATCTCGCCATGGTCACAGTAGTGATATAATGGGCGAGATATGTGGGATACGAATAACTATACGAGATACAGGGCAAGATACGTGGCGAGATACGTGGGATAGTGGATAACGATCCAGCCGCCTAACCAGGTAACTGGGATGGCCTTTCCTCTATAAAAGGAGGGAAGTTGTCCCAGATTAGGGTTACGTTTTACACACATATTGCTTGCTTGTTCTATCAGCCACCGTACTTACGTTAAGCATCGGAGAGGGATTCTGGGCCACTGCCCTCTATCCCCTTCTGCAGGATTGCGAGGAGCTAAGGAATCCGTCACCGTTACCGGAGTTCCGCCGTGATCCAACATTGGCGCCGTCTGTGGGAAACGCAACAAAAAGCCAAAAGTAAGTTCGCTTTCCTCTGATTCCATATATCATGGCTGGCAACAGACCACAGCGTTCAGGCAAGCAGGTGCCGGCTGCTAGCAATCCCCCCGAAGATGCTGCCCAGCCTCAGGACCTGAGAGATGAGGGTGATAGCACTCGTCGGAACGAAGCACCTCCCTCGAATCCGGAACTAGCCAGGGTAGTGGCAGAGGCCATGCCCCTATTCATGGAGGCCATGGAGGCCCTCCTAGACCGAAGAGAAGCTGCTAGAAGGCAGGCTGACTTACCACCACTCCCTCCGCGGCGAGACATTCCAAGAAGGCAGGGGGATGACAACTTACCTCCACCTCCTCCGTTAAGGGAGCAGCCCCTTCCCCCCAATCCAGCGCCGGCGGAGAATTTTGTGGTCGATGGACCAGGACCAGTACAGCAAAGAACAATCCCACTGAATGGTCCCCTCACCCCCGACCAGGTAGTGAAGATTGTTGGTATTTGTATGGGAGACCAAAAACCCATGATGTCAGAGTTGGGGAGTCAGGAAACCCATCCTTTCGTTCCCAGGTTGGTCCACACCCTGGCCCCACCAGGCTTGGGTATCCCGAAAATAGATGAATATGACGGAGTTGCGGACCCGGTCCGCCACGTGCAGAAGCACCTGACAGCTTGCATGGGCAGGACCCCTGACGAAGACGTTATCTGTGCATTGTTCCCGAGTACCTTGGGAGAAAAGGCGATGACATGGTTCTACAGTCTGCCCACTGGATGTATAACCTGTTGGAAGGACATGCACCAGCGATTCATCGCTCAGTACCAGGGGCGTCGACGATTACTGAAGAGTGTTCGGACCCTACACGAGGTGGTCCAGAAGCCTGATGAGTCGTTAGCTCAGTACTACCAGCGTTACACGGCTAACATGACCGAGCTGGACGAGGAGATATCAGAGGGCGAGGCCATCCGTATCTTCATAAATAACCTCAGCCCTCCCTATGGCTCCGACTTACTCCACAGCGTCGCGGCCAAAAGCGTCTGGAACATGGAAGCGCTTCAGGCGAGGGTAAAGCAGCAGATCGACGTCCAAGAATCGAAGATTGCTGCCGGAGAGCTGGCTCCTCCTAAGGGGCGCGAAGGAAAGCGGTTTTCCAAATCATCGGATAACCGACACAAAAAAGATAGCTCCGAAGGCAGCCGAAGTCGTGGACGCTCTGATCGGAGGGAGGATAGGCGTCCGAACCGGAGGGATGGTCAGAAGGAGGAGTTTACTCCTCTCAACAGACCCTTAAAAGAAGTCCTGGCGGTAATGGAGAAACAAGGCCTGGCTCGTTTCCCCAAGAAGAAAGAAGGAGAAAAGTTGGGCTCTCGCACCGACCGATACTGTCGATTCCATCGGGCCCCCGGACACGACACCGACCAGTGTCGGGAGCTGAAGAAGGAAATAGAGAAGCTTATCCAGAGGGGAAAGCTAAAGGAGTTCGTGGAAGACTCACGCTGCAAGCCCCGTTCTCGGTCCCGGTCAAGGTCCAAGTCTCGATCGAGGTCCCCAAGAAAAAGGAGGTCTTCTGCCACAGAGCCTCCAGAAGGTCCCTCAGGGTCCCGACAGAAGAGGATTATTAACGTGATCCATGGAGGGTTCGCTGCGGGAGGTGACACGTCGGCCTCTCGGGAGCGTTATGCCAATCAAGTGCCAGTCGCGGTGGTTTTGGGAAAAAGATCACGGTCGTGGACTCCGAAGGAAGAGATGGAGATCACCTTCTCGGCGAAGGATCTGGAGGGAGTAGAGGCCCCACACGAAGATGCCCTAGTAGTAACGCTGGATGTAGGAGGATTTGAAGTGAAGAGGATCCTCATTGATGGAGGGAGCTCCTCCGACATCCTCTTTTCCGACGCCCTGGAGCAGATGGGAAAGAAGAAGAAAGATTTGCGGGAGGTTAACTTCCCGATGGTGGGATTTTGTGGAACAACCTCTTATCCGCTAGGGGTTATCACACTACCCGTGTGGTTTGGCAGTGGCTGGAAAATGGAGAAGCGAGATGTGGAGTTCGTGGTGGTCGAATCCACAGGAACGTACAACGCAATCATTGGAAGAACCACCATCAACCCTCTAATGGCGGTAGCCTCGACCGTCCACCAAAAACTGAAGTTCCCGACTGAGAATGGGGTAGGCGAGGTGAGAGGCGACCAGGTGGCGTCGAGACGGTGCTATGTCAACGCCACCAGGAGATCAAGGAAGGAGGCCATGTCAGTACTCCAGACAGACACTGACCCTCGAGAGGAGTTTGGGCGTCCCGCACCCATGGAGGACCTAAAGGAAGTCGAGATAGATGGGCCCGAGAGGAAGGTGAAAATCGGATCAGCCTTATCCGACGAAAGGGCCCAAAAGTTGATCGCGCTCTTGCAAGAATTTAAGGAGCTGTTTGCCTGGTCCCCAAGCGATATGCCAGGAATCAGCCGGGATGTGATCGAGCACGAACTGAATATTGACCCAGCGATCAAGCCAATAGCGCAGAAGAGGCGTCCGATGGGGGCAGACAAGAGGATTGCAATCCAACAGGAGGTGGGCAGGCTGCTCGACGCTGGATTCATTAGGGAGATCCGATTCCAGACTTGGGTTGCCAACCCAGTGTTGGTAAGGAAAAACAACGGGAAATGGAGGATGTGTGTCGACTTCCGCGATCTAAACAAGGCCTGTCCGAAGGACTGTTATCCGCTCCCGCGGATCGATCAACTAGTGGATGCTACATCGGGGCATGAGTTGCTGAGCTTTATGGATGCTTACTCTGGTTATAACCAGATAAAAATGGCGAAGAAGGATGCCCGACACACTGCCTTCTACGCAGACAGCGAAGTCTTCCAGTACGATGTCATGCCTTTTGGCCTGATAAACGCGGGGGCGACCTATCAGAGAATGGTGAACAAGTTATTCGGAGATATGATCGGAGATACCATGGAAGCCTATGTAGACGACATGTTGGTGAAATCTCGGCAAGCATCGGATCATGTCGATAATTTGGCTATGGCCTTCGAGAGGATGAAGCTCCACCAGGTCCGACTGAATCCAGCTAAATGCGCTTTCGGAGTCCATTCCGGGAAGTTCTTAGGCTTCATGGTGAGCCAGAGGGGAATCGAGGTGAATCCCGAGAAGCTGAGGGCGATAGAAGAGATGCAGTCCCCGACCAACCATAGGGAGGTGCAAGTGTTGAACGGTCGACTGGCTTCCATAAATCGCTTCTTATCCAAGGCCAGTGACCGATCGATGCCATTTTTCAAGGTATTAAGGGCCAACCGACAGTTCGAATGGACTACTGAATGTGAGAAGGCGTTCCAGACGCTCAAACAACATCTCCGTGACCTCCCGCCACTGGCGAAGCCAGCTCCAGGCGAGCCACTCTATCTTTATTTGGCCATTTCTGCATTTGCAATAAGCTCTGTTCTAGTTAAAGCTGTCAAAAGCAATCAGATTCCTGTCTATTATGTAAGCAAGGCGTTTGCCAAGAGTGAAATGAATTATCCTCCGATTGAGAAGTATCTCTTTGCGTTGATTATTACTGCTCGAAAGTTACGGCCCTACTTCCATGCGCATGAAATTACGGTGTTGACTGATCAGCCATTGAAACACTTCTTGAACCGACCCGACGCGTCGGGGAGACTAGTAAAATGGGCCGTGGAACTTAGCGAGTTTCGCATTCATTTCGCTCCGAGAACAGCTATCAAAGGGCAGGCATTGGCCGACTTTATAGTTGAATCTACTATTCCCGATCCTGAAGCAACGGAAACAGTAGAGGGGGCAACCACTGGGAAGACTGACGAGGTCCCGATAGAAAGACAGCTAGAACAGCCAAATAAGAAGAACACCTGGGAATTGTACACAGATGGCTCCTCAAGCTCAGACGGATCGGGTGCGGGGTTCGTATTAATTCCACCAGGTGGGGCGGAGCCACTTCGATATGCATTGGCCCTGACATTTAAAGCCACCAATAACGAAGCAGAATATGAAGCTCTTATAACAGGACTGAAAATCGCCAGGGGGACTGGAATCGAGCATCTGAGAGTGAAGTGTGATGCAAGCCTGATTGTAAACCAGATTCGGGGGCAGTATGGAGCAAAGAATCCAATCATGAAGAAATATTTGCAGGAGGCTCAAACATTAAAGGAGAGCTTCAAAAGTTTCGATATAGAGGCAATCCCAAGAGAAAAGAATGTGGAGGCCGACGCCTTGAGCAAATTTGCCTTGGGGGCACCTTTGGAGGAGACTCGGAGGGTGCACTTCTTGGAGAAGGTAATTCTGTCGACGACCGATCCATCGGAGGTATGCACTATCGGGACGGGGTCAGAGGAGGAGCCCACGTGGATGACCCCGATAATTGGGTACCTAACTACGGGGGCACTGCCTGAAGATAAAGTGGCAGCGGAACGACTGCGACGAATGTCAATTAACTACGCGATGGTGGATAACCAGTTGTACAAGAAGGGTTTGCTTTCGACACCTTTCCTGAAATGCGTAGCAGAACCCGATACGACCCGAATTCTGAGAGAATTGCATGAAGGAGTCGCAGCCTGTCACGAGGGCGCCCGATCCATCCTGAGAAAGGCGTTGAACTTGGGGTATTATTGGCCTACGATGAATAAGGAGGCAACGGCGCTTGTCCGATCCTGTGACGCGTGTCAGAGATACGCTTCGAACATCACAGCCCCCGCAGCTGATTTGATGCCCATTGGGAGTGCTTGGCCCTTCGCACAGTGGGGCATTGACCTGGTGGGACCCCTTCCGAAAGCAAAAAGCCAGTGCACACATCTGCTGGTTGCGATTGATTACTTCTCGAAGTGGATCGAGGCTAAGCCCTTAGCCAAGACAACAGCGGGACATATCATTAAGTTCCTCCAGACCCGAATTTTGTCAAGGTATGGAGTGCCGAAGGTGATCATCAGTGACAACGGTCCTCCGTTTAATGGGGCCCAGTTGGAGAGGTTCCTAAACGAGTTCAATATCGAGCATCGGACAGCATCCGTGCGTCACGCCCAGACCAATGGGCAGGTGGAGGCTGCCAACAAAATCGTGATGGAGGGCTTGAAGAAGAGGGTCTACGCTTTGGACGGAAAATGGCTAGACGAGCTGGAAAACGTGTTGTGGGCGGTCCGAACGACACCCAAACGATCGACAGGTGAAACCCCGTTTGCACTTGTTTATGGGACGGAAGCAGTCGCTCCTGTGGAAATCGCCGTGGCGTCCCATCGAACCAGATGCTATGAGCCCTCGACGAGTCCAGGAAAAGCCAAGATAGGACCTTTGACGAACGACGAAACCAGGCGCCTGGAGTTATCCTTGCTAGAGGAAAAACGGCTAGAGGCCGACATAACGCAAGCTCGGATGCGTCTGGCGACGGCCAGGTACTATAACCGGAAGGTCAGGTCGCGACAGTTCTATCCGGGGGAGCTAGTCCTACGACGGAACGAGTTCACCCTCCAAGATCGGATCAACAAGCTGTCTCCGAAATGGGAAGGGCCTTACAAGATCGTGGGCATGCCAGCCTCAAATGCCTACAAGCTAGAAGACCTCGACGGTAGAGTGTTACGAAACACCTTTAGTGGTGAACATCTTAAAAAATGTCACGCTTGACAAATAAGTCGTCCGAAGTGGCGCAACGATGTAATTAAGTCGCCCTGAGTGGTGCACGCCATGTTAAAGACATCAATCAATAAAGAGGTTACTTCTGATCAAAGTATTCCGAAAATCCTTAAGTTTTTAAGGTTCGATTAAAAAGCGTCATTGGACGTCCGAAAATCCTTAAGTTTTTAAGGTTCGATTAAAAAAGCGTCATTGGACGTCCAAAAATCCTTAAGTTTTTAAGGTTCGATTAAAAAGCGTCATTGGACGTCCAAAAATCCTTAAGTTTTTAAGGTTCGATTAAAAAGCGTCATTGGACGTCCGAAAATCCTTAAGTTTTTAAGGTTCGATTAAAAAGCGTCATTGGACGTCCGAAAATCCTTAAGTTTTTAAGGTTCGATTAAAAAGCGTCATTGGACGTCCAAAAATCCTTAAGTTTTTAGGGTTCAAGTAAAAGCGTCATCGGACGGCCGAAAAATCCTCAAGTTCTTAAGACTCGATTCTAAAGCGTCATAGGACGACGAAAAGCTTTAGGGTCCGACGGAAGAATTACGAGAAGCATGACCGAAAACGAAAACATTCGAAAAAGGCTCGAAGGCCCAGAAGGTTCGATACAAAAAAGATAATAAAAGAAGAAATACAAGGACTAAAGATCTTAAACTCCAGGGGCTGAATCTTCGGAAGGCTTTGGAGGGGCAGACTCATCAGCATCGTCGGAGGAGCTTTCGGAGGGGAGGTTGAGGTACGTCTCTGCGGCTGGGCCGAGAGTCTTGGACTTCTTCAAGTCAATGGAGTCCCCATAAGTCTCATGAAGCTCTTCAACAATGTCGAGGATGGCGTTCTGCAAGTCCTCTTGGCAATGTTTCGCCGCATCCTCCTTGAAGTCCTCCGAGCTTCGGTACTCCTCGCGGCCTTGGACCTTCGCGTTTGTTAATTGGGCGGAGTGATCCGCCCTTGCTTCTTCTAGCTCCGCGATGGCCCTCTGCTTCTCGAGCTTCAGCCGCTCCGCAGTTTCCTGCAATGCTGCCTTCTCGAAAGCAAACTGGCCCCGATCCGCCATGGCCGCCTGCTGCTCCCTCTTGAGCGAGCTCTCAAGACTTAAGATCTGCCGCTGATGGGACTGGGCCTCTTGGGTAAGCTTGGCTCGGAGCTCCTCGACCTGCTGCCTAAATTCTTCGGCCCGCGCCTCAGCTCGCTTCTCGCCCTCCTCCCTTCGGAGCCTTGACGCCTCGGAGGCAGCTAGGTCCTCCTGGAGCTTGGTCAGGCTCTCAAGGTTGGAGTGGGCCCGCTCCCGCTCCAAAGCCTCTCGCAACGACAGGATGTAGCCGAAGCAACGATCCTGGTCCGCGATTTCCTGAAAAGAAAAATGAAGCTTAGCATTCAAAAATCGGAAAGCCCACAGATGAACAAAAGAAAAGATTCACTTACCTCTACCCGACGAACAGCCATCGCCCGAATGTCCGCCTCGATGTCCTCCCCTTCCAGAGAGAGGGGACGCCTCAGAGAGGGTGGGACCGAACCCGACACTAGGTGCAAGGCTAGGTTCTTCTCTTGGCACCCCCGATATAGAGGGACTCCCTGGAGGGACTCCACCGGTCTCCAAGGCTCGGAGCCCTGGTCCGAAGAGAAGGCCCGATAGTAGTCCCCGTCCAAAGGGAACGGGGGTACTACCAGGCGAGGCTCTTCAGCCTCCTCACTCACCCGAGCTTCGGGGGTTGCACCCCTAGCTGGCGAAGATGGTGGTGGCGAAGATGGCGGGGCGGAAGACGACGCTGGCGTGGTAGGGAGTGGAGAAGCCTTCCCACCAGATGACTTCACGGGAGTCAGCCTCGACTTCCCTCGGAGGGTGAGACCTTCCTCCTCAGCTCGGTCATCAGAAGGGGAGTCTTCCAGGCTGGTCACCCGACCAAACTCCCCCCGAGCTTCCGTCGGGGTATCTTCTACCACCGGCTCCACTGCAGGCGCGGAGTCTGAGGCAGGCGTACCAGGGGCGACGTCCGCAGGACCTGCAGCGGGGCGAATAAATCGAGGGATTAGTGTGATATCGGTATGCCAGATTAGACGACGCTCCATATATCTCTCCTTGCCGAAAAAATCATAATAGCCCGCTTCGAGGACATGCGGAGTCTCCCCTCGAAGGATATTTTTAACATCCCTAACTCGTCCTTCCATATCGGAGGCCTGAAGATCCTGAGGTACTAACTCCCTATATCTCTTTATAGCACGAAAAACTGCCTTACCTTCTTTTTCGGAGCGAACGCCGAAGGCAGTCCTGACCACGTCTGCATTAGTCCGCCCCTCGGAGGCGGGGGCAGACCTGGGAGCCTCCGAGGTCCTCGCCCTCTTCTTGGACGGCCCCGACGGGGCAGAAATCTTCCGGTGGGAAGACTTCTTCTTACGCTTCAGAGAGTGGGAGGCATCGGTGTCCTCCTGAAATAGACGGGCAGTCAGCGATGTTCGAGGAGCTGTAAGCAGTGAAAAAGAAACAATTAGAAAATTACCCAGAGTATTACATTGGAAACACCGTCGCGAACTTTTCCTCCGGAAGTAGGGTCGATCAGCATAACCCCAACTTTGAGCCGCTGCCGGTCGGTGACAGAGGTGGCTTCAAAGGGTTGGTAACCCTTCTCCCAGCGGCGAGCCTGGATAAGCATCAGGGCTCTCTTGGTCTGTTCCGACCACGAACGAAAAGGCACGGGGGGATCAGCCTCCACGACAGTCTTCGGCCACTCGATGGGACCAGGCTGGATGAAGAAATACTGCCCCTTCCAGTTAGCATTATCATTCCCCCTGTCGGAGATGATGGCCCGTTCCTTGCAGGGCTTCCAGGACGTCTTCCTATCCCAGCCTAGCTCCCTATACTGCTCCTCGGTCCCCTCGGGCTGGCGGGGGGTGAAGGAGCAAATCCCGTCCTTGTTGCAGGTCATCTTGTAGAGAACCCGCCAAAGCTCCAGGGAATAGCTCCAATCTTCCCCATTGATATCACACCACACTTGGAAAGCAATCCATGTGCGGATTGCGTGTGGGGAGAAGGTCGTAGGATACGTCTTGTAATGATTGCACAACTCCACCCAACTCGGGCAGAAGGGCAGTCGAATTCCTGCACTGATCTGCCCTGGGGAGATGAATACCTCATCTCCTTTGGGGAGGGTAATCTCAGGCTCACGAGAATCGAATTTGTCGTAGGGGTAGCGAGCCCCGAAGGAGGATTCAAAAATACCACACTCTCTAAGGGCCCTATCAAAGCTAATAGGTGCGAGGGTGTTCTTGAGGTACTTGAAGACGAAGGGTTGGCCAACAGTAGCAGATCCCTTGGCTGAAAATCGTCGAAGGAAGGAAAGAAGGACGAAATTGAAACCTAAAGGAAAACAAAGACGAAAAGGAAAGGAACAATAAGAAGAAGAATCTTACCAGACATAGTGACTGAGTCCTGATTGAAGAAGCTTGAAGAGCCTGAGACACTGGTAAAAACCTGAATCGCCGATGAAAACTTGAAATTTGGAGAATCAGAGCTCTAGGATCGCAGAAAAGGAGAGGTAAAAGAAAGGTGAAACAGTGCCTAGGGTTAGGGCTTTATAAGAAACAAAAAGGAGCTGAAGAGGCGGGCAATCAAAGCCGCGGGACTCGAAACGACTCAATCATGACCATCCAAGGAAAAACGTGCGAATTCAGAAAATGGGAAAGGTTTTAATCTGAACCGTCAGGACGCATGGGACGAATAAGACAAGAGACAATGACGTATTGGGACGGTTGAAAAGTGCTTTTTCAGCAGATAAGCATGCAGAACCCGAAACGTTCCTTCATCTCTCATCAGCATTAAATGCGGGTCTGATCAAAAATCCTTTCGAATACAAACAAGATCCCAGAAGATCTCGAGAAGATCAAGGCAATGGCCTCCGACATTCCACGCCAAGACCCCCGATAAAGATACGAAGGAGTCCGAGGTTGGAAGACGCGACGCACTATAAGTCCCTCACGTCTTGGGGGCAGATGATGGGCCCCGGCGAAGGCCGTTAGGCCCCTTAACAATTAACAAACGGCGACTAGGCCCGTTGGGCTAGAAGCTGGGCTCTTAGAAGACTAAGGGCTCCGACAGAAGGAGGCCCCGACATCGAAAGACCCCGAGCAAGTATGGCTCCGACAGGGGAAGGCACAGAAAATATCGGACCTGGACGTAGTCGGTCCCGATATGAGAGTTGGCACCACTCCCCGAAACCGAATCCTTAACGACTTAACTCGGGAGCCCCCGATAACGATCGGGGCTCACCAGTAAGAGCACAATCCCGGAAATCTCGCCATGGTCACAGTAGTGATATAATGGGCGAGATATGTGGGATACGAATAACTATACGAGATACAGGGCAAGATACGTGGCGAGATACGTGGGATAGTGGATAACGATCCAGCCGCCTAACCAGGTAACTGGGATGGCCTTTCCTCTATAAAAGGAGGGAAGTTGTCCCAGATTAGGGTTACGTTTTACACACATATTGCTTGCTTGTTCTATCAGCCACCGTACTTACGTTAAGCATCGGAGAGGGATTCTGGGCCACTGCCCTCTATCCCCTTCTGCAGGATTGCGAGGAGCTAAGGAATCCGTCACCGTTACCGGAGTTCCGCCGTGATCCAACATCGCCCTGCCCCCCCCCCGCCGGAAACCTAGGAGCTTTGTCGCTGCTAGCCCCGCCAGTCATCGCCGGAAGCCCGCCGGGCCACCGAAGTCGATTGCTGCTGTTTCCTGCGACCACCACTGCTGCTGCTGGTTTCCGTCGCTGCCATGGACTTCCTCTTCCGTGCCATCGTTGTCTTCCGGAGATAGCAACCATCATCCCTTCCATCCAGCCCATGACGCTTGCTACGAGTTCCTCAAGCCCTGACCTTCACCTCGAGATCTGGATCTGAGCCACCCGTTCGACCGGACCTCCGTTCGTCCTCCGATCACCCAAACCGGCTCCAACCAGATGCTCCAGACACCACCGTCTGACCCAACTCCGACTTCATCTCCCTGCTCTAGCGATGCTGCGACCGTCCAACCCGCCTCAGTCACGAACCAGTCGTTTCCAACTCCGACCTGGTTTGATGTCCTCTCTCTCTCTCTCTCTCTCTCTCTCTCTCTCTCTCTCTCTCTCTCTCTCTCTCTCTCTCTCGCCGTGACAGCCCAGCCGACCAGCTCCTCCGCACCGGACCCAACTCCACCAGAGCGCAGTCCCGACCGGTGGCCACGCAGCTCGACACCATGCTCGTCCAGGTCGTCGCCAGCCTCTCCGATTTCCTCTTTTCTGATTCGGTCCATTCATCGCTCACCCTCCGTGTTTCAGCTCGACCGGGACCACCTCACTGCTGCCCCGTATCTCGCAGGACCACCTCTCACTACGTCGCCCCACCACCCCGAAATCCCTATCGCTGCTGCCATTGACCACGATCGCCGTGGCCATCCCTATCGGTGTCGTTCTCCCCTCGCTAGTGAAGGTGAGGAAGACGATGCTGCTGTTTTGTTTTACTAATCATATTGATTGTATAATTTTATTTTATTATTATTATAGATTATTATTATTATATAAGGTTTAATTAAGTAATTCAAATATTATCAGATTAATTTTATCAAGTAAATTTTTGTCTAAAATCATGTATGTAAGCTAGGCTTTGATTTAGGTGTGTTAGTAAAATTTATTTTAATTTAGATTTCATGTAGTTGTAAATTACAATTAGTTTTATAGTCTTGGAATTACTTAATTAAATCTTAGTATTGTTAGATTAATTTGGAATAATAAATTTTCTTAAAATTTGCAAATTAAGTAAATTGAGTACCGAAAGGGCGTGATTAATTCTATGAGTTTTAATTCGTAACAGAACCTCCGAACTCGTATTTCTGATCGTAGATCGATTTAATATCTAGGTGTTTAATTAGTTATCCGCTTAGGTAATTTAAGATTCTAGTTAGCCTAATAATTAACTAGTGGCGACTCTTTTCAAAATTGCACGTTTTTCAAAACGTAAATCGCTTTAGGTCAGATTTTAGGTCTAATAACATGCTTGGAAGGAGTAGTGAGATAACATTTATAAGCAGTAGTGATAGATTCATAACCAATGTAATCAGAGATTAGATTATTAGTGTTGCCAATATTGACAACATAATCATCAAGATGAATAGGAGCCCTTCTTGTTCTGGTAGATCTCCAGAGGGCTTGAGGAGCACTATGCTCAATAGGGATAGATTGTGGAGCATCATATACAAAAATATCATCAATTGCTGAGGGAGGGACATCAAGAATATCACTATCAAATTCCTCAATATCATCGTGAGGTGAATCATGATCACTAGGGACATTAATGGCATCAGAGACAGTTTCAGACTGGGCATAAAAAATCAACAAGGGTGTTTGAATCGCCTTCAGAAAAGAATGGCAGTGTTGATTGTTTTGCACTAGAAAAAGGGAAAATATATTCATAAAATTTCACATCCCTGCTTATAAAGAAAGCTTTTTATTCAAGATTATAAAGCTTGTATCATTTCTTTAAATCAGAATAACCCATAAAAACAGCAGGAATAGACCTAGTAGCAAATTTATCAGACACCACAAAATTCTTTGCATAAGAAAGACATCCAAAGACCCTTAGATGATTTAAATCAGGTGATTTTCCACTCAAAATTTCCAAAAGGGACTTATTTCCCAAAATTTTTGTAGGCATTTTGTTTATCAAATAACAAGCAGTGAGAATACACTCTCCCCAAAAACGATTTGTAATAGAACCTTGAAGTTTCAGAGCCCTTTCAATTTCAAGTAAGTGTCTATGTTTCCTCTCAACTCTTCCATTTTGCTGAGGGGTATGTGAGCAAGAGCTTTGGTGAATAATTCATTTTGAGTTAAAAAAAAAAATCAGTGATATATGTACTAAAGCATTCTCCACCATTGTCACTTCTGAAAATCTTGATGGTTTTGTTAATTTGTATTTGAACCATCTGAACAAAGTACCTTAGTTTCTCAGCCACATTATGTTTAAATTCCATTAGAAAAAACTCAAGTCACTCTGGAAAAATCATCTACATGGGTAAGAAAATACTTTTTGGCATCATATGTGGATGATTTGTAAGGTCCCCATACATCACTATGGACAAGATCAAAAGAAGCACTTGCTCTTGAAGTTGAAATATCAAAAGGTAATCGAGGAAACTTGCTAAGGGACAGATAGTACAATTATGAACTCCAAGATTCTTATACTTAAAAATTTTCAGAGTGTTTAAATGTTGTACGGAATTGACATAGGAATGCCCAAAACGCATGTGCCAAAGATTTACAGACTTATTGTCACTAATGGTACTAAAGGCAACAGAAGAAACAGAATTGTTGCAGCTGGTATTAAGTAGATAGAGTCCTGAATTGAGACTACCACTTGCCAAGACCCTCCTACTTGAGAGGTCCTGCATAACAGCAAAGTTTGGAAGAAAAAAAAAGTGGCAGAACAATTCAGATCTCTTGCTAACTGAGAAACATATATCAAATTATAAGAAAAATCAGGTAAATATAAGATGTTTCTCAGTATTTTTGAATCAGAAAATTTGTGATCACCAATTCCAACTGCAATAGAGAATAAACCATTAGCAATTGAACTTTTGCATCAGTGATTTATAGTTAAACAGCCAACTAAAATCTTTAGTCATGTGATTGCTTGCTCATGTATCCAAAATCCAACTATCAATTTTATTTGAAAGAAGAGAAGTGATGATCATACCAGATCCCTGTGTAGGGCATTCCTTAGAGGCGATGGCTGTGGAAACACTCCCAGCATTGGCACTACCTCCTGCTCTTTGAAGAAGTTTATCGAACATCTCATTTGTTAAGGTCACACTCCCCTGAGATTTGTTGGTGGAAACAGAACCTTGCAATCCATCAGAGTCTAGACCAGAAGGCTCACTCTAGACCTTAGCCATCACTGCCTTTGCCTTCATCATTTCAGCAAGCTTGAAACAGTTTTCTTTGCAGTGCCCTTTCTTTTGACAAAATTCACAGCCCTTCGCGTAGCATCTATCAACCATGTACCCTTTCTTTTTACAAAAATCAAAATCACAGTGCAAATTGTTGTTTGGGGGTCTCTTTGGCTTAACTTCATTTGGACCAGACACCTTAGCAGATAATAGGGTTCCTTCAACGGCTGAAAGTGAGGCAGAGACATCCCTCTGACTTTTCTCGTGAAGAAGAATCCCATATGCTTGATTGAGACTGGGGAGAGGCTTCCATAGAAGGAGATTGCTACGAACATTGCTAAAGGTGTTGTTCAAGCCCATCATCAATTGAAACATACGCTTATTCTGCTTATGTTGAACATGCTTCTTGAACAAATCATGAGGGACATTGGGCAGACCGCAGGCATTATCATATTCAATCCAAAGACTCTTGAGCCTTTTAAAGAATACAGAGATAGAATCAAGCCCTTGTCTACACATAACAATGTCACGATGGAGCTGATAGGTCCTAGATCCATTCGTCTTATCAAATCTCTCTTACAATTCCTTCCAGACAAGAAAAGCGTTTTTCAAATACAGAATACCATCGGATATATCATCAGTGACAAAGTTTATAATCCAATCACGAACTACGGCATCGCAACGGTCCCAGAGAGTATGAAACTTACTATCGAAGGAGTCACGAGCACAAGAACCTGTAATGAAGCCAATCTTGTTCTTCCCCCAACAGGATAATCTGCATACCTTGGCTCCACTTCCGATTGTATTGACCACTGAGCTTGATCGAAAGAAGGCTCTGACCAGGATTGTTAGAGCTGTGAAGATATAACGGGTGAAAGGAGTGGATCTCCGAAGAGAAATCCACCGGAGGTGCCACCACGGTTGGGTCGGGGACGTCCTCGTCATCTGAATGGTCGCTCCAATCATTCATGATGGAATACGAGAAAAAGAACCACGATGCTGAACGGGATCAGCGAATATGAACCGCCACCGAAGCAAAAGACGATTTGACTTCAGGCGAAGCGAATCGCGAAATCAAGTCACGAGCAAAATCTGATATCAAATCGAACACGGAAACAGACGGAAGAGGGTGAGGTAAGGTAGGATCGGCGAGATAGGAGAGCTTGCTTGCTCTGATACCATGTAAACTTCTGAAACCCTGAGAAAATATTGAACTGATTTTGCGGCTCACTGGGTTAAAGTGATTAACCCTAACCCTCACAAATATATAGGGCGGGGTCCCGAGTTAAATAACTCAAGGGTCCCCTAGTTTGTATAACCTCCACTTTAGTCCTCGAATAAATCCAAGTGACTTTAACTCGGCCAACAATCCGAATTGGGCTCCGCCCATACCAGCATAGGCCCAAGGCCATTAAACCAACAAGCCAACTCAGTTTCATATCCACACGGGCCAAGCCCACTTATCCAACAGTCTCAAACCAACCCAACACGAACCCAGATTGGGCTAAACTCAACATGACAAGCGCAATTTGTTGTGTTTAACTAGTGTGTTTATTTTGAATGTGTTTATAAAATTTCAATTCTTATGTGTTTGTTGTTAATAAAGCAATACATACTTTTTCAACTATCTACAACTTTTAGACACCTAAAAACAACATCAATAATACATCAAACATTCTTTTCCAACACCTTAAAACTTTCAGACACTTAAAAACAACAAAAATAATACATTATACCTTCTTTTTCAACATCTAAAAACTTTTAGACACCTAAAACCAACAATAATAATATTTGAGACATTCTATTTCAACGACTTAAAGCTTTCAGACACATAAAAGCAACAACAATAATATTTAAGACATTCTATTTCAAAGACTTGAAACATTCAGACACCTAAAATCAACAACAATACTTCATACCTTCTTGTTATCGGCCAACCGAAGTTGGGTGGCGGTCGCCGGAGTCGTGGTGGCGGTCGCCGGAGTTGGGTGGCGGTCGCCGGAATCGGGGTGGCGGTCGCCGGAGCCATCGTGGTGGTCGTCGGAGTTGGGTGGTGGTTGCCGGAGCCATCGTGGTGGTCGTCGGAGTTGGGTGGTGGTTGCCGGAGCCGGCGTGGTGGTCGCCGGAGCCGGCGTGGTGGTCGCCGGAGCCGGCGTGGTGGTCGCCGGAGCCGGCGTGGTGGTCGCCGGAGTTGGGTAGTGGTCGCTGGAGTCGGGGTGGCGGTCGCCGGAGCCGTGGTGGCAGTCGTCGGAGTTGGGTGGTGGTCTCCGGAGCCGGGGTGGTGGTCGCCGGAGCCGGGGTGATGGTCGCCGGAGCTGGGGTGGCGGTGGCCGGAGCCGGGGTGGTGTGATCCTGCACATGTTATATGTTTAAATTAGTGGGAAAATGTATTTTAGTCATTTCATGTTCCATTAATTAAACTGTTAAATTGTCTAAAATATTGCAAATGGGTAATTCTGACATTTCACGTGGTTCTGTTAAATTTGACAGAAAATTTGGACGGAAAACTAAATTTCAACAAAGTTGAAACTTCAGACCCTTCAAATTAACTTTTGAAATTTCAGACTTCATCGGTTAATATGTACCATTATTCAGACATTTCATATGTTATTTACCTTACATATAACTATCTACCTAGGTTTTAAGTAATGTTGACTTTTCTTCTACCTATAAAGTTCATCTTACTAAATAATACCCCAAATTAGATGCTTATAGCCGGTTGCAATTGGTGTGTTTTAGATACACGAAGGAAAACTTTTTACATAGAATTCTCACTTTTCAAATTTAAAACCTTCTGAATTATTATGAATATGATTTCGTATATTACGCAAGATTTGAAAAATATATTATAATATTATTCACTCGTATTATGTAAAGAAATTTGTTTTTAGACTAATACATGTATTAAAATTAGGGTTAAAAACACAATAGGGGCCTGAATGTTTGTCCATGTTGCCAAAAGGGGTCTGAATTGAAAAAACGTATTATTAAGGGCCTGAATTTTGAGTTTTGTGTTTTTTCAAGTCTCCGTCCAAATTTTCTGTTAAATCTAACAGAATCACGTGAAAAGACAAAAATACCCTTTTGTAATTATTATACAATTTATCAATTTAATTAATAAAATGTGAAATGTCTAAAATACCCCTACACACTAATTATGTCCTTAAGGCCACCACGCTCCGGCCACCGCCCGGCGACCACCACCCGGATCCGGCGACCACCACCGGCGACCGCCACCGGCCTCCGATCGGAGCCAAAAAAGCTCCGATAGGAGCTCCGAAGCTCCGATCGGAGCCAATAAAGCTCTGAAGCTCCGATCGGAGCCAAAAAAGCCCTGTGGCTCCGATCGGGAGCTCCAAAGCTCCGATCGGGAGCTCCAAAGCTCCGATCGGGAGCTCCAAAGCTCCGATCGGGAGCTCCAAAGCTCCGATCGGGAGCTCCAAAGCTCCGATCGGAGCTTTTTTTTGCTCCGATCGGAGCTTTTCGGTCGTCGCCGGAGGTCGGTGGTGGTCGCCGGGGGCCGGTGGTGGTCGCCGGAGGCCGGTGGTGGTTGCCGGAGTCGGGGTGGTGGTGGTTGCCGGAGCTGTGGTGGCTTAAAGAGTATTTTCGTCATTTTAGGTAAAACATATGAGAGACCCACTTTGGTCAAAAGACATTTTCGGGTTTTCAAATTATTTTTGGTCACATGTGTTTCGACCAAGTTATTGCGGACTGTCCGCTGGATAACTAGTCGGGGTCTTCGGGTTGTGTGTAAGCTGAATCCGCCTTCTAGTGTCGTGCGCGGGCTTTAGCTCTGTCTTCCAAAAGATGACAAGTCTCTCTTGGTCTCTAGCGGGATGTCCGCCGGCACCTGCAGAAGAGCGTTTACCAAGCAGTCCCCATGGAGAGGGGGGGGGTGCTTGGCGTGCTCACTCCGACGATCAACATCAGTGTTTTTCTAGAGAGAGAAAGAGAGGGTTTTTAGAGAGAAGTCAGAGCTTTTCCGAAGCTTGCCCAAAGTGATTTTGGAATGAGTTGAAAATGTTCACCCCCAAGGCGGCTATTTATAGGCCATCTTGGACCGTAAACCGGTTTTGACCCGGTTCAATGTGGAAATGTGAACCGGGATGCGTAGGTAAGCTTTGGGAAAAGGGGCTCTGACGTGCGTCTCAGGCGGCTGTCATAGACGGGACGAGCGCGCCGCTAAACAAAGGTCTCGGACACATAGGAGTTAGTGTAAAAATCGGGTCTCCGTATGCGTCTGAGATAAAATGGGGGGTGTGCGCGACACCCCCCGGGTGTGGGACTTACCCGGAATTTTCCGGGTAAGCCCCCCGGGGCGCCGGGCAAGTTCGCGACTTGCCCGGTTTACCCCGGTTAGCTCGAAATTGGGTCTTGCTAAGGGCCTCGTGCGAATATGAGGTCCGAATAATTAAAACCGAGCCCGGATCACGCGTATGTCCATCACTTGCCCCCGAGTTAAACAATGGCTTGACCTTTGTTTAACTCTATTATAAGATAGGGAATATGCGTGATTCGGGCCGTTCGCTCACCTTGAGTTTTGACCTACCGAGGGTGGATGCGCGCGGCTCCGACGAATTCCTTGCCTTAGTTTTTGAGATGGTCACGCTTGATAACTGCATGAAGGGTTAGTAGCACAATAGACTACGAATAAAATGAAACGTATGATTGTTTGGAGAATTGAGGTGTGAGCACGCATGAAATTTTCCGAGCTTGTACGATGAGCTAACAAATACGGAACGTTCATGATACGACTAAGTGCATCAAAGTGATAATAAATCATGCAAGTCTTGAAAAAATGTTTTTCGCGTAGTGCGATAGTTTTTGGGAGCTCGTCGTCCGAGACGGTCGTCTTGACGGCGAGACGACGGTTTTGAGTGAATGAAATAGGGCCGAGTTTTGGAAAATCATATGCAACGGCCCTAATACGAAAAAATCATGATCTCAACGTTTTCAAAAAGTTGAGGGTATTTGAAATGACTTAGTTAAAATTATCCAAGTCATTTGATAGTTAAAAACCCAAGCCATCAACAACTTCAAAAAATGAATGGTAGATAGGGATATACCTCCTTGATGTATGGTACTTACCATGTTGTGTAGTCCCTTCTCCTCCATGATAGTTTATAAAACTATCAACTTTTGAATTGGCTATGGTGATAGTTTTGGAGGAGCTAAGGTAGGGACTTTGGGAATCCACTTTTGGGTGCAAGAGGGACAGAATTTCGGCCGGCCACCACCAAGGGAGTCACCGGCGACGCCAGGGCGGAGCAGCGGCGGCGAGGCGGCGGCGACAGCGGCGGGGACGGCCTGGAGCGGCGGCGGCGGCTGCGGTCCTTGTGGTCCGATTTTGAGCCCGATTCGATCCGATTTCGAGTCCTTTTCGTCGAGCATCGATTGGTAACGTCCTCCACTCACTTTTCTTGAGGTTGAATAGACCTATAGGGCTGCACATTTGAGTTTCAATAAGGTGCCTTGTAGGTGTTTGATAAAATGCACGAGTGAAGCTTTTGCTTGATTTTCAAAATTTGCTTTTGGCTAAGCTTTAGGTGTAAATAGATAGAGTTAGGGATAGGAAACTCCCTTTGTGAAGTGGCCCCTAGGTTTCGATCAACCGAGGGGAAATCGCGGGGGTTCGAAATCGGAGTTTTTCGAGCGAAAAGCTTGACCCCTTGTTCCTTGATATGGATAGCTTGAAATGATGTTTCCTATTGTGGTTAAGCCCCCTTGATTGTTTGTGAGTGGATTGCCATGCCCCCGGAGCTTAGGTGAATGCTTGGTAGTTTGCCTTCGTTAGTGGCTTAGTTGACCCGAGTGTTTTTCGGGTTGTTCGGGGAGGGGTAAATCCCTTTGTGGTATGTAAGGGGCTTGCTTGAGTGCGTTTGAGCTGCTCGTATGTGCCCCCGGAGCCTTGAACCATTCCAAGGATGAATTTTGATTAAAAGGTAGTCGGATGGCATTTTGGTAATTACAACCAACTTTGTATGCCTTTGATTTCTTTAGCTTTTGAACTTGTCGCTTTGTAGAGCGCTTGAATACCTGTGACACATTGCACAAATGTATGAAAATTTGATTAGTAGGTGGCCTAGGCCTTTGATGAGCGTAAGGATTTCTGACTCCCGAGCGGGAGGGTCCCTAGCTGTTTGCATGCGGACAGTCGGTCCGTTGGGTTGAATGTCCTTTCAAAGGATTTCGATGAGTGTGGTTGATGTGTTGCTTTGGTTTTTGATTAAGTTGGTGTATGGTTTTTGCAGGGCTTGGTAGATGAGCTTGCAGGCGTCCGACTCTGATACTTAGAGTATTCTTGATAGGAAACGGTTTCCCCTTCTTGGCATAATGAGTAAGTCTCATCCTTTTGTTTCGGATAACTTTGAGGGTGAGGTTGGCGAAAGCACCATGGGTTCCGAGTCTGGGTCTCAAAGCGGTGTGCTCTTGGGGCCGTCAGGCGACCGCGTGATATTGGAGAAGACTCAGATATTTTTTCCAAACAAGCTTCCACGTTCCAAGTTTGACCTCTATGTTTCGACCCGGGGCTGGTGTCCCGGCCTAGAGGTCTCGTATCCTTGGGATGTTGTGAAGGGAGTTGAATTTGGTCGGCCCACCGTTCCTCCAGCTGAGTATGAGGCGGTCTACCTTTCACAGTTTCGAGAAGGACTGCGGTTCCCTTACTGTCAGGATCTGGTCCGTCTTTGTCGATATTATAGGATTTCCCCTGTCTCTATTACCCCTCCAGGGTTTAGGGCTTGGACGTGTTTTCGGGTGCAATGTCACCTGAATTCCTGGGATTACTCAATAGTGTTGTTTCGAGCCTTCTACCGCCTGGGTAAGGCAGATGAGTCTGGGATGTGCACCTTCAGCCTACGTTGGCCTCATATGACCGAAAAGGGATTCTCTTCCCTTGGTTTGCGTCGGGCGGGGTGGAATACTGAAGCGCGATTCTGCGAACAGTCGGACACTTCCCAGAATAAATGGAAGTGTCAGTACTTTTTTGTGAAGGATGCAGGCACGACTTGGGCGACTTCTCACATATTGGATGCCGATCCCGTTCCACGATTTCAGGAGTTCTCGGATAGAGATAAGGTCGCTTTGAAGAAGATCCACGCGGCGAATAGGGCGGGGGAGTACAGCCCCCTTTATCGTGCATCTGACGCCGAGCTGGTCGCGGCGGGCATTCACGTACGTCCTTCGGGGGAGGAGTTGGTATGTTTTGAAGTTTCGTAACATCTGCTCTTGTTTTCTTGTAGGTTGGTTTCTTAACAGACGCCCCTGTTTACAGGGTGGAGTTG
Source organism: Clarkia xantiana subsp. parviflora (assembly GCA_036873135.1). Classification (NCBI taxonomy): domain Eukaryota; kingdom Viridiplantae; phylum Streptophyta; class Magnoliopsida; order Myrtales; family Onagraceae; genus Clarkia; species Clarkia xantiana. The sequence goes on along the minus strand of JAPTYO010000012.1, from coordinate 7,645,980 downwards.
CAGGCGGGTCTTCTCAGATTGTTCCCGGCCTAGACGATGCACTTCCTGTTGGCCCGGGTACGGGACTTGTGCCTTGTAAATGTTTCGTTGTGGTTTTTCGCATGTTGATACACTAAAGGTTTCTTTGTGGTCGTCTCTGTAGGCTTGGACTTTCCGCCGGCGGGGGGAGTTGTTCCTGTCGGGGAGCATGATGCTGACGTCCGCTCCCCGAGCGATCCTAAGAGGTTGACATCTGACGGCATGCCTCTGGCTTCTTCCTGCGACAAAGGGAAAGGGCCTATGTATGCCGATTCGACCATGCATGTCCCCCGGTCGGGGAGCGGGCGTTCAGAGGAGGCGCCTCCCTTGGCAGGTAACTGAGGTTGACTTGTTGTTATATTAGTACGGTTTGCCTTTTCCTAATGTGCTTGCTATTGATGTGTAGTTGTCCCTGCTCCTCCGGCTCTTCGCAAGTCTGATTTGATTTGCCGGCCTGATCGGGATGTGTCTGGGAGTGAGTGGGTTCCGTATGCTGGGTATGCCCTTGGGGCTATTGCGGGGATCCAGGCGAGTGGGGGAACGAGTGGTTTGACGGGACAGGCGTCCGTCCCTGTTGGTGATGATCGCCGGGGTGCTTTCAAAGGCCCAGCTCAAGATGTTTTTATGACTGATGTCTTTGGTTCTGGTGCTCCTGACGTTGGGTCAGGTTGATCTTTCTTTGTTTTTCCATCTGTACATATGGCTGCTCCCCTTGCATGGGTGAGATTTTGACGGGTTGCATCTTGGGCTCGACTTTTAAGCTGGCCGGATGTCTTTACTTTTGAGTCCTGCTATATTATATATATATGACTGACATGAGATGTTAGAAAGATATAATACTAAGTATTATTTTGCATCTTCTTTTATTGTTGTCCCAGTGACTTGTTCTCTTTTTGTAAGAGTGTTGCTCTATTGACTGGTTGGTTTTCTTGATCCGATGGTTTTCCTTAGGAAACTGCATCTCTGTTGGTGACGGTTGTGGGTGAGTTTGTATTACCGTCGTCTGTGGCTTTGTAGGGAGAATGATCCCCGTTGAAGTGCTTGTCTTTTTTTATGAGGATGTGAACAAACTAGTTTGTTCACATATTTGGTGCTGTTGCTAAGTGTGGATGGACTAGTACGTCCAACACTTATTTATGTTTGCGAGGGAAGATTCCCAATGATCCGCTTGTCCCCCGACTTTTGGCAAGGATGTGAATAGATTAGTACGTTCACATCCTTGTATGATGGCGAAGTGTGGGTGGGTTAGTACGTCCGACACTTGTATTTGTTTGCGAGGGAGGATTCCCAATGATCCATTTATCCCCCGACTTTTTGCAAGGATGTGAATAGGTTAGTACATTCACATCCTTGTAATATGGCGAAGTGTGGATAGATTAGTACGTCCGACACTTGCATTTGTTTGCGAGGGAGGATTCCCAATGATCCGTTTATCCCCCGACTTTTTGCAAGGATGTGAATAGATTAGTACGTTCACATCCTTGTAATATGGCGAAGTGTGGATAGATTAGTACGTCCGACACTTGCATTTGTTTGCGAGGAAGGATTCCCAATGATCCGTTTATCCCCCGACTTTTTGCAAGGATGTGAATAGATTAGTACGTTCACATCCTTGTAATGAGGATACTTTAGCTCCTTGTATGCGTCTAACGTCCTTTGTTTTGGTTTGTCCTGAGGATCTCTGCTTAGGATTGCTTTGATATCTTTCTGACGTCTTTTCTTGTTGGTTGCCCTTTCTGCGCATAAGGTCAGGGTCTTTGTCGGTGATGTATGTGGCTTGTTCCTGGTATTGGACCGGGGAAGCTTGCCATTACATAGTGATTTTTCCTACGCAAGGAGTGAACTTCATTAGTTTTCTTGTTTATTTACAAAGGTCATGCATGGATGGAGTCAACTGATCTCCTATCCTAAATGTTCTACTCAGCATTTAAAAAGTAAAGATAGAGTATGTGCATGTCATAAGGGAAGGGTTATTCCCTTAGTGACGGGTTGATAAAGCTGGCTTCCTGCATGCAGTGTGGGAGCGCAGAGCTCCTTGTTTGATCAGGTCCTCGATTTTGTTGCGAAGGGAGGGGCAGCCATTTGTGCTGTGACCCCATTTGTTGTGATAGTGGCACCACATTTCTGGATTCTTCCCGAGGAAGGCAATTCGGATCTCGCTTGGAGGAGGTAAAACATCCTTCAGGATGGTCTTGAACAACTCTTCCACCTCTATGTTTAGAGGTGTATATTCTTCATCTTGGTTGTTGTCCAAGTCTTGTCTTGCATGCTCTTGTTCGCGCGCCTCCTCGTGTTCTGTAGGTGGGCTGAACCACCCCAGCTCATTTGCGACTTCGATTGCCGTTTCCATCTTCTCCTTTAGGTCAGCCATAGACTTGGTTGTCCTCCACCCATGTGTTCGTCCGAACAGGAGAAATGTGGGTGAGTTCATGTTCAGGAAAAATCCATTGATTACGGCTGACTTGTCTGCAAAGCTGGAAGTTGCAATTATGGCGAACCGCTTGAAGTAGCTCTGGATGGATTCCGATTCCCCTTGCTTGATGTCCCATATGCTTGGGAGCCTTGGGATTTGAGGTGCTGGGAGTCTTTCTCTTCTGTTCATCATTTCATTGAATCGCACTTCAACTTCAGACTTGGAAGACTGTCCCCTTTCGATGACTGCTACGTCCAGGCGGTTCTTGCATCTTAGGGCGTTGACATAGCATTTTCGTGCTGTAGTCTGATCGCCCAAGACCTCGCCGATTCCTCCCCTTAAGCGGTATTTCAGTTTTTGATGTGCTGTTGAAGGCACCATCTCGTAGGGATTTATCGTCGTTCTCCCGAGGATTCCGTTGTAAGCGCCGAGGCTTTCGACGATCACAAAAGTGATGTCGACTTTCATTGCGTTCCACCCCTCTCCTATCACAGTGGGAAGGGTGATCATCCCAATCGGGTATGTAGCAGCTCCAGCAAAGCTCACCAACGGGAAATTTCCCGGTTTCAAGTCTTCTCTCTTCATTCCCAGCTGTTCAATGACATTGATATGGAGGATGTCTGACGAGCTTCCTCCGTCGACTAGAATTCTTTTGACGTCGAACCCGTTGATTTCCATCGTTATTACTAACGCGTCATCATGCGGGTAGACGATGTGTGCCATGTCTTTTCTTGAGAATCCTATCACGGGGTCCTCCTCTTCCGGTTTCTTTCTTTTCCCATACTTGGGGAGTGTGCTTGCCTGCGCAGCATATACATCTCTTGTGTTGGAGACTTGTCCTCCTGCAGCTGGACCACCATGAATTACATTGATGACTCCCCTCTTTTTAGGAGGAGGGTTGTCAGTGGTCTTCTCCTTTCCTTTTTCCTTTGACGTGAATTTTCTCTTCACCTTTTCGATCTTTCCCCCCTGATCGACGTAGTGCTTAAGTCCGCCTTCTTGTATGATTCGATTGATTTGGAACTTAAGGCTTCTACAGTCGTCTGTTTCATGGCCGTTGACTTCGTGGCTTTCACACCACTTGTCTTGCTCCTTCCCCAGCTGACCCTTTCTGAATCCGAATGGCTCTTTCCAGAGGTTTTGCTCTTTCATTTCTTTCAGTATGACGCTCAGGGGAGCATTCAAAGGGATCAGCTCGATGGTATTGACATCTGCATTCTTGTCTTCTTCAATGTTGAATGTTCTTTTCTGGGGTGGAGTCCATTGTTTTTGTTGGGGGGTTTGATTCTGCTTCGGGGGGCCTGGCTTGCTTTCATCTTTCTTGTTTCCTGGCTTGCCCCATTTGTCCCGTGCTGTCATCTTGTAATGCTCAGCATCGATGTACTCCTTAACTCTTGCCACGAGTTCTTCCATTGTTTCCGTAGGTCTTGTGGAAAGCTTTTGGCCTAAGTCGTACCCGTGTCTACCCAGATTTCTGACAAAGGCATGAATGATTTCTGTCTCTGCGATGTTTGTTTGGATTTCGGAGATGTTTTGATTGAATCGGATGTAGTAGCTTGCGAGGGATTCATTCCACTCTTGCTTGACGTCATCCAAGGCATTTGATCCTTTGATAATCGATCGTTCTCCCATGTAACGTTGGATGAACTTTTCTTTGAGGGACTGCCACGAGTCTATGCTTTTCTTTGGCAGGGAGAAGAGCCAGTGTGCAGCTGGTCCGCCTAACGTTTGGGGGAACGTCATGGCTATGTGGTGAGGGTTGTCAGTCCTTCCCAAGAGCATTAGTTCATGCTGCTGTACATGCTCTATTGGGTCTCCCTTGCCTCGGTATTTTTCTGGCCTTAGATTGTACAGTGCGTCTGGGACGCGACTGTATACCAGCTCGTCGGTGAAAGGGTGGGATGTTGTGTCCACCAATGTGTTCATCCCTCTCATTTTCCTTTCTTTTATCTTCTTTTCAATCAGCTTTTCAAGCATCTCTTCTGTCAGCCCGGTGATTGGGTTATCCTGATTTTGGGGGAATGCTTCTAGTCCCATGCTTGCGCCTTGTTGGGGAAATTGCGCCTGTGTCGGGTTGTATTGAGAATATCCACCTTGATATCCCTGGAATGTTTGAGACGGCTGCCTCCAGGCTCCTTCATTGTATGGCCCTGCTTGGTAGGGTGTTTGTGAGTGCGAAAGCTCCTGTCTTGTCCACTGCTGGGGGAACTGCCTGCTCTGCTGTGCATTCCCGTGGAAAGTTGGGGTTTTTGAGATTGTAGGGCCTCTCTGCTGAGGTGCACTCATCGGAGGCGCTTGCCTTGGTGGCAGGGGCATATTTGCTTGTTGCGCGGGAGGGGGCGGTGGTGCCCCGTATCCTTGGTTGCGCAGGGCTTCTCTTAGCTGAAGTAGCTGTTCGAGTGCTGCCATCATTTCCGGGGTGACTGTGGGTGCAGTCTGTGCCCCTGGTGCTTGGTTGTATGCTCCCGCGTTCGGCATTCCGTATGGTTGCTCCTGCGTATTGAAGGTTTGGTGGGCGAAACCTGGAGGAGCGTTGGTTTGCTGCGTGCCCCCTTGCGCGTTACTCCGAGAGTGTACGCTTCTAGTCGGCATAGACGAGGCGACTGAGGCCTCGCCTTGGCTCTGCTGGGGAGCTCTCTGTGGAGGAGGTCTCATGCTTGACTCCGGAGCCGGAGTTTTCCTTGGACGTCCTGGTCCTCTTCTCTTCGTCTTAGTCGGCGGTGGCTGCTCGTTGCTTGCCATGCTGTTGGTTCTGTGGGTGATCCGCAGACGGCGCCAAGTGTTTCGACCAAGTTATTGCGGACTGTCCGCTGGATAACTAGTCGGGGTCTTCGGGTTGTGTGTAAGCTGAATCCGCCTTCTAGTGTCGTGCGCGGGCTTTAGCTCTGTCTTCCAAAAGATGACAAGTCTCTCTTGGTCTCTAGCGGGATGTCCGCCGGCACCTGCAGAAGAGCGTTTACCAAGCAGTCCCCATGGAGAGGGGGGGGGGTGCTTGGCGTGCTCACTCCGACGATCAACATCAGTGTTTTTCTAGAGAGAGAAAGAGAGGGTTTTTAGAGAGAAGTCAGAGCTTTTCCGAAGCTTGCCCAAAGTGATTTTGGAATGAGTTGAAAATGTTCACCCCCAAGGCGGCTATTTATAGGCCATCTTGGACCGTAAACCGGTTTTGACCCGGTTCAATGTGGAAATGTGAACCGGGATGCGTAGGTAAGCTTTGGGAAAAGGGGCTCTGACGTGCGTCTCAGGCGGCTGTCATAGACGGGACGAGCGCGCCGCTAAACAAAGGTCTCGGACACATAGGAGTTAGTGTAAAAATCGGGTCTCCGTATGCGTCTGAGATAAAATGGGGGGTGTGCGCGACACCCCCCGGGTGTGGGACTTACCCGGAATTCCGGGTAAGCCTAGGCTTACCCGGAATTCCGGGTAAGCTTAGGCTTACCCGGAGATTCCGGGTAAGCCAAGCTTACCCGGAATTCCGGGTAAGCTTAGCTTACCCGGAAATTCCGGGTAAGCTGGGGCTTACCCGGAATTTTCCGGGTAAGCCCCCCGGGGCGCCGGGCAAGTTCGCGACTTGCCCGGTTTACCCCGGTTAGCTCGAAATTGGGTCTTGCTAAGGGCCTCGTGCGAATATGAGGTCCGAATAATTAAAACCGAGCCCGGATCACGCGTATGTCCATCAACATGCTTGGCATGTGACCACTTTCCGTCACTTTTAACATAAAAAATAGACGGAGACCTCAATTATACACAAAACTCAAAATTCAGGCCCTTAATAATACGTTTTTTCAATTCAGACCCATTTTGGCAACATGGGCAAACATTCAGGCCCCTATTGTGTTCTTAACCCTTAAAATTAATTTATGGTACTGTACATGTATTAAAATTAATGTGTTTAGTTTAGTTTTACAGTTAATTGTTGTAATTTATACTTTATTTTGTGATGATGTTATTTGCGCGTTATGCTAGGGCTAGGTTTTGAGAGTTCCACTTGAGCTCTCTCACCTTCACAAACAAAGCAATTTTTCAATTGGAGAATGAATTTTTGTGTGTTTTGGTTTAACTTGTTATTGAGTAATGAATTTGGTATTTTGCCTCCTTAAAATCCAACCACTAATATTTAGAAATATATGATATTAGTAGGTGGTAAACCCGCGCGTTGCGCGATAAGTAATATGCTAGTATAATTGTTAGCATATTATGAAAATTCATATTTGATATTGATAATTATTTTAATTAGTTTTTATTATATGAAATAGTTTATTCAAGGCAGATGAAATACTACTACACACTTATGTATAAGCTTATGGAATTTCATCTTAACTTGTGTTAACTAAGATTCTATTCGTTAACTACATATTTATTTATGGTATTACGATTTCCAGATATATCTATTAAAAACTAAATATATAGTAAATGAAATAAATATTTACTAAATACTATTTTGAATAGTTTTTTTGTATGTCGTATACACATATTTAATAGTAATTTCTATATTTAATTAAAAATTTATTTACTATTAGAGGTAATAACGGTAAATATAATTTCTTAGTTAAGTTATAACATATTATGAGAGAATGGGTACAAAAATATATATGGAATAAAAAATGTCATGTGAGAACCAATTAGAGACCTTATGCAATTTGAGATTTTTTACTTCCAAATTGCAATGTAACTTATTGATTTGTTACATAAAAAATCTACAACTCAATTATAGAATAGTGTTTTTTTCTTTCGAAACTAAGTGGTACAGAAGAATATATATGAATTCTACATAGTGAAATACAAATGCATAAATAAATATAATATATATGGATAGCATCTTATTTTTAAAACTATGTTTCCTAAATTTTATGTATCTTAATATTTGTATTTAATCTTAATATTTTTAATTTATTTTCTTATGAGTTTAATTTTATTATTTTATTTATTTTTACCCATATTTTAGTATAATTGTATAAATTAATTTTCCAGGATGTAATTGCAACTTTCTATTCTTAGGTTGCAAAGAACTAACATATAAATAACACATAAATTGAAAGCGAATGAGAGTTATAAAAAAGAGTTTTATAATAAAACATATGAATTCAAATTATAATATTCTACTATAAAATGTATTATATATATATATATATATATATATATTAGAATCCAAATCCAAATATTATACTAATACAATAGTAACAATTTATTTATGAAATAGTAGGTATTGTACATTTGCAGTTTGATTTTTAATTTATTAGGCTTGTTTCTAGAATTGTGCAGTAGACTATTTTGTTTATAGAATTGTTGGTATGTTCTCATAATTTAGTATATTGCTAATTTAGTGCTTTCATTTTTGTTGTATGTACATTTTATTCAATGTTAATGCATTGCTTAATTATATATTCATTATTATGAAGAACTATTTTTTTACTTCCGTGATAATTATATATGTGTTTGTTTAATCGAATATTTATCACATCCATTTCTTCAAATATTTTTATATTATATTATTTATTTATTTTAATTAATACATAAATTTAAATATGCTACTGTAATCTATTTTGGTTTTTCTTAAACATACTTTTCCAAATTCTCGTGTTAAATAAAATAGAAAATCAGTTTTTAAAAGAATTATATTTATGAGCAAATCCTCAGAACTTGTATTATTCTTATATTAATATGTTGTATTGAATTTTGTGGACTAAATTATTTTTTATTGTTACATAACAATAATGACGGATTATAATGTAACATTTAGTACAATTATTAATTGAGTAATAATATATCTAATAATGTACAAAGTATTTTTATAGTATATTATTATTATTATGATTATACTATTTTCATATAATTCTTCTTAATTAATGTGTTTTACGAAATTGTCTATAACAGAAAATTTGTAGTTCTTAATTAAAAATTAAGGAAGATTTCATATTTAGTTTCAAAATAAAAAAGAGTTTGAAAATTGAGAATTACTATGGGAGGTATATTTATACTGTAATTTTTTCTAATAAAATAATACTTAAATGTTTAGATTAAGAAAATTTGAATATTAACATTTACTAAAGATCTCTATATGCTATTGTATGTGAGATTAAATTGAATATTTAAGAAAATTATCCAAATTACTTTTTAGGAAAAAAGTATATCCAAATTCCAACATTAAAAATTAGGAATGATATCCAAATTCTTTTTTGTTCAAAAAAATATCCAAATTCAAACACTAAAAATTAGGTTAGATATGCATTTAAGGAAAATATTCAAATTCCATTTTTCTATAATAAAATATCCAAATTCAAACATTAAAAATTAGGAAAGATATATATTTGTAATAAATGATATCACGTTATAATACAAATATCATATATTAATCGTATAGAAGAATAAAATTAGTAAAAGATCTGTGGCAGGAACTTCTCACAAGGGTCTCAAAGCTCTGATGAAAGCTCAATAGAAGTTTATATCAAAATCCTTCATCATGTTCATGTGTCAATTTCATCAACCTGCAATCATTTGGAGATTCAATTTCATATTTATGTTGCATGCTTTTCATTTGAATCTGGCGATTCTTTTGTTTAAAATGTTTTATTTTTTTGCTGGTTGGTGAATTTTTGTTCATTTTCTCTATTATTATGAAAAAAACTGGCCACTCTCTATTATTATGAATAAATGGAAAATAAACTTTCATCTTTCATTCAATAGATAACTTACCAATATTAAAGAGAAAAACGAAACGGTTGTTATTGTGCAATGAGAGAGCTTGGAGATCATCCAAGCATATTAAGATGTGATGGACATACGCGTGATCCGGGCTCGGTTTTAATTATTCGGACCTCATATTCGCACGGGGCCCTTAGCAAGACCCAATTTCGAGCTAACCGGGGTAAACCGGGCAAGTTGCGAACTTGCCCGGCACCCCGGGGGGCTTACCCGGAAAATTCCGGGTAAGCCTAGCTTACCCGGAATTTCCGGGTAAGCTTGGCTTACCCGGAATTCCGGGTAAGCTTGGCTTACCCGGAATTTCCGGGTAAGCCTAAGCTTACCCGGAATTCCGGGTAGGCCTAGGCTTACCCGGAATTCCGGGTAAGTCCCACACCCGGGGGGTGTCGCACACCCCCCATTTTATCTCGGACACCTACGGAGACCCGATTTTTACACTAACTCCTATGTGTCCGAGACCTTTGTTTTAGCGGCGCGCTCGTCCCGTGTATGACAGCCGCCTGAGACGCACGTCAGAGCCCCTTTTCCCAAAGCTTACCTACGCATCCCGGTTCACATTTCCACATTGAACCGGGTCAAAACCGGTTTACGGTCCAAGATGGCCTATAAATAGCCGTCTTAGGGGTGAACATTTTCAACTCATTCCAAAATCACTTTGGGCAAGCTTCGGAAAAGCTCTGACTTCTCTCTAAAAACCCTCTCTTTCTCTCTCTAGAAAAACACTGATGTTGAGCGTCGGAGTGAGCACGCCAAGCACCCCCCCCCCTCTCCACGGGGACTGCTTGGTAAACGCTCTTCTGCAGGTGCCGGCGGACATCCCGCTAGAGACCCAGAGAGGCTTGCCATCTTTTGGAGGACAGAGCTAAAGCCCGCGCACGACACTAGAAGGCGGATTCAGCTTACACACAACCCGAAGACCCCGACTAGTTATCCAGCGGACAGTCCGCAATAACTTGGTCGAAACACTTGGCGCCGTCTGCGGATCACCCACAGAACCAACAGCATGGCAAGCAACGAGCAGCCACCGCCGACTAAGACGAAGAAAAGAGGACCAGGACGTCCAAGGAAAACTCCGGCTCCGGAGTCAAGCATGAGACCTCCTCCGCAGAAAGCTCCCCCGCAGAGCCAAGGCGAGGCCTCAGTCGCCTCGTCTATGCCAGCTAGAAGCGTACACTCTCGGAGTAATGCGCAGGGGGGCACACAGCAAACCAATGCTCCTCCAGGTTTCGCCCACCAAACCTTCAATACGCAGGAGCAACCATACGGAATGCCGAACGCGGGAGCATACAACCAAGCACCAGGAGGACAGACTGCACCCACAGTCACCCCGGAAATGATGGCAGCACTCGAACAGCTACTTCAGCTAAGAGAAGCCCTGCGCAACCAAGGATACGGGGCACCACCGCCCCCTCCCGCGCAACAAGCAAATATGCCCCCGCCACCAAGACAAGCGCCTCCGATGAATGCACCTCAGCAGAGAGGCCCTACAATCTCAAAAACCCCGACTTTCCACGGGAATGCACAGCAGAGCAGGCAGTTCCCCCAGCAGTGGACAAGACAGGAGCTCTCGCACTCCCAAACACCCTACCAAGCAGGGCCATACAGTGAAGGAGCCTGGAGGCAGCCGTCTCAGACATTCCAGGGATATCAAGGTGGATATTCTCAACACAACCCGACGCAGGCGCAATTTCCCCAACAAGGCGCAAGCATGGGCCAAGAAGCATACCCCCAAAATCATGATAACCCAATCACCGGGTTGACAGAGGAGATGCTTGAAAAGCTAATTGAGAAGAAGATAAAAGAAAGGAAAATGAGAGGGATGAACACATTGGTGGACACAACATCCCACCCTTTCACCGACGAGCTGGTATACAGTCGCGTCCCAGACGCACTGTACAATCTAAGGCCAGAAAAATACCGAGGCAAGGGAGACCCAATAGAGCATGTGCAGCAGCATGAACTAATGCTCTTGGGAAGGACTGACAACCCTCACCACATAGCCATGACGTTCCCCCAAACGTTAGGCGGACCAGCTGCACACTGGCTCTTCTCCCTGCCAAAGAAAAGCATAGACTCGTGGCAGTCCCTCAAAGAAAAGTTCATCCAACGTTACATGGGAGAACGATCAATTATCAAAGGATCAAATGCCTTGGATGACGTCAAGCAAGAGTGGAACGAGTCCCTCGCAAGCTACTACATCCGATTCAATCAAAACATCTCCGAAATCCAAACAAACATCGCAGAGACAGAAATCATTCATGCCTTTGTCAGAAATCTGGGTAGGCACGGGTACGACTTAGGCCAAAAGCTTTCCACAAGACCTGCGGAAACAATGGAAGAACTCGTGGCAAGAGTTAAGGAGTACATCGATGCTGAGCATTACAAGATGACAGCACGGGACAAATGGGGCAAGCCAGGCAACAAGAAAGATGAAGGCAAGCCAGGCCCCCCGAAGCAGAATCAAACCCCCCAACAAAAACAATGGACTCCGCCCCAGAAAAGAACATTCAACATTGAAGAAGACAAGAATGCAGATGTCAATACAATCGAACTGATCCCTTTGAATGCTCCCCTGAGCGTCATACTGAAAGAAATGAAAGAACAAAACCTCTGGAAAGAGCCATTCGGGTTCAGAAAGGGTCAGCTGGGGAAGGAGCAAGACAAGTGGTGTGAAAGCCACGAAGTCAACGGTCATGAAACAGACGACTGTAGAAGCCTTAAGTTCCAAATCAATCGAATCATACAAGAAGGCGGACTTAAGCACTACGTCGATCAGGGGGGAAAGATCGAAAAGGTGAAGAGAAAATTCACGTCAAAGGAAAAAGGAAAGGAGAAGACCACTGACAACCCTCCTCCTAAAAAGAGGGGAGTTATCAATGTAATTCATGGTGGTCCAGCTGCAGGAGGACAAGTCTCCAACACAAGAGATGTATATGCTGCGCAGGCAAGCACACTCCCCAAGTATGGGAAAAGAAAGAAACCGGAAGAGGAGGACCCCGTGATAGGATTCTCAAGAAAAGACATGGCACACATCGTTTACCCGCATGATGACGCGTTAGTAATAACGATGGAAATCAACGGGTTCGACGTCAAAAGAATTCTAGTCGACGGGGGAAGCTCGTCAGACATCCTCCATATCAATGTCATTGAACAGCTGGGAATGAAGAGAGAAGACTTGAAACCGGGAAATTTCCCGTTGGTGAGCTTTGCTGGAGCTGCTACATACCCGATTGGGATGATCACCCTTCCGACTGTGATAGGAGAGGGGTGGAACGCAATGAAAGTCGACATCACTTTTGTGATCGTCGAAAGCCTCGGCGCTTACAACGGAATCCTCGGGAGAACGACGATAAATCCCTACGAGATGGTGCCTTCAACAGCACATCAAAAACTGAAATATCGCTTAAGGGGAGGAATCGGCGAAGTCTTGGGCGATCAGACTACAGCACGAAAATGCTATGTCAACGCCTTAAGATGCAAGAACCGCCTGGATGTAGCAGTCATTGAGAGAGGACAGTCTTCCAAGTCTGAAGTTGAAGTGCGATTCAATGAAATGATGAACAGAAGAGAAAGACTCCCAGCACCTCAAATCCCAAGTCTCCCAAGCATATGGGACATCAAGCAAGGGGAATCGGAATCCATCCAGAGCTACTTCAAGCGGTTCGCCATAATTGCAACTTCCAGCTTTGCAGACAAGTCAGCCGTAATCAATGGATTTTTCCTGAACATGAACTCACCCACATTTCTCCTGTTCGGCCGAACACATGGGTGGAGAACAACCAAGTCTATGGTTGACCTAAAGGAGAAGATGGAAACGGCAATCGAAGTCGCAAATGAGCTGGGGTGGTTCAGCCCACCTGCAGAACACGAGGAGGCGCGCGAACAAGAGCATGCAAGACAAGACTTGAACAACAACCAAGATGAAGAATATACACCTCTAAACATAGAGGTGGAAGAGTTGTTCAAGACCATCCTGAAGGATGTTTTACCTCCTCCAAGCGAGATCCGAATTGCCTTCCTCGGGAAGAATCCAGAAATGTGGTGCCACTATCACAACAAATGGGGTCACAGCACAAATGGCTGCCCCTCCCTTCGCAACAAAATCGAGGACCTGATCAAACAAGGAGCTCTGCGCTCCCACATTGCATGCAGGAAGACAGCTTTATCAACCCGTCACTAAGGGAATAACCCTTCCCTTATGACATGCACATACTCTATCTTTACTTTTTAATGCTGAGTAGAAAATTTAGGATAGGAGATCAGTTGACTCCATCCATGCACGACCTTTGTAAATAAGCCAAAAAAAAAACTAATGAAGTTCACTCCTTGCGTAGGAAAAATCACTATGTAATGGCAAGCTTCCCCGGTCCAATACCAGGAACAAGCCACATACATCACCAACAAAGACCCTGACCATATGCGCAGAAAGGGCAACCAACAAGAAAAGCCGTCAGAAAGATATCAAAGCAATCCTAAGCAAAGCTCCTCACAACAAACCAAAACAAAGGACGTTAGACGCATACAAGGAGTTAGAGTATCCTCATAACAAGGATGTGAACGTACTAATCTATTCACATCCTTGCAAAAAGTCGGGGGATAATCGGATCATTGGGAATCCTTCCTCGCAAACAAATGCAAGTGTCGGACGTACTAATCTATCCACACTTCGCCATCATACAAGGATGTGAACGTACTAATCTATTCACATCCTTGCAAAAAGTCGGGGGATAATCGGATCATTGGGAATCCTTCCTCGCAAACAAATGCAAGTGTCGGACGTACTAATCTATCCACACTTCGCCATCATACAAGGATGTGAACGTACTAATCTATTCACATCCTTGCAAAAAGTCGGGGGATAATCGGATCATTGGGAATCCTCCCTCGCAAACAAACGCAAGTGTCGGACATACTAACCTATCCACACTTCGCCATCATACGAGGATGTGAACGTACTAATCTATTCACATCCTTGCCAAAAGTCGGGGGACAAGCGGATCATTGGGAATCTTCCCCCGCAAACATAAATAAGGGTTGGACGTACTAGTCCATCCACACTTAGCAACAGCACCAAATATGTGAACAAACTAGTTTGTTCACATCCTCATAAAGAAAGACAAACACTTCAACGGGGATCATCCTCCCTACAAAGCCACAGACGACGGTAATACAAACTCACCCACAACCGTCATCAACAGAGATGCAGTTTCCTAAGGAAAACCATCGGATCAAGAAAACCAACCAGTCAACAGAGCAACACTCTTACAAAAAGAGAACAAGTCACTGGGACATCAATAAAAGAAGATGCAAAATAATACTTAGTATTATATCTTTCTAACATCTCATGTCAGGCATATATATATAATATAGCAGGACTCAAAAGTAAAGACATCCGGCCAGCTTAAAAGTCGAGCCCTAGATGCAACCCGTCAAAATCTCACCCATGCAAGGGGAGCGGCCATATGTACAAATGGAAAAACAAAGAAAGATCAACCTGACCCGACGTCAGGAGCACCAGAACCAAAGACATCAGTCATAAAAACATCTTGCGCTGGGCCTTTGAAAGCACCCCGGCGATCATCACCAACAGAGACGGACGCCTGTCCCGTCAAACCACTCGTTCCACCACTCGCGTGGACCCCCGCAATGGCCCCAAGGGCATAACCAGCATACGGACCAGCACTCTGGAAAGGAAAATCGGGGGCAAGGGAGTGTACCCTCCGGAAGTAATCCACAGAAAAGGACTCCATACGATCATCACGCGCCTTCTCAAGAAGCTTGGAATAATCAGCTGTAGTAGGAAACTCGATCATTCCTAGCTGATCACCTAGGACAACGTGAGACTCTTTAGTCTCCCTCAGCACCACAGCATGTGCCTCCTCATCAACCTTCTCCTGGCGTAGTAGGGCAAACAGCTCCGCCTCCAGCTGAGACGCATAATCCTGACTCCTCTTGAGATCAGCGGAAGCCTCGGAAGAAGCATCTGAATGTGCGCGCGCCTTCTCCCTCAACACGACAACGTCCTGAGACAACTGCTCATGACGATCCTGCAGACCCCTCGTCTCCTCAACAAGTTCAACAACGAAAGAGGAAAGGTTGGTCATCACGGCATTCACCTACAACAACAACACAAACACATCATACACAGAGAAGTCAGACAAAAACATGATAGATCCAACATAAAAGGAAAACAACGTACGGGAGCAAAGCGCGCGAGTGACTCCTCAACACATTTCAACGCAGCCTCAGGATCTCGGGGGCACGTCTTGCGGTCAGCCGGCGGAACAGACCGCTGAACCACACGCACACCAACAGCAGGCGTACTCAAGGAAACATCCTTGGGAAAACGGACAGCAGACTGACAATACGGAACCCACTCACTCCCAGACACATCCCGATCAGGCCGGCAAATCAAATCAGACTTGCGAAGAGCCGGAGGAGTAGGGACAACTACACATCAATAGCAAGCACATTAGGAGAAGGCAAACCGCACTAGTATAACAACAAGTCAACCACAGTTACCTGCCAAGGGAGGCGCCTCCTCTGAACGCCCGCTCCCCGACCGGGGGACATGCATGGTCGAATCGGCATACATAGGCCCTTTCCCTTTGTCGCAGGAAGAAGCCAGAGGCATGCCGTCAGATGTCAACCTCTTAGGATCGCTCGGGAAGCGGACGTCAGCATCATGCTCCCCGACAGGAACAACTCCCCCCGCCGGCGGAAAATCCAAGCCTACAGGACGACCACAAAGAAACCTTTAGTGTATCAACATGCGAAAAACCACAACGAAACATTTACAAGGCACAAGTCCCATACCCGGGCCAACAGGAAGTGCATCGTCTAGGCCGGGAACAATCTGAGAAGACCCGCCTGCAACTCCACCCTGTAAACAGGGGCGTCTGTTAAGAAACCAACCTACAAGAAAACAAGAGCAGATGTTACAAAACTTCAAAACATACCAACTCCTCCCCCGAAGGACGTACGTGAATGCCCGCCGCGAGCAGCTCGGCGTCAGATGCACGATAAAGGGGGCTGTACTCCCCCGCCCTATTCGCCGCGTGGATCTTCTTCAAAGCGACCTTATCTCTATCCGAGAACTCCTGAAATCGTGGAACGGGATCGGCATCCAATATGTGAGAAGTCGCCCAAGTCGTGCCTGCATCCTTCACAAAAAAGTACTGACACTTCCATTTATTCTGGGAAGTGTCCGACCGTTCGCAGAATCGCGCTTCAGTATTCCACCCCGCCCGACGCAAACCAAGGGAAGAGAATCCCTTTTCGGTCATATGAGGCCAACGTAGGCTGAAGGTGCACATCCCAGACTCATCTGCCTTACCCAGGCGGTAGAAGGCTCGAAACAACACTATTGAGTAATCCCAGGAATTCAGATGACATTGCACCCGAAAACACGTCCAAGCCCTAAACCCTGGAGGGGTAATAGAGACAGGGGAAATCCTATAGTATCGACAAAGACGGACCAGATCCTGACAGTAAGGAAACCGCAGTCCTTCTCGAAACTGTGAAAGGTAGACCGCCTCATACTCAGCTGGAGGAACGGTGGGCCGACCAAATTCAACCCCCTTCACGACATCCCAAGGATACGAGACCTCTAGGCCGGGACACCAGCCCCGGGTCGAGACATAGAGGTCAAACTTGGAACGTGGAAGCTTGTTGGGGAAAAATATCTGAGTCTTCTCCAATATCACGCGGTCGCCCGACGGCCCCAAGAGTACACCGCTTAGAGACCCAGACTCGGAATCCATGGTGCTTTCGCCAACCTCACCCTCAAAGTTATCCGAAACAAAAGGATGAGACTTACTCATTATGCGAAGAGGGGGAAACCGTTTCCTATCAAGAATACTCTAAGTATCAGAGTCGGACGCCTGCAAGCTCGTCTACCAAGCCCTGCAAAAACCATACACCAACTTAATCAAAAACCAAAGCAACACATCAACCACACTCATCGAAATCCTTTGAAAGGACATTCAACCCAACGGACCGACTGTCCGCATGCAAACAGCTAGGGACCCTCCCGCTCGGGAGTCAGAAATCCTTACGCTCATCAAAGGCCTAGGCCACCTACTAATCAAATTTTCATACATTTGTGCAATGTGTCACAGGTATCCAAGCGCTCTACAAGGCGACAAGTTCAAAAGCTAAAGAAGTCAAAGGCATACAAAGTTGGTTGTAATTACCAAAATGCCATCCGACTACCTTTTAATCAAAATTCATCCTTGGAATGGTTCAAGGCTCCGGGGGCACATACGAGCAGCTCAAACGCACTCAAGCAAGCCCCTTACATGCCACAGAGGGATTTACCCCTCCCCGAACAACCCGAAAAACACTCGGGTCAACTAAGCCACTAACGAAGGCAAACTACCAAGCATTCACCTAAGCTCCGGGGGCATGGCAATCCACTCACAAACAATCAAGGGGGCTCCATCACAATAGGAAACATCATTTCAAGTTATCCATATCAAGAAACAAGGGGTCAAGCTTTTCGCTCGAAAAACTCCGATTTCGAACCCCCGCGATTTCCCCTCGGCTGATCGAAACCTAGAGGCCACTTCACAAAGGGAGTTTCCTATCCCCAACTCTATCTATTTACACCTAAAGCTTAGCCAAAAGCAAATATTGAAAATCAAGCCAAAACTTCACTCATGCATTTTATCAAACACCTACAAGGCACCTTATTGATGTTCAAATATGCAGCCCTATAGGTCTAATCAACCTCAAGAAAAGCAAGTGGAGGACATTACCAATCGATGCTCGACAAAAAGGACTCGAAATCGGATCGAATCGAGTCAAAAATCGAACCAAGAAGGGGAGCAGCCGCCGCCCGCTGCAGCCGCCGGACCCGCCGCTGCCGCCGCCGCCTCGCCGCCGCTGCGCCGCCCTGGTGTCGCCGGTGGTGCTCCTGGTGGTGGCTGGCCGGAGTGTGGTCTCCCTTGCACCCTAGAGTGAGTTCCTAAAACCCCTACCTTAGCTCCTCCAAGACTATCACCATAGCCAATTCAAAAGTTGATAGTTTTATAAACTATCATGGAGGAGAAGGGACTACACAACATGGTAAGTACCATACATCAAGGAGGTATATCCCTATCTACCATTCATTTTTTGAAGTTGTTGATGGCTTGGGTTTTTAACTATCAAATGACTTGGATAATTTTAGCTAAGTCATTTCAAATGTCCTCAACTTTTTGAAAACGTTGGGATTATGATTTTTCATATTAGGGCCGTTGCATGTGATTTTCCAAAATCCGGCCCTATTTCATTCACTCAAAACCGTCGTCCCGCCGTCAAGACGACCGTCTCGGACGACGAGCTCCCAAAAACTATCGCACTACGCGAAAAACATTTTTTCAAGACTTGCATGATTTATTATCACTTTGATGCACTTAGTCGTATCATGAACGTTCCATATTTGTTAGCTCATCATACGAGCTCGGAAAATTTCATACGTGCTCGCACCTTAATTCTCCAAACAATCATATATCTCATTTTATTCGTAGTCTATTGTGCTACTAACCCTTCATGCAGTTATCAAGCGTGACCACCTCAAAAACTAAGGCAAGGAATTCGTCGGAGCCGCGCGCTTCCACCCTCGGTAGGTCAAAACTCAAGGTGAGCGAACGGCCCGAATCACGCATATTCCCTATCTTATAATAGAGTTAAACAAAGGTCAAGCCATTGTTTAACTCGGGGGCAAGTGATGGACATACGCGTGATCCGGGCTCGGTTTTAATTATTCGGACCTCATATTCGCACGGGGCCCTTAGCAAGACCCAATTTCGAGCTAACCGGGGTAAACCGGGCAAGTTGCGAACTTGCCCGGCACCCCGGGGGGCTTACCCGGAAAATTCCGGGTAAGCCTAGCTTACCCGGAATTTCCGGGTAAGCTAGGCTTACCCGGAAATTCCGGGTAAGCCTAAGCTTACCCGGAATTTCCGGGTAAGCCTAAGCTTACCCGGAATTCCGGGTAGGCCTAGGCTTACCCGGAATTCCGGGTAAGTCCCACACCCGGGGGTGTCGCGCACACCCCCCATTTTATCTCGGACACCTACGGAGACCCGATTTTTACACTAACTCCTATGTGTCCGAGACCTTTGTTTTAGCGGCGCGCTCGTCCCGTGTATGACAGCCGCCTGAGACGCACGTCAGAGCCCCTTTTCCCAAAGCTTACCTACGCATCCCGGTTCACATTTCCACATTGAACCGGGTCAAAACCGGTTTACGGTCCAAGATGGCCTATAAATAGCCGTCTTAGGGGTGAACATTTTCAACTCATTCCAAAATCACTTTGGGCAAGCTTCGGAAAAGCTCTGACTTCTCTCTAAAAACCCTCTCTTTCTCTCTCTAGAAAAACACTGATGTTGAGCGTCGGAGTGAGCACGCCAAGCACCCCCCCCCCTCTCCACGGGGACTGCTTGGTAAACGCTCTTCTGCAGGTGCCGGCGGATATCCCGCTAGAGACCCAGAGAGGCTTGCCATCTTTTGGAGGACAGAGCTAAAGCCCGCGCACGACACTAGAAGGCGGATTCAGCTTACACACAACCCGAAGACCCCGACTAGTTATCCAGCGGACAGTCCGCAATAACTTGGTCGAAACAAGATGCATATGTGGACAACGTCACATCGTTAAGAGAGAGAACGAATGAGATGGTCCAATAAAATTTTATAGATTGTACATGTCAACAATACGTTTTATTACTTGTCAACCGTACGTTAAAACTATTAGAATTATATTATATATAGATAGATAGATTGTATTTAATTCTTTTAATTATACTATTGCATAAAATAATTGTTGTAAATTAAAATATGAAAAAATAAGTCAAAGCCATTTAATTATGATATTTAAAATTATATAACAACTATAGTAAATATATGGTTTAAAGTGTCTTTTGGTATCATATGTTTAACTACTGTTGGCTTTTTGTTTCATAAGTTTTTTTTTGTAGCCTTTTGGTGTCATATGTTTGGAAAGTTGTATGTTTTTGTGTGTTTTCGTTAGTCAACAATTAGTTTGACTGTCAAATACTTTTAGTTTGTTCAATTTAGTCCCTAATGTTTGCTCCAGTCACCGCCCAAGGCTGCCGGCCACCACCTACCACCATCTAAGGTCGTCGGCCACCACCCACTACCACACAAGGACCGGCCACCACCCCAATTGTTGGTGGCTACAACCCTAATCGCCTGATTGGGGTCGGCCACCACCAATTGGGGCAACCGATCCCGATTAGGGCTCCGACTGAGCCCTTTGTGGCTCAATTGGAGCCAGAGGGCTCTAGATCGGGGCGCCCTGGCTCCGATTGAGCCACAAAGGGCTTAGTCGGAGCCATATGTGGCTCCATTCGGAGCCATAGCCCCGATCAGAGCCACATAGGGCTCCGACTGAGCCCTTTATGGCTCATTCGGAGCCAGGGGGCCCCGAACTAGATCCCGCTGACCCCGATTGAGCCACAGAGGTCTCATTCGAAACCCTCTGTGGCCATAATCGAGGCCAGCTGCCCTAATTGGTGGTGGCCGGCCCCGATTAGGGTTGTAGCCACCACCAATTGGCGGTGGCCGGCCCCGATTGGGGTGGCCACCACCAATTTGGGTGGTGGTCGGCCCTAATTGGTGGTGACCGGTCTTTGGGTGGTGGTGGGTGGTGGCCGGCGGTCTTAAGTGGTGGTGGTGGGTGCTCGGCGGCGGCCTTAGGTGGTGACTGAAGCAAACATTATGGACTAAATTGTAAAAATTAAATCTTTAGAATATAATTTGAGGACTAAATTGAACAAATAAAAGTATTTAACGGTCAAACAAAATGTTGACTAACGGAAAATAAAAACATACAACTTCCCAAACATAGAGCACCAAAAGCCTATAAAAAAAAACTTATGGCACCAAAAGCCAACAATGGTTAAACATAAGACACCAAAAGAACCTTTAACCCTAAATATATATATGTATATATTTATAAAATTTATACTCATATAATAGTATATTAAAACCATTGCAGGTGTTTTCAAGCTAAAAAAATGTTGATAACATAACAATGCGCGTTTAAAATTAGAAAAAAAGTGTAATTTTGGCAAAAAAAAAGTTTAAAATTAATTTTAAATCTCAAAATTATATATTTTCACTGTATGACACGTATATATACTATTATATAATTTAATCAAGTAGAATTTGAAATAAATATATTACTAGACTTAATTTGTATCCATTATAATTAATTAATTAACTTAATTATAAGCTTATTGATAAATATAATAATAATAATACTAGCCACTAAACCCACGCACCGCGCGGGTGAAAAATTCTAAATAACAATTAAATTATAAAAATTAAATTATCTTAATTTATTGAATATGCAACTATATATCAACATTAATTGAATAATTTTTTATAGAAAATTAATTAATAATAATTTTATCTAAGTATTAAACTAATTATTATTTAAAATACTTAATAGTAGTGTTTTTAACTACAATATTAGTATATAGACATTTGGCCAAAAAAATTGTGTCTATCTACTAATTTTTTTTAACTATTTTTTCATATTCGTTAGGAAAATATATAAATTTCACACAATTAATATTTGTCATACCATTAGTCAATTATATATATATATATATAAACTTTCATGCATAAGGGAGATATATGGGAAGGTGTATTAATGTATTAATGTCATAATGTTCATTATTTATCATAATATCTATAGTTCATTCTTTTATCCGGCTTATAATATATAGTGATAAATATTAAACCCTAAAATTAGAGAAAATATAAATATACAATACAATAATATTTTTAATTTATTTTTGAAATAAAGTTAATATATTAATTTATATTTTATATGTATATTTTCTATTTTTAAATTTCATTTTTTATAAAAAAATATATTTACATTTTAAAGAGTGAACTATAGCGAATTGGTCGCCTGTTACACGGCTCACTGTGATAAAGTAATATAAAATGAATTGAAATTGATTATCGTGTTTATAAAAATAATAACAAAATAAAAGCTTAGATGACATAGTAGATATAAGTTTTTTTGGGGCATTGGTTTGGTTATGCATTTACAAACTGCAACTCACGAACAAAATATAACTTTATATTATTATAAAACATCATAAATATCTCATCATAATTATCTAACATAAAAATGTATATATAGCAAGGGAAAGTTAACATGTGTGAAGACATTCGTGTAATAATAAAATGAATCAAACTATAGTTAAAAACTATAGTTAAAAAGATGAACTTTGATATTCTTATAGTATTTAGACTTTTTTACGGTATAGCTAAAGATAAGAGGAAATTTATATTTTGAAATATCGGTAATTTGGTGTACCTAATACCTATATAAGTATTTATAATTTTCAAACTAATATTAAAAGAAAGTAAATTATAATACCAGCATTATAACCCTATATATATATATATGAATCACAATTATTGATAATAAAGTTAACTTAAATGTAAGTGAAAAAATTAAATTTTTTGGCCGACTTAAATTTTTTATATTAATTAAAGGGAAATCTCAAATTTTAATTAAATAACTAAAGAATAAAAATAAAGTCCAAATTTGTTTAATAATCATATCAAGTGCATGGGTAAAGGAAAATCGAAAGTTCAAATAGTATATCTCTAATGGGAAAAAGTACTTGTATAGTTGAATCTTGAAAACTTTATCGTTCTTCTGATAAACCTTAAATTTAACATAACTTCTTGTAAGTCAACACAAATAATGTAAAATGTAGAGTTTTATAAACAATATCTAGACTCATAATTAAAGAATTAACTTATGATTACCTAGAATTCCGCTGAAGCCCTTGATTAAGGTCCACATATAGTTGTATCTACAAAAATCCGAAACTAATAAAAGCACATTATTTGAAAACACTATAATATAAATATATGTTCTCTTAAAAAAATAGTAATTCATCACGAATTGTAGAATTTACAAATTTTTAGAGGATACAACACAAATGTAATAATCAACAAATTAAGTTCTGAACTTGAAAAAACTTGTTTGATTTCACGGTTTGTCTAACATCATTTTAAAGTATTGGTGCTTTCATGCATTATTTTTGTTTAGAAATTATTTTATTTATAGTTTAATTCTTCAATTTTAGGAGCATTATACTATGTCTCTTATTAGTAATTATTTCATTTTTATTTTTGCCTCCGAATGTTTTTTTTTTTTTTGTGTTTTTTTAAAAAACTATTATTTTTATTTTCTACAATGTAAACCTTAACATTTAAATTCAAAAAAAAAAATCTTAAAATTCACTTTATAACCATTGTGATTATTCAGTTTAATTTTACAATTTTTTGGGTAAAATTATAAATAAAATATTTGCAAAAATAAGTTTAAAGCATGGATACTTTCAAAGGATCCTAGCAAATCCCTTGATTTCATCATTAAAAATGAAACAACTATAACATCCGAGGCTATAACATCCACAAGATCCCTCATATTCAATAGCTGACACCCTCGTTACCTTCATCATCAGCGCACAACATCCTCGTAGTACGTAGTTTCTGATATATATATATAGACATAATTTTAAATAGTGTATAATCGTGAATATCTAGATCAACAAACTCATAATTTACCTGCCAAATGGAGATTGGAAGCGAACAAAACCTATATCAATATAATGATGATGACCGATGAGAATTTAAACTCTAATTTCAATTGCATATGTTCATATAACAATTGAAGAACCATTCTCGGTTCAGCCGAACTAAATGTAATTTCTTGAATATCTTGCTCTTTTGGAACCGCTTCGCTTGTTTATGCACTCATGGCCCTTCCTTCGACCGAGGCGACGCGGTGACCATTGCTCTCCTCATGTTGGTGGTTGATCTATCTGATGATACACTATGGTAATATATATTGCCGAGTTGAAATAATTGTTGACTTTTGGAAGTAAAAAATTGTTGACTTAATTGTTACCTTAATTTCACTGTTTTTTTCTTAATTAATTGTTGCCTTAATTAATTATGCCCTCTTTATTGCTTTTCCATAATAACACATCAATATTGAACTTACTTTATAATTTATATACGTAGGTCTTTTTCTTATTTAATTTCTTTGTTTTTTCTTAATTATATATATACATATGTCATAATTAATGGATTGCATATATCTATTCTAAATATTTGACAAACGTTGAGTTAATACATAGCAAACGTTCTATAATTTGTGTAGAGACAAAAATAGGAGATAAAAATACTTCTTAATTTTCAATCACTCAATATTTTGTATCTATATCTATAGAACACCAACTAAATTAGGAAACGCTGACTGGACGAACTGTCCACGTGTCAGCCAGAGGGCTTCCGGTGCTGAATTAATATAATACTAGTCACTCACCCCGCGCACCGCGCGGGAGATAAATTAAAAAAAATTAAGATTACAAAAATGAAGTTATCTTATTTTAATGAATATTTAATTTATTTGAAAATTTTAATTTTTTTATAGAAAATTAATCATGACTAATACATTAATTTAATTTAAGTATATAATACTAATTATTATTTAAAGTATTTCATAGTAGTGAAATAATTAACATTATATATTATTTTTATAAGAAGTATAACTAATATAATATAAAACTTAAAATTTTAACATTAAATCATTTTTATTTTTTGATATTTGTTTACTAATTTTAAGTTATTTTTGCTTAAATTGTTTAATATGAACCTATTAATTATTTAACCAAGAATATAAGATTAAATAATATGCTTGAATTATTCACCTCAATGCCAATATAAATGGTAATCTTTGGTCTTTTTATGACGCCGTTCTCCATGTCTTGATCACGATATTAAGCCTTAAGGGTGTAAGGCTTAAACCGTAGTATATGACTTAAACTACCAAAAAAAAAATCGAAAAATCGTTCAAATAATCACTAAGTAGAACAATAAAATCATGTAACTTTGAATGAACTTTATTTTTGACCACTTGAATGAACTATTTGAAAGAATCAAATCCATATCATATCAACTAAATGTCTAAAATCATCGAAGACTCTCACCCCACGGAAATTGGCTTTGCCGACTACGGAGGGGATTTGACTTTGTCCTCCTAAATATATATTTTATCATAATTCATATAATAATATATTGTGCACAATATTTATAAAATAATATTGTTCCTAGTTACAGAATATTGTAGGTTATCAAGGTTCTCAGTACATAACTATTCGAAGCCATAATATATGGACATAACTATGTACATTATTGTGAATCACAGCCGTTCATCACCAACGTGGGAGATTAATTTTATTTATATATGTATGAAGTTTTTTTTAAATCTTTTATAAATTTACAGTTATTTAATATTTTATATCTAAATTTGTAGAGTCCTATATAATTAAGAAACGGTGATTGAAAGAAAACTAACGTATATGATCACTCAAAGAATGCCCCTAAAATAAGTTTATAATTTAGGGGGGGGGGGGGGGGGGGGCTTGAATTTTAGAAGTGAATACATTTTAGGGATTAATTATTATATTTTGATATGTTGTAAAATTATCTTTGAGTTCACTGCAAGTTAAGATCCACAATAAAAAAAAATATATTATATTTATTGATAGGGATTAATTAGTACATTCTGATATGTTGTGTTTCGTATAGGTGGCGAATTAAGCGGCAGCTTTAGAAGGTTTCATTAAAAAGAAATTATAATGTGAGAGGAATTATTAGATGGACTGTGGTTATGTTATGAAATCAACCTTAATATTCGTATATAAATTATAATGATGAATGTCAACTTAACCACTTTGAAAATTTGGCCAAAAAAACCACTTTGGAAAGAAATACAATTGTATATAATAAATTATCTAATTATTTGAAAATTCTTAAAGTTGCCTGAACTAATACCTACACCAGTTAATACATACATTAATTAGATAGTGAAATAGAGAAAGCATAAGAATTAAGCTCTAATCTTTTGTCTCTCCCACATATCATGCATGTGCTGCCACTATTATATGTATTGGTCTCCATGCATGCAGTCACATCTATAAATATCATCTCGGATCTGCTTCTTATATATAATATAATAGAATACCTTTCGTAAAATCTAGGTAGTTATGCTAACAACTTGTGCATCTCTATTGATATCGTTGTTCGGTACACTGACCAGTGAGAAAATTAGTATACAAAAACGTGAGAAAATTAGTATACAAAATCGAAGTTGACTCCATCATCAATCAAAATAAGATCAAAACTTTCCAGGTCGTCCAGAAGTCGCTAAAATTAAAATATCACTCGAAGCTAACTTATGGTTTGATTAGAGAACACTTTACATTGAGTAGAGGGAGTAGAACAATCATCTTCCTCTTGATTGAATAACTTCCAAATGCAGGCCTAGCTTGAGATTTGTTAAAAGTTCATTGACCTTCTGCTTTCACCTTCTTTTGGTGTACAATTATGTAGTACACCGTATAAATCATATATATAATTTGTATCAAATAAACATGAAAAGAAGATGACGTAATTTAGAAGAGCTAATGTTATATTTACCGATTCTCTTAATAAGGCAGTCGTCGTAGAAGCGCTTTGGAATCGCCGTTATAATGTTAATGTCCACATTGTAGGCTTGTTGTTGGGAACTGAATTTTTATCCATCTTCACAAACCAAAAATCCGAGGTTAGAATTGCTAGTGTCGTTTTTACGGTGAAGCTCGATCCGGATAATACTTTCCCGGCGTTGGCCCTCTTTTTGCGGCGGAGATATATGTGGTGAAAAAATACTGGTGATGAGAAGATAATACACCGGTAACACATATACCTTCTTCAATCTGTCCAAATTTTAAAAAAAAAAATGAATAAAACCTCTAGACGAAGAGCTTGTCGAGTAACATCTTGAAGTTGGAATGCCTGATTTCATTAGTATTGTCCTGATTAGTAAACTGCAAATATATATTGATTTAAGATTATTTAAGCATGGAAAAAATAACGGGCATAAGAAAGCACAATAAACTTTTTTGTCGTTATGAACTTATTTATTTTGAAGGAGCAGCTCGATGAAATTGACATGCTGTAAGAAAAAGAATAGGTGGGTTATGGATACATAATACTGAAAGCATATAATGTGTATAAACTACATGGTTGAATTATCATCACCTGATACCATCGCAGGTTAGCACCATCTTGAACTCTAATTAAATAAATGGTCTTACAAAACATTCAAATAAAACATGTAATTGAACTGAACGTGATAACACTGACCATATTAGTATATGACAACGAATCACGATCACCCACTCCTTAAACGCATCCAAACCCTTATAGATGTTATTGAACTCCTCCTGCAGAATGTCTTCATCGGTGAGAGGCCAAATATATAATTTATATAGATAGTATGGAAATTATATATTTTACTATGTGAAATCTTCTTAAATAATATAATTTTTTTAGTATGGAATTTTTTTTTTTTTACTATGTGAAATCTTCTTAAATAATATAATTTTCTTTCTCATTTTGTGATTTTTTTTCCAATTTATGAATCGTTAAATATTTTATTTGATTAACTAATGTAAGTTTCTAAATATGTGAACTTCTTATTTTATTCGAGCTGCTCCTTCAAAATAATATAAAATATATTGAATATGGGAATAAATATTTTGTGAATGAACGATTCAAGCTTTCCTTATATATAAGTTGGAATTTTATTTTTTATTTATTATTACATTGCTTACGTGGCGGCCTACGGTCTTCCGGAATCAAACTGTATAGATTTACTATTTAAAAGGAAACTTTTAATTAATTTGTTTCTTTAAATTGCATAGAGACCAAATTAGGAGATAAAAATACTTCTTAATTTTCAATTAACCAATATTATGTATCTAAATTTAGAGAACTCATATTAAATTAGGAAATGCTGACTGGACAAACTGTCCACGTGTCAGCCTGAGGGCTTCCGGTACCGAATTAATATAATATAGTAGATAGTAGATAAGAGTTGAATAAAACATTAAGCAAACAGAAAATGTTTTTGTGCTCCCTAATTACTGACAACATAGATTTGTTTTGAAAATATACACGAGCAGATACTTTTTTTTTGGGTAAATATTAAGATACTTGATGTGCTTTATTGGGGCTTTCAGGCTTTCCATTTGGGCTCCGTGAATCTTACCGGTTCAAATCCAACGGCAGAGGACTCGAGTTTAAATAAACTCGATCCTAATTTAGCCATCCCCAAACTGTAATGCACATAGAGTACTGCAGTTGACCATTGACCTGCTGCCAGACAAATTAACTTCTGGGGAAAGCTCTCTGCTTTACCCTTCCAAACTTACAATTGTGCTTATTAAAAAAAAACTTATGATTGCGCCTACGACGGACGGTTCTCACCAACGCTCCGCTAACTGATTTCCTCTGCGCTCGTTAAGTATCGCTACTTCGTGAACTGCCGTGGAAATGGCGACTCTCGACGATGAATCCGTCGATTCACAGCCTGCCACAGTGGTCAACGAGAGGGTGTACGTCGCCGTGGGGGGAGAGGTCGCCAGGAGTAAGTTGACTCTGCAGTGGGCGTTAGAGAATTTTGGTGGCGACTTTCGCATTCTCTATGTCCACACCCCTGCTAAGACCAATCCTGCTGGTAAACATCTCTTCTTTCTTTTTCATCTGCATCGACATTCATCTTATGATTTTTATCGTACATGTATATTCAATCAAAACCTTGGGTCTCTCTGTGACTCTTGATCTTATAGTACATGGATTTTCAATCGTCGGTAAGGATATGTGGTTTGTTCTTTGACTTCCTTACCATCAGAAGCCTGTAAATTATAGTTGCGTGAGAAGTGAAAAGCTAAAGCTAGAATAACTGGTTTGTGGTTGCCGTTGATGTCTCTTTATAGCTAGTCAGTTGTATGGAGGAGGTGGGCCAGGTGGCAGTAGGAGTTCTGAAGAAATCGAAAGTGACAATGTGAACAAACTCCTTGATGAATATGTTCACATGTGTAGCCTGGCTAAGGTACATGTTCCTTATTCTTTGTTCTTAAACAGTCTTTTCAGTTGCCCAAAAGAACTGCAACGTATAGTTTTGGGGAATTTAAGCTTTATTCAACAATCGAAAGTTTGAGGGTAAGCGGTCTAAATTTGTGAAGATCGATTCCTGAAGTAAATAGTATCATTTGATGCTTTTGCTACCCCCATTATCTTTTTCCTGTAAAGATGTTGCTTTCAAAATATACATAAAGTATTCACTGAATGAGATGAGATATGCGCATGTTTGGTCCTTTTGCAGGTTACTGTGGAGAAAAGATGGATTGAAGAAAAAGATACTGGTAAAGGAATTGTTGAGCTCATTGAGCTTCATGCTGTCACAAAGCTTGTCATGGGAGCTGCAGCAGACACACACTATACCGAGTAAATTCGCTTCTCATTTAGGCTATTGTTATGATCACTTTTCAGTTTTGCTGTGCAGTTGAGTATGTTAACTGCGATATTTCATCGAGTAGGATCTTTGTAATTAAATTTGCAGCTGTACTTGTAATTGCAGGGGAATGAGGGAAATTATATCAATCAAGGCTAAATATGTAGAGCAGCATGCACATCCATCCTGTTCTATATGGTTTATCTGCAAGGGTCAATTAATTCACTTTAGGTATGCATATGCATGTTGTATTTTCGTCCAATCTTGCTTGATGTATTGACACATCTAATTTATGCGTATCATATAAAGTATAAACCCTAATGGTCTTACAGTGAAATAGTAAAATTCCACTTGAAATGGTTCAATGATTCTGAGTTGCTTAAAAGTGAGTCTTGCATAGTTTATTTATCAGTTGAGGCAAGAAATTGTTTTACAGGAAAGGTGATTTAAGCATGGTGGATATGGATGTTGCTGGATCTTCATGGCAACCAGTACAGTCTACTATTGAGACCAGGCCATCAATCCCTGAAAGTTCCTCCTACTCTAGTGATGTCGATGATGATCAACCTCTGGTTAGACGTGACAGAGGTGAAGGGAGCAGCCATACAACACAACCCAGTTTGTCACCCTCTTATGAAGAGGGCCGTGAAAACGCTTTAATGAATGTATTGGTAATATTAGCAATTTATACGGACTATATATATGCACCATTTGTTTTTTACTAGAATAAGTGATAGCCTCTGCATAGGACGGGACCATTTTAAGAGCCGAAACAAATGATAGCTTTTGACAGGATGGAAACAGTAATGATGACTTATATGAGCAACTTGACAAAGCAATGACAGAAGCTGCAAATGCAAAACGAGAGGCATTTGAGGAGCTGGTTCGTCGTCAGAAAGCTGAAAAGAATGCCATTGAAGCTACCCGGAGAGTAAGAACTTATTCATGTGTGCACCTCAAAAAAATTATTTGAAGCTTAATGAATTGCTTTTACTTCCACAAATTCTTGTTAAACTCAAAAGACAAGATTCTCAAAATCGATACTTTGAATGAGTTTTCTGAATTTTGAACTAATATATAGAACACAAATTCTAAAGTTGTATAAGGTAGACCATTGAGACCTTTGTTGTTCTCTAACATGTGAGCCATTAACATTTCTGCAGGCTAAAATGTATGAGAATCTGTGTTCTGAGGAGCAGCGGCGAAGGAAAGAACTTGAGGAAAACCAGAGGGTGTTATTGGAAAGTCACATTGCTGGTTCTGATTATATAATGCAAGAGTTGCGTGATAAAGTTGCCACTGCTGAGGATCTTGTTGAGATATACAAGAAGGAAAGGGAAGAATTGCAGGTGCAACTTGAAAATGCCCTTAAAGTGAATGAAGAGCTCTTGACAAACCAAACAGGGGAACCCGCTGCCTCGAGCTCTCATAGTCACGGGCAACAACAACCTCTGATGGAATTCTCCTTCTCTGACATTCAGGAAGCAACCGACAGTTTCAACCCAGCCTTAAAAATTGAGGAGGGTGATTATGGGAGCTTGTTTAAGGGCTCCCTTCGTTGCATTTCAGTGTCGATAAAGATGCTGCAAAGCCCATCACACTATCATCAGGAGGTGAGGTATTCTTTATGAGGCAATCGATGCCAAATGTAGAGTAAAATTCATTGTGCAGATGGAATTTCATTTCATTTCATTTCAGGAGGCTGATGATTATTCCATCACTTCTTTCCCGAAAAAGTAACATTTTTCACATTCACTCTAAATCTCACCACAAGTTTCACACTTTATAGAATTTCCTTCTTTATGTGCTATCATTTTAGTCGAAATAACCGGAAAGTAATTTTTGTATTGCCTATTTGTTTTCTTTTTCAGGTACAAGTTGTGAATAGGTTGAGGCATCCAAACCTCATCAACCTTATCGGAGTCTGTCCAGATGCGTGTGCTCTAATCTATGAGCATCTGCCCTGTGGAAACCTTGAAGATCGACTTAGCAACGACTCTACTCCTCTATTATGGAATAAGCGAATAGGAATCTGTACTGAGATATGCGCAGCCCTTATTTTCCTGCACTCCTCCACTCCCCTTGGAACAGTCCACGGTGATTTGAAATCAAGAAACGTTCTTCTCGATGCCAACTTGGTGAGCAAGCTCAAAGATTTTGGAATCCATGGTCAAACGGACTCAACAACTGTCGAGTCAGATGTTTTCTCCTTTGGTATCATACTAATGCAGCTGTTGACTGGGAAATCAGACCAGGATGTAGTCACGGAAATGCAAGATGCAGTAACCGATGGGAATCTAGATTCAATGCTGGATTCGACAGCTGGGGATTGGCCATTCGTGGAAGCCACACAGTTGGCTCACTTGGCATTGAGCTGCTGTGACATGGACCGGGGCAACCGACCTGACCTTAGATCGGAGGTGTGGGCTGTGCTTGAGTCTGTAAGAGCTTCTGGTGAAGAAGTTTCGTCTAATAACGGAATCAACTCCAATCAACTCTCTGATCAGCCTCCGCAACACTTTGTCTGCCCAATCCAACATGTCTGGTTTTCCTTTTATATATCTTTGGTTCTGTTCCTTGTCTCAGTTTCAAGTTCCTTAACTAACAAGTTTCTATTTTTTGTAGGATGTTATGCAAGACCCAGTTGTGGCTGCAGATGGATTTTCATACGAAGCAGAGGCGATTCAGGAATGGTTTGATAATGGGCATGACACTTCACCGATGACTAACCTTCAACTTGCACATAACAACCTCATCCCGAACCAGACTCTTCGGTCAGTCATCCAAGAGTGGAAGGAAAATCAATAGAATTCCTCCCAACTTCCAAGTACATATATATGTAAAGTGATCTTGTTAATCTTTTTCTGCTAAGTTTCATGGATTCTAGTATTTTGCCGGCAAAAAAAAAAAAGTATTTTTCGACTGTAGTCATATTGGTGTGCTTTTGGTTAAGTCTCTTTGTAGGTGGGTGACTCTTGCATCCCAATTCTTGTAGTTAGTGCAAGCATTGTGTGGAATGGGCTTCTTGATTTGTTTTATGGGGGAGTAGTATGTGAATGTGATAGTGAGAAGTGATAATTCTTATACCAAATATTAGATAGGGTTAAGAACCTATTTAGTGTCATATGTTTATCCTATATATATTGCTTTTTGATCTTTCATGATCAAATTGTTACTTTTAGTTGTTTTAGGTTTCATTTTAGTTACCCTTCTGGAGTTTAATATACGTAGAAAAATGGGTTTTCATTAGGGTTGAGTAAAAAAGCCCGAGAGCTCGAAATCCCGAACCTATCCTCAAATCGTGTCATGAAATTGTGGATTTGGCTTTTTGGATATTGTTTTTTGTTGGTGGTAGAATGATATTGGTTTGATGTGTCAAATGCCATATTATTATTATTATTATTATTATTATTATTACATAAAATACGGAAGAGTGGTTGGTAATGTCAAGTCGTAACCTAAGCAGGTGTAGTAGTAGTGCTTGTTTGTTGTAACATGGGCCCACTCCCTAGCTAGGCAGGAAAATGGTAGTTGCCTAACATTATGATTGTCGAGGGAATGAATACTGATGTCGACCTGTGTCGTGTCGTGTCGTGTCTGTATATTCTCAGTGCGTGTTGCTTTTCAAAACTATAGTAGTAGTGTACTAGCTACTACTACTCCTTGCTAGTGACTGATATATAGCTTGAGTTAGTTTGTTAATGCTGCTGCTTTATTTAACTGCTGGTTGGTCTAAACCAGTGTTATCAGAACCGGACCGGACCGGGGTCTGACCGGGTTCGAACCGGAACCGGTGCCTCCAACGGTCCGGTTCAAACAAATCCGGAGGATGTAGACGAACCCGGTTCGATAGCCGGCTTTTTGACGAACCGGCCGGTTTTTAGCGAACCGGCCGGTCCGCCGAGTCACTATTAAAAAAAATAAAAAAAAATTGAAATCTGTATTCGACAATTCACCGACGATTCAATTATCATTCACCGACGACGATTCAATTATCAACAACGAGATGCGGATTGAATATTGAAGTGTTTTTCCCGAAGAATTGAAAGCAGCGGCGTCTCAACCCCATCCCTTCCTCCTCCCTGCACCACGCCAAGCAGCCCCAGCAGCCTTCCAAGTTCCAACCCTAATTTCCCTCATTTCATGCCGCGCCTTGCAATCAACCAAGTTCATACGTCCTCCGCGATTCACCTCCATAATGAACTGATTGCCCCTCCATCGGGTTCAACGAGGACCTCAAGAACTGATGACCTAATTTTCTAATTCCCCTCAAGTACGAGATTATGCTATTTGTCTTTAATCTTGGTGAGTGAGTTTCACAAAAGGAAGAAGAAGAGGTAAAAGGAGGGTCAGAATTGTTGGGAGAGGAAAGGGTGGAGGGAGGAGAAGATAGAAGGAGACATAGGTGAAGTGGATGAGGAAAGGGTGGAGAGAGAGGAAAGGGTGGAGAGAGTGAGACGCAGAAAGAAATAAAAGAAGGAAATGATAGGTGAAAATGGCTGAGGAAGAAGACTAAAGGAGAATGAGTTAGCAATGGTCGAACCGGGTTCAGACCGGGTTTGGACCGGCGAACCGGGAACCGGCACCCTCACCGGTTCGGTGTCCGGTCCGGTTCTGATAACACTGGTCTAAACTAAACTGAATTTAATTTGATTATTATTAAATCTGATGATTAAGTTATCTATTGAAAACGGAGCATGTGGGTCACACGTGGCTAGAGTCCCCATGTTCATGTGAGTTAGTCATGGCCTCCTCTCCTAGTAAGTATAGTTTGTTTCGGTTGACCTTCTTCTGCTCATGATGAGATAGATTATGTCTTGTCCCTTTTGCTTTTCCTCTCTATAATTTTTTTTTGTTTTTGTTTTTCAAAATGGTGTTCGAGCTGTCAACTTTAGAATAATTTAAATTCACATTGAAATAGTTTATATAATAATAATAATAAGTAAAATGGTGATCATATATATTTTTTTTCATTAAGAACTCTCTTTAGATTCGGTTGTAAATTGTTAGATTAGTTGTCTTGTAAGGTGTTTTGTCTTTTTGTGATTTGGAGAATTGAGAAACAAAGGTCTTTTTGTTCCTTCTCTATTTTTGTCTGAGATGAGTCGGTTTTGAATACAAAACGCTACCATGGTGTTGAACGAAATGAAATTAACGTGGAAAAAAAAATTAAATTAAATTAAATTAAAACATGATTAATAAATATTTCAAACTGTCCATTAAGTTCCGCAAGATTGATGTGTAGACTACTAACTTACTTAGCCTTACTTAGCTTCTAGTTCTTAGTTAGTTAACTAACTAACAAACTAGTTACTTGCTTGCTAAGCAAGCTATCAAGTTGTATCTTAGAACTGAAGCTATATATAGCTCTCTCTGTAATATCGAGTATGAATGAGAAATGAATGATTCAGTTTCAAGTCTGTTAGCATAATATGGTATCAGAGCCATCTCCGTCAAAAATTCTCATTCTTCGATCGATTTCTTGATCAAATTAGTAATTGATCGATTTCAAGTAGTTCTTGATAAAGATTCGTTGATTCTTTCTTCGATTCATCCTTCTGTTACTTTGATTTCTTGATCCACTTCGTCGATTTCATTGATCCGTGTCAACATCAGCTGTTTCGATCAAGATTTGATGGCTGAAATACCGATGGCTACTGGTGATGATCCTTTGTATCTTCATCCTGCTGATACTACTGGTACAGTTTTGATTCCTTTTCAGTTGACTGGTTCTTCGAATTATTATGTCTGGAGCACATCGATGAAGGAAGGTTTGTAAGTCAAAAACAAGCTTGGATTTATTGACGGGACGTGTACAAGAGATTATGTTCTTCCTACGCAGCGTGTTCGTTGGGATCGTGCAAATGCTATGGATACAGAATTCAGTGGCCAAAGATTTAGTCAGTGGATTGATCTATAATCCTACAACTTAGTCTATTTGGACAGATCTCAAGGATATGTTCGACAAAGTTGATGGAACTCAATTCTTTCAGCTGACTAGAGAGATCTATCGTTCTTCTCAAGGTACATTGTCTATAACTGAATACTTTGCTCGTATGAAGCAGTTGTGGGATGCACTTGCTGCTATAGACGATGTGGTTCTTCAGTGCGCAGCTGATAATGCTTTGGTTACTGCTAGCAAAGAAAAACAGAAGCTCATTTCATTTCTGCTTGGTCTTAATGATACATATGCGCATGTTAGAAGTTCTCTCTTGATGAGGCAACCTTTGCCAACTGTGAGTGTAGCATTCTCAGTCTTATTGCAAGAAGAAAGTCAGAGATCGATTTCAAATTTTGCTGTTGATAGCTTGATTGAGCCAACCACTGCTTTATATGCATCTAGGCCTGCTGGAAACTTTAAGAGATTTTCTAGTAATAATTCAGGAAACAGTTCTGTGGGAGGTTTTGGTCGTGGAAGAGTTGATAAAACAAATTGGCTTTGTTCATTTTGTGGCAAGAAGGGTCATAAAATAGACACTTGTTGGGTTAAGAATGGGGTGCCTGAGCATATACGTAGACAATGGGCTGCTGCTAATGGTGCTTTTGATGAAAACATGGAAGAAGTTGATCAATCTGCTGCTACAGTTGTGCCTGCAGAAAATTTAACACATATTGCTGCTTCTAGTGCTGGGCCTCAGCATATTACTTCGTCTTCTCGGATGTCTCATGTTGCTGCTAAATCAATGATGATGTCTGATCCGTTACATTTTGATGGTGACCAATCTTACCCTGCTGATGGTGCTTATGCAAACATGGCAGGTATTGCAACGCCTTATTCTCTTTCCATAACTTGGATTATTGATTCGGGGGCAACCAATCATATAACTCATAGGAAAGATTGGTTAGTGGATTTGAAACTTAATCAGAGTCCATTTCAGTTTGTTCATCTTCCAAATGGACAAAGATGCAAGGTAACTCATATTGGAAACTGTTTCATGGCTCCCAATCAAAGCTTGAAAGATGTTCTGTTGGTGCCTGACTTCAAGTTTAATTTGATCGCTGTATCAAAGTTGCCTTCTCAACTGAACTGTAGAGTTGTCTTTACCTCTAGTTCTGTATCACTTCAGGGCCTTACAGATGGGAAGATTATGAAGATTGGGCAACAGAATAGAGGGCTCTATGTTCTACAAGCGACATCTTTTCAACCAGTGGCAGCTGTGGTGAGGAATAAATGAGAAGATTCAATTCTTTGGCACAGAAGACTTGGTCATTCCTCTACCAAGTTATTAGCATACTTTGGAAACATTGATGTTAAGTCTTTAGCTCAGTGCAATAAAAGTTGTTTAGTTTGTCCAATGGCTAAGCAAACTCGATTACTGTTCTCTGATAGTTTGAATAAAGCTGATAAACCTTTTGATTTGGTTCATCTTGACATATGGGGTCCTTATAGAGTTTCTACAATGCGTGGATGTCATTACTTCTTAACCATTTTGGATGACTCAACTCGTTGTACTTGGATCTACTTATTAAAGTGCAAGAGTGATACCTATCAGTTTTTTAGGACTTTTATAACCATGATCCAAAATCAGTTTGGGACAACAATTAAGAAATTCAGAAGTGATAATTGATGGGTTCCGATGTAATTGTTAGCCCCGTTAACAGCCAATGGACGGCGAGTAGGTCCAGTGGGCCTCGTGAAAAGCCTGGAAGGCCCAGAGGCCCAGCACGAAGGGTCCCAACTTTAGCGGTCCCGACGTATGAGCTGAATGCTCCCGATGAGAAGCCTCCGAGCAGGCCCCGATATGCCTTAGTAAAGGCCCCGATAATAAAGCCCCGCAGAGGCTGGACCTGTCCCGTAGAGACTGAAGGTCCTGGGTGGTGATCTAGAATGAGCCAACTCTGGAGTCCCCGACAGGAGTCGAGACTTGTGATCAGAGGATAAGACCGAGAAACCCGCCTACTAGATGAGAGTAGTGGGAAGACGGTTAAAGATATAGATAATCTCCCCCGAGATACGCAGGGCGTGCCCGAGATACGCGGGGGTTTGGGTAAGATACGCGGAGCGTGGGGCGAGATATACGGAATCCCAGCCGAGATATACGGAATCGTGGCGAGATACACAGAATCATGGGTAAAACTGCCAGGCGCAGTAACAGGTAACTGAGTAACTCCTCCTTCTATATAAAGGGGGAGGTTACCTCAGAAAACGATCATCTAATACGAACTTAGACTCTTTGCTTACCACCCCATTGATCATCATACTCATTTAAGCATCGGAGAGGGATTCTGGGTCACCAACCAGGTCATCCCCTTTTGCAGGATTACGCGGAGCCCAGGAGCCCAAGCTTTCCGTCAAGGACGTAACGGAGCTTCGTCCGTGATCCAACATTGGCGCCGTCTGTGGGAACTTACAAAAAGTCAAGATAGTTTCTACCAGATCAATGGCCGGTGGTGGCAAGAAGAAACAAGTTCAGGCTGGCAGTTCTCGTCCCGCAGGAACTGTGAATTCCCCGTTGCCGGAACGTGTTGCTGAACAAGGTGAGAACCCCGCTCTTTCCCAGACGGGGGGGCAAGGTGATGGCTATGAGGTCTCAGTCCGAGACACAGAAAGGAACAGGCAGGATGTCCCGCGTAGGGAGGAAGACGAGGCTCCTCCAAACCCGGTGGACCATGGAAGAGAAGGGGTCCCGCGAAGGGAAGAAGGGTCGTCTTCGAACTCGGAGTTGGCCAAGGCAGTAGCAGAGGCTATGCCCATGTTCTTGGCCGCCATGGAGGCCTTGCTGGACAAAAGAGAGGCCGCCAGGAGGGCGGAGGAGTTGCCTCCGCGAGAAGAGTTACCACCACCCCCGCCGAGGGTGGACCCAGAGGAGCAGGAGGTTCCGCCCAGGAGCAAGGGTAAGGAACCAGCACACCCGGAGAAGTTCGTGGTCGACGGCCTGGGACCGGTGCAAAATAGGACCATTCCCCTGAATGGCCCCATCACCCCCGATCAGGTGGTGAAGATCGTCAGCATCTGCATGGGTGTCCAGAAGCAGATGACATCGGAGTTAAGGGATCGGTCCAGCCATCCTTTCGTGCCGTGACTGATCGATACCGTCGCCCCGCCCGGGCTTGGTATTCCAACCATCAAGGAGTATGATGGTGAAGGGGACCCGGTTCGCCATGTTCAGAGACATGTCCAGGCCTGTATGGGTAGGACTTCAAACGACGATCTCATATGCTCGCTGTTCCCGATCACCCTAGGAGAAAGGGCCATGACTTGGTTCTTCAGCCTCCCGCCAGGATGCATCACGTGCTGGGCTGATATGCACGATCGCTTCATCAAGCAGTACCAAGGTCGGAGGCGTCTTCTGAAGAGTGTGAGGTCCTTGACCCAAGTGGTGCAGAGACCCGATGTATCGTTGGCATACTATTACCAACGATTCACTGCTAGTGCTGCGGAGATTGATGAAGAAATCTCGGAGGGAGAAACAATCCGTACTTTCCTGCGGAACTTGAGTGCTCCGTACGGCTCCGACCTGATGCACAGCGTAGCCGCGAAGGCCGTGTGGAGTATGGAGGCCCTGCAAGCGAGGGTGAAACAGCAAATCGACGTCCAGGAGTCGAAGATTGCTGCTGGAGAACTCGATCCCCCGAAATCAGGGAGAGGAAAGCCATCGTCCAAGCTGTCGGATGATCGCAAAGGGAGCAACAAGTCGGAAGGAAGTAGGAATCGTGGTCGTCCCGATAAAAGGGAAGACAAGCGTCCTCCGAGGAAGGACAACCGAGAGGGTCGGACTGTTCCCATCAATAGCTCGATGACCTCTGTATTAGCTGTGATGGACAGACAGGGTCTCGCCCGATACCCCCCGAGGAAAGAAGGCGAATTCCTAGGAGGCCGACATGACCGTTACTGTCGCTACCATCGAGCCAATGGTCACGACACTGAGAACTGTCGGGAGCTGAAGAAGGAGATTGAAAAGCTGATCCAGAAGGGAAAGTTGAAAGAGTTCGTCGGGAGGGGATGGTGCCGATCCCGTTCTAAAAGTCGGTCACGATCCCGCTCCAAATCCCGTGACCGATCCCCGAAGAAGAAGAAGGTCGAGCATGAGACTTCAGGATCAGGTGCCCGTAAGGAGAGGCGCGGAACTATCAACGTCATCCACGGTGGGATGGCAGCGGGAGGTGATACCTCTGCCTCTAGGGAGAACTACGCTTCCCGCATATCTGCCGCGGTGGTGCTAGGAAAAAGGTCCCGGTCGTGGACCCTGAAAGAGGAAATGGTAATTTCTTTCTCGGCGGAGGATCTAGTAGGCGTGGAGAGCCCTCACGACGACGCCTTGGTCGTGACCCTGGACGTGGACGGATTCGAGATGAAGCGGATCCTGATAGACGGAGGGAGCTCCTCCGATATCCTCTTCATGGACGCTCTGGAAGCCATGGGAAAGACGAAGAAGGACCTGACGCAGGTGAACTTCCCGATGGTGGGATTCTCTGGCTCCACTTCCTACCCGTTGGGAATGATTACCTTACCAGTAGAGTTTGGTAGTGGCTGGAAAATGGAGAAGCGAAACGTGGATTTCGTCGTCGTGGAGTCCGCGGGGGCATACAACGCGATCATCGGGAGGACCACCATTAACCCTCTTATGGCAGTCGCCTCGACGGTCCACCAGAAAATGAAGTTCCCGACTGATAACGGGGTCGGAGAGGTCAAGGGTGACCAGGTGGCGTCGCGAAAATGCTACGTTAACGCCACTCGACGGAGAAGGAGGGAGGCCATGACTGTCCTTCAGACTGATGCTGATCCTCGAGAGGAGTATGGGCGTCCCGCCCCCATGGAGGATTTGAAGGAAGTAGAGATCGATGGGCCTCAGAGGAAGGTGAAGATCGGCTCTGCTTTGTCGGAGGAAAGAGCCCGAGAGTTGATCGAGCTCTTGAAGGAGTTTAAGGAGCTGTTTGCCTGGTCCCCGAGTGATATGCCAGGAATCAGCCCCGACGTGATAGTGCACGAGCTGAAGATAGACCCCGCGATCAAGCCTATCGCGCAGAGAAGGCGTCCGATGGGCGCGGACAAGAGGATCGCGATTCAGCAAGAGGTGGGCAGACTGCTCGATGCTGGATTTATCAAGGAGCTCCGATTCCAGACTTGGGTGGCTAACCCAGTGCTTGTGCGAAAGAGTAACGGAAAGTGGCGGATGTGTGTCGACTTCCGCGACTTGAACAAAGCCTGCCCGAAGGACTGCTACCCGCTCCCGAGGATTGACCAGTTGGTGGATGCCACATCGGGACATGAGCTGCTGAGCTTCATGGATGCCTATTCCGGGTACAATCAGATCAAGATGGCGAAAGAGGATGCTCCCCACACAGCTTTTTACGCTGACAGCGACGTCTACCACTACGACGTGATGCCCTTCGGGTTAATCAATGCAGGAGCAACTTACCAGCGAATGGTGAACAAGTTGTTCGGGGACATGTTAGGGAAAACCATGGAGGCATATGTGGATGACATGCTGGTGAAGTCCCGATAGGCAGGAGACCATGTCCAGAATTTGGCGGCGGCATTTGAGCGGATGAAGTTTCATCAGGTTCGGCTGAACCCCGACAAATGTGCCTTCGGGGTGAACTCGGGGAAGTTCCTAGGGTTCATGGTGAGCCAGAGAGGAATCGAGGTAAACCCTGAGAAGCTGCGAGCAATCGAGGAGATGCAGTCCCCGAGGACTCATCGGGAGGTCCAGGTGCTGAATGGCCGGTTGGCCGCGATGAATCGCTTCCTATCTAAGGCAAGTGATCGAGCCATGCCATTTTTTGATGTGCTGAGGGCCAACAAGAAATTCGAATGGACCGACAAATGCGAGGAGGCGTTCCAGGCACTCAAGCAGCACCTCCGTACCCTTCCGCCGTTGGCGAAACCAGTTCCAGGCGAGTCGCTCTATCTCTATTTGGCTGTTTCTGATGCGGCTGTTAGTTCTGTTTTGATTAAAATTGTCAAGGGCAACCAAGTGCCTATCTATTATGTAAGCAAGGCGTTTGCCAAGTCTGAAATAAACTATCCCGCTATTGAGAAGTATCTCTTCGCGTTGATTATTGCCGCTCGAAAACTGCGACCTTACTTCCATGCCCATGAAGTCACGGTACTGACTAATCAGCCCTTAAAACACTTGTTGAACCGACCAGAGGCGTCGGGGAGATTGGTGAAATGGGCCATCGAGTTGACGGAGTTCCGCATTCATTTTGCTCCGAGAACCGCTATTAAGGGTCAGGCATTGGCAGATTTTATAGCTGAATCTACGGCACCCGATCTGGAAGTAACGGGTCCCGCAGAGGGGGAAACCATGGAAGAAGTCCCGATAATAGAACAGCAGCCAGAACAGCCAAATGAGGAGAATACTTGGGAGATGTACATTGATGGTTCATCGAGTGTAGAAGGCTCGGGGGCAGGATTCGTATTGATACCGCCCGGTGGAGGCGAGCCCCTGCGATATGCCTTGGCGTTGACATTCAAAGCTACCAACAACGAAGCGGAGTACGAGGCTCTCATCACGGGCCTCAAGATTGCCAAGGGTACGGGGGTCAATCATTTAAAAGTGAAGTGTGATGCCAGCTTGATTGTAAATCAAGTACAGGGGAACTACGAAGCTAAGAACCCGAAAATGAAGAAGTATTTGCACGAGGTGCAGACTTTGAAGGGAAGCTTCAAAAGCTTTGATATCGAGGCAATCCCGAGGGAAGAAAACGCAGAAGCAGATGCCTTAAGCAAGTTCGCTTTGGGAGTAGCCCCCGAGGAGAATCGAAAGGTGCATTTCCTAGAGAAGGTGATTATCTCAAATATCGATCCGGCGGAGGTCTGCGCTATTGAGACAGGATCGGAGGAAGAAGAGAAGCCCACTTGGATGACCCCGATGGTCACGTACCTGACTACGGGGGTACTCCCCGATGACAAAGTAGCAGCTGTCAGGTTGCGGCGGATTGCGGACAACTATGCAATGGTGGACAACCAGTTGTACAAAAAAGGGTATGTAAAGCCTTTTCTAAAATGAGTAGCAGAGCCTGATACAAATCGGATCCTAAGGGAGCTACACGAAGGAGTCGCGGCCTGCCATGAAGGGGCCCGATCTCTAGTAAGGAAGGCATTGAACTTAGGCTACTATTGGCCCTCGATGAACAAGGAAGCGACCGCGATGGTCCGATCCTGTGATGCATGCCAGAGGTACGCCCCAAATATCGTAGCTCCCGCCGCGGACCTAATGCCCATCAGGAGTGCATGGCCCTTCGCGCAATGGGGGATTGACTTGGTGGGACCACTTCCCCAAGCGAGAGGTCAGTGCAAGTACTTACTCGTGGCTATCGACTACTTCTCAAAGTGGATAGAGGCTAAAGCATTGGCCAAAACGACGGGGCAGCAGATCCTCAAGTTCCTTCAAACTCAGATCGTATCCCGGTACGGGGTTCCTCGAGTGTTGATCAGTGACAACGGCCCTCCGTTCAATGGGGCTTAGTTGAAGGAGTACCTGGAAGAACTAAACATTGAGCATCGGACCGCCTCAGTCCGCCACGCTCAGACCAATGGCCAGGTAGAATCAGCCAACAAGATCGTGATGGATGGCTTGAAGAAGAGAGTCTATGCCTTGCAGGGCCATTGGCTGGATGAGCTCGAGAATGTGCTATGGGCTGTGAGAACAACACCCAAGAAATCAACAGGAGAAACTCCGTTTGGCCTAGTTTATGGCACGGAGGCAGTTGCTCCCGTGGAGATAGCGGTGGCGTCCCACCGCGCGAAATATTACGAGCCTCTGACAAACGAGGAAATGAGACGTCTGGACTTAGACCTACTCGAGGAAAAGAGGTGGAAGGCTGATGAAGTCCAGGCTCGAATGCGTCTGGCAACAGCCCGATATTATAATCGGCGTGTCAGGTCCCGACAATTCTTCGTGGGAGTACTTGTCTGGCGGAGGAATGAATTTGTTCATCAAGATCGGATCAACAAGCTGTCACCAAAATGGGAAGGACCTTACAAGATCGTAGGGATGCCAGTGCCCTTGCTGGACGTTGAAGCATTCCTTCAGTGGCGAACACTT
The DNA here is from genome assembly GCA_036873135.1 of Clarkia xantiana subsp. parviflora. Classification (NCBI taxonomy): domain Eukaryota; kingdom Viridiplantae; phylum Streptophyta; class Magnoliopsida; order Myrtales; family Onagraceae; genus Clarkia; species Clarkia xantiana. The sequence goes on along the minus strand of JAPTYO010000012.1, from coordinate 7,602,464 downwards.
GAAGAAGTATCATGTTTGATATTAAGCCGCCGTGAAGGGCGCAAATTGTCTATCAATAAGATCCGATGTAAGCCTATTTTGAGTTATTTATGAATAAAAGAAATTGCCTTCCGATCAAATTGCTTTCAAATTTATTCTAACTATTAGTAAGACGTCCTGAGTGACGCGACAAAAGCCTTCCGAGGTACGATGAAAGCCCCGCAGGGGATGCGTAAGTCGTCTATATGACGCGGCCAAAAGCCTTAACGGGTATGGACAAAAGCCCTACGGGGTACACATAAGTCGTCTATATGATGCAACCAAAAGCCTAGGTACGAAAAGGCCCTGATGGGTCCGCGTAAGTCGTCTATATGATGCGGCCAAAAGCCTTAACGGGTACGAAAAAGCCTTAACAGGTCCGCGTAAGTCGTCTATATGATGCGGTAAAAAGCCTTAAAGGGTACGATTAAGCCGTCCGGAAAAGACGCGGTAAAAGCCCTAAGGGGTGTGAAAATGGCCTCGAAAGGCAGGGACGAGAAACCTTAAGTGGTGAAGTCCCGATTTTGGACGAGAAACCTTAAGTGGTGAAGTCCCGATTTTGGACGAGAAACCTTAAGTGGTGAAGTCCCGATTGGATGAGAAACCTTAAATGGTAAAGTCCCGAGGTAAACGTCGGAAGGACATATGAAGTCATATTAATGGCGCATCGGAACGTTCTGAGTAACGAATTTAAAGCCGCTTTAGATAAAGTGCAAACAAATATCGGTGCCAAAACAGATAGAAAGAAACTATTTATATAAAGGCCAGAAGGCCAAAGGAGTTCATTACAAGAGACAAAGGAGAAAGACAACAAGGACTAAAAAGATGTAAGCATTAAACTTGGTCCTTGTTGGAAGATGGATCCTCAGCAGCGTCGGAGGGAGCAAGGTTTGGAGGGGCCTGGACAGAAGGCTCCGCGGTTGGCGGAGTCGGGTCCACAGCAGCGGCTTCTTCACTCTCCGCGGGGAGGTTGAAGTACTTCTCCGCGACGGGGGCAAGAGTCTCGGACTTCGTGAAGTCAATGGAATCCGCGTAGGCCGTGTAGAGTTCCTCGACAGCGTTGAACAAAACGTCCTCCACCTCGGACTTGCAGAACTCCACAGCAGCCAGCTTGAATTCTTCAGAGTTCCGATACTCCCCGCGACCCTCCTCGCGACCTTGCTGGAGACCTTCCTCGCGGCCCTGCAGGCGGCCTTCCTCGAGGCCCTAAGCCTTGGCCTCAGCCAGCTTGGCAGAGAACTCAGCCCTCTCCGCCTCAAACTTCGCCTTGGCCTCCGCGAGGAGATCCGCGAAGACGTTTTTCTCATGAATGAGCTGCTTCTTCTCCTCCTCATGCCGCTGCTGGTCCGCCTGGACCATCTTCCGCTCCCGACGCATGACAGCCTCATGATCGTGAACCTTCTTGAGCAGGTTGGAGGACAAATCATCGAGGAGAGCCTTCTCCTTGGCCATCTTGTTCTTGGCCGCAACAGCCTCGTCGAGTTCCACCTGAAGCTTGGCTAAAGCATCAGGGTTCGACTGGGCCTCCGCCGCCTCCAAAGCACCCTTCAGGGCCAGGATAAGGCCGAAGCAGCGTTGTTGGTTCGCGGTGTCCTGAGAGAAGGAAGGAAAAGATCAAGATACATAATCGGAGGCAAGAGTGACGAAGAAAATAAAACAAAGATAGAAGTTTCACCTCCATCCGACGAATGGCCATGTCGCGGATCTCCTCTTCGAGGTTCCCCCACGCCAAGGATAGGGGTCGCCTCAAGGCTGGAGGGATTGACCCCGCCAGCAGATGCAGGGCCAATCCAGGATCAAGGTCTCCCCGCCGGAGTGGAACTCCTCGGAGAGACTCGATCGGGTTCCAAGGCAGCATCCCCTGGTCGGGAGTAAAAACCTTGTAAAGGTTTTCGTCCACGGGGAGAGGGGGGATGACCCCAGAACCTTCAGCCGGAAGAGCCACCTCAGCTGGTGGCTCAGGAGTTGGAGTGCGAAGAACGGGAGGAGGACTCTAGGACACGTCCCTAACAGCGGGCCTCACGCTCCTGGACCCCGACCTGCCGCGGGGAAGCAGGCCCCCCTCTTCAGGCTCCTCGACAGAAGGAGAAGCTTCCAAATTGGTCACCTGGCGGAACTGAGCTCCCGCCGGGACGTCCTCCAGCATCAGTTCTTGCGGAGCTGTAGTCTCCGCTAGAATAATAGCCTCCGTCGGGGCAGGAGTCTCCAAGGGACCTGCGGTGGCGGGACGAATAAGGTTAGGAAGAGTACCTTTAGGGCACCAGATGATTCGACGATCGAAATGTCTGTTCTTCCCAAGGACGTTGTAATATCCCGCCTCAATAACGTGGGGAATTTCTCCTCGAAGGATGTACTTGATCTCTTGAACCCGCGTTTTCCGATCAGCGGGGATAAACTCCCTGGGGATTAATTTTTTATATTGTTTAATTGCACGACGAACGCGCTTACCTTCCTCGACGGTGGTGGCCCCAAAAGCCCGATCTATCTCCTCCCGCCTGGCCTTCTTGGCCCCGACTTGCTCGTCGGTAGGAGGAGCAGCAGAGAGGGGAGTGGAGGAGGAAGCACCCTTATTCACCAGCTTGCGCTTCCGCTTGGAGCCGCTCTGGACGGCATCAGTCTCGCCCTGCTTCAGAATGAGATGAGTCAACAGAGAAGCCTTCTTGGCTGCAAAGGTAAAAATAAGATAGTTAGAATTATTACCCAGATGACTAAATCTTTGGAAACAGAGTCGAGGAGTCGAACTCCGATAGTAATCAGGTTCTTCTCCTGGAGCCTGTTGGCATCAAGGGGTATGAAGTTGTCTCCCCAGCGGTAGAGTTGAACCATCTGAAGGGTATTGAGGTCATCCTCGGAGTAGTCCTGGAGCCTGGGGGCAGGGTCCGCCACGACCTCCCATCGGGGCCATGGAACAGAGCTATGCTGGACGAAGAAGTAGTACTTCTTCCATCCACTGTTGTCGGACCCAGAATCACGAATCAGCACCCGATCTTTGTGGAACTTCCAAGTTTCGCTATCCCAGCCGAAACGTGAAAGTTGCTCCTTTGTCCACTTGGGGAGTCGGGGGGAGAAGGAGCAGACACCGGCTTTGTTGCACTTCATACCGTAGAAAGTGCGGAACAGCAGAAGACTGTACGTCCATTGCTGGTGGTGACACAAGAGCTAGAAGGCATTCCACACGCGGATGGCGTGTGGAGAGAAGGTACAGGGATGCGTTTTGTAGAAGTTGCACATCTCCACCATGTTTCCGCAGAAGGGGAACCGAATCCCCGCGCTTATTTGCCCAGCGGAGACGAACACTTCCCCTGCCCGAGGAGGTGTAATGATGTGCTTCCTCCTGATAGCAGACTGGGACTCATACGGAAAACGAGGTTCCCAATCAGAGGTAATACACCCCTCTCTAAGGGCAACCTCATATGTAGCCTCCGAGATCTCATTGACAGCAAACTCGAAGGTGAAGGGAGTCCTAGCCTCAAAACTAGCTTCGTCTAAGACGGTTGCAAGCAAAAGGATTTGAGGAAAGAAGAACAAACAGCAAGCAAATCACGAAAACGTAGAAAGAAATTCTTACCAGACATGATCGGTGGTTGAAGAAGTAAGGTAAATGAAGATCGGAAGAGTTGAAAGCCTTGGATCACTTGAACACCAGGAGGAGCTTGAAGGGGAAGCTTCGAATGAAAAGATGGCTGAAAGCAAGAGAGTGCAGAAGAAGTGAATAAGACCAGGGTTTTACCTTTTATAGGCAGAAGGACAATTGGAGGGACGTAATCTTGACCGTCGAAGACGAAACGATTTGATCACAACCATTGAAATTATGGAGACGGTACAGAGGAAACAGCTGGATGGGCTTGATCTGCACCGTTGAAGAGGAAACGACACGATCTTAATCGCCGAGATTATAGGCACGGAAGGGACGTGTGTGATGTCACAGTTGCTTTTTCAGAAAACAGCAGTCACGCTGGTTTAAACGTCGTTTCTTTATCCCTAGGCATTTAATGCTACAGTATTCGAGGAGTCTCCTCGGATTTGGCAACTGCCCATGGGGCCTGGTGGGCCCAAGGCAATCATGAGTAAGAGACTCTGTTATACAACAATCCTACATAAGGCAAAAGGCTCCGACGGTGATATCGGAGGAGATAAAAACAAAAGCCTCCGACGGTGGAATCGGAAGGTATGAAAACGGAAACCTCCGACAACGAGGTCGGAAAACCTGAATTAGAAGACACGACGAACTAAAAGTCCCCCATGTCTTGGGGGCAAATGATGGGTTCCGATGTAATTGTTAGCCCCGTTAACAGCCAATGGACGGCGAGTAGGTCCAGTGGGCCTCGTGAAAAGCCTGGAAGGCCCAGAGGCCCAGCACGAAGGGTCCCGACTTTAGCGGTCCCGACGTATGAGCTGAATGCTCCCGATGAGAAGCCTCCGAGCAGGCCCCGATATGCCTTAGTAAAGGCCCCAATAATAAAGCCCCGCAGAGGCTGGACCTATCCCGTAGAGACTGAAGGTCCTGGGTGGTGATCTAGAATGAGACAACTCTGGAGTCCCCGACAGGAGTCGAGACTTGTGATCAGAGGATAAGACCGAGAAACCCGCCTACTAGATGAGAGTAGTGGGAAGACGGTTAAAGATATAGATAATCTCCCCCGAGATACGCAGGGCGTGCCCGAGATACGCGGGGGTATGGGTAAGATACGCGGAGCGTGGGGCGAGATATACGGAATCCCAGTCGAGATATACGGAATCGTGGCGAGATACACGGAATCATGGGTAAAACTGCCAGGCGCAGTAACAGGTAACTGAGTAACTCCTCCTTCTATATAAAGGGGGAGGTTACCTCAGAAAACGATCATCTAATACGAACTTAGACTCTTTGCTTACCACCCCATTGATCATCATACTCATTTAAGCATCGAAGAGGGATTCTGGGTCACCACCCAGGTCATCCCCTTTTGCAGGATTACGCGGAGCCCAGGAGCCCAAGCTTTCCGTCAAGGACGTAACGGAGCTTCGTCCGTGATCCAACAATAATGGTGGTGAGTTTCTGAATTCACTTTGCAAGAATCTGTTTGAGGATCTTGGGATACTTCATCAATCAAGTTGTGCCTTCACACCGCAACAAAATGGAATAGTAGAAAGGAAACATCGTCACTTGCTTGAAGTTGCTCGTGCATTAAGAATCCAAGCTGCTATTCCTATTCATTTTTTGGGATATTGTATCTTAACTGCATGTTATATCATCAACATGTTGCCAACTGCAGTCCTTAACAACATTTCCCCATTTGAGGTATTATATAAAAGAAAACCTTCTATTCAGCATCTCAGGGTGATGGGTTGTCTTTGTTTTGCTACTTGTCTCAACAACACAGATAAGCTATCACCTCGTGCAGATCCTTCAGTTTTCATGGGCTACTCTCTTTCTCAGAAAGGATATATAGTTATGAATCTCGTGACATCAAGATTTCATGTAAGCAGGGATGTGGTCTTTAAAGAGGATGTGTTCCCTTTTGGTTTGGAAAAGGCACAATTGATGAAGCTGTTACCTACTTTAAAGCCATCTTCTCAGCATTCTCAGGAACATTTACTGGAAGATGTGGTTATTGATCCTTTTATTCCTGCACCTGTGGAGGATGTTGCAGAGCATATTGCTGAGCATGATACAGGGCATATTGCTGATGATGCTCCTGCGAATGCCAATGATGTGAACATGATTGATTAAGCACCTATCCCTGTTGAATGGAGAAGTAATAGACAGATGAGGCTTCCTTCTCATTTGGATGACTTCATTGTCTCCCAAGCTTCCTCTAATGAAGTTTATGGAATTCAAAACTACATTAGCTATGATGCCTTGTCTGAGCAGTATAGGTGTTCTTTGGTTTCCTCTAATAAAATCATAGAACCAAAAACTTATAAACAGGCTATCACTGATACTAATTGGGTACAAGCAATGGAGGCTGAGATTCGAGCTTTAGAAGAAAATCACACCTGGAAAATTGTTGAGTTGCCAAGAGACAAAAATGCAATAGGCTGCAAGTGGGTTTTCAAAGCCAAATATCATTCTGATGGTTCCTTAGAGAGGTACAAGGCTCGATTAGTGGCAAAAGGGTTTACTCAACAAGAGGGCACTGATTTTGAAGAAACTTTCTCTCCAGTTGCTAAGATGGAAACTGTGAGAGCAATCTTGGCCATTGCAGCTGCAAAGAATTGGGAGCTCTATCATATGGATGTAAATAATGCTTTCTTGCAAGGGGACTTAGTTGATGAAGTTTACATGGATATACCTCAGGGTTTTTCTCAGAAATATACTGCACAGACTTCTTCTGATGGTTCTAAGATGGTTTGCAGGTTGTTAAAGTCACTATATGGACTCAAACAAGCATCGAGGCAATGGAATATAAAACTCACTCAAACCTTATTGAAGTGTGGATACTGCCAAAGCAAATCTGATTATACTTTATTCAGCAAAAGTGTTGGGAAATCACAGGTTTATCTACTGATATATGTAGATGATCTGTTAATCACAGGTTCATGTCCCATGTTGATAAAACAATTGAAAGACACTCTTCAAAGTCATTTCAAGATTAAAGACCTTGGACACCTAAGGTATTTCTTAGGACTTGAGATGGCTAGATCTAAGACAGGGATTGTTATCACTCAACGAAAGTATGCTTTGGAATTGATTAGTGATGCTGGCCTTGGTACTGCTCAACCTGTTGCTACACCAATAGAATTGAATGTTAAGCTTACCACAGCTGAATATGATAAGGGTTCTAACCTTAATTCAGCAGATCACCTAATTGAAGATGTTGCTCTTTATAGAAGGTTGGTTGGAAGACTTCTCTATCTAACCATGACAAGGCCATATATTGCCTTTGCTGTTCAACGACTCAGTCAGTTCATTCATAATCCCAAGAAGTCACATTTGGATGCTGCACTTAGGGTAGTGAGATACATTAAAGGATCTCCTGGTCAAGGTCTTTTCTTTCCAGCCTCAAACACATTAGATCTTGCTATCTATTGTGATTCAGATTGGGGTTCATGCTTATTCAGCAGGAAGTCTTTGACAGCTTACTGTGTGAAGATAGGGGCTGCTATGATTGCTTGGAAAGTTAAAAGACAAGATACGGTGTCTCTATCATCAGCAGAGGCAGAATATAGGAGCTTGAGGGAAGCCACTGCTGAAGCAATCTGGATCAAAAGGCTGTTATCTGATCTGGGGTTGAATCTAAATTCATCAATTCCCATTTTCTCTGATAGCAAATCATCAATACAGATGGCCAAAAACCCAATTTTTTATGAAAGAACCAAACATATAGAACTTGATTGCCATTTCACACGTGATTGTATTCGAAATGGAATAATCAGTGTGTCTTATGTAGCTTCGAACCATCAGTTGGCAGATCTTTTAACTAAGGCTTTGGGACGTATGCAGCATGAGGCTCTTCTCCGCCACTATGGAATTATTGATATATACAAAGAAAAGCAGGAACAAGGTGGGGGAATGTAGACTACTAACTTACTTAGCCTTACTTAGCTTCTAGTTCTTAGTTCTTAGTTAGTTAACTAACTAACTAACTAGTTACTTACTTGCTAAGCAAGCTATCAAGTTGTATCTTAGAACTGAAGCTATATATAGCTCTCTCTCTCTGTAATATCGAGTATGAATGAGAAATGAATGATTCAGTTTCAAGTCTGTTAGCATAATATGATGGTACTCTTAGATCAGATGCATCCTTATGTTTTAGATTTGATTTTTTTTAATCGACTCTACAAATGATAGTATATATTTTTTCTGTTAAATTAGCACGTGGCACTTATATGTAGCTTCGACGCGGTGCTAGTTTGTCGCATGCACATTGAAAATAAACTAAAATTCATAGAAAATTAGAAGAAAAAAATTGATATAGTATTTGGTAATTTCAAATAATATTGCTTGTTACAAACCAAATGGAAAAGCTCAGTCCAATAAACTAGTCTATTAGGTGGGAGGATCCATTTGGCTTATATACACCATAAGGGTTGGTTACTCAACCGGAGTGGTAGTAAATACCATGACAATTGTTCCCCCTTAAGGAGACCGACGTCCTCGTTGGTCACGGTCACGTTGGTCACGGCTGGCTTCTTCCAGGCCACCACTCCGTGAGCCACCACTACGAGCCCTTGTTGGTCACAGCCACGTTGGTCACGGTCATGTTGGTCACGGCTGGCTTCTCCAGGCCACCACTCCAAGGTCTGGCTCTGATACCAATTGTTACAAACCAAATGGAAGAGCCCAGCCCAATAAACTAATCTATTAGGTGGGAGGACCCATTTGGCTTATATACACCACAAGGGTTGGTTACCCAACCGGTGTGGTAGTAAATACCGTGACAATATTGTCATGGTTTAAATATCTCACACCGGTTGGGAAACCAACTATGTGGTGTATATAAGCCAAATGGGTCCTCCCACCTAATAGACTAGTTTATTGGGTTGAACTCTTCCATTTGGTTTGTAACAATTGGTATCAGAGCCAGACCTTGGAGTGGTGGCCCACAGAGTGGTGGCATGGAAAAGCCAGCCGTGACCAACGTGGCCGTGACCAACAAGGGCTCGTAGTGGTGGCTCACGGAGTGGTGGCCTGGAGAAGCCAGCCGTGACCAACATGACCGTCACCAATAAGGACGTCGGTCTCCTTAAGGGGGAACGATTGTCAAGGTTTAAATATCACACACCGGTTGGGAAACCAACTATGTGGTGTATATAATCCAAATGTGTCCTCCTCCTGATAGACTAATTTATTGGGTTTGGCTCTTCCATTTGGTTTGTAACATTGCTAAATCTTTTCTAAATTTTATAAAGTGCTTTCTTAAGTGCCGTAACTATTTCGACACTTTTGAAAGTGCCGCAATCGGTAATGATTGCGGCAATTTCAAAAGTGTCGATAGGCATTAGCGCGGCACTGCCAAAAGTGCGACACGTCATTCTCTAACATTTATAGAAAGTGCCGCTACTAATGTAGTAACACTAAAAAAACTGCCGATATTTGATTAAAAGACTACTACTATTCCTACTTTTTTTTAAGTGTAACTAATAAAAAATTATATTTAGTTATTAACGGTACATAAGAGACATTTAATTAGCGGGCTTTGCTAGAAAGTGTGAAAAAAAGTGTGAAAAAACCATAGAAAGTTAACAACTGCCACATGGCAATGCATTACATGATTCTCTTTCCAATTTATATCAAATTGTTAACTGGGCAGTTGTTAACTTTCTATGATTTTTTCACTCTTTTTTTCACACTTTAAGGAATTACTCTTAATTAGCACACAAATTATTTTAGTAAATATTTAATAAGGTAAACTAAAGTCAAGATATCATTAGAGCTGTCTTAAAAAATATAGTTACTAGGATAATTACTAGGTGTCCATTTATGGCGGGAACAGTAAACGTGGTCAAGTGACATGTTATTGACATGTTGCGTTAGCGATGAAGAAGGGCTTAACAAACGGTGAGTGCGGCCTTTTGACTTTTGGACACGATCCACCAATAACTGAAAAGACATGATGAGTCAGTCAGTGTCTTTTGTTTTGCGATTATAAATAACGGATCTCAATAATATTGTTTTTCTTTCAAATTTTATTCTTATTAAATAAATATAGTTATTATTATATTATTACGATATTATATCTGTACGGTACGGTCTATACGGCAATTTGGACCTGCCTAGTCAGCCGGTAGCGGGTACTCGTCGAAAGTTTGGTGTCCTCTCACGCGCTCTCTTCTGCACGGTTATGTACGGCACTTCTCTGATTATAGAATATCTAAAATGGAGGAGCATCCAGAAGTCCTAATGTGAGTATTTTAAATACCTTATATAAAATCAAACACAATGCTCTTCTTGGCCCAAAATAAAAACATACATATATGATTTTGTTTATATTTTGAATTTTTCCCCATAATTTTTGTTTTTTGGTAAACAAATTTTGTTTTGAAATCAATGGAAGCTTCATTTTCGATTTTTTATGACCTTCATCAACATGCATTATCTAGTTTATCTTATTTAACCATTAAAATTTCTAATATTAAAAGTATTTTCAGTTATAATCATGAGCAAAGTTGGATAAATAATCAAGATACATTTTTTTAAGTGCCATTTTTTTAATATAGTACTTTATCAAGTTTTTATGGGAAAAAAGAGTTACTTATCAACATGCTAGCTTGACTTTCATATAATTGTTAGCTAATTTTTTTAATAAATATATAGCTAACTCATGTTTCCCACGTGTAAGAATTATTGTTAGTTCCATTATTATAGTTGTATAATTTTGACGAAATGAGTCACACACTTTGCATGTGATGAATAAAAACACGATAAATTATTAGCTGATATTTGGAAAAATGAAAAAATTGCTAGTTTATGATAAATTAGTCGAACGAATTACTAACTATTTTATTCATCTCGTCGATAATTTCGTTTAAATTAGATGAATATATTAGGGGTGAAATCGGTTCGGTCGAACCAGATTTTTAGCTATTTTGGTCGGATCCGATTTTTTCAACAAAAAAAATCTGACAAAAAATCCGTATGAAATAAAATAAACTGTCCATGTTTAGTACAGATTTTTCGGGTCGGTTTTCGGTTTAAACCGAAAATCCGAAAATAATAATCAATATTTATAATATCTCCAATTTTTACACGTAGACTACATTATAGTACCCGTTAATCAAATTATGTAGAATACTAAGCAAAATTTCATACATCTCATACTTATAAAATATATTCAAAGTTCCAAAATTAATAAAAAATAGAAATGTGAAACTATGGTAAAATGAAAAGTAAAAATTAATTTATATAGAGGAATGGAGAAGAAGGTAATTTGTTTAGCACTAATAAAGATGAAATTAGTAATAATAATAATAATAATAATAATAATAATAATAATAATAATATTTGAGTTCCCTTATTTTTTTATCATAATATAATATATTATAATATAATATAATATTGGATAACGTCGGTTTCGTTCGGTTTCCACGATTTTTAGAGCATGAGGACCGAACTGAGCCGAAAAATTGAAAAAAACCTAAAAAATCCAACCACACATCAAACGTTCTATTTACGGTTCGATTTTTTCTGACCGATCCGGTTTTATTTTTTGCGATTTTATGGTCTTATCGGATTTTACTTTCAACCCTAGAATATACTACAAAGGTAACAATTTTAAACATATAAAAGTTGAGCTATAAGAATATTTTAAAAAGACTATATTCAATAATTTGTCCGATGTCTTGAAGTAGTAATTTGATAATTAATTAATTCATACAACTGAATAAAAATATATAATGTCTAGATTAGATTAGGAAGAAAGCGGGCGCGTGTGGTTCAACAATTGAAAACAAGTGTGAAAAGGGGCAAAAACCAAAAAGTGTGGAAAATATCTTATTATTATTATTTTATTAAAATGAAAAAGCCGAAACCGGAATCCGTTAAAGGCTAAAGCGATTACTCAACCGTTTCAGCGTGGTTTTCATGTGTGCTCATCAAAACGACACCTTTAATTTTTTTGGTTGAAAAGGATCAGAAAACAAACCGTAGTATAGTACACACGATATTTCTCTCCTCTCTCTCTTTTAAGTCAGTCGTTCATTTCTCAGTAAAGCAAGACCTGTTCCGTCTTCAATTTGATCTCCTTATTGATTCTCCGAAATGGAAGTACGGCAAGTTGCGATTCTGCTGTACGCCGTGGCGGCTGTGTGGTGTTTGGGACTGAGCTCTGGTCCCGGTTCGGTGCTCGCCGGCGATATAGTACACCACGACGACGTCGCTCCAAAGCGCCCTGGCTGCGATAACAACTTCGTTCTCGTAAGTAATTCTGCTTCCGATTCTACTACACTTCATTTCTCCACTATTTACTTTACTTTCTGCTATTATTGTACGGGGAGATAATTTGAAGGGTTTCGGTTGCTGCTTTATTCGTCTTCTTGAATCTTGTGTGGTTTTCAGAAGCTTGATTTGAGCTGAGGCGACTGGGATCTTGGGCTAGATACTCTATTAGTGCCGAGTTTTTCAGAGGCTTGCATATTGTAGCTATTTGGGGATTTTTTTGGTGAAGTTTCATTTTTTGACCTCTTATGATTTGGATTCTATTGGAACTAAAATTTGGATGAGGCTAAATTGGCGGGAAGATGAGTCAATAATATCTGTCAATGTTTATATTCGACGACTGATATATCTATATATATAACATGAACAGTAATGACTAATAAGAGATGCTTAAGTTGGATTGAAGATGAATGTTTCTCCGATTGTCATCTAGCAAAAACTAATCTAAGATGGACATGTTTTCTATTCTTGCTGTAGTTGATAGATTCATTTGCAGATAGTTACTATCATCAGATATATAAAATTCATCTTAAAAAAATGAATTTTGGTAACATTCTTCCACTATTATTATTGATGAAAATTGGGAAAAATCAGATTTTTTTTTCTTCTCGAATGTCATTATTTCAGATTAATCTTGATTCCAAACTTTGATTTTTACAGATCATGGTGGTTTATTTATTGTAAGTTTACTTATGCAGGTGAAAGTGCCAACATGGGTCGATGGTGTTGAAGACATTGAATATGTTGGTGTTGGTGCTCGATTCGGCCTGACCTTGGAATCAAAGGAAAAACACGCCAGTCGCATTGGAATAGTTGTATCAGACCCACCTGATGGTTGTTCTAAACCGAAAACTCAGGTTTCCTACTGCCACAACCTACATCACATAGCCGCTGTAATTGTTGGGTGGAGTTCTTACTGATTTTCCGTTTGTTTCTCCATCGTTCTAAGGCTAGAGGGAAGGTCCTTTTGGTACATAGAGGTAATTGCAGTTTCACAACCAAGTCAAATGTAGCTGAAGTTGCTGGAGCTACTGCCATCCTAATCATAAACAACAGGACAGGTAATCAGTAAAATGTTATCCCTCTTGTGTACATTCTATAAAGTACCCAGACCGGGTTTGTTGAATTAGATACTGTATTTGCTGATTACTAGATGGGAGCTGTAATTACAGATTACTCATATTATTTTGTTTGTGCTAACGTTATTTGGTGGTCCTTTTCTTTTGTAGAGCTTTACAAGATGGTTTGTGAAGCAAATGAAACAGATGTCGACATAGGGATTGCTGCTGTTATGCTTCCACAGGATGCTGGTGAAAGCCTTGAAAATCTAATAGAAACCAACAAAGGCAAATTCCTGTTTCATCTTTAAATACGGGGTTGAATTATTTATGTCTTTTATGCAGATATCGGTTGGAAAAAAAATTATTTTTAAATTCATTCCTTAATATCTATCTATTTTCATCTCAGTTGAAGTGCAGCTATACTCCCCACATCGTCCCATGGTCGATGTTGCAGAAGTCTTCTTATGGCTCATGGCTGTTGGCACCATTTTATGTGCTTCTTATTGGTCAGCTCATAGTGCAAGAGAAGCGGCTATTGAACTGGATAAGTTGCTCAAGGTTATATCTTGCTGTTCTTTTTTGAGTTCCCTTAGGTTAAGCTTGAAACTGACATGGTGGCATTATTTGCAGGATGGGTCCGAAGATTTGTCTCAAATAGAGTCTATTGGTTCTCAAGGAATTGTGGAGATCAATACTGTTTCAGCAGTTCTGTTTGTAGCTGTTGCTTCGTGTTTCTTGGTTCTGCTGTACAAGATGATGGCATACTGGTTCGTGGAGGTGCTGGTTGTTCTGTTCTGCATTGGTGGTATAGAGGTAAAAAGAAAAAAACAAGGAAACTTGTCTTATCTGCTATTGAAGAGAAAACCCTGAAATGAATTTGCACTTCAGGTTCTTCACATAATGTCTAATCAACTGATAAAGGCACATGCTTGAATACCAGGAATTCCCTTTGAAGTAAAGCTTTAGGATAGAAAGTATGAATTTTTCAGCTTCTTTTTTCGTGCTTTTTTCTTTGAGATGATGCTTTTAACCGTGTAATATTGCTCCTACAGGGTCTGCAAACTTGCTTGGTGGCTCTGTTATCATGGTATGTTTACTTCTTTAGTGATGCTTTTGATGAAGCATAAACTTAAGTCAAGCATGCTCATTGTCCTTCAATAATTTCCATTTTTTGCCTCCTGAATTTCTTGAGAGCCTAAAAATGAACATATATATATATATATGGGACTGACTGACAACATAAAAAAATTTAGTTTCAGATTGTTCAGACATGCTGCACAGTCGTTCATTGAAGTACCTCTATTTGGAGCGGTATCATATCTAACTTTGGCAGTATCACCGTTCTGTATAGCATTTGCCATTGTCTGGGCCGTATTTCGGACTGTCTCCTTTGCATGGATAGGTCAAGATATCCTTGTAAGCTGAATCAATGTTTTTTACAAGGTTGTCTAATTTATTCTTGAGACAGAAATTATGACTACCTGGTGCTTTCTTCTTCTTCCAGGGAATTGCTTTGATAATAACTGTTCTCCAGATTGTCCACATTCCAAATCTGAAGGTAATGATGGAACTCATAATCACATATTTTAGGCGCAAGGATAGAACTTTTAAACAGTCTCATTATCCTAAAATTTGATTATCAGGTTGGAACAGTACTTCTGAGTTGCGCATTCTTGTATGACATCTTCTGGGTGTTCATTTCCAAGAGGTTATTCCATGAGAGTGTGATGATAGTGGTAAGCTTTAATATGTCTTCCTGGCTGGCTTTAATAATCAAAGTCATTGAAAGTATAATAATCATTTGGAGAAATTACGATGCATGCAGGTCGCTCGTGGGGATAACAGCGGAGGGAAGGATGGAATCCCAATGCTTCTAAAAATACCGAGGATGTTTGATCCATGGGGTGGTTACAGCATTATCGGGTTTGGAGATATCATTTTGCCCGGCCTTGTAGTTGTATTTTCAATGAGGTATAATCTTCATTCTCTCCATTAACCATCTATCTACTTTTGGTTCATTTGAGAAACATCATAACATAACAACACTTAATGTCCTGCTGCAGGTATGACTGGTTGGAAAAAAAGAGGATTAAAGAGGGATACTTCATTTGGGCAATGATTGCTTATGGCCTAGGTAATTAAACAAAGGGTTAAGAACCTAAAAACAATCCAAACTATAGGCCATTTTGCTAATCTCTATCTCAGGTTTAAAATGTTGATATTCAGTGTCCCAACTATCATATTTGTTGATTTTCACTTTTTCGATTGATTTTAGCGTTAAGATTGACGTTTTAAGCAACACAAATATATTTTCCACTTTTCCGAAGTATCAGATATGTTGCTCATAGTTTTTAGCTTATTTGATGCATAAAAAATATGTTTTTGTTATGTCGATTTTAAGAGAAAAAAGTGGAAATCAACTAATTTGATAGTTGATACCGAATAGCAACATTTTAAATACGAGGCAGAGGTCAGCAACATAACATATAGTTGTAACTTAAATAAAACATATATATATATATATATATATGTATAGAAGAACCAATATAGATTAGTTACTTTGAATGGTTGTTTTGCAGGTCTCCTGGTAACATACATAGCTCTAAATCTGATGGACGGACATGGCCAACCTGCACTGCTTTACATTGTTCCATTTACGCTCGGTAACTTACTTCCCGAAGATTACCCCCGATCAAACTGTTTAGGGTTTCAAGTATGACGATGTGAATTGCCGGTCTTCTTCTTTTTCATCTAATGTAGGGACGTTTCTTACATTGGGAAAGCAGAGAGGCGATCTAAAGAGACTATGGACAATAGGAGAGCCCGAGAGGCAGTGTTCGCACATTCAACTTCAACCGTCTTCCCAATCAAACTAAAACCTTAACCCATCACCTCACTGTAATTTAGTTTTCACCTTAGTAGATAGCTAGATACACTTGTTGTTGGTCTCTTTGTTGTGTAATTCTAATAGAGAATTAATTAGAATAGGAGAAGAAAGCTCTCTTTAAAGGCCATCTGCAACTTATTTATGTGCTTGGGATAAATAATGAAAGGATTTGCAGAGATTAGTTACTTTAGAGTTCCACTTTACAAAAACCTTTGTATGTAAGTAAATCCAAGAAAACAAGACATTACTCCTTAGTTTGGTTGCTCCCCACTTCAAGCAATCTCTACCAACAACTCCAAACCCTTTCTTTATAAACCACCTCCATTTACCACTTACTTCCATAACTTACTCAAGAAATAACCATGGAAGGGAGAGAAGACGAGGTGCAACCCATCGGAACATCAGCTCAGACCACCAAGGACTACCGAGAGCCACCTTCGGCTCCATTTATGGAGGTTGGGGAGATCAAGTCATGGTCCTTCTGGAGGGCCGGGATCGCCGGATTCGTTGCCACATTCCTCTTACTCTATATCACGGTGTTGACTGCGGTCGGTGTCTCTCAGTCGAAGAGCAAGTGTACCACTGTTGGCACCCAAGGCATTGCCTGAGCCTTCGGTGGCATGATATTTGCTCTTGTCTACTGTATTGCTGGTATCTCAGGTTATTTCCGTCACTCAAAGAAGTCATGTCAGCCGAATTAATATATTATTATAGAAATTGAAACTCTACACAGGGACGTAGTCAGAATTTTCCTATTGTTATTATGGTAATAATATTATCTTCAATATTGTAAAACGAACGTTAGGTGGGCACATTAATCCAGCCGTGACATTCGGTATGCTCCTGGCGAGGAAGTTGTCCCTTATCAGGGGGGTGTTTTATGTGGTAATGTAGTGTCTGGGTGCGGTCTGTGGTGCCGCAGTAGTGAAAGGGTTCGAGGTTTGAGATGGTAGGTGGTGGAGCCAATGTGGTGAACCATGGCTACACAACAAGGAGATGGGCTTGGGGTGGAGATCATGGGCACTTTCATCCTCGTCAACACCGTGTTTTCCGCCACTGATGCTAAGAGAAAAGCCCGAGACTCTCATGTTCCGGTAAGTATACATACATTTCCGAACAATTGATCAAATTAATCTTGTTACCAATTATTTAATTAACGAATAATTAGCAACTTATTAGCTGAACTTATACAAACGTGCAGATATTGGCTCCACTTCCCATTGGGTTTGCTGTGTTCTTGGTGCACTTAGCCACCATCCCCATCACTGGGACCGGGATCAACCCTGCTCTGAGACTCGGAGCTGCATTAGTGTACAACAGGGACCGAGCTTGGGACGATCAGGTAGGTGACCATACTTTTTTTCTTCTCTTAATTTTTTAAAACATTTATTTGTCTAATTACTCATCTTAATTATATATATCAGTTGCTAATTATATGAACATTGGTTTTGACGGCAGTGGATCTTCTGGGTTGGACCATTTGTTGGAGCTGCATTATACCATCAACTTGTTCTCCGAGCCATTCCCTTCAAATCCTCCTCCATTACTTCTTAAATCACATTATATATATATTGTCCTACACGGCACCCCAAACATCCTATCCTCCTTTCAGAGAGCTTTTCTTGGGTAGCACCGACCCAACAGGTGCTACCCCTTCATGTCTCACATGACATGTGATGTGGGACCCAATTTGTTGGGTCCCACCATTTAGTTTGTGAGTGAGTGAGGGGTAGCACCTGGTGGCTCTGTGCTACCCGATAATTTTTCCCTTTCAGATGTAAATGCATACATACAATTATATATATGTGAAGGATATTGTATGTGGCCTACAATAATAAAATGAGTAAATCTTTAAAATGTGAAATTTCTTGTGAAATTTCAATAGAAAGTAAGAAAGAGAAAGTAAATGTATTGGTGCTTGGTGGGACCCTATATCACAGAATTCATGAAAGGGTTAAAGTTCTTTTGATACCACATGTTTAACCAATGTTGTTGGGTTTTATTGACATATGTTTTCTTTTGTAGATTTTTTGTATCATATATTTGCATTTTGTAGATTTTTGCTGCATCCATTAGTCAACGGTTAATTTTGATTGTAAAATACTTTAATTTTTGTTCAATTTAATCCACCAATTTATTCTTAACTTTTAAATTATGTAATTTAGTCTCTAAAATATCATGACTTATTTATGTTCTGGTGTTCAATAGAGTTTTTGAGGATTAAATTGCAAAATTCAAAATTTATGTGTATAAATTGGAGGTCTAAATTGAACAAAATAAAAGTATTTAACGGTCAAAATTAACCGTTGACTAACGGATGCACCAAAAGTCTACAAAATACAAACACATGACATAAAAAACCTATAAAATAAAACATATGACATCAAAAGCCAACATTGTCAAACATATGACACAAAAAAGTAACATTAGTCAAACACATGACACCAAGACCTTTATTAACCCTTAATAAAAATAACAAAAGAAAGAAAAATAAATTAAATATCAATACCAATTACCACTAGTAGTAGTATTTAGTACTGTCTAGCCCACATAGTGTCTCAAGTATAAAAGGAGGCATGTACTGAGCTTAATATGTCAACTTCTTGACTACTAGCATGATGATGCGCTACGTTGACGAGATCAGTGTATGTGCTGGTTGTTCACCAAGTTTGGATGGAAAAAAACTTTAAATTGATTAAAATTTCAGGCCTTGCTTGTCCCACATACATGTTAGGGATAAGAGAAAATGTGTAGAAATAAACTTGACCTCTTGAATATACTAAGATGCTAGTGGGACTACGTTGACAAAGTTAGTGCAAGGAGCTTCACAGACTGATTAAAATATTAGGTTCTGCCTGACCAAATACTGCGTTAGCTAAGCACAAGAGTGAATGAGTAGAATTGGGCTTAAGTGACTAAAAGAATCTTTTTATTGAAAAAATAAATCTGTATTAATTAATTAAAGAAAAAAAGGCAGATACAAAAACACCCTCCTCTGCCGAAAGTGAAAGAAATGGAGTCTTTATTACTTAGTGGCCCCCCCGAAATTGAATTTCCACAACCAACACAATACAATACAATGTTATGTCATTAACATAGCTAGCTAGCTAGGCCCCCTCCCCTCCCTGTGTCTGTATTTATGTATGTATGTATATGTGAAGGAGGACATTACATTACATAACATACCCCATCATCCATCATCACCTTAATAGAATAGTCGATGAATAATATGCTTTGCTCCGACTCCGACTGCCCCTCAAATGAATTTAATTAATTAATCGAATTCCGATGGACCAATATGCATCCACATTCACACCCATTAACTTTTTCCCAACCAACCAACCGCCTTCCTTTAATTAAGCCGCCGCGCCACCGTTGCTCATCCTTTCCACCACCGCGGCTAGGTCCCGCCTATACACCTCCACTTTCAGCCCGTATTTCATGAACAGAGTCAACGACATTTTCTGCTCCACGCGGTGCCCCGCCGCCACTTTTAGGCTGTGCCTCATTAACACCGCCGCCACCACCGACTTCATCTGTAAGTACGCCAAGTCCTTCCCTAGGCAAATCCTTGGCCCGGCATTGAACGCCACAAATCTGAAATAGAGGTGGTGGATCCATTACTTATAATAAATTATTAACTTATCAAACTGGATGACTATGTTTCTGGCACGTAGAATCTTTTCATGTGTACCAAATATTGATTCATATATATATTGAAAGAATTGTAAAAAAAAATACATTTAATTGGATACTCAATTGAAATGCACTGTTTCAATTGGACGGAAGTCCAATTGAACATCCAATTGAAGGTATTTCATCGCAATACTTTCAATTTATATTTGAATCCATATTGAGTTCATATGAAAAGACTTAATGTGGAACAAATATGCTCATTTTCAATTCAATTTAACGAGAATTTAAACAGATGTAACAATTTGCTCAGAAAATACGACTAAAGTTCAAGTAACGATTTGTAAATTTGTTAAACTTCATGTAGCAATTTGTTATCAACCCAATAAATTATGGACTTTTAATTTTTTTTTATGCAAATATATATATATGATTTTACTTTATAATAATGATTTCATATGAAAATTTGTCAAAAAAATTTAATGCAATATTTATTATTTTACTTTGTAATGAATCGATTTGAAATTTTCTGAATCCGGTGCTTACCTGAAAGAGTCTTGCATCACAAACCTCGTCCCGTCTGCCGACAGCCACCGCTCCGGCCGGAACTCCATGCAGTCCTCCCCCCATGTTGTCCTCATCCTCCCCGCCGCGTAGATCGAGTACGTAATCGAAGATCCCGCCGGAACGACCGTCCCGTCCGGTAGCACGTCGTCGGCCACCACGTGCTTAGAGTCCTCTGGCACCGACGGGTACAGACGCAACGTCTCCGACAGCGCTGCTTTTAGGTAAACTAACCGATCCACCTCTTCGAATCCCAACGGTTCATCCGTCCACTTTGAAACGTCGTCGCCACGTGTCTCGAGCAGGACCGTGGAGATCTCCCTCAGGACCTTCTCCTCCACCGTTGGATTCTGAATCATGAGCCAGAAGAACCAGCTCAGTGCGACCGATGACGTGTCGCGTCCAGCTAGGATGAAGTTGAGCGCCACGTGCTGAAGGAACGAATCTGAGTAGGATTCCTTCTTCTTCATGAACCGGGATAGCAGGTCGTCGTGCTGGGGGCCGTCTCTCTGCTGACTCATCAGCTCGAGCTTACGTGTACTGATGACGTTGGATAGATACTCGTCGATGTGGCCAATGCTGCGGCTCAACACCACCTCCATCCCCAGCCGGAGCCACTTCTTGAACCGCCACAACACCTCCGGCAATATGAAGCGCTGGAGGGAGGCCTCGGTGGCTCGATCAAAAGCCGAAGCAAAACCATTCTCCGGTAACCCCGGTGCACACGTGGCAGGGTCCTTCCCGAAAGCCAACCCGCATATGTTGTCAAACGTGAGCCGGAGTAGCAAGTCTTGTAGATCGACCGGTTCGGCTCTCTCCTCGGCCTCCTTGAGAATCGGACAGAACCGGAGGTCAATTGCCCGGTTGACCCACCGAGCCATGGCCTGACGGAGCGTCCGGGTGGTGAACTCCAGCGCGGCGGTCTTCCTCTGGAAGAGCCACGTGTCGCCGTCGGAGTTGAAGATGCCCTCGCCGAGCAAGTCGTGGAAAACGGCCTGCCACGTAGGACCTTTGGGGAAGTTATCGAACCGGGTCTTGAGAATGTACTCTAGGTTTTTCGGGTCGCACGTGACGGTCACGAGTCCTTGCTTCCTGGCCAGGAAGGGGAAAGCGCAGATGCATGTTTGGTACGTGCCGCCGCAGGCGCGTAGGTTGTCGGTGATCCAGTCGTGCATGCGATCGGCGTTCTCTATCAGGCCGGGTAAGCTTCCCAGTAGCGGCCAGACACGTGGACCCCTGAGTGACCGCGAGATGAAGGTGAACCACAGCAGGTAGGCTGTAATGGCCGTTAAGATGAGCAAAGCTCCGTATACATCCATTACTTAACTACAAAGCAATGAAATGCAAATGAAACGAAACCCTAAATGAGTTTAGAGAGAGAGAAAATGGATACACGCAGACAGTGCTTTCTGAAAGAAAAATGGAAGCTTTTCTGGGTTATTATGATACACACAGATAGGGAATGGTACGAAAATGGTGGAAGAGAAGAAATTTATAGGTGAAAGTGTTTATGAATGAAGAAGAAGAAGGGAAGAGCAATAATGGAGGACAGACTGTAGTAGTGGATTCATATCATCATGGTTTCTCTAATTTCTCTCTCTAAGAAGACGACGACGACGACTATTTGATGGAGAAGAGAAAGTGGCTAGCTATCTTAAATGCGAGGTTGTTGAAGCTCTTAATAACTGTCGCCCCAAAAGACACTGCTAGCAATGGCAATGTATGGAGAAATGATCACAAAGAGCTTTTTCTTGAAAGCAGCTGCATTACAGTTGCAGGCAGGCAGGCAGACACAACACACATGCATAACACCACCTAATTCTGAAGAAAAAAGGAGATGGTAATAAATTATATATGTAGGAGCATTCAATGTATAAAAAAGGGGACAGTAGTGATGAAACAAGGATGGATAGCTGCTATAGCTAGCAAGAGAGTTAATGTGATTAGTTGAGGAATTAGTCTCTTCCCAGATCTACACATCAAAACAGCCCGCCCCCCCCACAGTTCTTCTTCTTCTTCTTCGGATTGGATTTAGGGTTTCTTTTTTTCTTCTAGATTAATAGATAATAATATTAATATGGGTGGAGAAGAAAGCTAGGGGGATTGAATTTGATAGAGAGAGAGAGAGAGAGAGAGAGTGAGTGGTATAATGTTTGTTGGACTTAAATGAGAAATGGGGAATTTCATGTGGGACTTTGGTTAAGGGTCGGTGAACGAACCACCCAACCATTTATAGCACTTTACTTGTCCATGTGAAATTTAAAAAAAACAATCTTCTTCTTCTTTATCACCATTATTCAACCTCCATCCTTCTATCTAATTCACACAACACTATCTAATATAACAATCATAACATCTTACAATACAAAACTATTCATAATCATTATTTTACCCGTTACGGCCGGATCTTTCAGTGTGAGTTGAGTTTATTTTAGATGTAAAGTAATCATCTTACAAGTGATGCTCTCCCGATAAACTCTATAACAACTCTCATGAAAAAAAAAACCACTAATTCATAGAATTTAATTCAATTTTGGTTGAAATTCCCTTTAACATCACCATAAATCTTAGTTAACTTGATATAATTTTTTTTTTGGCCATAACTTGATAGAATTGACATATGTTTTTCTTTATATATATATATATTGTTATTCAAGTAAGTAAATAATTGTTTTCCCTAGGGTGTCTCAGGGACACCTACCTATCCATGTGTTTGCAAGTGAAGTGAGGTGGTTAATGGTGGTGTATTTGCTATAGTCAGGGCCAGGGTGCATGGGTTGGTATTGTCTTGGTAGATAATTAAGTTGAATTTTATATTATTTTCCAAAGAGATGTCATGTAATACATCTTTAAACTTGATTCATCTTTTTTAATTTATATTAATTAAATGCGTAAGATTGATATCCTTCATTAAATTATGGATCGTCACCATCATCAGTCAATAATGTCGCTAGTAGAGTAAAGTAAAGTAATGAATGTGAGCTCCTATATTTGATTATTTAGGTTTAGAGAAAATCTCCTGATAGGTAGATGAATTAATAAATAGATTCTTAAGTAGTAGATACAAAGTTATGATTGAGCAGATAGATTTGGAGGATGAGCGAGCAACAATATAACATTATTAATAATAATAGTACAGCTTATATATGGTAAATAAATATATAATATAATATGATTATATCAGATATAAAATACAATACATATATATAATAGCGTACAAGAAAGCTGTTATCAATACAAGAGTAGAAAAACAAGATTCAATCCCAAAAACAAAAGTTGGTTCAACAGATAAAGAACCACCCAACTACTCTTTCCAAGTTGAACAAACACAGCACTTTTCAAAAGACACCAAATAATAATAAACCATATAGAAATTACATTATTCTGACCAAGTATTATATTATGTAATGTAATGATGATTCATCTGAGTTACACGAGACTTATGAACATGATGTTTATAATATTCAAACATGTTACAAAACCAAAAACTTCAGAACAAGGCCAGAACAGAAATTACAATAAAGAAAGCAGCAACCAATGTACAATAGCAGATGGCCAGAACAGAACATCTCATTGGTTGATATGAATATGAGGCAGGCAAATCTATGCTTTTGGTGCATGCAGTAGTAACTAGCTAGCTTCAAAAGAACCAATCCATTTGCAATTCGAATCTTCACCATAAGTCTAAATGTATGTAAACCGCAATCAACTAACCATATTTTTCATATATACCAAAGGCCTCTAATTTGCTTGTTCAATCATACTGCATTTGTTCATCCAATCCAAATTTCAAGAGTAACTTCTACATGTCTAGAGCAAAGCAATCAACATACCTCGTTCTTAAGGCTTAACTGCCATTTAGATTGCAAAGCTTGCCACCTATCTTGCTGCCATCGTTGCCCAAGAACTACAAGCCCCATCACAGCAGCAGCTATACATATAGACCAAAGGGCATTTGCCTCTTTCACATGACCAAACAAAGAAGTTGCTCTTTTCCTCCACCAAACTTCACAAGGAAGTTGAGGCTCAAAAGTGTCATCATTTTTCATGACCGGTACTGATTCTGCAGGCACATCCGAATTGCCTTCACTTTCTAGGCCACTTTCTGTTGAACCACCAACACCAGATGAACTAAAAGTGCCACTATAGGGATTTTGCTTCTCTTCTGCATTCAATTTTTCAAACTCATCATGTATAATGGAAAAGGTATGGTCTTTTTCAGCTTTCATGCTGGACCTATCGCCTTCTGTGTCGAATTCAACATCATTTTTGTCACTGTGCTCTTCAGGAATTTCGTTGTCTTCAAGGTCCACGGGCAAATTCTCGTGCTGACTGGGTGGGAAGACAAAGTGACCCGACAAAAATAGATCAAGCGAAGTTTGAGCCCCATATTGATTACTGACCACACTCCCTTCTTCTACATCATTTGGATTATTGAACTCTGCATCATCTGGGTTAGGAGTGGCAGCAGCATATGCAGATGCACTAAGTGAAACCACCTCCCAATCGTTTCTCCGTGTATTATTCCCCTCACCTTCCTCAGTGTCAACCATAATTCAGCAGTGCTGTAAAGAGAATTCCATCAAGGAGAAAAGATGTTAGGATAAATGAGTGGCAAAAACAGGTTACAAATCAAATAAAGAACAACCACCTACAAGAAAATAAAATAAAAGACAATCCGCCCGTTCAAAAAATAAGCCTTAGAATTATAAGGCTCACTGATTGTTGCAGTTTATTAGGTTCAGCTTTTATCTGCAGACATTCAACTACGCGGAAAAAGCATCCTAGAAAGTAGAAACACGTGAAAGATGTCAAACAGAAACTTGAGGGTTGGTAGGTTCCTAGAGAGAACAGAGTTTAGCGAGAAGAGCTCGGTAGCATTTGCATCAGCAATCACTGTAATCAAGATCTAATACAAAATCCAATAATCTATTCATTCATCAGACAGTGAGATAATCTTTATAAATAAAAACTGAGGAATCTCCAGCTTAATGTTCTCAAGAACAATAAATCCATCACTGGCAGACAACCAAAATGAAGAAACAAAATAGGAACTTCAAATACTAAATCAGCATCTTGAGATTTATCAGAAAAAGAACATATTTGAAGATGAATAATCTGTTTTCTGCAAAAATTTAGATTGCTCAACAAATATACAGAAAGACATCTCTGACATTAGTTAACTGTTTCCTCTTCTTTCTGTTGAATCTGCACCCCCGGTAACTTCTGGAAGATGATTTTCAGAAAATGACTTAACAAATAGAAGTATGCTTTGGGATAACCCAGAAGCAACCAGCTCATTGTAATCAGAAATAGGAAGAAAGAAAGAAAGTCAAAACCAAATTCAATAGTACGAGTGAACTCTGACAATTGATTCACTAGTAAGTTGAATCCTGCCGTAAATCTTCATTCTTGCTCCCATTAAATAGCACCCAAGTAAATAACCATCGATGAAAGCATCTTTCTCAAATCACAGAAAAGTGAATCGGGAAAGAACATTATATCAAAGTCGAATCGATTCACAACTCCCAAACCAGCAGATAAGCGGAAATGGACTAAAATCTATTTTAAAAAAATCGTAGCAGCAAACAGAGCTCAGCAGTTTCAAGAACAAGCAGATACGCAATCGAAATTTGATTAAAAAAATCATTAAGCAGCACATGGCCAGCCGAAATCCAATCGAGAGCGGAAATCTTACCGGAGCGCGAGCTGAAGATACCAACGGCGCCGAGTGGAGTCGTCGGAGAGTTATCGTTTTAAAATGATGATTGGAAAGAAAGATGAAACTGTTGTCGGAAATTCGGAGAAAAGAATCGGGCGACAGATTTGATTTCCCGGGATAAAAGAGACCGGCTGGTCCGGTTACCAAATTTGTCGTTTGAACTCTGAACTTTCGATGTACTCATATTAACGTTATATTACTTTAAATGCGAGATTACAAGTAAAATGTAAAGTCATATTATGTCAGATTACAGTGTTTGGTATGTGTTATAATGTGACTTTGTTATTATTATATTAATATATATGAGAGTATATAATAAGATAAGATTTAAAAGAATATATATTTTGACAATAACTAACTTCTTAAAAATTATGTGTGTGGTTAATATTATAGTCATATGAATTCTAAAGACTAAATATTTAAATTCAATACGCACAACTACTAAAATTATATCAATTAAACATTATATATAGTTTTATAAAATAATTTTCATAAAAACTGCAACGAAAAAGACTTGCTCAATTTTTACGAACGTCATGTGCATTATTATTTTTTTATAATAATAAGTTATGAAGTATATTAAAAATAATATATAAAAAATAAAAGCTAATAATAATAAAAATATTATTATCATAATAAACTATAAAGATAATAAAAAATATTTTATCTATTTAAATAAATAGATAAAATATTTTGTATTATCTTTAGAGTTTATTAAGATAATAGTATTGTTATTATTATTAGATTTTTATTTTTTATATACTTTGTCAGACCTAAAATCTGACCTACGGCGAATACATTTTGAAAACGTGGATTTTAACAAGAGTCGCCACTAGTTAATTATTAGGCTAACTAGAAATCTAAATTACCTAAGCAAATAATAAATCAAACACTTAAGTATTAAATCGGTCTATGACAGAAATTCAGGTTAGGGGGTTCTATACGAAAATAAAAACATAGTTTTAATTTTCGTCCTTTCGGTACTCAATTCACTTAATTTGTCATAGTTCATATATATAATTACAATTAGATCATGTTAAATTCCTTATTGCGGATTAAATTGGTTATAAACATGAAATAAAAACAAACTAATTCATGAGATAGAATACAAGATTAAATTACGACTGAATAATACCAGATAACTATCTGACTACGGATTCCTATTAAACTCTATAAGTAAATACTAACAGAGATTGATCAATTCCATTGTAAACTAATATGCAAATGAATTAAACACTTTATTAAAGATTCGAAACAAAGATAGGAAAAACGGGAGTTCCCACCCGGTTTCGACTTGTCTTCACGGATGGTTGGAACGGACAGACGGGGGCGGCAGCGCGGCTGGAAATCTGTGTGGACGATGAAAGAAGGAGGTCCATCTCGGTGTGGGGGAATAATGATGGCGGAGATAGCTGCGGAACTTCCTGGGTGAAGGTGGTCGTCGTGGTGGTCGGAGATGGATATTCCGGTGAAGTGTGGACATCAGACGATGAATGATGGAGACGTCAGATGCTGAACTTGAATACGCAAATAATAATAAATAAGTAAATAAATTAATAGTATGGAAACCAAACTAAAAAAGTAAACATTGCAATCAACTGAAGGATCATAAGAACGATTTATTTTATTTCTTCGCTGTGTTTTCTTTTTTGTTCCCCCCCCCCCCCCCCATTACAATATTAATGTACTAGTATATATATAGTACTTAGGTCTAGACTAATCTAAGCAACAAATATTGCTGATGTATTCTCTAATAGATGCTAAATATTCAGAAATTTAATACTAAATATTCAACAAATATTTTATGCAATAATACAAATAACTATCATAATATTGCCTTGAGCATCTTTGGAAGCTTCGTGACTTGTCATATTTGGATATTTCTTCATTTAGGTGCGCCACACGTCACGTGTGTCGCGCGTGGTACAAAATTAGATGTTTACAGTTTGCCCCTCTTTGAGCGGATTCCCGTAGAACATGTTCGAGGTGATTCGTCCAAAGACAAAGAAACACCAAATTTTGGATGAGAAGTTTGTCTTTCCGTTGAGTCTTCGAGTCTTCAAGGGAGCTACTGGCTTATTTCGGACGATGCGTAAAGTAGAGCATCTGTCGGCGCTGCCCCTGCTGGCGGTGCCTCCGTTAGCGTTGCGGAAAAGTAAAGCCTCCAGTGGCGTGTGTTAAGACGTGTCCATCGGGTTGATGACTTTCTGACCCAAGTGGCACTTCTCATGGGTCTCTCCGATGCTTAAGTAATTCTGAGTTCTCTAGAGAGATAAAGTCCTAGAGAGAAGGCAGAGCTAAACGTGCAAAGATGTAAACTTGTTGGAATGAATGGAACTTGTAGAGTATATATAGGCAACAGTGTCATTAAACTGTTAATCCATAAACGTGCTTAATTAGTACATAATAACAGGATTAAAGCCTTAAAACATGGAGAGGTGGGCAAAATTGGCTAAGTGTAGGTCGGGCAAAAAGAATGCCGGGGCCCTAGGTCGGATGAGAAATCCGACCTCCAAGGCTTAGGATCGGGTGGATTTTCCCAACCCCTCATAAGAGGGGTGGGGCAGCCCACCCGATCCTTCCTAGGAGGGATCGGTGAGGCCACTCGATCTCTCCTAGGAGGGATCGGGTGAGGCCACCCGATCTCACCTAGGTGAGACTATTGGATGGACCCGGACGAGTACCTTGGTCGGTCCGGGCCGTTCGTGCTATTGGCGGAGTGTTCGGGTCAAAGTTTCGATTTTCAATCATAACTGGGGCGGTCAAAATAAGACAATCTGAAGGGAGACAGGTTCAAATTGGGTGTATATCCATCACGTGCCCCCGAGTCAACCAATGGCTTAACCCTTGATTGACTCTATTTTACGATGGGATGACACGCTAAGTTAATATGTGACTTGATTAACTTAGTATTATCTACTGTAGGTAGAATCCGTTGCTGAGCCGGAGGGACTTGACTCACCCTTCCTGTGATGAGATTGTTGGTTCTGAGTGGGCTCCTTATTCTGAGAGCGGCTGTCGTTTTGTAATTCCTTTTTGGCCCTTAGAGTTTTATTTAAATTCAAACATGAATTGCATATGCATCATTTTCAAAAAACCTTCTTACCTGATTTTTTTAAAGCATGCATTCAATATGCATTATTTTTTATGAAAAACATTTCAGAAAGATTGTGAGTTTTTTTTAGCCATAGAGCTTTCAAATTCACGCATGCATCTCAATTGCATTATTTTAAAAAAAATCCACCTGAAATTTTCATCCCTTCAAAATATGCATTTCATATACATTATTCAGGTAAACTGTTGTAAGTTATGAATTTCTTAGAATAGAATTTCAACGTTCAAAAATGCATTTCATATGCATCATTCAGGTAAGATGTTGTAAGTTGTGACTTTCTTAACAGTAGAATTTTAACTTCCGAGCATGCATGAGCATTTAAAAAAACTCAAAGTGTCATTCGTTTTATCCAAGGTGTATTGCACTTTTTTTGGCAAGATCGACATTTCAACATTCGCATGAGCGAGCATTTAAAAAATGGGATTTTTTATTCTTTTTTGAGAAAATAGTTTAACTGTGCAGTTGAGTGCTACTATTCGAGTTTAAACAAAGAACGATAAAACATTTTTTAAAGAAACTTTGTTTTGAGCATTTGTCCTGCGTTCGAGCCAGATAATGCACTCAGCAAACTCAGTAAATTCCATGATGGCGCAAAACACATTTGATCATAAGTTTTGATTCCTTTTCAAAAAAGTAATCAAAATTATGAAATGAATGATATTAGAGTTTTCAAAAAAATCATGCATGATTTCTCATATTCTCTACACTGATTTTTCATTCACTCTTTTCAGGCACCTTGGTTAAGGTATCATGTACATATAAGTTACGCCGGCTAAATGGGGCAACAAAAAAGAACATGCAGTCATCCAGTTGCACAAGGAACATACTGCACACTCGAGATATCTAACGCTGAGGTCGGATGACCACTTCAACCAATGCCGCAACCGTGTGAAATGTGAGCGCTTCGAAGAGTTTCTATGAAAAATTTCACCTACCATGTGTGAAATTCATACACTACCCAAGACGAGGTATACAACCGTTATGCGGCCAGGTTTAAACCATTCAGCGGTAACCATGGGGCACCTCCCTTTGAGATCGTACATGTCAGAAGATGAGAAAATTTCAAGAGATCATCGAGAATCCCGTGAAGATTCAATGTGCTGATCAATGTAGCTTGACTCGATCAACTGAATCCTTTTCCGAAAAAAATTCTGAAATTTTCAGTCTGCCACTAGGGGCATGTACTTGTCAGCATGTGTACATACACAAGTTGTGGAGCAAGAGAATCAGGACATGTAGCAGGTCCAATCGCATAGCGAGCACATTGCTCACTGAAAAATCCAACTCCCAGGCCATTCGTCCAGCATGCGACGAATTATGAACCAGTCAGATGTAGCCGTGGGGCATTCCTGTTAAGATCAAGCATGGTTGAAGATAGAAGACATCCAGAGATCTTCCTATTAAAAAAGATCGAGATTCCATGAAGATCGACCGTGCTAATGAAAGAGCATTTGAGAGGAAAAAGAAGAAGAAATTATAGTCGGTGTCGTCCACCCGTTGAAAGGATCCTCCATTCAAGACATCGACATAATCAACTTATTTGACAAGTTTTCCTTCGGAGAAGTTCTGAGAAATTAAAAGGTCTCATCTGCTATTAGGGGCATGTAACATAGTTGTTGTTGATTAGTTTCTGCAGATTTTCTTTCCATTTGAAAAAAGAAAAAAGAAAAAAGAAAAAATAAATTCCCGCTAGGTTGAAAACCTAGGCCAAAGTCAGGGAGAGGGGCATGATTGAAAACCCGCAGGGAAAATCATGGCAAAAGGTGAGATGAAAAAAGCAAAAAAAAAAAGAGTAAAAAAAAAAGAGAAAAAAAGAAGAGCAAGAAAAAAAAAGAAGAAAAAAAAGAAGAGCAAAAAAAAAAAAAACTCAGTTTTCTTTAGGGTCACAGCCGCCCTTTAATCGGCTACAGGAAAATGAAGAGAGTGTTTGTGCTAATATTGTGAGAGCAGTGAAGAAATAAATGGGTCACAGTTGTCCCTAAATCAACTACGAATAAAAAAGGGCCACAGTCACCCTTCAAATGACTATATATAAAGGGTATTCCCATGAATCTTGTGAGGCTGGGAAATCAATTCAAAGGGCCACAACCACCCTTCAAATGGTTACAGATAAAGAGCGCTCCCGAAACATCAAAAGCGGAGAATAAGTGAAAGGGCCACAGCCACCCTCCAAACGGCTAAAGATAAAAGAGTGACCCTGCGAATCCTGTGAAGACGGGAAAATAAAAAGAGCCACAGTCGTCCCTAAAACGACTACAAAATAAAGGGCCACAGCCACCCTCCAAATGGCTACAGATATAAGAGTATCCCCGCGAATCTTGAAAGGGCGGGAGAATTTTTGAAAGGGCCACAACCACCCTTCAAATGGTTACAGATAAGGAGCGCTCCCGCAACATCAAAAGTGGAGAATAAGTGAAAGGGCCACAACCACTCTCCAAACAGCTAAAGATAAAAGAGTGACCCCGCGAATCTTGTGAGGGCGGGAAAATAAAAAGGGCCATAGTTGTCCCTAAAATGACTACAAAATAAAGGGCCACAGCCACCCTCCAAACGGCTACAGATAAAAGAGTGACCCCGCGAATCTTCTAAGGGCGGGAATATAAAAAAGGGCCACAGTCGTCCCTTAAACGACTACAAAATAAAGGGCCACAACCACCCTTCAAACGGCTACAGATATAGAGCACTCTCGCAACATTAAAGGCGGGAAATAAGTGAAAGGGCCACAGCCACCCCTAAAATGGCTACCTACAAAGAGTGTTCCTCGAATCCTGAGAGGATGGGAGATTGTTGAAAGGGCCTTAGCCACCCTCGAAATGGCTACATATAAAGAGTATTCTCGTGAATCTTGTGAGGCCGGGAAATCATTTGAAATGGCCACAGCCACCCTTAAAACGGCTACAAATCGAAAGAGCACTCCTAGAACATCGACAATGGAAATAAATAAAAATCAAAAGAGCTCTCGCGACGTTGAAGACGGTGAGGAAAGGGTCACAGCCACCCTCCAAATGGTTACAAATACTCTCGCATCGAGACAGGAAATAAAGTACGGGTCACAGCCACCGTTTAATCGGCTACCAAAAAAAAAAAAAGAGTGCTTCCGTTAGGTTGAAAACCCGAAAGGGCAGCCTAGGCAAAATAAGGAAATGAGGGGCATGATAGCAAATTCAGAAATTGCAATCATGGCAAAATGAGAGAAAATAAAATCCCGATGGAATGAAAACCCCAAGGGCAATCCATGCAAAAATTAGGAAAACCGAGGGGCACGGTCTAAAATTCTGACCGTGGCAAAAGGAGAGAATATGAGAGATAAAAAAGAAAAAAAATAAAGAAAAAGATCCCGCTAAGTTGTCGCGTCATGCGCAGTTTAGGCAGAAATTAGGGACATGCATTCAAGTCGTCAAGCCACTCGAGGCCTTTATCCAACGGACGCCACTAGAGGCATTCCTCCGACTTATGTCACTAGAGGCTCTTCTCCGACGGACGCCACTAGAGGCTCTTCTCCAACGGACGCCACTAGAGACTCTTCTCCAAACGGACGCCACTAGAGGCATTTTTCCGACACACGCCACTAGAGGCTCTGCTCCATCGGACGCCACTAGAGGCATTTCTCAGACATATGAGGCTTTACTTTCTACACCGCCACTAGAGGCTTTTCCTTGTCGCACGCCACTGGAGGCATCGTCGATCGAGGTTTTTACTTTACTGTACGCCACTGGAGGCTTTTCCCTTGTCGCACGCCACTGGAGGCATCGTCGATCGAGGTTTTTCTTTTCTGCACGCCACTGGAGGCTTTACTTTTCCGCACGCCACTTGAGGCTTTACTTTTCCACACGCCACTGGAGGCTTTACTTTTCCGCACGCCACTGGAGGCTTTACTTTTCCGCACGCCACTGGAGGCTTTACATTCCCGCACGCCACTGGAGGCTTTACTTTCCCGCACGCCACTGGAGGCTTTACTTTCCCGCACGCCACTGGAGGCTTTACTTTTCCGCACGCCACTGGAGGCTTTACTTTTCCGCACGCCACTGGAGGCTTTACTTTTCCGCACGCCACTGGAGGCTTTACTTTTCCGCACGCCACTGGAGGCTTTACTTTCCGCACCGCCACTGGAGGCTTTTCCTTGTCGCACGCCACTGGAGGCGATTGAGGTCTTTACTTTCTGCACCGCCAACGGAGGCACCGCCAACAGGGGAACCGCCGACCGAGGTTTTACTTTTCCGCACCGCCACTGGAGGCTTTACTTTCTGCATCACTAATGGAGGAACCGCCAACAGGCGTCCCGCCGACAGAGGTTTTATCTTTCCGCACCAGAATAAGCATATGAGCCACCTTGAAGACTTAATAGAATTGGAAGAGAATATACTTTATGGTCAAAATCAGTGTTTCCTCATCTTTGGACAAACCCCTTCGAACACGTTCTACGGGAGTTCGTCCAAAGAGGGGCAAACTGTAAACACTCGATTTTGACCCGGACGTAACGGCGTTACACATGATACGTCAAATTCCGGACGCGTCAAGCCACAAAGTCTCCAAAAATGCTCAAGGGCACATTAGGGAAATTATTACAAAATATATTTTAAATTATTTCGAATTTATTTAATATTTTCGGAATTTTTTTAAAATATATATATAATAATTAGTTTTTTTTTATTTTAGAAAATTTTCTGTAAGATATTTATCTCCAGATATTATTTTTTATTAAAAAAAAATAATTATCTGTAAAGATAAATATCCTTAGGAATATTCTCTAGAATAATTATCTGTTAGCATTTTTTATTTAAATTTTATATGTAATCTAGACTAGGTTTTTAGTATAAATAGGGGTCTAGGTTTACATTATAAAACACACAGAAAACACCAAAAAGAAGCAGTAATACATTATTCCTCGGGTTCTGTGCGCTTTTTTGTCTTCTAGTGAATTAGTTTTTTTTTCTTTTCTGGATCACCGTGACCTCCCAGGACCGCCGGTGCAGCCCAACAGCCACGCCAGTGGCCACACCGGTGGCCCATCCGGCCACCACGACGACCGGAGACACCGCCCGATGCCACGGCCTCGTCGGGCCACCGCCGTCCACTCCAACCGCCGCCCTCCCTCTCTCTCTATCCCGTTTTCTCTCTCATCTCTCTCTCTCTCCACCGCCGACAGCCCTTCATGACCAGCCACCACGCCGGTCCCGCCAGCGACCCCGCCGCTCGCCTGCCACCCCCGACCCTCCCGCCTCTCTCTCTCTCTCTCTGTCGCAGTAGCAGCGGCCATCCAGGCCACCGTCGGCCAACCATCGCATCCAGGCCACCGTCGGACATGCCGGAGCTCGCACCACGACGACCAGCTCCGCCCGACTCCGAGTCCGATCCGCCGCCGGCTCCGATCTCCACCAGGTGAGTGTCTTCCCCCCCGATGCTGTTTTTCCTTTTTTCTATTTTTTATTTTTTATTTTATTTATTTATTTATTTATTCAATTAATAGTTTATTATTAATATTTGGTTATTATGTTTTCTGTTTATATTATTATTATTACATTACAATTAATTAAAAATTTAAATGTAATTAGTTAGATTTAATTAATAGTTTAAATGTAATTGGTAAAATTTAATTAGTAATTTAATTGTAATTGACTAATTTTAAATAGCATGTTAGAAGTTTTTTTTTTTAGTATTTTAGACTTCATTTTTACTAAGAGTTATAGGTTATAATTAATGTTTTTTAGATTTAGGATTATATCTGATTAATATTTTTATGATAAAATTTGATTAATTTTGACATTTTTGGATTAATTAGGCGTAATGTATGTAAATGATTAAACTGGCAAATTAAGTAAATTGACTCCCGAAAGGGCGTAATTAAAAATTATATTTTTAATTCGTAATAGAACCCCCGAACTCGAACTTCTGATCGTAGGCCGATTCTATACCTAGGTGTTTAATCCATTATTCGCTTAGGTAATCTAGGATTCTAGTTAGCCTTACAATTAACTAGTGGTGACTCTTTTCAAAATCCACGCGTTTTCAAACGTAATCGCCTTAGGTCAGATTTAGGTCCGACACTTTGCATCAGGGTATTACTGATATCATCAACTTGTCCTCACTTGTTGTTGGTTTTGCGGAAGAGAGGAAGGCTCATGAAGACGCCTATGTTTCTCTTAGTTCGGAACTCATTAGTTGTTTGGAGCATGGTCGCATCTCGGATTTGGAGTGTCGTGACCTAGAGGATCGCGTTGCTCTTCTTGATGCTGAGGTTGTCATTTTGAAACAGAGGGCTGCGTGTGAAAAGGTGTTGCGAGTTGCTGAGTTTGCTTCTCTTGAGGAGGTGATTCGTATGGAGGAAAGAGAGCATGCTATCGTTGAATATAAAAGTTCGTCCTCCTACCAGGCTGCTATTGATGTTCGGTGTTCTATGGTTAAGCGTCTTTCCCTAAAGGTGATCCTTGAGCGGATGTACGGTTGCTCCTGATTTCCCGTTATCTCAGCTTGGTGATGTGTCCGACTTTGGGGTTAGATATGTTGCTAAGTTGAAAAATAGCGTACTTATATTTGTGAGTGTATGTGGTTGTGTGGTATAGTTGTTGTTTCGCCCAACACATGTGCTCTGATTTTGCTTTCCAGTTTCTATTTTGTAGATGCCTTCCTCTTGTGTTTCTTGCATTATCTACCCCTCTTATTAGGTGGTCGAACTCAGGCGGTTGTTTACCTTTCTATTTTGTGGGATTGCTATATGTTTATCATTAACGGTGTTCCTTGAGTATGGTTGCGTCGCCTTTACATGACGTTGGGTACTTTGTTTGCCTAGTTCTTCTATGTCAGATTGTTGAGGCGCCCAACTACGGGGGTCGGCTATAGGGTGTTAGAGTGTGGCTTGATTGTTCATCAGATCTGTTAGGTGTCTCGGATATTCCTTATGGTGTCTGCATACCTCTTTCTTTTTGTTTGTGCCCCTTTTTGATATATGTAGTCTTTTTCCTCTTGTCATGGCTTCTTATGCCAAGGATGCCGTAACTTGTGCCTTGTTTCGGTCCATGGACATCTTAGCTCTTCCTTTGGCTTGTTTTTATGTCTCTTTCTTTTATTTCTTCTTTGGGTTAAGTTTGTTTTGGAAATCTCATACTTAGGCGTATTTGTGGCCTTGATTATTGACTTGGTTGAGTCGGCTCTTTGTGAGATGTCTACATTAATCTTTGATGGTAGCCTGATCTATTACTTGTCTGTGAGGGCCTTTTGTGGTTATTTGTATGGTTCCTTCTATGCGTATTCCTTTTTTGTGATTGCATCCATTTGCTTGATGTCTCTTTAGTTTCCTCTTGGGCCGGGATACCTATAATATCATCATGAACAAACTCGTGTGTCTCTCATACTATGTATCCTTACTTTAAAAAGTAAAGTTTTTCAAAATGTGTTGTTGTAGTCCAAAAGTATTTGCGAGATAGGCTCTCGGAGGGCATGACATGATGTGTTCGCGAGATAGGCTCCCGGAAGGCGCTGAATATGTTCGCGAGATAGGCTATCGAAAAGCACATAATATGTACGCGAGATAGGCTCTCGGAAGGCACATAATTAGTTCGCGAGATAGGCTCTCGGAAGGCACATAATATGTTCACGAGATAGGCTCTCGGAAGGCACAAAATTAGTTCGTGAGATAGGCTCTCGGAAGGCACAGAATATGTTCGCGAGATAGGCTCTCGGAAGGTACATAATTAGTTCGCGAGATAGGCTCTCGGAAGGCACATAATTAGTTCGCGAGATAGGCTCTCGGAAGGCGCAGAGTTTTTCACGAGATAGGCTCTCGGAAGGCACATAATTTTTCACGAGATGGGCTCTAGGAGGGCGCATAATTTTTCACGAGATAGGCTCTCGGAGGGCACAAATTTTTTCACGAGATAGGCTCTCGGAGGGCACAGATTTTTTTTCACGAGATGGGCTCTCGGAGGGCGTAGAATTTTTCACGAGATAGGCTTTCAGAGGGCACATAATTTTTCACGAGATGGGCTCCCGGAAGGCGCATAATTTTTTCACACGATAGGCTCTCGGAAGGCGCATAATTTTTCACAAGATAGGCTCTCGGAGGGCACAGAAAGTTTCATGCACTTGTCATATCTAAGTAAGGAATTCGTGGAGATATTGTTACCTCATGCTTAGTAAATATCTTGATAAACTTCCACTTCATTGAAAGCATTCATGCCTTATCTACAGGGGCAGTGTCGTGGGTTGTCCAGGACATCCTTTAAGGGAACAAAAGATGGTTGAAGCGTTGGAGAAACTTCGTGAGTTTTCCGCCCCAAGAGTTGTTTTAGAAAACTAAACATGCATTATATAAAAGATGAAACCAAGGATATGGTGTTCTGCTGGTGTCGTTTCATTAGACGTAGAACTTCTTCACATGCGCTCCGCTGAAAGTGTTTGTGGAGATATATCCTTCCCCGTCTTCCAGGCGGTATGCATTCGCATATGGTACTGACGCTATTATGTATGGTGCCCCCCACTTTGGAGATAGCTTTCTGACTTGATCTAAGTGTGAGAACTCGTTTTTTCTTAACACCGATTCTTCTACATGAAATTGTCTTTATCTGACTTGTCGACTGTAGTACCTGGCAGATACCAGTCGCATTCGTGCTTGCGCTTCCTCTGAATTCCATCTCTTGTCGTCTACTAGACCTAAATCTAAGAGCCTTGCCTTGTTGTTTTCACGCTCCTCGAAGTATGTGGTTCTTAATGATGACACTGCCATTTCTGCCGGTGCTACTGCCTCGGTCCCATATACTATACCGAATGGTGTTTCTCCTGTGGCTATTTTTGGTGTTGTTTGCACTGCCCATAAGACATTTTCTAACTCATCTACCCAGCTTCCCTTGGTAGCATGAATTCTCTTCTCCAAGCCATCTAGTACTATCTTGTTTGCCGATTCCACATGCCCGTTTGGTTGGGGGTGCTTTACTGATGCAAAATGTTGCTCTATGTTCAACCTCTCACAAAACCATTGCAGCCTCTTGCTCTTGAATTGCGGTCCATTGTCACTTATTATGACTTTTGGAACTCCGTATCTTGAGACGATGTGCGATTGAATGAAACTGATGATTTGTTCGTCTGTTGTCTTTCCCATCGGTTTTGCTTCTATCCACTTGGAGAAGTAATCTATTGCTACTAGTATGCAAGTTTTTTGCCATTTTGTTCTTGGTTGGGGGCCTATCAGATCAATCCCCCATTGTGCGAATGGCCATGCTCCCCATATTGAACTTAACTTGGCTGCTGGGGATGTTATATTTCTAGAGTATCTTTGGCAATGTTCACATTTTTGCACCATGTCTGTTGCTTCCTTGTTCATTGTTGGCCAATAGTACCTCAAATTGTAGACCTTTCGAACTATCGATCTTGCCCCTTCATGACATCCGGTGTCGCCCTCATGTAGTTCTGCCAATATTCTTTCAGTCTCTGGATATGTTATGCATTTGAGGAATGGTGTAGAGTATCCCTTCTTGTAGAGCTCATTGTCCATCATTGCGTAATTCTTGGCCATCCTTTCAATCTTTACTGCCTCCACCTTGTCCTCTGGTAGCTTTCCCTCAGTAATATATTGATGCATTGGGGTCATCCATGCCTCACATTCATCTATTGCCAGGGCTTTCATCATCTCTATCACTGATCGTGTTCTTTGTTCTACAAAATGGACTTCTTTGCCTGCTTCCGAGCCCAAGGCTAGCTTGCTCAGGGCATCTGCTTCTTGGTTTTGTTCTCTTGGGACTGATTCAATGTCGAAGCTTTGAAAACTTGTTATCAAGTCTTTGGCCTGTTGTAGATATTTTTGCATGTTCTCAGACTTTGCAGTGTAATTTCCCTTTA
The DNA here is from genome assembly GCA_036873135.1 of Clarkia xantiana subsp. parviflora. Taxonomy (NCBI): domain Eukaryota; kingdom Viridiplantae; phylum Streptophyta; class Magnoliopsida; order Myrtales; family Onagraceae; genus Clarkia; species Clarkia xantiana. The sequence continues at coordinate 7,563,776 of JAPTYO010000012.1, read as the reverse complement.
CTTGGTTGAAAACCAACTGGGAGTCACACTTAACCTTTAGGTGTTTCGCTCCTACTCCTTTGGCTATTCTTAAGCCTGTTATCAAATCCTCATATTCTACTTCATTATTAGTTGCCTTGAATGTAAGTGCCGTGGCATAACAGAGTGGCGTGCCCTTATCTGGCGGGTATAATAGGAGGCATGCGCCTGAACCTCCTGTATTGGATGATCCATCAGTATGCATCTCCCATATGTCTACTGACTGTGTCTCCTGACTAGTGCTTGTTTCAGATATGCTTGTTATTTCCCCTAAGTCCCCCTCGCGGTTGATTCCGGAGAATTATGCGATAAAATCTGCTAGGGCTTGTCCTTTTATGGCCGTTCTTGGGGCGAAATGAATGCGGAACTCGCTTAGCTCAATCGCCCATTTGGTTAGCCTCCCTGACGTGTCTGGTTTTTGCAGAAGGTGTTTCAGAGGCTGATTCGTGAGCACTGTTATCTCATGGCCATGGAAATATGGTATCACTTCCCTGCTGATATGATTAGTGTGTAGAGGTACTTTTCGATTTCCAAGTAGTTGATATCGTACTTTTCCAATGTTTTGCTTACGAAATACACTGGCAATTGTGCGTTGTCCCCCACTTTCACTAGTACTGAACTTACCGCGACATTACTCACGAAGATGTAAAGGAACAGAGGCTCTCCTGGGGTTGGTTTTGCTAGAGGGGGTAGGTTCTTTAGGTGTTGTTTCAGTTGTTGGAAGGCTTCTTCACACCTTGGTGTCCATTCAAATTTCTTGTTTGCTCGTAGCACCTCAAAGAAAGGTAGTGCCTTGTCTCCTATTTTGGACAAGAACCTGTTGAGAGTTGCCAATCTTCCGTTTAATTGCTGAACCTCTTTGTGCTTCGTAGGGGAGTGCATTTCTTTAATTGCTTGCAATTTTCCAGGATTCACTTCTATTCCTCGTTGACTTACCATGAAACCCAAGAATTTTCCCGACTGTACTCCGAATGCGCATTTTTTCGGGTTCAGGCGGACTTGATGCTGGCGAATTCTTTGGAAGGTCATTTGAAGGTTCTCGACGTGGTCGCTCTTCTTTTTGGACTTGACAATCATGTCGTCCACGTATGCTTCCATTGTCTTCCCTATCATGTCCCCAAATATTTTATTTACCATGCTTTGATATGTTGCCCCCGCGTTTATGAGCCCGAATGACATTACAGTGTAGTGATATATTTCACTGTCGGCATAAAATGCCGTGTGGGAGGCGTCTTCAGCAAACATTTTGATTTGATTGTATCCTGAGTATGCATCCATGAAGCTCATTAAATCGTGACCTGACGTTGCATCCACTAACTGATATATCCTTGGGAGTGGGTGTGAATCTTTAGGGCGTGCTTTCTTGAGGTCGCGATAGTCGATGGACATTCTCCAACTTCCTATTGACTTTTTTACTAACACTGGGTTTGCAACCCATGTTTGAAACTTGATCTCTTTGATGAATTTGCTTTTAGTAGCTTATCCACCTCTTCTTGGATAGCTATCTTTTTGCTACCCCCTATTGGCCTTATTTTTGTGTTATTGGAAGCGTTGCCGGGTCTATGTTGAGCTTGTGTAAAATTATATCCTCGGATATTCCAGGCATATCACTTGGTGACCAAGCGAACAGGTCTTTATATTCCCTTAGCAATGCTACTATTTGTGCTTCTTCTTCTTCAGCCAAGGCTGTCCTGATTTTCACTTTTCTTTCAGGTTCCTCTATCAGTATCTCCTTAAGTTCCTCCATGGGTGCATGTCTCCCGTGATCCTCCTTTGGATCCTCATCTATCGATAGGACCTCCTTTTTTTTTTTGTCTTCTTGCTGAGTGCAATCCTCTCACATTTTCATGCCACCTTCTGATTTTCTTTTACTTCCCCTATTCCTTCACTTGTGGGGAACTTCATTTTCTAATGTGGTGTTGATGGTACTATGCCCCATTTGTTAATTGTGGTGGTACCTAGAACTCCTTTGTACTCATCCATTCCTTCGATAATAAGGAAATGAACATCGATCTTCAACTGCCTTTGGCCTGTGCCTAATGTCACATGTAGTGTGATTGCCCCTAGTGGGTAGGTTGGCTCTCTTGAGAATCCTATAAGGGGGGAGTGCACTTGTTTTATGCTGCTTGGTCTCACGCCTAATTTTTCAATCACTTTCTTGCTGAGGATGCTTGGCGAACTTCCGCCATCTACTAGGATTCTACCTATGTCCATGTCAGTGATTTTCATTGTTATGACTAAGGCGTCGTTGTTCCTCTGTAACACGTGCTCCATGTCCTTTTTTGAGAACTATATTGTATCTTCTCTTTTCTCCCTTATATTCTTTTCCTCGATTGTGTTATCTCCTCCTTGTGTCATATATGCCTCTCTTGCATTTGCTGATTCACCACCTGCTCCAAAGCCTCCGTGAATAACGTACATGCTTGCCATCTGACTCGTGATAGGTAGGTTTTTTGTTCAAAACCCACAGACGGCGCCAAGTGTTAAGACGTGTCCCTCGGGTTGATGACTTTCTAACCCAAGTGGCACTTCTCACGGGTTGTTCGCTCTTTTCCCTGATCCGCTTTGCTTGTCGGTCTGATCCGTTTCTTCGCTTCCTGACGACCTGCACGAGGGGCAATACCGAGCACGGAGAGGGGGGGGGGGGGGGTGGTTCTCGGTAAACCCTCTCCGATGCTTAAGTAAGTCTGAGTTCTCTAGAGAGATAAAGTCCTAGAGAGAAGGCATAGCTAAACGTACAAAGATGTAAACTTTTTGGAATGAATGGAACTTGTAGAGTATATATAGGCAACAGTGTCGTTAAGGTGGCTTAATGACACTCCTTAATTAATACATAGTAACAGGATTAAAGCCTTAAAACATGGAGAGGTGGGCAAAATTGGCTAGGTGTAGGTCGGGTAAAAAGAATGCCGGGACCCTAGGGGTCGGACGAGAAATCCGACCTCCAAGGCTTAAGATCGGGTGGATTTGCTCAACCCCTCATAAGAGGGGTGGGGCAGCCCACCCGATCCTTCCTAGGAGGGATCGGGTGAGGCCACCCGATCTCACCTAGGTGAGACTATTGGATGGACCCGGATGAGTACCTTGGTCGGTCCGGGCCGTTCGCGCTATTGGCGGAGTGTTCGGGTCAAAATTTCAATTTTCAATCATAACCGGGGCGGTCAAAATAAGAAAATCCGAAGGGAGACGGGTTCAAATTGGGTGTATATCCATCATCGTGCGGAAAAGTAAAGCCTCGGTCGGCGGTGCATCCGTTGGCGGTGCGGAAAAGAAAAGCCTCTAGTGGCATGCAGTAATGAAAAGCCTCCAGTGGCGTGCGGAAAAGAAAAGCCTTCAGTGGCGTGCAGTAAAGTAAAACCTCAATTGACGATGACTCCAGTGGCGAGTGACAGGGAAAAGCCCCCAGTGGCATGCAATAAAATAAAACCTTAATCGATGATGCCTCCAATGGCGAGCGATAAGGAAAAGCCTCCAGTGGCGTATGTTGGAGAAGAGCCTTTAGTGGTGTCCGTCGGAGATGTGCCTCTAGTGGCGTCTGTTGGAGAAGAGCCTCTAGTGGCGTGACTTGCGAAGGCTGAATACTAAGGCTTCATTCGTTGGGTTGTGACTCTAAGAAAGCTGAGAAACTTCAGATCCTGATTGTCGGTAGTGACTAGCATATCTGGGGCAGCGTAACACCGTTGAAAATGGTAGATGTTATGACTAGCATATCTGGGACAGCGCAGCATCGTTGTAGTGACTAGCATATCTGGGACAGCGCAACACCGGTTGTGGTGACTAACATACCTGGGCCAGAGCAACACCGTCGAAGGGATAAATGTGATGACTAGCATATCTGGGACAGAGCAGCATCGTTGGGGTGACTCTCGGAAAGCTGGACAACTTCAGATCCTGATTTGTCGTGAAATTGACTTGTAGGAACAGACTGTAACAATCCTACTTGTCCTTGAATGGTGACTCGCGAGAGCAGACTGTAATCGTCCCGCCTGCCGTGAAATTGACTCGCAGGAAAAGACTGTAACAGTCCTACTCATCCTTGAAATGTGACCTGCGAGAGCAGACCCGCTTGCCGTGAAGTAGACTTTGGAAGACGCTGTGTCGTAGACAATACACAGGCGCATGAATGTTTGTCCCTATTTTTGCCTAACTTGCGCATGGTGCGACAACTTAGCGGGATCTTTCTTTCTTTTTTTTTTGAGAATTTCTCTCTTATTCTCTTCTTTTGGCACGATCGATTGAGAGATTTCCGACCGTGTCCCTCGTTTTTTTTTATTTTTCTCTCCTTTTGCTATGATTGCAATTTCTGAATTTGTAATCATGCCCATCATTTTCTGATTTTGACTAGGCCGCCCTTTCGGGTTTTCAACCTAGTGGAAGCACTCTTTATTTGGTAGCCGATTAAACGGTGGTTGTGACCCGTACTTTATTTTCCGCCTCGATGCGGGAGTATTTGTAGCCGTTTGGAGGGTGGCTGTGACCATTTTCTCATCGTCTTCAATGTTGCGGGAGCTCTTTTGATTGTAGTCATTTGGAGGGTGGCTGTGGCCTTCATTCCTCGTCTCTGATCCGGGAAACACTCTTTGTATGTAACCATTTTGAGGCTGGATGTGGCCCTTTCACTTAATACCCGCCATCGATGTTCTGGGAGCGCTCTTTTGATTGTAGTTGTTTAGAGGGACGACTGTGACCTTTTCTTTTACTTTCCCGCCCTCACCGGGTTCGCGAGATCACTGTTTTTGTGTAGACATTTTAAGGGTGTTAGCATATGGTGACATGGCGCCGTAATAGGAGCCCGTTAATTAAGGGAATTACCTAAGTTAATTAGGTAATTGTCAATCTGGGCTAATTGGGCCAAATCCAATTAGCAATTGTCAAGGGAGGCCCAAAATTGAGCCTCCCCCTAATACATGCAATTCGGCCGGCCACCCTATACCACATTGGTTGGAGTTGTTTTGGAAACTCCACCAATACTATATATATGGGTGTCTGCTAAGGGTTTATTCACACATTCATAATAATAAGGATCTCCATTGAGAACACTTGTTTCCCTTAGTTAAATTTCGGCAGCATCACATCTGGTCTGAGGTTCCATCTCCGCTGAAGAATCGATCAGAGGTCTTATTGTGGAGCTACATCGCGTGGGACTTCTTCTAACGAAGAACTTGCACGTGGTTCCGACCGGAGGATCAGAACTCCCTCCACATCGTTCTTGGGCAGGAAAGCTAAAAGGTATGTGTACTAATTCCGCTGCGTAGATTAGATTTCTTGCTAATACACGTTTAGCATTCCGTAGTATTACGTCCCCGTAATCCAACAGTGGTATCAGAGCGAGGTTAGGAGTTCTTAAAATTTTGATAAACTGATGTTCATAAAAACCGAATTTTTTATGTTCATGAACACCATGAAGAATCCGAAATTTTTAAGTAGATTTCATGTGTTTGATCTTAAAAAACTTAAAATTTTCAAATTTACATGCTTTTCTAGATCAAAACCGAATTTTTCATGATTCATGATTAAATTAAGTTTGATGTTCATGATCTTCAAGAACACCATGAGTTTTATCAAGAATATGTTTTGGATTCATGATCAAGCTAGAGTTTGATCTTAAAATTTGACAACTTTTCCAATTTTCTTGTTAGTGCCGAAAATTCCTAGGGGTGTTTTAGGTGAATTTTTTAATTTTATTGGCTACCAAGAAATTAAAAATTCGGCACAATCTATAATAGATATAGGTTGCCATTTTTAAATTTTATTAATAGGTAACTATATCTAGAAGTTGGAAATAATGATAGGTTCTAATATAATATTGTAAAAGATATTAACTATCAATATATATGAATTAAAATAGGGTTAATATATATATATTGATTGATTTAGTTACTATTAAACAATTAAGAAGATATATTGTCTACATATTTTAATCCCTAAAAGATATATTCGACAATATTTTATATATATATATATAATTCGGCTGAAAATATATTAATATATATATTTATATTGTTGATTGATTTATATCTTAAAGATAGAATCTTGACAATATTTATATATATATATATATATATAAGTACTGAATTTATATATATATATATATAATTCGGCCAAAATTGTATATTAATATATATTTATATTGTTGATTGATTTACATCTCAAAGATAGAATCTTGACAATATATATATATATATATAAATATATATACATATGACGAATTTATATATATATATATATATATATATATATAAGCATTATTGGAAATTATTTTATATAATTAATAATTCTTGATGGCTAAGTTAAGTTTTATGATGGATTTTAAAACCCTACTTGGCCTATAGAATTATTTCGGCCGAACCCTAGGGTTCATGGGCCAGTCCAATTGCTAACCAGATCGGGATAAACCTATCCAGGTTTTCTTAATCGGGTCGGGTCGGACCATAGTAACTAAATTGAACCTAACCTAACCGGTTTTGAGTGATAAACCGAACCACTATCTTATTTTATTGAACCGTTTCGGACCAAACCGGAATTTTAAAAATCAGAACGAGTTGAACCGGATTTTAAAATTTGGACCGAACCTCTTTAAAATTTTCGGAAATTTTAAATTGTTCAATAAAATAGGATGTCAAATTTTAAATTCAAAATGTTTTCGAAGTTTAAAATTAGCCTAAACAGTGCTCTTAGGGTTTGTGTTTTAATACACGGTTTCAATCAAAACCCTAATGCCTGGTTTCGATTATGGGGATGGATCACGGACTTGCATGTTTTGGGACTGGATTAAATTAGTGGGCTGATTTGCAATTGTTTACTTTCTGCATCATATATTTTGATATAATTAGAACTGTCATCTTGACTTAGTCAAGCTAGCTGGATATTATATTGCGAGCATTGAGTTCTGGGATTTAAATATATGGTTTGTGCAATAGGATAGACATGCTATGCTGATCGGAGTGTCTAGAATCCATGTCTAGAAATTTGCATGATTGATTGTAAGCATGAATTGCAAAACAGCCCCTAATATTTTCAAAGCGTTTTATAAAACTGAAAATTCCAGTCGCCAATTATGCATGATGTGTGCGGATGTTGCATGTTTTGACGCGTATGCTAGGATGTTCACAATAGAACGCATGTGATAATTTACTTTACGTAGAATTATGTATGCTAGGAACATTAGACGCATGACGCGTAAGCATGTTGTGTTCGATATTTATGGCATGGTATGATGATTTGCTAGATGTAGTATAATTATAAATATGCATGCGTAAATTATCGGATAATTTTACAAAATCATAAGGGCCTTGGGAAAGCCAAGATCGGGTATGCTTATTTGAAAATTCATGTTTCGGTAATTTGCAATAGAATAACCGTGTTCAAAAGACTGATCTATTAGATTGAAAATGACAATAGTGTGAATTCTTTCACGATACCCCCTTCCTCGGTTTACCAAAGGTTGGTTTGGTTTAGTGACTGGAGAATCACTATCCGTCGTATTCCATCATAATAGATAATCCGATGTTTGCAATTCTATCAAAATGTTGTTCTCTTCCTAAACTTTTCATGATTGTCAGTGTGTTAATATAGATGGCTGCAACTAGCAATGTCATTTCCCAGTTGAATAAGGGAATAAGATTGAATAGCGGTAATTATAAAATATGGAATAAACGAGTTAAGATGATAATCTCTGAAATAAGAGGTCTGGAGCATTTGACCACAAAACGAACTTGGCCTGAGGGAGACCTCCCAGATGAGCAAAAGACGTTCTATGATAAATGGGATGTCAAGGATCATGATGTTCGTTCCACCTTGCTCTCTATGCTGGAAGACGAAATTCTCTATAGGTTTGACCATTTGGGGACTGCCAAGGACCTATGGGATGGTCTTAAGGAAACATTTGGTGTCTACAGCATTGCCCAAAAGAGAGCTTTAAACATCGCTCTTGACACCTATAAGAAGAATCCCAAGCATACGATAAAAGATCATATTATGCATATGTGTAACTTGATCGTTGAGCTCAAGGAAGCAGGTGAAAACCTGTCTGAGGAACAACAAATCAACTACATGATCCGCTCTTTACCCGACTCTTGGAATATCATGAAAATGAGCCTTACCCATGCTACCCATCTCGATACTCTCGAGAAGGTACAAGTTCATCTTGAGCTGGAGGAAGATAAACTCAAGGCTGAAAAGTCTAGATCTGAAATGCATATTGCATCCTCCGCTCCAACCGAACAAAAGGAGAAGCGCAAGAGAAAGGGAAAAAGCTCTCAGAACAAAACTGAGAAGTTTGTGGCGAACAAATCCCAGAAGAAGTTTAAACGCAAACAATCTAGTGGTAAGAAAAAGCAAGCAAAGTAGACACGTAAAGAGGAAACTCGAACGTGTTTCAGGTGTGGCGTGAAAGGACACCTGGCTAATGCTTGCACTAATCCTCCTAAGGTACGTAAAGAGAAAAGATGATGAAAATCATTCATTCTCTTTTGCTTCTAATCACTCGAGAGAAATTCATTTTCTTTTGAAATAAAGAACCGAGAAACAGAAGCAACGACCTGATCGAGGATGCCACAGAAGAATAAAGATGGAATGTAAGATTCTTTATCTTTAGATTTGCTAAAACTTCTACTTTTATTTCTGTTTGAAAATACTCTTAAATAAGTTTCTTGGTGGAACACATTATTTTCCGAGTATTTACTAATACTTGAATTGAGTATTGAATTTATCATCGTTCGTTTTTATCCTGCTCACGTTATTCAACACATTGCTCAAGCATCCTTATTTGTTAAAGTACTCCATTATAGTTTGTATCCCAAATAATGTGCATGTTTAAAACCGATTTTTCTTTTAAATTTGGAGACTAAAACGATTCTCAAAACCACGGTTTTTAACTGGGTATGCGCGAGGCGCATGTCACCTCGAAAGACGGGACACATCGTTTTAGAATACGAATTTAATAATCAAGTATTTTTATGAATGCGGAATTTTCGTTTGTAATTCTTCAGATATAACTCATTGATAACTACTTAGATTTTATGTAAGCCTTCCAGCTACTACAATCTAATTAGAATATCAACCATGACATTAAAAGCGACAACTTAAATGCATGGTCCATAAGATAGATAAATCTATGGATGAGTTAAATAAATGAAAAGCAGTCGGTAAAACGACTCTCCCACCCTTAGCCTTGAACGAAGAGTTTGGCTAAAAGGCATTCATTAAAACACCTCAATAAACATAGCTCAGAATTACATAATGTTAGAGTTGCACATTAAATGTTCCTGCGGGATGGGATTAATTTAACTCACATTAATGTAAAACACTATGTTCTGACAAAATCGGTTAACATGTTACCATAAAAGCTAATGAATTATTCGGGTAAAACCTTATCACAAAGACGCATTAATTTGCGCATTAAAACGAGTATTCATTAAGAGTACGCACTACTCGCGAAGAATACGAGTTTTAAAATTAGCTTGTAACAATGGTTTCGTGGATAAACATGACACATTATAAATGTTTGAGGATGGTTTTCCAACGCTTTGCAGAACGAACAGGCTAGTACTGATTAAGTTAACAGATGGTTGATGGAGATTCTCAGGTCCCACTTACTTCGAGTGAGAGAATTGATGATTGATTTGGTAAATGATGATGAAAATGTCTTCATAATAAATCCAGTGAGAGGGCTCCCTCCCCCTCACACATAATCATCACTAAATTTCAAAATGCGAATCAAGTCGGACCTGATAATCATGATAATGAACTATTTCAACTACCCATTTTTCCTAGTGGGAGTGGAACAACCAACTTGGTTCCAGATCCTAGTGATCGAGGAATACATATCGGAGGTAGAATCCCGAGACCGAGAGGATATTCCAAGTAATTTCAACCACCACCATTGTTCCAAGTGGGAGTAATGACCCAATAAGAAGCATTATTCCGAGTGGGAGTAACGATCAGACTAAAACATGGGATTAACGTGCCTAGCCATAGTCAAAGGAAACGAACTTCTTTCGAGAAGTATCCCATCAAACGAGATGTGTTAAACATCTTGATGTTCGTTCTTGAACCAGTGACGGTTCAGCAAGCAAAGGAAGGACCTCAAAACGAGGGAATGGAGGAAAACAATGAAGGATGAAATTGCCTAAATAAGAACTAATTCAGTTTTAGTCCTTGGTTGATTTATCTGTTAACCAAAGAACTAGAAAGTGAAATCTTAGAATTCACTTCTGGTGGAAATTTCGAGTGGTGCAAAAATCGAATAATTGCGAAAGGATATACCCAAATTCACGGAGTGAACTTTGATAAAGACGGACTCACCGACTATGCGTTACACCATAGTCAGGGCCGTCCTTGCCCATGACTGCAAGTCTCGAACTCGAGCATGCATCAAATGGACATTAAGACCAAACCTCTCCAAGTAAAACTGGAGAAAGAGATCTATATGGAGCAGCCGGAGAGATTCATTACTCCTGGCAAAGAACGCAACGTTTGCAAACTCCAAAGATCTATATACGGTCTTAAACAATCGTCTCGGCAATGGTATCGCAGATTCCACGAGGAAATCGTTGGAAACGGATTCGTGAATCTTCACAAGGATCCCTGCGTATACACTAAGACCTCCGGGTCTAAGTATGTCATCATAACACTATACCTGGATGATATACTCATTGCTGCGAACGATATGAGTTTCATGAATAAATCAAAGTCCTGGTTAGCATCAGCATTCGAGATGAAAGACATGGGAGAGGCCACGTACATCATAGGCATCAAAATTTCCCGAGATCGTGCCGCCCGGAGATTATGTCTATCTCAGGAATCATATATCAACAAACTGTTGAAAATATTCAGAATGCTGGATGCTAAACCCGTGGATACGCCGGTTGTGTTCGGGTGCGCGCTATCGAAGCGTGATGGCCCGAAAAACCAGCAGGAGCATGAACAGATGAAGAATGCAGAGTATCTGAGCATGGTAGGGAGTCTAATGTACGCCATGCTCTGTACTCGGCCAGACATCTGTTACGCTGTGGGCCTAGTAGCAAGATTCCAATCAGATCCTAGTTATCAACATCTAAAGGTCGTAAAACGAATTATCAGATATCTGAATGGTACTGCCGACTACGTTCTGTTCTATGAGGGCGATCGGCTTGAATTTACCGGTTATAGTGACGCCGACCACGGTGGCGATTCGGATGATCGTAATTCCACCAGAGGAGGAGTTTTCCTCCTCGCTAATGCTGCCATATCATGGGTAAGCAAGAAGAAATCTTGTGTCACGCTTTCCACTATGGAATCAGAATTCGTTACCCTCTCCAAAAACGCACAAGAAGCGGTCTGGCTGAAAAGGCTTCTTACTGCATTAATTGGCACCGACAAGAAGAGTAAACCTGTGAAGGTGTACTCCGACAGTCAGGCGACCATTGCGGCAATTAAGAATCCAAAGTACCATAGTAGGACTAAACATATTGATGTGAAATACAATTATGCTAGGTCGGTTCTGAAAAACAACATAATCGCTTTAGAATACTTTCCTACAGACAATATGGTCGCAGACCCTTTAACTAAGCCGTTACGTAGGGAAATTATTGAAAAGCACGTAAAACTGCTTGGATTACGTAGGGCTTAAACTGTGTGGCTTGTAAAAGTGATAACATTTTGACATTTGAAATTATGTTTCAATTGAATAAAAGAATTTCAATTTGAGTTTATGATTTATCGACGTCATAATGATTAACAACATCGGATTTTACGGTCTATAAACTAAGTCGTAGGAAGAAGTAAAATTCTTCCACCAAAATTATGTCAAATGTGAACCTTGCCTCGTAACTCAAGCACGGTCATCTTGTAAGGAGAGAGGGACCTCTACCATAACAAGATTGGCTAAGAATCAGGGGGTTAAACCTGATTAAGCAAAACGATAACATTGTCACGCTTAACAGCATGACTTAGTCTTCGTTTTGTAAATCGCCAAGTTGGACTTTGTCCATCACTATATCACATTCAAGGCCAGATGAGAGATTTTGCGATAGCATTATTGACATATCCCATCCCTGGCTTTACCAGGTGTGATATCGACGCGTGCTTCATACTGCGCGTGCCCTATATGACCACGGGATCATGCTCAGTTGTGCTAGCTAGAATCCTTGTGATTCACAGGGCGCATATTTCTTCACCTTGAGCGTGTGATTGATCCCGGATGTCTTATGAAGAGGCATCCAAAGTATCCTCATGGACTCAGAACTTATACCTAAGGCCTGGCTTAATGCTCGCTTCCCGGCGTACGAGCGTAGTGCCAAAGAAAACGGCCAAGTGACCACGTCTTGGAAACCGGTTGAGTCATACTAAGAGTATAAGCGATGGGGATGGTCAAGTTCACCTTTAATTCTCCGACTCTCGTGTTCACTAGCTGGACGCCAACCGGATATTAGTTGAAGGTTGTGAACACTTGTACGGATTCCCTGGAGAAGTATTCCTTTGTGGAAAACTGGGCAATTGGAGAATTAACAGCTGACCAAGGATACAGTGCGGTACATAGTTTTATCAAACAAGTTTGGTTCATGAAAGGGAATCAACGTTCTGCGGGCGCTACAATACTCCTAACAGATGAGTGGCACGATGCCCGTCGTATCCGCCGGTCACACGGCAAGCCTCGTATGAACTATTCGGACACCGAAACGAAGACTGAAGACTGAAATGTTGATACTATTGCGTAACTGTATATATTAACGAGCACCCTCCCATTCCGGCGAGTGGGAGCTGTTAGCATATGGTGACGTGGCGCCGTAATAGGAGCCCGTTAATTAAGGGAATTACCTAAGTTAATTAGGTAATTGTCAATCTGGGCTAATTGGGCCAAATCCAATTAGCAATTATCAAGGGAGGCCCAAAATTGGGCCTCCCCCTTATACATGCAATTCGGCCAGCCACCCTATACCATGTTGGATCACGGTTGGAACTCCAGTACGGTCTTGACGGCGATCCGAACTCCTTTGCTCCACGTAATCTTGCAAGAGGGGAATAGACCGGGCGGTGACCCAGAATCCCTCTCCGATGCTTAAATGAGTATCTCGATTATCTCAATAAAACTGGCAAGCAAGAGTATGAGTATCAAAACGTCAAAACGTATCGATCTGAGGTAACTTCTGCCTTTTTATAGGAGAAGAGCTACCTCAGTTACCTGGTGAACCGCCGGGGCAGTTAGCCCACGATCCCGCCTATCTCGGCAACGATCCCGCCTATCTCGGCCATGATCTCGCTTATCTCGGCCACGCTCCACGTATCTCGGCCATGATCCTGCCTATCTCGGCCACGCTCCGCGTATCTCGGCCTCAACCTCTGATAGCAAGTCCCGACCAATATCGAGGACTCCAGAGTTATCTCATTGTGTCACCGCTCGGGGCCCCTCGTCATCGTGACAGGGCCAACTTCCTCAGGGATTCATCATCGAGGCCTACTTAAAGGCATCTCATCGGGAGCGTCCAGCTCGCATATCGGGACCGACCTTGTCGGGACCCTTCACCATCGGGACTCCTCTCGTCGGGACCCTTCGCCATCGGGACTCCTCTCGTCGGGACCCTTCGCATTGGTCTTCTCGACCCCTTTTAGGGCCCAGTGGGCCTATTCACCGTTTACTCTTCGTTAAAGGGTTTCACGGCTACAGCGGAACCCATCATTTGCCCCCAAGACATGAGGGACTTACAGTTTGTTGTGTCTTTCAACTCTCGACCTCCCGACATCGGAGTCGGGGACCTTTCCTTTGATAAAGTCACTTGATACGGATCTTCTCGTCCGCGATTCCTTGATACCTCGAGGATAGTCACCAAATCCGAGAAGACTCCTCGGTTACTCAACCATTAAATGCAGCAGGTGACGAAGTGACGGCTTTGGCACCCGTGCCTGATTTTTCGCGCCTGCTTTTTCTGAAAAAGTATTTTCAGGCTGTTTCATCATTAACGTCTCTTTCCATTCTGCCCCCTTTTATCTCAATGACTCAGATTGAAACGCTCCGCCTTCAACGGTTCCGATTAAAATGTCCTTTCGACTGTCCCCTCTATAAAACCCTAAACCTGGGCACTGTTCTTCTTTTACCGTTTCCGCGATTTCAAAAGCTCTGCAACTTTGAGAACTCAAGCTCTTCCTCGGCTTCCTATTTTCCGATCAACCATTCGGCAACCGTCAGGATCATCCTCTCCGTTCCACTTCATCATGTCTGGTAAGAATTCCTTCTTTACTGTTAGCGTAGCCTTTCCCTTATCTTCGATTAGTTTGGTTGCATTTTTTCCGTAAACCCACTACGCCTTCTCTTGCCGTGGCTGATTTTCAGACAGCGGATCCAGTTCCGAGGGGAGGAAACCCTTCAATTTCGATTATGCTCCCAACGAAATATCGGTGACTGCCTACGACACAGCTCTCCGAGAAGGATGCATTACCCAAACCTGGGAGCCTCGTCTTCCTTATTCTCGCCACCGTGCCTCGGGTGACCCTGTGGTCACTCATCCCGAGGAGGGGGAGATATTTGTCTCTACGGGACAGATATCGGCAGGGATCCGATTCCCCTTTTGCGGGAACTTGATTGAGATGTGCACCCACTACAAGACGCATCCAACTACTTTCTCCCCACACGTCATCCGCGTGTGGAATGCTTTCCAGGTCCTTTGCTTCCGCCAAAAATGGGTCTACAACCTCCAACTCTTCAGAACTTTCTACGGGATGAAGTGCAACGAGGCTGGGGTTTGTGCCTTCTATCCTCGGATGCCCAAGTGGAACAAGGCGCAACTTGCGCTGTGCAGCTGGACCAGCGACACCTGGAAGGTTGTCAAGGGTCGGGGACTCCTAATCGACACGGGGTCCGATAACAGTGGGTGGAAGAGGAGCTACTTCTTCATCAAGAACAGTTCCATCCCCTGGCCCCGATGGGAGGTGGAAGCGGACTCTCCTCCCGCTTATCACACTTACTCTGATGAAGACTTCCAGATCCTCCATCTTATCCAACTTTACCGTTGGGGGGGAGTCTTATACTCCCCTCGATGCTAACTCTCTAACGGAGCAGGACCTGGTGAAGGCTGGGATCCGTCTCCTCGACATAATCTCTGGGGGTCAACTCTTCGACGGCCCCTCCAATATGGTTCCCTGGGTAATGTTTCTGATCACGTCTCTGTTTTCCATTGTTTGCAGCTAAGAAGGTATCCGTGCTGACCAATCTCATCCTTAAGCAGGGGGTGACCGACGCTGTCCAACGCCCCGCCAGAAGAGGAAGTCGGCGAAGAAGGCTGCTGCTTCGTCGGGATCTCCCTCCGCGGAGAGAACTAAGCGGAGCCGCGTGGAGGTGGACAGACTCTTCGATGTCCAAAATGCTGAAGAAGGTAAACAGCTCCGCCTAGCTATTAAATCGTACAGGAAGCAGGTTCCTAAGGAGTTGATCCCTTCGACCAAGGAGGCCCGCATTGAAGAGATTAAACGCGTCCTCCGAGGGGAAACTCCTCGCATCCTCAAGGCGGGCTACTACAACTACCACGGGAAAGACCAATACGTTTCTCGGCGCGTCATTTGGTGTAAGGACCCTGACCAACTTCCTGACTATATTTCTGAAGCATCTCGTCCTCTAGGTGCAGGTCACTCGGGGGCTCCGTCGGGTGCTGGAGCTTTAGCAGGGTGACGGGAACCACCAGATTGTCCTTGCTTTCTCTGCTTGCCAGCCGCCCTTGAACGAGTAGAAGTCATTTTCGGCTTTTCCGTTACGATTCCCACAGACGGCGCCAATGTTGGATCACGGTTGGAACTCCGGTACGGTCTTGACGGCGATCCGAACTCCTTTGATCCACGTAATCCTGCAAGAGGGGAATAGACCGGGCGGTGACCCAGAATCCCTCTCCGATTCTTAAATGAGTATCTCGATTATCTCAATAAAACTGGCAAGCAAGAGTATGAGTATCAAAACGTCAAAACGTATCGATCTGAGGTAACTTCTGCCTTTTTATAGGAGAAGAGCTACCTCAGTTACCTAGTGAACCGCTGGGGCAGTTAGCCCACGATCCCGCCTATCTCGGCCACGATCCCGCCTATCTCGGCCATGATCTCGCTTATCTCGGCCACGCTCCGCGTATCTCGGCCATGATCCCGCCTATCTCGGCCACGCTCCGCGTATCTCGGCCTCAACCTCTGATAGCAAGTCCCGACCAATATCGAGGACTCCAGAGTTATCTCATTGTGTCACCGCTCGGGGCCCCTCGTCATCGTGACAGGGCCAACTTCCTCAGGGATTCATCATCGGGGCCTACTTAAAGGCATCTCATCGGGAGCGTCCAGCTCGCATATCGGGACCGACCTTGTCGGGACCCTTCACCATCGGGACTCCTCTCGTCGGGACCCTTCGCCATTGGGACTGCTCTCGTCGGGACCCTTCCCATTGGTCTTCTCGACCCCTTTTAGGGCCCAGTGGGCCTATTCACCGTTTACTCGTCGTTAAAGGGCTTCACGGCTACAGCGGAACCCATCATACCACATTGGTTGGAGTTGCCTTTTGGAAACTCCATCAATACTATATATAGGGGTGTATGCTAAGGGTTTATTCACACAATCATAATAACAAGGATCTCCATTGAGAACACTTGTTTCCCTTAGTTAAATTTCGGCACCATCACATCTGGTCTGAGGTTCCATCTCCGTTGAAGAATCGATCAGAGGTCTTGTTGTGGAGCTACATCGTGTAGGACTTCTTCTAACGAAGAACTTGCACGCGGTTCCGACCGGAGGATCAGAACTCCCTCCACATCGTTCTTGGGCAGGAAAGCTAAAAGGTATGTGTACTAATTCCGCTGCGTAGATTAGATTTCTTGCTAGTACATGTTTAGCATTCCGTAGTATTACGTCCATGTAATCCAACAAAGGGTGGCTGTGACCCTTTTTTATTCTCCCGCCCTCACAGGGTTCGCGGGATCACTCTTTATATGTAGCCATTTTAAGGGTGACCGTGACCCTTTCTTTGTAGTCGTTTTAGGGATGACTGAGACCCTTTATATTTGTAGTTGATTTAGGGACAACTGTGACCCTTTTATTTCTTCACTGCTCTCACAAAATTTGCATGAGCACCCTCTTTATTTCCTGTAGCCAATTAAAGGGCGGCTGTGACCCTAAAGAAAAATGATTTTTTTTTTGCTTTTTTGCTTCTTTTTTGAAAAAGAAAAGTTATCGAAAATAATCAACAAAAATTATTTCATGCCCCTAGTGGTAGATTGGAAATTTATAATTCAAAACATATTCTAGAGAATGACTCAGTTGATCAAGTCAACATATGTCGATCGTGTCGACGCATCGGGTTGAGTACCCTAATGTTTCTCGTCTTCTCGAATGCTCTGGTTATGCTTGATCACAACGGGGATGCCCCATGGTGCACCTATCGGTTTAGGCTCGCCGCATGCTGGATGAACGACCTGGATGGAGAACACACATGGATGGTGTTGTGTTTTGCACAATAGTCCGCAAATGGTAAATTGGGGCATAGATATTGCTCGAGGTATCTGGGACAAATTCGGCAGCTGACACCATAATGGTCGGCGAGCAAAGGGTCGTGCACAGATGTGCTCTTCAGGAGCTTTGATTTGGAAGATTATCCGAGCTGCACAATGAGTAAGGAAAAAAAACTCAAATTTCAGGGATAAAATTGATCACAACTTCTCTTACCTGGGTGCTCGACATCTTTAATGGAAATTCGCTCCATACGTGTATGGACATGCTGCATGTTCCGACTTTTCCTCCATCTGGCGGCTGTGCTCGATTTCAACGGGAGATGCCCCTTGGTTACCACTGACCGGTTTAGACATCGCCGTAAAACGGATGTACGGCTTGGTTCGGGGACGCGTATGAATTCCAGATATGGTAGGTGGAATTTTGGCATGGAATTTCTCTGAAGCAGTCACGTTTCACGTGGTTGCGACCTCGTCGAAGTGGTCGTCTGATCTGTAAAAATAGTAGGGACACTCAAATCTCAAGGAAAAAATCAAGTACAATTCATCGCACCTGAGCGTTGGATATCCTAAGTGCGCAATTTATTCATCGTGCAACTGAATGACTACATGTTCTTTTTTGTTGCCCCATTTGGCCGGAAGAACTTATATGTATAGGATACCTAACCAAGCGTACCTGAAAAGAGTGAATGAAAAATTAGTGTAGAGCATATGAGAAATCATGCATGATTTTTTTGAAACTCTAATGTCATGCATTTCATAATTCTGATTACATTTTAGAAAGAATCAAAATTTGTGATCTAGGGTGTTTTGCACCATCATGGAGTTTACCGAGTTCGCTGAGTGCACTATCTGGCTCGAACGCATGACAGATGCTCAAAACAAAATTTTTTTTTCAAAAAGGTTTTCTCGTCCTTTGTTTAAAATCGAATAGTCGCACTCAACTATACAGTTAAACTATTTCTCAAAAATTAGAATCAAATCTCTTTTTTAAAACGCTAGCTTATGCGAAGGTTGAGACGATCTTGAAATGCAATACACATTGGATAAAGACGAATGACACTTTGACTTTTTTTTTTTTTTTTTCAGAAAGATTATGCATGCTTGAAAGTTTAAATTCTACTGTTAAGAAAATTACAGCTTACAACCAGTTTACCTGAATAATGCAAATGCGATGCATGCGTGAATTTAAAAGCTCTATAGCTAAAAAAAATTACAATTTACCTGAAATGTGTTTTTATAAAAAAATAATGCATATTGAATGCATGCTTTTAAAAAAATCAGGTAAAAGGTTTTTAAAAATCATGCATATGCGATTCATGCTTGAATTTAGAGAGAAAAAAAAGAATTGCGATTTTTCCTAAATTTTTTAAAAAATGATGCACATTGAATGCATTAACAGAATTTACAACTTACATGAAAAGTTTTTTAAAAAAATAATGCGTATGAAACACATGCTTGAAATAAAACATTATGGTAAGCGGTTTTGAAAACAATGCATATGGAATGCATGTTTGAAATTAAAGGTTCTACGACTAAGAATGTGTACAGTCTATCAACAAATTAATTTCCCTAAAACAATGCATATGAGATGCATACTTGAAATGAAAGTTCTACAGTTAAGAAAACTTACAAATTACTTGAAAAGTTTTTTTTGGTTTTTTTAAAGGGAAAAAAAATTAATTGCACCTTTGTTGCTCAAATAAAAATTCAGGTGAATATTTTTTTTTTTTGAAAAGAATGTATATGAGATGCAAAAAAAAAAAAAAAAACAAAAAAAACAAGATGTAAACTTAAAAATAAAAGTTCTACAACTAAGAAAAATTACGATTTACCTGAATTTTTTTTCTCGAAAATAATGCATATGAGATGCAGGGCTTTTGATTAAAAATTCAGGTAAAATGTTTTTTAAATAAAGAACCCTAAAACTAAGAGAGCTTACGATTTATCTAAAAAGTTCCTTTTTAAATTAATGCATATTGGATTCATTATTAAAAATAAAACAATTCAGCTAATTTTTTTTTTTTTTTTGAAATGATGCATATGGAATGCACGTTCGAAATCAGAAGCTCTAATAGCTAAATATGAATTAATTTTTTTTTCTAAAATTTATTTTTTTTTTAAAAAAATGCACTAACCAAAATTACCACTTACCTGAAGAGTTTAAAAAAAAAAAATACGTATGAAACGTAAGTTCGAAATTAAAAATTCAGGTAAGAGTTTTTTTAAAAAAAAAAAATCAATGCGCATGAATGCATGTTTGAAAAGAAAAATTCTACAAATAAATGACTAATTACTTAGCTTAAAAATATATTTTTTTTTAAAATGCAATAAGATGAATGCATGAGAATAACAGTTACACAGTTAAAAAAAAAAAAACTTACAGTTTACCTAATAACTTTTTTACAAAAAAAAAAAAACACGGATAAAAACGACATGTTAGAGGGGGCAAAAATGTGTGGCTTTGCTCTACCAGATAGGTTCCCGACACGGTGGTTTCCTCCCCCTAAAAAGAGATCTCGGGACCTACACGATCGAGTGAGTTTTTTCCGAGTCGTACCGGCGGAACTACCGCTCCGGTCGTACCGTACTAAACCTCTGGGGTTCCTAGTCGCCTTGGGTTTAAGGCGTTTTGGACATTACACTTTAGTGGTTTGTGCGGATGCAATTAATAAAAAGAAGAATAGTTAGTCATAATATAAAAAAAAAAAAAAAATCCACACCTTAAATCACAAAAAAAAAAACAAGTTAGATCAGTGAAGTCAAAAAAAAAATAAAAAAAAATTCTAACATGGAATAAAGTGAATATACTGAGCTCGAACCCTCTAAAACTTCTCCAGTAGAGTCGCCAAATTGTCAGACCTAAAATCTAACCTACGGCGAATACATTTTGAAAACGTTGATTTTGACAAGAGTCGCCACTAGTTAATTATTAGGCTAACTAGAAATCTAAATTACCTAAGCAAATAATAAAGCAAACACTTAAGTATTAGATCGGTCTACGACAGAAATTCAGGTTTGGGGGTTCTATTACGAAAATAAAAACATAATTTTAATTTTCGTCCTTTCGGTACTCAATTCACTTAATTTGGCATAGTTCATATATATAATTATAATTAGATTATGTTAAATTCCTTATTACAGATTAAATTGGTTATAAACATGAAATAAAATAAACTGATTCATGAGATAGAATACAAAATTAAATTACGACTGAATAATACCAGATAACTATCAGACTACGATTAGGATTCCTACTAAACTCTATAATTAAATACTAACATAGATGGATCAATTCCATTGTAAACTAATATGCAAATGAATTAAAAACTTTATTAAAGATTTGAAACAAAGATAGGAAAAACGGGAGTTCCCACCTGGTTTCGACTTGTCTTCACGAATGGTTGGAACGGACAGACAGGGGCGGCAGCGCGGCTGGAAATTTGTGTGTGTTGAATATAGATTATAATATGATTATAATAAGGAGATTATGATTATACATATATAAGATAATATGGGTGGATGAAGAGATATCAAGTGATTGATTATTGATGTGGTAAAGTGCATGTGCTTGTCTATATAATATAATAATATTGGTTGTTAGTGAGCACATGGGCTCTCTCCAGCACGTGAGTATGCAGAGAAAGGAAGGAAAGTATTTTTCCTTGTATACGAATAGTAACGGATGTATTTCCCGCCAACATCTCTTCTAGAAGTAACGTAATAACGTTTGATTTGGCGGGAATACCAACCAAGGTGATGCTTCCTTAATTAGCGGATCGTATTTGTCCGTTTGACACAGAATTTGCATCTATAAATAGGCCTCTCGTCTGTGCCATTATCCATCCGAAAACAAGCATTAATATTTACATAGTGAGAGTCTCCTAGTGTCCATTATATCTAAGTGTTTCTTAGAGAGTTCGAGAAAAAGACTTCGGAATTGCTGTTCGAGGTCTTTAAGCAGTCGTTGTATCCTGGAGACTGAATTGCCACAGCAACCCGTCAGCAAACTACACCCAAGTGGGGGCAAATATCACTCTACGGAAATTGTCCTCGTGATAAGCCTCGACCGCATCGAAGAATTCCCACATCTCCACCGCTATTTTCCCAACAATCGTAGAGTGATATTTCGCGATGGAGACCACTTCGGATGCGGCTTTCAAGGTGATGAATCAAGATTTCGTGAAGTTGGACAAGTTCGATGGGACCAATTTCACCCGTTGGCAAGACAAGATGAAATTCCTTTTGACGGCCCTGAAGATATTCTATGTGCTGAGTCCGAATCTTCCTCCCATCCCGGAGCCAACAGAAGATGAAAGTGAAGACATCAAGAAGCAGCGACTGAAGCGTGAGGAGGATGAATTGGTGTGTCGAGGTCATATTCTCAACACCTTGTCCGATAGATTGTATGACCTCTTCACATCAATCAAGTCTCCTCGTGAAATTTGGAAGGCACTGGAGAACAAGTATCTGGCGGAAAAACAAGGGACGGATAAGTTCCTCACCATGAAGTTCCTTGAGTTCAAAATGGTGGAGAATATATCCGTCATGGATCAAGTGCACCAGTTGGAGATTTTGGTAAGTAAATTGAAAGAATTAAAAGTTGAAATTTCTGAATCATTTCAGGTTGGAGCGATTATCGCTAAACTTCCCACAAGTTGGAACTATTATCAAAAGAAGCTTCTCCATTCATCTGAGAATTTCACTCTAGAGCAATTGCACAAACATTTGCGGATAGAGGAAGAAACCCGCACCCTCTTGGGTAAGCGAGGTGACCAAGGGGATAATAGAGTGAATCTCGTGGAGAAGAAGAAGCTAAAGTTCAAGAAGGAACAAGGCGGAAACAAAAGAAAGCGTGATGACGCTATACCCAATGATTCCATTAAGAAGAAGAAATTTGACATGGCATGCTACCATTGCGGAAAGAAAGGGCATCTCATTAGAGATTGTAGACACCGCAAGCGGCAAATGAAGAATAATCCTAATGCAACTAATAGTGCAAACATGGTGGAAGATAAAGATGAGGATTTAGTGGCTATGGTCACTGAAAAGATCCCTAATCTTCAAATTGGGATGGTCACCGAGTTGCACATGGCCACTGAGGCAATGACCGTCGATTGGTGGTTGGATTCTGGCGCCACAGTTCATGTTTGCAATAACAAGGAGATGTTCAAAGATTATGAAGATATTGCAGAAGGGCGTGAGGTGCTCATGGGAAATTCTAATGCCGCAAAGGTTCTTGGTCAGGGAAGTGTGGAACTTCAATTTACTTCTGGAAAGAAATTAACTCTTATGAATGTATTGTTTGTTCCAGAACTTAGGAAGAACCTAGTCTCGGGTAGCTTGCTGTGTAAGAATGGATTTAAGATTGTAATGGAGTCTGACAAACTTATTGTGTCTAAGGGTGCTATGTTTGTGGGAAAGGGGTATGCTTGTAATGGTATGTTTAAGTTAAGTATTAATAAAATGATTTCCGGTTGTGCTTATACCGTTGAGTCTTCTTCTTTGCTATGGCATTCTCGTCTTGCACATTTGAATTTTAAATATTTAAAACGCATGTCGAAACATGGTTTGATTTCTACTAATTTTACTAAAAGTTCAAA
This sequence comes from Clarkia xantiana subsp. parviflora, assembly GCA_036873135.1. Taxonomy (NCBI): domain Eukaryota; kingdom Viridiplantae; phylum Streptophyta; class Magnoliopsida; order Myrtales; family Onagraceae; genus Clarkia; species Clarkia xantiana. The sequence goes on along the minus strand of JAPTYO010000012.1, from coordinate 7,540,708 downwards.
GTGTGAAATTTGTATTCAAGCAAAGATGACTAGGAAACCTTTTCCAAAAGCAGAAAGAAATACTCAGATTTTAGATCTTGTTCACTCCGATATATGTGAATTGAATGGTGTTTTAACAAGAGGAGGGAATAGATATTTTATTACTTTTATTGATGATTGCTCTAGATTTACATATGTTTTCTTAATGAAAAGAAAAGATGAGGCTTTTGAAATGTTTAAGCGTTTTAAAAATGGTGTTGAAAATCAAAAGGGAAGGAAAATTAAGATACTCCGATCTGATAGAGGGGGAGAATATCTCTCCGGCGAGTTCTCTCAATTTTGTGAAGAGAACGGTATAGTTCATCAAAATAGTGCTCCTTATACTCCACAGCAAAATGGGCTGGCGGAACGTAAGAATAGGACACTAGTTGATATGGTGAATGCAATGCTTTTGAATGCGAAATTACCATTAAATCTATGGGGTGAGGCGTTGTTAACGGCATGTCATGTGCACAATAGAATACCTTCAAGGAAATCTGATACTTCCCCATATGAAATTTGGAATGGTAGAAAACCAAACATAAGTTATCTTAGAGTTTGGGGTTGCATAGCATTCTATAGAGTTACCGATCCACATAGGACGAAGTTGGGTCCAAGAGCTCTTAAGAGTGTACTTGTGGGTTATGCTGAAAATTCTAAGGCTTATAGATTGTTGGATTTAGACTCTAACGTAATAGTTGAGTCTAGAGATGTTGAATTCTTGGAAGATAAATTCAAGAATGATGATACTACATCCGCTACACAAGTATCATCGAGTATATCAATTCCTTCGTCAAAACATACAATTGAACGAAGTGAAGAGCCTAGGAAGAGCCAAAGAGTTCGAAAAGAAAAGGATCTCGGTCCTGAATTTATATCATCTCAAGCTCTTCTTTTCTTATTAGAAGGAGATAGGAATGATATCTTGGATGAAATTCCTATCGTGCTTAATGTCGAAGATGATCCAAAGAGTTTCAAGGAAGCTATGTCTTCAAGAGATTCAGCTTTCTGGAAGGAGGCTATTGATGATGAGATGGACTCGATATTATCCAATAATACTTGGGTTCTTGTTGACTTGCCTCCTGGATCTATTCCTATCGGGTGTAAGTGGGTATTTCGAAGAAAGTACAACACCGATGGAACCATTCAGACCTTTAAGGCTAGATTAGTAGCAAAAGGGTTCAAGCAAAAGGAAGGTATAGATTACTTCGATACATATGCACCGGTTGCAAGAATAACATCTATAAGAGTGTTGATGGCATTAGCATCCATTTATAATTTAGTTGTTCATCAAATGGATGTTAAGACGGCATTCTTAAACGGTGATCTTGATGAAGAAGTTTACATGGAGCAACCTGAAGGATTCATATTACCAGGAAATGAGAAAAAGGTTTGCAAATTGGTGAAGTCCTTGTACGGACTAAAACAAGCACCTAAACAATGGCATGAGAAGTTTGACTCAGTAATCTTGTCCTATGGGTTTAAGCATAATAGTGCGGACAAGTGCGTGTATGCAAAATTCACCAAAGATTATGGTGTGATCATTTGTCTATATGTTGATGATTTACTCATTTTTGGGACAAATTTGAAAGGCGTCACAGAAACTAAGAAGTATCTATCTTCGATGTTTAAGATGAAAGATATGAATGAAGTAGATACTATCTTAGGAATAAAGGTGTGCAAACATAGTGGGGGTTATACTTTAAATCAGTCTCATTATATTGAGAAAATAATTCACAAGTTTAAACACTTGGGAATTAAGGAAGCAAGTTCCCCATATGATTCAGGATTTAAGATAACAGAAAATAACGGACGAGCAGTTGCTCCGTTAGAGTATGCTAGTGCAATAGGGAGTTTGATGTATGCAATGCATTGCACTAGACCAGATATAGCCTTTGCGGTTTCAAAACTTTCTAGGTACACTAGTAAGCCTGGTGTCGATCATTGGAAGGCTATTGCACGGATTTTTGGTTATCTTAAGCGAACGATTAATTTAGGACTTGTGTATAATAAATTTCCGTCAGTTTTAGAAGGGTATACTGATGCTAGTTGGATTACTAGCACGAGTGATAATAAGTCTACCTCTGGATGGATTTTTACACTTGGTGGAGGAGCAATTTCTTGGGCTTCTAAGAAGCAAACATGTATTTCACACTCCACTATGGAGTCCGAGTTTATAGCATTAGCTGCAGCGGGAAAAGAAGCCGAATGGCTCCGAAATTTGCTTCTTGACATTGAGTTGTGGTCAAAACCAATGCCGGCAATTTCTTTGTATTGCGATAGTCAAGCAACTATGTCTAGAGCGTATAATAAAATTTATAATGGTAAATCTAGACATATAAGTTTGCGGCATGAATATGTGAAGCAAATGATTCATGATGGAGTTATCACAATAGTTTATGTGAGATCAAGCAATAATTTAGCCGATCCCCTTACAAAGGGTCTCTCGAGAGAATTAATGAAGTCCACTACACGTGGAATGGGATTAATGCCCCTAAACAAAGTCATAAGTGATGGAAACCCGACTTTAAACTAGTTTTAAAGTTTAATAGGGTAACAACAAGTTACTGTATGACTGAGGTTTAGTACTAGATTGACATCGACAAAGTACTATCTGTTACGAAGAGAGGATGAGTTACACACTCTTAATGAAGTTCAAATAATTAATTTTGGAATGTCTAAGTAACAGGGACATGTGAGGAACTTCACCTATATGAACAATAGAAGTGGTGCCGCTTCTAACAACGGATTTGGGGTGTTCGTTGTAAATTGTTCATGAAAACCGGGATCGAGCACAAGGCCGTAAAAAGTGCTGAGTATAATATGAACTTCTCGCTGAAACTGAATAATTCATATGTGTGATATTTCCGGTTTTAACATAAGAAGTCTTGGTTTAAGCTTAGGCCACCATTGACTTCGTTAAAGCTTTGAAATATTTACACTAATTGGAGGTTTAAATCGAAAGATACCTTCATGTATGTATGAACTATCGGATTTAATGGATACATGTATATTATAATCTAAGTGGGGGATTGTTGAATATAGATTATAATATGATTATAATAAGGAGATTATGATTATACATATATAAGATAATATGGGTGGATGAAGAGATATCAAGTGATTGATTATTGATGTGGTAAAGTGCATGTGCTTGTCTATATAATATAATAATATTGGTTGTTAGTGAGCACATGGGCTCTCTCCAGCACGTGAGTATGCAGAGAAAGGAAGGAAAGTATTTTTCCTTGTATACGAATAGTAACGGATGTATTTCCCGCCAACATCTCTTCTAGAAGTAACGTAATAACGTTTGATTTGGCGGGAATACCAACCAAGGTGATGCTTCCTTAATTAGCGGATCGTATTTGTCCGTTTGACACAGAATTTGCATCTATAAATAGGCCTCTCGTCTGTGCCATTATCCATCCGAAAACAAGCATTAATATTTACATAGTGAGAGTCTCCTAGTGTCCATTATATCTAAGTGTTTCTTAGAGAGTTCGAGAAAAAGACTTCGGAATTGCTGTTCGAGGTCTTTAAGCAGTCGTTGTATCCTGGAGAGTGAATTGCCACAGCAACCCGTCAGCAAACTACACCCAAGTGGGGGCAAATATCACTCTACGGAAATTGTCCTCGTGATAAGCCTCGACCGCATCGAAGAATTCCCACATCTCCACCGCTATTTTCCCAACAGTGTGGACGATGAACGAAGGAGGTCCAGCTCGGTGTGGGGGAATAATGATGCTAGAGATAGCTTCAGAATTGCCTGGGTGAAGGTGGTCGTCGTGGTGGTCGGTGATGGATATTCCGGTAATGTGTGGACGTCGGACGAAGAATGATGGAGACGTCAGATGCTGAACTTGAATACAAAAATAATAATAAATAAATAAGTAAATAAATTAATATTACGGAAACCAAACTAAAAAAAGTAAACATTGCAATCAACTGAAGGATCATAAGAACGATTTATTTTATTTCTTCGCTGTGTTTTCTTTTTTGTTCCCCCCATTACAATGTTAATATACTAGTCTATATATAGTACTTAGGTCTAGTCTAATCTAAGCAACAAATATTGCTGATTTATTCTCTAATAAATGCTAAATGCTCAGAAATTTAATACTAAATATTCAACAAATATTTTCTGCAATAAATACAAATAACTATCATAATACTGCCTTGAGCATCTTTGGAAGCTTCGTGACTTGTCATATTTGGATATTTCCTCATTTAGGTGCGCCACACGTCACGTGTGTCGAGCGTGGTTCAAAATTAGGTGTTTATATACTTGATAGCTCATTATTATAATAAATAATAATGCACATGATGTTCGTATAAAATGTGTAAGTCTTTTCGTTGCATTTTTTAATGAAAAATATCTTATAAAACTATATATAATGTTTTATTAATCTAATTTTAGTAGTTGTGCATATTGAGTTTAAATATTTAGTCTTTAGAATTCATAATTGACTATACTAATAATCACACACGTAATCTTTAAGAAGTTAGTTGTTGTCAAAATATATTATTTTAAATCTTATCATATTAAGATATCATATACTCTCATATAAATTAATATAATAATAATAATAAATTCACATTACAATGCACATTACAGTACATACTGTTGGATCACGGGCGAAGCTCCGTTACGTCCTTGACGGAAAGCTTTGGACTCCTGGGCTCCGCGTAATCCTGCAAAAGGGGATGACCTGAGTGGTGACCCAGAATCCCTCTCCGATGCTTAAATGAGTATGGTGATCAACGGGTGGTAAGCAAAAGTCTAAGTTCGTATTAGCGAGTATGCGTTTTCTAGGGTAACTTCCTCCCTTATATAGGAGGAGGAGTTGCCCAGTTACCTGTGACCATGCTTGGCCGTTGTGCCCATGATTCCGTGTATCTCGCCACGATTCCGTATATCTCGGTTGGGATTCCATATATCTCGCCCCACGCTCCGCGTATCTTACCCGTACTCCGCGTATCTCGGGCACGCCCTGCGTATCTCGGGGGATTTATCTCTATCTCTAACCGTCTCCCACTACTCTATCTAGTAGGCGGGTTTCTCGGTCTTTATCCTCTGATCACAAGTCCCGACTCCTGTCGGAGACTCCAGAGTTGTCTCATTCTAGATCACCACCCAGGACCTTCAGTCTCTACGGGACAGGTCCAGCCTCCGCGGGGCTTTATTATCGGGGCCTTTACTAAGGCATATCGGGGCCTACTCAGAGGCTGCTCATCGGGAGCATTCAGCTCATACATCGGGACCGCTAAAATCGGGACCCTTCGTGCTGGGCCTCTAGGCCTTCCAGGCTTTTCACGAGGCCCACTGGACCTACTCGCCGTCCATTGGCTGTTAACGGGGCTAACGATTACATCGGAACCCATCATTTGCCCCCAAGACATGGGGGACTTTTAGTTCGTCATGTCTTCCAGTCCGGATCTTTTGACCTCGTTGTCGGGAGCTTTTGTCTTCGTACCTCCCGATACCACCGTCGGGGGCTTTTACCTTCACATTTCTTGATACCTCAATCAGAGGCTTTTATCTTCACACCCTCCGATACCACTGTCGGAGGTTTTTGCCTTGCGTGTGATCGTTGCATAACAGAGTCTCTTACTCATGATTACCTTGGGGCCCACCAGACCCCATGGGCAGTTGCCAAATCCGAGGAGACTTCTCGGTTACTGTAGCATTAAATGCCTAGGGATAAGGAAACGATGTTTAAACCGGCGTGACTGTTGTTTTCTGAAAAAGCATCCGTGACGTCACGCACGTCCCTTCCGTACCTATGATCTCGGCGATTAAGATCGTGTCGTTTCCTCTTCAACGGTGCAGATCAAGCCCATCCAGCTGTCTCTTCCGTACTATCTCCGCAATTTCAACGATTGTGATCGAATCGTTTCATCTTCAATGGTCAAGATTGAGTCCCTCCAATTATCCTTTTGCTTATAAAAGCCAAAACCCTGGTATTATTTACTTCTTCTGCATTCTCTCGCTTTCAGCCATCTTTGCATTCGAAGCTTCCTCTCCGAGCTCCTCCTGCTGTTCAAGTGATCCCAGGCCTTCAACCCTTCCGATCTTCCTTTACCCCACTTCTTCAACCATCAATTATGTCTGGTAAGGGCTTTCTTCTAAGTTCTCATGATTTACTTGCTTGTTTGTTCTTGTTTTCTCAAATCCTTTCATTTGCAATCGTTTTAGACGAAGCTAGTTCTGAGGTTAGGGCTCCTTTCGTTTTCGAGTTTGCTGTCAATGAGATATCTGAGACTTCGTATGAGGTTGCCCTTAGAGAGGGGTGTATTACATCGGATTGGGAGCCTCGCTTCCCGTATGAGTCTCAGCCTGCTGTTAGAAGGAAGCACATCATTACGCCTCCTCGGGCAGGGGAAGTGTTTGTCTCCGCCGGACAAATAAGCGCGGAGATTCGGTTCCCCTTCTGTGGAAACATGGTGGAGATGTGCAACTTCTACAAAACGCACCCCTGTACCTTCTCTCCACACGCCATCCGCGTGTGGAATGCCTTCCAACTCTTATGCCACCGCCAGCAGTGGACGTACAGTCTTCTGCTGTTCCGCACTTTCTACGGCATGAAGTGCAACAAAGCCAGTGTCTGCTCCTTCTCCCCCCGACTCCCCAAGTGGACAAATGAGCAACTTTCACGTTTCGGCTGGGATAACGAAACTTGGAAGTTTCACAAAGATCGGGTGCTGATTCGTGATTCGGGGTCCGACAACAGCGGCTGGAAGAAGTACTACTTCTTCGTCCAGCACAGCTCTGTCCCCTGGCCTCGATGGGAGGTCGTGGCGGACCCTGCCCCCAAGCTCCAGGACTATACTGAGGATGACCTCAACACCCTCCAGATGGTTCAACTTTATCGCTGGGGAGACAACTTCATACCCCTCGATGCCAACAAGCTCCAGGAGAGGAAGCTGATTACTATCGGAGTCCGACTCCTTGACTCTGTTTCCAAGGATTTAGTCATTTGGGTAATATTTCTAACTATCTTATTTTTACCTTTGCAGCCAAGAAGGCTTCTCTGTTGACTCATCTCATTCTGAAGCAGAGCGAGACTGACGCCGTCCAGAGTGGCTCCAAGCGGAAGCGCAAGCTGGTGAAGAAAGGTGCTTCCTCCTCCACTCCCTTATCTGCTGCTCCTCCGACTGAAGAGCAGGTCGGGGCCAAAAAGGCCAGGCGGGAGGAGATAGATCGGACCTTCGGGGCCACCACCGTCGAGGAAGGTAAGCGCGTTCGTCGTGCAATTAAACAATATAAAAAATTAGTCCCCCAAGGAGTTTATCCCCGCTGATCGGAAAACACGGGTTCAAGAGATCAAGTACATCCTTCGAGGAGAAATTCCCCACGTTCTTGAGGCGGGATATTACAACGTCCTTGGGAAGAATAGACATTTCGATCGTCAAATCATCTGGTGCCCTAAAGGTACTCTTCCTAACTTTATTCGTCCCGCCACCGCAGGTCCATCGGAGCCTGTCACTCCGGGGCATGCTGATACTCCAGCCCGGGCCGTGACTCCACCGGCGCCGGAGACAGAAGAAACCCCGACGGAAGCCCAGTTCCGTCAGGTGACTGATTTGGAGGCTTCTCCCTCCTCTGAGGAGCCCGCTGAAGGTGGCCTGCTCCCTCGTAGGCGTGGTCGGAGCACCTTGAGGCCTGTCGTGGAGGATGTGTCCCGGAGTCCTCCTCCCGAGTTCCGCACTCCGACTCCTGAGCCACCAGCTGAGGTGGCTCCTCCGACTGAAAGTTCTGGGGTCATCCCCCCTCTCCCCGTGGATGAAAACCTTTACAAGGTTTTTACTCCCGACCAGGGGATGATGCCTTGGAACCCGATCGAGTCTCTCCGAGGGGTTCCACTCCGGCGGGGAAACCTTGATCCTGGGTTGGCCCTGCATCTGCTGGCGGGGTCAATCCCTCCAGCCTTGAGGCGACCCTTGTCCTTGGCGCGGGAGGACCTTGAAGAGGAGATCCGCGACATGGCTATTCGTCGGATGGAGGTGAAACTTCTATCTTTGTTTTATTTTCTTCGTCCCTCTTATCTTCGATTGCTGTATCTTGATCTTTTCCTTCCTTCTTTTAGGACACCGCGAACCAACAGCGCTGCTTCGGCCTTATCCTGGCCCTGAAGGGTGCTTTGGAGGCGGCGGAGGCCCAGTCAAACCCTGATGCTTTAGCCAAGCTTCAGGTGGAACTCGACGAGGCTGTAGCGGCCAAGAACAAGATGGCCAAGGAGAAGGCTCTCCTCGATGATATGTCCTCCAACCTGCTCAAGAAGGTCCACGACCATGAGGCCGTCATGCGTCGGGAGCGGAAGATGGTCCAGGTGGAGCAGCAGCGGAATGAGGCGGAGAAGAAGCAGCTCGTTCATGAGAAAAATGTCTTCCCGGATCTCCTCGCAGAGGCCAATGCAAAGTTTGAGGCGGAGAGGGCTGAGTTCTCTGCCAAGCTGGCTGAGGCCAAGGCTCAGGGCCTCGAGGAAGGCCGCCTGCAGGGCCGCGAGGAAGGTCTCCAGCAAGGTCGCGAGGAGGGTCGCGGGGAGTATCGGAACTCTGAAGAATTCAAGCTGGCTGCTGTGGAGTTCTGCAAGTCCGAGGTGGAGGACGTTTTGTTCAACGCTGTCGAGGAACTCTACACAGCCTACGCGGATTCCATTGACTTCACGAAGTCCGAGACTCTTGCCCCCGTTGCAGAGAAGTACTTCAACCTCCCCGCGGAGAGTGAAGAGGCTGCTGCCGTGGACCCGACTTCGCCAGCTGCGGAGCCTTCTGCCCAGGCCCCTCCAAACCTTGCTCCCTCCGATGCTGCCGAGGACCCATCTTCCAACAAGGACCAAGTTTAATGTTTACATCTTTTAGTCCTTGTTGCCTTTCTCCTTGTCTTCTTTATCTTTTGTTTCGGAACCTCTTTGGCCTTCGGGCCTTTATATAAGCAATTTCTTTTTATCTGTTTCGGCTCCGACACTTGTTTGCACTTATCTAAAGCGGCTTTAAATTCGTTACTTAGAACGTTCCGATGCACCATTTGAGATGAGGGGTTCATATGCCCCTCCGGTGCTTTACTCGAGATTTCGCCCTTTAAGGTTTCTCATCCAATCGGGACTTTACCACTTAAGGTTTCTCGTCCAAAATCAGGACTTCACCATTTAAGGTTTCTCGTCCAAAATCGGGACTTCACCACTTAAGGTTTCTCGTCCCTGCCTTTCAAGGCCATTTTCGCACCCCTTAGGGTTTTTAGTGCGTCTCTACCGGACGACTTAATCGTACCCTTTAAGGCTTTTTGCCGCATCATATAGACGACTTACGCGGACCTATTAAGGCTTTTCGTACCCGTTAAGGCTTTTGGCCGCATCATATAGACGACTTACGCGGACCCATAAGGGCCTTTTCGTACCCGTTAAGGCTTTTGGCCGCATCATATAGGCGACTTACGCGGACCCATCAGGGCCTTTTCGTACCTAGGCTTTTGGTTGCATCATATAGACGACTTACGTGTACCCCGTAGGGCTTTTGTCCGTACCTGTTAAGGATTTTGGCCGCACCATATAGATGACTTACGCATCCCCCGCGGGGCTTTCATCGTACCTCGGAAGGCTTTTGTCGCGTCACTCAGGACGTCTTACTAACAGTTAAAATAAATTTGAAAGCAATTTGATCGGAAGGCAACTTCTTTTATTAACTAATAATTCAAAGTAGGCTTACATCGGATCTTATTGATAGTCAATTTGCGCCATTCGCGGCGGCTTCATATCAAACATGATACTTCTTCAAGTGTTCGCCACTGAAGGAATGCTTCAAAGTCTTGCCATCGAGGTCCTCTAGCTTGTACGCATTGGGTGCCGGGATCCCTACGATCTTGTAAGGTCCTTCCCATTTTGGCGATAGCTTGTTGATCCGATCTTGATGAACAAACTCGTTCCTCCGCCAGACAAGTTCTCCCACGAAGAATTGCCGGGACCTGACACGCCGATTGTAATATCGGGCTGTTGCCAGACGCATTCGGGCATGGACTTCATCAGCCTTCCACCTCTTTTCCTCGAGTAGGTCTAAGTCTAGACGTCTCATTTCCTCGTTTGTCAGAGGCTCGTAATATTTCGCGCGATGGGACGCCACCGCTATTTCCACGGGAGCGACTGCCTCCGTGCCATAGACCAGGCCAAACGGAGTTTCTCCTGTTGATTGCTTGGGTGTTGTTCTCACAGCCCACAGCACGTTCTCGAGCTCATCCAGCCAATGGCCCTGCAAGGCATAGACTCTCTTCTTCAAGCCATCCATCACGATCTTGTTGGCTGACTCTACCTGGCCATTGGTCCGAGCGTGGCGGGCTGAAGCGGTCCGATGCTCAATGTTTAGTTCTTCCAGGTACTCCTTCAACTGAGACCCATTGAACGGAGGGCCGTTGTCGCTGATCAACACTCGAGGAACCCCGTACCGGGATATGATCTGAGTTTGAAGGAACTTGAGGATCTGCTGCCCCGTCGTTCTGGCTAATGCCTTAGCCTCTATCCACTTTGAAAAGTAGTCGATGGCCACGAGTAAATACTTGCACTGACCTTTAGCTTGGGGAAGAGGTCCCACCAAGTCAATCCCCCATTGCGCGAAGGGCCATGCACTCCTGATGGGTATTAGGTCCGCGGCGGGAGCCACGATATTTGGGGCGTACCTCTGGCATGCATCACAGGATCGGACCATCGCGGTCGCTTCCTTGTTCATCGAGGGCCAATAGTAACCTAAGTTCAATGCCTTCCTCACTAGAGATCGGGCCCCTTCATGGCAGGCCGCGACTCCTTCGTGTAGCTCCCTCAGGATCCGATTTGTGTCAGGCTCTGCTACGCATTTTAGAAAAGGCTTTACATACCCTTTTTTGTACAACTGGTTGTCCACCATCGCATAGTTGTCCGCGATCCGCCGCAACCTGACAGCTGCCACCTTATCATCGGGGAGTGTCCCTGTAGTCAGATACGTGACCATCGGGGTCATCCACGTGGGCTTTTCTTCCTCCTCCGATCCTGTCTCAATAGCGCAGACCTCCGCCGGATCGATGTTTGAGATAATCACCTTCTCTAGGAAATGCACCTTTCGATTCTCCTCGGGGGCCACTCCCAGAGCGAACTTGCTCAAGGCATCTGCTTCCGCGTTTTCTTCCCTCGGGATTGCCTCGATATCAAAGCTTTTGAAGCTTCCCTTCAAAGTCTGCACCTCGTGCAAATACTTCTTCATTGTCGGGCTCTTAGCTTCATAGTTCCCCTGGACTTGGTTTACAATCAAGCTGGCATCACACTTCACTTTTAAATGATCGACCCCCGTACCCTTGGCAATCTTGAGGCCCGTGATGAGAGCCTCGTACTCCGCTTCGTTGTTGGTGGCTTTGAGTGTCAACGCCAAGGCATATCGCAGGGGCTCGCCTCCACCGGGCGGTATCAATACGAATCCTGCCCCCGAGCCTTCTACACTCGATGAACCATCAGTGTACATCTCCCAAGTATTCTCCTCATTTGGCTGTTCTGGCTGCTGTTCTGTTGTCGGGACTTCCTCCATGGTTGCCCCCTCTGCGGGACCCGTTACTTCCAGATCGGGTGCCGTAGACTCAGCTATAAAATATGCCCATGCCTGGCCCTTAATAGCGGTTCTCGGAGCGAAATGAATGCGGAATTCCGTCAGATCGATGGCCCATTTCACCAATCTCCCCGACGCCTCCGGTCGGTTCAAAAAGTGTTTCAAGGGCTGATTAGTCAATACCGTGACTTCATGGGCATGGAAGTAAGGTCGCAGTTTTCGAGCGGCAATAATCAACGCGAAGAGATACTTCTCAATAGCGGGATAGTTTATTTCAGACTTGGCAAACGCCTTGCTTACATAATAGATAGGCACTTGGCTGCCCTTGACAATTTTAATCAAAACAGAACTAACAGCCACATCAGAAACAGCCAAATAGAGATAGAGCGGCTCGCCTGGAACTGGTTTCGCCAACGGCGGAAGGGTACAGAGGTGCTGCTTGAGTGCCTGGAACGCCTCCTCGCACTTGTCGGTCCATTCGAACTTCTTGTGGGCCCTCAATACGTCAAAAAATGGCATGGCTCGGTCACTTGCCTTGGATAGGAAGCGATCCATCGCGGCCAACCGGCCATTCAGCACCTGGACCTCCCGATGAGTCTTCGGGGACTGCATCTCCTCGATTGCTCGCAGCTTCTCGGGGTTCACCTCGATTCCTCTCTGGCTCACCATGAACCCTAGGAACTTGCCCGAGTTTACTCCGAAAGCACATTTGTCGGGGTTCAGCCGAACCTGATGGAACTTCATCCGCTCAAATGCCGCCGCCAAATTCTGGACATGGTCTCTTGCCTGTCGGGACTTCACCAGCATGTCATCCCCAACATGTCTCCGAACAACTTGTTCACCATCCGCTGGTAAGTTGCTCCGGCGTTGATCAATCCGAAGGGCATCACGTCGTAATGGTAGACGTCACTGTCGGCATAGAAAGCCGTATGGGGGGCATCCTCCTTCGCCATCTTGATATGGTTGTACCCGGAATAGGCATCCATGAAGCTCAGGAGCTCATGTCCCGATGTGGCATCCACCAGCTGGTCAATCCTCGGGAGCGGGTAGCAATCCTTCGGGCAAGCTTTGTTCAAATCATGGAAATCGACACACATCCGCCACTTCCCGTTACTCTTTCGCACCAGGACTGGGTTAGCCACCCAAGTCTGGAATCGGAGCTCCTTGATGAATCCAGCATCGAGCAGTCTGCCCACCTCTTGCTGAATCGCGATCCTCTTGTCCGCGCCCATCGGACGCCTTCTCTGCGCGATAGGCTTGATCGCGGGGTCTATCTTCAGCTCGTGCACTATCACGTCGGGGCTGATTCCTGGCATATCACTCGGGGACCAGGCAAACAGCTCCTTAAACTCCTTCAAGAGCTCGATCAACTCTCGGGCTCTTTCCTCCGACAAAGCAGACCCGATCTTCACCTTCCTCTGAGGCCCATCGATCTCCACTTCCTTCAAATCCTCCATGGGGGCGGGACGCCCATACTCCTCTCGAGGATCAGCATCAGTCTGAAGGACAGTCATGGCCTCCCTCCTTCTCCGTCGGGTGGCGTTAACGTAGCATTTCCGCGATGCCACCTGGTCACCCTTGACTTCTCCGACCCCATTGTCAGTCGGGAACTTCATCTTCTGGTGGACCGTCGAGGCGACTGCCATAAGAGGGTTGATAGTGGTCCTCCCGATAATAGCGTTGTATGCCCCCGCAGACTCCACGACAACGAAATCCACGTTTCGTTTCTCCATCTTCCAGCCACTACCAAACTCCACCGGTAAGGTAATCATTCCCAGCGGGTAAGAGGTGGAACCAGAGAATCCCACCATCGGGAAGTCCACCTGCGTCAGGTCCTTCTTCGTCTTTCCCATGGCCTCCAGAGGGTCCATGAAGAGAATATCGGAGGAACTCCCTCCGTCTATCAGGATCCGCTTCATCTCGAATCCGTCTACGTCTAGGGTCATGACCAAGGCGTCATCGTGAGGGCTCTCCACGCCTACTAAATCCTCCGCCGAAAAAGAAATTACCATTTCCTCCTTCAGGGTCCACGACCGGGACCTTTTGCCTAGCACCACCGCGGCAGATATGCGGGAAGCGTAATTCTCCCTAGAAGCAGAGGTATCACCTCCCGCTGCCATCCCTCCGTGGATGACGTTGATAGTCCCGCGCCTCTCTCTACGGGCACCTGAACCTGAAGCTTCTTGCTCAATCTTTTTCTTCTTCGGGGATCGGTCGCGGGATTTGGAACGGGATCGTGACCGACTTCTGGAACGGGATCGGCACCGCCCCTTTCCGACGAATTGTTTTAGCTTCCCCTTCTGGATCAGCTTCTCAATTTCCTTCTTCAACTCCCGACAGTTTTCGGTGTCGTGACCATTGGCTCGATGGTAGCGACAGTAACGGTCAGGGCGGCTTCCTAGGAATTCGCCTTCTTTCCTCGGGGGGTATCGAGCGAGACCCTGTCTGTCCATCACAGCTAACACAGAGGTCATCGAGCTATTGATGGGAACAACCCGACCCTCTCGGTTGTCCTTCCTCGGAGGACGCTTGTCTTCTCTTTTATCGGGACGACCACGGTTCCTACTTCCTTCCGACTTGTCGCTCCCTTTGCGATCATCCGACAGCTTGGACGATGGCTTTCCTCTCCCCGATTTCGGGGGATCGAGCTCTCCAGCAGCAATCTTCGACTCCTGGACGTCGATTTTCTGTTTCACCCTCGCTTGCAGGGCCTCCATACTCCACACGGCCTTCGCGGCTACGCTGTGCATCAGATCGGAGCCGTATGGAGCCCTCAAGTTCCGCAGGAAAGTACGGATTGTTTCTCCCTCCGAGATTTCTTCATCAATCTCCGCAGCACTAGCAGTGAACCATTGGTAGTAGTATGCCAACGATTCATCGGGTCTCTGCACCACCTGGGTCAAGGACCTCACACTCTTCAGAAGACGCCTCCGACCCTGATACTGTTTAATGAAGCGATCGTGCATATCAGCCCAGCACGTGATGCATCCTGGCGGGAGGCTGAAGAACCAAGTCATGGCCCTTTCTCCCAGGGTTATCGGGAACAATGAGCATATGAGATCATCGTTCGATGTTCATCCCATACAGGCCTGGACATGCCTCTGCACATGGCGAACTGGGTCCCCCTTACCATCGTACTCTTTGATGGTCGGAATACCTAGCCCAGGCGGGGCGACGGTATCGATTAGCCGCGACACGAAAGGATGGCTGGACCGATCCCTTAACTCCGATGTCATCTGCTTCTGATCACCCATGCAGATGCTAACGATCTTCACCACCTGATCGGGGGTGATGGGGCCATTCAGGGGAATGGTCCTATTTTGCACCGGACCTGGGCCGTCGACCACGAACTTCTCCTGGTGTGCCGATTCCTTACCCTTGCTCCTGGGCGGAACCTCCTGTTCCTCTGGGTCCACCCTCGGTGGGGGTGGTGGTAATTCTTCTCGCGGAGGCAGCTCCTCCGCCCTCTTAGCGGCCTCTCTTTTGTCCAGCAAGGCCTCCATGGCGGCCAAGAACATGGGCATAGCGTCTGCTACTGCCTTGGCCAACTCCGAGTTCGAAGACGACCCTTCTTCCCTTCGCGGGACTCCTTCTCCTCCATGGCCCACCGGGTTTGAGGGAGCCTCATCTTCCTCCCTACGCGGGACATCCTGTCTGTTCCTTTCTGTGTCTCGGACTGAGACCTCATAGCCATCACCCTGCCCCCCTGTCTGGGAAAGAGCGGGGTTCTCACCTTGTTCGGCAACACGTTCCGGCAACGGGGAATTCACAGTTCCTGGGGGACGAGAACTGCCAGCCTGAACTTGCTTCTTCTTGCCACCACCGGCCATTGATATGGTAGAAACTATCTTGACTTTTTGTAAGTTCCCACAGACGGCGCCAATGTTGGATCACGGGCGAAGCTCCGTTACGTCCTTGACGGAAAGCTTTGGACTCCTGGGCTCCGCGTAATCCTGCAAAAGGGGATGACCTGGGTGGTGACCCAGAATCCCTCTCCGATGCTTAAATGAGTATGGTGATCAACGGGTGGTAAGAAAAAGTCTAAGTTCGTATTAGAGAGTATGCGTTTTCTAGGGTAACTTCCTCCCTTATATAGGAGGAGGAGTTGCCCAGTTACCTGTGACCATGCTTGGCCGTTGTGCCCATGATTCCGTGTATCTCGCCACGATTCCGTATATCTCGGTTGGGATTCCATATATCTCGCCCCACGCTCCGCGTATCTTACCCGTACTCCGCGTATCTCGGGCACGCCCTGCGTATCTCGGGGGATTTATCTCTATCTCTAACCGTCTCCCACTACTCTATCTAGTAGGCGGGTTTCTCGGTCTTTATCCTCTGATCACAAGTCCCGACTCCTGTCGGAGACTCTAGAGTTGTCTCATTCTAGATCACCACCCAGGACCTTCAGTCTCTACGGGACAGGTCCAGCCTCCGCGGGGCTTTATTATCGGGGCCTTTACTAAGGCATATCGGGGCCTACTCAGAGGCTGCTCATCGGGAGCATTCAGCTCATACATCGGGACCGCTAAAATCGGGACCCTTCGTGCTGGGCCTCTAGGCCTTCCAGGCTTTTCACGAGGCCCACTGGACCTACTCGCCGTCCATTGGCTGTTAACGGGGCTAACGATTACATCGGAACCCATCACATACCAAACACTGTAATCTAACATTACATTCCACATTACAGCACAACCAAACACTGCAATCTAACATTACATTACGTAACTCACATTACTTGTAATCTCACATTTCAAGTAAACTGACATTACGTCCATCCAAACGCCCCCTAAAAGTATAATTTTTCTTTGGAAAAAATTGTAATATGTTTGCCAACTTTTGTAAAAGATATAACATGTTTCATAACAAATATAACAAGATTCGTTTTGTTTGTTTTAGACGAATTTCATTAATACCGTTAAATCATCACATGCTCTGCACATGACTTGATCCAAATAAAAAATATAAAATGAAAATTGCCTATTATAACCCTAAACCCTTTAAGCATCATTCATTCTAGTTTCACAGTGAAGCAAGCCAACCGATTCTTGGTCTAGCCTGCAGTGTCGTTCTTCTGTGGATGGTGGTGGTTTATTACAATACTACAGTATAAGGAGTCCATTGATGACTCATTCCAATACTACAGCAGATTAAAGGGTTTATTACAATTTTATTGAAAGAAAAGTCATAATGTGGTTTACACTTGTTAACAATGTTAAGTACTCCCAAAACCCTTAAAGATAAGTTATTCTTTTTATAGTACAGTTCACACATTCTTCCAGAACAAAGAATGGTCCAATTCATTGTCTGCTAAGCAAAACCAACTTCGTTTTCTCGGTTAGTATTCTCACTAGTATTACTATACAAAAAGGAAAAAAAATTCTAAATCACCAATTGCATAAACTAATAACAAAGTTACCCTCCATGCAAAAGTTTTTACAAATTCACCCTTGGCTGCAGTCACCGGCCGCAGCCATAGATGGCATGAAAGAAGTTAACGGGCTAGTCCCTATTAATTATAGACACGGTCTTATTAACCGTGTCCTAATTATGGCTGCGGTGGTGGATCGCAGCCACCATGATGGTTGCGGTCCACCACCACAGCCATCTTAATGGTCCTAGCCTAATTTCTTTTTTAAATTAACAGAGATTAACCTGTTAATTAAAGGGGAATAATCTATGGATGTGGTCGGTGACCACAGCCAATGGTGAATTTGTAAAAACTTTTATCTAGAGGGTAAGTTTGTTATTAGTTTATGTAATAGTCGTGATTTGGAAAAAATTTCTGCAAAATGGTCATAAACAAAGATTTAGAAGTAGTAACATCACCTTTGAGAGCAAGAAGCACATAGTAGATGCCTCCTCACTCCATGCATGATATCAGTAGCTGAACAAACTGCTCTCTCACCTTATGGACATCAACCTGCATTTAGAAGTGGAGTTTATTAGGGAATAAAATATATTAGGAATTAATTATTTAGGGTTGAGTACATGTACTTATATATATAGATACGAGACTAAATCTTTAAGTTTAACAAATACTAAATCTATAACAGTATAATAAGGAAATAGATTATGATAAGATATTAGGAATATATATATATTCCTATAACTCAATCAGAACATAATAAAATATATTAATTCCTAATATATTTTATTCCATAATACGCCTAAACAAGACGGACGTTTTAACAAGAATGTCGATCTTGATACGAATAATATTGATGAATGCCTGAATAGTTCAATCGTCATCGGCGAATGCCCGGAGAGGTCCAGTCGGCAATGGCGGAAGCCCGAGATGTCCAGTCGGCAACGGTGAAAGCCCGGTGATGTCTAGTCGGCATGGCGGTAGCCTGGAGATGTCCAGCCGGCACGGCGGTAGCCCAGAGGTCCAGTCAGCAATGGCGGAAGCCCGGAGAGGTCCATTCGGCAACAGCGGAAGCCCTGAGAGATTCAGTTGGTATCGAAGGAGAAGAATTGAGGCAGACATGACGATAGTAGGGACCATCGGTGTGGTAGCTTTGTCAGTTGGCGCTAAATCAGAGGATCATAATTCGTCAACACGGAAGTAGGGATTTATTGTCTTATTAGAAAAAAAAAAAAAAAAAAAAACTGAAATCATAATTGGGCAGGGCACGGCCGACATGACAACTGAATAGCTGATGGCGGTGCCGACCGCCCCTGGACAGCGGCGATGGTGGGCGGCGGCTTGTAATTTATACTCGTTGGAGTAATGAAGACTTTGATACCATATAGAATAATGATAATTGTATTATTAATCTTGTTTAGGGTTGAGTACATGTACTTTTATATATGTGAAAACAAATTTGTTTTTAGAAACCTTAAATCCTAAAATTTATGTTTTCCGTATCAAAATTTGAATCTTAAATTGCAAATTTAACTTAACATTCAAATATTAATTACCAAACTCGTTAAAACTCTTGTTAGTTTGATTATGTATTATATTACACTATAGTTTTATATAATATACATAGGTTATATACATATGTTTTACACATGCACGGGGCACGACGGGTCGGCAGGGCCCCGCAGCCCCAAACCCGGACCCGCCCACGGGTCGCGAATCACAGATCGATAGGGCAAAAACGGGGTGGGTACTGCGGGTCGACGGGTAACTGTGACCCGTTGTCATCCATAAGCCCATTCTCTATCATTCCTTCTTTATTTATTATTATATTATTATTAAATTAATAGAGGCCATGATGAACTCTAGTTTAGAATTCAGAAATACTTTTTCTTTCAATTTTTTTTACGGGTTTTTACTGCGAGTTACGATCCGAATATTATTTTTCTTCTATCAAATTAGCACTTATGAAGATTTCATAATCTAAGTAAAGGTATGATCTTGACCCTTGAACTGCTTTCTTTTTTTGGTAATTTTCAACAGTTTAAAATGTGTGATCCTTTTTCAAGAGATAATAAAGCATGTAAAATCATCTTTATGCATTGATTTATTTGATTGAAAAATTATTGATTTTTTTTTCTTAAAATAGTTACAGCTATGATCAATTTTTTTTTTCTTAAAATAACTACAGCTATGGACTCGTTGCATCGATGGAAGGTTAAAATAACTACAGCCAAGAAGTGCCTCTGTTTTTTTTTTTTTTTTGCCACGATAGTAATGCCTCTGTTCGTGAGAGACAAAAATTACATTGGCATCCTTTACACAATGGCCTCTATTAATTTAATAGTATAATAATAAAAAAAATAAAGAAGTTAAAACGTGCTGGACGGGCTGGAGTTAAAGGGATAGATGTAAGATTATTGTGGCGCGTATCTCCAGGTAATTCCATTCAAGTTTAAATAAATTTGATCTTAAACTAGTCGGTTCCTTAAGAATATATCTATTTCTAACCTAACTTAATCATAATATAATAAAATATATTAATTTTTAATATATTTTATTCCCTATAGTTTAAATTTTTGGGAGGTACAATATATAATATTATACATATCAAGATACCATTAAATTTATCTAACAAAAAAAAAACCATTAAATTTGAAAGAGAGCCAAATTTTCATAACTTTACCCTAGCCCCCCAACCACGGGTAGGCGAAGAGTGCTTGCTTGGGGAGCTTCAGTGGCCCCCGGATAAGGAGTTGGAGTAATACTGGTCCACAGATTCTCAGGTTACTAGGGAAAATTCTTAGGTAAGCTTGGTGTTTACACCAAACCAATATTATAATGACAAGTGTCTTTGCTCCCACCATTCTAGGGTTCATTCTTAGGGTTTTAGAAAAATAACCAATAAAAGAGTGACACTTGTCATTATAATATTGGCTTGGTGTAAACACCAAGCCTACACAAGAATTGCCCGGTTACTAGTCTAGACATGTGTTATCACCGAGTTGGCGGTGACGTTAAAAGAACCAGACTCCTTCTCTCTCTGTAGTGTCAGCGGTGGTTAACAGTTTTGGATCTTCGACCTTCTTAACTTACTGCACCTCAAGTCCCTCCCTTCTAGCCAAATTATGATATCAGTTCTCTCAACTCAAGCTCCCCTCACCGGGATTTTTTCGACTTTGGCTAAGGGTTGAAGACAAGTGGATGATGCAAGATTGAGAGAGAGGGAAATTTAGAAACTTTGTTTTTTAAAATGCATGTGCACATCACATGGATTCATTTAACCTCATTTAAGGTCATACGTAACTTTTCATCGAAAACAACCATTTTCAAACGAATTATATCTAAAACCTACAACCAAAAACAAATTATATCTAAAAATATTGTTGACATATTACCTCTTTTTCATAATTTTCCTTTTTTTTCTTTTTTAAACTATAGTACTAAATAAGAATTTAAAAATTATAAAGCAATCTTTTTAGGCTCTATATTGCCAAATGCATCATACAAAATAAATAGCAGCACTCCTGGTGGAGAATCCACAAGTTACCCAAAGTTTTCTCCAATTTAACTGTATTATTTACGAGTAGATTTGCTACTTTGTTCGCAACTTAATAAATGTAACATATTTTGTACATTTTAAAAGAGCTCAATACCATTATGTAATTTGAATTAGAGGCATTAGGGTCTATACCATTGACATATATACTAGTTGAAGGTACATAGTAGTACTAGATTCTAACAGGGACAAGTTGTTTTTGGCATTTGGAATAAATGAGTCGCCGTAATAGAAGTCCATTAATATAAGTCCAACATGCTAAGTCTAATTTGGGTATGGCATATAAGGGATTTTGGGTCAGCGAAATTCCCATGGGCCATGGTCGGCCCAATTTAGACTATAGGTTCAGCCGGTGTAGCATTAAGCCCTAGGTGGGTTTTGCTCACCTCCTCTTATAAATGAGAGGTGTTACGGATTTCTTGGGGTTGATCACACTCTCCATTTAGTTGCCAGAAAAAAATCTCTTCTCCCTATATTACTATAGGTTCTGCTGAACCTTCTTCACCATAGACTAGGTGCCGAATGTGACAATCAATTCACCCCGGAGATCCATCCAGCAACCGGATTGAAGAGGCTTTGATGTGGAGATCATTGCTTGCAGATTGATCCTTAACCAGAGTTTCCCGTAGGACATCGTCCGACAGATCGTGAACTTCCTCGTGGCGTCCTTGGGCTACGGATCGCATAATCGCGTAATAGGTATGGGCACCCTTTCCGCTGCTTAATTAGTTTACCTAGCATGTACCTGTGGTTTGATCTGTACGATTTATCCCCTAGAACCCAACAGTGTTATCAAAGTTTGTGTAGGGTGTTCATGAAATTAATAAAAACATGATTTTTTTTTTTTTTTTTAATCAAAATTGGACTTTGAATTTTTTATCGAGGTAAAGTTTGATCTTGAAATTGCCCACCGAACCCTCGGGCCGTTGCGTAGCCGCCGCTTGGCCGTGGCTAACCGTGGTGGCCACGGCCAAGCCACCACGGCGTGGCCTCCCACGACACAAACAAATAAAAAAAATTATTATTTTTGACGGCTAAGGTTTCTTGCGAAGTCAAATTGTGACATTAATTATCGATATATTATATGCATGATTTTATGGATATAGATATATTCAATGATATACTTACCTAAAAAGATTGAGAAAATATATTTATTGATTAATTTTATCCTTAATATAAAATATAATCAATTAAAGATATATTTTACACATTAATTAAATATTTGATAATATCTATTATACTTATTGTTACTTGAATGCTAAGTTAAGTTTTTAGTGGATTTTAAAACTTTGCTTAGGCACCAAGTAACATTTTGGCTGAAACCCTAGGGTTTAGTGGCGTAACTAAATGCGCAACCGGGTTGGGTCGCCGACCCGGATAATCCGTGGGATCCGAACCAGTTTGGGTCGGGTTCCACCGGTTCAAACGGGCTGGGTCGACCGACTTGGATTTCTCAATCGGTCTGACCCGGATCGAGTCACACGGTCATTTTTGTATGTTTATGGAGTTGTTTGTGTTTCAGATTTACTATGGGTCCTGTCTGGTATCGCTTGTTCTGCAGGTCATGTGTTAGCTATGTCACCCTTGATGGGTGTTCTTTTCTTCTCTGAAGGGCTGAACACGTTGTTGTATCAGTTGGATTCCTCCTCACCAAGCTGCTATCCTTTGCCTGGGGTTTTTCGTCACTGTTAAGCCGATTTGGTGTTCTAACTTGTTTACTACCAGTTGTATTTCTAGTTATTCTCTGTTATCTTTGTTTTCGTTGTTATACTCTACTTGTTCGGGAATTGGATGTTAACCAATCCCCCCAGAGCGGTTGTTTTCTAATTTGTAACTTGTAATCGTTCTTATTTCAATAAAATGATATTTTTTTTACCAAAAAATAGGATAACATAAACTATTTGCAACATTGTCCTTTTCTTTTTCACATAACTAATATGACCGATCATTTTTGTTTCTTTATTAAGTATTACTTGTATTTATAATATTTTTCATTGATTATTATATATGTATACATATTAGTACATAATTTTAATAAAACGTTTAATATGATAAAACTTAAAAAATAGTTTCAAATAGTAACAAAGTTCAACCTAATTTTATATGGAAAAAGTATGAAAAAGATGTAATATGTTTGCTTAAAATATATTTAGTTGTAACATGTGTTCGAGCGTGTGTTTTAGATATAACATGTTTTAAAATGGTGGTTTTAGATAAAACCATTAACTTTCCGTTAAAATTTCTAACTGTATTAACTTTTCTAACGTGTTAACACGTGATTGGTCACTATGAAAAAAGTAATACTTTATTCAAAAAAAAACTTAAAAAATAAAAAAAATTCGAAATTTAGTATATAATATTTTATTAAATATTAAGTTTAAAATATCTTTTTAAAAGAATAATGATTTATTGTTTTCGAAATTTAAAAATACATAACTTTTTTTATTAACAAAAAAAGAAAAATTAGTGAAAAAAGTTAAAAGAAATTCGAAAAAGAAATTTATATTTTATTTAAAAATGAGATATTCATGGGATCCTTGGATTTTTTTTAAATAAATTCTACATTTTTAAAAATAAAAAATTATTTTAGGATATTAAGAATTTATTTCTATTTTTTGGTAAATATTTACACTTTTTTTTTCTATTTTCTCATAATAATTTAGTTTTCATATTAACTTTTTATGCTAATACTTTGTCTTTATTTTTTTTATTTGCATAATTATAATTTTTGTACTATTTTTAGAATTTATTTATCACTTTGAGATTTTTTTAACCATGTTTTAACCATTTCTTGAAATTTTTGTATATATGTATATGTAGATATATATATTATTGTTACATTTTAAGTTAATTAATTTTTTTTAAATAAATTTAATATTAAAAAAAACTAATATTTTTTAATTTTTTTAAATATTTTCCTTATTGTTTTATATTTTCAGAATTTTAACATTTTTCATAATAATAACAATTATTATTTGCTATGTCATCTTTCCATCCGCCGCATCAACTTCCGTTAGTCATACTTAACGGATTTCATCTAAAACAAGCTACATCTATCACGAAACATGTTACATCTTTTACAATTGTGGTCAAACATATTACAGAATTTTTCATACTTTTTCCAATTAATTTTATATACATGTATATATATTATGAATTAACATAGTTTATATTATGTATGATTGTATATAGTAATCAAATTAATTTTATGAGTTATTTTCAATAATTTTAATTTATATTATAGTTTTATACTTACTTATAATAATTTATAAGTAATAGTAAGAAGTAAATTACTTATTTGTATGAACACAATTCTTTTTTATGCGTGGTTATCTCGTGCGTGAGAAATTGCTAACGCCACGTACTTGTTAGATGTTAGTTACCACCGCGTTGGAAAAGTGAGATTTATAGTAATAATGAAATGGTGGACCCGTTTAACAAGAGCCGACTTTAGCTCAGTTGGTAGAGCGGAGGACTGTAGTTAGTTTCAGAGCTGTTATCCTTAGGTCGCTGGTTCGAATCCGGCAAGTCGGATTTTATGTTAAACAATTTTAGTTTTCATCAACCGTGAACATGTATGGCAGTTTGATCCAAAAAAAAATGAAGAGGAATCACACGCCGACGTTATATATAGGCGAAACATGCAAAAACTCAACCAAGTACCACGTAACGCTGCCATAACCCTTGACTTGATGTTGTCCTCCAAAATGCCCTAGCTCTCTTTACGGGTCAGACACATGGTGGATCCGTTCATCGCATCCTTCCTGAAGCTGCCGAATCATTGAAATCCGATGTCAATTATCATGGCTCAACGACATGCCCATCGGATCGTGTCCAATGCCGTTGGGTGCGAGCAGCATGGTTTGGGTTCGGAATCAAGTCCCCATGTTTGGCAATGAGAATGTCGTTGTGAACGACTTAGCCACCGTGGCATCCGATATTGTTGGCTTGCTCGGTTAATGTTTTGATTACGATGTAGTATCAATTGGTCACGTTGGGTTTGCTTATTCAACTTTTGGAGAATAATAATAATCTTTACGATGATTTGGAATACTGATTGCAACAACGTTGGACCACATTTGAGTAATTAAGAGAGATAGTATGATTTTTTATATAATAATCCATCTAAAAAAAAGTGAACTAATAATACTTGGGTAAAATAAGAAGAGTGATAAATTGTGGTTTATAAAGTGTAATTAATTGATACAGAAAGAACTTACCATTAGTGAATTCTAAAATTAATTAGACCTTCATCCAAATTCTGCAAATCCGATTTCTGTTGAGAGCATTTCGGTGCATCGATTTTTCAATTTAATCTTATTAATCGTGTAAAAGATATTATGCGCTTAGTATAAGCAAATATTTATTTTCTTTCAATTTGATAAAAATTATAACAGACGTATCAATTTAGTACAAATGAACTTTAGCAAATTTAAAAATAAATTTTAGGATAGTAATTTGTAATCAACTAAAGTTCAGGTTGAGTTGTGGTTATTAACTCAAAAGTTAAGAAAGAATGATTATATATCAAATTGTCACTTGGCCAAATATAAGGTACCTAAAAGACTTTTCTCCGTCTTCAATATATATTATAGGGTTAATAACTAAAAAACTGTCCAAGATTTACCCAATGTTAAAATTAGGTGTCTGAAGTTTGAAATGTTAAAATGGACTGTCTCAAGTTTCATTTTTGTTGAAATTTGGTGTCTTTGTGCGTCTTTTCATATTCATTCCATCATTTTCATCAACTCATCAACCCACTCATAATCCACAACTCTTTACTTTTCACAAAATCGTCAAATTTCACATAAAAATTGAACATTAAAAAAAAGTTTCTAGAAGAGTGGTGTAGAGCCATTTTCCAAGGCAATAGAGCGAGATTTACTTGCCCGGATGTGATCAACTTTTTAGGTGACGGTCCCGGAAAGATGACGAGAATGGAGTGTGTATGAGAGCTCGAATTTGACAGACGGTTTCGTCGGAATTGACTTCTCTAAAGTAATCACACCGAGACACCAAATTTCAACAAAAATGAAACTTGGGACAGTCCATTTTAACATTTCAAACTTCAGACACCTAATTTTAACATAGGGTAAACATTGAACAGTTTTTTAGTTATTAACCCTATATTATATTAGAAACAGAAAATAACATCAATATAAATATTGTGAAGTCAGAAACATAATATGCATGCTCTCCCTCATATCTTTGTTTTAGTTCAAGAAGTTGTCAAATGACCCCTTAATCATACACAGTTCCTAAAACAAATTCCTCAAGCAATTTCACTTTAGGCCAACACAAAGCAGCAATCAGTTATACTTCAATAGATATATATGTACCACAACGATTGTTTTGACCTTGTTTAGCTCAAATTCGACTTGGTGAGCTCATAAGCTAAGAAACATGTTACGTTGGCCGGAATCTTCCATGGCCACTTTGATCTTCCATGGCAGGTCCGTACCCTCCAAGGCTTGAATCTTCCTAAAAGCATCGATTAAGCCAAGTACTTTGGGTTCCATAGGTCATCGACTTGATCACGCTCTTAATAATGTCGGTCTGTATAAACATAACGATGCTCGTTATTATTAGGGTCAATAACCTGGGAGAGGTCTGAAGTTTGGGCCATGTGAATTTGAGAGTTTAAATTGGTGATAATAGATGTCTGAAGTTTTGACTTGTAGATAATAGAGGCCTCCGTTAGTTTTTTCCGTTAAAATTAACGGAAACTGGTCATGTGCTTGACATGTGACCAGAAATAAAATTAAATTCCAAAAATGCCCTTCTTCCACCTCAAATCTTAAATGAAAAGACGAAAATGCCCTTAATGCCACCACCAACTCAGGCGACCACCACCCAACTCCGGCGACCACCACTCAGCTCCGGCGACCACCACCTGCTCCGACGACCACCACCCAACTCCGGCGAGCACAACCACGGCCCCGATTGGACCCAAATCGGAGCCATCGGCCCCGATTGGGCCCACAAAGCTCCGATCGGAGCTCGGTGGCCCCAGATCGGAGCCACAGAGCTCCGATCGGGGCCGATTGCTTCGATTTGGGCCCAATCGTGGCGGTCGTCGAAGTTTGGTGGGGTCGCCGGACTGTGAGTGGTGGTCGCCGGAGTTGGGTGGTGGCCGGCGGGAGCCGTGGTGGTGGCCGAAGTTGGGTTATGTTTTAATTAGTGAAAGGGGTATTTTTGTCATTTCATGTTCAATTAATTAAACTTAAATTTGTTTAAAATATTGTCAGGGGTAAATATGACATTTCACGTGATTCTGTTAAATTTGACAGAAAATTTGGACGGAAAACCTAAAAATCACAAAGTCCAAACCTCAGACCTCAGTTATCACCATTTCAATCTTCAGACCTCTCAAATTCACAAGGTCCAATTTTCAGACCTCTCCCAGGTTATTGACCATTATTATTATTATTATTATTATTATAACAGTCAAGATGAACAACTTTTCCTTCTCTTGGTTGGTAAAACTATCTTACCTTTTGCCATATCTAAGTCTATACGCATACACACCGAAACATGTCCACAAGAGACCATAACCATGTGTATATATATATATATATATATATATATACATTGCCACCACTAAACTCTAACATAACCCCCGAACCGACCCATCAAGACTACGAAAACGGTAGACCAAGTGAAAGCGATAGAGAGACGGACCCCACCTCATCGTCTCTAGTTCTCTCTTCTGTACTGTTCCTAATATGGCGTTGTAGGTGTTGATCTGGTCGACGACTATAAAGCGCACCTTTAAATGCAAGACTTTTCATCCTTGACCCAAGATCACAGGGAGTTGTATTGCCCCCAGGGGGGGTAAGTTGTTCTCCCTGCAAATCCTACCAATGGGGAAGTCATTTTTTGAAGATCTCCTTCTTTGTACCCCATCGCGGTGATGGTCTCAAAGGTGATTACGTCAGTAGAGCTTTCTCCATCGACCAGTATTCTTTTAACTTAGAAATTACCTATCTGAGCTGTAATTACGAGGGCGTCTTCCTGGAATGGTGTTGCTCTCGACAAGTCCTCTGTAGATAAGGTAACTATCATGGGTTCAAGCTCCCTTGATCTCTTGCGAGTATCTGTTAAGGAGATGTCTTGAGCCGCATAGGTGTCTCGGGCTGTGCTCGACTATCCTCCAGCGGCGAATCCTCCTGACAAAACATTGATGTTGTTGTATGGAGGGGATCTCCATTCTCGACCCTCGTAGGCTCGACGTCATTGATGTCGTTGAATTTCTCTTTGCATGAATTCTAATTCCCTCCTCTCCAGGAGGCAATCTTCCGATTTGTACCCCTCTTCTTGGTGACTTTCACAGTAGGGGGGGGGGGGGGGGGGGGGGGGGGACGACGAGTGCCTTCTGTTGCTAGAAGTGCTTCCATCCTCTATCGAGTTCCTTGGAATTCTTTCGACGAAACCCCTCGCATAGATGAGTTCTCGCCTCGATTTCTTGATGACCTTTGCGGATGATGGTGATTCATCCGGGCTTGCTCTGCTCCTACATGGATAGTCGCCCGTTGAATCAACTCTTCCAAACTTCCCACTAGTTCAGTGTGTTGAGTGATGGCTAAGGATCGGGACTGGGGTCCCAAACCTCCAAAGAACATTTGGATGGCTTCTCTTTCTGAGAGTTCACCTCCGGTATATCCTCCTTGAAATCGCTTGAAGTAATTCTCCAAGGTTTCATTCGACCCCTGGAATATACTCTCAGCTCTACGCGTTTGGTTCTGCCTCGCTCGACTCCTTGGTGGTGCCATGACATTTCGATCATGTTTCCCACAAACGGCGCCAAATGTTGAGATCAAAATGACGTGGCCATGGAACTTCGAGTAGTGGACTTCTAAGTCTCGCCGGGAGCTAGCTCACTCAGGTATCTTTCTTAGTCGCGTGGACACTTAGTTTCCTTTGGTGGCTCTATGCTAGGCGAGGACCAGAAAGAGGTGGGGATTGATGGGTTCAGATGTAATCGTTAGCCCCGTTAACAGCCAATGGACGGCGGATAGGTCCAGTGGGCCTCGTGAAAAGCCTGTAAGGCCCAGAGGCCCAGTATTAAGGGTCCCGACGACAGCGGCCCCGACACACGAGCTAAACGCTCCCGACAAGAAGCCTCGGAGTAGGACCCGATATGCCTTAGTAAAGGCCCCGATAATAAAGCCCCGCAGAGGCTGGACCCGTCCCGTAGAGACTGAAGGTCCTGGGTGGTGATCTAGAATGAGACAACTCTGGAGTCCCCGACGGGAGTCGAGACTTGTAATCAGAGGATAAAACCGAGAAACCCGCCTACTAGATGAGAGTAGTGGGAAGACGGTTGAGATATAGATAATCTCCCCCGAGATACGCAGGGCGTGCCCGAGATACGCGGAGGTACGGGTAAGATACGCGGAGCGTGGGGCGAGAAATACGGAATCGTGGGTACAACTGCCAAGCGCAGTAACAGGTAACTGAGTAACTCCTCCTTCTATATAAAGGAGGAGGTTACCTCAGAAAGACCATCTACACATATACGAACTTATACTCTTGCTTACCATCCATTGATTACCGTACTCATTTAAGCATCGGAGAGGGATTCTGGGTCACCACCCAGGTCATCCCCTTTTGCAGGACCACGCGGAGTTCAGGAGTCCAAGCATTCCGTCAAGGACGTAACGGAGCTTCGCCCGTGATCCAACATTGGCGCCGTCTGTGGGAAGCTTACGAAAAGTCAAGATAGCTTCTACCAGATCAATGGCCGGTGGTGGCAAGAGGAAACAAGTTCAGGCAGGCAGTTCTCGTCCCACAGGAACTGTGAACTCCCCATTGCCGGAACGTGTTGCTGAACAAGGTGAGAACCCTGCTCTTTCCCAGACAGGGGGGCAAGGTGATGAGGTCTCAGTCCGAGACGCTGAGAGGAATAGGCAGGATGTCCCACGGAGGGAGGAAGATGAAGCTCCACCAAACCCGGTGGGCCATGGAGCTGGAGGAGTCCCGCGAAGGGAAGAAGGGTCGTCTTCGAACTCGGAGTTGGCCAAAGCAGTAGCAGAGGCCATGCCGATGTTCCTGGCTGCCATGGAAGCCTTGCTGGACAAGAGAGAGGCTACCAGGAGAGCGGAGGAGTTGCCCTCGCAAGAGGAGTTGCCGCCACCCCCACCGAGGGTGGCCCTAGAAGAACAAGAGGTGCAGGAGGTTCCGCCCCGGGACAAGGGTAAAGAACCTATGCATTCGGAGAAGTTCGTGGTTGACGGCCCAGGACCAGTGCAGAATAGGACCATCCCCCTGAATGGTCCCCTCACCGCTGATCAGGTGGTGAAGATTGTTGGCATCTACATGGGTGACCAAAAGCAGATGACGTCGGAACTGAGGGATCGGTCCAGCCATCCTTTCGTACCGCGACTGATCGACACCGTCGCTCCGCTTGGGATAGGCATCCCGACAATCAAGGAATACGATGGGGAAGGAGACCCAGTCCGCCATGTACAAAGACATGTTCAGGCTTGCATGGGTAGGACCTCAAACGAAGATCTCGTATGCTCGTTGTTCCCGATAACCCTGGGAGAAAGGGCCATGACTTGGTTCTTCAGCCTTCCGCCAGGAAGTATCACGTGCTGGGCTGACATGCACGATCGCTTCATCAAACAGTATCAAGGTCGGAGACGCCTCCTGAAAAGCGTGAGGACCCTAACCCAGGTGGTGCAGAGATCCGACGAATCGTTGGCGTATTATTACCAACGGTTCACTGCCAGCGCTGCGGAGATTGATGAAGAAATCTCGGAGGGAGAGATGATCCGCACTTTCCTGCGGAACCTGAGTGCTCCATATGGCTCCGACCTGATGCACAGTGTAGCCGCGAAGGCTATATGGAGTATGGAAGCCCTGCAGGCGAGGGTGAAACAGCAAATCGACGTCCAGGAGTCGAAGATTGCTGCTGGAGAGCTCGATCCCCCGAGGTCGGGAAGAGGAAAGCCATCGTCCAAGCTGTCGGATGACCGCAAGGGGAGCGACAAGACGGAGGGAAGTAGGAACCGTGGTCGCCCCGAGAAGAGGGAGGACAGGCGTCCTCCAAAGAAGGATAACCGTGAAGGTCGGGTTACCCCCATCAACAGCTCGATGACCTCTGTGCTAGCTGTGATGGACCGACAGGGTCTCGTCCGATACCCCCCGAGGAAAGAAGGCGAATTTCTAGGAGGCCGCCCGGACCGTTACTGTCGCTACCATCGGGCTAATGGTCACGACACTGAGAACTGTCGGGAGCTGAAGAAGGAGATTGAAAAGCTGATCCAGAAGGGAAAGCTGAAAGAGTTCGTCGAGAAGGGACGGTGCCGATCCCGTTCCAGAAGTCGGTCCCGATCCCGTTCCAAGTCCCGCGACCGATCCCCGAAGAAAAAGAAGGTCGAGCATGAGGCTTCAGGATCAGGTGCCCGCAAGGAGAGGCGGGGGACTATCAACATCATCCACGGAGGAATGGCAACGGGAGGTGATACCTCCGCTTCCAGAGAGAACTATGCTTCGCGCATATCCGCCGCGGTGGTGTTAGGAAAAAGGTCCCGGTCGTGGACCCTGAAGGAGGAAATGGTGATCTCTTTTTCAGCGGAGGATCTGGTTGGTGTGGAGAGCCCTCACGACGACGCCCTGGTCGTGACTCTGGATGTGGATGGATTTGAGATGAAGCGGATCCTGATAGATGGAGGGAGCTCCTCCGATATTCTCTTCATGGATGCTCTGGAAGCCATGGGAAAGACAAAGAAGGACCTGACACAGGTGGATTTCCCGATGGTGGGATTCTCTGGCTCCACTTCCTACCCGTTGGGAATGATTACCTTACCAGTAGAGTTTGGTAGTGGCTGGAAGATGGAGAGGCGGAACGTGGATTTCGTTGTAGTGGAGTCTGCAGGGGCATACAATGCGATCATCGGGAGGACCACTATCAACCCTCTTATGGCAGTCGCCTCAACGGTCCACCAGAAGATGAAGTTCCCGACTGATAACGGAGTTGGAGAGGTCAAGGGTGACCAGGTGGCGTCACGGAAATGCTACGTTAACGCCACCCGACGGAGAAGGAGGGAGACCATGACTGTCCTTCAGACTGATGCCGATCCTCAAGAGGAGTATGGGCGTCCCGCCTCCATGGAGGATCTGAAGGAAGTGGAGATCGATGGGCCTCAGAGGAAGGTGAAGATAGGCTCTGCTTTGTCGGAGGAAAGAGCCCGGGAGTTGATCGAGCTCTTGAAGGAGTTTAAGGAGCTGTTTGCCTGGTCCCCAAGTGATATGCCAGGAATTAGCCCCGACGTAATAGTGCACGAGCTGAAGATAGACCCCGCGACCAAGCCTATCGCGCAGAGAAGGCGTCCGATGGGCGCGGACAAGAGGATCGCGATCCAGCAGGAGGTGGGCAGACTGCTCGATGCTGGA
The DNA here is from genome assembly GCA_036873135.1 of Clarkia xantiana subsp. parviflora. Classification (NCBI taxonomy): domain Eukaryota; kingdom Viridiplantae; phylum Streptophyta; class Magnoliopsida; order Myrtales; family Onagraceae; genus Clarkia; species Clarkia xantiana. The sequence goes on along the minus strand of JAPTYO010000012.1, from coordinate 7,508,807 downwards.
TTCATCAAAGAGCTCCGATTCCAGACTTGGGTGGCTAACCCAGTGTTGGAGCGAAAGAGTAATGGAAAGTGGCGGATGTGTGTCGACTTCCGCGACTTGAACAAGGCCTGCCCGAAGGACTGTTACCCACTCCCGAGGATTGACCAGCTGGTGGATGCCACATCGGGACATGAGCTGTTGAGCTTCATGGACGCTTATTCCGGATACAACCAGATCAAGATGGCGAAGGAGGATGACCCCCATACAGCTTTTTACGCTGACAGTGACGTCTACCATTACGACGTGATGCCCTTCGGATTGATCAATGCCGGAGCAACTTACCAGCGGATGGTGAACAAGTTGTTCGGGGATATGCTGGGGAAAACCATGGAGGCATATGTGGACGACATGCTGGTGAAGTCCCGACAGGCAGGAGACCATGTCCAGAACTTGGCGGCGGCATTTGAGCGGATGAAGTTCCATCAAGTTCGGTTGAACCCCGACAAATGTGCTTTCGGGGTGAACTCGGGGAAGTTCCTAGGGTTCATGGTGAGCCAGAGAGGAATTGAGGTGAACCCTGAGAAGCTGCGAGCAATAGAGGAGATGCAGTCCCCGAGGAATCATCGGGAGGTCCAGGTGCTGAATGGCCGGTTGGCCGCGATGAATCGCTTCTTATCCAAGGCGAGTGATCGAGCTATGCCCTTTTTTGACGTATTGAGGGCCAACAAGAAGTTCGAATGGACCGACAAGTGCGAGGAGGAATTCCAGGCACTCAAACAGCATCTCCGTACCCTTCCGCCGTTGGCGAAACCAGTTCCAGGCGAGCCGCTCTATCTCTATTTGGCTGTTTCTGATGTGGCTGTTAGTTCTGTCTTAATTAAGATTGTTAAGGGCAACCAAGTGCCTATCTATTATGTAAGCAAGGCATTTGCCAAGTCTGAAATAAACTATCCCGCTATTGAGAAGTATCTCTTCGCGTTGATTATTGCCGCTCGAAAACTGCGACCTTACTTCCATGCTCATGAAGTCACGGTATTGACTAATCAGCCCCTGAAGCACTTTTTGAACCGACCGGAGGCGTCGGGGAGATTAGTAAAATGGGCCATCGAGCTGACAGAATTCCGCATTCATTTTGCTCCGAGAACTGCTATTAAGGGCCAGGCATTGGCAGATTTCATAGCTGAGTCTACGGCACCCGATCTGGAAGTAACGGGTCCCGCAGAGGGGGCAACCATGGAGGAAGTCCCGACAGCAGAACAGCAGCCAGAACAGCCAAATGAGGAGAATACTTGGGAGATGTACACTGATGGTTCATCGAGTGTAGAAGGCTCGGGGGCAGGATTCATATTGATACCGCCCGGCGGAGGCGAGCCCCTACGATATGCCTTGGCGTTGACATTCAAAGCTACCAACAACGAAGCAGAGTATGAGGCTCTCATCACAGGCCTCAAGATTGCCAAGGGCACGGGGGTCGACCATTTAAAAGTGAAGTGCGATGCCAGCTTGGTTGTCAATCAAGTCCAGGGGAACTATGAGGCTAAAAACCCGACGATGAAGAAATATTTGCACGGGGTGCAGACTTTGAAGGGAAGCTTCAAAAGTTTTGATATCGAGGCGATCCCGAGGGAAGAAAACGCGGAAGCAGATGCCTTGAGTAAGTTTGCCCTGGGAGTGGCCCCCGAGGAGAATCGGAAGGTGCATTTCCTAGAGAAGGTGATTATCTCAAATATTGACCCGGCGGAGGTCCGTGCTATTGAGACATGGTCGGAGGAAGAGAAGAAGCCTAATTGGATGACCCCGATGATCACGTACCTGACTACTGGGGTACTCCCCGATGACAAAGTGGCAGCTGTCAGATTGCGGCGGATTGCGGACAACTACGCGATGGTGGACAACCAGTTATACAAAAAAGGTTATGTAAAACCTTTCTTAAAATGCGTAGCGGAGCCTGACACGAATCGGATCCTAAGGGAACTACACGAAGGAGTAGCGGCCTGTCATGAGGGAGCCCGATCTCTGGTGAGGAAGGCATTGAACTTGGGCTACTATTGGCCTTCAATGAACAAGGAGGCGACAACAATGGTCCGATCCTGTGATGCATGCCAGAGGTACGCTCCAAATATCGTGGCTCCCGCCGCGGACTTAATGCCCATCAGGAGTGCATGGCCCTTCGCGCAATGGGGGATTGATTTGGTGGGACCACTTCCCCAAGCGAGAGGTCAGTGTAAGTACTTGCTCGTGGCTATTGACTACTTCTCAAAGTGGATAGAGGCCAAAGCATTGGCTAGAACGACGGGGCAGCAGATCCTCAGGTTCCTTCAGACTCAAATCATATCCCGGTACGGGGTCCCGCGAGTGTTAATCAGTGACAACGGCCCTCCGTTCAATGGGGCTCAGTTGAAGGAGTACCTGGAAGAATTAAACGTTGAGCATCGGACCGCTTCAGTCCGCCACGCCCAGACCAATGGCCAGGTAGAGTCAGCCAACAAGATCGTGATGGATGGCTTGAAGAAGAGAGTCTATGCCTTGCAGGGCCATTGGCTGGATGAGCTCGAGAATGTGAGAACAACACCCAAGCAATCAACAGGAGAAACTCCATTTGGCCTGGTTTATGGCACGGAGGCAGTCGCTCCCGTGGAGATAGCGGTGGCGTCCCATCGCGCGAAATACTACGAGCCTCTGACAAATGAGGAAATGAGACGTCTGGACTTAGACCTACTCGAGGAAAAGAGGTGGAAGGCTGATGAAGTCCAGGCCCAAATGCGTCTGACCACAGCCCGATATTATAATCGGCGCGTCAGGTCCCGACAATTCTTCGTGGGAGAACTTGTCTGGCGGAGGAATGAGTTTGTTCATCAAGACCAGATCAACAAGCTGTCACCAAAATGGGAAGGACCCTACAAGATCGTGGGGATGCCAGTGCCCAATGCATACAAGTTAGAGGATCTCGAAGGCAAGACCTTGAAGCATTCCTTCAGTGGTGAACACTTGAAGAAGTATCATGTTTGATATGAAGCCGCCACGAATGGCGCAAATTGTCTATCAATAAAATCCGATGTAAGCCTACTTTGAATTATTAGTGAATAAAAGAAGTTGCCTTCCGATCAAATTGCTTTCAAATTTATTCTAACTGTTAATAAGACGTCCTGAGTGACGCGACAAAAAGCCTTCCGAGGTACGATGAAAGCCCCGCGGGGGATGCATAAGTCGTCTATACGACGCGGCCAAAAGCCTTAACAGGTACGGACAAAAGCCCTACGGGGTACACGTAAGTCGTCTATATGATGCAACCAAAAGCCTAGGTATGAAAAGACCCCGATGGGTCTGCATAAGTCGTCTATATGATGCGGCCAAAAGCCTTAACGGGTATGAAAAAGCCTTAACAGGTCCGTGTAAGACGTCTATATGATGCGACAAAAAGCCTTAACGGGTACGATTAAGCCGTCCAGTAGAGAAGCAATGAAAGCCTTAAAGGGTATGAAAACGGCCTTAAAAGGCACGGATAAGAAGCCTTAAGTGGTGATGTCCCTATTGGACGAGAAACCTTAAGTGGTGAAGTCCCGATTCGATTGGATGAGAAATCTTAAATGATGAAGTCTCGATTTGATAAAAAGCCTTAAATGGTAAAAACGGGAGTATAAAAAGTCGGAAGGACGCATGGAGTCATTTTAATGGCGCATCAGAACGTTCTGAGTAACAAATTTAAAGCCGCTTTAGATAAAGTGCAAACGAGTATCGATGCCAAAACAGATGGGAAGAAACCACTTATATAAAGGCCAAAAGGCCAAAGGAGTTCGATACAAGAGATAGAAGAAAAAGACAACAAGGACTAAAAGATGTGAACATTAAACTTGGTCCTTGTTGGAAGATGGGTCCTCAGCAGCATCGGAGGGAGCAAGGTTCGGAGGGACCTGGGCGGAAGGCTCCACGGCTGACGGTGTCAGGTCCACGGCAGCGGTCTCTTCACTCTCCGCGGGGAGGTTGAAATATTTCTCCGCGAAGGGGGCGAGGGTCTCGGACTTCTTGAAGTCGATGGAGTCCGCATAGGCTGTGTAGAGTTCTTCGACAGCGTTGAATAAAGCGTCCTCTACCTCGGACTTGCAGAACTCCACAGCAGCCAGCTTGAATTCTTCAGAGTCCCGATACTCCCTGTGGCCCTGAAGACGACCCTCCTCGCGGCCCTCCTCGAGACCTTGAGCCTTTGCCTCAGCCAGTTTGGCAGAGAATTCTGCCCGTTCCGCTTCAAGCTTGGCTTTGGCCTCCGCCAGAAGATCCGCGAAGACGTTCTTCTCGCGAACGAGTTGCTGCTTCTCCCCCTCGTTCCGCTGCTGCTCCACCTGGGCCATCTTCCGCTCTCGACGCATGACAGCCTCATGGTCGTGGACCTTCTTGAGCAGGCTTGTGGACATGTCATCGAGGAGAGCTTTCTCCTTGGCCATCTTATTTTTGGCCGCCACCGCCTCGTCACGCTCCATCTGAAGCTTGGCCAAGGCTTCAGGGTTCGACTTGGCTTCAGCCTCCTCCAAAGCGCTCTTCAGAGCCAAGGCGATGGCGAAGCTACGATGCTGGTCCGCAGTTTCCTAAGGTGGAAGAGAAAAAGATAAAATTCAGTGATTGAAGGTAGGAATAAAGAAGAGAACAAGGTGGTAGGATATTACCTCCATCCGACGGACGGCCATGGCACGGAAATCCTCTTCGATATCCTCCCGCGACAGGTAAAGTGGCTTTTTCAGAGCAGGAGGAATTGACCCCGACAGCAAGTGTAGGGCCAAGTCGGGCTCAAGATTGTCTCGACGGATCGAAAACCCGGAAAGGGATTCGATCGGACGCCAGGGGAGCGCTGCCTGGTCGGAGGTGTAAATTTTGTACACCTCGTCCATCGGAAGACGGGGAATAGGCTCAGCCCCGGGGGTGCCAGGAACTATCTCAACATGAGGCTCGGGAGTTGAACTGCGAAGAATAGGAGGAGGACTCTTGGACACGTCCCTAGCGGCGGGCCGTGCGCTTCTGGACCTCGACCTGCCACGGGGAACCAGGCCCCCCTCTTCAGGCTCTTCAACAGACGGAGAAGCCTCCAAATCAGTCACTGGGCGGAACCGAGCTTCCGCCGGAATGTCCTCCAACAGCAATTCTTGCGGAGCTGCAGTCTCCGCTGGAATAACAGCCTCCGTCGGGGCAGGAGTCTCCAAGGGACCTGCGGTAGCGGGACGAATAAAGTCAGGAAGAGTACCTTCAGGACACCAGATGATTTGGCGATTGAAATGTCTGTTCTTTCCGAGGACGTTGTAATATCCCGCCTCGATAATGTGGGGAATTTCTCCTTGAAGGATGAACTTAATCTCTTGAACCCGTGTTTTCCGATCAGCGGGGATGAACTCCTTGGGGATTAATTCTTTATATTTTTTAATTGCACGACGAACGCGCTTACCTTCCTCGACGGTGGTGGCCCCGAAGGCCTGATCTATCTCCTCCCGTCTGGCCTTCTTGGCCCCGACTTGCCCTTCATTCGGAGGAGCAGCAGATAAGGGAGTGGAGGAGGAAGCACCCTTCTTCACCAGTTTGCGCTTCCGCTTGGGACCGCTCTGGACGGCATCAGTCTCACCCTGCTTCATAATGAGATGAGTCAACAGAGAAGCCTTCTTGGCTGCAAAGGTAAAAATAAGGTGGTTAGAAATATTACCCATACGACTAAATCTGCAGAAACAGAATCAATGAGCCGAACTCCGATGGCAATCAGATGCCGCTCCTGGAGCTTGTTGGCATCGATGGGTATGAAGTTGTCCCCCCAGCGGTAGAGCTGAACCATCTGGAGGGTGTTGAGGTCATCCTCTGAGTAATCTTGGAGCTTGGGGGCAGGGTCCGCCACAACCTCCCATCGAGGCCAGGGGACAGAGCTATGCTGGATAAAGAAGTAGTACTTCTTCCAGCCACTGTTGTCGGAGCCTGAGTCGCGGATCAGAATCTGATCCTTGTGAAACTTCCAAGTTTCGCTGTCCCAGCCGAAACGTGAGAGTTGCTCCTTTGTCCACTTGGGGAGTCGGGGAGAGAAGGAGCAGACACCGGATTTGTTGCACTTCATACCGTAAAAAGTGCGGAACAACAGAAGACTGTATGTCCACTGCTGGCGATGGAACAGGAGCTGGAAGGCATTCCACACGCGGATGGCGTGTGGAGAGAAAGTACAGGGGTGAGTTTTGTAAAAATTGCACATCTCCACCATGTTTCCACAGAAGGGGAACCGAATCCCCGCACTTATCTGTCCAGTGGAAACAAACACCTCTCCTGCCCGAGGAGGTGTCATAATGTGCTTCCTTCTACCAGCAGTTTGGGACTCATAAGGGATGCGAGGCTCCCAATCCGAGGTGATACACCCCTCTCTAAGGGCAGCCTCATACGAACCCTCGGATATTTCGTTGATAGCAAACTCAAAGGCGAAGGGAGCCCTAACCTCAGAATTAGCATCGTCTAGACGATTGTAGACAAGAAGAATTGAGAAAAAAGGAGTAAACAGTAATCAAATTGCGAAAACGTGGAAAAGAAGTCCTTACCAGACATGATCGGTGGTCAAAAAGTGAGGAAAAGGAAGATCGGAGAAGTCGAAGTGGCCTTGATCACTTGAAGCACCAGGAAAAGCTGGGAGAGAACTTCGGATGCAAGGGGGGCTGAAAGCGAGAGAGTGCAGAAGAAATGAATGGGACCAGGGTCTTTCCTTTTATAGGCCAAAGGACAACTGAAGGGACATAATCGTGACCGTTGAAGACGAAACGATTTGATCACGACCGTTGAACTAAGGAGACGGTACGGAGGAGACAGCTGGATGGGCTGGATCTGCACCGTTGAAGAGGAAACGACACGATCTTAATCGACGAGATTATAGGCACGGAGGAGACGGGTGTGATGTCACGGTTACTTTTTCAGAAAACAGCAGTCACGCTGATTTAAACGCCGTTTCTCTATCCTCAGGCATTTAATGCTGCAGTAACCGAGGAGCCTTCTCGGATTTGGCAACTGCTCATGGGGCCTGGTGGGCCCAAAACAATCATAAGAAAGAGACTCTGACATGTAACGATCACACGCAAAGATCAAAACTTCCGACGGTGGTATCGGAAGGTATGAAGACAAAAGCCTCTAACTGAGGCATCAAGATTGCAAAGGTCCAAGCCTCCGACGGTGGTATCGGAGGGCATGAGAACGAAAACCTTCGACAAAAGAGGTCAGAAGATTTGGACTGGAAGACATGGCGAACTAAAAGTCCCCCATGTCTTGGGGGCAAATGATGGGTTCAGATGTAATCGTTAGCCCCGTTAACAGCCAATGGACGGCGGATAGGTCCAGTGGGCCTCGTGAAAAGCCTGTAAGGCCCAGAGGCCCAGTATTAAGGGTCCCGACGACAGCGGCCCCGACACACGAGCTAAACGCTCCCGACAAGAAGCCTCGGAGTAGGCCCCGATATGCCTTAGTAAAGGCCCCGATAATAAAGCCCCGCAGAGGCTGGACCCGTCCCGTAGAGACTGAAGGTCCTGGGTGGTGATCTAGAATGAGACAACTCTGGAGTCCCCGACGGGAGTCGAGACTTGTAATCAGAGGATAAAACCGAGAAACCCGCCTACTAGATGAGAGTAGTGGGAAGACGGTTGAGATATAGATAATCTCCCCCGAGATACGCAGGGCGTGCCCGAGATACGCGGAGGTACGGGTAAGATACGCGGAGCGTGGGGCGAGAAATACGGAATCGTGGGTACAACTGCCAAGCGCAGTAACAGGTAACTGAGTAACTCCTCCTTCTATATAAAGGAGGAGGTTACCTCAGAAAGACCATCTACACATATACGAACTTATACTCTTGCTTACCATCCATTGATTACCGTACTCATTTAAGCATCGGAGAGGGATTCTGGGTCACCACCCAGGTCATCCCCTTTTGCAGGACCACGCGGAGTCCAGGAGTCCAAGCATTCAGTCAAGGACGTAACGGAGCTTCGCCCGTGATCCAACAGGGATGGCCCTTGATTCCACTCCGAAACTTAAGTCAGTAATGGATATCGAGAGAATAATATAGAGTAATTGATAGATCTTAGAACTAAAATAATGAAAGTGAGCCCCTATTTATAGGGAGATCTTTACCGACTTTTTCAAGGAGGCGGCTACTATGCCTTGATTGGCTGTTTAATGGCGGTGGCTGCCTTTACTTGATTGGTTGAGAAAGACGGTGCGAAAATCAGTAGGTGACCAGCAGGTCACTAGCTGGTGCCACTTTCTTCAGAGGAAGGTTTTCGTGGTATAGAGGACGGCGAGCAGGTCGCCAGCTGGTGCCACTTTCTTCGGAGGAAGGTGTTCATGGTATAGAGGGTGGCGAGCAGGTCGCCAGCTGGTGCCCCTTCCTTCGGAAGAAGGTCTTCTCAGAGGCGGCGAGCAGGTCTCCACCTGTCCTTTCTTAAGAGGGAAGGTTTCCTCCAAGTATCTGATAGCCGACTCGACTTAACTCGTATTTTAGTAAGGAAGCTTTAATCCTCAACTTAACTTATACTTCAACAAAGGGGAGCCTTGAATGAGTTTCTCGCCTTGTCCTTTGTTGTCTGGTGGGTTGACTTCTGTTTGTAGGGTAGTCGACCATTCATCTTTGTCTCCTTATTCCGTACTTGAATGGTTGATCATACGTTCTTTTGAGAACTCGACATTTACTCTGTCAACTCGTACTAGGCTGCCTCAAATCATATCCAACATCCTCTTTCTCAACAGAGGGACATCATTGGTACTGGGAGAGACAGCTGTACTAGGTTTTCTTCTCTCAAAACTCGGCAGTTTTCTCAATGTAGTCGATGAAACGAGAGATTGTGTCTTTGACATTGCATCCTTGATGGATGAACTTTTCATGAAAGTCTCCTTCAAGGTATTATCTTTGAATTGATTCTGAATTTAGATTATTGCTTCACTTTGCAGTCTTCACAAAGTTAATCACCTTCCGGAACTTTGTCCATTGATACCCGCATGCAGTAGCTGATAAAAGAAACCAATTAAACTGTCAGTTGAAGAACATAACCCACCTTTTAAAGAAAACAACTTTGGAGAAACATAAAATAAATAAAGCAGGAATTGTTGAAGGAATTACATATGTTCTGCCCCATCACTGCATTTGCTGCAAATGGCAAGCATGTACTCTCGACCTAAATCTCCACATATGTCACATACTCTAACCTGTGTAAAAATAAATCCAAAATTTTATTACATCATATAAATTTTAGTATCATTATTTTTTATCAGTAAAAGAAATGTAATTATAAACTTAATCAAAATGTACCAAGAAGGTGTGATGTGTCAAAATAGGATGTACATATTAAGAAAGCTGAGCATCAGTCTAATCCTAGGTATTTACAAAAATAAAACAGAATCTTAACTTAGAACTCCAATATTAAGTAGTGACACTGACAATAACACAAGCAATTAAGTTCACTGAAATTAGATTCAATATATACCGGCCAGTAGCACCCAAGTGCAATATCAGCTACATAAACAAATTAGAACGACTCCAGCAGTTACAGGTGTTAGCATGAGTCATGTAGATTGGATGCGGTATGCAGTAAAAATTTCATAACTAGACCATTCACTGAAAACTTGTGAGTCTAGACCTCTTAACTCAACTAACATTCATTTCGTGTTATTTGCGGAATTAAAATGCATGATGACTCTTTAACAAAATGTAGGGTTTTTAGGTTATTTCTAAAATAAAGCAAATGGTAAGTAGGGAAATCTCATATTTCATCTTCAATGGTAGCTGATGCTACTTTAGTATCAGCAAGCTGAGATGGCAAAGGAGGTGCACAGAGTTTCTTGCTGTGTTCCTTCATCTCCAAGTCTTTAGCGTCTTCAATATCTATTAATGATTGAATCTCCTGAAACATATATAATGTGTCAAAATTTCACAATTCTCCAATACATAGCTAAGGAAGTCACAACTTGTGATTACACACCTTAGGCGACCTATCATTTAATAACGGACTTACCGAATAATTGGATTTATCCACGAGCTTATCGACCATCTTATCCATCAAAGGAGTCTTATCTGCTAAAGTCGCGCCATTCGAACACACCTTGGATGACCTATGTTAAGTCGTGTGTATCGGGTCGGCGGGTTTCCAATCGATCAACACTTCTTACGGATAGGTGGTAGTCTTCATTAATCCGTCTGCTCAAAGATGAGATCCGTCTCCTTAGGTTGTCCCGTCCTTCCCTTCCTTGCTATCCTGCAAAAAAGGGGCGATACCGAGCACAGGGAGGGGAGTGGTGCTCGGTAAGCCCTCTCCGATGCCTAAGTAAGTTCGGTGTTCTAGAGAGAGAAAATCTTAGAGAGAAGGCAGAGCTAAAACGAGTAAAGATATAACATGATCGAAATGAATTGAACTTGAGCAGTATATATAGGTTTCGGAGGGATTAAGGTGGCTTAATGATACCGTTAATCCCTAAACGCACTTAATTACCTCATAATGATTGGGTCAAGCCCTTAATGGCACGGAGAGGTTGGTGAAAATGGCTAAGTGTTAGACAGATAGAATGATGTCGGGACGCCTCGAGAGACGATCCTCAAGGGAAGGTTCGGGACGCCGCACACACCCCGGGGAGGGGGAGTGTGGTCTGGGCAGGGTCTCGGGACTTTCAGGGTCGGATGGAAAATCTGACCCCTAGGGTCCTGGGATCGGTCTAGCCGGACCAGCCTCTCCTAGGAGAGGTCAGTCATGCTGAACCGATCTCCCCTAGGGGAGATCGGGCCTGCCGGACCGATCTCACCTAAGTGAGGTCGGGCCTGCCGGACCGATCTCACCTAAGTGAGGTCGGGCCAGCGGACCGGTCCGGGCGAGTAATTTTTGCTTGCCCGGACCGTTCGCGCTGCGGGTAAAGTGTTCGGGTTCAAGTTTCGAATTATAACCGTGAGTGGGGTGGCCAAAATAAGACAATCCGAATGGAAACGGGTTCAAATTGGGCGTATATCCATCACATGCCCCCAAGTCAACCAATGGCTTAACCCTTGATTGACTCTATTTTATGATGGGATGACACACACAATTTGAAACCGCGTTTTTACCTCTTGACGAATCCCTCGCTTGTCCGTAGGCGCATTTTCCGTGCCTTGCCCGCAGTTTCTCAAAATAGAGGAAACATAAACGTTAGAGTAAACGTGCACGTGCCTAGACACGTGTCCGTGAAATGTGGATATAAAAATATACACACGCATGGGGATCTAATGTGATCATGAATATGAACTATTGTAATCTAATTCCATGTTATCGTAGTCAATACGTGCACATGCGGGGTGAATCCTGTCTGTGGAAAAAATACCTATACCGGGTCCAAAAAATTTCTAAGTATGGGAATATGAGATATATGCCTATATGGTGCTAACTTGAGTAGAGATGTGCTCAACTATAGTTAAGGGGGGGAGGGGGGGGGGGGGGGGGGGGGGAGATAAAGATAATAGTTTTCTATCTAACCCTTAGATCTCTTTTAATTCAAATTGATGGTGGTGATTATGTGTCCTTCAAAACCTACACACCTTTATTTATAAGATAAGAGAAGAGAATTACCTCAATTAGAGCCACCATCATCTTCTCTCCAATTTCCCATTCATGGAGGTCAAGAAAATTCCAAGCCCTAAAATTAGGGGGTGGCCGGCCAAAATTCACACGGCGGGGGCGAGCTTCCGGCACGGCGGAGGTGGCTCGGCGCAGGCGGGCGACCAGCGCGGCGGAGACGGGAGAGAGCAGGACCCCTATGACGGGTGGTGTGGCCTCTAGGCGACGAGACTGGGCGGAGGAGCTGCGGCCAGCAACGTGGGCGACGACCAGCGGCATCGTCTTCGCGGTGGGGCTCCGACGGGATCGAGCGGCGAGGCAGGGTTCTCCGGCGCGGACAATCTTCGGCGGAGGACGAATGAGGTTTTTCCGGCGACGACGACACCTTTGCCACAGCGGGATTCCAATTTTGAACCGAGTGTTCGAATTGGTTCAGGATTTCCTAAGGTCCGATTTTTTCCTTTCCATGAACATATCAAATGCTCGTATTTAGATTGCCTATGCTTGACTTGTGGTAACTTCCCGAATGCTTGTGTTGTGATTGTCGTGTTGATTGGATAGTCGTCATTTTCTTGGGAAATGGTTTTTGCCCGTACGTAGCTGTTGTTGTTGTTGGATGTCGTAGAACCTCGATTGTTACTCGTTGATCGTTATGTGGTATAATTTGTTGACATGTCGATGCCGAGCTATCTCCGGGCTTACCCGGGAAATCACTTCGTTTTGTTTTGATATTTGGCTTGATATGTCAGGTGTTATACTCGTCGTGGTAGTGATCATTCAACGGGTTTTTCGTGTCGTATTCGATAGATTTTGTCATTTCTTTTTATGGTTTAGCCCAGAGGTGAGCAAATTACCCAGTTGGAATCGGAACCGGTCCGGAACCGGTCATTTGGTAGGTTCCGGGTAGATATAAATGGTTCTGGTACGGTTCTGGGATTAAATTTCAAGAACCGGTATTTTCGGTTCCGGTTCCGGGATAAGTTTTCGGGTACCCAAATACCCGGAACCGGAACCGTTATATATATATAAATTAAAAAAACACTAAACATTTAACAAATTTAAAATTGGTTTGTGGAAAATGTTATAATTATTTTTATGATTCACTTGGTATAACATAAATTTCAGTTTCAATTGGCTACCGAGAACCCGGTTCCAACTGGGTATCCAGAACCCGGTTCCAACTAGTACCTAAAATTATATTATTTAGTTTGAAAATTTGTAACCGGTTCCTTAACGGGTACCCGGAACCGAATGGCTCTTAACGGTTCTGGTACGGTTCCGGTTCCTAAATGTTCTGGTACGATTCTGGGTAATAAAGTTAAGAACCGTTTAGTATTGGTCTGGTTCTAGGATACCCTAAAATTACTGGGTACCCGGAACCGCTCACTCCTAGTTTTCCTAGTTTAGCGTGACAATTGAGAGCTAGATTATCGTAATCCTTGTGAAAACAATCATATAACACTATCTCCACGTGTCAACTCCCTACTGGTCGTGTAGATATTCAGAACGAGGAATCTATCTTTCCCTCCCTCCTCACGATAAAGTGATCCATTTTCCATAAATAAAACTTTTTAAAACGAAAATACGCTCTGAATCGAACTCCGATCAATAAAGCCTGGGCCCCACAAACAGCCCAATCAAACCTCTCCAGCCGTCAGATCTGTCCATCACTAAATCCAACGGCTGCAGCCACCGTCGCTCTCCCTCTCAATTTTTTTGCACAAACGGTCAAACAAGGCGTCAGACCAGACCACTACGTTGCTTCAGCTTCCATCTCTCACCACACCAATGCAATTTTCCGACACGGAGCCCCGGAAATTCGGGTCGGGTTGAACGAGGCGGAGTTAACATTGCATGGAGCTGCCGTTGATGACATCCACGGCGTCGTTGGCCTCAACGACGGCCGCGCGCTACAGTGGCTTCAATTTCCGTCACCAGGCGGCCAGGTCTAGGAGCCTACGTGAGCTCCGGACTCCGACATGTTGCATCAAATCTTCGGTGGAGAGAAGGGGAGAAGGAATCGACGGAAGCAGAAAGATTGAGGGTGGAGGACCCGCGGCAGGGTTCAGCGGCGGCGCCATGGAGGTGACCACATTCGATCGGAGCTTCACAGAGGCGGAGTTCCCTGTCTGGGAGAAGATTGGCGCCGTCGTGAGGCTCAGTTATGGAATCGGTAGGTTCATGGAGCTGGGTCAACCATTTAAAGCATTGTAATCCGACCAAAAATCGGACCTTTATTGATTTAGGTCTTGTTTGTACTTTTTAAGGAAAGTTATTGGCTGAGAAATTGAATGTGGATAATGAACAGGAATCTATGGGGCCATGGCATTGGCAGGAAGATTTATATGCAGCCTTACTGGAGTAGACAGCATGGGAGGGTTCTCTCCTTCATTGGATGCCATTGTTCAAGGCCTAGGATATGCTGCCCCTCCAATTATGGCTCTTCTGTTTATACTAGATGTGTGTATTGTCCACAACAGAATACTAGACCTGTTCTTTTTTTGTCTCTCTGATGAAGATTCGTCTTTATAGGATGAAGTTGTGAAGGTATCGCCTCATGCTCGGGCCATCAGGGATGTCGAGGATGAGGAGCTATGGAGCTTCTTCTATGGCATGTCTCCTTGGCAGGTTAGTTGGTTTTTTCTACTAGAAAACATTTGATGAGGTTGTTTAGTACTCTATATATGACTATTCATATGATGTTTTTGTAGTTCATATTGATTGTTGCAGCCAGTTCTGTTGGGGAAGAGCTCTTTTACAGGGTTGCCATTCAGGTATAGTAATTTGAGGACTATATCGGTGTGAGTACAGTCACTCGGTTTTGGGGTATTACATTTTCTGACAAGATCATGCTAGATTTACTTTAGTTTGAACCACGACTCACTGGTTTGGTTTTGGTTAATTTTTGAAGGGGGCACTAGCCAATATCTTCCTCAGAGGGACCGACTTCTTCTCTGATGCTCGAGGAATCGTGTCTCTGGTAAATCCCTTAAGTCTCACAATCATGATCCAATAATGGAACAGTACAATTATGTCATCCTATGTTTTTAGCCATGTCGGGCTCCCTAACTGATTTCTCATGTAATAAATAATACACAGACAGGTATGCTACCTCCATTCGTGCCATTCGCCCAAGCCTTTGCAGCGGTGCTAACCGCGGCTCTTACTGGCTCCCTCTACTATATCGCCGCCTCGCCAAAAGGTTAGCCTTCTATTCAATGTAAAAGAGATTGCTTGACTTCCAAGTTATGATCATTATTCTTAACCTTGTATCTATTTTGTATAGATCCTACCTATGTGGTCGCACCAGTTTTACAATCCCGAACCCGTCGTGATGATTTGAGAAAGCTCTTTGCGGGTCAGTCTCTACCTTACATATAACTTGAGGGGGGTTTGGTCCTTCATAAAGTAAGAAAATTCTCATGTCTCTCACTTGTAATTCTCCAACAGCATGGTATGACAGGAGACAAATGAAGAAGATATACTCTCCTCTGCTAGAAGGTCTTTTGGCTCTCTACCTAGGGTTTGAATGGATACAGGTAAAGTAAAAAACAAATCTTTAAAGGCTTTACCGACTCGGATTCTAAACCCAATGTTCTTATGGCTGTACTATGTTGTCTTTACAGACGGACAACATTCTAGCACCGATCATCACACACGGCATATACTCCGCGGTGATACTGGGACACGGTTTAATGAAGATACATGATCAGAGGAGAAGACTACGCCAAAGAATACAACTTCTCAAATCCGAAGGGAAGAACCCGAGAAATAAGACGGGGTTGTGAAATTCAGCTATGGATTCAGGATATTTGTATAGTATATGTAGAGATTGATGTTGTGACAATATATAATAATAAATATATACATAGGACAGTTAGAAGGCAAACATAGTGTATGCTTAGTGTTGTATACCAACAATATAATTTGGGGCTTACTTTAGTAAAGTTTCACTTATGGTGTAGTTTCTGTCAGTTGTACTCTGTATTTTATAGTAAAATAAAATATGCTTGTATATTGGTAACCCATTTATGCTCTTTTTAAGGTGAAACCGTATCAGAAGTCATAAGTATGTCATTTAGCCCATGGCTAGGTCCGGCTAGGTCAATTTGTGGAAATGGTTTGATTTTGAAGTTTTAGGACTAAATTGAACAAAATAAAAGTTAGGGATGTATTAGATGGACTAAATTGTAACAAAATTGAAAGTTTTGGGCTGGTCACGTGCATGACACATGCCATTTAACGACTGTTTTTTACAGAACCCTAACGGAGGTACCAAAACAGTAAGGTTTGGAAACATATGGTACCAATTCGGTACGAAAAAATACTAGTGGTATGAACAGTGTAATTTTTGCAAACATGTGGTACCAAAAGGACCTTTAACCCTTTAAAATAACACTGCTTAACATACACATGTCACTTAAGGTTCAGCCATGTTGATTATATTTTTTGTTGCCTTGTTGACCATAATGAAGACACATTCTGCAAATAATAATACAAACTTAAAAAAATGTCTATCTAAATCTAGTAAAAGTATATAGTTAGAGAGCAAATTGTATTAAATAGAGTTATTTTCATACGAAGACAATGGAGATACTTGACATTGAAACTATAATGAGATCATCCTTAGCACTTTCCAGAAAAGTTAATAAAATCTTAATTCTTTTGTGGTTTTCAGCCAAGTTCCGAGTAGTGCAAATTATACTAAAATTCTTAAAACACAACTAAGATCAATTTAATTGGCTACGTATAAATATGCTATCCATATACTTGATGACATCATTTTATCTACAACATCATATGCATAAATAAACAAATGACATAAGTCAAAATTTAACAAAATCTCAAAATATTTAATCAAATATCTAAAAAGAAGCAAAACCACGATGATTAAATATATTCTTTAATTTCATGGTCATCCTCTCTTTTTTTATTTTTTTTTAAAACTACGGTTGGCAATTCGTGCGGTTCGTGTGTGCTCGTATCGTGCTAGCTTCGTGTCGTGTTTTGGGGGTCAGCCCAAATCCGGACCAACACGGCCCAACAGGAAAAATCAACATAAAAAAATCTTGAATAAATTGAATAAAAAATCAAATATAAAAATTTTTAAACTAAAATTTTAAAATTATCGTGCTATATCGTGCTATCTTGTCGTGCCGTGTCATCAATATCAAACCCAAACCCGTAATTTTCGTGTCGTGTTCGTGTCGGCCCATCGTGTCGGGCCCAAATTGCCAGCCCTATTTAAAACATTCATTGTTTAAGAAAATGAGAAGCATGAAAAAAATAGAGAAGAATTACTACTTTAAGAGACAGTAATAATTGCTCGAAAAGAAATTCAAGCCTAGTTCTATACATATTGAATAACAGTTATATATTTGAAAAAATTCTGCATGTAACTAAAATTTCACAATAAAATCTTAGAATATCCTATCATCATTTATTTTTTTGTTGCCAATGTCATAATTAATTTTCTACCTCAGCACCTCACGGCATAATTAAGTCTAGATTTCTAAAGCTTATATTTGTGGAAAAGTGATAAATAAAAAGCTCTTAAATAAGACACTTAATTAATTATTTCTTAAGACAGTTATATATGTGCTTTTACATGAGGGTCATTTTTTTTTTATAAGCTAATAACTTACACGAGGACACATGGAATGAAGATCTTCTTAAAGGGGTCACTAACTCATTGATCCGAAGATTTTGTCCGGTTTGCTCTCAAACAACTACATCTGCAAAGTTTGCATCACATCCAACCCTATTGTGCATATATCACAAAAACAAAATGAAAAAAAAAAAAAAAAAAACTTAAAAAAGGCAAAATCGCTAATTAATGAGACTTACCTCTGGAATGATCCTATTAGTGGATAAACCGATAGATTGAAGTACGTCAAGCCTCAATGCAGTCTGTAGTGGCGGACGATAGTAAAAACCTTAAAATGTACCAACTAAGATAGACACAAAAACAACAATGAAATCAATGTGTATTAATGACCTTTACATCATAAGTTATTATCAAAAAGTCTTGATTGGTTATATAAAAAAAGTATTGATTGGTTATATTCTATATTTCTAATAAATACTGATTCACTTTAATGGAGCAAGGTACCAAACCCTGCTCTTTCCCATTCAACTTCTCTCATAAAAATGATATTGTTATGTATTTATCAACGTCTTATCCATAATAGAATCAAACACCTTGGTTTTCATCAATGTTGATAGTTATATTTCCAATTTATCAAAATGAGAGGTTTAGGTTTTCAAGAAGGTCCGTTTCAAGTTCGGAGACTTTCAACTTAACGTCGAGGCGTGAATAATAGAAGTGTCGCAGGATGTTTGCTTAAATGTACGTGTACTTGTGGGCATAATTATCTCTTAAAAAGAATCATGTCAAAAAAAGTTTACTCGAATACTTACATGTTGGTTATGGCATGATAATAACGTGTTTGAAGGGCTTCTAATGTGGTGTCCGCCTGCCCCTTCTTCATCCAATAACATGCCCCTTGTCAACAGGAGAAAAATTAGTTAGACATTAGTTAAAAAGAGAACGCAATGGTAAGAGTTTAACAAATTAAGGAGTATTTATATAACATAGTAGATTTATTTTAATCGTAGTTTTTATATTACTATATTATACAAAATGTTAGTTTTAATTTAGCTAATTAATATTATATATATAATATAATATAGGGTTTAGTTTAGATTTGGCCGTGATATGGTATATATATATAATATGACTATAACGTAATATATGTTTTATCATTTATTATTATATTTCTTTATATAACATATATAATATGTTGGATCACAATTGGAACTCCGGTACGGTCTTGATGACGGAAATCCAAGGTCCTTCGCTCCACGTAATCCTGCAAGAGGGGAATAGACCGGGCAGTGACTCAGAATCCCTCTCCGATGCTTAAATGAGAATCTCGTGGCAGGCAAAAGCAAGCAATAGTATGAGTATGTAATCCCGTATATGATCTGAGTTAACTTCCTCCTTTATATAGGAGAGGAGTTACCCCAGTTACCTGGTGAACTGCCGGGGCAGTTAGCCCACGCTCCGCGTATCTCGGCCATGCTCCGCGTATCTCGGCCACACTCCGCGTATCTCAGCCCGTTCCGCTTATCTCGGGCCACTCCCCCACTACTTTGATAGTGGGCATGTTTCTCGGCCTCAACCTCTGATAGCAAGTCCCCGACTAATATCGGGGACTCCAGAGTTATCTCATTGTGTCACCGCTCGGGGCCCCTCGTCATCGTGACAGGGCCAACATCCTCAGGGATTCATCATCGGGGCCTACTTAAAGGCATCTCATCGGGGCCTACTCAAAGGCATCTCATCGGGAGCGTCCAACTCGCCTATCGGGACCGACCTTGTCGGGACCTTTCACCATCGGGACTCCTCCTGTCGGGACCCTTCGCATTGGTCTTCTTGACCTCTTCTAGGGCCCAGTGGGCCTATTCACCGTTTACTCGTCGTTAAAGGGCATAACGGCCATAGCGAAACCCATCATTTGCCCCCAAGACATGAGGGACTTACTGTTCGTCGTGTCTTTTAATTCCCGACCTCCCGACATCGGAATCGGGGATCTTTTCCTTGACAAAGTTTATTGACACGGATCTTCTTGTCCACGGTTCCTCGACACCTCGAGGATAGTCACCAAACCCGAGAAGACTCCTCGGTTACTCGGCCATTAAATGCAGCAGGTGACGAAGCGACGGTTTTGGGCACCCGTGCCTGATTTTTCGCGCCTGCTTTTTCTGAAAAAGAACTTTTCAGGCCATTTCATCATTACGCCTCTTTCCATTCTGTTCCTTTTATTTCAACGGCTCGGATTGAAACGTTTCAACTTTGACGACCCAGATTAGAACGTCCTTTCACTTATCCCTTCTCCTATAAAACCCTAACCCTGGGCACTGTTCTTCTTTCTCTTTCACCGTTTCACTCTCCGCGATTTCAAAAGCTCTGCAACTTTGAGAACTCAAACTCTTCCTTGGCTTCCCATTCTCCGATCAACTTTCCGGCGATCGTCAAGATCATCCTTTCCACTTCAATTCATTATGTCTGGTAAGACTCCCTTCTTTGATGTTAGCATAGCTTTTCCCTTGTCTTTGATCAGTTTGCTTGTGTTTTTCCGAAATCCCACTACGCCTTTTCTTGCCATGGCTAATTTTCAGACAGCGGATCCAGTTCTGAGGGGAGAAAACCCTTCAACTTCGATTATGCTCCCAATGAAATCTCGGTGACTGCCTATGATGCAGCTCTCCGAGAAGGATGCATTACCCAAACCTGGGAGCCTCGTCTTCCTTACTCTCGCCACCGTGCCTCGGGTGACCCTGTGGTTACTCGTCCCGAGGAAGGGGAGATATTTGTCTCCACCGGACAAATATCGGCAGGGATTCGATTCCCCTTTTGCGGGAATCTGGTTGAGATTTGCGCCCATTACAAGACGCATCCAACTACCTTCTCTCCACACGCCATCCGCGTGTGGAATGCTTTCCAAGTCCTCTACTTCCGACAGAAATGGGTCTACAGTCTCCAACTCTTCCGAACTTTCTACGGGATGAAGTGCAACGAGGCTGGGGTTTGCGCCTTCTACCCTCGGATGCCCAAGTGGAATAAGCAGCAGCTTGCCCGGTGCAGTTGGACCAACGACACCTGGAAGGTTGTCAAGGGTCGGGGGCTCCTCATCGATACAGGGTCCGATAATAGCAGGTGGAAGAGGAGCTACTTCTTCGTCAAGAACAGTTCTATCCCATGGCCCCGATGGGAGGTGGAAGCGGACTCTCCTCCCGCTTATCACTCTTACTCTGATGAAGATTTCCAAATCCTTCACTGCATCCAGCTTTACCGTTGGGGGGAGTCTTACACTCTCCTCGATGCTAACTCCCTAAGGGAGCGGGACCTGGTGAATGCCGGGATCCGTCTCCTCGACATAATCTCTGGGGGTCAACTCTTCGACGGCCCCTCCAATATGGTTCCCTGGGTAATATTTCTGATCACGTCTCTGTTTTCCATTGTTTGCAGCTAAGAAGGTATCAGTGCTGACCATGTTTGCAGCTAAGAAGGTATCAGTGCTGACCAATCTCCTCCTTAAGCAGGGAGAGACCGACGTTGTCCAACGCCCCGCGCGGAAGAGGAAGTCGGCAAAGAAGGCTGATGCTTCGTCGGGATCTACCTCCGCGGAGAGGACTAAGCGGAGCCGCGTAGAGGAGGTGGACAGACTCTTCAATGTCCAAAGTGCTGAAGAAGGTAAACAACTCCGCCTAGCTATTAAATCATATAGGAAGCAAGTTCCTAAGGAGTTGATCCCCTCCACCAAGGAGGCCCGAGTCGAGGAGATTAAACGCATCCTCCGAGGGGAAACTCCCCGCGTCCTCAAAGCGGGTTACTACAACTACCACGGGAAAGACCAATACGTTTCTCGGCGCATCATTTGGTGTAAGGACTCTGACCAACTTCCTGACTATCGTTCTGAAGCATCTCGTCCTCTAGGTGCAAGTCACTCGGGAGCTCAGTCGGGGGCTGAAGTTTCAGCAGGGGCACCACTTTCCGGTGCTCAAGTTGGAGAGGGTCTCCCTCAACTTCCTGCCCCGATGGGATCGGGGGCTGGAGAAACCCCGACTGGCGATCAGTTTCGTCGGGTGGAAGATCTGGACTCCTCCGAGGAGACAGACGAGGGCCTCGCCTTGATCCGTCGTCGGGGGACGAGGCAGTCCCCCCTGAAACCAACCTCCAGGGGGCCGCCCCCCTCACCTCCTTCGCAGCAGCAGCAACCGTCGCCCATCCACAGCTTGACTCCCTCCGGGTCCCAGGGCGACTCGGAGATGCGCACCTCCACGACTCCAGTCGGTCCTCCTCCTCTCCTCTTGGACGGGAGCTTCTACAAGGCCAACGACCCCAACCAAAAGGCGGCTCCTTGGACCCCGATCCAAACGCTGCAAGGGGTCCAGCTTCGACAGGGTGATACATACCCGGAGCTGGGTCTGCATTTGCTGGCAGGCTCGGTTCTGCCGTCTCTGAAGCTTCCGATCTCCCTGGATCGGAAGGACATCCGCGCGGATATCCGTGGAATGGCTATTCATCGGGTGGAGGTAGGTTTCCCATTTTCTTTCTTTAATTGATAAGGTAATGTACTCATGTGTTAATCTTTTCCTCCTTCCTTCGCAGGAGATGGCGGACATAAACCGCTGCTTCGGGTACATCTTTGCCCTCGAGGAGGCTCTGGAGCAGGAGCGGGCCAGGGGGGCTCCCGCGGTTATAGCCAAGCTTGAGGAGGATCTCGCGGCCTCCGAGTCTTCGAGGGGAAAACTGGCCAAGGAACAGGCCTCCTCAACCGAAAGACTCGGGACCTCCAAAAGCAGGTTCATGACTTCGAGGGGCTGCTACAGCGGGAGCAGCAGGAGCGGAGAAAGGACGCGGAGGCTCGGGACAAACTTGTCCTCGAGAAGAAGGCTCTGGAGCAGGAAATTGCTGAGGTTCCTGCAAGCTGGTCGCGGCTGAGACCAAGGGCCGAGAAGATTATCGGGGCTCTGAGGACTTCCAAGCTGACGCGGTGAAATTCTGCACCGTGGAGGTGGAGAACACCTTCTTCAATGCGGTCGAGGAGCTCCATCTGGAGTATGGCGACGCCATCAACTTCGACAAGTCTGCGACTCTCGCTCCCTTTGCGAAGAGGTACTTCGCCCTCTCGGAGGAGAGTGATGAGGGGAACACTCCCGCGGGTGTTGAAGACATGGCGGAGCTTCCAAGTGTCGATCCTTCGACAGTTGACCCCCCGATAATCGACCCTCCAGCAGCTGAACCTGTGGAGCCTTCTGCCACAGATCTCGTGGATCCTGCTCCCGCTGATGCCGACAAGGACCAAGCTTAATGCTATATCTTTATAGTCCTTGTAATTTTCCTTTCCTTATCGGGAACCTCGCAGATTTTTATAATATCATATCTTTTTCAGTTCCGATTATCACTACACCACTTTAAGGTGATCGCGTCACTTAAGACATTTCAACACATCACTTAAGACGATTTAGTACACACCACCTAAGGCGATTTAATCGTGCCAACTAAGGCAATTCAATCTGCATCACCTAAGACGACTTAGCCACACTTAGAATAAATCTAAGAACCACGCACCACCCAAGGCGACTTTGCCACTTAAGGCCATTTATTTGCACCACTTAAGGCGACTTAACATCGTGCACCACTTAAGGCGATTTAATAATACTTAGAATAAATCTAAGAACAATCTGATCGGAAGCAACCTCTTTATTCATTGATGGCTCAAAATATGCTTACATCGAATCAAACGATAGATAACTTGCACCACTTAAGGCGACTTTACATCGGGCACCACTTAAGGCGACTTTACATCGGGCACCACTTAAGGCGACTTTACATCGGGCACCACTTAAGGCGACTTTACATCGGGCACCACTTAAGGCGACTTTTCATCAAACATGAAATTTCTTCAAGTGTTCGCCACTGAAAGAATGCTTCAATTCTCCGCCATCGAGGTCTTCCAACTTATACGCATTTGGAGCTGGCATCCCCACGACCTTATAAGGTCCTTCCCATTTTGGCGACATATTGTTGATCCGATCCAAAAGGGTGAACTCGTTCCGACGCCAAACCAGTTCTCCGACGAAGAACTGCCGGGACTTAACTCGCCGATTGTAATATCTGGCCGTCGCCAAACGCATTCGAGCTTGGACTTCATCGGCATTCCGCCTCTTTTCCTCAAGCAAGTCCAATTCCAGACGTCTCATTTCATCATTTGTCAAAGGCTCGTAGTACCTCATCCGATGGGACGCCACAACTATTTCCACGGGAGCAACGGCCTCCGTGCCATAAACAAGGCCAAACAGAGTCTCCCCAGTTGATCGTGTGGGTGTCGTTCTAACAGCCCAAAACACATTTTCCAGCTCGTTCAGCCATTTGCCCTTCAAGGCATAGACCCTTTTCTTAAGGCCATCCATCACAATTTTGTTGGCTGACTCCACCTGTCCATTAGTTTGAGCATGATGGACAGAGGCTGTCCGATGGTCGATATTCAATTCCTCCAGATACTCCTTCACTTGAGCTCCGTTAAATGGAGGACCATTATCGCTAATCAACACCTTAGGAATCCCGTATCTGGATATAATATGGGTTTGGAGAAACTTGACAATTTGGTTCCCCGTCGTCTTGGCCAATGCCTTAGCTTCTATCCATTTCGAAAAATAATCAATGGCCACAAGCAAATATTTACACTGACCTTGTGCCTGTGGGAGGGGTCCCACCAAGTCGATACCCCACTGCGCGAATGGCCAAGCACTCTTGATGGACGTCAGATTAGCAGCCGGAGCCACGATATTCGGAGCATACCTCTAGCACGCGTCACAAGATCTGACTAATAACGTCGCCTCTTTGCTCATCGAAGGCCAATAATAGCCCAGATTCAGCACTTTCCTCGCAATGGATCGTGCACCTTCGTGACAAGCCGCGACCCCTTCATGCACCTCCCTAAGGATCCGACTTGCGTCGGGCTCAGCCACACATTTCAAGTAAGGAGTCGAGAACCACCCCTTCTTGTATAGCTGATTATCCACCACCACGTAATTAACCGCGATCCGGCGTATCCTGTCAGCTACTATTTCATCATCGAGGACTACCCCCGTAGTCAGATACGCGACTATCGGGGTCATCCAAGTGGGCTCCTCCTCCGATCCTGCTTCAATGGCACACACCTCTGATGGATCGGTGGTCGACAAGATCACCTTCTCTAAGAAATGTACCTTCCGATTTTCCTCGAGGGGTGCCCCCAAGGCAAATTTTCTCAAGGCATCCGCTTCCGCGTTTTCCTCCCTCGGGATTGCCTCAATATCGAAACTTTTGAAACTCTACTTCAAGACTTGCACCTCGCGCAAGTACTTTCTCATCATCGGGCTCTTTGCCTCATATCGTCCTTGGACTTGATTCACATTCAAGCCAACATCACATTTCACCCTTAAGTGACCAACTCCGGTACCTTTGGCAATTTTGAGACCTGTGATAAGAGCCTCATACTCAGCTTCATTGTTCGTGGCCCTAAACGTTAAATCCAAAGCATATCGAAGGGACTCGCCTCCACCAGGTGGTATCAATACAAACCCTGCTCCTGATCCGTCTGAACTCGAAGAGCCATCAGTGTACATTTCCCAAGTATTTTCCTCATTTGGCTGTTCTGATTGCTCCGCCATTTCTGGTTGCTCTGTTATCGGAACCTCCATAGTTGCCCCCTCTACAGGGCCAGCTTCTTCCAGATCGGGGGCTGTAGACTCTGCTATGAAATCCGCCAACGCCTGGCCCTTAATAGCCGTTCTCGGAGCAAAGTGAATGCGGAACTCACTAAGCTCAACTGCCCTCTTCACTAATCTCCCCGACGCATCAGGTCGGTTCAAAAAATGCTTCAAAGGCTGATTCGTCAACACGGTAATCTCATGCGCATGGAAGTAAGGCCGCAACTTCCGAGCAGTAATGATCAACGCAAAAAGATACTTCTCAACGGCGGGATAATTCATTTCAGATTTGGCAAACGCCTTGCTTACATAATAAACGGGGACTTGATTACCCTCGACAATCTTCACTAACACAGAGCTAATAGCAAACTCAGAAACAGCCAAATATAGGTAGAGCGGCTCGCCTGGGATCGGTTTCGCCAATGGCGGGAGGATGCGAAGGTGCTGCTTGAGCGCCTGGAATGCCTCTTCACACTTGGCAGTCCACTCAAACTTCTTGTTGGCCCTCAGAACTTCAAAAAACGGCATGGATCGGTCACTCGCCTTAGATAGAAAGCGATTCATTGCAGCTAGTCGGCCATTCAGCACTTGCACCTCCCGATGATTTGTCGGAAACTGCATCTCCTCGATTGCCCTCAGCTTTTCGGGATTCACCTCAATTCCCCTTTGACTTACCATAAAGCCCAAAAATTTTCCCGAGTGCACCCTGAAGGCACACTTGGTTGGGTTCAAGCGAACCTGATAAAGCCTTATCCGTTCGAACGCCGTGGCTAGGTTGTGAACATGATCATCGGCCTGTCGGGACTTCACCAGCATATCGTCCACGTAAGCCTCCATAGTTTCCCCAGCATATCTCCGAACAGCTTGTTCACCATCCTTTGATAAGTTGCCCCGACATTAATCAATCCGAAGGGCATGACATCGTAGTGATAGATGTCACTATCAGCATAAAAAGCAGTGTGGGGGGGGGGGGGGGGCATCTTCCTTAGCCATTTTGATCTGATTATAGCCCGAGTAAGCATCCATGAAGCTCAACAATTCATGTCCCGACGTAGCATCCACCAACTGGTCGATTCTCGGAAGCGGGTAACAATCCTTCGGGCAAGCCTTATTCAAGTCACGGAAATCAACACACATCCGCCATTTCCCATTGCTCTTCTTCACCAGAACCAGGTTGGCGACCCAAGTCCGGAATCGGAGCTCCTTGATAAATCCAGCATCGAGCAACCTGCCCACCTCCTGCTGGATCGTGATCCTCTTGTCTGCGCCCATCGGACGCCTTCTCTGCGCGATAGGCTTGATCACGGGATCAATCTTCAACTCATGCTCAATCACATCGGGGCTGATTCCTGGCATATCACTCGGGGACCAGGCAAACAGCTCCTTGAACTCCTTTAGCAGCTCAATCAATTCTCGGGCCCTCTCGTTAGACAGAGCGGACCCGATTTTCACCTTCCTCTGAGGTCCGTCAATCTCGACCTCCTTCAAATGATCCATAGGGGCGGGACGCCCAAACTCCTCTATGGGATCAGCATCGGTCTGAAGGATAGTCATAGCCTCCCGTCTTCTCCTTCGGGTGGTATTGACATAACACTTCCTGGAAGCCACCTGGTCACCCTTGACCTCCCCAACTCCGTGGTCAGTCGGGAACTTCATCTTCTGGTGAACAGTCGAGGCAACTGCCATCAGGGGGTTGATGGTAGTTCTCCCGATAATTGCATTATAAGCCCCCGCGGACTCAACCACCACGAACTCCACATTCCTCCTCTCCGCTTTCCACCCACTACCGAACTCCACTGGTAAGGTGATCATTCCCAGCGGATAGGAGGTAAAACCAGAGAATCCAACCATCGGGAAGTTCACCAGCTTCAGGTCCTTCTTCGTTTTCCCCATGGCCTCCAGTGCATCCATAAACAAAATATCGGAGGAGCTCCCTCCGTCGATCAAAATTCGTTTCATCTCGTACCCATCCACGTCCAGGGTCACGACCAAAGGATCATCGTGTGGACTCTCCACACCTACCAGGTCCTCCGCTGAAAAGGAAATCACCATCTCTTCCTTCGCGGTCCAGGATCGGGACCTCTTGTCCAGCACTACAGCAGCGGAAATTCTAGAGGCATAGACCTCCCGAGAGGCTGTAGTATCGCCTCCTGCGGCCAACCCTCCATGAATCACATTAATGGTGCCCCGCTTCTCCTTACGGGCACCAGAAGACTCTGACTTCTTCTTCTTTGGGGACCGATCGCGGGATCGGGGACGGGACCGCAATCGAGATCGTGAGCGGGAACGACACCGCCTTTCAGCCACAAACTCCTTAAGCTTCCCCTTCTGGATCAGCTTTTCAATCTCCTTCTTCAACTCCCGACAATGGTTAGTGTCGTGACCGCTGGCTCGGTGGAACCGACAGTAACGATCGGTGCGGGATCCCAAAAATTCTCCTTCCTTCTTCGGGGGGTACCTGGAGATACCCTGTCGATCCATTACCGCCAACACAGAGGCCATAGAACTGTTGAGAGGAATGTGATGATCCTCCCGCTTGTCCTTCCTCGGGGGACGCCTGTCCTCCCTTCGATCAGAACGACCTCGACTGCCCTCGGATCTATCCTTCCCCTTATGGTCGTCCAATGGCTTGAACGACTGCTTCCCCTTATTTGACTTCGGAGGATCAAGCTCTCCGGCAGCTATTTTCGACTCCTGCACGTCGATTTGCTGCTTCACTCTCTTCTGCAGTGCCTCCATGTTCCACACAGCCTTCTCAGCCACGCTATGCATCAGGTTGGAACCATAGGGGGCTGTCAGGTTCCGAAGGAAGGTGCGAATAGTCTCTCCCTCCGATATCTCCTCATCGATCTCAGCCACACTAGCAGTGTACCGCTGGTAATAATCTGCCAACGATTCGTCAGGCCTCTGCACCACCTGGGCCAGGGATCTCACGCTTTTCAGGAGACGGCGACGACCCTGGTACTGCTGAATAAAACGGTCGTGCATATCGGCCCAGTTGGAGATGCATCCTGGGGGCAGGCTGAAAAACCACGTCAGGGGCCCTCTCCCCGAGCGTACCTAAGAACAACACACACACAATATCGTCATTCGGGGCCCTGCCCAAACAGGCTATGAGATGCTTCTGGACATGGCGGACTGGATCCCCCTCGCCATCATACTCCTTAATCGTGGGGATACCCAGCCCTGGCGGGGCGAGGGTGTCTATCAGTCGGGGAACAAAGGGAAGGGTGGATCGATCTCTCAGTTCCGACATCATCTGGTTCTGGTCCCCCATGCAGATGTTCACGATCTTCACCACCTGGTCGGGGGTGATGGGACCATTAAGGGGAATGGTCCTATGCTGCACCGGTCCAGGCCCATCAATCACAAATCGCTCCAACTGAGCGGGCTCCTTGCCCTTGTCCTGGTTTCTGGGTTGGGCCTCCTGTGTACTCTGAACCTCCCTCGGCGGAGGCACCTCCTCCTGCCTCTTGGCAGCCTCTCTCCGCTCTAGGAGAGCCTCCATGGCCTCCAAGAACATCGGCGTAGCATCCGCCACAGCCTTCGCCAGGTCCGCATTTGGAGGAGCATTCTCCTCCCTATTTTCTTGGTGTCGCGCAGTTTCCTCAGGAACTTCGTGGTGCCCCCCTGTTCGAGAAACCTCAGCAGGGAGGTTTTGGTCCACAGCATGCTCCGGTGGCCCTGAATTCAAAGCTCCAGCAGGGTGTCAGGAACCACCAGATTGTCCTTGCTTTTTCTGCTTGCCAGCCGCCATTGAACGAGTAGAAGTCATTGTTGCTTTTCGTTACGTTTCCCACAGACGGCGCCAATGTTGGATCACGATTGGAACTCCGGTACGGTCTTGACGGAAATCCAAGATCCTTCGCTCCACGTAATCCTGCAAGAGGGGAATAGACCGGGCGGTGACCCAGAATCCCTCTCCGATGCTTAAATGAGAATCTCGTGGCAGGCAAAAGCAAGCAATAGTATGAGTATGTAATCCCGTATATGATTTGAGGTAACTTCCTCCTTTATATAGGAGAGGAGTTACCCCAGTTACCTGGTGAACTGCCGGGGCAGTTAGCCCACGCTCCGCGTATCTCGGCCATGCTCCGCGTATCTCGGCCACACTCCGCGTACCTCGTCCCGTTCCGCTTATCTCGGGCCACTTCCCCACTACTCTGATAGTGGGCGTGTTTCTCGGCCTCAATCTCTGATAGCAAGTCCCGACCAATATCGGGGACTCCAGAGTTATCTCATTGTGTCCCCGCTCGGGGCCCCTCGTCATCATGACAGGGCCAACATCCTCAGGGATTCATCATCGGGGCCTACTTAAAGGCATCTCATCGGGGCCTACTCAAAGGCATCTCATCGGGAGCGTCCAGCTCGCCTATCGGGACCGACCTTATCGGGACCTTTCACCATCGGGACTCCTCCTGTCGGGACCCTTCGCATTGGTCTTCTTGACCTCTTCTAGGGCCCAGTTGGCCTATTCACCGTTTACTCGTCGTTAAAGGGCCTAACGGCCATAGCGAAACCCATCATAATATAGGAAACCTAATTGAAGAGGCGGCACAATTGTAATCCCGACGGAAAGAACGATATTTAATATATATAACTATTGTTCTAATTATTCTATATATACACTGCTTACGTGGCGGCTTATGGTCTTCCGGTACCAAACTGTCACTACTGGAAAAACCTAAATGAAAATGATGTAGCTTCGAGTGATCATGTTTTATGAATGTTGTAGGTGAGAGATTAGATCCTTACATATTTCTTGCTTCAACTGCAACCTAGATGTCCACTTTCAAGGTATATAAGGTTAAATTTTTATATACATTTTGAATATGCTTCTACAAATGATTAAGGACCTAGAGATCAAAGATTAAGTAACCAAATGACTTGAACTTGTAGATCAAGAACTCAATGGTATTTAACATCAGAGTGCAATATTAAAAATCCAAATATGTGATTTATATATGTATGTATTGCTAAAAGGAATCAAATGAGGGTTGTATGGCTTTGAGTATCTATTTTTCATCGTTTATCTACAATTTCAAGTTTGTCAATTTACTTAGGGTATCTGATTTAGTTTGGTTATCTTATTTTTTAATGTTTCTAACTTAATCTTGTTTTTATGAATTTATTGTGCAGAAAAATAGGCCAATATATTGTGATGACATTGTGAATTTTGTTAAGTTTGCGCAGTTTCAAGTACAAGTTATAATTTGGAGTTAGTATTTTGGTGTTTTATTAGCTAAGTTGATAAAGTATATGATTACTTTTTGTGGAATGCTTTGCAAATCAATAAATAAATTGTATGACAATGTTTGGTTAGGATATTGAATGTGGAAAATAAATAGGTTCTCGATTTGCAGGAAAATGTATTTTTGAGATTTTTTTTGCAAAATAATCATAAAAAATACCACTTTTGCGACTAAATAATTCGTTGCGGAAGATTGATCGATGACGAAATAATTCCGTCGCCGAAAAGTCTTTGACGACGAAATAATTCCGCCGCCGAATAGTCTTCAGCGACGAATAATTACGTCGCCGAATAGTCTTTGTCAATGAAAAAGATTCGTCGCCGAATAGTATTTGGCGACGAAGTACTTTCTTCGCCGTATGATCTTTGGCGACCAAATACTTTCGTCGTCGTATAGTCTTCGGTGACGAAATATATTCCTCACCGAAGAGTCTTCCCCGACGAAATGAATTTGCAACAGATAAAATTCCGTTCTAAATTTGACCAGCCAATAACGATCGTTTCCATCAGATTTTCAAACGGCGTTCCGTTGGAAACTACCAACAGATTTTCAATCCGTTGGTAAAAAATATTTCCAGCGTGGTTATCACCAACAGAGTGTCTGTTGGTAAAGGGTTTTACCAACGGTTTTCCAATATAAACATAATCTCGTGTTATCGATATTATTATGCTAAATTATTTAAATCTACGTTCACATACGAGTTTTTAAAGTAAACAATGAACATCCTATACTAAAAATTATGAATCCATATTTTACAAATTCTTAATGCATAATTGACAAACTCTCAAAATTATACTAAACAACTATATGGGCTGAGGTTAAAGTTAGTAAACATGACCTTATATAAAGCACACAAAAACCATAATTACTACTACAAATTTATCATATCATATATTATGTGTTTTTCTTATTGTGATATATATATATATATATATATATATATGAAGACAAAGACATGCAAACACAACATCAAATTATCGTGGTTTTGTGTTATTTCTATAGTTAAGTCTTATATATGCATAAATAACCACGATTTATTTTGTGCATAATCGTATTATATTATCTTTTTCATAAATAAATAAATAAAATCAGATATATATGTAAAATTACTTACGATTTTTTGTGCACATCTTTTTTTTTTTTTTTTTTTAAATAAAATTCTGGAAACTCATATATATTCTAGTTCTGGCCCTAGGGTTTGCAGTCTCGAGTTCTGACGAGTGATCATCATCACACATTCATGTATGTGACAGTGTCAGATCAGATGTTACAACCCTACTACACTGATAGACCATGATTGATGTTCCTTTTAAGTGGTCCAAAGTCAAACGGAAAGATACCTTCTGAAGTATCAAGAAGAAAACTTCTGGACCTTCTGAAATAAACACTACATTTGCTACAAATCTTGATGTCTTATTAATTAATAATAATTCAGAAAAATCCACCATATGAATTATCACTAATGATTAAACGGGTACGAACGCCGCAAAACCTCGGTTTTGTCATGCATTTGAATTTCATCTGACCCTGCCAAGCCGAAGTTCGAGATCGATATCTTCCACACCCGAGTACGATTTCACATTAGTTGTAGATATCGAGTTTGCTGAACCACCATTCGTTGGATAGTCATTCCGGTGCGGTAATAATTGGTAAAAAGAGCATACCCCTCCATTATTACCGGCCGGAGGGATGAGCGTGAGTTCCTGATCATCCGGGATTATGAAGCCTGAGGTGGCGGTTCTCGTGGCGGCCCGTGGTGGTGGATGTGCCTGGAGGTGCGGTGTCGGCGGTGGACATTCATATGTCCCCCCCAAAGCCTGAGCAGATCGGAACTTCCTCTTGCAGGCGGAGCAACTATAAGACTTTGGCGGCCACGTGGACTCCGTGTAGTCCTCTGCAAAGGCCTGAACCTCCCAATTATAGTCCTCTTCTTCATCTAATTTCTGGCTAGGGTTTCTAGGGTTCCATTTCAAGGAAGACCCATTTATAGAAGAATGAGAATTGTATTATTGATCTTGTTTAGGGTTGAGTACATATATATATAGATACAAGACTATATCTATAACAAGTACTAAATCTATAACAATATAATAAGAAAAAGATAATCTGATAATATATCAAGAAAATATCTATTCCTAATCTAGATTTATCTAAATATAATAAGATATATTTATCTCTAATATATCTTATTCTCTTATACAATTTTCAGCTTCTAGCTGCGCAAAGGAGAGGAGGCTGAGCTTAGTCTCCATTTTCAGACTTTTAGGGAAGAGGAGGAAGGTTTGAGCTTATATAGAGGAGTGGAAGAGATGGAGTTAATTAAGCAGAGAAACTCTAACAGCGGAGAAAGTATTTTGTGTGACGGCTATACTACGTCATCAATGATACGTGGAGCGACAAATTAATGAAAGTGTGTTATTTGGAAAAATCATCAAATCATTAAACTTTTAATTAATGAAAATTATCTATTAATTAATACACTAATTTTTACCTAAATGCAACTTTTTAAGAAAAAAATAAATAAAAGTTATTGTTGGCACTTTTTTATTTCTCGAATTTTTTTTTTCAAAAAAAAAGTTTTTTTCTAGAGTTTATGGTTTGAGTAATTTTATGGTTTAGTTATTTTTAAATTTTGAGTAATTTTCGGGTTAAGATAGTTTATGTGTTTTTTTTTCTAAAACCCTATTAGATTGGGTAAACAGTTTGGCTGGGTGAATCCTAGAGGGTTAAAATTGGAGGAGCAAATTGGCCGAGTGAATCTAAAATTTGGTTCATCCAGCCACCAATTTAGTCATCTAGGGTCCACTCGGCCAATCGTCACTCCAATTTAGCCCTCTAGGGTTTACCCAGCCAAACTGTTCACTCAATCTAATAGTGTTTTAGAAAAAAAAAACCACTCGATAATATTTATTAGTAATTGATGGAGATAATTTTAATTAATTGAAGTTTGATGATTTTTTCAAGTAACACACTTTCATTAATTTGTCACTCCACGTATCATTGATGACGTGGTATAGCCGTCAAAGCGGTAACCTTGGAGCTGACCGCTTGGATTTTGCTAAATCAAACAATCAGTAATTTAATTAATTAATCATATTGCATGGCCATGAGACAGCACTTTGATCTCAACGTTGTTTGGGGTCCGGCAACATATGATAATTTGTGGGTTCGACCAATCTTGTTTAACTTTGACCCACATTGGTCCGGCCATGCCTTGACCATATATGGTCATTTTCATTTTAATATAATAAGAAATTAGTTTTATTCTCCATTATTAATCCGAATTTTAGACAAAATTGAACACCTATATATATTTAGGTAGATAGATAGCCTCACCGACAAAGTTCTCGGATACATCTTCATACATACTATGTGTATGATTGAAATTCTTGCATTGCCGTGTTATTGTACATATGTAGCTGTTTAGAGTATCAATGAACATAAGTAAGAAACCTCTTTCTATATAAACCAAAAATATAATTTAATGAACTATAAATCTTTCCTAAACCTTATATATATACTACGCAAACTCTTCATTTCTAGTCATTTTTGAACAACCTACACACTCAAAGTTGTTGTTTTTTTTTTTTTTTGTATTTTTATTTGTCGAATCAAGTCATGAGTTTATATTGTTTTAATCGTGTGTTCCAGGATTGTATAGCCTATTCGATCGGGCTCTGATATCTAAAAGTTTGGACTATAAGTAAGTAAGCATATAAACAATAAAACTTACATCCAACCCAAAAGTTTAAACCTAATGTGATGTAAATAAAGTAAACAAAAAAAGTTATACATATATAATACAGACTATTCATTTACTCTATATACTCTAACAGCCGCATCCTAAGCTCATGATACTATAATATTCGTTGCTTTAGCTAATTGAATAATTTATATATGTATTAGACTTCTAGAAACTTTATTTAATTCATAATATACTTCGTTGTAAATTATTGGATACATGGTTTCCATGTACATGGTGCAAGACACAATCCTCTACTAGTTAGCATACTAAACACTTACATAGTTAGTTAGATGCTCACTCATGTATAAATACTAATTCATGTAAATCTTATCTCCCGATTTGGAGTGTTAATATCATCACATTTCTCTCTAAATCCATCTCTCTATATTTAAATTCAACTTTATATAATTATAGATATATTGTGATTTTTTTTTTATAAATATTAAAATTTTGAAGAAGAGACTACCAGTCAGTCCACCACTACATTATATGTGTATAGTAGAGAAAATATATAAATAGAGAGAGTATCTCATCGGCCATCAAAATTGTCTTCTTTATGAAGGTCACTCATGGATGCTTAAAAAAATATTGGGCCTCTAGACTGGGCCTGAACAATATATGAATACTGTATATAATATTTATGGTAATGATTTATTTTTTTTGGCCCAATGGCTTTTGATTTTTTTTTTGGTAAAAGGCTTTTCAAGCTTAGATACATACGGCAGTTTTATAGTGTTCAAACTACTAAATTGGAAGTTGACGGGTGAAATATGAGATTATAAGTAATGAGTTTTGATTTGTAATTAGTAATGTAATATTATATTTTAGTTTTTATTTGTGCTGTAAAGTATAGTATTCGATTATTTTATTTGATAAGTTTTATAATATGTATATTGCAATTGTCACTTACTTATTACTATAGTATTAATCAATTTGAGTGTGAAATATTTCTTAATAAATATGATAATATGAAAATGTAAATTATTTTTTAGAGCAACTAACGTACAGGTACTCCTTAAACTTTATATTTTAGGTTTAATGTATATCGTTATAAAAAAATTATGCATATCTTAAAAAAAAAAAAAAAAACCCATTTAAGCACCAAATATAAAAACTAATATCTTACTTCTCGTTTTCATAATAAATAATGTTAATTTAAATAGTAAATTTAAGAGAAACTGTGAGAGAAGAAGATACAAAATTATAAATAATAATAATAATAAACACTATGTAATGTTAATCGTACTTTGACGACGTGTGTTATATCTATTTTTGAATATAATTATATATTATAATGAAATGATCTATTGTAATCTCATATTAGCGTTCAAATTTATATATAAATTCTCATTATATTATTTCATTTTCTAAGTAGCGCAATCAGACACATAATGTGAATTACATCTCAAATTTAAACTTTCACCTATAAATTCAACTTTTAAGAACAATTAATATATATATATATATATATATATATATATATATATCTTTAATTAGAATGAAATAATGGCCAAAATGGAACAAAGATTTCAATTGTACTTTAACTAAATATATTAATAAATAACATGAAGAATCTAATTAGCTGAGAGTGTGTATCAATTATTAAATAGTGGTTTTCTATGTAGAACTAGTTGGACTTTTAAAAAGAACAATGAACATGTTATTATCATTTGGTTGGATGGACTATACATAACTTTTCCCAACTTGCCTTTACTTTCTCTCTATGTCCACATCTTGGATTGAATATGGAAGATCTTATTAGTGTCTATGTCATTAATCAAATTTCTAGTGCATATCTTCTATATTATGTTTCTTTTTTAATAATGCATATGTGATAATTAGTGACGGATTAGGACACCGAGGTTAGTAGCTGCACTAAATGTATTATAATATTATATTAATTTTTTTTTAAAAAAAAATGCAAAATCACATTTAATGGAGCTTAAATGTAGATCCTTCTACTATAGATCGGGTGCTTTAACTAAGGGAATGGCTAAAATGAGAACGACTGGCAAATCAGTCGAATTCTCAGCCACACAATCTTCTCTCCTCAGACATTCCCTCTCTCCTCTCCTCTCACACCGTTAGACGTTACTTAGCGATCTCTCAATTTCTGTTTTTATTTTCTTTTTTCTCCCTCTTCGGTTGTCTCTCTCATCTCCTCACTTTTTACTCTCTTTTTTAACAATTTTATACTTATATATATATATATATAAAATATTCAGTATAATTAGATACTCACAGACCTAGTAATTAGACAAGACTTTTCATCGACTGTCACTAATATTAAACAATAGTAATTATTATTATTTTTTAGCCAAATTTCAAATTTTGTATTAAAAATTAACTATTTAACTTATAAAAGGTGCTTGCAGTAATCGTGATCATCAATAGAACTATATTTTTTAAGCAGTTACAATATACAAAATAATATCAATATATATTAAATTATTTAAAATAATATAATATAATATAATTGTATTTATTTATTTATTTGGAATAATTCTTTTGGTACATTTTAAAGTATAAAATTGCTTATTGTGGCATGCGGTAAAGTATTAGGAAATTGAACTTATAGAACTGTACAATTAATTTTAAACTAAATTGAATGATTTTTCAACCAAATGATATTATTATTAAATATAGTCAAGCATAATTATGCTTTTTTTAAATTTTATTCATTTTGCAGCTGCACAAAATCAATTATTTTATAAGCAATTATCCAAGCTCTGACTTACTGTAGTTTACCTTATTGATCGATTAAGTGTTTTTTTTAATCTATTATATATATATATATATATTATATAAAGAATAAATTATTGTATAAAAGTATTGCTTTTATTAATAATAATAAATTAATAGATTAACATATGAGAATATTAACATGATTTACATATCTATTTTATCTAATTATATGAGACTCTATTAATTACATTTTTCAAAATTATATAACACTACTTTTTGTTAAATAATATCTAATTATACTCGAAGAAGAGTTCATTTTTCTACTATTATTATTATAATTTAAAAGGTGAGAAGATGAGATGAGAGAGAAGAGAACATAAAGGAGGGAAATAACAGAAATGGAGAGGTCGTTAGTAACGATGTGAGGCTTGAGAGGAGAGGAGAGAGGAGATGTGAGAGGAGGTTAGAATTTGTGGCTATTTACTAAATATTAAAATGCTTTTAGTTAAACTAAAAGCATTTTAATATTTAGTAAATTATTTGTAATTTTTTTTATATAATATAAGTGTAAAATAACGCTACTACTATACTACTAATTTATAAATTTACAACCATTATTTGGATCAAAATAGAGTCTCAAAACCCTCTCGGTCTAACGCAAGACACGGTTCTTTATTAATATATATATATATATATATATATATATGACATGATATTCGTTATCTAGCAAAATAAAAATAATTAACTTACTTAATTTTCTGCATATGTTACTATATAAATATTGGACCAAGTCTTAAGTAGTGTTTAACTTTAACTATGACAATTTATTAATGATATTCGTGATTGCGGTCTACCCTTAATTAATGTAAACTGATACATAAACGCAATAACGTTGTTCGAGTATATACATAAAATATAATAAAAGAAATAAATTATGCAAACACTATTTATTTATAGGGGATAATTTAATCCCATCAAGAAGTGTTAGTCTACTCAATCCGGATAAAAAATTAAAATTAAAGCGTACATGGAGTGTGTCTCTCAAGGTTGGTAAATTGTTTTCTAATATAAGATAATTTATCTTATGCCCATGACATAATCTAGTTTATCTAAATTGAAATCGAGGTCAGCGGTAAGAACATGCACATTATAATCTCTGTGTAATTTCTCCTAAAATATAATTTATGTTTTTTCTTAATCCAACAACTGAAAAATAAGTGGCCAAAAAAGCTAAAAAAATAAAATTTAAATAGACATAATCTCTCATTTTAGCTTACCCTAAAAAATATCCAGGTTTCCGCAATTCTTCTTTGTTGGTAAATCTTTCCAAAACAAGTGCTAAATAAGGACATTATCAGCACATATATTATATAATAAAATAATATAATACATTTTTAAACACTGCATGCATGGATATCATTCATGTCCGGGGGTCGAAAAAGGAGATTCTATAACTAAATTAAATTAAATGACTCGATCGCCAAATAATTATAGTAAACATCATTATCTCAAATTTAGCCAGGTAGAGTTAAATTATTATTACTCTATTTCCATTCTAATTAGTTGTTTAGTTTAGTCCTTTTGAAATTTTACAAGTATATTTTTTGTTTAAATTAACTGAAAATATAGGGTTTTATAATCTTCTTCAATAACAACAATAATTAATGAGTATGTGATATAAAGGGAAACTAATTAAATATTTCTCAGCGAAACTAATAAATGAGACTGTTTTTTTCAAAAGAAGTTAGATAGTGGCCGAAAAAAGTTAGGTCATTTAATATAGTAACTTCTAGTTATACTACTTAAGCTAGTTATTGTTCTAATTTGTCTTAACGGGAATTATAATTATTAATTAAGCTCTTGGAAGCAATATCTCATTCTGGAATTATTTATATTTTTATTAAAAAAAAACCTCTAAATGTATGACTATATTCGATATTACACTCCTAAAATTTTGAAATGATCTTACTAATTAACTCACATAGTTCAGCCGATTATTGCACAATGTCATTATTTATATATACATATATAAGTGGAATTTAATTATTTCTTCATAAATAAATAATTATTTCTTAATTTTGGTTATTTTATATTAAAAGGCAAGTATATAGATGGTGGGGTAAGACGAACCTCGGATGCAAGCATTTCGCATTAGTGGAAGTTAATTGTTGATTTGGGATCCGAAAAGGATCAATTTGGTTGTTTGTTTAGATCTAATTTGGTAAAAAACTCAATTTAATTGGCCGACTCTTATGTAATGACCCTTATTATTTAATTACCTCTGATTAATATATTGATTATAGTTGGATAACACGACAAAATAGCTAATGGGCTCAATAATCTATCTATATCTATCTATATATATAATAAGCTAAAGGGAGAGATAGTGTTTTAACATGACGCTGCCACGTCAGCATTCAAAGAAAATCTGATGATGACACACTGCATCTGCCACATCAGACTGGCCTCCCAATAAGAATATAACAAATCATCGTTATTAAATAGAAATATGACGTTGGCCAAAAAATATCATTTTTGTCCGCTTCTTCGCATTTGCTTCCATTACTGTTTCATCACGGTGTCCGTTTCATATTCTGTAAATCCATCTCGGTGCCGCTCCAATACTTCTGCGATTTTGCCGAGATGCCATCCGTGCACCCCATCGTCGTCTGTCGATCAACTACCGTCTTCCGCCGATTCAACATAGATTTTTGTCCAAATACCGGTCTAACGAAGCCCTAGCTCCGGCGCTGTCTCCATCTGTTCAACGTCCAGTTTCAAGTCGAAGCTCCGTGAACTCGACTGTCTGTCCGTATCCCCGTCTCTGTCACAGGTCAGCTCTGCTCTACCTACTCCTCTGGTTGTTAATCAGGCTATGAGGTCATCGAATGGGGATTCTGCTAGCCACAATCAATGCATTATTTGGTGAGTCTATTCAGTTAATTGCAGTGGTTATTATAATTTGTTTATTTTTTTATCTTATTAAGTGCAGGAGTTGCAAAACGTTATCCTCTACTGATTATTCAGGTTTGTTTATCACTATTATGAGTAATGAGTTACTTCCTATTAATTGAACAAACTTAACCCATTGCCTGTTGTGGTTACATAATCTATCGCCGTTTAAGGTCCTGAAATAAGTTTGAGTGAAAAAAAAATTTGATAATGATGATCATTTTATATCCATCACAGGTATTGCATAAAATAGTGTAAAATCGCAACATAGCGTGTAAATTCAGCTTGGTGGGATGGAGTTATGGCACCACTCAAGGAAGAATCAAGAGCAACATGTAGTATCTTCACTGCATATTGCTTGTGAATCAGACTTTAGTGTTTTTATGTGACCAAACCATGAATTAGAATAGACATTAAGATCTACAATAAGGAACCACAAACAACTGGTTTTCATGCTTATGTTGCCTTTTTACTTGCGTTTCCATATCAATGAAAATTATTAATATCCGAAATATGTTAGGACAGAAATATACTATCATCCGACAACACCCAAATAATATCTTCTCATTTACTGACCTTTACACCGAAGAACCAGTGCCGTAATGATGATAATATTAATACGG
This sequence comes from Clarkia xantiana subsp. parviflora, assembly GCA_036873135.1. Taxonomy (NCBI): domain Eukaryota; kingdom Viridiplantae; phylum Streptophyta; class Magnoliopsida; order Myrtales; family Onagraceae; genus Clarkia; species Clarkia xantiana. The sequence continues at coordinate 7,468,744 of JAPTYO010000012.1, read as the reverse complement.
AGTGTTCATAATTAGATTAAGGTTATTACAGGAAGCATAAACACAAGAATTACTTTACAGACTGAGGAACCGTATCTATCTCCAAGTGATTTGCAGTTGAAGGATAAAGAGGTGTCTGGAAAGCATGCAATGATGAACTGAAATTTGAATGTAAGTGCCTTAAGAGTAGATAAATTTTGTCTTTCTTTCAGAGCCCCTATGCTTTTTTATACTGTACTAAGTTTTTTTTCCTTCTATTTTACTGACATTTATAACGGCTCTACTCTCTGATGTGGCTTAGTTTGTTCTTCTATTTCTGGAATAGTGCAGTCAGAGTCATTGGTAATAATTAGGCACAAACCGAAGAACCGGTGTAGAAATTATGATAATATTAATACGGGGTGTTCATAATTAGATCAACGTCATTATAGGAAGCATAAACACAAACATTACTTTACAGACCGAGGAACTGTATCTATCTCCAAGTGATTTGCAGTTGAAGGATAAAGAGGTGTCTGGAAAGCATGCAATGATAAACTGGAATTTGAATGTAAGTGCCTTAAGAGTAGATAAATTTTGTCTTTCTTTCAGAGCCCCTATGTTTTTTTTTATATTGTACTAAGTTTTTTTCCCTTCTTTTTTGCATTGCATTACGTTTATTTTTGTATTTTGGTCTTAAAAGCTGTGGGAGCTGATAGACCTAGGCAGCTTAACTGGCAAACTATTGAATGATCAGTCAATCAGTCACCATGGTTCTAGAACTAGACATTGGGTTGATCCCGTTGAGCTTGGTTTGGAAGCATGGTATGGTTTCTTCTTTAAAAGAATCGAATCAAATAGCACCGAAAAAACAAAAAACAGTTCAAAATTATATCATAATGTATGATTTTGTTGACGATATTATTGTTTTTTATGTTCTTCAAGCCTCTTGAAGATCCCACGAGGACGAAAAATAGCATAATCGAGGCTATGAAGGATACATGACAAAGGGGAATTGTAGGTTGTGGCTGGGGAGAAATTGGAATTTGTGAGCATTACACCAAATTTTCCCATTTATCTCTTTATTGTACATCAAATAAAAATACATCTCATTTAATTTTTTATTGGGAAACTGTCATCCGAACTCAACCTCCAATTTTCATATTGAACCAGATGACATTTGTCTTTAGAACAAGATAGTAATGTACTTTATGTGGTTCAGGATATGCAAATGAGGACATGTACTTTAACTGTAACACTATATAACAAAATTATTATTTTTATTATTATTATGAATTTCATTTCTCAAAATAAGGCATTTTGTATGAATTTGCAGGAATACGGACATCGTGTTAGGCTGGCTACACATGCTAACATCAAGAACTTCGTTAAATAAGCCGGTGTGGATTTTTATCCTCTGTGTGGGATCCACATATTTTTTTAGGATGTTAAATCACTGAATCGTAGCATCTCTTCGGTTACAGGTGGGTCTTCATTTTTTAGGTGTCTCTATATAGCTGGTTTTGCTGCTTTTACGCTTGCTGGTTTGTTCTTTCTCATATTGATGACATCATATCTTATGATCAGTGAATTACTTGGATGAATGGTTAGATTGCTTATTAAATTTCTTTATATTTATTTTGGTTGCAGCTTGCAGGAGTTTCTGAGGTTTCAATACTATATGTGCATGTAATGAATTGGATGTCTCTTACAAACTAAAATTGTTCACGGTGCATGATTCCTTCTGACAAGGTAGTTGCAGGTAAGGTTGGAGATGTTCTTTGGTTCCTTTAGAGGCCACTGTAATATCTGTAATGTGATAGGGAGATAGGATTAAATCTTCAGTGGTGAGAATGAAAGAGACTGTATAACAGATTACACTTAATTTTCTAATGATGTTTCTACTGTAAGTGCAAGTCATCCCTTCAAGCTTCACTAACAAACTCATATGATTCTTCATGTTGGGGAAGTCATATCCATAGACAACCACTTATTGGAGAAGATTTGACTGCAAATATTGTTGTTCCCAGAAAGTCCAAGGTACCCTAATGATCTACTCACTTTCAAAAATGCTACTTTCAATATAAGTCACTTTGCTTTTATATTTCTTCACACGTCATGTCATAATAGCAGCAAGTTCATTAATGGTGCCTGAAGTGCTTCTCTTCATCTTCACTGCGAAATATGAGGTCATAACTCTTATTTAGTTTTTTAGTCTCATTTCCATGTAGTTTGGTTATTAAAGATTTGATCATGGAATCTGAAATTTGAAATTATGATTTCAACTTAATCTTGCTTTTAATGAATTTTTCCAACTACAATTATTTACTAGATTTCTACATGTTCTATTTGTCTCAGAATAAAATATCCGGTTTAGAGTAGATTGCTTTGATTTTTTAGGTTCTTAAGAATCATAATAGCTATCTATTTTTTTGGATTATAATTATATTGCTTACCGAACTTGATTGTTTAATTATCTTCCCATATCTAGACATGCAAACTTTATTGTACCTTGAGGTATTCGACTGCATGATTTCACTAGATGACTGCATCTTCATATCAAGACCCTCATGAAGCATAAAATTATAATGAGGACTCGACGCAGCAGAGCTTCATATTTTCTGCTCTCAGGTTGATATTTTGCTATCAATTTCCTCTCCGTTTTGGTTTGATTTTGGCACCCTTGCTATGATAATATCCTTTAAGGTAACTAGATTTAATTTAATTTAGTACACATAAATGTAGCTAAGCATTTTCCTAATGAATTATTTATTAATGTTTGATAAAATATTATTTGAAAAAGGTAAGGCCCTTTACGATCTAGGAGACATGGCCCTTAAAGATCGAGAAACTCGCTCAAGTGGCAGAATGTTCTTACACGGAATCACATGACGTGAAGCAAGCCCTATAAATTATGGCATAAGTATCTCTAGAAGTTGCTCATGAAAGCCGTATTGTATTGGAACACCATATTGTATTAGAACACCTTAATGTATTGGAGCACCGTATATGATAAAGAAATGTTACACTTTTTTCTATCTAAATAATATTCATATTTTTTATACTCAATATCGTTTGTTATTTTCAATAATTATACATACGTATTAGAGTTTATAGTTTAGCAAGTCGCCCTGCGCGTAGCGCGGGGTCAGCACCTAGTTATTAAATAATTAAATTAGGGCTACAACTTCGATGGGGGCTTTTGCTCGGAAAAGAGAATCACAAGAAGTTTAGTGCTCTCTCTCATCACAATAATTAATCAAGCATTTCAATTAAGACCGAGTGATTCTTTTACTACCACTCCAATAAGACCGGAGGGATACGGTAAAACGAATTACTCATTTTTAACGGGTGAAAGATGTTACTTTCAAAAGGCCTTTGAACTTAATACACTTAATTTTAAATTAAAAAAAAATAATGTTATACACAAAATAAAATAAAAACGTATTAATGATTTAATGTATACATGTACTTATTATATCTAAGCGATAAGTGGTAACTATTAAACTTTTTGAGTTACCATTTTAATTCAATAAATATATAAATCACTGTCCTAACCAGTGTTATCAGAACCGGACCGGACTGGCAGTCCGACCGGGTTCGAACCGGAACCGGTACCTCTAACGGTCCGGTTTGAGTAAATCCGGAGGATATAAACGAAACCGGTTCGATAGCCGGTTTTTTGGTGAACCGGTCGGTTTTGAGAGAACCGGGCGGTTCACCGGCCCCCCGGTTCAAAAAAAAAAAAAAAAAAAAAGGAAAACCCTAACTAATCGTGCAGCCAGCCGCCAGGAGGGAAATAAGTAACCTCCTCCTTCTTCTTCTTCCATCTGTTTCATGATAAGAGAGAAGAAGATGGAGACTTAGAGGGCCCAGCGACGACTGCAACATCTTTTCACCTTCACAACCTCGTGCGGTTCACCTCGCATCCAACTTCTCTGGCGAGATCTCTCCGACCGTCAACAAACTTACTAACCCGTTGCGGATGGAAGAAGGACGAGGTCGTGGAGATGATTGGAAGGGATGGGGCTAAGATTGAAGTAACCAAGTTCGGTGAGGTGGTGTTTTGGGTGGATGAATGAGGCAGTGACCGCTGCGTGACTCAGTTTGGATTTTTTGAAGAAGAGAGAAGACAGCAGCAACTGAGGTAATTTGGCTTAGGGTTTTCTTCCTCTAGTTTTGAAAAACTTGGGCCGCAAAAAGCCAACTTAGCCCAAATTAGCTTATCCAATACTACTAGCCCAGAAAAAGAAGCATGAATCAGGTACCCTTTAGCAAAAAGGTGGATTTCCGGTCTGACCGGGTTCGGACCGGGTAAGACCGAACGAACCGGAAACCGAGCGCCTATCCGGTTCGAGGTCTGGTCCAGTTCTAATAACACTGGTCTCCTAACAACTTGTCTTACTAATATATTATTATATTAATAAGTCATAAAGTATTTCATATAAATAGAAATTTATCATTATACAGTAATTTAAAAGCCTATTTCAACCATATTTCAAAAGTATACAATAACTCTTTCTAGACAAATTATTTACTTTGTTGAACTTCCACTTTATCATTCAAACATTTGTCTTAGAGAGTATCTAACTATGCTTAACATATATATATATATAATAGGGAGTAGAACCTAAAAACTGTCACAATTTTGATCCATGTGTCAGTTTGGTGTCTGATGTTGAAATTTAATGTCCCAATTTTCATATGTGTTGCTATTTGGTGTCTCCGTTAAATTTTGGGTTAAATTGAACAGAATCTAGTCACGTGGGTAAATTTTTTTCAAAATTCCAAAAATACCCCCGACCAGAATTAGGGTTCCGGCCAAACCTACCCCGATTCCGGCCGATTACGGCAAAACCCACCCAATTCCAGCCGATTACGGCCAAACCCATCCCGATTCCGGCCGAATACGACCGATTACGGCCTATTCCGGCCGATTTAGGGTTAAGTAGCTCCGATTTAGAATTTAGGGTTCCGGCCGATTCCCGGCCAATTTTTGCTAATTCCGACCGATTCCGACCGCTTGGAGGTGGGTGGTTGGAGTTGGGTGTCCGGAGTCGGGGTGGGTGGCTGGAATCGGAGGCTTTAAAAAAAGGGGACAAAATAGTCTTTTTAACTTAATTTGTTAAAATTAACCCCAAAATTTTACGAAAACCAAGTAGCAACAATATTGAAAATTGGGACACTAAATATCAATAGTTTAAATTTGAGACACCAAACTGACACTTAGATCAAAATTAAGACTGTAAATAAGTTATATTCCTTTTTTTTTTTAATATATATTATTATTATTATTATAAGATATGTAATCGAACTAGCTAATAAAAGTCCACTCCGTGGATTTGGGTATATCCTTTCGCAACTAGTCGAGCTTTGTATCGCTCGACTTCTCCATCAGCAGTGAGTTTGAGTTTCAATACCCACTTAGCTCCTATTACTCTGCGGTTCGCAAGCAAATTAACTAATGACCAAACCGAATTAGCTTTCATTGAGGCGATTTCATCTTCCATTGCTTTTCTCCATTCCTTTGCTTGAGGTCCTTCCATCGCTTGTTTAACCGTTACTGGTTCATCAACAAATGTGAGAGTGAATATTTCGCCTCTCTCAATGGGATACCTTTTAGGGGAAGTGCGTTGCCTTTGACCGCGTATAGCCTCACCTATCCCATTTTGAGTTTGACCCATACTCCCACTTGGAATAATGCTTCTTATCGGGGCACTACTCCCACTGGGAATGTTGGAGTTACTAGAACTTTGAGCAACAACTTTCCTAGGACGACCCCTTCGTCTCGGAATTTCACCTCCGAGATTAGTTCTTTGATCGCTAGGACCTTTCAGAGGAGAGCGATGGTGGAGCCTCCAAGTACAGACCAACTGGCTGACCTCCAAGGGTCCGATCCTCCCTCGGCCAATCTTCGGGGGTCCGATCCTCCGATCGCGGAGCCTTCTGCCACGGATCTCGTGGACTCTGCTCCCCTCGATGCTGCCAAGGACCAAGCTTAACACTTTATTTTTGGAATCCTTGTAATTTCCTTCTCCTGTCATGAACCTTCAGGCCTTTATAATATCAATTTATTTTGGTTCCGATTATCATTGCACCACTTAAGGTGATTTAACCACGCCACTTAAGGCGATTTGACCATACCACTTAGAGTGATTCAACACGTCACTTAAGACGTTTTAACCACGCCACTTAGGGTGATTTAACTACGCCACTTAAGGCGATTTAACCACACCACTTAAGGCGATTTAGCCATGCCACTTAAGGCAATTTAACCACACCACTTAAGGCAATTTAGCCATGCCAATTAAGGCAATTTAACCACACCACTTAAGGTGATTTAGCCATGCCACTTAAGGCAATTTAACCACACCACTTAAGGCAATTTAGCCATGCCACTTAAGGCAATTTAACCACACCACTTAAGACGATTTAGCCATACATAGAATAATAAATCTAAGAACAATCTGATCGGAAGCAACCTCTTTATTCATTGATGGCTCAAAACCTGTTTACATCGAATCAAAACGATAAACAACTTGCACCACTAAAGGCGACTAATATCAGGCATGACATTTCTTCAAGTGTTCACCACTAAAAGAATGCTTCAACACATTGCCATCGAGGTCTTCCAACTTATACGTATTTCGAGATGGCATCCCCACGACCTTATAAGGTCCTTCCCATTTTGGTGACATCTTGTTGATCCGATCCAAAAGGGTAAATTCGTTCCGACGCTAGACCAGTTCTCCGAAAAAGAACTGTCGAGACTTGACTTGCCGATTGTAATATCTGGCTGTTGCCAAGCGTATCCGAGCCTGGGCCTCATCGGCATTCCGCCTCTTCTCTTCGACCAAGTCCAAGTCCAGACGCCTCATTTCTTCATTCGACAGAGGTTCATAATACCTCGTCCGATGGGATGCCACAGCTATTTCAACGGGATGATCATTGCTTGGTGTTTCCTTCTTAGAAGAATGGTACCGCGTGTTCTTGCAATTATTCGTTTCTTCACTTCGGTGGAATGTCGAGCACTTGTCAGCTTGGTGCCCCCCAAGTCGCTTGGCAGTCGTAGCGCTGTTTCCTGATGGTTTCTATTACTTCATCTTCTGACAGTGATGCGCCTACTCGGACCATCCTTTCTGGCTCATCTATCTTGATTTCTTGTAATGCTTCAACAAGAGCAGGACGTGCATGATCCACCCTTGGGTTTTCATCAATGACGGGAATTCCGCTATTGTTTGTCTTGACACTATGTTGGAGTGCAACCTTGTAGTAGTCTTTTGATAGCTGTTGATCTCCCTTTATTTCACCAATTCCTGCCTTTGTTGGAAACTTGATCTTTTGGTGTGATGTTGACGCTTATCATACCCCACTTGTTCATGGTTGTATACCCTAGGATTCCATTATATGTGTCAAGCTTTTCTACGATCACGAACGGGACGCCGATTTGGAGTTGTTGCTCTCCTTCTCCTATTGCGCATTGCGCGGAGTTGAATTTAATGTTCTGGTTTTGCGATGTATACTTCATGTGTTCACTTTCAAGGGGCTTGGGTTTATTTGATGTGTTTCTTCATACACTTGCGACTCTTCCCGAGGTTGTGTCTGTATGACGATTGTGCACATGGTTAAGAAATGTTATACTGGTGGAATCCTCATCTTCTCCTTTGTTTTGGCCGAAGATTAGGTTTCGTTGTCGGCGTACGTTTTGAGTGGTACGATCCTTCTTGTGTTCTTGACAAGGGTAAACTTGCTGGATGTTGGAAATAATTCTCTAACTCTTTTCTCGTGATGGGTTTGGCACATGCGTGTGTATAACATAGGAGCGTATCCTGAATTTCTATCTTCCGCAATGTTGATGACGTTGTCACTTGGGTGATGCCCCCGTCTTGTTTATTATTGCAGCGCGATTTTTAGTCTTGTGCGTATAGAATGCTTGAGGCTCCGTTGCATGGGGGATGTTGTATGGCCTAAGCCGTTTGTTGTTCCTAGTGCGATAGCTTGTGTTGTTGACGCAATTAATATGTGCGTAGTTGTTACTTGGTGTTATTCCAAGGTAGTATGCATGTTATAGTAATGTACCTACGAAAGTAGATTTAACCTTCATTAGATATTTGGAGTTCGTACAACGGATTACAGGAAGGCGTCTACTGATCGCTCCTTTTGAAAAGTACTAAGGCTAATAAACATAAGTTGTACTTAATCTAAGAAGACTTAAAGTAGATACGCAAAAATGGAGATAAAGGGATTGATGATGTGTCTGACGTCTTCATAGGTGATTTGTCGGCAAGTTGATTCTGCCACGTGCCACATAGTTCCTCAGTGCATCTAACGTGTTGAGCTCTTCAATCTCCACCTTTGTGGATGAACAAATGTTGGTGTTATGCCCCCCAGTTTTATGGTGCTTGCATCGTTCTTCAACGTTCTTGCCAAGGAAGGCAGTCATTGGCTCAAGTGGACGGTGAAGTTTGTTTTCCGAGAGTTTGAAATTTGTTTTCTCCACCTTCGTGCTCCAAAGACTGTATAAGTTGTCATAATTGGTTCAATGAATGACGTTGTTTTTCCCGCGCTTGGCGAGAGGTGGATTATCATTCGCCTTTTCTTTTCCTTTGTCTTTTCCTGAAGACTCCACATGAGACTTCTTTTGATGCTTATTGCCTTGGTCGATATACTTCTTCATTTCTCCTTTTAAGATTAAGCTGTTTACATGAAACCTTAATCCAACACAGTTTTTCTTCTCGTGGCCATACACTTTGTGATTTTCACACCATTTTCTTTCATCTTTTCCCAATGGGCCCTTGCGGAAATTAGAGGGCTTTTTCCAGAGCTTGGTCTCCTTTATCTCTTTCAAGATGACGGACAGCGGTGGGTTCAATGTAACACATTTGGCGAGATTGGTCTTTTTGAGCCTTTGGACGTCTGACTGGAATGGCCTCTTTTGTTGCGGTTGTCTCTTTTCCCAGGAAGCGTCTATCTTTTGCTGAATTATTGTCTTCAAGGTTCTTGTTGTAAGTCCCGTGATTGGGACATCATCGTCATTAACAGGTTTTTTCCGTCCCTCCTTGTGACAGATGTCAGCATCGTCTTGGCTTGTCCTAGTGGAAGAACCTTCCTTGTATATTTTTGAGCGGGAGGTTGGAGGTTGTTTCCATGCCCCTTCTTGGTGTTGTGCTATCACATACGGGTTGTATGAGCGTGCAGCTCCTTGCCTTGGTTGTTGGTACTGGAAAGTACCTTCCGTGTATTGCCCCCCTATTCTTTGGTGCGGTGTGTCTTGATGACTTGTGACTCGGGATTTTGCTCTTGTCTCCTCGATTGGAGGAAGAGGTGGTGGTGGCGGGGCATATCCTTGGTTCCTTAACATCTTTCGGAATGCAAGCAGCTCTTCGAGCGCGGTCATCATGGTAGGAGTGACAGGTGGTGGCGGGTTGACACATTTGTATTGGAGGACTCCTTGGTCGTACTGTGTGAAGGATGCATTTCTTGTTGGCATGAAGAAAGCATTGGATGTGGCAACAGGCATGTGGGAGGATCCAAGTCGACTTCTTGTCGGCTTCTGCGTGGTTATGACCAAGGCGTCGTGGTACGCAATGTGCTCTTTGTCCTTTGATGAAAAACCAATGACATCTTCAAAGGCGGCATCCTTTATGACGGCCTCCTTTATGTCGACATACTCCATGTTGGTATCATGGGATTTGTGCATTGTCTTTACAACGTACACTTCTTGCTCGTATGACTTCTCGCTTTCAGCATCAAAGTCTCCATGGATCATATGTACGTTTGCCATCTTTTCCGGATGGGATGCAATGTATGCTGTATTTTGGACTTTAAGGCCATGATGTGCGGAAGGCACACTGCTTGTTGGCATGGAGGATGCAGCGAACATGTCTTTATGCATGTGCAAATGATCTTGCTGACTTGTTGCCTGCTTCTGTTTGTTGGCTGCTGTTTTCTTCCAACGAACATGATTTCTTCTTTCTTTCGGTGGACTGACGTCATCAGGAAGAGGTTGAATGCGTGCCATAGCTTGCTGCTGCAATCTGTCAGCTGGCATCCCGTATGAGAACTCTTCATTGATCCCCGTCCTTCGCTCGAACTCGTGTGCTGATGCATTATTCTGAACTTCGGGACCGTGCTGTGCGGAAGGCACGTTTGCGGTTGGCACGGATGAGGCGGTAGACTCTGCGTCAGGAATGTGAGAAGGTCCTGGTTGGCTTCTTGTCGGCTTTGGCTTGCTTGCACCTGCCTTCTTCGTTCGTCTTCATGTCATAGCTTGCGGTATGGAATGGCTTTTTGTCGAATCACGCTGACGGCGCCATATGTTATGTTCGCTTTCACTTGGATAACTTCGGGCTTCTCTCCCACGAACGGGCTCTGGATGTGTGCACAGGAACGGGTATCTGTCTGTACGTTGCAAACCTTGAGACACGATCCTCGAACCAGTCTTCAACTTCCCGACTTTGATCTCTCGAACTCCGGGTCCTGCACAAGGGGCAGTAACCAGTGTGGAAGAGGGGGGAATGCTGGTTGGGCCCTCTCTGACGCTCAAGTCATAATCTTTAGAGAGAGAAAGTCTTTAGAGAGAAGTTAGAGCTCGAAAAGCCAGAATGAGAGAGTTGTTTAAAATGGGAGACCTAGGTCCCTATTTATAGGAAACCAATGGATCGTGCCCGGTTTTATACGGTTTGATGTCGGTTTAAAGGAAAACGTATACCGTCATCAAGGGGGGCTATGCGCGCACTGACTTCTCATACTTGGCAAAATAATCGGGATAAGTGCGCGGAGCATGTCGGTAATCCGGACCTACCCGGATTGTCTAGCAATCCGGAAGTCCCCCGGTCCGGGTATTGCGCGTATTCAGGACCGTTTTGGACTTGGGTGTCTGCAGAAGAGTTCTTTTACGGGTTTTGGAATATTTTGCGAGGCCCAAAATATAAATACAAACCCGAATTGGAAAGATATCTAACAGCAACCATCTCTCGAAGAATATCTCGCTCGCGTCCAGCGTTAACTACGTGAGAGCCTAGGTTAACAACAGAATATATACCCTACAAAAAGAAGAGTCAATGATAAAAAACAAAAAGTAACAAAACAAGGGAACACATTATATATGCACTCACCGGAGCAAACTGGAACAAAGCACCCTTCACACAATGATGGATCACCTCAAGGTCGGTGGGAGGTAGAGATCGGTAGGCCGGAAGAACAATAGATCTCATCATAGGAATAGCAACCTCCAGAGTGGAAAGTGAGGCGGATATGTCGTACAACTGCTGATCAGAAGTCTGGAAGGGCAACCAAGAACCGTCCCTAACATCACCATTGATGGGGCATATAAGATCCTCATGAAAGATCAAAGGCAACTTGATCCTTCCTAAAAATCAAATGTAAGGTGCAATAAAGGTAAGACGAGGGCTCATATATGAAAAAACAACAATATAATGTACCTGGTACAGGAAGTCTGTCATCGGACGAGCCCCTCGGGAGGGAGACGGGGCGAGGAGAAGAAGATCCATCAGTATCACTCGAAGCCCTCTTCATTCTCCGGAGGAATGGGAGAATCATCAATGATGTCCTCAACAGGAACCCCTCTCTCTCTTTATGACAAGAGAATGATCGGGAGGGAGAGAGTAACGAATCAACCTTCTGAGCTTTAGCAACAGGGGTTTCTACCTCCAAGGTGTTAGGTTATAAGTTTCAGGTCAACGGGCGGTCGACCTAAGCCTTATTCCTCACTGGAGATATTGCGGGTTCGGTGCTCCTAAGTCTTGTCGTCCTGATCCGTATCTTTCTGTCCTTCGCCTTCTCTTCTCCTTGTACCCTGCAAGAGGGGCAATACCAAGCACGGAGGGGGGGGTGGTGCTTGATGTACCCTCTCCGATGCCTAAGTCAGTACGATACTTTTAGAGAGATAAAGCTAGAGAGATGTCAGAGCTAAATTGCCTACTTAGCCAAGATGATCAAATGAATGGTGGGAAGGTTGTATTTATAGGCAACGGTGTCATTAAGGTGGCTTAATGACATCGTTAACCTTTAAACACACTTAATTAGCCCTTAATCACGTAATTAAGACCTTAAAGCACAGAGAAAGTTGGCGGAAATAAACTGAGTATCGGAGTCGGGAAGTGGTGCCGGGGCCCTTGGGGGGAGGAAAATCCGACCCCCAAGGGTAGGGGTTGGGTGTGGCCACCCAACCCCTCCCTAGGGGAGATCGGGTTGGCTGACCCGATCTCCCCTAGGTGAGTTCTTCGCGGTCCGGACGAGTATTTTTGCCTCGTTCGGACCGTTGGTGTTTCCGCGGGGTGTTTCGGTCGAAGTTTCGATTTACAATCATTAACGGGGTGATCAAAATAAAACGATTCGGAAGTCAACGGGTTCAAATTGGGCGTATATCCATCACATGCCCCCGAGTCAACCAATGGCTTGACCCTTGATTGACTCTATTTTAGGATGGTATGACACGCGCAATTTGAAGCCGGGATTTTACCTTTTGTCGGAGTCCTTACTTACCCATGGATGTGTGTCTCTGACTCTGCCCCCTGTCTTATAAGATAGAGGAATTGCAAATGTCAGAATAGCACGGGCACGTGTCCAAGCACGTGTCCGTCTGAGGTGGAAATAATAAATTTAACACCGTCACGAGTGTGTGCTCGGAAAATGTATGCTCATGTGGAGATGCAACATGAACACAGCTAAACAAGTCCATGTTTCAATTTCATGCCGGGATAAGTCTAAGTGAAGAAAAATCTTAATTTTGGTCTAAAATTTTTCTAAGTATGGGATACTAGAAAATATGCCTATAGGATGTTACCTTGAGTGAACATGGATGTATCATGAATATGAAAATGTGTACTAGCATACATGCAAGTAGGAACACAAGTATGGAAGTGGGTGTAGACATGCTGCGATTGTAGTCATGAATGTATGCATGAATATATGGCGGCCATGTGCATGGACGTCTAAATGTTTGAACACACGGGAGTGTGTACGTGGGCATGCATATGAGTGCAAGCATGAACATGTATGTATGTATGGACGGGTTGTGAGTATAAGCATGAGTGATGACATTGCTGCACCTGTAAATGTTAATCATGAATATGAGCATAAGTGCAATGGTGAGAGCATAGACCTCTCCTTTACTTGAGGGTGGGAACTCTGCCACTCAATGGGACACAACGTTCCGCCTCCCTCGTACTAGTGCGAGCATTGTCCTTTAACCTCGACCTTCGGCATGTGTAACATTTTTCCTTCATTCGTTGGGGCGTGTGTATGGCTCTTGACCTTTACCCTGCAATTTGTTCCCCATAAAAGTGAGGGTGAAAATGCTTACAAGCTTTCTTCTTTCCCGCCGTGAGCGAAGGGGTCCATTGTCATGTGTTAAGGGTTGACCCTTCCTTCGGATGTGTTGGAGCGTTGCTCCATTTGGGGAAGCTAAAAGTTCGCCCTCTTTGTGATGCTCTGGGATTTGTTCCCTTGGATAGGTCTCTTGGGTTGTGGTTTTGCTTCCGTAACTTGATTGGTGTTAAGGTTGCCCCCGTAGTAGGCGTATCTCGCCCCTCCATGAGTAAGGGTCGATCTTTGTGTTGGTTGCTCGTATAGATGACTCACTTTTGGGAAGCTTTCTTCTTCAGACAGGGAGACCTTGAAGATCGTTTTCCAAGGCAGTCAGACCAAATCTGACTGTCCTGTGTCTTGGGTGTCCGAGGTGGACTCGTATGAGGCGGGGACTCGCATGAACCCTTGTAGGTTGATTTCATGGAGAAACGTATAAGGTGTAGGCAGAGCGTTCCGAGCGTACCGTTGAATCGAATGGGAGGGAAGAACCCTCTAGTTCTGCTTATCAACCAAGAAATTTTCTAAGTCAGGAAGGCTGCTAATGCTTCCAGTATGTTCTCATTCCATTCTCTTTTCTTTGTGATATACTTATGATTGTTCTCATGTTGCTTCCTTCTTGTTGTTAGAGCGTTCGCCCCTGGTTACCGAATGGGTTCTTGCCGTGGGCGAGAGTTCAAGTCAATCTAAATCCAAGGCGCGGAAACCTGACTCTGAGGTCGGGACCTCGGCTGCCAAGGAGAAGGAAACCGCGAGAGGCTCTCCTTCAAGTGCCCCCTTGCTGACTCCCTCTCATGATAAGGAGGTAGTGGTTGAAGAGGCGCCCTCTTTGCTTGACAAAGGGAAACAACCTGTGGATGGCGATGGGGGGATCATAGGTCTTGATGTCTCTTCTCTATCCTCTGCCCCCCAGCCGAGGGGCCGAGTCTCAGGTTTATTTCATCCTCATGTAGATTTGATGACTTTTGAAGGTGTCTTTGGCTTTCCTATGGGTTATGTTATTATCTCTTGCGTTGAAGATTTTTCTTTTGGTGATAAGTGTGATCATCACCTTTCATTGAGGTTCCTTTCTCTTGCCATGGCTCTGATTAAGATAGAAAATTATTGTTTGGGAGTTTGGTGGAGACTGCTCTTGAGTTAGCCTCTACTAGTATCGTAGTTGTGATCGTTGTGGGGATCGTTGTGGGGCTGTTTCTCTGGGTTAGGCTGCCTTGCTGGAGGTATAGGCTGTCTTTCTTGCCTATTGCCCCCAGGTGGGCGATTATCTCTAGACACTAAGTTGTTCGTCATCGCTCTCGTGATTGCCAGGCTTTCTGTTCGAAGCCCACAGACGACGCCAAGTGTTAGGTTATAAGTTTCAGGTCAATGGGCGGTCGACCTAAGCCTTATTCCTCACTGGAGATATTGCGGGTTCGGTGCTCCTAAGTCTTGTCGTCCTGATCCGTATCTTTCTGTCCTTCGCCTTCTCTTCTCCTTGAACCCTGCAAGAGAGGCAATACCAAGCACGGAGGGGGGGGGGGGGTGGTGCTTGATGTACCCTCTCCGATGCCTAAGTCAGTACGATACTTTCAGAGAGATAAAGCTAGAGAGATGTCAGAGCTAAATTGCCTACTTAGCCAAGATGATCAAATGAATGGTGGGAAGGTTGTATTTATAGGCAACGGTGTCATTAAGGTGGCTTAATGACATCGTTAACCTTTAAACACACTTAATTAGCCCTTAATCACGTAATTAAGACCTTAAAGCACGGAGAAATTTGGCGGAAATAAACTGAGTATCGGAGTCGGGAAGTGGTGCCGGGGCCCTTGGGGGGAGGAAAATCCGACCCCCAAGGGTAGGGGTTGGGTGTGGCCACCCAACCCCTCCCTAGGGGAGATCGGGTTGGCCTACCCGATCTTCCCTAGGGGAGGTCGGGTGTGGCCACCCGACCTCACCTAGGTGAGTTCTTCGCGGTCCGGACGAGTATTTTTGCCTCGTTCGGACCGTTGGTGTTTCCGCGGGGTGTTTCGGTCGAAGTTTCGATTTACAATCATTAACGGGGTGATCAAAATAAAACGATTCGGAAGTCAACGGGTTCAAATTGGGCGTATATCCATCACAAGGCAGATCGCTTTGACCTGATCTTGGCCAATATCTGCACGCTGAGACAGAAGGAGACTTCCCTGAAAATCAAAAGAATATGGGTGAACACCAAATAGACAAAACAAATAAAATAAAAGAGCACCAACACGGTACCTGAAGAAGGCCTCAGGGCGCTCATCCTTTAGAAGGGGGGATTCCAAAGACCAAGGACATCATAACCCTCGACAAAGAAATAGTATTTCTCCCAATGACCGCTACCACTCTCAAAGGAAAGGACGAACCGACATTTGTTGTCCCACTTAACTTTACCCAACTCCGAAAATCCCTTTTGATTCAACAAAGGGTATCGAATGACGAAGGAATAAAACCCAGAATCACCGCCATGCTGAATGCGATAGAAACATCGAAAGAGACGAAGGGAATAGGCCCTAGAATTGGCGATGACATAACACCCTGAACCCAACCCAAGCACGAATGGCAGACGGGGCAAGACAAAGGGGAGAAATTCGATAATACTCACAAAGCCCTAGAAGCTCGGCGCAATAAGGGAAACGCAACCCTGCTTTAATCTGATGAATATACCCCACCGACATCCCGTCCGGCGGATGAGTAACCCAACTATCACGATAACGATACGGCATGGCAAAGGGAAAAAACCCAGTCCCCAAGCTAAACAGTCCCGCCATCTTGGAATGGAAGAGGAAGTAATCCCTACTTAACAAATTCATAGGATAGACATCGAATAAGAACATCGGGTCACAAAGAAAAGCTAACTCATCCTCAAGGATGGGTTGTAACTAAACTTCCGTATTCGACTCAGAATCAGACGCATCCGGAACGTAAGTCAGGCTCAAGTCAGAATGCGGGAACCGTTTCCCCATAAAACACTCATAATGGGGATATCGAATTATAGGACTTTAGAGGCAAGAATAGTACGAACGGCTCTACAAGAAGAAGGCTTACTCATTTTCAAGCTGAAACCAAACAAGCACTCCCTTGCACGACGGAGATCCAAAAATACATCTGACGTCGGTCATGATACCATGTAAATTCATCAACACCAACCTACTCAAGGGTACGTCCCAAAGTGCACAAAGATCAAATGCCTACTACGAGGGCAAAAGACACATGCATGGACCATACTACTCGACAAATGAAGGTGCGACGATGGACAAAACATGAAAAACACCTCTAGAAGGGAGGACAAATAAAATCACCTCAACATTGCTTAAGGTAATGAAATGAAGGAGTTAAACCTCCAACATGAGAGCATATATCATATAAAAATAAGGAGGTGACCTAGGCATGGTACTATGGCACCCAAACACCAAACACCTACCAAGTTCCTAAGAGGGCAACATCTATACAACACTCACCTCAAAATACCCAAGCTCAACAACATCATAGGCAATCTTCCACTTCAAATCAAGAGCAAATAATGGAGAAACTCAAGTATCTATGGCAAGGCATTGGCTTTTATAGCAATCAATGGATAACAAACAAGGGAGGGGGCTAGAAGATAGAACCTTGAAAAAATGGAGTCAAATCGGTCAAAAAACCGGTTCAAGGAAACCAGCCACCGGGAAGAGCTCCCGTCGCCCACTACACCAGGACAGGTTTTGTGTGACTGCCAAAAAGGTCACAAAATATGGCAAAACAGTCGCTGAAACAATCAGCGACCAAAAAAATGTTTGTCACAAGGTGGTCACAGTAGACCAAGTTGCTAAAGGATATTGTGACTAACTTAAATATTGTCACTGAATACTGGTACAGTTTGTGACAAGTCCAATTAATCACTGAATGAATGAATGATTTGTGATAACGAAAAACAATCACTAAATAGTGTAAGAATTTGTGATTGCACTAATAGTCACTACACAGATTAACAAATTGTGATTATTTTAATAGTGACAACTACAAGTAATCACAGAATGAATGAATGATTTGTGATAATAAAAAACTATCACTAAATAGTTTAAGAATTTGTGATTACAATAATAGTCACTACACATTAAGAAACTGTGTTTAAATTAATAGTCACTACACATAATAAGAATTTGTGATCAGTTAAAACTATCATAAATATATATTGTTATCATAATTAACTGGGCTGAAATAAACTATCATTAACAAACCATCATGTAAACATCAAAGCCATGGAAACAAGACCAACTACTTAACAAAATATAACATGTCCAACTACTTGACAAAATATAAACTTGTCCAACCATAAAGAAACATCCAAAATATAGCATAATCACGTCCAACTAAATATTAACAGAAGCAAAGGATAAAAAAAACATTGCAAGTCTGAGCTTCAAGTTGTCTCCACCTTTGACCCGAGCAAACCCTGATATACGATAACAAAAAGGTTATATTATATAATCAATCATACATAGAAGCTTGGAAAAAGACTAGAGTAAAACTTTACCTGAAATTAAGCAGATGGGCGAGAATGGAATATACGGTCAAAATATCCCTGGACTTTTGCCTCTACCTGGGCCTGAATCCTGGCTTCAATGCTGGCTTCTGCTGTTTGGATTCGAACATTTTGCTGCTCCAGTTGGGCTTGGAGCTCTTCAACTCTGTTTCCTAGTTCGGCATTCTGCGCTCTTAAAACCTCATTGGCAGGATTGGTTCGCCTAGGTACATGGTTTGCAGGCCTAGGACCCCATCCCCTTCCAACCTGATATCCAGCTCTAGGTGGAACTACCTTTGCCAAGTGCTCCTCTAAAGGCAATGGTGCATCATCTGGTTCATGAGTTTGCTCGTGAGTTTGGGCAGCTTCTTGTAATCCAGTCTACATAAAAATAAAAACATGTATAATATCTTCAAAATCTTACAATAGGAAAATATAAACATATTTTATATTTTTTTAAAGTACAAAATCAGAGTTACCATTATCTCTTCAGCTCTTGCATCTGTCCACGTTCCATCTTCTTTTTGATGTGTTCTCTGCCAATAACGAACAGCATCCGGTTGTACCCCGTCATTTTCTTCGGTCTGAAGATGCAATAGAACAATTAGATACAATTAATGAGTTATATAAGTATTAAAAATTTGTTAGTATTATAAAATTAGAAAAAAAATACCATTTCTGCCTCAACTCTTGCAAAGGATTTGGTACCACACCGATGACGAACAGTGAGTTTGGCTCTATTCCCTTTATTTCGATTCGACCGTTGCTTCATGTAAAAACAAACAAAACATTAATTAAAATTGCATTTAATCTGAATTAGGATGAAAACAAACAGGAACATTATGTGACCTAACCTTGAATGTATCATCAGACAAGAAATACTCGCACATAATGTCCCAATTTTCTGGGCTCATTCCCTCAGGAGGCTGGTGCCTTTTGTGCAAAAACCTCTGGTACAAATGGTGCTTCCACTGATTGTACTGCTTGTTGAACTGGTGCATCACATAATCCTCTGCCTCAACAGGAATTTCAAAGCTTAACTAGAAAAAGATAACGTCAAGTTAGTATACAAACTAATAAAAATATAAACGAGTGAAAGGGAAATGAAGTGGGGCTATACCCTCAATTCTTTCAACATATTATCCTTGTAACCACTGTCCAAGTGTTTCCACGTCACTGTTGGAAGTGGGGCATTCATCCTGCAACAAACCCCAGCCTCAGTGATAAAAGCTTGGCTGTTCTCTCCGGTTGCTCTTCTATGAGATGGAGGTATGGAAACATTCAACTTATAGTTAGGTCTTCTCTTTTTTAATTTTCGAAGGGCAAGATTCCTAGTGAGACGCCTTTTCCTTCTGGGTGGCACTGTAAAACAGGTAAAAAGTTCATTATTATTATTTAAATCAATAACGAATTATTCAAAGTATGTGACTGGTATATAAACCTTGTTCAGTAGGAGCTTCATTTTCAGGAGGAATATTTTGGCTGCTGTCATTTCTGTCTTGAGTGGGGATGGAACGATTCCTACTGATACGCCTTGTCTCCCTAGCTGGCTCTGTAAAACAGCATGAAAAATTCATTAGTCGTTATTATTTAATGGTTATTAACAATTATTGAATGTATATGCTAGTTATATAGACCTTGTTGTGAAGCATCTTCAATTCTGTCATGAGCAGGTGCAAAAGCAGGTGCAATGGGGATGGAATGATTCCTACTGATTGTCTCCCTAGGTGGCTCTGTAAAACAACATGAAAAATTCATTAGTTTTTATTATTTAATTGTATTAACAATTATTTGTACTGTAGGAACTTAATTTTAATGAAAAATACCTTGGCTGCTGTCTTCACCAGATGCATTGGGGTTGGAATGATTCCGACTGATAGGCGTTGTATCCCTAGGTGGCTCTGTAAAATAAATCGAAAGTTCAGTTTAATTATTATAAGTTGCCTCAATATTTCAAAGTAAGTGCTTGGCATAAATACCTTGTTCAACAGCAGCTTCATCTTCTTCAATACCTTGTTCAGATCCAAGGTCATCTTCAAGAGAAAAGTCTTCATGTTGCTGAAAATTATCTTCCTGCTGCTGAGGAGAGCTGCCTTGATTCCTAGATAGACGTCTTCTCCCCTTGGATGGCTCTGAATGCCTTGTAGCATCTTCAGTACCTTGTTCAGATCCAAGGTCATCTTCAATAGAAAAATCTTCATGTTGCTGAACACTGGTATCATTCCTCTCCATGTGTGGCTCTGTAAAATATGTAAACTGTTCAGTTAATTATCAAAATATAAATCAATAACGAATTTTTTTTATTAAAGGTATGTGAGCAGAATACTACCTTGTTGAGATGAATATTCATGTTGCTGAACACTGGTCTCATTCCTCTCCATGTGTGGCTCTGTAAAATATGTAAACTGTTCAGTTAATTGTCAAAATTTAATAAATAACGGATTATTTTTATTAAAGGTATGTATGTGAGCAGAATACTACCTTGTTGACATGAATATTCATGTTCATGAATATTGTCTTCCTGCTGCTGTACATTCCTTTCAGGATCACGACTAGCGTTGCTTTGATTCCTAGTTAGACGTCTTGTCCCCTTAGATGGCTCTGAATGCCTTGTAGCATTTTCCTTCCCCTTGGATAGCTCTGAATGCCTTGTAATATCCTTAATTGAACACGAACAAAGTTCAATAAGAAAACGAAGATAGCTTGATCAGGATGAAAAAGGATTGCACAGAAAACTACTAAAAATTGTCAAGAAAAGGGACCGTTACCTGGTTGCTGTGATTTCTGCCTTCACCATGAATGGATGCCAGACGGCTGGAATGCCTTGTCATATTTCCCTTACAAAATTAAGAATAAGCAACCTCAATAAATGAAAATAATTGAGCATGAAGACACAAGAAAAGGAAAACTTACCTGGTTGCTGTAATTTCTTTCATCAACAGGAAGAGATGCAAGACGGCTGGAAGACCTTTTCTTATTTTCCTTACAAGAACAAAACAAAAATTAAATCAGGGAAGATAGATTGATGTTGAAGGAGAAGATATAGACAGAGACTAACAAAAACAGCTGACAAGAAAAAGACAACTTACATGAGTGCTGTGATTTCTTTCTTCAACAGTAAGAGATGCAATACGGCTGGAAGACCTTTTCATATTTCCCTTACATGAACAAGATAAAAGTTGCATCAGGAAGGAGAAGATGTACACAGAGACTATTAACACCTATCTGTCAAGAAAAGGAAAACTGACCTGATGATTGTTCCTCTGCTGATTGTTCCTCTGCTGATTGTTCGTCTGCTGATTGTTCGTCTGCGTGCTCTCTATGTTGGGTTTGAAATAAGCCTTGAGGTAACTACTTAGCTTGAACATTTCAGTCAGTTGATAAGTTAGTGGAGAACCCACGTTCGCAAAATTTTGGCTGATAAATGAAATAATTTACCGCCAAGGAAAAACAGAGGCATAATTGGAGGGAAAGAACGGCTCCCACCGCGGAGAGTTGAAATTTTTTTAAGGACCAATAATATTATTTGGAGGGAAATTAAATATTAACACTAAATTTAAGGGAAAAATATGTAATTAACAATTTTTAAAGAATGGTTGAGGAAAAAATGTCTAAAATTTCGTAAATAACTAACCTTGTTATTAAAAAAATAACTTTCTTTAGATCGACTAACAAAATTAAAAGTATGATAATCAAAATAAATTCCTCCATATACAGTATCCAGCAGTATGAAAAGTTAACAGAGATGAAAATATAACCAAATCGATGGTTCTAAGAGATGAAAGCAGAGATCAGTATAGCCGAAAATAATAGCTGAGAAGAAGTTCTAAATTTTGGCAAATCAAACGTCACAGCTTAAAAATTACCTACATTGACAGACTATTAAAATAGAAGTGTAGTGCACCTAAAAAATTAGGTACATAGAGTGAATAAGCTAAAATCGAAATTAAGCGTCCTGATGTTGTTTAAGTTAACATGCATCAGTATTTCCAGTTCAAAACCCGTAAAAAAAAATATTCTTGGGCTAGTTCAAAAGTCATAAAAATTATTTGTTCGCAAGTTCTCCATATCCAAACAAAAATTAATTCGCAAGTTCTAAAACAGTATATCAAGTTGAAAGGAAGGAAATATTAAGAAAGGTGTGAACTTTTCTATTTTCTCATGAAGGGCTAAGAAAGAAATCCGTTTGAATCCCTAAAAAAACGTAGAAATCACTAAAATATCGAACGTTGGTGTAAAAATTCCTTCATAAGTTGGACAACTAGAACAGAGTGATAATAATAACGTAAATACATACCTCCATAATTTGTAACCAGATACTGAAGAACTCTAAGTCCGGCAGTCTGAAGAAAAGTCAAGCACATATGGAGAGAACAGAGATGAGAGAAAAGATAAAAGAGAAGAAGAACAAGGGAGAGAGTGCGTGTAGATAACCAAAGGTCACACGGTTACCGTTGTTAATATTAATACAAAGAGAAAAGTAAATGCGTTGTACAAGAAAAAATTAATGACAGGATGTGTAAAAGTGAAAAGACTTTTGCTTTTTTTTTTTGCTGGGTAAGTGAAAAGACTTTTGCTTGTTAGGTAAAACAAGAAGTCCATGGAAAGTGAAATCTGTCAGACATGCAAAAAGGTCGACAAGACATGTGTGCAAGTGGCATTTATTATTGATGTTTTTTACATAATATTGTATGTTAATTTTTTTAAGTATATATATCATTGTAAAACTTTCATATATATTTTTATATAAAAGTCAGTTATGCCCGATTATATATTAATATATACATGTTTTTTAACATGATATTCAATTAGTATGTATGTCAATTGATTGCCATATAAAAATATATTTTGAAATATTTTTGTCTATTTATTATCCAATTTATTATCCAATATAAATATTAGTATGTATTTCTAAGTTCAAAATAGATTATTATACAACAAGGAAAAAAAAGCCTACAAGGGCAATATTGGAATGAATAAAGAGAGATGATGTTTTGTTGAATAAAAGTTAGAAAAAGTGAAATCAAGTTACTTTCTTCTTGGATTTCTGCAGAAATTTCTGTCTAGTATTTTCCATATTATAATATATACATAAACAAGTTGTTTGTTATAGGTTGTTACTAGTTACTGGTTAAAAACAACATTGAATTATACAGAGAACATATGGTTGAAGTGGGAAAAACACTCCATTGAAAACAATTTTGCTGATTGGTTTTATAAAAAAGTAACTAATCTGCATGTATTTTGTTGACTTCTTTTAAAAAGCAATACTATTTGCTCTAAGCCGATTGTTATCAGAAATATAATCTTACTTATTCAATTAAGAACTATACCTAACATGTGGAATGCATTTAACTAAGTGGAATTTAGAGGAAATTAGAAAGCTGAATTAAGTGCAATTTGGGAGGAAAATAGGACATTTTAACCATGAAACCAGAATACACAATACTTTACAACATATATCCCAAAGTATCTCCAATATATAATATAGACCCATTAATATGAATATTAATATAGATATTACTTAAATTGATATGAAATTTGAATGTTAAACTAACATTAGCGTAGATTAAGCTATATATCTATTTTAAAACAAATATATAATATAGACCCATTAATATGAATATTAATATAGATATTATTTAAATTGATATGAAATTTGAATGTTAAACTAACATTAACGTAGATTAAGCTATATATCTATTTTAAAACAAATATAATATAGACCCATTAATATGAATATTAATATAGATATTACTTAAATTGATATGAAATTTGAATGTTAAACTAACATTAGCGTAGATTAAGCTATATATCTATTTTAAAACAAATATATAATATAGACCCATTAATATGAATATTAATATAGATATTATTTAAATTGATATGAAATTTGAATGTTAAACTAACATTAACTAGATTAAGCTATATATCTATTTTAAAACAAATATAATATAGACCCATTAATATAAGCATCACCAATGTTGATTGTGCAGTTGAAATATGATCTTATACTAATATTAGAGTAGATAATTAAAAAAAAACGTGTTTATGTATAATTAAAAAAAAACGTGTTTATGAACATTGGACATCATAATAATGCATTTAACTAACTGCAATTTTGATAAGCACACAATTTAACCATGAAAAACCAATACTACAAACTTTAAATTAAATATGTTCTAACTAGCATTAAATATGTTAAAAGTACACCGATTTTACCCCATTAGAGTAAATTAAGATATATATCTATTTTAAAACACTAACATTAGAGTAGATAAAGCTATATTTCTAAACTCTAAACCCCTCAACCGATTGTACCTTAAATTCTAATTTTACCTCAATGCCTAATTTCTAAAATCCAAATGCAATTTACCTGAAAACCCAGACATACACTTACCTCAAAATTCCAAAAACATTAGAAACTAGGAAAATATTATGAACATAGGACATCATAATAATGCATTTAACTAAGTGCAATTTGGATAAGCACACAATTTAACCATGAAAAACCAGTACTACAAACTTTAAATTAAATATGTTCTAACTAGCATTAAATATGTTAAAAGTACACCGATTTTACCCCATTAGAGTAAATTAAGATATATATCTATTTTAAAACACTAACATTAGAGTAGATAAAGCTATATTTCTAAACTCTAAACCCCTCAACCGATTGTACCTTAAATTCTAATTTTACCTCAAAACCTAATTTCTAAAATCCAAATGCAATTTTACCTGAAAACCCAGACAGACACTTACCTCAAAATTCCAAAAACATTAGAAAGTAGGTAAATATTATGCACATTGGACATCAATATGCATTTAACTAAGTGCAATTTGGATAAGCAGACATTCTAACCATGAAAAACCAATACTACAAACTATAAATTAAAGATGTTAAAACTAGCATTAAATATGTTAAAAGTACATCGATTTTACCCTTATTAGAATAAATTAAGATATATATCTATTTTAAAACAATAAAATTAGAGTAGATTAAGCTATATTTCTAAACTCTAAACCCCTAAACCGACTTTACATTAAATTCTAATTTTACCTCAACACCTAATTGCTAAAATCCAAATCCAATTTTACCTTAAGGGAAAACAGACACTTACCTCAAAATTCCAAAAACATTAGAAACTAGGAAAATATTATGCACATTGGACATCATAATAATGCATTTAACTAAGTGCAATTTGGATACGCAGACATTCTAACCATGAAAAACCAATAGTACAAACTGTAAATTAAAGATGTTCAAACTAGCATTAAATATGTTAAAGTACACCGATTTTACCTCAAGACATTTTAACCCAACTTGTAATCCCCCATAACCTGAATTTACCGTAAATTCGTTGAACCTATTTTACCCCCAAAATCTTATTTTCTCATATACACCTGATTTTACCTCAAAACAGATTTTACCTCAAAACCTGAATTTTTACCTAAACAGATTTTACCCCAAGTCAGATTTTTTTACCCAAACAGATTTTACACCAAGTCGGATTTTTTACCTAAACAGATTTAACCCCAAGACAGATTTTTTACCTAAACAGATTTTACACCAAGTCAGATTTTTTACCTAAACAAATTTTACCCCCAAGACAGATTTTTTACCTAAACAGATTTTACCCCAAGTCAGATTTTTTACCTAAACAGATTTTACCCTAAGACAGATTTTACCCCAAACCTGTTTGTCTGTCACAATTTAGGAAAAAAAGTACGTTTTTGGGGAAAGTTGAAGAAACCTCTCTGGAGCTAATTGCTACCAAGAAACCGATCGAATCTGCAGCAAAATTCCTAGTAAGTTCTGCATGTGGTTTCCTTCGTGTTAGTCTTCATTGAATGTTGTGCCAATCAATATGAAATTCAAAGGAAGATTGAAACATAAAATGATTTACTACACCTATAAAACCTTACCACGAGAAACTTACCTAGGCCGTAGACTCCTTCATCACTTTGTTGGGGTTGTCGGACCACCACAATCTTCAATGCAAGCCTAGGTAAATCAAAAGAGATTGTGGATTTAAAATGTGTGAACTATCAATAGTGTTGAAATTCAAAGTTCTGCATGTGGTTTCCTTCGTGTTATTCTTCATTGAATGTTGTGCCAATCAATATGAAATTCAAAGGAAGATTGAAACATAAAATGATTTACTACACCTATAAAACCTTACCACGAGAAACTTACCTAGGCCGTAGACTCCTTCATCACTTTGTTGGGGTTGTCGGACCACCACAATCTTCAATGCAAGCCTAGGTAAATCAAAAGAGATTGTGGATTTAAAATGTGTGAACTATCAATAGTGTTGAAATTCAAAGTTCTGCATGTGGTTTCCTTCGTGTTATTCTTCATTGAATGTTGTGCCAATCAATATGAAATTCAAAGGAAGATTGAAACATAAAATGATTTACTACACCTATAAAACCTTACCACGATAAACTTACCTAGGCCGTAGACTCCTTCATCACTTTGTTGGGGTTGTCGGACCACCACAATGTTCAATGCAAGCCTAGGTAAATCAAAAGAGATTGTAGATTTAAAATGTGTGAACTATCAATAGTGTTGAAATTCAAAGTTCTGCATGTGGTTTCCTTCGTGTTATTCTTCATTGAATGTTGTGCCAATCAATATGAAATTCAAAGGAAGATTGAAACATAAAATGATTTACTACACCTATAAAACCTTACCACGATAAACTTACCTAGGCCGTAGACTCCTTCATCACTTTGTTGGGGTTGTCGGACCACCACAATCTTCAATGCAAGCCTAGGTAAATCAAAAGAGATTGTGGTAAATCAAAAATGTAAATTCAAAGTCATGTAAAACATGTCCAGGACGACAGACATAAACAGTTTCAGTTATACTTGTATTCATTCATTGTTTTTTAATATACTGACAAGTTAAAATTTATGTATGTTATGCATAGGACATAAGAAAATGCCTAGAGACAAAAGCTGGATGCAAATAGAAGATAGACGACTTAAGGAGTATGAAAAAGGAGTCGATGATTTCTTAACATTTGCTTTCCAACAACCCGGGGTAAACAACAACATTCGTTGTCCTTGTTCTAATTGCCTCAACTGTCTTTACAACAAGAAGGATGTTGTCAAACTACATTTACTTGTCAATGGTATCAAAGAAGATTATTCAGTTTGGCATCATCACGGTGAAGATATGATGAATGAAGCAAGTAGTGAGGATGATCTGAATGAAACTAGCAGTGAAGATTATGCTGGGTTACCTAAACATGACATGGGTGGATTAATAAATGATCTATTCATGTCAACAAACAGATCAGAAGGTGATGACAGTGATGATGGAGATGATACTTGTGTAAATGTAGAGCAGCATGAGACATTTGCTGAAAAACCAAATCGGTATGCTGAAAACATCTACAAACTGATAGAGGATGGTGAGCAACCTTTATATCCAGGTTGTGAAAGTTTTTCAAAATTATCATTTATGGTTAGGCTACTAAACTTTAAAAGTCTAACTGGTACAAGCGACACAGGATTCACAATGCTACTTAAGTTGTTGTTGGAGGCTTTTCCTACTGCTCAGATCCCACAATCTTACTATGAAGCTAAAAAAACAATCAGTAGCTTGGGTCTGGACTATGAAAAGATAGATGCTTGTGAAAATGATTGTGTGCTATTTAGGAAAGAGTATGCTGATTTGGACAAGTGCCCTGTGTGTGAAGCTTCTAGATGGGTTATGGATGAGAAGGCTAATGTTACCGGCAAATCTGCTAAGATGAAGAAAGTTCCTAAAAAAGTTCTTCGCCACTTCCCACTAATCCCACGACTACAAAGATTCTATCTAAATTCAGATACAGCGAAAGCAATGAGATGGCATAAAGACGAGAGGACGCAAGATGGGTTGTTAAGGCATCCGGCCGACTCTTTGGCTTGGAAAACGTTTGATCAAACTCATCCTAACTTTGCTGCGGACTCTAGAAATGTTAGACTTGCTCTAGCTAGTGATGGGTTCAACCCATTTGGAACTTTAAGTAGTAGATATAGTATATGGCCTGTAATACTTATTCCGTATAATATGCCACCATGGATGTGCTTAAAAAGCCCATACTTCATGATGTCATTACTTATTCCCGGTCCTGAGAGTCCGGGAAATGACATAGATGTGTATCTGCAACCGCTAATAGATGAGCTAAATGAATTGTGGCAAACTGGTGTTGAGTCTTATGATGCTTATGGAAGGCAAAACTTTCAACTCCGTGCAGCTTTATTATGGACTATCAATGATTTTCCAGCATATGGCTACTTATCGGGTTGGAGTACATGTGGTGCATTGGCATGTCCAAAATGTCATAAGGACACTTTTTCTCAGAGATTGGCGCATGGATGTAAGATGTCTTTTACGGGTACTCGTCGATTTTTACCATTGAGTCATAGTTGGAGAAGGGACAAAAAGAGGTTTAACGGGAAAACAGAATATGGGCTAGCGCCTAAGGAACTTTCTGGAGATGATGTGTTGCAAGTCCTGGCGAAACATAGACAAATAGTCTTTGGGAAGGACAAAGACAGATTTAAGAGACGGAAAAGGCTGAAGAAGAAAATACTCCCACATAATTGGAAGAAAAAAAGCATTTTCTTCACGTTACCGTATTGGAAATCTCTCTTACTGCGACATAACTTGGATGTGATGCATATTGAAAAAAACATATGTGATAGTATCCTTGGTACATTACTAGGCACTGACAAGTCTAAGGATAACTTAAATGCACGACTTGATATGGAAAGTATGCAGATCCGACAAGAACTTTGGGTTGATAGAGACGAAGAAGGAAGGGCAAAGAGCTACCCAGCTGCTGTTTACACAATGTCTAGGGAAGACAAGACAAAATTTTGTCAATTTCTATTGGACCTAAAGGTTCCAGATGGGTATTCGTCAAACATCTCTCGATGTGTAGTATTGAGTGATTGTAAGTTAATAAACTTGAAGAGTCATGATTTGCATGTCATCTTACATCGACACCTTCCGCTAGCTACACGTGGCCTATTGAATAAGGAAGTCTGCGAAGTACTGATTGAGTTAAGTGCCTTCTATCGGGAGATATGTTCTAAGGTGTTGGATCCGAAGGACTTGGATTTACTTGAGAAGCAGATTGTTATCACTTTATGTAAGATGGAAAGAATATTTCCACCTTCCTTCTTTGATGTCATGGTGCATTTAACCATTCACTTAGCAGGTGAAGCTAAGCTTGCCGGTCCAGTACAGTACCGATGGATGTATATAATTGAAAGGTATGTGTATACTATAATCATATGTAATTTTATAGTTATAATAATTTGAAAATAATAGATGTTTCATTCTTATATAGGTACCTAAAAACTCTCAAGTCATATGTTAGAAATAAGGCTCGTCCTGAAGGATCAATAGCAGAAGGCTATATTGCACAAGAGTGTTTGGACTTTTGTTCCTTATACTTAAAGGGTGTGGATACGAGACTCAACCGAGTGGGAAGAAATAATGATGACGCCCCCAATGAACCTATTTCTGGCCTAAGCATATTTCAAAATAATGGATCTCATTTGAAAACTCCAATACATGACGTCCTTTTACTGCCACATGAGTTTATACAAGCACGGGATTATGTTCTTAAAAATTGTGATGAAGTGCTACCGTTCATACAGTAAGGAATACACATCTGTCATTTATATTTCTATACTCATATCTACTTATTTTTATATCCTTACATTTGTTTATCATACAGAGAACATATGGTTGAAGTGGGAAGTGAAGGTGACTCCATTGAAAACAATTTTGCTGATTGGTTTTATAAAAAAGTAAGTCATTTTCATTTATTTTTTTACTTCTTTTAAAAAGCAATGCTATCTTATTACTAAGAAGATTCATCTTAGGTTGCTAGGTTGTACACACAAGGAGATGCTCGTGCTAGTGAGCAACTATCTTACTTGGCTGCAGGACCCAACAAAAGAGTAACTAGATATAATGGTTATGTCATCAATGGGTTCAGATTCCATCCTAGAGCTTATGAAGAAGGAAAGAAAATGAAAACACAAAATAGTGGAGTAATGGTGAAAGGTGATGAATCCATAGGGTCCAGAGAATATTTTGGTTACATAACTGATATCGTTGAACTTACTTACTATGGGGACAACAAAGTTGTTTTATTCAAGTGTCATTGGTGGGATACATACAATGAAGGTCGGGGATACAAAGAAGATGAATATGGTTTCATCACCGTGAACACTACACGTGCATTGGCAACAGCTGAGCCTTATGTATTAGCTAGTCAGGTAGAACAAGTTTATTACACAAAAGATCACAACAATCAGAAGTGGAATGTGGTAGTCAAAACACGTGCTCGTGACTTGTTTGATATGCCTGATTTGGATAAGGGTGAAGATGATTTCAGTTTGAGTATTACCAACGAGCCTGTCCAACAGAATGAACAGATTGGCCGTGGTACTGCTTCACTAAATACTGAGACCGACAATGAGTCTTTTATGTTGCGAAGGGATATTGAGTTTGATGAGGATGATCCCCATGCTTTAGCTTAAAGCCCAAGGTAATATTTATGCATGTTTGTTGTTCTAATCTGATGGTAACTTTATGCTAATTATTGACATCACTTGCATATACAGGTCAAGGAATTCTGTTCTTTTAGAAGGTGGTGCGTCAAAAGCATGATTGAGCTTATGTTTAGTAAGAACTTTTATGTTTACTAAGATCTTATTTCTGGGTAATTTTAAAAATCACAACTTTAATAGTTAATTTGATAAGACTCCTTAATGGTTGATCATGTATGTCTATTGTCAAAATAAAACCACTTCTGCTAGGATAACCACCTAATGAATTTTGAATTAATTTGATATTATATGAATATTAGCAAATGCTCCTTAACAAATCTCAAAATTCACAGCCAATATTTCAGCATTAGCAAATTTGCATTAACATAGAGATAATTAGATATACAGTACCTTAAAATCCAGAGATCATGCATTCTCCTCAATTGCAGTATGCGAGATCCCTTTTTCCAGAAATATAGTACACCTGCAATATTGGAGTTCCATATAAAAGTAAGTTAGAAGCAACATATGATAGCCTAAAACTACTCCAGTGCTAACAATCATGAACTTTTAAATACTTACAAAAATGACACTAAAAATAGCTAAATAGTGGAAACCTGTGAATTTTAAAAACACTCCTTCACCTAATTAATAAAACTGGAAACAGCTTAGTAGTGTCCATTCATTGAAGAATGCTAACGTTAACTATCTTGGTGATGTTCTAGTGCACATTTAGCATGAATTTACCAAACTGGAATCAGTTTTAGCACAACTGCTTGGTTTAATAGAGAAAACATGAAAAAGGCAATAATGAAAATATTGAAAATCGACAGGAAAAAACAAACTACTGGACAGTTGACATTTAATATACAACATCATTTTCCATATGACATCCAAATAAACATCTGAACTCCAAATAAACACATATGAACTACAACTAAATAGTAATCCTTAGGTACTCTCAAATGGTTATCAGACTATAGTAGCAATTGAATATTTGCATAACATAGAGAAAAAAATAGAGAAATTCGAAATATAGTACCCTTATATAATTTCCTAATGCATTCTCCTCAATTGCAGAATGGAAAAAGGGATCCCTAGGCGGGATCCCTTTTTCCGGAAATATAGTCCACCTGCAATATTGGAGTTCCGTATTAAATTACGTTAGAAACAACATTAGACTATACAAAAATCGAAGCAAATAAGTTATTGACAGATTCTAATTCTTAGAATAACATAGAGAAAATAAGAGAGAAATTTGATATACAATACCTTAAAATCAAGAGATTGTGCATTCTCATCAATTGCAGTATGGAAAAAGGTATCCCTGGACGGGATCCCTTTTTCCAGTAATATAGTCCACCTGCAATATGGGAGTTTCATATAAAAGTAAGTTAGAAACAACATTGAATATTTAAAAAATCGAAGCAGATAAGTTATTGACAGATTCTGATTCTTAGAATAACATAGAGAAAATAAGAGAGAAATTTGATATACAGTACCTTAAAATCAAGAGATCATGCATTCTCATCAATTGCAGTATGGAAAAAGGGATCCGTAGGCGGGATCACTTTTTCTGGTAATATAGTCCACCTGCAATATGGGAGTTTCATATAAAAGTAAGTTAGAAACAACATTGAATATTTAAAAAATCGAAGCAGATAAGTTATTGACAGATTCTGATTCTTAGAATAACATAGAGAAAATAAGAGAGAAATTTGATATACAGTACCTTAAAATCAAGAGATCATGCATTCTCATCAATTGCAGTATGGAAAAAGGGATCCCTAGGCGGGATCCCTTTTTCTGGTAATATAGTCCACCTGCAATATGGGAGTTTCATATAAAATTAAGTTAGAAACAACATTGAATATTTAAAAATCGAAGCAAATAAATTATTGACAGATTCTGATTAATATGGGAGTTTAATATAAAAGTACGTTAGAAACAACATTGAATCTAAAGCAGGTCCTTTTTTCAAACCAATTAAATATTGATAATCAAATATCTCAGCAAAAAGACAACATGATGCTATCTTCCTATGTTCCTCAATTTCTCTATTAATTTCATTCATTTCTGTTCTGTTACTCTGTTCCAACTCATCATGTCAATACTATATGGAAAACACTTCTGCTATCATGCAGAGGTTATGCACATTGACTTCTATTTTTAACCAATAAAGGTGAACCAGATTGACTTGTTTTATTCTTAGCCCTCTGTTAATACAGTTTTCCTAAAGCAGGTCCTTTTTGTCAAACAATTACATATTGATAATCTAATCATATTAATTCATTATCTAACAATTCTTATTAAAGTAAATCAGAAACACCCTATAAAAGCCTAAAACTACACCAGTAGAGGTGATCCAGATTGACATGTGTTTTATTCTTAGCCCTCTGTTAATACTGTTTTCCTAAAGCAGGTCCTTTTTTTCAAACAATTACATATTGATAATCTAATCATATTAATTCATTGTCTAACAGTTCTCATTAAAGTAAATCAGAAACAACCTATAAAAGCCTAAAACTACACCAGTACTATCCAATCATGTATCCTCTAGCAGGATCCATCCGAGGGATAAAATTTCAAAAAAAAAATTGAACTCTAATTTCACTTTTCATTGATAAAAATTTATGTCATGCTATAAACATCATGCAGAGGTTATGCACATTGACTTCTATTTTTAACCAATTGAAGAAAGCGATTAATAACATGAATATTTGAAGAAATTTAAAGTAAAAGTCATTCAACAAGATAGTGACACAAATACAAATTGTCTTACACAAAATTTTGAGAAGCCCAAAATTTTGTCAGCTAGAACCTGCATAAGGCAAACAAGTAATTAAAGCCAAGAAGCAAATTAGATAAACAATCTTGCACTGTTAGCTCTCTATACCAACAAAAAAAATTCTCAGCAAAAAGAAAACATGATGTTATCTTCCTATGTTCCTCAATTTCTCTGTTAATTTCATTCATTTATATGTTCCGTTACTCTGTTCCATCGTCTCATGCCAATGAAATATGGAAAACACTTCTCCTATCAAGCTACAACTTAAATTTGTTAACAATACTCACCAAAACACTTCTCCTATCAAGAAACAACTTAAATTTGTTAACAATCACAACTTAAATTTCATTCATGTACATAGGATCTGACATCCGCGCATGTTCAATTATATTGGAGACAGTGAGACCAACATCTGAGTTAAGACTGAATTTCACCGGAAGAAAAATAAATCCTATTACAGATAGTTCTTTTTCTTCGACAAACTCACCAAAACAAAAGTAGATACATCGTCATGGGTAATCAGCTGCATGTAGATCTGACATCCGTGCATGCTCAATTGGAGAGAGTGAGACCAAGATATGAGTTAGTACCATGAATTTCGCAAAGGAAGAAAAAAAATTCACCTATCCAGTCTAGAAGTCCATTCAGTACGAGAAACTCACCAAAACCAAAGTAGATCTGGCCGCCATGGCTTCGGCTTTGGGTGTTTGAATGTCATAATAACAGCTGCATGTGTAGATCTGACATCCGTGCATGCTCAACTGGAGAGAGTGAGACAAAGATTTGTGTTAGGAACATGAATTTCGCAGAGGAAGAAAAAAAAATTCACCTATAGATCTAGAAGTTCATTCAGTATGAGAAACTCACCAAAACCAAAGTAGATCTCGCTGCCATGGCTTCTGCTTTGGGTGTTTGCATGTTGTAACAGCTGCATGTGTAGATCTGACATCCGTGCATGCTCTATTGGAGAGAGTGAGACCAAGATTTGAGTTAGGAACATGAATTTCGCAGAGGAAGAAAAAGTATCACCTATAGATCTAGAATTTCATTCAGTACGAGAAACTCACCAAAACCAAAAGTAGATCTGGCCACCATGGCTTCTTCTTTCGGCATATCAACATGATAACAGCACGCCGAGAGGAGACGAAGTTTCCAGGGCTTTTGACCACCGGTGACGGAGTGGGCAGAGATCTGATGACGGGGAGGAAAGGGGAGGTGTACGGTCTGAAATGGTAAGTGGAAATGGAGTTTGGTTCAGACAAAACTCAACAAGTCTGTGAATTGTGAGAATTATTGCCCCCAAAAAAAAAGGGACAAATGCTAAAAGCCTAAACCAATCGACGCGTGGCATTAATTTTTTAACCTCTTAGTTCTTCTTTTTTGGTCAACAACTCTATTTTTTGGAAACTTTACAAAGCTGCGTTTCATTAATAATAATAATAAAAATAAAATTATTAATTTTACACCAACAAAAAAATTATTTGATTTTTTTCCCAAACATCATGAGTTTATGACGATGACTATACATTTTTCTAGAAGAAACAAATTTGTTTTTAAATTTGTTTTGCCATGTTTTTATGTTAATATATAAATATATACACATATAACTTTAAAATGAATAAATTTTTAGTTGGACAAAAAATAGTCTATTTATTTATTTTTATATAACACAAATAGCTAAAATAACAAATTACACAAAAAGCTGACTATAACATACATGAGTCTAAATATATAAAGGGTTAGATTTAGAAATGTGGTTATGAGGACAATATAACTAAGGCTGAAACTAAAACCGACCCAATCGAAAAACTTGTCAAAACTGATCCAAACCGGATTGAAAAAACTGGGTCGTATTACTAATATTCAATACTCGATTCTCATTCGGTTTAAACCGAAAAACCATATTATAGGTTTGGATGGTTTATTTTTTGTTTAACGGATTTTTTGCTGGTTTTTTTTTTGTTGGAAACATCTGGACCGAATATATCGATATTCGACCGAATAAAGCAAAAATCCGGATCAACAGTCCGATTTCACCCCTAAATATAATAATACGAGCAACTAATGAGAAAGCTAATCATTGCTAATACACAATCATTAATAAGAATAATAATAAAATTATTTACTCTTTCACCAACAAAAAAAATATTTGATTTTTTTCTTAAACATATATTTGTGTAGCTACTGAATACATGTGAAGACTTTTACCTAGTCCGTAAATAATTGAGGTTAGTGACTAAATATTACATTGTCGCTAAATAGTTACACGGACACTTCATTATACTGTGACTAAACTATGTGACTAAATATTTTATTGTCACTAAATATTGAATATTTCGTGACTACTTTTATGTTGGTCACAAAATATTCGTCACTAAAGCAAGGTATTCCTGTAGTGGCCGCCACCAGCGGAAGCAGCTCCGGCCGCCGTCGCCTTCCGCGGTCCTACCTGGAGCCGACCCCAACCCCGGCGATGATAGGTCCCACGCCGACCCCAACCCCACCGTCGCCATCATCCGCCCCAGCACCAGCCGTCCCACGCCGCCCCTCCTGTCGCCCCCGGCGATGATAGGTCCCCCCCCAACCAATCCAAGCTAGGCCTCCAACAAAAAATCCCACCCTAAATCAAAACTAACTAGGCTCCATGTGAAGTGTGATGACTTAATTGGAAGTTTGGGTGGAAAAATTGAAAAAGGAGGAGAAGATGAAAACCTGGGTTGAAGAAGATGAATGTGCTCTAGAACATGAAGGAGAGAGAATAGTGCTCTTGAAAAATGAAATAAGAGGAAATAATGAAGTGGAATCCAAATATATGCTTTATAAAGTGTATTTTATGGATTTATTTCTCGTAAAAACTCCATAAAAGGAGACACGAACAAAAGGACACAGTCCGAATGATAAGTAAAACGAGACCAAGGCTCGTAATTCTTACTCCCATAGAACATTATCACGTGAACTTGCTTAAATTTAATTACATCATTTTTTCGTCTATATATTCAGATCCTCTAAAACAGGGGGCATAGAAATAAAAG
Source organism: Clarkia xantiana subsp. parviflora (assembly GCA_036873135.1). Taxonomy (NCBI): domain Eukaryota; kingdom Viridiplantae; phylum Streptophyta; class Magnoliopsida; order Myrtales; family Onagraceae; genus Clarkia; species Clarkia xantiana. Next base: position 7,432,572 of record JAPTYO010000012.1, on the reverse strand, counting down.
CACACCTCGAGCACTCGATAAAGGCCGGGATCACCATAAAGCCTTCTCAAAGAAATGGAATGAGGAAATTACGACGCATCTCGAGAACTTGATAGAGGCCGGGACCGTCACTAAGGTATGTCACTTTACCCGCTTAGGCGATATTCTGCTAAAAATAGAGTCAAGAAAAGGTGAAACCATTCCTTGACTCGGGGGAAAATGGTGGATATACGCCCAAGCTATCACTAATTGGGCCCAAGAAGTGGGCCGAAACCGGACATAACTTTAAACTTAGGACACAGATACCTAGGGCCCATCACATGGGCCCGGAAAATATCCCAAGTGGCAAAACCCACTCGGGAAGACCCCGGGTGGAAAAACCACCCGGGGGCACCCAAGCAAGGGACCCTTGCTTGAGTTACCTGAACAAGAAGGGACTTGCTCGGGTAACCCGAGCAAGGCCTCAGGGGTACCCCTCCGGGTACCCCCCATCCGTCCCCCGGACGATATCTTGCCCGGGGCTTACCCTTGAAGGGCCAAACACCAACACTTAGCCATAATAAGCCATAATAAGCTTATCCACGGTTAAACCGGGGTCAAAGGTAACTTATTTACGGTCAAGGCCATCTTATAATTACGAACCCGCCATAACCGGACCAGAGAACCACTGGAACCGGGGTGGTCCAATAGAAACTCTATAAATAGAGAGCCCATCCCCTCATTTGAAGGTAATCTCGCTCTCTCCTAAGCTCACCCTCTCTCTAGAAGCTCTCAACTGACTTAAGCTTCGGAGTGGGCTTAAATTTCGGAGTGGGCTTACCGGGAATAAGCCCCGGTGCCCTTTTGCACGTGAGCAAGGAAGGAAGAAAAGGATCCAAGCATGAAAGAGCCCAAGAAGGAGAAGATCGGGAAGAAGAAGCCCACTAAGGAGAAGAGCAAGAAGGAGAAGCCCACAACAAACACTCGTGTGTAAACATATAGTATTATATATGATACCTATATTTTAGTCTTTAGGCATCAAAGTGAGCTATTAATTAAACTAAATATTCATTTAATATTATTTAATGGTTCAACATTTCATCCATTAATTATAAGTCGGAGGTTTAAACCCCGTCGGTGGCCATATGATATGATTTTCACTGATGTAAGACGAAAACTCTATCAAGCTGATGTCGTTGGACCGTTTCTACTTCAGGTATGGGTGGATGACCTCGAATCGTTGCTTGGGGAAGGAAGAACCTTGGTACGCTGATGACGCCACAATTAAGGATGGAATACTTGATTGATAAGTCGGAGTCGAACGACACAGAAAAATCTGATATGTTCGAGAGTTCTCAAAGAACCAAGAGAATAAAATTTCATCACAAAAAACTGAATTTAAACTTGAAAATTCAACCAACTCTTAAGGTGACTATTAAAAGGATGCAAACTAACCATAATGACACCTAGAATGGACTAAAATAAACCCTAATGGACTTATATAATGAGGCTTGGTGTTTTTCAGCCGATTAGACCCTTAAATGACTTAATTCAACTAACCCAAATAATAGACCCATGTTCAAAACGCCCAACACATAAAGTTCAGCTCATCAATTGTTGAAAAACACTTCAACAAACTAAAGACCATAGAAATAACATGAGTCTTGAAGGCTTCATGTTCCAATCAGATATTCTAACCATCTTCAAGACTTGTAGAAGTAGCAACCAAATTGATATGTGATGTGTGGCCTTTAAATTGATCTTGACCTCCAATAGATGATTTTTCCATGTGATGATATTACTGAAAATATGCGTGCGAGGCCTCTTTGATCTTCTTAGCTCGGCCTCTGGTAATCGGTCCAACGAGAACTTGAATTGGCTCCATTGTATCTGATCATTGTGGCTCATCACCATAAGAGTTGAAAAATATTCATAGCTAGCACTTAATTACCCCTTACGGGAGGGCCTGGTACATAAGAATTAGTCTACATATGTAGCAAGCATACTATAAGTGTTGATCTCCTAATAAGCCCCACCTAAAACTAGCCCACGAAAAAAAAATTGTATTAACAGAATAATATTTCTTTATTTACAATAATATCTACGGAATATATGAATCAAAATTTAATTCAATAAGATATAGAATTTGCGCGTTGTATGAAAATTAACGTAAATGAGAACCTATATTATAATATTTATTAAGTTGTATTTTATGCTGAATATTTATATAAACTAATAATATATATTAAAATATGTTATGCATTTTATTCTTAATAAATTGTATATATATATATATATATATATATATATATATTAAATTATATAATATTATATATCATTTGAAAACTTTTTATATCTATTTTTTCATGAAAAAATAAACTATAAATTTGAATATGTAAAAAAAGTTACAGCTCTAATTTAATTGCAATACAACTTGAGCTTAAAAAATATAGCAGTAATAAAAAGAACAAATATATTGTAGATATGAATCATTCTATATTTATGTTTAATGACATGATACTTTGTGATTTTTTTTAAAGTTTAAAACTATTGGTTATATCTGTGAAAGTTTAAACTAACTACTTAACCAATTGTTCCAGAACCTTAAGGTAGTAAGTGAATGTGGTTTAACCTTTATACTTCAACATCCCATCACGTATGAACTGAAACATTTTGAAGACCCATTGATGGGTATACGTCCGATTCAGTTTCATTTTATATTATTCGGACTTCGTATACACGTCAAACCCACTGAACGGTTTCAAATTATTCACCCGCGAGTTCTAAAAGGTCCGGGGTTCGCGCGTATGCGCCTCGGACTTGTGCCGCTACCAGATTGTCTTGCAATCCGGAGCCAGTCCGGATTGCAGGACAATCCGACCCTCCGGATTGTCCCGTCATCCCGGACCTCTCGTAAACACTGCATGTGCAAACCTTCCCGATGTCAGCTTTACTCCCGTCTACACTCGGTTCATACTTTGCATTGAACCGAAGTTGGACCGTTCAAAACCCGCTTTGATTCCAAGGTTCCCTATAAATAGGAGCATTGATCATTCATTTCACAACTTAAGTTGACAGCGGAAGCTCTACCCTCTCTCTTACTTTCTCTCTCTAAAATACTTGATTTAAGCTTCAGAGAGGGTTCATCGCACTCCACCCCCAATACGTGGTGTGCGATACTGCCCCTCTTGCAGGTATACAGAGACGCACGAGCCCGACACGTGCGAAGACCCGAAGAGTGAGCGATCCGAGGCATTCTTCCAACGTCATTACTAGGATCTGCACATTACTACTCATGGAATATAGCAAGCATACAACATATGTGTCCAATACACATGCATCTCACCATGCCTTGGTATACCCAAGAGGGGACGCAATGCAAGGACGTATGTCTCCTAACAACAACTACAGATGCTACATCCAATAAGAGGACGAGTCTCAACTATACTCTATTGTCCACAGCACATGGACAATCACAAAACACAAAGGTATGAAATATTACTACCATATCACCATGCATTATTAAACCATTCATGACAGGTCTTATATGACAACGTCAAAGCATAGAAACATAAACATAAAGGGTTCAAATGGATAACACCCCAACAAGCAACCTCAACCCAAACATGGTGAGCCAAAACTAAATACAAAGAGTTTGTGAAAACAAACACTCAACCTGACGCCACATCAGGAGCACCACCATCAACGACATCTCCGCATGCACCGGGAACATCCTCTCCAAACGTGGTACCCTCCACAATAATCGGATATCCAGCATCATTGAATATAACCTCGTACACACATGTGTCAACTTTGATATCCTCAGGAGCATTCCTAACAACCATGGCAGGGACATACTCCTCAATAACGGGGGGGCATCCATCACAACAGACGGGGCAGCAATCCCATCCCTAAGTCTCAAGGCAGCCACATGCCCAGTGGCAAACTTGGAATACGAACCCAACTGATCAAAACACATGTTCGGAACAAGAGCATATACATGCTCGATAAGACCCTCAATAGAGTCATAAAGCACATTGTCCGCACCCGTCAGGACTTCAGCATGATAAGACTCTGAGGCCTTGTACTCCGCAACACCTATAACCTTGCCATCCGCAGGGGACATCTCCTTCATGGCCCGCAAGGTGAGATCATGATCCACACTATCTGCAACGGCCTTCGCCTAAAGGGCAGCAATATCAGACTCGAGCGCCACAATCCGAGCCTGACGAGCGGAACTCTCCGCCTGTAGGTCAACAACCTTCATATCCAAGATGCGCGCCTTCTCCTTAGCACCCTCAGCCTCGATACAAGCAATGTCACACTTCTCCATAAATGTCTTCTTCTCTTCTGCGAGCTCAATCACAAAGGAGGAGAGGTTGGCCATCTGAATGGAAACCTACAAGAGCAACACAAGAATCAACAACAAGTAAGTCGTAGAAACAAAGACAAGCATACATACAAGGCATGAAGGAGTAAGAATAAATACTCACAGGAGCAAGGCAAGACAGTGCACCCTCAGCATCTGCTTGCGCACCCTCAGGATCACTCGGGCGAATCCTCTGATCCCCGGGAGGAATAACCTGCTGAAAAACACGAACTCCCACCTCGGGAGTGGTCAAGATAACCTCCTTTGAAAAGCGACCTCGAGCATAGAAGGGTACCCACTCATCACCAAAAACAGAGTCCTTGGAAGGACACACCAACTCGGACCGAGTAAGGGCAGCAACAGGCAGAACAACTATAAACATATGCAAAGATAAACAAGAAGATCCAAATACACCAAGTATAGAAGAAATACAAGAACAACCAATATACCTGCGCGAGGAGGCCCCTCATCCGAAGTCAAGTCCCTCGACCGGGGGGCAGACATCACAGGTACGGCAGGCACGCGGGCCTCAACTCCTTTCCCTTTGCTAAGAGGAGTTCTCAAAACCTCGCCACTACCAGACCTGGGGCGCTTAGGATCGCTCAGGGCCGCACCTCGGAGTCGGGACGTTTCGCCTTGGCCCGAGGCGGAGTGTCGACTCGTTCCGCCACGAGTGGGGATCGACCTACAAACAAGAACAAAGCAAGATAAAAATAAAGGCATTAAACACAGAAAAGCAAAGCAACCTCGCAAATATACAACTTACCTGCACTCCCTTTACCACGTCCAGGCTTCATGCCCTGGAGAACAGCAGACACATCCGTGCGACCGCTCCGTGCGACCGCTCCGTGCAGCAGGAGCAGCACCACCCTGAGAGTCCGCCTGCAAGCGGGAAGTTTTTCCATGACACCAGCCTACACCACAACATAATGAAGTTATAAAGATTCATAACATACCGAGGTACCTCTCGAAGAAGGAGTGCAAATCCCAGACCTGCGCAAATCTCGCTCCTTCACACAAGACAAGGCCGTGTATTTACGCGCCTTGTGCGCCCGATATACCTTCTTCATCACTGCTTTTTCAGACTCGGAGAATTCACGAAAGGCCGGCACGGGATCAGGTTTTGTAATCCGAATAATACGCCAAGTCATCCCGGGATCGTCAGTAAAGAAATAGTGTTTCTGCCAATGACTCTTTGATTGGTTAACAACAGTAACAAAGGGAAGGGTGCTATCCCATTTCACTTTTCCCAATCCAAGATCAGCAAACTCCTTCCCCCTCATCAAAGTCTAGCGGATAGAAATAGTGCATAACCCAGACGCATCCGGACGCTGGAGCCAGAAGAAGCATCAAAAGAGTAAGGTCGAGTAACTCCAGGACTATTGATGGCATAGTACTCGGAAGCAAACCAAGTACCGTATCGCAGCAGGTGCAAGATCAAGAGGAGAGATCCTATAATAACGACATAACTTCCGCAGGTCCGAGCAGTAAGGGAAGCACAATCCCATTCGAATCTGGGAGGCGTAAATAGCTGACAAATCATTCGAAGGCACAATGGGCATTCCCGGACTAGCATCAGGGATAAAATCAAACGGGAAGAATGCCTCTCCCAAAGGAGAAAGCCCAGAGAACGACGAGGCGCTGATACTCATCACGATCCAATTTGTTACCCGCAAAGGTTTGCACTAAGTCCCCTGACTCCACGTGAGGCTCCAATTCGGAGGAAGAAGGTATATCATCCATAGTTTTCGGTTCGGAAGAATCCATAAACTCCGAGAAGGGGTAGGAATATGAGACTTACTCATGTTCACAAAGCCAGCAAGTCGAGAAGGTAATCCTAAGGATGGACGCTCCAGCTTCTCACAATACAACTCCTACAAGGATACAACTACAACCCGTTCAATACATACACATACACTCAACGTGTTAACAACTACTATACAACGAACAACCCCCGCTCGGGGGCAAATAATGCTTACAAATCTACAAGTGTTCAACTACTACATAGCTCTATGTTAGTAAGGGCCTCGTCCCAACACTTATATGATCTACATGTGCGTATGCACACCTACACATGTCTTTGCACGCCTACGTATCTGCGAGTACCTATGTACACCCGCGCCCAACTCTAAGTGCTCGCATACACTAGTATGTGTTCATGCACCACTCTATGTGCCTATGGACGACTATATGTGAACATATGCATTTACATGAACCTATGAGTGCCAACATGTACGTACATGCACTTACACATGCTCATGTGTATCTACGAGTGCTTACATGCATCTATGCTTACCTACGTGGCCTAAGGCAAATCCCCAAGCTAATAAGTGCAAATATACTCATAGCACTAACACCTATATGCATATTTTTATCTAACATGTGTAGGATATGGATACATACATACATACACCCCCTTGGGAATACAAAGCTTAGCTATAGCTACAAGCATCTCCATACAATCAAGTGTGTACGTACATGTCACTACAATTCCTTGGGCAATCAAAGATGGCAATCAATAGGGAAGTATCATCCCTACTCTATACATACAAGTGGTAAAACACTTAACCATTTTTATGCTCTTTTTTGCTCTGCTTAACTATCCTAGCCATTTCATCAAACACTTGGAGGGCATGGATGATCAAGCTCAAATCAAGGCAAGGATTAACCAAATTGATGCAAGTCAAGGCATTGGCATACCTGGAAATGGTTCTAATCAACTCCAAAAAAACGAATCACCTCAAAAAATGAGGATACATACCCGAATCGTCGCTGGAAATGCCGATCGAAGCTCCGCCCGCTACGCCGCCGTGGTCGTGGCCGTCCGCCGCCCTTGCCGTCGCTGGACTCGCCGCCACGAGCTAGGCCCTCCGGTGAGTGGTGGTTGGCCGGTGGTCAGAAGGGTGTGGGTGGTTGGGTGGATTGGGTGCTAAGTCACTTACTCTCTAAGAAATGGGGAAGACAATTCTAAAAAAGAGGAAGGTAATGTGCGGAGATATTTGAATTCACTCATTTATATACACCTATGGGTAACATCTTTCCCCTTTCATATTTTTTTCTATCTCCTTTGGAGGAATTTCCTAACACCTATGCAAGTTTACATATCCATGCATACACGCATACATCTACGCACACACGTTTACATGTCTGTGTTACGTGTTTGCAATTACAGCCCCGACGTGCATATATTCTTATACATACTATCGCATATATACATGCCAATACTTATATGATTTAATTTCATAACATTACATATCGTATGCCGACTCTCGTACACATGCACGTCTTAAGCATATATGTGTTAGCATTCATATAAATGATCGCATACACGGACTAGGATTGTCATATCCGTATATGTCATATATATGTGCTTGCTACACTAATCGTGTCGACGGATATGATTACTCCCGTCCATGTCCAAGGAGGGATACGGCATAATAAGGTCCACGCGCCGACGGATAATAAGTCCATCTCGAGGTAACACCCGAACTTAAATCGAACGTATAGTCTATCGAAAATAGAGTCAAGGCGGGGCCATGCCACCACTAGACTTGAGGAGAAATGATGGGTATACGTCCGATTCGGCTTCGTTTTATATTATTTGGACTTCGTATACATGTCCAACCCACTGAATGATTTCAAATTATTCACCCGCGAGTACTAAAAGGTCAGGGGTACGGGCGTACGCGCCCCGGACTTGTGCCGCGTCCGGATTATCACTACAATCCAGACCGGCTCCGAATTGTCTTACAATCCGGAGCCGGTCCGGATTTACCCATCGTCCCAGACCTCTCGGGATCCGTGCGATACCCCGGGAGGGTCCGGATTCCTCCTATAATTGACATGTAAACCCCTACGTAAACACTGCACGTGCAAACCCTCCCGATTTCAGCATTACTCCCGTCTACGCTCGGTTCATACTTTGCATTGAACCGACGTTGGACCGTTCAAAACCCGGTTTGATTCCAAGGTTCCCTATAAATGGGAGCCTTGATCATTCATTTTACAACTTAAGTTGACAGCGGAAGCTCTGCCCTCTCTCTTACTTTTTATCTCTAAAATACCTGATTTAAGCTTCGGAGAGGGTTCATCGCACTCCAACCCCCTCTACGCCCCTCTTGCAGGTATACGGAGACGCACGAGCCCGACATGTGCGAAGACCCAAAGAGTGAGCGACCCGGGGCATTCTTCCAACGTCATTACTAGGACCCGACACTCCACCTATTAAAGGATCCAACACCCATCATGTAATTTTTTTAATAAGGGGGGTTCACCTATCACCTTAAGGTTTTAGGCAAGTTGGTCAAGTAGTTAGTCTAAACTTTCAGATTATATCAGAGCGTGCTAGTTCAAATCTCCGCAACGCTGAGTAAAACCCCTTAAAATTTTCACGTTAGAGCACTTCCAATGGTGAGTTCCTTTATTCCTATACCTCACATATCACGTCATTGCCAACTCATCAAAGTGGAACTACTACAGTAACAACTACGGTAAAATTGGAACTTTAACCAATTGTGGAATCAAGTTTCACTTCCATATTGAGGCTCACATAATTTCATACTCCCAATATGTGTTTTTTTTAAATAAAAAACATTATATAAAAAATAAACATTCATATATATTTTTAAAAATACGTACATGAACAAACCAGTAAATGCGATTCAATTTTTGGACCAATTAATTTTAAAAAATAGAAAAATTATGTACAAAATTATAAAAATCTAATTGATTTTTTTTTTCCGAATTCGTCAATACTGGTCATTTTTAGGTCAAATATTCGGATTACATCTTTGACCGACGTGTGTTGTTGTCCTGATTCCTGAAAGTCGAAACTCGATGTCGTTATAGTAATAGTTCAGTAATTACCTACTATATTTTTTTAATTAAGATTAATTTGATATTTCAAAAAATTATATAAAAAGAGCACAGATTTTTTAAATAATGATGACCATAATTTAAAAGTTACATTATGGAAAAAAAAACAGTAACAATACATTAAAGTGTTCAACCAGAATAAAAATTTAACACACACACATATATATATAATTCAAGACTACATAGAATTGACATAAACATTACTGAATTGTCAGAGATGTTCGACTAAATTCTCTTGTTTTCTTGTATTTTTCTCTTTATCTTGTAATTGGATATTTTTATTAGGGGTAATATTTATTATTCTAAGTGCAATCTGTACGCAGCGTGCAAGATAGTTGATAGGTATAATTATTGATATAGTGATAGTTAGTATTCAAATTCATTGAATCAATCTTATTTTGTCATAATCGGCGTATAATTTTTTTTCAACGATTGGCATATCTTGATTCATACTCGTCAATAAATCCACGCTTACACACATTAATCAAATACATAATAGTAAATCAGTTATATGTATTAATCGTTTGTTTTTACTACTGATTTCCTACATTCTTAAATTAGAAATATATTATATACCATTATTAAAATATAATTATGATAACAATGTATCATAGAAAATATATCCATATACAATATAATAAATAAATTAAATAGAAATATATATGTATTAAAATAATATAATATTTTTTAGTAAAAAATGTTTCATATTAATAATTTGGAATTTTATGTTATTCCAAAGTTTATAACTGACAGTTGTGTCACATGGTGAAATATAAACATATTAAGTTTAGTAAGCTCTAAAATTGATTCGGAGTTAAAGAGTAGTAATTTTAGTTCATGTCATTATTTGACTTACTTAATATTAAAAGTGACTGATTACAACGCATGTCATTATCCGACTTAGTGTAGCATAATTATATATATACACATATAAAATCAATGAAATAAACAAAACAATTGAATTAAATATATTATAAAGTTAGCACATACATGAACTGTAACGTGAGAGTTTTTACTTGTAGGAACGGTCCCACTACCTTCTCCACACGATAATGACAAAAACATAATATTTGTAATCCTAGTCACGGCTAATGGCGTCCAGTGGCAAATATTGGAACTATGAACTGCCATTTTGGAACGTGGAACTCTCATTGGAATGTGAGTTTCTATTTAATCATTACTAGTAGGAACCAACAGTAAATGACGTTAGGAACAATGAACTCCTCATTATGATAAATTTACAACATGGAACCACAAACAGTAACGACATTTGAAAGTGCTCTTATTAATCTTCAAAATGTTTTAACCAACACGTGAGGGACATGTTGAACAATAAAGATTAAACAGTTCTTTCACCTATCACCTTAAGATTTTAGATCAGTTGGTTAAGTGGTTGATTTGAAATTTCACAAGGGAAAAGTATGTAAAACATGCATCACGTTTGAAAAAGAAGGTTTTATGGACCACTATGTTTTAAAATGTACAACATGTTTGAAAAATATGGTTTTATGGACCAATATGTTTAAAATTTTTGTTAAAATGTCATTTCGTCCACTTGTTGTCAATTTTCTGTTAAGTAGACACGTGGGGCCACGATTTTAGAAAATAATAATAATAATTAAAAAAAAGAAATTAATTTATACATAATAAAAATTATTAATGGGTGGGTATAATTAATAATTATTTAAAAAAATGTGATTCTTGTTTACACACGAGTGTTTGTTGTGGGCTTCTCTTTCTTGGTCTTCTCCTTAATAGGCTTCTTCTTCCCGATCTTCTCCTTCTTGGGCTCTTTCGTGCTTGGATCATTTTCTTCCTTCCTTGCCCACCTGCAAAAGGGAATCGGGGGGTCCCGGTAAGCCCACTCCGAAGCTTAAGTCAGTTGAGAGCTTCTAGAGAGAGGGTGAGCTTAGAGAGAGAAATATTACATTCAAATGAGGGGATGGGCTCTGTTGGATCACGGTTGGAAATCCGACACGTTCTTGACGGAAGTCCGAACTCCTTTGCTCCAAGTAATCCTGCAAAAAGGGATAGACCGGGCGGTGACCCAGAATCCCTCTCTGATGCTTAAATGAGTATCTCGATGTAGGCAAGTATGAGTGTATATGAGTATTTCTGTTCTGAGGTAATTCCTTCCTTTATATAGGGGAGGAGTTACCCCAGTTACATGTCGAGGTAACTGCCAGGGGCAGTCAGCCCACGTTCCATTTATCTCGGCCACTTGCCCACGTTCCGTCTTTTCAGGCCACTTTCCCACTACGCTGATAGTGGGCGTGTTTCTCGGCCTCATCCTCTGGTGGCAAGTCCCGACGGATGTCGGGGACTCCAGAGTTATCTCCTTTGGTCACCGCTCGGGGCCCCTCATCATCGGGACATGGCCAATATCCTCAGGGATTCAACATCGGGGCCTACTCAAAGGCATATCATCGGGGCCTACTCAAAGGCATATCATCGGGGCCTACTTAAAGGCATATCATCGGGGCCTACTTAAAGGCATATCATCGGGAGCGTACAGCTCATATGTCGGGACCGACCTTGTCGGAACCCCTCATATTGGTCCTCTAAGCCTCTTTTGGAGCCCAGTGGGCATACTTCACCATTTACTCGTCGTTAATGGGCCTAACGGCTATATCGAAACCCATCATTTGCCCCCAAGGCATGAGGGACTTACAGTTCGTCGTGTCTCCCAACTCCGGACCCCCCGATATTGGCATCAGAGGCTTTTAACTTTACAAAAAATCTTCTGACGCAGATATTTAGGCCTTTATAACATCGATTTGTTTTGGTTCCGATTATCGTTGCACCACTTAGGGTGAATTAACCACGCCACTTAAGGCGATTTGACCATACCACTTAGAGTGATTCAACACGTCACTTAAGACGTTTTAACCACACCACTTAAGGCGATTTAACTATGCCACTTAAGGCGATTTAACCACATCAATTAAGGCGATTTAGCCATGCCACTTAAGGCAATTTAACCACACCACTTAAGGCGATTTAACCATGCCACTTAAGGCAATTTAACCACATCACTTAAGGCGATTTAACCACACCACTTAAGGCGATTTAACCACACCACTTAAGGCGATTTATCCACACCACTTAAGGCGATTTAACCACACCACTTAAGGCGATTTGGCCACACCACTTAAGGCGATTTAACCTCACCACTTAAGGCGATTTATCCACACCATTTAAGGCGATTTATCCACACCACTTAAGGCGATTTATTCATACCACTTAAGGCGATTTATCCACACCACTTAAGGCGATTTATCCACACCACTTAAGGCGATTTAACCAAGAACAATCTGATCGGAAGCAACCTCTTTATTCATTGATGGCTCAAAACCCGTTTATATCAAATCAAAACGATAAACAACTTGCACCACTAATGGCGACTAATATCAGGCATGACATTTCTTCAAGTGTTCGCCATTAAAAGAATGCTTCAACACATTGCCATCGAGGTCTTCCAACTTATACGCATTTCCAGCTGGCATCCCCACGACCTTATAAGGTCCTTCCCATTTTGGTGGCATCTTGTTGATCCAATCCAAAAGGGTAAATTCGTTCCGACGGCAGACCAGTTCCCCGACAAAGAACTGTCGAGACTTGACTCGCCGATTGTAATATCGGGCCGTTGCCAAGCGTATCCGAGCCTGGGCCTCCTCGGCATTCCGCCTCTTCTCTTCGACCAAATCCAAGTCCAGACGCCTCATTTCATCATTCGACAGAGGTTCATAATACCTCGTCCGATGGGATGCCACAGCTATTTCAACGGGAGCGACTGCTTCCGTGCCATAAACAAGGCCAAACGGAGTTTCCCCAGTTGATCGTTTGGGTGTTGTTCTAACAGCCCAAAGCACATTTTCCAGCTCGTCCAGCCATTTTCCCTTTAAGGCATGGACCCTCTTCTTCAGGCCATCCATCACGATCTTGTTGGCTGACTCCACCTGTCCATTAGTTTGAGCATGATGGACAGAGGCTGTCCGATGCTCGATTTTCAGTTCCTCCAGGTACTCCTTCCACTGGGCCCCGTTAAACGGAGGGCCGTTATCACTGATCAACACCTTAGGGATCCCGTATCGGGATATGATATGGGTCTGGAGGAATTTGAGGATATGATTCCCCGTTGTCTTGGCCAATGCCTTAGCTTCTATCCACTTTGAGAAATAATCAATAGCCACAAGTAAATATCGGCACTGACCTTTTGCAACTGGAAGGGGTCCCACCAAATCGATTCCCCACTGCGCGAAGGGCCAAGCACTCTTGATGGACGTCAGATCGGCAGCTGGGGCCACGACATTCGGGGCATACCTCTGGCAAGCGTCACAGGATCGGACTAGCATCGTTGCCTCCTTGTTCATCGAGGGTCAGTAATAGCCCAGGTTCAGCACTTTCCTCACGATGGATCGGGCGCCTTCATGACAAGCCGAGTATCCTTCGTGCTCCTCCCTAAGGATCCGATCTGTGTCGGGCTCAGCCACACATTTCAAGTAAGGAGCTAAATACCCCTTTTTATATAGCTGATTGTCCATCATAACATAATTGACCGCGATTCGGCGTAATTTGCCGGCTGCTACTTCATCATCGGGGACTGCCCCCGTAGTCAGGTACGCGGTTATCGGGGTCATCCAGGTGGGCTCCTCTGATCCGGTCTCGATGGCACATACCTCCGATTGATCGGTGGTTGACAGGATCACCCTCTCCAAGAAGTGCACCTTCCGACTTTCATCGAGGGGTGCCCCCAAGGCGAACTTGCTCAAGGCATCTGCTTCCACATTATCCTCCTTCGGGATCGCCTCAATATCGAAGCTCTTGAAACTCTCCTTCAAGGTTTGCACCTCACGAAGGTATTTTTTCATCATCGGGCTCTTTGCTTCGTATCGCCCCTGGACTTGGTTCACAATCAGGCTAGCATCACACTTCACCTTTAAGTGACCAACTCCCGTTCCTTTGGCAATCTTGAGGCCGGTGATGAGAGCCTCATATTCGGCTTCATTGTTGGTGGCCCTAAACGTCAAGGCCAAGGCATATCGAAGAGGCTCGCCTCCACCTGGTGGTATCAGTACGAACCCTGCTCCCGATCCTTCTGAATTTGAGGAGCCATCGGTATACATCTCCCAAGTGTCTTCGCCATCGGGCTGTTCTGACTGCTCTGCCATCGGGATTTCCATGGTTGTCCCCTCTACAAGGCCCGCTTCTTCTAGATCGGGGGCTGTAGACTCTGCTATGAAATCCGCCAACGTCTGACCCTTAATAGCCGTTCTTGGAGCAAAGTGAATGCGGAACTCACTAAGCTCGACTGCCCATTTCACTAATCTCCTCGACGCATCAAGTCAGTTCAAAAAATGTTTAAAGGGCCGATTCGTCAGAACAGTAATCTCATGCGCATGGAAGTAAGGTCTCAGCTTCCCAGCAGTGACAATCAACGCATAAAGATACTTCTCAACGGCGGGATAATTCATTTCAGACTTGGCGAGTGCCTTGCTTACATAATAGACGGGGACTTGGTTACCCTCTACGACTTTCACTAAGACAGAGCTAACAGAAAATTCAAAAACAACCAAATATAGATAGACTGGCTCGCCTGGAATGGGCTTCGCCAACGGCGCGAGGGTGCGGAGGTGCTGCTTTAGTGCTTGGAACGCCTCTTCGCACTTGGTAGTCCACTCAAACTTCTTGTTGGCCCTCAGCACTTCAAAGAACGGCATGGATCGGTCGCTTGCCTTGGACAGGAAGCGATTTATCGCGGCCAATCGGCCATTCACTACATGCACCTCCCGATGGTTCGTCGGGGACTTTATCTCCTCGATCGCCTTCAGCTTCTCAGGGTTCACCTCGATTCCCCTCTGGCTCACCATGAAGCCCAGAAACTTCCCTGAGTGCACTGCGAAGGCACATTTGTTGGGTTCAAGCGAACTTGATGAAGCCTCATCCGCTCAAACGCCGTGGCCAAGTTGTGAACATGATCCTCGGCCAGTCGGGACTTCACCAGCATATCGTCCACATAGGCCTCCATCGTTTTCCCCAGCATATCCTCGAACAGCTTGTTCACCATCCTCTGATAAGTTGCACCTGCATTGATCAGTCCAAAGGGCATGACATCATAGTGATAGATGTCACTATCAGCATAAAAAGCGGTGTGGGGGGCATCCTCCTTGGACATCTTGATCTGATTGTAGCCGGAGTAGGCATCCATAAAGCTCAGCAACTCATGCCCCGATGTGGCATCCACCAGCTGGTCGATCCACGGGAGCGGATAGCAATCCTTCGGGCATGCGTTGTTCAGGTCGCGGAAATCAACACACATCCGCCACTTGCCATTGCTCTTCTTCACCAGGACTGGGTTGGCAACCTAGGTCTGGAATCGGAGCTCCTTAATGAATCCAGCATCGAGCAACCTGCCCACCTCTTGCTGGATTACGATCTTCTTGTCGGCACCCATCGGGCGCCTTCTCTGTGCAATCGGCTTGATCGCGGGTCAATCTTCAGCTCATGAGTAATCACATCGGGGCTGATTTCTGGCATGTCACTCGGGGACCAGGCAAACAGCTCCTTGAACTCCTTCAATAAATCAATCAGTTATTGGGCCTTCTCCTCAAACAGAGTAGACCCGATCTTTACCTTCCTCTGAGGCCCATCGATCTCGACCTCCTTCAAATCCTCCATCGGGGCGGGACGCCCAAACTCCTCTCTAGGATCAGCATCAGTCTGGAAAACAGTCATAGCCTCCCGATTCCTCCTTCGAGTGGCATTGAAATAGCACCTCCTGGAGACCACCTGATCGCCCCTGACTTCCCCGACTCCGTGGTCGGTCGGAAACTTCATCTTCTGATGGACAGTTGAGGCAATTGCCCCAATCGGGTTGATGGTGGTCCTCCCGATAATTGCATTGTAAGTCCCCGCAGACTCGACCACCACGAACTCCACGTCCCTCTTCTCCGACTTCCAACCATTACCGAACTCAACCGGTAAGGTAATCATCCCCACCGGGTAAGAGGTAGAGCCAGAAAATCCGACCATCGGGAAGTCCGCATGCTTCAAATTCTTCTTGGTTTTTCCCATGGACTCTAGCGCATCCATGAACAAAATATCGGAGGAGCTCCCTCCATCAATCAAAATTCGCTTCATCTCGTACCCATCCACGTTCAGGGTCACGACCAAAGCATCATCGTGCGGGGTCTCCACACCTATCAGGTCCTCTGCTGAGAAGGAAATCACCATCTCTTCCTTCGGGGTCCAAGATCGGGCCCTCTTGCCCAGCACCACAGCAACAGGAATCCGAGAAGCATAGACCTCTCGAGATGCCGTGGTATCACCTCCTGCAGCAAATTCCCCATGGATCACATTAATGGTCCCCCGCTTCTCCTTGCGGGCATTGGAAGACTCGGGTTTCTCCTTCTTCGGGGACTGATCGCGGGATCGGGAACGGGACCGTGATCGGGACCGAGAACGGGATCGGCTTCGTTGCCCAGCCACAAATTCCTTGAGCTTCCCCTTCTGGATCAGCTTCTCAATCTCCTTCTTCAACTCCCGACAATGGTTAGTGTCGTGACCGCTGGCGCGATGGAAACGACAATAACGATCGGTACGGGCTCCCATGAACTCTCCATCCTTCTTCGGGGGGGTACCTGGTGATACCCTGTCGATCCATCACCGCCAACACAGCACCCATGGAGCAAACGAGAGGAGTGTAACGGTCCTCCCGCTTGTCCGACTTCGAGGGACGCTTGTCTTCCCTCCGATCGGAGCGGCCTCGACCCCGACTGCTCTCGGGTTTATCTTTCCTCCTGCGATCGTCCGAGGGCTTGAACGACTGCTTCCCCTTGTTCGATTTTGGAGGGTCGAGCTCTCCGGCAGCTATCTTCGACTCCTGTACGTCGATTTGCTGCTTCACCCTCTTCTGCAGCGCCTCCATGTTCCACACAGCCTTCTCAGCCACGCTGTGCATCAGGTCGGAGCCATACGGTGCTGTTAGGTTCCGAATGAAGGTGCAGATGGTCTCTCCCTCCGAAATCTCCTCATCAATCTCGGTCACGCTGGCGGTGTACCTCTGATAATAATGCGCCAGCGACTCATCGGGCCTCTGTACCACCTCAGCTAGGGACCTCGCGCTTTTCAGGAGACGTCGACGGCCCTGGTACTGCTGGATGAAACGATCATGCATCTGGGTCCAGGTAGAGATGCACCCTGGAGGAAGGCTGAAGAACCACGTCAGGTCCCTCTCACCAAGTGTGGCCGGGAACAGAATGCACACTATATCGTCATCCGGGGCTCTGCCTGGACAAGCCATAACATGCTTCTGGACATGGCGAACTGGATCTCCCTCGCCATCATACTCCTTGATTGTTGGGATACCAAGTCCTGGCGGGGCAGTGGTGTTCACCAATCGGGGGACGAAGGGATGAGTGGGTCGATCCCTCAGCTCCGACATCATCTTCTTCTGGTCCCCCATACAGATGTTCACGATCTTCACCACCTGGTCGGGGGTGATAGGACCATTGAGAGGGATGGTCCTATGCTGCACCAGTCCAGGCCATCAATCACGAACTGCTCCGACTGAGCGGGCTCCTGGCCCTTGTCCTGGTGCTCGGGTTGGGCCTCCTGCCCGCCCCGATTCTCCCTCGGCGGAGGCGGAGGCAACTCTTCCTCCTTCTTCTTGGCAGCCTCCCTTCGTTCCAATAGAGCCTCCATAGTCTCCAGGAATATCGGCATGGCATCCATCACAGCCTTTGCCAAGTCCACCTTTGTAGGAGCATCCTGGTCCCTCCTCAGGATCTCTTCCCTGACCTCCAACGAGTTTCGAACGGAATCCTCGTGATCGTCATGATGCCCCCCTGTTTGGGAACCAGCAGGGAGAGGATCATTTCGATCAACACTGTGTTCCGGCAGCTCTGAATTCAGAGTTCCAGCAGGATGGCGGGAACCGCCGGATTGCCCTTGTTTCTTCTTTTGCTTGCCAGCCATCGATCGGGTAGAAGCTATCTTTGCTTTTTGTTACGATTCCCACAGACGGCGCCAATGTTGGATCACGGTTGGAACTCCGGCACGTTCTTGACGGAAGTCCGAACTCTTTTGCTCCAAGTAATCCTGCAAAAAGGGATAGACCGGGCGGTGACCCAGAATCCCTCTCTGATGCTTAAATGAGTATCTCGATGTAGGCAAGTATGAGTGTATATGAGTATTTCTGTTCTGAGGTAATTCCTTCCTTTATATAGGGGAGTAGTTACCCCAGTTACCTGTCGAGGTAACTGCCAGGGGCAGTTAGCCCACGTTCCATTTATCTCGGCCGCTTGCCCACATTCCGTCTTTTCAGGCCACTTTCTCACTACGCTGATAGTGGACGTGTTTCTCGGCCTCACCCTCTGGTGGCAAGTCCCGACGGATGTCGGGGACTCCAGAGTTATCTCCTTTGGTCACCGCTCGGGGCCCCTCGTCATCGGGACATGGCCAATATCCTCAGGGATTCAACATCAGGGCCTACTCAAAGGCATATCATCGGGGCCTACTCAAAGGCATATCATCGGGGCCTACTTAAAGGCATATCATCGAGGCCTACTTAAAGGCATATCATCGGGAGCGTACAGCTCATATGTCGGGACCTCTCATATTGGTCCTCTAAGCCTCTTTTGGAGCCTAGTGGGCCTACTTCACCGTTTACTCGTCGGTAATGGGCCTAACGGCTTTATCAAAACCCATCAGGCTCTTTATTTATAGAGTTTCTATTGGACCGCCCCGGTTCCAGTGGTTCTCTGGTCCGGTTATGGTGGGTTCGTAATTATAAGATGGCCTTGACCGTAAATAAGTTACCATTGACCCCGGTTCGTCCGTAGATAAGATTATTATGGCTAAGTGCCGGTGTTTGGCCCTTCAAGAGTAAACCCCGGGCGTGATATCGTCCGGGGGACGAATGGGGGTACCCGAAGGGGTACCCCTGAGGCCTTGCTCGGGTGCCCGAGCAAGGAGCACCTTGCATGGGTGCCCGGGGTGGTTTATCCACTCGGGGTCTTCCCGAGTGGGTTTTGCCACTTGGGATATTTTCCGGGCCCATGTGATGGGCCCTAGGTGTCCGTGTCCTAAGTTTTGAGTTATATCCGGTTTCGCCCACTTCTCGGGCCCAATTAGTGATAGCTTGGGCGTATATCCACCATTTTCCCCCGAGTTAACGAATGGTTTCACCTTTTCTTGATTCTATTTTTAGCGGAATATCGCCCAAGTGGGTAAACTGAAGTACCTTAGTGACGCTCCCGGCCTCTATCGAGTTCTCGAGATGCGTCGTAATTTCCTCCTTCCTTTTCTTTGAGAAGGCTTTATGGTGATCCCAGCCTTTATCGAGTGCTCAAGGTGTGCTTTTATTTCTATTCCCCATGTTTTAGAGGATCTGAATATATAGACGAAAAAATGATGTAATTAAATTTAAGCAAGTTCACGTGATAATGTTCTATGGGAGTAAGAATTACGAGCCTTGGTCTCGTTTTACTTATCCTTCAGACTGTGTCCTTTTATTAGTGTCTCCTTTTATGGAGTTTTTACGAGAAATAAATCCATAGAATACACTTTATAAAGCATATATTTGGATTACACTTCATTATTTTCTCCTCTTTAGTTTTTCAAGAGCACTCTTCTCTCTCCTTCATGTTCTAGAGCACCTCCATCTTCTTCAACGTAAGTTTTCATATTCTCCTCCTTTTTCAATTTTTCCACCCAAACTTACAATTAAGTCATCATACTTCACATGGAGCCTAGTTAGTTTTGATTTGGGGTGGGATTTTTTTTATGAGTCCTAGCTTGGACCGGTTAGGAGGGACCTATCATCGCCGGGGGCGACGGGAGGGGTGGCGTGTGGCGGCTGGTGCTGGGGCAGCTGGTGGCGACGTCTGGGTCGGCGTGGGACCTATCATCGCCGGGATCGGGGTCGGCTCCAGGTAGGACCACGGGTGGCGACGGCGGCAGGAGCTCCTTCCGGTGGTGGCGTTGACGGGAGCTCTTCCCGGATGCTGGTTTCCTTGAACCGGTTTTTTGACCTGTTTGGTTCCATTTTTTCAAGGTTCGGTCTTCTAGCTCCCTCCCTTGTTTGTTCTCCATTGATTGCTATAAAAGCCAATGCCTTGCCATAGATACTTGAGTTGCTCCATTATTTGCTCTTGATTTGAAGAGGAAGATTGCCTTTGATGTTGTTGTTGGATTATGGGGACCTAATACTACAGAATGCTAAACGTGTACATGCAAGTAATCTAACTACGCAGCGGAATAATGTACACATACCTCAATAGCTTTCCTGCCCAAGAACGATGTGGAGGGAGTTCCGATCCTCTGGTCGGAACCTGTACAAGTTCTTCATGAGAAGAAGTCCTACGCGGCATAAGTTCCACAACAAATCCTCTGATTGATTCTTTAACAGGGACAGAACCTCGGACTGAGATGATGGTGCCGAATTTTCACTACTAAGGGGTGAGAGGGTTTCTCTCAAGTTCCTCAATGTAGGTACTTCTTAATTAGATTGATGTGTAAAACCCCTTAGGTGAGTCCCCTATTTATAGGATTGGTGGAGTGGACAAAAGTCCACTCCAACCAATGTGGGACTAGGTCCGGCCGAACCACACATTAAGGAGGGGAGACCCAATTTTGGGCCTCCCATGTCAATTAGGAATTAGGTCAAGCCCAATTAACCTAATGTGACATTTACCTAATTATCTTGGATAATATCCTTAATGTTAACGGGCTACTAATTACGGCGCTACGTCACCATATGCTAACAGTAGTTGAGCTTGGGTATTTTGAGGTGAGTGTTGTATAGATGTTGCCCTCTTAGGAACTTGGTAGGTGTTTGGTGTTTGGGTTCCATAGTACCATGCCTAGGTCACCTCCTTATTTGTATATGATATATGCTCTCATGTTGGAGGTTTAACTCCTTCCTTTCATTACCTTAAGAAATGTTGAGGTGATTTTATTTGTCCTCCCTTCTAGAGGTGTTTTTCATATTTTGTCATCGTCGCACCTTCCTTTGTCGAGTAGTATCGTCCATGCATGTGTCTTTTGCCCCCGTAGTAGGCATTTGATCTTTGGGCACTTTGGGACGTACCCTTGAGTAGGTTGGTGTTGATGAATTTACATGGTGTCATGAGGGACCGTTATGCTTTTATGACGGACTGATGTTTTCCTTTCCTCCTTGTCAGGTGTATTTTTGGATCTCCGTCGTGCTAGGGAGTGCTTGTTTGGTTTCAGCTTGAAAATGAGCAAGCCTTCTTCTTGTAGAGCCGTTCGTACTATTTTTGCCTCTAAAGCTCGTATAATCCGATATCCCCATGATGAGTGTTTTATGGGGAAACGGTTCCCGCATACTGACTTGAGCCTGACTTATGTTCCTGATGCGTCTGATTCTCAGTCGGATACGGAAGTTGATTTACAACCCATCCTTGAGGATGAGTTAGCTTTTCTTCGTGACCCAGTGTTCTTATTCGATGTCTATCCTAAGAATTTGTTAAGTAGGGATTACTTCCTCTTCCATTCCAAGATGGCGGGACTGTTTAACTTGGGGACTGGGTTTTTTCCCTTTGTTATGCCTTATCGTTATCGTGATAGTTCGGTTACTCCTCCGCCGAACGGGATGTCGGTGGGGTATATTCACCAGATTAAAGCGGGGCTGCGTTTCTTTTATTGTGCCGAGCTTCTAAAGCTTTGTGAGTATTATCAAATTTCTCCCCTTTGTCTTGCCCTGTCCGCCATTCGTGCTTGGGTTGGGTTCAGGGTGTTATGTCATCGCCAATTCTGGGCCTATTCCCCTCGTCTCTTTCGATGTTTCTATCGCATTCAGCATGGCGGTGATTCTGGGTTTTATTCCTTCGTCATTTGATACCCTTTGTTGAATCAAAAGGGATTCTCACAGTTGGGTAAACTTAAGTGGGACAACAAACGTCGGTTCGTCCTTGCCTTTGAGAGTGGTAGCTGTCATTGGGAGAAATACTATTTCTTTGTCGAGGGTCATGTTTTCTCTTGGTCTTTAGACTCCCCCCTCCTGAAGGATGAACACCCCGAGTTTTTCGAGCTTTCTACTACCGAAAGGTAAGCTCTGAAGTTGATATATATTGGGAATACGACGGGCTCTTTTGAGTCCGTGCGCCGTTTCTCGGAGGAGGAGTTGTGCGCTTCAGGAATTAAAACGGCACGTCCTGCTCCACGCCCGGTATGCAATTTTTTAATTCTTGATACCTGTAACTTTTGATTTGTCTTGTAGGTTGGTTTCAATATCGGCCTTCCCTGTTTCAGGAGGAAGATGATGCTGGAGAGGACGTCCCATCGGAGAGAAAGACTTCAATTGCTTCTCCTATGCCTTTGCCTGTGGTTGAGCCTCCTGCTACTATATCGCTGTCGTCGGGGGCAGCGAGGCCTTCTTCAGGTACCGTGTTGGTGCTCTTTTATTTGATTTGTTTTGTCTATTTGGTGTTCACCCATATTCTGTTGATTTTTTGGGAGGTCTCTTTTTGTCTCAGCCGTGTAGATATTGGCCAAGATCAGGTCCAAGCGATCTGCCTTGGAGGTAGAAACCCCTGTTCCTAAAGCTCAGAAGGTTGATTCGTTACTTTCTCCCTCCTAGTACTCCTCTTGTCATAAAGAGAGAGAGGTTCCTGTTGAGGACATCATTGATGATTCTCCTTCGGAGTGCATATATAATGTGTTTCCTTGTTTTGTTACTTTTTTTTATCTTTGAATCTTCTTTTTGTAGGGTATATCTTATGTTGTTAACCTAGGCTCTCACCTGGTTAACGTTGGACGCGAGCGGGATATTCTTTGAGAGATGGTTGCCATGCTCGAGACTACCCAAAAGGTTCTTGAATCTACTCTGAAGGTCACCAAAGAGCGACTCCGCGAGGAGAATGAAGAGCTCAAAGTTTCCGAGATTACTCTGGCTAGTCATTTGACTTTTCTCCAGCAGGAGCTTGATGATGTTCGTGCTGACTGAACGGACGAAGCTCTGATTGCGGGGTTGAAGATGGAGGAAGCACTTCGGGATGCCCGTGAGGAGGGTAGGTTGTCTGGTCCGAAGGAGGGTGAGGCTCTTAGATTTGAGAAGGGCTAAACTATTGAAGTCCAGGAGTTCCTTGTCTCTAAGGAGTTTTCTACTCACGCCGAGAAGCATTGTCAGCGTGTTATGAACACCTTTGGCGTGAACATGGTTGAGAAGATTCATGCTATTTGCCCTACCTTCCCTTTTGACCAGCTCGGCGAATACGCTCAGTTTGCTGTGGATGTGATTGCCCACCTTGCTAGGCGGATGGAGCGTACGAAAGTTACAGCCGACCGGGCTGTGGATGTTAGCTCTTCCAAAAACAAAGTTGGTCGAGCTGCCAAGGTTGCCGTCCCTTCACGAGTTCCTGCTAGAGAGGAGGATCCCCCCTTTGCGAAGGACGGTTGAGCTTGTGCGTATTATCCATGTTGTTATTGTTGCATTTTTGTTTTTCTCCTACTTGTTTTGGAGATGATTTCGACTTTTGAGTAGATACTGTGGACTGCTTTCCCTTATTTTCGTATTTTCTCTTATGTTGTACTCGGATGTCTTTATGTGCTTTTTAGCACACCTTTTGCTATGATATAATATTCAGATGGCCTATATTTTCAGGATTTTTGTTCCTTATATTTTGTAATGGTTGCCCTTATAGATCTTCCCTTATACGTAAAGGTTATTGATCGCTTTATCATATGTCAAGGTTGTCTTTTTAGATCATCCCATTTCTGGTTGTAAGGATAGCCTTGTAGGTCATATATCCCTTTTCGGTTGTAATGGTTGTCCGTATAGATCTTTCCTTGTTCATATGTAAAGGTTGTTGATCGCTTTATCATATGTAAAGGTTGTCTTTTTGGATCATCCCATTCTCGGTTATAAGGGTGGCCCTGCGGGTCTTATATCCCTTTTCGGTTGTAATGGCTATCCACATTGATCTTCCTTTGTTCATATGTAAATGTTGTTGATCGCTTTATCATATGTCAAGGTTGTCTTTTTGGATCTTCCCATTTTCGGTTTTGTAAGGGTGGCCCTATGAGTCTTATGTCCCTTTTCAGTTGTAATGGTTGTCCGTATAGATCTTCCCTTGTTCATATGTAAAGGTTGTTGATCGCTTTATCATATGTCAAAGTTGTCTTTTTGGATATTCCCATTTTCGGTTTTGGAAGGGTAGCCCTATGGGTCTTATGTCCCTTTTCGGTTGTAATGGTTGTCCATATAGATCTTACCTTGTTCATATGTAAAGGTTGATGATCGCTTTATCATATGTCAAGGTTGTCTTTTTGGATCTTCCCATTTTCGGTTGCAAGGGTGGCACTATGGGTCTTATGTCCCTTTTTCGGTTGTAATGGTTGTCCGTATAGATCTTCCCTTGCTCATATGTAAATGTTGTTGATCGCTTTATCATATGTAAATGTTTTCTTTTTGGATCTTCCCATTTTCGGTTGCTAGGGTGTCCCTATGTGTCTTATGTCCCTTTTCGGTTGTAATGGTTGTCCGTATAGATCTTCCCTTGTTCATATGTAAAGGTTGTTGATCGTTTTATCATATGTCAATGTTGTCTTTTTGGATCTTCCCATTTTCGGTTTTGTAAGGGTGGCCCTATGGGTCTTATGTCCCTTTATGGTTCCTATTATTTCCTGGAGAAACATCTCATTCATTTAGTTCCATTGTTGCTTCATACATAAAGTAAATTCTAACCAGAGTCCGTAGATCTCCTTCAAGTACTCTAATATTTAGACATTAAAAAAAAGGGTGAAATGTACAGTCATGCCATCGCTGAGTCTGTAGTAGCTCATTTCATCTTCCTCTTCAATCTGTATGGCTTGCCACAGCTTATGGTTGAACTCTTCGACTGATGCTATAGCGACAATGCACCCTTCTCCTCCGAAGTATTCTTTGGCGTTCCTCCTTAGGTTCTTGAAGAAAACTCTTACAAATTCATTCTTGGTTGTTTTGAGCTCCGCCGCCGCCGTCGCTAGCCTTACAAAATAACTCTTTATCAGCTCATCTTCTTTTTGCTGGATGTCCTCCAGGCTTTCTCGGTCCGCCCTTCTTTCTCTTCTTTACTTTCTTTACTTCCTTTCCTTCTTTTCCATGTCTTCAATATCTTGCTTTTGGTGTTCCTGTCTCTTTCTCTTCGTAAAAACCTATCTTGTCATGTTCAGAAGGTGGGTTATGACTCCCTTCATTTCCCTCATCATGGTGCTCCAACCCTGGGTGGCCCTTCCTTTCGGATTTTCTCTTGGTGTCTCGAAGGTGATGGGTAGGCCATGCTGTGCCCTCCTTCTCATGGCATTCATATAGCATTTCCTTGACGTTGCTTGGTCTCCCAGTACCTCTCCTATGCCATTTGCTGTTGGGGACTTCATCTTTTGATGGACGGTTGATGGGACTATACGATTTGGGTTAATCGTTGTACGACCCATTATCCAATTGTAAGCTCCTAATTCTTCGACCACCACAAATGTTACTTTTAATAGGAGTTGTGTCCATCCTTCACCTATGGTCACCGGAAGGGTGATTATTCCAAGGGGGAAAGTTGTTGGCCCCGCGAAGCTGACCAAAGGGAAGTTAACAGGCTTGAGGTCTCGCTCTGTCTTTCCTATTGCTCTTATCACATCGATATGAAGGATGTCTATGGACCTACCGCCAACCACTAGTATTCTTCTCACATTGCAACCCGCGATATCCATCGTGATTACCAATGCGTCGTCATGTGGGTATACCACATACTTCAAATCCTCATCCGAGAATGTTATCTTCATGTTGTCGACTGACCTTTGGCGTTTTCCGAATGGAGGCATCTATGTGACTTGGGAGAAATAAACTTCTCTTGAGTTGGAGACCTCTCCCCCTGCTGCCGGGCCACCATGAATGATGTTGATGGTTAGTTTTATGTTTTATGGCGGGGGAGGTCTTCTATTTTCTCTTTCCCCGTTCCTTTGTCGTTGTACCTCAGTTGGGGACTCCTTTCTCTTTTCCTTTCATCTTTGACAAAGTTCTTTAGTATGCCTTCTTGGATGAGGTTTTCAATGTCCCGCTGCAGGTGGAAGCAATTGTCTGTGTGGTGTCCGTCGGAATTGTGGTATTCACACAATTGCTCAATGTTATTTCCCATTCTTGTCTTCCTTTTCTTTGCCATTGGTGTCCACAAGTTGAGCCTCTTCATCTCTTGTAAGATGATTGAGGTTTCCCTTGTGATAGGGGTGAACACTATGTTATGGATGCATTGAGGTCTTTGCTTCTCATTTGTCCTTGTCCCTCCCTAAGCAGCCCATGCTTGTCTTCTTGGGGCCTGTTGTTGGTTCTGTGGCTGTTGGGGTTTTTCTTTTGCTGGTTTGTTCTCATTTTCCTGTACTTCATAACCTTTCTTTTGGTTTGAGCGTGCGCGCTCCAAATCGATATAAGCTTTTACTCTCTCAACCATTTCCTCCAGTGAGTTGATTGGCATTACTTCCAGGTTGTCCGCTAGAGGTGCCCCCCGACGTCCCAGATTTCTTACGAAAGCTCGAACTATCTCTCCTTCAGATAACATTGTTGCTATTTCAGAGATGTTCTGGTTGAACCTTGTGTAGTAGCTTGCCAAACTTTCATCGTAACCCTGCTTTACATCATCCAGTGAGGAGTCTCCCTTTAGGAGCTGCCTTTCCCCTAAGTACTGCTGGATAAATTTATCCTTCAAGTCAGCCCATGAGGTGATCGACCCCTGAGGTAGACTGAAGAACCAGTATGAGGCATTTCCTGCCAGAGTTGAGGGGAATAGCATTGCATAATGGTCTTCCACCGCCGTTCTTCCCAAA
Organism: Clarkia xantiana subsp. parviflora; assembly: GCA_036873135.1. Classification (NCBI taxonomy): domain Eukaryota; kingdom Viridiplantae; phylum Streptophyta; class Magnoliopsida; order Myrtales; family Onagraceae; genus Clarkia; species Clarkia xantiana. The sequence goes on along the minus strand of JAPTYO010000012.1, from coordinate 7,405,559 downwards.
AGTGATGAATCGTGCTTCTGGATATGTTGTATTGGTTCCCCTTTTCCGACAAAGTCCGGGATCTGACGGGCCGTGACGTTCGGCGGGACCATTACATTGATCAGCTCCTGAGTGAAGGGGTGTGAGGCCCTGTCTCTCAGCTTATGCATGACTCTTCCCTTTGAGTCCTTGATTTTCTTGGCAATCAACTCTTCAGTTTCCTCCTTAGTGAATGCCATTGTTGCTATGTTTTGCTGCCCTGCTATTTGGGGACCCATATTATGTTGATTATACTGAGGCTCGGCATATCCTTGACCGTTTTGAGGTCCAGCGTATCCTTGCCCATTCTGGGGTGCCGCATATCCTTGACCGTTGTTTGCCTGGTAATTGGGATTCCTTTGCTGGTAATATCCCCTTCCCTGGGGTTGCTGGTTCATGGTGTAGAATATGTCTGCCTGTGTCCCCCTACCGACCTTGGAGGTGACGCTTGGTACCTTGGTTGTTCTTTCCTTACATGCGCCCGTAGTAGACGTTCCCTTCTTTCTAGCATTTCTTCTAGTGCTTCCATTAACTCAGGAGTGATGTTGTATGCTCTTGCTTGTTGGGGTGACTGAGGTTGCGGTTGGTTCACCGTTGCTTGTTGGGGTGACTAAGGTCTTCGTAATATAATGTATATGTTTTATATTTAAAGAAAACGAATTCTACTTTATTAAGTTAAATAAATATATGTGGCAAAATTTGTAATTTTGACTTTTAAAATCAATTTTCAGTTTTTTGGGCATAATTTCCTAATATTTTCTGCACGTGGCATTGTGAAATGGGAAAAGTATTTAAAACATATAACATGTTTGAAAAAGATATGAACCAATATGTTTTAAAATGTACAATATGTTTGAAAAATATGGTTTTATGGACCAATATGTGTTTTATAAAACATATACATATATGGTCTAGTAAGTATACATGACCTATTACTTCCTAATCGTAGTTACAAAAAATAATGTTAAATTATCTAGTTTTTTTTTCCATTTCTCTCTAGTTATTATCTACTATATATATACCTATAAATTCTACCCCTCAATTAATATTTTATGGTAAAAAATTTAAGAGAGAAGACTTGCTAGCCCTAGCGCTCTCTCTCACCATCTTACTTTCTTCATCCCTTCATCTTCACTCCAACCTTTATCTGTTATTCTATACGTATATATATATATATATATATATATACACAGTATATGGATATATATATATGATATATATCGGTGAGATTAATATTTATAGAGCTCTCGTTGGTCTCTCTCCAGTCTCTTTCTCCTGTACATTAAACAATTCTAATGATTTTCTCTTTTTTATTTGAAATTTAATAATTTTCCATCCTTCTTCAATCTCTGCTTTTTTTTATGCGGCTATGTCTGGACTGGATTTAGGCTCTGCTTCTCGCTACGTCCACCACCAGCTCCACCGCCCCGACTTCCGGCAGCCAAACCATGATCAAGATTCCGAGTCAGGTGGCAACCGGAACCAGTACTCCAACGACGGCGCTGCACTCCTCGACCTGGGAACAAGTTCGGTCAACGGCAGCGGCGGAAGTGGAGAAATGGTGGCTCGCCGGCCGCGGGGAAGGCCTGCGGGCTCCAAAAACAAGCCGAAGCCGCCGGTGATAATCACCCGGGAGAGCGCCAACAGCCTCCGGGCCCACATCCTCGAGGTGGGTAACGCCTGCGACGTGTTCGATTCGGTTGCAGGGTACGCGCGGCGGCGGCAGCGTGGGATCTGTGTGTTGAGCGGGAGCGGGACCGTCACCAACGTCAGCCTCCGGCAACCATCCTCCGCCGGAGGAGTCGTCAATCTCCAGGGCCGGTTCGAGATTCTCTCACTCTCAGGATCGTTCCTGCCGCCGCCTGCTCCGCCTGGCGCCACCAACCTCACCATATTCTTAGCTGGTGGCCAGGGCCAGGTCGTGGGTGGGAACGTCGTCGGAGAACTGGTCTCTTCCGGTCCGGTCATCATCATCGCCTCCTCCTTCACGAACGTCGCATACGAGAGGTTGCCGTTGGACGAGGAGGAGCAGCTCGGCCAGGTGACGCCACCGGCAGTGTCACAGCCGCCCGGAAGCAGCGGTGGCTTCCCAGATCCCTCGTCGGGGCTTCCTTTCTTCAACCTTCCGAATATGGTGGGGAGCGCCGTTGATGGCTACTCCGGTGGCCACAGTTCTAGTCTCACTCCGATCGACCACCGTAACATATGACTTGTAAGAGATTTTAATTAGAGAGTGGAAGCTTGGAAGATTAAACAGCTCAAAGGTCAGCAAATTGAATTTAGAACAAAATGTGATATAGCTGCTTGCTATGTCTTGTCTTTGATGTTGTACTGTTTACTTGATCTTGGTTTCATATTTTTGTATGATGTTGATCATGTTACCGTTTGAGTATTATGAATCTAGCTAGCTAGGGTTCATAACAGAATATGTTTTTTGTTCTGACAAATTTTGAAACTCAACTAGGTTTTGTGTTTTAATCTTAAACAAGACATCTCTCTGTCTCCTCCGATATAAGTGATTTATTATTATTGTAGGTAATTATTGTGATGATTAGTATTATTTATAATAATACTAATTAGAGTAACAATTATATAAATTAGGGTAACGTGCATTAATTCTTGGTCATACTAATTTCATGCATTGTTTTCAGGAAATAATAAATAGGTGAAAGACAATGCAATTAATAAAATCAACAATTTGAGGGTGTCCTCCAGTCCATTGTCCAGAAAATATATTATATAATGGAGTGTTCCAAAATCCAATAATATGTTTTTTAGGTTGGCATCATGTATTAGTATAACTTGCTTGCTTCAAGGTATCAGCAAGATTTAGTTTTGTATTATAAATAAGTGAAGATAATCTATACAATGTATTAGTCTTTTGTACATGTTACAAAAGACTGACCTAGTGACCTTCACATTATTTTAACAAGCTACTTTGTCAGGAGATCAATATTATAATTTGCTACTTTAATTAATTTCACAGGTGCAACACTGCAACTTTATCTTTTTTTTTTTTTCGCCAAAGGAGGAACTTTATTAATAAACACACAAAAAAGTCAGCCCGGATTACAATCAAGCAAAAAAATTGAAATAAAGAAGATGGGGTATAGAAACCCAATTCAATGGACACATCTCCTTTCTGGATTGGATGGCAATCCAGTTGGCGCAACGATTTGCGTTTCGTCGGATAAACCTCCAACGTATATCCGGGATCAGACATGACTTTTGACGGATTGTATGAATGACATTGTCTAACTTCCAATCAATCACTGACTCTCCTCGGATTTGGCGTATGATATATTCGGCATCCGACTCAATGATTACCTTCTCCCAATGATGATTCACGACCAACTCTATAGCTTGTAAAATAGCCGTTGCCTCCACATTAGTCGCATTAACATCACGACACGTAGAGTTACGGCCCGCTATTAATCTTCCTCGGCTATCACGCGCAATGATCCCCGTTCCTCCACGCCCCGCCCCCGAAACCCATGACCCATCACAACAAATTGAAACAGTATCTTCCGGAGGAGGCTCCCATTGTCGAAGCATGGCGTGATGACTATGATATATACTAGCATTTCTTCTCCCACGAAAAGCCTCCCATGCCTCTATGCACAAACGATTTGCTTGCTCAACCACTAACCTCGGTTTAGGGGTATCTTTTCCATAAACAGCTCGACACCTCTCTTTCCATATTTCCCATGACGTGATCTCCGTTTTAAGCTTTAGTAGAAGCTCAGAATCACCACCTCGTTCAGCTCTTGACCCGGCCTCCTCCAAGACGTCATTCCATACTGGTTCGTAATTATCCTGCCACCTAAGTCCCATGCTACCAAACCAAACAAGTTTAGTCCATGAACACACCAATAATGAGTGATCCAACGTTTCCGTGCAATTGCAAAAAGGACATTTGGGAACTACATCAACCCCCTTTCTGTTCAATTCATCAAACGTAGGTAGGGTCCTTGTACAGCTCCTCCAAAGGAAATGTTTCACTTTCGGTAAAGATTGTCCCTTCCATATGTACCGCCAAATATTTGATGATACCGATGTTGATGTTGATGGCCCAGTTGATTGGATGTTCGGAGCTACCTTTCGAAGCTTTCGATATACGAGTTTCGGTTGTGCCTCCCCCGTTTTCGAAGTCGGCCACATGAGGCGATCTGGTCTCCCTTGACTGTGCACTCTCACCAAATTTACAGCATTAAGCTCATGTTCCGAAATTATCGGTGCTAATGGGGAGAGGTCCCATCGTTGCTCGGGTGGTCGAAGGAGATCGGAGACACGCATGTCAAGACTTGTTGGGGGAGCGTTTGCCGAACTCAATCGATAGCCCTCAATGCCAGGTATCTATTTATCATGAAACACCCGAATGGACTCCCCGTTGCCCACACGCCAAACACCTTCCTCAATAATCACATCACGTCCTTCAAGTATGCTCGACCATGCCCAAGAAGCACGCCCTCCTTTCCTTGCCTCCAAAAAATCTGAATTGGGGAAATAGATACCTTTCATAATTTTGGCCCAAAAAAACATCAGGATTATTGTGAAGCCGCCACGCCGTTTTGGTAAGCATGGCAAGATTAAAGGATTGCATGTCCCTAAACCCCATACCACCCTCATCCTTAGGAATCGTCATTCGGTCCCACCGTTTCCAATGCATTCTCCGTTCATCTCCCTTTTGGCCCCACCAGAAACGTGAAATGATGCTTGTCACCGAATCGCACCAATTCTTCTGGAACTTGAAAAGAGCCATCGAGTATGTAGGGATGGCCGTTATAACCACCTTGATGAGAATCTCCTTCCCCGCCGTGTTGAGGAAAATGTTCTTCCATCCATGAATTTTGTTCGCGATTCGATCTTTGAGGAAACCAAGCGCTTCCCTCTTAGAACGTCCCCAAACCACAGGTAGGCCCAAATATTTCCCCGCATTTTCGACCTCCTGAATTCCTATGATAGATACAACGGCTCGCTTGGTCACGTGGTCCACATTTGCTCCAAAATAGATGCCAGATTTCCCCAAGTTTATACTCTGTCCCGAAGCCTTACTATAAGCTTCGAGGATTCCCTTCAAAGACCTCGCATTGCGCTCATCGGCCTTAATGAAGAAAAGGGAGTCGTCCGCGAAAAAGAGATGGTGTAGGCGCGGGCATGCTCTCTTGATACTCATTCCGGTAAGTGCTCGTCTCTCAGCTGCATGTATAATCAACCTAGATAACACGTCAGCCACCATAATAAATAAATATGGAGATAAGGGATCTCCTTGTCGGATACCCCTTGATGGCCGAAATCGTGTCGATTTCTTTCCGTTCACTACCACCGAATATTGAACTTGCGTCACGCATTGGTTTATCCATCCAATCCATCTCTCGTGAAATCCGAGCGCTCGTAGGACCGCGAATAGGAAGTCCCACTCCACCTTGTCGTAGGCCTTGTTCATATCTATTTTGACTGCTCCCTCTTTTCTTTTCCTCCCATCCCGCCTTCTCAAATGGTGGAAAGCTTCATGTGCAACAATAATATTATCATGTATGAGCCTGCCAGATACAAATGCACTTTGGAACGGGGTTATAAGATTAGGAAGATATGGCTTTAGTCTATTCACCAAGATTTTAGAAATGATCTTATAGCTGAAATTACATAGGCTAATAGGGCGAAATTGAGATGCATTCTCCGGGTTAGGCACTTTGGGGATCAAGACAATATTGGTTAGACACAATTTAGGATTGATAATACCTGAGTCGAAGAAAGATCTAACCTCCTGGATTACCTCATTTCCGATCACATCCCAGAACTTTTGATAGAACACCCCTGAAAAACCGTCAGGACCTGGAGCTTTCAATCCACCAAGCTGGAAAACCGCCGTTTTCACCTCCTCATCCTCAAGTCGACGCAACAAAACTTGATTAATATTTGTGGTAATCAAGTTTGGAACGCAATGTAGCACTTCCTCCCAACCACTCGTCCCCTCGGACGTATACAACCCTCGGAAGAAGCGATTACATTCCGCAAGGACACCTGTCTCCGTCTCAATCCAAGTCCCGTCATTAGCTTGCAACCTCAACACCTTATTCCTCCTACGCCGTGACAGCGTAGTTTGATGAAAGAACTTAGTGTTTCGGTCTCCCTCCTCCAACCATTGTATCCTTGACCTTTGTCTCCAATAAATCTCCTCTCGCTCCCAAAACACCGCAAGCTCCTCCTTAACCCGGGTTTCTTCGTCCCGGCTATACTCCTCATTAGGTAACTCTTGCATAAGAGCTATTTGATTCTGTAAATCACTTATTCGCCTACGATTATTGGAGAACACCTGCTTGCTCCACCTCATTAGAGCCGATCGACACTTGTTGAGCCGAGAAGTTAAATCGGTTTGGACCGATTCAGCTGTGTCGGGATGCCACGTTGCTTGCACCGTTTCTCGGCATCCAACATCGGTTAGCCACATTGCTTCAAATTTGAATTCTCTAGCGCTTTTTCCGTCTCTAAAATCCATGTCAAGTAATATCGGACAATGGTCGGATCCAATGGCCGGACGATGAAACACCGTTGTGTTCGGAAAAGCTTCAATCCAAGCAGCATTGATTAATCCTCGATCGAGTCTCTCTCGTACACGTCCATCACCTCTTTGATTATTACTCCATGTATATTTCTGCCCCTTAAATCCCGCATCAACAAGGCCGGTATCCATCATCATCCGGTTGAAAGCATCAATTTGTCTTTGGCTCTTCAAGTTGCCACCATCTTTTTCAAAATGATAGCTAATGTCATTGAAGTCCCCAATGCAAAGCCAAGGACCAATACTCCTACTAGCCAACCCTCTTAGACGATCCCATGTCTTAACACGTTCCGACCAATCATTATGCCCATACACCCAAGTTACATGAATATCTCCATAAGTATTATTGCCATGAACCAAGGTGTCTATCATATTCGCACTTTTGTAAAGGATTTGGAGGTTCGTATGATCATGCCACCAAAGTGCCAAGCCACCCGATAAACCACTAGGCTTTACATGTTCTGCCTTCCTCATACCTAGTTTTTTCCGAGCCATCTCACAAAATTCCTCCTTGTTTTTCGTCTCCATAAGAAAGATTACCTCCGGTCGATTCCTCCTAACAAGATCGGTAAGCGTAGGAATTGTCAGTTCCGATCTCAAACCTTGACAATTCCATGATAGTAGACTCATGGATCCCGTGTAGCTGTGATGTGACAGCTACCAGAACCCTTGTTTGCGTTCACTACCTTCCTGTCACTCCTCCTTCCATTCTTCTTAGGCCTACCCACTGAGTTTTTAGTAGTAGGCTTTGAAGAACCAGCATTACATATCACTTCTCCATCGACTTCGAATTCCAGTTTCTTTTTCTTTGTAACCCCACCATTTATATCATCAGCTTTACCTTCTTCTTCAAAAGGATACGTCCTCTTAACCGATAAGCCTCCGAATAGAAGTGATAGCCCAGTTTGACTTGGCTCAATGGCGTCGTCTCTTGGCGGTGAATCACACTCTGAGGGAAGTTCCACAAAATAGTCTTGAAATTCTGATGGTATATTAAAAGGTGGTTTCATGGCTGAGGGCTGGGACTTGATAATGGATGGGGCTCTCCTTACAATTGTGGGTCGGTATCGCAGCGCCCTTGACTGACTGGAGGTGATGGAGGCATCAATGAGACTTTTGTTAGCATTCCTAGGATGTGTGGCCGCATCTCCGACTGATGGCTGGGATAAACTCATGCTTGCACTAGAGAGAGGGGTTGGCAACGGGGATAGCTGATTTGTGGGTGTGTATGAATGATGGGAAGAGTTAGGTGGTCTTATGTGGCAGGTGAGTGGTGGGATGAGCTGAGAAGGGTTGTCACACGAAGGACTCGTTGTTGTTAGGGAAGGAGAGGGTAGAATATGGCTTGGTTGGGGATTATTTGGTGGAGATGAGTGGCTCGCGTATGAATTTTTGGACATTGGGTAATTTGTGGTAAAGGTACCTGTTGGTGCAAGCAATGGTTCTTTGGCTATGTTCTTTTTCATGACGTCACTCCAACGCCTGCCGGAAGTTCCCTCATCTTTAGTTGATGTACGTTTCCCAAAGGTTTTCCATGAAAGATCAGACTTACGGGGACGATCTACTTGTAACCACGGGCCATACTTGGGCATGTCAGGCTCAATCTCCGACATAGCTAGATCACCCTTGCAGGTTCGTTCAATATGGCCGAGTTTACCACATTGAAAACAAATGTCAGGCAATCTCTCATATCGTACATTTGCCCAAGCTTCGGTACCATTCACACGTGTGTACCAAAATCCAGCAATCAACGGAGCTCCAGCATCCACCTCCACTGTAACCCTTAGAAACGGCCAGTCACCTCCATCACCCATTGACTTATCAGCCTCAACAAACCTACCAATGTACTCCCCAATGATCTTGGCATTTGAGTTACTCAATTTCCCCAATTCTAAACCATGAATTTGAACCCAAAATTGGACAAAATGAAACTCAACTTCTTCAAGTTTTGATTCCACCGTCCATCGCTTGAGAGACAAGCAATGACCTTGAATAGCCCACGGACTCCAATTCAAAGCATCGATATAATCAACTTCCTTCTCAAATTCAATGAGTACAACATCATTCGCAAGATCCTTCATCTTTACCTCCTCATAACGCCCCCAAGCATGCTTAAGAATATTCAAGATAGCACCAGTGCGAATTACCTTATCACTTATCACCTTCCCTACACATCGATACCCTTCCCGATGTATTGAAGAATTTCCGAGTTGTAAGATTGATCTTCCGGGGGATGTTCTATGTAGGGTTCTGTTCTGATCACGTGCACGATGATAATCCATTCGGAAGACCTGCAATCAATACAGATAAAGATAAAAAATTAGGGTTTTAGCCAGGAAGAAAACAAGGCATACGATGGAGACTACGATGATAAGTTATAATTTGACAGGAGTGGACGATGATCACTCCCAAGAGAAAGGACAGACACCGAAACCAGATTATTTGATCAATCCTCGAATAAATTGTTGACAGAAAACGACAGGATAGAAGACAGGAGAAGACGCGCAAGAAGTAATAAGAAAAAAGAAAAAAGACGGGATTGGATCACGAATCAACAGCAAGAAGTATTGAAGCAGTTATCCGGCAAGATCACATCACAATAACATCCTGTTGCGAGAAGATTCCCCATCGGAGAAGAAGACTGCTCATGTAAGAGGTAACCTATCCCTCACAACGGAGAGAAACCCTAGCCGTTCCGCATCATGTTGCTCAACACTGCAACTTAATCAATCAGCTTTAAACCCCCACTTAATTAGTTTAATGCTTCTTTAGTCTTTTTTCTATGTATAAAATGTATATCAACAATACTGCTAATTAGTTATGCGTACACTACGAGGAAAAAAAAATTTACACACATAACAGTTTGAAATAAGTGCGGAAATAGATTGCACAACTTATATTGTTGTGTAACCTAGAGGTGGTAATTGGTACAGCAAATCCACACGGCAAGTTTGGATAGTTATATTTTTCACACAAAAATAGAGGTGTGCATTTAGTGCGTAAATTTGAAATACACACAACAAATTCAGTGTGGAATCTAAATACGGGACAATCAGATTTCACACAGTTTGCTAATAATGGTGTGGAATCATACTAAGATTAGGATGTTACCATATGAAATGATGCGATGACAAGTTATAAGAACACCATTGTAGTTGCTAAAAGTAATTTGTAGAAATGTTAATATTTCATACGATTGTTTAGTTTTAGATTCATAAATGTAATAGGAAATTGTGGGTCTTTAGTATAATAATTAACAATACTTAATGAGATTTGGTAGCAATATAGAAACTTAATCGTATGAGTTTCTTATAGATACAAATATTTCAATACTAAACTAGACGGTTATGATTGAGTTAACATACGATAAGACGTTGTGTTGACAACTTATAGAAACGGCTTTGCAGTTGTTCAAAGTAATATTTAGAAATATGATTATATGCCGATTCTCTAAATACCTTTTTAGATCTTCCTCAAAGTCTCGGCTATTCACGGAAGGCGAGAAGGAGATGAATAATCATTTCCCTCCCAAAGAAATCGAATAATTTCGTTGAAATCCTACAAAATTCATTCTTTCTTTTTTCTATGGCATTGGTCAGAATTTCATCTGGGTTCGAATCCTACTGAGAGGTCCACCGTGGATCAGAAGTTGTTCGAACATACGGAAGTTCAATTCTCTAAAGCTAAAGTGCTTGAAATCCTTGCCTCTAGAATTCAAGGAAATATCTAGTTATAGTATTGCAAGGGAATCAGTAAATCTTTATATGCGAGCCCTTGCAGTAGTGTTTAAGTACTGAGTTTTGAATTAAACTGCATAGATTAGATTGTAGAGTACGAGAGAAAATAGAATTCATAGTTTTGGAAAGAGCTTAAGAGACTTTGTATACGGATGCTCGTGGGAGTCTTTTATTTCGATTGAAAATCATCTTTTATAGCTCAAATGTGAAAATTAAAGAAACTCTTTCTTTTTATTTTCATGTGGATTTCAAAACTCTGAATAAATGGAATAGGTCCAGGCAATTTATTATTCACAAATTTTATTTCAAATGTGCATATTTAGTATTGCAATTATTAAATTTTGATGGAACTTGGTAGCAATACAAAATGTTTTTTTTTCATTTCTCACTCGCAATGGGTCAGCCCTTAAGGGGAAAAGTGTTGGTCATGAATATCTTTACATTCTCACTGTCACTAGCTGGGATTGAACCCCTGACAAAGTTAAGTGCTGAAGCGCTGAAACATTTTCAAAAGGGCCTTGGGAAAGCCAAGATCAGGTGCTTTAAAAACCTCTCATTCCGGTTATAGCGATTAAACCGTTTTAAAAGATTGATCTATTAGAAAGAAGATAACGGTAACGTGAACTCTTTCACGACCCCCCTTCCCTCGGTTTACTGTCGGTCGGTTGGGTTAGATTTCTAAGGAATCATTATTAGTCCTCTCCTATCTCATAGATATCTGATGGATGCAACTATTTTTTAAAATATAATTGTCTTCCCGCTTATGCATGATTATCAATGTCTTCATAGTATAGATGACAGATCGAAAGCGTTTCTTCACTGAACTTGACGGTAGCAATTATGATGACAGTGTTATTTAGGAAAGGGAAGTCATTGATATGAATTGGTTTCGTATCAACCCAGTGTTGATTCTCATTATATACGAGTGTCCTTTTGTTATCCATCTGAAGCCCCACCGTGACCATGCTTGATTTCTTGTATACGTTAAGAGTGCGCCAATCAATTCGGAAATATTGATCTATCGATTGCTGTTCTCTACGAGATGGATCCTTAACTGTTTTTCAAACCATTCTAATGGGAGAGATATGTTACGAACATACTCCTTGCTGCAAATGTCGAGGAACGAATAGATTCAACTGCAGGGAGGGTAAACACGGACGAATTCAGTATTCCAAGATACAGCTACGGTGAAATGTCGCGGAAAGATCGGATAGCACGCGATCTAATCCGTGCAACAATGACTGAAGGTACTGAAGAAAGCGAAGAGAACGTTATTGCATTACACCTCTGGTGCACCAAACGCCTTCGCTACGGCTGAGGAATGGCGGCACACGCAAGAAACCTAATGCTTAAGTATTATGGTATTGTTTGCATAGATGGATGTGTACTCACCACTGACGATCCCGATGATGAAATAGACATATGGAAGAGGATTCAAAAGGTGATGAGGATGTTTCCTCTTTCGTGGTTTGCAAATGACGATGGGCTCTCACATCTGATTAATACAATTCAGACTGCGACTGAGCTATTCGAAAAAGCGGCCCAAGGATGAATGTTCCTCCAACGAATCCCAATCGGAAGATCTTTATGATCAAATCCGTAAGTTGATGGGTAAATCTAGCAACAAAAGGTAGAAACGAAATCCGGTGCGACAAACACCATTGATGTAAGTGCGCTTAAAGGTACGCCTCGTTTGCCATATAAAGTAGTCAATACTTTATTTGAAACACAACATCTGACAAAATTCACTTATGAATTATTCTCAGGTGTGGTGTTCAACATGGCAAAAGACTGTTCGTCTATTTTATCGCTTTCTGCTTCTTTAAATTCCGTGATAATCCCGGTTCAGTAGTAAAGTGTTTACTTGTTCGATTAAGTTGATTAAGTTGGTCAATATATGATTCAGAGCTATTGAATAAAAGTAATTGTTATTCGATTCGAAATACAAATTACTTATCAATCATCGTCCCAATGGGAACGATCCGAAACGAAAATCTAAAGCCTCCAGGCTTAGAACCAACCTTTTCGATCAGGACAACTGTTTGAATTAAGCAACGAAATAGACATATCCCATTCATATTGCTATAAGTTATTGAGAACGCAAATTTTATTGACTCCATATTTGTTAGTACTCCATTATGAATTTATAATTGTAATGATGAACATGTAAGAAACCGATTAAAACCGAATTTTCAAAATCGAAACGATTTCACCAAGGATTATACCTGGTGATATACGCACGTAGCATGAATGTTCCTCGAGAGACGGAACACATCGATTCAAGGAACAATCGATTTCACCATGGGTCATACCTGGTGATGCACGCACGTAGCGTATGTGCTGCTCGAAATACGGAACACATCAATTCGAAGCACAAAATTCAACATGAAGTATGTTCTTGATTTAATGCTTATAGTAAACTTTCATTTGCTCGAATACCCCTTCAAGGGTTATTACTCATACAAAGTTCTCGCAGAGAATCAAAACGAGCATAAGGTGAAAACTTAATGCACGATCCCCAAAGGATTAAAACCTTGGGATATGAGCGAGCAATGAAAATGAACGTCTGATAAATGACGTCTCCCACTATACGCCTATCACGAAAAACGATCGGCGGAGGATTAAAATGAAACACACTTCATAAATAAGGTCAGTACCATGATATCGTAAGTTTGACTCATAAAATCCCTTTCTAAGGTGAGTTATGGTGACATGCAAATCATGTGGTGAACCTAGTTAACGAAAAAATCGGTTACACGACACCGTGTGAGCTATTGGTAATGAGAAAATCTTATAGGAATTGCAACATTCGTGTTGCAAATCATACACACATAGTACCGAGTGGAATACTGAAACGTATCTCTATGCATACATATGTGTAATAGCTTGGGAGCGTGGTGACGTGGTCGAACATGAGACGTTACAATCTTGGGGTTGAAATTCCATTGCTTTATAAATATCAACGAACGAAGTCTTGATTGAACTAGAGGATAATGATAATCAGGCCCCACTCGCTTCGAGTGGGAGATTTCAGGCAGCAACACAAGTGAACGATATGGTAAATGAAGATGGAGACATTTTCATAATAAATCCAGTGGGAGGAGTCAATCCAACCACACATATCACTGTTGCTGCAAGTGTGAATCAAGTCGGACCTGATAATCAAGTTACTGAACCTATGGATGAAAATCCAATTTTACCTCAACTTCCTACTATACCTAGTAGGAGTGCAACGACCAACTCGGTTCCCAGTCGTCGACACCGTGGAATTAATCTCGGAGGTGGAATTCCTAGACCGAGAGGTCGTCCAAGAAAAGTTGTTGGTGAAAGTTCAAGTAAAGCTCTTGTTCGCAATGGGAGTATTGCACCGACAACGAGCATTATTCCTAGTGGGAGCGTAGATCAAACTCAAGATGGGATAATCGAGCCTAGACGCAGTCTAAGGCACCGGACTTCTCCTAAGAAGTATCCCATTGAGAGAGGTGAATTGTTCACCTCACTTCTGCTGATGAACCGGTAAGGTTAAACAAGCTATGGAAGGACCTCAAGCGAAAGAATGGAGGAAAGCAATGGAGGATGAGATCGCCTCTATGAAAGCTAATTCGGTTTGGTCTTTAGTTGATTTGCCTGCTGATCGCAGCGCAATAGGTACCAAGTGGGTTCTGAAACTGAAACTCACTGCTGATTGAGTTGTCGAGCGATACAAAGCTCGACTCGTTGCGAAAGGATATACCCAACTTCACGGAGTGGACTTTGATGAGACGTACTCACCCACTGTGCGTTACACCATAATGCGAGCTATTTTAGCTCTAGTTGCAAGCCTTGATTTGGAGTTGCACCAAATAGATGTTAGAATTATACATGCATGAGTAAATTCATCGGAATATTTTCCAAAATACAAAGGGCCTTGGGAAAGCCAAGATCAGGTATGCTTGTTTTAAAATTTCCGTTCCGGTAATTTGCGATTGAAACCGTTTTAAAAGACTGATCTATTGGATTGAAAACCGCGATAATGTGAACTCTTTCACAGCCATCTTCCATTGGTTTACTGGTGGTCGGTTGGTTTAGATGACAGAGGAATTGTTATTTGTCGGATTCAATACTAATAGATATCTGATGTATGCAATTCTTTATCAAAATGTTATTGTCTACCTAATTTTTGCATAACCATCAATGTGTTAGTTTTCATGGGTGACCCGGTACAGTTCTACGAGCCATGCAATCTGGACGACATGGATTACGATGCATGGAGAGATAATGTTATTGATCTTCTGATCGATGCGGATCTTGACGATCAGGTCAATCCGACGACGGATAGGCTGAGCTTGGACGAATACAAAAACCCACATGAAAGCAACAACAAGAAAATGTCGAGGAATGATCGAAATGCACGAGAGTTGATCCTCTCGCGGCTGACAACTGAAGTAGAAGAAGAGTTTACACAACCCAGCACATTGCATCTTTGGTGTGCCATATACCTTCGCTTCGGTAAGGGTAAGGTCGCCGAAGCTAGAGCCTTAATGGCGGAATAGTTCGGTGTTCTATGCAGTGATGACGGAATAATAGCCTATCATGATCCCGCTGATGAGTTGAACGTATGGACTCGGGCTCAGAAAGTAATAAGAATGTCTCCTCTTTCATGGTTTGTTAACGAGAAATGCCTAACGAGTTTGATCAAATCGATCAAGACGATGATAGACCTATACGAAACAGATGAGAAAGAAGGAAATTTTCCAAAGGAGCCCGATGAATTCGATGAAAGATTCATCGGTATGCTAAAATGCTTGGCAACCCCCAGCAAAAAGAAGTCTAAACAATGATCCGGTGCTTTACTCATGATGATATCAGTACCTTTTTGGTACATTCCGGTTAAGACATCTAGTTCATCAAGCTTCTTCATGACTGCTTCGATTTTGAGATCTAAGACCCCAGTATTGTTCAATGTTGGTTTTTCTATTTGTTTAATTTATGAATTTGGAATACATTGTTTCGGTTTTCATTGAATAAAGTAGTTACCTTTCGATTCGAAAAGTGTTCTGCTTATCAAGATTAATCGACTCGGTTAAAAACGGGATCGATCCGAAATAAGTAAATTACCAAAATAAATTTGATTTCATAAATGATAGAATCAAGAACATCCATACATTTCCTCCTACATCTAAGTCTATGGACTAGATCATGTCATTAAATTCATTGATTGCGTCGTTCTTAGAATTAACCGATAAAACTCTTTCTTTATTTCTATTAATCCATTGAATGAAATAAACTGTAATGATAATCATATGTGAAACCGATAGGATTAAATTATATTAAATTCAGACATGAAACGATTTGACCGAAGGTTAAACTAGGGTAAGTTGCGCCTCGCGCAAGTGGACCTCGAAAGAGGAACACATCGTTTCAAAGTATGAGTTTAATACATAAGTGTTAAAATGATGATGTGCTGAATTTTCGTTTGCATTCCTTCGGAAATAACTTATTGATAACGTTTACATCGGTAGGTAGTAGGCTTCGAAAGCTACTACGACCTTGTAAAAGTATCAACTGACGTATAAGGTGAAAACCTGAAATGTTCAGTTCGGATATGGGATAAAATCTCTGAAATAAGTTAGCAAACGAAGAAGGATGAAGTCGGTAAAACGATTTTCCTTCTGTACCCCTTGAACGATAAGTCAGGCTAAGCATTCAAATCAAATGACACACTTCTATACGCATAGTTTGTAAACATAAATGTTACAGTCATTTCTTCACACGTTCCCTATGAGATGATGAGAAAATGATTCACATTAATGTAAAACTATGTTCCATTATAATCGGTAAGACACGCCGCCATAAAAGCTGAAGAATGATAATGAGCTACTCATATCATCATACGACATTAATTTGTGCATTAAACACGTATTTAGGACAAGAGTATATAACTAATCTTTGAAAATACATGTTTACAGCTTAAAAGATATGGTACCGTGGTCGAACATGTGACATTACATACTTGAGGATGAATTTTCCGATGCATTGACAATTCAAAATAATGAGTCTTGATCAGACATAAGAGGTATTACTAACATCATGTCCCACTTAATTTTAGTGGGAGAGATTTGAACCAGTAACCCAAGTGAATGACATGGTAAATGACAATGGGAACATTTTCATAATAAATCCAGTGGGAGGTATAATCACCTACCACAAGTAATCACTGTTACTGTTTGGACGAATCAAGTTGAACCATATTATCTTAATGTTAAACCGAGAATACCACAACTACCTATACTACCCATTGTTCCCAGTGGGAGTGATCCGACAAACTTGGTTCCATATCCTAGTGATCAAGGAATTCATCTTGGAAGTAAAATTCTGAGACCAAGAAGTCGTATAAGGAAAGTTGACGGTTATGGTTAAAGCACTCCTCTTGTACCCAATAGAAGCGATGCTCCGATGAGAAGAATCATCTCGAGTGGGAGAATTGATCCCGATTGGAAGAAATGCTCAGATAAGAGGCATTATTCCGAGTGGGAGATACATTAAGACTCAAAGACGGGATAATCAAGCCTCGACGAAAGTCAAAGGCATCGAGCTTCTCCAAAGAAGTATCCCATCTGGAAGAGTTATAATCTCACTCTATCAACCGTCGACATGCATTGGAAAGACCTCAAGTGGAGAAATGGAAGAAAATAATAAATGAGAGAGATCGCCTGAATGAAAGCATCAAAGTCAGTAGTTGATTTACCTGTTAACCACAGGGACATAAGGATAAGGTGAGTCCTGAAAGAAGGCTCACCACTGATGGAAAATGTCGAGCGATACACAGCTCGACTCGTTGCGAAAGGCTACAACTAACTTCACGGAGTGGACTTTGACGAAACATACTCAACACCTGTGCGTAAAACCACGGTGCAGGGCCATTCATGGTCCTGGTTGCAGGTTTCGATTATGAACCTCACCAAATGAGTATAAAGACCGCATTCCTACTCGGAAACCTGGAGGAAGAGATCTACATGGATCAACTAGAGGGTTTTATTACTCCAGGTAACAAACGTAAAAAGTTTGTAAACTCCATAGGTCCATCTACGGTCTTGAACAGTCCTCTCGGCAATGGCACCGCAAATTCCACGTGGAAATCGTAGGAATCAGATTTGTGAATCTTCATGAGAATCCGTGCATGTATTATAAGACCTCCGGGTCTAAGTACACCATATTAACTTTATACGTGGACGACATACTTATTGCCGTAAACGACATGAGTTTTATGATCAAGTCAAAGTCCTAGTTGGCATCTGTATTTAAGATGAAGGACATGGGAGAGGCCACATACATCTTAGGCATTAAAATTACTAGACATCAAGCTACCCGGAAATTGTGTCTGTCTCAAGAAGCTTATATCAACAAACTGTTGAAAAGATTCAGATTACAGGATGCCAAACCCGTGGATACGCCGGTGGTGTTTGGGTGCGCACTGCCAAAACGTGACGGCCCCAAGAACCTGGCAGATCGTGAAGAGATGAAGGGTGCAGGACCTTTTAGCATGTTCGGTAGTTTGTTCTACGCCATGTAATGCACCCGTCCGGATATCTGCTACGTCGTAGGCCTAGTAGCACGTTTCCTATCAGATCCTGGTCATCAACATTTAAAGACTATGAAACGAGGAACACGTTATCCGAAAAGGTACTGCCGACTACGAATTGTGCTATGGGGGAAGGTAGTTAGAATTTACCGATTACATTGACGCCGACTGTGGTGGCAATCCAGATGATCATAAGTCCACCACAGGAGGAGCAATCCTCCTTGCTAATGCCGCCATTTCATGGATGAGCAAGAAGCAAATATGAGTCGCGCTGTTTACGATGGAATTGGAATTCGTGGCTCTCTCTCTAAGAATGCACAGAAAGCGGTCTGGCTTAAAAGGATTCTAACTGCACTGCTTGGTCGCGATATCAAGAATAAACCTGTGAAGGTCTTCTTGACAGTCAAGCAGCCATTGCGGCAGTTAAGAATCTGAAGTACCATAGTAGGACCAAACACATTGATATGAAATAATTAATGCTAAATGTAAACACCTAATTTTGGTACGCGCAACACGTGTATAACACGTTCAAAAATGTTATGTGTAACGCGTTTAAAAAAAGGAAATATTTAAACATTGAAGGTCACAGGATTGCTAAAAATAGGTTTAGCTTAAATTAGGATAGAATATATGCATTAAATATCATGTAATATTCAGAAAAATATATATTATATATTTATGACAATTTTCATAAATATATATATGTAATTTTCGGAATAAATAATGTGTATATTTAGAAAAATGTGTTTTCCTAATATTGAGACCAAATTTAGCTATAAAATGACCCCTTGTCCATGTAAAAAAACACAACATCAATAATAATACATCAGTTCTTGAAAACAGTGCAGTTTAATCTCCTAGTAAATAAAAGTTTTTTTTTTTCTTTTCTCTTTCTTCCTCCCGCTGCTGAAGGCTCCCCGTCGGCGCCGGAGTTTCGACCCACAGCACTCCGCCCCGCCCGTCGCCCTGCCTGGCTGTCCGCCGTCCCTACTCGACCTCCCATCGCTGCTGCTCCGATCCTGCCCGTCCCCTCCGTGCATCAGGTCTGCTTTTTTTTCGCTTTTTTTATTGTTATTATTTAATAATTTGTTTTTTTGTTTAAATTTTCTGTTTATTCTTTATTATTATTATATTATGTTGGCTAGGTAATTAAAATGTAAATATAATTAGATAACATGTTTTGTGAATATATGTGTATGATATGTAAATACTAAATTGTATCATGTTTGGAGCATGTTTAGTTTTGTTTAGATTTTATTTCAATTAGGAGAATTAGATGCTTAATAGTTTTTTTTAGGTTTATATTTATTGTTAATAATAGTTTTTGCGTAAAAATTAATTTAGTTCTTTTTCATAACGTTAGATTAGTTTGACGTAACGAATGTTTAAATTTTAAAAAGTGGCAATTAAGTGAATTGAGTACCGAATGGGCGAGGTTAAAAATTATACTTTTAATTCGTAATAGAACCCCCGAACTCGGCTTTCTGATCGTAGACCGATTTTATACCTAGGTGTTTAATTCGTTATTCGCTTAGGTAATTTAGGATTCTAGTTAGCCTAATAATTAACTAGTGGCGACTCTTTTCAAAATCCACGTTTTCAAAACGTAATTCGCCATAGGTCGGATTTAAAGGGTCGACAATTTGGCGACTCTGCTGGGGAAATTTTAGAGGGTTCAGGCTCATTATATTCGCTTATTGCCATGCTTTTTGAGTTTTTTTTTTTTATTGACTTCACCATTCTAACTTTGTTTTTTGTGACAGGTACATATTTTTAGAGTTAGTAACTAACGTTTTCTTTTTTGTGGCGTTGTTTATATTCGCACACACACCACTTTAGCGTAATCTCCAAAACGCCTAAAACCCAGGGCGACTAGGAACCCCAGAGGTTTAGTACGGTACGACCGGAGCGGCTGGGCCGCCGGTACGGGTCGGAAAAACTCTACTCGCTTGTGAAGGTCTTATGATCCCTGTTATGGGGTGAGGAAACCACCTTGTCGGGTACCTATCAGTGGAACCTATCAGTGGAACCTACCTTGTAGAGCAAATCCACACTTATTTTTTACCCCCCTAACATGATCTGTTTTTTTGTTGTAAATGTTATCATACGACTGTTTGTATAGTTTCTATTCTCATGCATTCATCTCATTACATTTTTTTTTTAAAAAAAACACAAAAAAAAAAAAAAAAAAAAAACTTTTTTTTTCTTCAGCTAATTGTTAGTCATTTAGTTGTATACATTTTCTTTTCAAACTTGCATTTCGCATGCATTGTTTTTCTTTAAAAACCTCTTACCTGAATTTTTTTATTTTAAACCTGCATTTCATACTCATTGTTTTTTTTAAAAAAAATTAGGTGAGTTGTAATTTTGGTTAGCGCGTCGCGCATGTAAAAAAAACATTTTGGAAATTTTAATTCTCATTTAGCTATTAGAGCTTCTAATTTCGAACGTGCATTCCACATGCATCATTTCAAAAACTTTTTACCTGAATTGTTTTATTTTAAATAATGCATCCAGTATGCATTAATTTAAAAAAACTTTTTAGATAAATCGTAAGCTCTCTTAGTTTTAGGGCTCTTTGTTTAAAAAACCTTTTACCTGATTTTTTTTTAAAGTTGTGCATCTCATATGCATTATTTTCGGAAAAAACCTTTCAGGTAAATTGTAATTTTTCTTAGTTGTAGAACTTTCATTTTTAAGTTTCCATCTTGTATTTATTTTTTTTGTGCATCTCATATGCATTTAAAAAAAAAATTCACTTGATTATTTTTTTTTTTAATTTTAAGCAACTAGGATGCATTGATTTTTTTTTTCCCTCATAAAAAAAAACAAAAAAATTCAGGTAACTTGTAAGTTTTCTCAATTGTACAACTTTCACCTCATGTACATCTCATAGGCATTGTTTTAGGAAAAACGATTCTTTTTTTAGATTGTAAATCTTCTCATTGTTGTTGAACTTTTGATTCCAAACATGCATTGCATTGCATTTGTTTTTATAAAAAAATTTACCTGGATTTTTCATTTTGTACATATGTATTAGTCAGGTAAACTGGTTGTAAGTTGTAAATTTATTAGAAGTAGAACTTTAATTTTCGAGCATGCATGAGCATTTAAAAAAATTCAAAGTGTCATTCAGTTTATCCAAGGTGTTACACTTTTTCGGCAAGATCTTCATTTGAACACTCGCATGAGCTAGTGTTTTTTTTAAAAAAAATATTTGATTCTATTATTTCTCAAAAAAATAGTCTAACTGAGCAGTTGAGTGCGACTATTCGAGTTTATACAAAGGACGAGAAAACCTTTTTAAAAAAAATTTGTTTTGAGCATCTGTCCTGCGTTCGAGCCAGATAGTGCACTCAGCGAATTCAGCAAAACTCCAAGCTAGTGCAAAACACCTTAGATCATAAATTTTGGTTCTTTCTGAAATGTAATCAAAATTATGAAATGAATGACATTAGAAGTTTTCCGAAAAATCATGCATGACTCATTTGATTCTTTATACTAACTTTCGTGTCTGGTCTTTTAAGGTACCCTTGGTTAGGTATCCTGCACATACGAGCTGTGTCGGCCAAATGGGGCAACAAAAAAGAACGTGCAGCCATTCAGTTGCACGAAGCACAAATTGCGCATTCGGGATATCCAACACTCTGGTATGATGACTTGTACTTGGTTTTTCCTTGATATTTGAGTGTCCCTACTCTTTTTGCAGATCAGACGACCACTTCGACGAGGTCGCAACCACGTGAAACGTGACTGCTCCAAAGAACTTACATGTAAAAGTTCCACCCACCATATGTGGAATTCATACGCGTCCCGAACCAAGCCGTATATTCGTTTACGGTGAGGTTTAAACCGGTCGGTGGTAACCAAGGGGCATCTCCTATTGAGATCGGTCATGTCCGGGGATGGGAAAATATCAAGAGATCATCAAGAGTCTCGTGAAGATTCAATGTGCTAATCAATGAACATTTGAGATGTCAAGCAAAGAAAACATTATTGTTGGTGCCTTCCATCAGAGGTCTAGGGGCATTTACTTTCCGGCGGGTGTTCATATACAAGTTGTGATTTCTAGATGGAGCAGGAAAATCAGGACATGCAGCAGATCCAGTCGCATAGCGAGCACATTTCCCACTAGAAAAAAACTCCAACACCCAGGTAAGAGAAGTTGTGATCAATTCTATCCTCGAAGTTTAATTTTTTTTCCTTACCCATTTTGTAGTTCGGATAATCATGAAGAGCACATCTCGTGCACGGCCCTTTGCTCGCCAACCATTCTTGTGTCGGCTGCCGAATTTACTTGCACAATATCTGTGCCCCAATGCGGAATACTCCACATCATCCATGTGTGTTCATCAACCAGACCATTCATACAGAATGTGACGAGCCTAACCCGATTGGTGCTAGCAATGGGGCATCCCCAGACGAGATTGAACAATAGCCGGGGCACTTGAGAAACCGAGATTAGAAATCACTGGCTATGTCATTCATTGGACGTAGGGTCCATCCAGGGCGTCGACACGACCGACGTTTAACTGAGTCGTTCTCTAGAAGGTTTTTTCAATCTGCCACTAGGGGGCATGTACATAATTGTTGTTGATTATTTTCGTTAAATTATCTTTTTCAAAAAAAGGAGGCAAAAAAAAAAAAAGCATACAAAAAAAAATCATTTTCTTTAGGGTCACAGCCGCCCTTTAATCGGCTACAGAAAAATGAAGAGAGTTTTTATGTAAATTTTGTTAGAGCGGTGAAAAAATAGAAGGGCCACAGTTGTCCCTAAATCAACTACAAATAAAAAGGGTCTCAGTCGTCCCTAAAACGACTATAAAGAAAGGGCCACAGCCACCCTTCAAATGGCTACAGATAAAGAGCGCTCCTGCAACGTCAAAAGCGGGAAATAGGTGAAAGGGCCACAACCACCCTCCAAACGGCTACAAATAAAAGAGTGACCCCGCAAACCCTGTGAGGGCGGGAGAATAAAAAGGGCCACAGCCACCCTTAAAACGGCTACAAATAAAAGAGTGACCCCGCAAACCCTGTGATGGCGGGAGAATAAAAAGGGCCACAGCCACCCTTAAAATGGCTACACAAAAAGAGTGATCTCGCGAACCCGGTGAGGGCGGGAAAATAAAAGAAAGGGTCACAGTCGTCCCTCTAAACGGCTATAATCAAAAGAGCGCTCCCGGAACATCGATGACGGGTATTAAGTGAAAGGGCCACAACCACCCTCGAAATGGTTACATACAGAGAGTGTTTCCCGGATCAGAGACGAGGAATGTCTACAATCAAAAGAGCTCCCGCAACATTAAAGACGGTGAGAAAAGGGTCGCAGCCACCCTCCAAATGGTTAAAAATACTCCCGCATCGAGGCGAAAAATAAAGTACGGGTCACAGCCACCGTTTAAGTGGCTACCAAATAAAGAGTGCTTCTGCTAGGTTGAAAACCCAAAAGGGCGGCCTAGGCAAAATCAGGAAATGAGAGGCATGGTTGCAAATTCAGAAATTGCAATCATGGCAAAAGGAGAGAAAATAAAAAAAACCGAGGGGCACGGTCGGAAATCTTTCAATCGGCCGTGGCAAAATGAGAGAAAAAAGAGAAAAGAGAGAAAAAGAAAAACAAAAAGTAAAAGAAAAGAAAAATGAAAGAAAAAAGAGAAAAGATCCCGCTAGGTTGTCGCACAATGCACAATTTAGGCAAAAATTAGGGACAAACACTCATGCGCAAGCAGCGTCTTCCAGAGTCAACTTCACGGCAAGCGAGACGGTTACAGTCTGCTCTCGCAGGTCGCATTCCAATGATGAGTAGGACTGTTACAGTCTGTTCCTACGAGTCAACTTCAGGGCAAGCGGGACGGTTGAAGTCTGCTCTCGCGAGTCACCATTCAAGGATGAGTAGGATTGTTACAGTCTGTTCCTACAAGTCACAACTGACAATCAGGATCTGAAGTTTTCCAGCTTCCTGAGAGTCAACCCCCGAAGAATGAAGCCTTAGTATTCAGCCTTCGCAAGTCATGCCACTAGAGGCACTTCTCCAACGGACGCCATTAGAGGTCTTCTGTTACCACTCGCCACTAGAGGCATCACCAAAGGTTCTCCGGTACGGTCTGACGTAGAGGTCTTTCGCTACCAGAGATATCACCAGAGGTTTTCAGGTACGGTCTGACGTAGAGGTTTTTCCGTTACCACTCGCCACTAGAGGCGTCACTAGAGGTTGTTGGTACTGTCTGACGTAGAGGTCTTCTGTTACCAATCATCACCAAAGGTTTTACTTTATTGCACGCCACTGGAGGCTTTACTTTTCCGCATGCCACTGGAGGCTTTACTTTTCTGCACGCCACTGGAGGCTTTATTTTCTGCACGACCAATGGAGGCACCGCCAACAGGGGCACCGCCGACGGAGGTTCTATTTTCTGCGCTACCAATGGAGGCACCGCCAACAGGGGCACCGGCGACGGAGGTTCTATTTTTCGCACGCCAACGGAGGCACCGCTAACAGGGGCACCGCCGACCGAGGCTTTACTTTCTGCACCGCCAACGGAGGCATCGCCAACAGGGGCACCGCCGACCAAGGCTTTACTTTTCTGCGATACCGATGGAGGCACTGTCAACAGGGGCATCGCCGACATAGGTTTTACTTTTTCGCACCATCAATAAAGCCAAAGGCCACCTTGGAGACTTGAAGACCCGGAAGAAGATATACTTCCTAGCCAAAATTAGTGTTTACTCATCTTTGGACAAACCCCCTCGAATGCATTCTACGGGAGTCCGTCCAAAGAGGGGCAAGTTGTAAACACCTGATTTTGGTACGCGCAACACGTATATAACACGTTCAAAAATGTTATGTGTAACGCGTTTAAAAAAAGGAAATATTTAAACATAGAAGGTCACAGGGTTGCTAAAAATAGGTTTAGCTTAAATTAAGATAGAATATATGCATTAAATATCATGTAATATTCAGAAAAATATATATTATATATTTATGACAATTTTCATAAATATATATATGTAATTTTCGGAATAAATAATGTGTATATTTAGAAAAATGTGTTTTCCTAATATTGGGACCTAATTTAGCTATAAAAGAACCCCTTGTCCAGGTAAAAAAACACCACATCAATAATAATACATCAGTTCTTGAAAACCGTGCAGTTTAATCTCCTAGTAAATAAAAGTTTTTTTTTCCTTTCTCTTTCTTCCTCCCGCTGCTGAAGGCTCCCCGCCGGCGCCGGAGTTTCGATCCACAGCATTCCGCCCCGCCCGTCGCCCTGCCTGACTGTCCGCCATCCCTACTCGACCTCCCATCGCTGCTGCTCCGATCCTGCCCGTCCCCTCCGTGCATCAGGTCTGCTTTTTTCGTTTTTTTTATTGTTATTATTTAATAATTTGTTTTTTTGTTTAAATTTTCTGTTTATTCTTTATTATTATTATATTATGTTGGCTAGGTAATTAAAATGTAAATATAATTAGATAACATGTTTTGTGAATATATGTGTATGATATGTAAATACTAAATTGTATCATGTTTGGAGCATGTTTAGTTTTGTTTAGATTTTATTTCAATTAGGAGAATTAGATGCTTAATAGTTTTTTTTAGGTTTATATTTATTGTTAATAATAGTTTTTGCGTAAAAATTAGTTTAGTTCTTTTTCATAACGTTAGATTAGTTTGACGTAACGAATGTTTAAATTTTAAAAAGTGGCAATTAAGTGAATTGAGTACCGAATGGGCGAGGTTAAAAATTATACTTTTAATTCGTAATAGAACCCCCGAACTCGGCTTTCTGATCGTAGAACGATTTTATACCTAGGTGTTTAATTCGTTATTCGCTTAGGTAATTTAGGATTCTAGTTAGCCTAATAATTAACTAGTGGCGACTCTTTTCAAAATCCACGTTTTCAAAACGTAATTCGCCATAGGTCGGATTTAAAGGGTCGACACTAAATTTATGGTGGTAGACAATATTATCACTATAGATTACTTGTCAACCAAATAACATGGTAGCAGACCCATTAACAAAACCACTACCCAGGGACATATTCGAAAAGCACGTAAAACTGCTTGGATTGCGTAGGGTTTTAGTAGTGGCATGTATCTGTGATAACATTTTGATATTAGAAAGTTACATTTTGTAAGAAAAAGAATTGAAACTTAGTTTATGATCAATCGACTTCATAATGTATTGATTACATCAGATTTATGGTCTATAAACTAAGTCGTAGGAAGACGCAATCCTCTGCCAAACTATGTCGAATGTGGGCCTTACAGGTAAGAGTCAGGGGGATAAACCTGATTAAGAGTCAGGTAAGAGTCACATAGGTACGGTCGTCTTGGTGGAGGGAGGCCTCTACCAAACAAGGCTGGCTAAGAGTCATGGGGATAAACCTAATTAAGCAAGACGATTATCTAGTTTCGAAGTAACTGGACGTGTTTCTTCGTTTTGCATATCGCCGTGATGAACTTCATTCGTCATTTAACCACATTCTGGGGCAGATGAGAATCTGTGATAGCATGATTGACATATCCCTTTCCTGTCAACCCAAAAGGTTCACGTATGCTATTAACGCGTGCTTCATACTACGCGTGCCACGTTCGACCACGGGGTCACAGCTTGATTGTGCTAGGAAGGAATCCTCTTGATTCTGGCGGGCGCAAAATTCTTCACCTCAAGCGTGTGATTGATCCCATGAGCCTTATGAAGAGGCACTTAAAGTATCCTCACGGACTCAGAACTCATATCTAAGGTCAGGCTAAAAGCTCGCTTCCCGGCGTACGAGCGTAGTGCTGAACAAAAAGGCCCAATGACCACGTCTTTGGAAACCGGTTGGGTCTGACTAAGGATATGAGCAATGGGGATGGTCAAGTTCACCTATAATTCACCGACTCCTGTATTCACTAGGTGGCCACCAACCGGATATTAGTTGAAGATTGTGAATACTTGTACGGATGCCTTGAAGAAGTGTTCCTATGTTGAAACTAGGAAAATGGAGAATTATCAGTTGACCTATGATACAACGCGGTACAATATAAATGTTGTTTATAACAGGTTGATTGGAGAAAAGGGAATCAACGTTCCGCGGGCGCTATAATATTCCTAATAGATGAGTAGCACGATGCCCGTCGTATCCGCCGGTCGCACGGCAAACCTCGTATGAACTATTTGGAAGCTAGGAGCAGATCAAAGGAGAGAAATGTTGATGTAGATTTGGATGGCAATACATTAACAGGCACCCTCCCATTCCGGCGAGTGTGAGCTGTAAGCATATGGTAATGGGCGTCGTAATTGGTAGCCCCATAATATGTATAGTTTACCTAATGAACTTGGGTAAATGTCACATTAGGGTAATTGGGCTAGACCCAAATCCCAATTGACATGGGAGGCCCAAAATTGGGCCTTCATAATTACATAGGCCGACCGAAATATAGAGTGGGGTAAAGTGGACTTTTGTCCACTTTACTCCTCCTATAAATAAGAGGTGTTAGGAGATTTTGAGGGTTATTCATAATTCCCTCACAAGAGAGTTTTAGAGAGAAAAACCCTCCCCCCATAAACCCTAGTTCGGCCGAACCATATATCCCTCACCAAGGGTGTGCCAAATTTCCTTCGAGCAAACTCTCCAGAGATCTGTTCCCGTACCAAGACTTGATCAGAGGCTTTGCTGTGGAGCTTGCACCACGTAGGGCTTCTTTAACAAGAACCTCTACGGGTCCCGACCGGAGGATCGTGAACTCCCTCCAGAGAAGATATTGGGTCTACGGATCATCCTAAAGGTATGTGTGAATCTTCTGCTGCGTAATTCCGATTACTAGCATGTACCGTGTTTTAGTATCTGTAGTGATTACTCCCCGTAATCTAACACCTTGGTCATGTTCCTCCCATCTCGAATCTTGATTGTAAGCTCTCTTTGAATTAGATCTTGAACTTAAAAAGGATGATTTCCTTTAGGTTTGCAGGTGTTGTCTCGTGATTTTCCATGGGTTTGCACCCGTATTGACTATGCCTTGTAGACTAACTTCATTAGAAGTTGCGCTTGTGTTGCGGACGTATACGTCGGTGGGGCTGTCGAGCTAACAGGTTCCTCATCTTTTCCTTTGTTGTAACCTTTACACACTAAGTTTTTGGCGTATAACCTTAAAGGCAGGATTTTCCACTAGTGCCCCTTTTATTGAGATTTTCCTCTTTATGGGATGTGTGTCTAATGTAAGGGTCGATCTCGAAACCTTATTTCCCAAGTTGTTGAGCTGTGGTTTGGTTTACCTTAAATTTGAGCTTGAACTCGGTTATGATGAATGTTTATTCTCTTATTGGAGTATGCTCCTGGTTGGGATAAGCTTGCTGGTATCAATCGTGATTAAAGTTCCTTTAGCGTAGCCACCTTTTCTGACGGTTATGTAAGATCACATAGGTCGGGTGGTGTTCCTCTATGGATTGCGTAGTAGGTGAGTCGTTTGGCACTAATGTGCTTCTTGCTTTGTTTTCCTTCTCTGTCGTTTCGGTAGGTGGAGTTAAGTCTCCCCTTCCTTTGTTAATAGTTGGTCTGTACGCTTCGCTGTGGCTGTAGGATGCCATTTGAATAGTGCCCCCACTTGGTCATTACTTCTTAAAATTTCTTCAATGGGATGTTAAGCGCACTTTGCTTCTCATTCAGGAGTGAAGCTCTAACCTTTAGCGTCTTCTTCGAGGTTTTGTCCCTAAATACACCTCTTCGACGTGTTTGTTTATCTTTTGAGCTGTTTCCGGAGGGAGGGTAGCTCAAAGTAATAGTCTTTTTCAAACAAGACGGACCGAGTTGTTGAGTCGGGTCAGCGGATCCAAGTAGTGAGGTCGTGTATCGGATGGGCGCGTCCGATTAGGACGAATAGTATGAGTCGGACTCGGAGGTCCGCACGGTCGGTTACGCTTCTTGGGATGTTTATTTCCATACATTCTCGGGGTTCGAAGAATCTCTATTGTATATTCCGCCTGCCGTGATTGTTTTTCTCTTGGCCTTTAGGTGTGAAGGGTTGTCATAAAGCCTTCTTGGTAATGCATGGTTTTTCTTTTTGTTCTTTCTGGTTCGGATCGCCCTTTTGTGTGTAATCTGGGAGGACGACGGTGCTGCAGTATGTCTAACGTTACCTATTATGTGGGTGTCTCCTGCTTGTAGGAAGTTTTTCTTGCAAAACCAATATCCTTCCAATATTGAAGCTTTTGGTGACCCTTGTGATGACTAGGGGATCATTCTTTGTTTTTCGATGTCATGACATTCTCTGTATCTTAGCATGGGAGTTAGAATTTATCTTCC
Source organism: Clarkia xantiana subsp. parviflora (assembly GCA_036873135.1). NCBI lineage: Eukaryota > Viridiplantae > Streptophyta > Magnoliopsida > Myrtales > Onagraceae > Clarkia > Clarkia xantiana. The sequence goes on along the minus strand of JAPTYO010000012.1, from coordinate 7,376,401 downwards.
CCCTCTAGTGTTGAGTATACCCTTGGTTGTCGAGTAATCGGTCACCACTTTTAGGGGGTATTTAAGTTTGATCCATTACTTGTGTGTAACCCGGGTTGAACTCTTGAATACCTTGATTTGGGTGTGTTTTGCAGGCGAGATTGCTTTGAGGGTGCACGCGTTTTGAAAGTGCGCGTGCTTGGCAGATGGTAGTTGGGCGACGCGATGGGTTTCTCAACGCGGTTCGTTTGATGGAGCACGACGATGTTGATCGGTGCAGTGACCGGTGAGAGCTCGGCGGCGCATGATGGCTTGGCGGAACGAGGCAACAAGCACGGGTGATCAACGACGGAAATTCTGGCAAATCACAATGACTAAAATCAATTCGGTTCTCTGAATCGAAACGGGTTTTCCCGAATGTTCGATCATACCCCCTTTGTGCTTGCTTTCATCTCCTATTTTCCCCTGTCATAAGATAGGAGTTTGCAATACATAGTAATATCAAAGTATTTCGATCATTGAATGTGTAGTGAAAGATTACTCCCTGTATCAATCACGGGAGTTTCACAGTCGGAAGCTTCACTTTCCCTAACTTGAAAAGATAGTCGCTTCTTTTTGAAACCAATCTTTGTATCAATTTCCCTCTTGTATGATGGGAGCGGTGTCTAAATGCCTCCTTGTTGAATGTTTTGCCAATTTTTGGTATGTCGTATCGTAATGCTCTAGAGTGGCCCTCATTCATGTCTATCAATGGGACCTCATGTTCGCTTGAGAGGTATACGTTGTTGGATTACTGGGCTAAATACTACGGTAACTTAAATACAGTACATGCTAATAATCAAGATTACGCAGCGGAAGATGTGCACATACCTTAATCGCTTTCCGTAGTCCCAAGATCTTGCTGAGGGAGTTCTCGATCCACCGGGCGGCACCCGTAGAGGTTCTTGTTAAGGAAGCCCTACGCGGTATAGTCTCCACAGCAAAGCCTCTGATCAATTCTTGGCAGGGACAGATCTTCGGAGTGTTTGCTCAAAGCAAATTGGCACACCCTTGGTGATTTATATGGTTCGCCCGAAATAGGGTGTTTAGGGAGGAGGGTTTTCTCTTTAAATTACCACAAAGGAGGAATTAGGATTCAACATAATAAAACCCCTAACATTCTCTATTTATAGGAGGAGCAAAATGGACAAAAGTCCACTTTGCCAACTCCAATATTTCGGCCGACCTATTGTATAAGGGAGGCCCAATTTCCCTAATGTGACATTTACCCAATTGTTTCAGGTAACATTTACATATTAACGGGCTTCTATTTACGACGCCCTATCACCATATGCTAACAGCTGCCACTCGCCAGAATGGGAGGGTGTCTGTTAATGTATTGTTGTCCAAATCGCATCAACATTTCATTCTTCGGATCTTATCCCTGCTTCCGAATAGTTCATACGAGGTTTGTCGTGCGACCGGCGGATACGACGGGCATCGTGCTACTCATTGTTGGATCTCTAACTAGACGGAGAGTCGGGTCCTTGTATAGATGTGGGTTGTGTCTCGAGTCGCCTGGTATGTCGGGTCTTCGCACGCGTCAGGGAGTGCACATCTCCGAATACCTGCACGAGGGGTATTATCGCACACCACGTAGAGGGGGGGGGGTCGTGTGCGATGAACCCTCTCCGAAGCTTAAATTAAAACTGTAGAGAGAGAAAGCTTAGAGAGAGGTCAGAGCTTCCTCCTCAACTTAATTATGAAATGGGTGATTGGATTCCCTTAAATAGGAGCTCCTAAACCCGAACCCGGTTTTGAACGGTCTAACGCCTTTTTAGTGTAAAATACGAAACGGGCGTAGACGGGAGTAAAGTTGACATCGGGAAGATCCAAACGTGTAGTGTGTACGTAAGGGTTGGTGTGTCGTCGGAAGGAACAATCCGGACCACATGGGATATCGCGATAATCCGGGGTGGTCCGGGTTGTCGGGACAATCCGGACCCGGTCCGGATTGCGATGACAATCTGGACGAGGTTTTAGCCCGGGACGCGTACACGCGTTTCCCAGACCTTTTTAAACTCGCGGGTGAATATTTGAAGCCGTTGGTGGATTTAACGTGTAAACAAGGTCCGAACAATGTAAAACGAACCCGAATCAGACGTATACCCATCATTTGTCCTCGAGTCAAGTGGTGGCGTGGCCCCTGCTTGACTCTATTTTCGATAGAGTATACGTTCGATTTAAGTTCGGGAGTTACCTTGAGGTGGAATTACTATATGTGGGCGTGTGGGCCTGGATGTTACGTGTCTCTCCTTTTGTTTAAACGGGAGCAGTTGTATCTGCCGACATGGTTAGTGCAGCAAGAATACGCGTATGACATGTGTATGCATAATAACGCTAGTCTATGCATGCAATCATGGGTATGAATGCTAACATGTACACGAACTTGGTATATGCACATACGTGCGTCACCACGAGACGTGTAATATCACGAAATTAAATCATGTAAGTATGGGCACATATATATGCGGTGACATGGGTATAAGTATACGTATGTCGGGGTCGTAATAATAAACACGTGATATGGATATGCAAACGCGTGTGTATAGACGTGCACATATATGTGCGTATATGTAGACATGTGTGAGTGTTATGGAATTCTCCCAAAAGAGTTAGAAAAAATATGGAGATGGAAAGATATTACCCATAGGTATATATAGGGAGTGTATGTAAAGCTCTCCACCCTTTGTCTCCACATTCTATAGTTGTCTCCCCCCCCCCCTTTTTTTGAAGAGTAAATGACTTAGCACCCAAGCCACTCATCCACAAACATCCATCCATCCTTGGCCGGCCACCCTTCACCGGTGACCTCGGAGGCGACGACGACGAGGGCAGCACGTTGGTAGGCGGCGGTAGCCACGGCGGGAGCGGCGGGCAAAGCTACAGCGGACTTCCGGCGATCAAAACGGGCGTCCAACCTCGATTTTTGTGGTGATTCGGATTTTTTAGGCCGATTAGAATCATTTCCAGGTATATTGGTGTCTTTTCTTGCATCAATTTGGCTAATCCTTGTCTTGATTGAAACTTGATTATTCATGCCCACCAAGTGTTTAATGAAATGCCTAGCATAGTTTTGCATAACAAAAAGAGCATGAAAATGGTTATAGAGTGTAGTATACACTCACTCTTAATTGCATACATAGTTGCATACGTAGTATAAGTGTCTACACATATAAATGGTTGTATACACCCGGCCACTAGTAAACCTAGCATAACCTAGAATAGTCCCAGTTGGTGAGCCTAGTCTCACTTAGTATATATAGTGCACTCCTTAGTTTGTAATCCCTAATCATCAATGAAGAATGATTCATGCTTATATGGTATCAGAGCCATCCCTAATGGCGGCGTGCCCATCTAGTTGAAGAAGATCAAGTTTCTTCAACATTGGTCTTCAAAGTTCACCTTGTTCTTGTATAGCCTTATAAGATAGGCTTCGTGGATCTTCATCTCAACTTGAAATTTCCATTTCTTGAGAAAGAATGGATGTCAAGTAAGTGAAATTTCAAGAAATCACACCACTAACCAAAGCTGAGCATACACTAAGGATAGCCAACATGCCTTAGTCCTAGTTTGCTTAGTTCTTGTTGATTTCAGCCTTATTGAGCTGATTGCGTGTTTGTTCTTGTTATATTCTGGTGTTTGCTTTGTTTCCCTGGATTTGGGTATGAATTCTGAGCTTGTTCAAGCTGCGCATACTTCTTGGAAGTTGTGATTTCACTACGTTACATCGTTTGCATACATTTTGCTCGGCTGAGGAGTCATTGTGTCTTCTTCGAGTTTTCACTCCATACCTTGAAGATTTCAGAGCTTTCTTCAATGGAGGATTGATCCTAATCCATTCCTAGTGATTTGTGAACATTGAACTTGGAGTAATTTGTTGCGGATTGTACGGACTGTACTGAAGAGTGAGCTGGAATTTGTCTTACTCTCAACAAACTTGGTGTGCTAGTTTTGTTGCTAGTGCATACCTTGTGTGCGTTTTCTTTGGAATCCTTTGCATCTGATTTTCCCCTGCTTTGAATCTTCAAGCTCCTTGTGTTAATTTTCTTGCAAGATGGCTCAGGAAACCAATGTTGATGATCCCCTATACATTCACCCCTCATACACCACTGGCCATATGTTCATTCCTTTTCAACTTCAAGGAACATCCAACTATCATGTTTGGAGCACCTCAATCAGGGAAGGCTTATTGGTGAAGAATAAGCTTGGTTTTATAGATGGCACATTCACAAGATTGGATGTTGGTGTCAATGATAGGGTGACATGGGATAGGGAAAATGCAATTGTCAAGGCATGGTTAAGGAACACTGTGGCCAAGGATTTGGTCAATGGCTTGATCTACAACCCTACAGCTTCTTCAATTTGGAATGACCAAAAGGAGATGTTTGACAAAGTGGATGGCACTCAAATATTTCAATTGACAAGGGAGATTTACCAAACATCTCAAGGTGTGCTCTCCATCACTGAATACTTAGCCAAGATGAAGCAACTATGGGATGCTCTTGCTTCGACTGATGATTTGGTTCTCCAATGTGCTGGGGACATTGCCATTGTCAATGAACACAAAGAGAAGCAGAAGTTGATGGCATTTCTCTTGGGGCTAAATGATTCCTATGGACACATTAGGAGAAACTTGCTTATGAGGCAGCCCCTTCCTACCCTTAGAATTGCCTTCTCCGTGTTAGTACAAGAAGAGAGCCAAAGGACCATATCTGGTTCCATTGGTGATGTGGGTGAGGCAACATCCTTATTCACTGGGAAGAATCAATCTTATGGAGGAGGCAGAGGCAATGAAAGAGGATATGCAAGGGGTAGAGGTTTTGGAAGAGGCAATGGCATTGGAAGAGGCAGAGGCAACTTCAATGCTTCAAGTGGCAAACCACTTCCTACTTGCACCTATTGTGGCAAAAGGGGTCACAATGAGGATGTTTGCTACACCAAGCATGGCTACCCATATGATCATCCAATCCATCAAAACAATCCAAATGCTCCTAAGAGGAATTGGAACTCAGCAAACATTGTTGAAGATGGTGGAACCTCAAGTGCAATTGAGCATGTGGCAGCCAAAGACAAGAAAATCTTCCATGGCACAGCTGACAAAAGGAGCCCATGATGATCATTTTGATCATACACCTCTATGCTTTAAAGATGTGGATCAAGCTAAATGTCAACATGGCAGGTATATCTAGTGATCCTATGGTTTGGATAGTTGACTCAGGTGCAACTAACCATATCACTCATCAAATTGATTGGCTACATGATTTGAAGGAGAGTGATTCTGATCACCAATATGTGCACTTGCCAAATGGTCACAAGTGCAAAGTGACCCATGTTGGTTCTTGCTCTTTCTCAAGTGGATTCAAATTGACTAACATCCTTTTGGTCCCTGATTTCAAGTTCAATTTGATATCAGTCTCTAGATTGCCTAGCCAGTTAAATTGCAAAGTGATCTTTACTTGTGATCATGTGTTGCTTCAGGGCCAGAATGGCAAGTCCATGGTGATTGGGCAATGGAATAAAGGATTGTACACCTTGAAGGATGTGGTGCCTTCAAGCCCAAGGAAGACAACAGCTACTTGCTTGGGGAATAAGGATGAAGTATTGAGATGGCATAGGCGTTTGGGTCATGTCTCAGAACAATATTTGAACCATTTGGATGTTTTAGGCTTGAATAAGACCTATGGTTGTATCAAGGGTTAAAGGTACTTTTGGTACCACATGTTTGCAAAAATTACACTGTTCATACCACTAGTATTTTTTCGTACCGAATTGGTACCATATGTTTCCAAACCTTACTGTTTTGGTACCTCCGTTAGGGTTCCGTCAAAAACAGCCGTTAAATGGCATGTGCCATGCACGTGACCAGCCCAAAACTTTCAATTTTGTTACAATTTAGTCCATCTAATACATCCCTAACTTTTATTTTGTTCAATTTAGTCCTAAAACTTCAAAATCAAACCATTTCCCCAAATTGACCTAGCCGGACCTAGCCATGGGCTAGGTCCGACCCTGGGTCATGGTCGCCGGACCCAGGCGACCCCGACCCAGGGTCGGACCTCGCCCTAGGCTAGGTCCGGCTAGGTCAATTGGCACCTAGCCCCAATTGAGTTAAATTGGGGCTAGGTCCCAATTGACCTAGCCGGACCTAGCCTAGGGCTAGGTTCGACCCTGGGTCGGGGTCGCCTGGGTCCGGCGACCATGACCCTGGGTCGGACCTAGCCCATGGCTAGGTCCGGCTAGGTCAATTTGGGAAAATGGTTTGGTTTTGAAGTTTTAGGACTAAATTGAACAAAATAATAGTTAGGGATGTATTAGATGGACTAAATTGTAACAAAATTGAAAGTTTTGGGCTGGTCACGTGCATGGCACATGCCATTTAACGGCTGTTTTTGACAGAACCCTAATGGAGGTACCAAAACAGTAAGGTTTGGAAACATATGGTACCAATTCGGTACGAAAAAATACTAGTGGTATGAACAGTGTAATTTTTGCAAACATGTGGTACCAAAATGACCTTTAACCCTTGTATCAAACAATGCACTATTTGTCCTCTTGCAAAGCAATCTAGATTTTCATTCCCAATCAGTGATTCAATTGCTTCAAAGCCTTTTGATTTGATTCACATGGATCTATGGGGTCCATACAAGGTGCCTACATTCAAGAACAATCAATATTTCTTGACTATTGTTGATGATCATTCAAGAGCAACTTGGGTCTATTTGATGAGACACAAGAGTGACACTTTCTTGCACATCAAGAATTTCTTTATCATGGTCAAGAATCAATTTGGTACAATGGTCAAGACTTTGAGGAGTGACAATGGGACTGAGTTCATCAACTCAGTTTGCAAAGACTTGCTTCTTCAATTTGGGATTCTTCATCAAACAAGTTGTGTGCATACACCACAACAAAATGGCAGGGTTGAACGCAAGCATAGGGACATCCTCAACATTGCTAGAGCCATAAGGTTTCAAGCTTCTATGCCATTGAGACATTGGGGATATTGCATACTCAATGCTTGTTACTTTCTCAACAGGCTACCCACCTCTATCTTGAAGTTCAACTCACCTATGGAAGTGTTATATGGAAAAGCCCCATCTCTTCTTCATTAGAGAACCATAGGTTGCTTATGTTTTGCAACCAAATTGAACAACCATGACAAGTTTAGTCCAAGGGCTGAACCATGCATTCTTATGGGGTATTCAACCTCACAAAAAGGGTACCTTGTGATGAGCATTTCCAACTCAATGTTTCATGTTTCAAGGGATGTTTCCTTTCATGAAGACATCTTCCCATTTAGCATGTTCAAGGATGCTTTAAAGTCTCTTATTCCATTTTGCTTGGGAGCCAAGCAATCCATTGAAGACTTCCCACCAGAGAATCCAACTTACTTTGATGAGGATGTACAAAGATGCAATCCAATCAATGAAGTCCCACCACCTCAACAAACTCCAACACCTCAACCACCCATTGTGGATGATCCACCCCAACCTTCTAATCTAAGGAGGAGTCTAAGAATTGCACAACTCAACCCACCACCACCAAGGAGGAGTGCAAGGATTGCTGAGCTTCAACAAAGGTCTAGTTCCAATGCCACTTTTGGCCCTCAATACAAATGCTTTTTGGCTGCCACTGACAAAATCAAGGAACCAAGCTCCTACAAGCAAGCAATCAAGGACCCCAATTGGATTTTGGCCATGAAGGAAGAGATACAAGCCCTTCAAGCCAACAACACTTGGGAACTAATGGAATTTCCTCAAGGCAAATCATCAATATGTTGCAAATGGGTCTTCAAGGTCAAGTACAACTCTGATGGATCCATTGAAAGGTATAAGGCAAGATTGGTTGCCAAAGGATTCACTCAAGTAGAAGGGACAAATTTCAATGAAACATTCTCTCATGTGGTCAAGATGGACACAGTGAGGATCATCTTAGCATTGGCAGCTGCCAAATCATGGGGATTGTACCATATGGATGTAAACAATGCTTTCCTTCAAGGTGACTTAACTGAGGAAGTATACATGGACATCCCCCAAGGTTTTGATCCTTCCAAGTCTCTTGAGGGGTCTACCAAACGTGTATGCAAGCTTAAGAAGTCCCTATATGGCCTCAAACAAGCTTCAAGGCAATGGAACATCAAGCTCACCCAAACATTATTGAAGAATGGTTACACACAAAGTGCCTCAGATCATTCCTTGTTCACCAAGATACAAGGTAAATACAAAGTGTTTCTACTAATCTATGTTGATGATCTTCTAATCACTGGTTCTAATACCAAGATGATCAATCAACTGAAACACACACTTCAAATACACTTCAAATTGAAGGATTTGGGGGACTTGAGGTACTTTTTGGGTTTGGAGATTGCAAGATCAAATCAAGGACTTGTGATCAATCAAAGGAAATATGCTATGGAACTCATTGAGGAGGCTGACTTAGGGGCTGCAAGGCCTTCTGAAACTCCTATGGAATTCAACGTCAAGCTCACCACACATGAGTATGACAAAGCATCCAACTCCAACACTGATGATGTGCTATTAGAGGATGCTACTTCATTTAGGAGACTTATTGGCAAATTGCTATATCTTACCATGACAAGACCAGACATTAGCTTCTCAGTCCAAAGACTAAGTCAATTTGTGGACAAGCCAAAGAAGTCTCACTATGAAGCTGCCATTAGGATAATCAAGTACATCAAGGGAACCCCGGGCCAAGGCTTGATCTATCCTTCCAACAACAACCTTCATTTGAGCTTGTTTTGTGACTCTGATTGGGCTGCTTGCCCCTTTAGTAGGAAATCAGTGAGTGCCTATTGTGTAAAGCTTGGTGCAGCCATGGTAGCTTGGAAGGTCAAGAAGCAAGATACCATTTCCCTATCAAGTGCTGAGGCGGAGTATAGGTGCCTTAGAGTTGCTATTCAAGAGCCACTTTGGGTAGGCAGAATTCTCAAGGAACTTGGATTGCAAGTAAACCTTCCTATCCCAATATACACAGATAGTCAAGCAGCTGTGAAGATTTCTAAAAATCCAATGTTTCATGAAAGAACCAAACACATTGAATTGGATTGTCATTTCACAAGAAACCACATTGGACAAGGCAGGATTGGTGTTCATTACATTCCTTCAAAGGATCAACTAGCTGACTTGCTCACCAAGGCTTTAGTGAAGAACCAACACTTGGCTTTGTTGAAACTATATGGAATCAAGGATGTCTTCCAAGAAAGAAAATAAGAAGAAGAAAAGGATGGGAGAATATAGAGTGTAGTATACACTCACTCTTAGTTGCATACATAGTTGCATACATAGTATAAGTGTCTACACATATAAATGGTTGTATACACCCGGCCACTAGTAAACCTAGCATAACCTAGCATAGTCCTAGTTGGTGAGCCTAGTCTCACTTAGTATATATAGTGCACTCCTTAGTTTGTAATCCCTAATCATCAATGAAGAATGATTCATGCTTATAATGGTTAAGTGTTTTAACACTAGTATGTATAGAGTAGGGATGCCACTTCCCATGTTGATTGTCATCCTTGATTGCTTGGGATGCTGTCATGATATGTATGTATACACTTCGTAGCATAATGATGCTTGTAGCTATAGTTGAACTTTATATCTCCCAAGGTATGTATGTATGTATGTATGTATCCATATCCTACACATGTTAGACAACGCATATAGGTGTTAATGTTATGGATATGTTTGCACTTATTACCTTACACATTCGCCTTAGGCCATGTATGAGGGAGTAGACTCTTGTAAGCATATGTAGGAACGTATGAGCATACATAGGTGTATGTAAGCATACATAGTCATGTATAGGCAGATATAGACACGCGGGAACACGTGTTGGTGTATGCAAGCATGCGTAGTTGCACGTAGGCGCACGTAGGTACACGCGGGTACATAGGTGAACATTGGTATATGTAGTCGTGCATATGCACATGTAGACCATATAAGTGTTGGGAAGAGGCCCTTACTGACATAGAGTTTCCCCCATATAGAGGATGTTTGCTATTTAGTAGTTGAACAGTTATAGGTTTGTAAGTATGATGTTGCCCCCAAGTGGGGGATGTTCGTTGTATAGTAGTAGTTGTTGACGCGATGGATGTATGCGTGTGTGTTGAGTAGATTGTTGTTGTACCCTTGCAGGGGTTGTAGTACGAGGCACTGGCGTGCCCATCGTTAGGATTGCCTTCTCGTCTTGCGGGATTTATCAGTATGAGTAAGTTCGATATTCCTACTCCATTAGTTAGATATTGTTCTGTTTCGGACTCTGATTCCGATTCGGAGGGTCCGGAGTCGTCTGGGTCAGACACTGTGGAGGAGATATATTCTTCTTCTGAGTCGGAGCCTCATTCGAAGTCAGGAGATCTACTCCAAACATTTGCTGGCAACATACTGGATCGCGACGACTATCAACGTTATTTTGATCGTTCTGGGCTTTGTCCCCTGGTAGATCCGTTCTTTCCCTTCGACGTTGTTACTGATGCTGCTGCGGGAACACCTACTGTGCCTCCAAAGGAGTTGTCAGCCGTGTATACCTCTCAGATTCGAGAGGGTTTGGGCTTTCCTTATTGTCGGGACTTGCGCAGACTGTGCCGCTACTACAGGATTTCTCCCCTTGATCTTGCCCCCTCCGGCATACAGTACTGGGTCTGCTTTCGAGTGTTATGCCATCAGCAGTTGTGTTATTACTCGACTCTGATTTTCCGCTGCTTCTTCCGGCTCCAGCGTCCGGACGCGTCTGGTTTATGTTCTATTTATGTCCGCTGACCTTTGATGAAGGGGGGACAACTTTACTACCCTTGGATTGGGGGTGGTGAAGTGGGATACTACACTTTGCTTTGTTACTGCTGTTGACCGTTCAATGGGACACTGGAAGAGGCATTATTTCTTCACTAACGACATAGGGATAACCTGGCCTATCATCTGTATTACCAAGTCCGATCCTGTGCCGGCCTTTCGTGAGCTTTCTGAGTCAGATTGAGTGGGGATGAATATGATATATCGGGCACACAAGGCACGCACATATAGGCCCTTGCCTTGTGTGATGGAGTGAGATTTGCGCAAGGCTGGGATTTGCACACCTCCTTCGGGAGGTCCTTTGGTATGTTATGAATCTTTATAACTTCATTGTGTTGTGATGTAGGATGGTTTCATGGAAAAACTTCGCGCTTTTAGGTGGGTTATGCGGGTGGTGCTGTTCCTCCCGTGTGGATTGGTCGTACGGACGTTTCTGCTGTGCTCCAGGGCTTGCATCCTGGACGCGGGAAGGGAAACGCGGGTAAGTTGTATTTTCGTAAGATCATTTTTCTTACCTATGCTCCCTATTCTTGTTCTTATCTTGCTTTGTTCTTTTTGGTAGGTCGGTCCCTGCCTGTGACCGAACGTGTTATTGCCGACACTCCCCCTCGGTCCAAGGAGAAGCATCCCGACTCCGGGGTGCGGTCCTCGAGCGATCCCAAGCGCCCCAGGTCTGGCAGTGGCGAGGCGTCGAAGAATCCTCATAGCAGGGGAAAGGAGTTGAGGGTCAGGCTCGAGCGCCTGCTATGTCTGCCCCCCGGTCGAGGGACCGGACATCGGAGGAGGAACCTCCCTTCACAAGTATATTGCTTGATGTTGCGTTATTGTTATACTTGTCATATTTGACACTTCTTGTTTATCCTTGTGTATGTTCATAGGTGTTCCACCCCTTACTGCACTCACCCGTGCCGACTTGGTTTGTCCTGAAAAGGACTCTATTACTGGTGAGGAGTGGGCACCCTTTGCTGTTGGGGGGCCCCGTTTTCCCAAGGAGCCCAGTATGACTACTCCCTAGGTAGGAGTGCGCGTCTTTCAGCGGATTATCCCAACCGTGGATCGAAGGGTTCGCCCCAGCGAGCCTGAGGATGTGCAGACATATGCTAAGGGTGCGTTGTCGTGTCTTGCGCCTGTGAGTATTCATCCTTACACTTTTATAACTTGTATGTATGTTTGTTTTGGTTGTTACAACTTTGTCTGTTGTTGATCTCTGTGTTGCTCTTATAGGTTGCTATTCATATGGTAAACCTTTCCTCTTTCGTGATTGAACTCACAGAGGAGAAGAAGGCACTCCGGGAGAAGTGCGATATCGCTTGTTGTGAGGCAAAGAGTGCAAAGGAGAAAGCGCGCTTCTTGGGCACGAAGGTCGCTGATTTGCAGACAGAGAGTTCTTCCCGTCAGGCTCGAGTTGTTGCGCTCGAGTCTGATATTGCTGCCCTTCAGAAGAAAGTTGTTGAGGATGGGGAGGCACAAATCCTTGCATTGCGGGCTGTGCGGGAGGAGGCGCATGATGATAGCAAGGCTGAGGATGTTGCTGAGTATAAGGCCTTCGAGTCTTATCGTGCCGATATCCGGGCAGGTGCGGACGAGATGTTGTATGACTCCATCGAGGATCTTATTGAGCAGGTATATGCTATTGCGCCCGATCTATGCTTTGATCAATTGGGTCTGTATGCCACCTTTGATGTTGGGCATGTGGCTGATTTGCGTCTTAGAGACGGGATCGTTCCTCCGCATGCTGTGGTGGATGCCCCCCCCCCCCCCCCCCCCGATTTGAGGCGAATGCCCCTGAGGATGTCGAGGCTGATACTCGTGAGTACGAGTCAGTGTTTAATGATGATGGTGAGGCGATTATAGTCGAGGGTACTATTCTTGATGAGGTCGTTCCTGAGGCATGCGGAGATGCCGTTGTTGGTGATGTTCCTGACGTGGCGTCGGGTTGAGTGTTGGTTTTATCCCAAACTTTGTATATAGTTTTGGCTCCCCATGTTGGGTTGAGGTTGCTTTTGGGGTGTTGTCCCTTTGAACCCTTTATGCTTATGTTTTTGTTTTTGAAATTGTCGTATGAATCCTGTCATTAATGGTTTAGTAATGAATGATAACTTGGTAGTAATATTTCATACCTTTGTTTTCATGATTGTCCATGTGATGTAGATTATTGAGTAGAGTTAAGACTCGTCCTCTGATTGGATGTAGCATCCGTAGTTGTAGTTAGGAGACATATATTCCTATTTTTCTTGCCTCTTTTGGTTATACCAAGGCATGGCGTAATGAGTATGTGGTAAACACATGTATTGTATGCTTGCCATATTTCATGGATAGTAATGCGCAAGACTTTAGAGTGACGCTTATCATTTATGGGTAGTAATGCATAAGGCCATTTTCCTGGTATTTGGCATTTATGAGTAGTAATGCGCAATACCCGTATATACACGTGAGTGTGTCGTCTAGACAAGGCGAGACCTTAGTTTTTACCGTCTCTTAGTCCACTCTAAGGCGACGTTGTCACAAGACGCTACTTGTCTGTTTGGTGCATTTTTCCATCAGTTAGTTGTGAACACCCCGCGTAACGTTGTTACAAAGCGTTCGGTTGGCTAACCCAATTACTTACCTCGTGATGATAATACGCCTCTACTTTGTTAATCAAATGGGCGTGACAGAGGTCGTGTGATACGCCTTGTAGTTTATACCGTCTTTTGGGCCATTCCAAAGTGACGTTGTAGCAAGACACAACTTACTCATTTGGGAGTGTTTTTTTTTCGTACTTTGGGTAGCCCCGCCATATCGTTGTTGCGAGGTGTTCTGATGGCTAATCCAGTTACTTGCCTTGCGATGCTACTACACCTCTACCTGGTTATTCCAGGGGGTTGTACAAGATCGCATTACACGACTTTTAGTTTTTTTCGGTCTCTTGGGCCATTACAAGGCGACGTTTGTGGCAAGACACTACTTGCTTGATCAAATTGTTTTATTTCCGTTATTCGTGCACGGGCGAGATAACATTTTACAAGACTCGAATTGTATAGAGGATGTCGCGCCATGTAAATGTGTGGGGTTGCCCCCATATAGAGGATGTCGCACCACATAATAGATGATCGGTTCTTGGTTGAAAAATCCAAGGTATGGTTGTCGTAATCATGGGGTTGCCCCCGAGTGGGGATGTCGCGCCATGTTATTTGTAAGTAATCCTTAGAAATTTTTTCCGAATATACTTGTATAGAGTAGACATAATAGATGTCGTGCGAGAGAACGTATTGAGTGTTCGTTGTTGATGTCGAGTATTGATATGTCGGTGGCATATAAAGGCCGTTTGTTGTGTTTAGCATAATAGCTTGTATTGTTGGTGCATATTTAATGCATATAATCCACTACTTGGTGTTATTCCAGAGTATAGAATGTAAGGAGGTAATGTACCTACGAAAATACATTAACTTCATTAGTTTTCTTGTCGTATGTACATTGCTCGATAGATGGGGTCAACTAATCACCCATAAGTAAATAATCTACTAAGAGCTTAAACTACGTAGGAAATTAAAGCTTGAAAGTAAATGGATGAATAAAGCTGTGCGTAACGCATGAAGTGGGGGGAAGGATGTTGTTGCGTCCGGGACGACTCGGGTCACGAGGACGCGTCTGTGGTTATGCGGGTGAGGACCCTTCCGTCGGAGGCTGTGACCCGGTAAGGTTGTGACCCGGCAAGGTTGTGATCCGGCGAGGTTGTGACCCGGCAAGGTTGTGACCCGGCGAGGTTGTGACCCGGCAAGGTTGTGACCCGGCGAGGTTGTGACCCGGCAAATCTGTGCCTCGTGCGTCGGATCCTGCAAAAGGACCAATGCTAGCACGGAGAGGGGGGGTGGTGCTAGCGGAGCCCTCTCCGATGCCTAAGTTACTATAGTGGCAAAAGGGTAATTTCTAGAGAGAGAAAGTTCTAGAGAGAAGTCAGAGCTCAAAATACCAAAGTTGGGCAAATGAGAGAGTGAGTGAAAATGGGTGGCCAAGGCCTCCTATTTATAGGCTTCCTTGAGACCGGACCCGGTTTTAGAGCGGTTCGACGACGGTTCAAGGAGACAAACGGGAACCGTCATCCACATTGGTAAGGCACGAACTTGACTTCTCTACACGTAACGGCGATCGCGGGTACGGTAATAGCGCGACACCCGTAAGGCAATTCGGACCTCGTCGAACTTGGGCAATTCGGCGAGGTCCGAATTGTCACGCAACCCGGACTTCCGGGTTGCGGGCAATCCGGAGGTCCGGATTGCCGCAACCCGGAGGTCCGGGTTGCCGCAACCCGGACCTCCGGATTGCAATGCAATCCGGATGTCCGGATTGCATGGCAATCCGGACGTCCGGGTTGCTTTATGCAACCCGGAGGTCCGGTCCGGACGCGCGTAAACGCGCCTCCGGACCGTTTTGATACCGTGGGAGGTGTTTTTCGGAGCCGAGATGTAATTTTTGACGTGTTTGTGAGGTCCGAAGCGTAAATACGAACCCGAATTGGACATTTATCCATCACTTGCCCCGAGTCAAGAAACGGTTTAGAACCTTTCTTGACTCTATTTTAAGTTAGGATACTTGTCCAATTTGAGTCTGACGCTAACCTTTTAATTTTGATCGTCGGTCGGGTGTAGGAATCTTGATTTCGTCCGTTGCTTGACTTTCCGGCCGAATGACTTTATTTCCTATTATCATGGTTAGTGCAACAGGAAATGTATATGTGCGAGTACGATTATTGTCGGGGACATGGGCAAGTGGTAATGCACTTATGCAAGAATGCGTCTATCAACATGTAAGTATGAATAAAGGACGTGGCAAGATCGTAATTACGTAAATCAAGAAAATAGAAATCGTATGTTTCTAAAATGACTAAGTGATTACCGAATCTTGGATCATGCGATTGCAACATACGCCCATGATGATTGACTTGACATGCGCGATGATATTGATGCACGCGTTGACGTTGATGCACGCGTTGACGTTAACGGTTGAATGTCAGGTAGAGATTATTGGTTGTTTCCTGCAAGTATGCTAAAACACTTAGAAAATATTAAGCGATGTCTAATGTTTGTTACCATAGATGTCGTCGTATGAGCTTTGACGATGTGCGTCGTTGGCATGCTTAGGGGGCATAGCTACTCGTTGTATGCAATACATCTATGTTGACGTGCATGTGCGTATGTGAAAATACTTAGCAAATATTCTCCCCTTGTTGTCATGCCCCCTCGTCGACATGTATGTACGTACATGGAAACACTTAGAAAATATTTCCTTCTCGTCGACGTGCACCCTCGTCGACATGTATGTACGTACATGGGAATACTTAGAAAATATTTCCTCTTCGTTGATATGCCCCCTCGTCGACATGTATGTACGTACATGGAAACACTTAGAAAATATTTTCTTCTCGTCGACGTGCACCCTCGTCGACATGTATGTACGTACATGGAAATACTTAGAAAATATTTCCTCTTCGTTGATATGCCCCCTCGTCGACATGTATGTACGTACATGGAAACACTTAGAAAATATTTTCTTCTCGTCGACGTGCACCCTCGTCGACATGTATGTACGTACATGGAAATACTTAGAAAATATTTTCTTCTCGTCGACATGTATGTACGTACATGGAAATACTTAGAAAATATTTTCTTCTCGTCGACATGTATGTACGTACATGGAAATACTTAGAAAATATTTTCTTCTCGTCGACGCGCACCCTCGTCGACATGTATGTGCGTACATGGAAATACTTAGAAAATATTTTTTCTTCGTCGACATGCAACCTTGTCGACATGTATGTACGTACATGGAAACACTTAGAAAATATTTTTTCTTCGTCGACATGCAACCTTGTTGACGTGTATGTACGTACATGGAAACACTTAGAAAATATTTTCTCCTCGTCGACATGCAACCTTGTCGACATGTATGTACGTACATGGAAACACTTAGAAAATATTTTTTCTTCGTCGACATGCAACCATGTTGACGTGTATGTACGTACATGGAAACACTTAGAAAATATTTTTTCTTCGTCGACATGCAACCTTGTTGACGTGTATGTACGTACATGGAAACACTTAGAAAATATTTCCAGCTGCAGTTTCTGTTTTTAGCATAATTCTCGAGAGATCCGACGCAGGGGCGTGTTCCTCGAGCGATTCTTGGTTCTTTATGCTGAGCATGACCGTGCTACCCCTTTCTTGTGATAATGGAAATAGAGTTGAGGGTTGTGTAGTGGCGTCTTCTGCCCCCCGGTCGAGGGACCGGCCCAAGGAGGAGCGTTACTCCTATTGAGGTAAGTGTTCGTTGATAATTCTTTGTTCATGCTTTTGCTTGCATGACACTTCGTCACCTGGACAATGTTAAGTACTGTGGTCGCCCCTCTTGGCTAGGCTCCAAGGCATGGCAGGATGGGTAGAGCATAGGATGTTGTGACTTGCACATTATAGATTTTGCTTGGAGAAGACGGTGGAAACTTCTGCTTGTTCCGTCGAGTCCTGTTAGAGATGACGGCATTCTTTAATTCGTGCCACCTTTTAGATATTCTGAACTCGTTTCTGAGTCTGTTTGCCCCCCGGCTTCCATGCTTGAAGGTTTGTTATAGTTGTTCCTTAGTTGATGCTTCCGACTTGTTCGTTTTGAACTACGTCGTTTGAACCTGCTTTATACATAGTAGTTGGCATGATAACTTGTTAGTAATATTTCATACCGTTATCACTTACTATGTTTATTGAGTGCGGATGACTCGTAATGTAGACATAATTCCTGCGGTCGTGACCGATAGCCACTTCCTGATTGATAAGTTGAGATGTTCTTCTGATTGCCTGCCTGATGCATTATGCATATTATCCTTCTTTCCTGACAGCGTGTATCAACCCGCGTTGGGGAAGCATACATAAAAACAACATTTGAGAGATGTTATCTTGACAACGCAAGATAATAGTTTATACCGTCTCTTAGTTCCACTCTAAGGCGACGTTGTACAAGACTCGACTTGTAAGTTTTATGAGTTTTATACAGGGTACGCACCTGACAGCGTGTATCAACCCGCATTGGGTAAGCATACATAAAAACATTTAAGTTTTTGAAGAAGCATTTTGTGAAATCTAAAAGGCTTGTTGATGAAATATTTGAGAAAATATTTTGTCATTGAAAGGGATGCCTCCAAAAATCATCTTTCCAAAAAGAAAATTTTTTTTTTTTTTTTTGGAAAGGTGTTTGATATATAAAATGTTTGATATATAAATATGGCAAAATTTTGGTAAAATGACTGAAAAAATAGTTGTGATACATGATTCCTGCGTCCAGGGATCATGTAACACTTTTTGAGAATATGAAATGTGATGCATGCTTTCTGCGTCCAGGAACCATGCAACACGGTTTGAAAACCTATAGTACGGAATTGTCGTCTTTGCCAGAGGACTTTTGCCGTATAAACCGAATTCTGGCCAGGAATTCGTAGTGTCGTCTAAATAGAGGACACTGAAGAATGAACCCTTGGAGTCCGGAGTGCCGTCTAAACAGAGGACACCCATTTCAAATAATGAACCCTTGGAGTCCGGAGTGTCGTCTAAACAGAGGACGCCCATTTTACATAATGAACCCTTGGAGTCCGGAGTGTCGTCTAGATAGAGGACGCCCATTTCAAATAATGAACCCTTGGAGTCCGGAGTGTCGTCTAAACAGAGGACGCCCATTTTACATAATGAACCCTTGGAGTCCGGAGTGTCGTCTAGATAGAGGACGCCCATTTCAAATAATGAACCCTTGGAGTCCGGAGTGTCGTTTAGATAGAGGACGCCCATTTCAAATAATGAACCCTTGGAGTCCGTAGTGTCGTCTAAACAGAGGACACCTATTTCAAATAATGAACCCTTGGAGTCCGGAGTGTCGTCTAGATAGAGGACGCCCATAGCTTAAAGGGTGATCAACCCAGTATGCCCATCCTGTTCTGGATCCAGGGAATGGCTTATGAACATGAAGATTTGCCACTCAACATGCTATTTTTATAATAGGCCTTGGCGTTATTCCAAGGTATTGCTTGTATCTGTCGTCCTGAACAGTCGACGTTTTAATAATTGGTCTTGGTGTTAATCCGAGACATTGCTTGTAGTTGACGTCCTGAATAGTCGTCGTTTTAATAATAGGTCTTGGTGTTAATCCGAGACATTGCTTGTAGTTGACGTCCTGAATAGTCGTCGTTTTAATAATAGGTCTTCTAGAGATAGATACTTATGATATGAACGGAGGAATAAACTCCTTGTTGATGTAGATAACAGATATGTTGGTGTTGTATACCATAACTCCCTCCTTGCATATAATGCTTAGCTTGTATTGCTGGAGTAGATTTTTGTGTATAGGTTACTACCTGGTATCATTCCTGAGTAGTAATCGTAGTGTAACATGTACCTACGAGTAGAGTTGCTTTTGTTAGATAGTTGTAATTTTTATAAGTTCGCAAAAGTATGAAGTCATAAAATTTTCTTTTTAGTTATGCATGCAGTAAAGGAATTTGATACAAGGATTCCTTGTTTGTGTAAGAAACTTCCCTGTTTTGGTTCCATGATGACGTCTTGATGTAGTCGTCAATATGAGTAGGTTGTTGTTGATAAGCGTTGTCATAACGCGTAATAGATTTTGCTTGCACACGGCATAGTTTCTTGGATTATTGAAGTAGATAATATGCGCGTAGTTTTGTTGCTTCGCGTTTAATCCAAAAAACAGCGTGCAAGAGATAAGTATGTACCTACAAACGTAGATTGACTTTATTAGATACTTGCGTGTATTTACATTGATTATACTAGAAGTAGTAGGAATTCGCAAAGTAATCTAGAAAAGAGCTGTTTCTCCCATTTCGTCATGGCTGGTTTGATGATGATGTCGCATAGTTGGTTGCACCAAATCGCCCTAGTACACCTAGCCTGATGCATTCTTCGATTTCCCAGTGTAATGGTGGACACTTGTTTGTGTTGTGCCCCCAAGTTTTATGGAACTTGCACCATTCTTTGATGTCGTTGCCTAAGAAAGCTGTCTCTGAGGCAAGCGGATTTGGGAGCTTGTTCTCTAGCAGGTTGACGTAAATGTCTTCTGCCACCGTGTTTAGCGGTGTGAAGATGTTGTTGATACCAAAGCTTGCGTCTTCCTGGTTGTTCGTTTTTGCTCGAACACCTTTGTCCCAACTGAGGGGTGTACCCCTCCTCAGTTCTTGCTCGCAAGAGATTGCTGTCTCAAGCTTTTCCTTTAAATCCGCCATGGTCCTTGTTGTTTGCCATCCATGTGTTCGTCCGAAGAAAAGGAAAGATCTGACGTTCATATTTGCGTAGAACACGCTTATCACATCTTCTCTTGTTGCTTTCGCGTTTGAGGCATTGGAGGCGAACCTGGTGAAGTATTCTGAGATTGACTCGTCTTCTCTCTGCTGAACGAGCCAAATCTGTTGCCATGGTGATAACTGGATGCTTTCTTGCGGTTTCCAGATTGTAATGGCTTGTTCCATTGGTTGCTTCTTTCTTTCATCAACTATCTTCTGCCTTTTGAAGGAATTTACCATGGCCACATGGTATTGGTTCTTTGCTCTCAAGGCATTGACGTAGCAACGCCTTGCAGTTATCTGATCACCCAGCACTTCTCCAATCCCATGCTCTGTCGGGAACTTCATCTTTTGGTGGACGGTGGAGGGCACGATCACATAAGGATTGATCGTTGTTCGTCCCAAGATTCCGTTGTAGGCTCCAAGGGATTCTACAACTACAAAAGTGACGTTGATATGCAATGCTCTCCACCCCTGGCCAAGGATGACCGGAAGTGTGATTGTGCCCAAGGGCTGTGTAGCTGCTCCTGCGAAGCTAACCAATGAGAAGGTTCCTGGGGACAAGTCCCTGACAGATTTTCCTAGTTGCTCCAGGACTTTGATGTGTAGAATGTCGGCAGAACTTCCACCATCCACGAGAATTCTTTTCACATCGTACCCGTCGATGTCCATGGTAATAACTAAAGCATCGTCGTGGGGATAAACGATATGCTTCAGGTCTTCTCTGGAGAATTCGATTACTGCGTCTTCTTGTTCGGGTTGCTTGCGCTTTCCGTACTTCGGCAGTGTGACTGCTTGAGATGCATAAATGTCCCGAGCATTTGATATGTGTCCTCCAGCGGCAGGCCCTCCATGTATGACATTGATTACCCCTCGCTTGGCTGGCGGAGGGTTGTCATGAACTTTCTCTTTTCCCTTGCTTGTTCTTTTAGACGACTCTGGGTGAGTCTTTCTTGAGGGGCTGTTGCCTTGGTCCACAAATTGCTTTAACTCACCCTTGAGGATGAAGTTGTTGATTCGAAAGCGTAGACTGATGCAGCTATCAGTCTCGTGACCAAAAACTTCGTGGTTTTCACACCACTTCTCTTTGTCGCTTCCCATCTGGCCTTTCCTAAAGTTGTTTGGCTCCTTCCACATATTTGCGCTTTTCATCTCTCTCAAAATCACCGACAGCGGGGCGTTCAGAGGGATGCAGTCGGCGAGATTTACTTCTTTAGGCCTCTGGAAATCCCCTTGGAAAGGTTTCTTTGGCTGAGGCTGCCAATGTTTTCCTTGTTGGCTGCCTGGGTGTGGCTTTGGATTGTCCTTTGCCTTAGCTGCAGCAACTTTAGCCTTGTTCTGGCTTCTGAATCTCTCAAGGTCTATATATTCTTTGACTCTCGCGGCCAATTCTTCCATCGACTCCGCTGGGCGTTTCGCCATTTTCTCCGCTAAGGCATTGCCTCTTCGGCCAAGGTTTCTGATGAAAGCACGAACAATTTCTCCTTCGGTCAGGTTTCCCTGAATGTCAGAAATGTTCTGGTTGAAGCGGACGTAGTAGTCGGCAAGGGACTCTTCGTTCTGCTGTTGGACGTCGTCCAGAGCGTTTTCCCCTTTTAACAGTGTGCGCTCACCCATGTATCGCCGGATGAATTTGGCTTTTAGATCTGCCCATGAAGTGATGCTTCCACAGGGCAGTGAGAAGAACCAATGTGCTGCGGTCCCGGCAAGAGTTTGTGAAAACGTCATTGCGAAGTGATGCGGGTTCTTTGTCCTGCCTAGCAGAGAGGCCTCGTGCTTTTGCACGTGTTCAATCGGGTCTCCTTTTCCCCGGTAGGGGTCTCCTCCTATTCGGTACAGTGCGTCAGGGACGTGACTGTTCACCAAGTGCTCAGCAAACGGATGTGACGCCCCTTCTTCAAGAGCGTGCATACCCTTCATTTTGGCCTCCCTCATTTTCTTCTCCACCAGCTCCTCTAACATTTCAGCGGTGAATCCCTTTGCCGGTTCGGCGTAACCTGTTGAAGGTTTTGGCTGATCATTGTTTCGGTAGATGTCAGACTGATCCCTACTTGTGGCCTGATAAGGATCGTCTCTCATTGGTTGCTGCGGGTGGTAGAATGGGGGCTGCCTTTCGTTCCTCCATTGTTGAGCTCCTTGGAAAGGAGTGTATGACCGTGCAGGTTCATATCTCTCATGTTGGTGTCTGCCCTGGAAAGGGTTGCCATAGTGAGTAGTGTCTTGCGACATCTCTCGTGCTGGCGCAGTATGCTGTTGGTTGTTCTGAGGTGGCTGAGCTTCGTATCCTTGGGTTTTGAGATACTCGCGGAGTGCGATTAACTCTTCCAGCGCTGCCATCATTGCTGGAGTGATGGTGGGCATCGGGTTTGCCCCCGCTCTCTGCTCGCCCTGAGGCAGTTCTGTCTGAGATTCTTCTCCATGTCCTTCTGGCTCGAAACCAGGCGGGTGCGCGTGGTGTTTGTCTCTTGGCTCTCTGTGCTGTGTGTTGGGCACAGTGTCCGTTGGTATGGATGAGGCTACGGAAGTAGCCCTTGGGATGTGGGAGGGCCCCGACTGGCTCCCAGCTGGAGCTTGGCATCCCGCTCTTTTGTTCGCCGGGGACTTCCTGGGACGCCCGGGTCTTTTCTTCCGGTTTTTCACCTCCTCGGGAGGGTTGTGATCACTTGCCATGGTTTCTGTAACTTTTTGTTCGAATCGTGCAGACGGCGCCAATGTTGCGTCCGGGACGACTCGGGTCACGAGGACGCGTCTGTGGTTATGCGGGTGAGGACCCTTCCGTCGGAGGCTGTGACCCGGTAAGGTTGTGACCCGGCAAGGTTGTGATCCGGCGAGGTTGTGACCCGGCAAGGTTGTGACCCGGCGAGGTTGTGACCCGGCAAGGTTGTGACCCGGCGAGGTTGTGACCCGGCAAATCTGTGCCTCGTGCGTCGGATCCTGCAAAAGGACCAATGCTAGCACGGAGAGGGGGGGGTGGTTCTAGCGGAGCCCTCTCCGATGCCTAAGTTACTATAGTGGCAAAAGGGTAATTTCTAGAGAGAGAAAGTTCTAGAGAGAAGTCAGAGCTCAAAATACCAAAGTTGGGCAAATGAGAGAGTGAGTGAAAATGGGTGGCCAAGGCCTCCTATTTATAGGCTTCCTTGAGACCGGACCCGGTTTTAGAGCGGTTCGACGACGGTTCAAGGAGACAAACGGGAACCGTCATCCACATTGGTAAGGCACGAACTTGACTTCTCTACACGTAACGGCGATCGCGGGTACGGTAATAACGCGACACCCGTAAGGCAATTCGGACCTCGTCGAACTTGGGCAATTCGGCGAGGTCCGAATTGTCACGCAACCCGGACTTCCGGGTTGCGGGCAATCCGGAGGTCCGGATTGCCGCAACCCGGACGTCCGGGTTGCTTTGCAACCCGGACCTCCGGGTTGCTTTATGCAACCCGGAGGTCCGGTCCGGACGCGCGTAAACGCGCCTCCGGACCGTTTTGATACCGTGGGAGGTGTTTTTCGGAGCCGAGATGTAATTTTTGACGTGTTTGTGAGGTCCGAAGCGTAAATACGAACCCGAATTGGACATTTATCCATCAGATGTGATTGTCGCCTCCTTATCCGTTTGTTCACGTGGTGTGGTGTGTACATGCCCCGCGATGTTGTAGAGCTCCAAGGGCTATTATTTCTTCGATTTCAACTCGCAGGATGAGACAGTTGTTTGTGCTGTGACCCCAGGCTTTGTGGAATTTGCACAAATGCATGATGCTGGTTCCCAGGAACGCATGCGGTGTCTTCCGTGGGGAGGGTATCTTGTTTTGCAGGATGCTCACAAACAGTTGTTCGACCTCTGTGTTCTGAGGCGTGAATGCATATTCAGGGTCGTCAAGTGTGCATATTCAGGGTCGTCAAGATGCTCACAAACAGTTGTTCGACCTCTCTCCCTCGCATGTGGGTGGTTTGCTCCACCCCAGTTCATGCTCACAAGCGACTGCTCTTTCGAGTTTGTCTTTGAGGTCACTCATTGACTGAGTGATCCTCCAACCATATTCTCTTCCAAGCATGAGGAAGGATCGCGCGTTTGAGTTCATGAAGAACGCACTGATCACTGTCTCCTTAGTTGCCTTTAGCAAAGCTGCATTTAGCGCAAAGCGCCTGAAGTATTCCAGATTTGGCTCATCTTCTTCCTGCTTGCTGTCCCAAACACTCTGTGTTGTTAGGACTTGTTGATAGTTTGTCAGCCGTGTAGGCTCGAAGAGTTGTTCAAGATGCACTTTTTCCACTTGTTTGGGAATACCCTGCCTTATCATGGCGATGGAGAGTTGTTGTTTACGCCTGAGAGCGTTTACATAGCACTGTCGTGCCGCAGTTTAATCTCCTAGGATTTCTCCAACTCCATTCCTTGTCGGGAATTTCAGCTTCTGGTGCTCTGTGGATGGCACTATTTCATAATGGTTTATGGTTGTTATTCCCAATATCTCATTATATGCCCCTAAGGTTTCAACCGCAATAAAGTTGACATTAATGTCCAACTTTTTCCATCCTTCTCCCAGTGTTACTGGGAGTGTGATTGTACCCAAGGGGTATGTTGCGGCGCCCGCAAAGCTGATTAGTGGGAACGTTCCGAGGCTCATGTCTGCCTTTGTGCGACTAATCTGTTCTATCACCTCGATAGTTAAGATGTCTGCGGAGCTTCCTCCGTCAACGAGAATTCGTTTGACATCGTATTCCGCGGTAAGCATTGTGATGACGAGTGCATCGTCATGGGGGTATACAATATGCCTAATGTCTTCTTTAGAAAACATGATAACGAGATCATCCTGCTCACCCCTTGGTCGCTTGCCGTACTTGGGATGTGTCTCTGCCTGTGAGGCATAGACATTCCTTGAGTGTGAGCCTTAGCCGCCGGCAGCTGGTCCTCCATGTATGACGTTTATCACACCCCGTTTAGTAGGAGGTGGATTGTCATACATCTTTTCTTTTCCTTTGCTTTTCTTGGAGGGTTCTCCTTGATGCTTTGTAGAGGTGTTATAACCTTGGTCAACATAGTTTTTTTAACTCCCCACGCAAGATAACATTGTTGATGCGCATTATTAGGCTGAAACATTTGTCGGTGTCGTGCCCATTGACTTCGTGGTTTTCACACCACTTTTCCATTTCTTTTTCCAAATGGTCTTTTTGCCAATTGTTCGGCTCTCTCCAGAGATTAGTTTCCTTCATCTCTTTTAAGATCACCGACAGGGGTGCATTCAGCGGAATGAGGTTTGCGGCATTTACCTCCTTCAGTTTCTGGAAGCCTTCCTGGGTGGGTCACTTGGGCTGTGGTTGCAACTGCATTTGCTGTTGATTTCCTTGGGGATGCTTGGCTTGCCCGACCTTGTTGTTATTGTCTTTGTTGCGCTCCGCGTTCAGCTTTTCCTTAGCTCTGAAACTTTCAAGGTCCACGAATTCTTTGACGCGCGAGGCCAACTCCTCTAGAGTTTCTGCTGGCCGTTTTGACATTTTGTCACCCAAAGAGAATCCTAAGCGACCCAGGTTTCTTATGAATGCTTTGATTATCTCGTCCTCAGACAGGTTTTTCTGAATGTCTGCAATGTTCTGATTAAAGCGGATGTAGTAATCCGCTAGAGATACATCAAACTGTTGCTTCACGTCGTCTAGCGCTTGAGTCCTTGAGCAGCTTGCGTTCACCCGTATACCTCTGGATGAAATTTCCTTTTAAGTATGGCCAGGAGCCAACACTTTCCTTAGGAAGGGAGAAAAACCAGTGTGCCGCTGAACCTGTCAAGTTTTGCGGGAATGTGACTGCCACATGGTTTGGGTTTGTTGTTCTTACCAGTAGTGAAGCCTCATGTTGTTGTACGTGCTCGATAGGATCACCCTTTCCAGCGTACTTTTCAATTCTTATGTTGTTTAGGATTCCCGGAACCCGATCATACAACATCTCCTTGGTAAATGGGTGACTTGTGCTATCAGTCAAGACATGCATTGGTCTGACTTTGTATTGCTTCAGCTTTTGCTCTATGAGAGCCTCCAAAGTCTTGGCGGTTAGTCCCGTGATGGGGACGTTTTCGTTTCTCTCTGGCATCCCCCATATGCTATTTGGGTTTCCGTTGTTATCATGCCCCCAACTTTGTTTGTAATGGGAACCCTCCCTGCCCGGTTCTCATTCCTGAAACTTGGTTGTTTCCATGATTCGGCTAGGTATGGCCTCTCATAGTAAGTTGCGCTGGAGCGAGATACCTGCGGTCATGCATTATAGTAATGTGGGTTGGCAGCGGGAGGCTGTCTTCCCTGTGGTATTGGAGCTTCTCTTCGGGGAGTGTCCTGGGACATTGTCCCCGGTGCAGGGTATGCCTGAGCAGGTGGTGGCGGAGGTTGTGGGGGCGGTGGTGGTGGAGGCGCATAGCCTTGGTTCCGTAGGTTTTCTCTAAAGGCCAGAAGTTCTTCAATTGCTTCCATCATTGCAGTCATTATGGTGGGAGCTGTCTGAGCACCTTGAGTGCCTCTGCCCTGGGGTTGTTCCTCTTCTGTGTGTATTCTGTGCTCGAATCCTAGTGGTGGCTCGTTGTTTTGGGCGGTATGCTTCTGTTTTGCGTTTAGAGACGGCATAGAGGAGGCTGTGGATACGGCATCGGGGATGTAGGAAGGGCCTGCCTGACTCCTTCTTGGTGATGCTTGCTTAGATACTTCTACAGTAGCCTTCCTTGTTTATCGTCTTAGACCTTCTTCTCTTTCCATTTCCGGGTTATCGGGAGGCGGAGGGTTGCTCGTCATCGCTGTCGGTAGTGTATGACTTATTATGTTCGTGTCTCGCAGACGGTGCCAAAATGTTGGATCCCTAACTAGACAGAGTCTCGGGTCCTTATATAGATGCGGGTATGTGTCTCGGGTCGCCTGGTATGTCGGGTCTTCGCACGCGTCAGGGAGTGCACGTCTCCGAATACTTACACGAGGGGTATTATCGCACACCATGTAGAGGGGAGGTTGGAGTGCGAAGAACCCTCTCCGAAGCTTAAATTAGAATTGTAATAAGAGAAAGCTTAGAGAGAGGTCAGAGCTTCCTCATCAAGTTAATTATGAAATGGGTGAGTGGATTCCCTTAAATAGGAGCTCCTAAACCCGAACCCGGTTTTGAACGGTCTAACGCCGGTTTAATAAAAATTCCAACCGTGTGTAGTCAGGAGTAAAGTTGACATCGGGAAGATCCGAACGTGTAGTGTGTACGTAAGGGTTGGCCTGTCGTCGGGAGGAACAATCCGGACCACACCGGGATATCGCGATAATCCAGGGTGGTCCGGGTTGTCGGGACAATCCGGACCCGGTCCTGATTGCGTTGAAAATCCGGACGAGGTTTTACCCCGGGATGCGTACACGCCCGTCCCGGACCTTTTTAAACTCGC
Source organism: Clarkia xantiana subsp. parviflora (assembly GCA_036873135.1). NCBI lineage: Eukaryota > Viridiplantae > Streptophyta > Magnoliopsida > Myrtales > Onagraceae > Clarkia > Clarkia xantiana. Next base: position 7,348,874 of record JAPTYO010000012.1, on the reverse strand, counting down.
GGGTGAATAATTCGAAGCCGTTGGTGGGTTTAACATGTAAACGAGAGGTCCGAATAATGTAAAACGAACCCGAATCGGACGTATACCCATCACTCATCTGTTACGAGTGTTGTAGCGCCCACGGAACGTTGATTCCCTATTTCCAATCAACCTATTAAAAACATTAAATTATATCGCGTTGTATCCTAGGTCAACTGCTAATTCTCCAATTACCTAGTTTCCACATAGGAATACTTCTCCAAGGCATCTGTCCAAGTATTCACGACCTTCAACTAATATCCGGCTGGTGGCCACCTAGTGAATACAAGAGTCGGTGAAATACATGTGAACTTGACCATCCCCATCGCTCATACCCTTAGTCAAACCCGACCGGTTTCCAAAGACGTAGTCACTTGATCTTTTTCTTCAGCATTACGCTCGTACGCCGGGAAGCGAACATTGAGCCTGACCTTAGATATGAGTTCTGAGTCCATGAGGATACTTCAGGTGCCTCTTCATAAGGCTCCCGGGATCAATCACACGCTCGAGGTGAAGAATTTACGCCCATCTGAATCTCGAGGATTCAACCTAGCACAACCGAGCCCGACCCCGTGGTCGAACATGGCACGCGTAGTATGAAGCACGCGTTGATAGCATACCCGCACATTGTCAGGAGTGGGATATGTTAACAATGCTATCACCAAATTTTCATCTGGCCCAGAATGTTGTTCATGACGAAGAGAGTTCATCACGACGATATGCAAAATGAAGATCATGTCGTGTTACTCTGAAACCAAATGATCGTTTTGCGTAACCAAGTTTATCCCCTGGTTCTTAGCCAGTCTAATTGCGGTAGAGGTCCCCCTCTCCTACAAGATGACCGTGCCCGTGTGACGAGGGAAGGCCCACATTCGACACAATTTAGGTAGAGGATTGCGTCCTCCTACTGTTGCGTCCTGGATGAACTGGGTCGTGTGGACGCGTCTGTCTGAGTGGTTGAGCGGGTTTTTGGGCTGTCACCCTTCGTCTGAAAGAGGTTTTTGCCTTGTGCCAATGACGAGTGTTCGGTTTTATCGCTGAGTCTCGGAAAGGTCTGTGTCTCGAAAGGCGGTTGTGTCTCAGGAGGCGTCTGAGTCTCAAAAGGCGGTTGTGTCTCAGGAGGCGGTGGTCTGTGCACAAGTCCGAGCGTCCGGGAGAAGGGCCAGTACTAGCACGGAGAGGTGGGGGGGGGGGTGCTAGTGGAGCCCTCTCCGATGCCTAAGTCACTATAGGGCTAAAAAGATAATCTTAGAGAGAGAGAAAGTATTTCTAGAGAGAAGTCAGAGCTCAAAATACCAAAGTTGGAAAATGAGAGGATGTGTCAAAATGGGTGGCCAAGGCCTCTTATTTATAGGCTTCCTTGGGACCTGGCCCGGTTTTAAAGCGGTTTGATGACGGTTCAAAAGCAAGCGGTAACCGTCATCAATATTGGCAATGCGCGAACTTGACTTCTCTACACGTAACGGTAATCGCGTAAACGGTAATCGCGCAATACCCGTAATGCAATCCGGACCTCGTCGAATTTGGGCAATTCGGCGAGGTCCGGCTTGCCGTGCAATCCGGACGTCCGGATTGCGAGCAATCCAGACGTGCAGGTTGCTGCAACCCGGAGGTCCGGGTTGTTTGCAACCCGGAGGTCCGGGTTGTTTGCAACCCGGACATCCGGGTTGCAATGCAATCCGGAGGTCCGGTCCGGACGCGCGTAACGCACTTCCGGACCGTTTTGACCCTTGGGAGTAATTTTTGAAGCCGTGATGTAATTTGACGTGTTTACGAGGCCCGAAATATAAATACGAACTCGAATTGGACACATATCCATCACTTGCCCCGAGTCAAGTAACGGTTTTAAAACCTTTCTTGACTCTATTTTTAAGTTAGGATACGCGTCCAATTTGAGCTTGACGCTAACCTTCCGGTTTTGGTCGTTGGTTGGACGTAGAAGTCTTGGTTTCGTCCGTCCTTTGATTTTCCAACCGAGTGACTTTATTTCCTGTCATCACGGTTAGTGCAATAGAGAATGCGCATATGTAACGTGCAAACATGATTACCGTTAGGGATATATGCAATTAGTAATATGTCATGCGGACATGCTTTTATTAACGTGCATGTACAAGTAACGGTCATGGAAAGAACGTACTTACGTGATGTTAGAAATATAATCCGTATACTTCTAAAATGACTTAACGATTATTAAATCATGAATCACGCGATATGAAAACATGCATGTAGAATGATGAGTTTGATACGCGTAATACCAAAACCATCATGTATGTAGAAGCAAATACTTAGAAGAGGGTGGAGTGTACCGTAGGCACTTAGGCGTGGGTGTAGATGAATTACTCATTTAATCCTTATCACCAAGGAATCTTTTGGGATATGCAATTACACTAATTCCCAATCATTCTTCCAGCTCTTTGGGAATTCATTCTTCCTTCTTCTTTGCAGGTAATTACTTCACCATTTCTAGAAACCGTTTGTGTGTTCATAGTTTCTTCACCGTCGTAAACCTTAGGTGCATCCCGAAAGTTTCTTGTTTGATCCTTGACTTGTTTTCAGAAATTGACACCACCAATCGACTTAGATCATCGCGAGGATTCCAGCACCGCCTTCGAAATTGCCAGACGACGTCGGACGCGCCCTCACGCGCCGTCGCGTGAGTATTGCCTGGCCGGCGAGTGTAACCCACGCGCCGCCTTCCCGTGCTCCGTTCGTCGCGGTCCTTACCTTTCTGGAATCGTCTCGACGAGTGGGGCCCATTGTGATACTTTTCGTCATATTTTGAGGTAGTATGAAAACTCGATTTTACGGAACAGCTTCGACTTGATTTTTGAATGTTGCCGTATTGTTGTTCGTTTGAGCTACTTGTCGTTGTTGTCGTATAGAACTGCTCCTTGGTGTTTATATGTTGAATAATTGCTGGTTGGTTATCGTTGCTATCGCCGTTAGTTCATACCTTAGACGATTTTTACTTCCGTGGATAGTTGTGGTAAAATCCTCCATTGAACATATTGCCCCCGTGCCTTCGCGTAAAGGCCCTTTGGTTGGTACGTGTAGTTTTTTCCTTTGACGGGTTTTGTTGGTTGTCGGGAATTGCCAAACGTCTTTGGGAGTAGTCGTTTTTTGTCTTGATGCCTTAGAAAAAATATTTTTCTTAAGTGTTGTCGTGTTTGCTCCTCGCGGTTCGTCACGTTAGTCCCACCGTTTGCATGATAGCTTCTTAGGATGTTGGCCACTTTTGTTACACGTATCAACTTTGCTATGCGCGTTGACTTGGCTATACGCGTTGACTTTTGCTATGCGCGTTGACTTTTGCTACGCGCGTTGACTTTTGCTACGTGCGTTGACTTTTGCTCTGCGCGTTGACTTTTGCTACGCGCGTTGACTTTTGTTTGGTTCTTGCAGATTGTGAAGTCGTAGTAACCTCTTGCGGAACTCCTTTCTTTTTTGAACGAACTGCCGCTATGAGTAAGTCCACCACTCCTCTATCGCAGACACCTTTTAATTCTGACGTTGAGGATGACTTGGAGGTAGACTTGGTTTTACCAGTAGATAGTGTTTTGGACACTGATGAGGGTGTAGCTGCTGAGCCTTTTGTTGAGGCATCTCCTGTCGGAGAGACAGAGGTGTTGGTTAGGTACTACACTAACCGCTTGGATAGATCATTGTTTACCCTGTACGCGAGTGCTTCCGGACTTGACCCTTGTGCAGAGGTCGTTTACCCCTTTGACGCACTCCGTGAGAGTAGTTTAGGAGATGCTACTCCTCCACCTATAGATTTGTCCGTCGTGTATACATCTCACGTTAGGGAGGGTTTGCGGTTTCCCTATTGCTCTGACTTGATTGAGCTTTGTAGTGGTTATGGGATTTCCCCCTTAGATCTTGCGCCCAACGGGATTCGGGTATGGACTTGCTTTAGAGTGCTGTTTCACAAGCAGTCATGGCATTACTCTCCCACCCTCTTTCGCAGCTTCTATCAGCTTAAGAGTCCGGACTCTGCGGGATTGTGCAGTGTGAAAGTTCGCTGGCCGAACTTGCAGGGTGATGGTTTTGAGGAGCTTGGTCTTGGTGAAGCCAAGTGGGATTCTAGTTACCGATTGGTCGCCGCCGCGGATCGGTCTGCCAATCATTGGAGGCACCATTACTTTTTTGCTCATGATGCGGGTACGACTTGGGACCTCGAGTATATTCGGAAATCTAATCTCGCGCCTGCTTTTCGGGAACTCTCCTTGCTGGATAGGGAGGTGATAAAGCAGATATATCACTGTCAGCGATCACGCGGCTTTACTTGTTCGCTGCGCGCATCTGATCAGGAGTTGGTAGATGTTGGGATTCATGTGCTCCCTTCTGCGGCTTCGGTATGTTAAGCATTTTTATAACTTTTTACCGTGTTGCACTGTAGGTTGGTTTTACGGAAAAAGCTCGTCTTTGCAGACGGCAGCCGCTCGCAAGATTGCTTCTAAAGGAAGGATTGTTCCACCTCTTGCTCCTGGAGCATCGGCGGCTTCCGGACATGGAAAAGGTAGACGGTTTGAATAAACAATCTTCCTTGTGTACTGTCTTAGTTGGGTTGTAACTTTGTGTGTTATTTGCAGGCCGCAAGACGCTTGTTACTGATCGCATTGTTGCCGCTCCTGATTCTACCAAACGGTCCACCACTGGGACGCGTTCTTCGAGCAGTTTGAAGCGCCCGAAGACTACTGTGACCGTTCCTACTCCTTCCTGTCATAAAGGGAAGGAAGTTGACGGTTGCAAGGATGCGCTGTCTACCCCCCGCTCGAAGGAGCGGTCCGAGGTGGAACGTGCTCTTCCTTCTGGTATAAGCTGAACACTTGACTGTGTGCTTTTGTGCGCTTTGTTTTTGGCTTTTGCATAACTCTAGTTGGTTTGCATGTAGTGCTCCCGCCACTTGGACGTGCGGATCTGCTTCGTCCTTTGGAAGGTGATATTTCGGATGATAAGTGGATGCCATATGTGACAGGAGATCTCACTTTTCCCAAGAATTCCCAGCTGAGCATGCTAGAAGTTCGTGTGCGTGTTCTTCATCGATCCGTTCCTCCTGGTGATCGACTTGTTCGGCCCTCGAGCGACGAAGAGGCGCGAACCTTTGTTGAGAGATCGCTATCTGGATTCACTCCAGTGAGTATCTTTCTTTGCTTTGCTATGTTCGTTGTTTCCGAACATGTATGCTTATTGTCTTGTTGTTTCCAGGTTGTTTCTGATATGGTGCACATGGCCTCCTTCATGTTGGAGCTTGTCCAGGAGAAGCATGCTATTGGTGATAAAGCTGCCGTTGTGTCCAGGGAGCTTAAGGAAGCTAATGATGAAGTGCGCCGTCTTTCTTTGAAGATGACGGATTTTGATGCCCGTTATGATTCTGATCATGACCGCCTTGTTCAGGTTGAATCTGAGAACGTTGCCATTGAGAAGACGATTTCTGACAATGCAGGCAAGCACAAGGTTGCCTGTCAGAAAGTACGCGAAGAGGAAATGAAGGTCGGCATTGAGGAGGGACTTGGAAAGTTCCCTTCTACTCCTGAGTTTGACAGCGCGGTTACTGCTGCTGCTACGGCGAAGGCCGCTCCTATGCTCAGCGAGTTTGCTGAAGATTTTGTTCGTAGGGTGAACATTCTTGCTCCTGGTTTTCCCTTTGACAGGTTAGGGCGTATGCGGAGTTTGCGGTTGGGCAAGTTGCCGAGCTCCGTCGTTTGGATACTGCAACATCTCAGTTTGCATTTTTGTTTGGAGAAGACGGTGGCGACACTAATGTGCAACTTCTTCCTGTTCCGCCCAGTCTTGTCAGAGATGATGGTATTCTTTGATCTATGCCATCTTTTGGATATGTTGAACTCGTTTCTGAGTCTGTTTTGCCCCCGGCTTCTATGTTTGGAAACTTGTTAGAGTTGTTCCTTGGTTGTTGTTTGTGACATGTTCGCTTTGAACTACGTCGTTCGAACCTGCTTTATACATAGCAGTTTGCATGATAACTTGTTAGTAATATTTCTTACCGTTATCACTTACTGTGTTTATTGAACGTGGATGACTAGTAACGTAGACGTAGTCCCCGCAATCGTGACCGATAGCCACTTTTTGATTCAAGATTGCTTGCATGATGCGTTACGCATGTTGCCCGTCTTTCCTGAATAGCTTGCCGCTATATATGTTGTAACATGTCAAGTGGTTCGCGTATAGCGGCTTTTCTTAACAAGTAGTATATTTGAAAGGTGTTACATTGGTTAAGCAAGATACTAGTTTATACCGTCTCTTAGTTCCACTCTAAGGCAACGTTGTACAAGACTCGACTTGTATATTTTATGAGTTTTAAACAGGGTGCGCACCTGCCAGCGTGTATCAACCCGCGTTGGGGAAGCATACGTAAAAACATTTTGGTTTTTGAAAAAATATTTGTGATACGTGATTTCTGCGTCCAGCGACCACGTAACACGTTTTGAAAAATATGTATTGTGATGCATGATTTCTGCGTCCAGGAATTATGCAACACGGTTTTAAAATCTGTAGTACGGAATTGTCATCTAACAAGACGACTTTTTCCATAAAGTGTGAACCCTTGAACAGGAATTCATAGTACGGGATTGTCATCTAATAAGAGGACATTCTTCGTATAGAGTGACCCCTTAACAGGAATTCATAGTATGGGATTATTGTCTAATAAGAGGACTTTCGTCATGAAGAGTGAACCCTAAACAGGATATACACACTTATTGTAGCGTGGGGTCGTTGTCTAACAAGAGAACTTCCGCCATTTATAGTATGGGGTGATCAGTCCCGTATTGTATTTACCCGTCCTGTTCTGAATCCAGGGAATGGCTATGAACATGAGGATTTTCCTTTAACAAGAGATGTCACAGCATGTCATTCTTAGAAGTAAACATGGGATTTGTCTTCAAAGAGGATACCTCAACATGCTACTTTTGATAGTAAATCTTGGTGTTAATCCAAGATATTGCTTGTAGTTGACGCCTTTGGAAAAGTCGTCATTTTGATGGTAGACCTTGGTGTTATTCCAAGGTATTGCTTGTAGCTGACGCCTTTGGAAAAGTCGTCATTTTGATGGATAATCCGCAGGTTGTCATTGCGACATATAAGGTGACTGTGTACATAGCGCGATGGCTTTGTGTTGCCGGTATCTTCTTGAGATAGACGCCATTGTTATGAATGGAGAAAGAAACTTCCTGAGTGTGGACGTGCAAGTATCATCTGTTATATGTGGTTGCAGTATGCTGTCTTTGAAAATATTTTGGGCTTAACTCCAAGTTTTTGATTCCATGATGACGCCTTTTGATGTAGTCATCAATATGAGTAAGTTGTTGTTGATGATAAGCGTTGTCATAACGTGTAATAGATTTTTTGCTTGCACCTGGCATAATATCTTGGATTGTTGATGTAGATAATAAGCGCGTAGTTTTGTTACTTCGCGTTTAATCCAAAATAGCGTGCAAGACATAGATATGTACCTACAAATGTAGATTGACTTTATTAGATATTTGCGCGTATTAACATTGTTTTTTCGAGAAGGCGTCAACCGATCATTCCTTCTTAAAACATGTAGATGCGATGGTACCAGAAACACTTAGAATAGAAATGCGCAAAGTAATCGGAAATATAGTTATTTCTCCCGTTTTTTTATGGTTGGTTTGACGATGATGTCGCGGAGTCGGTTGCAACAAATCGCCTTAATGCGCCTAGCGCGATGCATTCTTCAATCTCCCATCTTAGTGGTAGACACATATTTGTGTTGTGCCCCCAGGTTTTGTGGTACTTGCACCATTCCTTAATGTTGTTGCCCAAGAAAGCTGTCTTCGGAACAAGTGGACTCGGGAGCTTGTTTTCGAGTAGGTTGACGTAAATGTCTTCGGCAACCGTGTTTAGCGATGTGAAGATGTTGTCAATATTGATGCTTGCGCCCTCCTGTTTGTTCGTTTTAGCTTGAACTTCTTTGTCCCAACTGAGGGGTGTACCCCACCTCAGTTCTTGTTCGCACAAGTCTGCTGTCTCGAGCTTGTCTTTTAGATCTGCCATGGTTTTGGTTGTTCGCCATCCATGAGTTCTTCCGAAGAGAAGGAAGGATCTGGCGTTCATGTTTGCATAGAACACGCTTATCACTTCTTCCCTTGTTGCTTTTGCTGAGGAGGCGTTGGCAGCAAATCTGATGAAGTAGTTCATGATTGGCTCGCCTTCTCCCTGCTTGACGAGCCATATCTGGTTCCATGACGAATACTGGATGTACTCTTGTGGCTTCCAAACTGTAACAGCTTGTTCGTGCCTTCCATCATCAACGACTTTCTGCTTCTTGAAAGAATTTATCATCGCCACATGGAAATGGTGTTTTGCTCTTAGGGCGTTGACGTAACACGTCTTGCGGTTATTTGGTCGCCCAGTACTTCCCCGATCCCATGGTCCGTAGGGAACTTCATTTTTTGGCGGACAGTAGAGGGCACGACCACGTAAGGGTTGATCATTGTTCGTCCCAAAATTCCATTATAGGCCCCAAGAGATTCTACAACGACAAAAGTGACGTTGACGTGCAATGCTTTCCACCCTTGGCCAAGGATGACAGGAAGCGTGATTGTTCCCAGGGGGTGTGTAGCTGCTCCGGCGAAGCTGACTAGCGAGAAGGTTCCCGGAGTCAAGTCTTTGACTGATCTTCCCAGTTGCTCTAGGACTTTGACATGTAGAATGTCAGCGGAGCTTCCACCATCAACGAGGATTCTTTTCACATCATATCCGTTGATGTCCATGGTTATGACTAAAGCGTCATCGTGAGGGTAAACGATATGCTTTAAGTCTTCCCTGGAAAATTGGATGACCACGTCTTCTTGCTCCGGTTGCTTGCGCTTTCCGTATTTCGGCAATGTTGCTGCTTGGGATGCATAAATATCCCGATCATTAGATACTTGTCCTCCGGCGGAAGGTCCTCCGTGGATGACGTTGATGACACCTCGCTTGGTTGGCCGAGGGTAGTCGTTGACCTTCTCTTTGCCTTTATTTCCTCTTTTTGATGACTCTGCTTGAGCCTTCTTTGGGGGGTTGTCGCCTTGATCGACGAATTGATTCAATTCGCCCTTGAGGACGAAGTTGTTAATGCGGAAACATAGGCTGACACAGCTTTCCGTCTCGTGGCCGAAGACCTCGTGGTTTTCACACCACTTGTATTTGTCTTTCCCGAGCGGGCCTTTTCTGAAATTGTTCGGCTCTTTCCACATGTTCGCATCCTTCATCTCTCTCAATATCACGGATAGCGGGGCATTCAAAGGAATGCATTCAGCGAGGTTTACTTCTTTTGGCTTCTGGAAATCTCCTTGAAAAGGCCTTTTTGGCTGAGGCTGCCAATTTCTTCCTTGCTGACCGCTTGAGGGCGGTTTTGCTTGATTCTGCTTTGGGTTTTCTTTTGCCTTTGCCGCAGAGATTTTTTCCTTGTTCTGGCTTCTGAACCTTTCGAGGTCCACGTATTCTTTAACTCTTGCGGCTAACTCTTCCATAGTTTCAGCTGGGCGCTTTGCCATCTTTTCTGCTAGGGCATAGCCTCTTCGTTCGAGGTTTCGAATGAATGCTCGAACTATCTCTCCTTCCGTCAGGTTCCCTTGAATATCAGAGATATTCTGGTTGAAGCGAACGTAGTACTCAGCGAGAGATTCTTCATTTTGCTGTTGGACGTCGTCCAGAGCATTTGATCCCTTCAGCAATGTGCGTTCGCCCATGTATCGTTGAATGAATTTAGCCTTCAAGTTGCCCATGAGGTGATGCTTCCGCATGGCAGCGAGAAGAACCAGTGTGCTGCGGTCCCGGCAAGAGTTTGTGAAAACGTCATTGCAAAGTGGTGTGGGTTCTTCGTTCTGCCTAGTAGAGAGGCCTCGTGCTTCTGCAAGTGTTCCACTGGATCTCCTTTTCCGTGATAGAGATCTCCTCCAATCCGGTAAAGTGCGTCTGGGACGCGGCTGTTCACAAGGTGGTCTACGAATGGATGTGACGCCCTTTCTTCAAGCGCGTGCATACCCTTCATCTTTGCTTCTTTCATCTTCTTCTCAACCATTTCTTCCAACATTTCGGCAGTAAACCCTTTTACGGGTTCAGCATAATCCATTGAAGGATTTTGCCGACCAGTGTTATGGTAGATGTCGGATTGATCTCTGCTTGTGGCCTGGAAGGGATCATCCCTCGTTGGCTGCTGTGGGCGGTGGTGTGGGGGTTGCCTTTCATTCCTCCAATGATGGACTCCTTGGGAAGGAGTGTATGAACGGGCGGCTTCATATCTTGCATGTTGGTTTCTGCCCTGGAAAGGATTGCCTTGGCGGGTAGTGTCTTGCGACATTTCTCTTGTCGGCGCAGTGTGCTTCTGAGCGGTTGGAGGTGGTTGAGCCGCATATCCTTGATTTTTTAGTGACTCGCGGAATGCGAGTAACTCTTCCAGTGTAGCCATCATTGCTGGAGTAACGGTAGGCATCAGGTTTGCTCCCGTTCTTTGTTGTTCTCCTTGCGGCATTTCTGTCTGAGATTCATCATCATCATGCATCTCTGGCTCGAAACCAGGTGGGGGTGAGCGATGCTCGTCCCTTGGCTCTTGGTGGTTGTGCTGTGCGTCGGGCACATCTTCGGTTGGCATGGATGAAGCTACGAAAGTAGCTCTCGGTATGTGGGAAGGTCCCGACTCGCTTCCAGCTGGCCTCTGACCTCCTGCTCTTTTGTTTGTCGGAGACTTCTTAGGACGTCCAGGCCTTTTCCTTGTGTTTCTCGCGTTAACCTCTTCGGGAGGGTTGCGATCACTCGTCATGTCTTTGTGGTATGGTAGCTTTTGTTCGAATCACGGATACGGCGCCAATGTTGCGTCCTGGATGAACTGGGTCGTGTGGACGCGTCTGTCTGAGTGGTTGAGCGGGTTTTTGGGCTGTCACCCTTCGTCTGAAAGAGGTTTTTGCCTTGTGCCGATGACGAGTGTTCGGTTTTATCGCTGAGTCTCGGAAATGTCTGTGTCTCGAAAGGCGATTGTGTCTCAGGAGGTGTCTGAGTCTCAAAAGGCGGTTGTGTCTCAGGAGGCGGTGGTCTGTGCACAAGTCCGAGCGTCCGGGGCGCTGGTTCCTGCACGAAGGGCCAGTACTACCACGGAGAGGAGGGGGTGGTGCTAGTGGAGCCCTCTCAGATGCCTAAGTCACTATAGGGCTAAAAAGATAATCTTAGAGAGAGAAAGTATTTCTAGAGAGAAGTCAGAGCTCAAAATACCAAAGTTGGGCAAATGAGAGGATGTGTCAAAATGGGTGGCCAAGGCCTCCTATTTATAGGCTTCCTTGGGACCGGACCCGTTTTTAAAGCGGTTTGATGACGGTTCAAAAGCAAGCGGTAACCGTCATCAATATTGGCAATGCGCGAACTTGACTTCTCTACACGTAACGGTAATCGCGTAAACGGTAATCGCGCAATACCCGTAATGCAATCCGGACCTCGTCGAATTTGGGCAATTCGGCGAGGTCCGGCTTGCCGTGCAATCCGGAGGTCCGGTCCGGACGCGCGTAACGCACTTCCGGACCGTTTTGACCATTCGGAGACGTTTTTGAAGCCGTGATGTAATTTTGACGTGTTTACGAGGCCCGAAATATAAATACGAACTCGAATTGGACACATATCCATCACCTACCACTTAGTTTATAGATCGTAAAATCCGATGTAATCAAATATTATGACGTCGATGAATCATAAACTCAATTTTCAATTCTCTCATTTATTAAAAATGTAACTTTCAATTATCAAAATGTTATCACAAATACATGCCCACTTTTAAACTGTAAGCATATGGTGATGGGCGCCCTAAATGGAAGCCCATTATATGTACATGTTACCTAAGTTAATTGGGTAAATGTCAAATTAGGGAATTGGGCCAGACCAAAATCTCAATTGACATGAGAGGCCCAAAATTGGGCCTCCTTATACATGTCGCTGGCTGAAATCTTATAATGAGGGTAAAGTAAACTTTTGTCCACTCTACTCCTCTTATATATATATGGTGTTAGGGGATTTTTAGGGTTAATCACTATTTCGTCATTAGAGTTTTTTAGAGAGAAAAACCCTCCACTCCACACAGGGGTTTCGGCCGAACCACTCCCCACCAAAGGGTGTGCCAATTTGCTTTCTAACAAACACTGCAGAGATTTGTCCCCTGCATAGAATCGATCAGAGGCTTCGCTGTGGAGAACATACCGTGTAGGGCTTCCTTAACCAAAACCTCTACAGGTGCCGACCGGAGGATCGTGAACTCCCTGCAGGAAGGATCTTGGGACTACGGACATCGTTTGAAGTATGTGCAAATCTTCCGCTGCGTAATTTCGATTACTAGCATGTACCATGATTTTGTATTCGTAGTGATTACTCCCTGTAATCTCACAGTGGTATCAGAGCTTGTGTTAGAATTTCATGATTTTGATAAATTGGTGTTCTTGAAATTTAAAATTGAAACCGAAAATTTTAAAATTTCGATTTTTGGGGTTGTTGGAAAAATCAAAATTTTCATATGTTCTTAGTTATTTGATGTTCATGATCTTCAAGAACAACATGACTTTTATTAAAATCAAACATAGGATTGTAGATCTTATTAAAATTTGATCTTGAAATTTGACCACTTGTTCCCAATATGGTGTTTGTGCCGAAATTTTAATGAATTTACAAGGTAAATTTTTTAATTTCTTGGTCTCCAAGCAAACAAATTTCGGCCACAAATATTAAAATTATATTGCTTGCCATATTTTAGTTTTTTATTTTAGGTAACAATATATCTATAATTGGGAACATTTAATTGGGAACATTAGGATAGATTCACATTAATATATTATAACTATCAATATATCTAAATATTTAAATAGGTTAATGTTATTGATAAATTTTAGTTACCTAAAAGACTGAGAAAATATATTGTTAATATATGTTTCCTTATTTAAGATATTGACAATATATAAAATATATATTTATATGTGGATAGCCGAAAATTTACATATATATATATATATATTGTTGATTGATTTAATCTTAGATATAGAATCTTGGCAATAAATATATATATGTTTACATGTTGGCCGAAATATATGTATATATATTTAATATTAGAAATTATTTTATATAGTTAATGTTACTTAGTGGCTAAGTTAAATATTTTGGACTTTAAAACCCTACCTGGGCCACAAGTAAACATTTCGCCACAACCTTTAAAATTTTAATTATTGGGCCGGTCCAATATGTCAAACTGGGACGAATTTAAATTGAACCGGGTTTTCTCAATCGGTTCGACCTAATCAGGTCGGACCGGGGTAACTAAGTGGATCTAACCAAGCCGGTTTTGTGTGTTGAACAGAACCATATTTTTATTTTGACTCGGACTGAACCAGATTTTAAAATTAAAATCGGACATAACCATATTTTTATTTTCGGACCGAACCGAACCGGTTTATACCGAATAGGACCCAAACCGATTTTTTTGGACCGAACCGGACAAAATCTGACTGAAATTGACTGCACCGAACCGTATTTTTTAAAACCGAATTCAAGTCTATTAATATAAGGAGGTAAAGTTTTAAAATCCAAATGTTTTGAACCTTAATAGGCCTACACAGTGCTCAAGGTTTGCTAACCTTTATGCCTTGTTTCGATTATGGGGATGGATCTCGGAGATACATGTTTTGAGACTGGTTGAATTAGTGGGCTAAATTGCAATTTTTTATTATTCAATATATATTTAAGCATGATTAGAAATTTTGTCTTGACTGAGTCAAGCTAGCTGGATATTGCATATTGTGGGCGGAGCCCTGGTTAAATATATGAAATGCGCACTAGGATAGACATGCTGTGATGGTTGGAAATGCCTAGGATTTATGTCTAGAATGTTGCGTGATTATATATAAGCATGAATTGCAAATCAGCCCCTAATGTTTAAAATTATTTTAACATCGAAAACCAGTCGCCATATGTGTATGTTGGATGTGAATGATACATGTTTGACACGTATGCTAAAATGTTGAGGTTGTAGTTGCATTAGATAATTTACTTGGATGTAGAATTATATATGCAAGCATGAGTTCCTCAGAACATTAGACGCATGACGCGTAAGCATGAGTGTGGTTTGTATGATGAATGTTACTGGCGTATGATAATATACATGGATATTAGAATTATATATGCATGAGTGAATTCATCGGAATATTTTTCCAAAATAAAAAAAGGGCCTTGGGAAAGCCAAGATCGGGTATGCTTGTTTTAAAATTTCCGTTCCGGTAATTTGCGGTTAAAACCGTTTTAAAAGACTGATCTATTGGATGGAAGACGACGATAATGTGAACTCTTTCACAGCCATCTTCCATTGGTTTACTGGTGTTCGGTTGGTTTAGATGACTGAGGGATCATTATTTGTCGGATTCCATCGTAATAGATATTTGATGTATGCAATTCTTTCTTAAAATGTTATTGTCTCCCTTGATTTAGTGCGATTCGATTTTCCTCGCAATCTTGATGGTATGAATCATGATGAATAAAAGGAGTACGTATTGAACTCTCTACTACGATTCCAAAAAGTGGAGAGGACAACTTCGGATGAATATAGTAGTCTGTATGATTTTGACAATGAGAGAAAAATAATTTGTTTCACCAAGCATGGGAGTTGGTTCTTTGGTGATCTGAAGGCGTATGTGGTGATACATTCAACATTGGTAAAAGGGAGTTGAAGAAGACTTCATTTGCAACCAAGCAATGTTGCAGCTTAGTATCCTTTTGCATCCGCCTCGGTGGAAGCAAGGATGCAAAAGCTAAACGTTTCAGTTGAACGTGATGGTCTTCTCTATTTCCATGGACGCTGTTGTAAAAGCCGCTCAAGACCTTCAGAATGAAAGGTCAACATGGAAATGATGTATATGGTTGCCTGATGTTGACAAGACTCAATGACCTTGGGCCTAATCAAGTACAGTAGCCACAACAGTAAAAGGGAAACCTTCTCTGCTCACCATACTGGGTTCGAAAGAATTCAACCATGACCCGCATAGCATGAAGAGAACATGACCGAATAGATCCTATACGATAATACGGAGGGTTAAACCTCGTTGATAAAGTGCGTCTCTAGTACGCCTCGTATATTGAGAATAAAGCTGTAAAATGTTTTATACATACACAAATTATTTGATGTGATTCACTCGTGAATCTACTCATATGTAGTGTACAACTCAAAGTTCTCGACTATATGAACTACAAGCATGGATTGAATATGCGGCTTTCAGATCAAGAACTATACCATTGTCATATATCAAACATTGTTCGTTTCAATTAATAAAGGTTTGGTTATTTCGAGATTCGGAGCTATTGAATAAAGTAATTGTAGCTCGATTCGAAGCACAATTTTTTTTATCAATTTAACGACCCGGTAAAAGGGGACGATCCGAAACGAAAATTCAAACCCGCGGGTTTGGAACCAAATTTTTGGCCAGGTAAAAGTGGTCGAATAAAACGAAACGATTTACGTACTCCATCATCTCAGTCAGGACAACTGAACTGAACATACACATCGATTGCGTAGCTAGATCGAAAGATTTAGTATTTCTTAATTATTAGTACTCCATTGAATGAAATAATCTGTAATGATGATCATGTGCGAAACCGATTAGATTAAATTAAATTTAAATTTAGAAATGAAACGATTTAACCAAGGGTTAAAAATTCAGTAAAATTACACTTTTTGCAAGTGGACCTCGAAAAAGGAACACATCGTTTCAAAATATAAGTTTAATAATGAAGTGTTTAAATGATGATGTGCTGAATTTTCGTCTGCATTCCTTCGGAAATAACTTATTGATAACGTTTACATCGGTAAGATGTAGGCTTCGAAAAGCTACCACGACCTTGTAAAAGTATCGACTGACGCATAAGGTCAAAACCTGAAATGCTCAGTTCAGAGATGGGATAAAATCTCTGAGATAAGTTTGCAAACAAAGAAGGATGAAGTCGGTTAAACGATTTTCCTTCCGTACGCCTTGAATGACAAGTAAGGCAAGGCATTCAAATCAAATCACACACTTCTAGAAGCATAGTTTATAAACATAATGTTAGAGTCTCTTAATTACCTGTTCCCTAATGGATGATGAGAAGTGATTCACATTCATGTAAAACTGTGTTCCACTGAAATCAGTATAACACGCCACCATAAAAGCTAAAGAATGATAATGAGTTAAATCATATCACCCTCCGACATAAATTTGCGCATTAAACACGTATTTAGGACAATAGTATGTTAACTACTCTTTGAAAGTACATGTTTACGGCTTAAAGACATGGTACCGTGTTCGAACATGTAAACATTACATACTTGAGGATGAATTTTCCGATGCATTGACAATTTTCAGAATAATGAGTCTTGATCAAATCAGGAGCAAGATATTACAGATATCAGGTCCCACTTAATTTGAGTGGGAGAGATTTGAACCAGCAACTCAAGTGAATGACATGGTAAATGATAATGGAAACATTTTCATAATAAATCCAGTGGGAGGAATAAACACATACCACATGTAATCACTGTTGCTGATTGGACGAATCAAGTTGAACCTGATTCGTAATGCTGAACCAGGATTACCACAACTACATATACTACCGATTGTTCCCAGTGGGAGTGAACCGACAAACTTGGTTCCAGATCCTAGTGATCAAGGAATTTATTTTGGAAGTAAAACTCCGAGACCGAGAAGTCGTCCAAGGAAAGTTGGTTGTTATGGTTCAAGCATTGCTCTTGTACCCAATAGAAGTGATGCTCCGATAAGAAGTGTTATTTCGAGTGGGAGAATTGATCCCAATTGGAAGAAATGCTCCGATAAGAGGCATTATTCCGACTAGGGGAGACGTTAAGACTCAAAGAAGGGGTAAACAAGCCTAGACGAAAGTCAAAGGCATCTAACTTCTCCAAAGAAGTATCCCATCTAGAAGGGTGATAACCTCACTCTAACGACTGTTGGCCTGCATTGGAAAGACCTCAAGTGGAGAAATTGAGGAAAATAATAAATGAGAGAGATCACTTAAATGAAAGCCATTATAGTCAATAGTTGATCTACCTGTTAACCACATGGGAATAAGGATACGGTGAGTCCTGAAAGAAGGCTCACCACTGATGGAAAAGGTCGAGCGATACAAAGCTCGACTTATTGCGAAAGGCTGTACCCAAATTCACGGAGTGGACTTTGACAAAACAAATTCACCAACTGTGCGTAAGACCACGGTAAGGGTCATTCGTGGTCTTGGTTGCAGGTCTAGATTTTGAACCTCACCAAATGATTATTAAGACCGCATTCCTCCTCGGAAACCTGGAGGAAGAGATCTACATGGAGCAACCAGAGGGTTTCATTACTCCTGGCAGCGAACGTAAAGTTTGTAAACTCCAAAGGTCCATTTACGGTCTTAAACAGTCGTCTCCGCAACGGTACCGCAGATTCCACGAGGAAATCGTGCATGTATTATAAGACCTCTGGGTCTAAGTATATCATCTTAACCTTATACGTGGACGACATACTCATTGCCGCAAACGACGTGAGTTTTATGAACAAGTCAAAGTCCTAGTTGGCATCTGTATTTGTGATGAAAGACATGGGATATGCCACGTATATCTTAGGCATTAAAATTGCTAGAGATCGAGCTACCCGGAAATTGTTTCTATCTCAAGAAGCTTATATCAACAAAATGTTGAAAAGATTCAGATTACAGGATGCCAAACCCGTGGATACGCCGGTGGTGTTTGGGTGCGCATTGTCAAAACGTGACGGCCCCAAGAACCTGGCAGAGCATGAACAGATAAAGGGTGCGGAGTATTTAAGCATGGTCGGTAGTTTTATGTAAGCCATGCAATGCACCCGTCCGGATATCTGTTACGCCGTGGACCAAGTAGCACGTTTCCAATCAGATCCTGGCTATCAATATTTAAAGACTGTAAAACGAATAATTCGTTATCTAAAAGGTACTGCCGACTACGCACTGTGCTATGGGGGAAAGAAGTTATAATTCACCGGTTGCAGTTACGCCGACCATGGTGGCGATCCGGATGATCGTAAGTCCACCACATGGGTAGTGTTCCTCCTTGCTAATGCCGCCATTTCACAGATGAGCAAGAAGAAAACCTGTGTCACAGAATTCGTAGCTCTCTCTAAGAATGCACAAGAAGCGGTCTGGCTCAAAAGGCTTCTAACTGCACTGCTTGGTGACGATGTCGAGACTAAACTTGTGAAGGTCTTCTCTGACAGTCAAGCAGCCATTGCGGCAGTTAAGAATCCGAAGTTCCATAGTAGGACCAAACACATTGATGTGAAATATTTCTATGCTAAATCTATGGTAGAAGACAATATAATCACTATGGAATACTTATCCACTGATAATATGATTGCGGACCCATTAACTAAACCACTACGCAGGGAGATATTCGAAAAGCACGTAAAACTGCTTGGATTGCGTAGGGTTTAGAAATGGCATGTATCTGTGATAAAATTTTGATATCAGAGAGTTACATTTTTTAAGCGAAAGAATTGCAAATAATTTTATGATCAATCGACGTCATAATGTTTTGATTACATCAGATTTACGGTCTATAAACTAAGTCGTAGGAGGACACAATCATCTGCCAAACTATGTCGAATGTGGGCATTACCTAGTCACACAGGTACGGTAGTCTTGCTGTGGAGGGAGGCCTCTACCAAACAAGACTGGCTAAGAGTCAGGGGGATAAACCTGATTAAGCAAGACGATTATCTAGTTTCGAAGTAACTCGACATGATCTTCGTTTTGCATATCGCCGTGATGAACTTCGTTCATCATTAAACCACATTCTGGGCCAGATGAGAATCTGTGATAGCATGATTGACAGATCCTTTTCCTGTCAACCCAAAAGGTTCAGGTATGCTATCAACGCGTGCTTCATAATACGCGTGCCACGTTTGACATTGGGGTCACAGCTCGGTTGTGCTAGGAAGGAATCCTCGTGATTCTGGCGAGAGTAAACTTCTTCACCTCGAGCGTGTGATTGATCCCAGGAGACTTATGAAGAGGCACCTAAAGTATCCTTACGGACTCAGAACTCATATCTAAGGTCAGGCTCAATGCTCGCTTCCCGGCGTACGAGCAAAGTGCTAAACAAAAAGGCCCAGTGACCACGTCTTTGGAAACCGGTTGAGTTTGACTAAGGATATGAGCGATGGGGATGGTCAAGTTCACCTATAATTCACCAACTCTTGTATTCACTAAGTGGCCACCAACCGGATATTAGTTGAAGGTTATGAATACTTGTACGGATGCCTTGGAGAAGTGTTCCTATGTGGAAACTAGGCAAAAGGAGAATTATCAGTTGACCTAGGATACCGCACAGTACTATATATATGTTGTTTATAACAGGTTGATTAGAGAAAAGGGAATCAACGTTCCGCGGGCGCTACGATACTCCTAACAGATGAGTAGCACAATGCCCGTCGTATCCGTCGGTCGCACGACAAACCTCGTATGAACTGTTCGGAAGCAATGACCAGATCGAAGGAGAGAAATGTTGATGCAGATTTGGACGACAATACATTAACAGACAGCCTCCCATTCCGGCGAGTGGGAGATGTAAGCATATGGTGATGGGCGCCGTAAATGGAAGCCCATTATATGTATGTGTTACCTAAGTTAATTGGGTAAATGTCAAATTAGGGAATTGGGCCAGACCTAAATCCCAATTGACATGAGAGGCCCAAAATTGGGCCTCCCTATACATGTGGCCGGCCGAAATCATATAGTGAGGGTAAAGGGGACTTTTGTCCACTTTACTCCTCATATAGAGTGTTTTAGAGAGAAAAACCCTCCACCCAACACAAGGGTTTCGGCCGAACCACTCCCCACCAAAGGGTGTGCCAATTTTCTTTCTAGAAAACACTCCAGAGATCTGTCCCCTGCCAAGAATCGATCAGAGGCTTTGCTGTGGAGAACATACCGCGTTGGGCTTCCTTAACCAGAACCTCTACGGGTGCCGACCAGAGGATCGTGAACTCCCTGCAGGAAGGATCTTGGGACTACGGACATCGTTTGAGGTATGTGCGAATCTTCCGTTGCGTAATTTAGATTACTAACATGTACCATGATTTAGTATCCGTAATGATTACTCCCCGTAATCTCACATAAACTCTAAGCAATCCAAGCAGTTTAATGTGCTTTTCAAATGTCTCCTTGGGTAATGGTTTAGTTAATGGGTCCGCTACCATATTGTCAGAGGACAAGTATTCTAAAGTGATTATATGGTACTTTGGATTCTTAACTGCCACAATAGATGCCTGACTGTCAGAGTACACCTTCACAGGCTTACTCCTGACATCGACATCAAGCATTGCAGTAAGAAGCTTTTTCAGCCAGACCGCTTCCTGCGCATTTTTGGAGAGAGCAACGAATTCCGATTACCGTAGACATCGCGACACAAGATTGCTTCTTGCTCGTCCATGAGATGGCGGCATTAGCAAGGAGAAAGACTCCTCCCGTAGTGGACTTACGATCATTTGGATCGCCACCATAGTCGGCGTCACTTAAACCGGTCAATTCTAACTTCCAGCCCTCATAGTACAGTACATAGTCGGCAGTACCTTTCAGATAACGTATTTTCCGTTTTACAGCCTTTAAATGTTGATATCCAGGTTCCGATTGGAATTTTGCTACTAGGCCCACAGCAGCCCACATCGTAATAGATGTCCGGACGAGTGCAAAACAAGGCGTACATGAGACTTCCGACCATACTTAAATACTCTGCACTCCTCATCTTTTCACACTCTTGCTGATTCTTCGGGCCGTCACGTTTTGACAACGGGAACCCGAATACTACCGGCGTCTCAAAAGGTTTGGCATCTTGTAATATGAACATTTTCAAAAGTTTGTTGATACAGGCTTCCTGAGATAGACATAACCTCCGAGCGGCACGATCTCTAGCAATTTTAATGCCCAAGATGTACGTAGCATCTCCCATGTCTTTCATCTCAAATACAGATGCTAACCAGGACTTTGATTCATTCATGAAACTCACATCGTTTGCAGCAATGAATATGTCATCCACGTATAAGGTTAAGAAGACGTACTTAGACTCAGAGGTCTTAGTATACACGCATCGATCCTCGTGGAGGTTCACGAATCCGTTTCCAACGATTTCCTTGTGGAATTTGCGGTACCATTGCCGAGACGATTGTTTAAGACCGCAAATGGATCTTTGGAATTTACAAATTTTTCGTTCGTTACCAGGAGTAATGAAACCCTCTGGTTGCTCCATATAGATCTCTTCCTCCAGGTTTCCGTGGAGGAACGCGGTCTTAACATCCATTTGGTGCAGCTCCAGATCGAGGCATGCGACCAGGGCTAGGATGGCCCGGACTGTGGTGTAACATACAATCGGTGAGTATGTTTCATCAAAGTCCACTCCGTGAAGCTGGATGTATCCTTTCACAAATAGTCGGGCTTTGTACCGCTCGACATTTCCATCAGCAGTGAATTTCAGTTTCAGAACCCACGTAGCCCCTTTGGCTCCGCGGTTAGCAGGTAAATCAACCAAATACCATACCGAATTGGCTTTCATTGAGGCGATCTCTTCCTCCATTGCTTTCCTCCATTCATTCGCTTGAGGTCCTTTCAATGCTTGTTGAACCGTTACCGGTTCGTCAACAGAAGTTAGGGTGAAAATTTCACCCTTCTCAATGGGATACTTCTTGGGAGAAGTTCGATGCCTTTGACTTCGTCTAGGCTTGTTAATCCCATCTTGAGTTTGAACGTTGCTCCCACTCGGTATAATGCTTCTTATCAGAGCATCACTCCCACTGGGAACAAGGGTAGTGCTAGAACCTTGACCTACAACTCTTCATGGACGACCTCTCGTTCTCGGGATTTTACCTCTGAGATGAATTCCTTGATCACTAGGATCTGGAACCAAGTTGGTTGATCTACTCCCACTGGGAACAATGGGTAGTTGTGGTATTATTGGATTTTCATCCAGCGGTCCGGCTACATGATTATCATGTTCAACTTGATTCGCACTTGCAGCAACAGTGATTTGTGTGGCAGGAATGTATCCTCCCACTGGATTTACTATGAAAATGTCTCCATATTTATTTACCATGTCATTCACTTGCATTGCTGCCTCAAATCTCCCACTCGAAGTAAGTGGGACCTGACTATCATTATCATCCTACTCCATTTCGATCAAGACTTCTTCTGTTTTAATTTCACCAAGCGTTGGAAGTTCGTCCTCAAGGAATGTAACGTCTCATGTTCGACCACGGCACAATGTATCCTCTAAGAGTAGTTTTCATACTCTTGATTTGAATACTTGTTTAATGCGCAAAAAAATGTCGCATGATGATAAGCTTTACTTCGTTATCATTCATTTTTTGCTTTTATGGCGTCGTGTTTGACCGAATTTATTGGAACATAGTTCTACGTTGATGTGAATCAACTGTTTTTCATTCCATAGGGAACGTCGATTGTTGAACTCTAACATTATGTTTTCAAACCATGCCAGTTGAAGTGTGTTATCGGTATGAATGCCTTTCCATACTTGGCGTCCAAGGCATATAGTGGGAGAGTCATTTTACCGACATCATCCTTTTCATTTGCTAACTCGTCTCAAAGACTTTACCCATCTCTGAACTGTGCATTGGGCTTTCGCCTTAAGCGCCAGTTGATACTTTACAAGTTCGTGGTAGCTTATGAAGCATACATCTTTTCTTCGTATAAGTATTAAATGAGTTATTCCCGAAGGGAGGCAAATGAAAATTCAGCATTCATTCATTAAAACACTTCATCATTAAATTCGTACTTTGAAACGATGTGTTCTGTCTTTCGAGGTACACGCGCGTGTGGCGCCTATTACCTGGTTTAACCCATGGTATAAATCGATTCGTTTCCAAAATTAAATTTAATTTAATCCAATCGGTTTTGCACATGTTCATCATTACATAATTTATATAACGGAGTACCAACAAATAAGAAAGAGTTAAATCGGTTTGCACTTAAAACTACGCAGTCGATGAATATTAACGGTATTTCGATGTTCACGATATTAGATGAAGGAGAGTGTGTATATTTGTTTGATCCGACCAATTGCACTTGGCGGATATTTCGGTTTTAACTTCGTTTCGGATCGATCCCGTTTAGCCGGGTCGGTTAATTTTGACAAGTAGATCACATTTCAAATCGAATGGAAACTACTTTATTCAATAAATCTGAATCTCAATCAACCAAAATTAAAACATTAAACGAACAATAGGAAATCCATCAATAACAATAATAAGGTCTCAGATCATAGATTGAAGCTATAATGAAGGTAAGATAGACAAGCAGTCTCAACCACGTTCAGCATTTCACCTGAAAAGAATTCACAAGTGAATTCATCAGATGTCTTGCATCTAATAAAACTTTTTACGGTTCTATGTATGTGTGGAAAACGAGGCGTGCCTTTTATGGAACATGTATTAACAGTGGTTGTCACACTGGATAATCGTTTAGAATTTTTGTTGCTGGGGTTAGCCAAGCATTTCCGAAGACCATTGAATCTGTCATCGGTTGCCTCGGGTTCTTTGGAGATGTTTCCTTCTCAATGGTTAGCCTCGTACAGATCCAAAATATTCTTAATCGATGTGATTAGATGTGTGAGTCCATTATCATTAGCAAACCATGACAGAGGAAACATCTTCTTATTTTCCGAGCCCTTGTCCGTACGTCTATTTCGTCAGTGGGATCATGAACGGTTATAACACCGTCATCATTGCATAGAATACTGTAGTATTCTGCCATGAGGTCTTTTGCTTCAACTGCCTTCCTCCACCGCAGCGAAGGCGTATGGCACACCAAAGATGCAATGCACTGTTCTCCATAAACTCTTCCTCTACTTCAACTAACAGTTTCGAGTAAATTAATTCTCGTGCTGTCCGATCTTTCCTCAATCTTATCTTGTAGTTGTAGATGTATGATTTTCCATATTCGTCCGTCTCGATCCTCATTTCTTTCAGAATGATTCGGTCATCAACATCCGCAACAATAAGGATATCTTCAACACTGTCTTTCCATTCATCATAATTCATACCATGCAGATTGCGAGGTTCATAGAAGTGTACCGACCCAACCATTAAAACTAACACATTGATAATCATGCATAATCAGGGAGACAATAACATTCTGAGAAAGAATTGCATACATCAGATATCTATTAAGATGGAATACGACAAATAATGATTCCTCAGCCATCTAAACCAACCGACCGCCACTAAACCGAGGGAAGGGGGTTGTGAAAGAGTTCACATTATCGTCGTCTTCGATCCAATAGATCAGTATTTTAAAATGGTTTTGATCGGAAATTACCGGAACGAGAATTTCAAAAATAAGCATACCCGATCTTTGCTTTCCCAAGGCAAATATTCCGATGAATTTACGCATGCATACACAATTCTACTTCACAAGAAAATCATCATAGGAAGCCAAATTCATCATCCAAACCACACATCATGCATACGCGTCTTGCGTCTAATGTTCCGAGGAACTCAGGCTAGCATATATATAATTCCATTTTCTAAGTTAACTATTACATGCGGCTACAACCTCAACATTCAAGCAAGCGTGTCATACATGAAACTTCCACATCAAACATGCATATTTAGCGACTGATTTTTGTTTTTAAAACATTAGGGGCTGAGTTGCAATTCATGCTTACAGTCAATCATACGAATTTCTAGACACGAATCTTAGGCAATTGCAACCATCATAACATGTTTATCCTAGTGCGCAAACCATATATTTAACCAGGGCTCTGCCCCCTACATGCTATTTCCAGCTAGCTTAACATAGTCAAGACGACAGTTCTAATAAATATATGTGACGAAAAGTAAACAATTGCAATCCAGCCATCTAATTAATCCAGTCCCTAAGTCATGCATTTCCAAGATCCATCCCCATAATCGAAACTAGGCATTAAGGTTTAACTAAAACATGAAAATTTTAAACCTTCGAGCACTGTGTAGACTATTTTAAAGTTCGAAAACATTTGGATTTTAAAATTTGACCATCCCATTTTATTAATTGACTTGGATTCTATTTTGAAAAATCTGATTCGGTTCAGTCAATTTCGGTTCAATCCGGTTCGGTTCCATAAATCTGGTTCGGGCCGTTTTATTTTAAAATCTGGTTCGGTCCGAATCAGTTCAATAAAATAGGATTTCGGTTCGGTTCATCACTCAAAACTGGTTCGGTTAGATTCACTTAGTCACAGCGGTCCGACCCGACCCGACTAGGTCGAACCGATTAAGAAAACCCAGATTGGTTTAACCCGCTCCGGTTTTGCAAATTTGGACCGGCCCATTGAATCCATAGGGTTCAGCCGAAATATTTCTTGGGGCTAAGTAGGGTTTTAAATTCCACTAAAAACTTAACTTAGCCACCAAGAAATATTAATTATGTAAAATAATTTCCAATATTGCATATATATATATATATATATATATAAATATAATTCGGCTAAATCTATATATATATATATATTGTCAATATCTTTAACAGGGAAACAAATATACTGACAATATATTTTCTTAATCTTTTAGGCAACTAATTCTATCAATAATATCTTTATCCCTATAATTTATCTAGACATATTGATAGTTATATATATTTCTATATATTGTGTGAATCTATCCATATATTTCCAATTATATATATATATAGTTACCTTTAATAAAAATTAAAATATGTTAAAAATTATTATAATATATTTCAGCCGAAACTAGTAAACTTGGGACCTAAGAAATTAAAAAATTTACCTTGTAATTTCAATTAGGGTTCGGCCGAACGTCAAATTGGAAACGAGTGGTCAATTTTCAATATCAAATTTTACTAAGATCTACAATCCAATGTTTGATTTTGATAAATGTCACGTTTTTCTTGAAGAGCATGAACATCAAATTTTACTAATAACATCATGAAAATTTCGGCACCAACAATTATAAAAATCAGAAATTTTAAATTTTCACTATTTAAAATTTTTCAGCCAACATGTAAAATCAGGAACGTCAATTTATCAAAATCATGAACTCCTAACACAAGCTCTGATACCACTATTGGATTACAAGGCTAAATACTACGGAAACTTAAATACGGTACATGCTAGTAATCAAGATTACGCAGCGCAAGATGTGCACATACCTTAATCGCTTTCCGTAGTCCCAAGATCTTGCTAAGGGAGTTCTCGATCCACCGGACGGCACCGGTAGAGGTTCTTGTTAAGGAAGCCCTACGCGGTATAGTCTCCACAGCAAAGTCTCTGATCGATTCTTGGCAGGGAAAGATCTTCAGAGTGTTTGCTCAAAGCAAATTGGCACACCCTTGGTGAGTTATATGGTTCGGCCGAAATAGGGTGTGTAGGGATGAGGGTATTCTCTTTAAATTACCACAAATGATGAATTAGGATTCATCATAATAAAACACCTAACACTCTATTTCTAGGAGGAGAAAAGTGGACAAAAGTCCACTTTGCCCACTCCAATATTTCGGCCGGCCTATTGTATAAGGGAGGCCCAATTTTGTGCCTCTCATGTAATTTGGGATTTAGGTCTACCCAATTTCCGTAATGTGACATTTACCCAATTGTCTCAGGTAACATATACATATTAACGGGCTTCTATTTACGGCTCCCTATCACCATATGCTAACATACGTGTCTCTTGAATTGGACGATTTTAGGATGACGACGATTTTCGGTCGGCGACGGTTTCGGCTAGTGACGATCCTTTCGCCAGGTCCAAGCAACATCAGCGAGCAGAAACTAGCAGTCGAATGTCGATTGTCGGTGGTAACGGTTGTCACGACGACGACGATAAACACAGTCGCAGTGGCAGCGGCAA
This sequence comes from Clarkia xantiana subsp. parviflora, assembly GCA_036873135.1. Classification (NCBI taxonomy): domain Eukaryota; kingdom Viridiplantae; phylum Streptophyta; class Magnoliopsida; order Myrtales; family Onagraceae; genus Clarkia; species Clarkia xantiana. The sequence goes on along the minus strand of JAPTYO010000012.1, from coordinate 7,321,962 downwards.
ATGCGATCGCAAAGGCGGTGGTAAACACGTTTGTAACGTTGGCAGTAGCAGCGGTTGCGGCAGCGGCGGTAAACGCGGTCGCAACGGTGGTGGTAGCGACGACAGAGTAGCACGGTGTAGCACTCCTTCGTTGGTTTGGCTATGGTTTCCTTGTTTGAGAGGTATGCATGTCTGTTGGATTGGACGATGCACCTCATCTTTAAAAGCCTTCACGAATGACGTTTGTACTGGATACTCAACCACCGATTCGTCGGGGTGGCGAAGTATTGTTTATGGTGCTCATGGTTTTCTTGTCATGACTTTTTGTTCGAATCATACAGACGGTGCCAAGTGTTGGGACGTAGTTATCGGGTCGGTTAGATGTCGATCCGAATGTCTGTCCCTCGGGTGTAATGCTTCTGCTAACGATCTGTTTCCTTTAGCTCTTCTCGTGATTCGTTCCCTTGCTGAACTGCACGAGGGGTAAGCCGGGGGTGAAACCGGCGAACCCTCTCCGATGCTAAAGTAAGTACACTATTCTAGAGAGAGAAACTAGAGAGAAATTAGAGCTCAAGTAGCAAAAGTTCATAATGTGTGGAATGAGAAATCTTGAACCCTTTATATAGGCCTCAATGGGGATTAATGCGGCTAATGACGTCATTAACCCCTAAACGTGTCTCATTATTAGATAATGAAGGGCTTAAACCATCTTAAACATGGGAGAGTTCGTAGTATTGTGTAATGGTCGTGTGCGTAAGGTGTAGTCGGGTCTCCGCATGGTGTGACCCAGGTGACAGTCATTCGGACGTCACATACACCCTTTAGTCGGACGCGTTAATTCGACTTGGGGCGGTGCCGAGGTCGGACTGGCTGGTCCGACCTCAGAGGGCTGAGATCGGACCAGCTGGCCCGATCTCAGAGGCCAGAGATTGGACCAGCTATGGCCCGAGCGGGTATTTTTCATCCGGGTCGTTTTCTGCTGTGGCCTGTGGGTAGTGTGTTCGGGTCAATGTTTCGATTTGCAATCGTGTACGGGGTTATCATGGCAATCAAATCCGAATTAAAACTTTTTAAATTTGGCGTATATCCATCAATCAGCAAGACCATTACTGATAATGCTAACGCATTTGTTTGTGCTCCATTCCCTCCGGTCTCCCCCAGCACACCAACACCTTAAAACGATTATTGTGCTCCCAGGTCACTCCCGCAATAGTTTTTGAATGGGCAGTATAATAACCTACTATTTGGAGTGGCTATTTTGGTAGATGCATACGGGAGGTTTACTGCTACTTCCACCAGGTTCGCTAGTGGACCACCCTCTTTTAGCAAAAAGATTTGTATGTCAGGCAGGACTACTGTTAGCCATATCACATCCACCAGAACCCCAATTCTCTTCACGGATTCGACTGTTTTGCTCAATCAGATTTAATCATCCTCATCGGCTTGCCACCCTTCCTTGTTTGGGATGCTCCGAACATTCTGTTTTTGACATTTTCGCTTTATATTTCAGTTGTTTGTGCTTCTAAACGTGCTGTAGAGATAGAGACCGCCTATCATGTTGTTAATATGACAATTACAGCAAATGTAATTGGATCTTGGCATGCTCTTGACTTCCCCCAATCATTTTGCTGGGTGGTTAGAATTTCTGTAATCGCTTTGTTTACTCTATAATATATATATCAACATTTTTTATATAATTAAAAAAATCTGCAGTCCTCTTTTTTGTTGGAAAAAAAGGTCATATGTTTTGGCTCTTCCATGATTCCAATAGATTGGAGGATGTCGTTGAAACCTTTTGCTACCTTTGCCGATCAAGGACGAGGAACCGATTCCCTTGAAGATTCCTGCAATCACAATTCATGAAGGAGCATTAGGGAGCTAAAAGATGAAACCTTTAATGGATCATAAAGCCCCCAATTAGAGTTGCATTAGTGTTCCTCTTCTGATCTTTTTATACCAACATTATTCTTAAGGAAAATATTAGATTAGTTGCCGCCCTCCTCCAATCATTTCTCAAATGGATGCCGAAGCACATAATTTATTAGGTTTTCATCCATAAAGATACTTAATTATTTCTTCAATACAACTATATGTAAAGAACAACACATGTATGTATGTGTCTTGACCAATTGTCTCATAAACTCGAATCTCTGAGACATTCGGCAGACTTTTATATACGTACTTCAACATACTCTTGGCCACACCTCAACTTGGATCTTATATATTATGGGCATCATCCCGGTCATATCAGCCTTAACCTCACTTGGGTCCATACATAATAATAAACTTCAACTCGGCCACATCGACCTTTAATATAATATTTTTCAACAATTTTTTTTTTCATTTTAAAATAGGTTCACCGGGACTAACTAGAACTTGGGCATTTTGATACCATATGTACTATAATATATATGCACCAGAGTAACTTACCATATATGTCGCGATCCGTTACGTCTAGACTAAAATCGAGTATTTATAGGTGCTGCCTGATTGGAAGGTACATATGCACCACTGGACTTCTTTTTCGAATTAAAACTTAACGAACAACATAAAGAGAACTAGCTAGCCAAATGTTCAGCATAATATTAGTCTAGCAATGTGATATTTAAACGTTGATAAATTAAGCGGAAAAACAACTTAAATTTTGCATACATTACCAATCGACCGACAGTACAAAGCCCGATGAAATCAATAAAAGTGATTATCACCACTTAGTATACCAAACCATATAAAACCCGGAAACTAATTAACCATGCATAAAACTTCGAGTCTAAGATAGAAATAGCAATTAACTGGCACGATATTTATCCAAGACAACGTAAAAAGGCATTTCCTTGGATAAAAACAGCTTGATTAGACAATAGTACTAGGTATTTAGCTGAAAATTCACCACATCCCAGCCAGGCCTCGAACCTTCGTCTCAAAACGGGTTTTGATTTTGAAGTCCTGCAAGGTCGTAGTCGTCGAATGGCAGATACTGATCTTCTCCGTAAAACCCCATGTAGCTTCCATACGCGGTGTAAGGCGACATGCAAAGGCCATAATCACCCGGGAGTTCAACTTCCCCTATAAAATCCGGGTACGATGAACTCGACTTAATTTCTCCGCTACTCGGCTGCTGATGCTCCCATGGAGATAGGAGTTGAAGTTGTGGAGGTAGTGAATGTTGTTCATTTGAGTAATTCAACTACAATAGTAACAATAACAAATAAACTGTTTTAAAAACTCAAACTTATAAGAGAATGTGTAATTTAATATTATTTTCAGTATCAACTGTTACCTTTGAGGAATCAAGAATCAAATCCGGAGACACCCAGAGGCTAGAATTCGAGGAATTGCCTATCAAAGTCGGTCCATAATCTTCGCCCATCGGAGTCACATCACAAAAAAGAGTCGGGCTCGGGTTGATTATGGACTCATTAGGCGTGTCGACCAACGAGATTTCCACATTGGTTGTGCCACTTTCGGCCCTCTTGCCTTCCGATTCCTTATTCGAATCGCTTCTCTTTTTTACGCTCTCGTTCTTCTTTATCACCCGACATAGCGCGAAAGCACCCTGATAAAAATCAGTTAGCCTTACAAGTCAATAGTAAGGGAACTGGTATTTTGGCTTTGATACCATTATTAGACTAACCTGAGGGTTTTGAAAGAGATCATCAGAGAGGCGATATTCATGCATGATCCAATCAGTTCGATCTCCAAGCGGGGCCCGTCCGCGGTAGAAAACTAGTGTCTTACGGTAACCGATCACCGATGACGACCGACAAGAAATTTTACGGTCTTTACCCGTGGCTTTCCAGTACCCTGCTTTGGTGGCTCTGTTAGTCCTTGACCCGTTTGGGTACTTCCGGTCTCGAGGGCAGAAGAAGAACCATTCCATGTCTCGATTCGGAAGGAAAGACTTGTCTGTAGAAGACAACATAGAATTTATTCTGTCAAAGATGAATAAAGTACTAATAAAGAAGAAAACATTCTGCAAAAATTGCTTTAGCTTGGCCCACAAGAAAGCAGCATTCTTTACTCAGATAGACAAAAGATCACTTTTGAATGTGATTTTAAATCGAAAAATGCCTGTTTTCAGTTCGTGATCGATTTCTAGACAGTATTGAATGTAAAAGTCGTAAAATTTCCGAGTTCTTTTTGCAGGAAAATTGCATATAATTAATTTTCCAAATTTTGTACCTGGAAGTTCCCATGGATCAAACTTATACAACTCAATAACAGGAATCACTTTGAGCTCGAATTCGAGCCCTTCCACTTGTCTTTTCAAGTAATATCCGACCAATTCCTCATCGGTTGGATGGAACCGGAACCCCGGTGGCAGTGCAGCACTTCCCATTGATCTATCTAACTTACACAAAACTAAACTGCAGAGAGTGAAAATCTGACAAGACAGCAAGAGCAGGGGAAAAAGAGCAAGAAAGAGGATTAAGTGCCAAAACTGTATGTATTGAAGATTTGGAAGATCCAAAAATAGAAACTCTTTTCGACAGTCGATTTAGTGTTGAAGATTGAGTAGAGGATTCCTCTCATGTGCAACAGAATCATTGTCCTCAAGAAAAGATTCTGGGAATTCCCCGCCAAAATGAAATAATTATTTGAAATGAAGCAAGAAATAAATTTGAATCGAAACCAGGAAACCCGATTTGTTGATTCTTGGATTTAGAGTGCTCGAAAAAACCAAGCTTGGGATACAAGAAGATTTGAAGAAGTTGAAGAATGGAGAGATTTTGTTGAAGAGGGAAGGGAGAGAGAGTAGTAGAGGAAGTGGAGTGGTATATATATTGGTGAAACCAAAAATGCACACCGAAAGTTTTGAGCAACAAGATTGATTGCTTGTCACTCGACCATTCATTCCAAAGGACAAGGGGACCCGCCAAACTCAGGAACCCCAACCCCTTTCATACACCCTTATTTCAATACTTTCTTTAACTTATATATGAAATCAATATATATTTTTAAAAGCTTGCTCTCGATTTTTTTTTTTTTTTTTGCAAAAAAAAAAGGAATGGGCTAGTAGTGGCGACCCGAGGCCCATTCCGCTACGTAATGTTCGAGCTCTCTTGCTCACGGTCTGGGTTTTTTCCGACCAGACTTAGCGAGCAACCAGCGCATGCACTGGCCTCGTCAACGTAGCCCCACCAGCAGCCTAGTATAGTCTTCATATGCCTGAGGCGCCCCTGAGGGGTTTGAAGATAGGACTTCGGAGCCAAACCACATGGAAGTAAGCGCATTTGACCACTAGACCACCACTGCTGGTGGTAAAAGCTTGCTCTCGATACTTCCTTCTAAAACACCTTCTTATATCTTGGCTCTTGCCCGTCATTATACAACGGCTTGATGTAATCTCTTCTCTGAATAAGGAGTTTAATAAAAAGTCAATTTTTTCCTATTTTTTTCATCATTTATTAGCATCTCGTTGTAATTATTCTTCGAATTTTATTTTTTTATTTTTATAATGGTAATTATTTCACTATATATGAAAGATAATAACTTCCGTTTGTTGTAAAATTTAAGTCGACATATAATTTCTTTTCCTAACAAAGTATACTTTTAAGAGCTGTGAGGAGTGATGAAAGGTATATCAGTAGTGGACTTCATATATAATTGGAGCAAACCTTAGCGTTTGGTGATGGTTTCTCTTTTGACATGTTTAAGTCTAAGAACAGTCCACATCACCATGAGTAGGACAAGACCAACTTTTTTCATATTTTAATTTTTAACTAAACTTTGATGGTGTCATCCAAATGGAAAGATTGAATATTATTTGTTGGTTTTAGACTATATATATATATATATATATATATATAATAAAAGGTTTTAAAACGCGTGTAAGATTGAAGTTAATTCTTCTCATAATAAGTTAGATTGTATTTTTTATCAGGAGAGCTACTTCATCTGTTGTGACACTTTGAATTTGGTACCACGTTGAATAAAGAGTGATTATGTGTCTTAATAAGAAAGAATGGTATAACGATGCAGCGTGATGGTGGGATTGGTGTGCAGAAATTGAATGTAAAAACGAAATCGAACGCATGGTTGAGGAAAAATCTCAATTTTCTGATTTATCAATAACTGAATGTAAAATTCGGCCAACAATGTCTTAAATAGAAAACCCTAATATATGAAATAATCGAAAATAACGAACAAGTCCCAAATAAATAGAAAACTGCGAAAAAGACTCGAAATAACATAAACACGCGATTTTGACCCCTCAGATAATGGAATTTAGCAAAAGAAAGCAACGTAATTTGGACCGGAATGCTTTTTCGCCCGAAAATACTATTCACACGCAAAAATCCGAATGTTCGCCCGAAAAACACTATTCAAGACCAAAAATCTTCGAAACTACTCGGTTCCGCCTGCATCATCATGCCAGTAAAAATTCATTCTTTTCTTAACCCAAGTAGGGACAACGGGTTTAGTCAGTCTGTGTTTAATTAGTGGGGATAGTCGATCGAGTTAGAGGGCGTATCATTTGTATTTGAACAAGTGACATAAACTCTTCATATTGTTATATATAAATGTGTATTTATCAAAGTATAGTTCTCAAAAGTGCTAGGTTTGAGCATTTGAAACTTTTGGAATGACCAAAGACACCTACCTTATCTCTGTCTCTTTCATTCCTTTTGCTTTTCTCCTCTTTTGTCATTATTGGGGCTTTTGCTATATGAGTTCACATGAAGGGGTGAATAGTACTCCTTTTAGTAGAAGGGTTTACTTCAGGTAAATAGCAACAATTCCTCAATAGTTAGGTGATCAACACTTTCTTTCATATCCAATAGATGATTCGTTCAATTTTGTTTATCGCGATAAGGTTTCTCATAACCGACATTATTGCATAAACTATATTCTTTCTTGATTGAGAGCAATTCAATAATTTTGTCTCTTCAAACTTACCTATATTACTAAGATTGTGCAAGATTTAAAGATACATAATAACTAGCCATAAAAAGGGTTTCTACATCAAGGCCAGAAATTAGGGTTAGTGGAGGCTCCCTATAAAGAGGGGAAATCAAAAGACTAAATAGTTAGGTTTCAGCTTTCTAGCTAGGTTTGGAAGCTTGGGTGGTTTTACATAATCTTTCATTCCCAAACAACACTAATCTTTGATTTGAGGGATTGTTAAGATAATGACAGAAAGATTTTAGGCCATTAGCTAGTGTAGTGGGGGCACCATTTGTTTTACTTTGGCACTTGGTAGAGAAAAGTGATAAAGCAGATGTCAAAGACTTGCTTTTACACTAACAACATAAATACCAGCTCACTGCCCCTAAACATTCAAGGAGAAGGAATTCATTTCAAATAGATACAAGATCCGACCATCAAAGTCCCTACTTGTTCCGATTATGAGTGGCGTAATATAATTGCCCTAAAAGTTGCTAAAATTTACATACCATACCACAATGAGACAATCAGAACAATTCGGATGGCGAGGGTCGGAACTAAATTTTACCATTTTCGTATTTGAAATAAATATTCCATATATATATAATTAAGGAGCTAATTAATTACCTTGGTTTGGTTTCATGATCAAGTAATTCCCAGGTCAAAAAAGCTGACCCCTCAAAAAAGCTTTTGGTTGTGCATTAGTGTTTCATGAAGTGAAATTCTAATTTCAAACTACGAAAAGATTCACTTGCATTGCATGCTATAGCAGTAAAATAAAATAAAACAAGAATTGTGATAGTAGTTACTAGTGTCGGGAGAATGTCAACCCAATATGCTACAAAATGTCGGCGCATAATCAATCTTCCCTATGGAAATTATGGCAAGAATTGCAGATTTCCTTGACTGGTCATATGTGGAACAGTTCATTTAAACTCATGTTTTTGTTCCAACAGTTGAACATACATAGGATGAACAGTGAAAAGGCAGCGGGGGGGTTAATTTCTCTTATTTTGAAATCCAACGGAACAACTTCGTTCGTTTTCATTTTGAATAACTTTGTTACTCTCGAATATATATATTATTATATATCAGAAAAAAATAAAAATAAAAAATAGAGGCAGGGTCTAGGATCTTACTAAATCATTTAGTATATAATACAGATGAAAACAAGATTTTTTTATACCAATAAATTTCATATCGACTACTCACTTCAGGTGAACACCTAGAAAAGCCGAAAAATATAGTTCAAACAAGTAAGTAATTAATATGGATGAGTTGAAAGAGAGTTCATGCATTCTATTATTACGTGTATAAATGAAAATGTGATAAATTTAGTAAGAAATTATATATGGACTACGATCACTTCTCCAGTGCGCAACTTGATAAAAAAGAGAGTTCATGTTCATGTTCATGTTGATGTATTGTATATTATGTGTAAATATATTTATTTTTGGCAGATGCATGTGTAGCACATTTTGATATTGACATTATAGCTTTTCCACCCTAGCTAGTGGGTCAATAGAGCGAGCAATTGAAGTTCAAGTTCCTTACAAAGGTCAATCAGTGTGTGAAGAGAAAGAGATATTATAGAGCCCATTTGCTGCTAGCTAATTAGCTGAGTCATGGTTTTGGCTGCATCCACCATTTCAACAACTTACGATCTGTATTTCAATGATTTATAAAATAAATTTGTAGGTTTAATTGAGTTGGATGGTCAACTAAAATTGTTGACCCATTCTTAAAAAGTTGTGAATTTCCTTACAAAAAATTATATAAAATTAAAAATGTAATAGGTGTAAATGATTAAGCTTTAGTGTGTCAAGTGAGATGGGTTATCTGATCAACTAATTCCAATAATTTCTTTTAGTAAGTTCAGTTCCATATATTTTGAAAATATTATCAGACGATCTGATATGGGTTAGACTCAGATTATTGGTCGAGTCATGGCTAAAGTCAACTGAAACAAAGTTGATCTAAAAGTTTAATTAATGAATACTGGATGTATGCAATGACATACCTTAAGTATTAAAAAAAATTATTATACAAGCTAACCGATCACATAGTTTTTTTGCTATATCATCATACTTAATTACTTATTATTAACCCTTAAACAAATAGTCTCGCAGTTGTTTTTTTAAAAGTGGACTTACAGTTGTTGATTAAGCATGATTTGCTCATCAAGAACATACATTAAAGCATCATCATCTCTCTCTTTATAATAACCGAGAAAAACAAGAGTCAGACAAGACCAAGAACAGTAAAAGGAGATAAGCTCCATTATTTTAAAGCTAAACTTGAAGATTTGGTTTCCACATATTTGTCTTCTTGCAGCCCCGCTTAATTAATTATGATAATAATGATCACCTTTTCTGTTAAACTAGATTAAGGTACAATTAATACTTATTACTCGTGAAAGCATGTTTTGTATTAACGATTGGTTTAGTGGGCTATTAAGGAATTATAATCAAGTGCAATAACACTACAAGAAAATAGCCAATTTCCCAAAGTCGTCGGAAACCACTAGGAGATGGCCTATTACGTCTATGTTCTGTCCGATAGAGAGTCGGAACACGTTGGAAAATGTTGCCGAAAGACAAAAACGGTCGAGAAAATTTGCCTAAGGGCAACATCCGTAGGGAAGAGAAGGGTACATTCAGCCCGTGGGTCGTACATTTCCCGACCTATATCCTGCCGATATATGAATGGCCGCAGCTGTCTGGGAGGTTGTGCTGGCGCCCTCTGTAATCGACCTGACCGGTGCTAAAGCTGCCATGGGGAGCTGCATGAAGGTGGTATTAAAATGTGTGTTTAGCAGCTGCGTTTTGGTTTCTGATGAGATTCTTTAGAATACCATTAGGCAAACGTTAATTACGCAGTTTTAGTCACACATTCAGCTAGTTATGAAACCTTCCATTGCAGTTTCATAAGCTTACTACAGTATGTCGTACTTAGTTGTTCAGACTTCGACCAGAAATACAACTACGGGAGGCATTGTATGATATTCGTTGTCGACATATAGCAACCCTGCAGCCGATGCCAAAGGTGTTGGATTACGGGGTTGACTACTACGAAAACATAAATAAGGCACATGCTTGTAATCAGAATTATGCAGCGGAAGATGTGCACATACCTTAAACCCTTTACGTAGTCCCAAGGATCCTGCTGAGGGAGTTCGCGATCCACCGGACGGAACCCGTAGAAGTTCTTGTTAAGGAAGTCCTACGCGGTATTAGCTCCACAGCAAAGCCTCTTATCGATTCTTGGCAGGGACGGATCTCCGGAGTAATTTGCTCCAAGCAAATTGGCACACCTTTGGTGCTTGTATATGGTTCGGTCGAAACTAGTATTAGGAAGGAGGGTTTTCTCTCAAATCACCACTTATGAAGAATTGTGAATTCCCTTAAGAAAACCCTAACACCCCTTACTTATAGGAGGAGCAAAGTGGACAAAAGTCAACTTTGCCCCTATCATAAAGTTTCGGCCGGCCATGTATAAGGGCAATACTTGGGCCTCTCATGTCAATTGGGATTTAGGCAAGCCCAATTACCCTAATGTGACATTTACCCAATTTCTTAGGTAACATATACATATTAATAGGCTCCTAATTACGACGCCCAATCTCCATATGATAACAGCTCCCACTTGCCGGAATGGGATGGTGTCTGTTAATGTATTGTTGTCCAAATCACATCAACATTCCACTCTTCTGATCTTGCCCCTGCTTCCGAATAGTTCATACGAGGTTTGTCGTGCGACCGGAGGATACGACGGGCATCGTGCTACTCATCTGTTATGAGTGTTGTAGCGCTCGCGGAACGTTGATTCCCTATCTCAAATCAACCTGTTAAAAATATCAATCTGTATCGCGCTGTATCCTTGGTCAACTGTAAATTCTCCAATTGGCCAGTTTTCACATAGGAATACTTCTCTAGGGCACCCGCACAAGTATTCACAACCTTCAACTAATATCTGGTTGGTGGCCACCTAGTGAATACAAGAGTCAGTGAATTACAGGTGAACTTGACCATCCCCATTGCTCATACCCTTAGTCAAACCCAACAGGTTTCCAAAGACGTGGTAACTTGGCCTTTTTCTTCAGCACTGCGCTCATACGCCGGGAAGCAAAAATTGAGCCTAACATTAGGTATGAGTTCTGAGTCCATGAGGATACTTCGGGTGCCTCTTCTTAAGGCTCCCGAGATTAATCACACGCTCGAGGTGAGAAGTTTGTGCCCGTAAGAATTGCGAGGATTCTATCTAGCACAACCGTGCATGACCCCGTGGTCGAACGAGGCACACGTAGTATGAAGCACGCGTCGATAGCATACCTGAACATTGTCAGGTGTGGGATATGCTAATGATTCTACTGCAGACTTTCATCTGGCCCAGAATGTGGTTAATGACGAACAGAGTTCATCATCGGCGAAGTGCAAAACGAAGATCAAATCGTATTATTCTTAAACCAAATGATCGTTTTGCATAAACAAGTTTCCCAACTAGTTCTTAGCCAGTCTTGCTTCGGAAGAGGTCCACCTCTCCTACAAGACGACCGTACCCGTGTGACAAGACAAGGCCCGCATTCGACATAATTTATGCAGAGGATTGCGTCCTCCTACGACTTAGTTTATAGACTGTACAATCCGATGTAATCAAACATTATGACGTCGATAAATCATAAACTCAAATTGCAATTCTCTCGCTTATCAAAATGTAACTTCCAATTCATCAAAAATGTTATCACAGATACATGTCCACATTTAAACCCTACGCAATCCAAGCAGTTTCACATGCTTTTCAAATATCTCTCTACGTAATGGTTTAGTTAGTGGATCCGCCACTATATCATCAGTGGGCGAGTATTATAAAGTGATTATATTATCTTCTACCATAGATTTAACATAATTATATTTCACATCAATGTGTTTAGTCCTACTATGGTACTTCAGATTCTTTACTTCCGCAATCGCTGCCTGACTGTCAGAGAACACCTTCACAGGTTTACTCCCAACATCGCCATCAAGCAGCGCAGTAAGAAGCCTTTTCAGGCAAACTGCTTCATGTGCATTTTTGGAGAGAACAAGGAATTCTGATTCCATCGTAGACAGCGCGACACAGGATTTCTTCTTGCTCATCCATGAAATGACGGCATCAGCAAGGAGAAACACTCCTCTTGTGGTGGACTTACGATCATCTGGATCGCCACCATGGTCGGCGTCACTGAATCCGGTCAATTCTAACTTCATGCCCTCATAGCACAGTACGTAGTCGGAAGTACCTTTCAGATATCGTATGATCCACTTTACAGCTTCTAAATGTTGATAGCCAGGGTCTGATTGGAATCTTGCTACTAGGCCCACAACGTAACAGATGTCTGGCCGAGTGCAAAGAATGGCGTACATAAGACTCCCAACCATGGTTAAATACTCTGCACTCCTCATCTGTTCATGCTCTTGCTGGTTCTTCGAGCCGTCGCGCTTTGACAACGCGCACCTGAGTACTACCGGCGTTTCCACGGGTTTGGCATCCTGTAATCTAAACCTTTTGAATAGTTTGTTGATGTAGGCTTCTTGAGATAGACATAACCTCCGGATGGCACAATCTCTAGCAATTTTAATGCCCAAGATGTACGTAGCCTCTCCCATGTCTTTCATCTCAAATACAGATGCCAACCAGGACTTTGATTCATGCATAAAACTCACATCGTTCGCGGCAATGAGTATGTCATCTACGTACAAAGTCAAGATGACGTACTTAGACCCGGATGTCTTTATATACACGCATAGATCTTCGTGAAGATTCACTAATCCGTTCCCAACGATTTCCTCGTGGAACCCGCGGTACCATTGCCGAGACGATTGTTTAAGACCGTAAATGGATATTTGGAGTTTACAAAGTTTACGTTCATTACCAAGAGTAATGAAATCCTCCGGTTGCTCCATATATATCTCTTCCTCCAGGTTTCCGTAGAGGAATGCGGTCTTAACATCCATTCGGTGCAGCTCTAAATCGAGGCTTGTGACCAGGGCTAGGATTTCTCTGACTGTGGTGTATCTCACAGTCGGTGAGTAAGTCTCATCAAATTACACTCCGTGAAGTTGGGTGTATCCTTTGGCAACAAGTCGAGTTTTGTATCGCTCAACATTTCTATCAGTAGCAAGTTTCAGTTTCAGAACCCCTTCACCCCTATGTCCCTGCGGTTAGCAGGTAAATCAACTAAAGACCACACATAATTGGCTTTCATTGAGGCGATCTCTTCCTCCATTGCTTTCCTCCATTCCTTCGCTTGAGGTCCTTTCAACGCTTGTTGAACCGTCACTGGTTCGTCAACAGAAGTTAGGGTGAATATTTCACCATTCTCGATTGGATACTTCTTAGGAGAAGTTTGATGCCTTTGACTTCGTCTAGGCTCGTTTATCCCATCTTGAATCTGAACATTGCTCCTACTCGGAATAATGCTTTCTATCGGAGCATCACTCCCACTGGGAACAAGGGCAATGCTGGAACCTTGGCCTATAACTTTTCTTGGACGACCTCTCGGTCTCAGAACCAAGTTGGTTAACCCACGACCTCGAGCGTGTGATTGATCCCGGGAGCCTTATGAAGAGGCACCCGAAGTATCCTCATGGACTCAGAACTCATACCTAAGTTCAGGCTCAATGCTCGCTTCCCGGCGTACGAGCGTAGTGCTGAACAAAAAGGCCCAGTGACCACGTCTTGGAAACCGGTTGGGTTTGACTAAGGGTATGAGCGATGGGGATGGTCAGTTCACCTATAATTCACTGATTCTTGTATTCACTAGGTGACCACCAGCCGGATATTATTTGAAGGTTGTGAATACTTGTACGGATGCCTTGGAGAAGTGTTCCTATGTGGAAACTAGGCAAATGGAGAATTATCAGTTGACCTAGGATACAGCGCGGTACAATATATATATATATATATATATATATATATATATATATATGTTGTTTATAACAGGTTGATTAAAGAAAAGGGAATCAACGTTCCGCGGGCGCTACAATACTCCTAGCAGATGAGTAGCACGATGCCCGTCGTATCCTCCGGTCGCACGGCAAACCTCGTATGAACTATTCAGAAGCATGGAGCAGATCAAATGGGAGAAATGTTGATGCGGATTTGGACAACAATACATTAGTAGGAACCCTCCCATTCCGGTGAGTGGGAGCTGTAAGCATATGGTGATGGGCATAATTGGGGCAGACCCAAATCCCATTTGACATGGGAGGCCCAAAATTGGGCCTCCCCAAATACATAGGCCGGCCGAATATTATGGTTGGGGTAAAGTGGACTTTTGTCCACTTTACTCCTCCTATAAACAAGAGGTGTTAGGGAAATTTTAGGGTTAATCATAATTCCCTCACAAGAGATTTTTAGAGAGAAAAATCCTCCTCCCATACACAAGGTTCAGCCGAACCACATAAGTCACCTAGGGTGTGCCAAATTGCTTTCTGAGCAAACTCTCCAGAGATCTGTCCCCGTGCCGAGAATCGATTAGAGGCTTTGCTGTGGAGCTGTACCACGTAGGGCTTCTCTAAAAAGAATCTCTACGGGTCCCGTCCGGAGGATCGCGAACTCCCTCGAGCAAGGATCTTGGACTACGGTTACTCTTGAGGTATGTGTAAACTTTCCGCTGCGTAATTGATATTACTAGCACATACCATGTTTAAGTTTCCGTAGTGATTACTCTCCGTAATCTAATAGCTTCATACTGCGCGTGCCATGTTCGACCACGCGGTTAGGCTCGGTTGTGCTAGATAGAATCCACGAGATTCAGATGGGCACAAACTTCTTCATCTTGAGCGTCTGATCCCGGATGCTATATGAAGAAGCATCCAAAGTATCCTCACAGGCTCAGAACTCATACCTAAGGTTAGGCTCAATTTTTGCTTCCCGGCGTACGAGCTTAGTGCTGAACAAAAAGGTCAAGTGACCACGTCTTTGGAAACCGGTTGAGTTAGACTAAGGGTATGAGCGATGGGGATGGTCAAGTACACCTGTAATTCTCCGACTCTTGTATTCATTAGGTGGCCACTAGCCTGACATTAGTTAAAAGGTTGTGAATACTTGTGCGGATGCCCTGAAGGAGTATTCCTATGTAGAAACTGGGCAATTGGAGAATGACAGTTGACCTAGGATACATCGCGGCACTTTACTTTCACATGTTGATTATACATGGTGAATCAACGTTCCGCTGGCGCTACAACACTACTAACAGATGAGTAGCACGATGACCGTCGTGTCCGCCGGTCCCACTCGTATGAACTATTCGGAGCAGGGATTGGATCGAGGAACAAATGCTAATGTGTTGGAGGACAACATATTAATTGGCACCCTCCCATTCCGGCGAGTGGGAGCTGTAAGCATTTGGACAATGGGCCGCCGTAATTGGGAGCCCATTAATTAAGGTCATGTACCTAAGAAATTAGGTAATGTCATATTAGGGATTTTTGGCTAGGCCTAAAATCCCAATTGACATGGGAGACTCAAAATTGAGCCTCCCTAATAGTATGGTTGGCCGAATTATCTAGGAGGGGTAAAGTTGACATTTTTTCCATTTTACTCCTCTTATAAATAGGGAGTCCCAAGAGGGTTTTTTTAGAAGGCTAATTCTCTCTTCCTAAGTGGTGAGATTAAAAGAAAACCCTCCTCCCTATTCTAGCAAGAGTTTGGCCGAACCACATACCACACAAGGATGTGCCAAATTATGTCAAGCAATTTACTCCAGGATATCCATCCCGCGTATGGCTTCTCTAGCAGGAACCTCTACAGGGAACCTTCCGGCGGATCAAGAACTTCCCTCAACGGTCTTGGGCTATAGGAAACATTATAGGTATGTGCACCTTATTCCGCTGCGTATTAGTTACCTGGCACGTATCTAAGGTTTTGTTTCCGTAGTATTAATTCCATAAATCCTACAGAAACGTGTGTATTCTCCGTATGGATCGGTGTTGACGCGTGTGTTCAACCACTTCCAAGTCCCTTCTTTGACAGACAGAGATGCGTACATATTGCTCAGTACGATGGAAAGGGTCTGCGGCTAATGGGAATAGAGGTGGATCCAACCACCAAGAAACTAGTGTGGGTGAAGGGGGAAAGATGCCGAAGAAGCCAATATCGGGTTCGCCCTCTACGGTTGTGTCGAACAAGCTTCAGACCATGTGCAAGACTTTG
Organism: Clarkia xantiana subsp. parviflora; assembly: GCA_036873135.1. Taxonomy (NCBI): domain Eukaryota; kingdom Viridiplantae; phylum Streptophyta; class Magnoliopsida; order Myrtales; family Onagraceae; genus Clarkia; species Clarkia xantiana. The sequence goes on along the minus strand of JAPTYO010000012.1, from coordinate 7,305,900 downwards.
AACATGATGGACAAACGTTTGTGTGCATTGGAGAGAGCGGTCAAGGCGATTAAAATGAAAACATATCAACTGTCTCAGGCTTCTACAGGCGTTCCGCATGAACAGCCCGGTGGCGATGTTTGATGAAGAGGACGCTGATGATGTTGACGAAGATAACGCTGACGATGCTTGAATGGAGATACATTTTTTTTCAAAAAAAGAACAATGTTTGTTTTTGTGAAGACTTTTATTTATGCTTGAGTTTTGTTTATTCTGTTAACATAGTCCTGAATGTTGCGTTGTTATTGGCCTTAAGTTTTCATTTTTGCAGGGTTAAACAAGACGCTTATCGATTTTAGTCAACGATCAAATGTAAGTTTACATAGCGTTGGAACATTGTCGTCAGCTTTGTACTTGCGCGCACGGAAATAACAGAAGGGACCAATCGACCAGCACGTGCAAAGTTACTTCATACAGCCAGTTTAAACACACACAAAATAAAAAACGGAATTACTTCAACATCCACACGCCATATATTCGATTTTGCTTATTTCAAATAAGTTAATAGATGTTTCAGAATATTCATTGAATTTGTCAACATGCTTACGGTGTTTGAATCAAATGCACTGTTTGCAGCCCGAAAATAATCGGTATGTTAACATGCCCGTAAGCAAATCGTTTTGACACGTCTGGGGCAAAATTCGGTTGGATATCGGTAAGGGATTCACCGGCCGGACAGGGTGCGTCAGGTACCGGTGGGTATTTTTCATTTCTTACCCACCGCTTGCTTACCGCAAATCGGTCGGCAAATTCGTTCAGTAAAAGGTCAGGAGCAATTTTTTTGTCAAATCAGACGTAATCCGATGGGAAAACGGCAGTAGATTCCTGACTAACAGGTCAGTCAGCATATTTGCGATAGGTAAACCAGATTTTTCTTGTAGTGTAATTACGAGTCAGATTGTAGATTATGGTCAGCGTGGTAGTGTATCTCTAGCTAGGCTAAGTATACTTAATTTTCCAGAAGATCAGGCGTCACGTAAGGAAGTTAATTAAGTTCTTTTTTTATGAACATAATGTTTTTTTTTTTTATTATGTGAAAGTTTGTTTTCTGTTCCAAATATGTAATTTTTAATCCAAATATAATGTGGTGTAATAATTCAACGTTTCATTTTAATCAAATATCACTGATTAATTTCTGGGAATAAAAAAATATTCCTGACCTACACTTAATTTTGTATGGATTGACTCGATGTAGGTTGTAATTATTTTAAGAATTTGCACCTAAAACCAATGTTTTGAAAATTGGATATCGAACCGATTAGGTCGCCGATTTCTGATCTTACCGAGTTTATGCTGAATTGATCGATAGCCCACAACAAAACAGCACATGATTTTGTGAATTTAGGGCTTCATGGTTTTCTTTGCCAAATAACAATCGAACTGGTGCCAATTATCTAAAAACTGGACAAACATGTAATATGGTATGGTGGTTTAGCGTCTCATTCCATAAGCAAATATCAGGGGTTCAAACCCCGCTACTGACCATGAAAAATACTCATGGCCAACACCTTACACCTACAGGCTGACCCTGGTACGAGTGGAGCCTAGTTTAGGCTTGGAGCAAGTATGCTACGGGTTCGTCGCTGGTTCACTCATTAGATTCGGTTCATTGTGTAAAATATATAATATTTTTGCAAAAAAATAGTTTTTGGTATTATTTTATAAAATATACAATATGTTTATAAAATGATAACAATTGGTACTTCAATTTTTTGCCCAAAATTATCATTAAATATTTTTAAAATTTTCTAACTTAAGCGACTAATTTCCGAAATGTCGAAATTAAACTTAGTAGTAATACCTTATACAGACGATTGGGATCTAATTGGATTCACTTGGTACCATGGAATAACGACTTAAATTAGGAATGAATTGGCCCACACTCCACAGACGATTGGGATCTAATTGGATTCACTTGTATTATTATTGCTTAGTTATGAATTATGATTTATAAAAATTATACGAATAGTTTTGTAAATTTCAAATGAATTTAATGAACTTTCTAGATATTGACGACTAAAATTTAATTAATTAATTTATTTATTTATTATGTATATAAAGATGATTTATTTAGGGCCCTGGAGCCCAAAGCCTTCATTGCGTGACTTGCGAATAAGCTTTATTTCGGGCCTGGAGCCCAACACTTCATTTGAATAACCCCACACGCCTATAAAGAAAATAGTATAGTTCGAGAAACATTTATAATATTCTCCCTTAAATATATAAATTAAAAGATCCATCCACGTTAAGGCCAAGAACACATACATGATAAACTCTTAGTTCTTTTGCTTGTGTTTTCCTTACTAAAATTTATACATAAAATTTGGCCAATTTTATGTTTTTTTTTTTTTGGTATATATATATAAACAAAAACACCACCTATTTTGGCATAAATAAACTCCTAAAGTCACAAGTTTCTCAAGTACATTTTTGGCAAGGAAACTCATATATATCAAAGAAAAAAGAGAGACCAACCCTATACCATAACCAAAACTAAATAAAAGAAATAAATAATTAATGACCCTATAACTGAAATACAAAATCTAAACATCACAAATTGATTCATTTCTTCCACACACAAAAATTGATTCATTCCACTGAGCCAACTCGCTTGACTCGGACCCAACTCACCCTCCATTTCCCCTTTTTATCAGCATCAATTGCTTTTTCATCACCTTGATCAGAAGAAGCCTTCAAGGTAGCAAATCTAATAATCTTTTCTTCTTCTTCTTCTGTGGTTCCCCCAAGTTGCTGTCAAGCTGACAAACAAAGCCCTAATTGCCTCATCATCTTATCCAAAACCACTTCCTTTTCTGCACAAATTTGGCTCCAAAATTAACTCTTCTTTCATTCTCATGAAGAAGAATTTATACAGTGATTTTCGCTCGGTTCAGCGACCTTAGAAATACTTCCCCGATGACTTCCAGATTCGCCCCTCGAGAGATATCACCATAACAGTAACATCATCATGGTACTTTCTCCGATCGCCTTGCGGGATATCTAATAATTCATTCAAATCCATCCCTGCACCCAAAAAAAAAAAGTTATTTATTTGTATGATTGAAGCCTTACTGAATCTGTTGTCCTCAGAAACGAAGCAGTACCTGCTTTTTTGGCGGCACGGGAAAGAAGTTCCTCGATTAAATGCTGAGCTGGATCGCCGTCTGGGAATTTCTCCATGAAGCTCTCAATATGAGCGACGACTTCCTCGTTGCTGAAATACTGGTACAACCCGTCAGAAGAGAGGACCAAAAATTGGTCTCTCGGGCAAAGCTCGTGATGGCAAAGCGAAGGACAACTTGATATGTACGGAGCATTACCGATGTAGTCGTTTCGGAACATCTCAAGTACGGCATCGTTTAACTTGGGCTGCAAGATATGAAAAAATCGCTATTGAATCATCTCTAAAAACATAGTTCATGCCTTTATGGTATTCACATAACCTATTGCCGGCCAGGCTTGTTGTAGCTTATGTGCTGGTTGGTAGCTGAACACTCCCTTTTTGCGACATTTTGGTATCTAAACTAATACATTAGTGCAATTTGCTAGCTCCACACCTTTTCCAGTTATGTCCTGGATGAAAAGTCAACGGTGACGCACATATGTCATCCGACTAATGCGCCATATATGCATTATCCGCCCCGGGTTAACATAAGAATGGACGGAACTAGTAATTTGTGTTGAAGTATAAAGGTTAAACCATGTCTTCACCTATCACTTTAAGGTTTTAGACTTTTAGTACAGTTGGTCAAGTAGTTAGTCTGAAATTTCTCATGATATTGGAGCGCGCAGGTAGTTTGTCTACCAACCAGCTCATCCACCATAAATTCAGCTAGCAAATCGGTATTTAACAGTAGAATCTGCTTAATGGACGTAACTGTGTCACTATCATGTCATATCGGTCCTAAGTAATGTGAGCTACTATACTAGCATGCAGTATATCCATGGAAGCTTGCAATGCAAATGTAAGATAGAAGCTCCATTATTTATCACCTGCTTAAGGAATCCTGCTCCAAATGCCCGGGTGACTTTAAGACGACCCTTGACTCTGTCGTTGACAATGCATTGGTTGTCATCGGGATGCTCGTTCTTTATTCTGATAACTTCCTGCACAAGAAAGCTTGCTTCATAAGAAATCGCATTCTTGATCAAATAAAGTTGCAGAATACACTAAAGAAAAATATATGAAGAATAAAGAACAGAAGCTTCCAATTTAAGTTAAGTTCGCTTACAAGCCACAAGTTAAGTTCAGCTACCAATTTGGTATTTCAAAAGATCTATCTAATCAAATAATCACGAAATCTGAATACCATTAATCACCCTAAGCTTACTTCATCAATGCTGGTGCTATGATCAGTTGAGAGCTGCAGAGAGCTCAACCTCATTGGTGGTGGTGTTGGGACTTTGTTATTCGACGATGATTCCCCGACAACAATGTCTTCTCCATCAAACCGGGCAACGATAGCTCGACTATCACCCAAATTCATAACATAGACATCCTCATCCCTCATAAGCACCACCAACAGACAAGACCCCATTAGCGCCAATTCAGGATTCATATCGAGCACCTTATCCGTTATGTCCAAATACGCATTCTCGACCGATTCAAGAGCCTTTGACATTGCCACGAGGACCAATTGATGATCTGCAGGACCCTCCTTTCGCTTCATTCCTGTTTTTGTACTTCTCTCTTCTTCTAGAGGAGCTGTGTCATCTTCCTTTGCAGATTCTTTCTCCTTCAGACCAAACCGCCAAGGAAACAGCTTCCTAGGTTGCCCTGACAAGCCCTGTTTCAATTTCGACAAAAGGAGCCACCTCTTACTCTCTGATGAACCTGCTGCGATTGCTTCATCGACTGAAAATGCGAATCGCTGAGGACCCGAGAGGTCTAATAATCCATCTTCAGGATCGGCGAGGAATTCCCACAGCCTGCGTCTATGCGGCTGAATCTCCATTACCTCGGATTGGAATGTGACAGCTCTCTTTGCTTGGTCGGGATTTTCTTCTGTCGGGACAGCAACCTTAGTTTCTGCTAAGTTTGTTTCGTTTGGTGTAATGTTGGATCCTTCTTCTTCTCCTTCCCAGAACAAGCCCCGGAGCTCGTTATGAACGGCTCGGTACAGATGATCCATTAAGAACTCCGGAGCGTCAGGGCCGTTGAAGCCGTCATAAATCCCGACAAACAGCCAGCCTTGTTCCTCCGACACGACCACTTGGACCCGGTCCTCACCTGCCTTACCTAACGCCCACTGCAAATCGTCTCCGTCACATGCAACCGCCGTCGCCGTGGGTTCATCGTCCTCTGTGACGGCCTCCTTCTTGAAGTTCAACACAGGGACAACCCACTGCCGCTTCTTCTCCGAGAAGTTTTTGTAAATCGCGTTCCGAATTCCCGACATGCTCTTTTTTCGCCTCTTCTTGGCGTAAGGACCGCCGAGGGGAGCTGAGAAAGGGACCCGGCCGGCAGCGTCGGGGCCAGAGTTTGGGTCCAGCGGCCCGGAGAGGAAGCGGCGTTCAATTGGACCGGATAGGAAGAAGCCGGAGCCCGAATCTCCTGCCGCACCGCCGCCTCGGGGGGCGGGCTGGAGCGGCAGAGCAGAAAATAACGACGTGCTCTCAAAGCCATTCAACGTAGCAACGCCTCCAGTGCCGCCGCCGATGCAACTATCCGAAGCGTAATCGACGATGCTGTCGAGCGGGAGGACAGTGCGAGGAGTGGCGGTGTTTGCGCTAACAGAGGCGCCGGAAATGGCTTTGAAGCCGGTCTCGAAGACGGGCCGGGTCCTGGAGACCGGATCTTCGAACCGGAGCGAGTGAGTCGGAGAAACGAACCGATCGCTCGCGGTCGGAGAGAGGAAGCGAGCTGAGGATCGGACATAGCAGAAGGAGTGGCCTAGGGTTTCGTCCAACTGGTCGGAGGCGGCGAAGACATGGTCCGGCGCTGTCGAATCGCGGTGGTCGGTGCTCCGGTCTGCAGCCTTGAAGCAGGAGAAGCCAATTCCCATCACATTTGACTGTAGCCGCTGCTGCCCGCCGCTAAATTCCAAACTTCAGCAGAAACTCTCCGGCAAGTTTGAACAAAATTGCTCTTCTTGAAGAGAGAGAGAGAGAGAAGCAGAGAAGAGGAGAGAGAGAGAGGGAAAAAAATAAGTAAACGGAGAAAGTGACTGAACACATAGCAGCAGAGGATGAAGTGTCTGTTTTTGTTTCTTTTTTTCGGAGAAATCTTCACATACATGCAAATGTTTGATTCTATGACTTTTTGTATAATTTTTTTATTCTTATATAATTATCAATTATGTAGCTGCATGTCAATCATGACATGTAGTAATTATGTTATACGATTAATACTTTTTTTTACCGTTTGATCACTTTGGATTTTAGTATAACATACTTTTTTTCTATTTTTTTATAGATACGTTTGTTATTTGTATACTTTTGATTCAACTATTAAAATTTTATTTATATTTTTTTATTAAGTGTCATGTGCAAATCACGTGATTCATCATAACCCCTAAATCTTATATTCAATTTAGTTCTTTAATACATTTTTAACTTTATTGTTTTCAATCTAATCCTGAAATTTCGAAATCAACATTTAGACTCGTAAGACCTAGCATTTGGCTAGGTCACATGACTTGCACATGCCACTTATATGAATGAAATTTTAACGATTGGATCCAAAGTATACAAGTTACAAAAGTATAGTACCAAAAATAGAGAAAAACAAAACATATTGTAACAAAAATCAAAAGTTGTCAAATATGTGATATCAAAAGACCTATTAACCATACATTATATATACTATATTCACTGTTTGTTTGATTAAATCCAAAAATACACAATTTTGAAATTATTTAAATGCTTTTAATCTATATAATATAATAATAATATACATTTGAGAGAATAATCATATATATTTATTTAAAATATATATATAATTCCAATTTCTTATTAGTAGTCAAAGCTTTGCATTTTTGAGGTTATTAAAAACAATTAAAATAGTTTATTATTTTATTAGTTTATTGAAAACTCATTAAAAATGAAGCGTTTAACATACATTATATATAGGTTATATATACATGGTGAATTAGTTAGAAATGTAGGTTATATATATATGACTTATGAGTGACTATATTTTATCTATAAAAGAACATCCATTTTTTGTTAGATAAAATATACATTATTTTTTCTAACTAAACCTCTTTATAATGCAAATTTTTATGGAGTTAAAGAAATAGTTTCGTTTAGACCATCTCCAATAACCTCAACTGCACCAATACACATCATCATCTATTTCGTCCCTCGTTAAAGTTTAAACTCGATAACATGTACCAATGGTGTGGTGGTTCAGCGACTCATTCATTAACCAGATATTAGAGATTCAATCCCCGCTAGTAACCATGAGAATGGAAAATTGTTCATGATCAGCACTTTACCCCTTACGGACTGACCCGATGCGAGTGGGGATTAGTTTATGTGTGGAGCAAACATGATACGTGTGCTGCTCTCCTAATAAGAGCTCTTCTAAGACCACCCCTCGGGAAAAAAAAAAAAATTTAAACTCGGTCCGTTTACCCAAAAAAAAAACTCACTCTTCAATTGTCCACCTCAATGCATTATTGGAGAAAAAAATTTATTAATGCACTATGTATTTTCAATAGAAATAAATAGATTTTTTTTTTTTTAAATCATGAAGTCAACATCCATCGATTTTTTATTGGTTCTTTTTCAACATTATTAGTTGACGTTTACACATAGGCAAGACAAGTCGGTGGCACTTTTTGTGATGGATTCCCAAAATGGGGTTCTATTTAAGTAAAATAACGAACAAGTACAGAGTGTTGTATTTTGCAAAGAATAACTAGTAAGGTCAAGGTGGGAAACTAATTTTTCATTTAAGGAGGTGTTCTTCCGTTTAAATTTTTGTTATATTTATTTATAAAATCCAAACTCAATCCTTAGCGGAGATTGAACATCTAACCTCTGATTAGAAAATGAGACGTTAAACCACCACACCATATTAAACGGATGTATTTAAACAATGTTAAGCTCCAACAAAATAAACTTTATGATATCTAGAGAAATAAATGTTAAGGAATATTCTTACAAGTTGACTAGAATATGAGTTAACCTAAGAATCCCTCCCTCTTTATTCTTCCTAAGTTCCCTTTGTGATTTGAATTTCAAATGTCATATTCCTTCCTAACTGGGGAAACTAGATCCTCTCTAATCTAAACAGAAAAGAAAAGGATCCAATCCAATGGCTTAAAATGAATTAATTGAAAAATTATAGGGGCAGTTCCACGATTGATTGAGGCAGGGAATCCCAATACCAAACAAGGGCCTTTTGACCTCGTTAGCTCCAACTTTGCACTGTGGTCGTTCGATGTCTCCTTGCCCAGATTGAACGGCCCAGATTCAGAGCGCTATATTTTAGTCTAAAGGGGCACGAATTCCTCATCCATTTTCGTTTGTCGTCATCTTTTTTATATAAATTCAAATTTTAAATATTAATAATAAATTAGTTGATTCTCTCTAATTATTGGGTTGATTAAATTAACAAATCTTCTTGGTTTTGGGAGATGCAAAACACGGGAGAAGCTTTCCCATTGCATAGTAAAAAATTGATAAGATGTCCTAGTGTAAATAATTAATCCGATCAATATCTATTTATATAACATAAAATGAGGAAATAATAAAACTTATGTAAATTTAAATAACCAAGTGAAAAAAAATATATCTAGAAAGAATATTGGAGAAGAAGGATTTTGCATATGAACTTGTGAAGGCATGACTTTTTTTTTTGTTAATAAAAACGACAATGAGATTGTCAAGTCTGCAAGTCAAAGAGATTGTTGGTAGCGCCAATTCATGACAATAAACGACAATCCATTGTCTTGTTACGTCATGTGTAACTATAAACAAATATAAATATACTTTTATTTACGGTTAAAATATTAATTAATGTGACTTTTTTTTTGGTGAAAAATTAGTATGACTGATTTGTAAATATAGAATAATTTATATTTGAATTGAGTCATTTAATAAATAAAGTATTGGTCGGAAATATATTTTTATTTTCATAATTCAATGGAGTTTAAACTCAACACATGTATTTGAGTTTTAAAAAAAATGACATACTTCAGTAAATAAAAAGGACTTTATGTATATATATATTCTTGCTAAATAAAAGGAATGGGCTAGTAGTGGCGACCCTAGTCCCATTATGCTACGTAATGTCCGGATTTTCGTGTTCAGTTTGCGAGCATATTATAATTATGAATAACCAGCGCATGCACTAACCCGTCAACGTAGCACCACCAACAGTCTAGCATAGTCGAAAAATGACTACATATATGTAAACCCCCTTATTATGTTTTCATAAGAGCACGTAAGTATCAAATATTCAAACGCAGCTCTTTTTTAGCTCATGTTTAAGATATGCACATTGTTCATTTTAAGCTAATAGCCTAAAACGAATTGGTATATATACTAAATTTTGTGACAAACCGGTACCCGAGTTAACCTGGGTGTTAAATCGTTATAATTCTGGTTAAAACTCACGGAATCGTTTACGTGCGGAGCATGCGACCATTTTTGGCGCTAGAGACAAAAAACACATGAAAAGACCAAAATACTCTTACTGCATAATGAAGAATAGATGAACTAAAAAATTCTTTTGAATTATGGAAAGGAAGGAGGCCTTCTTACAAACACCTTCGAGTGTGGGGGTGCCTTGCTAAGGTAATGATACCTCTACCGAAAAAGGTGAAAATCGTTCTGGAAATGTTGATTGCATTTTTATAGGATATGCTCAGAACAGTAATGCTTATCGGTTTCTTGTATACGAATCAAAAATATCATATGTACACAAAGATACGATAATTGAATTAAGAAACAGGTATTTCTTTGAATATAATTTTCCGGCTAAGTCAAAAGAGGAAGCGAGCTCCTCGAGGCAAGCATATGAGACTATAGATGAAAATAGTCAAGACCAAGAACATGACAATGTTGAAGTTGAGAAAGAAGTCGAAACTGAGGTCGAGCCCAAGAGAAGTAAAAGGGAAGGGTTAATAACTAAAAAACTGTCCAAGGTTTACCCTATGTTAAAATTAGGTGTCTGAAGTTTAAAATGTTAAAATGGACTGTCCCAAGTTTCATTTTTGTTGAAATTTGGTGTCTTTGTGCGTCTTTTCATCTTCATTCCATCATTTTCATCAACCCACCAACCCACTCATAATCAATCACTCTTTACTTTTCACAAAATCGTCAAATTTCACCTAAAAATTGAACATTAAAAAAAAAAGTTTCTAGAAGAGTGGTGTAGAGCCATTTTCCAAGGACAATAGAGCGAGATTTACTTGCCCGGATGTGACCAACTTTTTAGGTGACGGTCCCGGCAAGATGACAAGAAGGGAGTGTGTATGAGAGCTCGAATTTGACAGAAGGTTTCGTCGGAATTGACTTCTCTAAAGTAATCACACCGAGACACCAAATATCAACAAAAATGAAACTTGGGACAGTCCATTTTAACATTTCAAACTTCAGACACCTAATTTTAACATAGGGTAAACCTTGGACAGTTTTTTAATTATTAGGGAAATGATTGAAAATCAAATATGCTGACCTATATCCCATAGGATTCTGACCTATATGCTTGAAGCCGAACCTCAGACTTACCAGGAAGCTGTGAACTCTTCCGAGGGATCTCTATGGAAAAAGGCAATCAATAGTTAAATTGAATCCATCTTGCAAAATCATACTTGGGAGCTAGTGGATCTTCCACCCGGAAGCAAGCCGCTAGGCTACAAATGGATTTTTAAACGAAAGATGAAAACATGTGGTTCAATAGATAAATATAAAGGCCGACTTGTGATCAAAGTGTTAGAATATGGTGATTGGGCGCCGTAAACGTAAGCTCATTAATATGTATATGTTACCTAAGTCAATTTGGTAAATGTCACATTAGGGAAATTGGGCTTGACCCAAATCCCAATTTATATGAGAGGCCCAAAATTTGGTCTCCCTTATACACTAGGCCGGCCGAATTATGGGAGTGGGCAAAGTGGACTTTTGTCCACTTTGATCCTCCTATAAATAGGGAGTGTTAGGGATTTTATTAGAGTAATTCACAATTCCTCATTTGTGGTGATTTGGGAGAAAAACCCTCTTCCCTGTAGACACATATTCGGCCAAACCTATACCTACACCAAAGGGTGTGCCAACTTGCTTTGAGCAAAAACTCCGGAGATCTGTCCCTGCCAAGAATCGATCAGAGGCTTTGCTGTGGAGACTATACCGCGTAGGGCTTCCTTAACAAGAACCTCTATGTGTTCCGTCCGGTGGATCGAGAACTCCCTCAGCAAGATCTTGGGACTACAAAAAGCGATTAAGGTATGTGAGCATCTTCTGCTGCGTAATAGCGATTACTAGCATGTACCATGTTTATGTTTCCATAGTATTTAGCCCCGTAATCCAACAATGGTATCAGAGCTTGTGTTAGGAGTTCATGATTATGATAAATTGATGTTCTTGATTTTATACATGTTCGCCGAAATTTTGAGTAGTGAAAATTTAAAATTTCCGATTTTTATAATTGTTAGTGCCGAAATTTTTCATGATGTTCTTAGTAAAATTTGATGTTCATGAAATTAAGAAAAATGTGACTTTTATCAAAATCAAACATTGGATTGTAGATCTTAGTAAAATTTGATCTTGAAATTTGACCACTCGTTTCCAATTTGTGTTTCGGCAGAACCCTAAGGAAATTGATAGATAATATTTTTAATTTCTTAGGCCCCAAGTTTGAATAATTCGGCCGAAATATACACATATAATATTGTTTACCATATTTTAATTTTTATTAAAGGTGACAATATATCTATAATTGGAAATATATGGATAGGTTCACATTAATATATAGAAATATATATAACTATCAATATATCTAGCTAATTTATAGGGATAAATATATTATTGATAGATTTAGTTACCTAAAAGATTAAGAAAATATATTGTCAGTGTTGGGTTATGATTAAAAGGATAGGATAGTATAAAGTCGAGTACGTTTGAAGGCGAGACTAAAGAAAAATAAGTCGTCGACCATTCCTGTTCAAAACGACAAGGCAAAGACAAATGGTCGACGACTATATATGAAGAAATCGACTTTCGAAGAACGACTAACAAAAGAAGGTGACTAAATCACTCAAGGCTCTCCTATTAAGGTATGAGTCAAGTCGATAGCCAAAATACCACTGAAGAAACCCTCCTCTTGAGGAAAGGGACATGTGGCGACCTGCTCTAGCCGTCATGAAGAAACCCTCCTCTTAAGGAAAGAGACATGTGGCGACCTGCTTTCAGCCGCCAAAGGGAAACCTTTCCGCTAAGGAAAGATGAGGTGGCGACCTACTTGTCACCTGCTTAAACCGACTCTGGACTGAAACCCTCCAAAGAGGGTAGCCGCCATTTGAAGTCGGTAATCTCTTCCTATAAATAGGGGAACATTATATGTATTTTACAATCTTGATTCTCATAATTTACAATACTCTTTCTAAATCCATTACTGACTTAAGATTCGGAGTGGAATCAGAGGCCATCCCCACCCCCTTTTCAGGTCCTCGCCTAGCACAAAGCTCCTAAAGGAAACTAAGTACCCGTGAGGTCGAGAAAGATACCTAAAAGAGTTAACTCCCGGCGAGACCTCGAAGTCCACTGCTAGAAGTTCCAGGCCACGTCATCATGATCCCAACATTTGGCACCGTTTGTGGGAGCTTGATCAAAAAGTCATGGTCTCCGAGAAGAACAAGATTCCAAACTCCGTGGTAGAGGAGGTGAGAAGATCTCAAGTGAATCCCACCACTTCAAAATCAACACCGGAGGAAGATCCGCCTATGCCCCAGGCTAATGGCACTGGCGGTGAAGAGAATCCTAGTCACTCCAAGTCATTACCAAATCCAGAAGAGGCGAGAACAGTCCCCCCGGCTGTCCCTCAGGAGGTAATGGCGGCTTTCATAGCCTTTTGGAACCAAGCCCAGGCAGGAACTGTTCCTGACAAGAAGGAACCAACCCGAAAAGTCTCCCAAAAGGAAGAAGTAGCCTCCAGTGTGAAGATTGCGGAGGAGAATCTCTTAGAAAAAGATATCCCGAAGGCTCCCAAAATCGAGACGACGAGCAAAGGTCCTGTCCTATTCACTTTAGGACAGGTAGAAGAACTGTTGGTAAAGAAGAGAAGAGGGGCGAATGATCTGCTAATTGTTCGTTACCATACCTCTCACCCCTTCTCTAAAAGGCTGTTCAATACTCGAGTTCCCCCGCAAGTATTCGCGAGGAGCATCGACGACTATAAAGGTGAGGGAGATCATGTTCATCATATCAACACCCACAACTCTTCCCTACTAGGGAGAGGGGCACTGCCAGATCATTATGCAGCTCTCTTCCCAACAACTCTAAAAGAAGAAGCATCCACTTGGTTCTATGGTCTTCCTGACAACTCGATAGACTCATGGGAAGAGTTGAAGACCAAGTTCATAGAAGGCCAAAGACAACGCCTCAAGAGAATGAACTTTCTAGATAAAATTGAGCAAGGTCCTGATGAGACCTTAGCCAATTATTATACTAGATACCACAAGATACTCCAGCAGCTGAATGAGGACGCCACTGATGGCGAGCTGATCAGGACCTTCTGGAGAGGTCTCAGAGTTCAGAGCCAAGCTTTGAAGGATAGCATGGTGATGAAACCCGTGCGAAAGATTGATGCCCTCGCCATCAAAGTCAAGAAGTACATCGACTTGGAAAGGTCGCACTAGAAATCGCCCATGAAGACCAAGAAGCAGGTCATCCCTACTAACCTCGAGGAAGGTTCTGCTTCTTGATCCCCAAAGAGAGATAAAAGGCGAGAAGTGACTTTCCGACATGGAAGTCGCCAACGACCAAAAATGGACATTAACCCTTATTTGGCAAAATTCACTCCTCTCACACATAATATTTATGCGGATGTTACATGTTTGACACGTATGCTAGAATGTTAAGGATATAGTTGCGTTTGATAATTTACTTAAAAGTAGAATTATAAATGCAAGCATGAGTTCCTCGGAACATTAGAAGCATGACGCGTAAGAATATATGTGGTATGAATGATGAATGTTACTAGCATATGATAATTTGCATGGGTTGTAGAATTGTGTATGCATGAGTGAATTCATCGGAATGATTTTTTCCAAAACAAAAAGGGCCTTGGGAAAGCCAAGATCGGGTATGCTTATTTTAAAATTCCCGTTCCGATAATTTGCGATTTAAACCGTTTTTTTAACAGACTGATATATTGTATAGAAGACGATAATAGTGTGAACCCTTTCACAACCATCTTCCATTGGTTTACTGGTGGTCGGTTGGTTTAGATGACTGAAGAATCACTATCTGTTGGATTCTATCTTAATAGATATTTGATGTATGCGATTCTTTCTCAAAATGTTATTGTCTCCATGATTGTGCATGATTATCATCATGTTTAGTAACGAATTACAGCATAGATGACAACATCTTGTGCTGATGAGCTTTTGAATGAGACAAACTATGACTCGTGGAGAAAGCGCATCAGTGCACTGTTGGAGGATAATGACCTTTCAGGTCACATTCAGAAATCCATGAGCTACCCAGTAGCTGGTCTGACCAAGGACCTAGCATATGCCCATTTTGAGTGGGAGCAAGATGACAAGAAAGTAACGGAGATTCTGCTGTCTGAGATCTCTTAGGAATTCCATGAAGAGTATAAGAATGTTACGATTGCAAATGACATTTGAGATGCCCTCTTCATGAATATGGAAACGGCATGTCAGCAATCCTGCACCCACTCACTCATACTTGCCTTGGAAGAAAGCTTTAACAGCTACAACAAAAGTGTACTGGAAAAGTATATGATCTCCTTTGTTAGCATATGGTGACGTGACGCCGTAAATGGTAGCCCGTTAATATTTAGGATATTACCTAAGACAATTGGGTAAATTTCAAATTAGGTTAATTGGGCTCGACACAATTCCTAATTGACTGGGAGGCCCAAAATTGGGCCTCCCTCCTTTAATAGGTTCGGCCGAACCCTATACCACATTGGTTGGAGTTGACTATTGTCCACTCCACCAATCCTATATATAGGGGAGTCTCCTAAGGGGTTTTACATATCAAGTAATTCATAAGTCCCTCCATTGAGGAACTTGAGAGAAACCCTCTCACCCCCTTAGTAGAAATTTCGGCACACCATAATCAGTCCGAGGTTCTGTCCCCGTTGAAGAATCGATCAGAGGATTTGTTGTGGAGCTTATACCGCGTAGGACTTCTTCTCACGAAGAACTTGTACAGGTTCCGACCGGAGGATCAGAAATCCCTCCACACCGTTCTTGGGCAGGAAAGCTATTGAGGTATGTGTACATTATTCCGCTGCGTAATTAGTTTACTTGCATGTACACGTTTAGCATCCCGTAGTATTATATCCCCGTAATCCAACTGTGGTATCAGAGAAAGGTTAGGAGTTCTTAAATTTTTTATAAACTGATGCTCTTGAAGTTTTATAAAAATCCGAAATTTTTGTTTATGAACACCGAAATTTTTCCGAAAATTTAAAACATGAAACCATGTCTTTGATCTTTAAAAACTTCAAATTTTCGGAATTTACATGTTTTTATAGATCAATGCCGAAATTCATGTTTAAATTTAAGTTTGATGTTCATAATCTTCAAGAACACGATGAGTTTTATCAAGAACAGTTTTTGGATTCTTGATCATAATAGTGTTTGATCTTAAAATTTGACAACTTTTCCAATTTTACATGTTTTTGGCTGAAACCCTAGTGGCAAATTAGGTAAAAAAAATTAATTTTCTTGGGCACCAGGTAACTTAAAATTTCGGCCAAAATATTATAGATATAGGTTGCCATATTTTAATTTTAAGGGTTAACAGGTCTTTTGGTCCATGATGTTTGACAACTTTTGAGTTTTGGTCAATGATGTTTTTTTTATACCTAGTTTTGGTACCATATGTTTGCATATTTTTTTTAGTTTTGGTCTAACCGTTACATTCCGTCCATTTTTTGACATGTTCAAGTCACGTGATCCACTCTAAACTTTAAATTTAGTCCCTCTAATACTTTCTTAACATTTTTTTTGTTCAATTTAGTCCCGAAGTTTCAAAATTGACCCCAATTGGACAATAGGTCTAATTGAATTTTTAAACTTCGAGACTAAATTGAACAAAAAAAAAGGTTAGGAAATTATTAAAGGGACTAAATTGAACAAAATTGAAAGTTTATGGTGGATCACGTGACTTGTACATGTAAAAAAATGGACGGAATGTAACGGTTAGACCAAAACTAGAAAAAACTGCAAACATATGGTACCAAAACTAGGTAAAAAAAAACATCATTGACCAAAACCCAAAAGTTGTCAAACATCATGGACCAAAAGACCTGTTAACCCTAATTTTAATTAAAGGTTACTACATATCTATAAGTTGGAAAATATGGATAGGTTCACAGTATAATATTGAAACATATATTAACTATCAATATATATAGATGAAGATAAGGTTAATATATCTTGATAGATTTAGTTGCTATAAAAGATTAAGAAAATATATTGTCTATATATTTTTTATCCCTAAATATATATTTGATAATAATTATATATATATTGTTGATTTATTTACATCTTAAATATAGAATCTTGACAGTATTTATATATATATTTATATATGTGCCGACTTTTATATATATATTAACAATATTGGAAATTATTTTACATAATTATTATTTCTTGGAGGTGAAGTTGA
The DNA here is from genome assembly GCA_036873135.1 of Clarkia xantiana subsp. parviflora. Lineage (NCBI taxonomy): Eukaryota > Viridiplantae > Streptophyta > Magnoliopsida > Myrtales > Onagraceae > Clarkia > Clarkia xantiana. Next base: position 7,289,043 of record JAPTYO010000012.1, on the reverse strand, counting down.
GTTTTTAGTGGATTTTAAAACACTACTAGCTTGCAAGAAATAATTCGGCCGAACCCTAGGATTTATGGGCCGGTCCAATTGCTAAATCGGAGCGGGTTAAACCAATCCGGGTTTTCTTAATCGGGTGGACCTTTTCGGATCCGGTCAAACCGGAGCAATTAAATAGAACCTAACCAAACCGGTTTCGAGTGATGAACCGAACCATAATCTTATTTTATCGAACCGTTTCGTACCAAACCGGATTTTTAAAATCGGACCGACTTGAACCGGATTTTTAATTGGACCGAACCAACTTTTAAAACTTTCGGAAATTTTAAATGATCAATAAAATAGGATGTCAAATCTTAAATCAAAAATGTGTTCGAACTTTAAAATTAGCCTAAACAGTGCTCTTAGGGTTTGCATTTTAACACATTTTCAGCTAAAATCCTAATGCCTGGTTACGATTATGGGGATGGATCTCGGATATGCAATTTTTTGGGACTGGATTAAATTAGTGGGCTGTGTTGCAATTATTTACTTTCTGCAACATATATTAGAAATGTCGTCTTGACTTCGTCAAGCTAGCTGGATAATATATTACGAGCATTGAGCTCTGGGATTTAAATATATGGTTTGCGCAATAGGATAGACATGCTATGCTGATTGAAAGTGCCTAGAATACATGTCTAGAAATTTCGCATGATTGATTGTAAGCATCAATTGCAAAACAACCCCTAATATTTTCAAAACCGAAAATTCAAGTCGCCAATTATGCATGAAGTGTGCGGAAGTTGCATGTTTTGATACGTATGCTAGAATGTTCAGGACTGAAAGCATGTAATAATTTACTTTACGTAGAATTATGTATGCTGGGAAAATTAGACGCATGACGCGTAAGCATTTTGTTTGGTTTGTTCGATGTTTATGGCGTGATATAGTATTATGCATGCGTAAATTATCGGATAATTTTTTCAAAAATCAAAAGGGCCTTGGGAAAGCCAAGATCGGGTATGCTTATTTGAAAATTCCCGTTCCGGTAATTTGCAATATAATAACCATTTTCAAAAGACTGATCTATTAGATTGAACACAACTGTAGTGTGAGCTCTTTCACGGACCCCCTTCCCTCGGTTTACTGGAGGTCGTTCTGGTCTAGATGACTGAGGGATCACTATTTGTTGTATTCCATCTTAATAGATAATCCGATGTTTGCAGTTCTGTCAAAATGTTATTGTCTCCCTAACTTAGCGTAATTATCAATGTGTTAGTATCGATGGATGCAACTAGCAATGTCAGTTCCCAGTTGAACAACAGAATAATGTTGAATAGTAGTAATTACAAGATATGGAATAAACGAGTTAAGATGATAATCTATGAAATAAGAGGTCTGGATCATTTGACCACAAAACAAACTAGGCCTGAGGGAAACCTCACGGAAGAGCAAAAGACATTCTATGATGAATGGGATGTCAAGGATCATGATGTTCGTTCCACCTTGTTGTCTATGCTGGAAGATGAGATTCTCTATAGGTTTGACATTTGGGAACTGCCAAAGACCTCTGGGATGGTCTTAAAGCAACATTCGGTTTTTACACCATAGCCCAAAAGAGATCGTTAAACATTTCTCTTGACTCCTATAAGATGAATCCCAAGCATACGATGAAGGATCATGTTATGCATGTGTGTAACTTGATCGCTGAACTCAAGGAAGCAGGTGAAAATCTTTCTGAGGAACAACAAATCAATTACATGATTCACTCTTTGCCTGACTCTTGGAGTATCATGAAAATGAGCCTTACCCATGCCACCCATCTCGACACCCTCGAGAAGGTACAAGTTCATCTTGAGCTGGAGGAGGATAGACTCAGGGCTGAGAAGTCCAGGTCTGAAATGCATATTGCATACTCCGCGCCAGCCGAACAAAAGGGGAAGCGCAAGAGAAAGGGAAAAAGTCCTCAGAATAAAACTGAGAAGTCTGTGGCAAACAAACCCCAGAAGAAGTTTAAACGCAAACAAACTGGTGGCAAGAAAAGGCAAGCAAAACAAACACGTAAAGGGGAAAATCGAAAGTGTTTTAGGTGTGGGTTGAAAGGACACCTGGCTGCTGCCTATACCAATCCTCTTAAGGTACGTAAAGAGAAAAGATGATGAAAATCATTCATTCTCTTCTCTTCTAAACACTCGAGAGTAATTCATTTTCCTTTGAATTACAGAACCGAGAAACAGAAGCAACGACCTGATCGAGGATGCCCCAGAAGAATAAAGATAGAATGAGAAATTTTTATCTTTAAATTGCTAAAACTTCTTGGCTTTTATTTCTGTTTGAGATACTCTTGAATAAGTTCCGTAAAGGAACATGTTATTTTTCTAAGTATTTATGAATACTTAAGTTGAGTATTGAATTTATCATAATTCGTTTTAATCTTATTATTAACGCTCTTCAATACATTGCTAATGCATCCTTATTTGTTAAGTACTCCATTAAATGATAAGTATCCCGAAATAATGTGCGTGTAAAACCGATTTTATTTTAAATTTGGAAACTAAAACGATTTTAAAACCATGGATTGAACCTGGTATTAGGCGCGTAACGCGCAAGTCACCTCGAGAGACGGGACACATCGTTTTAAAGTACAAATTTAATGATGAAGTGTTTTAATAAATGAATGCTGAATTTTCATTTGTAATCCTTTGGAAATAACTCATTGATGACTACCGTGGTTAGAAGTATACTTTAATGCTACTAAGATCGAGTAGTACGTCAACTATAGCATCAAGAAAGAGCTCAAATGCATAGTCCATGATGTGGATAAGTCTCTAGATGAGATAACAAACGAAAGGAAGAAGTCAGTAAAATGACTCTCCCACTAGCCTTGAACGAAATTTTTGGCTAAACAATCATATCATTAAAATATTTCAAGAAACATAGTTTAAAATTACATTATGTTAGAGATCAACATTAATTGTTCCTACGGGATGAAATTAAGTTGACTCATATTAATGTTACACTATGTTCCAATAAAATCAGTTAACGCGTTACCATAAAAGCTAATGAATAATAATGGTGAAACCTTATCATTAAACAACATTAATTTGCGGGTTAAACAAGCATTTAATAAGAGTACGGTCTACTATTAGAAAATGCAAGTTTAAAATTAGCTTGGATTAATGACAACGTGGTCAGACATGACACATTAAATTTGAGGATGGATTTCCAATGCTTTGCGAAACGGAACGAACTAAAGTACTGATCAGATTATAATGGACAACGGAGATAATCAGGTCCCACTTACTTCGAGTGGGAGAATTATATAGCATTGGTGAATGCATTACTGAATGATGGTGAATAATGGTAAATGATGATTGGAAACGTCCTCATAATAAATGCATTGGGAGGGCTCACTCCCCCTCACATAATCATCACTAAATGTTAATGCGAATCAAGTCGGACCTAATAATCATAATGTTGAGCTAATACAACTGGCCATTATTCCTAGTGGGAGGGAAACGACCAACTTGGTTCCAGATCCTAGTGATCAAGGAATAAATCTCGGAGATAAAATCCCGAGACCGAGAGGTCATCCTGAGAAAGTTGTAAATCAAAGTTCAAGCACCGCCATTGTTCCCAGTGGGAGTAATGCTCCGAGAAGAATCATTATTCCGAGTGGGAGTAGCGATCATACTATAGATGGATTAACGAGCCTAGACATAGTCAAAGGCAACGAACTTCTGTCAAAGAAGTATCCCATCAAGTGAGACATTCGTTCACGAACCAGTGACGGTTCAGCAAGCAATGAAATAACCTCAAACATGTGAATGGAGGATGGAATTGCCTAAATGAAAATAAATTCGGTTTTTGGTCTTCAGTTGATTTACCTGCTAACCCAGAGCTAGAAAGTGAAATTTTAGAATTCACTACTGATGGAAAAGTTGAGTGGTGCAAAACTCGAACGATTGTGAAAGGATATACTCAAATTCACGGAGTAGACTTTGATGAAACATACTCACCAACTGTGCGTTATACCACAGTCAGGGCCATCCTTGCCCTTAATGAATGCCTCAGTCTAGAGCTGCACCAAATGGCTGTTAAGACCGCATTCCTCCACGGAAACCTGGAGGAAGAGATTTATATGGAGCAGCCAGAGGGTTTTATTACTCCTGGAAAAGAACGTAAAGTTTGCAAACTCTAAAGATCCATTTACATTTTTAAACGATCGTATCGGCAATAGTATCACAGATTCCACGAGGAACTCGTTGGAAACGGATTTGTGAACCTTCACGAGGATCCCTGCGTTTACAAAAAGACCTCCGGGTCTAAGTATGTCATCATAACCATATACGTAGATGACATACTCACTGTTGCGAACGATGTGAGTTTCATGAATAAATCAAAGTCCTGGTTAGCATCAACATTTGAGATGAAAGACATGGGAGAAGCCACGTAAATCTTAGGCATTAAAATTGTCCGAGATCGTGCCGCCCGGAAATTGTGTCTGTCTTAAGAATCTTATATCAACAAACTGTTGAAAAGATTCAGAAAGCTCGATGCCAAACCCGTAGATACGCCGGTTGTGTTCGGGTGCGCGCTGTCAAAGCGTGATGGCCCGAAGAACCAGCAGGAGCGTGAACAGATGAAGGATGCAAAGTATCTAAGCATGGTAGGAAGTCTCATGTATGGCATGCTATGTACTCAGCCGTATATCTGTTATGCTGTGGGCCTGGTAGCAAGATTCCAATCAGATTCTAGTTATCAACATTTAAAGGTCGTGAAACGAATTATAAGATATCCGAAAGGTACTGCCGACTATGTTTTGTGTTATAAGGGCAGGCAAATAGAATTGACCGATTATAGTGACGCCGACCACGGTGCGATCCGGATGATCGTAAGTCCACCACAGGAGGAGTTTCCTCCTTGCTAATACTGCCATATCATGGGTAAGCAAGAAGCAATCATGTGTCGCGTTTTCCACTATGGAATCAGAATTCGTTGCCCTTTCCAAAAATGCACAAGAAGCGGTCTGGCTGAAAAGGCTTCTTACTGCATTAATTGGCACTGACAAGGAGAGTAAACCCGTAAAGTTATACTCCGACAGTCAGGCAGCCATTGCAGCAATTAAGAATCCAAAGTACCACAGTAGAACCAAACACATCGATGTGAAATACAATTATGCTAAATATGTTCTTGAAAACAATATAATCACTTTAGAATACTTGTTCACAGAAAAAATGGTCGCGGACCCATTGACTAAGCCATTACGTAGAGAGATTTTCGAAAAGCACGTAAAACTGCTTGGATTACGTAGGGCTTAATAAGTGGCTTGTATAAGTGATAGCATTTTGAATTTTGAAATAATATTTCGATTGAATAAAAGAATTTCAAATTGAGTATATGATCCATCGAGGTCATAATGATAAATAACATCGGATTTTACGGTCTATAAACTAAGTCGTAGGAAGAGGTAAAATTCTTCCACCAAAATTATGTCGAATGCGAATTGATGGATATACGCCCAATTTGAACCCGTTGACTTCCGAACCGTTGTATTTTTATCGTCCCATTTATGATTGCAAATCGAAACTTCAACCCGGACACTTCGCGAGAACATCGACGGCTCGGACGGGGCCGAAGCGCCCGTCCGACAGTGAAGGACTCACCTAGGTGAGGTTGGGTGGCCACACCCGACCTCCCCTAGGGGAGATCGGGTGGACCAACCCGATCTCTCCTAGGAGAGATCGGGTCGGCCAACCCGATCTCTCCTAGGAGAGATCGGGTCGGCCAACCCGATCCCTCCTAGGAGGGATGGGGTTGGCCAACCCCACCCTCCCTAGGAGGGGTTGGGTGCCCTCACCCAACCCCTACCCTTGGGGGTCGGATTCCTCCCCCCCCCCCCCCCAAGGGCCCCGACACCACCTCCGGACACCCATGCTCGGTCCACTCCGCCTACCTCCTCCGAATCCTAAGGTCTTAATTATATGCTTAAAGGTTAATTAATTGTGTTTAAAGGCTAACGATGTCATTAAGTCACCTTAATGACACCGTTGCCTATAAATACCCCACCTTCACAACTCATTTGATCATCTTGGCTATTTGGACAATTTAGCTCTGACATCTCTCTAGCTTTATCTCTCTAGAAATATAGTTCTGACTTAGGCATCGGAGAGGGTTCACCAGGCACCACCCCCCCCCCTCCGTGTCTGGTACTGCCCCTTTTGCAGGGCAAAGGGAGAGAAGAAGAGAAGGAACCAAAGGAAGAAGGACATAGGCAAAGACAAAGCGACTCCAGAAGACCGGATCACACACATCCCCCGTAAGGAGTGAGATCAAAGCCAGCAACCCGTTGACCTAGATCTCATAACTTAACACTTGGCGCCGTCTGTGGGCTTCGAGCAGAAAGCCTGGCTATCACACGAGCTATGACGAACAGTAGGGTGTCCAGGCCCCAACACCCACCGGGGGGCAATGGGCGGAGAAGAGAACCCATACCTCCAAGGAGGCGGCCTAACCCTGGGAAGCAGCCAATGCATTCAGAGCCCCAAGACATACCACAACCTCCTCAGCAACAGAACAACCAGGAGGGAGGACCTTCACGCCCAGCTGGGGCTGAGTCCTCCACAGCCTCCACCCCCCGGGCAAGAAGGCCACAGAGAGAAAGAGAACAACAGGGAGTGCCCTCCCACAACACGGCACCCCCTGAGGGATACTATTATGAAGAGCAACCCCAAGGGTACCCGTATGGGATGCCGGCACAGAGAGATGGCAACCGCGCCCACACAGCGTATGCAAGGCCGGCATACACCCAAGAAACTTACACTGAAGCTCAGGAGGAGGAGCAGATCCCAGCAGAAGAGTACTACTCGCACCCTCGAGCAGGGCAGCGAGAGGAACAAAGAAGATATCACCAGGAGCCACCCCCAGAGGGAAGGCAAGAATTTGTGCCTCCTAGGCAACAGCAGGGCAACAGGGCTTACACCCCGCTGGGAGAGGAAAGACAAGCAAGACCTCCAAGGAGGCAGGACTTCTATGAAGCACCCCAGCAGGCGTATCAAGGGTACACCTACAGTCCATACCAGCATGGACAAGGGAACCCAGTAAGTCCAGTCTACAACTACAGTGGGTATCAGAGGGGTTATACTCCGGCACAGGTGATGATCACCCCGGAAGAGATAGAAGCCATGATAACCCGGAAATTGAATGAGTCAAAGAAACCCAGCTTGCATTGTCTAAGTGACAAGACGAACCACCCTTTCACAAGGGAACTGGAGATGAATAGGGTGCCAGACTCCCTGCACACAGTGCAAATTGCAAAGTACAATGGGAAGGGAGACCCCCTAGAACATATCCAGCAGCATGAGGCCTCCTTATTTGGGAGGACAACTGATGACAGATACAAGGCACTCTTGTTTCCGAACACCCTAACAGGAGTGGCCTCACATTGGTTCTTCAGCCTGCCCTCTGAGAGCATCCACTCATGGGAGCAGCTAAAAGCTAAGTTTCTGCAGAGATACCTAGGGGAGAGGAAACTCCTCAAGGGAACAGGCTCCATTGATGACGTGAAACAAGAATACGATGAATCCCTGGCCAGCTACTATACCAGGTTCAACCAGAATATTGCAGATATCCAGGGAGACATCACTGAAGGGGAGATAATCCGAGCCTTTATCAGAAACTTAGATCGCTTTGGGTCAACATTGGCTGAAAAGATGGCCAAAAAGCCAGCAAGCACCTTGGAGGAGCTTGCAGGGAGAGTTAAAACGCATATTGACCTTGAGAGGCACAGGGCAAGCAAGAAGGCCAAAATTCAAGCAGCCAAGGAGGATACTCAAAGGCCAAACAAAGGAAAGCCACCCCAGGCACCGCAACAAGCAAGGCAACAAGAGTGGCGTCCGCCGCAGCATGCAAGACAACAAGAGTGGCGTCCGCCACAGCAAAGAAACCAAATGGGTGAACCCTTAAAGGCTAGAGAAATCAATGTCATTAAGTTCATCCCACTGAACGCCACTCCAGCCACCGTACTTAGAGAGATGCGGAACCAAAAGCTATGGTCACCCCCTGCAAGGTGGAGAGCCCCAATGGTAGGCAATCACAAGGATAGATGGTGTGACAACCACGAGGCTTATGGCCACGACACAAATGAATTCTTTAGCTTAAAGCTAAGCATAAACAACATCGTCCAGAGGGGAGAATTGAAGCAGTTCGTAGACCATGGGGGCAATAGTATGCAGTTGGGGCCACCACAGAAGGACAAGGGCAAGGAAAAGGTAGAATATAACCCTCCACCCAACAAAAGAGGAGTCATCAATATGATACATGGAGGAGTAGCATCGGGTGGCCCATCTGCTAATGCAAGAGAGGTCTATGCATCCAAGCTAAGCTCAGTGCCAAGGTGGAGAAAAAGACCAAGAGAAGGAGAAGAAGTGAAGATAGAGTTCTCGGAGAAGGACAAAAGCCACATCGTCTTTCCACACGACGATGCTCTAGTTATTACTTTAGATATTGATAATTTTGATGTAAAGAGAATTTTGGTGGATGGGGGCAGCTCAGCTGACCTCCTAAGCCTGAGAGTGTTGGAAGAGATAGGGAAAACCAAAGCAGACATCAATCCGGTCAACTTCCCTCTAGTTGGCTTCTCAGGGGCAACAAGTTACCCCCTGGGGATGATAACATTGCCAGTGACCATGGGCCAAGGATGGACCCAGCTGAAGGTAAATGTCAATTTCTTGGTGGTTGAAAGCCTGGGAGCCTACAATGGGATCCTAGGAAGGACAACCATAAATCCATATGAAATAGTGCCATCCACTGTTCACCAAAAGCTGAAGTACATCACGGAGAACGGAGTTGGAGAGGTCCTGGGAGATCAACGCACTGCAAGACAATGCTATGTCAATTCAATGAGACATGGATCACACAGGACAGATACAGTGGCTATGGTCATGGCAGGAGCCAACCAGGAAAGAAGAAAGAGGGGAGGGAGACAAAGGAAAGGAAGGAGGAGGAGTGGAGTGACACTCCGTCTGAGCAGGCAGTTTTTTCAAACAGTGCCTACAAGGAGACACAGGAGCAAGGCTGTGAAGGTGACATCCATACCTTGGCAGCCAGACACCACAATAGGGAACAGAACAAGGGACTCCATCCTAAGGGGCTTTCGCTACATAGATGATATTAAGCAAATGCCGCAGGAGTCTATATCAAGTTATTTCCAGAGATTCTTTGATTATGGTGCCAACATGGGCATCACAAGGGGAGAAGCAGTCAGAGCATTCATCAGAAACATGCATCCAAGCTCATTTGAGGCCTATGGAGGGCTCTATGAGATGGTTATGACGAGCACAATGAGAGAGCTCAAGACAAGGCTGGATAGGGCATTTGAACAAGAAGTGGAACAGTTGGATGAAGTTCCAGAGAAAGGAAGAGAAGCAGACACATTGGGAGGAGGTGTCAATTTCACATTCACACCCCTCACACTCAGCATAGAAGAAATCTTCCACAAGCGCCTCAAGCAAGAGCTGCCAGCATGCAGGGAGGAAGGCAAGGCCTTCCTTGGTAAGGATGCACAGGGTTGGTGTGAGTACCATGGGACCTGGGGGCATCGAACCAACAACTGCATGGTGTTGAAGGTGGAAGTGGAAGAAATGATCTACAATGGAAGCTTCAAAGAGTACGTGGCAACAGACACAGTGACCACCCCATATCCTTAGTTTCATATCTAGCATTTTGCATGTTTTAGCTTTACAAGCTTTTCAAAAAACAACTCTTGAGAAGGAGAACTCACGAAGTTACTCCAACTCTACAACTATCTTTGATTTCCTACAAAGGATGTCTTGGTGCACCAAGGCATCCCGAGTGTACAAAAACATGAATGCTCCTAAGAGAGTAGTAGTTATTCAAAAGTATTTACCAGTGAATGTGATGTTACAATCACCAAGTTATCCTTACACAGATATGACTTCAAGTCAACAACCTTCGACGCCCCCAAGAGCGTATCTTGAGAGTAGTCTTCGTACTACGACATTCGACGCCCCCAAGAGCGTATCTTGAGAGTAGTGTTCATACTACGACCTTCGACGCCCCCAAGAGCGTATCTTGAGAGTAGTTATTATACTACGACCTTCGACGCACCAAGAGCGTATCTTGAGAGTGGTTTCCAAAAACTACGAATTTCTACGCCCCCAAGAGCATATCTTGAGAGTAGTGTTCATACTACAACCTTCGACGCCCCCAAGAGCGTATCTTGAGAGTAGTTATTACACTACGACTTCGACGCACCAAGAGCGTATCTTGAGAGTGGTTTCCAAAAACTACGAATTCGACGCCCCCAGGAGCGTATCTTGAGGTAGATTTGCAACCTACCAGATTCGACGCCCCCAAGAGCGTATCTTGAGGTAGAAAAAACACTACCAGTTCGACGCCCCCAAGAGCGTATCTTGAGGTAGATTTCAAACTACCAGTTCGACGCCCACCAGGAGCGTATCTTTGGTCTAACCTGAGCCCTCCGGGAGCCTATCCTGTGAAACGTTAAGTGCCGTCCGAGAGCCTGTCTCGTGAACAGTTTGACACCCGTCAAAAAGGTATCGGTGGACTAACCTGTGCCCTCCGGGAGCCTATCCTGTGAAACGTTAAGTGCCGTCCGAGAGCCTGTCTCGTGAACAGTTTGACACCCGTCAAGAAGGTATCGGTGGACTAACCTGTGCCGTCCGAGAGCCTGTCTCGTGAACAGATTTCGACGCCCACCAAGAGCGTATCTTTGGTCTAACAGTACAACGTATACCGTGTAAGGGGTATCAGAAGAGATCATCATATCATGCTTAGAAGGATACCATGCTTAGAAGGATACCATGAGAAAGAAATTTCTAAGTAAAGTAATGTGAAGAACAAGTAATGTTTTTTCTTTATGAAGTGACAGGTATGACATGAAGGAAACCACGAAAGAAGGATAAATAAAGGAAATATATCAAGGGAAGGGTCCATACCCAAAGAGCCATACACAAGGCATAGGGAAGCATCATGAGAAGAGATATATACAAAAGCATGAGAAGCACTAATATAAAGGCAAATGAACCACGTAGTCAACAACACAATGCGGCAAAGAAAAGTAACAACAAACACCATCACAATCTCAAAAGACACTCAACCCATAGAAGGGGAGAAGGAGTGCAGTTATATATACAAGGATAGCATGAGATAAACACATCAGTCAGAACCTTCAGGGGAGTCACCCTCACCCCCTGAAGCTGAACCTCCAGCGGAAATAGATGAGGAAGAGGAGTCTGAGGTACCAATCTCGACAGGTGTAGCATCCACCTGGGCTGGGGCAGCCTCGTCTGCGACAGCAGCCTGACCGATCAGAACAGTCGCGTAGCCAGTGGCATATGGCCCAAAGTCACCAAGGTCACCAAACGGGAACTGAGGATCAATCCGGTAAATGTGATCAACCAGATACTCGCCGAACTGGTTCATCTCCTGGGTGAGACGCGTGCTATAATCAGCGGTGAAGGCAGAGGAGGCCTTGTACTCAGATACCGCGATAGCCCTCTCCTCCGCCCGACACTTAGTCTCCAACTTCTGCAGCTCCTCAGAGTGGAGCGACGCGGCAACCTCAGCTTCCCGACGCAAACTGCCCACAGTGGCTTCAAGCAAGGACACCTGGCTCTGGAGCTCCTGCAACCTCAAATCAGATATACGCGCCTTCTCGGCAGCAGTAGCGACCTCCGCCTTGAGAGAGACCTGGCTGTCCTCAAGGGTCTTCCTCTCGTCAGATAACTCGAGCACGAGCGAGGACATGTTAACCATGTCAGATATACCCTAACAATACAAACAAAGGGTGAATAACCGAAAGATAGCCATTATGAAAGTAATGAAAGGAAAGCAAGGAACAACTCACAGGTGCATAACGAGAGAGTACCCCCTGAACAAAGCGCCGAGTCTCCCCGGGAGACTTGGGCGAAGCAACACGATCGCCAGGGGGGACGGCGCCACGGAGTACGCGGACGCCAACCTCAGGAGTCCGCAAAGAGGAGGTGCTATCGAGGTGGAACTCCTTCAGACCAGCGAAGGGAGTCCACTCAGACCCAATAACATCTTCATCAGTGAGCCGTGCGAAATCCTTCCGACTTAAAGTCGGAGGCCCACCTACACAAGCAAAACAAGTCAAAGGATAATATAAACATAGAAGGATCAGCAGTAAGGTAAAGATCATACCTGAGGACCGTGCCCTCGGCTGGGGGGCAGGGGAACCACCACCAGCAGGTCGCTTCCCTTTGTCAGCCAGGGAAGGCACCTCTTCGACCACCATCTCCTTATCACGAGATAGGGTCGGAGGACAAGCAGTAGGTGAAGCAGGAGCTACAGCCTTCTTTCTCTTAGCAGCCGAGGCCCCGGCCTCAGAATCAGACCTCCGCGGTTTGGACTTGGAGGGTCCAGAATCTCTGCCAACGGAGACGACCTTCTCAGTCACCAAGGGGGAGCGCCCTAGCAAGGTAAGAAAAACAAGATAAGGAAGACATAGGTTATACCATAAAGAAGCAAATGAGAGAAAGCATACCAGAGGCTCCAGCCTTCTTCCCAGGCAGGGGGGATTTCTTCAAAGCAGAACTGGAAGGAGCCTTCCTCTTGCTCAGATCAACAGGGGCTCCCTGCACGTTATAGGTTTTTCCATGAAACCAACCTACAAAGAAAGAGCAGAAGGTAAATAAAGATGAAAAGACCAAGTGACATACCGAACCCCCGGAGTCAGGAGTCAGACTGATCCCGGCCTCGTAAAGATCCGTCTCAGTCACTAAGGACACGGGACAGTAAGACCGGGTCCTGTTGCTCTCGTGAATAATCTTCATAGTCTTCAAGTCATCCGAAGAGAACTCTCCAAAAGCAGGCCAACCATCGGACCGATCTTCATTCAAGACCGACCAAGTGACATATCGGTCCGTAATGAAGAAGTAGTGTTTAGCCCAGTGACTGGCCGAATTGTCACTCTGGGTCACGAAACGGAGGGAGGTATCCCACTCGATCCCACTCAACCCGAAATCAGAGAATCGGGGATCTTTGAAGGTCGGATGGCGAGTTACGAAACTCGCAAACCCCACCCTCGTCCGGTACTGGAACCGATAGAAGCATCGGAATAGAACGAGAGAGTACTTCCAGGAGTACCAATGGCACAATACCCGGAAGCCCACCCAGACACGGAGGGCACTGGGGGCAAGGTTCACAGGAGAAATCCTGAAAAACCTGCTCAACTCTATAAGCTCGTCACAGTAAGGCAGTCTCAGCCCGAATCGGATCTGAGAAGGGTATACGGCGACCGTCCCTATGGGAGGCTCCGTCACCGTCGCTCGAGTGTTCCCCAAGGAGGGGAGAAAAGGATACAGAGGCTCATCTAGGGGACAGATATTTCCTAGAGTGACATGTTCGTTGTAATCGGCCCTAGTGAGAAGGTTCTCTGACAGGATAGCAAGACCTAAGGCAAAGGTAGCAGGAAACCCCAAAGCACAAATCAAATTTCGACTAACACCCCAATGAAGGCCACGGTACTAAGCTAGCAATAGAAAACGAAGTAACGCGACCGAAAAGAAAGAGAAAGAGGAACTCACTCATCCTTCGGAGAATACGGCGTCTCTGAAGAGTCTGCGTACGTGGACACCACCAGGAGTATAGTACCTACCACGACACGACAAGTATCAAGATAAGAAAAATTTCCGAAGAACCGGAAATACTCCGACACCCGACCAACGACAACAATCAAAGATCCAAAGACACCCAGCAAAGATAGTCAGCACGAGTCAAGAACACTACAACGACCAAGTCAAATAATTTTATCCAAGCCTAAGGTCGGGTTTTGGAAAAAATTACCATTATACCCTCCAACAAGGATTAATACACCAACGGCGGCACGACATCAAATTCAAGACCGGGATAACCCAATCGGACAAGAAACCATATCCGGACGACCGGCAAATATTTTCCCCCAAAATCCACAACTACCAACGGCTATCTACGGCAATCCCACATTTAATCAAATTTCGGCAATCAAACATCGGCAATCAAGCATCGGCAATCAAATATCAACGATTCAAAGACCGGCATTTCGTATAGTAACGGAAAGGAAAAGAACAAACCTTCGGAAAACCCGACCCGATGTGATAGACGGGTCCGGAATTCGAATTTGAATGTTGCCGGGAATCAGGTCCTTGCCGGAAATCGGACCCCGTCGTCGCCGGAGCTGGTTTCGATCGCCCCACCGTCGTCGGAAGCCGCCGTGGGTCTCGCCGGAATCGCTTCCTATCGCCGTCGACAACCTCCGTTGGACCTGGTGCCGTCGTCGCCGGAGATAAGCCCGTCGTCGATCACCGTCGTCGTCCGTCCAATGCCGTCGCCGGAAGAAAACTCACCGTCGAAGCCTCCCGACGCCGCTGTTCCGCCAATCGCCTCCGCCGTGCCCGGCGCCGCCAGCAGCCGCTGCCCGCCTGGAATCGAGCCCTCGTCTCCGGCCGGGCTGTCTCCTCGTCGCCGTCCCGATCAAAATGCTGGCCGGAATTTCAGGTGCTCACCGGAATTTTGGCCGGCCCTCACCTTGGGGGTGCTCTCAAACTTGCCTTGCTCTCCAAGGGTGAGTGAAAAAAGAAAGATGGTGGCTATGGTGACTCTTGGAGGTATTTCTCTAACTCTCCTCTTTTATGTTAAAAGGGTGATAGGGTTTTTAGGGGGTTTTAATCACCACCATCCATCTAGCTTTAAGTAAAATCTAAGGGCCAAGGAAAGATCATCTTTTTTATCCCTTTCACCTATAGCTAAGTATATTCCCATACTTAGAGGAATTATCAGGTTAGTTTTATTTTTGGGAGTTTTCCATACTTAGGAAAAATTTTGGCCAAAATTAATTTTTCCTCACTTAGATGAAATCCCGACATGAATTGGAAGTGTAAGTTACTTAGTTGCATTCGTATCACACCCCGGTGCAAATGTGTGTTTTTTGAGTATACACCCATGGTAGAGACAAGTTTATTACTCCCACCTCAGACGGACGCGTGTCCAGGCACACGTCCGTGCTACTCTGACGTTTACAATTCCTCTATCTCATTAGACAGGGGGCAGGGTCAGAGGCACGCATCTAAGGGTAAGCAAGCATTCAGACAAAGAAGGTAAAACCCCGGTTTCAAATTGCGCGTATCATACCATCCTGAAATAGAGTCAATCAAGGGTTAGGCCATTGGTTGACTCGGGGGCATGTGATGGATATACGCCCAATTTGAACCCGTTGACTTCCGAACCGTTGTATTTTTATCGTCCCATTTATGATTGCAAATCGAAACTTCAACCCGGACACTTCGCGAGAACATCGACGGCTCGGACGGGGCCGAAGCGCCCGTCCGACAGTGAAGGACTCACCTAGGTGAGGTTGGGTGGCCACACCCGACCTCCCCTAGGGGAGATCGGGTGGACCAACCCGATCTCTCCTAGGAGAGATCGGGTCGGCCAACCCGATCTCTCCTAGGAGGGATGGGGTTGGCCAACCCCACCCTCCCTAGGAGGGGTTGGGTGCCCTCACCCAACCCCTACCCTTGGGGGTCGGATTCCTCCCCCCCCAAGGGCCCCGACACCACCTCCGGACACCCATGCTCGGTCCACTCCGCCTACCTCCTCCGAATCCTAAGGTCTTAATTATATGCTTAAAGGTTAATTAATTGTGTTTAAAGGCTAACGATGTCATTAAGTCACCTTAATGACACCGTTGCCTATAAATACCCCACCTTCACAACTCATTTGATCATCTTGGCTATTTGGACAATTTAGCTCTGACATCTCTCTAGCTTTATCTCTCTAGAAATATAGTTCTGACTTAGGCATCGGAGAGGGTTCACCAGGCACCACCCCCCCCCCCTCCGTGTCTGGTACTGCCCCTTTTGCAGGGCAAAGGGAGAGAAGAAGAGAAGGAACCAAAGGAAGAAGGACATAGGCAAAGACAAAGCGACTCCAGAAGACCGGATCACACACATCCCCCGTAAGGAGTGAGATCAAAGCCAGCAACCCGTTGACCTAGATCTCATAACTTAACACGAATCATGCCTCGTCACACAGGCACAGTCATCTTGTAGGAGAGGGGGATCTCTACCACAACAAGATTGGCTAAGAACCAGGGGGATAAACCTGGTTAAACGAAACGATAACTTTGTCACGCCTAAAAGCATGACTTGATATTCGTTTTGTAAATCGCCGTGTTGGACTATGTCCATCATTAAAATCACATTCAGGGCCAGATGAAAGATTCTGCGATAGCATGATAGACATATCCCATCCCTTGCTTGTCCAGGTGTGCTATCGACGCGTGTTTCATACTGCGCGTGCCATGTTCGACCACGGGGTCATGCTTGGTTGTGCTAGCTAGAATCCTTGTGATTCAAAGGGCGCATACTTCTTCACCTTGAGCGTGTGATTGATCCCGGGTGCCTTATGAAGAGGCGCCCAAAGTATCCTCTCGGACTCGGAACTAATACCTAAGGCCAAGCTCAATGTTCGCTTCCCGGCGTACGAGCGTAGTGCTGAAGAAAAAGGCCAAGTGACCACGTCTTTGGAAACCGATTGAGTTTGGCTAAGGGTATGAGGGATGGGGATGGTCATGTTCACCTACAATTCACCGACTCTTGTGTTCAATAGGTGGCCACCAACATGATATTAGTTGAAGGTTGTGAACACTTGTACGGATGCCTGGAGAAGTATTCCTATGTGGAAAACTGGGCAATTGGAGAATTATCAGTTGACCAAGGATACAGTGCGGTACATGTTTTGTTTTTAACAAGATTGATTTAAGACAGGGAATCAACGTTCTGCGGGCGCTACAATACTCCTAACAGATGAGTAGCACAATGCCCGTCGTATCCGCCGGTCGCACGGCAAACCTCGTATGAACTATTCGGAGACAGAGACGATAACTGAAAACTGAAATGATGATGCTATTGGATGACAATACATTAACAGGCACCCTCCCATTCCGGCGAGTGGGAGCTGTTAGCATATGGTGACGTGGCGCCGTAAATGGTAGCCCGTTAATATTAAGGATATTACCTAAGACAATTGGGTAAATGTCAAATTAGGTTAATTGGGCTCGACCCAATTCCTAATTGACATGGGAGGCCCAAAATTGGGCCTCCCTCCTTTAATAGGTTCGGCCGAACCCTATACCACATTGGTTGGAGTGGACTTTTGTCCACTCCACCAATCCTATATATAGGGGAGTCTCCTAAGGGGTTTTACATATCAAGTAATTCATAAGTCCCTCCATTGAGAAACTTGGGAGAAACCCTCTCACCCCCTTAGTAGAACATTCGACACACCATAATCAGTCTGACGTTCTGTCCCCGTTGAAGAATCGATCAGAGGATTTGCTGTGGAGCTTATACCGCGTAGGACTTCTTCTCACGAAGAACTTGTACGGGTTCCGAACGGAGGATCGGAACTCCCTCCACATCGTTCTTGGGCAGGAAAGCTATTGAAGTATGTGTACATTATTCCGCTGCGTAATTAGTTTACTTGAATGTACATGTTTAGCATTCTGTAGTATTACGTCCCCGTAATCCAACACTCCTTAGCGTTTTGAAACCACTGGAGCAAGAAGGTTAGGTGGGTGAATGGGATAAAATTCAGGCCATCATCGGGGCCCTCCTGAAGTCTTGGAGAGCAGCCAAGGCTTTACTGACTGTCAGTGGTTCTGTGTTGGATCTTGCATAGGTGCTGAAATTCATCGAGATAGAACAAGCTCGACTGAAACCAGTAGCGGGACGAGCTTGGCAAGGAAAGAGGAAGAGGATGAACAAAGGAAAGAAACAACAGGTTCTCGACAATAAAACTTTGACAAAGCCTAAATCTGGCAATCTCCGACTAAAATTAGAGTTAGTTCGCGGGAACTCCAGTGCACGCCGAATAGGCGAAGGTACAGGGTCCAGAAAATTGCATCCCGAAAAGGTATGCGATGTTGATTATGAAATGGAAGCTCTTGTTTCCACAACTGTCATGTTAACTGACTCAAATCCTTCTTGGATTCTTGACTCAGGTGTGACGGACCACATAGCCAACAACAAAGGACTGTTCGCCATGTTTAGACGATTGGCAAAGGATTCTAAGAGGATATACATTGGCGACAACTCACAAGTTGAAGTCATAGGAGTAGGGAACTGTAAATTGTCTATGCACAATGGCAGGACCATGCTACTTGAGAATGTCCTATTTGTTCCTAGAATCTGTAGAAATGTTGTTTATGTTTCCGCTCTTATGAATAATAATTACATTTTATCATTTGAGAAGAACTTGTTTGTATTAATAAAGGCAATCTCTTCTTTTGGCATGCCTATTCCTCTTTTGGTCTCTTTATCATGGATCTAAATGGTAGCATAGATACGAATAGAATGTATGCATTGTCCTCCAGGGAAGCAGAGACTGATGCAGCCGGATGGCATGCGAGGCTGGGACACATAAGCTATGATAGGGTCCATTCATTAGCCCGAAGAGAGCTTTTGCCTGGTACCAGCAATGTGACTAAACTCACTTTCCATGATTGTCTAGCTGGGAAATCCACCTGCAAACCATTTGGAGAAGCTCACGAGCTGTATATCCATTGCAGTTGATTCACTCCGACGTATGTGGACCATTGAATGTAACCGCTAGGAATGGGAAACGATACTTCGTAACTTTCATTGACGACTATACCCGTTACGGGTTTACTCATTTGATTACTCGTAAATCTGAGGCAATAGATTGCTTTAAAAACTTTCCAAACCTCGTAGAGAATCAACAGGAGCGGAAGGTGAAAACCTTACGCACTGATAGAGATGGAGAATATCTCTCTAGTGAGTTTGATAATTTGTGCAAAGAAAGAGGGATAGCCCGTCAAACGACAATCCCCAACACACCACAGCAGAATGGTGTGGCTGAACGTCGTAATCGAACTCTCCTGGACATGGTCAGAACCATGATGTCGCAGGCACAATTACCTATCTCCTATTGGAGTGATGCGTTATTGACTGCCACTCATGTAGTAAACCTTGTCCCTACCAAAGCGGTAGACACAACGCCCTATGAGCTATGACATGGTAGAGAATTAAATCTCACAAGATTGCGACCTTGGGGTTGCGCATCATATACACATACGACTGAAAGCCGTTTCGACAAGTTGGGACCCAGAGGACTAAAGAGTATCTTTATTAGATATTCGGAGAACTCTAAGGATTACGTATTTGTGTCAGCTCAGGAAAACGGTGGCGTGGTCGAACATGAATCCAGAGACGAGACTTTTCTTGAGGACGAATTTCCAACGCTTGGAGAAATCAAAACAGATGAGGTATTGACTGAACTAGAGCATGATAACATTGATGATCAAGTCCCACTTACTTCGAGTGGGAGATTTGAACCAGCAACTCAAGTGAATGACATGGTCAATGAGAATGGGAACATTTTCATTGTAAATCCAGTGGGAGGAATAAACCCTACCACACTCACTGTTGCTGCAGAGACGAATCAAGTTGAACCTGATAATCATGTTGCAGGACAAATACCACAACCACCGATACTACCCATTGTTTCCAGTGGGAATGTACCGACCAACTTGGTTCCAGGTCCCAGTGATTAAGGAATTAATCTTCGAGATAGGATCCCGAGACCAAGAGGTCGACCAAGGAAGGTTGTTGGAGAAGGTTCGAGCACTACACTTGTTCCCAATGAGAGTGATGCTCCAGTCAAAAGCATTGTAACGAGTGGGAGTAATGTTCAAAGTCAAGATGGGAACAACCAGCCTAGATGTAGTCAAAGGCATAAAAACTCTCCTAAGAAGTATCCCATCGAAAGAGGAGAAATCTTCACTCTAACATATGTTGACGAACCTGTAACGGTTCAAGAAGCGTTGGAAGGACCTTAGGCAAAGGAATGGAGGAATACAATGGAGGAGGAGATCTCATCTATGAAAGCCAATTCAGTATGGTCTTTAGTTGATTTACCTGATGGACGCAAGGCCATAGGATCCAAGTGGGTTCTCAAATTGAAACTCACCGCTGATGGGAAGGTCGAGCGATACAAAGCTCGACTTGTTGCAAAAGGATATACCCAACTTCACGGAGTGGACTTTGACGAAACATACTCACCAACTGTGCGTTACACCATAGTACGGGCCATTATGGCATTGGTCGCAAGTCTCGATCTCGAGCTGCACCAAATGGATGTTAAGACCGCATTCCTCCATGGAAACCTGGAGGAAGAGATCTACATGGAACAACCGGAGGGTTTCATTACTCCTGGTAATAAACGTAAAGTTTGTAGACTCCAAAGGTCCATATACGATCTTAAACAGTCGTCTCGGCAATGGTACTGCAGATTCCACGAGGTAATCGTAGGAAACGGATTCGTGCGTGTATTATAAGACCTCCGAGTCTAAGTATGTCATGTTAACCTTATACGTGGATGACATACTCATTGCTGCAAACGACGTGAGTTTCATGAACAAGTCAAAGTCCTGGTTAGCATCTGTATTTGAGATGAAAGACATGGGAGAGGCCACGTATATCTTGGGCATTAAAAGTGCTAGAGATTGGGCTACCCGAAAATTGTGTCTGTCTCAGGAAGCCTATATCAACAAGTTGTTGAAAAGGTTCAGATTACATCATGCCAAACTCGTGGATACGCCAGTGGTATTTGGGTGCGCACTGTCTAAACGTGACGGCCCCAAGAACCCGTCGGAGTGTGAACAGATGAAGGGTGCAGAATATTTAAGCATGGTTGGTGGTTTGATGTACGCCATGCAATGCACCCGTCTGGATATCTATTACGCTGTGGGCCTAGTAGCACGTTTCCAATCAGATCCTGGCTATCAACATTTAAAGGCTGTAAAACTAATAATTCGTAATCTGAAAGGTACTGTCGACTATGCTCTGTGCTATGAGGGCGGGAAGTTAGAATTGACCGGTTACAGTGACGCCGATCATGGTGGCGATCTGGATGATCGTAAGTCCACCACTGAAGGAGTATTTCTCCTTGCTAATGCCACCATTTCATGGATGAGCAAGAAGCAAACCCGTGTCGCGCTGTCAACAATGTACATGAAGCAGTCTGGCTGAAAAGGCTTCTTAATGCGTTGCTTGGTGGTGACGTCGGAAGTAAACCTGTAAAGGAGTTCTCCGACAGTCAGGCAGCTATTGCGGCAGTTAAGAATCCAAAGTACCATAGTAGGACCAAACACATTGATGTTAAATATTTCTATGCTAAATCGATGGTAGAAAGACAATATAATCACTATGGAATACTTGTCCACTGATAATATGATTGCGGACTCATTAACTATGCAAGGCTGGCTAAGAATCAG
Source organism: Clarkia xantiana subsp. parviflora (assembly GCA_036873135.1). NCBI lineage: Eukaryota > Viridiplantae > Streptophyta > Magnoliopsida > Myrtales > Onagraceae > Clarkia > Clarkia xantiana. The sequence goes on along the minus strand of JAPTYO010000012.1, from coordinate 7,267,733 downwards.
GGGATAAACCTGATTGAGCATAATGATTATCTATAGTTGAAGTAACTCGACATGATTCTCGTTCTGCAGATCGCCGTGATGAACTTCGTTCGTCATAAATTCACATTCTGGGCCGGATGAAAATATATGATAGCATGATTGACATGTCCCATTCCTGTTGACCCAAAAGGTTCAGGTATGCTATCAACGCGTGCTTCATACTACACGTGCCATGTTCGACCACGGGGTCATCGCTCGATTGTGCTAGGAAGGAATCCTCGTGATTCTGGCGGGCGCAAACTTCTTCACCTCGAGCGTGTGATTGATCCCGGGAGCCTTATGAAGAGGCACCCGAAGTATCCTCATGGACTCAGAACTCGTACCTAAGGTCAGGCTCAATGCTCGCTTCCCGGCGTACGAGCGTAGTGCTGAACAAAAAGGCCCAGTGACCACGTCTTTGGAAACCGGTTGGGTTTGACTAAGGGTATGAGCGATGGGGATGGTCAAGTTCACCTGTAATTCACCGATTCTTGTATTCATTAGGTGGTCACCAGCCGGATACTAGTTGAAGGCTGTGAATACTTGTACGGATGCCTTGGAGAAGTGTTCCTATGTGGAAACTAGGCAAATGGAGAATTATCCGTTGACCTAGGATACAACGCGGTACAATATATATAAATGTTGTTTATAACAGGTTGATTGGAGAAAAGGGAATCAACGTTCCGCGGGCGCTACAACACTCCTAACAGATGAGTAGCACGATGCCCGTCGTATCCGCAGGTCGCACGGCAAACTTCGTATGAACTATTCGGAAGCACGGAGAAGATCAAAGGGGATAAATGTTGATGCGGATTTGGACAACAATACATTAACAGGCACCCTCCCATTCCGGCGAGTGGGAGCTGTAAGCATATGGTGATGGGCGCCGTAATTGGTAGCCCATAATATGTATAGTTTACCTAATGAACTTGGATAAATGTCACATTAGGGTAATTGGGCTAGACCCAAATCCCAATTGATGCCCAAAATTGGGCCTCCATATACTAATGGCCGGCCGAAACTTATAGTGAGGGTAAAGTGGACTTTTGTCCACTTTACTCCTCCTATAAATAAGAGGTGCTAGGGAATATTTTAGGGTTAATCATAATTCCCTCACAATAGAGTTTTAGAGAGAAAAAACCCTCCTCCCACACCACACTAGTTCTGCCGAACCCTTACCTCACCGAAGGTGTGCCATCCAGAGATATGTCCCTGTGCCAAGAGTCGATCAGAGGCTGCTGTGGAGCTGCACCACGTAGGGATTCTCTAACAAGAGCCTCTACGGATCCAGACCGGAGGATCGTGAACTCCCTATCGAGAAGATCTTGGGTCTACGGATCATCTTAAATGTATGTGTGAAACTTCCGCTGTGTAATTGATATTACTAGCATGTACCTTGTTTATAGTATCCTTAGTGATTACTCCTGTAATCTAACATACTTCTCAAGAGCATCTGCACAAGTATTCACAACCTTCAACTAATATCCGGATGGTGGCCACCAAGTGAATACAAGAGTCGGTGAATTACAGGTGAACTTGATCATCCCCATTTCTCACACCCTTAATCAAACCCAACCGGTTTCCAACGACGTAGTAACTTGGCCTTTTTCTTCAGCACTACGCTCATACGCCGGGAAGCGAACATTGAGCCTGACCTTGGGTATGAGTTCTGAGTCCATGAGGATACTTCGGGTGCCTCTTCATAAGGCTCCCGGGATCAATCACACGCTCGAGGTGAAGAAGTTTGCGCCCCTCCGAATCACAAGGATTCTATCTAGCACAGCCGAGCATGACCCTGTGGTCGAACGTGGCACGCGTAGTATGAAGCACGCGTCGATAGCATACCCGAACATTGTCAAGTGTAGGATATGTCAATGATGCTATCGCAGACTTTCATCTGACCCAGAATGTGGTTAATGACGACCAGAGTTCATCACCAGTGAAGTGAAAAACGAAGATCATAACGTGTTATTCCGAAATCAAATGATCGTTTTGCATAACAAAGTTTCCCAACTGGTCCTTAGCCAGTCTTGCTTCGGAAGAGCCCACCTCTCCTACAAGACGACTGTGTCCGTGTGACAAGGCAAGGCCCACATTCGACATAATTTATGCAGATGATTGCGTCCTCCTAAGACTTAGTTTATAGACCGTATAATCCAATGTAATCAAACATTATGACATCGATGAATCATAAACTCAAATTGTAATTCTCTAATTTATCAAAATGTAACTTCCAATTCATCAAAATGTTATCATAGATACATGCCCACACTTAAGCCCTACGCAATCCAAGCAATTTCACGTGCTTTTCAAATATCTCTCTACGTAATGGTTTAGTTAGTGGGTCCGCCACCATATCATCAGTGGTCAAGTATTCTAAAGTGATTATATTATCTTCTACCATAGATTTAGCATAATTATATTTCACATCAATGTGTTTAGTCCTACTATGGTACTTCAGATTCTTTATTGCCGCAATCGCTGCCTGACTGTAAGAGAACACCTTTATTGGGATCAAAATGACGTGGCTTGAACTTTTGGTAATGGACTTCAAGATCTCGCCTATGGCTAGCTCCTTCAGGTATCTATGTCGACCTCTGGTAAGTATCCCATCGAGTAAGGTGAAAACCTCGCTCTAACAACTGTTGGCAAGCATTGGAAAGACCTCAAGTGAAGAAATGGAGGAAAATAATAAAAGAGAGAGATCGCTTAAATGAAATACATCAAGGTCGAACAACCCGACTTATTGCGAACGGACTTACCAAATTCACAAAATGGACTTTGATAAGAGAAACTCACCGACTGTGCGTAAAACCACGGTTAGGGCCATTAATAGTCCTGGTCGCAAGTCTTGATCCCGAGTTGCACCAAATGGATGTTAGGTCCGCATTCCTCCGGAAACCTGGAGGAAGAGATCTACATGGAGCAACCGGAGGGTTTCATTACTCATGGTAACGATCGTAAAGTTTGTAAACTCCAAAGGTCCATCTACGGTCTTAGACAGTCGTCTCGGCAATGGTACCGTAGATTCCACGAGGAAATTGTAGGAAATGGATTCGTGAATCTTCACGAGGATCCGTGCGTGTATTATATGACCTACAGGTTTAAGTATGTCATCTTAACCTTTTACGTGGACGACATACTCATTGCCGCAAATGATGTGAGTTTTATGAATCATTCAAAGTCATGGTTGGCATCTGTATTTGAGATGAAAGACATGCGAGAGGCCACGTACATCTTGGGTATTAAAATGGCTAGAGATCGGGCTACCCGAAAATTGTGTCTATCTCAAGAAGCTTATATCAACAAACTGTTGAAAATATTTAGCTTACAGGATGCCAAACCCGAGGATACGCCGGTGGTGTTTGGGTGCGCACTGTCAAAACGTGACGACCCCAAGAACCTTGCAGAGCGTGAACAGATGAAGGGTGCAGAGTATTTAAGCATGGTCGGTATTTTGATGGACGCCATGCAATGCACCCGTACGGATATCTGTTACGCCGTGGGCCTAGTAGCACGTTTCCAATCAAATCCTGGCTATAAAAAATTTAAGGCTGTAAAATGAATTATTCGTTATCTGAAAGGTATTGCCGACTACGCACTGTGCTATGAGGGCGGGAAGTTAGAATTGACCGGTTACAGTGACGCCGACCATGGTGGCGATCCGGATGATCGTAAGTGTACCACTGGAGGAGTGTTTCTCCTTGCTAATGCTGCCATTTCATGGATGGCCAAGAAGCAAACCTGTGTCGCGATGTCCACGATGGAATCAGAATTCGTAGCTCTCTCCAAGAACGCACATGAAGCGGTCTGGATGAAAAGGCTTCTTACTGCGCTGCTTGATGATGACGTCGGGAGTAAACCTGTGAAGGTGTTCTCTGACAGTCAGGCAGCCATTGCGGCAGTAAAGAATCTTAAGTACCATAGTAGGACCAAACACATTGATGTGAAATATTTTTATGCTAAATCTATGGTAGAAGACAATATAATCACTATGGAAATCTTGTCAACTGTTAACATGATTGCGGACCCATTAACTAAACCACTACGCAGGGAGATATTCGAAAAGCATGTAAATCTGTTTCGATTGCATAGGGTTCAGTAGTGGCATGTATCTGTGATAACATTTTGATATTAGAAAGTTACATTTTGTAAGAGAAAGAATTGCAACTGAGTTTATGATCAATCGACGTCATAATGTTTTGATTACATCAAATTTTCGGTCTATAAACTAAGTCGTAGGAAGACGCAATCCTCTGCCAAAACTATGTCGAATGTAGGCCTTACCTCGTCACACAGGTACTGTCGTCCTGCGGTGGAGGGAGGCCTCTACTAAGCAAGGCTGGCTAAGAATCAGGGGGATAAACCTGATTACGCAGTCCGATCATCTAGTGTCGAAGTAACTCGACATGATCTTCATTTTGCAGTTCGCCGTGATGAAGATTGTTCATCATTAATCCACATTCTGGGCCAGATGAAAATCTGCGATAGCATGATTTGACATGTCCCATTCATTTGAACTTAAAAGTTCAGGTATGCTATCGACGCGTGCTTCATACTACGCGTGCCACGTCCGACCACGGGGTCCCAGCTCGGTTGTGCTAGGAAAGAATCCTTGTGATTCTTGCGTGCGAAAACTTCTTCACCTCGAGCGTGTGATTGATCTCGGGAGCCTCATGAAGAGGCACCCAAAGTATCCTCACGGACTCAGAACTCATATCTAAGGTCAGGCTCAATGTTCGATTCCCGGCATACGAGCGTAGTGCTGAACAAAAAGGCCCTATGACCACGTCTTTGGAAACCGATTGGGTTTGACTAAGGATATGAGCGATGGGGATGGTCAAGTTCACCTGTAATTCACTAAGGTGGCCACCAACCGGATATTAGTTGAAGGTTGTGAATACTTGTACGAATGCCTTGGAGAAGTGTTCCTATGAGCAAACTAGGCAAAAGGAGAATTATCAGTTGATCTAGGATACAGCGCGACACTATATAAATGTTGTTTATAACAGTTTGATTGGAGAAAAGGGAATCAACGTTCCGCGGGCGTTACAACACTCCTAATAGATGAGTAGCCTGATGCCTGTCGTGTCCGTCGGTCGCACGGCAAACCTCGTATGAACTATTTAGAAGCAAAGGACTATATCGAAGGAGTGAAATGTTGATGCTGATTTGGACGACAATACATTAACAGGCACCCTCCCATTCCGGCGAGTGGGAGCTGTAAGCATATTGTGACGGGCGCCGTAAATGGAAGCCCATTATATGTATATGTTACCTAAGTTAATTGGGTACATGTCACTTTAGGACATTGGGCCAGACCCAAATCCCAATTGACATGAGATGCCCAAAATTGGGCCTCCCTATACTAGTAGGCCGGTCGAAATTAGTGAGGAGGTAAAGTGGACTTTTGCCCCTTTACTCCTCCTATATATATGGTGAGTTAGGGTTTTTATTAGGGTTAATCACAATTCCCTTTAAGTGGTGTTTTAAGAAAAAACCCTTCCCCCAAGAACACCATATTTCGGCCGAACCGCTACCTCACCAAGGGTGTGCCAATTTGCCTTCGAGCAAACTCTCCAGAGAACTGTCCCTTGCCAAGAATCGATTAGAGGCTTTGTTGTGAAGAATATACCACGTAGGGCTTCCTTCACAAGAACCCCTACGGGTGCCGACCGGAGGATCGTGAACTCCCTCCTGTTAGGAGATAAAACTGGGGAGCGAGCCCAGACCCACTACATAAGCCCAGTGAGGTTCCATACTAAAACCAATTGGTAATAGTAGGAGTAGCCCACCAAGCTTATATAGTGTTCCAACTCTTCAAATCTAACCGATGTGGTACACTTGACTCACATGTACACTTAACAATCTCCCCCTTACATGTGAGTCCACCGTAGCTCCCCCTTAACCGGGAGTCTACCACATCGTAACTCCCCCTTAACTGGAAGTCCACGGCACCAAACTGTGGAATTTTTCAAACCAGCCCCTCGAACGACCACGCCATGCAACGAGCCAGAGCACACTCGAAACAGCATGTACCACGTGTCGCCGCCCTACACCGGGACTCACCACTTTGGGCCTTCCCCGACTTCCTGGACTGAGCCACCGGCTTTGATACCAGTTGTTAGGAGATAAAACTGGGGAGCGAGCCCAGGCCCACTACATAAGCCCAGTGAGGTTCCATACTAAAACCAATTGGTAATAGTAGGAGTAGCCCACCAAGCTTATATAGTGTTCCAACTCTTCAAATCTAACCGATGTGGTACACTTGACTCACATGTACACTTAACACCTCCTGCAAAGATCTTGGGACTACAGACAACTGAAGAGGTATGTGCGAATCTTCCGCTGCGTAATTTCGTTTTCTAGCATGTACCATGATTTAGTTTCTGTAGTGATTACTCCCCGTAATCTAACAGAACTGTGTTCTACACCATCTAATAGCGTACATGCTTTTTCCCTGTTCGGGTTACTACGCCAGGGTCCATCAACTTGACCTCCTGGCCCTTGATCATCTCATTAAAGGGGAACAATTGAACATACCGCACATACTATTGACGGAGATGACGAGGTCAATCACGGGGAAACGTGCGTATTGTCCGTACGGATCGGTGTTGACGCGTGTTTTCAAACACTTCCAAGTCCCTATTCCGAAAGACGTACATGCGGTACACATTGCTCCGTACGATGGAAAGGGTCTGCGGCTCATGGGAATAGAAGTGGATCCAGAAACCAATAAACTTGTGCGGTCGAAGGGGAAAAAAAGGTCGAAGAAACCCATTTCGGGTTCGACCATGGAGGGTGTGTTGGACACACTTCAGGCAATTTCCAAACGTTTGGGGTCAGTGGAGAGAGAGGTCAAGGCGATGAAAAATATGGTACATGGCGGAGCAGATGAACAGCCCGATGCCGGAGAGGATGTGTCAGAAGATGGAGATGAAGAGGAGGACGTTGACGATGATGCTTGAATGAATGTTTTTTTTTTTAACAAGGATAATGTTTCTTCATGAACTCTTTTCTTTATGCTTTGTTTTTGTTTGTTCTATTAGGACAATCTTTAGTGATTTATGTGTTGTTATTGCACTTCTTTTGACAATTATGTAGGGTTAAACAAGTTGTTTAGCGTGTTTAGTAACAGATCATATGTGCGTTAACATAACAATGAAACAATGTCATCAGCTTTGTACTTATGGTAATTCATACAGGCAGTTCAAGCATAACAAATAATACATACAACCCGGAAATGTTAATACATGTATCTGCATAACCATGGAATTAAAATAAAATAATCACGTTAATTAATGTGTATGCATAACCATGGAATGTGTCAACACGTTTACTAGGGCTGCACAAAAGGTACTATTTAATAGGCCGAAAACCGTCGGCCTATAAAAAGCCCCGTAAGAAAATCGTTTGGATACGGATGAGATGTATGTCGGTCGGATTTACATAAGGGAGTCTCCGTCCGAGCAAGGACTGCCACCTTCCAGTCAGTGTTCTTTATTGCGTTCCGACCGTTTTCTTAAAGCGAGAAAATGCCGGAAAAATCGGTCAGTAAAAGGCCAAGGGCACTTTTCCGGTCGAATCAGACGAAATCCGGTCGGAAAACGGCAGTACATTCCCGACCGACGGCTCGGTCAGCAATTCTGCTGTAGGTAAAATCGATTTTTCTTGTAGTGTAAATCGTAAATAATGATCATAATTTTTTCCAATATATATTTGAATAAGGGAGAAACACTTAACAGTTAGGTTATTTTTAGAATTAATGATTGCTTAATTATGCAACTCTTTTTAGCCAACACTTAAATTTTAACGTGAATATGTGATTAACTAAATGATAATGATTAGCTCCCATTAATGTCATCTTATGATAATTAGGCATTTTAGTTTACCTTCCCTCAAAATAATTATGACTACCATGATTTTTGTGGAGTGTTCATTACATAGGAAAAACTATATTTATTCAACATTTTTTATGATAGTCTCATGTACACTTAATTATATATATAGTTTAAAAAAGTGGAAAATTATATTGGAACTCAGGAAGACAATGAAATCTAGGTATATATATGGTATCTAAATCTAAATGTATTTTTTTGGCCAAAATTTAAATAGATCTTATGAGTAAGAATAAAATTTATGGGCCAATAAATGAACAAATTTGAAAAGGTTAGTTACTAAAAAAGCAAACTCGGTTTTGACGGTTCTGTAAAAAAAAACTGATAATTTAAAAAAAAAAAAAAAACTCAACTTTATAAAAGTTCTTTGTAAAATACAAACTACGTTCATTTTTATATTAAAAAGTTAAATATTTGTACATATTAAATTCATGTTTATTTCCATGACGTACGATGGATAAAATCAACACAGTTTTTGTTAAAATACATAATATAGATGTTTACGTTCAATTTTGATCACTTTTAATAGAAAAATCAACATAAGCACTGTTTGTTATAAAAAGTTAAGTTTGTTTTAAAAAAAATTTAATTTCTTTTTTTACCAAAACACTTAAAGTTGATTTTTTTTTAATCCTAAAAAATAGAATAAAATAAAATAAAGAGAATTCAATCTCTTTACCCCACATGGTTTGACCTTTGCTTCTACGTGCTGTTGAGAATTTGTGGTTCAACTACCACCGGGGGTGGTGGATTATTCTCCTTTGTGCTTCTTTCATTTCTCACAAGCAAATTAAATTGACTAACATTAAATAAATAAGGATTAAATGTACTTTTGGTACCACATGTCTGCACAAATTACACTGTTTATATTATTAGTATTTTTTTGTACCGAATTGGTACCATATGTTTCCAAACCTTACTGTTTTGGTACTTCCGTTACCATTCCGTCAAAAACGGCCGTTAAATGGCATGTGTCATGCACGTGAGCAACCCAAAACTTTCAATTTTGTTACAATTTAGTCCATCTAATACATCCCTAACTTTTATTTTGTTCAAATTGGTTCTAAAATTTCAAAACCAAACCATTTTCCCAAATTGACCTAGCCGGACCTATCCATGGGCTAGGTCCGACCCTGGGTCGGGGTCACCGGACCCAGGCGACCCTGACCCAGGGTCGGATCTAGCCCTAGGCTAGGTCCAGCTAGGTCAATTGGGACCTTTGGGGCTAGGTCCCAATGACCTAGCCGGACCTAGCCTAGGGCTAGGTCCGACCCTGGGTCAGGATCGCCTGGGTTCGGTGACCCCGACACAGGGTCGAACCTAGCCCATGGCTAGGTCCGGCTAGGTCAATTTGGGAAAATGGTTTGGTTTTGAAATTTTAGGACTAAATTGAACAAAATAAAAGTTAGGGATGTATTAGATGGACTAAATTGTAACAAAATTGAAAGTTTTGGCTGCTCACGTGCATGACACATGCCATTTAACGACCGTTTTTAACGGAATGGTAACGGAAGTACCAAAACAGTAAGGTTTGGAAACATATGGTACCTGTTTCGACCAAGTTATTGCGGGCTGTCCGCTGGATAACTTGTCGAGATCTTTGGGTTGTGTGCGAGCTAAATCCGCCTTCTAGTGTCGCGAGCGGGCTTTAGCTTCTGCTTCCAGATGAGGGCAAATCTCTCCGAGTCTCTAGTAGGACGACCGTCGGCACCTGCAAAGGAGCGTCACCAAGCAGTCCCCGTGGAGAGGGGGGGGGGGGTGCTTGGCGTGCTCACTCCGACGCTCAACATCAGTGTTTTTCTAGAGAGAGAAAGAGAGGGTTTTTAGAGAGAAGTCAGAGCTTTTCCAAAGCTTGCCCAAAGTGATTTTGGAATGAGTTGAAAATGTTCACCCCCAAGGTGGCTATTTATAGGCCATCTTGGACCGTAAACCGGTTTTGACCCGGTTCAATGTGGAAATGTGAACCGGGATGCGTAGGTAAGCTTTGGGAAAAGGGGCTCTGACGTGCGTCTCAGGCGGCTGTCATAAACGGGACGAGCGCGCCGCTAAAACAAAGGTCTCGGACACATAGGAGTTAGTGTAAAAATCGGGTCTCCGTATGCGTCCGAGGTAAAATGGGGGGTGTGCGCGACACCCCCCGGGTGTGGGACTTACCCGGAATTCCGGGTAAGCCTAGGCTTACCCGGAATTCCGGGTAAGCCCCCGGGGCACCGGGCAAGTTCGCGACTTGCCCGGTTTACCCCGGTTAGCTCGAAATTGGGTCTTGCTAAGGGCCTCGTGCGAATATGAGGTCCGAATAATTAAAACCGAGCCCGGATCACGCGTATGTCCATCACTTGCCCCCGAGTTAAACAATGGCTTGACCTTTGTTTAACTCTATTATAAGATAGGGAATATGCGTGATTCGGGCCGTTCGCTCACCTTGAGTTTTGACCTACCGAGGGTGGATGCGCGCGGCTCCGACGAATTCCTTGCCTTAGTTTTTGAGATGGTCACACTTGATAACTGCATGAAGGGTTAGTAGCACAATAGACTACGAATAAAATGAAACGTATGATTGTTTGGAGAATTAAGGTGCGAGCACGCATGAAATTTTTCGAGCTCGTACGATGAGCTAACAAATACGGAACGTACATGATACGACTAAGTGCATCAAAGTAAATCATGCAAGTCTTGAAAAAATGTTTTTCACGTAGTGCAATAGTTTTTGGGAGCTCGTCGTCCGAGACGGTCGTCTTGACGGAGAGACGACAGTTTTGAGTGAATGAAATAAGGCCGAGTTTTGGAAAATCACATGCAACGGCCCTAACACGAAAAAATCATAATCTCAACGTTTTCAAAAAGTTGTGGGTATTTGAAATGACTTAGTTAAAATTATCCAAGTCATTTGATAGTTGAAAACTCAAGCCATCCACAATTTCAAAAAATGAATGGTAGATAGGGGTATACCTCCTTGATGTATGGTACTTACCATGTTGTGTAGTCCCTTCTCCACCATGATAGTTTATAAAACTATCAACTTTTGAATTGGTTGAGGTGAGAGTTTTGGAGGGGCTAAGGTAAGGATCTTGGAAATTCACTCTAGGGTGTTAAAGGGACCACATTCCGGCCGGCCACCACCAGGAGCAGCACCGGCGAAGCCAGGGCGGCGCAGCGGCGGCGAGGCGGCGGCGGCAGCGGCGGGTCTGGCGGCTGCAGCGGGCGGCGGCTGCTCCTCTTCTTGGTTCGATTTTTGGCTCGATTCGATCCGATTTCGAGTCCTTTTTGTCGAGCATCGATTGGTAACGTCCTCCACTCGCTTTTCTTGAGGTTGATTAGACCTATAGGGCTGCACATTTGAACTTCAATAAGATGCCTTGTAGGTGTTTGATAAAATGCATGAGTGAAGTTTTTGCTTGATTTTCAATATTTGCTTTTGGCTAAGCTCTAGGTATAGATAGATAGAGTTAGGGATAGCGAACTCCCTTTGTGATGAGGTCCTTAGGTTCCGACCAACCGAGGGGAAATCGCGGGGGTTTGAAATCGGAGTTTTTCGAGCGAAAAGCTTGACCCCTTGTTTCTTGATACGGATAACTTGAAATGATGTTTCCTATTGTGATAAAGTTCCCTTGATTGTTTGTGAGTGGATTGCCATGCCCCCGGAGCTTAGGTGAATGCTTGGTAGTTTGCCTTCGTTAGTGGCTTAGTTGACCCGAGTGTTTTTCGGGTTGTTCGGGGAGGGGTAAATCCCTCTATGGTATGTGAGGGGCTTGCTCGAGTGCGTTTGAGTTGCTCGTATGTGCCCCCGGAGCCTTGAGCCATTCTAAGGATGAAATTTGATCAAAAGGTGGTTGGATGGCATTTTGGTAATTATGGCCAACTTTGTATGCCTTTGATTTCTTTAGCTTTTGAATTTGTTGCTTTGTAGAGCGCTTGGATACCTGTGACACATTGCACAAATGTATGAAAATTTGATTAGTAGGTGGCCTAGGCCTTTGATAAGCGTAAGGATTTTTGATTCCCGAGCGGGAGGGTCCCTAGCTGTTTGCATGCGGACAGTCGGTCCGTTGGGTTGAATGTCCTTGCAAAGGATTTTGATGAGTGTGGTCGATGTGTTGCTTTGGTTTTTGATTGAGTTGGTGTATTGTTTTTGCAGGGCTTGATAGACGAGCTTGCAGGCGTCCGACTCTGATACTTAGAGTATTCTTGATAGGAAACGGTTTCCCCTTCTTCGCATAATGAGTAAGTCTCATCCTTTTGTTTCGGATAACTTTGATGGTGAGGTTGGCGAAAGCACCATGGATTCCGAGTCTGGGTCTCAAAGCGGTGTACTCTTGGGGCCGTCGGGTGACCGCGTGATATTGGAGAAGACTCAGATATTTTTTCCAAACAAGCTTCCACGTTCCAAGTTTGACCTCTATGTCTCGACCCGGGGCTGGTGTCCCGGCCTAGAGGTCTCGTATCCTTGGGACATTGTGAAGGGAGTTGAATTTGGTCGGCCCACCGTTCCTCCAGCTGAGTATGAGGCGGTCTACCTTTCACAGTTTCGAGAAGGACTGCGGTTTCCTTACTGTCCGGATCTGGTCCGTCTTTGTCGATATTATAGGATTTCCCCTGTCTCTATTACCCCTCCAGGGTTTAGGGCTTGGACGTGTTTTTGGGTGCAATGTCATCTGAATTCCTGGGATTACTCAATAGTGTTGTTTCGAGCCTTTTACCGCCTGGGTAAGGCAGATGAGTCTGGGATGTGCACCTTCAGCTTACGTTGGCCTCATATGACCGAAAAGGGATTCTCTTCCCTTGGTTTGCGTCGGGCGGGGTGGAATACTGAAGCGCGATTCTGCGAACGGTCGGACACTTCCCAGAATAAATGGAAGTGTCAGTACTTTTTTGTGAAGGATGCAGGCACGACTTGGGCGACTTCTCACATATTGGATGCCGATCCCGTTCCACGATTTCAGGAGTTTTCAGATAGAGATAAGGTCGCTTTGAAGAAGATCCATGCGGCGAATAGGGCGGGGGAGTACAGCCCCCTTTATCGTGCTTCTGACGCCGAGCTGCTCGCGGCGGGCATTCACGTACGTCCTTCGGGGGAGGAGTTGGTATGTTTTGAAGTTTTGTAACACCTGCTCTTGTTTTCTTGTAGGTTGGTTTCTTAACAGACGCCCCTGTTTACAGGGTGGAGTTGCAGGCGGGTCTTCTCAGATTGTTCCCGGACTAGACGATACACTTCCTGTTGGCCCGGGTATGGGCCTTGTGCCTTTTAAATATTTCGTTGTGGTTTTTCGCATGTTGACACACTAAAGGTTTCTTTGTGGTTGTCCTTGTAGGCTTGGACTTTCCGCCAGCGGGGGAAGTTGTTCCTGTCGGGGAGCATGATGCTGACGTCCGCTCCCCGAGCGATCCTAGGAGGTTGACATCTGACGGCATGCCTCTTGTTCCTTCCTGCGACAAAGGGAAAGGGCCTATGTATGCAGATTCGACCATGCATGTCCCCCGGTCGGGGAGCGGGCGGTCAGAGGAGGTGCCTCCCTTGGCAGGTAACTGTGGTTGACTTGTTGTTATATTAGTACGGTTTGCCTTCTCCTAATGTGCTTGCTATTGATATGTAGTTGTCCCTACTCCTCCGGCTCTTCGCAAGTCTGATTTGATTTGCCGGCCTGATCGGGATGTGTCTGGGAGTGAGTGGGTTCCGTATTGTCAGTCTGCTGTCCGTTTTCCCAAGGATGTTTCCTTGAGTACGCCTGCTGTTGGTGTGCGTGTGGTTCAGCGGTCTGTTCCGCCGGCTGACCGCAAGACGTGCCCCCGAGATCCTGAGGCTGCGTTGAAATGTGTTGAGGAGTCACTCGCGCGCTTTGCTCCTGTACGTTGTTTTCCTTTTATGTTGGATCTATCATGTTTGTCTGACTTCTCTGTGTATGATGGGTTTGTGTTGTTGTTGTAGGTGAATGCCGTGATGACCAACCTTTCCTCTTTCGTTGTTGAGCTTGTTGAGGAGACGAGGGGTCTGCAGGATCGTCATGAGCACTTGTCTCAGGACGTTGTTGTGTTGAGGGAGAAGGCGCGCGCGCATTCAGATGCTTCTTCCGAGGCTTCCGCTGATCTCAAGAGGAGTCAGGATTATGCGTCTCAGCTGGAGGCGGAGCTGTTTGCCCTACTACGTCAGGAGAAGGTTGATGAGGAGGCACATGCTGTGGTGCTGAGGGAGACTAAGGAGTCTCACGTTGTCCTTGGTGACCAGCTAGGAATGATCGAGTTTCCTACTACAGCGGATTATCCCAAGCTTCTTGAGAAGGCGCGTGATGATCGCATGGAGTCCTTCTCTGTGGATTACTTCAGGAGGGTACACTCTCTTGCCCCCGATTTTCCTTTCCAGAGTGCTGGTCCATATGCTGGCTATGCCCTTGGGGCTATTGCGGGGATCCAAGCGAGTGGCGGAACGAGTGGTTTGATGGGACAGGCGTCCGTCCCTGTTGGTGATGATCGCCGGGGTGCTTTCAAAGGCCCAGCGCAAGATGTTTTTATGACTGATGTCTTTGGTTCTGGTGCTCCTGACGTTGGGTCAGGTTGATCTTTCTTTGTTTTTCCATCTGTACATATGGCTGCTCCCCTTGCATGGGTGAGATTTTGACAGGTTGCATCTTGGGCTCGACTTTTAAGCTGGCCGGATGTCTTTACTTTTGAGTCCTGCTATATTATATATATATGCCTGACATGAGAAATTAGAAAGATATAATACTAAGTATTATTTTGCATCTTCCTTTATTGTTGTCCCAGTGACTTGTTCTCTTTTTGTAAGAGTGTTGTTCTACTGAATGGTTGGTTTTCTTGATCCGATGGTTTTCCTTAGGAAACTGCATCTCTGTTAGTGACGGTTGTGGCTGAGTTGGTATTACCGTCGTCTGTGGCCTTGTAGGGAGGATGATCCCCATTGGAGTGCTTGTCTTTCTTTGTGAGGATGTGAACAAACTAGTTTGTTCACATATTTGATGCTGTGGCTAAGTGTGGATGGATTAGTACGTCCAACCCTTGTTTATGTTTGCGAGGGAAGATTCCCAATGATCCGCTTGTCCCCCGATTTTTGGCAAGGATGTGAATAGATTAGTGCATTCACATCCTTGTATGATGGCGAAGTGTGGATAGGTTAGTACGTCCGACACTTGCATTTGTTTGCGAGGGAGGATTCCCAATGATCCGTTTATCCCCCGACTTTTTGCAAGGATGTGAATAGATTAGTACGTTCACATCCTTGTAATATGGCGAAGTGTGGATAGATTAGTACGTCCGACACTTGCATTTGTTTGCGAGGAAGGATTCCCAATGATCCGTTTATCCCCCGACTTTTTGCAAGGATGTGAATAGATTAGTACGTTCACATCCTTGTAATATGGCGAAGTGTGGATAGAGTAGTACGTCCGACACTTGCATTTGTTTGCGAGGAAGGATTCCCAATGATCCGTTTATCCCCCGACTTTTTGCAAGGATGTGAATAGATTAGTACGTTCACATCCTTGTAATATGGCGAAGTGTGGATAGATTAGTACGTCCGACACTTGCATTTGTTTGCGAGGAAGGATTCCCAATGATCCGTTTATCCCCCGACTTTTTGCAAGGATGTGAATAGATTAGTACGTTCACATCCTTGTTATGAGGATACTCTAACTCCTTGTATGCGTCTAACGTCCTTTGTTTTGGTTTGTCGTGAGGAGCTTCGCTTAGGATTGCTTTGATATCTTTCTGACGGCTTTTCTTGTTGGTTGCCCTTTCTGCACATAGGGTTAGGGTCTTTGTTGGTGATGTATGTGGCTTGTTCCTGGTATTGGACCGGGGAAGCTTGCCATTACATAGTGATTTTTCCTACGCAAGGAGTGAACTTCATTAGTTTTCTTGTCTATTTACAAAGGTCGTGCATGGATGGAGTCAACTGATCTCCTATCCTAAATGTTCTACTCAGCATTTAAAAAGTAAAGATAGAGTATGTGCATGTCATAAGGGAAGGGTTATTCCCTTAGTGACTGGTTGATAAAGCTGGCTTCCTGCATGCAATGTGGGAGCGCAGAGCTCCTTGTTTGATCAGGTCCTCGATTTTGTTGCGAAGGGAGGGGCAGCCATTTGTGCTGTGACCCCATTTGTTGTGATAGTGGCACCACATTTCTGGATTCTTCCCGAGGAAGGCAATTCGGGTTTCGCTTGGAGGAGGTAAAACATCCTTCAGGATGGTCTTGAACAACTCTTCCACCTCTATGTTTAGAGGTGTATACTCTCCATCATGGTTGTTGTTCAAGTCTTGTCTTGTATGCTCTTGTTCGCGCGCCTCCTCGTGTTCTGCAGGTGGGCTGAACCACCCCAGTTCATTTGCGACTTCGATTGCCGTTTCCATCTTCTCCTTTAGGTCAGCCATAGACTTGGTTGTCCTCCACCCATGTGTTCGTCCAAAAAGGAGAAATGTGGGTGAGTTCATGTTCAGGAAAAGGGCATTGATCACAGCTGTCTTTTCTGCCAAACTGGAAGTTGCAATTATGGCGAACCGCTTGAAGTAGCTTTGGATGGATTCCAATTCCCCTTGCTTGATGTCCCATATGCTTGGGAGCCTTGGGATTTGAGGTGCTGGGAGTCTTTCTCTTCTGTTCATCATTTCATTGAATCGCACTTCAACTTCAGACTTGGAAGACTGTCCCCTCTCAATGACTGCTACGTCCAGGCGGTTCTTGCATCTTAGGGCGTTGACATAGCATTTTCGTGCTGTCGTCTGATCGCCCAAGACTTCACCGATTCCTCCCCTTAAGCGGTATTTCAGCTTTTGATGTGCCGTTGAAGGCACCATCTCGTAGGGGTTTATCGTTGTTCTCCCGAGGATTCCGTTGTAAGCGCCGAGGCTTTCGACGATCACAAAGGTGATGTCGACTTTCATTGCGTTCCACCCCTCTCCTATCACAGTGGGAAGGGTGATCATCCCAATCGGGTATGTAGCAGCTCCAGCAAAGCTCACTAACGGGAAATTTCCCGGTTTCAGGTCTCCTCTATTCATTCCAAGCTGTTCAATGACATTGATATGGAGGATGTCTGACGAGCTTCCTCCGTCGACTAGAATTCTTTTGACGTCGAACCCGTTGATTTCCATCGTTATTACTAACGCGTCATCATGCGGGTAGACGATGTGTGCCATGTCTTTTCTCGAGAATCCTATCACGGGGTCCTCCTCTTCTGGTTTCTTTCTTTTTCCATACTTGGGGAGTGTGCTTGCCTGCGCAGCGTATACATCTCTTGTGTTGGAGACTTGTCCTCCTGCCGCTGGACCACCATGAATGACATTGATAACTCCCCTCTTTTTAGGAGGAGGGTTGTCAGTGGTCTTCTCCTTTCCTTTTTCCTTTGACGTGAATTTTCTCTTCACCTTTTCGATCTTCCCCCCCTGATCGACGTAGTGCTTAAGTCCGCCTTCTTGTATGATTCGATTGATTTGGAACTTAAGGCTTCTACAGTCGTCTGTTTCATGGCCGTTGACTTCGTGGCTTTCACACCACTTGTCTTGCTCCTTCCCCAGCTGACCCTTTCTGAACCCGAATGGCTCTTTCCAGAGGTTTTGCTCTTTCATTTCTTTCAGTATGACGCTCAGGGGAGCATTCAAAGGGATCAGCTCGATGGTATTGACATCTGCATTCTTGTCTTCTTCAATGTTGAATGTTCTTTTCTGGGGCGGAGTCCATTGTTTTTGTTGGGGGGTTTGATTCTGCTTCGGGGGGCCTGGCTTGCCTTCATCTTTCTTGTTGCCGGGTTTACCCCATTTGTCTCGTGCTGTCATCTTGTAATGCTCCGCATCGATGTACTCTTTAACTCTCGCCACAAGTTCTTCCATTGTTTCCGCAGGTCTTGTAGAAAGCTTTTGGCCTAAGTCGTACCCGTGCCTACCCAGGTTTCTGACAAAGGCATGGATGATTTCTGTCTCTGCGATGTTTGTTTGGATTTCCGAGATGTTCTGATTGAATCGAATGTAGTAGCTTGCGAGGGATTCATTCCACTCTTGCTTGACGTCATCCAAGGCATTTGATCCTTTGATAATCGAGCGTTCTCCCATGTAACGTTGGATGAACTTTTCTTTGAGGGACTGCCACGAGTCTATGCTTTTCTTTGGCAGGGAGAAGAGCCAGTGTGCAGCTGGTCCGCCTAACGTTTGGGGGAACGTCATGGCTATGTGGTGAGGGTTGTCAGTCCTTCCCAAGAGCATTAGTTCATGCTGCTGAACATGCTCTATTGGGTCTCCCTTGCCTCGATATTTTTCTGGCCTTAGGTTATACAGTGCGTCTGGGACGCGACTGTACACCAGCTCGTCGGTGAAGGGGTGGGATGTTGTGTCCACCAATGTGTTCATCCCTCTCATTTTCCTTTCTTTTATCTTCTTTTCAATCATCTTTTCAAGCATCTCTTCTGTCAGCCCAGTGATTGGGTTATCCTGATTTTGGGGGAATGCTTCTTGTCCCATGCTTGCGCCTTGTTGGGGATATTGCGCCTGCGTCGGGTTGTATTGAGAATATCCACCTTGATATCCCTGGAATGTCTGAGACGGTTGCCTCCAGGCTCCTTCACTGTATGGCCCTGCTTGGTAGGGTGTTTGTGAGTGCGAAAGCTCCTGTCTTGTCCACTGCTGGGGGAACTGCCTGCTCTGCTGTGCATTCCCGTGGAAAGTTGGGGTTTTTGAGATTGTAGGGCCTCTCTGCTGAGGTGCACTCATCGGAGGCGCTTGCCTTGGTGGCGGGGGCATATTTGCTTGTTGCGCGGGAGGGGGCGGTGGCGCCCCGTATCCTTGGTTGCGCAGGGCTTCTCTTAGCTGAAGTAGTTGTTCGAGTGCTGCCATCATTTCCGGGGTGACTGTGGGTGCAGTCTGTGCCCCTGGTGCTTGGTTGTATGCTCCCGCGTTTGGCATTCCGTATGGTTGCTCCTGCGTATTGAAGGTTTGGTGGGCGAAACCTGGAGGAGCGTTGGTTTGCTGCGTGCCTCCTTGCGCGTTACTCCGAGAGTGTACGCTTCTAGTCGGCATAGACGAGGCGACTGAGGCCTCGCCTTGGCTCTGCGGGGGAGCTTTCTGCGGAGGAGGTCTCATGCTTGACTCCGGAGCCGGAGTTTTCCTTGGACGTCCTGGTCCTCTTCTCTTCGTCTTAGTCGGCGGTGGCTGCTCGTTGCTTGCCATGCTGTTGGTTCTGTGGGTGATCCGCAGACGGCGCCAAGTGTTTCGACCAAGTTATTGCGGGCTGTCCGCTGGATAACTTGTCGAGATCTTTGGGTTGTGTGCGAGCTAAATCCGCCTTCTAGTGTCGCGAGCGGGCTTTAGCTTCTGCTTCCAGATGAGGGCAAATCTCTCCGAGTCTCTAGTAGGACGACCGTCGGCACCTGCAAAGGAGCGTCACCAAGCAGTCCCCGTGGAGAGGGGGGGGGTGCTTGGCGTGCTCACTCCGACGCTCAACATCAGTGTTTTTCTAGAGAGAGAAAGAGAGGGTTTTTAGAGAGAAGTCAGAGCTTTTCCAAAGCTTGCCCAAAGTGATTTTGGAATGAGTTGAAAATGTTCACCCCCAAGGTGGCTATTTATAGGCCATCTTGGACCGTAAACCGGTTTTGACCCGGTTCAATGTGGAAATGTGAACCGGGATGCGTAGGTAAGCTTTGGGAAAAGGGGCTCTGACGTGCGTCTCAGGCGGCTGTCATAAACGGGACGAGCGCGCCGCTAAAACAAAGGTCTCGGACACATAGGAGTTAGTGTAAAAATCGGGTCTCCGTATGCGTCCGAGGTAAAATGGGGGGTGTGCGCGACACCCCCCGGGTGTGGGACTTACCCGGAATTCCGGGTAAGCCTAGGCTTACCCGGAATTCCGGGTAAGCTTAGGCTTACCCGGAGATTCCGGGTAAGCCAAGCTTACCCGGAATTCCGGGTAAGCTGGGGCTTACCCGGAATTTTCCGGGTAAGCCCCCCGGGGCACCGGGCAAGTTCGCGACTTGCCCGGTTTACCCCGGTTAGCTCGAAATTGGGTCTTGCTAAGGGCCTCGTGCGAATATGAGGTCCGAATAATTAAAACCGAGCCC
Organism: Clarkia xantiana subsp. parviflora; assembly: GCA_036873135.1. Classification (NCBI taxonomy): domain Eukaryota; kingdom Viridiplantae; phylum Streptophyta; class Magnoliopsida; order Myrtales; family Onagraceae; genus Clarkia; species Clarkia xantiana. The sequence goes on along the minus strand of JAPTYO010000012.1, from coordinate 7,247,766 downwards.
GGATCACGCGTATGTCCATCAGTACCAATTCGGTACAAAAAAAATACTAATTATATGAACAGTGTAATTTGTGCAAACATGTGGTACCAAAAGGATCCTTAACCCAATAAATAAACCCTAATTTAGAAGGTTTTGGCCACCAAATACCTGAAAGTCTCGGGGGTAGAGGTAGAAAAAAAAAAAAAAAATCTAATTTGATAGCAATGGTCTGCCACCAATGACCTAACCCACCTCCCACTCTTATTTCTGCACTTATATTGTATAATAATAATATCAACTATAAAATGCTGCCAAGAAACTATAAATGTACCATTTTTTTTTTAAATTATATAAATAGTTTAGTTTACCAACTTTCAACAAATTAAATTCAGAAAAACTCTATATAAATCTAAAAAGTGAATAGATGATATGACACATCATATATTCAAATTTTGACGGCAAATTTAACTGCTTCTAACAGCCGCAACGGAATACGATGTCTAAAACTTGAGCATATGTTTGGGAGATCTAAACCAAACCCAATCATATATGTACATACTAAGTATATATTATGATCTTGTATACCTACTATATTTTGAAGCTTCTTAACATCATCAACACAAAAGGAGAAGAAAACTAGAACGCAAATCTAACATGATTAATCATTATGGGCCAATTTTGAAGCCATTATTGGGCTTTATCTAGCCCAATAAACTGAAGTAACTAGATATTTTGGCAGCCGAGTAAATTAATAAACCGTATATATGATGATCATTTAATACTAGATGATAAAATAAATCCTAAGTCCTAAAGTATCTTAATGGAAATGAAATACTAAAAATATTCTAAATTTTAAATTTCTTTGTCCCCGTTTTAGAAAATAAGAATTTTTATCAATATCTAGATTCTAGTTTGTATGCTCTGGAATTTATCATGAATTACTGCAAGTTCTGACTCTTATACTGTACAAGGGTGTAATAAGACGGGGCGGACTATGTTGAGTGGATTTGTCCAACATTCTCAACCTATTTATTTAGCAGGGTGGGTATTAAGGAAAAAAAAAATACTCTCACAGGATGCCTCGAGAGAGGCACATTTTATTATTATTAACTATAAATTCTAAAATACCATATTTAAATTCAACTCCAAATCTAAATTGGAATTATAAATATACATCAAATTTTGAATAAAAATCTAAATATAAACCACCAAACACATCAAACTCATCATCATTGCAAATCCGATTTACAATTACAAACTCTTACCTTAAATTTGAATCAAAATTCAAATATAAAATAGAAAACACATCAAACTCATCAAAAGCCTTATTGTTTTGATGATGTCTTATATAACTCTATAGTTTTATATACTGTACATATGATATATATAAGATAAACAGGGTAGGGCGGGGTAGGCTGTGGGTACTCACGTTCTCAAACCCAAATCCGTCCCAGCCCGTGGAAATTTAAACCCATATCTTGTGAGGTGTGCATTTATAGGGGAAAATTCAAAATCGGGACTGAGCTCATGACCTGTTGACACCCCTAATAATGACCCCCTCTAAATCGTCATCTGAAGAGAGTAAAATGATTGAGAGGAAGATAATGTCATTGCATCCCAATAGTGCAAGATCATTATAGATGATAAACTGCACAATGAAATTTTTAGGTATATATAGATATATTCTTAAGTCATTAAAATTTCATGATATATGAAAGTTTCGTAATTTTATTAGAGATAAAAGAGTATTTATTTGGTGATAAACATAATAGATTTCAATCCCTATATATAGAGTATAAACATATATATAAATAGAGTGATAAACCCATACGGTCCCTAACTCCTATCAACGACGACCCACAGTTCACCAATTTCAATACCTATATATAGGGTATATACATATATATGCTGGATTCGTCTCTGAATACAACAATGATCCACTATAATAAAATTGCATGTGCTGTAAATTTGGATTACGAAATAAAATTCAGTTGTGCCATTGATAAGCTATCAAATGAATGCACAGACACATAAGTGAAAATTAACAATAACTATTTCAATTTGAATATTATAATAATGAAACATAGCAATATTTTGTAAAAAGTTTTTTATTTTTAGTACTTAAAGAAACTATACGTCTTCTTAAAATAATAATTTCAAATACAACTTATGCACCAAACTAACCAATCTCATTGTCATTTACTTATTTACTTGCTACATGAATAATATTTCCAAACAAAGAGGAGGGGGTATAGACTTAAGTGGCAGATATCAATCAACATTATCACGAAACAAGATCCGAACGTGTCTTCATTTTCTTAGCAGCATGAACAAACCTCACAATAATCTGTTACTTGTTCATTTGCTTCACCACAAAATAATACAAAATGTTAGTAACTCCTGATTCAAAATAACTTATCAGTAAACGACATGACAACATATAACGAGGAAAAAATAATATATTTTTTTTATAGAAATTATTGATTATATTATTAAATCATACTTGGTTTAAAAATGCGAACTATGTAGAAATTTTCTACAATTAAAGAACGGTTTTCGTATATATTTTATGAATAAATTCAAAATCTCAGCTCTGATGTTATGCTTCTGATGTTGATGCTCAATAGATACGAATCCTGTTTGTCTAAGATACTTGTAAAACAAGTCTAAATACCGATAATTAGAGCACTAAGATATTGAAATTATGTTCTATGTAGAGAATTGAAATTACTGTTGTTGTCATATGAATTAACGGAGCCTTAATTTTCTCAATAGTAACCCTATTGCCATATAATTATGATGCTCTAATAAAACAATTAAATTGAAGAAATGATAAGAACAAATGAAGAGTAAAGTTAAGAAAATTAAATAAACCATAAAGATTAGATTACCAACTCACCAATAGAAAGAGGGTGGCGGTGATGGAGAATGTGCAAAAATTATGCAATAAGGGTGAACCTAAAATTAGCAATAAACAAGAGGCCCCAACAAACTATTAATCGACATGAAATAGGGAGCTTCACCGAGATAATTAGAGGCATCGCAACTATTATCATCGACTGATATGCAACCTCCGATTGAAGAACTTCCACACACAGAGAGCCGACCATTAATGGATGCACATGCGCATGCAGCACAAACACACCAGACACCTTCGTTATGACCTTTGAATATGCCACTACAGATATTTTCCTCTGCAGCAATATCTGCAACAATCGGTGTGAAGATAGAAGAAACATCTGGGAGTGACCCGTAAGTTAGGGATTAAAAAAAATATATAAATCCAAGGTAGTAGTAGAAAGTGTTGGATTACAGGGCTAGATACTATGGAAACATAAACAAGGTATATGCTTATAATCAGAATTACGCAGCGGAAGATGTGCACTTACCTTAAACCTTTTCCGTAGTCCCAAGATCTTGTTGAGGGAGTTCTCGATCCACCAGCAAAACCCGTAGAGGTTCTTGTTAAGGAAGCCCTACGAGGTATAGTCTTCACAACAAAGCCTCTAATCGATTCTTGGCAGGAACGGATCTCCGGAGTGTTTGCTCGAAGCAAATTGGCACACCATTGGTGTCTCAGGTGGTTCGGCCGAAACTAGTGTTTAGGGGGGAAGGGTTTTTCTCTCAAATCACCACAAATGAGGAATTGTGAATTACCCTAATAAAATCTCTAAAAGCCCCTATTTATAGGAGGAGCAAAGTGAACAAAAGTCCACTTGGCCCTCTCCTAAATTTCGGCGGCCTATGGTATGGAGGCCCAATTTTGGGCCTCTCATGTCAATAGGGATTTGGGTCAAGCCCAATTTCCCTAATGTGACGTTTACCCAATTAGTTAGGTAACATATACATATTAATGGGGTTCCATTTACGGCGCCCAATCACCATATGCTAACAGCTCCCACTCGCCGAAATGGGATGGTTCCTGTTAATGTATTGTTGTCCAAATCGCATCAAAATTTCACTCTTCTGATCTTACCCCTGCTTCCGAATAGTTCATACGAGGTTTGCCGTGCGACCGGATACGACGGGCATCGTGCTACTCATCTGTTAGGAGTGTTGTAGCGCCCGCGGAATGTTGATTCCCTATCTCAAATCAACCTGTTAAAAAAATCAAATTGTATCGTGTTGTATCCTAGGTCAACTAATAATTCTCCAATTTCCCAGTTTCCACATAGGAACACTTCTCCAAGACATCCGTACAAGTATTCACAACCTTCAACTAATATCCGGTTGGTGGCCACCTAAGGAATACAAGAGTCGGTGAATTATAGGTGAACATGACCATCCCCATCTCTCATACCCTTAGTCAAACCCAACCGGTTTCCAAAGACGTGGTAACTTGGCCTTTTTTTTCAACACTGCACTCATACGCCGGGAAGCGAACATTGAGTCTGACCTTAGGTATGAGTTTTGAGTCCATGAGGATACTTTGGGTGCCTCTTCATAAGGCTCCCGGGATCAATCACATGCTCGAGGTGAAGAAGCTTGCGCCCATCCGAATCTCGAGGATTCTACCTAGCACAACCGAGCATGATCCCGTGGTCGAACATGGCATGCGTAGTATGAAGCACGCGTCGATAGCATACCCGAACATCGTCAGGTGTGGGATATGTCAATGATGCTATCGCAGATTTTCATCTGACCCGGAATGTGGTTAATGATGAACAGAGTTCATAACCGGCGATGTGCAAAACGAATATAATGTCTTGTTACTCCGAAACCAAATGATCGTTTTGTGTAACCAAGTTTATCCAATTGGTTCTTAGCCAGTCTTTTTTTGGCAGATGTCTCCCTCTCCTACAAGACGCCCGTGCCCGTGTGACAAGGCAAGGCCCACATTCGACATAATTTAGGCAGAGGATTGCGTCCTCTTACGACTTAGTTTATAGACCGTAAAATCCGATGTAATCAAACATTATGACGTCGATGAATCATAAACTCGAATTGAAATTCTCTCATTTATCAAAAATGTAACTTTCAATTATCAAAACCCTACGCCTACATTTAAACCCTACGCAATCCAAGCAGTTTAACATGCTTTTCAAATGTTTCCTTGCGTAGTGGTTTAGTTAATGGGTCCCCTACCATATCATCAGTGGGCGAGTATTATAAAGTGATTAATTTATCTTATACCATTGATTTAGCATAATTATATTTCACATCAATGTGTTTAGTCCTACTGTGGTACTTTGGATTCTTTATTGCCGCAATGGCTGCCTGACTATTAGAGAACACCTTCACAGGTTTACTCTCGACATCGCCATCAAGCAACGCAGTAAGAAGCCTTTTCAGCCATACCGCTTCCTGTGCATTTTGGAGAGAGCAACGAATTCCGATTCCATTGTAGACATCGCGACACATGATCGCTTCTTGCTCGTCCATGAAATGGCGGCATCAACAAGGAGAAACACTCCTCCTGTGGTGGACTTACGATCATCTGGATCGCCACCATGGTTGGTGTCACTGAATCTGGTCAATTCTAACTTCTAGCCCTCATAGCACAGTACGTAGTCGGCAGTACCTTTCAGATATCGTATGATCCGCTTTACAGCTTTTAAATGTTGATAGCCAGGGTCTGATTGAAATCTTGCTACTAGGCCCACAACGTAACAGATGTCCGGACGAGTGCAAATCATGGCGTACATGAACTTCCGACCATGCTTAAATAATCTGCACTCCTCATCTACCGGCGCCACCCGAATACTACCAGCGTTTACGGGTTTGGCATCTTGTAATCTAAACATTTTCAACAGTTTGTTGATGTATGCTTCCTGAGATAGACATAATCTCCGGATGGCACGATCTCTAGAAATTTTAATGCCCAAGATGTATGTAGCCCCTCCCATGTCTTTCATCTCAAATACAGATGCCAACCAGGACTTTGATTCATGCATGAAACTCACATCGTTCGCAACAATGAGTATGTCATCCACGTATAAATTTAAGATGACGTACTTAGACTCAGAAGTCTTTGTATACACGCACGGATCCTCGTGGAGATTCACAAGTCCGTTTCCAACGATTTCCTCGTGGAATCTGCGGTACCATTGCCGAGACGATTGTTTAAAATCGTAAATGGATCTTTAGAGTTTACAAATTTTACGTTCGTTACCAGGAGTAATGAAACCCTCTGGTTGCTCCATATAGATCTCTTCCTCCAGGTTTCCGTGGAGGAATGCGGTCTTAACATCCATTTGGTGCAGCTCTAGATCAAGGCATGCAACCAGGGCTAGGATTGCCCTGACTGTGGTGTACCGCACAGTCGGTGAGTATGTCTAATCAAATTCCACTCCGTGAATCTTGGTGTATCCTTTCGCAACTAGTCGAGCTTTGTATCGCTCGAAATTTCCATCTGCAATGAGTTTCATTTTCAAAACCCACTTAACCCCGATTTCCCTGCGGTTAACAGGTAAATCAACTAAAGACCATACTGAATTGGCTTTCATTGAGGCGATCTCTTCCTCCATTGCTTTCCTCCTTTCTTTCGCTTGAGGTCCTTTCAACGCTTGTTGAACCGTTATCGGTTCGTCAACTGAAGTTAGGGTGAATATCTCAACCTTCTCGATGGGATACTTCTTGGGAGACGTTCGGTGCTTTTGACTTCGTCTAGGCTCATTAATCCCATCTTGAGCCTGAACGTTGCTCCCACTCGGAATAATACTTTCTATCAGAGCATCACTCCTACTGGGAACAAGGGCAGTGCTAGAACCTTGACCTAAAACTTTTCTTGGACGACATCTTGGTCTCGGAATTCTACCTCCGAGATTAATTCCTTGATCACTAGGACCTGGAACCAAGTTGGTTAATCCACTCCCACTGGGAACCATGGGTAGTTGTGGCATTATTGCATTTTCATCCAGCGACTCGGCTATGTGATTATTAGGTTCAGCTTGATTCGCACCTGCAGCAATAGTGATTTGTGTGGTAGGATTGGCTCCTCACACAAGATTTACTATGGAAATGTCTCCATCTTCATTTACCATTCCATTCACTTGCGTTGCTGCCTCAAATCTCCCAATCGAAGTAAGTGAGACCTGACCATCATCGTTATCATGCTCCAATTCGATCAAGACTTCGTCTGTTTTGATTTCACCAAGCGTTAGCAATTCGTCCTCAAGGAATGTAACGTCTCATGTTCGACTACGACACCATTATCCCAAGCTAATATAAACATGTATCCTCTAAGATTATTTATCGTACTCTCGGTTCGAATACTTTTTTAATGTGCAAATTAATGTCGCATGATGATAAGTTTCACGTTGTTATCATTCTTTTTAGCTTTTATGGTGTCGTGTTTGGCCGATTTTGTTGGAACATAGTTCTACATTTATGTGATTCAACTGCTTTTCATCCCATAGGGAACGTCGGTCGTTGAACTCTAACATTATGTTTTTCAAACCATGCTTGTTGAAGTGTGTTATCGATATGAATCCCTTGCCAACCATTCGTTCAAGGCATTTAGTGGGAGAGTCATCTCACCGACATCATTATTTTAATTTGCTAATTCATCTCAAAGACTTATCCATCTCTGAACTGTGCATTGGGGTTTCACCTTATGCGTCAGTTTATACTTTACGAGTTTGTGGTAGCTTGTAAGGCATACCTCTTTTCGTTGTGTAAGTATTGAGTGAATTATTCCCAAAGGGAGGCAAATGAAAATTTCGGCATTCAGTCATTAAAACACTTCATCATTAAGTTCGTACTCTGAAACGATGTGTTCCGTCTTTCGAGGTACACGCGCACGTGGCGCCTATTCCAGGTTTAATCCAGGGTATAAATCGTTTCGTTTCCAAAATTCAATTTAATTTAATCCAATCGGTTTCACACATGTCCATCATTACGGAATTTATCATATAATGGATTACTAACAATTAAGAAAGAGTAAAATCAGTTCGCTCTTAGAACTACGCAATCGATGAATACTAATGGTATTTCGATGTTTCACGATATTAGATGAAGGAGAGCGTGTCTCTTGTTTTATCCGACCAATTGCACTTGGCGAATATTTCGGTTCCAATTTTGTTTTGGATCGATCCCGTTTAATTGGGTCGATTAATTTTGACAAGTAGACCTCGTTTCGAATCGAACGGAAACTACTTTATTCAATAAATCTGAATCTTAATCAATCCAAAAATTCAAACATTAAACAAACAAATCGAAAATCCATCAAAACCAATAATAAGGTCTCTGATCATAGATTTAAGCTATAATGAAGGTAAGATAGACAAGCAGTCACAACCACGCTCAGCATTTCACTTGAAAAGAATTCACAAGTGAATTTGATCAGATGTCCTGCATCAGATAAAACATATTTCAGTTCTATGCATGTGTGGCAAACGAGGCGTACCTTTATGGAACTTAAATCAACGGTGGTTTGCACCGGATCATCGTTTAGACCATTTATTACTGGTGTTAGCCAAGCATTTCCGAAGACCATCGAATATGTCATCGGTTGTCTCGGGTTCTTTGAAGGTGTTTCCTTCCTCATAGTTTTTTTCATACAGATCCACGATCGTCTTAATCGATGTGATCAGACATTTGAGTCCATCATCGATAGCAAACCATAAAAGAGGAAACATCTTCATTATTTTACGAGCTCTTGTCCATACCTCTATTTCGTCAGCGGGATCATGACTGTTAGAACACCGTCATTACTGCATAGAATACTATAGTATTCTGCCATGAGGTCTTTCGCTTCAGCGGCCTTTCCTCCACCGTAGCGAAGGCGAATGGCACACCAAAGATGCAATGCGCTGCTTTCTATAAACTCTTCCTCCATTACAACTAACAGTTTCGAGTAAATCAATTCTCGTGCTGTCCGATCTTTCGTCAAACTTTTCTTGCTGTTGTAGGGGTATGGTTTTCCATATTCGTCCGTCTCGATCCTGGTTGCTTTCAGATTGATTCACTCATCAACATCCGCAGCAATAAGGAGATCCTCAACACTGTGTTTCCATTCATCATAATTCATACCATTCAGATTGCGAGGTTCATAGAAGCGTACTGACCCAGCCATGAAAACTAACACATTGATAATCATGCACAATCAGGGAGACGATAACATTTTGAGAAACAATTGCATACATCGGATATCTATTAAGATGAAATACGACAAATAATGATTCCTCAACCATCTAAACCAACCGACTGCCAGTAAACCGAGGGAAGAGGGTTCGTGAAAGAGTTCACATTACCGTCGTCTTCAATCAAATAGATCAGTCTCTTAAAATAGTTTTATTCGCAAATTACCGGAACGGGAATTTTAAAATAAGCATACCCGATCTTGGCTTTCCCAAGGCCCTTTTGTATTTGAAAAATGTTCCGATGAACTTACGCATGCATATACAATTCTACTTCACAAGTAAATTATTATAGTAAGCCAAATTCATCATCCAGACCACACATAATGCATACGCGTCATGCGTCTAATGTTCCGAGGAACTCATGCTAGCACAAATATAATTCTAATTTTTAAGTAAACTATAACATGCAGCTACATCCTAAACATTCAAGCATACGTGTCATACATGAAACTTTCACATCAAACATGCACATTTGGCGACCGGCTTTTATTTTAAAAACATTTTAAATACTAGGGGCTGACTTGAAATTCATGCTTACAATTAATCATGCGTGTTTCTAGATATAAATCCTAGGCAACCGCAACCTTCACGACATGTATGATCTAGTGCGCAAACCATATATTTAACCACGGCAATGCCCCCAACATCCAGCTAGTTTGACATAGTTAAGACAACAGTTGTAGTAAATATATCTGACAAAAAGTAAACGATTGCAATTCAACCCTCTAATTAATCCAGTCCCTAAATCATGCATTTCCGAGACCCATTCTCATAATCGAAACTAGGCATGAAGGTTTAATCAAACCGTGAAAATTTGAAACTTACGAGCACTGTGTAGACTATTTCAAGTTCGAAAACATTTGGATTTTAAAACTTGACCATCCTATTTTATTAATTGACTTGAATTCGATTTTGAAAAATCCGGTTCGGTTCAGTAAATTTCGGTTCAATCCGGTTCGGTTCGGTCCAATAAATCCGGTTCGGTCCGGCTTTATTTAAGATTTGGTTCGGTCCGAACCGGTTCAATAAAGTAGGATTTCGGTTCGGTTCAACACTCAAAACCGGTTTGGTTAGGTCCACTTAGTTACCCCGGTTCGACCCGACCCGACAAGGTCGAACCGATTAAGAAAACCTGGTTTGGTTTAATCCTCTCCGGTTTTGCAAATTGGAACGACCCAACGAAATTATCTTGTGGGCTAAGTAGGGTTTTAAAGTCCACTAAAAACTTAACTTAGCCACCTAGAAATATTAATTATGTCAAATAATTTCCAATATTGTATATATATATATATATATGTATAAAATTTCGGCCACATATATATATATATATATTTATTGTCAATATTCTATCTATAAGATGTAAATCAATCAACAATATATATATATATATATATATATATATATATATATATATATATATATATATATATATATATATATATATATATATATATTGTCAATATCTTTAGTACATACTAAAGGAAAAGAAGTTCTTAATTCAGAACCATTTCAAATAGATAAAAGGGTTTTGTTTAAACCCATGCCTTCCGAGAAACTTCATTTTAAATCTCAAAATACTGAGATGATAGAAGAACTTATGAAAATATTAAGTAATCTTGAAATAAAAGAAAAGGATTGTGCTCCTTTGGGGCAAAACGAGTCTGAAAAATATTCCGAAACTTCTAATTCCGAAGAAGAAAAAATTGATCAGCTTGAAAATTTGTTCTTATCCGAACAACCTGAAGATCAATTTCAAGTTAATAAGTTAACTTCTTATAAGAAGAAACTGGTTTACAATATTTCGGAAAAACCTTATTGTCATAGGCCAACTCCCATTGACCTCCAACTTGAATAGCGTGACGAATTCAATGCTATTCAGTTTGATGGAAATTCAATTGCCGAATGGAATATTGATGGTATGACAGAGTACCAAATACAAACAGTATTAAATTACATGACCATGTATTCGACTGCTTGTAGAACAAATGGTGCTTCTGATGAGAGTATTTCTAGAGCCTTAATTCAAGGCTTCACTGGTCAATTGAAAGGTTGATGAGATTTTCACTTACCTGAAGAGGCTAAATTGCATATTCTGCGAGCCATAAAAATTGAAACACAAAACGGACAACCTACCCAGGTTACCGATTGTGTCAACACACTATTATATACAAGAGCAGGACTGGTGGTATCAGCTAATAAAATTAAATTGTTTCAAACAGAAATAAGGTTTCTTGGTCATATCATCAAAGAAGGGACAATATTCCCTATCGATCGGTCAATTAGTTTTGGTGGAAAATTTTCAGATGAAATAAAGGATAGGACTCAATTACAGCGATTCTTAGGAAGTCTTAATTATATTCAGATTTTTATAAAAATCTAGCCATAGATGCAAAGCCTTTATTTGAAAGGTTGAAGAAAAATCCTCCTGAATGGTCCGAAATTCACACTAAGGCTGTTCAAAAAATTAAAGCAAAAATTAAGGAAATTCCTTGTCTTGCTATAGCTCACCCTGATGCATTCAAAATTGTTGAAACCGATGCATCAGAATTAGGTTACAGTGGAATCCTTAGACAAAGGATTAGAAATAAATAGACTCTAATTAGATTTACTTCTAGAGTGTGGCAAGGACCACAAAAAAATTATGCAACCGTCAAGAAAGAAATTCTTTCAATTGTTCTTTGTGTACAGAAATTTGAAAGCGATTTACTCAATTAAAAATTTCTAATTAGAGTTAATTGCAAAGCTGCAAAAAATATGTTAGAAAAAGATGTTAAAAACATCGTGTCTAAACAAATTTTTGCTAGATGGCAAGCATATTATCCGTATTTGATTTTGATATTGAGTTTATTAAAGGATCAGATAATTCATCACCTGATTTTATAACTTGTGAATTTTTAGCAGGAAAATGAATAAGAAAAGGGCGAAGGATAAAGCCATAATTGCATCTCCTTCCACGCCTTATAAGGCATCCATTGCAAAAACAAAAGATCAGCTAAAAGTTGAGGCCTTAAAGGCTATCCCCACTGAAATGCAGCTTAGAGGAGATGCTTATGCAGCGGCAAATAAATCAGAGCAAGCTAATGAGTTTGTCTATCCATTTATCCCCTATGCTACTATGTGGGTAGCCCCAGTCGAGCAAAAATATGCTCATCTAACTCCAGAGGAAATATCCTCCTTTTATCTCAAAGAATTTGGAGATCCATTTTTTTATCCAAAAGAAACCAATTTTTATTTAACCATTCTGCAGGTTACTCAATCTGACTTTGACTCTGTCACCAGAGGTAACGCCAGGAGTGGGCTTATTCTAAAGCCTTCATCAAAAGGGTTTTAACACCAGATCAATGGAATGGTGATCTATTTCGTTATCACGACATACCAAAAACAAAACACATGTTCAATTACTTCTATTATATCAAAGCATGGGAATGTGCTTTCTATTACAAAAATCGTCAGAAGAAGCACACATGGTTATTTCAATTTCGAGATTTTGACACCACTAAAATTCCTCAGTGGTTTATAAAATGGTTTTATACATGGAGAGCAAATCTAGTTATCTTCCCAGATAAAATCAGGAAAGTTTATGAAAAATTTGAAGAGGTAAATTCATCTCTAAAACATCATGAGCTTATTTTTACAGCTCTCTACAAGGTCCCATGGATTTTGAAATGGGAAATTGTTATGGCTAAAATGCCTATTAATCGATTCGAAAAATTAGTTGCCGATATTCCTTATTTAGGAAGAAGGGTCTCGATTAAATGGTGGGACAAATTCGAATTTTCAAAGAAGACTCTGCCTCTACTAAAAAGGGCTTAGTTTCATTTGATCCACCTCCACCTCCCCCTTCAATCGTGGAACCTTCGAAGAAAGATCTTTCTGAAGTTCTAAAAGAGCTATTGGAATCTTCATCTGAGACCAATCTCGAATTGAAGAGACGGCTTAAAGAGATTCTTTAGGAATCTGAATGAAAATGATGTAGAGGCTAATAGCAGCCAAAACACAGATGACACTATGCAAGATTCTCAAGATCCTTTTGCATAAATGTCTACGGATAATAATCCGTTTAAATGTAAGCAATTATGCACTTATTAGTGTGAATTTAAAATTAATTAGTAAACTTTATTATTTATGAATAGTAAAAATTATTTTAGGATGCATGAATAAATACGTGGATGCCATGCATAAAAAGAAAGTTAGTCTAAAATGACATTTTCTATCAGGAGGGAATCTTGACAAACAACTCATGAAGACTTCTCAAACGTGGATGACATGGAAAGAAGATAGAGAAGAAGGCTTCAAGGAGTAATCATTATGTCTCCCACTCAATTAGATGTATAAATAGAACCTCTTATGAAAGCTAGAGGCAGACTTTAGAGAGTTCTCTCTTTACATACATACTTGAGTGCCTCTGTTTATGTGAAATTGTCTTTAGTGCTTTTTTAATATGGAAACAAATATTTGACAATATATTTTCTTAATCTTTAAGGTAACTAAATCTATCAATAATATCTTTATCCCTATAAATTAGCTAGATATATTGATAGTTATATATATTTCTATATATTAATGTGAACCTATCCATATATTTCCAATTATAGATATATTGTCACCTTTAATAAAAATTAAAATATGGTAAACAATATTATAGTCAATTTTGGCCGAAATATTGAATCTTGGGGCCTAAGAAATTAAAAAATTTACCTTGTCAATTCCCCTAGGGTTCGGCCGAAACACATATTGGAATTAAGTGGTCAAATTTCAAGATCAAATTTTAATAAGATCTACAATCTAATGTTTGATTTTGATAAAAGTCACATTTTACTTGAAGATCATGAACATCAAATTTTACTGAAAACATCATGAAAATTTCGGCACTAACAACTATAAAAATCGAAATTTTAAATTTTCATTCTTTAAATTTTCGGCCAACACATTAACATCAAGAACATCAATTTATCAAAATCATGAACTCCTAACACATGCTCTGATACTACTGTTGGATTACAGGGCTAGTTACTACAGAAACATAAACAAGGCATATGCTTGTAATCATAATTACGCAGCGGAAGATGTGCACATACCTTAAACCTTTTCCGTAGTCCCAAGATCTTGCTGAGGGATTTCTCGATCCACCGGACGGAACCCGTAGAGGTTCTTGTTAAGGAAGCCCTACGCGGTATAGTCTCCACAGTAAAACCTCTGATCGATTCTTGGCAGGGACGGATCTCCGGAGTCTTTGCTCGAAGCAAATTAGCACACCCTTGGTGTCTGAGGTGGTTCGGCCGAAACTAGTGTTTAGGGGGAGAAGGGTTTTTCTCTCAAATCACCACAATTAAGGAATTGTGAATTACCTTAATAAAATCCCTAACACCCCCTATTTATAGGAGGAGCAAAGTTGACAAAAGTCCACTTTGCCCTCTCTTAAGTTTCGACTGGCCTATGGTGTATAAAGGAGGCCCAATTTTGGGCCTCTCATGTCAATATGGATTTGGGTCAAGCCCAATTTCCCTAATGTGACATTTACCCAATTCTTAGGAACATATACATATTAATAGGCTTCCATTTACGGCGCCCAATCACCATATTCTAACAGATAGAAGTAATGGGACTGACGCAGAAGTTAAGTCTGTGATGGATGAAGGAGACGGGGAAGGAAATTTATCGAACAAGAAGGTTAAAAGAGAAATGGGGTTGTTTGGACCGCGAGTAGTGGTGAGCAAATATAGGGAGTATGCTGAAGTTGATGAAGAAGATTAGTTGTGGTGGTTTGTAGAAGTATAAAGACCTAATTGCTCACTAAAGGAAGTTTAGGGCATTATGCTAAGTAGTTTCTCATTGTATGTTTTTGACGATGTTGAATGAATGAAAAATGGAATTCAGTAGATCATTTGCTACTGTTTCCAATTGGGTTCTTCATTTCTATTGAAATCTTCATGGTATCACAGCCTCAATCAACCGATCCTGCAGTTTTCTTCAATCGATTCGTCGTTCATCGTATCGAACGTTCTTATTTAGCTTGATTTGAAGATCTATTATCTTCGATTCAGCTACAGCTTCTCTTATCTGCTTCTGATGACAACTGGAAACAAAAATTCACCAATTGTATCTCAAGGAGCTTGGCCACGACTTTCAAACAATAGTGGATCTGCTGTGGATTCGCCTTATAATGACATGTTTTACTTACATCCTTCTGATTCTACTGGAGTTGCACTGATTGAGCTAAAACTCACTGGTAGTGACAATTATAAAGAGTTGATTCATGCTATTTTGATGATTTGTTGATGAAAAACAAGTTATGCTTTGTGAATTGAACATGTTTACGAGAATCAGTTCCTGAACAAACGCGACTGCCCTGGGATAGATGCAATGCAGTAGTTAAATCTTGGCTCATTAACTCGATTTCTTGAGATCTGACTCATGGAATGCATTATAGTCCTACTGCTAGAGCAATTTGGGAGGATATTCATGTGAGATTTAGCAAAATTTATGGCACTCGAATCTTTCATTTAACTAGGGAGCTGTATCAAATTAAGCAAGGCGTGCTGTCAATTGCGAGTTATTTTGGCAAATTGAAAACGCTATGACAGTAATTGATGATGACGGTCTCTGTAATGACTGCATGATTTCACCTAAAGCATTGGCCAAGAAGGAAAAGCAGAAGTTGATCCAGTTCCTCATTGGACTTAATGGATGTTTTGCTTCAAATCGATCTACATTACTGATGATGCATCCGTTGCCCTCGTTAAACTACGCATATTCGATCCTGATCCAGGAAGAGAATCAGAGAATAGTTTCCAATCATGCTTCTAATGAAATTTCAAAGGTTGCTATGTATTCCTCTGGAAATAACAGGATTTAAGGAGTTCAAGTGTCGGGAATCATTTGCCAAAAAAAAAAAGTGTCGGGAATCAGAGTTACAACCCAGGATATCAAGCTAAACTAAAGAAAGATTGGTTATGTAGATTTTGTGGTAAAAAAGGGCACAAGATAGACAACTGTTAGAAGAAAAATGGTGTCCCCGAAGAAGTACAAAAACTTTGGGCAGCTGCAGCAACTGCTAATGGTACCAACGTTACTGCAGAATCTGAGTTTTTTAAATATCACTTTGACACTAGAAGAGGCTTTCAGCAAGGAGGCTCTCGACAAAGTGCTGGAAATTTTATGGATCATCCTATGAGTTTTGCATCTTAATCTGGTTCTTCATTCACTCAGAATTCTAAAGCCAAAGCAAACATTGTTAATCATGTCATGGCAGGTATTACATTTACTGCAGCTTGGCCTAGTAATTCCACACAATATCAGTGGATCATTGATAGTGGAGCGACCAACCATATGACTTGTCAAAAGTCTTGGCTATTTGATGTTAAGGTTAACACAGCTAGCACAAGGAAAGTTACTTTGCCCACAAGAAATTCAGTGGCAGTAACTCACATTGGCAGCTGTCTATTGAATGATAGTTTGCCTCTTAGAAATGGTCTATTGGTGCCCAACTTTCAGTATAATCTGATTTATGTTTCCCAACTCTGTCGTGATTTAGCATGCTCAGTGGAATTTACATCTGATTCGATGAAGTTTCAGGGGCTTACCAATGGAAGCTCAATGGTGATCGGTAGACAGAGAGGTGCCCTATATGTTCTTAATGGTGCAGTTATTCCTAGTGTTATTGCAGCTTTAATGGAGCAGTGAATGAAGTTGATGAAACTTTACTATGGCATAGAAGATTTGGGCATTTGCCATTTTCAAAACTTGTGGAAGTTATTAATGTCAAAAACAGTTCTCATGTAAGAGATTGTATGATTTGCCATTTGGCTCGTCAAATTCGAAATCCATTCCTATTACCCTTTGGATTAGTGCACATGGATATATGGGGTCCTTGATTCGACAACCAACTCTAGGGAAGTAGTTACACTCCCGACTTAAAAACACTTGGCCAATTTTTTTGTCATATAGGTGACTGCACTAAATCAATTAACCAATTTTTTTGCCCTATATGTGACTGCACCAAATCCAACACTCAGCCAATTATTTGGCCCTATAGGTGACTGCACCATATTCACACTTACACCTACCCTTAGTTTTACACCTACGAGCATGATGCCATTTGTATTTTCGCACTCATCATTGTGATACATCCATATACCTATGATTCATATCTATGTGTGCATGTTAATACGTACACTCATATTCGTGTTTATACTTGCAAAATAGTTGTGTTTATATCCATACCGATGCTCATATCCGTATGCATCCCACACTTACGCTTTCACATCCATGATTGCTACATACTCGTGCTTGCATCTACATCATTCTTACATCTACATGCATATCAACAACACACACATTGCCGTGTGTAAGTAATTACGCTCACACTAGTGCCCACACTCATATATGTTCAGCATTTAAACATTTACACAAGTGATTTTCATATATTTATACATACATATTCATGCTCACATCCTTGTACACACAACATGCATATACACATATTTATGATTGCGTTACGATGATATTTATGATGTTCATCCTCGCGTGCACTCTACACTCATACATTCATATCCATGATCGCAACATGATTACATTTGCTCACATACTTGTGTTTTTGCTCGCATACATGCTAGCACACGCGCTTCCACCCTTGTGTTAATGATACACTCGTGTTTACACTCATAACCATGCTAATGACTATGTTCTCCTATCCCTTAAGAGACAGGGGAAGGAAAACTACGCCGCACGCGCTGACGGATGGTAAGTTCATCAAATGGCTCTAATTGAAAGTGATTTATGTTAGATATCTGTCCAATTCGGGTTCGTATTTACATTTTGGGCCTCGTAAAATACCCCAAAACCCGTAAAAACCCTTTCGCGGACACCCAAGTCTAAAACGGTCCGGGATACCCGCAATTCCCGGACCGAAGGACTTCCGGATTGCTTTTAGCAATCCGAGTAGGTCCGGATTACCGTTTTCCTTCGTACGCTCACCCCGATTAATTTGCCAAGTGCGGGAAGTCGGTGCTTGCATAGTCCGCCTTGATGACGGTATACGTCTTCCTTCATACCTACATCAAGTAGTTCAAAACTGGGCACGATCCTTAGGTTCCCTATAAATAGGGGCCTAGGTCTCACATTCTGGACAACTCCCTCATTTTGGACTTTGGATGCTCTGACTTCTCTCTAAGGCTTTCTCTCTCTAGAAGTTCTAACTTGAGCGTCGGAGTGGGCCCAACCAGCATTCCCCCCCCTCCCACGCTGGTTACTGCCCCTCGTGCAGGGTCCGAACTCTGAAGGTCGAGAGTTCGAGGTCGAGGACTAGAAGATTAGTTCGGTGATTGTGTTTTAAGGATCGCGGCGTTCCCGTCCTTATACATACATCCCGAGCCCGTTCGTGAAGAAAGTAGCCTGAAGCTGCCCAGGTGGAAGCTGACATAACATTTGGCGCCGTCTGCGGTATTCGAACAAAAAGCCGTTCCATAACTCGAGCTATGAAAAGAAGACGACCAAAGAAGGCGGGGGCAAGCAAGCCGAATCCGAAGCCGACAAGAAACCAGCCAGGACGTTCTCACATTCCAGATATAGGATCCACCGCCTCATCCGTGCCAACCGCAAACATGCCTTCCGCACAGCACGGTCCCGAAGTTCAGAATAATGCATCACCACACGAGTTCGAGCGGAGGACGGGGATCAATGAAGAGTTCCCATACGCGATGCCAGCCAACAAACAGAAGCAGACATCAAGTCAGCAGGATCATTTGCATGTGCATAAAGACATGTTCGCTGCATCCTCCATGCCAACAAGCAGTGTGCCTTCCGCACAACATGGCCTTAAAGTCCAGAATACAGTATACATTGCATCCTATCCGGAAAAGATGGCAAACGTACATATGATCCATGGAGACTTTGATGTTGAAAGTGAGAAGTCGTACGAGCAAAAAGTGTACGTTGCAAAGACAATGCACAAGTTCCATGATACCAACATGGAGTATGTCGACATAAAGGATGCCGCCTTTGAAGATGTCATTGGTTATTCATCAAAGGACAAAGAGCACATTGCGTACCACGACGCCTTGGTCATAACCACGCAGAAGCCGACAAGAAGTCGACTTGGATCCTCCCACATGCCTGTTGCCACATCCAATGCCTTCTTCATGCCAACAAGAAGCGCATCCTTCGTACAGTACGACCAAGGAGTCCTCCAATACAAAGGTGTCAACCCGCCACCACCTGTCACTCCTACCATGATGACCGCGCTCGAAGAGCCGCTTGCATTCCGAAAGATGTTAAGGAACCAAGGATATGCCCTGCCATCACCACCCCTGCCGCTGATCAATGGACAAGTCGTAGAGACAAGAACAAAGTCCAGAGTCACAAGTCACCAAGACACACAGTACCAAAGAATAGGGGGCCAATACACGGAAGGTACCTTCCAGTACCAAGAACCAAGGCAAGGAGTTGCATGCTCATAAAACCCGTATGTGATAGCACAACACCAAGAAGGGGCATGGAAACAACCTCCAACCTCCCTCTCAAAAATATACAAGGAAGGTTCTTCCACGAGGACAAGCCAAGACGATGCTGACATCCGTCACAAGGAGGGACGGAAAAAACCTGTTAATGATGATGATGCCCCAATCACGGGGCTTACAACAAGAACCTTGAAGGCAATAATTGAGGAAAAGATAGACGCTTCCTGGGAAAAGAGACAACCGCAACAAAAGAGGCCATTCCAGTCAGACGTCCAAAGACTCAAAAACACCAATCTCGCCAAATGTGTTCCATTGAATACACCGCTGTCCGTCATCTTGAAAGAGATAAAGGAGACAAAGCTGTGGAAAAAGCCCTCCAATTTCCGCAATGGCCCATTGGGAAAAGATGAAAGCAAATGGTGTGAAAATCACGAAGTGTATGGCCACGAGACGGAAAAGGCAAGTGGATTAAGGTTTCATGTAAACAGCTTAATCTTAAAAGGAGAAATGAAGAAGTATGTCGACCAAGGCAAAGGAAAAGAAAAGGCGAATGATAATCCACCTATCGCCAAGCGCCGGAAAAACAACGTCACTCATGGAACCAATTATGACGACTTATACAATCCTTGGAGCATGAAGGTGGAGGAAACAAATTTCAAACTCCCAGAAAAAAAACTTCACCGATCACTGGAGCCAATGACTGCCTTCCTTGGCAAGAACGTTGAAGAACGACGCAAGCACCATAAAACTGGGGGGCATAACACCAACATTTGTTCATCCACAAAGGTGGAGATTGAAGAGCTCAACACGCTAGATGCACTGAGGAATTATGTGGCACGTGGCAGAATCAACTTGCCGACAAATCACCTATGAAGACGTCAAACACATCATCAATCCCTTTATCTTCATTTTTGCATATCTACTTTAAGTCTTCTTAGATTAAGTACAACTTATGTTTATTAGCCTTAGTACTTTTCAAAAAGAGCGATCAGTTGACGCCTTCCTGTAATTCGTTGTACGAACCCCAAATATCTAATGAAGGTTAAATCTACTTTCGTAGGTACATTACTATATCATGCATACTACCTTGGAATAACGCCAAGTAACAACTACGCAAATATTAATTGCGTCGACAACACAAACTATCGCACTAGGAACAACAAACAACTTAGGCCATACAACATCCTCCATGCAAAGGAGCCTCAAAGCATTCTATATGCACAAGACTAAAAATCGCGCTGCAATAATAAACAAGACGAGGGCATCACCGAAATGACAACGTCATCAACATTGTGGAAGATAGGAATTCAGGATACACTCCTATGTTATACGCACGCCTGTGCCAAACCCATCACAAGAAAAGAGTTAGAGAATTATTCCCAACATCCAGCAAGTTTACCCTTGTCAAGAACACAAGAAGGATCGTATCACTCAAAGCATACGCCGACAGCAAAACCTTATCTTCGGCCAAAATATGAGGATTCCACCAGTATAACATCTTTCAATCATGTGCACAATCGTCACACAGACACAACCTCGGGAAGAGTCATAAATGTATGAAGAAACACATCAAACAAACCCAGGCCCCTTGAAAGTGAACACATGAAGCATACATCGCAAAACTAGCACATTAAATTCAAACTTATAAACATTGCAACTATCTAACAAAGAGCAACTCTGTTCGTAGGTACATACTACACTATGATTACTACATGGAAATTATGCCAAGTAGTAACCTATGCACATAATATCTACTTCAACAATACAAGCTAAGCATTATGTACAAGGAGGGATTTATGGCATACAACGCCAACATATCTATTATCTACACCAACAGGGAGTTTATTTCTCCATCCATAACAGCGGCTATATCAAGTAGATGTCGGCAACACAAGGCCATCGCGCTATGCGCACAGTCAACTTATATATGGCGATGACAACTTGCGGGTTATCTACAAAAAGGAACTTATAAAATTCTCTACTCAAAGTGACGACTATTCCAAAAGGCGTCAACAGCAAGCAATATCTTGGATAAACACCAAGATTTACTATCAAAAGTAGCATGCTGCGGTATCCTCTTTGTAAGGGCAAACCCTATGTTTACTTCTAAAAAATGGCATGCTGTGAAATGCTTTTAGAATCAAATCTTCATGTTCATAGCCATTCCCTGAATAGAAACAGAATGCGGCAAATGCAATGATGGGACTGATCACCCCATCGTGGCGGAAGTCCTCTTGTTAGACGACAACCCCACAAACTAAAAGTATGCATACTCTCTTAAGGGTTCATACACCATGAAGACTTAGGCCTGAAAAATGATAGCTTCATGTTATACGCTTTTTAAAGCAAACCTTGTACAAAACTCATCAAACTTACAAGTTGAGTATTGTATAACGTTATCTTGCTCTTTAGCATTTAACGCAAAAACAGCAAAATAAGCAAGAAATATCTTGCAACAACGTCGCCTTAGAGTGGAACTAAGAGACGGTATAAACTTAAGTCTTGCTACGTCAAGACAACACTGCTACATGTCAAATGCCAAGTACCAAGTGTACATAACACCCTGCAATGCGCAAGTTGCAACATCATATGTTCTATCCATCACAACAAGGAGTTCAATCCTATCATGCAAGTCCAATACATACGGACAATGAAGATAACGCAAGGTATGAAATATTACTAACAAGTTATCACAAGTTTATTATTATTGAAAACAGGTCCAAGTGATGAAATACCATGCAAGCAAAGGCATAAACAAAGAATTATCAAAACAACATCAACCCATTCACAAAGGGTTCAACATGCTGGAAGCGGACAGCCTGACGCCAACCAAGAGATAACATCATCTCCAAGGATCTATTGCAAAGAGCTCATAATGTCAACATCAAATGCAATGTCGTCATCCGCACAAAAGACATGGCAAGAATGCTCGCTACAACTTTAGTACGACATAGCTTTTCAACATAAGCGCGACAATCAACAATGCGTGCATCAAAATCAGCCGTCTTCAAGATCAAATTTCAAGTACGAAGAAGTAAACAACGCTTACCTCAATGGGAGGAACGCTCCTCCTTGGGCCGGTCCCTCGACCGGGGGGCAGAAGGCACTACCGCACGACCCTCAACTCTATTCCCTTTATCGCAAGAAGGAGTTAGCACGGTCGTACTCGGCATAAAGAACTTAGAATCGCTCGAGGAACGCGCCCCTGCGTCGGATCTTTTGAGAATTATGCTAAAGCCAGGAACTGCAACCACGCATTCAGCAACATGAAAACAACAACTTGGAAAATTATCAAGTTCAAAGAAGATACAAGGAGGTGCCTTACTCGCAAGTCCTTTACCGCAACCATGTCCGGAGACTCCAGAGTAGCGGGGGCACTTATACGGACATACCTCCCAACAAGTGGATTACTGTACACATCGGCTATCTGCAAAGACGAGCTTTTTCCATCAAGTCCAACCTACATTACAACATGATACGAGTCATAAAGGACATCAACATCTACACTTGGTGTATTATTTAGCTGCTCAACCATGTCGACATCCGAACACAGAGTTACTCGCAGAATGGAGATAGTGGACTTACTCATGATAACAGCCATGGGAAGATTAATTCCGACAAGAAGACAGCAAGATCTGATATCCTGAAAAATGCAACCAACAATCCAGTCAGTGCGCAAACACGCATCAACACTTATGCAAACATTTATGCAATGGACGCTTCGTGTGAGACAACTATGTACGTACGAGACTCGTTAGTCTTCGCACAACAAGTAACAAGCATCATGCAAGGGGGGCAACTTCTTCAACACATGAACCTTACATGACGACATCAAGCTTATACTCGCAACATACATGATTACAAGGGCGAAATATTTTATAAGTATTTTGCTCAGGATGACAGGAAACATACAACAAGGTGTTGGCATACAACCTGTGTCTACATCAAGCATATGGATACAACGTACATAGCCAGGGATAGAGAAAAAAATTCTAAGTGTGGGGGCAAGTGCGCACATACATGTACGTACTTACATGTCGACAAGGATGCATGTCGACAAGTGAAGAATATTTTCTAAGTATTTCCATGTGCGTACATACATGTCGACAAGGATGCATGTCGACAAGTGAAGAATATTTTTTAAGTATTTCCATATGCGTACATACATGTCGACAAGGATGCGTGTCGACAAGTGAAGAATATTTTCTAAGTATTTCCATGTACGTACATACATGTCGACAAGTGAAGAATATTTTCTAAGTATTTCCATGTACGTACATACATGTCAACAAGGATTGATGTCAACAAGGGGAGAATATTTTCTAAGTGTTTTCATGTACGTACATACATGTCAACAAGGATGGATGTCAACAAGGGGAGAATATTTTCTAAGTGTTTCCATGTACGTACATACATGTCGACAATGATGCATGTCGACAAGTGAAGAATATTTTCTAAGTGTTTCCATGTACGTACGTACATGTCGACAAGGATGGATTGCATGCATCAAGTAGCTATTATCAACTTCTACACAATGCCTCCTAAGCATTCCTACGACGCTTATCGACAAAGCTCGTACGACGACATCTATGGTAACAAGCATTAGATATTGTTAAAATATTTTCTAAGTTTTTTAGCATGTTTGCAGACAATGACCGACAGTCTATACATGATGCTCAACGTACATTGCCTAAGCTATCATTACCAACATACAACCATTGACGGCCATGTACGTACAATTACCGATCATCAATATCGAGCATGCTAAAACAACAGCTAAGGCATGGAAGAACATGTCGGCAACGAACACTATGTATAAGGGAAGTATAACGATCCATTTAAACTTTTCTAAAATTTTCAGCACTTAGAAAAAATTTGGCCGATTTGGGGCTAAGTACTCTAATGTATTTTATCAAACACCTTATGTGCATGTTAAGATAACTAGGTACATAGTGATTTCAAGATTGAATCAAGGCTAAAAGAAATCGAGAAATGTCCAACCATGTACGTAACTGAACTCACCAACACGAAGCGAGTCCGAATTGACACGTGCCACACTGGAATCCAATTAATATCAACAATGATGTGTCTACTCCAAATCTATGATCTCAAAAGCTTCATATTCATCAAGAATGGAGAGCTTCTTGGAGATTTATCTATAAAGGATGTAAGCTAATAAATATTCTCTCTCCTATTTTTTACTAATAGTGCCTACACCATGTGCTAAGGACTAAACTTTCATGTATTTTCATATAAGTCATTAGCAACTTTTACAAACATCTTTGCATCTCTCCTATGTTCATATTGCATACATATCGCACAATGCTTCATGACACACTACACTTAATTACTATTACATATTACGTACATAGAATTTATCATACACGTTTATTATTTATGATCGTTACATGATTATTTTTATAATCTAAGTATGAATTTCATGTTTATAGCATGTTTCACGTTTACACCATACTTCATGTTTGCATCATACTACATGCTTGCATCATTCACTATATTTACATCATGCTCAATGTTGACAAGCATGCTTTCCAATTTCATATTATTCTAAGTGTTTTGCTTATCGCATGATTACGTCATTCGTTTACTATATCGTCATTTACATATGGACAACGTGTTACATGTTTACATCGTGTACCATGATATTATTACGTTGCATGTTTCTTTATTATTTCAAGTATTTCATTCATTATATGATATTGCGAATATAGCTGCATGTCGTTGTACGCATATTGTCCGTTACGCTAACCTTGTAAACAGATTACGTACGTACGGCGGAAAAATAAAGTTGGTCAAATTTATGATCTCAACACTCGAATTGACAAATAGGCCACCCCTGAGGTTAGTATCGAACCTAAATTGGACGAATATCTTATCTTTGAAAAGAGTCAAGCACGGGTTTTGAACCACTACTTGACTCGGGGGCAAGTGTTAGATATCTGTCCAATTCGGGTTCGTATTTACATTTCGGGCCTCGTAAAATACCCCAAAACCCGTAATAAACCCTTTCGCGGACACCCAAGTCTAAAACGGTCCGGGATACGCGCAATTCCCGGACCGAAGGACTTCCGAATTGCCCTAAGGCGATCCGGAGGTCCGGATTACCGTTTTCCTTCGTACGCTCACCCCGATTAATTTGCCAAGTGCGGGAAGTCGGTGCATGCATAGTCCGCCTTGATGACGGTATACGTCTTTCTTCATACCGACATCAAGTAGTTCAAAACTGGGCATGATCCTTAGGTTCCCTATAAATAGGGGCCTAGGTCTCCCATTCTGGACAACTCCCTCATTTTGGACGTTGGATGCTCTGACTTCTCTCTAAGGCTTTCTCTCTCTAGAAGTTCTAACTTGAGCGTCAGAGTGGGCCCAACTAGCATTCCCCCCTCCCACCACTACAACAAAAATGAAATGTTATGACGGATGAATTTATCACAACATATTCAAATTCTATCACACAATTAATTATCATGACGAAACTTCTTCGTCACAAACATCGTCACAAAATGTCGTCTTAATAAACATTATCGTGACAAAACAGCAAATTTGTCATAAGAATTATTGTCTTGTGACAAATTTTACTTTATCATCTCAAAACTCTTGCTACGAAACGAACGTCACAATATCAAGTCAATATGTTTCAATTTTCGGCAATTAAATTATTATTTTTTTGGAAATTACATTAATTCCATAAATAAAATTAAAAATAAATTATAATAAAAAATATAATATAATAAATCCGAAATATTTTTAGATAGTTATAATATATCTCCGAAAAATTAATATCTAATACATAAAAGAGGAACAATTGTAATTATATAAATTAGAAATACTCATCAATTAATACATTAAAACTAATTGATCCGAACTTGTAAAGTATAAGCCAACTCACTTTACTGATCATACTCCTTAACTATGAAATGAAACTAAATAGAAAACTAAATGACATTCTAATAACTAGGAAATGAAACAAAGCAAAAGAATCACGCCAATTGGAATTTTCCTTTCTTCTTTAGGCTTGCGTTTTTCTTGTTCTTCTTTGCTAGCTTTCAAAATGGTAGCCTTGAGATACTCATGCAATGACAGCACCTCTTGTGGATTATTGTTTGTTGACTCTTTATTTTCTGGTTAAGAATATCCCGATCCAGAATTGAACAATCACCCAGCTCGAACTATAAACTGACTGCAATGCTTCCTAGAATCAACAGATTTTGATGAATCGACTAACTGTGCCATTCTGAGAAAACCTGTAATGTGAAAGTGAAACATAAAGAAATAAAGTAGCAACAAATGACACTTCCAATATTCTAAAATTAGAAGACAACAGTTGTGATACTTACAATATGTACTTGAGACAAAGATGAACAAACCATCTCCTGTAAAAGCATAAATTAGCAGATTGAAAACTGAGACCCTGTGAATCTAGAGAAATATAGAACAAATGTTATATATATCTGAAATGAATTTTCCATAACTCCTTCAAATAGAAATTCTG
This sequence comes from Clarkia xantiana subsp. parviflora, assembly GCA_036873135.1. Classification (NCBI taxonomy): domain Eukaryota; kingdom Viridiplantae; phylum Streptophyta; class Magnoliopsida; order Myrtales; family Onagraceae; genus Clarkia; species Clarkia xantiana. The sequence continues at coordinate 7,220,737 of JAPTYO010000012.1, read as the reverse complement.
CCAGACAACCGAGAAGTGAGAACTAGCTAGGTATTTATAAAAGATAATTCAAATAGCTCGAATTTTTTTGGAGCCAACATCACTTTTCATCTTGAGGCTTTTCTACAGCCGCCAAATTTCAAAGATGGGAGATGATGGAAGATGTGGGGAAGATAGGAGATAGAAGAATAACTGTTTTGTGGATGAGTGCTTCCTTATTTTTCTCATTCTTCGCTAAAAAGTAGGGTTTTAATATGCAATTTAATATTGGGTCTAGCCATAACCGTAATAATTAGAAACTACTTATTTTTTAAACTCGATTATTATTACTACTACTATTATTATTATTATTATTATTATTATTATCAACTAATTAAAGATGTAAAATAACAACGCATTAATGGTCGATGGGCTTCATCAGAGTAATTTCTTCTAGTAATCCATATGTATATACTATATATATTTAAATTACTTAAGGATATATTTTAAATAATATTAGTGTAATTATCATTAAAAGAATACATGGTATTTATAAATATGACAATACGCCTAACATAAAATGTTGAGATGTCAAACTCAGTATTGTGACGATTAATTTGTCATAACATGTTTAATATTTCAGCATCACTTTTTTCCGTCAAATAAAATTGTGACGAATTATATTTTCAAATATTGCATTGTCACTCTTTTGTATTGGTTGTGACAAATATTTTTGACAAAAATATTTTTGTCACAATTATTTTATTATTGTGATGAGTTACTTAATTCGTCATAATAATGTCATATGTGGTGATAAAAGTGAACGTGACAAGATTAGATCCATCACAAGATACCATATTTGTTGTAGTGCACGCTGGTTACTGCCCCTCGTGCAGGGTCCGAAGGTCGAGAGTTCGAGGTCGAGGACTAGAAGATTAGTTCGGTGATTGTGTTTTAAGGATCGCGGCGTTCCCGTCCTTATACATACATCCCGAGCCCGTTCGTGAAGAAAGAAGCCCGAAGCTGCCCAGGTGGAAGCTGACATAACAATTTCTATTCCCATTTTATATTAATTGTCACCTATAGTGATTCTATACTTAGTGAAATTTTTCACAAGTTCTCACATTCATGTGCATCCTATACATCAACACTTGGAATTATGACATGCTGATTGTTTGATTTCATATTTATGATTGCATAATATTCATATGTGTAAGTATGACACGTACAAGCATGACACGTACAAACATCACTACTCATTTATCCATACTCATTACATTGATATATCCATATTTGTTTATTCATCAACGACTGTACTAATGTCTACATTTTCTTACTCCCAAGTAAGGGGAAACAGCACTGCGCTGGTCACGCCTACCGATGTCGATGTTATTATCAAGGTAACAAAAATTGTGAATTTAATTGGGTGTATCTCTCATCTAAAAAACATTATCAAGTAAGGGTTAAACCATTACTCGACTCGGGGGCAAATGATGGATATAGACCAAATCGAGACTCACCGGGTTTCCATACTTAGCCAATTTCGGGCTCTATAAGTGATTGCAAACCGAAACTTTGACCATTGCATATTTACGAACCTCAAAACGTTCGACTAGCCGATTGGAATGTTCCAATCGGACTAGTTTGGTTGGAGAAATTCCGACCGGACTAGTCCGATACGGAGACCCTCCTTTTACCTGGACGACTCTCGTCCGGGCCGTGCCTCTTGAGGCTCTGTCGATGCTATTTTGATACCTCGTCACTAATCCAACACTTAATACTTTTTACGTACTATACGAATCCTCATGATGCTAAACAAGACTTAAACCTGTCATTATTTACTGATTAAGCATTATGATGAGGTTATTATTTTCATTAGCCATTTTAATCCCCTAGAACTCTTTAAATAGGACACATGGTTGCTCATTTGAATGTGTCTTGATTTCTCTCATCATTGAGCTCTGACTTCTCTCTACTTTCTCTCTCTAAAATTGTATTCTCATTTAAGTATTGGAGAGGGTTTGTCGGGTCCCCGGCACACCCTTCTTGCAGGTTGCTTGTTGGATCAAGGTCTAGATCGAAGGCTCGATAAAATCGGGGTTTCGACGTCAACGATCCATTGCTTGCAGACTTAAACGATCAAACCCCAACAAGGTCTAAACATGGTTGAACTAAAACGCTAGGAGTTTAAATCTCATTGAGACTTTAAAAATAAAAATCATAATTAGCAATTTACACTTTACAGTCTTATATATAAGTCTTTGTGTGAGCATCGATTAGTCTATGTCACATGAAAAAAAAAATCATTTTATTTTTAATTAATTTTTACATTAATATATACGTACAAAAATATGATACCAAATATAATTATATATAAAGCTCTTCACAACTGTTTCCATATAAAACATATTATAGTTATTAAATTAGCGTAGTGTAAAATAGTTATGACAAATTAATTAGTATCGTGTCTTAGTATATTAGAATAAATGAAATTTAAAAACTAAATATGCCTATATGTATTAAAATTAAAATAATATAATATAAATATAAAATGAGAAAATATATGTATACACATGACCATATCGATCGAACGCTCTTGGTCATAGGGCTTCCTCAAATCTAGCATAATATAAGTTACTTATAGTGAATGGCATGCATCATTGAACGAAAGAATCTTCAAATTACGTATATATATGTTGTTTGCTTGCCAACACGTGAAATATTCATCTAATTTAGCCTGATCAAAATTGCCATAATTTGATGCCATTTTCAAGGAATTCTACCTTATATATCCTCCTATATATATACTGCCTAATTAAAATCCGAAAACATTAAAAAAAAGTAGAGTATGCATGATAATTGGCTGATCAGCTAGCTAGCTAGTTAATTAAGCATATATATGTTCTTCTTGTTCAAGTCATCCATATATATATATATATATATTCAAATATGTAATTAAACTTTTATCCAAAGAGAGGTCACATTTAACAACACTTTGTGAGTTTGTGTACATTCCCTTTTTTTTAAATAAATAAAAAAATGGAAACCTTGGGGGATTTAGCCACGTGGACACATCTCTCTGAATCTCAGCCATCCAAATCCATCCTCTTAGATCTATTTATTCAGTAAGTATCTTCCTTCCTTCCTCATCTCTTCTCTCTCAACATAACTGCTGATTCTTGCTTGACTCTTTCTTCTAAATCCACATCACCTTCAAGATTCCTCATCATCATCCTCATCCACCCACTTATATATATATATACACACAAACACAAAAGTATATATATAAATAACTCGATCCTCATCAAGTGTTTATCAATGGCACCATGCTTGGAAGTGTGTATGGTTGAGGTGAGTTGTTAGTCCTTTTTCTTCTTCTTCCATGCATCTGATCTGCTTGTATACAATAATTAATTAATTAAACAAAGTATGGGATGACAGGAAATTATCAAGTATAAAGAAAACGAAGATGAATTATTAGAAGAATGCAGCCTTGATGGAACTGTGAATTGGAAGGGGAACCCAGCCATCAAGAAAAACACAGGAGGATGGGTTGCAGGAATTATCATCCTCTGTAAGCTCTTTCTTAATTACTCTCTCTAATCTCCCTCATGATGCATTTTATATCAACTTAGATAGATGCATTTTATATGGAAAACTCAAACTAGTTAGTCGTGGAGTAATTAGTTAAAAGTCCTAGTTATGAATATATTTCACAGGTTATAAACTCTGACATCTGAATTGATACACCATATTAAATAAAATTATATGGTTTTATATAAATGACAATGTATATCACATTCTCACACCCACAAAAAGGATGGCATCAGACACTGATAATTATATGAAGAACTTTTGGATCCAGATGGAGAGAGATAAAAGGACTTTTTTTGTTGGGTAGTTTTGGTGCTACTTGAGATAAGCTATCATCTGTGTATCTATATTTTTTTATATAATAATAATAATATAGAGAGAAAGAGATAATATATATTATATAAGGAAAAAGACAATAGTGGATGAAGAACGTGTAGGATTGTGTAGAGAAAAAACCAAAACAAGTGTTGAACAGCTAACCCCTTTGCTTTGCATGCATGCGACTGTCTGCCCTGCCTTTGACCTTTGTCATTTTCTATCAACCAATTGCTTCCTTCTTATATATTACGCCAATACTTATTAATGGATGTCAGAGAGAAAGAAAGATGTGCTTATCACCGAAATGAGAAGAGATCATATAATATAAGTTTTTTTTTTTTTACTATAATATATGATATAATAAGTTATTATTAGGCAGTATTTGTTCATTTCTCATTTATTAAATGCTCATATATATTTATGAAGAAGAATAAAATTAATATACAGTGGTTTTGAAACTGATTAAATAATTCCGATGTTGTTTGGTAGGATTTTATTCACATAAAGAACATGTTTTCTTTTTTGGCTATGAACATGTTTTATCAGTCATACGATGTTTGAATGGATGAATCTCGTGCATGCAACTCCTTCCTCCGGGAAAAATTATTCAATACATGAGTGTTACAACACAACACGTGACTCCGACGCGGTGCAACGTCAAGTAATCACTAGTTAACGTATAATAGTTAACTTATTCAATACATCAGTGTTACAACACGTGACTCCGACGTGGTGAAACATCAAGTAATCATTAGTTAACGTATATTAGTTAACTGATGTCACATGTTGATTGATTGATATAGCCACACGGTATTGAATAATTTCTCTGAATTGGGTTGGTGACTAGTGTCCATTCTTCCTATAATACTAGAGGACGTTGCATTAAATTGGGTTAGTGTCCATCCATGCTTCCTTCCTTGCATTGGACCAGCTCCAAAATAAAAAGTAATCCAATTAAATTAAAAGATTTGACATATATAAACTAAAATCATACTTATTTTAGCTATTCCGTATGCATGCATGGGGTTATCTTATGCCTTCCTTAGTTCCAGTCCGTTGATAGAAAAGATAGATGAATTGTTTAGTTAATTAACCCAATATTATGAATAAATAATACCATCCCACCCCCTCCACATTTGGGGCATACCGCTTATGATTTGCAAAACTCTCTGTCCATTAATGCAAATTACACAAATCAAGAAGCAACCTCAAAATAATAATGGAAATAAATTATTCCCATCTAATCAAGTCGGAAGCAATTTTTTTTGGATATCCCAAATGAAATTCTGGTACTATTTATGATCAAAATTTATAGATAAATAAATGGGCTCATTTTTATATTTTATTTAAATAAACTCATGAAGGTATTTTTATAGTCTTTTTAGTCTTCATATTCATAATTTTTTAAAATGAAAATAAACATTAATAACTAGTTTACTAACTCAACCAAACAAATCTTCAAAAAATCAATAGGAACGTACTAGATGAATCCTATCACGTCTTCTCCATTGCCATATTAAATGGTTAATAACCTAGGAAATGTCTTAAGTATGACCCGTGTTAACCGGAGAGGTCTGAATTTAATGTTGATTTGAGAGGTTTGGGGTTTCACCTTTAAAATATAAAAGGTCTCCGTTAAAACTGACAAAAATTGGTCACATTTTTAATTATTTTTTTGTAATGATGATTGCAAAAACATATTATGTTGTAATAAAATATATATTATATGTTTTGAAAAAAGTTATTATCTATAATTATTTTTACAAGATATTATTGTTTTAAAGCGACATATGTAGCATCATTAGTAACCTTTAAAATTTTCAATTTTAATGTCTGTTTACAATGTGGAGTATGTAAAAAATATAAATTATATAAAATTTAAAGATATTATTTTTTTAAAGCGGCATATGTAGCATTATTAGAAAGTTTTCAATTTTAATTTCTATTTACAATGTGGCTATATAAAAAATATAAATTAAATAAGATTCAGTCATGTCATGCAATAAGTTAAATTTTTTTAAGGTAAAATTACATAATAAATTATACTATTTAATCTTTATTTTAATTAATTTAATATTAGATATATTTGTTTTCTTATTAAGAAAAAAAAGTGGTGAAATGATCACTACTAATTATAGGTTAAATAAATACGTGGCAAAAAAAATTATAGGTTAAAAATAATGCAAACTTATTTCCTAATTACTTATGGTCAACCGGTCATGGAAGGGCAAGTATTTTATTAATTAAGAAAAAAAAATATAATAAAAGAGAAAATGAAGAGAAGAGAGGAGACGCAGAGAGACAGAGAGGACAAGAAGAAATATAAAAAGGTGATGCTAAAGCATGTGAAAAAAACTGTGAAAAATCTATAGAAAGCATTTCTAGTCTACATGACAATGCATAACAACATTCTCTTTCCATTTTATGAACAATAATTACTTGACATGTGTCACTTGACAACTTTCTATGGATTTTCACTAAAAATTTCACACTTTAAAGATTTACCCATATAAAAAAGGGAGTCACTAATGGAGAGGGTCGGCGGGCGATGGTGAGGGTATGGTGCGAATAGCACTAATATCATAACTATACCATATTTTTTTCACTCATACCATAACCATAACCATAACCATAACCACTGCGGTTATGGTTTTTTATACCATAACCATGGTTTTTAACCACGATTAAACTATTTAACCACAATCATTCAAACTAATACAACATCATTGTTTCATACAAGAAAAATAAATATACATTCATTGTTTCATACGCAAAATTCAAATTAAACGAACTTCATTGTTTCACTTAATTAAAAAAAACATCTTCAATCACCTATCACTTGTGATCTTCGATCCTCATTCACCATCGCTCCCAATCGTGGTTACCTAATAATAAGAAACATAGACAAAAAAAATGGTGGGTTGGAAAGGGAACGAAATAAGAATTATCATATTTGACTAATAATTAAAGTATAATAATAATGTATATATATAACAATATAAGTATTAGTAATATATGTATTAATATTATATATATAGACGTGATGGTTATAACCGCGGTTATGGATTGAATTCCATAACCATAACCATAATTATTGTAGTTACAAGATTCATCACCATAATCGCCCCTCACCATAATTGTGCGGTTAACCATTGCGGTAAATAGTTCGAATAACCATGGTTATTTGATTTTCACCGCACCATTGCGGGCCCTCAGAGGGAGCGATTAGATAAGGGATGTGGATCTCGAGGTATTGGAGATGTAATCCAATGACTCATAATTCTACTGATAATACACTATTCTTATTTTAGTTGCACCCAACTAATATATATATATATATATATGGATTGAGCATAGAAAGTTTTGGGGACATTTTGTCTCGTGCATCTGCCACTAGTGCATGTAACCGGAAATAAAAATAAATTTCCAAAATGCTTTTCTATCAAAGTGTGACCCTCACATGCTTGAAATGAAAATACAAAAACACCCTTAAAGCGCGGCTCCGGCCACCGCCACTGCGGCTCCGGCGACCATCACCCCGGCGACCACCACCCAGCTTCAGCAACGACCACCCAACTTCGGCGACCGCCACCACGGCTCCGATTTGGGCCTAATCGGAGCCATGGTGGCGGTCGCCGGAGTTGAGTGGTGGTTGCCGGAGCCGAGGTGGTGGTGGCCGGAGTCGAATGGCGGTGGCCGGAGCCGAGGTGGTATTAATTTGACTTCAGGGGTAATTTTGTCATTTCACCTTTCCTCAAATAAGATATTAGATAAAACAAAATATTAAAATGGGCAAAAGTGTTATTTCATATTATTCTGTTAAATTTAACCTTAAAAATAGACGAAAAATCTTAAATTAACAAAGTTGAAACTTCAGACCTTCCATATTAACTTTTGAAACTTCAGACTTCTCCGGTTAACATGAATCAAACTTCAGACCTAGTTTTCCTAGTTATTAACAACCCTTTAAGAAAAGGAAGGAAAATAAGACTTCTCTCCATCTGCCATGTGTACATCTATAATTGTGGAGTTCCCTATTTTTCTCTTCACTGCACATGAATGCCATAACCACCGACTACTAATGTCAGCCAACTACTATACCGTGTTTGCCACGCCAACTCCTTTCCCAATATAGGAACCAGGCAAATTCCCCTCTTCATTCATGAAACCACTGCACTGCACCTTGCATCAATACACAAGAAAAGCAAAATAAAAAACAAATTTCAATTATAAACATTGGGTTAACCACATACATTGATGAATAGATCTAATTACTTAGACTGCAAGCAATTAATGGATTTGATCTTTATGTTAACCTTTTGAGTTTCCTTGTGAATTAATGAAACAACAGTGAACCAGGGTCTGGCAACCCTAGCCTTTTTTGGAGTTGGAGTGAACCTGGTGCTGTTCCTGACAAGAGTGCTTGGTGAGAACAATGCAGATGCTGCCAACAGTGTTAGCAAATGGACTGGAACTGTCTATATCTTCTCCCTTGTCGGAGCCTTCCTCAGTGATTCCTACTGGGGACGCTACAAAACATGCGCTGTTTTCCAAATCATCTTTGTCATAGTAAGTAAAACAAAACTTGCTACTAAAGATGATTCAATATTTTAAAATAAAAAATAATCCTGACATTTGATGTGGCAGGGATTGGTATCACTATCACTATCGTCATACCTTTTTCTGATCAGACCGAGAGGTTGCGGGAATCGGGAGACTCCATGTGGGGCACACTCAAATGTGGAGATGATGTTATTTTACCTCTCCATCTATCTAATTGCGCTTGGAAATGGAGGGTACCAACCCAATATAGCCACTTTTGGAGCTGACCAGTTTGACGAAGAGGACCCTACTGAAGGGCTGTCGAAGGTGGCTTTCTTCAGCTACTTCTACCTTGCACTGAACCTCGGGTCCCTTTTCTCAAACACCATACTCGGTTACTTTGAGGACAAAGGGATGTGGGCCTTCGGCTTCTGGGCCTCGGCAGGGTCCGCCGTTGCAGGCCTGCTCTTGTTCCTCGGAGGGACAACAAGGTACAGACACTTTAAACCGGCTGGGAACCCGATTGCAAGGTTTAGCCAAGTCATTGTTGCTGCAATAAAGAAATGGAGGGTTCAGACACCTGATAGTGATGATGAGTTGTATAATCAAGATTCTACAGATGGTTTTGCTAGAAAGATCTTACACACCCATGGTTTCAAGTAAGTAGTAGTAAATTCATAAACTTCTCAAAACTCTCAATAGTTTGCCGAGAGTCTGTTTTACACTTTGTAGCACTGCTCTTAAAAATAATAAAAGAGTCCTCCTATTTGGCAAAACGCATAGAACTTTATATACCAATAATGTATAGTCCAGCAAAATGTATGCTTTTTCTAAGGATAAAGGCTGAAATATATGTTTTTCCTATGATTTGAAAACTCACCTGAATCCATGATATGTTAGGTTCTTGGACAGAGCAGCATACATTACATCAAGAGATCTACAGGACCAGAAACAGGGGAGCTCTGACCCATGGCACCTCTGCCCAATTACACAAGTGGAGGAAGTCAAATGCATACTTCGCCTTATGCCCATTTGGCTCTGCACAATCATATATTCGGTGGTGTTCACACAAATGGCCTCTCTGTTCGTCGAACAAGGCGCTGCCATGAAAACCAAAATCTCAAATTTCAGAATCCCTCCAGCGAGCATGTCCAGCTTCGACATCATAAGTGTTGCAGTGTTCATCTTCCTCTACAGAAGAGTCCTTGACCCTCTCGTGGGAAGAATGAGAAAGAAGGAACAAAGAGGACTTACAGAGTTGCAGAGGATGGGGATTGGACTCGTGATCGCGGTTCTTGCAGTGGTGTCTGCTGGAATCGTGGAATGCTACAGACTCAAGTATGCAGAGAAGGGGGGTTTGAGCTCCTTGAGCATCTTCTGGCAGGTTCCTCAGTATGCTTTTATAGGAGCGTCTGAGGTTTTCATGTATGTGGGGCAGCTTGAGTTTTTCAATGCTCAGGCACCAGATGGACTCAAGAGCTTTGGGAGTGCACTTTGCATGACATCGATTTCTCTTGGAAACTATGTCAGCAGCTTGCTTGTGAGCATTGTGATGAAGATCTCAACTGTGGATCATATGCCCGGATGGATCCCTGGGAATCTGAACAAAGGCCACCTAGACAGATTCTACTTCCTTCTAGCTGCACTGACAACTGTAGATTTAGTGGTGTATATAGTGTGTGCAAAGTGGTATAAAAGTATTAAAATGGAAGCAAGATGCCAAGAAAAAGACGAGAAAGATGGCTGCAAAGTCTAACCATTGAAGATCCATCATCATCTTAAGGAGGGCGCTAGATTCTACAAAGCACAGCTTATTATTATATATAAATAAGAAACATGCTGCTGCTCAAACTAACAATTCTGTGTGTTTCCTCTAGTAGTCCAAGCAGATTTTGAAAGAGATGTTAAAACCTAGAGGCAACCAAGTGTCAGATTTGTGTTCTGTCACTCTGATGTTCTGTCCTATGATTCCAAGTGTGTAATGGATTCAGTTAGTGTAATTTAACCATTTGTGCATCCCCAGTACAAAATTCCTTCAGATTTGTTCCTAAACAGTTGAGGAAAGATTTTCTATGTTTTTCTCAGACATTATATATATATATATAATCACTCAGAGCCTGACAATTTGGCTCCATGACAGAACAGACTGAGATGAATCCGAACTCAATCATCAATCTATTATAAATACAACTCTCAGTAAAGCAATTGCAAATATGCAAATGATAGAAACTTACCATTTTTTTGGAGCAGAGAAATGTTCACATTTATTCCTTCAAGTTGTGTGGATCTCTGAGCTTTTGGAGCAGAAGTAACTATACCAATGCAGGGTATATAACGAAAGATCTCCATCTATTAGGATCAAGTATATACAGAAGAACAAGCAGAAGCAAAAGCACCAATGCTAAGATTGTCGAAGACAGGCCAACCTTGAATACCAATTGATAATGATGGGAAAATAAGAAGAAGAAAAAACATAAAATGAACATCTTCATCAAATAAAGTGCAGTAAACCAAGTACCAATCGAGTGCAATTCAGAACTCATACAGATCACTAAATAATATCTTTGGCTACAAAGAATATAAAGCTCAAGCAAAATTAGACAGTGTATTTCACTCAGATGTCATCTGTGATCTGACCCTACCATGATGTTGCAACTCTAATATCATGCTTGCACCTTACGGACTTGGATGTGGTGAGTAGATTCTTCGCGCCAAATTGGTTGAGCTCCACTCTGAACAAGAGTAACATGCTCTCCATCCTTCAATAGACCCTTATCCTATAGAACACAAACAAATAGTGTTTTTATAAGGATATATGTATTTACAAATAAAATGAAGAGGAAATAGTTACAGTAACATACCACTAATAGCTTGAGTGCTCGAGAGAAGGTTTCTTCAGCATCATCTGAAAACTGTGTGTATATTGGCAAGACACCCTGATAAAGTACTAGCCTCTGTTTGATCCTTTCACTGTAGAGAAGAACTTGTTACAAATTTAAATGGTCCAGCTAAGATATAACAAGTAGTTACATGAATAAGCACAGTCAAAATATTTCCACTGTATACTTTTTGAAGAATCTTTGAGGTACGGATGTTTAATGTACTCACTCATTTGTGAAGGCAAATATTGTTGATGAAGGACGATAATGGCTCAGCAGTATTGCCATGGATCCAGATCTTGTAAAGACAATGATAGGTGTATTTAGTGTATTAGCCATAGTGGTGGCATGAAAAGCAAACATTTCTCCCATGTGGGTCTGCATATGAAAATCCAAAAGAGTGTTTAGGCACCAAATAAGAAGAGGGAACAAAAAAACCTACTTGTCAGCCAGAACTATATATGAACAATGCAAAACCCATTTGGATCATGATCATACCTTGTGCACACCAAATTTACTAGGTGGAGTAGTGATTGAAGGTAAACTAGACTCCATTCTTAGCGATACAGCATGCATCACATTAACAGCTTTTAGAGGATACCTGTAATAGTAGTGAAATTTCATAAATGATATCACTATTTAAAAGAAATACTGCCAAGACAAAACAGCCAGCATTTACAGATTGGGTATCAAATGCGAAGTTTGTTTACGGGAATTAAAGAAACTGAAGTGATATGTAATAGTGCCGCACCTATTTCAGCAGGAATAAGAAGTAGAATAGATACTTACTTCCCGTGAGCAGTTTCTCCGGAAAGCATGACCGCATCAGATCCCTCCTTCACTGCAATCGCAATGTCAGAAACCTCTGCTCTAGTTGGTGTAGGATGCTCAATCATGCTTTCAAGCATATTAGTAGCTACAATAACCGGTTTATGCATGCTCCGACACCATCTAATGATTTCCTCCTGTTTGAATGAGCAATGTTTTCATCACTATTAGCGCAGCATACTAAATTATCTCGAACATCCCAAAAGATGCAAAATCATTTTCACCCCTAACGTTTTTCATGGCACGAGGGAATGAAATGGATGGTGTGGTCCCGATTCAAGATTTACTTTCAATGGTTCGTTTATTTCCAAAAAAAAAGGAGAGGAATGAAAACCATAGAAAAGTGCAGACAGAACTCATTCCTTTTTATCATTAGGAGATATATTATTGGGCTAAATGGCTCAGATTAATAGACTATCATTCAAGTCTAAACTACCTGCAGCAACGGAACTTCCTCAACTGGAAGTTCAGCTCCAAGATCTCCACGAGCAACCATTGCCTGAATTAATAAAAAAAATAAGCAAGAGATCAATAGTGTGCAAAACTAACCTAACTACAGTTGCAAAACTATTGATGGAAGAGGTAAAGAGCCTTGTATTAAAAGGAAAAAAGAACATTGACCAATGAAAGATCAATTTCACTAACAGCCACCATGAGGTGTATTCTTGGTGGTTACAGGTAAGCACTTAAATGGGGATTACGAGAAACACAAAATGTTCACAGATCATCCTTCTATTAGCTCCATAACAAGCATCACCAAAGTATAGCTCATACAAAAGGGACCCTTTCCCCTTCTTTATAAAAATAAAATGCGACCCTTCAGAACTTTCAAGTTTCTTATAATGCAACAGTACCCAATACATCACGCAACAAAAGGTACTGAACTCACCCCATCAGAAGCAGAAATAATAGATTCAAGATTTGGGATAGAATCAGCACTTTCAATTTTTGGGATCACGTGAATATCAGCATTGCAACCTGCAGAAATTTGCAACACATCAAATAGAAAATATATGAGAAATGACATAACACACCTAAGACGAGACAGAATAAATAGTAAACACGAGAAACCTTACTTTTGAGGTAATCTTTAAGCTCATGGATAACCTTTGCATCCTTCACAAATGATACAGCATAAAAGTCAACTTGGTTATCTACCCCAAATTTGATATCTTCCCAGTCCTTATCTGCCGAATGTAAAGAAAACCAGATATTAAAATGATAATGGCTTGTTACGAAGAACGCCTTTAGATAGGGTGTGGAAGTCGCTAACCTGTTATTGAAGGCAGATTTGCACTTCTGCCACGCACATTTAAATGACGCCTTGATTTTAATTCTCCACCATCAACCACCTCGCATTTTACAAGATCTTCAGTCTTTTCCCTTACGGTCAATGACATCATTCCGCCTAACATATACGTATTTGATTAACAGCCATATTATATATGTATATATAAATATATATTAAAATCTTCTCTACAAAATCTTGAGGAAACAAGTGGCAATCTTTCAGGATTGTCTTGTCACCAACCAACAAAAAAAGGCTTGTTCACGATGTAGAGAAACTAAATGGAAAAATCCTGAACATGTTATGGACTTTGTATATCTGCAAGCCATTTTCGTGAAATGTAAACATAGTCATAATCCATATCAAGCTTAAGTTTTCTTTTACTAACTAAGCAAAATCCTGAATACTTGGTTCATCTCAAATATAGAGAAAGTTTTCAATTGATAGGAGTTAATATCTTTTCGAAATGGAATGGTGAAAAATCTCACTTACCATCCACCAAGAGTGTGTCGCCAACCTCAATATCATTGATAAAGTCATCATAATTTACACTGACAGTATCTTGTGTGCTTACTCCTCGCTTAATGGTGAAATTGAATTCTTGTCCCTCTTCAAGCATAATTGGTTGTGGCACATCTCCACTTCTCACTTCGGGTCCCTAAGAAAGTTGAATCATTACAACAGGTTCCAGCTCACAATTCAAGAATCAAAACTTAACTGGGGTTTGGGATTTATAAGATCAGCTAAATTGCTATTAAGTCGAGTTGATACACTCAAATTGAATTGTCCTACCTTAGTGTCCAACATAATGGACACAACCTTGTCCGGGAACTGAGCGTTGTATTCTTTCACCAGATCTATGGTTTTCTGGTGAGATGCATGGTCACCATGTGACATATTTAACCGTGCCACATTCATACCACTTTCTGCCAATTTCCAGATCATTTCACGTGTGCTTGTGGATGGCCCAATCGTACATACTATCTTCGTCTTTCGCAGCCCATTCGGGCGGCCACTTACTTCTCGCACAGCACCATTGCCTCTCCGAATCTCAAAAGAAGAGTCTAGAATGTCCTGAATCGCATAACTCCGATTTACCATAACAGAAAAAATAACGTAAAAGACCTGTTTGATCTTATTCTCCTTCACTAATAAGGCTCAACATGGACATGGAAATGTAGATTAGCACTATTTTTCCTATTATGTTAGGCGCTTTTGAATCTGACAGAGGTTCGATTTTTGCAACAGCTGAGATAAGTTTGCACAAGAACAGCATCCAATAGACTAAACAATTTTCCTACGGATTATCTCAGCAAACTCACTGTCCAGTAAGGTTATACTTCTTGAGACTTTAACAGGAGCAGCTAGATTCCAACATTGTTGACTACGGGTTTCACGATTGCTATGATAACAGCAAAGTATTAGCCTGATAATGATTTCCCAGCTTGACAGCAACAAAATGATTACCCAGTTCCTTTGATAGAAAGTGAGATAATTCCATTTGCTCAGAAAACGATTAACCACGTAAGCCAATTCAGGGCAAGGTAATTAGTGAAGAAACGGAAAATGAAACCAAGTCCATCATCACAAAAGGTGGTCAAACAACAAACATACTGGCCAAAGGCGCAAATGTAGATGCTAACTAGAGAGCGCTAGAGGACGTACAGCAGTGACGCGACCATTGTCGCGTCGTGTGTCGCTCTCTCTGGCGATCCTCACCGATCTAACAGTGAAGCTCCGGTACTTAATGGCGGACTTAGCTCGGCTGGCACCGCAATCACTGATGAAGCCTCTCAAGGCCCTGGCGGAAGAAAGACGATCGAAGGCCCTGTTTCCGGCGTCGGGCTTCGAAAGGGACATTCTCGATGACAGATTGATGGCGGCGGCCATGGTTCCAGATGGAAGCTGCTGCGAACAGGGGAAGTGGTGGAAGCTGCGGAAAGGGACAGGTGAGCGAGGTTACAGGTATCTGCAGAGATGGCGGACTTTGTAGTATTCAGGGAGATGATTCCAATGAAGGAGAGGAGACGAAGGAAACACAGTGAATGCTGAGGAGAGGAGAGGAGACAGCGATGGCGGAGAAAGAGAGGCTTTGTTGGCGATGCACGCGAGCGAATGTGTTTTCGTGTGAGCAGTAGGAGTCAGGTTTCTGCCCACGCGATAGGACGAAATTGAGACTCACTCGCGGAGCTTTTGAATGACACTTTATTAGGGTTTAGAAAAATTGAAAACAAATCATATCAAACTTAATAGGTTATAAAATATATTTTCTTTAAAAAAAAAATCTATCTACACCCTAGGAGCTAGGATTAGAGGTGTAAACGAGCCGAATCGAGTATTTGTGAAGCTCGACTCGACTCAATTAGATTTGTCAAGCTAGAACTCGAGCTCGAACTCGGTCGAGCTCTAATTTTGAAACTCAAACTCGATTCAAATTCAAGTTCGACATAATCGAGCTTGGTTCGACTTGAATTATTAGTCAATTATATATCACTATAAATTAACATTTCTTATAACTAAAAAAATCAGCTCGACTCGACTTAACTTGAACTCGATTAACTTATATAATAATTAATTATTATTAAATAAGAATAATGTAAGAATCAAACTCGACTCGACTTATAAACTCGAACTCAAGCCGAGCATTATCAAGCTCAAGCTCGACTCAGCACACCAAAGAGCTCGACTCGCATTTTTTCGGTTTTAGAGAGATAAAGCTAGAGAGAAGTCAGAGCCTCGAGGTCAAAACCAGATATCAAGTTGTAAATGAAGGATACCTGGCCCTATTTATAGAGTTCGGGATTTTGGCATCGGAGGGGCCCACATTTACGGATGGGACCTGTGTAAAAAGTATTACGAATATGCCATGCGCGTAACCCGAGTGTCAATCACCTGGGCGTCGTGGACCAGACGCGGGACGCGCCGGTCCCGTTAACATCGGACTAGTCCGGTGTTGTGACACCGGACTAGTCCGGTATTGCGGTACCGGACTAGTCTGGTCCCGTTTATTCGGACTAGTCCGGTGTTTTCAACACCGCGGTTCGGGAGGAATAGCACGTATTTTTTGAAGGGTCTCGGTCACTTACCATGTTCGGGTTGACGGTGCGACCAAGTCGAGCCTTAGTGAGGTCCAATCGGGTGTATATACATAATTTACCCCCGAGTCAAGTATTGGTTTTTACCTTTACTTGACTCTATTTGTTAGAAGGATGCACGCCCGATTGTATCTCGACTTTATTTTTACCTCTTACAATGAATCTATCGTCGTCGGTGCGTGTTTCCCGACGGTCGTTCCTTCCGTGCTAAGTGTGGTGTTCGACCTATGTCATTGTTATAATCATAGACATAAAATTCACACATGTGGTGAGTCATAAATGTGTTAGCATACAATTTCATGGATGTAATCATTGAGATGGATCATACGTGCTAGTAATGGATCCTAAGTAACAATGCAAGTAAATGCGAGCGTGTCAACATGGGTACGTGCGTATGTACGTAATAGAGCATATATGAATGAATAAGTGTATGTCATGAAGTGTGCATGTATTGGTATTCCAAAATTGTCTCACATTGTTCAAGTGATTGTACACATGTAGTGATCATGAAAAAACTCAAAGTGTTGGTCAACGCCAGTGTTGACTCATATGGATCAACCATGTAAATTGATGAAAAAATTTCCAACTGTTTTGACAACACTTAACATTGATGCATATGGATGCAATCATGGTAATCAATGGAAAAAATATTAAGTGTTTGACAACGCTAGTAGTGATCATATGGATGCAATCATGGTAATTAGTGGAAAAAATACTAAGTGTTTGACAACACTAGTAGTGATGCATACATGGTAATGAGTGAAAAAAAATTACTAAGTGTTTGACAACACTAGTAGTGATGCATATGGATGCATACATGGTAATGGGTGGAAAAAAATACTAACTGTTTGACAACACTAGTAGTGATGCATATGAATGCATACATGTCAACCATGAATATATGCCTAAGCATGTAACAAATACCGGCGTTGATGCAAATGAATGCATACACGTCAATGCTTACAACGTTCATATTTCGGACATGGGGTGTTGGCCCTCGCATCGTTGCGCGTTGTGTTGCGCATGAATCGCGTTGTTGCGCGTCGTTGCGCGTCATGGTTGGCCCTTGTGCTCGGATGATTTGATTTGTCATCGAGCTCGATTTTCGGAGGTCTAATATTTTGCCGCTCATTTCCTATCTTTAATCATAGTCGAGACGAATACTTGCAATATATGGTTATGTAAAAAATAATTTGAATCATTGTATGTAATCGGGAAGGGATACCTTTACTCCAATTTTGGCAAAATTTATGTTTTGAAAATTATGTTTTCCCGAGTAGGAATGTCAACAGTTTCGATGGTGTCGATAGTGTTGGTGGTGTTGACAGTGTTGACAATGTCGATGGTGTTGACAGTGTCGATGGTGTCGACGGGGTACGCCTTCACCTAATGAAATCAATATGTAAACATTTTGCCTCTGTGATAATGGTATTTCCATTCCAGACGTGGGGGGTTACCCTTCGTGGCCATCATGTATCCTGTAATCTTAAAACTTGTTATCTAAAAATTTGCCCCCGCAGTAGGCTTGGTTACACCTTAGACGTGAGGTGTTGGGTCTCGCGTCGATGGCGTCGTACGCTATGTTTGCGTTGCCATGGTATGTTCTAATGATGAATAGGGGGTTTCCCTTAGCGTCTATCATGAATCACTGTTCCAAACGTAGGGAGTCACCATGCGCGTCCGTCACGTATCACATCATATGCGTCGTATTGCCCCCGAAGTAAGCGTAACAACCATCATATGCTTAGGGGGGGTTACCCTTTGCACTATCATTTTCATCGTCATTGGTACAATGTCATGTTACCCCCGAGATAGGCGTCAGTGTTACCCTTGACATGGTGTGTCGACCCTTGTGTCCGGCGTGTCGCATAGTGCGCACATGTCGTTGTGCTTCTGAAGTAGTCGTAGTAGTGACTATGGACATAGGGTGTCAACCTGTTGGATTACGGGGACGTAATACTACGAAATTCTAAACGTGTACTAGTAAGTAATCTAATTACACAACGGAATAATGTACACATACCTCAATAGCTGTCCTGCCCAAGAACTTTGTGGAGGGAGTTCTGATCCTCCGGTCGGAACCCATACAAGTTCTTCGTGAGAAGAAGTTCTACGCGGTATAAGCTCCACAGCAAATCCTCTGATCGATTCTTCAACGGGGACATAACCTCGGGTTGAATGCTTGGAAGCAATTTGGCACACCAATGGTGGTGTTAGAGGGCCGGCCGAAATATGCTTGTAGAGAGAAAGGGATTTCTCTCAAATCAAAACTTAGGAGGATTTGTGATCAAGGTGTGTTTTGGGAGTGACCCCAAGACCTTCTTATATAGTGGGAGGAGGAGAAAATCCTCCTCCCTACTATTAGGGTTTCGGCCGAACCATGATGTGGGTGGGAGGCCCAATTTTGGGCCTCCCATGTCACATGGGAATTGGGTCTGGCCCAATTACCCCTAACGTGACATTTACCTAATTACCTTAGGTAACCATATATATTAACGGACTACCAATTACGGCGCCACGTCACCATATGCTAACAACTCCCACTCGCCGGAATGGGAGGGTGCCTGTTAATGTATTGTCATCCAATAGCATCAACTTCTCAGTCTTCAATTATTGTCTCCGTCTCCAAATAGTTCATACGAGGTTTGCTGTGCGACCGACGATACGAAGGGCATCGTGCTACTCATCTGTTAGGAGTGTTGTAGGCCCGCAGAACGTTGATTCCCTTTCGTAAATCAATCCTATCAAAAATAAAATATGTACCGCACTGTATCTTTGGTCAACTGATAATTCTCCAATTGCCCAGTTTTCCACATAGGAATACTTCTCCAGGGCATCCATACAAATGTTCACAGCCTTCAACTAATATCCGGTTGGTGGCCACCTAGTGAACACAATAGTCGGCTAATTATAGGTGAACATGACCATCCCCATTGCTTATAACCTTAGTCTAACTCAACCGGTTTCCAAGACGTGGTCACTTGGCTGTTTTCTTTGGCTCTACGCTCGTACGCCGGGAAGCAAACATTGAGCCAGACCTTAGGTATAAGTTCCGAGTCCGATAGTTGGATGCCTCTTCATAAGACACCCGGGATCAATCACACGCTCAAGGTGAAGAAGTATGCGCCCTTTGAATCACAAGGATTCTAGCTAGCACAACTGAGCATGACCCCGTGGTCGAACATGGCACGCGTAGTATGAACCACACGTCGATAGCACACCTGGGTAAGTCAGGGGTGGGATATGTCAATCATGCTATCGCAGAGTCTTTCATCTAGCCCTGAATGTGATTTTAATGATGGACAGAGTCCAACATGACGATTTACAAAACGAAGATTAAGTCATGCTTTAAGCGTGACCAAGTTATCGTTTCGTTTAACCAGGTTTATCCATCTAGTTCTTAGCCAGTCTTGTTGTGGTAGAGGTTCCCCTCTCCTATAAGATGATCGTGCATGTATGACGAGTCAAGGTTCACATTCGACATAATTTTGTTGGAAGAGTTTGACTTCTTCCTACGACTTAGTTTATAGACCGAAAAATCTGATGTTATTTTCAGGAGTTTAACATACATTTCTTCAACCTCCGTGTTCAAGGGAGTGAAGAAGCTGTCAAAGTTGGTGCTTATCCCTCCTGATTTCGTTGTAGTTTGAGCTTCCCGATTTGAACTGAGAGGTGTACCCCATCCCAGCTCATGCTCACATGAGACTGCCGTCTCTAGCTAGTCCTTCAGGCTTGTCATCGCGGTGGTTGCTCGCCATCCCTGTGTTCTTCCGATTAGTAGAAAGGATGGTGCATTCATGTTCATGAATAATGCATTGATGACATATTTTTTTGGTTGCCCTGAGCGCAGCGGCATTGTGGGCGAACCTCCTGAAGTAAGCCATTATAGGCTCACCTTAGCCCTGTCTGACATCCAAAACACTCCGTCTTGTCGGGAAAAGCATCTTGTCGAGCCCAACAGACGGTGTTGTTTCCTGTTTCTTTTCCTCATATTCACCACTCATGTTGGAAATCTTTCTCTTTTTGCCGAACTCAACCATGGTAATAGAGACTTGTTGCATTATTCTTAAAGCATTCACATAGCACTTGCGTGCGGCTGACTAATCTCCAATGCCATGTGGCATTGGGAACTTCAACTTTTGGTGGACGGTAGATGGAAGGATCTCGTATGGGTTGATCGTTGTTCGTCCCAATATCCGGTTGTATGCCCCCAAGGCGTTTACGACCACAAAAGTGACGTCAATATGCAGTGCCTTCCATCCTTACAGGAAGCATTATCATCCCGAGGGGGTAAGTTGTCGCGGCCGCGAAGCTTACTAGCGGGAATGTTCCTGGAGAGAGATCACCCACCGTCTTCCCCATCTTTTCAAGCACTTTAATGTGTAGAATTTCTGCAGCACTTCCTCCGTCTTCCAGGATTCGTTGTAAGTCATACCCGTTGATCTCCATTGTGATGACCAGCGCGTCATCATGGGGGTAGACAATGTGCTTTTTATCTGCATTTGAGAACTCGATGACGACATCGTCTTTTTCGGGTTGGCGTCTTTTTCCGAATTTAGGAGTGTCTGCAGTTGAGATGCATAGACATCCCTAGCATTGGATATGCTGCCTCCTGCGGCTAGCCCTCCATGTATGAAATTGATTACGCCGCACTTTGCAGGAGGTGGGTTGTCATTCATCTTGTCTTTTCCTTTGCCTCTTTTTCTGATGGTTCCGCCTGGGACTTCTTCGGACGATTATCACCTTGGTCCACATACTTCTTCAATTCACCTTTTAAGATGAAATTGTTCGCGTGAAACCTTAGGCTTACGCAACTATCTGTTTCATGCCCATAGACTTCATGGTTTTCACACCACTTGTCTTGTTCCTTTCCCAGCGGACCATTACGAAAGTTGCTGGGTTCTCTCCACATCTTTGTTTCCTTCATTTCCTTCAAAATAACGGATACCGGCGCATTCAGAGGAACACATTCAGCAAGATTGACTTCCTTTGGCTTCTGGAAATCTGATTGAAATAGTCTCTTAGGCTGTGGCTGCCACTACCTGTTTTGCTGACTACCTTGCTAAGGCTTTGTCTGCTTGTTTTTTTCTTTTGCTCGGGCGGCGCTTACTTTAGCTTTGTTTTGCTCTCTAAATATTTCAAAGTCAACAAATTCTTTGACTCTTGCTGCAAGTTCTTCCAATGTCCCGGCTGGAAGCCTAGACATCTTTTTAGTGAACGAGTATCCCTTTCGACCCAGGTTATTTATAAAAGCGCGCACTATCTCCCATTCAGTCAAGTTTCCTTGTATGTCAGCGATGTTCTGGTTGAAGCGGACGTAGTGATCTGCTAAGGATTCGTCGTTCTGCTGCTGGACGCTGTTCAATGCGTTTGCTCCTTTTAGGAGCGTGCGCTCTCCTATATAACGCTGAATGAATTTAGCCTTTAGATAGGGCCAAGAAGTCACTCCCGCATGGAAGTGAGAAGAACCAATGCGCTGCAGTCCCTGCCAGAGTTTAGGAAAACGTCATGGCTACATGATGTGGATTATCGGTTCTTCCCAACAGAGAGGCTTCATGCTGTTGTACATGCTCTATTGGGTCGCCTTTTCCCCGGTATTTATCTATATTTATTCCATAGAGCGCGTATGGTACACGGCTGTATACCAGCTCGTCTGCGAAAGGATGAGACGCATTCTCAGCTAATGCGTGCATGCCCTTCATCTTGGTTTCCTTCATCTTTTTCTCCACTATTGCTTCTAGGTCTTTTGCAGTGAGTCCCAAGATTGGGATGTCACCGTTGCCTAGTGGTTTTCTCCATCCAGTGCTGCGATATATTCCAACATGTTCTTGGCTGGTTTCTTGGTAGGAATTCTCCTTATGATGCTGCTGCGAGCGGGTAAGTGGAGGTTGTCTCCTTGTCTCTTCTTGATGCTGCGCACTTGCATACGAAGTGTATGAGCGCACTGCTTCATGTCTTGGCTGTTGGTACTGGTATGTACCTTCAGTGCAATGGCCTCCTCCCCCTTGGTATTTTGTCTCTTGTCGGTTAGTGTCGTGTGACACTACCCTTGTCGGAGCGGCTTGTCCGTAGACTGGTGGCGGAGGTGGAGGTGGTGGAGTAAATCCTTGATTCCTTAGAGTTTCCCTGAACACTAACAACTTTTCTAATGCAGCCATCATAGCGGGTGTGACTGATGGTGCTGGGTTTGCACCCCTTTCTTGTCGCTGAGCTCCTTCAGCTGGCATCCCGTAGGGGAACTCTTCATCGATGTGTGTCCTGGGCTCAAACCCGGGCGGGGGTGTTCCGCGTGCTGCATTATGGACTTCAGGACCATGCTGTGCAGCAGGCACGCTTCTGGTTGGCACAGAGGAAGCGGTGGATGTGGCTTCGGGTATGTGCGAAGGTCCAGGCTGACTTCTCGTCGGCTTCTTGCTTGTGGTTGCAGCTTTCTTTGGGCGGCCAGGGCCTCTTTTGTTCTCCTGCAGGTTGACATCATCCGGAAGAGGTTGATTGCTTGCCATAGCTCGTTGTGCGATATAGCCTTTTGTTCGGATTTCGCGGACGGCGCCAAGTGTTGCGTCCAAATCCAACCGGGAGGTCAGACTCTTCGGCACTTCGGGTTATGCTTGAGTCGGGTCGTCGGATGATGATTGCAGGTTGTCGGGAGGCGACTTCAGGCTGTCAGCAAACGATTGTTCTGTCGGCAATGCGCGCCTTGCTGGCTTCACGAGCTCCTTCCCTGCACGAAGGGTAATAACCAGCACCGGGGGGTGGTGCCGGTTGAACCCTTTCCGATGCTTAAATGAGGATCTAGAGAGAGAAAGTTTCTAGAGAGAGGTCAGAGCTCCAAAGCCAATTTCTTGAGAATATGAACCTTAGAACCGAACCCGGTTTTTGAGCGGTTCGACGCCGGTTTTAAAGGAAGATAAGAACCGTCGTCTGGTTTGATTGAGTTTGGCTTTGGGAGACTCCTTACTCGGTGTACGCAAGTAAGGTAGCGCGTGGTACCTAAGCAGCAGTCTGAATCCCGTCGGACTTAGGCAATTCGACGGGGTCCTGATTGCCTGCGGGCAATCCGGGCCATCCAGATTGCGTGAGGGCAATCCGGAGGTCCGGTCCGGACGCACATGCCGCGCTTCCGGACCGTTTTGGACCTCGGGTGACGCGTTTGGATCTGTTATGTGATTTTTGACGTGTTTACGAAGTCCGGAACATAAATACGAACCCGAATTGGGCAGATATCCATCAATGAGAATCTGCGATAGCATGATTGACATATCTGATTCCTGTCAAACTTAAATGTTCAGGTATGCTATCGACGCTTGCTTCATACTGCGCGTGCCATGTTCGACCACGGTGTCACAGCTCGGTTGTGCTAGATAAGAATCCTCGTGATTCTAGCGGGCGCAAACTTCTTCACCTCGAGCGTTTGATTGATCCCGGGAGCCTTATGAAGAGGCACCCAAAGTATCCTCACGGACTGGGAACTCAATCTAAGGTCAGGCTCAATGTTTGCTTCCCGGCGTACGAGCGTAGTGATGAACAAAAAGGCCAAGTGACCACGTCTTTGGAAACCAGTTGGGTTATACTAAGGATATGAGCGATGGGGATGGTAAAGTTCACGTATAATTCACCAACTCTTGTATTCACTAGGTGGCCACCAACTGGATATTAGTTGAAGGTTGTGAATACTTGTACGGATGCCTTGGGGAAGTGTTCATATGAGGAAACTAAGCAAAAGGAGAATTATCAGTTGACCAAGGATACAGCGCGACACTATATAATGTTGTTTATAACAGGTTGATTGGAGAAAAGGGAATCAACGTTCCGCGGGCGCTACAACACTCCTAACAAATGAGTAGCACGATGCCCGTCGTGTCCGCCGGTCGCACGGAAAACCTCGTATGAACTAATCGGAAGAAAGGACGAGATCAAAGGAGTGAAATGTTGATGCATATTTGGACGACAGTACATTTACAGGCACCCTCCCATTCCGGCGAGTGGGAGCTGTAAGCATATGGTGATGGGCGCCGTAAATGGAAGCCCATTATATGTATATTGTTGGATCACGGGTGAAGCTCAGTTACGTTCTTGACGGAAAGCTTGAACTCCTGGGCTCCGCGTAATCCTGCAAAAGGGGATGACCTGGGTGGTGACCCAGAATCCCTCTCCGATGCCTAAATGAGTATATGATCAATGGGGTGGTAAGCCGTAGTCTAAGTTCGTATTAGAGAATGTGTTTTCTGAGGTAACTTCCTCCTTTATATAGGAGGGGAAGTTACTCAGTTACCTGTGACCGTAGCTGGCCGTTTTACCCATGATTCCGTATATCTCGTTCGGGATTCCGTATATCTCGCCCCACGCTCCGCGTATCTCGCCCATACTCCGCGTATCTCGGGCACGCCCTGTGTATCTCGGGGGAGGTTATCTATATCTCAGCCGTCTCCCACTACTCTTATCTAGTAGGCGGGTTTCTCGGCCTTATCCTCTGATCACAAGTCCCAACTCTTGTCGGGGACTCCAGAGTTATCTCATTCTAGGTCACCACCCAGGACCCTTTGTCTCACGAGACAGGTCCAGCCTCCGCGGGGCTTTATTATCGGGGCCTTTACAAAGGCATATCGGGGCCTACTCAGAGGCTTCTTGTCGGGAGCATTCAGCTCATACATCGGGACCGCTAGGGTCGAGACCCTTCGTACTGGGCTTTTGGGCCTTCCCGGCCTTTCACGAGGCCCACTGGACTTACTCGCCGTCTAATGACTGTTAACGGGGCTAACGATTACATCGGAACCCATCATTTGCCCCCAAGACATGGGGGACTTGCAGTCCGTCGTGTCTTCCAGTTCCAGACCTCCCGACCTCACTGTCGGAGGCTTTTATGTCCATACCTCCCGATATTGCCATCGGAGGCTTTTGTCTTCAGGCTTCTTGATATCTCAATCGGAGGCTTTTGCCTTGCGCGCAATTATCGAATGAAAAAGTTTTCACTCATGACTGCCTTGGGCCCACTGGACTCTATGGGCAGTTGCCAAATCCGAGGAGACTCCTCGGTTACTGCAGCATTAAATGCTGGGGATTATGAAACGACGCCCAAACCGGCGTGACTGCTTCTTTCTGAAAAAGCACTCATTACGTCACCAACGTCTCTTCCGTACCGTCCCCATAATCTCGACGATCAAGATTGAATCGTTTCGTCTTCAACGGTCAAGATCGAATCCATCCAGTTGTCCATTTGCTTATAAATGCTAAAACCCTGGCATTATTCACTTCTTCTTCACCGTCTCAATTTCTGGAAGTTCTGCCATTTTCGAACTCAAAGCTTCTTCTCCAAGTTTCTTTTGCTCTTCAAGTGATCCAAGGCCTTCAGCCCTTCCGATTCTTCTACAAGTAATCATCAACAATGTCTGGTAAGGTTTTCCTTCTCTGTTTTCATGATTTGCTGACGTTGCCTTCTCCTCTTTTCTCAAGTTTTCTTGTTTGTAACCGTTTTTAGACGAAGCTAGTTCTGGGGCAAGGATCCCTTTTACCTTTGAGCTTGCTGTTAACGAGATTTCTGAGACCTCGTACGAGGTTGCTCTCCGAGAAGGGTGCATTACCTCGGACTGGGAACCCCGCTTCCCTTACGAGTCTCAGCCAACCACCAGGAGGAAGCATATCGTCACGCGTCCTCGAGAGGGAGAAGTGTTCGTCTACACCGGGCAGATAAACGCTGGGATTCGATTCCCTTTTTGCGGGAACCTGGTGGAGATGTGCAACTTCTACCAGACACATCCCTGCACCTTCTCTCCACATGCCATCCGCGTGTGGAACGCTTTCCAGCTTCTGTGCCTCCGCCAGCAGTGGACATACAGTTTGCTGCTCTTCCGCACCTTCTACGGAATGAAGTGTAATAAGGCTGGTGTTTGCTCCTTCTCCCCCCGACTCCCCAAGTGGACAAAGGAGCAACTTTCACGTTTCGGCTGGGACAACGAGACCTGGAAGTTCCATAAGGATCGGGTGCTTATTCGTGATTCAGGGTCCGACAATAGCGGATGGAAGAAGTATTACTTCTTCGTCCAAAATAGCTCTGTCCCATGGCCCCGATGGGAGGTTGTGGCGGACCCTGCCCCCAAGCTCGAGGTCTACACCGAGGATGACCTCAACACCCTCCAGCTGGTCCAGCTCTACCGTTGGGGGGAATCCTTCATTCCCCTCGACGCCAACAAGCTCGTGGAGAAGGACTTGATTCATATCGGAGTCCGGCTCCTCGATTCCGTTTCCAAGGATTTAGTCATCTGGGTAACACTTCTAACCACTTTGTCTTTTCATTTTTGCAGCCAAGAAAGCATCTCTGTTGACCCATCTCATGTTGAAGCAGCGGGAGACCGATGCCGTCCAGGGTGGCTCCAAACGGAAGCGGAAGTCGCTGAAGAAGGGAGCTTCTTCTTCTGCTGCTCCCCCGACTGCAGAGCGGACCGAGGCCAAGCGGGCCCGAAGGGAGGAGATAGACCAAGCCTTCGGGGTCACTACCGCCGAGGAAGGTAAGCGTGTTGTTCGTGCTATTAAGAAATATAGGAAGCTGGTCCCCGAGGAGTTTATCCCCGCTGATCGGGAATTGCGGGTTCGAGAAATCAAATACATCCTTCGAGGAGAACCCCCCCCGCGTTCTCAAGGCGGGATACTACAACTTCTTTGGAAAGGACCAACATCTTGAGCGCCAAATCGTCTGGTGCCCCCATGATACTCTTCCTGATTTTATTCGTCCCGAAACCGCAGGTCCATCGGAGGCTATCACTCCGAGGAGGGCTGCTACTCCAGCACGGGCCGTGACTCCACAGGTGCCGATGACGGAGGAGACCCCGACGGAAGCTCAGTTCCGTCAGGTGACCGACTTGGAGGCTTCTCCTTCCTCCGAGGAGCCAAATGAAGGTGGCCTGCTCCGCCGAAGGCCAGATCGGAGCATCCTGAGGCCAACCGTGGAGGACGTTTCCCGGAGTCCTCCAGAGCTCCGCACTCCGACTCCCGAGCCTCCAACCGAGGTGGCTCCTCCGGCTGAGGCTTCCCGGGTCATCCCTCCTCTCCCCGTGGATGAAAATCTTTACAAGGTTTTCACCCCCGACCAGGAGACGGTTCCCTGGAACCCGATCGAGTCTCTCCAAGGGGTTTCACTCCAACGGGGGGACCTTCAGCCTGAATTGGCCCTGCATCTGCTGGCAGGGTCAATTCCTCCAGCCTTGAGGCGGCCAATCTCCTTGCGCGGGAGGACATCGAGGAGGACCTCCGCAATATGGCCATCCGTCGGATGGAGGTAAGACTTTACCTTTACTTTGTTCTCTTCATTGTTCTTACCTTCGATTATCAGATTCTAATCTTTTTCCCTCTCGTTTTAGGAAACCGCGGACCAGCAGCGCTGCTTTGGCTTCATCCTGTCTCTCAAGGGTGCTTTGGAGGAGGCACAAGCCAAGTCGGACCCCGACGCTTTGGCCAAGCTCCAAGCGGACCTCGACGAGGCTGTAGCGGCCAGGGACAAGATAGCCAAGGAACGGACCCTCCTCGACGAGATGGCTACGGGCCTGCAGAAGCAGGTTCATGATCATGAGGCCGTCCTGCGTCGGGAGCGGAGGATGGCCCAGGAGGATCAGCGGCGGAACGAGGCGGAGAAGAGGCAGCTCGTCCACGAAAAGGGCGTGTTCGTGGAAGCTCTCGCGGAGGCCAAGGCGAAACTTGAGGCCGAGAAGGCTGAATTCTCTGCCAAGCTGGCTGAGGCAAAGGCTCAGGGTCGCGAGGAGTATCGGAACTCCGCTGATTTCCAGGCGGATGCCGTGAAGTTCTGCAAAACCGAGGTGGAGAACATTCTGTTCAATGCCGTCGAGGAGCTCTACACGGCATACGAGGATTCCATCGACTTCAAGAAGTCCGAGACCCTTGCCCCCATCGCGGAGAAGTATTTCAACCTCCCCGCGGAGAGTGATGAGGCTGATGCCGCGGACCCGACTCGCGGACTGCGGAGCCTTCTGCCCAAGCCCCTCCGAATCTTACTCCCTCCGACGCTGCTGAGGACCCAACTTCCAACAAGGACCAAGCTTAATGCTCTATTCTTTTAGTCCTTGTAATTTTTCCTCCTCATCTTTTGTATCGGAACCTTTAGGCCTTTGAGCCTTTATATAAGAAATTTCTTTCATCTGTTTTGGTCCCGATAATCGTTTGCACTATTTAAAGCGACTTTAGATCCGTTACTTAAAACGTTCCAATGCACCACTTAAGATGACTTCATACATCCTTCTGATGCTTTACTCGAAACTTTACCACTTAAGGTTTCTCGTCTACTCGGGACTTCACCACTTAAGGTTTCTCGTCTACTCGGGACATCACCACTTAAGGTTTCTCGTCCAAGTCACTTAATGTAATTTCATATGTATTTTCGTGACATTTTCCTCGGGACTTTACCACTTAAGGTTTCTCATCCCTGTCTCTTAAGGCAATTTTGTACATCACTTAAGATGATTTTTCGCACCTATTAAGGCTTTTATCGCGCCATTCTAGACGACTTAATCGTACCCCTTAGGGCTTTTACCGCGTCATTCCAGACGACTTAATCGTACTCTTTAAGGCTTTTTGCCGCATCATATAGACGACTTACGCGGACCCGTTAGGGCTTTTTCGTACCCTTTAAGGCTTTTTGCCGCGTCATATAGACGACTTACGCGGACCCGTTAGGGCTTTTTCGTACCCTTTAAGGCTTTTTGCCGCATCATATAGACGACTTACGCGGACCCGTTAGGGCTTTTTCGTACTTAGGCTTTTGGTTGCATCATAAAGACGACTTACTCATACCCCGTAGGGCTTTTGTCCGTACCTCGAAAGGCTTTTTGTCGCGCCATAAAGGCGACTTACTCGTACCTCATAAGGCTTTTTATCGTACCTCGGAAGGCTTTTGTCGCGTCCTTCAGGATGTCTTACTAACAGTTAGAATAGATCTAAAAGCAATTTGATCGAAAGCAACTTTTATTCATTAACAACTCAAAGCTGGCTTACATCGGATCTTTATCGATAGACAATTTGCGCCATTCGCGGCGACTTAATATCAAACATGATACTTCTTCAAGTGTGCGCCACTGAAGGAATGTTTCAACGTCTTGCCATCAAGGTCTTCTAGCTTGTACGCATTCGAGGCTGGCATCCCTACGATCTTGTAAGGTCCTTCCCATTTTGGAGATATTTTTTTTGATCCGATCTTGATGAACGAACTCGTTCCTCCGCCAGACAAGTTCTCCAACGAAGAATTGTCGGGACTTGACACGCCGATTATAATATCGGGCTGTTGCCAGACGCATCCGAGCCTGAACTTCGTCAGCCTTCCACCTTTTCTCCTCGAGCAAGTCTAAGTCTAGACGTCTCATTTCCTCGTTCGTTAGAGGCTCATAATACCTCCTGCGATGGGACGCCACCGCTATCTCGACGGGGGCAACTGCCTCCGTGCCATAGACAAGGCCAAACGGAGTCTCCCCTGTCGACTGCTTGGGTGTTGTTCTAACAGCCCACAGCACGTTTTCAAGCTCATCCAGCCAATGACCTTGCAAGGCGTAAACTCTCTTCTTCAAGCCATCCATCACGATCTTGTTGGCTGATTCGACTTGGCCATTAGGATGAGCATGGTGGACGGAAGCTGTCCGATGTTCGATGTTCAATTCCTCCAGGTACTCCTTCAACTGAGCCCCATTGAACGGTGGGCCATTATCGCTGATCAACACTCGAGGAACCCCATACCGGGATATGATCTGAGTTTGAAGAAACTTGAGGATCTGCTGCCCCGTTGTCTTGGCCAACGCCTTAGCCTCTATCCACTTCGAGAAGTAATCGATGGCCACGAGTAAATACTTGCACTGACCTTTCGCTTGCGGAAGAGGTCCCACCAAATCAACGCCCCACTGCGCGAAGGGCCAAGCACTCCTGATGGACATCAAGTCCGCGGCAGGAGCCACGATATTCGGAGCGTACCTCTGGCATGCATCACAGGATTGGACCATTGCTGTCGCTTCCTTGTTCATCGAAGGCCAATAGTAGCCTAGGTTCAACGCCTTCCTCACAATGGATCGGGCCTCTTCATGACAGGCCGCGACTCCCTCGTGCAGTTCTCTCAGGATCCGATTCGTATCAGGCTCCGCCACACATTTCAGAAAAGGCTTTACGTGCCCCCTCTTGTATAACTGGTTGTCCACCATCACGTAGTTGCTCGCGATTCGACGCAACCTAACAGCTGCCACCTCATCATCGGGGAGTGCCCCCGTAGTCAGGTATGTGACCATCTGGGTCATCCAGGTGGGTTTCTCTTCTTCCTCCGATCCTGTTTCAATAGCGCAAACCTCCGACGGATCGATGGTTGAGATAATTACTTTCTCCAGGAAGTGCACCTTCCGATTCTCCTCAGGGGCCACTCCCAGAGCAAACTTGCTTAAGGCGTCTGCCTCTGCATTTTCTTCCCTCGGGATTGCCTCGATGTCGAAGCTTTTGAAGCTTCCCTTCAACGTCTGCCCCTCGTGCAAATATTTCCTCATTGTCGGGCTCTTGGCTTCATAGCTCCCCTGGACTTGATTCACGATCAAGCTGGCGTCACACTTCACTTTTAAATGATCGATTCCCGTACCCTTGGAAATTTTAAGGCCCGTGATGAGAGCCTCATACTCCGCTTCATTGTTGGTGGCCCTAAACGTCAAGGCCAAGGCATATCGAAAGGGCTCGCCTCCACCGGGCGGTATCAATACGAATCCTGCCCCCGACCCTTCTACACTAGATGAACCATCAGTGTACATCTCCCAAGTGTTCTCCTCATTTGTCTGTTCTGGCTATTCTGCTATCGGGACCTCCATGGTTGCCCCATCTACAGGACCCGCTTCTTCCAGATCGGGTGTTGTAGACTCAGCTATAAAATCCGCCAATGCCTGGCCCTTAATAGCAGTTCTCGGAGCAAAATGAATACGAAACTCCGTAAGCTCGATGACCCATTTCACCAATCTCCTCGACGCCTCCGGTCGGTTCAAAAAGTGCTTCAAGGGCTGATTAGTTAATACCGTAACCTCGTGGGCATGGAAGTAAGGTCGTAGCTTTCGAGCAGCGACAATCAACGCAAAGAGATACTTCTCAATAGCGGGATAATTCATTTCAGATTTGGCAAACGCCTTGCTTACATAATAGACAGGCACTTGGTTGCCCTTGACAATCTTAATCAAAACAGAACTAACAGCCACTTCAGAAACAGCCAAATAGAGATAAAGCTGCTCGCCTGGAACCGGTTTCGCCAACGGCGGGAGGGTACGGAGGTGCTGCTTGAGTGCTTGGAATGCCTCCTCGCACTTGTCGGAGCATTCAAACTTCTTGTGGGCCCTTAGCACATCAAAAAATGGCATGGCTCTGTCACTCGCCTTGGATAGGAATCGATTCATCGCTGCCAACCGGCCATTCAACACTTGAACCTCCCGATGGGTCTTCGGAGACTGCATCTCCTCGATTGCTCGCAGCTTCTCGGGATTCACCTCGATCCCTCTTTGGCTCACCATGAACCCTAGGAATTTCCCCGAGTTCACCCCGAAAGCGCACTTGTCCGGATTCAGACGAACCTGATGAAACTTCATCCGCTCAAACGCCGCCGCCAAGTTTTGGACATGGTCTCCTGCCTGTCGGGACTTCACCAGCATGTCATCCACATAAGCCTCCATGGTCTTTTCCAGCATGTCTCCGAACAACTTATTCACCATCCTCTGGTAAGTTGCTCCAGCATTGATCAATCCGAAGGGCATTACGTCGTAGTGATAAACGTCACTATCGGCATAGAAGGCCGTATGGGGGGCATCCTCCTTCGCCATCTTGATCTGGTTGTAACCAGAATAGGCATCCATGAAGCTTAGCAGCTCGTGTCCCGATGTGGCATCCACCAACTGGTCAATCCTCGGGAGCGGATAGCAATCCTTCGGGCATGCCTTGTTCAAGTCGCGGAAATCGACACACATCCGCCACTTCCCATTACTCTTTCTCACCAGGACTGGGTTAGCGACCCAAGTTTGGAATCAGAGCTCTTTGATGAATCCAGCGTCGAGCAGTCTGCCCACCTCTTGCTGGATCGCGACCCTCTTATCCGCGCCCATCGGACGCCTCCTCTACGCGATAGGCTTGATCGCGGGATCAATCTTCAGCTCGTGCACTATCACGTCGGGGCTGATTCCTGGCATATCGCTCGGGGACCAGGCAAACAGCTCCTTGAACTCCTTCAAGAGCTCGATCAACTCTCGGGCTCTCTCCTCCGACAAAGCAGACCCGATCATCACCTTCCTTCGAGGTCCATCAATCTCGACCTCCTTCAGATCCTCCATGGGGGCGGGACGCCCAAATTCCTCTCGAGGATCGGCATCAGTCTGCAGGACAACCATGGCCTCCCTCCTTCTCCTTCGGGTGGCATTGACATAACACTTTCGTGACGCCACCTGGTCACCTTTGACCTCCCCGACCCCATTGTCAGTCGGGAACTTCATCTTTTGATGGACGGTCGAAGCGACTGCCATGAGAGGGTTGATGGTGGTCCTCCCGATAATAGCGTTATACGTCCCCGCCGATTCTACCACGACGAAATCCACGTTCCGCCGTTCCATCTTCCAGCCGCTACCAAACTCCACCGGTAAGGTAATCATTCCCAACGGATAGGAAGTAGATCCAGAGAATCCCACCATCGGGAAGTTCACCTGTGTCAGGTCCTTCTTCGTCTTTCCCATGGCTTCCAGGGCGTCCATGAAAAGAATGTCGGAGGAACTCCCTCCGTCTATCAGGATCCGCTTCATCTCGAATCCGTCCACGTCCAGGGTCACGACCAAGGCGTCGTCGTGAGGGCTCTCCACGCCTATCAAATCTTCCGCTGAGAAAGAGAACCATTTCTTCCTTCACAGTCCACGACCTGGACCTCTTGCCTAGCACCACAGCGGCAGAGATGCGGGAAGCATAATTCTCCCGAGAAGCGGAGGTATCACCTCCCGCCGCCATTCCTCCGTGAATGACGTTAATGGTCCCCCGCCTCTCCTTACGGGCACCAGAACCGGAGGCTTCCGGCTCAACCTTCTTCTTCTTCGGGGATCGATCACGGGACTTGGAACGGGACCGTGACCGACTTTTGGAGCGGGATCGGCACCGTCCCCTTCCGACGAACTCCTTAAGCTTCCCCTTCTGGATCAGCTTCTCTATCTCCTTCTTCAACTCCTGACAGTTATCCGTATCGTGACCATTGGCTCGATGGTACCGACAGTAACGATCAGAGCGGCCTCCCAAGAACTCACCTCCTTTCCTCGGGGGGTATCGGGCGAGTCCCTGTCGATCCATCACAGCTAGGACAGAGGTCATCGAACTATTGATGGGAGTGCTACGACCCTCGCGGTTATCCTTCTTCGGAGGACGCTTGTCCTCCCTTCTCTCGGGGCGACCACGGCTCCTACTTCCCTCCGATTTGTCGCTCCCTTTACGATCATCCGACAGCTTGGACGATGTCTTTCCTCTTCCCGACTTCGGAGGATCAAGCTCTCCGGCGGCAATCTTCGACTCCTGGACGTCGATTTGCTGTTTCACCCTCGCTTGCAGGGCCTCCATACTCCACACAGCCTTCGCGGCTACACTGTGCATCAGATCGGAACCATACAGAGCAGTTAGGTTCCGAAGGAAAGTGCGGATGGTCTCTCCCTCCGATATCTCCTCATCAATCTCCGCAGCACTAGCAGTGAACCGTTGGTAGTAGTATGCCAACGATTCATCGGATCTCTGCACCACCTGGGTTAAAGACCTCACGCTCTCCAAGAGACGCCTACGCCCTTGATATTGCTTGATGAAGCGATCGTGCATATCAGCCCAGCACGTAATACTTCCCGGCGGTAGGCTGAAAAACCATGTCATGGCCCTTTCTCCCAGGGTGATCGGGAACAGTGAACACACGAGGTCATCATTCGAGGTTCTACCCATGCAGGCCTGGACATGCCTCTGAACGTGGCGAACCGGGTCTCCTTCACCATCGTACTCCTTGATGGTCGGGATGCCTAGCCCTGGCGGGGCGACAGTATCTAGTAGCCGTGGAACGAAAGGATGACTGGATCGATCCCTCAGCTCCGATGTCATTTGCTTCTGGTCGCCCATGCAGATGTTGACAATTTTTACCACCTGATCGGGGGTGATGGGGCCATTCAGGGGAATGGTCCTGTGTTGCACTAGTTCGGGACCATCCACCACGAATTTCTCCGAGTGCGCGGGCTCCTTACCCTTATTCCTGGGCTGAATCTCCTGGACCTCCTGTTATTCTGGAACCACCCTTGGAGGAGGTGGAGGCAACTCCTCTCGCGGAGGCAACTCTTCTGCCCTCCTGGCAGCCTCTCTCTTGTCCAGTAGAGCCTCCATGGCTGCCAGGAACATAGGCATAGCATCTGCTACTGCCTTAGCCAGCTCTGAGTTTGAGGAAGAACCTACCTCCCTTCGCGGGATTTCCTCTCTGGGCCCCACCTGGTTTGGGGGAGCATCCATCTCCCATCGCGGGGTATCTTGCCTATTCACAGGCGTGTCTCGGACCGAGACCTCATCATCGCCATGCCCCCCTGTCTGAGAAACAGCAGGGTGCTCACCTTGTTCAGCAGCATGCTCCAGCAACGGGGAATTCACAGTTCCAGCGGGACGAGAACTACCGGCCTGGACCTGCTTCTTCTTGCCACCACCGGCCATTGATCTGGTAGAAACTATTTTGGCTTTTCGTTACGTTTCCCACAGACGGCGCCAATGTTGGATCACGGGCGAAGCTCCGTTACGTTCTTGACGGAAAGCTTGAACTCCTGGGCTCCGCGTAATCCTGCAAAAGGGGATGACCTGGGTGGTGACCCAGAATCCCTCTCCGATGCCTAAATGAGTATATGATCAATGGGGTGGTAAGCCGTAGTCTAAGTTCGTATTAGAGAATGTGTTTTCTGAGGTAACTTCCTCCTTTATATAGGAGGGGAAGTTACTCAGTTACCTGTGACCGTAGCTGGCCGTTTTACCCATGATTCTGTATATCTCGTTCGTGATTCCGTATATCTCGCCCCACACTCCGCGTATCTCGCCCATACTCCGCGTATCTCGGGCACGCCCTGCGTATCTCGGGGGAGGTTATCTGTATCTCAGCCGTCTCCCACTACTCTTATCTAGTAGGCGGGTTTCTCGGCCTTATCCTCTGATCACAAGTCCCAACTCTTGTCGGGGACTCCAGAGTTATCTCATTCTAGGTCACCACCCATGACCCTTTGTCTCACGAGACAGGTCCAGCCTCCGCGGGGCTTTATTATCGGGGCCTTTACAAAGGCATATCGGGGCCTACTCAGAGGCTTCTTGTCGGGAGCATTCAGCTCATACATCGGGACCGCTAGGGTCGAGACCCTTCGTACTGGGCTTTTGGGCCTTCCCGGCCTTTCACGAGGCCCACTGGACTTACTCGCCGTCTAATGACTGTTAACGGGGCTAACGATTACATCGGAACCCATCATATATGTTACCTATGTGAATTGGGTACATGTCACATTAGGACATTGGGCCAGACAGCTTATTGATATAGGCTTCTTGAGACAACCACAATTTCCGGGTAGCCCGATCTCTAGCAATTTTAATGCTTAAGATACACGTGGCTTCTCCATGTCTTTTATCTCAAATACAGATGCTAACTAGGACTTTGACTTATTCATGAAACTCATGACGTTTGCAGCAATGAGTATGTCGTCCACGTATAAGGTTAAGATGACATATTTGGACCCGGAGGTCTTATAATACACGCACGGATCCTCGTGAAGATTCACAAATCCGTTTCCTACGATTTCCTCGTGGAATCTGCGGTACCATTTCCGAGACGACTGTTTAAGACCGTAGATGGACCTTTTGGAGTTTACAAACTTTACGTTCGTTACCAGGAGTAATGAAACCCTCCGGTTGCTCCATGTAGATATCTTCCTCCAGGTTTCCGTGGAAGAATGCGGTCCTAACATCCATTTGGTGCAGCTCGAGATAGAGACTTGCGACCAGGACCATTAATGGCCCTAACCGTGGTTTCGCGCACATTCAGTGAGTTTCTCTTATCAAAGTCCACTCCGTGAATTGGGTAAGTCCTTTCGCAATAAGTCGGGTTGTTCGACCTTTTTTCCATCAATGGTGAGCCTTACTTCAGGGCTCACCTTATCCTTACGCTCCTGTGGTTAGCAGGTAAATCAACTATAGACTATAATGGCTTTCATTTAGGCGATCTCTCTTATTTATTATTTTCCTCCATTTCTCCACTTGAGGTCTTTCCAATGCTTGTCAACAATTTTATACCTTACTTAATAGGATACTTGACTTTGACTCTCGTCTAGACATTGCGAGTCCCATTTATTAGTCTGATCTTTTCTCCCACTCAGAATAATGCTTCTTATCATAGCATCATTTCTGTTGGGAACGATCCTCCCACTCGGAACAATGCTTCTTATCGGAGCATTGTCTCTATTGGGAATAAGAGCAGTGCTAGGACCTTGACTTGCAACTTTCCTATGATAACCTCTTGGTCTCGGGGTTTTACTTCCGAGATGCATTCCTTGATAACTAGGATCTGGAACCAAGTATGGTTGGTTCACTCCCACTGGAAACAATAGGTATTTTAGGTGGTTGTGTCATTCCTGGTTTAGCTATATGACCATCAGGTTCAATTTGATTTGTCTCAACAGCAACAGTGTTTACGTGTGGTAGGGTTTATTCCTCCCACTGGATTTACTATGAAAATGTTCTCATTCTCATTTACCATGTCATTCACTTGAGTTGCTGGTTCAAATCTCTCCCACTCGAATCAAGTGGGACCTGATTGTCATTGTTATTCTGCTCCGTTTTGATCATGACTTTGTTGATTGAAACTGTTCATGCATTTGGAAAATTCGCCCTCTTAGTGATGTAACGTCTCATGTTCGACCTCGACACCATTTTATAATCAAGCTGTAAACAGGTATTTTTAAGAGTAACGGACATACTCTTGTCCTAAATACGTGTTTATTGCGCAAATTAATGTCGCATGGTGATATGATTTAACTCATTATCACCTCTAGCTATAATGGCGATGTACCTTACTAATATCAATGGAACACAGTTTTACATTTATGTGAATCATCTTTCATCATCCTATAAGGAACCTTTGATAGAATGAATCCAACATTATACAAACTGTGCTTCTTGAAGTGCGTCTTTTAACTTGAATGCCTAGCATGACTTATCGTTCAAGGCTTATGGAAGGAAAATCTTTTAACCGACTTAATCCTTCTTCGTTTGCTAAATTATCTCAGAGATTTTATCCCATCTCTGAACTGAGCGTTTTAGGTTTTCACCTTATGCGTCAGCTGATACTTTTACAAGGTCGTGGTAGCCTCCGAAGCCTCTACCGATGTAAATGTTATCAATAAGTTGTTTCCAAAGGAATGCAAACGAAAATTCAGCACATCATTATTCAAACACTTCATTGTTAAATTCATTTTATGAAAACGATGTGTTCCGTCTATCGAGGTCCACTTGCGCAAGGCGCAATTTACCATGGGGTTTAAACCCTTGGTTAAATCGTTTCATTTCTGAATTTAATTCAATCTAATCAAATCGGTTTCAGAGATGATCATCATTACAGTTTATTTCATTCAATGGAGTAATAATAAAATAAGATTTATAACCAATGTGTCAAACAGCTAATTAAAAGGGTTGAATAGCTTGAGGAATGATAATCAATACTATGACCGAGCATTTGTCATATGCTCATAACAAACGTTTCCTTTATTTCAAGGAACATTATTATCATTATGTATTTTATTCTGAAAATCAAGAAGAGGTTCATTTAGCAAAGCAAATAAAGATAAAGTCTTTCATTCAATCTTTATATCTTCGAGGCAAGTTACTCAGGTTTGTGCTTGTTCTCCTTCTTGGTTCTGTAATCAATAAAGATAAATTGAATTACTCTCGAGTAAGCGAAGTCGTAGAAGAACTTATGAGGTTATCATTATTATTCAACACGTACCTTGGGAGGGTTTGTGCAGGCAATAGCAAGGTGTCCTTTCACGCCACACCTAAAACACGTTCGAGTTTCCTCTTTACGTGTCTGTTTTGCCTGCCTTTTCTTGCCTCCGAATTTCTTTCGCTTGAACTTCTTCTGAAGTTTTGGAGCTAAAGGTTTATTTGCTTTAAACTGAAGTCCCTTGCCTTTATTCTTGCGCTTACCCTTTTGCTCAGCTGGGTTCGAGGATGCAAGATGCATTTCTGCTCTTGGCTTTTCAGCCTTGAGGCGATCCTCTTCCAGCTCGAGATGAACTCGCACTTTCTCGAGGTCATCGAGTTGAGTGGCATGGGTAAGGTGCATTTTCATGCTATTCCAAGAGTCAGGCAAAGATCGAATTACGCATTGGACCTTTTGTTCGTCGGTCAGGCTTTCTCCTGCCTCCTTGAGTTCATCAAGCATGTTAGACATATGTCTTATATGCTCCTTCTTTGTGTGCTTGGGATTCATCTTGTATGTGTCTAAAGTGATGTTTAACGATCGCTTCTGCGCTGTGGTGTAAACACCAAACCCTGCCTTAAATCGTTCCACAAGTCCATGGCAGACTCATAGTGATCATATCCATAGAGTATGTCATCCTCAAGTAGTGACAACAAGGCGGAACGAATTTCCTGGTCCTTTGCATCCCATTCATCATGGAACTTCTTCAGTTCGTCCGTGTGGTCTCCCTCTGGCCTGAATTTCTTTGTAGTCAGATGCTCCAAACTTCTCATTTCGGTGATTACCATCCTTGCGCGCTTATTCCAGATCTTATAATTGTTGCTGTTCAACCTCACCCCCTTATTCAGTTGGGAGATGACATTGTTGATCGTAGACATGACTAAAACATCGATGATTATGCAAGAATCAGGGAGACAATAACATTTTGAGAAAGAATTGCATACATCAAATACCTATTAAGATGGAATCCGACAAATAATGATTCGTCAGTCAACCGACCACCAGTAAACCAAATGAAGATTGTTGTGAAAGAGTTCACACTGTCTCCGTCTTCTATCTAATAGACCAGTCTCTTTAAACGGTTTTAATCATAAATTACCGGAACGGGAATTTTAAAATAAGCATACCCAATCTTGGCTTTCCCAAGGCCCTTTTTGTTTTGAAAAATCATTCCGATGAATTCACTCACTATCCATGTAAATTATCATATGCCAGTAACATTCATCATACCACACACACATGCTTACGCGTCATGCGTCTAATGTTCTGAGGAACTCATGCTTGCATTCATAATTCTACTTAGAAGTAAATCGTCAAATGCAACTACATCCTCAACATTCTAGCCTACGTGTCAAACATGCAACATTCACATCAATCATACACATTTGGCGACTGGTTTTCGGTTTTAAAATAATTTTAAACATTAGGGGCTTATTTGCAATTCATGCTTATATTCAATTATGCAAACTTCTAGACATGAATCCTAGGCATTTCCAACCATCACAACATGTCTATCCTAGTGCGGATTCCATATATTTAACCAGGGCTCCGCCCATGATGGATATATGTCCAATTCGTGTTCGTATTTATATTTCGGGCCTCGTAAACACGTCAAAATTACAGCTCGGTTTGAAAACGTCTCCCAAAGGGTTAAAACGGTCCGGAAACGCACTTACGCGCATCCGGATTGCATTGCAATCCGGACGTCCGGGTTGCGCGGCAATCCGGACCTCGCCGAATTGCCCAAATTCGACGAGGTCCGGATTGCATTGCGGGTATCGTGCGATTACCGTTTCCGCGATTACCGTTACGTGTAGAGAAGTCAAGTTCGCGCATTACCAATATGGATGACGGTTACCGCTTGCTTTTGAACCGTCATCAAACCGCTTTAAAACCGGGTCCGGTCCCAAGGAAGCCTATAAATAGGAGGCATTGGCCACCCATTTTCACACA
The DNA here is from genome assembly GCA_036873135.1 of Clarkia xantiana subsp. parviflora. Lineage (NCBI taxonomy): Eukaryota > Viridiplantae > Streptophyta > Magnoliopsida > Myrtales > Onagraceae > Clarkia > Clarkia xantiana. The sequence continues at coordinate 7,180,291 of JAPTYO010000012.1, read as the reverse complement.
TCCTCTCATTTGCCAAACTTTGGTATTTTGAGCTCTGACTTCTCTCTAGAAATATTCTCTCTCTAGAAATTACTCTTTTAGCCCTATAGTGACTTAAGCTTCGGAGAGGGCTCCGCTAGCACCACCCCCCTCTCCGTGCTAGCATTGGTCCTTTGCGCAGGAATCGTCGCCCAGACATCCGGACTTGTGCACAGACCATCGCCTTCTAAGACTCAGACGTCCCTTTGAGACACAACCGCACTTCGAGACACAGACCTTTCCGGGATCAACCGAACACTCGTCAGTGGCACAACCTCTTCCAGACGAAGGGTTACCGCCCGAAAACCCGCACAACCATACAAATAGAAGCGTCCCCACGACCCAGTTCATCCAGGACGCAACATTGGCGCTGTCTACGTGATTCAAACAAGAAGCTACCGTACCGCAAAAATCATGACGAGTGATCGCAACCCTCCCGAAGAGGTTAACGCGAAAAACACAAGGAAAAGGCCTGGGCGCCCCAAGAAGTCCCCGGCAAGCAAAAGAACAGGCGGCCAAATGCCAGCCGGAAGTCAGTCGGGACCCTCCCACATTCCAAGAGCTACTTCCGTAGCTTCATCCTTGCCAACTGACAATGTGCCCGACGCACAACACAGAGAGCCAAGGAACAAGCATCACTCACCTCCACCTGGTTTCGAGCCAGAGATGAATGAAGAGGAATCTCAGACCGAAATGCCGCAAGGCGAACAAAGAACGGGAGCAAACCCAATGCCCACCGTTACTCCAGCGATGATGGCGGCATTGGAAGAGTTACTCGCATTCCGCGAGTCTCTAAAAAACCAGGGATATGCTGCTCAACCACCTCCAACTAACCAAGAGCACGCCGCGCCAGCAAGAGAGGTGTCGCAAGACACTACTCGCCACGGCAATCCTTTCCCGGGCAGAAACCAACATACAAGGTATGAAGCTGCACGGTCATACACTCCTTCCCAAGGAGCCTGTCATTGGAGGAATGAAAGGCAGCCTCCATTCTACCACCCTCAGAACCCAACAAGGGATGATCCCTTCCAGGCCACAAGCAGAGATCAATCTGACATCTACCACAACAATGGTCGGCAAAATCCTTCAACAGGTTACGCTGAACCTGTAAAAGGGTTTACCGCCGAGATGTTAGAAGAAATTGTGGAGAAGAAGATGAAGGAAGCAAAGATGAAGGGTATGCACGCACTTGAAGAAAAGGCGTCACATCCGTTCGCAGACCACCTTGTGAACAGTCGCGTCCCAGACGCACTATACAAAATTGGAGGAGACCCCTACCGCGGGAAAGGAGACCTAGTGGAACATGTGCAAAAGCACGAGGCCTCTCTGCTAGGCAGAACGAAGAACCCACACCACTTCGCAATGACGTTTTCACAAACTCTTGTCGGGACTGCAGCACACTGGTTCTTCTCACTGCCATGCGGAAGCATCACTTCATGGGCGGACCTAAAAGCTAAATTCATTCAACGATACATGGGCGAGCGCACATTGCTAAAGGGGTCAGGTGCTCTGGACGACGTCCAACAGCAAAACGACGAATCTCTCGCCGACTACTACGTCCGTTTCAATCAGAACATCTCTGATATTCAGGGGAACCTGACGGAAGGAGAGATTGTTCGAGCGTTCATTCGAAACCTCGGACGAAGATGATATGCCCTAGCAGAAAAGATGGCAAAACGCCCAGCCGAGACCATGGAAGAGTTAGCCGCAAGGGTAAAAGAATACGTAGACCTCAAAAGGTTCAGAAGCCAGAACAAGGCAAAAATCTCCGCGTCAAAAGCAAAAGAAAATCCTAAGCAGAACCAACCAAAACCACACTCAAGTGGTCAACAAGGAAGAAATTGGCAACCTCAGCCAAAAAGACCTTTTCAAGGAGATTTTCAGAAGCCAAAAGAAGTAATTCTTGCCGACTGCATTCCTTTGAATGCCCCGCTGTCCATGATTTTAAGAGAGATGAAGGACGCGAAGATGTGGAAAGAGCCGAACAATTTCAGAAACGGCCCGCTGGGGAGAGACAACGACAAGTGGTGTGAAAACCACGAGGTCTTCGGCCACGAGACGGACAGCTGTGTCAGTCTACGCTTCCGCATTAACAACTTCGTCCTCAAAGGCGAATTGAAACAATTTATCGATCAAGGCAACAACCCCCCGAAAAAGGCTCAAGCAGAGTCATCAAAAAGAGGAAACAAGGGAAAAGAGAAGCTCAATGACAACCCTCCGCCAGCTAAGCGAGGCGTAATCAACGTCATACACGGAGGACCTGCCGCTGGAGGACAAGTGTCTAATGCTCGGGACATTTATGCATCCCAAGCAGCAACATTGCCGAAATACGGAAAGCGCAAGCAACCGGAGCAAGAAGACGCGGTCATCCAATTTTCCAGGGAAGACTTAAAGCATATCGTCTACCCTCACGATGACGCTTTAGTCATAACCATGGACATTGACGGATACGATGTGAAAAGAATCCTCGTCGATGGTGGAAGCTCCGCTGACATTCTACATGTCAAAGTCCTAGAGCAACTGGGAAGATCTGTCAAAGACTTGACTCCGGGAACCTTCTCGCTAGTCAGCTTCGCCGGAGCAGCTACACACCCCCTGGGTACAATCAAGCTTCCTGTCATCCTTGGCCAAGGGTGGAAAGCATTGCATGTCAACGTCACTTTCGTCGTTGTAGAAACTCTGGGGGCCTATAACGGAATCTTGGGACGAACAACGATCAACCCTTACGTGATCGTACCCTCCACTGTCCACCAAAAGATGAAGTTCCCTACGGACCATGGGATTGGGGAAGTGCTAGGCGACCAAATAACCGCAAGACGTTGTTACGTCAATGCCTTGAGAGCAAAGCACCAATTCCACGTGGCAACGATAAATTCTTTTAAAAGGCAGAAAGTTGTTGATGAAAGAAAGGAGCAAGTGGTGGAACAAGCTGTTACAGTTTGGAAGCCACAAGAATACATCCAGCATTCGCCATGGCACCAGATATGGCTCGTCAAGCAGGGAGAAGGCGAGCCAATCATGGACTACTTCATCAGATTCGCTTCTAACGCCTCCTCGGCGAAAGCAACAAGAGAAGAAGTTATAAGCGTGTTCTATGCAAACATGAACGTCAGATCTTTTCTTCTCTTCGGACGAACTCATGGATGGCAAACAACAAAAACCATGGCAGATCTAAAGGATAAGCTTGAGACAGCAGTCTTGTGCGAACAAGAACTGATGTGGGGTACACCCCTCAGTTGGGATAAAGGAGTTCGAGCAAAAACAACCAAACAGGAAGGCGCAAGCATCGATATCGACAACATCTTCACACCGCTAAACACGGTTGCGGAAGACATTTACGTCAACCTACTTGAAAACAAACTCCCAAGTCCACTTGTTCCTAGGACAGCTTTCTTGGGCAACAACGTCAGAGAATGGTGCAAGTACCACAAAACTTGGGGGCACAACACAAACATGTGTCTACCATTAAGGTGGGAGATTGAAGAATGCATCGCGCTAGGTGCATTAAGGCGATTTGTTGCAACCGACTCCGCGACATCGTCATCAAATCAGCCATAATGAAACGGGAGGAATAACTATCTTTCAGATTACTTTGCGCATTTCTATTCCAAGTGTTTCTAGTATAATTGCATTTACATGTTTCAAGAAATAATGATCGGTTGATGCATTCTAGAAAAAACAATGTAAATATGCGCAAGTATCTAATAAAGTCAATCTACATTTGTAGGTACATATCTATGCCTTGCATGCTATTTTGGGTTAAACGCGAAGCAACAAAACTACGCGCCTATTATCTACTTCAATAATCCAAGATATTATGCCATGTGCAAGCAAAAATCTATTGCGCGTTATGACAACGCTTATCATCAACAACAACTTACTCATATTGACGACTACATCAAAAGGCGTCATCATGGAATAAAAAACTTGGAAGTTTAGACCAAAATATTTTCAAAAGTCAGCATGCTACAACTACATATAACGGATGATACTTGGAAAAGCCACGTCCCCAATATATGCATACCTATCATGATCCGCACCTACCGCATCTGCACTCAGGGAAGTTTCCTACACAAACAAGGAATCCTCGTATCAAATTCATTTACTTCATTTATTATATGCATGACTAAAAGAAAGTTTCATGACTCCATACTTTTGCAAACTTATAAAAATGGCGATTATCTGACAAAGGTAACTCTGCTCATAGGTACATGCTACACTACGATTACTACTCAGGAATTACGCCAAGTAGTAACCTCTGCACAAAAATCTACTACAACAATACAACCTAAGCATTATGTTCAAGGAGGGATTTATGGTATACAACACCAACATATCTATTATCTACACCAACAGGGAGTTTATTTCTCCATTCATAACATAGGCGTCTATCTCAAGAAGATGCCGGCAACACAAAGCCATCAAGCTATGTGCACAATCAACTTATATACCGCAATGACAACCTGCGGATTATCTATCAAAACGACGACTATTTAGAGGCGTCAGCTATAAGCAATATCTTGGATTAACACCAAGACCTACTATCAAAACGACGACTATTCAGAGGCATCAGCTACAAGCAATATCTTGGATTAACACCAAGACCTACTATCAAAATATCTTGGATTAACACCAAGACCTAATATCAAAATATCTTGGATTAACACCAAGGCCTACTATCAAAATAGCATGTTGAGGTATCCTCTTTTTTAAAAAAGACAAGCCCCATGTTTACTTCTAAAAAATGACATGCTGTGACATCTCTGGTTAGAGGCAAATCCTCATGTTCATAGCCATTCCCTGGATTCAGAACAGGATGGGCATACGGGATTGATCACCCCTTAAGTGGCGGAAGCTCTCTGGTTAGACAACGACCCCACACTATAACAAGTGTGAATTCCTGTTTAAAGGGCTCACTCTTTATGGCGAATGTCCTCTTGATAGACGACAATCCCATATTACGAATTCCTAGTCAGGGTTCGCTTTATACGGCAAAAGTCCTCTGGTTAGATGACAATTCCGTACTACAGATTTTCAAACCGTGTTGCATGGTTCCTAGACGCAGAAAGCATGCATCACAATTCATATTTTCAAAAAAAGTGTTACATGGTCCCTGGATGCAGGAATCATGTATCACAAGTATTTTTTCAAATATTTTACCAAATATTTTGTCAAATATTTTATCAAATATTTTATGTATCAAACACCTTTCCAAAAATGTTATCAACATGATTTTTTGGATGTATCACATTCAATGCCAAAATATTTTTTCAAATATTTTATCAACAAGCTTTTTAGGGTTCACAAAATGCTTCTTCGAAAACTAAAATGTTTCTACGTATGCTTCCCCAACGCGGGTTGATACACGCTGGCAGGTGCGCACCCTGTTTAAAACTCATAAAATTTACAAGTCGAGTCTTGTACAACGTCGCCTTAGAGTGGAACTAAGAGACGGTATAAACTAGTATCTTGCTTAGCCAAGATAACACCTTTCAAATACTAAAATGTTTCTACGTATGCTTCCCCAACGCGGGTTGATACACGCTGGCAGGTGCGCACCCTGTTTAAAACCCATAAAATTTACAAGTCGGGTCTTGTACAACGTCGCCTTAGAGTGGAACTAAGAGACGGTATAAACTAGTATCTTGTTTAACCAAGATAACACCTTTCAAATACACTACTTGTTGAGAAATATTGCTATAAGCAAAAATACTTGGCAGGTTGCAACACATATAGCGGCAAGCTATTCAGGAAAGAAGGGCAATATGCATAATGGATCATGCAAGCAATCAGGAGAGCATTTCAACTTATCAATCAAGAAGTGGCTATCGGTCACGACTGCGGGGACTATGTCTACGTTACTAGTCATCCACATTCAATAAACACAGTAAGTGATAACGGTATGAAATATTACTAACAAGTTATCATGCAAACTACTATGTATAAAGCAGGTTCAAACGACGTAGTTCAAAGCGAACAAGTCGTAAGCAACAGATAAGGAACAACTACAACAAGTTTCTAAACATAGAAGCCGGGGGGCAAACAGACTCAGAAACGAGTTCAATATATCCAAAAGATGGCACAGATTAAAGAATGCCATCATCTCTGACAGAACTCGGCGGAACAGGCAGAAGTTGCACATTAGTGTCGCCACCGTCTTCTCCAAACAAAACCTACAGTGCGCAAGTCGCAACATCCTATGCTCTACCCATCTCGCCATGCCTTGGAGTCTAGCCAAGAGGGGCGATCATAACACTTAACAATGTGCAACGTACAGTCGCAACTACGGACATCATGTTCATCACCTAAGGATATACATCCTATCTTTCAAGTCCAAAGCATATGGACAACATAGATAACTCAAGGTATGAAATATTACTAACAAGTTATTACATAATTATTATTGAAAACAGGTCCAGGTGACGAAATATCATGCAAGCAAAGGCATGAACAAAGAATTATCAACATCAATCCATTCAGAAAGGGTTCAACATGCTGGAAGCAGACAGCCCAACAGCAACCAAAAGTTAACATCATCTCTAAGGCTTTATGGCAAAGAATTCATAATGTCAACATCAAATGCAATGTCGCCATCCACACAGAAGACACGACAAGAATGATTGTTTCAACATTCAGCACAACATAGCTCTTTAACATAAGGGCGGCAATAAGCAATCAACAAATACTTACCTCGGTAGGAGTAACGCTCCTCCTTGGGCCGGTCCCTCGACCGGGGGGCAGAAGACACCACTGCACAACCCTCAACTCCATTTCCTTTATCACAAGAAGGAATTAGCACGGTCATGCTTAGCATAAAGAACTAAGAATCGCTCGAGGGACGCGCCCCTGCGTCAGATCTTTCGAAGATTATGCTAAAAACAGAAACTGCAGCCAGCGATAACTTGAAAAATTAAAAAGTTCAAAGAAAATACAATGAGACGTCTTACTCACAAGCCCTTTACTGCCACCGTGTCCAAAAACTCCAGAGTAACGGGGGCACTTGTATGGACATTCCTCTCAACAAATGGATTTCTATACACATCAGCTATCCGCAAAGACAAGCTTTCTCCCATCAAGATGGAGATAGTGGACTTACTCATGGTAACAACCGGGGAAGACTAATTCTGACAAGAGGACAGCAAGATCTGATATCCTGGAAAATGCTATCAACAATTCAATCAATGCGCAAATACGCACCAACACTTATTCAAGCATTTATGTAACTGACGCTCCATGTGAGACAACCACGTACGTACAAGACTTATTAGTCTTCGTACAACAAGTAACAAGCATCACGCAAGGGGGCAACCTCTTCAAAACATTAACCTTGCATGACAACACCGAGCTCATACTCGCAGCATACAAGATTACAATGGTGGAATATTTTCTAAGTACTTGGCTCAGGATGACAGTCAGCATATTGCAAGCTGTCGGCATACAACCACGTGTCAGCATATTATCAGGAGTTGGCATATAACCTGTGTTCGCATCAAGCATACGGATACAGCATACATAGCTAGAGATGGTGAAAAGATTCTAAGTGCGGGGGCAAATACGCACACACAATGTACGTACATACATGTCGACAAGGAGAAAAATATTTTCTAAGTGTTTCCATGTACGTACATACATGTCGACAAGGATGCATGTCGACAAGGAGAAAAATATTTTCTAAGTGTTTCCATGTACGTACATACATGTCGACAAAGAGAAAAAAAATTTCTAAGTGTTTCCATGTATGTACATACATGTCGACAAGGATGCATGTCGACAAGGAGAAAAATATTTTCTAAGTGTTTCCATGTACGTACATACATGTCGACAAGGATGCATGTCGACAAAGAGAAAAATATTTTCTAAGTGTTTCCATGTACGTACATACATGTCGACAAAGATGCATGTCGACAAGTAGAAAAATATTTTCTAAGTATTTCCATGTACGTACATACATGTCGACAGAGATGGATTGCGTACAGCAAGTAGCTATGCCTCCTAATCACACCTACGACGCTCATCGACAAAGCTCATACGACGACATCTGTGGTAACAAGTTTAATATATCGCTTAAATATTTCCTAAGTGTTTTAGCATACTTGCAGGCAATGCCCAACAGTCTATACCTGACGCTCAAACAATTAGCGCCAACGCGCATAGCAAAGTCAATGCGCATAGCAAAAGTCAACGTGCATAGCAAAAGTCAACGCGCATAGCAAAAGTCAACGCGCGTAGCAAAAGTCAACGCGCATAGCCAAAGTCAACGCACATAGCAAAGTTGGTACGTACAGTAAAAAGGACCAACATCTTAAGAAGCTATCAAGCAAGCGATGCGACTAATACGACGAACCGCGAAGAGCAAATACGACAACACCAAAGGAAATATTTCTCTAAGGCATCAAAGCAACAAACGACTACTTCCAAGGGACTCCTTGATGATAAGGATCAAAGGAGTAATGCACCTACAAGTACATACGGTATACTCCACCTTCTTCTAAGCATGTATCTCTACATACATGATTGTTTTGGTGTTATACGTATCAAATCCGTCATTTTACATGCATGTTCACATATCGCATGATTCATGATTTAATAATCGCTAAGTCATTTTATAAGTGTACGGATTATATTTCTTGCATTATGTAATTACGATCTTGCCATGACCTTTACTTGTGCATGCATATTGATAAAGGCATGTTCGCATGATGTATTACTAATTGCTTATGTCTCCAACAATAACCATACTTGCACGCTACGTATGCGCATTCCCTATTGCACTAACCGTGATGACAGGAAACAAAGTCATACGGTCGGAAAATCAAAGGACGGACGAAATCAAGATGTCTACGTCCGACCAACGATCAAAACCGAAAGGTTAGCGTCAAACTCAAATTGGACACGTATCCTAACTTAAAAATAGAGTCAAGAAAGGTTCTAAACCGTTACTTGACTCGGGGGCAAGTGATGGATATATGTTCAATTCAGGTTCGTATTTATATTTCGGGCCTCGTAAACACGTCAAATTACATCTCGGTTTGAAAACGTCTCCCAAAGGGTCAAAACGGTCCGGAAACGCACTTACGCGCATCCGGACCGGACCTCCGGATTGCATTGCGGGTATCGTGCGATTACCGTTTCCGCGATTACCGTTACGTGTAGAGAAGTCAAGTTCGCGCATTACCAATATGGATGACGGTTACCGCTTGCTTTTGAACCGTCATCAAACCGCTTTAAAACCGGGTCCGGTCCCAAGGAAGCCTATAAATAGGAGGCCTTGGCCACCCATTTTCACACATCCTCTCATTTGCCCAACTTTGGTATTTTGAGCTTTGACTTCTCTCTAGAAATATTTTCTCTCTAGAAATTACTCTTTTAGCCCTATAGTGACTTAAGCTTCGGAGAGGGCTCCGCCCCCCCCCCCCCCCCCCCCCTCTCCGTGCTAGCATTGGTCCTTTGCGCAGGAATCGTCGCCCAGACATCCGGACTTGTGCACAGATCATCGCCTTCTGAGACTCAGACGTCCCTTTGAGACACAACCGCACTTCGAGACACAGACCTTTCCGGGATCAACCGAACACTCGTCAGTGGCACAACCTCTTCCAGACGAAGGGTTACCGCCCGAAAACCCGCACAACCATACAAACAGAAGCGTCCCCACGACCCAGTTCATCTAGGACGCAACAGCCCACAATATGCAATATCCAGCTAGCTTGACTTAGTCAAGACAACAGTTCTAATCATGTATAAATATATATTGAATAATAACAATTGCAATTCAGCCCTCTAATTAATCCAGTCCCAAAAACATGTATCTCCGAGATCCATCCCCATAATCGAAACAAGGCATAAATGTTAGCAACCTTACGAGCACTGTGTAGTCCATTTCGAGGTTCAAAAATATTTGGATTTTAAAACTTGACCTCCCTATTTTAATTGAATTGAATTCGGTTTAGAAAACATTGTTCGGTTCAGTCAATTTCAGTCCATTTTGGTACGGTTCGGTCCGGTCCGGAAAATCCGATTCGGTTCGGTATGGTCCTATTTTAATTTTAAAATTTGGTTCGGTCCGAACCGTTCCAAAAAATAGGGTTCGGTTCAACACTCAAAACCGGTTCGGTTAGATCCACTTAATTACCCTGGTCCGACCCGGCCCGAATAGGTCGAATCGATTGAGAAAATCCGGTTCGGTTTTATTTCGTCCCGGTTTAACATATTGGACCGGCCCAATAATTAAAATTTAAAAATTTGGGCCGAAATGCTTACTTGTTGCCCAAGTAAGGTTTTAAAGTCCAAAAAATATTTAACTTGACCACCAAGTAACATTAATTATATAAAATAATTTCCAATATTAAAATATATATATATTTCGGCACTAATTAAATATATACATATTTATTGCCAAGATTCTATCTATAATACAAAATCAATCAACAATATATATATATGTATATATAAAATTTCGGTTTACATATATATAATAGATTTTATTTATTTTCAATATCTTTAATAGGGAAACAAATAACTGACAATATATTTTCTTTATCTTTTAGACAACTAAATCTATCAATAATATCTATAACTCTATTTAAATATTTATATATATTGATAATGATATATATTTTTCTATATATTATTGTGAATCCATCATAATGTTCCCAATTATAGATATATTGTTACCTTAATTAAAAAATTAAAATATGACAAACAATATTATTTTAAAATCTGGCCGAAATTTTATACTTGGTGACTAAGAAATTAAAAAATTTACCTTGTAAATTCACTAGGGTTTTCGGCCATAAACATGAAATTGGGAACAAGTGGTCAAATTTTAAGATCAATTTTTAATAAGATCTACAATTCAATGTTTGAGTTTGATAAATATTACATTTTTTCTTGAAGATCATGAACATCAAATTAACCAAGAACATGAAAATTTTGGACCCATCATAAAATCCTTAAAAAAAATCGAAAATTTGAAATATTTTTATTTTAAATTTTCGGTCCAAAATTAAAAATTTCAAGAGCACCAATTTATCAAAATCATGAACTTCTAACACAGGCTCTGATACTACTTGATGGATATACGCCCAATTTGAACCCGTTGACTTCCAAACCGTTGTATTTTTATCATCCCATTAACGATTGTAAATCGAAACTTCAACCCGGACACTTCGAGAGAACATCAACGGCTCGGACGAGGCCGAAGCGCTCGTCCGGCCAAGGTAAACTCACCTAGGTGAGGTTGGGTGGCCACACCCGACCTCCCCTAGGGGATATCAGGGCCAGCCGACCCGATCTCCCCTAGGGGAGATCGGGTGGACCAACCCGATCTCTCCTAGGAGGGATGGGGTTGGCCAACCCCATCCTCCCTAGGAGGGGTTGGGTGCCCTCACCCAACCCCTACCCTTGGGGGTCGGATTTCTCCTCCCCCCAAGGGCCCCGGCACAATTTTTGGACTCCCACACTCGGTTCACTCCGCCTACCTTCTCCGTATCCTAAGGTCTTAATTATGCGCTTAAAGGTTAATTAATTGTGTTTAAAGGTTAACGATTTCATTAAGCCACCTTAATGACACCGTTGCCTATAAATACCCCACCTCCACAATTCATTTGGACATCTTGGCAATTTGAATTATTTTGCTCTGACATCTCTCTAGCTTTATCTCTCTAAAAACGATACTGACTTAGGCATCGGAGAGGGTTCACCAGGCACCACCCCCCCCCCCCTCTCTGTGTCTGGTACTGCTCCTTCTGCAGGGCGCAAGGAGAAGAGAAGCGACAGAAGGAAGGACGCAAACTAAGACAGGGCAACCCGAGAACATCAGATCATCTACATCTCCAGTGAGGAACGGGATTTGAGCCGATCATCCATTGACCCAGATCTCGGAACCTAACACTTGGCGCCGTCTGCGGGCTTCGGACAGAAAGCCTGGCTATAAAACGAGCAATGACGAACAGTAGGGTGTCTAGGCACCACTGCCCACCTGGGGGCAACGGGCGAAGGAGAGAGCCTATACCCCCAGGAAGGCAGCCTAACCCTGGGAAGCGGCCAATGCAACCAGAACCACAAGAAGTACCACAGCCTCCTCAACAGAACAACCAGGAGGGAGGACCCTCACGCCCAGCTGGGGCTGAGTCCTCCACAGCCTCCACACCTCGGGCAAGAAGGCCACAGAGAGAAAGAGAACAACAGGGAGTGCCGTCCCAGCACACGGCACCCCCTGAGGGGTATTATTATGAGGCGCAACCCCAAAGGTACCCGTATGGGATGCCGGCCCAAAGGGATGGCAACCGCGCCCACACAACATATGCAAGGCCGGCATACACCCAGGGGACACACACTGAAGCTCATGATGAGGAGCAGATCCCAACGGAAGGGCACCACTCGCACCCTCGAGCAGGGCAGCAAGAGGAGCAAAGAAGATATTACCAGGAGCCACCCCAAGAGGGAAGGCAACAATTCGTGCCTCCTAGGCAACAGCAAAACGCAAGGGCTTACACCCCACTGGGGGAGGAAAGACAAGCAAGACCTCCAAGGAGGCAAGAATTCTATGAAGCACCCCAGCAGGGACACCAAGGATACACCTACAGCCCGTATCAATACGGACAAGGGATCCCGGCAAGCCCTATCTACAACTACGGAGGCTATCAGAGGAATTACACTCCAACACCGATATTGATCACTCCGGAAGAAATAGAGGCAATGATAACCCGGAAGATGAATGAGTCAAAGAAAACCAGCTTGCATTGTCTAAGTGACAAGACGAACCACCCTTTCACAAGAGAACTGGAGATGAACAGGGTGCCAGACTCCCTGCACACAGTGCAAATTGCAAAGTACAATGGGAAGGGAGACCCCCTAGAGGATATCCAACAGCATGAGGCCTCCCTATTTGGGAGAACCACTGATGAAAGATACAAGGCACTCCTGTTCCCAAACACCCTATCAGGGGTGGCCTCACACTGGTTCTTCAGTCTACCCTCTGAAAGCATCCACTCATGGGAGCAGCTAAAGGCAAAGTTCCTGCAGAGATATCTAGGGGAGAGGAAACTCCTCAAAGGCACAGGCTCCATCGATGATGTGAAACAAGAATATGATGAATCTCTGGCCAGTTACTACACTAGGTTCAATCAAAATATCGTAGACATCCAGGGCGACATCACTGAGGGTGAGATAATACGAGCCTTTATCAGAAACCTAGGCCGCTTCGGGTCCACACTGGCAGAAAAGATGGCCAAGAAGCCAGCGAGCACCTTAGAGGAGCTTGCAGGAAGAGTCAAAAATCATATAGACCTGGAGAGGCACAGGGCAAGTAAGAAAGCCAAGATTCAAGCAGCCAAGGAAGACAATGCAAAGCCGAACAAAGGCAAGCCACCCCAGGCACCTCAGCACACAAGGCAGCAGGAATGGCGTCCGCCCCAGCAAAGAAACCAAATGGGCGAACCACTAAAGCCCAGGGAAATAAATGTCATCAAGTTCGTTCCATTGAACGCCACTCCAGCTACTGTCCTCAAAGAGATGCGGAATCAGAAGCTCTGGTCACCCCCTGCAAGGTGGAGAGCCCCGATGGTGGGGAATCACAAGGATAGATGGTGCGATAACCATGAAGCTTACGGGCACGACACGAACGAATGTTTCAGCCTAAAGCTAAGCATCAACAATGCCATCCAAAGGGGAGACCTAAAGCAGTTCGTTGATCATGGGGGCAACAGCATGCAACTAGGGCCATCAAACAGAGACAAGGGCAAAGGCAAAGCAGACTACAATCCTCCACCCAACAAGAGAGGGACCATAAACATGATACATTGGGGAGTAGCGACAGGTGGCCCAACTGCTAATGCAAGGGAGGTTTACGCATCAAAACTGGGTTCAGTGCCGAGGTGGAGGAAAAGGCCAAGAGAAGGAGAAGAAATGAAGATCGAATTCTCAGAGAAGGACAAGAGCCACATCGTCTTCCCACATGACGATGCTCTAGTTATCACAATAGACATTGATAATTTTGATGTAAAGAGAATTTTGGTGGATGGGGGCAGCTCAGCTGACCTCCTAAGCTTGAGAGTCCTAGAAGAAATAGGTAAAACCAAGGCAGACATCAAACCAGTCAACTTCCCTTTAGTTGGCTTCTCAGGGGCAACAAGCTACCCCCTGGGAATGATTACCCTGCCACTGACCATGGGCCAAGGATGGACACAGCTGAAGGTGAATATTAACTTCTTGGTGGTTGAAAGCCTGGGAGCCTACAATGGGATCCTAGGAAGGACAACCATAAACCCATATGAAATCGTGCCATCCACTGTACACCAGAAGCTGAAGTACATCACTGAGAATGGAGTTGGAGAAGTCCTGGGTGATCAACGCACCGCAAGGCAGTGCTACGTCAACTCCATGAGACGTGGATCACACGGGACAGACACAGTGGCTGTGGTCATGGTAGGAGCCAGCCAAGATAGAAAGAAGAGGGGGAGGAGGCAAAGACAGGGAAAGATGAAGAATGGAGTGGTACTCCGCTTGAGCAGGCAGTTTTTTCAAACAGTGCCTAAGAGGAGACACAGAAGCAAAGCTGTGAAAGTGACAGCCATACCTTGGCAGCCAGACACCATAAAGGGGAAAAGAACAAGTGACTCCATCTTAAGAGGCTTCCGTCACATTGATGATATCAAGCAAATGCCGCGGGAGTCAATATTAAGCTATTTCCAGAGATTCTCCAGTTATGGTGCCAGCATGGACACCACAAGAGGAGAAACCGTCAGAGCATTTATTAGAAACGTGCATCCAAACTCATTCGAAGCCTATGAGGGGCTCTATGAGATGGTCATGACGAGCACAATGAGGGAGCTCAAGGAAAAGCTAGACAAAGCATTTGCAGAGGAAACAGAGCAGCTGGATGAAATTTTGGAGAAAGGAAGAATGACTGATACACTGGGAGGAGGTGTAAACTTCCCATTCACACCCCTTACAGTGAGCATAGAAGAAATTTTCCACAAGCATCTCAAGCAGGAGCTACCCACATGCAGGGAGGAGGGCAAGGCCTTCCTAGGAAGGGATGCACAGGGATGGTGTGAGTACCATGGGACCTGGGGGCATCAAACCAACAACTGCATGGTGCTGAAGATAGAAGTGGAGGAAATGATTCACAATGGAGGCCTGAAGGAGTACGTGGCAACAGACAAAGTGACCACCCCATATCCTTAGTTTCATATCTAGCACTTTACATGTTCAAGCTTTCCAAGTTTTTAAAACAACTTTTGAGAAGGAGAACTCACGAAGTCCCTCCAACTCTACAACTATCTTTATTTTCCTCCAAAGGGTGTCTTGACCCACCCAAGGCACCCCACATGTACAGAAAACATGAACACTCTTAAGAGAGTAAGTTTTCCTTCAAAGGCACTTTCCAATGAATGTGGTGATATAATCATGATGTTATCCTTACACAGATATGACTTCAAGTCAACAACAGTCTCGACGCCCCCAAGAGCGTATCTTGAGAGTAGTATTCATACTACGACCTTCGACGCCCCCAAGAGCGTATCTTGAGAGTAGTATTCATACTACGACCTTCGACGCCCCCAAGAGCGTATCTTGAGAGTAGTATCCATACTACGACCTTCGACGCCCCCAAGAGCGTATCTTGAGAGTAGTATTCATACTACAACCCTCGACGCCCCCAAGAGCGTATCTTGAGAGTGGTTTCCAAAAACTACGAACTTCGACGCCTCCAAGAGCGTATCTTGAGAGTAGTGTTCATACTACGAACTTCGACGCCCCCAAGAGCGTATCTTGAGAGTAGTTATTACACTACGACCTTCGACGCACCAAGAGCGTATCTTGAGAGTGGTTTCCAAAAACTACGAATTTCGACGCCCCCAGGAGCGTATCTTGAGGTAGATTTGCAACCTACCAGATTCGACGCCACCAAGAGCGTATCTTGAGGTAGAAAAAACACTACCAGATTCGACGCCCCCAAGAGCGTATCTTGAGGTAGATTTCAAACTACCAGCTTCGACGCCCACCAGGAGCGTATCTTTGGTCTAACCTGAGCCCTCCGGGAGCCTATCCTGTGAAACGTTAAGCGCCCTCCGAGAGCCTGTCTCGTGAACAGTTTTCGACGCCAACCAGGAGCGTATCTTTGGTCTAACCTGCGCCCTCCGGGAGCCTATCCTGTGAAACGTTAAGTGCCCTCCGAGAGCCTCTCTCGCGAATAGTTTTCGACGCCAACCAGGAGCGTATCTTTGGTCTAACCTGCGCCCTCCGGGAGCCTATCCTGTGAAACGTTAAGTGCCCTCCGAGAGCCTGTCTCGTGAACAGTTTTCGATACCAACCAAGAGTATATCTCTGGTCTAACCTGTGCCCTCCGGGAGCCTATCCTGTGAAACGTTAAGTGCCCTCCGAGAGCCTGTCTCGTGATCAGATTCGACGCCCACCAAGAGCGTATCTTTGGTCTAACAGTACCATGTATACCATTTAAAGGGTATCAGAAGAGATCATCGCACCATGCTCAGAAGGATCCAATGAGAAAGTAATCTCAAAGTAAAGTGATATGAAGAACACATAATGTTTTTTCTTGATGAAACAGCAGGTATGGCATGAAGGAAAACACGAAAGAAGGATAAGTAAAGGAAATACACCAAGAGAAGAGTCCATAATCAAAGGGGTATATACAAAAGGATGAGAAGCACTAATGTAAAGGCAAGCGAACCACGTAGTCAACAACCCAATACGACAAAGGAAAGTAACAACAAACACCACCACAATCTCAAAAGACACTCAACCCATTAAAGGGGAGAAGGAGTATAGTTATATATACAAAGATAGCATGATGTAAACACATCAATCAGAACCTTCGGGAGAGTCACCCTCACCCCCTGAAGCTGAACCACCGGCAGATATGGATGAAGAGGAGGAATCTGAAGTAACGATCTCCACAGGTGTAGCATCCACCTGTGTAGGGGCAGGCTCGTCTGCAACAGCAGCCTGACCCCTCAGAACAGCCATGTAGCCAGTGGCGTATGGCCCGAAGTCACCAAGGTCACCAACTGGAAACTGAGGATCAATGCGGAAAATGTGATCAACCAGATACTCACCAAACTGGTTCATCTCCTGAGTGAGACGCGCGCTATAATCAGCAGTGAAGGCAGAGGAAGCCTTGTACTCAGACACTGCGACAGTCCTCTCCTCTGCCCGGCACCTAGCCTCCAACTTCCGCAACTCCTCAGAGTGGAGTGAAGATGCAACCTCAGCCTCCCGGCGTAAACTACCTACGGTAGTCTCAAGCAAGGACACCTGGTCCCTGAGCTCCTGCATCCTTAAATCAGATAAGCGCGCCTTCTCAGCAGCAGTGGCGAGCTCCGCCTTCAGAGACACCTGGCTGTCCTCAAGGGTCTTCTTCTCGTCAGATAACTCGAGCACGAGTGATGACATGTTCACCATGTCAGACATACCCTAACAATTCAAACAAGGGATGAGTAACCGAAAGATAACCATTATGAAAGTATAAAGAAGAAAGCAAGGAACAACTCACAGGCGCGTAACGAGAGAGTACACCCTGAACAAAGCGACGAGTCTCTCCAGGAGACTTGGGCTGAGCAACACGATCGCCAGGGGGAATGGCACCGCGGAGTACGCGGACGCCAACCTCAGGAGTCCGCAAAGAGGAGCTGCTATCAAGGTGGAACTCCTTCAAACCAGCGAAAGGAGTCCACTCAGACCCAATAACATCTTCATCGGTAAGACGCGCGAAATCCTTCCGACTTAAAGTCGGAGGCCCACCTATACAAGCAAGGCAAGTCAAAGGAAAATATAAACATAGAAGGATCAGTAACAAGGTAGAGATCATACCTGAGGACCGTGCCCTCGGCTGGGGGGCAGGGGAACCACCACCAACAGGTCGCTTCCCTTTGTCAGCCAGGGAAGGCACCTCTTCGACCACCATCTCCTTATCACGAGATAGGGTCGGAGGACAAGCAGTAGGCGAAGCAGGATCCACAGCTTTCTTCCTCTTAGCAGCCGAGGCCCCGGCCTCAGAATCAGATCTCCGCGGCTTGGACTTGGAAGGTCCAGAGTCTCTGCCTACGGAGACGACCCTCTCGGTCACCAAGGGGGAACGACCTAGCAATGTAAGAAAAACAAGATAAGGAAAACACAAGCTATACCATAAAGAAGCAAATAGGATGAAGCATACCAGAGGCCCCAGCCTTCTTCCCAGGCATGGGGGATTTCTTCAGAGTGGAACTAGAAGGAGCCTTCCTCTTGCTCAGGTCAACAGGGGCTCCCTGCACGTTATAGGTTTTTCCATGAAACCAACCTACAAAGGAAGAGCAGAAGGTAAATAAAGATGGATAGACCAAGTGACATACCGAACCCCCAGAGTCAGGAGTCAAACTGATCCCGGCCTCGTAAAGATCTGTCTCAGTCACTAAGGACACGGGGCAGTATGACCGAGTCCTGTTGCTCTCATGAATGATCTTCATAGTCTCTAAATCAACTGAAGAGAACTCCCCAAAAGCAGGCCAACCATCGGACCGATCCTCATTCAAGACCGACCAAGTGACGTATCGATCCGTAATGAAGAAGTAATGCTTAGCCCAGTGACTGGCCGAGTTGTCGCTCCGGGCCACGAAGCGGAGAGAGGTATCCCACTCGACCCCACTCAACCCGAAATCAGCAAATCGGGGATCCTTGAAGGTCGGATGGCGAGTTACGAAACTCGCAAACCCCACCTTCGTCTGGTATTGGAACCGGTAGAAACATCGGAACAGAACGAGGGAGTACTTCCAGGAGTACCAATGGCACAACACCCGGAAGCCCACCCAGACACGGAGGGCACTGGGGGCAAGGTTCACAGGAGAAATCCTGAAGAACCTGCTCAACTCTATGAGGTCATCACAGTAAGGCAACCTCAACCCAAATCGAATCTGGGAGGGGTACACGGCGACCTTCCCTCTAGGAGGCTTCGTCACCGTCTCGCGAGTATTCCCCAAGGAGGGGAGAAAAGGATACAGAGGCTCATCTAGGGGACATATATCTCCTAAGGTAACGTGCTCATTGTAATCGGACCTAGTGAGATGGTTCTCCGACAGGGCAGCGAGACCTAAGGCAAAGGTAGCAGGAAATCCCAAAGTTCGAATCAAGTTTCGACTAACACCCCAACGATGATCACGACACTAAGCTAGCGATAGGAAAGGAAGTAATGCGACCAAAAAGGAAGAGAAAGGGAACTCACTCATCCTTCGGAGGGTGTAACGCCTCTGTAGAGTCTGTGTGCGCGGACACCACCAGGAATACAGTACCTGCCACGACACGACAAATATCAAGACAAGGAAAATTTCCGAAGAACCGGAAATACTCCGACACTCGACCAACGACAACAACCAAAGATCCAAAGACACCCAGCAAAGATAGTCAACATGAGCCAAGGACACCACGACAACCAAATTGAATAATTTTATCCGAGCCTAAAGTCGGGTTTTGGGCAAAATTACCGTTACGCCCTCCAACGAAGATTAACACACCAACGGCGATACGACATCAAATTCAAAACCGGAATAGTCTAATCGGACAAGAAACTATATCCGGACGACCGGCAAAATTTTTTCCCAAATCCACAACTATCGACGGTTATCCACGGCAAGCCCACTTTCAATCAAATTTCGGCAATCAAACATCGACAATCAAGCGTCGGCAATCAAGTATCAACGATTCAAAAATCAACGTTTTATGCGGTAACGGAAAGGAAAAGAGCGGACCTTCGGAAAACCCGACCCGATGTGATAAACGGGTCCGGAATTCGAATTTCGAAGTCGGTCGGAATCAGCCCCTCGCCGGAGCCTCAATTCCGTCGTCGCCGGAGTCGCTCCCAGCCGTCCCTTCGTCGCCGGAGTCCGCCCCAGACCACGCCGGAGCTGCCTGGTCCCGCTGTCGACAGTCCTGGCCGGACTTGGCGCTGCCGTCGTCGGAGACAAACTCGCCGTTGAAGCCTCCCGACGCCGCTGTTCGTCTGGTCACCGCCCTCCACCGGCCAAGCTCCTGCCGCGTCGTCTTCGTCCGTCAGCCGCTGTAGGTCGCGCCGCCGTCTCGAGCTGCCAATCCACTAGCCGTCTTCGTCCCGTGCTGGTGGTCACCTCCCGCCGGAGCTGCTGGCCGGAATTTCGGGTCTCTCGCCGGAATTTTGGCCGGCCCTTACCTTGGGGGTGCTCTCAATTTTTTCTTGTTCTCCAAGGGTGAGTAAAGAGGGAAGATGGTGGCTATAGTGACTCCCTAAGGTATTTTTCTAACTCTCCTATATATTGAAAAGATGATAGGGTTTTTTAAAGGGTTTTAATCACCACCCTCCATCTATCTTTAAATGAGATCTAAGGGCCAAGGAAAAACCATCATTTTTATCCCTTTCAACTATGGCTAAGTATATCTCCATACTTAGAAAAACTATCAAGTTAGGTTTATTCTTGAGCATTCCATACTTAGGAAAATTTTTGGCCAAAATTAAATTTTTCCTCACTTAGATAGAATCCCGGCACGAATTTGAAGCGTAAGTTACTTAGTTGCATTTGTATTGCGCCCCTGTGCGAGTGTGAATTTTTTAAGTAAACGCCGGTAGCAAAGATAGATTTATTACTCCCACCTCAGACGGACGCGTGCTTAGGCACACGTCCGCGCTACTCTAACGTTTACAACTCCTCTATCTCATAAGGTAGGGGGCAGGGTCGGAGACACGCATCCATGGGTAAGCAAACATTCAGACGAAAGGTAAAACCCCGGTTTCAAATTGCGCGTATCATACCATCCTGAAATAGAGTCAATCAAGGGTTAAGCCATTGGTTGACTCGGGGGCATGTGATGGATATACGCCCAATTTGAACCCGTTGACTTCCGAACCGTTGTATTTTTATCATCCCATTAACGATTGTAAATCGAAACTTCAACCCGAACACTTCGCGAGAACATCAATGGCTCGGACGAGGCCGAAGCGCTCGTCCGGCCAAGGTAAACTCACCTAGGTGAGGTTGGGTGGCCACACCCGACCTCCCCTAGGGGAGATCGGGTCAGCCAACCCGATCTCTCCTAGGAGGGATGGGGTTGGCCAACCCCATCCTCCCTAGGAGGGGTTGGGTGCCCTCACCCAACCCCTACCCTTGGGGGTCGGATTTCTCCTCCCCCCAAGGGCCCCGGCACCATTTTTGGACTCCCACACTCGGTTCACTCCGCCTACCTTCTCTGTATCCTAAGGTCTTAATTATGCGGTTAAAGGTTAATTAATTGTGTTTAAAGGTTAACGATGTCATTAAGCCACCTTAATGACACCGTTGCCTATAAATACCCCACCTCCACAATTCATTTGGACATCTTGGCAATTTGAATTATTTTGCTCTGACATCTCTCTAGCTTCATCTCTCTAAAAAAGATACTGACTTAGGCATCGGAGAGGGTTCACCAGGCACCACCCCCCCCCCTCTCTGTGTCTGGTACTGCCCCTTCTGCAGGGCGCAAGGAGAAGAGAAGCGACAGAAGGAAGGACGCAAACTAAGACAGGGCAACCCGAGAACATCAGTTCATCTACATCTCCAGTGAGGAACGGGATTTGAGCCAATCATCCATTGACCCAGATCTCGGAACCTAACACTACTGTTAGATTACGGGGAGTAATCACTACGGAACTTAAACATGGTATGTACTAGTAATAACAATTACGCAGCGGAAAGTTTACACATTCCTCAAGAGTAACCGTAGTCCAAGATCCTTGCTCGAGGAAGTTCGCGATCCTCCGGTTGGGACCCGTAGAGATTCTTGTTAGAGAAACCCTACGTGGTGCAGCTCCACAACAGAGCCTGTGATCGATTCTTGGCACGGGGACAGATCTCTGGAGAGTTTGCTCGAAAGCAATTTGGCACACCCTTGGTGGAATATGTGGTTCGGCCGAAACACTTGGTGTGGGGGGAGGTTTTTTCTCTCTAAAACTCTCTTGTGAGGGAATTATGATTAACCCTAAAATTTCCCTAACACCTCTTATTTATAGGAGGAGTAAAGTGGACAAAAGTTCACTTTACCCCCTCTCTATATTTCGGCCAGCCTATTTAATTGGGGAGGCCCAATTTTGGGCCTCCCATGTCAATTGGGATTTGGGTCTAACCCAATTAACCTAATGTGACATTTACCCAAGTTCATTAGGTAAAATATACATATTATGGGCTACCAATTACGGCGCCCATCACCATATGCTTACACATACCCAAATCTCAATTGACATGATAGGCTCAAAATATGGGCCTCCCTATACATATGCCGGCCGAATATTTTGGTGAGGGGTGAAGTGGACTTTTGTCCACTTAACTCCTCCTATATATATGTGGTGTTAGGGGTTTTATTAGTTTAATCCTTAATCCTTAGAGTGTTTTAGAGAGAAAAAACCCTCTCCCCAAAACACCCACTTCGGCCGAACCTACCACATTCACCAAGGGTGTGCCAATTTTCCTTCGAGCAAACACTCCGAAGATCCGTCCCTTGCCAAGAATCGATCTGAGGCTTTGCTGTGGAGAATATACCGTGTAGGGCTTCCTTCACAAGAACCTCTACGGGTGCCGACCGGAGGATCGTGAACTCCCTTCTGCAAGGATCTTGGGACTACTGACTACTGTTGAGGTATGTGCGAATCTTCCTCTGCATAATATTGATTGCTAGCATGTACCATGTTTGTAGTATCTGTAGTGATTACTCTCCGTAATCTAACATATTGTCCTAATTTTGGTAACAAAAATTTCGGCCGGTTTTAATAAAATATTTTTGAAATATTTCGGTCACTATAGGGTTACTTATAGACTAAGAAATAAAAAATTTCACCTTGAACTAATATAGTAGGTTCGGCCGAAACTAATACCAAATTAGGGTTTGTGGTCAAATTTCAAGATCAAATCCTGTCACGATCAAGAATCCAAAGTTTAAATTTGATAAAAGTCTTACTTTTCTTTAAGATCATGAACATCAAATTTTACTAAGAACATCATGAAAACTTCGGCCAACATGGTGTTACCCATAAAATCGAAAATTTTAAAACTTTGAACCCTAGATTAAAAATTTCGGTTCAGCCAACCAACAAGAAAATCCAAGAACGTCAATTTTATCAAAAACACGAACTTCCTAACACAGGCTCTGATACCACTGTTGGATTATGGTGACTAATCCTATAGAAACGAAACCCTAGATACGTGCATGGTAACTAATTACGCAGCGGAAGAAAGTGCACATACCTTTAACGATTTCTGTAGCCCAAGATCTTCGAGGGGAGTTCTCGATCCACCGACCGGTAGCCCATAGAGGTTACTATTAGAGAAGCCCTACGCGGTTTGATCTTCACAGCAAAGTCTCCTTCGATTCTTACGGGATGGATCTTACTTTGAGTAAATTGCTAGTCGCAATTTAGGCACCTCCTATGTGTAGGTTCGACGGAAACACTAAGGGACCTAGGAGGAGGGTTTTAATCTCAACACTTGGAAAGAGAGAATGAGCACTTAATAAGTCACCCATAGTCCTCTATATATAGGAGTGGAGGTGGGAAAATCCCACATCCTTACTCCTTATGTTCGGCGCCGACCTAGTGTGGGTGGGAGGCCCAATTTTGGGCCTCCCATGTCACATAGGATTTAGGCGTAGCCCAAATACCCTAATATGACCCAAACCTAATTACTTAGGTTAATGGTCCCTAATTAATGGGCTACGAATTACAGCGACCCCAAATGCTAACATCTCGGATATATTCGATATATTTAGATATATATATATATATATATATATATATATATATATATATATATATATTATCTGTAATAATATTATCTATAAGTATTTATCTCATATTATTTAGTGATAATTATCTAAATATATTTATCCGTAGGAATTTATCTATCAGTTATTTTATTATTTTAATATTTAGAAATATTATATGTAATCTAGGTTGATTCTACTATAAATAGGGGTCCTATTTTACATTGTAAACATGGAGAAAAAAATAAATCAGCATTAATAAAACTGGTTGTCTTGGAATTCGTGCATTTTTGTCCTTTTGTGCTTCAAAAAAGAACATTTTTTTCTTTCTCTCTCCTAGCGCTCTCTCCCTCTTTCTCTGTATCTTCATCCGCGCCGCTCCCGTCGGAGGTCTCACCGGTGCCACCTCCCCGACCGCAACCGCAACTGGAGCTCCGCCCTATCCGGACAGCACGCCACCCGTCGCTGTCCCCCCTTCTCACTAAGCCAAGCCGGAGCTGATCTGCCGTGACCACTTCTCGCCCGCTGCCAGTCCGCCCGCCACAGTGGTTCGTCGCTGCGCCTCTGTCCCTAAGATCGTATTGGGGTCACCATCAGAGGCCAGCAACGCCGCCGGTCGCTGTCTTGGTTCGCTGGACCTCTGCCGGTCTTGGTCGTAGAAATCCCAGGTGAGTCCCGTTTTTTTATATATATTTTATTATTATTATTCTATTCTATTATATTATTATTATTATTATTATTATTATTATTATTATTATTATTATCATTATCATTATATTATATTCAATTAAGTAATTTAGATGTAATTGGTTAAATTTAATTGAGTAAATTATGTATGTATGTTATATTTATATTGGACTGTACATAGATTTAAGTATGCATGATAATTTTGATATTTTATATTTTGTCTTAATTAGGAGTTATAGATTATAATTAGTTTTTAGACTTAGGTTAATAATTGGCAATATATTGGCATATGATAAATTTAATTAAATCTTGACATCGTTAGATTATCTAATATAACACATATTTAAATAAAAAAAATTGGCAAATTAAGTGAATTGAGTATCGAAAGGGCGTAGTTAAATAATTATATTTTTTGATTCGTAATAGAACCCCCGAACTCGAATTTCTGATCGTAGATCGATTTTATACTTAGGTGTTTAATTCGTTATTCGCTTGAGTAATTTAGGATTCTAGTTAGCCTTAATTAACTAATGGCGACTCTATTCAAAATCCACGTTTTCAAAACGTAATCGCCTTAGGTTAGATTTGGATATGACAATTTGGCGACTTTGCTGGGGATAATTGAGGGTTCGACCTCTTTATATTTACTTGTTTGCCATGTGTTTAGTTTTTTTTATATATGTGATTAATTATTTTGACTTTGGGTTTTATGTGATAGGTGCGGAACTTTTATTTACTAACTTATTTTCCTTTGTTGAAATTTCTATGAACCCGCACACACATCACTTTAGAATAAATATCAAAAATGCCGAAAACCCAGGGTCACTAAGAACCCCGGAGGTATAGTACGGTACGACCGGAGCAGCTGAGCCGCCGGTACGACTCCGAAAAACTCCGCTCGCTTGTGTAGGTCCTGTGATCCCTATGATGGGGTGAGGAAACCACCTTGTCGGGAACCTATCAGTGTAACTTGCCTCGTAGAACAAAGCAAAAACACACATCTGAAGCCTCGATCTTGCCGCTATGTGTACTTACGTGTGTTCTTTTTTATTGTTCTTGAACCCTAGAGTTTCTCATGTATAGGATATGGGTCCCGATGTAATCTTTTATTTTTGTACCATATGTAATTGTACAATGCATATTAATGGAAATTTACGTTTCGAGCTTGCATCATATTTTTTCAAAAAATGTGTCATTCGGTTCATCATTTCAGAAACGCTTTACACACCATTGTCGGTAAGAATGGGAATACTGCACAATTGCCCTCGTATCACGGTCATTCCATCTCCCAAAGTTGACGTTGACCGGATTCAGACTAGCATGATGGATGCAGAACATGATCATCAAAGGAAACCGCGTAGACTGGAGCGCCACGATTATTAGCCTTGGAAATTTAACGTCAGCGTTAAGTGCTCGCTCCAAAATTCGAACAAATGAAAAAAAAATCAAAACCATTTTTTGGGAAAAAAAAACATTCATACATTACCTTCGCTCGGATTTTGGGGCAAGCACTAGACACATATTTACCAAGTTTCACAGTTGTGTAAAGAGTCTTAGAAACATATCTTTTAGTTTAAAAAAAACACATTTTTCAAAAGGCGACAAAATGAATGAGACATCATTTAAAAAAACAATCATGCATGATATTTTGTGTTCCATATTCTGAATACCGCATTTTCAATTCGCATGTATTACCGGCAAGTTGTAACTTCGTACGCACAAGAATTCCAACTGAATGGATCAAGTTCAAAAGGTTCAACAGTACGAAGAGCGGATGGCTCAGCTCGAGGCATCCATTGCTCAAATGCAAGAGACACTGGTCGTTATGTCCGCAAACCTTGAGCACATTATGGAACTACTCGGAGCACATCCGTCTCTCGCAACCACAAACTCATCTTTGTCGATAGGAACCCTGATCCCAAGTTCCCTTCTGATGGTAACACTGAATGCTGGAGCCGCCCCACTT
Organism: Clarkia xantiana subsp. parviflora; assembly: GCA_036873135.1. Taxonomy (NCBI): domain Eukaryota; kingdom Viridiplantae; phylum Streptophyta; class Magnoliopsida; order Myrtales; family Onagraceae; genus Clarkia; species Clarkia xantiana. Next base: position 7,153,875 of record JAPTYO010000012.1, on the reverse strand, counting down.
GCCGCTACCAGGTTTCCCCAACAAACTTAATATGCCGCAGTCGGTTTTCCCGGCAAAACTCCGCCAACCTCTTACACTTTCCTTAACCAAACCTAGGTGTATGCCAACCATGAAGGCATGTCAAGTTCGAAGGTGTCTGCATCCCCATCTGCCGTTATGGAGAATGAACACGAGCGTCGGCCGGGAGAGATGATGGAGCATGAGATCCGGAAAGAAAGAATCAAAGATCCTAGGAAGAAAGGAAGGCTTGATAACTCGTCGCCCAAAGATGCAACATCCATTGCACTCTACCCGACGCAATACCCACAGTCCGTGAAGCATACATCCCAGCTAGCAGCTCCACGATCCCAAGGCGTGCAACCATCTGTCACGACTGGACAAGGGAATCGAGCTGAAAAGAGACGTCGATAGCCTAGGAAATTCACATCTTTACCAATGTCATTGGTAGATTTGTATCGACAAGCGTTCGCTTAGGGACTCATTGGCCCTGAGGTTTTGAAGTCAGATTCCAGAGTGGCCAGGAATGACTCGCACTTAGAATGTGAATTTCATATGGGGGCGGCAGGTCATACAACATCGGACTGCATTCATCTAAAGCACAAAATTCAAGACCTTATTGACCCCAAACTCTTGGTATTCAACCTGGTTCCACCGTCGAATGTCAACCAGCTGCCTGCTTATAACGCCGGGCCTTATCGAAGAAGCCCAACTCGTTATTTCAGTCGCTCGAAAATGAGAGAATTACTGAGATAATGATGTTCTCCTTGCGCGACAAGATCATGAGCTCGCAAAGGAAAGAGGGATATTGTCATGATCTATTCAACATAAACATATCCGTTTATTGAATTTTTCGTTATCATTTGCTCCGTGTTGATTCCATTTTTATTTTAGTTAGGAAACGCGTGTTCCTAATGAGTTGCATAGACAGTGAACTCGTTAACCACTGAGGGTCCTTGCCAGATGAATAGGTTCACAACACTGCGTCAGGGGCAACGCTACCGGTATAAGATATCTAGGGATTTGGAAAATGCGAGACTTCCAACCAGAAGGTCGGACGTTTTTTGTTAGTCCCAACTCTCGATAAAGGTCGCAAAGAAGTTTTCAAAGGGTGCACTAATGGACGGCCAAGACTCCTAGTCAAGGTCAAGCACGACCATTTCTTGGAAAGACAAAGAAAAGTGAACATCATCTGAGCGAAAAAATATTGACGATCACGCGAGGACCGAATATGCGAATGAAAGTGCATTTGAGAAATCGAGAGAAGAAATCATTATTGTCGATATCTTCCATCGGAGAGTACTCAACTCAAGACGTCGACATAATCAACTCGATTCATCCTCAAGAAAAAGGTACCCTTGGTTAGGTATCCTGCACATATAAGTTCTGCCAGCCAAATGGGGCAACATAAAAAGAACATGCAGCCATCCAGTTGCACCAAGAACAAATTGACAAATTGCGCACTCGGGATATCTGACGCTTAGATCAGACAACCACTTAGACCGACGTCACAACGAACGTGAAACGTGACTGCTTTAGAGAAATTCCATGCCAAAATTTTACCTACCATGTGTGGAATTCATACGCGTCCCCGAACCAAGCCGAACATATGTTTTATGGCGTGGTCTAAACCGGTCAGTGGTAACCAAGGGGCATTTCCCGTTCAGTTCGAGCACTGTAAACACCTAATTTTGATCCGCGCGTAGCACGTTCAAAATTTCATATGTAACGCGTTAAAAAAAGGAAGTATTTAAATATGGAAGGTCGCGAAGTTTCTAAAAATAGGACTGGCTTAAAATAGGATAGTGTATATGCATTATTTATTGTGAAATATTTAGAAAATATATTATGTGTATTTATGGTGAAACATAAATATATATGTATATTTTCGGAATATTAAATGCATATATTTTTCAGATTTTATTTTCCTAGTTTAGCTATAAATAGGGTCCTTTTACATGTAAAAAAGACATCATCAATAATATTACCATCAGTTCTCGAAAATCGTAATATTTTGTCTTCTAGTTAATTACTTTTAGTTTTTTTTTTCTTCTTCTCCGCTGAAGTCAGCCCCTCCCGTCGGCCAGGGACCTCGCCGGAGATCCATCCACGTCGCCACCCACTCACGCCGGAGCTCTCCCTCCACCAGTGCCGCCGTCCCTGATCAGCCACGACCGCCCCGACGTCGCCGGCAACCACCACGCCTCCGCCTCTCTCTCTCTCTCTCTCTCTCTCTCTCATTCTCTCTCTCTCTCTCCCCCTCTCTCTCTCTCTCCTCTATTTCGGTCTCCGGCAGCCCCATTCAGCCCTCACCGGACCGCCTTCCTCGCCGGGGCAACCGCCCGAAGCTTCGTCGTCCCTCCGCAGCCACACTCCGCCGCCCGTCCCTGCCCGTGCCTCGACCTCCGCCGGATCTCGCCCTGCTCCTGCCCTGAAAGATGCCAGCTCTCCAAACCGCCCATCCCTGCCGGAATCGATTCGTTGCCACCGAGCCGCCGATGCAGTCGTCGTCGCTGCTGTCCCGCCCCGCTCAGCTCGCCGGAATCGTGACGTCCCCCTCATATGGCAGGTAAGTCTCGCACGCCACCGTTCTTTTTTTTTATTGTTATTATTTAATAATTTGTTTTTTGTTTAAATTTTCTGTTTATTCTTTATTATTATTATATTATGTTGGCTAGGTAATTAAAATGTAAATATAATTAGATAACATGTTTTTGTGAATATATGTGTATGATATGTAATTACTAAATTATATCATGTTTGGAGCATGTTTAGTTTTGTTTAGATTTTATTTCAATTAGGAGAATTAGATGCTTAATAGTTATTCTTTTTTTAGGTTTATATTTATTGTTAATAATAGTTTTTGCGTAAAAATTAGTTTAGTTTTTTTTTATAACGTTAGATTAATTTGACGTAACGAATGTTTAAATTTTAAAAGTGGCAATTAAGTGAATTGAGTACCGAAAGGGCGTAATTAAAGATCTATATTTTTAATTCGTAATAGAACCCCCGAACTTGAATTTCTGATCGAAGACCGATTTTATACCTAGGTGTTTAATTCGTTATTCGCTTGGGTGATTTAGGATTCTAGTTAGCCTAATAATTAACTAGTGGCGACTCTATTCAAAATTCCACGTTTTTCAAAACGTAATCGCCTTAGGTCAGATTTTAGGTCCGATAATTTGGCGGCTCTGCTGGGGAAGTTAGAGGGTCCGGGCTCATTATATTCGCTTATGTGCCATTTTTTAAAGTTTTTTTTAATTTTTTTCTCTTAATTAATCTAACTTTGTTTTCTTTTTTACAGGTACAAAGTGTAGAATTTAAACTAACTTTTTTCTCTTTTTTGTGGCATTGTTTGAATTCGCACACACACTACTTTAGAATAATCTCCAAAATGCCTAAAACCCAGGGCAATTAGGAACCCCGGAGAGTTAGTAAGGGTACGACCGCGCGGCCGAGCCGCTGAAACGACTCAGAACAACTCCACTCGCTTGTGAAGGTCCTGTGATCCCTATGATGGGGAGAGGAAACCACATTGTCGGGAGCCTATTAGTGGAACCTACCTTGTAGAGCAAAGCCACAGCTTTTTTTTTTACAGCCCTAAGATGTTTTTTGTCCATGTTTTTTTTGTTGTAAATGTTATCAGGTAAATAACTTTTATTTCTCGTGCATTCATCTCATTGCATTTAAAAAAAACAAAAAAAACTTTTTTTTTTAGCTAAGTAGTTAGACATTTAGTTGTAGAATTTTTATTTTCAAACATGCATCTCGTATGCACTGTTTTTTTAAAAAAAACTCTTACCTGAATTTATAATTTCAACATTGCGTTTCATACGCATTATTTTAAAAAAAAACCTCTTCAGGTAAGTTGTAATTTTTTTAGTGCATCATACATGCGTTGTTAAAAAAATATTTTTGGAAATTTTAATTTCCCTTTAGCTATTAGAGCTTCTTATTTCGAACGTGCATTCCATATGCATCATTTCAAAAAAGTTACTTGAATTGTTTTATTTCAAATAATGCATCCAGTATGGATTAATTTTAAAAAAACTTTTTAAATAAATCGTAAGCTCTCTTAGTTTTAGGGCTCTTTGTTTAAAAACCTTTTACCTGATTTTTTTTTTAAAGATGTGCATCTCATATGCATTATTTTCGAAAAAAAAACCTTTCAGGTAAGTTGTAATTTTTCTTATTTGTAGAACTTTCATTTTTAAGTTTGCATATTGTGTTTATTTCTGTGCATCTCATATGCATCCTTGTCAAAAAAAAAAAAAACTTTTCACCTGAATTTTTTTATTTTTATTTTGAGCAACTAAGATGCATTGACTTTTATTTTTCCTCATTAAAAAAACAAAAACACAAAAACAAAAAAAACTTTTAAGATAACTTGTAAATTTTCTTAGCTGTAGAAATTTCATTTCAAGTATGCATCTCATGTACATCTCATAGGCATTGTTTTAGGAAAAAAACGATTCTTTTTTTGATAGATTGCAAATCTTCTCTTAGTTGTTGAGCTTATAATTCCAAACATGCATTGCATTTGTTTTTATAAAAGAATTTTAACTGGATTTTTCATTTTGTACATACATTCCATATGTGTCATTCAGGTAAACCGGTTGTAAGATGTAAGTTTCTTATCAATAAAACTTTAACTTTCGAGCATGCATGAGCATTTAAAAAAATCAAAGTGTCATTCGTTTTTATCCAAGGTGTATTGCACTTTTTCGGCTAGATCGTCTCAACATTCGCGTGAGTTAGCGTTTTAAAAAAAAGATTTGATTCTATTTTTGAGAAAATAATTTAAATGTGCAGTTGAGTGCGACCATTCGAGTTTAAACAAAGGACAATAAAATCTTTTTGAAAAAACTATGTTTTGAACATCTGTCCTGCGTTCGAGCCAGATAGTGCACTCAGCGAACTCCATGCTAGTGCAAAACACCTAAGATCATAAATTTTGATTCTTTCTGAAATGTAATCAAAATTATGAAATAAATGACATTAGAAGTTTTCCGAAAAATCATGCATGACTTCTTTTATTATTTATACCAACTTACATGTTTGGTCTTTTCAGGTACCCTTGGTTAGGTATCCCGCACATACAAGTGGTGTCGGCCAAATTGGGCAACATAAAAGGAACGTGCAGTCATCCAGTTGCACAAAGAACAAATTGCGCACTCGTAAGTCCGACGCTTAGGTATGATAAATTGTACTTAATTTTTTCCCTGAGATTTGCGTGTCCCTACTCTTTTTTGCAGATCAGACAACCACTTCGACGAGGTCGCAACCACGTGAAATGTGACTGCCCCAAAGAACTTACATGTCAAATTTCCACCCACCATATGTGGAATTCATACGCGTCCCCGGACCAGGCTGTACATCTGTTTTACGGTGAGGTCTAAAACGGTCGGTGGTAACCAAGGGGCATCTCCTATTGAGATCGGTCATGTCTGAAGATGGGAAAATATCAAGAGATCATCGAGAGTCTCGTGAAGATTCAATGTGCTGATCAATGAACATTTTGGATGTCAAGCAAAGAAAACATTATTGTTGGTGCCTTCCATCAGAGGTCCAGGGGCATTTACTTTTCGGCAGGTGTTCATATACAAGTTGTGATTTCTAGATGGAGCAGGAAAATCAGGACATGCCACAGATCCATTCACATATGGAGCAAATTTCCATTAAAGATGTCAGACACCCAGGTAAGAGAAGTTGTGATCAATTTTCTCCCTGAAATATGATTTTTTTCCTTACTCATTGTGTAGCTCGGATAATCATCCAAATAAAAGCCTCTGAAGAGCACATCTCGTGCACGGCCCTTTGCTCGCCAACCATTCTTGTGTCAGTTTCCAAATTTATCTCACGCAATATCTGTGCCCCAATGCGGACTACTCAACGCCATCCATGTGTGTTCATTGACCAGGCCATTCATCTGCATGCGATGAGCCTAACCCGGTAGGTGCTAGCAATGGGGCATCCCCAGACGAGATTGAGCAATAACCGAGGTACTTGAGAAGCCGAGATTAGAAATCACTGTCTACGTCATCCATTGGTTGTAGGGTCCATCCAGGGCGTCGACACGATCGACATATTTTGACTCAGTCAACTGAGTCCTTCTCTAGAAGTTGTTTTGAATTAAAAAATTTCGATTTGCCACTAGGGGCATGTACATAATTGTTGTTGATTATTTCCGTTAAATTTTCGTTTAAAAAAAAAAAAAGCAAAAAAAAAATCAATTTCTTTAGGGTCACAGCCGCCCTTTAATCGGCTACAGAAAAATAAAGGGAGTTTTCACGTAAATTTTGTGAGAGCAGTGGAAAAATAGAAGGGCCACGGTTGTCCATAAATCAACTACAAATAAAAAGGGCCTCAGTCGTCCCTAAAACGACTACAAAGAAAGGTCCACAACCACCCTTAAAATGGCTACACAAAAAAAGCGATCCCGCGAACCCGGTGAGGGCGGGAAAATAAAAGAAAGGGTCACAGTCGTCCCTCTAGACGGCTACAGCCAAAAGAGCGATCCCGAAACATCGATGGCTGATATTAAGTGAAAGGGCCACAACCACCCTCAAGATGGTTACATACAAATAGTGTTTCCTGGATCAGAGACGAGGAATGAAGGGCCACAGCCACCCTCCAAATGGCTACAATCAAAAGAGCTCCCGCAACATCGAAGACGGTGAGAAAAGGGTCACAGTTGATGGATATACGCCCAATTTGAACCCGTTGACTTCCGAATCGCTTTATTTTTATCACCCCGTTAATGATTGTAAATCGAAACTTCAACCCGAACCCTTCGCGAAAACACCAACGGCTCGGACGAGGCCGAAGTGCTCGTCCGGCCGAGTCAGACTCGCCTAGGTGAGGTTGGGTGGCCACACCCGACCTCCCCTAGGGGAGATCGGGTCAGCCAACCCGATCTCCCCTAGGGGAGATCGGGTGGACCAACCCGATCTCTCCTAGGAGAGATCGGGTCGGCCAACCCGATCTCTCCTAGGAGAGATCGGGTCGGCCAACCCGATCTCCCCTAGGGGGGATGGGGTTGGCCAACCCCATCCTCCCTAGGAGGGGTTGGGTGCCCTCACCCAACCCCTACCCTTGGGGGTCGGATTTCCCTTCCCCCCAAGGGCCCCGGCACCATTTTTGGACTCCCACACTCGGTTTATTCCGCCTACCTTCTCCGTATCCTAAGGTCCTAATTACATGTTTAAAGGTTAATTAACGGTGTTTAAAGGTTAACGATGTCATTAAGCCACCTTAATGACACCGTTGCCTATAAATACCCCGCCTCCACATTTCATTGGATCATCTTGGCAAGTTGCACAATTTTGCTCTGACATCTCTCTAGCTTTATCTCTCTAAAACCGTACTGACTTAGGCATCGGAGAGGGTTCATCAGGCACCACCCCCCCTCTGTGCCTGGTATTGCCCCTCTTGCAGGGTGGCAAGGAGAAGAGAACCAAGGAAGCAGAAGAGCATAGAGCAGTAGGACAAGCCCTAGGGGTAAGAAGTACAAGCCTCAGGAGGTCAGAAGGAGAGAAGGAAAGGAGGTCAGAAGGAGAAAAGGAAAGGAGGTCAGAAGGAGAGAAGAGAAGGACATATATCAGAACGACTACCCCAAGGGAGTATAAGGGCATGGATCAGAACGATTAGTCCTAGGAACACTGAACCCGACATTTCATTAGTGGGAGATAAATTCTAGATTGACGACCCGTTGACCTAGACTTTATAACCTAACACTTGGCGCCGTCTGTGGGCTTCGAACAGAAAGCCTAGCAATAACAAGAGCGATGACGAACAACTTAGTATCTAGGCATCACCGCCCACCTGGGGGCAATAGGCGAGGGAGACAGCCTATACCTCCAGCAAGGCAGCCTAACCCAGAGAAACAGCCTGCACACCAGAGCCTCAGGTAGCCCCACAGGCACCCCAGCCTAACAAGCAGGGAGGAGGCTTCCACAGCTCCAACTCCATTGACTAGGAAGCCACAGGGACAGGGGGGCAACAAGGAGTGCCATCCCAATACACGGCACCTCCACAGGGGTACTACTATGAGGCACAACCTCAAGGGTATCCATATGGAATACTAACTCAAAGGGACAATTGTGCCCACACAACCAACATAAGGCCCGCATACTCGCAAGGAGCACAGACAGTGACTCCGAGGCTAATGAACACATTAAATGAGCTGCTAGCCCATATAGAGACTATGAGGAACAGGCGGAGAAGGCAACACCAGCAGGAAGGAGAAGAAGCTCATGAAGAGGAGCAAATCTCAACGGAAGAACGCCACTCGCACCCTCGAACAGGGCAGCGAGGAGAACAAAGGAGAGACAACCAAAGGCCACCCCCAAGGGGAAGGCAGCAGTCTGTGCCTCCAAGGCAGCAACAGACACAGCAGGATGCCAGGGCATACACCCCTCTGGGGGCAGATAGACAGGCAAGACCTCCAAGGAGGCATGGATTCAACCAAGTACCCCAACAGGAACATACACCACACTAAGGGAAGACATACATGACAGACCAACAAGGATATAGGAGTTCCAACATCCACCCTGGCAATGTACACATACAGTCCGTATCACCACGGACATGACTAAGGGACATACCAAGGAAAGCTCAAAGGGAGGGACATAGTCCCAACAACACAATAAAGCAACCACCTACCCACGATACAGCACGACAGATCCAAACCCCTTGTGCATGACAACCCTTAGCACACGTCCTCCTAGGACAGGGGGGGAGTTGAAAAGACAAGGATTCGAACATGGAACTAATAGAGTACCACACCACGTCAGCACATAGCTACTACAATGGGAAGTCTCATGGAGAGACATAGTAGAGTGAGACCACACATAGCATACATGAAGGATACACCTCCACCTAGTCCGCCTTGCAAGGATGCGACCTCATATTCCTCAAGTGGAAGTAATACACACAGACTAATGGAGGAAGACAGTTACATTACCAAGGAAGCAGGGGATATCAACACCCCCACTACCATATCCTTCCCATATCCTCTTATTTAATTTAACTGCATAACAAGTCAACTCCCTAAAAGGGGTAGATTTTGATACTTGATATCAACATGTTTTCCAAGAATAACCATACCGGACGCCTTCGGGCTCCGTGATATATATATACACAGGTGGACCACTAGAAGAATCAGTAAAAGGCCGTCGCCAATCAAGAGATGCACAAGCAACAGATTCCTCAATCCCAAAGAACACCTATAAGGTCAAGTTTCTGGGAAAGATCACAAGATGGAAGGCTCAGTACAAAAATAAGTTGAGCACTCCCAACATCCTATAGAGGAACTACCATAAAGGTCACAAATGATTACCCCTACTACAACTTTCCACTAAGCATCTTAGGGCCAAGCCCGTCAAAGGATCCCATCTGGCATTGGTATGCAAGGGGGGCACCAGTCACAACATGCCCTCCTCACAAACGCCCATTAGCACAAGAAGGGGTAGCCGCGAACACATCCCTCCAAAAATAGAGGAAACCATATCACATGGGCAACACCCACCATCAAAGGCAAACACCTCCAGCGGATCTTTATGATTTCACAAAATAGCCAGGAGACACAACCACACTTAGAAAGCTCATCCAAAGTAATGGAATACACTTCCATCAAAAACCCTCAAGGACACCAAGCCTAGCAAAGGAAGAACGGTGACACCATCATCAAGCTTTTAAAAAAGGATATGGAAAACATAGTATTTCCACACAAGGATATGTTAGTAATAAGAGAGGGAATCACCAACTTTGACATGAAGAGAACCATAGTACATGAAGGGAGTCCGTCAGACATCTCCCATGACCAACCATTGATGATACTAGAGAAGAGTCAGGCATACCTAATACCAAGGGACCCCCTACTAGTAAAGGTGGTCAGAACATCAACACACCCATTAGGGACACGGCACTGCAAATGAACCAGGAAAAGGATGGAACACATATCCTTACAAGTATCCTTACAAGTTTCCTTGCATTTATCCTTGCAAAAATTAACTCCGTAGAAAAGAGGTCATCTAATAGATGACTATGTCTCTGTTCTCAAAATATGATCCTAACCCGGAGATCCTTGGACTCCGTACTATATATGTAATGAATAACATGTTCATCAGATATAGGTACACGAAGATTCAAGACAGCGCCATAAGGATTAGGCGCATACCTCTACCAAGTACGACACATTGGAGTGTTCATAAACGCTCATTCCCCATCTCACAAGAAAGAAAGGCAGCCAAGGATACAAGTCCTAACAAAACAAACATCGGTAGAAAATCCGGTCATTGAAGTCATGCACCAAGAGAAAAACTCTAAGGATGAAAGATTAGCAAAAGAGACAGTGCAACAACTAGAGTATAAAAATGGAGATACATTTCCTATCAAGAGCCTTAGGGCAGGATTATAGTTCTACAAGATCAACCAAAGAAGAGCTCAAAAGCTTGGGGAGTAAGGTTTCAAGATCGACCCTCACACTAGACGAACATCCCGATCAACCACCTTGTCTGCAAACGATAAGACATTTGACTCTGGCATCCCATCAAGAGGAGAACCCCGATAAAAGGGGCACTAGAAAAATATCCCGCCTCTAAGGCCATACGCCGAATACATGATGAATGACGGTTATGACAAAACAAAAAAGGAGGGACTTGTCAGCTCAACACACCTCAAACACGTATACGTACGCAATACAAAGGCAGTCTCTAATGAAGCTATCCATCAAGGAATAGCCAATACGAGGGCAAACCCATGGAAAATCAGGGAACATCACCGACGAACCTAAAGGAAAACGTCCTTTTTAGGTTCAAGTCCTAATTCAAAAGAAGTCTATAACCAAGATTCAAGGTGGGAGGAGCAAGACCAATGTGACACTCCCCAAAGGCATTGAAGAATACTCCAATATGAAGGAAAAGGCAAGGCACTCTAAGTGCCACAACACTCCAAGAAGATACAGCCCGGTCAGACCCCCACACCCCCATGCACGAGCAAAAAGCATGGATTAGATTGACTAGTCTGAAACACACCTACGAGATTAACAACTCAAGACACCATTCTATGAGAGAGCTCTTCAACCTAAAACACAAGGAAAAGGGGGGAAAATTTACAAACACCCCTAGGATACAGAAACTGCCGCATCCTGGTTATCAAGAGAATGAAAATCACCCCCACCCACCCAAAGCAAAAGCTCTCCACCCAATCCCTAAAGATACATCCGACAAAGGCATTATCCAAACCATGCCTATGACTGAAACAAGCAAGCATGAGAAAGAGTAAATCCTACAAGGGACACTCATCACATTCAAACAAGCAGACAAGGGAGCCCCGAGCATAAGGGGCACCCAACCAAGAAAGTGAACGAAGGGCCTTCAACGGCCAAATGTGAAAGAAGGGCGGTATGACCACCAAGCAACTTGGGGGGCACCAAACGAATAAGTGCTTGGTAGTCTACCTAAGTGTAAAAGAAGAGATTAGAGGCAGAAGATCACAAGAACATGCAATATCACTTTTCCTAGAAGGGTCACATAAGAGGAAAACATCATCAACTCCCTATACGAACTCGTCCTAAGTTGGCAACACACAAACATCGCCCTCGAGAGGTGATCTCCCACATTGAAAGAAAAGCGTGGTAGCATGCAATATCATAGAAGGAAAAGTCAAGTAAAGACTCGAAAAGCATACCAAAAATGCACCATGCATGAGAAGGGACACAAGATAAGGTAACATTATGAGCCCTCCGGGAGCCTATCCCGCGAACAGATTCGACGCCCCCAAGAGCGTATCTTGAAAGTAGTTTTTATACTACGAATTTCGACACCCCCAAGAGCGTATCTTGAGAGTAGTTTATACAATACGACCTTCGACGCACCAAGAGCGTATCTTGAGAGTGGTTTCCAAAAACTACGAACTTCGACGCCCCCAGGAGCGTATCTTGAGAGTAGTGTTCATACTACGACCTTCGACGCCCCCAAGAGCGTATCTTGAGAGTAGTTATTACACTACGAACTTCGACGCACCAAGAGCGTATCTTGAGAGTGGTTTCCAAAAACTACGAATTCGACGCCCCCAGGAGCGTATCTTGAGGTAGATTTGCAACCTACCAGATTCGACGCCCCCAAGAGCGTATCTTGAGGTAGAAAAAACACTACCAGTTCGACGCCCCCAAGAGCGTATCTTGAGGTAGATTTCTAACTACCAGTTCGACGCCCACCAGGAGCGTATCTTTGGTCTAACCTGAGCCCTCCGGGAGCCTATCCTGTGAAACGTTAAGTGCCGTCCGAGAGCCTGTCTCGTGAACAGATTTCGACGCCAATCAGGAACGTATCTTTGAACTAACCTGAGCCCTCCGGGAGCCTATCCTGTGAAACGTTAAGTGCCATCCGAGAGCCTGTCTCGTGAACAGTTTTCGACGCCCACCAAGAGCGTATCTTTGGTCTAACAGTACAACGTATACCGTGTAAGGGGTATCAGAAGAGATCATCACACCATGCTCAGAAGGATACCATGAGAAAGAAATTTCTAAGTAAAGTAATGTGAAGAACAAGTAATGTTTTTTCTTTATGAAATGGCAGGTATGACATGAAGGAAAGCACGAAAGAAAGACAAGTAAAGGAAACACACCAAGAGAAGAGTCCATGACCAAAGGATCATATACAGAAGCACAAGAGGTTATCATGAAAAGTAACGAGCTATCCTACCATCCATATCACAAGTCAAGAGAAGTATCTCAAAGGAACCCAACCACACCAAGAAGGATAGCAAAGACGTGAAATCCAAAGTTCAAGGCTCCCAAAGTAAACTCGACCCATCAAGAAGAGGAATTGCCTTACAGGTCGCACAAAGCAACCTTCGATAAACGTTATTGTCTTACACGTCACCCTCGCTTGACCTATGGTCATATCAGACTTGAACATCGTCAAGCACAACTCATGAAGGAGACATCTAAAGAGCATAAAGGATACAACATCCGACAAGACGAGACATCGGGACCTAACCCAACAAACATAGCCTACACAAAAGGCAACCATAGCAATGAAGACTCTCCAATGTGAAAGGAATACTAAAGCACAACTCCATACATCGTGATGTGGCTATCATGTCCACATACCCTGAAGTGGCTATCATGTCCACATACCCCGAAGTGGCTATCATGTCCACATACCCTGAAGTGGCTATCATGTCCACATACCCCGAAGTGGCTATCATGTCCACATATCTTGAAGTGGCTATCATGTCCACATACCCTGAAGTGGCTATCATGTCCACACACTACAGAAGGGCTATCACTCCGACACATTACAAAGTGGCTATCACGCCCACATACCCCGAAGTGATTATCATGGCAGTACACCATAAAACATCTGTCAAAGACATGCATTGTAAAGACACCATCCCGACCACGAACATCAAAAGGCTACGCCTAGCTTTAGGAGGAGGTTCAAGAAAAAGGAAAAACAACACCCTTCGTACGCTCATCAAAGGTAGGCACTTATATTTCAACCCACTGGGTGACACCAGGAAGGAGACGTCCTCATCATGAAGACAACCTCCATATCCCACGAAATCAACCATGAAGTAAAGAATCACGACAAGCACTATTGAGGGCATATAACAAAACGATCCCCACAACGATCACAACTACGATACTAGTAGAGGCTAACTCAAGAGCAGTCTCCACCAAACTCCAAAGCAAGAATTTGCTATCTTATTTAGAGCCATGACAAGAGAGGGGAACCTCAATGTAAGATGATGATCACACCCGTCACCAAAATAAAAATCTTCAACGCAGGGGTTAATAACATAACCCATAGGAAAGACAAAGACACCTTCAAAAGTCGTCAAATCTATATGAAGACGAAATAAACTTGAGACTCGGTCCCTCGGCTGGGGGGCAGGGGATAGAGAAGAGACATCAAGACCTACGATCACCTCATCGCCAGCCATAGGTTGTTTCCTTTTGTCAAGCAAAGAGGGCGCCTCTTCAACCACTACCTCCTTATCATGGGAGGGAGTCAGCAAGGGGGCACTTGAAGGAGAGCCTCTCGCGGTTTCCTTCTCCTTGACAGCCGAGGGCCCGACCTCAGAGTCAGGTTTCCGCGCCTTGGATTTAGATTGACTTGAACTCTCACCCACCACAAAAACCATTCGGTAACCAGGGAAGAACGCTCTAACAACAAGAAGGGAGCAGCATGAGAACAATCATAAGTATATCACAAAGAAAAAAGAAGGGAAAAAGAACATACTGGAAGCATTAGCAGCCACCCCTGACCTAGAAAATTTCTTGGCCTGATGAGCAGAACTAGAGGGTTCTTCCCTCTCATATGATTCAACGGTACGTTCGGAACGCTCTGCCTACACCTTGTATGTTTCTCCATGAAATCAACCTACAAGGGGTCATACGAGTCCCTGCCTCATACAAGTCCGCCTCGGACACCCAAGACACAGGACGGTCAGATTTGGTCTGACTACCTTGGAAAACGATCTTCAAGGTCTCCCTATCTGAAGAAGAAAGCTTCCCAAAAGTGAGTCATCTATACGAGCAACCAACGCAAGGATCGACCCTTACTCATGGAGGGGCGAGATACGCCTACTACGGGGGCAACCTTAACACCAAGGGAAGAGGGCGAACTTTTAGTTACCCCAAATGGAGCAACGCTCCAGCACATCCGAAGGAAAGGGTAAAGGTCAAAAGCTATGCACACGCTCCAACGAATGAAGGAAAAATGTTACGCATGCCGAAGGTCGAGGTTAATGGACAATGCTCACGCTAGTACAAGGGAGGCGGAACGTTGTGTCCCATTGAGTGGCAGAGTTCCCACCCTCAGGTACATCAATGTCATCACTCATGCTTATACTCACAACCCATCCATACATACATACATGTTCATGCTTGCACTCATATGCATGCCCACATACACACTCCCATGTGTTCAAACATTTAGACGTCCATGCACATGGCCGCCATATATTCATGCATACATTCATGACTACAATCGCAGCATGTCTCTACTCACTCCCATCCTTATGTTCCTACTTGCATGTATACTAGTACACATCCTCATATTCGTGATACATCCATGTTCACTCCTAGTTAACATCCCACGGGTTTATTTTCAAGAATCCCATACTTAGAAAAAATTTTGGCCAAAATTAAATTTTTCCTTCACTTAGACTTATCCCGGCATGAAATTGAAGTACGAGTCACTTAGTTGCATTCGTGTTGCATCCCTATGCGAGCATGTATTTTTTCTGAGTATACGCCTGTGGCAAAGATAGGTTTATTACTCCCACCTCAGACGGACGCGTGCCTAGGCACACGTCCGTGCTACTCTGACGTTTACAATTCCTCTATCTCATAAGGCAGGGGGCAGAGTCAGAGGCACGCATCCATGGGTAAGCAAACATTCAGACAAGAAGGTAAAACCCCGGTTTCAAATTGCGCGTGTCATACCATCCTGAAATAGAGTCAATCAAGGGTTAAGCCATTGGTTGACTCGGGGGCATGTGATGGATATACGCCCAATTTGAACCCGTTGACTTCCGAATCGCTTTATTTTTATCACCCCGTTAATGATTGTAAATCGAAACTTCAACCCGAACCCTTCGCAAAAACACCAACGGCTCGGACGAGGCCGAAGTGCTCGTCCGGCCGAGTCAGACTCGCCTAGGTGAGGTTGGGTGGCCACACCCGACCTCCCCTAGGGGAGATCGGGTGGACCAACCCGATCTCTCCTAGGAGAGATCGGGTCGGCCAACCCGATCTCCCCTAGGGGGGATGGGGTTGGCCAACCCCATCCTCCCTAGGAGGGGTTGGGTGCCCTCACCCAACCCCTACCCTTGGGGGTCGGATTTCCCTTCCCCCCAAGGGCCCCGGCACCATTTTTGGACTCCCACACTCGGTTTATTCCGCCTACCTTCTCCGTATCCTAAGGTCCTAATTACATGTTTAAAGGTTAATTAACGGTGTTTAAACGTTAACGATGTCATTAAGCCACCTTAATGACACCATTGCCTATAAATACCCCGCCTCCACATTTCATTGGATCATCTTGGCAAGTTGCACAATTTTGCTCTGACATCTCTCTAGCTTTATCTCTCTAAAACCGTACTGACTTAGGCATCGGAGAGGGTTCATCAGGCACCACCCCCCCCCCCCCCCCTCTGTGCCTGGTATTGCCCCTCTTGCAGGGTGGCAAGGAGAAGAGAACCAAGGAAGCAGAAGAGCATAGAGCAGTAGGACAAGCCCCAGGGGTAAGAAGTACAAGCCTCAGGAGGTCAGAAGGAGAGAAGGAAAGGAGGTCAGAAGGAGAGAAGGAAAGGAGGTCAGAAGGAGAGAAGAGAAGGACATATATCAGAACGACTACCCCAAGGGAGTATAAGGGCATGGATCAGAACGATTAGTCCTAGGAACACTGAACCCGACATTTCATTAGTGGGAGATAAATTCTAGATTGACGACCCGTTGACCTAGACTTTATAACCTAACAACAGTCACCCTCCAAATGGCTACAAATACTCCCGCATCGAGGCGGAAAATAAAAGTACGGGTCACAGCCACCGTTTAATCGGCTACCAAATAAAGAGTGCTTCCGCTAGGTTGAAAACCCGAAAGGGCGGCCTAGGCAAAATCAGGAAATGAGAGGTATAGTTGCAAGTTCAGGAAATGCAATCATGACAAAAGGAGAGAAAATAAAAAGCTGAGGGGCACGGTCGGAAATCTCTCAATCGGCCGAGGCAAAAGGAGAGAAAAAAGAGAAATTCTCAAAAAAAAAAAGATAGAAAAAAGAAAAGAAAAAAGATCCCGCTAGGTTGTCGCACAATGCACAATTTAGGCAAAAATTAGGGACAAACACTCATGCGCAAGCGTATTTTCTACGACACAGCGTCTTCCAAACGGCAAGCAGGACGGTTACAGTCTGCTCTCACGAGTCACCATTCAAGGATGAGTAGGACTGTGACAGTCTGTTCCTACGAGTCAACTTCACGGCAAGCGGGACAGTTACAGTCTGCTCTCGCGAGTCACCATTCAAGGATGAGTAGGACTGTTACAGTCTGTTCCTACGAGTCAGCTTCACGGCAAGCGAGACGGTTACAGCCTGCTCTCGCGAGTCACCATTCAAGGACGAGTAGGACTGTTACATTCTGTTCCTACAAGTCAAATTCAGGGCAAACACGACGGTTACAGTCTGTTCTCGTAAGTCACCACTCAAATGATGAGTAGGACTGTTACAGTCTATTCCTACAAGTCACAATCGACAATCAATATCTGAAATTTTCCCAGCTTTATGAGAGTCACCCCCGACAAACGAAGCCTTAGTATTCAGCCTCGCAAGTCACACCACCAGAGGCACTTCTCCAACGGACGCCACTAGAGGCTCTTCTCCGACATACGCCGCTAGAGGCATCGCCAAAGGGTTTCCGGTACGGTCTGACGTAGAGGTCTTCCGCCACCAGAGATATCACCAGAGGTTTTCCGGTATGGCCTGACGTAGAGGTCTTCCGTTACCACTCGCCACTAGAGGCATCACCAAAGGTTCTCCGATACGATCTGACATAGAGGTCTTTCGCCACCAGAGGTATCACCAGAGGTTTTCCGGTACGGTCTGACGTAGAGGTTTTTCCGTTACCACTCGCCACTAGAGGCGTCACCAAAGGTTGTTGGTACTGTCTGACGTAGAGGTCTTCTGTTACCAATCATCACCAAAAGTTTTACTTTATTGCACGCCACTGGAGGCTTTTCCTTGTCGCTCGCCACTGGAGGCAACATCGATCAAGATTTTACTTTACTGCACGCCACTGGAGGCTTTACTTTTCCGCACGCCACTAGAGGCTTTACTTTTCCGCACTCCACTGGAGGCTTTACTTTTTTTCGCACGCCACTGGAGGCTTTACTTTCTGCACTACAAATGGAGGCACCGCCAACAGGGGCACCGCCGACGGAGGTTCTATTTTCTGCGCTACCAATGGAGGCACCGCCGACAGAGGTTCTACTTTCTATATCGCCAACAGGGGCACGCTAATAGAGGCAACGCCAACAGGGGCAACGCCGACAGAGGCTCTACTTTTTTGCACTTTCCGAAATAAGCCAGGAGTTTCCTTGAAGATTCGAAGACTCGAAAGAAGATATACTTCCCAACCAAATTAGTGTTTACTCATCTTTGGACAAATTCCCTCGGACTTGTTCTACGGGAATTCGCCCAAAGAGGGGCAAGCTGTAAACACCTAATTTTGGTCCGCGCGTAGCACGTTCAAAATGTCATATGTAACGCGTCAAAAAAAGGAAGTATTTAAATATGGAAGGTCGCGAAGTTTCTAAAGATAGGACTGGCTTAAAATAGGATAGTGTATATGCATTATTTATTGTGAAATATTTAGAAAATATATTATGTGTATTTATGGTGAAATACATAAATATATATGTATATTTTCGGAATATTAAATGCATATATTTTTCAGATTTTATTTTCCTAGTTTAGGGGTCCTAGTTTAGCTATAAATAGGGTCCTTTTACATGTAAAAAAGACACCATCAATAATATTACCACCAATTCTCGAAAATCGTGATATTTCGTCTTCTAGTGAATTACTTTTAGTTTTTTTTTTCTTCTTCTCCGCTGAAGTCAGCCCCTCCCGCCGGCCAGGGACCTCGTCGGAGATCCATCCACGTCGCCACCCACTCACGCCGGAGCTCTCCCTCCACCGGTGCTGCTGTCCCTGATCAGCCACGACCGCCCCGACGTCGCCGGCAACCACCACGCCTCCGCCTCTCTCTCTCTCTCTCTCTCTCTCTCTCTCTCTCTCTCTCTCTCTCTCTCTCTCTCTCTCTCTCTCTCTCTCTCTCTCTCTCTCTCTCCCTCACTCTCTCTCTCCTCTGTTTCGGTCTCCGCAGCCCCATTCAGCCCTCACCGGACCGCCTTCCTCGTCGGGGCAACCGGCCGAAGCTTCGCCGTCCCTCCGCAGCCACACTCCGCCGCCCGTCCCTGCCTGTGCGTCGACCTCCGCCGGATCTCACCCTGCTCCTGCCCTGAAAGATGCCCGCTCTCCGAACCGCCCATCCCTGCCGGAGTCGATTCGTTGCCACCGAGCCGCCGTTGCAGTCGTCGTCGCTGCTGTCCCGCCCCGCTCAGCTCGCCGGAATTGTGACGTCCCCCCTCACATGGCAGGTAAGTCTCGCACGCCACCGTTCTTTTTTTTTTATTGTTATTATTTAATAATTTGTTTTTTGTTTAAATTTTCTGTTTATTCTTTATTATTATTATATTATGTTGGCTAGGTAATTAAAATGTAAATATAATTAGATAACATGTTTTTGTGAATATATGTGTATGATATGTAATTACTAAATTATATCATGTTTGGAGCATGTTTAGTTTTGTTTAGATTTTATTCAATTAGGAGAATTAGATGGTTAATAGTTTTTCTTTTTTTTAGGTTTATATTTATTGTTAATAATAGTTTTTGCGTAAAAATTAGTTTAGTTTTTTTATAACGTTAGATTAATTTGACGTAACGAATGTTTAAATTTTAAAAGTGGCAATTAAGTGAATTGAGTACCGAAAGGGCGTAATTAAAGATCTATATTTTTAATTCGTAATAGAACCCCCGAACTTGAATTTCTGATCGAAGACTGATTTTATACCTAGGTGTTTAATTCGTTATTCGCTTGGGTGATTTAGGATTCTAGTTAGCCTAATAATTAACTAGCGGCGACTATATTCAAAATTCCACGTTTTTCAAAACGTAATCGCCTTAGGTCAGATTTTAGGTCCGACAAGCACAACTGCCAGATGGAGAAAAAGTCGGAACATGCAGCAGTTCCATTCACGTATGGAACAAATTGCAATTAAAGATTTCGAGCACCTAGGTAAGAGAAGTTGTGATCAATTTTATCCCCGAAATTTGAGTTTTTCCTTACTCATTGTGCAGCTCGAATAATTATCCAAATCAAAGCCCCTGAAGAGCACATCTCGTGAACGACCCTTTGCTCGCCGACCAGTCTTATGTCAGCTACCGAATTTGTCCCAAATACCTCGGGCAATATCTATGCCCCAACTTAACATATGCGGACTACTCAACACCATCCATGTGTGTTCATCAACCATGCCATTCATCCAGCATGCGACGAGCCTAACCCAATAGGTTCTAGCCATGGGGCATCCCAACTGAGATTGAGCAATGACCATGGCACTTGAGAAGCCGAGAGTGATACATTATTGTCTATGTCATCCATTTGTCGTAGGGTTCATCCAAGACATCAACACGTCGACGGAATTTCTCTAGAAGATGTTTTGAATTAGAAATTTTCAATCTGCCACTAGGGGCATGTAAATAATTGTTGTTGATTATTTTCAGTAAATTTTCTTCTTAAAAAAAAGCAAAAAGTAAAAAATTTAAAAAAGCAAAAAAAAATACTCATTTTTCTTTAGGGTCATAACCGCCCTTTAATCGGCTATAGAAAAATAAAGAGAGCGTTCGTGCAAATCTTGTGAGATCAGTGAATAAATAAAAGGGTCACGGTTATCCCTTAATCAACTACAAATAAGAAGGGCCACAGTCGTCCCTAAAACGACTACAAAGAAAGGGCCACAACCACCCTTCAAATGGCTACAGATAAAGTGCGCTCCCGCAACATCAAAAGCGAGAAATAAGTGAAAGGGCCACAACCACCCTCCAAATGGCTACAAATAAAAGAGTGACCCCACGAACCCTGTGAGGGCGGGAGAATAAGAAGGGCTACAGCCACCCTCAAAATGGCTATGTATAAAGAGTATTTATGTGAATCTTGTGAGGCCGGGAAATTATTTGAAAGGGCCACAGCCACCCTTCAAACGGCTACAGATATAGAGCACTCTCGCAACATTGAAGGCGGGAAATGAGTGAAAGGGCCACAGCCACCCTTAAAATGGCTACATACAAAGAGTGTTCCCCAAATCCTGAGAGGAGGGGAGATTGTTGAAAGGGCCACAGTCACCCTCAAAATGGCTACATATAAAGAGTATTCTTTTGAATCTTGTGAGGCCGGGAAATCATTTGAAAGGGCCACAACCACCCTTAAAACAGCTAAAAATCAAAAGAGCGCTCCCGGAACATCGACGACGGGAAATAAATGAAAGGGCCACAACCACCAAATGACTACAAATCAAAAGAACTCCTGCGACATTGAAGATGGTAAGGAAAGGGTCACAGCCACCATTCAAACGGCTACAAATGATCCCGCATCGAGACGGTAAATAAAGTACGTGTTGGATTACGGGGTTAAATACTACGGAAACATAAACATGGTACATGCTAGTAATCACTATTACGCAGAGGAAGATGCGCAATCCACCAGACGGTACCCGTAGAGGTTCTTATTAAGGAAGCCATACGCGGTATAGTCTCAACAGCAAAGCCTCTGATCGATTCTTGGCAGGGACAGATCTCCGGAGTGTTTGCTTAAAACAAATTGGCACACCCTTGGTGTAGGTATAGGTTCGGCCGAATATATGTATTTAGGGAGGAGGGTTTTCTCTCAAATCACCACAAATGAGGAATTGTGAATTACCCTAATAAAATCCCTAACACTCCCTATTTATAGGAGGCGCAAAGTGGACAAAAGTCCACTTTGCCCACTCTCATAATTCGGTCGGCCTAGTGTATAAGGGGGGCCTAGTTTTGACCTATCATCTCAATTGGGATTTTGGTCAAACCCAATTTCCTTAATATGACATTTACCCAATTATCTTAGGTAACATATATATATTAATGGGCTTCCATTTACGGTGCCCAATCACCATATGCTAACAGCTCCCACTCGCCGGAATGGGAGGGTGCATGTTAATGTATTGTTGTCCAAATCGCATCAACATTTCACTCTACTGATCTTGCCCCTTCTTCCGAATAGTTCATACGAGGTTTGTCGTACGACCGGAGGATACTACGGGCATCGTGCTACTCATCTGTTAGGAATGTTGTAGCGCCCGCGGAACTTTGATTCCCTATCTCAAATCAACCTGTTAAAAACATCAAATTGTATCGCGCTGTATCCTAGGTCAATTGTAATTCTCCAATTGCCTGATTTCAACATAGGAATACTTCTCCAAGGCATCCGTACAAGTATTCACAACCTTCAACTAATATCCGGTTGGTGGCCACCTAGTGAATACAAGAGTCGGTGAATTACAGGTGAACTTGACCATCCCCATCGCTCATACCCTTAGTCAAACTCAACCGGTTTCCAAAGACGTGGTAACTTGGCCTTTTTCTTCAGCACTACGCTCATACGCCGGGAAGCGAACATTGAGCCTAACCTTAGTTCTGAGTCCATGAGGATACTTCGGGTGCCTCTTCATAAGGCTCACGGGATCAATAACACGCTCGAGGTGAAGAAGTTTGCGCCCATCCGAATCTTGAGGATTCTACCTAGCTCAACCGAGCAGGACACCGTGGTCGGACATGGCACGCGTAGTATGAAGCACGCGTCGATAGCATACCAGAACACCGTCAGGTGTGGGATATGTCAATAATGCTATCGCAGATTTTCATCTGTCCCATAATGTGGTTAATGACGAACAAATTTTATCACGACGATGTGCAAAACAAAGATCATGTCGTGTTACTCTGAAACCAAATGATCGTTTTGTTGGCATATGGTGATTGGGCGCCGTAAATGGAAGCCCATTAATGTATATGTTACCTATGAAATTGGGTAAATGTCACATTTGGGAAATTGGGCTTGACCCAAATCCCAATTGACATGAGAGGCCCAAAATTGGGCCTCATTTATACAACATAGGCCGACTGAAATTAGGAGAGGGCAAAGTGAACTTTTGTCCAGTTTGCTCCTCCTATAAATAGGGAGTGTTAGGGATTTATTAGGGTAATTCACAATTCCTCCTTGGTGGTGATTTAAGAGAAAACCCTCATCCCTAATACTACCTACTTCAGCCGTACCTTGTACCAACACCAAGGGTGTACCAATTTGCTTTGAGCAAACACTCCGGAGATCTGTCTTTGTCAAGAATCGATCAGATGCTTTGCTATGGAGACTATACCGCGTAGGGTTTCCTTAACAAGAACCTCTACGGGTTCCGTCCGGTGGGACTACGGAAAAGGTTTAAGGTATGTGCACATCTTCCGCTGCGTAATAGTGATTACTAGCATGTACCTTGTTTATGTTTCCGTAGTATTTAGCCTCGTAATCCAACAGTGGTATCAGAGCCTGTGTTAGGAGTTCATGATTTTGATAAATTGGTGTTCTTGATTTTTAACAATGTTGGCCGAAATTTTGAATAGT
Source organism: Clarkia xantiana subsp. parviflora (assembly GCA_036873135.1). NCBI lineage: Eukaryota > Viridiplantae > Streptophyta > Magnoliopsida > Myrtales > Onagraceae > Clarkia > Clarkia xantiana. The sequence goes on along the minus strand of JAPTYO010000012.1, from coordinate 7,130,595 downwards.
GAAAATTTAAAATTTTCAATTTTAATAATTGTTAGTGCCGAAATTTTCATGCTGTTCTTAGTAAAATTTGTTGTTCATGATCTTAAAGAAAAAGGTGACTTTTATCAAAATCAAACATTTGATTGTATATCTTAGTAAAATTTGATCTTGAAATTTGACCACTTGTTTCAGATTAGTGTTTCGGTCGAACCCTAAGCAAATTGATAGGTAAAATTTTAATTTCTTAGGCCCCAAGTATGCTAGTTTCGGCAGAATATTATTGCTATATTGTTTACCATATTTTAATTTTTATTAAAGGTGACAATATATCTATAATTGGAAATATATGGATAGATTCACATTAATATATAGATATATATATTTAACTATCAATATATCTAGCTAATTTATAGGGATAAAGATATTATTGATAGATTTAGTTACCTAAAATATTAAGAAAATATATTGTCAGTATATTTGTTTCCCTATTAAAGATATTGACAATAAATAAATATATATACATATGGTATGGCCGAAATTTGTATATATGGCCTAGTAGCACGTTTCCAATCAGATCCTGGCTATCAACATTTAAAGGCTGTAAAACGAATAATTCGTTATCTGAAGGGTACTGCCGACTATGCTCTGTGCTATGAGGGCGGGAAGTTAGAATTGACCGGTTACAGTGACGCCGACCATGGTGGCGATCAGGATGATCGTAAGTCCACCACAGGAGGAGTATTTCTCCTTGCTAATGCCGCCATTTCATGGACGAGCAAGAAGCAAACTTGTGTCGCGCTGTCAACAATGGAATCAGAATTCGTTACTCTCTCTAAGAATGCTCAGGAAGCAGTCTGGCTAAAAAGGCTTCTTACTGCGTTGCTTGGTGGTGACGTTGAAAGTAAACCTGTAAAGGTATTCTCCGTCAGTCAGGCAGCTATTGCGGCAGTTAAGAATCTGAAGTACCATAGTAGGACCAAAAACATTGATGTGAAATATTTCTATGCTAAATCGATGGTAGAAGACAATATAATCACTATGGAATACTTGTCCACTGATAATATGATTGCGGACCCATTAACTAAGCCACAACGCAGGGAGATATTCGAAAAGCATGTAAAACTGCTTGGATTGCATAGGGTTTAGAAATGGCATGTATCTGTGATAACATTTTGATATTAGAAAGTTACATTTTGTAAGCGAAAAAATTGTAGTTGATTTTATGATCAGTCGACGTCATAATGTTTTGATTACATCAAATTTAAGGTCTACAAACTGAGTCGTAGGAGGACACAATCCTCTGCCAAACAATGTCGAATGTGGGCCTTACCTAGTCACGCAGGTACGGTCGTCTTGCGGTGGAGGGAGGCCCTCTACTATGCAAGGCTGGCTAAGAATCAGAGGGATAAACCTGATTACGTAGAACGATTATCTATTGTCGAAGTAACTCGATGTTGGATCACGATTGGAACTCCGGTACGGTCTTTGACGGAAATCCAAGTCCTTCGCTCCACGCAATCCTGCAAGAGGGGAATAGACCGGGCGGTGACCCAGAATCCCTCTCCGATGCTTAAATGAGTATCGCAAATATCTCAATAAAACTGGCAAGCAAGAGTCTCAGTATGTAATCGTATTTGATCTGAGGTAACTTCCTCCTTTATATAGGAGAGGAGTTTACCCCAGTTACCTGGTGAACTGCCAGGGCATTTAGCCTACGCTCCGCTTATCTCGGCCACGATCCCGCCTATCTCGGCCATGATCCCGCCTATCTCGGCCACGCTCCGCGTATCTCGGCATCAACCTCTGATAGCAAGTCCCGACCAATATCGGGGACTCCAGAGTTATCTCATTCGGTCACCGCTCGGGGCCCCTCGTCATCGTGACAGGGCCAACATTCTCAAGGATTCCACATCGGGGCCTACTTAAAGGCATCTCATCGGGAGCGTCCAGCTCGCATGTCGGGACCGACCTTGTCGGGACCCTTCTCCATCGGGACTCCTCTTGTCGAGACCCTTCAGATTGGTCTTCCTGACCTCTTTTAGGGCCCAGTGGGCCTATTCACCGTTTACTCGTCGTTAAAGGGCTTCACGGCTACAGCGGAACCCATCATTTTCCCCCAAGACATGAGGGACTTACAGTTCGTCGTGTCTTTAACCTCCCGACCTCCCGATATCGGTATCGGAGGCTTTTCCCTTGACAAAATTCATTGACATGGATCTTCTTGTCCACGATTCCTCGATACCTCGAGGATAATCGCCAAATCCAAGAAGACTCCTCGGTTACTCGGCCATTAAATGCAGCAGGTGACGAAGCGACGGTTTTGGCACCCGTGCCTAATTTTTCGCGCCTGCTTTTTCTGAAAAAGCACGTTTCAGGCCGTTTCATCATTATCGTCTCTTTCCATTCTGCTCATTTTATTTCAACGGCTCAGATCAAAATCGTTTCAACTTCGACGACCCAGATTAGAACGTCCTTTCACTTATCCTTTCTCCTATAAAACCCTAATCCTGGGCAATGTTCTTCTTTTACCGTTTCTGCGATTTCAAAAGCTCTGCAACTTCAAAAGCACAAGTTCTTCTCCAGCTTTCTATTTTCCGATCAACCCTCCGGCAACCGTCAAGATCATCCTCTCCGTTCCACTTCATCATGTCTGGTAAGAATTCCTTCTCTACTGTTAGCGTAGCCTTTCCCTTATCTTCGATCAGTTTGCTTGCACTTTTTTCCGAAAACCCACTGCGCCTTTTCTTGCCGTGGCTACTTTTCAGACAGCGGATCCAGTTCTGAGGGGCAAAAACCCTTTAACTTCGATTACGCTCCCAACGAAATCTCGGTGACTGCCTATGATGCAGCTCTTCGAGAAGGATGCATTGCCCAAACTTGGGAGCCTCGCCTTCCTTACTCTCGCCACCGTGCCTCGGGTGACCCTGTGGTTACTCGTCCCAAGAAAGGGGAGATATTTGTCTCTACTGGACAAATATCGGCAGGGATCCGATTCCCCTTCTGCGGGAATTTGGTTGAGATGTGCGCCCACTACAAGACGCATCCAACTACCTTCTCCCCACACGCCATCCGCGTGTGGAATGCTTTCCAGGTCCTTTGCTTCCGACAGAAATGGGTCTACAGCCTCCAGCTCTTCCGAACTTTCTACGGGATGAAGTGCAACGAGGCTGGGGTTTGTGCCTTCTATCCTCGGATGCCCAAGTGGAATAAGGCGCAGCTTGCTCTGTGCAGTTGGACCAGCGACACCTAGAAGGTTGTCAAGGGTTGGGGGCTCCTGATTGACACGGGGTCTGACAACAGCGGGTGGAAGAGGAGCTACTTTTTCATCAAGAACAGTTCCATCCCCTGGCCCCGATGGGAGGTGGAAGCGGACTCTCCTCCCGCTTACCACACTTACTCTGATGAAGATTTCCAGATCCTTCATTGCATCCAGCTTTATCGTTGGGGGGAGTCTTACACTCCCCTCGACGTTAACTCCCTAACGGAGCGGGACCTGGTGAATGCCGGGATCCGTCTCCTCGACATAATCTCCGGGGGTCAATTCTTCGACGGCCCCTCCAATATGGTTCCTTGGGTAATATTTCTGACCATGTCTCTGTTTTCCATTGTTTGCAGCTAAGAAGGTATCACTGCTGACCAATCTCATCCTTAAGCAGGGGGAGACCGACGCTCTCCAACGCCCCGCGCGGAAGAGGAAGTCGGCAAAGAAGGCTGCTGCTCCGTCGGGATCTCCCTCCACAGAGAGGACTAAGCGGAGCCGCATGGAGGAGGTGGACAAACTCTTCAATGTCCAAAATGCTGAAGAAGGTAAACAGCTCCGCCTAGCTATTAAATCATACAGGAAGCAAGTTCCTAAGGAATTGATCCCATCCACCAAGGAGGCCCGAACGCATCCTCCTAGGGGAAACTCCCTGCATCATCAAAGGGGGCTACTACAACTTCCACGGGAAAGACCAATATGTTTCTCGGCGCTTCATTTGGTGTAAGGATCCCGTCCAACTTCCTGACTATCTTTCTGAAGCATCTCATCCTCTAGGTGCAGGTCACTCGGGAGCTCAGTCGGGTGCTGGAGCTTCAGCAGAGGCACCACTTTCAGCAGGGGCACCACTTTCCGGTGCTCAAGGTGGAGAAGACCTCCTTCAACTTCCTGCCCCGATGGGATCGAGGGCTGGAGAAACCCCGACGGGCAATCAGTTTCGTCGGGTGGAAGATCTGGACTCCTCCGAGGAGACGGACGAGGGCCTTGCCTTAATTCGCCGTCGTCGGGGGGCGAGGCAGTCCCCGCTGAAACCAACCTCCGGGGGGCTGCCCTCCTCACCTCTTCCGCAGCAGCATTCGCCCATCCACAGCTTAACTGCCTCCGGGTCCCAGGGTGACTCGGAGATGCGCGCCTCCGCGACTCCAGCCGGTCCTCCTCCTCTCCCTTTGGACGGGAGCTTCTACAAGGTCTATGACCCCGACCAGAAGGCGGCTCCTTGGGCCCCGATCCAGACGCTGCAAGGAGTACAGCCCCGACAGGGTGACACATACCCGGAGCTGGGTCTGCATTTGCTGGCAGGCTCGGTTCTGCCATCTCTGAAGGTTCCGATCTCCCTGGATCGGGAGGACATCCGCGCGAGTGTTCACGGAATGGCTATTCGTCGAATAGAGGTGAGGTTCCTATTTTCACCCCTTCATCAATAAGGCAGAATATTCACGTGCTAACCTCTTCTTCTTTCCTTCGCAGGAGCTGGCGGACATAAACCGCTCCTTCGGGTACATCTTTGCCCTAGAGGAGGCTCTGGAGCAGGAGCGGGCAAAAGGGGGCTCCCGCGGTCATAGCCAAGCTTGAGGAGGATCTCGCCGCCTCCGAGTCTTCGAGGGGAAAATTGGCTAATGAGCAGGCCCTCCTCGATCGAAAGACTCGGGACCTCCAAAAGCAGGTTCATGACTTCGAGGGGCTGCTGAAGCGGGAGCAGCAGGAGCGAAAAAAGGACGCGGAGACTCGGGACAAACTTGTCCTTGAGAAGGAGGCTCTGGAGCAGGAGATTGATGAGGTTCCTGCCAAGCTGGTCGCGGCTGAGACCAAGGGCCGGGAAGATTATCGGGGCTCTGAGGACTTCCAAGCTGACGCGGTGAAATTCTGCACCGCGGAGGTGGAGAACACCCTCTTCAATGCGGTCGAGGAGCTCCATCTGGAGTATGGCGACGCCATCAACTTCGACAAGTCTGCGACTCTCGCTCCCTTTGCGAAGAGGTACTTCGCCCTCTCGGAGGAGAGTGATGAGGGGAACACTCCCGCGGGTGTTGAAGACATGGCGGAGCTTCCAAGTACCGATCCTCCGACAGTTGACCCCCCCGATAATCAACCCTCCGGCAGCTGAACCTGTGGAGCCTTCTACCACAGATCTCGTGGATCCTGCTCCCGCTTATGCCGACAAGGACCAAGCTTAAATACTCTATCTTTATAGTCCTTGTAATTTTCCTTTCTTTATCGTGAATCCTCGCAGACCCTTATAATATCACATCTTTTTTGGTTCCGATTATCCTTACACCGCTTACGGTGATTGCGTCACTTAAAACATTTCAACACATCACTTAAGACGATTTAGCCCACACCACTTAAGGCGATTTAGTCGTACCAACTAAGGCAATTCAATCCGCATCACCTAAGACGACTTAACCATTTGCACCACTTAAGGCGACTTAGTCACACTTAGAATAAATCTAAGAACCATGCATCACTTAAGACGACTTAACCATTTGCACCACTTAAGGCGACTTAACAACTTGCACCACTTAAGGAGACTTAACAACACTTAGAATAAATCTAAGAACAATCTGAACGGAAGCAACCTCTTTTATTCATTGATGGCTCAAAATATGCTTACATCGAATCAAACGATAGATAACTTACACCACTTAAGGCGATTTTACATCGGGAACCACTTAAGGCGACTTTACATCAGGCACCACTTAAGGCGACTTTACATCGGGCACCACTGAAGGCGACTTTTATCAAACATGACATTTCTTCAAGTGTTCGCCACTGAAAGAATGCTTCAATACTCTGCCATCGAGGTCTTCCAACTTATACGCATTTGGAGCTGGCATCCCCACGACCTTATAAGGTCCTTCCCATTTTGGTGACATCTTGTTGATCCGATCCAAAAGGGTGAACTCGTTCCGACGCCAAACCAGCTCTCCGACGAAGAACTGTCGGGACTTAACTCGCCGATTATAATATCTGGCCGTCGCCAAACGCATTCGAGCCTGGACTTCATCAGCATCCCGCCTCTTTTCCTCGAGCAAGTCCAGTTCCAGACGTCTTATTTCATCATTCGTCAAAGGCTTGTAATACCTCATCCGATGGGACGCCACAGCTATTTCCACGGGAGCAACGGCCTCCGTGCCATAAACAAGGCCAAACGGAGTCTCCCCAGTTGATCGTTTGGGTGTCGTTCTAACAGCCCAAAGCACATTTTCCAGCTCGTTCAGCCATTTGCCCTTCAAGGCGTAGACCCTTTTCTTCAGGCCATCCATCACGATTTTGTTGGCTGACTCCACCTGTCCATTAGTTTGAGCATGATGGACAGAGGCTGTCCGATGCTCGATATTCAGTTCCTCCAGATACTCCTTCACTTGAGCCCCGTTAAATGGAGGACCATTGTCGCTGATCAACACCTTAGGAATCCCGTATCTGGATATAATATGGGTCTGGATAAACTTGACGATTTGGTTCCCCGTTGTCTTGGCCAATGCCTTAGCTTCTACCCATTTCGAAAAATAATCAATGGCCACAAGCAAATATTTACACTGACCTTGTGCCTGTGGGAGGGGTCCCACCAAGTCGATACCCCACTGTGCGAAGGGCCAAGCACTTTTGATGGACATCAGATTAGCAGCCGGAGCCACGATATTCGGGGCGTACCTCTGGCACGCGTCACAGGATTGGACTAATAACGTTGCCTCCTTGCTCATCGAAGGCCAGTAATAGCCCAAATTCAGCACTTTCCTCGCAATGGATCGGGCACCTTCCTGACAAGCCGCGACCCCTTCATGCACCTTCCTCAGGATCCGATTTGCATCAGGCTCAGCCACACATTTCAAGTAAGGAGTTGAGAACCACCCCTTCTTGTATAGCTGATTGTCCACCACCACGTAATTAACTGCGATCCGACGTATCCTGTCAGCTAGTACTCCATCATCGGGGACTGCCCTCGTAGTCAGATACGCGACTATCGGGGTCATCCAAGTGGGTTCCTCCTCCGATCCTGCTTCAATGGCACATACCTCCGATGGATCGGTGGTCGACAAGATCACCTTCTCCAAGAAGTGCACCTTCCGATTTTCCTCGAGGGGTGCCCCCAAGGCAAATTTTCTCAAGGCATCCGCTTCCGCGTTTTCTTCCCTCGGGATTGCCTCGATGTCGAAACTTTTGAAGCTCTCCTTCAAGACTTGCACCTCGCGAAGGTACTTTCTCATCATCGGGCTCTTCGCCTCATATCGTCCTTGGACTTGATTCACAATCAGGCCCGCGTCACATTTTACCCTTAGGTGACCAACTCCCGTACCTTTGGCAATTTTGAGGCCTGTGATAAGAGCCTCATACTCAGCTTCATTGTTGGTGGCCCTAAACGTTAAGGCCAAAGCATACCGAAGGGGCTCGCCTCCGCCTGGTGGTATCAATACAAACCCTGCTCCTGATCCGTCTGAACTCGAAGAGCCGTCAGTGTACATTTCCCAAGTATTATCCTCATTTGGCTGTTCTGATTGCTCCGCCATTTCTGGTTGCTCTGCTATCGGGACCTCCATAGTTGCCGCCTCTAGAGGGCCCGCTTCTTCTAGATCGGGGGCTGTAGACTCTGCTATGAAATCCGCCAACGCCTGGCCCTTAATAGCCGTTCTCGGAGCAAAGTGAATGCGGAACTCACTAAGCTCGACTGCCCACTTCACTAATCTCCCCGACGCATCAGGTCGATTCAAAAAATGCTTCAAAGGCTGATTTGTCAACACAGTAATCTCATGCGCATGGAAGTAAGGCCTCAGCTTCCGAGCAGTAATAATCAACACAAAAAGATACTTCTCAGTAGCGGGATAATTCATTTCAGATTTGGCAAACGCCTTGCTTACATAATAAACCGGGACTTGATTACCCTCGACTATCTTCACTAGGACAGAGCTAATAGCAAACTCAGAAACAACCAAATATAGATAGAGCGGTTCGCCTAGGATCGGTTTTGCCAACGGTGGGAGGGTGCGAATGTGCTGCTTGAGTGCCTGGAATGCCTCTTCACACTTGGCAGTCCACTCAAACTTCTTATTGGCCCTCAGAACTTCGAAAAACGGCATAGATCGGTCACTTGCCTTGGACAGGAAGCGATTCATTGCAGCTAGTCGGCCATTCAGCACTTGCACCTCCCGATGATTTATCGGAGACTGCATCTCCTCGATTGCCCTCAACTTCTCGGGATTCACTTCAATTCCCCTTTGGCTTACCATAAAGCCCAAAAACTTTCCTGAGTGCACTCCGAAAGCACATTTGGTCGGGTTCAAGCGAACTTGATGAAGCCTCATCCGCTCAAATGCTGTGGCTAAGTTGTGAACATGATCCTCAGCCTGTCGGGACTTTACCAGCATATCGTCCACGTAAGCCTCCATAGTTTTCCCTAGCATATCCCCGAACAGCTTGTTCACCATCATAAGTTGCCCCAGCATTGATCAATCCAAAGGGCATGACATCGTAGTGATAGATGTCACTATCAGCATAAAAGGCAGTGTGAGGGGCATCTTCCTTAGCCATCTTAATATGATTATTGCCAGAGTAAGCATCCATGAAGCTCAGCAATTCATGTCCCGACGTAGCATCCACCAACAGTCCTTCGGGCAAGCCTTATTCAAGTCGCGGAAATCAACACACATCCGCCATTTCCCATTGCTCTTCTTCACCAGGACCGGGTTGGCGACCCAAGTCTGGAATCGGAGCTCCTTGATAAATCCAGCATCAAGCAACCTGCCCACTTCCTGCTGGATCGCGATCCTCTTGTCTGCGCCCATCAGACGCCTTTTCTGCGCGATAGGTTTGATCGCGAGATCAATCTTCAACTCATGCTCAATCACATCGGGGCTGATTCCTGGCATGTCACTCGGGGACCAGGCATACAGCTCCTTAAACTCTTTCAGCAGCTTGATCAATTCTCGGGCCCTCTCATCAGACAGGGCGGACCCGATTTTCACCTTCCTCTGAGGTCCGTCAATCTCGACCTCCTTTAAATCCTCCATAGGGGAGGGACGCCCAAACTCCTCTCAGGGATCAGTATCTGTCTGGAGGATAGTCATAGCCTCCCGTCTTCTCCTCCGGGTGGCATTACCATAGCACTTCCTGGAAGCCACTTGGTCGCCCTTGACCTCCCCGACTCCGTGATCAGTCGGGAACTTCATCTTCTGGTGAACAGTCGAGGCAACTGCCATCAGGGGGTTGATGATAGTTCTCCCGATAATCGCATTGTAAGCCCCCGCGGACTCAACCACCACGAACTCTACATTCCTCCTCTCCGCTTTCCACCCACTACCAAACTCCACTGGTAAGGTGATCATTCCCAGGGGATAGGAGGTAAAACCAGAGAATCCAACCATCGGGAAGTTCACCTGCTTCAGATCCTTCTTCGTTTTCCCCATGGCCTCCAGCGCGTCCATAAACAGAATATCGGAGGAGCTCCCTCCGTCGATCAAAATTCGCTTCATCTCGTACCCATCTACGTCCAAGGTCACGACCAAAGCGTCATCGTGGGGAGTCTCTACGCCTACCAGGTCCTCCGCTGAAAAGGAAATCATCATCTCTTCCTTTGCGGTCCAGGATCGGGACCTCTTACCCAGCACCACAGCCGCGGAAATTCTAGAGGCATAAACCTCCCGAGAGGCTGTAGTATCACCTCCTGCTGCCAATCCTCCATGAATCACATTAATGGTGCCCCGCTTCTCCTTACGGGCACTAGAAGACTCTGGCTCCGACTTCTTCTTCTTTGGGGACCTATCGCGGGATCGGGAACGGGACCGCGATCGAGATCGGGAGCAGGATCGACACCGCCTCTCAGCCACAAACTCCTTAAGCTTCCCCTTCTGGATCAGCTTTTCGATTTCCTTCTTCAACTCCCGACAATGGTTAGTGTCGTGACCGCTGGCGCGGTGGAACCGACAGTAACGATCGGTGCGGGATCCCAAAAATTCTCCTTCTTTCTTCGGGGGGTACCTTGAGATACCCTGTCGATCCATCACCATTAACACCTCAGCCATGGAACTGTTGAGAGGAATGTGATAGTCCTCCCGCTTGTCCTTCCTCGGGGGACGTCTGTCTTCCCTTCGATCAGAACGACCCCGACTGCCCTAGGATTTATCCTTCCGCTTATGGTCATCCAATGGTTTGAACGACTGCTTCCCCTTATTTGACTTCGGAGGATCAAGCTCTCCAGCAGCTATCTTCGACTCATGTACATCGATTTGCTGCTTCACCCTCTTTTGCAGTGCCTCCATGTTCCACACAGCCTTCTCACCCACGCTGTGCATCAGATCGGAACCATAGGGGGCTGTCAAGTTCCGAAGGAAGGTACGAATAGTCTCTCCCTCCGATATCTCTTTATCGATCTCAGCCACACTAGCAGTGTACCGCTGGTAATAATGCGACAGCGATTCGTCGGGCCTCTGCACTACCTGGGCCAGGGACCTCACGCTCTTCAAGAGGCGTCGACGACCCTGGTACTGCTAGATAAAACGGTCGTGCATATCAGCCCAGCTGGAGATGCATCCTAGGGGCAGGCAAAAGAACCACGTTAGGGCCCTCTCACCTAGGGATGGCAACGGGTCACGGGAACCCGCCGACCCGCGGGTACCCGACCCGATTTTGACCCGAGGACCCGCCGACCCGTGACCCGTGGGGCGGGTTCGGGTTTGGGTTCACGGCGACCCGACGACCCGACCCGACCCGAGCTTTCATTTTACATATATATTTAATATATGTATATTATATAAAAATATACGGGTAATATAACACATAGTCAAAATAACAATTATTCTAATGAATGGGGTGATTTATATTTGGATTATGAGTTAATTTAATAATTTATGATTTAAATTTGGAGTTTAATTTGGATACGGTAACATAGAATTTAGAATTTTAGATTTAAAATGATAAAATATACCTCACATGGGTCGACCCGCGGGTCGACCCGACCCGACCCGAAAGTGCATGGGACGGGTCCGGGTCGACCATATTGACCCGCGGGGCGGGTCCGGGTCCGGCGATACCCGCCCCGACCCGCCCCATTGACATCCCTACTCTCACCCAGCGTACCTGGGAATAACACACACACAATATCGTCATTCGGGGCTCCGCCTAGACAAGCCATGAGGTGCTTCTGGACATGACGAACTGGATCTCCCTTGCCATCGTACTCCTTAATCGTGGGGATACCCAGCCCTGGCGGGGCGAGGGTGTCTATCAATCGGGGAACAAAGGGATGGGTGGATCGGTCCCTCAGTTCCGACATCATCTGCTTCTGGTCCCCCATGCATATGTTCACGATCTTCACCACCTGGTCGGGGGTGATGGGACCATTAAGGGAAATGGTTCTATGTTGCACTGGTCCTGGCCCATCGATCACAAATCTCTCCGAATGAGCGGGCCCCTTAGCCTTATCCTGGTTTCTGGGTTGGGTCTCCTGTGGATTCTGAACCTCCTTCGGTGGAGGCACCTCCTTCTGTCTTTTGGCAGCCTCTCTCTGCTCTAGGAGAGCCTCCATGGCCTCCAAGAACATCGGCATGGCATCCGCCACAGCCTTCGCCAGGTCCGCATTTGGAGGGGCATCCTCCTCCCTATTCTCTTGATGTTGAGCGGTATCTTCAGGAACTTCATTGTGCCCCCTGTTTGGGAAACATCTGCGGGGGGATTTTGGTCCACAGCATGCTCTGGCAGCCCTGAATTCAAAGTTCCAGCAGGGTGACGGGAACCACCAGATCGTCCTTGTCTCTTCTGCTTGTCAACCGCCCTTGAACAAGTAGAGGTCATTTTTGGCTTTTCGTTACGTTTCCCACAGATGGCGCCAATGTTGGATCACGATTGGAACTCCGGTACGGTCTTTGACTGAAATCCAAGTCCTTCTCTCCACGCAATCCTGCAAGAGGGGAATAGACCGGGCGGTGACCCAGAATCCCACTCCGATGCTTAAATGAGTATCGCAAATATCTCAATAAAACTGGCAAGCAAGAGTCTCAGTATGTAATCATATTTGATCTGAGGTAACTTCCTCCTTTATATAGGAGAGGAGTTTACCCCAGTTACCTGGTGAACTGCCGGGGCAGTTAGCCTACGCTCCGCTTATCTCGGCCATGATCCCGCCTATCTCGGCCATGATCCCGCCTATCTCGGCCACGCTCCGCGTATCTCGGCCTCAACCTCTGATAGCAAGTCCCGACAAATATCGGGGACTCCAGAGTTATCTCATTCGGTCACCGCTCGGGGCCCCTCGTCATCGTGACAGGGCCAACATTCTCAAGGATTCCACATCAGGGCCTACTTAAAGGCATCTCATCGGGAGCGTCCAGCTCGCATATCGGGACCGACCTTGTCGGGACCCTTCTCCATCGGGACCCTTCTCCATCGGGACTCCTCTTGTCGAGACCCTTCGGATTGGTCTTCCTGACCTCTTTTATGGCCCAGTGGGCCTATTCACAGTTTACTCGTCGTTAAAGGGCTTCACGGCTACAGCGGAACCCATCACTCGACATGATCTTCGTCCTGCAGATTGCCGTGATGAACTTTGTTCGTCATAAATCCACATTCTGGGCTAGATGAAAATCTGTGATAGCATGATTTACATATCCCATTCTTGATGACCCAAAAGGTTCAGGTATGCTATCAACGCGTGCTATACTACGCGTTTCATGTACGACCACGGGGTCATAACTCGGTTGTGCTAGGAAAAGAATCATCGTGATTCTGGCTGGCGCAAACTTCTTCACCTCGAGCGTGTGATTGATCCCGGGAGCCTTATGAAGAGGCACCCAAAGTATCCTCATGGACTCAGAACTCATACCTAAGGTCATGCCCAATGCTCGCTTCCGGCGTACGAGCGTAGTGCTGAACAAAAAGGCCCAGTGACCACGTCTTTGGAAACCGGTTGGGTTTGACTAAGGTTATGAGCGATAGGGATGGTCAAGTTCACCTGTAATTCACCGATTATTGTATTCACTAGGCGACCACCAAACGGATATTAGTTGAAGGTTGTGAATACTTGTACGGATGCCTTGAAGAAGTGCTCCTATGTGGAAACTAGGCAAATAGAGAATTATCAGTTGACCTAGGATACAGCGCGGTACAATATGTATAAATGTTGTTTATAACAGATTGATTGGAGAAAAGGGAATCAACGTTCCGCGGGCGCTACAACACTCCTAACAGATGAGTAGCACGATGCCCGTCGTATCCGCCGGTCGCACGACAAACCTCGTATGAACTATTCGGAAGCACGGAGCAGATCAAATGGGAGAAATGTTGATGCGGATTTGGACAACAATACATTAGCAGGCACCCTCCCATTCCGGCGAGTGGGAGCTGTAAGCATATGGTGATGGGCGCCGTAATTGGTAGCCCATAATATGTATAGTTTACCTAATGAACTTGGGTAAATGTCACATTAGGGTAATTGGGCTAGACCCAAATCCCAATTTACATGGGAGGCCCAAAATTGGGCCTCCCCAATACATAGGCCGGCCGAAATGTTTAGGTGGGGTAAAGTAGACTTTTGTCCACTTTACTCCTCCTATAAATAAGAGGTGTTAGGGAATATTTTAGGGTTAATCATAATTCTCTCACAAGAGTGTTTTAGAGAGAAAACCCTCCTACCATACTAGCAAGTTTCGGCCGAACCATACCTACACCAAGGGTGTGCCAAATTTCTTTCGAGCAACTCTTCGAAGATCTGTCCCCGTGTCAAGATTTGATCTGAGGCTTTGCTGTGGAGCTAACACCACGTAGGGCTTCTTTCACAAGAACCTCTATGGGTTCCGTCTGGTGGATCGAGAACTCCCTTCGTGCAAAGGATCTAGGACTACGATAAACTGTTGAGGTATGTGTAACTCTTCCGCTGCGTAATTTCGATTACATGCACGTACCATGTTTTAGTGTTTTTCGTAGTGATTACTCCCCGTAATCTAATAAGGGGGACCTCTTCCGTAGCAAGACTGGCTAAGAACCAATTGGATAAACTTGGTTATGCAAAACGATCATTTGGTTTTGGAGTAACACGACATGATCTTCGTTTTGCACAACGCCGGTGATGAAATATGTTCATCATAAACCACATTCTTGGCCAGATGAAATTCTGTGATAGCATTATTGACATATCCCACACCTGACGCTATTCGGGTATGCTATCAACGCATGCTTCATACTACGCGTACCATGTTCGACCACGGGGTCATGTTCGGTTGTGCTAGATAAAATCCTTGAGATTCGGATGGGCGCATACTTCTTCGCCTCGAGCGTGTGATTGATATCGGGAGCCTTATGAAGAGGCACCTGAAGTATCCTCATGGACTCAGAACTCATACCTAAGGTAAGGCTCAATGTTCGCTTCCCGGCGTATGAGCGCAGTGCTGAAGAAAAAAGCCAAGTTACCACATCTTTGGAAACCGGTTAGGTTTGACTAAGGGTATGAGCGATGGGTATGGTCAAGTTCACCTGTAATTCACCGAATCTTGTATTCACTAGGTGGCCACAAACCGGATATTAGTTGAAGGTTGTGAATACTTGTACGGTTGCCATGGAGAAGTATTCATATGTGGAAACTGGGCAATTGGAGAATGAACAGTTGACCTAGGATACAACGCGATACAATTTGATGTTTTTAACATGTTGATTTGAGATAGGGAATCAACGTTCCGCGGGCGCTACAACACTCCTAATAGATGAGTAGCACGATGCCCGTCGTATCCGCCGGTCGCCTGGCATACCTCGTATGAACTATTCAGAAACATGGGCAAGATCAGAAGAGTGAAATGTTGATGCGATTTGGACAACAATACATTGACAGGCACCCTCCCATTCCGGCGAGTGGAAGCTGTTGGCATATGGTGATTCGGCGCCGTAATTGGAAACCCATTAATATCTATATGTTACCAAAGAAATTGGGTAAATGTCACATTAGGGAAATTGGGCTTGACCCAAATCTCAATTGACACGAGAGGCCCAAATTTGGGCCTCCCTTATACAACATAGGTCGGCCGAAATTAGGAGATGGCAAAATTGTAAATAATTTTTTAAGGAACACATCTAAAATTTATAGAATTTGTAGTTATAAAAAATAAACTAACATAAAATTTAAAAAAAAATCAATAAAATTAGTTTAAGAATACATTCTAGTTAGTATCTTTTTTATTTATTTCATACTATTTGACAAATTTTTGTATAGTACCATATTTGTTTCAAAAAAAATTTCCTATTATTTTTAAATTTGAACTTTTATTTTAAATAGTTTATATGAATTAAAATGTATAAGCATCTTTTTTTTTAATTTGCATTTATCTTAAGTATTTTGTTTTCTTTCCAAATTTTGTTTTATATATATTTATTGCATTTAATATTTTTAATATTTCAATTTTTTCCTTATTTAATTGTAATATATTTTATTTCGGATTTATTTGTAACATAGTGTAAACTTTAGGATACAAAGTAAAATCATAAATGATTAATATAATATATTTAGGTAATGTGGCTGCTAGTAGGGTAGAATCAGCCTGGGAATTAGTTTCTGAACAAACCTAGTTTGAGAATTAGTTTCTGAACAAACCTAGTTTGGGAATAAGTTTCGTAAAGTAACCTAGTTTGGGATTTCCCTCTTACATCTTAGTAACCAACCTAAGTGTTGGATCACGGTGGAACTCCGGTACGGATCTTGACGGCATTCCTAGCGAACCGTTAGGGGTGGTTAGCCCGTATCCCGCATATCTCGTACGTGATCTCGCGTATCTTAGCCATGCCCCGCGTATCTCGGCCACGCCCCGTGTATCTTAACCACGTTCCGCGTATCTCGGCCACGCCCCGCATATCTTGGCTTTATCCTCTGATAACGAGTCCCGACTCCCGTCGGGGACTCCAGAGTTATCTCGTTGTGTCACCGCTCGGGGACCCTCGTCATCGTGACAGGGCCAATCATTCTTAGGGATTCATCATCGGAGCCTACTTAAAGGCTTCTCATCGGGAGCTTCCAGCTCCACTGTCGGGACCGACTCTGTCGGGACCTTGCTTCGTCGGGACTCCCTTCATCGGGACCCTTCTCCTAAGTCATCTTGACCTTCACTTTGGGCCTGGTGGGCCTGTTTGCCGTTTCCTCCCCGTTAAAGGGCCTGACGGCTGTAATCGAACCCATCATTTGCCCCAAGACATGAGGGACTTTTAGTTCGTCGTGTCTTTCAACTCCCGACCTTCCGATACTGGAATCGGGGATCTTTCCCTTGGTTTAGTCGCTCAATTATCAGTCTTCTCCTTCACGTTTCCTCGGTGTTTTGTAGATAACTGTTAAATCCTAGGGGTCTCCTCGGTTCCCCAGTTCATTAAATGCAGCAGATAGTGAAGTGACGTCATCAGTACCCGTGCCTGATTCTCTGTGTCTGCTTTTTCTGAAAAGTACTTTTCAGGATATTTCATCATTGCACCTGCTGCCATTCCGCACGTTTCATCTCAACGGTCCAGATTAGAACGCTTCATCTTCGACGGTTCAGATTAACGCGTAAGGGTTTCTTCTCTATTGTTCGCCTTCATCTTCGCTTAGTTTGATTGTAATTCTCCGGGAAGACCTAACATCCCTTTTCAATTACTGATTTCAGACAGTGGATCTGGTTTCGAGGGAAGGAAGCTCTTCAACTTCGACTATGCTATGAACGAAATTTTCAGCACTGCTTATGATGCAGCTCTCCGGGAAGGATGTACCATTTCCGCCAAAAAAGCCGATGCTCAAGGCCGGAAATGCATACCACAAGTTCAGAGTGAAGAGGTACTACTTCTTCATCGGAAACTCCTCGATCCCATGACCCCGATAGCCAATCCTCCAACGGCTGACCCTGTGGAGCCTTCTGCCCTAGACCTTGCGGGCCTTGCTCCCGTTGATGCCGCTACCAAGGATTAGGCCTAACTGCTTATCGCTAGAATCTTTGTATTCTCCTCCTTTGTAATCATCGGGCCTTCGAGCTCTATTAATATCGGACTTTCTCGGTTCTGATTCTTTTATTGCACCTCTCCTAGTGGCTTTATTATACTTTCTCAAACCTCGATACTTAAGACATTCTCGTACGTCCTTCCCGACGATTTAATAGCTTGCACCACTTAAGGCGACTTAATATCGTGTGCATCACTTAAGACGACTTAATTATTACTTAGGATAAACCTAAAGATCGTGCACCACTCAAGGCGACTTAGTATCGTGCACCACTTAAGGCGACTTTTTGATACTTAGAATAAATCTCAGGATTGTGCACCACTCAAGGCGACTTAATTATTACTTAGGATAAACCTAAAGATCGTGCACCACTCAAGGCGACTTAGTATCGTGCACCACTTAAGGCGACTTTTTGATACTTAGAATAAATCTAAGTATTGCGCACCACTTAAGGCGTCTTTTCTCGGGCATCACTTAAGACGACTTTATATTACTTAGAGTAAATCTAAGAATCGTGCACCACTGAAGGCGACTTTCATCGTGCACCATTGAAGGCGACTTTACATCGTGCACCACTGAAGGCGACTTTCGTCGTGCACCACTGAAGGCGACTTTCATCGTGCACCATCGAAGGCGACTTTCATCGTGCACCACCGAAGGCGACTTTCATCGTGCACCACTGAAGGCGACTTTCATCGTGCACCACTGAAGGTGACTTTTACACTTAACATAAATCTAAGGACAAATCTTGTTTGAAAGCAACCTCTTTATTTATTGATGGCATAAGATTGGCTTACATCGAATTAAACAAATAGCATACACCACTTAAGGCGATTTTACATCGGGCACCACCTAAGGCGACTTTATCGGGCACCACTTAAGGCGACTTCATCGGGCACCACTTAAGGCGACTTTCTCGGGCACCACTTAAGGCGACTTTCTTCAAGCATGGTGTTTCTTCAAGTGTTCGCCACTGAAAGAATGCTTTAACGTTCTGCCATCGAGGTCTTCCAACTTGTATGCGTTCGGAGCTGGCATCCCCACGACCTTATAAGGTCCTTCCCATTTTGGTGACATCTTGTTGATTCGATCCAAAAGGGTGAACTCGTTGCGACGCCAAACCAGCTCCCCGACGAAGAACTGTCGGGACTTCACTCGCCGATTATAGTACCTGGCCGTCGCTAAGCGCATTCGTGCTTGGACTTCATCGGCTTCCCGCCTTTTCTCTTCGAGTAGGTCCAAGTCTAGGCGTCTCACTTCATCGTTCATCAGGGGCTCATAATATCTCGTCCGATGGGATGCCACAGCTACCTCCACAGGAGCGACAGCTTCCGTGCCATAAACAAGGCCAAACGGAGTCTCCCCTGTTGATCGTTTGGGTGTCGTTCTAACAGCCCAAAGTACGTTTTCTAGTTCGTTCAGCCATTTGCCCTTCAAGGCATAGACCCTCTTCTTCAGGCCATCAATCACGATTTTGTTGGCTGACTCCACCTGGCCATTAGTCTGAGCATGGCGTACGGAGGCGGTCCGATGCTCAACATTCAGTTCTTCCAGATACTCCCTCACCTGAGAGTCGTTAAACGGTGGGCCATTGTCGCTGATCACCACCTTAGGAATCCCGTATCTGGACACGATGTGGGTTTGGAGGAACTTGACGATCTGGTTCCCCGTTGTTCTGGCCAATGCCTTCGCCTCTATCCATTTCGAAAAATAATCGATAGCTACAAGTAAATACTTACATTGTCCTTGTGCTTGTGGAAGAGGTCCCACCAAGTCGATGCCCCACTGCGCGAAGGGCCAAGCGCTCTTGATGGATGTCAGGTTAGCAGCCGGAGCCACGATACTCGGGGCGTACCTCTGGCACGCGTCGCATGATCGGACAAACGTCGTTGCTTCTTTGTTCATCGTGGGCCAATAGTAGCCTAAGTTCAACACCTTCCTCAAAATGGATCGGGCCCCTTCGTGACAAGCCGCGATTCCCTCATGCATTTCCTTCAGGATTCGGTTGGTGTCGGGTTCTGCTACACACTTCAGGTACGGAGTCGAGAACCAGCCCTTCTTGTACAGCTGATTGTCCAGCATCACATAATTAGACGCGATCCGGCATATCCTGTCTGCTGCTACCTTATCCTCGGGGACTGCCCCCGTAGTCAGATACGCGACTATCGGGGTCATCCAAGTGGGCTCCTCCTCCGATTTTGCTTCAACGGTGCACACCTGCGTGGGGTCGATGTTTGACAAGATCACCTTCTCCAGGAAGTGCACCTTCCGATTTTCTTCTAAGGGTGCCCCCAGGGCAAATTTGCTCAAGGCGTCTGCCTCTACGTTCTCCTCCCTCGGAATAGCCTCGATATCGAAGCTTTTGAAGCTCTCTCTCAGGGTTTGTACCTCTCGCAGATACTTCTTCATTATCGGGCTCCTTGCTTTGTATCGCCCTTGAACTTGGTTCACGATTAACGCTGCGTCGCACTTCACTCTCAAGTGATCGATTCCAGTGCCTTTAGCAATTTTTAGGCCCGTGATAAGAGCTTCATACTCCGCTTCGTTGTTTGTGGCCTTGAATGTTAAAGCCAAGGCGTATCGGAGAGGTTCACCTGGTGGTATCAACAAAAAGCCCGCTCCTGACCCGTCTGAACTCGCGGAGCCGTCCGTGTACATCTCCCAGGTATTTTCTTTGTTTGGCTGTTCTGATTGCTCTGCCCTCTCTGGTTGTTCTTCTGTCGGGACCCCCATGGTTGCCCCCTCTACAGGGCCCGTTTCTTCTAGATCGGGGGCTGTAGATTCTGCTATAAAGTCCGCCAATGCCTGGCCCTTAATGGCCGTTCTTGGGGCAAAGTGTATTCGAAACTCACTGAGCTCTACTGCCCACTTCACCAATCTCCCCGACGCATCCGGTCGGTTCAGAAAATGCTTCAAAGGCTGGTTCGTTAGCACAGTGATCTCGTGTGCGTGGAAGTATGGCCTTAGCTTCCGAGCAGTAATTATCAACGCAAAGAGGTACTTCTCAACGGCGGGATAGTTCAATTCAGATTTGGCAAATGCCTTGCTTACATAATAGACGGGGACTTAATTACCCTCGACAACCTTTACTAATACAGAGCTAATGGAAAATTCAGAAACAGCCAAATAAAGGAAGAGCGGCTCGCCTGGAACCGGTTTTGCTAGCGGCGGGAGTGTGCGAAGGTGCTGCTTTAGTGCTTGGAACGCCTCTTCACATTTGGCGGTCCATTCGAATTTTTTGTTGGCCCTCAAGACTTCAAAAAACGACATTGATCGGTCGCTGGCTTTGGACAAGAAGCGATTCATTGCAGCTAGTCGGCCATTCAACACTTGCACCTCCCGATGGTTGATCGGAGACTGCATCTCCTCGATTTCCCTCAGCTTCTCAGGATTCACTTCAATTCCTCTTTGGCTTACCATGAAGCCCAAAAATTTCCCTGAGTGGACTCCGAAGGCGCATTTCGTCGGGTTCAGACGAACTTGATGGAGCCTCATCCGCTCAAATGCCATGGTAAGGTTGTGCACGTGATCCTCGGCTTGTCGGGACTTCACCAGCATATCATCCACGTAGGCTTCCATGGTTTCTCCCAGCATATCTCCAAACAGCTTATTCACCATCCGCTGGTAGGTTGCCCCGGCATTGATCAACCCGAAAGGCATGACATCGTAGTGATAGATGTCGCTGTCTGCATAGAACGCTGTGTGGGGGGCGTCTTCTTTGGCCATCTTGATCTGGTTGTAGCCTGAATACGCATCCATGAAACTTAACAGCTCATGTCCCGATGTGGCATCCACCAGCTGGTCAATCCTCGGGAGTGGATAGCAATCCTTTGAACAAGCCTTGTTCAAGTCGCGGAAGTCCACGCACATTCGCCACTTCCCGTTAGTCTTCTTTACCAGCACTGGGTTGGCAACCCAAGTCTGGAATCGGAGCTCCTTAATGAAACCAGCATCGAGCAACCTGCCCACCTCCTGCTGGATCGCGATCTTCTTATCCGTGCCCATCGGACGTCTTTTCTGTGTGATAGGCTTGATCGCGGGATCTATCTTCAGCTCGTGCACGATCACGTCGGGGCTGATTCCTGGCATATCGCTGGGGGACCAGGCAAACAGCTCTTTGAACTCTTTCAGCAATTCCACCAATTTTTGGGCTGTCTCTTCAGTTAGAGCAGACCCGATTTTCACCTTCCTCTGGGGTCCGTCGATCTCGACTTCTTTCAGATCTTCTACGGGGGCAGGACGCCCAAACTCTTCTCTGGGATCTGTGTCTGTCTGGAGGACAGTCATGGCCTCTCGCCTCCTCCTCCGGGTGGCATTAACATAGCATTTTCGGGAAGCCACCTGATCGCCCTTGACCTCTCTGACCCCGTGGTCAGTCGGGAACTTCATCTTCTGGTGCACAGTCGAGGCAACCGCCATCAGGGGATTGATGGTGGTTCTCCCGATAATTGCATTGTAGGTCCCTGCGGAATCAACCACGACAAACTCCACGTTCCTCCTTTCTGATTTCCACCCGCTACCAAACTCCACTGGTAAGGTGATCACTCCTAGCGGGTAGGAGGTTGAGCCAGAGAACCCGACCATCGGGAAGTTTGCCTCCTTTAGATCTTTCTTTGTCTTCCCCATAGCTTCCAGCGCGTCCATGAATAGAATGTCGGAGGAGCTCCCTCCGTCAATTAGAATTCTCTTCATGTCGAACCCGTCTACGTCCAAAGTTACTACTAAGGCATCGTCGTGCGGGGTCTCCACGCCTATGAGGTCTTCCGACGAGAAGGAGATTACCATCTCTTCTTTCAAGGTCCAAGATCGAGACCTCTTACCCAGCACCACCGCCGTAGGGATCCTAGAGGCGTAAACCTCTCGAGCGGATGAGGTATCACCTCCAGCAGCAAATCCTCCATGAATCACGTTGATGACTCGTCTTTCTTTGCAAACACCGGATGACTCTGGATCAGTTCTCTTCTTCTTCGGGGACCGATCGCGGGATCGGGAACGGGACCGCGATCGGGACCGAGAGCGGGACCTGCATCGTTTGTCCCCAACGAACTCCTTGAGCTTTCCCTTCTGGATTAGCTTTTCAATCTCCTTCTTCAGCTCCCGACAGTGATTGGTGTCGTGGCCATTTGCGCGGTGAAACCGACAATAGCGATCTGTGCGGGACCCTAGGAATTCTCCATCTTTCTTCGGGGGGTACCTGGAGATACCTTGTCGTTCCATGACTGTCAGCACTTCCGCCATGGAACAGTTGAGAGGAATGTCAAAATCCTCCCGCTTGTCTTTTCTTGAAGAACGTCTGTCGTCCTTCCGATCCGGACGTCCTCGATTCTTACCACTGTCGGGTTTACCTTTTGACTTACGATCGTCGAAGGGTTTACTTGACTGTTTCCCTTTGTTCGACTTTGGGGGCTCCAGTTCTCCCGCGGCTATTTTTGACTCCTGGACATCGATCTGCCGCTTCACCCTCTTCTGCAAAGCCTCCATATTCCACACAGCCTTCTCAGCCACGCTGTGCATCAAGTTGGAGCCATAGGGGGCTGTCAGGTTCCGAATAAAGGTGCGGATGGTCTCGCCCTCCGAGATTTCCTCGTCTATCTCTGCTACGCTGGCGGTGTACCGCTGGTAATAGTGTGCCAGCGACTCGTCGGGCCTCTGCACCACCTGGGTTAGGGACCTCACGCTCTTCAACAAACGTCTGCGGCCCTGGTATTGTCGAATGAAGCGGTCGTGCATATCCGCCCAACAGGTAATGCAGCCTGGGGGCAGGCTAAAGAACCAGGTCAGGGCTCTTTCTCCAAGGGTGTTTGGGAACAGTGTACACACTATATCTTCATTCGGGGCTCTACCCAGACACGCCATAAGATGCTTCTGGACATGACGGACTGGATCTCCTTCGCCATCATATTCCTTAATCTCGGGGATACCCAGCCCAGGCGGGGCGAGGGTGTCTATTAGTCGGGGAACGAAGGGATGAGTGGATCGATCCCTCAGCTCCGACACCAGCGGCTTCTGTTCTCCCATACAGATGTTCACGATCTTTACCACCTGGTCGGGAGTGATGGGACCATTCAGGGGAATGGTCCTGTGTTGTACTGGTCCTGGCCCGTCAACCACGAACCTTTCCGGCTGACTAGTTGTCCTGCCTCTGTCTTGGCCTTAGGGCGGGGCTTCCTGCGCGTTCCGGCCCTCTGTTGGTAGGGTTGCTTCCTCCAGCGGGGGCATCTCCTCCTGCCTCCTCGCAGCCTCTCTTCGGTCCAAGAGAGCCTCTACAGCCGCCAGAAACATGGGCATGGCCTCTGCCACGGCCCTCGTCAAATCTGCAGCCGGGGGAGCCTCCTGCCCCCTGTTATTCTGGTGTTGAGGGGCAACATCTTCGGGATGCGATCCATTGTGCCCCCCTGTCTGGGAGAGCTCAGCCGGGGGATGGTTCTGGTTTTCCCCTTGTTCTGGTACTGAATTCAGGTTCGTTGCAGCGGGGTGACGGGAACCACCGGATTGTCCTCTTCTGTTCCTCCCACCCGCCATCGATCGAGTAGAAGGCATATCAGCTTTTTGTTTGTTTCCCACAGACGGCGCCAATGTTGGATCACGGTGGAACTCCGGTACGGATCTTGACGGCAATCCTAGCTCCTTTGCTCCACGCAATCCTGCAAGAGGGGATAGACCGGGCGGTGACCCAGAATCCCTCTCCGATGCTTAAATGAGTACTTCGTCTGACTGGCAAGTAACAGATATCAAAGTGTATTCAACTCAACGTAAGTGATCTGAGGTGACCTCCTGCCCTTTTATAAGCAAAGAGATGCCTCAGGTACCTGGCGAACCGTTAGGGGTGGTTAGCCCGTATCCCGCATATCTCGTACGTGATCTCGCGTATCTTAGCCATGCCCCGCGTATCTCGGCCACGCCCCGTGTATCTTAACCACGTTCCGCGTATCTCGGCCACGCCCCGCATATCTTGGCTTTATCCTCTGATAACGAGTCCCGACTCCCGTCGGGGACTCCAGAGTTATCTCGTTGTGTCACCGCTCGGGGCCCCTCGTCATCGTGACAGGGCCAATCATTCTTAGGGATTCATCATCGGAGCCTACTTAAAGGCTTCTCATCGGGAGCTTCCAGCTCCACTGTCGGGACCGACTCTGTCGGGACCTTGCTTCGTCGGGACTCCCTTCATCGGGACCCTTCTCCTAAGTCAATCTTGACCTTCACTTTGGGCCTGGTGGGCCTGTTTGCCGTTTCCTCCCCGTTAAAGGGCCTGACGGCTGTAATCGAACCCATCACTAAGCTAAATTCTTACATATATTCGTTTTCTAAATTATATTATTTGGTAAATATATCACATCATAATGGACTGGAATTTGTAAGTCAACATGTAACTAACTCTTGTCATTTTTTATAAAGACAAAAATACTATTAGGTTTTTTTTTGCTGAAAAAAATACTGTTTTTTTTCCCGGAAATACAATTATTTTAGTTTAAATCAAGCAAAACTTAGTATAAATAATATTTATGAATTCCGTAAATCTCAAAAGTAAATACTTTTTTTTTGGTAATCTCAAAAGTAAATACAATAAAGGACCAAGAAAGAAAAGCCATAAAAAACAATTTATTTGCATAAATAAACAAGTTGGTGACGTTCTCTTACGCGCGCCGAAAGAGTAAGTGGGCGATGCTTTCCCTCATTCATTAGCCGTTAGGAGGACTAGGCCCTTCATAGTTAACACCGTTAATAGAAATATCGCCGAGAAATAAAAATATTCTTATTTATTAACCTATTAGATAATTGACCCGCGCTTTGCGCGGAGTATAAAATTTATTTGATATATTAGTTTATAAATTTAAGTTAATAAAAAGTGAAAAATATTAAAAGTCAATATATTAAAAAATTAATTAATATTATACTTTGTATATATTAGATTGACTTGATTATTAAGATTAACTTATTGAGTAAATGAATATGTTTTTTATATTTAATGATATTTAAAATAATTTTTAAGTTTTATAACTTGAATTATTTATCATATATCCATTACTTAGAGCATCCACAATGGTTTTACATAAATTGTATTCTTTAAAGTTGTCACGTAGACATTTATGTACACTTTAAGTAATATGTAAATTTAAGACACACGTAAAAAATATTTTCTCTGCAATCGTATTACTTAAACATATTCCTTAAATATATTATTAAATTTTCCAACAACCACTAATAAGATATTAACATTAATTATAAAATGAATTAATTTATGATAAACAATTGGTTACGTAATACATAGTGCAGTACTTAGATTTAAGGAATGCTTTATGTAAAAACATAAATTTACGTGTGGGTCCCATCTTTAAGGAATGCTATGTAAAACTGTAGATAGTTTTTGTTGTTTTACTTAAATAAACATGTAGGACCCACGTTTACGTAATCTTTACGTAATACCACTGTGGATGCTCTTAAACTTAAGGAATGTTTTATGTAAAAATATAAATTTACGTGTGGGTCCCATCTTTAAGGAATGCTACGTAAAACCACTGTAGATAGTTTTTGTTGTTTTACTTAAATAAATATGTAGGATCCACATTTACGTAATCTTTACGTAAACCACTGTATGCTCTAATAAAGCAATGATGTTTTTAAAGCATTGTAGCCGCCAAACCGATAACTAATATATATGGAGTTTTTTTTTTTTTTCTATAGTAATACTTACTATTATTTATATTATAACATGATATTCTTTCCAACTATATTGTATTCATTCAGCGTGCTTTCAAATATTTTCCGATAAAATCTACAAACGAAATTATAAAATAATAAAGGTGGGTGAGGGCACTTGAGTTTTTGTATTTGTGACGTGGGAGATGTAGGAGCACACCTGTATGTCAGCCGCAGTTTTAGAATCCGCCACTATATTATTATGTCTGGTCTCTGGTCTGGTCTGGGTTGAAATTGGTTAATTAAAATAATTTATACATACATACATACAGAGACCCACTAAAATAAGAAGAAGATATAGTTGTGTTGAGGACTTATAAGTTAGAAACAAACACTGAGTGAGTCAAAGAAAGCAGTCAGTCCCATCCCAACTCAACTAGAAGAGAACACCGGGCGCCATGAATGAATTCATCCCTGAATTCCCGATTTCACCGGGCGTCATGAATGTGCTGGTGGATGAAATTAAAGGGATTTGGAGAAAGGAGATGAGAATGGGGCTGGGCTGGGCTGGGCTGGGCTGTAAATGATTCAAGGCTTCATATATATATAAGCTGCATGTGTTCAATATAAGGATTCTTGGCAAATGATTCACAAGGGGTGTAGTGTAATTAACATGTAAACCCTATAACACTTTACTTACTAATTAATTTAACTTTCAAGCATCTTTTACTGTCTTGTCCTTCATACCCACCACCATTCTAGATACCATGCTTGAATGTTTGTCCAAGAATTTCCCCAATTTTGCACACACTGCTTTCATCTCTACTTTCATGTCTTCCGCAAGTTTAACTAAATCCTCCTGTTCATGTAATTAATTGTCATCATCCACACCGAAAATTCAAGACAGTGATAATAATATGATATATTACCAAACCCATACATTGTCCTAATTCAAGCTAATTACAAAAATTCCTGAAATTTTTTTGTGAGAAAGTCTAGCGTTTTAATAAAATTAATTGGTTGTTTATTCACCAAAGTCCTAAGTTTTCTGAGAAACGTAATAATAAGCAACAAGAAAAACGAGATTTTTAGGGTAAATATGTTACTTTTTCATGAAGTTTCTCAGTAGTTCTTGAGCACATAAAAATCTCGACGTTCTTACCTCATCGGATTCAACACATCCAAGATGCAATCCATACCCGCATTCTGCACAATGGTAAATACGATGATGCTTTGGAGTAATTTTTTTCCTACAGCTCCCACAATTATCCAAGCCATCTTTGACATCAAAATCCTTCAACAAGAGTGTATGTGGATGAATCTTGTGCTTGACACTGCTTTGCAGCGTTAGACAACTCGAATGGACGTTGAAATTGCACTTGACGCAACGATAGAAGTAATCCACGCAGTTTTTGCTGCATGCTTTGCATGGGAAGGGCTTGATGTTCTTAAGATTCACCTCATCAAACAAGGCAAGGGCATGTTCGTGTTTTTCGTCTTTCACAGAAGCATTTCTTGTGACGCAAGCAATGTCCAAATCAAACTTACATGTCGGGCAGTGAAAGAAGAAGTTGTCTCCGATTGAGTTTCTACATCCGTCGCAAATCAAAGATCCTGGGAGATCATAATCAAGGCCGGATTTTAAGTAAATCATTACACTTCATACTTTATAAAATTATGAATTAAGAACCTAATCACAGTCTCAAGTTTGCATCATATTGTTTTTGAGTGTTTCATGTTTAAATTGTTGCTAATGTGTACTACGTTTTGTTTTTGTTGGTTTTTTTGTTGTTAAATTTGACGGATCTTAGTACAGTTTTGCTTCTCTTTATGGAAGTTAACAGAACAAAAGGGCAATTTTGCTTCCCTTTAACGAAGAGAAAAAAGCAAAATGATACCTAATGTTTCTATTTATCTTATATCAATGAATGTGTACATATAATGAAATTATAGAATTTATGCAAAATTGAGGTTTAGTTTAATTTAGTTGGCATAAATATACATGAATTGAAGAAAGCTCATACCGAATTCATCAAATTTATCATAAAAAACGGCACAAAAACAAAATATGGGACACTTATTAACAACAGTTTAAACATGAAACACCTAAAAAGCAACATGATGTAAATTTATGACTGTAATTAGGTTTTTAACCCTAAATTATTTATCTTTATTTAAATTTAACTTAATAATTATAACCTAAATTTACCTGGCTTTTTATTTGCCAAAAAAATTACCTGGCTTGTGATAAGGACTTCTTGTGAGTAGTAGAAGAGGGTGTGATTGGTGAAACGGATGTTGAATCCGTTGTTGCAGCCGCGCACACGATTTATGCAGAAAAAACAACGGACATTCGGAACAACAGTATGTCGGACCAGACACGGGCTCAGCACAACCTCGGCAGCAGCCACTCCAACCGTGTCCTATGAATCGAAGGACCAAGTTATGTGGGTGGCTGAAATGCTGTAACTTTCTTGTCTTTTGCTGTAATTTCAGACATTTGGATTGAACAGTCTGCGAAAAACAGTTGACGTCGATGTTGTATTGACACTCATCGCATTGGTAAACAAACCCAAGATGGGATTTTTCACAGAGGCTGCATTTAGAGTTGTGTGATGATGGATTAGGGTTTAGCTTCAGAGGGTGCTGGGGATGAAGATGGTGTAGGGTTTCTTGTGGCAGCATGGTGCAGCTTTTGTGAAGGAGGAATCCGCAGTCGTCGGAGCAGATGAATCCGAGCTTGTTGACTGTTCGAGAACACGCGTTGCAGATTTCTCCAATGTTCTCCATTCTGTCAATGATTAATGGATGTTCGTGGCTGAAATGTTGTATTGTCATCTCCATCGATCCTTCAACTCGTCGAGTTTGGTTTGGTTTGGTTTTCTAGTTTGTGTTTTCGATTAATGTTGCTTCAATCAATTTTGTGACTTCACATTTCTGCAATTTAAGGTATTTCATTTTTCGATATACGAATCTCAGTTTACTATCTTTGGTAAAGGCATTTCCTCTCTGCACTAAGCAGAATAAACTCTTGGATGCTTCTTTTCTTGCAAGTAAAGAAAATAATGTGCTTTAACTTTTCTTGACCTGGAAGGTACCTTTTAAACCGAGATAACTGGTTCCAATATACTCACTAACCCCCAATTTACAAAACCCAAGTGGCAGAGTTGACCCAACACATCACAACAAGAAGTACAACACAAAAGCCTCCCTCTATCACAAGACCACACAACAAAACTCAACACAATGATCTCTGCTTTGGCTAGCTATAAAGTCGGTCACATAATGGTGCAACGGCTCTTTTCTTCTACGGGCTGTGCTACTTGCTGGTTCCGGTTTGCCTCAGACGGGTTGTAAGAGAACCCGGAGGTATCCAGACCGTACTGGTTAATATGAGAGGAAAAAGTATTAGAAACACTATTGGGAGGTATCTTGTGACACAAGCTAGTAAAAAAAAAAGGAAACTTGAGAACAACTTCTTATCCACCCATCAAGCCACCAGTTGCATATTCCATAAGTTTCTTAACACAATGTGGTGACCAATAGTTGATCAAACAAGAACTGCATATTTTTACGTCAGATAATCAATAAGAAATTGTATAGATTATGCACCTAATCATTTTTTTAGGACACTTCATTTTTATAATTTTTTTATATTTAAAAGGGTTAATAGGTCTTTTGGTCCAACCTGTTTGACAACTTTTGGGTTTTGGTCATATATCTTTTTTTTGCCTAATTTTGGTACCATAAAACATTTGGTTTTTGGTCAATCCGTTAGTTGACCGTCAGTTTGACCGTTAAATAGTCATGTGACTTGCACATGCCTAGTCCCAAAATTTTATTTTATTCAACTTAGTCCTCAAAATTATTGTCCTAACTTTTTATTTTTACAATATAGTCCCTAAACATTATCAACCGCACCCTAAGAGTAAATTGACCTAGCCATGGTCTGACCCATGGCTAGGTCGGACCATGGCTAGGGTCGCCGGACCTGGGTGACCCTAACCATGGTACGACCTAGCCATGGGTTGGGCCATGGTTAGGTCAATTTAGCATTTGGGTACAATTGACCAAATTGGACCATTGGGCAAAATTGACCTAGCCATGGTCCGACCCATGGCTACGTCGGACCATAGCTATGGTCGCCGGACTTGGGCGACCGTACCCATGGTTCGACCTAGCCATGGGCCGGACCATGACTAGGTCAATTTAGTCCTAGGGTGCGGTTGATAATGTTTAGGGGCTAAATTGCAAAAATAAAAAGTTAGGACAATAATTTTGAGGACTAAACTGAATAAAATAAAATTTTGGGACTAAGCATGTGCAAGTCACATGACTATTTAACGGTCAAACTTACGGTCAACTAACGGATTGACCAAAAACCAAAAGTTTTTAAACATATGGTACCAAAACTAGGCAAAACAAAAGATATATGACCAAAACCCAAAAGTTGTCAAACATGTTGGACCAAAAGACCTATTAACCCTATTTAAAATATGGGTAAATTAGAAACTGGACTTTGGGAATTTGAACAATGGGGCTGTTTTTTTTACAAATCTGCTAGCTCCGTCTAATTTGCGAAGGAAACTTGCCCCTGCTCACCACGTTCCATTAGATTTAGCTAAAAAGTTGCAGAATTTCCCCAAAGTGGAGATAAATATTTGCATAAACAATAAGACAACAAATTCAGGCAACAAACAACATGCAAATTTTTGGCGTTCACAATTTTTTATTAAAAGAAATGAACTAGCAAACCGAAACCCCTCAAAGTTCAACTAGCAAGTTGCTAATTAACCCTTTTAAACATTGAATGAGGTGTCAGAATATAATCCATTGATTAGAGCGAGAATCAAATCATAGCCACGAAACAGACCAAGTCCACTTAGCATAAAATGAAGAGGATTCAAATACATCAATTTTACTACCAAAAAAATCTTCGATTTACATACACATAATAAGTTCTTTCTTTAGAGAGAGTAAGAGAAGTTACCTTTTCCCTCATGCGTGCACTCCAAGCATCGTTTCTTGTTGGTTGCCTCTGATCCGGCACTGCAGTGACTGCACCACTTGCAGTGGAGGCTAGCAGCGGTTGCCTAACTTGTCTAGGGGAAATGAATTCCTCATCACTGTCATACTCTGGAGGTTTATTTGTTGTCCTTACTATAAGGGCTAGAAAAATAACAGTGCCTGCAATGTCAAAAGCAGAGTGAGAACCAAAAACTACATATGCCCCTAACAGTTGAAAGCCAAGGCAACAGGTTACTTTACTTACCAGTCAAGGCAATTTTTTACGGTACTATTGTCGAGGAAAAAAAAGATATAATACTTGGCTTACCTCAAAAACAACTATTCCAAGAGCAACCCATTTGACGATCATCCAATTCTCTTTTAGAAAATAATGAATCATTGTGAAGTCTCCAGTACTATCGGTTGGCAGATCCTGGAAATATTTAGGACAAAAATCAATGAGTAGATCCAAATTACATTGTCCATTTCAAATTTATTGAGAAAACTGTACTTATCCAGTGACCTTGTTAAAGAAACTTAACTTTGATATGATGAGCTACAAAATTGAGCTAAACAACTTGAAATAAAACTTACATCTTCTCAGCTTTCGTCAAAGTAAATAAAAGCTGCACAACCGAATTCCACCAATATCAACAAGATGACCAAGAACGAATACTGTGTTTTCGACTTAAGGAAAAAAAAAAACTCAATAATATCTCAGTTTCAGATAATATTATAGAACAGAAAAGTGTCCGCTTTATGTAAAACAAGTTTGGTAGCAATAAGTTGAGACTTCTTAATAGGAAGGATACACAGCTCAGGCAGCAATCGTTCCGTGTCAGACCTCCAATACAACCAAAACAGGATATGACGAACAGGACTCCTCCAACACCAACGAACAAGTATATAAACCTCCAACAAGATAAGAACATGACATTTAGGGAAAAAGTTCAGGTCCTTTTACTTTCGTGATGGAATGATATGCTAGAAAATCCGTAGTAATAACCCATCGAAAAAATTGATTTGAGTCATACTATCAAAAGTTTCTTGAAACAAGTATCATACTTTTTACTAAGTTTATCTCAAAGTTCCAATTTTCCAGTAAATATGGAAATAAGTCTGTCATCTTAAGGAGTTTTTCACCAAAGTAGGTCCATTTGAACAACAAAAAACAAATATAAGCCACACGTAAAATCAATTACAAAAATAGGTATGACTGAGAACCAGATTCTCGGTAGAAATAACCGAGAATCTGATTCTAAAAAAAAAAAAAAATACTTGTCAGTGATAAAGCAAAGGTTTTGAAGCAAATGGAAGTACGAGTACCAAACTTTGGGCAGGTCATCGAAAATACTTGCTGACAGAGAGATTGCCACAAGCATCGGACGGCCGAGCTGTATCAAATCCCCATCGCCCGAGGTGGGCGAGATAGAGGTGTCATCACTAGTTTCTTTTTTGTACTCAACAAACAAGTATATCCCATATCCCACCAAAGCCAACCCCATAACTGTCAACAAGAAGTTCAACAGTTTCAGGATACATTCCAAGAATCATTTGCATGCCATTGTCCACAATCCTTCTTCCTTTTAACAAGTTTAATTAGCCCTAATATTTCATCAACCCCCAGATTGTTCCTGATAAGATAAAAGAGCTCCATCAATCCCACCATTGAAAATTAAGAAAGCTCAATTTGAAGGAACCTTCAACTATTAGTAGCACTTGATTTTGCTTTCATTGAGATTGAAAATCACGAAATTGAGTTATTTTATTTTCTTATATTCAATTTAATGTATAAAAACAAGAACCAAATCAATCTTCCATCCCATGACATGCATGCAGATTGAAGAAAGCTCGAATTTGCAAACGTTATCTCAAATTCAGCTCTGGGTTTTTAATCAAACATGAAAGACAAAAAAATACACAAAAAAACCTAAATTTCAGCAAAATAATAGCAGTAGACAATCAAGAAACGCAATAGCTCAAAGCAAAGTCAGGCATTGGGATCGGGGTAAAAAAAGAAAATAACTTACCGGAAGAGAGAAGAATAAACAAACTATATAATTCAGAGTTTTTAGCTTCTTCGTCGAAATCTAGAAATGGGGAGGGAAAAGTGAGAGGCGGGAACCGTGCAAAGGTAAAGAGAGAAGGAACAAACACCTTTTCAATTTTCGTTATTTTACTTCTCCAGAATTTGGTTTCTTGGTTTCATTTGGAGCGGCCTTTTTCCATGTGAAATTACGCATATCCAAACAAGAGAGACGATCGAAACGATGTGTTTCGTGCTCACGTTAGGGATGATAATTCGTGTGCTTGTGAATGATATCGTGTATGTTAATAATTGTGATGTATTATATTTACTAAACAAACATGCAGTAAGCTTATCGATTGGCGACTAGCTGACATCGTATCTACTATTAAAGGCCTTGTGGAAGAACTACCCTAAATCTTATGGAATTTTGTTAGAAGAAACACTAACCGTTATGCCAATTGGATAATGGTGCAATCCAGAAATAAGATGTATCTTGTAAAATTGGATGATTGTACCCCATGTTACTCGATTCTAGTTCAGACTGATACCGTTTTGAGTTCTAATAAGATTGGTTGGACCATCTGTTAAGCGTGTTGCGATCTACAGAAACAAACTAAATTGAACTTCGCTCGAGACGTGAGCTTGCATTACTATATGATTATATATCTCGAGTCCTACTCCTACTACTATATAGAAAGGGTCATTTCGTGATTTCGTTCATTCACAACTCACCCTCTTCTGTTGCTTCTGCACTTTTTTGTATTGAGACCGATCTAATATAACAATTTCTCACCGCCACGGCACTTGTTAGAATCGGCTGGGACCTCGACCAAGCCCTCCTACTCTTCTTCATCAACAACGACACATTACAGGAGTTCCCTTCTCACTGAACCAACAACCACGACGAACTCCACACTTTTCTACACATCAGACGCTCCCTACAATGACGATAATTTGACACCAACACAAAGGAGCGACTAAATTACTAGCGCAACTTTTCCATGCAGTCATTTTGTAGATACTTGTACACACCACAAAAATTACATGTTAATTGTGTTTGTTATGTCATATATATGTCTATATAAACAAAAAATTTCCTTATATGTTCGTGTCATGTTATATACGAAATTGTCAGTGAATGGAAGAATGCTGGACTGGACTCTAGGTGGCTTTCGGCAAAAAAAAAAAAAAAACTCTAGGTGGCTGAGAAAAAAGAATGGATTGCTCAACATACAAAGTAATTCATGGATGATAAAATACAGAAGGGTTGATAGGCGGGCTTGGCAAAAATGAATTTTTCAGGTTGAAGCCTGAGCTAGAGCCCGAACCTGAAGTCTAAATAATTAAAAAGCAAGTTCAAGCTTAGTATATATCTTGGGGCGGTTTCATGAGGTTTTCGGTTTCTCGGTTTTTTTGCGTCAATCCTAGTTTTAACAATGATCATGCGAGAGACCAATCACAACTAATGTTCCAAATCCATGAAGTTGAAGTGCCCTTATATACTGATGAATGATGAATTATTTTATAGCCAAATCAAGTGTTCTTATGATTCCATATCCAACAATGCACAAAAGCCAAAACTTGAAACCTATATATATATGGATTTCACACCATAATAATAAGACTAAAGATTTGAATATGCACATAGCGATCACTTAACCAAAAAAATGCCGACTTCCAACTTATATATGGTCAATGATTGACATACAACACACAAACTATATATATGTTTGTTAAAAGTATACCTCAATAACAATGGTAGGATTTTTATAATTTCTTCCCTCTATAATAGAATGTGATTTTAGCTTGAGCAGAAGCTCGAGGAAGCTCCAACAATTTGTCGAACATGTCAATTGCTTCTGCCTTCTTTTGTCCATGGAATGTCACCATCATTTTTTCAAGAACTGGGGAATTGTAGAGTAAGAATTTTGCAAATTTTATCTCAGGAGGCACACAAATGATATGCATCTCTATTGCTTTCAACTTCGTAAAGCCAACACATCTGAGAGAATATTTCAGCCAAAATTCACGGTCAACTTCGTTCAGCTTGATAGGAAAAGATTCTGCAACTGGATACTCATACTGCAGAAAAAAAAAATCAACTTAAAAGAATAAAAAAAATGACGAGTGACACAATGTAAGTAAAACTTACATATATAACAAACTTTTCGAGGTTAGGAGCATTTAATAACAACTCTAGAATCCCTAAACCTTGCTCCGCATCTTGAAGATCAGACATAAGCTCCATGAACTTCAAATGATTGAAAGTAGTTGAAGATGTACCAGGGTCATAGCCTATCTTAAAATACTTGAAACACAAACAGAAATTGCATCTTAAGTTAGAGCCAAACCGGAAAGACGTGCTACACCAAAGGCAACTAAGATAGTGCAATAGTGATAGATTGATTGACAACCTTAGTGGCAAAAAGTCTCACTGTAAGCTTCTCAAGATTAGGTGCACCAGCAAAAACATCGATCAGACTACGGTCACTTTGATTACTTGGAACAACTCTTGGATCCAATCGAAGTTCCATCTCAACTAATGCATGTAAATTTTCGAGGTAAATATCTTTGAATTGTCCGTTCAGTTTCAAGTACTTGATTTTTGGAGCAGAGATTCTAATCGCAAGATCCGGAGGGCATAATAATGACAAGCTAAGACCCAAAAGCGACGGGCTTCTAGAAATAAGCCTTTCAATGTTATTGTCCACCTCCGTCATTGTAAGGTGAAGTATTTCCAAACTAAAAAACTCCTCAAAAGTGGGAGGTATGTCCAGCTTACAATAGGACAATGTCAAACTCTTCAGTTTCTTACATTCGAATAGATATAAGGGAAATGTACTTTTCATACCACATGTTTGGCCGGATGTGGCTTTTAATACCGGATGTTTGGTTTTGTATACTTTTGGTACCAAACGTTTGAAAAAAATGTGATTTTTGGTACATCCTTTAGTTGGCCGTTAGTTTTTTCCGTTAAGTGACATGTGCAAGTCACATGACCGACCCTAAACTTTCGATTTTGTTCAATTTAGTCCCTCAAATATATTCATAACTTTTAATTTTTTTAATTTAGTCTCAAAACTTCAAAATCAATTCCAATTGAATCATCGAACCCAATTGACCTAGCCAGACCTAGCCTAGGGCTAGGTCCGAACCTGGGTCGGGGTCGCCGGGCCCAGCCGACCCTGACCCAGGTTCGGACCTAGCCATAGGCTAGGTCCGGCTAGGTCAATTGGGACCTAGCCCAAATTCGACCCAAATTGGGCTAGGTCCGACCTTGGGTAGGTTTGGCTGGGTCCAGCGACCCCGAACCAAGGTCGGACCTAGCCTAGGGCTAGGTCAATTGGGTTCAATGGTTAAATTGGAATTGATTTTGAATTTTTGGGACTAAATTAAACAAATTAAAAGTTAGGAATATATTTGAGGGACTAAATTGAATAAAATCGAAAGTTTAGGGTCGGTCACGTGACTTGCACATGTCATTTAACGGAAAAAACTAACGGCCAACTAACGGATATACCAAAAACCACATTTTTTCAAACGTTTGGTACCAAAAGTATACAAAACCACACATCCGGTACTAAAAGCCACATTCGGCCAAATATGTGGTATGAAAAGAACCTTTAACCCTAGATATAAAGGAAATCTGCAGCCTTTTAATCCCCTACAACGAAGCTCCAATTCCTCAATACCATGACTAGATAGAAAGTAAATCTAGGGGTCGATTTCAGCACCTAACTGTAACATACTAAACACGCTAAACTTACGGATCGGTCCTCGATGAAGGAGTAAGCATCGATTGACAATCCGACCAAATCCATCCGCAGTCGAGCACAATCCGTACTCAAAGTTGAGGTCAGGCATTGAGTTCCATCTGTACCTCCAAGTACGAGACAATATACTTGTTCTTGCAGCATCACGAATTGGTAATTGTGCAAGGATTCTCTGAACAATACCTGGAGGCAGGTCGCCGATCCGATCGCTGGCAGAAGTGTTTGCCATTAAATGATGAGGAACAGTACTGCAATTGCTTTCAGATTAACAAATTGCATTTGATTTAATCGTCATTCTAAACCCTAATCATTCAAAAGATACATACCTGAGTAAATTTTCTTCAATTTTCATTGGAACGTCGCTAATATCTGCCTCTCTTCCTCCGATAACAAAATTCAGTCCGTCTGATACGAGAAATTCTTCCCTAACTCGGTCCTACCAGCTGTCATCCAGCTGGTGGACCATCAACCAATCATATAAAGACAAGTGGAAAATGTACAGTCACTGCCACATGTCATTGTTTGATTGGTTGATGGTCCACCAGCTGGATGACAGCTGGTAGGACCGAGCTAGACAAGAATTTCTCGTCTGATACAATCGTAGTTTTGTTGCCCGCCGCCTACTATCTGTAATAGAGAGAGATGTGACTTACCGGGGGTGATAGTGGGTAGTAAAACAGAGGGGATGATTAGCAAAATGGGAAGGAAATATTAATACTCCAAAATAGTCTTCCTACTACGTAAAAGGAAAAATTTGATCCCTGTATCAAAGATTTTTCTTTTTCTGAATGCAAAATCTCTCCACTACGCTCTATTATATGTTATCATGCACCATGAGTGACAACAGGGCCGGCCCTAGGTAAATCGAGGCCTAAAGCCGCATTTCGATTTGGGGCCTAATATTTTGTTATTTTGCTAAATATAAAAAATAAATAAATTGACTACTAGTATATTTTTATTTAAAATATATTCTTCAAACTTTTATAGAAACAAAATCACTAATGAAATTTTTATATTCATTTTTTTTTAAATTACGTTTTTAATTGATAATATAAATAATCAATTTGCAAAGTCGAAAGAATTATAAGTTTAAAGATCATATAATATTTTCAATGGAGTGAGCCAGTAACTTATAAGAAGAATAATTAAAAGAGAATAAGAAATTAAAATGTATAAATGCTATCTAGTTATAAGATTTTAAGCTATTTTAAATTAATACTATTTTAAATTAATACTATCCCTAGTTAATTAGAAGGGTTTAATGTTTAATTATTTAGGTGTTTGATAAACTGTTTCCAATAATTTATTATATTAGCATAGAAAATATAACCATTTCAATATAGAATTTGAAAATGACAAAAATGTCATAGCCAACATTAATGATTATTAACTTATGAGTAATCTTTAGTTTATTTTTTCATTACAACCTTAAATGCTATAGAGAAATGCTATAGAGGTCCATTATTTTTATTTTTTTTTGTCATCATTAGTCCCACTATTGAAATAACTATGAATCTGAGGTCAACATTAATCATTTTAATTTATTGGGTAATCGTTATTTTATTAGTTCATTAGAACCTTGATTTTTTTTTTTTATGATCTAGGTCCACTATTGAAATACCTATGAATATGAGGCCCTCAATTAGTGGAGGCCTAAAGCCCTAGCTTTAGTTGCCTTACCCTTGGGCCGCCCTGTGTGACAAACACCTCGTTCTCTTTATTATTATAATGAACTTAATTATAAAATACGTACACTTTTAAAAGTATTATTTTTTTTTACATATATACGTAAATTTTTTATCTTTATCATTACTAAGAGAAATGATTGCGGATAAACGATAGTTCGATATTGGTGCCCCATTCAATTAACCAATATATGACACATGTTTATATATTAGTTACTTCATTCCAGGTGTCACATATTGGTTGACTGAGGAGCACCAACACCAAGCAACACTCGGTTCCAAATAATAATTTTTCGCATCAGTAATGTCAATTTTTTTTAGTATCATATTAAGCCTCGTTTCAATCATCCAAACCGAATTAGGTACATGGCGAAGAACACAAAGATACGATCCTGCAAAAATATTATATTTTCGAAATAGACCACCGTAATTTGTCGTTGATTACATGTTCTTCAATGAATGTTTCATTTCAGCAGCAGCAAAAGTGATCTCTGCTATCTAACCGTTACAACTACATAAATAAACAGGAAAAAAACGAATATTTTTCCATCAAAACTTCACCGAACACGAAATCTGCAGTTGCCAAGATCAATCATCGGATTTGTTTGTTCGATGGCGAAGTTGTGGTGTAGATCTATCTATCTATCTATCTGACCAGGAAACAAGAAGATGTTTATGAGGTTTCTTCAGATGTGGTGTTTACATATGAACCAACCCAGTACTGCTTGACACCGACCAAGATCTTCTCAGGTGCAAATGGACCATCCTCGTGGTCCATCAACTTTGTCTCCCATCTTATGGCACCTGCGATTTTCCTGACCTTGTTCATCACATCAACTTCATCACGAAGTATTATGGCGCCTTCAGGCCTTAGGATTCGGTCCATTTCCAATAAAATGTCCTCAATCTTGCACCTAGAAAGTAAAAAAAAGTTGCATTTATACATTTTCATCTGGAAGTCCGTAATGACAGATTGCATGCCGGTGATCAATGGAGTGCTTATTTATCTTGATGAAGATTATTGATGCTATCGGCATGAACACCTCTTTGAGGGTGAAGACATAATTCTTAAGGCTGTCCTTATAGCTAATGTATTATTATTTTTAAAGAACAGTTGAAAAAACAAAGTTTAGTTATTAAAAGAACACACATTTTCTGACAAGAAGACATTTTTTTGTGATTTGGCTTTCTAATAACTTTGTAGAAAATGCACGAATCAAACTTTATCATTAAACAAGTTTCTGCTTAAGCTGAAGATTGAGAAACATACTTGTTCTTGTACAAGCTAAATACGCCACTAGCGTGAATCAGATCATATGACCTCGGATATGTTGAGAATCCTTCACACCTGAAATCAATCGGAATAGCATCATCAATAAAACTAGATAAAATGTAGCTTTGAGGCTAATTACAGGTGCATCATCATTTGAAGAAGCAAAACCCTAGAGAAGATTTTTTGCAACTTACCAGTCATGATACATGCCCATCAAACCCCTCTCATAGATAACCCCCAATGTGTTCTTACCAACTGTGGGAACGACATTCATAACCCACAACTTTGGCGATTCGATAGCAGCAGCAAACCCTCCGAGCCCTGCATTCATGTCCATCACATTACGGTACCTCGCAGTGCCAAGCAACCTAACCAGCTTCTTGTAATAGTTAGCACGCTTTTGCCAAAGCTTTTTGTCTTCTTCATAAGATTCTAATGTAACTCCAGAAACCAGTCCTTTGGATATCCGAGGAGGGACTGCATTGAGTCTAACAGGAAACTTCTGTAACTCGCCTCCAGCAACTTCTTTAGAGCTCGATGCTTTGGGGAAAGGAGTAATGCATCCCTCCATTTTCTTATACCTGAAAATGCAAAAAATAACATGAAGCAACTTACCGAACATTATCAGTTAAAACAACCTTTTACTAAACTGTAGATTATCTCAACAAATTACTATTTTTATTTAAAATGGAAGTTTTTGTCGGTTTGGACATGAAGCAACTTACCAGACATTGTCAGAATTTCCAGATTCACAAATGGGGGCAGAATTCCTCGAACAAGACTTATCGTTAATCTTTTTCCTAAAAATAGCGATATCTCCATTCTCATATTTCTTCTCCCAACAGAGTAGTTCAGCTATCTCTTCAATTCTGTTCTGCTCTGCTTCAAGCTCCTTCTTTGTGCGCTTCCAAGTTTTGTAATATGTTCTCCAGTTAATTGGAGGGCCAGACAATATCCAGAACCCACCTGGTCTGAGGACTCGATCTACTTCCATCATGTACATGCCATCTGTTTAAGGAAAATTCATTAGAAATGGTACATAGACAAGATCTACTTAGGATCCTGAATAGTGCCACTTAATGAACATATGTTAATCAACTCTTATGACCAAATTCCAAAAAAAAAAAAGAGAGAGAAAAGAAAGGGTAACTTTATCACTGGACATGATTTGAGAAACTTGTTGTCCTCCAAGTTGTACAAAGATAGTTTCCATTTCAAAAGTTACTATTTTTGAATACTGGACTTCAGTTAAATTACTAATCTAGGGAAGGTGTTGTCGTCTTTGAGGGTATTTACTAAATTTCATTCCACAAGTAACTATTCGGCGAGTAACATGGTTTCTTAATAGTGAAATACATTCATATTTCATTATTATTAGAGTATATTATTTACTATTTAGTATCACTGCTTACCATTTGCTGTCCATGGAATAAGACATCTAGAGCACTGGGCCATGTCAAAAGCTCTAGATGGGAATGGAAGCTTAATGCTCCCAAGAACACCAATATAAGCAGGGACACCTCTCTCCAAAGCAAATTGTACTTGTGCTTCATGATTGTCTCTTGGTGCAAATGATATTGGCAATACATTTCGCTTCATTAGATACGCACCCCAACTTGCTACCTGCATCAAGATGTGTTCTTAAGTTATGACCAAGATCAATGAAGCCACAATGTGTTCCCATATTGTAGCATTTTCAAGACAAATAACAAACTACAGATATTCAACATACCCCACAACCAGTATCAAGAGCTGTTCGAACGGAACCATCTGCAATAGGGATCACAGATGCCAGCTCATCGATATAAGCATCTGCACCTTGAGGAAACATTGTCCCACCTCCTGGAAACTTAAACACATCTCCTTGATACTCAACCCAGTTTTGATTAGCCTTCTCCACTGTCAAGCTCTTGAAAGGCACATTAGCATAATGAACGTAATCACGACTCTTGGGCCAGGGAAACGGAGTCTTATACCCTTTAGGAGCAGGAATCAGACAATGCAGTTTCTCATTTTCTGCAGGGCAATGCCTTTCTCGGTATATCATGCTCTCTCTTGGAAACTTCATGGCCATCTCTTGTTCCTGGCATGGAGTGTAGTCCTTGAGCTTAATATCACAAGCTTTGAACTTTTTGATCTTGGGCTCGGAGGATTCGGTGATCTCGACAGCTTCGAACTTATGGTGGGGTTCGAAGTTCAAGTTTGTGTCGATGTGGCAATCGGGCTTCTTGGTTATTTCCAAGGGTATGTTGTCTCCTTTACCAAATCCACTCTTTTGCCATGCTCCTAGCATGTAAAAGAATATGCAGAGACCAAGAACAATGAATATTGAAATCGGGCTTCGCGATCTACCCGATAGATTTGGCTTTGGAGCCATGATTCGAGATCTATCCACTAACTAACTTCACTGCACCAAATCAAGAGATGTAGACTAGTGAGAACCCATATAACAATAGTCTGAAAATTGAATCTTTAACATTTCAGGACTATCTTACTCGATCTTTCTTTTTTTTTTTTTTTCTAAAAAAGGTAATCTTTTCCACTTCAATACTAAGGTTCGTTGGAATGTCACACTTCATAGAATTTTCCAGCCTCCCAGATCAAGGATCTCAGAGTTTGATACAAATAGAAAATCAAGCTCAAGATGCAAAGTAATCAAGCTAAATGTCATAATTAAGTAAGGAAATGAGCAGAACAAGGCCAAATCTGAAACCAGAAGACCGCCGATCTTCAAACTCACAGAGCAAATCCATGAGGGCAGATAGTAAAGCAAGTAACACAAGCGGGAAAGAATATGATAGAGAAAGAAGCAGTACCCTGATGCTGAAAATACTCTGAAATGACTCTTCGAGCTCTAGATCTCAGAATCACGACTGATAGTGGAGTACGGGAGTGAGGTGGAGAGAGAAAGAAAGAGTGGGTTTTTATTTACTGTTAGATTGATGGATGAAGTAAACTGGTAATAGGAAGAAGAATAAAGATACAAACTGAGATTTTTACCGTGAAAATCCTTGTGAAAGGTTTGTTGGAACTATACACGTTAACTAAGTGTAAGGATTCTTCATAGTAGTAATGATTAGTATTTATTTTGCTCTTCTCTTCCTATTTTACCCTTTATGTCAAGCAACACATGCAAAATGTTTTTTTTTTAGAAATATATTTTCGAGTGATCCAAAAAAAATACACATCAAATTAAGTTACAAATTTTGGCAAAAAAAAATTACATTACAAATTATAAAAAAAAAATAAAAACACGAGAAAACAGATGGAATAGATTAACTTTTTTTTTTTGCCAAAATTAGATTAACTGAATAATGAAGTTATTTGAATCAATTGTTTATACAGTATTTTTATAGAGAAAATAGATTATATAATAATAATATATTAGTAAATTATATATTCTTAGAAATTTTATATAATTAGAACTTAGCATATAATCTCTTATTTGTGTTTTTACGTAAATTTTTATTTTATTAATATATCAATTAACAACAATTCATGTCTTATTTTTTATTTTTAAATCAAATATAAATATATTTAATCTATTTTCATATAAAAATAAGAATTCGTAATTGTAAATCAATAAGAATGTAAGTTATGTTTATTTCATTACGATACTGCAAAATAGAAAATATTATATTAAATGAAAGCAAGTATATATATATATATATATATATATATATATATATATATATATATATATATATTATTGTAAAATATACTTAATATAGTATTATTTAATACATAGAAATTTGTACTATATTTTAAATGTTTAAAATTTGTCCAGTCAGGCTTAAAAAATATTAAGCTAGGCACTGAGTGTACGTAAA
Organism: Clarkia xantiana subsp. parviflora; assembly: GCA_036873135.1. Taxonomy (NCBI): domain Eukaryota; kingdom Viridiplantae; phylum Streptophyta; class Magnoliopsida; order Myrtales; family Onagraceae; genus Clarkia; species Clarkia xantiana. Next base: position 7,087,196 of record JAPTYO010000012.1, on the reverse strand, counting down.
AATTATAAAAATAATTTTAAACGTTTAAAATTGCTAATAGTAATATAAGTCATATTTGAGTTAGTTAAGTTATAATTATAGTTCTAAATATATACTAAATACTAAAATTTAAAAGTCAGTGTAACCGTTTATTTGTTTGAAATTAAATATATAAAAAAAAAATTAAAAAAATGGTTAATGCACTAATAAATTTTAAGCTCTACATTCTTAATCTAAATTTCTATTCTTATACAATAAGAAAAATTAGATAGGAAATTTTAGTTAATTATGTATTTCATTATTTATAAAAATGATTATGTATTTACTTATATTTTTTTAAAAAATATATTTATCATTTAATTTAATTAGTTGCGAGTGATATATGAAATTTAAAGTTAATTATATATTTAATTTATTTATAAAAATAATTATGTATTTATTTATAATTTACTTATATTTTTCTTGAATGTATTCTACAGATTTTCGGAGAAAAAATCAGATTTGTTAGTAGTGGAGCCCACCCTTTCAAAGTTAGCTTTGCATGTGAAAGCAAGGGGTATAACTGGAATAAGGAAGAGTAAATAATACAACTCAAACGGAACAAAGTTGGCAAAACTTTCAGTGGAGCCCACGCCTACTTTCGTAGGATAATTCACGGTTAATTTCTCAGGCTTTAGCACTACTAGGAAGAATCACTAGGACAAGCTCAGCTTTCGCGGTGTATTTGGATCTGGACTTAGAAATACGATCCTTGGAGTTGGAGGAAGAAGAAATCAGACCGACGTCTTCTAATGTTTCTTGTTTTCTTCATGATTGTTTGGATTTAGATTTATTTTTCTTCTTAGATAGATAAATGTTTGGATTTAGATTTATTTAATACAAGAAAGACGTTCTTTTAAAAAGACTTCATTTTTCTTTTTTATCAAAGCTGAACTTTATTGAATTAAGAACGATTACATAGTATAAAATTGGAGCATTCCTGCTCTGGGGTTGGTTAACACCCAAGACCCGAATTAGTAGAGCAGGTACTAACAAAATAACGAAAGCAAATACAACGGAGCAAGAAAAAGAAATGAAAACGATAGTAAGAAAGCTAATACAACAGATCGGCTTAACGATAGAGATGACCCCAAGCAAATGATAGAGGAAATTCACTGATACAGCAGCACCCGAAGCCCTTCGGATGGTAGAAGAATCTCCCTCAAGAGCGACATAGCTAACAGAGGACCTGCACACCAAGCGATACCAGACAAGACCCACAATAGAATCGGAAACACACACAACTCCATAAACAAACGAAGATGACCGCATGATCGGTGCAGAGATTTCTGAGTGGTAGGGGCTGGATGAAATTAGTCTACCAAAACACCCCTGCACATGGAACATCCGCGAAGGACTAGCGCACTTCGAGGGTGCCAAAGAAATGCTCTGCTTCTCCGCATGGAGAAGGGAAATGGGATACGACCGCGACTGCGGTCGTATCGTGGATACCCCGAGGGGTAAAAGATCATGCAGTGGTTCATTCCAAGAACGGAGCGTTGATTCTGACAAACCATGGGTTCAGCTGGAAGGGGTAGATGGGTAGTGGGCTGTACCACCAAGATGTAGTCAAATTTGAGCTTAAAACGGTGAACAACATCCACGACAGCGCGTGGAGGGGCGTAGGCGACCGACATTGGGGCAGTAGAGGTGGGCCGTGGCGGCGGGTGGAGGCGCGTACTAGCGCGTACGGCCGCGCGTGAGCGCGTGAGTGAGTGGTGGACGACGCGTGGGCGCGTGTGGAGGCACGTGTCTGCACGTGACGGCGCGTGTAGGCGTGTGTTGGCGCGTGGAACCCCGTGGTTGTGGTGGTGGTGGGGGGTCCTTGTGCGGTCTCGGGGGTGGTGGTGAGGGTGTACAGGAGGATATGGGGGGCGAGCGGGTGAGGCAGACTCCGCGATTTGGCGAGGCAAAGGCGAAGCGTGGAATGAAAGCGAAGTTGAACAAGGTCATCCGCTGTGGTGGGACTTCCGGCTTTGGCTTAGGCTTAGGCTTTTGCTGGAGGAAGAGTTACTCCATGCTCATGGCCTGCGAGAGTGTTTGCGAGAGCAGTGACTTCCCTTCGGGTTTTGGATCGAGAGAGGGAGTCATCTACTCCGGCCGAGGCAAAGCTATTCAAAAGCTAGAGAGTTTCTGAATAGTTCCTTGAGAGGAGTTTTTGAGTTTAGGGTTTGTACTAGGGGTGAGCAATGGTCTAGCAAGACCATAACCGAGCCCAAGACCGCCCAAGACCAAGACCATTAGCCCAAGACCGTTTAGGACCAAGACCAATGGTCTTCTTTTATTGGTCTTAATTGGTCCTGGTCTTAATTTCGGTCCAAGACCATTAAGACCATTTTAGACCATTTAGGACCATTAAGACCATTGTATTATTAAAAAAAAACTGGAAATAATAATTTATAATAAAAGTTAAAACCTCCGTTGAGCGTCGAGAGCAAATTTGAGAAATATTAGATTAGCTGAATAATATTAGGAGTTTTTGACCAAAATAGGCTTACATGGACAACCAAATACAAATATAGGCTAGAAAAAAAAAAACTAATTACAAATATAGGGCTGGCCGGGTTGGGGAACCCGGCCAAGTGAGTTCCAAAATTGGACTTCAATTGGCCGGGTTCCCCCAACCCGGCCAACTGAATTTTTTTTTTTATTTTTTTTCAGAAAAAAAAAATTGGAACTCATTTGGCCGGGTTCCCCCAACCCGGCAAAATATGTTTTTTTTTTTTTTTTTTTTTTTTTTTCGTTTTTTTTCTGTTTTTTTTTTTTTTTTTGCTTTTTTAATAGAAGTTGTAAAAATTAATGGTTTTGTAATTTTTTTTCTAAAAAACCTATTAGAGAATTTGGTTGTGGGTTGTTGACATCGCAATTAATTAATTTTGAGAAGAAAAAAAAAGAAACACTACTTGGCCGGGTTGTGGGAACCCGGCCAAATGAGTTCGAAAAAATATAAAATTAGTAGTTTTGTAAATTTTTTTACGAAAACTGGTAAACGGCAAATGTCTGTCAATTTGCCATCTAGGGTTCACCATTTCCAATAGGTTTTTTAGAAAAAAAAATTTACAAAACCATTAATTTTTACAATTTCTATTAAAAAAAGCAAAAAAAAAAAAAAAAAAGAAAAAAAAAAAAACCAAAAAAAAAAAAATACATATTTGGCCGAGTTGGGGCGACCCGGCCAAGTGAGATCCTTTTTTTTTTTTTTTCCGGAAAAAAAAAAAATCAGTTGGCCGGGTTCGGGGAACCCGGCCAAGTGAAGTCCAATTTTGGAACTCACTTGGTCGGGTTCCCCCAACCCGGCCAACCCTATATTTGTAATTGGTTTTTTTTTCTAGCCTATATTGGTATTTGGTTGTCTATGTAACCCTATTTTGGTCAAAAACTCAATAATTAGCTTATGAAGTTGCTTGCTACAGAGAGATGAAAAGTTTATGTTTGTATAGTGCAAAGTGCCAAAATACTACATTTTCGTGTTTGATTTATTTTCTGTCTAATATCAAGGAAATTGTAACTTTGTTAAACCAAGTTACGTAATTTGATAAGTGTCTTATTTGTTATTTATGGATCGTATAACCATAAAACTTATTTGAACACTTTATCAGGTATTGATTGCACCAATCTCAACTATTATATATAATTATAATAAACATATTTTTAATTTAAAATTATTACAAAATAATATTCGAAAAATTTTAAAAAATTAAATTAAATTAAAAAACATAAAAAATAAAAATGGTCCTAAATGGTCATAATGGTCTGGACCAAAACCAGAACCAAAAAGACCAAGACCATTTGTAAATGGTCCAAATGGTCCTGGTTTGGTCTAGACCATTTGGAGGAGGACCATTTACAAATGGTCTTGCATGGTCTTGGTCTGGTCCTGGTCAGGACCAGACCATGCTCACCCCTAGTTTGTACTTGAAAAGTTGGAAAGAGAAAACGACTTCATAGTTCATATTATAAAGATAATCAAAACCAACTTACTTGGTAGGGTAGTCCAAATAAATGTTGAGACCTAAACCGAAATTTTTACTTGAGACATTTTGTATTATAATCTTCATTTTATTAAATGACTATTTTAATGTATAATATTTTTTATTCGATATACAAAAAATACTAGTTAAGTTTTATCATAATTTTTTTTGTATCGGGAATACTTAAAATATTATAATATTGTATGTGTGACCCTATTATTTTCTAAATAGAACTTATATTCATAGACGTTATAAATATATTTAAAATGGGTAGTAACGTTTCATTTATTTTGAGTAAATTATTTCAAATAAAAAAACAAATTAACTTAATTTTCAATATTAAATTTACTTTTTCATAAAATCCTAACAAATTTACATGTTCGCCGCACATAGTATTATATATATAATGAATTATTATGTGGCTAATGTAGAAAGAATGAAGTCTTATAATGATTAAAAATCATAATGATTAATATTATAAGTAGAATTCAACATAATTAATATATATATATATATTACAATATTTTATATTAACGTGTCTATATTTTACACAATTTTACCGAGTTTTAATTTTTAAGGCTTATAATTTTATGTACCACTTTAAGTCACTTTAAGTCGAAGTATATTTAGTTATAAAACAACATTTGTTTTAACTTACTGATATAATTATTATTTCTACTAAAAATGAGATAATGTGATTTTTTTTTACTATATATGTGATAATCCCGAACTTCGTGCGGATAACTTTTTAATATATAAAATTAATAAAATAATACATTTAATAAAAGGATTATATATAATTTATTCTCTTTAATTTTTATATTACCAAATATTAGATAATCACTTAATTAATTGTAACTTAAAATACATTTTATCTATATAATTAATATAACTCAAAAATAGTAAAATATTTAAAACTAGCCACTAAACCCGCGCACCGCGCGGGAGAAGAATTCCGAATAAAAATAAAATAAAATATTTTATCTTAATTTATTGAATATGCAACTCAACATTTATTTGAAATTAATATATTTTTTTGGATATAACTAATTAATAACAATACATTGATTTAATTAAAATATTTAGTACTAATTATTTTTCATTAATGAAGTAATGTGTCTATAATGGATAAGTGAGAAATAAATATTTAAGCGTGGCTTGGATCCGATCGTCTTGTGTGCTGTTTCGAAACAGGTGATGCTTCACGTACTCAAGATTGCAGCTCTGCGTGCCTCTCCGACAGCTCTGCAAAAAAATAAGATCACTTTGATGAATATATATATACATAAATGTAATATAAAAATAAATATTATTATTATTTTATATATAAGTTTTCATTGTGTATTATGCATAAACACCATAAAAAAACACGATGTAACTCGAATATACATATGTACCGAGAGCGGAATTTCCTACCGACACAAAGCTCGTGCTAATACAGTTCCTGCAATACACAACCTCCCACAAACATGTAACTTAATCAAATATAATGAAAAATATAGCTAGACTATTTAGGGTTTATTAACAGTAATTTTTTACTAAGCAGCTATATTCGCAGAAGAAGTAGATGTAATTGGGCTGATGGTTACCTCATGTTAGGGGAGTTTTGCATTGTATATATAAGTTTTTTTTTCGTTATATAATATTTATAAGCCAGAATAATATAAAAAATATTGAGTAACACATGACATATAATATTATTTTTCCAAATACAGAATTTGTAATATTCAATATAGTTTTTATGCTACATGGAATTTAATAGTCTCGGTTGAAATTTTCCATCGACCAAAAAAAAAAGTATTTTTTTTCCTTAAATATACATTTAGTTTACATATGTGTTAACATCAACGCAGGTACAATTTGTTTATTGTGTATCTTTTCTTTATATATATAAATTACGTTTTTTTTTCTTATTATACATATATATAGTTTATTATTACATACATATATATAGTTATATATATGCCGTTTCTTATTATATTATATTAATTAATTATTATTCTATATATATACTGCTTACGTGGCGGCCTACGGTCTTCCGGAGCCAAACTGTATAGATTTGCTATTTAAAAGGAAACTTTTAATTAATTTGTTTCTTTAAATTGCGAAGATACCAAAATAGGAGATAAAAAGACTTCTTAATTTTCAATCGATCAATATTATGTATCTAAATTTAGAGAACCCCTATTAAATTCCGATTAAATTAGGAAACGTTAACTGCGTGGACTGTCCACGTGTCGGCTATAGGGCTTCCGATACCGAATTAATATAATATAGTAGATAGTAGATAACATCTCTTTAATTACCCCCTACATTTTATTTGTCATATAAGTATTCCTCACTTGTTTTTTCAATATTTGAAGCTTAGTTTTCCTTAAAAAAACAAAAGCACAAGGAGGAAAAAAAAAAGAGTAGTGAACTCACAGATATTAATCGGAAATATCATGTATAAGCAATCCAGTATAAATCTATATAAAATAATTATTAGATATATTAACTGAAAATATAGAGGTCACTACTCCTAAAAAAAGGCCAAAACAAAAAATAGGTTTTTACTTTACAAAAACCCTAGCATAATATACATATCTAATTTTGGACCACACGCAACACACGTGACATGTAACGCATTAAATGAGAAAATGTTTAAATACGACAATTCACGAAGCTTTCAAGAATGCTCAGTACAATATTATGATAGTTATTTGTATTTATTACAGAGAATGTTTGTTGAATATTTAGCATTTATAAATAATATAAATCTGTAATATTATTTCCTAGTTAGACTAGATTTAGGTACTATATATAGGGATCTAATTCTACATGTAAAAGGATAAAAAAAAAAAAAAAATCAATAAAAAGGAACACATTCGGCCGAGAAAAATCACCGTACCTATTATTGATTTGTAGTTAATCAGTGTCGTACATTCTATATTGATTTTTTTTTTCTTTCAATCTTGTTTGTCCCTTTTGAGTTTTGAGTTTTCTTTTACATATTATTATTATTATATATTTTGTTGTTTATTATTATCATTTTTTTTAGGAATTACAGAGATGTAGGAAGCTAATTATGGTGCAATTTGATGTGCTCTGATCAACCAACCTACACTGACCTGTAGCGAGATGCGCTCCGAACCACATCGTCTGGTCGCTCCTTCGATTCCGGCCATCCTATCAAAGCCGCCTCCTTGCCACGCCCCACTCCATCCCGAGCAGAGCTGTCAATTGTTGCAGTTCTTCCACTACCTCGCCCCCTCCGATCAGCCCACCTGCAAGCATCACCTCGCCGTGCCGGAATCGAGTCGCCTCGCCCTTCTACCGACTATGTAGATGACAACATCCCTTCGGTGAGTGAGATTGATGATGAGAGTAATTTTTCTTGAACATGTGATCTTCTTCTCCTTCGTCCCATCCACCACGACGGCCGGCCATCAACATCATCTTCACCATCGATTCGTCCCATACGATTAGCACCACCGCGCCGTCTTCCCCGGTCTCCGTTTAGCCCCTCCAGTCGACCGTCATTCAGAATCCCTGTCGGAATCCCGCTCAACCGAACGTCTCTGTCTTCCACGTCGACCCCATCCCGTTCTATGTCGCTCTTCAAACTTGGATACCGAATCCGATCCAGACAAACTCCTAGTTCTGGCATCCTCACGCTCCGCTGCCACCTCTCCTCGCCACCTGCAGATCATATCTCTAACTTTTCTCTTTCAGTACTTTAGAAATTAAATATTATTAATTGATAAAAGTTTGGATTGCATAGGAGTTTAGGAAGATGTTAAAGGTCAAAACACAAGGAACTGAATATTGACCTCGAATTTTCTTCTGAGCATCGGCGTTCACACTCCATGGCGACGATGGAGTTCTTCCATCTCTTTATTGGAAAAGTTTTGAGCTTTACTGCTTCCTTACGAAAGCTTTCATGTTTAGTTATATATATAATGAATTTAAGGATTTTCATACATGATTATTAGGGTATTGGCAAATAGGTGAATTAAGTACCGGAAGGACGGAATTTTATATCATGTTTTTAACTCCGTAATAGAACTCTGGAACTTAAATTTCTGATCGTATACCGATTTTATACCTAGGTGTTTAATCCGTTATTCACTTAGATAATTTAGGATTCTAGTTAGCCTTAATTAACTAATGGAGACTCTATTCAAAATCAACGTTTTCAAAACGTAATTCGACTTAAGTCAGATTTTAGGTCTGACACATAATATTTAATAATAATAACAATATGATTTGTACTACTATTTATAAAACTAAACCTAAATAATAACTTGGACTGGAAATTTATCATTGACTTTGGGCCTTGTTTTGGTCGTATCCACCCATGTAGAAATTAACTATCAAACTCTAGCTATTAGGGAGCAGCTAGTAGCGTGTAGACTCATATGCACGGCCAAATATCACTGGCACTCAACTAAAAAATCTAGAAAGAGCTACAGGGAGATGGGGACCCTAAAATACACTCGTCGGTCGTCCTTCTACCCATCGGTCGTCCTAGATCAGGTCCCTGATCATCATCCTCATACAGATCCTTCTCGTCATCTAGCTCCTCGTGCCAACCAGACTTTTCTCCGTCTGTCCCAATTCTGTACATGTTGTTATGATCGATTGAAGAATGTGTTAGCATTTGGATAATGGGCCGCCGTAGTTGGGAGCTCATTAATTAGAGACTGATACCTAAGAAATTAGGTAATATCACATTAGGGATTTTGGACTAGGTCTAAAATCTCAATTTACATGAGAGGCAAAAAATTGGGCCTCTCTTCTCTAGCTTGGCCGCCCGAAATTCACTAGAGGGCAAAGTGGACTTTTGTCAACTTTGCTCCTCTTATAAATAGGGAGTGTTAAGATTAATTTAGGGTTAACCAATTAATCTCTTTTCTTCCTTTGTATTGAGACAAAAAGAAAACCCTCATCCCTATTCCTATATAGTTTCGGGCGAATCCACCAAGAGCCAAGGAAGTGTCAAACAATTTACTATATTGATCCATCAATGTGAAGAATCGACTGAGGCTTTGATTTGGAGCGTAATCCGCGTAGGGCTTCTCCAACAAGAGGTTCTACGGGAACTGTCCGGCGGATCGAGAACTCTCCTCAAGCGATCCCAGGTACAAGGAAAGCAAAAAAAAAAAAACTAATAAATGGTATGTGCACTTGTAAGCATATGGTGATGGGCGCTGTAAATGGAAGCCCATTAAATGTATATGTTACCTAAGACAATTGGGTAAATGTTAAATTAAGACATTGGGCCAGACCCAAATCTCAATTGACATGAGATGCCCAAAATATGGGCCTCCCTTATGCATAGGCCGGCCGAAACTTATATGGTGTTAGGGGTTTTATTAGGTTAATCCTTAATCCCTTCTTAGAGTGTTTTAGATAGAAAAAAACCTCCTCCCATAACACCATATTCGGACGAACCACAATAATACCAATGGTGTGCCAATTTGCCTTCGAGCAAACACTCCGGAGATCCGTCACTGTCAAGAATCGATCAGAGGCTTTGCTGTGGAGAATATACCGCGTAGGGCTTCCTTAACAAGAACCTCTACGGGTGCCGACCGGAGGACCGTGAACTCCATGCTGCAGGATCTTGGGACTACAGATTATGTATGAGGTATGTGCGAATCTTCCGCTGCGTAATATTGATTACTAGCATGTACCATGTTTGTAGTATCCGTAGTGATTACTCCCCGTAATCTAACAGTGGTATCAAATCCTGTGTTAGGAGTTCATGATTTTGATAAATTGGTGTTCTTGAAAGTTTTAAAATTGGACCGAAAATTTTAAAGAAAAATTAAAAATTTTGAACTTTTTTTTTGGTTTGTTAATGGTCAGAAATTTTCATGATGCTCTTAGGAAATTTGATGTTCATGATCTTCAAGAAAAAAAACATATTTTTTTAATCAAAATCGAACACTGGATTGTAGTTCTTATTAAAATTTGATCTTGAAATTTGACAACTTGTTTCCAATTAGGTGTTAGTTTCGGCCAAACCCTAGGAATTACAAGGTAAATTTTTTTTTAATTTCTTAGGCACCAAGGTTAAAAAAAATCGGCCGAAATTTTTAAAGATGTTGTTTACCATATTTTAATTTTTATTCTAGGTAACAATATATCTATAATTGGAAACATAAGGATAGATTCACATTAATATATAGTAATAAATATAACTATCAATATATCTAGATAATTAATAGGGTTAAAGATATTATTGATATATTTAGTTACCTAAAAGATTGAGAAAATATATTGTCAGTATATTTGTTACCATATTTAAGATATTGACAATAAATAAGTATATATATATATATATATATTGTGCCGAATTTTTATATACATATATATATTGTTGATTGATTTTGTCTTAAAGATTGAATCTTAGCAATAAATGTGTATATATTTATAAAGTGCCGAATTTTATATATATATTTAATATTGGAAATTATTTTATATAGTTACTTTGTGGCTAAGTTAAGTTTTTAGTGGACATCAAAACCCTACTTAGCCCACAAGTAAACATTTCAGCCCAAACCCTTTGGATTAATTAATGGGCCGGTCCAATATACCAAACCGGGACGCTTAAACCGAACAAAATTTTCTTAATCCGTTCGACCTTGATGGGTCGGGTCGGACCGGGGTAACTAAGTGGATCTAACCGAATCGGTTTTGAGTGTTGAACCGAACCGAACCCTATTTTTATTGGACCGGTTCGGGCAAAACCAGATTTTGAAAATAAAACCGGACCAAACCGGATTTTAGTGAACCGGACCCGAACCGGATTTTAGTGAACATGACCCGAACCAGATTTTTCTGGACTGAACCGAACCGGACCGAAATTGACTGAACCGAACCGAATTTTCAAAACTGAATTCAAGTCAATTAAATAAAATAGGAGGTCTAGTTTTAAAATCAAAATGTTTTGAACCTTAAATGGCCTACACAGTGCTCAAGGGTTTATTATTATTCACATAACAATTAAACCTTTAATGCCTTGTTTCGATTATGGGGATAAATCTCAGAGATACATGTTTTTGTAAACTCCAAAAAGGCCCTACTACGATCTTATACAGTCGTCACGACAATCATACCGCAGATTCCACGAGGAAATCGTAGGAAACGGATTAGTGAGTTTTCACAAGAATCCGTGCATGTATTATAAGACTTCCGAGTCTAAGTATGTCATCTTAACCTAGTACGTGGACGATATACTCATTGCCGCAAACGACATGAGTTTCATGAATAAGTCAAAGTCCTGGTTGGCATCTGTATTTGAGACGAAAGACATGGGAGATGCCACGTACATCTTAGGCATTAAAATTTCCAGAGATCGGGCTACCAGGGATTTATGTCTATCTCAAGAAGCCTATATCAACAAGCAGTTGAAAGTTGGTTCAGATTACAGGACGCCAAACCCGTGGATGCGCCGGTGGTATTTGGGTGCGCACTGTTGAATCGTGACAGCCCAAGAACCCGGCAGAGCGTGAACAGATGAAGGGTGCATAGATTTTAAGCATGGTCGGTATTTGGATATACACTGTGCAATCCACCCATCCGAATATCCGTCACGCCGTGGGCCTAGTAGCACGTTTCCAATCAGATCCTAGCTATCAACATTTAAAAGACTGTAAAATGAATTATTAGTTATACCTAATTCGTTATCCGAAAGGTACTGCCGACTATGTTCTGTGCTATGAGGGCGTGAAGTTATAATTGACCGGTTACAGTGACGCCGACCATGGTGGCGATCCGGATGATCGTAAGTCCACCAGTTGGGTTTGACTAAGGGTATGAGCGATGGGGATGGTCAAGTTCACCTATAATTCACCGACTCTTGTATTCACTAAGGTGGCCACCAGCCGGATATTAGTTGAAGGTTGTGAATACTTGTACGGATGCCTTGGAGAAGTCTTCCTATGTGGAACTAGGCAAATGGAGAATTATCAGTTGACCTGGGATACAACGCGGTACAATATGTATAAATGTTGCTTATAACAGGTTGATTGGAGAAAAGGGAATCAACATTCCGCGGGCGCTACAACACTCCTAACAGATGAGTAGCACGATGCCTGTCGTATCCGCCGGTCGCACGACAAACCTCTATGAACTATTCGGAAGCACGGAGCAGATCAAAGGGGAGATATGTTGATGCGGATTTGGACAACAATACATAAACAGGCACCCTCTCATTCCGGCGAGTGGGAGCTGTAAGCGTATGGTGATGGGCGCCGTAATTGGTAGCCCATAATATCTATAGTTTACCTAATGAACTTGGGTAAATGTCACATTAGGTTAATTGGGCTAAACCCAAATCCCAATTGACATGGGAGGCCCAAAATTGGGCCTCCCCAATACATAGGCTGGATGAAATATTTAGGTGAGGTAAAGTGGACTTTTGTCCACTTTACTCCTCATATAAATAAGAGCTGTTAGGGAATATTTTAGGGTTAATCATAATTCCCTCACAAGAGTGTTCTAGAGAGAAAACCCTCCTCCCACGCTAGCAAGTTTCGGCCGAACCATACATACACCAAGGGTGTGCCAAATTGCTTTCGAGCAACTCTCCGAAGATCTGTCCCTTGTCAAGAATTGATTTGAGGCTTTGTTGTGGAGCTAACACCACGTAGGGCTTCTTTCACAAGAACCTCTACGAGTTCCGTCCGGTGGATCGAGAACTGTCTTCGTGCAAAGGATCTAGGACTACGGTAAACTGTTGAGGTATGTGTAACTCTTCCGCTGCGTAATTTCGATTACATGCACGTACCTTGTTTTATTGTTTCCGTAGTGATTACTCCCGGTAATCTAACACCTTGAACGATAAGTCAGGCTAGACATTCAAATCAAATGACACACTTCAAGAAGCACAGTTCATAAACATAATGTTAGAGCCAATCTATCAGACGTTCCCTATGGGATGAAGAAAGGTGATTCACATATATGTAAAACTGTGTTCCAATGAAATCATAAGACACGTCGCCATAAAAGTTAAAGAATGATAAGTAGTTAAATCATATCATCGTGCGACATTAATTTGCACATTAAACACATATTTTGACCAAGAGTACGTTAACTGCTCTAAGAAAATACTTGTTTATAGCTTAGGAAAGTGGTGCCATGGTCGAACGTGAGAAATTTCATCACTTGAGGACGAATTTCCAATGCATGGTTAGTTTCAAATAGATGTAGTCTTGATTAAACCGGAGCATGATTACACTGACAATCAGGTCCCACTTACTTCAAGTGGGAGATTTGAACTGGCAACTCAAGTAAATGACATGGTAAATGATAATGGAAACATTTTCATAGTAAATCCAGTGGGAGGAATGAACCTTACCACATGTAATCACTGTTGTTGCAGAGACGAATCAAGTTGAACTTGATACTCATGTTACTAAATTAATCCAATAATGCCACAACTACCTTTACTACCCATTGTTCCCAGTGGGAGTGATCCGACCAACTTGGTTCCAGGTCCTAGTGATCAAGGAATTTATCTCGGAAGTAAAACCCCGAGACCGAGAGGTCGTCCGAGGAAAGTTGTAGGTCAAGGTTCAAACACTGTTCTTGTTCCAAGTGGGAGTGATGCTCCGACAAGAAGCATTATTCCGCGTGGAAGAAACGTTTAGACTCAAGATGGGATTAACATGCCTAGACGAAATTCAAAGGAATCGAACTTCTCCCAAGAAGTATCCCATCGAGAAGGGTGAAAACCTCACTCTAACAACAATTAACGAGCATTGGAAAGACCTCGAGTGGAGAAATGGAGGGAAACAATAAAAGAGAGAGATCGCCTAAATGAAAAGCATTATAGTCTACAGTTGATTTACCTGCTAACCACATGGGCGCAAGGATACGACGAGTCCTGAAAAGGAGACTCACCACTGATGGAAAAGGTCGGGCGGTACAAAAGCATGTAAGCATATGGTGATGGGCTCCGTAAATGGAAGCCCATTATATGTATATGTTACCTAAGTTAATTGGGTAAATGTCAAATTAGGGAATTGGGCCAGACTTAAATCCCAATTGACATGAGAGGCCCAAAATTGGGCCTCCTATACATGTGGCCGGCCGAAACTTATAGTGAGGGTAAAGTGGACTTTTGTCCACTTTAGTCCTCCTATATATATAGGGTGTTAGGGGATTTTTAGGGTTAATCACTATTTCCTCATTAGAGTGTTTTAGAGAGAAAAACACTCCACCCAACAAGGGTTTCGGCCGAACCACTCCCCACCAAAGGGTGTGCCAATTTGCTTTCTAGCAAACACTCTAGAGATCTGTCCCCTGCCAAGAATCGGTTAGAGGCTTTGTTGTGGAGAACATACCGCGTAGGGCTTCCTTAACCAGAACCTCTACGGTGCCGACCGGAGGATCGTGAACTCCCTGCAGGAAGGATCTTGGGACTACGGACATCGTTTGAGGTATGTGCGAATCTTCCGCTGCGTAATTTCGATTACTAGCATGTACCATGATTTAGTATCAGTAGTGATTACTCACCGTAATCTAACAGTGGTATCAGAGCATGTGTTAGGAGTTCATGATTTTGATAAATTTGTGTTCTTGAAATTTAAAATTGAAAACCGAAAATTTTAAAAGAAAATTTTAAATTTTCGATATTTGGGGTTGTTGGTAAAACCGAAATTTTCATGATGTTCTTAGTTAATTTGATGTTCATGATCTTCAAGAACAACATGACTTTTATCAAAATCAAACATTGGATTGTATATCTTATTAAAATTTGATCTTAAAATCTGACCACTTGTTCCCAATTTTGTGTTTATGGCCGAAACCCTTGTGATATTTACAAGGTAAAATTTTTAATTTCTTGGTCACCAAGTAAGGAATTTCGGCCCATTTTTTTTTTTAAAAATAATATTGTTTACCATATTTTAATTTTTATTCTAGGTAACAATATATCTATAATTATGAACATAAGGATAGATTCACATTAATATATAGAAATATATATAACTATCAATATATCTAAATATTTAAATAGCTTAAATATATTATTTATAGATTTTAGTTACCTAAAAGATTGAGAAAATATATTGTTAATATATTTTTCCCTATTTAAGATATTGACAATAGATAATATATATATATATATATATATATATATATATATATATATATATATATATATATAGAGACGTGTGCCGATTTTTACATATATATGTATATATATATTGCTGATTGATTTAATCTTAAAGATAGAATCTTAGTAATAAATATATATATATATATGTTTATAATAGGTCCGATATTTATATATATTATTATTAATATTTGAAATTATTTTATATAGTTAATGTTACTTGGTGGCTAAGTTAAATATTTTTTGAACTTTAAAACCCTACTTGGGCCACAAGTAAACATTTCGGCAAGACCTTTTAAATTTTTAATTATTGGGTCGGTCCAATATGTCAAACCGGGACGAATTTTAATTGAACCGGGTTTTCTCAATCGGTTCGACCTAATCGGGTCGGGTCGGACCAGGGTAACTAAGTGGATCTAACCAAACCGGTTTTGTGTGTTTAACCAAACCCTATTTTTATTTGGACCGGTTCGGACCGAACCAGATTTAAAATTAAAACCGAACCAAACCGGATGTTTATTTTCGGACGAAACGAACTGGTTTATATCGAACCGGACCAAATTGGACTGAAATTGACTGAACCGAACCGTATTTTTAAAACCGAATTCAAGTCAATTAAAATAGGGTGGTCAAGTTTTAAAATCCAAATGTTTTGAACCTAAAATGGCCTACACCGTGTTCAAGGGTTTAATGTTATTTACATAACGGTAAAAACTTTATGCCTTGTTTCGATTTTGGGGATGGATCTCGGAGATACATGTTTTTGGGACTAGTATAATTAGTGGGATGAATTGCAATTGTTTATTATTCAATATATATACATGCATGATTAGAAATGTTGTCTTGACTGAGTCAAGCTAGCTGGATATTGCATATTGTGGGTTGTGCCCTGGTTAAATATATGGAATGCGCACTAGGATAGACATGCTGTGATGGTTGAAAATACCTAGGATTCATGTCTAGAATGTTGCGTGATTGAATATAAACATGAATTGCAAACCAGCCCCTAATGTTTAAAATTATTTTAAAATCTAAAACCAGTCGCCAAATATGTATGATTGTTGTGGAATTTTCATGTTTGACACGTATGCTAGAATGTT
Organism: Clarkia xantiana subsp. parviflora; assembly: GCA_036873135.1. Taxonomy (NCBI): domain Eukaryota; kingdom Viridiplantae; phylum Streptophyta; class Magnoliopsida; order Myrtales; family Onagraceae; genus Clarkia; species Clarkia xantiana. The sequence continues at coordinate 7,070,997 of JAPTYO010000012.1, read as the reverse complement.
GAGGATGTAGTTGCATTTGATAATTTACTTGGAAGTAGAATTATGTATGCAAGCATGAGTTCCTCGGAACATTAGACGCATGACGCGTAAGCATGAATGTGGTTTGTATGATGAATGTTACTTGCGTATGATAATTTACATGAATAGTAGAATTATATTTGCATGAGTGAATTAATCAGAATGTTTTTCCAAAATAAAAAGGGCATCGGGAAAGCCAAGATTGGGTATGGTTGTTTTAAAATTTCCGTTCCGGTAATTTGCAATTAAAACCGTTTTAAAAGATTGATCTATTGGATTGTAAACGACGGTAATGTGAACTCTTTCACGACCATCTTCCATTGGTTTACTAGTGGTAGGTTGGTTTAGATGACTGATGAATCGTTATTTGTCGGACTCAATCTTAATAGATATCTGGTGTATGCAATTCTTTCTCAAAATGTTATTGTCTCCCTGATTTTTCTTGCATAATCATCGATGTGTTAGTCATGGCTGCGATTAGCAATGTAATCTTCCAAATGAATAAGGAAGTGAGATTGAACAACAACATTTATAAGATCTGGAATAAGCGCGCGATGATGGTAATTACTGAAATGAGAGGTTTGGAGCATTTGACTTAAAAAAAAGTCAGACTGGAGGGAGATTTCACGGACGAACTGAAGAAATTTCATGATGAATGGGATGCAAAAGACCAGGAAATTCGTTCTGCATTGTTGTCATTGCTTGAGGATGACATACTCTATGGATATGATCACTATGAGTCCGCATGGACCTGTGGGACGGTCTTAAGGCAGGGTTTGGTGTTTACACCATAGCCCAGAAGCGGTCGTTAAACATTGCTTTAGACTCGTACAAGATGAATCCCAAGCACACAATGAAAGAGCACATTAGACATATGTCTAACATGCTTGCTGAACTCAAGGAGGCAGGAGAAATCCTGACCGACGATCAAAAGGTCAATGCGTGATCCGATCCTTGCATGACTCTTGGAACAGCATGAAAATGCACCTTACCCATGTCACTCAACTCGATGACCTCGAGAAAGTGCGAGTCCATCTCGAGCTTGAAGAGGATCATCTCAAGGCTGAAAAGCCGAGAACAGAAATGCATCTTGCATCCTCGCATCCAGCTGAGCAAAGGGTAAGCGCAAGAAAAAAGGCAAGGGACTTCAATTTAGGCTAATAAGCCTTTAGCTCCAAAACCTCAGAAGAAGTTCAAGCGAAAGCAATTCGGAGGCAAGAAAAGGCAGGCAAAACAGACACGTAAAGAGGAAACTCGAACGTGTTTTAGGTGTGACGTGAAAGGACACCTTGCTATTGCCTGTACCAATCCTCCCAAGGTACGTGCTGAAGAATAATGATAACCTCATAAGTTCTTCTAGGACTCCTCAAACTCGATGTTAATTCAATTTGTCTTTATGAATTACAGAACCGAGAAGGAGAACAAGCACAGACCTGAGAAACTTACCCCGAAAATATAAAGATTGAATAAAGACTTTATATTTATTTGCTTTGAAAATGAACCTCTTCTTGATTTTCAGAATAAGATACATGATCAAAATAATGTTCCTTGAAATATAGGAAACATTTGTTTTTGAGCAGGTAACAAATGCTCGGTCATAGTATTGATTACCATTCCCCAAGCTATTCGATCCTCTTAATTAGTTGTTTGATGCATTGCTTATATCTTTCTTTGTTAATAATCCATTGAATGAAATAAACTGTAATGGTAATCATGTTTGAAACCGATTGGATTAAATTGAATTAAATTCAGAAATGAAACGATTTAACCAAGGGTTAAAACTTCGGTAAAATTGCGCTACGCGCAAGTGAACCTCGAAAAGGGAACACATCGTTTCAGAGTATGAGTTTAATAATGAAGTGTTTAAATGATAATGTGCAGATTTTTCGTCTGTATTCCTTCGAAAATAACCGATTGATAACCATTACATCGGTAAGAAGTAGGCTTCGGAAAGATACCACGACCTTGTAAAAGTATCGACTGACGCATAAGGTGAAAACCTGAAATGCTCAGTTCGGAGATGGGATAAAATCTCTGAGATAGGTTTGCAAACGAAGAAGGATGAAGTCGGTTAAACGATTTTCCTTCCGTACGCCTTGAACGACAAGTCATGCTAGGCATTCAAATCAAATCACACACTTCTGGAAGCATAGTTTATAAACATAATGTTAGACTCACTTAATCAGCTGTTCCCTAAGGGATGATGGGAAGTGATTCGCATTCATGTAAAACTGTGTTCCACTAAAATCGGTAAGACACGCCGCCATAAAAAGGCTGAAGAATGATAATGAGTTAAATCATATCACCATGCGATATTAATTTGCGCATTAAACACGTCTTTAGGACAAGAGCATGTTAACTACTCTTTGAAAGTACATGTTTATAGCTTAAAGACATGGTACTGTGGTCGAACATGTAAACATTACATACTTGAGGACGAATTTTCCGATGCATTGACAGTTTTCAGAATAATGAGTCTTGATCAAATCAGGAGCAAGATATTACAGATATCAGGTCCCACTTAATTCGAGTGGGAGAGATTTGAACCAGCAACTCAAGTGAATGACATGTTAAATGATAATGGGAACATTTTCATAATAAATCCAGTGGGAGGAATAAACACCTACCACATGCAATCACTGTTGCTGATTGGACGAATCAAGTTGAACCTGATTATCGTAATGCTGAACTAGGATTACCACAACTACCTATACTACCCATTGTTCACAGTGGGAGTGATCCGATAAACTTGGTTCAAGATCCTAGTGATCAAGGAATTTATCTTGGAAGTAAAACTCCGAGACCGAGAAGTCGTTAAAGGAAAGTTGTTGGTTATGGTTCAAGCATTGTTCTTGTACCCAATAAAAGTGATGCTCCGATAAGAAGCATTATTTCGAGTGGGAGAATTGATCCCAATTGGAAGAAATGCTCAGATAAGAGGCATCATTCCGAGTGGGAGAGACGATGAGACTCAAAGACGGGATAAACAAGCCTAGACGAAAGTCAAAGGCATCAATCTTCTCCAATGAAGTATCCCATCTGGAAGGGTGATGACCTCACTCTAACAACTGTTGGACTGCATTGGAAAAACCTCAAGTGAAGAAATGGAGGAAAATAATAAATGAGAGAGATCGCCTAAATGAAAGCCATTGTAGTCAATAGTTGATTTACCTGCTAACCACAGGGGCATAAGGATACCGTAAGTCCTGAAAGAAGGCTCACCACTGATGGAAAAGGTCGAGCTTTACAAAGCTCGACTTATTGCGAAAGTCTGTACCCAAATTCACGGAGTGGACTTTGACGAAACAAGCTCACCAACTATGCGTAAGACCGTGGTAAGGGCCATTCATGGTCCTGGTCGCAGGTCTCGATTTCGAACCTCACCAAATGAGTATTAAGACCGCATTCCTCCTCGGAAACCTGGAGGAAGAGATCTACATGGAGCAACCATAGGGTTTCATTACTCCTGGTAACAAACGTAAAGTTTGTAAACTCCAAAGGTCCATTTACGGTCTTAAACAGTCGTCTCGGCAATGGTACCGCAGATTATACGAGGAAATCATAGGAAAAAGATTTGTGAATCTTCACAAGGATCAGTGCGTGTAGTATAAGACCTCCGGGTCTAAGTATGTCATCTTAACCTTATACGTGGACGACATACTCATTTCCGCAAACGACGTGAGTTTTATGAACAAGTCAAAGTCCTGGTTGGCATCTGTATTTGAGATGAAAGACATGGGAGAGGCCACGTATATCTTAGGCATTAAAAAATTCTAGAGATCGAGCTACCCGGAAGTTATGTCTATATCAAGAAGCTTATATCAACAAACTGTTGAAAAGATTCAGATTACAGGATGCCAAACCCGTGGATACGCCGGTGGTGTTTGGGTGCGCACTGTCAAAACGTGACGGCCCCAAGAACCTGGCAGAGCGTGAACAGATGAAGGGTGCGGAGTATTTAAACATGGTCGGTAGTTTGATGTACGCCATGCAATGCACCCGTCCGGATATCTGTTACGTCGTGGCCTAGTAGCATGTTTCCAATCAGATCCTGGCTATCAACATTTAAAGGCTGTAAAACGAATAATTCGTTATCTGAAAGGTACTGCCGACTACGCACTGTGCCATTAGGGCAAGAAGTTGGAATTGACTGGTTACAGCGACGTCGACCATGGTGGTGATCCGGATGATCGTAAGTCCACCACAGGGGTAGTGTTCCTCCTTGCTAATGCCGCCATTTCATGGACGAGCAAGTAGCAAACCCGTGTCGCGCTATCCACAATGTAATCGTAATTCGTAGCTCTCTCTAATAATGCCCAAGAAGCGGTCTGGCTCAATAGGCTTCTAACTGCACTACTTGGTGACGATGTCGAGACTAAACCTGTGAAGGTCTTCTCTGACAGTCAAGCAGCTATTGCGACAGTTAAGAATCTGAAGTACCATAGTAGGACCTAACACATTGATGTGAATTCTTTCTATGCTAAATCTATGGTAGAAGATAATATAATCACTATGGAATACTTGTCCACTGATAATATGATTGCGAACCCATTAACTAAACCACTACGCAGGGAGATATTCGAAAAGCACGTAAAACTGCTTGGATTGCGTAGGATTTAGAAATGGCATGTATCTGTGATAACATTTTGATATTAGAAAGTTACATTTTGTAAGCGAAAGAATTGCAACTGAGTTTATGATCAATCAATGTCATAATGTTTTGATTACATCAGATTTACAGTGTATAAACTAAGTCGTAGGAGGATGCAATCCTCTGCCAAACTATGTCGAATGTGGGCCTTACCTAGTCACACAGTTACGGTAGTCTTGCGGTGGAGGGAGGCCTCTACTAAGCTAGATTGGCTAAGAGTCAGGGGGATAAACTGGATTAAGCAAGACGATTATCTAATTTCGAAGTAACTCGACATGATCTTCGTTTTGAATATCACCGTGATGAACTTCGTTCGTCATTAAACCACATTATGGGTCATATGAGAATTTGTGATAGCATGATTGACATATCCCTTTCCTGTCAACCCAAAAGGTTCAGGTATGCTATCAACGCGTGCTTCATACTATACGTGCCACGTTCGACCACGGGGTCACAGCTCAGTTGTGCTAGGAAGGAATCCTCGTGATTCTCGCGGGCGCAAACTTCTTCACCTCGAGCGTGTGATTGATCCCAGGAGCCTTATGAAGAGGCACCTAAAGTAACCTCACGGACTCAGAACTCATATCTAAGGCCAGGCTTAATGCTCGCTTCCCGGCGTACGAGCGTAGTGCTGAACAAAAAGAACCAGTGACCACGTCTTTGGAAACCAGTTGGGTTTGAATAAGGATATGAGAGATGGGGAAAGTCAAGTTCACCTATAATTCACCAACTCTTGTATTCACTAGGTGGCCATCAACTGGATATTAGTTGAATGTTGTGAATACTTGTACGGATGCCTTGGAAAAGTGTTCCTATGTGGAAATTGGCAGAAGGAGAATTATCAGTTGACCTAGGATACAACGCGGTACTATATAAATGTTGTTTATAACAGGTTGATTAGAGAAAATGGAATCAACGTTCCGCGGGCGCTACAATACTCCTAACATATGAGTAGCACGATGCCCGTCGTATCCGCCGGTCGCACGTCAAACCTCGTATGAACTGTTCGGAAGCATGGACCAGATCGAAGGAGTGAAATGTTGATGCTGATTTGGACGACAATACATTAACAGGCACCCTCCCATTCCGGCGAGTGTGAGCTGTAAGCATATGGTGATGGGCGCCGTAAATGGAAGCCCATTATATGTATATGTTACCTAAGTTAATTGGGTAAATGTCAAATTAGGGAATTGGGCCAGACCTAAATTCCAATTGACATGAGAGGCCCAAAATTAGGCATCCCTATACATGTGGCCGGCCGAAACTTATAGTGAGGGTAAAGTGGACTTTTGTCCAATTTACTCCTCCTATATATATATATAGTGTTAGGGGATTTTTAGGGTTAATCACTATTTCCTCATTAGAGTGTTTTCGAGAGAAAAACCCTCTACCCCACACAAGGGTTTCGGCCGAACCACTCCCCACCAAAGGGTGTGCCAATTTGCTTTCTAGCAAACACTCCAGAGATCTGTTCCCTGCCAAGAATCGATCAGAGGCTTTGCTGTGGTGAACATACCGCGTAGGGCTTCCTTAACCAGAACCTCTACAGGTGCCGACCGGAGGATCGTGAACTCCCTGCAGGAAGGATCTTAGGACTACTGACATCGTTTGATGTATGTGCGAATCTTCCGCTGCGTAATTTTAATTACTAGCATGTACCATGATTTAGTATCTGTAGTGATTACTCCCCGTAATCTAACAAAGCCGACCGAAAGGATGAACCCAATTTCACGGAGTTGACTTTGAAGAAAAAACTCACCACTGTACGTAAAACCACGGTTAGGGCCATTTATGGTCCTGGTCGCAGGTCTCGATTACGAGCTGCACCGATTAAATGTTAAAGACCGTGTTTCTCCTTGGAAACATGGAGAATGAGATCTACATGGAGCAACAGGAGGATTTCATTACTCCTGGTAACGAATAAAGTTTGCAAACTTCAGAGGTCCATTTACGTTCTTAAACAGTCGTCTCGGCAATGGTACCGCAGATTCCACGAGGAAATCATAGGAAACGGATTCATGAATCTTCACGAGGATCCGTGCGTGTATTATAAGACCTCCGGGTCTAAGTATGTCATCTTTACCTTATACGTGAAGAAGTCAAAGTCTTGATTGGCATCTGTATTCGAGATGAAAGACATGGGAGATGCCACGTACATGTTAGGCATTAAAATTGCTAGAGATCTCGCTACCCGGAAATTATGTCTATCTCAAGAAGCTTATATCAACAAACTGTTGAAAAGGTTCAGATTACAAAACGTCAAACCCATGGATACGCCGTTAGTGTTTGGGTGCGCATTGTCAAAACGTGATGGCCCCAAGAACCTGGCAGAGCGAGAACAGATGAAGAGTGTAGAGTATTTAAGCATGGTCGGTAGTCTCATGTACGCCATGCAATGCACCCGTCCGGACATCTGTTACGCCGTGGGCCTAGTAGCACAATTCCAATCAGATCCTGGCTATCAACATTTAAAGGCTGTAAAACGAATTATCGTTATCTGAAAGGTACTGCCGACTACGCACTGTGCTATGAGGGCAGGAAGTTAGAATTGACCGGTTACATTGATGCCGACCATGGTGGCGATCCGGATGATCGTAAGTCCACCACAAGATGAGTCTTTCTCCTTGCTAATGCCGCCATTTCGTGGACGAGCAAGAAGCAAAGTTGTGTCACGCTGTCTACAATGAAATCGGAATTCGTAGCTCTCTCTAAAAACGCACATGAAGCGGTTTGGCTGAAAAGGCTGTAAGCATATGGTGTTGGGCGCCGTAAATGGAAGCCAATTATATGTATATGTTACCTAAGTTAACTGGGTACATGTCACATTAGGGTATTGGGCCAGACCCAAATCCCAATTAACATGAAAGGCCCAAAATTGGGCCTCCCTATACTAGCATGGCCGGCCGAAATTAATGAGGGGGGTAAAGTGTCCACTTTACTCCTCCAATATATATATATATATATATATATATATGGGGAGTTAGGGATTTCATTAGGGTTAATCACAATTCCATTTAAGTGGTGTTTGAGAGAAAACTCTTCCCCCAAGAACACCATACTTCGGCCGAACCTAGCAAACACCAAGGGTGTGCCAATTTGCCTTCGAGCAAAACACTCCGGAGATCTGTCCCTTTCCAAGAATCGATCAGAGGCTCTACTGTGAAGAATATACCACGTCGGGCTTCCTTCACAAGAACTTCTACGGGTGACGACCGGAGGATCGTGAACTCCCTCCTGCAAAGATCTTGGGACTACGGATTACTGTAGAGGTATGTGCGAATCTTCCGCTGCGTAATTTCGATTACTTGCATGTACCATCGTTTTAGTATCTGTAGTGATTACTCCCCGTAATCTAACAGAGGTATCAGAGCCAGGTTAGGAGTTCATGATTTTGATAAATTGGCGTTCTTGAAATTTTGAAATTAGGACCGAAAATTTTAAATGAAAAAGTTTTAAAATTTCTAATTTTTAAGTTATAGGTGGTCCAAATTTTTTCATGATGTTCTTCGGAAATATGATGTTCATGATCTTCAAGAAAAAGATGTTATTTATCAAAATCAAACATTGGATTGTAGATCTTATTAAAATTTGATCGTAAAATTTGACCACTTGTTCCCAAATTTGTGTTTGTGCCGAAACCCTAAGTGTTTTACAAGGTAAATTTTTTAATTTCTTAAGCACCAAGTTTCAATATTTCGTCCGAAACATGTAGGTATATTTTTACAATATTTTAATTGGGGTTAATAACCTATGAAATGTCTTAATTTTGACCCATGTTAACCGGAGAGGTCTGAATTTTCAAAAGTTAATTTGGAAGGTTTGAATTTTCAACTTTGTTGAACTTTGGTTTTCCGTCCATTTTTAGGGTTAAATTTAACATAATTGTGTGAAATGACTCTTTTACCCCCTTTTCCGGAGCTTTGGGCGGCCTTGGCGGTCACCGACGGTGTTCTCCAGCAAAGAAGAATGTTTTTTTTCTTAAGGGGCATTTTCGTCTTTTCAGGTCAAGCATCTGAGGGGCACACTTTGGTTGGAGGGCATTTTCAGGATTTAAGTTTATTTCCGGTCATATGCCAAGCATGTGACCAAATTACGTCAGTTTTAACGGCAAAAATTGACGGAGACCTCTTATATCAACAAAGTTGAAAATTCAAACCTTCCAAATTAACTTTTGAAAATTTAGACCTCTCCGGTTAACATGGGTCAAAATTCAGACCTTTCATAGGTTATTAACCCTTTTAATTTTTATTATAGGTAATAATATATCTATAATTGGGAACATTAGGATACATTCACATTAATATATAGAAATATATATAACTATCAATATATCTAAATATTTAAATAGGTTAAAGATATTATTGATAGATTTTAGTTACCTAAAAGATTGAGAAAATTTTATTGTTAATATATGTTTCTCTATTTAAGATATTGACAATAAATAATATATATTTATATATAGGTGCCGATTTTTTCATATATATATATATATATATATATATATATATATATTGTTGATTGATTTAATCTTAAAGATAGAATCTTGTCAGTAAATATATATATGTTTTACTATTGGCAGAAATATATATATATATATATATATAATATTGGAAATTATTTTATATAGTTAATGTTACTTGGTGGCTAAGTTAAATATTGTTGGACTTTAAAACCCTACTTAAGCCACAAGTAAACATTTCGCCCCAACCTTTTATATTTTAATTATTGGGCCGGTCAAATATGTCAAACGGGACGAATTAAAACCGAACCGGGTTTTCTCAATCGGTTCGACCTAATTGGGTCGGGTCGGACCAGGGTAATTAAGTGGATCTAACCGAACTGGTTTTGTGTGTTGAACCAAACCGACCCTATTTTTATTGGACCGGTTCGGACCGAACCAGATTTTAAATTAAAATCGGACCGAACCGGATTTTCCGGACCAGACCCGAACCGTATTTCATGGACCGAACTGAACTGTATTTTCAAAACCGAATTCAAGTCAATTAAAATAGGGACGTCAAGTTTTAAAATCCAAATGTTTTGAACCTTAATAGGCCTACACAGTGCTCAAGGGTTATAACCTTTATGCCTTGTTTCGATTATGCAGATGGATCTCGGAGATACATATTTTTGGGACTTGATTAATTAGTGGGCTGAATTGCAATTGTTTATTATTCAATATATTTATGCATGATTAGAAATGTTGTCTTGACTGAGTCAAGCTAGCTGGATATTGCATATTGTGGGCAGAGCCCTGATTAAATATATGGAATGCGCACTAGGATAGACATGCTTTAATGGTTGGAAATGCCTAGGATTCATGTCTATAATGCTGCATGATTGAATATAAGCATGAATCGCAAATCAACCCCTAATATTTAAAATTATTTTAAAATCGAAAAACCAGTCGCCAAATGTGTATGATGGATGTGAATGTTACATGTTTGACACGTATGCTAGAATGTTGAGGATGTAGCCGCATTTGATAATTTACTTGGAAGTAGAATTATATATGCAAGCATGAGTTCCTCGGAACATTAGACGCATGACGCGTAAGCATGAATGTGGTTTATGTGATGAATGTTACTGGCATATGATAATTTACGTGGATAGTAGAATTATATAGCATAAGCGAATTCTGGAATACTTTTACAAAATAAAAGGGCCTTGGGAAAGTCAAGATCGGGTATGCTTGATTTAAAATTCCCGTTCCGGTAATTTGCGATTAAAACTGTTTTAAAAGACTAATCTATTGGATGGGAGACGACGATAATGTAAACTCTTTCACAACCATCTTCCATTGGTTTACTGGTGGTCAGTTGGTTTAGATGACTAGGGAATCATTATTTGTCGGATTCCATCTTAATAGATATTTGATGTATGCAATTCTTTCTCAAAATGTTATTGTCTCCATGATCATGCGTGATTATCAATGTGTCAGTTTTCATGGTTGAACCGATAAAGTTCTACGAACCTCGCAACCTGGACGGCATGGATTATGATGCATGGAGAGACAATGTTATGGATCTCCTGATCTCTGCGGATCTTGACGATCAAGTCAATCCGACGACGAAAAGGATAAGCCTGGACGAATATGGAAACCTACATGAAAGCAACAACAAGAGAAGGTTGATGAAGGACTGTAATGCACTATAATTAATTCTCTCGCAATTGTCAAATGAAGTAGAAGGATAGTTTATACAACTCAGCGCATTGCATCTTTGGTGTGCCATATACCTTCGCTTCGGTAAGGGTAAGGCCACTGAAGCACGAGCCTTAATGGCAGAATACTACAGTATTCTATGCATTGATGATGGTGTAATAGCCTGTCATGATCACGCTGACGAGTTAGATGTATGAACAAGGGCTCGGAAAGTAATGAGGATGTTTCCTCTTTTATTGTTTGTATTAGATAGTGTAGAGAGGGGGTTGAATCATATGTATAATAATCAAGTATGTATAATGAATCAACCAAGTATTTACATGTTAGGATGCCACTATATATAGGAGATCAGTCCTAACTAACTAGTCAACTATACAAGTCAATCTAAGATACCATGTATCTATACAAGTATGAGTACCTATCTATGTATGTACAAATATGTACATCTTATATTCCCCCATCTTTTCCTTCTTCTTCCTTTCTAAAGAATTAAAAGGAAAATTTGAGAGAAAAGGTCGATGATGAATGAAATGCCAAGGTCCAATCAAAACCCGGTCTTCACAAAACAGCCCCTCGAAAATCCAATTTTCGGGATACGGCCCCAAACTTGAGAACTGTCCTCAAAACAGCCCCAATCTTCAGAACTATCCTCAAAATAGCCCCAAACTTCACAAAATCAACAAAAATGCCCCAAACTCTGAAACTGCTCCAAAACAGCCCCAAAGTCCTTAAAAGAGCATCCCAAATTTGAAAACTGCCTAAAACAGCCTCAAATCTCCAAAAGCTTGCAAAGAAGCCCCAAACTTCACAAATTATTTAAAAATAGCCCCAAGTTCGTCCAAAATTCGGCCAAACTAGCCTAGGCACGTGCAGGGCACATGCGGGTGCACAGGGGTGCACGAGACGAACCAACTCCATGCTGAAAATTTGGTGCACGGAGGGTGCACGACGCTACACAGCCCAGAGGTTGCGGGTTCGAATCCAGCGAAACGCGGAATTTCCACGAATTAACTGAAGCAACAGGTCGTGTGTTCGAATCCAGCGAAGCACGCAATTAATCAGCCAATTCGAAATTCTGGGCAGCATGAAGAACAGCATAACTTCAAGATGTTCTTCAAGTGTTCTTCAACAAAATCAATTCGATTCAACTCCAAATCGTCGAAATCGAACAACAAACAAACTGGAATCCAATAGCAACCTAAAGGCGCAACTAATCCAGTCCAAATTGCAGCAAATGATCAAGAAATCAGCTTGAATTTGAACAAATTGCAGCAAGAACACTGCAGCACCATGAACAGAATGCAGCTCCAAGAACTAATCGAATTGATCCAATCCGCAGCAGCAATCAACAAATTTCAGCTCAGAATCAAACGCAGCATCAAATGCGAATCCAATGCATCCAAAATCGCAGCAAACGATCAAGAAATAAGCTCGAAATCGAAGATCGAACATCCAGCAGTAAAATAGGCGTTAAATCTGAATTTGAATCAGAATTACCTCCAAGAAGCCTCGAATGATGCTCAAATCTTCACTGAAACTTCGCAATGATGTCCAGCTATCATATGGAATGCATAAAACTCGAAACAAAGCATTGATTCGAAGAATCAAGCTCATCCAAAATCAACAGAGCTGCAGCAAAATGAAGAACATAGAAACAGAGCTGCAGCAATTCCAAATTCCAGAACGATGAGCTGATCAATCCAGCTGTAATTGTTGATCTCAGACTCAAGAATCAACACTAGATCGAATCCAAATCATAGGATCGATCAAGAATCAATGAGCAAACTTCAAATCGATGAAACAGTAACATGCAGCAAACTGAAATGATGAAACCGAAATGCTGAAACTGATTTGCTGAACTGAAATGCTATAAATCTTCAATCCAAAAAGCAATTATTGAGCAGCAAATCCACGAAATACAGCAGCTACAACTTGATCTTCAAGTTATCCAATGAATCGATGCAAAAATCCTCAAGATCCAAGCTCAAATCGATGAAAAACCTCTTAAGAAATCAAGAAACCGAATCTGAAAAACTCAGCTCTGATACCATATTAGATAGTGTAGAGAGGGGGTTGAATCATATGTATAATAATCAAGTATGTATAATGAATCAACCAAGTATTTACATGTTAGGATGCCACTATATATAGGAGATCAATCCTAACTAACTAGTCAACTATACAAGTCAACCTAAGGTACCATGTATCTATACAAGTATGAGTACCTATCTATGTATGTACAAATATGTACATCTAATAGTTTGTTGACGAAAAAGGGCTCACACGTCTAATCAAATCGATTAAGACGATAATAGACATATTCGAAGCAGATGATAAAGAAGGAAACTTTCTGAAAGAACCCGAGGCATTCGATGACAGATTCATTGGTATGCTAAAATGCTTGGCAACCCCTAGCAACAAAAGGTCTAAACGATGATCAGTACCTTCACGGTACAACTCGGTTAAGACGAACTGTCCATCATTCTTCTTCGTGACTGCTTCAAGTTTGAGATCCGAGACCCCAGTATTGTTTATGTTGGTTTTTCCTATTGTTCATTTTCTTTGAATTCTGGTTATTATTGTTTCAGATTTATTGAATAAAGCAGTTACCATTCGATTTGAAATGAGTTCTGCTTATCAAGATTAATCGACTCGGCTAGAAACGAGATCGATCCGAAATATAAGCTACCCAAGCAATAAGGCTATTGGAAATAGCTGAATCAAACAACTCCATACATTTTATCCTACATCTAATTCTTTGAGTAAAATCAAAATGCCATTAAAATCCATTGATTGCGTAGTTCTAAGAATGAACCGGTCATAAATCTTTTCTTTATTGTTAAGTCTCCATTGAATGAAATAATCTGTAATGATGATCATGTGCGAAACCGATTGGATTAAATTGAATTAAATTCAGAAATGAAACGATTTAACCTAGGGTTAAAACTTCGGTAAATAGTGCTACGCGCAAGTGAACCTCGAAAGACGGAACACGTCATTTCAAAGATACTAATTTAACGATTTAGTGTTTGAATAATGAAGTGCTGAATTTTAGTTTGCATTCCATTGGAAACAACTTATTGATACCATTTACATCGGTACGAAGTAGGCTTCGAAGCTACCACGACCTTGTAAAAGTTTCAGCTGAAGCATAGGGTGAAAACCCAAGATGCTCAGTTCGGAGATGTGATAAAAATCCCTTAGATAAGTTTTGCAACGAATAAATATTAAGTCGGTTAAACGATTTTCCTTCCAAACGCCTTGAACGATAAGTCAGGCTAGGCATTCCATTAAATTAAAACACACTTCAAGAAGCACAGTTCAAAAACATAATGTTTGACTTACTCTATCAGGTGTTCCCTAAGGGATGAAAAAGATGACTCACATGTATGTAAACTGTGTTCTAATAAAATCGGTAAGACACGCCGCCATAATAGCTAAAAGATGATTATGAGTTAAATCATGTCATCATGCGACATTAAATTGCGCATTAAACACGTATTTAGGACAAGTGTACGTGATCTACTCTTAGAAAATACTTGTTAAAAGCTTCAGAAAATGGGGTCGTGCTCGAACATGAGCTACTACATCACTAGAGGGAGAATATTCCAAATGCATGGACAATTTAAATCTATATAGTCATGATCAAAACGAAGCAGGATATCACTGACAATCAGATCCCACTTAATTCGAGTGGGAGAGAGATTTGAACCATCAACTCAAGTGAATGACATGGTAAAATGAGAATGGGAACATTTTCATAGTAAATCCAGTGGGAGGAATAAAACCTACCACACGAAATCACTGTTGCTGTTGAGACGAATCAAGTTGAACCTGATGGTCATATAGCTGAACCAGGAATGACACAACTACCTAAAAATACCCATTGTGTCCAGTGGGAGTGATCCGACCAAACTTGGTTCCAGATCCTAGTGATCAAGGAATTCATCTCGGAAGTGAAACCCCGAGACTGAGAGGTTGTCAAAGGAAAAGTTGTTTGTCAAGGTTCAAACACTGCTCTATTTCCCAAAGGAAATAATGCTCCGATAAGATGCATTGTTCCGAGTGGGAGAATTTTTCCCAATAGAAGTGATGCTACGATAAGAAGCATTATTCCGAGTGGGAGAAATGCCAGACTCAAAATGGGATTAACAAAAGCCTAGACGAAAGTCAAAGGCATCAAACTTCTCCCAAGAAGTATCCCATCGAGTAGGGTGAAAACCTAACTCTAACAACTGTTGTCAAGCATTGGAAAGACCTCAAGTGAAAAAATGGAGGAAAATAATAAAAGAAAGAGATCGCCTTAAATTAAAGCCATCATAATCTATATTTGATTTACATGCTAACCACAGGGGCACAAGGATAAGGTGAGTCCTGAAAGAATATCCGACTTGATGCGAAAGGATATACCCATTTCACGGAGTTGACTTTGACAAAACAAACTCATTGACTGTGCGTAAAACCACGGTTAGGGCCAGTCATGGTCCTGGTTGTAAGACTCGATCTCGAGTTGCACCAAACGGATGTTAAGACCGCATTCCTCCACGGAAACCTGGAGGAAGAGATCTACATGGAGCAACTGGAGGGTTTCATTACTCCTGGTAACGAACGTAAATTTTGTAAACTCCAAAGGTCCATCTACGGTCATAAACAGTAGTCTTGGTAATGGTACCGCAGATTCCACGAGGAAATCGTAGAAAACGGATTCGTGAATTTTCGCGAGGATCCGTGCGTGTATTATAAGACCTCCGGGTCTAAGTATGTCATCTTAACCTTATACGTGGACGACATACTCATTGCCGCAAACCATGTGAGTTTTATAAACTAGTCAAAGTCATGGTTGGCATCTTTATTTGAGATGAAAGACATGGGAGAGGCCACGTACATCTTGGGCATTAAAATTTCTAGAGATGGAGCTACCCGGAGATTATGTCTGTCTCAAGAAGCTTATATCAACAAACTGTTTAAAAGATTCAGATTACAGGATGCCAAACCCGTGGATAGGCCGGTGGTGTTTGGGGGCGCACTGTCAAAACGTGACGGCCCCAAGAACCTGGCAGAGCGAGAACAGATGAAGGGTGCGGAGTATTTAAGCATGGTCGGTAGTTTAATGTACGCCATGCAATGCACCCGTCCGGATATCTGTTAAGCCGTGGGCCTAGTAGCACGTTTCCAATCAGATCCTGGCTATTATCATTTAAAGGCTGTAAAATGAATTATTCGTAATCTGAGAGGTACTGCAGACTACGCAATGTGCTATGAGGGCGGGAAGTTAGAATTGACCGGTTACAGTGACGCTGACCATGGTGGCGATCCAGATGATCGTAAGTCCACCATAGAAGGAGTGTGTCTCCTTGCTAATGTCGCAATTTCATGGACGAGCAAGAAGCAAACCTGTGTCGCGCTGTCCACGATGGAATCAGAATTCGTAGCCCTCTACAAGAACGGATAAGATGTGGTATGGCTGAAAAGACTTCTTACTGCGCTGCTTGATGGGGACGTCGGGAGTAAACCTGTGAAGGTGTTCTCTGACAGTCAGGCAGCTATGCGGCAGTAAAAAAATCTGAAGTACCATAGTAGGACCAAACACATTAATGTGAAATATTTTTATGCTAAATCTATGGTAGAAGACAATATAATCAATATGGAATACTTGTCCACTGATAACATGATTGCGGACCCATTAACTAAACTATTACGCAATGAGATATTCGAAAAGAATGTAAAACTACTTGGATTGCGTTGGGTTTAGAAATGGCGTGTATCTGTGATGACAATTTGATATTAGAAAGTTACATTTTGTAAGCGAAAGAATTGCAACTTAGTTTATGATCAATCGACGTCATAATGTTTTGATTACATCAAAATTTCGGTGTATAAACTAAGTCGTAGGAGGACGCAATCCTCTGTCAAACCTATGTCGAATGTGGGCCTTACCTCGTCACACATGTACGGTCGTCTTGCGGTGGATGGGAAAAGGATAATATGCAATTTCAAATTGTCAATTATATTGTTTACGGAAATGGCAAACCAATTCGGGAAATTTCTGACACAAGTATTCAATTAGTTCCCTCTCCTGAATGAAGAAGTAGTGGGCCGCCTTCCCGCATATGCGTCTTTATTTAGATTCTATCTATTTTTCTTTTATCTCTCCTTTTTTTGTGCTTCCACCCGGGCTTTTCATTCTGTTTTATAGAGACCCGAGGATATTCTTTAAAAAAAAGGCCTCTACTAAGCAAGGCTGGCTAAGAATCAGGGGGATAAACCTGATTACGCAAAACAATCATCTAGTATCGAAGTAACTCGACATGATCTTCGCTTTGCAGATAGCCGTGGTAAACTTTGTTCGTCATTAATCCACATTCCGGGCCATATGAAATTCTACGTTAGCATGATTTGACATATCCCATTCCTTTTAACTTAAACATTCGGGTATGCTATCGACGCGTGCCACGGGGACACAGCTCGGTTGTGCTAGGAAAGAATCCTCGTGATTCTGGCGGGCGCAAACTTCTTCACCTTGAGCGTGTGAGTGATCCCGGGAGCCTTATGAAGAGGCACCCAAAGTATCCTCACTGACTCATAACTCATATCTAAGGCCAGGCTCAATGTTCGCTTCCCGGCGTACGAGCGTAGTGCTGAACAAAAGGCCAAGTTACCACGTCTTTGGAAACCGGTTGGGTTTGACTAAGGATATCAGCGATGGGGATGGTCAAGTTCACCTGTAATTCACCGACTCTTGTATTCACTAGGTGGCCACCAACCGGATATTAGTTGAAGGTTGTGAATACTTGCATGATGCCTTGGAGAAGTGTTCCTATGAAGAAACTAGGAAAAAGGAGAATTATCAGTTGACCTAGGATACACCGCGACACTATATAAATGTTGTTTATAACAAGTTGATTGGAGAAAAGGGAATCAACGTTCCGCGGGCGCTACAACACTCCTAACAGATGAGTAGCAAGATGCCCGTCATGTCCGCCGGTTGCACTGCAAACCTCGTATGAACTATTCGGAAGCAAAGGACCAGATCGAATGAGTGAAATGTTGATGCAAATTTGGATGACAATACATTAACAGGAACCCTCCCATTCCGGCGAGTGGGAGCTGTAAGCATATGGTGTTGGGCGTCGTAAATGGAAGCCCATTATATGTATATGTTACCTAAGTTAATTGGGTACATGTCACATTAGGGTATTGGGCCAGACCGAAATCCCAATTGACATAAGAGGCCCAAAATTGGGCCTCCCTATACTAGCATGGCCGGCCGAAATAAATGAGGGGGGTAAAGTGGACTTTTGTCCACTTTACTCCTCCTATATATATGGGGAGTTAGGAGTTTCATTAGGGTTAATCACAATTCCTTTTAAGTGGTGTTTTGAGAGAAAACCCTTCCCCAAGAACACCATACTTCGACCGAACCTAGAAAACACCAAGGTTGTGCCAATTTGCCTTCGAGCAAAACACTTCGGAGATCTGTCCCTTGCCAAGAATCGATCAGAGGCTTTGCTGTGAAGAATATACCACGTAGGGATTCCTTCACAAGAACCGCTACGGGTGCCGACCAGAGGATCGTGAACTCCCTCCTGCAAAGATCTTGGGACTACGGATTACTGTAGAGGTATGTGTGAATCTTCCGCTGCGTAATTTCGATTACTTGCATGTACCATGGTTTTAGTATCCGTAGTGGTTATTCCCCGTAATCTAACAAAGGCTTCTTACTGCCCTGCTTGATGTGAATACAACAATTCGAAATACAAAATTCAAAATTAAGTGTCTCTTTGATTTAATACTGGAAATAAATTTTAATTTGCACGAATACCGATTAAAGGGTTCTACTCATACAACCGGAGGGTTTCATTACCCCTAGCAACGAACGTAAGGTTTGTAAACTCCAAAGATCTATTTACGGTTTTAAACAAACACCCCGGCAATGGTACCGCAAATTCCTTGAGGAAATTATTGGAAAAGGATTCGTGAATCTTCACAAGGATCCGTGCGTGTACACGAAGACTTCCAATTCTAAGTACGTCATCTTGACATTACATGTCGATGACAAACTAATTGCCGCAAATGATGTAAGTTACATGAATGAATCAAAGTATTGGCTAGCATCTATATTTGAGATGAAAGACATGGGAGAGGCCACGTACATTCTAGTCATTAAGATTGCTAGGAATAGGGCTGCTCATAAACTATGTCTATCTCAGGAAGCGTATATCAACAAATTGTTGAAAAGGTTCCGACTACAGGATGACAAGCCCGTGGATATGCCGGTTTCTCTCAGGTGCACGCTGTCGAAGCGTGATGGCCCGAAGAACCTGGTGGAGCGTAAACAGATGGAGAGTGCAGAATACTTAAGTATGGTTGGCAGCTTAATGTATGCCATGCAAAGCACTCGACCGGACATTTGTTACGCTGTTGGCCTAGTAGCACGATTCCAATCAGATCCTGGAACTCAACACCTAAAGGCTGTGAAACGAATAATTCGATACCTGAAAGGTACTGCCGACTACGCTCTGTGCTATGAGGGTGGAACACTCGAATTGTTAGGATATAGTGACGCCGATCATGGTGGCGATCTGGATGATCGTAAGTCCACTTCAGGAGGAGTATTCCTCCTTGCTAATGCCGCCATTTCATGGATGAGCAAGAAGAAAACATGTGTCGCGCTGTCTACTATGGAATCCAAATTCGTGGCCCTCTCTAAGAACACACAAGAAGCGGTCTGGCTTAAAAGGCTCCTAACTGCATTGCTTGGCGTCAATGGACGGGAGTAAACCTGTGAAGGTATACTCTGACAGTCAAGCAGCAATTGCGGCAGTTAAGAACCCCAAGTACCATAACAGGACGAAGCACATTTACATAAAATATAATTTTGCTAAGAATATGGTTGAGGACAATGCTATCACTTTAGAACACTTGTCTACTGAAAGTATGATGCCAGGCACATTAACTAAACCACTATGCAGGGACGTCTTCGAAAAGCATGTTAAAATGCTGGGATTGTGTATGGTTTAAGTAGACAGTATTGTAATGACACTTTTTGAAATATAATGAAAATAAATTGCAGTTTGAGTTTATGATTATTATGACGTCATAATGTTTGAATATACATCGGAATATTACGGTCTATAAACTAGTCGTATGAGGGTCAACCTCCACAATAAAATAATGTCGAATGTGAACCAAGCCTCGTCAGACAAGCTCGGTCCTCTTGATGGGGAAGGGATTCTCTATTAAGTCGAGACTGGCTAAGAACCACGGTGGCAAACCTGTTTATGCAAAACGATCATTTGGTTTTTGGAGTAACACGACAATGATCAAAGTTATGCAGATCGTCGTTACGAACCACGTTCGTAATAAAATCACATTCTGGGCCAGATGACGAAGTTGCGGTGTCAAACATGGATGAGCAAGAAGGAGTATTCCACTTCAGGAGGAGTATTCCTTCTTGCTAATGCCACCATTTCATGGATGAGCAAGAAGCAAACATGTGCCGCGTTGTCTACTATGGAATCCGAATTCGTGGCCCTCTCTAAGAATACACAAGAAGCGGACTGGCTTAAAAGGCTCCTAACCAGTGTTATCAGAACCGGACCGGACCGGCGATCCGACCGGGTTCGAACCGGAACTGGTGCCGCTCACGGTCCGGTTCGAGTAAATCCGGAGGATGTAAGCGAACCCGGTTCAATATCCGGTTTTTCGTTGAACCGTCCGGTTCTGAGCGAACCGGACGGTTCTCCGGTCCGCCGGTTCAACGTCTCAAACCCTAAATTCCCAAATCCAAATCAACAACAGTCCAAATTCTATCCAAATCGGTAATTTCCAGAATCCAATCCAATTCAAAAATCCAAATTCAATCTCATATCTCCTAATTGCAATACATATATCATCATCATCTACCTATGATCATGAAGAACATAACACTCGTTTATTCATCCATCTCCTTCAAAGGCTTCGAGCAGAGCACCACCTCTTCACTTCCAAGCATGCAACTGGAGCTGGGTTAGATCAATCGAAGCTTTATACGGTCAATCAACTCAACTCCAGCGACAAAAGCACGAATGATGATGCACGAATGTCAGCCTTGTTGGAGAGTGTCCCATAGAGATGGACAGTGTCTCTGTGCAAATCCGAATCTCTTCTTCTCGAAACCTTAGGTGCTGATTTTTCCCAAGCGTGACCGCCGGACTGCCGTTTAACTCATCATCATCTCTGCCGTCCATCACCATCAAGCATCCTACTTTCCTCTTCGTCCCCATTCCATCACTGCCGTCCGTAACTTCATAGAAGGGAGAAGAAAGCTAAACTTCAGCATGGAGGAAGAAGCTAGGAGGGAGAAGATGAAGAAACTTCACGAAAGCAAGGAGGAAGCTTGAAAGGTATGAAGCTTGAGAGGGAAAGCTAGGAGATGAAGAAACTTTCGAGAGGGAGGATAAGGCTTGAAAGAGAGATGAAACTTCTGGAATCTGGAGAGGTTGGAGCTTAAAGGTAATAATGCAGCAGCCGGACCGGGTTTGAACCGGGTCGAACCGGGAATCGGACCCCTCTCCGGTTCGGTGTCCGGTCCGGTTCTGATAACACTGCTCCTAACTGCATTGCTTGGCGTCAATGGACGGGAGTAAACCTGTGAAGGTATACTCTGACAGTCAAGCAGCAATTGCGGCAGTTAAGAACCCCAAGTACCATAACAGGACGAAACACATTGACATAAAATATAATTTTGCTAAGAATATGGTTGAGGATAATGTTATCACTTTATAATACTTGTCTACTGAAAGTATGATGGAAGACCCATTAACTAAACCGCTATGCAGGGACGTCTTCGAAAAGCATGTTAAAATGCTGGGATTGCGTAGGGTTTAAGTATACAGTATCGTGATGAAACTTTTTGAAATATAATGAAAATAAATTGCAGTTTGAGTTTATGATTATTACGACGTCATAATGTTTGAATATTCATCGGAATATTACGGTCTATAAACTAGTCGTATGAGTGTGAACCAAGCCTCGTCACACAAGCTCGGTCGTCTTGACGGAGAAGGGATTCTCTATTAAGTCGAGACTGGCTAAGAACCACGGTGGCAAACCTGGTTATGCAGAACGATCATTTGGTTTTTGGAGTAACACGGCAATGTTCAAAGTTATGCAGATCGTCGTTACGAAGCACGTTCGTAATAAAATCACATTCTGGGCCAGATGACGAATCTTTGATTGCATATGACATTTCCCAACTTCCCGACTAAACTCAGGTTATGCTATCGACGCGTGCTTCATACTACGTGTGCCATGTTCGACCACGGGGTTATGCTCGGTTGTGCTAGATAGAATCCACGAGATTCGTATGGGCACAAACTTCTTCACCTAGAGCGTGTGTCTGATCCCGGAAGTTATATGAAGGAGCATCCAAAGTATCCTCACGGACTCAGAACTCATACCTAGGGTCATGCTCAATGTTCGCTTCCCGGGGTGTGAGCGCAGTGCCAAACAAAAAGGCCTAGTGACCACATCTTGGAAACTGGTTGGGTTTGACTAAAGGTATGAGCGATGGGGATGGTCAAGTACACCTGAAATTTTCCGACTTTTTTATTCACTAGGTGGCCACCAACCTGACATTAGTTGAAAGGTTGTGAATACTTGTACGGATGCCCTGGAGAAGTGTCCTAAAGTGGGAACTGGGCAATTGGAAAATTTACAGTTGACCTAGGATACAACGCGGTACTTTATTTATGACGGGTTGATTGGACATGGGGAATCAACGTTCCGCGGGCGCTACAATACTCCTAACAGATGAGTAGCACGATGCCCGTCGTATCCGCCGGTCGCACGACAAACCTCTTATGAACCATTCAGAGCAGGGATTGGATCGAATACCAAATGTGGATGTATTGGTCGACAACATATTAATAGGCACCCTCCCATTCCAGCGAGTGGGAGCTGTTAGCATTTGGGGTTATGGACCGCTGTAATTGGTAGCCCATTAATTAAAGGCCATTAACCTAAGAAATTAGGAATGGGTCACATTAGGGATTTTGGGCTAGGCCTAAAATCCCATGTGACATGGGAGGCCCAAAATTGGGCCTCCCACATACATGGGTTCGGCGCCGACCTAGAGGCGTAAGGAGGTGGGATTTTCCCACCTCCACTCCTATATATAGGGTTCTTGGGGTGACTTCTTAAGTGCTAATTTCTCCTCCCAAGTGTTGAGATTAAAACCCTTCCCCCTAGTCCCTAACTTTGGCCGGCCAAACCTCACACCAAGGAGGTGCCTAAACTGCGACAAGCAATTTACTCCAAGTAGATCCATCCCGCGAGAATCGAAGGAGGCTTTGCTGTGAAGATCACACCGCGTAGGGATTCTCTAACAGGAACCTCTACGGGGTACCGGTCGGTGGATCGACAACTCCTCTCGAAGATCTTGGGCTGCAAGAAAGGTTTAAGGTATGTGCACTATCTCCGCTGCGTAACTAGTTACCTAGCACGTACCTAGGGTTTCTTCTTGTATGATTAATCACCATAATCCAACAGAAGAATCGCAGTGATCAACATCGTCCGAGCTGCCCCGACCAGCTCACAGAGACGCACCTAGGCAGGTGGACGGTGAATGAATCGTATAAAAGGAACTCCATCAAGAAGTGATTTCCAGTCGACCTCGTGAGGAAGACAAGAATAAAGGATCCACAAAAGCAGCATCATCATCAATTGAACGTCTCAGCAAAGAAGCAAAAACATTATGCAGCACACCGCTAAAATAAATTCATACATAAAGAATGGGGCATTGTCATGCCCAGCCAGCCGAGCTATGCAAAATCGACAAGCGGGACTGATATATTCTGTTCTGGTAGGTCGCATTTCAAGGGAGCATCATTTTTTAAAGAACTTCCAAATTTGAGAGAAAATTCCCGCTAAATTGAAAACCTAAAAGGGCGGTTTAGGCAAAATTTAGGGAAGAGGGGCGTGACTGAAAATCCCTCAAAATGGCGATAATGGCAAAAGGAGAGGAAATAAAATCCCTGCTAGGTTGAAACCCGAAAGGGAGGCCTAGGCAAAATTAGGGGAACCGAAGTGTGATAAAAAAAATGATCGTAGCCAAAGGAGAGAAATCCGAGAGAACAAAAAAAGCAAAAAATTAAAAATTAAAAAGCAAAAAGATAGATAAAAAAAAAGAGTTCATTTGTGAAGAATGAGGCATTCAAATGCCTGACTTCCCAGAGTTATATGGAATCGGCAAACGAGACTGTTACAGTCTGCTCTCGCAAGTCACCTTTCAAGAACGAGTAGGACTGTTACAGTCTGTTCCTACAAGTCAATCTCACGGAAAGCGGGACTATTGCAGTATGCTCTCGCCAGTCGCCTTTCAAGGACGAGTATGACTATTACAGTCTGTTCCTTCAAGTCAAACCTCATTTCCGCACCAATGCAGGCACTGCCATCCAAGACGTGCATTCACATAGCCACCCCAATGATAGTACCACCGACAATCAGAACCTGTGGTCATCCAACTTCTGAGAGTCACAACCCGACGAACAGAGCCTTTAGGTGTTCAGCCTCCGCAAGTCACCACCGACCTGTAGTTATCCAGCTTTCGAGAGTCACAACCCGACGAACGGAGCCTTTAGGTGTTCAGCCTCCGCAAGTCACCACCGAAAATTGGGACTTGTAGTTATCCAGCTTCCAACCCGGAGAATGGAGCCTTTAGGTGTTCAGCATCTACAAGTCACCACCGACAATCGAGACATGTGGTCATCCAGCACTCCGAGAGTCACCACCCGACGAACGGAGCCTTCAGGTGTTCAGCTCCGCAAGTCACCACCGACGATCAGGACCTATAGTTATCCAGCTTCTAAGAGTCACAACCTGATGAACGGAGCCTTAATGTGTTCAGCCTCCGCAAGTCACCACCGAAAATCGGGACCTGTAGTTATCCAGCTTCCGAGAGTTACCCCCGACAAACGGAGTCTTTAGATGTTCAGCTCCGCAAGTCACCACCAACAGTCGGGACCCGTAGTTATCCAGCTTCCGAGAGTTACCCCCGAAAAACGGAGTCTTTAGGTGTTCAGCTCCGCAAGTCACCACCGACAATCGGGACCTGCGGTCATCCAGCATTCCGAGAGTCACAACCCGACGAACAGAGCCTTTAGGTGTTAAGCTCCGTAAGTCACCACCGACAATCGGGACCTGTGGTCATCCAGCATTCCAAGAGTCACAACCCGGCAAACGAAGCATTCAGGTGTTCAGCTCCGCAAGTCACCACCGACAGTCGGGACCTGTGGTCATCCAGCATTCTGAGAGTCACAACCCGACGAACGGAGCCTTTGGATGTTCAGCTCTGCAAGTCACCACCGAAAATCGTGACCTGTGGTCATCCAGCATTCTGAGAGTCACAACTTAACAAACGGAGCCTTTAGGTGTTTAGCTCCACAAGTCACCACCGACAATCAGGATTTGTGGTCATCCAGCACTCCGAGAGTCACAACCCGACGAACGAAGCCTTTAGGTGTTCAGCTCCGGAAATCACTGCCAACAATCAGGACATGTGGTCATCTAGCATTCCGAGAGTCACCGCTAACGATCGGGACCTATAGGTGTCTAGCTTTCGAAATTTGTATGTTTATTTTGTATGCAATGTATGTGGTTAGCCGGAAAGACCCAAAATCAATTATTTGTCTTTGAACATATGTTCATTGGACAACATCCATGAACGCATGCTCAAAGAGGGGTAACTGTAAACACCTGATTTTGGACAGGGGTCAAAAAATACCGTAACGCGTGGAACCAAGCCAGGAATAATCGAGTGCGAAAAAAACAAAAAAATTAGGATTTAATATTGTTAGGTTATATCATTATCTGTAAAATAAAAAAAAATGGCAACTAGGCTATACTAGATGTATATATAAAGTATCATATATATGCGATATGAAATATATATATATATATATATATATATATATATATAAAAACTTGCCCAATAGTTGACAACGTAGCCCGTGCCCTTTCTTTTCTCCTATTCTCTGCATTTATTCTCCCAATGCTAGTCCCATGCATACTCAAGTGTCAAGCAAGTTGCAAGAAATTAAATATAATAAAAAAATCAGCCATCATCACCCTATAAATAAATGGATTGACTCGGTAAGAAAAGGGGGCCAAGTGAAGAAGCGAATAGATACCAAGAAAGTGTGGGAAGTGAGTTTGGAGATCACTAGTAAGGATTAGGTTTTTTGGCAAGTAAGAACAGAGAGAAAGCATAAGTAAGTTAAAGTATGATATTTAGCTCGACTGCTCGATAATTCGTGGTTCGGTTCCATGTGTCACGACATTTTACCCGGAATCAACCCAATGTAAGTACTGCTTAATCAAAAGTTGTATTTACGGTCTGTTGGATCATAAAAGTCCGGCTAAGCTTGGCGAGGCTCTTCTGGTTCTCGCATTGGTATCTCTTTGAAGTTGGAAAGCTTTGTGGGTTAGCTTGTTCTTCATGGCGAGACCTGGAAAAGGCGGGTGTTGGGATCAAGATGACGTGACCTGGAACTTCTAGTAGTGGACTTCGAGGTCTCACCAGTAGCTTAATCTTTTAGGTCTCTTTCTCGACCTCTCGGGTACTTAGTTTCCTTTAGGAGCTTTGTGCTAGGCGAGGACCTGAAAAGGGGTGGGGATGGCCCCTGATTCCACTCCGAAGCATAAGTTAGTAAAGCATTTTGGTAGTGAGAAATCTTAATCTTGAATGAGAATACTGAAGAGTATTTATAGGGGAAGCTTTTACCGACTTTAGGTGGTGGCAGCTTCGTTTTGATTAGTTGATGATGGATATACGCCCAATTTGAACCCGTTGACTTCCGAACCGTTGTATTTTTATCGTCCCATTTATGATTGCAAATCGAAACTTCAACCCGGACACTTCGCGAGAACATCGACGGCTCGGACGGGGCCGAAGCGCCCGTCCGGCAGTGAAGAACTCACCTAGGTGAGGTTGGGTGGCCACACCCGACCTCCCCTAGGGGAGATCGGGTCAGCCGACCCGATCTCCCCTAGGGGAGATCGGGTGGACCAACCCGATCTCTCCTAGGAGAGATCGGGTCGGCCAACCCGATCTCTCCTAGGAGAGATCGGGTCGGCCAACCCGATCTCTCCTAGGAGAGATCGGGTCGGCCAACCCGATCCCTCCTAGGAGGGATGGGGTTGGCCAACCCCACCCTCCCTAGGAGGGGTTGGGTGCCCTCACCCAACCCCTACCCTTGGGGGTCGGATTCCTCCCCCCCAAGGGCCCCGACACCACCTTCGGACACCCATGCTCGGTCCACTCCGCCTACCTCCTCCGAATCCTAAGGTCTTAATTATATGCTTAAAGGTTAATTAATTGTGTTTAAAGGCTAACGATGTCATTAAGTCACCTTAATGACACCGTTGCCTATAAATACCCCACCTTCACAACTCATTTGATCATCTTGGCTATTTGGACAATTTAGCTCTGACATCTCTCTAGCTTTATCTCTCTAGAAATATAGTTCTGACTTAGGCATCGGAGAGGGTTCACCAGGCACCACCCCCCCCCCCTCCGCGTCTGGTACTGCCCCTTTTGCAGGGCAAAGGGAGAGAAGAAGAGAAGGAACCAAGGGAAGAAGGAAAGGAAGAAGGATATAGGCAAAGACAAGGCGACTTGAGAAGACCGGATCACACACATCCCCCGTAAGGAGTGAGATCAAAGCCGACACCCCGTTGACCTAGATCTCATAACTTAACACTTGGCGCCGTCTGTAGGCTTCGAGCAGAAAGCCTGGCTATCACACGAGCTATGACGAACAGTAGGGTGTCCAGGCCCCAACACCCACCGGGGGGCAATGGGCGGAGAAGAGAACCCATACCTCCAGGGAGGCGGCCTAACCCTGGGAAGCAGCCAATGCATTCAGAGCCCCAAGACATACCACAACCTCCTCAGCAACAGAACAACCAGGAGGGAGGACCTTCACGCCCAGCTGGGGCTGAGTCCTCCACAGCCTCCACCCCCCGGGCAAGAAGGCCACAGAGAGAAAGAGGACAACAGGGAGTGCCTTCCCACAACACGGCACCCCCTGAGGGATACTATTATGAAGAGCAACCCCAAAGGTACCCACATGGAATGCCGGCACAGAGAGATGGCAACCGCGCCCACACAGCGTATGAAAGGCCGGCATACACCCAAGGAACTTACACTGAAGCTCAGGAGGAGGAGCAGATCCCAGCAGAAGAGTACTACTCGCACCCTCGAGCAGGGCAGCGAGAGGAACAAAGAAGATATCACCAGGAGCCACCCCCAGAGGGCAGGCAACAATTTGTGCCTCCTAGGCAACAGCATAGCAACAGGGCTTACACACCGCTTGGGGAGGAAAGACAAGCAAGACCTCCAAGGAGGCAAGACTTCCATGAAGGACCCCAGCAGGCGTACCAAGGGTACACCTACAGTCCATACCAGCAGGGACAAGGGAACCCAGTAAGCCCAGTCTACAACTACAATGGGTATCAGAGGGGTTATACTCCGGCACCGGTGATGATCACCCCGGAGGAGATAGAAGCTATGATAACCCGGAAACTGAATGAGTCAAAGAAACCCAGCCTGCACTGCCTAAGTGACAAGACGAACCACCCTTTCACAAGGGAACTGGAGATGAACAGGGTGCCAGACTCCCTGCACACAGTGCAAATTGCAAAGTATAATGGGAAGGGAGACCCCCTAGAACATATCCAGCAGCATGAGGCCTCCCTATTTGGGAGGACCACTGATGAAAGATACAAGGCACTCCTTTTCCCAAACACCCTATCAGGGGTGGCCTCACATTGGTTCTTCAGCCTGCCCTCTGAGAGCATCCACTCATGGGAGCAGCTAAAAGCTAAGTTTCTGCAGAGATACCTAGGGGAGAGGAAACTCCTCAAGGGAACAGGCTCCATTGATGACGTAAAACAAGAATACGATGAAACCCTGGCCAGCTACTACACTAGGTTCAACCAGAATATTGCAGACATCCAGGGAGACATCACTGAAGGGGAGATAATCAGAGCCTTTATTAGAAACTTAGGTCGCTTTGGGTCAACATTGGCTGAAAAGATGGCCAAAAAGCCAGCAAGCACCTTGGAGGAGCTTGCAGGGAGAGTTAAAACGCATATTGACCTTGAGAGGCACAGGGCAAGCAAGAAGGCCAAAATCCAGGCAGCCAAGGAGGATAATCAAAGGCCAAACAAAGGCAAGCCACCCCAGGCACCACATCAAGCAAGGCAACAAGAGTGGCGTCCGCCGCAGCATGCAAGACAACAAGAGTGGCGTCCGCCACAGCAAAGAAACCAAATGGGTGAACCCTTAAAGGCTAGAGAAATCAATGTCATTAAGTTCATCCCACTGAACGCCACTCCAGCCACCGTACTTAGAGAGATGCGGAACCAAAAGCTATGGTCACCCCCTGCAAGGTGGAGAGCCCCAATGGTAGGAAATCACAAGGATAGATGGTGTGACAATCACGAGGCTTATGGTCACGACACAAATGAATGCTTTAGCTTAAAGCTAAGCATAAACAACATCGTCCAGAGGGGAGAACTGAAGCAGTTCGTAGACCATGGGGGCAATAGTATGCAGCTGGGGCCACCACAGAAAGACAAGGGCAAGGAAAAGGTAGAATATAACCCTCCACCCAACAAAAGAGGAGTCATCAATATGATACATGGAGGAGCAGCATCAGGTGGCCCAATTGCTAATGCAAGGGAAGTCTATGCATCCAAGCTAGGCTCAGTGCCAAGGTGGAGGAAAAGACCAAGAGAAGGAGAAGAAGTGAAGATAGAGTTCTCGGAGAAGGACAAAAGCCACATCGTCTTTCCACACGACGATGCTCTAGTTATTACTTTAGATATTGATAATTTTGATGTAAAGAGAATTTTGGTGGATGGGGGCAGCTCAGCTGACCTCCTAAGCCTGAGAGTGTTGGAAGAGATAGGGAAAACCAAAGCAGACATCAATCCGGTCAACTTCCCTCTAGTTGGCTTCTCAGGGGCAACAAGTTACCCCCTGGGGATGATAACATTGCCAGTGACCATGGGCCAAGGATGGACCCAGCTGAAGGTAAATGTCAATTTCTTGGTGGTTGAAAGCCTGGGAGCCTACAATGGGATCCTAGGAAGGACAACCATAAATCCATATGAAATAGTGCCATCCACTGTTCACCAGAAGCTGAAGTACATCACGGAGAACGGAGTGGGAGAGGTCCTGGGTGATCAACGCACTGCAAGACAATGCTATGTCAATTCAATGAGACATGGATCACACAGGACAGATACAGTGGTTGTGGTCATGGCAGGAGCCAACCAGGATAAAAGAAAGAGGGGAGGGAGACAAAGGCAAGGAAGGAGGAGGAGTGGAGTGACACTCCGCCTAAGCAGGCAGTTTTTTCAAACAGTGCCTACAAGGAGACACAGGGGCAAGGCTGTGAAGGTGACATCCATACCTTGGCAGCCAGACACCACAATAGGGAACAGGACAAGGGACTCTATCCTAAGAGGCTTCCGCCACATAGATGATATCAAGCAAATGCCGCAGGAGCCCATATCAAGCTATTTCCAGAGATTCTTCAATTATGGTGCCAACATGGACATCACAAGGGGAGAAGCAGTCAGAGCATTCATCAGAAACATGCATCCAAACTCATTCGGGGCCTATGGAGGGCTCTATGAGATGGTCATGACGAGCACAATGAGAGAGCTCAAGGCAAGGCTGGATAGGGCATTTGAACAAGAGGCGGAACAGTTGGATGAAGTTCCAGAGAAAGGAAGAGAAGCAGACACATTGGGAGGAGGTGTCAATTTCACATTCACACCCCTCACACTCAGCATAGAAGAAATTTTCCACAAGCGCCTCAAGCAAGAGCTGCCAGCATGCAGGGAGGAAGGCAAGGCCTTCCTAGGTAGAGATGCACAGGGTTGGTGTGAGTACCATGGGACCTGGGGGCATCAAACCAACAACTGCATGGTGTTGAAGGTGGAAGTGGAAGAAATGATCTACAATGGAAGCTTCAAGGAGTACGTGGCAACAGACACAGTGACCACCCCATATCCTTAGTTTCATATCTAGCATTTCGCATGTTTTAGCTTTACAAGCTTTTCAAAAAAACAACTCTTGAGAAGGAGAACTCACGAAGTTACTCCAACTCTACAACTATCTTTGATTTCCTACAAAGGATGTCTTGGTGCACCAAGGCATCCCGAGTGTACAAAAACATGAATGCTCCTAAGAGAGTAGTAGTTATTCAAAAGTATTTACCAGTGAATGTGATGTTACAATCACCAAGTTATCCTTACACAGATATGACTTCAAGTCAACAACCTTCGACGCCCCCAAGAGCGTATCTTGAGAGTAGTCTTCGTACTACGACATTCGACGCCCCCAAGAGCGTATCTTGAGAGTAGTGTTCATACTACGACCT
Source organism: Clarkia xantiana subsp. parviflora (assembly GCA_036873135.1). Taxonomy (NCBI): domain Eukaryota; kingdom Viridiplantae; phylum Streptophyta; class Magnoliopsida; order Myrtales; family Onagraceae; genus Clarkia; species Clarkia xantiana. Next base: position 7,039,727 of record JAPTYO010000012.1, on the reverse strand, counting down.
TCGACGCCCCCAAGAGCGTATCTTGAGAGTAGTTATTACACTACGACTTCGACGCACCAAGAGCGCATCTTGAGAGTGGTTTCCAAAAACTACGAACCTCGACGCCCCCAAGAGCGTATCTTGAGAGTAGTGTTCATACTACGACCTTCGACGCCCCCAAGAGCGTATCTTGAGAGTAGTTATTATACTACGACTTCGACGCACCAAGAGCGTATCTTGAGAGTGGTTTCCAAAAACTACGAATTCGACGCCCCCAGGAGCGTATCTTGAGGTAGATTTGCAACCTACCAGATTCGACGCCCCCAAGAGCGTATCTTGAGGTAGAAAAAACACTACCAGTTCGACGCCCCCAAGAGCGTATCTTGAGGTAGATTTCAAACTACCAGTTCGACGCCCACCAGGAGCGTATCTTTGGTCTAACCTGAGCCCTCCGGGAGCCTATCCTGTGAAACGTTAAGTGCCGTCCGAGAGCCTGTCTCGTGAACAGTTTGACACCCGTCAAGAAGGTATCGGTGGACTAACCTGTGCCCTCCGGGAGCCTATCCTGTGAAACGTTAAGTGCCGTCCGAGAGCCTGTCTCGTGAACAGTTTGACACCCGTCAAGAAGGTATCGATGAACTAACCTGTGCCCTCCGGGAGCCTATCCTGCGAAACGTTAAGTGCCGTCCGAGAGCCTGTCTCGTGAACAGATTTCGACGCCCACCAAGAGCGTATCTTTGGTCTAACAGTACAACGTATACCGTGTAAGGGGTATCAGAAGAGATCATCATACCATGCTTAGAAGGATACCATACTCAGAAGGATACCATGAGAAAGCAATTTCTAAGTAAAGTAATGTGAAGAACAAGTAATGTTTTTTCTTTATGAAATGACAGGTATGACATGAAGGAAACCACGAAAGAAGAATAAGTAAAGGAAATATACCAAGGGAATGGTCCATACCCAAAGAGCCATACACAAGGCATAGGGAGGCATCATGAGAAGAGATATATACAAAAGCATGAGAAGCACTAATATAAAGGCAAACAAACCACGCAGTCAACAACACAATGCGGCAAAGGAAAGTAACAACAAACACCATCAGAATCTCAAAAGACACTCAACCCATAAAAGGGGAGAAGGAGTGTAGTTATATATACAAGGATAGTATGAGATAAACAAGTCAGTCAGAACCTTCGGGGGAGTCACCCTCACCCCCTGAAGCTGAACCTCCAGCAGAAATAGATGAGGAAGAGGAGTCTGAGGTACCAATCTCGACAGGTGTAGCATCCACCTGGGCTGGGGCAGCCTCGTCTGCGACAGCGGCCTGACCCATCAGAACAGTCGCGTAGCCAGTGGCATATGGCCCAAAGTCACCAAGGTCACCAAATGGGAACTGAGGATCAATCCGGTATATGTGATCAACCAGATACTCACCGAACTGGTTCATCTCCTGGGTGAGACGCGTGCTATAATCGGCAGTGAAGGCAGAGGAGGCCTTGTACTCAGATACCGCGATAGCCCTCTCCTCCGCCCGACACTTAGTCTCCAACTTCTGCAGCTCCTCAGAATGAAGCGATGCAGCAACCTCAGCTTCCCGACGCAAACTGCCCACAGTGGCTTCAAGCAAGGACACCTGGCTCTGGAGCTCCTGCAACCTCAAATCAGATATACGCGCCTTCTCGGCAGCAGTGGCGACCTCCGCCTTGAGAGAGACCTGGCTGTCCTCAAGGGTCTTCCTCTCGTCAGATAACTCGAGCACGAGCGAGGACATGTTCACCATGTCAGATATACCCTAACAATACAAACAAAGGGTGAATAACCGAAAGATAGCCATTATGAAAGTAATGAAAGGAAAGCAAGGAACAACTCACAGGTGCATAACGAGAGAGTACCCCCTGAACAAAGCGCCGAGTCTCCCCGGGAGACTTGGGCGAAGCAACACGATCGCCAGGGGGGACGGCGCCACGGAGTACGCGGACGCCAACCTCAGGAGTCCGCAAAGAGGAGGTGCTATCGAGGTGGAACTCCTTCAGACCAGCGAAGGGAGTCCACTCAGACCCAATAACATCTTCATCAGTGAGCCGTGCGAAATCCTTCCGACTTAAAGTCGGAGGCCCACCTACACAAGCAAAACAAGTCAAAGGATAATATAAACATAGAAGGATCAGCAGTAAGGTAAAGATCATACCTGAGGACCGTGCCCTCGGCTGGGGGGCAGGGGAACCACCACCAGTAGGTCGCTTCCCTTTGTCAGCCAGGGAAGGCACCTCTTCGACCACCATCTCCTTATCACGAGATAGGGTCGGAGGACAAGCAGTAGGTGAAGCAGGAGCTACAGCCTTCTTTCTCTTAGCAGCCGAGGCCCCGGCCTCAGAATCAGACCTCCGCGGTTTGGACTTGGAAGGTCCAGAATCTCTGCCAACGGAGACGACCCTCTCAGTCACCAAGGGGGAGCGCCCTAGCAAGGTAAGAAAAACAAGATAAGGAAAACATAGGTTATACCATAAAGAAGCAAATGAGAGAAAGCATACCAGAGGCTCCAGCCTTCTTCCCAGGCAGGGGGGATTTCTTCAAAGCAGAACTGGAAGGAGCCTTCCTCTTGCTCAGATCAACAGGGGCTCCCTGCACGTTATAGGTTTTTCCATGAAACCAACCTACAAAGAAAGAGCAGAAGGTAAATAAAGATGAAAAGACCAAGTGACATACCGAACCCCCGGAGTCAGGAGTCAGACTGATCCCGGCCTCGTAAAGATCCGTCTCAGTCACTAAGGACACGGGACAGTAAGACCGGGTCCTGTTGCTCTCGTGAATAATCTTCATAGTCTTCAAGTCATCCGAAGAGAACTCTCCAAAAGCAGGCCAACCATCGGACCGATCTTCATTCAAGACCGACCAAGTGACATATCGGTCCGTAATGAAGAAGTAGTGTTTAGCCCAGTGACTGGCCGAATTGTCACTCTGGGTCACGAAACGGAGGGAGGTATCCCACTCGATCCCACTCAACCCGAAATCAGAGAATCGGGGATCTTTGAAGGTCGGATGGCGAGTTACGAAACTCGCAAACCCCACCCTCGTCCGGTACTGGAACCGATAGAAGCATCGGAATAGAACGAGAGAGTACTTCCAGGAGTACCAATGGCACAATACCCGGAAGCCCACCCAGACACGGAGGGCACTGGGGGCAAGGTTCACAGGAGAAATCCTGAAAAACCTGCTCAACTCTATAAGCTCGTCACAGTAAGGCAGTCTCAGCCCGAATCGGATCTGAGAAGGATATACGGCGACCGTCCCTATGGGAGGCTCCGTCACCGTCGCTCGAGTGTTCCCCAAGGAGGGGAGAAAAGGATACAGAGGCTCATCTAGGGGACAGATATTTCCTAGAGTGACATGTTCGTTGTAATCGGACCTAGTGAGAAGGTTCTCTGACAGGATAGCAAGACCTAAGGCAAAGGTAGCAGGAAACCCCAAAGCACAAATCAAATTTCGACTAACACCCCAATGAAGGCCACGGTACTAAGCTAGCAATAGAAAAGGAAGTAACGCGACCGAAAAGGAAGAGAAAGAGGAACTCACTCATCCTTCGGAGAATACGGCGTCTCTGAAGAGTCTGCGTACGTGGACACCACCAGGAGTATAATACCTACCACGACATGACAAGTATCAAGATAAGAAAAATTTCCGAAGAACCGGAAATACTCCGACACCCGACCAACGACAACAATCAAAGATCCAAAGACACCCAGCAAAGATAGTCAGCACGAGTCAAGAACACTACAACAACCAAGTCAAATAATTTTATCCAAGCCTAAGGTCGGGTTTTGGAAAAAATTACCATTATACCCCCCAACAAGGATTAATACACCAACGTCGGTACGATATCAAATTCAAGACCGGAATAGCCCAATCGGACAAAAAACCATATCCGGACGACCGGCAAACATTTTTCCCAAAATCCACAACTACCAACGGCTATCTACGGCAATCCCACATTTAATCAAATTTCGGCAATCAAGCATCGGCAATCAAGCATCGGCAATCAAGCATCGGCAATCAAATATCAACGATTCAAAAATCAACGTTTTACGCGGTAATGGAAAGGAAAAGAGCGGACCTTCGGAAAACCCGACCCGATGTGGTAAACGGGTCCGGAATTCGAATTTCGAAGCCGATTGAAATCAGCCCCTCGCCGGAGTTCTAATCCCGTCGTCGCCGGAGTCGTTCCCGGCCGTCTTCCCGTCGCCGGAGCTAGCCCCAGGTCACGCCGGAACCCTCTCCCTTCGCCGTCGACCGCCTCCGGTGAACCAGCAGCCGTCTCCACCGGCAGCGACCTCACCTCCGCCGTCCCCCTTCGCCGTGGACCTCCTTGCCGTCGTGAACAACGGCCTCCGTCGCCTCCGCCACGCCCGGCACCGCCAGCAGCCGCTGCCCGCCTGGAATCGAGCTCCCGTCTCCGACCGGGCTGTCTCTTCGTCGCCGTCCCGATCAAGATGCTGGCCGGAATTTCAGGTGCCCACCGGAATTTTGGCCGGCCCTAACCTTGGGGGTGCTCTCAAACTTGCCTTGCTCTCCAAGGGTGAGTGAAAAAAGAAAGATGGTGGCTATGGTGACTCTTGGAGGTATTTTTCTAACTCTCCTCTTTTATGTTAAAAGGATGATAGGGTTTTTTAGGGGGTTTTAATCACCACCATCCATCTAGCCTTAAATAAAATCTAAAGGTCAAGGAAAAACCATCTTTTTTATCCCTTTCACCTATAGCTAAGTATATTCCCATACTTAGAGGAATTATCAAGTTAGTTTTATTTTTGGAGTATTCCATACTTAGGAAAAATTTTGGCCAAAATTAATTTTTCCTCACTTAGATGAAATCCCGACATGAATTGGAAGTGTAAGTTACTTAGTTGCATTCGTATCACACCCCGGTGCAAGTGTGTGTTTTTTGAGTATACACCCATGGTAGAGACAAGTTTATTACTCCCACCTCAGACGGACGCGTGCCTAGGCACACGTCCGTGCTACTCTGACGTTTACAATTCCTCTATCTCATTAGACAGGGGGGCAGGGTCAGAGGCACGCATCTAAGGGTAAGCAAGCATTCAGACAAAGAAGGTAAAACCCCGGTTTCAAATTGCGCGTATCATACCATCCTGAAATAGAGTCAATCAAGGGTTAGGCCATTGGTTGACTGGGGCATGTGATGGATATACGCCCAATTTGAACCCGTTGACTTCCGAACCGTTGTATTTTTATCGTCCCATTTATGATTGCAAATCGAAACTTCAACCCGGACACTTCGCGAGAACATCGACGGCTCGGACGGGGCCGAAGCGCCCGTCCGGCAGTGAAGAACTCACCTAGGTGAGGTTGGGTGGCCACACCCGACCTCCCCTAGGGGAGATCGGGTCAGCCGACCCGATCTCCCCTAGGGGAGATCGGGTGGACCAACCCGATCTCTCCTAGGAGAGATCGGGTCGGCCAACCCGATCTCTCCTAGGAGAGATCGGGTCGGCCAACCCGATCCCTCCTAGGAGGGATGGGGTTGGCCAACCCCACCCTCCCTAGGAGGGGTTGGGTGCCCTCACCCAACCCCTACCCTTGGGGGTCGGATTCCTCCCCCCCAAGGGCCCCGACACCACCTTCGGACACCCATGCTCGGTCCACTCCGCCTACCTCCTCCGAATCCTAAGGTCTTAATTATATGCTTAAAGGTTAATTAATTGTGTTTAAAGGCTAACGATGTCATTAAGTCACCTTAATGACACCGTTGCCTATAAATACCCCACCTTCACAACTCATTTGATCATCTTGGCTATTTGGACAATTTAGCTCTGACATCTCTCTAGCTTTATCTCTCTAGAAATATAGTTCTGACTTAGGCATCAGAGAGGGTTCACCAGGCACCACCCCCCCCCCCCCCTCCGCGTCTGGTACTGCCCCTTTTGCAGGGCAAAGGGAGAGAAGAAGAGAAGGAACCAAGGGAAGAAGGAAAGGAAGAAGGATATAGGCAAAGACAAGGCGACTTGAGAAGACCGGATCACACACATCCCCCGTAAGGAGTGAGATCAAAGCCGACACCCCGTTGACCTAGATCTCATAACTTAACAGTTGACAAGGGCGGTGGCCGCCTTTCTCTCATTGGTGGAGATGGGAGGCATTGTGTCAGCAGGTGACAAGCAGGTCGCCACCTCTTCTTCCTTAGGAGGAAGGGTTTTCTTCTAAGTAGGTGACAAGCAAGTTGCCACCTCTTCTTCCTTAGGAGGAAGGGTTTTCTTCTAAGTAGGTGACAAGCAATTTGCCACCTGGTGTTAATGATAGTCGAAGGCAACTTTGATGGTCTCGCCTTGACGCCTTGGTTGACTTGGTCGACTTGGTCGCCTTGGTCGACTTGGTCGCCTTGGTCGACTTGTCCATGGGGGGCTCCACTATTTAACCTCTTCTGATAGATTCCGACTTTAGTGCTCCCGACTTTACTCTCTGAGGGTCCCGACTTCAATAGTCTCGACTTTAGTATCTTAGAGTTTTGCCGAAAAATGGAACGCTCTTAGTATGGTCGTATTTAATAAATCACAATCCAACACTTTGCCCCCGAGACTTGGGTGATGTCGTTTCGGCATTATCCGAGTCGAGATAAAAATAAAGACACAACACTAGCCTTTTTTAGGAGCTGACGACCTTTCGGAGTCGATGACTTTTTCAAGCTAAGGGTAAGTTTTATGACTAATCCCCTTTTAAGCCTTTGTCGCCGACTTTTCGGAGGCGGCGACTTTTTTCCGAGGCGACATCTTCAAGCTAAGGGTCAGTTTTATGATTGGTCCCTTTTTAGCTTTGTAGCCGACTTTTCAGAATCGACGACTTTTTCTGACGCGGCGACTTTCTAAGGCTAATAGTCAGTTTGATGACTGATCCATTTTGGCCTTTTGTTGTTGATGATCAATTCTTCTATGATCGTCGCGAGGCTTAGGTTTTAACCTTTCACTCTTTTCCATCGAATGATTGATTCTTATCAAGTTTGGAATATTGACACCTAACCTCTTTCGAATTGCCGACGAATCTAAGTGATATAACTGATATTAGATTCTTAATTGTCGACAATCGATTCGGAAAAGGACTTATCTTCACACGTAACTTCTTTCGAGTTGCCGATTAATCTGAGTGATTTAGTTGATATCAGATTGTTGATGGTCGACAATCGATTCGGAAAAGGCTTCTTCAACACCTAACCTCTTTCGAGTTGCCGACTAATCTGAGTGATTTAGTTGATATTAGATTGTTGATGGTCGACAATCGATTCGGAAAAGGCTTCTTCAACATCTAACCTCTTTCGAGTTGCGGACTAATCTGAGTGATTTAGTTGATATCAGATTGTTGATGGTCGACAATCGATTCGGAAAAGACTTCTTCAACACCTAACCTCTTTCGAGTTGCCGACTAATCTGAGTGATTTAGTTGATATCAGATTGTTGATGGTCGACAATCGATTCGGAAAAGGCTTCTACAACACCTAACCTCTTTCGAGTTGTCGACTAATCTGAGTGATTTAGTTGATATCAGATTGTTGATGGTCGACAATCGATTCGGAAAAGGCTTCTTCACTGTCGGCGACTTTCCAAGGCTAAGGGTCAGATTGATGACTGATCCCTTTTAGCTTTGTTGCCGACTTTTCGGAGTCGCCGACTTTTTCCGAGGCAACAACTTTAAGCTAAGGGTCAGTTTGATGACTGATCCCTTTTTAGCTTTGTCGCCGACTTTTCGGAGTCGACGACTTTTTCCGAGAAGACTTCTTTAAGCTAAGGGTCAGTTTGATGACTGATCCCTTTTTAGCTTTGTCGCCAACTTTTCGGAGTCGACGACTTTTTCCGAGGCGACTTCTTTAAGCTAAGGGTCAGTTTGATGACAGATCCCTTTTAAGCTTTGTCGCCGACTTTTCGGAGTCGACGACTTTTTCCGAGGCGACTTCTTTAAGCTAAAGGCCAGTTTGATGACTGATCCCTTTTTAGCTTTGTCGCCGGCTTTTCGGAGTCGATGACTTTTTCCGAGGCGACTTCTTTAAGCTAAGGTTCAGTTTGATGACTGATCCCTTTTTAGCTTTGTCGCCGACTTTTCGGAGTCGACGACTTCTTCTGAGGCGACAACTTTAAGCTAAGGGCCAGTTTAATGACTGATCCCTTTTTAGCTTTGTCGCCGACTTTTCGGAGTCGACGACTTTTTCCGAGGCGACTTCTTTAAGCTAAGGTTCAGTTTGATGACTGATCCCTTTTTAGCTTTGTCGCCGAATTTTCGGAGTCGACGACTTTTTCCGAGAAGACTTCTTTAAGCTAAGGGTCAGTTTGATGACTGATCCCTTTTTAGCTTTGCCGCCGACTTTTCGGAGTCGACGACTTTTTCCGAGGCGACTTCTTTAAGATAAGGTTCAGTTTGATGACTGATCCCTTTTTAGCTTTGTCGCTGACTTTTCAGAGTCGGTGACTTTTTCCGAGGCGACTTCTTTAAGCTAAGGGTCAGTTTGATGACTGATCCCTTTTAAGCTTTGTCGCCGACTTTTCGGAGTCGACTACTTTTTCCGAGGCGACAACTTTAAGCTAAGGGTCAGTTTGATGACTGATCCCTTTTTAGCTTTGTCGCCGACTTTTCGGAGTCAACGACTCTTTCCGAGGCGACAACTTTAAGCTAAGGGTCAGTTTGATGACTGATCCCTTTTTAGCTTTGTCGCCGAATTTTCGGAGTCGACGAATTTTTCTGAGGCGACAACTTTAAGCTAAGGGTCAGTTTGATGACTGATCGTTTTATAGCTTTGTCGCCGACTTTTTGGAGTCGGCGACTTTTTCCGAGGCGACAACTTTAAGTTAAGGGTCAGTTTGATGACTGATCCCTTTTTAGCTTTGTCGCCGACTTTTCGGAATCGACGACTTTTTCCGAGGCGACTTCTTTAAGCTAAGGGTCAGTTTGATGACTGATCCCTTTTTAGCTTTGTCGCCGACTTTTCGGAGTCTACGAATTTTTCCGATGAAACTTTTGGTGACTACCTTTTTGGCGACGACCTTTGGTGTCAGCTTTTTGGTGACGACTTTTGGCCCCTAGTCATTGCCTTAGGAGGTGTCACCACCTTCATATTCTTATTGATGCTTTTGGTGTCACCCCTTTTTGAAGTTGAGGCGCCATGTTTTTTTTTATTGGGTTCCCACAGACGGCGCCAAATGTTGGATCATAAAAGTCTGGCTAAGCCTGGCGAGGCTCTTCTGGTTCTCGCCTTGGTATCTCTTTGAAGTTGGAAAGCATTGTGGGTTAGCTTGTTCTTCATGGCGAGACTGCTCTTGGCGAGACCTGGAAAAGGCGGGTGTTGGGATCAAGATGACGTGACCTGGAACTTCTAGTAGTGGACTTCGAGGTCTCGCCGGGAGCTAACTCTTTTAGGTATCTTTCTAAACCTCTCGGGTACTTAGTTTCCTTTAGGAGCTTTGTGCTAGGCGAGGACCTGAAAAGGGGTGGGGATGGCCCCTGATTCCACTCCGAAGCATAAGTTAGTATAGCATTCTGGTAGTGATAAATCTTAATCTTGAATGAGAATACTGAAGAGTGTTTATAGGGGAAGCTTTTACCGACTTTAGGTGGTGGCAGCTTCGTTTTGATTGGTTGACAAGGGCGGTGGCCGCCTTTCTCTCATTGGTGGAGATGGGAGGCACTGTGTCAGCAGGTGACAAGGAGGTCGCCACCTCTTCTTCCTTAGGAGGAAGGGTTTTCTTCTAAGTAGGTGACAAGCAGGTTGCCACCTATTCTTCCTTAGGAGGAAGGGTTTTCTTCTAAGTAGGTGATAAGCAGGTTGCCACCTGGTGTTGATGATAGTCGAAGGCGGCTTTGATGGTCTCGCCTTGACGCCTTGGTCGACATGGTCGACTTGGTCGACCTGGTCGCCTTGGTCGCCTTGGTCGCCTTGATCGACTTGGTCGCCTTGGTCGCTTTGGTCGACTTGGTCTCCTTGGTCGCCTTGGTCGCCTTGGTCGACTTGTCCATGGGGGGTGCCACTATTTCACCTCTTTTGATAGATTCTGACTTTAGTGCTCCCGACTTTACTCTCTGAGGGTCCCGACTTCAATAGTCCCGACTTTAGTGTATGAGAGTTTTGCCGACTTCATCGACCATTTATGTTGTATTATTATTTACCTATAAAACGAACAATCTAGTAGCCCCAACCACACGGTAATTATTAATCCCCACCGAAAGACTCCCAATTAATTCTCACCACTGGATTCAAACAAGGGTAATAGTCATCAAATCACTACCACTGGGCTGTCAAACACCTCATAGACAACTTCAGTAATCTCAATATCACTTTAAAACGGTAAAAAGTAGATCATATAAATATATATATAATAATGTTAACTAGTTGTGACATTTGTAGAACTGGTAAACCATTTGTGACAGTATTATTTCATATTTATATATAATGTTAACTAATTGATGTACAAAAATTATTAATTAAAATTTTAAAGGAGGGAGAAATTTGGTCACAAAAAAAGGAAGAAAAGAGTGGCAACGAAATTAGGGGAAGTATATTCCTTAGCTTAATAGTATTGTGTATTGTATATATATATATATAAATGAATTGATATAAATTATAAATAATATTTCATAAGGCAGAAAAAAGTATATATAGCAAGGGTAGCCCGATAATCTGATGATTCGATCATAGAAGCGGTTGTTTAATCGTATATCGGTTTGGTTCAGGATTCGGCGTCGGGGTTAAAAGCATGAGCTGCGGATGGTGTGCCCGTGGCCGTCATTGGCTTGACCACCAGGAACCCTGAACATTTGCTGATGCAGGCAAAGCCGACGTTTTTTATCAAGGATTATGAAGATCCTAAGCTATGGGCAGCATTGGAAGAGCTTCATAAGCACACTTGAAGTGAGGTGTTCGTCCAAATGTGCGATTAATCAATCTTATGCAACTTAATAATAATAATTGTTGCGTCCAAATCCAACCGGGGAGTCGGACTCTTCGGCACTTCGGGTTGTGATCGTGTCGAGTTGTCGGGTGATGACTGCAAGTTGTCGGATGACGACTGCGGGTTGTCTGGTGACGGTAGCTGGTTGTCGGCAATGAGCACTTCGCCGGCTTCACGTACTCCTTACCTGCATAAAGGGCAGTAGCCAGCACGGAGAGGGGGTGTGGTGCTAGTTGAGCCCTCTCCGATGCTTAAATAAGAGTCTAGAGAGAGAAACTTTCTAGAGAGAGGTAAGAGCTCCAAAGCCAATCTCTTGAGAATATATCTTGAAATGGGTGGCCAAGGTCCCCTATTTATAGGCAACCTTAGAACCGAGCCCGATTTTTGTGCGGTTCGACGCCGGTCTTAAAGGAAGATAGGAACCGTCGTCTGGTTTATTAAGTTTGGCTTTGGGAGACTCCTTACTCGGTGTACGTAAACAAGGTAGGGTGCGGTACCTAGACAGCAGTCCGAACTCCGTCGGACTTAGGCAATCCGACGGGGTTTGGATTGCTTATGGACAGTCCGGACCGTTCTGAACCTCGGGTGACGCGTTTGGATCCGTTATGCAATTTTTTACGTGTTTACGAAGCCCGGAACGTAAATGCGAACCCGAATTGGACAGATATCCATCACTTGACCTCGAGTCAAGTAACGGTTCAGACCATACTTGACTCTATTTTAAGATAGGATATAAGCCCAATTTAGGTTCGGTGCTGACCTCAGGGGTGGCTTGTTTCAAAATTGGGCACGAAGACCTTGATTTTGCTCCACTTTAATTCTTGTCGGGAGACTCATTAACTGCTGACACGGTTAGTGCAACAAGTAATGTGCATATAACAATAAACAATAGATAGTGCACATATAGCAGTGAACAGTGGAAAGTGAACACATGACAGTGGACACATAGCAATGAACAGCGGACAGTGCGCATATGATAATGGACTTAAGCAATAATTCTCATGGATATGTGCAATCATGGTCTATGATGTTAACATGAATGTGATGACATGATATAAAATGTGTGAGCACATAATCAATAATTGAACCGTGAAAGTAATCACGTAATAATAAAAAGTATGAATCATGCATTTTGAGATGACATAGTGCGTGCTAGATTATGTGCGCATAGCATGTGGTCATGATTACTAAAGACGTGTCTAGAGAATTCTAAGTGTTGTGATGAGAAGATAACAACACACAATCATGCCATTTTAGAGAAATAGTGAAAGTTTTAGGAAGTACCCATAGGTAATTGTGGATAGATATATGAGAGAGAATATCCATTAGTTAAACCTCCACCCTTAGTAGTTTTTAGAATCCTCTCATTTCTTGAAGAATAAGACACTTTGGAGTAAAAGACTTGGCCACCAAGAAACTTAGGCCGGCCACCATTAATCCACTCGATCACGGCGAGACCGAGCTAGGTGGACTCTGGCGGCGGTTCGGAGCAAAACAGCGGCGGCGCTTGGGCTCATTGGTGGCGGTGCGTGAGCTTTCCGGCGGCGCATGAGGCCTTGGGCGGTGGTTCGTGGTGGTTTGTACGGTGGTTCGATCGGCTTGGCGAGGTGAGTCCAATTCCGTGCATGGCTAGCCTTTTTATGACCTTGCTTAGTCTTGATTTACTCTTGAAACCTTCATGAATTTGATTACCTTAACATGCACATAAGGTGTTTGATAAAATTCCCAATAGTAGTTAGCTTCTCAAATCGGCCAAAAATTTGCTAAGTGCTGAAATTTTTAGAAAAATGGAAATCAGTTGTTAAACTTCCCTTATGCATAGTAATCATTGCCAACATTTTGCACCATGCTTTGAATGATGTTTTGGCATGCTTAATGTTGATTGTTAGTCGATGTCCGGACATAGTTGTTGGTCGTTGTATGTTGGTTGTTGCATATTGCTCATTGTTCATTGAGCATCATACGCTGTCTGAAATCATGATAAAATACTTTAAAAAATATTGTTGAGATATTTAATGCTCGTTACCATGATGTCGTTATTTGATCTTTGTCGACTGTCGTTGATTGCCGACATAGGAAAATACTTAGAAAGTATTTCTTGATGGTCGACATTTTGTCATATGTCGATTGCTGCCATAGTGGAACACTTAGAAAACATCCATTGATAGTCGACACCTCGTTATATGTCGACTGCTGACATGTTGGAACACTTAGAAAATATTCCTTGATAGTGGACACCTTGTCATATGTCGACTGCTGACATGGTGGAACACTTAGAAAACATTCATTGATAGTCGATACCTCGTCATATGTCGACTGTTGACATGGTGGAACACTTAGAAAATATTCTTTGATTGACTCTTTTTTTCATGACCATACTACCATCCATATGCGTGCTAGCTGAGTATACGCGCGCTTGTATGTGCGCGCTTGCTCCAACACTTAGAATTTTTCTCGTGTCTATTACCATGCATGTTGTATCTATAGGCTTGATGTAGACGTAGAGCGAATGTCATCATGGTGGTTGATATGTACAGAGTGCTTGTCGTCTGCTGTCATGGCAAAACACTTATAAAATATTTCTTGATAGTCGACACCTTGTCATATGTCGACTGCTGACATAGTGGAACACTTAGAAAATATTCATTGATAGTTGACGCTTGTTATCTGTCGCACGAGTTTTTCACTGCGCGCGTTGCTAGTTGTGTACATGATCATAGCATGCGTGATGTAATATCTTGAACACTTAGAATTTCTCCTTTGTATGTCAACATACATGTCGTAGTCCTGCACTAAAAGGCAAATATATGCAAGTATAAATGTTAGTGCCATAATCATATTCACACTTGTTACCTAAAATGAAAGCGTAGTATCATGTAGACGCGCGTTGATTATGTAGAACACGTAGGTGTCGGGATGAGGCCCGTGTTGACATAGAGTCTTATGTAGATGCGCGTAGATCACATAAAACATGTGAGTGTCGGGACGAGGCCCATGTTGACATAGAGTCTCATGTAGATGCGCGTAGATCACATAAAACATGTGAGTATCGGGACGAGGCCCATGTTGACATAGAGTTACCCCTCGATATGATGCATAGAGACTAACAAGTATGTAGATATGTAGTTGTCTTCATCGAGAGAGTGTTCATTCCTTAGTGCTTGCATTGATGACTGCCGCGTATACACGCGCTGATCAAGTTGTTGTTCATCCTTGTAGACTGAGTTGTCAAAGCGTATCTTCCAGAGTACACATCCAGACTTAGCTGATTTTGCGGACATAATAGCTGCTTAGAGACGTGCGGACATGATAGCCGCTTAACCCTGAAGTAGTAGCTCTTACGTTGGCATGTCGACACGTGCGTACGCGTACTCAGGATCATGGCAGTTATACTTATCATTTGGAAATGAGTTGTTACATCTCCTATTGACGTGTCGGAGCATGAGCGTACTATGCCATGTTTGTTGCTACTATCTTTAGTTTCTGAACGATAGGTATTGATGCAGGCGAAACCGAATAGATTTCGAAGATTTTTGGTCGTGAATAGTGTTTTTCGGGCAAACGTTCGGATTTTGGCGCGTGAATAGTGTTTTTCGATCAGAAACGGTGCTCCGATTCAAAATCACCGCTACGCTGTGTAATACGCTGCTTTTTGGCCAAATTCTATCATTTAGGGCTTCAACATCGCGTTTTAATATTATTTCGGGTCTTTTTTGCAATTTTTAGTTTATTCGGGACTTGTTCGTTATTTTTCGGTTATTTCATAGTTTAGGGTTTTCTATTTAAGACATTGTTGGACGAATTTGCATTCAGTTTATTGATAAATCAAAAAATCGAGGTTTTTTCCTCAAATCGGCATCAATTTTCGAGTATTCTTAGAATCAACGAATTTGCGCTTCCTATCACGCTGCATCAGAGTGGTATCAGATTCCATTCGATCCTGTGAGATGCCACCAAGAGGACGTCCACCGGCCGAATGGCGGCGTGTTTACGACGACGAACAACGAATTATTGAAGAACAACAACGCCGGATCGACGAACTGACCCATCGATTTGATGACTGCTATTATGAGGAGGAGGATGTGGAAGACGAAACACCCCCAGCTGAAAACCCGTTTGCACGAGTCAACCAACCTGCACAAGATCGGCGTTGGGAGATCGGATTTCGGATAGACATACCAGAGTTCGGTGGTGGCCTTAAAGGTGATGAATTTCTGGATTGGCTAGCTCAGGTGGAAGAAGTGCTGGATTTCAAGGAGGTTCCAGACGACAAACGTGTGCCCTTGGTTGCTACCCGTCTGCGTGGCCACGCTCAAGCATGGTGGCAACAATTGAAGAAGTCTCGTGTTCGTCACGGTAAGCCAAAACTCAACACCTGGCATAAGTTTAAGAAAAAAAATCAGAGATGCCTTCTTGCCCTACAATTATGAGCGGGAAGTGTACCAACGCTTCCAGTTGATCCGTCAGGGTGCTCGTTCTGTTGACGATTATACTCAGGAGTTGTACCAATTGCAAGCTCGTAATGACCTTTCTGAATCTCCGGCTCAGATGGTCTCGCGTTATATTGGTGGTTTGCGTCTGCAATTACAGGATGTGCTGAACATGTTTGATACTTTGACCGTGACTGAAGCATATCAACGTGCTTTACAAGCAGAAAAGCAGGCAGCTCGCCGTACCAATGTTGGACTCCGCCAATCTGGTTCAGGGGCTGGTCCATCGACACCCACCCCTCGTGGAATTGCCAAGCAGACAACCCCTCAAACTGTTCGTGCCGTTACAGCACCCCCTCAAGGTCGTGGTGGCGGAGGACTGAGATGTTTCAAGTGCGGTGAACCTGGCCATCGACAATCGGAGTGTCGTAAATCAGCTCCTGGCACGCGGGGTCTCTTCTCGAATGATGTTGGCGAGGTAGATGACTCTTTTGTTGTTTATGATAATCCTATGTATGATGATTATTCCCCCAGTGATGACGTAGTTGAGGAGCATGTCACCGGAGATACTGGCCCTCTCTTGATGGTTCGACGCACGTTTTTGACTCCCCGGGCCCCGGAGGCAGATTCTTCATGGCTGCGTACCAACCTGTTCCAGTCTACATGCACTATCGGCGGTAAAGTGTGCACTTTCATTATTGACACAGGCAGCTGTGAGAACGTGATCTCAGATACAGCAGTCACAAAATTGGGTCTCACTATGGACGATCATCCGAAGCCGTATAAGCTCGCTTGGCTGAAAAAGGGTATGGATGTCACTGTCTCTAAACGTGCCCTTGTTCAGTTCTCTATTGGTACTACTTATAATGATCAAATTTCATGTGATGTGGTTCCCATGGATGCTTGTCATCTACTTCTTGGTCGTCCCTGGCAATATGACCTTGATGTGCAGCATAGCGGTCGTTCAAACACTTATTCCTTTATGTTTCATGGCAAAAAGATAGTGCTGGTCCCGAACAGACCTCGTACTACACCTATCACGATAGAACAGAAACAGACTACATTACTTTCTCGTGGCCCTTTTCAGGCTGCGATGGAGGAATCGAAAATAGTGTTTCTATTATTCTCTCATGAAATTACATCTAATCAGTCTGCTGATGTGCCAGTAGCAGTTCAATCCTTACTGCAGGAATTTGCTGACGTATTCCCTGGGTTCGTGAGAGCCTTAGCCCCTGCGCTGAACCAGCCCTCCTCGCCCCCAAAAAAGACGGCACCTGACGCATGTGTGTCGACAGTCGGGCAATCAATAAGATAACGGTACGCTATCGTTTTCCCATTCCTCGTTTGGATGACTTATTAGATCAACTAGGGGGTGCTTGCGTGTTCAGCAAACTGGATTTAAAAAATGGTTACCATCATATTCGGATCCGAATAGGGGACGAATGGAAGACAGCCTTTAAAACTCGTGAAGGCTTATATGAGTGGCTCGTGATGCCTTTCGGGCTTTCGAATGCGCCTAGCACTTTCATGCGTGTGATGAATCAAGCCCTTCGCCCGTTCATTGGTAAGTTTGTTGTCGTTTATTTTGATGACATCTTGATCTATAGCAGCAGTCGGAGGAACACCTCAACCATTTGAGGGAAGTATTATCGGTCCTGCGCAAACACAAGTTCTTTGCTGCTACTGCTAAGTGTGATTTCATGACCTCTTCAACCAACTTTATGGGTTATGTCATTTCTAGCGAAGGACTTCGTGCTGATCCGAGCAAAATCAGTGCTATTGAACAGTGGGCGCAACCTACATCAATCACAGAAGTGCGTAGTTTTCACGGGTTGGCATCCTTTTATCGGCGCTTTATACCTCATTTCAGCGGTATTATGGCTCCTATCACGGATTGCATGAGGGGCACGAAGTTTCATTGGACCCCTGAGGCTGACGCGGCATTCCATGAGGTAAAACAAAAATTAACCTCTGCTCCCATATTGGTGCTCCCAGATTTTACACAGCCGTTTGAACTTCACTGTGATGCCTCCAAGACTGGCATTGGCGCTGTTCTTAGTCAAAATGGGCGCCCTGTGGCTTATTTTAGCGAGAACCTTTCTGGTGCTAAGCTTCGTTTCAGCACTTATGATATGGAGTTCTATATTGTGGTCCAAGCGGTGAAGCATTGGCATCATTATCTCTTTCAGCGGGAGTTTGTCCTCTATACTGACCACGATTCCCTCAAGCACCTCGGCAGTCAAGATAAGATCTCTCATAGACATGCTTCTTGGCTCTCTTACCTACAGGAATTCACTTTTGTGATCAAACACAAGGCGGGGGTTGCTAATCGTGTGGCTGATGCCCTGAGTTGGCGTCACGGTCTCCTTGTTGATATGCGCCTTCAGGTACCCTGTTTTGAATCATTCGCTGAATTGTATGTTGATGATCATTTCTTTTCCGGCGTGATGGCAAAGGTTCAGGCAGGGGAACATACTGACTTTATCATAGAGGATGGGTTTATCTTTCGCGGCACACAATTATGCATTCCGGATTGCAGCCTTCGTGCGAAGATCATCCAAGAGTTACATAACGAAGGTCATGTGAGACGTGATCGTACTCTCCAGCTCGTTTCTGCCTCTTATTACTGGCCCTCGATGAGGAAGGAAGTAGATAAGTTTGTGGCTCGCTGTTGTATTTTCCAACTAGCGAAAGGGGCCTCGACTAACGCTGGATTATATATGCCGCTAACCATTCCTACACAGCCGTGGTCGGATGTTAGCATGGACTTCGTCCTTGGCCTTCCTCGTACTCAGCGCGGAAATGACTCTATTTATGTCGTTGTTGATCGTTTTTCGAAGATGGCTCATTTCATTCCATGTAAGCGCACGACGGATGCTATAAACGTCGCTCAGCTGTATTTTCGTGATGTCTATCATCTGCATGGCCTTCCCGCATCTATTGTTTCAGACAGAGACACTCGTTTTCTGAGCCACTTTTGGAGGAGCTTGTGGCGCTTGGTCAACACCCAGCTGAACTTTAGTAGTGCTTATCATCCTCAAACTGATGGGCAAACTGAGGTGGTCAATCGCTCTCTCGGTAATTTATTACGTAGCTTGGTTGGTGACCATGTGAAGTCGTGGGACTTGAATTTGTCACAGGCAGAGTTCGCGCACAATTATGTTGTTAACCGTAGCACGGGCTTCAGCCCCTTTCAGGTGGTGTATGGCCTCTCCCCCAGGGGTCCCCTTGACTTGCTTACTCTGCCTAGCAAAGTCCGTGCCCATGCGACGGCCGAGGAAATCTTTTCACAGCTCCAGCAGGTCCATCAAACGGCCCATACCCAGCTAACCACCCATACGGCCCAATACAAAGTGCGGGCTGATCTGACACGACGAGCGGTAGAGTTTGAAGTTGGCGGTCTTGTATGGGCTATCCTTACCAAGGATCGCTTTCCTGCTCATGGGTATAGCAAATTGGCGGCAAAGAAGATTGGCCCCGTGGAGATTGTGGAGAAGATAAATCCTAATGCCTACCGCCTTCAACTCCCCGGAGATGTCCACACCTCAGATGTGTTCAACGTAAAGCACCTTATTCCGGTTCTGGCGACAACCCTTCCGACGATGAACCGACCTCAGGTTCGAGGACGAATCTTGTCTACCCCTGAGGGAATGATGCAGGCAAAACCAAATAGATTTCGAAGATTTTTGGTCGTGAATAGTGTTTTTCGGGCGGACTTTCGGATTTTTGGGCGTGAATAGTGTTTTTCGATCAGAAACGGTGCTCCAGTTCTAAGTCATCGCTATGCCGTAAAATACACTGCTTTTTTGCCAAATTCCATCATTTAGGGCTTCAAAATCGCGTTTTAATATTATTTCGGGTCTTTTTTGCAATTTTTAGTTTATTCGGGACTTGTTCGTTATTTTCGGTTATTTCACAGTTTAGGGTTTTCTATTTAAGACATTGTTGGACGAATTTGCATTCAGAAAATCGAGGTTTTTTCCTCAAATCGGCGTCAATTTTCAGGTATTCTTAGAATCAACGAATTTGCGCTTCCTATCACGCTGCATCAAGTATCATCTCCACTCCTCAACGCGTCGACACACGCATAGAGTTTATTAAAAATGTGTTGCCTTCCGCGTAGAGTGTTGATGCGTACGCGCTACCCTTGGGAGTGATGCTCGTCAGAATCTGGTTAGATAATGATCTTCTTGCCTTTCTGAGTCCAAGTCAGGGTCGAGGTCGACTTAGCGTCGCCACCGTTAACAATGCTTTCACTTGATCAGGAATAAAGCGATCCGACTCCGAGATTCGTCCCTCGAGCAACTCCGAGTTATCTGAGTTTACTTCTAGTGGACTCGCCCATCTGCCCCCGTTTCAAGGGACCGGATTTTGGCGGAGGAGCCGCTTGAAGCGAGTATATTTCTTATGTTGTTGATCTTCCATTTTGCATCTATCCATTTTTGTTGCTTGTTTGATGGTAGTATTGCCGAGGTGTCACGCGCGTGCTGAGGGGTTACGCGCGTGTTAAGGGATCGTGCGCATGCTGAAGGTGTGCGCGTATGCTAGTTCGCTTTGCCCCCGTGGATCTTGTTCTTCACTCTTAATATATGCTGCTTGGATGCTTAGGTTGCTGTATTGGAGGCTGTTGCCTTTGTTTGATAGGCTAGAATTGTTATTCTTGATTCTGAGGTGACTATCATTCGCACGAAGGTTGCTGATGATAGCGAGGTGCGCAATTATTTCGTGATGACGTCCAGACAAGCGTTGGCGTCTTGATGTATGATTTATGGAGGGTGTGTACACTCTTGCCCCCGTGTGTTCGTTTTGTTAACTTGAGATTTTGCTAAGTCTGCCATTGATTGTATGGAACCCTTTGCGCAGTCAAGGCGTGATTTTACATTGCGCTATAAGGGCCGCATGGCTCCGTACGTAAGGGTCGCATGATTGTGTACGTGGATGTTGAGTGGAATATATCACTTGCATCTTGTACGAAGTTGATTGTGCTTTACCAAGCTTTGTACATAGTTGTTGTACGTCATGTCAGGGTTGAGGTTACGCCGGGTGTTGTTCCCTGAACCTCTTATACGTTTGATGTTGTCGAATAGACCTGTCATGATCATGATAACTCGTTATTAGTATTTCATACCTTGCGTTATCTTTGTTGTCCTTGTGCATTGGACTTGTATGATAGGATAGGCATCCTTTTATAATGAATATGACATCCGTAGTTGCGACTGTATGTCATGCGTTGTTGAGTGTCATGAGTGCCCCTCTTGGTTAAATTCCAAGGCATGGCATGATGCGTACACTAGGTACTTTGTAGTGTTGTAAGTAGTAATGTACTTGACGCTGGCACTTGGCACGAGAGCACTGGCACTCGACATGTAGAAGAGTCGTCTTGACGGGGCAAGACATTAGTTTATACCGTCTCTTAGTTCCACTCTAAGGCGATGTTGTGACAAGACGCTACTCGTTGCTAACCCAGTACTTACCATGTGATGCTACTACGTCTCAACTTGGTTAATCCAAGGGACGGGACAAAGGTCGTATCCATACGCCTTGTAATTTTTTACCGTCTCTTGAACCATTTCAAGACGACGTTGTGGCAAGACGCTGCTTGCACTATGCTATGCGTTTTTCCCCGTCAGTTGGGCACACCCCGCGTGACGTTGTTGCAAGGCTTTCCATGGTTAGACCCGTACTTACCTTGCGATGCTACTGCACCTCTCCATGGTTAGTCCAGAAGGGTTGTACAAAACCGCATTGAAACGACTTGCAGTTTTTTCCGTCTCTTGATCCGCTCCAAGGCGACGTTGTGGCAAGACGCTATTTGCTGAATTTGGTGTGTTTTATCCGTTATATGCTCACGGGCAATATAGCGTTGTACAAGACTCGACTTGTAGGGTTGGTGAGTTTTCAAATAGGGTGCGCTCATGCTAGCGTATATACATGAAGTTATCCTAACAATGAATACGTCTTCATGGCGTATGAACCCTTAAGAGGATATACATACTTTGAGAGTGCATGAAGCTGCCCTAACAAGGAATAAGTCTTCATGGAGTATGAACCCTAAAGAGGATATACATACTTTGAGAGTGCATGAAGCTGCCATAACAAGGAATAAGTCTTCATGGAGTATGAACCCTAAAAAGAATATACATACTTTGTAGATTTGTGGGGTTGTCGTCTAACAAGAGGACTTCCGCCACGATGGGGTGATCAGTCCCACCTGTTGCCGCATCCTGTTTTAGACTCAGGGAATGGCTATGAACATGAGGATTTGCCTCTAACAAGAGGATTTCGCAACATGCCATTTTGTAATTGTGAACATGGGGGTTGCTCTCTAATGAGGATGGCGCAACATGTCACTTTGTAGTTGTGAACATGGGGGTAGCCCTCTAAGGAGGATGTCGCAGCATGTCACTTTGATAAATCTTGGTTTGAACTCAAGATGTAGTATGTTGTTGACGCTATTCGGGGTAGTCGTCGTTATAGATAGAGAGCGTTTGTATGCTCATTGTTGATGTTGATAGTAGATATGTCGTCGTATGATATATAAGTCGTTTGTTTTATATAGCGCGATAGCTTGTATTGTTGATGCGAGTAATATGAGCGTAGTTTGCTACTTGGCGTAATTCCAAGGTAGTAAGCATAATGTAGTATGTACCTACGAAAGTAAATTAACTTCATTAGATACTTGGTGTATGTACAAGGGCCTGCGGAAAGGCGTCAACTGATCGCTCCTTCCGAAATGTAGCAAGGCTAGTAAACATAAACTACACTTAGAGTGCTAGTTGTATTTAATCTAAGAAGACTTAAAGTAGATATGCAAAAATGAAGATAAAGGGATTGATAGTGTTTTCGCCGCCTTCGTGGTTGACTTGATGGCGGTTGTGGTTGTTTGGATATAGATTGCATCGATACTCGATGTTGTTTCTGAGTAGAGTACATTGCTGTTTTGATAGTTAAGTTTGTACCAACGAAGAGGATTGCGCTTTGTCAGATATTTGCAATATTTACAAGTTTGCAAAAATATGGAGTTATGAATTTTCTTTTAAGTAATGCATATAATAGATAGAATAAAGGAGCCTGATACGAGGACTCCTTGGATGTGCAGGAAACTTCCCTAAGTGCGGACGCGATAGGTGGAAACCATGACAGGTGCGCACATGTCGGGAGCGGAGCTTTTTCAAGTACCACCCGCTATATGTGTTTGTGAATATGTACGTATAAAACGCGACTATGCATTGTTGTATGCGTCCTATAGTTGATACGCGTCGACGCCTCATTAGCGTGATGTTTGAGTAGAATATTGCTTGGTGTTGCTTGGTGTTGTTTGGTGTTGTTTCCAAGGGAAGAGCTGATGTTTGAGTAGAATATTCGCTGAGATGTCGCGAGTTATAGTTAACTTGGAGACTTGTTGCGATCATGCAAATGATATATACGCGACCATTACTTGGCTTAGATGCCTAAGTAGAATGTCCATAGATAGAGAATTCCAGAGAGTGTTGCATACAGCTCCACCTAGTGTTGTTCTCTAGATAAAGTGTGTCATTGAGAAATCTCTTGGATGTACATATAACCTGTCTCAAATTAGTCGCAATACTTTGAGATATATATTGGTTAGGGAATAGAATGGAGTTATAAGTCTCCTCATATGGCTTTATCGCCTGCAATGCCAATATGACTGGATCAGATTATTCGCGACTAGTCTATTCCGTTCAGTTTGGATTTTGTTTTGACTAAATTAGGCTACCCTGAGTAGATATCCTACTCGAGTGGTCTGTTTTATTCATAATAGTACTGTTGTGGAGTTGTTACCTCATACCTGAGTTTACCTTTGGCAGTAACGCGTGTTACATGGACCTTGTTCAAGTAGAAGAGATCGTCCTTTGAGGGCGATGCTTGGTGTTTCCCTCTTGGGACCAATCCGTATAGGATGTTGAAGTTGTATTCCTCGTTAGTTCATTTTCTTAGAGGAGCGGTACCGCGTTTTCTTGCAATGATTCGTTTTTTCACTTCGGTGGAATGCCAAGCACTTGTCAGCTTGGTGCCCCCCAATTCACTTGGTAGTCGCATTGTTGTTTCTTGATATAGTATAATGATTGTATCCTGTACGGGGGATGTTGTGTCCTGTATGCGGGGGTTCAGCAAGATGCCCCCGCTCTTGCGTCGAGTGTTGAGTGTGTCTCTTGGTGGCTGTCATGCAGCCGTTCTCATTCTTGAGGAAGACTTGTAAATTCGCTCTTCTCTCTTCTTGCATTTTGATGCAAGTTTGTTTGTTGCTAGGAGTGGGTAAGAGTAATTTTTCCCTCTCTGACGCGCGTTGCGCGTTGTTGAATATAGTGTGTACACTTGGTGTTGTATGCTTCATGTGTTTACTTCCAAGGGGCCTGAGTTTACTTGATGTGTTTCTTCATACACTTGTGACTCTTCACGGAGTTGTGTATGTGTGACGATTGTGCACATGGTTGAGAGATGTTAATCCGGTGGAATCCTCCTCTTCTCCTTTGTTGTGGCCGAAGATGATGTTTTGCTGTCAGCGTACGTTTTGAGTGGTACGACCCTTCTTGTGTGCTTGACAAGGGTAAACTTGCTGGATGTTGGAAATAATTCTCTAACTCTTCTAACGTGATGGGTTTGGCACAGGCGTGCGTATAACATAGGAGTCCCTCCTGAATTCCTATCTTCCGCAATGGTGGTGGCGTTGTCACCTGGGTGATGCCCCCGCATTGTTTATTACTGCAGTGCGATTTTTAGTCTTGTGCGCATAGAACGCTTGAGGCTCCATTGCATGGGTGTAGTTGGTGCATGCCCCCGTTTAGGATTTTTGGGAAAATCTGGGATTTGTGCGGATGCGTCGGGAGCGGACGCGTCGGGTGCGGACACGTCGGGTGCGGTGTTGTGCTACAATTTCCTTCTCCCGGTATTGAGGCTATATTTGATTATTGAGTGTTGGAACATCCTTCGTAGGAAGTGTTGCATTTTAGTTTCCTATCTGCACATGGTCGGAGGTCGAACTCTCGTTTACCCATGGCTTGGGTTTGTTGTAAGGATGCGGATGCGTGTGCTTGCCAAGTATTGATTAGGGTACACCGCAAGTTGGGGCTACGTGCGCTTTGGAACTGTACGCACGTGCGCACTTTGGAAATGCGTGTGTCTCTTGTCGAGTAGTGTCGCATGACACTTCCCTTGCCAGCGCGGCATGTCCGTAGACTGGCGGCGGAGGTGGCGGAGGTGGTGGAGCATATCTTTGATTTTCTGAATGCTAACCACTCTTCAAATGCAGCCATCATGGCGGGTGTGACTGGTGGCGGTGAGTTTGCACCTCCTTCTTGTTGATGAACTCCTTCAGCTGGCATCTCGTAAGGAAACTCTTCATTGATGTGCGCCCTAAGCTCGAACCCGGGAGGGGGTGTTACACGTGCTGCGTTCTGGATTTCCGGACCGTACTGTGTGGCAGGCACGCTTCTGGTTGGCACGGAGGAAGCAGTGGATGTGGCTTCGGGGATGTGCGAAGGTCCATGTTGACTTCTCGTCGGCTTCTTGCTTGTGGTTGCAGCTTTCTTTGGGCGGCCACGACCTCTCTTCTTCTCCTGTGGGTTGACATCATCCGGAGGAGGTTGACTGCTTTCCATACTCGTGGTGCGATATAGCTTTTTGTTCGAATCTCGCGGACGGCGCCAAGTGCTGCGTCCAAATCCAATCGGGGAGTCGGACTCTTCGGCACTTTGGGTTGTGATCGTGTCGGGTTGTCGGGTGACGAATGCAGGTTGTCGGATGACGAATGCGGGTTGTCCGGTGACGGTAGCGGGTTTTCGGCAATGAGCAGTTCGCCGGCTTCACGTACTCCTTACCTGTATAAAGGGCAGTAACCAGCACAGAGAGGGGGTGGTGCTAGTTGAGCCATCTCCGATGCTTAAATAAGAGTCTAGAGAGAGAAAGTTTCTAAAGAGAGGTCAGAGTTCCAAAGCCAATCTCTTGAGAATATATCTTTAAATGGGTGGCCAAGGTCCCCAATTTATAGGCAACCTTAGAACCGAGTCCGGTTTTTGTGCAGTTCGACGTCGGTCTTAAAGGAAGATAGTCACCGTCGTCTGGTTTGATTAAGTTTGGTTTTGGGAGACTCCTTGCTCGATGTACGTAAACAGGGTAGCGAGCGGTATCTAGACAGCAGTCTGAACCCCGTCGAACTTAGGCAATCCGACGGGGTTCGGATTGCCTATGGACAGTCCGGACCATCCGGATTGTCCCGGCAATCCGGACGTCCGGATTCTGGGACGGTCCGGACGCTCATGCCACGCTTCCGGACCATTTTGAACCTCGGGTGACGCGTTTAGATCCGTTATGCGATTTTCGACGTGTTTACGAAGTCCGAAACGTAAATGCGAACCCGAATTGAGCAGATATCCATCACTAATCAGAGATGATGAATAATCGTATTCACAGCAATGGATCAAATAAGAAATATAGCTGCGTTTTTATTAAGCTTTTACTGATAGTTTGATAAATGCATTCAAATCTTAAGTTTTCAACTAGTCTCCACCAATCAAGCATATATATATATATATCATTCATAATTAAATTTAAATAGCGATACAAGCGGGAATCCGACACAAAATGCCTAAACCCTAAAAAAATTGTACCATGAATAGAGATTTGCTGTCGCATCAGCACGCGCAACCACCAGATTGAGTTTGTGCCTGGGAATTACTGTTGGTGGATCTCAGGTTCACATCCACCATGTCTTCTTGCTTTGTAGAAGAAAGATTCTCCATTCCGGGAAGAGCAGCAGCGATTTTCCGGAATAGTGGCTGAGGAAGAACTCGGTAAATTAAAAACACATATATGATAAACTACTGCAATCAAGGCATGAAAATTGGAAAGAACTTAGTTACCTTAATGTTAAATCCGGCTTTTGCACTTGTCTCGATGAACATGACGTTAAGTTCCCGAGCTTTGGCTTCTCCTTCCTCGATCGAGACTTGCCTGAGAAGCAACCCAACCAACATGTTACAAACTGATTTATGAAATCAATATACTTGAGCTGATGAATCACGAATTACCTTTTCTCTACGAGATCGGTTTTGTTTCCGACAAGGACGATGATGACGTCACTACCTCTCTCCGACCGGACCTCGTCGATCCACTTCACAGTGTTTTGGAAAGTTTGTCGACCTAGGTAAGCAAAATGTAACGATAAGTAATAAAACTGGATCGAGAAGCTGAGCTATGAATGTTAAATAAAGAAGAGAAGTTTACTTGCAACATCGAACACAATGACAGCAACAGAAGAGTCTCTAATGTAGCTCGGAATAAGACTTCGAAATCTTTCTTGTCCAGCTGTGTCCCTGTATATACAATCCAATACAAAGATGAACAATGGAATAATCTCTGAAATTCGACTTTTCCAGCTCCAGATTGATTAAGGAGCACATTGGAGTTTATTGTAATCATCTAACTAGACATCCATCCAGTAGTGAGGGAAGGTGATTGATCTTACCATAGCTGCAAACGTACTGTTCGATCTTCGAGATACATTGTCTTGGACAAGAAATCGATACCAATGGTCGCCTGTTCATGAATCAACCCGAATAAAGCATTTGTTATGCAAATCATGGTTCAAAGAAACATCGTTCTGTTAACCGAAATGGCATTGAATCACAACAAGAGTAGAAGATTATCAAACATGTCATGGATAGAGAGCTACACAACATCAGCAAGAGAAGAACTCGATGCAATCTAATCTAACGCAAGGCCTGACGCAATTTCACATAATTCGGTACGAAGAAGAATGCTATAGCAATTCAGATTCTGCAGATCACTATGACAGAGCAAACCAACACCAAGCCAGTACAGATTCAGTTAGCTTTACTAGAAGCTTCTTCCACGGGACAAAGATTGACCAATCGAATTGCCTCAGCTCAGCTGGATCAAGCACTGATCCGTAGAGAGAGGAGATTGGCAGCCACTACATTAATTTACCTAACAGTGAATTGAGAAGCTCAAGTTCAAAATCCGATCAAAATGGATGAAGATTACCTGGTAAGTGTTGTCAAACTTATCATACATGAATCGAGTGATGATGCTGGTCTTCCCTACGGACTGATCCCCCAAGAACACCAGCTTGTACTTGGCTAGAGCAGAGACTGGCGCCATTTCTGCTGAAGGAGATCTGAATACGCAGCTCAGAGGACACGAAATCGAAGGTGGCGCGCTATCTCCACCAACTCAACTCCGCTTCTCTGCATATTGAATCGAAGTCCACTTGGATTCAACAGCGCCACCGCTCTGATCGGCCACGGTCAGTCGTGTGGGGTCGGTGGATGGGCCGTTGAGGCAGCATGATTCATTGTTATCGAGTTTGGGCTCATTGGGCTTTTTGTCAATTTTAATTGTGTTCTCTTTTTTTTCTTAAGGCCCAAATATTGACAAACTTGGCAAACATCTAGTCCAGCTTAGCTGTTCTCTCTGAGGTTTGACAAAGCTTACCATTCTCAAATGGAACCCATCCACAAATTTCAGAGTCATTTAGAAGCTTACATATCGTTCTTACACTTTTGGAAATTATATATTATAATTTCTAATGAATAATAACGTATAAAAAGACTTTATGATTTCAGACACTGTTTTCATATATATGCCAACTATATATTGTTGGGTGTAAAAGAATTATTTAGTGCTAGTGTATATATATATATATAGATGGAAATCCAAGATATTCTCTACACCAAAAAGGCAAATGGGTTAGCATCTAGTTAGTATTAATAGACATGCACTATAAAAGAATACTAAATTCATGAATAATTGAATTGAAGACTTTGAGAGCAAAAAAATGGTTCGATCGTGTTAATAATTATATTATTTTTTTTTTCAAAAGTTGATAAGAGTTATACTAATAAAAAAAATTAAAAATATGGACAAATGACGTCATTTGTATTGTACGGCAACTAGTTGATTATCTTAAAAAATTAGGTCTAAAATTATTCCGCATGCACCTAATACTCGACCGATCAGTCAGGATGGTGATTAGCTAACTTACATAATTCTGAATATGATCTCATCTAAAGTTAGTATTGAATGAAACCCTTAAAACTGGCTAAAATGAATTTAACTGTAATTGTATAGTTAATCAAATTGACTTAATTTCCTTCTAATTCACCAATTGTAGATTATTAGGGAGAGGGAGAGAAAGGAAATTAACTTTTATTCCCCTTTATTATATCTTGTCACCGGCCGAGCAAATTTTAGGTTCAAGATTAATTTGGCTTCTCCCTAATGATAAAACACGTATAAATAAGTGGAAGATCCACTTTTTGAAAAAGCGCGTGGGGCACCGCTCATCAGAGATCTATTTATGTGTAAGTGTAACCCACGAGAAATAATATTATCATTATTACTTATTTAGTAACAACAATTAAAGCTCTAAAAATAATTTATTTAGAGGGAAAAGAAGAAAAGGATAAGTGATAGACAGTCGGTCAGAGAAGGAACATGCAAGCAAACAATGGAGGTATCCATCCATCCCCAGACCCCATACGTCAAATGAGTCCTTCCACTAATTATTTATACAATAATTATGACTCTTCAGTTAATTACCCCTTAATCTTCCTATTATTATATATATAAATTGTTAAATTTTATTGATAAATCTTGACAAAAAAAAAAGTTTATTGATAAATGGTGAAAAAAAACATGTTACAAGTATAACAAAGTATATCAATGACTTACTTACAGGTTTAAATGTGATATATTTACAGGGTGCAAGATAAAAATATAATGTATCACGTAATTTGAAGAGTTGTTTCAGGTGTCCCATATATCACATGTCTATTACTATTAGGGTTGTCTATGAAATATATTTCAATTGCAATTTCCACTTTATTCCTTACCAAAAAGAAAAGGCAAGAAAAAATAATGACCCATTATTATTTTTGTTGTTTTCAAAAAGAGTAGATACTCTGTCAAGTAGTTGAAATAGTTCATCTTAACTTTTATTATTTTTGTTGTCTGGCCAAAAGATTTAAAAATATTTATTTTTCTGAATAATAATGAATTATATAATGAAAAAAACTGTATTAGATATCTAATAAGATATATATATAACTAAAAGTATTAATGAAAGAAGTCTAAAACTATTTGCCCAGAAAAAGAAAAAGGGAAAATACCAAAAGGAATCTGATGGGCCCACACAACCTATTAATTGGGCTTGTAATGGGCCGAAGATGCCCACAACTAATACCTGCCTCAGTACCGTTAGTTGAATCCTAGTTTTAAATGTCGTGGGTGTAGGTAGGGACTACCCCAACCATAATAACAAACCAATCTTTTCTAGTGAAATGTCATTCTTTCATTGTTTAAAAAAAAAAAATCAATCTTTTGTTCAAATAATTATGGATCATCTCTTTGTCAATAATAGAGCTTAGCATATATAGTCAAAACGACTCTTAAGCATATAAAAACCCGAGCCATAAAGCGTTGATGTAACATAATATGTAATAATTAAGTGGAGTTAATTAGTTGCATAAGTGTTATAATAGTAAAAGAAAAAACCACCACAACCACCGAGAAAGCAAAATAAATAAATTCGGTCTCTCTAAATAATTGGTTAATCAATCCTCACATAATAAGCTCAATTTTTTAGTTGAGTTAGATGAACATCCATTATGAATATTTCCATATAACCTAATTAGTTAATTGCAAGGGTTTATATTCGAACATAGTAATTAATTAGTTACGTAACTACTTTATTATTAATAGATGTGATGTGACTAAGTAAGGTGAAAATGGTGATTATAAATGAGTGCTATATATAATATTATATATGATAGATAAGCTAGAGGTAGATGGGGAAAAGAACACGATGAACGACAATAAGAAAAGCACACCTAGACTAGAGAGAGGAACAACGTGGTGGCAAAGGAAAGAAAACCACTGACAATGTCATATATGATTAAATGAATATAATATGTGTTTGTGTTTTGTTGTGTTAGATATAGATAGATAGATAGATAGATAATGAAATGAAGATGTGCAATGGGAAGACTTTTTTGATGGAGTGGATCGAAATATTTGAATGTGATGTGGGGGATGGTTTGATAGTCTTTGTTGGTTGGCATGCTTCACTTCATCATCATCCAATTAAAAGGACAGTCGGTGTGAATCATTATTAATATCACCGTTGAGATTAATGATCATATAGGGAAGTTAAATATGATTTATTAGGTTTTCTATTCATATATATATATATATCATGTTTTATTTTACGTAGCTCCGTAATTTATAATTAAGTTTCGACCTTTCTTTGTTTACTTATGATTTTTTAAGTTGAAAAAATACATTTATATTTTATTAAAAAAAATGCATAAGGAATTTTCTCTTAGTATTGTGAAAACTTCTAGTAGATGCAATAATTAATTAAACAAATAATTATCAAAGTAATTCATAAAAACTAAGATAGGATATATATAATATATATTGAATAATTACAAAGGTTTGGAATTATTCACTACATATCGAAAAACAGTAGAGCAAATACATAAGATATCAAGAAAAAGACAAACAAATAATTATTTATTAAACAGATATTAATATATCTGGTAGAAATTGAATTGAATTTAAGTAGATGATGTTTTAGCCAAACTCTTTCAAAATGATTTAGACTAAAATGAAGTCTGACTTAAATTTAAAACAATCTATCAACTGCAATGTTAATGCCATGGATTAGATATCAAAAGAGAGACAATCAAATAATTATTATTTATTAAACAAATTTTTAATATAATGTTTAAGAAATCAACTTGAATTGAAATCGATTTCATTTTAGTCTAATCTTTCAAAATCTATCTATCTAGGTTATTAAGTGTTGCGCACTCCCAATTAAAAGAATTTATGGGCATGGCATGGCATGGTGCCAAACTTCAAAGTCCTTGTGCTCCTCACGCGATGGCCCCAAGGACAAAGTGAATTAATTGGCCCTTGCCCCTTAAATTAGGGATCTGTCAGATACCCCCAAGCCAAGGCAAAATACATAGATAGTGTCGAACATAGAATCAATACTCAAACTATGCTACTTTACTAAACTTATTTCCGAATTAAGACTTTTTCAAAAACTAATTTTAAAACTAAAGTTTTTTTTTTTTTTTTATAATCATTTCTATTTTTTTATTTTATATACTAAAGTTTAGATTTTGCTACAATTGCACCTACACCAAAATATAACACAAGAAATAAATAAAAAAAATCTTGAAAAATTAAAGAGATTATATGTAAAATTTAAAAATTTTAAATTAATAATTCTGAAAACAAATTAAAAATAAAATATGCTAATGATAAATTATAAATTGATATATAAAATAAAATGTAATTAAATTAAATAAACATGAAGATTTTTTTAAGTACGAAAATATAAAGATAAAAGCGTACATGAACCCTAAATAAATCATATATGGTTTATAAAATTAGTGATTAAAAAATAATGATTAAACTAATTTAATTTTGAAAAATGAGTAGAATAAATTTAATAATGAATTTTAGTTAGTATATTTTTTCACGCTTTTAATAAGTAAATATATGTTTCAATTTTTTTTTTTTTTTTTTAAATTGAATCTCTTCATTTTAAATATTTTTTTTAATAATTAAAATCAACAAAATAGAATGTTTATCTATTTATTATTTTATATGCAATGTCATCATTTTCCTAAATATTTTTCGTTTCCATTTTTTTTTAAAATAATATATTTAATCTTCTTAAGTTTTCAAATTCATCATCTTCTTTGTATTATGTTTTGTTTTAGGATTCAATTGTAAGATAATGGAACTTTAGGATGCAAATTAAATATAATTGTAGAAAAATCTAGTTTGACAATTAGTTTCTGAAAAAAGCCTAATTTGAGAATAAGTTTGACAACCAAACCTATTTTGGGAATTCACTCGTCGAACATACAGCTGCTAACTGCTAGCTTTCTTTTGAAACAACACAACCGAAAGGAAAAAAAAAAAAAACTATTAAATTAAATGTATTGTCACTAATTTAATTAATTTTAATTTTTTTTACTATAGCAATTAACATACTTTTATTTTTCTTTACCCTAATCTCAACCCTGAAATTTTTTAAATTCTATGTCATATATTGGTAACTGGTAAGTACCTTTTGCATTTATAGCTTTTTGTTAGACTCTTCTAGACCTGCAAAATCTGAACCTTTTCCATTTATTATTAAATTAAATACTCACTTTTAACCTAGCTAAGAGGAAAAAAGAGGAAGTAGAGGAGTTGAAAACTTGAAATGTGAAACCCGAGAGATGAATATGATGATGTATTTATCGGATATGATGACATGACAACTCCATTGTTTTGTCTTTTATATTTCTCTTTTAGGGCTTAAGAGCACTTCCAATAGTAGTGCCTAGTGCCTAGTTCCTAGTTCCATGTTGTAAATTTATTATTGTAGAGAGTGCCTAGTGCCTAGTGCCATTTACTGTTGGTCCCTACTGGTAATGATTAAATAGGCACTTGCATTTTCAATAGGAGTGCCTTGTTCCAAAATGGGAGTGCCTAGTTCCAATTTTTGCCACTGGACGCTGACTAGGCGCCACTAGGCGTGACTAGGATTACTAATATTACTGTTTTGCCATTATTGAGTGAATAGTGAAGTGGGACAGTGCCTACTAGTAGGAACTCCCAAGTTACTGTTCATGTCGGTGCCAACTTTTTAATATTATTTTATTCGATTGTGTTGTTCATCTCTTTGATTGTATATATATTCGGTTACGCTAAGTCAGATAGACAAGAGCCGTAATCAGTCATTTTGAATATTATGTAACATAAATAACGACACGAACCAAAATTACTACTTTTTAACTTTGAATCAATTTCGAAATTTCCATATCTAATTTGTTTATATGTTACCGTGTTGAATAACCGTTAATTCTAAATTTTGAAATAGTATAACATTTCAAATTATTAAATATGGAAAATAATTACTACAAAATATTATATTATTTTAATGCACATATATTTTACGTATTATATTATATTATATTATATTATATTATATTATATTATATTATATTATATTATATTATATTATGAAAGAAATATATCTTTTACGATAAATTATTATAAAAATTATACTTTTAGAATGATGTATATATAATATATTTCTAATTTACATATATTGAAAATCATATATAAAAACACATGATTAATGCAATAATCAATTTACTAATATGATCATGGATGTACATAAACGTGAATATGTTGATGATGTTGAATTAATATATGTCAATCAACGTATAACAGATATACACTGATTATGGTGAAATAATAGATTCAATAAATTTGATTGATCAATGTTATTATATCAACAATTATACTTATCAATCATTCTGCATGCCACATGGGGACTGCACCTAATAGTAATTTTACCTTGGTCAAGTAACGTATAATTATTGCAATGAATTGACAATAGAGAACTATGGATATGCACGAACCGGTCGGGCCCGAATATGTTCCGAACTGGATTGGTACTAATTAAAACAGTATGGTCCGGTCTGGACTGAATTTGAAATTAGCACTAAAAATTCTGGACCGATTTTGGACTGGAACTGTAAAAAAAGTCTGGTTCGGTTCAAAACTGGTCCGACCCATTTTCCTATACAAATTTACCATAATTTAAAAAAAAAAAACGAAAAATCGATCCTCCGACAAAACTGATCCAGTTAAAACCAGTTCAAAACAGTCTGGTCCAGTCAAAAATCAATTTTTTGAGAAGTATATTACTGGTTTTGGTCTGGTTCTCCTCTCGCATAATTGGTCTGTTTGGAACCGGTCCAGTCTATACCAGTTCTGAACCGACCGGTTATTTTCTTATCCCTATAGAATGTAAATTTTTATTAAAAAAATTCAATTACATTTTTTTAATTTTGTATATATTTTTCCCTATTTTTTTAATTAAAACATCTAATACTTGAATTTCATTATTTATTCATGTCCGTATTTGTAAAAAAATATGAATCTATAATTTATATATAATGATATATAATTTATATATAATGCAAAAATTATATTTGAATTATGAAATTATGTGGGTCCCAATGTAGAAGTGGAACTTGGCCTCCACTACTGGAGAGAGTGCCAATTTTACAGTGCCATTTACTGTAGCAAATACTGTAGCAGTGCCACTTTGATGAGTTGGCAGTGACGTGGCTGCTGATGTGGAGGCACTAGGCACTTCCTATTGGAAGTGCTAGTCTATCGAAGAGGCACTTCCTTCAAAGCAAAGGTCCACAAATAAAGCTTGTAATGTTGCATGTGTGGTTCACTGTCCACCACTCTTAACCCAGTGCAATGCTGCCCATACTACTTTATTATCTTTTTTTATGAATAAAAAAACACTTTATAACTTGAATCGGACCAAATACACGAGCGTGCTCTCTCTCCACTTTGTTAAATACTGTATTGGCCGAGTCAAGCACAATTGTGAAATAATTGCTCTATGTTGTGGTCCATTTGATTTGGCTCGGTTCATGGTAAAATTTTACGTACGGGCCGAAATATTTTAAAAAATTATCACTTAAAACTTTATATGTTTAAACTCAATACTGGGAAGATTGAAATTTGTGTGCTTTCATATTTTGTGTCCCAATTTTCAATTTTGTGCCTATTTGGTATTCTGTTAGTTTTTTGGTTAAATTTAACAGACTTACTTGAAAAGACAATTTTGCATTTAAAAAAAAAAAAAACCAACTGACAATCCGGCCACCCACCCCGACTCCGACCACCCACCTTCGTCTCCGGCCACCTACATCTAGCCACCCACTTCCAATTTGTCTGAATCGGCCGAGAATCGATCGGAATAGGCCGTAAACGATCGGAATAGCCCTAAATCGGCCGTAATCGGTCGGAATAGCCCTAAATCAGCCGGAATAGCCCTGAATCGATCGAGAATCGACCGTAATCGGTCGGAATAACCCTAAATCGGCCGTAATTTCCTTAATCGGTCGTAATCGGCCGGAACCCTAAGCCTAAATCGGCCGGAATTGGCTGGTCAGGGGTACTTTTGGAATTTTAAAAATTAGCCACTCACGTGACCATCACATGACCACATTCCGTCCAATTTAACCCCAGAAATAGACGGAGACACCAAATAACAACAGACATGAAAATTCGGACAATCTTTGTAAACCTCAGATACCAAAATGACGTATGGGTCAAAATTGTGATAGTTTTTAGGTTCTTACCCTTTTCAAATTGAAACTTTACAAAACTAAATACTGCAGCCACGAGAGATAGTACCTATAACATGTTTGCTGCACACTTAGACAATTCTCCATTCATACCGGGTCAGCCAGAGTTGGTCATTAATATTTTTTTTATTCGCATGATCATTAGCAGAGTTTAAATCAATAACTTCTAGTAATGGATTAACATCTAAAATAATTACCTCAACTTTTTGTGATATATATATATATACTTCCTAGCCTTTCCGATAAATTCCACTCGTTTTCGAAGGAGATTAGCAAGTCCAAGATTAAATACATGAATTCAACTTCGAATTCCCCTTCTAGTACGTACTTGTATAAATTTGTGTAAATATAATGTTGTAGTTACAGCATTAAATCACGTCTATTTAATTATCTCGGTCAAAACTTCAAGTATACGTATGGAAACGTCGGTCGATACTCGATATATATTCATTTGATTAAATGAATTATCTAATAGATTAGTAAGTTATTTATTATCTAGCGGTGTTCATCAATTAATTATAATAATAGGTATTGAGTTCAAATTTCGCTGAGCTTTAAAATTTTTTTTAAAAAATATTTCTAGTTGACACATTCTTGTTAATGAATTTTATATGATGAGACTGAAATTATTTTAAGTGTGGAATAAATATGCTACAAAAACTATTCTCCTACGGGACCTTTTAGAATCTAGATAATACATTCTGCTGGAAAAAGAAAATTGATTATTTTTAAGGGAAATGACACTTTAAGAGGCTCATTTTTTATTTTTCTTGTCTATACGTTTTTAGGAGAATTCGATTTAAATGTGTTGTTTATCATTCAATCATGACTCGGTTCATCTAGTTAATGGCTCGTTAGTGCCAATCATGTTCACATAGGTCTAGGAGACCATGTTTGGGACAATCTCAGGCATGAGTGAGCCACATATCTCACTATAACCGATCAAAACTCTAAATTGGTCACAACTTAATTGACCGAGTTAGGAGGCTCGCCTTGACGCAACTCATGATATAATGGGCTTGCATACTATGTGAAAATACTTGGCACAACTTCGAGTTAATGAGAATTCCTAATTATGTGAATTAAGTCATAATGACATACTAATAATAAGTAACCATTTTCAAAACCTAAGACTTCTAGAAATAAAAATACAAGTTTGAGACTTCTAAAAGTCATAATATGCTAATTAAAACTCCTAAAATGTAATTGACTTTTTTTTTTTAAATAATGAAATCACCTTTTTGATTACTATATATTTACTTTATTTGTTAAAAAAAATAAAAAAAAGGTATTGGTTACATTCTAGGTCGACCCACACACTCTATCTGATGGTTGTTTCTGCGCAGCCTCACTCTCACGTCTCAGAAGAGACTAGCGGAGAGAGAGAGAGAGGTCCCCCTGTCTGTCCTCCTCACGACCAAAAATCATATTTACCCTAGCCCTAGCCTAGGGTTTGAGTATATACACATTATTACTCAGCCAGTCTCATGAAATATTTTACTAGCTAATTAATCATCAAGTATTATTAATTACTATTTATAATAAATAAAAAAAATGTATCTATCTATATAGTATATATATAGATTGTCAGCTGGATAAACACTAGCTATATCCTAGGTTGTTCTAACTTCTGAAGGTGCAATTAAATGTTTTATTTCCTTAATTAACACCTCCCTCTCGGAAACGTTCATGACGAGAAAAAACGGCCGGAAATATTTACTGAGGGAAAAAATCGGTCGGGAATACAAAGTCAGTCGTTAAATATTCCGGCTGAAATCCTTCCTCCTGCAGAGTCTGGGAGGTTGTGCGGGTGGATACTAAATGTGCATTAGTACCTACCTAATAATTTCCAAAGAGTGCCTTCAGAATTGGATTCCCAAACACAAATTACGCAGATTTAGTGCTTGAGTAGATCGAATGTAGAAGCGTGAATTAGCTTCATCCTATCAATTCGTGTTGATCATTTTTTGTCCATTGAAGTGTGAATCCAAATATCTGTTTTCACAAGTTCGGTGATTGTGTGTTGATATGATTAGTCATTCAGATTGGCCGGTGCTAAAGGTAGGTATTGGATTCTTTTGAGGTTGATAACGGAAGCTGGTTTCAAGAATTTCACCTGTGTTTCCGATGCATGCCTTCTGTATTCGCTTACTCAAACTGTATTTATAATGTACGGAATTGAGTGCAGGCAATTCTGTAAGTTTCATTTGGCTACGTTTAGGCAATTGTTGGTTCAATCGTTTAGTTATGCCCCTTTCGGTTCTAAATACTACTATATGTGATCTCCTGTAAATTATTTGGCAGTCACTACCATCCCCTAAGCCGATGCTAAAGTTAGTATTTAGACTTGTTTACTGTAGTTGCAAATTCAACGTTTTTGTACTTAAATACCCTGACACCTACGTTGGCCTTTAGGAGTGGCTTCCTCAGTTGCCGTAGCGGCTTTATTGTACTTCACAGCAGTGGATCCGTATGTTCTTATCGGTTACTGTAAAAAGTCATGTGTATTCCACATTATCAGTTCTGTATCCTTCTGTTTCGACATGTCAGTTGTTGTATTTGCCACCTCAGTTTGTGTTGCTATGTTTTGGCATGCCGATTAGAATAGAATGATGATCATGTTCCGCGTCGTACATGTCATATGTAAATAAAATATTCTGAGTTTGCATTCCCCCTACAAATACGCGTCTGCAAGGATTTCTACTTTCGTATATGTATGTTGTCTGTTGGGTTGGGTAAATCCAATCATGTTGACAAGATTTTGTGCTGCTTACAATGTGTTTGTACAAACAACCTTTAGAGTTGGCTGAGTTAAATTGTAAAAGAAGGTTTTTGAAATAGTATTTACGGTGTCGTGTCACCCCCAAATGAAAAAACCGGTGTAATCGAAACGGTGAAATTTAATTCAAGCCGGAAAGACAGACATTCATTCAAAGCAGGATATGTCAACACCAGTGTTATGACTTTTAATATCAAAAGTACTGCAGGTTCCCACTACGGCAATAACAGTGATGCCCAAAAACATGTTCCAGCAAATGCAGCTAAAGATGAAGACAACAACTTATGATGTTGTCTGGCAGTTGGGTCGACCGTGTCACTCCGCACACAAATACATCATGTAGGAACATAACGCGAAGTTAATAACAATGGCCGGTACGAGTTGTGTGTCAATAAAATGAATTGTGTTGTGCACTCAACTAAATGGAATACCTGTTTCACTATCTGTCTGGGTATGTTGGTCAGAATGAGTAGACTTGGGGTGGCCTGCTGAGGTGTTCTGAATTTGGGACATTGACTTGTAGAAGGCGCTTGTTTCCTGAAGGGCTTCAGACAACTCGTGACGAGCTTCTGCCTCTGAGTGTCGCGCGACAGCAGCGTCCTTAGCAAAATGTATCTTCTCTTCCCTTAACTTAGCAAGTTCGAAATCAGCTTCTTTCTTGATTGTGTCGTGCTGAACAGCCAATTGTAAGGCTTTATGCGCCTGTGCTTGCGTAGCTGCAGACCCCTCTTCTGCAATCCTTGCCCTATCTTGGGCGCACTGCAGCATCGCCTGCATATCGCCCGGCAGATCAACATGCGCACCATTTACGCGTATCGGAAAAACTTGCCTCGACTTAGAGTTTTTCGTGTGTATCAGATGTTGGAAACTTAATTCCTTACTAATACCTAGTTGAGCAGACCTCAACGCAACGTTGTCCTAAAGCAAAGGGTCATACATGACTTACCATAATTTAAATTAGAGTTCAGTTTATCTTCACCCTTAAAGGAAGAAAGTTTAGATCCTACCATTGTTGCTTTTGCATGCTCATCCACTGGTTCACCGTTTGCTTTTATATGGATTTTTTCGTAAATGTTGTAGGACCTGGGTCAACACCATACTTCTTCTTTGCTTGGTAAAGATGACAGGTAAGAGGAGGGTCATTCAGTTCAGCCATCAAATACGCGAAACACTGGACAAGTGGAAACAATGGATAGTGTATAAACCCTACCATGGCCCTCAGCCTGGCTGAACTTCTGCTCCCGCCGCAATGCTTCCTCTTGGTCTGTTTACCAGTGTTCACTTTGCTTCGACTGTTTTCCACCTAGACACGCACCCATAAATTAATACCCTTAACCTTAACTGGCGTCGGGATATATCAAGTCTAAGATGATTGAAGGACCTCAAAATCGTCTGATGCGAAAAGTCCTATCAGATACTCCCAGTCTCCCGCAGTGAGTGAAGGTGTCGATGTTGTATCCTCTCCTCATCCGTTGTGAACTTGTCGTAATACTTCTTCTTAAGAGATGTGCGGAAACGTCTGTACTTTGATGCCATATCAATCCAAATGAGCTTTTGGATCTTCCCATCATAAGTTATTTGGTACGTTTCCTACATTAGCAATTACGAAATTCAATTTGTGTAGTTCATTAGAATGTAATTTTCCAATATACGAACTGTGGGAAAATCGTTATGAGCTCAACGTACGTTGATTTCCAGCAAGATATTTTCTTTCACCGTATTGGGTATTTTGCCCCAACACCACACCTGTTGGGGAGCATCGTTTCTGACAGTGTCCCTGATGAAATTAGCAAACTCTGCAACGTTGTCTCTACAAACCTTACTGTCATTGTCAAACTCTAGCTGTAACTTTAGCTCCCCCTTACCCCGTCGCCCAGCTTTTATATTCCTTGTTCTCCCTTGAGTGCAATTGGATCCTATTTGGTCGAATACACGTTATTGTTTTGTATTTTCTGTAGGGACAGCGACTAGACTACTTCATTGGACCATTGGAAAACAACTGTTTTACATTTTAGTTTACCTTGTTTCTTATTTTGTGCCTGCATGTTCTGTTCTGGGGACGTTTGATTAATAACACCGGTATCAACCCAATGAGAACTGGCGGTTGCTGTGGTGGCTTATGTAGGCGGCAGCAATCCATCATTAGCGTTGATTCTACCGGCGCGGAACGCGGAAACTGTTTTGCCCGAGCATTGGGTACTGTCTGATGAACCAACCGGAGTACGTACAACGTTATCTTCGTACGGGGGCATGTCCACTGGGTTAACGCAATTGGGAGCTAGTACGCGATTTGATGTCCCGCGTTGTGAACGCTTCCATGTTGTTCCCGTCCTTCTGCAGTACGTTGAGACACAGTATACAACGCACAAGTTCATTATTTATAACAATTACATTGTACGCAAACAATGTGAATATGTTGACACTGCCTGCGTTTAATCAGTTTGTACACAACGATACCGGAGGCGATATGGTGTTGACATACAATTATGTAGAGTAAACACGCAATAAAATGACATATTCAAATGAAACTGTGTACTATACAACATTTACAGGTACACACTCGGAAGACATAACAGTAAAAATAACGACAGTTGACTATGCCAGTATAGCCGCATTGTTTCTCTTTGACCGTAAAGAACATGTTGTTTTCTTAAAGTATGAATAGATTAAATGTGTGACAACTTATGAACAAACGACAATAAAGTAACGTGTTGGGGCTATACCGTTAGAATGTCGTTGTCATGTTGGAACCTCACCTCCGGTGACAGGCTTTGCAGGCGCCCTAAGGCGGTGTTCGTCTCGCCGCAGTCTACTTCTTTCCGT
This sequence comes from Clarkia xantiana subsp. parviflora, assembly GCA_036873135.1. NCBI lineage: Eukaryota > Viridiplantae > Streptophyta > Magnoliopsida > Myrtales > Onagraceae > Clarkia > Clarkia xantiana. Next base: position 6,998,545 of record JAPTYO010000012.1, on the reverse strand, counting down.
GGGGAGAGGAATATTGTTGGGAGTGTTGAGGTCGATAGTTAAGTATTGGGTGAGCAAACTTAGGATAGAAGGTTCTGTGGCGGGAGGATGTTGTAAATTTCAAATTAAAGCAAAACAATTAGGTGAAAAATTTGGGTTTGCCGCCGCTTGTGAACTGCATCGGTTTAATACAAACGAGAAAGTTTTAATTGTCTGCCCTGTAGCGTACCATTGGGCTAACCCCGGTCTAATAATACACTGACACATGTCCCTATATAGGATCCCACTATCACTCCCTAACCAGTTGGCACCATTTCATTGGATGATAATGAATCAAATGTAAGGCCTCTGGTAAGCCAATGCAGTGTACATATTCTCATTTTAACCAAATTACGAACACTGTCGCCTTCACAAACGTACATTTGTAACACTAAAACGTACAACTTTAAATATGGTAACGTATTAAGATAAATGTTGGGATTTAGCGGCAATTACTTCCAAGGTTGTTAGGATCAATATGTCAACTAGGATTGTGTAAAGGTAGATCGAATCGTACGTACGATCGGAACTTGGATCGTAACATTGTACTTGATTCTATAAATTAAATATGTTATGTGAAGATTTAATTTCTATGCTACCTTATTATGTATACATAAATGTGTATAAATTTATTTATCAGTTAAATATACAATATTCACAAAAGAATTATTTAATATATGATCCTATTTATGAAAATCGTATTTGATTTAAGATTTTCAATTGTTGTTCATATTTAGGAAATCATGAAATAGTGTATCACTTATCATGAAAAATTATTCTTATTAATTCTAACATACTACTCTAAATCGGTTTTTGTCTAATTGTATCAAATACTATAAAGAAAGAACAGTGTTAGGATATAAACAACGTACTACAATGAATTAATAAGGTACCCTTAACTTCATTTACAAATTTGATACAAATATATTTTGTGACATAAACTTATATATATATATATATATATATATATATATATATATATATATATATATATATATATATATATATATATAGGGTTAAAGGTCCTTTTGGTACCACATGTTTGCAAAAATTACACTGTTCATACCACTAGTATTTTTTCGTACCGAATTTGTACCATATGTTTCCAAACCTTACTGTTTTGGTACCTCCGTTAGGGTTCTGTCAAAAAAAGCCGTTAAATGGCATGTGCCATGCACGTGACCAGCCCAAAACTTTCAATTTTGTTACAATTTAGTCCATCTAATACATCCCTAACTTTTATTTTTTTCAATTTAGTCCTAAAACTTCAAAACCAAACCATTTTCCCAAATTGACCTAGCCGGACTTAACCTAGGGCTAGGTTCGACCCTGGGTCATAGTCGTCGGACCCAGGCAACCCCGACCCAGGGTCGGACCTAGCCCTAGGCTAGGTCCTGCTAGGTCAATTGGGACCTAGCCCCAATTGAGTTAAATTGGGACTAGGTCCAATTGACCTAGCCGGACCTAGCTTAGGGCTAGGTCCGACCCTGGGTTAGGGTCCCCTGGGTCCGGTGACCCCGACCCAGGGTCGGACCTAGCCCATTGCTAGGTCCGGCTAGGTCAATTTGGGGAAATAGTTTGATTTTGAAGTTTTAGGACTAAATTGAACAAAGTAAAAGTTAGGGATGTATTAGATGGACTAAATTGTAACAAAATTGAAAGTTTTTGGCTGGTCACGTGCATGACACATGCCATTTAACGGCCGTTTTTGACGGAACCCTAACGGAGGTACCAAAACAGTAAGGTTTGGAAACATATGGTACCAATTCGGTACGAAAAAATACTAGTGGTATGAACAGTGTAATTTTTGCAAACATGTGGTACCAAAAGGACCTTTAACCCTATATATAATAGGGACAATAATATGGTTAATCCGAACATAGTTGTTGACTTCATCCTACTTTGGAAGATTTTATGTTCACCTGAACTGTATAATTGTACGATCGTGTTGCTTAACTTTGGTCGTCGAATCGTAAGATCCTAATATCATGATCGTCTAAACTTTTACAAGATTAACATGCTACATATAAGATCAGCATTGTTTTACTTCAGCAGGATAGTAAAATCATACGAAGTTGACATTATTAGTACCGTATCTGTAAAGCATAATGAATTCTTAAACAGACACGAAATCGTAATAATCCTTTTAATTCCCGTACATTAAATAGGTATTTAAATAACCGGCATGTGTACCCCACGTGAAGAAAAAATTTGGGGTAGGAGTAGGAGTACCATCAAAACCAGAGTATTGATGAGTAATTATAAGGATTATTAGTAAGATTTCATATCTCCTACCCAATTTCAACGTAGGTATTCATTTTGCAGTCAAACATTGTTCAAAAAACCTAACCTTACACCCCCAAATCCTCCATGAACATTCTCTGTGAACACCCCCAAATACACCGACACAACTGAGGCCCCTTGTCGCAGAATCCGTTCCATTTGGCTACCCACACAATTTGGTTGTCCCTCGATCTGCGCCGCTTCGTCCCCTGGTAAGTTAACTCCATCTTCGACTGAAGGTGCTTCATCAGTCTGGTAGGTTCTGTTTCACTGCAGAGCTGTTTGATCTAATTGCACGCATATGTACATGAATTGGTACTTTTGACGGTGTTTGGGTGATATGATTAATGGTAAATACGAGAGTACAATCTGTTTAATTCGGCGGTGTTCAGGTTGAGCCCCGAATGACGCGAAATTTGTCAGCATACGTTACCTAATTATGTCAACAACAGCTAAACTCCGATGTGAAGGCCTAGGGTTAAATGATTTAAGTACTTAGATATTGTTCACTTAGTTTTATAGTTGCTTTGCAGAAGACATGACAACAAAATGTAAGGCACATACAACTGCCGGTGATCGCAGTTCTAGGTCCAGGTCAACTAATGTCTTGAACCGTAGGGACCGCACTCCGCGTACAGCTACTTCGAAGGTTTTGGCGACCATTACTAACAGTGGGGGTACGTTCAAGGTGTACCGAAAAGGTGGTCCAAAAAGGGGTTCCGCGCACAAATGTGGCCTCGAGAATTGGACAACCCTAGTCTCCTCCAACTGGTAGTTTGGGAGGAACCTTTACAAACCGGCAGAAGCGACGACGAAAATTTGGAGTCTGCTGTTGAAAGGGACGCTGTGCATCCGGAAATGGTAAGGGGTCATGCAGTCGGTGCCCAGGCTGAGCAACATATGAGTAATGATATGGGAGGGCAAACCGAGATGGCTGGAGGGTGGATTCAACTCCCGAAAGATATGAGGAACATGATCATATCCCCCTGCAGAGTGGTTTTACAGTCCTTGTTCAACGACATGGTTATTTCATGGGCAAAAATCTGTTACTTCAAATGAGCTGTGGACTTACCTAGACGAACCGATATCTCTAGCATATGTCTGGGACTTTTATACACAGATCAGGCTGAGCAGCGATGCCGAAAAGTCATAAGGATGGAGGTTGGTTCCAAATCAATCACCCTTGATGTTAAGACGTTGGGGGAAATCTTGCATATTCCTTCAACCGGAGTTGACATATTCACCCTTACAAAAAATGACTACCACGTTGCCATTAAATATGCCCATGTTCGAGGGAAAGGGAAGAAATTTCTCAACAACATTCAGGACCTGTCAGTTGAAAATCGTGTCCTACACCAGATTCTTGCCTATATGGTCTTGCCAAGATCCGGTTCTTACAGTACCATTCATCATCTTGACCTTCTCCTTTTGGTAAACATACTGAAGGGTAAGACGGTGAACCTCGCTCACATAGTTATCTCTGAGATGATTAGATCTATAAAGCACAAGCTTGCTTTTAGTCCATACAGCTCTTTGGTTACAAAGGTTTTGAAGCACTTCAACGTATCTTTTCCTAGTGATATTGAAAGCATAGGCCTTACGAAATATGACGGTAAAATCCTAGCATTAATGTGAATTGGAACACACCCGTCCACCCGAAGGCTAGTGCGTTTGAAGGACTGTCCACTGCCGAAGAAAAGGTCTTCGGGTAGCACTGTTGTCGACGGTTCAAACCTATTGCGCAAGATGAACAAGCAGTTCGAGAAGGTGCAACAACGGGTGGAGCATCTGGAAAAGTGGGTGGCAATGACAGAGAATCAGCGGAACTATGCCATCAAAATGGTAAGGGGAATAATCACAGAGGTGAACACTCTTCTGAATAAAACAACATTTGGATCGGACGAAGACTCCCTGTAAACACCTAATTTTGGTACACACGACACGTATGTAACACGTTAAAAATGTTATGTGTAACGCGTTTAAAAAAGGAAATATCTAAATGTGGAAGGTCACAGGGTTGCTAAAAATACGTTTAGCTAAATTTGGACAGTGTATCTGTACTTAATAATATGTAATATTCAGAAAATATACAATATATATTTACGGTAATATTCATAAATATATGAGTATAATTTTCGGATTTTAAAGGGTGTAAATTGTGGTGATATTGTTTTCCTAATTTTTAGATGTCAATTAACCTATAAGTAGGCCTTAGTTACTATGTAAAATCAGACAGCATTTGAGATAGAATAAAATATTATTTATTTTTTAAAAACGTGAATTATTGTTTTTATTTTTCTCGCTCTACTGCAGCCATCAGACTCCTCTGCTTCATCGGAGACCTGAAGCATCGCCAGCCCTCACCCGCCTCGTTTGACCCGGAGTTCGTCTGATTAACCCACTGGAGCCACCATCAAAGCTGCTCGCCGTTGCCGGACGCGACCACCCCTGCTCCCTGTCGCTGCCATCACTGCTATCCAACACCACTGGAGCTGCTGCCATCGCTGCTATCCCTCACCATCGGAGCTGTTGTCGTCGCAATTGCTGTTGTCCAGTTCATATCACTGTTGTCGACGTTCGTCCCATCGTCCTCACCCTCCCCGGAGTTTGCCCACACAGTCGAGAGCCCAGCTCGCCGGAATCGTGCTGCTTGACCGAAGTGCCTGACTAGCCCACCAGCATCACGTCTCTGTCACCGCTGCCCGTCCGGTGTTGCTTGCTGTCGTTCTCCTCCCTTCCAGGTCCAGCACCGGCGCTACCGTGGCCCTTGACAGTCACCCGTGTCCAGCTTCGCCTGGCCAGTCGCTGTCGGATCTGCCAGACCATCCTACCACCGGTGCCCGTTGTTGCTGCTGCCAGCCTTCGCCTGGGTCACGCCATTGCTTTCGTTGCCGGAGTCCTGCTGCTGCCGTCGCCGGACTTCTATCCCTGCTGTCCTCGCAGTCTTCCTGGAGAAGACAGGTGAGTTCCCGCCTGTTTTAAGTTTTAAATAAATTATTATTATTATTATTTAATGATTAGTTTTTTTATTTATTTTCTGTTTATTCATTATTATTATTATATTATGTTAGCTAGGTAATTAAAATGTAAATATAATTAGATAGCATGTTTTATGTGTATATGTGTATGACATGTAGTTATTAGATTTTATCATGATTTAAGCAAGTTTAGTTTTATTTAGATTTTATCTCAATTAGGGGATTTAGATGCATAATAGAATTTTTAGGCCTAAGTTTGTTATTAACAATAATTCATGTGTAAAATTAGTTTAATTTGTGATATCATTAGATTAATTAGTTGCGATTCATGTTTAAATTCTAAAATTGGCAAATAGGCTAATTAAGTACCGAAAGGGCGTGATTAAGAATTTTTTTTTTAATTCGTAACAGAACCCCCGAACTCAAATTTTGGATCGCAGACCGATTAATTTACTTAAGTGTTTAATTCGTTATTTACCTAGGTAATTTAGGAATCTAGTTAGCCTTTTAATTAGCTAGTGGCGACTCTTTCAAAATTGCACGTTTTCAAAACGTATTCGCCGTAGGTCAGATTTTAGGTCTGACTATTTGGCGACTCTGCTGGGGACAGAATTTTTTTTCAAAGAGGGTTCGGGATTGTCATATTTGCTTATTTTCCATGTTTTAATTTAAACATATATTTCGTCGTTATTCTAACTATAGTTTTTTTTTTTCATAGGTACAAGGTTTGTTTTGCTATTTATTTTCCCTAACAAGTTTTTTATGGTGTTGTTTGAAACCTCACACACTCACTTTAAGCATTATGTCCAAACAAATAAATCCCAAGGCACCTAGGAACCCCGGAGAGTTAGTAAGGGTATGACCGCGCGGCCGAGCTGTCGGAACGATTCAGAACAACTCCACCGCTCGTGATGGTCCCGTGATCCCTATGATGGGGTGAGGAAACCACCGTGTCGGAAGCCTATCAGTGGAACTCACCTTTTAGTACAATGCAAAAACACACACCTGAAGCTTCGATCCTGCTGCTATGCGTACTTGCGTGTGTTCTTTTTCTAATTGTTCTCGACCCCTAGAATTTTTCATGTATATGACATGGGTCTCGATGTAATATTTTATTTTTGTACCATATGTAATTGTAAAACGCATATTAATGGAAATTTACGTTTCAAGCATGCATCATATTTTTCCAAAAAAGTGTCATTCAAATCGTCGTTTCTAAAACGCTTTACACACCATTTTCGGTAAGAATGGGAAGACTGCACAACTGCCCTCGTATCACGGCTTTTCCATTTCCGAAGGTTGACGTTGACCAGATCCAGATTAGCATGATGAAGGCAGAGCAAGAATATTGGAGAAAACCTGTGTAGAGTGGAGTGCTCCAATCGTTCAATGTTGGGAATAGAGACGTTAGAGTCACGTACTCGCTCCAAAATTCGATCGAATGGTAAAAATGAAACATTTTGAAAAACCTCATTGCATTACCTTCGCTCGGATTATGGGGCAAGTACTCGGCGCTCATTGACCGAGTTCCGCAGTTGTGTAAAGTGTATTAGAAACATATTTTAGTTACTAAACATTTTTTTGAAAAGATGATGAGATGAATGACACATTACTTTCAAAACGATCATGCATGCTATTTTGTGTTCCATATTCTGAACACCTCAATTTAATTTGCAGGTATTACCGGCAAGGTGTGACTTCGTACGCGAAAGAAGCCCGGCTGAATGGATCAAGTTCCAAATATTCAACAATGCGAGGAGCGGATTGCTCAGCTCGAGGCATCCAATGCTAAAATGCAAGATACATTGGTCGTATTGTCCGCAAACTTTGAGCGCTTTATCGCACTACTCGGAGCACAGTCGTCTCTCGCAGCCTCGAACCCAACCGTGCCGATGGGAACCCTGATCCCGAATTACTTTCTGATACTAACGACGAATGCTGAAGCTGCCTCAATTACCGCTACCAGGTTTCCCCTCCAAGCTTTATATGTTGCATTCATTCTTCCGACCAAACCCCACCGACCTCGGGGTCTGCCAACCATGAAGGTCCGTCAAGTTTGAAGGGGTCGAGATTTTCACCCGCCTTTATGGAAAACGAACGCAAAAATGCCTCGAGAGAGAAAATGGGGAATGAGGTCCGTAAAAGGAAAATCGAAGATCCTAAGAGAAAGGGAAGGTTGGAGGACTCGTCGCCCAAAGATGCGACGTCCATTGCACTTTACCCAATGAGTTACCGTAAGTTTGCGACGCACTCATCCCAGCTCACAGCTCCACGATCCCAAGGTTCGACACCCCCCGTCACAACTATACATGGCAATCGGGCCGAGAAGAGACGTCGCGAGCCTAGGAAATTCACACCTTTACCATTACCAACGACAGAGGTGTACCGACAAGCGCTTGCTCATGGACTCATCGACCCTAAGGTTTTGAAGTATTATTCTAGATTAGCCAGGAATGAACCGCACTCAAAGTGTTAATTTCATATGGGTGCGACAGGACACGCAACGGAGGACTGCATGCGTTTGAAACATAAAATTCATGACCTCATCGACCACAAAGTCTTGTGTCTCAACCCGGCTCCATTACGAAATGTCAAAGCTAACCCTGTGCTTACCCATGATGTCGTGACTTCCATCAATATGTTCTCGAAGAAGTCCACCTCGACACTTCCACCACTCATCGTCTCGTCAATGAATAAACGTTTCAATTCTGTTGTACTCCTTGCGCGGCAAGATCATGAGCCCCGCATAGGAAAGAGGGATATTATCAAGATCTTATCAATATAAATAAATATATTTATTCAATTTTACTCATTCCGATATATTCCCTGTGAAATTCGCATTGATTTCAGTTTTTTTCCTTATCGTAGGAAAGATACAAGAAAACGCGAGAACCATGACGATGTGATTCCATCAGAGGAATATAGTGATGACCATGTCTCGATCGAAATAAGAGAGAGCCTCAAAAGATTCGAAGAGAGAAGGCCATCGACCGCCGAAACCATCGAAATAGTTAACATCGGTACAGAGGAATAACCCTGAGAGCTCAAAATTGGGGCAACCCTTGATCCTTCTCAGAAAGCCCAGATGATCGAGCTACTATACAAGTACAAAGAGATATTTGCTTGGTCATAATCTGACATGCCAGGTTTAGATACAGCAATTGTGCCGCATACTTTGCTCGTAGATACCTGAGAAGTTCAAGCCCAAAAGAAAAAATTTAAGGCGACAAAGTCCAGAGTTACTCCTCAAGATCAAGGAATAAATCATCAAGCAGATTAACGCGGGGTTCCTTGAAGATTCGCAACCACTCCAGGTGTGTCGCTAATATTGTCCCTATACCGAAGAAGGATGGTCGTGTTCGAGTCTGTGTTGATTATCGAGATCTCAAAAAGGGTAGTCTGAACGACAACTTTCCACTCCCTCATATTGACATGTTAGTCGGTAACAAGGCGCGACACGACATTCATGGATGGGTTCTCTAGATATAATCAAATCAAGATAGCGGAAGAGGACAAGTCAAAAACAACGTTCATTACGATGTGGGGCACGTTTTGCTACAAGGTCATGCCTTTCGGACTCAAGAACGCGAGGAAACTTACCAGAGAGAAATGGAGACATTGTTCCATGACACGATGCATAAGCAGATAGAAGTATACGTCAACGATATGATCGCAAAGTCCCGCGAAGGCGAAGGCCACCTTGTCAACTTGCAGATGCTCTTTGAACGGCTCAAGAAGTTTAAACTCGGGCTGAATCTAGCAAAATGCACATCCGACAAGTTGTTGGGCTTTATAGTCAGCAAGAAGGGTATAGAAGTGGATCCCGACAAGGTCAAGGCGATCTTAGACCTTCCAGCGCCATCTGCCGTTAAGGAAGTCAGAAGCCTGCTCGGACGTTTGAATTACATCGCGAGGTTCATCGCCAATATGACGAACAAGTGCCAACCGTTGTTCCGCATTCTGCAAAAAAATGCATTGATTGAATGAGACGAAGAGTGTCAACATGCCTTTGATTCAATCAAAGCATATCTAGTCAATTCACCAGTCCTGGTCCCACCCACTCCGGGTCGGCTGCTTATTTTATATATGGTGGTTCGAAAAGGCTCATTGGGATGCATGTTGGGGAAACTAGATGAAGATGGCCAAATGGAACACGCCATTTATTACCTCAGCAAAAAGTTCACCGAAGGAGAGGCCAAATACACAGAAGTGGAAAGGAAAAGTTGCGCGTTGGTATGGGTGATGCAACGACTCCGACAGAATACGTTGAATTACACCGTACACCTCATTTCTAAGTTGAACCCCTTGAAGTACATACTAGAGAAGCCGGCGTTGATGAAGAATGTTGCAAAATGCCAGGTCCAACTCGCCGAGTACGACATACAGTTCATTCCTCGTACTTCGATAAAAGGGCAGGCTATTGCATATCGTTTAGCCGAGTTTCCCATTGACGATGATCATCAAGCAAGTCACAAGCTTCCAGACAGCGACATACTTCACGTGGAAGAAGAAACAGGAAATAGTAGCATATAGAGAATGTATTTTGATGGAGCTGCAAATTCCACCGGGTGTGGTGTTGGGGCAGTACTCGTCTCCCCAAATGTCCAACATTTTCCGGTAGCAGCAAAAATTATTTTTCCATGCACTAACAACGTGGCAGAATACGAAGCGTGCATTCTCGGGTTGTGAGCGGCCATTGAATTCAAGATACGTGAACTAGAGGTTTATGGAGTTTCCATGCTGATCATTCTCCAAACCTTGGGGGAATGAAAAATGAGAGATCCCAAGTTGCAACCATACCATCAGCATATCGAAGAGTTGAGCGAGGAGTTCGAAGAAATAATATTCACAATGATGCCCCAGAGTAAAAACCAATTCGTAGACGCGTTGGCAACCCTCGCATCAATGGTGAATATTTCAGACAGGAATTCCATAGAGCCACTTGAGATCGAGGTAAACAAGCGTCCTGCATATTGTTGCACGCTTGAAGAATCAGATGGCGAACCCTGGTTCATTGACATAAAGAGATACTTGCAGTCAGGCGAGTTTCCCGAGGGTGCAAGTAGTAAAGATCGGAAAACCATCCGCAGGATGGCATACAATTAATTTCTTAGTGGTGAGGTTCTTTATAGAAAATATTTTGATGCCACCCTTTTGAGATGTGTAGGTTCGGAAGAAGCAAAACGATTGATGGAGGAAGTCCACGAAGGAAGCTGTGGACCGCATATGAGCGGCCATATGCTCGTAAGAAAGATCATTAGGATGGGCTATTTTTGGACTACCCACCTCGATGTATGTCAGCTGTGTGTCCATGGACGATTCAAGGTTGCACTATTGGGGTCCAAAAAAGGCATACCGCATAAGGTACTTCACTATCTGTCTATTATACCAAGGCAAAGCGTTTATACATGTTCGATAAAACCGCCCAGCATATGTCATGGCACGCGCGTGGTCGTAGCGAAGAAGGACTGATGCAACACCCAACAGATAGCGAAGCGTGGAAGCACTTCAACGCTACACATCCCTCTTTCGCTGCCGAGAGTCGTAGCGTGCGAATTGGAATATGCAGTGATGGGTTTGCACCTTTTAATCACTACGGAAAGACACACTTTTGTTGGCCGGTGATAATAACTGTGTACAACCTGCCACTGTGGATGTGCATGAAGGAGCCTTACTTGTTCCTGAATTCTGTCATCACGGGCTACCACAGGAAGACAATTAATGTTTTCCTTAGACCGCTTATTGATGAGTCGTTATGGGATGAGGGAGTTCAAACGTACGATGTGTCGGTGCACCAGATTTTTTGCATGTGGGCGGTTGTTATGTGGACAATAAATGACTTTCCTTCTTATGCGTTGTTATCGGGTTGGCGAACACAGGGAAAGCTAAGCTGCCCACTATGCGTGGAAGATTCGTGTGCATTTGTGCTTGATCATGGGAAGAAAACGTCTTTCTTTGATTTCCATTGCCGTCATTTACCTGACGATCATCCCTGGAGGAATGAAGTCGACTCGTTTCGCAAGGGGACAGTGGTTACCACGCCTCCTCCAGATTACCCAAGTGGTGAGGAACTGTACGCGCGCGTGTCAGCACTACCCGACGTATCCTACAACAAGAAAGATAGCAAGTACACCTTACCCGGATATGGTTCTGAGCACCACTGGTTCGTCGTCAGCATTTTTTGGGAGTTTCCGTACTGGAAGTCAAATTTGATACATCATTGTATCGATGTGATGCAGGTTGAGAAAAACGTGTTTGAGAACATCTGGAACACTGTGATGAAAGTGAAGGGTAAAACAAAGGACAATGCGAAAGCAAGAGTAGACATAAAGGAGATATGCAACAGACCCAATCTTGAGATGTATGAAGGCGATTGTGGTAAAGTGGTACAACCGAACGCACCGTACGTTGTTCCCAAGGATAATCAACGGGATATATATGAATGATTGAAGGGTATAAGGTTTCCGGATGGATACTCTTCGAATGTCGGACGATGTGTTGACATGGAGAAACTAGAGATCAGCAGTCTGAAAACTCATGATTTTCACATCATGATCCAAATGGTACTCCCTGTCGCATTTCGGGAAATCTTGCCTGCTCCCGTTTGGGAAGCCATCACAGAGGTTGGTCACTATCTTAGGGACTTGTGCTCCCAAACGTTGAACAAAGCCCACGTGGAACAACTCGAGCGCAGCATAGTAGTGACCCTCTGTGACTTAGAGAAAGTATTCCCGCCAGCATTCTTTGATCCGAGTGTCCACCTACTCGTTCATTTAGCCCGCGAAACATTACTCAGAGGTCCCGTACAATACACATGGATGTATCGCTTCGAGACGTACTGATGCCTCTGTTATTGTAATCCTCAGTAACCAAATAATCCATAACTGACATACCGTTTTCGGGGATATTCCCGTTGATTTGATTCTAAGGGAAGTTGAAGGGAAAGGTTGGGAACAACGCACATATTGAGAGTTCAATCTGCGAGGCATACTTGATTGAGGAGACGTCTACCTTCTGCACCCATTACTTTGATCCGTCTGTCCGCACGCGGATGAACAAGGTGCCAAGAAGCGATGATAGTGGGGAAGTGGTTGGAGATGCTCGTATTTCAGTATTTCACCATCCCGAGCGTCGGTACGCACCATATAAAGATAAATACATAATGACCGCAGAGGAAGACCGGTTAACACATACTTTTGTGCTACTTAATACGGATGAGGTATCTCCCTATGTCAGGTATGTGCTTTCACAAATGGATTATCAAAAAAGTCCATACCCCTCCAAAATACAACTGTGGTTACTAAGGATTTTAATCGTTCTGCATGTCATAACAGGTTGTTCGACGAGGCTACGATGCGCTAGGGTCCCGGTATGACTGAGTCTCAATTGGTCGATATAAGGAATTCAGAATTCAGACCCTGGTTTCGCGACCATGTAGGTGTCCACCACCCTTTGTCTTTCATAGCAGCATGTTCTGATATGCACAATCCAGTTGTCTATTAATACATTTCGGCGTTTCAGGTTGCCAGCGGCAACAATGCTGACCAACTTTTATACGGCCTCGGGTTAGGTCTGTGTAGGCGAATTAAACGATACTCCGGGTACTTCACCAACAGATTCAACTTCCAAACTGAAAAATATGGACTGAATAACTCAACGAAGAACTAAGGTGTATGGGTTAAGGGCGGGTGTGATCCGACCGAAAACGCCGACTACTATGGAATGCTTCAACAAGTTTGGGAGCTGGACTACTTAGGGGGATGTGTTCGGTAGTTCTGTTTAAATGCTTCTGGTACGACACAGTAAGGAAGCTAAGAGTGAATACCAAGAATGGAATTTTGGACTTCGTGTTAGATTACGGGGAGTAATCACTACGGAAACTTAAACATGGTATGTGCTAGTAATATCAATTACGCAGCGGAAAGTTTACACATACCTCAAGAGTAACCGTAGTCCAAGATCCTTGCTCGAGGGAGTTCGCGATCCTCCAGATGGGACCCGTAGAGATTCTTGTTAGAAAAGCCTTACGTGGTGCAGCTCCACAGCAAGGCCTCTGATCGATTCTCGGCACGGGGACAGACCTCAAGAGAGTTTGCTCAGAAAGCAATTTGGCACACCCATGGTGACTTATATGGTTCGGCCGAACCTTGTCTGTGGGAGGAGGGTTTTTCTCTCTAAAACTTTATTGTGAGGGAATTATGATTAACCCTAAAATTTCCCTAACACCTCTTATTTATAGGAGGAGTAAAGTGGACAAAAGTCCACTTTACCCCCTCTCTATATTTCGGCCGGCCTATGTAATTGGGGAGGCCCAATTTTGGGCCTCCCATGTCAATTGGGATTTGGGTCTAGCCCAATTACCCTAATGTGACATTTACCCAAGTTCATTAGGTAAACTATACATATTATGGGCTACCAATTACAACGCCCATCACCACATGCTTACAGCTCCAACTCGCCGGAATGGGAGGGTGCTTGTTAATGTATTGTTGTCCAAATCCGCATCAACATTTCTCCCCTTTGATCTACTCCATGCTTCCGAATAGTTCATACGAGGTTTGCCGTGCGACTGGCGGATACGACGGGTATCGTGCTACTCATCTGTTAGGAGTATTTTAGCGCCCGCGGAACGTTGATTCACTTTTCTTTAATCAACCTGTTATAAACAACATTTATATCTTGTACCGCGCTGTATCCTAGGTCAACTGATAATTTTCCTTTTGCCTAGTTTCCACATAGGAACACTTCTCCAAGGCATCCATACAAGAATTCACAACCTTCAACTAATATCCGGCTGGTGGCCACCTAGTGAATACAAGAATCGGTGAATTACAGGTGAACTTGACCATCCCCATCGCCCATACCCTTAGTCAAACCCAACCGGTTTCCAAGTCGTGGTCACTGGGCCTTTTTGTTCAGCACTACGCTCGTACGCCGGGAAGCGAGCATTGAGCCTGACCTTAGGTATGCGTTCTGAGTCCAAGAAGATACTTCGGGCGCCTCTTCATAAGGCTCCCGGGATCAATCACACTCTCGAGGTGAAGAAGCTTGCGCCCGCCAGAATCACGAGGATTCCTTCCTAGCACAACCTAGCTATGACACCGTGGTTGCACGTGGCACGCGTAGTACGAAGCACGCGTTGATAGCATACCTGAACCTTTTGGGTTGACAGGAAATGGATATTTCAATCATGCTATCACAGATTCTCATCTGGCCCAGAATGTGGTTAAATGAAAAACGAAGTTCATCACGGCGATATGCGAGATGAAGATCACGTTGAGTTACTTCGAAACTAGATAATCGTCTCGCTTAATCAGGTTTATCCCCCCTGAATCTTAGCCAGTCTTTTTTGGTGGAGGCCTCCCTCCATCACAAGACGACCGTACATGTGTGACTAGGTAAGGTCCACATTCGACATGGTTTGACAGAGGATTGCGTCCTCCTATGACTTAGTATATAGACCGTAAATCTGATGTAATCAAAACATTATGACGTCGATTGATCATAAACTCGGTTGCAATTCTTTCGCTTACAAAATGTAACTTTCTAATATCAAAACGCTATCACAGATACATGCCATTTCTACACCCTACGAAATCCAAGCATTTTTACATGCTTTTCGAATATCTCCCTGCGTAGTGGTTTAGTTAATGGGTCCGCAATCATATTATCAGTGGACAAGTATTCCATAGTTATATATTGTCTTCTACCATAGATTTAGCATAGAAATATTTCACATCAATGTGTTTGGTCCTACTATGGTACTTCGGATTCTTAACTGCCGCGATGGCTGCCTTACTGTCAGAGAACACCTTCACAGGTTTACTCTCGATGTCACCATTAAGCAGCGCAATAAGAAGCCTTTTCAGCCAGACTGCTTCCTGTGCATTCTTAGAGAGATCTACGAATTCTGATTCCATCGTTGACCATGCGACACAGGTTTGCTTCTTGCTCGTCCATGAAATGGCGGCTTTATCAAGGAGGAACACTCCCCCTATAGTGGACTTACGATCATCCGGATCGCCACCATGGTCGGCGTCACTGTAACCGGTCAATTCTAACTTTCCACCCTTATGGCACACAGCATAGTCGGCAATACCTTTCAGATAACAAATTATTCGTTTTACAGCCTTTAAATGTTGATAGCCAGGATCTGATTTGAAACGTGCTACTAGGCCCACGGCATAAAAAATATATGGACGGGTGCATTGCATGGTGTACATCAGACTACCAACCATGCTTAAATATTCTGCACCCTTCATCTGTTCGCGCTCTGCCAGGTTCTTGGGGCCGTCACGTTTTGACAGTGCGCACCCAAATACCACCGGCGTATCCACGGGTTTGGCATCCCGTAATCTGAACCTTTTCAACAGCTTGTTGATATAGACTTCTTGAGACAAACACAAGTTCCGAGTAGCCCGATCTCTAGCAATTTTAATTCCTAAGATATATGTGGCCTCTCCCATGTCTCTCATCTCAAATACATATGCTAACCAGGACTTTGACTTATTCATGAAACTCGTGTCATTTGCAGCAATGAGTATGTCGTCCACGTATAAGGTTAAGATGACATACTTGGACCCCGGAGGTCTTTTAGTACACGCACGGATCCTCGTGAAGATTCACGAATCCGTTTCCTACGATTTCCTTGTGGAATCTGCGGTACCATTGCCGAGACGACTGTTTAAGACTGTAGATGGACCTATGGAGTTTACAAACTTTCCGTTTGTTACCAAGAGTAATGAAACCCTCCGGTTGCTCCATGTAGATCTCTTCCACCATGTTTCCGCGGAGGAATACGGTCCTAACATCCATTTGGTGCAGCTCGGGAACGAGGCTTGCGACCAGGACCATTAATGGCCCTAACCATGTTTTTACGCACAATCAGTGAGTTTCTCTTATCAAAGTCCACTCCTTGAACTGGGTAAGTCCTTTCTCAATAAGTCGAGTTGTTCGACCTTTTTCCATCAGTGGTGACCCTTACTTCAGGGCTCACCTTATCCTTACTCTCCTGTGGTTAACAGATAAATCAACTATAGACTATAATGACTTTCATTTAGGCGATCTCTCTCATTTATTAATTCCCTCCATTTCTCCACTTGAGATCTTTCCAATGCTTGTCAACAAATTTATACCTTACTTAATAGGATACTTGCCTTTGACTCTCGTCTAGGCATTGCGAGTCCCATTTATTAGTCTGATCTTTTCTCCCACTCGGAATAATGCTTCTTATCGTAGCATCATTTCTGATGGGAACGATCCTCCCACTCGGAACAATGCTTCTTATCGGAGAATTGTCTCTATTGGGAATAAGAGCAGTGCTAGAACCTTGACTTACAACTTTGCTATGACATCCTCTGGTCTCGGGGTTTTATATCCGAGATGTATTCCTTGATCACTAGGATCTGGAACCAAGTATGGTATGATCACTCCCACTAGGAACAATGGGTATTTAGGTAGTTGTGTCATTCATTGTTTAGCTATATGACCATCAGGTTCAACTTGATTCGTCTCAACAGCAACAGTGTTTACGTGTGATAGGGTTTATTCCTCCCACTGGATTTACTATGAAAATGTTCACATTCTCATTTACCATGTCATTCACTTGATTTGCTGGGTTCAAATCTCTCCCACTCGAATTAAGTGGGACCTAATTGTCATTGTTATTCTGCTCCGTTTTGATCATGACTTCGTTGATTAAAACTGTTCATGCATTTGGAAAATTCGTCCTCTTAGTGATGTAACGTCTCATGTTCGACCTCGACACCAATTTATAATCAAGCTGTAAACATGTATTTTCTAAGAGTAATCGATGAACTCTTGTCCTAAATACGTGTTCATTGCGCAAATTAATGTCGCATGCTGATATGATTTAACTCATTATCACCTTTCAGCTATAATGGCGATGTACCTTACCGATATTAATGGAACACAATTTTAAGTTTATGTGAATCATCTTCATCATCCCATAGGGAACCTTTTAGAGGATGAATTCAACATTATACAAACTGTGCTTCTTGAAGTGCGTCTTTTAACTTGAATGCCTAGCCTGACTTTTCGTTCAAGGCTTATTGAAGGAAAATCGTTTAACCGACTTTATCCTTCTTCGTTTGCTAACTTATCTCAGAGATTTTATCCCATATCTGAACCAAGCGTTTTAGGTTTTCACCTTGTGCGCCAGCTGATACTTTTACAAGGTCGTGGCAGCCCCCGAAGCCTCTACCGATGTAAATGTTATCAATAAGTTGTTTCCGAATGAATGCAAATGAAAATTCAGCACGTCATTATTCAAACACTTCATTATTAAATTCATTTTATGAAAACGATGTGTTCCGTCTACCGAGGTCCACTTGCGCAAGGCGCAATTTACCCTGGGGTTTAAACCCTTGGTTAAATCGTTTCATTCCTGAAATTAATTCAATTTAATCCAAGCGGTTTCAAACATGATCATCATTACAGTTTATTTCATTCAATGGAGTAATAAATAATAAGATTTATAACCAATGCGTCAAACAACTAATTAAAAGGATCGAATAGCTTGATGAATGATAATCAATACTATGACAAAGCATTTGTCATATGCTCATAAAAATGTTTCCTTTATTTCAAGGAACATTATTATCATCGTGTATTTTATTCTGAAGAAGAGGTTCATTTTAGCAAAGCAAATAAAGATAAAGTCTTTCATTCAATCTTTATATCCTCAGGTTTATGCTTGTTCTCTATCTCAGTTCTGTAATCAATAAAGATAAATTGAATTACTTTCGATTAATAGGATTCCTAGAAGAACTTATGAGGTTATCATTATTCTTCAGCACGTACATTGGGAGGGTTTGTGCATGCAATAGCAAGGTGTCCTTTCACGCCACACCTGAAATACGTTCGAGTTTCCTCTTTACGTGTCTGTTTCGCCTGCCTTTTCTTGCCTCCGAATTGCTTTCGCTTGAACTTCTTCTGAGGTTTTGGAGCTAAAGGTTTATTACCCTTAAACTGAAGTCCCTTGCCTTTATTCTTGCGCTTACCCTTTTGCTCAGCTGGGTTCGAGGATGCAAGATGCATTTCTGCTCTTGGCTTTTCAGCCTTGAGGCGATCCTCTTCCAGCTCGAGATGAACTCGCACTTTCTCGAGGTCATCGAGTTGAGTGGCATGGGTAAGGTGCATTTTCATGCTATTCCAAGAGTCAGGCAAAGATCGAATTACGCATTGGACCTTTTGTTCGTCGGTCAGGATTTCTCCTGCCTCCTTGAGTTCAGCAAGCATGTAAGACATATGTCTTATATGCTCCTACATTATGTGCTTGGGATTCATTTTATATGAGTCTAAAGCGATATTTACGATCGTTTCTGAGCTATGGTGTAAACACTAAACCCTGCCTTAAGACCGTTCCACAAGTCCATGGCAGAGACTCATGGTGATCATACCCAAAGAGTATGTCATCCTCAAGCAGTGACAACAAGGCGGAACGAATTTTCTGGTCCTTTGCATCCTATTCATCATGAAACTTCTTCAGTTCGTTCGTGAGGTCTCCCTCCGGCCTGACTTTCTTCGTAGTCAGATGCTCCAAACCTTTCATTTCGGGTATTACCATCCTTGCGCGCTTATTCATTATAATTGTTGTTGTTCAACCTTGCTGATCGCAGCCATGACTAACACATTGATGATAATGCAAGAATCAGGGAGACATTAACATTTTGAGAAAGAATTGCATACATCATATATCTATTAATATGGAATCTGATAGATAATGATTCCTCAGCCATCTAAACCAACCGACCACCAGTAAACCAATGGAAGATGGCTATGAAAGAGTTCACACTATATCCGTTATCTATCTAATAGATCAATCTCTTAAAACGATTTTAATCGCAAATTACCGGAACGGGAATTTTAAAATAAGCATACCCGATCTTGGATTTCCCTAGGCCCTTTTTGTTTTGGAAAATCATTCCGATGAATTCACTCATGCATACATAATTCTACTACCCATGTAAATCATCATATGCCAGTAACATTCATCATACCACACACACATGCTTACGCGTCATGCGTCTAATGTTCCGATGAACTCATTCTTGCATTCATAATTCTACTTACAAGTAAATTATCAAATGTAACTCCATCCTCAACATTCTAGCATACGTGTCAAACATGTAACATTCAAATCAATCATACATATTTGGCGACTGGTTTTCGGTTTTAAAATAATTTTAAACATTAGGGGCTGATTTGCAATTCATGCTTATATTAAATTACGCAAACTTCTAGACATGAATCCTAGGCATTTCCAACCATCACAGCATGTCTATCCTAGTGCGCATTCCATATATTTAACCAGGGCCCCTCCCACAACATGCAATTTCCAACTAGCTTGACTTAGTCAATGTTAAGTCCGTTTCCACTTGGGTAACTTCGGGCTTCTCTCCCACGAACGGGCTCTGGATGTGTGCACAGGAACGGGTATCTGTCTGTATGCCGTGAACCTTGAGAAACGATCCTCGAACCGGTCTTCAACTTCCTGACTTTGATCTCTCAAAATCCGGGTCCTGCACAAGGGGCAGTAACCAGTGTGGAAGAGGGGGGGAATGCTGGTTGGGCCCTCTCCGACGCTCAAGTCATAATCTTTAGAGAGAGAAAGCCTTTTAGAGAGAAGTCAGAGAACCAAATGCCAGAATGAGGGAGTTGTTTAAAGTGGGAGACCTACTTCCCTATTTATAGGGAACCAAAGGATCGTGCTCGGTTTTGAACGGTTTGATGCCGGTATAAAGGAAAACGTATACCGTCATCAAGGTGGACTATGCGCGCACTGACTTCTCGTACTTGGCAAAATAATCGGGATAACCGCGCGGAGTATGTCGGTAATCCGGACCTACCCGGATTGTCTAGCAATCCAGACCGGGTCCGGATTGCCACAAGGCAATCCGGAAGTCCCCCGGTCCAAGTACTGCGCGTATTCCAGACCGTTTTGGACTTAGGTGTCCGCGGAAGAGTTCTTTTACGGGTTTTGGAGTATTTTGCGAGGCCCGAAATGTAAATATGAACCCGAATTGGACAGATATCTAACACTTGCCCTCGAGTCAAGTAGCGGTTCAAAATCCATGCTTGACTCTTTTTAAGATAAGATATTCGTCCAATTTAGGTTCTGTACTGACCTCAGGGGTGGCCTGTTTGTCAATTCGAGTGTAGGGATCATAAATTGGACCAACTTTAATTTTTCGTCGTATGTACGTAATCTGTTTACAGGGTGAGCATAACGGACAATACGCGTATAACATCATACAATTAACGATATATTTGAAATATCATGTAATGAGTGAAATACTTGTAATAATAAAGAATTATACAACATGATAATATCATGGTACATGATGTAAACATATAACACGTTGTCAACATGTGGATGACGATGTAGTAAGCGGATGACGTTATCATGCAATAAGTAAAACACTTAGAATAAAATGGAATTGGAGAGCATGCACGTAATCATGAAGCATGGTGTAGATATAAGACATGATGTAAACATGAAATTCATACTTAGATTATAAAAATAATCGTGTAACGATCATAAATAAGAATCGTGTATGATAAATTCTATATACGTAATATGTAATAGTGATTACCTGTAGTATGTCATGAAGCATTGTGTAACATGTATGCAATGTGAACATAGGAGAGATGCAAAGATGCTTGTAAATGTTGCTAAGGACATATATGAAAATACATGAAGGTTTAGTCCTTAGCACATGGTGTAGGCACTATTAGTGAAAATTAGGAGAGATAGTATTCATTATCTTACATCCTTCCCTTGATAATTTTCCAAGAAGCTCTCCTTGTTTGTTGAAGAGGGAACTCATGGAGATGTGAATTTGGAGTGGTCACATCATATTTGACATCGATCAAGATCTAATCCGGGTGAGGAGGAGACCAAGGCGGCGCGTGAGGAAGGAGGGACGGCGCTTGAGGTTGCAGCGGCGGCGCGTGGATCATCGGGGCGGCGCGTGGGTTTTCGGGTGACGGCGAGTAGCAATTCGAACTTGCTTCGTGTTGGTGAGTCCAATTTCGTATATGGTTGGACCTTTCGTGACTTTGTTTGACCTTGATTTAGTCTTGAAATCACCATGTACATAGCTTACCTTAACATGCACATAAGGTGTTTTATAAATTGCATTAGAATTCTTAGCCTCAAATCGGCCAAAATTTTTCTGCAAGCATGCCAAAACACTTAGAAAATATTTTAACATCTAATGCTTGTTACCATAGATGTCGTCGTATGAGCTTTGTCGATAAGCATCGTAGAAATGCTTAGGAGGTATTGTGTAGAAGTTGATGATAGCTACTTGATGCATGCAATCCATCATTGTCGACATGTATATACGTACATGGAAACACTTAGAAAATATTCTTCACTTGTCGACATGCATCATTGTCGACATGTATGTACGTACATGGAAATACTTAGAAAATATTCTTCACTTGTCGACATGTATGTACGTACATGGAAATACTTGGAAAATATTCTTCACTTGTCGACATGCATCCCTGTCGACATGTATGTACGTACATGGACCTGTCGACATGTATGTACGTACATGGAAATACTTAGAAAATATTCTTCACCTGTCGACATGCACCCTTGTCGACATGTATGTACGTACATGGAAATACTTAGAAAATATTCTTCACTTGTCGACAGGCATCCTTGTCGACATGTATGTACGTACATGGAAATACTTAGAAAATATCCTTCACTTGTCGACATGCATCCTTGTCGACATGTATGTACGTACATGGAAATACTTAGAAAATATTCTTCACTTGTCGACATGCACCCTTGTCGACATGTATGTACGTACATGGAAATACTTAGAAAATATTCTTCACTTGTCGACATGCATCATTGTCGACATGTATGTACGTACATGGAAATACTTAGAAAATATTCTTCACTTGTCGACATACATCCTTGTCGACATGTATGTACGTACATAGTGCTCGTACACTGATTGCATTGTTGTTTGCAATTTTCAGGATTCCAAGTTACGCAGTCTCCTTTTCAGAGTTAGTCTTCTTGCCGCGGTTACTATGAGTAAGTCTTCTATTTCCGTTCCGCGAGTGACATTACGTTCAGATGTTGGTGATGAGTTACATGTTGATGGTCCTCGTAACCTTGCTTATATCATCCTTGTAGACTGGTTCATTGGGAAGAACTCTTCCTTACATGCGGAGTTTATTCGCAATACTCCTCCATCTGAGACGTCTGCTTCATCACTTGTTCTTGCTGCCCCCGTGACTTCTGGATATGGTCGCGGAAAGGGGCTCATGGGTAAGATGTTTTTTCCTTGTAACTTTTCCTTATCTTTTACATGGGTAAGACGTCTGCTTATCTTTTTCCTGGTCGCGGATAGGGCAATCCGGAAGTCCCCCGGTCCAGGTATTGCGCGTATTCCGGACCTTTTTGGACTTGGGTGTCCGTGGAAGACTTCTTTTACGGGTGTTGGAGTATTTTGCGTGCCCCCAGGCGATCGACGTGTTTGTCCGAGGACTGATGAAGTAGCCGAGGAGTGTGTTGAACATGCTTTGGCCAATTTTGCTCCTGTAAGTTAACAAGTTCTGTTTCCCGATAACTTTCGTGTCGTATGCCTTTGTTGTGTAATGTTTATGGCCTTGTGTTCTTGTATTATTTTCAGGCTGTGTCTCAGATGGTTAACATGTCATCGTATGTTGTGGAGCTTGTTAATGCTAGAAGAGCTGCTGTCAACAGATGTAACACCGTTAGTCTTGAACTTGCCCGTTCTAAGGAGAAGGTGTGTGCACTTGGCTTGAAGATAGTTGATTCCGAGACCAAGTATCAGATGCAGGAGACTCCAATTTCTGATCTTGAAGCTGAGATGATTGCGCTTGAGAAACAGATTTCGGATGACATCCCATCTCGAGAGGCTGCCTTGATTGCCGCACGTGAGGAAAATTATGCGCTTGGAGTTCGGGTTTTTCCCAGTATTTGAGTACTCCTGCTTTTAGTCTTGAAGCTAAGAAGATAACTGATACCATGATGGGAAAGCGTGTCGAGGATTACTTTCGTCGTGTCAACGCGCTTGCCCCCAACTTTCCTTTTGACAAGCTTGGGCCTTGTTCTGACTATGCCGTTAACTACCTTAAGGCGTTGCACACTTTGGGGCTTGATGTATCCGCCTATGATATGATTGAAGATGGAGGAGGTGCTAATGTCGTTTTTTCTCCTCTCGAGCTTACAGATGTTGTTCCACAGCTTACTGGGGATAGTGGAACTTCTCATGTATCTTTGAGTTGATGTTTGAATTTGGTGCTGATTTCCTGGACATGCTGTCTTAGTCCTTTGGAGGTGATGGTATGTTTGCTTGTATGGTACTTTGTCCTTGGTACTTCGTCCTTTGGACCTGTTTTTAATAATAATAATCATGTGATAACTTGTTAGTAATGTTTCATACCTTGAGCTATCTTTATTGTCCGCATGTGTTGGACTTGAATGTTAGGATTGGATATCCTTAGATGATGAACATGATGTCCGTAGTTGCGACTGTATGTCGTGCATTGTTGAGTGTTATGAGCGCCCCTCTTGGTTAGATTCCAAGGCATTGCAAGGTGCGTACACTAGGTACTTGTAGCGTTGTAAGTAGTAATGTACTCGGCGCGGGCACTTGGCACTCCGCACTGGCACCTGACATGTAGCAGTGTCGTCTTGACGAAGCAAGACTTAAGTTTTTACCGTCTCTTAGTTCCACTCTAAGGCGAAGTTGTTGCAAGATACTTCTTGCTTATTTTGTTGTTTTTGCGTTAAATGCTAAAGAGCAAGATAACGTTATACATGACTCGACTTGTAAGTTTGATGAGTTTTGTATAAGGTTTGCTTTTAAAAGCGTATAACATGAAGCTATCCTTTTTCAGGCCTAAGTCTTCATGGTGTATGAACCCTTAAGAGAGTATACATACTTTTAGTGTGTAGGGTTGTCTTCTATTAAGAAGATTTCCGCCACGAGGGGTGATCAGTCCCATAATATATTTGCCGCATCCTGTTTTTATTCAGGGAATGGCTATGAACATGAGGATTTGCCCGAAGGATTTCACAACATGCCATTTTTTAGAAGTAAACATGGGGTTTGCCCTTTTGAAAAGGATGTCGCAACATGTTACTTTTGATAGATGTGAACATGGTTTTATCCTTACAAGGAGGACATTTCACCATGTCACTTTTGGAGCATTGCATGATGTTGCTTTTGAGTGAATATTACTTTGAATTTGTTGAAGATGAACTTGTTGATGTCGCCTATTATAATTTGCATGGCGTGATGATTTGTTGATATGAGTAGTATGCACGTTGTTTGCTACTTGATGTTAATCCAGAGTATAGTGCATAATGTGGGATGGTACCTACGAGAGTAAATTGACTTTATTAAATGATTGATGTAATTACATGATTGTAAACAAATTTGGAGTTAATAAATCTCCCCCCTTTTTTTATATAAGAGTTTAAGACAAAAGAGCTTGATACAATAGCTCTTTTGTAATATAATATTCTTCATTCATCCATGGAATTTCTTCAAGTGCCCCCCATTGAATGTGTTTGGAAGGATGTTGCCTTCAGTATCTTGGAGGCGGTATGCGCTAACATAAGGGATTGAGACAATCTTGTATGGGCCTTCCCACTTTGGAGATAACTTGTTGATTTGCTCTAAGTGTGAGAATTCATTCCTTCTCCACACCATCTCGCCCACATGGAATTGTCTTTCTTTCACATTCCTGTTGTAGTGTCTTGCAGTTATTAAGCGCATACGTGCTTGGGTTAGCTCCGAGTTTCGCCTTCTTTCGTCTGCCAAGTCCAGGTCTAAACGCATTTCCGCTTCGTTTGTTTGGGGATTGAAATGAGTTGTGCGGTATGATGAGACAGCGATCTCGATTGGGGCTACGGCTTCTGTTCCGTATACTAGGCTGAATGGTGTTTCGCCTGTTGACTCCTTTGGGGTTGTGCGCACAGCCCATAGGACACTACTAAGCTCTTCTGCCCATCCTCCCTTCAAAGCATGAAATCTTTTCTTAAGACCATCCGGGACGATCTTGTTGGCGGATTCGACTTTTCCATTGGTTTGGGCATGAAGCACTGATGCAAAACAGTGATCTATGTTGAGTCTTTCACAGAACGTCTGAAGTCTTGAACTTCTGAATTGTGGCCCATTGTCACTGATGAGTACTCTTGTTATGCCATAACGTGCAATGATGTGATTTCGTATGAAATCCATTATTTGCGCTTTTGTCGTACGTGCTAACGCCTTAGCTTCAATCTACTTGGAGAAGTAGTCGATGGCTACTACAATGTACTTTGTTTGCCCCTTGGATTGTGGAAGTGGACCCACCAAGTCAATTCCCCATTGTGCGAAAGGCCAGGAACTTGCAATTGGACACAATTCTGTTGCGGGAGCCGTTATGTTCCTTGAATATAGTTGACAGGATTCGCATTCCGTGACCAAGTTTGTTGCTTAGCTTCTCATTGTTGGCCAATAGTATCCTAGACCTAGCGCTTTTCGGATTAAGGATCTTGCCCCCTCGTGACAAGCTGCTTGGCCTTCGTGCAAGTCCTTCAACACTGTCATACCTTCTGGGAAAGTTAAGAAGTTTAGGTATGGTGTCAAGAATCCTTTCTTGTATAGCTGGCCTTCGATCAATGTATAGTTGACAGCGATTCTTCTGATTTTTTGTGCTTTAAGTCTTTCTTCCGGCAGAACGTTATCCGTGAGGTATGCCAGAATTGGAGTCATCCAGGTAGGCTCTGTGTTGATATTTAATACTTCTAGTTTGTCGATTACGGACATGATCCTATTTTCGACGAAGTGTGTTTCTTGGCCTTGTTCCTTTCCTTGCGCGAACTTGCTTAACGCATCTGCCTCTTGATTTTCTTCCCTTGGAACGGAAGTTATGTTGAAATTTTGAAAGCTTGTGATGAGCTCCTTTGCTTGTCCCAAGTATTTCTGCATGTTCTCTGACTTGGCTACGTACTCGCCTTTGACTTGATTGACAACTAGCTGTGAGTCACACTTGACTCTTAAGTGTTTGATTCCGAGGCCTTTTGCGATCCTTAAGCTTGTTATCAAGGCTTCGTATTCTGCCTCGTTATTCGTTGCTCTGAATGTTAGGCTTAGAGCATACTTCAACGGTTCCAACCCATCAGGCGGAATTATGAGGAATCCAGCTCCTGATCCTTCAACATTTGAGGAACCATCAGTGTACATTTTCCATACTTCAGTGTGCTCTTCACTTTGTTGTGCCCCGTCTTGAATGTCAGTTTCCGGAGTTATCCCTGTGAACTCCGCGATAAATTCTGCCAATGCTTGTCCCTTGATTGCTGTTCGTGGTGCAAAGTGAATGCGGAATTCACTTAGCTCGATTGACCACTTTGTTAATTTTCCTGACATGTTTGGCTTTGACAGGATGTGCTTCAAGGGTTGGTCCGTCAGGACTGTTATCTCGTGTGCATGGAAGTATGGCCTCAATTTCCTTGCCGCCACTATGAGAGCGTATAGGTACTTCTCGGTTGGCATATAATTCACTTCGTATTTTGCCAGGATCTTGCTCACGTAGTATACTAGGAGCTGTGTAGTCCCTTTTTGCTTGACGAGTACCGAGCTGACTGCAGTATTGCTTACGGATATGTACAGGTAGAGCGGCTCGCCTTGTATTGGTTTTGCTAACGCTGGGAGCGTTCGCAGGTGCTGCTTCAATTGTTGGAATACTTCTTCACATACTGGTGTCCACTCGAACTTCTTGTTTGCATGAAGCACTTGGAAGAATGGAAGGGCTTTGTCTCCTATTCTTGCGATGAACCTGTTAAGAGCTGCTAAACGTCCATTCAGTTGTTGAACTTCTTTGTGCTTCTTGGGAGACTTCATTTCTTCTATCACCTTTACTTTTTCCGGGTTTGCTTCGATCCCTCTTTCGCTGACCATGAAGCCAAGAACTTTTCCGGATTGCACGCCAAAGGCACACTTTGTTGGATTTAATCTGACTTGGAATTCTCGCATTCTTTTGAACACCTGGCGGAGGTTATCAACATGGTTACGCCTTTTTGTCGACTTCACGACCATGTCATCCACGTATGCTTCCATGATTCTCCCGATCATATCTCCGAAGATTGTGTTGACCATACGCTGGTATGTTGCTCCAGCATTAATTAGTCCAAATGGCATGACCTTGTAATTGTAGATCTCGCTGTCTGCATGGAACGCAGTGTGAGGTGCGTCTTGTTCTGCCATTGGAATTTGGTTGTATCCTGAATACGCATCCATTACTGACATTAGCTCGTGTCCTGCGGTGGCATCTACTAGTTGGTCGATCCTTGGCAGCGGATATGAATCCTTTGGACATGCGTTGTTGAGGTCTCTGTAGTCGATACACATTCTCATTTTGCCGTTAGGTTTGGGTACCCAAACTGGATCCGCAACCCATGTTTGGTATTGCGACTCTTCAATGAAGCCCGCGTTCAGCAACTTGCCCACTTCTTCTCATATTGCGAGCTTTTTTTCTCCCCCCAATGGTCGTAGTTTTTGTGTTATAGGTCTGGATCCTGGTTTGTTGTTGAGCTTGTGAGAGATTATGTTTGGGCTTATTCCTGGCATATCGCTTGGTGACCATGCGAACAGTTCCTTATACTCTACTAAAAGTGCCTTGATTTCTATCACTTCATCTTCTGACAGTGATGCTCCCACTCGAACCATCCTTTCTGGCTCATCGATCTTGATTTCTTGCAATGCTTCAACAGGAGCAGGACGTGCATGATCCATCCTTGGGTCTTCATCAATGAGGGAATTCCGCAATTGTTGTCTTGTCACTATGTTGGCGTGCAACCTTGTAGCAGTCTTTTGACAACTGGTGATCTCCCTTTACTTCACCAACTCCTGCCTTTGTTAGAAACTTGACTTTTTGGTGTGATGTTGATGCTATCATACCCCACTTGTTCATGGTTGTGTATCCCATGATTCCATTATATGCGTCAAGCTTTTCTACGATCACGAATGGTACGTCTATTTGGAGCTGTTGCTCTCCCTCTCCTATGATGACTGGTAGAGTTATGAATCCTAGCGGGTAGCTTGCATCTCCCATGAATCCCACCAAGGGTGAGTCCATTCTTTTGACGTGCCTCCTTCTCCCCAGGGCTAAAATGATAGCCTTTGTAATGATGTTAGGCGAACTTCCACCATCTACCATAATGCGCTTAACGTCCATGCCATCAATTGTCATAGTTATAACCAACGCGTCGGTGTGCGGGTGCACAATGTGGTCTTTATCATTTGATGAAAAGCCAATGACGTCTTTCGTGCAATCATCCTCTTCGTCGGCATCTATCATGACAGTATCCTTCATGTCAGCATCCTGGCATATGCGCTTTGTGCGTTAGCGTAGATTTCTCGTTCATATGACGTTTCTCCTCCGGCTCCAAAGCCTCTGTGGATCACGTGCATATTTGTCATCTTCTCCGTAAAGGATGCATTGTTCGCATTTTGGACTTCACAGCCATACTGTGCGGAAGGCACATTTGTGGATGGTACGGTTGAGGCGGTAGACTCTGCGTCTGGAATGTGAGAAGGTCCTGGTTGGCTTCTTGTCGGCTTCGGCTTGCTTGCACCCGCCTTCTTTGTTCGTCTTCCTGTCATAGCTTGCGGTATGGAACGGCTTTATGTTTGAATCACGCAGGCGGTGCCAAATGTTAAGTCTGTTTCCACTTGGGTAACTTCGTGCTTCTCTCCCACGAACGGGCTCTGAATGTGTGCATAGGAACGAGTATCTGTCTGTATGCCGTGAACCTTGAGACACGATCCTCGAACCGGTCTTCAAATTCCTGACTTTGATCTCTCGAAATCCGGGTCCTGCACAAGGGGCAGTAACCAGCGTGGAAGAGGGGGGAATGCTGGTTGGGCCCTCTCCGACGCTCAAGTCATAATCTTTAGAGAGAGAAAGCCTTTCAGAGAGAAGTCAGAGCACCAAATGCAGAATGAAGGAGTTTTTTTAAAATGGGAGACCTAGGTCCCTATTTATAGGGAACCAAAGGATCGTGCCCGGTTTTGAACGGTTTGATGCCGGTATAAAGGAAAACGTATACCGTCATCAAGGTGGACTATGCGCGCAATGACTTCTCGTACTTGGCAAAATAATCGGGATAAGCGCGCAGAGTAAGTCGGTAATCCGGACCTACCCGGATTGTCTTCTAATCCGAGCCTCCGGATTGCCTTAGGGCAATCCAGAAGTCCCCCGGTCCGGGTAGTGCGCGTATTCCGGACCGTTTTGGACTTGGGTGTCCGCGGAAGAGTTCTTTTACGGGTTTTGGAGTATTTTGCGAGGCCCGAAATGTAAATACGAACCCGAATTGGACATATATCTAACACTTGCCCCCGAGTCAAGTAGCGGTTCAAAACCCATGCTTGACTCTTTTTAAGATAAGATATTCGTCCAATTTAGGTTCGGTACTGACCTCAGGGGTGGCCTGTTTGTCAATTCGAGCGTAGGGATCATAAATTTGACCAACTTTAATTTTCCGTCGTATGTACGTAATCTGTTTACAGGGTTAGCATAACGGACAATACACGTATAACATCATACAATTAAAGATATATTCGAAATATCATGTAATGAGTGAAATACTTGTAATAATAAAGAATTATACAACATGATAATATCATGGTACATGATGTAAACATATAACACGTTGTCAACATGTGGATGACGATGTAGTAAGCGGATGATGTAATCATGCAATAAGTAAAACACTTAGAATAAAATGGAATTGGAGAGCATGCACGTAATCATGAAGCATGGTGTAAATGTAAGACATGATGTAAACATGAAATTCATACTTAGATTATAAATATAATCGCGTAACGATCATAAATAAGAATCGTGTATGATAAATTCTATGTACGTAATATGTAATAGTGATTACGTGTAGTATGTCATGAAGCATTGTGTAACATGTATGCAATGTGAACATAGGAGAGATGCAAAGATGCTTGTAAAGGTTGCTAAGGACTTATATGAAAATACGTGAAGGTTTAGTCCTTAGCACATGGTGTAGGCACTATTAGTGAAAATTAGGAGAGAGAGTATTCTATCTTACATCCTTCCCTTGATAATTTTCCAAGAAGCTCTCCTTGTTTGTTGAAGAGGGAACTCATGGAGGTGTGAATTTGGAGTGGTCACATCATATTTGACATCGATCAAGATCTAATCCGGGCAAGGAGGAGACCATGGCGGCGCGTGAAGAAGGTGGGACAGCGCGTGAGGTTGCAGCGGCGGCGCGTGGATCATCGGGGCGGCGCGTGGGTTTTCGGGTGACGGCGAGTAGCAATTCGAACTTGCTTCGTGTCGGTGAGTCCAATTTCGTATATGGTTGGACCTTTCGTGACTTTGTTTGGCCTTGATTTAGTCTTGAATTCACCATGTACCTAGCTTACCTTAACATGCATACAAGGTGTTTCATAAAATGCATTAGAATTCTTAGCCTCAAATCGGCCAAAAAATTTCTAAGTGCTGAAAATTTTAGATGAGTGCAGATGAATCGTTACACTTCCCTTATGCATAGTGTTCATTGCCGACATGCTGTTCCATGCCTTAGCCGTTGTTTTAGTATGCTCAATTTGATGATCGGTAGTTATTCGGACATGATTGTTGATTGTTGTACATGGGAAATGGTAGGCTAGGCAATGTGCTTCGAGAATCGTATGTTGATCATTGGCCACTTTCTGCAAGCATGCCAAAACACTTAGAAAATATTTTAACAATATCTAATGCTTGTTACCATAGATGTCGTCGTATGAGCTTTGTCGATAAGCATCGTAGAAATGCTTAGGAGGTATTGTTTAGAAGTTGATGATAGCTACTTGATGCATGCAATCCATCATTGTCGACATGTATATACGTACATGGAAACACTTAGAAAATATTAGTCACTTGTCGACATGCATCCTTGTCGATATGTATGTACGTACATGGAAATACTTATAAAATATTCTTCACTTGTCGACATGCACCCTTGTCGACATGTATGTACGTACATGAAAATACTTAGAAAATATTCTTCACTTGTCGACATGCATCATTGTCGACATGTATGTACGTACATGCTAATACTTAGGAAATATTCTTCACTTGTCGACATGCACCCTTATCGACATGTATGTACGTACATGGAAATACTTAGAAAATATTCTTCACTTGTCGACATGCATCCTTGTCGACATGTATGTACGTACATGGAAATACTTAGAAAATATCCTTCACTTGTCGACATGCATCCTTGTCGACATGTATGTACGTAAATGGAAATACATAGAAAATATTCTTCACTTATCGACATGCACCCTTGTCGACATGTATGTACGTACATGGAAATACTTAGAAAATATTATTCACTTGTCGACATGCATCATTGTCGACATGCATGTACGTACATGAAATACTTAGAAAATATTCTTCACTTGTCGACATACATCCTTGTCGACATGTATGTACGTATATAGTGCTTGTACACTGATTGAATTGTTGTTTGCAATTTTCAGGATTCCAAGTTACGCAGTCTCCTTTTCAGAGTTAGTCTTCTTGCCGCGGTTACTATGAGTAAGTCTTCTATTCCTGTTCCGCGAGTGACATTACGTTCAGATGTTGGTGATGAGTTACATGTTGATGGTCCTCGTAACCTTGCTTATATCATCCTTGTAGACTGGTTTATTGGTAAGAACTCTTCCTTACATGCGGAGTCTATTCGCAATACTCCTCCATCTGAGACGTCTGCTTCATCACTTGTTCTTGCTGCCCCCGTGACTTCTGAATATGGTCGCGGAAAGGGGCTCATGGGTAAGGTGTTTTTTCCTTGTATCTTTTCCTTTTCTTTTACATATGTAAGACGTCTGCTTATCTTTTTCCTGGTCGCGGATAGGGCAATCCGGAAGTCCACCGTTCCGGGTACTACGCGTATTTCGGACCGTTTTGGACTTGGGTGTCCGCGGAAGACTTCTTTTACGGGTTTTGGAGTATTTTGTGAGGCCCGAAATGTAAATACGAACCCGAATTGGACAGATATCTAACAGTCAAGACAATATTTCTAATCGTGCATTAGTATATATTGAATAATAAACAATTGCAATTCAGCCCTCTGATTAATCCAGTCCCAAAAACATGTATGTCCGAGATCCATCCCCATAATCGAAACAAGGCATAAAGGTTAGTAACCTTATGAGCACTGTGTAGTCCATTTCGAGGTTCAAAAACATTTGGATTTTAAAACTTGACCTCCGTATTTTAATTGATTTGAATTCGGTTTAGAAAACATCGTTCGGTTCAGTCAATCTCAGTCCATTTTGGTCTGGTTCGGTCCGGAAAATCCAGTTCGGTTCGACAAAATCCGGTTCGGTCCGGTTCTAATTTTAAAATCTGGTTCGCTCCGAACCGGTCCAATAAAATAGGGTTCTCTTTGGTTCAATACTCAAAACCGGTTCGGACCCGAATAGGTCGAACCGATTGAGAAAATCCGGTTCGGTTTTATTTCGTCCCGGTTTAATATATTGGATCAGCTCAATAATTAAAATTTAAAAGGTTGGGCTGAAATGCTTACTTGTGGCTCAAGTAGGGTTTTAAAGTCCAAATATATTTAACTTGACCACCAAGTAACATTAATTATATAAAATAATTTCCAATATTAATAGGGTTAATAACTAA
Organism: Clarkia xantiana subsp. parviflora; assembly: GCA_036873135.1. Taxonomy (NCBI): domain Eukaryota; kingdom Viridiplantae; phylum Streptophyta; class Magnoliopsida; order Myrtales; family Onagraceae; genus Clarkia; species Clarkia xantiana. Next base: position 6,965,540 of record JAPTYO010000012.1, on the reverse strand, counting down.
AAAACTGTCCAAGGTTTACCCTATGTTAAAATTAGGTGTCTGAAGTTTGAAATGTTAAAATGGACTGTCCCAAGTTTCATTTTTGTTGAAATTTGGTGTCTTTGTGCGTCTTTTCAACCTCATTCCATCGTTTTCATCAACGCACCAACCCACTCATAATCCATCACTCTTTACTTTTCACAAAATCGTCAAATTTCACCTAAAAATTGAACATTAAAAAAAAAGTTTCTAGAAGAGTGGTGTAGAGCCATTTTCCAAGAACAATAGAGCGAGATTTACTTGCCCGGATGTGACCAACTTTTTAGGTGACGGTCCCGGCAAGATGACGAGAATGGAGTGTGTATGAGAGCTCGAATTTGACAGACGGTTTCGTCGGAATTGACTTCTCTAAAGTAATCACACCGAGACACCAAATTTCAACAAAAATGAAACTTGGGACAGTCCATTTTAACATTTGAAACTTCAGACACCTAATTTTAACATAGGGTAAACCTTGGACAGTTTTTTAGTTATTGCTAAGATAACTATATATCGGCCCAAATTATATCGGCCCAAATTACTAACATATATATATATATATATATATATATATATATATATTGCTAAGATTCTATATTTAAGGTGAAACAAATAACTGACAATATATTTTCTCAATCTTTTAGGTAACTAAATCTATCAATAATATCTATAACCCTATTTAAATATTTAGATATATTGATAGTGATATATATATTTCTATATTATTGTGAATCTATCCTTATGTTCCCAATTATAGATATATTGTTACCTTAATCAAAAATTAAAATATGGTAAACAATATAATTTTAAACAATTTAATATGTATGTGCTGAATAGGGATGGCAACGGGTCTCGGGGCCCCGCTGACCCGGGGGGCCCCGACCCGGTTTTGACCCGCCGACCCGCGGGTCACGGGTCGGTTCCGGGTCGGGTCGGGCTCGGGTCGGGGCGGTTCCAGGTCTAGAGACTCGGGGCCCCGTAGACCCGCCCCGAAATGCATATATATATATAGTATTTTTTTTTTATTTTTTTATGTTAATATGACCTAACATTTACTAAACAATATGGTTAATATAGTACATATATAAATAACATGGACCAAATTACAAATATATATATTTAGATTATTAGGATTTGTTAATTTGGTGTTTGGATTTGAATTTGTATTTGTAAAGAATTTGATGTGTTTATTGTTTATATTTGATTGGTGTTAGATTTTTGTTTTGAATTTATATATAATGTAATATTTTGACAAAAAAAAATTGTATTTAATATTGAAAAGTGAAAAAAAAAAAATTTGTTCACATGGCGGGGCGGGTCGGGGCCCCGCGGGTCGACCCGCGGGATTGTTGACCCGACCCGACCCGAAAGGGCCATTTGGCCGGGGTCGGGTCAGCCAGGCCGACCCACGGGGCGGGTCCGGGGCTGCGAAAACCCGCCCCGACCCGCCCCGTTGCCATCCCTAGTGCTGAAACATCTAACTTGGTGACCAAGAAATTAAAATTGAAAACTAATTAAAATTTTCGGCACAAACACTAATTGGGAACAAGTGGTCAAATTTTAAGATCAAATTTTAATAAGATCTACAATCCAATGTTTGATTTTGATAAATATCATCTTTTTCTTGAAGATCATGAACATCAATTTAACCAAGAACATGAAAATTTCGGACCACCCTTCAACTTAAAAATTCGAAATTTTAAATTCCCTTTTAAAAATTCAGTCCGAAAATTTTAAAAACTCCAAGAACACCAATTTATCAAGAACATGCTCTGATACCACTGTTAGATTACGGGGAGTAATCACTACGGAAACTTAAACATGGTATGTGCTAGTAATATCAATTACGCAGCGGAAAGTTTACACATACCTCAAGAGTAATCGTAGTCCAAGATCCTTGCTCGAGGGAGTTCGCGATCCTCCAGACGGGACCCGTAGAGATTCTTGTTAGAGAAGCCTTACGTGGTGCAGCTCCACAGCAAAGCCTCTGATCGATTCTCGGCACGGGCACAAACCTCTGGAGAGTTTGCTCAGAAAGCAATTTGGCACACCCTTGTTAACTTATGTGGTTCGGCCGAATCTTGTGTGTGGGAGGAGGGTTTTTCTCTCTAAAACTTTCTTGTGAGGGAATTATGATTAAACCTAAAATTTCCCTAACACCTCTTATTTATAGGAGGAGTAAAGTGGACAAAAGTCCAATTTACCCCCTCTCTATATTTCGCCCGGCCTATGTAATTGGAGAGGCCCAATTTTGGGCCTCCCATGTCAATTGGGATTTGGGTCTAGCCCAATTAACCTAATGTGACATTTACTCAAGTTCATTAGGTAAACTATACATATTATGGGCTACCAATTACGGCGCCCATCACCATATGCTTACACATCGACCCTACCTCACGTCTACCGAGAAATGAGGATTTCATACTAGCTTCTCAGACTAAACAGGTGTATTATTTGTCGTACCCATGTAATAGGTTGACAAGGAACAATTGGCGAGCAGTTTGTACAAACGTCGTCCAGGGCAACGTATAAAGTTTCAATAACGTCGCGGGTGGACAACCAAGTCTACGAAGAACCAGCGTATCAACAGGATGAAACACCGTCTGTTACAGGAACATAGGGTGTTTTCTGTTCACATGAGTTCCATTAACAAACTGGGTGGGACGACGTGGCTGAGACTAAGTCCCGGTTCAACACAAGCCGATTAGTACTTTGTAGATTCCTCTCATGGGGCTATATGTCTAATTCGTAGTTAACATATTGAATAACTCCGAAACTGTTTAGGGGATAGTTATCATACTCGATGCTTCAATCAAAATTTGTACTGAAAAGCCGTGTTGTTTTTGTATACAACTGTGTTTGGGGGTAGTGGATTTCTCTATACCTGCACCATAATCACTATGTCACATCATATATGAAATCTCAACGCGTTTCGTTTTACGCAGATCCATCATGGGACCCCACGAATCATCTGGTAAACAAAGATGTTGTGGGTGTCGTATTGGCACCGTAACCGCGAACACCATAGCCTTTACAGAACCTGCCGGGGTGTTACAGGATGAACAACAGTCTTCGTCTAGAAACGTACGTGTCAGATTGGATGTGTCGAATAATTCCCCACCGGGCACCCAAGGCGACGGGAATGGTCAGGTTTAAATATCACCAACGATTCTACTGTTAGCATATGGTGACGTGGCGCCATAATATGAGCCCGTTAATTAAGGGAATTACCTAAGTTAATTAGGTAATTGTCAATCTGGGCTAATTGGGCCAAATCCAATTAGTAATTGACAAGGGAGGCCCAAAATGGGCCTCCCCCCCCTTTTGCATGGTTCGGCCGAAACCCTAGTACCACATAGGGTGGAGTTGCCTTTTGGAAACGCCACCCAATACTATATATAGGGATGACTCCTAAGGGTTTAAACACACAATTAAGAACAAGGATCTCCATTGAGAAAACTTGTCACCCTAGTCGAATATTTCTGCACCATCATATCAAGTCCGAGGTTCCATCTCCGTTGAAGAATCGATCAGAGGTCTTGTTGTGGAGCTACATCGCGTGGGACTTCTTCTAACGAAGAACTTGCACGTGGTTCCGACTGGAGGATCAGAACTCCCTCCACATCGTTCTTGGGCAGGAAAGCTAAAAGGTATGTGTACTAATTCCGCTGCGTAGATTAGATATCTTGTTAGTACACGTTTAGCATTCTGTAGTATTACGTCCCCGTAATCCAACAGTGGTATCAGAGCCTGGTTAGGAGTTCTTAAATTTTTTGATAAACTGATGATCTTGAATCTATAAAAAATTCGAAATTTTTAGGTTCCGAATTTTCAACATGAAATCATGTATTTGATCTTTAATATCTTAATTTTTTTGAAATTTATGTGTTTTTGAGGATCAAAACCGAAAATTTTGTTATGGATTTGAGTTTGATGTTCATAATCTTCAAGAACACCATGAGTTTTATTAAGAACACAATTTGGATTTTTGATCAAGGTGGTATTTGATCTTAAAATTTGACAACTCTTTGTGTTTGTGCCGAAAACCCTAAGGGTACTTTAGGTAAAAAAAATTAATTTTCTTGGTCACGAAGACTTTAAAAAAGTCGGCACTAATATAAAAAATATATATGTTGTCATTTTTAAATTTTATTAATAGGTAACTATATATCTATAAGTTGGAAAATATGGATAGGTTTATAATATAATATTTTAAAAGATATTAACTATCAATATATATAACTAAAAGATAGGGATAAATATATATTGATAGGATTTAGTTACTTAAAAAGATTAAGAAAATATATTGTCTATATATTTTACCCCTAAATATATTTTTGACAATATTTATATATATATAGTGATTTGGCCGAATTTTATATATATATTCGGACAAAACCGGAATTTTTAAAATCAGACCGAGTTGAACCGGATTTTAAAATTTGGACCGAACCACTTTAAAATTTTCGGAAATTTTAAATTGTTCAATAAAATAGGATGTCAAGTTTTAAATCCAAGATGTTTTCGAACTTTAAAATTAGCCTAAACAGTGCTCTTAGGGTTTGTGTCTTAATACACGGTTTCAGTTAAAACCCTAAATGCCTGGTTTCGATTATGGGGATGGATCTCGGACTTGCATGTTTTTGGGACTGGATTAAATTAGTGGGCTGATTTGCAATTGTTTACTTTCTGCATCATATATTTTGATATAATTAGAATTGTCGTCTTGACTTAGTCAAGCTAGCTGGAGATTATATTGCGAGCATTGAGCTCTGGGATTTAAATATATGGTTTGCGCAATAGGATAGACATGCTATGCTGATTGAAAGTGCCTAGAATCCATATCTAGAAATTCGCATGATTGATTGTAAGCATGAATTGCAAAACAGCCCCTAATATTTTTAAAACCGAAAATTCTAGTCGCCAATTGTGCATGATGTGTGCGGATGATGCATTTTTTGACGCGTATGCTAGGATGTTCATGATAGAACGCATAAGATAATTTACTTTACGTAGAATTATATATGCTAGGAACATTGGACGCATGACGCATAAGCATGTTGTGTTCGATATTTATGGCATGGTATGATGATTTGCTAGATGTAGTATAATTATAAATATGCATGCGTAAATTATCGGATAATTTTACAAAATCATAAGGGCCTTGGGAAAGCCAATATCGGGTATGCTTATTTGAAAATTCCCGTTCCGGTAATTTTCAATAGAATAACCGTTTTCAAAAGACTGATCTATTAGATTGAAAACGACAATAGTGTGAATTCTTTCACGACACCCCCTTCCTCGGTTTACTGAAGGTTAGTTTGGTTTAGTAACTGAAGAATCACTATTCGTCGTATTTCATCATAATAGATAATCCGATGTATGCAATTCTGTTAAAATGTTGTTATCTTCCCAACCTAGTGTTATTATCGAATTATGTTGTTAAAATGTGAATCTGAGCTATTAGTTGAGACGAATTATGACTCATGGAGCAAACGCGTCATTACGATTTTGGAAGCACAAGGTCTGTGTGACCACATACAAATAACCATGAATTATCCAAATGTCAGACTCACCAAAGATCTGGCATTTTCCCATTTTAAATGGGAGCAAGATGACAAGAAAGCAAATGAGTTGATAATGTCGGAAATGTCAAACGATTTCTATGTCCGCTATAAGGATGATCCGACGACAAAGGACATCTTGGATGCCCTCTTTCTGAAATATGGAAGTGGCATGGCAGTTACACTGCACCCACTTATACAAACATTAGAAACCTGTCTGAATAACACCAGTAAGAGTATACTTGAAAAAGTATACAACCTCCTTCGCCTATTCAAGCCATAGGAAGATGACAGTCAGATGGCTGAATGTGATAAAATTAGGCCACAATAGGGATCCTCCCGAAGTCTTGGAGAGCAACAAAGGCTATATTGACTGTCAGCAGTTTCGTACTTGATATTGCATCTGTCCTGAAAATAGTCGAGATGGAACAGGTTCGATTAAAATCGGTAACGAAGGTATCGAAAACCACAGGACAAGCTGGCCGCAAGAAAAGGAAATTCAGGAACAAAGGAAAGAAACAACAGGCAGTCGACGGTAAAACGTTGACTTCACCTAAACAAGGCAGTCCCATATTAAAATCTGACATAGTTTGCGGGAACTCCAGCCCACGCCAAATAAGCGATGGTGCAAGTTCCAGCATATCGCATCCATAGAAGGTATGCGAATTTGGTTATGTAGATGAAGCTTTAGTTTCCTCAACTGTCATGCTAACTGACTCAAATCCGTCTTGGATTCTTGATTCGGGTGCAACGGACCACATAGCCAACGATCGAGAACTATTTGCCGAATTTAGACGATTGCCGAAGGATTCTAAAAGGATATACATTGGCGACAACTCACAAGTTGAAGTCATAGGGGTAGGGACTTGCAAATTGCCGATGGGCAATGGAAAATTCTTACTTCTAGATAATGTCCTTTTCGCTCCTAGAATCAGTAGGAACGTTGTTTCTGTTTCTGCTCTTATGGATAAAAACTTTATTTTGTCATTTAAGAGATCCTTTGTTCGTATAAATAAAGGGAATACTTATTTGGATATGCCTTTTCTTATAATGGTTTGTTTATCATGGATCTACATGGCAATGTAAATTCATATCGTTTGTATGCAATGTCTTCCAAAGAAGCAGAAACTGACGCAACCGGATGGCATTCGCGGCTTGGACATATAGGTTATGATAGAGTTCGGTCGTTGGCTCGAAGAGGGCTTCTGCCCAGAACAAACAGTGTGGTCAAACACACATTTCATGACTATCTGGCTGGAAAGTCCACCCGCAAGACATTCGGTGAAGCAAAACGAGCAGAATTTTCGTTGCAGATAATCCATTCCGATGTCTTTGGACCAATGAACGTAACTACTAGGAATGGAAAGCGATACTTCGTAACTTTCATTGATGACTACACCCGATTTGGGTTTACTCATTTGATTACTCGCAAATTTGAAGCTATGGATTGCTTTAAAAGCTTTCTGAAGCTCGTAGAGAATCAACAGGAGCGGAAGGTGAAAATCATTCGCACGGATAGAGGTGGAGAATATCTCTCTAATGAGTTTGATAAGTTATGCAAAGAAAGTGGGATCGCCCGTCAAACGATGATCCCTAACACACCACAGCAGAATGATGTGGCTGAACGTCGTAATCGGACTCTCCTAGACATGGTAAGAACCATGATGTCACAAGCACTATTACCAATTTATTATTGGGGAGACGCATTGTTTGCTTCCACTCATGTAGTAAACCTTGTCCCATCAAAAGCAGTTAAGACAACACCGTATGAGCTCTTGACTAGTAGAGAGTTAAATCTTACCAGGCTGCGACCTTGGGGGTGCGCAGCTTACACACATACAACTGACAGCCGATTTGGCAAGTTAGGCCCCATAGGACTTAAGAGCATCTTTATAAGATACTCCGAAAACTCAAAAGGTTATGTATTTGTGCCAACTCAATAAAAAGGCAGTGTGTACGAACATGAATCCAGAGACGTCACTTTTCTTGAGGACGAATTTCCATCGCTTCAAGAGATAAAAACAGATGAAGTTCTGACCGAACTAGAACATGATGATGATGATTCTTAGGTCCCACTTTATTCGAGTGGGAGATTTGGCACAGCAACAAGTGATTCGGTTAATGAGGAAGATATCCCCATTATAAATCCAGTGGGAGGGCTCACTCCCCCCCAAACACAAATCACTATTGCTGAGAATGCGAATCAAGTAGAACCTGACATTCATAACACACAACTACCATCAATTCCCATTATTTCAAGTGGGAGAGGGATGATCGATCCAGTTCCAGATCCTAGCGATCAAAGAACTAATCTCGGAGGTGAAATTTCGAGACGAAGGGGTCGTCCTAGGAAAGTTGTTGCTCGAAGTTCTAGTAACGCCAACATTCCCAGTGGGAGTAGTGCCCCGATAAGAAGCATTATTCCAAGTGGGAGTATGGTTCAAACTCAAAATGGGATAGGTGAGCCTAGACGCAGTCAAAGGCAACGCACTTCCCCTAAAAGGTATCCCATTGAGAGAGGCGAAATATTCACTCTCACATCTGTTGATGAACCAGTAACGGTTAAACAAGCTATGGAAGGACCTCAAGCAAAAGAATGGAGAAAAGCAATGGAAGATGAAATTGCCTCAATGAAATCTAATTCGGTTTGGTCATTAGTTGATTTTCCTGCGAACCGCAGAGCAATAGGAGCTAAGTGGGTTTTGAAACTCAAACTCACTGTTGATGGAGAAGTCGAGCTAGTTGCGAAAGGTTATACCCAAATCCACGGAGTGGACTTTGATGAAACATACTCACCAACTGTGCGTTACACCACAGTAAGGGCCATCCTTGCCCTAGTGCTAGTCTTGATCTAAAGCTACATCAAATGGATGTTAAGACTGCATTCCTCCATGGAAACCTGGAGGAAGAGATCTATATGGAGCAGCCGGAGGGTTTCATTACTCCTGGCAAAGAACGTAAAGTTTGCAAACTCCAAAGATCTATATACGGCCTTAAACAATCGTCTCGGCAATGGTATCGCAGATTCCACGAGGAAATCGTCTGATACGGATTGGTGAATCTTCATGAGGATCCCTGCGTATACACCAAGACCTCCGGGTCTAAGTATATCATCATAACACTATACGTGGATGACATACTCGTTACTGCGAACGACGTGAGTTTTATGAATAAATCAAAGTCCTGGTTAGCATCAGCATTCGAGATGAAAGACATGGGAGAAGCTACATACATCTTAGGCATCAAAATTGCCCGAGATTGTGCCACCCGGAAATTATGTCTATCTCAGGAATCATATATCAACAAACTGCTGAAAAGATTCAGAATGCAGGATGCTAAACCCGTGGATACGCCGGTTGTGTTCGGGGGCGCGCTATCGAACCGTGATGGCCCGAAAAACCAGCAGGAGCGTGAACAAATGAAGAATGCAGAGTATCTGAGAATGGTAGGGAGTCTAACGTACGCCATGCTCTGTACTCGGCCAGACATCTGTTACGCTGTGGGCCTAGTAGAAAGATTCCAATCAGATCCTAGTTATCAACATCTAAAGACCGTAAAACGAATTATCAGATATCTGAAAGGTACTACCGACTACGTTCTGTGCTATGAGGGCGATCAGCTCGAATTGACCGGTTATAGTGACGCCGACCACGATGGCGATCCAGATGATCGTAAGTCCACCACAGGAGGAGTTTTCCTCCTTGCTAATTCTGCCATATCATGGGTGAGCAAGAAGCAATCTTGTGTCGCGCTTTCCACTATGGAATAGGAATTCGTTGCCCTCTCAAAAAACGCACAAGAAGCGGTCTAGCTAAAGAGGCTTCTTACTGCATTAATTGGCACCGACAAGAAGAGTAAACCTGTGAAGATATACTCCGACAGTCAGGCGGCCATTGCGGCAGTTAAGAATCCAAAGTACCATAGTAGGACAAAACTCATTGATGTAAAATACAATTATGCTAAATCTGTTCTGGAAGATGACGTAATCACTTTAGAATACTTGCCTACAGACAATATGGTCGCAGACCCTTTAACTAAGCTGTTACGTAGGGAGATTTTTTAAAAGCACGTAAAACTGCTTGGGTTACGTGGGGCTTAAACTATGTGGCATGTAAAAGTGATAACATTTTGACAGTTGAAATTATGTTTCAATTTAAATAAAGGAATTGCAATTTAATTATATGATTTATCGACGTCATAATGATTAACAACATCGGATTTTACGGTCTATAAACTAAGTCGTAGGAAGAAGTAAAATTCTTCCACCAAAATTATGTCGAATGTGAACCTTGCCTCGTCACACAGGCACAGTCATCTTGTAAGTTGAGAGGGACCTCTACCATAACAAGATTGGCTAAGAATCAGGGGAGTAAAACTGATTAAGCAAAACGATAACATTGTCATGCTTAACAGCATGACTTAATCTTCGTTTTGTAAATCGCCGAGTTGGACTTCGTCTATCACTGTATATCACATTCAAGGCCAGATGAGAGATTATGTGATAGCATCATTGACATATCCCATCCCTGGCTTTACCAGGTGTGCTATCGACGCGTGCTTCATATTGCGTGTGCCACGTTCGACCACGGGGTTATGCTCAGTTGTGCTAGCTAGAATTCTTGTGATTCAAAGGGCGCATACTTCTTCACCATGAGCGTGTGATTGATCCCGGATGCCTTATGAAGAGGCATCCAAAGTATCCTCACAGACTCAGAACTTATACCTAAGGTCTGGCTCAATGCTCGCTTCCCAGCGTACGAGCGTAGTGCCAAAGAAAACAGCCAAGTGACCACGTCTTGGAAACCGGTTAATTCAGACTAAGGGTATAAGCGATGGGGATGGTCAAGTTCACCTTTAATTCACCGACTCTCGTGTTCACTAGGTGGCCGCCAACCGGATATTAGTTGAAGGTTGTGAACACTTGTATGGATGCCCTGGAGAAGTATTCCTTAGTGGAAAAATGGGCAATTGGAGAATTAACAGTTGACCAAGGATGCAGTGCGGTACATAGTTTTATTTCAAACAGGTTTGGTTCATGAAAGGGAATCAACGTTCTGCGGGCGCTACAATACTCCTAACAGATGAGTAGCACGATACCCGTCGTATTCGCCGGTCGCACGGCAAGCCTCGTATGAACTATTCGGAGACGAAGACTGAAGACTAAGATGTTGATACTATTACGTAATCGTATAGATTAACGAGCACTCTCCCATTCCGGCGAGTGGAAGCTGTTAGCATATGGTGACGTGGCACCGTAATAGGAGCCCGTTAATTAAGGGAATTACCTAAGTTAATTAGGTAATTGTCAATCTGGGCTAATTGGGCCAAATCCAATTAGTAATTGACAAGGGAGGCCCAAAATGGGCCTCCCCCCTTTTTGCATGGTTCGGCCGAAACCCTAGTACCACATAGGGTGGAGTTGCCTTTTGGAAACTCCACCCAATACTATATATAGGGGTGACTCCTAAGGTTTTAAACACACAATTAAGAAAAAGAATCTCCATTGTGAAAACTGTCACCCTAGTCTAATATTTCGGCACCATCACATCAAGTCCGAGGTTCCATCTCCGTTGAAGAATCGATCAGAAGTCTTGTTGTAGAGCTACATCACGTGGGACTTCTTCTAACGAAAAACTTGCACGTGGTTCCGACCGGAGGATCAGAACTCCCTCCACATCGTTCTTGGGCAGGAAAGCTAAACGGTATGTGTACTAATTCCGCTGCGTAGATTAGATATCTTGTTAGTAAACGTTTAGCATTCCGTAGTATTACGTCCCCGTAATCCAACATCTGCACCGTCCGTATTTCTAACAGTCTGACATTCATCTCCAACGATATGTATGTTTTCTATGGTCTATCTCTTGCTTTGTTCGCTTCAGCTATCAACATATGTTAACAATATTACATGCACTCAGTTTCATGTGCATGCCAGGGTAACGGTAGAAACACCGATATCGCCTCCATCGGTTCAGTCGTTGCCTAGGAAGCAACAGCGAGATGGTGATAACATTTACACTTGAGGGAATACTAAAACGAGTTGTTGACAATGCAGCCCGAAGGGCCGAGGCTAGGCTGTTTGCAAAGTTTGCGGAAATGATTGTGGATTTACAGTGTACACTGTCTACGCCATGTCCTCACAAATAGGTTAGGGGATGGGTCAATCGTATTTGTTCATCAGACGAACAATGAGCATTCTAATTAGTTTCTTTGTAATAAGACATTCAAAATGTAATTCCGCGTAACAGCTCTAGGAATATGTAATAAGTATGGGGTCAAGGGGCCTAAACAAGAGGGCTTTACATTTGCTGGGAGAGTAAATCACGAGGACCGGTTAATGAAAAATAAAAGATGATTTATAGCACTATATATATACACCATCAAGGCAGAATAACTCTAGTTCAAATTTGGACGAAATTTCACCCACCCCATTCCCGCCCCTCTCAGTTTACTGCAAGAGCACTTCTCCCCCTTACCAATCACCGGCGAAGTCGTCATCTCCCTGTTAAGGTAAAGTCGTCCGACTGCGCAGTACAAAAGGATTCAATTTTGAAAATCGCTCCTGATTGTGGTTCCGATTTTGACTCTCTTTAGCGCGGTACTGTTTCAGGTTACAATGAGGGTAAAATGTCCCTGCCGACAACCCTTTTCTCCGCCAAGATATGCACCTACTGGTGCACAACAGGCCGATTTACTGGTTTCGAACTGAGTGACCTGTTCGACAAGGCTGATGATCCACGTTTTACGAAATTCCTGCCTACTCCCAGTCAGAACAACCGTGTCCTCTCGGTGGTTCCCCCGATCCCGAACTACAGATGACAAACAGTCAATTTGATAATGGAACCTCATTATCGGAAAGACTCACAAACTTTGTGATGCACGCCGGAGGAGGGGGCAGTGCTAACTATGATGGTGTTGACACAGCTCAGACGCCTTGTGCCAACAACATCAGGTCAAACTGTGAAGACAGTGATGGAACGCCTACTGCCAACACAAGTGCTGCAGAAAACTGCTTTGACACGCCGACTGCTCAAAGCGACAGATCGAGAATGGCTCAGAGCACTGCGACGCTAGAGGTTGTCACATGTCAACAGGTCGAAGGTAGAACCCCTGTTGATGAAGTGCCTCTGAAGGAGCTTGAAGTCATTAATGGAACGTAAGTTATGTACTACCTTAATTCTACAAACTCTTATGTTTGTGTCTTCGAATAACGCTACCACAACATATAATACACGTGTAGGTTTCCCGGGCACGTTAAGCGTTAGATCACGTCAATGCTGAGGATGCACTTTCCTGCGGCTGCCGCAACATGGAAGACTGTCCACCCATATGCGAAGAAAGGGTACTGGAAGGCATTCAAGGTGACATAATTGTATTAAAAAACACGTTACTACATTATCCGAGCTATGCAAGTCGGGCTTGTGATGTTGGATGGCATACTGATGTAATGGCTGAATGTCCTAACTAATAACATCTCAACTATAACATACACGTTTGGTAGTGCTAAAGCATTAATGTATGTCGTTTTTGAGTCGTGTAGTAACAATTCAACCTTTTCATGTAAAAGAACAACTTGTGTCTTTCGTTTGTCATCGCATATTAGTAGAAGGAACTTAAGGGGACTCGTGCGCTAATGTATGTTCACACATCCTGATTACAGACCAAGTATCGCGTCCTGGCAGATAGAGAGCTGTTGATGCGTTCCATATACGAGAATAAGGCTAGATTTCATTACAGTGGGATGCTGTACAAGGCGCGGCAGACAGCTATGATTAAACGTGGGACCAAGTCGATTGCTGACGTTGCAACTGCGGACCGTCCTGGATTAAGGACACAGTATGGCGGGAATTGGTAGATGAATGGGTAAAAGATACCTGGCAAAGAGTGTCGGTGGTGGCACGTCGCAAAAGGGTGACTATCAAGGAGGGATCGGTGACAAAGCACTGCTGCGGTTCGCGGTCGATCCCTGAGCACAGAGCTACAATGGTTAGTTTTTCCAATTGTTCATGCGAGTATGTCATTTAAAATTTTTGTTCTGCTAATGTCACTTGTTACTGTGTTTAGGCGGAGGAGCTGGGAAGGCCACTAACACAGAGGGAGGTCTTCAACCGGACACACCGGCAGAAGAAGGGAGCAGGGGAATACGTGGACGGGAAGTCGAGGAAAGTTGCGGTACTACACGTTAACCCCTTTTTGGAGTCGGTTCTGTCCTAACTTTAATAGTGTTTCATTGTAATAACTTCCATCTATATATTCTGATGCAGTTTCAGTACGAGAAGGCACTGCTGGAGAAATTCGGTTCGGAAGAAGCAGAATCTCAAATCGACTACGATGCTTCGTGCTGGAAGGATGCTAGTTGTGGCCTGTCCAAAGGATGACTCTATGGAATAGGACCAAGTTCACGGTCTTCTGGATCAGCTCTGAAAAACCCATATGTCAACTTTGAATAGGTGGATACGGCGGTTCAAAATTCGGTCCTCGCTATGGAGGATCGTATTGTTCCTTCAGTGATGGCAGCGGTCCAGGAGCGGATAGACGCACTGATCCAAGCCAACGTAGACGCGGCCATTGCACGACTTTACAGCACCCAGTCTTAAATGTTGTACCCGATGTAGGGAGAAAAGATGAGGACAAGCCAACGACTATGTCGACAACTGGGCAGAGAATCAAGGATGATGATTCTCACGATCAATTCCTTTCTGTTTTTCACCGATCTTTTGTCAACTCGTTTGTGTATGCTTGATAATGGTTTCCTTTGTTAAAACTGTCCTGAACAATGTGTTTTTATTACCCGTACACTCAAATAGAGTTTGAACAATGTTGCTTCTGCTAAAGGACCGGATCCGTTTCTTTTTCAGTGCGTTTAATTATCCGTCTGGATATAACACTAGACTAGCATACTGAAAGTGACTAACTTACTTCATACAACCAGTTTAAGCAGAAAACCATCCAACCCGGGAATGACTTCAGTAGCAACATGCCATATATTAATTGTTTTGTTTTTCAACCACGGGAGTAGATGTGTTAGCTTATACGTTTGATGTGTCGACATGCTTACAGGGTCTGTAGCAAACACACTGTTTAATAGGACGAAATCTGTTGGTCTATTTACTTGACCGTAGGGAAATCGTTTCGACACAGCTAGGGCATACATCGGTAGAATTTACGTAAGGGAGTCTCCGTCCGAGTAAGGACTGTCACCTTCCAGTCGGTGTTTTTAATTTCGTTCCGGCTGTTTTCTTGAAGCGAGACAAGGCCGGAAAAATCGGCCAGTAAAAGGCCAGGGGCACTTTTTCGGTCGAATCAGACGATTTCCGGTCGGAAAACGGCAATACATTCCCGACTGGCGGCTCGGTCAGCAATTCTGTTGTAGGTAAAACCGATTTTTCTTGTAGTGTCATTACATGTTAAGAAGATGTAATAGTTGTGTTAAGAAGTTAATTTAATTTTTTCTAATCCTTACGTGTAACTAATTATTTTTAAAAACATATATTTAACTAAATTTTCTAAGCAACACATATATAATGATAACAAAGAACACTCAATGTATTCACTAGAAGTTATATGTTTTATTATGGACACATCCTCACCAATAAAGCAATAATAGAAAGTCAGGCTTCTTAATTTCTTATGTATTATTAGGGTTTAATATTTTATTTTTTGAAGGAACCGATTAAGTAAATATCAAAACCCAGCCAAAAGAGAAAGGCAATTATGTGGATGCTGCATCTTGTGACTACCATTAATTATATAGAGGACAGTGAGGTTGATGACAGATGCATGATATATAGCAAGTACCTCTCTCCCTCTCTCTCTCTAAATTAAATTAAACACCTTCTCAAAATATAATTTTCAAAATCCATCCACATTATAAATTGATCACAAGCTCACCAGCTGCAACTTCCTTACAACTATTATACCTATCTTCTAACTTACAATTTTTAATCAATAATAATAATTCATTTACCTCTCCCTCATGACTCATGACTCTCCATTATTTTAGGGTTTCGGGTATCACAACCACCAAACTTTGCTCATATGTATATACCTGATATTAATAAATACTTTGGAAAACTGGACGACAAATGCCCTCCATTTTTATAGAATATGTATAATTAATGTATATGTACGTACGTATAAGTCGTGATCCTTGCGATAGCGAGTTAACATTCTGGGGTCAAATAATTCACTATCCATCATCGATCGAACCCGATACCTTATATATATAAAGGGCGTTTGTATGTATATATTATTTTGGACCATTTTTCTTTTATTTACCTGCATGCAACTACTAGCTATATATACATAATTGTCTTACCTTCAAGTTTGGTGTGATTTGGTTTTAATTCTCTGCCCTTCTTAATTGTATATAGTGACCCTTTTGGCCTTATATGTCAACAAAGACAATCATATCCCATCTGAGTATGAACCACCCGTGGATTTATTAATTAGCTAGGTCGTCGTTTTAAAAACATTAATCCTTATCGACTTCGTATGTATATATACGTAGTAGTTGCACAAAATTTAGTAAATTAATATATACTAGTTATATTCGCGCATGTTTTGCACACGCATACTTGTAAGAATTTACAATACATTATTTTTTTTTGGGTTTTGTTGTAGTATATATATTAATGATATGGTACATTGAAATTAAAGTATGTTACTTATCATTATAAATATGATTTTGTATGTAGCAGTATCAACTATACAAAAGAGTGAAAATGGGGATACCATCTCAAATGACTGGTTCTAAAGAAATGAAGGCTTGTACTGTAATGAAATTGGGATGTTTAAACTAGGGGTGAGCATGGTCTGGTCCTGGTCTAGGACCACCCAGGACCATGTAAGACCATTTGAAAATGGTGCTCCTCTAAATGGTCCAGGACCAAACTAGGACCATTTGGATCATTTAAAATGGTCTTGGTCTTTTTATCTGTAATCTAGACTAGGTTTTATTTAAATTTTATCTATAATCTAGACTAGGTTTTTAATATAAATAGGGGTCTAGGTTACATTGTAAAGGAGACAGAAAAAACACCAAAAAAGAAGCAATAATACATATTTTCGGGTTTTGTGCGATTTCGTCTTCTAGTGCTCAGAATTTTTTTTTTAGATCTGATTTCCCCATCTTCAACATGACCTGCCGGAGGAGCTGCCGGCGCCGCCCTCCGACGACCACACCGACGGGAAGCCCGCCGTCAACCTGCCGCCACAACCACCAGCGCCCCGCCTTCGCCGTTGTTGACTGCCCGCCGGCGGACCGTCTCGCCACCTCACCGGTCCACCGGTTCTGGATAGAGGTCTGTCGTCCCTGTGCCTGGAGATCGCGCCGGAGCCCCTTCGACGACCACACCGACCTCCGTCCGTCGCCCCGCCTGGCCGTCCTCTGTTGTCCAACCACCACCGCTGCAGGCCTGCCGTAGTCGACTGCTGCTGCTTGCCTCTCTCTCTCTCTCTCTCTCTCTCTCTCTCTCTCTCTCTCTCTCTCTCTCTCTCTCTCTCTCCACGACCCAGCCCAGCCATCCCGACCGGCGATTGTGCCCCCTCCGACCATGCCGTCCTGCTTGCTGCCCGACCAGCAGCCCTTCACATCCAATCCGCCGTCCCGTCCTTCGCCCAGGTCCGGCCGCGTTCTGCCGCTCCTCGTCCGCTGCAACCGGAAGCTACGCCCCGCCACATCGCTGCCCCGCCGCCGGAAACTTGGTTCGCCGGAGTTGTGCCGTCTCCCGGAAGCTCGACCGCGTCCGACCCTGACCCCGACCGCTGCTCGACCGCGTCCGACCCTGACCCCGACCGCTGCCGTATTGCTGCTGGTCCCTGTTCCAGCGAGGAGTTCCACTGCTGGTTCTCTCTCTCTCTATATATATATATATATATATATTTTTAATTTATTTATTTATTCAATTAATAGTTTATTATTAATATTTGGTTATTATGTTTTCTGTTTTATATTATTATTAAATTACAATTAATTAAAAATTTAAATGTAATTAGTTAGATTTAATTAATAGTTTAAATGTAATTGATAAAATTTAATTAGTAATTCAGTTGTAATTTACTAATTTTAAATAGCATGTTAGAAGTTTTTTTTTAAGTATTTTAGATTTCATTTTTGCTAGGAGTTATAGGTTATAATTAATTTTTTAGATTTAGGATTATATCTGATTAATATTTTTTATGATAAAATTTAATTAATTTTGACATTTTTTTGGATTAATTGGGTGTAATGTATGTAAATGATTAAACTGGAAAATTAAGTAAATTGAGTACCGAAAGGGTGTAATTAGAACCCCCGAACTCGAACTTCTGATCGTAGGCCGATTCTATACCTAGGTGTTTAATCCATTATTCGCTTAGGTAATCTAGGATTCTAGTTAGCCTTACAATTAACTAGTGGCGACTATTTTCAAAATGCACGTTTTCAAAACGTAATTTGCCTTAGGTTAGATTTAGGGCCGACATTTGGCGACTCTGCTGGGGACATTTTAGAGGGTTCGGGCTCATTATATTCGCTTATTTGCCATGTTTTTTTTATTTAATCTAATTCTTTTCTCTTGATTAATCTAACTTTGTTTTTTTTTTTTTTTTACAGGTACAAAGTGTAGAATTTAAACTAATTATTTTCTTTTTTTTATGGCATTGTTTGAATTCGCACACACCACTTTAGTGTAATATCCAAAATGCCTAAAACCCAGGGCAACTAGGAACCCCGGAGAGTTAGTAAGGGTACGACCGCGCGGCCGAGCAGCCGGAACGACTTAGAACAACTCCACTCGCTTGTGAAGGTCCTATGATCCCTATGATGGGGAGAGGAAACCACCTTGTCGGGAACCTATCAATGGAACCTACCTCGTAGAGCAAAGCCACACATTTTTTACCCCCCTAACATGTCGTGTTTTATCCGTGTTTTTTTTTTTGTAAAGAGGTTGTAAGATAAACTGTAAGTTTTTCTAACTGTGTAACTTTTATTTATGAGCATGCATCCCGTTTTATCTTAAAAAAAAAAAAACAAAACAAAAAATCATATTTGCAGCATGTCTCTTAGGTAAAACTCTCATTTCAAACGTACGTTCCTTAGAGCTTCTAATTTTAAAATTCATTTTGTATACATTATTTTCAGAAAAAACCAAAAAAAATATTTTTAGCTAAGTAGTTAATCCCTTAGTTGTAGATTTTTATTTCTAAACATGTGTTTCAGATGCACTGTTAAAAAAAAAAAAAAAAAAAAATTCAGCTAAGTAGTTAGTCATTCAGTTGGAAAAAAATTCTTTCCAAACATGCATTTTTTATGCATTGTTTTTTCTTTAAAAAAAAAACCCTCTTACCTGAATTTTTTATTTTAAACATGTGTTTTGTACGCATTATTTTTTTTAAAAAAAAAACTTTTCAGGTAAGTTGTAATTTTGGTTAGTGTATTGCATATGCATTATTTTAAAAAAGAAAACAAAAAACAAAAAACAAAAAATTAGGAAAATTTGTAATTCCGCTTCAACTGTTAGAGCTTCCAATTTCGAACGTGCATTCCATATGCATCATTTTAAAAAAACTTTTTTATCTAAATTTTTATTTTAATAATGCATCTAATATGCATTAATTTAAAAAAAAAATTAGATAAAACGTAAGCTCTCTTAGTTTTAGGGCTCTTTGTTTAAAAAACATTTTATCTGAATTTTTAATAAAAAACGTGCATATCATATGCATTATTTTCGAAAAAAAACTTTCAGGTAAATTGTAATTTTTCTCAGTTGTAGAACTTTTATTTTTAAGTTTGCATCTTGTATTTATTTTTGTGCATCTCATATGCATCCTTTAAAAAAAAATCGCATGATTCTGAATTTTGAGCAACCAAGATGCATTGTTTTTTTCCCCATTAAAAAAACAAAAAAAACAAAAAAATATTTTTAGATAACTTGTAAATTATCTTGACTGTAGAACTTTCTTCTCAAGTATGCAACTCATGTGCATCGCATGTGCATTGTTTTAGGAAAAGTAATATGTTGATAGATTGTACACATTCTTAGTCATAGAACCTTTAGTTTCAAACATGTATTCCATGTGTTGTTTTCAAAACTACTTACCAGAAGGTTTTATTTCAAACATGTGTTTCATACGCATTATTTTTTTGAAAAAAACTTTTCATGAAAGTTGTAAAATTCTGTTAGTGCATCATTTTTTTTTAAAAATTAGGAAAATTTGTAATTCCTTTCTGGCTCTTAGAGTTTTTTTTTTTTTAAATTCAAACATGAATTGCATATGCATCATTTTCAAAAAAAACCTTTTTACCTGATTTTTTTTAAAAAAAGCACGCATTCAATATGCATTACTTTTTTTTATAAAAAAAAACATTTCAAGTAAATTGTGAGTTTTTTTTAGCTATAGAGCTTTCAAATTCACGCATGCATCTCAATTGCATTATTTTAAGAAAAATCCACCTGAAATTTTTCATTTCAAAATATTCATTTCATATGCATTATTCAGGTAAACTGCTGTAAGTTCTTAGAATAGAATTTTAACTTTCAAAAATGCATTTCACATGCGTCATTCAGGTAATATGTTGTAAGTTGTAACTTTCTTAACATTAGAATTTTAACTTTCGAGCATGCATGAGCATTTAAAAAAAAAAAATTCAAAGTGTCATTCGTTTTTATCCAAGGTGTATTGCACTTTTTTTGGCAAGATCGTCATTTCAAACATTCGCATGAGCGAGCATTTAAAAAATGGGAGTTTTGATTCTTTTTGGGAAAATAGTTTAACTGTGCAGTTGAGTGCTACTATTCGAGTTTAAACAAAGGACGAGAAAACCTTTTTGAAAAAAACTTTGTTTTGAGCATTTGTCATGCGTTCGAGCCAGATAATGCACTCAGCAAACTCAGTAAACTCCATGATGGTGCAAAACACATTTGATCATAAATTTTGATTCATTTTCAAAAAAGTAATCAAAATTATGAAATTAATGACATTAGAGTTTTCAAATAATCATGCAGGATTTCTCATATTCTGTACACTGATTTTTCATTCACCCTTTTCAGGTACCCTTGGTTAAGGTATCATGTACACATAAGTTATGCCGGCTAAATGGGGCAACAAAAAAGAACATGCAGTCATCCAGTTGCACAACGAACAAATTGCACACTTGAGATATCTAGCGCTGAGGTGCGTTAAATTGTACTTAATTTTTTCTTGAGATTTGAATGTCCCTACTCTTTTGCAGGTTGGATGGCCACTTCAACCAATGCCGCAACCGTGTGAAACGTGAGCGCTTCAAAGAGTTTCTACGAAAAAATTTCACCCACCATGTGATGGATATACGCCCAATTTGAACCCGTTGACTTCCGAATCGTTTTATTTTTATCACCCCGTTAATGATTGTAAATCGAAACTTCAACCCGAACACTTCACGAAAACACCAACGGTCCGGACGAGGCCGAAGCGCTCGTCCGGCCAAGTTAGACTCACCTAGGTGAGGTCGGGTGCCCACACCTGACCTCCCCTAGGGGAGATCGGGTCCACCAACCCGATCTCCCCTAGGGGAGATAGGGTTGGCCAACCCGATCTCCCCTAGGGGAGATAGGGTTGGCCAACCCGATCTCCCCTAGGGGAGATAGGGTTGGCCAACCCTATCTCCCCTAGGAGGGGTTGGGTGGCCTCACCCAACCCCTACCCTTGGGGGTCGGATTTTCCTTCCCCCCAAGGGCCCCGGCACCATTCTTGGACTCCCATACTTGGTTTATTTCCGCCAACCTTCTCCGTATCCTAAGGTCTTAATTACGTACTTAAAGGTTAATTAACTGTGTTTAAAGGTTAACGATGTCATTAAGCCACCTTAATGACACCGTTGCCTATAAATACCACACCTCCACTATTCATTCGATCATCTTGGCAAGTTGCATAATTTTGCTCTGACATCTCTCTAGCTTTATCTCTCTAAAACCGTACTAACTTAGGCATCGGAGAGGGTTCATCAGGCACCACCCCCCCCCCCCCTCTGTGCCTGGTATTGCCCCTTTTGCAGGGTGAGAAGGGAAGAGAAGCTAAAGACGGAAGGACACGAGTTAGGACAGCACAACCCGAGAGCATCGAATCCGCAACATCTCCAGTGAGGAACGAGACTTGAGTCGACCGCCCGTTGACCCTAGACTCGGAACTTAACACTTGGCGCCGTCTGTGGGCTTCGGACAGAAAGCCTGGCAATAACAAGAGCAATGACGAATAGCATGGTGTCTAGGCACCACCGCCCACCTGGGGGCAATAGGCGAAGAAGAGAACCTATACCCCCGGGAAGGCAGCCCAACAGAGGGAAACTGCCAGTGCAACCAGAACCTCAAGGAACCCCACAGCCTCCTCAACACAACAACCAGGAGGGAGGACCCTCACGCCCAGCTGGGGCTGAGTCCTCCACAGCCTCAACCCCTTTGGCAAGGAGGCCACAAAGAGAGAGGGAGCAACAGGGAGTGCCATCCCAACACACAGCACCTCCTGAGGGATATTACTACGAGGCGCAACCCCAAGGATACCCGTATGGGATGCCGGCCCAAGGAAATAACAACCGCGCCCACACAACATACACAAGGCCGGCATACACCCAGGGGACAAATACAGAAGCTCATGAAGAGGAACAGATCCCAACGGAAGAGCACCACTCGCACCCTCGAGCAGGGCAGCGAGAGGAGCAAAGAAGAAATTACCAGGAGCCACCCCCAGAGGGAAGGCAACAATTCGTGCCTCCTAGGCAACAGCAGAACGCCAGGGCTTACACCCCACTGGGGGAGGACAGACAAACAAGACCTCCAAGGAGGCAAGAATTCTATGAAGCACCCCAGCAGGGACACCAAGGATACACCTACAGTCCGTATCAATACGGACAAGGGATCCCGGCAAGCCCTATCTATAACTACGGAGGCTATCAGAGAGATTACACTCCGACACCGATATTGATCACTCCGGAAGAAATAGAGGCAATGATAACAAGGAAAATGAATGAGTCAAAGAAACACGGCTTGCACTGTCTAAGTGACAAAATGAACCACCCTTTCACGAGGGAATTGGAGATGAGCAAGGTGCCGGACTCCCTGCATACAGTCCAGATTGCAAAATACAATGGCAAGGGAGACCCTTTGGAGCATATTCAACAGCATGAAGCCTCCCTATTTGGGAGAACTACTGATGAAAGATACAAGGCACTCCTATTTCCAAACACCCTATCAGGGGTGGCCTCACACTGGTTCTTCAGCCTACCCTCTGAGAGCATCCACTCATGGGAGCAGCTAAAGGCGAAATTCCTTCAGAGATATCTAGGAGAAAGGAAGCTCCTCAAAGGAACAGGCTCCATCGATGACGTGAAGCAAGAAAATGATGAATCCTTGGCCAGTTACTACACTAGGTTTAACCAAAACATAGCAGACATCCAGGGCGACATCACTGAGGGTGAGATAATACGAGCCTTCATTAGAAACCTAGGCCGCTTCGGGTCCACGCTGGCAGAAAGGATGGCCAAGAAACCAGCAAGCACCTTAGAAGAGCTAGCAGGGAGAGTAAAAACTCATATAGACCTGGAGAGGCACAGAGCAAGTAAGAAAGCCAAGATTCAAGCAGCTAAGGAAGACAATGCAAAGCCGAACAGAGGAAAGCCACCTCAACACACAAGGCAGCAGGAATGGCGTCCGCCCCAGCAAAGAAATCAAATGGGCGAACCACTGAAAGCTAGGGAAATCAATGTCATCAAGTTCATCCCATTGAACGCCACTCCAGCTACTGTCCTCAGAGAGATGCGGAATCAGAAACTCTGGTTACCCCCTGCAAGGTGGAGAGCCCCAATGGTGGGGACAAACAAGGATAGATGGTGTGATAACCATGAAGCATACGGGCATGACACGAATGAATGCTTCAGCCTAAATCTAAGCATCAACAATGTCATCCAAAGGGGAGAACTAAAGCAGTTCGTGGATCATGGGGGCAACAGCATACAGTTAGGGCCATCATACAGGGACAAAGGCAAGAGCAAGGTAGACTACAATCCTCCACCCAACAAGAGAGGAACCATAAACATGATACACGGAGGAGTGGCATCAGGTGGCCCAACTGCTAATGCAAGGGAGGTTTACGCATCAAAACTGAGTTCAGTGCCAAGGTGGAGGAAAAGGCCACGAGAAGGAGAGGAGATGAAGATTGAATTCTCGGAGAAGGACAAGGGCCACATTGTCTTCCCACATGACGATGCGTTAGTCATCACGATAGACATTGATAATTTTGATGTAAAGAGAATACTGGTAGATGGGGGCAGCTCAGCAGACCTCCTAAGCCTAAGGGTCCTAGAGGAGATGGGGAAAACAAAGGCAGACATCAAACCAGTCAACTTCCCTCTGGTTGGCTTCTCAGGGGCAACAAGTTACCCCCTGGGAATGATAACACTGTCAGTGACCATGGGCCAAGGATGGACACAGCTGAAGGTGAACATTAACTTCTTGGTGGTTGAAAGCTTGAGAGCCTACAACGGGATCCTAGGAAGAACAACCATAAATCCATATGAAATCGTGCCATCCACCGTACACCAGAAACTGAAGTACATCACTGAGAATGGAGTTGGAGAAGTCCTGGGTGACCAACGCACGGCAAGGCAATGCTACGTGAACTCCATGAGACGTGGATCACACAGGACAGACACAGTAGCAATGGTCATGGTAGGGACCAACCAAGCCAAGAAGAAGATAAGGAGGAAACAAAGGGAAACAAAAATGAAGAACGGAGTTGCACTCCGCCTGAGCAGACAGTTTTTTCAAAGAATGGCTAAGAAGAGACACATGAGCAAGGCTGTAAAGGTAACAAGCATACCTTGGCAACCAGAAACTGCACAAGGAAACAGAACAAGAGACTCCATCATAAGAGGCTTCCGACACATTGATGACATCAAGCAAATGCCATGGGAGCCAGTGTCAAGCTACTTCGAAAGATTCTCCAGTTATGGTGCCAATATGGACATCACAAGAGGAGAAGCCGTCAGAGCCTTCATTAGAAACATGCATCCAAACTCATTTGAGGCCTATGGAGGGCTTTATGAGATGGTCATGACAAACACGATGAGACAGCTCAAGGAAAAGCTAGACAAGGCGTTTGCAAAGGAGATGGAGCAATGGGATGAAGTCCCGGAGAAAGAAGGAGAGACTGACACACTGGAAGGATGTGTAAATTTCAAATTCACACCCCTTACAGTGAGCACAGAAGAAATTTTTCAGAAGCACCTCAAGAAGGAGCTACCCACATGCAGAGAGGAGGGCAAGGCCTTCCTAGGAAGAGATACACAGGGATGGTGTGAGTACCATGGGACTTGGGGGCATCAAACCAACAATTGGATGGTACTAAAGATAGAAGTGGAAGAGTTGATTTACAATGGAGGCCTACAGGAGTACGTGGCAACAGACAAATCGACCACCCCATATCCTTAGTTTCATATTTAGAACTTTGCATGTTCAAGCTTTCTAAGTTTTCCAAAAACAACTTTTGAGAAGGAGAACTCACGAAGGTACTCCAACTCTACAACTATCTTTGATTTCCTCCAAAGGGTGTCTGGATCCCCCCAAGGCACCCCATGTGTACGAAAAACATGAATGCTCTTAAGGGAGTAGGATTTCTTTCAAAGGTATTTTCCAATGAATGTGGTGATATAATCATGAAGTTATCCTTACACAGATATGACTTCAAGTCAACAACAGATTCGACGCCCAGCGTATCTTGAGAGTAGTTCTAAAAACTACGAACTCTGTGCCCTCCGGGAGCCTATCCCGCGAACAGATTTTGACTCCCCCAAGAGCGTATCTTGAGAGTAGTTTTATACTACGACCCTCGACGCCCCCAAGAGCGTATCTTGAGAGTAGTGTTCATACTACGACCTTCGACGCCCCCAAGAGCGTATCTTGAGAGTAGTTTCAATACTGCGACCTTCGACGCACCAAGAGCGTATCTTGAGAGTGGTTTCCAAAAACTACGAATTTCGACGCCCCCAGGAGCGTATCTTGAGAGTAGTGTTCATACTACGACCTTCGACGCCCCCAATAGCGTATCTTGAGAGTAGTTTCTATACTACGACCTTCGACGCACCAAGAGCGTATCTTGAGAGTGGTTTCCAAAAACTACGAATTTCGACGCCCCCAGGAGCGTATCTTGAGGTAGATTTGCAACCTACCAGATTCAACGCCCCCAAGAGGGTATCTTGAGGTAGATAAAACACTACCAGATTCGACGCCCCCAAGAGCGTATCTTGAGGTAGATTTCAAACTACCAGTTTCGACGCCAACCAGGAGTGTATCTTTGGTCTAACCTGTGCCCTCCGGGAGCCTATCCTGCGAAACGTTAAGTGCCCTTCGAGAGCCAGTCTCGTGAACAGATTTCGACGCCAACCAGGAGCGTATCTTTGGTCTAACCTGTGCCCTCCGGGAGCCTATCCTGTGAAACGTTAAGTGCCCTCCGAGAGCCAGTCTCGTGAACAGATTTTGACGCCAACCAGGAGCGTATCTTTGGTCTAACTTGTGCCCTCCGGGAGCCTATCCTGTGAAACGTTAAGTGCCCTCCGAGAGCTTGTCTCGTGAACAGACTCGACGCCCACCAAGAGCGTATCTTTGGTCTAACAATACCATACATACCATTCAAAGGGTATCAGAAGAGAACATTACACCATACTAAGAAGGATTCCATGAGAAAGTAATTTCAAAGTAAAGTGATATGAAGAGCACATAATGTTTTTTCTTGATGAAATAGCAGGTATGGCATGAAGGAAAACACGAAAGAAGGATAAGTAAAGGAAACACACCATGAGAAGAGTCCATAATCAAAGGAGTACATACAAAAGCATACGAAGTACCAATATAAAGGCAAGTGAACCACACAGCCAACGACAAAATACGAGAAGAGAAAGTAACACAAAATCTCACAGCAGTCCTAAAAGATACTCAACCCATCAAAGGGGAGAAAGAGTATTGTTATATATACAAAGATAGCAAGATGTCGATACATCAATCAGAGCCTTCGGGGGAGTCACCCTGACCCCCTGAGGCTGAACCACCAGCAGAGATGGAGGAAGAGGAGGAGGAGTCTGAAGTATCGATATTCACAGGCGTAGCATCCACCTGTGTAGGGGCAGGCTCGTCTGCAACAGCAGCCTGACCCCTAAGGACAGCCATGTAACCAGTAGCGTATGGCCCAAAATCACCAAGATCGCCAACTGGAAACTGAGGATCAATGCGGAAAATATGATCAACCAGATACTCACCAAACTGGTTCATCTCCTGAGTGAGCCGCACGCTATAGTCAGCAGTGAAGGCGGAGGAAGCCTTGTACTCAGACACTGCGACAGTCCTCTCCTCCGCCCGGCACCTAGCCTCCAACTTCCGCAACTCCTCAGAATGGAGTGAAGATGCAACCTCAGCCTCCCGGCGTAAGCTACCTACGGTAGTCTCAAGTAAGGACACTTGGTCCCTGAGCTCCTGCATCTTCAGATCGGATAAGCGCGCCCTCTCAGCAGTAGTGGCGAGCTCCGCCTTCAAGGAGACCTGGCTGTCCTCAAGAGTCTTCTTCTCGTCAGATAGCTCGAGAACAAGGGATGACATTTTCACCATGTCAGACATACCCTAAAAATTTAAACAAGAGATGAGCAACTGGAAAACCAACCACATAAAAGTAAAAAGGAGAAAGTAAGGAACAACTCACAGGCGCATAGCGAGAGAGTACACCCTGAACGAAGCGCCAAGTCTCCCCAGGAGACTTAGGCTGAGTAGCACGATCGCCAGGAGGGATGGCACCGCGAAGTACACGGATGCCAACCTCAGGAGTCCGCAAAGAGGAGCCGCTATCAAGGTGGAACTCCTTCAAACCAGCGAAAGGAGTCCACTCAGACCCAACGACATCCTCGTCAGTAAGACGTGCGAAGTCCTTCCGACTCAAAGCCGGAGGCCCACCTATACAAACGAAGCAAGTCAAAGGAAAATATAAACATAGAAGCATCAGTGATAAGGTGGAGATCGAACCTGATGACCGTGCCCTCGGCTGGGGGGCAGAAGAACCATCACCAACAGGTCGCTTCCCTTTATCAGCTCGGGAAGACGCCTCTTCGACCACCATCTCTTTATCACGAGACAGGGTCGTGGGACGAACAACAGGCGAAGGAGGATCCGCAGCCTTCTTCCTCTTGAAAGCCGAGGCCCCGGCCTCAGAGTCAGATCTCCGCGACTTGGACTTAGAAGGTCCAGAGCCCTTGCCTACGGAGACAACCCTCTCGGTCACCAAGGGAGAGTGCCCTAGCAATGTAAGCAAAACAAGATAAGGAAAACACAAGTATACCATAAAGAAGCAAACAGGAGGAAGTATACCAGAGGCCCCAGCCTTCTTCCCAAGCATGGGGGACTTCTTCAGAGTAGAGCTAGATGGAGCCTTCCTCTTGCTCAGATCGACCGGTGCTGCCTGCACGTTATAGGTTTTTCCGTGAAACCAACCTACAAAGGAAAAGCATAAAGTAAATAAAGATGAGAAGACTAAGTAACATACCGAACCCCCGGAGTCAGGAGTCA
Source organism: Clarkia xantiana subsp. parviflora (assembly GCA_036873135.1). Lineage (NCBI taxonomy): Eukaryota > Viridiplantae > Streptophyta > Magnoliopsida > Myrtales > Onagraceae > Clarkia > Clarkia xantiana. Next base: position 6,937,405 of record JAPTYO010000012.1, on the reverse strand, counting down.
AACTGATCCCTGCCTCATAAAGATCCGTCTCGGTCACTAAGGACACAGGGCAGTATGATCGGGTCCTGTTACTCTCGTAGATCGTCTTCATAGTCTCTAAATCCACAGGAGAGAACTCCCCGAAGGCAGGCCAGCCATCGGACCGATCCTCATTCAAGACCGACCAAGTGACATATCGATCCGTGATGAAGAAATAATGCTTGGCCCAGTGACTCGCCGAGTTGTCACTCCGGGCCACGAAGCGGAGAGAGGTATCCCACTCGACCCCACTCAACCCGAAATCAGCAAATCGGGAATCCTTGAGGGACGGATGGTGAGTTACGAAACTCGCAAAGCCTACCTTCCTCTGATATTGGAACCGGTAGAAGCATCGGAACCGAACCAATGAATACTTCCAGGAGTACCAGTGGCATAACACCCGGAAGCCCACCCAGACGCGGAGGGCACTAGGAGCAAGGTTCACAGGAGAAATCCTAAAGAACCTACTCAACTCTACGAGATCATCGCAGTAAGGCAGCCTCAACCCAAATCGAATCTGGGAGGGGTAAACGACGACCTTCCCCCTAGGGGGCTCTGTCACCGTCTCGCGGGTATTCCCCAAGGAAGGGAGAAAAGGATATAGAGGCTCATCTAAGGGACAGATATCACCTAAGGTAACCTGCTCATTGTAATCAGACCTAGTCAGGTGGTTCTCCGACAGAGCAGCGAGACCTAAGTCAAAGGTAGCAGGAAATCCCAAAGTTCGAATCAAGTCTCGACTAACACCCCAGCTCAGATCGCAACACTAAGCTAATGATAGGAAAGGAAGTAATGCGACGAAAAGAAGAGAAAAGAAACTCACTCATCCTTCGGAGGATGTAACGCCTCTGCAGAGTCTGTGTGCGGGGACACCACCAGGAATACAGTACCTGCCACGGCATGACAAATGTCAAAACAAGAAAATTTTCGAAAAACCGGGAGTACCCGACACTCGACCAACAACAACAACCAAAGATTCGAAGACACCCAACAAAGATAACAAACATGAGCCAAGGACACCACGACAACCAAATCGAACAATTTTGTCCGAACCTAAAGTCGGTTTTCGGGCAAAATTACCATTACGCCCTCCAACGGAAATCAACACACAAATGGCGACTCGACATCAAATTCAAAACGGGGATAGTTTAATCGGACAAGAAACTATCTCCGGACGACCGGCCAAATTTTTTCCCCAAATCCACGACTATCTACGGCTATCCACGGCAATCACACATTCAATCAAGTATCGGCAATCAAGTATCGGCAATCATGTATCGACAATTCAAAAATCAACATTTTGCACGACAACGGAAAGGAAAAGAGTGGACCTTCGGAAAACCCGACCTGATGTGATAAACGGGTCCGGATTTCGAGTTTGGAGACCGCCGGAAATCAGTCCCTCGCCGGAGGTCGGACCCTGTCGTCACCGGAGGTCGTTCCTCGTCGCGCCGGAGTCGTCCCACTTCGCCGTCGCCCGCCCTTGCCGGACCAGACGTCGCCTCCGCCAACAGTAGCCTTGCCGTCGTCCTGCTGCTCCTCCACGACCTCGCCCGGCTCCGCCGTAGTCCAGGGTCTGCTCCGCCGCCGCCTCTGGTCACGCCGCCGTCCTCCGCAGGCCTCCTTCGTCGCACCGCTGGCCGGAATTCCACCCCTTCGCCGGAATTCTTGGCCGGCCCTTACCTTGGTGTGCTCCAAATTTTTCCTTGCTCTCCAAGTGTGAGAAAAGAGGGAAAAAGATGACTATGGTGGCTAAGTAAGGTATTTTCTTAACTCTCCTATATATTTGAAAGGGGGATAGGGTTTTTTAAAGTGGTCCAATCACAACCCTCCATTTAAAATTGGATGAGATCTAAGGGTTAAAGAAAAACTATCACCTTTACCTCCCTTAGACTATGGTTAAGTATATCTCCACTCAAGTTAACATCCCATAGTTTTATTCTTGAGCATCCCATACTTAGAAAAAAATTTAGACCAAAATTAAAATTTTCTCCACTTAGGCAAAACCCCGGCATGAAATTGAAGCATAAGTCACTTAGTTGTATTCGTATTGCATCCCTATGCAAGCGTGTATCTTTCGAGTATACGCCCGTAGCAAAGATATATTTATTACTCCCACCTCAGACGGACGCGTGCTTAGGCACGTATCCGTGCTATTCTGACATTTACAATTCCTCTATCTCATAAGGCAGGGGGCAGAGTCAGAGGCACACATCCATGGGTAAGCAAGCATTCAGGCGAAAGGTAAAACCCCGGTTTCAAATTGCGCGTGTCATACCATCCTAAAATAGAGTCAATCAAGGGTTAGGCCATTGGTTGACTCGGGGGCATGTGATGGATATACGCCCAATTTGAACCCGTTGACTTCCGAATCGTTTTATTTTTATCACCCCGTTAATGATTGTAGATCGAAACTTCAACCCGAACACTTCACGAAAACACCAACGGTCCGGACGAGGCCGAAGCGCTCGTCCGGCCAAGTTAGACTCACCTAGGTGAGGTCGGGTGGCCACACCCGACCTCCCCTAGGGGAGATCGGGTCAGCCAACCCGATCTCCCCTAGGGGAGATCGGGTGGACCAACCCGATCTCCCCTAGGAGGGGTTGGGTGGCCTCACCCAACCCCTACCCTTGGGGGTCGGATTTTCCTTCCCCCCAAGGGCCCCGACACCATTCTTGGACTCCCATACTCGGTTTATTTCCGCCAACCTTCTCCGTATCCTAAGGTCTTAATTACGTACTTAAAGGTTAATTAACTGTGTTTAAAGGTTAACGATGTCATTAAGCCACCTTAATGACACCGTTGCTTATAAATACCACACCTCCACTATTCATTCGATCATCTTGGCAAGTTGCATAATTTTGCTCTGACATCTCTCTAGCTTTATCTCTCTAAAACCGTACTGACTTAGGCATCGGAGAGGGTTCATCAGGCACCACCCCCCCCCCCCCCCCCTCTGTGCCTAGTATTGCCCCTTTTGCAGGGTGAGAAGGGAAGAGAAGCTAAGGACGGAAGGACACGAGTTAGGACAGCACAACCCGAGAGCATCGAATCCACAACATCTCCAGTGAGGAACGAGACTTGAGTTGACCGCCCGTTGACCCTAGACTCGGAACTTAACACCATGTGTGAAATTCATACGCTTTTCAATACGAGGTACACAACCGTTATGTGGCCAGGTTTAAACCATTCAGCGGTAACCAGGGGGCATCTCCCTTTGAGATCGGACATGTCAGAAGATGAGAAAATTTCAAGAGATCATCGAGAATCCAGTGAAGATTCAATGTGTCGATCAATGTAGCTTGACTCGATCAACCGAATCCTTTTCCGAAAAAAGTTCTGAAATTTTAAGTCTGCCACTAGGGGCATGTACTTTTCAGTAGGTGCACATATACAAGTTGTGGAGCAGGAGAATCGGGACATGCTGCAGGTCCATTCGCATAGCGAGCACATTGCCACTGAAAAATCCAACTCCCAGGTAAGAGAAATTGTATCCCCGAATTTTGAGTTTTTCCTTATTCATTGTGCAGCTTGGATAATCATCCAAATCAAACTCCTGAAGAACACATCTCATGTACGGCCCTTCGCTCGCCGACCATTCTTATACCAGTTATCCCAGATACCTCGGATGATATCTATGCCTAAGTTTACCATTTGTGGACTACTGTGCCAAACTCAACACCATCCATGGGTGTTCATTAATCAGGCCATTCGTCCAGCATGCGACAAATTATGAACCAGTCAGATGTAGTCGTGGAGCATTCATGTTAAGATCAAGCATGGTTAAAGATAGAAGACATCCAGAGATCTTCCTATTAAAAAAGATCGAGATTCCATGAAGATCGACCGTGCTAATGAAAGAGCATTTGAGAGGAAGAAGAAGAAAAATTATTGTCAGTGTCGTCCACCCATTGAAAGGATCCTTCATTCAAGACATCGACATAATCATCTTATTTGACAAGTTTTCCTCCGGAGAAGTTCTGAGAAATTAAAAGGTTTAATCTGCTATTAGGGGTATGTAACATAGTTGTTGTTGATTAGTTTCGGTAGATTTTCTTTCCATTTGAAAAAATAAAAAAGAGAGAAAAAAATAAATTCCCGCTAGGTTGAAAACCTAGGAAAAAGTCAGGGAGAGGGGCATGATTGAAAACCCGCAGGGGCGGTCATGGCAAAAGGTGAGATGAAAAAAGAAGCAAAAAAAAAATCCACTTAGGGTCATAGCCGCCCTTTAATCGGCTACAGAAAATAAAGAGAGTGTTTGTGCTAATATTGTGAGAGCAGTGAAGAAATAAAAGGGTCACAGTTGTTCCTAAATCAACTACAAATAAAAGGGTCACAGTCATCCCTAAAATGACTATAAAAAAGGGCCATGGCCACCCTTCAAATGGCTACAAATAATGAGCGCTACCGCAACATCAAAAGCGGAGAATAAATGAAAGGGCCACAGCCACCCTCCAAACGGCTAAAGATAAAAGAGTAACCCCGTGAATCCTGTGAGGGCGGGAAAATAAAAAGGGCCACAGTCGTCCTTAAAAAGACTAGAAAATAAAGGGCCACGGCCACCCTCCAAACTGCTACAGATAAAAGAGTGACCCCGAGAATCTTGTAAAGGCATAAAAATAAAAAAAGGGCCACAGTCGTCCCTAAAACGACTACAAAATAAAGGGCCACAACCACCCTCCAAACGGCTAATGATAAAAGAGTGACCCCGCGAATCTTGTAAGGGCGGGAAAATAAAAAAGGGCCACAGTCGTCCCTAAAACGACTACAAAATAAAAGGGCCATAGCCACACTCAAAATGTCTACATATAAAGAGTATTCTCGTGAATCTTATGAGGCCGGGAAATCATTTGAAAAGGCCACAGCCACTCTTAAAACGACTACAAATCGAAAGAGCAGTCCCGGAACATCGACGATGGAAATAAATGAAAGGGCCACAGCCACCCTCCAAATGGCTACAAATCAAAAGAGCACTCGCGACATTGAAGACGGTGAGGAAAGGGTCACAGCCACCCTCCAAATGGCTACAAATACTCTCGCATCGTGACGGCAAATAAAGTACGGGTCACAGCCACCGTTTAATCGGCTACAAAAAAAAAAAAGTGCTTCCGTTAGGTTGAAAACCCGAAAAGGGCGGCCTAGACAAAATTAGTAAATGAGGGGCATGATAGCAAATTCAGAAATTGCAATCATGGCAAAAGGAGAGAAAATAAAATCCCGATGGAATGAAAACCCCAAGGGGCAATCCATGCAAAAATTAGGAAAACCGAGGGGCACGGTCTAAAATTCTGACCATGGCAAAAGGAGAGAATATGAGTGATAAAAAAGAAAAAAAAAGAAAGAAAAAGATCCCGCTAAGTTGTCGCGTCATGCGCAGTTTAGGCAAAAATTAAGGACATGCATTCAAGTCGTCAAGCCACTCGAGGCCCTTATCCAACGGACGCCATTAGAGGCATTTCTCCGACATACGCCACTAGAGGCTCTTCTACGACGGACGCCACTAGAGGCTCTTCTCCAACAGACGCCACTAGGGGCTCTTTTCAAAATACTCGCCACTGGAGGCCTTACTTTCTGCATCGCCACTAGAGGCTTTACTTTTTGCATCGCCGACGGAGGCACCGCCAACCGAGGCTTTACTTTCCCGCACGCCACTGGAGGCTTTACTTTCCCGCACGCCACTAGAGGTTTTACTTTCCCGCACGCCACTGGAGGCTTTACTTTCCCGCGCGCCACTGGAGGCTTTACTTTCCCGCGCGCCACTGGAGGCTTTACTTTCCCGCGCGCCACTGGAGGCTTTACTTTCCCGCACGCCACTGGAGGCTTTACTTTCCCGCACGCCACTGGAGGCTTTACTTTCTCGCACGCCACTGAAGGCTTTACTTTCCCGCACGCCACTGGAGGCTTTACTTTCCCGCACACCACTGGAGGCTTTACTTTCCCGCACGCCACTGGAGGCTTTACTTTCCCGCACCGCCACTGGAGGCTTTACTTTCCCGCACCGCCACTGGAGGCTCTTTACTTTTCTACACCGCCACTGGAGGCTCTTTACTTTTCCGCACCGCCACTGGAGGCTTTACTTTCTGCATCGCTAATGGAGGCACCGCCAACAGGCGTCCCGCCGACAAAAGTTTTATCATTTTCGCACCAGAATAAGCGTATGAGCCACCTTGAAGACTTCGAAGAATTGATACCCTAATATAAGAATCTTTTGATAAGTTAAAATTTTACATTTTTTGCAAATTGATACCCTAATTGTTAACACTATTTTAACCACATGTTGCACAAATTAATTTTGTAAAACTCACAAAAACTATTAGAATATAAATATGAAGAATGTGAATTAGTATACTAATCAAGATTAACTAATATGCATGTAGAAAAAATGAGATTAAAGAATTGAATAATGTGTAACATATGAAGAAGTTACAAAACCAATTATCAACCAATCAAAATGCATATTGGTGACATGGCAAAAATTTAAGCTATTAGCCTTAGAAGTGTACCTAAATTATATTATATATAGAATATACACAGAGCTCATGAATCATGAAATCCTAGCTGTGTTATTAATTGTATAAGAATAACTAATTACTAATTTTTTTATATATATATACACAGAGCTCATGAATCATGAAATCCTAGCTGTGTTATTAATTGTATAAGAATAACTAAACCCTAAAGTTTATTCAATATAAATAGTTGAGCGGCTAAAATGAATTTAACTATGATTCAAGTCGATTTTCAGACTTTAGATCAAGCAAATCGAAATTTGTACAATAAACATATTAATTGTAACATTTTTTTTTTTGCCAAAATGATGAACTTTTATGATAACCTTTAAACAAACTACGGAGGTGCAAAGTCACAATCTAAAAATAAAATTGACATAATAGGAAATGGGGGCTGAGTAGCCCAATTTATGGGGCAAATTTTCTTTCTGGTTTGTATAGCTAATCAGTTCGCGCAACAATTTGCACTTCTTCGAACACAACTCCACCGGATAGACGAAACGCTTCTAGTCGCATCTTGAATATTGCTCAAAACGTTGTCCAGCCTCCAATGGATCGCCTTGTTTCTACCACCAAGTTGATCTGTTACAACCTTCGAATCAGACTCAACAACCACATTGGGTCATCCTTGTTGGGCTGCCATCTCAACACCTAGCAGAATCGCCATTGCCTCCAATGAGTCAACACAGTCTCCATCTCTCATTTGAGTGCGACCATCCACGATATGGCCCATTGGATCTCGAGCTACTGCAGCAATGCCACCTCTTCTAGTGAGCCTATCCCATGAAGCATCCACATTGATCTTAATCCAGCCCATCTGCGGTTTAGCCCAGTGCTGCCTCTTTCGGCTCGATCTGCTAACAAGATTTCCAAGCGGGCTTTTGTTAGCTTTGACCCGGTTTGAAGCTATCACCTCCACCTGCAGTCGATGAGCTCGAGATAATACCGAATTTGGATCTGGCTTGTCTCTCTGATAGGCAGCACGTCATCGTTCTGTCCAAATTCCCCACGCCAAAGTACTGAATCGAATTAGCAGCTCCTCCCCTTCTCCGGCCAGCTGCTTAGCTCGCTCCAACACTTCCTGCAGCCACTCAGTCCATCTTAAATCATGCGCAGCTCAATCCGGATACCCATCCTAGCAAACCACTCAGTCCAAGAACACTTCAACAAGGCGTGGTCTACAGTTTCAGCCATTTTGCAAAAAGGGCACATCGATTCTAGTAGGATTCGTCTCCTCTCAAGCTCAGCAAACACAGGTAACTTTTCCACAAAAACATTTTAATTTTGGGTAGAGTTTTGAGGCCCCAGATAGCTTACCATGTGTTAGAATTAACAGCATTAGATGAGGAAGGTTGTTGTAGAGCTGCTGCTGTGTGAGTTGAGCGTAGGTGGTAATAGACAGCTCTGGGTATAGCCTCCCCTGTCTTGCTAGAGGGCTAGATCAATTTATCTTGTTGCTCAGCTCTTCTCAAAGGGATACGACAAATTGCAGCTCTTTCCTCGTCCCTCAGCATATGATTAATGCTCTGTAAGTTCCATGCTCCGTTTGGACTGATTAGCTGGTTAACCATAACATTTCCAGCGTCTTGATCCTCAATAATTCCGCTCAAGCGATGTCCTTCCAATCCCGGTATCCAAGGATCTGGAAACACCCGTATTGAAAGGCCATTATCCACCCTCCAACACCCATCCTTTAGCAACACTTCACGCCCAGCTAATATGCTTCACCAACCCCATGATGATCTTGCGCCCTTTCTTGCTCATAGGAAATCCTCTCTTGGGAAATATATTCCTTTGAGAACTCTAACCCAAAATGATGATGGATTATTTTGAATTCTCCATGTTGTCTTGGTTAACATAGACAAATTGAATGTCTGGAGGTCCCTAAATCCCATTCCACCCTCACTCTTGGGTAGTGTTAAATGATCTCAGATTTTCCAGTGAATTTTCCATTCCTCTCCTTGCTGCCCCCACCAAAATCTTGCTATTAAGCTGCTGATCTCCTTGCACCAATTAATTGGTAGCTGAAACAGACTCATGGTGTAGGTTGGGATTGTTGTTACTACTGCCTTATTAGAGTTTCCTTGCCAGCGTGGTTAAGAAGCAAGCTCTTCCATCCTTGTAGCTTATTCACAATCCTGTCTCTCAAGAAAGCAAGTGCCTCACGTTTAGCTCTTCCCCATATAGTGGGCAGCCCTAAATATTTTCCAGCATCCTTAACTCCCTTAATACCAAGCACTCCTTCAACTAGTGCCTTAGTCTGAGGTGATGTGTTAGAGCTGAAATAAATAAACGACTTTGAGGCATTGATTTCATGTCCCGATGCAGCACTATAACAATTCAATATCGAGCTCAGTTTATGGGCATTTTCAGCATTTGCCTTGATGAAAAATAGGGAGTCATTGGCAAAAAGCAAATGACTTATGGTAGGGCACTGCTTTTTTATACGCACACTTTCTAGCTCCTTCGTATCCACAGCCTGCATAATTTGTCTTGATAGTACATCAGCAACCAAGATAAAGAAATAAGGCGAGAGCGGGTCGCCCTGTCTAATGCCCCTAGTAGGAAGGAAATGAGCAGATTTTTTCCCATTAACTACCCTATATTAGACTTTAGACACACATTCCCTAACAAGATGTATCCACCTCTCCCCAAACCCAATTTACGCATGACAGCAATGTTAGTATATGGTGACGTAGCGCCGTAATTGGTAGCCCGTTAATATATGTGGTTACCTAAGATAATTAGGTAAATGTCACATTAGGCCTGATTGAGCCATACCCAATTCCCATGTGACATGGGAGGCCCAAAATTGGGCCTCCCCCACCACATAAGTCGGCCGAAACCCTAGAAGGTAAGGGGGAGGATTTTCTCCTCCCCCCAGTATATAAGGAGGTCTTGGGGTCACCTCCAAAACACACCTTGATCACAACTCCTCCTAAATTGTGATTTGAGAGAAATCCCTTTCTCTCTGTAGTAGGTTCGGCCGGCTGCCAAATTGCTTCTGAGCATTCAGTCTGAGGTTCTGTCCCCGTTGAAGAATCGATCAGAGGATTTGCTGTGGAGCTTATACCGCGTAGAACTTCTTCTCACGAAAAACTTGTACGGTTTCCGATCGGAGGATCAGAACTCCTTCCACAACGTTCTTGGGCAGGAAAGCTATTGAGGTATGTGTACATTATTCTGCTGCGTAATTAGATTACTTACACGTACACGTTTAGCGTTCCGTAGTATTACGTCTCCGTAATCCAACAGTGGTATCAGAGAAAGGTTTAGGAGTTCTTAAAATTTTGATAAACTGATGTTCTTGAAATTTTATAAAAACCGAATTTTATACATCATGAACACCGAAATTTTTAAACTTAATTTCATGACTTTGATCTTTAAAAACTTAAAATTTTCGGATTATACATGTTTTTAAAGATTGGTGCCGATTTTTTTTATTTAAATTTAAGTTTGATGTTCATGATCTTCAAGAACACAATGATTTTTATCAAGAATAATATTTGGATTCATGATCATAGTAGTGTTTGATCTTAAAATTTGACAATTTTTCCAATTCTTGGTGTTATGGCCGAAACCCTACGTGAATTATTAGGTAAAAATTTTAATTTCTTGGGGTGCAAGCAAGAAAATTCGGCCGGCCTAGCTATTAGATATATTTGTTACCATATTTTAATTTTATTAAAAGGAGACAATATATCTATAAATTGGAAAGATAAGGAAAGATTCACATTATATATTAAAATATATAAACTATCAATATATTTAGCTAAAATATAGGGATAAAGATATATTGATAGGATTCAGTTGCTATAAAGGATTAAGAAAAATATTGTCTACATTTATTTTAATCCCTAAAGATATATTTGACAATAATATATATATATGGCCGAAATTATGGATATATATGTTTATATTTTTAATTGATTTGCATCTTCTAGATAAAATCTTGACAATATTTATATATGTGTTATTTAATTATTGTGCCGAAATATATATATATATATATATATATATATGCAATATTGGAAATTATTTTAAACAATTAATATTTCTTGGTGGCTAAGTTAAGTTTTTAGTGGATTTTAAAACCCTACTTAACCCACAAGATATATTTCGGCCGGTCCAGTTTGCAAAACCAGAACGGGTTAAACCAATCCAGGTTTTTCTTAATCGGGTCGACCTAGACGGGTCGGGTCGGACCAAAGTAACTAAGTAAATCTAAATCGGACTGGTTTCGAGTCATGAACCGAACCACAATCTCATTTTATTGAACTGTTTCTGACCGAACCATATTTTTAAATGGACCGAACCAAATTTTCGGAAATTTTAAAATGTTCAATAAAATAGGATGTCAACTTTTAAATCCAAAACGTTTTCGAACTTTAAAATTAGCCTAAACAGTGCTCTTAGGGTTTGTGTTTTATACACATTTTCGGTTAAAACCCTAATGCCTAGTTACGATTATGGGGATGGATCTCAGATATGCATGTTTTTGGGACTTGATTAAATTAGTGGGCTGAATTGCAATTGTTTACTTTCTGCAAAATATATTAGAAATGTCGTCTTGACTTTGTCAAGCTAGCGGTATAATAAATTACGAGCATTGAGCTCTGAGATTTAAATATATGGTTTGTGTTACGTCAGCTTCCACCTGGGCAGCTTCGGGCTTCTCTTTTCACGAACGGGCTCGAGATGTGTGATAAGGACGGGAACGCCGCGATCCTTAAAACACAATCATCGAGCTAATCGTCCAATCCTCGACCTCGAACTCTTGACCTTCGGGTCCTGCACGAGGGGCAATAACCAGCATGGGAGGGGGGAATGCTGGTTGGGCCCACTCCGACGCTCAAGTTAGAACTTCTAGAGAGAGAAAGCCTTAGAGAGAAGTCAGAGCATTCCACGTCCAAAAATGAGGGAGTTGTCGAGAATGGGAGACCTAGGCCCCTATTTATAGGGAACCTAAGGATCATGCCCAGTTTTGAACTACTTGATGTCGGTATGAAGGAAGACGTATACCGTCATCAAGGCGGACTATGCATGCACCGACTTCCCGCACTTGGTAAATTAATCGAGGTGAGCGTACGAAGAAAAACGGTAATCCGGACCTATCCGGATTGCTAAAAGCAATCTGGACCGTCTGGATTGCCTTTGGCAATCCGAAAGTCCTACGGTCCGGGAATTGCGCGTATTCCGGACCGTTTAAGACTTGGGTGTCCGCGAAAGGGTTTTTTACGGGTTTTGGGGTATTTTACGAGGCCCGAAATGTAAATACGAACCCGAATTGGACAGATATCTAACACTTGCCCCCGAGTCAAGTAGTGGTTCAAAACCCGTGCTTGACTCTTTTCAAATATAAGATATTCGTCCAATTTAGGTTCGGTACTGACCTCAGGGGTGGCCTGTTTGTCAATTCGAATGTTGAGATCATAAATTTGACCAACTTTTAATTTTCCATCGTACGTACGTAATCTGTTTACAAGGTTAGCGTAACGGACAATATACGTACAATGACATGCAATTATATTCGCAATATCATGTGATGAGCGAAATACTTGTAATAATAAAGAAACATGCAACGTGATAATATCATACACGATGTAAACATGTAACATGTTGTCAATATGTAAATGACGATATAATAGACAGATGACGTAATCATGCAATAAGCAAAACACTTAGAATAATATGGAATTGGAGAACATGTACGTAATCATGAAGCATGATGTAAACATGGAAAATGATGCAAGCACGTAGTATGATGTAATCATGAAAAACGATGCAAACATTCAATTCATACTTAGATTATAAAATAATCATGTGACCACCATGAATTTGCATCATGTACGTATAAAAGTGATAACATGCATAATGATCTACGAAGCGCGTTATGCAACACTAGAGAGCATGTATGTAAAACAAGCAAAGGAGAGGTGTAAGTATGTGATACTAATGACTTGTGTGAAAATAGATATTAGTTTAGTCCTTAGCACATGGTGTAGGCACTATTAATGAGAATTAGGAGAGAGAATACCCCTTATCTTACATCATTAATAGATAAATCCTCAAGAAGCTCTCCATTCTTGATGAAGAGGGAGTTCATGGAGGTGTGAATTTGGAGTAATCACATCACATTTGACATCGATCAAGATCGAATCCGGGCAAGGAGGGGACCGAGGCGGCGCGTGAGGCAAGGGAGACGTCGCGTGAGACGACGGCGGCGGTGCGTGGGTCTTCGGGTGAGGGCGAGTAGTAATTCGAACTTGCTTCGTGTCGGTGAGTCCAATTTGTACATGGCTAGACCTTTCGTGACTTCGTTTGGCCTTGATTTAGTCTTGAAATCACCATGTACCTAGCTATCTAATCATGCATACAAGGTGTTTGATAAAATGCATTAGAATAATTAGACCCAAATCGGCCAAAAAATTTCTAAGTGCTGAAAATTTTAGAAAAGTGTAAATGAATCGTTATACTTCCCTTATGCATAGTGTTCATTGCCAACATGTTGTCCCATGCCTTACTCGTTGTTTTAGCATGCTCGATATTGATGATCGGTAGTTGTACGTACACGGCTGTCAATGGTTGTATGTTGGTAATGATAGCTTAGGTAATGTACGTTGAGCGTCATGTATAGACTGTTGGTCATTGTTTGCAAACATGCTTAAAACACTTAGAAAATATTTTAACGATATCTAATGCTTGTTACCATAGATTTTTTCGTATGAGCTTTGTCGATAAGCGTCGTAAAAGTGCTTAGGAGGTATTGTGTAGAAGTTGATAATAACTACTTGATGCATGCAATCCATCATTGTCGACATGTACATACATACATGGAAACACTTAGAAAATATTTTCCCCTTGTCGACATGTATGTATGTACATGGAAACACTTAGAAAATATTCTTCACTTGTCGACATGTATCCTTGTCGACATGTATGTACGTACATGGAAACACTTAGAAAATATTCTTCACTTGTCGACATGCATTCTTGTCGACATGTATGTACGTACATGGAAACACTCAGAAAATATTCTTCACTTGTCGACATGTATGTACGTACATGAAAACACTTAGAAAATATTCTTCACTTGTCGACATGTATGTACGTACATGGAAACACTTAGAAAATATTCTTCACTTGTCGACATGTATGTACGTACATGGAAACACTTAGAAAATATTCTTCACTTGTCGACATGCATCCTTGTCGACATGTATGTACGTACATGGAAACACTTAGAAAATATTCTTCATTTGTCGACTTGTACCCTTGTCGACATGTATGTACGTACATGTATGTGCGCACTTGCCCCCATACTTAGAATTTTTTCTCTATCCCTAGCTATGTATGTTGTATCCATGTACTTGATGTAAACGCAGGTTGTATGCCAACACCTTGTTGTATGCTAACACTTGGTAATATGCTTGACACATAGTAGCGTGATGTCCACTTGCAATATGCCGACTGTCATCTTGAGCAAAACACTTAGAAAATATTTCGCCCTTGTAATCATGTATCCATGTCGATATGCATGTACATACATAGAGCTCGCACACTGATTGACTTATTACTTGTAATTTTCAAGATTCCGAGTTACGCAGTCTTCTTTTCAGAGTTGGTCTTCTTGCCGCGGTTACTATGAGTAAGTCTTCTATCCCCGTTCCGCGAGTGACATTATGTTCAGATGTTGGTGACAAGTTACATATTGATGGTCCTTGATGGATATACGCCCAATTTGAACCCGTTGACTTCCGAACCGTTGTATTTTTATCGTCCCATTTATGATTGCAAATCGAAACTTTAACCCGGACACTTCGCGAGAACATCAACGGCTCGGACGGGGCCGAAGCGCCCGTCCGACAGAGGCGAACTCACCTAGGTGAGGTTGGGTGGCCACACCCGACCCGATCTCTCCTAGGAGAGATCGGGTCGGCCAACCCGATCTCTCCTAGGAGAGATCGGGTCAGCCCACCCGATCCCTCCTAGGAGGGATGGGGTTGGCCAACCCCACCCTCCCTAGGAGGGGTTGGGTGCCCTCACCCAACCCCTACCCTTGGGGGTCGGATTCCTCCCCCCCAAGGGCCCCGACACCACCTTCGGACACCCATGCTCGGTCCACTCCGCCTACCTCCTCCGAATCCTAAGGTCTTAATTATATGCTTAAAGGTTAATTAATTGTGTTTAAAGGCTAACGATGTCATTAAGTCACCTTAATGACACCGTTGCCTATAAATACCCCACCTTCACAACTCATTTGATCATCTTGGCTAATTGGACATTTTAGCTCTGACATCTCTCTAGCTTTATCTCTCTAGAAATATAGTTCTGACTTAGGCATCGGAGAGGGTTCACCAGGCACCACCTCCTCCGTGTCTGGTACTGCCCCTTTTGCAGGGCAAAGGGAGAGAAGAAGAGAAGGAACCAAGGGAAGAAGGAAAGGAGGTCAGAAGGAGAGAAGGGAAGGAAGTCAGAAGGAGAGAAGGAAAGGAGGTCAGAAGGAGAGAAGGAAAGGAGGTCAGAAGGAGAGAAGGAAAGGAGGTCAGAAGGAGAGAAGGAAAGGAGGTCAGAAGGAGAGAAGGAAAGGAGGTCAGAAGGAGAGAAGGAAAGGAGGTCAGAAGGAGAGAAGGAAAGGAGGTCAGAAGGAGAGAAGGAAAGGAGGTCAGAAGGAGAGAAGAGAAGGACATATATCAGAACGACTACCCCAAGGGAGTATAAGGGCATGGATCAGAACGACTACCCCAAGGGAGTATAAGGGCATGGATCAGAACGACTAGTCCTAGGAACACTGAACCCGACATTTCATTAGTGGGAGATAAATTCTAGATTGACGACCCGTTGACCTAGACTTTATAACCTAACACTTGGCGCCGTCTGTGGGCTTCGAACAGAAAGCCTGACAATCACGAGAGCGAAGACGAACAACTTAGTGTCTAGAGATAATCGCCCACCTGGGGGCAATAGGCAAGAAAGACATCCTATACCTCCAGCAAGGCAGCCTAACCCAGAGAAACAGCCTGCACACCAGAGCCTCAGATAGCCCCACAGGCACCCCAGCCTAACAAGCAGGGAGGAGGCTTCCACAGCTCCAACTCCATTGACTAGGAAGCCACAGGGACAGGGGGGCAACAAGGAGTGCCATCCCAATACACGGCACCTCCACAGGGGTACTACTATGAGGCACAACCTCAAGGGTATCCATATGAAATAATGACTCAAAGGAACGACAATCGTGCCCACGCAACCAACATAAGGCCCGCATACTCGCAAGGAGCACAGACAGTGACTCCAAGGTTGATGCGCGCATTGGATGAGCTGCTAGCCTATAGGGAGACCCTGAGGAACAGGCAGAGAAGGCAACACCAGCATGAAGAAGAAGAAGTTCATGAGGAAGAACAAGTCCCAGAAGAAGAACACCACTCGCACCCTCGAACAGGACAGTGACAAGAACAAAGGAGAGACAACCAAAGGCCACCCCCAGAGGGAAGGCAGCAGTCTGTGCCTCCAAGGCAGCAACAGACACAGCAGAATACCAGGGCATACACCCCCCTAGGGGCAGACATACATGCTAGACCAACAAGGATATAGGAGTTTCCAACATCAACCATGGCAATGCACACATACAGTCCGTATCACCACGGACATGCCTAAGGGACACACCAAGGAAAGCTCAAAGGGAGGGACATAGTCCCAACAACACAATAAAGCAACCACCTACCCTTGGCACACATCCCCCTAGGACAGGGGAGGAGTTGAAAAGACAAGGATTTGAACAGGAGACTCATAGAGTACCACACCACGTCAGCACATAGCTACTACAATGGGAAGTCTCATGAAGAGACATAGTAGAGTGAGACCGCACATAGCATACATGAAGGATACACCTCCACATAGTCCGCCTTGCAAGGATGCGACCTCATATTCCTCAAGTGGAAGGAATACACACAGACTAATGGAGGAAGACAGTTACATTACCAAGGAAGCAGGGGATATCAACACCCCCACTACCATATCCTTCCCATATCCTCTTATTTAATTTAACTGCATAACAAGTCAACTCCCTAAAAGGGGTAGATTTTGATACTTGATATCAACATGTTTTCCAAGAATGACCATACCGGACGCCTTCGGGCTCCGTGATATATATATACACAGGTGGACCACTAGAAGAATCAGTAAAAGGCCGTCGACAATCAAGAGATGCACATCCCTCCAAAAATAGAGGAAACCATATCACATGGGCAACACCCACCATCAAAGGCAAACACCTCCAGCGGATCTTTATGATTTCACAAAATAGCCAGGAGACACAACCACACTTAGAAAGCTCATCCAAAGTAATGGAATACACTTCCATCAAAAACCCTCAAGGACACCAAGCCTAGCAAAGGAAGAACGGTGACACCATCATCAAGCTTTTAAAGAAAGGATATGGAAAACATAGTATTTCCACACAAGGATATGTTAGTAATAAGAGAGGGAATCACCAACTTTGACATGAAGAGAACCATAGTACATGAAGGGAGTCCGTCAGACATCTCCCATGACCAACCATTGATGATACTAGAGAAGAGTCAGGCATACCTAATACCAAGGAACCCCTACTAGTAAAGGTGGTCAGAACATCAACACACCCATTAGGGACACGGCACTGCAAATGAACCAGGAAAAGGATGGAACACATATCCTTACAAGTATCCTTACAAGTTTCCTTGCATTTATCCTTGCAAAAATTAACTCCGTAAAAAAGAGGTCATCTGATAGATGACTATGTCTCTGTTCTCAAAATATGATCCTAACCCGGAGATCCTTGGACTCCGTACTATATATGTAATGAATAACATGTCCATCAGATATAGGTACACGAAGATTCAAGACAGCGCCATAAGGATTAGGCGCATACCTCTACCAAGTACGACACATTGGAGTGTTCATAAACACTCCTTCGCCATCTCACAAGAAAGGAGGGCAACCAAGGATACAAGTCCTAATAGAATAAACATCGGTAGAAAATCCTGTCATTGAAGTCATGCACCAAGAGAGAAACTCTAAAGATGAAAGATTAGCAAAAGAGACAGTGCAACAACTAGAGTATAAAAATGGAGATACATTTCCTATCAAGAGCCTTAGGGCAGGATAACAGTTCTACAAGATCAACCAAAGAAGAGCTCTAAAGCTTGGGGAGTAAGGTTTCAAGATCGATCCTCACACTAGACGAACATCCCAATCAACCACCTTGTCTGCAAATGATAAGACATTTGACCCTGGCATCCCATCAAGAGGAGAACCCCGACAAAAGGGACACTAGAACAATATCCCGCCTTTAAAGCCACACACCGAACGCATGGTGAATGAAGGATATGACAAAATGAAAAAGGAGGGACTTGTCAGCTCAACACACCTCAAACACATATCCGTACGCAATACAAATGCAGTCTCTAATGAAGCTATCCAACAAGGAATAGCCAATACCGGGGCAAACCCATGGAAAATCATGGAGCATCAATTGCAAACCTAAAGGAAAACATCCTTTTTAGGTTCAGGTCCTAATTCAAAGGAAGTCTATAATCAAGATTCAAGGTGGGAGGAGCATGACCAATGTGACACTCCCCAAAGGCATTGAAGAATACTCAAATGTGAAGGAAAAGGCAAGGCACTCTAAATGCCACAACACTCCAAGAAGATACAGCCCGGTCAGACCCCCACACCCCCATGCACGAGCAAAGAGCATGGATCAGATTGACCAGTCTGAAACACACTTACGAGATTAACAACTCAAGACACCATTCTATGAGAGAGCTCTTCAACCTAAAACACAAGGAAAAGGGGAAAAATTTACAAACACCCCTAGGATACAGAAACGGCCGCATCCTGGTTATCAAGAGAATGAAAATCACCCCCACTCACCCAAAGCAAAAGCTCTCCACCCAATCCCTAAAGATACATCCGACAAAGGCATTATCCAAACCATGCCTATGACTGAAACAAGCAAGCATGAGAAAGAGTAAATCCTACAAGGGACACTCATCACATTCAAACAAGCAGACAAGGGAGCCCCGAGCATAAGGGGCACCCAACCAAGAAAGTGAACGAGGGGCCTTCAACGGCCAAATATGAAAGGCGGTGTGACCACCAAGCAACTTGGGGGGCACCAAACGAACAAGTGCTTGGTAGTCCACCTAAGGGTAAAAGAAGAGATTAGAGGCAGAAGATCACAAGAACATGCAATACCACTTTTCCTAGAAGGGGTCACATAAGAGAAAAACATCATCAACTCCCTATACGAACTCGTCCTAAGTTGGCAACACACAAACATCGCCCTCGAGAGGTGATCTCCCACATTGAAGGAAAAGTGTGGTAGCATGCAATATCATAGAAGGAAAAGTCAAGTAAAGACTCGAAAAGCATACCAAAGACGCACCCTACATGAGAAAGGACACAACATAAGGTAACATTATGAGCCCTCCGGGAGCCAATCCCGCGAACACATTCGACGCCCCCAAGAGCGTATCTTGAGAGTAGTTCTAAAACTACGAACCCTGTGCCCTCCGGGAGCCTATCCCGCGAACAGTTTTCGACGCCCCCAAGAGCGTATCTTGAGAGTAGTCTTCATACTACGACATTCGACGCCCCCAAGAGCGTATCTTGAGAGTAGTGTTCATACTACGACCTTCGACGCCCCCAAGAGCGTATCTTGAGAGTAGTTTATACACTACGACCTTCGACGCACCAAGAGCGTATCTTGAGAGTGGTTTCCAAAAACTACGAATTCGACGCCCCCAGGAGCGTATCTTGAGGTAGATTTGCAACCTACCAGATTCGACGCCCCCAAGAGCGTATCTTGAGGTAGAAAAAACACTACCAGTTCGACGCCCCCAAGAGCGTATCTTGAGGTAGATTTCAAACTACCAGTTCGACGCCCACCAGGAGCGTATCTTTGGTCTAACCTGAGCCCTCCGGGAGCCTATCCTGTGAAACGTTAAGTGCCGTCCGAGAGCCTGTCTCGTGAACAGTTTGACACCCGTCAAGAAGGTATCGGTGGACTAACCTGTGCCCTCCGGGAGCCTATCCTGTGAAACGTTAAGTGCCGTCCGAGAGCCTGTCTCGTGAACAGTTTGACACCCGTCAAGAAGGTATCGGTGGACTAACCTGTGCCCTCCGGGAGCCTATCCTGTGAAACGTTAAGTGCCGTCCGAGAGCCTGTCTCGTGAACAGATTTCGACGCCCACCAAGAGCGTATCTTTGGTCTAACAGTACAACGTATACCGTGTAAGGGGTATCAGAAGAGATCATCACTCCATGCTTAGAAGGATACCATGCTTAGAAGAACACCATGCTCAGAAGGATCCCATGAGAAAGTGATCTTAAAGTAAGGTTGTATAAAGAACACATAATGTTTTTTCTTGATGAGATGGCAGGTACGGCATGAAGGAAAACACAAAAGAAAGATAAGGAAAGGAAAGCATATACAAGGGACAAGTCCATGACCAAAGGATCATATACAGAAACACAAGAGGTTATCATGAAAAGTAACAAGCTATCCTACCATCCATATCACAAGTCAAGAGAAGTATCTCAAAGGAACCCAACCACACCAAGAAGGATAGCAAAGCGTGAAATCCAAAGTTCAAGGCTCCCAAAGTAAACTCGACCCATCAAGAAGAAGAATTGCCTTACAGGTCACACAAAGCAACCTTCGATAAACGTTATTGTCTTGCATGTCGCCCTCGCGTGACCTATGGTCGTATCAGACTTGAACATCGTCAAGCACAACTCATGAAGGATACATTTAAAGAGCATAAAGGATACAACACCCGACAAGACGAGACATCGGGACCTAACCCAACAAACATAGCCTAAACATAAGGCAGCTATAGCAATAAAGGCTCTCCAACGAGAAAGGAATACTAAAGCACAACACCATACATCGTGATGTGGCTATCATGTCCACATACCCTGATGTGGCTATCATGTCCACATACCCTGAAGTGGCTATCATGTCCACATACCCTGAAGTGGCTATCATGTCCACATATCTTGAAGTGGCTATCATGTCCACATATCTTGAAGTGGCTATCATGTCCACATATCCTGAAGTGGCTATCATGTCCACACACTAC
Organism: Clarkia xantiana subsp. parviflora; assembly: GCA_036873135.1. Classification (NCBI taxonomy): domain Eukaryota; kingdom Viridiplantae; phylum Streptophyta; class Magnoliopsida; order Myrtales; family Onagraceae; genus Clarkia; species Clarkia xantiana. The sequence continues at coordinate 6,916,755 of JAPTYO010000012.1, read as the reverse complement.
AGAAGGGCTATCACTCCGACACATCACGAAGTACCTATCACGTCCACATATCCCGAAGTGATTATCATGACAGCACATCATAAAACATCTGTCAAAGACATGCATTGTAAAGACACCATCCCGACAATGAACATCAAAAGGCTACGCCTGGCCTTAGGAGGAGGTTCAAGAAAAAGGAAAAACAACACCCTTCGTACGCTCATCAAAGGGAGACACTTATATTTCAACCCATTGGGTGATACCAGGAAGGAGACGTCCTCATTATGAAGACAACCTCCATATCTCACGAAATCAATCATGAAGCAAAGAATCACGACAAGCACTATTGAGGGCATATAACAAAACGATCCCCACAACGATCACAACTACGACACTAGTAGAGGCTAATTCAAGAGCAGTCTCCACCAAACTCCAAAGCAAGAATTTGCTATCTTAATCAGAGCCATGGCAAGAGAGGGGAACCTCAATGTAAGATGATGATCACACCCATCACCAAAAGAAAAATCTTCAACGCAGGGGCTAATAACATAACCCATAGGAAAGACAAAGGCACCTTCAAAAGTCATCAAATCTATATGAAGATGAAATAAACTTGAGACTCGGCCCCTCGGCTGGGGGGCAGGGGATAGAGAAGAGACATCAAGACCTATGATCACCCCATCGACAGCCACAGGTTGTTTCTTTTTGTCAAACAAAGGGGGTGCCTCTTCAACCACTACCTCCTTACCATGGGAGGGAGTCAGCAAGGGGGCACTTGAAGGAGAGCCTCTCGCGTTTTCTTTCTCCTCGGCAGCCGAGGGCCCGACCTCAGAGTCAGGTTTCCGCGCCTTGGATTTAGATTGACTTGAACTCTCACCCACCACAAGAACCATTCGGTCACCAAGAAAGAACGCTCTAACAACAAAAAGGAAGCAGCATGAGAACAATCATAAGTATATCACAAAGAAAAAAGAAGGGAAAAAGAACGTACTGGAAGCATTAGCAGTCACCCCTGACTTAGAAAATTTCTTGGTCTGATAAGCAGAACTAGAGGGTCCTTCCCTCTCATCTAATTCAACGGTCTCCCTGTCTGAAGAAGAAAGCTTCCCAAAAGTGAGTCATCTATACAAGCAACCAACACAAAGATCAACCCTTACCCATGGAGGAGCGAGATACGCCTACTACGGGGGCAACCTTAACACCAAGGGAAGAGGGCGAACTTTTAGTTTCCCCAAATGGAGCAACGCTCCAGCACATCCGAAGGAAGGGTCAACCCTTAACACATGTCAATAGACCCCTTCGCTCGCGGCGGTAAGAAGAAAGCTTGTAAGCTTTATCACCCTCACTTTTATGGGGAACAAATTGCAGGGTAAAGGTCAAGAGCTATACACACGCTCCAACGAATGAAGGAAAAATGATACACATGCCGAAGGTCGAGGTTAATGGACATGCTCATGCTAGTACAAGGGAGGCGGAACATTATGTCCCATTGAGTGGCAGAGTCCCCACCCTCAGGGGGCAGAGTCAGAGGCACGCATCCATGGGTAAGTAAGCATTCAGACGAAAGGTAAAACCCCGGTTTCAAATTGCGCGTGTCATACCATCCTAAAATAGAGTCAATCAAGGGTCAGGCCATTGGTTGACTCGGGGGCATGTGATGGATATACGCCCAATTTGAACCCGTTGACTTCCGAACCGTTGTATTTTTATCGTCCCATTTATGATTGCAAATCGAAACTTTAACCCGGACACTTCGCGAGAACATCAACGGCTCGGACGGGGCCGAAGCGCCCGTCCGACAGAGGCGAACTCACCTAGGTGAGGTTGGGTGGCCACACCCGACCTCCCCTAGGGGAGATCGGGTCAGCCGACCCGATCTCCCCTAGGGGAGATCGGGTTGGCCAACCCGATCTCTCCTAGGAGAGATCGGGTCGGCCAACCCGATCTCTCCTAGGAGAGATCGGGTCGGCCGACCCGATCTCTCCTAGGAGAGATCGGGTCAGCCAACCCGATCCCTCCTAGGAGGGATGGGGTTGGCCAACCCCACCCTCCCTAGGAGGGGTTGGGTGCCCTCACCCAACCCCTACCCTTGGGGGTCGGATTCCTCCCCCCCAAGGGCCCCGACACCACCTTCGGACACCCATGCTCGGTCCACTCCGCCTACCTCCTCCGAATCCTAAGGTCTTAATTATATGCTTAAAGGTTAATTAATTGTGTTTAAAGGCTAACGATGTCATTAAGTCACCTTAATGACACCGTTGCCTATAAATACCCCACCTTCACAACTCATTTGATCATCTTGGCTAATTAGACATTTTAGCTCTGACATCTCTCTAGCTTTATCTCTCTAGAAATATAGTTCTGACTTAGGCATCGGAGAGGGTTCACCAGGCACCACCCCCTCCGTGTCTGGTACTGCCCCTTTTGCAGGGCAAAGGGAGAGAAGAAGAGAAGGAACCAAGGGAAGAAGGAAAGGAGGTCAGAAGGAGAGAAGGGAAGGAAGTCAGAAGGAGAGAAGGAAAGGAGGTCAGAAGGAGAGAAGGAAAGGAGGTCAGAAGGAGAGAAGGAAAGGAGGTCAGAAGGAGAGAAGGAAAGGAGGTCAGAAGGAGAGAAGGAAAGGAGGTCAGAAGGAGAGAAGGAAAGGAGGTCAGAAGGAGAGAAGGAAAGGAGGTCAGAAGGAGAGAAGGAAAGGAGGTCAGAAGGAGAGAAGAGAAGGACATATATCAGAACGACTACCCCAAGGGAGTATAAGGGCATGGATCAGAACGACTACCCCAAGGGAGTATAAGGGCATGGATCAGAACGACTAGTCCTAGGAACACTGAACCCGACATTTCATTAGTGGGAGATAAATTCTAGATTGACGACCCGTTGACCTAGACTTTATAACCTAACAGTCCTCGTACCCTTTGTTTATATCATCCTTGTAGACTGGTTTATTGGTAAGAACTCTTCCTTGCACGCAGAGTCTATTCGCCACACTCCTCCATCCGAGACGTTCGCTTCACCACTTGTTATTGCTGCCCCCGTGACTTCTGGATATAGTCGCGGAAAAGGGCTCATGGGTAAGATGTTTTTCCCTGTAACTTTTCTTTTTTATTTCTTTAACTCATCATTTACTTTGTCTTTTTTGATTATCCAGCACGTTCCCCTGCTCTTGATGTTTCCATGGATGATTATCAACTTCCTGTCAAGCGATCCGAGGTGGTGTCGCATGTCTCGAGTGATCCTAAGCGTGTAAGGAAGAATGCTGCCTTTCCTCCTTTCACTCTTGATAAAGGAAAGGAAGTCACTAAATGCACAATGGTATCTTCTGCCCCCCAGTCGAGAGATCGACTCGCAGAGGATCGCTCCTTGTCTGTTGGTATGAGATGTACCTCGCATTTCTCATTGTACTCTGATTTTACACACTTAGTTTTTATTCTTTATCTTTTCCTTGCCGTTATCCCAGATTTGAAGCGTGATCATCTTCTTCGTCCCTTGGAAGGTGATATATCTGGTGATGCTTGGAAACCTCTTGGTAGGGGTGGTCTTCGCTTTCCTAAGGAGGTGAAACTTAATGTGCCGGAGGTTGGCGTTCGTGTGCTGCATAGGAGTGTGCCCCCAGGTGATCGACGTGCTTGTCCGAGGACTGATGAAGAAGCCGAAGAGTGTGTTGAACATGCTTTGGCCAACTTTGCTCCTGTAAGTTAACAAGTTCTATTCCTTGATAACTTTCGTGCTGTATGCCTTTGTTGTGTAATATTTATGGCCTTGTGCTCTTGTATGATTTTCAGGCTGTGTCTCAGATGGTTAATATGTCGTCGTATGTTGTGGAGCTTGTTAGTGCTAGAAGAACTGCTGTCAACAAATGTAACACCGTTAGTCTTGAACTCGCTCGTTCTAAGGAGAAGGTGTGTGCACTTGGCTTGGAGATAGTTGATTCTGAGACCAAGTATCAGGTGCAGGAGACTCGAATTTCTGATCTTGAAGCTGAGATGATTGCGCTTGAGAAAGAGATTTCTGATGACATCACATCTCGAGAAGCTACCTTGATTGTCGCACGTGAGGAACATTATGCGCTTGGAATTGAAGCGGGTTTTTCCCAGTATTTGAGTACTCCCGCTTTTAGCCTTGCAGCTAAGAAGATAACTGATACCATGATGGGAAAGCGTGCCGAGGATTACTTTCGTCGTGTCAACGCGCTTGCCCCCATTTTCCTTTTAACAAGCTTGGGCCTTGCTCTGACTATGTCGTTAATTACCTTAAGGCATTGCACACTTTGGGGCTTGATGTAACTGCCTATGATATGATTGAAGATGGAGGAGGTGCTGATGTCCTTGCTACTCCTCCCGAACTTATGGATGTTGTTCCACAGCTTACTGGGGATTGTGGAACTTCTCATGTATCTTTGAGTTGATGTTTGTCATTGGTGTTGATTTCCTGAATATGTTGTCTTAGTGCCTTGGAGGTGATGGTATGTTTGCTTGTATGGTACTTCGTCATTTGGACCTGTTTTTCAATAATAATAATCATATGATAACTTTGTTAGTAATATTTCATACCTTGCGTTATCTTCGTTGTCCGTATGTATTGGACTTGCATGATAGGATTGAACTCCTTGTTGTGATAGATAGAACATACGATGTTGCGACTTGCGCATTGCAGGATGTTATGTACTTGGCACTTGGCCTTTGACATGTAGCAGTGTCGTCTTGACGTAGCAAGACTTAAGTTTATACCGTCTCTTAGTTCCACTCCAAGGCGACGTTGTTGCAAGATACTTCTTGCTTGTCTTGTTGTTTTTGCGTTAAATGCTAAAGAGCAAAATAACGTTATACAAGACTCGACTTGTAAGTTTGATGAGTTTTGTTCAAGGTTTGCTTAAAAAAGCGTATAACACGAAGCTATCCATTTTCGGGCCTAAGTCTTCATGGTGTATGAACTCTTAAGAGAGTATGCATACTTTTAGTGTGTGGGGTTGTCGTCTAACAATAGGACTTCCGCCACGGTAGGTGATCAGTCTCATCATTGCATTTGCCGCGTCCTGTTTCTATATAGGTAATGACTATGAACATGAGGATTTGCCCGAAGGATTTCACAACATGTCATTTTTTAGAAGTAAACATGAGGTTTGCCCTCTTGGAAAGGATGTCGCAACATGTTACTTTTGATAGATGTGAACATGGGTATTGTCCTTTTGAGAAGGATATTGCACCATGTCACTTTTAGAATATTGCATGATGTTGCTTTTGAATTTGTTGAAGATGCACTTGTTGATGTCGCCTATTATAAGTTGCATGGCGTGATGATTATGAGTAGTATGCACGTTGTTTTCTACTTGATGTTAATCCAGAGTATAGTGCATAATGTGGGAAGGTACCTACGAGAGTAGATTGACTTTATTAAATGATTGATGTGATTACATGATTGTAAACAAACTTGGAGTTAATAAATCTCCCTCCTTTTTATATAAGAGTTTAAGACAAAAGAGCTTGATACAATAGCTCCTTTGTGATATAATGTTCTTCCTTCAACCGTGGAATTTCTTCAAGTGCCCCCCGTTGAATGTGTTTGGAAGGATGTTGCCCTCGGTGTCTTGGAGGCGGTACGCGCTAACATAAAGAACTGAGACAATCTTGTATGGGCCTTCCCACTTTGGAGATAACTTGTTGATTTGATCCAAGTGTGAGAATTCATTCCTTCTCCACACCATCTCGCCTACATGGAATTGTCTTTCTTTCACTTTTCTGTTGTAGTGTCTTGCAGTTATTAAGCGCATACGTGCTTGGGTTAGCTCCAAGTTTCGCCTTCTTTCGTCTGCCAAGTCCAGGTCTAAACGCATCTCCGCATCGTTGGTTTGGGGGTCGAAGTGAGTTGTGCGGTATGATGAGACGGCGATTTCGATTGGAGCTACGGCTTCTGTTCCGTATACCAGGCTAAACGGTGTTTCGCCTGTTGAATCCTTCAGGGTTGTACGCACAGCCCATAGGACACTGCTAAGTTCTTCTGCCCATCCTCCTTTCAAAGCATGAACTCTCTTCTTAAGACCATCCAGGACGATCATGTTGGCGGATTCAACTTGTCCATTGGTTTGAGCATGACGCACTGATGCGAAACGGTGATCTATGTTGAGTCTTTCACAGAACGCTTGCAATCTTGAACTTCTGAATTGTGGCCCGTTGTGAATGACTATTTTTTCTCAATCTTTTCGACCTTGGTTCCGTAGGAACAAGTCAGAAAGATTGTCACTGATGAGTACCCTTGGTACAACATATCGTGCAATGATGTGGTTTCGTATGAAATCCATTATTTGTGCATCCGTCGTACGTGCTAATGCCTTAGCTTCAATCCACTTGGAGAAGTAGTCGATAGCTACTACAATGTACTATGTTTGCCCCTTGGATTGTGGAAGTGGTCCTACCAAGTCAATTCCCCATTGTGCGAAAGGCCAGGAACTTGCAATTGGACACAGCTCCGTTGCGGGAGCCGTTATGTTCCTTGAATATAGTTGACAGGATTCGCATTCCGTGACCATGTTTGTTGCTTGGCTTCTCATTGTTGGCCAATAATATCCTAGACCAAGCGCTTTTCGGATTAAGGATCTTGCCCCCTCGTGACAAGCTGCTTGGCCTTCGTGCAAGTCCTTTAACACTGTCATACCATCTGGGAAAGTTAAGCACTTTAGGTATGGCGTCGAGAATCCTTTCTTGTACAGCTGGCCTTTAATCAATGTATAGTTGACAGAGATTCTTTTGATTTATTGCTCTTTAAGTCTTTCTTCTGGTAGGACGTTATCCGTGAGGTATGCCAGAATTGGAGTCATCCAGGTCGGCTCTGTGTTGATATTTAACACCTCTAATTTGTCGATTACGGACATGATACTGTTTTCGACGAAGTGTGTTTCTTGGCCTTGTTCCCTCCCTTGTGCAAACTTGCTTAACGCATCTGCCTCTTGATTTTCTTCCCTTGGGACGGACGTTATGATGAAAGTTTGAAAGCTTGCAATGAACTCTTTTGCTTGTCCCAAGTATTTCTTCATGTTCTCTGACTTAGCCACGTACTCGCCTTTGACTTGATTTACAACTAGCTGTGAGTCGCACTTGACTCTTAAGTGTTTGATTCCGAGGCCTTTTGCAATCCTTAAGCCTGTTATCAAGGCTTCATATTCTGCCTCGTTATTCGTTGCTCTGAATGTTAGGCTTAGAGCATACTTAAACGGTTCCGACCCATCAGGAGGAATTATGAGGAATCCAGCTCCCGATCCTTCCACGTTTGAGGAACCATCAGTGTACATTTGCCACACCTCAGTGTGTTCTTCATTTTGTTGTGCCCCATCTTGAATGTCAGTTTCCGGGGTTATTCCTGTGAATTCCGCGATAAAGTCTGCCAATGCTTGTCCCTTGATTGCTGTTCGTGGTGCAAAGTGAATGCGGAATTCACTTAACTCGATTGACCACTTTGTTAATTTTCCTGACATGTTTAGCTTTGACAGGATGTGCTTCAAGGGTTGGTCCGTTAGGACTGTTATCTCGTGTGCATGGAAGTATGGCCTCAATTTCCTTGCCGCAACTATGAGAGCATACAGGTACTTCTCGATTGGCATATAATTCACTTCGTACTTTGCCAGGATCTTGCTCACGTAATACACTGGAAGCTGTGTAGTCCCTTTTTGCTTGACGAGTACTGAGTTGACCGCAGTGTTGCTTACGGATATGTACAGGTAGAGCGGTTCGCCTTGGATTGGTTTTGCTAACGCTGGGAGCGCTCGCAAATGCTGCTTCAATTGTTGGAATGCTTCTTCACATACTGGTGTCCACTCGAACTTGTTGTTTGCACGAAGTACTTGGAAGAATGGAAGGGCTTTATCGCCTATTCTTGCGAGGAACCTGTTAAGATCTGCTAAACGTCCATTAAGTTGTTGGACTTCTTTGTGCTTCTTGGGAGACTCCATTTCTTCTATCGCCTTTACTTTTTCCGGGTTTGCTTCGATCCCTCTTTCGCTGACCATGAAGCCAAGAACTTTTCCTGATTGCACGCCAAAGGCACACTTTGTTGGATTTAATCTGACTTGGAATTCTCGCATTCTTTTAAACACCTGGCGGAGGTCATCAGCATGGTTACGCCTTTTTGTCGACTTCACGACCATGTCATCTACGTATGCTTCCATGACTTTCCCGATCATATCTCCGAAGATTGTGTTGACCATTTGTTGGTATGTTGCTCCGACGTTAATTAGTCCGAATGGCATGACCATGTAATTGTAGATCTCTCTGTCTGCATAGAACGCAGTGTGAGGTGCGTCTTGTTCCGCCATTGGAATTTGGTTGTATCCTGAATACGCATCCATTACTGACATTAGCTCGTGTCCTGTGGTGGCATCTACTAGTTGGTCGATCCTTGGCAGCGGATATGAATCCTTTGGACATGCATTGTTGAGGTCTCTGTAATCGATGCACATTCTCATCTTGCCGTTAGGTTTGGGTACCAAAACTGGATTCGCAACCCATGTTTGATATTGCGACTCTTCAAAAAAACCCGTGTTCAGTAACTTGCCCACTTCTTCTCGTATTGCGAGCTTTTTGTCTCCCCCCAATGGACGTAGCTTTTGTGTTATAGATCTGGATCCTGGTTTGATGTTGAGCTTGTGGGAGATTATGTTTGTGTTATTCCTGGCATATCGCTTGGTGACCATGCGAACAGCTCCTTATATTCTTCTAGAAGTGCCTTGATTTCTATCACTTCATCTTTTGACAGTGATGCCCCCACTCGAACCATCCTTTCTGGCTCATCAATCTTGACTTCTTGCAATGCTTCAACAGGAGCAGGACGCGCATGATCAATCCTCGGGTCTTCATCAATTAAGGGAATTCCACCATTATTTGTTTTGCACCATGTTGAAGTGCAACCTTGTAGCAATCTTTTGACAGCTGTTGATCTCCCTTTACTTCACCAACTCCTGCTTTGTTAGAAACTTGACTTTCTGGTGTGTTGTTGACGCTATAATTCCCCATTGTTCATGGTGGTGTATCCCAAGATTCCATTATATGCGTCAAGCTTTTCTACGATCACGAATGGTACGTCTATTTAGAGCTGTTGCTTTCCCTCTCCCATGATGACTGGCAAAGTTATGAATCCTAACGGGTAGCTTACATCTCCCATGAATCCCACCAAGGGTGAGTCCATCCTTTTGACGAGCCTTTTTCTTCCCAGGGCTAAAATGATAGCCTTTGTAATGATGTTGGGCGAACTTCCACCATCTACCATAATGTGCTTAACGTCCATGCCATCAATTGTCACAGTTATAACCAACGCGTCGGTGTGCGGATGCACAATGTGGATTTTGTCTTTTGACGAAAAGCCAATGACATCTTTCGTGCGTTCATCCTCTTCGTCAGCATCTATCATGACAGTATCCCTTATATCAGCATCCTGGCATGTGCGCTTTCTCGTTCATACGATGTTTCTCCTCCGGCTCCAAAGCCTCCGTGGATCACGTGCACATTTTTGGATGGTATGGTTGAAGCGATGGATTTTGTATTTGGCATGCGAGAACGTCCTGGTTGGCTTTTGGTTGGCTTCGGCTTGCTTGCACCCGCCTTCTTTGGTCGTCTTCCTATCATGGCTTGCAGCAGAGCTTTTTGTTCGAATCACTTCAGACGGCGCCAAATGTTACGTCAGCTTCCACCTGGGCAGCTTCGGGCTTCTCTTTTCACGAACGGGCTCGAGATGTGTGTATAAGGACGGGAACGCCGTGATCCTTTAAACACAATCACCGAGCTAATCTTCCAATCCTCGACCTCGAACTCTTGACCTTCGGGTCCTGCACGAGGGGCAGTAACCAGCGTGGGAGGGGGGAATGCTGGTTGGGCCCACTTCGACGCTCAAGTTAGAACTTCTAGAGAGAGAAAGACTTAGAGAGAAGTCAGAGCATTCCAAGTCCAAAAATGAGGGAGTTGTCTAGAATGGGAGACCTAGGCCCCTATTTATAGGGAACCTAAGGATCATGCCCAGTTTTGAACTACTTGATGTCGGTATGAAGGAAGACGTATACCGTCATCAAGGCGGACTATGCATGCACCGACTTCCCGCACTTGGTAAATTAATCGAGGTGAGCGTACGAAGAAAAACGGTAATCCGGACCTATCCGGATTGCTAAAAGCAATCCGGACCGTCTGCGTTGCCTTTGGCAATCCGGAAGTCCTTCGGTCCGGGAATTGCGCGTATTCCAGACCGTTTTAGACTTGGGTGTCCGCGAAAGGGTTTTTTTAACGGGTTTTGGGGTATTTTACGAGGCCCGAAATGTAAATACGAACCCGAATTGGACAGATATCTAACAGTTTGCGCAATAGGATAGACATGCTATGCTGAATGAAAGTGCCTAGAATACATGTCTAGAAATTTCGCATGATTGACTATAAGCATGAATTGCAAAACAGCCCCTAATATTTTCAAAGCGTTTTCAAAACCGAAAATTCTAGTCGCCGATTATGCATGAAGTGTGCGGAAGTTGCATGTTTTGAAACGTATGCTAGAATGTTCATGACTGAAAGCATGTGATAATTTACTTTATGTAGACTTATGTATGGTAGGAACATTAGACGCATGACGCGTAAGCATGTTGTTTGGTTTTGTTCGATATTTATGGAATGATATAGTATTATGCATGCGTAAATTTTCGGATAATTTTTCAAAAAAAAAATCAAAAGGGCATTGGGAAAGCCAAGATCGGGTATGCTTATTTGAAAATTCATGTTCCGGTAATTTGCAATATAATAACCGTTTTCAAAAGACTGATCTATTAGATTGAACACGACGGTAGTGTGAACTCTTTCACGGATCCCCTTCCCTTGGTTTACTGGCGGTCGGTTTAGTCTAGATGACTGAGGGATCACTATTTGTTGTGTTCCATCTTAATAGATAATCCGATGTTTGCAATTTTGTCAAAATGTTATTGTCTTCCTAATTTGCATAATCATCAATGTGAGAGTTGGCTCAATTAGTGCGATTCGATATTACTCTCAATCTTGATGGTATTATGATGAATAAAATTGGAGTGTTTGTTGAACTCTCCACTACGATTCGGAAAAGTGGAGGGGACAACTACGGATGAATATAGTAATCTGTATGATTTTGACAATGAGAAAATGAATGTGATAATTTGTCTCCCCAAGAATTGGAGTAGGTTCTTTGTTGATCTGAACGCATATATGGTGATACATTCGACCATGGTAAAAAGGGGTTGAAGAAGACTTCAATTGAAACCAGACAATGTTATAGCTTAGTATTTCTTCGCATCCGCCTCAGTGGAAGCAAGGATGCAAACGCTAGAAATGTTTCGGTTGAGTGAGATGATCTTCTCTCTTTTCATGGATGTCGGCGTAAAACCCTCATCGGATCTTCAGGATTAAATGTCAACATGGAAAGGATGTATATGGTTGTCTGATATTGACAGAACTCAATAACCTTGAGCCTAATCAAATACAGTAACCACAGCAGTGAAAGTGAAACCTTATCTGCTCACCATAGTGAGTTCGAAAGAAGTGAACCATGATCCGCATAGCAAGAAGAGAACTGGGCCGAATATGTCCTATACGTTAAACCAGCGGGTTAAACCCCATTGATAAAGTGCGTCTCAAATACGCCTCATAGGTCATGTGTATGAAGCTGTAAAATGTTTTATACGGACACAGATCATTTGAAGTGATTCACTCGTGAATTTACTCAGACGAGATGTTCAACATGACTCAAAGTTCTTGACTATATGCGCCAGAATCTTGGATCAAATATGCAAACTTCAGATCAAGAACTATACCATTGTAATTTATCATTCGTTGTTCGTTTCTAAAATATTGGTTATTTTGAGATTCGGAGTTATTGAATAAAGTAATTGTTGCTCGATTTGAAGCTCAATTTGCTTAATCAATTTAACGTCTCGGTTGAACGAGAACGATCCGAAACAAAAATACGAACCTACAGGTTAGGACCAAAATTTTGACCAGGTAAAAGTGGACGAATAAAACGAAACGAGTCACATACTTCGTCATCTCAGTTGGTACAACTGAACTGGACATACCCATAGATTGCGTAGCTAGATCGAAAGATTTAGCAATTCTTATTTGTTAGTACTTCATTTAAAATGATTATTTACGTAATACTTAAACATGTTCAAAACAGATTAAATTAAATTTGGAAACGAAGCGATTTAAACCACGGGATAAAACTGGTTTTATGCGTCGTACGTGCGTGTGCCTCGAGAGACGAAACACATCGTTTTGAAGTACAAATTTAATAATGAAGTGTTTTAATGAATGAATGCTGAATTTTCGTTTATAATCCTTTGGAAATAACTCACTGATAACTACTATAGTTAGAAGTATGCTTTAATGCTACTACGATCGAGTAGTACATCAACTATAGCATTAAGCAAGAGCTCAAATGCATAGTCCATGAGGCGGATAAGTCTCTGGATGAGTTAACAAACGAAAGGAAGTAGACAGTAAAATGACACTCCCACTATAAGCCTTTAACAAAAAATTTGGCTAAGCAATCATATTATTAAATACTTTGAGAAACATAGTTTAAAATTACATTATGTTAGAAGTCAACATTAATTGTTCCTATGGAATGAAATTAAGTTTATTCATATTAATGTAACACTGTGTTCTAATAAGATCGGTTGACGCGTTATCATAAAAGCTAACAAATGATACAAGTAAAACCTTATCATAAAGTAGCATTAATTTGCGCATTAAACAAGTATTTATTAAGAGTACGGTCTACTATTAAAAGATACAAGTTTAAAATAGCTTGAATTAATGATAAAGTGGTCGAACATGACACATTATAGAAATTTGAGGATGGACTTCCAATGCTTTGCGGAACAAAACGAACTAAAGTACTGATCGGATTAAAATGGATAACGGAGATTCTCAGGTCCCACTTACTTCGAGTGGGAGAATGATATAGCATTAGTGAATGCATTAGTGAATGACATGGTAGATGATGATGGAAACGTCATAATAAATCCAGTGGGAGGGCTCACTCCCCCTCACATAATCATCACTAAATGTTAATGCGAATCAAGTCTGACCTGATAATCATAATGCTGAGCTAATACAACTGCCCATTATTCCTAGTGGGAGGGAAACGACTAACTTGGTTCCAGGTCCTAGTGATCAAAGAATAAATCTCGGAGGTAAAATCCCGAGACCAAGAGGCCATTCTAAGAAAGTTGTAAGATCAAAGTTCTAGCACCGCCATTGTTCCCAGTGGGAGTAATGCTCCGAAAAGAAGCATTATTCCGAGTGGGAGTAACGATCAGGATAAAGATGAGATTATCGAGCCTACACTTAATCTAAGGCAACAAACTTCTTTTAAGAAGTATCCTATCAAGTGAGACATTCGTTCACGAACCAGTGACGGTTCGGCAAGCAATGGAAGGACCTCAAACGAAGGAATGGAGGAAAACAATGGAGGATGAAATTGCCTAAATGAGAACAAATTCGGTTTTGGTCTTCAGTTGATTTACCTGCTAACCTCAGAGCTAGAAAGTGTATTTTTAAAATTCACTACTGTTGGAAAGGTTGAGTGGTGCAAAACTCGAACGATTGCGAAAGGATATACCCAAATTCACGTAATGGACCTTGATGAGACAAACTCACCGACTTTGCGTTACACCACAGTCAGGGCCATCCTTGCCCTTGTTGCAAGCCTCGATCACGAGCCTGCATCAAATTGATGTTAAGACCGCATTCCTCCATGGAAACCTGGAGGAAGAGATCTATATGGAGCAGCCAGAGGGTTGTATTACTCATGGAAAATAACGTAAAGTTTGCAACTCCAAAGGTCTATTCACGGTCTTATACAGTCATCTCAGCAATGGTATCGCAGATTCCACGAGGAAATCGTCAGAAACGGATTTGTGAACCTTCACGAGGATCCTTGCGTTTACACAAGACCTCCGGGTCTAAGTATGTAATCATAACCTTATACGTGGATGACATACTCATTGCTGTGATCGATGTGAGTTTAATGAACAAATAAAAGTCCTAGTTAGCATCAGCATTTGAGATGAAAGACATGGGAGAGGCCATGTACATCTTAGGCATTAAAATTGCCAGAGATCGTGCCGTCTGGAGATTGTGTCTGTCTCAAGAATTATATATCAACAAACTGTTGAAAAGATTCAGAATGCTCGATGCCAAACCCGTGGATACGCCGGTTGTGTTCGGGTGCGCTCTGTCAAAGCGTGATGGCCCGAAGAACCAGCAAGAGCGTGAATAGATGAAGAATGCAGAGTATCTAAGCATGGTAGGAAATCTAATGTACGTCATGCTATGTACTCGGACATCTGTTACGCTGTGGGCCTAGTAGCAAGATTCCAATCAGATCCTAGCTATCAACATTTAAAGGCTGTAAAACGAATTATAAGATATTTGAAAGGTACTACCGACTATGTGCAATGCTATAAGGGCAGGCAAATCGAATTGACTAGTTATAGTGACGCCGACCACGGTGGCGATCCGTACGATCGTAAGTCCACCACAGGGGGAGTTTTCCTCCTTGATGATGTTGCCATATCATGGGTAAGCAAGAAGCAATCATATGTCGCGCTTTCCACTATGGAATCAGAATTCGTTTCCCTTTCTAAAAAAGCACAAGAGCAGTCTGGCTGAAAAGACTTCTTACTGCATTAATCGGCACTGACAAGAAGAGTAAACCTGTGAAGGTATACTCCGACAGTCAGGCAGCCATTGCAGCAGTTAAGAATCCAAAGTACTATAGTAGGACCAAACACATTGATGTGAAATACAATTATCCTAAATCTGTTGTGGAAGACAATATAATCTCTTTAGAATATTTGTCCACAGACAATATGGTCGTAGACCCATTGACTAAGCCATTACGTAGAGAGATTTTCGAAAAGCACGTAAAACTTCTTGGATTACGTAGGGCTTGATAAGTGTCTTGTATAAGTGATGGCATTTTGACATTTGAAATGATATTTCGATTGAATAAAAAAATTGCAAATTGAGTATATGATCAGTCGACGTCATAATGATAAATAACAACAGATTTTACGGTCTATAAACTAAGTCGTAGGAAGAGGTAATATTCTTTCACCAAAATTATGTCGAATGTGAACCATGCCTCGTCACACAGACACGGTCATCTTGTAGGAGAGGGGGACCTCTACCACAACAAGATTGGCTAAGAACCAAGGGGATAAACCTAGTTAAACGAAACGATAACTTTGTCACGCTTACAACATGACTTAATCTTCGTTTTGTAAATCGCCGTGTTGGACTCTGTCCATCATTAAAATCACATCCAGGGCCAGATGAAAGATTCTACGATAGCATGATTGACATATTCCATCACTGGCTTGTCCAGGTATGCTATCGACGTGTGCTTCATACTGCGCGTGCCATGTACGACCACGGGGTCATGCTCGGTTGTGCTAGCTAGAATCCTTGTGATTCAAAGGGCGCATACTTCTTCACCTTGAGCGTGTGATTGATCCCGGGTGTCTTATGAAGAGGCACCCAAAGTATCCTCTCGGACTCAAAACTTATACCTAAGGTCTGGCTCAATGTTCGATTCCCGACGTACAAGCGTAGTGCCAAAGAAAAAGGCCAAGTGACCACGTCTTTGGAAACCGGTTGAGTTAGACTAAGGGTATAAGCGATGGGGATGGTCATGTTCACCTATAATTCACCGACTCTTGTGTTCACTAGGTGGCCACCAACCGGATATTAGTTGAAGGTTGTGAACACTTGTACGGATGCCCTGGAGAAGTATTCCTATGTGGAAAACTGGGCAATTGGAGAATTATCAGTTGACCAAGGATACAATGTGGTACATATTTTATTTTTGACAGTATTGATTTACGAAAGGGAATCAACGTTCTTCGGGCGCTACAACACTCCTAACAGATGAGTAGCACGATTCCCGTTAGGGATGGCAACGGATCACGGGTACCCGCCGACCCGCGGGTACCCGACGACCCGCGGGTACCCGACTCGATTTTGACCCGATGATCCGCCGACCCGCGACCCGCGGGGCGGGTTCAGGTTTGGGTTCACGGCGACCCGCCGACCCGACCCGAGCTTTCATTTTACATGTATATTTAATATATGTATATTATATAAAACTATACGGGTAATATAACACATACTCAAAATAACAATTATTCTAATGAATGGGGTGATTTATATTTGGATTATGAGTTAATTTAATAATTTATGATTTAAATTTGAAATTGAATTTGGATACGGTAACATAGAATTTAGAATTTAAGATTTAAAATGATAAATTATACCTCACACGGGTCGACCCGACCCGAAAGTGCATGGGACGGGTCCGGGTCGACCATATTGACCCGCGGGGCGGGTCCGGGTCTGGCGACACCCGCCCCGACCCGCCCTATTGACATCCCTAATTCCTGTCGTATCCGCCGGTCGCACGGCAAACCTCGTATGAACTATTCGGAGACGGAGACAATGACTGAAGACTGAAATGTTGATGTTATTGGATGACAATACATTAACAGGCACCCTCCCATTCCGGCGAGTGGGAGCTGTTAGCATATGGTGACGTGGCGCCGTAATTGGTAGCCCGTTAATATATGTGGTTACCTAAGATAATTAGGTAAATGTCACATTAGGGCTAATTGGGCCAGACCCAATTCCCATGTGACATGGGAGGCCGAAATTGGGCCTCCCCCACCACATAAGTCGGCCAAAACCCTAGAAGGGAAGGGGGAAGATTTTCACATCCCCACTATATAAGGAGGTCTTGGGGTCACCTCCCAAACACACCTTGATCTCAACTCCTCATAAGTTGTGATTTGAGAGAAATCCCTTTCTCTCTGTAGTAGGTTCGGCTGACCCTTCATACACCACCATTGGTGTGCCAAATTGCTTCTGAGCATTCAGTCCGAGGTTCTGTCCCCGTTGAAGAATCGATCAGAGGATTTGCTGTGGAGCTTATACCGCGTAGGACTTCTTCTCACGAAGAACTTGTACGGGTTCCGACCGGAGGATCAGAACTTCCTCCACAACGTTCTTGGGCAGGAAAGCTATTGAGGTATGTGTACATTATTCCGCTGCGTAATTAGATTACTTACATGTACACGTTTAACATTCCGGAGTATTACGTCTCCTTAATCCAACGAGCAAACAAAAACCCCAGTCAATCCTATTATATGCCTTGTTCATATCAATCTTAACCGCACACTCCTCCCTCAATCCTATCTTTTTTATCCTTAGGTGGTGAAAAGTCTCATGGGCTACAAGAATGTTGTCATGAATTAACTTGTCAGAAACAAAAGCACTTTGTAAATGGGTAATAAGGGTGGGCAATATAGGTTTCAGTCTATTTACTAGGATTTTAGTGACTATCTTGTAGCTGAAATTACAAAGGCTTATGGGTCGGAATTGGGAAGTAGATATAGGATTAGGCACTTTTGGTATAAGCACGATATTTGTAGAGCAAAAAGAGGGGGTAAGGTTACCTGATCTGAAAAAAGCCTTGATTACTTTGGACACGTCCGGGCCAACCACATTCCAGAACTTTTGATAGAAAATCTTAGGAAAACCATCCGGTCCTAGAGCCTTAAGTCCACCCAAACTTTGTACTGCATTCCAGATTTTCCCATCATCAATTGGCTCTAGTAAAGCCTGATTAGAATCCTCATTCACCAACCTCGGGACATATTGCAGCACCTCATCCCATCCAGTAGTAGACTCCTCCTTGAACAGAGCTTTAAAATAACCTTCACACTCATGGATAATTTTGCCTTCATCTTCAATCCATCCACCATCATTTTTCTGTAAACGCAGAATTTTATTCCTCATTCTCCTCTCCATGGTTGTTTGATGGAAGAATTTAGAATTACGATCCCCACCGGCCAACCATTTCATCCTTGATCGCTGCTTCCAATGTTGTTCTTCTCTGCGCCATGATTCAGCCAACTCCTCATTTAACTGTGACTCCTCCTCATGATCAAAACTATGGTTTAATTAGCCAAACAATCATAGAGTGTTACTAATTTATATACATATACACAGAGCTCATGAATCATGAAATATTAACTGTGTTATTAATTGTATAAGAATAACTAAATCCTAAAATTTATTCAATATTTTCATTCAATATAAATAGTTGAGCGGCTAAAATGAATTTAACTATGATTCAAGTCGATTTTCAGACTTTAGATCAAACAAATCGAAATTTGTACAATAAACATATTTGTTGTAACTAATAAAATCAATTTTGAATTACAGTTTACATTATTTAAGTTATACTCATATAAATATTTATAGTAATTGTTGGCAAACTAATCTAATTAAATGGAAATTTATTCAGAATAATCAAAATATATAATGAAAATTAATGTCGCCATTTGTGAAGTATGAAGAAAGTTGGGGCCAAATTAAAGTAATTAAAGCTTTGTGCGCGTTGAACGGAATGGAGCAAGCAAAGCAAAGCAAAAAGGCTAGCTAATGGGGCTCTCTGATTTTAATGCGACTCTTTTCTTTTTCTTGAGAGTTTAAAATGAGTTGTTCTCGGGGAAATGAATTCAGTGTTGTCGTGAAGTTAGCCATTTATTAAAAAATAATCTTCTAATTAATCGCAATTTTTTTCTTCTCATTTATATTGAAGAAGTAAGCTTTAGTTTGTAGGTTTATATATAACTAAACTAAATGGTCTCTTGACATATAAGGCAGGAATTCTTCATAGACAAGCATAATATGGTCCTTAAGCTCTTATAATTTCATACTATCGTTGATGTTTATAGCCAACCGTTTCATAAATTTTCACTACGCACTTCATCATTGATAATCCAAAATACATTTGATTAAAAAAAATTAATAATACGACTAATCACCAAAAATAAACTAAATTTTGAGTTTTTGCCGAAATAAATATTTTCTTTTACAAATTATTATGAGCTCTCAATTATATAATTAAACTATATTGAAATTTATCCGTTAAAAATTAATGAAAATCACACAAGGTGATATATTTTAAAACACGTCATGTGGCAATGGCACCCTTATTTAATACCATTTTGCATTATATGTCTGCGTATTTTCTTGCCCTCAAATTTCAAAGAAACGTAACATAAATTATTAGAATTAATATATTTTTTATGAAAAAAAAAATGGTAAAGGTTTTGCACCAGTAAATAATATTGCGATATGGAATATTATCTTGATTAAACTGAAAAAACGATTGCTATGAAATAGCCAAAAATTATAATTAATGATAACATAGTGAATATATTTAGTCACAATTGGACCCTCTCAATCATTATTGTTCTTATTATCATTATTATCTTAATTAATAATGTCATAGTCCACAATAAAAGATTTAAAAAAAAATGAATTACGAAATGGCGGAGCCAAGTCTTAACAGAGAATAGCTAGGGTCAAAATGTAGCTGATCAAAGTTTAACACAACGCATTCACATAGCTTGACCCATATGAAGGGAGTTGAAGCTGCACCTCTTTATTGACTCATTTTCAAGTCTCTATTTGACGATGTTATGGTGAAAATTGATATTTAATTTTTTTTTAAATGGAATTCACTATAAAATTGGGTTAATATAATACTCAAATCTCTAGTTGAATTTTAATATGTAAAAATTGGCTGTCTAAATATTTAATTTACGAGCAAATTACTATACTGTTATAATTTATTTAAATTTAATAGAAAATGAACATGTTTTGGCCGAGTAAGGTTGTTTAGTGTGTATGCAAGATAAATTTAACAATAAACTCAAATTATTTATTGTAGCAAAATACATTTAATTGAATGTTCAATTAGACATCCACTCAAAACAAATTGTGTATTTCAATTGAACGTCTAATCGAAAGTATTTCATTACAATCATTTCAATTTATATTATTGGTATATCAAATAGAATTTGATTAATTATAGAAGAGGAGTTTCAGGGTAAAGTATGATTTGATTTTGAGGCCCATGACGATCCTTCCGAAGGTTAAAAAGAAGTTTCACGATGAAAATGACAGAAAGGCGTGGGCGTCCGAGCGAGTACAAGAAAGGCGAAAATGCCGATGGGGGAAAGAGTGGCGAAGCTATCCAATTAACTAATGTTACTATATATAGTTGATGATGTTTAGCTGACACACATTATATAATGCAATATACGGAATATAGCATGAATCTTCGGCACGAGAAGAAAACGACCACGTAATAAAACGGAATTTCCGCATTAACATGTTGCGTATATGCCTTGAACAAGATTACAAGCCTAATTTTAAAATTTTAGATTAGATAGATGTCTGCAAGTTCAAAGCCACCCCCCCTGAAAAACGACTTTATTTTGGTCGTATATGAATCGAATCGTGTACTAAATTTTGAGTATGGACATTATGATCCGACAAGATAAAACTAATAATAGTTGTTCATTTTATTTATACATACTTTACAACTTTATCTAATCTAGAAACTATTAATTTTGTTTCATTACGTTAGATGATATGTGACAATATTAGAAATTATTAAATTTAAAATTGAGTATAGAATTTTTGTGTGTCAATTCCCTATTATTTTAGGGTTAATAGGTGTTTTGGTCCATGATGTTTGACAACTTTTGGGTTTTGGTCAATGATGTTCTTTTTTACCTAGTTTTGGTACCATATGTTTGCTGATTTTTTATAGTTTTGGTCTAACCGTTACATTCCGTCCATTTTTTGACATGTTCAAGTCACGTGATCCACTCTAAACTTTAAATTTAGTCCCTCTAATACTTTCTTAACATTTGTTTTGTTCAATTTAGTCCCGAAGTTTCAAAATTGACCATAATTGGACAATAGGTCCAATTGAAATTTTGAAACTTCGGGACTAAATTAAACAAAAAAAAGGTTAGGAAAGTATTAGAGGGACTAAATTGAACAAAATTGAAAGTTTAGAGTGGATCACGTGACTTGAACATGTCAAAAAATGGACGGAATGTCACGGTTAGACCAAAACTATAAAAAATCTGCAAACATATGGTACCAAAACTAGGTAAAAAAAAACATAATTGACCAAAACCCAAAAGTTGTCAAACATCATGGACCAAAACACCTATTAACCCATTATTTTTATCATGTATAGTACAGTTTATGATTCTAAGTTCTAACCATAAAAATTCACTTCATTACATTTTTTAATACATATTTATTTTATTTTAATATAGTGGTATGCTTTTTAGTATTTATATCTATTTTCTTACTATAATTCAAAATTAGTATTACAAATTAAAGATGTATAAATTTTTTTTTTTTTATAAAACTCTAATTTTACGAACTAATTTTTTAATATAAAAGGACGAAGAGGTTTGTAATGACCTATGATATTATATATGTTTAATTATACTACAATATAAAATTAATTGCTAAAAAAATATAGATTCTATTAGTGTATCAATTTAACAATAAATTTACGAATAAAAGGAATTAATAACTATTATAATATAAAATTTTGTATGAAAAGTTTCACATATCACAACAAGGTGAGTGCGTAGTGAATAGTTGTCACGCCCCAATCTCGGGCATCTTTCCCTATTTAATCCAACTTAGTCTAACTAAGCATGTTGTCCTCGTTTGAGCCTACAAAATTGTGAATTTTTGTTGAACTTGAGTAGTATATCTCTTTCTTACTAAGTCTCCAAAAAAAAATTTCCAACGAATGTAGTGTACCATATGAAGTATTACAATCTACTCCCTGAATACGCGTGACGTCCTCGTTGGGGTCCGGACCAGAATCGTTTGCCCTGGTAGGTGATCTGAACTCCAGGAGTCAATAGCCCTTACCCTGCAACCCGATCATAGTCCCAGATCGGCTCTGATACCATTCTGTCACACCCCCAAGCCCAAACGACTGTCTCCACTTAGTCCAACTCAACCTAACTAAAATCATTATCCTCATTTTTGTCCTCACATGAACTAGAAAATGATAAATTCATATTGAATTTAAAAAGTACCACTCTCGTTTAGTAAGGTTTCAAATATATTTTTCTAACATATTTTTTTCCGAAGAAATCAGTATTAGAACGGTATTGATAAATGTTGATTAATGGAAGAAGGAAGAAGTGGCCAACCGTCTTCAGCATTTCGCGGGTCCATAATTTTGTCAATTAAATGAAATTTTTGTTATTGGTATGGTTGTAAAGTCTAATATTTAACCTAATCTCTCTCATTTAGTAGTCGATCATATATTTTTTTACATATATAGAATTATAAAAAAAAAAAACCATCTATGTTTTATTCGTAAAATATTGGGTATTTTGTATTAAAATTCTAACTGGATCAAAGATAAAATCAATAAATTAATTTCTAACAGCCATTTTTTTAGCAACGTGGTACAAGAGGCATATCAAAAGAGCAATATCTATAAAAAGATCTGTTTTACAATTAGATTAATCCCACTTACATGGAATGAATAAAGAACGGGTCACCTATTCATGCGCATCTAAATTAATGGATTCAACGTATGCGCTCCAAAAATTAAATCTTACCTTACCTAGAGAAATGACTTCATGGGAGTTGTTGAACTTCTGTCAGAAAATTTAATGCTTTTCTTTTCATATTTCACTGAATTTTTCATTTAAAATTAATTTTAGTATCGCTATTATTATTATTATTATTATTAGATGATTCGAGGCGATCTGACATGGGTCGAGGATAAAGTCGAGAATCTAAGAAAAAGAAGTCGACGACCAT
The DNA here is from genome assembly GCA_036873135.1 of Clarkia xantiana subsp. parviflora. Lineage (NCBI taxonomy): Eukaryota > Viridiplantae > Streptophyta > Magnoliopsida > Myrtales > Onagraceae > Clarkia > Clarkia xantiana. Next base: position 6,894,058 of record JAPTYO010000012.1, on the reverse strand, counting down.
TCACCTTCAACTCGAGGAGATAAGGATAAATGGTCGACGACTATACAAGGGAAGGTCGACTCCCAAAGCGACCATCGAAGATAGGCAAGATGATAAGGTCATTCAGAATTCTCCCTCTTAAGGTAAGAGTCGAGTCGACTACCAAGTGCAATAAAGAAATCTTATCTCTTAAGGAAAGGACAGGTAGAGACCTGCTCGCCGCCTTTAGGAAACTTCCATCCTAAGGAAATGATAGTTGGCGACCTGCTTGCCGCCTTTAGGTCCGAATAAACCTTCATCTCAAGGTAAAACTTACGTGGCAACCTGCTTATCACCTAGTTAAAGAAACCTTCCACCGTAAGAAATTGTGTGGTGGCGACCTGTTTGTCACCTACTGACTCATCACAGTCCCTTTCAACCAATCAGAGAAAGGCAACTACCGTCATTGAACAACCAATCAAGGCACAGCAAGCCGCCATTTGAAGTCGGTAATCCCTCCCTATAAATAGGGGAACACCATAAACATTTGCTTGATCTTGATTCTCATACTTGATAATACTCTTTCTAAATCCATTACTGATTTAAGCTTCGGAGTGGAATCAGGGGTCATCCCCACCCCTTTTCAGGTCCTCGCCTCACATAAAGCTCCCAAAGGAGACAAGTGCCCAAGAGGTCAGGAAAGATACCTACGAGAGTTAGCTCCCGGCAAGACCTCGAAGTCCACTACTAGAAGTTCAAGGCCACGTCATTTTGATCCCAACATTTGGTGCCGTCTGTGGGAAACGGTGATCAAAAAGTCATTGCACCACCAAGGAGTCGAGTGAGGCAAAACCAAACGCGTAGAGATGAGAGTATATTCCAGGGGTCAAATGAAACCTTGGAGAATTACTTTAGGCGATTTCAAGGAGGATATACCGGAGGTGAGCTCTCAGAAAGAGAAGCCATCCAAGTGTTCTTTAGAGGTTTGGGACCCCAATCCCGATCCCTAGCTTTCACTCAATACACTGAACCGGTGGGAAGTTTGGAAGATTTGATTCAACAGGCGATTATCCATATAGAAGCGGAACAAGCCCGGGGTGAATTGCCCAACTCTACACCAAACCCCACGAGATCAAGGGGAGAGTTCGTCCATTCGAGGCGTTTCCTCAGAGAATTCCAGCAAACTCAACCAAAGATGGAAGCACTTCTAGCAACAGAAGGAACTCGTCGTTTCCTCTCTTACTGTGAAGGTCACCAAGAAGAGGGGCACAACACGAAAGATTGCCTCCTGGCGAAGAGGGAATTAGAATTCATGCAAAGAGAAATTCAACGACATCACCGTCGTCGAGCCCACGAGGGTCGAAGATGGAGAACTCCTCCAGACAACAACATCAATGTTTTGTCGGGAGGATTCGCCGCTGGAGGAGAGTTGAGCACAGCTCGAGACACCTATGAGGCTCGAGACATCTCCTCGACAGATACTCGCAAGAGATCAAGGGAGCTCGAGCCCATGATAGTTACTTTCTCTACGGAGGACTTTTCGAGATCAACACTATTCCAGGAAGACGCCCTCGTAATTACGACTCAAATAGGTAATTTCGAAGTTAAAAGAATAATGGTCGATGGATGAAGCTCTACTGATGTAATCACCTTCGAGGCCATCACTGCGATGGGATTCAAAGAAGAAGATCTTCAAAATATGACTTCCCCATTGGTAGGATTTGCAGGGAGAACAACTTACCCCATGGGGGCAATACCACTCCCTGTGGTCTTGGGCCAAGGATGGAAGGCCTTGCATTTAAAGGTGCACTTTGTGGTCGTCGACCAGATCAATGCCTACAACGCCATATTGGGAAGCACAACTCTCAATTCCAATTACATTGTCCCTTCCACTGCCCATCAAGTCATGAGGTTTCCCACTCATCATGGAATGGGAGAGGTGTGGGGAGACCAGAAGGCATCTCAACGATGTTATGTCAATCTTCTTCGAAGATGTAACCAAAGAGAGGCCCTGTCCATCGTGACAGACGAGGATCCCCGGTAAGAAGGTTGACGACCAGCCTCAATGGAGGAGTTAGTGGAAGTCTCCTTGGAAGATGGCGATAAAAAGGTCAAGATTGGAGCTGCCCTACAAACAAAATTAGCCAAAAGAATAACTTCTCTCCTCAGGAAGTATAAAGAGCTATTTGCCTGGGAGCCCAGCGATATGCCTGGAATAAGCCCAGATGTTATCTCCCACTAGCTTAGAATAGATCCCGCCGTGAAACCCATAGCCCAAAAGAGAAGATCTATGGGAGCGGAAAAGAAGGCAGCAATACGCCAAGAGGTGGGAAAGCTAGTCGAGGCTGGTTTCGTAAAAGAAATACGATTCCAAACCTAGATCGCCAATCCGGTCCTGGTGAGGAAATCCAAAAAGTGGTGGAGGATGTGTGTAGATTTCCGAGATCTCAACAAAGCATGTCCAAAAGACTCCTACCCCCTACCAAGAATCGACCAACTGGTCGACGCCACTTCAGGACATGAGCTTCTAAGCTTCATGAATGCATCGGGATACAACCAGATATAAATGCACCCCGATGATGAGGCCCATACTGCCTTTTATGCGGATAGCGACATCTACCACTATAAGGTCATGCATTTTGGTTTGATAAACGTTGGAGCCACTTATCAACGCATGGTGAACAAGCTTTTCAAATCCATGATAGGAAGAAACATGGAAGCTTATGTTGATGACATGCTAGTCAAAACAAAAGGAGGGAAAGATCACGTTCAGGATTTGGAGGAAGCATTTGCTTGTATGAGACTCTACCAAGTAAGATTGAATCCCAGTAAGTGCGCTTTTGGGGTTCAATCAGGAAAGATTTTGGGTGTTATGGTTGGCCAAAATGGGATCTAAGCCAACCTGGAGAAAGTTACTGCCATAGAAGAAATGTCTTCGCCCACCTGCCATAGGGAAGTACAAAGTCTCAATGGAAGACTGGCCTCTTTGGGGAGATTCTTGGCGAGATCGGGTAACAAGTCCCTCCCCTTCTTCAAAATTCTAAGAGCAATAAAAAAAATTGAATGGACGCCGGAGTGTGAGGAAGCTTTCCAACAATTGAAGAAAAACCTTCACTCGCTTCCCGCCTTAGCAAAGCCACTGCTTGAGGATCCTTTGTTCCTCTACTTAAGTATAAGCTCAGCAGCAGTGAACTCAGTACTCGTTAAAGAGACATGCAACATTCAAATTCCGGTTTTCTACGTCAGTAAACTCCTTGGGGTTGCTGAGGCTAACTACATGGAGATCGAAAAGTACCTATATGCTCTGTTGATAGCCGCCAGGAAGCTTCGACCTTACTTCCACGCTCACGAAATCACGGTAATCACTAATCAACCCATGAAGCAGCTATTACAGAAGCCTGACATTTCAGGGAGGATGATTAAGTGGGTTGTGGAGCTAAGTGAATTCCACATTCACTTTGAACCACGAAAGGCGATCAAAGGTCAAGCACTGGCCGACTTCACAGCTGAAAACACAGCGACACCAAACGCCAAACCCGTCATCCTCCCACAAGAAGAACATGTGAAGGCTGTTAGATTACGGGGAGTAATCACTACGAATACTAAAAACTAGGTACATGCTAGTAATCAGAATTACGCAGCGGAAGATTCACACATATCTTTAGGATGATCTGTAGACCAAAGATCTTCTCTAGAGGGAGTTCGCGATCCTCCGGTCGGGACCCGTAGAGGTTCTTTTTAGAGAAGCCCTACGTGGTGCAAGCTCCACAGCAAAGCCTCTAATCGATTCTTGGCACGGGGACAGATCTCTGGAGAGTTTGCTCAAAGGCAATTTGGCACACCCTTGGTGAGGGCTATGGTTCGGCCGAAACTAGGTATTAAGGGGGGGGGGGTGGTTCTCTCTCTAAAACACTCTAATGATGGAATTGTGATTAACCCTAAAAATCCCCTAACACCTCTTATTTATAGGAGGAGTAAAGTGGACAAAAGTCCACTTTACCCCACCTAGTAATTTCGGCCAGCCTATGTAATTGGGGAGGCCCAATTTTGGGCCTCCCATGTCAATTGGGATTTTGGTCTAGCCCAATTACCCTAATATGACATTTACCCAAGTTCATTAGGTAAACTATACATATTATGGGCTACCAATTACGGCGCCAATTATCATATGCTTACAGGCCCCAATCGTCGGAATGGGAGGGTGCCTGTTAATGTATTGTCGTCCAAATCTGCATCAACATTTCTCTCCTTTGATATCCTCCTTGCTTCCGAATAGTTCATACGAGGTTTTCCGTGCGAACGACGGATACGAAGGACATCGTGCTACTCATCTGTTAGGAGTATTGTAGCGCCTGCGGAGTTGATTCCCTTTTCTCCAATCAACCTGTTAAAAAACATTTATATTGTACCGCGCTGTATCCTAGATCAACTGATAATTATCCATTTGCCTAGTTTCCACATAGGAACACTTCTTCAAGGCATCCGTACAAGTATTCACAATCTTCAACTAATATCCGGTTGGTGGCCACCTAGTGAATACAAGAGTCGGTGAATTACAGGTGAACTTGACCATCCCTATTGCTCATATCTTTAGCCAGACCCAACCGGTTTCCAAAGATGTGGTCACTGGGCCTTTTTGTTCAGCACTACGCTCGTACGCCGGGAAGCGAGCATTGAGCCTGGCCTTAGATATGAGTTCTGAGTCCGTGAGGATACTTTAGGTGCCTCTTCATAAGGCTCCTGGGATCAATCACACGCTCGAGGTGAAGAAGTTTGCGCCCGCCAGAATCATGAGGATTCTTTCCTAGCACAACGAGCTGTGACCCTGTGGTCGAACGTGGCACGCGTAGTATGAAGCACGCGTTGATAGCATACCTGAACCTTTTGGGTTGACAGGAAATGGATATGTCAATCATGCTATCACAGATTCTCATTTGGCCCATAATGTGGTTAAATGATGCGAAGTTCATCACGGCGATATGCAAAACGAAGATCACGTCGAGTTACTTCGAAACAAGATAATCGTCTTGCTTAATCATGTTTATCCCCCTGACTCTTAGTCAGTCTTGTTTGGTGGAGGCCTCCCTCCACCGCAAGATGACCGTACCTGTGTGACTCCACATTCGGCATAAGTTGGCAGAGGATTGCGTCTGTTGCGTCCTGGATGAACTGAGTCGTGTGGACGCGTCTGTCTGAGTGGTTGAGCGGGTTTTTTGGGCAGTCACCCTTCGTCTGAAAGAGGTTTTCGCCCTGATCGGTGACGAGTGTTCGGTTTTAACACTGAGTCTCGGAAAGGTCTGTGTCTCGAAAGGCGGTTGTGTCTCAGGAGGCGTCTGAGTCTCAAAAGGCGGTTGTGTCTCAGGAGGAGTCTGAGTCTCAGGAAACGGTGGTCTGTGCACAAGTCTGGGGCGTCGGTTCCTGCACGAAGGGCCAGTACTAGCACGGAGAGGGGGGGTTGTGCTAGTGGAGCCCTCTCCGATGCCTAAGTCACTATAGGGCTAAAAAGGTAATCTTAGAGAGAGAAAGTATTTCTAGAGAGAAGTCAGAGCTCATAATACCAAAGTTGGGCAAATGAGAGAATGTGTGAAAATGGGTGGCCAATGCCTCCTATTTATAGGCTTCCTTGGGACCGGACCCGATTTTAAAGCGGTTTGATGACGGTTCAAAATTAAGCGGTAACCGTCATCCATATTGGCAATGCGCGAACTTGACTTCTCTACACGTAACGGTAATCGCGTAAGCGGTAATTGCGCAATACCCGTAGTGCAATCCGGACCTCGTCGAATTTGGGCAATTCGGCGAGGTCCGGCTTGCCGCGCAACCCGGACCTCCGGATTTCTTACAACCCGGAGGTCCGGTCCGGACGCGCGTAAAGCACTTCCGGACCGTTTTGACCCTTGGGAGACGTTTTTCAAGCCGTGATGTAATTTTGACGTGTTTACGAGGCCCGAAATATAAATATGAACTCGAATTGGACACATATCCATCACTTGCCCCCGAGTCAAGTAACGGTTCAAAACCTTTCTTGACTCTATTTTAAGTTAGGATACGCGTCCAATTTGAGCTTGACGCTAACCTTCCGGTTTTGATTGTTGGATGGACGTAGAAGTCTTGATTTCGTCCGTCCTTTGATTTTCCGACCGAGTGGCTTTATTTCCTGTCACCGCGGTTAGTGCAATAGTGAATGCGCATATGTAACGTGCGAACATGATTACCGCTAGGGATATAAGCAATTAGTAACATGTCATGCGGTCATGCTTTTATCAACATGCATGCATAAGTAACGGTTATGGCAAGAACGTAATTATGTGATGTTAGAAATATAACCTGTATAATCTAAAATGACTTAGCGATTAGTAAATCATGAATCATGCGATATGCGAACATGTATGTAGAACGACGAATTGGATATGCGTAATACCGAAATAATCATGTGCGTAGAGATAAATACTTAGAAGAGGGCGGAGTATACCGTAAGCACTTAGGCGTGGGTGTAGGGGAATTACTCCTTTGATCCTTATCATCAAGGAATCTCTTGGAAGTAGTCGTTTGTTGCTTTGATACCTTAGAGAAATATTTTCTTAAGTGTTGTCGTGTTTGCTCTTCGCGGTTCGTCACATTAGTCGCACCGCTTGCATGATAGCTTCTTGGGACGTTGGCCACTTTTGTTGCACGTATCAATTTTGCTATGCGCGTTGACTTTGCTACGCGTGTTGACTTTGCTATGCGCGTTGACTTTGCTATGCGCGTTGACTTTGCTATGCGCGTTGACTTTAATGGTTGTATGTTGGTAATGATAGCTTAGACGATGTATTGTTGAGCATCATGTATAGGTTGTCGGTCATTGTCTGCAAACATGTTAAAACACTTAGAAAATATTTAAACGATATCTAATGCTTGTTACCATAGATGTCGTTGTATGAGCCTTATCGATGAGTGTCGTAGGTGTGCTTAGGAGGCATAGCTACTTGTTGTATGCAATCCATCTTTGTCGACATGTATGTACGTACATGGAAACACTTAGAAAATATTTTCCCCTTGTCGATATGCATCATTGTCGACATGTATGTACGTACATGGAAACACTTAGAAAATATTTTCTCCTTGTCGACATGCATCCTTGTCGACATGCATCCTTGTCGACATGTATGTACGTACATGGAAACACTTAGAAAATATTTTTTCCTTGTTGACATGCATCCTTGTCGACATGTATGTACGTACATGGAAACACTTAGAAAATATTTTCTCCTTGTCGACATGCATCACTGTCGACATGTATGTACGTACATGGAAACACTTAGAAAATATTTTCCCCTTGTCGACATGCATCTTTGTCGACATGTATGTACGTACATGGAAACACTTAGAAAATATTTTCTCCTTGTCGACATGCATCCTTGTCGACATGTATGTACGTACATGGAAACACTTAGAAAATATTTTCTCCTTGTTGACATGCATCCTTGTCGACATGTATGTACGTACATGGAAACACTTAGAAAATATTTTCTCCTTGTCGACATGCATCATTGTCGATATGTATGTATGTACACTGTATGTGCGTATTTGCCCCCGCACTTAGAATCTTTTCACCATCCCTGGCTATGTATGCTGTATCCGTATGCTTGATGCGAACACAGGTTATATGCCAACTCCTGATAATATGCTGACACATGGTTGTATGCTGACAGCTTGCAATATGCTGACTGTCATCCTGAGAAAAGTACTTAGAAAATATTCCACCATTGTAATCTTGTATGCTGCGAGTATGAGCTCGATGTTGTCATGCAAGGTTAATGTGTTGAAGAGGTTGCCCCCCCTTGCGTGATGCTTGTTACTTGTTGCACGAAGACTAACGAGTCTTGTACGTACATGGTTGTCTCACATGGAGCGTCTGTTGCATAAATGCTTGCATAAGTGTTGGTGCGTGTTTACGTTCTGACTGGATTGTTGGTTGCATTTTCCAGGATATCAGATCTTGCTGTCTTCTTGTCAGAATTAGTCTTCCCACGGCTGTTACCATGAGTAAGTCCACTATCTCCATCTTTTTGGGAGGAATGTCCATACAAGTGCCCCCGCTACTCTGGAGTCTTCGGATACGGTCGCGGTAAAGGTCTTGTGAGTAAGATGTCTCATTGTATCTTCTTTGAACTTGTTAATTTTCGAAGTTATTGCTGGCTGTAGCTTCTGTTTTTAGCATAATTCTCGAAAGATCCGACGCCGGGGCGCGTTCCTCGAGCGATTCTTAGTTCTTTATGCCGAGTACGACCGTGCTAATTCCTTCTTGTGATAAAGGAAATAGAGTTGAGGGTTGTGCAGTGGTGTCTTCTGCCCCCCGGTCAAGGGACCGGCCCAAGGAGGAGCGTTACTCCTATTGAGGTAAGTATTTGTTGATTGCTGATTTTGATGCCCGTATTGCTGATTGTCGCCCTTATGTTGAAGAGCTATGTTGTGTTGAAAGTTGAAACAATCATTCTTGTCGTGTCCTTTGTGTGGATGAAGACATTGCATTTGATGCTGACATTATGAACTCTTTGCCATAGGTCTTTAGAGATGATGTTAACACTTGGTTGGTATCGGGCTGTTTGCTTCCAGCATGTTGAACCCTTTGTGAATGGGTTGATGTTGTGTTGATAACTCTTTGTTCATGCCTTTGCTTGCATGATATTTCGTCGCCTGGACCTGTTTTCAATAATAATCATGTGATAACTTGTTAGTATATCTCATACCTTGAGTTATCTATGCCTTCCATATGCTTTGGACTTGGAAGATAGGATAGATATCCTTAGATGATGAACATGATGTCCGTAGTTGCGACTGTATGTCGCTCATTGTTGAGTGTTATGATCGCCCCTCTTGGTTAGATTCCAAGGCATGGCAAGATGGATAGAGCATAGGATGTTGCGACTTGCGCATTGTAGGTTTTTGTTGGATGTGGATGACTAGTAATCATAGATGTAGTCTCCGCAGCCGTGACCATTAGCCATTTCTTGATTGATGATTTGAGATGCTCTCCTGATTGCTTGCATGATGCATTACGTATGTTGCCCTTCTTTCCTGAATAGCTTGCCGCTATATATGTTGCAACCTGCCAAGTATTTTGCGTATAGCAATATTTCTTAACAAGTAGTGTACTTGAAAGGTGTTATCTTGGCTAAGCAAGATACTAGTTTATACCGTCTCTTAGTTCCACTCTAAGGCGACGTTGTACAAGACTCGACTTGTAAATTTTATGAGTTTTAAACAGGGTGCGCACCTGCCAGCGTGTATCAACCCGCGTTGGGGAAGCATACGTAAAAACATTTTGGTTTTTGAAAAGATGTTTGTGAACCCTAAAAAACTCGTGATACATGCAAAAACCGTGTTGATAAAATATTTGATATATAAGATATTTGATAAAATATTTGATAAAGTATTTGAAAAAATATTTGTGATACATGATTCCTGTGTCCAGGGACCACGTAACACTTTTTGAAAATATGAATTGTGATGCATGCTTTCTGCGTCCAGGAACCATGCAACACGATTTGAAAATCTTTAATACAGAATTATCATCTAACAAGAGGACTTTTGCCGTAAAGGTGAACCCTCAAGCAGGAATTCATAGTACGGGATTGTCATCTAACAAGAGGACGTTCGCCGTATAGAGTGAACCCTTTTAAATAGGAATTCACACTTGTTGTAGCGTGGGGTCGTTGTCTAACAAGAGAACTTCCGCCACTTATGGGGTGATCAGTCCCGTATTGTATTTGCCCATCCTGTTCTGAATCCAGGGAATGGCTATGAACATGAGGATTTGCCTCTAACAAGAGATGTCACAGCATGTCATTTTTTAGAAGTAAACATGGGGTTTGTCTTTACAAAGAGGATACCTCAACATGCTACTTTTGATAGTAGATCTTGGTGTTAATCCAAGATATTGCTTGTAGTTGACGCCTTTGGAATAGTCGTCATTTTGATAGTAGACCTTGGTGTTATTCCAAGGTATTGCTTGTAGTTGACGCCACTGGAATAGTCGTCATTTTGATAGTAGACCTTGGTGTTTTTCCAAAGTATTGCCATTAGTTGACGCCTCTGGAATAGTCGTCATTTTGATAGATAATCCGCAAGTTGTCATTGCGATATATAAGTTGACTGTGCACATAGCGCGACGGCTCTGTGTTGGCGGCACCTTCTTGAGATAGATGCCAATGTTATGAATGGAGAAATAAACTCCCTTGTTGGTGTAGATAATTGATATGTTGGCGTTGTATACCATAAATCCTTTCTTGAACACAATGCTTAGCTTGTATTGTTGGAGTAGATTTTTGTGCATAGGTTACTACTTGGCGTAATTCCCATGTAGTGATCGTAGTGTAGCATGTACCTACGAACATAGTTGCTTTTGTCAGATAATCGCCATTTTTATAAGTTTGCAAAAGTATGGTCATGAAATTTTCTTTTTAGTCATGCATATAATAAATAAAGTAAAGGAATCTGATACAAGGATTCCTTGTTTGTGTAGGAAACTTCCCTGAGTGCGGACGCGATATGTGCGGATCATGATAGGTATGTATATATGTTAGGTAGAATGCCGAGCATTTGTCAGCTTGGTGCCCCCCAAGTCGCTTGGCAGTTGTATCGCTGTTTCCTGATGGTTTTTATTGTTTCATCTTCTTAATAGTGCATGATCTGCCCTTGGGTAATGCCCACGCCTTGTTTATTATTGCGGCACGATATTTAGTCTTGCGCGTATAGAATGCTTGAGGCTTTGTGTTGTTGACGCGATTAATATGTGCGTAGTTGCTACTTGGCGTTATTCCAAGGTAATATGCGTCATAATAATGTACCTACGAAAGTAGATTTAACCTTTATTAGATATTTGGAGTTCGCACAACAGATTACAAGAAAGCGTCTACTGATCACTTCTTTTGAAAAGTACTGAGGCTAATAAGCATAAGTTGTACTTAATCTAAAAAGATTTTAAAATAGATATGCGAAAAAGAAGATAAGGGAGATAAAGGGAGATAAAGGGATTGCTGATGTGTTTGACGTCCTCATAGGTGATTTGTTGGCCAGTTGACTCTGCCACGTGCCACATAGTTTCTCAATGCATCTAGCGTGTTGAGCTCTTCAATCTCCACCTTTGGGGATGAACAAATGTTGATGTCATGCCCCCCAGTTTTACGTTGCTTGTGTTGTTCTTCAACATTTTTGCCAAGGAGGGCAGTCGTTGGCTCAAGTGGGCGGTGAAGTTTGTTTTCCGGGAGTTTGAAATTTGTTTCTTCCGCCTTCATGCTCCAAGGATTGTATAAGTCGTCACAATTGGTTCCATAAGTGACGTTGTTTTTCTGGCGTTTGGAGATAGGTGGATTATCATCCGCCTTTTCTTTTCCCTTGCCTTTTTCTGAAGACTTCAAACGAGGCTTCCTTTGATGCTTATTGCCTTGGTCGATATACTTCTTCATTTTTCCTTCTAAGATCAAGCTGTTTACATGAAGCTTTAATCCATCACAGCTTTCTGTCTCGTGGCCAAATACTTCATGATTTTCACACCATTTGCTTTCATCTTTTCCCAGTGGGCCCTTGCGGAAATTGGAGGGCTTTTTCCACAGCTTGGTTTCTTTCATTTCTTTCAAGATGACAGATAACGGTGTGTTCAATGGAACACATTTGGCGAGATTGGTCTCTTTGAGCCTTTGGGCATTTGACTGGAATGACCTCTTTTGTTGCGGTTGTCTCTTTTTCCAGGAGACGTGTATCTCCTTTTCAATTATTGCCTTCAAGGTTCTTTTTTTCAATCCCGTGATTGGGACGTCATCGTCACTAACAGGTTTTTTCCGTCCCTCCTTGTGACAGATGTCAGCATCGTCTTGGCTTGTCCTTGTGGGAGGACCTTCCTTGTGTATTTTTGATGACTCTGCTTGAGTCTTCTTTGGAGGGTTGTCGCCTTGATCGACGAATTGCTCTAATTTGCCTTTGAGGACGAAGCTGTTAATGCGGGAACATAGGCTGACACAGCTGTCCGTTTCGTGGCTGAAGACCTCGTGGTTTTCACACCACTTGTCTTTGTCTTTCCCCAGCGGACCTTTTCTGAAATTGTTCGGCTCTTTCCATATGTTCGCATCCTTCATTTTCTTCATTATCACGGATAGGGGTGCATTCAATGGAATGCAGTCTGTGATATCTTCTTGGAAAGGCCTTTTCGGCTGAGGCTGCCAATTTCTTCCTTTCTGGCCGCTTGAGGGCGGTTTTGTTTGATTCTGCTTTGGAGGTTGTTTCCATGCCTCTTTTTGGTGTTGTGCTATCACGTACGGGTTGCATGAGCGTGCAACTCCGTGCTTTGGTTGTTGGTACTGTAAGGTATCTTCCGTGCATTGCCCCTCTATTCTTTGTTGTCATGCGTCTTGATGACTTGTGACTCGAGACTTTGTCCCTGTCGTCTCAACTTGTCCGTTGATTGGAGGCAGAGGGGGTGACGGGTTGACACCTTTGTATTGGAGGGCTCCTTGGTCGCATTGTGCGAAGGATGCATTTCTTGTTGGCGTGAAGAAAGCATTGGATGTGGCAACAGGGATGTGGAAGGATCCAAGTTGTCTTCTTATCGGCTTCTGTGAGGTTATGGGCAAGGCGTCGTGGTATGCAACGTGCTCCTTGTCCTTTGATGAGAAATTCATGACATCTTTAAAGGCGGCATCCTTTATGTCAACATACTCCAAGTTGGTGTCATCGGTCTTGTGCATTGTCTTTGCAACGTACACTTCTTGGTCGTATGAATTCTCGCTTTCAGCGTCAAAGTCTCTTGCATTCCTCCAATGACGGGCTCCTTGGGAAGGAGTGTATGAATGTGCGGCTTCAAATCTTGTATGCTGGAAGGCATTTTCTGCATGTTGGTCCTTGCCTTGGAATGGATGGCCTTGGCGGGTAGTGTCTTGCGACATTTCTCTTGTCGGCGCGGCGTGTTCCTGGGCGGTTGGAGGTGGTTGGGCCGCATATCCTTGATTCTTCAGTGACTCGCGGAATGCGGGTAAGTCTTTCAGCGCAGCCATCATTGCTGGAGTAACCGAAGGCATCGGGTTTGCTCCCGTTCCTTGTTGTTTGCCTTGGGGCATTTCTGACTGAAATTCATCATCATCATGCATCTCTGGCTCAAAACCAGGTGGGGTGGACGATGCTCGTCATTTGGTTCTTGGAGGTTGTGCTGTGCGTCGGGCGCATCCTCGGTTGGCATGGATGAAACTACGGAAGTAGCTTTTGGTATGTAGGAAGGCCCCGGTTGGTTTCTGACCTCCTGCTTTTTTGCTTGCCGGAGACGTCTTAGGATGTCCAGGCCTTTTCCTTGCATTTCTCGCGTTAACCTCTTCGGGAGGGTTGCGATCACTCGTCATGTCTTTGCGGTATGGTAGCTTTTTGTTCGAATCCCGGAGACGGCGCCAAATGTTGCGTCCTGGATGAACTGAGTCGTGTGGACGTGTCTGTCTGAGTGGTTGAGCGGGTTTTTTGGGCAGTCACCCTTCGTCCGAAAGAGGTTTTCGCCCTGATCGGTGACGAGTGTTCGGTTTTAACGCTGAGTCTCGGAAAGGTCTGTGTCTCGAAAGGCGGTTGTGTCTCAGGAAGCGTCTGAGTCTCAAAAGGTGGTTGTGTCTCAGGAGGCGTCTGAGTCTCGGGAAACGGTGGTCTGTGCACAAGTCTGGGGCGTCGGTTCATGCACGAAGGGCCAGTACTAGCACGGAGAGGGGGGGGGGGGTTGTGCTAGTGGAGCCCTCTCCGATGCCTAAGTCACTATAGGGCTAAAAAGGTAATCTTAGAGAGAGAAAGTATTTCTAGAGAGAAGTCAGGGCTCAAAATACCAAAGTTGGGCAAATGAGAGGATGTGTGAAAATGGGTGGCCAAGGCCTCCTATTTATAGGCTTCCTTGGGACCGGACTCGGTTTTAAAGCGGTTTGATGACGGTTCAAAAGTAAGCGGTAACCGTCATACATATTGGCAATGCGCGAACTTGACTTCTCTACACGTAACGGTAATCGCGTAAGTGGTAATTGCGCAATACCCGTAGTGCAATCCGGACCTCGTCGAATTTGGGCAATTCGGCGAGGTCCGGCTTGCCGCGCAACCCGGAGGTCCGGATTGCTTACAACCCGGAGGTCCGGTCCGGACGCGCGTAACGCGCTTCCGGACCGTTTTGACCCTTGGGAGACGTTTTTCAAGCCGTGATGTAATTTTTACGTGTTTACGAGGCCCGAAATATAAATACGAACTCGAATTGGACACATATCCATCAGCGTCCTCCTACGACTTAGTTTATAGACCGTAAATCTGATGTAATCAAAACATTATGACGTTGATAGATCATAAACTCAGTTACAATTCTTTCGCTTACAAAATGTAACTTTCTAATATCAAAATGATATCACAGATACATTCCATTTCAAGAACCTACGCAATCCAAGCAGTTTTACATGTTTTTCGAATATGTCCCTGCGTAGTGGTTTAGTTAATGGGTCCGCTAACATATTATCACTGGACAAGTATTCCATAGTGATTGTATTGTCTTCAACCGTAGATTTAGCATAGAAATATTCCACATCAATGTGTTTGGTCCTACTATGGTACTTCGGATTCTTAACTGGCGCAATGGCTACTTGACTGTCAGAGAAGACCTTCACAGGTTTATTCTCAACATCACCACCAAGCAGTGCAGTTAGAAGCCTTTTGAGCCAGAGCGCTTCTTGTGCATTCTTAGAGAGAGCTACTAATTCTGATTTCATTGTGAACAACGCGACACAGGTTTTCTTCTTGCTCGTCCATGAAATGGCGGCATTAGCAAGGAGGAACACTCCCCATGTAGTGGACTTACGATCATCTGTATCACCACCATGGTCGGCATCACTATAACCGGTCAATTCTAACCTTTTTTTATACCCGCATAGCACAATGTGTAGTCAACAGTACCTTTCAGATAACGAATTATTCGTTTTACAGCCTTTAAATGTTGATAGCTTGGATCTGATTGGAAACGTGCTACTAGGCCCACGGCGTAACAGATATCCGGACGGGTGCATTGCATGGCGTACATCAAACTACCGGCCCTGCTTAAATACTCTGCACCCTTCATCTATTCACGCTCTGCCAGGTTCTTGGGGCCGTCACTTTTTTACAGTGCGTACCCAAACACCACCGGCATCTCCATGAGTTTTGGCACCCTGTAATCTGAATCTTTTCAACAGATTGTTGATATAAGAATCTTGAGATAGACATAATCTCCGGGTAGCCCGATCTCTGGCAGTCTCAATGCCTAAGATGTACGTGACCTCTTCCATGTATTTCATCTCAAATACATACGCCAATCAGGACTTTGACTTATTCATAAAGCTCATGTCGTTTACAGCAATAAGTATGCCGTCCACGCATAAGGTTAAGATGACATACTTAGACCTGGAGGTCTTCTAATACACGCACGGATCCTTATGATAAACTCACAGATCCATTTCCTACGATTTCCTCGTGGAATCTGAGGTACCATTGCCGAGACGACTGTTTATGACCGTAGATTGACCTTTGGAGTTTACAAACTTTACGTTCGTTACCAGGAGTAATGAAAACCTCCGGTTGCTCCATGTAGATCTCTTCCTCCAGGTTTCCGAGAAGGAATTCGGTCTAAATACCCACTTGGTGTAGTTCGAAATTGACACCTGCAACCAGGACCAAGAATGGCCATTCACCTTGGTTTTACGCATAGGTGGTGAGTATGTTTCGTCAAAGTCCACTCCGTGAAGTTGAGTATAGCCTTTTGCAACAAGTTGAGCTTTGTATCGCTCGACCTTTTCCATCAGTTGTGAGCCTTCTTTCAAGACTCACCATATCCTTATCCCCATGCGGTTAGCAGGTAAATCAACTATAGACTTTAATGGCTTTCATTTAGGCGATCTCTCTCATTTATTGTTTTCCTCCATTTCTCCACTTGAGGTATTTCCAATGCATGCCAACGGTCGTTAGAGTGAGGTTATCACTCTTTCAGATGGGATAATTCTTTGGAGAAGTTCGATGCATTTGACTTTTGTCTAGGTTTGATTATCACGTCTTTGAGACTTAACGTCTCTCCCACTTGGAATAATGCCTCTTATCGGAGCATTTCTTCCAATTGGGATCAATTCTCCCACTCGAGATAATGCTTCCTATCAGAGCATCACATCTATTGGGTACAAGAGGAGTGCTTTAACCATAACCGACAACTTTCCTTATACGACTTCTCGGTCTCAAAATTTTACTTCCAAGATGAATTCTTGATCACTAGGATCTGGAACCAAGTTTGTCGGATAAATCCCACTGGGAACAATGGGTCGTATAGGTAGTTGTGGCATCCCCGGTTTAGCATTACGATAGTCAGGTTCAGCTTGATTCGTCCAAACAGCAACAGTGATTACTTGTGGTAGGTGTTTAAACCTCCCACTGGATTTATTATTGTTGGATCACGGTGGAACTCCGGTACGATCTTTGACGGCGATCCTAGTTCCTTCGCTCCACGCAATCCTGCAAGAGGGGATAGACCGGGCGGTGACCTAGAATCCCTCTCCGATGCTTAAATGAGTATCTCGTGTGGACTGGCAAGCAGTAATCTCAAGTAACGTATCTCAAAACGTAATTGATCTGAGGTAGCCTCTGCCCTTTTATAGGCGGAGAGGTACCTCAGTTACCTGGTGAACCGTTGGGGGTGGTTAGCCCGTATTCCGCGTATCTCGGGCACGATCCCGCCTATCTAGGCCATGATCTCGCTTATCTCGGCCACGCCCCGCGTATCTCGGCCTTAACCTCTGATAACAAGTCCCGACTATCATCGGGGACTGCAGAGTTATCTCGTTGTGTCACCGCTCGGGGCCCCTCGTCATCGTGACAAGGCCAATCATTCTCAGGGATTCGTCATCGGGGCGTACATAAAGGCTTCTCATCGGGAGCTTCCAGCTCACCTATCGGGACCGACTCTGTCGGGACCTTTCATCATCGGGACTCCCTCTGTCGGGACCCTTCGCCTGGGTCATCTTGACCTCCATTTAGGGCCCAGTGGGCCTGTTCGCTGTTTCCTTGCCGTTAAAGTGCCTAACGGCCATAGATGAACCCATCATTTGCCCCCAAGACATGAGGGACTTACAGTTCGTCGTGTCTTTCAACTCTCGTCCTCCCGACGTCGAAGTCGGGGATCTTTCCCCTGGCATGGTCACTTAGTACAAGTCTTCTCGTTCACGTTTCCTCAATACCTTGTGGATAACTGCCAAATCCGAGAGGACTCCTCGGTTCCTCAGCCATTAAATGCAGCAGATAATGAAGTGACGTCTTCAGTACTCGTGCCTGATTTTTCGCGCCTGCTTTTTCTGAAAAGTGCTTTTCAGGCTGTTTCATCATTGCACCCGTTGCCATTCTGTACGTTTTATCTCAACGGTTCAGATCAGAACGTTTCAACTTCGACGATTCAGATCGAAGCGTCCCTTCGACTGTCCTTTTCGCCTATAAAACCCTAACCGTGGGCACAGTTTCACTTTTACCATCTCCGCAATTTCAAAAGCTTTCTGCAACTTCTCTGCAATTCCGTAGATCTCAGTGTTCCTCCGATCACCTTTCCGACAACGTCAAGTTCATCTCTTCGGCCTTCAACCATCATGTCTGGTAAGGGTTTCTTCTTCGTTGCTTGTACCTTTTCCCTTGTTTGTAGTTTTCCGGGAAACCCAATGTGCCTTTCCATGGCTGATTTCAGACAGCGGATCTAGTTCTGAGGGCAGGAAACCCTTCAACTTCGACTATGCTTTGAACGAGATTTCCAGCACTGCATATGATGCAGCTCTCCGGGAGGGATGCATCACCTCTACCTGGGAACCTCGTTTCCCGTATCCCTGGCCCCGCCCCTCGGGTAACCTTGAGGTTACCCGTCCCCGAAAAGGGGAGGTATTTGTCTCTACGGGGCAAATATCAGCGGGGATCAGGTTCCCGTTTTGTGGTAATCTGGTCGAGATGTGCCAGCACTACAAGACGCATCCGACCACCTTCTCTCCACACGCCATACGCCTGTGGAACGCCTTCCAGGTCCTCTGCTTCCGACAACAGTGGGTGTACAGCCTCAAGCTCTTCAGGACCTTCTACGGGATGAAGTGCAACGAGGCGGGGGTTTGTGCCTTCTACCCCCGGATGCCGAAGTGGAACAAGACGCAACTCGGGTTGTGCAACTGGACCACTGACACCTGGAAGGTGGTCAAGGGTCGGGGACTCCTGGTCGACACGGGGTCCGACAACAGCGGGTGGAAGAGGAGCTACTTCTTCATCCAAAACTCCTCGATCCCGTGGCCCCGATGGGAGGTGGAAGCGGATTCTCCTCCCGCCTTCCGCACCTACACCGACGAAGACTTCCAGACTCTTCAGCTCATCCAGCTCTACCGGTGGGGGAGTCTTATACTCCCCTCGACGCCAATTCTCTCGTGGAGCGGGACCTGGTGAATGCCGGGATCCGACTCCTCGACGTAGTTTCCGGGGGGCATCTTTTCGACGGCCCCTCCAATATGGTTCCTTGGGTAAATCTCTAACCCTTTTTCTTTTACTGTTTGCAGCCAAGAAGGTATCCGTGCTGACCAATCTGATCCTTAAGCAGGGGGAGACCGATGATGTTCGCCCTTCGCGGAAGAGGAAGTCCGCCAAGAAGCCTGCTGCTCCATCGGGGTCTCCTTCCGCGGAGAGGCCCAAGCGGAGCTGTGTGGAGGTGGACAAGCTCTTCGACGTCCAGAACGCTGAATAAGCTAAAAAGCTCCGCCTCGCTATTAAATCGTACAGGAGGATGGTCCCGAAGGAGTTGATTCCTTCGACCATGGAGGCCCGCATCGCCGACGTCAAACGAGTCCTTCGAGGTGAAACTCCTCGTGTCCTGAAGGCGGGCTACTACAACTACCGTGGGAAGGACCAATACGTCTCCCGACGTATTGTTTGGTGTAAGGGCTCTAATGAATTCCCTGATTACGTTTCTAAAGCCTCTTCTCGTCCTTTAGGTGCAGGCCACTCCGGGACTCCATCGGGTGCTGGAGCCTCAGCAGGCGTGCCACCTTCAGCAGGGGCGCCTCCTTCGGCAGGGGCACCACTCTTCTCCAGTGGTGAGACCCCGACCGGCGAACAATTTCGTCGGGTGGAGAGCTTGGACTCCTTCGAGGAGACTGATGAGGGTGGCTCCCTTCGCCATCGTCGGAGGACAGGGCAGTCCCCGTTGAAACCAACCTCCAAGGGGCTGCCCCCCTCGTCTTCTACACAACCACAGCGACAACCGTCGCCCGTCCACGACTTCACTCCTTCCCCAACCCGGGATGGGTCGGAGGCACGCCCCTCTACGTCCCCAGGTGGCCCTTCTCCTCTTCCGCTCGACGGGAGCTTCTACAAGGCCCTCGACTCCGACCAGGAGGATGCTCCCTGGACCCCGATCCAGACGCTGCAAGGGGTCCAGCTCCGACAAGGGGACACATATCCGAAGCTGGCCCTACACCTGGTTGCAGGCTCGATCCTGCCTTCTATGAGGCATCCGATTACCTTAAATCGGGATGAGATGCACCGGGATGTCAAGGAGATGTGCATGCGTCGGATAGAGGTAAGTTTTTCACCCTTCTTTTCTTCATCAATAAGACCGATCGTTCATTTTCTAATGCTTCCTTTCCTTTCTTCGCAGGAGATGGCAGACCTCAACCGTTCCATCGGGTACCTCCTCGACTACGAGGAGGCTTTGGAGCAAGAGCGGGCGGTCACGGCCAAGCTCAAGGAGGATCTCACGGCCTCCGAGTCTTCGCGGGGAAAACTGGCCAAGGAGCAGGCCATCTTCGACCGCAAGACTCGGGACCTCCAAAAGCAGGTCCATGAATTTGAGGGGCTCCTCAAGCGGGAGCGGCAAGAGCGGCAGGTTGCCGAGGACAAGCTGGTCCTCGAGAAGAAGGCTCTGGAGGAGCAAGTTGCGGGGGTTCCTGCGCAGCTGGTCGCGGCCGAGACCAAGGGCCGGGAGGATTATCGGAGGTCTGAAGATTTCCAGGCTGATGCTGTGAAGTTCTGCAGCGCGGAGGTGGAGAATACCCTCTTCAACGCGGTCGAGGAACTCCACCTGGAGTATGGCGACGCCATCAACTCTGACAAGTCTCCTTCTCTCGGTCCCTTCACGAAGAAATATTTTGCTCTCTCGGAGGAGAGTGATGGGGGGAGCACTCCCGCGATTGTAGAAGACACAGCAGAGCCTCCAAGTGTTGATACTCCGATAGTCGACCCTCCAGCGGCTGACCCTGTGGAGCCTTCTTCCACAGACCTCGTGGACCCTGCCCCCGTTGATGCCGCCGACAAGGACCAAGCCTAACTGCTTATCCTTAGAGTCCTTGTATTCTCCTCATTCTTGTAATCATCGGGCCTTTGAGCCCCATTAATATCAGACATTCTTAGTTCCAATTTTTCATTGCACTTCTCAAAGTGACTTTTTATACTTACTTAAGTCGAAACCTCGACACTTAAGACATTCTCACACATCACTTAAGACGATTTAATCTCGTGCATCACTTAAGACGACTTTAACAACACTTAGAGTAAATCTAAGGATCATGCGTCACTTAAGACGACTTAATCTCGTGCATCACTTAAGACGACTTTAATAAAACTTAGAGTAAATCTAAGTATCATGCGTCACTTAAGACGGCTTAATCTCGTGCATCACTTAAGACGACTTTTCTCATGCACCACTCAAGGCGACTTTTCTCGTGCACCACTCAAGGCGACTTTTCTCGTGCACCACTCAAGGCGACTTTTCTCGTGCACCACTCAAGGCGACTTTTCTCGTGCACCACTCAAGGCGACTTTTCTCGTGCACCACTCAAGGCGACTTTTCTCGTGCACCACTCAAGGCGACTAAGTAACGCTTAGAATAAATCTAAGAATAATTCTTATTGGAAGCAACCTCTTTATTCATTGATGGAAAAAAACTTGCTTACATCGAATCAAACGATAAATAACATACACCACTTAAGGCGATTTTACATCGGGCACCACTTAAGGCGACTTCTCATCGGGCACCACTTAAGGCGACTTTTCATCGGGCACCACTTAAGGCGACTTTTCATCGGGCACCACTTAAGGCGACTTTTCATCAAGCATGGTGTTTCTTCAAGTGTTCGCCACTAAAAGAATGCTTTAACGCTCTGCCATCGAGGTCCTCCAACTTGTACGCATTTGGAGCTGGCATCCCCACGACCTTGTAAGGTCCTTCCCATTTTGGTGACATCTTGCTGATTCGATCCAAAAGGGTGAACTCGTTGCGACGCCAAACCAGCTCCCCGACGAAAAATTGTCGGGACTTGACTCGCCGATTGTAATACCTGGCCGTCGCCAAACGCATTCGAGCCTGGATTTCGTCGGCTTCTCGCCTCTTCTCCTCGAGTAAGTCCAAATCTAGACGTCTCATCTCATCATTCGTCAGGGGCTCGTAATATCTCATCTGATGGGATGCCACAGCCACCTCCACGGGAGCAACAGCCTCCGTGCCATAAAGAAGGCCAAACGGAGTCTCCCCCGTTGATCGTTTGGGTGTCGTTCTAACAGCCCAAAGCACGTTTTCCAGCTCGTTCAGGCATTTGCCCTTTAAGGCATAGACCCTTTTCTTCAGGCCATCCATCACGATTTTGTTGGCCGATTCTACCTGGCCATTAGTCTGAGCATGGCGAACAGAGGCTGTCCGATGCTCGATGTTCAACTCCTCCAGATATTCTTTCACCTGAGACCCGTTAAACGGTGGACCATTGTAGCTGATCACCACCTTAGGAATCCCGTATCTGGATACAATATGCGTCTGGTGGAACTTGATGATCTGGTTCCCCGTCGTTCTGGCCAACGCCTTTGCCTCTATCCATTTTGAAAAATAATCGATAGCTACAAGCAAATACTTACATTGACCTTGTGCTTGTGGAAGAGGTCACACCAAGTCGATGCCCCACTGCGCGAAGGGCCAAGAGCTCTTGATGGGTGTCAGATTAGCAGCCGGAGCCACAATACTCGGGGCGTACCTCTGGCACGCGTCACAGGACCGGACCAACACTGTCGCCTCCTTGCTCATCGTAGACCAATAATAGCCCAAGTTCAGCACCTTCCTCATAATGGATCGGGACCCTTCATGACAAGCCGCGACCCCTTCATGCACCTCTTTCAGGATTCGATGTGCGTCAGGCTCAGCCACACACTTCAAGTACGGAGTCGAGAACCAGCCTTTCTTGTATAGCTGATTGTCCAGCATCACGTAATTAGCCGCGATCCGACGTATCCTGTCAGCTACTACTTTATCATCGGGGACTGCCCCCGTAGTCAGGTACGCGACTATCGGGGTCATCCAAGTGGGCTCCTCCTCCGATCTTGCTTCAATAGCACACACCTGTGTCGAGTCGGTGGTCGACAAGATCACCTTCTCCAAGAAGTGCACCTTCTGATTTTCCTCCAAGGGTGCCCCCAGGGCAAATTTGCTCAAGGCATCTGCCTCCACGTTTTCCTCCCTCGGGATCGCCTCGATGTCGAAGCTTTTAAAGCTCTCCTTCAAGGCTTGCACCTCGCGCAGGTACTTCCTCATCATCGGGCTCTTCGCCTCGTATCGCCCTTGAACCTGATTCACAATCAGGGCTGCGTCACACTTCACTCTCAAGTGAGCAACTCCCGTACCTTTGGCAATTTTCAGGCCCGTGATAAGAGCCTCATACTCATCTTCGTCGTGGCCCTAAATGTTAGAGCCAAAGCATATCGAAGCGATTCGCCTCCACCTGGTGGTATTAATACAAACCCTGCCCCTGATCTATCTAAACTCGAGGAGCCATCCGTGTACATCTCCCAGGTATTTTCCTCGTTTGGCTGTTCTGATTGCTCTGTCATCTCTGGTTGTTCTGCTATCGGGACCTCCATGGTTGCCCCCTCTACAGGGCCCGCTTCTTCCAGATCGGGGGCTGTAGACTCTGCTATGAAATCCGCTAATGCCTGGCCCTTAGTAGCCGTTCTCGGAGCAAAGTGTATGTGAAACTCACTAAGCTCGACTGCCCATTTCACTAATCTCCCCGACGCATCAGGTCGGTTCAAAAAATGCTTTAGAGGCTGATTTGTCAACACAGTGATCTCGTGCGAGTGGAAGTAAGGCCTCAACTTCCGAGCAGTAATAATCAACGCAAAGAGATACTTCTCAACGGCTGGATAATTCATTTCAGACTTGGAAAACGCCTTGCTTACATAATAAATGGGGACTTGATTACCCTCGACAACCTTCACTAACACAGAGCTAATGGCAAATTCAGAAACAACCAAATAAAGGTAGAGCGGCTCGCCTGGAACCGGTTTCGCCAACGGCGGGAGTGTGCGAAGGTGCTGCTTGAGTGCTTGGAACGCTTCTTCACACTTGGCGGTCCACTAAAACTTCTTGTTGGCCCTCAGGACTTCAAAAAATGGCATTGATCGGTCACTTGCCTTGGACAGGAAGCGATTCATTGCAGCCAGTCGGCCATTCAGCACTTGCACCTCCCGATGGTTTATCGGGGACTGCATCTCCTCGATCGCTCTCAGCTTCTCGGGGTTCACCTCAATTCCTCTTTGGCTCACCATAAAGCCCAAAATTTTCCATGAGTGGACTCCGAAGGCGCATTTTGTTGGGTTTAAGCGAACCTGATGAAGCCTCATCCGCTCAAACGCCATGGCTAGGTTGTGCACATGATCCTCAGCTTGTCGGGATTTTACCAGCATGTCATCCACGTAAGCTTCCATGGTCTCCCCTAGCATATCTCCGAACAGTTTGTTCAGCATCCGCTGGTAGGTTGCCCCGGCATTGATCAACCTGAAAGGCATGACATCGTAGTGATAGATGTCACTGTCTGCATAGAATGCTGTGTGAGGGGCGTCTTCCTTAGCCATCTTGATCTGGTTGTAGCCCGAATATGCATCCATAAAGCTTAACAGCTCATGTCCCGACGTGGCATCCACCAGCTGGTCGATTCTCGGGAGCGGGTAACAGTCCTTCGGGCAAGCCTTATTTAGGTCGCGGAAATCAACGCACATTCGCCACTTCCCGTTGCTCTTCTTCACCAGTACCGGATTTGCAACCCAGGTCTGGAATCGGAGCTCCTTGATAAACCCAGCATCGAGCAATCTGCCCACCTCCTGCTGGATCGCGATCCGCTTGTCTGTGCCCATTGGACGCCTCCTCTGTGCGATAGGCTTGATCGCGGAATCAATCTTCAGCTCGTGCACAATCACGTCGGGGCTGATTCCTGGCATGTCACTCGGGGACCAGGCAAACAGCTCCTTGAACTCCTTCAGCAGCTCAATCAATTTTCGGGCTGTCTCCTCGGTCAGAGCAGACCCGATTTTCACGTTCCTCGGTCAGAGCAGACCCGATTTTCACCTTCTCTAGGATCAGCATCTGTCTGGAGGACAGTCATAGCCTCCCGTCTTCTCCTTCGGGTGGCGTTAACATAACATTTCCTGGAAGCCACCTGGTCGCCCTTGACCTCTCCGACTCCATGGTCGGTCGGGAACTTCATCTTCTGGTGAACGGTCGAGGCAACTTCCATCAGGGGGTTGATGGTAGTTCTCCCGATAATCGCGTTGTAGGTCCCCGCGGACTCGACTACCACAAACTCCACGTTCCTCCTTTCTGATTTCCACCCGCTACCAAACTCCACTGGTATGGTGATCACTCCTAGCGGATAGGAGGTGAAACCAGAGAATCCGACCATTGGAAAGTTCGCCTCCTTTAGGTCTTTCTTCGTTTTCCCCATGGCCTCCAGCGCATCCATAAATAGAATATCGGAGGAACTCCCTCCATCGATCAGAATTCGCTTCATCTCGTACCCTTTCACATCCAAGGTTAGACCAGAGCGTCATCGTGTGAAGTCTCCACGCCTATGAGATCCTCCGACGAAAAGGAGATCACCATATCTTCCTTCAGGGTCCAGGATCGGGACCTCTTACCCAGCACCACAGCAGTAGGAATTCTAGAGGCATAAACCTCTCGGGAGGACGAGGTATCACCCCCCGCGGCAAACCCTCCGTGAATCACGTTGATTGTGCCTCGCTTCTCCTTACGGGCACCGGAAGACTCCGAGTCGGACCTCTTCTTCTTTGGGGACCGATCGCGGGATCGGGAACGGGACCGTGATCGGGATCGAGAGCGGGATCGACACCGCTTATCCCCGACAAACTCCTTAAGTTTCCCCTTCTTGATCAGCTTTTCGATCTCCTTCTTCAGCTCCCGACAATGATTGGTGTCGTGGCCATTCGCGCGATGGAATCGACAGTAGCGGTAGGTGCGGGATCCCAAAAACTCTCCTACCTTCTTCGGGGGGGTACCTAGAGATACTCTGTCGCTCCATGACCGTCAACACCTCCGCAATAGAGCTATTGAGAGGAATGTCATGATCTTCCCGCCTGTCCTTTTTCGAGGAACGCCTATCATCCCTCCGATCGGAGCGACCTCGACCCCGACTGCCCTCGGCTTTATCCTTCGACTTACGCTCGTCTAAGGGTTTGACCGACTGCTTTCCCTTATTCGACTTCGGGGGCTCGAGCTCCCCAGCGGCTATCTTCGATTCCTGGACATCGATTTGCCATTTTACCCTCTTCTGCAGTGCCTCTATATTCCACACAGCTTTCTCTGCCACGCTGTGCATCAAGTCGGAACCGTAGGGGGCTGTTAGGTTCCGAATGAAGGTACGGATGGTTTCTCCCTCCGAAATCTCCTCATCAATCTCCGCCACACTGGCAGTGTACCGCTAGTAATAGTGTGCCAGCGACTCGTCGGGCCTCTGTACCCCTGGGTCAGGGACCTCACACTTTTCAGCAAACGTCTGCGACCTTGGTACTGCTGAATGAAGCGGTCGTGCATATCAGCCCAGCAAGTGATGCAGCCTGGGGGCAGACTGAAGAACCAGGTTAGGGCTCTCTCGCCTAGTGTGTTCGGGAACAACGTACACACAATATCCTCATTCGGGGCTCTGCCCAGACACGCCATGAGGTGCTTCTGGACATGACGAACCGGATCTCCCTTGCCATCATACTCCTTAATCGTGGGGATACCCAATCCTGGCGGGGCGAGGGTGTCTATGAGTCGAGGAACGAAGGGATGGGTGGACCGATCCCTCAGCTCCGACACCAGCGGCTTCTGCTCTCCCATGCAGATGTTCACGATCTTCACCACCTGATCGGGGGTGATGAGACTATTAAGGGGAATGGTCCTGTGTTGCACTGGTCCTGGCCCATCGACCACGAATCGCTCTGGCTGAATGGACTCCCTATTCCTGCCCTGGCTTCAAGGCTGGACCTCCCGAGCATTCTGAACCTCCGCTGGCGGGGGCGCTTCCTCTTCTAGCGGAGGCATCTCCTCTTGCCTCCTCGCAGCTTCTCTTCGATCTAAGAGGGCCTCCACAGCTGCCAAAAACATTGGCATGGCTTCCGCCACAGCCCTCGTCAGGTCCGCAGCTGGAGGAGCCACCTGCTCCCTGTTCCCCTGGTTTTGAGCAGCAGCATCTTCGGGACCTTCATTATGCCCCCCTGTATGGGAGACCTCAGCAGCAGGAAGATTCTGGTCCTCCTCGCGCTCCGGTGGTGAATTCAAAGTCGTCGCAGCAGGATGACGGGAACCACCAGATTGTCCTTATCTTCTTTGCTTGCCAGCCACCATTGAACGAGTAGAAGGCATATCAGCTTTTTGTTACGTTTCCCACAGACGGCGCCAATGTTGGATCACGGTGGAACTCCGGTACGATCTTTGACGGCGATCCTAGTTCCTTCGCTCCACGCAATCCTGCAAGAGGGGATAGACCGGGCGGTGACCCAGAATCCCTCTCCGATGCTTAAATGAGTATCTCGTGTGGACTGGCAAGCAGTAATCTCAAGTAACGTATCTCAAAACGTAATTGATCTAAGGTAGCCTCTGCCCTTTTATAGGCGGAGAGGTACCTCAGTTACCTGGTGAACCGTTGGGGGTGGTTAGCCCGTATTCCGCGTATCTCGGGGACGATCCCGCCTATCTAGGCCATGATCTCGCTTATCTCGGCCACGCCCCGCGTATCTCGGCCACGCTCCGCGTATCTCAGCTACGCTCCGCGTATCTCGGCCACGCCCCGCGTATCTCGGCCTTAACCTCTGATAACAAGTCCCGACTATCATCGGGGACTGCAGAGTTATCTCGTTGTGTCACCGCTCGGGGCCCCTCGTCATCGTGACAGGGCCAATCATTCTCAGGGATTCGTCATCGGGGCCTACTTAAAGGCTTCTCATCGGGAGCTTCCAGCTCACCTATCGGGACCGACTCTGTCGGGACCTTTCATCATCGGGACTCCCTCTGTCGGGACCCTTCGCCTGGGTCATCTTGACCTCCATTTAGGGCCCAGTGGGCCTGTTCGCCGTTTCCTTGCCGTTAAAGGTCTACTGGAGGATCGCGGAACCCATCAATTATGAAAAAAGTTCCCATTTTCGTTTACCATGTCATTCACTTGAGTTGCTGGTTCAAATCTCTCCCACTCGAATTAAGTGGGACCTGATGTCAGTAATATCCTCTTCTATTTGATCAAGACTCATTGTACTGAAAACGTCAATGCATCGGAAAATTCGTCCTCAAGTATGTAATGTCTCATGTTCGACCACGGCACCATGTCCATTAGCTGTAAACAGGTATTTTCAAAGAGTACTGAGCATACTCTTGTCCTATATACGTGTTTAATGCGCAAATTAATGATGCAAGGTGAGGTGATGTAACTCATTATCACACTTCAGCTATCATGGCAACGTGACTTACCGATTACAATGGAACATAGTTTTACATGAATGTGAATCACTTCTCATCATCCCTTAGGGAACAACTGATTAAGTGATTCTAACATTATGTTTATAAACTATGCTTCCAGAAGTGTATGATTTGATTTGAATGCCTAGCCTGACTTATCGTTCAAGGCGTACGGAAGGAAAATTGTTTAACCGACTTTATCCTTCTTTGTTTGCAAATTTATCTCAGGGATTTTATCCCATCTCCGAACCGAGCATCTTGGGTTTTCACCTTATGCGCCAGTTGATACTTTTACAAGGTCATGGTAGCTTTCTGAAGCCTACTTCATACCGATGTAAACGGTATCAATAAGTTGTTTCCAAGGGAATGCAAACGAAAATTCAGCACATCATCATTCAGACACTTCATCATTAAATTCGTATTTTGAAACGATGTGTTCCGTCTATCGAGGTCCACTTGCGCATAGCGCTATTCACCTTAGTTTTGATCCTAGTTTGAATCGTTTCATTTCTGAATTTAATTCAATTTAATCCAATCGGTTTCGCACATGATCAACATTACATTTTATTTCATTTAATGGATTACTAATAATAAAGAAAGAGTTACATTATTCGATCTAGCTACGCAATCGATGGGTTTATACAGTTCAGCTTGGTCGTGCTGACTGAGATGACAGATTACGTGAATCGTTTCGTTTCGGATCGATCCCTCTTAACCGGGTCGATTAATTTTGATAAGTAGGTAGCATTTCGAATCGAATGGCAATTACTTTATTCAATAAATCCGAATATCAAAATAACCAAAATTTTAGTAACTCAAACGAACGATTAAATGACAATGGTAGGGTTCTTGATCTGAAGATCGCTTATTCGATCCATGATTGTCGCATAGATAGTCGAGAACTTTAAGTCATGTTGAACATCACATCTGAGTAAATTCACAAGTAAATCACGTCAAATGATCTGTGTCCGTATAAAACATTTTGCCGCTTCATACACATGACCTAGGAGGCGTACTTGAGATGTAATTAATCAACATGGTTTAACCCACCAGATTATTGTATAAGACCTTTATAGTCCAGTTCTCTCTATGATATGCGGATCATGGTTGACTTCTTTGAACCCAGTATGGCGAGCAGAGAAGGTTTCCCTTTTACTGATGTGGTTACTGTACTTGATTAGGCTCAAGGTCATTGAGTCATGTCAATATCAGACAACCATATACATCTTTTCCATGTTGACCTTTCATTCTGAAGATCCGATGCGGGTTTTACGCCAGTATCCATGAGAAGAGAAAAGACCATCATGTTTAACCGAAACGTTTAGCTTTTGCATCCTTGCTTCCCGAGGCGGATGCAAAGGGATACTAAGCTGCAACATTGCCTTGTTGTAATTGAAGTCTTCTTCAACCCCCTTTACCAAGGTTGAATGTATCACCATATACGCGTTGAGATCATCAAAGAATCTACTCCTATTTTTGGTGAAACAAATTGTAACATTCGTTTTGCATTGTCAAAATCATACAGACTACCATATTCATCTGTAGTTGTCCTCTCCACTTTTCGGAATCATAGAGAGTTCAACACGTACTCCTTTTATTCATCATGATTCATACCATCAAGATTGCGAGGAATATCGGATCGCACTAAATTAACCAATTCATACTAACACATAGACGATTATGCAAAAATCAGGGAGACAATAACATTTTGAGAAAGAATTGCATACATCAGATATCTATTAAGATTGAATCCGAAAAATAATGATTCCTCAGTCATCTAAACCAACTGACCACTAGTAAACCAATGGAAGATGGATGTGAAAGAGTTCACATTATCGTCGTTTTCAATCCAATAGATTCGTCTTTTAAAACGGTTTTAATCGCAAATTACCGGAACGGGAATTTTGAAACAAGCATACCCAATCTTGGTTTTCCCAAGGCCCTTTGTATTTTGGAAAATATTTCGATGAATTTACTCATGCATATATAATTCTACTAACCGCGTAAATTATCATACGCAAGTAACATTCATCAAACAAATCACACGCATGCTTACGCGTCATGCGTCTAATGTTCCGAGGAACTCATGCTTGCATATATAATTCTACTTCCATGTAAATTATCAAATGCAACTACATCCTCAACATTCTAGCATACGTGTCAAACATGAAAATTCCACAACAATCATACATATTTGGCGACTGATTTTCGGTTTTAAAATAATTTTAAACATTAGGGGCTAATTTGCAATTCATGCCTATATTCAATTACGCAACATTCTAGACATGAATCCTAGGCATTTACAACCATCACAGCATGTCTATCTTAGTGCGCATTCCATATATTTAACCAGGACTCCGCCCACAACATACAATGTCCAACTAGCTTGACTATGTCAAGACAACATTTCTAATCATGCATTAACATATATTGAATAATAAACAATTGCAATTCAGTCATCTAATTAATCCAGTCCCAAAAACATGTATCTCCGAGATCCATCCCCATAATCGAAACAAGGCATAAATGTTAGCAACCCTATGAGCACTGTGTCGTCCATTTAGAGGTTAAAAAACATTTGGATTTAAAAACTTGACCACCCTATTTTATTTGATTGACTTGAATTCGGTTTTGAAAATCATTTCGGTTCAGTCAATTTCGGTTCGGTTTGGTCCGGTTCAGTCCGATTCAGAAAATTCGGTTCAGCCCGATCCGGCAAATCCGGTTCGGTTCGGTCCGGTTTTAAATTTTAAAATCTGGTTCGGTCCGAACCGGTCTAATAAATTAAGGTGTTTAGTTCGGTTCAACACACAAAACCGGTTCGGTTAGATCCACTTAATTACCACGGTTCGAACTGACCCGATTAGGTCGAACCGATTGAGAAAGCCCTGTTCGATTTAAATTCGTCCCGGTTTAATATATTGGACCGGCCCAATAATTAAAATTTTAAAGGTTGGGCCGAAATGTTTACTTGTGACCCAACTAGGGTTTTAAAGTCTAAAAATAATTAACTTAACCACCAAGTAACATTAATTATATAAAATAATTTCCAATATTAATATATATATATATATATATATATATATATATATAAAATTCCGGACCATATAAAAACATATATATATTTATTGCTAAGATTCTATCAATAAGATTAAATCAATCAACAATATATATATATATATATATATATATATATATGCAAAAATCAACACAATATATAATATATATATATATATATATATATTTATTTATTTTCAATATCTTTAATAGGGTAACAAATATACTGACAATATATTTTCTCAATCCCTTAGGCAATAAAATCTATCAATAATATCTTTAACCCTATTAAATATTTAGATATATTGATAGTAATATATGTATTTCTATATATTATTGTGAATCTATCATAATGTTCCCAATTATAGATATATTGTTACCTTAATTAAAACTTAAAATATGGTAAACATATAATTTTAAAATAGTGGCCGAAATTCTGTCCCTTGGTGCTTAAAAATTTAAAATTTTACCTTGTAATTTACCTAGGGTTTTCGGCCAAAACACCAAAATTGGGAACAAGTGATCAAATTTTAATAAGATCTACAATCCAATGTTTGATTTTGATAAATATTACACTTTTCTTGAAGATCATGAACATCTAATTAACCAAGAACATCATGAAAATTTCGGTTTCAACAAAACCCTTAAAATCGAAAATTTAAATTTTCTTTTTTAAAATTTTCGGTTTTTAATCTCAAATTTCAAGAACATCAATTTATCAAAATCATGAACTCCTAACACATGCTCTGATACCACTGTTAGATTACAGGGAGTAATCACTACGGATACTAAAAACTAGGTACATGCTAGTAATCGGAATTACGCAGCTGAAGATTCACACATACCTTTAGGATGATCCGTAGACCCAAGATCTTCTCTAGAGGGAGTTCGCGATCCTCCAGTCGGGACCCGTAGAGGTTCTTGTTAGAGAAGCCCTACGTGGTGCAAGCTCCACAGCAAAGCCTCTGATCGAGTCTTGGCACGGGGACAGATCTCTGGAGAGTTTGCTCGAATGCAATTTGGCACACCCTTTGTGAAGGATATGGTTCAGTCGAACCAGGGTTTATGGGGGGAGGATTTTTCTCTCTAAATCACTCTAATGAGGGAACTGTGATTAAGCCTAAAAAATCCCCTAACACCTCTTATTTATAGGAGGAGTAAAGTGGACAAAATGTCCACTTTACCCCACCTAGGGTTTTCGGCCGGCCTATGTATTTGGGGAGGCCCAATCTTGGGCCTCCAATGTCAATTGGGATTTGGGTCTAGCCAAATTACCCTAATGTGACATTTACCCAAGTTCATTAGGTAAACTATACATATTATGGGCTACCAATTACGGCATCCATTACCATATGCTTAAAAGGCTACAGTAGAAAATATTGCCAACGACATTATGCCATGGTTACTATATATCGATGGATCGTCATCCACTTTGGGATGTGGGGTAGGATTAGTACTAACGCCGCCTGAAGGAGAGGCACTTTGATATTTGTTGGCTTTAATATTTCGAGCTACCAATAATGAAGCTGAATACGACGCTTTGTTAACAGGTCTTCGAATAGCCAAAGGTATGGGAATTACCAACCTAAAGGTACGGTGCGACTCTGAATTAATTGTTAATCAGACGAATGGGACCTATGTCGCCAGAGGAGAAAATATTATGAAATATGCAGAGGAAGTACGGAGACTCGTGCGAGACATGCCTCATTTCCAAATAGAGGCCATCCCTCGAGAAAATAATCAAGAGGCCGATGCCCTTAGCAAATTCGCCTTGGGAAATACTCCCCCGACGATAGTGTATTTCATAGAGAATTCTCTCTACTCAGTCGTGGAAGCAGGAGCTGAAGTTCTTAATGTTCAAGCCCCCAACTCATGGATTACTCCCATTCAGAATTATCTGGAAAAGGGAACTCTCCCAGAATATCTGTTGGAGGCGACTAAAATTTAAAGATTGACGGGGCGATTCGTAATCTTAGATGGACATCTCTATAAAAGAGGATATTCCACTCCTTACCTCTGATGCGTAGCTGCCCCCCAAACTAAGAGAATAATGGAAGACCTACATAGAGGCGATGTTGGATGTCATGAAGGAGCAAAAACCTTGGTATTAAAAGCTCTGCGACAAGGGTTCTACTG
The DNA here is from genome assembly GCA_036873135.1 of Clarkia xantiana subsp. parviflora. Taxonomy (NCBI): domain Eukaryota; kingdom Viridiplantae; phylum Streptophyta; class Magnoliopsida; order Myrtales; family Onagraceae; genus Clarkia; species Clarkia xantiana. Next base: position 6,861,132 of record JAPTYO010000012.1, on the reverse strand, counting down.
GCCGACTATGCACAAAGAGGCGACAGTACTCGTGCAAACTTGTCATGCCTGCCAAGTTTACGCTCCCAGAATCACTAAGCCACCAGCAGACCTTACTCCTATGATGAGTGCCTGGCCTTTCGCACAATGGGGGATCGATCTCATTGGGCCCTTGCCCAAATCCACAGGTCAACGAACACATGTTGTAGTCGCTATCGACTATTTCTCTAAGTGGATAGAAGCAAAAGCTCTGGCATCAACGACCACTTTCCAAATGATTAATTTCATACGAGAACAAATCATAGGTCGATACGGGGTGCCAAAGATCCTCATCGGTGACAACGGCCCTCAGTTTGCCTGCGACGAACTCGCCGACTTTTGTGAAGAAATTTTAATCAACCATCGATTTGGTTCTATTCATCATGCCCAAACAAATGGACAAGTCGAGGCAGCCAACAAAACAATTCTCAACGGATTGAAGAAGAGGCTGGCTTCTCTAAAGGGAAATTGGGTCGAAGAGTTGGATCAGGTACTTTGGGCACTCAGAACCACACCCAAGAGAGCCACTGGTGAGACTCCTTTCAGCATGGTTTATGGATCAGAAGATGTTTCACCCATTGAGGTATCTAATATTTCCCAAAGAGTCGTCACATATCAAGTCGACCAGAATGACGATAAAAGGAAGATCGACTTGGATCTGGCCGACGAAAGAAGATGGGCCTCTGAAGAAATTCAAGGAAGAATGAAGCTCGCCACTGCTAGATATTTTAATCGAAAAGTAGGGCGGCGCCAATTCTTCCTAGGGGAAAAAGTCCTACGAAGAAATGAATTCTTAACAGCTGATCAGAGAGGAAAGATAGTGCCAAAATGGGAAAGTCCTTATGTCTTCATCGGCATACCATGTCCCAATGCTTACTAACTAGAAGATCCGCAGGGGCAACACCTCAAAGGGACTTTTAATGCAGAGCACTTGAAGAAGTTCTATGTTTAGAAGAAAATCATTTTCGTGTATATCAATTACAATAAAGTAATGAATAAAGATATGATTCATTTTTTCTTGATGTACTCAAACAGGACTCTCCGACTTCCGAAAGTCGCCATCTACAAAGGAGCTGTCATAACTGACTCATCGACTTCCTACAGTCGACGGTGATCAAGAGATCAGTCATAACACTGACTCCTCCGACTTCCGAAAGTCGCCATCTACAAAGGAGATCAGTCATAACACTGACTCCTCGACTTCATATAGTCGGCGACAATCTAGGAGATCAGTGATAATACTAACTCCTTGAACTCTCTACAAAGGAACAGTCATAACTGACTCATTGACTTCCTACAGTCGGCGGTGATCAAGAGATCAGTCATAACACTGACTCCCTCGACTTCCGAAAGTCGCCATCTACAAAGGAGACAAGTCATAACACTGACTCCTCGACTTCATATAGTTGGCGACAATCCAGGAGATCAGTCATAATATTGACTCCTTCAACTCTCTACAAAGGAGCACTCATAACTGACTCCTCGACTTCCTACAGTCGGCGGTGATCAAGAGATCAGTCATAACACTGACTCCCCCGACTTCCGAAAGTCGCCATTTAAAAAGGAGATCAGTCATAACACTGACTCCTCGACTTCATATAGTCGGCGACAATCCAGGAGATCATTCATAATACTGACTCCTTCAACTCTCTACAAAGGAGCAGTCATAACTGACTCCTCGACTTCCTACAGTCGGCGGTGATCAAGAGATCATTCATAACACTGACTTCCCCGACATTCGAAAGTCGCCTCTATAAAGGAGCAGTTACGACTGACTCCTCGACTCCATTAACGTCAATGACAACGAAAAGCATACGTTCAAAAGGATAAAAAGGGCAACGTCCTTCTCTCATCATAAAAGGTACTCGACATAACTCCTTCCCCTTTATTTTGAAGACTAATGACTTATGTCCCGGGGCAAGTGTTGGATATGATTCGAGGAGATCTGACATGGGTCGAGGATATAAAAGTCGAGACTCTAAGAAAAAGAAGTCGACGACCATTCACCTTCAACTTGAGGAGATAAGGATAAATGGTCGACGACTATACAAGGGAAGGTCGACTCCGAAAGCGACTATCGAAGATAGGAAAGAGGATAAGGTCATTCATAACTCTCCCTCTTAAGGTAAGAGTCGAGTCGACTACCAAGTGCAATAAAGAAACCATCCCTCTTAAGAAAATGACAGGTGGAGACCTGCTCGTCGCCTTTAGAAAACCTCCATCCTAAGGAAAGGATAGCTGGCGACCTGCTCGCCGCCTTTAGGTCCGAAGAAACCTTCTTCTCAAGGTAACACTTAGGTGGCAACCTGCTTATTCCACTGTAAGAAATGGTGAGGTGGCGACCTGCTTGTCACCTATTGACTCTTCAGCGTCCCTTTCAACCAGTCAGAGAAAGGCAACCACCGCCATTGAACAGCCAATCAAGGCACATCAAGCCGTCATTTAAAGTCGGTAATCTCTCCCTATAAATAGGGGAACACCATAAACGTTTGCTTGATCTTGATTCTCATACTTGATAATACTTTTTCTAAATCCATTACTGATTTAAGCTTCGGAGTGGAATCAGGAGTCATCCCCACCCCTTTTCAGGTCCTCGCCTCACATAAAGCTCCCAAAGGAGACTAAGTTCCCTAGAGATCAGGAAAGATACCTACGAGAGTTAGCTCCCGGCAAGACCTCGAAGTCTACTACTAGAAGTTCAACGCCACGTCATTTTGATCCCAACAATTATTATTATTATTATTATTATTACTGAAATCATCATTATTATTTATTATACAAATAATGAACAGAACAGTAAATAGTATAGCAAATTATTATTATTACTCATGTAAAAGTAGAATTTTTATAACTTTGAGAAGTTTGGTTCATCGGGGAATAAGGAATTGGGAATTAGTGTTCCCTATTATGTTGTTTGGTTGATTAAATATTGTAGAATTAGGACTCCTAATTGCTAATTTTAAAGGAATAATCATTCCTAACCTAACCCCTAGAATTAGTCATTCCAACTTCCCTAAAATAAAATATAAAAATAAAACATCCAATTTTATCCCTAACTAACCTAATTTAATTATAATATATGCAGTCATAATTTTCTCACGCAAAGCTATTCACCTTACGACTTCTGTCTGTCAACGACTGCCTGCTGCGGTGTGACCCAACTTCTGCTTCCAGCTGCCGACTACTCTTGTTCCGGTGGCCTGCTGTTGCGTGCCTTGCTGCTTGCTTCTTCGCTGCTTGCCTTGCTGCTTGCTTCTTCGTTATTGCTTGTCCTTTCTGCTGGTATGTGATGTCCTTTTCTTTTATTATTTTAATCTACTATCTAGTGCCTTTTTATTATTTTAATCTACTATAATAATAACTTTATATATATGTATACTTTAGTTGAATATCAATTGTATTGTATCTGATTCAAACATAGTTGCTGTTTTTTTTTTTTTTTTTTTGCTACGAGACATGGTAAAAGTTGGAGTTTGTCTTATAATATGTTGATAATTGGTAAATTTGGATTAAGATTTCTGTTAAGTTATAAAGATTCCATTGATACAGAACCAATTCTAATAGATATGTTGTAGTTTGTGTATTATATATATATATATATATTATAATTTATTATATCATATAGGTAAATCTGATTAAAAGTGATCAATTTTAATTTAATTAAGAATTATAATTTAACATGTTATTTTTAATATACAATTCACTATTATATTAGTTATAGTGAATTTTACAATGTCTAAAAAAAGTAAATTTTTTTTAAATAACAGCTTTTGTAAAACTTTGTCGTTTTTGAAGAAAAAAAATCAATCTTCATTTAATAATACATGATTAGTCTTTTTCATGTTTAATAATATTAATTTAATTAATAAAATAGAAAAAGAATATATACGTCAATTATGACTTATTCCATTCCTTTACTACAACATTTTATCAACCAAACATTGAATTAGGAATCCTCATTTCATATTCCTCATATCAACTAAACAACATCATAATAATATTACATATTCCATATTCCTTATTCCTTATTCATATTCCTTATTCCTCATTCTTTATTCCTATTTCGTGAACCAAACATGTTGTAAGAAACGGTTAATTAACTGAGGTGTGAGGAGGGCAATTATAATCAACTTTCCTCGTTATGCAATTTTAAAGTAAGTGTAATTATTTTTTTAATCTTTTTTTAACTCCATAAGGTTTCTAATTTATTTTTAATTACTACCTTTAATCTAATTTTTATCTCTGCTGAAAAAAAAAATATAACTCGTTTTGGGCATAATTACTTCTCTATGATGTACTCTTTCTACGTACGTCGATCTCATGCACATGAGATGTTATTTCTTACTTTCGTACCAACGCGTTCTATATATTCTAATTAATTATATGTTTTATATGAATTTTATGATTACAATCATAAATAGTTTCTAAAAATTCTAGGAAAAAAAAAGTTCCTACAACCTTGAAATATGAATTCCTACAAAGATAATATATATACAGAATAAGCTACACCAGGCTGTGAAGCAATTGACATGCTCAATTTTTTGTGATGTTCTTTTTTACTATTGTAAATTATGTAATTTTTTTTTTCAATTTATTCCTTTAAGTTTTACATCTTCTCCTTAAAAATTTATACTTAAATTATTTTCTCGTAATTCAATCCTTACAATTTAAGAAAAAATCTGACTTCATGTATCTAATTAAGCAGAGCTATAATATTACACAAAAAAAAAAACAGAGCTACAAGTTACGAAATCTCTAATTTTTTTTTTTTTTCATCTCTTGAAAATTATCGATCATAGTTCTTGAAATTTGAGATTCCTATAAAAAAACGTAAAGAAAAAACAAGATTCCAGGAAAAGAAAAAGGATTCCCATGCAATGCAATGAATTATGTTGCTCTGTTTTTCTGTGTCGTGAGCAGAGGTGCTCTGTTTCTTGAAGCAAGCTCTGTCTCTGTAAACCGACACACAGATAAATGTATCATGTTATGTACCTTCCTCTTCTTTCTTTCTTTCTTTCTTTCTTTCTTTCTTTTCACAGATCAAACAAACAACTTCTTTAACTGATACGAGTTTTTATTTTTCCTAATTATCAGTCAAAGATTCCATATTTCCAGCTCTTCATCAACTAATATTGTTATTGTTTTTTTGCTAGTTTGTTTTGAAACTTTCCATTTACAATAACGTAATCTACAATGGAGGGAACAATCAATAATCTGTGGCGTAAATTGAGAGTTTTAAAGAATACATAATATTCGTCCTCTGAAAAGGTCTTATAGTGATCTTAACTAAACAATATATTGTTTTTTTTTTTGCTAAAGTTTTCAATTTACGTGATCTGCACCCTGGAGTGTAAAATGATGTTATATTATGTTTGGAAAGGTAAAAGAACAACGAAAATTTCATTATTACTGCAAAGCAAAAAGAGATGAACATAAAGTTTTAAATTTATGGTGCTATATATATATATTTTTTTTTAAATGTATTCTTCAAAATGGGAGATAGAGATGAAGATGGGAAGAGTAGTAGTAGGAGGGGGTGTGATTGTGCGGACAAAGCTGGCGAGAGACGCATGAGACACGTACCATTTCCCATGATCCCATCAAACCACCCCACCCCCTATTTTATTCATATATATATATATATATATATATAATTTAAAAGTAGTCACCCCAAATTGTAACTTTAAAATGTATATTAATTCTAAAAAAAATCGAAGTTACTTTTTATTTTGGTACACTTAGTTATGTTTTTTAAACAACTCAAATTTTTTTTTTTTTGCGAAACATCAAAATTCCTTCTTTTTGTTTAAATAATTATTCACCATAATATTAATTGGTAGGGTTTTTTTGGCTATCAACAATTTTAGTGTTTTAATTTAAAATAGGAACTTTCCTTTTTTACCTACCTAATTATGATGGGGAATCCCTTGAAAGATTTATAAGTTGTTTTTTTTTTAAATAAATGAAATATTACATTAAGGGTTAATAACTAAAAAACTGTCCAAGGTTTACCCTATGTTAAAATTAGGTGTCTGAAGTTTGAAATGTTAAAATGGACTGTCCCAAGTTTCATTTTTGTTGAAATTTGTTGTCTTTGTGCGTCTTTTCATCTTCATTCCATCATTTTCATCAACCCACCAACTCACTCATAATCCATCACTCTTTAATTTTTACAAAATCGTCAAATTTCACCTAAAAATTGAACATTAAATTTTTTTTTTCTAGAAGAGTGGTGTAGAGCCATTTTCAAAGGACAATAGAGCGAGATTTACTTGCCCGGATGTAACCAACTTTTTAGGTGACGGTCCCGGCAAGATGAAGAGAAGGGAGTGTGTATGAGAGCTCGAATTTGACAGACGGTTTCGTCGGAATTGACTTCTCTAAAGTAATCACACCGAGACACCAAATTTCAACAAAAATGAAACTTGGGACAGTCCATTTTAACATTTTAAACTTCAGACACCTAATTTTAACATAGGGTAAACCTTGGACAGTTTTTTAGTTATTAACCCTTACATTTTAGGTGTCTCAACTATTAAAAGTGTGATTATTTATTAACGTATTGCTCGATTCACCCAGTTCGGAGCTTGTTTTAAACTGGACTCATACCAGGCTTGTTCACCAAGCCTGTAAGACCATATCTAACACGACGAGTTCAATTTATGACGAGCTCTCTAGCTCAGTCAATTGAACCATAAATGATGTAGAGTTTTTATCACTTAAAGGGGGCTATGAGAGTCAATCTAACCTAAGCTTGTGCTAGACAGGGACTCCAATATTAGGTGATTAGGTCTATAACGGGCTACACTAATACGAACTCTCTAACTAAGTAAATAGAATCACACCTATTGAATAATCACACTTATTTAAAGTCACACTTATTAAAGTTCTATTTTTTTTATAAACCTTTTTTTTAATATAATAAAGGATAATTAATTAAGATAATAAAAATAGAATTTAGTCGAAAATAAAAGAGTTACGGGATGTGTTGGAGTAGTCGGGTCGGGTCGAGACAAGCAAACCAAACCCGGAAGACCTATTCCTTGAGGGGGAAGAGGCAAAACAAAAGCGGAGACAAAGTGAAAAATAGCAAAAAAGGAATTGAAAATAAATAATAATATATAAAAAGAATAATAAATGAATGAATTGAGGAGAAGGCGTCTCTCTCTCTCTCTCCACCACCACCACCTCTCTCTCTCTCTCTCTTGGACTGATTCCTTTGAATGGCATCTCCCTTCCTTCCTCTCCCCATCACTCTGCCCAAACATCACCATTACATTGCCACCACCCTCTGCATTTCATTACATTTACAACAAACTAAGCATCATAGCCATAGCCAACGTAGGGCACAACAAAGTAGGTGAAACACAGATAAACACAACTGCTCTCCTGTTTTGAACCCAACCCAACCAGAGGTTTTCTTGTGGGTTGGTTGAAGAATCCACCGTGTCGGAATTCGGAACGGAACCCTATCTTCATCTTCTTCATGCTTCTTCTGTGATACCTTTTATTGCATTTTTTTAGCTACCTCTCTCCACCTTCATACAAATAACACTCCTTACCATATCTCCTCCATCTTCACCTTTAATGGCCGTTCAAGCTCAGTACCCCTCCAATCTCCTCTTCCTCGACAGGTACCCACAATCCCATACACAAAAACAACATTGTTGAACAACATGATGTTCTAATTTTTGAAATTTGGTTTTGGATTAGGAACGTGCAAGAAGGTTTGGAAATGGATTGTTCTCAACCCGGAGGATTTCTTGATCAATCACAGATGCTGTTCTCAAATGGTGGTACGTAACTGGGTTTCTTCAAAGTTTTTGAATTTTGTCCATTTTCCGGGAATTCTTGTGGGGCTGAATCGGTTTCATGATTGAACAGTGAGCAGAAAGAGAGGGAGAGAAGCTTCAACGGCAAATACCATGTCTGCCTCTGCAAATCATTCATTTCCGTTTCACCAGCCTCTTCAACTGATAGACCTGTCTCAGCTTCATCATAACCACCACTCCAACCCTAACGGCGTCGTTTCGACTGGTCTGAGGTTGTCGTTCAACGATCAACAGCACCCCAACCTTGTCTGTCAGTCTTCTGCAAATGATTTCGCTGCTCATATTAACAACCACGAAGCAGAGATTGACCAATTGCTTCTTTCCCAGGTACGGATTGTTTCTTTTTTCTTCTGATGATGGCGGATTCTGTTGGGTCGTGATGTTTAAGGATGATGGTTGATTTCTCAGGGAGAACAGCTCCGGCAGACGTTGGCGGAGAAGAGGAAGAGGCACTACAGAGCGCTGATCGTAGCGGCGGAGGAGGCGGTGGCGCGGAGGCTGAGAGAGAAAGAGTCCGAGATGGAGAAGATGGCGCGAAGGAACGCCGACTTAGAGGCGCGCGCAGCGCAACTAAGCATGGAAGCGCAAGTCTGGCAGGCCAGGGCGAGGGCACAAGAGGCGACGGCGGCGGCGCTACAAGCGCAGCTTCAGCAGGCCGTCATCTCCGGCGGGTGGCAGGAACAGAGAACGGTGGAAGAAGGGGAAGCGCAGGCGGAGGACGCCGAGTCGGCGTACATTGACCCGGACAGGGTGGAGGTTGTCGGACCGAGCTGTAGGGCTTGCCGGAGGCGGGTGGCGACGATGGTGCTGCTGCCGTGCCGCCATCTCTCCGTTTGTACGGAATGCGATGGAGCGGCTTCGGTGCTGACATGTCCAGTTTGTTTCTGTTCGAGAAGCTCCAGCGTGGAAGTTTATCTCTAGAAAATCCCAAAAAGAAGCCCAAACAAACTAGCATTATTAATTAATGAAATTATTATTACTAAGTGTAAAAAAAGGAAAGGAGCATAAATTAATCTGGCAAACAATAAGAAAATATTTCTTTGCTAAAAAACTCGTGCCTTCTTTGGAAGTTCCTTTTTGGAGTGGTAGTAGTAGGTTCTGTACATGGATGGCAACAATTAGGTTAGTGGTGTTTTATTTTGTTTGATTCCTCCTATTTTAGGAACTTATTTATTATAAATAAAATATTAAATTCTTTTATTCTATTCTAGTAAATAATAATTCTAGTGACTTGTACCTAATGTCTACTATGGGAGAAGATGTGAGATATCACTTTTTGTAGATGCAAATCTTTTGCTTTGCTGCATGAATCTGTGGAAAGGGATGGATGGATGGATATGCCGGTTCGTTTGAACCGTCCAGATAGAGAGAGTCAGGTTGGTTTAAGGTGCTATTTTTTCTTCACACGAATGTTCCAGTGTTTGTTTGGCTCTTGGAATAATCTATGATCGCATTACATTTTTTTTTCATTCCCATCAAATTTGGGACCTCTAATTAAAAAACATCAAGTGTATAATAGTTTAAACCACTACTTCATGAACTTAAGTTGGCCATTAACTAAATGGTTTGGTTAACCATGTAAAATGTTGTAACGATTCAGTGTTTCATCTCTAAATCGGAGGTCGGTTTTAATTCATGTTGGTGACTCTGAGAAGGTAAATATATTCATAATCAGTATTTTATTTCTTATAAGCTAATTCGATAAGAGTGGAAATTAGTCTATCAGTAAAGTAAATATGCATGCAAAAAAAAAAAAACTGATGGGTTGGTTTGTGTCCTAACTAGTCTTCGTTTGTTTGGACCATACTCACTAGTCCTTTCAGCAGTCGAATTCTTATTGTACTACCCAGGCCCACCGCTTAAAGGACTAGTTTTCTCAAATAAAATTTGATACTGAAATAGTGGGCTTTTAGGCCGATGAAATAATGGGCTTGAATTAAGCCGAAAAAATAATGGGCTTGAAAGTGAAAAATATATACTCCACAAAATTGGACTACTGCTTCTTGGAAATATTTAATGGGGCCTCAACTGACAACCCCGTCCCAACTTTAAGAAACTCTATTATTTATTTTGTCCCTATAACTTTTAAATAAAAACAAAAAAAAATCAAATCTGACCCTCTGAATTTTGATATTAATTTAATTAATATTTAATTGATCCCTTCTATTAATTCATAATATGAAAAAGCATTGCATTATTGATATTTTACTTCCAGGTTCATCTACCCTATTAGGGTTAAAGGGTCTTTCGGTGCCATATGTTTGACAAATGTAGGTTTTTTCTACCATATGTTTATTTTGTAGGCTTTTGGTGCCTTCTGTTTGCATTTTGTAGATATTTTGTGCATTTATTAGTCAACGGTTAAGTTTGACTGTTAAATAGTTTATTTTGTTCAATTTAATCCTTAAATTTATATTTCAATTTAATATCTATTGTTTTCTCCGGTCACCACCCAAGTCAGTCGGCCACCATATATGGCCCGCGACCACCACCTAAGGCTGGCGACGACCACCCAAGATCGCCAACCACCACAAATCGGAGTCGGCAACCACGAATAGGAGTCGGCCACCACGAATAAGGTCGGCCACCACCAAATCAGGGCCGGCCACCACCAAATCGCGGCCGGCCAGCCCCAATCAGGCCGGCATCCACCATTTGGGGCCGGCCACAACCAATTGGGGTGGCTGCCGGCCCCGATTTGGTGGTGGCCACCACCAACTGGGGTGGTGGTCGTCACCGATTGTTGTGGTCGGCCCTAATTTGGGTGGTGGCCACCACCAAATCGGGGCTGGCAGTCACCATTTGGGGCCAGCCACCATCAATTGGTGCGACCACCATCAATTAGTGAGTGGCCGGCCCGATTGGTGGTGGCCTCCACCCAAATCGGGGCAGCAGCTCCAATCGGGGCCGACAGCCACCATTTGGGGCCGGCCACCATCAATTGGTGCTGGCCCCAAATGGTGGCTGCCAGCCCGATTGGGGCTGGCCGGCCGCGATTTGGTGGTGGTCGTCCTCGATTTGGTGGTGGTCGGCCCCTATTCGTGGTTGCCGACTCTGATTCGTGGTTGCCGACTCCGATTCGTGGTGGTTGGTGGCCTGGGGTGGTGGTCGTCGACCTTGGGTGGTGGCCGACGAACTTGGGTGGTGACCGTAGAAAATAATAGGGATTAAATTGTAAAATTCAAAACTTAGAAATATAAATTCGAGGACTAAATTGAACAAAATAAAACTATTTAACAGTCAAATTTAACCGTTGACTAACAGATGCACAAAAAATCTACAAAATGCAAATATATGGCACCAAAAGCCTACAAAATAAAACATATGGCACAAAAAACCTTCATTGGCAAACATATGGCACTAAAAGTCCCTTTAACCCACCCTATTATCAACTCAATTAACGTTATAACTTACTTTGTTTCTTTCCGGGTTATTCCCTATCTTATTACCAGCTGAATTAACGCTAAAACATTGCTTCAGTTTAGGGACGAAGTGATAAATTCTATTTAGTAGACCTGAAAGATTAAAAAAAAAATTGAAGTGTAAGATTTTAAAAACTAAATTGATAATTATTACACAATTTATAATAAATATTAGGGTTAAATGTACTTTTCACACCACATGTTTGACTAAATATGACTTTTAGTAATGGATGTATAGTTTTATATACTTTTGGTACCAAACGTTTGAAAAATGTGGTTTTTTGTACATCCTTTAGTTGACCGTTAGTTTTGGCCGTTAAATGACATGTGCAAGTTACGTGATCGACCCTAAACTTTTAATTTTGTTCAATTTAGTCCCTCAAATATATTTTTAACTTTTATTTTATTTAATTTAGTCTTAAAAAAATTCAAAACCGAACTCAATTGAACTAATCGAACCCAATTGACCTAGCCGGACCCTAGTCTAGGGCTAGGTCCGACCTAAGTCGGGGTCGCCGGACCTAACCGACCCTGACCCAGGGTCGATCTATCCCTAGACTAGATTCGGCTAGGTCAATTGGGACCTAACCCCAATTGGATCAATTTCATGTGGTACTTTAACTAAAAATTACACACCATAGAAGTTGAGGGGCTGCCCCCTCGCTCCATTGTAGCTTCATATCTGGATGTGATCAATCAGGCTCTCTTTCCTTTTCTTGTATATATATATATTAGGTTTTATACCTGCGCAAGCGCGGGATTTGTTGTAAAAATTAATAAATTGTTCAGAAAATGACACTTATATGGAATAAAAATTACACCTTATTAGTGTAAAATATTTTTATTTATACTCGATTGAAAAATATATTGACAAAAATTATAGTAATTAATTTTTTTTTTTTTTTTTTGACAAAGTAAGACATTTGATTATTAAATTCTTAATACAAAAATTTGTACCTTTTTTATTAAAGAAATAAAATAGAAAAATAATCGTTTGATCCGAACTGATGTGTAGAATTACATCACATAGTAACTTAAAACATATTTATACATAAATAAAATAATATTTGATAGAATGTTAGTGATCAATCTCAAGTATTGTTTAAAATAAAATGAATAATAAGAAAAAACTATATACACTATGTCAAATGTCAAATATACATAAATCAATTACAGTTCCTATTTATAAATATATTAGGTGTTGACCTCGCGTTACGCGCGAGGCGACTTACCAAATCGTTAATATGGATGAAAAATATTGAAATTAAAAATTATTTATCGACTTGCTTTTAAATAAAAGGAAACTGATAGCTGCCAATTTCAGAATTTGTATCATAACTTTTAGATAAAATGGATGTCACTCCAAGATTCTCGGGGTGTTAAATGAAAATAAAAACTTTTTCTAACTCTTTTAAAATCATAGCTTTATTAAAAAACAACACAATTCTTCAGAAGAATTAAAAAACTACTCTCAATAAGAAGATTATAATAATGTAATTACATTTTTAGTTGTAAATAAAGGTCGGCAATGTGTCGTTAGGTGCTTGACTCCCTAAAAAAAAAATTAATACCTTGAATGAACTACCAATTATAGATTTACATACAATAGCAAAAATATAAAAAGCCAATGATATGCAACCTTAAGTAAAGAAGGGTCGTAATCTTTTAACAATGAAAGTTTTTGAACACACTAATCATTATCCATACTTGCCAACAACATACACCTCCTTTAGCTTGATGGAGAATTGGAGATGATGCCACTTAATCGCTAATGCTTCTAATTCAGAATAGTTAAGTATTAACATCCATTATTGATTATGCCAATGCAGTAGGAATATGGTATAGTATAATAGAAAATATATTGTCTTTAAAACACATATAAGTAAGATCAATCCATCATGCATGTCGTTAATATAAACCACGTATAGGAAGGTATCCGACATGATTAGTATCATAATACACAAAAAGATCTTGATCTAAACCCAACACCACTGACTGCAAAATTTTAGCCGGCACTTTCGCAGAAGTTACAAATTCAACATCTAATATGGTGGCTATGCTATGGTGCAGCAAGATGGTTGGTTGGGTCAAGAATCATCTACATAGTCATACATGTTACAAATGCCAGCTTCTAAGAGATCTTCAATACCATCTCTGACATGGAAATCCCCAATGTCTACACTAGATTGCTCCATGCTATCAAGAATTAAGTGAATGTCAATCAAATGAAAATCTGTATTGCTAGTAAATCTTTGATAGAGAGATACTCATAATCCATGGATTGCAAAGCTAAATAAGCAGCTTATATTTGTCTCTACTCTTTATAGATTAAATTAAAGCTATTGATCATTGAAAACCCTAATTAAAGCATGAAGGGCATCTTCGAGGACAGAAATTGGTCAGGGCTATGAATTATTCAAATGCAGACAAAACTCACCAACAATACCATCAAAGTACATGGAATCTAGTCGTAACCGTGCTCTGAAGGCCAACCTAACTGCATCGCCTTCTCCAACCGGTCGTCTGTGTTTCGTCCGAACCCGTTTGATGTGACGGACTCGACGAATCTTCAATTTGATCGCTGCGTTCGGTCCTTCAACTTCACGCTCCTAACTTCAAGATTGTCGTCCGTACCTACACACATGGGCAGTAACCAGCACGAAGGGGGTGGTGCCGGTTGAGCCCTCTCCGATGCTTAAATGAGAATTCTAGAGAGAGAAATTTAGAGAGAAGTCAGAGCTTCTAAGTCAATCTCTTGTGAATGTACTGTAAAATGGGTGGCCTACATTCCCTATTTATAGGCAACCTTTGAACCGATCCCAGTTTTTGTGCAGTTCGACGCCGGTTTAAAGGAAAGTGTGAACCGTCGTCTGGTTTGATCAATGTTGGCTATTAGAAAACTCTAACTTAGTGTGAAGACACAAGTGGAATACGCGCGCTGCAGACGACGGCTCAGATCACGTCGGGTTCGGACAATCCTGGCGCGATCCGAGTTGTCTAGGGCAATCCGGACGCTTGTGTCGCGCGTCCGGACCGTTTTAAACCTCGGGAGCGTATTTTTGTCGGTTTATGTGATTTTGACGTGTTAGTGAAGTCCCGAATGTAAATACGAACCCGAATTGGGCATATATCCATCACTTGCCCCCGAGTCAAGTAATGGCTTGACCGTCACTTGACTCTATTTTAAGATAGGATACATGTCCAATTTGGGTCTGATGCTGACCTCAGGCGATGGTTTATTGTCGGTTGGGCACGCGGGCCTTGATTTCGCCTAACTTTATTTTTCTTGGCAAGTATTTGATATCTGCTGACAGGATTAGTGTAACATATATGCATATATATATATATATACGAAAAACATATGCGACGAGTTATAAATTTATGAAATCATGTTCATGGGTGTCGACATGCATAAGAATGTACTAATCATGAATTTAGTAATGGACGCACCCGACGCGCGCGTGACGAGTGCGTCAATAAGGATGTACAAGATGTGATGACGTGTTATTAATAATAAAATCATGCAATCGACTATGTGATGATGAAAACATGGATCATGGTTTAAGATAAATAAATCATGTACATATAACACATGAGTATGATTGCACATGTCGAGTCTAAAAATGACGTATGTTGTAACAAGGATGTAAAAACACTTAGTCATGCCACTAAGGACTTGTAGAAAATTGAGAGGGATCAAGGATTACCCATAGGATCAAACACTATTAGTGGAAATAGGAGAGAGATAATCCATAAACCTCCACACTTAATAGTTTTTAGGAGCACTCTCATTTCTTTGAGAAGAAGAAACTTTGGTGTGGCAAATTTGGAGCCAAATATTTGAAGACCAAGCAATTTCCGGGAAGTCGTCTAACCGTCATCAACGGCGAGATTTCCGGCAGGAGGAGGAGGCCACGACGCGGCGAAGCACGACGGCGCGTGACAACGGCGGCGGCGCGTGACGGTGGCGGGCGACTTTGGCGGCTGCGGACAGCTCTCCGGTATCATCTCGTGGTGGTGAGTCCAATTCCGGGTATGGCTAAAACATTTGCAACCTTATTTAGGCTCAATTGGATCCTGATTGTCTCTTGAAATTGATTACTCTAGTATGCCCACAAGGCGTTTGATAAAATTCCTACAAGAGGTTAGTTCCACAAATCGGCCAAAATTTTGGCTAAGTACTGAAAATTTATAAACATGAATGTATGTAGTAATATTCCCCTCATGTATGGAGTTTGTTGTCGACATGTTGCACCATGATGTAGATAGTGTTCAAACATGCTTAATGTTGATTGTCGATAGTTGATAATCGATCATTGTTATCTCCTTCATGAGGAAACACTTAGTGTTCAAACTACTTGTCATATGTCGTCTGCTATTATGGTGAAACACTTTGAAAATATTCCTTGATGGTTGACGCTTGTTATCTGTCGACTGCTGACATGGTGGAACACTTAGAAAATATTCCTTGATAGTCGATGCATGTTATCTGTCGACTGCTGACATGATAGAACACTTAGAAAATGTTTCTTGATAGTCGACGCTTGTTATCTGTCAACTGCTGTCATGATGTAACACTTATAAAATATTTCTTGATAATCGACGCTTGTTGTCTGTCGACTGCTGACATGGTGGAACACTTAGAAAATATTCCTTGATAGTCGACGCTTGTTATCTGTCGACTTCTGACATGGTGGAACACTTAGAAAATATTCCTTGATCGTCGACGCTTGTTATCTGTCGACTGCTGACATGGTGGAACACTTAGAAAATATTCCTTGATAGTCGACGCTTGTTATCTGTTGACCGCTGACATGGTGGAACACTTAGAAAATATTCCTTGAATGCCAATATACATGTTGTAGACCTGCATTAATTAGAAGATACATGCAAGTATAAACATTAATGATATAATCATATTTGCACTTGTCACCTTAAGCAAAGGCATAATATCATGTAGCCGCACGTAGATAACATAACGCACGTAGGTGTCGGGACGAGGCCCGTGTCGACATAGAGTTGCCCCCCGAGGGGGATGTTCGCTATGTGATGTATAAAGACTAACACGTCTATAGATATGTGGTTGTCTCCATGTGGAGAGTATTTGTTGCTTAATACTCGCATAGGTAGCTGTCACTTACGCGCGCGTTGATCAAGTTGTTATCTGCTTTTGCAGGTTAGGTTGTCCGGACGGTTTCTTTGAGTTCACGCTTGCAGCTGATCTGAGAAAGTTGCTATGAGTCAGGCTCCCATTCCTACCCCGTGCGTTACTTTATGTTCAGATGCCGGTGACGAGTCAGAGGCCGATTTGATAGCGTATTTGGATAGTGGGTTAGGAGCTGACACTGATCACACCTTGGAGTCTGCAGCCGAGATAGAGATGAAAGAGCTGACTCAGTACTTTTGTAACAACCGAATAAATGAAGAGCGATATATGTTGTACGCATCTTCCTCCGGACTATGTCCATACTTGGAAGTTGTGTTCCCTTACGACGTGCTTCCAGGAGTTACCCCAGGATAACCTACGGTGCCTCCTGACGACTTGTCCGCTGTTTACTTAGGGCAGATTCGGGAAGACTTGCGCTTTCCTTATTGTCCGGACATGGTTGATCTCTGCCGATTTTATCAGATCTCGCCATTGGATCTTGCGCCTCCTGGGCTCCGTGTGTGGACTTGTTTCCGAGTATTATTTCACCAGCAGTTGTGGCATTACTCTACGGTTATCTTTCGTTGTTTCGATCAACTTCTGCGTCCAGACGTAACAGGGTTGTGTGGCATGAAGATGCGTTGGCCTTGTCTACAAGAGAAGGGGTTCGCCACACTTGGGCTTGGAGACGTAGAGTGAGATAGTGATGTCCGGCTTGCTGGGAAGGCTGACTGTTCCGGCTCTCATTGGCCACATCAGTACTTCTTCGTGTGTGATGTTGGCACTCTTTGGGGTACAACACATGTTATGGAGGCTGATCTTGCCCCCACCTTCTCTGAGATCTCTTCTGCAGACAAGAAGGTTTTGAAGCACATATATCAGTGTCAGCAGGCGCGCACTTATCAATGTTTGTTGCGTGCATCAGATCATGAGTTGATTGATGCTGGGATTCATGTGCTTTCTTCTGAGGATTCGGTATGCTGAAAGCCTTTATAACTTCCTATTATGTTTTTATGTAGGTTGGTTTGATGGAAAGAGCTCGTCATTGCAGACGGATCCTACTCGTGTTATCTCTTCTTCCAAGAATGTCGTGTCGTCTCCTGCTCCTCCTCCTCCTCCTCCTAAGGCTTCCAGTCATGGCCGCGGTAAGGGATTGATGGGTAAGATGACGTGCTGAATAATAATGATAAACTCATAAGTTCTTCAAGGACTCCTCGAGAGTAATTCAATTTACCTTTTTGAATTACAGAACTGAGAAGGAGAACAAACACAAACCTGAGGAACTTGCCCCCGAGTCATAAAGATTGAAAGACTTTATCTTTATTTGCTTTGTGAAATCCTCTTCATAATTTTCAGTTTAAACGTACTTTATAATAAGAATGTCCCTTGAAACATAGGATACGTTATATTTAGAGCACCGACAAATGCTCAAATAAAGTATTGATTATCATTCCTCGAGTTATTCGATCCTTTTAATTATCTGTTTAACGCATTGCTTACATATTAATTATAAATCTTATATTATTATTATCACTCCATTGAATGAAATAAACTGTAATGGTAATCATGTTTGAAACAGTTAAAACCGATTAAATTGAATTAAATTCAGAAATGAAACGATTTAACCAAGGGTTTAACCCCAAAGGAGATTGCGCAACGCGCAAGTGGACCTCGATAGACGGAACACATCGTTTCATTATATGAATTTAATATTGAAGTGTTTATATGATGACGTGCTGAATTTTCGTTTGCACTCCTTCGGAAATATGACTTACTGATAACATTTACATCGGTATGAAGTAAGCTACGTAAGCTACAACGACCTTGTAAAAGTATCAACTGACACATAAGGTGAACACCTAAGATGCTCAGTTCGGAGATGGATGAAATCTCTGAGATAAGTCGGCAAACGAAGAAGGATTAAGTCAGTTAAACGATTTTCCTTCCAAACGCCCTGAACGATATGTCAGGCTAAGCATTCAAATCAAATGACACACTTCAAGAGACACAATTTATATATACACATAATGTTTGAGTCGTTCTATAAGACATTCCATATGGAATGATGACAGATGATTCACATAAATGTAAAATTGTGTTCCATTAAGATCGGTAAGGTAGGTAACCATCATAGCTGAAAGGTGACAATGAGTTAAATCATATCACCATGCGACGTTAATTTGCGCAATAAACACGTATTTAGAACAATGGTACACCAGTTACTCCTAGAAAATACCTGTTTCCAGTTTGGATTAAATGGTACCGTGGTCGAACATGAGACATTACATCACTAAGAGGGCGAATTTTACAAATGCATTAACAGTTTCAATCAACATAGTCATGATCAAAACATAGCAGAATAACGATGACAATCAGGTCCCACTTAATTCGAGTGGGAGAGATTTGAACCAGCAACTCAAGTGAATGACATGGTAAATGAGAATGGGGACATTTTCATAGTAAATACAGTGGGAGGAATAAACCCTACCACAAGTAATCACTGTTGCTGTTGGGACGAATCAAGTCGATCCTGATGGTCATAATTGCTGAACCTAGAGTGACACAACTACCTATATTACCCATTCTTCCCAGTGGGAGTGATCCAACCATACTTGGTTCCAGATCCTAGTGATCAAGGAATGCATCTCGGAAGTAAAAACCCTGAGACCAAGAGGTTGTAATAGGAAAGTTATAGGTCAAGGTTCTAGCACTGCTGTTGTTCCCAACAGAAACGATGCTCCGATAAGAAGCATTGTTCCAAGTGGGAGGATTATTCCCAATAGAAATGATTCTACGATAAGAAGCGTTATTCCGAGTGGGAGAAAAGATCAGACTAATAAGTGGGACTCATAATGCCTAGACGAGAGTCAAAGGCAAGTATCCCATTGAGCAAGGTGAAAACCCCGCTCAAACTGTTGGAAAGCACTGGAAAGACCTCAAGTGCAGAAATGGAAATAAATAAGGGTTAAAGGTCCTTTTGGTACCACATGTTTGCAAAAATTACACTGTTCATACCACTAGTATTTTTTCGTACCGAATTGGTACCATATGTTTCCAAACCTTACTATTTTGGTACCTCCGTTAGGGTTCTGTCAAAAACAGCCGTTAAATGGCATGTGCCATGCACGTGACCAGCCCAAAACTTTCAATTTTATTACAATTTAGTCCATCTAATACATCCCTAACTTTTATTTTGTTCAATTTAGTCCTAAAACTTCAAAATCAAATCATTTCCCCAATTGACCTAGCCGGACCTAGCCATGGGCTAGGTCCGACCTTGGGTCGGGGTCGCCGGACCCAGGCGACCCCGACCCAGGGTCGGACCTAGCCCTAGACTAGGTCCGGCTAGGTCAATTGGGACCTAGCCCCAAATTGGGTATAGGTCCCAATTGACCTAGCCGGACCTAGCCCTAGACTAAGTCCGGCTAGGTCAATTTGGGAAAATGATTTGGTTTTGAAGTTTTAGGACTAAATTGAATAAAATAAAAGTTAGGGATGTATTAGATGGACTAAATTGTAACAAAATTGAAAGTTTTGGGCTGGTCACGTGCATGGCACATGCCATTTAACGACTGTTTTTGACAGAACCCTAACGGAGGTACCAAAACAGTAAGGTTTGGAAACATATGGTACCAATTCGGTACGAAAAAATACTAGTGGTATGAACAGTGTAATTTTTGCAAACATGTGGTACCAAAAGGACCTTTAACCCGATAAATAATAAAAAAGAGAGATCACCTAAATGAAAGCCATTACAGTCTATAGTTGATTTACTTGTTAACCACAGGGGCATAAGGATAAGGTGAGCCCTGAAAGAAGGCTCACCACTGATGGAACAAGTCGGAGAACCCGACTCATTGCAAAAGGTATTAACCTATGCTTCACGGAGAGGACTTTGATAAGAGAAACTCAATGACTGTGCGTAAAACCACGGTTAGGGCCATTCATGGTCCTGGTCGCAAGTCTCGATCACGAGCTGCACCGAAGGAATGTTAAGACCGCATTCCTCCACGGAAAACTGGAGGAAGAGATCTACATGGAACAACCGGAGGGTTTAATTACTCCTGGTAACGAACGTAAAGTTTGTAAACTCCAAAAAGGCCATCTACGGTCTTATACAGTCGTCACGGCAAT
Organism: Clarkia xantiana subsp. parviflora; assembly: GCA_036873135.1. NCBI lineage: Eukaryota > Viridiplantae > Streptophyta > Magnoliopsida > Myrtales > Onagraceae > Clarkia > Clarkia xantiana. The sequence continues at coordinate 6,840,580 of JAPTYO010000012.1, read as the reverse complement.
AATACCGCAGATTCCACGATGAAATTGTAGGAAACGGATTAGTGACTTTTCACAAGAATCCGTGCATTTATTATAAGACCTCCGAGTCTAAGTATGTCATCTTAACCTAGTACGTGGACGACATACTCATTGCCGCAAAAGACATGAGTTTCATGAACAAGTCAAAGTCCTGGTTAGCATCTGTATTTGAGATGAAAGACTTGGGAGAGGCCACGTATATCTTGGGCATTAAAATTGCTAGATATCGAGCTACCCAGAAATTATGTCTATCTCAGGAAGCCTATATCAACAAACTGTTGAAAAGATTCAGATTACAGGATGCCAAACTCGTGGATGCTGGTAGTATTTGGGTGCGCACTGTCAAAACGTGACGGCCCCAAGAACCTAGCAGAGCGCGAACAGATGAAGGGTGCAGAGATTTTAAGCATGGTTGGTATTTCGATATACACCGTGAAATACACCCATCTGAATATATGTCACGCCGTGGGCGTAGTATCACGTTTCCAATCAGATCCTAGCTATCAACATTTAAAAGACTGTAAAACGAATTATTAATTATACCCAGTGTTATCAGAACCGGACCGGACCGGCGGTCCAACCGGGTTCGAACCGGAACTGGTACCTCCAACGGTCCGGTTCGAGTAAATCCGGAGGATGTAAGCGAACCCGGTTCGATAACCGGTTTTTAGGTGAACCGGCCGGTTCTGATCGGACCGAGTGGTCCGCCGGTTCAGTATCTATATAGTTTTTTTTTTTTTATCTGCCTGCTCATCATTCTCTTTCGGGACCTCAATCCAACAGCATACAACAATTCCTCATCCCTACTCGCCGCCTTCTGCTCCGCCGGTGACCGCCGCCCATTTATGCTACGGGGAGACCCAGAATAGATCCACATGTCGCCGGTCAAGGTTGTCGAGGCGTTCAACAAGGATGAGCTCTGGGCGCTTACCTCCGCGTGCGCTCCTTCATTCACTTTGATTCAACCACTTTCCGTGTTCGAAGGGGTGGGAATGAGACTAGAAGGAGGAAGGGAAGAAGAGGAAGGGGGTGGGTATTGAGATCTAGATGAAGATGAAGTGGCTTAGATTACCCTGGTTCTTGATGTAGGTTTTAAGAAGGAAGAGGAAGTGGTAGAGATATGGCAAATAGGATTTGGAAGAGATTGTCGAGGAAGAGGAAGTGGCATAGATGCTCTCACCTAAAAATTCATTCTCCATGGTGGGGGAAAATGAGGGAGGGAGGTTGCTTCAGGTGAAACTTGAAAGGCATCAACACTTAATTATAGAAGATGTGCTGCATTATTCAGAAGGATCTAGAGCTGCAGAGCTTGTTTTAATGCCAGAACGGTCTGACCGGGTTCGACCCGAACGAACCGGGAACCGGACTCCTCACCGGTTCGGTGCCCGGTCCGGTTCTGATAACACTGGTTATACCTAATTTGTTATCCGAAAGGTACTACCGACTATGCTCAGTGCTATGAGGGCGGGAAGTTAGAATTGACCGGTTACAGTGACGCCGACCATGGTGGCGATCCGGATGATTGTAAGTCCACCACAGGAGAAGCAAACATGTGTCGCGCTGTCAACAATGGAATCAGAATTCATAGCTCTCTCTAAGAATGCACAGGAAGCAGTCTGGCTGAAAAGACCTCTTACTGCACTGCTAAACGGTGACGTCGCGAGTAAACCTGTGAAGGTGTTCTTCGAAAATCAGCCAGCAATTGCGGCAGTTAAGAATCCGAAGTACCATAGTAGGACCAAACACATTGATGTGAAATATTTCTATACTAAATTGATGGTAGAAAACAATATAATCACTATGGAATACTTTTCCAATGATAATATAATCGCAGACCCTTTAACTAAACCACTGCGCGGGGATATATTCAAAAAGCATGTAAAACTACTTGGATTGCGTAGGGTTTAGAAATAGCATGTATCTTGATGGATATACGCCCAATTTGAACCCGTTGACTTCCGAATCGTTTTATTTTGATCACCCCGTCAATGATTGTAAATCGAAACTTCGACCCAAACACCCCGCGAAAACGCCAACGGTCCGGACGAGGCCAAAATACTCGTCCGGACCGAGGCAAACTCACCTAGGTGAGGTCGGGTGGCCACACCCGACCTCCCCTAGGGGAGATCGGGTTGGCCAACCCTGTCTCCCCTAGCGAGGGGTTGGGTGGCCACACCCAACCCCTACCCTTGGGGGTCGGATTTTCTCCCCCACTAGGGCCCCGGCACCGCTTCCCGACTCCGATACTCAGTTTATTTCCGCCAACCTCTCCGTGCTTTAAGGTTTTAATTACGAGATTAAGGGCTAATTAATTGTGTTTAAAGGTTAACGATGTCATTAAGCCATCTTAATGACACCGTTGCCTATAAATACAACCTTCCACCATTCATTTGAACATCTTGGCTAAGTGTGTAATTTTGCTCTGACATCTCTCTAAGTTTTATCTCTCTAAGAAACGTATTGACTTAAGCATCGGAGAGGGTACATCAAGCACCACCCCCCCTCCGTGCTTGATATTGCCCCTCTTGCAGGGCACGCGGAGAAGAGAAGGCGAAGGACAGAAGGACACGGATCAGAACGACAGGACCTAGGAGCACCGAACCCGTAGTTTCACCAGTGAGGAGTAAGGTTTAGGTCGACCGCCCGTTGACCTGAAACTTAGAACCTAACACTTGGCGCCGTCCGTGGGCTTCGAACAGAAAGCCTGGCAATAACGAGAGCGATGACGAACAGCTTAGCATCTAGGCATCACCGCCCATCTGGGGGCAATAGGCGAGGGAGACAGCCTATACCTCCAGCAAGGCAGCCTAATCCAGAGAAACAACTTGTACACCCAGAGCCTCAGGTAACCCCACAGGCACCCCAACTTAACAACCAGGAAGGAGGACCCTCACGCCCAGCTGGGGCTGAGTCTTCCACAGCCTCAACTCCATTGGCAAGGAGGCCACAAAGAGAGGGGGAGCAACAGGGAGTGCCATCCCAATACACGGCACCTCCTCAGGGATACAACTATGAGGCGCAACCTCAAGGATATCCATATGGGATGCCGGCTCAAAGGAACGACAATCGCGCCCACACAACCAACACAAGGCCAGCATACACACAAGGAGCACATACAGTGACTCTGGGGTTGATGAGCGCATTGGATGAGCTACTAGCCTACAGAGAGACTCTGAGGAACAGGCAGGGAAGGCAACACCAGCATGAAGAAGAAGAAGTTCATGAGCAAGAACAAGTCCCAGAAGAAGAACACCACTCGCACCCTCGAGCAGGGCAGCGAGAAGAACAAAGGAGAGATAACCAAGGGCCACCCCCAGAGGGAAGGCAGCAGTTTGTGCCTCCAAGGCAGCAACAGACACAGCAGGACGCCAGGGCTTACACCCCGCTGGGGGCAGACAGACAGGCAAGACCTCCAAGGAGGCAGAAATTCCACCAAGTACCCCAGCAGGGATATCAAGGATACGCCTACAGTCCGTACCAGCACGGACAAGGAATCCAAGCAAGCCCAATGTATAACTATGGAGGATATCAGAGAGACTATACTCCATCGCCGGTGATGATTACCCCGGAGGAGATAGAAGCCATGATAGTGAGAAAGATGAGTGAGTCAAAGAGAAATGGACTGCATTGCCTGAGTGACAACACGAACCACCCCTTCACGAGGGAGTTGGAAATGAACAAAGTGCCAGACTCCTTCCTTGCATACAATACAGATAACAAAGTACAATGGCAAGGGAGACCCTTTTGAGCACATTCAACAGCATGAAGCCTCTCTATTCGGGAGAACTACTGATGACCGATACAAGGCACTCCTATTCCCAAACACCCTATCAGGGGTGGCGTCACATTGGTTCTTTAGCCTACCTACCGAGAGCATCCACTCATGGGCGCAGCTAAATGCGAAATTTCTTCAGAGATATCTAGGAGAAAGGAAGCTACTCAAAGGAACAGGCTCCCTAGATGATGTGAAGAAAGAAAATGATGAATCCTTGGCTGATTACTACACTAGGTTCAACCAGAACATAGCAGACATACAGGGCGACATCACCGAGGGTGAAATAATAAGAGCCTTCATAAGAAACCTAGGCCGCTTCGGGTCCACACTGGCAGAAAAGATGGCCAAGAAACCGGCAAGCACCTTAGAGGAGCTAGCAGGGAGAGTAAAAACTCATACAGACCTGGAGAGGCACATGGTGAGTAAGAAAGCCAAGATTCAAGCAGCTAAGGAGGACAACACAAAGCAGAATAAGGGAAAGCCACCTCAGGCACCTCAACCCATAAGGCAACAGGAATGGCGTTTGCCTCAGCAAAGAAATCAGATGGGTGAGCCACTGAAGGCTAGGGAAATAAATGTCATCAAGTTCATACCATTGAACACCACCCCAGCAGTGGTCCTAAGAGAGATGAGAAATCAGAAACTATGGTCGCCCCCCGGAAGATGGAGAGCGCCAATGGTAGGGACACACAAGGATAGATGGTGTGATAACCATGAGGCATACGGGCATGATACGAACGAATGTTTTAGCCTGAAGCTAAGCATCAACAATATCATCCAGAGGGGGGAGCTAAAACAGTTTGTTGATCATGGTGGCAACAACATACAGCTAGGGCCATCATACAAGGAAAAAGGCAAAAACAAGGTAGATTATAATCCCCCACCTAACAAGAGGGGGACTATAAACATGATACATGGAGGAGTGGCATCAGGTGGCCCAACAGCTAATGCAAGGGAAATTTATGCATCCAAGCTGGGCTCAGTACCAAAGTGGAGAAAGAGGCCACGAGAAGGAGAAGAAATGAAGATTGAGTTTTCGGAGAAGGATAAGAGCCATATTGTCTTCCCGCATGATGATGCTTTAGTCATCACGATGGACATCGATAACTTCGATGTAAAAAGAATACTGGTAGATGGGGGCAGCTCGGCAGACCTCCTAAGCCTAAGGGTCCTGGAAGAGATAGGAAAAACAAAGGCAGACATCAAACCAGTCAATTTCCCTTTGGTTGGTTTCTCAGGGGCAACAAGCTATCCCCTGGGAATGATAACCCTGCCAGTGACCATGGGCCAAGGATGGACACAGCTGAGAGTGAACGTCAACTTCATGGTGGTTGAAAGCCTAGGAGCCTACAATGGGATCTTAGGAAGAACAACTATAAATCCATATGAAATTGTGCCTTCTACGGTGCATCAGAAGCTGAAGTACATCACTGAAAACGGAATTGGAGAAGTATTGGGTGATCAACGCACTGTAAGGCAGTGCTACGTCAACTCCATGAGACGTGGATCACACAAGTCAGACACAGTGGCTATGGTCATGACGGGGGCCATCCAAGATAAAGAGAAGGTGATGAAAGGGCCAAGGCAGGGAATGATGAAAAAGGGAATTGCACTCCGCCTGAGTAGGCAGTTCTTTCAAAGACTAGCTAAGAAGAAGCAGAAAGGTAAGGCTATAAGGGTAACAAGCATACCCTGGCAGACAGAGAGTGCCGAAGGAAAGAGAACAAGGGAATCCATTGAAAGGGGTTTCCGATATATAGATGACATCAAGCAAATGCCAAGGGAGTCCATATCAAGTTACTTTGAGAGATTCTTCAGTTATGGTGCAAGCATGGACATCACAAGAAGAGAGGCCGTAAGGGCTGATGGGTCCGACTATAGCCGTCAGGCCCTTTAAACATCGAGGAAACGGTAAACAGGCCCACCAGGCCCAGAGTAAGGGTCAAGATGACCTAGGAGAAGGGTCCCGATGAAGGGAGTCCCGACGAAGCAGGGTCCCGACAGAGTCGGTCCCGACAGTGGAGCTAAAAGCTCCCGACGAGAAGCCTTTAAGTAGGCCCCGATGATGAATCCCTGAGAATGATTGGCCCTGTCACGATGACGAGGGGCCCCGAGCGGTGACACAACGAGATAACTCTGGAGTCCCCGACGGGAGTCGGGACTCGTTACCAGAGGATAAAGCCAAGATATGCAGGGCGTGGCCGAGATATACGGAACGTGGTTAAGATACACGGATCGTGGCCGAGATACGCGGGGCATGGCTAAGATACGCGAGATCATGTACGAGATAAGCGGGATACGGGCTAACCATCCCTAACGGTTCGCCAGGTACCTGAGGCACCTCTTTGCCTATAAAAGGGCAGGAGGTCACCTCAGATCACTTACGTTGAAATTGAATACTTTTGATATCTGTTGCTTGCCAGTCAGACGAGGTACTCATTTAAGCATCGGAGAGGGATTCTGGGTCACCGCCCGGTCTATCCCCTCTTGCAGGATTGCGTGGAGCAAAGGAGCTAGGATTGCCGTCAAGATCCGTGCCGGAGTTCCACCGTGATCCAACATTGGCGCCGTCTGTGGGAACCTAACAAAAAGCTGACATGCCTTCTACTCGCTCGATGGTGGCTGGCAAGAACAGAAGGGGACAATCTGGTGGTTCCCGTCACCCTGCTGCAACAAACCTGAATTCAGTACCAGAACAAGGAGAAAACCAGAATCATCCCCCGGCTGAACTCTCCCAGACAGGGGGGCACAATGGATCGCATCCCGAAGAAGTTGCCCCTCGACACCAGGATCATAGGGGGCAGGAGGCCCCCCCCCCCCCCGACTGCAGATTTGACAAGGGCCGTGGCGGAGGCCATGCCCATGTTCCTAGCAGCTGTAGAGGCTCTCTTAGACCGAAGGGAGGCTACAAGGAGGCAGGAGGAGATGCCCCCACTGGAAGAAGCAACCCTACCAACAGAGGGTCGGAACGCACAGGAAGCCCCACCCCAGGGCCAGGAAGGAGGTAAGATGACCGTTCAGCCGGAGAAGTTCGTGGTTGATGGGCCAGGACCAATTCAGCACAGGACCATTCCCCTGAATGGCCCCATCACTCCCGACCAAGTGGTAAAGATCGTGAACATCTGTATGGGAGAACAGAAGCCGCTGGTGTCGGAGTTGAGGGATCGATCCACTCATCCCTTCGTTCCCCGCTTAATAGACACCCTCGCCCCGCCAGGGCTGGGTATCCCCGAGATTAAAGAGTATGACGGAGAAGGAGATCCAGTCCGTCATGTTCAGAAGCATCTTATGGCGTGTCTGGGTAGAGCCCCGACGGAGGACATCATGTGTACCCTGTTCCCCAATACACTGGGAGAAAGAGCCCTGACCTGGTTCTTTAGTCTGCCCCCAGGCTGCATCACTTGTTGGGCTGACATGCACGACCGTTTCATTCGACAGTACCAGGGTCGCCGACGTCTGCTGAAGAGTGTGAGGTCCCTCACCCTGGTGGTACAGAGGCCCGACGAATCACTGGCACATTACTACCAGCGGTACACGACCAGTGTGGCGGAGATAGACGAGGAGATCTCGGAGGGTGAAACAATTCGTACCTTCATTCGGAACCTGACGGCCCCCTATGGTTCCGACCTGATGCACAGCGTGGCTGAGAAACCTATGTGGAATATGGAAGCATTACAAAAGAGGGTGAAGCGGCAGATTGATGTCCAGGAGTCAAAGATAGCCGCAGGAGAACTGGAGCCCCCAAAATCGAACAAAGGAAATCAGTCGAGCAAACCTTTCGACGACCGTAAGTCAAAAGGCAAACATGAAGGTAGCCGGGACCGAGGTCGCTCTGGTCGGGGGGATGATAGACGTCCTCCAAGGAAGGATAAGAAGGAAGATCTCGACATTCCTCTCAACTGCTCCATGGCGGAAGTGCTGACAGTCATGGAACAACAAGGTATCTCCAGATACCCCCCCGAAGAAAGATGGAGAATTCCTGGGGTCTCGCACAGATCGCTATTGTCGGTTTCACTGCGCAAATGGCCATGACACTAATCACTGTTGATGGATATACGCCCAATTTGAACCCGTTGACTTCCAAACCGTTGTATTTTTATCGTCCCATTAACGGTTGTAAATCGAAACTTCAACCCGAACACTTCGCGAACACATCAACGGCTCGGACGAGGCCGGAGCGCTCGTCCGGCCGAGGCAAACTCACCTAGGTGAGGTTGGGTGGCCACACCCGACCTCCCCTAGAAGAGATCGGGTCAGCCAACCCGATCTCTCCTAGGAGAGATCGGGTCGGCCAACCCGATCTCTCCTAGGAGGGATGGGGTTGGCCAACCCCATCCTCCCTAGGAGGGGTTTGGTGCCCTCACCCAACCCCTACCCTTTGGGGTCGGATTTCTCCTCCCCCAAGGGCCCCTGCGCTATTTTCGGACACCCACACTCGGTTCACGCCGCCTACCTTCTCCGAATCCTAAGATTTTAATTATGTGCTTAAAGGTTAATTAATTGTGTTTAAAGGCTAACGATGTCATTAAGCCACCTTAATGACACCGTTGCCTATAAATACCCCACCTTCACAACTCATTTGATTATCTTGGCCATTTGGACAATTTAGCTCTGACATCTCTCTAGCTTTATATCTCTAGAAGAATACTGACTTAGGCATCGGAGAGGGTTCACCAGGCACCACCCCCCCCCTCCGTGTCTGGTATTGCCCCTTCTGCAGGGTAGAAGGAGAGAAGAAGCAAAGGAAGGAAGGAAGGAAGGAAAGAAGAAGATAGGCTAAGACAGGGCAACTCAGAAACACCGGATCACACACATCCCCAGTAAGGAGCGAGATCAAAGCCGACCACCCGTTGACCTAGATCTCATAACCTAACACTTGGCGCCGTCAGTGGGCTTCGGACAGAAAGCCTGGCTATTACACGTGCAATGACGAACAGTAGGGTGTCTAGGCACCAACGCCCATCCGGGGGCAATGGGCGGAGGAGAGAGCTCATACCCCCAGAGAGGCAGCCTAACCCTGGGAAGCAGCCAATGCATTCAGAGCCCCAAGAAATACCACAGCCTCCTCAACAACAGAACAACCAGGAGGGAGGACCTTCACGCCCAGCTGGGGCTGAGTCCTCCACAGCCTCCACCCCCCGGGCAAGAAGGCCACAGAGAGAAAGAGAACAACAGGGAGTGCCTTCCCACAACACGGCACCCCCTGAGTGATACTATTATGAAGAGCAACCCCAAAGGTACCCGTATGGGATGCCAGCACAGGGAGATGGCAACCGCGCCCACACAGCATATGCAAGGCCGGCATACACCCAAGGGACTCACACTGAAGCTCATGAAGAGGAGCAGATCCCAACAGAGGAGCACTACTCGCACCCTCGAGCAGGGCAGCGAGAGGAACAAAGAAGATATTACCAGGAGCCACCCCCAGAGGGAAGGCAACAATTCGTGCCTCCTAGGCAACAGCAGAGCAACAGAGCTTACACCCCGCTTGGAGAGGAAAGACAAGCAAGACCTCCAAGGAGGCAAAACTTCTATGAAGCACCCCAGCAGGCGTATCAAGGGTACACCTACAGTCCATACCAGCATGGACAAGGGAACCCAGTAAGCCCGGTCTACAACTACAGTGGGTATCAGAGGGATTATACTCCGGCACAGGTAATGATCACCCCGGAGGAGATAGAAGCCATGATAACCCGGAAATTGAATGAGTCAAAGAAACCCAGCCTGCATTGTCTAAGTGACAAGACGAACCACCCTTTCACAAAGGAACTGGAGATGAATAGGGTGCCAGACTCCCTGCACACAGTGCAAATTGCAAAGTACAATGGGAAGGGGGACCCCCTAGAGCATATCCAACAGCATGAGGCCTCCCTATTTGGCCAAAAAGCCAGCAAGCACCTTGGAGGAACTTGCAGGAAGAGTTAAAACACATATTGACCTCGAGAGGCACAGGGCAAGCAAGAAGGCCAAAATCCAGGCAGCCAAGGAGGACAATCAAAAGCCAAACAAAGGCAAGCCACCCCAGGCACCGCAGCATACAAGGCAGCAGGAATGGCGTCCGCCACAGCAAAGAAACCAAATGGGTGAACCCTTAAAGGCAAGAGAAATAAATGTCATTAAGTTCATCCCACTGAATGCCACTCCAGCCACCGTACTTAGAGAGATGCGGAACCAAAAGCTTTGGTCACCCCCTGCAAGGTGGAGAGCCCCAATGGTAGGAAATCACAAGGATAGATGGTGTGACAACCATGAGGCTTATGGTCACGACACAAATGAATGCTTTAGCCTAAAGCTAAGCATAAACAACATCGTCCAGAGGGGAGAACTGAAGCAATTCATAGACCATGGGGGCAACAGTATGCAACTAGGGCCATCACAGAAAGACAAGGGCAAGGGAAAGATAGACTACAACCCTCCACCCAACAAAAGAGGAGTCATAAATATGATACATGGGGGAGTAGCATCGGGTGGCCCAACTGCTAATGCAAGAGAGGTCTATGCATCCAAGCTAAGCTCAGTGCCAAGGTGGAGAAAAAGGCCAAGAGAAGGAGAAGAAGTGAAGATCGAGTTCTCGGAGAAGGATAAGAGCCACATCGTCTTTCCACATGACGATGCTCTAGTTATTACTTTAGATATTGACAATTTTGATGTAAAGAGAATTTTGGTGGATGGGGGCAGCTCAGCTGACCTCCTAAGCTTGAGAGTGTTAGAAGAGATAGGGAAAACCAAAGCAGACATCAAACCGGTCAACTTCCCTCTAGTTGGCTTCTCAGGGGCAACAAGTTACCCCCTGGGAATGATAACCCTACCAGTAACCATGGGCCAAGGATGGACCCAGCTGAAGGTAAATGTCAATTTCTTGGTGGTTGAAAGCCTGGGAGCCTACAATGGGATCCTAGGAAGGACAACCATAAACCCCTATGAAATAGTGCCATCCACTGTTCACCAGAAGCTGAAGTACATCACGGAGAACGGGGTTGGAGAGGTCCTGGGTGATCAACGCACTGCAAGGCAGTGCTACGTCAACTCAATGAGACGTGGATCACACGGGACAGACACAGTGGCTGTGGTCATGGTAGGAGCCAACCAGGATAGAAGAAGGAGGGGAAAGAGACAAAGGCAAGGAAGTAGGAGGAGTGGAGTGACACTCCGTCTGAGCAGGCAGTTTTTTCAAACAGTGCCTACAAGGAGACACAGGAGCAAGGCTGTGAAGGTGACATCCATACCTTGGCAGCCAGACACCACAATAGGTAACAGAACAAGGAACTCCATCCTAAGAGGCTTCCGCTACATAGATGATATCAAGCAAATGCCGCGGGAGTCTATATCAAGCTATTTCCAGAGATTCTTCAATTATGGTGCCAACATGGACATCACAAGGGGAGAAGCAGTAAGGGCATTCATTAGAAACATGCATCCAAACTCATTTGGGACCTATGGAGGGCTCTATGAGGTGGTCATGACGAGCACAATGAGAGAGCTCAAGGCAAGGCTGGACAAGGCATTTGCACAGGAAGCGGAGCAGTTGGATGAAGTTCCGAAGAGAGGAAGAGAAATGGACACATTGGGAGGAGGTGTCAATTTCACATTCACACCCCTCACACTCAGCATAGAAGAAATTTTCCACAAGCACCTCAAGCAAGAGCTACCAACATGCAGGGAGGAAGGCAAGGCCTTCCTAGGAAGAGATGCACAGGGTTGGTGTGAGTACCATGGGACCTGGGGGCATCAAACCAACAACTGCATGGTGTTGAAGGTGGAAGTGGAAGAAATGATTTACAATGGAAGCTTTAAGGAGTACGTGGCAACAGACACAGTGACCACCCCATATCCTTAGTTTCATATTTAGCATTTCGCATGTTTTAGCTTTACAAGCTTTTCAAAAAACAACTCTTGAGAAGGAGAACTCACGAAGTTACTCCAACTCTACAACTATCTTTGATTTCCTACAAAGGATGTCTTGGTGCACCAAGGCATCCCGAGTGTACAAAAACATGAATGCTCCTAAGAGAGTAGTAGTTATTCAAAAAGTATTTTCCAGTGAATGTGGTGGTATAATCACGAAGTTATCCTTACACAGATATGACTCCAAGTCAATGACAGGTTCGACGCCCCCAAGAGCGTATCTTGAGAGTAGTATTCATACTACGACATTCGACGCCCCCAAGAACGTATCTTGAGAGTAGTGTTCATACTACGACCCTCGACGCCCCCAAGAGCGTATCTTGAGAGTAGTTATTACACTACGACTTCAACGCACCAAGAGCGTATCTTGAGAGTGGTTTCCAAAAACTACGAACTTCGACGCCCCCAAGAGCGTATCTTGAGAGTAGTGTTCATACTACAACCTTCGACGCCCCCAAGAGCGTATCTTGAGAGTAGTTATTACACTACGACTTCGACGCACCAAGAGCGTATCTTGAGAGTGGTTTCCAAAAACTACGAATTCGACGCCCCCAGGAGCGTATCTTGAGGTAGATTTGCAACCTACCAGATTCGACGCCCCCAAGAGCGTATCTTGAGGTAGAAAAAACACTACCAGTTCGACGCCCCCAAGAGCGTATCTTGAGGTAGATTTCAAACTACCAGTTCGACGCCCACCAGGAGCGTATCTTTGGTCTAACTTGAGCCCTCCGGGAGCCTATCCTGTGAAACGTTAAGTGCCGTCCGAGAGCCTGTCTCGTGAACAGATTTCGACGCCCACCAAGAGCGTATCTTTGGTCTAACAGTACAACGTATACCGTGTAAGGGGTATCAGAAGAGATCATCATACCATGCTCAGAAGGATACCATGCTCAGAAGGATACCATGAGAAAGAAATTTCTAAGTAAAGTAATGTGAAGAACAAGTAATGTTTTTTCTTTATGAAATGGCAGGTAAGACATGAAGGAAAGCACGAAAGAAAGACAAGTAAAGGAAACACATCAAGAGAAGAGCCCATAACCAAAGAGATATATACAAAAGCATGAGAAGCACTAATGTAAAGGCAAACGAACCACGTAGTCAACAACACAATGCGGCAAAGGAAAGTAACAACAAACACCATCACAATCTCAAAAGACACTCAACCCATACAAGGGGAGAAGGAGTGTAGTTATATATACAAGGATAGCATGAGATAAACACGTCATTCAGAACCTTCAGGGGAGTCACCCTCACCCCCTGAAGCTGAACCGCAAGCGGAAATGGATGAAAAGGAGGAGTCTGAGGTACCAATCTCCACAGGTGTAGCATCCACCTGGGCAGGGGCAGGCTCGTCTGCAACAGCAGCCTGACCCATCAGAACAGTCACGTAGCCAGTGGCGTATGGCCCAAAGTCACCAAGGTCACCAAACGGGAACTGAGGATCAATGCGGAAAATGTGATCAACCAGATACTCACCGAACTGGTTCATCTCCTGAGTGAGACGCGCGCTATAATCGGCAGTGAAGGCAGAGGAGGCCTTGTACTCAGACAACGCGACAGTCCTCTCCTCCGCCCGACACTTAGCCTCCAACTTCCGCAACTCCTCAGAATGGAGCGACGCGGCAACCTCAGCTTCCCGGAGCAAACTGCCCACAGTAGTCTCAAGCAACGACACCTGGTCCCGGAGCTCCTGCATCCTCAAATCAGATACACGCGCCTTCTCAGCAGCAGTGGCGACCTCCGCCTTGAGAGAGACCTGGCTGTCCTCAAGGGTCTTCTTCTCGTCAGATAACTCGAGCACGAGCGAGGACATGTTCACCATGTCAGACATACCCTAACAATTCAAACAAGGGATGAGTAATCGAAAGATAGCCATTATGAAAGTAATAAGAGGAAAGCAAGGAACAACTCACATGTGCATAACGAGAAAGTACCCCTTGAACAAAGCGCCGAGTCTCCCCAGGAGACTTGGGCGAAGCAACACGATCGCCAGGGGGGATGGCGCCGCGGAGTACGCGGACGCCAACCTCAGGAGTCCGCAGAGAGGAGGTGCTATCGAGGTGGAACTCCTTCAGACCAGCGAAGGGAGTCCACTCAGACCCAATAACATCTTCATCAGTAAGACGTGCGAAATCCTTCCGACTTAAAGTCGGAGGCCCACCTACACAAGCAAAGCAAGTCAAAGGAGAATATAAACATAGAAGGATCAGCAACAAGGTAGAGATCATACCTGAGGACCGTGCCCTCGGCTGGGGGGCAGGGGAACCACCACCAGCAGGTCGCTTCCCTTTGTCAGCCAGGGAAGGCACCTCTTCGACCACCATCTCCTTATCACGAGATAGGGTCGGAGGACGAGCAGTAGGCGAAGCAGGATCCACAGCCTTCTTTCTCTTAGCAGCCGAGGCCCCGGCCTCAGAATCAGATCTCCGCGGCTTGGACTTGGAAGGTCCAGAATCTCTGCCAACGGAGACGACCCTCTCAGTCACCAAGGGGGAGCGCCCTAGCAAGGTAAGAAAAACAAGATAAGGAAAACATAAGTTATACCATAAAGAAGCAAATGGGAGAAAGCATACCAGAGGCCCCAGCCTTCTTCCCAGGCATGGGGGATTTCTTCAGAGTGGAACTGGAAGGAGCCTTCCTCTTGCTCAGATCAACAGGGGCTCCCTGCACGTTATAGGTTTTTCCATGAAACCAACCTACAAAGGAAGAGCAGAAGGTAAATAAAGATGGAAAGACCAAGTGACATACCGAACCCCCGGAGTCAGGAGTCAAACTGATCCCGGCCTCGTAAAGATCCGTCTCAGTCACTAAGGACACGGGACAGTATGACCGAGTCCTGTTGCTCTCGTGAATGATCTTCATAGTCTTCAAATCAACTGAAGAGAACTCTCCGAAAGCAGGCCAACCATCGGACCGATCCTCATTCAAGACCGACCAAGTGACGTATCGATCCGTAATGAAGAAGTAATGCTTAGCCCAGTGACTGGCCGAATTGTCACTCCGGGTCACGAAACGGAGGGAGGTATCCCACTCGACCCCACTCAACCCGAAATCAGCAAATCGGGGATCCTTGAAGGTCGGATGACGAGTTACGAAACTCGCAAACCCCACCTTCGTCTGGTACTGGAACCGATAGAAGCATCGGAATAGAACGAGGGAGTACTTCCAGGAGTACCAATGGCACAATACCCGGAAGCCCACCCAGACACGGAGGGCATTGGGGGCAAGGTTCACAGGAGAAATCCTGAAAAACCTGCTCAACTCTATGAGGTCATCACAGTAAGGCAACCTCAACCCACATCGGATCTGGGAGGGGTACACGGCGACCTTCCCTATAGGAGGCTCCGTCACCGTCTCTCGAGTGTTCCCCAAGGAGGGGAGAAAAGGATACAGAGGCTCATCTAGGGGACAGATATCTCCTAGGGTAACGTGTTCGTTGTAATCGGACCTAGTGAGATGGTTCTCTGACAGGATAGCGAGACCTAAGGCAAAGGTAGCACGAAATCCCAAAGATCGAATCAAATTTCGACTAACACCCCAATGAAGGTCACGGTACTAAGCTAGCAGTAGGAAAGGAAGTAATGCGACCGAAAAGGAAGAGAAAAGGAACTCACTCATCCTTCGGAGAATACGACGTCTCTGAAGAGTCTGTGTACGCGGACACCACCAGGAGTATAGTACCTGCCACGACACGACAAATATCAAAACAAGGAAAATTTCCGAAGAACCGGAAATACTCCGACACCCAACCAATGACAACAATCAAAGATCCAAAGACACCCAACAAAGATAGTCAACATAAGCCAAGGACACCACGACAATCAAGTTGAATAATTTATCCGAGCCTAAGGTCGGGTTTTGGGAAAAATTACCGTTATACCCTCCAACAAAGATTAACACACCAACGGCGGTACGACATCAAATTCAAGACCAAGATAACCCAATCGGACAAGAAACCATATCCGGACGACCGGCAAACATTTTTCCCCAAATCCACAACTACCAACGACTATATACGGCAATCCCACATTTAATTAAACATCGGCAATCAAGCATCGACAATCAAATATCAACGATTCAAAAATTGACGTTTTACGCGGTAATGGAAAGGAAAAGAGCGGACCTTCGGAAAACCCGACCCGATATGGTAAACGGGTTCGGATTTCGAATTTGAAGACCCCCGGAAATCAGTCCCTCGCCGGAATTTAGGCCTTGCCGTCGCCGGAGGTGATCTCGCCCGCCCCACCGTCGCCGGAGAGCCCTGCACGTCGCACCGGAGTCGTTCCCCTTCGCTGTCGACTGCCCTCGATGGACCAGCAGCCGTCCCCGCCGGCAGCGACCTCACCGTCGCCTGGCCGTCCCTCCGCGCCGCTGTTTATTGTGCTGCCGTCCCAGCCAGCTGCCGCCTCCGTCCAACGCCGGCGTTCCCTCTACTTGGCCGGTCGGAATTTCTGGTTCACCACTAGAAATCTGGCCGGTCCTCCTCCTTGGGGGTGCTCTCCAATCTTTCTTGCTCTCCAAGGGTGAGTGAAGAGGGAAGATGGTGGCTATGGTGACTCTTTGAGGTATTCTTCTAACTCTCCTTTTTTATGTTAAAAGGATGATAGGGTTTTTTAGAGGGTTTTAATCACCACCATCCATCTAGCTTTAAATAAAATCTAAGGGCCAAGGAAAAACCATCATTTTTATCCCTCTCTACTATGGTTAAGTATATCTCTATACTTAGAAAACTATCAAGTTAGTTTTATTTTTGGAGCATTCCATACTTAGGAAAAATTTTGGCCAAAATTAATTTTTTCCTCACTTAGATGGAATCCCGGCACGAAATTGAAGCGTAAGTCACTTAGTTGCATTCGTATTGCATCTTTACGCAAGCGTGTATTTTTCGAATACGTGCCTGTAGCAAAGATAGGTTCATTACTCCCACCTCAGACAGACGCGTGCCTAGGCACACGTCCGTGCTACTCTGACGTTTACAATTCCTCTATCTCATAAGACAGGGGGCAGGGTTAGAGGCACGCATCCATGGGTAAGCAAGCATTCAGACAAAGAAGGTAAAACCCCGGTTTCAAATTGCGCGTATCATACCATCCTGAAATAGAGTCAATCAAGGGTTAGGCCATTGGTTGACTCGGGGGCATGTGATGGATATACGCCCAATTTGAACCCGTTGACTTCCAAACCGTTGTATTTTTATCGTCCCATTAACGGTTGTAAATCGAAACTTCAACCCGAACACTTCGCGAACACATCAACGGCTCGGACGAGGCCGGAGCGCTCGTCCGGCCGAGGCAAACTCACCTAGGTGAGGTTGGGTGGCCACACCCGACCTCCCCTAGAAGAGATCGGGTCAGCCAACCCGATCTCTCCTAGGGGAGATCGGGTGGACCAACCCGATCTCTCCTAGGAGAGATCGGGTCGGCCAACCCGATCTCTCCTAGGAGGGATGGGGTTGGCCAACCCCATCCTCCCTAGGAGGGGTTGGGTGCCCTCACCCAACCCCTACCCTTGGGGGTCGGATTTCTCCTCCCCCAAGGGCCCCTGCGCTATTTTCGGACACCCACACTCGGTTCACGCCGCCTACCTTCTCCGAATCCTAAGATTTTAATTATGTGCTTAAAGGTTAATTAATTGTGTTTAAAGGCTAACGATGTCATTAAGCCACCTTAATGACACCGTTGCCTATAAATACCCCACCTTCACAACTCATTTGATTATCTTGGCCATTTGGACAATTTAGCTCTGACATCTCTCTAGCTTTATCTCTCTAGAAGAATACTGACTTAGGCATCGGAGAGGGTTCACCAGGCACCACCCCCCCCCCCTCCGTGTCTGGTATTGCCCCTTCTGCAGGGTAGAAGGAGAGAAGAAGCAAAGGAAGGAAGGAAGGAAGGAAAGAAGAAGATAGGCTAAGACAGGGCAACTCAGAAACACCGGATCACACACATCCCCAGTAAGGAGCGAGATCAAAGCCGACCACCCGTTGACCTAGATCTCATAACCTAACAACCGTCGAGAGCTGAAAAAGGAGATTGAAAAGCTAATCCAGAAGGGAAAGCTCAAGGAGTTTGTTGGAGACAAACGATGCAGGTCCCGCTCTGGGTCTCGATCGCGGTCCCGCTCTCGATCCCGCGATCGGTCCCCGAAGAAAAAGAGAACTGATCCAGAGTCATCCGGTGTTCGCAAAGAGAGACGAGTCATCAACGTGATTCATGGAGGATTTGCTGCTGGAGGTGATGCCTCATCCGCTCGAGAAGTGTACGCCTCTAGAATCCCCACGGCGGTGGTGCTGGGTAAGAGGTCCCGATCCTGGACCCTGAAAGAAGAGATGGTAATCTCCTTCTCATCCGAAGACCTCATAGGAGTAGAGACTCCGCACGACGATGCCCTGGTGGTAACTCTGGATGTAGGCGGGTTCGAGCTGAAGAGAATCCTGATTGACGGAGGAAGCTCCTCTGACATCCTATTCATGGACGCGCTGGAAGCCATGGGGAAGACGAAGAAAGATCTGAAGGAGGCAAACTTCCCGATGATTGGATTCTCTGGCTCAACTTCCTACCCGTTGGGAGTAATCACCTTACCAGTGGAGTTTGGTAGCGGGTGGAAGTCAGAAAGGAGGAACGTGGAATTTGTCGTGGTTGATTCTGCGGGGACCTACAACGCAATTATTGGGAGAACCACTCTCAATCCCCTAATGGCAGTCGCCTCGACTGTGCACCAGAAGATGAAGTTCCCAACCGACCACGGAGTCGGGGAGGTTAAAGGTGACCAGGTGGCTTCCCGGAAATGCAATGTTAACGCCACCCGGAGGAGGAGGCGAGAGACCATGACTGTCCTCCAGACAGACACGGATCCCAGAGAAGAGTTTGGACGTCCCGTCCCCATAAAAGATCTGAAAGATATGTTGGGAGAAACCATGGAAACCTACGAGGATGATATGCTGGTGAAGTCCCGACAAGCTGAGGATCACGTGCACGACCTCACCATGGCGTTTGAACGGATAAGGCTCCATCAAGTTCGCTTGAACCCGACAAAGTACGCCAGTCGAATCCTGAAGGAAATGCATGAGGGGATCGCGGCTTGTCACGGAGGGGCCCGATCTATTTTGAGGAAAGTGTTGAGCTTGGGCTACTACTGGCCCACGATGAACAAAGAAGCAATAGCGTTGGTCCGATCATGCGACGCATGCCAGGAGTACGCCCCGAGTATCGTAGCCCCGGCTGCCAACCTGACATCCATCAAGAGCGATTGGCCCTTCGCGCAGTGGGGCATCGACTTGGTGAGACCTCTTCCACAAGCACAAGGACAATGTAAGTATTTACTTGTAGCTATCAATTATTTTTCAAAATGGATAGAGGCGAAGGCATTGGCCAGAACAACGGGAAACCAGATCGTCAAGTTCCTCCAAACCCGCATTGTGTCCAGATACGGGATTCCTAAGGTGGTGATCAGCGGCAATGGCCCACCGTTTAACGACTCTCAGGTGAGGAAGTATCTGGAAGACCTCGATGGCAGAACGATGAAACATTTTCAGTGGTGAACACTCGAAGAAACACCATGCTCAATAAAGTCACCTTAAGAGGTGCCCAATAAAGTCACCTTAAGTGGTGCCCAATAAAGTCTCCTTAAGTGGTGCCCAATAAAAGTCGCCTTAGGTGGTGCCCGATGTAAAATCGCCTTAAGTGGTGTATGTCGTTTATCGTTTAATTCGATGTAAACCTATTTTATGCCAATAAATAAAGAGGTTGCTTCCAAACAATAGTTGTCCTTGGATTTATGTTAAGTACAAAAGTCGCCTTCAGGGGTGCACGATGGAAGTCGCCTTCAGTGGTGCATGATAAAAGTCGCCTTCAGTGGTGCATGATAAAAGTCGCCTTCAGTGGTGCACGATGGAAGTCGCCTTCAGTGGTGCACGATGAAAGTCGCCTTCAGTGGTGCACGATGAAAGTCGCCTTCAGTGGTGCATGATAAAAGTCGCCTTCAGTGGTGCACGATGGAAGTCGCCTTCAGTGGTGCATGATAAAAGTCGCCTTCAGTGGTGCATGATAAAAGTCGCCTTCAGTGGTGCACGATGAAAGTCGCCTTCAGTGGTGCATGATAAAAGTCGCCTTCAGTGGTGCACGATGAAAGTCGCCTTCAGTGGTGCACGATGAAAGTCGCCTTCAGTGGTGCACGATGAAAGTCGCCTTTAGTGGCGCACGATTCTTAAATTTACTCTAAGTAATATAAAGTCATCTTAAGTGATGCCCGAGAAAAGACGCCTTAAGTGGTGCACAATACTTAGGTTTATTCTAAGTATCCGAAAGTCGCCTTCAAGGGTGCACAATATTAAGTCGCCTTAAGTGGTGCGTGATCTTTAGGTCTATCCTAAGTAACTATTAAAGTCGTCTTAAGTGATGCATTCGATATTAAGTTGCCTTAAGTGGTGCGGGTTATTAGATCGTCAGGAGAAGTCTGAGAAATTCATAAGTATCGAAGTTCCGACAGCCAAGCACTAAGTCGTCTTAAGTGATGCACTCGACGTTAAGTCGCCTTAAGTGGTGCAAGTTATTAAATCGTCGTGAAGGACGTACGGGAATTAAAGAAGTCACTCGAAGAAGTGCAACAAAAGATCGGAATAAAAGAAGTCTGATATTGATAAAAGGGGCTCAAAGGCCCGACAATGACGCAAAAGAAGAAGATACAAGGACTCTAAAAAGATAAAAGCATTCAAGCTTGGTCCTTGTCAGCAGCATCAGCAGCAGCTGGATCCGCGGAGCTGGCAGCAGAGGGGTCCACAGGATTGACTTCGGGAGGATTGGTCATCGGGGCGTCTGCACTTGGAAGCTCAGAGGAATCCTCGACAATTACCGGAGTACTCCCCCCATCGCTCTCCTCGGAAAGAGCGAAGTACTTCTTCGCAAAGGGAGCGAGGGAAGGAGACTTGTCGAAATTGATGGCGTCCCCGTACTCCAGGTGGAGCTCCTCAACGGCGTTGAAGAGAGTGTTCTCCACCTCCGCACCGAAGAACTTCAGGGCGTCAGCTTGGAAGCCCTCCGACTTCCGATAGTCCTCCCGACCCTTGGCCTCCGCTTCGGCCAGCCGTGCCGGGAACCCCGCGATCAGCTCCTCCAGAGCCTTCTTTTCGAGGACCAGCTGGTCCTCGGCGGCCTTCTTCTCCTGGGTCAGCCGATCCACGACTGCCCCCCGCTCATGCCGCTCCTGCCTCAAGAGCCCCTCGAAGTCCGCGATCTGCTGCTGAAGACCCCGAACCTTCTCATTGAGGGCAGCCAGCTCCTTGGCCAACTTTCCCCGCGAAGACTGGGAAGCCTTGAGATCCGCCTGAAGCTGCTCCCGGACTCCTCGGTCCCGCTCCCGGGCCTCATCGTAGGCAATGACATACCCGATGAGGCGGTTGTAGTCCCCAAGCTCCTGAAATCAAAAGGGAAAAAGTGTTAAATAGACAGAAGACCCGATTTATTGATCAACCAGGAAAAGCGAAATCTCACCTCGATGCGGCGTATAGCCATACCCCTGACGTCCCGCTGCATATGCGTCCGATTGAGGTGAATCAGATGTCGTATAGAAGGCAGGATGGAACCCGCCAGAAGATGCAGGGCCAGCTCTTGGTCCTGTTCCCCTTGTGTGAGCGGGACTCCTTGGAGCGTCTGGATCGGAGCCCAGGGGGCATCGGCCTGCGAAGGGTTGAAGGGCCTATAGAAGTCCCCGTCGAGAGCCATGGGAGAGATGGGACGGGGAAGAGAAGGGCACATCTCCGTCTCAGCCCGGACAGGAGAGGGAGAAAAATCATGGATGGGAGAGAGCTCCCGCTGCTGTGGAGAAGACGAGGGAGGCGGCCCCTGAGGGGTTGGTTTCAAAGGGGATTGCCCCGCCTTCCGACGCTGCTGAGGGGGATCAACCCCGCCGGTCTCCTCGGAGGAGTCCAGGGTCTCCACCTGGCGAAACTGTTCACCAGATGGTGCCTTCTCTCCAGCCGAGGGAGGCACCCCCGCTGAAGGTGGTGCATCGGTAGAAGCCGCCGCACCCGAGGAAGTTCCCGAGCGACCTGCACCTGGAGGATGAAGAGCTTCAGATAGGTAGTCAGGAAGTTCATCGGGATTCTTACACCAAATGATACGTCAGGAGACGTATTGATCCTTCCCGCGGTAGTGATAGTAGCCTGCCTTCAAGACTCGGGGAGTTTCACCCCGAAGGATCCTTTTTACATCAGCAATTCGGCCCTTCTTGGTCGAGGAAATCAAGTCCGACGGAACCATCCTTTTATACGATTTAATAGCGAGTCGGAGTTGTTTACCTTCTTCAGCATTCCAGACCTCGAAGAGTTGGTCCAGATCCACCCGTGGCCGCTTGGGCTGCTCCGTTGAAGGAGACCCCGACCTGGCAGCAGCAGCCTTCTTGGCCGACTTCCTCTTCCGCGAGGGGCGGACAGCGTCGGTCTCCCCCTGCTTAAGGAATAAATCGGTCAGCACAGACACCTTCTTTGCTGCAAACAATAAACGAAGAAAAAGTTAGAAATTTTACCCAAGGGACCACGCTAGAAGGGCCGTCGAAGAGCTGCCCCCCAGAGACAATACTGAGGAGTCGGACCCCGGTATGCACCAGGTCCCGCTCCACCAAAGAGTTAGCATTGAGAGGAGTGTAAGACTCCCCCCAACGATAAAGCTGGATCAATTGAAGAGTCTCGAAGTCCTCATCAGCTTAGGTGTGGAAAGCAGGCGGAGGGTCTGCTGCCACCTCCCACCGAGGCCAAGGGATAGAAGAATGTTGGATGAAGAAGTAGCTCCTCTTCCAGCTACTGTTGTCAGACCCCGTATCAATCAAGAGTCCCCGACCCTTGACCACCTTCCAGGTGTCACTGGTCCAACCGTGCCGGGCAAGTTGCTGCTTACTCCATTTGGGCATCCGAGGGTAGAAGGCGCAAACCCCCACCTCGTTGCATTTCAGCCCGTAAAAAGTCCGGAAAAGCTGGAGGCTGTAGACCCACTTCTGTCGGAGACAAAGGACTTGGAAGGCATTCCAGATGCGGATGGCATGAGGAGAGAAAGTGGTGGGGTGTGTTTGGTAATGTTGGCACAGCTCGACCAGGTTACCGCAGAAGGGGAACCTGATCCCCGCTGATATTTGTCCCGTAGAGACAAATACCTCGCCTCTCTGGGGACGAGTAACCTCAGGGTCACTCGAGGGACGATGTCGATCATATGGGAAGCGAGGTTCCCAGGTGATGGTGATGCAACCCTCTCGGAGAGCTGCATCGTAAGCAGTGGTGGAAATTTCATTCGGAGCATAGTCAAATTTAAAAGGTTTTCTCCCCTCGGAGCTGGAACCGCTGTCTGAAAAGCAACCAGGGCAAGAAAATACAGTGGGATTCTGGAAGAAATTAAAAAGGAAAAGACGAACAAGCAACGGAGAGTGTTTCCTTACCAGACATGGTGGACTAGGGGTTGAAAGAGATGAACGAAGTGTCGCCGGAAAGGTGGTCGGAGAAGATTCCAAGGATCTTCGAAAACACAGAATTGGGAATTGCTGAGGAATCGCAGAGAGCTTTTGAGAATTCGAAGACGGTAAAAGTTAAATTATGACTGTGGCTAGGGTTTTATAGTCGAAGAAGACAGTTGAAAGGACTCTTCGATCTGAATCGTCGAAGTCGAAAGGTCTTAATCTGGACCGTCGAAATGAAACGTGCAGAAGGACAACGGGCGTAATGATGAAACGGCCTGAAAAGCACTTTTCAGAAAAGGACAGGCGCGAAAAATCAGGCACGTGGGTCGAAAACGTCACTCCATTATCTGCTGCATTTAATGCACAAGAGAACCGAAGAGACCTTTGGATATAGCAGTTATCCATAAAACCCTGAGGAAACGTGGAGGAGAAGACTGATAATCGTAGATAACTGAGCCAAGGAATAGATCCCCGACTCTAGTATTGGAAAAATCGGGAGTTGGAAGACACGACGAACTAAAAGTCCCTCATGTCTTGGGGGCAAATGATGGGTCCGACTATAGCCGTCAGGCCCTTTAAACAGCGAGGAAACGGCAAACAGGCCCACCAGGCCCAGAGTAAGGGTCAAGATGACCTAGGAGAAGGGTCCCGATGAAGGGAGTCCCGACGAAGCAGGGTCCCGACAGAGTCGGTCCCGACAGTGGAGCTAAAAGCTCCCGACGAGAAGCCTTTAAGTAGGCCCCGATGATGAATCCCTGAGAATGATTGGCCCTGTCACGATGACGAGGGGCCCCGAGCGGTGACACAACGAGATAACTCTTGAGTCCCCGACGGGAGTCGGGACTCGTTACCAGAGGATAAAGCCAAGATATGCGGGGCGTGGCCGAGATATACGGAACGTGGTTAAGATACACGGATCGTGGCCGAGATACGCGGGGCATGGCTAAGATACGCGAGATCATGTACGAGATAAGCGGGATACGGGCTAACCATCCCTAACGGTTCGCCAGGTACCTGAGGCACCTCTTTGCCTATAAAAGGGCAGGAGGTCACCTCAGATCACTTACGTTGAAATTGAATACTTTTGATATCTGTTGCTTGCCAGTCAGACGAGGTACTCATTTAAGCATCGGAGAGGGATTCTGGGTCACCGCCCGGTCTATCCCCTCTTGCAGGATTGCGTGGAGCAAAGGAGCTAGGATTGCCGTCAAGATCCGTGCCGGAGTTCCACCGTGATCCAACAAGGGCCTTCCTTAGAAACATGCATCCAACCTCATTTGAAGCATATGGAGGGCTCTATGAGGTGGTCATGACAAGCACAATGAGGGAGCTCAAAGAGAGGTGGACATGGCGTTCGCAAAAGAGATAGGGCATCTGGAAGAAGTCCGGGAAGAAGGAAGAGAGACTGACACACTGGAAGGAGGTGTAAACTTCAAATTCACACCCCTTACAGTGAAGATAGAAGAAATTTTCCAGAAGTACCTCAAGGAAGAGCTACCCACATGCAAAGAGGAGGGCAAGGCCTTCCTAGGAAGAGATGCACAGGGTTGGTGTGAGTACCATGGGACCTGGGGAGGCCTAAAGGAGTACATGGCAACAGACGCACTCACCACCCCATATCCTTAGTTTAATATTAAGCATTTTGCATGTTCAAGCATTTTAAGTTTTCCAAAAACAACTTTTGAGAAGGAGAACTCAAGAAGTTACTCCGACTCTACAACTATCCTTGATTTCCTCCAAAGGGTATCTTGATCCACCCAAGACACCCCAAGTGTACATAAAGCATGAATGCTCCTAATGAAGTAGAAGTTACTCAAAGTATCTTTCAAAGAAGGTGGTGACACAATCATTATGTTATCCTTACACAGATATGACTTCCAAGTCAGCAACACCCTCGACGCCCCCAAGAGCGTATCTTGAGAGTAGTTTTCATACTACGACCTTCGACGCCCCCAAGAGCGTATCTTGAGAGTAGTTTTCATACTACGACCTTCGACGCCCCCAAGAGCGTATCTTGAGAGTAGTTTTCATACTACGACCTTCGACGCCCCCAAGAGCGTACCTTGAGAGTAGTTTTCATACTACGACCTTCGACGCCCCCAAGAGCGTATCTTGAGAGTGGTTTCCAAAAACTACGAACTTCGACGCCCCCAAGAGAGTATCTTGAGAGTGGTTTCAAAAAAATACGAATTTTGACGCCCCCAAGAGCGTATCTTGAGAGTGGTTTCTAAAAACTACGACCTTCGACGCCCCCAAGAGCGTATCTTGAGGTAGATTTCAAACTACCAGATTCGACGCCCCCAAGAGCGTATCTTGAGGTAGATTTCAAACTACCAGATTCGACGCCCACCAGGAGCGTATCTTTGGTCTAACTTGTGCCCTCCGGGAGCCTATCCTGTGAAACGTTAAGTGCCCTCCGAGAGCCTGTCTCGTGAACACATTCGACGACCACCAAGAGCGTATCTTTGGTCTAACAGTATCATACACACCATTCAAAGGGTATCAGAAGAGATCATTGCACCATACTAAGAAGGATCCCATGAGAAAATAATGGCAAAGTAAAGTTGTATAAAGAACACATAATATTTTTTCCTTGATGAGATGGCAGGTATGATGTGAAGGAAAAAAGAAGGATAAGTAAAGGAAAACACAACAAAAGGAAGAGTCCATGATCAAAGGAATACATACAGAAGCATACGAAGTACCCATCAAAAGGCAAGTGTTCCATACACTGCCAACAATACCATACGAAGAAGGAAAGCAACACAAAATCCAAAGTACAGCAATCTCAAAAGATACTCAACCCATCAAAGGGGAGGAAAAGTATAGTCGTATATACAAAGGTAGAAAGATGTCAGTACATCAACCAGAGCCCTCTGGAGAGTCCTCACGGCCCTGACCCCCTGAGGACAAACCACCAGCAGAGATAGAGGAAGAGGAGGAAGAGTCCGAAGTGTCAATATCCACAGGTGTAGCATCCACCTGTGCAGGGGCAGGCTCGTCAGCAACAGCAGCCTGACCCCTAAGGACAGCCATATAACTAGTAGCGTACGGTCCAAAGTCACCCAGATCGCCGACCGGAAACTGGGGATCAATACGAAAGATATGGTCAACAAGATACTCGCCAAACTGGTTCATCTCCTGGGTCAGCCTCACACTGTAGTCAGCAGTAAAGGCAGAGGAAGCCTTGTACTCAGATACTGCAACAGCTCTCTCCTCTGCCCAGCACCTTGCCTCAAGTTTCCTCAACTCCTCAGAATGGAGTGACGATGCAACCTCAGCCTCACGGCGCAAGCTACCTATGGTAGTCTCAAGTAAAGACACCTGATCCCTAAGCTCCTGCATCCGAAGGTCAGACAGGCGAGCCTTCTCAGTGGCAGTGGCAAGCTCCGCCTTCAGGGACACCTGGCTATCCTCAAGAGCCTTCTTCTCATCGGACAGCTCAAGCACAAGGGACGACATGTTCACCATGTCAGACATACCCTGAAAATTTAACAAGGGGTGAGTAACTGAAAAAGCAACCACATGAAAGTAAAAAGGGGAAGAGAGACACCACTCACAGGCACATAACGGGATAATACACCCTGAACGAAACGCCGGGTCTCCCTAGAAGACTTAGGCTGAGCAGCACGATCACCAGGAGGGATGGCACCACGAAGCACACGGATGCCAACCTCCGGGGTGCGCAAGGAAGATCCGCTATCAAAGTGGAACTCCTTCAACCCAGCAAAAGGAGTCCACTCAGACCCAACGATATCCTCGTCAGTAAGGCGCGTAAAATCCTTCCGACTCAAAGCCGGAGGCCCACCTATACAAACAAAGCAAGATAAAGAAAAATACGAACATAAAAGCATCAATGACATAAAGAAGATCGAACCTGACGACCGTGCCCTCGGCTGGGGGGCAGGGGATGGAGAACCAGTGACCACTCCACCATCACCAACAGGCCGCTTCCCTTTAGCAGCTCGGGAAGGTGCCTCGTCGACCACTATCTCTTTGTCGCGAGACAGGGTCGGGGGACGAACACCAGGGGGAGGAGGATCTGCAGCCTTCTTCTTCTTGACAGCCGAGGCCCCGGCCTCAGAGTCGGACCTCCGTGACTTGGACTTAGAAGGTCCAGAGCCCTTGCCCACAGAGACAACTCTCTCGGTCACCAAAGGAGAGTGCCCTAACAATACAAGGAAAACAGTGTAAGAAAAAACACAAGTATACCATAAGAGGAAAAGAGAAGGAAGTATACCAGAGGCCCCAGCAGTCTTCCCAAGCATAGGGGACTTCTTCGGAGTAGAGCTGGAGGGAGCCCTCCTCTTGCTCAGATCGACCGGAGCTGCCTGCACGTTATACGTTTTCCCGTGAAACCAACCTACAAGGGAAGAGCAGAAAGAAAATGTAGATGAGAAGATTAAGTAAAATACCGAACCCCCGGAGTCAGGAGTCAAACTAATCCCTGCCTCATAAAGATCTGTCTCGGTCACCAAGGACACGGGGCAGTATGACTGGGTCCTGTGGCTCTCATAGATGGTCTTTATAGTCTCTAAGTCCACAGAAGAGAACTCCCCAAAGGCAGGCCAGCCGTCTGACCGATCCTCATTCAAAACCGGCCAGGTAACATATCGATCCGTGATAAAGAAATAATGTTTGGCCCAGTGGCTCGCCGAGTTATCGCTCCGGGCCACGAAACGAAGAGAAGTATCCCACTCAACCCCGCTCAACCCGAAATCAGCAAATCGGGAATCTTTGAGGGACGGATGGCGAGTTACAAAACTCGCGAAGCCTACCTTCCTCTGATAGTGGAATCGATAGAAGCACCGGAACAAGACCAATGAATACTTCCAGGAGTACCAGTGGCATAACACCCGGAAGCCCACCCAGACGCGGATAGCACTAGGGGCAAGGTTCACAGAGGAGATCCTAAAGAATCTACTCAATTCTACAAGATCATCGCAGTAAGGCAGCCGCAATCCAAACCGAATCTGGGAAGGATAAACAACAACCTTCCCCCTGGGGGGCTCTGTCACTGTCTGGCGGGTGTTTCCCAAAGAAGGAAGGAAAGGATATAAAGGCTCATCTAAGGGACAAATTTCACCTAAGGTAACATGCTCGTTATAATCGGACCTAGTCAGGTAGTTCTCCGACAAAGCAGCGAGACCTAAATCAAAGGCAGCGAGAAATTCCAAGCTCGATTCAGGCTCCGACTAACACCCCGGCTCAGTATACGGCTCAGAATTCGACACCAAACTAGTGGCAGGAAAGAAAGCAACGCAACGAATAGAAAGAAAGAGAAACTTACTCATCCTTCGAAGGATGTAACGCCTTTGCAAAGTTTGCGTACGGGGACACCACCACGAGTACAGTACCTGCCACGGCATGAAAGGTGTCAAGACAAGAAGACTTCCGGAAAGACCAGGCATACCCCGACAAACAACAACCAAAATTTCAAAGACATCCAACAAAGGTAACAAACACGCGTCAAGGACACCCCAACGATAAAATCGGACAATTTTGCTCGAACCGAAAATCTGTTCCCGGGCAAAATTACAATTACGCCCCTCAACGGGAATCAACACACAAATGGCGCCCCAACGTCAAATTCAAACGGGAATAGTTTAAACGGACAAAAAACTATCTCCGGGCAACCGGCTAAAAAATTTTCCCCAAATCGGCGGCTATCTACGACAATCACATATTCAATCAAGTATCGGCAATAAAAAATTAGCAATTCAAGTATTGGCATTTCGTATCGTAACGGAAAGGAAAAGATCGGACCTTCGGAAAACCCGACCCGATTCGATAAACGGGTCCGGAATTCGAATTTTGGTGTTGCCGGAAATCAGCCCCTCGCCGGAAACTGTCCTCCACCGCGCCGGAGCTGCCCTCGCCTTCGCTGGACCTCGCCGGACCAGACGCCGCCGTCGCCGGAGCTGAGCTTAGTCGCCCCACCTCCGCCACGTCCCGGTTCTAGCTGGTCGGAATCGCCCGCGTCAGACCTCGCCTTCGCCGTGTCCCGTCGATCGCCAGCCACGCCTCAGCCCAGCGTCGTCGTTGCCCTGGTCTGCTGGCTCACCTCGCCTCCGCGCCGTCACTGGCCGCCGTCCGCCCGGGGTTACGCCGCCGTCTCTTGCCGAGCCTCCCCGCGCCGCTGTCCCGTCCGCTGGCTGGAATTCTGGCCCTTGCCGGATTTCAGCCGGTCCCCCTTCCTTGGTGTCTCCAAATTTTTCATTGCTCTCCAAGTGTGAGGAAAAAAGGAAAAGATGACAATGGTGGCTAAGTGAGGTAATTTCTTTACTCCTCTATATATTTGGAAAGGTGTAGGGTTTTTTAAAGTGACATAATCACAACCCTCTATTTAAAATTAGAAGAGATCTAAGGGTTAAAGGAAAACTATCATCTTTACCTCCCTTAGACTATGGTTAGATATATTTCCACTCAAGATAACACCCCATGGGTATATTTTTAAGTATCCCATACTTAGAAAAAATTTGGACCAAAATTAAAAAATTTCTCCACTTAGACTTATCCCGGCATGAAATTGAAGCATGGACTCGTTTAGCTGTATTCATGTTGCATCCCCATGCGAGCGTATATTTTCCGAATATACGCCCGTAGCGGTATTAGATTTATTATTTCCATCTCAGACGGATACGTGCTTGGACACGTGTCCGTACTATTCTGACGTTTGCAATTCCTCTATCTTATAAGACAGGGGGCAGAGTCAGAGACATACACTCATGGGTAAGTAAGGATTCCGACAAAAGGTAAAATCCCGGTTTCAAATTGCGCGTGTCATACCATCCTAAAATAGAGTCAATCAAGGGTTAGGCCATTGGTTGACTCGGGGGCATGTGATGGATATACACCCAATTTGAACCCGTTGACTTCCGAATCGTTTTATTTTGATCACCCCGTCAATGATTGTAAATCGAAACTTCGACCCAAACACCCCGCGAAAACGCCAACGGTCCGGACGAGGCCAAAATACTCGTCCGGACCGAGGCAAACTCACCTAGGTGAGGTCGGGTGGCCACACCCGACCTCCCCTAGGGAGGGGTTGGGTGGCCACACCCAACCCCTACCCTTGGGGGTCGGCCCCGGCACCGCTTCCCGACTCCGATACTCAGTTTATTTCCGCCAACCTCTCTGTACTTTAAGGTTTTAATTACGAGATTAAGGGCTAATTAGTTGTGTTTAAAGGTTAACGATGTCATTAAGCCACCTTAATGACATCGTTGCCTATAAATACAACCTTCCCACTATTCATTTGAACATCTTGGCTAAGTTTGTAATTTAGCTCTGACATCTCTCTAAGTTTTATCTCTCTAAGAAACGTATTGACTTAAGCTGGAGAGGGTACATCAAGCACCACCCCCCCCCCTCCGTGCTTGATATTGCCCCTCTTGCAGGGCACGCGGAGAAGAGAAGGCGAAGGACAGAAGGACACGGATCAGAACGACAGGACCTAGGAGCACCGAACCCGTAGTTTCACCAGTGAGGAGTAAGGTTTAGGTCGACCGCCCGTTGACCTGAAACTTAGAACCTAACATATCTGTGATAAAATTTTGATATTAGAAAGTTACATTTTGTAAGCGAAGGAATTGCAACTGAGTTTATGATCAGTCGACGTGATAATGTTTTGATTACATCAAATTTACGGTCTATAAACTGAGTCGTAGGAGGACGCAATCCTCTGCCAAAACTATGTCGAATGTGGGCCTTACCTAGTCACGCAGGTACAATCGTCTTGCGGTGAAGGGAGGTCTCTACTATGCAAGGCTGGCTAAGAATCAGGGGGATAAACCTGATTACGCAGAACGATTATCTATTGTCAAAGTAACTCGACATGATCTTCGTCCTGCAGATCGCCGTGATGAACTCCGTTCGTCATAAATCCACATTCTGGGCCAGATGAAAATATGTGATAGCATGATTGACATATCCCATTCCTGTTAACCCAAAAGGTTCAGATATGCTATCAACGCGTGCTTCATACTACGCGTGCCATGTACGACCATGGGGTCACAGCTCGGTTGTGCTAGGAAAAGAATCCTCGTGATTCTAGCGGGCTCAAACTTCTTCACCTCGAGCGTGTGATTGATCCCGAAAGCCTTATGAAGAGGCACCCAAAGTATCCTCATGGACTCAGAACTCATACCTAAGGTCAGGCCCAATGCTCGCTTCCCGGCGTACGAGCGTAGTGCTGAATAAAAAGGCCCAGTGATCACGTCTTTGGAAACCGGTTGGGTTTGACTAAGGGTATGAGCGATGGGGATGGTAAAGTTCACCTGTAATTCACGGATTCTTGTATTCACTAAGTGGCCACCAGCCGGATATTAGTTGAAGGTTGTGAATACTTGTACGGATGCCTTGGAAATGTGTTCCTATGTGGAAACTAGGCAAATGGAGAATTATCAGTTGACCTAGGATACAACGCGATACAATATGTATAAATGTGAGGCCTTGTTGTGGAGCTAACACCACGTAGGGTTTTTTTCACAAGAAACTCTACGAGTTCCATCCGGTGGATCGAGAACTCCCTAGTACAAAGGATCTTGGAATACGGTAACTGTTGAGGTATGTGTAACTCTTCCGCTGCATAATTTCGATTACATGCACGTACCATGTTTTGTGTTTCTGTAGTGATTACTCCCTGTAATCTAACATATATATATATATATATTTAATATTGGAAATTATTTTATATATTTAATGTTACTTGGTGGCTAAGTTAAATATTTTAATGGAGTTCAAAACCCAACTTAGGCCACAAGTAAACATTTCAGCCCAATCCTTTTGGTTTTAATTATTGGGCTGGTCCAATATGTCAAACCGGGACGAACTGAACCGAACCGGGTTTTCTCAATCGGTTCGACCTAATCGGGTCGGGTCAGACCGGGGTAACTAAGTGGATATAACCGAGCCGGTTTTGTGTGTTGAACCGAACCCTATTTTATTGGACCGGTTTCGGACCGAACCATATTTTTGAAATTAAAACCAGACCGAACCGAACCGGATTTCACATCGGACCGGACCCGAACCGAAATTTCTGGACCGAACCAAACCAGACTGAAATTGACTGAACCGAAATGAAATTTTTCAAAACCGAATTCAAGTCAATTAAAATAGGGAGGTCAAGTTTTAAAATTCAAATGTTTTTTAATCTTAAATGGCCTACACGGTGCTCAAGGGTTGATAACTTTTATGCCTTGTTTCGATTATGGGGATGGATTTCGGAGATACATGTTTTTGGGACTGGATTAATTAGTGGACCGAGTCAAGCTAGCTGGATATTGCAGGTTGGGGGCAGAGCCCTAGTTAAATATATGGAATGCGCACTAGGATAGACATGCTGTGATGGTTGGAAATGCCTAGGATTCATGCCTAGAATGTTGCGTAATTGAATATAAGCATGAATTGCAAATCATCCCCTAATGTTTAAAATTATTTCAAAATCGAAAACTAGTCACCAAATGTGTATGATGGATGTGAATGTTGCATGTTTGACACGTATGCTAGAATGTTGAGGATATAGCCGCATTTGATAATTTACTTGGAAGTAGAATTATATGTGCAAGCATGAGTTCCTCGGAACATTAGACGCATGACGCGTAAGCATGAGTGTGGTTTGTGTGATGAATGTTACTGGCGTATGATAATTTACATGAATAGTAGAATTATATATGCATGAGTGAATTCATCGGAACATTTTTCCAAATTAAAAAGGGCCTTGGGAAAGCCAAGATCGGGTATGCTTGTTTTAAAATCACCCGTTCCGGTAATATGCGATTAAAACCGTTTTAAAAGACTGATCTATTGGATAGAAGACGACAGTAATGTGAACTCTTTCACAGCCATCTTCCATTGGTTTACTGGTGGTCGGTTGGTTCATATGACTGATGATTCATTACTTGTCGCATTCCATCTTAATAGATATCTGATGTATGCAATTCTTTCTCAAAATGTTATGGTCTCCCTGATTTTTGCATAATCATCGATGTGTTAGTATGAATTGGTTGAATTAGTGCGATTCGATATTCCTCGCAATCTTGATCGTGTGAATCATGATGAATAAAAGGAGTACGTGTTGATCTCTCTACTACGATTCCGAAAAGTGGAGAGGACAACTACGGATGAATAGTGTATTCTTAATGATTTTGACAATGAGAGACAAATGTAATAATTTGTTTCACCAAACATGGGACTAGGTTCTTTGATGATCTGAACGCATACATGGTGATACATTCAACCTAGGTAAAATGGGGGTTGAAGAAGATTTCAATAGCAACGAAACAATGTTACTGGTTTGTATCCCTTTGCATCCGCCTCGGTGGAAACAAGAGCTAGGAATGTTTCGGTTGAATATGATGGTCTTTTCTCTTTTCAAGGATGTTGGTGTAAAACCCGCATCGGCTCTTCAGAATGAAAGGTCAACATGAAAAAGATGTATATGGTTGTCTGATGTTGACATGACTCAATGAGCTTGAGCCTAATCAAGTACAGTAACCACAGCAGTAAAAGGGAAGCCTTCTCTGCTCACCATACTGGGTTCGAAAGAAGTCAACCACAATCCGCATATCATAGAGAGAACTGGACCATAAAGGTCTTATACAATAATCCAGTGGGTTAAACCATGTTGATTAAGTGCGTCTCAAGTACGCCTCCTAAGTCATGTGTATGAAGCGGTAAAATGTTTTTATACAGACACATATCATTTGACGTGATTCACTCGTGAATTTACTCAGATGTGATGTTCAACATGGCTTAAAGTTCTCGACTATCTATACGACAATCATGGATCAAATACGCGAACTTCAGATCAAGAACACTACCATTGTCATTTATCGTTCGTTTGAGTTACTAAAATCTTGGTTATTTCGAGATTTGGATTTATTGAATAAAGTAGTTCCCTTTCGTTTCGAAATGTGATCTTCTTGTCAAAATTAATCGACCCGGTTAAACAGGTTTGATCAGAAATGAAATTTCGGCCATGTAAAAGTGGTCGAATAAAACGAAACGATTCACGTACTTCGTCATCTCAGTCGGGACAACTGAACTGAACATACACATCCATTGCGTAGCTAGATCGAAAGATTTAGTATTTCTTAATTGTTAGTACTCCATTGAATGAAATAATAAGTAATGATAATCATGTGCGAAACCAATTTGATTAAATTAAATTAAATTCAGAAATAAAACGATTTAACCATGAGTTAAAACTTCGGTAAATAGCGCCACACATGTGTGGACCTCGAAAGATGGAACACATCGTTTCAAAATACGAGTTTAATGATGAAGTGTTTTGATGATTAAGTGCTGAATTTTCGTTTGCATCCCTTCGGAAACAACTTACTGATAACGTTTACATCAAAAGAAGTATGCTTCATAAGCTACCACGACCTTGTAAAAGTATCAGCAGACGCATAGGGTGAAAACCCAAGAAGCTCGGTTCGGAGATAGGATGAAATCCCCGAGATAAGTTTGCAAAGGAAGAATGATGAAGTCGATTAAACGATTTTCCTTACATACGCCTTGAACGATAAGTCAGGCTAGGCATTCAAATCAAGTGAACACACACTTCAAGAAGCACAATTCAAGAACATAATGTTAGAGTAAATCTATCAGGCGTTCCCTATGGGCAGGGACGGATCTGCATGGGTGAATACGGGGTCACGGGACACTGCTTAACTTGATCGAGTTACAGCAAAAAATTAGCAATTACCGATAAGGACCCCATATAAAAATTGCAAAGGACCCCATATAAAATTAAAAAGGAAACCCATAAACATATAATACTTAGTAGCCTGTTGGTTTTGCGTGCATATATTAATTACTCCATCCATGGTTCGAGTCTCACCATTCACACTGTTAATCCATAATCATTTTACTATTTAATATTTTTTTCTATTGTATTTAATATTTTCCACCCAATGTTTTACTAGCAAGTTTATAATCTAAGTTTTTATTAAAATATTTATTAATTGTCGTTTCTTCTTCTTTTAAAATTCTTATTTTTCTTTTATCTCATTCTTCTCTTCACACGTCATTGATAACTAGTTTTCTTTTACAATAAAAATATCATTAATTTTTATTTATCTCATTCTAATTGATTTTTTTTAATTGACCAGAAATAATGTAATTTTTGTTATATTTTTTTATATTTCGATTGAATATTATTAATATTTGAAGTTTTTTTATTCATTATATATATATATGTATTTTTTAATTCGACCCGAAATTATATTTGATCCGACATGTTTTTTTAACTATATAAAAAAATGTGCACCCACTGACCCCTGGGTCCTGGATTCGTCACTGCCTATGGGATGAAGATGATGACTCACATGTATGTAAAATGTGTTCCAATGAAATCGGTAAGACACGTCACCATAAAATCTAAGGAATGATAATG
Organism: Clarkia xantiana subsp. parviflora; assembly: GCA_036873135.1. Lineage (NCBI taxonomy): Eukaryota > Viridiplantae > Streptophyta > Magnoliopsida > Myrtales > Onagraceae > Clarkia > Clarkia xantiana. Next base: position 6,805,040 of record JAPTYO010000012.1, on the reverse strand, counting down.
AGTTAAATCATATCATCATGCGATATTAAAATTGCGCACTAAAATATGTATTTAGGACAAGAGTACGTTACCTACTCTTAGAAGATACATGTTTAAAGCTTTTGAAAATAGTGTCGTGGTCGAACATGAGACATTAGATCACTTGAGGACGAATTTCCAATTCATGGTCAGTTTCAAACTGATGTAGTCTTGATCGAACCAGAGCAATAACACTGACAATCAGGTCTCACTCAATTCGAGTGGGAGAGATTTGAACCGGCAACAACTCAAGTGAATGACATGGTAAATGATAATGGAAACATTTTCATAGTAAATCCAGTAGGAGGAACAAACCCTACCACATGTGATCATTGTTGCCGTAGAGACGAATCAAGTAGAACCTGATATTCAAATTGCTAAACCAGGAATGCCATAACTACCTAGACTACCCATTGTTTCCAGTGGGAGTGATCCGACCAACTTGGTTCCAGGTCCTAGTGATCAAGGAATTCATCTTGGAATTTCCCCGAGACCAAGAGGTCGTCCAAGGAAAGTTGTAGGTCAAGGTTTAAACACTTCTCTTGTTCCCAATGGAAGTGATGCTACGATAAAAGGCATTATTCCGAGTAGGAGAAACGTTCAGACTCAAAATGGGATTAACAAGCCTAGACGAAAGTCAAAGGCATCAAACCCATCGAGTAGGGTGATAACCTCACTCTAACGACTGTTAGTGAGCATTGGAAAGATCTCAAGTGGGAAAATGGAGGAAAACAATAAAAGAAGTAGATCGCCTAAATGAATGCCATTATAGTCTATAGTTGATTTACCTGCTAACCACGGAGGCACAAGGATACGGTGAGTCCTGAAAGAAGGCTCACCACTGATGGAACGGGTCGGGCGATACATAGACCGACTAATTGCGAAAGGATATACCCAACTTCACGGAGTGGACTTTGACGAGATGAACTCATCGACTGTGCGTAAAACCACGGTTAGGAATATTAATGGTCCTGGTCGCAAGTCTCGATCTCGAGCTGCACCAAATGGATGTTAAGAACGCGTTCCTCTACGGAAACCTGGAGGAAGAGATCCTCATGGAACAACCAGAGGGTTTCATTACTCATGGTAACGAACACAAAGTTTGTAAGCTCTGAAGTTCCATCTATGGTATTAAACAATCGTCTCGGCTATGGTACCACGAATTCCACGAGGAAATCGTAGGAAACGGATTCGTGAATCTTCACGAGGATCTGTGTGTGTATTATAAGATCTCCAGGTCTAACTATGTCATCTTAACCTTATACGTGGACGACATACTCATTGCCACAAACGACGTGAGTTTTATGAACAAGTCAAAGTCATGGTTCGCATCTGTATTTGAGATGAAGAACATGGGAGAAGCCACGTACATCTTATGCATTAAAATTGCTAGAGATTGGGCTACCCGAAAAATTATTTCTGTCTCAAGAAGCCTATATAAACAAACTGTTGAAAAGGTTCATATTACAGAATGCCAAACCCGTGGATACACCGGTGGTGTTTTGGTGCGCACTGTCAAAACGTGACGGCCCCAAGAACCTGGCAGAGCGAGAACATATGAAGGGTGCAGAGTATTTAAGCATGGTCGGTAATTTGATGTACGCCATGCAACGCACACGTACGGATATCTGTTACGCCGTGGGCCTAGTAGCACGTTTCCAATCAGATCCTGGCTATCAGCATTTAAAGGTTGTAAAACGAATTATTCGTTATCTGAAAGGTACTTCCGACTACGCACTGTGATGCCAACCATGGTGGCGATCCGCATGATCGTAAGTCCGCTACAGGAGGAGTCTTTCTCCTTGCTAATGTCTCCATTTCATGGACGAGCAAGAAGCAAACCTGTGTCGCGCTCTACGATGGAATCAGAATTTGTAGCCCTCTCCAAGAATGCACAGGAAGCGGTCTGGCTAAAAAGGCTTCTTACTGCGCTGCTTGATGGCGATGTCGGGAGTAAACTTGTGAAGCTGTTCTCTGACAGTCATGCAGTCATTGCGGCAGTAAAGAATCCGAAGTACCATAGTAGGACCAAACACATTGATGTGAAATATTTTTATGCTAAATAAATGGTAGAAGACAATATAATCACTTTGGAATACTTGTCCACGGATAACATGGTTGCGGATCCATTAACTAAACCACTACGCAGTGAGATATTCGAAAAGCATGTAAAACTGCTTAGATTGCGTAGGGTTTAAAAGTGGCATGTATATGTGATAACATTTTGATAATTGAAAGTTACATTTTTTAAACGAAAGAATTAAAATTGAGTTTATAATCTATCGACGTCATAATGTTTGAATACACCAGATTTACGGTCTATAAACTAAGTCGTAGGATGACGCAATTCTCTGCCAAAACTATGTCGAATGTGGGACTTACCTCGTCACACAGGTACGTCGTCTTGCGGTTGGGGAGACCTCTACCTAGAAATATTGGCTAAGAGTCAGGGGATAAACCTGATTACGCAGGACGATTATCTAGTCTCGAAGTAACTCGACATGATCTTCGTTTTGCAAATCGTCGTGATGAACTTCATTCGTCATTAATCCACATTATGGGCAAGATGAGAATCTGCGATTGCATGATTGACATATCACATTCCTGTTAACTTAAAAGTTCAGGTATGCTATCGACGTGTGCTTCATACTGCGTGTGCCACGTTCGATCACGAGGTCACAACTCGGTTGTGCTAGATAAGAATCCTCTTGATTCTAGCAGGCTCAAAGTTCTTCACCTTGAGCGTGTGATTGATCCCGGGAGCCTTATGAAGAGGCACCCAAAGTATCCTCACGGACTCAGAACTCATATCTAAGGTCAGGCTCAATGTTCGCTTCCCGGCGTACGAGTGCAGTGCTGAACAAAAAGGCCCATTGACCACGTCTTTGGAAAACGGTTGGGTTTGACTAAGGATATGAGCTATGGGGATGGTCAAGTTCACCTATAATTCACCAACTCTTGTATTCACTAGGTGGCCACCAACCGGATATTAGTTGAAGGTTTTGAATACTTGTACGGATGCCTTGGAGAAGTGTTCCTATGAGGAAACTAGGCAAAAGGAGAATTATCAGTTGACCTAGGATACAGCGCGACACTATATAAATGTTGTTTATAATAGGTTAATTGGAGAAAAGAGAAACAACGTTCCGCGGGCGCTACAACACTCCTAACAGATGAGTAGCAGGATGCCCGTCGTGTCCTCCGGTCGCACAGCAAACCTCGTATTAACTATTCGGAAGCAAGGGCGAGATCAAATGAGTGAAATGTTGATACAGATTTGGACGACCATACATTAACAGGCACCCTCCCATTATGGCGAGTGGGAGCTGTAAGCATATGGTGATGGGCGACGTAAATGGAAGCCCATTATATGTATATGTTACCTAAGTTAATTGGGTACATGTAACATTAGGACATTGGGCCAGACCCAAATCTCAATTGACATGAGAGACCCAAAATTGGGCCTCCCTTATACATAGGCCGGCCGAATTGTTTAGTGAGGATAAAGTGGACTTTTGTCCACTTTACTCCTCCTATATATATGGGGTGTTAGGGGTTTTATCAGGTTAATCCGTAATCCTTCCTTGGAGTGTTTTAGAGAGAAACACCTTCCTCCCCAAAACACCCACTTCGGTCGAACATCACATACACCAAGGGTGTGGCAATTTGCCTTCGAGCAAACACTCCGGAGATCCGTCCCCTACCAAGAATCGATATGAGGCTTTGCTATGGAGAATATACCGCGTAGGGCTTCCTTCACAAGAACCTCTACGGGTGCCGACTGGAGGATCGTGAACTCCCTTCTGCAAGGATCTTGGGACTACGGACAACTTGTGAGGTATGTTCCAATCTTCTGCTGCGTAATATTGATTACTAGCATGTACCGTGTGTTGGATTACGGGGACGTAATACTACAGAATGCTAAACGTGTACATGCAAGTAATCTAACTACGTAGCGGAATAATGTACACATACCTCAATAGCTTTCCTTCACAAGAACGATGTGGAGGGAGTTCTGATCCTCCGGTCAGAACCCGTACAAGTTCTTCGTGAGAAGAAGTCCTACGTGGTATAAGCTTCATAGCAAATCCTCTGATCGATTCTTCAACATGGACAGAACTTCGGACTGAGATGATGGTGTGCCGAAAATCACTACTAAGGGGGTGAGAGGGTTTCTCTCAAGTTCCTCAATGGAGGGACTTATGAATTACTTGATGTGTAAAACTCCTTAGGAGACTCCCCTATATATAGGATTGGTGAAGTGGACAAAAGTCCACTCCAACCAATGTGGGACTAGGGTTCAGCCGAACCACCTATTAAGGGAGGGAGGCCCAACTTTGGGCCTCCCATGTCAATTAGGAATTGGGTCAAGCCCAATTAACCTAATGTGACATTTACCCAATTATCTTAGGTAATATCCTTAATAATAACGGGCTAACATTTACGGCGCCACATCACCATATGCTAACAGCTCCCACTCGCCGGAATGTGAGGGTGCCTGTTAATGTATTGTCATCCAATAGCATCAACGTCTCAGTCTTCAATCATTGTCTCCGTCTCCGAATAGTTCATACGAGGTTTGCCGTGCGACCGGCGGATACGACGGGCATCGTGCTACTCATCTGTTAGGAGTGTTGTAGCGCCCGCAGAACGTTGATTCCCTTTCGTAAATCAATCCTGTTAAAAATAAAACATGTACCGCACTGTATCCTTGGTCAACTGATAATTCTCCAATTGCCCAGTTTTCCACATAGGAATACTTCTCCAGGGCATCCGTACAAGTGTTCACAACCTTCAACTAATATCCGGTTGATTGCCACCTAGTGAACACAAGAGTCGGTGAATTATAGGTGGACATAACCATCCCCATTTATACCCTTAGTCTAACTCAACCGGTTTCCAAAGACGTGGTCACTTGGCCTTTTTCTTTGGCACTACGCTCATACGCCGGGAAGCGAACATTGAGCCAGACCTTAGGTATAAAATCTGAGTCCGAGAGGATACTTTGGGTGCCTCTTCATAAGACACCCGAGATCAATCACACGCTCAAGGTGAAGAAGTATGCGCCCTTTAAATCACAAGGATTCTAGCTAGCACAACCGAGCATGACCCCGTGGTCGAACATGGCACGCGTCGATAGCACACCGGACAAGCCATGGATGGGATATGTCAATCATGCTATCGCAGAATCTTTCATCTGGCCCGAATGTGATTTTAATGATGGACAGAGTCCAACACGACGATTTACAAAATGAAGATTAAGTCATGTTGTAAGCGTGACAAAGTTATCGTTTCGGCTAACCAGGTTTATCCCCCTGGTTCTTAGCCAATCTTGTTGTGGTAGAGGTCCCCCTCTCCTACAAGATGACCGTCCCTTTGTGACGAGGCATGGTTCACATTCGACATAATTTTGGTGGAAGAATTTTACCTCTTCCTACAACTTAGTTTATAGACCGTAAAATCCGATGTTATTTATCATTATGACGTCGATAGATCATATACTCAGTTTGCAATTCTTTTATTCAATCGAAATATTATTTCAAATGTCAAAATTCTATCACTTATACATGTCACATATTAAGCCCTACGTAATACAAGCAGTTTTACGTGCTTTTCGAAAGTTTCTCTACGTAACGGCTTAGTTAATGGGTCTGCGGCCATTTTGTCTGTGAAAAAGTATTCTAAAGTGATTATATTGTCTTCCATAACAGATTTAGGATACTTGTATTTCACATCAATGTGTTTGGTCCTATTGTGGTACTTTGGATTCTTAACTGCTACAATGGATGCCTGACTGTCGGAGTATACCTTTACGGGTTTACTCTCATTGCAAGCGCAAATTAATGTAGTATGAAGTCTTTTCAGCCAGACCGCTTCTTGTACGTTTTTGGAAAGGGCAACGAATTCTGATTCCATAGTGGAAAGCGCAACACATGATTGCTTCTTGCTTACCCATGATATGGCAGCGCTAGCAAGGAGGAAAACTCCTCCTGTGGTGGACTTACGATCATCCGGATCGCCACCGTGGTCGGCGTCACTATAACCAGTCAATTCGATTTGCCTGCCCTTATAGCACAGAACATAGTCGGCAGTACCTTTCAGATACCTTATAATTCGTTTCACGACCTTTAAATGTTGATAACTAGGATCTGAGTGGAATCTTGCTACTGGGCCCACAGCGTAACAGATGTATGGACGAGTGCAGAGCATGGCGTACATTAAGCTTCCTACCATGCTCAAATACTCGCCACTCTTCATCTGTTCACGCTCCTGCAGGTTTTTCAGGCCATCACGCTTTGACAGCGCGCACCCGAGTACAACCGTCGTTTCCACGGGTTTGGCATTCAGCATTCTGAATCTCTTTAAAAATTTATTGATATAAGATTCTCGAGATAGACACAATCTCCGGGCGGCACGATCTCTGGCGATTTTAATGCCTAAGATGTACGTAACTTCTCCCATGTCTTTCTTCTCGAATACTGATGCCAACCAGGACTTTGACTATGAAACTCACATCGTTTTCAGCAATGAGTATGTCATCCACGTATGAGGTTAAGATGATGTACTTAGACCCAGAGGTCTTAGTGTATACGCAGGGATCCTCATGGAGGTTCACAAATCCGTTTCCAACGATTTCCTCGTGGAACCTGCGATACTATTGCCGAGTCGATCGTTTAAGACCATAGATAGATCTTTGGAGATTGAAAACTTTTACGTTCTTTACCAGGAGTAATGAAACCCTCTGGCTGCTCCATATAGATCTTATCCTCCAGGTTTCCGTGGAGAAATGCGGTCTTAAAATCCATTTTATACAGGCTCGGGATCGAGGCTTGCAATAAGGGCAAGGATGGCCCTGACTGTGGTGTAACGCACAGTCGGTGAGTTTGTTTTATCAACATCCACTCCGTGAATTTGGGTATATCCTTTCGCATTCGTTCGAGTTTTGCACCACTCGACCTTTCCTTCAGTAGTGAATTCTAAAATTTCACTTTATAGCTCTGCGGTTATCAGGTTAATCAACTAAAGACCAAAACCGAATTTGTTCTCATTTAGGCAATTTCATCCTCCATTGTTTTCCTCTATTCCTTCGTTTGAGTTCCTTCCATTGCTTGCTGAACCATCACTGGTTCGTGAACGAATGTCTCACTTGATGGGATACTTCTTGAAAGAAGTTCGTGGCCTTTGACTATGTCTAGGCTCAATAATCTCATCTTTAGTCTGATCGTTACTCCCACTCGAAATAATGCTTCTTTTCGAAGCATTACTCCCACTGGAAACAATGGCGGTGCTAGAACTTTGATCTACAACTTTCTTAGAATGACCTCTTGGTCTCGGGATTTTACCTCCGAGATTTATTCCTTGATCACTAGGATCTGGAACCAAGTTGGTCGTTTCCCTCGTACTTGGAATAATGAGCAGTTGTATTAGTTAAGCATTATGATTATCAGGTCCGACTTGATTCGCATTAACATTTAGTGATGATTATGTGAGGGGGAGTGAGCCCTCCCACAAGACTTATTATGAGGACGTTTCCATCATCATTTACCATGTCATTCACTAATGCTATATCAATCTCCCACTAAAAGTAAGTGGGACCTGAGAATCTCCGTTGTCCATTATAATCCAATCAGTAGTACTTTAGTTCGTTTCGTTCCGCAAAGCATTGGAAATCCAACGTCAAATTTCTATAATGTGTCATGTTCGACCACGTTGCCATTAATCCAAGCTAATTTTAAACTTGCATTTTCTAAGAGCAGACCGTACTCTTATTAAATGCTTATTTAACCCGCAAATTAATGTTGTTTAATGATAAGGTTTCACCCGTATCATTCTTTAGCTTTTATGGAAACGCGTCAACTGATTATGTTGGAACATAGTGTTACATTAATGTGAGTCAACTTAATTTCATCCCGTATGAACAATTAATGTTGAATTCTAACATAATGTAATTTTAAACTATGTCTCTCGAAGTATTTAATGATATGATTGCTTAGCCAAACTTTTCGTTCAAGGCTTATAGTGGGAGAGTCGTTTTACTGACTACATCATTTCGTTTGTTAACTCATCCAGAGACTTATCCACCTCATGGGCTATGCGTTTAACCTCTCGCTTTAATGCCATAGTTGACGTCTTACTAGATCGTAGTAGCATTAAAGCATACTTCTAAATATAGTAGTCATCAATGAGTTATTTCCAAACGACTGTAAACGAAAATTCAGCATCCATTCATTAAAACACTTCATTATTAAATTTGTACTTCAAAACGATGTGTTTTGTCTCTCGAGATACACGCGCGTACGACGCATAAAACCAGTTCTATCCTGTGGTTTAAATCATTTCGCTTCCAATTTGAACATGTTTAATTATTACGCAAATAATCATTTTAAATGGAGTACTAACAAATAAGAATTACTAAATCTTTCAATCTAGCTACGCAATCGATGGGTATGTTCAGTTCAGTTGTACCGACAGAGATGATGGAGTATGTGAGTCGTTTCGTTTTATTCGTCCACTTTTACCTGGCCCAAATTTTGGTCCTAGCCCGTAGATTTGTATTTTCGTATCGGATCGTTCTCGTTCAACCGAGACGTTAAATTGATAAGCAAATTGAGCTTCGAATCGAACAACTATTACTTTATTCAATAATTCTGAATCTCACAATAACCAAAATTTTAGAAACAAACAACGAACGATAAATGACAATGGTATAGTTCTTGATCTGAAGTTTGCATATTTGATCCATGATTCTGGCGCATATAGTCAAGAACTTTGAGTCATGTTTGATGGGTTTCGCTATGGCCGTTAGGCCCTTTAACGGCGAGTAAACGGTGAATAGGCCCACTGGGCCCTAAAAGGGGTCAAGAAGACCAACACGAAGGGTCCCGACAGAGGGAGTCCCGATGGTGAAAGGTCCCGACAGAGTCGTTCCCGATAGGCGAGCTGGGCGCTCCCGAGGAGATGCCTTTAAGTAGGCCCCGATGAGATGCCTTTAAGAAGGCCCCGACGATGAATCCCTGAGAATTTTGGCCCTGTCACGATGACGAGGAGCCCCGAAAGGTGACACAATGAGATAACTCTGGAGTCCCCGATATTGGTCGGGACTTGCTATCAGAGGTTGAGGCCGAGATACGCGGAGCGTGGCCGAGATAAGCGAGATCATGCCCGAGATACGCGGAGCGTGGCTGAGATAAGCGAGATCATGGCCGAGATACGCGGAGCGTGGCCGAGATAGGCGAGATCATGGCCGAGATAGGCGGGATCGTGGCCGATATAAGCGGGAACGTGGGCTAACCGCCCCCAGCGGTTCTCCAGGTAACTAAGGTAGCTCTTCGCCTATAAAAGGGCAGAAGTTACCTCAGATCGAGATACGTTTTGATATACGCTTTTTGAGACTCTTGCTTGCCAGTTTATTCGAGATACTCATTTAAGCATCGGAGAGGGATTCTGGGTCACCGCCCGGTCTATCCCCTATTGCAGGATTGCGTGGAGCGAAGGATTTCGGATTGCCGTCAAGACCGTACCGGAGTTCCAACTGCGATCCAACAATGTTGAACATCTCGTCTGAGTAAATTCACGAGTGAATCACTTCAAATGATCTATGTCCGTATAAAACATTTTACAGCTTCATACACATGACCTACGAGGCGTATTTGAGACTCACTTTATCAACGGGGTTTAACCCACCAGATTATCGTATAGGACTTATTCGGTCCAGTTCTCTTCTTGCTATGCGGATCATGGTTCACTTCTTTCGAACTCACTATGGTGAGAAAATAAGGTTTCCATTTCACTGCTATGGTTACTGTATTTGATTAGGCTCAAGGTTATTGAGTCCTATCAATATCAGACAACCATATACATCATTTCCACGTTGACCTTTCATCCTGAAGACCCGATGCGGGTTTTACGCCGACATCCATGAAAAGAGAGAGAAGACCATCTCATTCAACCGAAACATTTTTAGCGTTCGCATCCTTGTTTCCACCGAGGCGAATGCGAAGGAATACTAAGCTATAACATTGTCTGGTTTCAATTGAAGTCTTCTTCAACCCCTTTTTACCAAGGTTGAATGTATCACCATATATGCATTCAGATCATCAAAGCACCTACTCCAATTCTTGGGGAAATAAATTATCACATTCATATATCATTGTCAAAATCATACAGATTACTGTATTCATCCGTAGTTGTCCTCTCCACTTTTCGGAATCGTTGTGGAGAGTTCAACAAACACTCCAATTTTATTCATCATAATTAATACCATCAAGATTGCGAGTAATATCGAATCGCATTAATTGAGCCAACTCTCACATAGACGATTATGCAAATCAGGCAGACAATAACATTTTGACAGAATCACAAACATCAGATTATCTATTATGATGGAATACGACGAATAGTTATCCTTCAGTCACTAAACCAAACCGACCGCCGGTAAACCGAGGGAAGGGGGTGTTGTGAAAAGCGTTCATACTATTGTCGTTTTCAATCCAATATATCGGTCTTTTGAAAACAGTTATTTTGTTGCAAATTACCGGAACGGGAATTTTCAAATAAGCATACCCGATCTTGGCTTTCCCAAGGCCCTTTTAATTTAAAAGAATTATCCGATAATTTACGCATGCATAACAATATATTATGCCATAAATATCGAACAAACCAAACAACATGCTTACGCGTCATGCGTCTAATGTTCCTAGCATACATAATTCTACGTAAAGTAAATTATCACTTACTTTTAGACCTGAACATTCTAGCATACGTGTCAAAACATGCAACTTTCGCACACATCATGCATAATTGGCGACTGGAATTTTCGGTTTTGAAAACGTTTTGAAAATATTAGGGGTTGTTTTGCAATTCATGCTTATAATCAACCATGCGTAATTTCTAGACATGTATTCTAGTCATTTTCAATCAGCATAGCATGTTTATCCTATTGCGCAAACCATATATTTAAATTCCAGAGCTCAATGCTCGCAATATATTATTCAGCCAGCTTGACGAAGTCAAGACGACATTTCTAATATATGTTGCAGGAAGTAAAAAATTGCAATTCAACCCACTAATTTAATCCAGTCCCAAAAACATGCATATCTGAGATCCATCCCCATAATCGTTACGAGGCATTAGGGTTTTAACTGAAAACGTGTATAAAACACAAACCCTAATAGCACTGTTTAGGATAATTTTAAAATTCGAAAACATTTTGGATTTAAAATTTGACATCCTATTTTATTGAACATTTTAAAATTTTTGAAAATTTTAAAAGTTGGTTCGGTCCAAATTAAAATCCGGTTCGGGTTGGTCCGATTTTAAAAATCTGATTTGGTCCGAAACGGTTCAATAAAATAAGAGTTCGGTTCAACACTCGAAAACGGTTAAGTTTAGATTCACTTAGTTACCTAGGTCCAACCCTACCCATCTAGGTCGGTCCGATTAAGAAAACCCAGATTGGTTTCACCCGCTCCGTTAATGCAAATTGGATTGGCCCATGAACCCTGGTGGGTTCGGCCAAAATGCTTCTCTTGGGCTAAATAGAGTTTTAAAATCCACCAAAAATTTAACTTAGCCACCAAGAAATATTAATTATATAAAATAATTTTCAATATTGCTAATATATATATATATATATATATATATATATATATATATATATATATATATAACTCGGCACATATTTAAACATATATATAAATATTGTCAAGATTCTATCCTTAAGATGTAAATCAATTAACAATATAAACATATATATAAAAATTTCGGCGATACTTATATATATATATATATAATTATTGTCAAATATATCTTTAGGGATTAAAATATATGTAGACAATATATTTTCTTAATCTTTTATAGCAAGTAAATCTATCAATATATATTAACCATTTCTATTATCTGTATATATTGATAGTTAATATATATTTCAATATTATATTATATTGTGAACCTATCCATATTTCCAACTTATAGATATGTTGTTACCTTTTAATAAAATTAAAATATGGCAACCTATATCTATAATTTAGGTCGGCCGAATTTTAATACTTGGTGCCCAAGAAAATTATATTTTTTACCTTAAATACCCCTAGGGTTTTCGGCACAAATATGTCTAGTTGGAAAAATTGTCAAATTTTAAGATCAAACTCTATCATGATCTTGAATCCAAAAAGTGTTCTTGATAAAACTCATCATGTTCTTGAAGATCATGAACATCAAACTCAAATTTAAACTAAATTTTCGGTTTTGATCTATAAAAACATGTAAATACCGAAAATTTCAAGTTTTTAAAGATCAAACACATGTTTTCTTGTTCAAATTTTCAGAAATACTTTGGTGTCATAAACAAAAGTTTTCGGTTTTTGTAAAAATTCAAGAACATCAGTTCATCAAAAAATTTAAGAACTCCTAACCATGCTCTGATACCACTGTTGGATTACGGGGACGTAATACTACGGAATGCTAAACGTGTACATGCAAGTAATCTAACTACGCAGCGAAATAATGTACACATACCTCAATAGCTTTCCTGCCCAAGAACGATGTGGAGGGAGTTTTGAATAATTGCTGGTTGTTCGTTGCTGCTATCGTCGTTAGCCCATGCCTTAGACGATTTTTACCTCCGTGCATAGTCGTGGTAAAATTCCCCATCAGACATATTGCCCCCATGCCTTCGCGTAAAAGCCTTTTGGTCGGTACGTGTAGTTTTTTCCCTTAACGGGTTTGTTGGTTGTCGGAAGTTGCCAAACGTCTTTGGGGGTATTCGTTTGTTGTTTTGATGCCTTAGAAAAATATTTTTCCTAAGTGTTGTCGTGTTTGCTCTTCGCGGTTCGTCACGTTAATCGCACCGCTTGCATGATAGCTTCTTGGGACGTTGGCCAATTTTATTGCACGTATCAACTTTGCTATGCGCGTTGACTTTAATGGTTGTATGTTGGTAATGATAGCTTAGGCGATGTATTGTTGAGCATCATGTATAGACCGTTGGTCGTTGCCTGCAAACATGTTAAAACACTTAGAAAATATTTAAACGATATCTAATGCTTGTAGATGTCGTCGTATGAGCTTTGTCGATGAGCGTCGTAGGTGTGCTTATGAGGCATAGCTACTTGTTGTATGCAATCCATCTTTGCCGACATGTATATACGTACATGGAAACACTTAGAAAATACTTTTTCCTTGTTGACATGCATCCTTGTCGACATGTATGTACATACATGGAAACATTAGAAAATATTTTCTCCTTGTCGACATGTATGTACGTACATGGAAACACTTAGAAAATATTTTCTCCTTGTCGACGTGCATCCTTGTCGACATGTATGTACGTACATGGAAACACTTAGAAAATATTTTCTCCTTGTCGACATGCATCCTTGTCGACATGTATGTACGTACATGGAAACACTTAGAAAATATTTTCTCCTTGTCGACATGTATGTACGTACACTGTGTGTGCGTATTTGCCCCCGCACTTAGAATCTTTTCACCATCCCTGGCTATGTATGCTGTATCCGTATGCTTGATGCGAACACAGGTTATATGCCACCTCCTGATAATATGCTGACACGTGGTTGTATGCTGACAGCTTGCAATATGCTGACTGTCATCCTGAGCAAAGTACTTAGAAAATATTCCACCATTGTAATCTTGTATGCTACGAGTATGAGCTCGGTGTTGTCATGCAAGGTTAATGTGTTGAAGAGGTTGCCCCTCTTGCGTGATGCTTGTTACTTGTTGCATGAAGACTAACGAGTCTTGTACGTACATGGTTGTCTCACATGGAGCGTCTGTTGCATAAATGCTTGCATAAGTGTTGCACTGACTGGATTGTTGGTTGCATTTTCCAGGATATCGGATCTTGTTGTCTTCTTGTCAGAATTAGTCTTCCTACGGATGTTATCATGAGTAAGTCCACTATCTCCATCTTGATGGGAAAAAGCTTGTCTTTGCAGATAGCTGATGTGTACAGAAATCCATTTGTTGGGAGGAATGTCCATACAAGTGCCCCCGCTACTCTGGAGTCTTCGGACACGGTCGCGGTAAAGGGCTTGTGAGTAAGACGTCTCATTGTATCTTCTTTGAACTTGTTAATTTTCCAAGTTATTGCTGGCTGCAGCTTCTGTTTTTAGCATAATTCTCGAAAGCTCCGACGCAGGGGCGCGTTCCTCGAGCGATTCTTAGTTCTTTATGCCGAGCATGACCGTGCTAATTCCTTCTTGTGATAAAGGAAATAGATTTGAGGGTTGTGCAGTGGTGTCTTCTTCCCCCCGGTCGAGGGACCGGCCCAAGGAGGAGCGTTACTCCTATTGAGGTAAGTATTTGTTGATTGCTGATTTTGATGCCCATATTGCTTATTGTCGCCCTTATGTTGAAGAGCTATGTTGTGTTGAATGTTGAAACAATCATTCTTGTCGTGTCCTTTGTGTGGATGACGACATTGCATTTGATGTTATGAATTCTTTGCCATAGGTCCTTAGAGATGATGTTAACTCTTGGTTGGTGTCGGGTTGTCTGCTTCCAGCATGTTGAACCCTTTGATGTTGTGTTGATAAATCTTTGTTCATGCCTTTGCTTGCATGATATTTCGTCACCTGGACCTGTTTTCAATAATAATCATGTGATAACTTGTTAGTAATATTCCATACCTTGAGTTATCTATGCCGTCCATATGCTTTGGATTTGAAAGATAGGATAGATATCCTTAGATCATGAACATGATGTCCATAGTTGCGACTGTATGTCGCTCATTGTTGAGTGTTATGATCGCCCCTCTTGGTTAGATTCCAAGGCATGGCAAGATGGATAGAGCATAGGATGTTGCGACTTGCGCATTGTAGGTTTTTGTTTGATGTGGATAGTAATCATAGATGTAGTCTCTGCAGCCGTGACCATTAGCCACTTCTTGATTGATGATTTGAGATGCTCTCCTGATTGCTTGCATGATGCATTACGCATATTGCCCTTCTTTCCTGAATAGTTTGCCGCTATATATGTTGCAACCTGCCAAGTATTTTGCGTATACCAATATTTCTTAACAAGTAGTGTATTTGAAAGGTATTATCTTGGCTAAGAAAGATACTAGTTTATACCGTCTCTTAGTTCCACTCTAAGGCGACGTTGTACAAGACTCGACTTGTAAATTTTATGAGTTTTAAACAGGGTGCGCACCTGCCAGCGTGTATCAACCCACGTTGGGGAAGCATACGTAAAAACATTTTGGTTTTTGAAAAGATGTTTGTGAACCCTAAAAAAGTTCGTGATACACACAGTATTTGAAAAAATATTTGTGATACATGATTCCTGCGTCCAGGGACCACATAACACTTTTTGAAAATATGAATTGTGATGCATGCTTTCTGCGTCCAGGAAACATGCAACACGGTCTGAAAATCTGTAATACGAAATTGTCATCTAACAAGAGGACTTTTGCCATAAAGAGTGAACCCTCAAGCAGGAATTCATAGTACGGGATTGTCATCTAACAAGAGGACGTTCGCCGTATAGAGTGAACCCTTTTAAATAGGAATTCATAGTATGGGATTGTCATCTAACAAGAAGACATTCACCATAAAGAGTGAACCCTTTAAACAGGAATTCACACTTGTTGTAGCGTGGGGTCGTTGTCTAACAAGAGAATTTCCGCCACTTATGGGGTGATCAGTCCCGTATTGTATTTGCCCATCCTGTTCTGAATCCAGGGAATGGCTATGAACATGAGGATTTGCCTCTAACAAGAGATGTCACAGCATGTCATTTTTTAGAAGTAAACATGGGGTTTGTCTTTACAAAGAGGATACCTCAACATGCTACTTTTGATAGTAGATCTTGGTGTTAATCCAAGATATTGCTTGTAGTTGACGCCTTTGGAATAGTCGTCATTTTGATAGTAGACCTTGGTGTTATTCCAAGGTATTGCTTGTACTTGACGCCTCTGGAATAGTCGTCATTTTGATAGTAGACCTTGGTGTTTTTCCAAAGTATTGCTTGTAGTTGACGCCTCTGGAATAGTCGCCATTTTGATAGTAGACCTTGGTGTTTTTCCAAAGTATTGCTTGTAGTTGACGCCTCTGGAATAGTCGTCATTTTGATAGATAATCCACAAGTTGTCATTGCGATATATAAGTTGACTGTGCACATAGCGCGATGGCTCTGTGTTGCCGGCACCTTCTTGAGATAGACGCCAATGTTATGAATAGAAAAATAAACTCCCTTGTTGGCGTTGATAATTGATATGTTGGCGTTGTATACCATAAATCCCTTCTTGAACACAATGCTTAGCTTGTATTGTTGAAGTAGATTTTTGTGCATAGGTTACTACTTGGCGTAATTCTCATGTAGTAATCGTAGTGTAGCATGTACCTACGAACAGAGTTGCTTTTGTCAGATAATTTCCATTTTTATAAGTTTACAAAACTATGGAGTCATGAAATTTTCTTTTTAGTCATGCATATAATAAATAAAGTAAAGAAATATGATGCAAGGATTCCTTGTTTGTGTAGGAAACTTCCCTGAGTGCGGACGCGATATGTGCGGATCATGATAGGTATGTATATATGTTAGGTAGAATGCCGAGCATTTGTCAGCTTGGTGCCCCCCAAGTCGCTTGGCAGTTGTATCGCTGTTTCCTGATGGTTTTTATTGTTTCATCTTCTAATAGTGCATGATCTGCCCTTGGGTAATGCCCACGCCTTATTTATTATTGCGACACGATTTTTAGTCTTGCGCGTATAGAATGCTTGAGGCTTTGTGTTGTTGACGCGATTATTATGTGCGTAGTTGCTACTTGGCATTATTCCAAGGTAATATGCGTCATAATAATGTACCTAAGAAAGTAGATTTAACCTTTATTAGATATTTGGAGTTCGCACAACGGATTACAAGAAAGCGTCTACTGATCACTTCTTTTGAAAAGTACTGAGGCTAATAAGCATAAGTTGTACTTAATCTAAAAAGATTTTAAAATAGATATGCGAAAAAGGAGATAAGGGAGATAAAGGGATTGCTGATGTGTTTGACGTCCTCATAGGTGATTTGTTGGCCTGTTGACTCTGCCACGTGCCACGTAGTTTCTCAATGCATCTAGCGTGTTGAGCTCTTCAATCTCCACCTTTGGGGATGAACAAATGTTGATGTCATGCCCCCCAGTTTTACGTTGCTTGTGTTGTTCTTCAACATCTTTGCCAAGGAAGGCAGTCGTTGGCTCAAGTGGGCGGTGAAGTTTATTTTCCGGGAGTTTGAAATTTGTTTCTTCCGCCTTCATGCTCCAAGGATTGTATAAGTCGTCACAATTGGTTCCATAAGTGACGTTGTTTTTCTGGCGTTTGGACATAGGTGGATTATCATCCGCCTTTTCTTTTCCCTTGCCTTTTTCTGAAGACTTCAAACAAGGCTTCCTTTGATGCTTATTGCCTTGGTCGATATACTTCTTCATTTTTCCTTCTAAGATCAAGCTGTTTACATGAAGCTTTAATCCATCACAGCTTTCTGTCTCGTGGCCAAATACTTCATGATTTTCACACCATTTGCTTTCATCTTTTCCCAGTGGGCCCTTGCGGAAATTGGAGGGCTTTTTCCATAGCTTGGTTTCTTTCATTTCTTTCAAGATGACAGATAACGGTGTGTTCAATGGAACACATTTGGCGAGATTGGTTTCTTTGAGCCTTTGGGCATTTGACTGGAATGACCTCTTTTGTTGCGGTTGTCTCTTTTTCCAGGAGACGTGTATCTCCTTTTCAATTATTGCCTTCAAGGTTCTTGTTGTCAATCCCGTGATTGGGACGTCATCGTCACTAACAGGTTTTCCTCGTCCCTCCTTGTGACAGATGTCAGCATCGTCTTGACTTGTACTTGTGGAAGGACCTTCCTTGTGTATTTTTGATGACTCTGGTTGAGTCTTCTTTGGAGGGCTGTCGCCTTGATCGACGAATTGCTCTAATTTGCCTTTGAGGACGAAGCTGTTAATGCGGGAACGTAGGCTGACACAGCTGTCCGTTTCGTGGCCGAAGACCTCGTGGTTTTCACACCACTTGTCTTTGTCTTTCCCCAGCGGACCTTTTCTGAAATTGTTCGGCTCTTTCCATATGTTCGCATCCTTCATTTTCTTCATTATCACGGATAGTGGTGCATTCAATGGAATGCAGTCTGTGATATCTTCTTGGAAAGGCCTTTTCGGCTGAGGCTGCCAATTTCTTCCTTTCTGACCGCTTGAGGGCGGTTTTGTTTGATTCTGCTTTGGAGGTTGTTTCTATGCCTCTTTTTGGTATTGTGCTATCACGTACTGGTTTCATGAGCGTGCAGCTTCGTGCCTTGGTTGTTGGTACTGGAAGGTACCTTCCGTGCATTGCCCCTCTATTCTTTGGTGCGGTGCGTCTTGATGACTTGTGACTCGAGACTTTGTCCCTGTCGTCTCAACTTGTCCGTTGATTGGAGGCAGAGGGGGTGACGGGTTGACACCTTTGTATTGGAGGGCTCCTTGGTCGCATTGTGCGAAGGATGCATTTCTTGTTGGCGTGAAAGCATTGGGTGTGGCAACAGGGATGTGGAAGGATCCAAGTTGTCTTCTTATCTGCTTCTGTGAGGTTATGGGCAAGGCGTCATGGTATGCAACGTGCTCCTTGTCCTTTGATGAGAAACTCATGACATCTTTAAAGGCGGCATCCTTTATGTCAACATACTCCAAGTTGGTGTCATCGGTTTTGTGCATTGCAACGTACACTTTTTGGTCGTATGAATTCTCGCTTTCAGCGTCAAAGTCTCTTGCATTCCTCCAATGACGGGCTCCTTGGGAAGGAGTGTATGGATGTGCCGCTTTATATCTTGTATGCTGGAAGACATTTTCTGCATGTTGGTCACTGTCTTGGAGTGGACGGCCTTGGCGGGTAGTGTCTTGCGACGTTTCTCTTGTCGGCACAGCGTGTTCCTGGGTGGTTGGAGGTGGTTGGGCCGTATATCCTTGACTTTTCAGTGACTCGCGGAATGCGAGTAACTCTTCCAGTGCAGCCATCATTGCTGGAGTAACGGTAGGCATCGGGTTTGCTCCCGTTCTTTGCTATTCGCCTTGCGGCATTTCTGTCTGAGATTCAACATCATCATGCATCTCTGGCTCGAAACCAGGTGGGGGTGAGCGATGCTCGTACCTTGGCTCTTGGTGGTTGTGATGTGCGTCGGGCACATCTTCGGTTGGCATGGATGAAGCTACGGAAGTAGCTCTCGGTATGTGGGAAGGTCCCGACTGGCTTCCAGCTGGCCTCTGACCTCCTGCTCTTTTGTTTGCCAGAGACTTCTTAGGACGTCCAGGCCTTTTCCTTGTGTTTCTCGCGTTAACCTCTTCGGGAGGGTTGCGATCACTCGTCATGTCTTTGCGGTATGGTAGCTTTTGTTCGAATCACGGAGACGGCGCCAATGTTGCGTCCTGAATGAACTGGGTCGTGGGGACGCGTCTGTCTGAATGGTTGAGCGGGTTTTCGGGCTGTCACCATTCGTCTGGAAGAGGTTTTCGCCTTGTGCCACTGACAAGTGTTCGGTTTTATCGCTGAGTCTCGGAAAGGTCTGTGTCTCGAAAGGCGGTTGCGTCTCAAGAAGTGTCTGTGTCTCGAAAGGCGGTTGTGTCTCGGGAGGCGTCTGAGTCTCGGGAAACGGTAGTCTGTGCACAAGTCCGAGCGTCCGGGGTGCCGGTTCCTGCACGAAGGACCAGTACTAGCACGGAGAGGGGGGGTGGTGCTAGTAGAGCCCTCTCCGATGCCTAAGTCATTATAGGGCTAAAAAGGTAATCTTAGAGAGAGAAAGTATTTCTAGAGAGAAGTCAGAGCTCAAAATACCAAAGTTGGGCAAATGAGAGGATGTGTGAAAATGGGTGGCCAAGGCCTCCTATTTATAGGCTTCCTTGGGACCGGACCTGGTTTTAAAGCGGTTTGATGACAGTTCAAAAGCAAGCGGTAACCGTCATCCATATTGGCAATGCGCGAACTTGACTTCAATACACGTAACGGTAATCGCGTAAATGGTAATCGCGCGATACCCGTAATGCAATCCGGAGGTCCTGATTGCTGCAATCCGGAGGTCCTGATTGCTGCAATCCGGACGTCCGGGTTGCAATGCAATCCGGAGGTCCGGACGCGCGTAACGCGCTTCCGGACCGTTTTGACCCTTGGGAGACGTTTTTAAACCGTGATGTGATTTTCGACGTGTTTACGAGGCCCGAAACATAAATACGAACCCGAATTGGACACATATCCATCAGGTGGAGTGGACAAAAGTTCACTCCAACCAATGTGGGACTAGGGTTCGGCCGAACCACCTATTAAGGGATGGAGGCCCAACTTTGAGCCTCCCATGTCAATTAGGAATTGGGTCAAGCCCAATTAACCTAATGTGACATTTACCCAATTATCTTAGGTAATATCATTAATATTAACGGGCTACCATTTACGGCGCCACGTCACCATATGCTAACACCGTGTTTATAGTATCCGTAGTGATTACTCCCCGTAATATAACAGATAAGATATTTATTAATAATATATCTGTCCTATTTTTTTAAATGTCTTGAAGATATTTTACATGGATAAACCGAATCTATTGAGTATATTAATGATTATAACATTGTAAGGTGTGGATAAATGTAGTTTCCGTCCTCGTGAGATTGACAAAGAACGTAATGGTCCAGAAGTACCTTTTATAGTGCTGCATGAGCACTAATATATCTTGCTAATTAGAAGGAACATGATGTATTATTGGTTATAAGCAATATTTAATTCTTCTCCAATATAGTGAAATTTGAACAAAGTTAAGAAGATATTTATCTATCTCCAATGGACGAATTACATGAGTTTATTATCAGATTGAATCAAGTGCTAAATCAGTTGGCGATGCAAAATGCAAGTTATATCATGAAATTACTATTATTTTGTATATATAAAGATAATGCATGTTATATAGATTCAATTGAAGAATAATGTTACATCAAAGGAGACAAGATGAAACATATTTTCCCAAGTTATTTTTCATCCACGATGAGAAGAAGGCAACATAACATCCAATAATCTGTGCGGATTTATTCCCGGAGGTTTACCGACTGCGAAATTTGAAGATTGATGAACAATGCGGAACTGCGTCCACTTAATGAAATTACGTGATGTCAACATCATGAGGAGAATCTTCACCGTTGCACTCTTTTTCCCTTAACAATGTTTTTATCCCATTGGGTTTTCCTTGTAAGGTTTTTAACGAGGCAGCTTACAAAAGAGATTCATAATTCTGTACTCTTTTTCCTTCACTATATTTTTATCCCAATGGTTTTTTCTAATAAGGTTTTAACGAGGCATAATTCTCTTATGAACATCCAATGGGGAGTGTTATGCATATATTTTATGGATGGTCAATATTATGTGAATATATCATCTACCGTATTTAGACTTTCCTTGTATTGATTTTATTTGCTCTCCAAATCTATGTTATCCTTATATAAGAGACCCTATGTATATTAATGAGATCATTACTGATGGGTTCCGATGTAATCGTTAGCCCCGTTAACAGCCACTGGACGGCGAGTAGGTCCAGTGGGCCTCGTGAAAAGCCTTGAAGGCCCAGAGGCCCAGCACGAAGGGTCCCGCCGTTAGTGGTCCCGATGAATGAGCTGAACGCTCCCGATAAGAAGCCTCTGAGTAAGGCCCCGATATGCCTTAGTAAAGGCCCCGATAAACAAAGCCCCGCAGAGGCTGGACTTGTCCCGCAGAGACTGAAGGTCCTGAGTGGTGATCTAGAATAAGACAACTCTGGAGTCCCCGACAGGAGTCGAGACTTGTGATCAGAGGATAAGACCGAGAAACCCGCCTACTAGACGAGGGTAGTGGGAAGACGGTTAAGATATAGATAATCTCCCCCGAGATACGCAGGGCGTGCCCGAGATACGCGGAGGTATGGGTAAGATACGCGGAGCGTGGGGCGAGATATACAGAATCCTAGCCGAGATATACGGAATCGTGGCGAGATATACGGAATCATGGGTAAAACTGCCAAGCGCAGTAACAGGTAACTGAGTAACTCCTCCTTCTATATAAAGGAGGAGGTTACCTCAAAAAACACACTCTGATACGAACATATACTTTTGCTTATCACCCATTGATCACCGTACTCATTTAAGCATCGGAGAGGGATTCTGGGTCACCACCCAGGTCATCCCCTTTTGCAGGACCACGCGGAGTCCAGGAGTCCAAGCATTCCGTCAAGGACGTAACGGAGCTTCGCTCGTGATCCAACATTGGCGCCGTCTGTGGGAAACGCTTACGAAAAGTCAAGTTAGCTTCTACCAGATCAATGGCCGGTGGTAGCAAGAGAAAACAAGTTCAGGCTGGCAGTTCTCGTCCCACAGGAACTGTGAACTCCCCATTGCCGGAACGTGTTGCTGAACAAAGTGAGAACCCTGCTCTTTCCCAGACAGGGGGGCAAGATGATGAGGTCTCAGTCCGAGACGCTGAGAGGAACAGACAGGATGTCCCGCGTAGGGAGGAAGATGAGGCTCCCCCAAACCCGGTGGGCCATGGAAGGGAAGGAGTCCCGCGAAGGGAAGAAGGGTCGTCTTCGAACTCGGAGTTGGCCAAGGCAGTAGCGGAGGCTATGCCGATGTTCTTGGCTGCCATGGAAGCCCTACTGGACAAGAGAGAGGCTGCCAAGAGAGCGGAGGAGTTACCTCCGCAGGAGGAGTTACCACCACCCCCTCCGAGGGTGGTCCCAGAAGAACAAGAAGCTCAGGAGTTTCCGCCCAGGAGCAAGGGCAAAGAACCTATGCATTCGGAGAAGTTCGTGGTCGACGGCCCAGGACCAGTGCAGAACAGGACCATTCCCCTGAATGGCCCCATCACCGCTGATCAGGTGGTGAAGATCGTTAGCATCTGCATGGGTGATCAGAAGCAGATGACCTCGGAACTGAGGGATCGGTCCAGTCATCCTTTCGTACCACGATTGATCGACACCGTCGCCCCGCCTGGGATAGGCATCCCGACAATCAAGGAATACGATGGTGAAGGGGACCCAGTCCGCCATGTGCAGAGGCACGTCCAGGCTTGTATGGGACGAACATCGAACGACGATCTCGTGTGCTCGCTGTTCCCGATCACCCTAGGAGAAAGGGCCATGCCGTGGTTCTTCAGCTTACCGCCAGGAAGCATTACGTGCTGGGCTGACATGCATGATCGCTTCATCAAGCAGTATCAGGGTCGGAGACGCCTCCTGAAGAGCGTGAGGACCTTAACCCAGGTGGTGCAGAGGTCCGATGAATCGTTGGCGTACTACTACCAACGGTTCACTGCTAGTGCTGCGGAGATTGACGAAGAAATCTCGGAGGGAGAGATGATTCGTACTTTCCTAAGGAACTTGAGCGCTCCGTACGGTTCCGACCTGATGCATAGCGTAGCCGCGAAGGCTGTGTGGAGCATGGAGGCCCTGCAGGCGAGGGTGAAACAGCAAATTGACGTCCAGGAGTTAAAGATTGCTGCTGGAGAGCTCGATCACCCGAGGTCGGCAAGAGGAAAGCCATCGTCCAAGCTGTCGGATGATCGCAAGGGGAGTGACAAATCGGAAGGAAGTAGGAACCGTGGTCGTCCCGAGAAAAGGGAGGACAGGCGTCCTCCGAAGAAGGATAACCGCGAGGGTCGAAGTGTCCCCATCAACAGCTCGATGACCTCCGTGCTGGCTGTGATGGAACGGCAAGGACTAGCCCGGTACCCCCCGAGGAAGGAAGGCGAATTCCTAGGAGGTCGTCCTGATCGTTACTGTCGTTACAATCGAGCCAATGGTCACGACACTGAGAATTGTCGGGAGCTGAAGAAGGAGATTGAAAAGCTGATCCAGAAGGGGAAGCTGAAGGAGTTCGTCGGGAAGGGACGGTGCCGATCCCGTTCCAGAAGTAGGTCCCGTTCCCGTTCCAAGTCCCGCGACCGATCCCCGAAGAAGAAGAAGGTCGAGCATGAGGCTTCGGGATCAGGTGCTCGCAAGGAGAGGCGGGGGACTATCAACGTCATCCACGGAGGAATGGCAGCGGGAGGTGACACCTCCGCTTCCAGAGAGAACTATGCTTCGCGCATATCCGTCGCGGTGGTGTTAGGAAAAAGGTCCCGGTCGTGGACCCTGAAGGAGGAAATGGTGATCTCCTTTTCAGCGGAGGATCTAGTTGGCGTGGAGAGCCCTCACGACGACGCCTTGGTCGTGACCCTGGATGTGGATGGATTCGAGATGAAGCGGATCCTGATAGACGGAGGGAGCTCCTCCGATATTCTTTTCATGGATGCTCTGGAAGCCATGGGAAAGACGAAGAAGGACCTGACGCAGGTGGACTTCCCGATGGTGGGATTCTCTGGCTCCACTTCCTACCCGTTGGGAATGATTACCTTACCAGTAGAGTTTGGTAGTGGCTGGAAGATGGAGAGACGGAACGTGGATTTCGTTGTAGTGGAGTCTGCGGGGGCATACAACGCGATCATCGGGAGGACCACTATCAACCCGCTTATGGCAGTCGCCTCGACGGTCCACCAGAAGATGAAGTTCCCGACTGATAACGGAGTTGGAGAGGTCAGAGGTGACCAGGTGGCGTCGCGGAAATGCTACGTTAACGCCACCCGACGGAGAAGGAGGGAGACCATGACTGTTCTTCAGACGGATACTGATCCTCGAGAGGAGTATGGGCGTCCCGCCCCCATGGAGGATTTGAAGGAAGTGGAGATCGATGGGCCTCAGAGGAAGGTGAAGATCGGCTCTGCTTTATCGGAGGAAAGAGCCCGAGAGTTGATCGAGCTCTTGAAAGAGTTTAAGGAGCTGTTTGCCTGGTCCCCGAGTGATATGCCAGGAATCAGCCCCGATGTGATAGTGCACGAGCTAAAGATAGACCCCGCAATCAAGCCTATCGCGCAGAGAAGGCGTCTGATGGGCACGGACAAGAGGATCGCGATCCAGCAGGAGGTGGGCAGATTGCTCGATGCTGGATTCATCAAGGAGCTCCGATTCCAGACTTGGGTGGCTAATCCAGTGCTGGTGCGAAAGAGTAACGGAAAGTGGCGGATGTGCGTCGACTTCCGTGACCTGAACAAAGCCTGCCCGAAGGACTGTTACCCGCTCCCGAGGATTGACCAGCTGGTGGACGCTACATCGGGGCATGAGCTGCTGAGCTTCATGGATGCGTATTCCGGGTACAACCAGATTAAGATGGCGAAGGAGGATGCCCCCCATACGGCCTTCTACGCCGACAGTGATGTCTACCATTACGACGTGATGCCCTTCGGATTGATCAATGCCGGAGCAACTTACCAGCGGATGGTGAACAAGTTGTTCGGAGACATGCTGGGGAAAACCATGGAGGCATACGTAGATGACATGCTGGTGAAGTCCCGACAGGCAGGAGACCATGTCCAGAATTTGGCGGCGGCATTTGAGCGGATGAAGTTCCATCAGGTTCGGCTGAACCCCGACAAATGTGCTTTTGGGGTGAACTCGGGGAAATTCCTAGGGTTCATGGTGAGCCAGAGAGGAATCGAGGTGAACCCTGAGAAGCTGCGAGCAATCGAAGAAATGCAGTCCCCGAGGACTCATCGGGAGGTCCAGGTGCTGAATGGCCGGTTGGCCGCGATGAATCGCTTCCTATCCAAGGCGAGCGATCGAGCTATGCCCTTTTTTGATGTACTAAGGGCCAACAAGAAATTCGAGTGGACCGACAAGTGCGAGGAGGCGTTCCAGGCACTCAAGCAGCACCTCCGCACCCTTCCGCCGTTGGCGAAACCAGTTTCCGAGGTGGCTGTTAGTTCTGTTTTGATAAAGATTGTCAAGGGCAACCAAGTGCCTATCTATTATGTAAGCAAGGCATTTGCCAAGTCTGAAATAAACTATCCCGCTATTGAGAAGTATCTCTTCGCGTTGATTATTGCCGCTCGAAAACTGCGACCTTACTTCCATGCCCATGAAGTCACGGTATTGACTAATCAGCCCTTGAAACACTTTTTGAACCGACCGGAGGCGTCGGGGAGATTGGTGAAATGGGCCATCGAGCTGACGGAATTCCGCATTCATTTCGCTCCGAGAACCGCTATTAAGGGCCAGGCGTTGGCAGATTTTATACCCGAGTCTACGGCACCCGATCTGGAAGTAACGGGTCCCGCAGAGGGGGCAACCATGGAGGAAGTCCCGACAAAAGAACAGCAGCCAGAACAGCCAAATGAGGAGAAC
Organism: Clarkia xantiana subsp. parviflora; assembly: GCA_036873135.1. Taxonomy (NCBI): domain Eukaryota; kingdom Viridiplantae; phylum Streptophyta; class Magnoliopsida; order Myrtales; family Onagraceae; genus Clarkia; species Clarkia xantiana. The sequence continues at coordinate 6,778,811 of JAPTYO010000012.1, read as the reverse complement.
ACTTGGGAGATGTACACTGATGGTTCATCGAGTGCAGAAGGCTCGGGGGCAGGATTCGTATTGATACCGCCGGGTGGAGGCGAGCCCTTACGATACGCCTTGGCGTTGACGTTCAAAGCCACCAACAACGAAGCAGAGTATGAGGCTCTCATCACGGGCCTTAAGATTGCCAAGGGTACGGGGGTCGACCATTTAAAAGTGAAGTGCGATGCTAGCTTGGTTGTAAATCAAGTCCAGGGGAACTATGAGGTTAAGAACCCGACTATGAAGAAATATTTGCACGAGGTGCGGACTTTGAAGGAAGCTTCAAAAGCTTTGATATCGAGGCGATCCCGAGGGAAGAGAACGCGGAGGCAGATGCCTTGAGCAAATTCGCTCTGGGAATGGCCCCTGAGGAGAATCGGAAGGTGCATTTCCTAGAGAAGGTGATTATCTCAAACATTGACCCGGCGGAGGTCTGTGCTATTGAGACAGTGTCGGAAGAAGAGGAGAAGCCTACTTGGATGACCCCGATGATCACGTACCTGACTACGGGGGTACTCCCCGATGACAAAGTGGCAGCTGTCAGATTGCGGCGGATTGCGGACAACTATGCAATGGTGGACAACCAGTTGTACAAAAAAGGGTACGTAAAGCCTTTTCTAAAATGCGTAGCAGAGCCTGATACAAATCGGATCCTGAGGGAGCTACACGAAGGAGTCGCGGCCTGTCATGAGGGAGCCCGATCTCTGGTGAGGAAGGCATTGAACCTGGGTTACTATTGGCCCTCGATGAACAAAGAAGCGACCGCGATGGTCCGATCCTGTGATGCATGCCAGAGGTACGCCCCAAATATCGTGGCTCCCGCCGCGGACTTAATGCCCATCAGGAGTGCATGGCCCTTTGCGCAATGGGGAATTGATTTGGTGGGACTACTTCCCCAAGCAAGAGGTCAGTGTAAGTACTTACTCGTGGCTATCGACTACTTCTCAAAGTGGATAGAGGCCAAAGCATTGGCCAGAACGACGGGGCAGAAGATCCTCAAGTTCCTTCAGACTCAAATCATATCCCGGTACGGGGTCCCGCGAGTATTAATCAGCGACAACGGCCCTCCGTTCAATGGGGCTCAGTTGAAGGAGTACCTGGAAGAACTAAACATTGAGCATCGGACCGCTTCAGTCCGCCACGCCCAGACCAATGGCCAGGTAGAATCAGCCAACAAGATCGTGATGGATGGCCTGAAGAAAAGAGTCTATGCCTTGCAGGGCCATTGGCTGGATGAGCTGGAGAACGTGCTATGGGCTGTGAGAACAACACCCAAGCAATCAACAGGAGAAACTCCATTTGGCCTGGTTTATGGCACGGAGGCAGTTGCTCCCGTGGAGATAGCGGTGGTGTCCCATCGCGCGAAGTACTACGAGCCTCTGACAAATGAGGAAATGAGACGTCTGGACTTAGACCTACTCGAGGAGAAGAGGTGGAAGGCTGATGAAGTCCAGGACCGAATGCGTTTGGCAACAGCCCGATATTATAATCGGCGTGTCAGGTCCCGACAATTCTTCGTGGGAGAACTTGTCTGGCGGAGGAATGAGTTTGTTCATCAAGACCAGATCAACAAGCTATCACCAAAATGGGAAGGACCCTACAAGATCGTGGGGATGCCAGTGCCCAATGCATACAAGTTAGAGGATCTCGAAGGCAAGACGTTGAAGCATTCCTTCAGTGGCGAACACTTGAAGAAGTATCATGTTTGATATGAAGCCGCCGCGAATGGCGCAAATTGTCTATCAATAAAATCCGATGTAAGCCTACTTTGAATTATTAGTGAATAAAAGAAGTTGCCTTCCGATCAAATTGCTTTCAAATTTATTCTAACTGTTAATAAGAAGTCCTGAGTGACGCGACAAAAGCCTTCCGAGGTACGATGAAAACCCCGCGGGGGACGCGTAAGTCGTCTATATGGCGCGGCCAAAAGCCTTAACAGGTATGGACAAAAGCCCTACGGGGTACACATAAGTCGTCTATATGATGCAACCAAAAGCCTAGGTATGAAAAGACCCTGATGGGTCCGCGTAAGTCGTCTATATGATGCGGCCAAAAGCCTTAACGGGTATGAAAAAGCCTTAACAGGTCCGTGTAAGACGTCTATATGATGCGACAAAAAAGCCTTAACGGGTATGATTAAGCCGTCCAGTAGAGACGCAATGAAAGCCTTATAAAGGGTATGAAAATGATCTTAAAAGGCGGGGATGAGAAGCCTTAAGTGGTAAAGTCCCGATTTTGGACGAGAAGCCTTAAGTGGTGAAGTCCCGATTTTGAACGAGAAACCTTAAGTGGTGAAGTTCCGATTTCGGATGAGAAGCCTTAAATGGTAAAGTCTCGATTAAAACGCCGGAAGGACATATGAAGTCATTCCAATAATGCATCGTAACGTTCTGAGTAACGAGTTTTAAGCCACTTTAGAGAAAGTGCAAACAAGTATCGGTGGCAAAACAGATGGAAAGAAAACTACTCATATAAAGGCCAGAAGGCCAAAGAGGTTCGTTACAAAAAGACGAAGGAGAAGGACGACAAGGATTAAAAGATGTAAGCATTAAACTTGGTCCTTGTTGGAAGATGGGTCCTCAGCAGCATCGGAGGGAGCAAGGTTTGGAGGGGCCTGGGCGGAAGGCTCCACGGCTGGCGGAGTCAGGTCCACAGCAGCGGTCTCTTCACTATCCGCGGGGAGGTTGAAATATTTCTCCGCGAAGGGGGCGAGGGTCTCGGACTTCTTGAAGTCGATGGAATCCGCATAGGCTGTGTAGAGTTCTTCGACAGCGTTGAATAAAGCGTCCTCCAACTCGGACTTGCAGAACTCCACAGCAGCCAGCTTGAATTCTTCAGAGTCCCGATACTCCCTGTGGCCCTGAAGACGACCCTCCTCGCGGCCCTCCTCGAGACCTTGAGCCTTTGCCTCAGCCAGTTTGGCAGAGAACTCTGCCCTTTCCGCTTCAAGCTTGGCTTTGGCCTCCGCCAGAAGATCCGCGAAGATGTTCTTCTCGCGAATGAGTTGCTGCTTCTCCCCCTCATTCCGCTGCTGCTCCACTTGGGCCATCTTCCGCTCTCGACGCATGACAGCCTCATGGTCGTGGACCTTCTTGAGCAGGCTTGTGGACATGTCATCGAGGAGAGCCTTCTCCTTGGCCATCTTATTTTTGGCCGCCACCGCCTCGTCACGCTCCATCTGAAGCTTGGCTAAGGCTTCAGGGTTCGACTTGGCTTCAGCCTCCTCCAAAGCGCTCTTCAGAGCCAAGGCGATGGCGAAGCTACGATGCTGGTCCGCGGTTTCCTAAGGCGGAAGAGAAAAAGATGAAAATTCAGTGATTGAAGGTAAGGATAAATAAGAGAATAAGGCAGTAGGATACTACCTCCATCCGACGAACGGCCATGGCGCGGAACTCCTCTTCGATATCCTCCCGCGACAGGTAAAGTGGCTTTTTCAGAGCAGGAGATTTGACCCCGACAGCAAGTGTAGGGCCAAGTCGGGCTCAAGATTGTCCCGACGGATCGAAAACCCGGAAAGGGATTCGATCGGACGCCAGGGGATCGCTGCCTGGTCAGAAGTGTAAATTTTGTACACCTCGTCCATCGGAAGGCGGGGGATAGGCTCAGCCCCGGGGGTGCCAAGAACTACCTCAACATGAGGCTCGGGAGTTGGACTGCGAAGAATAGGAGGAGGACTCTTAGACACGTCCCTAGCAGCGGGCCTCAAGCCCCTAGACCTCGACCTGCCACGGGGAAGCAGGCCCCCCTCTTCAGGCTCTTCAGCAGACGGAGAAGCCTCCAGATCAGTCACTGGACGGAACCGAGCTTCCGCCGGGATGTCCTCCAGCATTAGTTCCTGCGGAGCTGCAGCCTCCGCTGGAATGATAGCCTCCGCCGGAGCAGGAGTCTTCAAGGGACCTGTGGTGGCAGGACGAACATGATCAGGAATAACTCCGCCAGGGCACCAGAGAATTTGACGTTCGACATGTTGATCTTTCCCATGGAAGTTGTAGTATCCCGCCTTGAGAACGCGGGGAACTTCTCCTTGAAGGATATATTTAATTTCCCGAACCCGCGACTCCCGATCGGCGGGGATAAACTCCTTCGGGACTAATTTTTTATATCGTTTAATTGCACGACGAACGCGCTTACCTTCCTCGACGGTGGTGGCCCCGAAGGTCCGATCTATCTCCTCCCGCCTGGCCTTCTTGGCTCCGACCTGCTCTTCAGTCGGAGGAGCAGCAAATAGGGGAGTGGAGGAGGATGCCCCTTTCTTCACCAGCTTGCGCTTCCGCTTGGAACCGCCCTGGATGGCATCAGTCTCGCCCTGCTTCATAACGAGATGAGTCAAAAGAGAAGCCTTCTTGGCTGCAAAGGTAAAAATAAAATAGTTAGAAATATTACCCAGACGACTAAATCTGCAGAAACAGAATCAAGGAGCCGAACTCCGATGGCAATCAGATTCCGCTCCTGGAGCTTGTTCGCATCGATGGGTATGAAGTTGTCCCCCCAGCGGTAGAGTTGCACCATCTGGAGGGTGTTGAGGTCATCCTCGGAGTAATCCTGGAGCTTGGGGGCAGGGTCCGCCACGACCTTCCATCGAGGCCAGGGGACAGAGCTATGCTGGACAAAGAAGTAGTACTTCTTCCAGCCACTGTTGTTGGAGCCCGAGTCGCGGATCAGAATTCGATCCTTGTGAAACTTCCAAGTTTCGCTGTCCCAGCCGAAACGTGAAAGTTGCTCCTTTGTCCACTTGGGGAGTCGGGGGGAGAAGGAGCAGACACCAGACTTGTTGCATTTCATGCCGTAAAAAGTGCGGAACAACAGAAGACTGTATGTCCACTGCTGGCGATGGGATAGGAGCTGGAAGGCATTCCACACGCGGATGGCGTGTGGAGAGAAAGTACAAGGGTGCGTTTTGTAGAAGTTGCACATCTCCACCATGTTTCCACAGAAGGGGACCCGAATCCCCGCGCTTATCTGTCCAGTAGAAACAAACACCTCCCCTGCCCGAGGAGGCGTGATAATGTGCTTCCTTCTACCAGCAATTTGGGACTCGTAAGGGAAGCGAGGCTCCCAATCCGAGGTGATACACCCCTCTCTAAGGGCAACCTCATACGAACCCTCGGATATTTCGTTGACAGCAAACTCAAAGGTGAAGGGAGCCCTAACCTCAGAACTAGCTTCGTCTAAAACGATTGCAGACAAAAGGAATTGAGAAAGGAAAAGTAAACAGTAAGCAAATTACGAAAGCGTGGAAAGAAGTCCTTACCAGACATGATCGATGGTCAAAGAAGTGAGGAAAAGGAAGATCGGAAAGGTCGAAGTTGCCTTGATCACTTGAAGCACCAGGAGGAGCTGGGAGAGGACTTCGAATGCAAGGAGGGCTGAAAACGAGAGAGTGCAGAAGAAGCGAATGAGACCAGGGTCTTTCCTTTTATAGGCAAAAGGACAAGTGAAGGGACATAATCGTGATCGTTGAAGACGAAACGATTTGATAAGAGCCGTTGAACTAGGGGACGGTACAGAGGAGACAGCTGGATGGGTTTGATCTGTGCCGTTGAAGAGGAAACGACACGATCTTAATCGACGAGATTATAGGCACGGAGGAGACGGGTGTGATGTCACAGTTACTTTTTCAGAAAACAGCAGTCACGCTGGTTTAAACGCCGTTTCTCTATCCTCAGGCATTTAATGCTGCAGTAACCGAGGAGCCTCCTCGGATTTGGCAACTGCCCATGGGGCCTGGTGGGCCCAAGGCAATCATAAGAAAGAGACTCTGATATGTAACGATCACACGCAAAGATCAAAGCCTCCGACGGTGGTATCGGAAGGTATGAAGACAAAAGCCTCTAACTGAGGTATCAAAAATTGCAAAGGTCCAAGCCTCCGACGGTGGTATCGGAAGGCATGAAAGCGAAAACCTTCGACAAGAAAGGTTAAAAGATTTGGACTGGAAGACATGACGAACTAAAAGTCCCCCATGTCTTGGGGGCAAATGATGGGTTCCGATGTAATCGTTAGCCCCGTTAACAGCCACTGGACGGCGAGTAGGTCCAGTAGGCCTCGTGAAAAGCCTTGAAGGCCCAGAGGCCCAGCACGAAGGGTCCCGCCGTTAGTGGTCCCGATGAATGAGCTGAACGCTCCCGATAAGAAGCCTCTGAGTAAGGCCCCGATATGCCTTAGTAAAGGCCCCGATAAACAAAGCCCCGCAGAGGCTGGACCTGTCCCGCAGAGACTGAAGGTCCTGAGTGCTGATCTAGAATGAGACAACTCTGGAGTCCCCGACAGGAGTCGAGACTTGTGATCAGAGGATAAGACCGAGAAACCCGCCTACTAGATGAGGGTAGTGGGAAGACGGTTAAGATATAGATAATCTCCCCCGAGATACGCAGGGCGTGCCCGAGATACGCGGAGGTATGGGTAAGATACGCGGAGCGTGGGGCGAGATATACGGAATCCTAGCCGAGATATACGGAATCGTGGCGAGATATACGGAATCATGGGTAAAACTGCCAAGCGCAGTAACAGGTAATTGAGTAACTCCTCCTTCTATATAAAGGAGGAGGTTACCTCAAAAAACACACTCTGATACGAACATATACTTTTGCTTATCACCCATTGATCACCGTACTCATTTAAGCATCGGAGAGGGATTCTGGGTCACCACCCAGGTCATCCCCTTTTGCAGGACCACGCGGAGTCCAGGAGTCCAAGCATTCCGTCAAGGACGTAACGGAGCTTCGCTCGTGATCCAACAATTACCAAATTCTCTCTTCTATTACTCTCTACTTTTGTAATAATTTAAAAATAATTTTCATTTTTAGCAAGGATTTGAGCCTTTGTTCGTCAAGCAGTCCTGTAATCATGAAGTCCGGACCCAAAGATAGGATAAATACAAGCGTTTGTACTTAATTACTATTGTTTGAGAATTATTATTGGAACCCCTTAATTACATAAGAATTTTAATCAGTTAAATTATATGGATTAAATGATGATAATTAAACAATTCTCGTGTGTTGCTTTAGTACAAAGAAAGAATTTCTCGATCGTTTCCATCCCCTCCTCCAACTCCAACGAAAAGGGGCTGCATTCTTTTAATCATCATATATATATATATATACACATAAATATATTTTCCGTTTCTTTTACATTTTATTTTTCTATATTTTGTTGAGTATATAATATATCTGTGTAGATCTTGAAATAAATAAATAGTAATTCTTATTATTATTATTATATTATTATATTATTATTATTATTATGATGGGTTACTTGGTTACTGCATGTGTATGGACTTGGAAGAAGCTGAGAGTGACACTTGGCCTGTGCACGTGACGTGACGACTGTTGGATCACGGGCGAAGCTCTGTTACGTCCTTGACGGAATGACTGGATTCCTAAGCTCCGCGTGGTCCTGCAAAAGGGGATGACCTGGGTGGTGACCCAGAATCCCTCTCCGATGCTTAAATGAGTATAATGATCAATATGGTGGTAAGCACAGTCTAAGCTCGTATTAGAATTGAGTGTTTTTGGGGTAACCTCCTCCTTTATATAGGCAGAGAGGTCACCCAGTTACCTGAGGCCATGCTTGGCCGTTATAGCCACGATTCCGTATATCTCGCCACGATTCCGTATATCTCGGGGGATTCCGTATATTTCGCCCCACGCTCCGCGTATCTTACCCATACTCCGTGTATCTTGGGCACGCCCTGCGTATCTCGGGGGAATTTATCTATTATCTTTAACCGTCTCCCACTACTCTATCTGGTAGGCGGGTTTCTCGGTCTTATCCTCTGATCCAAGTCCCGACTCCTGTCGGGGACTCCAGAGTTGTCTCATTCTAGATCACCACCCAGGACCTTCAGTCTCTACGGGACAGGTCCAGCCTCTGCGGGGCTTTATTATCGAGGCCTTTACCAAGGCATATCGGGGCCTACTCAGAGGCTTCTTATCGAGAGCGTACAGCTCCTATGTCGGGCCCGCCTACGTCGGGGCTCTTCGTACTGGGCCTCTGGGCCTTCCGGGCCTTCACGAGGCCCACTGGATTTACTTGCCGTCCATTGGATGTATAACGGGGCTAACGATTACATCGGAACCCATCATTTGCCCCCAAGACATGGGGGACTTTTAGTTCGTCATGTCTTCTGATTCCGTGCCTGCCAATCTTATCATCGGAGGTCTTTGTCTTCCTATCCTCCGATACCACCGTCGGAGCCTTTTCCCTTAAGTATGGTTATTGTACAACAGTCTCTTACTTATGATTGCTTTGGGCCTACCAGGCCCCACGGGCAGTTGTCAAATCCGAGGAGACTCCTCGGCTACTGCGGCATTAAATGCCTAGGGATAGGGGAACGACGTTTGAACCGGCGTGACTGCTGTTTTCTGAAAAAGGCAGCTGTGACGTCACGCACGTCTCCTCCGTGCCTATAATCTCGTTGATTAAGATCGTGTCGTTTCTTCTTCAACGGTACAGATCAAGCCCATCCAGCTGTCCCCTCCGTATCGTCCCATATTTCAACGGTTCTGATCAAATCGTTTCGTCTTCGACGGTCACGATTGTATCCCTTCACTTGTCCTTTTGTCTATAAAAGGGAGGACCTTGGTCTTATTCACTTCTTCTGCGTTCTTTGACTCTCAGCCCTCTTTGCATTCGAAGTTCTCTCCAAGCTCTTCCTGGTGCTCCAAGTGATCAAGGCAACTTCGATCTTTCCGATCTCCCTTTTCCTTACTTTTTTGACCCTCGATCATGTCTGGTAAGGACTTCTTTCTGTGTTCTCATAATTTGTTTATTGCTTTCTTTTCTTTTCTCAAATCCTTTTGCTTGCAACCATTTTAGACGGAGCTAGTTCTGAGGTTAGGACTCCTTTCACCTTCGAGTTCGCTGTTAATGAGATCTCGGAGGCTACATACGAGGCTGCCCTTAGAGAGGGGTGTATTACCTCGGACTGGGAACCTCGTTTCCCATATGAGTCCCAGTCTGCTGCTAGGAGGAGGCATATCATTACACCTCCTCGGACGGGGGAAGTGTTTGTCTCCGCCGGACAGGTGAGCGCGGGGATTCGGTTCCCCTTCTGTGGAAATATGGTAGAGATGTGCAACTTCTACAAAACGCACCCTTGTACTTTCTCTCCACACGCTATCCGCGTGTGGAATGCTTTCCAGCTCTTGTGCCATCGCCAGCAATGGACATACAGTCTGCTGCTGTTCCGCACCTTCTACGGCATGAAGTGCAATAAATCCGGTGTTTGCTCTTTTTCCCCCCGACTTCCCAAATGGACGAAGGAACAGCTTCAACGATTCGGCTGGGACAGTGAAACTTGGAAGTTTCACAAGGATCGGATCCTGATCCGCGACTCGGGCTCCGACAACAGTGGCTGGAAGAAGTACTACTTCTTTGTCCAGCATAGCTCTATCCCCTGGCCCCGATGGGAGGTCGTGGCGGACCCTGCCCCCAAGCTCCAGGATTACTCCGAGGACGACCTCAATACCCTCCAGATGGTTCAACTCTACCGCTGGGGGGATAATTTCATACCCCTTGATGCCAACAAGCTCCAGGAGCGGAATCTGATTGCCATCGGAGTTCGGCTCCTTGATTCTGTTTCTGCAGATTTAGTCGTCTGGGTAATATTTCTAATTATTTTATTTTTACCTTTTGCAGCCAAGAAGGCTTCTCTGTTGACTCATCTCATTCTGAAGCAGGGTGAGACCGACGCTGTCCAGAGTGGCTCCCGACGGAAGCGCAAGCAAGTGAAGAAAGGCGCTTCTTCCTCCACTCCCCTATCTGCAGCCCCTCCTTCCGACGAACAAGTCGGGGCCAAGAAGGCCAGGCGGGAGGAGATAGATCGGGCCTTTGGGGCCACCACCGTCGAAGAAGGTAAGCGCGTTCGTCGTGCCATTAAGCGTTATAGACAATTAATTCCTAAGGAGTTTATCCCCGACGATCGGAAGGTGCGGGTTGAAGAGATCAAATATATTCTTCGAAGAGAAGTTCCTCATATCATTGAAGCGGGATATTACAACGTCTTCGGAAAGGAGGAATATTTTGATCGCCAAATCATATGGTGCCCTGAAGGTACTCTTCCTGACTTCATTCGTCCCACTGACGCAGGTCCCTCGGAGGCTCCAGCCCCGACAGAGGCCATTATTCCGGCGGAGGATGCCGCTCCGCAAGAGCTGCTGCTGGAGGACGTCCCGGCGGGGACTCCGTTCCGCCCGGTGACCCACTTGGAAACTTCTCCTTCCGTCGAGGAGCTTGAAGAGGGGGGCCTGCTTCCCCGTGGCCGGTCGGGGTCTAGGAGCACAAGGCCCGCTGCCAGGGACGTATCCAAGAGTCCTCCTCCCGTTCTTCGCACTCCGACTCCCGAGCCACCAGCTGAGGTGGCTCTTCAGGCTGAGGGTTCCGGGGCCATCCCTCCTTTCCCTGTGGATGAAAACCTTTACAAGGTTTTTACTCCCGATCAGAGGATGCTGCCCTGGAACCCGATCGAGTCCCTCCGAGGAATTCCACTGCGGCGAGGAGACCTTGATCCCAGCTTGGCCCTGCATCTGCTAGCGGGGTCAGTTCCTCCGGCCCTGAAGCGGCCCCTGTCCTTCGCGCAGGAGGACCTTGAGGAGGAGATTCGTGACATGGCCATCCGACAGATGGAGGTAAAACTTCTATTCTCGTTTCATTCTCTTCACTACTTTTATCTCCAATTGTTTACATCTTGATCTCTTCTTTTTCTTCAGAATACCGCCAACCAACAGCGCTGTTTTGGCCTTATCCTGGCCCTGAAGAGTGCTTTGGTGGAGGCCCAGGCCCAGGCGAACCCTGAAGCCTTAGCCAAGCTTCAGATGGAGCGTGACGAGGCGGTGGCGGCCGAAAATAAGATGGCCAAGGAGAAGGCTCTCCTCGATGACATGGCCACAAGCCTGCTCAAGAAGGTCCACGACCATGAGGCTGTCATGCGTCGAGATCAGAAGATGGCCCGAATGGAGCATCAGCGGAATGAGCAGGAGAAGCAGCAACTCATTCATGAGAAAAATGTCTTCGCTGATCTCCTTGCGGAGGCCAAGGCGAAGTTTGAGGTGGAGAGGGCTGAGTTCTCTGCCAAGCTAGCTGAGGCCAAGGCTCAGGGTCTCGAGGAAGGCCACCTGCGAGGGCACGAGGAGGGGCGCCTTCAGGGCCACAAGGAGTATCGGGATTCTGAAGAATTCAAGCTGGCTGCTGTGGAGTTCTGCAAGTCCGAGGTGGAGGACGTTTTATTCAACGCCGTCGAGGAACTCTACACAGCCTACGCGGATTCCATCGACTTCACGAAATCCGAGACCCTTGCCCCTGTTGCGGAGAAGTATTTCAACCTCCCCGCTGAGAGTGAAGAGGCTGCTGCCGTGGACCCGACTCTGCCAACTGCGGAGCCTTCTGCCCAAGCCCCTCCAAACCTTGCTCCCTCCGACACCGCTGAGGGCCCATCTTCTAACAAGGACCAAATTTAATGCTTACATTTTTAGTCCTTGTCGTTTTTCTCCTTTATCTTTTGTAATGAACTCCTTTGGCCTTCGAGCCATTATATGAATAGTTTTCTTTCCATCTGTCTTGGCTCCGATCCGATATTCGTTTGCACTTTATCTAAAGTGGCTTTAAATTCGTTACTCAGAACGTTCCGATGCGCCATACGTCCTTCTGACGTTTTACTTAAGACTTTTACCATTTAAGGTTTTTCATCCAAAGTCGGGACTTCACCATTTAAGGTTTCTCATCCAATCGGGACTTCACCACTCAAGGCTTCTCGTCCAAAGTCGGGACTTCACCACTTAAGGCTTCTCGTCCAATCGGGACTTCACCACTTAAGGCTTCTCGTTCAATCGGGACTTCACCACTTAAGGCTTTCATTGCGTCTCTACTAGACGGCTTAATCGTACCCTTTAAGGCTTTTTGCCGCGTCATATAGACGACTTACGCGGACCTGTTAAGGCTTTTTCACACCCGTTAAGGCTTTTGGCCGCATCATATAGACGACTTACGCGGACCCATCAGGGTCTTTTCGTACCTAGGCTTTTGGTTGCATCATATAGACGACTTACGTGTACCCCGTAGGGCTTTTGTTCATACCTGTTAAGGCTTTTGGCCGCGCCATATAGACGACTTATGCGTCCCCCGCGGGGCTTTCATCGTACCTCGGAAGGCTTTTGTCGCGTCACTCAGGACGTCTTATTAACAATTAGAATAAATTCGAAAGCAATTTGATCGGAAGGCAACTTCTTTTATTCACTAATAATTCAAAGTAGGCTTACATCGGATTTTATTGATAGACAATTTGCGCCATTCGTGGCGGCTTCATATCAAACATGATACTTCTTCAAGTGTTCACCACTGAAGGAGTGCTTCAACGTCTTGCCTTCGAGATCCTCTAACTTGTATGCATTGGGCACTGGCATCCCCACGATCTTGTAGGGTCCCTCCCATTTTGGTGACAGCTTGTTGATCTGGTCTTGATGAACAAACTCGTTCCTCCGCCAGACAAGTTCTCCCACGAAGAATTGTCGGGACCTGACACGCCGATTATAATATCGGGCTGTTGCCAGTCGCATTCGGGCCTGGACTTCATCAGCCTTCCACCTCTTCTCCTCGAGTAGGTCTAAGTCCAGACGTCTCATTTCCTCATTTGTCAGAGGCTCGTAATATTTCGCGCGATGGGACGCCACCGCTATTTCCACGGGAGCAACTGCCTCCGTGCCATAAACCAGGCCAAACGGAGTTTCTCCTGTCGATTGCTTGGGTGTTGTTCTCACAGCCCACAGCACATTTTCGAGCTCATCCAGCCAATGGCCCTGCAAGGCATAAACTCTCTTCTTCAAGCCATCCATCACGATCTTATTGGCTGACTCTACCTGGCCATTGGTCTGGGCATGGCGGACAGAAGCGGTCCGATGCTCAATATTCAATTCTTCCAAGTACTCCTTCAACTGTGCCCCATTGAACGGTGGGCCGTTGTCGCTGATCAGCACTCGCGGGACCCCGTACCGGGATATGATCTGAGTCTGAAGGAACTTGAGGATCTGCTGCCCCGTCGTTCTAGCCAACGCTTTGGCCTCTATCCACTTTGAGAAGTAATCAATAGCCACGAGTAAGTACTTGCACTGACCTCTCGCTTGGGGGAGTGGTCCCACCAAGTCAATTCCCCATTGCGCAAAGGGCCATGCACTGCTGATGGGCATCAGGTCCGCGGCGGGAGCCACGATATTTGGGGCGTACCTCTGGCATGCATCACAGGATTGGACCATCGCGATCGCTTCTTTGTTCATCGAGGGCCAGTAGTAGCCTAAGTTCAATGCTTTCCTTACTAGAGATCTGGCCCCTTCATGGCAGGCCGCGACTCCTTCGTGGAGCTCCCTCAAGATCCGATTTGTATCAGGCTCTGCTACGCATTTTAAGAAAGGTTTTACGTACCCTTTTTTGTATAATTGGTTGTCCACCATCGCGTAGTTATCTGCAATCCGCCGCAACCTGACGGCTGCCACTTTATCATCGGGGAGTACTCCCGTAGTCAGGTACGTGACCATCGGGGTCATCCAAGTGGGCTTCTCCTCTTCTTCAGATCCTGTCCCAACAGCACAGACCTCCACCGGGTCGATGTTTGAGATAATCACCCTCTCTAGGAAATGCACCTTCCGATTCTCCTCGGGGGCTACTCCCAGAGCGAATTTGCTCAAGGCATCTGCTTCCGCGTTTTCTTCCCTGGGGATTGCCTCGATATCAAAACTTTTGAAGCTTCCCTTCAAAGTCTGCACCTCGTGCAAATATTTCTTCATCGTCGGGCTCTTAGCTTCATAGTTCCCCTGGACTTGATTTACAACAAAGCTAGCATCGCACTTAACTTTTAAATGATCGACCCCCGTACCCTTGGCAATCTTGAGGCCCGTGATAAGAGCCTCGTACTCCTCTTCGTTATTGGTGGCTTTGAATGTCAACGCCAGGGCATATCGTAAAGGCTCGCCTCCGCCGGGCGGTATCAATACGAATCCTGCCCCCGAGCCTTCTATACTCGATGAACCATCGGTGTACATCTCCCACGTATTCTCCTCATTTGGCTGTTCTGGCTGTTGTTCTGTTGTCGGGACTTCTTCCATGGCTGCCCCCTCTGCGGGACCCGTTACTTCCAGATCGGGTGCCGTAGACTCAGCTATAAAATCTGCCAATGCCTGGCCTTTGATAGCGGTTCTCGGAGCGAAATGAATGCGGAACTCTGTCAGCTCGATGGCCCATTTTACCAATCTCCCCAACGCCTCCGGTCGGTTCAAAAAGTGTTTCAAGGGCTGATTAGTCAATACCGTGACTTCATGGGCATGGAAGTAAGGTCGCAGTTTTCGGGCGGCAATAATCAACGCGAAGAGATACTTCTCAATAGCGGGATAATTTATTTCAGACTTGGCAAATGCCTTGCTTACATAATAGATCGGGACTTGGTTGCCCTTGACAATCTTAATCAAAACAGAACTAACAGCCACATCAGAAACAGCCAAATAGAGATAGAGCGGCTCGCCTGGAACTGGTTTCGCCAACGGCGGAAGGGTGCGGAGGTGCTGCTTTAGTGCCTGGAACGCCTCCTCACACTTGTCGGTCCACTCAAACTTCTTGTTGGCCCTCAGCACGTCAAAAAATGGCATAGCTCGATCACTCGCCTTGGATAGAAAGCGATTCATCGCGGCCAACCGGCCATTCAACACCTGGACCTCCCGATGAGTCTTCGGGGACTGCATCTCCTCGATTGCTCGCAGCTTCTCGGGGTTCACCTCGATTCCTCTCTGGCTCACCATGAACCCTAGGAATTTCCCTGAGTTTACTCCAAAGGCGCACTTCGTCGGGTTCAGACGAACCTGGTGGAACTTCATCCGCCGGAAAGCCTCCGCCAAATTCTGAACGTGGTCTTCCGCTTGTCGGGACTTCACCAGCATGTCGTCCACATATGCCTCCATGGATTTCCCCAACATGTCCCCGAACAACTTGTTCACCATCCGCTGGTAAGTTGCTCCGGCATTAATTAATCCGAAAGGCATCACGTCATAGTGGTAGACATCGCTGTCGGCGTAGAAGGCTGTATGGGGGGCGTCTTCCTTCGCCATCTTGATCTGGTTGTACCCGGAATAGGCATCCATGAAGCTCAGCAGCTCATGTCCCGATGTAGCGTCCACCAGCTGGTCAATCCTTGGGAGCGGGTAGCAGTCTTTCGGGCAGGCTTTGTTCAAATCGCGGAAGTCAACACACATCCGCCACTTCCCATTATTCTTTCGCACCAGTACTGGGTTAGCCACCCAAGTCTGGAATCGGAGCTCCTTGATGAATCCAGCATCGAGCAATCGGCCTACCTCCTGCTGGATCGCGATCCTTTTGTCCGCACCCATCGGACGCCTCCTCTGTGCGATAGGCTTGATCGCGGAGTCAATCTTGAGCTCGTGCACTATCACGTCGGGGCTAATTCCTGGCATGTCACTTGGGGACCAGGCAAACAGCTCCTTAAACTCTTTCAAGAGCTCGATCAACTCTCGGGCTCTTTCCTCCGATAAGGCAGAGCCGATTTTTACCTTCCTCTCCGGCCCATCGATCTCCACCTCTTTCAAATCCTCCATGGGGGCGGGACGCCCGTACTCTTCTCGAGGATCGGCATCTGTCTGGAGGACAGTCATGGTCTCCCTCCTTCTCCGTCGGGTGGCGTTAACGTAGCATTTCCGTGACGCCACCTGGTCACCTTTGACCTCACCGACCCCGTTATCAGTCGGGAACTTCATTTTTTGGTGGACCGTCGAGGCGACAGCCATAAGAGGGTTGATGGTAGTCCTCCCGATGATCGCGTTGTATGCTCCCGCAGACTCCACTACAACGAAATCCACGTTCCGTTTTTCCATCTTCCAGCCACTACCAAACTCTACTGGTAAGGTAATCATTCCTAATGGATAGGAAGTGGCGCCAGAGAATCCCACCATCGGGAAGTCCACCTGCGTCAGGTCTTTCTTCGTTTTCCCCATGGCTTCCAGGGCGTCTAAGAAAAGAATATCGGAGGAGCTTCCTCCATCTATCAGGATTCGCTTCATCTCGAATCCGTCCACATCAAGGGTCACGACCAAGGCGTCGTCGTGAGGGCTCTCCACACCAACCAGGTCCTCCGCTGAGAAAGAGATCACCATCTCCTCCTTTAGGGTCCACGACCGGGACCTTTTCCCTAACAACACCGCAGCAGAGATGCGCGAAGCATAGTTTTCACGAGAAGCAGAGGTATCACCTCCCGCCGCCATTCCTCCATGGATGACGTTGATGGTTCCGCGCCTCTCTCGGCGGGCTCCTGATCCTGAGGCTTCCTGCTCCACCTTCTTCTTCTTCGGGGATCGGTCGCGGGATTTCGAACGGGAGCGGGACCTACTTCTGGAACGGGATCGGCATCGCCCCTTCCCGACAAATTCCTTCAACTTCCCCTTCTGGATCAGCTTTTCAATCTCTTTCTTCAGCTCCCGACAATTCTCGGTGTCGTGACCACTGGCCCGATGGTAACGACAGTAACGGTCCGTGCGGCCTCCCAGATATTCGCCTTCTTTCTTTGGGGGGTATCGAACGAGACCTTGTCGCTCCATCACAGCTAGTACAGAGGCCATCGAGGTGTTGATGGGGGTGACCCGACCCTCTCGATTGTCTTTCCCCGCGGGACGTTTGTCTTCTTTCCGGTCGGGACGACCTCGGTTTCTACTCCCCTCCGACTTGTCGCTTCTCTTGCGATCATCCGACAGCTTGGATGACGCCTTTCCTCTCCCTGATTTCGGGGGATCCAGCTCTCCAGCAGCGATTTTTGACTCCTGAACATCAATTTGCTGCTTCACCCTCGCTTGCAGGGCCTCCATGCTCCATATAGCCTTCGCGGCCACACTATGCATTAAGTCAGAGCCGTATGGGGCACTTAGGTTCCTCAAGAAGGTGCGTATCATCTCTCCTTCCGAGATTTCTTCGTCGACTTCCGCGGCACTGGCAGTGAACCGTTGGTAATAGTACGCCAACGATTCGTCGGGCCTCTGCACCACCTGGGTTAAGGCCCTTACACTCTTCAAGAGGCGTCTCCGACCTTGATACTGCTTGATGAAGCGGTCGTGCATGTCAGCCCAGCACGTGATACTTCCTGGCGGAAGGCTAAAGAACCAGGTCATGGCTCTCTCCCCTAGGGTTATCGGGAACAGCGAGCATATCAGATCTTCATTTGAAGTCCTACCCATGCATGCTTGAACGTGTCTTTGCACATGGCGGACCGGGTCTCCTTCCCCATCATATGCTTCGATCGTCGGGATACCTATTCCTGGTGGAGCGACGGTGTCGATTAACCGCGGTACGAAAGGATGGCTGGATCATTCCCTTAGTTCCGAAGTCATCTGCTTCTGGTCACCCATGTAAATGCTGACAATCTTCACCACCTGGTCAGCGGTGATGGGACCATTCAGGGGAATGGTCCTATTCTGCACTGGCCCAGGGCCATCAACCACGAACTTCTCGGAGTGTATGGGCTCTTTGCCCTTGTCCCGGGGCGGAACCTCCTGCCCTTCTGGAGCCACCTTTGGCGGGGGTGGCGGCAATTCCTCCCGCGAGGGCAACCCCTCCGCTCTTCTGGCAGCTTCTCTCTTATCTAGCAAGGCCTCCATGGCAGCCAAGAACATCGGCATGGCCTCCGCCACTGCCTTGGCCAACTCCGAGTTCGAAGACGACCCTTCTTCCCTTCGCGGGGCATCGCCAGCCCCAGGACCCACCGGGTTTGGTGGAGCATCATCCGACCCTCTACGAGGGACCTCTTGCCTGTTCCTTCCAGCGTCTCGGACTGAGACCTCATCACCATGTCCCCCTGTCTGAGAAAGAGCGGGGTTCTCACCTTCTTCAGCAGCACGTTCCGGCAACGGGGAGTTCACAGTTCCTGCGGGACGAGAACTGCCAGCCTGAACTTGTTTCTTCTTGCCACCGGCCATTGATCTGGTAGAAGCTATTTTGACTTTTTGTAAGTTTCCCACAGACGGCGCCAATGTTGGATCACGGGCGAAGCTCTGTTACGTCCTTGACGGAATGACTGGATTCCTAAGCTCCGCGTGGTCCTGCAAAAGGGGATGACCTGGGTGGTGACCCAGAATCCCTCTCCGATGCTTAAATGAGTATAATGATCAATATGGTGGTAAGCACAGTCTAAGCTCGTATTAGAATTGAGTGTTTTTGGGGTAACCTCCTCCTTTATATAGGCAGAGAGGTCACCCAGTTACCTGAGGCCATGCTTGGCCGTTATAGCCACGATTCCGTATATCTCGCCACGATTCCGTATATCTCGGGGGATTCCGTATATTTCGCCCCACGCTCCGCGTATCTTACCCATACTCCGTGTATCTTGGGCACGCCCTGCGTATCTCGGGGGAATTTATCTATTATCTTTAACCGTCTCCCACTACTCTATCTGGTAGGCGGGTTTCTCGGTCTTATCCTCTGATCCAAGTCCCGACTCCTGTCGGGGACTCCAGAGTTGTCTCATTCTAGATCACCACCCAGGACCTTCAGTCTCTACGGGACAGGTCCAGCCTCTGCGGGGCTTTATTATCGAGGCCTTTACCAAGGCATATCGGGGCCTACTCAGAGGCTTCTTATCGGGAGCGTACAGCTCCTATGTCGGGCCCGCCTACGTCGGGGCTCTTCGTACTGGGCCTCTGGGCCTTCCGGGCCTTCACGAGGCCCACTGGATTTACTTGCCGTCCATTGGATGTATAACGGGGCTAACGATTACATCGGAACCCATCAACGACGATGAACTGAACCTAGGTGCTGTGATGGTGCAATGATAAGTTGTACACGTGTGAAACCAGACAAGAAATAACGGGCAGCAAGGGCGTACGGCTGACCGTGGCTCACGGTCATCGTTCGTGTACAAGGGGACAAGTGCCTTGGCTTGAACCTTGGGACACAGTAAAATGCGCACGTACACATCAATTCAATGCCCTAAATTAAAATGAGGCCATCCCACTATATAAATATATATATATATGTGATACATAAACAGTAAAATTACTGTAAGAATATATATTTAATGTTACAATATATATTCTAATTATGTGGCCAGATAATATTAAGGAATATAAATTGTAAACACCAAATTTTGGACAACGCGCGACACGCGTGACGTGTGGCACGTTAAATAAAGAAATGTCTAAATATGGCAAGTCAAGAAGCTTCCAAGAATGACTCCTGCAAAAATTAGGATAGTTTATGTATTTATTACAGAAAATATTTGTTGAATATTTAGTATTAAATTTCTGAATATTTAGTATTTATTAGTAGAATAAATCAGCAATATTTGTTGCTCAAATTAGACTAGACCTAGTACTATATATACTAGTATATTTAGATTGTAACGGGTGGAGGAAAAAAATGGATTGAAATATACAAGGTGTTTCGAATATTACTGGTGTTGTTGGATTTATTGTGTTTGTTCAATTCGTTATTGTTTAATTGATTCTTCTCATTCTTATATTACCATGTATATATATATGTACGTAACTAAAAGCTTTTGACCTTTCATCATTATTATTACCATTACAATTATTATTTATATGTACAGCATAGTATTATCCTCTTGGAAGCTTCCCGTGATCCCGATCACCACCATCAGCACAAGCCGGTCTAGCAAGAAGATGCTACCACCATCCCGGATCTGTCAGTCTTCGCAGTTCGCCGATCGACCACACTTTGCCCATAGCTCGAGCTCGACCGACCGAAGCTATCTTTCTCACTGCTCATTCAGACCCGTACCACGACAGCACTCCGGATCTACCCGACACCGCACAGTCTTCCCGATTCCTTCACCAAATACTGCTCCAGTCATCTCCGGTCGTCTCTCTGTCGTGACTCCACCTTTCTCCGACGCCGTCCACCAGCTCCGTCCCCTTGCCGCTGTCGTTGCTACTGCTGCTGTCCTTTTTCTTTGTTGCCGTCCCGTCTTTGGTTAGCCCTCGCCGTGTCCAGGTCCAAAATCCCTTCTCAATTAATTTTTTCTTTGTAGCCTACGTTTATTTTTGTTTCTTTATGTATTATCATATTATATACATTCCCATTGCTATATTATATATATTCCTTATTATTATACTGTTATTGTTATTATGTGTAGTTGATTAATTAATTAGTCTAAACATAGGTTAGTTAAAATTTAGTCAGATAACATAAACTTAATTACAGAGATAAATATATGTATATGTTGTGTTTTGATTTAATCATGTTCAGTAGTTCTAGTATTTTTGTTTTTAAGTTTTATCTTTGTTAGGAATTGTAATCATAATTATTAGGATTAGATTTATAGTAAATAATCTTTTTTAGGTGATGAAGTCTAATTTAATTTAACTTTAGTTAAACTAATCTGATAATATATATTTAAATGTTGAAATTGGCAAATTTGTGAATTGAGTACCGAAAGGGCGTGATTAATTCCATGCGTTTTAATTCGTAATAGAACCCCCGAACTCGAATTTCTTATCGTAGACCGATTTTATACTTAGGTGTTTAATTCGTTACTCGCTTAGGTAAATCTAGGATTCTAGTTAGCCTAATAATTAACTAGTGGCGACTCTTCCAAAATTGCACGTTTTCAAAACGTAATTCGCCATAGGTCGGATTTTTAGGTCCGACATAAATATATTGAATAATATAATACATTATGTGTTATATTATATTATATCAATATATATCTTTATGGTATGATTTAATCTAGACCGTTCAATTAGTTACTTGATGGACGTACCAGATTAAAGGGTTAATATTATAAACGGTCCTCTCTCCCTGCCAGTTATTGACGCAGAGAGAAAGAGCAGTTCTCCATCAACTGGTCTCTGACAGAAGGATGGACAAGGGAGAGAAGTAGAACCGTTCTACAGATAAGCGAATTGACAGTCTAGGAAGATCGGAGGAATTGAGATCAAGACCAGGTAAGTCATTCATCTCCATATATTTTCCCTCATAAAGCATGATCAAGATCCTGGCAATTAGGGTTTGTAAAACTTACATGTGGTATCAGAGCCTGAGTTGTTGATCATGATTTATGTTGGAATTACTGTGTTTAAGTAATTGATAACTGCAGCGATATATTTAATTAGTAAGGAACCGACCGTCGTAAATTTGTTCCTGGCCTGGGCTTTGAATTCGATCGCCGTTTTAGTATCAATTTCCTAAACGAATTGGTGATGCCGACTTCCACGGTTTAGGTTGATTTTGTCGCATACGTATGGATTTTGAATTGTTTAATAATTGTGGATTGAATTGTGTTGATTGGTGGTTAGCTTTCTCATGGATATCAGATTATATCCCACTAGCAACTTGATGCCATTCTCACGCATGCTAATTGCCACCTGTATCATGATTTGTTTTAATTCCTTCGCTGTGTTCTGATATGAGGATAATTGAATACATGCAATTCCTTCGCTATAGATTACGAATTGCTTCACTGTATATATATATATATAATGCTATGATGATTGCATACTGATGGCATGATTGTTAGCGAATGGAATTGTTATTCATGAAATTTGGTTAGCAATTGAAGGAATTTGATTTATCACCTAATGAAATTGATTTATTGATTTGGAATTGTTTAATCAAATTTCTGATAATGGAATCATTGTCTTTATTTCATTATGCTTCTCGATGAAATCAAATCGGTGACATGAGGCATTGAGGAGAGCGAGGAGTTGTATCTCGATTTGTCGCCCGAGTGGTTCGATCCGGGAGCAGAGACAGATTGCTACGGTTATGAATCCACCATGTAATATGTGATAAATCCTCCACATTATGACTGACTTTACAAGGACATTACGTGGATGAAAATGATCACGTATCTGCGAATCCGCTAAGTGGAGGGCTTTCAGAATTTCACGTATGTATACTCTCCCTCTTTTATACAACTCATGATGATAGTATGCTAGATCAGTTTAAGAACAACACGTACTAGCATGTATAGTATCTTGATAGTGGTTGCTAAAGTGATCAAATTAGAGTTTACCTATTTCATTCATTACGTGCCTTAAGGGTGATTAAAATCGCATGCTTATAATAATATAGATATACACCTAAATGATGAATTTGGAGTGTGATAATGGTAGTCAATTGAGACTCCTATGCATGTGTTTATGGATTCTAAATCATGATGATGTTATTATTTATGCATGAGTGATGAATGAATGACAAATTGGATCATGTGATTCTAATTAGAAATTAAGGGTTGATTATGTTTCAATAATGAAGGATTTAGCAAGTTTGAATTAAGCATGAAAATGGTTATTACATGAAAGATTACTTGCTTTAGTTTCCTTGTTAATTGCTTCCGCTACTCATTAAGGAAAATTATAGTTTTATGGTGTAAAACCATTAACTTTAAGGGTTAACAATATTTTATTTTAGCCAAACCTACTGTTTTCTAGTGATGTTTCAATCCTATGATGATAACCATTACGTCGGGTTATAATTAGTTATTGAAATATTACTTTAAAGCCTACATGCATGACTTTATGGCTAGTTTCTAATCACCAAAGTGATTGAACTAGAATGATAATGCTATGCATGAATGAGGCATTTACGGTCATCATGACTTTATAGTTAGTTTCTAATCACCAAAGTGATTGAACTAGAATGATAAGGTTATGGTTTAATGGGACATTACTATCAACATGACTTTATGGTTAGTTTCTAGTCACCAAAGTGACAGAACTAGAATGTGTTGTCATGCCTAAAGAAAATCAATTATTATATGCATGAACATATAATTTAAGTAGGTTATTGTCACCAAAGTGGCTAATCTAGAATGTTTATTTGCTTTATGCGTATAATACAATAGTAATGTCTAAAGAAAGATCAATAACTATATGCATGAACTTATATTTTAAGTAGATTATTGTCGCCAAAGTGGCTAATCTAGAATGTTTATTTGTTTCATGCATATAATATAATTGTCATTTATCCATGATAATAATGAAATGCCTATTACTGTATACATGATTGGATAAATTGACATTTACAGGTTACTAGAATTTTAGGATTTGCCCAAAGGTGAATCGCTTTCTATAACCGGTAAACATGATGGGATAATTAAGATCTTTTGGTTCTATATATTTGTATATCCAAAGATAACTTATATATTTAACTAGAGATTTTCTTTAATTGTCCAATAATGTTATGGAATTTAATTAAGATTTGTGTGCTATAGTCGTTGCCCAAAGGTCGGTTATAGTATACTTTGATGAATTCCAAATAATGTTATGGCATTTAATTAAGATTAGTGTATTGTAGTCGTTGCCCAAAGGTCGACTATGATATACTCTTATTGATTATCTGAATCTATAATAGTTTATTTACTAATTGGCATTTACTTAATGATAGTATATTATAGTTGTTGCCCAAAGGTCGATTATGATTTACTTTAAATGATTAGCTGATTCTTATTAACTTATTTTATAAATGAGCAAGTATGTAATTTGCAGCTATTATAGTTAATTCGCATGTATGTTCTGTTATTGTGTTTAATAGGTTTGACTTTCTAAACCGTGTAAGTCAGGTTCCACTAAAGTTACTAGATCCTGACTTAACACAATTAAATAGTATCCTTACGGGTACACAACTTAAGTAGAAAGTCAAATCATAAAGTATAAACACGATATAACAGAGTAAATCTTAAGTTAATGCGAATAATTTTGGTTTATTCCACAAACAATAAAATAAAGAAAATTATGAAGTTTTGTGGATGAAAGAACGAATTATGTAATAAGTCACTCGTATGTACAAACTTACAACCATTAAGTTTTGAGTTGTATAGTTTGTAGAAGTTTGAGTTGACTAATTTATGGAGCAAGATTAAAGACCTTAAGGATGACTAGAGATAACTCAATATTTATGAGAGCACTTTAAAGTGTTCATTAAGTGATATTGAGTTAGCTCGTATGTTATGAAGAACAAGAAAGTCACATGTCAACCATGCATAAAGGAGTGCTACTAAAAGGTTAGTGCAATAGTTTTTCATTCATGAATAAAATGCAATATTTCGTATATCTCGCCTATTGCATGATTATTTATACGGAAAATTAATAAGTGTCAAGAATAGGGGGATAATTGTATATATTCTTACACTTATGAATTTAAGCATATTAGTGTTATTCATGTCATGACTATATCTGTTTGCTGGGTGATTTTTCTTGATGGAAAGTAAGCAATTAGATAGAAACGTGAAAACTTATAATGTCTTTATGTGTGGTGACTTTCATGAGAAATGTATAGAAGTATGATATGACTTTTAGTTCATTAATAAGCCTTCTTAAGAGAACATGTCATACATTTATGAAAATAGTATTGTGGGAAATATAATCGGACTTTTAAAGTTACAGTTAAGAGTTAGACAAGTAAATCTTCTTTACCCATTAATGACATTAAGTTGTGGATGTATGAGTTAAGTCTGAGATCCCATAAAGGCAGTTCCAACCTCTTAATGATCCGTGCGTTGGAAGGGAGCATGGTTAAGACACCATTATGTTTGAGGTTGTCTAATAAAAGTAAAGTAAATGTTTATAATCCACATTAAAGAATGGATTCTTGAATGAAATGTTTACTCTAGAGTAACATTAAAAGATCCAAAGGGTATAAATACTTACTTTCTTAACTGAAGTCCGAAAATTGTAGAAATCAGTTATGTTAATCTTAAGAATAATGAAATTAGTGGGAGTGTCTGAATAATAAAATGTGGATATTAATGTAAATGATAGACATTGTCTATCTGTATGAATACATTATTCACATGGATTAGAATATAGTTCCATCAGTTGAATGAAAATTTCAACATAAGGGATAGTATTTGAAAGACACGACACTCCATAAAGAAAGAAAGTACAATCATCTGATAAAGTTAAACCATTTAGAATAACATTACGAAAACTTGTTATTCTGGAAGTTGGTTTACTTGTAAGATTCAGATATTAGTAAATATTTTCGGTTTCATTCCCACAATATATTATGTTATGAAATTTATATTTCTCAATTATTGAATGGTCATTTTAGAAATCAATTTATAGGATAAAATAAATGTTCCCACGAATGGTTTAGTAAGCGACTTTACAGTCGTATGAACCGTAAGATTAGTGGGAGTATGTAGTTATTTTACATGTATAATTGATTATTTATTGCTCACATTTAAATGAATATGCATTATGATTCTCTCTAAAGTTAAGATGAAAGTTAATGTGAGAGACAATTTATGTGGCAAAGTTTAAATTAAAATTTTAATATAGTCACAGTTACAGTTGGATTGTTTCAGAAAGCTCACATTGAAATGATCTTAAAGAGGGAGTATAATTCGCAAATGCTGCAAATAAAGTCCTAATGCATTTATGACCGCCATAACCCGCATTTACAGATTATTGAATGTAAGTGATTATGATGAACGGAAAGATTAGATTTTACGCGCGCCTTATGTTATTCCATAAAGATGAAAGACTTATGTGATTATCTGGCCAAGTGGTAGAATGTAAGAATATATATTTAATGTTACAATATATATTCTAATTATGTGGCCAGATAATATTAAGGAATATAAATATATTGAATAATATAATACATTATGTGTTATATTATATTATATCAATATATATCTTTATGGTATGATTTAATCTAGACCGTTCAATTGGTTACTTGATGGACGTACCAGATTAAAGGGTTAATATTATAAACGGTCCTCTCTCCCTGCCAGTTATTGACGCAGAGAGAAAGAGCAGTTCTCCATCAACTGGTCTCTGACAGAAGGATGGACAAGGGAGAGAAGTAGAACCGTTCTACAGAGAAGCGAATTGACAGTCTAGGAAGATCGGAGGAATTGAGATCAAGACCAGGTAAGTCATTCATCTCCATATATTTTCCCTCATAAAGCATGATCAAGATCCTGGCAATTAGGGTTTGTAAAACTTACAATTACATCTTAATCTTAGGTTATATTTTACGATAAAATGTTGGATAGTGAACCTTATATACTAAGACATGGTAGTGATGGAATGTGCAATGTTTCATTATTAGTATACGAATTATTGTCATTAAGTGGTCCTCATGATAAAAGAAAGAAATCATGTTCAATCGGTCATGTAAGACTTTTGTTGATGGGTTTAGAGTGTAGGCAGGGACGAAGATCAAATTTTATTTAAAAATATAAGAATTGTATGATAATTAAATAATTAGTATAAAATATTAATTAGGAGAGCGAATTGGAGAACATTGACATTGTCTTTTGTAGAAAAACTATGTAAATCATGTAATATGGTGTGATGGTTCAGAGCCTCATTCATTAACCAGAAGTCAGGAGTACAATTCCGCTCTAGTGGCTGTGTGAACAGAAAAATATTTATTGCTAACACTTTACCCTTTACGAGCTGACTCAGTGTGAGTCTAAACGTACATTAAATCCGTTAAATTTTAAGTAATAAAAATATATTTATAATCAAAATTTTACTTTTACAAGTTGATTTTATACACAAGTGGAGTTTAGTTTAGGCGTAAAGTAACGTTGCACTCCTGATAAGAATATTAGGACCATCTCATGAAAAAAATAAGCAGTTTTTCTCCGTTAAAACTTTTATCTTGATAAAAAAAAATGGAACTATGTTTTTCTTCTTTTAGTAGTTTTAGTTTGATTTATATCTAAATTAATTATCACTCATAAGTTACACTCATAAGTTAGTATACGTAAATATTTAAATGCTAACTGTAAATATTTTTCTATTCGCAAAATTTTAGTGGCATTTGGCTTTTAACATCTTGATTAAGATATAACGTGTGTTGAAATTAGAGTTGAGCTCAGGACAAACAGGTGGGATTTTTTAAGAAAATGTCCCTAGTCCTATTTTTGGGATTTTCCACAACAGTTCCTAGCCCTAACTCTATATTAAACATTTGAAAATGTCCCTACTTGGTTGGGACTTTTCAAATTTCAGGCGGGTTAGGGACAACCCTAGTTTACACCTAAGAATGAAAATAAATCTTAATTTTCAACTCAAATACAAATCCAAGTTCAAGCATTCATCAAATTTACGAACACATACATTGGATTCACCAACACAACATCGAATTCTCGATCACATACATCAAGTTCACAAAAATTCATTAAGTTCACACACGTAGATTAAGTTCTACAATACGAACACTAGCATTCAAGCTCAACGCAGCTCCAAATCAACACCAAGTAAGCTCCAAATCAGCTCCAACACTTGAAAAGAGTTGAAGATTTAAATGGTAAAATCTAAAAGTATAAATAAATGATCTAGTGCAAAGAATATTTAAATGAAAAGCTAAACTGAATGTCCAGACAGTTAACGATAGCTTGACGAAGAAATAAATGAAGCTATGTTAGTTACTTACTAATTAGGCTTTATTTTATTTTATATTCAGCTAGTTTAAATATAATTAGATTATTTAAGTTGTAAATTGTTGAATTAGGGTTAATAACTCGAGACTTTTGGGATTTTTTAAAAAAAGCTATACCCCTAGCCTTAGTTGGTTGTAAAAGACCCTCCTATACGGGCTCGGGCCCAATTTCGGGACGATCTTTTCGAGACGAATTAGAACGGATTTTTCGAGAATTCGAGTTTGTCGGGTTTTCTTCTCAGCCCTAGTTGAAATGGTTAAATTAAATATACCATTATATGGACAGAGTCTCTACACCATGGCTTCAAGTTCCATCATGACTAGAGTGGACAAATGGGCATGAAAGGAGCTAGGTCCCACGCTCTCGATTATTAATTTCAGAGTGAAAATTAAAAGACTTGTTTGGTATGGTCCCAACCAAACCAAGCACTGACTGATGTGGGTCGGTGGGGCCAGGTGAGGGTTAAAACGACAAATGAGTCTAGCTAGGTGAATATTGAAATTTGAAACTATATATATATTTTTACCAAAAAAAAAACTATATATATATATATATGTTGGAGTAGTTGGATCATTGGTCTGCCTCTTCAAAATTGTGGACATGGCATGAACGGACGTGTCACGGTCCCATTATTTTCTTATCAAAATGTAATCCAGGACCAACTGGTAATTAAGTTCGAATCCTGCTCGAAAACTATAAGACTTTAATATTAATAATGTTGTGGCTTAATCAAATTTTACATGTTGCTCTATTGTAGTTTTTATATGCTAGTAGTATATTATATACATTCATGGACCGAAAAGGATATATATATATGATGGAAACATGCCATTTTGGTCCATTTAGCACGATATGGATACCATAACACAAGCATGCTAGCCAGCGAGCTAGAGATACCCCAAGATGGTGACAACAGAAATAACATCATAGGACAACAATAAAGAGGGTTGTAATGGAGCATTAATCAATAAATAATATAATATGGACATAAATAAATTACTACTTTCATTGTTAGAAAAGGACCTACTAAGTTAGGCTATTAACGTAATGTTGGTTGCACAATCAAATAAAACGAGTAGTATTCACAGTGGCGAATCGAGTTTGAATCTTGTTGGAGACGTTTTATTATAAGAGTTTTAACCGTAGCACTACTGATCTGAATTTGCGGAATCAATTATGTTATATATATATATATAAAAGTGAGGCCATTTTCAAATATTAATTGAAGGATGAAATTATTGATGGGTTCCGATGTAATCGTTAGCCCCGTTAAACAGCCAATGGACGGCGAGTAGGTCCAGTGGGCCTCGTGAAAGCCTGGAAGGCCCAGAGGCCCGGTACGAAGGGTCCCGACTTAAGCGACCCCGACATAAGAGCTAAACGCTCCCGATAAGAAGCCTCCGAGCAGGCCCCGATATGCCTTAGTAAGGCTCCGATAATAAAGCCCCGTAGAGGCTGGACCTGTCCCGCAGAGACTGAAGGTCCTGGGTGGTGATCTAAGAATAATACAACTCTGAAGTCCCCGACAGGAGTCGAGACTTGGGATCAGAGAATAAGACCGAGAAACCCGCCTACCAGATAGAGTAGTGGGAGACGGTTAAAGATAATGGATAAATTCCCCCGAGATACGCAGGGCGTGCCCGAGATACACGGAGTATGGGTAAGATACGCGGAGCGTGGGGCGAAATATACGGAATTCCCCGAGATATACGGAATCGTGGCGAGATATACGGAATCGTGGCTACAACGGCCAAGCTTGGCCTCAGGTAACTCTGGGTGACTTCTCCTCCTATATAAAGGAGGAAGTTACCCCAGAAAGAAAAGATCCCAATACGAGTTTAGACTGTGCTTACCACTACATTGATCACCATACTCATTTAAGCATCGGAGAGGGATTCTGGGTCACCACCCAGGCCATCCCCTTTTGCAGGACCACGCGGAGCTTAGGAGTCCAATCATTCCGTCAAGGACGTAACAGAGCTTCGCCCGTGATCCAACATTGGCGCCGTCTGTGGGAATCTGACAAAAAGTCAAGATAGTCTCTACCAGATCAATGGCCGGTGGTGGCAAGAAGAAGCAAGTTCCGGCCGGCAGTTCTCGTCCCGCAGGAACTGTGAATTCCCCGTTGCCGGAACGTGCTGCTGAACAAGGTGAGAACCCTGCTCTTTCTCAGACAGGGGGACATGGTGATGAGGTCTCAGTCCGAGACGCTGGAAGGGACAGGCAAGAGGTCCCTCGTAGGGGGGAGGATGACGCTCCACCAAACCCGGGGGGCCCTGGAGCTGGAGATGCCCCGCGAAGGGATGAAAGGGTCGTCTTCGAACTCGGAGTTGGCCAAGGCAGTAGCAGACGCTATGCCCATGTTCTTGGCCGCCATGGAGGCCTTGCTGGACAAAAGAGAGGCCGCTAAGAGGGCGGAGGAGTTGCCTCCGCGAGAAGAGTTACCACCACCCCCGCCGAGGGTGGACCCAGAGGAACAGGAGGTTCCGCCCAGGGACAAGGGTAAGGAACCAGCACACCCGGAGAAGTTCGTGGTCGACGGCCCGGGACCGGTGCAGAACAGGACCATCCCCCTGAATGGTCCCCTCACCGCTGATCAAGTGGTGAAGATTGTTAGCATTTACATGGGTGACCAGAAGCAGATGACTTCGGAACTAAGGGATCGATCCAGCCATCCTTTCGTACCGCGGTTGATCGACACCGTCGCCCCGCCAGGGATAGGTATCCCAACGATTGAGGCATATGATGGGGAAGGAGACCCAGTCCGCCATGTGCAAAGACACGTTCAGGCATGCATGGGTAGGACTTCAAACGAAGATCTGATATGCTCGCTGTTCCCGATAACCCTAGGAGAGAGGGCCATGACCTGGTTCTTTAGCCTTCCACCAGGAAGCATCACGTGCTGGGCCGACATGCACGACCGCTTCATCAAGCAGTATCAAGGTCGGAGACGCCTCTTGAAGAGTGTAAGAACCTTAACCCAGGTGGTGCAGAGGCCCGACGAATCGTTGGCGTACTATTACCAACGGTTCACTGCCAGTGCCGCGGAAATCGACGAAGAAATCTCGGAGGGAGAGATGATACGCACCTTCCTGAGGAACCTAAGTGCCCCATACGGCTCTGACCTAATGCATAGTGTGGCCGCGAAGGCTATATGGAGCATGGAGGCCCTGCAAGCGAGGGTGAAGCAGCAAATTGATGTCCAGGAGTCAAAAATCGCTGCTGGAGAGCTGGACCCCCCGAAGTCGGGGAGAGGAAAGGCGTCATCCAAACTGTCGGATGATCGCAAGAAAAGCGACAAATCGGAGGGGAGTAGAAACCGAGGTCGTCCCGACCGGAGAGAAGACAAACGTCCCTCGGGGAAAGACAATCGAGAGGGTCGGGCCGCCCCCATCAACAGCTCGATGGCTTCTGTGCTAGCTGTAATGGAGCGACAAGGCCTCGTTCGATACCCCCGAGGAAAGAGGGTGAATATCTGGGAGGCCGCCCGGACCGTTACTGTCGTTATCATCGAGCCAATGGTCACGACACCGAAAATTGTCGGGAGCTGAAGAAAGAGATTGAAAAGCTGATCCAGAAGGGGAAGCTGAAGGAATTTGTTGGGAAGGGACGGTGCCGATCTCGTTCCAGAAGTAGGTCTCGTTCCCGTTCGAAATCCCGTGACAGATCCCCGAAGAAGAAGAAGGTGGAGCAGGAAGCCTCAGGATCAGGTGCCCGCAAGGAGAGGCGGGGAACTATCAATGTCATCCATGGAGGAATGGCAGCGGGAGGTGATACCTCCGCTTCCAGAGAAAATTATGCCTCGCGCATATCTGCCGCGGTGGTATTGGGGAAAAGGTCCCGATCGTGGACCCTGAAAGAGGAGATGGTGATCTCTTTTTCGGCGGAGGATCTAGTAGGCGTGGAGAGCCCTCATGACGACGCCCTGGTTGTGACCCTGGACGTGGATGGATTCGAGATGAAGCGGATCCTGATAGACGGAGGGAGTTCCTCCGATATTCTTTTCATGGATGCTCTGGAAGCTATGGGAAAGACGAAGAAGGACCTTACGCAGGCGGACTTCCCGATGGTGGGATTCTCTGGCTCCACTTCCTACCCGCTAGGAATGATTACCTTACCAGTAGAGTTTGGTAGTGGCTGGAAGATGGAGAGGCGAAACGTGGATTTCGTCGTGGTGGAATCTGCTGGGGCATATAACGCGATCATCGGAAGGACCACTATCAACCCTCTTATGGCAGTCGCCTCGACGGTCCATCAGAAGATGAAGTTCCCAACTGATAACGGAGTAG
Source organism: Clarkia xantiana subsp. parviflora (assembly GCA_036873135.1). NCBI lineage: Eukaryota > Viridiplantae > Streptophyta > Magnoliopsida > Myrtales > Onagraceae > Clarkia > Clarkia xantiana. The sequence goes on along the minus strand of JAPTYO010000012.1, from coordinate 6,747,104 downwards.
GAGAGGTCAAGGGTGACCAGGTGGCGTCACGGAAATGCTATGTTAATGCCACCCGACGAAGAAGGAGGGAGACCATGACTGTTCTTCAGACAGATACCGATCCTCGAGAGGAGTATGGGCGTCCCGCCCCCATGGAGGACTTGAAAGAAGTGGAGATCGATGGGCCTCAGAGGAAGGTGAAAATCGGCTCTGCCCTGTCGGATGAAAGAGCACGAGAGTTGATCGAGCTCTTGAAGGAGTTTAAGGAGCTGTTTGCCTGGTCCCCAAGTGATATGCCAGGAATCAGTCCCGACGTGATAGTGCACGAGCTCAAGATTGACCCTGCGATCAAGCCTATCGCGCAGAGGAGGCGTCCGATGGGCACAGACAAGAGGATCGCGATTCAGCAGGAGGTGGGCAGACTGCTCGATGCTGGATTCATCAAGGAGCTCCGATTCCAGACTTGGGTGGCTAACCCAGTGCTGGTGCGAAAGAGTAATGGAAAGTGGCGAATGTGTGTTGACTTCCGCGACTTAAACAAAGCCTGCCCGAAGGACTGCTACCCGCTTCCAAGGATTGACCAGCTGGTGGATGCTACATCGGGACATGAGCTGCTGAGCTTCATGGATGCATACTCTGGGTACAACCAGATTAAGATGGCGAAGGATGATGCCCCCCATACGGCCTTCTATGCCGACAGTGATGTCTACCATTATGACGTGATGCCCTTCGGATTGATCAATGCCGGAGCAACTTACCAGCGGATGGTGAACAAGTTGTTCGGGGACATGCTAGGGAAAACCATGGAGGCATATGTGGACGACATGCTGGTGAAGTCCCGACAGGCAGGAGACCATGTCCGGAATTTGGCGGCAGCATTTGAGCGGATGAAGTTTCATCAGGTTCGGCTGAACCCCGACAAATGCGCTTTTGGGGTGAACTCGGGGAAGTTCCTAGGGTTCATGGTAAGCCAGAGAGGAATCGAGGTGAACCCCGAGAAGCTGCGAGCAATAGAGGAGATGCAGTCCCCGAAGAATCATCGAGAGGTCCAGGTACTGAATGGCCGGTTGGCCGCGATGAATCGCTTTCTATCCAAGGCAAGTGATCGAGCTATGCCATTTTTTGATGTGCTGAGGGCCAACAAGAAGTTCGAGTGGACCGACAAGTGTGAGGAGGCGTTCCAGGCACTAAAGCAGCACCTCCGCACCCTTCCGCCGTTGGCGAAACCAGTTCCAGGCGAGCCGCTCTATCTCTATTTGGCTGTTTCTGATGTGGCTGTTAGTTCGGTTTTGATTAAGATTGTCAAGGGCAACCAAGTCCCGATCTATTATGTAAGCAAGGCATTTGCCAAGTCTGAAATAAATTATCCCGCTATTGAGAAGTATCTCTTCGCGTTGATTATTGCCGCCCGAAAACTGCGACCTTACTTCCATGCCCATGAAGTCACGGTATTGACCAATCAGCCCTTGAAACACTTTTTGAACCGACCGGAGGCGTCGGGGAGACTGGTAAAATGGGCCATCGAGCTGACGGAGTTCCGCATTCATTTCGCTCCGAGAACTGCTATCAAAGGCCAGGCATTGGCAGATTTTATAGCTGAGTCTACGGCACCCGATCTGGAAGTAACGGGTCCCGCAGAGGGGGCAGCCATGGAAGAAGTCCCGACAACAGAACAGCAGCCAAAACAGCCAAATGAGGAGAATACGTGGGAGATGTACACTGATGGTTCATCGGGTGTAGAAGGCTCGGGGGCAGGATTCGTATTGATACCGCCCGGCGGAGGCGAGCCTTTACGATATGCCCTGGCATTGACATTCAAAGCCACCAATAACGAAGCGGAGTACGAGGCTCTTATCACGGGCCTCAAGATTGCCAAGGGTACGGGGGTCGATCATTTAAAAGTGAAGTGCGATGCTAGCTTGGTTGTAAATCAAGTCCAGGGGAACTATGAAGCTAAGAGCCCGACAATGAAGAAATATTTGCACGAGGTGCAGACTTTGAAGGGAAGCTTCAAAAGTTTTGATATCGAGGCGATCCCGAGGGAAGAAAACGCGGAAGCAGATGCCTTGAGCAAGTTCGCTCTGGGAGTGGCCCCCGAGGGGAATCGGAAGGTGCATTTCCTAGAGAGGGTGATCATCTCAAACATCGACCCGGTGGAGGTCTGTGCTGTTGGGACAGGATCAGAAGAAGAGGAGAAGCCCACTTGGATGACCCCGATGGTCACGTACCTGACTACGGGAGTACTCCCCGATGATAAAGTGGCAGCCGTCAGGTTGCGGCGGATTGCAGATAACTACGCGATGGTGGACAACCAATTATACAAAAAAGGGTACGTAAAACCTTTCTTAAAATGCGTAGCAGAGCCTGATACAAATCGGATCTTGAGGGAGCTCCACGAAGGAGTCGCGGCCTGCCATGAAGGGGCCCGATCTCTAGTAAGGAAAGCATTGAACTTAGGCTACTACTGGCCCTCGATGAACAAAGAAGCGACCGCGATGGTCCAATCCTGTGATGCATGCCAGAGGTACGCCCCAAATATCGTGGCTCCCGCCGCGGACCTGATGCCCATCAGCAGTGCATGGCCCTTTGCGCAATGGGGAATTGACTTGGTGGGACCACTCCCCCAAGCGAGAGGTCAGTGCAAGTACTTACTCGTGGCTATTGACTACTTCTCAAAGTGGATAGAGGCCAAAGCGTTGGCTAGAACGACGGGGCAGCAAATCCTCAAATTCCTTCAGACTCAGATCATATCCCGGTACGGGGTCCCGCGAGTGCTGATCAGCGACAACGGCCCTCCGTTCAATGGGACACAGTTGAAGGAGTACTTGGAAGAATTGAATATTGAGCATCGGACCGCTTCAGTCCGCCACGCCCAGACCAATGGCCAGGTAGAGTCAGCCAACAAGATCGTGATGGATGGCTTGAAGAAGAGAGTCTATGCCTTGCAGGGCCATTGGCTGGATGAGCTCGAGAATGTGCTATGGGCTGTGAGAACAACACCCAAGCAATCAACAGGAGAAACTCCGTTTGGCCTGGTTTATGGCACGGAGGCAGTGGCTCCCGTGGAAATAGCGGTGGCGTCCCACCGTGCGAAATACTATGAGCCTCTATCGAATGAGGAAATGAGACGTCTGGACTTAGACATACTCGAGGAGAAGAGGTGGAAGGCTGATGAAGTCCAGGCCCAAATGCGACTGGCAACAGCCCGATATTATAATCGGCGTGTCAGGTCCCGACAATTCTTCGTGGGAGAACTTGTCTGGCGGAGGAACGAGTTTGTTCATCAAGATCAGATCAACAAGCTGTCACCAAAATGGGAGGGACCCTACAAGATCGTGGGGATGCCAGTGCCCAATGCATACAAGTTAGAGGATCTCGAGGGCAAGACGTTGAAGCACTCCTTCAGTGGTGAACACTTGAAGAAGTATCATGTTTGATATGAAGCCGCCACGAATGGCGCAAATTGTCTATCAATAAAGTCCGATGTAAGCCTACTTTGAATTATTAGTGAATAAAAGAAGTTGCCTTCCGATCAAATTGCTTTCGAATTTATTCTTACTGTTAATAAGACGTCCTGAGTAACGCAACAAAAGCCTTCCAAGGTACGATGAAAGCCCCGCGGGGGACGCATAAGTCGTCTATATGGCGCGGCCAAAAGCCTTAACAGGTATGAACAAAAGCCCTACGGGGTACACGTAAGTCGTCTATATGATGCAACCAAAAGCCTAGGTATGAAAAGACCCTGATGGGTCCGCGTAAGTCGTCTATATGATGCGGCCAAAAGCCTTAACGGGTGTGAAAAAGCCTTAACAGGTCCGCGCAAGTCGTCTATATAACGCGGCAAAAAGCCTTAAAGGGTACGATTAAGCCGTCCAGTAGAGACGCAATGAAAGCCTTAAGTGGTGAAGTCCCGATTTTGGACGAGAAGCCTTGAATGGTGAAGTCCCGATTGGACGAGAAGCCTTAAGTGGTGAAGTCCCGATTTTGGACGAGAAGCCTTGAGTGGTGAAGTCCCGATTGGACGAGAAGCCTTAAGTGGTGAAGTCCCGATTTTGGACGAGAAGCCTTGAATGGTGAAGTCCCGATTGGACGAGAAGCCTTAAGTGGTGAAGTCCCGATTTTGGACGAGAAGCCTTGAGTGGTGAAGTCCCGATTGGATGAGAAACCTTAAAATGGTGAAGTCCCGACTTTGGATGAGAAACCTTAAATGGTAAAAGTCTTGAGTAAAACGTCAGAAGGACGTATGGCGCATCGGAACGTTCTGAGTAACGAATTTAAAGCCGCTTTAGATAAAGTGCAAACGAATATCGGATCGGAACCAAGACAGATGGAAAAGAAAACCATTTATATAAAGGCTCGAAGGCCAAAGGAGTTCGTTACAAGGACTAAAGGTAAACACTAAACTTGGTCCTTGGGGGAAGACGGATCCTCAACAGCGTCGGGGGGAGCAAGGTCTGGAAGGGCTTGGGTAGAAGGCTCCACAATTGACGGAGTCAGGTCCACAGCAGCAGTCTCTTCACTCTCCGCGGGGAGGCTGAAATACTTCTCCGCGAAGGGGGCAAGGGTCTCGGACTTCTTGAAGTCAATGGAATCCGCATAGACTGTGTAGAGTTCTTCGACAGCGTTGAATAAAGTATCCTCCACCTCGGACTTGCAGAACTCCACAGCAGCCAACTTGAATTCTTCAGAGTCCCGATACTCCTTATGGCCCTGGAGGCGACCCTCCTCGCGGCCCTCCTCGAGACCTTGAGCCTTTGCTTCAGCCAGTTTGGCGGAGAACTCCGCCCGTTCCGTTTCAAGTTGGGCCTTGGCCTCCGCGAGGAGATCTGCGAAGACGTTTTTCTCATGGACGAGCTGTTTCTTCTCCGTCTCGCTCCGCTGCTGTTCCACTTGGGCCATCTGCCGCTCCCGGCGCATGACAGCCTCATGGTCGTGGACCTTCTTGAGCAGGCTGGTGGATTTGTCATCAAGGAGAGCCTTCTCCTTGGCCATTTTATTTTTGGCTGCCACCGCCTCGTCGCGCTCCATCTGAAGCTTGGCTAAGGCTTCAGGGTCCGCCCTGGCCTCTGCCTCCTCCAAGGCGCTCTTTAGAGCCAAGGCGATGGCGATGCAACGCTGCCGATCCGCAGTTTCCTAGGGCGGGGGAGAAAAAGATAAAATTCAGAAATTGAAGATAGGAGTCAAGAAGAGAATAAGGCGGTAGGATACTACCTCCATCCGGCGGACAGCCATGGAGCGAAACTCCTCTTCGATATCCTCCCGTGAGAGGTAAAGAGGCTTCCTCAGGGCGGGGGGAATCGACCCTGATAACAAGTGAAGGGCCAAGTCGGCCTCAAGATTGTCCCGACGGATTGGAAACCCAGCAAGGGATTCAATCGGACGCCAGGGAAGCGCCGCTTGGTCAGAGGTGTAAATCTTGTACACCTCGTCCATCGGAAGACGGGGGATGGGCTCGGCCCCGGGGGTGGCAGGAACTACCTCTGTACGAGGTTCGGGAGATGGAGTACGGAAAACGGGGGGAGGACTCTTAGACACATCCCTAGCAGCAGGCCGTGCGCTCCTAGACCTCGACCTGCCACGGGGAATCAGGCCTCCCTCTTCAGGCTCTTCAGCGGATGGAGAAGCCTCCAGGCTATGTTCGGGGACATGCTAGGGAAAACCATGGAGGCATATGTGGACGACATGCTGGTGAAGTCCCGACAGGCAGGAGACCATGTCCGGAATTTGGCGGCAGCATTTGAGCGGATGAAGTTTCATCAGGTTCGGCTGAACCCCGACAAATGCGCTTTTGGGGTGAACTCGGGGAAGTTCCTAGGGTTCATGGTAAGCCAGAGAGGAATCGAGGTGAACCCCGAGAAGCTGCGAGCAATAGAGGAGATGCAGTCCCCGAAGAATCATCGAGAGGTCCAGGTACTGAATGGCCGGTTGGCCGCGATGAATCGCTTTCTATCCAAGGCAAGTGATCGAGCTATGCCATTTTTTGATGTGCTGAGGGCCAACAAGAAGTTCGAGTGGACCGACAAGTGCGAGGAGGCGTTCCAGGCACTAAAGCAGCACCTCCGCACCCTTCCGCCGTTGGCGAAACCAGTTCCAGGCGAGCCGCTCTATCTCTATTTGGCTGTTTCTGATGTGGCTGTTAGTTCGGTTTTGATTAAGATTGTCAAGGGCAACCAAGTCCCGATCTATTATGTAAGCAAGGCATTTGCCAAGTCTGAAATAAATTATCCCGCTATTGAGAAGTATCTCTTCGCGTTGATTATTGCCGCCCGAAAACTGCGACCTTACTTCCATGCCCATGAAGTCACGGTATTGACCAATCAGCCCTTGAAACACTTTTTGAACCGACCGGAGGCGTCGGGGAGACTGGTAAAATGGGCCATCGAGCTGACGGAGTTCCGCATTCATTTCGCTCCGAGAACCGCTATCAAAAGCCAGGCATTGGCAGATTTTATAGCTGAGTCTACGGCACCCGATCTGGAAGTAACGGGTCCCGCAGAGGGGGCAGCCATGGAAGAAGTCCCGACAACAGAACAGCAGCCAAAACAGCCAAATGAGGAGAATACGTGGGAGATGTACACTGATGGTTCATCGGGTGTAGAAGGCTCGGGGGCAGGATTCGTATTGATACCGCCCGGCGGAGGCGAGCCTTTACGATATGCCCTGGCATTGACATTCAAAGCCACCAATAACGAAGCGGAGTACGAGGCTCTTATCACGGGACTCAAGATTGCCAAGGGTACGGGGGTCGATCATTTAAAAGTGAAGTGCGATGCTAGCTTGGTTGTAAATCAAGTCCAGGGGAACTATGAAGCTAAGAGCCCGACAATGAAGAAATATTTGCACGAGGTGCAGACTTTGAAGGGAAGCTTCAAAAGTTTTGATATCGAGGCGATCCCGAGGGAAGAAAACGCGGAAGCAGATGCCTTGAGCAAGTTCGCTCTGGGAGTGGCCCCCGAGGGGAATCGGAAGGTGCATTTCCTAGAGAGGGTGATCATCTCAAACATCGACCCGGTGGAGGTCTGTGCTGTTGGGACAGGATCGGAAGAAGAGGAGAAGCCCACTTGGATGACCCTGATGGTCACGTACCTGACTACGGGAGTACTCCCCGATGATAAAGTGGCAGCCGTCAGGTTGCGGCGGATTGCAGATAACTACGCGATGGTGGACAACCAATTATACAAAAAAGGGTACGTAAAACCTTTCTTAAAATGCGTAGCAGAGCCTGATACAAATCGGATCTTGAGGGAGCTCCACGAAGGAGTCGCGGCCTGCCATGAAGGGGCCCGATCTCTAGTAAGGAAAGCATTGAACTTAGGCTACTACTGGCCCTCGATGAACAAAGAAGCGACCGCGATGGTCCAATCCTGTGATGCATGCCAGAGGTACGCCCCAAATATCGTGGCTCCCGCCGCGGACCTGATGCCCATCAGCAGTGCATGGCCCTTTGCGCAATGGGGAATTGACTTGGTGGGACCACTCCCCCAAGCGAGAGGTCAGTGCAAGTACTTACTCGTGGCTATTGACTACTTCTCAAAGTGGATAGAGGCCAAAGCGTTGGCTAGAACGACGGGGCAGCAGATCCTCAAATTCCTTCAGACTCAGATCATATCCCGGTACGGGGTCCCGCGAGTGCTGATCAGCGACAACGGCCCTCCGTTCAATGGGACACAGTTGAAGGAGTACTTGGAAGAATTGAATATTGAGCATCGGACCGCTTCAGTCCGCCACGCCCAGACCAATGGCCAGGTAGAGTCAGCCAACAAGATCGTGATGGATGGCTTGAAGAAGAGAGTCTATGCCTTGCAGGGCCATTGGCTGGATGAGCTCGAGAATGTGCTATGGGCTGTGAGAACAACACCCAAGCAATCAACAGGAGAAACTCCGTTTGGCCTGATTTATGGCACGGAGGCAGTGGCTCCCGTGGAAATAGCGGTGGCGTCCCACCGTGCGAAATACTATGAGCCTCTATCGAATGAGGAAATGAGACGTCTGGACTTAGACCTACTCGAGGAGAAGAGGTGGAAGGCTGATGAAGTCCAGGCCCGAATGCGACTGGCAACAGCCCGATATTATAATCGGCGTGTCAGGTCCCGACAATTCTTCGTGGGAGAACTTGTCTGGCGGAGGAACGAGTTTGTTCATCGAGATCAGATCAACAAGCTGTCACCAAAATGGGAGGGACCCTACAAGATCGTGGGGATGCCAGTGCCCAATGCATACAAGTTAGAGGATCTCGAGGGCAAGACGTTGAAGCACTCCTTCAGTGGTGAACACTTGAAGAAGTATCATGTTTGATATGAAGCCGCCACGAATGGCGCAAATTGTCTATCAATAAAATCCGATGTAAGCCTACTTTGAATTATTAGTGAATAAAAGAAGTTGCCTTCCGATCAAATTGCTTTCGAATTTATTCTTACTGTTAATAAGACGTCCTGAGTGACGCAACAAAAGCCTTCCGAGGTACGATGAAAGCCCCGCGGGGGACGCATAAGTCGTCAAGGGGTATGAAATTATCCCCCCAGCGGTAGAGTTGAACCATCTGGAGGGTATTGAGGTCATCCTCGGAGTAATCCTGGAGCTTGGGGGCAGGATCCGCCACGACCTCCCATCGAGGCCAGGGGACAGAGCTATGCTGGACGAAGAAGTAATATTTCTTGCAGCCACTGTTATCAGAACCCGAGTCGCGGATCAGGATCCGATCCTTGTGAAACTTCCAGGTTTCACTATCCCAGCCGTAGCGTGAGAGTTGCTCCCTTGTCCACTTGGGAAGTCGGGGGGAGAAGGAACAAACACCGGCTTTGTTGCACTTCATGCCGTAGAAGGTGCGGAATAGCAGGAGACTGTATGTCCATTGTTGGCGGTGACACAGAAGTTGGAAAGCATTCCACACGCGGATGGCGTGTGGGGAGAAGGTGCAAGGATGTGTTTTGTAAAAATTACACATCTCCACCATGTTTCCGCAGAAGGGGAACTGAATCCCCGCGCTTATTTGTCCAGTAGAGACAAATGCCTCCCCCGCTCGAGGAGGCGTGATAATGTGCTTCCTCCTACCAGCAGATTGGGACCCATAGGGGAAGCGAGGCTCCCAATCCGAGGTGATGCACCCTTCCCTAAGGGCCGCCTCATACGAACCCTCGGATATTTCATTGACAGCAAATTCAAAGAAGAAGGGAGCCCTAACCTCAGAACTAGCCTCGTCTAAAACAATTACAGACAAGGAAAGTTGAGAAAAGAAGAGTAAACAGTATGTAAATCACGAAAACATGGAAAGAGGTCCTTACCAGACATGATCGGTGGTCAAAGGGTGAGGAGAAGGAAGATCGGAGAAAGGTGAAGTCGCCTTGATCGCTTGAAGTACCAGGAGGAGCTCGGAGAGAACTTCGAATGCAAAGAAGACTGAGAGTGAAAGAACGCAGAAGAAGTGAATAAGACCAGGGTCTTCTCTTTTATAGGCAAAAAGGCAAATGAAGGGATATAATCGTGACCGTTGAAGACGAAACGACTTGATCAGAGCCGTTGAACTATGGGACGGTACAGAGGAGACAGCTGGATGGGCTTGATCTGCACCGTTGAAGAGGAAACGACACGATCTCAATCGACGAGATTATAGGCACGGAGGAGACGTGTGTGACATCACAGTTGCCTTTTTCAGAAAACAGCAGTCACGCTAGTTCAAACGTCGTTTCTCTATCTTCAGGCATTTAATGCTGCAGTAGCCGAGGAGACTCCTCGAATTTGGCAACTGCTCATGGGGCCTGGTGGGCCCAAAGCAATCATGAGTAAGAGACTGTTATACAACAACCATACTTAAGGTAAAAGGCTCCGACGGTGGTATCGGAAAAGCCAAAAAGCAAAAGGCCTCCGACGGTGGTATCGGAGGATATAAAGACAAAGGCCTCCGATGATAAGGTTGGCAGGCATGGGATCAGAAGACATAACGGACTAAAAGTCCCCCATGTCTTGGGGGCAAATGATGGGTTCCGATGTAATCGTTAGCCCCGTTAAACAGCCAATGGACGGCGAGTAGGTCCAGTGGGCCTCATGAAAGCCTGGAAGGCCCAGAGGCCCGGTACGAAGGGTCCCGACTTAAGCGACCCCGACATAAGAGCTAAACGCTCCCGATAAGAAGCCTCCGAGCAGGCCCCGATATGCCTTAGTAAGGCTCCGATAATAAAGCCCCGTAGAGGCTGGACCTGTCCCGCAGAGACTAAAGGTCCTGGGTGGTGATCTAAGAATAATACAACTCTGAAGTCCCCGACAGGAGTCGAGACTTGGGATCAGAGAATAAGACCGAGAAACCCGCCTACCAGATAGAGTAGTGGGAGACGGTTAAAGATAATGGATAAATTCCCCCGAGATACGCAGGGCGTGCCCGAGATACACGGAGTATGGGTAAGATACGCGGAGCGTGGGGCGAAATATACGGAATTCCCCGAGATATACGGAATCGTGGCGAGATATACGGAATCGTGGCTACAACGGCCAAGCTTGGCCTCAGGTAACTCTGGGTGACTTCTCCTCCTATATAAAGGAGGAAGTTACCCCAGAAAGAAAAGATCCCAATACGAGTTTAGACTGTGCTTACAACTACATTGATCACCATACTCATTTAAGCATCGGAGAGGGATTCTGGGTCACCACCCAGGCCATCCCCTTTTGCAGGACCACGCGGAGCTTAGGAGTCCAATCATTCCGTCAAGGACGTAACAGAGCTTCGCCCGTGATCCAAGTCAGTTATGGGGCGGAATTGAGCTTCCGCCGGAACATCCTCTAACAGCAATTCTCGCGGGGTCGTAATCCCCGCCAGATTAACAACTTCCGTCGGAATGGAAGCCTCCAAAGGACCTGCGGTAGCGGGACGAATAAAGGGGTATGAAATTATCCCCCCAGCGGTAGAGTTGAACCATCTGGAGGGTATTGAGGTCATCCTCGGAGTAATCCTGGAGCTTGGGGGCAGGATCCGCCACGACCTCCCATCGAGGCCAGGGGACAGAGCTATGCTGGACGAAGAAGTAATATTTCTTCCAGCCACTGTTATCAGAACCCGAGTCGCGGATCAGGATCCGATCCTTGTGAAACTTCCAGGTTTCACTATCCCAGCCGTAGCGTGAGAGTTGCTCCCTTGTCCACTTGGGAAGTCGGGGGGAGAAGGAACAAACACCGGCTTTGTTGCACTTCATGCCGTAGAAGGTGCGGAATAGCAGGAGACTGTATGTCCATTGTTGGCGGTGACACAGAAGTTGGAAAGCATTCCACACGCGGATGGCGTGTGGGGAGAAGGTGCAAGGATGTGTTTTGTAAAAATTACACATCTCCACCATGTTTCCGCAGAAGGGGAACCGAATCCCCGCGCTTATTTGTCCAGTAGAGACAAATGCCTCCCCCGCTCGAGGAGGCGTGATAATGTGCTTCCTCCTACCAGCAGATTGGGACCCATAGGGGAAGCGAGGCTCCCAATCCGAGGTGATGCACCCTTCCCTAAGGGCCGCCTCATACGAACCCTCGGATATTTCATTGACATCAAATTCAAAGAAGAAGGGAGCCCTAACCTCAGAACTAGCCTCGTCTAAAACAATTACAGACAAGGAAAGTTGAGAAAAGAAGAGTAAACAGTATGTAAATCACGAAAACATGGAAAGAGGTCCTTACCAGACATGATCGGTGGTCAAAGGGTGAGGAGAAGGAAGATCGGAGAAAGGTGAAGTCGCCTTGATCGCTTGAAGTACCAGGAGGAGCTCGGAGAGAACTTCGAATGCAAAGAAGACTGAGAGTGAAAGAACGCAGAAGAAGTGAATAAGACCAGGGTCTTCTCTTTTATAGGCAAAAAGGCAAATGGAGGGATATAATCGTGACCGTTGAAGACGAAACGACTTGATCAGAGCCGTTGAACTATGGGACGGTACAGAGGAGACAGCTGGATGGGCTTGATCTGCACCGTTGAAGAGGAAACGACACGATCTCAATCGACGAGATTATAGGCACGGAGGAGACGTGTGTGACATCACAGTTGCCTTTTTCAGAAAACAGCAGTCACGCTAGTTCAAACGTCGTTTCTCTATCTTCAGGCATTTAATGCTGCAGTAGCCGAGGAGACTCCTCGGATTTGGCAACTGCTCATGGGGCCTGGTGGGCCCAAAGCAATCATGAGTAAGAGACTGTTATGCAACAACCATACTTAAGGTAAAAGGCTCCGACGGTGGTATCGGAAAAGCCAAAAAGCAAAAGGCCTCCGACGGTGGTATCGGAGGATATAAAGACAAAGGCCTCCGATGATAAGGTTGGCAGGCATGGGATCAGAAGACATAACGGACTAAAAGTCCCCCATGTCTTGGGGGCAAATGATGGGTTCCGATGTAATCGTTAGCCCCGTTAAACAGCCAATGGACGGCGAGTAGGTCCAGTGGGCCTCGTGAAAGCCTGGAAGGCCCAGAGGCCCGGTACGAAGGGTCCCGACTTAAGCGACCCCGACATAAGAGCTAAACGCTCCCGATAAGAAGCCTCCGAGCAGGCCCCGATATGCCTTAGTAAGGCTCCGATAATAAAGCCCCGTAGAGGCTGGACCTGTCCCGCAGAGACTAAAGGTCCTGGGTGGTGATCTAAGAATAATACAACTCTGAAGTCCCCGACAGGAGTCGAGACTTGGGATCAGAGAATAAGACCGAGAAACCCGCCTACCAGATAGAGTAGTGGGAGACGGTTAAAGATAATGGATAAATTCCCCCGAGATACGCAGGGCGTGCCCGAGATACACGGAGTATGGGTAAGATACGCGGAGCGTGGGGGGAAATATACGGAATTCCCCGAGATATACGGAGTCGTGGCTACAACGGCCAAGCTTGGCCTCAGGTAACTCTGGTTGACTTCTCCTCCTATATAAAGGAGGAAGTTACCCCAGAAAGAAAAGATCCCAATACGAGTTTAGACTGTGCTTACCACTACATTGATCACCATACTCATTTAAGCATCGGAGAGGGATTCTGGGTCACCACCCAGGCCATCCCCTTTTGCAGGACCACGCGGAGCTTAGGAGTCCAATCATTCCGTCAAGGACGTAACAGAGCTTCGCCCGTGATCCAAGTCAGTTATGGGGCGGAATTGAGCTTCCGCCGGAACATCCTCTAACAGCAATTCTCGCGGGGTCGTAATCCCCGCCAGATTAACAACTTCTGTCGGAATGGAAGCCTCCAAAGGACCTGCGGTAGCGGGACGAATAAAGGTGAATTTAATCTCTTGGACCCGCGTCTTTCGGTCGGCGGGGATAGATTCCTTGGAATTAATTCTTTGTAATTGTACAAAGCGCTTACCTTCCCCGACGGTGGTGGCCCCAAAGGCCTGATCTATCTCCTCCCGTCTGGCCTTCTTGGCCACGACTGGCTCCTCAGTCGGAGGAGCGACAGCTAAGGGAGTGGAGGAGGAAGCCCCTTTCTTCACCAGCTTGCGCTTCCGCCTGGAACCGCTTTGTACAGCATCAGTCTCGCCCTGCTTCATAACGAGATGAGTCAACAGAGAAGCCTTCTTGGCTGCAAAAAGGTAAAAATAAAACAGTTAGAAATATTACCCAGACGACTAAATCCGCAGAGACGGAATCTAGGAGTCGAACTCCGATGGCAATCAGATGCCGCTCTTGAAGCTTATTGGCATCCATAGGTATGAAATTATCCCCCCAGCGGTAGAGTTGAACCATCTGGAGGGTGTTGAGGTCATCCTCGGAGTAATCTTGAAGCTTGGGGGCAGGGTCCGCCATAACCTCCCATCGAGGCCAAGGGACGGAGCTATGCTGGATGAAGAAGTAATACTTCTTCCAGCCACTGTTGTCAGAACCCGAGTCGCGGATCAGGACCCGATCCTTGTGGAACTTCCAAGTTTCGCTGTCCCAACCAAAACGAGAGAGTTGCTCCCTTGTCCACTTGGGAAGTCGGGGGGAGAAGGAACAAACACCGGCTTTGTTGCACTTCATGCCGTAGAAGGTGCGGAATAGCAGGAGACTGTATGTCCATTGTTGGCGGTGACACAGAAGTTGGAAAGCATTCCACACGCGGATGGCGTGTGGGGAGAAGGTGCAAGGATGTGTTTTGTAAAAATTACACATCTCCACCATGTTTCCGCAGAAGGGGAACCGAATCCCCGCGCTTATTTGTCCAGTAGAGACAAATGCCTCCCCCGCTCGAGGAGGCGTGATAATGTACTTCCTCCTACCAGCAGATTGGGACCTATAGGGGAAGCGAGGCTCCCAATCCGAGGTGATGCACCCTTCCCTAAGGGCCGCCTCATACGAACCCTCGGATATTTCATTGACAGCAAATTCAAAGAAGAAGGGAGCCCTAACCTCAGAACTAGCCTCGTCTAAAACAATTACAGACAAGGAAAGTTGAGAAAAGAAGAGTAAACAGTATGTAAATCACGAAAACATGGAAAGAGGTCCTTACCAGACATGATCGGTGGTCAAAGGGTGAGGAGAAGGAAGATCGGAGAAAGGTGAAGTCGCCTTGATCGCTTGAAGTACCAGGAGGAGCTCGGAGAGAACTTCGAATGCAAAGAAGACTGAGAGTGAAAGAACGCAGAAGAAGTGAATAAGACCAGGGTCTTCTCTTTTATAGGCAAAAAGGCAAATGGAGGGATATAATCGTGACCGTTGAAGACGAAACGACTTGATCAGAGCCGTTGAACTATGGGACGGTACAGAGGAGACAGCTGGATGGGCTTGATCTGCACCGTTGAAGAGGAAAACGACACGATCTCAATCGACGAGATTATAGGCACGGAGGAGACGTGTGTGACATCACAGTTGCCTTTTTCAGAAAACAGCAGTCACGCTAGTTCAAACGTCGTTTCTCTATCTTCAGGCATTTAATGCTGCAGTAGCCGAGGAGACTCCTCGGATTTGGCAACTGCTCATGGGGCCTGGTGGGCCCAAAGCAATCATGAGTAAGAGACTGTTATACAACAACCATACTTAAGGTAAAAGGCTCCGACGGTGGTATCGGAAAAGCCAAAAAGCAAAAGGCCTCCGACGGTGGTATCGGAGGATATAAAGACAAAGGCCTCCGATGATAAGGTTGGCAGGCATGGGATCAGAAGACATAACGGACTAAAAGTCCCCCATGTCTTGGGGGCAAATGATGGGTTCCGATGTAATCGTTAGCCCCGTTAAACAGCCAATGGACGGCGAGTAGGTCCAGTGGGCCTCGTGAAAGCCTGGAAGGCCCAGAGGCCCGGTACGAAGGGTCCCGACTTAAGCGACCCCGACATAAGAGCTAAACGCTCCCGATAAGAAGCCTCCGAGCAGGCCCCGATATGCCTTAGTAAGGCTCCGATAATAAAGCCCCGTAGAGGCTGGACCTGTCCCACAGAGACTGAAGGTCCTGGGTGGTGATCTAAGAATAATACAACTCTGAAGTCCCCGACAGGAGTCGAGACTTGGGATCAGAGAATAAGACCGAGAAACCCGCCTACCAGATAGAGTAGTGGGAGACGGTTAAAGATAATGGATAAATTCCCCCGAGATACGCAGGGCGTGCCCGAGATACACGGAGTATGGGTAAGATACGCGGAGCGTGGGGCGAAATATACGGAATTCCCCGAGATATACGGAATCGTGGCGAGATATACGGAATCGTGGCTACAACGGCCAAGCTTGGCCTCAGGTAACTCTGGGTGACTTCTCCTCCTATATAAAGGAGGAAGTTACCCCAGAAAGAAAAGATCCCAATACGAGTTTAGACTGTGCTTACCACTACATTGATCACCATACTCATTTAAGCATCGGAGAGGGATTCTGGGTCACCACCCAGGCCATCCCCTTTTGCAGGACCACGCGGAGCTTAGGAGTCCAATCATTCCGTCAAGGACGTAACAGAGCTTCGCCCGTGATCCAACAATTATATATATAAAGGATCATACTACTTGAATTTAGAATTTAGGTACTGATGCTGATGTATGCAGTTTATACAATAAGTTAAATAAGGAAGTCGCTTTCACTTGGGCTCTAACAATAATTTAGGGCGCGTTTGTTTGTAAAAATTATATTTAGTTGCAAATGCAATTTAGATAGAATATGATTGTAAATTATAATTAACTTTAAGGAATAACAATTTTGACAATCTCCTCAAGGATTATTATTCACGTTCCATATTCTCTATTTTTGGTTAAATTTATTTAACATTCCTTGGTATCTTATTTGTTTAGCTGCTACGTGTCAGAAACACACTAGAATAGTAGAATCCTCTAGAAACTGAGAGAAAGGTGTATTTGAGGAAATTCACCTAGTTGTATATGTGACGTTAGATTGCAAGTGGGTCCCCCTGAATGAAGACGAGAAGATCTAAAACTATGACCGGCTTACTCGTCGTTATTATCCTGCAATTTCTAGTGAATGAATGAGCTACCAAATTCGACTATATATAATCTTACTATTATTATATGTATTTTCTCTGTAATAATTCCACTTTCGAAAAAGTTTATCACATAATAGCCTGATTAAAATATCAAGTGTTATATGATTTATATATTACATCAAATATAAAGGGAAATGAGTAACTTTGCGTTTACCATTCCCGTCTCTTAATTATAGTATACTGTCGGTGAGAATAGTTAACGAATTAGTGTATATATTGATTATTTTACTAAATCTTGTTAGAATAAAATATAAACGATAAATAGAAGAACCTAAATATTATATAGCATGACGAGTTTAAATTTATCACTACTAATGAGTTAAATTTTTTTTATATAAAAAAGTTCAACTAGAGGTCGGCCAAAATAAAAATGGATTTGAGCGTTGCTGTTAACACTTGCTAGCAATTCAAGGGCTTTTACGTCATACCGGGAAGTCCGCGCCAATAGTATTTTAACTTAACTATTAAATAATTAATATTATATATAATAATAATATTATATATATAAAGTAGAAAAGGATGACAACTCCAAGAGTTTTGTCGTTTTACCCTTACAGTTTCATGTAATTCTAAAATAATCATCTGGTTTACTCTTTGCCATTAATATTATTTTTTTGGTGTCTAAAATTAAAGGAATATCCGTTTACGAAAATAAACAAACAATAGAAACTTATGTGTTCTCTGTTTGCAACTAAACTTCTGGTGTACCGCTACACTGGATCCAATACTTTTTCCAGGCTAAGTCTCATTTCTTAATTTAATTTTTTTTACCAAGATTCCTTAATTTAATTAGATAGGCTAACCGCGCAGGATTTGATTAAGTTTTTGTTTGAAAGTTGTTTGGGGTTTCTTTTACAATTATGTAGAACTTATTGTAAGTTTTGCAACTATTTCTAAAAATAATAATTGTATGAAGTTTGGGCCAATGGATTCGCTGTCCTAGTTCCTGCCCGTTGTTTTCAGTCTCTTTCTCTCTCTCCTCCACCATTGAAAGCCCTCACCAACCACTCTTTATAAACTTCTCATTCTCCACTTCAACCTTCGTTCTCTCTCACAAAAGGTAGCCTAGCGACCTTCGGAATCGAAGGAGAATCTGAGTATAGCACATCGAGCAATCTGTGCTTAATGGAACCAGCAGTTGCGACGAGGCCTTACTTTGCAGTGGAAGACAACGGCTTGGCCTCTCTGGCCGCCGGCATCGAAGCTGGGTCGTCCGCACACGCGAAGCACTTCATTCCAATTTTCTCAAGATCGATTTGCTACGCCAGAGGCGGATTCAGCCTCCGAAACGCCCGAGTATGCAGTTCTCCCCGGTCGCCGGCGACGACCAGAGTCTACGACGCCAGATTCGAGGAGCATCAGCCTCATTTTCTCGATTCTTGCTTCCTCTGCAAGAAGCCACTGGGAAATAACCGCGATATCTTCATGTACAGGTTAGTTATCAATCTATTGAGCTCGATCGCAACTTCATTAGAGGATGAAATCGATGATTAACCCTAATTTGGAGATTTCGAATTTTAGCTGATTTATCTGATTGTTATTCATGCAGAGGCGATACCCCCTTCTGCAGCGAAGAGTGCAGACAAGAGCAAATCGACATGGATGAAGCGAAGGAGAAGAACTGGAACCTTTCCTCCATTAAAGCGTTGAGGAACAAGGAACAGAGAAGTTCCAACTCTCCTTCCAAAGCTCAGGACTACACCTACCATGCCAGCACTGTGGCTGCTGCTTGATCAATCAATGGATCAACAAAAAAAAAAGAGAGGCTTTTTTGGTTGATCGAATAATGATAGAGAAGGTATAGAAGACAAGAAGGATGTGGAGAAGGAGCCTTGGGGCTTCCATTTTGGACTCTGATGATCTTTATGATGAAGGTGAAGAGCCAATGAGAGTATAAGTGAAGAAGATGAAGATAATCCTTTTTTTTTTGGATTTCTTTTTTCCAATTTTGTAATGTATATGTACATGCCAATGATGAAATACGTATCTATATATACTTTGGAGTGGAGATGTTGCTTGGGATTATTATATCAATGAAATGGCTCTGAGTTAATTATCCACAAGCTTTTGGCCCCAAAATAAAACTCCGCAAGGCGCAAGCTAGTTACTGCAACAATTTTGACCTCTATTGCCACATCCACCATTTTCTTCTATCTCGTTTATTTTCCGTTGCAGAAAAAGAAAAACTAATTATCATTTTGATCTCTCACTGGTAAAATCAAAATCATATTGATCTGGAAAAATAAAAAAATATTTGAAAGTATATATATATATATATATATTAAATTAAATACCATAAAAAAAATCTCACTTAGCAGGATAAACTAAGAGCTATGATAGTCTAGCTGAATTCAATCGAACTTATACTCGAGTTCATCTAGTGTGGTATGAAAAATCAATAGGCTTTGTGTATCCGCATGTATGCTCAAATTGATAATCCTAGTTTTGAAGCAATTTTTGCTAGGCTTAGTGTTTGCATCAAATCAATACAATTAGAATAAGTGTTATTTGAATTAGAAGTTAAAAAACAATAACTCTAAAGATGAACTGATGGAAGTCTTTTTGGAGTGAACACTAAATTTACACAAAAAAACTTTATGTTATTGTGGTTTGATTTCTGGATTCGCGGACTAAACTCTTAGGGCATGTTTGATTGCATGTATTAGAATATACTAATCGATATCTTAGCTGATACTTTGTTTGTTTTGCTTTAGTATTGGTATTAGCTAATATATGAGTATTAAACAAATACTCATTTCTATAGTAAATCATGTATTAGCTAATACATAGTGCCTAATGACTAAAATAACCCTAATCTTACTTAATATATATAATAACTACGCCAACTAGGACACATCAGTCTCTGGTGGGGTCTTGGCAGTCGGGTCGGGTCATGTTCGGACCGGGCCGGGTCATCCATGTTCGGGTCGGGCCGGGTTATGTTCAAGCTGGGTCAGTCATGTTCGGGTCGGGTACGGTGTCATGTTTGGACCGGGTCGGGTCAGCCATGTTCGGGCCGGGTCGGGTTAGCCATGTTCGGGTCGGGTCGAGTCAGCCATGTTCAGGCCGGGTCAGATCAACCATGTTCGGGCCGGGTCGGGTCAACCATGTTTGGGCCGGGTCAGGTCAACCATGTTCGAGCCAGGCCGGGTCAACCATGTTCGGGTTGGGTCGGGTCGGGTTATGTTCAATCCGGGTTAGTCATGTTCCGGTCGGGTTGGGTCAATCATGTTCGGGTCGGATCGGGTCAGCCATATTCGGGCCGGGTCAGTCATGTTCGGGTCGGGTTGGGCCAGTCATGTTCGGGTCGGGTCGGGTCGGGTCAGCCATATTCGGACCTGGTCGGGTCAGCCGTGTTCGGGTCGGGTCAGCCATGTTCGGGCCAGGTCGGGTCAGCCATGTTCGGGCCGGGTCGGGTTAGCCATGTTCGGGCTCGGGCCGGGTTGGGTCAACCATGTTCGGTTCAGGTCGGGTCAACCATGTTCCGGCCCGGCCGGGTCAGCCATGTCCAGGCTGGGTTATGCTCAAGCCGAGTGAGTCATGTTCGGGTCGGGTTGGGCATGTTCGGGCTGGTCCGGGCTCAGGTCACATTGGGTCGGGTTGGCATGTTCGTCGGACCATATCCGGGTCGGCCATGACCGTTTTATATCGACCCGAATATAATTGTTTCGTGGTACTTTTACATAAATTAAAGTTACTTTTTTCTATTTTTGAAAAAAAAAATATATTCATACTGTCGCACGTCAGATCCGGCCAACGCTCTAAGAAATAGAGCGGGTTTTGAAAATATGTTATTTGTTGGATCGACGAACGGCGTTCGATCGAATATGGAAATATCGACCAAATCGGGGAAAATAGAAAGAGTCGCCACCGATTAATTAAAAGCTAATAGGAATCCTAAAGTCGCCTAGGGTACATGATGCTAACATCCTAGGGCTTTGAATGGTCTACGTCCAGAGGTTCGGGTTCGGGGGTTTGATTACGTATTAAAAGCTCGCAAGCTAAAAATCCGCCATTTCGGTACTTTGGCTTGTCTTGTCTTGTCTTGTTTAATTTTCACAAAAATATCCACTTTGATCATTATGGGCTGAATTGCAGTTATCAAGATGTTCATGGCTGAATATGCAATCCAGGGACCGAATTGCAATTATAAAAATTTCAGGGGCAGAACTGTAATTATCAAAATCCAGGGGCCGAATTGCAATTGTCAAAAGGTTCAGGGCTGAACTAAAAAATGACTTTTAAAATCTGTTTCAATGGTCCCTGAACTTCTCTGGTCAGATTTGTAACAATAACAAATTTCAGGGACAATAGGAAAGTTCTTGGGCTGAAATGTAACAATCAGCAAAGTTCAGGGCAGTACTAAAAACAGTTTTGAGAATATATTAAAATGACCCTGGACTCCTCTGGACTGTTTGTGACACTTTCCGAAATTCGGGGATAGCAGGAAAGTTTCTGGACTAAAATGCTACAATCAGCAAAGTTCAGGGCAGAACTGAAAACAACTTTATAAACATGTTAAAATGACCCTGAATTTTTCTGGACTGATTTGAAACACTTAGCAGAATTCTGAGACATACAAGTAATACAAACACATATAAAACTTATAGATAGAATATGAAAAATATGCAATATGTACATATATAAAACTTAAAGGTAATATAAATGACAAATAAGTGAAATAAACAGATATAAGAATTAATAGTGTATAAACATATAAGTAAAAAACAATAAGTAATATAATATATATAAAACTTATATATAATGTAAATGACAAATAAGTAAAACATATATATATAAAACTTGTAGATAATAGAAATACATATTATGTATATATATATATAGTGCAAAATGAAAGAACGGAAAATAAATAAAACGCTACATTGAAAGCGACAGACGTATCTGTAAGAAATTAAAGAACACAAAATGATGTATAATTTGAAAATATAGCAATAAATTCTGTCGATTTCACAGACGAATGCGGGTCTCGAGATGTTGAATTTTGGGAGACTGTGGCGGTCATGATTGCATGTGCGATGAAAAAGCGATGAGACGCTTGATTTAGGAGGTCATGTCGTCGATGGATTGTTCCTTTTGGCTGATCTATATTCGCAGTGTATTTTTAGCTCGATGATCCTCTCTTCATCTTCTCGGGGTGGCGGAACCGCTAGATATCACATAAGTTAGGAACCCTGGCAAATGACTCTTTTTTAGTTGCCCCATTTTTTCTATTCGAACGAAGTCACGAGCATGTTTGGGGCTTGTTTGCGCCAAATGTACTCGAGATGTTGGAGTATGGAGACTACGACTGCCATGAATGTCTGAGCGCTGAAAAAGCGATGATACGCTTGACTTATGAGGCCATATTAGCGAGGAACTGTTCCGTTTTGGTGATCCCATCTCCCAAGATCTCCTCTAGCTGGATGATCCCCTCTTCATTTGTTTGAGGTGGCGGAGGCGCTGAATATCACATGGGTTCAGAACCATGGCGGAGGATTCTTGTTTGGTTGCCCCATTTGTTCCATTCGAGCGAAATCATGAGTATGTATGGGGCTTTTTCGCGCCAGATGAACCTGTGAAAAAAACGACAATTAGAATAGAAAATCAGAAATAATGATGCGTGATTTGAAAAATATAGCCATCAATTATGTCGGTCAGGATCCTCAATGTTTTGAAATGATATTTTTGGAGAATTAAGTCACGGGTTTTTTTTCCCTAAACCTTAACCCATCAGGTTTTGTTTTTTTCACTCGGTTCGCTTCTCATTCGATTAATTCCAGTCCCTGAGGTTCTTCATTTCGAGGTTCTTCATTTCGACGCGTACCGAGGTTTTTTTTTACAGGTGTTTGATTTGTCGGGCTGTTGACTATTTAAATTGAGCACAAAAGTGGCCATATTACCTTACGTTTCGAACAATCAGAATAACAACCGTGAAGTTCTAGATATTGAAACTCTTGAAATCAAAACGTTGAGGAGTATTTTAGAGCATCATAAAAATGAGTCATTTGAAAAACTATCTCCCTCAAATCTTTTTTTTTTTGCTGACTGAATTCACGGTCTTTATTAGGATGCTCAGGCATGCCACACTTACTTAATGGCGAAGAAATAACCCATGACTTAAAAATCAACTCAATTGATGGCTTGGACAGTTTGAAATCCGTGATGCAGTACGGGAATGAGAATCTACTATTCATGTGTACATGCAGATACACCATTTTGTTTCCTCACCTTCTCAAAGGAATGCATCAAGAGAGAAATACAGACCTGTGGGTGCCGTCGACTACTTCACAAAATTATGCGAGCATGTGGATGCCCCTTCTATACATTAAACTGTAGGTACATAAAAATATGCGCAAATTCGTAGTTAAAGACGGCATGTTGATGGCTTCGCACAGTGTGGGAGTTTCGCTCTATCAGGAAGGGATTTCTAGGTTCTCGAACAACGGCAGAACCTAACCCACATAGAGAATCACCTCTATAGAAGATCATGGGCCCATTCCGATTGTTGAGTTGAGTTTTTTAGGTGCGTGCCGGCGGTCTAACCGCTCCGGGCGCATTCCCCTACTAAACTCCCTAAGCTCTTAAAATACTCCGGGACCGAGTGGGTGATGGAAACCAGTGTGGTGTGTGTGCAAAAAAAAAAATTAAAGCATTGAAAATATGAGATCAGAAGCTGCACACACGAACAAACGATCAAAACGGATATGACAGAATTATTCAATTAAACAAGAAAAGACAAACACAACAAGCCTAAACCTTCTGAATGGATATCCCCAGCCGAGTCGCCAAAATGTCGCACGACAGATCCGGCCAACGCTCTCAGAAATAGAGCGGGTTTTGAAAATATGTTATTTGTTGGATCGGCGAACGGCTGGTTCGATCGAATATGGAAATATAAACCAAAACGGGGAAAATAGAAAGAGTCGCCACCGATTAATTAAAGGCTAATCGGAATCCTAAAGTCGCCTAGGGTACATGATGCTAACATCCTAGGGCTTCGAATGGTCTACGTCCAGAGGTTCGGGTTCGGGGGTTTGATTACGTATTAAAAGCTCGCAAGCTAAAAATCCGCCCTTTCGATACTTTGGCTTGTCTTGTCTTGTTTAATTTTCACAAAAATATCCACTTTGATCATTATGGGCTGAATTGCAATTATCAAGATGTTCATGGCTGAATATGCAATCCAGGGAACAAGCTCGACTGAAACCAGTACCGGGGGGAGCTGGGAAAGGAAAGAGTAAGAGAATGAACAAATGAAAGAAACAACAGGCTGTCGACAATAAAACGTTGACAAAGCCTAAACCTGGCGATCTCCGACTAAAATCAAAGATAGTTCGCGGGAACTCTAGTCCACGCCGAATATGCGAAGGTACTGGGTCCAGCAAATCGCATCCTGAAAAGGTATGCGACGTTGGTTATGAAATGGAAGCTCTTGTTTCCACAATTGTCATGTTAACTGACTGAATTCCTTCTTGGATTCTTGACTCAAGTGTGACGGACCACATAGCCAACGACAAAGGACTGTTTGCCAAGTTTAGACGATTGCCAAAGGATTCTAAGAGAATATACATTGGCGACAACTCACAAGTTGAAGTCATAGGAGTAGGGAACTGCAAATTGTCTATGCACAATGGCAGGACCATGCTACTCTAAAATGTCCTGTTTGCTCCTAGAATCCGTAGAAATGTTGTTTCTGTTTCCGCTCTTATGAATAATAATTACATTTTATCATTTGAGAAGAACTTTGTTCGTATAAATAAAGGCAATCTCTTCTTTGGGCATGCCTATTCCTCTTTTGGTCTCTTTATCATGGATCTGAATGGTAGCATAAATACGAATAGAATGTATGCATTGTCCTCCAGGGGCAGGGAAGCAGAGACTGATGCAGCCAGATGGCATGCGAGGCTGGGAGACATAAGCTATGATAGGGTCCATTCATTAGCCCAAAGAGAGCTTTTTCCTGGTAACAGCAATGTGACTAAACTCACTTGCCACGGTTGTCTAGCTGGGAAATCTACCCGCAAACCATTTGGAGAAGCTCAACCAGCCGTAAATCCATTGCAGTTGATTCACTCTGACGTCTGTGGACCACTGAACGTAACCGCTAGGTATGGAAAATGATACTTCGTAAATTTCATTGACGACTATACCCGTTGCGGGTTTACTCATTTGATTACTCGTAAATCCGAGGCAATAGATTGCTTTAAAAACTTTTTAAACCTCGTAGAGAATCAACAGGAGCAAAAGGTGAAAACCTAACGCACTGATAGAGGTGGAGAATATCTCTCTAATGAGTTTGATAAGTTGTGTAAAGAAAGAGGGATAGCCCGTCAAACGACAATCCCCAACACACCATAGCAGAATGGTGTGGCTGAACGTCGTAATCAAACTCTCCTGGATATGGTCAGAACCATGATATCGCAAGCACAATTACCTATCTCCTATTGGAGTGATGCGTTATTGACTGCCACTCATGTAGTAAACCTTGTCCCAACCAAAGTGGTAGACACTACGCCCTATGAGCTATGGCATGGTAGAGAATTAAATCTCACAAGATTGCGACCTTGGGGTTGCACTGCCTATACACATACAACTGAGAGCCGTTTCGGCAAGTTGGGACCCAGAGGACTAAAGAGTATCTTCATTAGATATTCGGAGAACTCTAAGGGATACGTATTTGTGTCAGCTCAGGAAAACGGTGGCGTGGTCGAACATGAATCCAGAGACGTGACTTTTCTTGAGTACGAATTTCCAACGCTTGGAGAAATCAAAACAGATGAGATATTGACTGAACTAGAGCAGGATAACATTGATGATCAGGTCCCACTTACTTCGAGTGGGAGATTTAAACCAGCAACTCAAGTGAATGACATGGTCAATGAGAATGAGAACATTTTCATTGTAAATCCAGTGGGAGGAATAAACCCTACCACACTCACTATTGCTGCAGAGACGAATCAAGTTGAACCTGATAATCATGTTTCCGGACCAACACCACAACCACCGTTACTACCCATTATTGCCAGTGAGAGTTTACCGACCAACTTGGTTCCAGATCCTAGTGATCCAGGAATTAATCTCGGAGATAGGATCCCGAGACCTAGAGGTCGATCTAGGAAGGTTGTAGGACAAGGTTCGAACAATGCACTTGTTCCCAGTGGGAGTGATGCTCCGATCAGAAGCATTGTTCCGGGTGGGAGTAATGTTCAGAGTCAAGATGGGAGCAACGAGCCTAGACGTATTCAAAGGCATAGAACTTCTCCTAAAAAGTATCCCATTGAGAGGGGAGAAATCTTCACTCTAACATCTGTTGACGAACATGTAACGGTTCGAAAAGCGTTGAAAGGACCTCAAGCGAAGAAATGGAGGAAGAAATCTCATCAATGAAAGCCAATTCAGTATGTTATTTAGTTGATTTACCTGCTGGACGCAGGGCCATAGGTGCAAAGTGGGTTCTCAAATTGAAATTGACTGATGATGGAAAGGTTGAGCGATAAAAAGCTCGACTTGTTGCGAAAGGATATACCCAACTTCACGGAGTAGATTTTGACGAAACATACTCACCAACTGTGCGTTACACCACAGTACGGGCCATTCTGGCCTTGGTCGCAAGTCTCGATCTCAAGCTGCACCAAATGGATGTTAAGACTGCATTCCTCCACGGAAATCTGGAGGAAGAGATCTACATGGAGCAACCGGAGGGTTTCATTACTCCCGGTAACGAACGTAAAGTTTGCAAACTTCAAAGGTCCATCTACGGTCTTAAACAGTCGTCACGACAATGGTACCGCAGATTCCACGAGGAAATCGTAGGAAACGGATTTGTGAATCTTCACGAGGATCCGTGCGTGTATTATAAGACTTCGGGTTCTAAGTATGTCATCTTAACATTATACGTGGACGACATATTCATTGCCGCAAACGACGTGAATTTTATGAACAAGTCAAAGTCTTGGTTGCCATCTGTATTTGAGATGAAATACATGGGAAAGGCCACGTATATCTTGGGCATTAAAATTGCTAGAGATCGGGCTACCATGAAATTTTGTCTATCTCAGGAAGCCTATATCAACAAGTTGTTGAAAAGGTTCAGATTACAGGATGCCAAACTCGTGGATACGCCGGTAGTATTTGGGTTTGCATTCTCAAAACGTGACGGCCCCAAGAACCTGGCAGAGCATGAACAGATGAAGGGTGCGGAGATTTCAAGCATGGTTGGTATTTCAAAATACACCGTGCAATACACCCATCTGAATACCTGTCACGCCGTGGGCCTAGTAGCACGTTTCCAGTCAGATCCTAGCTATCAACATTTAAAAGACTGTAAAACGAGTTATTAGTTATACCTAATTCGTTATCTGAAAGGTACTGCCGACTATGCACTGTGCTATGAGGGCGGGAAGTTAGAATTGACCGGTTACAGTGACGCCGACCATGGTGGCGATCTGGATGATCGTAAGTCCACCACATTAGGAGTATTTCTCCTTGCTAATGCCGTTATTTCATGGACGAGCAAGAAGCAAACCAGTGTCGCGCTATTAACAATGGAATCAGAATTCGTTGCTCTCTCTAAGAATGCACAGGAAGCGGTCTGGCTAAAAAGGCTTCTTACTGCATTGCTTGGTGGTGACGTCGAAGTAAACCTGTAAAGGTGTTCTCCGACAGTCAGTCAGCTATTGCGGCTGTTAAGAATCTGAAGTACCATAATAGGACCAAACACATTGATGTGAAATATTTCTATGCTAAATCGATGGTAGAAGACAATATAATCCCTACAGAATACTTGTCCACTGATAATATGATTGCAGACCTATTAACTAAGCCACTACGCAGGGAGATATTCGAAAAGCATATAAAACTGCTTGGATTGCGTAGGGTTTAGAAACGGCCTGTATCTGTGATAACATTTTGATATTAGAAAGTTACATTTTGTAAGCAAAAGAATTGCAACTGAGTTTACGATCGACGTCATAGTCAAAGGAGGACGCAATCCTCTGCCAAAACTATGTCGAATGTGGGCCTTACCTAGTCACACAGGTACGGTCGTCTTGCGGTGGAGGGAGGCCTCCACTATGCAAGGCTGGCTAAGAATCAAGCGGATAAACCTGATTGAGCAGAATGATTATCTATAGTCGAAGTAACTCGACATGATTCTCGTCCTGCAGATCGCCGTGATGAACTTCGTTCGTCATAAATCCACATTCTGGGCCAGATGAAAATCTATGATAGCATGATTGACATGTCCCATTCACATTGACCCAAAAAGGTTCAGGTATGCTATCAACGCGTGCTTCATACTACGCGTGCCATGTTCGACCACGGGGTCACCGCTCGGTTGTGCTAGAAAGGAATCCTCGTGATTCTGGCGGGCGCAAACTTCTTCACCTCGAGCGTGTGATTGATCCCGGGAGCCTTATGAAGAGGCACCCGAAGTATCCTCATGTACTCAGAACTCGTACCTAAGGTCAGGATCAATGCTCGCTTCCCGGTGTACGAGCGTAGTGATGAACAAAAAGGCCCAGTGACCACGTTTTTGGAAACCGGTTGGGTTTGACTAAGGGTATGAGCGATGGGGATGGTCAAGTTCACCTGCAATTCACCAATTCTTGTATTCACTAGGTGGCCACCAGCCGGATATTAGTTGAAGGTTGTGAATACTTGTACGGATGCCTTGGAGAAGTGTTCCTATGTGGAAACTATGCAAATTGAGAATTATCAGTTGACCTAGGATATAGCGCGGTACAATATGTATAAATTGTGTTTATAATAGGTCGATTGGAGAAAAGGGAATCAACGTTCCGCGGGCGCTACAACACTCCTAACAGATGAGTAGCACGATGTCCGTCGTATCCGCTGGTTGCACGGAAAACCTCGTATGAACTATTCGGAAGCACGGAGCAGATCAAATGGGAGAAATGTTGATGCAGATTTGGACAACAATACATTAACGGGCACCCTCCCATTCCGGCGAATGGGAGCTGTAAGCATATGGTGATGGGCGCCGTAATTGGTAGCCCATAATATGTATAGTTTACCTAATGAACTTGGGTAAATGTCACATTAGGGTAGTTGGGCTAGACCCAAATCCAATTGACATGAGTGTTAGCATATGATGACGTGGCGCCGTATTAGGAGCCCGTTAATTAAGGATTTACCTAAGTTAAATTGGGTAATTGTCATATTGGGCTAATTGGGCCAAAACCAATTAGTAATTGACAAGGGAGGCCCAAAATTGGGCCTCCCCCTTTAACATGCAATTCGGCCGACCTATAGTACCACATTGGTTGGAGTTGCCTTTTGGCAACTCCACCAATATAATATATAGGGGTGACTAGTAAGGGTTTAAATCATTCATTCATAAGAACAAGGATCTCCATTGAGAAAACTTGTTCACCCCCTAGCCTAAGAATTCGGCTGCAACATCTTGGTTCCGAGGTTCCATCTCCGTTGAAGAATTGATCAGAGGTCTTGTTGTGGAGCTACATCGCGTAGGACTACTTCTAACGAAGAACTTGCACGTGGTTCCGACCGGAGGATCAAAACTCCCTCCACATCGTTCTTGGGCAGGAAAGCTAAAAGGTATGTGTACTAATTTCGCTGCATAGATTAGATTTCTTGCTAGTACACGTTTAGCATTTCGTAGTATTACGTCCCTGTAATCCAACAGTGGTATCAGAGCATGGTTAGGAGTTCTTAAATTTTTGATAAACTGATGTTCTTGAGGTTTGAAAAATCCGAAATTTTCATGTTCATGAACACCATGAATAAATCAAAATTTTAAGTAAATTTCATGTGTTTGATCTTTAAAAACTTGAAATTTTCAAAATTTACATGTTTTTATAGATCAAACCGAATTTTATGTTCGAATTTAAGATTGATGTTCATGATATTCAAGAACACCATGAGTTTTATCAAGAACACCTTTTGGATTCATGATCAAGTTAGGGTTTGATCTTAAAATTTGACAACTTTTCCAACTTTGCATGTTTGTGCCGAAAACCCTAGGGGTATTCTAGGTAAAAAAAATTAATTTTCTTGGTCACCAACTTTTAAAAATTTCGGCCACATTAATTAGAGATATAGTTTGCCATTTTTAAATTTTATTAATAGGTAACTATATATCTATAAGTTGGAAATAAGGATAGGTTCATAATATAATATTGTAAAAGATATTAACTATCAATATATATATATATATATATATATATATATATATATATATATATATATATATATATATATATATAAATAGGGATAATATATATTGATAGAGTTACTATAAAAGATTAAGAAAATATATTGTCTACATATTTAATTCCTAAAGATATATTTGACAATAATAAATATATACATATATGTATGCCAAATATTTTATGCATATATATCTATTGTTGATTCATTTACATCTTATAGATAGAATCTTGACAATATTTATATATATATTTAAATATGCCGAATTATATATATATATATATATATATATATATATATATATTAGCAATATTGAAAATTATTTTAAATAATTAATATTTCTTGGTGGCTAAGTTGAGTCTTTAGTGGACTTTAAAACCCTACTTAGCCCACAAGACATATTTCGGCCGAACCCTAGGGTTTATGGGCCGGTCCAATTGCTAAACCGGAACGGATAAAACCAATCCGGGTTTTCTTAATCGGGTTGACCTAGTCAGGTCGGGTCGGACCGTAGTAACTAAATTGAACCTAACCTAACCGGTTTTGAGTGATAAACCGAACCACAATCTTATTTTATTGAACCTTTTCGGACCAAACCAGATTTTTAAAATCGGACCAACTTGAACCGGATTTTAAATTGGTCCGGACCAAAATTTTTAAATTTCTCCAAAATTTTAAAAATATTCAATAAAATAGGATGTCACATTTTAAATCCAAAATGTTTTCGAGCTTTAAAATTAGCCTAAGCAGTGCTCTTAGGGTTTGTGTTTTAATACACGGTTTCAATCAAAACCTTAGTCCCTGGTTTCGATTATGGGGATGGATCTCGTACTTGCATGTTTTTTGGAGTGGATTAAATTAGTAGGCTGATTTGCAATTTTTTACTTTCCGCATCATAGATTTATATATAATTAGAACTGTCGTCTTGACTTAGTCAAGCTAGCTGGATATTATATTGCGAGCATTGAGCTCCGGTATTTAAATATATGGTTTGCGCAATAGGATAGACATGTTATGCTGATGGAAAATGCCTAGAATCCATGTCTAGAAATTCGCATGATTGATTGTAAGCATGAATTGCAAAACAGCCCCTAATATTTTCAAAGCATTTTATAAAACCGAAAATTCTAGTCGCCAATTATGCATGATGTGTGCGGATATTGCATGTTTTGACGCGTATGCTAGGATGTTCACAATAGAACACATGTGATAATTTACTTTGCGTAAAATTAATGTATGCTAGGAACATTAGACGCATGACGTGTAAGCATGTTGTGTTCGATATTTATGGCATGGTATGATGATTTGCTAGATATAGTATAATTATAAATATACATGCGTAAATTATCGCATAATTTTACAAAATCATAAGGGCCTTGGGAAAGCCAAGATCGGGTATGCTTATTTGAAATTCCCGTTCGGGTAATTTGCAATAGAATAACCTTTTTTCAAAAGACTGATCTATTAGATTGAAAACGACAATAGTGTGAATTCTTTCACGACACCCCCTTCCTCGGTTTACTGAAGGTTGGTTTGGTTTAGTGACTGAAGAATCACTATTCGTGGTATTCCATCATAATAGATAATCCGATGTTTGCAATTCTGTCAAAATGTTGTTGTCTTCCTGAATTAGCATAATTATCAATGTATTAGTTTTCATGGCTAAGTCGGTACGCTTCTATGAACCTTGCAATCTTGATGGTATAAGTTATGATAAACATAAGGAATATGTATTGGACTCCTCTCTGCTACGAGTCCGAAAAGCGGAGAGGACAACTACGAATGAATATGGTAGTTCGTATGATTTTGACAATGAGAGATAAACGTGATAGTTTATTTCCCAAGAATTGGAGTAGGTTCTTTGATAATGAATGCATATGTGGTGATACATTCAACCCTGGTTTAAGGGGGTTGAAGAAGACTTCAATTGCAACCAGACAATGATAAATCTTGGTGTTCCTTTGCATCTGCCTCGGTAGAAGCAAGGATGCTGAAGCTAGAAATGTTTCGGTTGAATGTGATGTTCTTTTCTTTTTCCATGGATGCCGGTGAAAAATTCGTTCAAGACCTTCGCAATGAAAAGTCAACATGGAAAAGATGTATAAGGTTTCCTTACATTGACATGATTCAATAACCTTGAGTCTAGTTAAGCAAAGGAACCAAGGCAGTGAAGCGACAACCTTCTCAGCTCACCACAAGAGATCATCTGAAGTCAATTGTGATCCATATATCATGAAGTGAACTAGACCGTAAAAGGTTTTATACGATAATCCGGTGGGTCAAACCCTGTTATTAAAGTGCGTCTAAAACACGCCTCGTATGACATGTATATAAAGCCGTGAAATGCTTTATTGGAACACAAAATATTTGATATGATTCACTAGTGAATTTAATCAGATGTGATGTTCAACATGACTTAAAGTTCAGATATGTATGGATCGAATATGAGACTTTCAGATCAAGAACCCTACTATTGTCATTTATCGTTCGTTGTTCGTCTGAATTACTAAAATTTTTGGTTATTTTGAAATTTGGAGATATTGAATAAAGAAATTGTTGCTCGATTTGAAGCACAATTTGCTTATCAATTTAACGTTCCAGTCAAAGGGAATGATCCGAAACGATAATTCAAACCTACGGGTTAGAACCAAAATTTCGGCCAGGTAAAAGTGGTCGAATAAGACGAAACGATTCACATACTCTGTCATCTCAGTCAGGTCAAAATGTACTGAATAAATCCATCGATCGCGTAGTTCTAAAAGGACAGACCGACTTAACTCATCTTGTTTGTTAGTACTCTATTAAATGACATATTCCGAAATAATGTGCATGTAAAACCGATTTGATTTTCAATTTCGAAACGAAACGATTTAAACCACGGGATAAACTGGTTTTAGGCGCCACACATGCGTGTACCTCGAAAGACGGTACACGTCGTTTCAAAGTACAAATTTAATAATGAAGTGTTTTAATAAATGAATGCTGAGTTTCGTTTGTAATTCTATGGAAATAACTCAATGATGAATACTGTGGTTAGAGATATGCTTCAAAGCTACTACAATATAGTAAGAAAATCAACTATGGCATTAAATCGAACGCTTAAATGCATAGCCCTTGAGATGAATAAGTCTCTGGGTGAGTTAAACAAACGAAAGGAAGAAGTAAGTAAAACGAATCTCTCACTATAAACCTTGAACGAAAAGTTTGGAAAAAGCAATCATTTTATCAAATACTTCAAGCAACATAGTTCAAAGTTACATAATGATGAAGTTCAACATTAATTACTCCTCCGGATGAAATTAAGTTGATTCACATTAATGTAACTCTATGTTCCAATAAAATCGGTTGACACATCACCATAAAAGCTAAAAGGATGATACGGGTAAAACCTTATCATTAGCAGCATTAATTTGCGCATTAAACAAGTATTTATTAAGAGTACGGTCTACTCTTAAAAGAATACAAGTTTAAAATTAGCTAAGATTGATGGTATTGTGGTCAAACATGACGTATTATAAATATTTGAGGATAAATTTCCAATGTTTTGCGGAACGAACATACATAGTACTGATCGAATCAATGAATGGTTAACGGAGATTATCAGGTCCCACTTACTTCGAGTGGGAGAATTGATACAACATAAGTGAGTGATATGGTAAATGATGATGGAGATGTCTTCATAATAAATCCAGTGGGAGGGCTCACTCACCCTCACATATAATCATCACTAAATGCAAATGCGAATCAAGTCGAACCTGATAATCATAATACTGAACTAACACAACTATCCATTATTCCTAGTGGGAAAGAAACGACCAACTTGGTTCCAGATCCTAGTGATCAAGGAATACATCTCGGAGGTAAAATTCCGAGACCGAGAGGTCATCCTGAAAAGTTGTTGATCATAGTTCAAGCACTGACATTCTTCCCAGTGGGAGTAATGCTCCGATAAGAAGCATTATTCTGAGTGGGAGTAACGATCAGACTAGAGATGGGATTAACGAGCCTAGATATAGTCAAAGGCAACGAACTTCTCTCGAGAAGTGTCCCATCGAATAAGATGTGTTAAACATCTTGACATTCGTTCTTGAATCAGTGACGGTTCAGCAAAGCAAGGGAAGAACCTCAAAACGAGGGAATGGAGGAAAACAATGGATATGAAATATTCCTAAATAAGAACAAATTCGGTTTTGGTCCTTAGTTGATTAATCTGCTAACCGCAGAACTAGAAAGTGAAATTTTAGAATTCATTGCTGATGAAAAGTTGAGTGGTTCAAAACTCAACTGGTTGCGAAAGGATATACCCAAATTCATGGAGTGGAATTTGATGAAACATACTCACCAACTGTGCGTTAGACCACAGTAAGGGCCATCCTTGCCCTAGTTGCATGTCTCGATCTAGAGCTGCACCAAATGGATGTTAAGACCGCATTCCTCCATGAAAACTTGGAGGAAGAGATCTACATGGAGCAGCCAGAGAGTTTTGTTACTCCTGGCAAAGAACGTAAATTTTGCAAACTCCAAAGGTCTATTTACGGTCTTAAACAGTCGTCTCGGCAATGGTATCGCAGATTCCACGAGGAAATCGTCGGAAAGGGATTTGTGAATCTTCACGAGGATCCTTGCGTATACACTAAAACCTCTGGGTCTAAGTATGTCATCATAACACTATACGTAGATGACATACTCATTGCTGCGAACGACGTGAGTTTCATGAACAAATCAAATTCCTGGTTAGCATCAGCATTTGAGATGAAAGACATGGGAGAGGCCACGTACATCTTAAGCATTAAGATTGCCCGAGATCGTGCCGCTCGGACATTATGTCTGTCTCAAGAATCTTATATCAACAAACTGTTGAAAAGATTCAGAATGCTTGATGCTAAACCCGTGGATACACCGGTTATGTTCGGGTGCGCGCTGTCAAAGCATGATGGCCCGAATAACCAGCAGGAGCGTGAATAGATGAAGAATGCAGAGTATCTGAGCAAGGTAGCAAGTTTAAAGTATGCCATGCTATGTACTCGGCCGGACATCTGTTACGTCATGGGCCTAGTAGCAAGATTCCAACCAAAATTCTAGTTATCAACATCAAAAGGCCGTGAAATGAATTATAAGGTGTCTGAAAGGTATTGCCGACTATGTTCTGTGCTATAAAGGCAGGCAAATAGAATTGACCGTT
Organism: Clarkia xantiana subsp. parviflora; assembly: GCA_036873135.1. Classification (NCBI taxonomy): domain Eukaryota; kingdom Viridiplantae; phylum Streptophyta; class Magnoliopsida; order Myrtales; family Onagraceae; genus Clarkia; species Clarkia xantiana. Next base: position 6,712,358 of record JAPTYO010000012.1, on the reverse strand, counting down.
TATAGTGACGCCGACCACGGTGGCGATCCGGATGATCGTAAGTCCACCACAGGAGGAGTTATCCTTCTTGCTAATGCTGCCATATCATGGGTAAGCAAGAAGCAATCGTGTGTCGCGCTTTCCACTATGGAATCGGAATTCGTTACCCTCTCCAAAAACACACAAGAAGCGGTCTGGCTGAAAAGGCTTCTTACTGCATTAATTGCACCGACAAGAAAAGTAAACCTGTGAAGGTGTACTCCGACAATCAGGCGGCCATTGCGGCAGTTAAGAATCCAAAGTACCATAGTAGGACAAAGCACATTGATGTGAAATATAATTATGCTAAATCCGTTCTGGAAGACAACATAATCGCTTTAGAATACTTGCCTACAGACAATATGGTCGCAGACCCTTTAACTAAGCCGTTACATAGAGAGATTTTTGAAAAGCACGTAAAACTGCTTGGATTACGTAGGGCTTAAACTGTGTGGCTTGTAAAAAGTGATTACATTTTGACATTTGAAATGATATTTCAATTGAATAAAAGAATTGCAATTTGATTTTATGATTTATCGACGTCATAATGATTAACAACATCGGATTTTACGGTCTATAAACTAAGTCGTAGGAAGAAGTAAAATTCTTACACCAAAATTATGTCGAATGTGAACCTTGCCTCGTCACACAGGCACGGTCATCTTGTAACAAGAGAGGGACCTCTACCATAACAAGATTGGCTAGGAATCAGGGGGTAAACCTAATTAAGCAAAACGATAACATTGTCACGCTTAACAGCATGACTTAATCTTCATTTTGTAAATCGCCGAGTTGGACTTTGTCCATCACTATATCACATTCAAGGCTAGATGAGAGATTCTGCGATAGCACTATTGACATATCCCATCCCTGGCTTTACCAGGTGTGCTATCGACGCGTGCTTCATACTGCGCGTGCCATATACGACCACGGGGTCATGCTCGGTTGTGCTAGCTAGAATCCTTGTGATTCAAATGGCGCATACTTCTTCACCTTGAGCGTGTGATTGATCCCGGATGTCTTATGAAGAGGCATCCAAAGTATCCTCACAGACTCAGAACTTATACCTAAGGTCTGGCTCAATGCTCGCTTCCCAGCGTACGAGCGTAGTGCCAAAGAAAACGGCCAAGGGACCACGTCTTGGAAACCGGTTGAGTCAGACTAAGGGTAAAAGCGATGGGAATGGTCAAGTTCACCTTTAATTCACCGACTCTCATGTTCACAAGGTGGCCGCCAACCGGATATTAGTTGAAGGTTGTGAACACTCGTACGTATGCCCTGGAGAAGTATTCCTTTGTGGAAAAATGGGCAATTGGAGAATTAACAGTTGACCAAGGATACAGTGCGGTACATAGTTTTATTTCAAAAAGGTTTGGTTCATGAAAGGGAATCAACATTCTGCGGGCGCTACAATACTCCTAACAGATAAGTAGTATGATGCCCGTCGTATCCGCCGGTCGCACGGCAAGCCTCGTATGAACTATTCGGAGACGGAGACGGAGACTGAAGACTGAGATGTTGATACTATTGCGTAACCGTATAGATTAACGAGCACCCTCCCATTCCGGCGAGTGGGAGCTGTTAGCATATGGTGACGTGGCGCCGTAATAGGAGCCTGTTAATTAAGGATTTACCTAAGTTAAATTGTGTAATTGTCATATTGGACTAATTGGGCCAAATCCAATTAGTAATTGACAAGGGAGGACCAAAATTGGGCCTCCCCCTTTAACATGCAATTCGGCCGGCCTATAGTACCACATTGGTTGGAGTTGCCTTTTGGAAACTCCACCAATACTATATATAGGGGTGACTAGTAAGGGTTTAAATCATTCATTCATAAGAACAAGGATCTCCATTGAGAAAACTTATTCACCCCCTAGTCTAAAAATTCGGCTGCAACATCTTGGTTCCGAGGTTCCATCTCCGTTGAAGAATCGATCAGAGGTCTTGTTGTGGAGCTACATCGCGTGGGACTTCTTCTAACAAATAACTTGCACGTGGTTCCGACCGGAGGATCAGAACTCCCTCCACATCGTTCTTGGGCAGGAAAGCTAAAAGGTATGTGTACTAATTCCGCTGCGTAGATTAGATTTCTTGCCAGTACATGTTTAGCATTCCGTAGTATTACGTCCCCGTAATCCAACAATGAGAGGCCCAAAATTGGGCCTCCCTATACTAATGGCCGGCCGAAACTTATAGTGAGGATAAAGTGGACTTTTGTCCACTTTACTCCTCCTATAAATAAGAGGTGTTAGGGAATATTTTAGGGTTAATCATATTTCCCTCACAAGAGTTTTTTAGAGAGAAAACCTTCCTCTCATACCTTGAAGTTTCGGCCGAACCATACCTACACCAAGGGTGTGCCAAATTGCTTTCGAGCAACTCTTCGAAGATCCGTCCCCGTGTCAAGAATTGATCTGAGGCTTTGCTGTGGAGCTAACACCACGTACGGCTTCTTTCACAAGAACCTCTACGGATTCCGTCCGGTGGATCGAGAACTCCCTCGTGCAAAGTATCTAGGACTACGGTAAACTGTTGAGGTATGTGTAACTCTTCCGTTGTGTAATTTCGATTACATGCACGTACCATGCTTTAGTGTTTCCGTAGTGATTACTCCCCGTAATCTAACATTTCTATATATTAATGTGAATCTATCCTAATGTTCCCAATTATAGATATATTGTTACCTTAATTAAAAATTAAAATATGTTATACAGTATAATTAAAAATTTGTGCTGAAAACTCTGTCCCTTGGTGCTTAAAAAATTTAAAATTTTACCTTGTAATTTACCTAGGGTTTCGGCTAACAACATCAAATTGGGAACAATTGGTCAAATTTCAAGATCAAATTTTAATAAGATCTACAATCCAATGTTTGATTTTGATAAATATTACACTTTTCTTGAAGATCATGAACATCAAATTAACCAAGAACATCAAATTAACCAAGAACATCAAGAAAATTTCGGATTCACCAACAACCTCAAAAACTCGAAAATTTAAAATTTTCTTTTAAAATTTCGGTTTTTAATTTTAAACTTCAAAGAGCACCAATTTATCAAAATCTTGAACTCCTAACACAGGCTCTGATACCACTGTTAGATTACGAGGAGTAATCACTACGGATACTAAATCATGGTATATGCTAGTAATCAAAATTACGCAGCGGAAGATTCGCACATACCTCAAACGTGATCCGTAGTCCCTAGATTCTTCTGCATGGAGTTAACGATTCTCCGGTCGGGACCCGTAGATGTTCTTGTTAGAGAAACCCTACGTGGTACAAGCTCCACAACAAAGCCTCTGATCGATTCTTGGCATGGGGACAGATCTCTGGAGTGTTTGCTTAGAAAGCAAATTGGCACACCTTGGGTGAGGGGTTCGGCCAAAACACCTAGGTGTGGGGTGGATGATTTTTCTCTCTAAAACACTCTAAAAAGGGAATAGTGATTAACCCTAAAAATCTTCTAACACCATGTATTTATAGGAGGAGCAAAGTGGACAAAAGTCCACTTTGCCCACTCCTAATATTCGGCCGGCCACTATGCATAGGGAGGCCCAATTTGGGTCTCTCATGTCAATTGAGATTTGGGTCTGGCCCAATTACCCTAATGTGACATGTACCTAATTTCATTAGGTAAACTATACATATTATGGGCTACCAATTACGGCGCCCATCACCATATGCTTACAATATATATATATATATATATATATATATATATATATATATATATTGTCAAGATTCTACATTAGGGATATAAATCTATCAACAATATATTTTCTCGATCTTAAGCAACTAATATCTATCAATAATATCTAACATCCTTAAAATCATGCTAGAATATATCGATAATTAATGTCACAATTATCTTATGAATCTAACCCAAAAATTCGGCCAAATACACTACATGGAGGGCCGAAATATTTAAAAAATATTAACATGTAATTTCGGCCAAAACACCAATTTTCGGTTTAGTGGTCAAATTTCTAGATCAAAATTTACTAAGATTCCAAAGTTCATTTTTTATAAAAGGCATGTTTTTTCTTGAATATCATAAACATCAAGTTTTACTAAAAGCAAAAATTCATGAACTATCAGTTTTACCCAAAATTCAAGATCACCAATTTTATCAAAAATATGAACTCCCGTTATTTCTCCCGTTTCTTTCATAGTTGGTTTGACGATGATGTCGCGGAGTCAGTTGCAACAAATCGCCTTAAAGCGCCTAGCGCAATGCATTCTTCAATCTCCCGTCTCAGTGGTAGACACATATTTGTGTTGTGCCCCCAGGTTTTGTGGTACTTGCACCATTCCTTAATGTTGTTGCCCAAGAAAACTGTCTTCGGAACAAGTGGACTCGGGAGCTTGTTTTTGAGTAGGTTGACGTAAATGTCTTCAGCAACCGTGTATAGCGGAGTGAAGGTGTTGTTGATATTGATGCTTGCGCCCTCCTGTTTGTTCGTTTCAGCTTGAACTTCTTTGTCCCAACTGAGGGGTGTACCCCACCTCAGCTCTTGTTCGCACAAGTCTGCTGTCTCGAGCTTGTCTTTTAGATCTGCCATGGTTTTGGTTGTTCGCCATCCATGAGTTCTTCCGAAGAGAAGGAAGGATCTAGCGTTCATGTTTGCATAGAACACGCTTATCACTTCTTCCCTTGTTGCTTTTGCCAAGGAGGCGTTGGTAGCGAATCTGATGAAGTAGTTCATGACTGGCTCGCTTTCACCCTGCTTGATGAGCCATATTTGGTTCCATGGCGAATACTGGATGTACTCTTGTGGCTTCCAAACTGTAACAGCTTGTTCCACCGCTTGCTCCTCCCTTTCATCAACAACTTTCTGCCTTTTGAAAGAATTTATCATTGCCACATGAAAATGGTGTTTTGCTCATAGGGCGTTGACGTAACAACGTCTTGCGGTTATCTGGTCGCCTAGTACTTCCCCAATCCCATGGTCAGTAGGGAACTTCATCTTTTGGTGGACAGTGGAGGGCACGATTACGTAAGGGTTGATCGTTGTTCGTCCCAAAATTCCGTTATAGGCCCCAAGAGATTCTACAACGACAAAAGTGACGTTGACGTGCAATGCTTTCCACCCTTGGCCAAGGATGACAGGAAGCGTGATTGTTCCCAGGGGGTGTGTAGCTGCTCCGGCGAAGCTGACTAGCGAGAAGGTTCCCGGAGTCAAGTCTTTGATTGATCTTCCCAATTGCTCTAGGACTTTGACATGTAGAATGTCAGCGGAACTTCCACCATCAACGAGGATTCTTTCACATCATACCCGTCGATTTCCATGGTTATGACTAAAGCGTCATCGTGAGGGTAAATGATATGCTTTAAGTCTTCCCTGGAAAATTGGATGACCGCGTCTTCTTGCTCCGGTTGCTTGCGCTTTCCGTATTTCGGCAATGGTGCTGCTTGGGATGCATAAATGTCCCGAGCATTAGACACTTGTCCTCCGGCGGCAGGTCCTCCGTGGATAACGTTGATTACACCTCGCTTGGCTGGCGGAGGATTGTCGTTGACTTTCTATTTTCCTTTGTTTCCTCTCTTTGATGACTCCGCTTGAGCCTTCTTTGGGGGGTTGTCGCCTTGATCGATGAATTGCTTCAATTCGCCCTTGAGGACGAAGTTGTTAATGCGGAAACGTAGGCTGACACAGCTGTCCGTCTCGTGGCCGAAGACCTCGTGGTTTTCACACCACTTGTCTTTGTCTTTCCCCAACGGGCCTTTTCTGAAATTGTTCGGCTCTTTCCACATGTTCGCATCCTTCATCTCTCTCAGTATCACGGACAGCGGGGCATTCAAAGGAATGTAATCAGCGTGGTTTACTTCTTTTAGCTTTTGAAAATCTCCTTGAAAAGGTCTTTTTGGCTGAGGCTGCCAATTTCTTCCTTGTTGACCACTTGAGTGTGGTTTTGCTTGGTTCTGCTTTGGATTTTCTTTTGCCTTTACCGCAGAGATTTTTGCCTTGTTATGGCTTCTGAACTTTCCGAGGTCCACGTACTCTTTAACTTTTGCGGCTAACTCCTCCATAGTTTCAGCTGGGCGCTTTGCCATTTTTTCTGCTAGGGCATAGCCTCTTCGTCCGAGGTTTCGAATGAACGCTCGAACAATCTCTCCTTCTGTCAGGTTCCCCTGAATATCAGAGATATTCTGGTTGAAGCGAACGTAGTACTCAACGAGAGATTCTTCATTTTGCTGTTGGACGTCGTCCAGAGCATTTGATCCATTCAGCAATGTGCGCTCGCCCATGTATCGTTGAATGAATTTAGCCTTCAGGTCCGCCCATGAGGTGATGCTTCCGCATGGCAGCGAGAAGAACCAGTGTGCTGTGGTCCCGGCAAGAGTTTGTGAAAACGTCATTGCAAAGTGGTGTGGGTTCTTCGTTCTGCCTAGCAGAGAGGCCTCGTGCTTCTGCACGTGTTCCACTGGATCTCCTTTTCCGCGATAGAGGTCTCCTCCAATTCGGTACAGTGCGTCTGGGACGCGACTGTTCACAAGGTGGTCCGCGAACGGATGTGACGCCTTTTCTTCAAGTGCGTGCATACCCTTCATCTTTGCTTCTCTCATCTTCTTCTCCACCATTTCTTCTAACATCTCGGCAGTAAATCCTTTTACAGGTTCAGCGTAACCTGTTGAAGGATTTTTCCGACCATTGTTATGGTAGATGTCAGATTGATCTCTGCTTGTGGCCTGGAAGGGATCATCCCTCGTTGGCTGCTATGGGTGGTAGAATGGGGGTTGCCTTTCATTCCTCCAGTGACGGGCTCCTTGGGAAGGAGTGTATGACCGTGCGGCTTCATATCTTGCGTGTTGGTTTCTACCCTGGAAAGGATTGCCGTAGCGAGTAGTGTCTTGCGACACCTCTCTTGCTGGTGCGGCGTGCTCTTGGCTGGTTGGAGGTGGTTGAGCCGCATATCCTTGGTTTTTTAGAGACTCGCGGAATGCGAGTAACTCTTCCAGCGCAGCCATCATCGCTAGAGTAATGGTGGGCATCGGGTTTGCTCCCGTTCTTTGTTCGCCTTGCGGCATTTCCGTCTGGGATTCATCTTCATGCACCTCTGGCTCGAAACCAGGTGGGGGTGAGCGATGCTCGTCCCTTGGATTTTTGTGCTGTGTGTCGGGCACATCGTCGGTTGGCATGGATAAAGCTACGGAAGTAGCTCTTGGAATGTGGGAGGGTCCCGACTGGCTCCCAGCTGGCATCTGGCCTCCTGTTCTTTTGTTTGCCGGAGACTTCTTGGGACGTCCATGCCTTTTCCTTGTGTTTTTCGCGTTAACCTCTTCGGGAGGGTTGCGATCACTCGTCATGATTTTGCGGTACGATATCTTTTGTTCAAATCGCGGAGACGGCGCCAATGTTGCGTCCTGGATGAACTGGGTCGTGGGGACGCGTCTGTCTGAATGGTTGAGCGGGTTTTTCGGGCTGTAACCCTTCGTCTGAAAGAGGTTTGTGCCACTGACGAGTGTTCGGTTGAGTCTCGGAAAGGTCTGTGTCTCAAAAAGCGGTTGTGTCTCAGGCGGCGTCTGAGTCACAAAAGGCGGTTGTCTGTGCACAAGTCCGAACGTCTGGAGCGTCGATTCCTGCACAAAGGGCCGGTACTAGCACGGAGAGGGGGGGTGGTGCTAGTGGAGCCCTCTTCGATGCTTAAGTCACTATAGGGCTAAAAGGGTAATTCTAGAGAGAGAAAATATTTCTAGAGAGAAGTCAGAGCTCAAAATACCAAAGTTGGGCAAATGAGAGGATGTGTGAAAATGGGTGGCCAAGGCCTTCTATTTATAGGGTTCCTTGGGACCGGACCCGGTTTTAAAGCGGTTTGATGACGGTTCAAAAGCAAGCGGTAACCGTCATCAATATTGGCAATGCGCGAACTTGACTTCTCTACACGTAACGGTAATCGCGTAACCGGTAATCGCGCGATACCCGTAGTGCAATCCGGACGCGCGTAACGCGCTTCCGGACCGTTTTGACCCTTTTGGAGACGTTTTTCAAGTCGAGATGTAATTTTGACGTGTTTACGAGGCCCGAAATATAAATACGAACTCGAATTGGGCATATATCCATCAATTGTAAAACGTAAGTAATATGTAGTGAGTTGACGTGGAAACAATTGTTTGCCAATTGCCTGCCATCCGTCTTTATAGATATAGTATTAGTATTGGATAATCATCACTCTAATTAAAAGCACTGCTGAGGTAGTCTGAAATTCAAAACTATAATTATCGTTTCTGTTACGGAAGTAGAGAGGTAATAGAAGAGGGAACTTGAGGATGTCTTATTATCACACATAAGGAGCCCTTATATAGTGATTACATATACTTGTGGAGGAAGTAAATTTAATACTGGGAAAGTCTAAACAAGGAAGATGGTATATACACGTAATATTGAACATCCAATAAATATATTCATAACACTCCCCCTTGGATGTTCATAAGGGAATTGTGCCTCGTTAAAACCTTACTAGAAAAAACTCATTGGGATAAAAATCTAGTGAAGGAAAAAGAGTACACAATTATGGATCCCTTTTTGTAAGCTGCCTCGTTAAAAACCTTACCAGGAAAACCCGATGGGATAAAACCTTGGCTAAGGGAAAAAGAGTGCAGCGGTGTAGATTCTCCCCCTGATGTTGACATCGCGTAATTTCATTAAGTCGACGCAATCCAATCATGTTCGCCAATATTCCAGATGTCGCAGTCGATAAAGCCTCCTTGAAAAGATCCGAGATAGTCATATGAACAAATTCGTTGGATGAAGAATAACTTGAGGCGAATGTGTTTTGTATGTCTCCTTTGATATAACAATCTTCAACTCGAGCTATATAACCTGCATTATCTTCATATATATATATATATATATATATATATACAATATAATGCTACATTTGAAAATTGTGCACTTCCATATTATAATTTACATTTGTCTAGCAAATTAATTTAGGTCTTGATTCATCATGATATTAAACTCATGGAATTCTTACAATTATTAAGGTACTCAATAAATGTGTTTATCTATGCAAAATAGCTTCAAGACATTTTTTTATAGGACAAGATTATTTTCAATCTCTTAAGTACTCGATCTTCAGGCCGAGCCAAACCTTTGTCCTTTCAATATATTTTGTCTGAATTTAACATCATCAATAAATTGATTATATTTACAAACTCTTCATGAGTTTCAATATCTTTAAATTCTCCCCCTCACGCGATGCCCCTTTCGGCTATAACGTGATCAATTCAACTTATCAAAATATCAGTTTTCTCAATTCGCATAATATCATCTGATATATCTTAGCTCAAATGAGCTATATATTGTGGAGAATATAACATAATTTGTCTGTATTATTTTAAATGGTACAATATATTTATTATCCAACATTCTTGGAAAAATTTCATGCTAGCATTTTCAATCCTTCTAGGATTTTCACTTTAATTTTGCTATCGGCTATAAATAATTCATATGTGGGACGCATTCAAAACTTTTTATGTACTGCCAACGTAATAATATATTTGAAGGTGATTTTTCCACTAAATGATCCATATAATAAATGCCAGGATTTTGCATATAACATTTGTACCACAGGTTGTGCGTATATATCTTACGACACAATTTATTTATGCGGTAAATAATTTGTATCCTCTGGCTTCCACCTTATGCATTTTTCATGTTAATACTTGCGTCTTTTCAAACTTTGGCCAATCATAATACTTGTTTAACATATTGAGCTCAAGATCCTTGACTCATCGTCTTGTTTTATGATTTCACTCATGAATAATATTCAAAACTGTTGTCGACAACTTTATATTTTACGGTTCCATCACTTCCCGTTAATGACATAACTCATTGAGATCTCTTTATTGTAATCAATTTCAGGTACCTGAATCACTTATGGGGTTTCATATTTGGTTATGTCTTTACTTCTTTTGGGAAATCACCTCCATAATAAGACCATATTTATCTTGCTCCATTCTTTTATTAAAAAAAATTCTTTGGAACCAATGTCGCACGCTTCAGACGAGAGTTATGTTTCATTATAACCTGTCCAATCAGGACATTTCAAAATTGGAGCATTTGCAGCTGTTACTTGACTTATGACTTTCTGGGTCTCATAAAGTCACTTATTGGCAGTATTTGAAAATGCTTTTCTCTTTGAACTTCGGGTTCATATTCTCATTGTGCGAGGATCTAAATGATATAATAACAATTTTTTTTCAGTCAATCTCTTTTCTGCCAGCTGCTTCTTTTCTCCCCCTAATGTTGGGAAAAGTTGTTCAACAATGACAATCAACACTCTTGTTTTAAATATATATATATATATCAGTCATTGTCCTCAAATAATTGATTTATAGACAAAATATCTTTCCCAACATTCCAGACCCATGTTTGTGCGTTGCGGTGGAGTAATTCAAACATATATCGCACACCATAATATTAATATATGGAAAATTTGTCTATTCACCAAAAATTGGTTGTAATGGGGAGAACTGTGATTTAACATTGGCTTGATGCGCACTTATATTGCTGCTTTCATAATAGCATGCATTTGTACTCAATTTGCTCTAATTGGTAGCAGTTTAGCTATGTAATTGGAGGATCTTTGTAACTTTCATGCTAAACTGCAAATCTAGACATGTAGTTGTCTGAATCTTGTAGTAAATATCAACTTTCAATATCATCATCATTCTTTATTACATAATCTGGAAATTTTGCTATTGCGAATTCGTGATAATTAATGCACATGCGACCATATTGTAGATGCATCTTTCAAAATAATATATCGGTCCACATGGCAGGTGAACGGGCCCATATTCACCTTTTATTATTTCCATAAATAATGGAATTTTATCCCGAACTTAGTTGATGATGATCACATAATGAATTTTCCTAGAGCAATTATCATAATGATTTTTGGAGAATCTTCAGGTTCTTCCAAATAATGTACTGCGCATCTTAAGTGATCCGGAATGGTCTGTAACCGGTCACGCCAAATATCATATTATATGGGTAAAACTTCGGGTTTACCTCTATATGAATCAGTAAACTTCTGGTTTACCGATTATATAATCAATCATGCCAATATTGGCGGTAAACTTCTGGTTTACCTGATTTTTTTTCATTATCTGCAAGAGACATATTTCTTCTAGGATCTTCATGATCATTTATTCAAGACTCATGATCTCTTAGGATCTTCATGATCCTTTATTTATAATAATTCATGATATACATGATTCATTCTTATACAGGACGATCTTTAATTCACAAATACAATGTTTCAGATCCTATTTTTTCATACATTTTAGGATCTTCCGGATCCTAGAATTATCAATTTTTTAGCTTTTGAATAACTCATGATCTTTTGGATCATTTTATAATAAAATGCAATAAACGTAATAATATATGTATATAATAAATATAATGCAGTGCAAGAAATAAAAATATAAATGTAAAGGTAATGCAATAAAAAAAATAACAGTATATGTAAATAAAGTGAAAAAATGTAAATATAAATATAAGGAGCCCTTATATAGGGATTACATATACTTGTGGAGGAAGTAAATTTAATACTGGGAAAGTCTAAACAAGAAAGATGGTATATACACGTAATATTGAACATTCGATAAATATATTCATAACAGTTTGTAAAATATTGTATTATTGTTGAATTATATCTGCCGACTTGAACTAATTTCAATACACTTTTTATGGCCAACAAATAATATCAGTAATTAACGACAAATTTTTGTTGGGAGGGAAGATTTCTTGGTTGATTATAATTTGGAATTAACATGTATTTTTTTCAGAAATTAATTAGTTTTATTTGCTATTATTAATCAGGTAATTAATCAAACAATTACATGAAAATTGCAGAAAACCAGGCCACTTGAGGGCCTTATTGGGGGAAAATGTGATTTGATGTTGACGGGAATATTTATTCTGTTGGGCTTAAAGCCTTAAAATGAGAGATCTTTTATAAATAATAATCATAGTTTAAATTTATAATAATGCATATTTCATAATTTTTGAATGAATATAAGTAAATAATTACATATAGATATTTGTTGGACCCCCTAGTTTAAGGGCATACAGCTCAAGGTGATATTGATGTTCTGATTTTGTCTATCTGGTGGCCCTATGAACTCATAAAGTTAATCATTAATAATTATCACTCAAAATGGGAAAAAGTATAAAAATGGAAAGAAAAAAAAAAGTATGATGGTGATGTTCCTTATTTGGGTTAGGATAAATCTTTAAAGTGTGAAATTTTTTGTGAAAAATCCATAGAAAGTTGTCAAGTAACACATGTCAAGTGATGATTGTTCATAAAATGGAAAGAGAATGTTATTATGCATTGCCATGTGGACCTAGAAGTGCTTTCTATGTATTTTTCACAATTTTTTTCACAGGCTCTAGCATTACCCTTTGGGTTATTATTGTTTTTTTGGCCAGTTATTATTGCTAGAAGGCACCAGAAACACATAGGTTGGAATTGGATACAATTAATTTTTACCACCGTTTTGTGGGAAAAAAAAATTCCTTGACAAATTATTTTATCCACAATGAGATGATTGTGAAGTTTGGAAAGAATAGAAGGAAGATTGTTGACGAGAAAACTTAAGAGACGTTTGAGATTTGTATTAATTCATGGCATGGTAAATGAAGATTAAATTGAAGAGTTCTTTATTTCTGTTAGTTATATTGTGTGTGTGATTGGTAGTTATCTACCAAAATTAAATGTATTTATTTTGATATTTTTAGTGGCAAAAATCAAAAGATTGTACTATGTTTGTATTTTTCTAATCACGTCATGACAATAACATATGGAAGGAGTTTCTAATTTTAAAGACCTCGGGGAGATAGATTCCTTACCATTTTGTAAAACATAATTATTATACTTTATATCTTTACGGAAATTGAGGTTGAGCATGAACATTATTATTTTTTAGTAGGGGTGAGCGGTTCCGGGTACCCAGTACTTTTAGGGTATCCCAGAATCAGACCAATACTAAACGGTTCCTAACTTTATTACCCAGAACCGTACCAGAACATTTAGGAACCGGAACCGTACCAGAACCGTTAAGAGCCAATCGGTTCCGGGTACCCGTTAAGGAACCGGTTACAAATTTTCAAACTAAATAATATAATTTTAGGTACTAGTTGGAACCGGGTTCTCGGTAGCCAATTGAAACTGAAATTTATGTTATACCAAGTGAATCATAAAAATAATTATAACATTTTCCACAAACCAATTTTAAATTTGTTAAATGTTTAGTGTTTTTTTAATTTATATATATATAACGGTTTCGGTTCCGGGTATTTGGGTACCCGAAAAATTATCCCGGAATCGGAACCGAAAATACCGGTTCTTGAAATTTAATCCCAAAACCGTACCAGAACCAATTACATCTACCCGAAACCTACCAAATGACCGGTTCCGGTCCGGTTCCTGTTCCAACTGGATAATTTGCTCACCCCTATTTTTTAGAGTAATTACCGTTATTTCGATCTTTGAATAAAAATGAATGCTTATTATTTATTCTGGATTTTTAACGTGTTTTAGTTCAAATCATAAATGATAAAAACAATTTGACCACCGCACATCAGTAGGGATGTCAATGGGGCGGGTCGGGGCGGGTATCGCCGGACCCGGACCCGCCCCGCGGGTCAATATGGTCGACCCGGACCCGTCCCATGCACTTTCGGGTCGGGTCGACCCGCGGGTCGACCCGTGTGAGGTATAATTTATTATTTTAAATCTTAAATTCTAAATTCTATATTACCGTATCCAAATTCAACTCCAAATTTAAATCATAAATTAGTAAATTAACTCATATTCCAAATATAAATCACCTCATTCATTAGAATAATTGTTATTTTGACTATGTGTTATATTACCCGTATAGTTTTATGTAATATACATATATTAAATATATATATGTAAAATGAAAGTTCGGGTCGGGTCGGGTCGGCGGGTCGCCGTGAACTCAAACCCGAACCCGCCCCACGAGTCGCGGGTCGGCGGGTCATCGGGTCAAAATCGGGTCGGGTACCCGCGGGTCAGCGGGTACCCGTGACCCGTTGCCATCCCTACGCACATGGACCCATGTGCTGATCTTTAGTAATATAATACAACTAATAAAAAACACTGATAATTTCAAAGTAAACACAAGTGTAAGTGGTGTAGTGTAGATAAGCAGTATTGCATCGGTCAAACTTAACTAAGCCCAAATGGTCTAAACTGGATGGAGCTCAATCTTGAGGGCTCGAGTACAACTCAAACCTTAGCTCACCAAACTCAGCTGGGCTCGATCTAGCTCAAGTTCGCAACATTGAGTCCAGCTACTCCTTTTCAGGTTGGTTCAGTAGGCTCTCTTATTGTAAAATAAAATATTAACAAAAAATTAGTACGACTACTAGTCTACTACTACTAGCAGAATATCATTAATAGCACTGCTTACATAAGATTAGTTAACTTTTAGATATAATATATATAATTCAACCAAAAAAAACTTTTAAATATAATAATTGTTAAGACGTGTGTATCGGGTTGGCGGGTCTTCGATCCGAATGACACGTCTTACAGGTAAAACGTCTTTCCTCGTAATCCGATAGCTCGTGAAGACGATCCGTTGGCTTCAAATGATCCGTCGTTCAACTCCTTGCAAACCTGCACAAGAGGCGATACCGAGCACGGAGAGGGGGTGGTGCTCGGTGAGCCCTCTCTGATGCCTAAGTAAGTTCGGTATTCTAGAGAGATGAAATCCAGAGAGAAGGCAGAGCTAAAACGAGTAAAGTTGCAACATGATAGAAATGAATAGAATTTGAGCAATATATATAGATTTGAAGGGGATTAAGGTGGCTTAATGACACCGTTAATCCCTAAGCGCACTTAATTAACACATAATAAAGGAGTTAAACCATTAATGGCACGGAGAGGTTGGTGAAAAAGTCTAAGTGTGAGTCGGGTAAAAAGATGTCGGGACTCCGCGGGAAGAGGTCCATGTGACAAAGTTCGGGACGTCGCACACGCCCTTGGGGAGGGGGGGGGGACGATATCCGGGAAGGGTCTCGGGACCTTCGGGGTTGGATAAAAATTCCGACCCCTAGGTTCTGGGATCGAACCAGCAGGACCGATCTGGACCAATCTCTCCTAGGAGAGATCGGACCAGCTGGTCCGATCCCACCTTGGTGAGATCGATCCAGCTGGTCTGATCTCACCTAAGTGAGGTCGGGCCAGCGGACAGGTCCAGGCGAGTATTTTTTGCTCGTCCGAGCCGTTCGCGCTGTGGGTAATGTGTTTGGGTCAAAGTTTCGAATTATAATCGTAAGTGGGGTGGCCAAGATAAGACAATTTGAATTAAAGCGGGTTCAAATTGGGCGCATATCCATCACATGCCCCCGAGTCAACCAACGGTCTAACCTTTGATTGACTCTATTTTATGATGGGATGACACGCGCAATTTGAAGCCGTGGTTTTACCTCTTGACGAATCATTTTCTTGTCCACATGCGCGTTTTCCGTGACTTGTCCTCCGTTTCTCAAAATAGAGGAATTGTAAACGTTAGAGTAAACGTGCACTTGCATAGGCACGTGTCCGTAAAATATGGATGTAATGAAAAATCATTATCTTCGTGTATACATTTTTAAAAATGCTAATATACATGGGGATGCAATGCAATCATGATTATGGGTTGATACCGTAATCCATGAGTGTACGTGTGTAAGCATATGGTGATGGGCGCCGTAATTGGTAGCCCATAATATGTATAGTTTACCTAAGGAAATTAGGTAAATGTCACATTAGGGTAATTGGGATAGACCCAAATCCCAATTGACATGAGAGGCCCAAATTATGGGCCTCCCCTATGCATGGCCGACCAAAATACCTAGTGTGGGCAAAGTGGACTTTTGTCCACTTTGCTCCTCCTATAAATACATGGTGTTAGGGGATTTTTAGGGTTAATCACTATTCCCTCATTAGAGTGTTTTAGAGAGAAAAACCCTCTACCCCACACAGTGTTTCGGTCGAACCTATAGTCATCCAAGGGTGTGCCAATTTGCTTTCTAAGCAAACACTCCAGAGATCTGTCCCCGTGCCAAGAATCGGTCAGAGGCTTTGGTGTGGAGCTTGTACCGCGTAGGGCTTCTCTAACAAGAACCTCTACGGGTCCCGACCGGAGGATCGTGAACTCCCTCCTGCGAAGATCTTGGGTTACGGATCATCTTAAAGGTATGTGCGAATCTTCCGCTGCGTAATTCCGATTACTAGCATGTACCTTGTTTTAAGTATCCGTAGTGATTACTCCCCGTAATCTAACACTGGTATCAGAGCCTGTGATAGGAGTTCATGATTTTGATAAATTGGTGTTCTTGAAGTTTAAAATTAAAAACCGAAATTTTCTAAAAGAAAATTTTAAATTTTCGAGTTTTTGGGGTTGTTGGAGAATCCGAAATTTTCATGATATTCTTGGTTAATTTGATGTTCATGATCTTCAAGAAAAGTGTAATATTTATCAAAATCAAACATTGGATTGAAGACCGTATTAAAATTTGACCAATTGTTCCCAATTTGATGTTGTTAGCCGAAAACCCATGTAAATTACAAGGTAATATTTTAAAATTTTTAAGCACCAAGGGACAGAGTTTTCGGCACAAATTGTTAATTATATTGTTTTACCACATTTTAATTAAGATAACAATATATCTATAATTGGGAACATTAGGATAGATTCACATTAATATATACAAATATATAACTATCAATATATCTAAATATTTAATATGGTTAAAGATATTATTGATAGATTTAATTGCCTAAAAGATTGAGAAAATATATTGTCAGTATATTTGTTACCATATTTAAGATAATGACAATAAATATATATATATATATATATATATATATATATATATATATATATATATATTGTGCCGATTTTTACATATATATATATATTTGATTGATTTAATCTTATAGATGGAATCTTGGCAATAAATATACATATGCTAGTAATCTAGCCAAAATATAATATATATATATATATATATATATATATATATATATATATATATATATATATATATATATATATGATATTGGAAATTATTTTATATAATTAATGTTACTTGGTGGCTATGTTAATTATTTTTGGACTTTAAAACCATACTTGGGCAACAAGTAAACAATTCGGCCCAACCTTTGATATTTTACTTATTAGGCCGGTCTAATTTGTCAAACCGGGACGGATTTAAATCGAACCGGGTTTTCTCAATCGGTTCGACCTAGTCGGGTCGGGTCGAACCGTGGTAATTAAGTGGATCTAACCGAAATGGTTTTGTGTGTTAAACCGAACCGAACCCTATTTTATTGGAACGGTTCAGACCGAACCAGATATTAAAATTAAAACCGGACTGAACCGAACCAAATTTATCCGAACCGGACCCAAACCAGATTTTTTAGATCGGACCAAACCAGACCAAAATTGACTGAACCGAAATGATTTTCAAAACCGAATTCAAGTCAATTAAATAAAATAGGGTGGTCAAGTTTTAAAATCCAAATGTTTTTGAACCTCTAAATGGACTACACAGTGCTCATAAGGTTGCTAACCTTTATGCCTAGTTTCGATTATGATGATGGATCTCGGAGATACATGTTTTTGGGACTGGATTAATTAGATGGCTGAATTGCAATTGTTTATTATTCAATATATATATATATATATATTAATGCATGATTAGAAATGTTGTCTTGACTTAGTCAAGCTGGATATTGCATGTTGTGGGCGGAGCCGTAGTTAAATATATGGAATGCACAATAGGATAGACATGTTGTGATGGTTGGAATTGCCTAGGATTCATGTCCAGAATGTTGCGTAATTGAATATAAGCATGAATTGCAGCCCCTAATATTTAAAATTATTTTCAAATAAAAAACCAGTCGCCAAATATGTATGATGGATGTGAATGATTCATGTTTGACATGTATGCTCGAATTTTGAGGATGTAGACGCATTTGATAATTTACTTGAAAGTAGAATTATGTATGCAAGCATGAGTTCCTCGGAACATTAGACGCATGACGCGTAAGCATGAGTATGGTTTGTTTGATGAATGTTACCTGCATATGATAATTTACATGGTTAGTAAAATTATATATGCATGAGTGAATGCATCGGAATATTTTCCAAAATACAAAAGACCTTGAGAAAGCCAAGATCAGGTATGCTTGTTTTAAAATTCCCGTTCTGATAATTTGTGATTAAAACCGTTTTAAAAGATTGATCTATTGGATTGAAAACGACGATAATAAGAACTCTTTCACAGCCATCTTCCATTGGTTTACTGGTGGTCGTTTGGTTTAGATGACTGAGGAATCGTTATTCATCAGATTCAATCTTGATAGATATCTAATGTATGCAATTCTTTCTCAAAATGTTATTGTCTCCCTGATTTTGCATAATCATCGATGTGTTAGTATTAATTGGTTTGAATTAGTGCGATTCGATATTCCTCGCAATCTTGATGGTGTGAATCATGATGATATAAGGAAACGTGTTAAACTCTCTACTACGATTCCGAAAAGTGGAGAGGACAACTACGGATGAATATAGTAGTTTGTATGATTTTGACAGTAAGAGACGAATGTAATAATTTGTTTCACCAAGCATGGGAGTAGGTTCTTTGATGATCTGAACGCATATGTGGTGATACATTCAACTTTGGTAAAAAGGGGTTGAAGAAGATTTCAATTGCAACCAGGCAATGTCGCAGCATAGTATCCCTTTGCATCCGCCTCGGTGGAAGCAAGGATGCAAAAGCTAAACGTTTCGGTTGAACGTGATGGTCTTCACTTTTTCCATGAAAAAACCACTAGTGTAAAAGCCGCTCGAGACCTTCGCAATGAAAGGTCAACATGGAAATGATGTTTATGGTTGTCTGATATTGATATGACTCAATAACCTTGAGCCTAATCAAGTACAGTAACCATAACAGCGAAAGGGAAACCTTAATCTGCTCACCATACTGAGTTCGAAAGAAGCCAACCATAATGTGCATATCATGAAGAGAACAGGACCGAACAGGTCCTATACGATAATCCAGAGTGTTTAAATCTCGGTTTTAAGAGCGTCCCTCGAACGCCTCGTATATCATGATTATAAAGCTATGGAATGTTTTATACGGACACAAATCATTTGATGTGATTCACTCGTGAATCTACTCAGATGTAGTGTCCAACTCAAAGTTCTCGACTGTATGCACGACAAGCATGGATTAAATATGCGGTTTTCAGATCAAGAACCATACCATTGTCATATATCAATCATTGTTCGTTTCAATTACTAAAATTTTGGTTATTTCGAGATTCAGAGTTATTGAATAAAGTAATTGTAGCTCTTCGAAGCACAATTTTCTTAATCAATTTAACGACCCGATAAAAAAGGGATCGATCCGAAACGAAAGTTCAAACCCACGGGTTTGAAACCAAATTTTCGGTCAGGTAAGAAAGGCTAAGCGAAACGAAACGATACACATGCTCCATCATCTCAGTCAGCACAACCGAGCTGAACTGTTGAACCCATCGATTGCGTAGCTAGATCGAATTTTGTAACTCTTTTTATTATTAGAACTCCATTGAATGAAATAAAATGCAATGATGATCATGTGCGAAACCAATTGGATTAAATTGAATTAAATTCAGAAATGAAACGATTTAACCAAGGATTAGAACTTCGGTAAAATTACGCTACGCGCAAGTGGACCTCGAAAGAGGAACACATCGTTTCAAAGTACAATATTAATAATGAAGTGTTTAAATGATGATGTTCTGAATTTTCGTTTGCATTCCTTCGGAAACAACTTATTGATAACATTTACATCGGTAAGAAGTAGGCTTCGGAAGATACCACGACCTTGTAAAATGTATCAACTGACGCATAAGGTGAAAACCTGAAATGCTCAATTCAGAGATGGGATAAAATCTCTGAGATAAGTTAGTAAACGAAGAAGGATGAAGTCGGTTAAACGATTTTCCTTCCGTAAGCCTTGAACGATAAGTCAGGCTAAGCATTCAAATCAAATGACATACTTCTAAACGCATAGTTTATAAACATAATGTTAGAGTCACTTCATAAGACGTTCCCTAAGGGATGATAGAAAGTGATTCACATTATTGTAAAACTATGTTCCATTGTAATCGGTAAGTCACGTCGCCATGATAAGCTGAAGTGTAATAATGAGTTATATCATATCACCATGCAGCATTAATTTGCTCATTAAACACGTATTTAGACAAAAGTATGTTCACTACTCTTTGAAAAATACATGTTTACAGCTAATGGACGTGGTGCTGTTGTCGAACATGAGACATTACATACTTGAGGACGAATTTTCCGATGCATTGACAGTTACAGACAATGAGTCTTGATCAGGCAGAAGAGGATATTACTGACATCAGGTCCCACTTAATTCGAGTGGGAGATATTTTAACCAGCAACTCAAGTGAATGATATTGTAAATGATAATGGGAACATTTTCATAATAAATCCAATGGGAGGAATAAACTCCTTCCACACGAAATCACTGTTGTTGTCGAGACAAATCAAGTTGAACCTGATTATCGTAATGTTGAACTAGCAATGCCACAACTACCTAAACTACCCATTGTTCCCAGTGGGAGTAATCCGACAAAGTTGGTTCCAGATCCTAGTGATCAAGGAATTCATCTTGGAAGTAAAACTCCGAGACCGAGAAGTCGTCCAAGGAAAGTTGTTGGTTATGGTTCAAGCACTCAGCTTGTACCCAATAGAAGTGAAGTTCCGATAAGAAGCATTATCTCGACTGGGAGAATTGATCCCAATTGGAAGAAATGCTCCGATAAGAGGCATTATTCCGAGTGGAGAGACATTAAGACTCAAAGACGGGATAATCAAGCCTAGACAAAAGTCAAAGGCGTCAATCTTCTCCAAAGAAGTATCCCATCTGCAAGAGTGATAACCTCACTCTAACGACTGTTGGCATGCATTGGAAAGACCTCAAATGGAGAAATGGAGGAAAATAATAAATGAGAGAGATCGCCTAAATGAAAGCCATTAAAGTCTATAGTTGATTTACCTGCTAAACACAGGGGCATAAGGATATGGTGAGTCCTGAAAGAAGGTTCACCACTGATGAAAAAGGTCGAGTGATACAAAGCTCGACTTGTTACGAAAGGCTATACTCAACTTCACGGAGTCGACTTTGACGAAACATACTCACCACATGTGCGTAAAACCACGGTGAATGGCCATTTATGGTCTTGGTCGCATGTCTCGATTTTAAACTGCACCAAATGAGTATTAAGACCGCATTCCTCCTTGGAAACCTGGAGGAAGAGATCTACATGGAGAAACCTGAGGGTTTCATTACTCCTGGTAACGAACGTAAGGTTTGCAAACTCCAAAGGTCCATCTACGGTCTTAAATAGTCGTCTCGGCAATGGTACCACAGATTCCACGAGGAAATCGTAGGAAACGGATTTGTGAATCTTCACGAGGATCCGTGCGTGTATTATATGACTTCCGGGTCTAAGTATGTCATCTTAACTTTATACGTGGACGACATACTCATTTCCGCGAACGATGTGAGTTTTATGAACAAGTCAAAGTCTGGTTGGCATCTGTATTTGAGATGAAAGACATGGGAGAGGCCACGTACATCTTGGGAATTAAAATTGCTAGAGATCGGGCTACCCGGAAATTATGTCTGCCTCAAGAAGCTTATATCATCAAACTGTTGAAATGATTCAGATTACAGGATGCCAAACCCGTGGATACGCCGATGGTATTAGGGTGCGCACTATCAAAACGTGACGGCCACAAGAACCTGGCAGAGCGTGAACAGATGAAGGGTGCGGAGTATTTATGCATGGTTGGCAGTTTGATGTACGTCATGCAATAAACCCGTCCGGATATCTGTTACGCCGTGGGCCTAGTAGCATGTTTCCAATCAGATCCTGGCTATCAACATTTAAAGGCTGTAAAACGAATAATTCGTTATCTGAAAGGTACTGCCGA
This sequence comes from Clarkia xantiana subsp. parviflora, assembly GCA_036873135.1. Taxonomy (NCBI): domain Eukaryota; kingdom Viridiplantae; phylum Streptophyta; class Magnoliopsida; order Myrtales; family Onagraceae; genus Clarkia; species Clarkia xantiana. The sequence continues at coordinate 6,690,291 of JAPTYO010000012.1, read as the reverse complement.
CTACGCACTGTGCTATGAGGGAAGGAAGTTAGAATTGACCGGTTACAGTGACGCCGACCATGGTGGCAATCCAGATGATCGTAATTCCACCACAGGGGGAGTGATACTCCTTGCTAATGCCGCCATTTCATGGACGAGCAAGAAGCAAACCGGTGCGCTGTCCACGATGGAATCGGAATTCGTAGCTCTCTCTAAGAAAGCACAGGAAGCGGTCTGGCTCAAAAGGCTTCTAACTGCACTGCTTGGTGGCGATGTTGAGAATAAACCTGTGAAGGTCTTCTCTGACAGTCAAGCAGCCATTGCGGCAGTTAAGAATCCGAAGTACCAAAGTAGGACCAAACACATTGATGTGAAATATTTTTATGCTAAATCCATGGTAGACGAAAATATAATCACTACGGAATACTTGTCCACCAATAACATGGTAGCAGACCCATTAACAAAACCACTACGCATGGACATTCGAAAAGCATGTAAAACTACTTGGATTGTATAGGGTTTAGAAATTGCATGTATCTGTGATAACATTTTGATATTAGAAAGTTACATTTTGTAAGCGAAAGAATTTCAAGCAAGTTTATGATCAATCGACGTCATAATGTTTTGATTACTTCAGATTTACGGTATATAAACTAAGTCGTAGGAGGACGCAATCCTCTGCCAAACTATGTTGAATGTGGGCCTTACCTAGTCACACAGGTACGGTAGTCTTGCGGTGGAGAGAGGCCACTACCAAGCAAGACTGGCAAAGAGTTAGGGGATAAACCTGATTAAACAAGACGATTATCTAGTTTCGAAGTAACTCGACATGATTTTCATTTTGCATATCGCCGTGATGAACTTAATTCGTCATTAAACCACATTCTGGGCCAGATGAGAATCTGTGATGGGATGATTGACATATCCCTTTCGTGTCAACCCAAAAGGTTCAGGTATGCTATCAACGCGTGCTTCATACTACGCGTGTCACGTTCGACCACGGGGTCACAGCTCAGTTGTGCTAGGAAGGAATCCTCGTGATTCTGGCGGGCGCAAACTTCTTCACCTCGAGCGTGTGATTGATCCCATGAGCCTTATGAAGAGGCACCTAAAGTATCATCACGGACTCGGAACTCATATCTAAGGTCAGGCCCAATGCTCGTTTCCCGACGTACGAGCGTAGTGCTGAACAAAAAGGCCCAGTGACCACGTCTTTGTTAACTGGTTGGGTCTGACTAAGGATATGAGCGATGGGGATGGTCAAGTTCACCAGTAATTCACCGACTCTTGTATTCACTAGGTGGCCACCAACCGGATATTAGTTGAAGGTTGTGAATACTTGTACGGATGCCTTGGAGAAGTGTTCCTATGTGAAAACTAGGCAAAAGGAGAATTAACAGTTGACCTAGGATACAACGCGGTACAATATAAATGTTTTTTTGATAACAAGTTGATTGGAGAAAAGGGAATCAACGTTCTGCGGGTGGTACAATACTCCTAACAAATGAGTAGCACGATGCCCGTTGTATCCACCGGTCGCACGACAAACCTCATATGAACTATTCGGAAGTACGGAGCAGATCGAAGGAGTAAAATTTGATGCAGATTTGGACGACAATACATTAACAGGCACCCTCCCATTACGACGAGTGGGAGCTGTAAGCATATGGTGATGGGCGCCGTTATTGGTAGCCCATAATATGAGTGGAGATGTGCTTAACTATAGTTAAGAGTGAGTAAATGTGATAGTTTTCTATCTAACCCTTAGATCTTCTTTAATTCAAATTGATGGTGGAGATTATGTCTACTCCAAAAACCCTACACACGTTTACTTATAAAATAAGATAATAGAATTACCTCACTTGGAGCCACCATCATCTTTTCTCTCCAATTTTCCATTCTTGGAGGTCAAGGAAATTACTTGCCCTAAAATTAGGGGTGGCCGGCGCGAATAACAACCATGGAAGACGGAGCTCGGCGCGGTGGAGGGGGGCTGGACCCGGCAGCGACGTGGAGAGGCGAGACTCCTCCGGCGAGTGGCGTGGCAGGTGATCCTCGTCCATGACGAGGTGCAGCGGCGCGGCGACGGCGAGGTTCGCCACTCCTCCGGCCGGCGAAGGCGAAGCAGGCCGAGGTCGACTCCGGCGCAGCTCAGGCGTACGACGGACGGTGGCGGGCTCTTCTTTCCGGTTACGGCGAGATTTAAAATCCAAACCCACTCTTCGAATTGGTTCGGGATTTCCTAAGGTTTGATCCTTTTTTTCCTTTTCATGAACACATCCCATGCTTGCGTTTTGATTGCCTAGGCTTGACTCGTGATGATTTCCCGAATGCTTGAATTGTGATTGTCGTGTTTGAACGGACAATCGTCGTTTGCTCGGAAAATGGTTTTTGCCCGAGTAAATTTTCCTTGTTCGATTTTTTTGTCGCAAAATTGCTCGCACGTAGCCGTTGTTGTTGTTGTTGGGTGTCATTGGACCACAATTATTATTCGTTGATTGTTGTGTGGTATAACTTGTCGATATGCCAACATTGAGCTGTTTCCGATCTTACCCGGGAAATCACTTCGTTTTGATACCTAGCTTGATATGCCAGGTTTTATACTCGTGGTGGTGTCCCAAGACTCAGACCTTGCAACGACGTTACATCTTGCGCAGAATGAGTAAGTTTTTCATCCCGTCGGTTCGTCGTGTTACTTTCTTTCCTGATGTTAGCTCAGAGTCGGATATTGGTCTGAGTCGGAGTCTGTCTCAAGCTTGGAACCTCTTACTGCTTTCGAGTTAGTTCTGCACCATTGTCGGGGAACTCGTTGGGTCGACGTGAGTATAACGAGTATGTTGAGTTAGGCGAGGGTCGACGTGAGTATAACGAGTATGTTGAGTTAGGTGACATCAGTCCTTTAGACGAACCCTTATACCCCTTTCTTCCATCTTTGAAAAATATTCGTGAGGCCGTGACCGTGCCCACGGAGGGAAAAGTCGTGGTATACACTTCTCAGATTCGATATGGGTTGCGCTTTCCCTATTGCGATGACCTTATCAAACTCTACCGGTTCTTCAGATTTCTCCTATGAACCTTGCCCCCACTGCTATCCGTGTCTAGGTAGGATTCCGAGTGTTATGTCAGTGGCACTCCTGGAAGTACTCATTGGTTCTATTTCGGTGTTTCTATCGATTCCAATACCAGAAAAAGGTCGGTTTCGCGAGCATGGTGACTCTCTATCCTTCTTTTAAGGATGCCCGATTTGAGGACTTGGGGTTGGGTGAGGTTGAGTGGGATGGTTACCTCCGCTTTGTGGTCCCTCTCATAGTTTGTTGAGTCATTGGTCCAAGCACTATTTCTTCGTCACCGATCGCTATGTTACTTGGTCAATCCTCTGCGACAATCGTTCGGATGGCTGGCCCACCTTTAGGGAGTTTTCTCCTTCATACATAGAGACCATGCAGATCATTCATCAAAGTAATCAGACCAAATCTGACTGTTCTGTGTCTATGGTGACCGAGGTGGACTTGTATGAGGCGGAGATTCACTTGACCCCTCCTTCCGCAAGCTTGGTATGTCATTGGTCCTCTTGTTTTCACTCATCTTTTGTTTTCCCTTTGTAGGTTGGTTTCATGGGAAAACGTATAATGTGCAGGCGGAGCATTCCAAATGCACCATTGAGTTGAGCAAGAAGAGGGTATTCTCCAGCTCCGCTCCTAAGGTCAAGAAATATTTTAAGTCCGGGAAAGCGGCAGAGACTTCCAGTATGTTTTCTTCCTCTTCTATTCTCTTTACTTTATGATATAATTATAACCGTTCTCATGTTGTTTTCTTTATGTTGTCAGAGCATTCGCCACTGGTCACTGAGCGTGTCCTCCCAGTGAGCAAGAGTTCGAGCCAATCCAAGTCCAAGGCGCGGAAGCCTGACTCTGAGGTCGGGCCTCGGCTGCCAAGAAGAATAAAGCCGCGAGAGACTCTCCTTTGAGTGCCCGCTTGCCGACACCCTCTCGTGATAAAGATATATTGTTCGAAGAGGCGCCTTCTTTGGTTGACAAAGGGAAGCGACCTGCGGATGGCGATGGATGACCATAGATCTTGATGCCTCTCCTCCATCCTTTGCCCCCCAGCCGAGGGCCCGAGTCTCAGGTCCGCTACTATTTCCTAACTTGTAAATGTATTGTTACTTGTTGTTTGTTGTCGTTTTCTAACTTGCTGAGACAGTTCGAATCCCTGTGTTGAGTCGTAAAGATTTGGTTCGCCTGACTGATGAGGACATTGTTAGGGCTGAGTGGACTCCTTTTGCTGGATTGAAGGAGTATCACTTCGACAACTATTCTTCATTGCATGCTCCTGAGATTGGGGTTCGTGTCTTGCGTAGTGTTTTTCCCCCTGGAGATTGCATCTCCCGTCCCAAGTCTCCTAAGGAAACCAAGCGTTTCATTCAAGGAGTCTTATCTCATTATGCCCCGGTAAGTGATCTCTTTCTTTTCTTTTCGGTTCTATGTAATTGTTTGTTATGTGACTTGATGTTTGCTCATTGTCTCAGGGCATGACTGATATCATTAATCTCTCGTCTATTGCACTTGAGTTATCTGAGGAGAAGTAGGTACTTGAGGATAGTCAAGTATCCTTGGAGGCTGAGGTTGGCTGTGCTGTGGAGAAAACTCGCCTTTCTGACTTGAAGATGGAAGAGCTTCGAGATCAGGTAGCCTCACTTGAGACTACCATTGCTGAGTTGCGCCAAAAGGCTGAGGTTGACTCTTCACTCCCTGCTACGGAGTTGAAGAATGTCAAGGAGAAGTGTCGTGCGGAGGAGCGAGTTGCCGCGGTGGCTAAGTATAAGGCTTCCCCTGCGTGTGCTGCTGATTTCAAAGTTCGATGTGACAAGGAGATGGATCAGTTTGGAGAGTATCTTACTGATCAGATTTTCAGGATTAATCCTCGTTTTCCATTTGGCGATTTGGGTGATTTCGGTCCTTATGCCGAAGGTTATGGTGCTGTGCTCAGAGGACAGGCTGCAGTTGCCGGGAATGTTGTTGAGGCACATATGCAGGATACCGTACCTGTTGATGTCATTGATTCGGGTTCTTCTTCATCTTCTTCGAGTTCTATTGGTGGTTCTTCGTCTGAGCATCTGGACCGCGAGGACTCTGCAGTGGCATCAGGTTGATTTCCTGATATCTCTATCATTGTATATATTTCTTTGCTTTTCCTCCCCTTGTTGGGTTGAGTGGTTTCTCCTCGTGTTGGGTTGAGTTTATTTTGAAAGCCTCATACTTAGGAGTTTTATAGCTTTGCTACTTGACTTGGTTGTGTTGGTTCTCTCTAAGATGTCTGCCTTAGCTTATGGTGTGGATGGTAGGATGACTTGCTACTTCGTTATGATAACTGCTTGTGGTTGTTTCTGTGGTTCCTTCCTTGCAGGCTCTTTTCTTGTGCGTGCATTTACTTACTTGATGTCTTTTTAGCATTCTCGTGTATCATGATACCTGTAATGTCATCATGAAAAAACTTGCATGTTTCTCATATCATATATCCTTGTTGTGTAAAAAGAAAGGATTTTCAAGATACATTCTTGGGGACGTTGTAAAAAAAATTTCGCGAGACTGGCTCTCGGAGGGCGCAGAGTTGTTCGCGAGATTGGCTCTCGGAGGGCACAAAATGTGTTCGCGAGACAGGCTCTCGGAGGCGCATCATTTTTTCACGAGACAGGCTTTCAGAGGGCACATAATGTGTTCGCGAGACAGGCTCTCGGAGGGTGCATAACTTTTTCACGAGACAGGCTCTCGGAGGGCACATAACTTTTTCACGAGACAGGCTCTCGGATGGCACATATTATTTTCACGAGACAGGCTCTCAGAGAGCACATAATTTTTTCACGAGACAGGCTCTCGGAGGGCACATATTATTTTCACGAGACAGGCTCTCGGAGGGCACATAATTTTTTCACGAGACAGGCTCTCGGATGGAACATAATCTGTACACGAGACAGGCCCTTGGAGGGCACAAATTATTTTTACGAGACAGGCTCTCGGAGGGCACATAATTTTTTCACGAGACAGGCTCTCAGAGGGCACATAATGTTTTCGCGAGATAGACTCTCGGAGGGCGCATAATTTTTTCACGAGACAGGCTCTCGGAGGGCACAAATTATTTTCACGAGATTAGCTCTCGGAGGGCACATAAAGTTATCACGAGATTGGCTCTCGGAGGGCACAGAAAGTGACATGCACTTGGTTGTCGTATCTAAGTAAGGAGTCTGTGGCGATAGCGCTATCTCATACTTATAAAATATTTTGATGAACATCTACTTCATTGAAAATATTCATGCATTATACACAAGGTGGATGTTGTAGGTAGTCCAGGACATCCTTTAGGCAAAACAATAAGTAGTAAAAGAGTTGGAGAAACTTCATGAGTTTTCCGCCTCGAGAGTTGTTATGAAAGACTAGAAACACAGACATGCATTAAACGAAAGATAAAACCACTGATATGGTTGTTTCATTGATGACGTTCCTTTAGTGTGTGGTGGATGTCTCCGGTGCTATGTATTCTTTCAGTTTTTCCTTGTAGATCATCTCTTCAATCTCAACTTTCAACACCATGCAATCTTTTTTTTTTGTGCCCCCACATACCATGGTAGTGACACCATCCTCTTGTGTCTTTTCCAAGGAAGACCTTGCCTTCTTCCTTGCATTCTGGCATCTTCTTGCTCAGGTGTTTCTTAAAAAGCTCTTCAACTTGCACCTTAAGGGGTGTGAAGTTGAAATTTACACCCCCTCCTTGCATGTATGCTTCATCCTCATCTTTGAATGCTTCGCCATGCTGGCCCCTTTCTTTCTCGAATGCCTTGTCCAATTTTTCTTTAAGTTCGCGCATCGTGCTTGCCATCACCACCTCATAATGACCTTCGAAGGCTTCGAAGGAGGTTGGATGGATGTTTCAAAGGAAAGCTCTTACAGCCTCCCTTCCTGTTACCTCTATATCGGCCCGTATTCCATGAACCTTTCGAAGTAACTTGCAATGGACTCTCCTGGCATTTGTTTTGCATTCTCTGTTGGCTGTAAGGCCTTTTTTGGCCTTAATGGGCTTGCCTTAGCCCACGTGAGGTGAATGACAATTGAATCCGAAAATTTATTTTTGGTTACAATTAATTATGGACAGAATATATTTCAAGATTAATGTGATGCAATTAATGCATCCATTTTTGGACAGAATTGATGTCGAGAATATTCTGCTAAATCTCGAATTTAATGCAGAAGGAGCCTGTCTGCCCTATAAATACAGCATCAATCCTTCACATTTGAACACACCTCACAAATTCATTCTCTCATTTTCTCTCTGAGTTTTCCTACCTCTCCGAGTTCATCTGCCACTGCATTATCAGGTTATAGTATCTGTTTATTTTATTAATTCAGGTTCTACAATCTGTTCTTATATTGAATTTCTGCCGTCGTCGTCGGCATCTCTATTAAAATCCTGTTGTGTTCAGGTATTGAGTTCGGTTCGGTCAAGCATGTTTCGTGCATAACACGATTTGACGACACTGTTGAATCCTGGGAGGTGATCGCCCCGTGTTTAAACTCCTTTGCATAACCCGAGGGTGGAGTGGGGCGAAATTGCCTTAAGGAGACCGTGATCAGCACGGGCCTCAGTATTAAAATCACGTTTTCGTCTTTCTCGATTTTACGTGTAATTTTGGAGTTGTTAATATCTTGCATGATAATTCGGTATAGTTATATGTAAGAACTCGAAATTTGACTATTTATGTTTTAGTCCCTGAAGTTTCAAATATTGCAAATTGATCCCTCAACTTTTGTGTTTTGCAGTTTTGACCCTGATATTTGCCAACATTCTCCATGTGTCTGAAGCCTCTTTCAATTTCTTTTTCACTCTCCTTCCATTTTCGTTATCCGGCTGCCATGGTATGCTTGTTACCCTTACAACCTTATTACCTCATGTTCTCAATGCCAACCTTCCAAACATCCATTTTCTTAGGCGGAGTGTGACTCCTACCTTTTTCTTTTTGTAACCTGCCTTTTTTTCTCTCCGTCTTTGATAGTTCTTATTCCGTCTTCCCCCTGTCGTTACCATTGCCACTAAGTCTGATTGATGTGACCTACGTCTCATGGAATTGACGTAACACTGCCTTGCAGTGCGTTGATCACCCAAGACTTCTCCTACTCCGTTCTCAGTGATGTACTTCATTTTCTGATGTACTGTAGAGGGCACAATCTCGTATGGTTTTATTGTGGTTCTACCTAGGATCTCGTTGTAGGCTCCAAAGTTTTCCACTACCATAAAGTTCACATTTATCCTCAGTTGTGTCCACTCTGACCCAATGTCACTGGTAAGGTTATCATACCCAAAGGGTAGCTTCAAGCTTGTCGCTCCTGAGAATCCGACTAGAGGAAAATTCACCGGCTTGAGATCTGACTTAGATTTTCCTATTTGTTCTAGCACGCGCATATGTAGTACGTCTGCTGAGCTCCCTCCATCAACAAGTATTCTTTTCACATCAAAGTTTTCGATGTCCATTGTTATTACTAGAGCATCATCATGTGGGAAGACGATGTGACTCTTATCCTTCTCATAAAATTCAATCACCATTTCCTCTTCCTCTATCGGTCTCTTTCTCCATTTGCTGTCATATCGATCCTGGAGGCATATACCTCTCTTGCATTTGCAGTTGGTCCGCCTATCGCGACTCCACCATGTATCATGTTAATCGTTCCCCTTTTGTTAGAAGGAGGATTGTAATCAATCTTCTCCTTGCCTTTGTCCCTTTGTGCGGGCCTTGCGGGTGCGCTGCTGCCCCCGTGATCTACAAATTGCTTCAGCTCTCTTCTTTGTACCACATTGTTTATACTTAACTTTAAACTAAAGCATTCGTTGGTATCATGGCCGTGCGCTTTATGGTTGTCACACCATTTGTCTTTTTCATCTCCTACCATTGGGGCTCTCCATCTTGCTGGGGGTACCCATATTTTCAATTTCTCATTTCTCTCAATACGACTGCCGGTGTCGCATTCAATGGTACAAACTTGATGACATTAATATCATTTGCTTTCTGTTGCTCTCCTATCTGGTTCCTTGGGTGGGGCGGACGCCAGTCTTGCTGTCTGATTGGTAGGGGAGCCTGATGTGGTTTTCATCTATTTGGCTTTGTGTTCTCTTCCTTTGTGGCCTGGATCTTTGCCCTCTTGCTTATTCTATGTCTTTCCAGATCTATGTGGGTTTTCACCCTCGCTGCCAGCTCCTCCAGTGTGCTTGTGGGTTTCTTAGCCATTTTTTCTGCCAAGGTTGAGCCAAAGCGTCCAATGTTCCTTATGAAAGCCCTTATGATTTCGCCCTCTGTTATGTCCCCTTGTATATCAACTAGGTTCTGATTAAACCTTGTGTAATAGTTTGCCAGCGTCTCCTCATGCTCTTGTTTCACGTCGTCAAGCGAACCTGTTCCCTTGAGCAACTTCCTTTCTCCTAAGTACCTTTGTAGGAACTTTGCTTTCAGTTGTGCCCATGAATGTATGCTCTCATTTGGTAGGATGAAAAACCAGTGCGATGCTACCCCTGACAAAGTATTTGGGAACAATAGTGCCTTATAGCGATCATCTGTTGTCTTACCCAGGAGGGAAGCTTCGTGTTGTTGGATGTACTCCAAGGGATCACTCTTTCCATTATACTTTTCTATCCTTATCATGTGTAACGCGTCTGACACTTTATTGTTCTCCAACTCCCTTGTAAATGGGTGACTTGTGCTATCACTCATCCAGTGCAATCCATTCTTTTTAGATCCGTTCATCTTTTTCGCTATCATTGCCTCTATATCTTCTTGAGTTAGCATCACTAGTGACAAACTATAATTTCTTTGAGGTACGTCATAGCTCATCACCGGGCTTGCAGGGATTCCGTGTCCGTGATGATATGGAATGTATATGTGCTGCGGATATCCTTGTGTAGGTGGATGCTAAAACTCTTGTCTCCTTGTTGGCTGAGGCTGTGTGTTATCCCTCAACGGAATGTATGTCCATGCACCTTGCGGTGCTTGGTATTGCGCTGGAGGTACGGACTGTTGCCTCTCTCTTGGGGGTGGTACTTGCTCATTTCTTCCTTGATTTTCACGCTCCCCTGTTGGAGGGCGTGTGTGTTGCTCTTCCTCCGGAAACTGCTATGCTCGTTGGTATTGCTCTGCTTGCGGATGTCGCTCCGCTTGTGGATATTGATTCACTTGCGGGTGTTGCTCCGCTTGCGTATACTGCCTTTGTTGCCTGTTTTTCAAAGCCTCCCTATAAGCCAACAACTCCTCTAATGCATTCATGAACCCCGGAGTCACTGTTTGTGCTCCTTGTGAATACATAGGCCTTGTATTGGTGGTATGAGCCCGGTTGTTGTTTCCTGGCATGCCTTGTGTTGGCATTCCATATGGATACTCCTGAGGGTGTGTTCCATAATTGTACCCCTGTAGAGGTTCCGTGTATTGGTATCTTTGGGACGACACTCCTTGTTGCACACCCTGACCCTGTGGTCGTCGAGTCATAGAGGTCGAAGCAGTGGAAGACTCAGCCCCGGCTGGGCGTGACGGTCCTCCTTGGTTGTTTGCCTGAGGTGCTTGTGGGGTTTTCTGACGTGTAGGGGGGTACAAGCTGCTCCTGCGGGGTAGGTTGTCTTGCCGGGGGTACGGGCTGTCGTGATGGATTCACAGGTTGCCCTACTTGGTTGTTTGGCGCCTGTTGTCCCTCGGTGGAAGGTTGTCCCTAGATGGCAGACTGTTTGTCATTGATCTCGTGATAGCCAGACTTTTTGTTCAAAACCCACGGACGGCGCCAAGTGTTAAAACCTGTGTATTGGGCCGACGGGTCTTCGATCCGAATGACACCTCTCACGGGTAAAACGTCCTTCCTCGTAATCCGATAGCTCGTGAAGACGATCCGTTGGCTTCAAACGATCCGTCGTTCAATTCCCTGCAAACCTGCACAAGGGGCGATACCGAGCACTAAGAGGGGGGGGGGGGGGTGCTCGGTGAGCCCTCTCCGATGCCTAAGTAAGTTCGGTATTCTAGAGAGATGAAATCTAGAGAGAATGCAGAGCTAAAACGAGTAAAGTTCCAACATGATAGAAATGAATAGAACTTGAGCACTATATATAGATTTCGAGGGGATTAAGGTGGCTTAATGACACAGTTAATCCCTAAGCGCACTTAATTAACACATAATGAAGGAGTTAAACCCTTAATGGCACGGAGGTTGGTGAAAAAGTCTAAGTGTGAGTCGGGTAAAAAGATGTCGGGACTCCGCGGGAAGAGGTCCGTGTGACAAAGTTCGGGACGTCGCACACGCCCTTGGGGGGGGGGGGGGTACGACGTCCGGGAAGGGTCTCGGGACCTTCGGGGTCGGATAAAAAATCCGACCCCTAGGTCCTGGGATCGGTCCGGAGAGACCGGTCCTGGTGGACCGGTTTCTCCTAGGAGAGATCGGGCCTGCTGGTCCGATCCCACCTTGGTGTGATCGGTCCAGCCGGTCCGATCTCACCTAAGTGAGGTCGGGCCAGCGGACAGGTCCGGACGAGTATTTTTTGCTCGTCCGGGCCGTTCGCACTGTGGGTAATGTGTTTGGTTCAAAGTTTCGAATTATAATCGTAAGTGGAGTGGCCAAAATAAGACAATCCGAATTAAAGCGGGTTCAAATTGGACGCATATCCATCAATAATGATAATAACTAATCAATCAATTTTAAAAGTATATCCGTTGACTAGTAGCTGATCCAATATATAAATAAATACCGGAGTATTGTTGAGAGCAAGATACATTTATTTTAAAAACCTTTTTTTAATATTAGTAAATTTCTTCAAAAAAATTCGAAAAGAAGTGTTAGTATGTAGCTAAGAGTTGCAATTTAGGCGCTTTCGTTTTTTAATTTTTAGTTTCCATTTTTTTTAAATAATATTAATATGTTTTATATATATATATATATATATATATATATATATATAGTTTTTATTTTAGGGTCGTAATTTAATTATGTGTACTACCAATTAAAGTGCGGATAATTAAATTATAAAATTGACATAGCAAATATTGTTAAATTTCAAATTCCGCACATACTATATGTAAGAGTACTTACACATCTAGTCTAGACTGTGGAACGTATAATAATATCTAGAAACGGAAACTCAATGACATTCACATCAATAAAATCATAATTTAATTATACATTCTATCTTATTTTCATTTTATTTTAAGTAGTCAAAGTCTAAATTATGACCATAACACAATTTTTCCATTCTCTTTGGTATTGAACATGGTTAAATTTGTAGCAATTTTTACATATAGTAATTTTAATGAAAAATATTAGTATTGTTTTTTTTTTTAAAATTATATTATTAGAAACTAAAAAAGAAGGAAACTATATCATTACTTCGATGCGCAACTTACCAACTTTTCAATTTTTTTTTTCTAATTTATCATCAATTTTTTTAGAAAGTCATAAAAAATTGTCTTCAAAAGCAATGATTATTAATACGAAATTTACAAAAAAAAAAGGATCAATAATATAGCTGTAGATATATATATATGTAATATAATAATAATAATAAATATTAATAATTAATAAATTAATAAAAACACCAGATCATTGCCACAAGCTTGGCGTCCATTTTTTTTTTTGGGTAGAGAAGCCTTGCCGACCTCCATTCTTGTCCAACAATTAACCGAAACGTTTATGTACCCGTCGTCTTTCCATGGACTCGTATCACTCCAACTAATAATATTCCGACACGTAGCTCTTCCAACTTCGCTATGACACCCAGTTGGTTGATTTGATTTGATAAAGTAGGAGTCACCGCACCTGATTCTCCTCCCCCGTATCCTACCTTCCAGTCAGGACTGGAAAAGGGAGGTTGCCGAAGTAGAGACGTGGTCAGTATACAGCGACTCTTGGAATTGTCCAGTCATCGACCCCACCGAGAAGCCTCAAATACTACTGAAATGGCCGACGTTTGATTGTTGCATTTGAAATTCGTTAATTTTGGAATGGTTTACTTGGTTGACTGATGCTGCGGTGAGTGAGGAAGAAGAAGAAGTAGAAGATGTTGGAGGATCAAGTGGCCAATTTGCTTCAGAGGTATCTGGGCAATTATGTCAGAGGCCTCAATAAGGAAGCTCTCAAGATTAGTGTTTGGCGAGGTGCGTAATGCTCCAGTTCCCTGGCTCATTTTTTTTTTCACTGCAGTTGTCTTATTGCTGTGGCTACTTCAATGGAGATCGGAGTTGTAATAGTTTGTAGAATATATGGAGTTTGCACCAGTTCGCTTGGCAGCAGCTGCTTTTATACTACCTGATTCAGTATTAGACTGTGGGTTTTTAATATGCTTGCTAATTGCTATTATTTTCTCATCATTATCATGGATTCTCCTTAGTTTGCTAATACCATCAATTCTATCATTTCTGAGGCACTAAGATTGCTGAGTTAACCACTGTCTTCGTCTTCCTTCTTTATCAATTTAGTGAAGGACTTGTTGATATGGTGCTTCTGGACCTATTGATCCGTATCTATATACAGCTTCCTAGTGCACCATGTAAGGTTTTACTGGGTCTGACCTGTAAGGTCCCTTTAACTATAGAAGGTGTTTGCGGGTGGCTTTCGCAGGCATTGAGAATGATTTCTAGTTATAAACAGTTTGGGGTCGGGTAGTACAATTTAGAAAGGCAGTATGATCCTTCTGCATTGTTTGGATGAGGCGATGCAATGTGTCGGAGGCTTGACTTGTTAAGCTGAATATCGTACCTGTATTCTCTGACAGACTCTCGAGTGTTCAGCTAAACTTTGTGCCAGATCTTTGAGTTTCTGATTCTCCTCTGTATTCACTTTGGCACTGACAGGTGATGTGGAGTTAACTAATATGCAGTTAAAGCCAGAGGCATTGAATGCCTTAAAGTTGCCTGTGAAGGTTAAAGCAGGGTTTCTGGGATCTGTTAAACTCAAGGTCAGTATTGATCGTGTTTTTGTGGGTTTCTAGTGACAAGATATAAGACATCAGATACTAGTTCTATGTGATACCTAAGTGGATTTATGGCTTAATACCAAATAGTTGCCGGTGTGGTTATTGGTTTTTTTTTTGGTGGGGACATTACAGCTTCACTTCATTTTGAAATAATTGACAAAACAACTGACATATATTCGACTCCCAGGTGCCCTGGAGCAGGCTTGGGCAAGAACCTGTTTTGGTCTCCTTAGATCGCATCTTTTTACTTGCGGAACCTGCAACGCAAGTTGAAGGATGTACTGAGGATGCTGTTCAAGAAACTAAGAAAAACCGAGTGCGGGTAAGATGTGATGAGCCTCACATGAGAAAGAATATCTATATTTGTGCTTGTTTATTTTTCAGGATGAGGCTCTAACTTGCATTTTTGCGGCAGGAAATGGAAGCGAAGCTGTTGGAAAAATCAGAAGAGTTAAAATCTGAGATGGTAGGCGTTGGACTGTTTCTCATTCTGATTCTACGTTCTGGTTGGCGATGATGGGTTGTATTTTTTTTAATCTGCCTCTGACTTGATCTCTTATTTTTGAAGAATAAATCATGGCTGGGATCCTTGATAAACACAATTATTGGGAACCTCAAGCTTTCAGTTTCTAATATACATATCAGATATGAGGATCCTGAAAGGTAACTCAACCTTTAGTTTCTATTTTATACACATCTAGAGCTTTCTTTTCTTAAATTCTCATGATTTAGCTATTTCCTTTCTCAGCAATCCCGGACATACATTTGCAGCTGGTGTAACATTAGAGAAACTCTCAGCTGTGACCGTTGATGATAATGGATTGGAGACTTTTGCCACTGAGAGTGCTCTGGACCGCATCCAAAAGGTTTTTAATGAGATTGAATGTTATTCAGGAAATTTTACCTTTTTTGATTCCTCGTATCATGAAGTAAACAATGGGAGGTTTATGATTATAAGATATTACGAGCTGAAGATACTGGTTAAGGTTTGTTTTCTCAATGGATGAGTGGATTCAACTCCCTACGGCCTTGGACTATCAACTTTTACTGCTACTCTTTGCTTACGGTTTTTCAATCAGGGGATGTGAAAAAAATTCTTTAAATGTTTGGTATGTTTGGGTATATTCCCGAATCCCGATGCAAGGTAGTTATGTTCCCAGAGGTGGAGACTACCTTAACATTCTGTAGAATCCGTCATAAAATGCTTTTTCAATGTGTTACTGGGACCATGCACGTTGGAGTGGAAGTGGAACCCATCCTGTTTCTATGTATTCCTAACTTTCACAACCCAAATTAGATTGTGATCCTTGTTGTCTGATCTGTGTAGGAAACCCAGAGTTACTTTCTCTCCATTATGCATTTTCCCTGTGCTAACTACTAACTATTTTCATATTCTACTTTGTCTATGTTCCAGTCTGTGGAGCTTGAGCGTCTTGCAGTGTATCTGGATTCTGACATATCTGCATGGGATTTAGATATGCCTTGGGAAGATTTGCTTCCTTCTGAGTGGGTCCAGGTACTGTCAGTCTTTTATGGTTGGAAAAACACGAGACCATGCAGCTGTTCCCTGTTCATGACTGAAGAATTTCTTGTTTCTTTGTGAAGGTTTTTCGATTTGGCACGTACAAGGGAAAGCCTTCGGATAGAGATACAAAAAAGCACAGTTACATTTTGCAACCAGTGAGTGGAAACTCGAAGTACGTGAAATCACGGGTACATGAAAAAGTTGGTGATAATCAACCTCTGCAAAAGGCTGTGGTGAACCTAGACGATGTTACACTTTGCTTATCGAAGGTTTGTCTCCATGTACTTTTCTTTTAAAAAATGAATTTGTGTGTGTAGTATTTGGTTGCCATAGTCTTTAGAAGGGCTCAATATACATTTTTGCAGAATGGATATAGGGATATTACAATGTTAGCGGACAACTTCACTGCCTTTAACCAGCGTCTGAAGTATGCTCCTTACCGCCCAAAAGTGCCGTTAAAATCCAATGCAAAGTCATGGTGGAGATATGCTTTTCAGGTGGTATCTGATCAAATGAAGAAAGATAGGTATGTATATGTGACTCCTTCCTCTGTCTATTGTGATGTATTATTATCATGGCTGGCTATATACTAACTGCTAATATTTATTTCTCAATGGATAGCCTGTAGATAGTTACAGATTATATATATATAGTGTACAATTACGCTAAGTTCCTTCTTGTTATGAACTTGGAGCCTTGGAATGATATCAGACCTATTCTTTGGAACTATCGTCTTACTCTAGATTTGATTTATTTAAAGCACAAATGAAATATCCGAGTACTTCATTAATCATGCACTTTATGTTTTGTCAATTTATTATGTTGTGCTTTGGCCCAAAAAAAAATATTATGTTGTGGAAGCTGCATGAACAGTGTGTTTTTTGCAGTGGTAAATTATCATGGGAGCAAGTTCTTAGATATGCAAGATTACGAAAGAGATATATATCACTTTATGCATCATTGCTTAAAGCTGATCTAAGTCGATCAAGAGTTGATGACCACAAGGAGATCGAAGAAATGGATCGTGAGCTGGACATTGATTTAATTCTTCAGTGGAGGTACACTTTTATGTTTACAAATGCTAAGAGTTGTTTTTTTTTTTAATTGTTGAACATCCCTTACTTCCAGATGAGCATTTATTATATTCCCATAGCTTCATGTCACTCCCTTTTTAGTGATAAACTGATAATATATATATATATATCTACTTCTGCAAATGAGTTAGTATTTCCATCACACATTTGAGTACTCTTTACAATGTGATAAAGTTATTTGGACAGTGGGATGCTGTATTAGATCATTAGATGTTCAATTGTATAACTGTTGAGTTAAATGCATGGTATTTCTTGAAACAATTTGTTTTTGTGAGATTGTCGTTAAATGATTGAACGATAACAGGTGAAAGAGATACACTGTTCAATAACTATTATTCGAAAAATGGGAATTACTGAAATTGCATGACCATAAATATAATTTAATCAGTCGTGCATATCCGAAATCCTTGAAGACATTAAATCATTGTTAATTGATTGTATCATTCTTTTTGAAATATCTTTCATTTGAACCTAGGCACTTTGGAAAAAAAAAGGAACTTAGGACTTAATGGCCCTATTACCTGGGTGTTGTTGATTAAGTAACTCATAACAAAATACATGTCTAAGTTCTACTTTTTGGTTCTCATGAAGGATGCTCGCTCATAAATTTGTGAAGCGCTCCGCCGAATCAGATCTGACGAAGCAAAAGGAGAAGAGTTCATGGTGGTCATTTGGACGGTGAGAAGATTAAAAAGAGAACAAATATGGAGCACCTTCTATACTGTATGTTAATGTTTATTAGTTCACATGGTTCATTTCTCTGTTCGTTATCTTTCAGGAGCAAGCAGTCACAGAAAGATGAAACTGAACCATTTCATTTCTCCGATGAGGACTGGGAACAGCTAAACAGTATCATAGGATACAAAGAAGCCGACAGTGACGAAGTAGTCATAAAAAATGACAGGATAGATGCTCTTCACACGTTTTTGGAGATTCACATGAAACATAATGCTACGAAACTCATGGATGAAGCCCAAAAATGTCTTGCTGCATTATCTTGTGAAAGCCTTGATTGCTCCGTAAAACTTTATCCAGAGGCTAAAACATTTGATGTTAGATTGGGGTCGTATCAGTTATCATCACCTGGTGGTTTACTTGCTAAGGTTTCTTACTCTAACCTATCTTTTGTGAAGAATCCATTCATCCATCTATGTATTAATAAAAAGAAGCCTGCTTTCTGATTTTGTCAGCACTCTAATTTCACTTGCATCTTTACTGTAGAGTGCAACATCTTTTGACTCTTTGGTTGGGATCTTTTCTTATAAACCATTTGATGCAAAAGTTGACTGGAGTTTGGTTGCTAAAGCTTCTCCATGTTACATGACGGTCTGCCTCTGTATCCTCTCTGTGTTCGTTTTATGTTCTGTTTCTATTTCTTATTGTATTGAATCGAATTCTGAGCAGTATCTCAAGGACTCTATTGGTCAAATCGTCAAGTTTTTTGAGAGTAATGCTGGTGTTAGCCAGAAGCTAGCATTGGAAACTGCAGCAGCTGTGCAGGTTTAGCTCCTAATTGATGCATTCTCTTGAGTCTGTTATGGTACATTGCTTGATAGTTCAAGTTAGAAGTCACGCGTACTGATTGTTATGCTTGATTTTCTTCTTGACTCAACGGTAGAATCATAAGAATACTTCCAAATGAACTTTTAGGAATTTCGCTTATTCTGATATAATGCCACATTGCTAGATAGTTCTACTCTGTCCATGTCATTTGAACTTCCTACATCTGTATTACTATTATGTATAAGTAGTTTCTTCCTTTACAATGAGTTCGTCTTTTTTAGAGAATAAATGTACTTTCTTAATGCATTTTTATATTTTTATCAGTTGTTTGTTATCGAATGTAAATCATATACCTCTATTTCGGTGATTGTGTTAGATGACAATTGATGAGGTCAAGCGGACTGCCCAACAGCAAGTGAATAGAGCACTGAAGGATCAATCAAGGTCTGTACGGTAGTTGGTAGGCTAGAAAATTTGTCTGCTTTTTCTAGCAGCAGATGTAGTTTTGATTTGTTGATTGTCATTTTTAAGACCATCCTGTGGACATATAATAGCTCATGTGGGTAAGGCAGAATTCTTTCTCACGCCTCAACTCATTTAAACTCAGACTGACTCGTCTGAGTAATTAGGGCTACTCACGCCTCAAAGAAAATAGGACATCCACAGAAACCTTGTGAGATGCAAGACTTGTCCGAAAGTCTTCCGTCCTTATTCTGTCTATATATGCAATGTTATTTCTCAATCGTGGATATCCGTGTGGAAGCATAGGGTCTGATGTCGTGAGCTTTAAATGAATGTGTCTTTCGATTCTAGGTTCTTACTGGACTTGGATATCGCTGCTCCCAAGATCACAATTCCTACTGATTTTCAGCCAGACAACATTAATACAACGAGACTTTTGCTGGATTTAGGAAACTTGTTGATTCGTACACAGGTTTGCCATACTAATATAGCCATAGTTTTTGACATCACCGTGTTTTTCCAAAGGTTAATTTTAAGAATCTGAATTGTGCAGGATGGTGACAATGAGGGATCAGCAACGGAGATGCGTATGTACATGCCGTTTAATTTGGTTTTAAGTGATGTATCAGCATTTCTGATTGATGGAGACTACATTTGGAGCGAAACCCCTTCGGATCGCCCCACTAGTGGTACGCTATTGCCTGTAATTGACAAGTGTGGTGTAAGTTTACACCTTCAACAGGTAAGTCCTGCATACTTAAATTATCAGTTGATTCAAGATATATTCCATTTCAGAAGGCAATCAAGACATTGTTTAACCAAATACGTAGATTCGCTTGGAGAATCCATCTTATCCTTCGACACGAGTTGCCGTGCGTCTGCCATCGTTGGGTTTTCACCTATCTCCGGCTCGCTATCATCGATTGATGAAGGTTGTAAAGGTCTTTCAGGATGAAGATGCTGACAACTCTGATATAGTTCATCCCTGGAGTCATGCTGATTTAGAAGGATGGTTATCCCTTCTTGTGAGGAAGGTTTGTCTTTGTACACGGATCTCTGTTGATGCAAAGATTAAGTGAATTCTTAGTGATTACTTTTCTCCCATTGAAGGGCGTGGGAAACAGAGAAGCTGTTTGGCAGAGGAGGTACTTCTGTTTAGTTGGTCCTTTTCTATACATACTCGAGACTCCAGATTCACGCTCCTATCAGCAGTATATCAGGTGCTGATACTCCTTAATCTTGTTGGATTACTTTTTCTAGTTCTTTCACGTATATACTTTTAAGAGTCTCAAATAATCAAGTTAAGCCTTGACACAATGGAATAGAGGTTTCTGTAGCATACCATATGTTTGGTTTTATGCCTTTGAATTTAACCCTTTGATCTCCATGTTGCAGTTTACGGGGTAAGCAAGTATACCAAGTTTCCGCGGAATTTGTTGGTAATGTGGAGCATGTCATTGCTGTCTCTGGAGCTGCACGACCTAACTTGAAGGTTGGCTTTGCTTGATTCATTCAAGGTCCCTATAATTTCAGGTTGAGGTGTCGAACGGTTATCATCCTCATATGTTTTGATTTTGTTTAGGTTGTCGAAGATGTGAATTCTGTAATACTTAGATGTGATGATGACGAGTCAAGCGAGCTTTGGCAAAGGCGTCTTCAGGGGGCTATTTATCGTGCTTCGGTCCGTGTTCTGATTATGATACTTGCATGTATAGTTCTGCTTGTGAATGAAAGTTTGAGAAGGAATTACTGTTATTTGACCAAAACTGAGAAATTCCTACAGTTGTTCTTATGGGTTATGATTTAGACTCCTGGTGGTGATTTTTTTGGCCCTCCTGGTAGTGATTCATGCTGCAGTAATTTCATCTGGTAATTGTTCTAGGGGGTTCCTAGCCTGGAGCCATTGTGTTTTTCTTCTCTGTAGTCTGCTAAAATGATGTGCTGGTTTTTGGTTGATTGGGATAAATAGAGAACAGCTGCATTTTAATGACAAGATAACATTCCCTTGTTTTCATAAATGGACTCCTAACCTCTGAGGGTGGTAGCTGTTATGCTCTATGCAGTACTCCAACTTATAAATTTAAGAAGTAATCTTTCTGGCAGGGTTCTGCGCCTATTGCTACTCTTTCCGAAAGCTCATCCGATCCTGAGGATTCTGAAGTGGGTGATTACAACGATCAATCTGTTGTTGATGTACCTGTTATAGAAAAAATATTCATAACAGGTGTTCTTGATGAGCTGAAAGTTTGCTTCTACTATTGTCGTGAGGTAAGAGTTATACTTCTGATTTGACAAATTCCTTTGATTTATGCACCTGCTGAAATTTTTTAACTGAAGTTTTTCTATTCAGTGTGAACCTAACTTTATGGGAGTTCTACTTGCTAATGAAGGTCGTCTGCTTGAATTCCGAGCAATAGGCGGTCAGGTAAATATGCCTCTTCTATACCTCCCCCTGATCAGTATGTCATTATTTGAATCTGATCAGTATGTCATTATTTGAATGGTAACGCATCGATATACGGTATAGGAAAAGTGAGTCTACAGTGATGACTATGTGTCAAAACAAAATTATGACAACTTCGGGCTGGCCACCTGAGCATATGGCCCGAAAGTATATAGGAATAAATACAAAAAACTTGGCTCTTTAACCAGAGAACTAAGATTTTCATTGTCAGTGGTGCTTTGTCGCTGATGTTCCCTGTTTGCGACAAGTTCTTATCATAAGGATCCGACTTCTTATCTTAATGCAGGTTCAGCTTTCAATTAGAGAAAATGACATGTTTGTTGGTACTATTCTGAAATCGCTGGAGATTGAAGATTTAGTTGACCAAAATGGAGTTTCTCAGTCTCGTTATTTGGCAAGATCTTTTGTTCGAAGTGCTGATGCATGTTCTTCTCTTGACGCTGCTAAGAACCAAAGTCTAAGTAGTGAAGAAAGAACAGTCAGTGAAGGAGATGATAAGTTTTATGAGGCACCAGATGATTTGGTTGAAGCTGCCGATTCTCCTAATCAATCATCAGCAAACGCAGAGGATGGTCAAGGCTTGACATTTGCATCGCCTTTACAAAAATTGTCCTTGAAACCCCCAAGTTTTAGGCGTATTGACGGTCTTCTTCCTTGTGGAACCTCTTTGTCGAAGGGTGATGATATTGAATTAGAACAGACCAGTACACTTGATAGTTTTGTCAAAGCCCAAATTGTTGTTTATGACCAAGGCTCCTCTTTATATGATAATGTTGATACTCAGGTGAGTATTTACCTATTTAGTTACTGTGGGTTTTGTTTTCACTATCTACTAAGAATAATTGATAACTTTGGTCTTGCTGTTCCAGGTCTCTGTGACCCTTGCGACACTCTTATTCTTTTGCCGTAGACCAACTATTCTTGCTGTCATGGAGTTTGTCAATGCAATCAACATTAAGGATGATAGCTCTGATTCCTTCCTTGAGAGTTCTTCCACAGTCGAGATTAAGCATGAAAGTTCCACGGACATGGCTGATGAACATGTTTCAGTAACAGGTGATGACTTGGTGGTCAAGGGTTTGTTAGGAAGGGGAAAGTCCCGAACCATATTCAGTTTGACATTGAACATGGCCAGCGCACAGATTTTGTTGATGAAAGAAAATGAGGATAAGCTCGCTACATTGTCGCAAGATAATCTGCTAACTGATATTAAGGTTAGTTTTAGTCTGACCTTTGTGCGATATGATCAACTACTCATGCTTTAGAAATCTCTTTCTGAGTTAATTTATGTATTTCTGATCATTTCTACCTCTATTTTACTTGTAGGTTTTCCCATCCTCATTCTGTATAAAAGCTGCCTTGGGGAACTTAAGAATAAGTGATGACAGTCTTCCTAGCAATCACATGTATTTTTGGATATGCGACATGAGAAATCCAGGGGAAGGTTCATTTATTGAGGTACGTACTTGCAGTCTTCACTGTTTCTCCGAATTCACTACTAGAACATACCGAAAGTTTGATACGTACCTTGGTGTAAATTTTTGTATATTTGTATGGTTAAACAATGTAGCACACTTTTTGTTATGATTTTGTAGCCTTGATTTTGTATAAAATGTTGTCAGGCTCCATCAGTTGTACTAGAAAACTTTTGCAGTGGCCTCCCATTTGGATAATAACATTGCTTTCACAACGCAGTTGATGTTCAGTTCATTCAACGTCGAGGATGAAGATTATCAAGGATATGAATTTGGCCTTTTTGGGCAGCTCTCTGAAGTGCGTTTTGTGTATTTGAATCGCTTTATCCAAGAGGTATGTAGTTATTCTTGTAACGTGACACTCAACCTCTTGTTCACTGACAAAAAGTGAAACTTAAAGTAATGTTCCTGGACAACTCCTTGTTTCAATACACGAAATTAATGAAATAAGTTTAACAAGGAAAAAGGATTTAAGAGTGCCGTCTGAGTGGTAATTCCAAATTTAAGTTTCTCATAATTGTTGATTTGTTGCAGATTGTTAGCTATTTTATGGGTCTTGTACCCAACAATCCCAAAGATGTGGTCAAATTGAAGGATCAAGTGACAAATTCGGAGCAGTGGTTTTCGACTAGTGAATTTGAAGGTTCACCTGCTGTGAAGTTAGATCTGTCCCTTAGAAACCCAATAATTTTAATGCCTCATCAAACAGACAGCATTGAGTGAGTTTGTTGGGGCTTTATCAAATTTTGTTTATACCAAAAGCTGATGCTGTATCTCTGAATGTGTTTTGGTTGTCTTTGCAGTTACTTGAAGCTCGATGTTGTCCATATTACACTTCAGAACAAGTTCCAGTGGTCTTTTGGTAATAAAAGCGAGATAAATGCTGTCCACCTGGACATATTAACAATTCTGGTAAGAACATTTTCTGTGATACCGATGCGACAAATTGAGGAGATGTAAAACCTTTTTGTACGTATATCTGTGGTATAATGGATACCAGACGGTCCTTTTCTTTTTATTTTAAAAGCTACCACATTAATGCATCATCAACAACTAATAGATAATTTTATATCACGGAGGTAATTTTTTTTTTTCATTATTCTGTCCTCTACATTTTTTTTTTGCTGAAATATTTTATCCTCTATATGTAGCTATAAGTTTGTTCCTTCTGATGCATAGGTTGAGGATATCAACTTGAACGTTGGCACTGGTGCTGAATTAGGAGAAAGCATAATACATGATTTTAAGGGGGTTTCCATTGTTATTACACGGTCACTTCGAGATTTATTGCATCAAGTACCTAGTACTGAAGTTGCAATCAAGGTAATGCTAGCATGACTTGCATCTCTGATGCTTCAAGAAGAAAAAGTACGTTATAGCCTTTGAATTCCAGACTTACATTAGTCTTACCATGTCCCCGGTTATCTGGTTCTGCTTCAGATAGAGGAATTGAGAGCCACGCTGTCCAACAAGGAATACCAGATCATCACTGAATGTGCCCAGTCTAACATTTCTGAGACGCCAAATTTGGTGCCTCCAGTGAAGCATGACGCTGTGACTTCACCTAACGTGGTAGAGCTCCCCGTGCCCCAAGAATTGGAGATTGGGTCTATTTCTCAAAAGAGTGGATCTTGGATCACAATAAAAGTATTGGTTGCTATAAATCTAGTTGAATTGCGCCTTCGCTCTGGGTTAGGAAATGCACCTCTTGCTATATTGCAGGTAAAACTTGGACAATGGGATAGTTTCTGTCCGTGTTCCCAAACTTTAACTTCATTATATGCCATCAAACTATTTTTAATACATTGCATATTCCGTTTTGGCTTGATAACTTAGCTGATGGGCTTCATTGGTGTCCTTTTTTTGTGCAGGTAAGTGGTGTATGGCTTTTATACAAGTCGAACGATATTGGAGATGGCTACTTGTCTGCATCACTCAATGATTTGATAGTGATGGATGACCGTGAGGGGATAGAGCAGGAACTCAGATTGGCAATAGGAAAATCTGAGGAAGTTGGTATCAGTCCAGTAGAAGGGACTGAAAAGGGAATTTGGAGCACGGATCGTCCAAATGGGTCGGCAGAAAGCGACATTAAATTACACCCTACAATGCTTATTCTTGATGCGCAGTTCAGCAAGGCATTAACATCCATTTTTCTGTGTGTCCAAAAGCCACATTTACTTGTGGTACTTGATTTTCTGCTTGCAGTGGTGGAGTTTTTTGCTCCGGCGGTTGGTAATATGCTATCAAATGGAGATGATAAGCAGTCTTCCGACTTAATAGATGCAATCATCTTGGACCAATCAACATACCGACAACCTTCTCCTGAAATATCACTCTCGCCCGAGAGACCTCTTATTGTTGACGATGAAAGATTTGACCATTTTATTTATGATGGTCAAGGTGGAGTATTATACCTTAAAGATAGGCAAGGGTCCAATCTTTCTGCACCATGTTCAGAGACTATAATATATGTAGGAAATGGAAAGAAGCTTCAGTTCAAAAATGTTACAATAAAGGTAATATATTCTGTATTCTCTTATTCTATATGTTAGGAAGTTGATCTGAGCTATTTTTATTACATTTCTTATTTATTATTATTAACATTTAAATGTTCGCAGAACGGAGTGTATCTTGATTCTTGTGTTCTGCTTGGTACCGAAAGCAGCTATACTGCGGCAGATGACGATCGTGTCTATTTGGAAGAATATATTGAATCTCTTCATGGAGAGTCTTCTAGGCAAGTTGCTAATGATAATGTTTCTCAGAATATTCCACCTGAGAGGTCGAATGAGTTAATTATTGAAGTGCAGGTTGGTACCCTTCTGTTAGAACTCTTCGTCCAACTTCTACTTAGTACCTACAGAGGTTTGGAATTGATTTTTTGAATGATCTCTGAATGACCGTTTTTTTGTCTAATGTGACTTACATGCACTAAAAAAAGATATGATAAATGACCCTGTTTCCTAGCTTGGGGGATAGATTTGTATCTCATATGATATCTATATCTTTTTTGTTGCACCATTTTTTTTTTTATCTTGCACAATTATTTTTTCAGGCACTTGGTCCAGAGCTGACGTTTTACAATTCCTCAAAAGATGTGGGCCTGTCCCAGTCACTTGTGCTTTCCAACAAACTTTTGCACGCCCAGTTGGATGTATTCTGCAGGTCGGTGAATAGTTGACATTTCAATCACAACTTTACATCTTTGGTTTTCGAAACGCCATTTTTAGTGTTTCTGTGGGCTTATTTCTATGCATTATCTCTGTTATGAACTGTTTGCGAGATGGTGTAGCAGAGGTATATAAATGCGAGTTTCTGCTGAAGAGATAATATCAATGTTACTATGTGGACTACTCTAATCCATATAAATTCCATCTTTGTATATTCAGTAGTAAATTCCATCAACCAACAACTTTCAGCTCCCAGAAAGAACTTTTATATAGTGCACTCATCTTTCCTAGCCGTGTTTCACATATTATTACTGTGTTACAGGCATATTCTTGTGCATTCTATTCTGTGAGTGGCGGTAGATTTAGGCTTATTCTCCCACTCTTATTTTGGCACATGAAATTGTGATTTTGCTGATGCAGGATTGTTTTGAAGGGTGATGCCATCGAAATGGACGCTAAAGCATTGGGTTTAACTTTGGAGAGTAATGGAATAAGGATTTTGGAGCCTTTTGACAGTGCTATCAAATATTCAAATGCTTCAGGGAAGACCAATATACATGTGTCAGTTACCGATATTTTCATGAACTTCTCATTCAGCATCTTGAAGTTGTTCTTAGCAGTCGAAGAGGACATTCTAGCTTTTCTAAGTACATCTTCCAAGAGAATGACAGTTCTCTGCTCTCAGTTTGACAAAGTGGGAACAATCAAAGGTACGTATGTTTGAACTTTGATGGGAGGCTGATAAGTTCTTATAGAATTGCAAATACCTTTAGCATAACATTTTTATATTGAGGAGTCCATGTTACAGGATCTACCTACCTTTGACTTCCTTCCCAACCTTGCAGGACTTGAAAATGACCATGTTTATGTGTTCTGGAGACCTTGTGCACCTCCTGGTTTTGCCATTCTTGGTGATTACCTGACACCAACGTTAGTGACAATCTCTTAGCTACTATTGTGACCTTTTATATTTTATTAATTGATATGTACTCACACTCCCGAGGTGACAGGGAAAAACCACCAACCAAGGGAGTTCTCGCTATTAATACCAGTTTTGCAAGAGTCAAGAAACCTATTTCTTTCAAACTGATATGGCCGGCAGTAGCAAGTGGAGCAGGTTCCATGCAAGGCATAAATAATCACGAGAGTTCAGCAGAGGAGGCGGGTGTAAGTTGTTCAATTTGGTTTCCCGTGGCACCTGAAGGTTATGTTCCAATGGGCTGTGTGGTATCACAAGGAATAGAGCCACCCCCGCTTTCTTCTGCCTCCTGTATTTTGGCTTCTTTAGTCACTCCTTGTTCCTTGAAGGACTGCATAACTATCAAACTTAACAATCCGTAAGTGAATATCCGCGTACCTGATCATCTTTTGCAACTTCTGTACATAATAAAAACATTTTCCAGTTGTCAGATTGCATCTAAATCAACTTTTAAGTGGTCATTCAAGATAACAGTTCTCCATTATTAGCCCTCTATCTGATTCAATTTCTACAGTTCAGTCAATATTTGATCCAAACTGGGGAGGACAGATATGTTGGATCACTCGATCTACTGCATTTCATGCAAAGTTAAACGAGTTCCACTTACACTGTGTATCTATTTTATTGATATATTGCAGAGATACACCTAGTTTGGCTTTCTGGCGCTTGGAAAATTCTGTTGGTACCTTTCTTCCAGCAGATCCTGCTCTTAATTTGACGGGAATAGCATACGATCTGCGCCATATGATGTTTGGTCTTCTGGATTCTCCCAAAGGATATTTCAATCCGAATACCCTTTCTGCTCATTCCCCTCACATGAACTCCCTCGAGTCAAAAAGTTCGGTTTCAGTAAACACTGGCCACCGAGTTGAAGCAGTTGCAAATTTCCAATTGGTATGGTCGAATAATGAGTCGGGCTCAAGGAAAAAACTTTCTATCTGGCGTCCTGTTGTTCCTCAAGGAAGAGTATATTTTGGGGACATTGGAGTTCAAGGGTATGTTGCTCTTCTAGTACGTTCTGTTTGCATATTTGCCTATATCATTTAGAGTTCAATCTTGTAAGGTTTCGCTACTTTATACACACCAAAGGAGCTCAAATTTGGACTTATCTGCTATAGTAGATCTTAACAGTGTGCTTACATTTTGTAGGTATGAACAACCAAATACTTGCATTGTTCTCCATGATACTGATAATGAAGAGGTGTTCAGAGCCCCTGAAGACTTCCAGCTTGTGGGGCATATTAAGAGGCAGAGGGGAATGGAAAGCATCTCTTTTTGGATGCCTCAACCTCCTCCCGGATTTGTCTCACTGGGTTGTATTGCCTGCAATAGCACGCCAAAGCAACAAGACTTCACTGCATTAAGGTGCATCCGCAGTGATAGGGTTACTGGGGATCAGTTCCTGGAAGAAAGTTTATGGGATTCATCTGATGCCAAGACCACAGAATCATTCAGCATCTGGGCGGTTGGTAATGATTTGGGGGTATTTATTGTACGTAATGGTATGAAGAAACCTCCAGGAAGGTTTGCTTTAAAGTTGGCAGATACCTATTCTCCTAGTGGTTCAGATGACACAGTTATTGATGCTGAAATCCGGACCTTCTCCGCAGCTCTTTTTGATGACTATGTTGGTCTGGTGAGTAGTAATCAACCTGAGAGTTACCTAAGAGCTTGTGGTCTCTGTGCTTCTTGAGAATCCATACATCCCTTGTTAGAAAGTTCCAATCTGGGATCTGTGTTTTCTTGGTCGAATTTATGCATACTCCTAATTAGATTATGGGTGTCTGGCATTGGTCATTCATGTCCTCGTGTTGTACATGCTCTGCCCTAATCCCTCCCGACCCTACCTTAAGAGAGTGGCTTTGCATACTTTTCTTGTGTGTCTATTGCCACTGACAGTTGGCAAGCCCGAAACTTTCTTCTCTAATTAGACAGTATTGCAGATTAATCTTTGTTACTAATGTTGCTACTCCTGGTTCTCTTGCAGATGGTTCCACTGTTTAACATTTCTTTAGATGGAGTTGGATTTAGTCTTAATGGAAGGACAGACTACATGAATTCCACTGTTAGCTTCTCTTTGGCGGCTAGATCCTATAATGATAAGTACGATGCTTGGGAGCCACTTATTGAGCCTGTTGATGGGTTGTTAAGGTAAGACTTGGTAAATTCTGGTAAGCACTATGTACTGATTTAAATTGTTCAGTTGATGAAATAAGGCTAATTCAATCGGAAGTAATTTCTCTGCTGCAATTTACCATGGTATTCTCAAATTATAGCATCATCCAATCTGCTTACCTGTGGTAATGTTGGTAGGTTAATTAATTGTATTTGATTTCATGGTAGGTACTAGTTTGACTCGAGCTTTATTTTCCATTGAATCCTGTTTTTTTTGAAGTGGTTTTCTTACTTTTTGAGTAACACTTCTCACGGGAATCATGAGCCACTGTCTATAGTGATCATATACAGATGATTGATGGTCATCAGAATCTTGCTACTATTGGAAATTTCACAGGTACCAATACGATCTGAATGCTCCCGGTGCAGCTTCTCAATTACGTCTTACCTCAACAAAGGATTTCAATCTGAACGTTTCAGTCTCTAGTGCTAATATGATCATACAAGCATATGCTAGCTGGAGTAATCTCAATCTAGTCCAATCCAATAAGAAACGGGTACTTATTTTTTGAGTTTGATCCTCAATGTCCCTTTTTTCTTCCTGGAATCAAGACTCAAGTGTATGCTGATAGAGTGTAAGATAGATGTCATAAGATATGGTTGCAGAGTGTACCTGTGCTAACTGTAACTGGCCATTGTAGGAATCTATATCTTCAGCTTCTGATGGTGGGTCCGCAATTGGCATTCATCACAAGAGGGATTATTTTATCGTACCAAGAAACAAACTTGGAAAGGATGTTTTCATTCGGGCCACTGAAGTTAGGGGACTTTCAAATATTATTAGGATGCCGTCTGGTGATGCAAAGGCAGTGAAAGTTCCTGTTCTGAAGAACATGCTGGATGCACACATGAAAGGGAAAGTTGGCATGAAAGGTAGAGGGATGTTGACAGTGCTTATCTTGGATGCTCAGGTACGTCGCTGTTCTTAGTTTACTCAAAGATTGTAGGACCTTAAAAGCAATGATTTCTCCTTTATATTATATTAATGTTTAAATTCATAACCATCATTCGCAGCCGGGCAATTACTGAAATGTGACGTTATAGTTTCATGTATACAGCCTTAGTTTCCCAGACGTTTCTTATGAATCAATCACGCTGCTAAAAATTATCCTCAAATATCTGATTCTCTAGTTTTTATTCATTTATTTATTGTTGCATATTTCTATCATGATGAAATTGAGGGTACTTATTCTTGGACATGACATGCTAGCATGTAAGTGAATCTCTCTTGTGGATTTTATGGTTTCCCACTTTTCGTATAGGTTTCATGCACTCCTAATGATATAATCATAACTTCTAACATTCAAGAAAAAGGGATGATACTTATTCATCTTGGCCGTATTGAGTTCAGCGAATTGATTTTTTTTCGTGTTATAGATCCCTAGTGTGGACACTTCAAGTTCTCGGCAATATACAGTAGCCATACGACTTGTGCAAGACCAAGGCGCTCCTGGTGAATCTCTACTTAACCAACAAAGGGCCCGGACTCATGGAAGTAGTTCAAATCACTCTGCATCGTCTGAGCATGAATTGGTCAATTGGAGTGAAATATTCTTCTTCAAAGTTGATTATCCTGTAAGTAGAGATGGTAGACCAAGTATTTGCCTTAAACTACAAGGGAAGAGTGCTAACATTATAATAAGAATTAAGAATGCGTAGAATGATTCTGAGAAATGATTTTTTTTTTTTGTTTCGTGCATTCTGATTTTGAGTCCTTTCTTTATCTCGCTAGTTTTATACTCTTCTTTCTAAGATGATAAAATGACGTTGTCTGAAACATCAAGATGAACACCATAAATAGAGAGGTCATGCCTCATGCGTCATTCTTCTTAGCTGTTTCAACAAGATCGTTACTTTTATCTATCTGATTTGGGGGTCTTATTCTCTTGTGACAGGAAAAGTACCAGTTTGAAGTAATTCTAACAGATGTCGGTAAAGGTAATTCTTTCTCATTTTTGCAACATGACAAAGCCTTACTTGACAGCATATGAGTATTGTCCAAAGAATGCATTTGTATCAAATATTGGTGAAAAATATACCACATGCTCCCGAAAGTGTGTAATATTTGTTGTTTGGTTATTTGTTGTCTTAGGTGTTGATGTTGGTTACTTTTCGGCTCCTCTGAATCAGATGGCTGGTGACATGGACAGTTTTAATCACTCAAGTTATTTCAACAAACTGACTTCGGTGGATTTGTTTCCTGTGAAAATGGTATTACTGCATCCTTTCATTATTTATGTTTCTCACCAAACTGTGGTTTAGAACATTTGTCAATATTTGACTATATAGATAGCAACTGAAGCAATAGAAAAGAATGATTCTCACTGTAGACTGTCAACTCAGGATGTGAAGGAACGAGCGGAAAGTGAGAAATCATGTGGGAGAATAAGATGCTCCTTAGTCTTGCCGTCCAACTCTGAGATTGAGGACAAAGATTTGTCTTTCTTGAGCGACAATAAGTCTGGATTTATCCAAATCAGTCCTACAAAGGCAGGTCCATGGACAACAGTGAGGCTAAACTATGCAGCTCCTGCTGCTTGTTGGCGACTAGGAAATGATGTTATTGCTAGTGAAGTTAGTGTTAAGGATGATCACAGATATGTGGATATACGATCTCTTGTCTCAGTGCGTAATACTACAGATTTTCCCCTCCATGTATGCCTCAAGTTGAAAGATGCAGTTGATGATATGCATTCGAATGATGTTAAAATGAATGAAGAACTGCAAATGAGCAGTAATAACAACATCGAAAAAGATGAGTATTTTGAGATACAGAAGTACAATCCAAGCACTGGCTGGGCCAGCCTTCACAAGGTCAGTTACAATTACTGTCATTTTCTTTTTCCTGAAAGCTTACTTCACTGCTGCTTATAGTTCAGTTTGGATGTGAGTGAAATCATTATCTACAATGTTTGGGCATGGTTAGATACTTCATGTAGAATTTCCAATTTTTTTATGCAGATTTCAATCACAGAAGCGTATTTTATCTTGTTTTGAGGCGGATACATATTAAAATGCCCATTGCCCAAAAAGAACACAATGATTATCCTTTTCCAATTAGTCACAGCTTAGTCAATTACAGACAAGTTAGCTGTGGTTCTGCTCTGTCACTGGAAATCTATCCTCTCTCTCTTTCTCTTTCTGTCTTTCAATTTTGGGCCTCTCTTTCCCGTCTGCTAGCCTTACAACAATTGATGAAGATGCACTTTAACCCTTACAAGGGGTTCCCTGTATAGTAGTCACAGTCCCGCAACAAAATGTTAGAATAGATGTGCAATTTTTAATGGTTTTTATAGTCTTAACTTCTTTATATCATCAGTCAGCTTGACTTTTGTAAGTTCGCAGGGAAATCCAGAGCCTGAGTTACCATCAGGTTGGGAATGGATTGACGACTGGCAGTTGGATAGGACAACAGTTGATAGTGCTGATTGTTGGGCTTATGCCCCAGATATTGAGAGCTTGAAGTGGCCAAAGTCATTTGATTCTCTGAAGCATGAGAATTACGCAAGACAGAGAAGATGGACACGTAACAGAAGTCCACAATCAGGTGATCTTGCGCAGGAGATCTCTGTGGGACTACTGAATCCTGGAGACAGCATTCCCCTTCCATTGCCAGGATTATCTCAATCAGGACAATATATACTGCATTTGAAGCCTTCTAACTCTGATTCAATCGAATATTCGTGGAGTTCAGTGGTGGAAAAGGTGCTCTCTTCTGGTAAATCTCAAGGAGTTGCTGAAATTTGTGTTTCGGAACTAACAGAGACTGATGAGCTGTTGAGCTGCACCCAGCTTAATGCATCTTCATCGAGTGCTATGCTCAAAGTGTGGTTCTCTGCAAGCATAAGGGCAACAGAGATTGCAAAAGACATCCATTCTGATCCGATTCAGGATTGGACAATTTTGATCAAATCTCCATTATCACTCACTAGTTTTCTTCCCCTTAGTGCCGAGTATTCTGTTTTTGAAAAGCCAGCCGTAGGTGACTTACTTCCGTGTTCAAGGGGCTTACTCAACCCTGGAAAGGCTGTCAATGTTTATAATGCTGACATACGAAAGCCGCTGCTCTTCTCTCTGATGCCACGAAGAGGGTGGCTTCCTTTGAATGTATTATTCCTGGCTCTTTCACTTTCCATGTGTCTCTTTCTTGCCATTTTCTTGGGGTAATTTAGCCATTTTATTGTTTCTTTGACAGGAGTCTGTTCTTATTTCTCATCCTAGTGAGGTTCCATCAAAAACGATGAGCTTAAAGAGTGCAATAACTGGAAGGTTGTTGCTTTACTTCTTGACATTCACTTCCGATAGTATGTTATAGCGTCATCTCAGATAACCTGACCTGGTTTTCTATTATTTCCTGTAGGATTGTCCAGATTATTCTTGAGCAAACTATTAAAGAAGGGCAGCCGATGCTCGCAAAGACAATTCGAATATATGCTCCGTATTGGTTTTCAATCGCTCGATGTCCTTCACTGACATACCGGTTTATAAATACAGGAGGCAAGAAAAGTAAAAGAAGAATTGCTCTTCCCTTTCATTCTTCAAAAGATAGTGAAGTAATTCTTGAGGACATAACAAAGGAGGAAATTTATGATGGCTATACTATTGCTTCTGCATTGAATTTCAATATGTTGGGTCTCTCGGTGTCGTTTACTGGCGACGAGGAGGAGTTTGGACCAGTTAATGACCTATCTTGTCTCGGGGACATGGTACATATCAAAATAATTTAGTTGACTGATTCTTTGTGTGGAAATGCTTGTTATGAACTAATGTCTTAAATTTTATTCTTTATTCAGGATGGATCCACTGCTATTAGTGCATATAATGCTGGTGGGCAATGCATGAAGATGTTCATCTCGACAAAACCATGCCCTTATCAGTCAGTTCCTTCTAAGGTACATAAAAGGTTCTGGCATTGCATTTGAACTGGATTGTAGAGTTTTAAATAGCTAGTCTTAAGTTATGTGTTTGTTAAATAGTTACAAGCCATTGTTTCGCCAATTTAGTTGGATTTCTGTTCACCTTTGAAACTTTTCTAAGGCAATTCAAGTTCTAATAAAAAAAATTTAACAGTGGTTCATCTTTTTTCCCTATTCTAAATACACGTTCCTTAGATATACATATTAAAATGCTATAAGCTAAGATTCATAGTCTGCCTTCTCAAGAAGGCAGAGTAGAGAAGATTGTTGTTTCTAATGAGGTGGTCAAATTGTCATTATCTCTAGGTGATTTCGGTCCGACCATTCATGACGTTCACCAATAGAATGGGTCAGGACATGCATGTTAAGTTGAGCTCTGAAGATGAAGCGAAAGTCCTTCATGCGTCTGATTCGAGGGTCTGCTTTCTCTATCGTGAAACAAGTGTCCCTGATAAAGTCCAGGTGGGTGGACTCTTCCTATTCCACTTCTGAAGTGTCAGCTTCTTCCATTATGCCTGAATAGCACTTGTTTAAACTGATCTCCAGTTTGTCCAGGATAAAAAAGGTTGAATGTTGTGGTTTATGATATGTAGCACTTATCGATGATCATCTAGTTGGTAACTGCTGAAAGATGTGACCATGAGAGGAGAATGGTTTTAGTCGCAGCTACTACGAGTCTTATTATGTACTTGCACTGTGAAAAAATCAGAGTTGACAGTCTAAAAATTTACTCTTTATTTTTTCTTCTGGGTGGAGCACTTCAATTTGTGAGTTGATTCATCAAGATATTCCTCTCTTTCCAGATCAAACTAGGAGACACTGACTGGTCATTCCCTATTGAAATAACAAAAGAAGACACAATTGCATTGGTCTTGAGAAGACAAGACGGGGGTAGCCGAAAGTTTGTTCGGACTGAAATACGAGGCTATGAAGAAGGGTCACGGTTTGTCGTTGTATTCCGGCTTGGGTCACCATTTGGTCCTATGAGGTAATTTTGTGAAGTAACTGTAGAGTCCAACAATCAGGAACAAGATCCATTTACCTAATTCATGTAGACATAGCTCGGTTGTAGAATGCAACAAAAAAAAATCATGCTTTAATTTGTGGTAGTTAATACTGTGTAGTAGAACTTAGTGTTTCTCTGAATTCTGTTCTTCTTAAATTTCCTTTGGTCAGGTTGGAAAATAGGACATTCAAAAGAATCTGGGTTCGCCAGTCTGGCTTCGGTGAGGATTATTGGATTCAGTTGGAGAAGTTCTCAACTACAAAATTCTCTTGGGAAGATCCATACGGTCAGAGACTCTTAGATGTTACAATTGATAGAGATAGTGCTGGAACCTGGAAGGCAGATCTGGATCAGGCAGAGTCGTTTTCTGTAGAATTGCAAATGACACTCCAGGTGGCAGAAGCCGGTGACATCAAAGTTTTCAGATTCACAGATAATCCAACATTAGTAAATTCAAAAGAGAGCACAAGCGGAGTGACTTCAGGGAATTCAAGTGTGCAAGGAAAGCCGCAGAACAACGCGACGCCTTTGGAGTTTATTTTAGAATTGGGTGTTGTGGGGCTTTCTATTGTTGATCACAAACCTAAGGAGTTGTGTTACTTACACTTGGAGAAAGTTTTTCTTTCTTATTCAACTGGCTATGATAACGGAACGACAACAAGGTAGCAGATTCTTCCTCGTTACTAAATAGTTAGAGATGCACTGCTCACTTGTGTTTGTGCTACTTTTTTTGGACTAAGTTTTTGCTTGTGCTACTAAAGTAGGGCTTCATGATATTTCCTTTTTCCTCTTCCAGGTTCAAGCTAATACTGGGGCATCTGCAGCTCAATAACCAACTCCCTCTGACTCTCATGCCTGTGCTTTTAGCTCCTGATCAGGGCACTGATCTACAGAATCCAGTTTTCAATATGACAGTTACAATATGCAATGAGAATCCTGCTGGAATTTTGGTCTATCCATACATATATATGCGGGTAATCTTAGAAAAAACGCTTCATTGCATTTGCTGTCAGTAACATGAAATGTTAGTTTGGATCATGAGTTGAAGTATTATATCCTGATACAGTATTACTGAAATGGCAGGCAACAGATAATGTATGGAGAATTGATATCCATGAACCAATTATTTGGGCCTTTGTAGATTTCTACAATCATATTCAGCTAGATCGCTTGCCTCAAACATCAACTGTTACACAAGTTGATCCAGAAATTCGTGTCAAGTAAGATTATTCTTTTCCAACATATGTGTGTGTGTGTGTGTGTGTGATATATACATATACAATTCTATCTTCTCGGTTCAATCCTTAGGGTGCACACTCATCAAAACTTTCATTCATCTTTAAAATGTATTTAGTTATTTACTTATTATTGTATATAACTTTTACTCCTTTCCAGCCTGATAGATATCTCAGAAGTTCGGTTGAAGGTGTCGCTGGAGACAGAACCAGCGCAAAGGCCTCACGGGGTTCTTGGTGTGTGGAGCCCTGTATTATCTGCTGTCGGGAATGCTTTTAAAATTCAGGTGAAACTTCCGGAAGCGCTGATTAAGAGTTGAACCTGAACTGCATTAAGATATTTGTGTGGTTACACTTTTTCTGCTCCCATTCACTAGTAGCTTCCACTTATTTCAGGTGCACCTGAGAAGAGTGATGCGCAAGGATAGATTCATGCGCAAAAGCTCTATTCTCCCTGCTGTTGGACATCGTATTTGGAGAGACTTGATTCATAATCCTCTCCATCTGTTATTTTCAGTAGATGTTCTTGGAATGGCAAGTTCAACATTGTCTTCTCTTAGTAAAGGTTTTGCTGAACTCTCAACCGATGGACAGTTTATGCAATTACGGTCAAAGCAGGTGAGGTCTCAAACCTCAGATGGCTCACAAATGGACGTCAATGTTTTACTAAAACATCTACTTTGCATGGTTATTAGGTACGCTCAAGGAGGATTACTGGTATGGGAGATGCAATTGTTCAAGGAACAGAAGCTTTTGCACAAGGGGTTGCTTTTGGGGTGTCAGGAGTGGTGAGAAAACCTGTGGAGAGTGCGAGGCAGAATGGTGTTCTTGGACTTGCCAATGGAGTTGGGCGTGCCTTTCTTGGTTTTATTGTTCAGCCTGTGAGTGGGGCACTGGACTTCTTCTCGATGACTGTTGATGGAATAGGTGCCAGCTGTTCCAAATGCTTAGATGTTTTCAACCGTAAAACCACGTTTTCCAGAAGCAGATACCCTCGAGCAATCCGTGTTGATTGTATCCTGAGAGATTATAATGAGAGAGAAGCTCTCGGACAGGTATCTTTGCATCTCACAGTTTAATATTTTAATCTGACAAAAATGAGGTCTCTGATTAGTGTATGATAGTACAAATTTTTCACGTGTGACTTGGTTTGTGTGAGATGCCATTTTCGATTTTAGCAGTAGAAATTAACCCAGATATGTGCTGCTTCAATTAATAAGGGATTGTCCTCAGTGTCTCCTAGTACGGAATGTGCCATTGGTCATCCTAGTGAAATATATAGTTAAAAATGTTTTTTTTATGCAAGAATTTTAGCAATCTTGAAAGCATTCAAATAATGTTCATACTGTCTTTTGTGACTCAGATGGTACTTTACCTCGCTGAAGCAAGTCGACACTTTGGCTGCACTGAAATTTTCAAGGAGCCATCGAAATTCGCTGTTTCCGATTATTACGAGGACCACTTCATGGTGCCTTACCGAAGAGTTGTGTTGGTTACTAATAAGAGAGTCATGCTTCTTCAGGTTCAGACTGCTAACTGAGATATTCCGCCACTATAGTTGCCCAAATCTTTTTGTTCTTTTTGCTGATTTATCTCTTGTTTTTTTCACAGTGCCAGGATCTTGACAAGTTGGATAAGAAACCTTGCAAAATCATGTGGGATGTGCCATGGCAGGAATTAATGTCATTGGAGTTAGCAAAGGCTGGCTCAAGCCAACCGTCTCACTTGATCCTTCATTTGAAAAACTTTAAGAGATCAGAGAGCTTTGTCAGGGTAATTAAATGCAGTGTTGAAGAGTCATTGGAGGAAAGACTCCCTCAGGCTGTTAGAATGTGTGTGGTTGTGCGCAAAATGTGGAAAGCACATCAGGTCGACACAAAATGCCTTATACTAAAGGTTAGCATATCTCTTGGTTAGATTAGACTGCTGTTCTAAATAATGTGTTAAATTTGATCTGGGAGTAACACGTTGATTAATTCAAGAAATGTGGTGATCTAGTTTTCTCTACTTCTTTTCAGTTTGAACATAAATGATTGGGAGTTTGTGTTATGGATACACATTCTGTAATATATTATAGATAGTATATTAATAGAATATATGATATTTATTATTATTAATAAGATTATATATTTATTTCCTAGATTAATCAGCTAAGATATATATCTCTATAATGTCTGAATATTTTATCTTCATAGATTGTACTGCTCTAGTCCTATTTAAGGGACATAGTTATGAATAAAACATAAGCAGAAAATTAATCAGAAACTAGGTTTTGAGATCGGATTCTCCCTAACTAGGTCTAGGCTCGTACTTCTGTCGAAGAGCTTAACTGTCCACCTTATCCTATCCATCACCACTTGATTCAATCCGGGCACATAACAGTTTGCTTTCCATGCTAGGTTCCATCAAGCCAAAGGCAGGTATATTTTGCATGGAGTGAAGCAGATGCCAGGGATTCACAGACGACTAAAAAATCTATCATCAGATCAAGAAAGTTCTCCTCTTCTAGTTCGGCATCAGATGCAAAGCGATTTGTTAAACACACCATCACTTTTGAGAAGATTTGGAGCAGTGAACGAGAAGCAAAGGGGCGATGCACACTTTGCAAAAAGAAGGTAAGTTTCTGCTCATTACCTCATTTATGTTACTGTTTGCGTTTGCCTACTTGTTGAGTATTTCAAGATTTTCTGTTATAATATTATATAGGCTTTGGAAGAAAATGAAATGTGTAGCATTTGGAGGCCTGTCTGTGCAGAAGGGTAATCGTCAATCCTAATTTCTTATGTTATAATCTATATACCCTCTATGCGCTTCATGATTCTGTACAAATTCATTTTTTCCATCTCAACCATCTAGCAATTTTTATTTTTATTTTTGTAGGTATGGATCAATCGGGGATATTGCCCGTATTGGCAACCATCCTCCAAACTGTGCCGCCACCTACTCCAATATTGACAAGATGTTTGCTGTTCCGATCGGCTATGACCTGGTAAGGACAAAAATCACCGTTACTGCATATAGTTTAAGTGATAGACTGCATATTGTTACGGCTATGACCTGGTAAGGAAAAAATCTTAGAGTTGACAGATTCATTAACTAAGATGTTCAACCCAATATAGTTTAAGTGATATAGGTTAGATCGATTGTATGAATCCTTAGTTAAATAATTAAATTATTGTCTAATGGGTTTAAGTACCAAATCGCAAGTTGATCTTTTTTTCCCAACTTTTTACTAGCTGAACTAATGTATTAATTTAGCTAGCAAAATGCAGCCAAAGAAAGTTCAGTTAGTAACCAAAACAAGTTTAGCTAGCTATTTGGCATCTTACCCTTTTCTCCTCTATAAGAGTATAAGTTGCATCCCTATTTTGCACTTATGTGTGAAAATCTTTTTTCTATTGAAATTGTTACAAATAACCTTATAAACTAGTTTAATACACTTGTTATAACACACTATTAATTAATTCACAGGTTTGGAGGAATTGCTTAGAAGACTACACAGCTCCGGTCTCAATCTGGCTACCGCGGGCTCCAGACGGGTTCATCTCCCTCGGTTGTGTCGCGGTGGGAGGTTTCTCAGAACCGGAACCAGACACAGTATTGTGTGTGTCTGAATCGGTTGTAGAAGAGACAGAATTGGAGGAACAAAAGATTTGGTCTGCCACGGATTGTTATCCATGGGGGTGCCACATTTATCAAGTGCGTAGCGATGCTCTCCACTTTGTGGCTCTCAGACAAGTGAAGGAGGGAACTGAATGGAAGGCGGCGAGAATCGTTGATGAACCATCACCCCGCCTTTTGGGTTCATCGGGTTCTAATGAAGTTGGCAGCACCTCCTCAGGTGGACATTGACATTGTATATACTGTATGTGTATGTGAATGTTTGTGTGTGTATGGCTCATCATTTTCTTTAAGACAGGGTGAAATTCCCAAATTGTCAATAGTGTTGAGTTTTGTTTTTCTTTGAGGAATTTTGTAAAATCTGAGAGATGTATGTGTTTGTTTGTGTGTATAAATTGAGCAGTATCGGGTGCTTTTTAAACATACAAAATAATCCTAAACGGTGCAATATTCACACTGGTGTTTTTAATGCCAAGTTTCATTTATATATTATATACAGGGTTAAGAACACAATAGGGGTTTGAATGTTTGCCCATGTTACCAAAAAAAGGTCTGAATTGAAAAATGATATTATTAAGGGCCTGAATTTTGAGTTTTGTTTATATGAGAGGTCTCCGTCTATTTTTTCTGTTAAAAGTGACGGAAAGTGGTCACATGCTTGGCATGTGACTGGAAATAAACTGAAAACCCGAAACGCATCCGACCAAAGTGTGCCCCTCACATGCTTGACCTAAAAAGACGAAAATACCCTTTAAGCCACCACGGCTCCGGCGACCACCACCACCACCCCGACTCCGGCAACCACCACCCGGCTCCGGCGACCACCACCCAGCTCCGGCAAACACCACCCCAACTCCGGCGACCGCCAAAAAAGCTCTGATCGGAGCTTTGTGGCTCCGATCGGAGCTTTGTGGCTCCGATCGGAGCTTTTTTGGCAGTCGCCGGAGTCGGGTGGTGGTCGCCGGGCGGTGGCCGGAGCCGTGGTGGCCTTAAGGGCATAATTAGTGTGCAGGGGTATTTTAGACATTTCACATTTCATTAATTAAATTGATAAATTGTATAATAATTGCAAAAGGGTAATTCTGTCATTTCACGTGGTTCCGTTACATTTAACAAAAATAATATCATTTTTCAATTCAGACCTCTTTTGACAACATGGGCAAACATTCAGACCCTATTGTGTTTTTAATCCTTATATATATGTTTGGTTTTTTAGTAGAAATTTAATCAAGTTCATTCAATTTTTTCTTTTTAGTTTTGTACGTTAAAGTGAACAAAGAAAACATCATTTTTAGGGATTCAGATCTCCTGCCTAACTCTTCGTGTTTCATCGTTAAGATCTTCACACATATCTTTAGATTTATTATATTCCTTCTAGGTTCACAAATTCTATCTTTAGATTTATTATATTCCTTCTAGGTTCACAAATTCTAATAAAAAATCTACAAAACTAATTATATCCAGGACACGTGTCAAGATCTTAACGGTGAGACAGAAAATCGGACGAGGAGCATCCCAACAAACATATTTGTCAAATTTAGTTTCCTAAAATAGTAAAACTGTTAATTTTTCCTTGAATAGCTCTGTTTTTAGATTTGACAAAAAAACACCTTTTAGTGTAAATTTCTAATTCATTGATCATCATAAAATTTCTTCAATCCACACTTCGAAGCACAGATTATGTTCACAAAATTCAAACCAAATAACAATTTGATTTGAACTGCTAAAACTATCTCAAAACACATACAATATTATTCAGAGACACTCTTCTAATTGGTAGAGTTCCTTTTGTCATCATAGACTGCTTCTATCAAACTACTAATAATCATCTGCTCAGACTTGATGATCATCTCACTTCTCTTAACCTCCATCTTCATCCTCATCTTCTCTATATCCTTCACCATCTCCATCTTCATCTTCTCTACCTGAAGCAGCTCGTCTATTGAAGACGATACCTTCTCAGCAGTAGCGTTTTTGACCTGTCTGAATCTGGAATTTTCTTGGTACTCATCATCACTGAGATGAGGATCGAGCATGGAAGCAATTCTGCTATACTTTCTAGGCTGGAGCTCCGGCGAGACCAAATTCCGGTTACCTAATGATTTTACAGGGAAACCAATTACACCATCTTCTTCTTCTTCTTCATCGTCATAAATGCATTTGAAGTCTCTAGAAACCCTATTGTATCTCAGGTTTGCTCTGTGGTTAACAGCATCATAAACTTCGAAGCTTCTCTTTGTCCCTAATCCACCTCTCAATGCATGTCCTACAGCAAAACCAGTGTCTAATTTCTTCTCAGATTTTCCAGCATTTATAGCACCAAGCCCTAAAACAACATTATCTAGGGTTTTCGACCCACCTCCAAAATCGGGATCAAAATTGTGACTTTGATCGAGATCTGCAGACCTCGGGTTCTTATTGCCTTGGCTCTTCGACGCAACAGGTTCGGAAGCGGTCGGTTCTATGGATGCCATAAGGTCAAACAGATCCCAGGAGGAAAAGACCCTACCTTTGAAGTTTGCGCATCGCTGCTTCTCCGCACGGAACCGCCGTCGGAGCTTCTCAATCTTGTGGCGGCACTGGGCGGAGGTTTTGGGGGTGGAATCGGAGGCGGAGGCCGATTGGTGGGAGACGGAGGCAGCGACGTCGTCCCAGTCGGTCGAGCGGAGGTTGCGGCGGCGGAGTGAGTCCCATTTGTCGCGGTATGCGACGATTAGGGCGACGGTTTCGTCGTGGGTCCAGCACGGTGCTGGGAATCCCCTGGGAGTAGGGCTGGACATCGGCTATGCTGAGTGGTGGAGAAGGAGGGTTGTGGGTAGTTGCTTGATGTTGGAAGGTGAGGTGGATGGGTGGGGCAAAGAATTAGATACGGCCGACTCCTCCGCCGCATTCTGCCTCTCTCTTTCTCTCCTCTCGCCGTAAGCGGTTGCTTGCTAATCACCTACACCTAACTAATTTCTTCCCAGGCGGTTCCATGGCGTAGTAGTAGTTAACAACAACGTATTCGAGAGTTAACGGATCAGATGATATTTGCCTATTTGAATTATATATGAATATTCAATTAAAGTTGA
Source organism: Clarkia xantiana subsp. parviflora (assembly GCA_036873135.1). NCBI lineage: Eukaryota > Viridiplantae > Streptophyta > Magnoliopsida > Myrtales > Onagraceae > Clarkia > Clarkia xantiana. Next base: position 6,647,633 of record JAPTYO010000012.1, on the reverse strand, counting down.
GCTTGAAATCCAACTAAAAACTTATTCGAGTCGAATTCGAACTTAAATACACCTTTTATAATTTACTCAACAATTTGAAACTTTGCGAGTTGATTACGGGCTTGAACTAATTAAGTATGAGCTCGAATTTTAAGCTCAGTTAAATAAAATGAGTCTGAGTCTAGTAGATATTGAGTTTGATTACACCCTCCCTAGATTTGAATTCAATGATATGGGGGTTGGACTCCTAGTTGGACCTTTACTTAGTTTTTACTCCATGTGCATGATATCTACTCTACCTCCTCGAGGTTCATTTCCACTAAAAAATACTCGTCATAATTTATTTCTCTATACAACTATGATTTAAGGTTTGTTTTCCATACACACAATTTTACTCAACTCTGTTGACTTATCTTTCTTCTTCTTCTCAAGTGCAATGGGATGGGACGGGTTTGTCCAAGACAGAGACTTGAACGTTGTTCCATACATCTGTTGTGGTTGGACGCTGAGCAATTCTCTCTGCAATGCCCATGTCTTCTGGTAGAAGAGAGCGACCGTGTATTCATTCTTCCATTCCTCCTCATGGTTAGGGGCCTGAATGTTTGCCCATGTTGCCAAAAGGTGTCTGAATTGTTAGGGCCTGAATTTTGAGTTTTGTGTATAAGTGAGGTCTCCGTCTATTTTTTCTGTTAAAAGTGACGGAAAGTGGTCACATGCTTGGCATGTGACCACAAATAATTTGAAAACCCGAAAATGCCCTTTGACCAAAGTGTGTCTCTCATATGTTTGACCTAAAATGACGAAAATACCATTTAAGCCACCACAGCTCCGGCGACCACCTCCGGCCTCCGGCGACCACCACCGACCTCCGAGGACGACCGAAAAGCTCCGATCGGAGCTTCGGAGCTCCAATCAGAGCTTTTTTGGCTCCGATCGGAGGCCGGTGGCGGTCGCCGGAGGCCGGTGGCAGTCGCCGGAGGCCGGCGGTGGTCGCCGGAGCCGGGTGGTGGTCGCCGGGCGGTGGCCGGAGCGTGGTGGCCTTAAGGACATAATTAGTGTGTAGAGGCATTTTAGACATTTCACATTTTATTAATTAAATTGTATAATAATTACAAAAGGGTATTTTTGTCTTTTCACGTGGTTCTATTAGATTTAACAGAAAATTTGGACGGAGACTTGAAAAAACACAAAACTCAAAATTCAGGCCCTTAATAATACGTTTTTTCAATTCAGACCCCTTTTGGCAACATGGGCAAACATTCAGGTCCCTATTGTGTTCTTAACCCTATGAAGAACTCAGGGCCAGACCCGACCCACGCGACTGATCCCCTTCTTACGGATACACAAGCTTCAGTGGGTATATTGACGCTCCTTGGGCTGCTAGGGTTCCTTGAATCAGTGCAAAAGGAGGTCCAAAAGGTGCCTACACCCTAAAATTTTTCGGTGTTTCTCACAAATTCATGCATCCTAAAAGGTTTGCGAGTTCCATAATTGAGTTATAGCTTAAAAGAGGTGAAAATTCTTTCTTACATTTAATACATGGTTTCCTTCGGGGAAAAGCTTCACAACAACAATAAAAACCCCAGGTGGCAAAATTATTCTTTAGTTCAAGTTTGCAGTTATAATTTTATTTTATGGTTAATAGGTCTTTTGGTCCATGATGTTTGACCACTTTTGGGTTTTGGTCCATAATGTTTATTTTTATCTAGTTTTGGTATCATATGTTTGCAGATTTTTCTAGTTTTGGTCCGACCATTCCGTCCATTTTTTCTGTTAAGTGACATGTGCAAGTCACGTGATCCACCCTAAACTTTTAATTTTGTTCAAATTTGGGGAATTGACACCCTAAGCCTGCTTCAATTTGGGTGAATTGAACTAAGTTTAATGGGTCAAATTTGGGGGAATTGACACCCTAAACCTAGTTCAATGGGTCAATTCCCCAAAATTTGAACAAAATTGAAAGTTTAGGGTGGATCACGTGACTTGCACATGTCACTTAACGGAAAAATTGGACGGAATGTAACGGTCGGACCAAAACTAGAAAAATCTGCAAACATATGGTACTAAAACTAGACAAATATAAACATCATGGACCAAAACCCAAAAGTGGTCAAAGATCATTGACCAAAAGACCCGTTAACCATTTATTATAACTTTTGAACTCCATCAAGAATCTAATAACCAAATTATGCACTCTAACTAAATGTGACAATTTCATCAACCCCAAATTGGAAATTCCAAAACTCCAGATTAACTGAAATACAAACTGAGTATTGATCCCAATTATTAATCCATAAATAAAAATCAACAAAACTTACATAAATTGAGCATCCTTGTATGTATAGGCTTCGTGTATAGCACTTACCTTTACATGAAGAGTACCATATTCTGTTTCCAAGCCAATAACGCCCTGAGAAGAAAGCAGAACGTGGACACTCAATCAAAGCCAATACTTCTAGATTCAATCAAGAATCACTTTTTCAGTTCTTTAGAAAATATCTAGCATCCATATGTTATCAACTATATCACATTATATATTTAAATGCTACTAGCACCTCATCAGATTGTAACCAATCCCAGACCTTGGGAGTCGGATTTTCCGTCCGACCCCGAAGGTCCCGGGACCGTGCCCAGACGCCACTCCCATCCCCCCGAGGTGTGTGTGCCGTCCCGAACCTTACCTTAGGGACCGTCCCTCACGGCGTCCCGACACCCTTTTTACCTGTCCAACACTTCGCCAATTTTGCTCACCTCTCCATGCCATTAAGGGTTTAATCCTATCGTTATGTGTTAATTAAGTACACTTAGGGATTAACGGTGTCATTAAGCCACCTTAATCCCCCCGAAACCTATATACACTGCTCAAGTTCAATTCATTTGGTTCATGTTAGATCTTTACTCGTTTTAGCTCTGCCTTCTCTCTAAGATTTCTCTCTAGAACATCGGACTTACTTAGGCATCAGAGAGGGCTCACCGAGCACCACCCTCCTCTCCGTGCTTGGTGTCGCCACTTTGTGCAGGGTAGCAAGGAAGTGAAGGACGGGACAACCTAAGGAGACGGATCCATATTTGAGCAGACGGATTACAAAAGACTACCACCTACCCGTGAGAAGTGTTGATCGGATTGGAGATCCGCCGACCCGATACACACGACTTAACACTTGGCGCCGTCCGTCGGTTTTGAACAAAAAGCCTGGCTATCACAATATCTATGACGAACAGCCTGCCATATGGACGACCGTCCACCGGGGGACAACATGCATCCAAACAATCAAAGAGGACAGCATGTACATCCACCACGACAGTCTGTACCCCGGCAAGACAACCTACTCCTCAGGGGCGGCCTGCACCCCCTGCACGTCAAACAATCTCACCAGGCTCCCCAGACAAACAATCAAGGAGGACCGTCACGCCCAGCTGGGGCTGAGTCTTCCACTGCTTCGACCCCTATGAGTCGACGACCACAGGGGAAGGGTGTGCGACAAGGAATACCGTCTCAAGGATACCAATATACAGCACCTCCACAGGGGTACCACTATGAAACACATCCTCAGGAGTATCCATATGGAATGCCAGCACAAGGAAACAACAACCGGGCTCATACCACCAATACAAGGCCCATGTATTCACAAGGAGCACAAACAGTGACTCCAGGGTTCATGAATGCATTAGATGAGCTGTTGGATTATAGAGAGGCTGTGAGAAACATGCAGGAGAGGCAGTATACGCAAGCGGAGCAACACCCGCAGGCGAATCAATACCCACAAGAGGAGCGACATCCACAGGCAGAGCAGTTTCCGGAAGAAGAACAACACACGCGCCCTGTAAACACCTAATTTTGGTCCGCGCGTAGCACGTTCAAAATGTCACGCGTCAAAAAAAGGAAGTATTTAAATATGGAAGGTCGCGAAGTTTCTAAAGATAGGACCGGCTTAAAATAGGATAGTGTATATGCATTATTTATTATAAAATATTTAGAAAATATATTATGTGTATTTATGGTGAAATACATAAATATATATATGTATATTTTCGGAATATTAAATGCATATATTTTTCAGATTTATTTCCCTAGTTTAGGGGTACTAGTTTAGCTATAAATAGGGTCCTGTTACATGTAAAAACACACAACAACAATAATATTACATCAGATTTTGGAACCCGTGCAGATTTGTCTTCTAGTGAAAAAGTTTTTTTTTTTTTTTTTTGTTTTCATATCGTCTTCTCCCTCCACCGGCAGCCATGGAGTTCGGCCGGCCTTCCTAGCCAGCCACCGTGCCGGCCTCGCCTCGCCCACCGGCGCCGTCAGCCACCGGCCTTAGACCGCCACGACCCCGCCGGTGACCACCCCGACCACTTCACGCCTCATCTCTCTTTCTCTCTCTCTCTCTCTCTCTCTCTCTCTCTCTCTCTCTCTCTCTCTCTCTCTCTCTCTCTCTCTCTCTCTCTCTCTCTCTCCGGCGGCGCCAGTCCCGGTCCCAGATCTCAACCGGACCATCACGACGACCACCAGACTACCGTCGTTCGTCCTTTGTCGTCGCCCGCTCCTGCTGGAGACCACCCTGACCACGCCGGAGCTTTGGCTAGCCCCGCCCAGTCGTCCGCTCTCCTTGTTTGGCCACGTCGCCGCGCCCCGACCAAGACACCACCTGCAGCCTGCTCCACCTCGCCCTGCCCCGGCAAGGCCATCACCACCACACTCCGGCGAGATCCCGTCGCTGCACTTCTCCCTCGCCCCCATGTCGTCCGACGTCGCCCTGGAAGCTCTGCCAGCCACCGGAACCGGCACTGTCGTGGCCCCCCTGCTGCTACACGTGGCCTCCGCTGGAGAAGGTATTTTTATTTATTTTTTTATTTTCTATATTCTGTTATTATTAATTTATATTATTATAATTATTGTATTACATTTAATTGGATAGTCCAAATGTATTTTGGTTAGATTTAATTAATAGTTTAAATGTATTGATTAAATTTAGTTAGGTAGCATGTTTAATTGCTCAAATTGTATATATGTTAAACATAGATTGTGTATAGAATTGAGCATGTTTGACAGTGTCGGTGTTTTATATTTTGTCTTAGAAATTATGGATTAATTATTTTTTAGATTTAAGTTTATATTTGATGATATCTTTGTGTATAATAAAATTTAATTAAATCTTGGCGTTGTTAAATTAAACTGATGTAACATGTATTTAAAGAATAAAGTTGGCAAATTTGTGAATGGATACCGAAAGGGCGTGATTAATTACATGAGTTTTAATTCGTAACAGAACCCCCGAACTCGTATTTCTGATCGTAGACTGATTTAATACCTAGGTGTTTAATTAGTTATTCGCTTAGGTAATTTAGGATTCTAGTTAGCCTAATAATTAACTAGTGGCGACTCTTTTCAAAATTGCACGTTTTCAAAACGTAAATCGTCTTAGGTCAGATTTTAGTTCTGACACACCCTTCAACAGGGCAGCGTAAAAATCAAGGAAGAAATGAGCAAGTACCACCCCCAAGGGATAGGTAGCAGTTTATGCCTCCAATGCAACCCCAAGCACCTCAAGGGGCATGGACATACACTCCATTGAGGGATAATACACAGCCTCAGCAACCAGGGAGACAGGAATTTCAGCATACACCTCCGCAGGGATATCCACGTTACACATACAGTCCTTATCATCATGGACACAGAATCCCTGCAAGCCCGGTGATAAGCTTTGACGGACTTCAAAGAAATTATAGTCTATCACTAGTGATGCTAACTCAAGAAGATATAGAGGCAATGATCGCGAAAAAGATGAATGAATCTAAGACGAATGGATTGCACTGGTTGCACTACAAGAATTAACGATTACTGCGACGACCAAAATCGTCGCAAAAACCCCTAAAATCGTCACCATAAGTATATTGCGACGACAAATCGTCGCAATAGCTTCGTCACTATAGACCCCTAGCAATAAGTCCCTATTACGACAAAGTGAGTTGTCATCGCAATAGAGTATACTCTATTGCGATGACGATTATCAACACATTTGAGACATTAGTTGTCACAATTGATATATCTATTGCGATGATTTGAAAATCACATTTTGATTACAAATTTAAAATTATTGTCGCAGTAGGTACACCTATTGCGATGATTTAATAATTTTGTATTGTCGTAATTTTAAGATAATTGTCGCATTTGGTCTCCCTATTGTGAGAATTTGATAATTATATTGCGATTACACAAATATTGTCAGTAATACTTATTGCATTAATCCTTTAATTTATTAAAAAAATTATTGTGACGAGTTTAAGTTGTATTACAACGATAAATTTTGAAAGTGTCATCGCAATACATGTATCATGTTTTAACTTTTAAAACTACTGCGACTAAATATTTATCGCAATAGAATTATTCATTAATTTTTTTTAATGCATATTATTTAAAATAATTAAAAATATACTCAGCTGATTAAAATGACCAATATATTTAAAAAAAATCAAAATTTAATATTATAAAGTCTATAGAATACAAATAGCTTATCAATATGACCAATATCTTTAAAAAAAAATCAAAATTTAATATTATAAAGTCTAGAATACAAATATAAACTACATACTCAATATAATTAAATTATATAAACATACACCATAATAATGCTATAAATATCATAAAACTTAGGGTTGGGCATCGTTCGGTTCTAACCGAACTGGTTTTGAAACGGACCAAAATCGGATTTGAAGGTCAACCCGGTTTCACTCCACAGACAAGAACCGAATGAGATTTGGAGTTTTAGAACCGAAATATAGCAAACCCGGTTTGAACATGTTTTTCTAAAAAATATGTTCAAACCACACAGAACTTGATAATCCCTCTCCAGCTAAACTTCTTCTTCTCCGTACCTCTTCTTCATTGCACCCATTTTTTTTTAATCTTGTTCTGTGATCAGCTTCTTCCTCTCTTCTTCGATTACTCTCTTTTCTTATCCTGCAGCTTAATGACCTCCACCGATCTACACCAACAACCACAAAGGTTATATTCAAGTTTAATGGGTATAATTCTTAATTTAAACATAAGGACGATGTAATCATTAAATTCACAACCATTCATCTGTATCAGATCATTCTCCAATACCTTTTAGTGTGCTTTCTTCAATGTTAGTCTCAATGTTGTGTCTTGGCAAGACGGAAGCAAACGCGGCGACTAGACGGGACGGTGGGACGACAATGAATTGGACATCGGAGAAGAAAAATTCTCGGTCAGAGATATTTTTTCTGTAACGAGAGCGGAGAATAAAAACTACAGAGAAATAAACAATAGGAAGTCTTTTTTTTCTGGTAATAAACTATAGAAAGTTAATTCAGTCTCTAAATAGTATAATTCATTGAATAAGAAAAGTAAATTTTGATCAACAAAAAGAGAAAGTTATTAAAAGACTTTATTACTAATTAAGGTATGTTTAAGGTAATTTTTTTGGTAACATTTAATACAGTACAAGTAATTAGATTACTCTTTTACGTACACTATGAGTATATATACTATAAAAGTTTACTTGAATTATTGATATAACAATAAAAAATTAAACTCAAATATTTTTATTAATGAGTATAAAATAAGAAAATATAAGCTCTTTAAATGCTATATAGATTATGAATGTATTATATAGTGAATAAAATTAATTTAAAATAAGCAATATTTTTTTATAAAAATAAATAAATATGTCTAGTTAAAAATTTATAAATGGTTACACTATGATGTTTTAAACGTAATTGTTTCAATCCGAACCCGACCCGGACTCATAACGGGTCATGCCCGTGACCCCACCCGGGCAGCTTGGTCAACGGGTTAACCCGTGACCCGGGTTTGCAATTTTTTTTAATTACAAAATTGATTGTAGTTAGGTGATTGGGATCACGGCTTACGAAAGGTATTATGACCGGGTCAATTACGGGTTATTTTTCATAAAATATAATCTTATGGTAAGTTTTTTTTACCTAAAAAGTCTTTAGAAAAAAAATTATTGTACAAATTTAATGGTGACTATGATAAATGAGATATTAAGAAAATAAATGAATATCAAATTAATATGTTACTATTATCAATAATAAATAATACATATGCTAATATTTACCGAAATTACTTAATATAAGTTTGATTAAAAAAAATTAGGCAAATCAATTTGATCATTTTAACCTAAAAAATAAGAGTATAAAAAGTGAAGCAAAAGTAACAATCTTTTTATATTTATAGTTTGCGTATAATTTGTATTATTACTTGGAAAAAAGCGGATAAAAAATTGTAACGGACTCTAACATGTAATACGATTGCTTGGATGATTTATAAGTACTTGTATTTATCCAAGTGGAATTGACACATCATATATGAGAGATATAAATTGAAATGGACCGATACAACCACTCCATTTTTACATGTAACCTTCACATTTTATTATTTTTGAAAATTCTGTAAGAGTTATGAGAATTATATTATATATAGATTAAAAATAAGTTCATTACAAGTTTTAAGTTTTTGAGGTTTAGAGTTTAACTATTAAGATTTCAGGTTTAGATTTTAAGATTATAGGTTTAGAATGAAAGGTTTATAATTTGATGTTTAGTGTATTAATGTTTAAAATTTAAGGTTTAGAATTTAAAATTTAAAATTTCATGTGTAGATTTAGAGTTCTAGAATTTAACGTTTGGGGTATTAATATTTATTGTACTAAAGATTAGAATTTACGGTTTCAAAGGGATTTAGACTTATGTTTATGGTATAGAGTGAGTTAAAAGTTTAGATATATTTAAATTTTGATGCAAAATTCAAAATTTGGCTAATATCAAACAAATTACAAAAATTTATAGATAGAAATATCTTAAAGTATCTTAAAATATAATTAACTGTGAAAAATAGTTGTCGTGATTGGATATTCTACATCCCCGCAATAAATTCACTATATTGGGAGGTTGTGTAGTCATCACAATCGATTATGTGTCTTCATAATCGTTTTCCCATAGAAGTTGGCGCCAACTTTTTTGCACAAAATTTATTAATGTGAGAAGCATTCGTCACAATTAAACATTACACATCATCAAAATAAATGCAATCTATTGTGATTGTATGCGACCCTAGCAATATATTTGTTGCGACACATTTATTTCTAATAAAAAATTGGCGTCAACATTTTGATGGGAAAAGTGTTTGTTGTGAGAACCCGTATCGCAGTAGAATAGTACAATTTCTCGCAATAAACATAATATATTGCGATGATATACATTCATCGTAATAGAGTACACGTTGTTGTAACTGGTTTCCCAAAAAAGTTTGTGCAAAAATATTTTGTGCGAGTTTTGTTATTGCGAGAAACTGTTGCCACGATTGGATATTAAACTTTCTCACAGTCAAATAATTTTATTGCGACAATATGTGGTCCTAAAAATAGATATGGTGTCATCGCAATTGTGTATTACACATCCTCGCAGTGAATCTATTTTATTGCGACGATATGCGGTCCTTGCTATAGAAGATTTGACGTCGTCGGTATTGTTTTTCTATAAATAATTGGCGCCAAATTTTTATGTGAACTTTTTTATTGTGAGAACCAGGCGTCGCAATTGGATATTCCTTATCCTAGCAATGAATCTACTCTATTGCGATGATATGTGTTCATCGCAATAGATTACGTGTCGTCGCAATTGGTTTCACGGAAATTTTTTGCGCTAAGATTGTGGTGTGAAATTTTTATTGCGAGATGCACTCGTCGCAATTGGATATTACACATATTCGCAATACAATCTTTTTATTGCAAGGATACGCTGTTCTTGCAATAGACTTGTCGTTGTCGCAACACCTTTTTTTTATTGTGATGTCCCGTCGTCGTTATTGGATATTATGATGATTTATCATCATTTCTACCTGGTATGCGACGAAAGATGTATCTCGTCGCAATAGACACTATCTATAGCGAGGACATGATGTCATCGCAACATAACTCGTCGCAATAGACCAAAATTCTTGTAGTGTTGAGTGATAACACAAGTCACCCCTTTACAAGGGAGTTGGAGAACAACAAAGTGCCAGACGCGTTGCACATGATAAAGATAGAAAAGTATAATGGCAAGAGTGACCCCTTCGAGCACATCTAACAACACGAAGCCTCCCTCTTGGGTAGGACAACGGATGATCGCTATAAGGCACTATTGTTCCCAAATACATTGTCAGGGGTAGCATCGCACTGGTTCTTCAGCCTACCAAATGAGAGCATCCATTCATGGGCACAACTGAAAGCAAAGTTCCTCCAAAGGTACTTAGGAGAAAGGAAGTTACTCAAGGGAACAAGTTCTGACGATGTGAAACAAGAGCATGAGGAGACGCTAGCAAGCTATTACACTAGGTTCAATCAGAACTTAGCTGATATACAAGGGGACATAACCGAGGGCGAGATCATAAGGGCTTTCATAAGAAACCATGGATGTTTTGGCTCAACCTTGGCAGAAAAAATGGCTAAGAAACCCGCAAGCAAACTGGAGGAGTTGGCGGCGAGGGTGAAATAGATATGGAAAGACATAGAATAAGCAAGAGAGCAAAGATTCAGGCCACAAAGGATGAGAACACAAAGCCAAACAGAGGAAAACCACCTCTGGTTCCCCAACCAATCAGACAACGGGACTGGCGTCTGCCCCAGCCAAGGAACCAGACAGGCGAGCAGCTGAGAGCAAAATATATTAATGTCATCAAGTTTGTACCATTGAACGCGACCCCAGCATTCGTATTGAGAGAAATGAGGAACTTGAAGACACCCCCAGCAAGATGGAGAGCCCCGATGGTAGGAAATGAAAAAGGAAAATGGTGCGACAACCATGAAGCACACGGCCATGACACCAACAAATGCTTTAGTTTAAAATTAAGTATAAACAACGCAGTACAAAGAGGAGAGCTGAAGAATTTGTAGACCACCGGTGATCTCGATGATGGAGTGGATTCGGAGGAAACTAATGCTTGATTATAAGGATAAGAGGAATAGTGTTTCTGAAACTGGCCAAATAGGGAAGATGATATTGAAGAAGCTTAAGAAGCTCAAGAGTAAAATTGGTAGTTGTCAGGTGATATATGCCACTGAGGGTGAGTATGAAGTTGATTGCGGGCCACATGTTACATACAAGGTGAATATCAATGAGACATATTGTAGTTGCATGGCTTGGCAGTTAACTGGACTTCCTTGTTCTCATGTTATTGCATGCCTTGTACATGAGAGGAAGTTCAAACTGGCACCCTATTGTGATCCAGTTTATCATAAGGAAGCGTATGTAAGAACATATGAAGGTGCCATTCATGCATTGCCAGGCAGGGAAGATTGGGTGAAAAGTGATACTTTGCGTATAGATCCACCGGTATTTAAGCGAAGATCAGGAAGACCTAAGAAGAAGAGGGAGAGGTCTGAGTTTGAAGTGGAACCAGCGCAGTCCAAGTTGGGTAGGCGAGGGCTTCTGCAGACTTGCTCCTCATGTGGTCAAAGTGGGCATAATAAGAGATCTTGTCAGGTTGATCCAGGTCAAGAAACTCATCAAGAGTCTGAACCAGAGGTAATTATTGTTGACTGTTTGTTCTTATTTTAGTTAGATGATTAATTTTTGTTCATATTTGAATTTCATGGTTAATATGGTTGAGTGTGCAGACAGTGGCTATGCAGCCACCTGAAATGCATGACCAGCTAGAGGGTTCAAGGCGCACAGGAAAAAAGTATAAGGGAAAGAGGAAGTTGCAGATTGATGAGGAACCTGAAGCTGCAGATTGATGAGGAATATTGTTATTTTAGCATTATTATGGTAGACTATATTACTAGATTGTGGTTGTTTTAGTTGTGATCAGAACATATGAATGTTGTTTTTTGAATGATACGTTATGGTGATGGCTGTTTTAGTTGTGGTCAGAACATATGGAGGTTGTTTTTTGAATGATACTCTATGGCGATGGTTGTTTTAGTTGTGGTCAGAACATATGAATGTTTTTTGAATGGTACTTCATGGTGATGGTTGTTACCACCATGAAGTAACTCGATGCTTTTGTGGGGGTTATACTGTTATGCTGGAAATATGATTCTCAGTGACCCCTCTCGTTCATCATCATTATCACCTCTGAGATTCACATGAATCTTTTTGTTGTTTATTATCCTCCACTAAAGTATTTACTACTACCCAATTTATATATACGATTCTTCTTTATAATGATAGCTTTGAATAAAGCTTGTATGAACTATTCACTTTCGTGAGTAGACTTGATTGTTTAGGTTTATGATTGATTAGAAAATGAGTGTGGATGAGAAGTGAAGAACAACTGCGTGATCATCTAAACTTGTCATAATTTATAGTGGAGTAGCTTAGGTGGGTTGTCGAATATGATCGTGACAACAACCTTGTAAAACAAACTTTACGATTTTATCAAGACTTGCCCAACAAACAAACTTTACTATCTTTTTCTGTTAAAGTTTACCATTTTTTCATATATACATATCTTCTAGATATGATGATGATCATAATTGTGGTCCTCTAGATGAAATCCTAACATAAAAACACAATGAAATTCTAACATAAAACCACAACGAAATCCAGGTCTGAAAAAACAGCCTTCAAACATAGTTTTATGCACCCTAACATGTTTAAACAATAAATTCTAAGTTATTGTACTTATAACAAGTACTATACACATAATTACTACAACATATACTAACTTCCTAATCTTATTTCTGGCACTATCCAATCCAGTTGTCAAGTTAGCGTTGTCAATCTCCAATTTCGTCATCTCTATCTTCAATTTAGCATTGTCGATCTCCAATTTAGCTTGGCCCGTCTTCAATTTACCATTCTCGATTTCCAGCATCTCTATTTTAGCAGTCAAATCCTCGCGCATTGTCTGGAATTTCTTCACTTCCCTTCTCCCTTATGGACACATTAATGGATCTTCCCATTTAAAATAGTTACATGAAGTTTTACCATCAACCTGTCCACAAAAAAAAAAAAAAAAAAAAAAACACAGCTGAAACACTAAGGCAATTCACATTCCTAATAAGCCATCGAAGAAAAACCAACCCTAATTAAGCCTAAATGAAAACTACAATTTTCAGAAACTCTGATTGAAATCCCAAATTGGCACTTCCCAACTCTAATTGATCGAACATACACCTCTAATTTAACAAAATCGAAGCCCTAATTAAGCCCAATTGAAAACCCTAATTTGTAGAAACCTAATTGAAAAACTTAATTGACATGTCTTGACCCAAATTGAACGTAATTAACACGATTCCATTAAGTGTAAACCCCTAATTGACTGAAACTCCTAATTAAGCTACAATTAGAACCTTAATTAGTCTACAACTAAAAACTGAAACCCTAACTGATCTGTCCACACTCAAATTCGTTTCGATTTCTTAAAAAATGGACTTTTCAACTTGAAACTCGACACACCATAATAACAATTAAGCAATTAATAGGATTATGAAGCAACCAAACCTTAAAATAAGGGCACCCATGAAACCTCCTGGAGAAGTGCTTCCATGTATAGGCAGGTTTGACGACGCAAATCGAACTGCAATTGCACGTCTTGTTACTCAGTACAGAAATACGCAAAATATAAGAATAAAAGATGAGTTTGAAGATTGGTTGTGGTTCATCTCTTGTTTGCGCCGCTTCAGAGGAAAGTAAGAGGGTGGGGGGTCACGCTTCTAATTTTGATGAAGAAAGGAAGGGACTGATAATATAACTAAAAGGTAATAGAAGGTATGGTTAATTTAGTAATAGTCTAAATTCTTTTTTTTTACGACACGTGACCACTTAATAGTTGTAATTAACAGAATATGACAGAAACATAAAAAAAAATACAAACACCGAACGTATGGCACCAAAAGCCTACAAAATGAAACTTATGGCACAAAAAACCTACACTGGTCAAACATGTGGCACCAAAAGTACCTTTAACCCTAATATTTGTAGATAATTATCTTACATATAAATAACTACATATAAATACCCTACAGATAATTATTCCAATAATAGGAGATAATATCTGTAGATAATTATATTACAGATAAATAACTACTACATATATATATATATATATATATATATATTTATAAATATTTCAGATATATCTGAGATATTTTATATATATATATATATTTTACTACCCTAATATGCACATGAGCATTTTTTGGACACTTTGTGACTTGACACATCTGAAATGATGCGTAATCTGTAGCGACGTTACGTCCGGGTCAAAATTGAGTGTTTACAGAACTCATATCCAAGTTTCAATTTTCGCCTCCAGGCGTACGAATGCAACGCCCGAACAAAAAGGTCCAGTGACTACGTACTGGAAACCGGTTGAGTTAGACTAAGGATCTGAGCAATGGGGATGGTCATGTACACCTGTAGTTCTTCGACTCTTGTATTCACTAGGTGGCCACCAACCGGATATTAGTTGAAGACTGTGAATACTTGTACGGATTCCTTGGGGAAGTGTTCCTATGGGGAAACTAGGCAATTGAAGAATAATAGTTGACCAGGATACAGCGCGACACAGAGAAGTAACAAGTTGATAACATGTTGGGAATCAACGTTCTGCAGACGCTACAACACTCTTAACCAATTAGTAACACGATGTCCGTTGTGTCTGCCGGTCGCACGAAAAACCTCGTATGAACAATTTGGGAACTGGACTTGATCGATGAATAAATGTTGATGTGTTGGTCGACAACATATTAACAGGCACCCTCCCATTCCGGCGAGTGGGAGCTGTTGGCATTTGGTGAATGGGTCGTCGTAATAGGAGCCTTTTAATATAAGCCCAACATTCTAAGTGTTAATTGGGTAATGTCACATTAGGGATTTTGGGCTAGGCCTAAATCCCAATTGACATGAGAGGCCCAAAATAGGGTCAACCCTTTAACACATGGCCATCCGAACTATAGGGTTTTACCCTAGGTGGGTTTTAACCCACCACCTCTTATAAATAGAGAGTGTTAGAAATTTCTTTAGGGTTAATCACTCTCTCCCTTTTAGTTGAGACAAAAGAAATTCATCTCCCTATTTACCAAGAAGGTTCGGCCGAAACACCCACATCACAAGGAGGTGCCGAAATTGAGTGGTCAATTTACCCCGGAGATCCATCCCAGAGACCGGATTGAAAAAGAGGTTTTGCTGTGGAGACCATTCCTCGTAGATTGCTCCTTCACAATAGTTCCTACAGGATCCGTCCGGAAGATCGTGAACTCCCCGTCATGTTCCTGGGACTACGGAATTCTTAATTGGTACATGCATTCTTTCCGGTGCATAATTTGTTACATAGCATGTACCATGTGGTTTTTGTTTACGTAGTAATCGTCCCCCAATTTCAACATATGTGACGAGGAAAGGTCCACAATCAACATATTTTGTTGGGAGGTTTTAAACTCCTAAGACTAGTTTATAGATCGTGCATCCGATGTACTTTAGTCATTATGACATTGTAAGATCATAAACTCAAAATTGCAATTCTTTCATTCAAATATTACTTCAAATTTCAAAATGTTACTGACACATTACAAGCCTCCTAAACCCTACGCAGTCCAAGCATTTTGACGTGCTTTTCGAAAATATCCCTGCGTAAAGGTTTTGTCAATGGGTCTGCCATCATATTCTCAGAGGAAAAGTATTCAATTGTGATCAGCTTGTCTTCTACCATACTCTTCGCATAGTTGTATTTAAACATCAATGTGTTTCGTCCTACTATGGAACTTAGGATTCTTAATTGACCCTATTGTTGTTTGACTGTCAGAGTAAATGCGCAAAGGCTTACTCCCGTCCTCGACGTCAAGCAGGGCAGTCAAGAGTCTCTTTAGCCAGACAGCTTCCTGTGCATTCTTAGAAAGAGCTACGAATTCGGATTCCATCGTAGACAGCGCGACACAGGATTCATTCTTGCTCATCCATGAAATTGCAGCATTAGCAAGGAAAAATACGCCTCCTGAGGTGGACTTACGATCATCCGGATCGCCACCATGGTCGGCGTCACTGTACCCAGTCAATTCAATCTTACTTCCCTCTAGCACAGTTCGTAGTCAGCTGTACCTTTCAGATATCAAATAATTTGTTTCACGGCTCGTAAATGTTGATAACGAGGGTCTGATTGGAAACCTGCTACTAAGCCCACATCGTAACAGATGTCTGAACGAGTGCATTGCATGGCGTACATCTGACTGCCTACCATACTTAGGTACTCCGCACATTTCATCTGTTCACGCTCATCCTGGTCTTTTGGGCCCTCACGCTTCGACAGCTCACTCTCAAACACAACCGGCGTATCCACGGGTTTAGCATCGTAGCGATTGAAGCTTCTCAACAATTTGTTGATATAGGCTTCTTAAGAAAGACATAGTTTACGAGCAGCCCAATCCCTAGCAATCTTAATGCCCAGGATGTACATGGCTTCTTCCATGCCTTTCATCTCAAACACAGATACAAACCAGGACTTGATTCATTCAAATAACTCACATCGTTCGCGGCAATGAGTATGTCATCGACGTATAACGTCAAGAAAACATAATTCGACTCAGAGGTCTTTGTGTACACGCAGGGATCCTCGTGAAGATTCACGAATCTGTTGCCAACGATTTCCTCGTGGAACCTGCGGTACCATTGCCGAGACGATTGTTTAAGACTATAGATCGATCTTTGGAGTTAAAAAATTTTACTTTCGTTTCCATGGGATATGAAACCCACTAGCTCCTCCATGTAGATCTCTTCCTCCAAGTTCCCATGATAAAAGGCGGTCTTAACATCCATTTGGTGCAGCTCGAGATCGAGACTTGCAACCAAGGCCAAGATGGCCCTGAACGTGGTGTAACGCACTGTCAGTGAGTATGTCTCATCAAAGTCCACTACGTGGAGTTGGGTATATCCTTTCGCAACCAGTCGAGTTTTGTATCGCTCAACGTTTCCATCAGCAGTGAGTTTCAATTTTAGAACCCACTTAGCCCTAATTGCTCTGCGGTTAGCAGGAAAATCAACTAATGACCACGCCGAATTGGCTTTCATAGAGGCGATCTCTTCCTCCATTTCTTTCCTCCATTCCTTTGCTTGAGGTCCTTCCAAAGCTTGTTTAACCGTTACCGGTTCATCAACCGAAGTCACAGTGAATAACTCATCCTTCTCGATGGGATACATCTTAATTAGGAGAAGATATTTGCCTTTGACTACGTCTAGGCTCATTATTCCCATCTAGAACTACACTCCCATTGGGATTAATGCTCCCACTAGGAACAACACTCAGACTGGGAATCAGGGCGTTACTTGAACCTTCACCTACAACTTTTCTTGGGCGACCTCTTGGTCTCGGGATTCTACCTCCGAGATGAATTCCTCGGTCACTTGGACCAGGAAACAAGTTGGTTGTCCCACTCCCACTGTTACCAGCAGGTAGTTGAGGAATTATAGGATTCTCATCTAACGGTTCAGTAACATGATGATCAGGTTCCACTTGATTCGCACCTGCAGCAACTGTGATATGTGTGGTTGGATTGACTCCTCTCATTGAATTTATTATGAAAATGTCACCATTCTCATTTACCATGTCGTTCACTGGTGTTGCTACCTCAAATCTCCCACTCGAAGTATGTAGGACCTGACTATCATCATCATGTTCTAGTTCTATTAATACTTCATTTGTTTTGATGTTACCTTAGGAAATTCGTTCTCAAGAAACGTAACGTCTCTGGACTCATGTTCGACCACGCCACCATTCTCCTGAGCCGACACAAACACATATCCCTTAGAGCTTTCGGAGTACCTTATGAAGATACTTTTCAGACCTCTAGGTCCCAACTTGCCGAATCGACTGTCGGTCCGATACGTGTATGTTGCGCAACCCCCAAGGTCGCAGCCTGGTAAGATCCATCTTTTTACCAGTCCACAACTCATATGGTGTCGTGTCCACCGATTTTGAAGGAACAAGGTTTACTATATGAGTGACATTCAACAAAGCATCACCCCAAAAGGAGATCGGAAGTTGAGTTTGTGACATCATGGTTCTAACCATGTCCAGGAGTGTACGATTACGTCATTCTGCCACACCGTTTTGTTGTGGCGTATTTAGTGGTCGTGTTTGACGGACAATCCTTCTTTCATTGCATAACTTGTTAAACTCAATCGAGAGGTATTCTCCACCTCTGTCAATGCGTAGGGTTTTCACATATCGCTCTTGTTGATTCTCTATGAGTTTGAGAAAACTTCTAAAGCACTCAATAGCCTCGGATTTACGAGTAATCAAATGAGTGAACCTGAATCGGGTAAAGTCATCAATGAAAGTTACAAAGTAACGTTTACCACCCCTAGCGGTGACATTCACGGGTCCACATACGTTAGAATGAATTAAATGAAATGGATATTCGGCTCATAGCGCTTCGCCGAATGGTTTGCGAGTGGATTTTCCAACTAGACAGTTCTCGCAAGTGGTTTTCACCACATGAGGTGCTCTGGGAAAAAGCCCTCTTTGAGCTAGTGTCTGCACTCTGTCATAGCCTATATGTCTCAATCTCACATGTCATCCGGCCGCATCAGTTTCTGCTTATGTACACATGTAGGCTCTCACATTTTCTACGCAATCTTTCCTGTCATATTGTTTCATCTCCTAAATATTATTGAACTCTCATGTATTGTTTAATTCTGTTTTACTAGACTATAAATTGTAATTAATTTAATGTTTTACTGATTGTCCAATTAACAAGGAAAAATATGTAACCCATATAATATGTTTGAAAAATATGGTTTTTTTGTACAAGCATATTTTAAAATATACATATGCTTGAAAAAAATGGCAGTACTTCCTTTAGTTATCTTTCTAAAATTTTCGTTAAATACATTTTAAATTTACCAAAGTAACAAAATAATTTTCTAAATATCAAAATCAAGACATAATAACGTATGCTAGTGTTATAATAGTATTCCGACTTGATTGAAACTTAATTGATCCCCAGTCGGTTATGTTTGATTTGACTCATTTGTATAAGTCATTATTAACATTTAGTTTTGATACTTTAAAAAGTAATCAGTTAATTTTGTACATTTGAAATGTATTTAACGATAATTTTGGACATAGTTGAATGAACTACTAATTATTATCGTTTGAAACATGTATGTACCTTTTAAAATATGTTAGCACAAACACAATCTTTTTCAAACGCATATTATATGTTTTATATTTACAATAAAATACAGTTATATATAGAAAAAAATTAAATATCGTTATATGTTAACTTTTGCTTAATTTTTCACTCATAACGTACCACATTACAAACATGCTGAATCTGACGCTTATTACAAAAGGATCTAAAGAAAATAGTTATATTTTCTACTGTACGTACTAACAATAAAATGTAGATGGACTACTGAGTCAACAAAAAATTGATCATTTATTAATTATTCTCATTATATTTTACGATTGCCACAATCAACAATAACTTGTTCAGAAGCACCACTACATTGAAAACATTGACGAATGTATTCATTCTAAAATGGAATGGGTCGTACTATTTAATAAATAAGAATCTAATGAAACATTTTTAAAAGAATTGATACAAAGTGAAGTTATAGTTGTGGATAGCGTGTATTGTATTTTATATGTTTTCGTAATTCGTTATAAAGATTAGTATAAATTTGTAGAAAATTGAAAATGTATGAATTCGGGAAATACAAATAATAATATTAATAAACTTTTTAAAAGGTGTTAATAAACATAAAAGAAAAGAGATGTAAGACTAAGACAATTAAGACGACTAAAAACGTTCGAAATTGAGGTGATCTAAATCGTAATTGTTAAGGTTTTAGAAACCCTAGCTATGGAGGTGAAGAAGATGAAGGGTTGAGAGAGGAGAAGAGAAGTCACACTTGCGGATCATTGGAACTGGTTCCTTCATTTGGCAGTTCCTCACCTATTTAACACTAAGGCAACCTAGACCTGGGCCGGTCCGGGTTTAGCCCATTTGTCCATACAATAAGAAGGAACCGAGCCCAAACAGATAAGAAACAAAACAGACCCAAAAATAAACTCTGGGCCAGAAATACAAAACAAACAATACAACTACACAAATAAGCCCAGCTCGAGCCCAGCTTGCAAGTGAGGCAATCTTGAAGCCCAATACTCCCCCTCAAGCTGGAAAACGAGCCTTCCTCAAGATCCAACCTTCCTTCCATCTTCCTGCCTCGATTTTCAAGTTATCCTTTCTTCAATTGTATCCTCTTTTGAATGCTCCCCCTTATTATGTGTCCCTTGGTAGATATTCATCATTCCTATCTTTCTCACCAGATAATAATGCTGCTTGGAAACCAAAGGCTTTGTAAAAACATCTGCAACCTGTTCACCTGTACCAATAAAAGCAAAACGAACAGTACCATCCAGTAATTTTAAACGAGAAAAGTGACAGTCAATCTCGATGTGCTTCGTACGCTCATGGAAAATAGGGTTCGAAGCAATCTTAACTGCTGCCTCATTATCACAGTATAAAGTAGTGGGACTAGCACAACCAAAACCAAGCTCAGCTAAAACTCCCCTCAACCAAACTGCTTCAGCCACAGCATGACCAATACTCCTATATTCTGCCTCCGCGGAAGATTTAGAAACCGTATCATGTTTCTTTACCTTCCACGAAACAGGGGAATCACCAATCTTAAAAATATAACCAGTAAGAGAACGTCGAGTTTCTGGGCAATTTCCCCAATCACTATCACAGAACCCAACTAACTTAAGCTTACTGTTACTATCCAATAAAATCTCTTTCCCAATCTCACCTTTAACATATCTAATAATTCTCATAGCAGCATCTAAGTGAGACTGTTTAGGGGACTTCAAAAACTGGCTTAAATGCTGAACTGAAAAAGCAATATCAGGACGAGTAATAGTCAAATATAACAATTTGCCTATCAGTCGTCTATAAAGAGTAACATCATCTAGGGCTTTATCATCTTGATTAATATGAAGAGCATCATCATAAACCTTACTTGTCAACTTAACATTGAGCTCCATCGGGGTTTTAGCAGGTTTGCAACCTGCCAAGCCTACCTGGGAGACCAACTCAAGTGCATATTTCCTCTGTGAAAGAACAATCCCCTTACTTGACCTGGCAACCTCAATTCCCAAGAAAAACTGAAGTTCTCCAAGATCTTTCATCTTGAAACTGGACTGCAAGACATGCTTAAGTTCACTGATTAATTTCTCACTATTTCCAGTAATCAACAGGTCATCAACATAGACTAATAACACAACTAACTGATCACCATCATGCTTAGTAAATAAAGAGTAGTCATGTAGAGACTGAGAACATCCAGCATGTATTAAAGAATCAGTAAGTTTTAAATTCCATTGCCTTGATGCCTGTTTCAGGCCATATAGGGATTTTTTCAACCGATATACCAAACCATCACCCCCAGGATTGGAAAATCCCTGAGGCAAAGACATATAAACCTCTTCTGATAAGTCACCCTGCAAAAAAGCATTATAGACATCCATCTGATATAAAGGCCACTGTTTAACAGCTGCAATGGACAAAATTAAACGAACAGTATTCATCTTAACAACAGGAGAAAATGTTTCAAAATAGTCAATACCATGCTGTTGTTTAAAGCCCTTTACAACAAGACGAGCCTTATATCTTTCCAAAGATCCATCAGAATTGAACTTGAGCTTATAAACCCACTTTGATCCTATAGCTTTCTTACCGGGTGGTAAAGGCACCACATCCCAAGTGTTGTTTGCCTCAAGGGCAATAATTTCTTCCTCCATCGCATAAATCCAACCAGGATCTTGCTGAGCCTCAGCAAAACTGCTGGGCTCAACTAAAGAATCAATGGAAGTCAAGAAACTTTTAAAATTACCAGAAATGGAAGTATACCCAACAAAATCACTTATAGGATAGGGAATAGTGCCAGCAGAGACAACATAGTCTTGTAATCTGATTGGAGGATAACGAACTCTATCAGACCTCCTAACCACAGATGGGACAGAATCAACAGCATCAGACAAGTCCTGAGGAACAGAGTCATCATTTGCTACTTCATCATCAGAGTCCTCTGAAAGGAACTCATCATGTGATGATACATCAATATCATTTGCAGGGACAGTGTTAGGGACAATATTCTCAGAAACAATATCAACATCATCATCGAATATAGGTGTGGTTGCCTCAGCCTCAGACAGAAT
This sequence comes from Clarkia xantiana subsp. parviflora, assembly GCA_036873135.1. NCBI lineage: Eukaryota > Viridiplantae > Streptophyta > Magnoliopsida > Myrtales > Onagraceae > Clarkia > Clarkia xantiana. The sequence goes on along the minus strand of JAPTYO010000012.1, from coordinate 6,625,462 downwards.
TGAATGTGCAGGTTTGCTACTAGAAAAAGGAAATACATTTTCTACAAACTTGACATCACGACTCACAAATTTTTGAAATTGTCAAGACTGTAGAGCCTGTAACCCTTTTGGGTTTCAGAGTATCCAAGAAAAACAGATGGGATGGCTCTGGCAGCAAACTTGCTAGTAGGCAATAAATTTTTTGCATAGGCTAGGCATCCAAACACCTTTAGATGGGAAATATCAGGAGGATGACCCAACATAATCTCAAAAGGGGACTTTCCATCAAGAACTTTGGAAGGTAATAGATTGATAATATGGCAAGCAGTAAGAACACAGTCTCCCCAAAATCTATCGGGAATAAAAGCTTGAAGTTTCAAAGCCCTGGCTATTTCAAGAATATGTCTATGTTTTCTCTCAACACGCCCATTTTGTTGTGGGGTATAAGAACAACTACTCTGGTGAAGAATTCCTTTTTGTTTTAAAAAATAATCAATGTAATCGTTAAAGAATTCCCCACCATTGTCAGTTCTGAAAGTCTTGATGGTTTTGGAAAATTGGGTTTGAACCATCAAAACAAAATTTTTAAGTAGTTCTGCCACATCATGTTTAAATCTCATCAAAAAATCCAAGTGATTCTGGAAAAATCATCTACTAAAGTGAGAAAATAGTGTTTATTATCATATGTGGCAGATTTACAGGGTCCCCAAACATCACAGTGTACAAGATCAAACATAGCACCAGCTCTAGAACTAGAATTTGGAAAAGAATTCCTAGTCATTTTAGCTAAAGGGCAGATGTTGCAATCATCAACAGTAACAGCTTTATTCCTAAACAATTCCAAAGAGACAATATTTTGTAAAACATTGCTGGAAGCATGTCCAAAACGACGATGCCAAAGGATAGCCTTATTTTGCTTAACAGAATTCAGGGCAATAGGGTAGTGCTGCTGATCCTTGGTGGTGAATTGATAAATTCCAGAGTGCTGACTACCATTGGCCAAGGCCCTCCCATTTGAGAGGTCCTGTAAAGTGGTAAAATCAGGATAAAAAATAGCAGCGCAATTCAGATCTTTGGTTATCTGAGAAACTGAAATTAAGTTGAACTGGAAATCAGGTAGGTATAAAATGTTTCTCAAGATAACCCCATTTGAAATTTTAAAATCACCAATACCAGCAGCACTAGAAGAAACACCATTGGGTAATTTAACAAGAATGTTGGAAACATCTTTAAAATTGGAAAGCCAATGCTTGTTACCAGTCATATGAGCACTAGCCCCTATGTCTAAAATCCAATAATCATTTTTATTAAAACAGTTTAGGGAGGAAGTCATACCAGCAGCCTCTATTTGAGTATCCTCTGAGGAGATGGCTGTAGCAGCGCTTGGAGCACCACTACTGCCTCCAGTCCTGTGTAGAAGAGCCTCAAATTGTTGACTTGTCAGAGTGACATTTCCCATTTTGTTGGAAACAGCAGAAGCAGCCTCATATGATGGTTCATTTGAAGCAGAGGTTGTAACACCGGCATTGGCCACCACAGATTTCCCTTTGGTGAGTTCTTTATATTTGAAGCAATTTTCACGACAGTGCCCTTTCTTCTGACAGAAGTCACAACCTTTTGCATAGCATCTATCCACAGAGTGTCCCTTTTTCTTGCAGAAGGTGCATTCAATAATTTTCTTCTTGGCATCATTTGGAGCAGAAACATTGGCAGAGAAGTGGACTCCATCAGACGAAGATATTGAAGCAGTAACATCAATCTGACTCTCCTCTTGAAGAAGAATACCATAAGCTTGATTCAAGGTGGGAAGGGGGGTCCATAATAGGAGGTTGCTCCTTACATTGGCATAGGAGTCACTGAGGCCCATAAGGAATTGAAATAGGCGTTGGTGTTCCTTATGGTCCAAGTGTCTCTTAAACAGAGCCCCCTCAATATATGGAAGATCACTGGCAGCATCATATTCACACCACAGATTTTTCAATTTCGTGAAGAAGGAGGCTATAGAATCAATCCCCTGACGAGCAGTGGTAATCTCACGATGAATCTGATAAACCCTAGAGCCATTTACCTTATCATATCTCTCCTTTAATTCCATCCAGACAACGTAAGCACTATCCAAATACATGATGCCATCAGTAATCTCATCAGCTACAGAGTTAATAATCCAACCTCTAACTACCGCATCGCAACGATCCCAAAGACAATGAAATTTCTCAGGATAGCTTTCTTTAGAACAAGATCCAGTGATGAATCCAATCTTGTTCTTTCCAAGAAGAATGATTTGCATACCTCGGATCCATTTTCGATAGTTCTCAGTGCCAGACAGCTTCAAGGAAATTAGGCTTTGTCCCGGATTGTCGGCACTGTGAAGAAATAGAGGATGAAACGAGTGAACCTCGGTAGCGAAATCAACGTTCACGACTCCGCCGGTTGCGTCGGATAGAACGCCATCCGATGTGTCTCCTGGAATTGACATCGCAAATCGAATCTTGGGCGAAGAAAAAACGAGAAATCCAGAAGAAAAACACAGGCGTAGCCGCAAATCGTCAAGTCGATAGAACAGATCGTCACCAAATGCACCTTGGCAATCAAATCCTTACGCATGCAGAGAACTGAGAAGCAGAAACCAGAGAAGTCGAACCGACGGAGACGGTCCAACTTCTTGAATGAGGGCTCCTTCGATGCAAAGAGAAGAACAGCGAAAAAGAACGGGCCAGAATCGAAACTAGCAAGGCGAACCTTGCTGCTCTGATACCATGTTAAGGTTTTAGAAACCCTAGCTATGGAGGTGAAGAAGATGAAGGGTTGAGAGAGGAGAAGAGAAGTCACACTTGCGGATCATTGGAACTGGTTCCTTCATTTGGCAGTTCCTCACCTATTTAACACTAAGGCAACCTAGACCTGGGCCGGTCCGGGTTTAGCCCATTTGTCCATACAATAAGAAGGAACCGAGCCCAATCAGATAAGAAACAAAACAGACCCAAAAATAAAATCTGGGCCAGAAATACAAAACAAACAATACAACTACACAAATAAGCCCAGCGCCCAGCTTGCAAGTGAGGCAATCTTGAAGCCCAATCGTAATCATATATGGTTACTACTGACTACTACTATAACTTCTAATTTTAGAAGTAAGAAAACTTTTTTTTTTTTGGGGCGAAAGTAAGGAACTTATTTGGATGAAATTTTGATAAGCGTGTCATATTTTGGTGAACCATGAAAATTGTTTATTATTGACTTCATATAAAGATGTATTTGTATAAATATTGCATCGTGTATTTCTTGAGAACCTTATCGAAATCAAATTAGCTAGGGACTAAAGAGAAATAGATTGATCATGAATGAGCACAAGTCAATTATATGTTGGTCTTAGAATCATGATAGTGTTAGACAAATTTATGATGCATAAGAAAAATGAGCACGCACGCACTGGTAATATGCTTAGTAGTGTTGTCTATATATACATCGTTAGATATATGGTAAGAACATATAAAAGTAGTGAAATTTGTAAAAGTTGTGACTTACCGCTTAATCAGATAGATAGATGTCCTGGTATATAGGTGCTAACTCATTCATTAGAGAAATATTTTTACAGGATGGGATAATATACCACATATGATGATATACATATTTTCTTTGGAAGATCAAATTAAACAATGTAGCTAGCTAGGAATGAAATAAAGAGGGGGAAAACAATATATATGTGGCAGGGCAGTTATATAATCTTAGTTTTAATTTGGTTTTATATGCACACAGCTTGGAGAAAGATTCTTCGTCAGAGAAGTCATGATATGATGCTCAGCAAAAAAGGCAAACTTACTTTACTATACGATACGACGACACAAATTAATGGTGTCCCAAAAATAATTAAACATCCTACTACGTACAGCATGCATATGGTAATGGTATGGTCCAATTGGAGCAGCAGCAGCATTAAGATAGCTACCCTATTACTCAGGGCGCGCATTCCCTTTACAATTAAAGTCAGATTGGACTTGCAGTGTATATATATATATATAATCGATCCGGTCGGTCTCTGTTAATATTTCTCTTTCATTCTTTCTATACATTACCAAATAAATTGAATTGAAGAAGATTAATAAAATTGCATTCTAACAAGCAAGCACGCTTTTAATCCGCAGTTGATGAAATAAGCTGAGTGTTCGTTGATTCCCTCCTGTATGAAACTACTTACTACTGGATGGACCAAAGTTAAAAATGGAGGCAGATCCGAAAAATAATCTGGCCCAATATGTTTGGCCCAAAATCCAGTCTCATGGTTAATTAATTAGTTAGAGCAACGGAAGGGATAAAACTAAGTTGATTTTCCTTCCAAAAGCAAACTGAGTTGGAATTCTCTCCCACAACGGATCACTCGTGAATTAAGCTAGCTAGCTGAATTAGTTAGTGATATATAGGAGGAAACAAAACAACTCAACAAGTACGTTGTTAACAAAGCTAGAGAGAGAGAGAGAGCCACAAGTTCCAAAACGACTTTAATTAATTATCCTATCCTACCCTAACCCTAAGCCTAAGCCTAGTCTCTCAAATTAAAGTCTCATCTCTGTCACCACTTTGCAGCTGAATGAGATGAGTTACTAGCGGAATAGATAGATATAGAATAGCTAACCCTAAAGTCCACGCATATATAAACGTCGTCGTCGATTCCATCTTCCGGCCATTATAAACCCTTAAAAGCACTACGCCCTAATAATATCACGATTGTGGAGACGACTAACTATCCGTTCATCCGTAGGCCCGTGATTTATTCTAAGCTACATCATTCATTATTCATTAGCGTATTCAGGAATTTAATTAAAGAATGTGGGTTCCTCGTTTTAACCCCAAAAAAAAAACAAACCATTTTTTTTAAATTTTCTGCACTTTTTATTTATTTACTATTTGGATCATTTTTTTAAATCAACTTTTTTATTATCATAATTTACAAAAACAGTTATACAAACAGTTACATATATATTTTAAGTCAAAATGCACATCAAACTTACGAGATAAAAAATCCAGTTTATCCAATTAAACACAAACCCTAAGCCAAAATGTACCTAGGACCTAGCTAAAATATTAACCCAACTGATCATCTTCATAAAAATTAGCCATTTCTGATGCCGATCATAGTAATAATTTTTAAAAATATATGAGAGGATGTATTTGAGCAGTTGTAGACAGGCTGCTTGTCAGGATTCCAATTCGGGTCTTAGAATCTTACGATTTTACGATCCTGGTAAAGTAAAACAATTATGATCCGTTGAAGGATCTTAATCTTCTAGGATCTTAGACAGTGACGAATCCAGGACTTTGGAGTTAGTGGGTGTACATTTTTTTTTTTTTATATAGCTAAAATAACCGGTCGGGTCAAATATAATTTTGAGTCGAATTAACAGATTTTTCCCTAATGAAGTTGTTAAAGTATAACTATATGTATTACTCATAATGAATAAAAACTTCAAATATTAATGATATTCAATACAAATATACGAAATATAACAAAATTGCATTTTTTCCTGGTCAGATAAAAGAAATCAATTAGAATGAGATAAATAAAAATAATGATATTTTTCTTGTAAAAAAACTTACAAAATTGTAAGAAGAATTTTTCAATGGCGTGTGAAGAGAACGAATAAGACATAAAAGAAAAATAAGAGTTTTAAGAGAAGAAGAAATTAACGACAATTAAGAAATGTTTTAAAAAAACTTAGATTAAAAACTAGCTAGTAAAGTGACATTGGGAAAAATATTAAATACAATAGAAAAAAAATATTAAACGGTAAAATTATTATGGATTAAAAGTGTGAATGGTGAGACTCGAACCATGGATGAAGTAATTAATATATGCTCGCAAAACCAACTATAGTTTCTTTTTTAATTTTATATGGGGTCCTTTGCAATTTTTTTATATGGGGTCCTTATCGGTAATTGCTAAGTTTTTGCTCTAACTCGGTCAAGTTAAGCGGTGTCTCGTGACCCCGTACTCACTAATGTAGATCCGTCCATGATCTTAGAGGATCAGGATCCTAATATTAGGATCTTACGATTCTACGACCCTAGTTAAGTAAAATGATTCTACAACTATACGATTCAAGTTAACATAAAACCATCCATATAGTAATTATGATGAAGTCAATATTTAATTTCAAATTAAGCATATTAATGTATCTATTATATATCTATTAATTTAGGGTGACGAAATTGATTTTTCTCAACTTTAAAAATAATTTTATGGCTATTTTAAAATTTCATTGGGGCAAGTTGTTCATCTTCTCTTAATAGTTTCTTATATATTATATCATTTGTTAAAGCCTACAAACATACTGAATTAGAGTAGTATGTTATAATTAATCATAATAAGTCAAGTTAAGTGTTACAGGATTTAACATATTTTTATATTTGATAAAATTATTTAACATTTTATATCGAATATGATTTTGAAAAACTGGTTCATGCATTAAATGATTCTTTTGTAGATGTTTATTTACTTGATAATAGTAAGTTTATATACAGTTATTTATATAGTATAATATATTATAGCAAAATATTAATATATCATATGTTAATTTATAATTCTTATTGGATCTTACGATCAACAATTCGATCCTACGAACGATATGATCCTACAATAAAACGATGCTAGTTAGGTTCTCGGTCCTAACATCCTTGGTTATAGACTTTAGTTTGTTTAGATGCACATATTTAGTATTATTAAAAATAAGTGTAATATACAAAGCACAAGGAAAGGAAAAAACATAGTGTGAAAAACAACCACATGCGATAAGGTTTTCTTTAATTTTATTTTATATAAAAAAAAATATGCTAAATGAGCATTGTATATACTAAATAAATGATTCAAAATTAAGATTGATAGTTAAGTTTTTTTTTACAATGTTGATTGAGTGTATGTTAGCAAAAAAAAAAAGAAGTATTTCTAGAAAAAATAATGTGTTGTGAGATTTTGTTTTTCTTTAAAAAATAAATTTAGAGTTTTAATAAAAATACTCAAAAATGTGGTGAGGTTTACTAGAGCATCCACAATGCATAACCCCAACTTATATCTATTTTTTGTTCAATAATGATTGAACCTGCGAAACATCCGGTGAAAAAACTAACGGCTGAGTCTATAACTTAAAGGCCATTGCTTTTTTAAAAAATTGCAGCAATACCACTGAGTTCTTTCGGCGCTTTCACTAAAAATTTATGCAAGTATAGCAGCACTCTTTTTTGTTACAATCGTGTTAGCTAATCAACATGTCATCAAAAGTAAAACTGTTTACAAGTTGTCCATCATCAATTGCTCCAATGGCGTCTAGACTTTTCAACTCAACACTTAATCATACATTTCTTTTACTATATCAACAATATTAAACAATAGCATTGGCAAAAAAAAACAATATTATACGAAAACATAATGTAAATATGAAAAAGTAATAGAGATTTAAAAAAAAAATAGTGATTGGATGTAAGAGAGTAAACTCTTATTTGTTAAAGTTGTATTAGAAGGTAATTAGACTTTTCACTCAAGCGATACGATAAAGACAACTTGTCACGCGAAAGATTTGTAGTAGATTTGTAGTTTCATACATTTCTTTTACTATATCAGCAATATTAAACAATAGCATTGGAAAAAAAAACAATATTATACGAAGACAAAATGTAAATATGAAAAAGTAATAGAGATTTAAAAAATAATAGTAATGGGATGTAAGAGCGTAAACTCTTATATGTTAAAGTTGTATTAGAAGGTAATTAGACTTTTCTCTCAAACGATACGATAAAGACAACTTGTCACGCGAAAGATTTGTAGTAAATTTGTAGTTTAATAATTATTTGCATGGTAGATGGTGTTAGAGCGAAGCGGAGAGAGTAGGTTTTCCTGAAACAGACAGACAGCGAAAGCAGTAGTGAGTGCTAAAAAGAGGTTATACACCAGACTACTACAGACTTGAGAAGAAAAGAGAGAGAGACCAGAATTCTAGATACAACCAACCAAAGCATGGTTTCAATTCAACAAGGAGAGAGACTCTGACGGCGTAGCAGACTTCTTCAGTTCAGTTCAAGCAGCTACCTAGATAGATCAACGAAGAAGAAGAAGCTGTACGTACCTAATTTATTTATTTATTTAATTATTATTGTTAGTATAGAAAGAAAATAAAACCCTAGATTTAGAGAGACAACATAGTAGCTAGGGTTACAGAGTTTCTTAATTGGAAACAAACAAACACTCATCATTTTTTTAGAGAGAGAAACTGAAAGACAGCTTCATCCAATATGGCTGGATTCTTCTCACTAGCCGGGGGAGGATCTGATCCTGAAAACGCACGATCATCTGCCGGCGATCGCCAGCCACCGCCGCCGACGCAGGAGATTCCACCGGAGAATTGGTTCTGGTCCAGATCGCATCATCATCAGGGTTTTGAGCTGTGGCAGCAGCAGCAGCACCAAGATCTGCAGTACGCGCTTGGGGTTGGAAGTAGCAGCAGGGCGGCGCCTTATTCCGATGACGGCGAGATCAGAAGAGCTGCTATCGTCGGCGGTGGCGGTGGCATATGCTGTCAGGACTGCGGAAACCAGGCCAAGAAAGACTGTCCACATCTCCGCTGCCGTACTTGCTGCAAAAGCCGCGGCCTTCACTGCCAAACCCACGTAAAGAGCACCTGGGTTCCTGCCGCCAAGCGCCGTGAGCGGCAGCAACAGGTTTCCGCCGCCGCCGTGAACCACCGTCCAGCACCTACATCCCAGTTCCGTTCCTCCGCCGGTGAGGCCTCCAAACGCTCAAGGACCCCTCCGGAATCTCCGATGGACACCAACACAGGTTACTTAATTAATTACTTGTTTATCTTTATATATTATTTATTATAAAATCTACAATACATCACAAATTAATACGTGAACGTGAATTTCAAAGCTAGCTAGCTACTCCACTGCCATAGTGAGCTTAGCTAGCTAGCTAGCTAGGGTTCCATTGAGTTCCTTTCCAACCACGCCTAACCATATCCAGGAAATAATTAACATGATATTATTATACAAACTCCATATAAATCTAGAGAATTAATCAGTTGAGAGATTATTAGCTAAGGCTTTGTTTTTGTCTCTCTATCTGCAGGTATATAATAGAAGTAATAATTTTGTTGTTTTATTTTTATAATTTTGTTGGTTTTTACTATCCGTTCTTGGGAATTAGTATCTCCTCTAGCTAGCTAATTATTAGTTGTCTTTAATTAATTTCTTGAAATTAATAATTCTTTATCTCTTGTGTTCTTCGTCGTCTAGGGTTAGAGTTTCCGGCTGAATTGAGCTCCGCCGCTCTCTTCCGCTGCGTGAGAGTTAGCTCCGGCGATGACAGTGAAGATCAATACGCATATCAAACAACGGTGACCATTGGAGGACACGTGTTCAGAGGCATCCTCTACGATCGTGGGCCCGAACCACCCAATTACGGATCAACAGCAAGAAGAGACAGCTCATCCTCCTCTGGCGCCGGCGCTGGCGGTGGCCTTCAGCCGCTGATTACCGTAGCATCCCATGGTGTGGCCGACACCTTGGGCTCCAGTGGCGGTGGTGCGACGACTTCAGCTTATGAACAATCCACTTCTGCATCACTCTACATGGCGCCTGCTAACCCAATCAGCAGCACTTACAGTACGCATATTTTCCCACACCATTATAATCAGCAGAGACCCTAAAAACGACCAAAAACATGCATAATAATACATTCAATTAATATCCTTCTTCTATATTAGCTACTCTGCTAATGTTCAGCACAGCCATACTTATTACAAAAGATGACCCAAGTTTCAGGATCAGTGTGCGCACTAGAACAATATTATTATATATCGAAAAACTCTTGACTTTTCATTATAAGCTATCTAGGGTTTGTAATAGTTCGAACCCAGCTAGCTATTTTAATATATAATATTATTATATCATTACTATTACCATCCATCATTATATTGTAATTTTTGGTTCTGGAAAATGCTCATAATAATTTAATCTTCTTTGCATGCTTTTATTTTGATATTATTATTATATATATGATTATGTGCAAGTCATGTGTTGCCTGCTTCCAAAGATATATAATAATACTAGGAATTGTAATATGAAAGGTGATCAGGTAACCGAAATTAGTAATTGGTCTCATTTCTAATAATCTAATGATTAAATCTTGCATAATTAATTAATGTGTAATCGTCATGCCGCGCGATATCAACTAATTAAATTACTGGTGTCATTTTTATTTTAAATAACAACATATATCTTTGATTCAGATTATTAAGGACAGCTATCCGTACTATATTATTAAATAATCAATTAATCCTTATTATAAAAACCAATTAATTAATAATTATTAAGGTTAAAGATACTTTCACACCACATATTTAATTTAATGTTACTTTTAGTACTTGATGTTTGGTTTTTTATATTTTTTGTATCAAACGTTTTAAAAAATGTGGCTTTTGGTACATCTGTTAGTTGACCGTTAGTTTTGACCGTTAAATGACATGTGCAAGTCACGTGACCGACCTTAAACTTTTTATTTTGTTCAATTTCTTCCCTCGAATATTATCCTAACTATTTTTGTTTAATTTAGTCTTAAAACTTTAAAATCGGACTCAATTGAACCAATCGAACCCAAATGACCTAGCCGGACCTAGCCTAGGCCTAGGTCTGACCCTGGGTCGGGGTCGCCGGACCCAGAACTAGGGTCAGACCTAGCCCTAGGCTAGGTCAATTGGGACCTAGCCCCAATTGGGTCCGGGTCGATTATGTCCCAACTGACCTAGCCGGACTTAGTAGGGCTAGGTCCGACCATGACCACGACCCAGGGTCGATCATACGCCTAGACTAGGTCCGGCTAGGTCAATTGGGGTCGATTGGTTCAATTGGGTTCAATTTTGAAGTTTTAAGACTAAATTAAACAAAATAAAAGTTAAAATCAAAAGTTTAGGGTCGGTCACGTGACTTGCACATGTCATTTAACGGTCAACTAACGGATGTACCAAAAGCCACATTTTTTCATACTTTTGGTACTAGAAGTATACAAAACTAAACATTCAGTACTAAAATGCACATTCTGTCAAACATGTGGTGTGAAAAATACCTATAACCCTAATTATTATTGTTTGAAAAAAGAAAAAGTTGGGAACAAATTAATTTGACCTTGTTGCTGATGAAAATAGATGTCTGTGGAGGCCTCTATACATGGATATACAGATCTCCTACCACACTCTTCTTTTCACTAGATTGTGTCTCACCGTTAAGATCTCAACACGTGTCCTGTATGTAATTAATTTTGTGTTTCTTTTTCTAAAACACTACTGGGTGATTGATGAACTTTAAAAGGAAAATATCAAATTTAAGGATATGTGTCAAAATTTTAATGGTGAGGTAGGAAGAGTGGGTAGGAGATCTAATCCTTCATATATATATATATATAAATCCTGTCAAATTAATTAATTGTGTTTTAGCCAGGTAGGTTGAGTTTAATTGAGCGTGCGGCATTCTAGCTAATTAGAGTTTGTCCTGGTGGTCATCAATTGGCCTTGGACTTTGAGAAATGCTATCTATTTATTTTTTTTAAAAAAGAAAGAGTTATTGAGGCGGGAAAAGGGAAGGGGAAGGGGATCAAAATGGAATTTATATATTCATAGATAAATCAAACTGTATATTCAATATATTATTTTTCTCAATCTACTATCCAGTTTTTGTAGTTTTATATTGGTGTAGAAATTAGAACCTATAATAATTACTGATCAATACATTAATTAAGACGACAATAATTGATCCAGCTTAATACAACTATATTCACAAACACATAATAAATAAAATTTAATTAATGCTGAAGTTGGCACACATAAATTAACAACCAAGTTGCCACCCGGAAGAAAAATAAATGTTATGAATTATGATAACTCTTCATTCATTTCCAATGCAGCAAGTATTAACACCGGCCGCCATCATTAATTAATATCAATGACTTTTACCCTTAATTAAATTTTATTTCAGGTTCGTCTAGTGGTTTTAAATTTCAATTTTGCTTCAACACTTGTTTAACAAATATAAATCATTGCGTCACTACATACAGCTTGAAATATTTTACATAAAATGACTCCTTTCAATACATGTATTCATATTTCCCTTCATTTTTTAGACTAGAATCGAAAGAAAAAAAATCAATACATTTTTTGTTTTGCTTGCTGGATATGAAGAGATTCCGGTGGATTCAAATTATACAGACCTGTTAGAAAGATGATTGTGATGTCGATATACGTCTAAGTTTGAAGTTTGAAGAAGAACAAGCATGGATCAATCGAGTTTGACAATGAAGCAGATTGTGAAAGTAGATGAAGAACTGCGTAACAACCAAACATGATGTGATAAAGTTTTTAAAAAATATTACCTCATATATATCAGGTCCCACCTGGTCAAACACCGCGTCAGACATACGAGGAGGTGAGTAGTACTGAGCACAGGCTGACCTCTTGAATAGGAGGCGAGTAGAACTGCTGGTGGGGCTACGTTAGGACAGTGCGTGCACTAATTGCTCGCTAAGTCTGGTCGGAAAAAACTCAGATCGTAACCAGGACTCGAACATTATATAGCGGGATGGGTCTAGGGCTAGGGATGTCAAAGGGGCAGATCAGGGCGGAAGTTGTCAATACCATCCCCACTCCATGAGACTTATTGCATCTACTATATTTGCCTAAAAAACGTCTTGGGGCGGAAGTTTAGGGTAGATTTACCCCATAGTGATATCCGCGGGGCATTGCCCCACCCCGCTAAATTTTTAAATAAAATTATTTTAACTTTTATCAATGAACTTTTACTTAAATTTTTATAAAAGTGGCATATAGGCAAATACTTTTGTAATTCAAATACAACCACTAAATCATACATAAAGCAAATTTTTTATTCCATCTAACTTCTTATTTGAATAACTTATTCGTTCACTAAGTTTATATTATTACATAACGACCCCTATAATTCTTTTAAAATTACATATATAATCCATGGGGCAGAAGTTTAGGGTGAAACAACACGATTACTACCTATTGCCTTGCCCCACGGTTCTTTATAGCAAACTTGCCCTATAAACCGCAATAATTACTTCTGTGGGGCATTTTGCGGGCAGTATACTGCGGGGTATGAAAAATCTGCGCCCCATTAATACCCCTATCTAAGGCTGTCACTAATTTTTTTTTTTTTTGGCCAAAGGCTGTCACTACTAACTGATTCATTTTTTCGCCAAAAGAATTTGAAGCTCAAAGTCAAGATAATTAAATGGAAAATGTTGAAAAAGTAAAGTTGATAGTTAAGTTTAATGTACTAACAAATTATACTGTTCAATGTATTCGAAGGCTAATAATGTGCGTTGAGTTATATCTGTTTGGCTAGGAGAATGTTATTGAACATCTTAAGGTTTTAGGATATCCTTTATAAATGTGAGTTTATATGAAAGAGATTACAAGTAAATAATATTATAGTAAAAAGTTAAGGCTATTTGATTATCGTACTAAAAAAAATAATATTATAGTAAATTAAATTAAAAAGTTATATTTTTGTATAAATTAAAGTTTTTTGTTGCTATTGTATAGATTAAAATTATAAAACATTATTTAAATATATAAAATTTGACGTGACAACCTTATTGATTTTAGTCTGTGTGTTGAAGTATAAATTCACTATCGTCACCACATATCAGTTTTTAACTTAATTGAACATAATTGATGGATATACGCTCAATTTAAATCCGTTTTCATTCGGACTGTATTATTTTAATTACACCACGAATGATTGTAAATTGAAACTTTGACCCGAACACGTCACCAGTAGCGAAATGATCCGAACGAAGGAAAAAACGCCCGCCCGGATATTTTGCCGGGTCCGATCCCAATCCTCCGGGGTCGGACCTCCCGTCCGACCCCGAAGGTCCCGACGTTCCTCCGACACGCGATATTCCCGCCCAGGGGTATGCGCGACGTCCGGAACACTGTCTTTTAAACCGTCACTCATGACGACCAGACCTCACTTTGCACGTCCGACACTTAGAAAATATCGCGAACCTTCTCCATGCTTGTTAAGGGCTTAATCCCTTTATTACTTGTTAACTGTGCTCGTTTAGGAATTAACGGTGTCATTACCCGTCTTAATCTCCTTTGAGCCTATATATAGAACTCCACCCCTATTCATTTACTAAGTTGATAACACTTGCATGATTTGAGCTCTCCCTTCTCTCTACTTTCTCTCTCTACATTATTCTCATTTAAGCATCGGAGAGGGTTCGCCGGTACCACCCCGGCTTACCCCTTGTGCAGGTCTGCGTGAAGAAGGATCGCGGAGAAGGTGCGAGGAAACGGATCGCAAAAAGGGACCGTCAGATCGCAAGAGAAAGGAATCTACCCATGAGTTGGCCATTCGGATTGACGACCCGTCGAACCAATACGCAGAACTTAACAGTTGGCGCCGTCTGTAGGTTTTGAACAAACAGGCCTGGCTATCACGAGATCGATGGCAAACAGTCAGCAATTAAGGGAGGACCCCCCCTCCTGAGAATATTCCACCACAGAGCAACCAAGAAAGGCCGCCGGTTCCACCGGCCAGACAACCAAGGCCGCAAGCACCACAGGGAAACCAAGGAGGACCGTCACGCCCAGCTGGGGCTCAGTCCTCCATAGCGTCAACACCAATGGCAGGCCGACGGCCACAACGACAAGGAACGCAACGGGAAGTGCCACCCCAAGCATACCAATACACTGCACCTCCTCAGGGATACCATTACAGAATGCATTCGCAAGAATACCCGTATGGAATGCCACCCCAAGACATGCCGACATACAACCAGCGCGCTCAAACAGCTAATCCCAGACCAATGTATTCACAAGGAGCACAGACAGTGAATCCAGGATTCATGCCAGCACTTGATGATCTACTGGCATACAGGGAGGCTGTAAGGAACATGCAAGAGAGGCAGATGCCACAGGCGGAGCAATACCCATGTGCTCCGATGGGGCAGCAAGAAAATCAAGGAAGGAATGAGCAAGCGCCGCCTCCAATAGGAAGGCATCAATCTGCCCCTCCAAGGCAACAACATAACCAAGCACCACAAGGTGCATGGGCATATACCCCTCTGAGAGAACACCCACAGCCTCACCAGCAGTGGAGACAAGAATTCCAACAACCACCCCAGCAAGGGTACCCTGCACACACCTACAGTCCGTACTACCAAGGACATGGAATCTCTCCAAGCCCTGTTGTCAGTTATGACATTCCACAAAGGAATCATAACATATCACCAATGATCCTAACTCAGGAAGAAGTTGAGGCGATGATAACAAGGAAAATGAATGAATCCAAGACAAAGGTGATGCACACTCTGAGTGACAACGCTACCCACCCTTTCACAAAGGAGATAATATTCAACAAAGTCCCGGATTCGTTGAACCTGATAAAGATTGAAAAATACAATGGAAATGGCGATCCCCTTGAACACATACAGCAACATGAGGCATCTCTCTTAAGAAGAACAAGCGATGACCGACATACCGCGCTTTTGTTCCCAAACACCTTGTCAGGAATGACATCCCATTGGTTATTTGGTCTGCCTAACGAAAGTGTCCACTCGTGGCCATACCTAAAATCAAAGTTCCTCCAAAGATACTTAGGAGAACGAAAATTGTTGAAGGGGACAAATTCAATCGATGATGTCAAACTGGAGAACGATGAATCATTGGCAAGCTATTACACCAGATTCAGTCAGAATTTGGCGGACATACAAGGGGATATGACTGAAGGCGAGATTGTATGAGCTTTTATAAGGAATTTAGGGCGTTATGGCTCGACTTTAGCTGAAAAGATGGCCAAGAAGCCTGCAAGCAACTTGGTAGAGCTGGCGGCAAGGGTGAAAAACCACATAGACTTAGAAAGGCATAGAACGAAAAAAAAAAAAAACGAAGATACAAGCCTCCAAGGAAGAGAATGTGAAACCAAACAAGGGTAAGCCGCCTCAAGTGCCTGTACCCATCAGACAGAATGATTGGCGTCCTCCCCATGGGAGAAATCAACCAGGAGACTTCCAAAGAGCAAGAGATATCAATGTCATCAAGTTTGTTCCACTAAATGCACCGCCAGCAGTTGCTCTGAAAGAGATGAGAAACTTAAAGATCTGGAAACCTCCTGCAAGATGGAGAAACTCAATGGTTGGGATTGAGAAGGAAAATTGGTGTGATAACCATGAAGCAAACGGTCACGACACAAATGATTGCTTTAGTTTGAAGTTAAGCATTAACAATTCGCTACAAAGAGGAGAGCTGAAGCAATTCTTCGATCACGGGAGCAATACCGTACCCGCAAGATTTACGGCCAAGGAGAAAGGGAATGAGAAGGTTGATTACAATGCTCCTCCTAACAAGAGAGGAACAATAAACATGATCCATGGAGGAGAAGGAGTAGGTGGTTCAACAGGCAACGCAAGAGAGGTGTATTCCACCAAAATCGACTTTACGCCGAAATGGAGGAAAAGAACAAGAGAAGAAGAAGAGATGGTGATCGAGTTCTCTGAAAAAGATAAGAGCCACATTCTCTTTCCACATGACGATGCACTGGTAGTAACTCTAGACATTTACAGCTACGATGTAAAGAGGATACTAGTTGATGGAGGTAGCTCGGCTGACTTACTGCAGATGCAAGTGCTAAAGGAAATTGGGAAAAAAAAAAAAGATAGATTTACGACCAATGGACTACCCTCTTGTTGGCTTTTCAGGAGCGACAAGCTATCACTTGTGAATGATCACCTTGCAAGTGACCTTAGGGCAAGGTTGAACACAAATAAAGATTAATGTGAACTTCTTGGTCGTGGAAAGCTTGGGAGCCTACAACGGGATCCTGGGTCGAACCACAATCAACCCATATGAGATAGTGTCGTCAACGGTACATCAGAAAATGAAGTTCATAACTGAAAATGAGATAGGAGAAGTTTTGGGTGATCAGCGTATGACAAGGCAATATGTCAACGCTATGAAGCATAGGACACAACAACCCGACACTATTGCGATGGTGACAGTGGGTAAGACTGAGAACGCAATGTCTTTGCGAGGAGGGAAAAAGAAGCAGGCCACCAAGATGAGGATTGCTGGAATTACACTCCAACTGAGCAAACAGATATAGGTTTGCAAAGAAAACATGAGCTGAAAAGGTTGTAAAGGTTACTAGCATACATTGGCAAATCTATTGAAGGAGGATTTAGGTACATAACCGACATCCACCAAATGCCAGGAGAATCAACTTGGAATTATTTTGAAAGATTTGTAAGAAATGGAGCAACCGTGGAGGCATCCAAAAGGGAGGCAATAAGAGGATTCTTCAGAAACATGAACTCAACCTCTCTAGAAGGTTTTGGAGGATCGTATAGATTAGTAACAACATATACAATGAGTGACCTCAAAGAAAAGCTAGAGGATGCACTCGCCAAGGAGAGGAGGCAACATGGAGAAGAAACCACGGAGAATGACATGAAGAGGGAATAAAAAGAAGATGAAATCACGGGAAGAGGAATGAACTTTAATTTCACACCTCTCAATGTCAAGGTGGACGAGTTGTACAAGAGAGAGTTGATCAAGGAGATACCACCATACAAGGGAGAAACAAGAGCTTTAGTCGGAAAAGATACCAAGGGATGGTGTAACAACCATGAAACTTGGGGGCATACGACAAACAATTGCCTAGTGTTGAAGATCAAAATCGAGGAGATGATCCACAAAGGGGAACTCAAGGGCTACATAGCCTCTGAAGCGAACAAGCGCAATTGAGATGCCACCCTCAACAACAAAAACCATATCCTTGGATTTATCTTTCCTCAGAAGCATATCTATCTCTCCAGCTTTTCATAAAGACTTATCTTAGTTTTTCAATTTATGCATCTAGAAACTCTTTCCAAAAGGATGTCTTAGGACTCTATCAACATGCTTTTTTTTTTTTTTGTAAATAATGCATGCATGCACCAAGAGAAATGAAAGTTTATTCCAATACTTACAAGATTCAGATGACGCACTCACTGAACAAACCTTGCTCAGATATAACAACCAAGGGTATGTCACTTTCAACGCCCACAAGAACGTATCTTGAAGGCAGTTCATACACTGCAATTACACCTTGTGCCTTCCAGGAGCCTATCCTGCAATCTGTGCCCTCCAAGAGCCTATCTTGCGAACAGTTTTCAACGCCTACAAGAGCGTATCTTGAAAGCAATTCATACACTACAAATACACTATGTGCCTTCAAAGAGCCTATCCTGTGATTTGTGCCTTCCAGGAGCCTATCCTGCGATTTGTGCCCTCCAGGAGCATATCATGCGATCTGTGCCTTCCAGGAGCCTATCTTGCGAATAGTTTTCGATACCCACAAGAGCGTATCTTGAAGTAGTTCATACACTACAATCACATTCCGCGCCATCCAGGAGCCAATCTCGTGAATAATTGCCAACGCCCAAATGGACGTATCTTAAGAGCAGTTCATACACTGCATCTATATTTTGTACCACCCAAGACTTAATATCGGAAACACTCCAAACGCCCTCAAGAACGTATCTTGCACTCGCTTTCAACGCCGACAAGAGCGTATCTTGCAAACATTTTAAAAATACCTCTAGGATTATGTCCTGCACATGCACTCGACGCCCCTAGGAGCGTATCCTACAAATTCTTTACAACGTACCCAAGAAAGTATCTTGAGAAAACCTTCATTTTAGAAGTAAGGTTACGTAATATATGAAAATTTGTCTATACTACCAGTGCAGGAATGATAAGGAAAAAGGATGACAATCATGAAGACAAACACACCAACACATAGTCAAACACAAACATGATCACAGCGTGCGCTCAAAATAGTCAAAACCCAAAAGAAAAGCTACGACACATATGTCAAGTAGCAAACCAGAAGCATCCAAGTACGAAATAAGAAAGATAGACTCAACCCAACACGGGGAGGAAACAAGCGGATATACACATATGAAAAGTAGATAAACCATCAAATAGATGCAACATGTGAATCTTCACGATCCTGATGATCAGAAGACGACCCGCCAATGGAACTGGATGATGAGGAGGAGACACTCAACTCAGCATCATCAACATTAATGACATTTTCGGGCAGGGGGCAACAACCTCATTATCAGCTACCGCAACCTTCCCTCTCAAAACAGCAACATATCCCAAGGCAGAGGTGGAGAAATCACCTAACTCACCAAAAGGAAAATCGGGCATAACTTTGTATGTGTGCTCGGTGAGATACTCCCCAAACTGAAGCATCTCGGCATTACACCGAACGTCAAACTCAGCAGTATAGGCAGGAGATGCCTTGTACTCAGCTACGGCAGTCGCCTTCTCCTCGGCACGACATTTCTCCTCAACATTCTTCAACTCCGTAGCATGGAGTGAAGAATCAATCTCAGCCTGTCGGCAAGCATCAGCAAGAGTACCTTCAAGAGATGTAAGTTGATCCTGAAGTTCCTGAAACTTCAAGTCGGAAAGACAGGTCTTCTCCAATGCACCACCAAGTTCGGCCTTCAAGGAACTCTGACTATCCTGAAGGGCTTTCTTCTCCTCGGATAACTCAATAGCAAGGGAGGAAAAGTTGAAACAACAAACGATCTTCAGAGAACATATTAACAAGGCAAAACATTAAAGATAAGGAAAAAGATAAAAACTCACAGGAGCAAACCGAGATAGCACCCCATGAACATAACGCCGAGTCTCTTTGGGAGACTGGGGAGAAGAAAGACGATCGTCGGGAGCGACAGCACTGCGTAGCACACGAAATCCAACTTCAGGAGTATGCAAAGATGACTGACTGTCGAAATGAAACTCCTTCGATCCAACAAAGGGAGTCCACTAAGCCCCAGCGATATCTTCATCGGTAAGACGAATTAGATCTTTCTGGCTCAAGGCAGGAAGTCGGGTCTTCCCTGCAAGTAACAAAGAAAAATAAGATACAACAAAAAAGTATAGCTAAGGCATCTGAGAATCGCATACCTGAATGACCGATCTCGTCAGCAGAGACTCGTCCCCTTGATTGGGGGGCATGGGACAAGGGAGACACATCGACAGGCACTTCACCCCCTTCTGCGGGCTTCTTCCCTTTATCAGGCAGAGAAGACGCCCATTCAACCACCTTCCCCTTATCAAGGGAAGGAGTTAGCAAAGGAGCAACGGCCGGGGAATCCTTCTTCCTTTTTTCGCAATCGAGGGTATGGCCTCAGAGTTGGAATTTCGCGCCTTGGATTTGCTTGAACCTTTCTCCGCAGCAACAACTCGCTCAGTCACTAAAAGAGATCATCCTAACAACACAGGAGAAACAATATCAAGACAATCATAAGTAAGTTACATAGAGAAAATGAGAGAAAGGAACGTACGATAAGCTTCAGTCGCTTTCCCAGACTTAGAAGATTTCACGGCTGGAGGAGCGGAGCCGGAAGATGCTTTCTTCTTGCTAACCACTGCGTGGTCAGAACGATCCGCCTGCACATCATACGATTTTCCGTGAAACCAACCTACAAGACGAAACAAATAAAGTGAATAAAAACGAGGGAATCAATAACATACCAAATCCGATGAGGGAGGAGTCAATCGAATTCCCGCGTCATACAAGTCTCTCTCAGACACCCAAGATACAGGGCAGTAAGACTTGGACCGATTGCTCCGATAAATAATCTCCACGGTCTCCTTATCAGATGGGGAGAACTCATCAAAAGTAGGACAGTCGTCTGAACGATTGGTACGGACAATATCCCAAGTGACGTACCGATCTGTGATAAAGAAGTAGTGACTGCCCCAATGACCCATCGAACGGTCCACGTGGGTCACGAAACAAAGATCCCTATCCCATGAAATCTCACCTAATCCCAGTTCCTCGAACCGAAATCTTTTTACAGATGGTGAAGGGTTACCATAGTCGCCATCCCAGTTGTGCTACGATACTGGAACCGGTAGAAGCATCAGAACAGAACAAGAGAGTACCTCCAAGAGTACCACTGGCATAATGCTCTAAACCCAACCCAAGCCCGAATGGCAGTAGGGACCAGATTGACGGGAGAAACTCCGAAAAACCGGCAGAGTTCCACAATAAGGGAAGCGTAAGCCGTATCGAATTTGGGCCGTATATACGGCGACTATCCCAGCCGGGGGCACGGTCACAGTGCCACGAATATTGCCCAAGGATGGGCGGAAAGGGTATAACAGATCATCTAAACGAAAAATATCACCTAGCTCGATATGCTGGTCGTACTCCGACCGTTTTAGTTGCTTCACAGACACGGGCATGGAACCTAACTCAGAATCAGAAATAGTTTCTAAACTCTGGATAGAATCCGACTCGGACGAATACTCGGACTCAGAGTCTGGTTTAGAACTTGACTCCGAACTAAAGTCAGGAAAGAAAGTAAGGCGACGAGTAGATGGAATGAAGAACTTACTCATCCTCTTCAGAATATACCGTCGTTGAAGGGTATGAGTCTTATTACACCACCACGAATAAAGCACCTACAACACCGAATCCAAGGTCAGAGCAGAGCAACGTACCAAAAACATGCCAAAGTAACCCAACGCCAACGCATCGACAGTCCCGTCACATGACGTTCAAGAAGCAATCACTAAGTAAAGAACCACATACTTACAACCACGTCAACAACGACGACCGTACACGAACAACCATTTTTGCTATGAAAACGACTGCATACATACAACTATGCTCGCGATGACAATGACCGTACACGTAAGAGTAAAAAAACGACGCGATCATGCAAGTAAAAGCTATATATACGTGCAAAGGGTATTTTCGAGCAAAATGGATATCCAATCGACACGACAACGATACAAGCAATCGGGAAATTATCACAAGTCAAGTATGGGCAATCAAAATACAAATGTCCAATACACGTACGAAAAGAAGGAAAAGTCGAACATTGGGAAAACCCGAACCAATCCGAATAGTCGAGTTGGAATTTGGATTTCTACGACGCCGGAGGAAGGACGTCGTCGCCGGACCAAGACCGCTGCCGCCTCCACCCGCCGTCATCGTCGCTGGACTACGTCGGGATCGCCTCTGGTCTGCCTTGTCCTCGTCGATCGAAGCAATTTCCCGCCTCGCCTCAGCCACCCGAGGTTGCCGCCGGGATGCTCCCCTCCGTTGGAGGCCCGCTACACCGACAATGAAGGCCTCTCCTCACGACGCCATCGATGAAGACCACCCCTCCATGTTGCGCCACTCGCCTCGCTCTGCGCCGCCGTGTGTCGAGTCCTCCTCTCCTCCGCACCGCCGTGCCGGAAATCCTCCTCCCCGCCGTGTCAAGTGGTCCCGGCCACACCCCAAAACCGAGCCAAATGAGTGGCTTGGTCCTCAAGAAAAGATTACTTAGTGGAGAAGATGATGGTGACTACTAAAATGGTAATCCATTCTCTCTCCTTTATAATAAACTATGGTAGGGTTTTTAAAAGATCATTTAATCTCCACCTTTAATTTGAAATGAGGAGATCCAAATGCTAGGATTAAAGATGAGAACTTTACTTATTTTTAACTATAGTTAACCATATCTCCACCCATGTTAGTATTTCCACATCCATTCATCATCCATCCCACTTATAAATTTTTCACATGATTAGTATATTTTTTTGCATATAGAATTACCCCGTACGAACATACCGACATGAGTTAGATATTAATTTTATCTATAATTATGATCCCGTTATATCTAGGGATGGCAACGGGTCTCGGGGCCCCGCTGACCCGCGGGGCCCCGACCCGGTTTTGACCCGCCGACCCGCGGGTCACGGGTCGGGTCCGGGTCGGGCTCGGGTCGGGGCGGGTCCGGGTCTAGAGACCCGGGGCCCCGTAGACCCGCCCCGAAATGCATATATATATAATTTTTTTTTAAAACTTTTTTTTATGTTAATATGATCTAACATTTACTAAATAATATGGTTAATATAGTGCCTATATAAATAACATGTACCAAATTAAAATATATGTATATTTAGATTATTAGGATTTGTTAATTTGGTGATTGGATTTGAATTTGTATTTGTAATGAATTTGATGTGTTTGTTGTTTATATTTGATTGGTGTTAGATTTATGTTTTGAATTTATATATAATGTAATATTTTGACAAAAAAATTGTATTTAATATTGAAAAGTGAAAAAAAAAAAATTGTTCACATGACGGGGCGGGTCGGGGCCCCGCGGGTCGACCCGCGGGATTGCTGACCCGACCCGACCCGGAAGGGCCATTTGGCCGGGGCCGGGTCAGCCAGGCCGACCCGCGGGGCGGGTCCGGGGCTGCCAAAACCCGCCCCGCCCCGTTGCCATCCCTAGTTATATCCCCACCCTTACTTACATTTTTAAATGTTAAGAAAAATGTTAAGATAGGGAAACATGATTTTTTCATCCCTGCATCTCTCAGATACATGTCAGAATATATACATGTTTGTACTAATGTCTGAATTTTTCTTGTCCCAAGAAATGTGGATAAGACACGGCAGTACAATTATGGACATGCGACGGATTCATGATGAGGTAAAATCACGGGCTTGAATTGAGCGTGTCATCCTATCGTAAAATAGAGTCAAACAAGGGTTAGGTCATTGGTTGACTCGGGGGCACGTGATGGATATACACTCAATTTAGACCCATTTTCATTCGGATTGTATTATTTTAATTAACCCAGTAATGATTGTAAATCGAAACTTTGACTCGAACACGTCACCCGTAGCGAAATGATACGAACGAGGGAAAAAATGCCCGCCCGGATATTTTGCCGGGTCCGATTTTCCCAACGGAGAGATCGGACCCAGCTGGTCCGATCCCAATCCTCCGGGGTCGGACCTCCCGTCCGACCCCGAAGGTCCCGACGTTCCTCCGACACGCGATATTCTCGCACAAGGGGTATGCGCGACGTCCGGAACACTGTCCTTTAAACCGTCCCTCGTGACGACCCGACCTCACTTTGCACGTCTGACACTTAGAAAATATCACGAACCTTCTCCATGCTTGTTAAGGGCTTAATCCCTTTATTACTTGTTAACTGTGCTCGCTTAGGAATTAACGGTGTCATTACCCGCATTAACCTCCTTTGAGCCTATATATAGAACTCCACCCCTATTCATTTACTAAGTTGATAACACTTGCATGATTTGAGCTCTCCCTTCTCTCTACTTTCTCTCTCTACATTATTCTCATTTAAGCATCGGAGAGGGTTCGCCGGTACCACCCCCGGCTTACCCCTTGCGCAGGTCTGCGTGAAGAAGGATCGCGAAGAAGGTGCGAGGAAACGAATCACAAAAAGGGACTGTCGGATCGCAAGAGAAAGGAATCTACCCGTGAGTTGGCCATTCGGATTGACGACCCATCGACCCGATACGCAGAACTTAACAATAATTAAGCAGAATTATAATTTATTAAATTAGCTTGGGTTAATAACCAAATATCTACCCAAACTTTTAATTTTTAAACTTTGCTAAGTTAAATTTAAATTTTAGACCAAAAGGCTACCCATCACTTTATCTTTCAAAACATTATGTGTCGTTCACGTGAGTAAGAATTAAGATGGATGTAATTCTTTTTGTTGAACCGAATATATTGGTGGAGATTATTGTAAGTGTATGGTGTGTTATTATGCAGGCTAACAGAAGCAAGAAGAGGAAATGATTCGACTGAAGTCGAATAACTTGGAATACAACATCAAGAAGATAAGGAGATGATGCTGGCACATATGTAAACACAGAGAATTGAGATGTTTACATAGAGTCTAGAGATGCTGACATAGAAGAATGATATGTTTACATATGGAGTTGCAGAACACGTGAGTTTTAGTATTGAGTCAGTGTTTATTTGGTTAAGTTTGAGTTATTATGGTTGAGTTAAGTGTCAGTTGTTATGTTGAGAGGTTATACTGAAGTTTAGGGGAAGTTATGTGTAATGGATAGAGTTAGTTTTTCTTGCAGTAGTTGTGTGGTTGTAATGAACAAAATATGTTTATGTTGAATGAAGTATTCTTAGTTCTTGCAACATAGATTCTCTCATCACTTTTACTCATTCCTCATATTGAAGTTTAGTTTTTGATTACTTGTTGGCAAACAAGTATTACATTTACATTTGGTATCAGAGCAGCCACGGTTAGAGAAGATCCCGCAGATTTTCAAGTTTTTGGTTTTGCAAAACCAACTTGGAAAATGACAGACAATTCAACATTTGTTGGTCTTACCATTACAAAATTTATAGGTAAGAACTATGATCAATGGAGTCTCATTATGGAATATTTGTTGAAAGCGCACGAGTTTTGGGATGTTGTTGACAAGGTTGTTGACATAGAGAGTGCTAACTTTGAAACATGCAAGCACGTAAGTTGATTGATTTGAAGGCCAAAAATTTCTTGTTTCAAGCAATAGATTGGGCCACTTTGGAAAGTGTACTTTGCAAAGATACTTCCAATGATATTTTAGATTCCATGAAGAAAAAGGGAGTTGGTTCAAAGCGTATGAAAAAGGCACAGTTGCAAGCTTTAAGAGGAGAGTTTGAACTTCTTAGAATGAAAGATGATAAGAAAGTAGTACCATTCTGTTTAAGAGTTTTGGAGATTAGTAACAAGATGAGGTTGTTTGGAGAAGAGATGAAAGACACAACCATCAAAGAGAAGATCATGAGATCTTTGAATAGGAAGTTTGATTATGTTGTTTGTGCCATTGAAGAATCAAAAGATCTTGAAGAGTTAACGCTAGATGAACTTCAAAGTTCATTAGTTGTTTATGAACAGAAGGTATATAGAGATTCTCATTCAGGAGAACAAGCCTTAAAAGCTGTTTCGGAGTCAAGTAGTTCAAATCATGGCTCCAATTCAAGAGGAAGAGGACAGCAAACAGGGAGAGGCAAAGATTATGGAAGAGGAAGAGGTGGTCCTAGAAGAGGCTATTGTTGATAAATGGGCAAATTTTTATTAATTTTTTTTTTGGACTAATCTTGTTTAGAGCCCAAATGTTTTTTATTATTGAGCCCAATGTTAAATCTAGCCCATTTTTTGTGAATGGAATTTGTGAAAAGAGTTTTGTACCACATCGAATAGATGAGCTCTCATCCTCCCTTCTCTTCTCCTATATAAAGGAGTCTTCCTCTTCACTTTTTTGGTAGAAGAAAATGAGATCTCTTCCTTTTGGTTGAGTATCCAATATTTTCGAAATCCATATTTTTGGAATCCAAGTTATTTTTCTCCTCCTCTGTTCTTCGTGTTGACGAATTGCAGAGTTCTTCTTAGGTTGATTTCGACTTATGTCGTGTTCAACATTTCTAGTTGTTTTAGCCGTTGTCGTCGGCATTTCTGTTCTTTGTTTGAGTTCAGGTATTGGGTTCGGTTCGGTCGAGCGTGTTGCATGCATAACACGATTCGATGACACTGTTGAATCCTGGGAGGTGATCGCCCCTTGTATAAACCCCTTTGCATAACCCGAGGGTGGGGAGGGGCGAAATTGCCTTAAGGAGACTGTGATTAGCACGGGCCTCAGTATAAAAATACGTATTCGTTTTCGTGTCGAAGTATACGTACAATTTCGGTGTTGCCTATATCTTGCATGTTAATTGGAGGAATTACTTGTAAGTAACCGAGATTTGTTTAGTTGCATTTTGGTCCATGGACTTTATAAATTTGCATATTTACCCTCAATATTTCCAACAATCTTAAGGCAATTTTTTTTTGTTGGTTTTATGAGAGGATGCTTAATTGAATTTTGAGATTCAATTTTTGGAGAAAATTATTTATTCTCTAAAGTTCACAAATATTGTCGAACAATGATGTTGTTGAGAATGTGAACATGCTCGAGAGCACATGCGACTGATAAAATCGCTAAGGCCATTTAGGTCGTCGAGACTGGTAAAGTCGTCAAAAGCCGTTGAGGCTATTAGGACCGTTGAGGTCGCTAAGTCGTTGAGACTATTGTGACCAATCGAGATGGTCAAGGTTATTGAGTTTGTTTGATAAGGAGGCTTTGGTCACTTGACCCACTTTAGCCGTTGGGGCTTATGGGGTCGTTGAATCCATTGTTGAAAATTGGATTAAGAAATCGGTTAAAACCGATTGAGTGTGTATGACAACTGTTATGGAATTTTATTTCCTTGTCTAAACACTGAGTATTACATTGTATATAAATGTACGTGTGAATCAACGAATCGATTGTACACACCTAAACCTTGGTACGTATGTATGCCGCGATAAATGTACATGAGTGTTTACTCAGAAGGTTAGCTCCGTGTGAGTCTGGTTTTGTTAAAACCGAATTTAACCGTGTCCAGGTTTATTTTCTGTCCAACATAAGGAAGAAAAAAAAAATTGATTTTTGTAATTGAAGTGATGAAACTTAATTACTGAAATCAGATATTCAAATCGTTATTTGAATTTCAGTAATCCAAATTTGAGGTTCCGGATTAATTACTATTGTGGAGTCGGGTACCAAATACTCGGACTTCTAATAAATCTAAGGGGGTTGGTCATAAGTCCAATGTTTGAACGCTACTCAATGAGAATGTAGCTATCACTTGGCAAACAACTCTAAAATTGAGAAAGACTACAATCTTCTCGATGTGGTCTATAAATACGATTATTCTGCAAGTTATGATATCGCAGATGCCGGCGCGGGGTTGGACACTCGTCTAGGATACCGTCTATGTTGCCGGAAAGTCGCCGAGACTTACTTCATAAGTTGAAGTCATAAGATGGAATTTTTTTTGACAAAATCTGGAAATAAAAAATGAGGAGGAAGCATCCCTGTTGGGAGCACTCGAAATCGTCAAAAGAACTGTACGTTAAATACGGATAGACGACAAATTTGATTGAGATGAAGTTGAATTACTTTAAGTGTAATGGCCATAGAGCCTAAAGTAAACATGAATAAAAATATTTTTGCATTGGGCGTAGTGCCTATAGTGAACATGAGATAAGAATGTTCCTTCTTGTGCTAAATTTGTGGCACAATAATTTAGAACATGTTAATTACGATACCTTGCAGAGGTTATCTAACATGGTTCATATTCCTAAAATCAAAATAGATCAATAACTTAAATGTGAAGTTTGCATTGAAGTGAAACTTATTCGGCCGAAAGGATTACCGAACTTCTTGGTCTAAATACATAGCGAAGTTTGTGACTTAATATATGTCCAAACGCAAGGCGGGAAATAAGTACTTCATTACTTTCGTAGATTATAGTACAAAATATCGCTATGTGTACTTGATGAAGGAAAAAATGAAACAATTGACAAATTCATGGTTTACAAACAAAAACTTGAGTTTCAACTATTAATTGTTTTCGCAATGAGAAATGCGGCAACGATTATTCTCTGTTTAGAGAATGTTGACTTAAACACGATTTAATCGGTGAAGTCATTGCACACCGCATAAAACCCCGATGGAGTTGGGTTGCGGGTTCGATCCAACCGGGCAACGTTTTAATGTTTATTTTGAACTAATTAGTATTAATAACGTTGTCGACGGTCAAGGTTTTGGCTTAGTGTGCATTAGATAAAAATATGAAAATGTTGTTTTGGCACTTGCGGTGCAACTGTCGAGGCCTTTTATTGGTCTGAGGATCATACCGTTTGAGAAACGCAACGGTCTGGAAAAAAAAATGTTGATGTGTTAATGGTCTGAGGATCTACAACGATAAAAGGATGATCCGAGGATCAATGATGATGTGGTTGAGAATTAGTAATAACTTCATACCCAACTCGTGTGTTAACACATTACAATTTTCTGGTAGAAATTAAAATAGTATGGTTGAGACCATGTTTGTTTTAGGGTTATGACGGGGTAGCTATTTTAACTAGCAATTACCTTTTGAATAAGGTACCCCATAAGAAGGAAGATAAAACTATGTTTGATTTGTGCCTTCGAATGTGGGGGTGTCTTGCTAAAAATTATGATACCTCTACGGAAAAGACGCATACATTCCCTAAACCGTTGATTGCATTTTCATAGGGTTTGTTCAGAATAGTAACGTGTATCGATTTGAGTCGAAAGTGTCAAATAAACACAAAGATACGTTAATGTAATCAATAAATGCATATTTCTTTGGAAAATGTATTTTTGGCTAAGTCTAGAGGAGAGGCAGGCATATGAGACTATAGAGGAAAAATAGTCAAGACCGAGAACATGGAGGGCATGTTGAGGTCGAGCCCATGATGAGTAAAAGGGCGAGGATTGAAAATCCTATGGTCCAGTTTTTTGACCTATATGCTTGAAGCCGAACCTTAGACTTACCACGAAGATGTAAACTCTTCTGAGAGACCTCTATGAAAAGAGGCAATCAATAGTGAAATTGAGTCCATCTTGCAGAACCGCACTTGGGAGCTGGTGGATCTTCCGCCCGGAGACAAACCGTTATGCTACAAGTGGATATTCAAATGTAAAATGAAAGAAGATGGATCAATTGATAATTACAAAGCCCGACTTGTCATAAAAGATTATAGCCAAAAGGAATGGTGGAATTATTTTGATACATATTCTCCAGTAACTAGAATCACATTCATAAGGATGGTGCTTGCGATTGCAGCCTTGCAAATTCTAGAAATACATCAAATGGATGTGAAAACAAACCTGAGGGTTTCTCTGCGCGAGAGAAGGAAAAGAAAGTCTGTAAGCTTGTCAAATCTATGTATAGTCTTAGGCAGATGCCTAGACAATGGCTTTATAAATTTGACAGCGTTTTATTGGAGAAACGTTTCAAAATAAATAAGTATGAAAAACGTTTTACGTTGATGACATACTAATCGTTGGAAATAACGATGAGGTGGTCCGGTCCACTGGACCTATGTTGAATTTGAGTATTGACCTGGAAGACATGGATCTTGTCGATGTGATCTTTGGATTAAAACTCATTAGATCATCAGAAGGTCTCATTCTAAGTCAAATTCATATATTGACAAGATTTTGGATAAAATTCAACAAAGATGACAAGAACGAGGTCACTACTCTAATAGATTTGAGTAAGTATTTTTCAAAGAACAAGGGAGAATGTTTTACCCAAATTGAGTACGCTCAAATTATTGGAAGTGTCATGTACTTAATGTCATGCACTAGACCAGATATCGCTCACGTTGTAAGTGTATTGAGTCGATATACGAGTAACCCCAGTGTTGACCACTAGAACGAGGTAATCAGGGTACTTATATATCTGAGACTTATTCGTAATCATGGTCTAGACAAAGAGATATCATTATGTGATAGAATGTTATAGTGATGCAAAATGGATATCCGATTAGACACTACCACATTGAGCATAAGTGGTTACGTATTCACCTTACGAGGTGCAATAGTGTCGTAGAAAATCCTCAAAACAAACAATCATAGCCAGATCGACGATCAAGTCTGTGTTATTGTACTGGAGAAATGTGCCGAAGATGCAGAATGGCTATGTCATTTCTCGAGGATTTTACTAATTGGCCAAAACCTGTGTTAGTGCAAAGATTGATGGTTTGTTTTGGTTTAATCCAAATTAAATCCAATCTAATGAAATGTTGAAGATTTTCTTTAAGAGACAAGGTTAAAGCAGAAATAAGTGGTGCACCCCCCATTTGGCATGAAAACCTTTGTTAAAGGTTGGGAAATGGGACACTTTGCGAAGCTGTTGTTCACAAAAGAATCAATCAAAATGTAGATGTTGGATTAACAAAATTATTCCTGCAGGAAATGATAGTCTAAGGACTTTGTTGGTTTCAGAACATTGATGCAACGTTGCAACGATCAATCTGTATAACACAGTATAACCTGCATAATGGAATGTTTAGACATATACGTCATAATTCCATTAGACAGTTGCTCTCAAATATATTTATTGTGTCTGATATCGTAAAGTCGGCAGATAAATAGCGGATCCGCTACCCGAAAGGGTTAACCAGAGAGTTATTTGGCCAAGCTTCGAAAGGAATGGGGCTAAAGCCCGTCGAGGAAACACTCTTGAGATGGAAAACCCAACCATGATGACTGGAGATCCCAAGAACTTGGTTCAATGGGACAACCTAATCACAAGAGTGAGTGTTGTCACTGTGGGGGTCAAACCCCAAAGCCCATTCCTATGATGCAAACAGTGATGGAGAAGAGGTTAAGCTTTTGCTGGTGTTGATCTTATAACATTAATTGGAAATTACTTAATCAAGGTCATTTTCACACAAAGCTTTTAATGATTCGTAAGGAGAACTCAGAGTCGTGAAGATGCTCTTGAGACATAGAATCACCTATGCGAGTGAGAAGTGGGGCCGCTTCGAAAGGAATTGTTGAGGGCGCAATTTTTAGAAACGCTTGCAGAACCAGGCGAGTGATCCAGGGTCTAGGGATCACAGGGCGTGAACCGAACCATACTAGGAAGGTACCTGTGTGGGTTATGTCGTCATCTACACCAACGACAGTCGGTTCAAGGACATCGCGTCTACCGACCAGTCAGTAGAGAAGACATGATCTCACAAGGGATAGGTTCAAAGGGGTTACCCCTACCTATCATTTGCAGGTATTGACCGTTGAACTCAAAATTCGTGTCTAAATTTTCAATTTCCATTCATGTGGGGGATTGTTGGAAAATGGGCCAATTTTTATTAATTATTTTTTTTTTTTGGACTAATCTTGTTTAGAGCCCAAATGTTTTTTATTATTGAGCCCAATGTTAAATCTAGCCCATTTTTTGTGAATGGAATCTGTGAAAAGAGTTTTGTACCACATCGAATAGATGAGCTCTCATCCTCCCTTCTCTTCTCCTATATAAAGGAGTCTTCCTCTTCACTTTTTTGGTAGAAGAAAATGAGATCTCTTCCTTTTGGTTGAGTATCCAATATTTTCGGAATCCATATTTTTGGAATCCAAGTTATTTTTCTCCTCCTCTGTTCTTCGTGTTGACGAATTGCAGAGTTCTTCTTAGGTTGATTTCGACTTATGTCGTGTTCAACATTTCTAGTTGTTTTAGCCGTTGTCGTCGGCATTTCTGTTCTTTGTTTGAGTTCAGGTATTGGGTTCGGTTCGGTCGAGCGTGTTGCGTGCATAACACGATTCGATGACACTGTTGAATCCTGGGAGGTGATCGCCCATTGTATAAACCCCTTTGCATAACCCGAGGGTGGGGAGGGGCGAAATTGCCTTAAGGAGACTGTGATTAGCACGGGCCTCAGTATAAAAATACGTATTCGTTTTCGTGTCGAAGTATACGTACAATTTCGGTGTTGCCTATATCTTGCATGTTAATTGGAGGAATTACTTGTAAGTAACCGAGATTTGTTTAGTTGCATTTTGGTCCATGGACTTTATAAATTTGCATATTTACCCTCAATATTTCCAACAACTATCAACAATATGGAAGAGGTGGTCATCAACAAGGTAGAGGTGATCACGGTCGAGGAAGAGGAGATTTTGATGGAGGTGAACAAGGAAGAAGAGGAAATTGCAATTTCCACAACCGAGGAAGAGGATATCGGGATCGTGAAAGAGGAAGAGGAAGAAACTATCATGGTTATAATAATGGCTATAACCAGAATTATCACAGTAAAGCCAATGTTCAATGCCACAAGTCAGAGATTTGGACATTATCAGTCAGAATGTTATGCAAGAATTCCTGAAAAAAAGGAAGAACAAGTGCACTTTACTGAGATTGAAGACAAAGGTTCTAAGGAGGTTCTTCTAATGAAAATTGAGAAGAAGGTTGAGCATACATCTGCAGATGTATGGTATGTGGATACAGGATGTAGTAACCATATGTGCGGACATAAGGAAGCTTTTTGCAGGTTAGATGGGAGTTATAGATCAAAAGTGGCATTTGGTGATAATTCCTCCATACAGGTGAAAGGAAAATGAGCCGTGAAATTCAAGTCATTGAGTGATACAACTGAAATCATTCAAGATGTTTTGTACGTGCCAAGATTAAAGACCAATCTATTGAGTGTTGGTCAGTTTCTACAAAAACAATATTCTTTGTGGTTTGGTGAAGATAAATGCGAGATTTATCAAGTTGAGAGGGGCACGATTTTTGAGATTAAAATGAACCTAGATAGAATCTTTCATCTTGCATTAAAGGAATTACAAATCAGCCTCAAGGCTCAGGAGAAGTAAGTCCAAAAGCAAGCATGTGAAAAGGAAGCTTGGCTATGGCATTATAGGTTTAGGCATTTGAATTTTAGAGGTTTAAATACGTTGAGTAGACTGAATATGGTAAGAGGTTTGCCCATAATTCCAGTACAAGAGGAGCTGTGTGAAGGATGTACAATGGTAAGCATGAAAGAGATCCATTTAATCTAAGTTCATACACTTGGAAGGCTAGTGATCAATTGCAATAAATTCACTCAGATGTTTGTGGCCCCATTAGCCCCACATCGAATGGTGGCAAGAGGTACTTTATTCCCTTTATTGATGATTATACAAGGAAATGATGGGTCACTTTGATGAATGAGAATTTAGAGGCATTCCAAAAATTCAATTTATTCAAAGCAGCAGTTGAAACTGAGGCATGGAAAAGGATTAAGGTGTTGATAACTGATAATGGAGGAGAATATACTTCAACTGATTTCAATAATTTATGTGCTGCTCAAGGAATTGTAAGGGATAGAACAGCTCCTATGACTCCTCAACATAATGGAGTGGCTGAGAGAAAGAATAAACAGTTGTTGACACATATGTAAACACAGAAGCGTCTTATGTTAACACAGAAGCATCCTATGTTAATACATAAGGGTCCAGTGAAGAAAATCAAGGAGGAGACGTAGAAGAAGAAGAGATTCAGATAGGTGATGGAGATGAAGAAGATGAGATGCTAGAATGGTGGTTCACCTACTGCAGTTAGAGTGGAATCACGTAGCAATGAAGCTGGAAGTTCAAGTGCTCAAGGAAATACAAGAAGAGCCATCAAGAGACCACGTTATTTGGATGCATATGAGGTAAGAGGCATTTCAGTTAGACGTAATGAACCTGATGAAATAGCTCATTTTTGCCTATTTGCTGATTGTGACCCCATGGATTTTGAGACTGCTAGTAAAGAAGATAAGTGGAGAAAAGTCATGGAAGCGGAAATAGCTTTTATTGAAAAAAAAAAAAAAAAACTTGGAAGTTAGTAGATTTGCCTAAAGGGCATAAGACTATTGGGGTTAAATGGGTACTAAACTCGAAGAAAATGGTGAAGTTGATAAATTTAAGGCGAGATTAGTTGCTAAAGGGCATAGGGTCTTATGACATTGATTATACAGAGGTTTATGCTCCAGTTTCTAGGTTAGACACCATTGGAATTGTGATAGCACTTGCAGCACAAAATAGGTGGTCTTTATTTCAACTTGATGTAAAATCTGATTTTCTATATGAGACTTTAGATGAGGAAGTTTAATGTTGATCAGCCTTTAGGTTTTATAATCAAAGGTAAAGAAAACAAAGTTTATAGATTGGTAAAGTCCCTTTATGGTTTAAAACAAGCCCCACAGGTTTGGTATAGCAGATTGGAGAACCTCTTTATGCATAAATGGTTCTTAAAATGTCCATAAGAACACACGTTGTTTATTAAGTCAGATTCAGTAGGAAGATTGCTGATTGTGTGTGTTTATGTTGATGATTTGGTGTATACTGGGAATAGTGACAACATGTTTAGAGAATATAAAATTTGATGATGAATGAGTTTGAAATGTCTTATATGGGATTGTTGCATTACTATCTTGGTCTAGAAATTTGTCAAACTCCTTATTTTAGTTTGTCAAAAGAAATATGTGAGAGATATGTTGAAAAAGTTTGACATGAGTAAATGCAATGCAGTTAGGACCCCAGTTAGGTAGTCTAATGTACCTAACTGCATATAGGCCAGATATCCAATTTGCTGTCAGTTATGTTTCTAGATTTATGGAGAATCCCTATGGTGATCATCTTTTTGTTGCTAAGAGAATCCTTAGATATCTTCAAGGTACTAAGGACTTTGGTTTGTTTTTCATGAAGAAGTCTATGTCTGCATTAGTGGCTTATAGTGATATTGATTTTGCTGGTAGCAAAGATGATAGACGAAGCACAAGTGGGTATGCATTCATCATTGGTGGAGTTGCAGTCTCCTGGATGTCCCGCAAGCAGAAAATTGTTACTCTTTTGAGTACAGAAGCTGAATATATTGCTACTACTGAATGTGCAAAACACATCTTGTGGATGAGAAGAGTGTTAGCGTTTATGCATTTTCCACAGAAGACAACCACTAAGTTGTTGTGTCATAATAGCCCAGTTTTGAAGTTAGCTAAGAATCCAGTTCTTCATGGAACAACTAAGCATATTGATGTGAAATTCTTCTTTCTTCGTGACTTATGTGATGGGATTGATATTGAGATAGATAAGTGTCGAAGTGAAGACAATTATGCAGACATCTTTACTAAACCTTTGAAAATTGCAGCTTTTGAGTATTTGAGAACACATCTTGGTGTTTG
This sequence comes from Clarkia xantiana subsp. parviflora, assembly GCA_036873135.1. NCBI lineage: Eukaryota > Viridiplantae > Streptophyta > Magnoliopsida > Myrtales > Onagraceae > Clarkia > Clarkia xantiana. The sequence continues at coordinate 6,590,036 of JAPTYO010000012.1, read as the reverse complement.
CAATGTTGTAAGATGTTCAGAAGCAAGAAGAGGAAAGGATTCGAGTGGAGTCTTATAACTTGGAATACAACATCAAGAAGATAAGGAGTTGATGGTGGCACATATGTAAACACAGAGAAAAGAGATGTTTACATAGAGTCTAAAGATACTGACATAGAAGAATGATATGTTTACATAGGGAGTTGCATAGCACGTGAGTTTTAGTATTGAGTCGGTGTTTATTTGGTTAAGTTTGAGTTATTATGGTTGAGTTAAGTGTCAGTTTTTATGTTGAGTGGTTATACTGAAGTTTAGGGGAAGTTATAAGTATTCTCAGTTCCTGCAACATAGATTATCTCCTCACTTAGTTTTTCTTGCAGTAGTTGTGTGGTTGTAATGAACAAAATATGTTTACGTTGAATGAAGTATTCTCAGTTCCTGCAACATAGATTCTCGGGAAAAGAACTTATTTAGTGTCTCGGGTTTACCTCATGTTTCAGTTTGGTGTCTCATGATTAAAGTGTTGATATGGAATGTCCCAGGTTTCATTTTTTGTTAAAATTTGGTGTCTTTACCCGTCTTTTCCTCTTCTTTCAACCATTTCGATCAACCGACTCACCCACTTATAATCCATCACTTTTTACTTTTCACAAAATCGTCAATTTTCACCCAAAAGTTGAACATAAAAAAAAAAAAAAAATCCAGCAGAGCGATTTCGAGCGACAACAAAGTGTGATTTACTTGGGCAAATGTGGCCAACTTCTTAGGTGATGGTCCCGACAAAGTGACGAGAATGGATCATGCTTGGGAGCTCGGATATGACAATCGGTTTCGTCGGGATTGGCTTCTCTAAAGTAATCACACTGAGAAACCAAATTTCAACCAAAATGAAACATGGGACACTCAATTTAAACGTCAGACACCAAACTGAAACATAAAGCAAATTTGAGACAGTAAATAGGTTCTTTTCCCTAGATTATCTCATCACTTTTACTCATTCCTCATATTGAAGTTTAATTTGTGATTACTTGTTGGCAAACAAGTATTACATTTACAATTATGTTCTTATAATAGTTGCGGATGCATAATCCTACACATAGAGATAGAGTACATGAAATATATAGTTGACCCTAATCCTCTATATATATACTCTCTAGTCTCTAGCTTATACTGATCCTCCAATTAAAAATTACAACCTTAGTATCTCTCTAATCGGCTAAACTAAATATATGCAAGCAAGTAGGATCTGTTTCGACCAAGTTAACGCGGGCTGTCCGCTGAGTAACTTGTCGATGTCTTCGGGTTGGGTGCGAGCTTGTTTGGGCCAAGTCCGTCTCCTAGGGTCGTGCACGGGCCTTTTCCTTCGTCTTCAAAATCGCACTAAGTCCTTCGGGCTCTCTCGCTGACTGTCCGTCCGTACCTGCAAGAGGAGCATTACCGAGCAACTCCCGTGGAGAGGGGGGAGGTGCTTGGTGTGCTCACTCCGACGGTCAACATTAGACAGTTCTAGAGAGAGAAAGTTAGAGAGAGGTCAGAACTCTTCTCAATTCTCACCCAAAGTGACTTGAAAATGTTTACCCCCAAGGTGGCTATTTATAGGCAACCTTGGACCGTAAGCCGGTTTTGACCCGGTTCAATGTGGAAATGTGAACCGGGATGCAGGGGAGAGCTTTGGGAAGAGGACTCTGACGCGCGTCTCAGGCGGCTGTCAGGAGCGGGACGCGCGCGCCTTGTAACGGGGGGTCCCCGACGTATAGGAGTTAGTTGAAAATCGGGTCTCCGTATACATCCAGGACAAAAAGGGGGGGTGTGCGCGACACCCCCGGGGTGCAAAGCTTACCCGGAATTCCGGGTAAGCCTCCCGGGGGTGCCGGGCAAGTTTGCGACTTGCCCGGTTTCCCCGGGTTAGCTCGAAATCGGGTTTTTCGTGGGTTTCGTGCGTGTACGAGGTCCGAATAATTTAAAACCGAGCCCGAATCATGCGTATATCCATCAGGATCGAATGTCAATTTTTTTTTTTTTTTTGCGGCGATTAGTTTGATATTTTTCTAGTTACTATTATTATTATCCAGTCCACAATATAAGTGGTGGGCTGGTCCTCCACATTTGATGGATTGCCCTTGCGTGCAGGGTAACTAGTTTTTTTTTTTTTTTACTTTATACTTGAAAACGTAATAATGCGGCGGCCGGTTGTGGGACCCACCCAACTGAATTATTACCTAAAAACTTAATAACAAAGTGCAGACATCCAAAAATAATATAATATATTACATATTCTAATAAATTAACTAATTACTTTTAAGGAATATTCATATATGGCAGGTACTATATTTCTTAAAAAATATAAATAATGTAAAAAAATTATATATTTACTATCTATTTTGATCGGTAAGTATAATATAATTGACGTCTAAATACATTTGTCGACAAAGAAAAATTTGAAATTGCGAAAATTTTAATTTTAAAGATAATATATCCAATCAATGTAAATACCATCTAGTTGAGACCGTAGACTCCCATGAGATTTGGCTCAAGGGTCACGAGTTCAAATTCCCCCCAGCGACTTGACTAAAATCATTTCCTGGGGAAAGGAGGACAACCCATTTCATTTTAGTTTTTTTTTTAAAAATCAATGTTTACATTCTAACTAGCTAGGCTAAATAATCTAATTTAATTAATGTATTTAAAGTATTATTTCTCATTCTCTCCCTCATTAGTAAATATATATATATATATAAGGCCAAGGCCACCCATATATATTTGTTTTCGACAAAATAATATGAATATTTGGTTGGCTAACAATATCATCATGTCTCCCACACGCTAGCTAGTTCGATGGTTATTTAATTAAACTTGCACTTAACCGTTAATGCAATTATATACCATCATAATTTCAAGCAAACGAATACAATTAAGAGTATTCTGGCTGTCTGGTTCATATTAATTAGCATAAACGCAAAAGCTTTTATCACGTCATCAAAAGTAAAATAAAAGACAAAGCAGCTGGTGTTATAGCACCACCCCACCTTTTCTTTTCAAGCACCGGTGTTATACTCTTTCCGTTTTGCCTCCACATAAGCAGAAAGTTGAGCACATCTCTTCCGTGTCTCGTTCAACTCCCTCTCCACCTTCAGGATCTGTCACACAATTAATTCCCAATGAATGAATATATATATATATATATATGTTCCAGCAATGGATCAATTTCTTAACTACCTTGTCTTTCAACTCCACATCTTTCTGCTTATGTGCCTCACACCTGCACAAGAAACGCTAACAACTCAATACCTTTTTTGCCTTTTGACAATGAAGGAATGAATACACTAATCTCATACTAATGCTTCTTCTGCAGCTAGACTGTCTGTAAATACTGAAACTAGTTGCCCTCATTTCACTGAAACTAGTTGCCCTCATTTCACTCGGGTTTAGGGTCTGTAAATATAAGTTTGCTTGTTCTGCAAGCATAGATATCCACTTTACCTCATAAAGAGCTGGAAATTCTCTTCACATATCTCTTCTATGGACACGGAATTCCTATTAGCCACAGGCGTCAGTGTTACTGCTTTAAAAGGACCCTGTAATATGTTCAACCCATTCAGGAATAATATTTCGCTACTAAACATTGCATCATCACACCATGAAGTAGAATATATATATATATATAGAACTGATAAGATGATGATGTGTTTATAAATCCGTGCAAGATATGCACATGGCTCACATCATGTATCGGAAAGAACACAATTGTCCAGGAGAAAAAGGCATTATAAAAGTAATCAATGAGTCCTTACATTAGTTGCAGTGCCACTAATTGGTTGATTACGACGGATTCCAACACCGGAAACAGGTGAATGACCAACACTGCCAAACAGCATTTGGTTATCTGTACCAACTGATGGAGATTGACTAGGATGTTCCTTTTGCACTTTATGAGCACTAGCTCCAGGAGTCTGGTATCCCACAAGGTGACAATTGTTTTTCCTGTCAACAGAGAACACTTGACAAGTCACTGAATGTTACAGTTACTTATTCAATACTCATAAGAGTCAAATTGAATCTTTATCTGTTATACACTAGGATGAAGTAATCTTTTTATTCCAGCTGAATATGTAACTTCTATTTTCATGGATTTCCTACTGTCAAGTATGAACCCAAGCATGGTGAATATGCAGACAAATTGTTTGTGCTGGTTGGGGGTATGGACTGCTTCAAAGAGTAGAGAAACAGTCCTCAACTGATAATATATATATTATAAAAGCAATTGTAAAATATAGATGTTTTAGAAGAAGCCAGGTATTCTTGTTATAAAGATAATAGAAAGATAAAAAAGAAAACCCGAAAAAAAAAATATATAAAAATAAAAATCTATCTTAAAGAAACAGGAAGTATGACCCTCGGTTCATTCTACACGAGTATATTTAATTACAGGAGAGTGAGACAAACCAGTAATCTGATACTATCTGCTTAAGCCTAGTCTCCAACCGAATGTATAGAGTAGATCTCTCAAAGTCTTGCTTGTCATGCGCAGGTTCTATGAAGTTTGCTTCCAAAACTCCTATAAGAGAAACAAAGAAGGGTAAAACTGAAGCAGAAGAAACGGTTAAGAGAAACAAAAAAGACACAAGAGCCAAATACCAACAACTCCATGTCCTTTTACAGTTCCATCAGCTGTCACTTTCCAGAAAGGCTGAAAATATGAAAAAGAGGCTAGATCATGATAATGACTATTACCAATATCAGATAAATAGTTTTATCTCTATATCTGGGAAATGGAATTTGTGAGGCATATACAATTCGCTAGTCCACAGAATTTTAACTTTTACTAAACCACAAAAAATTGCTGCTCAATTCCAGCAGTTTACCATTTCACTGCTATGAGGTCCAAACCAAGTTTCTCCTACAACTTGAATAAATTTATTGAGCATACAGAGATCAAGACATCCAAGATCAGCAGGGGACTCTAGGTACCACAAAATTCATGCAGCCTGGGAATTTTTGTTATGTGCAGCTCTAAATATGCGTCTGACTTCATCACAGTTAGTTGTTACGCATCACAAGAGAAAATACAAAACCAAAAGTCTAATTTGAACTTATCTAACGATTGTTTAGAGATGACCTACCCTTATCAGGCGATTCTTGTGGTACACATTAAACCCAGCAACTGGAAGATTCGGCGCTTCTTTAATAAATCCAATAGTTGTCTCCACAACTACCTAAAGAAAGGGATGACAAGGTTTATTAGTCACGTCCTTCAAACTTCAAATTCATAAATGCTTTACTATGAAGCTTGACTAATCCTTTTGGAAAACTTGAGGAACTTGATGCTTCCCAGTTTTGGTTCTTATAGTAATAATAATAAAAATCAACAAGCAGAAAATAGAGCATTGAAATATAAAGCCAAAAGTTAATTTATATTTAGGTTGTTGGTTGATCAGAATATAGTAAGCATGTGACGAAAAAAAGATAAAAGTTAGAACGACAGAATATTCTGATCACTCCACCACGAACCCGTTAAAGAGAATAAAAGTTATTTTTTGTAGGCTAAGCCAAAAAAATCATACTTCTTTTGATGCTACAGCAGCCTGGGGCTTGTAAGCCACCACTTTGGAGTATTTCAGATCATCTCCAATGTTGTATTGCTCAACAGGTTTCCCTCTCAATAAAATCTTGAAGTTCGTAAACTTTCTGAGGTACAATATAGAAGCATATGCCTGAGAAGTACAGCAAGTCAGAATTAGAGGAATGAGAATTCCTTATGGAACACTTTAATTAGGCAATTAAATAGGAGAATGCTACTCTTAGTGAATAACGGTAGCAGTAGGATATATGTGACTGCATTTCTATGTCTTTTCTGCGTAACTTTTTGCCACCTCCTCCATTAGCTTCATCTCTCAACCTAATATCCTAAAGTAAACACAATAACATGTCAAAGATCGTTCGAAACTAATACTAACAGCTAAAATGAGTCCAAAAGAATTCTGCAAGAGTCACAAGCTTTGCTCAGCAAATGAATACAGTATCAAAATGCAGCAAGATATAGGTTCTATATATGATCTAGCATTCCCGCAATTTTAAGAATCATTAGCCATTACACTAAGACTAAATGTAGACATGTTTTTTTTTTAATAAGATACCACAAATTGGCTGTTTTATGTCAATAAAGATACAGAAACTCCAAATTATCTGTATTTTGTATCAAAGACCACCGAGTCAATTTGGTTAAGCTTGTTTGGTATATCTAAGATTTATTCATTTCCTGGTCTCTGGGGCTTGATCTAAAATGTCTATCAGGGATAATGTCAGACATGCTGCGTTGCATATAAGGCAAGAAGGAAACCTCTCAATCTTTGAAGGAAAAGTCAGTTCTTCAGACACTAAGACTGAAAGTCACTTCCAGGGTTTAGGGTGGACAAAATTTGATAGTGAAAAGTGAAGCAACAATTGTGTGAGTGTAATCAGGCGCCTACGCCTTTAATGGCAAGTGTTCCACAAAATCTGGTGTTTCTTCTTTGCATTTTTATTATGTGAATGAAGTTTTGAATGTGCTGCATATTCTGTCCAGGCTGGTGATTTGATTGTGATCACGCCAGCAGGTGCTTTACTTAGGTGAAAAATTAGGTCATAATTTAGCCCTGTGACAGTGGTATCAGAGCCAGGTTTAGGGGCCAGGGTGTCCCAAAAAGCTCATAGCAGTGCAAAAAGAACCAAAACTGCAAATTCGACATATCATCAGGACCAAGATGATGTTTTTCTTTTTTGGCAAAGGATCAACTTGAAGTTATTCAAAAACATTGGTTAAAAGTTGTAGTATACATCCAAAAGTAGGCATTACTAAACCTAGGCTCAGAAATAAAGCGGGTCTACACCCACCAAAGTCTTAAACTTAGGCTCCAGAGACAACATCCACTTTTTGCCCGCTGAAAGCGTGGTAATATCATCATTACGGCACTCTCACTACGACTTTGCCATTGTGTGTGATGTTTAAATAAACCTCAGATCAAGCCCCAGCATTAGGTCAAATGGACTACTCCCAAAAATAGAAGATGGTTAAACATTTCATAGTTATGTAACAACCTCCTTTCTCTTTTAATCATTCTGTGTGACTCACCAAAACGAGAAAAGAAATCCCAATGTGGTCATAAAGGTTAAGCACATAATGCAATCATAAATAATGAAGAGGAAAGATGCTGTGACATACCTCAGCATCGTCATCAAAGGCCAATTCATATATGCCTTCATCATTCAGCCACAAATTGTAAATTATAATCTTTGTACCATGAGATCCAATATCCTCAAACTGAGAAGCATAGAAAAGGTTAATAAAAAACGGGTCAACTTGGTTGGGTACTACTCTTGTGAAACCAAAGTAATCAAGGGTTTGCCAAAGAAGTTCAAAGAAATATCAGCAATGTTATTGTGGAGACAAAGTGACAAACACAGCTTCATAAAAATGTATATCCAAGTTATCACCTTGGCCTATGAAATAAATATAAATGCAAAAATGAAGTGGAACAGTGGAGGTCAATCAAACAACACTAAAACAAAATTGCCATAAAACTTTTTAATTCCCACCCCTGCCCCAAAAAATAAATAAACGTGCAAGAGTAAACTGGCAGATGGAGAACAACCTGCTGCATGAGATGTTCCTTAGATTCAAATGGAGACCATTCAAGGATTAGGTCCAAGTTACTAGACCAGTCATCATGTGAGCTATAAATAATCGGTTCCGCCCAGTGATTCGAAATGTCAAAATCTATCTGCAAGAGAAATAAAGTGCTTGAAACTCCAGATTTAGATTTTCAATGTAGAGAAGGAAGACATGATGATAATTAGTTGGGTTAATAACTAAAAAACTGTCCAAGGTTTACCTATGTTAAAATTAGGTGTCTGAAGTTTGAAATGTTAAAATGAACTGTCTCAAGTTTCATTTTTGTTGAAATTTGGTGTCTCGGTGTGATTACTTTAGAGAAGTCAATTCCGACGAAACCGTCTGTCAAATTCGAGCTCTCATACACACTCCCTTCTCGTCATCTTGCCGGGATCGTTACCTAAAAAGTTGGTCACATCCGGGCAAGTAAATCTCGCTCTATTGTCCTTGGAAAATGGCTCTACACCACTCTTCTAGAAACTTTTTTTTTAATGTTCAATTTTTAGGTGAAATTTGACGATTTAGTGAAAAGTAAAGAGTGATGGATTATGTGTGAGTTGGTGGGTTGATGAAAATGATGGAATGAAGATGAAAAGACGCACAAAGACACCAAATTTCAACAAAAATTAAACTTGAGACAGTCAATTTTAACATTTCAAACTTCAGACACCTAATTTTAACATAGGGTAAACCTTAGACAGTTTTTTAGTTATTAACCCTAATTAGTTCAAGAGAGCAGCGGAAAGATGGAAGAAAAGGACATGGTGATACAAGGGGCCGCCAAGATATATTTCATCGGCAAGTGAGATCAAAACTAAAGAGAACATAAAACCGGTACCTGATGTTTCAACTTTGGATTTAAAGTTGTGAATCTTATGTATAGGTCTAAGACTGTTACTCCTAATCTTCCTACTCATGTTGGTAGAGAACAAATAGGTAGAGCTTCATGGGGGTATATATAATTACTTTAAAAAAAATCACTTAACCTGCCAACAGCCATCTAAATCAGTTATTAATCATTCCCCAAACTGAAGACTGGATTATACCACTAACTTTCTATGCCGTCGACACTGAGAAAAAGTCAGGCCAACTCATATGCCTGCTAGAAGTAAGGGAAGAGTGGAAAAGTTGGGAGGTCAATATACTTACTAATCAAGGTAACAACAGCATACATTCTTAAAATAAAATGGACCGCTTATCATCTGAACAAACTTTAGCTTCAAAACATAAATAACTTACCATTGGAACAATGACATCATCCTGTCCAGTTTTCCGTAAAAAGGTATAAGACAGAAGTCCAATGCTTTGGGTTGCTCGACTGAAAGATGTATCAGAAATTAGAATTTAAGTGAAGTGCTACTTCAATTTTAGAGGAACTAAAACCAAAGAGAGGGGAGGAACTGAAGAAACTGGAAATCCTTTATCAGTCAACCTAAGCTCTGAAATATTCAAAATTTTATCAAAAACAAAATCACACACAAGTTCAAGATCAAATAGATGCTCAAATTTATGGTGAATTTTACATATGCGCCCTACTTTGATAGATTAAATGTACACCTCATGTTTAAAAACTCAGATGGTGACCCTCTACTAACCAAAGTAGTAGTGCCCTACATTCGAAAATAATGTATATTCGCTTTTGACAATTACAGAACTTCTGATAGCCAACTAATCTGGTTAACAACATGAAAGCTAGGTTCATCGTATATTATGAGTTTATTCTAGGCAGCTCATCAAAGAGAAAGTAGAGCTTATGAAGGTTACTAGCAGAACAATAGACATATTAACTTCTAAGTTCTAATAGAAGGCACTTTGGAGTTCAGTTTCTTATCAGCAGTGTAATTATCTAGTTAAGGTATGACAAAACTTCACATCAGTCGCTTATATCCAATTATACAAAGAGCGCCAAAAGCATCCGACTGAGACACAATGGTATAGGGGTGTCATTTTTGTCAACTTTTGGGGCATACACACAGTCAGAATTTTTCGGTATATGGCTGTCGGAATATATATCATTTTCCCTATACAAAAGCCCTGTTTTAATGCAAACCTAATATCAGTTCAGTACTTGGCCCAAAAAAAATATCAGTTCAGTACCACATTCTGCAGGACCGGACACAGTAATAATATGTTATATGCAAATTGCATTAATTACTAGCTCTCCATTCAGTGTTCTAAATCATGTTTCCTATGCCAGCTGTTATCAATTTATATTTCCGGGTAACTTTCTTCGTTTGTTTTACTAATGAGAAGTTCAAAAGGAGGAAAATATGAACACTTAATGTCCCCAGAATGATCACATTATAATCACGCTTTTGTGATGTAAGACCTCAGTCCTCATAGAGCCAATATTACATGCTTACATCAATCTCTACAGGAAACTATTATAAGATCAGAATGGAAACCAAAACGAGAGAAGCAGGGACGAGAAACAGCTACTGCAAATTAAACGAATGTGTGAATTACCCTTCGTGAATAGCCCGACTGAAAACAATTGCATCAGCACCCAACCTCATAGTGCTCGTCTTGAATCCATTACCATCTATAAAAACATTTTTTCACAGTGGGAATTAATGAAGACACAGAAAAGGAAATAGAAAGAAAGTAAACCAGGCTAGAAGTAAAAGATATCTAAATATAAAGTGTCAGAGAAGCATCCGCTCTTTCTCCAAGAATGCCAAGTTGTACATGAACAAGTTTTTGGGCTTATCACTGTTGTTCATGAAGCTGAGTGCTATCCACTGTCCAGTGATATAAGTTTCTGACTACTGACTTGAAAATGCTCAGTAACTACCAGTAATTTATATATTTAAGCTTAAGAAAGAAAGAATTCATCAATTATTTTAAAGAACAGAAAGATAGATCGATATCATGAACCATCAGGCAACCTAACACTTTTGGGGGTTGTGCAAACAAATGTCCTTTTTTTTGCTAGATGTACAGAAAAACCTCCCAACATTCTTTTTTCTTTCATTAAAAATTGTGCAACTCAGATAGAAATAAACTAAAAGATAAGCACATTAACCAAAGGTCTGGCTTGGGTTTGGATCGCTGAAGCAACAAATATTGATTCTTTCTTGAGTATTATATCCCACCAATGCATTGCATTGTGGCCCCTCACAGCAGGTCTCACAAACCCAAATGTCAAAATGAACTTAATGAACAATGTTAAGATTCCAGAACTGGGATAACTGAAAGAGAAACAAGGGAATATATGTTTCCGTCTTCTATGTTTCACCAAATTTATATATCAAAAGCTTTTTGTTGTGTTCATCAGTTATATATCAAAAGCTTCTATGCCAAGTTATACTATTCACTCTTATCACTTTTTTTGTGTTCATCAGAAACAAGATATTTATAAAACAAAAAAAATAAAAAACAAATTGCCCTGAACATTAGTCAAACGATTTTTTATGGATAAGAACTTAACGCACTGATTTTTTATGGATAAGAACTTAACGCACAGAGTGTTATTTTCAATGTGGTGCAAATAAAGAAAATGATGTACCAACATTGTCCAATTGTTGTGTTTGTCTTTTTTGAAGAATACCCCAAGCTCATACACTTCCTAATGCCATCTGGATCCATACCACCACCATCATCTACAAAGAATATGGCACATCCCCATCAGCTTTTGTTCACTTGAGTTGTACAGAGCACCATCAACCAGCTAAGGCTATGTGTTTGGTACCTTGGAAAAGTAAAGCTGGAGAGTTATCCTCCATGATATCAACTTTGTCAATCTTTACAACTGTTGCACCTTTATGTATCTGAAAATTAACTAATTGCAGTAAGATAACTCCATGAACATTCGTGCTAAAAGGACAAAACTTTTCTGACAGAAATAGTGTGACACTTCAATTAACAGCCACCAGAATCCAGCCCAGATACTTAAAAATTATAATTCAAAGAGACATAGAAGTCCCAGACTACATGACATCAACACAGACAAGACCTTTTGGAACATGAGATTCAAGTACCCTAGAATAGAAAACATACCTCATCCACAGCATTGTCCATAAGCTCCGCAATTGCTACAGAAGGATGTAGAAAGTCTCAGTGCAACAAAGAACAATGTAAGCATGCTGCCACACACATAATGTCTCTACTATAGTCTATAATAATAAGTTATGAAAGCTTTATAGAAAAACATGATTAAAATGAAATTACGGCCACTTTCTTCCTTCACAAGGAAGTAACTGTTGTTTTCTTTGATCAGAAGACGAGGCTTAGCTCTTGATACTATCCACTTGACAGGAATAGATCATTTTATGAAACACAAATAAAGTAATTGATTTTGGTCATCTGAGGAATGCTAATTATTTGAATATTCCAGTGAATATATAAACAGGATCAGGAAATACTACTCACGCTAAAAATAAATGATAGCTAGAGCCTAGATGTAACTTCTCCCTTCGAAGGACTTCCTGTAAGAACCACATAAAGTTCCTAACAATCGAAATTGCATGACCCAAGATGCTAATTCCAATGATTTATTTTAAACCAATAATACCATCAAAACACGACTCCAAGCTCGAGCAACTCAGTGACCTAATGAAGTATGTAGACTTTCAAAAGACCTGACATTACTGGGGACCACATATTCAGACTGATGGACTACTTCCAGAACCTCCAAAGAGGAAATGAAAGACTTCTTCCTATCTCAAAAAGGTATCATGTCAGAAAGTTGTTATCCTATCAATCTAATCAAATTATTTACTTACTGAATTATTATATTAGGGTTACTATATCATTAATAAGGCACCGAGAGGGTGCGAGATTAACAAAAGGGAATTGGTACAAAGATACACTGAGATATGTCATGGGCACCCTAAAAATTCTATGAAATAATTGAAGTACCTGAACAATTTCCTGCAGATATAAACTATCTATGAAATTCTTGACATTCAATTTCTAAAGGAAACTCACTTCAGTTACACATAAGTGTTATTATTTAGAAAAAAAACATAGCGTGTAATCTCCAGAAACATTCTCAACATCAAACAACACTACAATAAGCTCCCTTGTTTCCTTCACCGGGTTAGATGCAGAAATTAATATTTTAACCAATTTGGTATGAAAACTCACCTCCAAATGCCCATTTATGAGAAGTTGCATTTGAATGAAGAAACTTGGGATGCACACGGGCATGTTCTAGAGCATCTGCAACACATCCACAAGATACAATTTAACCACAGTAATAGGTATTAAACAGAACAAGTGTAAATAGAAGTAACAGAACCAACATCCTGCCAATAGTGTAGACACTACACATTGCTATGTACACCTTGGTTTTACACCTGTATCTACCGGTCAATAAAATGCTTGTCTTGAAAACCTCATTCAAATTAGTTGACAACAATATGTCTGTAAGAGCTATATAGTATATATATATATTACAGTTATGCATAAATTGCAGGATTACGAATTTTAACTCTCTTTTTTATTAGTTAAATTACAAGGTTTAAAAAAGACAAATGATTTGACTGCTTTAAGTTGGATTATCTCTTTCACAATTCACTTAAGATATTTCAATTTAGAATATATATATACAGCAAAAGGGAAAAATCGACCTCAATTCTTAAAAATATTGAGTTGTGGGGTTAATATAACGCTTCAACCTAGCAGGAAACTAGTATAGGCGTGCTCCAACCACTACGTAACTTAATCAAAAGTAGCTAATCAGAATAATGCGTATGATAATAATACTAAAAATAACACCTTGAGTGGAAGTGGGATTTGCGGTGGAAGCTACGGCGTAATCCCCAGCTTTCCAGAAGGTTCGGGACTGCAGGGTTTGATTATCTAATGGTGGATTAGAGCCGGCGGCGGAAGGACCTTCCGGTGCTCTAACAGACGTCTTCCTAGAAGATGCAATAACTCCAACATTCTGCTCATCGTCGCTGCTGCTAACGATTTCCACAAAATTATCCGCTGCCTTCCCCGGTAGCATGCTTCGTAGCAGAATGGAAGCACCGGAGGAAGTAGAATTTAGATAATAATGCAATGATCGTGGATCAATGAAGCACATAAAACATCACCCTCTAGCAGAATAGTATGGGTGAGTGAAACCAGGGAAAATAGAAAGAGTTCTGAGTTCTACCTTGTACTTTGGTTTGATGATTTGGAGTTGCAGAAGGTACCAGAGTGAGAGATGATGGAGCCGGGAGGTTTTTCTTTCTCCAAAGAGGGAGCCGGGTGGGATAGTTGGAGAAGCACTGTACCGCCAATAGTAGATCACATACCCACTTTTTCTAATAGTGTAATGTAATTAGTTTTGTAAATTTTTTCTAAAAATTTATTTGAATTAATGAACTTTAACTATTAAATGTAAAGATATGTGTAAAATTACAATTATAATGCATAACTGAAATATAAATAGTATTTAAGATTATTTTCATTTCTCTTCAATTTTTTACTTTTTTTTGTTGGGTATCTATATTTTCGATCCGACTTTTCATATAATAATAACCAATTACAAATCGTATTAAGAAAAATAATCAACTAAAAAACGTGTTAGGAAAAATAAACCGTTCATTAGTGGTATGGTTTTCAATTCGGTCTTTCAGTTTAGATCGAAAATCTAAAAATACCAATTAGCATTTAAAACGATCATAATTTGTATAAACTTTATCAGACCGAAAAGATAAATAACTTCCATTAATACAATCAAATAAAATACGAAATAAAAGTATAAAAGATAATCGTTACATTTACAAGTGCCTCTTTTACATTTTATAAACTAATTAATTAATATCAACTAATATAAAATATGTTGTATATATATAATAAAACTAATGGTCAATTTGGGTCCCAACGGACCTCAAATATTAAAAAAAAAATTTAATCAGTTCAAAATCATACTATAATATAAAAACTAGTCTGGAAACCGTTTGAACATAGTTGGTTTGATCTTAGATCGATTTTCACCGATTTTCGGACCAACCGGAGTTTATATTAGCATATGGTGACGTGGCGCCGTAATTAGTAGCCCGTTAATGCTAAGGAAATTACCTAAGTTAATTAGGTAATTGTCACATTAGGGTAATAGGGCCAAACCCTAACCCTAATTGACATGGGAGGCCCAAAACTGGGCCTCCCCCTTTAATAGCATGGTTCGACCGAAACTTGTCCCACATTGGTTGAAGTGGACTTTTATCCACTCCACCAATCCTATATATATAGGGGACTCACCTAAGGGGTTCATACAATTCATTCATAAGAAGTACCTCCATTGAGGAACTTGAGAGAAACCCTCTCACCCCCTTAGTAGTGATTTTCGGTGCACATCTTAGTCCGAGGTTCTATCCCCGTTGAAGAATCGATTAGAGGCTTTGTTGTGGAGCTTATATCGCGTAGGACTTCTTCTCACGAAGAACTTGTACGGGTTCCGACCGGAGGATCAGAACTCTCTCCACAACGTTCTTGGGCAGGAAAGTTATTGAGGTATGTGTACATTATTCCGCTGCGTAATTAGATTACTTACTAGTACATGTTTAGCATTCCATAGTATTACGTCCCCGTAATCCAACAGTGGTATCAGAGCCAGGTTAGGAGTTCTTAAATTTTTGATAAACTGATGTTCTTGAGTTTTTGAAAAATCCGAAATTTTCATGTTCATGAACACCATGAGTAATCCGAAATTTTTAAGTAAATTTCATGTGTTTGATCTTTAAAAACTTAAAATTTTCAAAATTTACATTTTTTTATAGATCAAAACCGAATTTTATGTTCGAATTTAAGTTGATGTTCATGATCTTCAAGAATACCTTTTGGATTCATGATCAAGGTAGGGTTTGATCTTAAAATTTGACAACTTTTCCAATTTACATGTTTGTGCCGAAAACCTTAGGGGTATTTTAGGTAAAAAATTAATTTTCTTGGACACCAATTTACCTAGTTCGGCCGAATTTTTAAAGGATATAGGTAGCCTTTAAATTTTATTAATAGATAACTATATATCTATAAGTTGGAAAATAAGAATAGGTTCATAATATAATATTGTAAAATATATTAACTATCAATATATATATATATATATATCTATATATATAATAAGGGAATAGGTGAGAGAGTATGAAGGTTGTGGGGCTGACACCTCAAACTGTGACACCTGGCCTACACATAAGCAGCAAGAAAGAGAATAACAGAAGGACAGCTATACTGCCACATCAGCTTTTAAACAGAAGGACTACTGTGCTGCCACGTCACCTTCCAAACTCTCTCGCTGTCTAATTAGATTTCCAACCCTAGCTTCTTCCCGTGTTCGTTTATCTTCTCGGTTCCTCTTCCGTTTCAACTTTCAAATTCTTCTCTTCTGTTTCACATGAATTCTCAATTGAATTTAATGAATTCAGCTTAGCTCCTAATTATTTCCTCAATTCCTTAGCTCCTCAATTACTCACATCATCTTGAACCGTTCTTTTTCAGGGTTCTTCACGGGTTGTTCTTATTTGGACATTGAGCAGCTCTCGACTCAAAACGTATGCCGTCGTGGAGGAGACGACGATGGCAATGAAAATCCAGGTAAAGAGAGTTTGGGATTTTGAAGCTTTTACTTGACGTTGTCTGATTTTGCAGGTCATGTGAGTTTTAATCTTTAATTTCTTTGTAGCTCTGCTTTCTTCCCTCTCTAATCTTCTTCCGCCTAAGCTTTTGTTTCCCTGATCAATTATTCTTCGGATTCCCTTCCCTTTCAAGTTCATCGTCGCCAGGTCGATGGGTTTTGATAGCAGGATCAAGCGTCACGCCATATTGCAGGATCAAGCGTCACGACATATCGCCCAGATTTAGTGAATTACGACTAATACGGTTCTGGTGTATATCTTACTCTAGACAACCATCCTCTGGAGAGGTATGCATATCACGAATAATTGTCACTCTTCACGTTTGATTAAATTTTGAATTGGGTGTTTGCACTTTGAAGATTGCTTCAATGGATAAAGACGATGTTCAACATCTAATGCTTTGTGTTGTATTCCGTAGAAGCGTGATTCCTAATTATGTCATGGTAACTGCTACAAGATTCTTGATTTTCATGTTTGGGATATCTAATACATTCTAATTTTATTTGTTCCCTGACAGAAGAATGATCAAGGTTAAGCTCCCGTGATGGGCATCGTGTTCAGTCGGATCTTCTCCATCCGTTGAACGAAGCGTCTCAGCTAGACTACTCTGATTTTTGGATTGCTCGATTCTTAGTCATGTCCAATTTCTTCTTTCGATGGTCAATTACCGATAAAATTGACCTAGGATGGCATCATCTAAGGTGGGTACTCTTCGATCTCAACGAAACTGAAATCCGCACGCTCCGATCCAACTGCCCGCATTCCGTTGGAGTGCTCAGTTCCTTCTTCCCATGGTCAGCACCGGTAAAATCGAGCTAGGGAAACATCATCTGAGGTGGGTAATAAACAATCCTATTAACCTTCATAGCTGCAATTTAATTGTAACAAGTTGACAACCTAAATATAATGAGACTGCGGAAGATGCATAAGGTAATTCAAGATATGTTTGTTCTTCATTTTGGTGCATCCGTGCTCTTAATTTGATTAGTATTTAGTGTTAATTGCTCTGATATTGTGAAATTTTGTTCTAATTTGATGAACTATGTAGTACCAATGCTAAAAAGTAAACAAAATCCTTAACTAACAAGGTTTCACGCATTAGATCTGATCTGGTGATCGATTTGAATTTTTCAAACAAATTTAGTATCTAAACCAAAAGTTGTCGAGAATAGCTAATAATCTATCTCAATGTACAAATCAGAGCTTTGTGGAATCTTTGATTGTTGGATTTTGCATTTTTAGCAGAATGTGATGGAGATACCAGGATTGTAACTGAACTGCCAAAGAAAATGTTCAAAAAACCGAAAGTGAAGGCAGAGCATTCATCACCGTAGGTAAATGTTGCCTCGATTTCTCTGCAGTTATTTCTATATTTGAAAATCATTCTTAAAGCCGTTTGCAGTGGTTGGATTTGAGAAGAAGGAACCCAGATCTTTGGATTTAAATCCTCTGCATTTGTGTTTTTATTTTAATACCATATTGGGTTTTATGTGAGTGTTGATCTATTGCTTACTCAATGTATACAATAAGATTATAACTTTTGTGAAATGTATCAATTTTTAAACCTCTGATATTGGTCATCAAAAGCTTATTTTTGCAATTTTCAGGATGAAGAGATCCATGAGGCTAAATCATTCTTCACAGAGGTCACTATATCCATCTATGATATAAAATTCAGAGATGAAGGGCAGCACATTTTATGTTGTGATTGCTTGAATTTAAAGTTCTGGTTAGTGTTTTCGATTATTTTTTTCATTTTGGTTGGTGACAATATTTTCTGGGGCTGGTAGTAGAGTTATCATATTTCTACGGAGGTTTTTTGTTTCTTTTATTTCTTTTCTATTTCAATTGTTGACATAATCATGTTGGTCGCATATTTGGTTGATTCATATCCAGTGAATGACAAAATGGACCAGTACAATTCCATTTTTCAGGTACATGTTCAATTATACGCTTATACTATAAAATTTGTAGTATTTTCCGAAGTGAATTGGTAGACAATTGGTAGTATTTTTTTCGCATTATCATCTTTCCGTTTTTCTAACTAGATTTACTAATCCAGGAAGTGGTTTCTGAATTAGTTATGTTATGGGTTTATGTTTTTCTTTGCTCCTCCTTCATATATTCTGATTTTTCAATCTTCTTGCGAACTTTAACATTTCTAATATTTTAAATTTTGACAGAGATCAATATATCCATCTCTAGGGGAGATCATTCTAGCAAGGGGACCCAATAACTTTGCATGGGACCCGATCTTACAACTGGATGACTATGAAATGACGTAAATACATTCAACGTTGTTTTAAAAATGTTTTTTTAGTTTAGATAATTGAGGTGACCTGATTCATTGTCTATATTTCTGGTTTGCGGGGATGCCCAAGTGGAGGAAAAGAACAAGATAATTGATCCCGATGTGAGTTCATACGTGTGTTTTGTTGGTAAGACAAAATGAAACATAAGACTTGCTTGAGTTCATAGATTTGGTCACTGACTTTGTTAACTCGGAGGTTTGGCAGAATAATTGGTGACATGACTTTGTTAATTCAGGTTTGGCAGAAGAGTCATGGCTTAACAAAAGTAGCTTGGCTTAGACCTTTATGCCATTAAAATGCTTAGTCACTTAGATTC
Organism: Clarkia xantiana subsp. parviflora; assembly: GCA_036873135.1. Classification (NCBI taxonomy): domain Eukaryota; kingdom Viridiplantae; phylum Streptophyta; class Magnoliopsida; order Myrtales; family Onagraceae; genus Clarkia; species Clarkia xantiana. The sequence goes on along the minus strand of JAPTYO010000012.1, from coordinate 6,571,214 downwards.
GTATTTCTGCAGAGGTGTTATGTTTATTTAGGGTTTAGGGTTGATGGCTGAGCAAACGACAATAGGATCTGCATAGGAACCAGACTGCAGGTTGTTGTAGAACTCGATGGGGCAGCGGTATAGCTATGATGAAAAGGTTATGGGACTTGGCCCTAACTGCAAGTGCTTTAGATCAAGAAGAAGAAGAAAGTAGAAGGTTTGTTACTATCTATTTTGATTCATTATCATTTTGAATAATACCAATTCTTATTTTGTGCCAGTTAGAATAGAGTTTCAAGTGGAGCGATAGTCCAAACCGAGTAAGAATGATGTACATGTGGCACATTTAACCTCATTTTAAATTAGATTGGTTTTGATGTACATATTGACAGATCGTCATGGTATAATCTACTCTGTTATGTCCTTAGATTACTTTTTTGTTGCTACCTTCAAATGTTTGACTTGGGCCATCTTCATTTCTCTTTGCAGGCTTCTGAACTTTGGTTTGCATCTATTGTTGCCAAAAGATTAGAACCAGTATGAGCTTTTACCCGGGGTGATAGGAGTTTGCATTCACAGTTTCGTTGTATATATAGGGGTACCCAAGTGACTTTGATTGTTGTCTAATGTTATGGCTGTAATGGTTAAAAATTGATTATCCCTGAGTGTCCATAATTTTGATAGCACATGCAGAATGTAATAAATCACTGCAATTCATATTATTGTTTTATTTTGATATGTAATAAACCACCTTATACAATGTAGAAGTTCAATCTTTTACACATATATTAACACTTAGAGTTTATCAGGCCGCCCGCGCGTAGCGCGGGGTTAGCACCTAGTATATATAGGGATAACGTATATTGATAGATTTAGTTACTATAAAAGATTAAGAAAATATATTGTCTACATATTTTAATCCCTAAAGATATATTTGACAATAATAAATATATATGTATATATATATATATATAATATATATATATATATAAATATATATATATATATATATATATATATATATATATATATATATATAAAGTATACCGAATATTTTATGTATATATATCTATTGTTGATTGATTTACATCTTATAGAAATACATACAGATCATTCTAGGATACTCTTCTAGTATATAAGTTGGTAGTAAAGGGATTCAAGTTAAATTGTTATAATTGATGGTTACATTTTTTATGAATATGGATGTATATTGTAGCAGGAGTGGATGTAAATGCATTCAAGTTAATGATATTTCTTAATATATATATATATATATATATATATATATATATATATATAAATATGTATATTATTGTTTGATTATCTTTAGAGTATATATAAATATAAATGTCATATTTAAATTAATTAATTTGTAATAAAAAAATTATAAATAAATTCCAATAAATAAAAATGATTTAAAAATAAATATTATGAATAATTAAAGAGTGATGAATTACTAAATCCTCACAATGTGTACATGTTGCGATAATATTTGTAAGTGTATCGTCGCAATAGAGCTATCAATTCTTGCAATAGAGAGACAATTTCGACAATAATTTTAAATTTATCATCGTAATAGAATTGAAAAATAATCGCAATAAGTATAGCTACTGCGATAATAATTTTAAAATTGCCATCGCAATAGAGTTATTGAATCATTGTAATTGATATATCGATTGCGACAACTAATGTCGCAGATGTGTTGATAATCGTCATCGCAATAGAGTATACTCTATTACAATGACAGCACATTTAGTCGCAGTAGGGACCTATTGCTAGGGGTCTATAGCGATGATTTGCCGTCGCAACATATATATAGCGACGATTTTGGTCGTCGCAATAACCCTTAATTCTTGTAGTGACATGTTATTTAGGGTTAGTGGTCAAATTTCAAGATCAAATTTTACTAAGATCTATAATCCAATGTTTAATTTGATAAGGTCATCATTTTCTTGAAAAATCATGAACATCAGTTTTAACAAGAAAACACTCAATATCATGAAAGTTAATTATATTAAAACCGTCAGTTTTACTAAAATTTCAAGAACATCAATTTATCAAAATTATGAACTCCCTAACAGAGCTCTGATACCACTGTAGGATTATAGGGGATAAATACTAAGGAAACATACAAGGTACATTGTCGGACCTAAAAATCTGACCTAAGGCGATTTACGTTTTGAAAACGTGCAATTTTGAAAGAGTCGCCACTAGTTAATTATTAGGCTAACTAGAATCCTAAATTTACCTAAGTGAGTAACAAATTAAACACCTAGGTATAAAATCGGTCTACGATCAGAAATTCAAGTTCGGGGGTTCTGTTACGAATTAAAAATAATAAATTTTTATTACGCTCTTTCGGTACTCAATTCACTTAATTGCCACTTTTAAAATTTAAATATTCGTTACGTCAAATTAATCTAACGTTATAAAAAAAAACTAAACTAATTTTTACGCAAAAACTATTATTAACAATAAATCTAAGCATGAAAAAAAAAAACTATTAAACATCTAAAAAACTCTTAATTAAGTTAAAATCTAAACGGAATTAAGCATGCTCAAAATCATGATACAATTTAAAAATTACATGTCATATACATATTTACAAAAACATGGTATCTAATTAAATTTACATTTTAACTGTCTAATTAACACAACATGATAATAATAATAAATAATAGAAAATAACGAAAAACTGATTATTAAATAATAATAATAATATTAAATAAATAGATAAATAAAAAAAACTTTTTCACTAGAAGACAAAATAGTGCGGTTTTAAAGAACTGGTGTATTATTATTGATCTTGTGTTCTTTTTTTACATGTAAAAGGACCCTATTTATAGCTAAACTAGTACCCCTAAACTAGGAAAATAAAATCTGAAAAATATATGCATTTAATATTTCGAAAATATACATATATATTTATGTATTTCACCATAAATACACATAATATATTTTCTAAATATTTTACAATAAATAATGCATATACACTATCATATTTTAAGCCAGTCCTATCTTTAGAAACTTCGCGACCTTCCATATTTGAATACTTCTTTTTTTTGACGCGTCACATATGACATTTTGAACGTGTTATGCACAGACCAAAATTAGGTATTTACAGCTTGCCCCTCTTTGGGCGAATCCCCGTAGAACAAGTTCGAGGGGATTTGTCCAAAGACGAGTAAACACTAATTTTGGTTGGGAAGTATATCTTCTTTCGAGTCTTCGAATCTTCAAGGACACTCCTGGCTTATTTCGGAAAGTGCAAAAAAAAGTAGAGCCTCTGTCGGCGGTGCCCCTGTTGGCGTGCGGAAAACAGAACCTCCGTTGGCGGTGCCCCTGTTGGCGGTGCCTCCATTGGTAATGCAGAAAATAGAACCTCCGTCGGCAATGCCCCTGTTGGCGGTGCCTCCATTGGTCGTGCAGAAAATAGAACCTCCGTCGGCGGTGCCCCTGTTGGCGGTGCCTCTATTGGTAGTGCAAAAAGTAAAGCCTCCAGTGGCGTGCGGAAAAGTAAAGCCTCGGTTGGCGGTGCCCCTGTTGGCGGTGCCTCCGTTGGCGCTGCGGAAAGTAAAGCCTCGGTCGGCGGTGCCCCTGTTGGCGCTGCCTTCGTTGGCGGTGCAGAAAGTAAAGCCTCCAGTGGCGTGCGGAAAAGTAAAATCTTGATCGATGATGCCTCTAGTGGCGAGCGACAAGAAAAAGCCTCCAATGGCGTGCAATAAAGTAAAACCTTTGTTGATGATTGGTAACAGAAGACCTCTACGTCAGACAGTACCAACAACCTCTGGTGACGCCTCTAGTGGCGAGTGGTAACGGAAAAACACCGTACCGGAAAACCTCTGGTGATATCTCTGGTGGCGAAAGACCTCTACGTCAGACCGTACCGGAGAACCTTTGGTGATGCCTCTAGTGGCGAGTGGTAACGGAAGACCTCTACGTCAGGCCGTACCGGAAAACCTCTGGTGATATCTCTGGTGGCGGAAGACCTCTACGTCAGACTGTACCGGAGACCCTTCGGCGATGCCTCTAGCGGCGTATGTCGGAGAAGAGCCTCTAGTGGCGTCCGTTGGAGAAGTGCCTCTAGTGGCGTGACTTGCGAGGCTGAATACTAAGGCTTCGTTCGTCGGGGGTGACTCTCAGAAAGCTGGAAAACTTCAGATCCTGATTGTCGGTTGTGACGTGTAGGAACAGACTGTAACAGTCCTACTCATCCTTGAATGGTGACCCGCGAGAGCAGACTTCAACCGTCCCGCTTGCCCTGAAGTTGACTCGTAGGAACAGACTGTAACAGTCCTACTCATCCTTGGAATGCGACCTGCGAGAGCAGACTGTAACTGTCTCGTGAATTTGACTTTAGAAGACGCTGTTTGCGCATGAGTGTTTGTCCCTAATTTTTGCCTAAATTGTGCAACAACCTAGCGGGATCTTTTTTCTTTTTTCTCTTTTTTTTTTTTTTGAGAATTTCTCTTTTTTTTTTTTTCTCCTTTTGCCACGGCCAATTGAGAGATTTTCGACCGTGCCCCTCGGTTTTTATTTTCTCTCCTTTTGCCATGATTGCAATTTCTGAACTTGCAACCATGCCTCTCATTTCCTGATTTTGCCTAGGCCGCCCTTTCGGGTTTTCAACCTAGCGGAAGCACTCTTTATTTGGTAGCTGATTAAACGGTGGCTGTGACCCATACTTCATTTTCCGCCTCGGTGCAGGAGTATTTGTAGCCATTTTGAGGGTGACTGTGACATTTTTTTCTCATCGTTTTCAATGTTGCGGGAGCTCTTTTGATTGTAGCCATCTGTAGGGTGGCTGTGGCCCTTCATTCTTCGTCTCTGATCCGGGAAACACTCTTTGTATGTAACCATTTTGAGGGTGGTTGTGGCCCTTTCACTTAATATCCGCCATCGATGTTCCGGGATCGCTCTTTTAACTGTAGCCGTTTGAGGGACGACTGTTACCCTTTCTTCATTTTCCCGCCCTCACCGGGTTCGCGAGATCACTCTTTTTGTGTAGCCATTTTAAGGGTGGTTGTGGCCCTTTTTATTCTCCCGCCCTCACAGGGTTCGCGGGGTCACTTTTTTATTCGCAGCCGTTTGGAGGGTGGCTGTGGCCCTTTCACCTATTTCCTGCTTTTGATGTTGCAGGAGCACCATTTATCTATAGCCATTTGAAGGGTGGCTGTGGCCCTTTTTGTAGTCGTTTTAGGGACGACTGTGACCTTTTTTATCTGTAGTTTATTTAGGGACGACTGTGACCCTTATTTTTCCACTGCTCTAAAAAAATCCCTTTATTTTTCTGTAGCCGATTAAAGGGCGGCTGTGACCCTAAAGAAAATGATTTTTTTTCCTCTTTTTTTTTGCTTGCTTTTTTTTCTTTTTTTTCTTTTTTTTTTTTTTTGAAAATGAAAATTCAACGGAAATAATCAACATCAATTATGTACATGCCCCTAGTGGCAAATCGAAATTTTTTTAATTCAAAACAACTTCTAGAGAAGGACTCAGTTGACTGAGTCAAAATATGTCGGTCGTGTCGACGCCCTGGATTGACCCTATTATCAATGAATGACATAGGCAATGATTTCTTCTCTCGGCTTCTCAAGTGCCCCGGCTATTGCTCAATCTCATCTGGGGATGCCCCATGGCTAGCACCTACCGGTATAGGCTCGTCACATGCAGGATGAATGACCCGGTTAATGAACACACATGGATGGTGTTGAGTTTGGTACAGTAGTCCGCAAATGGTAAATGCATAGATATCATCCGAGGTATCTGGGATAAATTTGACAGCTTGCGGCGAGCAAAGGGTCGTGCACGAGATGTGCTCTTCAGGGGCTTTGATTTGGATGATTATCCAAACTGCACAATGATTAAGGAAAAACTCAAATTTCGGGGATAAAAATGATCACAACTTTTCTTACCTGGGTGTTGGATTTTTTCTAGTGGGAAATGTGTTCGCTACGCGACTAGACCTGCTGCATGTCCTGATTTTCCTGCTCCATCTAGAAATCACAACTTGTACATGAACATCTGCCGGAAAGTAAATGCCCCTAGACTTCTGATGGAAGGCACTAACATAATGTTTTCTTTGCTTGACATCTAAAATGTTCACTGATCAGCACATTGAATCTTCGCGAGACTCTCGATGATCTCTTGATATTTTCCCATCTCCGAACATGACCGATCTCAATGAGAGATGCCCCTTGGTTACCACTGACCGGTTTAGACCTTACTGTAAAACGGATGTACGGCTTGGTTCTGGGACGTGAATGAATTCCACACATGGTAGGTGGAATTTTGGCTTGTAAGTTCTTTAGAGCAGTCACGTTTCACGTGGTTGCAACCTCGGTTGAAATGGTCGTCTGATCTAAGCGTTGGATATCCCGAGTGCGCAATTTGTGCTTCATGCAACTGGACGGCTGCACGTTCTTTTTTGTTGCCACATTTAGCCGACACCACCCGTATGTACCAGATACCTATCCAAGGGTACCTGAAAATACCAAACATGAAAGTAGTTAGTATAAAGAATAAAAGAAGTCATGCATAATTTTTCGGAGAACTTCTAATGTCATTCATTTCATAATTTTGATTACATTTCAGAAAGAATCAAAATTTATGATCTAGGGTGTTTTACACTAGCTTGGAGTTTACTGAATTCGCTGAGTGCACTATCTAGCTCGAACGCATATGACATATGCTCAAAACAAAGATTTTTTTCAAAAATATTTTCTCATCCTTTGTTTAAACTTGAATAGTCGCACTCAACTGCACAGTTAAACTAATTTTCTCAAAAATAGAATCAAATCTCTTTTTTAAAACGCTAACTCACGCGAAGGTTGAGACGATCTAGCCGAAAAAGTGCAATACACCTTGGATAAAAACGAATGACACTTTGATTTTTTTAAATGCTCATGCATGCTCGAAAGTTAAAGTTTTACTGATAAGAAACTCACAACTTACAACCGGTTTACCTGAATGACACATATGGAATGTATGTACAAAATAAAAAATCCAGGTAAATTTTTTTTATAAAAACAAATGCAATGCATGTTTGGAATTAGAAGCTCAACAACTAAGAGAAGATTTACAATCTATCAAAAAAAGAATCGTTTTTCCTAAAATAATGCCTACAAGATGTACATGAGATGCATACTTGAAATGAAATTTCTACAGCTAAGAAAATTTACAAGTTATCTGAAAGTTTTTTTTTTTTGTGTTTTTTGTTTTTTTAACGAAGAAAAATAAAAATCAATGCATCCTAGTTGCTCAAAATTGAAAAAAAAAACAAGTGAAAAGTTTTTTAAAAAATGCATATGAGATGCACAAAAATAAATACAATATGCAAACTTAAAAAATAAAAGTTTTACAACTAAGAAAAATTACAATCTACCTGAAAGGTTTTTTTCGAAAATAATGCATATGAGATGCACATCTTTTAAAAAAAATCAGGCAAAAGGTATTTTAAACAAAGAACCCTAAAACTAAGAGAGTTTACGATTTATCTAAAAAGTTTTTTTAAAATTAATGCATACTGTATGCATTATTTTAAATAAAACAATTCAGGTAAAAAGTTTTTGAAATGATGCATATGGAATGCACGTTCGAAATTAGAAGCTCCAACAGCTAAAGGTGAATTAAAATTTCAAAAATGTTTTTTTAACAACGCATGTATGATGCACTAAAAAATTACAACTTACCAGAAGAGGTTTTTTAAAATAATGCGTATGAAACGCAATGTTGAAATTATAAATTCAGGTAAGAGTTTTAAAAAAAAAAAACAATGCATACGAAATGCATGTTTGGAAATAAAAATTCTACAACTAAATGACTAACTACTTAGCTGAAAAAGTTTTTTTTTTTTATTTTTAAAAATGCAATTAGATGAATGCATGGGAATAAAAGTTACACAGTTAAAAAACTTACAGTTTTCCTGACAACTCTTTTTTACAACAAAAAAAAAAAACACGGATAAAACACAACATGTTAGGGGGTAAAAAAAAATGTGTGGTTTTGCTCTACAATGTAGGTTCCACTGATAGGTTCCCGACAAGGTGGTTTCCTCACCCCATCATAGGGATCATAAGACCTTCACAAGCGAGTAGAGTTTTTCCGAGCCGTACCGGCGACCCAGCCGCTCCGGTCGTACCGTACTAAACCTCCGGGGTTCCTAGTTGCCCTTGGTTTTAGGCGTTTGGAGATTACACTAAAGTGGGTGTGTGCAAATTTAAATAATACATACACAAAAAAAAAATAGTTAGTCATAATAAAACTTAACCTCACACCTGAAATCACAAAAAAACAAGTTAGATCTGTGAAATAAAAATAAAAATTACAAAATTCTAACATGGCAAAAAGTGAACATACTGAGCCCGAACCCTCTAAATCTTCCCCAGCAGAGTCGCCAAATTTTCGGACCTAAAAATCTGACCTAAGGCGATTTACGTTTTGAAAACGTGCAATTTTGAAAGAGTCGCCACTAGTTAATTATTAGGCTAACTAGAATCCTAAATTTACCTAAGCGAGTAACAAATTAAACACCTAGGTATAAAATCGGTCTACGATAAGAAATTCAAGTTCGGGGGTTCTGTTACGAATTAAAAATAATAAATTTTTATTACGCCCTTTCAGTACTCAATTCACTTAATTGCCACTTTTAAAATTTAAACATTCGTTACGTCAAATTAATCTAACGTTATAAAAAAAAAATTAAACTAATTTTTACGCAAAAACTATTATAAAGAATAAATCTAAGCATGAAAAAAAAATCTATTAAACATCTAAAAAACTCTTAATTAAGTTAAAATCTGAACGGAATTAAGCATGCTCAAAATCATGATACAATTTAAAAATTACATGTCATATACACATATTTACAAAAACATGGTATCGAATTAAATTTACATTTTAACTGTCTAATTAACACAACATGATAATAATAATAAATAATAGAAAATAACGAAAAACTGATTATTAAATAATAATAATAATATTAAATAAATAGATAAATAAAAAATAAAAATAAAAACTTTTTCACTAGAAGACAAAATAGTGCGGTTTTCAAGAACTGATGTATTATTATTGATCTTGTGTTCTTTTTTTACATGTAAACGGACCCTATTTATAGCTAAACTAGTACCCCTAAACTAGGAAAATAAAATCTGAAAAATATATGCATTTAATATTCTGAAAATATACATATATATTTATATATTTCACCATAAATACACATAATATATTTTCTAAATATTTTACAATAAATAATGCATATACACTATCTTATTTTAAGCCAGTCCTATCTTTAGAAACTTCGCGACCTTCCATATTTGAATACTTCCTTTTTTTGACGCATTACATATGACATTTTGAATGTGCTATGCGCGGACCAAAATTAGGTGTTTACATACATGCTATGTAAACATATTACGTAGCGGAATAAAGGGCACATACCTACAATGCTTTCCGTAGACCCAAGATCTTCTAGGGGAGTTCTCGATCCGCCAGACGGTTCCCGTAAGGATTCTTTTTAAGGGATACCCGGGTATATGTCTCCACAACAAAGCATCTTATCGATTCTTCTGCAGGGATGGATCTCCGGAGTAATTTGCTCGAAGCAATTTGGCACCTCCTAGGCACAAGAAGTGGTTTGGCCGAAACTAGGAATTAGGGAAGAGAGATTTCTTTTTGTCTCACCACAAAGGAAGAAAGTGATTAACCGTAATTAATTCCTGACACTCCCTATTTGTAAGAGGAGGTGGGCAAAACTCACCTCACCACATAATAAATTTCGGTCGGTCTTTCTATGAGAAAGGGAGGCCCAATTTTGGGCCTCTCATGACAATTTGGATTTTAGGCCTAGCCCAAAATCCTTAATGTGACATTACTTAATTGACTTAGATAACAGTCTCATATTAATGGGCTCCTATTTACGGCGGCCCAATATCTGATGGATATGTGTCCAATTCGGGTTCGTATTTATATTTCGGGCCTCGTAAACACGTCAAAATTACATCTCGACTTGAAAAACGTCTCCCAAAGGATCAAAACGGTCCAGAAGCGCGTCCGGGTTGCTTGCAATCCGGAGGTCCGGATTGCATTACGGGTATTGTGCGATTACCGTTTTCGCGATTACCGTTAAGTGTAGAGAAGTCGAGTTCGCGCATTGCCAATATGAATGACGGTTACCGCTTGCTTTTGAACCGTCATCAAACCGCTTTAAAACCGAGTCCGGTCCCAAGGAAGCCTATAAATAGGAGGCCGTGGCCACCCATTTTCACACATCCTCTCATTTGCCCAACTTTGGTATTTTGAGCTCCGACTTCTCTCTAGAAATATTTTATCTCTCTAGAATTACCCTTTTAGCCCTATAGTGACTTAAGCTTCGGAGAGGGCTCCGCTAGCACACCCCCCCCCCTCTCCGTGCTAGCACCGGTCCTTTGTGCAGGAATCGACGCCCAGACGTCCGGACTTGTGCACAGATAACCGCCTTCTGAGACTCAGACGCCCCCTGAGACACAACCGCGCTTTGAGACACAGACCTTTCCGGGACTCAACCGAACACTCGTCAGTGGCACAAACCTCTTTCAGACGATGGGTTACAGCCCGAAAACCCGCTCAACCATACGAACAGACGCGTCCCCACGACCCAGTTCATTCAGGACGCAACATTGGCGCCGTCTACGCGATTCGAACAAGAAGCTACTGTACCGCAAAATCATGACGAGTGATCGCAAACCTCCCGAAGAGTTTAACACAAGAAACATAAGGAAAAAGCCCGGACGTCCTAAGAAGTCCCCGGCAAACAAAAGAACAAGAGGCCAAATGCCAGCTGGAAGCCAGTCGGGACCCTCCCACATTCCAAGAGCTACTTCCGTAGCTTCATCCTTGCCAACTGACAATGTGCCCGACGCACAGCACAGAGAGCCAAGGGACGAGCATCACTCACCTCCACCTGGTTTCGAGCCAGAGGTGCATGAAGATGAATCTCAGACGGAAATGCCGCAAGGCGAACAAAGAACGGGAGCGAACCCAATGCCCACCATTACTCCAGCGATGATGGCTGCGTTGGAAGAGTTACTCGCATTCCGCGAGTCTCTAAAAAACCAAGGATATGCAGCTCAACCACCTCCAACTAACCAAGAGCACGCCGCGCCAGCAAGAGAGGTGTCGCAAGACACTACTCGCCACGGAAATCCTTTTCAGGGCAGAAACCAACACGCAAGATATGAAGCCGCACGGTCATACACTCCTTCCCAAGGAGCCCGTCATTGGAGGAATGAAAGGCAACCCCCATTCTACCATCCATAATAGGCAACAAGGGATGATCCCTTCCAGGCCACAAGTAAAGATCAATCTGACATCTACCACAATAATGGTCGGCAAAATCCTTCAACAGGTTACGCTGAACCTGTAAAAGGGTTTACCGCCGAGATGTTAGAAGAAATTGTGGAGAAGAAGATGAATGAAGCAAAGATGAAGGGTATGCACGCACTTGAAGAACGGGCGTCACATCCGTTCGCGGACCACCTTGTGAACAGTCGCGTCCCAGATGCACTGTACCGAATTGGAGGAGACCTCTATCGCGGGAAAGGAGATCCAGTGGAACATGTGCAAAAGCACGAGGCCTCTCTGCTAGGCAGAACAAAGAACCCACATCACTTTGCAATGACGTTTTCACAAACTCTTGCCGGGACCGCAGCACACTGGTTCTTCTCGTTGCCATGCGGAAGCATCACTTCATGGGCGGACCTGAAGGCTAAATTCATTCAACGATACATGGGCGAGCGCACATTGCTGAAAGGGTCAAATGCTCTGGACGACGTCCAACAGCAAAACGAAGAATCTCTCGCCGACTACTACGTCCGCTTCAATCAGAAAATCTCTGATATTCAGGGGAACCTGACGGAAGGAGAGATTGTTCGAGCATTCATTCGAAACCTCGGACGAAGAGGCTATGCCCTAGCAGAAAAAATGGCAAAGCACCCAGCTCAAACTATGGAGGAGTTAGCCGCAAGAGTTAAAGAATACGTGGACCTCGAAAGGTTCAGAAGCCAGAACAAGGCAAAAATCTCTGCGGCAAAGGCAAAAGAAAATCCAAAGCAGAACCAACCAAAACCACACTCAAGTGGTCAACAAGGAAGAAATTGGCAACCTCAGCCGAAAAGACCTTTTCAAGGAGATTTTCAGAAGCCAAAAGAAGTAAATCTTGCTGACTGCATTCCTTTGAATGCCCCGCTGTCCGTAATATTGAGAGAGATGAAGGATGCAAACATGTGGAAAGAGCCGAACAATTTCAGAAAAGGCCCGCTAGGGAGAGACAAGGACAAGTGGTGTGAAAACCACGAGGTCTTCGACCACGAGACGGACAGCTGTGTCAGTCTACGCTTCCGCATTAACAACTTCGTCCTCAAAGGCGAATTGAAGCAATTTGTCGATCAAGGCGACAACCCCTCGAAAAAGGCTCAAGCAGAGTCATCAAAAAGAGGAAACAAGGGAAAAGAGAAAGTCAATGACAACCCTCCGCCAGCCAAGCGAGGTGTAATCAACGTCATCCACGGAGGACCTGCCGCCGGAGGACAAGTGTCTAATGCTCGGGACATTTATGAATCCCAAGCAGCAACATTGCCGAAATACGGAAAGCGCAAGCAACCGGAGCAAGAGGACGCGGTCATCCAATTTTCCAGGGAAGACTTAAAGCATATCGTTTATCCTCACGATGACGCTTTAGTCATAACCATGGACATTGACGGGTACGATGTGAAAAGAATCCTCGTCGATGGTGGAAGTTCCGCTGACATTCTACATGTCAAAGTCCTAGAGCAACTGGGAAGATCTGTCAAAGACTTGACTCCGGGAACCTTCTCACTAGTCAACTTCGCCGGAGCAGCTACACACCCCCTGGGTACAATCACGCTTCCTGTCATCCTTGGCCAAGGGTGGAGAGCATTGCATGTCAACGTCACTTTCGTCGTTGTAGAATCTCTTGGGGCCTATAATGGAATTTTGGGACGAACAACGATCAACCCTTACGTGATCGTACCCTCCACTGTCCACCAAAAGATGAAGTTCCCTACAGACCATGGGATTGGGGAAGTGCTAGGCGACCAGATAACCGCAAGACGTTGTTACGTCAATGCCTTGAGAGCAAAGCACCAATTCCATGTGGCAATGATAAATTCTTTCAAAAAACAGAAAGTTGTTGATGAAAGGAACAAGCAAGTGGTGGAACAAGCTGTTACAGTTTGGAAGCCACAAGAATACATCCAGTATTCGCCATGGAACCAGATATGGCTCGTCAAGCAGGGAGAAGGCGAGCAAATCACGGACTACTTCATCAGATTCGCTTCTAACTGTAAACACCTAATTTTGGACCACGCGTGACATGTGGCGTGCTAAATGAGGAAATGTATAAATATGGCAAGTCGATGAGCTTCCAAGAATGCTTCAGTGCAAAATTAGGATAGTTTATATATTTATTGCAGTGTATATTTTCTGAATATTTGTATTAAGTATTTAGAATATTTAGAGTATATTAGGAGAATATATCAGTATTATTTACTGCTTAGATTAGACTAGCGATAGGTATTATAAATAGTTAGCTTTGTTACATGTAAAAAAGGGGGAGAAAAAAAGACAAAAAAAACAACACCGAAGAAAGACGGAGAAATAAGATTGTTCACGGGCAAAACTTGAAGCCTTGAATTTTGTTCATCATCGTTTTCAGTTTGGTTGTGTTTGATATTATTATTATTATTATTATTATTATTATTATATCCTCCATCGTTTTCATTCCAGTTCATCCCATCCATCAACGATTTCAATTTCGACTCCGAACTCTGTTGGCTCCGTTCCGTCCGGTCACACCAGCGCCACTCCCGCCAGTGGCCAGCCATCATCATGTCCTAATACCATGTCGTCTTCCCAGCATCGCTCCGAGAGCCCGCCTCCAGTAGTCCACTCCAGTCTTTTGCTGTATCTCCAGACGCCGCACGTATCACAGCCGTGGATTCCGACTTCTTCCACATCGATCGGATGACCAGCATCCCTCTCCATAGCGTCCGGATCTCGCCGTGCGGTTCCGACGATCCTCGTCTCCAACATCCAGCCATCGCCATCGGAGTTGCACGTCACCCAGACGGTCACCTGCTGCTGATCCATCCTTCCATCGTTATCTGATACCTCATTACCTCGTCTCTAATTAGGTAAGCTACTGTAATGTTTTACATACATATTTATTTAATATAATGTGTATCTTGGCCAAGAAAGAAGAATATAATGCGTATCTTGTCTGTACATGTAGTAGGAGCTGTCATATTTGTTTTATATTATTATTATTGAGTTGATCTAAAATCTATATTCATTACAACCATTCATGCAAACATAATTTTGTTTTGTAATTCATTTTTTTTCTATGCTCATTTAACATGTTTAATTACTTGTAGTTAGATTTATAACATACATATGTGTTAATTAGAATAAATATCATAATTGGCAATTAAGTGAATTGAGTACCGAAAGGGCGTAGTTAAAAAATACCTTTTTAATTCGTAACAGAACCCCCGAACTCAAGATTTGGATCGCAGACCGATTAATATGCTTAGGTGTTCAATTCGTTATTCACCTAGCTAATTTAGGATTCTAGTTAGCCTTATAATTAACTAGTGGCGACTCTTTCAAAAATGCACGTTTTCAAAACGTATTCGCCGTAGGTCAGATTTTAGGTCCGACAATTTGGCGACTCTGCTGGGGAAGTTTTAGAGGGTTTGGGCTCATTATATTCGCTTATTGCCATGTTTTTTGAGTTTTTATATTTTGTTGACTTCACCATTCTAACTTTGTTTTTTTTGTGACAGGTACATATTTTTAGAGTTATTAACTAACGTTTCCGTTTTTGTGGCATTGTTTATATTCGCACACACACCACTTTAGCGTAATCTCCAAAACGCCTAAAACCCAGGGCAACTAGGAACCCCGGAGGTTTAGTACGGTACGACAGGAGCGGCTGGGCCGCCGGTACGGCTCGGAAAAACTCTACTCGCTTGTGAAGGTCTTCTTATGATCCCTGTGATGGGGTGAGGAAACCACCTTGTCGGGAACCTATCAGTGGAACCTACCTTGTAGAGCAAAGCCACACATTTTTTACCCCCCCTAACATGATCAGTTTTTTTGTTGTAAATGTTATCATTACTGTTTGTATAACTTTTATTTCTCATGCATTCATATCATTGCATTTTTTAAAAAAACAAAAAAAAAACTTTTTTTTTTCCAGCTAATTGTTAGTCATTTAGTTGTATACATTTTCTTTTCAAACTTGCATTTCGCATGCATTATTTTTTTAAAAACCTCTTACCTGAATTTTTTTATTTAAAACATGCGTTTCATACGCATTGTTTTTAAAAAAAACTCTTTAGGTGAGTTGTAATTTTGGTTAGTGCGTCACGTATGCATTACTTTTTTTGAAAAAACATTTTTGGAAATTTTAATTCCCCTTTAGCTATTAGAGCTTCTAATTTCGAACGTGCATTCCACATGCATCATTTCAAAAACTTTTTACCTGAATTGTTTTATTTTAAATAATGCATCCAGTATGCATTAATTTTTAAAAAAAACTTTTTAGATAAATCGTAAGCTCTCTTAGTTTTAGGGCTCTTTGTTTAAAAAACATTTTACCTAATTTTTTTTTTTAAAAAGATGTGCATCTCATATGCATTATTTTCGGAAGAACCTTTCAGGTAAATCGTAATTTTTCTTAGTTGTAGAACTTTCATTTTTAAGTTTGCATCTTGTATTTATTTTTTTTGTGCATCTCATATGCATTTTTTTTAAAAAAAAAAAACTTTTCACTTGATTATCTTTTTTTTATTTTGAGCAACTAGGATGCATTGATTTTTTTTATTCTCAAAAAAAAAAAAAAAAAAACTTCACCTGGAATTTTCATCTTGTACATACATTCCATATGTGCCATTCAGGTAAACCGGTTGTAAGTTGTATCATTGGATAAGGTATCTCGCACATACAAGTTGTGTCGGCCAAATGGGGCAACATAAACGTGCAACCATCCAGTTGCACGAAGCACAAATTGCACACTCAGGATATCCAACGCTCAGGTACGATGAATTGTACTTGATTTTTCCTTGAGATTTGAGTGTCCCTATTCTTTTTGCAGATCAGACGACCACTTCGACGAGGTCGCAACCACGTGAAATGTGACTGCTCCAAAGAACTTACATGTCAAAATTCCACCCAGCGTATGTGGAATTCATACGTATCCCCGAACCAAGCTGTACATCTGTTTTACGGTAAGGTCTAAAACGGTCGGTGGTAACCAAGGGACATATCCTATTGAGATCGGTCATGTCCGGAGATGGCAAAATATCAAGAGATCATCGAGAGTCTCATGAAGAATTTAGATGTCCAGCAAAGAAAAGATTATTGTTAGTGCCTTCCATCAGAGGTCCAGGGGCATTTACTTTCCGGCATGTGTTCATATACAAGTTATGTTTTCTAGATGGAGCAGGAAAATCAGGACATGCAGTAGGTTCAGTCACATAGCGAGCACATTTCCCACTCGAGAAAATCCAACACCCAGGTAAGAAAAGTTGTGATCATTTTTATCCCCCAAATTTGAGTTTTTCCTTAATCATTGTGCAGTTCGGATAATCATCCAAATAAAAGCCTCTGAAGAGCACATCTCGTGCACGGCCCTTTGCTCGCCAACCATTCATGTCTCAGTTGCCGAATTTATCTCGCGCAATATCTGTGCCCCAATGCGGACTACTCCACGTCATCCATGTGTGTTCATTGGCCAGGCCATCCTGTATGTGACGAGCCTAACCCGATTGGTGCTAGCTATGGGGCATCCCCAGACAAGATTGAGCTATAGCCAGGGCACTTGAGAAGCCGAGATTAGAAATCACTGGCTATGTCATTCATTGGACGTAGGGTCCATCCAGGGCGTCAACACGACCGACGTTTAGACTCAATTAACTGAGTCGTTCTCTAGAAGGTTTTTTCAATCTGCCACTAGGGGGCATGTACGTAATTGTTGTTGATTATTTTCGTTAAATTTTCTTTTCAAAAAAAAGAAGCAAAAAAGAAGAAAAAAAAAGAGCAAAAAAGGCAAAAAAAAAAAAAGAAGCAAAAGAAAAGGCAAAAAAAAAAAAACTCATTTTTTCTAGGGTCACAGCCGCCCTTTAATTGGCTACCGATAAAATTAAAGAGAGTGCTCATGTATATTTTGTGAGAGAAGTGAATAAAAGGGTCACAGTTGTCCCTAAATCAACTACAGATAAAAAATGGTCACAGTCGTCCCTAAAACGACTACAAAGAAAGGGCCACAGCCACCCTTCAAATGGCTACTAGATAAAGAGCGCTCCTGCAACATCAAAAGCGGGAAATAGGTTGCGGGAAATAGGTGAAAGGGCCACAGCCACCCTCCAAACGGCTACAAATAAGAGAATGACCCCGCGAACCCTGTGAGGGCGGGAGAATAAAAAGGGCCATAGCCACCCTTAAAATGGCTACACAAAAAAAGAGTGATCTCGCGAACCCGGTGAGGGCGGGAAAATAAAAGAAAGGGTCACAGCCGTCCCTCAAACGGCTACAGTCAAAAGAGCGATCCCGGAACATCGATGGCGGATATTAAGTGAAAGGGCCACAACCACCCTCAAAATGGTTACATACAAAGAGTGTTTCCCGGATCAGAGACGATGAATGAAGGGCCACAGCCACCCTCCCAAATGGCTACAATCAAAAGAGCTCCCGCAACATTGAAGACGGTGAGGAAAAGGTCACAGTCACCCTTCAAAGGGCTACAAATACTCCCGCATCGAGGCGAAAAACAAAGATAGGGCCATAGCCACCCTTTAAACGGCTACCAAATAAAGAGTGCTTCCGCTAGGTTGAAAACCCGAAAGGGCGGCCTAGGCAAAATCAGGAAATGAGGGGCATGGTTGCAAATTCAGAGATTGCAATCATGGCAAAAGGAGAGAAAATAAAAAACCGAGAGGCACGGTCGAAAATCTCTCAATCGGCCGTGGAAAAGGAAAGAAAATGAGAGATAAAAAAAAAAAAAAGAAAGAAGAAAAAGAGAAAGATCCCGCTAGGTTGTCGCACGATGCACAATTTAGGCAAAAATTAGGGACAAACACTCATGTGCAAGCAGCGCCTTCCAAAGTCAACTTCACGGCAAGCGGGACGGTTACAGTCTGCTCTCGCGAGTCACTATCCAAGGATGAGTAGGACTGTTACAGTCTGTTCCTACAAATCAATCGACGATCAGGATCTGAAGTTTTCCAGCTTTCTGAGAGTCACCCCCGACGAACGAAGCCTTAGTATTCAGCCTTCGCAAGTCACGCCACTAGAGGCACCTCTCCAACGGACGCCACTAGAGGCTCTTCTCCGACATACGCCGCTAGAGGCATCGCCAAAGGGTCTCCGGTACGGTCTGACGTAGAGGTCTTCCGTCACCAGAGATATCACCAGAGGTTTTCCGGTACGGTTTGACGTAGAGGTCTTCCGTTACCACTCGCCACTAGAGGCATCGCCAAAGGTTTTCCGGTACGGTCTGACGTAGAGGTCTTCCGCCACCAGAGATATCACCAGAGGTTTTCCGGTACGGTCTGACATAGAGGTCTTCCGTTACCACTCGCCACTAGAGGCATCACCAAAGGTTCTCCGGTACGGTCGGACGTAGAGGTCTTTCGCTACCAGAGATATCACCAGAGGTTTTCAGGTACGGTCTGACGTAGAGGTTTTTCCGTTACCACTCGCCACTAGAGGCGTCACCAGAGGTTATTGGTACTGTCTGACGTAGAGGTCTTCTGTTACCAATCATCACCAAAGGTTTTACTTTATTGCACGCCACTGGAGGCTTTACTTTCCGCATGCCACTGGAGGCTTTACTTTTCTGCACGCCACTGGAGGCTTTACTTTTTCGCACGCCACTGGAGGCTTTACTTTCTGCATTACCAATGGAGGCACCGCCAACAGGGGCACCGCCGACGGAGGTTCTATTTTCCGAACGCTAACGGAGGCACCGCCAACAGGGGCACCGCCGACCGAGGCTTTACTTTTCCGCACGCCACTGGAGGCTTTACTTTCTGCACCGCCAACGGAAGCACTGCCAACAGGGGCACCGCCGACAGAGGCTCTACTTTTTCGCACCGTCCGAAATAAGCCCGGAACTCATTTGAAGACTCAAAAGATAGACAGACTTATCATCCAAAATTCGGTGTTTCCTTGTCTTTGGACGAATCCCCTCGAACATGTTCTACGGGAATCCGCCCAAAGAGGGGCAAACTGTAAACACCTAATTTTGGACCACGCGTGACATGTGGCGTGCTAAATGAGGAAATGTATAAATATGGCAAGTCGATGAGCTTCCAAGAATGCTTCAGTGCAAAATTAGGATAGTTTATATATTTATTGCAGTGTATATTTTCTGAATATTTGTATTAAGTATTTAGAATATTTAGAGTATATTAGGAGAATAAATCAGTATTATTTACTGCTTAGATTAGACTAGCGATAGGTATTATAAATAGTTAGCTTTGTTACATGTAAAAAAGGGGGAGAAAAAAAGACAAAAAAAAACAACACCGAAGAAAGACGGAGAAATAAGATTGTTCACGGGCAAAACTTGAAGCCTTGAATTTTGTTCATCATCGTTTTCAGTTTGGTTGTGTTTGATATTATTATTATTATTATTATTATTATTATATCCTCCATCGTTTTCATTCCAGTTCATCCCATCCATCAACGATTTCAATTTCGACTCCGAACTCTGTTGGCTCCGTTCCGTCCGGTCACACCAGCGCCACTCCCGCCAGTGGCCAGCCATCATCATGTCCTAATACCATGTCGTCTTCCCAGCATCGCTCCGAGAGCCCGCCTCCAGTAGTCCACTCCAGTCTTTTGCTGTATCTCCAGACGCCGCACGTATCACAGCCGTGGATTCCGACTTCTTCCACATCGATCGGATGACCAGCATCCCTCTCCATAGCGTCCGGATCTCGCCGTGCGGTTCCGACGATCCTCGTCTCCAACATCCAGCCATCGCCATCGGAGTTGCACGTCACCCAGACGGTCACCTGCTGCTGATCCATCCTTTCATCGTTATCTGATACCTCGTCTCTAATTAGGTAAGCTACTGTAATGTTTTACATACATATTTATTTAATATAATGTGTATCTTGGCCAAGAAAGAAGAATATAATGCGTATCTTGTCTGTACATGTAGTAGGAGCTGTCATATTTGTTTTATATTATTATTATTGAGTTGATCTAAAATCTATATTCATTACAACCATTCATGCAAACATAATTTTGTTTTGTAATTCATTTTTTTTCTATGCTCATTTAACATGTTTAATTACTTGTAGTTAGATTTATAACATACATATGTGTTAATTAGAATAAATATCATAATTGGCAATTAAGTGAATTGAGTACCGAAAGGGCGTAGTTAAAAAATACCTTTTTAATTCGTAACAGAACCCCCGAACTCAAGATTTGGATCGCAGACCGATTAATATGCTTAGGTGTTCAATTCGTTATTCACCTAGCTAATTTAGGATTCTAGTTAGCCTTATAATTAACTAGTGGCGACTCTTTCAAAAATGCACGTTTTCAAAACGTATTTGCCGTAGGTCAGATTTTAGGTCCGACACTAACGCCTCTTCGGCGAAAGCAACAAGAGAAGAAGTGATAAGTGTGTTCTATGAAAACATGAACGCCAGATCTTTCCTTCTCTTCGGACGAACTCATGGATGGCGAACAACAAAAACCATGGCAGATCTAAAGGATAAGCTTGAGACAGCAGACTTGTGCGAACAAGAACTGAGGTGGGGTACACCCCTCAGTTGGGACAAAGGAGTTCGAGCAAAAACGAACAAACAGGAAGGCGCAAGCATCAATATCGACAACATTTTCACACCGCTAAACACGGTTGCTGAAGACATTTACGTCAACCTACTTGAAAACAAGCTCCCAAGTCCACTTGTTCCGAAGACAGCTTTCTTGGGCAACAACATTAGGGAATGGTGCAAGTACCACAAAACTTGGGGGCACAACACAAACATGTGTCTACCACTAAGGTGGGAGATTGAAGAATGCATCGCGCTAGGCGCATTAAGGCGATTTGTTGCAACCGACTTCGCGACATCGTCATCAAACCAGCCATAATGAAACGGGAGAAATAACTATCTTTCAGATTACTTTGCGCATTTCTATTCCAAGTGTTTCTAGTATAATCGCATTTACATGTTTTAAGAAGGAATGATCGGTTGACGCCTTCTCGAAAAAACAATGTAAATACGCGCAAGTATCTAATAAAGTCAATCTACATTTGTAGGTACACATCTATGTCTTGCACGCTATTTTTGGATTAAACGCGAAGCAACTAAACTACGCGCTTATTATCTACATCAATAATCCAAGATATTATGCCATGTGCAAGCAAAATCTATTACGCGTTATGACAACGCTTATCATAGAATCAAAAACTTGGAGTTAAGCCCAAGATATTTACAAAGACAGCATGCTGCAAATACACATAATGGATGATATTTGCATATCTACACCAACAATGAGTTTATTTGTCCATTCATAAATCGGCATCTATCTCAAGAAGGTGCCGGCAACACAAAGCCATTACGCTATGTACACAGTCAACTTACATGACACAATGACAACTTGCGGATTATCTACCGAAAAGGAACTTATAGAAATTCTCTACTCAAAATGACGACTATTCAAGAGGCGTCATCTACAAGCAATTCATTGGAATAACATCAAGGTCTACTATCAAAATGACGATTATGCTAAAGGCGTCAACTACAAGTAATATCTTGGATTAACACCAAGACCTACTATGAAAGGTGGCATGTTGAGGTATCCTCTTTGTAAAGACAAACCCCATGTTTACTTCTAAAAAATGACATGCTGCGACATCTCTTGTTAGAGGCAAATTCTCATGTTCATAGCCATTCCCTGGATTCAGAACAGGATGGGAAAATACAATACGGGACTGATCACCCCATAAGTGGCGGAAATTCTCTTGTTAGAAAATAACCCCACGCTACAACAAGTGTGAATTCCTGTTTAGGCTTCACCCTTCATGGCGAATGTCCTCTTGTTAGATGACAATCCCATATTACGAATTCCTGTTTAGGGTTCACCCTTCATGGCGAATGTTCTCTTGTTAGATGACAATCCCATATTACGAATTCCTGTTTAGGGTTCACCCTTCATGGCGAATGTTCTCTTGTTAGATGACAATCCCATATTACGAATTCCTGTTTAAGGTTCACCCTTCATGGCGAATGTCCTCTTGTCAGATGACAATCCCATATTACGAATTCCTGTTTAGGGTTCACTCTATACGGCAAAAGTCCTCTTGTTAGATGACAATTCCGTACTACAGATTTTAAAACCGTGTTGCATGGTTCCTGGACGCAGAAGACATGCATCACAATTCATACTTTCAAAAAGTGTTACATGGTCCCTGGACGCAGGAATCATGTATCACAAATATTTTACCAAATATTTTGTCAAATATTTTATCAAATATTTTATGTATCGAACACCTTTCCAAATATTTTATCAACAAGCTTTTTAGGGTTCACAAAATACTTCTTTAAAAACCAAAATGTTTTTACGTATGCTTCCCCAACGCGGGTTGATACACGCTGGCAGGTGCGCACCCTGTTTAAAACTCATAAAATTTACAAGTCGAGTCTTGTACAACGTCGCCTTAGAGTGGAACTAAGAGACGGTATAAACTAGTATCTTGCCCAAGCCAAGATAACACATTTCAAACATACTACTTGTTAAGTCGCTATACGCGAATCACTTGACAGGTTTCAACATATATAGCGACAAGCTATGCAGGAAAGACGAGCAACATACATAACGCATCATGCAAACAATCTTGAATCAAAAGTGGCTATCGGTCACGATTGCGGGGACTACGTCTACGTTACTAGTCATCCACGTTCAATAAACACAGTAAGTGATAATGGTATGAAATATTACTAACAAGTTATCATGCAAACTGCTATGTATAAAGCAGGTTCAAACGACGTAGTTCAAAGCAAACAAGTCACAAGCAACAATCAAGGAACAACTCCAACAAGTTTCTAAACATAGAAGCCGGGGGGCAAGCGGACTCATAAACGAGTTCAACATATCGAAAAGATGGCACAAATCAAAGAATGCCATCATCCCTGACAGGACTGGGCGGAACAGGCAGAAGTTGCACATTAGTGCCGCCACCGTCTTCTCCAAACAAAAATGCAAACTGAGATGTTGCAGTATCCAAACGACGGAGCTCAGCAACTTGCCCAACAGCAAACTCCGCATACGGCCCTAACTTGTCAAAGGAAAGCCAGGAGCAAGAATGCTCACCCTACGAACAAAGTCCTTAGCAAACTCGCTGAGCATAGGAGCGGCCTTCGCCGTAGCAGCAGCAGTAACCGCGCTGTCAAATCCAGGAGTAGAAGGGAACTTGCTAAGTCCCTCTTCAATGCCAGCCTTCATTTCTTCTTCGCGCACTTTCCGACAGGCAACTTTGTGCTTGCCCATGTTGTCAGAAATTGCCTTCTCAATGGCAGCGTTCTCAGATTCAAGCTGAACAAGGCTGGCATGATCAGAATCATAACGAGCATCAAAATCCGTCTTCTTCAACGAAAGACGACGCACTTCGTCCTTAGCTTCCTCAAGCTCCTTGGACAAAGTGCGGCTTTATCAGCAATGGCAAGCCTCTCCTGGACAAGCTCCAACATGAAGGAGGCCATGTGCACCATATCAGAAACAACCTGAAAACAAAGAGACAATAAGCATACATGTTCGGGAACAACGAGCATAGCAAAGTGAAGAAAGATACTCACTGGAGTGAATCCAAATAGAGATTTCTCAACAAAGGTTCGTGCCTCCTCATCACTCGAGGGCCGGACAACTCGATCACTAGGAGGAATAGATCGATGAAGAACGCACACGCCAACTTCCGGCATGCTCAGCTGGGAGTTCTTGGGAAAAGTAAGATCTCCTGCCACATATGGCATCCACTTACCATCTGAAATATCACCTTCCAAAGGACGAAGCAAATCCGCACGTCCAAGTGGCGGGATCACTACATGCAAACCAAACAGAGTTATGCAAAAGCCAAAAACAAAGCGCACAAAAGCACACAATCAAGTGATCAAGCTTATACCAGAAGGAAGAGAACGTTCCACCTCGGACCGCTCCTTCGAGCGGGGGGCAGACAACACATCCTCGCAACCGTAAACTTCCTTCCCTTTATGACATGAAGGAGTAGGAACGGTCACAGTAGTCATCGGACGCTTCGAACTGCTCGAAGAACGCGCCCCAGTGGTGGACCGTTTGGAAGAGTCTGGAACGACAACAACGCGATCAGTAACAAGCGTCGTGCGACCTGCAAGTAACACGCAAAGTTACAAACCAACCAAGAAAAGACAAAAGGAAGATTGTTTTTTTCAAAACCATCTACCTTTTCCACGTCCAGAAGCCGCCGATGCTCCAGAAGTAAGAGGTGGAACAATCCTTCCGCTGGAGGCAATCTTGCGAGCGGCTGCCGTCTACAAAGACGAGCTTTTTCCGTCAAACCAACCTACAGCGCAACACGGTAAAAGTTATAAAAACGATTAACATACCGAAGCTGCAGAAGGGAGCACATGAATCCCAGCATCAACCAATTCCTGATCGGATGCTCGCAGCGAGCAAGTAAAGCCGCGCTATTGATGACAGTGGTATATCTGCTTTATCACCTCCCTATCCGACAAGGAAAGTTCCCGAAAAGCAGGCGCGGGATCATACTTCCGAACATACTCGACATCCCAAGTCGTACCCGCATCATGAGCAAAAAAGTAATGATGCCTCCAATGATCGGCAGACCGATCCGCAGCGGCGACTAATCGGTAACTAGAATCCCACTTGGCTTCACCAAGACCAAGCTCCTCAAAACCATCGCTTTACAAGTTCGGCCAACGAACTTTCACACTACACAATCCTGCAGAGTCTGGACTCTTAAGCTGGTAGAAGCAGCGAAAGAGGGTGCGAGAGTAACGCCAGGATTGCTTGTGAAGCAACACTCTAAAACAAGTCCATACTCGAATCCCGTTGGGCGCAAGATCTAAAGGGGAAATCCCGTAACCACTACAGATCTCAATCAAGTCAGAGCAGTAGGGAAACCGCAGACCCTCCCTAACGTGAGATGTGTACACAACGGATAAATCTACAGGCGGAGGAGTAACATCCCCTAAACTACTCTCATGGAGTGCGTCAAAGGGGTAAATAGCCTCGGTACAAGGGTCGAGTCCGGAGGCACTCGCATACAGGGTGAACAAGGATCTATCCAAGCGGTTAGTGTAGTAACTAACCAACACCTCGGTCTCCCCAACAGGAGACTCCCCAACAAAAGGATCAGCAGCTACACCCTCGTCGGTGTCCAAAACACTATCTACTAGTAAAACCAGGTCTACCTCCAAGTCATCCTCTATATCAGAATTAAAAGGAGTCTGCGATAGAGGAGTGATGGACTAACTCATTGCAACAACTTGATCAAAAGGAAGGGAGCTCCGCAAGAGGTTACGACTCTACAATCTGCAAGAACCAAGCAAAAGTCAACGCGCGTAGCGAAGGTCAACGCGCATAGCGAAAGTCAACGCGCATAGCGAAAGTCAACGCGCGTAGCGAAAGTCAACGCGCATAGCAAAGTTGGTACGTACGATAAAAGGGACTAACGTCTTAAGAGGCTATCATGCAAACGGTGGGACTAACGCGACGAACCGCGAGGATCAAACGCGGCAACACTTATGAAAAATATTATTCTAAAGTGTCAAAACAACAAACGATCACTCCTAAAGTCGTTTGGCAATCCTCGTCAACCAACAAACCCGCCAAGAAAAAAAAAAAAAACTACGCATACCGACCAAAAAGCCTCTACACAAAGACACGGGGGCGATATGTCCAATCGGGGAATTCTACCTCAACTATCCACGGAAGGCATGAACTAACGACGATAATAACGGCAACCAATCAGCAATTATTCGACATACAAGCACCAATAAGCAGTTCCATACGACAACAACGACAAACAGCTCAAACAAACAACAATACGGTGACATTCGAAATCAAGTCGAAGCTGTCCTGTAAAATCGAGTTTCCAGATTACCTCAAAATGTGACGAAAAGTATCGCAATGGACTCCCCTCGTCGAGACGATTTCAGAAAGGTAAGGACCGCGACGTACGGAGCACGGGAAGGCGGCGCGTGGGTTACACGCGCCGGCAAGGCGAATCTCACGCGGCGGCGCGTGAGGGCGCGTCCGGCGTCTCCTGGTGATTCCGAAGGCGGCGCTGGAATCCTCGTGACAATCTGAGTCGATTGGTGGTGTCTGAAAACAAGTCAAGGATCAAGCACGAAACTTTCGGGATACGCCTAAGCTTTACGACGGTGAAGAAACTATGAACACACAAACAATTTCTGGAAATGATGAAGGGATTACCTGCAAAGAAGAAGGAATAATGAATTCCCAAGGTGCTGGAAGAATGATTGGGGATTTGTGTAATTACATATCCCAAAAGATGCCTTGGTGATAAGGATTAAAGGAGTAACTCATCTACACTCACGCCTAAGCACTTACGGTATACTCCACCCTGTCTTCTAAATATCTACTCCTACGTACGTGATTATTTTGATATTGCACGTATCAAACCCGTCATTCTACGCGTATGTTTTCATATCTCATGATTCATGATTTGATAGTCGCTAAGTCGTTTTAGAAATATACAGATTATATTTCTTGCATCACGTAATTACGATCTTGCCATGACCGTTACTTGTGCATGCATGTTGATAAAAGCATGTTCGCATGATGTATTATTAATTGCTTATATCCCTAACGGTAACCATACTTGCACGCTAGGTATGCGCATTCTCTATTGCACTAACCGCGATGACAGGAAACAAAGTCATTCGGTCGGAAAACGAAATCAAGATGTCTACGTCCAACCAACGACCAAAACCGAAAGGTTAGCGTCAAGCTCAAATTGGACACGTATCCTAACTTAAAAATAGAGTCAAGAAAGGTTCTAAACCGTTACTTGACTCAGGGGCAAGTAATGGATATGTGTCCAATTCGGGTTCGTATTTATATTTCGGGCCTCGTAAACACGTCAAAATTACATCTCGACTTGAAAAACGTCTCCCAAAGGGTCAAAACGGTCTGGAAGCGCGTTACGCGCGTCCGGACCGGACGTCCGGGTTGCATTGCAACCCGGAGGTCCGGGTTGCTTGCAATCCGGACGTCCGGATTGCATTACGGGTATTGTGCGATTACCGTTTTCGCGATTACCGTTACGTGTAGAGAAGTCGAGTTTGCGCATTGCCAATATGAATGACGGTTACCGCTTGCTTTTGAACCGTCATCAAACCGCTTTAAATCCGGGTCCGGTCCCAAGAAAGCCTATAAATAGGAGGCCTTGGCCACCCATTTTCAAACATCCTTTCATTTGCCCAACTTTGGTATTTTGAGCTCTGACTTCTCTCTAGAAATATTTTCTCTCTCTAGAATTACCCTTTTAGCCCTATAGTGACTTAAGCTTCGGAGAGGGCTCCGCTAGCACACCCCCCCCCCTCTCCGTGCTAGCACCGGTCCTTTGTGCAGGAATCGACGCCAAGACGTCCGGACTTGTGCACAGATAACCGCCTTCTGAGACCTAGACGCCCCCCTGAGACACAACCGCGCTTTGAGACAAAGACCCTTCCGGGACTCAACCTAACACTCGTCAGTGGCACAAACCTCTTTCAGACGAAGGGTTACAGCCCGAAACCCGCTCAACCATACGAACAGACGCGTCCCCACGACCCAGTTCATTCAGGACGCTACAATATCCAAATGCCAACACATATTCCTCGACCTTTTGGAGCTATGCATCCGGAGAAGCCCGAGAAGTTTGATGGGACCAACTCCAGGAGGTGGCAGGAGAGGAAAAAATTCTACATGACCACAATGGGACTCGAAAAATTCCTAACTGATTCTCCGTCGGAGATCATTGTCAATGATGCACAATACTTCATGACTTCGGAGGCATGGAAGCAGTCAGAATACATCTACAGGAACGCTGTTCTAAACGCTCTGACTGATTCGATGTATGATATCTACAGCAAGATAACAACTGCAAGGGAACTATGTGCCACCTTGAATCAGAAGTTTGGAGCTGAGGATGCCGAAAGGAAAAAAATTCTTGTCGACCAGTTGTTTAATTTTAAGATGGTTGATAACAAACCTTGTGTTGCTCAGGTGAATGCTCTAATTGCGCTGATGTAATCTATCCATGAAGTTGATATGGCCTTCACCAAGTCATTCAAGGCAGCCACCATCATTGAGAAGCTACCCCCCGAGTTGGGAAACCTTCAAAGGCTACCTGAAGCACAAGAGAAAGGAGATAAGCATGGCAGAGGTGGTACAGAGGATAACCACACAAGAGAATCTCCTAAAGAATTCTAATAAAAATCCAATCGGACCGATGAACATGATGAAATCCGCAAATGCTAATGTGGTTTAGCATTGTCAAGGATCTGGAAGGCATGCTTCGAAGGAGAAGCAGAAAAAGCCCAACAACAGTGGTGCCAATTTTGGACCAAAGGGCGGCAACTCCAAGAAGTCCAGAAATCAGGCATCTAAAACCAACTAGTCGTTAAAAGGCAGGCAAGGATCTCAAGGCTTCCAATGGAACTTCCACAATTGTGGTAAGAAATGACGCAAGTCTTATGACTGCAGGCTCCCGAAGAAGAAGGAGGCTGATCTGACAGAGATAACAGAAGACCTTAATGACCTGGAACTGGTAGCTTAGTGTATAGGGTCTTACTTGATAAGCATGGCTTCAAATTGTTTTAATCTAGTCAATTTGTTTCGTCTCTCTAAGAATAATGTCTTCGTATGGAAAGGCCAGAAAGTAGGGGATTGTAATGGCCTTAGCGCCTAAAATAAAATTATGAATAAAATTGATTTTATATTTTTATGTTGGAATCTCCTAATTTATGGCACGATATATTAAGACATGTTAATTACGAATCTTTGCGAAGAATAATTAGCATGAATCATATCCCTATATACTAAATTGACAAACACATAAGTGTAAAATATGTGCGGAAGCTAAGCATATCAAAACATCTTCTCATTCTGAGTACAAAACCGCTTGACTTGAAACATAGCGATGTTTGTGACTCAAAAATAAGGAAACCTTCATGCAGTCAATTTCTAATATGGGGGTGCCATGCTAAGGTATTGATAAGCTCTACCGGAAAAGGTAAAAATCGATCATAAAAATGTTGATTGTAATTTTTTTCGGATATTTACAAAACAGTCATGATTATCGGTATGTTATGCATGATTCAATTAATTTGAATATACACAAACTACGATAAATTCGTTAAGAGTGTGCTTAATTCAAGTTTATAGGAGTACTAAGACTAGCTCAAAACACTATTTGGAGGAAAATTAGTTAAGACCAAGAACATGGTGAAATTGTTCTAGTAAAGTGTGATTTATAATCAAGGATTACTTTGACACTTATTTTCTACTAACGAGATTCACGTCTATTAGAATGGTACTTGCATTTGCGGCCCTCCGAAATCTTGCAGTACATCAAATGGATGTGAAAAAAAATTTCTTAAATGGAGACTTGTAATAAGAGATTTACACGGAATAACCTGAGGTTTTCTCAACTCCAAGACAAGAAAAAATAGTTTGTAAACTCGTCAAATCATTATACGCTCTTGAGCAAGCACCGAAACAATGACAACAAATTTTGATAGTGTCATGTTGGAAAAGGGTTTTATAGTCAATAAATGTGACATGTACATTTACTTGAATGACAATTACAAAAGTTTTGTAACTTATGTCTTTACGTCGATGACATGTTTATCAGCGGAAGCAATGATAAAATGGTTCGATTAACGAAGCATATGTTGAATTAGAGTTTTTACATAAATAACATGAGCCTTGCTGATATGATTCTCGGTATAAATACTACAAGAAAATCAGAAGGAATTGTCCTAAGTCAATCTCATTATATCGTTAAGATTTTAGGAAAATTCAACAATGACGTTATGAGGGAGGTCAGCACTCCAATGAATCCAAGCAAGTTTTCTCGGAAAAATAAAAAGAGAAGGGAAGTTTCAAATTGAATACGCTAGGATCATTGGGAATGTAATGTACTTAATGATATGTACAAGACCTGATATAGCACACGCTATGAGCGTACTGAGTAGATACACAAGTAACCCAAGTACAGATCATTGGGATGGTATCGTCACGTTACTTAGGTACCTAAGACACACTTGTAGTTATAGACTGCACTATACCAGACATCCAAGCATGTTTGAAAGTTGTAGCGATGCAAACTGGGTATTTATTAGGTGTCGTTGATGGATATGTGTCCAGTTCGGGTTCGTATTTATATTTCGGGCCTCGTAAACACGCCAAAAATTACATCACGACTTGAAAAACGTTTCCCAAGGGGTCAAAACGGTTCGGAAGCGCATTTACGCGCGTCCGGATTGCATTGCAACCCGGACGTCCGGGTTGCTTGCAATCCGGACCTCGCCGAATTGCCCAAGTTCGACGAGGTCCGGATTGCGCTTCGGGTATGGCGCGATTACCGTTTACGCGATTACCGTTACGTGTAGAGAAGTCAAGTTCGCGCATTGCCAATGTTGATGACGGTTACCGCTTGCTTTTGAACCGTCATCAAACCGCTTTAAAACCGGGTCCGGTCCCAAGTAAGCCTATAAATAGGAGGCCTTGGCCACCCATTTTCACACATCCTCTCATTTGCCCAACTTTTGTATTTTGAACTCTGACTTCTCTCTAGAAATACTTTCTTTCTCTAGAATTACCTTTTTACCCTTATAGTGACTTAAGCATCGGAGAGGGCTCCACTAGCACCACCCCCCCTCTCCGTGCTAGTACTGGCCCTTCGTGCAGGAACCGGCGCTCCAGACGTTCGGACTTGTGCACAGACTACAGCCTTTTGAGACTCAGACGCCTCCCGAGTCACAACCGCCTTTCAAGACTCAGACGCTTCCTGAGACACGACCGCCTTTTGAGACTCAGACGCCTCCCATGTCACAACCGCCTTTCGAGACTCAGACGCTTCCTGAGACACGACCGCCTTTCGAGACACAGACCTCTCCGAGACTCAGCCAAACACTCTTCAAGTGGCACAAACCTCTTTCAGTCGAACGGTTACAACCCGAAAACCCGCTCAACCACTCAGACAGACGCGTTCCCACGACCCAGTTCATCCAGGACGCAACATTGGCGCCGTCTACGTGATTCGAACAAAAAACTATCATACCGCAAAGTCATGACGAGTGATCGCAACCTTCCCGAAGAGGTTAACGCGAGGAATACAAGGAAAAGGCCTGGACGTCCTAAGAAGTCTCCGGCAAACAAAAAAGCAGGAGGTCAGAAACCAACGGGAAGCCAGTCGGGACCTTCCCACATACCGAGAGCTACTTCTGTAGCTTCATCCATGCCAACCGAGGAAGTACCCGACGCAAAGCACAACCACCAAGAGCCAAGGGATGAGCATTGCTCACCCCCACTTGGTTTCGAGCCAGAAATGCATGATAATGAATCTCAGTCAGAAATGCCGCAAGACGAACAGCAAACGGGGGCAAACCCGATGCCTACCGTTACTCCAGCAATGATGGCTGCACTGGAAGAGTTACTCGCATTCCGCGAGTCACTAAGAAACCAAGGACATGCGACTCAACCACCTCCAACCAACCAAGAGCATGCTGCGCCAACAAGAGAGATGTCGCAGGACACTATCCGCCAAGGCAATCCTTTCCAGGGCAGAAACCAACATGCAAGATATGAACCCGCCCGTTCATACACTCCTTCCCAAGGAGCCCGTCATTGGAGGAACTAAAGGCAACCCCCATACCACCGCCCACAGCAGCCAACAAGGGATGATCCCTTCCAGGGCACAAGCAGAGATCAATCTGACATCTACCATAACAATGGTCGGCAAAATCCTTCAACAGGTTATGCTGAGCCTGTAAAAGGGTTTACCACCGAGATGTTAGAAGAGATTGTGGAGAAGAAGATGAAGGAAGCAAAGATGAAAGGTATGCACACACTTGAAGAAAGGGCGTCACATCCGTTCGCTGACAACCTTGTAAACAGTCGTGTCCTAGACTCACTGTACCGGATTGGAGGAGATCTCTATCTTGGAAAAGGAGATCCAGTAGAACATGTGCAAAAGCACGAGGCCTCTCTGCTAGGCAGAACAAAGAACCCACACCACTTTGCAATGACGTTTTCACAAACTCTTGCCGGGTCCGCAGCACACTGGTTCTTCTCACTGCCATGCGGAAGCATCACCTCATGGGAGGACCTAAAGGCTAAATTCATTCAGCGATACATGGGCGAGCGCACATTACTGAAGGGGTCAAATGCTCTGGACGACGTCCAGCAGCAAAATGAAGAATCTCTCGCCGACTACTACGTTCGCTTCAACCAGAATATCTCTGATATTCAGGGGAACTTGACGGAAGGAGAGATAGTTCGAGCATTCATTCGAAACCTCGGACGAAGAGGCTATGCCCTACCAGAAAAGATGGCAAAGCGCCCAGCTGAAACTATGGAAGAGCTAGCCGCAAGAGTTAAAGAATACGTGGACCTCGAAAGGTTCAGAAGCCAGAAGAAGGAAAAAATCTCTGCGGCAAAGGCAAAAGAAAACCCAAAGCAGAACCAAGCAAAACCACACTCAAGCGGCCAACAAGGAAGAAATTGGCAACCTCAGCCAAAAAGGCCTTTTCAAGGAGATTTCCAGAAGCCAAAAGAAGTAAACCTCGCTGACTGCATTCCTTTGAATGCCCCGCTATCCGTGATATTAAGAGAGATGAAGGATGCGAACATGTGGAAAGAGCCGAACAATTTCAGAAAAGGCCCGCTGGGGAAAGACTAAGACAAGTGGTGTGAAAACCACGAGGTCTTCGGCCACGAGACGGACAGCTGTGTCAGCCTACGTTTCCGCATTAACAACTTCGTCCTCAAAGGCGAATTGAAGCAATTTGTCGATCAAGGCGACAACCCCCCGAAAAAGGCTCAAGCAGAGTCATCAAAAAAAGGAAACAAGGGAAAAGAGAAAGTCAACGACAACCCTCCGCCAGCCAAGCGAGGTGTAATCAACGTCATCCACGGAGGACCTGCCGCCGGAGGACAAGTGTCTAATGCTCGGGACATTTATGCATCCCAAGCAGTAACATTTCCGAAATACGGAAAGCGCAAGCAACCGGAGCAAGATGACGCGGTCATCCAATTTTCCAGGGAAGACTTAAAGCATATTGTTTACCCTCACGATGACGCTTTAGTCATAACCATGGACATCGACGGGTATGATATGAAAAGAATCCTCGTTGATGGTGGAAGCTCCGCTGACATTCTACATGTCAAAGTCCTAGAGCAACTGGGAAGATCAGTCAAAGACTTGACTCCGGGAACCTTATCGCTAGTCAGCTTCGCCGGAGCAGCTACACACCCCATGGGAACAATCACACTTCCTGTCATCCTTGGCCAAGGGTGGAAAGCGTTGCACGTCAATGTCACTTTCGTCGTTGTAGAATCTGTGGGGGCATATAATGGAATTTTGGGACGAACAACGATCAACCCTTATGTGATTGTGCCCTCCACTGTCCACCAAAAGATGAAGTTCCCCACGGACCATGGGATTGGGGAAGTGCTAGGCGATCAGATAACCGCAAGACGTTGTTACGTTAACGCCTTAAGAGCAAAACACCATTATGTGGCAATGATAAATTCTTTTAAAAGGCAGAAAGTTGTTGATGAAAAGAAGGAGCAAACGGTGGAACAAGCTGTTACAGTTTGGAAGCCGCAAGGGTACATCCAGTATTCGCCATGGAACCATATATGGCTCATCAAGCAGGGAGAAGGCGAGCCAATCATAGACTACTTCTTCAGATTCGCTTCTAACGCCTCCTCGTCAAAAGCAACAAGGGAAGAAGTGATAAGCGTGTTCTATGCAAACATGAACGCCAGATCCTTCCTTCTCTTTGGAAGAACTCATGGATGGCGAACAACCAAAACCATGGCGGATCTAAAAGACAAGCTCGAGACAGCAGACTTGTGCGAACAAGAACTGAGGTGGGGTAAGCATCGATAAAGACAACATCTTCACACCGCTAAACACGGATGCTGAAGACATTTACGTCAACCTACTCGAAAACAAGCTCCCGAGTCCACTTGTTCCGAAGACAGCTTTCTTGGGCAACAACATTAAGGAATGGTGCAAATACCACAAAACCTGGGGGCACAACACAAACATGTGTCTACCACTAAGATGGGAGATTGAAGAATGCATCGCGCTTGGCGCATTAAGGCGATTTGTTGCAACCGACTCCGCGACATCGTCGTCAAACCAGCCATAATGACACGGGAGAAATAACTATCTTTCCGATTACTTGGCGCATTTCTATTCTAAGTGTTTCTAGTATAATCGCATTTACATGTTTTAAGAAGGAATGATCGGTTGACGCCTTCTCGAAAAAACAATGTAAATACGCGCAAGTATCTAATAAAGTCAATCTACATTTGTAGGTACATATCTATGTCTTGCACGCTATTTTTGGATTAAACGCGAAGTAACAAAACTACGCGCTTATTATCTACATCAACAATCCAAGATATTATGCTATCAACAAGAAAAAAAAATCTATTACGCGTTATGACAACGCTTATCATCAACAACAACTTACTCATATTGATGACTACATCAAAAGGTGTCATCATGGAATCAAAAACTTGGAGTTAAGCCCAAGATATTTTCAAAGACAGCATGCTGCAGCTACATATAACGGATGATACTTGCATATCTACACCAACAAGGAGTTTATTTCTCCATTCATAAATTGGCAACTATCTCAAGAAGGTGCCAACAACACAAAGCCATTGCGCTATGTACACAGTCAACTTATACGACGCAATGACAACTTGCGGATTATCTACAAAAAGGAGACTTATAGAAATTCTCTACTCAAAATGACGACTATTCCAAAGGCGTCAGCTACAAGCAATACCTTGGAATAACACCAATGTCTTCCATCAAAATGACGACTATTCCAAAGGCGTCAACTACAAGCAACATCTTGGATTAACACCAAGATTTACTATCAAAAGTAGCATGTTGTGGTATCCTCTTTATAAAGACAAACCCCATGTTTACTTCTAAAAAATGACATGTTGTGACATCTCTTGTTAGAGGCAAATCCTCATGTTCATAGCCATTCCCTAGATTCAGAACAGGACAGGCAAATACAATACGAGACTGATCACCCCATACTACAAATGGCGGAAGTTCTCTTGTTAGACAACAACCCCACTCCACAATAAGTGTGTATATCCTGTTTAGGGTTCACTCTTTATGTCGAACGTCCTCTTTTTAGACGACAATACAATACTAGGAATTCCTATTAAGAGTTCACTTTATACGGAGAATGTCCTCTTGTTAGATGACAATCCCATACTATGAATTCATGTTAAGGGTTCACTCTATACGGCAAAATTCCTCTTGTTTAAGGACAATTCCGTACTAAAAAATTTCAAACCGTGTTGCATGTTTCCTGGACGCAGAAAGCATGCATCACAATTCATATTTTCATAAGTGTTACGTGATCCCTGAACGCAGGAATCACGTATCACAAACATTTTATCAAATATTTTGTCAAGTATTTTATCAAATATTTTATGTATCAAACACCTTTCCAAATATTTTATCAACACGGTTTTTGCGTGTATTACAAACCTTTTAGGGTTCACAAAATACTTCTTCAAAAACCAAAATGTTTTTACGTATGCTTCCCCAACGCGGGTTGTTACACGCTGGCAGGTGCGCACCCTGTTTAAAAACTCATAAAAATTACAAGTCGAGTCTTGTACAACGTCGCCTTAGAGTGGAACTAAGAGACGGTATAAACTAGTATCTTGCTTAACCAAGATAACACCTTGCAAATATACTACTTGTTAAGTCTCTATACGCGAACCACTTGACAGGTCACAACATATATAGCGATAAGCTATGCAGGAAAGACGGACAACATGCACAACGCATCATGCAAGCAATCTTGAATCAAAAGTGGCTATCGGTCACGACTGCAGGGACTTTGTCTACGTTACTAGTCATCTACACTCAATAAACACAGTAAGTGATAACGATATGAAATATTACTAACAAGTTATCATGCAAACTGCTATGTATAAAGCAGGTTCAAACGACGTAGTTCAAAGCGAACAAGTCACAAGCAACAACCAAGGAACAACTCCAACAAGTTTCAAAACATAGAAGCCGGGGGGCAAACAAACTCACAAACGAGTTCAACATATCCCTGACAGGACTAGGCGGAACAGGCAGAAGTTGCACATTAGTGCCGCCACCATCTTCTCCAAACAAAAATGCAAACTGAGATGTTGCAGTATCCAAACGACGGAGCTCGGCAACTTGCCCAACAGCAAACTCCGCTTACGGCCCTAACTTGTCAAAAGGAAAGCCAGGAGCAAGAATGCTCACCCTACGAACAAAGTCCTCAGCAAACTCGCTGAGCATAGAAGCGGCCTTCGCCGTAGCAGCAGCAGTAACCGCGCTGTCAAATCCAGGAGTAGAAGGGAACTTTCCAAGTCCCTCTTCAATGTCGGCCTTCATTTCTTCTTCGCGCACCTTCCGACAGGCAACTTTATGCTTGCCCGCGTTGTCAGAAATTGCCTTCTCAATGGCAGCATTCTCATATTCAAGCTGAACAAGGCGGGCATGATCAGAATCATAACGGGCATCAAAATCCGTCTTCTTCAAAGAAAGACGGCGCACTTCATCCTTAGCTTCCTCAAGCTCCTTGGACAAAGTGGCAGCCTTATCAGCAATGGCACGCTTCTCCTGGACAAGCTCCAACATGAAGGAGGCCATGTGCACCATATCAGAAACAACCTGAAAACAAAAACACAATAAGCATACATGTTCGGGAACAACGAACATAGCAAAACGAAGAAAGATACTCACTGGAGTTAATCCAGATAGCGATCTCTCAACAAAAGTTCGCGCCTCCTCCTCAATCGAGGGCCGAACAAGTCGATCACCAGGAGGAATAGATCGATGAAGAACGCGCACACCAACTTCCGGCATGCTTAGCTGAGAGTTCTTGGGAAAAAGTGAGATCTCCTGTCACATATGGCATCCACTTACCATCCGAAACATCACCTTCCAAAGGACGAAGCAAATCCGCACGTCCAAGTGGCGGGAGCACTACATGCATACCAAATAGAGTTATGCAAAAGCCAAAAACAAAGCGCACAAAAGCACACAGTCAAGTGTTCAGCTTATACCAGAAGGAAGAGAATGTTCCACCTCGGACCGCTCCTTCGAGCGGGAGGCAGACAACGCATCCTCGCAACCGTTAACTTCCTTCCCTTTATGACAGGAAGGAGTAGGAAAGGTCACAGTAGTCTTCGGACGCTTCGAACTGCTCGAAGAAAACGCCCCAGTGGTGGACCGTTTGGTAGAATCAGGAACGACAACAATGCGATCAGTAACAAGCGCCTTGCGGCCTGCAAGTAACACACAAATTTACAACCCAACTAAGAAAGTACAAAAGGAAGACTGTTTATTCAAACCGTCTACCTTTTCCATGTCCGGAAGCCGCCGATGCTCTAGAAGCAAGAGGTGGAACAATCCTTCCGCTAGAAGCAATCTTGCGAGCGGCTGCCGTCTGCAAAGACGAGCTTTTTCCGTCAAACCAACCTACAGTGCAACACGGTAAAAAGTTATAAAAATGATTAACATACCGAAGTTGCAGAAGGGTGCACATGAATCCCAACATCGACCAACTCCTGATCGGATGCGCGCAGTGAACAAGTAAAGCCGCGCGATTGCTGACAGTGATATATCTGCTTGATCACCTCCCTATCCGACAAGGAGAGTTCCCGAAAAGCAGGCGCGGGATCAGATTTCCGAATATACTCGACATCCCAAGTCTTACCCGCATCATGAGCAAAAAAGTAATGATGCCTCCAATGATCAGCAGACCGATCCGCGGCGGCGACTAATCGGTAACTAGAATCCCACTTGGCTTCACCAAGACCAAGTTCCTCAAAGCCATCGCTTTGCAAGTTCGGCCAGCGAACTTTCACACTGCACAATCCCGCAGAGTCTGGACTCTTAAGCTGGTAGAAGCAGCGAAAGAGGGTGCGAGAGTAACGCCAGGACTGCTTGTGAAGCAGTACTCTAAAACAAGTCCATACTCGAATCCAGTTGGGCGCAAGATCTAAAGGGGAAA
The DNA here is from genome assembly GCA_036873135.1 of Clarkia xantiana subsp. parviflora. Lineage (NCBI taxonomy): Eukaryota > Viridiplantae > Streptophyta > Magnoliopsida > Myrtales > Onagraceae > Clarkia > Clarkia xantiana. The sequence goes on along the minus strand of JAPTYO010000012.1, from coordinate 6,532,875 downwards.
TCCCATAACCGCTACAGAGCTCAATCAAGTCAGAGCAGTAGGGAAACCGCAAACCCTCCCTAACGTGAGATGTATACACAACAGATAAATCTACATGCGGAGGAGTAGCATCTCCTAAACTACTCTCACGGAGTACGTCAAAGGGGTAAACGGCCTCGGTACAAGGGTCAAGTCCGGAAGCACTCGCATACAGGGAAAACAAGGATCTATCCAAGCGGTTAGTGTAGTACCTAACCAACACCTCGGTCTCTCCAACATGAGATGCCCCAACAAAAGGATCAGCAACTACACCCTCATCAGTTTCCAAAACACTATCTACTGGTAAAACCAGGTCTACCTCCAAGTCATCCTCGATATCAGAATTAAAAGGAGTTTGCGATAGAGGAGTGGTGGACTCGATCAAAAGGAAGGGAGCTCCGCAAGAGGTTACTGCGACTCTACAAACTGCAAGAACCAAGCAGGAGTCAATGCGCATAGCAAAAGTCAACGCGCATAGCAAAAGTCAACACGCATAGCAAAAGTCAACGCGCATAGCCACGTCAACGCGTATAGCCAAAGTAAACGCACATAGCAAAGTTGGTGCGTGCAGTAAAAGGGGCCAACATCTTAAGAAAACTACATGCAAACGGTGAGTCTAACGTGACGAACCGCGAGGATCAAATACGGCGACACTTAGGAAAAATATTTTTCTAAGGCTTCAAAGACGACCAACGGTTACTCCTAAAGACGTTTGGCAACTCCCGTCGACCAACAAACCCGTCAAGGGAAAAAATTATGCATACCGACCAAAAAGGCTCTACGCAAAGACACGGGGACAATATGTCCAATCGGGGAATTCTACTTCAACTATCCACGGAAGTGAAAAATCGTCTAAGTCATGAACTAACGACGATAGTAACGACAACCAATCAGCAATTATTCGACATACAACCACCAATAAGCAGTTCCATACGACAACAACGCAAATAGCCCAAACGAACAACAATACGGCGACATTCAAAAATCAAGTCGAAGCTGTCCTGTAAAATCGAGTTTCCAGATTACCTCAAAACGTGACGAAAAGTATCACAATGGACTCCCCTCTTCGAGACGATTTCAGAAAGGTAAGGACCGCGGCGAACGGAGCACGGGAAGGCGGCGCGCCGGCAGGGCGAAGCTCACGCGGCGGCGCGTGAGGGCGCGTCCGGCGTCGTCTGGTGATTCCGAAGGCGGCGCTGGAATCCTCGTGACAATCTGAGTCGATTGGTGGTGTCAATTTCTGAAAACAAGTCAAGTATCAAACACGAAACTTTCGGGATGCGCCTAATCTTTACGACGGTGAAGAAACTATGAACACACAAATGATTTCTGGAAATGATGAAGGAATTACCTGCAAAGAAGAATGAATAATGAATTCCCAAAGAGCTGGAAGAATGATTGGGGATTTGTGTAATTACATATCCCAAAAGATTCCTTGGTGATAAGGATTAAAGGAGTAATTCATCTACACTCACGCCTAAGTACTTACGGTATACTCCACCCTCTCTTCTAAATATCTACTCCTACGTACATGATTATTTTGGTATTGCACGTATCAAACCCGTCATTCTACACGTATGTCTTCATATCGCATGATTCATGATTTGATAATCACTAAGTCGTTTTAGAAGTATACGGATTATATTTCTTGCATCGCGTAATTATGATCTTGCCATGACCGTTACTTGTACATGCATGTCAATAAAAGCATGTCCGCATGACGTATTACTAATTGCTTGTATCCCTAACGGTAACCATACTTGCACGTTACGTATACGCATTCTCTATTGCACTAACCGAGATGACAGGAAATAAAGTCATTCGGACGGAAAATCAAAGGACGGACGAAATCAAGACTTCTACGTCCAACCAATGACCAAAACCGGAAAGTTAGCGTCAAGCTCAAATTGGACGCGTATCCTAACTTAAAAATAGAGTCAAGAAAGGTTTTAAAACCGTTACTTAACTCGGGGGCAAGTGATGGATATGTGTCCAATTCGGGTTCGTATTTATATTTCGGGCCTCGTAAACACGCCAAAAATTACATCACGACTTGAAAAACGTCTCCCAAGGGGTCAAAACGGTCCGGAAGCGCATTTACGCGCGTCCGGACCGGACCTCCGGGTTGCTTGCAATCCGGACCTCGCCGAATTGCCCAAGTTCGACGAGGTCCGGATTGCGCTTCGGGTATGGCGCGATTACCGTTTACGCGATTACCGTTACGTGTAGAGAAGTCAAGTTCGCGCATTGCCAATGTTGATGACGGTTACCGTTTGCTTTTGAACCGTCATCAAACCGCTTTAAAACCGGGTCCGGTCCCAAGGAAGCCTATAAATAGGAGGCCTTGGCCACCCATTTTCACACATCCTCTCATTTGCCCAACTTTGGTATTTTGAGCTCTGACTTCTCTCTAGAAATACTTTCTCTCTCTAGAATTACCTTTTTACCCTTATAGTGACTTAAGCATCGGAGAGGGCTCCAATAGCACCACCCCCCCCCCCTCTCCGTGCTAGTACTGGCCCTTCGTGCAGGAACCGGCGCTCCAGACGTTCGAACTTGTGCACAGACTACTGCCTTTTGAGACTCAGACGCCTCCCATGTCACAACCGCCTTTCGAGACTCAGACGCTTCCTGAGACACGACCGCCTTTTGAGACTCAGACGCCTCCCGTGTCACAACCGCCTTTCGAGACACGACCGCCTTTCGAGACACAGACCTTTCCGAGACTCAGCCAAACACTCGTCAAGTGGCACAAACCTCTTTCAGTCGAAGGGTTACAACCTGAAAACCCGCTCAACCACTCAGACAGACGCGTCCCCACGACCCAGTTCATCCAGGACGCAACAGTCGTCGTGACATGGAAATCCTCTAAACGAAAATATGAACCAGATCCACTGTTGATTCTAGGTTTATAAGCACTGAAAGTGCGTCGTACAATTTGAACGGTTATGTCGTTTAATAGAGAATTTTACAAGTTGGCCAAAAGTCAGCACGAAAACCAATGCAAAGATTGATGAGATTATTTTGATTTAATCTGAATACTTATATAATCCAACATATTATAAGAGCTTGATAGTTCTATCTAGAGGACAAGGTTTGAAGCAAATAAGTGGTGCATCCCCCATTTGGTCTGATAACTTTGTTAATGGGACACTTTGCAAACATGTTGCCTGCTAGAAGAATCTTTCAGAATATAAATGTTGGATTAACAAAAAATATTCCTGCATGATATGATAGTTTGAGCACTATAACGGTCTGAGGAACTTGAAGCAACGCTGCGATAATCAATCTACATTTGGTAAGATATGTTGTAACTTGTAACATGTATAATTGAAAGTCTAGACTCATGTTACACAATTGATCTCAATTGAAAATATCACGCTCGACAAAGATAGGGTGATAAATAAGGAGGATTCGCTACCTGTAGGGTTAAATAGAGAGCTATTTGATCAATTATCTAAGGGAATGGGATTAAAGCCCGTGAAGAACATTCCTGAGAAGGAAAACCCAACCTAGTTAACTGGAGATCCCAAGATCTAGGTTCAATGGGACAACCTAATCACATGAGTGAATGAGATCACTTTGGGGGTCAAACTCCCAAACCCATTCCTAGATGTGAAACAGTGATAAGTGGGATAAGGTTAAGTGAAAACTTTTAATGATTCGTGAGAAATCTCAAAGACACGGTGAAACTATTGAATTAATTTAGAGTCATGATAAATCTGTTGATATAATAATCACCTATGCGAGTGATAAGATGGGCCGCTTCGAAAGGAATTGTTGAGGGCGCAATTCTTAGAAACGCTCGCAGAACAAGGCAAAAGTCCAAGGCCATAACGGACATTGAGGCGTGAACCAAACAATATTATGAAGATATTTGTGTGGCTTGTATCATCATTTATACCAACAACAGTTATTTCAAGGACATCGCGTCTACTAACCAGCCAGTAAAGTCGGTATAAGTTCACAAGGGAAGGTTCAAAGGGGAGTCTCATACTTATCCTATGCAGGTATTGACCGTTGAACTCAAACTATCGAGTATAGAGCTTACATAGGTTTCCAATACTATTCATGTGGGGAATTGTTGGACTTGGGTTAAGAATTGGTTGTAATGGGCCAACACTTAAGCCCAAGTAAATGTGTGTGAATGGCATTTGAATTGTCAAAGTCACATTTGGTGTGAATGGAGCCCCACACCACCCAGACATACTAGCAATTGCTAGTATATACTGGGGCAAGCATCTTAAAGTGGTAACTAATTACTAGATGGAATGCTCTCTCTACGCGCGCCTGCGCAGGGGGGTGCATATCACCGGATCCGAAGCACACCCCGGCAGGCTTGGCTTGTGTGCATGCATGCGACGTGCGTACACGATTTCGGCCCGAAAAGCCTACCTCGCGCGAGCCTGGTTTTGCTAAACGGATTTTTTTTCGTTATTTCCAAAAACTGAATTTGGAAAAACAATATTCTTTCAATATTGCAAACAGAAATTTCCTACTTTAGTGATCTCTGTTTCGTCCTGAACCGCTAGAGGTAACGGCCTTGACGAATCTCCAAGTTATCGTCGTGTCAGGTCCTTCCTTCTCGCGCTCTTTACTTCACGCCTAGTCGTCCGGACCTGCACACAGGGCAATAACCAGCACGAAGAGGGGGGTGGTGCCGGTTGAGCCCTCTCCGATGCTAAAATGATATTTCTAGAGAAAGAAATCTAGAGAGAAGTCAGAGCTCCTAAGCCAATCTCCAATGGAATTTCCTCAAATGAATGGCCTAGGTCCCCTATTTATAGGCAACCTTAGAACCGATCCTGGTTTTTGAGCGGTTTGACGACGATTTTAGAGGAAATGTGAACCGTCGTCTGGTTTGATCAAGGTTGGCTATTGGAAAACTCTAACTTAGTGTGATGACACAAAGGGAACACGTGCGTCGCAAACGACGACTCGGATTACGTCGGGTTCGGGCGATCCCGACGTATTCCGGGTCGTCTTGGGCAATCCGGAGGTCCGGTCCGGGCGCGTGTGTCGCGCGTCCGGACCATTTTGAACATCAGGGATGTGTTTTCGAACCGTTTATTTGATTTTGACGTGTTTACAAAGTCCGGAATATAAATACGAACCCGAATTGGGAAAATATCCATCATTTGCCCCCGAGTCAAGTGACGGTTCAAACCTTGCTTGACTCTATTTTAAAATAGGATAATCGTCCAATTTAGGTTCGGTGCTGACCTCAAAAGTTGATTGATCGTCGATCGGATACTTGAACTTTAATTTCGTCAATCATTGATTTTTCTTGACGGGTGATTCGTTATCTGCTGACAGGATTAGTGTAGCAGAGAGATATATATTTAGCATGTGATCAAATTCCTAAATGTCAACATGCATAAAGATGCACTAATCATGGATGTGTTCACTACGTACATGACGAGTGCAATGATAACGATGTTTATGATACGATGACGTTTTATTAATAACGAAATCATGTGATCAATCATATGATGATAACAACATAGTTCATGACTTAAAATAAACTAGATGATCATAATTAAATCATAGGTACGTGACATGTGAGTGTGATTGCATATAACGTGTCATAGAATGTCACATGTTGTAATAGTGATGTAAACATGCTTAACCATGATACTAAGGACTTATAGAGAAATAGAAAGGAAATTATGACTTATCTAAAAGTGTGAACACTATTAGGGAAAATAGAAGAGAGAATACCCATTTGTTAAACCTTCATCCTTAATAGTTTTTAAGATCCTCTCTTTTCTTGAAGAAGAAAAAACTTTTGGAGAAGCCAATTTTGGGGCTAAGCACATTTGAAGACCAAGCAATTTTGGGGGCAGCCATACAAAGGACATCACCGGCGGAATTCCGGAAAGAGGAGGTGGCCACGGTGCAGTTCACGGTGGCGCGTGGCGGAGCTGCAGCGGCGCGTGGGGTTCCAGCGGCGGCGGGTGACTTCCGGCGGCGGCGGTGGACAGCTTTCCGGGGTCGTCTCGTGGTGTCGAGTCTAATTTTGGGCATGGCTGGACCCTTCGCAACTTCGTTTTAAGTTCAATTCGATCTTGATTGCCTCTTGAATTTGGTTAATCGATGCACACAAGGTGTTTGTTAAAATTCCCAAAAGAGATTAGTTTTCCAAATTGGCCAATATTTTGGCTAAGTGCTGAAAATTCATAATCATGATAGTAAGTAATAGTACTCCCCTCATGTATAGTGATCATTGTTGACATGATGCACCATGGCGTAGATAGCATCAAGACATGCTCAATGTTGATTGTTGATAGTTGATAATCGCTCGTTGTTATCTCCTTCATGACGAAACACTTAGAGAATATTTCTTGATGATTGATGCTTACTAATTGTCATATGTCGTCTGTCATGTGTCGCCTGTCGTCTGCTATCGTAGTTGAACACTTAGAAATATTTCTTGATAGTCGACACCTCGTCATATGTCGACTCGTCATGTGTTGTCTGCAGACATAGCAAAATACTTAGAAAATATTCCTTAGTAGTCGTCACATTGTCATGTGTCGGCTGCTGACATGATGGAACACTTAGAAAATATTCCTTAGTAGTCGACACCTTGTCATGTGTCGGCTGCCGACATAGCAAAATACTTAGGAAATATTCATTAGTAGTCGACACTTTGTCATGTGTCGGCTGCTGACATGGTGGAACACTTAGAAAATATTCCTTAGTAGTCGACACCTTGTCTGTGTCGGCTGCTGACTTGGTGGAACACTTAGAAAATATTTCTTGATAGTTGACACTTTGTCATATGTCCACTGCTGCCATAGTGGAACACTTAGAAAATATTCCTTGATAGTCGACACTTTGTCATATGTCGACTGCTGACATAGTGGAACACTTAGAAAATATTCATTGATAGTCGACACCTTGTCATATGTCGACTGCTGACATTGTGGAACACTTAGAAAATACTACTTGATAGTCGACACCTTGTCATATGTCGACTGCTGACATGGTGGAACACTTAGAAAATATTCCTTGGTAGTCAACATCTTGTCATGTGTCAGCTGCCGTCAACGTACATGGTATAAACCTACATTAATTAGAAAACACATGCAAGTATACGTGTTAGTGCCATAACTATATTTGCACTTGTTACCTTAGGTAAAGGTGTAGTATCATGTAGACATGCGTCATTTGCATAGAACATGTAGGTGTTGGGACAAAGCCCATGTCGACATAGAGTTGCCCCCCGATGGGGATGTTCGCTATGTGATGTATAGAGACTAACAAGTCTGTAGATATGTAGTTATCTCCATCGGGAGAGTGTTCGTATGAGTAACTATCATGTATGCATATGTTGATCGTGTGGTTATCTGCTTTTACAGGTTGGGTTGACAGGATAGTTCTCGGGTTCAAGCTATTGGTTTATCTGGGACGGTCGTCATGAGTAAGTTTTCCATTCCTACCCCACAAGTTACTCTATGTTCGGACACTGGCGACGAGTCTGAAGCTGATTTGGTATCATACTTAGATTTGGAGTATGCCTTTATAAATTCTAATTATGTTGTGATGTAGGTTGGTTTTATGGAAAGCGCTCGTCTTTGCAGACGGATCCTGCTCGCGTCCTTGCTCCTGCTAGAAAGGATGCGTCGTCTTCAGTTCCTCCCGTACCTAAGGTTTCCGGACAAGGCCGTAGCAAGGGGTCGATGAGTAAGATATTTTATTTTGTCTTTGCTATTCTTCCATATTGTTCGCTCTTAACTTGTCTTTGTTTGCAGATCGCTCCGCCCTTGTGACTGAGCGCGTTGTTCCTGCTCCCGGCTCCAACAAATCTATCAAGAGGTCCGACGTGGCGGCGGGTGCCTCGAGTGATCCGAAGCGCACTAAGGTCGGTGCGACCGGACAGACTCTTTCCTGCGACAAAGGGAAAGGAGTGGCAGGTCGTACAGAGGCGCCTTCTGCCCCCCGGTCGAGGGATCGACTGCGGAGGAGCGCACCCCTCGCCGTGGTATGTATTACGTTCTTCTTTCCTTTGTTATTTTTGCGTTATCTTTCTTGTTGACTTCATTTGTGGTTGCTTGCTTTTCAGTGCTCCCTGCACTCGGCCGTGCTGACTTGATTCGTCCTCTGGAGGGCGACATTTCTGGGGATGATTGGACACCCTTTGCTGTCAGTGGACCTTGGTTTGCTAAGGATTCTAAACTTAGCACTCCGGAGGTGGGCGTGCGTGTATTGCACAGGTGTCTTCCTCCCGGCGACCGACATACACGGCCGTCGACTGATGAAGAGGCGTCATCTTATGTTGAGGGTGTCTTAACTCGGTTTGCCCCTGTGAGTGTTAATGTTCTCCTTTTTTATTTGTATGAATGCATGTATCGTTGTGACACCTTTATGCCTTGTTTGTTGTTGTGTTATCTCCGGGTTGTTGCTGACATGGTGAACATGTCGTCTTTTGTGATGGAGCTTGTGAGCGAAAAGCGGACTGCGGTTGAAAAGTGCAAGGTTGTCAGTCGTGAGCTTACTCAATCCAAGGAGGAGGTATGCACACTTGGTTCGAAGGCAGCGGACTTCGAGGCTCATTATACTTCTCATCGGGCTCGTTCTACTACGCTTGAGGCCGAGATTGTTGCTCTTGAGAAGATGATCACGGAGGACGGTGATGCACATAAAGTGGCGTTGGAGGCTGTACGCAAGGATGATTTTGAGGCGGGCAAGGTGACAGGAGCTGCAGAATATTCGACTACTCCTGAGTTTGCTGGGGTTGTTGATGCCGCCTTCAAGGTGAAGTCGGATAAGATGATGGGAGAGTTTGCTGAAGATTATATCCGCAGGGTGAGTCTTCTTGCCCCCGACTTTCCTTTCGACAAGTTGGGTCCTTATGCCAATTTTGTTGTTGGACATGTTGAAGCCTTGCGTCGTTTGGCACTTGCGGATGCCAAATTTGACATGTTGTTTGATGATGAGGGTGATGTCGACCTCTTTATTACTTCGGCTGAGACTATGGAGATTTCCCCCGGGCGAGCTGGAGATGACGACATCTCGCCAGTGACATCAGGTTGACTTTCAAGAGTGTATCCACCTCTTTATTTGTAGGTTGTGCTTCCCATGTTTTAGGGTTGAGGTTACTTCGTGTCTTGACCTTTGAACCTTTGTTTATTTTCTTCTTTCTTGTGGTTTTATCGTCTTTACCTGACATGATGCCAATATAAATGCATGATAACTCGTTAGTAGTATTTCATACCTCGTTTTACCATAGTTTTCCTTATATATTGAACTTGCATGATAGGATTGATCTCCTTGTTGTAGTGGATATAACATCCGTAGCTATAATCATAGGACGAGCATCGCTATGTGTCATGAGTGCCCATCTTGTTTTGATTACAAGGAATAGCGTAGAGAGTATACTGGGTACTTGTTATGTGTATAGATAGTAACATACAAGACCATAAGATGGCAATGCGTTTGGTGTTGGCACTTGGAACGAGGGCACTTGGCACTTAGTACTTGGGACGTAGTAGAGTCGTCTTGACGAGGCAAGACCTTAGTTTATACCGTCTCTTAGTTCCACTCTAAGGTGACGTTGTGACAAGACGCTACTTGTTCTATACTATGCGTTTTTCCATCTGTCGGTTGGGCACACCCCGCGTGACGTTGTTGCAAAGCTTTCCATGGTTAGACCCGTACTTACTTTGTGATGCTACTACGTCTCAACTTGGTTAATCCAAGGGACGGGACAAAGGTCGTATTGATACGCCTTATAGTTTTTTTTCCGTCTCTTGAACCATTTCAAGGCGCCGTTGTGGCAAGACGCTACTTGCACTATACTATGCGTTTTTCTATCCGTCAGTTGGGCACACTCCGCGTGACGTTGTTGCAAAGCTTTCCATGGTTAGACCCGTACTTACTTTGCGATGCTACTGCACCTCTCCATGGTTAGTCCAGAAGGGTTGTACAAGACCACTTTAGAGTGACTTGCAGTTTTTACCGTCACTTGGTCCACTCCAAGGCGACGTTGTGGCAAGACACTACTTGCTGAATTTGGTGTGTTTTATTCCGTTATATGCTCACGGGCAAGATAGCGTTTACAAGACTCAACTTGTAGGGTTGGTGAGTTTTTCAAACAGGGTGCGCTCCTGATAGCGTTGTATCAACCCGCGATGGGGAAGCATACTTTGAAAATAATATGGGATTGTCTTTTAACAAGAGGATGTTCGCCATGATGTATCAACCCGCGATGGGAAAGCATACTTGTAGTAGTTGCATGGGGTTGCCCTCTAAAGAGAGGATGTCGTGCCATGATGTATCGACCCGCGATAAGGAAGCATACTTGTAGTAATAACATGGGGTTGTCGTCTAATAAGAGGACGTCAGCCATGACGGGGTGATCAGTCCCTTTGAATGTTGTCGCATCCTGTTTTGAACTCAGGGAATGACTATGAACATGAGGATTTGCCTCTAACTAGAGGATTTCACAGCATGTCATTTTAGTTGTGAACATGGGGGTTTCCCTCACAAGGAGGATTTCGCAGCATGTCATTTTGGTTGTGAACATGGGGGTTGCTCTCACAAGGAGGATGTCGCAGCATGTCACTTGTAGATAAATCTTGGTTTAAACTCAAGATGTAATATGTTGTTGACGCTATTTGGAGTAGTCGTCGTTGTAGATAGAGAGCTTTAATATACTCATTGTTGGTGTTGATGATAGATATGTCGACGTTATACTTAGTCGATTGTTTGTATATAGCATGATAGCTTGCATTGTTGATGCGAGTAATAAGCGCATAGTTTGCTACTTGTTGTAATTCCAAGTAGTATGCATAATGTAGTAATGTACGACAGCTCTTCTGTGACATAGGATCTTTTCCTTTAGCCATGGAACTTTTTCAAGTGTCCACCACTAAATGTATCTGTAGAGATGTTTCCATCCGCATCCTGAAGGCGATATGCGTTGACATGAGGAGTGGACGATCTTATATGGGCCTTCCCACTTTGGTGATAGCTTGTTAATTTGATCAAGGTGTGAGAATTCATTCCTTCTCCACACCATTTCACCCACATGGAACTGTCTTGGCTTGACCTTCCTGTTGTAGTATCTTGATGTGATTAAACGCATTCTAGCTTGCAACTCTTCTAATTTCCATCTTCTTTCGTCTGCCAGGTCAAGGTCCAAGCGCATCTCCTCCTCGTTTGCTTGAGGGTCAAAGTACGTTGTTTGATATGAAGTGATGGTTATTTCTACGGGAGCTACTGCTTCTGTTCCATACACTGTGTTGAATGGTGTTTCGCCTGTTGACTCTTTGGGTGTTGTACGCACCGCCCAAAGTACGTTGCTGAGCTCTTCTGCCCATCCGCCCTTCAATGTATGGACTCTTTTCTTTAAGCCGTCCAGGACGATCTTGTTTACTGACTCAACTTGGCCATTGGTTTGCGTATGACGTACTGATGCAAAACGTTGGTCTATGTTAAGTCTTTCACAAAATGTCTTCAATCTGGCACTTTTGAATTGTGGTCCGTTGTCACTGATGAGCACCTTTTGGACACCATAACGTGAAATGATGTGATTTCGAATAAAATCCATTATTTGTGCACCGGTTGTTTGTGCCAATGCCTTAGCTTAAATCCACTTGGAGAAGTAGTCGATAGCTACCACGATGTACTTGGTTTGTCCTTTGGATTTTGGGAGCGGTCCTACCAATTCAATGCCCCATTGCGCGAAAGGCCATGAACTTGCGATTGGACTTAACTCTGCTACAGGAGCTGTTATGTTCCTTGAATATTGTTTGCAGGCTTCACATTCTGTGACAATGTTTATTGCTTGAGTCTTTATTGTTGGACAATAGTAACCCAAGCTTAAAGCCTTACTGATTAAGGACCTTGCCCCCTCATGGCAAGCTGCTTCACCATTGTGTAATTCATTAAGGACCTTCCAACATTCTGGATGTGAAATACACTTTAAGTATGGGGTTGAAAAATTTTTCTTGTACAATTATCCTTCTATCAGTGCATAGTTGACAGCGACTCTTTGAATTTTCCCGGCCTGAGTTTTGTCTTCAGGGAGTGTGCCATTTGTGAGATAAGCTTGGATTGGTGTCATCCAAGTTGGCTCTGAGTCAATGTTCAGTACTTCGAGTTGGTCGATTACTGATAGTATCCTGTTCTCTACGAAATGTGTTTCTCTGCCTTGCTCCTTGCCTTGTGCGAACTTGCTCTATGCGTCTACTTCTTGATATTCTTCTCTAGGGACTGATGTTATGTCGAAGGACTCGAAGCTTGTAACGAGGTCTTTTGCTTGTCCCAAATACTTTTGCATGTTTTCTGATTTGGCCAAGTAATCACTTTTCACTTGGTTGACGACAAGTTGCGAATCGCACTTGACTCTTAGATGCATGACACCAACACCTTTTGCAATTATTAGGCATGTTATCAAGGCCTCGTATTCTGCTTCATTGTTGGTTGCTCTAAATGTTAAGTTTAAAGCATACTTCAATGGGTCTGATCCGTCAGGTGGTATTAGAAGGAAACCCGCGCCTGATCATGCTACATTTGAGGACCCGTCAGTGTACATTTGCCACACCTCCACCGGTTCTTTGTTTTGTTGTGCTCCTTCTTGCGCGTCAGTCTCGGGAGTTATCCCAGTGAATTCTGCGATGAAATCAGCTAACGCTTAACCCTTGATTGCTGTTCTTGGGGCGAAGTGAATACGGAATTCGCTTAGTTCAACTGACCACTTTGTCAGCTTTCCCGAAATATTTGGCTTTGATAGGATATGCTTCAAGGGCTGGTCCGTCAGGACTGTTATCTCATGTGCGTGGAAGTATGGCCCCAGCTTCCTTGCTGCTACTATGAGAGCGTACAAGTACTTCTCAATTGGCACATAGTTTACTTCGTGCTTTGCCACGATCTTGCTCACGTAGTATACTAGGAGCTGGGTGGTCCCTTTTTGCTTAACAAGCACTGAGCTGACTGCAGTGTTGCTCACTGATATGTATAAGTAAAGGGGCTCTCCTTGCACCGGTTTTGCTAGTGCTGGAAGCGTTCGCAAGTGTTGCTTCAATTGTTGAAAGGCTTCTTCACATACAGGCGTCCATTCGAACTTCTTGTTTGCACGTAGTACTTCAAAGAAAGGAAGCGCCTTGTCTCCAATCCTGGCAAGGAATCTATTCAAAGAATCTAAGCGACCATTCAGCTGTTGAACCTCCTTGTGTTTTTTAGGAGATTCAATTTCTTCTATTGCCTTCACTTTCTCGGGGTTGACCTCTATTCCTCTTTGGCTAACCATAAAACCCAATATTTTCCTCGACTATACGCCGAAGGCGCACTTTGTTGGGTTCAATCGGACTTGGAACTCACGCATTCTTTGAAATGTTGTGCGCAGTTCGTCAACATGATTACGTCTTTTCGTCGACTTTACCACCATGTCGTCAACGTAGGCTTCCATCGTATTCCCGATCATATCTCCAAAAATTATGTTAACCATGCGCTGGTACGTTGCACCTGCGTTGATTAGACCAAAGGGCATCACCTTGTAGTTGTATATGTCGCTGTCTGCATAGAATGTCGTGTGCGGTGCGTCATCTTTGAACATCGGGATTTGGTTGTATCCAGAGTATGCATCATCATGGTCATCAACTCGTGACCTGCAGTAGCGTCGACTAACTGGTCAATTCTTGGAAGAGGATAGGAGTCCTTAGGGCATGCGTTGTTGAGGTCCCTATAGTCGATGCACATTCTCATCTTGCCATTGGACTTAAGTACTAATACTAGGTTCGCCACCCAAGTTTGGTACCGTGATTCTTCAATAAAGCCTGCATCAAGTAGCTTTCCTACTTCTTTCTCGAATTGCTAACTTCTTGTCACCTCCTAATGGTCACAGTTTTTGTGTCACAGCTCGAGTTCCAGGTTTTATGTTGAGCTTGTGGGAGATGACATCCGCACTTATTCCAGGCATGTCACTTGGATACCATGCGAACAAATCCTTGTATTCCACTAAGAGTGCGTGATCTCTATTACTTCGTCTTCAGACAGTGACGCGCCTATTCGAACCATTCTGTCTGGTTTTTCAATCTTTACTTCGCGTAACTCTTCAACTGGTGCTGGACAAGCACAATCCTTTCTTGGGTCTTTGTCAATGGTAGGCACTCCATTGTTGTCTATCTTGAGGTTGCGCTGAAGTGCTACATTGTAGCAGTCTTTTGATAGTTGTTGGCTTCCCTTTACTTCTCCTATTCCAGCTATCGTCGGGAATTTAATCTTCTGGTGTGAAGTTGACGCTATCATGCCCCACTTATTCATGGTTGTGTATCCAAGGATGCCATTGTATGCGTCTAGCTTGTCCACCACCACGAATGGATTGTATTCAATTTTCTCACCGCCAATTTCGTAATTACAACTACTCAGGTTTTATCTTTGTTCCGAGATTAAATTTCTCTTATTGTTTTTTTCTCTGATTCTCACATTCTTGTTTGAGTTCAGGTACTGTTCGCTTCGGTTGAACGAATTGTGTGCACGATTCGTGTCAACGACACTGTTGTATCCCGGGAGGTGATCGCCATTTGATGAATATCGTTGCATAACCTGAGGGTGAGGTGTGGCGAAATTTTCTTAAGGAGACCATGATCCGCAAGGGCCTCAGTTAAAAACTCGCCTTTCCCATTTGGTTGACGTGTCGTAATTTCGGTTTTCATAAACATACAGATTACTCGTCAATTGTGTGTTGATTACCGAATAAAAATTAATTGGATGTTTGTCCTACATATTTCAGATTTGTTGATATTGCCCCTGTTTTGACCAACAATATATATGATTAAAATTAAAGCTACGTATATGATGAAATACTTGTAATTCTCTACCATGCTCCAAGAGCACCATGCTTTTGATTTTTTTTATTACTAGGGTGGACTTAATTGTAACATATGTAAAACTTTAAAAGTATGAAAAAATATTAATTTTTTTAACCACACCTAATATTTGCATTATACTATCAATAATATCAATTTCCCTCCAGGGTTCACCTTTAGGACAATAGAAAAATACAAAAAAAGTACCAAAAGCATAGTGCTCTTGGAGCATGATAGAAAAATCCGGACTTATTTGTTAGTTTTTTTTTTTTTTTAATTAAGGGATCAAACGTGATAGTATAGTTAGTTACATGATTTTTTTTGAGTTGATTGAAAAACGGAACTTTCTAAACTTATAAAGTATGAGTCTCATATTGCAATATTATTTAAGGATGGGTGCAATCTGCCATAAAGTTGTAAACTAATTAAATTAATGACATCGTAGAAACATCTCCGTCGTATTTTTCCAGTTGCTCATCATCGGAACCTCAGCAGAGTCTCAAATGGGTCATGGCGATACCTCGTCGGGCTGATCTCCCTCCTCTTCCTCTCTTCTCCGCAGGTATCCCTTATCTTTCTATCTCTGTCGATTGATTATCTTTCTTCTCCGCAACTGCTGGTGTTCGAATCTCTTCTTTGTTGAATCGTAATGCCTTCATCATGTAGAAATTACGAGAATGCTACAGGCTAATTAGTTTACTTCAATTCCCTCGATTTGGAGGTTCCTAGGCCTGCATCGTGCACGCATGAGGGAATTCATACAACTGTAGTCCTTCCCGGATTCCATTTAGTTTCTTAATCATCCTTAGGATGCTTGTTAGTTTGTCAGTGTGCTGGATGTGTTCTTGTAATATGATCACCAGGTATAGCAATGCTGACAGTTTAAGTGTTGAAATAAGAAATATACCTGAATAGTCACTTTAGTTAGTTTGAACAAAACTACAGATTGCCCTTCCTTTTGATTATGCTGCTGTTACAAGCTCTTTTTGGATTTTTATTTTTTAAAATGACAACCTCTAACCGGAAGTGGCAGGAACTATAAATTTCTGAACAAAAATCAGTGCTGTTGATCATCGCGTGAATCTGGATTTTTCAGATGTTTTGGTTGATTGTGCGAGCAGTGTAAACAAACTTAGTGCATGTTATTGAACAGATGAAAAAAATACCTTCTTAAGTTCAGATATCTCTTATGAGCATAAGTTTTGTGGATCTTTGCAGAAATCTGAAAGTCTAGAGTTGATTGTTAACCTATAAGCAATCAGTATCATATTTGCTTGAGCTATGGAGAATAATTCTTTACGTTTTGGACAGAAACGCATATCTGCCTTCTTCCGTTTATCTTAAAATGATTTTCAGATTCCAAGAGGGGAAATTAATTCTTTTAATACTTCCAAATTAATTAACTCTTCATATATGATCTTTCAGTTCTTTGTGCTTGTTTTAACATTATATGATTGGACTTTTGCAGATCACCTCAGTGATTATACTTGAAATAATAGGTAGGTTATGCTTCAGCTTATTCTTTGAATAGCGTAGTTATGTGTCTGTTTAGACTGGCTTTTCCCAAACTAATTACAATGCCAAATTAGTTCTTCATGATACACATTAGAAGCGATCTCCGGTTGATGTAGGCAGAAAGGAAGCTTAACAAGAAACTGAATATGGTTCATGGAGCACTCACAGCACATATTTGGCTAATTTCATCTTGGTTTGCAAACCCTCATTTTGAAATGCCAATACCTCTCATTAGATCTATTGTTGCAGATAAGTAGGAAATTTCTACTGCACGTGCACATCTTCAAGAGTTTTGGGTAATTTCTTGATTTTACTTTGAGCTATTCTTCTACTGCATTTGCATGATGCTAGTTTGTCACAGTTATCCTGACAAGAGACCATCTCGACATCTAGAACAAGAAGTTGCTGACTTGTGATCCTCTCCCTAAATCATAAAGCCCTGCTCAACTTTTGGGAAATGTTTATTTGTCACAATCTAATTGCCTATCTTAAGATAATCTGTTTCTCATTGCATGCTCGTTTCTTTAAATCTCTATCAGTCGTGTTGTGTCTGGGTAACATCCAGGATTGTTCCTTGTGCTTTTCTCCTGTTGTGCGAGAAGACTAATGTTTTATTGGTTAGAAAAGAAGCTGTTGATGACAAGACAAACATTTGTGTGACAGGTATTGTGCAATGGAATCAGATCCAGATCCAGAAAACCAGATTCAGGAAGGTTGTGCCACCATAATTGATCCAAGAAGAGCACGGTTCCCCAGATGCATTGTGTGGTCGCCCCTGCCGGTGATATCATGGTTTATTCCATTCATTGGTCATGTTGGTATCTGCAGAGAGGATGGAGTGATTCTAGATTTTGCAGGGCCCAATTTCATATGTGTTGATAACTTTGCATTTGGATCTGCAACTCGGTACATACAAATAAACACAGAAAAGGTAAGGAGGAGGGAGGTTGTTACACATTGAATTGAGATTAGAGATGTAATAGAATGGTGGGTGAAGGTTAATGATTAATGTGGGTGTGTGTGATTTGACAGTGCTCGGTTGTTACACACCTCAATTCGTCGTTTCATGAAGATGAGGATGAAAAGCTAAACGTGTCAACATGGGACGGTGTGCTTCGGAAGAGCACACAAGAATATCAGCACCTGTCTTACAACCTATTTACATGCAACTGCCACTCGTATGTGGCCAACAACTTAAATAGGCTGGGTTTCCAGTGTGGTGGATGGAACGTGGTGAACTTGGCAATATTGTTGCTGCTAAAGGGTCGTTGGGTAAGCAAAGCAGGAATGGTGCGTACACTCTTGCCTTTTGCACTAGTATTGGTTATAGGGGTTCCATTAGGGGGTTCTACCTTGTTAACTTTTTGGGGTTTCTTTACCTTTCTCCTGCTGGGATGGTTTTTAGTGGGTACCTACTGTTTCAAGGATGTCATTCACCTCTAATTTCTCTCCTCTCTTCCTTAAAACTTATATATATGTCTCATGTCATCTCATGTGTGAAAACTCACAGACCATGTGTAGTTGTTTCTCTCTACTACTACAGTACTACTGCTTTGCTTCAGTTCAATTTGTGGTGTTATGTTTATCCTTCCTTTTGAGTATTTGATGATGGAGAAAGAAAGATAGTGACGTTTCTTCATTATCCATAAATTAATTCCAACAATTTTATACTCCTCCGTTAGATCATGAGAGAATCAATCAGAATTCCGGATAGATAAAAAGTGTTTTTTACACAATGTATATTTTGATGGCTGAAAAATCGAGTTGAAATAAACTCAATTTATTTTAGCTGAAACTTTTTTTTCTACGACATTAAAGATTTACAATGATTTTCTTTTCTCCTATTTTAGTATATACTGAAAATTAAGAAACTCTTTATATAAATATAAAAATAAACAAGTAAATGATTTTTTTTCATATTTTAGTACGTAGGTAACATAAAATATTATTTATATATTTATAAAAATCAAAAAGTAAAATGTATACTGTTTAGTTGTGAAGCATCTGAGCATGCAAAAAAAAAAAAACGAATGTAAATATATATAAATATAAATTTTTAGAAAAACGAATGTAGGAAAAACAAGTGTATTTACTATCATGTAGCAAGAAACTATATATATATATATATATATATATAAATATAATTTTTTTTATATAAAACATATTGAGAAAACAATTTAAATTAGTTTAGGCAAAAATATATATAAAGTAGGAAAGATAACTATATAAATATAAATATAAACTATATAAAAGTTTATATATATAGCTACAATGTAGCATATAAAACCACATAAATATGTTTATAAAATATATTTTATAACTAAAATACGCATATATATAGCTACGATATATATTATTAATATCTTCATAAATATTGTATTTATTATCATATTTATGTAGTATAATTGTGTGGACTGTGGACTGTGGAGTACGTAATTAACAATTAAATAATTAAATTTGTTAATTTTATGTGTATTATAAAGTTTAAAAAAAAATTAAATCTCATTTCTACACATCTGCACTGTATTGGGCTTTGTTTAGAGTTTAGTTTGTATTTAGGCCGTATATTTATTTTTCTGGCATCTAATAAATAAATTATATAAATGATGATTAATACCGGGTCCGAACAGTTTGAACCAGAAACCGGCAACCTTGAGTATCCGGTCTGGTTATGGTAACAGCAACAATATAAAGGGGCTCCTTTGGCACTCGGTGGAGGGTAAAGCTGAAGAAGGAAGATCTCGTCGACGACGCTCAGAAAGAAAACAATGGCAACAGAAGTGGGACAGGTTATCGGATGCCACACTATTGAGTCCTGGACCGAGCATATTGCCAAGTCCAACGAACCCAACAAGCTGGTAATAATCTTTTCTCCAGATCAATTCAATTTATTGTCTTGATCCAATCTAGCTAGCTACCTAGGGTTTGATTGATTTCCTGCAGATATTTCATATTTTCTCGGTGAATTGGTATGTATGTATGTATTCAGAAAACAAAAACTGGACAGAAGAAAATTATTCTTAAAGTTTCCCGACACGTATATTAATTCGCCTTCTGACTTGTTTAAATATGATTGTTGTGTATATTTTCTGGGATTTTAATTTGGTTGATTTGTCTATAATAATGTGGATCTGTGTTGGTTGGTATACACTACCCACCACCGTGGCAATTAATTAAGACAAAGTGGTGGAGTGGAGGTATCTGATTCTTGCTTGATGTGGGAGAGAGGCTAGCTAGCTAAAAGGCTTTCCCTTTATTCTTTTTCTGTACTTTAGAATTTTTATATTATTTTGTTTGGCAGTAGTAGTGACAGTGGTGAAATATATATATATATATATATATATATATATATATATATATATATATATATATATATATATAAAGCAAGAAGTCAAAAGGTTGAAAGAATGTTTTTGTTAAAGGATGAGTATAAAAAAGAGGTTGATAGTGAAGTTGAAGGACTGTTATCTTTAATTTGTGTTAAAAGGAGAGTTGAGCATATAAGAAGAGGTTGAAAGTGATGTTTTTTCTTTTGGGGTTGATAGTGAAGTTGATTGTCATTTTGTAGCCTCTTGATGGAATATTATGACTTGACAGAGATACCTGAAGATGACATATATATATGTTTATGATAGAGCAAGTTACGTGGTGAAGATAACTGAAGAAATTAACTTTAGTTTGATATTGTTTGTTATGCATGATTTAGTAGTTTTGAATTAATTAGGTGAAAGAAATTAAAGGTTGTGAAATGAATATGAATGTCGTCGGTTGGTGTGTACTTACAGGTGGTTGTAGATTTCACGGCTACATGGTGTGGGCCATGCCGTATGATGGCACCTTTCTTTACAGAGCTTGCTAAGAAGTTCACGAATGTGTTGTTTCTCAAGGTTGATGTTGATGAGCTCAAAGTAAGTAGTAATAAATAAGGCAACATATTGATAATGATAATAATAATAATAAGTGTATGATATTTGATGGATGGTTGCAGACAGTAGCACAGGACTGGGCAGTGGAGGCTATGCCCACATTCATATTTGTGAAAGATGGTAAGCTGGTAGACAAGGTGGTTGGGGCCAGGAAGGATGAGCTTAACCTCACTATTCAGAAGCACCTTCCAACTACTTCTTCTTCTTCTACCACCACCACCGCCACCAATTAATAATAATATACAATTAGATATGGAATAAGTATGTTGTTATGTGTGTGGAATAATAATATGTGTGTCCTATCCTATGGACATGGATTATTGAATAAATAAATGGTGTTTATGTTTCTGGATGTTTTTGTTTGGTGTAGAAATTATTGGATTCCAGCACCTGGTGACCCTTCACCCACTCCGAAGAGAAATTCTTGAATACATCAGCTGCAACACATGGCAGCTGATGTGTTACAACTCATCCAATTAGCATGTGACATGTGGCAATGTGTCATATTTTTGCCAAATGTCAAATGCCAATTGGCTGAGATGTAACACATCAGCTGCCATGTGTTACAGCTGATGTATTCAAGAATCTCTCCACTTCCGAACATGACACCTGTTTTTACACAGCTTTCGAGCAAAAATGATAAGAATGTGTATGGAAACGTGTCACCTTCCGAGTGGGTAAAGGGCCACCAGATGGTATCTAGTTAGTTGTTGGAACCGAGTTATGTTATAATTTCTCAGTTTGGTGAGGTCTCTATCTATGTGACTGATTGAATCATGAATATGTCAAACAAACAAGAATTCATTCATTCATACTAGCTCAATCTAGGTAGGATCCAATTCCTAGCCAGAAAGAAAGAAGCATGGAAGCTGAGTTCAGTTAGGGTTGTCCCCAACTCACCCACTGTCCGGGGTTCTAAAAGCCCCCCCAGCAGCCACAATCAACAACCACCTTTCTTCTCCTCTTCCTAATTTACACATTTGAATACACACTCCAGTAGTTTCTACCAAATTAAACACCACACCACACCAACTGCCTTTCTCAACTTACTACTACTACTATTATATATATTTCTTCAATAAATACCATCTCCTCTGCAATTAGGAGGGAGCACAAACTGCCTCCACCGATAACCTTTTCAGAACATTCGGGCACGGGTCTTTCCCAAAATTAGTGTTGGATATTGCCACTGAGCATCTCTGCTTTCCTACACACCTCTGCATTCCAAAATCACTACTCAGTCACAACAACAACAACATTCTTTTAATAATAAATGAAATGAAATGAGACAGTTGTGCATAGGACTGAAATTGATTACTTACTTTTTGTATTGTAGAGTAAGAGGTAGGAGCATGGCAAGTTCCTTGCTGGTAGCTTCCACAAGTACCAAGAGGAGTTCCGTAACTCGCAAATTTTATGCTACTAATTGCTTCCCCTACATTGCACCTCAGGTGAACTTTTGGGTTGTGGAACTCTTCCGACTTGCCGTAACTTTCAATCCGCCAATTCTTCAATGTCGGGTGGAACTCTGCTACATCAGCACAAACTCTTGTCACTGATCTCTTCACAATCACAGTTTTCATTGGATTCCCTCCCCCCAGTTCCTCAAATATCACCAATAGGTTCTGTTTACCCTTCAACCATGACCGAGGAACATGGTACCTGAAACACACAAACCAAAACCAAAACCATCACCCACCCACCCTTTCTCTATCTATTTCATGATATAAATTTGTAAGCATGATAAATTACCATCTTTGTGTAGGTTGGCCACAACCTGCCTGGCACTTTGGAGGTCGGAATGTTCCTTGGTAATTGCACTCATTGCAGTCACCCATAGCATACGCCGTCCAGTATCGCCCTATACTTTCCCCGTTGATCCATATTTGTCCTTTCCCCATTCCTTCCATGTCTATAGCCAAGGGTTCATCACCATCAGGTGCGTCAAAATACGCTCTATGCCACGTCAGTGGCTGCTTTTTCTGCACAACTAAGGATGCCTGCATCCAGTCCACTGCCGAGCTACTGTCTGGGGAGTGGAGGTTCATAGCTTCTCCTTTCAGCCCAACCTGAGCCATCCATAAATTATTATATTGGCTGTCTTGTCTAATCTGAAATCAAGAAGAATAAATGAATGCCTACCTGATAAGTCCATTTTGCCCATGATAAATCCAATTTTCCACCATCTAGTCCATGCAATGCAACCGGACCGAGGATTCCAGTGCTCCACGACTCATAATGCCCACCAACATTCTGTTTAACAAAAATCAAAACCATATTTAATGAAAATCAATCAGTCTGATAAAAGTTTGTCAGTTCATTAAGGCAACTTACTGGCAACCCAACAGCAACACTGAGCAATGCAATCCTATTGGTCCCAGCACGCATATTGACCTTCCCAGTGTATGTGAATCGTCGATTTTCTCTTGATCCAAATGCAGAACCTATTTCCACACCAGCTGACTCTCAGTTACAAACTTGATTACTTATATACAGAAGTATATGATGTAGTAGGAGGAACCTGAAAGCTCCCCATTAACAAAAATGTGGACAGCATGGCCTGATGATGCAAGAATGAGAGTGGGGAGTTCTCCTCCTCCGTGCAGGAACGACTCAGACGAACTGACATCAACACTGTCCCAAAAGGCAGATTATTATGATATAGTGAGTGAGAGAGAGAGAGAAAGAGGTTGTATGGTGGGGAGTTGTTCTTCTATTCTATAGGATGAAGAAAGCCAAAACAAACTTACCTTGTAATATACCATAAATAATCACTAGCATCCCGAGTTACATTGACCTGCTCCAGCAAACCAGAAGTAGTGAATGTAGTCGAACCATCATCCACTGAAGTTAGATCTTCATCGTAACTCTGCCACTCTAGATTACTTCCAGTGTTGGCAGGAAGCATCTCCATATGCGATGTTTGAACTCCAACCTTTTCTCAACAAAAGAGCAACAAAATCACAACAAGATTACTCCTTACAAGAAGACTAGGAGGGGGAATATTGCATGGAGACACTTACCTTTGCAGTGTTGAACACTGCGTTTCTGCAGTCAGGAAGAACACTGATGGACCAAGGAGGCAAGTTGTAGTGCATATTATTGAACAACACTTTGGCTGTAGATTTTGTGTCGTAGTTTGCTAGAAAAGCCGCGCACTCCCCAGATTTTGCACTGAAGACATGAGCCTAACAATAGATGATTTCTTAATTAAGTTAATGGTTGATATATAACAGCAGATTACGAGAGGAAGGTGGGGTGGAATGAATTTTACCTGTTGATAGTTTCCAAGAGAAGTAATAATTGGATCAGCTGAAACCAAGGCTGGTTCACACATCTTAATAGCTTTGTGCAGCTCCTTCAAATGACCATACTTTGGTTGTCTTATCAAACCTATCAATCATCGAGATATCAGCTTCTAGTTAGTTATTATTCACAAAAAAGTTTTAAATTTATGATCAAAGCCACAGTCTCACCATATTCATCTAATGGGGCATCATAATCATAGCTGGTGGTTATGAAGGGGCCTCCAGCAGTGCGGCCAAAGTTGGTCCCTCCATGATACTGTTTCACAATCAAATAGGTGCAATATTAAATTTGATCATATTGATTGCATACCTGATAAATTCAATCAAGTTATCATTACTATAAACAAAAAATAACAAACCATGTAGTAGTTAATGAACGATCCTCCTTTCTGTATGAACCGAGCAACAGCAAACGCCAGATCCTGAACAGGTCTCTGGTGAATTGGTCCCCCAAACTCCGTAAACCTTCACGTTTCAATCAAGAGAATCACTAAAAAATGCCAACTTTCTTGCAGTCAAATTTTCTGTTCTAAACTGAATTATTGAAGACTTACCATCCACTCCAAGCCTCGGTCCACATTGTGGGTTTGTATTCCTTATTCGGGGAAAAATAATCACAGTAGAAACCATTGCATGTGTTGATCTGCAGCATAAAAAATGTTTTAGTAGATCAACTTATGTTAGAAATTGTTAAAATATATCATATTTGTAATAATTAGAAAATTTAAACCCAACTTTTATACCATGTACCGTTGATACCAACTTTGCAGCTTATTAAAAATTGAGTTGACTACTTAATATGCCCAAAGTGGATGATTAAGTCAATCAAGGTCTCCACCTATTACTTAATCTTTTGAAAAAAGATATCAAAAAATAAAGGAATATGCCAAAACATCCCACAAGGATCTATGAAAGACAAAGTTTTACACGCCATATTCATATATATAATTTGTGTAATTCTATCTAATCTTAAGAGTTAGATGTCAAACATTACCACATTGAGTGAATTAAATTTAACAGAAATATAAATTATATATACAAGCTTTAGGTTATTTACAGTTCTTTAATTAATAATATGAAAAGTCAAACCCGTAAATTAAGAAGACTAATATAGAACAGAGAAAGAAAAATGGTACAATATTATTAAGATTGGAAATGAAGGAAAGTGATATGTGGCATAGCATAGCATACCACTGGATCTGGAGCATCATCTTCCTTGCACATCACCCAGGGAACCCCAGTACCCAATTTGACAGCCATGTCTGCAGCCCATGCCATATAATTATGTCCCTCAGCCCCCAGTAATTTGCTCTGTGCTCCATACTCATTCTCTATCTGTATTTATATGAACCCAAAATCAGTTCAGTTTAAATTGAAACTAAATTTTGTTATCTAAAGGAAGAAGAAGAAAGCAAATACCTGAGAGAGTATAATAGGACCACCCTGCGACTCGAACAGATTTTCACTCTTCATCAAATTAACAATCTTCTCTGTGAACCTCTTCATCTCTTTCTGTATAAGTAACAACCACTCAAATTCAGCAAAATAATCAAAATCAATTTTTTAACCAACTTTCTGAAACTGCAACGAGTCAATACCTTGAAAGGTTCATTATCAGTTCTAAAGCTGATGCCTGGTACATACTTGAGCCACACTGGAAACCCTCTGCAAATACGTAGTGAGTGAGTCACTTCATCACACGCCAGATTAAAATAAAATAAAATTGGAAAAGGAAATTTAATCATTACCCAAAATTCCATTCAGCACAGACATATGGTCCAATGCGAATGTGAGCATAGAGACCTGCTTTCTGGATGGTCTTTATGAATCTCACCAGATCGTATCTTCCTTCAAAGTTGTACTGAAACAACACCATTATTACAGCTTAATAACAAGAAACAACAATTCTTACTTAAAAAAAATATGAAAAATTGGCATAAAATTCTTAGTTTCATACGTTTCCCTGTGTAGGCTCATGGACATTCCAGAAGACATAAGTTTCAACAACATCCAACCCCCCATCTTTAGCCTTCTGTATCAGATCTTCCCACATCTGCAAAAACCCATCTCCCTCAGTACAGTAAGAAGCAATGTACAGAAAAAGGAAGCGAAACATGTGTAAAGATCTGAAGATCCAGGTCCAAGAACAGGAGAAATAAAGTGCAGTAGTACCTCTGGGGTGCTCCTGGGGTAATGTATGGAACCGGAGAAAAGGATCCTCCTTTGACCATTAATCAGAAGGGCCTTCCTGTCGTAGCTCACATTGCACACCACTGACTCAAAACCCACAAACAAAATCAACCCAAACACCACTAAAACTGAGAAATTCCTCATATCTGATGCTTCTCTGGTGAAAAAAAATGCTTCCTTTGGTGTCCTGATCTAGAGTTGAGGTGGGGAAGCAAAGTCCATTTGCTTCTTGGTTTCTCACCTCCCACTGCCGTCTAGTGAGAATGAGTGAGTGAATGGAGGAGGGGAGGGGTACAAGTGTGTATATACAGCATTTTTCCCACCACAGGTGTAATGGGTCTTGTTGTTTAGTGAAACGTAGTAAGCAACTACCAAACAAACCGCTAAAAGAAAGTAAAAGAAAAGAGAATTTTCATTTTAGTAAATATTATTATTAAGGAAACTTCCAGTCAGTAGAAGTAAAAAGTACTTGGCTGCTATGAACATCTCCAATTGTTTTTTAAATTGTAATTTTTTAAGACTAATAATATTATATAAAACTATTGTAATATTTTTGTATTCTTTACTTTTATAAAAGTAAAAAAAAATAGGGTTTACATTTAAAAATGCTTAGTCAAATAAAACCAACAAGATATTTCCACATTTTTTTAGTATACATTTGTGAAAATAAAAATAGGAAAAAGTAAAAGAAAGAATTCAACGTTAAAAAAGAAAACATAATTGGATTTAACAAATGACTATTATATAACCAACTGCGCCTCACTTATATATATTTTCTTTCTTTCTTTCACCGCGACACAAAAAACTAAACTTCGGGTTATTCATAGAATTAGTGTTCTAATTAACGAACAGTTGGGGGAATAGAATGATGGGAAATGATTAGGAAAGTACAATTAATTATATATATATTAGTCAAAATGTAGTCAACGAAAAAATCTTGACTACCTCGGGGCTACCAGCTGATGCACCCAAGTACCGAATAAAAGCTCCTTGTGCTGAATCGGGGCAGAACTATGGTGGTGTCACTGACCTATTTTTTGAATTACTTCTTCTTTTTCTTTCTTGTTATCATAGTATTATTAATAAATGTTAATTTAGAAAAATAAAATCCACCAAACTTTGTGAATAGAAAATATTCATATTTAATAGTTTAATTTTTACCGATTGATTGACTTGCTATAAGTGTTACTCTCTAGATTGATGACCAAAAAATTAAAAATAAATCTTCTTTTTTTTTTTTTGGCTATGCAGTTCTTTAAATATTAATTCTGTTTTTTTAATGAAAAATCACATTCAACAGGTAATGGTGAAATTCTAAATATTGATTTTAAGCCGTGAAAGAACTAAAGAAGTATGATATTCAAATTATTGCTCATTGTAAAAAATAATAATAATAAAGAAGGTGTATCTAGTTAGTTTCCTTTCTTTCTTTTGAGTTATTGTGGGTTTGGTCAAGGATTAGCTAGGGTTTAAGTATTAGCAAAAAAAAAAAAGGATTAGGGTTTAATTAATGGGACCGGTAAACATGGCTTTACATTTTTCTACGGCGGGAAGGGCGGAGGAAGACTGCCGTAGGACCCCAATGCTGCCGCATATTTCGGATTAATTTTATAATATACTTATCGCTAATCAAAATCAAATTATATTATATTATATTATTATTACCCAACATATAATATATTCAACATTTCTTCCTCTCTCTTTTCCTACAACGAGCAACGAAACGGGCACTTATTTATGGATTTATTTTGTAGCTTTATTTTATTTTTCCAACTCATAATTAATAATATGTATAAAATATTATTCTAATAAATTAAATTAGATAATCATACTTGTCTCATAGTTAAATTTTGTGCTTTCAATAAACCATGGTGGCAAATACTCATCTCTCGGTAGATAAATTTCAAGTCTAATGATCCGCGATTTCTAGATAAGCGAATATAATTAGAATTAGATCATTGAACCATTGTCCTCTCTAAAGCTTTCTTAAGGAGTATATTCGAGTTTTTGACTAAAATAGGGTTACATAGACAATTAAATACTAATATAAGTTAGAAAAAAAAACAATTACAAATATAGGGCTGACCGGGTTGGGAAACCCGGCCAACTGATTTTTTTTTTTTCGGAAAACTGAAAAAAAAAAAAAAAAAAAAAAAAAAAAAAAATTGGAACTTACTTGGCCGGGTTGGGGGCAACCCGGCCAAATATATATTTTTTTCTTTTTAGTTTTTTTTTTTTTTTGCTTTTTTTAATAGAAGTTGTAAAAATTAATGGTTTTGTAATTTTTTTTTCTAAAAAACCTATTAGACATGGTGAACTCTAGAGGGTAAATTGACAGACATTTGTCGTTTACCAGTTTTCGTAAAAAAATTACAAAACTACTAATTTTATATTTTTTTCGAACTCACTTGGTCGGGTTCCCACAACCCGGCCAAGTAGTGTTTCTTTTTTTTTTCTCAAAATTAATTAATTGCGATGTCAACATCACCCATTGTTTTACACCGCAATTAATTAATTTTGAGACAAAAAAAAAAGAAACACTACTTGGCCGAGTTGTGGGAACTTGACCAAGTGAGTTCGAAAAAATATAAAATTAGTAGTTTTGTAATTTTTTTACGAAAACTGATAAACAGAAAATGTGTCAATTTGCCCTCTAGGGTTCAACATGTCCAATAGGTTTTTTAGAAAAAAAATTACAAAACCATTAATTTTTACAACTTCTATTAAAAAAAGCAAAAAGAAAAAACATAAAAAAAACATATTTGGCCGGGTTCCATTTTTTTTTTTTTTCAGTTTTCCGAAAAAAAAATAAAAAAAATTCACTTGGCCGGGTTCCCCCAACCCGACCAGCCCTATATTTGTAATTGGTTTTTTTTATAGTCTATATTGCTATTTGATTGTCCATGTAACCTTATTTTGGTAAAATAACTCAGTATATTTGGCCTTATAACGTTTATTTAACTATTATTATAAATAAAGCATACATATTTCTGCCGTCCAAAATAAAAATAAAGCTTCAATGCTAAAATCCATATTATATCGTGACTTTTATGCAATTACTTAGGTATGTAAAGGTTTGGTTATATAATAATTTAATTTGATAGATAAAAACAAATTTAAGAAAGAAAGCGAGCGAGCTAGCTAATTAATAACTGAAAAAGTGCTCGTCTTTAGTTAATTGTAATTAACCATGATTGCATTCCAATTTCCACCATCTTAAATTTCCACCATCTTAATGATGATGTTGTCTAATTAATTATATTTGATGGACGTTTTGCAGTTTGTCGTTGCATCATCATGCAAATTAACGGTCGGGTCGGACCACAAATTAGACAACATCATTTGCAGACACGATGAAACCAACTCATCCATCTCAATTACCGTTAGCTGACCGTTAGCTAACGTATATATATATTCTCATCATAATTATTATAAATAAAAAAAATCATAATTACTATTATTTACCCAAAAAAAATAGCGTTATCCATGTGTCCGTGTAAATAATTCAAACAACGTCTATCCGTGTAAATAATAAAATATTTATGATAAATACATTATCAATTACGGGCTGACTTAATACGAGTTGGAATATATTAGAATTTGACACGTAAGACATTGTGTGAAACAAGAAGCGTCACAAGTGATAAATTGTGGAATCAAGATTATCGAAAGCAACAGAAACGGATTTGGGGCAAGAATCACCAAACCCTAGCAGAGCTCAGAAAAGGGAAGAAGAAGCGTTTCCAGGCTTCGTCGAAGGAATTCCTTCATCTGGTCCTCCTCAGCCTGAATCCTAGACTTTAAATAGTGTAGGAAAGTTTTCATATTACAAACTATCAACAGAAGTAAAGAGAACAATCAAAATGGTCCCAAAAGAATAAAGAAACAACAAACAGAAATAACAAACAACACAAAAGTCTTCAAGCTTGTCAAAATAGTCCCTGATCTTCCCAATACTCCCCCTCAAGCTTGAAGACACCATACCTCCCCCTCAAGCTTGAACACTTGTAGAATCAAAAGTATCATCCTCACCTGTTGTGTAAATATTCTTCATTCCTATTTTTCTGGACAAATAGCGATGATGATGTCCGACCAGTGACTTGGTAAACAAGTCAGCGAGCTGTTCTTCAGATTTTATCGACCTAGGCTGCACAAAACCTTTGACATACATATCGCGCAAAAAATGACATTCAACATCAATATGCTTAGTGCGTTCATGAAAAACAGGGTTTGAAGTGATTTGTATAGCTGCTTTATTGTCACAGAATAAAGGAATAGGGCCAGGAGGAGGATACCCAAGTTCAGTAAGGATACGACTAAGCCAAATTATCTCAGTTAACACCTTACCCATACTGATGTATTCTGCCTCTGCAGATGAACGAGAAATAGTAGCCTGTTTCTTAACTTTCCAAGATATTGGAGATTTGCCAAGACAAACAATGAAACCAGAGACAGACTTCCTATCAATAATGTTGCTAGCCCAATCTGAGTCAGAATAAGCAGTTAATACAGGAACAGAATCAGAGGATAACAAAATACCTTTCCCAGGTTCAGATTTTATATACCTGATAACTCTCAATGCAGCATTATAATGAGATAACTTTGGGGATTGTAAAAACTGACTCAGATACTGTACTGAAAAAGAAATATCTGGTCTCGTCATAGTCAGATAAAGCAACTTCCCTATGATTCTCCTATAGGAACTAATATCTTCCAAAACTGCATCTGTTGAATTTACACCCAAATGAGTGTCATACTCAACATTTGTAAGTTTTAGATTTAATTCCATAGGAGTACCACAAGGCTTACAACCAGATAGACCAACATCAGAAATCAATTCAAGAGCATATTTACGTTGACATAAAACAATTCCATCAGAGGATCTGACAACTTCTATACCAAGAAAGTATTTTAAATCACCAAGATCCTTCATTTTGAAATTGCTTTCTAAAACAGATTTCAGCTCATGAACAAGAAAGGAACTATTTCCGGTAATCAACAAATCATCAACATAAACTAGAAGAATAACAATGTCAGAACCAGCCTTCTTTGTAAACATAGAGTAATCAAGTTTAGATTGAATGTATCCTGCTGCCACCAAAGCATCTGTCAATTTAATGTTCCATTGTCTAGAAGCTTGCTTCAAGCCATATAAAGATTTTTTTAAGTGACAGACAAGATTCGAATTTTGTTTAACAAATCCAGGCGGAATAGACATGTAAACTTCTTCAAAAAGATCTCCTTGTAAAAAGGCATTGTAAACGTCCATTTGGTAAATAGGCCAACTGTTGATAGAAGATAAGGCAAGAATAGTCCTTACAGTATTCATTTTGGCAACTGGTGAAAAGGTTTCATTATAATCAATGCCAAATTGTTGTTTAAACCCCTTAGCCACTAATCTTGCTTTAAATCTTTCAACAGTTCCATCAGACTTATATTTAATTTTGTATACCCACTTGGATCCAATAGGAGTTTTACCTGGTGGTAGAGGAACAATGGTCCAGGTGCCATTGTCTTCAAGAGCTTTGATTTCATCCTCCATGGCAGCAACCCAAAGAGGATCCCTAGATGCCTGGTGAAATGACCTGGGTTCACAAGTCTTAGAGATAGAACTGACAAAACACTTAAAAGGCTCAGACAGTTTGGCATAAGAAACATAATCATTGATAGGATAAATGGATGAAGAATTGCTCATATCATAAGATTGCTGCCAAATAGGAGGTCTTATAGCACGACCAGACCTGGTGGTAGGAACAGAAAGAGGACCATCAGATGTGGGAATAACATCATCATTTGGCTGAGAAGGAGCAGTATCAGTCTTATCAGAATCATGGACAATAACAGCATCATCAGAAGATGCATTTTGAAAATCATTATCATCATTATGGGAAAGATTATCATCAAAGGTAGAAGGATCACCTAATGCCTCATAGTTTGTAGGTTTAAAAGGAACAATATCACTGGCATTATGTAAGGGTGACTGATCAAAGAAAATAGGTGGTAGATCTGGTTTTCTGGTTGCAAAAGGGAATATATGTTCTTTAAAAATGACATCTCTACTGACAAAGAATCTCTCATTAACAAGATCAAAGAGTTTGTATCCCTTTTGCCTCTCAGAATAACCAAAAAGGACACTAGGAATAGCTCGAGAAGCAAATTTATCTGAAACCACCAAGTTCTTTGCAAAACAGAGACAGCCAAAAACCCTTAAGTGTTGAATATTAATAGGTGATCCTTTAAAAACATGTAAAGGAGATTTCCCATTCAGAAGTGGAGTAGGCAACAAATTAATGAGATAGCAAGAGGTAAGAATGCACTCTCCCCAGTATTTATTTGGAATATGACCTTGCAATTTTAAAGCTCTGGCAACTTCAAGAAGATGCCTATGTTTACGTTCAACTCTACCATTCTGTTGGGGGGTGTAAGAGCAACTGGACTGATGGATGATCCCCAAGTTTGAAAATAAAGACTTGACTTGCTCATTAAAAAATTCTCCACCATTGTCAGATCTGAAAATTTTAATTGTTTTATTAAACTGGTTTTGAATCATGGCAAGAAAAGATTTTAAAACTTGAGGAACATCAGATTTGAATTGGAGTAAATGTACCCAAGTAACCCGAGAGAAATCATCAACCAGTGTAAGAAAGAATCTTTTATTATCATGAGTAACAGAATGGTAGGGGCCCCAAACATCAGCATGCACTAAATCAAAAATAGATTCCACTTTTGATTCAGAAATAGGAAAGCTAGGTCTAACAATCTTAGCCTGAGGACAAATCATACAATCATGAATATCAGAAATTTTTCTTTTGGAAAAGCTTAGAGAATCAATATGCTGAATGGCCTTAATAGAAGGATGACCCAATCTCATATGCCATAGATGAATATTGTCCTTAATGGAAGCTTGAAGACCAATGAAAGAGCTCTTATTGCAGTGAGGTTTCAGAAAATAAAGCTCAAAGTTAGCAGTTCCATTCCCCAAGACCCTCCCATTTGAGAGGTCCTGTAGAAGTGCATGATTTGCATTAAAATTAACAGAAACATTCATGTCTTTAATCAATTTAGAAACAGATAACAGATTGTAGTTGAAATCAGGTATGTATAAAACATCATGAATGTCCATGTTTTGAAAAATGGAATGGGAACCAATACCAGAAACATTGCAATATGAGCCATTGGGTAATTGAACTTTGGGGCCATCAATTCTTTTAAAATTATGTAACCAATCTGATTTGTTTGTCATATGATTGGTGGCACCAGAGTCAATTATCCAATATTTTGAAAAATCATTTGTAATGGTAGAGAGAGAGATACCAGCAGAGTTGGCAAGAGCAGATTGAGAGGTCAATAGACCAGGGGTTGCAGAGGATCCACCATGCCCTATGGCCTGAATAAACTTCTCAAATTGGTTTGAAGTAAAAGAAATCATGTTCTGATTGTTATCAGAAGAGGGAGGAAGGGTATCATGATGAGGGATGGGGGGGTCATCAGGTATGCTACCAATCACAGAGGAGGCAGCATTGCTCTTGAGGACAGACCCTTTTCCTTTAAGGAAATCCCTATATTTAAAACAGTTGTCCATAACATGACCCTTCCTTTTGCAATACTCACATCCTTTGGCATAACATCTTTCAGCAACATGGCCCTTTTTATGACAGAAATCACATTCAAGATTAGGGTTGGCCACACGTTTAGGTCTCTCAGTGTTGATACCAGTATTTCCAGAGAGGGGGTTCAAACCAGTAGATATATCAGAAGAAATAGTGCGTTGACTTTCCTCTTGGATCAACATGTTATAAACTTGATTGACAGATGGTAAGGGATCCAGCAGTAAAAGTTGGCTTCTGATAGGGGAAAAACTATCATTTAAACCCATGAGTAACTGAAAAAGACGCTGGTTCTCCTTATGATCCAAGTGTTTCTTAAAATCATCGCCAGGGATGAAAGGCAACGCGCAAACAGAGTCAAATTCAGCCCAAAGAAATTTGAGTTTGGTAAAGAAAGAGGTCACATCATCGAGGCCTTGCCTACAGAGAACAATGTCTCTGTGGAGTTGAAAGGTTCTAGAGCCGTTTTTCTTGTCAAACCGAGTTTTAAGATCATTCCAAGCAAGGTAGGCACTAGTTTGGTACATGATACTATTAGCTAGGTCACGGGAAACAGAACTCAAGATCCAGCCAAAGACAACCATATCACATCTATCCCAAAGATCATGTAAAGAGGGATCAAAATTATCGCGACAATAGTTGCCATTAACAAACCCTAATTTGTTCTTTCCATGTAAGGCAATGAACATAGCTCTACTCCACATAGGATAATCATCAGAACAAGCAAGCTTAGTGGAAACGAAACTCAGACTGGCGTTATCAGACGGATGCAGGTAGAGAGGGTGGTGAATATGTACCTCGGGGTAACCTGATGGATCGATTACCTGTTTGCTGAGTCCTGATCCAGATGAATCGAAGACGGATTCGTTTCCTGTCATGATGAGATGATGCTTGGTCAAGAAGATAGTCGGAGATGGCTCACGGGGCTTCGCAACGAGAAGATGAAGCGATCTTCAAAGGTCGGGACGAACAGGCAGCGTGGAAGACGAACGGTCACAGATCGAGAATTGAGGCAGGGAGACACCTCAATCGCTCTGATACCATGATAAATTGTGGAATCAAGATTATCGAAAGCAACAGAAACGGATTTGGGGCAAGAATCACCAAACCCTAGCAGAGCTCAGAAAAGGGAAGAAGAAGCGTTTCCAGGCTTCGTCGAAGGAATTCCTTCATCTGGTCCTCCTCAGCCTGAATCCTAGACTTTAAATAGTGTAGGAAAGTTTTCATATTACAAACTATCAACAGAAGTAAAGAGAACAATCAAAATGGTCCCAAAAGAATAAAGAAACAACAAACAGAAATAACAAACAACACAAAAGTCTTCAAGCTTGTCAAAATAGTCCCTGATCTTCCCAATAACAAGTACATGCAATAATTACGTTAACAGCATAGCTATTCAACCCAGAACAACAAAATTATTCAAACTAACCCAATGTACATTATAAGTAATGAATAATTATAGTGCAACTGTATTATAGTGTCTAAGCAATGCCTTTTAATATTATATTTATGTAAGTAAATAACTAGCTGAATTTTTTTTAATAAAAAATGCAACTACTAGCTAAATGTTTATTTTGAACCATGTAGCTTGCCGAATTCTCTGAATGAGTAAGTATATAGATTCGTTTAATTTGACAGAATTTGTCATGTGTTCCTTACACGATCGACTAGAGTGGAGCATTTCACTGATGAAAACACATATATGGATCATATACCATGAGAAACAACGGTAAATTTGAACAAGTAAGCATAGTTAAACCCATCGATACTCAATTAATTTGTATAGAGAATTACCTTGTCGATCATGTAATGATCCCCATGAAAATTCCAATTAATTTTTAATGTCAAATTGAACGAAAATACCTAGTCGCTTATATTCATTCATTAAAGTCTAACTAGTTATTTGGTTCAAATCTAGTTCCATTTCTAGGTCAAGTTCATCTGCTTGTTTGGTTACCTGGATAAACTCAAAAATTGGCCATTGAACTTTTTAGAGCGATTATTATATACATCTATATCATTATTGTTAATTTTAGGAATCGAGAATATCTTTAAAATGTAATTATATTAAAGAGTTAAATGATTTTTTTAGTACAATATATTAAGTAAAATTGGTTTTAATGCAATTTATATATTATTAGACATGGGCGACCTTAACCAGGATCCGATCCACCTACTCATTGATCAGACATTGGCTCTAGGTCAATTTGAACCTAGGTTCCGATTGAATTTGTTTAGACTAGTATGTATATAAAAAAAATTAGAAATATAAATTACGGGACTAAACTAAACAATGAAAATGCATAACGTCAAAACTAACAGTCAACTAGTGGATACGCCAAAAGTATACAAATTGAAAATCGTATTGCACCAAAAGTGTAGGATGTTATGGGGATAGTTACTACGGACAAGAAACACGTGTACATGTCAGGTAAATAATTATACGCAGCGGGACACATACCAATTTCTCATTTGTCGTAGTCCCAAGATCTCGCGGGAGTTCGCGGTCCACCGGCCGGATCTTGTAGTGATTCTTGTTAAGGAATCGCCTACGAAGAATGGTCTCCACAGCAAAGCCTCTTGTCGATTCCTCGCGTGATGGATCTCTGGGGTAAATTGCTCGAAGCAATTAGGCACCTCATTCACCAGTAGGTTCGGCCGAAACTAACTCTCTATAAGGGGGGGGGGGATTTCTTTGTCTCAACACTTAGGAGAAAGAAGTGATTATTAACCTTAGAGAAATTATGACACCCCCTATTTATAGAGGAGGTGCAAAAAATCCCACCTCCTTAATTACATAGTTCGGCCGACCTAGCTTAGGAGAGGGGAGACCCAATTTTGGGTATCTCATGTCAATTGAGATTTTAAGCCCAGCTCAAGATTCCTAATATGACATTACCCAATTATCTTAAATGTTGGGTTTATATTAAATGGCTCCTATTACGGCTAACGATTCACCAAATGCCAACAAAAAAACTACAAAAAAATGTTACACAAAAATCAGTTTTAGTCACACATCTTGTACCAAAAGACTATTTACCCCTATACTAAAATATATTTTTGCATGATTATTATGTATGATATATATTGCTGTTAATGTTATTCCTTTCGGACAGAAAATAATAAATATCCTTTATACTTTGTAAGTACGAAGAGTAACATCGTGAATTCCAATGTCTAATATTTTTCGAACATTTATTATTATATATTTTTTTGTGGCCATCTATTATTATACTATATATATGGTAATAATGTATAAGACATTAGCTGTAAGTGTATTAATTAATCAAACACAATAATATTTTTTAATCATCGTTACGCTTGAAATTCTCTTCGACAACTAATAATGAAGGGAAGGGCTTTCACCAAAAAAAATGAAGGGAAGGGCAATCTTACATATTATATAAGGAAAATATAGAAAGCAAAGGGCAATCTTACATATTATATAAGGAAAATATAGAAAGCAAGAAAATCCGATCGAAACTGGTGACGGCAATACTCTGCACAATACCTAGAAATTAGCAAAACAATTATCTCTCTAACTTTTCCAACATTGTTCTTATGCTTTTCCCAATTTTGATCAAAATCCTCTCTTCCGTCTGTTATTATAATAATGTTTTAATAAATTATTATAATTCTTTTTTTTTAATTGGCAAGTGTCACAATAAATTTGTGATATATATACAAATTTAATTTAATAAATTAAAATATATATAAAATTTGAATAATTAATTAATCAAAAACTATTAATCAACAGATTGTGCAGGATTATACTTAAATAAAAATTTATACTGTAACAGTTTTAGAATCGAGCTTTGTGCATAATATTTTTTTATAAATTAATATACTTAAAATATACATAATATTATTGATTAGTTTGTTATAATAATGTACGTAAAATATATAGTTTCATATGTTATTAAAATCTTTTCACCTCAATTTGTTTACAAATCATAATTTGACAATTTGATTGCGATATTCAAAATTAAATAATATTGATATATATATATATATATATATATATATATATATATATATATATATATATATATATATATATATATATATATATATATATATTATTAAAAGTGTATATAGGCAACCATGTAACAATTGTGTGGTGGTTCAGCGTCTCATCCGTTAACCAGATGTCAGGGTTCAATCCCAGTTAGTGGCAGTGGAAATGGAAAATATAATGTACTTTTATAAAAGTATGTAGATTTTTTGTGTTTATTTTAAAGCTAAACAATGACATATATTTTAATTAGCAAGATAATATACATATAAGATTAAAAATTGTAAACTTAAATCGGTTTCACTGTTTATATTTATTTAAGGGTTTATAGGTCTTTTGGTACCCTATATTTGCCCACTTTTGGCTTTTGGTACTACAAGTTTGGTTTTGCCTATTTTTGGTACCATAAGTTTGTCAATTGTATACTTTTGGTCCGACCGTTAGTTGACCGTTATAGTTGACCGTTAAATAGTCACGTGACTTGCACATGCCTAGCCCCAAATTTTGATTTTTTCAATTTAGTCCTCAAATTTTTTGTCATAACTTTTATTCTTGCAAATTAGCCCTTAAACATTTTCAACTGCATCCTATGACTAAATTGACCTAGCCATGGTCCGACCCATGGCTAGTAGAACCATGGCTAGGGTCGCCGGACCCGGGCAATCCTAACCATGGTCCGACCTAGCCATGGGTCGGACCATGGCTATGTCAATTTAGCGGTTGGGTTCAATTGACCCAATTGAACCCTATGTTAAATTGACATAGCCATGGTCCAACCCATGACTAGGTCGGACCATGGTTAGGGTCACCCGGGTCCGGTGACCCTAGTCATGGTCCGATCTAGGCATGGGTTAGACCATGGCTAGGTCAATTTAGTCCTAGGGTGCGGTTGAAAATGTTTAAGGGCCAAATTACAAAAATAAAAAGTTAGGACACAAAATTTGAGGACTAAACTGAACAAAAACAAAATTTGGGGCTAGGCATGTGCAAGTCACGTGACTATCAACGGTCAACTCTAACGGTCAACTAACGGTCGGACCAAAAGTATACAATTGACAAACGTATAGTACTAAAAATAGGCAAAACCAAACATGTGGTACCAAAAGCCAAAAGTGAGGAAACATAGGGTACCAAAAGACATATAAACCCTTTATTTAATCACTTTTTTAAATAATTTTTTTTACCTAATTTCTTTATAAAAAAAATATTTATTTACACCAATATATAAATATAATCTAAAAGTTGTAATATAAAGTAACATAACTTAACAATATTGGAAAAATGATAATTTGTATTTTGGAAGTTTCTAAAAACACCAAATTATAAGGGGTGTTGTTGTAATATAAGGAGAGAGAAATTGTCTTGTGGAAAAAAGTGACTATCACGTAGAGAACTTCAACTTTCCTTTGCTATTTCGGTACGAATTTCTGCCCTATAGCAGTGCCCATCATATAATAACATGATGTCAAAATATTATTATAAATAAAATAATGTATGTGTATATACTATATAGTATTGATAAAATAAGCAATTTAACTGCTTATAATATGAACGTTGATTGGATATCCATCCATTCATCCAGTGTATCACGTGTCTCGAAGAAGTTGATTCCTTTCTTAATTTGTCTAAAAAGTCGGCAGTTTATGTGCACCTACCGGAGTGAATTCTCAAAACTGGTTATCAAATTTATTCTTAAACTAAACTTTTTCAAACAAAGTTCTTTTTTATTATTATATTTATTATTTGATTTGCATCCTAAAATTTACATCCTAAAATTTACATTATGTTATAAATAAATCCTAAAATAAAATATAATACAAAGTAGATAAAAAAATTAAGAAGATTAAATATATGAAATAATTTTTTTTGTTAAAAATGGAAGTGAAAAAATATTTAGGGAAATGATAAAATGCATATAAAATAATAAATAGATAAACATTCTATTTAGTATATTTTAATTATTAAAAAAGTATTTAAAATGAAAATATTAATTTAAAAATAAATAAATTTTGAAACATATATTTACTTATTAAGAGTATGAAAAAACTATACTAGCTAAAATTCATTATTAAATTTGTTCTATTCATTTTTCAAAATTAAATTAGTTTAGTCATTATTTTTTAATCGCTAATTTTATAAACCGTATATGTTTTTTTAGGGTTCATGTACGTTTTTATCTTTATATTTTCGCACTTAAAAAATCTTCATGTTTATTTAATTTCTTTACATTGTATTTTATATATCCATTTTATAATTTATTGTTAACATATTTTATTTTTAATTTTTTTTATAGAATCATTAATTTATTAATTCTAAAATTTGTTAATTTTACATCTAATCTCTTTAATCTTTCAATATTTTTTTTTATATATTTATTGTATTATATTTTGGCGTTGGTGCAATTGTAACATAATCTAAATTTTGGGCTATAAAGTAAAAAATAGAAATGATTATAAAAATAGAGAAAATCTAATTTGGAAATTAGTTTCCGATAAAGTCTAGTTCGAAATAAATTTGATAATATAGCCTAGTTTGGGTATTCACTCCACTATCCGTGCTATATATGTACTTATCTTTCTCATTGGCTATACATATAAATCTTTTTACAATATAATAACGATAAGCTCTTTAATTAATTAATTAATAATAGAAGAGATTTAACAAACCTCACATGCTCTTAGATATATATTTAGGTTTAATAGGTTCAATGCTACTATAATTTTGGATTTAGTGATTAGATGTGATATAATTTATTTATTTTAATTTAATAGTTTATTATATATTTTGCCAAAATAGTTTCTTGGTCCTCTGTTACTAATTAGTAATTTCTTTATAAGTGGTTAATGATTAGCTAATCAGTACCATGATGTGACTCCGCCTCGGTATACAATGTATTTAAGTTAAATAAATAGATGTACATAGTAAACATAGTTAAATATTAAGAAAAATGTTTAAAAAAACACGAGTTGTGAATAATTTAAAAATGTATAAATTAGTGATAAATTTGAGATAAAATTGGTGCCCACTTGACACGAGAAACCGTTTTGTTGTAGTGATAGACATGCAATATCGATTGCCTCACATGGATTATAACGTATAAAAATCACTAGCTAGCTAAGCTAGTATATTTATTTACTAAATAAAAAAAAAAAACTTGATGAAGCTTAGAT
Organism: Clarkia xantiana subsp. parviflora; assembly: GCA_036873135.1. Taxonomy (NCBI): domain Eukaryota; kingdom Viridiplantae; phylum Streptophyta; class Magnoliopsida; order Myrtales; family Onagraceae; genus Clarkia; species Clarkia xantiana. The sequence continues at coordinate 6,492,310 of JAPTYO010000012.1, read as the reverse complement.
TAGACGACGGGCATGCATGTGAAGGTGTCGGTGGAGACTGAGAGAGTAGCTAGGAATGAAAATGATGTGTGGTCCACGCACGATCGAACTGTGCCTGCGTAGCTACGCTAGGGCTTACGTACAAAATATATTAATTAGAGGTGGATATATATACATAAATTAATTACACAAGTGAATATATTAATTAGAGGTGGATATATATACATAAATTAATTACACAAGTGAATATATTAATTAGAGGTGGATATATATACATAAATTGCACAAGTGAATATATATGGTTAGGCTAGGCTTGAATAGTTAGTTGTGGTTTACCGAAAAAATATGAAAAATTATTATCAACTATCGAGTTAAATATGAAAAATTATTACACATGGAGCTCACATGTTACCATTTCAACCAATCACAATTTGACACGTGTCAGATAATAACTGACACACAAACAGTTATTTCCTTTTAACTGGTTGAAGGGCCAACACATGAGCTACATATATTGCATCGGTAGAGCTAGGGACGAAGCCAGCATCTTTTTCCAGAGGGGGCAAGATTTTTTTGTGTGTGATTGAAATCAATAATTTAAATTGATTAAATAATTTAAAAAATAAAAACCTAAATATAATTTTTTATAGGTCGAATCGATAACAATTACATTTTTTAGAGTTAAAAGTATACAACGTCAAAAAGCGTAAGGAGTAAACATATTTTTGTAGTAAAATTTAAATAAAATATAATAATTTAATTTACTTATTTTAATAATTTACACCTTAAATTTACGTATAAATTATAATAAAAATATAAATATAAATCAATACACTTAAAAAATATGAAAAAAAAACTCCTATAAATGTTATAAAATTTTATTGGATCGTAATACACATAATATAAAACTTCGTTGAATCTGTTATTATTTATCTCTTGTTTATTGTTAAGTTTTATTATACTGCATTACTTATCTAAATTATGTATTACTCAATATTTATATACACAATAAATAAATATCTTAAGTACAAGTGAGCAAGAAATAAATAAAGAAATTACCTAAAATAGGTGACTCAAATAATAATTGAGTCTTTGAAAACCAAAAAAATTGAACAAATTCTAATAACCTTAATTATCTTCTCGTAGCCTATTGTATTAGGCTAGCTAGTCGAGTAGTTAGGCTAGTATAGCAGTTAGCACAGTGTAACTTTTTTTTTAGTAAACCAGTGTAACTTTTTTTTTTTTTGTAACTTGTAACTAAGAGTAAGAACTAAGTCATTTATTTTATAAATAAATAGAAATAAATCAAAAATAAAAACAAGCAAAAGGACAAAAAGGAAAGTAAAAGGACAAAATAGAAAGTTATCTTTCCTCTCTCCCCTCACTTCATCTTCTTCCTCATTCCCTTATATTTCTATACAAGGAGAAGACATTGTTAAGAGCACGGTAAGAAAACCAAAAAAATCATACTTTTATCACTTACTTTTCTTGTTTTTTCTTTGTCAAATGAAACTTTAGATCTGGGGCAAGCAATTATACTTATGCTTTTAAAAAAATTCAGAGGAAGCAAGCTTAAACAAAACCGATTTTTTTCAAGAAGCTTGTAAGTATATATTGGAACTTGTATGGAAGTCAGAAGGGGCAATTGCCCCCTCTGGTCTCTATACAACTTCGTCCCTAGTTATAGTATTTGTAAAATTATTGGCTATATAAGTAAACTCTATATTCCAAATAATCGTATTTAATTATATATTTGTATAATATAAATATATAGAGGAGTTTGAGTTATACGAACATGCTTAAGTATCATGTTTATTCGTGTTAGAGTTATTTTGATACTATACTTTATTTTTCATGTCAATCAGGAATTTGAAGAAAAAATATATACAAGTTACCACCCCAGAAATTGTCACGACAGAAAATTGTCAGCTACAGCTAATAGGGTATTTTTTGAAATTATGGTGAAAGTTGAGAGTAGTGACAAAAAAGATAGTAGAGGTTGAGATTAGTCTATCCATGTTATCTTCTTCTATCTGCTTCATTCATCCATTGCTCACTAGTAAGAAGACACTAGGAAGAGCTGCTAATTCAATGGCGGCCATGAAAATAGGAAGCCTAGTAAAGCAGTCATGTCAACCCAACTACATCATCAGCAAGAACCAAAATCCATCTGGGTATACAATCACTTCGTTTTCACATCTCCAGGTGAAGGCTGCATCTGCAGATGAGCTATTTTCTTCTTCGAATCACCCCATATTGAAGAAGAAGACATCACAAGATGATCCTAGAAAGACATCCAAGGTACATATACTGAATAAACGTATCATCACTACATTATATATAGGTATATTGTTAGCTAAGTTTGTAGCTAGCTGATGCATGCATGTGCTAGCTGGTCGACTAATCTCTTTTTAACTAATAGGTTGCTGCAATTTACTGCTAGCTTAGGATACTTTCTATTAAGTATGTGACAGAAATAGGAGCGGACTCAATGAAGAGAATATATATGAGGACATGTTTTTTGCAAAATACCCATATATATATATAACATAATATTTGTACTGTACATGTTATACAGTTCTTTTCAATTTTGTTCTATTATTTTTTTGTTGAGTCTTAAGTTGATGATTTTAAAATCAATTGATTTATATGCGGGAAGTATTAACTAAAATGCACTCAACCGTAAATACATTTGAATTTGCAGATCTTAGATTAGGAAAGAAAATGTATTAAATTTTAAAAGTGAAAAACTTAATGAGATTTCAGTCATTACAGGAATCACAATGTGTCTAATCTAATGACTAACAATTCGACTGTAATTTAGCTCAACATATGTTGAATCTCGCTATTATAATTGTTTTTGTGAATTGTGATAAAGTGACAAGTATAAACCTATAGAAATTCCTCATAATATTTTTAAATGGTGAAATCCATTGTTGAATTATAAATTCCTAGATAGATTTGCAAATGGACAGATAGTTGACTGATAGGTTAATGAAGAATTGAGAATATGATGATATAGGTTAACGCGGTGAGGAGAAGAGGAAGAGTAACGTATTCGCGGTCGGAGACGTACGTGCTGCTGGAACCGGGTCAAGAAGAGAAATTCGTATCGGAAGATGAGTTGAAGGAGAAGCTCAAGAGTTGGCTCCAGAATTGGCCTGGAAATGCGCTGCCTCGGGACCTCGCTAGATTTGACAACATCGATGATGCTGTCTTGTACCTTGTACGATCTGTCTGTGAGCTCGACATCGATGGAGTTGTCGGTTCAGTTCAGTGGTACGAGGTTCGCTTCGACGAATGACATATACCCCCATTCCCTTCCCTTCCCTTCTTCTTCTCTGTAATATATAATTAATACCTTTAATTTTAAGAAAATCGACATACAATTTCAAAAGGTTACCAAAACTTTGACTGATTTTTAATTTTTGTCGCATTGCTACCTAAATTTTGAATTGCACACCATATTATTATTACTTCTGTTAACCATTAAACGAAAATAAAATTATGTCGGTCGTGTTAAATCTTTTCCATGTGAATTTGATATTAATGCAATTAAAATTTTCAATTCAATATTCAATTGGAGTTCAACCAAATTCATTCTTACGATTCTCCCAAACTTTAAACCTAATTTCAGGACAAATAATGTAATTTTATAATATGAATGATATATAACTTTAGACCTCCCTTATATTTGTCAATCACCATGCAAAAAAGACCTCTAGTGGCCGTGCAACTTTACGGAAATTTTTAATGAACGTAGCAATTTGGTCACTTATTAAAAGTTTAGGTACTGTGATTGATTTGAGGATGATGAAAATTTTAAACTATATAATACTAACTTATGAATAGTGACATATTAATTCATGGTTTTTAAATATGAAGTTAATTATTTTGATTTTTGCTCAAAGATCTCGTATATATATATATATATATACAACCGAATATCATTCACAACACGATAGCACGACACGAACACGCACGAAAATATCCGTGTCGTGTTCTTGTTTGTAAAATGTGGCACGATAAGCTTATCGTGCGTGTTCGTGTTCAGTAAGTTTAACACGACACGATCACTGATGCACGACACGATCACTGATGCGCACGATAGCACGCACGATAGCACGAATTGCCACCCCTAATCCTAATACCGGTATTAGCTAATACATGCTTAGCTAATACATGCATAGCTAATACAATGTTTGATTGAGCCATGTATTAGGATATCCTAATATAATGTTTGAATGAACTTTGTATTAGGATATCCTAATACAATGACTAAAAGACCTAAATACCCTTACTTGCATTTTCAATGAAGATATATTTTACATATGATTAATTTAACATAAATAAAATTTACCAAAAAAAAGTAACTTCAATTATTTAAAATAATATTTTTCATAAAAAAAATTCAAATTTATGTATAAATAGTAAAAACTATTTTTGCTAATGTATAAATATGTATATATATAAAGAAAATAGTACAAAACAATTGAAAAAAGTGATTAGCCCGACCCGGCCCGTTCTAGCCGGGCCTAGCCCGAACTAAACCAAAGCAACATAAAGCAACCCGACCCGAAAAGCCCGAATTGCTCAGCCCGGCCCGGCCCGAACTGACCAGTCCAGCCCGAATCACCCAGCCCGGCCCGAACTGACCAGCCCAGCCCGAATCACCCAGCCCTGCCCGAACTGACCATCCCAGCCCGAATCACCCAACCCGAATCACCCAGCCCGGCCCGAACTGACCAACCCAGCCCGACCCGAACTGACCAGCCCAGCCCGAATCACCCAGCCCGGCCCGAACTGACCAGCCCGGCCCGAACTGACCAGCCCGGCCCGAACATGACTCGGCCAGACCCGTGTCTGAAGTTTCGACGTAAACGGGGTCCGGCCCGAAGCTACGATGTAAACAGTGAGAGTTTGCCATATATTATAAGGGTAAATTGGTAATTAGTAGATTGGTATTAGCTAATGCTTTACTTTTAGATGGTATTAATTAATACCAAATTCCTTCTATAATTGAGTATTAGCTAATACCAAGTATTAGCTAATACCAATACCAAGTTGACACAAACACGGTATTAGCTAATACCGGTATTAGGATATCGCAATACCGGCAATCAAACGTGCCCTACAAGTTGTAGGATAATATCTTCAAAGTTAATTACATAAGTTTCTAAAATACAGGTAACCAACTGATAATATGGATGGAAAGATAATTTAGCAAACTGAATTGAATTTCCGATACAGTTTTATGTAAAATGTATGCATAAATATTCTTCCTAATTTTATCTTCTAATATCATGAATGTCTATGTCTGAACTGTAAAGTAACTTTTATGTTTTGAGATGCTTTCTGCAATTCAGCAAAGAGGAAGTGTCCCATTATACAAGGCACTATATCTGACCCAACATGCTCGATTTGGAACCGGGAAAACTGCAGCTTCCTGCTCTTGAATTTTACAGCAACTTGACTATGATGTGATTCAGTGCTACGCTCTATTCTTTGCCCCTAGCAGGGAGCTTTCATGGCAAATTTAGAGGGCTCTGTGTGAATACTAACTACTTTGGCGTTGGTGGAACAAGTGTTTGTGATGATAAGAGGATTCTACAGAATGTCGTTCATATTTTGTGGGGACTATTAGCTGGCGTCTTTGACATGTTGAGGTGGCAATCTCTCCGCTTGGTTTGTATGGATTTACGGTGTGGTTTAGGCAGGAGAGGAAATGTATTCTTGCTGCAGTACGGATTCCAAATGAAACAGACTTCTTGACATGTTTTTTTTAGTGGAAAGTGTGGTTTCAGTTATCGTTTATGTGTTAACTGGATTTTCATTTTGTCGAAACTACATGGACTAACTACACAGTATTTCAGCATCATAACTATATTTTATCAAAATATTATTTTTTACTTATATATATTTAATAAATCATCCCAACCCTAGTTCAGTTGTTGTAATAACTGTGTTTCCAATCTGTTGATACATGAACACAATTTTTCGGTTAGTTCTGCCCAGAAGGTGTCATCTTACAGCAGTAACGGCAGCCCCGAGAATGTACTCTGCTCCAAGACAATGGGTGATGACAACACTGAGCACAGACCCCTCGCTAGTCGACAGCTCCCAACTTGTAGCCAAAATTAAGTATCTCTGGCTTTTAGGGTACGACCCTACCGACGTAGTATTGCATCCTCCCTGGATTATTACATATAGAGAGAGGTATCAATCGATTCATTTTATCTATGTCAGCCCTCACCCAAGTTATGGGCTCAGTCACTAATGTCTCTGCACTTGTTAACCAAAACTACCTCAGGCTCAATTTTGACATTATTGCCCAATATCGAGTTACTCAGTCGTCAGTCAATGTGGACCTAGGAAATCAACGAGTATATAGCTAAGTCTCCTAGGTTTTTGAGGATGAATCCAGAGATATTTCAGCAATTAGTTGAAGTGGTTGATCGGGTAGGAGTTGCGCAACAGAGTAGCTAGGCAGTATATGGAAGCAATCATGTTGAAATCAACTTCTGCTGGTAATTGGGCTGCTGTCCGGGTTGGGTCATTTGGTTGCTTGGGCTGGTTATTGTATTTGGCCCAAATCTGTTGTTTGGGTGTATTAGTAACAAATATTGTTATATTGTCTTGCCTTTCCTTCATTATTAAGTTTGGGGTGTAATTGACTATTATTTTGGGGATTGATTGTATTTAAGGCGGAGGAGCACCAAGTGAAGGAATTGATCCGATGATTCCTTGAGTGTGTGTTCATCTTTTCTCTCTGAAATTAGGGTTTCGTGTTCTTGAGTGATTCTGTTACCAAAAATCACATGGTATCAGAGCATGAAACGGATTCACGTTTCTTGCTTCCCGATATGATCCTTCCCTTCCGTATGCGATTGATTTCTTGTTACTGATCTGATCTTGGCGATTAGGCTTCCGACCTTTCGTCTTCTGTCCCTTCAGCTTCTTCAAATCGCGATCTTATTTCTCTGCGATTAATTCGCTTGATTCGCGATGTCTGATGGTGATGATCTTCCTCCGCCTTTGGAGAATGTTACTGACGCGGTGGTGGTCACTGCAATCAACAAGAAGAAGATGATTTTCGACGATGAATATCCAGACGTTCATCCACATCATCCGCTATACCTTCATCCTGCAGATCATCCTGATATGCATTTGGTTTCTGTCACTCTCTCTAGCATCGATGATTATCCTAGATGGAGCCGTGCTATGTGTATTTCTCTTCATGGAAAGAATAAGCTAGGGTTTGTGACTGGAAACTGTCCCCGTGATAGATTCGACAAATCTTTACATGATCTGTGAGATAGGTGTAACTCTGTGGTGTTCGGATGGATTTTAAACTCTGTTTCTCGAGATCTTGGTGACAGCATCATGTATTGTGATAACGCTAATCTTGCCTGGAATGATTTGAAAGAGAGCTTCGATAAGAAGAATGGTTCTAAAACCTACCAACTCCATCGTGAGATTGTGCTGACTAAGCAAGGATTAGACGATATTACCACCTTCTACACCAAATTAAAACATCTGTGGGCTGAGTATGATGCCTCATGTAACCTACCTACCATTCAGGTATATGAGTTCAAGAAGTATCTTGAACACAAGGATAACCAGAGACTATTCCAATTCTTGATGAGTTTAAATGACAGTTATTCAGCTGTGCGTAGTCAACTCTTGTTATGGAACCCTCTGCCCTCTGTAACACAAGCTTATAGTATGCTGGTACAAGAGGAGAGTCACAGGGCTGCGTCTTCTGATATGTCAGCCAGTGGCAGCTCCATTATGGCAAACACCACTTTCAACACTGATAAGAACAAGAAGAATCCAAACCCTTTTGCTAACGTTGAGTGTGATTTTTGCCATAAGGGGTGTGACTTCTGCAAACGTAAAGGTCACTGTAAGGATAACTGCTTCAAATTAAGGGATCGTCAGAAGGCCAAGGCCACTGTTGCGAAAACCAGTGCTACCTCTTCAAAGATTGGCAACATCGATAATGAGATTCATGAAGACAATATTTCCCCCTCTGGAGGAAGCAGCAAGGATGGCTTGATATCTTTTACACATGCGGAGTTCGAAAGGCTTGTCCAGAATATGGCCAGGAGTGGCAGCACCTCTGAGATGGTTGCTACCACAACTGCCAATTCACACCCTAAGGCTGCTGCTGGTATTGCCATTACTTCCCATCTCTTTAATATCTCTGACTATTGGATAATTGACACTGGAGCCACTAACCATATGACCAGCAGATTAGATTGGATTACAAATATTAAAACCATAAGTGGCTCCAGAGTCCAACTACCCAATGGCAATTATTCTAGTGTAACTAGCATTGGGGACTTTTATATTGATAAATTGATAATGATAGGAAACTTCATAACGGTCTTCATTTGCCTGATTTCAAATATAACTTGATTTCTGTTTCTAAGTTGACAAAAGACCCGAATTGTTCTGTTCTTTTCTATCCAAAATTTGCCATTTTGCAGGACCTCTCAAGTGGGAGGGTCTTGGGGAATGGTTTTGAAGAATCAGGCCTTTATTTTCTTAAATCTTTTGTTTCAAATGAGCATGTTGCCTTTACCTCTTCTTTTAAGAATAAACAGATGCTATGGCATCAGAGGCTAGGCCATGCATCTGGTAAGTGCTTACAACATGAATCCTCTTTGGAACTTTTTCAGAATAAAGAATCTGATTTTCAGAACTGTTCCATCTGTCCCAAAGCTAGAATCACTAGACCTCCCTTTCCTATATCTGATAGCAGAGCTAATGCTGCATTTGATCTTTTACATTCAGATGTCTGGGGCCCTTACAATGAAACAACCTATGATAATAAAAAATATTTTTTGACGGTTGTTGATGATTTTTCTCGCACCCGTTGGGTTTTTCTAATGCAATTCAAGTCTGATGTGCCTATAATTTTAAAGGAGTTTGTTGCAATGATTCAAACCCAATTTGGAAAATGTGTTAAAATTTTAAGAACAGATAATGGGGGTGAGTTTTTTAATGAACAACTTACTTCTTTCTTTAAAACAAAAGGCATTATCCATCAGAGTAGTTGCAGTTATACACCCCAACAGAATGGGAGAGTAGAAAGGAAACACAGACATCTCCTTGAAGTGGCTCGAGCTTTGAAACTGCAATCCTTTCTCCCTAACAAGTTTTGGGGAGATTGCATTCTTACTTCTTGTTACCTTATCAATTTATTACCATCAAAACTTCTGAAAGGAAAATGCCCTTTGGAAGTTCTGAGAGGCAAACATGTTGATGTTAATCATTTAAAGGTTTTTGGGTGTTTAGCTTATGCGAAAAATCTAGTTGTGACAGACAAACTTGCTTCAAGGGCTATTCCCTCTATCTTTGTTGGCTATTCTGAAACAAAAAGGGGTTATAAACTCTATGATCTTATTCAAAAGAAATATTTTTTTTTAAGAGATGTTATTTTTAGGGAACATATTTTCCTCTTTGAAAACAGCAAGTTTGATCAGTTACCTATTTTTTGTCAAGATACTCCCAGAATGGCTGCCTACAATGATGATGCTCATGGTTACATTAAAGCACCTGAGCAGCCCCTTCTTCTGAAAATGATGATTTTCATATTTCTGATTCAGACATTGATGTCCATGAGGATTTCCCTCCAAATGATGAGCTACCTATGGAACAGATAGACTCTGATGGAGCCCCCACTACTGATGATTTTGTTTTGCACAATGATACAGTTGATGAACAGGAAACAACCTATAAGACCAGGTCAGTGTTGGATCACGGTGGAACTCCGGTACGGTCTTTGATGGCGATCCTAGCTCCTTCGCTCCACGTGGTCCTGCAAAGAGGGGATAGACCGGGCGGTGACCCAGAATCCCTCTCCGATGCTTAAATGAGTTTCTCGTAAACAGTGGCAAGCAGTAATCTCAAAGTGTATTGAACTCAACGTAAGTCTTTCTGAGGTGATCTCCTGCCCTTTTATAGGCAAAGAGATGCCTCAGGTACCTGGCGAACCGTTAGGGGTGGTTAGCCCGTATCCCGCATATCTCGGACGTGATCTCGCGTATCTCAGCCATGCCCCGCGTATCTCGGCCACGCTCCGTGTATCTTAACCACGTTCCGCGTATCTCGGCCACGCCCCGCATATCTTGGCCTTATCCTCTGATAACGAGTCCCGACTCCCGTCGGGGACTCCAGAGTTATCTCGTTGTGTCACCGCTCGGGGCCCCTCGTCATCGTGACAGGGCCAATCATTCTCAGGGATTCATCATCGGGGCCTACTAAAAGGCTTCTCATCGGGAGCTTCTAGCTCAACCGTCGGGACCGACTCTGTCGGGACCTTGCTTCGTCGGGACTCCCTTCGTCGGGACCCTTCTCCTAAGTCATCTTGACCTTCATTTTGGGCCAGGTGGGCCTGTTTGCCGTTTCCTCGCCGTTAAAGGGCCTGACGGCTGTAGTCGGACCCATCATTTGCCCCCAAGACATGAGGGACTTTTAGTTCGTCGTGTCTTCCAACTCCCGATCTTCCAATACTAGAGTCGGGGATCTTTTCCTTGGTTCAGTTACTCAGTTATCAGTCTTCTCCTCCACGTTTCATCAGGGTTTTGTAGATAACTGTTATATCCCAAGGGTCTCCTCGGTTTCCTAGTGCATTAAATGCAGTAGATAATGGAGTGACGTTTTTGGCCCACGTGCCTGATTTTTCGCGCCTGTCCTTTTCTGAAAAGTGCTTTTCAGGCCGTTTCATCATTACACCCGTTGTCCTTCTGCACGTTTCATCTCAACGGTCCAGATTAAGACTCTTCGACTTCGACGACTCGGATCGAAGTGTCCTTTCAACCGTCTTCTTCGACTATAAAACCCTAGCCATGGTCACAATTTAACTTTTACCGTCTTCGAATTCTCAAAAGCTCTCTGCGATTCCTCTGCGATTCCTCTGCGATTCCAAGCTCTGTGATTTCGAAGGTCTTTGGAGTTTCCCCAATCATCTTTCCGGCGACGTTTCGTTCATCTCCTTCAACCTCTACTTCATCATGTCTGGTAAGGAATTCCCCTTCGTTGCTTGTTCGTCTTTTCCTTTCTAATTTTCCAAGAGTCCCACTATATTTTCTTGCCCTGGCTTTTCAGACAGCGGTTCCAGTTCTGAGGGGAGAAAACCCTTTAATTTTGATTATGCTCCGAATGAGATCTCAAATACTGCTTATGATGCAGCTCTCCGAGAGGGTTGTATCACCATCACCTGGGAACCTCGTTTCCCGTATCCTCGGCATCGACCCTCGAGTAACCCTGAGGTTACTCGTCCCCAGAAAGGGGAGGTATTTGTCTCTACGGGACAAATATCAGCGGGGATCAGGTTCCCCTTTTGCGGTAATCTGGTTGAGCTATGCCATCATTACAGAACGCACCCCACTACCTTTTCTCCCCATGCCATCCGCCTCTGGAACGCCTTTCAAGTCCTCTGTCTCCGACAGAAGTGGGTCTACAGCCTCCAGCTCTTCAGAACCTTTTATGGGATGAAGTGCAATGAGGCGGGGGTTTGCGCCTTCTACCCTCGGATGCCCAAGTGGAGTAAGCAGCAGCTTGCCCGGTACGGTTGGACCAGTGACACCTGGAAGGTGGTCAAGGGTCGAGGACTCTTGATTGATACAGGGTCCGATAATATTAGCTGGAAGAAGAGCTACTTCTTTATCCGTCACTCCTCAATTCCCTGGCCTCGGTGGGAGGTGGCAGCAGACCCTCCGCCTACTTTCCACACTTATGCTGACGAGGATTTTGAGACTCTCCAACTTATCCAGCTTTATCGGTGGGAGGAGTCTTACACTCCTCTCAATGCCAACTCACTCGTGGAGCGGGACCTGGTGCACGCCGGGATCCGACTCCTCGATATTGTTTCTGGGGGGCAGCTCTTCGACGGCCCTTCTAATATGGTCTCTTGGGTAAACTTCTAACTTTTCTTTGTTTACTATTTGCAGCCAAGAAGGTATCTGTGCTGACCGATCTGTTCCTTAAGCAGGGGGAGACTGATGCTGTCCGCCCCTCGCGGAAGAGGAAGTCCGCCAAGAAGACTGCTGCTAGGTCGGGGTCTCCTTCAGCGGAACAACCCAAGCGGAAGCGGGTGGATCTGGACCAACTCTTCGATGTCCAGAATGCTGAAGAAGGTAAACAACTCCGACTTGCTATTAAATCATACAAGAGGATGGTCCCGACTGATTTGATTTCCTCGACCAAGGAAGCCCGCATCGCTGACGTCAAAAGAATCCTTCGAGGCGAAACTCCCCGAGTCCTGAAGGCAGGCTACTATCATTACCGTGGGAAGGATCAATACGTCTCCCGGCGTATCATTTGGTGTAAGAATCCCGATGAACTTCCTGACTACCTTTCTGAAGCTTCTCATCCTCCAGGTGCAGGTCGCTCGGGAGCTCCATCGGGTGCTGCAGCCTCCGCAGACGCACCGTCTTCAGCGGGGGTGCCTTCCTCAGCTTGAGAGAAGGCACCGACTGGCGAACAATTTCGTCAGGTGGAGACCTTAGACTCCTCTGAGGAGACTGACGAGGGTGGCCCCCCTCGTCAGCGTCGGAAGGCGGGGCAATCCCCCTTGAAACCAACCCCTCAGGGGCCGCCTCCTTCATCCTCTCCGCAGCAGCGGCAGCCATCGCCTATTCATGAGTTCACCCCTTCCCCTGTTCGGGCCGAGACGGAGGCGTGCCCTTCCATTCCTCGTCCTGTTTCTCCTCTTGCTCTTGATGGGAACTTCTACAAGCCCTTCGATTCTTCACAGGAGAATGCCCCCTGGACTCCTATCCAGACGCTTCAAGGAGTCCCGCTCACACAAGGGGAGCAGGATCAGGAGCTGGCCCTGCATCTGCTGGCAGGTTCGATCCTGCCTTCTATGCGGCATCCGATTTGCCTCAATCGGACGCATATGCAGCGGGATGTCCGGAATATGGCCATGCGCCGTATACAGGTAAGACTTCGCTTCTTCATCTTTTGATGATAAATCGGGTCGTTTGTCCTTTAACATTTTCCTTCTTGTTTGTAGGAGCTCGGGGACTTCAACCGCCTCATCGGGTATGTTATTGCCTACGATGAGTCCCGGGAGCGGGACCGAGGGGTCCGCGAGCAGCTTCAGGAGGATCTCAAGGCCTCCCAGTCTTCGCGGGGGAAGCTTGTCAAAGAGCAGGCTGTCCTCAATCAGAAGATTCGGGACCTCCAGCAGCAGATCGCGGACTTCGAGGGGCTCTTGAGGCAAGAGCGGCAGGAGCGGGGGGCAGTTGTGGACAGGCTGACCCAGGAGAAGAAGGCGGCCGAGGACAAATTGGTCCTTGAGAAGAAGGCTTTGGAGGAGCTAATCGCGGGATTTCCTGCGCAGCTGGCCGAAGCGGAGGTAAAGGGCCGGGAGGACTATCAGAGGTCTGAGGGCTTCCAAGCTGATGCCATGAAGTTCTTTGGCGCGGAGGTGGAGAACACTCTCTTCAATGCGGTTGAGGAGCTCCACCTGGAGTAAGGGGATGCTATCAACTTCGACAAGTCTCCTTCCCTCGCTCCCTTTGCGAAGAAGTATTTTGCTCTTTCCGAGGAGAGTGATGGGGGGAGTACCCCCGTAATTTTCGAAGACGCCTCTGAACTTCCAAGTGCGGAAGCCCCGATAGCCAATCCTCCCGAAGCCAATCCTGTGGATCCCTCTGCTACCGACTCCGCGGACCCAGCTGCTGTCAATGCTGCCGACAAGGACCAAGCTTGAATGTTTTTATCTTTTAGAGTCCTTGTATCTCCTTCTCTTGTGTCGTCGTCGGGCCCTTGAGCCCTTATCAATATCAGACTTCTTTAGTTCCGATCTTTTGTTGCACTTCTCCGATTGACTTTACTTATACGCGCTTAAGTCGAAACCTCGATACTTTAAGACATTCTCGTACGTCTTTCCCGACGATTTAATAACTTGCACCACTTAAGGCGACTTAGTTCCGCGCATCACTTAAGACGACTTAATCATTACTTAGGATAAACCTAAAGATCGTGCACCACTCAAGGCGACTTAGTCCCGCGCATCACTTAAGACGACTTAATCATTACTTAGGATAAACCTAAAGATCGTGCACCACTCAAGGCAGCTTTTCTCGTGCACCACTGAAGGCGACTTTTGGATACTTAGAATAAATCTAAGTGTTGTGCACCACTTAAGGCGGCTTTTCTCGTGCACCACTGAAGGCGACTTTTGGATACTTAGAATAAATCTAAGTGTTGTGCACCACTTAAGGCGGCTTTTCTCGTGCACCACTGAAGGCGATTTTCCTCGTGCACCACTGAAGGCGACTTTCCTCGTGCACCACTGAAGGCGACTTTTCTCGTGCACCACTGAAGGTGACTTTTACACTTAGCATAAATCTAAGAACAACTCTTATTTGGAAGCAACATCTTTATTTATTGATGGCACAAAATTGGCTTACATCGAATTAAACGATACACAGCATACACCACTTAAGGCGATTTTACATCGGGCACCACTTAAGGCGACTTTATCGGGCACCACTTAAGGCGACTTTCTTCAAGCATGGTGTTTCTTCAAGTGTTCGCCACTAAAAGAATGCTTTAAAGTTCTGCCATCGAGGTTTTCCAACTTGTATGCATTCGGAGCTGGCATCCCCACGACCTTATAAGGTCCTTCCCATTTTGGTGACATCTTGTTGATTCGATCCAAAAGGGTGAACTCGTTGCGACGCCAAACCAGCTCCCCAACAAAGAACTGTCGGGACTTCACTCGCCGATTGTAGTACCTGGCCGTCGCTAAACGCATTCGAGTTTGGACTTCATCGGCTTCCCGCCTCTTTTCTTCGAGTAGGTCCAAGTCCAGACGTCTCACTTCATCGTTCGTCAGGGGCTCGTAATATCTCATCCGATGGGACGCCACAGCTACCTCCACAGGGGCGACAGCTTCCGTGCCATAAACGAGGCCAAACGGAGTCTCCCCTGTTGATCGTTTGGGTGTCGTTCTAACAGCCCAAAGCACGTTTTCCAGTTCGTTCAGCCATTTTCCCTTCAAGGCATAGACCCTCTTCTTCAGGCCATCCATCACGATTTTGTTGGCTGACTCTACCTGGCCATTAGTCTGAGCATGGCGTACGGAGGCGGTCCGATGCTCAATGTTCAATTCTTCCAGATACTCCCTCACCTGAGAGCCGTTAAACGGTGGGCCATTGTCGCTGATCACCACCTTAGGAATCCCGTATCTGGACACGATGTGGGTTTGGAGGAACTTGACGATATGGTTCCCCGTTGTTCTGGCCAATGCCTTCTCCTCTATCCATTTCGAAAAATAATCGATAGCTACAAGTAAATACTTACATTGACCTTGTGCTTGTGGAAGAGGTCCTACCAAGTCGATGCCCCACTGCGCGAAGGGCCAAGCGCTCTTGATGGATGTCAGATTAGCGGCCGGAGCCACGATACTCGGGGCGTACCTCTGGCACGCGTCGCAGGATCGGACCAACGCCGTTGCTTCCTTGTTCATCGTGGGCCAATAGTAGCCTAAATTCAACACCTTCCTCATAATGGATCGGGCCCCTTCGTGACAAGCCGCGACCCCTTCATGCATTTCCTTCAGGATTCGATTGGTGTCGGGTTCTGTCACGCACTTTAAGTACGGAGTGGAGAACCAGCCCTTCTTGTATAGCTGATTGTCCAGTATCACATAATTAGACGCGATCCGACATATCCTGTTTGCTGCTACCTTATCCTCGGGGACTGCCCCCGTAGTCAGATACGCGACTATCGGGGTCATCCAAGTGGGCTCTTCCTCCGATTTTGCCTCAATGGTGCACACCTGCGTCGGGTCGATGGTCGATAAGATCACATTCTCCAAGAAGTGAACCTTCCGATTTTCTTCCAAGGGTGCCCCCAGGGCAAATTCACTCAAGGCATCTGCCTCTACGTTTTCCTCCCTCGGAATTGCCTCGATATCGAAGCTTTTGAAGCTCTCTTTCAAGGCTTGTACCTCTCGCAGATACTTCTTCATTATTGGACTCCTTGCTTCGTATCGCCCTTGAACCTGGTTCACGATTAAAGCTGCGTCGCACTTCACTCTCAAGTGATCGATTCCAGTGCCTTTAGCGATTTTTAGGCCCGTGATAAGAGCTTCGTATTCCGCTTCGTTGTTTGTGGCCTTGAATGTTAAAGCCAAGGCGTATCGGAGCGGTTCACCTTCACCCAGTGGTATCAACAAGAAGCCCGCTCCTGATCCGTCTGAACTCGCGGAGCCATCTGTGTACATCTCCCAGGTATTTTCCTTGTTTGGCTGTTCTGATTGCTCTGCCCTCTCTGGTTGTTCTTCTATCGGGACCTCCATGGTTGCCCCCTCTACAGGGCCCGCTTCTTCCAGATCGGGGGCTGTAGACTCTGCTATGAAATCTGCTAATGCCTGGCTCTTAATGGCTGTTCTCGGAGCGAAGTGTATGCGAAACTCGCTAAGCTCTATTGCCCATTTCACTAATCTCCCCGACGCATCCGGTCGGTTCAAAAAATGCTTCAAAGGCTGGTTCGTCAGCACAGTGATCTCGTGTGCGTGGAAATACGGCCTTAGCTTCCGAGCAGTAATAATCAACGCAAAGAGGTACTTCTCAACGGCTGGATAGTTCAATTCAGATTTGGCAAATGCCTTGCTTACATAATAGACGGGGACTTGATTACCTTCGACAATCTTTACTAACACAGAGCTAATGGCAAATTCAGAAACAACCAAATAAAGGTAGAGCGGCTCGCCTGGAACCGGTTTCGCCAGCGGCGGGAGTGTGCGAAGGTGCTGCTTGAGTGCTTGGAACGCCTCTTCACATTTGGCGGTCCATTCGAATTTTTTGTTGGCCCTCAAGACTTCAAAAAACGGCATTGATCGGTCGCTGGCTTTGGACAAGAAGCGATTCATTGCAGCTAGTCGGCCATTCAGCACTTGCACCTCTCGATGGTTTATCGGGGACTGCATCTCCTCGATTGCCCTCAGCTTCTCAGGATTCACTTCAATTCCTCTTTGGCTCACCATGAAGCCCAAAAACTTCCCTGAGTGGACTCCGAAGGCGCATTTCGTCGGGTTTAAGCGAACTTGATGGAGCCTCATCCGCTCAAATGCCCTGGTAAGGTTGTGCACGTGATCCTCGGCTTGTCGGGACTTCACCAGCATATCATCCACGTACGCTTCCATGGTTTCTCCCAGCATATCTCCAAACAGTTTGTTCACCATCCGTTGGTAGGTTGCCCCGGCATTGATCAACCCGAAAGGCATGACATCGTAGTGATAGATGTCACTGTCTGCGTAGAACGCTGTGTGGGGGGCGTCTTCCTTGGCCATCTTGATTTGATTGTAGCCTGAATACGCGTCCATGAAACTCAACAGTTCGTGTCCCGACGTGGCATCCACCAACTGATCGATTCTCGGGAGTGGATAGCAGTCCTTTGGGCAAGCCTTGTTCGCGGAAGTCCACACACATTCGCCATTTCCCGTTAGTCTTCTTCACCAGCACTGGGTTGGCAACCCAAGTCTGGAATCGGAGCTCCTTAATGAACCCAGCATCGAGCAACCTGCCCACCTCCTGCTGGATCGCGATCTTCTTGTCCGTGCCCATCGGACGCCTTTTCTGTGTGATAGGCTTGATCGCGGGGTCTATCTTCAGCTCGTGTACGATCACATCGGGGCTGATTCCTGGCATATCGCTCGGGGACCAGGCAAACAGCTCCTTGAACTCCTTCAACAACTCCACCAATTTTTGGGCTGTCTCTTCAGTCAGAGCAGACCCGATTTTCACCTTCCTCTGGGGTCCGTCGATCTCGACTTCTTTCAGATCTTCTACGGGGGCGGGACGCCCAAACTCTTCTCTGGGATCTGTGTCTGTCTGGAGGACAGTCATGGCCTCTCGCCTCCTCCTCCGGGTGGCATTAACATAGCATTTTCGGGAAGCCACCTGGTCGCCCTTGACCTCTCCGACTCCGTGGTCGGTTGGGAACTTCATCTTCTGGTGCACAGTCGAGGCAACCGCCATCAGGGGATTAATGGTGGTTCTCCCGATAATCGCGTTGTAGGTCCCCGCGGAATCAACCACGACAAACTCCACGTTCCTCCTTTCTGATTTCCACCCACTACCAAACTCCACTGGTAAGGTGATTACTCCTAGCGGATAGGAGGTTGAGCCAGAGAACCCGACCATCGGGAAGTTTGCCTCCTTCAGATCTTTCTTCGTCTTCCCCATAGCTTCCAGCGCGTCCATGAATAGAATGTCGGAGGAGCTTCCTCCATCGATTAGAATTCTCTTCATTTCGAACCCGTCTACATCCAAGGTTACCACCAAGGCATCGTCGTGCGGAGTCTCCACGCCTATGAGGTCTTCCGACGAGAAGGAGATTACCATCTCTTCTTTCAAGGTCCAAGATCGGGACCTCTTACCCAGTACCACCGCCGTAGGGATTCTAGAGGCATAGACCTCTCGGGCGGATGAGGTATCACCTCCAGCAGCAAATTCTCCATGAATCACGTTGATAACTCGTCTCTCCTTGCGAGCACCGGATGACTCTGGATCAGTTCTCTTCTTTTTCGGGGACCGATCGCGGGATCGGGAACGGGACCGCGATCGGGACCGAGAGCGGGATCGACATCGCTTGTCCCCGACAAATTCCTTGAGCTTCCCCTTCTGGATTAGCTTTTCAATCTCCTTCTTCAGTTCCCGACAGTGATTGGTGTCGTGACCATTTGCGCGGTGAAATCGACAGTAGCGATCCGTGCGGGATCCCAAGAATTCTCCATCTTTCTTCGGGGGGTACCTGGAGATACCTTGTCGTTCCATGACTGTCAGCACCTCCGCCATGGAGCAGTTGAGAGGAATGTCAAAATCCTCCCTCTTATCCTTCCTTGAAGAACGCCTATCGTCCCTCCGATCCGGACGGCCTCGATTCTTGCCACTGTCGGGTTTACCCTTTGACTTACGATCGTCGAAATGTTTAACCGACTGCTTCCCTTTGTTCGACTTTGGGGGCTCCAGTTCTCCCGCGGCTATCTTCAACTCCTGGACATCGATCTGCCGTTTCACCCTCTTCTGTAATGCCTCCATATTCCACACAGCTTTCTCAGCCACGCTGTGCATCAAGTCGGAGCCATAGGGGGCTGTCAGGTTCCGAATGAAGGTACGAATGGTTTCGCCCTCTGAGATTTCCTCGTCTATCTCTGCTACGCTGGCTGTGTACCGCTGGTAATAATGAGCCAGCGATTCGTCGGGCCTCTGCACCACCTGGGTCAGGGACCTCACGCTCTTCAATAAACGCCTCCGACCCTGGTACTGCTGAATGAATCGGTCGTGCATGTCTGCCCAGCAAGTGATGCAGCCTGGGGGCAGACTAAAGAACCAGGTCAGGGCTCTTTCTCCCAGTGTGTTCGGGAACAACGTACACACTATGTCTTCACTTGGGGCTCTTCCCAGACACGCCATGAGGTGCTTCTGGACATGGCGAACTGGATCTCCTTCGCCATCATACTCCTTTATCGTGGGAATGCCTAGCCCAGGCGGGGCTAGGGTGTCAATGAGTCGGGGAAAGAAGGGATGAGTGGATCGATCCCTTAGCTCCGACACCAGCGGCTTTTGTTCTCCCATACAAATGTTCACGATCTTTACCACCTGGTTGGGAGTGATGGGACCATTCAGGGGAATGGTCATGTGCTGTACTGGTCCTGGCCCATCAACCACGAACCTCTCCGGCTGACCGGTTGCCCTACCTCTGTCCTGGCCTCGGGGCGGGGCTTCCTGTGCGTTCCGACCCTCTGTTGGCGGGGCCACTTCCTCCAACGGGGGCATCTCCTCCTGCCTCCTCGCAGCCTCTCTCCGATCCAAGAGAGCCTCTACGGCCGCCAGAAACATGGGCATGGCTTCCGCCACGGCCCTCGTCAAGTCTGTAGCTGGGGGAGCCTCCTGCCCCCTATTGTCCTGGTGCTGAGGAGCAACATCTTCGGGATCTCCGTTGTGCCCCCCTGTCTGGGAGAGCTCGGCCGGAGGATGGTTCTGGTTTTCTTCCTGTTCCGGTACTGAATCCAAGTTTGTTGCAGCGGGGTGACGGGAACCACCGGATTGTCCCTGTCTTCTGTTCTTGCCAGCCGCCATCGATCGAGTAGAAGGCATATCAGCTTTTTGTTTGATTCCCACAGACGGCGCCAATGTTGGATCACGGTGGAACTCCGGTACGGTCTTTGATGGCGATCCTAGCTCCTTCGCTCCACGTGGTCCTGCAAAGAGGGGATAGACCGGGCGGTGACCCAGAATCCCTCTCCGATGCTTAAATGAGTTTCTCGTAAACAGTGGCAAGCAGTAATCTCAAAGTGTATTGAACTCAACGTAAGTCTTTCTGAGGTGATCTCCTGCCCTTTTATAGGCAAAGAGATGCCTCAGGTACCTGGCGAACCGTTAGGGGTGGTTAGCCCGTATCCCGCATATCTCGGACGTGATCTCGCGTATCTCAGCCATGCCCCGCGTATCTCGGCCACGCTCCGTGTATCTTAACCACGTTCCGCGTATCTCGGCCACGCCCCGCATATCTTGGCCTTATCCTCTGATAACGAGTCCCGACTCCCGTCGGGGACTCCAGAGTTATCTCGTTGTGTCACCGCTCGGGGCCCCTCGTCATCGTGACAGGGCCAATCATTCTCAGGGATTCATCATCGGGGCCTACTAAAAGGCTTCTCATCGGGAGCTTCTAGCTCAACCGTCGGGACCGACTCTGTCGGGACCTTGCCTCGTCGGGACTCCCTTCGTCGGGACCCTTCTCCTAAGTCATCTTGACCTTCATTTTGGGCCAGGTGGGCCTGTTTGCCGTTTCCTCGCCGTTAAAGGGCCTGACGGCTGTAGTCGGACCCATCAGTCAGGAAGGAATACAAAACTTCCATCAAGATTTGATGATTATATAATGGGACAGACAAATGCCCTATATCCTTTGTCCAACTATATGTCTTATAATCATATTTCTGACTCTTATAAATGCCTAGCTTCTGCAATTTTTAATATTACAGAACCAGAATCCTTTGATGATGCTATTCAAAATCCATCATGTATTAAGGCTATGCAGGAAGAAGTGGATGCCCTTGAGGCAAATGGAACTTGGAAGTTGGTCTCTCTCCCTCCTGGTAAGTCTGCCATAGGATGCAAATGGGTTTACAAGGTTAAACTAAAGGCTGATGGCAGTTTGGAACGTTTTAAAGCAAGATTAGTAGCTAAAGGTTTTAAACAAAAGTATGGTGTGGATTTTCATGAAACTTTTTCACCAGTTGCCAAAATGACCACTGTACGTACTATTTTAGCCTTAGCTTCAATTCAAAACTGGCCCTTATTTCAAATGGATGTTTACAACGCTTTTTTGCAAGGAGATTTAAATGAAGAAGTTTACATGCAAATTCCTCTAGGATTTGGCAATTCAAGGGGGATTTAGTTTGTAAATTGCTCAAATCCTTGTATGGATTAAAACAAGCCTCTAGACAGTGGAATCTTAAGCTAACTGAAACACTCTTAAGTTCAGGTTATATACAATCAAAGTTGGACTATTCTCTCTTTACCAAAAAAAGAGGGTCATCTATAGTGGTCTTGTTAATCTATGTAGATGACCTTCTCATCACAGGGAACTGTTCGGATCTTATTACAGAACTTAAGGGAGTTTTAGAAGGCAGTTTTAAAATGAAAGATCTGGGAGATCTCAAATATTTTTTGGGAATTGAGGTTCTCAGATCTGATAGAGGCATTGTTTTAACACAGAGAAAGTATGCTTTAGAACTTATTGATGAAGTTGGCCTTAGTGGATGCAGACCTGCAAAAACTCCCATGGAGGTTAACCTAAAATTAACTTCCAAGGAGTATGACCAACATTTAGGTATCTATGGTGATGACAAGGCTTTGACTGATGTTAGTTCGTATAGAAGAA
Source organism: Clarkia xantiana subsp. parviflora (assembly GCA_036873135.1). NCBI lineage: Eukaryota > Viridiplantae > Streptophyta > Magnoliopsida > Myrtales > Onagraceae > Clarkia > Clarkia xantiana. Next base: position 6,470,416 of record JAPTYO010000012.1, on the reverse strand, counting down.
TCATTGGTAAGCTTCTTTACTCGACAATGACGAGGCCAGATGTGTCTTTCACAGTCCAGCATCTGAGTCAGTTTATGAAAACTCCAAAAAAGTCTCATTTTGAGCAGCTTTGAGAGTTATTAGATATTTGAAAAATGAACCCGGGAAAGGAATATTGTTGTCTTCTAGTTCTGATCCTTTTCTGGTAAGTTTTTCTGACAGTGATTGGGCAACTTGTCCAGTCACAAGAAGATCTGTGACAGGATATTGTGTTAAGATAGGTGAGTCATTGGTGTCATGGAAAGTAAAAAAAGCAGGACATGGTTTCCACTTCATCAGCTGAGGCTGAATATCAGAGCATGGGACAAGTTGCACGAGAGGTAATATGGTTGAGAAATTTGTTAGGTGAGCTTGGTTTTGTGCAAAGGAATCCTGTGATGCTTTACTGTGATAATAGTTCTGCTATTCAAATTGCATTAAATCCTGTTTTTCATGAAAGGACAAAACATATTGAAGTGGATTGTCATTTCATTAGAAATATATATGTTAAAGGTGTTTTACAGTTTGGACAAGTTAAGTCTAGTGAACAGGTAGCAGATTTGTTCACCAAGGCGTTGAGCAGGCAGCAACATGAGTATTTGTGCAGTAGGCTTGGAATGAAGAATGTATTTGCAAGATAGGGGGAGCTGTTTTAAAGGACATGCAGCTGAACTTGAGGGGGAGTGTTGAAATCAAGTTCTGCTGGTAATTGGGCTGCTCTCCGGGTTGGGTCATTTGGTTGCTTGGGCTGGTTATTGTATTTGGCCCAAATCTTTTGTTTGGGTGTATTAGTAACAAATATTGTTATATTGTCTTGCCTTTCCTTCATTATTAAGTTTGGGGTGTAATTGACTTTTATTTTGGGGATTGATTGTATTTAAGGCGGAGGATCACCAAGTGAAGGAATTGATCCGATGATTCCTTGAGTGTGTGTTCATCTTTTCTCTCTGAAATTAGGGTTTCGTGTTCTTGAGTGATTCTGTTACCAAAAATCACAAATCAAAATTATGGGTTCGATGTCCCCTCAGAGTTGGGATCGTAAACGGGATGTTTTTAGGAGTTTGGGGTTTTATGAAGATGAAATCGCATCAATCTTCGGAAGATGTTTTAAGTTTATCAGGAGCGAAGATTTCAAATATGTGCAATTTTATGTGTGAGCTTGAAGACAACTGTATGTCTGTCTGTCCTCACTGACGCCCTCCTAAAGTACAACCCGGGGTTTTTTAATATACTCCAAGTGCCCTTGGTGGATAGACTTAATGTGGTTGCAGATATGTACTCTTTCTTATATGAGTGGGAGGGATTGAAAAGGAGGCTGCAGGTGTGTCTCTCCTCGTCAGCTGCCCACACATCTTCCTTCTTAGTCTAGAGAAAACAGTTAGGCCTCATGTGGAGATATATCTATACATGGAGTGCAGTCGTTAGCTAGCTGGAGATCATGAATTAATGATGATAATAAGTTTATGGAATTGACTAGATTGTTGACAATGTCAGATAACGAGTTTCTGGAGTATTTGACCAGCCTCATATACATCTGGTTTTTTTTGTGAAACCGAGGGACATAAGGTCATCAACCATACAAGTTTCTGGTATGTATTTCGTTGAATGACAACTAGTTTGTGTTTCCATGCAGTAGTCTAGAACATCGTACAACTAAAACCATAGCTAGAGTTGGTTTTTTGTAGAGCGGTATTGTCATTTGTTTTTTTTGTAGAGGGTTATTGTCATTTGTTGGATGAATGAATAAATAAATTGATATAAGTGTTATTGCCATGGTTGATTAACTTTGAACTAAGAGATGCAGTTTATGGGGATAGTTATCTCAATGCACCTTTATGTTTATTAAGCCAACACACCAAACTTCTTTTTTTTATACTGTCCAATGCACCAATAGTAGGTATGAAAATGTTGTATAAACCGTATCAGTCGTACTTCTGTCAATCTCCACTCGCCATAACCTTGAGGATTGCTGTTACGTCATGGATAGCGTCTGTAGATGAGACCTGAGTCGGGCTGTCGCCATCTTCTTCCACTTGAAGACGTGGTAACAACAGAACCGTGCGTGCATTTGTCATTATTGGACTTTGACAGAGCAGTAGCAACTGTGACTGTGAGTGATCATTGGGGAGCTCACATCTTTCAAGGCCAGTAGCCTCTCAAACCCATCTGAAGCTTCAACCATTCGCTGTGTGTGTAGAGGGTGGCTCTCATCACTTGGGGTTCTTCCATCCCAAACCTTCTACCAATTGCAACCTATTGGCCACCAGTAACAACAATCATTTTCAACATCTTCTTCTAATTCATTTTCAAGTCTATCTACTTCTTCTTCATCCGCAATAGTTTCAGATTTTGCTTCCTTTCATCATCTGCTCTAACCAAATACTGCAGATTAGATACTCTCAATGAAAAACAAAACCATGAAGAAAGGCTAAAGAAAACTATGAGGTTACTGAAGTTGAAATGTTTGCTAAAATAGAATAATTTACTCAGAAAATGAAAACTACATCAAGTTTGGATCTACTATAAACAATTGAATCAGTTCGAAACCAAAGTTGGAGAATGCTAGAATTGCATTGACAGAAGGAGAAGCAAACACATCTCCACATGTTGCAGCTGTAAGCATCCCCTCCCCAACAAATCCAGCATGGGCAGGTTCAGGCCCACTCCCACCACCTACAATTGAAAATACAAATTTGAGATATAAACCAAGTTAGAAGATCTTGATAGCGAGATATAAAACCAATTTAATACAACCTTCATCTGTACTGACATGAATAGTGAGATATCAACACAAATTTGAGATATAAACCAAGTTAGATCTTAATAAATAAATTAAAGAAAGCAATTCTTTTACCTCAGGAAACCCATCTAAGTACTGCAGTCCTGGGTAAGTCTCCACTATACCCTCAATAAATTCAGTCACCACATCTGTAACAGATAGTAAATTTAAAAATCAATTCAATGGCATTTATACTCACTCTCTCATTTGGATACTTACCTGGGTAAGTCTCCACTAGACCCTCAATCAAATCAGCTAATAATCCCTTGAATGGAGGATTTAGGATATCAGACACAGCACGGAACTTGAACAAATTACGGACCTTGAAGCAATTTATTGACCTCGGCGAGGTTGGAGTCGCGAGATGACTCAAGAGCCTGGGATTGTTGAAGACAGAAGGTGAAGTTGTTAAAATCCTTCTTATCGCACAGAACTCTGACGAGATCTTCACCGAAGGAGACGGCCTTCTCCAGATCGATCTTCCGAGAGAAATCCGCCGTCTTCGGAAATGCTTTGAAGCCCAATCAGTGGGTAGCTCAGAAGACGAACATAATGGGCAGCGAACCAAACAACTGAGAAAGGATCAAAGGGGTATTTTCGACTTTTAACTCGGCACGTGACAGGTACTACAGGAATGGAGGGGCAATTTTGTGATTACATTTTTAAGTGGGGCATGTTTTTAGCATGTGACCAAATTTCGTTACATTTAACAGCACAAATTGACGGAGACCTCTTAAATCACCAAAATTGAAACCTCAGACACTCCAAACTTCAGACATCAACGATTAACATAGGTCATTTTTCAGACATTTTGATAAGTTATTGACCATATCAAATAAGCCCACGTTCTCTTAAATAATGTTCTTATGTTGATCTCTGGTTTCTTTATGTCCATCTTTTTGTTATGGTAGGTGCAATAGCAAAGTTAAACCAACTGAAAATGAAGAACGAATATCTTTTTTTTTTTTTTTAACAAAGTACATTTATTTTGAAATTTCTTTTTATAATATTAATGTGGTCAATCTTGATGCCTTTTGGTGTGTAGTTACTATTTATCTATTTGTCATTATTATATCCTCTTCATTCATCTATATTAGCATTATTAGTAATTGTTAATATAACTGCAGATGATAAATCATGCCTCCTGTATGATCATGAGTGATGGATATACGCCCAATTTGAACCCGTTGACTTCCGAACCGTTGTATTTTTATCGTCCCATTTACGATTGCAAATTGAAACTTCAGCCCGGACACTTCGCGAGAACATCAACGGCTCGGACGGGGCCGAAGCGCCCGTCCGACAAGAGGCGAACTCACCTAGGTGAGGTTGGGTGGCCACACCCGACCTCCCCTAGGGGAGATCGGGTCAGCCGACCCGATCTCCCCTAGGGGAGATCGGGTTGGCCAACCCGATCTCTCCTAGGAGAGATCGGGTCAGCCAACCCGATCTCTCCTAGGAGAGATCGGGTCGGCCAACCCGATCCCTCCTAGGAGGGATGGGGTTGGCCAACCCCACCCTCTCTAGGAGGGGTTGGGTGCCCTCACCCAACCCCTACCCTTGGGGGTCGGATTCCTCCCCCCCAAGGGTCCCGACACCATCCTCAGACGCCCATGCTCGGTCCACTCCGCCTACCTCCTCCGAATCCTAAGGTCTTAATTATAGGCTTAAAGGTTAATTAATTGTGTTTAGAGGTTAACGATGTCATTAAGCCACCCCCAGAGGGAAGGCAAGAATTTGTGCCTCCTAGGCAACAGCATAGCAACAGGGCTTACACACCGCTTGGGGAGGAAAGACAAGCAAGACCTCCAAGGAGGCAAGACTTCCATGAAGGACCCCAGCAGGCGTACCAAGGGTACACCTACAGTCCATACCAGTAGGGACAAGGGAACCCAGTAAGCCCAGTCTACAACTACAATGGGTATCAGAGGGGTTATACTCCGGCACCGGTGATGATCATCCCGGAGGAGATAGAAGCTATGATAACCCGGAAACTGAATGAGTCAAAGAAACCCAGTTTGCACTGCCTAAGTGACAAGACGAACCACCCTTTCATAAGGGAACTGGAGATGAACAGGGTGCCAGACTCCCTGCACACAGTGCAAATTGCAAAGTATAATGGGAAGGGAGACCCCCTAGAACATATCCAGCAGCATGAAGCCTCCCTATTTGGGAGGACCACTGATGAAAGATACAAGGCACTCCTTTTCCCAAACACCCTATCAGGGGTGGCCTCACATTGGTTCTTCAGCCTGCCCTCCGAGAGCATCCACTCATGGGAGCAGCTAAAAGCTAAGTTTCTGCAGAGATACCTAGGGGAGAGGAAACTCCTCAAGGGAACAGGCTCCATTGATGACGTGAAACAAGAATACGATGAATCCCTGGCCAGCTACTATACCAGGTTCAACCAGAATATTGCAGACATCCAGGGAGACATCACTGAAGGGGAGATAATCCGAGCCTTTATCAGAAACTTAGGTCGCTTTGGGTCAACATTGGCTGAAAAGATGGCCAAAAAGCCAGCAAGTACCTTGGAGGAGCTTGCAGGGAGAGTTAAAACGCATATTGACCTTGAGAGGCACAGGGCAAGCAAGAAGGCCAAAATTCAGGCAGCCAAGGAGGATACTCAAAGGCCAAACAAAGGAAAGCCACCCCAGGCACCGCAGCAAGCAAGGCAACAAGAGTGGCGTCCGCCACAGAATACAAGGCAGCAGGAATGGCGTCCGCCACAGCAAAGAAACCAAATGGGTGAACCCTTAAAGGCTAGAGAAATCAATGTCATTAAGTTCATCCCACTTAACGCCACTCCAGCCACCGTACTCAGAGAAATGCGGAACCAAAAGCTATGGTCACCCCCTGCAAGGTGGAGAGCCCCAATGGTAGGAAATCACAAGGATAGATGGTGTGACAATCATGAGGCTTATGGTCACGACACAAATGAATGCTTTAGCTTAAAGCTAAGCATAAACAACATCGTCCAGAGGGGAGAACTGAAGCAGTTCGTAGACCATGGGGGCAATAGCATGCAGCTAGGGCCACCACAGAAAGACAAGGGCAAGGAAAAAGTAGACTACAACCCTCCACCTAACAAAAGAGGAGTTATCAATATGATACATGGAGGAGCAGCATCAGGTGGCCCAACTTCTAATGCAAGGGAAGTCTATGCATCCAAGCTAGGCTCAGTGCCAAGGTGGAGGAAAAGACCAAGAGAAGGAGAAGAAGTGAAGATAGAGTTCTCGGAGAAGGACAAAAGCCACATCGTCTTTCCACACGACGATGCTCTAGTTATTACTTTAGATATTGATAATTTTGATGTAAAGAGAATTTTGGTGGATGGGGGCAGCTCAGCTGACCTCCTAAGCCTGAGAGTGTTGGAAGAGATAGGGAAAACCAAAGCAGACATCAATCCGGTCAACTTCCCTCTAGTTGGCTTCTCAGGGGCAACAAGCTACCCCCTGGGGATGATAACATTGCCAGTGACCATGGGCCAAGGATGGACCCAGCTGAAGGTAAATGTCAATTTCTTGGTGGTTGAAAGCTTGGGAGCCTACAATGGGATCCTAGGAAGGACAACCATAAATCCATATGAAATAGTGCCATCCACTGTTCACCAGAAGCTGAAGTACATCACGGAGAACGGAGTTGGAGAGGTCCTAGGTGATCAACGCACCGCAAGACAATGCTATGTCAATTCAATGAGACATGGATCACACAGGACAGACACAGTGGCTGTGGTCATGGTAGGAGCCAACCAGGATAAAAGAAAGAGGGGAGGGAGACAAAGGCAAGGAAGGAGGAAGAGTGGAGTGACACTCCGCCTGAGCAGGCAGTTTTTTCAAACAGTGCCTACAAGGAGATACAGGGGCAAGGCTGTGAAGGTGACATCCATACCTTGGCAACCAGACACCATAATAGGGAGCAGGACAAGGGACTCCATCCTAAGAGGCTTTCGCTACATAGATGATATTAAGCAAATGCCGCAGGAGTCTATATCAAGTTATTTCCAGAGATTCTTTGATTATGGTGCCAACATGGGCATCACAAGGGGAGAAGCAGTCAGAGCATTCATCAGAAACATGCATCCAAGCTCATTCGAGACCTATGGAGGGCTCTATGAGATGGTTATGACGAGCACAATGAGAGAGCTCAAGACAAGGCTGGATAGGGCATTTGAACAAGAAGTGGAACAGTTGGATGAAGTTCCAGAGAAAGGAAGAGAAGCAGACACATTGGGAGGAGGTGTCAATTTCACATTCACACCCCTCACACTCAGCATAGAAGAAATCTTCCACAAGCGCCTCAAGCAAGAGCTGCCACCATGCAGGGAGGAAGGCAAGGCCTTCCTTGGAAAGGATGCACAGGGTTGGTGTGAGTACCATGGGACCTGGGGGCATCAAACCAACAACTGCATGGTGTTGAAGGTGGAAGTGGAAGAAATGATCTACAATGGAAGCTTCAAGGAGTACGTGGCAACAGACACAGTGGCCACCCCATATCCTTAGTTTCATATCTAGCATTTCGCATGTTTTAGCTTTACAAGCTTTTCAAAAAACTCTTGAGAAGGAGAACTCACGAAGTTACTCCAACTCTACAACTATCTTTAATTTCCTACAAAGGATGTCTTGGTGCACCAAGGCATCCCGAGTGTACAAAAACATGAATGCTCCTAAGAGAGTAGTAGTTATTCAAAAGTATTTACCAGTGAATGTGATGTTACAATCACCAAGTTATCCTTACACAGATATGACTTCAAGTCAACAACCTTCGACGCCCCCAAGAGCGTATCTTGAGAGTAGTCTTCGTACTACGACATTCGACGCCCCCAAGAGCGTATCTTGAGAGTAGTCTCCGTACTACGACATTCGACGCCCCCAAGAGCGTATCTTGAGAGTAGTGTTTATACTACGACCTTCGACGCACCAAGAGCGTATCTTGAGAGTGGTTTCCAAAAACTACGAACTTCGACGCCCCCAAGAGCGTATCTTGAGAGTAGTGTTCATACTACAACCTTCGACGCCCCCAAGAGCGTATCTTGAGAGTAGTTATTACACTACGACTTCGACGCACCAAGAGCGTATCTTGAGAGTGGTTTCCAAAAACTACGAATTCGACGCCCCCAGGAGCGTATCTTGAGGTGGATTTGCAACCCACCAGATTCGACGCCCCCAAGAGCGTATCTTGAGGTAGAAAAAACACTACCAGTTCGACGCCCCCAAGAGCGTATCTTGAGGTAGATTTCAAACTACCAGTTCGACGCCCACCAGGAGCGTATCTTTGGTCTAACCTGAGCCCTCCGGGAGCCTATCCTGTGAAACGTTAAGTGCCGTCCGAGAGCCTGTCTCGTGAACAGTTTGACACCCGTCAAGAAGGTATCGGTGGACTAACCTGAGCCCTCCGGGAGCCTATCCTGTGAAACGTTAAGTGCCGTCCGAGAGCCTGTCTCGTGAACAGTTTGACACCCGTCAAGAAGGTATCGGTGGACTAACCTGTGCCCTCCGGGAGCCTATCCTGTGAAACGTTAAGTGCCGTCCGAGAGCCTGTCTCGTGAACAGATTTCGACGCCCACCAAGAGCGTATCTTTGGTCTAACAGTACAACGTATACCGTGTAAGGGGTATCAGAAGAGATCGTCATACCATGCTTAGAAGGATACCATGCTTAGAAGGATACCATGAGAAAGAAATTTCTAAGTAAAGTAATATGAAGAACAAGTAATGTTTTTTCTTTATGAAGTGACAGGTCTGACATGAAGAAAACCACGAAAGAAGGATAAGTAAAGAAAATATACCAAGGGAAGGGTCCATACCCAAAGAGCCATACACAAGGCATAGGGAGGCATCATGAGAAGAGATACATACAAAAGCATGAGAAGTACTAATATAAAGGCAAACAAACCACGTAGTCAACAACATAATGCGGCAAAGGAAAGTAACAACAAACACCATCACAATCTCAAAAGACACTCAACCCGTACAAGGGGAGAAGGAGTGTAGTTATATATACAAGGATAGTTTGAGATAAACAACTCAGTCAGAAGCCTCGGGGGAGTCACCCTCACCCCCTGAAGCTGAACCGCCAGCGGAAATAGATGAGGAAGAGGAATCTGAGGTACCAATCTCCACAGGTGTAGCATCCACCTGGGCTGGGGCAGCCTCGTCTGCGACAGCAGCCTGACCCATCAGAACAGTCGCGTAGCCAGCGGCATATGGCCCAAAGTCACCAAGGTCACCAAACGGGAACTGAGGATCAATCCGATATATGTGATCAACCAGATACTCACCGAACTGGTTCATCTCCTGAGTGAGACGCGTGCTATAATCGGCGGTGAAGGCAGAGGAGGCCTTATACTCAGATACTGCGACTGCCCTCTCCTCCGCTCGACACTTAGTCTCCAACCTCCGCAGCTCCTCAGAATGGACAGACGCGGCAACCTCAGCTTCCCGACGTAAACTGCCCACAGTGGTTTCAAGCAAGGACACCTGACTCTGGAGCTCCTGCAATCTCAAATCAGATATACGCGCCTTCTCGGCAGCAGTGGCGACCTCCGCCTTGAGAGAGACTTGGCTGTCCTCAAGGGTCTTCCTCTCGTCAGATAACTCGAGCACGAGCGAGGACATGTTCACCATGTCAGATATACCCTAACAATACAAACAAAGGGTGAATAACCGAAAGATAGCCATTATGAAAGTAATGAAAGAAAAGCAAGGAACAACTCACAGGTGCATAACGAGAGAGTACCCCCTGAACAAAGCGCCGAGTCTCCCCAGGAGACTTGGGCGAAGCAACACGATCGCCAGGGGGGACGGCGCCGCGGAGTACGCGGACGCCAACCTCAGGAGTCCGCAGAGAGGAGGTGCTATCGAGGTGGAACTCCTTCAGACCAGCGAAGGGAGTCCACTCAGACCCAATAACATCTTCATCAGTCAGCCGTGCGAAATCCTTCCGACTTAAAGTCGGAGGCCCACCTACACAAGCAAAGCAAGTCAAAGGATAGTATAAACATAGAAGGATCAGTAATAAGGTAGAGATCATACCTGAGGACCGTGCCCTCGGCTGGGGGGCAGGGGAACCACCACCAGCAGGTCCCTTCCCTTTGTCAGCTAGGGAAGGCACCTCTTCGACCACCATCTCCTTATCACGAGATAGGGTCGGAGGACGAGCAGTAGGCGAAGCAGGATCCACAGCCTTCTTTCTCTTAGCAGCCGAGGCCCCGGCCTCAGAATCCGACCTCCGCGGTTTGGACTTGGAAGGTCCAGAATCTCTGCCAACGGAGACGACCCTCTCAGTCACCAAGGGGGAGCGCCCTAGCAAGGTAAGAAAAACAAGATAAGGAAAACATAGGTTATACCATAAAGAAGCAAATGAGAGAAAGCATACCAGAGGCTCCAGCCTTCTTCCCAGGCAGGGGGGATTTCTTCAAAGCAGAACTGGAAGGAGCCTTCCTCTTGCTCAGATCAACAGGGGCTCCCTGCACGTTATAGGTTTTTCCATGAAACCAACCTACAAAGGAAGAGCAGAAGGTAAATAAAGATGGAAAGACCAAGTGACATACCGAACCCCCGGAGTCAGGAGTCAGACTGATCCCGGCCTCATAAAGATCCGTCTCAGTCACTAAGGACACGGGACAGTAAGACCGGGTCCTGTTGCTCTCGTGAATGATCTTCAGGGTCTTCAAGTCATCCGAAGAGAACTCTCCAAAAGCAGGCCAACCATCGGACCGATCCTCATTCAGGACCGACCAAGTGACGTATCGGTCCGTAATGAAGAAGTAGTGTTTAGCCCAGTGACTGGCCGAATTGTCACTCTGGGTCACGAAACGGAGGGAGGTATCCCACTCGATCCCACTCAACCCGAAGTCAGAAAATCGGGGATCTTTGAAGGTCGGATGGCGAGTTACGAAACTCGCAAACCCCACCCTCGTCCGGTACTGGAACCGATAGAAGCATCGGAATAGAACGAGAGAGTACTTCCAGGAGTACCAATGGCACAATACCCGGAAGCCCACCCAGACGCGGAGGGCACTGGGGGCAAGGTTCACAGGAGAAACCCTGAAGAACCTGCTCAACTCTATAAGCTCGTCACAGTAAGGCAGTCTCAGCCCGAATCGGATCTGAGAAGGGTATACGGCGACCGTCCCTATGGGAGGCTCCGTCACCGTCGCTCGAGTGTTCCCCAAGGAGGGGAGAAAAGGATACAGAGGCTCATCTAGGGGACAGATATTCCCTAGAGTGACATGTTCGTTGTAATCGGACCTAGTGAGAAGGTTCTCTGACAGGATAGCAAGACCTAAGGCAAAGGTAGCAGGAAACCCCCAAAGCACAAATCAAATTTCAACTAACACCCCAATGAAGGCCACGGTACTAAGCTAGCAATAGAAAAGGAAGCAACGCGACCAAAAAGGAAGAGAGAAAAGAACTCACTCATCCTTCGGAGAATACGGCGTCTCTGAAGAGTCTGCGTACGTGGGCACCACCAGGAGTATAGTACCTGCCACGACACGACGGATATCAGGATAAGAGAAATTTCCGAGGAACCGGAAACACTCCGACACTCGACCAACGACAACAATCAAAGATTCAAAGACACCCAGCAAAGATAGTCAGCACAAGTCAAGAACACTACAGCAACCAAGTCAAATAATTTTATCCAAGCCTAAGGTCGGGTTTTGGAAAAAATTACCATTATACCCTCCAACAAGGATTAATATACCAACGGCGGCACGACATCAAATTCAAGACCGGGATAACCCAATCGGACAAGAAACCATATCCGGACAACCGGCAAACATTTTTCCCCCAAAATCCACAATTACCAACGGCTATCTACGGCAATCCCACATTTAATCAAACATCGGCAATCAAGCATCGGCAATCAAGCATCGGCAATCAAATATCAACGATTCAAAAATCGACATTTGGTACGGCAACGGAAAGAAAAAGAGCGGACCTTCGGAAAACCCGACCCGATATGGTAAACGGGTCCGGATTTCGAATTTGAAGACGCCCGAAAATCAGTCCCTCGCCGGAATTGGAGCCTCGCCGTCGCCGGAGATGATTCCGTCCACCCCGCCGTCGCCGGAGAGCTCTGCACGTCGCGTCTCCCTTCGTCGTCGATCACCGCCGATGGACCAGCTGCCGTCCCCGCTGGCAGCGACCTCGCCGTCGCCTGGCCGCCCCTCCGCGCCGCTGGTGGCTGAAGCTGTCGTCCTGGCCGGCTGCCGCCTCTGTCCGACGCCGGGGTCCTCTTTTCTTGGCCGGTCGGAATTTCTGGTTCACCACTAAAAATTCTGGCCGGTCCTCCTCCTTGGGGGTGCTCTCAAACTTGCCTTGCTCTCCAAGGGTGAGTGGAAAAAGAAAGATGGTGGCTATGGTGGCTATGGTGACTATTGGAGGTATTTCTCTAACTCTCCTCTTTTATGTTAAAAGGATGATAGGGTTTTTTAGGGGTTTTAATCACCACCATCCATCTAGCCTTAAGTAAAATCTAAGGGCCAAGAAGAGACCATTGTTGTCCCTCTCCCCTATAGCTAAGTATATTCTCATACTTAGAAAAATTATCAAGATAGTTTTATTTTTGAGCATTCCATACTTAGGAAAATTTTTGGCCAAAATTAAAATTTCTCCTTAATTAGATGGAATCCCGGCATGAATTGGAAGTGTAGATTACTTAGTTGCATTCGTATCGCATCCCGGTGCAAGTGTGTGTTTTTTGAGTATACATCCATGGTCGAGACAAGTTTATTACTCCCGCCTTAGACGGACGTGTGTCTAGGCACACGTCCGTGCTACTCTGACGTTTACAATTCCTCTATCTCATTAGACAGGGGGCAGGGTCAGAGGCACGCATCTAAGGGTAAGCAAGCATTCAGACAAAGAAGGTAAAACCCCGGTTTCAAATTGCGCGTATCATACCATCCTAAAATAGAGTCAATCAAGGGTTAAGCCATTGGTTGACTCGGGGGCATGTGATGGATATACGCCCAATTTGAACCCGTTGACTTCCGAACCGTTGTATTTTTATCGTCCCATTTACGATTGCAAATTGAAACTTCAACCCGGACACTTCGCGAGAACATCAACGGCTCGGACGGGGCCGAAGCGCCCGTCCGACAAGAGGCGAACTCACCTAGGTGAGGTTGGGTGGCCACACCCGACCTCCCCTAGGGGAGATCGGGTTGGCCAACCCGATCTCTCCTAGGAGAGATCGGGTCAGCCAACCCGATCTCTCCTAGGAGAGATCGGGTCGGCCAACCCGATCCCTCCTAGGAGGGATGGGGTTGGCCAACCCCACCCTCTCTAGGAGGGGTTGGGTGCCCTCACCCAACCCCTACCCTTGGGGGTCGGATTCCTCCCCCCCAAGGGTCCCGACACCATCCTCAGACGCCCATGCTCGGTCCACTCCGCCTACCTCCTCCGAATCCTAAGGTCTTAATTATAGGCTTAAAGGTTAATTAATTGTGTTTAGAGGTTAACGATGTCATTAAGCCACCTTAATGACACCGTTGCCTATAAATACCCCACCTTCACAACTCATTTGATCATCTTGGCCATTTGGACATTTGAGCTCTGACATCTCTCTAGCTTTATCTCTCTAGAAGTATAGTTCTGACTTATGCATCGGAGAGGGTTCACCAGGCACCACCCCCCCTCCGTGTCTGGTACTGCCCCTTTTGCAGGGCAAAGGGAGAGAAGAAGAGAAGGAACCAAGGGAAGAAGGAAAGGAAGAAGGAAAGGAAGAAGGACATAGGAAAAGGCAAGGCGACTCGAGAAGATCAGATCATACACATCCCCCGTAAGGAGTGAGATCAAAGCCGACACCCCGTTGACCTAGATCTCATAACTTAACAATGAGGAGGCACGAAGCTATGATATTTTTTGAAAGGGTGCAAAAAATTTCACAAAATTCAAAATGGGCAAATAAAATATTGTATAGAGTTACATTAAGAATAATTATATTTTAGGATCAAAATTACAATTCGTCAAAAGTTGAGAGGGGGCAATTGCCCATCCCGCCCTCATGTAGCCTCGTCCATGATCAGGAGACACTCCCAATTAATCTTAAATGAAAAAAGAATAGAAAAATCATTACAGTTAGCACACCGTAAACGATGTCGTGAAACCAGTGTTAGTTGGCGCGGCTACTATTCCCTTTTCTATCTTAGAAGCATTTTTTCCTACAGTTTTTCTCATATGCTAATGTTTAATTTAATATCTCACCAAATATAAATAGTTCACTACTTATCCATAGTAATATTTATTCATTATACAATATAGGGTATGTAACATACTAATGTCATCATAATAGGGTTTGATAGATTTAATTAGTTTGTAAATTTTTAGTTCAATTAATTGAAGCCTTACGTGGTGCAAGCTCCATAGTAAAGCCTCTGATCGATTCTTGGCACGGAGACAGATCTATGGAGTGTTTGCTTGGAAAGCAAATTGGCACACCCTTGGTGTAGTGAAGGGTTCGGCAGAAACCTTGATGGTGTGGGGTTGATGGTTTTTCTCTTTAAAACACTCTAATGAGGGAATAATGATTAACCCTAAAAATCTCCTAACACCATGTATTTATAGGAGGAGTAAAGTGTACAAAAGTCCACTTTGCCCACACCTAGGTTTCGGCCGGCCATGCATAGGGGAGGCCCATAATTTGGGCCTCCCATGTCAATTGGGATTTGGGCCTGGCCCAATTACCCTAATGTGACATATACCTAATTTTCTTAGGTAAACTATACATATTATGGGCGACTAATTATGGCGCCCATCACCATATGCTTACAAAAAGGAGACTGACTTGCAAGTAGCAATATAATTGTGTACCTTGTTAGATTATGTAAATGTATGTATAAAACTTATTAAATGATTTATGATTTAAGTATCATTACCGTATGGTTCATGATGAGTGCAACAATTGAATCAAGAAAGTTGGAACGGAATCCAGTAAATGTACCAATTACAGCAACAAAGATGTAAAACTAACCCTTTTTTTTTTTCCAAGGATGTAAAAGTAAGTTGGATATATAAAATTACTTACACGTTGAACTTAAATGTGCAAAGATGGTATAAAAAAGTGTCGTTGCTGAAAAATCATTTCATATCCTCCAATTTAATTGTCTATCAAAATGGTAAAGTTAATTTTGTACAGTGTTATTATTTTTGCAACTAAATTATTATAGTATATATAGTGATAGAAAAAAAGTCGGCTAAATCCATATTCCTAAATGGACTTACAATTATTTTTATTACAGCTTCTGTAATTTCATTAATATAGTCTTAATTAGGATTAGGATCTGAATTTGAAAGATAATATCGTATGTTCAACAGTTCAAAGTATCGCAAGTACATTTTCACAATTCTTAATAAAAATCAACCACACACTCCGCAAAGTTGAGCACTTTGTCGCGCATATTTTCCAACCTATCAAACAATAAACTTTAGAGCTAGATCTTCTTGTCCAGCCTCTTGGATCTTTTATTCAGATACTGTAGGAAATTTGGGCCGCCTCTTGAACATATCCAAGATATGTTGTTCCGAAAATCTCAAACCACGATAGCACAGCCACTTTTGCTCCAAAGTCTTAGGTGACATGGAACTTAGTTTGAAAATGGCATACATGTATTTCTTGCTTCCTAGGAATCCTGATATCATCCATTTTTTTTAACTGAACTTATACAGCTTCATCGCCAAGAAATGCGTAGGCTTCTTTATATATCTAACAATCTCATCAACTTGAACATCACAATCATTCAAAGTCTTGATAATCAACAGGAGTGTCTCCTCGAAATTTGTCTTGAGAAACCTCTGACCTTCTTCTTCATCATTTCGGCTACTACCGAAACTGAGCCCAACAACTCGATCAATGTTGACATCAAGTGCAGAATCCGCTAGGAACCTCTATGAAGAATCCATGGATCAGCTGATATGATCTGAGGAATATCCCCAACTTCAAACCCAATCTTCCCAAGCAGCTTCAATTTTGAATGCACCGTTTCGGGTAGGCACTTGAGAAGTGTGATATATGTCTGAATGCTTCTCAACACTTGAGAAGTGTTGAAACATGCATTGTGGAGCTTACTACGATGAGGCTTGTTCATCCCTCATATTGTGCACCTTTACACAACACGCTACCATTGCACTCAAGCGATTGGAATCCGAAATCGGAGACAATAGTGGCGGACCTACATGTAGTTGAGGGGATGCAGTTGCACCCCTAAACTTTATAATTTGCATAGATATAGTGTATACTTTAGTGTATACGTAAATTTCGCACCCTCTCACTTAAGCATGATAAAATGCTTGTTACACCCCTCACTTAAAGATAAAAGTGACGCGGCATTATGTATAAGTGTATATCTAAGACTATATTTAACTATATTCTAAGTAATAATATATATTTTTTTTAAATAAACAAATGTAGAAGTAATTCCAAAGTAATCTGATATAGTCTTTTTGCCCCTAATTTAGTTTAACGATGGGTAGTTTTGATCAACGATTTTTTTTATAAATGCTAAATCAACTGATTCAAGCATACGAATGACATGCATAACTGTCTTGAAACATACTTAACATCATTATGTCTTGAGGGAAAAAGACGTGTCTTTTTCAGTTAATATTAAAGGTCAGTCATCCCACCTATTTTACTTTAACTTTGTTTTGTAATATATATTTTGACGTGTCTTTTTTGTCGCTGGAAAATGATTTCATATCCTCCAACTTAATTGTCTATCAAAATGGTAAAAGTTAATTGTGTATAGTGTTATTATTCTTGCAACTAAATTATTAGAGTATATATAGTGATAGAAAAAAATAATTATTTTGCTAAATCCATATTCCTAAATGGACTTACAATTATTTTTATTACAACTTCCATAATTTCCTAAATATTTTCTTAATTATAATTTAAATTTGAAGGATAATATCGGATGTATCAACAGTTCAAAGAGCCGCACGTTCATTTTCACAATTATTAATAAAAAATCAATGACAGACTCCGCAAAGTTAAGCGCTTTGTCACACATATTTTCCAGCCTATCAAAGAATAAACTTTAGAGCTAGATCTTCTTTTCTAGCCTCTTGGATCTTTTCTTCAGATACTGTTGGAAATTGAGGTCACGTCTTGAATATATCCAAGAGTTGTGGTTCTGAAAATCTCAAACCACGAAAATACAACCACTTTTACTCTCAAGTCTCAGGTGACATAAAACTTAGTTTGAAAATGACATACATGTATTTCTTGCTCCCTGAGGAATCACGATATCATCAACTTTTTTAATAAGTTCATTGAACTTGTATGGCTTCATCGCCAAGAAACGCAGTTACTTCTTTAGATATCTAACAATCTCATCAGCTTGAACATCACAGTACTTCAAAGTCTTGATATATATTCGGCAGGAGTGTCTCATCGAAATATGTATTGAGAAACCGCATGGCCTTCTTCTTCATCATCTCGGCTACCACCGAAACTGAGCCCAACAACTCGATCAATGTTGACATCGAGTGCAGCATTCGCTCAGAACCTCTATTAAGAATCCATAGATCGGTTGAAATGATATGAGAAATATCTCCAGTGATGGATATGAGTCTAAGTATGGCGCGAATATTCAACGTCACCGAACCCAAGAGACCTATTGACGAAAGCATCCAGTCGGCATCTCTCTACAAGAGAGGGTCGACCCCTCCCCACTACGGGAGGGGGTCGGCCCCTCCCCACTAGAGGAGGGGGCAGACCCCTCCCCACTAGAGAAGGTCGGCCCTTCTTACTCATAGGTAGGGTCGACCCTTCCGTACGAATATGAGATTTATTCATCTCGCATTAAATAGAAGAATGTGATATTTACATTCCTAAAATTGTTACGATTGAGTTTTCTAAATGAGGTGACCAATTATTACTCGGAATATGTCGAACATTTAATGTTTCCGCGTGCAATAAGTGATCCTCCCCGAAAGGTAAGAAGCAATATATGACTTTCCATACATGGAGAGTCGGTGCACCATTAATGCTTACGCCACTTACCCTATTTTCCATCCTCTATAAATAAGTTTGCATATCTCATTTTAAGGTCACGCATTCTTGCACACATACACTCTATATTTTCAGTTCTTAGACACTCTATTTCTGGGAACTGACTTGAGCGTTGGAGGGAGATCATCGGGTCCAACCCCGGTCTATCCCTTTGTGCAGGTCGGGACGCACCGAATGTCGAGCTCAGGTCCAACTGAGGATATCAGGATCAAACACCCAGCTTCAAAATTAATCTTCCCAAGCAGCTTCAGTTTTAACTGCACCGTTTCGGTAGGCGCCTGAGAAATGTGATATCTTTCTGAAAGATTCTTAACATTTGAGAAGTGTTGAAACCTGCATTGTGGAGCGTACTAACGATGAGGGCTTACTAAATATGATCTTTAGATACTATAAATTATAAGAATATAACAGGTGTCGGTTGTCACTTGTCGCTTGTCGGTTCGTTTTTGGACGCCCAAGCCTTCACTAATTTGGCCCAAGAGGTAGGCCCAAAAAGTATCCCCAGTGGTAAAACCCACTCGGGAAGACCCCAGGTGGAAAAAAACACCCGGGACCCGAGCAAGACCCTAGGGGTACCCCTTCGGGTACCCCCCTTCCGTCCGGACAAGCCCCTCTCATCCGGACCCCCACTCCCAGACGATATTTCGCCCAGGGCTTACCCTCGAAGGGCTACACACCAACACTTGACTATATTGAACTTGCCTACGGTCGAACCAAGGTCAAAGGCAACTTATTTACGGTCAAGCCCAACCCATAATTACGAACCCGTCACAGCCGGACCAGAGAACCACTAGAACCGGGGCGGTCCGATAGAAACTCTATAAATAGAGAGCTCATCCCCTCATTTGAAGGTATTCACTCTCTCTAAGCTCACCATCTCTCTAGAAACTCTCACTAACTTAAACTTCGGAGTGGGCTTGCCGGGAACCCCTCGGTGCCCCTTTTGCAGAGAAGCAAGGAGAAGATCGATAAGGAGAAGCCCATCAAAGAAAGAGATCAGGAAGGAGAAGCCCACCTACGAGGAGAAGCCCATCAACGGAAGAGAAGACCACGACGAACAACCGTGAGCAAACATTGGCGCCGTCTGCGGATTCGAGCAAGAAAGCACATATCTACTACTAGCAATCATGGCGGTAACTAGAAGGCAAGTAGGAGAGTCAAGTAGGCAAGTAAGGCAGTTCGGAGAGCCGAGTAGGCAACTACCAAAGTGTGGAAACAACCAACCACTACCAGGAGGAGGCAGGGAGCAACAAGTGAAAGGCCGACAAGCAAATATGGAAGAGCATCGGGAGGAAGCAAGGATCATGGAGCAACCAATCCTAGAGGAACAGAATTCCTCAACCAATGCTCATCCGGAACAAACAGTCAACCAACCACATCCACAACCGCCACAAGAAAGAAATCAAAGAACACACAACATCACGCCCGAGATGATGTCGGCCATGGAGGAAGTGCTGGATAGAAGAGTGCGCCAAAGGGCAACTCTAAGGCAAGAACAACCAGGGTACACTCATTCTTACAACCAGCAGTATCAAAAAAGGGAGCAACCTCAACCAAGAGGTGCCAACAATCCGGGAAATGATGGACACGGATATGCTGGGCTGCAAAATAGCCAAGACCATGATGCACCTCAGAACGGCCAAAGGTACGCAGGACCTCAGAATGACCAAAGGTATGCAGCACCCCATAATGGCCAAGGACATGCAAGACCCCAGAACAACCAAGGATATGGAGCACCTTTGAACGGCCAAGGGTTTTTCGAACCTCAAAACAACCAAGGATATGCTCAACCCCAGAACCATCAAAGGCATGTTGGACCACAAGAAGGACAAAGATACGTCGGACCCCAGGCCACAGTGCAACAGAACTTGCAAACCATAGCCCTCACAATAGAAGAGATAGAGGAACTGATAGCAAGGAAGATCAAGGACTCAAAGGGAAGAGCGATGCACAAGCTGAGAGACAGAGCCTCGCACCCCTTCACTCAAGAGCTAATCTACAATGGTACCCTCGAACGTCCAAACACGTCAAATTGATGACTATGTTGGCAAAGGAGATCCAATACAACATATACAGAAGCACGAGTCGTCGCTCCTAGGAAGGACCGCCGTGGATGATCACTTCGCGGTGTTATTCCCCTCAACCTTGGTAGGAAATGCCGCACACTGGTTCTTCAATCTCCCCCAGGGCTCAATCACCTCCTGGGCAGACTTAAAGGACAAGTTCATCCACAGTACCTGGGAGAGAGACAACTGTTAAAGGGTGACTCGACACTGGATGACGTGAAGCAGGGATACGATGAAACATTAGCAAGCTATTACACGAGGTTCAACCAAAACAACGCAGACATAGCAACGGAACTATCGGAGGGGGAGATAGTCCGAGCATTTGTCAGGAACCTAGGACGCTGGGGGGCACCATTGGAAGACAATGTGGAAGTTATGCCAATCAATACCCTCGAAGAGATGGCCGAGAGAGTGAAGGCTTACATCGATTTGGAGCGTGCACGCTCGAACCAAAGAAGAGGATACGAAGCTCAACGACAAGAGAACAACAAGCAAGCCAAAGAAAACCCCAGCAGACGGGGATCCCACCACAAGTACCACGAAGGCAACTATGGACGCCGCAGGGAGGAACAAGAGAAAATGAGCAGTCAATGCCCCAAGGCGTACATAGCATTGTCTTTACCCCCCCCCCCCCCTTACAAGGGAAGCCTCAGTCGTTCTCCAAGAGATGAAAAGGCTAAACTTGTGGACTCCGCCACCGGAGAAGAGAAAGACAATGATGGGCAACAACATAGAGCAGTGGTGTGAATACCACAACGCCGATGGGCACCACATAGTCAATTGCTTTCACCTGCAGCGTGACATTGAAAGCCTCATCTAAGAAGGAATGCTAAATAATTTTGTTAAAGATGAAAGGAAAAGAGATAGGAGTCCTCAGCCGAAGTACAATGGCAAAGGAAAGGGAAAAGAGAAGATGGATGACCTCCCCCCACCCCAAAACAGAAAGCTAACCATCAACGTCATTCATGGTGGACTGGCAGCAGGGGGAGAGGTCTCCAACTCTAGGGAAGTCTACGTGGCACAAGTCATAGAGATGTCTCCGTTCGGAAAACGCCAAAGGCCGGTCGAGAACACGAAGATAACATTCTCGGACGAGGATTTGAAGTATGTGGTATACCCACATGGCGACGCCTTGGTGATCACGATGGATTAGCAGGTTGCAACGTGAGAAGAATGCTAGTGGATGGGGATAGCTCCACTGACATCCTTCACATTGATGTGATAAGACCAATAGGAAAGACAGAGCGAGACCTCAAACCTGTCAGCTTCCCTCTTGTTAGCTACGTAGGAGCAACTACATTCCCTATTGGAATAATCACTCTTCCTGTGAACATAGGTGAAGGATGGACTCAACTCCAGTTGAAAGTAACATTTGTGGTAGTCGAAGAACTGGGAGCCTATAATGGGATAATTGGTCGCACAACGATTAACCCAAATTTTATAGTCCCATCAACCGTCCACCAGAAGATGAAGTTCCCGACACCAAATGGCATAGGAGAGGTTTTGGGAGACCAAGCAGCATCAAGGAAGTGCTACCTGAATGCCATGAGAAGGAGGGCACAGCATGGCCTACCCATAGCCTTCGTGGAGACACCAAGAGGGAATCCAAGAGGAATGAACAACAAAGGCGGGAGTACCATGATAGGGGCAATAATGTGAGCCATAACCCACCTTCTGAACATGACAAGGCGGGTTTTTACAAAGAGGAAGAGACAGGAGCACCAAGACCAGGATGCGGAGGATGTGGAAAAGAATACAAGGGAGGAAAGAAAGAAAAGAAGAAGAGAAAGGATGGCAAACCGAGAAAGCTTGGAGGATATCCAGCAGGAGGAAGATGAGTTGATAAAGAGCTATTTCATAAGGCTAGCAACAGTGGCAGCATAGCTCAAAATGAGCAAGAATGAGTTCGTAAGAGCCTTCTTCAGGAACCTAAGAATGAACGTCAAAGAGTACTTCGGAGGAGAATGGGGCATCGCTGCAATAACCTCAGTCGAAGAATTCAACCATAAGCTGTGCCAGGCCATAGAGATAGAAGAGGAAGAGGAAGAGGAGATGAGCTACTACAAGCTCAGCGATGGCAGAATGGTTCATTTCACACCTCTAAGGAGTGAAATCGGAGAACTATACAGGGCAGTCCTCTACGACCGGGTTCTACCACCCCTCGAGACAACAAGAGCCTTCATTGGAAAAGAGCTAGAGGGATGGTGTGAGTACCATAAAGCTTGGGGGCATAGCACCAACAAATTCTTAGCTCTCAGACTAGACGTCGAAGAGGAGATACACGCCGGCCGCTTGGTGGAAGAAATCAGATCAGAGGAGCTGGAGTTTGACCCCACTTGATAGTGGAAGATATCTTAACCTTTTTTTTTTTAATAATCTATATAGTAGAAGTACTTGAAGAAGATCCACGGACTCCACCTAAAATTTACTTTATGTATAAACTAATGATGAAGTTAAATGAATCAAATGCTTTTCCAGGGTATAACAAGTCTCGAAAATGGGAAGATCCAAAAGGACAACCTTGACATATGTTAAAGCGATCAACAACCTTTACATATGATCAAGGGAAGATCCATATGGACAACCATTACAACCGAAAGGGGACATAAGACCTCCAAGGAAACCCTTACAACCGAAAATGGGAAGATCTAAAGGACAATCTTGACATATGTTAAAGCGATCAACAACCTTTACATATGATCAAGGGAAGATCCATACAGACAACCATTACAACCGAAAGGGGACATAAGACCTCCAAGGCAACCCTTACAACCGAAAATGGGAAGATCCAAAGGAAAACTTTGACATATGTTAAAGCGATCAAAAACATTTACATATGATCAAGGGAAGATCCATACGAACAACCATTACAACCGAAAAGGGACATAAGACCTCCAAGGCAACCAAAACCGAAAATGGGAAGATCCAAAAGGACAACCTCGACATATGTTAAAGCGATCAACAACCTTTACATATGATCAATAGAAGATCTATACGGACAACCTTTACAACCGAAAAAGGACATAAGACCTCCAAGGCAACCCTTACAACCGAAAATGGGAAGATTCAAAGGACAACATTGACATATGTTAAAGCGATCAACAACCTTTACATATGGTCAAGGGAAGATCTATACGGACAACCATTACAACCGAAAAGGGACATATGACCTCCAAGGCAACCCTTACAACCGAAAATGGGAAGATCCAAAGGAAAACTTTGACATATGTTAAAGCGATCAACAACCTTTACATATGATCAAGGGAATATCCATACGGACAACCATTACAACCGAAAGGGGACATAAGACCTCCAAGGCAACCCTTACAACCGAAAATGGGAAGATCCAAAGGACAACCTTGACATATGTTAAAGCGATCAACAACCTTTACATATGGTCAAGGGAAGATCCATACGGACAACCATTACAACCGAAAAGGGACATAAGACCTCCAAGGCAACCCTTACAAACCGAAAATGGGAAGATCCAAACGGACAACCTCGACATATGTTAAAGCGATCAACAACCTTTACATATGATCAAGGGAAGATCTATACGGACAACCATTACAACCCAAAACATAAGACCTCCAAGGCAACCCTTACAACCGAAAATGGGAAGATCCAAAGGATAACCTTGACATATGTTAAAGCGATCAACAACCTTTACATATGGTCAAGGGAAGATCTATACGAACAACCATTACAACCGAAAAGGGACATAAGACCTCCAAGACAACCCTTAAAAACCGAAAATGGGAAGATCCAAAGGACAGCCTTGTCATATGTTAAAGCGGTCAACAACCTTTACATATGGTCAAGGGAAGATCTATACAGACAAGCATTACAACTGAAAGGGACATAAGACCTATAAGGCCACTCTTACAACCGAAAACGGGAAGATCCATAAGGACAACCATTCAATGAAAAAGAAGACGTAAACTCCACAAAAGGGGAACTCTCCAACAACACAAAATAAAAGTAACGTAAGTCCTAAATACATAGGCCATCCTAATAGAATATTATACCAATACCAAAATGCGTGCTAAATGCACGACAAGCCATCCAAATACAACATGGAAGGAAGTACTAAAACAAGGAAAAGCAATCCACAACATCTATCCGAAGGCCGAAATCATCTCCAAAATAAATAGGAGGAAAACACAAAAGCAATAATAACAACAGAGATAAAGTCCACAAGCTCAACCGTCCTTCGCAAGGGGGGGATCCTCCTCTCTAATAGGAACTCGTGAAGGGACAGTGACCTTGGCAACTCGACCAACCTTTGTCTTAGAGGAACTGTCGCCCACAGCTCGACGAGCCGTAACCTTCATATGCTCCATTCGCCTAGCAAGACGGGCAATGACATCCACAGCAAACTGGGCATACTCACCGAGTTGGTCGAAGGGGAAGGAAGGACAGAGAACATGGATCTTCTCAACCATGTTCACACCAAAAGTGTTCATAACACGCTGACAGTGCCTCTCGGCATGAGTGGCAAACTCCTTAGAGGCTAGGAAATCCTGAACAGCATCAACCTTGCCTTTCTCAATACCAAGAGCCTCACCCTCCTTGAGACCAGACAGCCTACCCTCCTCACGGGCATCCCGGAGTGCCTCCCTCATCTTCAACTCCGCAAGTAAAACCTCATCGGCTCGGTCAGCACGAGCGTCGGCGAGCTCCTGTTGGAGAAGAGTCAAACGACTAGCAAGAGTAACCTCTGACACTCGAAGCTCCTCATTCTCCTCACGGAATCGTTCCTCGGTAACCTTCAGGGTAGACTCAAGAACCTCCTGTGTAGACTCAAGCGTCGAAACCATCTCCCGAAGCATATCGCGCTCACGACCAATGTTAACCAGGTGGGAACCGAGGTTAACAACAGAAGATATGCCCTGCAAAGCAAAAAGGATCAGGACGAGAAGAAAATAAAGGAGAGAACGCGCAATATAAGTACTCACGGGGGCAAACTGGGACAAAGCAGCTTTCACACAATGGTGGATCCCCTCAAAATCTGTAGGAGGAAGTTATCGATCAGCAGGAGGAATGATGGAATTCATCATAGGAATCGCCACCTCCAGGATAGAAAGAGAAGCAGATACGTCGTAAGGCTGCCGATCAGCAGTCTGAAAAGGTAACCAAGAATCTCCTCTAACATCACCCCCGACGGGACGGATAAGATCCTCGGGAAAGATCAGGGGCAGCTTCACTCTACCTAAAAAAGAAGATATAAGGAGCAATAAAAGTGAGATAAACGTACACATATAGAAGAACAATATTAGTACGTACCTGGGACAGGAATCCTATCGTCAGACAAACCCCTAGGGGGAGACACGGGGCGAGTAGAGGAGGTCCCGTCAGTATCACCAGAGGCCTCTTCATGCCTTGGAAGAACAGGAGAATCATCAATGATATCATCAACAGGAACCTCTCCCTCTTTATGGCAAGAGGAGGACCGGGAGGGAGGAAGCCGCGAATCCACCTTCTGGGCTTTAGAAGCAGGGGCCTCCACCTCCAGAGCAGACCTCTTGGATCTAATCTTGGCCAAGATCTCCACGGCAGAGATAGAAGGAGACCTCTCTGAAATTCAACAAAACACGGGTAAGTACAAAACAGGAAAAGTAGAAAGAAAAATAAAAGAGAACATCACCAACACCGTACACGAGGAAGGCTTCACCGCCCCAAACGACAACGATATAGTAGCAGGAAGACCAGTCACAGGAAAAGGAATAGGAGAAACAATCGAGACCTCTCTCTCCGAGCGGACCTCCACCCCAGCATCATCTTCCTCCTGAAACAGGGAAGGCCGATATTCAAACCAACCTACAAGACAAAGCAAAAGTTACAACTATCAAGAATTCAAAATTGCATACCAGACGGGGAGCGGGAGGTGTCGTGTTAATTCAACTGGCGCATAACTCCTCCTCCGAGAAACGATACACGGACTCAAAGGACCCCGTCGTATTCCCAATGTGTATCAGCTTCAAAGCTTACCTTTCGGTAATAGAAAGCTCGGAAAACTCAGGACGCTCGTCCTTCAGTAGGGGAGAATCCAGAGAACAAGGAACATCATGACCCTCAACAAAGAAGTAATACTTCTCCCAATGGCCGCTACCATTCTCAAAGGCCAGGATGAACCGACGCTTGTTGTCCCACTTAACCTTGCCCAAACCCGAAAATCCCTTTTGATTCAATAGAGGATACCGAATAACAAGGGAATGGAACCTCGACTCACCACCATTCTGGATGCGATAAAAGCATCGAAAGAGACTGAGAGAGTAAGCCCATGATTGACGATGACACAACACCCAAAACCCAACCCAGGCACGAATGACGGAGGGCGCAAGACTAAGGGGAGAAATGCGATAATATTTGCAGAGCTCTAGAAGCTCGGCACAGAAAGAGAAGTGCAACCCCGCCTTAATTTGATGAATATACCCAACGGACATCCCATCCGGAGGGGGGGGGGGTAACGGGGCTGATACGACAACGATACGGCATGGAAAAAGGAAAAAACCCGGTCCATGAGCCAAACAACCCCGCCAACTTGGAATATACAAGGAAGTAGTCCCTACCCAACAAATTCGGCGAATAAACTTCAAAGGGAAAAACAGGGTCACGAAGGAAAGCCAACTCATTCTCAAGGATGGGTTGCAGCTCGACTTCCGTATCCGACTCAGAATCTAATAGCTTTAATGAGCTGAATAATTTGTTGAATAATGATTAGGGATTACAATGCATAAGGTAAACTACATATACTAGGTGATAAGGATCACCAACTAGGACTGATCTATCCTATGTGCCTAACTTGGTGCACCAAGGTGCATATACCATGTAACATGTACTACATGATATATGCACCATATAATAACCTTATACAATCATCTAATAATGGAAGTAAGTGCAAGTGTAAGTAACAAGATGCAATGTGAGCATATCAATCTATACACTCTATAGAATCAGACGCCTTTGGGACATAAGTAATGCTCAAATCAGGCCGTGGAAACCGCTTGCCCATAAAATATTATTCATGCGGGTACCGGACTATAGGGGCTTTAGAAGCAAGAATAGTACGGACGGCTCTAGAAGGAGAAGGCTTACTCATTTTCGTAGCTGGAACCGGGCAAAAGTCCTTAGCACGACGGAGAATCCAAAAACACACACCTGGCAAGAAGAAAGGAAAAACAACAATCCATCAGGAAAAAGCATCGATCCTTCGTAGAAAAACAACGGTCCATCATGACACCATGTAAATTAATCAAGACCAACCTACCCAAGGGTACGGCCCAAAGTGCATAAAGATCAAACGCCTACTACGGGGGCAAAAGACACATGCATGGAAGATACTACTTGACAAAGGAAGGTACGACGATGGACAAAGAATGAAAAGCACCTCTAGAAGGGAACAAACACCATCACCCCAACATTGCTTAAGGAAATGAAAGGAAGGAGCTACACCCCCAACATAAGAGCATATATCATCTACTCAAGTAAAGAGTGGACCTAGGCATGGTACCAAGGCACCCAAACACCAAACACCTACCAAGTTCCTAAGGGGACAATATCTATACAATACTCACATCAAACTTCCCAAGCTCAACAACAAAGACAGTCTTCTACTTCAAATCAAGAGCAAATAACAAAGCAACTCAAGTATCTATGGCAAGGAATTATGTTTTTATATATAGCAATCAATGGATGAAAAATATACAAGGGGGCAAAAAGGTCAAATCTGAAAAAACCAAGCTGAAAATCAACCAAACCGAGTCGACTCACCCGGTCAAAGAGAACCTAACCGGAGAAGAACGCCACCCGGCCACCGGAGGCCACCGCGCGTCACCGCCCGGAGGTCACAGCCCCGTCTCCCCGACCCCGTCTGTCGCCCATCACCCTTCGGGTACCCCCCCCCCCCTCAGTCCGGACAAGCCCCTCTCATCCGAACCCCCACCCCCGAACGATATTTCGCCCGGGGCTTACCCTCGAAGGGCTACACACCAACACTTGACTATATTGAACTTACCTACGGTCGAACCAAGGTCAAAGGCAACTTATTTACGGTCAAGCCCAACTCATAATTACGAACCCGCAACAACCGGACCAGAGAACCACTAGAACCGGGGCGGTCCAATAGAAACTCTATAAATAGAGAGCTCATCCCCTCATTTGAAGGTATTCACTCTCTCTCTAAGCTCACCATCTCTCTAGAAGCTCTCACTAACTTAAGTTTCGGAGTGGGCTTACCGGGAACCCCCGGTGCCCCTTTTGCAGGGAAGCAAGGAGAAGATCGAGAAGGAGAAACCCATAAGGAAAGAGATCAGGAAGGAGAATCCCACCTACGAAGGAGAAGCCCATCAACGGAAGAGAAGTCCACGACGAACAAACGTGAGCAAACAATAACTATAGTAACATTTAGTAAATACATATTTATTTATTTTAATATTTTGATTATTTGTAATGAGTATGTCAAAAAAAAAACCTAATATCATATTCCTAATTAATAAATATAACGTTTGTTCACACAAATAAATATAGAATTATATATGCGTCTATATACAAATTAAATGTCTATTAGTGTTTCATTTGTGTTGAATAAACTATTTCAAATAACAAAGACAATTTAAATTAATTGTCAAAATTAAATTTAAAATTTTATATTATCTTAACAATTTATATAAGCAAATTACTTACTACGCAAAGCGCGGATTAGGCACTCACATCTTGTTCCTCTTCTCCTACGACAAGTTTTCTAGATAGAATATCAGCCGAGGTTGAATCATTTTGTCCACACTCAGAACGAAGATAGTCGGTCGCCTAAACAGTGCAGACAAACAGTCATGGTGTCCAAGTATCGACATAGCATTCCACGCCTCTTGGATCTTTTCTTCATATACCGTTGGAATTTGGGGCCACCTCTTGAACATATCCAAGAGATGTGGTTCTGTGAATCCCAAACCACGAAAGCACTTATACTTTTGCTCCCAAGGCTCGAGTGACGTGGAACTTACTTTGAAAATTGCATACATGTATTTCTTGCTCCCCGAGAAATCCCGATATCATCCACTTTTTTAATAAGTTCATTGAAATTATACGACTTTATCGCCAAGAAACGCTGATACTTTTTAGATATCTAACAATTTTATCAGCTTGAACATCACAGTTCTTCAAAGTCTTGATATTCGACAGGAGTGTCTTCTCGAAATCTACCCTGAGAAATCTGTATAATATTATGATTTTTTTGGAATACCTATTACAAAAAATAAAAATATTAAAATAAATATACATACTTACTAAATATGATCTACTGAAAGCATATCTACTTTTGCTCCCAATACTCATGTGACATGGAACTGAATACATGTATTTCTTACTCCCCGAGGAATCCCGATATCATCCGCTTTTTTAATACGTTCATTGAACTTATACGGCTTCATCGCCAAGAAACGCAGATACTTCTTTAGATATCTAACAATCTTATTAGCTTGAACATCACAATCCATCAAAGTCTTGATATTCGACAGGAGTGTCTCCACGAAATCTACCTTGAGAAATCTGTTTAATATTAAGATTTTTTGGGCATACCTATTACAAATAATCAAAATATTAAAATAAATATATACATACTTAATATATTTATTTATTTTAATATTTTGATTATTTGTAATGAGTATGTCCAAAAAAGAAGAATATCACATAATTAATAAATAGAGCATTTGTTCACACAAATAAATATAGAAATATATAAGCTTATATATGCAACTTAAATATGTATTACTGTGTTATTTGTATTGAATAAACTATTTCAAATAACAAAAACGATTTAAATTACTATAGTGGGCAGGGTAGTGAACATCGGAGAACCTTGGCCAAAAAACACATCGAGAACATTTATCAGACTTGTTATCCCTGTAATTTCCTCTTATTCCTTAGCATTCAGGCGGCGTGGTGGGAGTAAGAAACATGTAATGCCTAAATAAGGTAATGATGTCACCTTTAATACTTCCTCATCACCGAAGAGGCCCGCAATGAATTTTTCACCATCCGCTGCCCCTTTGATGAATTTTATGACCATTTAAATCATTTCTTTTTTATGTTTACATATTTAATACTTTTACCTCTTACACTAGTTTATTATTTAACTTCGCATAATATTTGAAGTTATGTTAATTTTAATTATAGTAACCATGTTTAACAGAATAAATAAACATTAATCATTCATATATGCTAGATAGGGGTATAAATGAGTCAACCCACTTGTGAGTTATTTGGAAATGATTCGGTCAAAACTCGAATTCATTTTCAAGTCAAAGCCTTTTGGTCTGTCGGGTTGAGTCTTTTGGTATGTCGGGTTCGAGCTTGATTATACTTACATCGAACTACTCGCGAGCCTAAATAAAGTATAATATACATAAATCAGTCGAGTTTAAACCGAGTCGAGCTTAGTTTTTATAATAATGAAAAATGCTAACTTATTGTGATATATAATTGTATATACTTGTCTAGTCGAGCTCGATTATGTCGACTTTGAATGCGAGCCAATTTTGAGTTTCAAAAGTTTGAACTCGACCAAGTTTGAGTACGAGCTCGACAGTTTCCAACTGATTTAAATCGAACTTAATAGATAATCGAACTTAACATATACCATCAGTTTGACTAAGCTCGTTTACACTCATAATCTACAAATGATTTTACTAAGTATTACATAACATTTCTTAAATATTATTAATCCATCAAATATTTTATGTAATGTATGTATAAAAAGACGATACTATAATTTTATAATGATGTTTTTTTTTAAATTAAAGTTTACATTGCAACGATAGTCATATAAAATAGATTATATTGTATTGTACTGTATTGTATTACTTTTTATAAACACAATAAATTATATAAATATAATAAAGTATAATAACTCATCAAAATACATAAATAATTCAACAAATTTATATGATCTATTTACACTTAGATCTTTGAAATTTTATTTTCCTTTTATAATTTGTATATTATGATTTTTTTTGGTAAAATATATATTATGATTTATACTTAAGAAGTACATATTAATGGCAACTATAAAATAAATATTTTATACAAATAAAAATATATTAATACATTGATATGAATTTTAATATATATATATATAAATTATTATTTTTGAACTTCTTAAATATGTAATATATATGGTAAATTAATCAACAAAATATATACGGAACCATTCACATAATTTGAACGTGAATTGTATATTACTTAAGAATAACATGCTAAAAGGTATATTTTTAAATTATAATAATAATAGTATTGCATAAAGTTGACCATTTACCAGGATTTTGGAATATCACCTAATTTAATTAATAATTTTTTCATCAATATCTGTTTATTAATAAATATTTTTTATTAACCATATTAATCCATTCTAGGGCACCATCATTAAATTATTGATATATATATATATATATATATATATATATATATTTATAACCATAATGTAGCAAAAAAAATATATATTAATATATATATTAAAAAGAGAAAAATCTACTATACTATATTAATTCGGCTGCAGAGGCCTCTGACTGACACGTATGCAGTCCGTCCAGTCGGCATTTCCTAATTTAATCGGTATTTAATTGGAGGTCTATAAATTTAGACATAAAATATTGATTTGTTGTAAATTAAAAAGTATTTTTATCTCATATTTTAGCCTATAGGTAAAATAAATAAACTTATAATTAAAAGTTTACATTTAAATAATAAATCTATACAGTTTGGCTGCGGATGACCGCAGGCCGCCATGTAAACAACATATATATAGAATAATAAAAAAATAGAAGAAATATTATTATATTACATTATAATTATACATTAATGTATATTCACGTTATTATATATAATATTATAAGATGTTATTACCTTATTATATTTATTATAGATTATATATTAGGATATATAGACGTATTATATATAATATATAGGCCAATATATAGAAATAAATCACATATTAATTTGATAAAAACTCATTTACTTTGAACTAAGTAATTCCTCCCACCAATTTATCCAACAACGTCTCAAATGATGTTTTTCTTCCTTCTCCGATCCTCCTTCTGTCTGATTTTCTAATCAAAATTCGCTATGGTGAAGAAAAATCATACATTTATCATTTTTTTATTAACGAGTTGGAGTTGTTGGGGGCTTAGTTGTTCCGTCACGGGCAAATCTATTCGTATTCTGCGAAAAATCGTATTTTGCTGCTAATTTGGCCAAGCAATAATAGCGGGGTATTTTGTTTGAAGCAATTCCGATTTTTTCTAGACACTCAAATCTCTCATTTAGTCAATGCATTTTATTTTCACAATGTAATGCTGCTTGCTGACTTAAAATCAGTGTTGTGACTACTTAAAATTGTGTTTTTTCTTCTTAATTTTCAATTGTGTAATTGCAGCTCATGAACCGGTCATCTATGGATGCTCCGGGCTCTGAAAAACAATCATTCCATGGTTTTGGATTATTAAATATCTGACGAGTTATCCGCAAATTCCCACAAGCATTCTCTATGGTATCGTCCTTCTAGCTAAAATTACCCGTAGATTTATCTTGCTTTTATGAGTACTGGATAATAAAAAAAATTTGTTGTCCTACAATTCAGGTTTAATTAATGAAGCACTACCTTAAGCTGATGATTTAAAAGGGAAAGTGGATGAATTAGTTGTTTTATCATGTTTGGAAGAATTATAAGGAGTTGGATATGAACCCTCCCTCAGCTACTACCGTTGCAATGAGCGGGGTTGATTTGTCTAAGACCTGTCAAGATGTATTAGAATGCATATTACCTGCTGCGGCTTATCAACAATAATGTTAGTTGCTTCATTCCTTCCTTTTTCACTCGCATTTTAGTTTGATCTGAACTGTTTATACAAACCAGGTACGATTTCTCATCTCGAATCTTATTTTATGTGTGTTCGAGAGTGTATGTACCCCCATAATTAATAACACGTTGCTTATCCGTGATCAGAAATTTCATTCAAGATGTTATTCCGCACAAAGATAAGTACTTTTTGTTGGAAAAAACGTTGGTCGATACAGGGGTAAAACAGTAATTCTGAAATATGTAGGACATAAGTCCAATTAATTATTATTCGATAATCAACATACAATTAACAAGCAATCTATATGTGTATGAAAATCGAAATTGCGATCCGTAGATCGAATGGGAAAGACGAAGTTTTAACTGAGGCACGTGCGGATCACGCTCTCCTTAAGGAAATTTCGCCCCACCTCACCCTCAGGTTATGCAACGAGGTTTATTACAGGGACGATCACCTCCAAGGATACAACAGTGTTGTTGACACGAATCGTGCATACAACTCGTTCAACCGAATCGAACAGTACCTGAACTCAAAAGAGAATGTGAGATCTGGATAGGAAAATAAAAGGTTCAACTTAATCACATAACTGGAATAAAAATCTGAGAGCAGTTGTCTGTAGTAAATCCGAGAGCAGAATTTTCGAAACAGCAGACATGATTTTCGGATGCAGCAAGAGCAGAACTTCAGACAGTAATTTTTTAGAGGAAAATTTTGAAATTTTTGGAGTGGTTTACTGAATAGGAATACCATCTATTTATAGTGTGAGGATTGCTCAAACTGAATATAGAAAATATATTTATGCACATATATATTGACTATATTTAAATTATACACCGAATATACATTGTGTATAAAATATTCGGTATCAATATTGATTTTACACTTGCTAAATTAGCAGTATTCGATGTATCTGGACATGTGAATCTCAAGGCATCTTTCTATGCCATTCACACACATGATTTGGGCTTTGGTCTTGGCCCACTGCATCCAAACCACGACCACAAGTCCAACAATCCCCCACATGAATGGTATGGAAACCTAAGTAAGCTCTAGACTCGATACTTTGAGTTCAAAAGTTAATACCTGCATAAGATAGGTATGGGGTCTGCCCTTTGAACCTTCCCTTGTGAACTTATACCGACTTTACTGGCTGGTTAGTAGACGCGATGTCCTTGAACTAACTATCGTTGGTGTAAATGATGATACAAGTCACACAAATATCTCCCTAGTATTGTTCGGTTCACGCCTCGATGTCCGTTATGGCCCTGGACATCTGCCAGGTTCTGCGAGCGTTTCTAAAAATTGCGCCATCAACAATTCCTTTCGAAGAGGCCCATCTTCTCACTAACATAGGTGATTCTTTATCTCAACAGATTCATCACGACTATGATCTAAGTCAAGAGTTTCACCGTGTCTTTGAGATTTCTCTTGAATCATTAAAAATTTTCACTTAACCTTTTCCACTCTATCACTGTTTACATCTAGGAATGGGTTTGGGAGTTTGACCCCCACAGTGATCTCACTCACTCCTGTGATTAGGTTGTCCCTTTGAACCTAGATCTTGGGATCTCCAGTCAACTAGGTTGGGTTTTCCTTCTCAGGAATGTTCTTCAGGGCTTTAATCCCATTCCCTTAGATAATTGGCCAAGTAGCTCTCCGTTTAACCCTACAGGTAGCGGATCCGCATTATTTATCAGCTGAATTTTGTCGAGCGTGATATTTTCAATTGAGAGCGATTGTGTAACATGAGTCTAGACTTTCCATTATACATGTTACATCACATCATACCAAGTGTCGATTGATTATCGCAACGTTGCTTAAAGTCCTCAGACTATCATATCCTGCAGGAATATTTTTGTTAATCCAACATTTATATTCAAGAAAAATTCTTCTAGCAGGCAACAAGTTTGCAAAGTGTCGCATTAACCAACCTTTAAAAAAGGTACATGCTAAATGGGGGGTGCACCACTTATTTGCTTCAAACCTTGTCCTCTAGATAGAACCATCAACCTCTTATAATATGTTACATTATATATGTATTTAAACCAAAATAATCTCATCAATCGCAGCATTGGTATTCATACCGATTTTGGCCAACTTGTAAAATCCTCTAATAAATGGCATAGCCGTTTCAATTGTACGATGCACTTTCAGTGCTCATAAACCTAGAATCAAAATATCCGGTTTTTAAATTTCGTTTAGAGGATTTTTATTTTACGACGGCACCTTAATAAATACCTAGTTTGCAGCTACAGTCTTCAAACCTTGTTTGGATGTCTGGTATAGTGCAGTCCGTAATTACGAGTATATCTCAGGTACCTAAGTAACCTAGCGATACCGTCCAAATGATTTGTACTTGGGTTACGCGTGTATCTACTCAGTACGCTCACAGCGTGTGCTATATCAGATCTGGTACTTGTCATTAAGTATATTACCCTCTCAATGATCCTAGTGTATTCAATTTGAAACTTGCTTGGATCTATTGGAGCACTGACCTTTCTCATATCGCTTTTGTTGAATGTTTATAATATTTTATCGATATATAACGGGATTGACTTAGAAAAATTCATTCTGGTGTACTTGTGATTTTAATCCGAGAGTCACATCAGCAAGGCCTTTATTTTTCAAGTCACATCTCGAATTCAACATATGATTCGTTGATCGAACCATTTCATCGTTACTCCCGATGATTAGCATGTCATCAACGTAAAGACATAAGATTACATAACCTTTATAATTGTCTTTCACGTAAATGCACATGACATTATCAAAATTTTGATGTCATTTATTTCGGTGCTTGTTTAAGAACCTATAATGACTTGACGAGTTTCCAAATTTTCTTTTCTTATCCTGGAGCTGAGAAACCCTCGGGTTGTTTCATATAAATCTCTTCTTCCAAGTTGCCATTCAAGAAATTTGTTTACACATCCATTTGATGTACTGCAAAATTTCGGAGGGCTGTAATTGCAAGTACCATTCTAATGGATGTGAATCTCGTCAATAGAGAATAAGTGTCAAAGTAACCATTGATTACAAATCAGACTTTACACTTATCAATTGAACCACCTGCTTTCATCTTGCGTGAAAATTCACTTATAGCCTAGTGGTTTGCTTCCATGAGAAAAAACCACTAGCTACCAAGAATTATATGCATGATGGATTCAATTTTATTATTGATTACTTCTTTAAGCAAATTGGTCAGAAAGTTTGCACCATAGATTTTTTTTTTTTTAAATCCTAGACCTTTTGTTTCTCTTGGGCTAAACATCAGTTTCGACATCGGTCTCAAATTCAACATGTTTTATGAGACACTCCCATTTTCAATTATAAACGCAAATGTTTCACTACCTTACACAATTTAGGAAGAGTTCTCTAACATTATTCGGGGTACATTTACAAAGGAAATGCTATTCAAAGCTACCCCCACATTAATCGTAACTCCAAAAAAAAATATGGTATCAACCACACTATTCAAAATTTTAACGTGTCTCAACACGAGTTGGGTCTAAGTTCTTACGAGCTCTCAATTACCACAACATCAACTTTGTGATCAGATCATTATATCAACATAGATCCTCAGATCATTATTATGTCAACATTGGTCATTAGACCGTCATGATTCTCTGACCTCTTGGTCTTTACAATTTATCGGAGTTTGTGTGTATCCAAAATAATTGAATCATGCACAACATACCGATAAAAATTATTTTGTACTTTATACAAAGAAAATACATCAAACATTTTTATTTTTATTTTAACCCTTAGCTGCGGAGGTATTACCACTTCGGCCAGAATACACCAACATTCGAAGCTAAAGGTTTTTATTTCCATATTACAGGATATCTTACTTACAAAGTAATTGCTAATCAAATTAGCTCATCCCATCATGTTCTGAGATTACCCAGAACTAATCAACATTGAGTTCATTATCTCGTTCAATGTATAAATTTCTTTCCGCGATCCAACTCTACAAAGTGAATGCTTTTAGTGACTTCACAGATTAAACTGTATCTATGTCACTATTCAGAGAACAATTATTGCAACTGCACATAATTTAATTCTCTTATCAAGTTGATCCTCAACTCTTGTTCATAAAGTGTGAATTTCCCCTTCAACTTCTTTTCTGAACATTGCAATATATTGTACTATCATACACCAAGTGATGAAGTACTTCTTACCGACTCGCGTAAGCATAAATTTCAAGTCACAGACGCTTATATGTATCAAAACAAGCGATTTGAGATTCCTTTAATCTGACTAAGAAATTTGAGTGAGCTCGAATGCAACACAAATTTTTACTCTTTTGTGTTTATTATCAATTGTTGTGTAGGGATGTAATTTATGTTAATTTACCTTCACAAGGTACCACAATTAACATGTAAATTAAATCAACTAAGCAAAAGAAACATTTATCACTCAATGTTCTTTCAGGCTCGTAGAGCATTACACTTAGCTTGATTATTTCCCCACATACATCTATATTATTCTTAGTCAATATATACTTATTTGACCTGAATACAACAGAAACATTTTTCCTAAACCAACATATTGTTCAGGAATATTTGTACAATCACCTTTTTCCCTAGGTTGTAAACCATCCCGGTTATATTTCCAAATCTGGTAACCGGTGCTTTTAACAAAGCTTCCAAACTGATCAAACCAATAGTTGGAACATTAGCAACAAAAGCAATCATGGCTTCTTTAGCCCCCACTTTCACTTTAGCAACATAACTTACACCACCAGTGATAAAACTCCATCGTTATCGTTGGAGGCCATAGCTCAATTTTCTGAAACACAACAAAATTTACTGAGCTATTTTCTGCAGAAAATCATATTTCAAAATACACCCTACTGTATAAAACCAACATATAAATTGCCTTAAGATTGTTGGAAAAAACGTTGGTCGATACAGGGGTAAAACATTAATTCTGAAATATGTAGGACATAAGTCCAATTAATTATTATTCGATAATCAACATACAATTAACAAGTAATCTGTATGTGTGTGAAAATCGAAATTGCGATCTGTAGATCGAATAGGAAAGACGAAGTTTTAACTGAGGCACGTGCGGATCACGCTCTCCTTAACGTAATTTCGCCACACCTCACCTTCAGGTTATGCAACGAGGTTTATTATTGGGGCGATCACCTCCCAGGATACAACAGTGTCGTTGACACGAATCGTGCATACAACTCGTTTAACCGAACCGAATAGTACCTCGACTCAAAAGAGAATGTGAGATCTGGATGGGAAAATAAAAAGTTGAACTTAATCACATAACTAGAATAAAAACCTGAGAGCAGTTGACTGTAGTAAATCCGAGAGCAGAATTTTCGAAACAGCAGACAGGATTTTCGGATGCAGCAAGAGCAGAACTTCAGACAGTAATTTTTTAGAGGAAAATTTCGAAATTTTTGGAGTGGTTTTCTGAATAGGAATACCATTTATTTATAGTGTGAGGATTGCTCAAACCGAATATAAAAAATATATTTCTGCACATATATATTGACTATATTTAAATTATACACTGAATATACACTGTGTATAAAATATTCGGTATCAATATTGATTATACACTTGCTAAATTAGCAGTATTCGATGTATCTGGACATGTGAATCTCAAGGCATCTTTTTATGCCATTCACACACATGATTTGGGCTTTGGTTTTGGCCCACTGCAGCCAAACCACGACCACAAGTCCAACACTTTTTAACATTAAATTTGTTATGTGGTTGATAAAGACGTGTTACACTTCTCTTTACACATGTGTTTGAGAGTGTAAGATTTTTATTATAATTGTTTGAAGAGGCAAGGATTTCCATGTTAATGATTCGTCTCCATCTCTGAAGAGTTTATGTTCTTTGTTAATGCATTGCCAATTTTTAACTTGTAAACATATTATTTACAAGAGGTTTTGCAACGACCGACATCGACAATAATGAAGCTGAATCTCATATGGGTAACTGCTCGGATACACATATAAGTGTATAAATACCCTGCTTGGTGAGTCTAAGTATAGAAGTTTTGGAGTTTTTATGCATTTTTTTTTTTGTGAGTAATGTGGTTGGGATCGAGACATGGTATCAAAGTGAAGGAAAAAATGAAACTAGGCGTGATTGGATACTGAAGGATTATGCTACTGGTAAAGTTGTAAAAAGCCACAAGGTCACAAGGTAAACTACTATGTGAAATTATATCTACTAATTTTGGTTTTATATTATTTCAACATATTGATTAAAAACTTGAGTGTAGCCCATACAATTGACTTTTGAACGGCCAACTAGAACTTTGCTTATTATATTTTATTCATATGCATGAGATAATTGTTTTCGTATTAATAATTATATTTGTATTTTTTAAAAATAGAGAAAATGCTTCCATGCATATATGGATACATATTTAGCTAAACAAAAGAAGACACAATTAGTTGAGGTAAACATTCTTCTTGTTCTTTTAGTTTGTTTGATATATGTTCATATTTTACACAAATTTTATTTCTTATCGACTTAAAATATTTACTCTTATTAGGTGATATCATAAATAAGATACTATGATGTTGTGTTCATGACAATATAGATTGGATTTGCAACATACCATAAAAAAAACCTCTTATTGTTTGATTCTCCATGTCATGTAAAATATGTTAAATAATTAATATATGTATATTAACTAATTCAAATAAGAAAATTTTAAAATTATTCAATTAATATCAACAAAAAATAAGTATATATTAAAATTTCAAGTTTATATTATATCAGCTATACATTTAATAAAAATAATATATAACGTTGATTATTTCACTATTATTAAATATTTAAATAATAATTAATATTAAATACTTTAATTAAATTAATGCATTATATTAATTAATTTTCTATAAAAAAAACATATCCAAATATTCAAATAAATATTGATATGTAGTTGTATATTCAATAAATTAAGATAAAATTTATTTTTTTAATATAATTTTTATTTGAAATTTTACTCCCGTGCAGCGCGCGGGGATAGTGGCTTGTATATAATAAACATAAAATAGGTAAAAAAAAAAACTTCAGTTAAAGAGTTTTATATAAGTGCACTTTCTGGTATTTTATAATTTACTGATACACTTATGAATGTTCAAAAAGTTTTTTTTTT
Source organism: Clarkia xantiana subsp. parviflora (assembly GCA_036873135.1). Lineage (NCBI taxonomy): Eukaryota > Viridiplantae > Streptophyta > Magnoliopsida > Myrtales > Onagraceae > Clarkia > Clarkia xantiana. Next base: position 6,430,539 of record JAPTYO010000012.1, on the reverse strand, counting down.
TTTTTTTTTGCAATCTAAAAAACATTTGTTTCAATTTTCTCTTATGTGTGATGGGTGAAGTACATCTATATATATATTATTAAACCACGCTCATAAATATATGTCACGATTAGACAACAAAAGCTGCTAGTTAGAGAAGTTAACAAGTGCTCCCAGTCTTTATAATTAAAGAAGTTCACAAATGCTTCTAATCTTTGACACTGCTTTTTCTAGGTCGAAAGGGTTGAGAAAATAACACAAGCCAATGTTTGATGCAGCCCTGAGTTTGGATTGAACTCAAAAATGTATTTATAAGTTTAATTTAATTTATTTTGGCTAAATGGACTGGACTTTTCTGGCATACTCTAGAAGCAGCCTGGTTCTGGTGCCATTTAGGGTGTATCCTGTATAATTAAAAATAGAAGGACTAATTGATATTTATCATTCGGTTCAGCTCGGATTTAAATTCAGATGGGTCGGAATAACTGTTATTATAACAGTGTTTAGATTGCCGTTTGGAATTTTCTTCTAAGGGTTGCTGCTGTACTTATCATCTCGCTTCTGTCATCCGCCTTCGGTCTTCATCGCTGCGTTCGCTTCTCTATTTGCTTCCACGTCTCCATCTCTATCTCCACCTCAGGTAAAACTCTTCTGTCTTCTTCTTCGCGTCTTCTATCTCTTCCCCATAATCGGCTCGCTCGCAATCACAAGGATTCTGCAGTCGATTGATAGTGGGATTCAATTTGAAGATGCTGATGTGATTATGGCTGGAGGGACAGAGTTGAGCATAGATGCTTTAGCAATTGCTGGATTTTGCAAATTTTTGTTTAATAAATAGCAAAATCTAATGATGGCAAAAAAAAAAAAATCAGCAAGATCTAATTAAGCTACTAATTTGTGGTTCTGCTATTGTTAGCTGTGAGAAGCAAAAATATATGCTGAATTTTGTGGTTATGGAATGTCAGGTTTCTTTTTTGGATTCATAATCTCAAAGAATTTCCTATGTCAAGACTTCTTGTTGTTGGGTTCTAATTAGATTTTCTTGGGCACTGCCGTGTTAGTGATGAAACAGTGCTTTAAAGTAGGTAAATTGATTGATACATTAAAACTGATTTTAGAATCTTTTTTGACAGCCAATGTACATATTTTACAGCAACTATATTTTTGGCAGCAACTTTAAAGCAAATAAGTAGTCCTGATGGTATTCATAGGATAAGTCCTGCTCCACAACACAGAAGTTTGGTTCTCAAAAAGCTGCAGTTTTGCTCCAAAAGTGCAGCAATTTCAATCATTTAAAGCAAATTCATGCAAATATTATACACGGTAGTTTGTCAGGTGACCATTTATTTGTTATGAAGCTGATCGGAGCCTGCTCGTCCTATGGGAAAATCGATATGCAGCTCTTTTGTTCCATACTATAGTTCACAATGAGGGTCCCAAACACATTATCATCCATTCGAATCCCCAGAAGATGCTGCTACTTCAGCCTCAGGAATCTCTCTTTCAATCACTCGTTGCCTAGTTGACTCCAAAGGTTGAGTGACAACGAGTGATTGAAAGAGAGATACCTGAGGTACTTCAATCCCCAGAAGATGCTGCTACTTCAGCCTCAGGTATCTCTCTTTCAGCCTCAGTTGACTCAACTCCACCACCGCATGCTACTTCAGGCTAGGAGGATATTTGCGTTCACTTCATCAAGACACTTCTCTCAGGTGAGGCCTCTCATATTTTTTGAATTGGATTTGGTAGGTTTTAGTGGAGAAAGCGAAGATGAGCATTAAGCAACACTGAGGCTCATAAAGAAGATGGTGGGTTATGACATGGATTAAATGTTTGGATACAACATGAAGGGACAAACGGCAAACAAGAGAGCTCCAGAAACGGAGCTGATAGGAAAGAGTGACAACTGACAGATATCATATGGTTATATTTGAAAAGGTTCCCATCGTTGATCCGTTTAGTTAGTTAGTGCTGCTTGATGAGGAACATCCATTCATTCAGAGCTGCTTTGTTTTGTTTTGTGATAGTTTAAGTTGGATGGAATAACATGGTAGAGTGAGTTAGTTGTCTTTGAAGGGATGTATGATGTTAGTTTGACTGAAACTTTGAATGGCTGGACTTGGTGGAGGGCTGGCTGGCTGTGGGGTAACAAATAGCATAGACTTGGATGGATGCATGTTCCTCTTCCTCTTCCTCTTCCTCAGCTTTTGTATTAGCATGTACTATTTTCTCACGTGTAGCATATGAATCATAATTTGTATCTCATTATTTACATCGTAAACCATGAATATATTATTATACTACTCTAATATATTTGTTTACTTATTAAAATATTTTCAAATTTCGAGTACTTAATTAAATAAACATACATTTTTCACAAAAATATATACTAAGAGTTTTCTCATAACGTATGATATTATATTATTTATAATATATTTATATTACTAACTATTAAAAAAGATCAAGAATATGAAGCATGCATTTGTTTAGAATTAAAATTCCGTGCAAGCCCAAGATAATTACTATAATAAATATAAACTCTTATTAAGTAAAATTTCACACAAACAACCGGTCAGTTCTTAGCAATGCTAATATTTATAGTGAGTGATCGCAGGTTCGCCTATCCTTCTTAATCTAGTTACTATATGTAGTCGGTAGATTATATTCACAGTTACCAACTAAGTGAAACAAATAACCCAAGCAAGGATCCTGGCATTGATAGTTTCAAATAAATGGAACTTAAATTGATATAATGGGAAATCATCAATCAACATCATCTCTCACACCCCAAAGCATACTTATTGGAAAATAGTTAACCAGGACAACAAAATTAAAATGTCAGAGACAACTTACTCACAAAATGGAATGTTTGAAGAAGAAGAAGACCACAAGCAAAAGCTGATATGCAAAAGGGAATAAATAGCTTTCATGTTCCTACTGTAGTTTTTGGGATAATTTTGAGTTTCTCCCATCGTATTCTTTTATTGACTATGAGGATTACTTTCAGACCCGACCCGTGAGTGGTTATAGGCATTTCTCAACACCAAGTCAAACCCATATATATGGCAAAAAAAAAAAAAAGTCAAACCCATACAAAGGTGGTTATAGGCTAGTCTAGCAATCATGAACAGATGAAATTAAGAAAAGAAGCAACTTTCGGCCACAAAAGAAGTAACTTTAAAGAAATATTTGGCACAAAACTGAGCCAGAGCCAAAACCATGGCTAAAACTTATAATTCTTCTTCTTAACTTGAAGATACAATGACCTCCCCAACCAATCAGTTCAACAGCTGGCTGCTCTCAATGATATTATTCAAGGAAATAGTTTAACCCATGAAAGAATTCAGCTGCTTATAGGAAACAATATGATTATGAGCCAACGCCTTGTTCTCTTTACACCTGAAGCCTAAATGTAGATGCTCGACTGTCCCTTGCCACATGGCATATCCGACCATAAACCTCGCATGTCTTACTATCTTAGGTAGAACGATGGTGGACACACTACGAGGAACCTTATTTTTATTTACAACAAAGTCCAGAGACGTTCTTCCCATCTTACCAATGACTAATTTAGAAATGGCAGGAGGGCTGCCGAGCGAGGCCCCTAAATAGGAGGGCCGTCAAGTCCGATATACGACTGTCTGATGAGAAGCATCAAGCCACAATGGTGGTGGCGGTGGTGGCCCTTTTCTTGGCTTCCTTGTGCTTTTGCAGCTCCGCTAACCGTTGTGCCCATTCTCTATCCCTTGCCACTACAGTCATCTTTCTCTCTACCCTCTAGTTAGCTTCTTCCTTTCTGCTTCCTACACCTGCGCTTATCTCTTCTTTGCTTCCGCCTGTCCACACGCACCGCCATCAGAATGACGAAACTAGCTAACATGTGCCATATCTCAAAAATCAAAATTGATAGCTTTCAAGACAATATTACATTTGGCCCACCATGAATGCTACCCTCAAGAAAATGCTTAATGAATCTATTCACCGTAAGTAATGGCATTCTATATGGACCTGTCATTCATTCATATTTAAATAGGGGATACACCCAATTGTTTGACTTGTTTCTACACAAAAACAAAACTCTCCAAAATATGACAATGGTAAAAAAAAAAAAAAACAGAAAATCAGGTTGCAAGTAAAGATTCTAGTGTCTTTAGGTTGCTAGTTTCATACCTAAAACCAAATAGCCCACAAATTTTGTGAAAAAAAAGGTAAATACGATGTCATCGCAGAACCAGAAGTGATTCCAGGAGGCAAAAACAATATATAGTATTTCAAAATGAGACCCAGCCACAAAAACAATACAAAAAAGTCTTCACATAAAAACCGTATAGTATCCACATTACAAATCAATTTCCAGCTTTTTCTATCACAAAACAGACTGTATTAAAACTACCCATTCATGTGTTGGATTACAGAACAAACAACTGATTATTTATGGAGTATAAGCCACAAATAGCAAGTGCCAAGGAAGTAAATATCCAGCTTCTTCTAAGCTCCGTGCTCAAAAGACATAGTACTCTGAAACACGACACCTAGCGTCAAAACTCAAGAACACTTCTTCATATGCGCACATTTGTTATCTGAATAGTCCCCATTGACGCAAATCCATTTTCAAGAAACCAAATGCAGAAATGTTCTTTACCAAACAAATGAAAGACTAACGAGGTGTTCTATATTCTTTTCAAGTGGGGATTAGGGTAATTTTCACGAGAAAAAAAAAACTGAAGAAAATCAAAATCATTGGTGTAAAAAAACACAGTCAATGGAGGAGAACGACCTAGGGGTTTCAAGCGGTGATGCTAGTCCACATACCTCCTCTTTGGGAACCTTGTGTCAGTTAAGCTATGAACTCCTCTAACAGAATGAGTCTATGGAGATGGAATGGGCAGCAACCCAACTGCGAAAGTAAACCGGTAAAGGGAGGCGTTCGGCAGCGGCGCAGAGCAGTGATTGAACACTTGGAATTCGAGATAATGAAGGAGTGGGATGCTAGGGGCTGAATGATGCTTCTTAAGGATCTGAATCTCATTTGTGCTTCTTCTGTAGAATCGAAATTACTATCTTTCAAGCCTTCACAGATGGCTGGAAAGAACGGACGGGTAGAAGCCAGAGGAGGCGGTCACTGGAGCAGATAGAAATCAAACCTGCAGCAAGGTGGACGGATAATTGTTGTCTTCGCTGCAAGGTGGGTGGAGGAACGACATAATCGAACCCACAATTTATCTTCGCTTCATCATCATCTTGACGGCGTCACGCACAATTGCTAACCCGAGCCGATATATTTGGAGACAGAACCGTTTGGGTATATTGCAGAACCAGTCCTGCTATTTTTTAACGACTTTAGTTGCACCCTAAATGGCACCAGAAGCAGGCTGCTTCTGGAGCACACCAGAAATGTCCTTTGGTTGTACTCAGTGGCGTATCCATGTAGAGTAGTGGAGTAACAAACGTCATCCAATTATCAAGTACTTTTATTGAGACCCCAATTTTAGTTCTCGTAAGAAAATACACCCCGACCCCCATTATTTTTCAAGTAAGACTCCAATTATTTTTTGTGTAACACTAAGAGCATCCACAATGGTTTTACATAAATTGTATTCTTTAAAGTTGCCACGTAGACATTTATGTACACTTTAAGTAATACGTAAAGTTAAGACACACGTAAAAAATATTTTCTCTGCAATCGTATTACTTAAACATATTCCTTAAATATATTTTATTATTAAATTTTCCAACAATCACCAATAAGATATTAGCATTAATTATAAAATGAATTAATTTATAATAAAAAATTAGTTACGTAATACATAGTGCATTACTTAAATTTAAGGAATGCTTTATGTAAAAACATAAATTTACGTGTGGGTCCCATATTTAAGGAATGTTATTTAAAACCACTGTAGATAGTTTTTGTTACTTTACTTAAATAAACATGTAGGACCCACGTTTACGTAATATTTACGTAATACCACTGTGGATGCTCTAAGACCCCATTATTATTTTATAAGACCTCATTATTATTTTGTAATACTTGTTGAATCCATTAGCTCTTTAATATACTATGAATTGTACTTAATCTAATATAATGTCATATGTGATGAACATTTAATAGGATAAATGAAAATGATGTAAATCATACAATATGTTTGAAAAAATGGATCTTAGTACTAACATGTTTAAAATGTACAATATTTTTCAAAACAATAGTAATTAGTACTTAATTCAATTATCCGTCTAAAATTTATATAAAATACATTATAAATTAAAAAATTAACTGAATATTTTTATAAATATCAATATAAAAACCTAATAACTTATACAAATATTACGATAGTGTTCCGACTCGATTGAGATTCAATTGATTATCAGTTGGTTGTTGTATGATTTGACTCAATTGTAACATTTGTATACATCATTAGTGTTTTACTTGTGATGTTTTAAAAGTCAATCAGTTATCTTTGTACTTTTGAAATATATTTAACTACAATTTTGTAGAGATTCATTGAAGAAAGTAAAACTTACTGTCTTAGTGAAACACGTTACATCTTAAAACATGTTAGTACTAATACTAAAATTCATTCTTTTAACATGATGTATGTTTTAGGGTTAAGAACCTATGAAAGGTATGAACTATCACCTATGTTAACGGGAGAGGTCTGAAATTTAAAAAGTTAATAACAGAGGTCTGAAATTTCTGTTTTGTTGATAACAGCGGTCTCCGTTAGTTTTTTCCGTTAAAACTAACGGAAATTGGTCACATGCCAAGCATGTGATCGGAAATAAAATAAATTTCCAAAAATGCCCTTCTATCAAGTGTGCCCCTCACATGCTTGGAGTGAAAAGACCAAAATGCCCTTGAAGCCACCACGGTACTCCGGCGACCACCAATCGTACTCCGGCGACCACCACCGTACTCCGGCGACCACCACCAAGGCTCCGATTGGGCCAAAATCGGAGCCACCGGCCCCGATTTGGCTCCGATCGGAGCCAAAAAAGCTCCGATCGGAGCCAAAGAGCTCCGATCGGAGCCAAAAAGCTCCGATCTGGAGCTCTGTGGCCCCGGCCGGAGCCACAGAGCTCCGATCTGGAGCCTCTGTGGCCCCGGCCGGAGCCACAGAGCTCCGATCTGGAGCCTCTGTGGCTCTGGTCGGAGCCACAAAGCTCTGATCGGAGCTTTTTGGCTCCGATCGGAGCTTTTTTGGCTCCGATCGAAGCTTTTTTGGCTCCGATCGGAGCTTTTTTGCTCCGATCGGAGCTTTCTGGCTCCGATCGGAGCTTTTTTTGCTCCGATCGGAGCTTTCTGGCTCCGATCGGAGCTTTTTTGGCTCCGATCGGAGCTTTTTTGGCTCCGATCGGAGCTTTTATGGCCCCAATCGGAGCTTTTTGGCCTCGATGGTGGCCGGAGTCGGGTCGCCGGAGCCGAGGTGGTGGTCGTCGGAGTCGAGGTGGTGGTCGCCGGAGTCGGGTGGTGGTCGCCGGAGTCGGGTGGTGGTGGCCGGAGTCGGGTGGCGGTGGCCGGAGTCGGGTGGCGGTGGCCGGAGTTGGGTGGTTTTAATTTGACTTTAGGGGTAAAATTGTCATTTCACATTTCATTAAATAAGATATTAAATAAAACAAAATATTAAAGGGGCAAAAATGTCATTTCACACAATTCTGTTAAATTTAACCCTAAAAATGGACGGAAAACCTCTAATCAACAAAATTGAAATTTCAGACCTCTGTTATTAACTTTTTAAATTTCAGACCTCTCCCGTTAACATGGGTGATAGTTCAGACCTTTCATAGGTTCTTAACCTTATGTTTTATATAATATTTCTAAGGAAATACATTTAAACATATTAAATCTTCGATTTTTTTTTTTAACTAAACGTACCCCCATTATAAATATCATAGATACGTCACTTGTACTTAAATGTCATGTCTAGGGCAGCTGAGAAATTCGGGTCTACCTCTGAGCCAACGCATGGCAATGCTGTGGTATCCCTTCCGCCAATAAACATAAGACACCTGGCAGAAAGACACAAAAGACCAGAAAGACAACTAAAAAAGTATATAGTCGACCGAAAAATCAGGGAACATCAAAATTAATAAGTTTTACAACACAAATGCGAAGCTACTGTTGAAAGTGCAACAATGCCTCTATGGTGCAATAGGTTATTAGGGGTGTTATAGAGCAACGGTTGGGTATAATCTGTTCGCTCACGGTTTTGATGAAAATCAGATTAATTTATATCAGAAAGAACAAAAAAGGGTAATTATGACATTTCGTATCAACGTGACTAAAATAATCACATTAATAAATGCATGTAACAAAGCACACGTTTGGATCACATTGATAAACGTACGTAATCAAACTATGTAGTAACAAAAAAAACATATTAAAAATAGCTTATATTATCTTCATTTTTTTTGTAAAATACATATTTGTTAATACTATAACAATTATTAAAAAACAAACAAAAATTCTAAAGAAATGGGTCAAAGGCCCACCAAAAAGTAAAAGTTGTTCTTTCTCATCTCTCATTTTATCATTTTGTTCTAAGGTTAATAACTGTTGCGTCCTGGATGAACTGGGTCGTGGGGACGCGTCTGTCTGAATAGTTGAGCGGGTTTTCGGGCTGTAACCCTTCGTCTGAAAGAGGTATGTGCCACTGACGAGTGTTCGGCTGAGTCTTGGAAAGGTCTGTGTCTCAAAAGGCGGTTGTGTCTCAGGAGGCGTCTGAGTCTCAAAAGGTGGTGGTCTGTGCACAAGTCCGAACGTCTGGGGTGCCGATTCCTGCACGAAGGGCCAGTACTAGCACGGAGAGGGGGGGGGGGTGATGCTAGTGGAGCCCTCTCTGATGCTTAAGTCACTATAGGGCTAAAAATGTAATTCTAGAGAGAGAAAGTATTTCTAGAGAGAAGTAAGAGCTCAAAATACCAAAGTTGGGCAAATGAGAGGATGTGTGAAAATGGGTGGCCAAGGCCTCTTATTTATAGGCTTCCTTGGGACCGGACCCGGTTTTAAAGCGGTTTGATGACGGTTCAAAAGCAAGCGGTAACCGTCATCAATATTGGCAATGCGCGAACTTAACTTCTCTACACGAAACGGTAATCGCGCAATACCCGTAGTGCAATCCGGAGGTCCGGTCCGGACGCGCGTAACGCGCTTCCGGACCGTTTTGACTCTTTGGGAGACGTTTTTCAAGTCGTGATGTGATTTTCGGCGTGTTTACGAGGCCTGAAATGTAAATACGAACCCAAATTGGACACATATCCATCACTTGCCCCCGAGTCAAGTAACGGTTTAAAACCTTTCTTGACTCTATTTTTAAGTTAGGATACGCGTCCAATTTGAGCTTGACGCTAACCTTCCGGTTTTGGTCGTTGGTTGGACGTAGAAGTCTTGATTTCGTCCGTCCTTTGATTTTCCGACCGAATGACTTTATTTCCTGTCATCACGGTTAGTGCAATAGAGAATGCGCATATGTAGCGTGCAAGTATGGTTACCGTTAGGGATATAAGCAATTAGTAATACGTCACGCGGACATGCTTTTATCAACATGCATGTACAAGTAACGGTCACGGCAAGAACGTAATTACGTGACGTAAGAAATATAATCCGTATACTTCTAAAACGACTTAGTGATTATCAAATCATGAATCATTCGATACGAAAACACACGTGTAGAATGACGGGTTTGATACGCGCAATACCAAAATAATCATGTATGTAGGAGTAAATACTTAGAAGAGGGTGGAGTATACCGTAAGTACTTAGGCGTGGGTGTAGATGAATTACTCATTTAATCCTTATCACCAAGGAATCTTTTGGGATATGTAATTACACAAATCCCCAATCATTCTTCCAGCTCTTTGGGAATTCATTATTCCTTCTTCTTTGCAGGTAATTACTTCACCATTTCCAGAAGTCATTTGTGTGTTCATAGTTTCTTCACCGTCGTAAACCTTAGGTGCATCCCGAAAGTTTCGTGTTTGATTCTTGACCTGTTTTCAGAAATTGACACCACCAATCGACTCAGATTGCCACGAGGATTCCAGCGCTGCCTTCGGAATCACCAGACGACGCCGGACGCGCCCTCACGCGCCGTCGCGTGAGCTTCGCCCTGCCGGCGCGTGTAACCCACGCGCCGTCTTCCCGTGCTCCGTTCGCCGCGGTCCTTACCTTTCTGAAATCGTCTCGACGAGTGGAGTCCATTGTGATACTTTTCGTCACATTTTGAGGTAATCTGAAAACTCAATTTTAAAGGACAGCTTCGACTTTATTTTGAATGTTGCTGTATTGTTGTTCGTTTAAGCTATTTGTCGTTGTTGTCGTATGGAACTGCTCATTGGTGTTTGTATGTTGAATAATTGCTGGTTGGTTGTCGTTACTATCGTCGTTAGTTCATGCCTTAGACGATTTTTCACTTCCGTGGATAGTTGTAGTAAAATTCCCCAATTGGACATATTGCCCCCATGTCTTCGCGTAGAGGCTTTTTGGTCGGTATGCGCAGTTTTTTCCCTTGACGGGTTTGTTGGTTGACGGGAATTGCCAAACGTCTTTAGGAGTAGCCGTTTGTTGTCTTGATGCCTTAGAAAAATATTTTTCCTAAGTGTCGCTGCGTTTGATCCTCGCGATTCGTCACGTTAGTTCCACCGTTTGCATGATAGCTTTTTAAGATGTTGGTCCCTTTTACTACACGTACCAACTTTGCTATGCGCGTTGACTTTGGCTACGCGCATTGACTTGGCTATGCGCGTTGACTTTTGCTATGCGCGTTGACCTTTGCTACGCGCGTTGACTTTTACTATGCGCGTTGACTTTTGCTATGCGCATTGACTTTTGCTACGCGCGTTGACCTCTGTTTGGTTCTTGCAGATTGTGAAGTCGTAGTAACCTCTTGCGGAACTCCCTTCCTTTTGATCGAGTTGTCGCTATGAGTAAGTCCACCACTCCTCTATCGCAGACTCCTTTTAATTCTGACATTGAGGATGTCTTGGAGGTAGACTTGGTTTTACCAGTAGATAGTGTTTTGGACACCAATGAGGGTGTAGCTGCTGAGCTTTTTGTTGGGGCATCTCCTGTCGGAGAGACAGAGGTTTTGGTTAGGTACTACACTAACCGCTTGGATAGATCCTTGTTTACCCTGTATGTGAGTGCTTCCGGACTTGACCCTTGTACCGAGGCCGTTTACCCCTTTGACGCACTCCGTGAGAGTAGTTTAGGAGATGCTACTCCTCCGCCTGTAGATTTGTCTGTCGTGTATACATCTCACGTTAGGGAGGGTTTGCGGTTTCCCTATTGCTCTGATTTGATTGAGCTCTGTAGCAGTTACGGGATTTCTCCTTTAGATCTTGCGCCCAACGGGATTCGGGTATGGACTTGTTTTAGAGTGCTGCTTCACAAGCAGTCCTGGCATTATTCTCCCACCCTCTTTCGCTGCTTCTATCAGCTTAAGAGTCCGGACTCTGCGGGATTGTGCAGTGTGAAAGTTCGCTGGCCGAACTTGCAAAGCGATGGTTTTGAGGAACTTGGTCTTGGTGAAGCCAAGTGGGATTCTAGTTACCGATTGGTCGCCGCCGCGGATCGGTCTGCCGATCATTGGAGGCACCATTACTTTTTTGCTCATGATGCGGGTACGACTTGGGATGTCGAGTATATTCGGAAATCTGATCCCGCGCCTGCTTTTCGGGAACTCTCCTTGTCGGATAGGGAGGTGATAAAGCAGATGTATCACTGTCAGCAATCGCGCGGCTTTACTTGTTCGCTGCGCGCATCTGATCAGGAGTTGGTCGATGTTGGGAATCATGTGCTCCCTTCTGCAGCTTCGGTATGTTAATCATTTTTATAACTTTTTACCGTGTTGCACTGTAGGTTGGTTTGACGGAAAAAGCTCGTCTTTGCAGACGACAGCCGCTCGCAAGATTGCCTCTAGCGGAAGGATTGTTCCACCTCTTGCTTCTGGAGCATCGGCGGCTTCCGGACATGGAAAAGGTAGACGGTTTGAATAAACAATCTTCCTTGTGTACTTTCTTAGTTGGGTTGTAACTTCGTGTGTTATTTGCAGGCCGCAAGACGCTTGTTACTGACCGCGTTGTTGCCGTTCCTGATTCTACCAAACGGTCCACCACTGGGACGCGTTCTTCGAGCAGTTCGAAGCGTCCGAAGACTACTGTGACCGTTCCTACTCCTTCCTGTCATAAAGGGAAGGAAGTTGACGGTTGCGAGGATGCGTTTTCTGCCCCCCGCTCGAAGGAGCGGTCCGAGGTGGAACGTGCTCTTCCTTCTGGTATAAGCTGAACACTTGACTGTGTGCTTTGTTTTTGGCTTTTGCATAACTCTATTTGGTTTGCATGTAGTGCTCCTGCCACTTGGACGTGCGGATCTGCTTCGTCCTTTGGAAGGTGATATTTCGGATGATAAGTGGATGCCATATGTGACAGGAGATCTCACTTTTCCCAAGAACTCCCAGCTGAGCATGCCGGAAGTTGGTGTGCGCATTCTTCATCGATCTATTCCTCCTGGTGATCGACTTGTTCGGCCCTCGAGTGACGAGGAGGCGCGAACCTTTGTTGAGAGATCGCTATCTGGATTCACTCCAGTGAGTATCTTTCTTCGCTTTGCTATGTTCGTTTTTCCCGAACATGTATGCTTATTGTCTTTTTGTTTTCAGGTTGTTTCTGATATGGTGCACATGGCCTCCTTCATGTTGGAGCTTGTCCAGGAGAAGCGTGCCATTGCTGATAAAGCTGCCGCTGTGTCCAGGGAGCTTAAGGAAGCTAAGGATGAAGTGCGCCGTCTTTCTTTGAAGAAGACGGATTTTGATGCCCGTTATGATTCTGATCATGCCCGCCTTGTTCAGCTTGAATCTGAGAATGCTGCCATTGAGAAGGCAATTTCTGACAATGCAGGCAAGCACAAAGTTGCCTGTCGGAAAGTGCGCGAAGAGGAAATGAAGGCCGGCATTGAAGAGGGACTTGGAAAGTTCCCTTCTACTCCTGGATTTGACAGCGCGGTTACTGCTGCTGCTACGACGAAGGCCGCTCCTATGCTTAGCGAGTTTGCTGAGGATTTTGTTCGTAGGGTGAGCATTCTTGCTCCTTGCTTTCCTTTTGACAAGTTAGGGACGTATGCGGAGTTTGCTGTTGGGCAAGTTGCCGAGCTCCGTCGTTTGGATACTGCAACATCTCAGTTTGCATTTTTGTTTGGAGAAGACGGTGGCGGCACTAATGTGCAACTTCTGCCTGTTCCGCCCAGTCCTGTCAGAGATGATGGAATTCTTTGATCTGTGCCATCTTTTGGATATGTTGAACTCGTTTCTGAGTCTTTTTGCCCCCCGGCTTCTATGTTTAGAAACTTGTTGGAGTTGTTCCTTGGTTGTTGCTTGTGACTTGTTCGCTTTGAACTACGTCGTTTGAACCTGCTTTATACATAGCAGTTTGCATGATAACTTGTTAGTAATATTTCATACCGTTATCACCTACTGTGTTTATTGAATATTGATGACTAGTAACGTAGACATAGTCCCTGCAGTCGTGACCGATAGTCACTTTTGATTCAAGATTGCTTGCATGATGCGTTATGCATGTTGTCTGTCTTTCCTGCATAGCTTACTGCTATATATGTTGTGACCTGTCAAGTGGTTCGCGTATAGCGACTTAACAAGATACTTTATACCGTCTCTTAGTTCCACTCGTTTATACCGTCTCTTAGTTCCACTCTAAGGCGACGTTGTACAAGACTCGAGTTGTAAATTTTATGAGTTTTTAAACAGGGTGCGCACCTGCCAGCGTGTATCAACCCGCGTTGGGGAAGCATACGTAAAAACATTCTGGTTTTTGAAGAAGTATTTTGTGAACCTTAAAAAGTTCGTGATACACGCAAAAACCGTGTTGATAAAATATTTGGAAAGGTGTTTGATACATAAAATATTTGATAAAATATTTGACAAAGTATTTGATAAAATATTTGACAAAATATTTGATAAAATATTTGTGATACATGATTCCTGCGTCCAGGGACCATGTAACACTTTTTGAAAATATGAATTGTGATGCATGCTTTCTGCGTCCAGGAACATGCAACACGGTTTGAAATTTGTAGTACGGAATTGTCATCTAACAAGAGGACTTTTGCCGTATAGAGTGAACTCTTTAAAAAGGAATTCATAGTACGGGATTGTCATCTAACAAGAGGACATTCGCCATAAAGAGTGAACCCTAAACAAGAATTCATAGTATTGGATTGTCGTCTAAAAAGAGGACGTTCGTTATAAAGAGTGAACCCTAAACAGGATATACACACTTATTATAGCGTGGGTTCGTTGTCTAACAAGAGAACTTCCACCAGTTATGGGGTGATCAGTCCTGTATTGTATTTGCCCATCCTGTTCTGAATCCAGGGAATGGCTATGAACATGAGGATTTGCCTCTAACAAGAGATGTCACAGCATGTCATTTTTTAGGAGTAAACATGGGGTTTGTCTTTACAAAGAGGATACCACAACATGCTACTTTTGATAGTAAATCTTGGTGTTAATCCAAGATGTTGCTTGTAGTTGACGCCTTTGGAATAGTCGTCATTTTGATGGTAGACCTTGATGTTATTCCAAGGTATTGCTTGTAGTTGACGCCTTTGGCATAGTCGTCATTTTAATAGTAGACCTTGGTGTTATTCCAAGGTATTGCTTGTAGCTGACGCCTTTGGCATAGTCGTCATTTTTATAGTAGACCTTGGTGTTATTCCAAGGTATTGCTTGTAGTTGACGCCTTTGGAATAGTCGTCATTTTGAGTAGAGAATTTCTATAAGTCTCCTTTTTGTAGATAATCCGCAAGTTGTCATTGCGTCATATAAGTTGACTGTGTGCATAGCGCAATGGCTTTGTGTTGTCGGCACCTTCTTGAGATAGATGTCAACTTATGAATGGAGAAATAAAATCCTTGTTGGTGTAGATATGCAAGTATCATCCGTTATATGTAGTTGCAGCATGCTGTCTTTGAAAATATCTTGGATTGTTGATGTAGATAATAAGCGCGTAGTTTTGTTACTTCGCGTTTAATCCAAAAATAGCGTGCAAGACATAGATATGTACCTACAAATGTAGATTGACTTTATTAGATACTTACGCGTATTTACATTGTTTTTTCGAGAAGGCGTCAACCGATCATTCCTTCTTAAAACATGTAAATGTGATTATACTAGAAACACTTAGAATAGAAATGCGCAAAGTAATCGGAAAGATAGTTATTTCTCCCGTCTCTTTATGGTTGGTTTGATGATGATGTCGCGGAGTTGGTTGCAACAAATCGCCTTAATGCGCCAAGCGCGATGCATTCTTCAATCTCCCATCTTAGTGGTAGACACATGTTTGTGTTGTGCCCCCAGGTTTTGTGGTACTTGCACCATTCCTTAATGTTGTTGCCCAAGAAAGCTGTCTTCGGAACAAGTGGACTCAGGAGCTTGTTTTCGAGTAGGTTGACGTAAATGTCTTCAGCAACCGTGTTTAGCGGTGTGAAGATGTTGTCGATATCGATGCTTGCGCCCTCCTGTTTGTTCGTTTTTGCTTGAACTTCTTTGTCCCAACTGAGGGGTGTACCCCACCTCAGTTCTTGTTCGCACAAGTCTGCTGTCTCGAGCTTGTCTTTTAGATCTGCCATGGTTTTGGTTGTTCGCCATCCATGAGTTCTTCCGAAGAGAAGGAAGGATCTGGCGTTCATGTTTGCATAGAACACGCTTATCACTTCTTCCCTTGTTGCTTTTGCCGAGGAGGCGTTGGAAGCGAATCTGATGAAGTAGTTCATGATTGGCTCACCTTCTCCCTGCTTGACGAGCCATATCTGGTTCCATGGCGAATACTGGATGTACTCTTGTGGCTTCCAAACTGTAACAGCTTGTTCCATCGCTTGTTCCTTCCTTCCATCATCAATAACTTTCTGCCTCTTGAAAGAATTTATCATTGCCACATGGAAATGGTGCTTTGCTCTTAGGGCGTTGACGTAACAACGTCTTGCGGTTATCTGGTCGCCTAGTACTTCCCCAATCCCATGGTCCGTAGGGAACTTCATCTTTTGGTGGACAGTAGAGGGCACGATCACGTAAGGGTTGATCGTTGTTCGTCCCAAAATTCCATTATAGGCCCCAAGAGATTCTACAACGACGAAAGTGACGTTGACGTGCAATGTTTTCCACCCTTGGCCAAGGATGACAGGAAGCGTGATTGTTCCCAGGGGGTGTGTAGCTGCTCCGGCGAAGCTGACTAGCGAGAAGGTTCCCGGAGTCAAGTCTTTGACTGATCTTCCCAGTTGCTCTAGGACTTTGACATGTAGAATGTCAGCGGAGCTTCCACCATCAACGAGGATTCTTTTCACATCATACCCGTTAATGTCCATGGTTATGACTAAAGCGTCATCGTGAGGGTAAACGATATGCTTTAAGTCTACCCTGGAAAATTGGATGACCGCGTCTTCTTACTCTGGTTGCTTGCGCTTTCCGTATTTCGGCAATGTTGCTGCTTGGGATGCATAAATGTCCCGAGCATTAGACACTTGTCCTCCGGCGGCAGGTCCTCCGTGGATGACGTTGATTACACCTCGCTTGGCTGGCGGAGGGTTGTCGTTGACTTTCTCTTTTCCTTTGTTTCCTCTTTTTGATGACTCTGCTTGAGCCTTCTTCGGGGGGTTGTCGCCTTGATCGACGAATTGCTTTAATTCGCCCTTGAGGACGAAGTTGTTAATGCGGAAACGTAGGCTGACACAGCTGTCCGTCTCGTGGCCGAAGACCTCGTGGTTTTCACACCACTTGTCTTTGTCTTTCCCCGGCGGGCCTTTTCTGAAATTGTTCGGCTCTTTCCACATGTTCGCATCCTTCATCTCTCTTAATATCACGGATAGCGGGGCATTCAAAGGAATGCAGTCAGCGAGGTTTACTTCTTTTGGCTTCTGGAAATCTCCTTGAAAAGGCCTTTTTGGTTGAGGCTGCCAATTTCTTCCTTGTTGACCACTTGAGTGTGGTTTTGCTTGGTTTTGCTTTGGGTTTTCTTTCGCCTTTGCAGCAGAGATTTTTGCTTTGTTCTGGCTTCTGAAACTTTCGAGGTCCACGTATTCTTTAACTCTTGCGGCTAGCTCTTCCATAGTTTCAGCTGGGCGCTTTTCCATCTTTTCTGCTAGGGCATAGCCTCTTCGTCCGAGGTTTCGAATGAATGCTCGAACTATCTCTCCTTCCGTCAAGTTCCCCTGAATATCGGAGATATTCTGGTTGAAGCGAACGTAGTAGTCAGCGAGAGATTCTTCATTTTGCTGTTGGACGTCGTCCAGAGCATTTGATCCCTTCAGCAATGTGCGCTCGCCCATGTATCGTTGAATGAATTTACCCTTCAGGTCCGCCCATGAAGTGATGCTTCCGCATGGCAGCGAGAAGAACCAGTGTGCTGCGGTCCCGGCAAGAGTTTGTGAAAACGTCATTGCAAAGTGGTGTGGGTTTTTCGTTCTGCCTAGCAGAGAGGCCTCGTGCTTCTGCACATGTTCTACTGGATCTCCTTTTCCGCGATAAAGATCTCCTCCAATCCGGTATAGTGAGTCTGGGACACGACTGTTCACAAGGTGGTCTGCGAACGGATGTGACGCCCTTTCTTCAAGTGTGTGCATACCCTTCATCTTTGCTTCCTTCATCTTTTTCTCCACAATTTCTTCTAACATCTCGGCGGTAAACCCTTTTACAGGCTCAGCATAACCTGTTGAAGGATTTTGCCGACCATTGTTATGGTAGATGTCAGATTGATCTCTGCTTGTGGCCTGGGAGGGATCATCCCTCGTTGGCTGCTGTGGGCAGTGGTATGGGGGTTGCCTTTCATTCCTCCAATGACGGGCTCCTTGGGAAGGAGTGTATGAACGGGCGGGTTCATATCTTGCATGTTGGTTTCTGCCCTGGAAAGGATTGCCTTGGCGGGTAGTGTCTTGCAACATTTCTCTTGTCGGCGCAGCGTGTTCCTGAGCGGTTGGAGGCGGTTGAGCCGCATATCCTTGATTTTTAGTGACTCGCGGAATGCGAGTAACTCTTCCAGCGCAGCCATCATTGCTGGAGTAACGGTAGGCATCGGGTTTGCTCCCGTTTGCTGTTCGTCTTGCGGCATATCTGTCTGAGATTCATCATCATGCATCTCTGGCTCGAAACCCGGTGGGGGTGAGCGATGCTCGTCCCTTGGCTCTTGGTGGTTGTGCTGTGCGTCGGGCACATCCTCGGTTGGCATGGATGAAGCTACGGAAGTAGCTCTCGGTATGTGGGAAGGTCCCGACTGGCTTCCGGCTGGCCTCTGACCTCCTGCTCTTTTGTTTGTCGGAGACTTCTTAGGACGTCCAGGCCTTTTCCTTGTGTTTCTCGCTTTAACCTCTTCGGGAGGGTTGCGATCACTCGTCATGATTTTGCGGTACGATAGCTTTTGTTCGAATCACGGAGACGGCGCCAATGTTGCGTCCTGGATGAACTGGGTTGTGGGGACGCGTCTGTCTGAATAGTTGAGCGGGTTTTCGGGCTGTAACCCTTTGTCTGAAGAGGTTTGTGCCACTGACGAGTGTTCGGCTGAGTCTTGGAAAGGTCTGTGTCTCAAAAGGCGGTTGTGTCTCAGGAGGCGTCTGAGTCTCAAAAGGCGGTGGTCTGTGCACAAGTCCGAACGTCTGGGGCGCCGATTCCTGCACGAAGGGCCAGTACTAGCACGGAGAGGGGGGTGATGCTAGTGGAGCCCTCTCCGATGCTTAAGTCACTATAGGGCTAAAAAGGTAATTCTAGAGAGAGAAAGTATTTCTAGAGAGAAGTCAGAGCTCAAAATACCAAAGTTGGGCAAATGAGAGGATGTGTGAAAATGGGTGGCCAAGGCCTCCTATTTATAGACTTCCTTGGGACCGGACCCGGTTTTAAAGCGGTTTGATGGCGATTCAAAAGCAAGCGGTAACCGTTATCAATATTGGCAATGCGCGAACTTGACTTCTCTACACGTAACGGTAATCGCGTAAATGGTAATCGCGCAATACCCGTATAGTGCAATCCGGACCTCGTCGAATTTGGGCAATTCAGCGAGGTCCGGATTGCCGCGCAATCCGGAGGTCCGGTCCGTACGCGCATAACGCGCTTCCGGACCGTTTTGACCCTTTGGGAGACGTTTTTCAAGTCGTGATGTGATTTTCGGCGTGTTTACGAGGCCCGAAATATAAATACGAACCCGAATTGGACACATATCCATCAATAACCAAACTAGTAAAAAAAAAGGCATGTAACACTTTAAATTTTAAAGAGCCAAGTCTAAAAAAATTAGGTAAAAAGTGTATATTGCAAAATGTTGATGGGATTAATTTCTCCCATCTTCCATGGTGGCTTCATCCTTGATTATGTGCTTAAATGTTTGTACAAGTGCCCGTATTAGTCAGGCAAGAGTTGTTGCTTCGAAGCTCAAAATTCATTTTATATGCAAAAATCCCAACCACATTTGAAAATATCTTTTGAAATTTAATATTGCATGTTTAACGAAAAATGTTTAACGAAAAAGTCTGACGTTACGTTCAATTGCCAACTTTTTGAAACGTTGGAGTGAACAAATGTAAAAATCCAACTACTTGAAAATATTTATAAAATTTAATATCTCATGATCATTTAACGAAATATCTAACGGAATATACACTTACCAACAATTTGTAACGTTAGAGTGGAAAAATCACACCAAAAAACATACAAGAAGTTATAAAAACATCTGAAGGGCATTTCATACGTTTTCTATATCTATAGACATCTATACAAGGAAAGATTTCTTTAAATAAAGCCCTATTTTATAATATACTAGGTGGTTGGTCCGCGCTTTGCGTAGTAAGTCCATACTAAAAATATAACTTAATCATACTCCATTTTATTATTTTTATATGTTTAATTTATTTTTGAAAATTCAAATGTAAAAATTGTTTCAATTATGAGTATTTATTAAGTGAATACAAATTATAATAATTTTTTACAATTTTATTTTATTAAATATATGTATAATATGTATACAAAATAGAGAATAATTTATATTTAAAAATATTTTGATAAAATGTATTATTTTTTAATTAATGGAATTTATTTAATAAATATTAATTATTTATAATTTAGATAACATAATATATATATGTGGTAAATAACATGAACTTCTTAATGATCCGATATAAACAACAAAACCAAAGCGTCATAAAAAACAAAATAAATAAAAATTAATGAATGAATGAACAACGGAGATAAGAAACAACGGGTACAAATCTCTTGGCCTACTATTCATGTCCCGAACCGCGTCTCACCGTTAAGATCTTGGTACTTGAGTGTAATTAATTTTGTGGTTTTTTCTTTTCTAAAATCCTATTAGAATTGGTAAACTCTAAAAGGAAAATATTAAAATCTAATGACACATTTCAAAATATTAACGGTGAGGCGCGATCTGGGGTAGGAGATCTGAATCCAGCAACAACATGGAGAATCATTAAATTTTAAAAGTATATTCCTCATTTGTTAACTCGGCTAAGAACCCAAATGATTATTATCTTTGGATGAATATTTTAAAAAAAAATCGTATGGTGGACGATTAATAAGACCTAATACTTATTCTATTAGAAACCATTTCTTGCTCCCATAAAGTTGTAGGTTATAAAATAAAATTATTTTTATTTTTTTGAAAATTAAAAAATATAGCCAGATAAAAGCTTGGCATCTATATTTCAATACAACATTAGCGGTAATGTTGATAGATGAAACATAGTTGTACGAAAGAAGATTCTTCTGATCTAACTCACTAACAACCATGTTACCCATAAATTCACCAATTTGATAGAGTTATATCTTCAACTCAATTTTTCATTTTTTAAATGAGAATGATGTTAACTTTTGAAAGTTACAAAAAGTAGTTTCCTTAATATTATAGAAATTTTTAAAAATATGGCGGGAAATTTTAAAGTGAATGGTTGTCCATTTTACATGAATATTTGTACTTCTTCATCTTGTTTAAATAGATAACACAAAGAGGTCAATCATACAGTGCAAAAAGAATAATCATAATCCTTCAATCTACCAATAAATACTTACCGCTCATAAGTTTACTGATGGAGGCAGTAACTGCAGTGGAAGGCAATATGGGCAGTGATGATGATCCAAATAAGCGCAACAAAGTTACAAAAAAAAACACGAGAAGCCCCATTATTACCCCACTTCTCGAAAACCTAAACGAACAAGAGGTCGTCAACCGATTAAAATAGAAAGCTTCAAAGATGAAAAAGTGTGCCTCAACACGTTCTCACATTTGACCTATTCTAAAAGTGTTATAAATTCGAAATCCCCTTTTATTATAAAATTTATGAGTTATATTTTTCTTTATAATTTTTATTAATCTAATTGTGAATTCAACTTTGAGCGAAACCTTATAAAAAGAAAGAAAAACCATTTAAAAGACATCTATTGTGAATTGGAAAATTGGGAATAATCAATTTGCTTACCTACGTTTGACTCATGTTACAAAATACATACCCAAGAGCAAAACGCATACTGATATTTGACCAAAAATGCAAATCACATGCTCCGTCCATGTTTACGATAAAACCTGTTGTTAACTTGTCTCATGTTATACATGTGATAATTATTTAATACGGAAAATAAAAATAAATTAAAATTATGATGATGAAACTGCCATTATAGTCAAATGTTTATAAATGGTGGTCTCAGACACTAAATTTCTCTAACAGACTGCAGAGGTTATAATTTTTTAACATTTTTTCAAGATGGGATGAAATTGGAAATGTATAAGACAAAATGAGCGAAGAAGCAACTGATAATATCCTCAATACTAGGGTTTGGAAACGAGAATACCCGCTCCGTTGAAACGATCCGGCAAGACCGAGCAACGGTCAATGTTAAAATCTCATTGACCTTTTTATAGATTCCAGATCTTCTATAGAACGTGCTTAGACACGCCTTTTCATTCACGATTATTTCTATCTTATCCCTTGGCGGACCCTAAATTGTTTTAGGAGTGGGGTTGTTACGAAACTTCTCCCGATTTTTGCATCTGTTGCGCTTGTTTGGCCATCATCATCACCCTTATTAGAAACAATGAGTAGTTATTAGTGGATTGAAGGAACGCTGACATGATTGGCATCTTAATGCTATCTATTTATACAAGACGAAGCGAAACGCCTATTCATGCAAATGGAAAAAAACATTCAAAAACTATATGCCCATTTTGTAATCTGTAGTATTAAGGAAACCACTTTTTCTAACTTCCAAAAGAAAATATTATTATTCCTATTTCTATGAAACGCAAAACTGAGTTATAAATATACCATTCTCAAATGGTTGAATTAAAAGGTAACATGGTGGAGGTTCTTAGTTACAAATAAGAAGAACCTTTTCTTGTACAACTTTGTATCCTTCAACGTATCACGAATGTTTTATTGAAATATTTTTGTCAAGATTTTATGTATGTATGCTTTTAAATTTATTTATAATTTATTTTTATCTTATATGAAGTTTAATATTTATTATATCACATACAACTCTATGAGAGAAATAAAATGTACACGATAGAATCAATTAAGTTGTTTTAATTATCCACCATATGATTAAAAAATAATCTGATGATGTGGATAATTTATATTTTAATCGAAGTAATAAAGAGGAAGATAATTTCAATTTTTTTTGTTGCTTCTCAATGAAGTCTCATTAGTGGAAAAATGATGTTTTATTGTTCTTTTATTTTCATTTTATTTTTTAATAATGAATGATTTACTTTCATTGTGTTGTCTTATTGATATAATAAGAGGCGGATTGTGAGATGACAAACTCCAAAATGTTTTTAGTGGTCATATGTGTTAGGGAAATGTATTGCAGGGATAAATTGCAACATTACAGAATGTTTATTATTTTATTATTACTAGGTTTATGGTTGTCAATTCCCCCAAATTTGACCCATTAAACCTAGTTCAATTCGCCTAAATTGAACTAGGTTTAGGGTGTCAATTCCCCCAAATTTGAACAAAATTAAAAGTTTATGGTGGATCACGTGACTTGCACATGTCACTTAACGGAAAAAAATAGACGTAATGTAACGGTCGGACCAAAACTAGACATAAAAAAACATTATGGAGCAAAATCCAAAAGTGGTCAAACATCATGGTAAATGAAACTAACATCTGCAACTCAAGTTTGCAAATTTGGTTAGAGTAAACATTAACACCCGATGGTCCATGCATTAGCATATTCATAATGATAGCATGTGGCACGTTAAAATAATAAATATTTAAATACGAAATGTCGTAAAATTTCCTAAAAGGCTTTAATATATATTAAGATATTATTAAATAGGTAAGTATTTTTTAAATATATTCATAATATTCAAAACAGACATAGGTTGGGATACCGTACATTATTTCATCAAAATGTCACATTCTGCTAATATTGCGTTTCAAGGATTTTACAACGTGATAGAGTAACAAAGATGCTCCGATCCTAGAAGCAATGTGACATTTTGATTAAATAATGTCTAAAATATCCCTGATATATTCGTCATGTTTTTCATTGCGTCTTTCGTCAAATTTATCATAAAGAAAACATTAATTTTTCAACCCTAAATTAAACTCAAACATCTGGTTTGAATCCTTGTGTTAGATTTTTAAAGAAAAAGTTGACGTTTTTATGAAAAACTTGATGAACACAAAAAATACGATGAAAAACACTTGAATTTAATCGAAATTAAGGGTAAAATCATCATTTTAAAATTATTTAATCACATCGATAGTCAAACATAAGGGACTAAATGAAATATATTTGAACAATTTAATTACATTCTAAAACGTCATAGGTAACTAAAATATCACATCGTAACCATTTAAGTAACTAAATAATAGATTAACCCTTAATTTATCTTTTTAACACAAAGTAAGAGATAATTTGGAGGAATTGGATGGTTTTTCTATACAACAGTTGCTTAGGAATTAAGAATCTTTCAAGAACTGCATAGTAGCAGGGCAGAGTGGACACGTAGGCGTCGTACAATCACAGTTGCTTCGGATCCAAGAAACAATACACTCGCGGTGGATCACGTGACCGCACGACATCTTCAACACATTCATCATCGCTTCCTCGTCTGACTCTAAATCAACAAAACAGATAGTTTACCAAAAAAAAAAAACAGATAGCGCACGTGCCGATTCGGGTAACCTCGTCGCTGTCGTAACTCACCGCCTTTAAATCTCCACGACCTTCGCACGGGACTTTCACAAACGACGTCATATTGTCCAGGTACGTAACAACACGGTAATCTTTATCGTCCACGTCATCGATCCATCCGCGTGACGTCATGTTCCGGCGTGTCCGTCCTCGAAGTATTCCCAATCGTGCATGCTTTCTCCGGCGACCAAAAAGCTACCGGAAACCTCCTTGATATCGACGTCGATAGAGGCGCTAGGGTTTCGGTGGTGGGACTGTCTGGCGAAGGCGAAGGCGAACGTCGATAGATCTGCGTCTTACAGTGAACTTGAGGTTCGATGAAATATATATTTTGAATATATATATTATTAGTATACAGATAGTGTATATTAATATATATTTCTATATTCTATTATATTAATACCTAGTATTAATTATATATATATATATATATATATATGACGCGTATATATATATGATATATCTGAACTTAATATATATGTATATATCCATCATATTGCAAGTTCAGATATATATATATATATATATCAATTACTTTCATAAGTTAATTATAATTAGCGAGAGGTATCACCCAAAATCCCAGCCTGATCAGTTCTCTGCCACCATGAGCGACATTGCCTTTGAAGTGATCGTTTCAAGGATAAAGTTGCGCATGAGGAAAAACCCTAACCCTAACCCTAAACCTAAATCTAAACGCACCACTGCAAATTTCAACTTCCACTATCACAGAAAGCTTTTGGTTGCCGATGGCGGAGAATTTGATGACTTCATCAACCTGCAGTACGATTTTCCCAAAAAAGTGTACACCGCTTCAAAGTATAACCCTCTTCCATTCCGCAGTACCCGAACCACCGTAACCTCCGCTCTTTCGAAAATTACCGACCTCGATCCCGAATTCCATCCAATCATCACACAACACGTCATCGCCTTTGCCAGGCGGTCCCATTACCGAAACCCTAACCCTAGCGCCTCTATTGATGTTGATATCAGTAAAGTTTCCGGAAGCTTTTTGGTCACCGACGAATGCATGTGTGGCTGGGAACGCTTCGAGTACGGACACTGGAATATGACGCATGGATGGATCGACGACGACGATGATAATAAAGACTACGACGTCGTTAAGTACCTGGACAATATGACGTCGTTTGTGAAAGTCCCGTGTCAAGGCCGTGGCGATTTAAAGGCGGTGAGTTACGACATCGACGAGGTTACCCGAATCGCCACTTGTGCTATTTGTCTTGAGTCTCTTGACGAGGATTTCGACCCGGACGAGGAAGCGATGATATTGATGAATGTGTTGAAGATGCCGTGCGGTCACGTGTTCCACCGCGAGTGTGTTGTTTCTTGGATCCGAAGCAACTGTGATTGTGTGACGCCTACGTGTCCACTCTGCCGTGCCACTATGGAGTTCTTGTAATTAGATTCTTAATTCCTAAGCAACTATTGTATAGAAAAACTATTCCATTCCTCAAAATTAATTACACGATTCGTTAAAAAGTTTATAAATTCTGATTATCGCCAATTTATCTTTTCATTGTTTTCGTTCTTAATTATTTAATTATTTGTTAGTGTTGAGAGAATTAATGCTAATATGATTAAGATATATTTTTTTCAGATTGATAAAAGTGTAAAATATATATATATCCTTGAAGAAGTAGTAACGTTTTCAACCAACAAAAAATAGTAACATTACTACAACTGTGTATATGTTGGAAAAAAAAAAAATTGGGCTTTGTTTTATTAAAACTATATTTAAGATAATTTTTGGACTATTTTGAATGGTTTTTCTCAAGCCCACTCAAGCCCATTTTTTTTGTGTGAATGAAAATGGGGAAATTTTGTACCACATCGAGTACTTTAACCATCATCCTCCATTCTCTTCTCTTATATAAAGGAGTCTTCCTCTTCACTTTTTTGGTAGAAGAAAATGAGATCTCTTCCTTTTGGTTGAGTATCCAATATTTCGGAATCCATATTTTTGGAATCCAAGTTATTTTTCTCCTCCTCTGTTCTTCGTGTTGACGAATTGCAGAGTTCTTCTTAGGTTGATTTCGACTTATGTCGTGTTTAACCTTTCTAGTTGTTTTTAGCCGTTGTTGTCGGCATTTCTGTTCTTTGTTTGAGTTCAGGTATTGGGTTCGGTTCGGTCGAGCGTGTTGCATGCATAACACGATTCGATGACACTGTTGAATCCTGGGAGGTGATCGCCCCTTATATAAACCCCTTTGCATAACCTGAGGGTGGGGAGGGGCGAAATTGCCTTAAGGAGACTGTGATTAGCACGGGCCTCAGTATAAAAAATACGTATTCGTTTTGTGTCGATTTTACGTATAATTTCGGTGTTGCCTATATTTTGCATGTTAACTGGTATAGTTACTTGTAAGTAACCGAAATTTGACTAATTGCTTTTTAGTCATTGAATTTTAGAATATTGCATTTTGGTCCTCGAACTTTGTAAATTTGCATATTTACCCTCAATAATTCCAACAATCTTAAGGCAATTTTTTATTTGTTGGTTTTATGAGAGGATGCTTAATTGAATTTTGAGATTCAATTTTTTTGGAGAAAATTATTTATGCTCTAAAAGTTCACAAATATTGTCGAACAATGATGTTGAAAATGTGAACATGCTCGAGAGCACATGCGACTGATAAAATTGCTAAGGCCATTTAGGTCGTCGAGACTGATAAAGTCGTCAAAAGCCGTTGAGGCTATTAGGACCGTTGAGGTCACTAAGTCGTTGAGACTATTATGACCAATCGAGATGGTCAAGGTTATTGAGTTTGTTTGATAAGGAGGCTTTGGTCACTTGACCCACTTTAGCCGTTGGGGCTTATGGGGTCGTTGAATCCATTGTTGAAAATTGGATTAAGAAATCGGTTAAAACCGATTGAGTGTGTATGACAACTGTTATGAAAATTTTATTTCCTTGTCTAAAACACTGATTATTACATTTGATATAAATGTACGTGTGAATCAACGAATCGATTGCACACACCTGAACCTTGGCACGTATGTACGCCGCGATATGTGTACATGAGTGTTTACTCAGAAGGTTAGCTCCGTGTGGGTTTGGTTTTGTCAAAACCGAAATTAACCGTGTCCAGGTTTATTTTCTGTCCTATAGGAAAAAAAAAATTAATTTGATTTTTGTAATTGAAGTGATTAAACTTAATTACTGAAATCAGAAATTCAAATCGTTATTTGAATTTTAGTAATCTGAATTTGATGTCCCGGATTACTATTGTGGGGTCGGGAACGAACCACTCAGACTTCTTAATAAATAAATAAAAAATCTCAAGGAGTTGGTCATAGGTCTAATGTTTGAACGCTACTCAATGAGAATGTAGCTAACACTAGGCGGACAACTCTAAAATTGGGAAAGACCACCATCTTCACGATGTGGTCTATAAATGTTATTATTCTAGCAAGTGATGCTATCCCATATACCGACGCCTTGATTACCGAGGTTGGACACTCGTTTAGGCCGCCGTCTATAATGCAGGAAAAGTCGCCGAGACTTACTTCAAAAGTTGAAGTCAAAAGATGGAATTCTTTTTGACAATTCTAAAAAAAAAATGAGGAGGAAGCGTCCCTATTGGGAGCACACGAAATCATCAAAAGAGCTGTACGTTAAATACAGATAGACGAAAAATTTGATTGGATGAAGTTGAATTACTTTAAGTGTAATGGCCGTAGTGCCTGAAGTAAACATGAATAAAAATATGTTTGCATTGGCCGTAGTGCCTATAGTGAACATGAGATAAGAATGTTCCTTCTTGTGCTGAATTTGTCGCACAATAATTTAGAACATGTTAATTACGATACCTTGCAGAGGTTATCTAACATGTTTCATATTCCTAAAATCAAAATAGATCAAGAACTTAAATGTGAAGTTTGCGTTGAAGCAAAACTTATTCGGCAGAAAGGATTACCGAACTTCTTGGTCTAAATACATAGCGAAGTTTTGTGACTTAATATATGTCCAAACGCGAGGCGGGAAATAAGTACTTCATTACTTTCGTAGATGATAGTACGAAATATCGCTATGTGTACTTGATGAAGGAAAAAAATGAAACAATTAACAAATTCATGGTTTACAAACAAAAACTTGAGTTTCAACTATTAGTTGTTTTCGCAATGAGAAATGCGGCAACGATTATTCTCTGTTTAGAGAGTGTTGACTTAAACACGATTTAATCGGTGAAGTCATTGCACACCGCATAAAACCCCGATGGACTTGGGTTGCGGTTCGATCCAACCGGGCAACGTTTTAATGTTTATTTTGAACTAATTAGTATTAATAACGTTTTCGACGGTCAAGGTTTTTGGCTTAGTGTGCATTATATAAAAATATGAAAAAATGTTGTTTTGGCACTTGCGGTGCAACAGTTGAGGCCTTTTATTGGTCTGAGGATCATACCGTTTGAGAAACGCAACGGTCTGAAAAAAAAAATGTTGATGTGTTAATGGTCTGAGGATCTACAACGATAAAATGATGATCCGAGGATCAATGATGATGTGGTTGAGAATTAGTAATAACTTCATACCCAACTCGTGTGTTAACACATTACATTTTTCTGGTAGAAATTAAAATAGTATGGTTGAGACCATGTTTGTTTTAGGGTTATGACGGGGTAGCTATTTTAACTAGCAATTACCTTTTGAATAAGGTACCCCATAAGAAGGAAGATAAAACTATGTTTGATTTGTGCCTTCGAATGTGGGGTTGTCTTGCTAAAAATTATGATACCTCTACGGAAAAGACGCATACATTCCCTAAACCGTTGATTGCATTTTCATAGGGTTTGCTCAGAATAGTAACGGGTATCGATTTGAATCGAAAGTGTCAAATAAACACAAAGATACGTTAGTGTAATCAATAAATGCATATTTCTTTGGAAAATGTATTTTTGGCTAAGTCTAGAGGAGAGGCAAGCATATGAGACTATAGAGGAAAAATAGTCAAGACCGAGAACATGGAGGGCATGTTGAGGTCGAGCCCATGATGAGTAAAAGGGCGAGGATTGAAAAATCCTATGGTCCAGTTTTTTGACTTATATGCTTGAAGCCGAACCTTAGACTTACCACGAAGACGTAAACTCTTATGAAAGACCTCTATGAAAAGAGGCAATCAATAGTGAAATTGAGTCCATCTTGCAGAACCACACTTGGGAGCTGGTGGATCTTCCGCCCAGAGACAAACCGTTAGGCTACAAGTGGATATTCAAACGTAAAATGAAAGAAGATGGATCAATTGATAATTACAAAGCCCGACTTGTCATAAAATATTATAGACAAAAGGAATGATGAAATTATTTTGATACATATTATCCAGTAGCTAGAATCACATTCATAAGGATGATTCTTGCGATTGCAGCCTTGCAAATTCTAGAAGTACATCAAATGGATGTGAAAAACAACTTTCATACATGGAGATTTAGAGGAAGAAATCTACATGGAACAACCTGAGGGTTTCTCTGCGCGAGAGCAGGAAAAGAAAGTCTGTAAGCTTGTCAAATCTATGTATAGTGAATTTGAGTATTGACCTGAAAGACATGGATCTTGCCGATGTGATCTTTGGATTAAAACTCATTAGATCATCAGAATGTCTCATTCTAAGTCAAACTCATATATTGACAAGTATTTGGATAAATTCAACAAAGATGACAAGAACGAGGTCAGTACTCCGATAGATACGAGTAAGTAATTTCAAAGAATAAGGGAGAATGGTTTTCCCAAATTGAGTACGCTCGAATTATTGGAAGTGTCATGTACTTAATGTCATGCACTAGACCAGATATCGCTCACGTTGTAAGTGTATTGAGTCGATATACGAGTAACCCTAGTTTTTCCACTAGAACGGGGTAATCAGGGTACTTAGGTATCTGAGACATATTCGTAATCATGGTCTACACAAAGAGATATCCTTATGTGATAGAATTTTATATTGATGCAAAATGGATATCCGATTAGACACTACCACCTTGAGTATTAGGGGTTACGTATTCACCTTACGAGGTGCAACAGTGTTGTAGAAAATCCTCAAAACAAACAGTCATAGCCATATCGACGATTAATTCTGAGTTATTGTACTGGAGAAATGTGCCGAATATGCAAAATGACTATGTCATTTTCTCGAGGATTTTACTAATTGGCCAAAACCTGTGTTAGTGCAAGATTGATGAGTTTGTTTTGGTTTAATCCAAATTAAATCCAATCTAATGAAATGTTGAAGATTTTCTTTAAGAGACAATGTTAAAGCAGAAATAAGTGGTGCACCCCCCCATTTGGCATGAAAACCTTTGTTAAAGGTTGGGAAATGGGACACTCTGCGAAGCTGTTGTCCACAAAAGAATCAATATAAATTTAGATGTTGGATTAACAAAATTATTCCTGCAGGAAATGATAGTCTGAGGACTTTGTTGGATTGAGAACATTGATGCAACGTTGCGACGATCAATCTGTATAACACAGTATAACCTGCATAATGGAATGTTTAGACATATACGTCATAATTCCATTAGACAGTTGCTCTCAAATATATTTATTGTGCCTGATATCGTAAAGTAGGCAGATAAATAGCGGATCCGCAACCCGAAAGGGTTAAACAGAGAGTTATTTGGCCAAGCGTTGAAAAAGGAATGGGGCTAAAGCCCGTGGAGGAAACACTCTTGAGAAGGAAAACCCAACCATGATGACTGGAGATCCCAAGAACTTGGTTCAATGGGACAACCTAATCACAAGAGTGAGTGTTGTCACTGTGGGGGTCAAACCTCAAAGCCCATTCCTATGATGCAAACAGTGATGGAGAAGAGGTTAAGCTTTTGCTGGTGTTGATCTTATAACAGTAATTGGAAATTACTTAATCTAGGTCATTTTCACACAAAGCTTTTAATGATTCGTAAGGAGAACTCAGAGTCGTGAAGATGCTCTTGAGACATAGAATCACCTATGCGAGTGAGAAGTGGGACCGCTTCGAAAAGGATTGTTGAGGGCGCAATTCTTAGAAACGCTTGCAGAACCAGGCTAGTGATCCAGGGCCTAGGGATCACAGGGCGTGAACCGAACTATACTAGGAAGGTACCTGTGTGGGTTATGTCGTCATCTACACCAACGGCAGTCGGTTCAAGGACATCGCGTCTACCGACCAGTCAGTAGAGAAGGCATGATCTCACAAGGGATAGGTTCAAAGGGGTTACCCCTACCTATCCTTTGCAGGTATTGACCGTTGAACTTAAAATTCGTGTCTATATTTCCAATTTCCATTCATGTGGGGGATTGTTGGAAAAAAAAAAAATTGGGCTTTGTTTTATTAAAACTATATTTAAGATAATTTTTGGACTATTTTGAATGGTTTTTCTCAAGCCCACTCAAGCCCATTTTTTTTGTGTGAATGAAAATGGGGAAATTTTGTACCACATCGAGTACTTTAACCATCATCCTCCCTTCTCTTCTCTTATATAAAGGAGTCTTCCTCTTCACTTTTTTGGTAGAAGAAAATGAGATCTCTTCCTTTTGGTTGAGTATCCAATATTTTCGGAATCCATATTTTTGGAATCCAAGTTATTTTTCTCCTCCTCTGTTCTTCGTGTTGACGAATTGCAGAGTTCTTCTTAGGTTGATTTCGACTTATGTCGTGTATAACCTTTCTAGTTGTTTTTAGCCGTTGTCGTCGGCATTTCTGTTCTTTGTTTGAGTTCAGGTATTGGGTTCGGTTCGGTCGAGCGTGTTGCATGCATAACACGATTCGATGACACTGTTGAATCCTGGGAGGTGATCGCCCCTTATATAAACCCCTTTGCATAACCTGAGGGTGGGGAGGGGCGAAATTGCCTTAAGGAGACTGTGATTAGCACGGGCCTCAGTATAAAAAATACGTATTCGTTTTGTGTCGATTTTACGTATAATTTCGGTGTTGCCTATATTTTGCATGTTAACTGGTATAGTTACTTGTAAGTAACCGAAATTTGACTAATTGCTTTTTAGTCATTGAATTTTAGAATATTGCATTTTGGTCCTCGAACTTTGTAAATTTGCATATTTACCCTCAATAATTCCAACAGTATATTGTAAAACAAATCAATAGAAAGAAACTCATTAAGCCCACTTGGCCAATCAATAGTCCATCGCCCGAAATTCGCCTGCAAAAATAGATTATCTACTGACATAGATAGATTAAAAATACACAAAATAGATAGATTAAAAAAAATATTTTATTAATTTTGATACATGTCTGTAAAAGTTGAGCAATCTAAGAAATGAGACACAGTTTGGTCGGAAAAATCTAAAACTGCAAATAGGAGAGTCCAAACTTATATAACATGATAGATCTATTGTCGCAACTAATAATTTATTCTTTTACTGACAAAAAACCAAGAGATAAAAAAAATATTAGATAGCCATACAATTTATTTCGTAACTTCTTAGCTTTTTATAACAGCTAGAGAATGAAACACGTGTAACTAAGAGTGAACGTCTATATCTAAAAAAAATATTCGTTTAAATCTTATTATATTAATATATAGTATACTTTCATATAGATTAATATAATAATAATAAAGTCATACTACAAAACATACCAAACACTATAATCTAACATTACACTTCATATTTCAACACAACTAAACAATACAATCTAACATTACATTACTTATCTCGTATTACTTGTGATCTTACATTTTAAATAATCTTGTATTACATTCATCCAAACGCCTCAAGTGAAGTCGACACTCATTTACCGATTGTGTAATAGCAACAGCGACAAACATGACGACCGTAAGAAAAAAAGAAAACATCAAATTGGTCTTCCATGTTTGGTTGTAATTAGATGCCATGTCCAGGGCATCTACTAGTACTTCTTCCGATGATCCAAACACACAAACATCTATCATTTTAAGGTTTAGAACAATTGATTAAAGGGACGAATCCATAATTTTAGTTTAGAGGCAAAAATAAAACTAAATCAAAAGCTCCAATGGGCAAAGTATAATATTTTAAATAATCAAATCGAGAATAGTTTCATTTTTTATGGTCAAAAGTGTATATCACAAAAATATTAAGAGATACAATTATCAATTTATTTTTTATTGAACCAACAGAGAGAGACAGCACAACCAAAACGTCATTAAAAAAATGAATGAATGACAGCGATAAGAAACAACATGAGAAGCAATGAATTTTAAAATTATCTTCCTCATTTATTACCTCAGCTAAAAACTCAAATGATTATTATTATTGAATATTTTTTTTAAAAAAATAAAATCGTACGATGGGAACCAAATACTGATTCTATTAGGAACCGATTCTTGCTCCCATAAAGTTGTAGGTTATATAATAAAATGAAAAATAATGTGCAAATTCAAAAATCTACCCGATAAAAACTTGACATCTATATTTCAATACAACATTAGGGGTAATGTTGATAGATGAAACATAGTTGTACGAAAAAATATTCTTTCTATCTATACTCACAAACAACCATGTTACCCACAAAGATATATATTTTTAAAAATATGGCAGTTACAATAAGTGGTTTCTTTTTTTTTGGGCCATATGATTTCCTTAATATTATAGATATATATTTTTAAAAATATGGCGGTGAATTTTAAAGTGAATGGTTGTGTCTATTTTATATGAAAATATGATCCTAAGTGGTTTCCTTTTTTTTTTTTGGCTATATGCTTTCCTTAATATTATAGATATAGATTTTTAAAAATATGGCGGGGAATTTTAAAGTGAATGGTTGTGTCCATTTTATATGAAATATGTATCTCTTCATCTTGTATAAATAGATATATAACACAAAGATGTCAATCATACAATAAAAAAAGGATCTATCATATTCTATCAATCTACCAATAAATATTTACCGCTCTAATAATTTTATTGATGGAGGCAGCAACTGCGTCGCAAGGCAATAGGGGCGGTGAAGATGATCCAAACAAGCATAACAAAGGCAAAAAACTCGAGAAGTCCCATTACAACCCCACTCCTCGAAAACTCAAACAAACAAGGGGTCGCCGACCAATTAAGATAGAAAGAATTGAAGATGAAACGGCGCACTTCAACACGTTCTCCAAGAGAAGGTCTGGCATCTATAAGAAGGTTAATGATATTGTAACATTGACCGGTGTTCATCTCGGTCTTGCCATGATCACTCCGGCAGAGCGGGCGTTCTCTTATTCCGAGCCTTTTATTGAGGATATAATTAACCGCTTTCTCACTCAACATTATGCCCAATTAGAGCAACAAAAGCTACAACAACAACTGATGCCTGAACAGCAGCCGCCAGTGCAATCGCTGCCGCAACAAGGCATGGAGGTAGTAAAAGATGTCAACTTTTGATGTCACGTAAATTTAGACCTAAAATACGTAATAATTTCCAATTTAACCCTTTAAATTCTCTCATCTACCCTTTAATTTTTTTTTTTAAATTATTTGCATGAACCTTAATTTCTACCTCATTGGAATAAATTATTGGCTTGGTCCTTAACCTTAACAGATGATGGTGCGGCAGGGAGGAGGGCCATGTAAAATGGATGTGGTTGAGACAATTATGGAGGCTCACCGAAAAAGACGAGTGAACTCCTTAAATTGGAAGCACGAGTGGTTAACGAGGATGATTCAGGCAGAGAAAGAAAAGTCGACTGCTCTGGTGGAAATTAGCCGCCCTTTTGAGAATCCTGATGGTTCTGCCAAATATAATATTGGTGATTGGTGGGAGTTAATGTCGAACGAAAATCTTACCGATGAAGATATTAATCATCTAGCTAAAGAAATTCAGAATTTCATTGTCAGAATTGGTGAGAGTCGTCTAATACGTGAGCTTCAGAATACTATAACGTCACCGCCATGTGCTGATGAAGCAAACCTGTCTTACCCACCTCCGCGACTAATGCAAGGATATGAATCTGGTTTGTCTCACCCACCTCCAGTGGCAATACAAGGATATGGAGCTGGTTCGTCTTACCCACCTCCACCATCAATGCAAGGATATGAAGCTGGACCGTCTTACCCACCTCTGACGTCAATGCAACGATTCATGAATGATAATATTAGTGATGATGTTCCTCGAGACGGGGGAGAAGAAATCATTCCAAATTTTAATCCACCTCCGTTGATGTCGCAAATGCAGGGAATGACGGGTAACATTGATGTTCATGAGTCTCCTGCTATTCATGGAGGAATGCACTTTAATGAAGAAGACACAGAAGACCTAGCCGCACGTTATTTCAATAACGATGAAGGGCCACACGCAGGGGATTTCTAGTCATGATGTGCGTCACAAAAACTTTTGTAATTTTTATGCATGGGTATTTTGTTATATCTAGTACAATTTTTTTTATTATACTTTTATAAAAACTTGAAAAGAGTTAGTTGTTTTTATGGTTTGGGTGTGTTGTTCGAGTAGCCAACGCTAAAGACTCAATTAGTTGAGTGGTGTGTTCAAAATAAAAAAATTGTGAACTACGCTAGATGAGTAATAAGTTTACAGTCCACATTTATAATAAACTAATGAGTTTTATTTTTTTTTATAATGTTTATTATTCTAATTGCAAATTTACCATTTGAGCGAAACCTTTGTAAAAAGAACGAGAAATCATTTAAAATAAATGCATTATTAAATAAAAATTAGGGGAATAATCAATTTGCATACCCACATTTGACCCATTATAAAAGCATAATAAGTTCGAAATTAACTCATATGATAAAATTTATGAGTATATATATGTATATAATTTTTATTAATCTAATTGTGCATTCAACTTTGAGAGAAACCTTTTAAAAAGAAAGAAAAATCATTTAAAAGACATGCATTGTTATTGGAAAAACTGGGAGAATAATTAATTTGCATACCTTCGTTTTAGCCGTATTACAAAATGCATACACATGTGCAAAATGCCTATTGATATTTGGCCAAAAATGCAAAACACATGCTTCGTCCATGATCCGTTAAAACCTTACATTAACTTGTTGAATGTTATACATGTGATAATTATTTTATACGATTTTTTTTTATGATGAAACCACCCTTATAGTCAATTGTTAAACGGTGGTCTCCAACACTAGAGATTTTTAAAAATATGGCGGAAAATTTTAAAATGAAGTTTTGTCCATTTTACATGAATATATGTACCTCTTCTCTTGTTTAAATAGATAACAAAAAGAGGTTAATCATACAATAGAAAAAGAATAATCATAATCATTCAATCTACCAATAAATACTTACCGCTCATAAGTTTATTGATGGAGGCAGCAACTGCAGTGGAAGACAACAGAGGCGCTGATGATGATCCAAATAAGCACAACAAAGGTAAAATAATAATAATAATAATTTGAGATTCTCGAAAACCTAAACGAACAAGGGGTCGCCAACCGATTAAGATAGAAATGATTGAAGATGAAAATGTGCGCCTCAGCACATTCGCCAATAGAAGGTCTGACATCTATGAAAATGTTATTGAGATAGTTACATAGACCGGTGTTCATCTCGGTCTCGCTATGATCATTCTGGAAGAGCAGACGTTCTCTTATTCTGTACATTTTATTGACGATATCATTAATCGCTTCCTCAATTAACATTATGCTAAATTAGAGGAACAAAAGCTACAACAACAACAGCTGCTTAAGCAGCAACTGCCAGTGCAATCGATGATGCAACAAGACATGGAGGTAGTAAAAGATGTCAACTTTTTGTGTCATGTAAACTTAGACTTAAAATATATAATAATAGACAATTTAATGATTTAAATTCTTATATTCACCATCTAAATTTTTTTGCTTAATTATTTGCACATACCTTAATTTCTAACTTATTAGAATAAATTCTTGAATTGGTTCCCAACCTTAATAGATGATGGCCCTAAATGAGTAATAAGTTTACAGTTCACTTTTATAATAATTTTATTTTTATTTATAGTTTTTATTATTCTAACTGAAAAATTACCATTCGAGAAAAACCTTGTAAAAAGAATGAAAAGTCATTTAAAAGACATGCATTATTTATTGAAAAATAGGGGAATAATAAATTTGCATGCGCACATTTGACCTATTCTAAAAGTGTAATAAATTTGAAATCCCCACTTATAATAAAATTTATGAGTTATATTTTTTCTTTATAATTTTTATTAATCTAATTGTGAATTCAACTTTGAGCGAAACCTTGTAAAAAAAGAAAAATAATTTAAAAGACATACATTGTGAATTGGAAAATTGGGAATAATCAATTTTCTTACCTACGTTTGACCTATGTTACAAAATGCATATCCAAGAGCAAAACGCATACTGATATTTGACCAAAAGTGCAAATACATGCTCTGTCCATGATACGTTAAAACCTGATGTTAACTTGTCTCATGTTATACATGTATAATTATTTAATACGAAAAATAAAAATAAATTAAAATTATGATGATGAGACTACCATTATAGTCACTTGTTTATAAATGGTGGTCTCAAACACTAAATTTCTCTAACAGACTGCATAGGTTATAATTTCTTAACATTTTTTTTTCAAGATGGAATGGAATTGGAAATGTATAAGACAAAATGAGCGAAGAAGCAACTGATAATATCCTCAATACTAGGGTGGGAAACGAGAATACCCGTTTCGTTGAAACGATCCCGGCGAGATCGAGCAACGGTCAATGTTAAAATTCGTTGACCTTTTTTATAGATTCCAGATCTTCTACAGAACGTGTTTAGACACGCCTTTTCATTCATGATTATTTCTATCTTATCCCTTGGCGGCCCCTAGATTGGTTTGGATTTTGAGGAGTGGGGTTGTTACGAGGTTTCTCACGATTTTTGCCTTAGTTGCGCTTGTTTGGTCATCATCGTCACCCTTATTAGAAAAAATGTGTAGTTATTAGTGGATTGAAGGAACGCTGACATGATTGACATCTTCGTGCTATCTATTTATACAAGACGAAGCGAAACGCCTATTCATGCAAATGGAAAAAAAAAAAACATTCAAAAACTATATGCCCATTTTACAATCTGTAGTATTAAGGAAACCACTTTTTTCTAACTTCCAAAAGAAAATATTATTATTACTATTTCTATGAAACGCAAAAATGAGTTATAAATATACCATTCTCAAATGGTTGAATTAAAAGGTAACATGGTGGTGGTTTTTAGTTACAAATAAGCTTTTTTGTACAACTTTGTATCCTTCAACGTATCACAAATGTTTTATTTAAATATTGCTGTCAAGATTTAATGTAGGTATGCTTTTAAATTTATTTATAATTTTATTTTTATCTTATATGAAGTTTAATATTTATTATATCACATACAACTCTATGAGAGAAATAATATGTACACGATAGAATCAATATTATGTTATTTTAATTATCCACCATATGATTAAAAATTAATCCGACGATGTGGATAATTTATATTTTAATCGAAGTAATAAATGAGGAAGATAATTTCAATTTTTTTGTTGCTTCTCAACGAAGTTTGATTAGTGGAAAAAATGATGTTTTATTGTTCTTTGATTTTCATTTTATAATTATTTTTTAATAATGATTTACTTTCATTGTGTTGTCTTATCGATATAATAAGAGGCGGATTGTGAGATGACAAACTCCAAAATGTTTTTAGTGGTTGTTGGATCACGGTTGGAACTCCGGCACGGTCTTGACGGCGATCCGAACTCCTTCGCTCCACGTAATCCTGCAAGAGGGGATAGACCGGGCGGTGACCCAGAATCCCTCTCCGATGCTTAAATGAGTATCTCAATAATCTCTATAAAACCGGCAAGCAAGAGTCTCAATGTGTAAAAACGTCTCTGATCTGAGGTAACTTCTGCCCTTTTATAGGAGAAGAACTACCTCAGTTACCTGGTGAGCCGCTGGGGCAGTTAGCCCACGTTCCGCTTATCTCGGCCACGATCCCGCCTATCTCGGCCATGATCTCGCCTATCTCGGCCACGCTCCGCGTATCTCGGCCACGATCCCGCCTATCTCCCATGATCTCGCTTATGTCGGCCACGCTCCGCGTATCTCGGCCTCAACCTCTGATAGCAAGTCCCGACCAATATCGGAGACTCCAGAGTTATCTCATGCGCATGGAAGTAAGGCCGCAGCTTCTGAGCAGTAATGATCAACGCAAAAAGATACTTCTCAACGGCGGGATAATTCATTTCAGATTTGGCAAACGCCTTGCTTACATAATACACGGGGACTTGATTACCCTCGACAATCTTCTCTAACACAGAACTAATAGCAAACTCAGAAACAGCCAAATATAGATAGAGCGGCTCGCCTGGGATCGGGTTCGCCAATGGCGGGAGGGTGCGAAGGTGCTGCTTGAGTGCCTGGAACGCCTCTTCACACTTGGCAGTCCACTCAAACTTCTTGTTGGCCCTCAGAACTTCAAAAAATGGCATAGATCGGTCACTCGCCTTGGACAGGAAGCGATACATTGCAGCCAGTCGGCCATTCAGCACTTGCACCTCCCGATGATTTATCGGAGACTGCATCTCTTCGATTTCCCTTAGCTTCTCGGGGTTCACCTC
This sequence comes from Clarkia xantiana subsp. parviflora, assembly GCA_036873135.1. Taxonomy (NCBI): domain Eukaryota; kingdom Viridiplantae; phylum Streptophyta; class Magnoliopsida; order Myrtales; family Onagraceae; genus Clarkia; species Clarkia xantiana. The sequence goes on along the minus strand of JAPTYO010000012.1, from coordinate 6,390,828 downwards.
AATTCCTCTTTGGCTTACCATAAAGCCCAAAAACTTTTCGGAGTGCACTCCGAAGGTGCACTTGGTCGGGTTCAAGCGAACCTGATGAAGCCTCATCCGCTCAAACGCCGTGGCTAAGTTGTGGACATGATCCTCGGCCTGTCGGGACTTCACCAGCATATCGTCCACGTAAGCCTCCATGGTTTTCCCCAACATGTCCCCGAACAACTTGTTCACCATCCTTTGATAAGTTGCCCCGGCATTGATCAATCCAAAGGGCATGACATCGTAGTGATAGATGTCACTATCAGCATAAAAAGCACTGTGGGGGGCATCCTTTTTAGCCATCTTGATATGATTATAGCCCGAGTAAGCATCCATGAAGCTCAGCAATTCATGTCCCGACGTGGCATCCACCAACTGGTCGATTCTCGGAAGCGGGTAACAGTTCTTCGGGCAAGCCTTATTCAAGTCGCGGAAATCAACACACATCCGCCATTTCCCATTGCTCTTCTTCACCAGAACCGGGTTGGCAACCCAAGTCTGGAATCGGAGCTCATTGATAAATCCAGCATCGAGCAACCTGCCCACCTCCTGCTGGATCGCGATCCTCTTGTCCGTGCCCATCGGACGCCTTTTCTGCGCGATAGGCTTGATCGCGGGATCAAGCTTCAACTCATGCTCAATCACATCGGGGCTGATTCCTGGCATGTCACTCGGGGACCAGGCAAACAGCTCCTTGAACTCCTTCGACATCTCAATCAATTCTCGGGCCCTCTCGTCGGACAGGGCGGACCCGATTTTCACCTTCCTCTGAGGTCCGTCAATCTCGACCTCCTTCAAATCCTCCATAGGGGCGGGACGCCCAAACTCCTCTCTGGGACCAGCATCGGTCTGGAGGATAGTCATAGCCTCCCGTCTTTTCCTTCGGGTGGCATTAACATAGCACTTCCTGGATGCCACCTGGTCGCCCTTGACCTCCCCGACTCCGTGGTCAGTCGGGAACTTCATCTTCTGGTGAACAGTCGAGGCAATTGCCATCAGGGAGTTGATGGTGGTTCTGCCGAGAATCGCATTATAAGTCCCCGCGGACTCAACCACCGCGAAATCCACATTCCTCCTCTCTGCTTTCCATCCGCTACCGAACTCTACTAGTAAGGTGATCATTCCCAGCGGATAGGAGGTAAAACCAGAGAACCCAACCATCGGGAAGTTCACCTGCTTCAGGTCCTTCTTCGTTTTCCCCATGGCCTCCAGAGCATCCATAAACAGAATATCGGAGGAGCTCCCTCCATCGATCAAAATTCGCTTCATCTCGTACCCATCCACGTCCAGGGTCACGACCAAAGCATCATCGTGTGGACTCTCCACACCTACCAGGTCCTTCGCTGAAAAGGAAATCACCATCTCTTCCTTCGCGGTCCAGGATCGGGACCTCTTGCCTAGCACCACAGCATTCTAGAGGCATAGACCTCCCGAGAGGCTGTGGTGTCACCTCCTGCGGCAAATCCTCCTTGAATCACATTGATGGTGCCCCGCTTCTCCTTACGGACACCAGAAGACTCTGGCTCCGACTTCTTCTTTTTCGGGGACCGATCGCGGGATCGGGAACGGGACCGCGATCGAGATCGGGAACGGGAACGACACCGCCTTTCAGCCACAAACTCCTTAAGCTTCCACTTCTGGATCAGCTTTTCAATTTCCTTCTTCAGCTCCCGACAATGGTTAGTGTCGTGACCACTGGCGCAGTGGAACCGACAGTAACGACCAGTGCGGGATCCCGAAAATTCTCCTTCCTTCTTTGGGGGGTACCTGGAGATACCCTGTCGATCCATCACCATTAACACCTCCGCCATGGAGCTATTTAGAGGGATGTGGAAGTCCTCCCGCTTGTCCTTCCTCGGGGGACGTCTGTCCTCCCTTCGATCAGAACGACCTCGACTCCGACTGCCCTCGGATTTATCCTTCCGCTTATAGTCGTCCAATGGCTTGAGCGACTGCTTCCCCCTATTTGACTTCGGAGGATCAAGCTCTCCAGCAGCTATTTTCGACTCCTGTACATCGATTTGCTGCTTCACCCTCTTCTGCAGTGCCTCCATGTTCCACACAGCCTTCTCAGCCACGTTGTGCATCAGGTCGGAACCATAGGGGGCTGTAAGGTTCCGAAGGAAGGTGCGAATAGTCTCTCCTTCCGATATCTCCTCATCGATCTCGGCCACACTGGCAGTGTACCGCTGGTAATAATGTGCCAACGATTCATCGGGCCTCTGCACCACCTGGGCCAAGGATCTCACGCTCTTCAAGAGGCGCCGACGACCCTGGTACTGCTGAATAAAACGGTCGTGCATGTCGGCCCAGCTGGAAATGCACCCTGGGGGCAAGCTGAAGAACCATGTCAGGGCCCTCTCCCCGAGCGTACATGGGAACAGCACACACACAATATCTTCATTCGGGGCCCTGCCTAGACAGGCCATGAGGTGCTTCTGGACATGACGAACCGGATCTCCTTCGCCATCATACTCCTTAATCGTGGGGATACCCAGCCCTGGCGGGACGAGGGTGTCTATCAGTCGGGGAACAAAGGGATGAGTGGATCGATCCCTCAGTTCCGACATCATCGGCTTCTGGTCCCCCATGCAGATGTTCAGGATCTTCACCACCTGGTCGGGGGTGATGGGACCATTAAGGGGAATGGTCATGTGATGCACTGGTCCTGGCCCATCGATCACAAATCGCTTCGACTGAACAGGCTCTTTGCCCTTGTCCTGGTTTCTGGGTCGGGTCTCCTGTGGATTTTGAACCTCCCGCGGTGGAGGCACCTCCTCCTGCCTCTTGGCAGCCTCTCTCCGCTCTAGGAGAGCCTCCATGGCCTCTAAGAACATCGGTATGGCATCTGCCACGGCCTTTGATCCGCGTTTGGAGGAGCATCGGGAGCATCCTCCTCCCTATTCTCTTGGTGTCTTGCCGTATCCTCAGGAACTTCGTTGTGCCCCCCTGTTCGGGAAACCTCAGCAGGGAGATTTTGGTCCTCAGCACGCTTCGGTTGTGAGTTCAGTGTTCCGGCAGGATGACGGGAACCACCAGATTGTCCTTGCTTTCTCTGCTTGCCAGCCGCCATTGAACGAGTAGAGGTCATTGTTGCTTTTCGTTGCGTTTCCCACAGACGGCGCCAATGTTGGATCACGGTTGGAACTCCGGCACGGTCTTGACGGCGATCCGAACTCCTTCGCTCCACGTAATCCTGCAAGAGGGGATAAACCTGGGTGTGACCCAGAATCCCTCTCCGATGCTTAAATGAGTATCTCAATAATCTCAATAAAACTGGCAAGCAAGAGTCTCAATGTGTAAAAACGTATCTGATCTGGGGTAACTTCCTCCTTTATATAGGAAAAGAGCTACCTCAGTTACCTGGTGAACCGCTGGGGCAGTTAGCCCACGATCTCGTTTATCTCGGCCACGCTTCACGTATCTCGGCCGCGATCCCGCCTATCTCAGCCATGATCTCGCTTATCTCGGCCACGCTCCGAGTATCTCGGCCTCAACCTCTGATAGCAAGTCCCGACCAGTATCGGGGACTCCAGAGTTATCTCATTGTGTCACCGCTCGGGGCCCCTCGTTATCGTGACAGGGCCAACATTCTCAGGGATTCATCATCGGGGCCTACTTAAAGGCATCTCATCGGGAGCGTCCAACTCGCATATCGGGGCCGACCTTGTCGGAACCTTTCACCATCGGGACTCCTTTTGTCGGGAGCCTTCGCATTGGTCTTCTTGACCTCTTTTAGGGCCCAGTGGGCCAATTCACCGTTTACTCGTCGTTAAAGGGCTTCACGGCTACAACGGAACCCATCATTTGCCCCCAAGACAAGAGGGACTTACAGTTCGTCGTGTCTTTCAACTCCCGACCTCCCGATATCGATATCGGAGGCTTTTCTCTTGACAAAATTTCTCGACACGGATCTTCTCGTCCAAGATTCCTCGATACCTCGAGGATAGTCACAAAATCCGAGAAGACTCCTCGGTTACTCAGCCATTAAATGCAGCAGGTGACGAAGTGACGTCTTTAGCACCCGTGCCTGATTTTTCGCGCCTGCTTTTTCTGAAAAAGTGCTTTTCAGGCCGTTTCATCATTACGCCCCTTTCCATTCTGTTCGTTTCATCTCAACGGCTCAGATTAAAACGTTTCAACTTTGACGACCCAGATTAGAACGTCCTTTCACTTGTCCCTTCTCCTATAAAACCCTAACCCTGGGCACTGTTTCTCTTTTACCGTTTCTGCAATTTCAAAAGCTCTGCGATTTCAAAAGCTCAGGTTCTTCTTCGGCTTTCCATTCTCCGACCAACTTTCCGGCAATCATCAAGACCATCCTTCCCACTTCGAATCATCATGTCTGGTAAGACTTCCTTCCCTGATGTTAGTGTAGCCTTTCCTTCATCTTCGATTAGTTCGCTTGTAATTTTCCGAAAAACCCAATATGCCTTTCCTTGCCATGGCTGATTTTCAGACAGCGGATCCAGTTCCGAGGGGAGGAAACCCTTCCATTTTGATTATTCTCCTAACGAGATCTCGGTGACTGCCTACGACGCAGCTCTCCGAGAAGGATGCATTACCCAGACCTGGGAGCCTCGTCTTCCTTATTCTCGCCACCGTGCCTCGGGTGACCCTGTGGTTACTCGTCCTGAGGCGGGGGTGATATTTGTCTCTACGGGACAGATATCGGCCGGGATCCGATTCCCCTTCTGCGGGAACTTGGTTGAGATGTGCACCCACTACAAGACGCATCCAACTACATTCTCCCCACACGCCATCCGCGTGTGGAATGCTTTCCAGGTCCTCTGCTTCCGCCAGAAATGGGTCTACAGCCTCCAACTCTTCAGAACCTTCTACGGGATGAAGTGCAACGAGGTCGGGGTTTGTGCCTTCTATCCCCGGATGCCCAAGTGGAACAAGGCGCAACTTGCGCTGTGCAGCTGGACCAGCGACACCTGGAAGGTTGTCAAGGGTCGGGGACTCCTAATCAACACGGGGTCTGATAATAGCGGGTGGAAGAGGAGCTACTTCTTCATCAAGAACTCTTCGATCCCATGGCCCCGATGGGAGGTAGAAGCGGACTCTCCTCCCGCTTATCACACTTACTCTGACGAAGACTTCCAGACCCTCCATCTTATCCAGCTTTACCGTTGGGGGGAGTCCTATACTCCCTTCGATGCTAACTCTCTAACGGAGCGGGACCTGGTGAAGGCCGGGATCCGTCTCCTCGACATAATCTCTGGGGGTAAACTCTTCGACGGCCCCTCCAATATGGTTCCCTGGGTAATGTTTCTGATCTCTGTTTTCCATTGTTTGCAGCTAAGAAGGTATCCGTGCTGACCAATCTCATCCTTAAGCAGGGGGGACCGACGCTGTCCAACGCCCCGCACGGAAGAGGAAGTTGGCAAAGAAGGCTGCTGCTCCGTCGGGATCTCCCTCCGCGGAGAGGACTAAGCGGAGCCGCGTGGAGGTGGACAGACTCTTCGATGTCCAAAATGCTGAAGAAGGTAAACAGCTCCGCCTAGCTATTAAATCATACAGGAAGCAAGTTCCTAAGGAGTTGGTCCCTTCGACCATGGAGGCCCGCATCGAAGAGATTAAACGTGTCATCCGAGGGGAAACTCCCCGCATCCTCAAGGCGGGCTACTACAACTACCACGGGAAAGACCAATACGTTTCTCGGCGCGTCGTTTGGTGTAAGGACCCTGATCAACTTCCTGACTATATTTCTGAAGCATCTCGTCCTCTAGGTGCAGGTCACTCGGGAACTCAGTCGGGTACTGGAGCTTCAGCAGGGGCACCACTTTCAGCAGGGTGCCGCCTTCAGCAGGGGCACCACTTTCCGGGGCTGGAGAAACCCCGACCGGCGATCAATTTCGTCGGGTGGAAAATCTGGACTCCTCCGAGGAGACGGATGAGGGTCTCACCTTGAACCGTCGTCGGGGAGCGAGGCAGTCCCCCCTGAAACCAACCTCCAGGGGGCTGCCCCGTCTCCTTCTTCGCAACAGCACCAGCCGTCGCCCATCCACAATTTTTCTCCCTCTCCGCCTCAGGGCGAGTCGGAGATGCGCCCCTCCACGAATCGAGTCGGTCCTTCCCCTCTCCCCTTGGACGGGAACTTCTACAAAGTCTATGACCCCAGCCAGGAGGAGGCTCCTTGGACCCCGATCCAAACGTTGCAAGGGGTCCAGCTCCGACAGGGTGACACATACCCAGAGCTGGCTCTGCATCTGCTGGCAGGCTCAATTCTGCCATCTCTGAGGTTTCCAATTTCCTTGGATCGGGAAGGAATCCGCAGGGATCGTCACGAAATGTCTATCCGTCGAATAGAGGTAAGGCTCTTATTTTTCTCCCCTTCATCAATAAGGCAGGTTGTTCATATGTTAACACTTCTCTTCTTTCCTTCGCAGGAGCTGGCGAACATAAACCGCTGCTTCGGGTACATATTTGCCCTCGAGGAGGCCCTGGAGCAGGAGCGGGCTAAGTGGGCTCCCGCAGTTATAGCCAAGCTTGAGGAGGATCTCGCGGCCTCCGAGTCTTCGAGGGGAAAACTGGCCAAGGAACAGGCCCTCCTCGACCGAAAGACTCGGGACCTCCAAAAGCAGGTTCATGACTTCGAGGGGCTGCTGAAGCGGGAGCAGCAGGAGCGACAAAAGGATGCAGAAGCTCGGGACAAGCTTGTCCTTGAGAAGAAGGCTCTGGAGGAGCAAATTGCTGAGGTTCCTGCGAAGCTGGTCGCGGCTGAGACCAAGGGCAGAAAAGATTATCGGGGGTCCGAGGACTTCCAAGCTGACGCGGTGAAATTCTGCACCGCGGAGGTGGAGAACACCCTCTTCAATTCAGTCAAGGAGCTCCATCTGGAGTATGGCGACGCCATCAATTTTGACAAGTCTGCGACTCTCGCTCCCTTTGCGAAGAAGTACTTCGCCCTCTCGGAGGAGAGTGATGAGGGGAACACTCCCGCGGGTGTTGAAGACATGGCGGAGCTTCCAAGTGCCGATCCTCCGACGGTTGACCCCCCGATAATCGATCTTCCAGCAGCTCCCGTGGAGCCTTCTGCCACAGATCTCGTGGATTCTGCTCCTGTTGACGCCAACAAGGACCAAGCTTAAATACTCTATCTTTATAGTCCTTGTAATTTTCCTTTCTTTATCGGGAACCTCGCAGATTTTATAATATCGTATCTTTTCTGGTTCCGATTTTCCGTTGCACTTCTCAAAGCGACTTAACTATGACACTTAAGGAGAAACCTCGCCACTTAAGACATTTCAACACATCACTTAAGACGATTTAGCCCACACCACTTAAGGCGATTTAATCGTGCCAACTAAGGCAATTCAATCCGCATCACCTAAGACGACTTAACCACTTGCACCACCTAAGGCGACTTAATATCGTGCACCACTTAAGGCGACTTTTCAACACTTAGAATAAATCCAAGAACCATGCATCATTTAGGATGACTTAATCTCGTGCACCACTTAAGGCGACTTTTTCTCGTGCACCACTTAAGGCGACTTTTCCTCGTGCAACACTTAAGGCGATTTAACAACACTTTGAATAAATCTAAGAATAATCTGATCGGAAGCAACCTCTTTATTTATTGATGGCACGAAATATTCTTACATCAAATCAAACGATAAATAACTTACACCACTTAAGGCGATTTTACATCGGGCACCACTTAAGGCGACTTTTCATCGGGAACCACTTAAGGCGACTTTTCATCAAGCATGAAATTTCTTCAAGTGTTCGCCACTGAAAGAATGCTTCAATACTCTGCCATCGAGGTCTTCCAACTTGTACGCATTTGGAGCTGGCATCCCCACGACCTTATAATGTCCTTCCCATTTTGGTGACATCTTGTTGATCCGATCCAAAAGGGTGAACTCGTTCCGACGCCAGACCAGCTCCCCGACGAAGAACTGTCGGGACTTAACTCGCCGATTGTAATATCTGGCCGTCGCCAAACGCATTCGAGCCTGGAATTCATCGGCTTCCCGCCTCTTTTCCTCGAGCAAGTCCAATTCCATACGTCTCATTTCATCATTCGTCAAAGGCTCGTAGTACCTCGTTCGATGGGACGCCACAGCTATTTCCACGGGAGCAACGACCTCCGTGCCATAAACAAGGCCAAACGGAGTCTCCCCAGTTGACCGTTTGGGTGTCGTTCTAACAGCCCAAAGCACATTTTCTAGCTTGTTCAGCCACTTGCCCTTCAAGGCGTAGACCCTCTTCTTTAGGCCATCCATCACGATTTTGTTGGCTGACTCCACCTGTCCATTAGTTTGAGCATGATGGACAGAGGCTGTCCGATGCTCGATGTTCAACTCCTCCAGATACTCCTTCACTTGAGCCCCGTTAAACGGTGGACCATTATCGTTGATCACCACCTTAGGAATCCCGTATCTGGATATAATATGGGTCTGGAGAAACTTGACAATTTGGTTCCCCGTCGTCTTGGCCAATGCCTTAGCTTCTATCCATTTCAAAAAATAGTCAATGGCCACAAGCAAATATTTACACTGACCTTGTGCCTGTGGGAGAGGTCCCACCAGGTCGATACCCCACTGCGCGAAGGGCCAAGCAGTCTTGATGGACATCAGATTAGCAGCCGCGACCTCTATATTCGGGGCATACCTCTGGCATGCATCACAGGATCGGACTAACAACGTCGCCTCCTTGCTCATCGAAGGCCAGTAATAGCCCAAATTCAGCACTTTCCTCGTAATGGATCGGGCCCCTTCGTGACAAGCCGCGACCCCTTCATGCACCTCCCTAAGGATCCGACTTGTGTCGGGCTCAGCCACACATTTCAAGTAAGGAGTTGAGAACCACCCCTTTTTGTACAGCCGATTGTCCACCACCACATAATTAACTGCGACCCGACGTATCCTGTCAGCTGGTACTCCATCATCGGGGACTGCCCCCGTAGTGTCAGCTAGTACTCCATCATCCGACGTATTGTCGCGTATCTGACTACGGGGGCAGTCCCCGATGATGGAATTGTCCACCACCACATAATTAACTGCGACCCGACGTATCCTGTCAGCTAGTACTCCATCATCGGGGACTGCCCCCGTAGTGTCAGCTAGTACTCCATCATCCGACGTATTGTCGCGTATCTGACTACGGGGGCAGTCCCCGATGATGGAGTACTAGCTGACAGGATACGTCGGGTCGCATTTAATTATGTGGTGGTGGACAATCAGCTGTACAAAAAGGGGTGGTTCTCAACTCCTTACTTGAAATGTGTGGCTGAGCCCGACACAAGTCGGATCCTTAGGGAGGTGCATGAAGGGGTCGCGGCTTGTCACGAAGGGGCCCGATCCATTACGAGGAAAGTGTTGAATTTGGGCTATTACTGGCCTTCGATGAGCAAGGAGGCGACGTTGTTAGTCCGATCCTGTGATGCATGCCAGAGGTATACCCCGAATATCGTGGCTCCGGCTGCTAATCTGATGTCCATCAAGAGTGCTTGGCCCTTCGCGCAGTGGGGTATCGACCTGATGGGACCTCTCCCACAGGCACAAGGTCAGTGTAAATATTTTCTTGTGGCCATTGACTATTTTTCGAAATGGATAGAAGCTAAGGCATTGGCCAAGACGACGGGGAACCAAATTGTCAAGTTTCTCCAGACCCATATTATATCCAGATATGGGATTCCTAAGGTGGTGATCAGCGATAATGGTCCACCGTTTAACGGGCTCAAGTGAAGGAGTATCTGGAGGAGTTGAACATCGAGCATCGGACAGCCTATGTCCATCATGCTCAGACTAATGGACAGGTGGAGTCAGCCAACAAAATCGTGATTGATGGCCTGAAGAAGAGGGTCTACGCCTTGAAGGGCAAGTGGCTGAACGAGCTAGAAAATGTGCTTTGGGCTGTTAGAACGACACCCAAACGGTCAACTGGGGAGACTCCGTTTGGCCTTGTTTATGGCACGGAGGCCGTTGCTCCCGTGGAAATAGCTGTGGCGTCCCATCGAACGAGGTACTACGAGCCTTTGACGAATGATGAAATGAGACGTCTGGAATTGGACTTGCTCGAGGAAAAGAGGCGGGAAGCCGATGAAGTCCAGGCTCGAATGCGTTTGGCGACGGCCAGATATTACAATCGGCGAGTTAAGTCCTGACAGTTCTTCGTCGTGGAGCTGGTCTGGCGTCGGAACGAGTTCACCCTTTTGGATCGGATCAACAAGATGTCACCAAAATGGGAAGGACCTTATAAGGTCGTGGGGATGCCAGCTCCAAATGCGTACAAGTTGGAAGACCTCGATGGCAGAGTATTGAAGCATTCTTTCAGTGGCGAACACTTGAAGAAATGTCATGCTTGATGAAAAGTCGCTTTAAGTGGTGCCCGATGAAAAGTCGCCTTAAGTGGTGCCCGATGTAAAATCGCCTTAAGTGGTGTAAGCTATTTATCGTTTGATTTGATGTAAGAAGATTTCGTGCCATCAATAAATAAAGAGGTTGCTTCCGATCAGATTATTCTTAGATTTATTCTAAGTGTTGTTAAATCGCCTTAAGTGTTGCACGAGGAAATTCGCCTTAAGTGGTGCACGAGAAAAAGTCGCCTTAAGTGGTGCACGAGATTAAGTCGTCCTAAGTGATGCATGGTTCTTGGATTTATTCTAAGTGTTGAAAAGTCGCCTTAAGTGGTGCACGATATTAAGTCGCCTTAGGTGATGCAAGTGGTTAAGTCGTCTTAGGTGATGCGGATTGAATTGCCTTAGTTGGCACGATTAAATCGCCTTAAGTGGTGTGGGCTAAATCGTCTTAAGTGATGTGTTGAAATGTCTTAAGTGGCGAGGTTTCGCCTTAAGTGGCATAGTTAAGTCGCTTTGAGAAGTGCAACGGAAAATCGGAACCAGAAAAGATACGATATTATAAAATCTGCGAGGTTCCCGATAAAGAAAGAAAAATTACAAGGACTATAAAGATAGAGTATTTAAGCTCGGTCCTTGTTGGCGTCAGCAGGAGCAGAATCCACGAGATCTGTGGCAGAAGGCTCCACGGGAGCTGCTGGAAGGTCGATTATCGGGGGGTCAACCGTCGGAGGATCGGCACTTGGAAGCTCCGCCATGTCTTCAACACCCGCGGGAGTGTTCCCCTCATCACTCTCCTCCGAGAGGGCGAAGTACTTCTTCGCAAAGGGAGCGAGAGTCGCAGACTTGTCAAAATTGATGGCGTCGCCATACTCCAGATGGAGCTCCTCGACTGCATTGAAGAGGGTGTTCTCCACCTCCGCGGTGCAAAATTTCACCGCGTCAGCTTGGAAGTCCTCGGACCCCCGATAATCTTCTCGGCCCTTGGTCTCAGCTGCGACCAGCTTCGTAGGAACCTCAGCAATTTGCTCCTCCAGAGCCTTCTTCTCAAGGACAAGCTTGTCCCGAGCTTCTGCATCCTTTTGTCGCTCCTGCTGCTCCTGCTTCAGCATCCCCTCGAAGTCATGAACCTGCTTTTGGAGGTCCCGAGTCTTTCGGTCGAGGAGGGCCTGTTCCTTGGCCAGTTTTCCCCTCTAAGACTCGGAGGCCGCGAGATCCTCCTCAAGCTTGGCTATAACTGCGGGAGCCCCCTTAGCCCGCTCCTGCTCCAGGGTCTCCTCGAGGGCAAAGATGTACCCGAAGCAGCGGTTTATGTCCGCCAGCTCCTGCGAAGGAAAGAAGAGAAGTGTTAACATATGAACAAGCTGCCTTATTGATGAAGGGGAGAAAAATAAGAGCCTTACCTCTATCCGATGGATAGACATTTCGTGAACATTCCTGCGGATGCCCTCCCGATCCAAGGAAATCGGAAACCTCAGAGATGGCAGAATTGAGCCTGCCAGCAGATGCAGAGCCAGCTCTGGGTATGTGTCACCCTGTCGGAGATGGACCCCTTGCAGCGTTTGGATCGGGGTCCAAGGAGCCTCCTTCTGGCTGGGGTCATAGACTTTGTAGAAGTTCCCGTCCAAGGGGAGAGGGGAAGGACCGACTCGAGTCGTGGAGGGGCGCATCTCCGACTCGCCCTGAGGCGGAGAGGGAGTAAAATTGTGGATGGGCGACGGCTGCCGCTGTTGCGAAGAAGGAGAGGGGGGCAGCCCCCTGGAGGTTGGTTTCAGGGGGGCTGCCTCGCTCCCCGACGACGGTTCAAGGTGAGACCCTCATCCGTCTCCTCGGAGGAGTCCAGATTTTCCACCCGACGAAATTGATCGCCGGTCGGGGTTTCTCCAGCCTCAGAAAGTGGTGCCCCTGCAGAAGGCGGCGCCCCTGCTGAAAGTGGTGCCCCTGCTGAAGCTCCAGCACCCGACTGAGTTCCCGAGTGACCTGCACCTAGAGGACAAGATGCTTCAGAAATATAGTCACGAAGTTGATCAGGGTCCTTACACCAAACGACGCGCCGAGAAACGTATTGGTCTTTCCCGTGGTAGTTGTAGTAACCCGCCTTGAGGATGCGGGGAGTTTCCCCTCGGAGGACACGTTTAATCTCTTCGATGCGGGCCTCCATGGTCGAAGGGACCAACTCCTTAGGAACTTGCTTCCTGTATGATTTAATAGCTAGGCGGAGCTGTTTACCTTCTTCAGCATTTTGGACATCGAAGAGTCTGTCCACCTCCACGTGGCTCCGCTTAGTTCTCTCCGCGGAGGGAGACCCCGACGAAGCAGCAGCCTTCTTTGCCGACTTCCTCTTCCGCGCGGGGCGTTGGACAGCGTCGGTATCCCCCTGCTTAAGGATGAGATTGGTAAGCACGGATACCTTCTTAGCTGCAAACAATGGAAAACAGAGATCAGAAACATTACCCAGGGAACCATATTGGAGGGGCCGTCGAAGAGTTGACCCCAGAGATTATGTCGAGGAGACGGATCCCGGCCTTCACCAGGTCCCGCTCCGTTAGAGAGTTAGCATCAAGGGGAGTATAGGACTCCCCCCAACGGTAGAGCTGGATAAGATGGAGGGTCTGAAAATCCTCATCAGAGTAAGTGTGATAAGCGGGAGGAGAGTTCGCTTCCACCTCCCATCGGGGCCATGGGATCGAAGAGTTCTTGATGAAGAAGTAGCTCCTCTTCCACCCGCTATTATCAGACCCCGTGTCGATTAGGAGTCCCCGACCCTTGACAACCTTCCAGGTGTCGCTGGTCCAGCTGCACAGCGCAAGTTGCGCCTTGTTCCACTTGGGCATCCGGGGATAGAAGGCACAAACCCCGGCCTCGTTGCACTTCATCATGTAGAAGGTTCTGAAGAGTTGGAGGCTGTAGACCCATTTCTGGCGGAAGCAGAGGACCTGGAAAGCATTCCACACGCGGATGGCGTGTGGGGAGAATGTAGTTGGATGCGTCTTGTAGTGGGTGCACATCTCAACCAAGTTCCCGCAAAAGGGGAATCGGATCCCGGCCGATATCTGCCCCGTAGATACAAATATCTCCCCCTCCTCGGGACGAGTGACCACAGGGTCACCTGAGGCACGGTGGCGAGAATAAGGAAGACGAGGCACCCAGGTTTGGGTAATGCATCCTTCTCGGAGAGCTGCGTCGTAGGCAGTCACCGAGATCTCGTTGGGAGCATAATCAAAATGGAAGGGTTTCCTCCCCTCGGAACTGGATCCGCTGTCTGAAAATCAGCCATGGCAAGGAAAGGCATATTGGGTTTTTCGGAAAATTACAAGCGAACTAATCGAAGATGAAGGAAAGGCTACACTAACATCAGGAAAGGAAGTCTTACCAGACATGATGATTCGAAGTGGGAAGGATGGTCTTGATGATTGCCGGAAAGTTGATCGGAGAATGGAAAGCCGAAGAAGAACCTGAGCTTTTGAAATCGCAGAGCTTTTGAAATTGCAGAAACGGTAAAAGAGAAACAGTGCCCAGGGTTAGGGTTTTATAGAAGAATGGACAAGTGAAAGGACGTTCTAATCTGGGTCGTCGAAGTTGAAACGTTTTAATCTGAGCCGTTGAGATGAAACGAACAGAATGGAAAGGGGCGTAATGATGAAACGGCCTGAAAAGCACTTTTTCAGAAAAAGCATGCGCGAAAAATCAAGCACGGGTGCCAAAGACGTCACTTCGTCACCTGCTGCATTTTATGGCTGAGTAACCGAGGAGTCTTCTCGGATTTTGTGACTATCCTCGAGGTATCGAGGAATCGTGGACGAGAAGATCCGTGTCGAGAAATTTTGTCAAGAGAAAAGCCTCTGATATCGATATCGGGAGGTCGGGAGTTGAAAGACACGACGAACTGTAAGTCCCTCATGTCTTGGGGGCAAATGATGAGTTCCGCTGTAGCCGTGAAGCCCTTTAACGACGAGTAAACGGTGAATTGGCCCACTGGGCCCTAAAAGAGGTCAAGAAGACCAATGCGAAGGCTCCCGACAAAAGGAGTCCCGATGGTGAAAGGTCCCGACAAGGTCGGCCTCGATATGCGAGCTGGACGCTCCCGATGAGATGCCTTTAAGTAGGCCCCGATGAGATGCCTTTAAGTAGGCCCCGATGATGAATCCCTGAGAATGTTGGCCCTGTCACGATGACGAGGGGCCTCGAGCGGTGACACAATGAGATAACTTTGGAGTCCCCGATATTGGTCGGGACTTGCTATCAGAGGTTGAGGCCGAGATACGCGGAGCGTGGCCGAGATAAGCGAGATCATGGCCGAGATAGGCGGGATCGCGGCCAAGATACGCGGAGCCTGGCCGAGATAAACGAGATCGTGGGCTAACTGCCCCAGCGGTTCACCAGGTAACTGAGGTAGCTCTTCTCCTATATAAAGGAGGAAGTTACCCCAGATCAGATACATTTTTACACATTGAGACTCTTGCTTGCCAGTTTTATTGAGATTATTGAGATACTCATTTAAGCATCGGAGAGGGATTCAGGGTCACCGCCCGGTCTATCCCCTCTTGCAGGATTACGTGGAGCGAAGGAGTTCGGATCGCCGTCAAGACCGTGCCGGAGTTCCAACCGTGATCCAACAGTGGTCAAATATGTCAGGGAAATGTATTGCAAGGATTAACTGCAATATTACAAAATGTTTGTTATTTTATTATAATTTATTAAATAGTTAAAGAACTTTGTATGGTATTTATAGTTTATTCTGTTATTATTATTATTATTTTATTTTATTTACTTCACGATTGATTATTATAATAAAAAATGAATAAAGTATTTTTCGTAACATTTTTTTAATAAAAAGTTTCTTGTAAAATTGTACAAAATGGTTCAATTAATATAATTTAATAGCTATGTGATTTTTCATAATATTTTATGATTTGATTTTTATGATTTTGGAATAGTTTATAAAGATTAGAAAGTAATTTAGGTGTTTTAAAAAAATATTCGTTTACATCTTATCATATTAAGATATAGTATACTTTCATATATATTAATATAATAATAATGAAATCATATTATGAAGCATACCAAACACTATAATCTAACATTACACTCCATATTACAACACAACTAAACACTACAATCTACCATTACATTACTTAACTCATATTACTTTGTGATATTACATTTTAAGTAATCTCATATTACATTCATCCAAACACCCCAAGTGAATTCGAAAATCATTTACCGATTGTGTAATATAGACAACGACAATCATGACGACCGGTCATCAAATTGGGTCTTCCATGTTTGGTTGTAATTCGATGCCATGTCCGGGGCATCTACAATTGATTAAGGTTTAGAACAGTTTAGAGGCAAAATTTGAACTAAATCAAAAACTCCAATGGGCAAAGTATAATATTTTAAATAATCAAATCTAGAATAGTTTCATTTTTTGTGGTCAAAAGTGTGTATCACAAAAATATTAAGGGATACAATTATATTAATTTGCTTTTTATTCAACCAACAGAGACAACACAACCAAAGCGTCATAAAAAAATGAATGAACAAAAAATGAATGAACGACGGAGATAAAAAAAACAACAAGAGAAGCAATGAATTTTAAAAATATATTCCTCATTATTACCTCAGCTAAAAACTCAAATGATTATTATTTTTGAATGATTTTTTTAAAATATAAAATCCTAGGTGGGCAATGAATAATGACCAAATACTGATTCTATTAGGAACAGATTCTTGCTCCTAGGTTATATAATAAAATGAAAAAATAATGTGCAAATTCAAAAATCTAGCCAGATAAAAACTTGGCATCTATATATATTTCAATACAACATTAGGGGTAATGTTGATAGATGAAACATAGCTATACTCACAAACAACCATGTTACCCAGCATTTTGAAATGTTTATATGTTCAACTCAAATTTTTATTTTTAAAATGAGAATGATGACTTTTGGCAGTTACAGTAAGTGGTTTTTTTTTTTTTTTGGCCATATGATTTCCTTAATATTATAGATATAGATTTTTAAAAATATGGCGGAGAATTTTAAAGTGAATGGTCGTGTCCATTTTATATGAAAATATGTACCTAAGTGGTTTCCTTTTCTTTTTTTTTGGCCATATGCTTTCCTTAATATTATAGATATAGATTTTTAAATATAGGGTTAAAAGGTCTTTTGGTCCATGAAGTTTGACCATTTTTGGGTTTTGGTCAATGATGTTTTTTTTCCTAGTTTTGGTACCCATATGTTTGCAGATTTTTTCTAGTTTTGGTTCGGCCGTTACATTCCGTCCATTTTTTGACATGTACAAGTCACGTGATCCACCCTAAACTTTCAATTTTGTTCAATTTAGTCCCTCTAATACTTTCCTAACCTTTTTTTTGTTCAATTTAGTCCCGAAGTTTCAAAAATTCAATTGGACCTATTGTCCAACTGAGGTCAATTTTAAAACTTCGGGACTAAATTGAAAAAAAAGGTTAAGAAAGTATTAGAGGGACTAAATTTAAAGTTTAGAGTGGATCACGTGACTTGAACATGTCAAAAAATGGACGGAAGGTAACGGTTAGAGCAAAACTAGAAAAAATATGCAAACATATGGTACCAAAATTAGGTTAAAAAAAACATCATTGACCAAAACCCAAAAGTTGTCAAACATCATGGATCAAAAGACCTATTAACCCTTAAATATATGGCGGGGAATTTTAAAGTGAATGGTTGTGTCCATTTTATATGAAATATGTATCTCTTCATCTTTTATAAATAGATAACACAAAGATATCAATCATACAATAAAAAAAGGAACAATCATATTCCATCAATCTACCAATAAATATTTACCGCTCTAATAATTTAATTGATGGATGCAGCAACTGCGTCACAAGGCAATAGGGGCGGTGAAAATGATCCAAACAAGCATAACAAAGGAAAAACACCTGAGAAGTCCCATTACAACCCCACTCCTCCAAGAGAAGGTCTGGCATCTATAAGAATGTTAATGATATTGTAACATTGACCGGTGTTCATCTCGGTCTTGCCATGATCACTCCGGCAGAGCGAGCATTCTCTTATTCCGAGCCTTTTATTGAGGATATAAGTAACCGATTTCTCACTCAACATTATGCCCAATTAGAGCAACAAAAGATACAACAACAACTGATGTCTGAACAGCAGCCAGTGCAATCGCTGCCGCAACAAGGCATGGAGGTAGTAAAAGATGTCAACTTTTGATGTCACGTAAATTTAGACCTAAAATATGTAATAATTGCCAATTTAACCCTTTAAATTCTCTCATCTACCCTTTAATTTTTTGTTTGTTTAATTATTTGCATAAACCTTAATTTCTACCTCATTGGAATAAATTATTGGCTTGGTTCTTAACCTTAACAGATGATGGTGCGGCAGGGAGGAGGGCCATGTAAAATGGATGTGGTTGAGACAATTATGGAGGCTCACCGAAAAAGACGAGTGAACTCCTTAAATTGGAAGCACAGATTGGTGATTAGCCGCCCTTTTGAGAATTCTGATGGTTCTGCCAAATATAATATTGGTGATTGGTGGGAGTTGCTGTCGAACGAAAATCTTACCGATGAAAACATTAATCATCTAGCTAAAGAAATTCAGAAATTCATTGTCAGAATTGGTGAGAGTCGTCTAATGCGTGAGCTTCAGAATACTATAACGTCACCGCCGTGTGCCGATGAAGCAAACCCGTCTTACCCACCATCACAACTAATGCAAGGATATGAATCTAGTTTGTCTCACCCACCTCCAGTGGCAATACAAGGATATGGAGCTGGTTCGACTTACCCACCTCCACCGTCAATGCAAGGATATGAAGCTGGACCGTCTTACCCACCTCTGACGTCAATGCAACGATTCATGAATGATAATATTAGTGATGATGTTCCTCGAGACGGGGGAGAAGAAATCATTCCGAATATAATCCACCTCTGTTGATGTCGCAAATGCAGGGAATGACGGGTAACAATGATGTTCATGGGTCTCCTGCTATTCATGGAGGAATGCACTTTAATGAAGAAGACACGGAAGACCTAGCCGCACGTTATTTCAATAATGATGAAGGGCCACATGCAGGGGATTTCTAGTCATGTCGTGCGTCACACAAACTTTTGTAATTTTTATGCATGGGTATTTTGTTATATCTAGTACATTTTTTTTATTCTCATTTTATAAAAACTTGAATAAGAGTTGGTTGTTTTTATGGTTTCGGTGTGTCGTTTGCTGTTCGAGTATCCAACGCTAAAGACTCATATAGTTGAGTGATGTGTTGAAAATAAAAAAAAGTTGTGAACTACGCTAAATGAGTAATAAGTTTATAGTCCACATTTATAATACTCATGAGTTTTATTTTTCTTTATAATGTTTATTATTCTAATTGCAAATTTACCATTTGAGCGAAACCTTGTTAAAAGAACGTGAAATCATTTACAAGAAATGCATTATTAACTAAAAATTAGGGGAATAATCAATTTGCATACCCACATTTGACCCATTATAAAAGAATAATAAGTTCGAAATTAGCTCATATGATAAAATTTATGATTATATATATGTATATAATTTTTATTAATCTAATTGTGCATTCAACTTTGAGCGAAACTTTGTAAAAAGAAAGAAAAATCATTTAAAAGACATGCATTGTTATTTGGAAAATTGGTAGAATAATTAATTTGCATACCTACATTTGACCCATATTACAAAATGCATACACATGTGCAAAACACATATTGATATTTGGCGAAAAATGCAAAACACATGCTTCGTCCATGATCCGTTAAAACCTTACGTTAACTTGTCGAATGTTATACATGTGATAATTATTTTATACAATTTTTTTTTTATGATGAAACTACCCTTATAGTCAATTGTTAAACGGTGGTCTCCAACACTACATTTCTCTAAAATACTGCAAATGTTATGATTTCTTGAGATTTTGCTTTCAAGATGGAATGAGACTGAAAATGTATCAGATGAAAATGAGAGAGGAAGCGACTTATGATATTTTCAATACTAGTGTGGGGAAACGAGAATACCCGCTCCGTTGAAATAATCCCGACAAGACCGAGATGAACACCGATCAATGTTAAAATATCGTTGACATTTTCAAAGATATCATATATTCTCTTGGAGAACGTGTTGAGACGTGCCTTTTCATTCATGGTCCTTTCTATCTTATCCTTTGGCAGCCCCGTAATTGTTTGGATTTTCGAGGAGTGGGGTTGTTATGAGGCTTTCTAGCGATTTTTGCATTTGTTGCGTTTGTTTGGTCATCATCATCACCCCTACCTCGTGATGCAGTTGTTGCCTCCATCAACCAAACTTATTAGAAATAGTGAGTAATTATTAGTGGATTGAAGGAACACTAGCATTATTGGTCTCTCCGTGCAATCTATTTATACAAGATGAAGCGACACGCCTATTCATGCAAATGAAAACAAAAAACGTTAAAAACTATCCTCCTTTTTTTTTTTTAATTTGTAATATTAAGGAAACAACTTTTCTCTAATTTCCAAAAACTAATATTTTTATTCCCATTTCTATGAAACGCAAATGTGAATTACAAATATACCATTCTCAAATGGTTGCATTAAAAGGTAATAGTTATTAGTTACAAATCAGAAGCACCTTTTTTTTATTATTTATTTTTAAACTGTATCCTTCAACGTATCACAGATGTTGTATTCCAATATAGTATTCCAACGTATCAAGATTTTTTATTATAATTTTTTTTAATCTTATATGGAGTTTAATATTTTATTATATTACATACAACTCTATGGGATGAATAATATGTACACGATAGAATTAATATTAGGTTGTTTTAATTATCCACCATATGATTAAAAAAAATTAGCCGACAATGTGGATAATTTAATTGCTTTATCGTAGTAATAAATGAGGAAGACAATTTCATTTTTTTGCTTTACAATGATGTTTCATTAGTGGAAAAAAATGATATTTCATTCAATATTATTATTTCATATATTTTTTTTTTATGATTCTCTGCTTTGATTGTGTTGTCTTATTGATAAAAATAAGAGACGGGTTTTTTTTATTTTTTTAATCATATATATAATTAACAATTAACAACCTAATATTGATTCTATCAAGTATCAGGTATGTTGCGTCCTGGATGAACTGGGTCGTGGGGACGCGTCTGTTCGTATGGATGAGCGGATTTTCGGGCTGTAACCCTTCGTCTGAAAGAGGTTTGTGCCATTGACGAGTGTTCGGTTGAGTCCCGGAAAGGTCTGTGTCTCAAAGCGCGGTTGTATCTCAAGGGGACATCTGAGTCTCGGAAGGCGGTGATCTGTGCACAAGTCCGAACGTCTGGGCGTCGATTCCTGCACAAAGGACCGGTGCTAGCACAGAGAGGGGGGATGGTGCTAGCGGAGCCCTCTCCGAAGCTTAAGTCACTATAGGGCTAAAAGGGTAATTCTAGAGAGAGAAAATATTTCTAGAGAGAAGTCAGAGCTCAAAATACCAAAGTTGGGCAAATGAGAGGATGTGTGAAAATGGGTGGCCAAGGCCTCCTATTTATAGGCTTCCTTGGGACCGGACCCGGTTTTAAAGCGGTTTGATGACGGTTCAAACCCGATGCCCACCATTACTCCAGCAATGATGGCGGCGTTAGAAGAGTTACTCGCATTCCGCGAGTCTCTAAAGAACCAAGGATATGCGGCTCAGCCACCTCCATCCAACCAAGGAGCCTTCCAGTACAAAGGTGTCAACCCGTTACCTCCTTTGCCTCCAATCAACGAACAAGTTGAGACGATAGGGACAAAGTCTCGAGTCACAAGTCATCAAGACACACTACACCAAAAAGAGGCATGGAAACAACCCCCATAGCAGAATCAAGTAAAACCGCCCTCAAGCGGTCAGCAAGGAAGAAATTGGCAGCCTCAGTCAAAACGACCTTTTCAAGGAGGTTTCGAGAAGCCAAAAGAAGTAAACATCGCTGACTACATTCCTTTGAATGCCCCGCTATACGTGATATTAAAAGAGATGAAAGATGCAAACATGTGGAAAAAGCTGAACAATTTCGGAAAAAGTATGTTGGGGAAAGACAAAGACAAGTGGTGTGAAAACCACGAGATCTTCGGCCACGAAACGGACCGCTGCGTCAGCCTACGTAACCGTATTAACAGTTTCATCCTCAAAGGCAAATTAAAGCAATTCATTGATCAAGGCGACAGCCCTCCAAAGAAGACTCAAGCAGAGTCATCCAAAATACACAAGGAAGGTCCTTCCACAGGGACAAGCCAAGACAATGCTGATATCTGTCACAAGGAGGGACGGGAAAAACCTGTTAGTGACGATGACGTCCCAATCACGGGATTGACAACAAGAACCTTGAAGGCAATAATTAAAAAGGAGATACACGTCTCCTGGAAAAATAGACAACCGCAACAAAAGAGGCTATTCCAGTCGAATGCCCAAAGGATCAAAGAATCCAATCTCGCCAAATGTGTTCCTTTGAACACACCATTATCTGTCATCCTAAAGGAAATAAAAGAAACCAAGCTGTGGAAAAAACCCTCCAAATTCCACAAGGGACCACTGGGAGAAGATGAAAGCAAATGGTGTGAAAATCATGAAGCATACGGCCACGAAACCGAAAGCTGTGTTGGACTAAGATTTCACATAAACAACTTGATCTTTGAAGGAAAAATGATGAAGTATATCGACCATGGCAATAAGCATCAAAGGAAGCCTCGTGCGAAGTCTTCAGAAAAAAGCAAGGGAAAAGAAAAGGCAGATGATAACCCACCTATCGCCAAACGCCAGAAAAACAACGTCACTTACGAAACCAACTGGGACAAGTTGTACAATCTTTGGAGTATGACTGTAGAAGAAGCAAACCTCAAACTCCCAGGAAGTAAACCTCATCGCCTACTTGAGTCAACGACTGCCTTCCTTGACAAAGATGTTGAAGAAAAACACAAGCAAAGTAAAACTCGGGGGCATGACATCAACTTTTGTCCATCCCCAAAAGGGGAGATTGAAGAACTCAACACGCTAGATGCATTGAGAAACTATGTGGCACGTGGCAGAATCAACTAGCCAACAAATCACCCATGGGGACGTCAAACACATCACCAATCCCTTTATCTTCCTTATCTCCTTTTCGCATATCTATGTTAAATCTTTTAAAGATTAAGTACAACTCATGCTTATTAGCCTCAGTAATTTTCAAAGAAGTGATCACTAGACGCTTTCTTGTAATCCGTCATGTGAACTCTAAATATCTAATAAAGGATAAATCTACTTTCGTAGGTACATTATTATGACGCATATTACCTTGGAATAACGCCAAGTAACAACTACACACATATTCCTCGCGTCAACAACACAAAGTCTCAAGCATTTTATACGCGCAAGACTAAAAATCATGTTGCAATAATAAACAAGGCGGGGACGTTACACAAGGACAAATCATGCACTATTAGAAGTTGAACCAATATAAACAATCAGGAAACAGCGATACAACTGCCAAATAACTTGGGGGGCACCAAGTTGACAAGTGCTCGGCAATCCTACCTAGCATATATACACGCCTATCATAATCTACACCTATCGTATCTGCCCTCAGGGAAGTTTCCTACACAAACAAGGAATCCTCGTATCAAATTCCTTTACTTCATTTATTATATGCATGACTAAAAAGAAAATTTCATGACTTCATACTTTTGCAAACTTATAAAAATTGCGATCATCTGACAAAAGTAACTCTACTCGTAGGTACATGCTACACTACGATTACTACTCAGGAATTACACCAAGTAGTAACCTATGCACAAAAATCTACTTCAACAATACAAGCTACGCATTGTGTGCAAGGAGGGATCTATGGTATATGATGGATATACGCCCAATTTGAACCCGTTGACTTCCAAACCGTTGTATTTTTATCGTCCCATTACCGATTGTAAATCGAAACTTCAACCCGAACACTTCACGAACACATCAACGGCTCGGACGAGGCCGGAGCGCTCGTCCGGCCGAGGCCGGAGCGCTCGTCCGGCCGAGGCAAACTCACCTAGGTGAGGTTGGGTGGCCACACCCGACCTCCCCTAGGAGAGATCGGGTCAGCCAACCCGATCTCTCCTAGGGGAGATCGGGTGGACCAACCCGATCTCTCCTAGGAGAGATCGGGTCGGCCAACCCGATCTCTCCTAGGAGGGATGGGGTTGGCCAACCCCATCCTCCCTAGGAGGGGTTGGGTGCCCTCACCCAACCCCTACCCTTGGGGGTCGGATTTCTCCCCCCCCCCCCCCAAGGGCCCCTGCGCCACTTTCGGACACCCACACTCGGTTCACGTCGCCTACCTTCTCCGTATCCTAAGGTTTTAATTATGCGCTTAAAGGTTAATTAATTGTGTTTAAAGGTTAACGATGTCATTAAGCCACCTTAATGACACCGTTGCCTATAAATACCCCACCTTCACAACTCATTTGATCATCTGGGCAATTTGGATTACTTTGCTTTGACATCTCTCTAGTTTATCTCTCTAAGAAGAATACTGACTTAGGCATCGGAGAGGGTTCACCAGGCACCACCCCCCCTCCGTGTCTGGTACTGCCCCTTCTGCAGGGTAGAAGGAGAGAAGAAGCAAAGGAAGGAAGGACATAGGCTAAGACAGGGCAACTCAGGAATACCGGATCACACACATCCCCAGTAAGGAGCGAGATCAAAGCCGACCACCCGTTGACCTAGATCTCATAACCTAACACTTGGCGCCGTCTGTAGGCTTCGGACAGAAAGCCTGGCTATTACACGAGCTATGACGAACAGTAGGGTGTCTAGGCACCAACGCCCACCCGGGGGCAATGGGCGGAGGAGAGAGCCCATACCCCCAGAGAGGCAGCCTAACCCTGGGAAGCAGCCAATGCATCCAGAGCCCCAAGAAATACCACAGCCTCCTCAACAACAGAACAACCAGGAGGGAGGACCTTCACGCCCAGCTGGGGCTGAGTCCTCCACAGCCTCCACCCCCCGCGCAAGAAGGCCGCAGAGAGAAAGAGAACAACAGGGAGTGCCTTCCCACAACACGGCACCCCCTGAGGGATACTATTATGAAGAGCAACCCCAAAGGTACCCGTATGGGATGCCGGCACAGAGAGATGGCAACCGCGCCCACACAGCATATGCAAGGCCGGCATACACCCAAGGGACTTACACTGAAGCTCATGAAGAGGAGAAGATCCCAACAGAAGAGCACTACTCGCACCCTCGAGCAGGGCAGCGAGAGGAACAAAGAAGATATTACCAGGAGCCACCCCCAGAGGGAAGGCAACAATTCGTGCCTCCTAGGCAACAGCAGAGCAACAGGGCTTACACCCCGCTTGGGGAGGAAAGACAAGCAAGACCTCCAAGGAGGCAAGACTTCCACGAAGCACCCCAGCAGGCGTACCAAGGGTACACCTACAGTCCATACCAGCATGGACAAGGGAACCCAGTAAGCCCAGTCTACAACTACAGTGGGTATCAGAGGGATTATACTCCGGCGCAGGTGATGATCACCCCGGAGGAGATAGAAGCCATGATAACCCGGAAATTGAATGAGTCAAAGAAACCCAGCCTGCATTGTCTAAGTGACAAGACGAACCACCCTTTCACAAGGGAACTGGAGATGAGCAGGGTGCCAGACTCCTTGCACACAGTGCAAATTGCAAAGTACAGTGGCAAGGGAGACCCCCTAGAGCATATTCAGCAGCACGAGGCCTCCCTATTTGGGAGGACAACTGATGACAGATACAAGGCACTCTTGTTTCCGAACACCCTAACAGGGGTGGCCTCACATTGGTTCTTCAGCCTGCCCTCTGAGAGCATCCACTCATGGGAGCAGCTAAAAGCTAAGTTTCTGCAGAGATACCTAGGGGAGAGGAAACTCCTCAAGGGAACAGGCTCCATTGATGACGTGAAACAAGAATACGATGAATCCCTGGCCAGCTACTATACTAGGTTCAACCAGAATATTGCAGACATCCAGGGAGACATCACCGAAGGGGAGATAATACGAGCCTTCATCAGAAACTTAGGTCGCTTTGGGTCAACATTGGCTGAAAAGATGGCCAAAAAGCCAGTAAGCACCTTGGAGGAGCTTGCAGGAAGAGTTAAAACGCATATTGACCTTGAGAGGCACAGGGCAAGCAAGAAGGCCAAAATCCAGGCAGCCAAGGAGGATAATCAAAAGCCAAACAAAGGCAAGCCACCCCAGGCACCGCAGCATGCAAGGCAGCAGGAATGGCGTCCGCCACAGCAAAGAAACCAAATGGGTGAACCCTTAAAGGCTAGAGAAATAAACGTCATTAAGTTCATCCCACTGAACGCCACTCCAGCCACCGTACTTAGAGAGATGCGGAACCAAAAGCTTTGGTCACCCCCTGCAAGGTGGAGAGCCCCAATGGTGGGAAATCACAAGGATAGATGGTGTGACAACCATGAGGCTTATGGTCACAACACAAATGAATGCTTTATCTTAAAGCTAAGCATAAACAACATCGTCCAGAGGGGAGAACTGAAGCAGTTCATAGACCATGGGGGCAACAGTATGCAACTAGGGCCATCACAAAGAGACAAGGGCAAGGGAAAGATAGACTACAACCCTCCACCCAACAAAAGAGGAGTCATAAATATGATACATGGAGGAGTAGCATCGGGTGGCCCAACTGCTAATGCAAGAGAGGTCTATGCATCCAAGCTAAGCTCAGTGCCAAGGTGGAGAAAAAGGCCAAGAGAAGGAGAAGAAGTGAAGATCGAGTTCTCGGAGAAGGACAAGAGCCACATCGTCTTTCCACATGACGATGCTCTAGTTATTACGATAGATATTGATAATTTTGATGTAAAGAGAATTTTGGTGGATGGGGGCAGCTCAGCTGACCTCCTAAGCTTGAGAGTGTTAGAGGAGATAGGGAAAACCAAAGCAGACATCAAACCGGTCAACTTCCCTCTAGTTGGCTTCTCAGGGGCAACAAGTTACCCCCTGGGGATGATAACCCTGCCAGTGACCATGGGCCAAGGATGGACCCAGCTGAAGATAAATGTCAATTTCTTGGTGGTTGAAAGCCTGGGAGCCTACAATGGGATCCTAGGAAGGACAACCATAAACCCATATGAAATAGTGCCATCCACCGTTCATCAGAAGCTGAAGTACATCACGGAGAACGAAGTTGGAGAGGTCCTGGGTGATCAACGCACTGCAAGGCAGTGCTACGTCAATTCAATGAGACGTGGATCACACGGTACAGACACAGTGGCTGTGGTCATGGTAGGAGCCAACCAGGATAGAAGAAGGAGGGGAAGGAGACAAAAGCAAGGAAGGATGAGGAATGGAGTGACACTCCGTTTGAGCAGGCAGTTTTTTCAAACAGTGCCTACAAGGAGACACAGGAGCAAGGCTGTGAAGGTGACATCCATACCTTGGCAGCCAGACACCATAATAGGGAAAAGAACAAGGAACTCCATCCTAAGAGGCTTCCGCTACATCGATGATATCAAGCAAATGCCGCGGGAGTCTATATCAAGCTATTTCCAGAGATTCTTCAAGTATGGTGTCAACATGGACATCACAAGGGGAGAAGCAGTCAGAGCATTCATTAGAAACATGCATCCAAACTCATTCGAGGCCTATGGAGGGCTCTATGAGATGGTCATGACGAGCACAATGAGAGAGCTCAAGGATAAGCTGGACAGGGCATTTGCACAGGAAGCGGAGCAGTTGGATGAAGTTCCGGGGAAAGGAGGAGACACTGACATATTGGGAGGAGGTGTCAATTTCACATTCACACCCCTCACAATCAGCACAGATGAAATTTTCCACAAGCACCTCAAGGAAGAGCTACCAACATGCAGGGAGGAAGGCAAGGCCTTCCTAGGAAGAGATGCACAGGGTTGGTGTGAGTACCATGGGACCTGGGGGCATCAAACCAACAACTGCATGGTGTTGAAGGTGGAAGTGGAAGAAATGATTTACAATGGAGGCTTCAAGGAGTACGTGGCAACAGACACAGTGACCACCCCATATCCTTAGTTTCATATTTAGCATTTTGCATGTTTCAGCTTTACAAGCTTTTCAAAAACAACTCTTGAGAAGGAGAACTCACGAAGTTACTCCAACTCTACAACTATCTTTGATTTCCTACAAAGGATGTCTTGGTGCACCAAGGCATCCCGAGTGTAAAAAAACATGAATGCTCCTAAGGGAGTAGAAGTTAGTCAAAAGTATTTTCCAGTGAATGTGGTGGCATAATCACGAAGTTATCCTTACACAGATATGATTTCAAGTCAATGACAAGTTCGACGCCCCCAAGAGCGTATCTTGAGAGTTTTTCATACTACGACATTCGACGCCCCCAAGAGCGTATCTTGAGAGTAGTGTTCATACTACGACCTTCGACGCCCCCAAGAGCATATCTTGAGAGTAGTTATTACACTACGACCTTCGACGCACCAAGAGCGTATCTTGAGAGTGGTTTCCAAAAACTACGAACTTCGACGCCCCCAGGAGCGTATCTTGAGAGTAGTGTTCATACTACGACCTTCGACGCCCCCAAGAGCGTATCTTGAGAGTAGTTATTACACTACGAACTTCGACGCACCAAGAGCGTATCTTGAGAGTGGTTTCCAAAAACTACGAATTCGACGCCCCCAGGAGCGTATCTTGAGGTAGATTTGCAACCTACCAGATTCGACGCCCCCAAGAGCGTATCTTGAGGTAGAAAAAACACTACCAGTTCGACGCCCCCAAGAGCGTATCTTGAGGTAGATTTCAAACTACCAGTTCGACGCCCACCAGGAGCGTATCTTTGGTCTAACCTGAGCCCTCCGGGAGCCTATCCTGTGAAACGTTAAGTGTCGTCCGAGAGCCTGTCTCGTGAACAGATTTCGACGCCAATCAGGAACGTATCTTTGGACTAACCTGCGCCCTCCGGGAGCCTATCCTGTGAAACGTTAAGTGCCATCCGAGAGCCTGTCTCGTGAACAGTTTTCGACGCCCACCAAGAGCGTATCTTTGGTCTAACAGTACAACGTATACCGTGTAAGGGGTATCAGAAGAGATCATCACACCATGCTCAGAAGGATACCATGAGAAAGTACTTTCTAAGTAAAGTGATATGAAGAACAAGTAATGTTTTTTCTTTATGAAATGGCAGGTATGACATGAAGGAAAACACGAAAGAAAGACAAGTAAAGGAAACACACCAAGAGAAGAGTCCATAATCAAAGGGGTATATACAAAAGAAGAAGAAACACCAATGTAAAGACAAACGAACCACGTAGTCAACATCACAACACAGCAAAGGAAAGTAACAACAAACACCACCACAATCTCAAAAGACACTCAACCCATTAAAGGGGAGAAGGAGTATAGTTATATATACAAGGATAGCATGAGATAAACACATCAGTCAGATCCTTCGGGGGAGTCACCCTCACCCCCTGAAGCTGAACCACCGGCAGAGATGGATGATGAGGAGGAATCTGAGGTACCAATCTCCACTGGTGTAGCATCCACCTGGGCAGGGGCAGGCTCGTCTGCAACAGCAGCCTGACCCCTCAGAACAGCCATGTAACCAGTGGCATATGGCCCGAAGTCACCAAGGTCACCAACTGGGAACTGAGGATCAATACGGAAAATGTGATCAACCAGATACTCACCAAACTGGTTCATCTCCTGAGTGAGACGCGCGCTATAATCGGCAGTGAAGGCAGAGGAAGCCTTGTACTCAGACACCGCGACAGTCCTCTCCTCTGCCTGACACTTAGCCTCCAACTTCCGCAACTCCTCAGAATGGAGCGACGCTGCAACCTCAGCTTCCCGGCGTAAACTGCCCACAGTAGTCTCAAGCAAGGACACCTGGTCCCGGAGCTCCTGCATCCTCAAATCAGATAAACGTGCCTTCTCAGCAGCAGTGGCGACCTCCGCCTTGAGAGAGACCTGGCTGTCCTCAAGGGTCTTCTTCTCGTCAGATAACTCGAGCACGAGCGAGGACATGTTCACCATGTCAGACATACCCTAACAATTCAAACAAGGGATGAGTAACCGAAAGATAGCCATTATGAAAGTAATAAGAGGAAAGCAAGGAACAACTCACAGGTGCATAACGAGAAAGTACCCCCTGAACAAAGCGCCGAGTCTCCCCAGGAGACTTGGGCGGAGCAACACGATCGCCAGGGGGGATGGCGCCGCGGAGTACGCGGACGCCAACCTCAGGAGTCCGCAAAGAGGAGGTGCTATCGAGGTGGAACTCCTTCAGACCAGCGAAAGGAGTCCACTCAGACCCAATAACATCTTCATCAGTAAGACGTGCGAAATCCTTCCGACTTAAAGTCGGAGGCCCACCTACACAAGCAAAGCAAGTCAAAGGAAAATATAAACATAGAAGGATCAGCAACAAGGTAGAGATCATACCTGAGGACCGTGCCCTCGGCTGGGGGGCAGGGGAACCACCACCAGCAGGTCGCTTCCCTTTTGTCAGCCAGGGAAGGCACCTCTTCGACCACCATCTCCTTATCACGAGATAGGGTCGGAGGACGAGCAGTAGGCGAAGCAGGATCTGCAGCTTTCTTTCTCTTAGCAGCCGAGGCCCCGGCCTCAGAATCAGATCTCCGCGGCTTTGACTTGGAAGGTCCAGAATCTCTGCCAACGGAGACGACCCTCTCAGTCACCAAGGGGGAGCGCCCTAGCAATGTAAGAAAAGCAAGATAAGGAAAACACAAGTTATACCATAAAGAAGCAAATAGGAGAAAGCATACCAGAGGCCCCAGCCTTCTTCCCAGGCAGGGGGGATTTCTTCAGAGCAGAACCAGAAGGAGCCTTCCTCTTGCTCAGATCAACAGGGGCTCCCTACACGTTATAGGTTTTTCCATGAAACCAACCTACAAAGGAAGAGCAGAAGGTAAATAAAGATGGAAAGACCAAGTGACATACCGAACCCCCGGAGTCAGGAGTCAAACTGATCCCGGCCTCGTAAAGATCCGTCTCAGTCACTAAGGACACGGGGCAGTATGACCGAGTCCTGTTGCTCTCGTGAATGATCTTCATAGTCTCTAAATCAACTGAAGAGAACTCTCCGAAAGCAGGCCAACCATCGGACCGATCATCATTCAAGACCGACCAAGTGACGTATCGATCCGTAATGAATAAGTAATGCTTAGCCCAGTGACTGGCCGAATTGTCACTCCGGGCCACGAAACGGAGGGAGGTATCCCACTCGATCCCACTCCCGAAATCAGCAAATCGGGGATCCTTGAAGGTCGGATGGCGAATTACGAAACTCGCAAACCCCACCTTTGTCTGGTACTGGAAACGATAGAAGCATCGGAATAGAACGAGGGAGTACTTCCAGGAGTACCAATGGCACAATACCCGGAAGCCCACCCAGACACGGAGGGCATTGGGGGCAAGGTTCACAGGAGAAATCCTGAAAAACCTGCTCAACTCTGTGAGGTCATCACAGTAAGGCAACCTCAACCCACATCGGATCTGGGAGGGGTACACGGCAACCTTCCCTATAGGAGGCTCCGTCACCGTCTCACGAGTATTCCCCAAGGAGGGGAGAAAAGGATACAGAGGCTCATCTAGGGGACAGATATCTCCTAGGGTAACGTGTTCGTTGTAATCGGACCTAGTGAGATGATTCTCTGACAGGATAGCGAGACCTAAGGCAAAGGTAGCAGGAAATCCCAAAGTTAGAATCAAATTTCGACTAACACCCCAATGAAGGTCACGGTACTAAGCTAGCAATAGGAAAGGAAGTAATGCGACCGAAAAGGAAGAGGAAAGGAACTCACTCATCCTTCGGAGGATACGACGCCTCTGAAGAGTCTGTGTGCGCGGACACCACCAGGAATATAGTACCTGCCACGACACGACAAATATCAAGACAAGAAAAATTTCCGAAGAACCGGAAATACTCCGACACCCGACCAACGACAACAATCAAAGATCCAAAGACACCCAGCAAAGATAGTCAACATGAGCAAAGGACACCACGACAACCAAGTTGAATAATTTATCCGAGCCTAAGGTCAGGTTTTGGAAAAAATTACCGTTATACCCTCCAACAAAGATTAACACACCAAAGGCGGTACGACATCAAATTCAAAACCGGGGTAGCCCAATCGGACAAGAAACCATATCCGGACGACCGGCAAACATCTTTCCCAAATCCACAACTACCAACGGCTATCTACGGCAATCCCACATTCAACTAAATTTCGGCAATCAAGCATCGGCAATCAAATATCAACGATTCGAAAATCGACATTTTGTACGGTAACGGAAAGGAAAAGAGCGGACCTTCGGAAAACCCGACCCGATGTGATAAACGGGTCCGGAATTCGAATTTGGGCGTTGCCGGGAATCAGGTCCTCGCCGGAGATCGGACCCCGTCGTCGCTGGAACTGTTTTCAGTCGCCCCACCGTCGCCGGAAGCCGCCGATGGTCACACCGGAGCTGTTTCCTATCGCCGCCGACAACCCCCGCTGGATTTGGTACCGTCGTCGTCAGAGGTGAGCTCGTCGTCGACCACCGCCGTCCGTCCAATACCGCGCCGCCGTCGTCAATCGAACCTCCAGTAGACTCCCCTGCCGTCGACCGCCTGTGTCGGACCAGGCTCCACCTCCGTCAGCTGCTCCTTCGCGCTGCTACTGGTCCGTCCCGCCTCCACGCCGTCGTCTCGAGTCGCCAATCCACTGGCCGGCTCTGTCCCGTGCTGGTGGTCTCCTCCCGCCGGAACTGCTGGCCGGAATTTCGTGTCTCTCGCCGGAATTCTGGCCGGCCCTAACCTTGGGTGTGCTCTCAAACTTTTCTTGCTCTCCAAGAGTGAGTAAAGAAGGAAGATGGTGGCTATGGTGACTCACTAAGGTATTTTTCTAACTCCCCTCTATATTGAAAAGATGATAGGGTTTTTTAAAGGGTTTTAATCACCACCCTCCATCTATCTTTAAATGAGATCTAAGGGCCAAGGAAAAGCCATCATTTTTATCCCTTTCAACTATGGTTAAGTATATCTCCATACTTAGAAAAATTATCAAGTTAGTTTCATTTTTGAGCATTCCATACTTAGGAAAAATTTTGGCCAAAATTAAATTTTTCCTCACTTAGAAAGAATCCCGGCACAAATTTGAAGCATAAGTCACTTAGTTGCATTCGTATTGCATCCTTGTAAGAGTATGCATTTTTTAAGTATACGCCGGTAGCAAATATAGATTTATTGCTCCCGCCTCAGACGGACGCATGCTTAGGCATACGTCCGTGCTACTCTAACGTTTACAACTCCTCTATCTCATAAGACAGGGGGCAGAGTCGAAGACACGCATCCATGGGTAAGCTGGCACTCAGATGAAAGGTAGAAACCCCGGTTTCAAATTGCGCGTATCATACCATCCTGAAATAGAGTCAATCAAGGGTTAGGCCATTGGTTGACTCGGGGGCATGTGATGGATATACGCCCAATTTGAACCCGTTGACTTCCAAACCGTTGTATTTTTATCGTCCCATTACCGATTGTAAATCGAAACTTCAACCCGAACACTTCACGAACACATCAACGGCTCGGACGAGGCCGGAGCGCTCGTCCGGCCGAGGCAAACTCACCTAGGTGAGGTTGGGTGGCCACACCCGACCTCCCCTAGGAGAGATCGGGTCAGCCAACCCGATCTCTCCTAGGAGGGATGGGGTTGGCCAACCCCATCCTCCCTAGGAGGGGTTGGGTGCCCTCACCCAACCCCTACCCTTGGGGGTCGGATTTCTCCCCCCCCCCCCCCCCCCCCCCCCCCAAGGGCCCCTGCGCCACTTTCGGACACCCACACTCGGTTCACGTCGCCTACCTTCTCCGTATCCTAAGGTTTTAATTATGCGCTTAAAGGTTAATTAATTGTGTTTAAAGGTTAACGATGTCATTAAGCCACCTTAATGACACCGTTGCCACCTTAATGACACCGTTGCCTATAAATACCCCACCTTCACAACTCATTTGATCATCTGGGCAATTTGGATTACTTTGCTCTGACATCTCTCTAGTTTATCTCTCTAAGAAGAATACTGACTTAGGCATCGGAGAGGGTTCACCAGGCACCACCCCCCCCCCCTCCGTGTCTGGTACTGCCCCTTCTGCAGGGTAGAAGGAGAGAAGAAGCAAAGGAAGGAAGGACATAGGCTAAGACAGGGCAACTCAGGAATACCGGATCACACACATCCCCAGTAAGGAGCGAGATCAAAGCCGACCACCCGTTGACCTAGATCTCATAACCTAACAGTATACAACACCAACATATCTGTTATCTACACCAACAAGGAGTTTATTACTCCATTCATAACATAGGCGTCTATCTCTAGAAGATGCCGGCAACACAAAGCCATCAAGCTATGAACAATAAACTTATACCGCAATGACAACCTGCGGACTATTATCAAAACGACGACTATTCAGGACGTCAGCTACAAACAATGTCTCGGATTAACACCTAGACCTACTACTAAAATACCTTGGATTAACACCAAGGCCTACTATCAAAATATCATGTTGTGGTATCCTCTTTTTTAAAGACAAGCCCCATGTTCACTTCTAAAAAGGACATGCTGTGACATCTCTGGTTAGAGGCAAATCCTCATGTTCATAGCCATTCCCTGGATTCAGAACAGGAGGGGCATACGGGGCTGATCACCCCTTAAGTGACGGAAGTTCTCTATTTAGACAACGACCCCACTCTATAACAAGTGCGTATATCCGGTTCAGGGTGCACTCTTTATGGCGAATGTCCACTGTCTAGACGGCATTTCCATATTACGAACGCCATCAGGGTTCGTTTTATACGGCAAAAGTCCTCTGGTTAAGATGACAATTCCGTACTATAGATTTTCAAACCGTGTTGCATGGTTCCTGGACGCAGAAAGCATGCATCACAATTCATATTCTCAAAAAAGTGTTACATGGTCCCTGGACGCAGGAATCATGTATCACAAATATTTTTTCAAACATTTTACCAAAAATTTTGCCAAAAATTTTATCAAAAATTTTATGTATCAAACACCTTTCCAAAAAATTTTATCAACACGGTTTTTTGGATGTATCACATTCAATGTCAAAATATTTTTTCAAATATTTTACCAACAAGCTTTTTAGGGTTCACAAAATGCTTCATCAAAAACAAAAATATTTTTACGTATGCTTCCCCAACGCGGGTTGATACACGCTGGCAGGTGCGCACCCTATTTAAAACTCATAAAATTTACAAGTCGAGTCTTGTACAACGTCGCCTTAGAGTGGAACTAAGAGACGGTATAAACTAGTATCTTGCTTAGTCAAGGTAACATCTCTCAAATAATACTTTTACGTATGCTTCCCCAACGCGGGTTGATACACGCTGGCAGGTGCGCACCCTGTTTAAAACTCATAAAATTTACAAGTCGGGTCTTGTACAACGTCGCCTTAGAGTGGAACTAAGAGACGGTATAAACTAGTATCTTGCTTAGCCAAGATAACACTTTTCAAATACACTACTTGTTGAAAAATATTGTTATACGCAAAAATACTTGGCAGGTTGCAACACATATAGCGGCAAGCTATTCAGGAAAGAAGGGCAATATGCATAATGCATCATGCAAACAATCAGGAGAACTTCTCAACTTATCATTCAGGAAGTGGCTATCGGTCACGACTGCAGGGACTATGTCTACGATACTAGTCATCCACATTCAATAAACACAGACTCGGCGGAACAAGTAGAAGTTGCCACCGTCATCTCCAAACAAAACCTATAGTGCGCAAGTCGCAACATCCTATGCTCTACCCATCTCGCCATGCCTTGGAGTCTAGCCAAGAGGGGCGATCACAACACTTAACAATGCACGACGAACAGTCGCAACTACGGACATCATGTTCATCATCTAAGGATATATATCCTATCTCTCAAGTCCAAAGCATGTGGACAACATAGATAACCCAAGGTATGAAATATTACTAACAAGTTATCACATAATTATTGAAAACAGGTCCAGGTGATGAAATATCATGCAAGCAAAAGCATGAACAAAGAATTGTCAACATCAACCCATTCACAAAGGGTTCAACATGCTGGAAGCAGATAGCCCAACAGCAACCAAGAGTCTACATCATCTCTAAGGACTTATGGCAAAGAGTTCATAATGTCAACAACAAATGCAAGAATGATTGTTTCAACATTCAACACAACATAGCTCTTCAACATAAGGGCGACAAATCAGCAATCAACAAACACTTACCTCAGTAGGAGTAACGCTCCTCCTTGGGCCGGTCCCTCGACCGGGGGACAGAAGACACCTCCGCACAACCCTCAACTCTATTTCCTTTATCACAAGAAGGAATTAGCACGGTCATGCTCAGCATAAAGAACTAAGAATCGCTCGAGGAACGCGCCCCTGCGTCGGATCTTTCGAAAATTATGCTAAGAACAGAAACTGCAAGCCAACGATATCCTGGAAAATGCTATCAACAATCCAGCCAGTGCGCAAACACACACCAACACTTGTTTAAGCACTTATGCAACAGACGCTCCATGCGAGACGACCGCGTACGTACAAGACTTATTAGCCTTTGTGTAACAAGTAACAAGCAACGCGCAAGGGGGGCAACCTCTTCAGCACAATAACCTTGCATGACAACACCGAGCGCATACTCGCAGCATACAAGATTGCAATGGTGGAATATTTTCTAAGTGTTTCCATGTACGTGCATACATGTCGACAAGGGTGCATGTCGACAAAGAGAAAAATATTTTCTAAGTATTTCCATGTACGTACGTACGTGTCGACAAAGATGGATTCCGCACAGCGAGTAGCTGTGCCTCCTAATCACACCTACAATGCATATCAACATCAATGCGCGTATCAAATTTAACGCGCGTATCATGTTTCCATGTACGTACATACATGTCGACAGGGATACATGTCGACAAGGAGAAAATATTTTCTAAGTGTTTCCATGTACGTACATACATGTCGACAATGATGCATGTCGACAAGGAGAAAATATTTTCTAAGTGTTTCCATGTACGTACATGCATGTCGACGAGGATGCATGTCGACAAGGGGAGAATATTCTCTAAGTGTTTCCATGTACGTACATACATGTCGACAAGGATGCATGTCGACAAGGAGAAAATATTTTCTAAGTGTTTCCATGTACGTACATGCATGTCGACGAGGATGCATGTCGACAAGGGGAGAATATTCTCTAAGTGTTTCCATGTACGTACATACATGTCGACAAGGTTGCATGTCAACAAGGAGAAAATATTTTCGAAGTGTTTCCATGTACGTACATACATGTCGACGAGGATGCATGTCGACAAGGGGAGAATATTTTCTAAGTATTTCCATGTACGCACATACATGTCAACAAAGATGGATTGCATACAACGAGTAGCTATGTCCCCTAAGCACACCTACGACGCTCATCGACAAAGCTCATACAACGACATCTATGGTAACAAGCATTAGATATCGTTTAAATATTTTCTAAGTGTTTTAGCATACTCGCAGGTAATAACCAACAGTCTATACCTGACGCTCAACTATCAACATCAATGCGCGTATCAACATCAATGCGCATATCAAAGTCGACGCGCGTATCAACATCAACGCGCGTATCAACATCAACGCGCGTATCAACATCAACGCGCGTATCAACATCAACGCGCGTATCAACATCAATGCGCGTATCAAAGTCAACGCGCGTATCAACATCAACGCGCGTATCAACATCAATGCGCGTATCAAAGTCAAAGCGCGTATCAAAAGGCAACGCACGTATCAAAAAGTCAACGCACGTAGCCAAGTTCCACGCACATAGTAAAGTTGGTATGTACCATAGAAGGGACTAACGTCTTAAGGAACTATCATGCAAACGATGGAATTAACGCGGCAACGCTTAAGGAAATTTTTTGTCTAAGGCATTAAGACGACAAGTGACTACGCCTAAAGTTATTGGGCAATCCCCGTCAACCAAAAACCCGCCAAGAAGGAAAATCATGCATATCGACTAAAAAGCTTCTAGGCGAAGATACGGGGAATTCTACATCAAACACTCATGGAAATGGAAAATCGCCTAAATTATGGACAAACGACGATAATGATGGCAATCAATCAGCAATTACTCGACGTATAAACATCAACAAGCAGTCCCACATGTCGACAACGAAAAATTACTTAAACAAACAACAGCACGGTGACATCGGCATTTCAAGTCGAAGCTGTCCTAAGAATTCGAGTTTCCAAACTACCTCAAAACGTGACGAAAGGTATTCCAATGGACTCCCCTCGTCGAGACGATTCCGGAAAGGTAAGGACCGCAACGAGGCGAGGTCGGGAAGGCGGCGCGTGGGCCACACGCTCCGACGAAGGAGCCCCACTCGCGGCGGCGCGTGAGGGCGCGTGCGTGGTCTGCTGGCGGCTCTGAAGGTGGCGCTGGAATCCTTGTGACGAACCGAGTCGAATGATGGTGTCAACTTCCAAAAACAAGCAAAAAATCAGACTCGAAACTGTCAAAACGTATCTAGGCTCCACGACGGCAAAGAAATTTTGCACACAAAAGCAATTTCGGGAAAGGGTGAATGAATTACCTGCAAAGGGAGTGGAATGGTGAACTTCCAAGGTGCTGGAAGGATAAATGGGGATGTGTGTATTTACTAATCCCAAAGAGATGCTTTATGGATAAGGATCAAAGGATTAGTTTACCTACACTCAAGACTAAACCCCTACGGTATACTCTACCTTCTCCTCTTAAAATATCTACTCCTATGCATGTCTTAACATTGCCCATATCAAATCCATTACTATTCACGTATGTTGCAATCACATGATTCATGGTTCGGTAATCACTTAGTCATTTTAGAAACGTACGATTTCTATTTCTTGCATTGCGTAACTTACAATCTTGCCATGATTATTACTTATGTACGCATGTGGATAGATACATGTTCGCATAGCGCATTACCGTTTGCTCATGTCTCCGACGATAATCATATTCGCGCATATACATTTCCTATTGCACTAACCATGATGGTAGGAAACAAAGCCATTCGGCCGGAAAATCAAGCGACGGACGAAATCAAGATGCTTGCGTCCGACCAACGATCAAAACCGAAAGGTTAGCGTCAAACTCAAATTGGACAAATATCCTAACTTAAAATAGAGTCAAGAAAGGTTCTAAACCGTTACTTGACTCGGGGGCAAGTGATGGATAAATGTCCAATTCGGGTTCGTGTTTACATTTCGGGCCTCGTAATCGTACCGAAAATTACATCTCGGTTTAAAAACACCTCCCACGGTATCAAAACGGTCCGGATGCGCCTTTACGCGCGTCCGGACCGGACCTTCGGGTTGCACAAAGCATCCCGGACGTCCGGGTTGCAGCAACCCGGACGTCCGGGTTGCGCGGCAATCCGGACCTCGCCGAATTGCCCAAATTCGACGAGGTCCGGATTACCTTACGGGTATCGCGCGACTACCGTATCCGCGATTACCGTTGCGTGTAGAGAAGTCAAGTTCGCACATTACCAATATGGATGACGGTTACCGCATGATCTTGAACCGTCATCAAACCGCTCTAAAACCGGGTCCGGTCCCAAGGAAGCCTATAAATAGGAGGCCTTGGCCACCCATTTTCACACATTCTCTCATTTGCCCAACTTTGGTATTTTGAGCTCTGACTTCTCTCTAGAAATTCTCTCTCTCTAGAAATTACCTTTTTGCCACTATAGTGACTTAAGCATCGGAGAGGGCTCCGCTAGCACCACCCCCCCCCCCCCTCTCAGTGCTAGCATTGGTCCTTGGTGCAGGATCCGACGTTTGGGACACAACCGTACCAAGACACAACCGTACCGAGTCACATCCGTACCGAGTCACATCCGTACCGAGTCACAGCCAATCCGAGACACAATCCTCACACGGGAGCAAGTCTGAACACTCGTCAGTGGCCCAACCTCCGACGGAAGGGTTACAACCCGCACAACCACAGACGCATCCTCACGACCTTGTTCAATCCGGACGCAACAGTTACCGTTAGGGATATAAGCAATTAGTAATACATCATGCGAACATGCTTTTATCAACATGCACGCACAAGTAACGGTCATGGCAAGATCGTAATTACGCGATGCAAGAAATATAATCCGTATATTTCTAAAACGACTTAGCGACTATCAAATCATGAATCATGCGATATGAAAACATACGCGTAGAATGACGGGTTTGATACGTGCAATATCAAAATAATCACGTACGTAGGAATAGATATTTAGAGGAGAGGGTGGAGTATACCGTAAGTGCTTAGGTGTGAGTGTAGATGAGTTACTCCTTTAATCCTTATCACCAAGGCATCTTTTGGGATATGTAATTACACAAATCCCCAATCATTCTTCCAGCACCTTGGGAATTCATTATTCCTTCTTCTTTGCAGGTAATCCCTTCATCATTTCCAGAAATTGTTTGTGTGTTCATAGTTTCTTCACTGTCGTAAAGCTTAGGCGTATCCCGAAAGTTTCGTGTTTGATCCTTGACTTGTTTTCAGAAATTGACACAACCAATCGACTCAGATTGTCACGAGGATTCCAGCGCCGCCTTCGGAATCACCAGGAGACGCCGGACGCGCCCTCACGCGCCGCCGCGTGAGACTCGCCTTGCCGGCGCGTGTAACCCACACGCCGCCTTCTCGTGCTCCGTTCGTCGCGGTCCTTACCTTTCTGAAATCGTCTCGACGAGGGGAGTCCATTGTGATACTTTTCGTCACGTTTTGAGGTAATCTGGAAACTCGATTTTACAGGACAGCTTCGACTTGATTTCGAATGTCGCCGTATTGTTGTTCGTTTGAGCTATTTGTTGTTGTTTTCGTATGAAACTGCTTATTGGTGCTTGTATGTCGCACAATTGCTGATTGGTTGCTGTTATTATTGTCGTTAGTTCATGCCTTAGACGATTTTTCACTTCTGTGGATAGTTGAGGTAGAATTCCCCGATTGGACATATTGCCCCCGTGTCTTTGTGTAGAGGCTTTTTGGTCGGTATGCGTAGTTTTTTCCCTTGGAGGGTTTGTTGGTTGACGGGGATTGCCAAACGACTTTAGGAGTAATCTTTTATTGTTTTGACGCCTTAGAAAAATATTTTTCCTAAGTATTGCCGCGTTTGATCCTCGCGGTTCGTCGCGTTAGTCCCACCGTTTGCATGATAGCCTTTTAAGACGTTAGTCCCTTTTATCGTACGTACCAACTTTTCTATGCGCGTTGACTTTCGCTACGCGCGTTGACTTTTGCTTGGTTCTTGCAGATTGTGAAGTCGTAGTCACCTCTTGCGGAATTCTCTTCCTTTTGATCGAGTTGTCGCTATGAGTAAGTACTTCATTCTTACTTTGACAATTTTTTAGCATCTTGACATTCATAATGGATAGTCTATAAAACGGCTATATGTCTTTCGTGAATTCATATTGTAGGTTGGTTTGCCGGAAAGAGTTCGTCTCTCCTTGCCGCGGCTTCGCGTATTGCTTCTCGCGCCGATCAGGCTTTGGTGGCCCCTGCTCCCATCACTCCTGCCAATTCGGGGCGTGATCCTAGCAAAGGGTCTGATTCTCGCGTCTCTTCCAAGCGGACTGGCACAGTGGTGCGTGGACCGACTGATCCCAAACGCTTGAAGCCAAATGCGGCTACTTCCACTCGTAAAGGCAAGGAAGTCGCGAGTCGCAATGTAGCGCCATCTGCCCCCCAGTCGGGAAACCGACCTGTGGAAGTCCGCGGACTCTGTAAGTATACTTTTGATGAATGTATTCCGTAGTTTTGTTATTTGTTGTTAACCACTTTCTTTCTTTGTTGTAGTGGTTCCTCCTCTTAGGCGCGACCATCTGGTCTGCCCAGTTGGATTGGATATTACTGGGGACACTTGGGCACCTTTTGGCAATGGTGGAGTTTATTTCCCCAAGGAGTCTTCACTTCGCACTCCAGAGGTTGGAGTTCGCGTGTTGCGTAGATGTGTTCCACCAGGTGATAGGAATTCTTGTCCATCGACTGATGAGGAGGCCGAGGCTTATGCGCAGAGTGCCTTATCCCGGTTTGCTCCCGTAAGTAACTTGATTCTTTTGCCAAGTTTGTTGTTTTTGCGATTTATGTTTTGGCTTATCGCATTGATGTGTGCAGGTTGTTGCTGACATGGTAAACATGTCGTCTTTTGTTATGGAGCTGGTAAGCGCGAAGCAGGCAGCTATGGATAAGTGTGACGCTCTATGTCAAGAGTGGTCGCGAACCAAGGAGTAGGCTCGCGTGATGAGTTCGAAGGTCACTACTTCTGAGGGCCGTTATGAGGCGCGTCATACTCGCTTATCAAAGCTTGAGTCTGAGATGATCGCTCTTGAGAAGAAGGTTACAGACGATCTTCATTCTCAAGGAGCGGAATTACTTGCTCTCGGTAAGGAGAGTCGGGAGAAAGGCGTACAAGTTGGTTATACCAAGTACTTGGGAACTTTTGATTTTGAAGCTGCTATTGAGGAGAAAGTGAACGACCTGATGAGCGAGCGTTCTGAAGATTACTTCACTCGCGTGAAGGATCTTGACCCTGGGTTTCCTTTCGGAGAATTAGGGCCATATGCGAGTTATGCCCTTTCTCACATTGAGGCGTTGAATCTTTTGGAGTGTGGTCTTCCCAACTACGAGATGCTGGTTGATGATAGCGGAGATGTAAACGTTATTGTTACGTCTCCTGAGTTTATGGAGGTTTCCCCCAGGCCTTCTGGAGGTGGTGCCGCTATTTGAACTGCTCGTTTTATTTTGAACATGTTGGGCACGTTTCCACTTTGCTTCTGTTTGTGTTTGGAACT
The DNA here is from genome assembly GCA_036873135.1 of Clarkia xantiana subsp. parviflora. Lineage (NCBI taxonomy): Eukaryota > Viridiplantae > Streptophyta > Magnoliopsida > Myrtales > Onagraceae > Clarkia > Clarkia xantiana. The sequence goes on along the minus strand of JAPTYO010000012.1, from coordinate 6,348,629 downwards.
TTGTTGGAGTTGTTCCCTGGTTGTTGTTTGTGACTTGTTCGCTTTGAACTACGTCGTTTGAACCTGCTTTATACATAGAAGCATGCATGATAACTTGTTAGTAATATTTCATACCGTTATCGCTTACTGTGTTTACTGAGTGTTGATGACTAGTAACGTAGACATAGTCCATGTAGTCGTGACTGATAGCCACTTTTGATTCAAGATTGCTTGCTTGATGCGTTATGCATGTTGCTCGTCTTTCCTGCATAGCTTGTTGCTATATCTGTTGAAACCTGTCAAGTGATTCGCGTATAGCGACTTAACAAGTAGTATGTTTGAAATGTGTTATCTTGGCTTGGGCAAGATACTAGTTTATACCGTCTCTTAGTTCCACTCTAAGGCGACGTTGTACAAGACTCGACTTGTAAATTTTACGAGTTTTAAACAGGGTGCGCACCTGCCAGCGTGTATCAACCCGCGTTAGGGAAGCATACATAAAAACATTTTTGGTTTTTGAAGGAGTATTTTGTGAACCCTAAAAAGCTTGTTGATAAAATATTTGGAAAGGTGTTTGATACATAAAATATTTGACAAAATATTTGATAAAATATTTGGTAAAATATTTGTGATACATGATTCCTGCGTCCAGGGACCATGTAACACTTTTGTAAATATGAATTGTGATGCATGTTTTCTGCGTCCAGGAACCATGCAACACGGTTTGAAAATCTGTAGTACGGAATTGTCATCTAACAAGAGGACTTCTGCCGTATAGAGTGAACCCTAAACAGGAATTCGTAATATGGGATTGTCATCTAACAAGAGGACATTCACCATGAAGGGTGAACCCTAACCAGGAATTCGTAATACGGGATTGTCATCTAACAAGAGGACATTCGCCATGAAGAGTGAACCCTAAACAGGAATTCGTAATATGGGATTGTCGTCTAACAAGAGGACATTCGCCATGAAGAGTGAACCCTAAACAGGAATTCGTAATATGGGATTGTCGTCTAACAAGAGGACATTCTCCATGAAGAGTGAACCCTAAACAGGAATTCGTAATATGTGATTGTCGTCTAACAAGAGGACATTCTCCATGAAGAGTGAACCCTAAACAGGAATTCGTAATATGGGATTTTCGTCTAACAAGAGGACATTCGCCATGAAGAGTGAACCCTAAACAGGAATTCGTAATATGGGATTGTCGTCTAACAAGAGGACATTCGCCATGAAGAGTGAACCGTAACCAGGAATTCACACTTGTTGTAGCGTGGGGTCATTGCCTAACAAGCGAACTTCCGCCACTTATGGGGTGATCAGTCTCGTATTGTATTTGCCCATCCTGTTTTGAATCCAGGGAATGGCTATGAACATGAGGATTTGCCTCTAACCAGAGATGTCACAGCATGTCATTTTCTAGAAGTAAACATGGGGTTTATTTTTATAAAGAGGGTACCTCAACATGCCACTTTTGATAGTAGGTCTTGGTGTTAATCCAAGATATTGATTGTAGTTGACGTCTTTAGCATAATTGTCAATTTGATAGTAGACCTTGATGTTATTCCAAGGATTTGCTTGTAGATGACGCCTCTTGAATAGTCGTCATTTTGATAGTTAATCCGCTGGTTGTCACTGCGGCATATAAGTTGATTGTGCACATAGCGCAATGGCTTTGTATTGTCGGCACCTTCTTGAGATAGATGCCAATTTATGAATGGAGAAATAAACTCCTTGTTGGTGTAGATAATAGTTGTTGTAATTACTTTGTTTTGCTTCCAAGTAACGTACATAGAGTAATGATGTTCCTACGAAGATAGAACAACTTCATTAGGTTCATGAGATTATTACGAAGATGCCACTTTATATGAGAGAGTTGACTTTTCAACAAGTAGATGCGATATGGAAATAAGAGCAAAAGGGCTTGATACAACAGCTCATTTTGTGATAGAAGATTATCCTTTCATCCGTGGAATTTCTTCAAGTGTCCTCAACTAAATGTGTTTGTAGAGGCATTGCCATTTGCATCTTCAAGGCGATATGCGTTGATATACGGGATGGATATGACCTTGTAAGGTCCTTCCCATTTTGGAGACATCTTGTTGATTTGATCGAGATGTGAGAACTCATTCCTTCTCCACACCATTTCTCCGACATGGAATTGTCTTTTTTGACCTTCCTGTTGTAATATCTTGCAGTTATCAAACGCATGCGTGCCTGATTATGTTCGGAGTTACGCCTTTTTTCTTCAGCCAAGTCTAAGTCTAGACGCATGTCTACTTCGTTGGCTTGGGCGTTGAAATGGGTTGTGCGGTAGGATGAGACAGCAATTTCGATGGGAGCGTCTGCTTCCGTTCCATACACCAGACTGAATGGTGTTTCTCCAGTTGACTCCATTGGAGTTGTTCGAAGTGCCCATAGTACACTGCTAAGCTCTTCTGCCCATCCTCCTTTTAATGCGTGCACTCTTTTCTTGAGACCGTCTAGGACGGTTTTGTTGGCAGCTTCGACTTGTCCGTTGGTTTGAGCATGGCGGACTGATGCGAAACGGTGGTTAATGTTGAGCCTTTCGCAAAATGTTTGAAGCCTTGAGCTCTTGAATTGTGGTCCGTTGTCGCTGATTAGCACCTTCGGAACTCCGTACCGTGCGATGATGTGATTTCGGATGAAATCCATTATTTGTGCATCGGTTGTTTGTGCCAATGCCTTTGCCTCGATCCACTTTGAAAAGTAATCGATTGCGACGACAATATACTTGGTTTGGCCTTTTGATTTTGGAAGTGGACCCACCAAATCGATCCCCCATTGTGCGAATGGCCAGGAGCTTGCAATTGGGCTTAGCTCAGCGGCTGGTGCCGTGATACTTCTTGAATAAAGTTGGCAAGATTCGCATTCTGTGACCAAGTGCGTAGCTTGGTTCTTCATGGTTGGCCAATAGTATCCCAAGCTCAATGTATTGCGTATTAGAGATCTCGCACCTTCATGGCAGGCTGCTTGGCCTTTATGCAAATCTTCTAACACTTTCTGGCCTTCCCGAAAGGTGATGCACCTTAGGTATGGGGTTGAAAATCCTTTCTTGTAAAGCTCGTCATCTATCAACGCGTAATTCACGGCTTGTCTTTGAATTTTTTGGGCTTGAACTTTTTCTTCGGGGAGCTTGTGGTCTTTGAGATATGCCAATATTGGGGTCCTCCAATCTGGATCTGGATTGATGCACAAGACTTCGAATTTGTCAATTACTGACAAGATTCTGTTTTCCACGAAATGCGTTTCTTTGCCTTGTTCATTGCCTTGTGCGAATTTGCTCAAGGCATCAGCTTCTTGATTTTCTTCTCTAGGCACCGCGATGATGTCGAAGGTATCGAAGCTTGTGATGAGGTCTTTTGCTTGCCCCAGGTACTTTTGCATATTTTCTGACTTTGCCGCGTATTCGCCTTTGACTTGATTGACAACTAACTCCGAATCGCACTTCACTCGTGTTGGATCACGGTGGAACTCCAGTATGATCTTTGACGGCGATCCTAGCTCCTTCGCTCCACGCAATCCTGCAAGAGGGGATAGACCGGGCGGTGACCCAGAATCCCTCTCCGATGCTTAAATGAGTATCTCGTACGGACTGGCAAGCAGTAATCTCAAGTAATGTATCTCAACGTCAGTGATCTGAGGTGACCTCCTGCCCTTTTATAGGCGAAGAGATACCTCGGTTACCTGGTGAACCGTTGGGGGTGGTTAGCCCGTATCCCGCGTATCTCGGGTGTGATCCCGCCTATCTAGGCCATGATCTCGCTTATCTCGGCCACGCCCCGCGTATCTCGGCCACGCTCCGTGTGTCTTAGCCACGTTCTGCGTATCTCGGCCACGCCCCGCGTATCCCGGCCTTATCCTCTGATAGCGAGTCCCGACTAACATCGGGGACTCCAGAGTTATCTCGTTGTGTCACCGCTCGGGGCCCCTCGTCATCGTGACAGGGCCTATTGTTCTCAGGGATTCGTCATCGGGGCCTACTCAGAGGCATCTCGTCGGGAGCGTTCAGCTCGCTTATCAGGTCCGACTCTGTCGGGACCTCTCATCCTCGGGCTCCCTTCGTCGGGATCCTTTGTCTTGGCCTTCGTTTAGGGCCCACCGGGCCTATTTGCCGTTTCCTCACCGTTAAAGGACCTAACGGCTGTAGTCGAACCCATCATTTGCCCCCAAGACATGAGGGACTTTTAGTTCGTCGTGTCTTTCAACTCCCGACCTCCCGACATTGGAATCGGGGATCTTTCCTTTGGCATAGTCACTCAATACTAGTCTTTTCCTTCACGTTTCCTCGATGCTTTGTGGATAACTGCCAAATCCGAGGGGACTCCTCGATTCCCAAGTCCATTAAATGCAGCAGCTAGTGATGCGACGTCTTCGGCACTCGTGCCTGATTTTTCGCGCTTGCTTTTTCTGAAAAGTACTTTTCAGGTCGTTTCATCATTACGCCCGTTGCCCTTCTGCACGTTCCATCTTCAACGGTCCAGATTAAAACTCTTCAACTTCGACGACTCGGATCGAAGTGTCCTTTCAACTGTCCTCTTCGCCTATAAAACCCTAACCGTGGGTGTTGGATCACTTTTACCGTTTTTGAATTTTCAGGAGCTCTCTGCAACCTTTGTGAATTCAAGCTTTTGCGATTCCGAAGACCATTAGTGCTTTTCCGACCATCTTCCCGGCAACGCCCAGTTCATTCCTTCAACCTCCAATTCGTCATGTCTGGTAAGGATTTCTTCTTCGTTGCTTGCTCATCTTTTCCTTGTTTGCAGCTTTCCGAAAATCCCACTGTGCCTTCCTTGCCATTGCTACTTTTCAGACAGTGGATCCAGCTCTGAGGGAAGAAAGCCATTCAACTTTGATTATACTCTGAATGAAATCTCCAGCACCGCTTATGATGCAGCTCTCCAGGAGGGGTGCATCACTTCTACTTGGGAACCTCGTTTCCCGTATCCCTGGCCTCGCCCCTCGGGTAACCTTGAGGTTACTCGTCCCCGAAAAGGGGAGGTATTTGTCTCTACGGGGCAAGTATCAGCGGGGATCAGATTCCCCTTCTGTGGTAATCTGGTCGAGATGGGCCAGCATTACAAAACTCATCTGACCACCTTCTCTCCGCATGACATTCGCCTGTGGAATGCTTTCCAGGTCCTTTGCTTCCGACAGCGGTGGGTATACAGCCTCAAGCTCTTCAGGACCTTCTACGGGATGAAGTGCAACGAGGCGGGGGTTTGCGCCTTCTACCCCCGAATGCCGAAGTGGAACAAGGCACAACTTGGACGGTGTAACTGGACCAATGACACCTGGAAGGTGGTCAAGGGTCGGGGACTCCTAGTCGACACGGGGTCCGACAACAGTGGATGGAAAAGGAGCTACTTCTTCATCCAACATTCTTCGATCCCATGGCCCCGATGGGAGGTGGAAGCAGACTCTCCGTCTGCCTTCCACACCTATACCGACGAAGATTTCCAAACTCTTCAACTCATCCAACTCTACCGATGGGGGGAGTCCTACACTCCCCTCGACGCCAATTCTCTCGTGGAGCGGGACCTGGTGAACGCCGGGATCCGACTCCTCGATATAATCTCTGGGGGGCAGCTTTTCGACGGCCCCTCCAATATGGTTCCCTGGGTAAACCTCTAACTCTTTTTCTTTTACTGTTTGCAGCCAAGAGGGTATCTGTGCTGACCGATCTGTTCCTTAAGCAGGGGGAGACCGATGCCGTCCGCCCTTCGCGGAAGAGGAAGTCCGCCAAGAAGGCTGCTGCTCCGTCGGGGTCTCCTTCTGCGGGGCAACCTAAGCGGAAGCACGTGGAGCTGGACCAACTCTTCGACGTCCAGAACGCTGAAGAAGGTAAAAAGCTCCGTCTCGCTATTAAATCGTATAGGAGGATGGTCCCGAGGGATTTGATTCCTTCGACCAGGGAGGCCCGTATTGCTGACGTTAGACGAATCCTTCGAGGTGAAACTCCTCGTGTCCTGAAGGCGGGCTACTACCACTACCACGGGAAGGATCAATATGTCTCCCGACGTATTGTTTGGTGTAAGAATCCTGATGAACTCCCTGATTACATTTCTGAAGCCTCTCGTCCTCTAGGTGCAGGTCTCAGGAGCTCCGTCGGGCGCTGAAGCCTCCGCGGGTGCACCGTCTTCAACAAGGGTGCCTCCCTCAACTGGGGAGAAAACCCCGACCAGCGAACAATTTCGTCGGGTGGAAACCTTGGACTCCTCAGAGGAGACTGATGAGGGTGGCTCCCTTCGTCATCGTCGGAGGACGGGGCAGTCCCCCTTGAAACCAACCTCTCAGGGGCTGCCCCCTTCATCTTCTCCGTAGCAGCGACAGCCGTCGCCCATCCACAACTTCACTCCTTCCCCCGCCCGGTTCGAGCCAGAGGCGCGCCCCTCCACGACTCGTGCTGGCCCTCCTCCTGTCCCTCTCGACGGAAGTTTCTACAGGGCCTTCGACCCCACGCAGGTGGATGCTCCCTGGACTCCAATCCAAACACTGCAAGGGGTCCAGCTTCGACAAGGGGACCAGCATGAGGATCTGGCTCTGCATCTGCTGGCAGGCTCGATCCTGCCCACCATGCGGTTCCTGATCTCCCTGAATCGGACGGAGATGCATCGGGATGTTCAAGAGATGTCCCTGCGTCGGATAGAGGTAAAACTTCGCTTCTCCCTCTTCGTTGGTAAATCTGGTTGTTTGTCCATTAACACTTTTCTTTCTTCTATTGTAGGAGCTCGGGGACTTCAACCGTCTTTTTGGGTACCTCATCACCTATGATGAGTCCCGGGAGCGGGACCGGGAGGCCATCGACAAGCTTAAGGAGAATCTTGCGGCCTCCAAGTCTTCGCGGGGGAAACTTGCCAAGGAGCAGGCCATCCTCGACCAAAAGGTTCAGGACCTCAAAAAGCAAGTCGGGGATTTCGAGGGGCTCCTGAGGCGGGAGCGACAGGAGCGGCAGGCTGCTGAGGACAAGCTGGTCCTCGAGAAGAAGGCTCTGGAGGAGCAAGTCGCGGGGGTTCCTGCGCAGCTGGTCGCGGCCGAGGCCAAGGGCCGGGAGGATTATCGTAGGTCTGAGGACTTCCAGGCTGATGCTATGAAGTTCTTCGGCGCGGAGGTGGAGAACACTCTCTTCAATGCGGTTGAGGAGCTCCACCTGGAGTATGGCGACGCCATGAACTTCGACAAGTCTCCTTCTCTCGCTCCCTTCGCGAAGAAATACTTTGCTCTTTCTGAGGAGAGTGATGGGGGGAGTACTCCCGCAATTTTCGAAGACGCAGCAGAGCTTCTAAGTGCTGATGCCCCGATAGTCGATCCTCCAGCGGCCGACCCTGTGGAGCCTTCTGCCACCGACTTCGTGGACCCCGCTCCCGCAGATGCCGCTGACAAGGACCAAGCCTAACTGCTTATCTTTAGATTCCTTGTAATTTCTTCGCTTTTGTAATCGTCGGGCCTTCGAGCCCTTATCAATTATCAGACTTTCTTAGTTCCGATTTTTTTTTTTTTTTCGATGCACTTCTCCAAGTGGTTTTACTATACTTGCTTAGGTCGATACTTCGACACTTAAGACATTCTCGTACATCACTCAAGACGATTTACTAACTTGCACCACCTAAGGTGACTTACCATCATGCACCACCTAAGGCGATTTTTCAATGCTTAGAATAAGTTCAAGAAATATGCATCACTTAAGACGACTTAACTTCGCGCATCACTTAAGACGACTTTTCAATACTTAGAATAAATCCAAGAAACACGCATCACTTAAGACGACTTTTCAATACTTAGAATAAATCTAAGAATCATGCACCACTTAAGGCGACTTTAGATTGTGCACCACTTAAGGCGAATTTTCATCGTGCACCACTCAAGGCGACTTTTCTCGTGCACCACTCAAGGCGACTTTTCTCGTGCACCACTCAAGGCGACTTTTCTCGTGCACCACTCAAGGCGACTTTTCTCGTGCACCACTCAAGGCGACTTTAACACTTAGCATAAATCTAAGAATAACTCTGATTGGAAGCAACCTCTTTATTTATTGATGGCATAAAATTTGCTTACATCGAATCAAACGATAAATAACTTACACCACTTAAGGCGATTTTACATCGGGCACCACTTAAATCGACTTTTCATCGGGCACCACTTAAGGCGACTTTTCATCGGGCACCACTTAAGGCGACTTTTCATTAAGCATGGTGTTTCTTTAAGTGTTCGCCACTAAAAGAATGCTTCAATACTCTGCCATCGAGGTCTTCCAATTTGTACGCATTTGGGGCTGGCATCCCCACGACCTTATAAGGTCCTTCCCATTTTGGTGACATCTTGTTGATTCGATCCAAAAGGGTAAACTCGTTGCGACGCCAAACCAGCTCCCCGACGAAGAATTGTCGGGACTTAACTCGCCGATTGTAATACCTGGCCGTCGCCAAACGCATTCGAGCCTGGACTTCGTCGGCTTCCCGCCTCTTCTCCTCGAGCAAGTCCAAGTCCAGACGTCTCATTTCATCATTGGTCAGAGGCTCGTAATATCTCATCCGATGGGACGTCACAGCTACCTCCACGGGGGCGACAGCCTCCGTGCCATAAACGAGGCCAAACGGAGTCTCTCCCGTTGATCGTTTGGGTGTCGTTCTAACAGCCCAAAGCACGTTTTCCAGTTCGTTCAGCCATTTGCCCTTCAAGGCATAGACCCTCTTCTTCAGGCCATCCATCACGATTTTGTTGGCTGATTCCACCTGACCGTTAGTCTGAGCATGGCGTATGGAAGCTGTCCGATGCTCGATGTTTAACTCCTCCAGATACTCCCTCACCTGAGAGCCGTTAAACGGTGGACCATTGTCGCTGATCACCACCTTAGGAATCCCGTATCTGGACACAATATGGGTCTGGAGGAACTTGACGATCTGGTTCCCCGTCGTTCTGGCCAACGCCTTTGCCTCTATCCATTTCGAAAAATAATCAATAGCTACAAGTAAATACTTACATTGACCTTGTGCTTGTGGAAGAGGTCCCACCAAGTCGATGCCCCATTGCGCGAAGGGCCACGCGCTCTTGATGGATGTCAGATTAGCGGCCGGAGCCATGATACTCGGGGCGTACCTCTGGCACGCGTCACAGGATCGGACCAACACCGTCGCTTCCTTGCTCATCGTAGGCCAATAATAGCCCAAGTTCAGCACTTTCCTCATAATGGATCGGGCCCCTTCATGACAAGCCGCGACCCCTTCATGCACCTCCTTCAGGATTCGATTTGTGTCGGGCTCTGCCACACACTTCAAGTACGGAGTCGAGAACCAGCCCTTCTTGTATAGCTGATTGTCCAGCATCACGTAATTAGCCGCGATCCGACGTATCCTGTCAGCTGCTACTTTATCATCGGGGACTGTCCCCGTAGTCAGGTATGCGACTATCGGGGTCATCCAAGTGGGCTCCTCCTCCGGTTTTGCCTCAATGGCACACACCTGTGTCGGGTCGATGCTCGATAAGATCACCTTCTCCAAGAAGTGCACCTTCCGATTTTCTTCCAAGGGTGCCCCCAGGGCAAATTTGCTCAAGGTGGTATCAACAAAAAACCTGCTCCTGATCCGTCCGAACTCGAGGAGCCATCAGTGTACATTTCCCAGGTATTTTCCTCGTTTGGCTGTTCTGATTGCTCTGCCCCCTCTGGTTGTTCTTCTGTCGGGACCTCCATGGTTGCCCCCTCTACAGGGCCCGCTTCTTCTAGATCGGGGGCTGTAGATTCTACTATGAAATCCGCCAATGCCTGGCCCTTAATGGCCGTTCTTGGAGCAAAGTGTATGCGAAACTCACTAAGCTCTACTGCCCATTTCACCAATCTTCCCGACGCATCCGGTCGGTTCAAAAAATGCTTCAAAGGCTGGTTCGTCAGCACAGTAATCTCGTGTGCGTGGAAATAAGACCTTAGCTTCCGAGCAGTAATAATCAACGCAAAGAGGTACTTCTCAACGGCAGGATAATTTAATTCAGACTTGGCAAACGCCTTGCTTACATAATAGACGGGGACTTGATTACCCTCGACAACCTTCACTAACACAGAGCTAATGGCAAATTTAGAAACAACCAAGTAAAGATAGAGCGGCTCGCCTGGAACCGGTTTCGCCAACGGCGGGAGGGTGCGAAGGTGTTGCTTGAGTGCTTGGAACGCTTCTTCACACTTGGCGGTCCACTCGAACTTTTTGTTGGCCCTCAGGACTTCAAAAAATGGCATTGATCGGTCGCTGGCTTTGGACAGGAAGCGATTCATTGCTGACAGTCGGCCATTCAACACTTGTACTTCCCGATGGTTTATCGGAGACTGCATCTCTTCAATCGCCCTCAGCTTCTCGGGATTCACCTCAATTCCTCTCTGGCTCACCGTAAAGCCCAAAAACTTCCCTGAGTGGACTCCGAAGGCGCATTTCGTCGGGTTTAAACGAACCTGATGAAGCCTCATCCGCTCAAACGCCATGGCTAGGTTGTGCACGTGATCCTCAGCCTGTCGGGACTTCACCAGCATGTCATCCACATAAGCTTCCATGGTCTCTCCCAGCAAATCTCGGAATAACTTATTCACCATGCGCTGATAGGTTGCCCCGGCATTGATTAACCCGAAAGGCATGACATCGTAGTGATAGATGTCACTGTCTGCATAGAATGCTGTGTGAGGAGCGTCTTCCTTAGCCATCTTGATCTGGTTATAGCCCGAATATGCATCCATGAAGCTCAACAGCTCATGTCCCGACGTGGCATCTACCAGCTGGTCGATTCTCGGGAGCGGGTAACAGTCCTTCGGGCAAGCCTTATTCAGGTCGCGGAAATCCACACACATCCGCCATTTCCCATTAGTCTTCTTCACCAGTACCGGATTAGCGACCCAAGTCTGGAATCGGAGCTCTTTAATAAACCCAGCATCGAGCAACCTGCCCACCTCCTGCTGGATCGCGATCTTCTTGTCTGTGCCCATCGGACGCCTTTTCTGCGTGATAGGTTTGATTGCGGGGTCTATCTTTAGCTCGTGTACGATCACATCGGGGCTGATTCCTGGCATATCGCTCGGGGACCAGGAAAACAGCTCATTGAACTCCTTCAGCAACTCAATCAATTTTTGGGCTGTCTCCTCAGTCAGAGCAGACCCGATTTTTACCTTTCTCTGGGGTCCGTCGACCTCAACTTCTTTTAGATCTTCTATTGGGGCGGGACGCCCAAACTCCTCTCTAGGATCTGTATCTGTCTGGAGGACAGTCATGGCCTCTCGCCTCCTCCTTCGGGTGGCGTTAACATAACATTTTCGGGAAGCTACCTGGTCACCCTTGACCTCTCCGACTCCGTGGTCGGTCGGGAACTTCATCTTCTGGTGCACTGTTGAGGCAACTGCCATCAGGGGGTTGATGGTGGTTCTCCCTATAATCGCGTTGTAAGTCCCTGCGGAATCAACTACCACGAACTCCACGTTCCTCCTTTCTGATTTCCACCCACTACCAAACTCCACTGGTAAGGTGATTACTCCTAGCGGATAGGAGGTAGAACCAGAGAACCCCACCATCGGGAAGTTTGCCTCCTTCAGATCTTTCTTCGTTTTTCCCATAGCCTCCAGTGCGTCCATAAATAGAATATCGGAGGAGCTCCCTCCGTCGATCAGAATTCGCTTCATCTCGTACCCGTCTACATCCAAGGTCACAACCAAGGCGTTATCGTGCGGAGTTTCCACGCCTATGAGATCCTCCGACGAAAAGGAAATCACCATCTCTTCCTTCAGGGTCCAGGATCGAGACCTCTTACCTAGCACCACAGCCGTAGGAATTCTAGAGGCGTAAACCTCCCGGGAGGACGAGGTGTCACCTCCAGCAGCAAATCCTCCGTGAATCACATTAATGGTGCCCCGTCGTTCTTTGTGAGCACCGGACGGCTCCGGATCGGACCTCTTCTTCTTTGAGGACCGATCGCGGGATCGAGAACGGGACCGCGATCGGGACCGAGAGCGGGATCGACACCGCTTATCCCCGACGAACTCCTTGAGCTTCCCCTTCTGGATCAGCTTTTCGATCTCTTTCTTCAGCTCCCGACAATGGTTGGTGTCGTGACCATTTGCGCGGTGAAATCGACAGTAGCGATCCGTGCGGGATCCTAAGAATTCTCCATCCTTCTTTGGGGGATACCTGGAGATACCTTGTCGTTCCATGACCGTTATTACCTCCGCCATGGAGCAGTTGAGAGGAATGTCGAGATCCTCCCGCTTGTCCTTCCATAAAGAACACCTATCATCTCTCTGATCAGAGCGGCCTCGATTCCGACTGCCCTCGGGTTTACCCTTTGACTTACGATCATCGAAAGGTTTAACCGACTGCTTCCCTTTATTCGACTTCGGAGGCTCCAACTCTCCAGCGGCTATCTTCGACTCCTGGACATCGATTTGCCGTTTCACCCTCTTCTGTAGTGCCTCCATATTCCACACGGCTTTCTCAGCCACGCTATGCATTAGGTCGGAACCATAGGGGGCCGTTAGGTTCCGAATGAAGGTACGGATGGTTTCACCCTCCGAGATCTCCTCATCAATATCCGCCACACTGGGAGTGTATCGCTGGTAATAGTGTGCCAGCGATTCGTCGGGCCTCTGTACCACCTGGGTCAAGGACCTCACACTCTTCAGCAAACGTCTACGACCCTGGTACTGCTGAATGAACCGGTCGTGCATATCTGCCCAGCAAGTGATGCAGCCTGGGGGCAGACTAAAGAACCAGGTCAGGTCTCTTTCCCCAAGTGTGTTCGGGAACAGCGTACACACTATATCTTCATTCGGGGCTCTTCCCAGACACGCCATGAGGTGCTTCTGGACATGACGAACCGGATCTCCTTCGCCATCGTATTCCTTTATCGTGGGGATACCCAGCCCTGGCGGGGCTAGGGTGTCTATGAGTCGAGGAACGAAGGGATGAGTAGATCGATCCCTCAGCTCCGACACCAGCGGCTTCTGCTCTCCCATGCAGATGTTCACGATCTTTACCACCTGATCGGGGGTGATGGGACCATTCAGGGGAATGGTCCTGTGCTGTTCTGGTCCTGGCCCATCAACCACGAATCTCTCTGGCTGAATGGACACTGATGGATAAGTGTCCAATTCGGGTTCGTATTTACGCTTCGGGCCTCGCAAACACGTCAAAAATTACATCTCGTCTCGGAAAAACGTCTCCCAAGGGTCAAAACGGTCCGGAAACGCATTTACGCGTGACCGGACCGGACATCCGGATTGTGCTATCCGGACCTCCAGATTGTGCAATCCGGACCTCCGGATTGCGCAATCCGGAGGTCCGGATCGCACGGCAATCCGAACCTCGCCGAATTGCCCAATTTCGACGAGGTCCGGGTTGCGCCACGGGTATTGCGCGATTGCCGTATCCGCGATTACCGTGTTCGCGATCGCCGTTACGTGTAGAGAAGTCAAGTTCATGCATTACCAATATGGACAACGGTTCCCACTTGTTTTCTTGGACCGTCGTCAAACCGCTATAAAACCGGGTCCGGTCTCAAGGAAGCCTATAAATAGGAGACCTTGGCCACCCATTTTCACTCACTCTCTCATTTGCCCAACTTTGGTATTTTGAGCTCTGACTTCTCTCTAGAATTCTCTCTCTCTAGAAATTACCCTTTTGCCACTATAGTAACTTAGGCATCGGAGAGGGCTCCGCTAGCACCACCCCCCCCCCTCTCCGTGCTAGCATTGGTCCTTTGCGCAGGATCCGACGCTCGAGACACACAACCTCGCCGAGTCACAACCTTGCCGGGTCACAACCTTGCCGGGTCACAACCTCGCCGAGTCACAACCTTGCCGGGTCACAACCTTGCCGAGTCACAACCTCCGTCGGAAGGGTCACACCCGCACAACCACAGACGCGTCCTCGTGACCTCATTCGTCCCGGACGCAACATTGGCGCCGTCTCCGCGATTCGAACAAAAAGCTACAGTACCACAGGAATCATGGCGGGTGATCACAACCCTCCCGAAGAGGTGAAAAACCCAAGGAAAGGGCCCAGACATCCCAGGAACTCCCCGACGAACAAAAGAACAGGATGCCAAGCTCCAGCTGGGAGCCAGTCAAGACCCTCCCGCATCCCAAGAGCTACTTACGTAGCCTCATCCATACCGATTGCCAATGTGCCGCAGAACGAGCAAAGAACGGGAACAAACCCGATGCCCACCATTACTCCAGCAATGATGGCTGCGCTAGAAGAGTTACTCGCACTCCGCGAGTCTCTAAAGAACCAAGGATATGCGGCTCAGCCACCTCCATCCAACCAAGGAGCCTTCCAGTACAAAGGTGTCAACCTGTTACCTCCTTTGCCTCCAGTCAACGAACAAGCTGAGATGATAGGGACAATGTCTCGAGTCATAAGTCATCAAGACACACTGCACCAGAGAAAAAAGGGGCAATGCATGAAAGATACCTTCCAGTACAAGCAGCCAAAGCGACCTTTTCAAGGAGGTTTCGAGAAGCCAAACGAAGTAAAAATCGCCGACCACATTCCTTTGAATGCCCCACCATCTGTAATTTTGAGAGAAATGAAGGACTCAAATATATGGAAGTAGCCACACAACTTCGGGAAAGGCCAAATGGGAAAAGACAAAGACAAGTGGTGTGAAAACCACGAGGTCTTCGGCCACGAAACAGATCATTGCGTCAGCCTACGCAACCGCATTAACAGCTTCATCCTCAAAGGCAATTTAAAGCAATTCATTGATCAAGGCGACAGCCCTTCAAAAAAGACTCAAGCAGAGTCATCCAAAGTACACAAAGAAGATCCTTCCATAAGGACAAGCCAAGACGATGCTGACATCTGTCACAAGGACGGACCGAAAAAACCTGCTAGTGGCAACAACATCCCAATCACAGGATTGACAACAAGGACCCTGAAAGCAATAACTGAAAAAGAGATAAACATCTCCGAGGAAAATAGGCAACCACGACAGAAGAAGCCACTCCAGTCAGATGCCAAAAGGCTCAAAGATACCAATCTCGTCATATATGTTCCTCTGAACACACCATTATCTGTCATCCTAAGAGAAATGAAGGAGAACAAGCTGTGGAAAAAACCCTTTAATTTCCGCAATGGCCCATTGGGAAAAGATAAAAGCAAATGGTGCGAGAATCACGAAGTGTGTGGCCATGCGACAGATGGCTGTTTCAGCTTAAGGACTCATGTAAACAACTTGATCTCAAAAGGAAAAATGAGGAAGTATATCGACCATGGCCATAAGCATCAAATGAAGCCTCGTGTCAAGTCTTCAGAAAAAGGCAAAGGAAAAGAAATCATGGACGATAATCCACCTATCGCCAAACGCCAGAAAAACAACGTCACTTATGGAACCAATTGTGGCGACTTGTACAATCTTGGGAGTGTGGATGCACTCCCAGAAAACAAACCTCACCGCCCACTTGAGCCAACAACTGCCTTCCGTGACAAAGATGTTGAAGAACAAAACAATCAAAGTAAAACCTGGGGGCATGACATCAACTTTTGTCCATCCCCAAAAGGGGAAATTGAAGAGCTCAACACGCTAGACGCATTGAGAAACTATGTGGCACGTGGCAGAATCAACTAGCCAACAAATCACCTATGAGGACGTCAAACACATCACCAATCCCTTTATCTTCCTTATCTCCTTTTTCGCATATCTATGTTAAATCTTTTAAAGATTAAGTACAACTCATGCTTATTAGATTCAGTAATTTTCAAAAAAGCGATCACTAGACGCTTTCTTGTAATCCGTCGTATGAACTCTAAATATCTAATAAAGGATAAATCTACTTTCGTAGGTACATTATTATGACGCATATTACCTTGGAATAACGCCAAGTAACAACTACACACATATTCCTCGCGTCAACAACACAAAGTCTCAAGCATTTTATACGCGCAAGACTAAAAATCATGTCGCAATAATAAACAAGGCGGGGACATTACACAAGGACAGATCATGCACTACTAGAAGTTGAAACAATATAAACAATCAGGAAACAGCGATACAACCACCAAGCAACTTGGGGAGCTCCAAGCTGACAAATGCTCGGCAATTCTACCTAACATATGCTTACCATAATCTACACTCATCACGTCCGCCATCAGGGAAGTTTACTACACAAACAAGGAGTCCTCGTATCAAATTCCTTTACTTCTTATTTATATGCATGACTAAAAAGAAAATTTCATCACTTCATACTTTTGCAAACTTATAAAAATTGCAACTATCTAACAAAAGCAACTCTACTCGTAGGTACATGTTACACTACGATTACTACTCAGGAATGATGGCAAGTAGTAACCTATGCACAAAAATCTACTTCAACAATACAAGCTAAGCATTGTATGCAAGGAGGGAGTTATGGTATACAACGCCAACATATCTGTTATCTACACCAACAAGGAGTTTATTCCTCCGTTCATATCATAAGCGTCTATCTCTAGAAGACTTATTATTAAAACGACGACTATTCAGGGCGTCAACTACAAGCAATACCTTGGAATAACGCCAAGGCCTACCGTCAAAATATGCATGTCGAGGTATCCTCTTTTTCAAAAGACAAGCCCCATGTTTACTTCTTTTAATGACATGCTGTGACATCTCTGGTTAAGAGGCAAATCCTCATGTTCATAGCCATTCCCTGAGTTCAGAACAGGATGGGCATACAGGGCTGATCACCCTTTAAGTGAAGGAAGTTCTCTGTTTAGACAACGACCTCACTCTATAACAAGTGCGTATATCCGGTTCAGGGTGCACTCTTTATGGCGAATGTCCTCTGTCTAGTCGGCATTCCCATATTACGAACGCCATCAGGGTTCGTTTAAAATGGCGGAAGTTCTCTATTAAGATAGCGACCCCACTCTATAACAAGTGCGTATATCCGGTTCAGGGTGCACTCTTTATGGCGAATGTCCTCTGTCTAGTCGGCATTCCCATATTACGAACGCCATCAGGGTTCGTTTTATAGGTTTTCAAACCGTGTTGCATGGTTCCTGGACGCAGAAAGCAGGCATCACAATTCATATTCTCAAAAAGTTTTACATGGTCCCTGGACGCAGGAATCATGTATCACAAATATTTTTTCAAACACTTTACCAAAAAAATTGCCAAAAATCTTATCAAACACCTTTCCAAAAATATTTTTGTCAACATGATTTTTTGGATGTATCACATTCAACACCAAAATATTTTCTCAAATATTTTATCAACAAGCCTTTTAAGTTTTACAAAATGCTTTCTAAAAAATAATGTCTTTACGTATGCTTCCCCAACGCGGGTTGATACACGCTGGCAGGTGCGCTCCCTGTTTAAAACTCATAAAATTTACAAGTCGAGTCTTGTACAACGTCGCCTTAGAGTGGAACTAAGAGACGGTATAAACTAGTATCTTGCTTAGCCAAGATAACTTCTCTCAAATAATGTTTTTATGTATGCTTCCCCAACGCGGGTTGATACACGCTGGCAGGTGCGCTCCCTGTTTAAAACTCATAAAATCTACAAGTCGAGTCTTGTACAACGTCGCCTTAGAATGGAACTAAGAGACGGTATAAACTAGTATCTTGCTTAGCCAAGATAACTTCTCAAAAATAATGTTTTTATGTATGCTTCCCCAACGCGGGTTGATACACGCTGTCAGGTGCATACCCTGTTTAAAACTCATAAAATTTACAAGTCGAGTCTTGTACAACGTCGCCTTAGAGTGGAACTAAGAGACGGTATAAACTAGTATCTTGCTTAGTCAAGCGGCAAGCTATTCAGGAACAAAGGGCAATATGCATAAGGCATCAGGCAGGCAACCAGAAGGACATCTAAACTTATCAATCAGGAAGTGGCTATCGGTCACGGCCGCAGGAACTATGTCTGCATTATGAGTCATCCGCATTCAATAAACATATTCAAAGCGAACAAGTCGGAAGCAACAACTAAGGAACAACTACAACAAGTCTTCAAGTCGGAAGCCGGGGGGCAAACAGACTCAGAAACGAGTTCAACATATCTAAAAGATGACACAGATTAAAGAATGCCATCATCTCTAACAGGACCCGGCGGAACAAGCAGAAGTGCCACCGTCTTCTCCAAACAAAATCTATAATGTGCAAGTCACAACATACTATACTCTACCCATCCTGCCATGCCTTGGAGTCTAGCCAAGAGGGGCAATCACAGTACTTAACAATGTCCAGGTGACGAAATGTCATGCAAGCAAAAGCATGAACAAAGAATTATCAACAAACACTTACCTCAATAAGAGTAACGCTCCTCCTTGGGCCGGTCCCTCGACCGGGGGGCAGAAGACGCCACTACACAACCCTCAACTCTATTTCTCTTATCACAAGAAAGAGTTAGCACGGTCATGCTCAGCATAAAGAACCAAAAATCGCTCGAGGAACACGCCCCTGCGTCGGATCTTTCGAGAATTATGCTAAGGACAGAAACTGCAGCTGGCGATAACTGGGAAAATCAACAAGATTTAATATCTTGGAAAGTGCTATCAACAATACAGTCAGTGCGCAAGCGCACACCAACACTTATTCAAGCACTCATGCGATAGACGCCCCATGTGAAAACAACCACAAACGTACAAAACTTATTAAGTCTTCGTGCAGCAAGTAACAAGCATCGCGCAAGGGGAGGCAACCCCTTCAACATATCAACATCAACGCGCGTATCAAGATTAGCGTGCGTATCATTTTTCCATGTACGTACATACATGTCGACGAGGATGCACGTCGACGAGGATGCACGTCGACGAGGAGAAAATATTTTCTAAGTGTTTCCATGTACGTACATACATGTCGACGAGGATGCACGTCGACAAGGAGAAAATATTTTCTAAGTGTTTCCATGTACGTACATACATATCGACGAGGATGCACGTCGACAAGGAGAAAATATTTTCTAAGTGTTTCCATGTACGTACATACATGTCGACGAGGATGCACGTCGACGAGGAGAAAATATTTTCTAAGTATTTCCATGTACGTACATACATGTCGACAAGGTTGCATGTCAACAAGGAGAAAATATTTTCTAAGTGTTTCCATGTACGTACATACATGTCGACGAGGATGCACGTCGACGAGGAGAAAATGTTTTCTAAGTGTTTCCATGTACGTACATACATGTCGACGAGGATGCACGTCGACAAGGAGAAAATATTTTCTAAGTGTTTCCATGTACGTACATACATGTCGACAAGGATGCACGTCGACAAGGAGAAAATATTTTCTAAGTGTTTCCATGTACGTACATACATGTCGACGAGGATGCACGTCGACGAGGAGAAAATATTTTCTAAGTATTTCCATGTACGTACATACATGTCGACAAGGTTGCAAAATATTTTCTAAGTGTTTCCATGTACGTACATACATGTCGACGAGGATGCACGTCGACGAGGAGAAAATATTTTCTAAGTGTTTCCATGAACGTACATACATGTCGACGAGGATGCACGTCGACAAGGAGAAAATATTTTCTAAGTGTTTCCATGTACGTACATACATGTCGACGAGGATGCACGTAGGGATGGCAACGGGTCTCGGGGCCCCGCCGACCCGCGGGGCCCCGACCCGAAATTGACCCGCCGACCCGCCGACCCGCGGGGCGCGGGTCGGGTTCGGGGCGGGTCGGTCCCGGGGCGGGGCGGGTCCGGGTTATGTGTGACGGGGCCCCGTGGACCCGCCCCGGAATTCTAATATTACATATATTTGAAATATTTATGTAACATATACCTTATACTAGGGTTAATATAGACCTATCTAAAATATTAAGGGCCTAACTGTAATTACTAAAAAAATGTTTTTAGGGTTAATTGACAATTGAGAGACTGAGACTGAATGAGCCCTCAGTCTGCCGCTCCCGCTGCCGCTCCTCTCCAGACTCCAGCAGCAGCTCCCAGCGTCCGCCAGCAGCAGCTCCCGGTCCCGGCGTCCCGCTCCTCGCCAGCAGCAGCTCCCGGTCCCGGCGTCCCGCTCCTCTCCAGCAGCAGCTCCCGGTCCCGGCGTCCCGCTCCTCTCCAGCAACAGCTCCGTCATCTCCGGCCGGCTCTGGTCCGGCGTCTCCGGTGAAGGCCCTCCAGCAGCGGCTTCCTTCCGGCAGCGCCTCCCCTCCACCTCGAGCAGCGGCTCCAGGTCCCAGCTGCGGCTCCATTGGCATTTGGCACTCATAGAATCAATCTTTACTTCCTTACCACAGGTACTTGAAAGAGAGCATATTATGAATGCATACTATGAAGTGACCGAAAGATTGAACAAGCTCTAACTTCGATTTCTGTTGGCACCCATCCCAGCTCCAGCTCCAGTCCAGTCCCAGGTCCCAGCTCCATTCTGTCAGCACCAGCAGTCCAGCACTGACTCACGGCTCCAGCGGCGGCTCAAATTTCAAATTCAACGGAATCAACAGACAGCAACATTAACCCAGGTAATTCCACTGTTTGATTGGTTAATTAGGGTTAATTTGAATATACATGTATGTATAGTAACAGAATAAACAGACAGCAATATATGTATGTATAGTATATATGAATGTTTCTGAGTTTTGGTGTGGTATTTGTGTTGGCTGCAAACAATATATGTATGTATAGTGAAGATGAAATTGTTTCTTTTGCTGCAATGAGTGCGGAAATGAGTGTTGTTGCAATGAATCTTGATATTTTCTACATATGTTAATTTTCCTGCGCTTGTATGTTGATTGTTGGTCTGTTTGTTGATAAAACTTTTTTTCTTATAATTTGTTATATCATGTAGTGTTTCGGTTT
Organism: Clarkia xantiana subsp. parviflora; assembly: GCA_036873135.1. Taxonomy (NCBI): domain Eukaryota; kingdom Viridiplantae; phylum Streptophyta; class Magnoliopsida; order Myrtales; family Onagraceae; genus Clarkia; species Clarkia xantiana. The sequence goes on along the minus strand of JAPTYO010000012.1, from coordinate 6,327,856 downwards.
ATTATTTTCATCTTTTTTTTTTTTGTTAAACTTGCATTTGCATCACGTATCATCATAATTCAGCTAATAAATAGAAAATCTCTATAAAGGTCAACTAGATTTTTTTTTTTTAATATTTTTTCATAATAATTAAGTTAGCAAATTACAAACGTCTTAAAAATATGTTGTTGATTGACAGAAAAAATGGTTGAACCCGATGGTGCAACTTCTAAGGCTAGCACGGCTGGTTCAGTTTCTACTTCGGTTCCGATTGGTGAATCCCCTTCAACAATGGTTGGTTCGCAACCAATTAGTGGAAGCCTTCCTATCGGTTCTGATGACAGCGTTCCTCCTACCGTTGATGTTGATAGCGTTGAAGTTGAAGATTCATCTGGTGTGTCAAAAAAACGGAAAGCAGAGATATGGCAGCATTTTATTGAAAAGAAGATTAACGGTGCTGCATTAGCTTTTTGTAAGTATTGCAATACAAAACTTGGTGCTGAATCTAAAAATGGTACAAAACACTTGCATAATCATTTCGAACGGTGTGCTAAGCGAACCAATCGGGATCCGAAGCAGATGTGGATTAACTTTTCAAAGAAGAAAAATGTAGAGAATGAAAAGGTTGCACTGTCAAATGCTGATCCTTTAGTTGTTAGAGGAAAGATTGCTAGGATGATAGTCTTGCATGGGTTTCCTCTCTCAATAGTTGATTATGTTGGATTTCGAGAACTTTGTTCGGAGTTGAATCCAACATTCAAGATGGTTTGTCGAAACACAATACGTGGTGATATTGTGAAGATGTATGCTGATACGAAGAAGGATGTTATGAAGATGTTGGCATTGAGTGGTAGTAGAGTTTCTATAACCACAGATATGTGGACATCACCGAGCCAACAGAAGGGTTACATGGCAATTACAGCTCATTTTATTGATAAAAAGTGGTCTTTGCAAAGCATTATCTTGAGGTAGTAACTTATTTTATTATTTGTTAATTTTTTATTGAGATATTATTATTAAATTTTATTTTATAAACATTTTTTTGTTTTTACGTTTCAGGTTTGCTTATGTTCCAAGTCCACATACTGCGGAAGCACTGACTGAAATACTTGCAGAATGTTTTATGGATTGGAATGTGGATAGGAAAATATTAGCCGTCACGGTTGATAATTGCACCACGAATGATGCCATGCTCCGCAATCTCTTGGGAAGGTTAGACTCGAATGATCTCTTGCTACAAGGAAGGTTACTTCACATGAGATGTTCTGCCCATATTTTAAACTTGATTGTGAAATATGGCCTTGATATAATTGCCGTGTCAATTCAAAAAATCCGTGATAGCGTTGTGTTTTGGACTGGTTCTCCTAAGAGATTGCAAAAATTTAAGGAGGCTGCTGATCAGTTGAATGTTCGTTATGAAAAGGAATTAACTGTTGATTGTAAGACACGTTGGAACTCCACGTTTTTGATGCTTAGTGTTGCACTTCTTTATAAGAACGTGTTTAAACGTGCTAAGCAAAGAGAACCTCTTTATAAAACATTGCCATCTGAGGAGGAGTGGAAGCTAGCAGATGAAATATGTGAGAAGTTGTCTTATTTTTATGATGTGACCAAGCTTTTTTCTGGTTCAAGATACCCAACAATGCATCTTTTTTTCAACGATATGTGTGAGATTAGGATGCAATTGGGCAAATGGATTGAAGATCCAAACAGCGTGATTAGGGATATGTCTATAAAGATGCTGGATAAGTTCAATTCTTATTGGTCTGTTATTCATGGTATCATGGGTGTTGGTGTATTCCTTGATCCTAGATATAAGATGACAACTGTGAATCACTTTTACAATCAATTGATGCCTGGTACTGCTTCTTCTGAAGAGTTTACTAGAATTCAGTCATGCATCTTTGATATGATGTATCAGTACAAACAAGAATTGGATGAACTGAAGCCGAAAGAGAGGTCAGAAACTGATACTTCAACTTTGAATGAGGAATCTAGTGATAGCCGTCGTAGTAAGAAGCAAAAGTTGTTCATGCCCTCTGTTATGAAAGCAAAAGCTTCAGACCAAACTTGCTCTGCCACAGTAGACTCGGTTAGAATTGAGTATCGGAGCTATGTGGATGCAGCGTGTCTTCCTGATAAACCACTTGATATATTGGGTTGGTGGAGAACGGGAGGAAGTGGTTTCCCTATTTTGCAAGCTATGGCAAGAGATGTCCTTGCTGTTCCAGTTTCCACTGTCGCTTCCGAGTCTTCTTTTTCTACTAGTGGGAATGTGTTGAACAAGAATCGTAGTAGGCTCAAGCCTGAATTTGTTGAAGCGTTAATGTGTTCCCAGAGTTGGTGTTGGAGTCAAATTCGAGGTACAATACTATTTTTAATCTTTTTTGTAATCTAATATATATGTATTTGTTTTAACTACATCTCTCTTGGGTTGTATTTGTGTACTTGTATTGCATAGATGAATCTTCGGGGAGTGGGAATAAGATGGAGTTGCCACCATGTATTGAAGATGAGGAAGACGATGTGGAGTGTGATGTTCCAATGGTGAACGAATCGTAAGTGGAAGATGTGGAGTGTGATGTTCCAATGGTGAACTATAAGTGGATTTCGATTTGAATTTGGTGTTTGAATTTAGTAATTTGGATTTGGTGTTTGAATTTGGTGTTTGGATTTGGTGATGTGGATTTGGTGTTGTGTTGTTTGTGTTTGATTTGGTGTTCGAATTTGGATTTGGTGATGTGGATTTGGTGTTGTTATGTTTGTATTTGATTTGGACATTTGGTGTTTGCTGTTTTTATGGTGGAAAAAAAAAAAAAAAAAAAAAAAAAAAAAAAAAAAAAGCTACCACGTTCGGGTCGGGGCCCCGCGGGTCGACCCGCGGGATTTTTTGTCCCGACTGACCCGCCCCGGGAGGCTTATGTACCCGGGGCCGGGTCTTCAAACCCGACCCGCGGGGCGGGTCCGGGGCGGTGAAAACCCGCCCCGACCCGCCCCGTTGCCATCCCTAGATGCACGTCGACGAGGAGAAAATATTTTCTAAGTGTTTCCATGAACGTACATACATGTCGATGAGGATGCACGTCGACAAGGAGAAAATATTTTCTAAGTGTTTCCATGTACGTACAAACATGTCGACAAGGATGCACGTCGACGAGGAGAAAATATTTTCTAAGTATTTCCATGTACGTACATACATGTCGACAAGGTTGCATGTCAACAAGGAGAAAATATTTTCTAAGTGTTTCCATGTACGTACATACATGTCGACGAGGATGCACGTCCACGAGGAGAAAATATTTTCTAAGTGTTTCCATGTACGTACATACATGTCGACGAGGATGCACGTCGACAAGGAGAAAATATTTTCTAAGTGTTTCCATGTACGTACATACATGTCGACGAGGATGCACGTCGACGAGGAGAAAATATTTTCTAAGTGTTTCCATGTACGTACATACATGTCGACGAGGATGCACGTCGACGAGGAGAAAATATTTTCTAAGTGTTTCCATGAACGTACATACATGTCGACGAGGATGCACGTCGACAAGGAGAAAATATTTTCTAAGTGTTTCCATGTACGTACAAACATGTCGACAAGGATGCACGTCGACGAGGAGAAAATATTTTCTAAGTATTTCCATGTACGTACATACATGTCGACGAGGATGCACGTCGACGAGGAGAAAATATTTTCTAAGTGTTTCCATGTACGTACATACATGTCGACGAGGATGCACGTCGACAAGGAGAAAATATTTTCTAAGTGTTTCCATGTACGTACATACATGTCGACGAGGATGCACGTCGACGAGGAGAAAATATTTTCTAAGTGTTTCCATGTACGTACATACATGTCGACGAGGATGCACGTCGACAAGGAGAAAATATTTTCTAAGTGTTTCCATATACGTACATGCACGTCGACAAGGTTGCACGTCGACGAGGAGAAAATATTTTCTAAGTGTTTCCATGTACGTACATACATGTCGACGAGGATGCATGTCAATAAGGGGAGAATATTTTCTAAGTATTTCTATGTACGCACGTACATGTCAACAAAGATGGATTGCATACAACGAGTAGCTATGTCCCCTAAGCACACCTACGACGCTCATCGACAAGGCTCATACGACGACATCTATGGTAACAAACATTAGATATCGTTTAAATATTTTCTAAGTGTTTTAGCATATTTGCAGGCGATAACCAACAGTTTATTCCTGACGCTCAACCATCAACGCGCATACCAACATCAACGCGCGTATCAACATCAACGCGCATATCAACATCAACGCGCGTATCAACATCAACGCGCGTATCAACATCAACGCACGTAGCCAAGTTCCACACCCATAGTAAAATGGGTACGTACCAAAAAAGGGATTAACGTCTTAAGGAGCTATCATGCAAACGGCGGGATTAACGCGACAAACGCCAAGGATCACACGTGGCAACGCTTAAGGGAAATTTTTCTCTAAGGCGTCAAGACAACAAGTGACTATGCCTAAAGTTATTGGGCAATCCCCGTCAACCAAAAAACCCGCCAAGAAGAAAAAATTATGCATATCGACCAAAACTCTTACACAAAGACACGGGGGCACTATGTCCGAACGGGGAATTCTACCTCAACTACCTACGGGAGTGAAGATCGTCTAAGTCATGAACTAACGGCGATAGTAACGGCAATCAATCAGCAATTATTCAACATACAAGCATCAACAAGCAGTTCCATACATCGACAACGAAAAATAGCTCAAACGAACAACAATCCGGCAACATCCAAAGTCAAGTCGAAGCTATCTCTTAAAATTGGGTTTCCAAACTACCTCAAAACATGAAGAAAGATATTCCAATGGACTCCCCTCGTCGAGACGTTTCCGGGAAGGTGTGGACCGAAACGAGGCGAGCCCGGGAAGGCGGCGCGTGGGCCACACGCTCCGGCGAAGCCACTCCACTCGCGGCGGCGCGTGAGGGCGCGTGGGAGGTCTTCTGGCGGCTCCGAAGGTGGCACTGGAATCCTTGCGACGAGCCGAGTCGAATGGTGGTGTCAACTTCCAAAAACAAGCCAAAAATCAGACTCGAAACTGTCAAAACGTATCTAAGCTCCCCGACGGCGAAGGAACTTTGAACACAAAAGCAATTTCGGGAAAGGGTGAGTGAATTACCTGCAAAGGAGATAGAATGATGAATTTCCAAGGTGCTGGAAGGATAATTGGGGATGTGTGTATTTGCAAATCCCAAGAGATGCTTTGTTGATAAGGATTAAAGGGTTAACTTGTCTACACTCAAGTCTAAACCCCTACGGTACATTCTATCCTCTCTTTTTAAAAAACTATCTACTCCTAATCTCCTATGCATGTCTTGACATTGCACGTATCAAATTCATTACTATACACGTATGTCGCGATCGCATGATTCATGATTTGAAAATCACTAAGTCATTTTAGGAGCGTACGGTTTCAATTTTTTGCATTGCGTAATTACGATCTTGCCACGTCCTTAATTCATGCATACATGTTGATAGACGCATTCTTGCATAAGTGCATTACCATTTGCTCATGTCCCCGACAGTAATCATATTCGCACATATACATTTCCTATTGCACTAACCATGATAATAGGAAATAGAGCCATTCGGCCGGAAAGTCAAGCGACGGACGAAATCAAGATTCCTACGTCCGACCAACGATCAAAATCGAAAGGTTAGCGTCAAACTCAAATTGGACAAATATCCTAACTTAAAATAGAGTCAAGAAAGGTTCTAAACCGTTACTTGACTCGGGGGCAAGTGATGGATAAGTGTCCAATTCGGGTTCGTATTTACGCTTCGGGCCTCGCAAACACGTCAAAAATTACATCTCGTCTCGGAAAAACGTCTCCCAAGGGTCAAAACGGTCCGGAAACGCATTTACGCGTGACCGGACCGGACATCCGGATTGTGCTATCCGGACCTCCAGATTGTGCAATCCGGACCTCCGGATTGCGCAATCCGGAGGTCCGGATCGCACGGCAATCCGGACCTCGCCGAATTGCCCAATTTCGACGAGGTCCGGGTTGCGCCACGGGTATTGCGCGATTGCCGTATCCGCGATTACCGTGTTCGCGATCGCCGTTACGTGTAGAGAAGTCAAGTTCATGCATTACCAATATGGACAACGGTTCCCACTTGTTTTCTTGGACCGTCGTCAAACCGCTATAAAACCGGGTCCGGTCTCAAGGAAGCCTATAAATAGGAGACCTTGGCCACCCATTTTCACTCACTCTCTCATTTGCCCAACTTTGGTATTTTGAGCTCTGACTTCTCTCTAGAATTCTCTCTCTCTAGAAATTACCCTTTTGCCACTATAGTAACTTAGGCATCGGAGAGGGCTCCGCTAGACCCACCCCCCCCCCCCTCTCCGTGCTAGCATTGGTCCTTTGCGCAGGATCCGACGCTCGAGACGCACAACCTCGCCGAGTCACAACCTTGCCGGGTCACAACCTTGCCGGGTCACAACCTCGCCGAGTCACAACCTTGCCGGGTCACAACCTTGCCGGGTCACAACCTCCGTCGGAAGGGTCACACCCGCACAACCACAGACGCGTCCTCGTGACCTCGTTCGTCCTGGACGCAACAGACACCCTACTCCTGTCCTGGCCTCGGGGCGGAGCCTCCCGTACGTTCCGAACCTCTGTTGGTAGGGGCGCTTCTTCTAACGGGGGCATCTCCTCCTGCCTCCTCGCAGCCTCTCTCCGATCCAAGAGAGCCTCCACGGCTGCCAAAAACATAGGCATGGCTTCTGCCACAGCTCTTGTCAGGTCCGTAGCTGGGGGAGCCTCCTGCTCTCTATTGCCTTGGTGCTGAGCGGCAATCTCTTCGGGACCTTCATTATGCCCCCCTGTCTGGGAGAGCTCAGCAGCGGGATGGTTCTGGTTTTCCTCCTGTTCTGGTAGTGAATTCAGAGTTGTCGCAGCGGGGTGACGAGAACCACCAGATTGTCCTTGCCTTCTTTGCTTGCCAGCCGTCATTGAACGAGTAGAAGGCATATCAGCTTTTTGTTTGATTCCCACAGACGGCGCCAATGTTGGATCACGGTGGAACTCCGGTATGATCTTTGACGGCGATCCTAGCTCCTTCGCTCCACGCAATCCTGCAAGAGGGGATAGACCGGGCGGTGACCCAGAATCCCTCTCCGATGCTTAAATGAGTATCTCGTACGGACTGGCAAGCAGTAATCTCAAGTAATGTATCTCAACGTCAGTGATCTGAGGTGACCTCCTGCCCTTTTATAGGCGAAGAGATACCTCAGTTACCTGGTGAACCGTTGGGGGGGGGGGGGTTAGCCCGTATCCCGCGTATCTCAGGTGTGATCCCGCCTATCTAGGCCATGATCTCGCTTATCTCGGCCACGCCCCGCGTATCTCGGCCACGCTCCGTGTATCTTAGCCACGTTCTGCGTATCTCAGCCACGCCCCGCGTATCCCGGCCTTATCCTCTGATAGCGAGTCCCGACTAACATCGGGGACTCCAGAGTTATCTCGTTGTGTCACCGCTCGGGGCCCCTCGTCATCGTGACAGGGCCTATTGTTCTCAGGGATTCGTCATCGGGGCCTACTCAGAGGCATCTCGTCGGGAGCGTTCAGCTCTCTTATCAGGTCTGACTCTGTCGGGACCTCTCATCCTCGGGCTCCCTTCGTCGGGATCCTTTGTCTTGGCCTTCGTTTAGGGCCCACCGGGCCTATTTGCCGTTTCCTCACCGTTAAAGGGCCTAACGGCTGTAGTCGAACCCATCAACTCGTAGATGTTTAACTCCAACACCTTTTGCAATTCTTAAGCCAGTTATCAATGCCTCGTACTCCGCCTCGTTGTTTGTTGCTCTAAATGTTAAGTTTAGAGCATACTTCAACGGATTAGATCCATCGGGAGGTATTAGGAGGAATCCGGCACCTGATCCTCCTACATTTGAAGATCCGTCGGTGTACATTTGCCATACTTCGGTATGTTCTTCCATTTGTTGAGGTCCGACTTGGGCATCTGTGTCGGGTGTTATCCCGGTGAATTCTGCAATGAAGTCTGCCAATGCTTGCCCCTTGATCGCCGTTCGAGGAGCAAAGTGAATGCGGAATTCACTGAACTCCACCGACCACTTTGTTAGCTTTCCCGACATGTTTGGCTTTGACAGGATGTGCTTCAGGGGTTGGTCTGTTAAGACTGTTACTTCGTGTGCGTGGAAGTATGGCCTCAGCTTCCTTGCTGCTATTATAAGCGCGTACAGGTATTTCTCGATTGGCATGTAGTTTATCTCGTACTTTGCGAGTAGCTTGTTTACGTAGTATACTGGGAGTTGGGTAGTCCCTTTTTGTTTGACAAGAACTGAGCTGACTGCCGTGTTGCTCACTGATATGTACAGGAAGAGGGGCTCGCCTTGTATTGGTTTTGCCAATGCTGGCAATGTGCGCAAGTGTTGTTTTAATTGCTGAAAGGCCTCTTCGCACACTGGTGTCCATTCAAACTTCTTGTTTGCACGCAAGACTTCAAAGAAAGGGAGTGCCTTGTCGCCTATCCTGGCAAGGAATCTGTTTAAGGCTGCTAGGCGGCCATTTAGTTGTTGGACTTCCTTATGTTTCCTTGGGGACACCATTTCTTCAATCGCCCTCACCTTCTCTGGGTTAGCTTCTATCCCCCCTCTGGCTCACCATGAATCCCAAGATTTTTCCTGATTGTACGCCGAAAGCGCATTTTGTTGGATTTAGGCGGACTTGATATTCGCGCATTCTTTTGAAGATTGCTCGCAGGTCGTCGACATGGTTGCGCCTTTTGGTTGACTTCACGACCATGTCGTCCACGTATGCCTCCATTTTGGTTCCGATTAGATCGCCAAAGATGGTATTGACCATTCGCTGGTATGTTGCTCCCGCATTGATTAGGCCGAATGGCATCACCGTGTAGTTGTATATTTCGCTATCTGCATAGAATGCAGTATGCGGTGCATCATCTTTGAACATCGGGATCTGGTTGTATCCTAAGTATGCATCCATTACGGACATTAAGTCATGGCCGGCGATGGCATCGACTAGTTGGTCGATTCTTGGAAGAGGATATGAATCCTTGGGGCATGCGTTGTTGAGATCTCTGTAATCGATGCACATTCTTAACTTGCCACTTGATTTAGGTACCAACACCGGGTTTGCCACCCATGTTTGGTATCTTGATTCTTCAATGAATCCTGCGTCAAGCAGTTTTCCCACTTCTTCTCTGATTGCCAGCTTCTTGTTGCCCCCGAGGGGTCGAAGTTTCTGGGCTATTGCTCGAGTTCCTGGCTTGATGTTGAGCTTATGGGAATGACGTCTGCGCTTATTCCGGGCATATCGCTTGGTGACCATGTGAATAGCTCTTTGTACTCTTTGAGGAGTGCTGTGATTTCTATCACTTCATCTTCTGACAGGGATGCTCCGATTTGGACCATTATGTCTGGCTCGTCGATCTTTATTTGTTTTAACTCTTCTACTGGGGCTGGTCGGGCACGGCCTTCTCTTGGATCATCATCAATGATGGGCATGTCATCCTTGTCTGGCTTGACGTTATTTTGGATTGCCACATTATAACAATCCTTTGATAACAGTTGGTCTCCTTTGACTTCACCAATTCCGGCTGCAGTTGGGAATTTGATCTTCTGGTGTGCCGTGGATGGCACCATTCCCCACGCATTCATGGTTGCGTATCCTAAGATACCATTGTACGCGTCAAGTTTTTGTACTACCACACTTTGGAGACGTGAGTTGCCCTCTCCCAGTATAACTGGCAGTGTTATGGACCCCAATGGGTAACTTGCATCTTCCATGAATCCCACTAAGGGTGAATTCATTATGTTGACTTCCTTCTTTCTCCCAAGAGCTAGGATGACGTCTTTTGTGATGATGTTGGGCGAACTTCCTCCATCGACCAAGATACGCTTGATGTACATGCCGTCGGTTGTCATGGTTATGACTAAGGCGTCATTATGCGGAAATGTTATGTGCGTCTTGTCTTCTGAAGAAAAGCCAATGGCGTCTTCTAGGACAACATCTCCTTGCTGACTGCCTTTGGGGTCATGGAACATCAGGGAAGCGTATATTTCTCTTTCGTATGATGTTACGCCTCCTACTCCAAAGCCTCCATGTATCACGTGGATGCCTGGAAATTTTGGGCCGTGCTGTGCGGATGGCACTGCTTGCTGGCACGGGAGACATTATGGACCTTTTATGACGTCTAAAGCGCTTCCTGGTTTTTGACGGATTGGCCTTAGTGAGAGCGTTGTGATCACTCGTCATGACTTTGCGTTATGGTAGTTTCTTGTTCGAATCACGTAGACGGCGCCAATGTTGCGTCCTGGATGAACTGGGTCGTGGGGACGCGTCTGTTCGTATGGATGAGCGGGTTTTCGGGCTGTAACCCTTCGTCTGAAAGAGGTTTGTGCCACTGACGAGTGTTCGGTTGAGTCCCGAAAAGGTCTGTGTCTCAAAGCGTGGTTGTCTCTCAAGGGGACATCTGAGTCTCGGAAGGCGGTGATCTGTGCACAAGTCCGAACGTCTGGGCGTCGATTCCTGCACAAAGGACCGGTGCTAGCACGGAGAGGGGGGGGGTGGTGCTAGCGGAGCCCTCTCCGAAGCTTAAGTCACTATAGAGCTAAAAGGGTAATTCTAGAGAGAGAAAATATTTCTAGAGAGAAGTCAGAGCTCAAAATACCAAAGTTGGGCAAATGAGAGGATGTGTGAAAATGGGTGGCCAAGGCCTCCTATTTATAGGCTTCCTTGGGACCGGACCCGGTTTTAAAGCGGTTTGATGACGGTTCAAAAGCAAGCGGTAACCGTCATCCATATTGGTAATGCGCGAACTTGACTTCTCTACACGTAACGGTAATCGCACAATACCCGTAATGCAATCCGGACGTCCGGGTTGCTGCAACCCGGAGGTCCGGGTTGCAAATGCAATTCGGAGGTCCGGTCCGGACGCGCGTAACACGCTTCCGGACCGTTTTGACCCTTTGGAGACGTTTTTCAAGTCGAGATGTAATTTTGACGTGTTTACGAGGCCCGAAATATAAATACGAACCCGAATTGGATACATATCCATCAAGGTACATATTATTTTTCTCCGTTGACACGTTTGATACAATAAAATAATAAACTATATATGGAAAAGAATATAAATAAATTCAAAATTCAAACTACATAAAATCTTATCAGCTAGATTTAAATACACCATTCACGATACATTGGATGATACAAAATATAATAAAAGTTCTTATGTTCTGTAACCGGTAATTACCATGTTACCCATTAATAACTACTAATTATTTCTAATAAGTTTGATTGATGGAGGCAGCAACTGCGTCGTGCATCTCGGTCTCGCCGGGATCACTCAAGTGGGATGGGTATTCTCGTTTATCGAACCTAGTATTTAGAATATTAACATTCGTTTCATCGTTTAACAAGCTCATCAGCTACCGCTAGTGTAGCTGAAGCCGCATCAAATGATGAATGTGGTTGATACGACAATAGAGGCTCATCGGAAAGTTCGAGTGGGCTCCTTGAATTTGAGACACGATCAGTTAGTGGAGATTATGAAGGCTTATAAAGAAAATTCGACCGCTCTAGTGGAGAATGGAGATTAGCCACCATTTTGAGAATACTGATGGTTCTGCAAAAGATGATACTAATGATTGGTGAGCATTGATGTCAAATGAAAAATTGCGACAAAGACATCAATCGATTAGCTGAATATATTCAGAATTGCACGATCGGAACTAGTAAGACTCAGTTTAATGTGTGAACTTAGGTCCGCTATGACGACACCATCATGTACAGATGAAGTTGACCCGTCTTACCCACCTCCTCCTCCAACACGAGGATTCATGATTGATAATATTATTTACCCACCTTCGCAGTAAATTCATTTTGTTAAGAATTATAATCCACCTCCGGCGATATCGTCGATACACGAAATAATCAGTAAATTGAATAACGATGAATAATACATGGAAAACCGTTTGACTTCTTCAAACTTTCTAGAGTGGACAAAAGTGAAAAGCGTGATACTTTCTGGTCCCAATTTAATCTTTAAACTTTTGTTAGTTTCGTAAACGTAATACTAATAAATATTTATTATATTATACAATTCTTTTTTAAAGTAAAGTCGGTATTATTTAAAAAATAATAATAGCGATTACATAACTAAGGGAAAAAACAGTTATAACAAGATCTTTGGATGAATCTAAGTGCCTGTATAAACAATGTAACTGCTAGCATAACTGAAATACTCAGAACAACAAAGTAAGACACAAACAGTAATACGTAAGTAAGAAGATCAGTTTAACAACAATAAAGAACTCAAACAAAAGACACGAGCTTGGTGAGGAGGACCATATCTTATTCAGCGGAACGATTAAAACCATGAAGAAAAATTGAGACTTCTTTAAAGATGATCTAACTAGCAGTAGCCGTGCACGAAAAATGATACCAGAAATTGTACAAAATACGATAAAATAACAGATAATCCAATTAACAAACAAGAAAAACCACATGAGGGGGTCGAATTTGGTTGAGCTTCCTCTGAGGTAGTCAAGGCCAAAGGCCAAGCTACCGATGCATTCAGAAACGAGGAACATCTGGTAACTAGCGCACTTTAGGGGTGCCGAAGAAAATTCCAGTTTCTCTCGATAATTGAGAAGTAGTTTAAAATGGTTGGATACAACTGAAACCGCATCCAAGTCCGAACGGTGAGATCAGTTAATCTTAGTTGTTTGAAAGTTGGTATGATTATGTAGAATTTGGTTCCCGCTGAAAGTGGTAGATAGTATAAAGTAGTGGACAAAATCACAATTAAAGCTCATGTGTAGTCTCAGGCAGCGACACCATCAAGTTTATAGTTGGTGGAGACGACTGAAAGTAAATTGAAATTTGGCAGAGAGGATTCGGTAACAACAGAAACATGAAACAAACATGGTGACCAGGAAACTAATCAGCCAATTGTAAAGAGTAGATATAGATCTGACGATTATTAGATACGACGAAGTAACTAGAAACATGAAAATAACATATGAGAGCAATGTCAGATACGGCAAATGAGAAGTTTAGATTCGATAATAATAAATAAATTACTGATGGAGTTTCGTCTGTGAGTAGTTCATTGGTCGTCGAATTAATCCAAATGAGTTGGATTGAAAATCTCCTAAAATGGATACTTTAAAATGGACGAGAGAGAGAATTTTGAAATTACTCTTGTGAAGAACACTAAACTGGAAAAGGGAAGATGGAGTATGGCTGGCGATGGTTATGTTACGGTAAGGGTACTGCTAATATCATAATCATACCATTTTTTTTTACTTATATCATAACTATTGCAGTTATGGTTCTTCGTACTATAATTATGGTTTTTCATCACGATCAAACCATTTAATCATAACCATTCAAACTAATAAAACACAATTGTTTCATACAATAAATCTAAATTAAACATACATTCATTGTTTCATACACGAAATCAAAATTAAACATAATTTAATTGTTTCACTTAATTAAATAATACTTCTTCAGTCGTCTATCACTTGAGATCCTCAACAGGGCGGCAAGGCAGCAAAACTTGTCGGAGCAGAAGCTAATTCATGATGTGTTGTCTGTTGACCTAGGGCTAACGCAACACATCTAATTGTAAATGAAGTGATCTGAGAATGTGAGTTTTAAAATATTAGGTTTTCAGACTGGAATAGAATGAATGGATCAAATATTTATGATGAAAAATCAATGGTCAAGATTGAATGGACGATTTAGACCGAATGAATGGTGAGAATTGAGAATAAGAATTATAAAATTGGATTAATACTTATAGTATAATAATAATAATGTATATATATATATACTAGTAATATATATATTAGTATTATATATATATATAACGGTGATGGTTATAACAACGATTACAAACTTAATATCATAATCATAACATTTATGGATACAAAATTTATCACTATAACCGCACCACACTAAAATGATGCGGTCAACCATTACGATAATGATGCGAAAAATCATGGTTATTTAATTTTCATCACACCATTACCGGACCTAAATGGAAGCTTATGTTATACAGTTTAAACTCATTATGGAAATGTCGGTGTTATTTCAATTATCACGAATTTTAAATATTAATAATTAGTACAATTATCAAAATCATAAAACATCTCACGCTAAAATATCGAATTGAATCCGAACATGGCACTTTGTCCTATGTATAACAAGACAAATTAAATAGTCTCGCTAATTAATTAAAGGGTGAAATAAAAACACGTATTTGACTTTTGTTTCAGATATAACCAAAAAATAAATTATTTGCAAAAATAGTCATATACTATTGAACTTATTCCAAATTTAGCTATTTTTATAAATTTCCTTAGTTTAGTCATATACTATCGAACTTTTACAAATTTAGCTGCTTATAGGAAACAATATGATTATGAGCCAACGCCTTGTTCTCTTTACACCTGAAGCCTAAATGAAGATGCTCGACTGTCCCTTGCCACATGGCATATCCGACCATAAACCTCGCACGTCTTACTATCTTAGGTAGAACGATGGTGGACACACTTCGAGGAACCTTGTTTTTATTTACAACAAAGTCCAGAGACGTTCTTCCCATCTTACCAATGACTAATTTAGAAATGGCAGGAGGGCTGCCGAGCGAGGCCCCTAAATAGGAGGGCCGTCAAGTTCGATATACGACTGTCTGATGAGAAGCATCAAGCCACAATGATGGTGGCGGTGGTGGCCCTTTTCTTGTCTTCCTTGTGCTTTTGCAGCTCTGCTAACCGTTGTGCCCATTCTCTATCCCTTGCCACTACAGTCATCTTTCTCTCTACCCTCTAGTTAGCTTCTTCCTTTCTGCTTCCTACACCTGCGCTTATCGTTTATTTGCTTCCGCCTGTCCACACGCACCGCCATCAGAATGACGAAACTAGCTAACATGTGCCATATCTCAAAAATCAAAATTGATAGCTTGCAAGACAATATTACATTTGGCCCACCATGAATGCTACCCTCAAGAAAATGCTTAATGAATCTATTCACCGTAAGTAATCGCATTCTATATGGACCTGTCATTCATTCATATTTAAATAGGGGATACACCCAATTGTTTGACTTGTTTCTACACAAAAACAAAACTCTCCAAAATATGACAATGGTAAAAAAAACAGAAAATCAGGTTGCAAGTAAAGATTCTAGTGTCTTTAGGTTGCTAGTTTCATACCTAAAACCAAATAGCCCACAAATTTTGTGAAAAAAAAAGGTAAATACGATGTCATCGCAGAACCAGAAGTGATTCCAGGAGGCAAAAACAATATATAGTATTTCAAAATGAGACCCAGCCACAAAAACAATACAAAAAAGTCTTCACATAAAAACCGTATAGTATCCACATTACAAATCAATTTCCAGCTTTTTCTATCACAAAACAGACTGTATTAAAACTACCCATTCATGTGTTGGGTTACAGAACAAACAACTGATTATTTATGGAGTATAAGCCACAAATAGCAAGTGCCAAGGAAGTAAATATCCAGCTTCTTCTAAGCTCCGTGCTCAAAAGACATAGTACTCTGAAACACGACACCTAGCGTCAAAACTCAAGAACACTTCTTCATATGCGCACATTTGTTATCTGAATAGTCCCCATTGACGCAAATCCATTTTCAAGAAATCAAATGCAGAAATGTTCTTTACCAAACAAATGAAAGACTAACGAGGTGTCCTATATTCTTTTCAAGTGGGGATTAGGGTCATTTTCATGAGAAAAAAAAACTGAAGAAAATCAAAATCATTGGTGTAAAAAAGCGCAATCAATGGAGGAGAACGACCTAGGGGTTTCAAGCGGTGAGGCTAGTCCACATACCTCCTCTTTGGGTACCTTGTGTCAGTTAAGCTATGAACTCCTCTAACTGAATGAGTCTATGGAGATGGATTGGGCAGCAACCCAACAGCGAAAGTAAACCGGTAAAGGGAGGCGTTCGGCAGCGGTGCAGAGCAGTGATTGAACACTTGGAATTCGAGATAATGAAGGAGTGGGATGCTAGGGGCTGAATGATGCTTCTTAAAGATCTGAATCTCATTTGTGCTTCTTCTGTAGAATCGAAATTACTATCTTTCAAGCCTTCACAGATGGCTGGAAAGAACGGACGGGTAGAAGCCAGAGGAGGCGGTCACTGGAGCAGATAGAAATCAAACCTGCAGCAAGGTGGACGGATAATTACTATCTTCGCTGCAAGGTGCGTGGAGGAACGACATAATCGAACCCACAATTTATCTTCGCTTCATCATCATCTTGACGGCGTCACGCACAATTGCTAACCTGAGCCGATATATTTGGAGACAGAACCGTTTGGGTATATTGCAGAACCAGTCCTGCTATTTTTTAACGACTTTAGTTGCACCCTAAATGGCACCACAAGCAGGCTGCCTCTGGAGCACACCATAAAGTCCAAATGGACTAAGTTTAATTAGAAACCAAAAAACTATTAGTCCCATTCGAACCCTGAATTGAATTTTATAGATTTCATTTTTACTTTAATTTTTTAAAGACCGATGAAAATTATCTAGTTAAAGAAGTAAAGACGATGAAAATGATAAATATATGTCGTGTCTTTTTCTAACAGCCGTGTCATTTTTCAATGGGTTAACAGGTCTTTTGATCCATGATGTTTGACCACTTTTGGGTTTTGGTCCATGATGTTATTTTTTGCCTAGTTTTGATACCATATGTTTGCAGATTTTTCTAGTTTTGGTACGACCGTTACATTCCGTCCATTTTTTCCGATAAGTGACATGTGCAAGTCACGTGATTCACCCTAAACTTTCAATTTTATTCAAATTTGGGGGAATTGACACCCTAAATCTAGTTCAATTGGGACGAATTAAACTAGGTTTAATGGGTCAAATTTGAGGGAATCGACACCCTAAACCTAGTTCAATGGGTCAATTCCCCCAAATTTGAACAAAATTGAAAGTTTATGGTGGATCACGTGACTTGCAAATGTCACTTAACGGAAAAAAATGGATGGAATATAACGGTCGGACCAAAACTAAAAAAATCTGCAAACATATGGTACCAAAACTAGGAAAAAAAAACATCATGGACCAGAACCCAAAAGTTGTCAAACATCATAGACCAAAAGACCTGTTAATATTTATTCTATCAATTTTTACTAGTCAATTCAACTAAATATATCAATATTTTGATTGAAATATATACAGATATTTTAATTAAAAAAATTGAGAAAAAAACTAACTTAAGCAAGTAAATATGATATATAAGTGGCCAAAAAATAGTATAATACATATATATAATTGAATGACGAGATGTAATACTACTAATTACCCACATTAAATTTCAGGTCTAAAATCTAAATGTGTTGTCGGGTCAAATGGAAACAAGCCGGCCCTGGTCCATTGCGAGTGGGGATGTGCCTTGATCAACGATAACATTGCTTCCCGAACCAAATCTAGATTTAGAGACGACGATGGCTATGCGATGATGATAAATTAGAGTAGTGATAGGATAAAGACCTCCGAATCGGAACCTCTGAGTTGTTCCGTAGCCAATTCGCCCTAAAATTTGGTAAATATTACATTGTGTGCCACCAACACACATGTAGGGACTAGGACTCTATGAGGGAGAGGTTCCCAATCATTTTCCTTAAATTAATATATCCAATATATCCTCCTTTTTTTTTGGTAAACAATATATCCTCCATTCTTTTGCCATATATATATTTATATCCTCCATAATTCCATTCCTCCTATATATTAATTAGATTAATAATTATAAAGGATATAAAGAAGAAGTATATAAACAAATAATTATTTATTTATAATAATAAATAAATATAAAGAAGAAAACATAAAAACTGTGTCTGTCTGTCTGTTCTCTCTCTGCTCTTGTCAACGACATCCCAAACCCAAATCATCATCATCTTCTTCTTCTTCTTCACCATCTCTCTCGCCGATTGCAGAGGGAAGCAGCAATGACCAGCTCCTCCACCACCTCCCGCAAGGTCTTCTTCTCTTTTATCCTTGCACTTTTACTGCCTCCAATTCTGATTTCACTTCAATTCCTATTTTATTTATTGCATCTTATTTATTCTGATGCTGTTTCATTTCATTATCCCAGACTCTGAGTAAGATTGCTTCCAATCGACTCCAGAAGGAGCTCGTCGAGTGGCAACTCAACCCTCCATTCGGATTCAAGCACAAAGTCACCGACAATCTCCAGAGGTTTCTCCTCCCTCCTTTCTAGGGTTCATTGTCAATTATATCTTCCTTCCTGACCTGACCCCATCAAATTTTGTCAAACAAACTGTTTCCTTAGTTTTCCTTCTAATGCTTCTCTTTGTTACTTCACCATGTAATTTGGAAATTGGCAGCTGCACCACCATTTCGTTAAGATTTCATTCTCTATGGACCTTGTCTGATTGATTGGTTTGCGCTTTCTTTGATTTGATAGGTGGGTTATTGAAGTAAACGGAGCAGCTGGAACTCTCTATTCCAATGAAATCTATCAGCTTCAGGTCGACTTCCCCGAGCATTATCCCATGGAGGCTCCGCAGGTGTATATCCTCACGCCTTAAGATGAATGAATCTCGTTTCCATTAAGTTATGGCCGGGTTCAATTATGTTTTCTATGTAGGCTGTAATTTGCTGCCATTTCTGTTTCTCAATTCACAGGTTATATTTCTGCATCCAGCTCCTCTCCATCCTCATATTTACAGCAATGGTCACATTTGCTTAGGTATCCCTTATTGTCTTTCTTTTTATTTGTGGCTTCACTCCAAGGTTTGCAATTTCCCTGTTTAGATATTCTTTTTATTCTAGATAGAATCTCTTTATCAGACTGTGGGACTTAATAATAGTTTTTGCTGTCAGTTTCAAATACATCATACTAAACCTAATGGTTACTACCTAAACTGTCTAGGAGGTGAACCTCATCTTATGGCACCTAAACTAATTTGTTTCGATTTTTATGAAAGCATTTGACTTCTGGAATCTGGATCATGAAAGATACAAACATATACCAAATATTGGAATGCAAAAGGTTGTGTTGCCTAATATGTCCACGTTCCATTCAACAAGATTTTGACTATATTCAGCAGTACTGAAGCTAGTTCTGCAATGATGTTTCACTTTGCCACTGTATATTTTGGAATTTGAATAGTATGATGCCAAGGGACGGGAGTTGAACTTTTTTTAATATATTACTCTAAATTGTCTACTACAGTTGACGGCATATGCAGTATCTTATTAGGTGTTTTTGCTTCATGGATTCATGCCCGTGATCTTATTCTGTAGATCTTCTTTGGTTTAGCTTTTCCCTCTTTTGTACATGTATGGTTTCCCTTGTTGATGAATTCATTTACCATTTATTTCAAGCAAAAAATTCCAATAGTTACATTGGCCATTGTGCTTTTAGATAGGTTAATTTAGTCAAGACACTCTTAACTGTGCTGAAAAACAAGGTAATGGTATGCTTCTGCATTTCCTTCCTAAGGAATTTGAAGGCCCGCAACATGGAAGTTCATAATGGATGTTAATGCGTCCTCAATAGATATTCTATTCTTTGGTATATGGCTTTGGTTAGTAGTATTCAGTGTACTTCTCCATTATTGTACTTTATTTATCGTGATAATATTTATAATCTAATTGGAGAACCACTATTTGTCTATGCAATTACCTACTTTGCTAGAGAACACTTTGTATCATTTGTATTTAATAGATACAGAATGTCCTATAACTCCAGAAATCGACATGGGGAGGAAATAATATCGCTGTATTTGTTGGCATCTGTTTATTTTCTTTTGCACCGTCATGCATCTCTTCTACAACTTTTATACTCTGATGATTCACATATATGTATCTACTTATGTGTATACTTATTTATAAATAAAGGTGTAATATATTTACAGGGGACTTATCATTGTACTTGCATTCTTATCATGGCAGATATTTTATACGATTCTTGGTCGCCAGCCATGACAGTTAGCTCTATTTGTATCAGCATTCTGTCTATGCTGTCAAGCTCCCCTGCCAAGGTTTGTTTAATCCTTGCACTCTTTTCTTTTTCCTTGTAAGTGCAGGCTCTCTAGGTATGACTGGGTTTAGTTCCTCCTCCACCTTATGTTTCTAGGTTGCTAGCTGCCATGTGGATTTTTTCAACTCCCAATCAAAAAAATTGATTTGGTTGAGTTTTGTGGACGTATCAGTGTTAGTGGGAGTTGCATTGTATAGTTATTAGTATTACTCGGGTCGGGTCGGGGGTTGAAAATGATTTGGGTTATACAACATGCAGCAACGCCCTGAAGACAACGACCGCTATGTGAAGAACTGCAGAAACGGGAGATCACCGAAAGAGACAAGGTGGTGGTTTCACGACGACAAAGTGTAACAATAAATGGTAGCCTCAAAAAAGCATGGATGGATGTTATGGGGGGCTTTCTTTCTTTTTATCTATCTACATGCTTCCTCAAGGATTAGGGGCAGGCAAGGAGAAGCATGTTGGAAGGAGAAGAAGTAGTGCTACTACTGGTGAGTGAAATGCATTCATTCATGCTTAATAACCAACCACATACTACCCTCCTGTAAAGTGGCATTTGTAAAGGAAGAAGAGTAATTAAACATTTGGTGTGTTTTGTGAACTGTTATCGTAAAAATGCTTCAACTTGGAGCATGATGACATGCAATCGTCTGCTTTCTTCTTGAGATTACATACAATTTGTGCTTTAATATCCGCTGTCAAGTGCTGTTTGTGCTTAATTTAATTTGCTTTAGCAATTGATTTTATTTAGATAGATTGGGGTGGTATGCTAGCTATTGTTAAGCCCTTTCTCTTAATTAGGAGGTTTAGGTTTGGGGACTTAAACTGTCTTAGTCTTAGTGGTGCATTTCTTATCTAACCATACCATGGATAGGTCTACATAACTGAGTGTCATATACTCTGTGTTGCAACCCAAGACAAGCTCTCGTGTTATTTTGCAACATATTTTACTGCCACGTCACCATTTCCTTGACATGTTTAAAATATATATAACTTTTTTAAATGGCTAACAAACTATGTTTTTCTGTTACATTTGGAAAACTTAATGCTATTTTCGCTTACAAAATGAATATGCTATTTTTTTTATGCAATGTCCATTTCCCTTGTGATCTAATAAACAAGGGTTAATGGTACTTTTAGTACCACATGTTTATACAAAATCCACTGTTCATACTATATGTTATTTTTGTACCAATTTTGTAATAACGGTTTTCATTTTGTACCGTTTTCATACCTCCGTTAGTGTTCCGTAAAAAATGACCGTTAAATGGCATATGCAGCTCAAAACTTTCAATTTAGTCCACTTTTATTTTGTTCAATTTAGTCATAAAATTTCAAAACCAAACCCTTCACCCAAATTGCGGATCTAGACATGGGGTATGTCCAACCCTGGTCGGGGTCACTAGACCCAGGCGACCCTGGCCTAGGGTCGGACCTTGCCCTAGGCTAGGTCCGGCTAGGTCAATTAGGACATAGCCCCAATTTAACTCAACTGGGGTTAGGTCCCAAATTGACCCAGCCGAACCTAGCCTGGGGCTAGATCCGAACATGGGTCGGGGTCGCCGGACCCAGGTAACCCCGACCCAGGGTCGGACCTAGCTCATTGCTAGGTCCGATTAGGTCAATTTGGGTGAAGAGTTTAGGTTTGAAATTTTAGGACTAAATTGAATAAAATAAAAGTTAGAGATGTATTAGAGGGACTAAATTAAAAAAAAAAAATGAAAATTTTGGGCTGCTCACGTGCATGACACATGCCATTTAACGGTCATTTATGATGGAACACTAACAGTGGTATGAAAACGGTACAAAATGAAAACCGTTAATACATAAAAAATATGGTATGAACAGTGAATTTTGTGTAAACATGTAGTACCAAGTACCCTTAACCTAATAAAGAAATGACAAACATATCACCTAAACCGCAACTTATTCATCTTACAAGGAACAAATAGAGTGTAAAAACAACAGGTGCTGGTAATGGTGCTACTACATGAAGCAGCGTGTACACTACCAAAGCATGTCCATCCGTATAAAATGCAACACCATTTGTCAATGTCATCATCTTTTAAGCTAATCCTACCACAAGTTTCCAATGATAATGTTGCGAGTAACAGACATTTCTCAGCCACTAGCAATCAAAATCAAGCTCAAACAATAAAATGACCAGATAATCTGCAACTGTCCTAACCAACCTCCTGCTCAGGAACCTGTCAAACCTTGACAAAATGGTTGCACTTCACACCCTTTTTCTTCCTCTAATTCCTGCAATCAAGTCGATATGAGGATTAGATTTTACATCATTACTAATTATCATAAGCCATGAAACATCATACAGAAAACTCATTCATACTGTGACTAAATTTGTTCATTTTTCATTCCAAATCCAAGCAAATGCTCTCTTAATTTGCACACATGACCATTACTGCCAATTAGGTACTACAACTTGCATCATTAAGGTCATTTTCCTCTATTTATAGCTGCCAAACGTAAATGCACATACTTTTCTTTACTCTGCACACCAATAATCCACATAACCAACGAATATTTCTTTACACGATTGGTGCTTGATGATGAATAAAAGAATATTTTTCGTGGAGACATTTCGTTTCTCCACTCCTTGCTTTTAGGATAGATTCCGGTCCTAAAAGTATAACAAGAGTAATTTACAGAGGCACATTGATAACATTATCATCCTGACGAAATTGCTATTATACCCATAAAAAAGTATTAAATACCATGAAGAGAGCCAAAACCACAGCTTCGTATCACCAGCCTCTCCTTCCAAATCTTTACACATTGGTGGGGGAACAAAACCCCCCATCTCAAACTTTTCGCGGTGCAGTGTGAATCCCTTAATTGCTTCAAGTTGTGGTTATCTGAATAAGTGGGTTCTTCCCCTTTCCATCATTATCTTACTTCGTCTTCTCAAATGCAGACAGGCTATTATCTAAGCATCAATATTATTTGTAAAAGGAGAATTATGGGTAGTGGACTCAGCTTATATTTTCAATCTTGCCCCTACAAAATGTTTAAATTCCACCAAGAATGATAAATTTGAGACTCCAACTCATGGTATCTATATCTACATTCACAAGCAAAGATATCAATCACTAGGCTAACTTAACTTCAATGTACACATTATTTACATTTACTTAGATATTACTGGTTATGTGGGCTCTCTTGTCTTAGACTATTAATTAATCCATATGATCAACAATGGATTCTCTATGTACAGCACTTAAATTATGTATCTACTTAAACCATTCAACAAAACTAATTAGGACGAGCAAGCTTGCTATGTTGAGCCATGCTACATTTACATTCTGCATTACAACTATTATCCTGTAGTGAGGGAGACCGTCTCATGAGGCACAGCCATTTCAGTTAACAGAAAAAAAGAAAAGGAAATGCAATCGAAGTATTGATCAGAGTTCACCATTACTTTATATATGTACTTTACGGTTCTACGATAAGGCATTTAAAACTCTAAAGTGGCCAAGTCTGAAATCACGGTTCTTAATTGAATTTGCAGTAAATGTCAAATCCAGGTTCTACTTGTACCTTAGATTTAGCACATTCAAGCAGTATAGGCACAATATCAGAACCGATTTATAAAAAAAAAAAAAAAAAACATATTTTCATTTCCTAGGAAAAGTGAATAGAAGCAGTAGCGAATAATTAACGGTACCTCATTCCATAGTGACCTTAGCACCAACTTCCTTCATCTTCTCAACAATCTTGGCCGCTTCTTCCTTGGTCACACCCTTCTTCAACAGGGTTGGCGCCTTCTCCACCAAATCTTTAGCCTCCTTCAGCCCCAAGTCCGTGAATGCCCTCACTTCCTTGATCACCTTAATTTTACTGGCCGCCTCGAATCCCTCAAGCTTCAAGTCAAAAGCCGTCTTCTCGGCCTTCTCCTCCACCTTGGATGCAGAAGCACCTCCCTTCCCTCCGCCTCTCACACCGAATCCCATACCGGGCATCATAACCGCCATGACCGGCATCTCCTCGATGTTGAGCTTCTTGCGGAGGACCTCGGACAGGTCTGAGACTTCGAGTAGGGTTAATCCGGAGATCTCGTCGACGATGGCCGAGACACGATCGGAGGGCTTTGATTCTTGCGGAGTAGAGGAGGTGAGCCCACGAACAGAGAAGATAGCATTGCTGGGAGTGGGAGGGGATCTGCGGACGCGGGAGAGATGGGAGGATATGGAACGAAGGTACCTCATTGAACAGATTTGAAGTATCAAGGCATAGATTGAAATGCAGGGTGTCTTCTGGTTCAGTAACACTAACAGGAATATGCTAAAACCCTAGCTAGGAGCCCAGGAAGCAGCAGAAAGGAAGCAGGATGGATGGTTTAGCTTCGGGTTTTATTTACTGGCCCGGCAAAGTATCTATCTAAATTCACCCAGTAGCAGCAGTGTTATCAGAACCGGACCGGACCGGCAGTCGACCGGTTTGGACCGGGAACCGGAGCTTCAGACGGTCCGGTTTGGAAAAAAGACCGGCATGCCAGCGA
This sequence comes from Clarkia xantiana subsp. parviflora, assembly GCA_036873135.1. Taxonomy (NCBI): domain Eukaryota; kingdom Viridiplantae; phylum Streptophyta; class Magnoliopsida; order Myrtales; family Onagraceae; genus Clarkia; species Clarkia xantiana. The sequence goes on along the minus strand of JAPTYO010000012.1, from coordinate 6,303,257 downwards.
ACCCGGTCCAAAGAAGCGGTTTTTAGAGAACCGGCCGGTTTTTTGGGAACCGGCCGGTTAACCGGTCCGCGGGTTTTACATTTTCCCAAAATAAAAACTTCGAAATATGAAAAATAAAAGCCCTAAATTCAAGTATTGAGCCGCAGCCAAGTTCTCGATGGAAATTGAAATCCAAAATCCCTAAATCGGAGCAGGGAGCCGCAACCAAGCATGGAATCTTCTCGATTGAAACTGAAATCTACCCACTATGGAGCTGCAACCAAGCACGGATGCCTCTCGATTCAATCCCTAGGAGTCCCGCAGTTGGATGAGACCGTGTTTGCGACCTTCTCTTCGAGTTACTACTGTAATTTTTGCAGCAACAACACCAACGGTTTTGTCAACCCCCAATCAGGGCCCCAAGGCACCGGACAGCCGCTAGAGCTAGACCAGTCCAGTCCAGGCCGAGGCAGGTGGAGTTAGAGGAGAGGACGATGGATGTGGAGATGAAGTTGTGAAGAGAGGCTACTGGTGAAGGTAAGTGGAAGCTTCTGGATGTTTAACGAGATCCCCACCTCGTCTGACTCCACCGACGTCGTCCGTTCTTGCCACACTATCCTCGACTTACCCTCAGGCCCGCTGCCAAACTCGTCGTCGCATGTGCAACCGACTTCTGTGGCGCATGCAGGGAGATGGTGAAGGAGAGAAGGCGAGTTAGGAGGCTTTAAGATGATCGAGTGGTCGACTACTCCAGGTTAAGCTTCTGCCTTCTGGAGACTTGTAGTAGTGCTGCTGCAAAATGCAAATGATGGGTGGAAGGGAGATGAAAGCTATAAAAAGCCCAATTTCTAAGCTGATAAGCCCAACCCACATGTCAACAAAAGTCTAACCCCTAAACAGTTGTACAAGCGGTCAGACCGGGTTCGAACCGGACAAACTGGGTACCGGACGCCCATCCGGTTCGGTGTCCGGTCCGGTTCTGATAACACTGAGTAGCAGTGTTATCAGAACCGGACCGGACGTCGAACCGGTAAGGGTGCCGGTTCCCGGTTCATCGGTCAGACCGCCGGTCCGACCCGGTTCGGTTGCTGTAAATAATTCAGCCCAATAATATAAATATTAATCCAGACCGCTGGTCCGACCCGGTTCTCTGTAAATAAGTTAACCCTAATTTTTTTTTTTAAATAATGAAAGGAAAGGAGTCCGAACCAGCGAACCGCCCGGTTCGCCCAAAACCGGCCGGTTCGGTGAAAACCGGACTTGAACCGGGTTCGCTTACATCCTCCGGAAATGAGCAAACCGGACCGTAGAGGGGTCCGGTTCCGGCTCGACCGCGGTCGAACCGCCGGTCCGGTTCTGATAACACTGCCCAGTAGGCCAGTATAAAACTAAAATAAATACAAGTTTATTTAATTATTAAATGTGAAATCAATCTTAAAATTAATTATGGCTCAATCTTAATTTAAGTTTTAGCATATCGATTATTTTTATTAATATTTATAAAATTATTAGTTTTACTATATTTTTTTAATACATCCAAATAATGTGTCATAACTTTTTCACAGTTTTATGTTGGTCTAATCAATCTAATAGTTACTTCATACAAATTTTCGAAAATATCCACCAATTAACTATTTTAGAATTTTCAACAAAAATTATGACAAATATTTTAAAGATTACATAATGATTACCAATTTTATTTCTAATTAAAAAAAATGTAAAGTGTGGGTTTGATGTAGTCCTAATAAATTTAAGGCCCAAACAAAACCAATGACCCTTAGCAGGTACTTGACTCGAGCAGACCCAGTCAAGAGTCGAGCCCGTTCAATTCAATTGCTCACAATCTCCCTCCATGATGCGAGCGAGAGTCAGAATTTGTAAGAAAGAGTAAGCTGTCATTCAAGTGCAGGCATATTCAAAATGGTCTCTTTGATAACAGATCAAAATTACAAAGGAAGATTGCATTCGGTTTTTAAAAACACGAAAAAAATATCTTGATTTTGCATTTAAAATATGTTATATGATTTATAACTGTCATAAAACATATTACATCTGATGGATATACGCCTAATTTGAACCCGTTTTAATTCGGACTGTCTTATTTTAATCACCCCACTTACGATTATAATTCAAAACTTTAACCAGCACACAAAAGCCAACCTCGAAAGCCTCGGGACCTCATCCGGACGTCGTACCCCCTCCCCTCAGGGGTGTGCCCAACGTCTCGAACCTTGTCACACAGACCGCCCTCTGTAGCATCCCGCCAACCAATTTTGCTCACCTCTCCATGCCATTAAGGGTTTAATCCTATCGTTATGTGTTAATTAAGCATGTTTAGGCATTAACGATGTCATTAAGCCACATTAATCCTCCCGAAACCTATATATATTGCTCAAATTCTATTCATTCAGACAAGGTTGCATCTTTACTCATTTTTAGCTCTGCCTTCTCTCTAGATTTTATCTCTCTAGAACACCGAACTTACTTAGGCATCGGAGAGGGTTCAACGAGCACCACCCCCCCTCTCCGTGCTCGGTACTGCCCATTGTGCAGGTTTGCGAGGAGCAGAGTAACGGATCATATCGGCAAGCTAAACGGATCGGAAAGAAGACTAGACTACCCGTGAGAAGTGTTAATCGGATTGGAGACCCGTCAACCCGAGGCACACGTCTTAACAGTTGGCGCCGTCTGTCGGTTTTGAACAAAAAGCCCGTTTATCACGAGATCAATGACGAACAACATACCATCTAGAGACAATCGTCCACCGGGGGACAATAGGCTGCCAAACAACCAAGAAGGGCAGCCTACCCATCCACCAAAACAACCTACCCCACAAGCACCTCAGGCAAATAACCAAGGAGGACAGTCACGCCCAACTGGGGCTGAGTCCTCGACTGCTTCGACCCCTATGACTCGACGACCACAGGGGCAGGGTGTGCAACAAGGAATGTCATCCTAAGGATATCCATACCCAGCACTTCCACATGGGTACCGTTATGGAACACACCCTCAGGAGTATCCATATGGAATGCCAACATAAGGCATACCAGGAAACGACAACCAGGCTCATACCACCAATACAAGGCCTATGTATTCACAAGGAACACAAACAGTGACTCCGGGGTTCGTTAATGCATTAGAGGAGTTATTGGCGAGGCTCTGAAAAACAACCAAGGAGGACCGCCACGCCCAGCTGGGGCTGAGTCCTCGACTGCCTCAACCCCTATGGCTGTTAAGAAGATACCCAAATGTCTGCCGCGATTTTCATGCACGAAGGGTGCAATACAAGAGGTGAGCAAAGACACCAAGTGGGTTTATAGATAACGAACCTCGTCCCGAGGATTCGAGACCACCACGTCATCCAAGTAACAAGGTACCAATGGTAATGAGGCTAGTAGTGGAACTGCCTATACCAACCCCTCAAGGAGTGCCACCAATGCCCGCTCCTGAAGGGATACCACCCATTCAAGAGCTGCAACAGGAACCACAAGTTCCTAATACTCAGAGGACCTACCATAGGAATCTCTCCACAACATTTTTCTCATGGCATGCCGCCACAAAATCAACCATTCGGGATGCATGGCAACAAATTCACATCGAATGATATGCCAATGTTCAATAGGCATATATAAACCGCATCATAACAACCGATGTTCTCCCAAGGTGAACTTTCAATAAAGAAGGAATCATGTCAGCCATAGATGAATTGATAGTATACTATGAGGCAATGAGAACTAGAAGTACAGACCACCGCCAGTGGGTCTGACTGACCACGCCCCACTAAGGGACATTCCAAGAAGAAATCAAACTGAGCGACATCGTCCCGATAACTAGACAGGGCTGTTAGCATATGGTGACGTGGAGCGGTAATAGGAGCCCGTTAATTAAGGGAATTACCTAAGTTAATTAGGTAATTGTCAATCTGGGCTAATTAGGCCAAATCCAATTAGTAATTGACAAGAGAGGCCCAAAATGGGCCTCCCCCTCTTTTTACATGGTTCGGTCGAAACCCTAGTACAACATAGGGTGGAGTTGCCTTTTGGCAACTCCACCCAATACTATATATAGGGGTGACTCCTGATGGATATGCGCCCAATTTGAACCCGTTGACTTCCGAATCGTTTTATTTTGATCACCCCGTTAATGATTATAAATCGAAACTTTGACCCAAACACCCCGCCGAAACACCAACGGTCCGGACGAGGCGAAAATACTCGTACTCACCTAGGGAGATCGGGTCGGCCAACCCGATCTCTCCTAGGGGAGATAGGGTTGGCCAACCCTATCTCCTCTAGGGAGGGGTTGGGTGGCCACACCCAACCCCTACCCTTGGGGGTCGGATTTTCTCCCCACCCCCAAGGGCCTCGGCACCGTTTTCCGACTCCCGCACTTAGATTATTTCCGCCAACCTCTCCGTGCTTTAAGGTATTAATTATGTAATCAGGGACTAATTAATTGTGTTTAAAGGTTAACAGTGTCATTAAGTCACCTTAATGACACCGTTGCCTATAAATACAACCCTTCCACCATTCATTTGATCATCTTGGCCACTTATGCAATTTTAGCTCTGGCATCTCTCTAACTTTATCTCTCTAGAAAGAAACGTACTGACTTAGGCATCAGAGAGGGTTCATCAAGCACCACCCCCCCTCCGTGCTTGATATTTCCCCTCTTGCAGGGCACGTGGAGAAGAGAAGGAGGAGGACAGAAGGGCACGGATCAGAACGACAGGATCTAGGAGCACCGAACCCGTAGTTTCACCAGTGAGGAGTAAGGTTTAGGCCGACAACCCGTTCACCTAAAACTTAGAACCTAACACTTGGCGCCGTCCGTGGGTTTCGAATAGAAAGCCTAATTATCACAAGCCAGATGGCAAGTGTATTTGTCATTCATGGAGGTTATGGAGCTGGAGGAGAGTCAGCGAATGCCAAAGAAGCGTATATGGCACAGTTAGAGGACCATAAACCAAAAGAAGAGCAAGTAGAAGAAAAGAAAGAAGATATAATACAATTTTCAAAAAGGGACATGGAACATGTGTTACCAGACAACAGGGATGCCCTAGTCATAACAATGAAGATCACTGATATGGACATTGGAAGAATCCTGGTAGACAGTGGGAGCTCACCTAACATCATTAGCAAGAAAGTCATCGACATACTGGGAGTAAGGCCAAGTAGCATAAAACAGGTTCACTCCCCCTTGGTGGGATTTTCAGGAGAGCCAACATAACCACTGGGGGCAGTCACATTACCCGTGGCATTTAGGATAGGCCAGAGGCAGTTAAAGATCGATGTCCCTTTCTTCATCACAGAAGAAATGGAGGAATACAATGGAGTCCTGGGTACCACTACCATCAACAACTGGGGTATGGTGCCATCAACACTACATCAGAAAATGAAATTCCCCACAAGCCAAGGAGTAGGAGAAGTAAAGGGTAACCCGAAGGTTGCAATGAAATGTGCTAGGATCGCACTAAGCAAGAGGAAAACAACAAAAGAGGTCCTACTAATAGATGAGGAACCAAGAGAGGATCATGGGAGACCCGCCCCCATGGAGGAATTAAAAGAAATACTCATAGAAGAGCCCGATAGAAAGGCAAAAATCGGGACCGCCTTATCTCAGGAAGAGGAAAAGCACTTAGTAGCTTTACTAAGGGAATACAAAGATCTGTTCGCTAGTCACCAAGCGATATGCCAGGAATATCAGAAGAAGTAATTTCACACAAGCTCAATATAGACGCGGCAACGCGACCAATAACACAAAAGGTAAGGCCAATGGGAGGAAGCAAAAAGATAGCCATCCAGGAAGAAGTAGAAAGGCTATTGAAAGCAAATTTCATCAAGGAGATCAGATTCCAAACATGGATGGCAAACCCAGTACTGGTAAAGAAGGCGGGAGGAAGTTGGAGAATGTGCATCGATTATCGCGACCTAAACAAAGCATGTCCTAAGGACTCATACTCACTCCCAAGAATAGATCAGTTAGTGGATGCAACATCAGGTCACCAACTAATGAGCTTCATGGATGCATACTCAGGATATAACCAGATAAAAATGGCCCCTGAAGACGCCCCTCACACAGCATTCTACGCTGACAGCGAGATATACCATTACACGGTGATGCCCTTCGGACTCATAAATGCTGGAGCGACATATCAAAGAACGGTCAACAAAATCTTCAGAGACATGATAGGAAAGACAATGGAGGCATACGTGGACGACATGATCGTCAAATCCAAAAAGAAGAAAGACCATGTGGAAAACCTTCGCTCAACGTTTGAGAGAATGAGGCAATACCAAGTCCGCCTAAACCCGAAAAAATGTGCATTTGGGGTACAATCAGGGAAGTTTTTAGGCTTCATGGTAAGTCAGCGAGGCATAGAGGTAAACCCCGAGAAACTGCAAGCAATTGAAGAAATGCAGTCACCTACGAAACACAAAGAGGTTCAACGATTGAATGGGAGGTTGGCAGCTCTTAACAGATTCCTGTCCAAAATAAGAGACAAAGCACTACCCTTCTTTGAGGTGCTAAGGGCAAACAAGAAGTTCGAGTGGACACCAAGATGTGAAGAAGCCTTCCAACAACTCAAACAACATCTAAAGACACTACCACCCCTAGCAAAGCCTATACCAGGGGAGCCCCTCTACCTCTACATCTCCGTGAGCAACGTGGTAGTAAGCTCGGTGCTAATAAAAGAAGAAAACGCTGCACAATTGCCAGTATACTTCGTAAGTAAAACATTGGCAAAGTATGAGATCAACTACTTGCCAATAGAAAAGTACCTCTATGCACTGATCATATCCGCAAGGAAGTTGATACCATATTTTCATGGGCATGAAGTAACAGTCCTCACAGACCAACCATTGAAACACCTCCTCCAAAGACCAGATACATCGGGAAGACTGACCAAATGGGAAATTGAGCTAAGTGAGTTTCACATTCACTTTGCCCCTAGAACAGCTATAAAAGGGCAGGCTCTAGCAGATTTTATTGCTGAATTCACCGGAATTAATCCAGATGAAGACTTGGGAGAAATCAAAACTACAAGTGAGGCGAGTAGTAGTCAGGAGAAACCACCGGAAGAATTATGGGAGATGCATACCGATGGGTCATCCAACGGGGGAGGTTCAGGTGCAGGCCTCCTATTATACCCACCAAGTAGGGATACACCTCTGCGCTATGCCATGGAACTTACCTTCAAGGCAACGAACAATGAGGCTGAATACGAAGCAATGATAACAAGCTTGAGAATAGCCAAAGGAGTAGGGGCAAATCACCTAAGAGTTAAGTGCGATTCTCAACTAGTTGTCAATCAAGTGAAAGGAATTTACACTGCAAAGTCTGAAAACATGCAGAAATACCTACAACAAGCCAAGGACCTAATAAAGAGCTTCCAAAGCTTCGACATTGAGTCAGTCCCAAGAGAACAAAACCAGGAGGCAGACGCCTTAAGCAAACTAGCCCTAGGGGCAGAAGCAGGAAAAGAGGTTCACTTTGTAGAGCAAAGAATGCAATCAGTGATAGAACAAACGGAGACTCTAGTAATAGATGAAGGAGAAGCCTGGATGACCCCAATGCGTCAGTACATCACGGAAGGAAAACTCCCAGAGGATAAAGTGGAGGCAGTCAAGATTGAAAGGATGGCTAGAAATTATGCAATGATGGATAATGAACTCTACAAAAAAGGGTACTCCACACCCTTCCTCAAATGCATAACATATCTGTTGGATCACGGTGGAACTCCGGTACGGACTTTGATGGCGATCCTAGCTCCTTCGCTCCACGCAATCCTGCAAGAGGGGATAGACCAGGCGGTGACTCAGAATCCCTCTCCGATGCTTAAATGAGTATCTCGTATGGACTGGCAAGCAGTAATCTCAAGTACGGTATTTCAACGTAAGTGATCTGAGGTGACCTCTTGCCCTTTTATAGGCGAAGAGATACCTAAGTTACTTGGTGAACCGTTGGGGGTGGTTAGCCCGTATCCCGCGTATCTCGGGTGTGATCCCGCCTATCTAGGCCATGATCTCGCTTATCTCGGCCACGCCCCGCGTATCTCGGCCACGCTCCGTGTATTTTAACCACGTTCCGCGTATCTCGGCCACGCCCTGCGTATCCCGGCCTTATCCTCTGATAGCGAGTCCCGACTAACATCGGGGACTCCAGAGTTATCTCGTTGTGTCACCGCTCGGGGCCCCTCGTCATCGTGACAGGGCCTATTATTCTCAGGGATTCTTCATCGGGGCCTACTCAGAGGCATCTCATCGGGAGCGTTCAGCTCGCTTGTCAGGTCCGACTCTGTCGGGACCTTTCATCCTCGGGCTCCCTTCGTCGGGATCCTTTGTCTGGGCCATCTTGGCCTTCGTTTAGGGCCCACCGGGCTTATTTTCCGTTTCCTCACCGTTAAAGGGCCTAACGGCTGTACTCGAACCCATCATTTGCCCCCAAGACATGAGGGACTTTTAGTTCGTCGTGTCTTTCAACTCCCGACCTCCCGATATTGGAATCGGGGATCTTTCCCTTGGCATAGTCACTCAATACTCGTCTTCTCCTTCACGTTTCCTCGATGCCTTGTGGATAACTGCCAAATCTGAGGGGACTTTTCGATTCCTAGTTCATTAAACGCAGCAGCCAGTGAAGCGACGTCTTCGGCACTCGTGCCTGATTTTTCGCGCCTGTTTCTTCTGAAAAGTGCTTTTCAGGCCGTTTCATCATTACGCCCGTTACCCTTCTGCACGTTCCATCTCAACGGTCCAGATTAAAACTCTTCAACTTCGACGACTCGGATCGAAGTGTCCCTTCAACTGTCCTCTTTGCCTATAAAATCCTAACCGTGGGTGTTGGATCACTTTTACCGTCTTCGAATTTTCAGGAGCTCTCTACAACCTTTGTGAATTCAAGCTTTTGCGATTCCGAAGACCTTTAGTGCCTTTCCGGCCATCTTTCCGGCAACGCCCAGTTCGTTCCTTCAACCTCCAACTCATCATGTCTGGTAAGGAATTCTTCTTCGTTACATGTTCATCTTTTCCTTGTTTACAGCCTTCCGAAAATCCCACTGTGCCTTCCTTGCCATTGCTACTTTTCAGACAGCGGATCCAGCTCTGAGGGGAGAAAGCCCTTCAACTTTGATTATGCCCTGAATGAAATCTCCAACACTGCTTATGATGCAGCTCTCTGAGAGGGGTGCATCACTTCTACTTGGGAACCTCGTTTCCCGTATCCCTGGCCTCGCCCCTCGGGTAGCCTTGAGGTTACTCGTCCCAAAAAAGGGGAGGTATTTGTCTCTACGGGGCAAGTATCAGCGGGGATCAGATTCCCCTTCTGTGGTAATCTGGTCGAGATGTGCCAGCATTACAAAACTCATCCGACCACCTTCTCTCCGCACGCCATTCGCCTGTGGAATGCTTTCCAGGTCCTCTGCTTCCGACAGCGGTGGGTATACAGCCTCAAACTCTTCAGGACCTTTTATGGGATGAAGTGTAACGAGGCGGGGGTTTGCGCCTTCTACCCCCGAATGCCGAAGTGGAACAAGGCACAACTGGGACGGTGTAACTGGACCAATGACACCTGGAAGGTGGTCAAGGGTCGGGGACTCCTGGTTGATACGGGGTCCGACAACAGTGGCTGGAAAAGGAGCTACTTCTTCATTCAACACTCTTCGATCCCATGGCCCCGATGGGAGGTGGAAGCAGATTCTCCGCCTGCCTTCCACACCTACACTCCCCTCGACGCCAATTCCCTCGTGGAGCGGGACCTGGTGAACGCCGGGATCCGACTCCTCGATATAATCTCTGGGGGGCAGCTTTTCGACGGCCCTTCCAATGTGGTTCCTTGGGTAAACTTCTAACTCTTTTTTCGTTTACTGTTTGCAGCCAAGAGGGTATCTGTGCTGACCGATCTGTTCCTTAAGCAGGGGGAGACTGATGTCGTCCGCCCCTCGCGGAAGAGGAAGTCCGCCAAGAAGGCTGCTGCTCCGTCGGGGTCTCCTTCTACGGAGCAACCTAAGCGGAAGCGCGTGGAGCTGGACCAACTCTTCGACGTCCAGAATGCTGAAGAAGGTAAGAAGCTCCGACTCGCTATTAAATCGTATAGGAGGATGGTCCCGAAGGATTTGATTCCTTCAACCAGGGAGGCCCGTATTGCTGACGTCAGACGAATCCTTCGAGGCGAAACTCCTCGTGTCCTGAAGGCGGGCTACTACCACTATCATGGGAAGGATCAATATGTCTCCCGACGTATTGTTTGGTGTAAGAATCCTGATGAACTCCCTGATTACATTTCTGAAGCCTCTCGTCCTCTAGGTGCAGGTCGCTCAGGGGCTCCATCGGGTGCTGAAGCTTCCGCGGGTGCACCGTCTTCAACAGGGGCGCCTCCCTCAACTGGGGAGAAGACCCCGACCGGCGAACAGTTTCGTCGGGTGGAAAGCTTGGAATCCTCCGAGGAGACTGATGAGGGTGGCTCCCTTCGTCATCGTCGGAGGACGGGGCAGTCTCCCTTGAAACCAACCTCTCAGGGGCTGCCCCCTTCATCTTCTCCGCAGCAGCGACAGCCGTCGCCCATCCACAACTTCACTCCTTCCCCTGTCCTGGTCGAGCCGGAGGCATGCCCCTCCACGACTCGTGCCCCTCCTCCTGTCCCTCTCGATGGGAGTTTCTACAGGGCCTTCGACCCCGCACAAGTGAATGCTCCCTGGACTCCAATCCAAACACTGCAAGGAGTCCAGCTCCGACAAGGGGACCAGCATGAGGACCTGGCTCTGCATCTGCTGGCAGGCTCGATCCTTCCCAACATGCGGTACCCGATTTCCCTGAATCGGACGGCTATGCATCAGGATGTCCGAGAGATGTCCCTGCGTCGGATAGAGGTAAAACTTCGCTTCTCTCTCTTCATTGGTAAATTTGGTTGTTTGTCCATTAACACTTTCTTTCTTCTATTATAGGAGCTCGGGGACTTCAACCGTCTTTTCGGGTACCTCATCGCCTATGATGAGTCCCGGGAGCGGGACCGGGCGGTCATCGACAAGCTTAAGGAGGACCTTGCGGCCTCCAAGTCTTCGCGGGGGAAACTTGCCAAGGAGCAGGCCGTCCTTGACAAAAAGGTTCAGGACCTCCAAAAGCAGGTCGGGGACTTCGAGGGGCTCCTGAGGCGGGAGCGACAGGAGCGGCAGGCTGCTGAGGACAAGCTGGTCCTCGAGAAGAAGGCTCTGGAGGAGCGAGTCGCGTGGGTTCCTGCGCAGCTGGTCGCGGCCGAGGCCAAAGGTCGGGTGGATTATCGGAAGTCTGAGGACTTCCAGGCTGATGCTATGAAGTTCTTCGGCGCGGAGGTGGAGAACACTCTCTTCAATGCGGTTGAGGAGCTCTACCTGGAGTATGGTGACGCCATCAACTTCGACAAGTCTCCTTCTCTCGCTCCCTTTGCGAAGAAGTACTTTGCTCTTTCCGAGGAGAGTGATGGGGGGAGTAACCCTGCAATTGTCGAAGATGCCGCTGAGCTTCCAAGTGCGGATGCCCCGATAGTCGATCCTCCCGCGGCCGACCCTGTGGAGACTTCTGCCGCCGACCTCGTGGACCCCGCTCCAACAGATGCCGCTGACAAGGGCCAAGCCTAACTGCTTATCTTTAGAGTCCTTGTATTTTCCTCGCTTTTGTAATCGTTGGGCCTTTGAGCCCTTATTAATTTATCAGACCTCCTTAGTTCCGATCTTTTCAATGCACTTCTCCGAGTGGCTTTACTATTCTTGCTTAGGTCGATACTTCGACACTTAAGATATTTTCGTATGTCATTCCGACGATTTACTAATTTGCACCACTTAAGGCGACTTATCATCATGCACCACTTAAGGCGACTTAATCTCGTGCATCACTTAAGACGACTTAATATCGTGCACCACTTAAGGCGACTTTTCAATGCTTAGAATAAATCTAAAACACATGCATCACTTAAGACGACTTAATATCGCGCATCACTTAAGAAGACTTAATATCGTGCACCACTTAAGGCGACTTTTCAATGCTTAGAATAAATCTAAAACACATGCATCACTTAAGACGACTTAATATCGCGCATCACTTAAGACAACTTTTTCGTGCACCACTCAAGGCGACTTTGATACTTAGCATAGATCTAAGAATAACTCTGATTGGAAGCAACCTCTTTATTTATTGATGGCATAAAATTTGCTTACATCGAATTAAACGATAAACAGCATACACCACTTAAAGGGATTTTACATCGGGCACCACTTAAGGCGACTTTATCGGGCACCACTTAAGGCGACTTTCATCGGGCACCACTTAAGGCGACTTTCATCAAGCATGGTGTTTCTTCAAGTGTTCGCCACTAAAAGAATGCTTTAACGTTCTGCCATCGAGGTCTTCCAACTTGTACGCGTTTGGAGCTGGCATCCCCACGACCTTATAAGGTCCTTCCCATTTTGGTGACATCTTGTTGATTCGATCCAAAAAGGTGAACTCGTTGCGACGCCAAAACAGCTCCCCGACGAAAAACTGTCGGGACTTTACTCGCCGATTGTAGTACCTGGCCGTCGCCAAACGCATTTGAGCTTGGACTTCATCGGCTTCCCGCCTCTTCTCTTCGAGCAAGTCCAAGTCCAGACGTCTCATCTCATCATTCGTCAGAGGCTCGTAATATCTCATCCGATGGGACGCCACAGCTACCTCCACGGTGGCGACAGCCTCCGTGCCATAAACGAGGCCGAACGGAGTCTCCCCCGTTGATCGTTTGGGTGTCGTTCTAACAGCCCAAAGCACGTTTTCTAGTTCGTTCAGCCATTTGCCCTTCAAGGCATAAACCCTCTTCTTTAGGCCATCCATCACGATTTTGTTGGCTGATTCCACCTGACCTTTAGTTTGAGCATGGCGTACAGAAGCTGTCCGATGCTCAATGTTCAACTCCTCCAGATACTCCCTCACCTGAGAGCCGTTAAACGGTGGACCATTGTCGCTGATCACCACCTTAGGAATCCCGTATCTGGACACAATATGGGTCTGGAGGAACTTGACGATCTGGTTCCCCGTCGTTCTGGCCAACGCCTTTGCCTCTATCCATTTCGAAAAGTAATCGATTGCTACAAGTAAATACTTACATTGACCTTGTGCTTGTGGAAGAGGTCCCACCAAGTCGATGCCCCATTGCGCGAAGGGCCACGCGCTCTTGATGGATGTCAGATTAGCGGCCGGAGCCACGATACTCGGGGCGTACCTCTGGCACGCGTCACAGGATCGGACCAACGCCGTCGCTTCCTTGTTCATCGTAGGCCAATAATAGCCCAAGTTCAACACTTTCCTCATAATGGATCGGGCCCCTTCATGACAAGCCGCGACCCCTTCATGCACCTCCTTCAGGATTTGATTGGTGTCGGGCTCTGCCACTCACTTCAAGTACGGAGTTGAGAACTAGCCCTTCTTGTATAGCTGATTTTCCAGCATCACATAATTAGCCGCGATCCGACATATCCTGTCGGCTGCTACTTTTTCATCGGGGACTGTCCCCGTAGTCAAGTATGCGACTATCGGGGTCATCCAAGTGGGCTCCTCCTCCGGTTTTACCTCAATGGCACACACCTGTGTCGGGTCGATGGTCGATAAGATCACCTTCTCCAAGAAGTGCACCTTCCGATTTTCTTCCAAGGGTGCCCCCAGGGCAAATTTGCTCAGGGCGTCTGCCTCTACGTTTTCCTCCCTCGGGATTGCCTCGATATCGAAGCTTTTAAATCTCTCCTTCAGGGCTTGTACCTCGCGTAGGTATTTCTTCATTATCGGACTTCTCGCTTCGCATCGCCCTTGAACCTGGTTCACGATTAAAGCTGCGTCACACTTCACTCTCAAGTGATCGACTCCAGTGCCTTTAGCAATTTTTAGGCCCGTGATAAGAGCTTCATACTCCACTTCGTTGTTTGTGGCCTTGAATGTTAAAGCCAAGGCGTATCGGAGCGGTTCACCTTCACCCGGTGGTATCAACAAAAGGCCTGCTCCTGCTGATCCGTCTGAACTTGAGGAGCCATCCGTGTACATCTCCCAGGTATTTTCCTCGTTTGGCTGTTCTGATTGCTCTGCCTTCTCTGGTTGTTTTTCTGTCGGGACCTCCATGGTTGCCCCCTCTACAGGGCCCGCTTCTTCTAGATCGGGGGCTGTAGATTCTGCTATGAAATCCGCCAACGCCTGACCCTTAATAGCCGTTCTCGGAGCAAAGTGTATGCGAAACTCACTAAGCTCTACCGCCCATTTCACTAACCTTCCCGACGCATCCGGTCGGTTCAAAAAATGCTTCAAAGGCTGGTTCGTCAGCACAGTGACCTCGTGTGCGTGGAAATAAGGCCTTAGCTTCCGAGCAGTAATAATCAACGCAAAGAGGTACTTCTCAACGGCAGGATAATTCAATTCAGACTTGGCAAACGCCTTGCTTACATAATAGACGGGGACTTGATTACCCTCGACAATCTTTACTAACACAGAGCTAATGGCAAATTCAGAAACAACCAAATAAAGATAGAGTGGCTCGCCTGGAACCGGTTTCGCCAACGGCGGGAGGGTGCGAAGGTGCTGCTTGAGTGCTTGGAACGCCTCTTCACACTTGGCGGTCCACTCAAATTTCTTGTTGGCCCTCAGGACTTCGAAAAATGGCATTGATCGGTCGCTGGCTTTGGACAGGAAACGATTCATTGCAGCCAGTCGGCCATTTAGCACTTGTACCTCTCGATGGTTTATCGGGGACTGCATCTCCTCAATCGCCCTCAGCTTCTCGGGATTCACTTCAATTCCTCTCTGGCTCACCATAAAGCCCAAAAATTTCCCTGAGTGGACTCCGAAGGCGCATTTTGTCGGGTTTAAACGGACCTGATGAAGCCTCATCCGCTCAAACGCCAGGGTTAGGTTGTGCACATGATCCTCGGCTTGTCGGGACTTTACCAACATATCATCCACGTAAGCTTCCATGGTTTCCCCCAGCATATCTCCGAACAGTTTATTCACCATTTGCTGATAGGTTGCCCCGGCATTGATTAGTCCGAAAGGCATGACCATAGTGATAGATGTCACTGTCTGCATAAAACGCTGTGTGAGGAGCGTCCTCCTTGGCCATATTGATCTGGTTATAGCCCGAATATGCGTCCATGAAGCTCAACAGCTCATGTCCCGACGTGGCATCCACCAGCTGGTCGATTCTCGGGAGCGGATAACAGTCCTTCGGGCAAGCTTTATTCAGGTCGCGGAAATCCACACACATCCGCCATTTCCCATTAGTCTTCTTCACCAGTACTGGATTAGCAACCCAAGTCTGGAATCGGAGCTCTTTAATAAACCCGGCATCGAGCAACCTGCCCACCTCCTGCTGGATCGCAATCTTCTTGTCTGTACCCATCAGACGCCTTTTCTGCGTGATAGGCTTGATTGCGGGGTCTATCTTCAGCTCGTGTACGATCACATCGAGGCTGATTCCTGGCATATCACTCGGGGACCAGGCAAACAGCTCCTTGAACTCCTTCAGCAACTCAATCAATTTTTGGGCTGTCTCCTCAGTCAGAGCAGACCCAATTTTCACCTTCCTCTGGGGTCCGTCGATCTCAACTTCTTTTAGATCTTCTACGGGGGCGGGACGCCCAAACTCCTCTCTAGGATCTGTATCTGTCTGGAGGACAGTCATGGCCTCTCGCCTTCTTCTTCGGGTGGCGTTAACATAGCATTTTCGAGAAGCTACCTGATCACCCTTGACTTCTCCAACTCCGTGGTCGGTCGGGAACTTCATCTTCTGGTGCACTGTCGAGGCAACTGCCATCAGGGGGTTGATGGTGGTTCTCCCGATAATTGCGTTGTAAGTCCCCGCGGAATCAACTACCACGAACTCCACGTTCCTCCTTTCTGATTTCCACCCACTACCAAACTCCACTGGTAAGGTGATTACTCCTAGCGGATAGGAGGTTGAACCAGAGAACCCGACCATCGGGAAGTTTGCCTCCTTCAGATCTTTCTTCGTTTTCCCCATAGCTTCCAGTGCGTCCATGAATAGAATATCGGAGGAGCTCCCTCCGTCGATCAGAATTCGCTTCATCTCGTACCCGTCTACATCTAAGGTCACAACCAAGGCGTCATCATGTGGAGTCTCCACGCCTATGAGATCCTCCGACGAAAAGGAGATCACCATCTCTTCTTTCAGGGTCCAGGATCGGGACCTCTTTCCCAACACCACAGCCGTAGGAATTCTAGAGGCGTAGACCTCCCGGGAGGACGAGGTATCACCTCCAGCAGCAAACCCTCCGTGAATCACATTAATGGTGCCCCGTCGTTCCTTGCGAGCACCGGACGGCTCCGGATCGGACCTCTTCTTCTTTGGGGACCGATCGCGGGATCGAGAACGGGACCGCGATCGGGACCGACAGCGGGATCGACACCGCTTATCCCCGACGAACTCCTTGAGCTTCCCCTTCTGGATAAGTTTCTCGATCTCCTTCTTCAGCTCCCGACAATGGTTGGTATCGTGGCCATTTGCGCGGTGAAATCGGCAGTAGCGATCCGTGCGGGATCCTAAGAATTCTCTATCCTTCTTTGGGGGGTACCTGGAGATACCTTGTCGTTCCATGACCGTTAGTACCTCCGCCATGGAGAAGTTGAGAGGAATGTCGAGATCCTCCCGCTTGTCCTTCCTTAAAGAACGCCTATCATCCCTCCGATCAGAGCGACCTCGATTCCGACTGCCTTCGGGTTTACCCTTTGACTTACGATCGTCGAAAGGTTTAACCGACTGCTTCCCTTTATTCGACTTCGGGGGCTCCAACTCTCCAGCGGCTATCTTCGACTCCTGGACATTGATTTGCCGTTTCACCCTCTTCTGTAGTGCCTCCATATTCCACACGGCTTTCTCGGCCACGCTGTGCATTAGGTCGGAACCGTAGGGGGCCGTTAGGTTCCGAATGAATGTACGGATGGTTTCACCCTCCGAGATCTCCTCGTCAATCTCCGCCACACTGGCAGTGTACCACTGGTAATAGTGTGCCAGCGATTCGTCGGGCCTCTGTACCACCTGGGTCAGGGACCTCACGCTCTTCAGCAAACGTCTACGACCCTGGTACTGCTGAATGAACCGGTCGTGCATATCTGCCCAGCAAGTGAAGCAGCCTGGGGGCAGACTAAAGAACCAGGTCAGGGCTCTTTCTCCAAGCGTGTTCGGGAACAGTGTACACACTATGTCTTCATTCGGGGCTCTTCCCAGACACGCCATGAGGTGCTTCTGGACATGACGAACCGGATCTCCTTCGCCATCGTATTCCTTTATCGTGGGGATACCCAGCCCTGGCGGGGCTCAGGTGTCTATAAGTCGAGGAATGAAGGGATGAGTAGATCGATCCCTCAGCTCCGACACCAGCGGCTTCTGCTCTCCCATGCAGATGTTCACGATCTTTACCACCTGATTGTGGGTGATGGGACCGTTCAGGGGAATGGTCCTGTGCTGTACTGGTCCTGGCCCATCAACCACGAATCTCTCTGGCTGAATGGACGCCCTACTCTTGTCCTGGCTTTACGAACCCCTGCTGGTGGGGCCGCCTCTTCTAACGGGGGCATCTCCTCCTGCCTCCGCGCGGTCTCCCTCCGATCTAAGAGGGCCTCCACAGCTGCCAAAAACATGGGCATGGCTTCTGCCACGGCTCTTGTCAGGTCCGTAGCTGGGGGAGTCTCCTGCTCCCTGTTGCCCTGGTGCTGAGCGGCAATCTCTTCGGGACCTTCATTGTGCCCCCCTGTCTGGGAGAGCTCAGCGGCGGGATGATTCTGGTTTTCCTCCTGTTCTGGTAGTGAATTCAAAGTTGTTGCAGCAGGGTGACGGGAACCACCAGATTGTCCCTGTCTTCTTTGCTTACCAGCCGCCATTGAACGAGTAGAAGGCATGTCAGCTTTTTGTTTGCTTCCCACAGACGGCACCAATGTTGGATCACGGTGGAACTCCGGTACGGACTTTGATGGCGATCCTAGCTCCTTCGCTCCACACAATCCTGCAAGAGGGGATAGACCGGGCGGTGACTCAGAATCCCTCTCCGATGCTTAAATGAGTATCTCGTATGGACTGGCAAGCAGTAATCTCAAGTACGGTATTTCAACGTAAGTGATCTGAGGTGACCTCTTGCCCTTTTATAGGCGAAGAGATACCTCAGTTACCTGGTGAACCGTTGGGGGTGGTTAGCCCGTATCCCGCGTATTTCGGGTGTGATCCCGCCTATCTAGGCCATGATCTCGCTTATCTCGGCCACGCCCCGCGTATCTCGGCCACGCTCCGTGTATTTTAACCACATTCCGCGTATCTCGGCCACGCCCCGCGTATCCCGGCCTTATCCTCTGATAGCGAGTCCCGACTAACATCGGGGACTCCAGAGTTATCTCGTTGTGTCACCGCTCGGAGCCCCTCGTCATCGTGACATGGCCTATTATTCTCAGGGATTCTTCATCGGGGCCTACTCAGAGGCATCTCATCGGGAGCGTTCAGTTCGCTTGTCAGGTCCGACTCTGTCGGGACCTTTCATCCTCGGGCTCCCTTCGTCGGGATCCTTTGTCTGGGCCATCTTGACCTTCGTTTAGGGCCCACCGGGCTTATTTGCCGTTTCCTCACCGTTAAAGGGCCTAACGGCTGTACTCGAACCCATCAATATCCAGAAACAGAGAGAGTACTTGCAGAGCTCCATGAAGGAGATGCGGGATGCCATGAAGGAGCACGATCAATAATCCGAAAGGTCTACAACCTAGGATACTATTGGCCAACAATGAGCAAAGAAGCAGCAGACTTGGTACAAAAATGTGATCACTGCCAAAGGTACTCCAGAAATATAACAGCCCCAGCAGCAAAGTGGGGGATTGATCTGATAGGCCCCCTACCAAGAACAAAAGGGCAGAAAACTTGCATAATAGTAGAAATAGACTACTTCTCCAAGTGGATAGAAGCGAAGCCAATGGGAAACACAACAGACGAGCAAATCGTTAACTTCATTCAATCTCACATTGTCTCGAGATACGGAGTCCCAAAAGCCATAATAAGTGATAATGGTCCACAATTCAAGAGCAAGAAACTGCAATGGTACTGTGAAAGGCTGAATATAGAGCAACGCTTCGCATCAGTAAAGCACCCCCAGACAAACGTGTAACTAGAGTCGGCAAATAAAATAGTGTTAGACGGTTTAAAGAAAAGAATCCATGCCACCAAGGGAAGTTGGGTAGATGAGTTGGAAAATGTTCTATGGGCAGTGCAAACAACACCAAAGATAGCCACAGGGGAAACACCATTTGGCCTAGTATATGAGACTGAAGCGGCGGCACCAGCAGAAATGGCTGTATCATCACTAAGGACCACGTACTTTGAAGAGCACGAGAACAACAAAGCAAGGCTCTTAGACTTAGACCTTGTGGATGATAAAAGATGGAACTCAGAGGAAGCACATGCACGAATGCGCCTTGTATCCGCAAGATATTACAACCGCCAAGTCAAGGAGAGGCAATTCCACATAGGAGAACTAGTACTCAGAAAGAACGAGTTCTCACACTTAGACCAAGTCAGAAAATTATCTCCAAAGTGGGAAGGACCATATAAGATAGCATCAGTTCCATACGCAAATGCTTACCGCCTAGAGGATGGGGATGGGTATATCTCCACAAACACCTTCAGTGGAGAACATCTAAAGAAGTTCTACGTATAAGAAGACAAGACAAATCAAAGACCATATCCTTAGTTTAATATTCAGCACTTTGCATGGCCAAACATTTTAAGTTTTCCAAAAACAACTTTTGAGAAGGAGAACTCAAGAAGTTATTCCGACTCTACAACTATCTTTGATTTCCACCAAAGGGTGTCTTGATCCATCCAAGGCACCCCAAGTGTACATAAAGCATGAATGCTCCCAATGAAGTAGAAGTTACTCAAAAGTATCTTTCAAAGAAGATGGTGATATAATCGTTATGTTATCCTTACACAGATATGACTTCCAAGTCAACAACACCCTCAACGCCCCCAAGAGTGTATCTTGAGAGTAGTTTTCATACTACGACCTTCAACGCCACCAAGTGCGCATCTTGAGAGTAGTTTTCATACTACGAACTTCGACGCCCCCAAGAGCGTATCTTGAGAGTGGTTTCCAAAAACTACGAACTTCGACGCCCCCAAGAGCGTATCTTGAGAGTGGTTTCTAAAAACTACGAACTTCGACGCCCCCAAGAGCGTATCTTGAGAGTGGTTTCCAAAAACTACGAACTTCGACGCCCCCAAGAGCGTATCTTGAGAGTGGTTTCTAAAAACTACGACCTTCGACGCCCCCAAGAGCGTATCTTAAGAGTGGTTTCTAAACACTACGACCTTCGACGCCCCCAAGAGCGTATCTTGAGGTAGATTTCAAACTACCAGATTCGACGCCCCCAAGAGCGTATCTTGAGGTAGATTTCAAACTACCAGATTCGACGCCCCCAAGAGCGTATCTTGAAGTAGATTTCAAACTACCAGATTCGACGCCCACCAGGAGCGTATCTTTGGTCTAACTTGCGCCCTCCGGGAGCCTATCCCGTGAAACGTTAAGTGCCCTCCGAGAGCCAGTCTCGTGAACAGTTTTCGACGCCCACCAGGAGCGCATCTTTGGTCTAACTTGCGCCCTCCGGGAGCCTATCCTGTGAAACGTTAAGTGCCCTCCGAGAGCCTGTCTCGTGAATAGATTCGACGCCCACCAAGAGCGTATCTTTGGTCTAACAGTACCATATATACCATTTAAAGGGTATCAGAAGAAATCGTCGCACCATACTAAGAAGGATTCAATGAGAAAATAATTGCAAAGCAAAGTTGTGTGAAGAACACATAATGTTTTTTCTTGATGAGACAGCAGGTATGATGATGAAGGAAAAAATAAAAGAAATGCAAAGAAAAGGAAGCACCAGAAAAGAAAGGATCCATAACCAAAAAACTACACACAAAGGCACAATAAGTTATCATGAAAATGGGAGATAAGCACCCTGCCATGCATGCCATAAGTAAAGACAAGTGTATCAAACAAAGATGGAAAAACTAGGAGATGTGGAGTTTCAAACTCTAAAGACAAGTGCAACCCACCAACAAGAAGAGTATTAAGAAGACACCACAAGAAGGAACCCTTGATAAACTCAATGAAGAAAGATGAGTACAAGTTCAAGACTACCTCATATGCACTCCAGCCAAGCAACATGAATGAGAAGCAAAGTAACAACACAACCAATAAAGACAAGCCACTTAGCAACCCAACAATCTATGAGAAGATTCTGAGATCCAATCCTAAAACAGACCAACATAAAGAGGCTAGAAGGCAAGAGGGAGAAGTACGACCTAAATTAAGAGAAACCTCAAGCCACAAACTCGAAAAAAACACCACAAGAGATAGGTGTACTACTTCCTCATCTTGGCAATATGCCTAACAACAAAGTCAGACAAATCACCAAGCTGAGAAAATGGAAAGTCAGGAGCAATCATATATATACGCTCAAGAATCGCCTTTAAAGAAATACGCTTAGCCACAGAGCAACGAACATCGATAGCAGCCTGATAAGAGGAAGAACCCTTATACCCAGCAATAGCACACCCTTTCTCTCCATACAAAGCATTTCCTCAAGCGACACCAACTCAGCAGCCCGAAGTACCTCATCGCGATAAGACTTCTGTCTTAAAGCTTCAATCTCTTCTTTAAGAAGGGCAATACGACTCTCCAAGTCTCGGCACTGCAAATCCGTGATACGACTACGCTCCAAACAACTAACAAGCTTAGAACTAAGGGAGACACAGGTGTCCTCGTGCACCTTCTTCTCCTCAGCAAGATCAATAACAAGGGTGGACAAATTAACAATGTCGGCAATACCCTGCGACAAAAACAAAGGGTGAGACGGATAAAGCATGAAAGAGAAATTTCCTAAAGGATAACAACATTAAGAAAGGATACAGAAGCATAGCGAGACAACACATCATGAGCCAATTCATAAACTGCCTCCGACCCTTTAGAAGGGGGCACACGATCCGCAGGAGGAATAGCAGACTGCAAAACACGAACTCCAACCTCAGGAGTTTGTAAAGAAGATTGATTGTCAAAACGAGCCCCACGCCCGTAATAAGGCGCCTACTCAGACCCAACAATTCCATCAACAGGAGGACGAGATAGCTCCTTTCGACTCAGAAGCGGAAGACGAAGTCTACCTACAACAAGATACAAAGTAAACACCAATATACACTAAGGAAACTCAGACATTCCAAGACTTACCAAACAAGGGAGAAGCAAAAGATGGCTCCCGGACCCTCGATTGGGGGGCATCAATATAGAAAGAAGATGGTACCCTAACACCAACACCTCCCTTACCTCCAACTGGGGGACACCTCCTCACACCACAAAAAACCGATCTTTTCGCAATCGAAGGTCCGGTCCCGGAGCTAACTACTCCCACCCGTACTGGCCTCTTACTCCTCATCAAACACCGGGGAGATCTGCTGATCGAAAACACGCAAACTTAGCCCAAGAAAAACAGGAAAGGGACCGCAGAGACAAGATGAACCTCATTTTCCTAAAACGACGAATACAAAGTCAAAAGGTAAGAATAGAAAGATAATATGGGAAGACCCCACAGGCCAATAAGCGGAGGCAGGGGGGCAAGGGGAGATAGTCATAACCCCATCATAGAGAGACCCCACTGGCCAACAAGCAGAGGCAGGGGGGCAAGGGGAGATAGTTATAACCCCATCATAGAGAGACCCCACTGGCCAATAAGCAGAGGCAGGGGGCAATGGGAGATAGTTATAACCCCAGTATAGAGAGACCCCACGGGCCAACGAGTAGAGGCAGGGGATAAAGGGAAATAGTCATAACCACATTGTAAGAAGACCCCACACGCTAGTAAGCAGAAACACGGGGGCAAGAGGATGAACCAAACAGGACCATATCACCATGAAGACCCACAAATCAAGAAACGAGACAAGAAAAGAAACAATCAAGGGGGAAGCAGGATTACGTCCCCCAAAAGCAACGCTTACACAAAGGAAAAGGCACGTACCTCAATGCGACACGCATCCCGAGAAGTGAATCCAACTAAGAATCCTACCGCCAAAAAGAAAAAAGAGAAAAGGACAACGAGAATGAGGTAATCACTTACCCCTTTTTATAGTAAAAGGGAATAGGGTTTTTTCCAAAGCCGCTAAATCGACACCGTTAATTTCTGGAAAGGAAAAATTTAAGGGTCAGATTTAAAAAACTGATACCCCTAGTTCCCATTAACCACGGTTAAACTCATACCCACCATAGTTAGTATCCTATAGGCATGTTTTTTAATATCCTATACTTAGACAAAATCTTGGACCAAAATCGAGATTTTTCCCACATAGGCTTACCCCGTCATGAAATTGAAGCATGGACTCACTTAGCCATATTCATGTTGCATCCCCACACATGCGTATATTTTCCGAGTATGAGCTCATGACGGTATTGGATTTATTATTCCCATCTCAGACGGACACGTGCTTGGACACGTGTCCGTGCTATTTTGACGTTTGCAATTCCTCTATCTTATAAGACAGGGGGCAGAGTCAGAGACACACACCCATGGGTAAGTAAGGCTTCCGACAAAAGGTAAAATCCCGGCTTCAAATTGCGCGTGTCATACCATCCTAAAATAGAATCAATCAAGGGTTAGGCCATTGGTTGACTCGGGGGCATGTGATGGATATGCGCCCAATTTGAACCCGTTGACTTCCGAATCGTTTTATTTTGATCACCCCGTTAATGATTATAAATTGAAACTTCGACCCAAACACCCCGCCGAAACACCAACGGTTCGGACGAGGCGAAAATACTCGTCCGGACCGCGACGAACTCACCCGACCTCCCCTAGGGGTGATCGGGTCAGCCAACCCGATCTCCCTGGTCAACCCTATCTCCCCTAGGGAGGGGTTGGGTGGCCACACCCAACCCCTACCCTTGGGGGTCGGATTTTCTCCCCACCCCCAAGGGCCCCGGCACCGTTTTCCGACTCCCGCACTCAGATTATTTCCGCCAACCTCTCCGTGCTTTAAGGTATTAATTATGTAATCAGGGACTAATTAATTGTGTTTAAAGGTTAACGATGTCATTAAGTCACCTTAATGACACCGTTGCCTATAAATACAACCCTTCCACCATTCATTTGATCATCTTGGCCACTTATGCAATTTTAGCTCTGGCATCTCTCTAACTTTATCTCTCTAGAAAGAAACGTACTGACTTAGGCATCAGAGAGGGTTCATCAAGCACCCCCCCTCCGTGCTTGATATTGCCCCTCTTGCAGGGCAAGTGGAGAAGAGAAGGATGAGGACAGAAGGGCACGGATCAGAACGACAGGATCTAGGAGCACCGGACCCGTAGTTTCACCAGTGAGGAGTAAGGTATTGGCCGACAACCCGTTGACCTAAAACTTAGAACCTAAAAACTCTTAAGGGTTTAAACACACAATTAAGAACAAGGATCTCCATTGAGAAAACTTGTCACCCTAGTCTAATGTTTCGGCACCATCACATCAAGTCCGAGGTTCCATCTCCGTTGAAGAATCGATCAGAGGTCTTGTTGTGGAGCTACATCGCGTGGGATTTCTTCTGACGAAGAACTTGCACGTTGTTCCGACCGGAGGATCAGAACTCCCTCCACATCGTTCTCGGGCAGGAAAGCTAAATGGTATGTGTACTAATTCCGCTGCGTAGATTAGATATCTTGTTAGTACACATTTAGCATTCCGTAGTATTACGTCCCCGTAATCCAACAGTGGTATCAGAGCCTGAGTTATGAGTTCTTAAATTTTTTATAAATTGATGTTCTTGATGTTATGAAAATCCAAAATTTTAAAGTATATGAACACCATGAAGAAATCCTAAATTTTTAGCTATTTCTATGTGTTTGATCTTTAAAAACTTTAAATTTTCAAATTTTACATGTTTTTATGGATCATAGCCAAAAATTTGGGTTTAAATATAAGTTTGATGTTCATGATCTTCAAGAACACTGTGAGTTTTATCAATAACACATTTTGGATTCATGATCAAGTTAGGGTTTGATCTTAAAATTTGACAACTTTTCCAACTTTGCATGTTTGTGCCGAAAACCCTAGGGTTATTTTAGGTAAAAAAAATTTAATTTTCTTGGTCACCAAGACTTTAAAAAATCGGCACCAATATAAAAATATAAATGTTGCCATTTTTAAATTTTATTAATAGGTAACTATATATCTATAAGTTGGAAAATATGGATAGGTTTATAATATAATATTGTAAAAGATATTAACTATCAATATATATAACTAAAAGATAGGGATAAAGATATATTGATAGGATTTAGTTACTTAAAAGATTAAGAAGATATATTGTCTATATATTTTATCCCTAAATATATTTTTACAATATTTTGTATATATATATATAACCGGCCGAAATATATATTAATATATATATATATTTATATTGTTGATTGATTTACATCTTAAAGATAGAATCATGACAATATTTATATATATATATATATGTGCCGAATTATATATGTATATTAGCAATATTGGAAATTATTTTAAATAATTAATATTTCTTGGTGGCTAAGTTAAGTTTTTAGTGGACTTTAAAACCCTACTTAGCCCACAAGACATATTTCGGCCGAACCCTAGGGTTTAAGGGCCGGTCCAATTGCTAAACCGGAACGAATAAAACAATTCCGGGTTTTCTTAATCGGATCGAACCACTCAGGTCGGGTCGGACCGTAGTAACTTAATTAAACCTAACATAACCGATTTTGAGTGATAAACCGAACTACTATCTTATTTTATTGAACCGTTTCGGACCAAACCAGAATTTTTAAAATCAGACCGAATTGAACCGGATTTTAAAAATTTAGACCGAACCATTTTGAAATTTTCCGAAATTTTAAATTGTTCAATAAAATAGGATGTCAAATTTTAAATCCAAAATGTTTTCGAACTTTAAAATTAACCTAAACAGTGCTCTTAGGGTTTGTGTTTTAATACACGGTTTCAATCAAAACCCTAATGTCTGGTTTCGATTATGGGGATGGATATCGGACTTGCATGTTTTTGGGACTGGACTAAATTAGTGGGCTGATTTACAATTGTTTACTTTCTGCATCATATATTTTAATATAATTAGAATTGTTGTCTTGACTTAGTCAAGCTAGCTGGATATTATATTGCGAGCATTGAGCTCTGGGATTTGAATATATGGTTTGCGCAATAGGATAGACATGCTATGCTGATTGAAAGTGCCTAGAATCCATGTCTAGAAATTCGCATGGTTGATTGTAAGCATGAATTGCAAAACATCCCCTAATATTTTCAAAACGTTTTATAAAACCGAAAATTCCAGTCGCCAATTATGCATGATATGTGCGGATGTTGCATGTTTTGACGCGTATGCTAGGATTTTCATGATAGAACGCTTGTGATAATTTACTTTACGTAGAATTATATATGCTAGGAACATCAGACGCATGACGCGTAAGCATGTTGTGTTCGATATTTATGGCATGGTATGATGATTTGCTAGTATAATTATAAATATGCATGCGTAAATTATCGGATAATTTTACAAAATCATAAGGACCTTGGGAAAGCCAAGATTAGGTATGCTTATTTGATAATTCCCATTCCGGTAATTTGCAATAGAATAACCGTTTTCAAAAGACTGATCTATTAGATTGAAAACGACAATAGTGTGAATTCTTTCACGGCACCCCCTTCCTCGGTTTACTGAAGGTTGGTTTGGTTTAGTGACTGAAGGATCACTATTCGTCGTATTCCATCATAATAGATAATCCGATGTATGCAATTATGTTAAAATGTCGTTGTCTTCCAGAATTTGCATAATTATCAATGTACTAGTTTTCATGGCTAAGTCGGTACGCTTCTATGAATCTTGCAATCTTAATGATATAAATTATGATGAACGTAAGGAATGTGTATAGGACTCCTATCTGCTACGATTCTGAAAAGCAGAAAGGACAATTACGAATGAATATGGTAGTTCGTATGATTTTGACAATGAGAAATGAACGTGATAGTTTGTTTCCTAAAATATTGAAGCAGATTCTTTGATGATCTAAATGCGTATGTGGTGATACATTCAACCTTGAATAAAAGGGGTTGAAGAAGACTTCAAATTGCAACCAGACAATGTCAAAGCTTGGTATCCCTTTGCATCTGCCTCGGTAGAAGCAAGGATGTTAAAGCTAGAAATATTTCGGTTGAATTTGATGGTCTTTTCTTTTAATGGATGCTGGTGTAATAGCCACTCGAGACCTTCGCAATAAATGGGTCAACATGAAAAGACGTATATGGTTGCCTTACATTGACAAGATTCAATAACCTTGAGTCTAGTCAAGTACGAAAACCAAGGCAGTGAAGCGACAACCTTCTCAACTCACCACAATAGATCGAATGAAGTCAATTGTGATCCATATATTATGGAGGGAACTTGACCGTAAAAGGTTTTAAACGAATATCCGGTGGGCTAAACCCCGTTGATAAAGTGCGTCTCAAACACTCCTCGTATGTCATGTATGTAAAGCCGTAAACATTTTACTTGAACACAAATCATTTGATGTGATTCACTAGTGAATTTAATCATATGTGATGTTCAACATGACTTAAAGTTCTCGACTATCTATGCAGTAAACATGGATCAAATATGTGACCTTCGGATCAAGAATCCTACCATTGTCATTTATCGTTCGTTGTTCGTCTGAATTACTAAATTTTGGTTATTTCGAAATTCAGTATTATTGATTAAAGTAATTGTTGCTCGATTCAAAGCTTGGGAGCATTCCGAGAAACAATTTACTTATCAATTTAATGTTCCGGTCAAATGGAACGATCCGAAACGAAATTTCAAACCCACGGGTTAGAACCAAAATTCCGGCTAAGTAAAAGTAGTCGAACAAAAATGAAACATTTTACATACTCTATCATCTCAGTCAGGTCAAACTGAACTTAATAAATTCATCGATTGCATAATTCTAAAAGGCAAACCGACTTACCTCATCCTTATTTGTTAAGTACTCCATTAAACATATGTATCCCAAAATAATATGCATGTTAAAACCGATTTAATTTTAAATTCGAAAATTAAAACGATTTCAAAACCATGGTTTAGACCTGGTATAATGCGCATGGCGCACGTCACCTCGAGAGACGGGACACATCGTTTTAAAAGTACGAATTTAATGATGAAGTATTTTTGTGAATGCTGAATTTTTCGTTTGTAATTCTTCAGATATAACTCATTGATAACTACTTAGATTTTATGTAAGCCTTCCAGCTACTACAATCTAATTAGAATATCAACCATGGCATTAAAAGCGACAGCTTAAATGCATGATCCATAAGATAGATAAATCTATGGATGAGTTACATAAACGAAAAGAAGTAGTCGGTAAAACGACTCTCCCACCATTAGCCTTGAACGAAGAGTTTGGCTAAAAGCATTCATTAAACACTTCAAGAAACATAGTTTAGAATTACATAATGTTAGAGTTGCACATTAATTGTTCCTGCGGGATGAGATTAATTTAACTCACATTAATGTAAAGCACTATGTTCTGACCAAATCAGTTAAAAAGTTACCATAAAAGCTAATGAATGATTCCGGTAAAACCTTATCACAAAGACGCATTAATTTGCGCATTAAAACAAGTATTCATTAAGATTACGCACTACTCGCGAAGAATACGAGTTTTAAAATTAGCCTAGAACAATGGTTTCGTGGATAAACATGACACATTATAAAGGTTTGAGGATGGATTTCCAACGCTTTGCAGAACGAACGAACTAGTACTGATTGAGTTAACAGATGGTTGATGGAGATTCTCAGGTTCCACTTCGAGTGGGAGAATTGATACAGCATAAGTGATTGATTTGGTAAATGATGATGGAAATATCCTCATAATAAATCCAGTGAGAGGGCTCACTCCCCCTCACATATAATCATCACTAAATTTTAAAATGCGAATCAAGTCGGACCTGATAATCATGATAATGAACTATTTCAACTACCCATTTTTCCTAGTGAGAATGGAACAACCAACTCGATTCCAGATCCTAGTGATCGAAGAATACATCTCGGAGGTAGAATCCCGAGACCGAGAGGATATTCCAAGTAAGTTCAACCACCACTATTGTTCCCAGTGGGAGTAATGCCCCGATAAGAAGCATTATTCGAGTGGGAGTAACGATCAGACTAAAACATGGGATTAACGTGCCCAGACATAGTCAAAGGCAACAAACTTCTCTCGAGAAGTATCCCATCAAACGAGATGTGTTAAACATCTTGATGTTCGTTCTTGAACCAGTGACGGTTCAGCAAGCAAAGGAAGGACCTCAAAACGAGGGAATGGAGGAAAACAATGAATGATGAAATTGCCTAAATAAGAACTAATTCAGTTTTAGTCTTTAGTTGATTTATCTGTTAACCACAGAACTAGAAAGTGAAATCTTAGAATTCACTTCTGGTGGAAATATCGAGTGGTGCAAAACTCGAATAATTGCGAAAGGATATACCCAAATTCACGGAGTGCACTTTGATAAAGAAGGACTCACCGACTATGCGTTACACCATAGTCAGGGCTGTCCTTGCCCATGACTGCAAGTCTCGAACTCGACCATGCATCAAATGGATATTAAGACCAAACCTCTCCAAGTAAAATTGGAGAAAGAGATCTATATGGAGCAGCCAGAGAGTTTCATTACACCTAGCAAAGAACGCAAAGTTTGCAAACTCCAAAGATCTATGTACGGTCTTAAACAATCGTCTCGGCAATGGTATCGCAGATTCCACGAGGAAATCGTTGGAAACGGATTCGTGAATCTTCACAAGGATCCCTGCGTATACACTAAGACCTCCGGGTCTAAGTATGTCATCATAACACTATACGTGGATGATATACTCATTGCTGCGAACGATATGAGTTTCATGAATAAATCAAAGTCTTGGTTAGCATCAGCATTCGAGATAAAAGACATGGGAGAGGCTAAGTACATTTTAGGCATCAAAATTGCCCGAGATCGTGCCACCCAGAAATTATGTCTATCTCAGGAATCATATATCAAAAAACTGTTGAAAAGATTCAGAATGCTGGATGCTAAACCCGTGGATACGCCGGTTGTGTTCGGGTGCGCGCTATCGAAGCGTGATGGCCCGGAAAAACCAGCAGGAGCGTGAACAGATGAAGAATGCAGAGTATCTGAGCATGGTAGGGAGTCTAATGTACGCCATGCTCTGTACTCGGCCAGACATCTGTTACGCTGTGGGCCTAGTAGAAAGATTCCAATCAGATCCTAGTAATCAACATCTAAAGGCCGTAAAACGAATTATCAGATATCTGAAAGGTACTGCCGACTACGTTCTGTGCTATGAGGGCAATCGGCTCGAATAGACCGGTTATAGTGACGCCGACCACGGTGGCGATCCGGATGATCATAAGTCCACCACAGGAGGAGTTTTCCTCCTTACTAATGCTGCCATATCATGGGTAAGCAAGAAGCAATCTTGTGTCGCGCTTTCCACTATGGAATCAGAATTCGTTGCCCTCTCCAATAACGCACAAGAAGCGGTCTAGCTGAAAAGGCTTCTTACTGCATTAATTGGCACTGACAAAAGGAGTAAACCTGTGAAGGTGCACTCCGACAGTCAGGCGGCCATTGCGGCAGTTAAGAATCCAAAGTACCATAGTAGGACTAAACACATTGATGTGAAATACAATTATGCTAGGTCGGTTCTGGAAGAAAACATAATCGCTTTAGAATACTTTCCTACAGACAATATGGTCGCAGACCCTTTAACCAAGTCTTTACGTAGAGAGATTTTTGAAAAGCACGTAAAACTGCTTGGCTTACGTAGGGCTTAAACTGTGTGGCTTGTAAAAGTGCTAACATTTTGACATTTGAAATTATGTTTCAATTTTAATAAAGGAATTGCAATTTGAGTTTATGATTTATCGACGTCATAATGATTAACAACATCAGATTTTACGGTCTATAAACTAAGTCGTAGGAAGAAGTAAAATTCTTCCACCAAAATTATGTCGAATGTGAACCTTGCCTCGTCACACAGACATGGTCATCTTGTAAGGAGAGAGGGACCTCTAACGTAAGAAGATTGGCTAAGAATCAGGGGGATAAACCTGATTAAACAAAACGATAACATTGTCACGCTTAACAGCATGACTTAATCTTCGTTTTGTAAATCGTCGAGTTGGACTTTGTCCATCACTATATATCACATTCAAGGCCAGATGAGAGATTCTGCGATAGCATTATTGACATATCCCATCCCTGGCTTTACCATATGTGCTATCGACGCGTGCTTCATACTGCGCGTGCCACATTCGACCACGGGGTCATGCTCGGTTGTGCTAGCTAGAATCCTTGTGATTCAAAGGGTGCATACTTCTTCACCTTGAGCGTGTGATTGATCCCGGATGCCTTATGAAGAGGAATCCAAAGTATCCTCACGGACTCAGAACTTATACCTAAGGTCTGGCTCAATGCTCGCTTCCCGGTGTACGAGCGTAGTGCCAAAGAAAACAGCCAAGTGACCACGTCTTGGAAACCGGTTGAGTCAGACTAAGGGTATAAGCAATGGGGACGGTCAGGTTCACCTTTAATTCACCGACTCTCGTGTTCACTAGGTGGCCGCCAACTGGATATTAGTTGAAGGTTGTGAACACTTGTACGGATGCCCTGGAGAAGTATTTCTTTGTGGAAAACTGGGCAATTGGAGAATTAACAGTTGACCAAGGATACAGTGCGGTACATAGTTTTATTTCAAACATGTTTGGTTCATGAAAGGGAATCAACGTTCTGCGGACGCTACAATACTCCTAACAGATGAGTAGCATGATGCCTTTCGTATCCGCCGGTCGCACGGCAAGCCTCGTGTGAACTATTCGGAGACAGAGACGAAGACTGAAGACTGAGATGTTGATACCATTGCGTAATCGTATAGATTAACGAGCACCCTCCAATTCCGGCGAGTGGGAGTTGTTAGCATATGGTGACGTGGCGCCGTAATAGGAGCCCGTTATTAGTTAAGGGAATTACCTAAGTTAATTAGGTAATTGTCAATCTGGGATAATTGGGCCAAATCCAATTAGTAATTGACAAGGGAGGCCCAAAATGGGCCTCCCCCTCTTTTTACATGGTTCGGCCGAAACCCTAGTACCACATAGGGTGGAGTTGCCTTTTGGCAACTCCACCCAATACTATATATAAAGGTGACTCCTAAGGGTTTAAATGCACAATTAAGAACAAGGATCTCCATTGAGAAAACTTGTCACCCTAGTCTAATATTTCGGCACCATCACATCAAGTCCGAGGTTCCATCTCCGTTGAAGAATCGATTAGAGGTCTTGTTGTGGAGCTACATCGTGTGAGATTTCTTCTGATGAAGAACTTGCATGTGGTTCCGACCGGAGGATCAGAACTCCCTCCACATCGTTCTCGGGCAGGAAAGCTAAAAGGTATGTGTACTAATTCCGCTGCGTAGATTAGATATCTTGTTAGTACACATTTAACATTCCGTAGTATTACGTCCCCGTAATCCAACAAAGGCAACCGCCTACTCATGATGCAGCACGACATGTTCCAAGCCCTCGTGCAAGACAACCCTCGGTACGCCTCTCCCAGGGATAGATGGGCAGTTCGAAAGACAAGGCTTTGAGCATGGAACTCACGGAGTGACATACTATGTTACTACATCACTACTACAACGGGAAGACTTACAGACAGGCACAGTGGAGTGAGATCACACATAGCGTGTACGGAGGAAATACCTCCACCTAGTCCGCCTCGGCAAGGAGACAACCTTAAAATTACCAAGGAAGTAGGGGATATCAACACCCCCACACCCATATCCTTCCAATATCCTCTTATTTAATTTAACTGCATAACAATTCAACTCCTTAAAAGGGGTCGATTTTGATACTTGATATCACCATGTTTTCCAAGAATGATCATACCAGATGTCTTCGGGCTCCGTATTATATATATATACACTGGTTGACTACTAAAAGAGTCCATAAAATACGCAGTCGCAACCAAGAGAGTCGCCACCAAGGCAACACGCCACTGACGAACGAAAGCATCGTCATTATTCAGAACATCTCCGCCGACAAATGGTGTTGTTCAAACATGTTTGTTCGACACTACCGTTTGCTTAACTCCCTCAAAGGAGCTCATAAGGAACAGATTTCTCAATCTCAAAGGGCACCTATAAGGTCAAGACTCTGGGAAAAGATCACTAAGATGGAAGGCTCACTTCCAAAAATAAGTTGAACACTCTCAACATCTTATAGAAGAATTACCATGAAAGTCACAAAGGACTACCCCCACTACAACCTTCCAACGAGAATCTTAGTGTTACATTCGTCAGAAGACACCATTGGGCATTGATATGCAAGGGGGGCACAATCCAATCACAACATGCCTTCTTCGCAAAAACAAAGAAAATACCTATTAGCATAAGAGGGGGCAGCCGCGAGCACATCACTCCAAAAAATTGGGGAAACCATATCACATGGACAATGCACCTTCAGAGGCAAACACCTCCAGTGGATCTATATGATTTCACAAAATAGCCAGGAGATACAACTACACCTAGTAAGCTCATCTCAGGTAATGGAATACACTTCCATTAAGGACCTTTCAAGGGCCCCAAGCCTAGCAAAGGAAGAAGGGCGACACCATCATCCAGCTTTCAAAAAGGGATATGGAAAACATAGTGTTTCCACACAGCGATATATTGGTCATAACAGAGGGAATCACTAGCTTTGACTGAAGAGAATCATAATGCATGAAGGGAGATCGCCAGACATCCTGTTAGATTACGGGGAGTAATCACTACAGAAACATAAACATGGTATGTGCTAGTAATATCAATTACGCAGCGGAAAGTTTATACATACCTCAAAAGTAACCGTAGTCCAAGATCCTTCCTCGAGGGAGTTCGCGATCCTCCGGACGTAACCCGTAGAGATTCTTTGTTAGAGAAGCCCTATTTGGTGCAGCTCCACAGAAAAGCCTCTGATCGATTCTTGGCATGGGGACAGATCTCTGGAGAGTTTGCTCGAAGGCAATTTGGCACACCCTTGGTGACTTGTATGGTTCGGCCGAACCCTAGGTGTGGGAGGAGGGTTTTGTTGGATTACGGGGACGTAATACTACAGAATGCTAAACGTGTACTAGTAAGTAATCTAATTACGCAGCAGAATAATGTACACATACCTCAATAGCTTTCCAGCCCAAGAACGTTGCGGAGGGAGTTCTGATCCTCCGGTCAGAACTCGTACAAGTTCTTCATGAGAAGAAGTCCTACGCGGTATAAGCTCCACATCAAATCCTCTGATCGATTCTTCAACGGGGACAGAACCTCGGGCTGATGTGCACCGAAAATCTCAACTAACGGTGAGAGGGTTTCTCTCAAGTTCCTCAATGGAGGGACTTATTAATTTGATTGATGTGGTAAACCCCTTAGAAGACCCCCTATAAATAGCATTGGAGGAGTGGACAAAAGTCCACTCCAACCAGTGTGGTACATGGTTCGGCCGAACCATGCTAATTAATGGGGAGGCCCAATTTTGGGCCTCCCGTTTCAATTAGGGATTGGGTCTGGCCCAATTAACCTAATGTGACAATTACCTAATTAACTTAGGTAATTTCCTTAACATTGACGGGCTACCAATTACGGCGCCACGTCACCACACGCTAACAGCTCCCACATGCCGGAATGGGAGGGTGCCTGTTAATGTATTGTCATCCAATAGCATCAACTTCTCAGTCTTTAGTTATTGTCGCCGTCTCCGAATAGTTCATACGAGGTTTGCCGTGCGACCGGAGGATACGACGGGCATCCTGCTACTCATCTGTTAGGAGTGTTGTAGCGCCGCAGAACGTTGATTCCCTTTCGTAAATAAATCCTGTCAAAAATAAAGTATGTACAACACTGTATCCTTGGTCAACTGATAATTATTTAATTGCCCATTTTTCCACATAGGAATACTTCTCCAAGGCATCCGTACAAGTGTTCACAACCTTCAACTAATATCCGGTTGGTGGCCACCTAGTGAACACAAGAGTTGGTGAATTATAGGTGAACATGACCATCCCCATAGCTTATACCCTTAGTCTAACTCAATCGGTTTCCAAGACGTGGTCACTTGGCCGTTTTCTTTGGCTCTACGCTCGTACGCCGGGAAGGGAACATTGAGCTAGACCTTAGGTATAAGTTCTGAGTCCGAGAGGATACTTTGGGTGCTTCTTCATAAGACACCCGGGATCAATCACACGCTCAAGGTGAAGAAGTATGCACCCTTTGAATCACAAGGATTCTAGCTAGCACAACCGAGCATGACCCCGTGGTCGAACATGGCACGCGTAGTATGAAGCACGCGTCGATAGCACACCTGGACAAGCCAGGGGTGGGATAAGTCAATCATGCTATCACATAGTCTTTCATCTGGCACTGAATGTGATTTTAATGATGGGCAGATTCCAACACAGCGATTTACAAAACGAAGATTAAGTCATGCTTTAAGCTTGACCAAGTTATCGTTTCGTTTAACCAGGTTTATCCCCCTGGTTCTTAGCCAATCTTGTTGTGGTAGAGGTTCCCCTCTCCTACAAGATGACCGTGCCTGTGTGACGAGGCAATGTTCACATCCGACATAATTTTGGTGGAAGAGTTTTACCTCTTCCTACGACTTAGTTTATAGACCGAAAAATCCGATGTTATTTATCATTATGACATCGATAGATCATATACTCAATTTGCAAT
Organism: Clarkia xantiana subsp. parviflora; assembly: GCA_036873135.1. Lineage (NCBI taxonomy): Eukaryota > Viridiplantae > Streptophyta > Magnoliopsida > Myrtales > Onagraceae > Clarkia > Clarkia xantiana. The sequence continues at coordinate 6,267,446 of JAPTYO010000012.1, read as the reverse complement.
TCTTTTATTCAATCGAAATATTATTTCAAATGTCAAAATTCCATCACTCTTACAAGCCACTTATTAAGCTCTACGTAATCCAAGCAGTTTTACGTGCTTTTCGAAAATTTCTCTACGTAATGGCTTAGTTAATGGGTCTGCGACCATATTTTCTGTGGGCAAGTATTCTAAAGTGATTATATTGTGTTCCACAACTGATTTGGCATAATTGTATTTCACATCAATGTGTTTGGTCCTACTATGGCACTTTGGATTCTTAACTGCTGCAATGGCTGACTGACTATCGGAGTATACCTTCACAGGTTTGCTCTTCTTGTCAGTGCCAATTAATGCAGTAAGAAGCCTTTTCAGCCAGACTGCTTCTTGTGCGTTTTTAGAAAGGGCAACGAATTCTGATTCCATAGTGGAAAGCGCGAAACATGATTGATTCTTGCTTACCCATGATATGGCAGCATCAGCAAGGAGAAAAACTCCCCCTATGGTGGACTTACGATCGTCCGGATCGCCACCGTGGTCGGCGTCACTATAACCAGTCAATTCGATTTGCCTGCCCTTATAGCACAGAACATTGTCGGCAGTACCTTTCAGATATCTTATAATTCGTTTTACGGCCTTTAAATGTTGATAGCCATGATCTTATTGGAATCTTGCTACTAGGCCCACAGCGTAACAGATATCTGTCCGAGTACATAGCATGGCGTACATTAAACTTCCTACCATGCTTAGATACTCTGCATCCTTCATCTGTTCACGCTCCTGCTGGTTCTTCGGGCCATCACGCTTCGACAACGCGCACCCGAACACAACCGGCGTATCCACGGGTTTAGCATCGAGCATTCTGAATCTTTTCAACAGTTTGTTGATATATGATTCTTGAGATAGAAACAATATCCGGGCGGCACGATCTCGGGCAATTTTAATGCCTAAGATGTACGTGGCCTCTCCGATGTCTTTCATCTCAAATGCTGATGATAACCAGGACTTTGATTTGTTCATGAAACTCGCATCGTTTGCAGCAATGAGTATGTCATTTACGTATAAGGTTATGATGACATATTTAGACCTGGAGGTCTTGGTGTAAACGCAGGGATCCTCGTGAAGATTCACAAATCCGTTTCCGACTTTTCCTCGTGGAATCTGCGATACCATTGCCGAGACGATTGTTTAAGACCTTAAATAGATCTTTGGAGTTTGCAAACTTTATGTTCTTTTCCAGGAGTAATAAAACCCTCTGGCTGCTCCATCTAGATCTCTTCCTCCAGGTTTCCATGGAGAAATGCGGTCTTTAACATCCATTTGATGCAGGCTCGTGATCGAGGCTTGCAATAAGGGCAAGGATGCCCCTAATTGCGGTGTAACGCACAATTGGTGAGTATGTTTCATCAAAGTCCTCTCCGTGAATTTGGGTATATCCTTTTCGAAATCGTTCGAGTTTTGCACCACTCAAATTTTCCATCAGTAGTGAATTATAAAATTTCACTTTCTAGTTCTGTGGTTAGCAGGTAAATCAACTAAAGACCAAAACCGAATTCGTTCTAATTTAGGCATTTTCATCCTCCATTGTTTTCCTCCATTCCAACGTTTGAGGTTCTTCCAATGCTTTCCAAACCGTCACTGGTTTGTGAACGAATGTCTCACTTGATGGGATACTTCTTAAAAGAAGTTCGTTGCCTTAGACTAAGTCTAGGCTCGATAATATCCTCTTAAGTCTGATCGTTACTCCCACTCGGAATAATGCTTCTTCTCCGAGCATTACTCCCACTGAGAACAATGGCGGTGCCAGAACATTGGTCTACAACTTTCTCAGGATGACCTCTTGGTCTCAGGATTTTTCCTCCAGGATTTATTCCTTGATCACTAGGATCTGAAATCAAGTTAGTCATTTCCTCCCACTAGGAATAATTGACAGTTGTGATGACTATTGGATTTTCATCCAATGGTTCAGCATTATGATTATCAGGTCCGACTTGATTCGCATTAACATTTAGTGATGATTATGTGAGGGGGAGTGAGCCCTTCCACTGGATTTAGTGATGATTATGTGAGGGGGAGTGAGCATCTGTTAGCATGTGGTGACGTGGCGCCATAATTGGTAGCCCGTCAATGTTAAGGAAATTACCTAAGTTAATTAGGTAATCGTCACATTAGGTTAATTGGGCCAAGACCCAATCCCTAATTGACATGGGAGGCCCAAAATTTGGCCTCCCCCTTAATTAACATGGTTCGGCCGAACCTTGTACCACATTGGTTGGAGTGGACTTTTGTCCACTCCACCAATGCTATATATAGGAGGTCTCCTAAAGGGTTTAATACATCAGTCAAATTAATAAGTCCCTCCATTGAGGAACTTGAGAGAAACCCTCTCACCCTTAGTTGAGATTTTCGGTGCACATCAGTCCGAGGTTCTGTCCCCGTTGAAGAATCGATCAGAGGATTTTCCGTGGAGCCTATACCGCGTAGGACTTCTTCTCACGAAGAACTTGTACGGGTTCCGACCGAGGATCAGAACTCCCTCCACAACGTTCTTGGGCTAGAAAGCTATTGAGGTATGTGTACATTATTCCGCTGCGTAATTAGATTACTTACTAGTACACGTTTAGCATTCCGTAGTATTACGTCCCCATAATCCAACAGTGGTATCAGAGCCAGGTTTCGATCCTGGGACCTGTGGATTATGTGAGGGGGAGTGAGTCCTCCCACTGGATTTATTATGAGGACGTTTCCATCATCATTTACCATGTCATTCACTAATGCATTCACTTATGCTATATCATTCTCCCACTCGAAGTATGTGGGACCTGAGAATCACTGTTACCCATTTTAATCCGATCAGTACTTTAGTTCGTCTCGTTCCGCAAAGCATTGGAAGTCCATCCTCAAATTTCTATAATGTGTCATGTTCGACAACGTTACCATTAATCCAAGCTAAGTTTAAACTTGTATTATTTAAGAGTAGACCGTACTCTTAATAAATACTTGTTTAATGCGCAAATTAATGCTACTTTATGATAAGGTTTCACCCGTATCATTTCTTAGCTTTTAAGGTAACGTTCCAACCGATTTTATTGGAACATAGTTTTACATTAATATGAAATCAACTTAATTTCATTCCATAGGAACAATTAATGTTGAGTTCTTACATAATGTAAATTTAAGCTGTGTTTCTTGAAGTATTTAATAATATGATTGCTTAGCCAAACTTTTCGTTAATGGCCTATAGTGGGAGTGTCATTTTACTGACTACTTCCTTTCGTTTATTGACTCATCCAGAGACTTATCCACCTCATGGACTATGCATTTGAGCTGATGCTTAATGCTATAGTTGATGTATTACTCGATCGTAGTAGCATTAAAGCATACTTCTTCTTGATTATAGTAGTCATCAATGAGTTATTTCCAAGGAGTCATAAACGAAAATTAGCATTCATACATTAAAACACTTCATTATTAAATTTGTACTTTAAAACAATGTGTCCCGTCTTTCGAGGTACACGCGCGTATGACGCATAAAACCAGTTTTATTCCGTGGCTTAAATCGTTTCATTTTCAAATTTAATTTAATAGGTTTGAACATGTTTTAATTATTAAGAAAATAATTGTTTTAAATGGAGTACTAATAAATAAGGATGAAATTAACAGTCGGTTTGCTTTTGAAATTATGAAATCGATGGATGTTTGATTAGGTGAGTGAATGTTTTATTTGATCCAACCGTTTTACTGGAGGATTTACAAATTAGTTATTTGTTTCAGATCGGTCCCGTTTAATCGGGTCGATTAATTTTGATAACTAGGCCAAATCATGAATTGAATGGTTACTACTTTATTCAATAATCCCGAATCATCATTAACTAAACATAAACATTTATTGATAATAAGAGTACTTGTATACATTGATATTGCACTGAGATACATTACAAAGCTTTTAGAGGTAAAGGAAAAGTAAAGTCGAAAAGGAAAACTCCAGCCATCTTCACCAACGTCCCTGAAAAAAATTCACAAGTGAATCATATCAGTAGACTTAGCGATATAAAACGTTTAACGGCTTTATATATGTGGCAAACGATGTGTACCTTTTACAGCACTTCATCAGCAGTATTTGTCATACTACGGATCTCGTTTAAGGACCAATTCGATCATGTTTCCTTTGCAATTTTCTTAGTCCTCTTGCGGTGGCGCACATGGGAACTTTTGAGTCTCTTTTGGTTGCTTTCCTTGAATAGGAACATGGAGTACTTAACTGAATCAATTAAGTATCCTAGTCCATCATCGTCAGCAAACCATGATATCGGATATCCTTGTGCGATATTAATTATCTTTCTCCAATTGGATCTTTCGATCCTTCGGTTACACACAGGTTTTACTCCGGTGTTGTTTGAAAGTAGGTCATCATACTCTATTATTACTTTTCTTGCTTCGGCTGCCTTTCCACTACCGAAATGAAGTTTAAGGGCAGCCCAAAGCTGAACAACAGAATAATTAAGCGTGAAGTCCTCTGCAACCTCTTTATCCAAGGATGTCAATATCACCTTGCAAGCTTTCTTATCTCCCAAGCCTATGTTCTGTATTCTGGGAACTAGGTTGTGGTCTGGCGGTACCAACATTTTCTCTCTTATAGTCATGATACAGACGTGTGTATCACATGCTATAAGACGTTCTCTTACCATCTCACTCCATGCTTCGTAGTCCATACCATCCAGATTGCATAGTTTATAAAAGCGTACCGACCCAGCCATTAGAACTATTACAATTATAATCATGCTAAGTTAAGGAGATAATAACCTTTTGATAGAATTGCAAACATCGTATTATCTATTAAGATGAAATACGACGAATAGTGATCCTTCAGCCACTAAACCAAACCGACCGCCAGTAAACCGAGGGAAGGGGGTGTTGTGAAAGAGTTCACACTATTGTCGTCTTTAATCCAATAGATACGTATTTTGAAAACGGTTATTTGTTGCAAATTATCGGAACGGGAATTTTCAAATAAGCATACCCGATCTTGGCTTTCCCATGGCCTTTTTTTTTAATTTAAAAGAATTATCTGATAATTTACGCATGCATAACACTATATCACGCCATAAATATCGAACAAACCAAACAACATGCTTACGCGTCATGCGTCTAATGTTCCTAGCATACATAATTCTACGTAAAGTAAATTATCACATGCTTTTAGTCCTGAAAATTCTAGCATACGTGTCAAAACATGCAACTTCCGCACACATCATGTATAATTGGCGACTGATATTTTCAGTTTTAAAAATGTTTTGAAAATATTAGGGGCTGACTTGCAATTCATGCTTACAATCAATCGTGCGAAATTTCTAGACATGGATTCTAGGCAATTTCAATCAGCATAGCATGTCTATCCTATTGCGTGTTGGATCACGGTTGGCACTCCGGTACGTTCTTGACGGAAGTCCGAACTCCTTCGCTCTAAGTAATCCTGCAAGAAGGGGATAGACCGGGCGTGACCCAGAATCCCTCTCCGATGCTTAAATGAGTATCTCGATGTAGGCAAGAAAGTATCAGTATGTGAATGTCAATGTATCAATCCTGAGGTAACTCCTTCCTTTATATAGGGGAGGGGTTACCCCAGTTACCTGTTGCGATAACTGCTGGGGGCAGTTAGCTCACGTTCCGTTTATCTCGGCCACTCGCCACGTTCCGCCTTTTCAGGTCACTTCCCCACTATGCTGATAGTGGGCGTGTTTCTCGGCCTCATCCTCTGGTGGCAAGTCCCGACGGATGTCGGGGACTCCAGAGTTATCTCCTTTGGTCACCGCTCGGGGCCCCTCGTCATCGGGACAGGGCCAGCATTCTCCGGGATTCAATATCGGGGCCTACTCAAAGGCATATCATCGAGGCCTACTCAAAGGCATAACATCGGGCCTACTTAAAGGCATATCATCGGGAGCGTTCAGCTCATATGTCGGGACCGACCTTGTCGGGTCCCCTCGTATTAGTCTTCTAAGCCTCTTTTGGGGCCCAGTGGGCCTACTTCGCCGTTTAGTCGTCGTTAATGGGCCTAACGGCTATATCGAAACCCATCATTTGCCCCCAAGACATGAGGGACTTACAGTTTGCGTGTCTTCCAACTCTGGACCTCCCGATATTCCGAGGATAACCACCGAATCCGAAAGGATTTCTCGATTACTCAACTATTAAATGCGATGGGTGATGAAGCGACGGCTTGGGTGCCCGTGCCTGCTTTTTCTGAAGAAGCGCTTTTTAGTTGTTTTGTCGATAGCGCCTCAACGAAGCGTTTCATCTTCAACGGTCCGGATTGCAACGTCTCTTTGGCTACTCTCTCTCCTATAAAACCCCAAATCTTGGTACTATTCAGTTCTCCTCCACCGTTTCATCCTCTTGTGATTTCAAAAGTTCAAGCTCTTCTTTCTAATTTCCGATCAGCACTCCGGCAACCAGGATCTCCGGCCATCAAGATCATCTTCTCTTCTCCGCTTCAACATGTCTGGTAAGATTTCCTCCTCCGATTCCGAAAAAACTTGTTAGCATAGTTTTTCTTTTTATCTCAATCAACTTACCCGGATTTTTCCAAGAATCAACTGTGCCTTTTCTTGCTCTGATCATTTTCCAGACGGTGAATCCAGTTCCGGGGGAGAAAGCCCTTCAAGTTTGATTATGCTTGTAATGAGATTTCAGAAACCGCCTATGATGCAGCTCTCCGGGAAGGATGTATTACTTCCACCTGGGAGCCTCGCTTCCCCTTTCCTCGTCCTCGCATCCCGGGTGACCCTGTGGTCACTCGTCCTCGGGAAGGGGAGGTATTTGTCTCCGCCGGGCAAGTATCGGCGGGGATCCGATTCCCTTTCTGCGGGGATCTGGTCGAGATGTGTGAATATTACAAAACACATCCGACTACCTTTTCCCCCCATGCCATCCGTGTGTGGATCGCCTTCCATGTCCTTTGCCTCCGCCAACAGTGGACCTATAGCCTCCGACTTTTTCGGACCTTTTATGGCATGAAGTGCAATGATGCCGGGGTCTGTGCCTTCTACCCGCGGATGCCTAAATGGAGCAAGGCGCAGCTTTCCCGATACAGCTGGAATGGCGACACCTGGAAGGTCGCCAAAGGTCGGGGGCTTATCACTGACTCGGGGCCCGACAACAGTGGCTGGAAGAAGAATTACTTCTTCATTCGGAACAGCTCCATTCCGTGGCCCCGATGGGAGGTTGGGGCAGACCCTCCTCCCGCTTTTCACACTTACTCCGAGGAGGATTTCCAGATTCTCCACTGCATCCAACTCTATCGCTGGGGGGATTCTTTCGCTCCCCTCGATGCCAACTCCATCGGGGAGCGGGATCTGGTTCTGACCGGGATCCGACTCCTTGATGTTGCCTCCGGGGGTCAACTCTTCAACGGCCCTTCCAACCTCGTTCCTTGGGTAATATTCTAATTGCACTTTCGTTTTTGTCTTTGCAGCTAAGAAGGTATCATTGCTGACCAATATCATGCTTAAGCAGGCGGAGACCGATGCTGTCCAACGCCCTGCGAGGAAGAGGAAGTCTTCAAAGAGGGCCGCCTCCTCATCGGCACCTCCAACTTCGGAGCAGATCAAGCGGGCCCGGGTGGAGAAGATGGAGAAGATCTTCAACACCTAGACTCCCGAAGAAGGTAAGCAGTTTCAGTTAGCAATTCGATTATACAGGAGGCGTATTCCCGAGGAGTTAATCCCCTCCGATAAGAGAGCCAGGATCGAAGGGATCAACCGCATCCTGCAAGGAGAAACTCCCCGCATCCTTAAAGCGGGTTACTACAATTATTACGGGAAGGACCAATATCTCTCCTGTCGCGTCATTTGGTGTAAGGATCCTGATCAACTTCCTGATTATCTTTCTGAAGCTTCTCGTCCTCCAGCTGCAGGTCAATCGGGAGCTGGAGCTTCAGCGGGGGCGCCACCCTCCGACGCCCAGGTCGGAGAGCCCCTTATTTCCCTTCCTGCCCCGAGAGGATCGGGGACTGAAGATGCCCCGACGGACGGTCAGTTCCGTCGGGTGGTTGACCTGGACGTTTCTCACTCTTCTGAGGAGGTGAGCGAGGGTCAGCCCCTGGTTCGTCGTCGGGGGGTGAGGCAGACCCCGCTGGAGCCGACACCCGAAGGGCTGCCTCCATCTTCCCCGGCACAACAGCATTCGCCGGTCTTGAGCCTGGCTCCTGAAGGGACGACGGGTTCTCACGGCGGCTCGGAGGCGCGCACCTCCGACACTCAGGTCATCCTTCCTCCTCTCCCTTTAGACGGGAGCTTCTATCAGCTTTACACCCCCGACCAGGCGGGGGCTCCCTGAACCCCGATCGAGTCATTGCAGGGGGTCCCGCTCTGTCGGGGTGATACCCCACCGGAACTGGGTCTGCACCTGCTGGCAGGTTTAGTTCCGCCATCTTTAAAGCTTCCGCTTTCCTTGGCCCGGGAAGACATCCACCAGGAAATTCGCGATATGGCCATCCGTCGCGTGGAGGTAAGGCTTCCTGTTTTTACGCTTAGTATATAAGGTAAAATATTCTCGTGTACTAACCTCTTCCTTTCTTTTTCACAGGAAATGGCGGACCAACACCGCTGTTTCGGGTTCATCCTGGCCCTAGAGGAGGCCCTGGAGCAGGAGCGAGCCAAGGCGGCCCCCGAGGTCTTGGCTAAGCTCAAGGAGGATCTGGTTGCCTCCGAATCGTCGAGGGGTAAGTTGGTTAAGGAGCAGGCCCTCCTTAACCAGAAAACTCGGGACCTCCTGAGGCAGGTCCACAACTTCGAGCGGTTTCTGAAGCAGGAGCGACAAAAGCTCAATGAAGAGCAGCAGGGGCGCGCGGAGGATCGGGACAGGCTCGTCCTGGAGAAGAGGGCCCTTGAGGACGTCCAGGCGGGACTGGAAGCTGAGAAGGTCCTTCTCACCAACCGGTCCCAACAGATGGAGCGGGAGATCGCTGAGTTCCCCGTCAAGCTGGCTGAGGCTGAGGCCAAGGGTCGGGAAGATTATCGGGGCTTCGAGGATTTCCAAGTGGACGCGGTGAAGTTCTGTACGGCAGAGGTGGAGACCACCTTGCTCAACGCTGTCGAGGAGCTCCATCTGGAGTATGGCAGTGCCATCGACTTCACCAAGTCTCAGACTCTCGCCCCCTTCGCGGAGAGGTATTTCAACCTTTCCGAGGAGAGCGACGGGGCCAACACCCCCGAGGGGACTGCGGGTGCTGAAGTCACGGTGGAGCCTCCAAGTGCAGAACTCCCGAAAACCGATACCCCGACAATCGACTCTTCACCGGCTGACCTCCAAGGGTCCGATCCTCCAGCTGCCAATCTTCCAGGATCCGATCCTCCAATCGCGGAGCCTTCTGCCACGGACCTCGTGGACTCTGCTCCCCTCGATGCTGCCAAGGATCAAGCTTAACGCTTTATCTTAGGATCCTTTGTAATTTCATTCTCTTGTTGTGAACCTGATTGCCATTTATAATATCAATCCATTTTGGTTCCGATTATCGCTGCACCACTTAAGGTGAATTAGCCACGTCACTTAAGGCGATTCGATCATACCACTTAGAGTGATTTCGACGCGTCACTTAAGACATTTTACCCGCACCACTTAAGGCGATTTAATCGCGCCACTTAAGGCAATTTATCCACGCCACCTAAGGCGAAACAACGCCACTTAAGGCGAAACCACGCCACTTAAGGCGAAACCACGCCACTTAAGGCGAAACCACGCCACTTAAGGCGAAACCACGCCACTTAAGGCGATTTAATCGTGCCACTTAAGGCAATTTATCAACGCCACTTAAGGCGAAACCACGCCACTTAAGGCGAAACCACGCCACTTAAGGCGATTTAGCTACACCACTTAAGACGATTTAGCTACACCACTTAAGGCGATTTAACTACACCACTTAAGGCGATTTAATCGGAAGCAACCTCTTTATTCATTGATGGCTCGAAACCTGTTTACATCAAATCAAAACGATAAACAAATTGCACCACTGAAGGCGACTTAATATCAAGCATGACGTTTCTTCAAGTGTTCGCCACTAAAAGAATGCTTCAACACGTTGCCATCGAGGTCTTCCAACTTATACGCGTTTCGAGCTAGCATCCCCACGACCTTATAAGGTCCTTCCCATTTTGGTGACATCTTGTTGATCCGATCCAAAAGGGTAAATTTGTTCCGACGCCAGACCAGTTCCCCGACAAAGAATTGTCGAGACTTGACTCGTCGATTATAATATCGGGCCGTTGCCAAGCGCATCCGAGCCTGGGCCTCCTCGGCACTCCGCCTCTTCTCTTCGACCAAGTTCAAGTCCAGACGCCTCATTTCATCATTCGACAGAGGTTCGTAATACCTCGTCCGATGGGATGCCACAGCTATTTCGACGGGAGCAACTGCTTTCGTGACATAAATAAGGCCAAACGGAGTCTCCCCAGTCGATCGTTTGGGTGTTGTTCTAACAGCCCAAAGCACATTTTCCAGCTCATCCAGCCATTTGCCCTTCAAGGCATGGACCCTCTTCTTCAGGCCATCCATCACGATCTTGTTGGCTGACTCCACCTATCCATTGGTTTGAGCATGATGGACAGAGGCTGTCCGATGCTCAATTTTCAGTTCCTCCAAGTACTCCTTCCACTGGGCCCCGTTAAACGGAGGGCCATTATCACTGATCAATACCTTAGGGATCCCGTATCGGGATATGATATGGGTCTGGAGGAATTTGAGGATATGATTCCCCGTTGTCTTGGTCAATGCCTTAGCTTCTATCCATTTCGAGAAATAATCAATAGCCACAACTAAATATCGGCACTGACCTTTTGCAACTGGAAGGGGTCCCACCAAATCGATTCCCCATTGCGCGAAGGGCCAAGCACTTTTGATGGACATCAGGTCGGCAGCTGGAGCCACGATATTCGGGGCATATCTCTGGCAGGCGTCACATGATCGGACTAACATCGTTGCCTCCTTGTTCATCGAGGGCCAGTAATAGCCCAGGTTCAGTACTTTCCTCACGATGGATCGGGCACCTTCATGACAAGCCAAATATCCTTTGTGCACCTCCCTAAGGATCCGATCTGTATCGGGCTCAGCCACACATTTCAGGTAAGGAGTTAAATACCCCTTTTTATACAGCTGATTGTCCACCATCAAATAATTGGGCGCGATTCGGCGTAATTTGCCAGCTGTTACTTCATCATCGGGGACTGCCCCCGTAGTTAGGTACGCGGCTATCGGGGTCATCCAAGTGGGCTCCTCCGATCCGGTCTCGATGGCACATACCTCCGATTGATCGGTGGTTGACATGATCACCTTCTCCAAGAAGTGCACCTTCCGACTTTCATCGAGGGGTGCCCCCAAGGCGAACTTGCTCAAGGCATCTGCTTCCACATTATCCTCCCTCGGGATCGCCTCAATATCGAAGCTCTTGAAACTCTCCTTCAAGGTTTGCACCTCCCGAAGGTATTTTTTCATCATCGGGCTCTTTGCTTCGTATCGCCCCTGAACTTGGTTCACAATCAGGCTAGCATCGCACTTCACCTTTAAGTGACCAACTCCCGTTCCTTTGGCAATCTTGAGGCCGGTGATGAGAGCCTCGTATTCAGCTTCATTGTTGGTGGCCCTAAACGTCAAGGCCAAGGCATATCGAAGGGGCTCGCCTCCGCCTGGCGGTATCAGTACAAACCCTGCTCCCGATCCTTCTGAATTTGAGGAGCCATTGGTATACATCTCCCAAATGTCTTTGTTATCGGGTTGTTCTGACTGTTCTGCTATCGGGACTCCCATGGTTGCCCCCTCTACAGGGCCCGCTTCTTCTAGATCGGGGCTGTAGACTCTGCTATGAAATCCGCCAACGCCTGGCCCTTAATAGCCGTTCTCGGAGCAAAATGAATGCGGAACTCACTAAGCTCGACTGCCCATTTCACTAATCTCCCCGACGCATCAGGCCGGTTCAAAAAATGTTTCAAGGGCTGATTCGTCAAAACAGTAATCTCATGCGCATGGAAGTAAGGTCTCAGCTTCCGAGCAGTAACAATCAACGCATAAAGATACTTCTCAATGGCGGGATAATTCATTTCAGACTTGGCGAGTGCCTTGCTTACATAATAGACGGGGACTTGGTTACCCTCTACAGCCAAATACAGATAGAGTGGCTCGCCTGGGATGGGCTTCGCCATCGGCGGGAGGGTGCGGAGGTGCTGCTTGAGTGCCTGGAACGCCTCTTCGCACTTGGCCGTCCACTCAAACTTCTTGTTGGCCCTCAGCACTTCAAAGAACGGCATGGATCGGTCGCTTGCCTTAGACAGGAAGCGATTCATCGCGGCCAATCGGCCATTCAGCACTTGCACCTCCCAATGGTTCGTCGGGGACTTCATCTCCTCGATTGCCTTCAGCTTCTCAGGGTTCACCTCGATTCCCCTCTGGCTCACCATGAAGCCCAGAAACTTCCCTGAGTGCACTCCGAAGGCACACTTGGTCGGGTTCAAGCAAACTTGATGAAGCCTCATCCGCTCAAACGCTGTGACCAAGTTATGAACATGATCCTCGGCCTGTCGGGACTTCACCAGCATATCGTCCACATAGGCCTCCATCATTTTTCCTAGCATGTCCCCGAACAGCTTGTTCACCATCCTCTGATAAGTTGCACCTGCATTGATCAGTCCAAAAGGCATGACATCATACTGATAGATGTCACTATCAGCATAAAAAGCGGTGTGGGGGGCATCCTCCTTGGACATCTTGATCTGATTGTAGCCGGAGTAGGCATCCATAAAACTCAGCAACTCATGTCCCGATGTGGCATCTACCAGCTGGTCGATCCTCGGGAGCGGATAGAAATCCTTCTGGCATGCTTTGTTCAGGTCGCGGAAATCAACACACATCCGCCACTTGCCATTGCTCTTCTTCACCAGGACCGGGTTTGCGACCCAGGTCTGGAATCGGAGCTCCTTAATAAATCCAGCATCGAGCAACCTGCCCACTTCTTGCTGGATAGCGATCTTCTTGTCGGCACCCATCGGGCGCCTTTTCTGTGTGACCGGCTTGATCGCGGGGTCAATCTTCAGCTCATGAGTAATCACATCGGGGCTGATTCCTGGCATGTCGCTCGGGGACCAGGCAAACAGCTCCTTGAACTCCTTCAACAGATCAATCAGTTCTCGGGCCGTCTCCTCAGTCAGAGCGGACCCGATTTTCACCTTCCTCTGAGGCCCATCGATCTCGACCTCCTTTAAATCCTCCAACGGGGCGGGACGCCCATACTCCTCTCGGGGATCAGCATCAGTCTGGAAAACACTCATAGCCTCTTGATTCCTCCTTCGAGTGGCATTGACGTAGCACTTCCTGGAGGCTATCTGATCGCCCTTGACTTCCCCGATTCCGTGGTCGATCGGAAACTTTATCTTCTGATGGACAGTTGAGGCAATTGCCCCCAGCGGGTTGATGGTGGTCCTCCCGATAATGGAATTGTAAGTCCCTGCAGACTTGACCACCACGAACTCCACGTTCCTCTTTTCCGACTTCCAACCACTTCCGAACTCGACCGGCAAGGTAATCATCCCCACCGGGTAAGAGGTAGAGCCAGAAAATCCGACCATCGGGAAGTCCGCACGCTTCAGATCCTTCTTGATTTTTCCCATGGCCTCCAGCGCATCCATGAACAAAATATCGGAGGAGCTCCCCCCATCTATCAAGATTCGCTTCATCTCGTACCCATCCACGTTCAGGGTCACGACCAAAGCATCATCGTGCGGGGTCTCCACACCAATCAGGTCCTCTGCTGAGAAGGGAATCACCATTTCTTCTTTTGGAGTCCAAGTTCGGGCCCTCTTGCCCAGCACCACAGCAATGGGAATTCGAGAAGCATAGACCTCCCGAGATGCCGTGGTATCTCCTCCCGCAGCAAGTCCCCCATGAATCACATTAATGGTCCCCCGCTTCTCCTTGCGGGCATTGGAAGACTCAGGCTTATCCTTCTTCGGGGATCGACCGCGGGATCGGGAACGGGACCGCGATCGGGACCGGGAACGGGATCGGCTCCGTCGCCCATCCACAAATTCCTTGAGCTTTCCCTTCTGGATCAGCTTCTAAATCTCCTTCTTCAACTCCCGACAATGGTTAGTGTCGTGACCGCTGGCGCGATGGAAACGAAAAAAACGATCGGTGCGAGCTCCCATGAACTCTCCATCCTTCTTCGGGGGGGTACCTGGCGATACCATGTCGGTCCATCACTGCCAACACAGCACCCATGGAACAAATGAGAGGAGTGTAACGGTCCTCCCGCTTGTTCGACTTCGAGGGACGTTTGTCTTCCCTCCGATCGAAACGGCCTCGACCCCGACTGCTCTCGGATTTATCTTTTCTTCTGCGGTTGTCCGAGGTCTTGAACGACTGCTTCCCCTTGTTCGATTTCGGAGGATCGAGCTCTCCGGCAGCTATCTTCGATTCTTGTACATCGATTTGCTGCTTCACCCTTTTCTGCAGCGCCTCCATGTTCCACACAGCCTTCTCAGCCACGCTGTGCATCAGGTCGGAACCATATGGTGCTGTCAGGTTCCGAATGAAGGTGCGGATGGTCTCTCCCTTCGACATCTCCTCATCAATCTCGGCCACGCTGGCGGTGTACCTCTGGTAATAATGCGCCAGCGATTCATCGGGCCTCTGTACCACCTCAGCCAGGGACCTCGCGCTTTTCCGGAGGCACCGACGGCCCTGGTACTGCTGGATGAAACGATCATGCATCTGGGTCAAGATAGAGATGCACCATGGAGGAAGACTGAAAAACCACGTCAGGGCCCTCTCACCAAGTGTGGATGGGAACAGAACGCACACTATATCGTCATTCGGAGCTCTGCCCATACAAGCCATAACATGCTTCTGGACATGGCGGACTGGATCTCCCTCGCCATCATACTCCTTGATCATCGGGATGCCAAGCCCTGGCGGGGCAGTGGTGTTCACCAATCGGGGAACAAAGGGATGAGTGGATCGATCCCTTAGCTCCGACATCATCTTCTTCTGGTTCCCCATACAGATGCTAACGATCTTCACCAACTGGTCGGGGGTGATGGGACCATTGAGAGGGATGGTCCTGTGCTGCACCGGTCCAGGCCCATCAATCACGAACTGATCCGGCTGAACGGGCTCCCTGCCCTTGTCCTGGTGCTCGGGTTGGGCCTCCTGTCCGTCCTGATTCTCCCTCGGCGGAGGCGGAGGCAGCTCTTCCTCCTTATTCTTGGCAGCCTCCCTTCGGTCCAGGAGAGCCTCCATAGTCTCCAGGAATATCGGCATGGCATCCATCAAGCCTTCGCCAAGTCCACCTTGGTCGGCGTATCCTGGTCCCTCCTCAGGATCTCTTCTTGTCTCTCCGACGAGTTTCGAATGGAATCCTCGCGATCTTCATGATGCCCCCCTGTTTGGGAGACAACAGGGGGAAGATCATTCCGATCAACAGTGCGCTCCGGCGGCCCTGAATTCAGAGTTCCAGCAGGATGGCGGGAACCGCCGGATTGTCCTTGTCTCTTCTTTTGCTTGCCAGCCATCGATCGGGTAGAAGCCATTTTTGCTTTTCGTTACGCTTCCCACAGACGGCGCCAATGTTGGATCACGGTTGGAACTCCGGTACGTTCTTGACGGAAGTCCGAACTCCTTCGCTCCAAGTAATCCTGCAAGAAGGGGATAGACCGGGCGGTGACCCAGAATCCCTCTCCGATGCTTAAATGAGTATCTCGATGTAGGAAAGCAAGTATCAGTATGTGAATGTCAATGTATCAATCCTGAGGTAACTCCTTCCTTTATATAGGGGAGGGGTTACCCCAGTTACCTGTTGCGATAACTGCTGGGGCAGTTAGCTCACGTTCTGTTTATCTCGGCCACTCGCCCACGTTCCGCCTTTTCAGGCCACTTCCCCACTATGTTGATTGTTGGCGTGTTTCTTGGCCTCATCCTCTGGTGGCAAGTCCCGACGGATGTCAGGGACTCCAGAGTTATCTCCTTTGGTCACCGCTCGGGGCCCCTCGTCATCGGGACAGGGCCAGCATTCTCCGGGATTCAATATCGGGGCCTACTCAAAGTCATATCATCGGGGCCTACTCAAAGGCATAACATCGGGGCCTACTTAAAGGCATATCATCGGGAGCGTTCAGCTCATATGTCGGGACCGACCTTGTCGGGTCCTCTCGTATTGGTCTTCTAAGCCTCTTTTGGGGCCCAGTGGGCCTACTTCGCCGTTTAGTCGTCGTTAATGGGCCTAACGGCTATATCGAAACCCATCATTGCGCATACCATATCTTTAAATCCCAGAGCTCAATGCTCGCAATTTATTATCCAGCTAGCTTGACTGAGTCAAGACGACAGTTCTAATATATGTTGCAGAAACTAAACAATTGCAATTCAGCCCACTAATTTAATCCAGTCCCAAAAACATGCATATCCGAGATCTGTCCTCATAATCGTAACCAGGTATTAGGGTTTTATCCGAAAACGTGTTAAAACGTAAACCTTAAGAGCACTCTTTAGGTTAACTTTAAAGTTCGAAAATATTTTGGATTTAAAATTCGACATCCTATTTTATTGAACATTTTAAAATTTGGTTCGGTCGAATTTAAAAATCCGGTTCGAGTCGGTCCGATTTAAAAATCTGGTTTGGTTCGAAACGGTTCAATAAAATAAGATTGTGGTTTGGCTCATCACACAAAACCGGTTTGGTTAGGTTCTATTTAATTGCTCCGGTTTGACCCGACCTGAAAATGTCCACTTGATTAAGAAAACCCGGATTGGTTTAACCCGTTCCGGTTTAGCAACTGGACCGGCCCATAAACCCATAGGGTTCGGCCGAAAGGCTTTCTTGTGGGCTAAGTAGTGTTTTGATGTCCACTAAAAACTTAACTTAGCCACCAAGAAACCTTAATTATATAAAATAATTTCCAATATTGCTTATATACATATATAAATTCGGCACACATATAAATATATGTAAATATTGTCAAGATTCTATCTTTAAGATGTAAATCAATCAACAATATAAATATATATATATATTCGGCCAAATCTATATATATATATATATATATATATATATATATATATATATATAAATAATTATTGTCAAATTTATCTTTAGGGATAAAATATATGTAGACAATATAGTTTCTTAATTTTTTTTATAGCAATTAAATCTATCGGTATATATTAATCCATAGGCTTTAGTTATATATATTGATAGTTAGTATATGTTTTAATATTATATTGTAAACCTATCCATATTTTCCAACTTATATAGATATATAATTACCTTTTAATAAAATTAAAATATGGTAACCTATATCCCTAACCTAGGCCGGCCGAAATTACCTTGCTTGGACTCTAAGAAATTAAAAATTTTACCTAATAATTTACTAGGGTTTTCGGCACACACCCCCTTAATTGGAAAAATTGTCAAATTTTAAGATCAAACCATAACTTGATCATGAATCCAAAAGGTGTTCTTGATAAAACTCATCGCGTTCTTGAAGATCATGAACATCAAACTCAAATTCAAACCTAAAATTCGGTTTTGATCTATAAAAAACATGTAAATTCCGAAAATTTTAAGTTTTTAAAGATCAAACACATGATTTCTTGTTTAAATTTTCGGAAATACCTTGGTGTTCATAAACATAAAAAATTCGGTTTTTCAAGGTTCAAGAACATCAGTTTATCAAAAATTTAAGAACTCCTAATCTGCCTCTGATACCACTGTTGGATTACGGGGACGTAATACTACGGAATGCTAAACGTGTACTAGTAAGTAATCTAATTACGCAGCGGAATAATGTACACATACCTCAATAGCTTTCCAGCCCAAGAACGTTGTGGAGGGAGTTCTGATCCTCCGGTCGGAACCCGTACAAGTTCTTCGTGAGAAGAAGTCCTACGCGGTATAAGCTCCACAACAAATCCTCTGATCGATTCTTTAATGGGGACAGAACCTCGGACAGATGTGGACCGAAAATCTCAACTAAGGGTGAGAGGGTTTCTCTCAAGTTCCTCAATGGAGGGACTTATTAATTTGATTGATGTGTTAAACCCCTTAGGAGACCCCCTATATATAGCATTGGTGGAGTGGACAAAAGTCCACTCCAACCAATGTGGTACATGGTCCGGCCGAACCATGCTAATTAAGGGGGAGGCCCAATTTTGGGCCTCCCATGTCAATTAGGGATTGGGTCTGGCCCAATTAACCTAATGTGACAATTACCTAATTAATTAGGTAATTTCCTTAACATTGACGGGCTACCAATTACGGCGTCGCGTCACCACATTCTAACAGGTTTTTCTCTCTAAAACTCTCTTGTGAGGGAATTTTGATTAACCCTAAAATTTCCCTAACACATCTTATTTATAGGAGGAGTAAAGTGGACAAAAGTCCACTTTACCCCACCTAAATATTTTGCCCGGCCTATGTAATTGGGGAGGCCCAATTTTGGGCCTCCCATGTCAATTGGGATTTGGGTCTAGCCCAATTACCATAATGTGACATTTACCCAAGTTCATTAGGTAAACTATACATATTATGGGCTACCAATTAGTTAATGTATTGTTGTCCAAATCCGCATCAACATTTCTCCCCTTTGATCTGCTCCATGCTTCCGAATAGTTCATACGAGGTTTGCCGTGCGACCGGCGGATACGACCGGCATCGTGCTACTCATCTGTTAGGAGTATTGTAGTGCCTGCGGAACGTTGATTCCCTTTTCTTTAATCAACCTGTTATAAATAATATTTATATATTGTACCGCGTTGTATCCTAGGTCAACTGTTAATTCTTCGTTTGCCTAGTTTCCACATAGGAACACTTCTCCAAGGCATTCGTACAAGTATTCACAACCTTCAACTAATATCCGGCAGGTGGCCACCTAGTGAATACAAGAATCGGTGAATTACAGGTGAACTTGACCATCCCCATCGCCCATACCCTTAGTCAAACCCAACTGATTTCCATGGTCGTGGTCAGTGGTCCTTTTTGTTCAGCACTACGCTCGTACGCCAGGAAGCGAGCGTTGAGCTTGACCTTAGGCATGAGTTCTGAGTCCGTGAGTACACTTCGGGTGCCTCTTCGTAAGGCTCCCGGGATCAATCACACGCTCGAGGTGAAGAAGTTTGCGCCCGCCAGAATCACGAGGATTCCTTCCTAGCACAACCGAGCTATGAACCCGTGGTCGGACGTGGCACGCGTAGTATGAAGCACGTGTTGATAGCATACCTGAACCTTTTGGGGTTGACAGGAAATGGATATGTCAATCATGCTATCACAGATTCTCATCTGGCCCAGAATATAGTTAAATGACGAAAAAAGTTCATCACAGCGATATGCTAAATGAAGATCACGTCGAGTTACTTCGAAACTAGATAATCGTCTCGCTTAATCAGGTTTATTCCATGACTCTTAGCCAGTCTTGTTTAGTGGAGGCCTCCCTCCACCACAAGACGACCGTACCTGTGTGACTAGGTAAAGCCCACATTCGACATAGTTTGGCAGAGGATTGCTTCCTCCTATGACTTAGTTTATAGACCGTAAATCTGATGTAATCAAAACATTATGACGTCGATTGATCATAAACTCGGTTGCAGTTCTTTTGCTTACAAAAAGTAACTTTCTAATATCAAAATGTTATCACAGATACATGCTATTTCTAAACCCTACGCAATCCAAGCAGTTTTACATGCTTTTCGAATATCTCCCTGCATAGTGGCTTAGTAAATGGGTCCGCAATCATATTATCAGTGGACAAGTATTCCATAGTGATTATATTGTCTTCTACCATCGATTTAGCATAAAAATATTTCACATCAATGTGTTTGGTCCATGGTACTTCAGATTCTTAACTTCCGCAATGGCTGCCTGACTATCAGAGAACACCTTCATAGGTTTACTCTCGACGTCACCATTAAGCAGCGCAGTAAGAAGCCTTTTCAGCGAAACTGCTTCTTGTGCATTCTTAGAGAGAGCTACGAATTCTGATTCCATCGTTGACAGCGCGACACAGTTTGCTTCTTGCTCGTCCATGAAATGGCGGCTTTAGCAAGGAGGAACACTCCCCCTGTGGTGGACTTACGATCATCCGGATCGCTGCCATGATCAGCGTCACTGTAACCGGTCAATTCTAACTTACCGCCCTCATAGCACAGAGCATAGTCGGCAGTACCTTTCAGATAACGAATTATTCGTTTTACATCCTTTAAATGTTGATAGCCAGGATCTGATTGGAAACGTGCTACTAGGCCCACGGCGTAACAGATATCCAGACGGGTGCATTGCATGGCATACATCGAACTACTAACCATGCTTAAATATTCTGCACCCTTCATCTGTTCGCGCTCCGCCGGATTCTTGGGGCCGTCACGTTTTGACAGTGCGCACCCAAATACAACCAGCGTATCCACGGGTTAGGCATCCTGTAATTTGAACCTTTTCAACAGCTTGTTGATATAGGCTTCTTAAGACAGACACAATTTCCGGGTAGCCCAATCTCTAGAAATTTACATGCCTAAGATATACGTGGCATCTCCCATGTCTTTCATCTCAAATACATATGCTAACCAGGACTTTGACTTGCTCATGAAACTCATGTCGTTTGCAGCAATGAGTATGTCGTCCACATATAAGGTTAAGATGACATATTTGGACCCGGAGGTCTTATAATACACGCACGGATCCTTGTGAAGATTCACGAATCCGTTCCCTACGATTTCCTCGTGGAATCTGCGGTACCATTGCTGAGACGACTGTTTAAGACTGTAGATAGACCTTTGGAGTTTACAACTTTACGTTCGTTACCAGGAGTAATGAAACCCTCTGGTTGCTCCATGTAGATCTCTTCCTCTAGGTTTCCGTGGAGGAATGCGGTCTTAACATCCATTTGGTGCAGCTCGGGATCGAGACTTGCAAACAGGACCATTAATGGCCCTAACCGTGGTTTTACGCACAGTCAGAGAGTTTCTCTTATCAAAGTCCATTCCATGAATTGGGTAAGTCCTTTCGCAATAAGTCGAGTTGTTCGACCTTTTTCTATCAGTGGTGAGCCTTACTTCAGGGCTCACCTCATCTTTGCTCTTCTGTGGTTGACAAATAAATCAAATATAGACTAAAATGGCTTTCAGTTAGGCGATCTCTCTCATTTATTATTTATTTCCTTTTCTTCACTTGAGGTCTTTCCAATGCTTACCAACAATTCGAGCGGGGTTTTCACCTTGCTCAATGGGATACTTGCCTTTGACTCTCGTCTAGGCATTGTGAGTCCCCCTATTAGTCTGATCTTTTCTCCCACTCGGAATAACGCTTCTTATCGTAACATCATTTCTATTGGGAATAATCCTCCCACTCGGAACAATGATTCTTATCGGAGCATCGTCTCTGTTGGGAACAACAGCAGAGCTAGAACTTTGACCTATAACTTTCCTATTACAACCTCTTGGTCTCGGGGTACTACTTCCGAGATGCATCCCTTGATCACTAGGATCTGGAACCAAGTATGGTTGGATCACTCCCACTGGAAACAATGGGTAATATAGGTAGTTGCGTCATTCCTGGTTTAACAAAGGTGACCATCAGGTTCGACTTGATTCGTCCTAACAGCAACAGTGATTACGTGTGGTAGGGTTTATTCCTCCCACTGGATTTATTATGAAAATGTTCCCATTCTCATTTACCATGTCATTCACTTGAGTTGCTGGTTCAAATCTCTCCCACTCGAATTAAGTGGTACCTGATTGTCATTGCTTTTCTGCTCCGTTTTGATCATGACTACGTCGATTGAAACTGATCATGCATTTGGAAAATTCGTTCTCTTAGTGATGTAATGTCTCACGTTCGATCACGACACCATTTTACAATCCAAGCTGTAAACAAGTATTTTCTAAGAGTAATTGACGTACTCTTGTCCTAAATACGTGTTTTATGCGCAAATTAATGTCATATTGTGATATGATTTAACTCATTATCACCTTTCAGCTTTAATGGCGACGTACCTTACCGATATTAATGGAACACAGTTTTACGTTTATGTGTATCATCTTCATCATCCCATAGGGAGCCTTTGATAGGATGACTTCAACATTATACAAACCGTGCTTCTTGAAGTGCGTCTTTTAACTTGAATGCCTAGCCTGAATTTTCGTTCAAGGCTTATTGAAGGAAAATCGTTTAACCGACTTCATCCTTCTTCGTTTGCTAACTTATCTCAGAGATTTTTTCCGATCTCTGAACTGAGCGTTTTAGGTTTTCACCTCGTGTGTCAGCTGATACTTTTACAATGTCATGGTAGCTTATGAATGCTACTTCTTACCGATGTAAATGTTATCAATAAGTTGTTCCGAAGGAATGCAAACAAAAATTCAGCACATCATTATTCAAACACTTCATTGTTAAATTCATTTTATGAAAACGATGTGTTCCTTCTATCGAGGTCCACTTGCGCAAGGCGCAATTTACTCTGGGGTTAAACCCTTGATAAATCGTTTCATTTCTGAATTTAATTCAATTTAATCCAATCGGTTTCAAACATGATCATCATTACAGTTTATTTCATTAAATGGAGCAATAATAAATAAGATTTATGACCGGTTCGTTCTTGGAACTACGCAATCAATGGATTTGAAAGGCGCTTTGATTTAACTCAAATAATTAGATGTATGGAGTTGTTTGATTAGGCTATATTCAATGGTTTTATTGTTTTGGTTCTATCACTCTTTCAGATCGATCTCGTTTCTAGCCGATTCGATTAATTTTGATGAGCAGAACACATTCCGAATTGAATGGTAACTACTTTATTCAAAAATTCGGAAACAATATAATTACCAAAATTCAAACAAAATACCGAATTAGCAAGAGAAGTAATCACAATGGCAAATATTCCAGATCATCCACGAAGCTTTAAGAGACAAAGGCAGAGCATTAAGAGGAGATAAACGAGACATATATTGTACTTTATCACTGGCGTTCATCACACTGGATTATCGTTTAAGGACCAAAATGATGATCCCGTTTCCTCTGCATCTTCCCTTGCTCTCTTTTGGTGAAGCGCAGAAGGACCCTTTGGTTGTTTTCTTTCAACAAACAGGGTCGTGATAAACTTAATTGCTATAATTAAGTAATCAAGCCCGTCGTCGTCGGCCAACCATGATAGAGGGTACTTCTGCGTAATACTAAGTATCTTTCTCCAATTTGATCTCTCGTTCGTAAGATCTGATGTGGGTTTTATACCTGCATCTTGGGAAATAAGGGCGACATACTCGAATAGCACTTTCCTTGCTTCGACTGCCTTTTCCCCACCGAAGCGAAGTTATATGGCACACCAAAGTTGAAGAGCACTAAGGTTGAGTTTGAAGTCCTCTGCAACCTCTCTTTCCAGGGTTGCTAGTATCACCTTGCAAGCTCTCTGATCCTTAAAGCTCCTTAACTTATTCGGGTAAGCAAGGACACCTTGTTCATTCACCAATGTTCTCCCCTTATTCACATCAATACACTTATGTATATCTTCAGCGAAATAGAGTTTTCTCACATATCCACTTCATGCATCATAATCCTGTGTTAGCCTCAACATTGGCCCTTCTCGCCATCCAGATTGCAAGGCTCGTAGAAGCGAACCGATCCAGCCATGAAAACTAACACTTTGATGATCAAGCCAAATTAGGGAAACAATAACATTTTGAGAAAGAATTGCATACATCCGATATCTATTAAGATGGAATCCGATAGATAATGGTTCATTAGTCATCTAAACCAACCAACCACCAGTAAACCAATGGAAGATGGCTGTGAAAGAGTTCACTCTATCTCCATTTTCTATCTAATAGATCAGTCTCTTAAAACTGTTTTAATCGCAAATTACTGAAACAGGAATTTTAAAATAAGCATACCCGATCTAGGCTTTCCCAAGGCCCTTTTTTTTGTTTTGGAAAAACATTCCAATGAATTCACTCATGCATACATAATTCTACTACCATTGTAAATTATCATATGCCAGTAACATTCATCATACAACACACACATGCTTACGCGTCATGCGTCTAATATTCCGAGGAACTCATGCTTGCATTCATAATTCTACTTACAAGTAAATTATCAAATGTAACTTCATCCTCAACATTCTAGCATACGTGTCAAACATGTAACATTATATCAATCATACATATTTGGCGACTAGTTTTCGGTTTTGAAATGATTTTAAACATTAGGGGCTGATTTGCAATTCATGCTTATATTCAATTACGCAAACTTCTAGACATGAATCCTAGGCATTTCTAATCATCATAGCATGTCTATCCTAGTGCGCATTCCATATATTTAACCAGGGCTCCGCCCACAACATGCAATATCCAGCTAGCTTGACTTAGCCAAGACAACAATTCTAATCATGCATAAATATATATTGAATAATAAACAATTGCAATTCAGCCCACTAATTAATCCAGTCCAAAAAACATGTATCTCCGAGATCCATCCACATAATCGAAACAAGGCATAAAGGTTAGTAACCCTATGAGCACTGTGTAGTCCATTTCAAGGTTCAAAAAACATTTGGATAACGTGACCTCCCTATTTTAGTTGAATTGAATTAGGTTAGAAAACATTGTCCAGTTCAGTCAATTTCAGTCCATTTTGGTCCGGTTCGGTTCAGAAAATCCGGTTCGGTCCGTTTTGGTCCGGAATTAATTTTAAAATCTGGTTTGGTCCGAACCGGTCCAATAAAATAGGGTTCGGTTCGGTTCAAC
This sequence comes from Clarkia xantiana subsp. parviflora, assembly GCA_036873135.1. Taxonomy (NCBI): domain Eukaryota; kingdom Viridiplantae; phylum Streptophyta; class Magnoliopsida; order Myrtales; family Onagraceae; genus Clarkia; species Clarkia xantiana. The sequence continues at coordinate 6,242,705 of JAPTYO010000012.1, read as the reverse complement.
ACTCAAAACCGGTTAGGTTAGATCCACTTAATAACCCCGGTCCGACCCGACTCGAATAGGTCGAACCGATTGAGAAAATCCGGTTCGGTTTTATTTCGTCCCAGTTTAATATATTGGACCGGCTCAATAATAAAAATTAAAAGGTTGGGCCGAAATGTTTACTTGTGGCCCAAGTAAGGTTTTAAAGTCCAAAAATATTTAACTTAGCCACCAAGTAACATTAATTATATAAAATAATTTCCAATATTAAAAAAAAATATATATATATATATATATATATGTAAAAATCGGCACAATATATATTATATATATTTTATTTATTGTCAATATCTTTAATAGGGAAACAAATAACTGACAATATATTTTCTCAATCTTTTAGGTAACTAAATCTATCAATAATATCTTTAACCCTATTTAAATATTTAGATATATTGATAGTGATATATATTTCTATATATTATTGTGAATATATCCTAGTGTTCCTAATTATAGATATATTGTTATCTTAATTAAAAATTAAAATATGATAAACAATATGTGTGTGCCGAAATTTACCCCTTTTGTTCAAGAAAATTAAAAAAATTTACCTTGTAATTTTACTCAAAAATTCGGCACAAACACAAATTAGGAACAAGTGGTCAAATTTTAAAATCAAATTTTAATAGGATCTACAATCCAAAGTTTGATTTTGATAAATATCACCCTTTTCTTGAAGATCATGAACATCAATTTAACCAAGAACATGAAAAATCACCCCTGAAGTTAAAAATTCGCAATTTTAAATTCCCTTTTAAAAATTCAATCCGAAAATTTTAAAAATCCAAGAACACTAATTTATCAAAATCATGAACTCCTAACACAGGCTCTGATACCACTGTTAGATTACGGGGAGTAATCACTACGGAAACATAAACATGGTATGTGCTAGTAATATCAATTACGCAGCGGAAAGTTTACACATACCTCAAAAGTAATCGTAGACCAAGATCCTTGCTCGAGGGAGTTCGCGATCCTCCGAACGGGACTCGTAGAGATTCTTTGTTAGAGAAGCCCTACGTGGTGCAGCTCCACAGCAAAGCCTCTAATCGATTCTTGGCACGGGGACAGATCTCTGGAGAGTTTGCTCGAAGGTAATTTGGCACACCCTTGGTGACTTGTATGGTTCGGCCGAACCCTAGGTGTGAGAGGAGGATTTTTCTCTCTAAAACTCTCTTGTGAGGGAATTATGATTAACCCTAAAATTTCTCTAACACCTCTTATTTATAGGAGGAGTACAGTGGACAAAAGTCCACTTTACCCCACCTAAATATTTCGGCCGGCCTATGTAATTGGGGAGGCCCAATTTTGGGCCTCCCATATCAATTGGGATTTGGTTCTAGCCCAATTACCCTAATGTGACATTTACCCAAGTTCATTAGGTAAACTATACATATTATGGGCTACCAATTACGGCGCCCATCACCATATGCTTATACATCCCCCATGCCCAGCTATTGATGATACTAGGGAAGAGTCCGACATACCTAATACCAAGGGAACCCCTACTAGTAAGGGTGGTCAGAACATCAACATACCTATTAGGGACACAACACTGCAAATGAGAGCGGAACAAAGATGGAAGACGTATCCTTATAAGTATCCTTACAGTTATCTTCGCAAAAACAAACTCCCTAGATGGAGAGGTTATCTAATAGATGACCGTGTTTATGTTCTCAAAATATGATCCTAAGCCGGAGATCCTTGGACTCCGTATTATATATGCAACTAATGATATGTTTATCAAAGATAGGTACGTGAAGATTCTAGATATCGCCCTCAAGATTAGGCGCATACCTCTACCAAGTGCGACACATTTGGGCGGTCATGGACACTCATTCGCCATCTCATAAGAAAGAAAGGCAACCAAGAATACAAGTCCTAACAGAACAGGCACCAGTAGAAAATCCTGTCATAGACGTCATGCACCAAGCAAGAAACTCTAAAGATACAAGATTAGCAAAAGAGATAGTGCAACAAACAGAATATGAAAAATGAGATCCACCTCCCATCAAGGGTCTTAGGGCATGATAATAGTTCTACAAGATCAACCAAGAAAGAGCTCAAAAGCTTGGGAAGTAAGGTCTCGAGATCGACCCTTCATTAGACAGACGCACATACTAATCAAGCACCTTGTATGTGAATGATAAGACATTTGCCTCTGACATTCCATCAAGGGAAAAACCCCATTAAAGGGGGCACTAGGGGAAGGTCCCGCCTTTAAGGTTATAAGGCAAACACTAGTGACTGAAGGTTACAACAAAGGAAAAGAGAAGGAACTTGTCAGCTCAACACCCCCAAACAAGTATACGTACGCAATTAAAATGCAACTTCTAATGAAGTTATCCTACAAGGCATAGCCAATACGGGGGCAAACCCAAGGAAAAGCACGAGACATCACCTGCAAATATAAAGGAAAATATCCTTTTTAAGTTCAAGTCCTAATTCAAGGGGAGCCTATAATCAAGATTGGAGGTGGGAGGGACATGACCAATGTGACACTCCCTAAAACCATTGAAAAATATTCCAATGTAAAGGCAAAGGTGAAGCACACTAAGTACCACAACACTTCAAGAAGTTTTATTACAGCTTGATCGGACCCCCCATGCCCGAGCAAGGGGCGTGGATCAGACTCACTAGTCTGAAACACAGCTTCAAGTTAAACAACTCGAGATACCATGCTATGAGAAAGTTCTTCAACCCAAATGCAACCCCTTCCAAGATACGTTATTCATACTCGATAATCACCGCAAAAGCGTTTTTCTCAAAACACAAGGAAGAAGGGGCAACAATTTACAAGCCTTCTATGGATATGAACATTACCACAACCAATTACCAAGAGAATGGAAATCACCCATCGCACCCAAGCAACCAGACATATTGGATACTGTTAAGTTATGAGATCTAGGTCAACGGGTTGCTGGCTTTGATCTCACTCCTTACGGGGGATGTGTGTGATCCGGTCTTCTGGAATCGCTTTGTCTTTGCCTATGTCCTTCTTCCTTTGGTTCCTTCTCTTCTTCTCTCCCTTTGCCCTGCAAAAGGGGCAGTACCAGACACGGAGGGGGGGGGGGGTGGTGCCTGGTGAACCCTCTCCGATGCCTAAGTCAGAACTATATTTCTAGAGAGATAAAGCTAGAGAGATGTCAGAGCTAAATTGTCCAAATAGCCAAGATGATCAAATGAGTTGTGAAGGTGGGGTATTTATAGGCAACGGTGTCATTAAGGTGACTTAATGACATCGTTAGCCTTTAAACACAATTAATTAACCTTTAAGCATATAATTAAGACCTTAGGATTCGGAGGAGGTAGGCGGAGTGGACCGAGCATGGGTGTCCGGAGGTGGTGTCGGGGCCCTTGGGGGGGGAGGAATCTGACCCCCAAGGGTAGGGGTTGGGTGAGGGCACCCAACCCCTCCTAGGGAGGGTGGGGTTGGCCAACCCCATCCCTCCTAGGAGGGATCGGGTTGGCCGACCCGATCTCTCCTAGGAGAGATCGGGTTGGCCAACCCGATCTCTCCTAGGAGAGATCGGGTTGGCCGACCCGATCTCTCCTAGGAGAGATCGGGTTGGTCCACCCGATCTCCCCTAGGGGAGGTCGGGTGTGGCCACCCAACCTCACCTAGGTGAGTCCTTCACTGTCGGACGGGCGCTTCGGCCCCGTCCGAGCCGTCGATGTTCTCGCGAAGTGTCCGGGTTGAAGTTTCGATTTGCAATCATAAATGGGACGATAAAAATACAACGGTTCGGAAGTCAACGGGTTCAAATTGGGCGTATATCCATCACATGCCCCCGAGTCAACCAATGGCCTAACCCTTGATTGACTCTATTTCAGGATGGTATGATACGCGCAATTTGAAACCGGGGTTTTACCTTCTTTGTCTGAATGCTTGCTTACCCTTAGATGCGTGCCTCTGACCCTGCCCCCTGTCTAATGAGATAGAGGAATTGTAAACGTCAGAGTAGCACGGACGTGTGCCTGGACACGCGTCCGTCTGAGGTGGGAGTAATAAACTTGTCTCTACCATGGGTGTATACTCAAAAAACACACATTTGCACCGGGGTGTGATACGAATGCAACTAAGTAACTTACACTTCCAATTCATGTCGGGATTTCATCTAAGTGAGGAAAAATTAATTTTGGCCAAAATTTTTCCTAAGTATGGAAAACTCCCAAAAATAAAACTAACCTGATAATTCCTCTAAGTATGGGAATATACTTAGCTATAGGTGAAAGGGATAAAAAAGATGATCTTTCCTTGGCCCTTAGATTTTACTTAAAGCTAGATGGATGGTGGTGATTAAAACCCCCTAAAAACCCTATCACCCTTTTAACATAAAAGAGGAGAGTTAGAGAAATACCTCCAAGAGTCACCATAGCCACCATCTTTCTTTTTTCACTCACCCTTGGAGAGCAAGGCAAGTTTGAGAGCACCCCCAAGGTAAGGGCCGGCCAAAATTCCGGTGAGCACCTGAAATTCCGGCCAGCATTTTGATCGGGACGGCGACGAGGAGACAGCCCGGCCGGAGACGAGGGCTCGATTCCAGGCGGGCAGCGGCTGCTGGCGGCGCCGGGCACGGCGGAGGCGATTGGCGGAACAACGGCGTCGGGAGGCTTCGACGGTGAGTTTTCTTCCGGCGACGGCATTGGACGGACGACGACGGTGATCGACGACGGGCTTATCTCCGGCGACGACGGCACCAGGTCCAACGGAGGTTGTCGACGGCGATAGGAAGCGATTCCGGCGAGACCCACGGCGGCTTCCGACGACGGTGGGGCGATCGAAACCAGCTCCGGCGACGACGGGGTCCGATTTCCGGCAAGGACCTGATTCCCGGCAACATTCAAATTCGAATTCCGGACCCGTCTATCACATCGGGTCGGGTTTTCCGAAGGTTTGTTCTTTTCCTTTCCGTTACTATACGAAATGCCGGTCTTTGAATCGTTGATATTTGATTGCCGATGCTTGATTGCCGATGTTTGATTGCCGAAATTTGATTAAATGTGGGATTGCCGTAGATAGCCGTTGGTAGTTGTGGATTTTGGGGGAAAATATTTGCCGGTCGTCCGGATATGGTTTCTTGTCCGATTGGGTTATCCCGGTCTTGAATTTGATGTCGTGCCGCCGTTGGTGTATTAATCCTTGTTGGAGGGTATAATGGTAATTTTTTCCAAAACCCGACCTTAGGCTTGGATAAAATTATTTGACTTGGTCGTTGTAGTGTTCTTGACTCGTGCTGACTATCTTTGCTGGGTGTCTTTGGATCTTTGATTGTTGTCGTTGGTCGGGTGTCGGAGTATTTCCGGTTCTTCGGAAATTTTTCTTATCTTGATACTTGTCGTGTCGTGGTAGGTACTATACTCCTGGTGGTGTCCACGTACGCAGACTCTTCAGAGACGCCGTATTCTCCGAAGGATGAGTGAGTTCCTCTTTCTCTTTCTTTTCGGTCGCGTTACTTCCTTTTCTATTGCTAGCTTAGTACCGTGGCCTTCATTAGGGTGTTAGTCGAAATTTGATTTGTGCTTTGGGGTTTCCTGCTACCTTTGCCTTAGGTCTTGCTATCCTGTCAGAGAACCTTCTCACTAGGGCCGATTACAACGAACATGTCACTCTAGGAAATATCTGTCCCCTAGATGAGCCTCTGTATCCTTTTCTCCCCTCCTTGGGGAACACTCGAGCGACGGTGACGGAGCCTCCCATAGGGACGGTCGCCGTATACCCTTCTCAGATCCGATTCGGGCTGAGACTGCCTTACTGTGACGAGCTTATAGAGTTGAGCAGGTTTTTCAGGATTTCTCCTGTGAACTTTGCCCCCAGTGCCCTCCGTGTCTGGGTGGGCTTCCGGGTATTGTGCCATTGGTACTCCTGGAAGTACTCTCTCGTTCTATTCCGATGCTTCTATCGGTTCCAGTACCGGACGAGGGTGGGGTTTGCGAGTTTCGTAACTCGCCATCCGACCTTCAAAGATCCCTGATTCTCTGATTTCGGGTTGAGTGGGATCGAGTGGGATACCTCCCTCCGTTTCGTGACCCAGAGTGACAATTCGGCCAGTCACTGGGCTAAACACTACTTCTTCATTACGGACCGATATGTCACTTGGTCGGTCTTGAATGAAGATCGGTCCGATGGTTGGCCTGCTTTTGGAGAGTTCTCTTCGGATGACTTGAAGACTATGAAGATTATTCACGAGAGCAACAGGACCCGGTCTTACTGTCCCGTGTCCTTAGTGACTGAGACGGATCTTTACGAGGCCGGGATCAGTCTGACTCCTGACTCCGGGGGTTCGGTATGTCACTTGGACTTTTCATCTTTATTTACCTTCTGCTCTTTCTTTGTAGGTTGGTTTCATGGAAAAACCTATAACGTGCAGGGAGCCCCTGTTGATCTGAGCAAGAGGAAGGCTCCTTCCAGTTCTGCTTTGAAGAAATCCCCCCTGCCTGGGAAGAAGGCTGGAGCCTCTGGTATGCTTTCTCTCATTTGCTTCTTTATGGTATAACCTATGTCTTCCTTATCTTGTTTTTCTTACCTTGCTAGGGCGCTCCCCCTTGGTGACTGAGAGGGTCGTCTCCGTTGGCAGAGATTCTGGACCCTCCAAGTCCAAACCGCGGAGGTCTGATTCTGAGGCCGGGGCCTCGGCTGCTAAGAGAAAGAAGGCTGTAGCTCCTGCTTCACCTACTGCTTGTCCTCCGACCCTATCTCGTGATAAGGAGATGGTGGTCGAAGAGGTGCCTTCCCTGGCTGACAAAGGGAAGCGACCTGCTGGTGGTGGTTCCCCTGCCCCCCAGCCGAGGGCACGGTCCTCAGGTATGATCTTTACCTTACTGCTGATCCTTCTATGTTTATATTATCCTTTGACTTGTTTTGCTTGTGTAGGTGGGCCTCCGACTTTAAGTCGGAAGGATTTCGCACGGCTCACTGATGAAGATGTTATTGGGTCTGAGTGGACTCCCTTCGCTGGTCTGAAGGAGTTCCACCTCGATAGCACCTCCTCTTTGCGGACTCCTGAGGTTGGCGTCCGCGTACTCCGTGGCGCCGTCCCCCCTGGCGATCGTGTTGCTTCGCCCAAGTCTCCCGGGGAGACTCGGCGCTTTGTTCAGGGGGTACTCTCTCGTTATGCACCTGTGAGTTGTTCCTTGCTTTCCTTTCATTACTTTCATAATGGCTATCTTTCGGTTATTCACCCTTTGTTTGTATTGTTAGGGTATATCTGACATGGTTAACATGTCCTCGCTCGTGCTCGAGTTATCTGACGAGAGGAAGACCCTTGAGGACAGCCAGGTCTCTCTCAAGGCGGAGGTCGCTACTGCTGCCGAGAAGGCGCGTATATCTGATTTGAGGTTGCAGGAGCTCCAGAGCCAGGTGTCCTTGCTTGAAGCCACTGTGGGCAGTTTGCGTCGGGAAGCTGAGGTTGCCGCGTCGCTCCACTCTGAGGAGCTGCAGAAGTTGGAGACTAAGTGTCGGGCGGAGGAGAGGGCTATCGCGGTATCTGAGTACAAGGCCTCCTCTGCCTTCACCGCTGATTATAGCACGCGTCTCACCCAGGAGATGAACCAGTTCGGCGAGTATCTGGTTGATCACATTTACCGGATTGATCCTCAGTTCCCGTTTGGTGACCTTGGTGACTTTGGGCCATATGCCACTGGCTACGTGACTGTTCTGATGGGTCAGGCTGCTGTCGCAGACGAGGCTGCCCCAGCCCAGGTGGATGCTACACCTGTCGAGATTGGTACCTCAGACTCCTCTTCCTCATCTATTTCCGCTGGAGGTTCAGCTTCAGGGGGTGAGGGTGACTCCCCTGAAGGTTCTGACTGATGTGTTTATCTCATGATATCCTTGTATATATAACTGCACTCCTTCTCCCCTTCTATGGGTTGAGTGTCTTTTGAGATTGTGATGGTGTTTGTTGTTACTTTTCTTTGCCGCATTGTGTTGTTGACTACGTGGTTCATTTGCCTTTATATTAGTGCTTCTCATGCTTTTGTATATATCTCTTCTCATGATGCTTCCCTATGCCTTGTGTATGGCTCTTTGGGTATGGACCCTTCCCTTGATATATTTCCTTTACTTATCCTTCTTTCGTGGTTTCCTTCATGTCATACCTGTCACTTCATAAAGAAAAAACATTACTTGTTCTTCACATTACTTTACTTAGAAATTTCTTTCTCATGGTATCCTTCTAAGCATGGTATCCTTCTAAGCATGATATGATGATCTCTTCTGATACCCCTTACACGGTATACGTTGTACTGTTAGACCAAAGATACGCTCTTGGTGGGCGTCGAAATCTGTTCACGAGACAGGCTCTCGGACGGCACAGGTTAGTCCACCGATACCTTCTTGACGGGTGTCAAACTGTTCACGAGACAGGCTCTCGGACGGCACTTAACGTTTCACAGGATAGGCTCCCGGAGGGCACAGGTTAGTCCACCGATACCTTTTTGACGGGTGTTAAACTGTTCACGAGACAGGCTCTCGGACGGCACTTAACGTTTCACAGGATAGGCTCCCGGAGGGCTCAGGTTAGACCAAAGATACGCTCCTGGTGGGCGTCGAACTGGTAGTTTGAAATCTACCTCAAGATACGCTCTTGGGGGCGTCGAACTGGTAGTGTTTTTTCTACCTCAAGATACGCTCTTGGGGGCGTCGAATCTGGTAGGTTGCAAATCTACCTCAAGATACGCTCCTGGGGGCGTCGAATTCGTAGTTTTTGGAAACCACTCTCAAGATACGCTCTTGGTGCGTCGAAGTCGTAGTGTAATAACTACTCTCAAGATACGCTCTTGGGGGCGTCGAAGGTTGTAGTATGAACACTACTCTCAAGATACGCTCTTGGGGGCGTCGAAATTCGTAGTTTTTGGAAACCACTCTCAAGATACGCTCTTGGTGCGTCGAAGGTCGTAGTATAATAACTACTCTCAAGATACGCTCTTGGGGGCGTCGAAGGTCGTAGTATGAACACTACTCTCAAGATACGCTCTTGGGGGCGTCGAATGTCGTAGTACGAAGACTACTCTCAAGATACGCTCTTGGGGGCGTCGAAGGTTGTTGACTTGAAGTCATATCTGTGTAAGGATAACTTGGTGATTGTAACATCATATTCACTGGTAAATACTTTTGAATAACTACTACTCTCTTAGGAGCATTCATGTTTTTGTACACTCGGGATGCCTTGGTGCACCAAGACATCCTTTGTAGGAAATCAAAGATAGTTGTAGAGTTGGAGTAACTTCGTGAGTTCTCCTTCTCAAGAGTTGTTTTTTGAAAAGCTTGTAAAGCTAAAACATGCAAAATGCTAGATATGAAACTAAGGATATGGGGTGGTCACTGTGTCTGTTGCCACGTACTCTTTGAAGCTTCCATTGTAGATCATTTCTTCCACTTCCACCTTCAACACCATGCAGTTGTTGGTTCGATGCCCCCAGGTCCCATGGTACTCACACCAACCCTGTGCATCCTTACCAAGGAAGGCCTTGCCTTCCTCCCTGCATGCTGGCAGCTCTTGCTTGAGGCGCTTGTGGAAGATTTCTTCTATGCTGAGTGTGAGGGGTGTGAATGTGAAATTGACACCTCCTCCCAATGTGTCTGCTTCTCTTCCTTTCTCTGGAACTTCATCCAACTGTTCCACTTCTTGTTCAAATGCCCTATCCAGCCTTGTCTTGAGCTCTCTCATTGTGCTCGTCATAACCATCTCATAGAGCCCTCCATAGGCCTCAAATGAGCTTGGATGCATGTTTCTGATGAATGCTCTGACTGCTTCTCCCCTTGTGATGCCCATGTTGGCACCATAATCAAAGAATCTCTGGAAATAACTTGATATAGACTCCTGCGGCATTTGCTTAATATCATCTATGTAGCGAAAGCCCCTTAGGATGGAGTCCCTTGTTCTGTTCCCTATTGTGGTGTCTGGCTGCCAAGGTATGGATGTCACCTTCACAGCCTTGCTCCTGTGTCTCCTTGTAGGCACTGTTTGAAAAAACTGCCTGCTCAGACGGAGTGTCACTCCACTCCTCCTCCTTCCTTGCCTTTGTCTCCCTCCCCTCTTTCTTCTTTCCTGGTTGGCTCCTGCCATGACCATAGCCACTGTATCTGTCCTGTGTGATCCATGTCTCATTGAATTGACATAGCATTGTCTTGCAGTGCGTTGATCTCCCAGGACCTCTCCAACTCCGTTCTCCGTGATGTACTTCAGCTTTTGGTGAACAGTGGATGGCACTATTTCATATGGATTTATGGTTGTCCTTCCTAGGATCCCATTGTAGGCTCCCAGGCTTTCAACCACCAAGAAATTGACATTTACCTTCAGCTGGGTCCATCCTTGGCCCATGGTCACTGGCAATGTTATCATCCCCAGGGGGTAACTTGTTGCCCCTGAGAAGCCAACTAGAGGGAAGTTGACCGGATTGATGTCTGCTTTGGTTTTCCCTATCTCTTCCAACACTCTCAGGCTTAGGAGGTCAGCTGAGCTGCCCCCATCCACCAAAATTCTCTTTACATCAAAATTATCAATATCTAAAGTAATAACTAGAGCATCGTCGTGTGGAAAGACGATGTGGCTTTTGTCCTTCTCCGAGAACTCTATCTTCACTTCTTCTCCTTCTCTTGGTCTTTTTCTCCACCTTGGCACTGAGCTTAGCTTGGATGCATAGACCTCTCTTGCATTAGCAGATGGGCCACCCGATGCTACTCCTCCATGTATCATATTGATGACTCCTCTTTTGTTGGGTGGAGGGTTATATTCTACCTTTTCCTTGCCCTTGTCCTTCTGTGGTGGCCCCAACTGCATACTATTGCCCCCATGGTCTACGAACTGCTTCAATTCTCCCCTCTGGACGATGTTGTTTATGCTTAGCTTTAAGCTAAAGCATTCATTTGTGTCGTGACCATAAGCCTCGTGGTTGTCACACCATCTATCCTTGTGATTGCCTACCATTGGGGCTCTCCACCTTGCAGGGGGTGACCATAGCTTTTGGTTCCGCATCTCTCTAAGTACGGTGGCTGGAGTGGCGTTCAGTGGGATGAACTTAATGACATTGATTTCTCTAGCCTTTAAGGGTTCACCCATTTGGTTTCTTTGCTGTGGCGGACGCCACTCTTGTTGTCTTGCATGCTGCGGCGGACGCCACTCTTGTTGCCTTGCTTGTTGCGGTGCCTGGGGTGGCTTTCCTTTGTTTGGCCTTTGAGTATCCTCCTTGGCTGCTTGAATTTTGGCCTTCTTGCTTGCCCTGTGCCTCTCAAGGTCAATATGCGTTTTAACTCTCCCTGCAAGCTCCTCCAAGGTGCTTGCTGGCTTTTTGGCCATCTTTTCAGCCAATGTTGACCCAAAGCGACCTAAGTTTCTGATAAAGGCTCGGATTATCTCCCCTTCAGTGATGTTTCCCTGGATATCTGCAATATTCTGGTTGAACCTGGTATAGTAGCTGGCCAGGGATTCATCGTATTCTTGTTTCACGTCATCAATGGAGCCTGTTCCCTTGAGGAGTTTCCTCTCCCCTAGGTATCTCTGCAGAAACTTAGCTTTTAGCTGCTCCCATGAGTGGATGCTCTCAGAGGGCAGGCTGAAGAACCAATGTGAGGCCACTCCTGTTAGGGTGTTCGGAAACAAGAGTGCCTTGTATCTGTCATCAGTTGTCCTCCCAAATAAGGAGGCCTCATGCTGCTGGATATGTTCTAGGGGGTCTCCCTTCCCATTGTACTTTGCAATTTGCACTGTGTGCAGGGAGTCTGGCACCCTATTCATCTCCAGTTCCCTTGTGAAAGGGTGGTTCGTCTTGTCACTTAGACAATGCAAGCTGGGTTTCTTTGACTCATTCAATTTCCGGGTTATCATGGCTTCTATCTCTTCCGGGGTGATCATCACCTGTGCCGGAGTATAACCCCTCTGATACCCACTGTAGTTGTAGACTGGACTTACTGGGTTCCCTTGTCCATGCTGGTATGGACTGTAGGTGTACCCTTGATACGCCTGCTGGGGTGCTTCATAGAAGTCCTGCCTCCTTGGAGGTCTTGCTTGTCTTTCCTCTCCCAGCGGGGTGTAAGCCCTGTTGCCCTGCTGTTGCCTAGGAGGCACAAATTCTTGCCTTCCCTCTGGGGGTGGCTCCTGGTGATATCTTCTTTGTTCCTCTCGCTGCCCTGCTCGAGGGTGCGAGTAGTACTCTTCTGCTGGGATCTGCTCCTCCTCCTGAGCTTCAGTGTAAGTTTCTTGGGTGTATGCCGGCCTTGCATACGCTGTGTGGGCGCGGTTGCCATCTCTCTGTGCCGGCATCCCATACGGGTACCCTTGGGGTTGCTCTTCATAATAGTATCCCTCAGGGGGTGCCGTGTTGTGGGAGGGCACTCCCTGTTGTTCTCTTTCTCTCTGTGGCCTTCTTGCCCGGGGGGTGGAGGCTGTGGAGGACTCAGCCCCAGCTGGGCGTGAAGGTCCTCCCTCCTGGTTGTTCTGTTGCTGAGGAGGTTGTGGTATGTCTTGGGGCTCTGAATGCATTGGCTGCTTCCCAGGGTTAGGCCGCCTCCTTGAAGGTATGGGTTCTCTTCTCCGCCCATTGCCCCCCGGTGGGTGTTGGGGCCTGGACACCCTACTGTTCGTCATAGCTCGTGTGATAGCCAGGCTTTCTGCTCGAAGCCCACAGACGGCGCCAAGTGTTAAGTTATGAGATCTAGGTCAACGGGTTGCTAGCTTTGATCTCACTCCTTACGGGGGATGTGTGTGATCCGGTCTTCTGGAGTCGCTTTGTCTTTGCCTATGTCCTTCTTCCTTTGGTTCCTTCTCTTCTTCTCTCCCTTTGCCCTGCAAAAGGGGCAGTACCAGACACGGAGGGGGGGGGGGGGGTGGTGCCTGGTGAACCCTCTCCGATGCCTAAGTCAAAACTATATTTCTAGAGAGATAAAGCTAGAGAGATGTCAGAGCTAAATTGTCCAAATAGCCAAGATGATCAAATGAGTTGTGAAGGTGGGGTATTTATAGGCAACGGTGTCTTAAGGTGACTTAATGACATCGTTAGCCTTTAAACACAATTAATTAACCTTTAAGCATATAATTAAGACCTTAGGATTCGGAGGAGGTAGGCGGAGTGGACCGAGCATGGGTGTCCGGAGGTGGTGTCGGGGCCCTTGGGGGGGGAGGAATCCGACCCCCAAGGGTAGGGGTTGGGTGAGGGCACCCAACCCCTCCTAGGGAGGGTGGGGTTGGCCAACCCCATCCCTCCTAGGAGGGATCGGGTTGGCCGACCCGATCTCTCCTAGGAGAGATCGGGTTGGCCGACCCGATCTCTCCTAGGAGAGATCGGGTTGGTCCACCCGATCTCCCCTAGGGGAGATCGGGTCGGCTGACCCGATCTCCCCTAGGGGAGGTCGGGTGTGGCCACCCAACCTCACCTAGGTGAGTCCTTCACTGTCGGACGGGCGCTTCGGCCCCGTCCGAGCCGTCGATGTTCTCGCGAAGTGTCCGGGTTGAAGTTTCGATTTGCAATCATAAATGGGACGATAAAAATACAACGGTTCGGAAGTCAACGGGTTCAAATTGGGCGTATATCCATCAGATACAACACAAGATTAGGGAGCCCCAAGCATAAGGAGTATCCAACCAAGAAAATAAACGAGAGGCCTTCAACGACCAAATATGAAAGGCGGTGTGACCACCAAGCAACTTGGGGGGCACCAAACGAACAAGTGCTTGGTAGTCCACCTAAGTATAAAAGAAGAGACTAGAAGCAGAAGGTCACAAGAACATGCAACACCTCTTCTCCTAGAAGAGGTCACATAAGAGGGAAAACAACCTCAACTCCCTGTACGGACTCGTCCTAAGTTGGCAACATACAAGCATTGCCCTCGAAAGGTGATCTCCCACACTCAGGAAAAGGCTAGGTAACATGCAATATTATAGAGAGAAAACTCAAGTAAAGATTCATAAGGCGTATCAAAGACGCACTCTACCTAGAAAATGACACAAGGTAAAGTAATATTCTGAGCCCTCCGGGAGCCTGTCCCGCGAACAGTATCGACGCCCCCAAGAGCGTATCTTGAGAGTAGTTTTAAACTACAAAAAATTCTGCACCCTCCGGGAGCCTGTCCCGCGAACAGTATCGACGCTCCCAAGAGCGTATCTTGAGAGTATTTTTAAACTACGAAAAATTCTGCGCCCTCCGGGAGCCTGTCCCGTGAATAGTTTCTACGCCCCCAAGAGCGTATCTTGAGAGTAGTTTTAAACTACGAAATTATGTGCCCTCCGAGAGCCTATCTCGTGAAAAGTTATGTGCCCTCCGAGAGCCTATATCGTGAAAAATTTTGTGCCCTCCGAGAGCCTATCTCGCGAACTAATTTTGTGCCCTCCGAGAGCCTATCTCGTGAAAAGTTCCGTGCCCTCCAAGAGCTTATCTCGTGAAAAGTTCTGTGCCCTCCGAGAGCCTATCTCGTGAAAAGTTCTGTGCCCTCCGAGAGCCTATCTCGTGAAAAGTTCCGTGCCCTCCGAGAGCCTATCTCGTGAATTTTTTGTGCCCTCCGATAGCCTATCTCGCGAACTAATTATGTGCCCTCCGAGAGCCTATCTCGCGAGCTAATTCTATGCTCTTCTAGATCCTATCTCGCGAACATATTCCGCGCCCTCCGAGAGCCTATCTCGTGAAAAAATTATGCACCCTCCGAGAGCCTATCTCGTGATAACATTTTGTGCCCTCCGAGAGCCTATCTCGCGAACATATTCCGTGCCCTCCGAGAGCCTATCTCGTGATAACACTATGTTCCCTCCGAGAGCCTATCTCGTGATAACACTTTGTGCCCTCCGAGAGCCTATCTCGCGAACACATTCCGCTCCGATAGCCTATCTCGTGAAAAATTTTACAACGTCCCCAAGAATGTATCTTGAAAAGACTTCCTTTTTACAAAGTAATGTTATATGATATGAGAAACATCCAAATTTGTTTATGATGACAATGCAGGCATGAAAAGTAAAGTGGAGTAACGAAAGAACACTCCGACAAAAGAGAAGAAACACAACAATAGGCAAGCAAATCACAAGTCATTCAAAACGACCTAAGAATAAGAATCTCCTAACAAGTCGCCCAAGGCAACCTCTGACAAACATTACTGTCTTGCATGTCGCTCTCGCGTGACCACTGCTTGCATTCGACTTGAAAATCGTCAAGCACGACTTTCGACAAAACATCACCCTTGCATATTGTGAAGCACACCTCATAAAGGGGACATCCTAAAAGCATAAAGGATACAACATCTGACAAGACGAGACGCGAGGACAAAACCCAATAAACATAGCCTGAACAAAAGGAAAGTATAGAAACAAAGGTATGAAGTACTATTCATGATATAAAAATATAATGTTGAAACACTCATGAAAGGTTGGCCAATAAGTACGGGAAAGGCAAAACTCCATACATAGCGAAGTGGCTATTATGTCCACGCACCAAGAAGTGGCTATTATGTCCACACACCAAGAAGTGGCTATCATGTCCACACACTGCGAAGTGGCTATCATGTCCACACACCGCGAAGTAGCTATCATGACCACGCACCAAGAGGTGGCTATCATGTCTACACATAACAAAAAAGCTATCAAGTATACACATTACGAAGATGCTAATACGACCACAAACCTAAAGAGCCTACGTCTAACCTTAAGAGGAAGTCCAAGGAAAAGGGAAAAGCAATACCCTTCATACGCTCATCAAAGATCTGCACTTATATTTCAACCTTCCTGGATGATACCAGGTAGGAGACGTCCTCATTATGAAGACAACCTTTATATTTCACGAAATCAACCATAAAACGGAGAATCACGGCAAGCACTATCGGGGGCATATAACGAAACGACCCCCACAACGATCACAACTATGATACTAGTAGAGGCTAACTCGAGAGCAGTCTCCACCAAAATTTCAAGCAGAAATTTGCTATCTTAATTAGTGCCATGGAAAAAGAAAGGAGTCTCAATGAAAGGGGATGATCACACCCATCACCAAAAGCAAGATCTTCAACACAATGCTTAATCACGTGACCCCATAGGTATGCCAAAGGAACCTTCAAAGTCATCAAACCTACAAGAAGAAGAAACAAACCTGAGACTCGACCCCTCGACTATGGGGCAGAGGATGGAGGAGAGAAATCAAAATCTATGGTCATCCCATCGTCTTAACACATGATGCTTCCCTTTGTTAAGAAATGAGGGCGCCCCTTCGACCACTATTTCCTTATCACGAGGGGGAGTCGGCAAGCGGCACTTGAAGGAGAGTCTCTCGCGGCTTTCTTCTTCTTGGATGTCGAGGGCCCGACCCCAGAATCAGGCTTCTGTTCCTTGAATTAGGATTGACTTGAACTCTCGCCCACCGCAAGAACCCGCTCGATAATCAAGGGCGAACGCTCTTACAACAAGAAGAAAGCTACATGAGAACATTCATAAGTATATCATAAGGGAAAGAGAATAGAAAAAGAACATACTAGAAGCCTCTGCAGCCTTCCCGGACTTAGAAGATTTCTTAACCTCGGAATCAGAGCCAGAGGGTGCCTTCTTCTTATTCAAATCAACGGTGCGTTCGAAACGCTCCGCTTGCACATTATACGTTTTTCCATGAAACCAACCTACAAGGGGGAAACGAAAGATGAATGAAAACAAGAGGATAAATGACACACTAAGCTTGCGAGAGGAAGGGTCAAGCGAACCCTCGCCTCATACGAGTCCACCTCGAACACCCAAGACATAGAACAATGAGATTTGGTTCAATTGCTTTGATAAATGATCTTCATGGTCTCCTTGTCCGAATGAGAAAA
Organism: Clarkia xantiana subsp. parviflora; assembly: GCA_036873135.1. Classification (NCBI taxonomy): domain Eukaryota; kingdom Viridiplantae; phylum Streptophyta; class Magnoliopsida; order Myrtales; family Onagraceae; genus Clarkia; species Clarkia xantiana. The sequence goes on along the minus strand of JAPTYO010000012.1, from coordinate 6,225,895 downwards.
CTCCCCAAAAATGGGCCAACCGTCCGAGTGACCGACGCAAAAGTTGACCCTTACTCATGGAAGGTCAAGATACGCCTATTACGGGGGCAATCTCAACATCAAGTTACGGAAGCAAAACCGTCACCCAAGAGATCCGACCATCAAAGTGCAAGGAAAACCAACCAAGGGAACAAACCCCGGAGCGTCACAAAGAGGGCGAACTTTTAGCTTCCCCAAAAGGAGCAACGCTCCGACACATCCGAAGGAAGGGTCAATCTTTAACATATGTCGATAAACCCCTTCGCACGCGGCGGGTAAGAAGAAAGCTTGTAAGCATTTTCACCCTCACTTTTATGTGGTACGAATTGCAGGATAAGGGTCAAGAGCTATACACACGCTCCATCGAATGAAGGAAAATGTCACACATGTCGAAGGTCGAGGTTAAAGGATAATGCTCGCACTAGTACATGGGAGGCAGAACGTTGTGTCCAATTAAGTGACAGAGCTTGCACCCTCGGAAACATGTAACCATTAATCACTTTGGAACTCAACGTGAGGTTAATGGTTACATGTTTCCGAGGGTGCAAGCTCGGAAACTTATTTTATTTATATGACAGAATATGACAACGTTGTGTCCCATTAAGTGACAGAGCTTGCACCCTCAAATACCCACATTTTGGAACTCAAACACAAAAATAAGGGAAAATGAGTTTTCGGAACCATAATCACTACTAGCGCATCTCCGAAATGCGCCACAATTAATTAGCATTAATTACCCGTTTTTAAAATTAATCCACTAAAATACTACTACTACCAAGAATTGAATCCAAGTCACCTACCTGATAAATGTGAATACTAACCACTACACTACAATATTTTTTGTTTAGAATTTGTTAAACTTTGTATATTTATTAAGTTTAACGACCAAAATATCGTCACTGAGAATTGAACACAAGTCACCCGCATGATAGGCAAAAAAATTTACCACTACACTACAACGACTTTTGTTGAGAATTAATTAAAATTTGTATATTTATTTGTCTATGTAGTTTTATTTATTGTTTTGTGTTAATACATTGTTTAGTTACCTACGTTTGCACCATGTGACCGAATGATTACTTTTTTGAAGTGATTAATGGTTACATACATTTCAGAATATGACATAATCGTTTAAACTTATTTTATTTAATAATTTATATTTAATCAAATGTAGGGGTTAAAAAAATTAAGTGACGATATTTTGGTCGTTAAACTAATAATAAATATAAAAAGTTTAGTAAATTCTCAATAGAAAACATTGTAGTGTAGTGGTTATTATTCACATTTATCATGTTGGTGACCTGTGTTCGATTCTTGGCATTATTATTAAAAACGGGAAATTATACATTAGTAGTGATTATGGTTCCGAAAACTCATTTTCCCTTATTTTTGTGTTTGAGTTCCAAAATGTGGGTATTTGAGTGATTTTTTCACTCATATGCTTTCAACACTTAGACATCCATGTACATTGTTACCATATATTCATGCATACATTCATGTCCACGATTGCAGCATCTCCACACCCACTTCCATACTTGTCTTTTTATTTACATGTATGCTAGTACACACCTTCATGCTCATGATATATCCATGTTCACTCAAATTAGCATTTCTCATATGCATATATCCTACATTCCCATACTTAGAAATTTTTTTGGACCCGGTCTAAGTATTTTTTCACAGACAGAGCTTACCCTGCATGTGCAAGTATTGATTACGATTACATGAAATTAGATCACATTAATCCATATTCATGATTGCATTGCATCCCCATGCATGTACGTATTTTTAAAATGCACATATGATATGATTGAATTTTTATATCCACATTTTACGGACACGTGTCTAGGCGCGTGCATGTTTACCCTAACATTTATACTTCATCTATTTTGAGAAACTGAGGACAAGGCCCGGAAAATGCGCATACGGATAAGAAAATGATTCGTCAAGAGGTAAATTCACGGTTTCAAATTGTGCGTGTCATCCCATCATAAAATAGAGTCAATCAAGGGTTAAGTCATTGGTTGACTCGGGGGCATGTGATGGATATACGTCCAATTTGAACCCGTTTTAATTCGAACTGTCTTATTTTAATCACCCCATTTACGATTATAATTCGAAACTTTGACCCGCACAAATAACCACGAATAATTCCGTCCAATAATGAACGTTCATTATTGTCCATCAATTGACTAACATGTGTATAATTCCGTCCAATAATGAACGTTATGGTAGAAAGTAGAAAGAGCTTGTTATTTTTAATTTATAAAAAATTAGCTAATATTTTGCTAATTAATTAAAATGTCGAACGTTCTTTTCACCCTGTAAATCAACTTTAATAATGTTCATTAATAATTTTAATTTTTTTTGGTAATTGTTGGATCACGATGAAACTCTGGTACGATCTTTGACGGTGATCCTAGCTCCTTCGCTCCACGTAATCCTGCAAGAGGGGATAGACCGGGCGGTGACCCAGAATCCCTCTCCGATGCTTAAATGAGTATCTCGTATGGACTCGCAAGCAGTAATCTCAAGTAACGTATCTCAAAACGTAATTGATCTGAGGTAACCTCTGCCCTTTTATAGGCGGAGAGGTACCTCAGTTACCTGGTGAACCGTTGGGGTGGTTAGCCCGTATTCCGCGTATCTCGGGCATGATCCCGCCTATCTAGGCCATGATCTCGCATATCTCGGCCACGCCCCGCGTATCTCGGCCACGCTCCGCGTATCTCAATCACGCTCCGTGTATCTCGGCCACGCCCCGCGTATCTCGGCCTCAACCTCTGATAGCAAGTCCCGACCAATATAGGGGACTCCAGAGTTGTCTCATTGTGTCACCGCTCGGGGCCCCTCGTCATCGTGACAGGGCCAATCGTTCTCAGGGATTCGTCGTCGGGGCCTACTTAAATGCATCTCATCGGGGGCATCCAGCTCACCTATCGGGACCGACTCTGTCGGGACCTTTCATCATCGGGACTCCCTCTGTCGGGACCCTTCGCCTGGGTCATCTTGACCTCCATTGAGGGCACAGTGGCCCTATTCACCGTTTCCTTGCCGTTAAAGGGCCTAACGGCCACAGCGAAGCCCATCATTTGCCTCCAAGACATGAAGGACTTACAGTTCGTCGTGTCTTCCAACTCCCGACCTCCCGACGTCGGAGTCGGGGACCTTTCCCTTGGCATAGTCACTTGATATAAATCTTCTCATTCACGCTTCCTCGATGCCTTGAGGATAACCACCAAATCCGAGAAGACTCCTCGGTTCCCCTGTCATTAAATGCAGCAGACAACGAAGCGACGTCTTTGGCACCCGTGCCTGATTTTTCGCGCCTGCTTTTTCTGAAAAGTGCTTTTCAGGCCGTTTCATCATTGCACCCGTTGCCATTCTGCACGTTTCATCTCAACGGTCCAGATCAGAACGCTTCAACTTCGACGATTCAGATCAGAACGTCCTTTTGACTGTCCTCTTCGCCTATAAAACCCTCACCCTGGGTACAGTTTCCCTTTTACCGTCTCCGAAATTTCAAAAGCTCTCTGCAACCTCTCTGTGAATTCAAGCTCTGCGATTCCGAAGACCCAAGTGTCTCTCCGATCGATCACCTTTCCGGCAACGTCAAGTTCATCCTTCCACCCTCCAATCATCATGTCTGGTAAGGGTTTCTTCTTTATTGTTCGCATATCTTCTTCCTTCATCTCTGCTTAGTTTGCTTGCAATTTTTCGGAAAAACCCAATGTGCCTTTCCTTGCCGTGGCTAATTTCAGACAGTGGATCTAGTTCCGAGGGAAGAAAGCCCTTCAACTTCGACTATGCTCTGAACGAGATTTCCAGCACTGCGTATGATGCAGCTCTCCGGGAGGGATGCATCACCTCTACCTGGGAACCTCGTTTCCCGTATCCCTGGCCCCGCCCCTCGGGTAAGCTTGAGGTTACTCGTCCCTGGAAAGGGGAGGTATTTGTCTCTACGGGGCAAATATCAGTGGGGATTAGATTCCCCTTTTGTGGTAATCTGGTCGAGATGTGCCAGCATTACAAGACGCATCCGACCACCTTCTCTCCCCATGCCATACGTTTGTGGAACGCCTTCCAGGTCCTCTGCTTCCGACAGAAGTGGGTGTACAGCCTCAAGCTCTTCAGGACCTTCTACGGGATGAAGTGCAACGAGGCGGGGGTCTGTGCCTTCTACCCCCGGATGCCGAAGTGGAACAAGATGCAACTCGGGTTGTGCAACTGGACCAATGACACCTGGAAGGTGGTCAAGGGTCGGGGACTCCTGGTCGACACGGGGTCCGATAACAGTGGGTGGAAAAGGAGCTACTTCTTCATCCAAAACTCCTCGATCCCGTGGCCCCGATGGGAGGTGGAAGCGGATTCTCCTCCCGCTTTCCACACCTATACCGACGAAGACTTCCAGACTCTTCAACTCATCCAGCTCTACCGGTGGGGGGAGTCCTACACTCCCCTCGACGCCAATTCTCTCGTGGAGCGGGACCTGGTGAATGCCGGGATCCGACTCCTCGACATAGTCTCCGGGGGGCAGCTCTTCGACGGCCCCTCCAATATGGTTCCCTGGGTAAATCTCTAACCTTTGTTTTTTACTGTTTGCAGCTAAGAAGGTATCCGTGCTGACCAATCTGATCCTTAAGCAGGGGGAGACCGATGCTGTCCGCCCCACGCGGAAGAGGAAGTCAGCCAAGAAGGCTGCTGCTCCATCGGGATCTCCTTCCGCGGAGAGGCCCAAGCGGAGCCGTGTGGAGGTGGATAAGCTCTTCGACGTCCAGAACGCTGAAGAAGGTAAAAAGCTCCGCCTCGCTATTAAATCGTATAGGAGGCTGGTTCCGAAGGAGTTGATTCCTTCGACCATGGAGGCCCGCATCGCCGATGTCAAACGTGTCCTCCGAGGGGAAACTCCTCGTGTCCTGAAGGCGGGCTACTACAACTACCGCGGGAAGGACCAATATGTCTCCCGACGTATTGTTTGGTGTAAGGGCTCTAATGAACTTCCTGATTACGTTTCTAAAGCCTCCTCTCGTCCTCTAGGTGCAGGTCACTCGGGGACTCCGTCGGGTGCTGGAGCCTCAGCAGGCGCACCACCTTCAGCAGGGGCGCCCCCTTCTGCGGGGGCACCACTTTTCTCCAGTGGTGGGACCCCGACCGGCGAACAATTTCGTCGGGTGGAGAGCCTGGACTCCTCCGAGGAGACTGATGAGGGTGGTTCCCTTCGCCATCGTCGGAGGACGGGGCAGTCCCCACTGAAACCAACCTCCAAGGGGCTGCCCCCCTCGCCTTCTTCACGACAGCAGCGACAGCCGTCGCCCGTCCACGACTTCACTCCTTCCCCAGCCCGCGGTGGGTCGGAGGCACGCCCCTCCACGTCCCCAGTCGGCCCTTCTCCTCTTCCCCTCGACGGGAGTTTTTACAAGGCCTTCGACCCCGCACAGGAGGATGCTCCCTGGACCCCGATCCAAACGCTGCAAGGGGTCCAGCTCCGACAAGAGGACACATATCCGGAGCTGGCTCTACACCTGGTAGCGGGCTCAATCCTGCCTTCCATGAGGTATCCGATCACCTTAGATCGGGAGGACATGCGCCGGGATGTGCAGGAGATGTGCATGCGTCGGATAGAGGTAAGAATTTCACTTTTCTTTTCTTCATCAATGAGACCGGTTGCTCATCTACTAATACTTTTTTTCCTTCCTTCGCAGGAGATAGGGGACATCAACCGTTCCATCGGGTACCTCTTCGCCTTCGAGGAGGCCCTGGAGCAAGAGCGGGCGGTCACGACAAAGCATAAGGAGGATCTCGCGGCCTCCGAGTCTTCGCGGGGAAAACTGGCCAAGGAGCAGGCCATCCTCGACCGAAAGACTCGGGACCTCCAAAAGCAGGTCCGTGACTTCGAGGGGCTCCTAAAGCGGGAGCGGCAGGTTGCTGAGGACAAGCTGGTCCTTGAGAAGAAGGCTCTGGAGGAGCAAGTTGCGGGGGTTCCCGGCAGCTGGTCGCGGCCGAGACCAAGGGCCGGGAGGATTATCGGAGGTCCGAAGACTTCCAGGCTGATGCTGTGAAGTTCTGCAGCGCGGAGGTGGTGAACACTCTCTTCAACGCAGTCGAGGATCTCCACCTGGAGTATGGCGACGCCATCAACTTCGACAAGTCTCCTTCTCTCGCTCCCTTCGCGAAGAAATACTTTGCTCTCTCGGAGGAGAGTGATGAGGGGAGTACTCCCGCGATTGTTGAAGACACAGCGGAGCCTCCAAGTGCTGATGCCCCGATAGTCGACCCTCCAGCGGCTGAACCTGTGGAGCCTTCTGCCACAGACCTCGTGGACCCTGCTCCCGTTGATGCCGCCGACAAGGACCAAGCCTAACTGCTTATCTTTAGAGTCCTTGTATTCTCCTCATTTTGTAATCGTCGGGCCTTTGAGCCCCTATGAATATCAGACTTTCTTAGTTCCGATTTTCCATTGCACTTTTTAAAGCGACTTTACTATACTTACTTAAGTCGAAACCTCGACACTTAAGATATTCTCACACATCACTTAAGACGATTTACCAACTTGCACCACTTAAGGTGACTTACTATCACGCACCACTTAAGGCGACTTTCCAATACTTAGAGTAAATCCAAGAATCATGCATCACTTAAGACGACTTTAACAATACTTAGAGTAAATCTAAGAATCACGCATCATTTAAGACGACTTAATCTCGTGCATCACTTAAGACGACTTTAACAATACTTAGAGTAAATCTAAGAATCACGCATCACTTAAGACGACTTAATCTCATGCATCACTTAAGACGACTTTTCTCGTGCGCCACTGAAGGTGACTTTTCCCGTGCACCACTCAAGGCGACTTTTCTCATGCACCAATCAAGGCGACTAAGTAATGCTTAGAATAAATCTAAGAATAATTCTGATCGGAAGCAACCTCTTTATTCACTGATGGCATAAAATTTGTTTACATCGAATCAAACGATAAATAACTTACACCACTTAAGGCGATTTTACATCGGGCACCACTTAAGGCGACTTTTCAACGGGCACCACTTAAGGCGACTTTTCATCGGGCACCACTTAAGGCGACTTTTCATCGGGCACCACTTAAGGCGACTTTTCATCAAGCATGGTGTTTCTTCAAGTGTTCGCCACTAAAAGAATGCTTCAATACTCTGCCATCGAGGTCTTCCAACTTGTACGCATTTGGAGCTGGCATCCCCACGACCTTGTAAGGTCTTTCCCATTTTGGTGACATCTTGCTGATCCGATCCAAAAGGGTGAACTCGTTGCGACGCCAAACCAGCTCCCCGACGAAGAATTGTCGGGACTTAACTCGCCGATTTTAATACCTGGCCGTCGCCAAACGCATTCGAGCCTGGACTTCGTCGGCTTCCCGCCTCTTCTCTTTGAGCAAGTCCAAGTCCAGACGTCTCATTTCATCATTCGTCTAAGGCTCGTAATATCTCATCCGATGGGATGCCACGACTACCTATACGGGAGCAACAGCCTCTGTGCCATAAACAAGGCCGAACGGAGTCTCCCCGGTTGATCGTTTGGGTGTCGTTCTAACAGCACAAAGCACGTTTTCCAGCTCGTTCAGCCATTTGCCCTTCAAGGCATAGACCCTTATCTTCAGGCCATCCATCACGATTTTGTTGGCTGACTCCACCTGGCCATTAGTCTGAGCATGGTGGACAGAGGTTATCCGATGCTCGATGTTCAACTCCTCCAGATACTCCTTCACCTGAGCCCCGTTAAACGGTGGACCATTGTCGCTGATCACCACCTTAGGAATCCCGTATCTGGATACAATATGGGTCTGGAGAAACTTGACGATCTGGTTCCCTGTCGTCTTGGCCAACGCCTTTGCTTCTATCCATTTCGAAAAATAATCGATAGCCACCAGCAAATATTTACACTGGCCTTGTGCCTGCGGGAGAGGTCCCACCAAGTCGATACCCCACTGCGAAGGGCCAAGCACTCTTGATGGACGTCAGATTAGCAGCCGGAGCCGCGATACTCGGGGCGTACCTCTGGCACGCATCATAGGATCGGACCAACGCCGTCGCCTCTTTGCTCATCGTAGGCCAATAATAGCCCAAGTTCAACACTTTCCTCATAATGGATCGGGCCCCTTCATGACAAGCCGCGACCCCTTCATGCACCTCCTTCAGGATTCGACTTGTGTCGGGCTCAGCCACACACTTCAAGTACGGAGTCGAGAACCAGCCCTTCTTGTATAGCTGATTGTCCAGGATCACGTAATTAGCCGCGATCCGGCGTATCCTGTCAGCTACTACTTGATTATCGGGGACTGCCCCCGTAGTCAGGTACGCAACTATCGGGGTCATCCAAGTGGGCTCCTCCTCCAATCTTGCTTCAATAGCACACACCTGCGTCGGGTCGGTGGTCGAGAAGATCACCTTCTCCAAGAAGTGCACCTCCCGATTTTCCTCCAGGGGTGCCCCCAAGGCAAATTTGCTCAAGGCATCTGCCTCCACATTTTCCTCCCTCGGGATTGCCTCGATGTCGAAGCTTTTAAAGCTCTCCTTCAAGACTTGCACCTCGCGAAGGTACTTCATCATCGTTGGGCTCTTCGCCTCGTATCGCCCTTGAACCTGGTTCACAATCAGGGCCGCGTCACACTTCACTCTCAAGTGAGCAACTCCCGTACCTTTAGCAATTTTCAGGCCTGTGATAAGAGCCTCGTACTCACCTTCGTTGTTTGTGGCCCTAAACGTTAAGGCCAAAGCATATCGAAGCGGCTCGCCTCCGCCTGGTGGTATCAATACAAAGCATGCTCCTGATCCGTCTGAACTCGAGGAGCCATCCGTGTACATCTCCCAAGTATTTTCCTCGTTTGGCTGTTTTGATTGCTCTGCCATCTCTGGTTGTTCTGCTATCGGGACCTCCATGGTTGCCCCCTCTACAGGGCCCGCTTCTTCCAGATCGGGGGTTGTAGACTCTACTATGAAATCCGCCAATGCCTGGCCCTTAATAGCCGTTCTCGGAGCAAAGTGTATGCGAAACTCACTAAGCTCGACTGCCCATTTCACTAATCTCCCCGACGCATCGGGTCGGTTCAAAAAATGCTTCAAAGGCTGGTTCGTCAACACAGTGATCTCATGCGCATGGAAGTAAGGCCTCAGCTTCCGAGCAGTAATAATCAACGCAAAGAGATACTTCTCAACGACGGGATAATTCATTTCAGATTTGGCAAACGCCTTGCTTACATAATAGACGGGGACTTGATTACCCTCGACAACCTTCACTAACACAGAGCTAATGGCAAATTCAGAAACAGCCAAGTAAAGTTAGAGAGGCTCGCCTGGAACCGGTTTCGCCAACGGCAGGAGGGTGCGAAGGTGCTGCTTGAGTGCCTGGAACGCCTCTTCAGACTTGGCGGTCCACTCAAACTTCTTGTTGGCCCTCAGGACTTCAAAAAATGGCATTGATCGGTCACTTGCCTTGGACAGGAAGCGATTCATTGCAGCCAGTCGGCCATTCAGCACTTGCACCTCTCGATGGTTTATTGGAGATTGCATCTCCTCGATTGCCCTTAGCTTCTCGGGGTTCACCTCAATTCCTCTTTGGCTCACCATAAAGCCCAGAAACTTTCCCGAGTGGACTCCGAAGGCGCATTTTGTCGGGTTTAAGCGAACCTGATGAAGCCTCATCCGCTCAAACGCTATGGCTAGGTTGTGCACATGATCCTTAGCTTGTCGGGACTTCACCAGCATATCATCCACGTAAGCCTCCATGGTCTCCCCTAGCATATCTCCGAACAGCTTGTTCACCATCCGCTGGTAGGTTGCCCCGGCATTGATCAGTCCGAAAGGCATGACATTGTAATGATAGATGTCGCTATCAGCATAAAAGGCAGTGTGGGGGGCGTCTTCCTTAGCCATCTTGATCTGGTTGTAGCCAGAGTACGCATCCATGAAGCTCAACAACTCATGTCCCGACGTGGCATCCACCAGCTGGTCGATTCTTGGGAGCGGGTAACAATCCTTCGGGCAAGCTTTATTCAGGTCGCGGAAATCAACACACATCCGCCACTTCCCATTGCTCTTCTTCACCAGCACCGGGTTAGCAACCCAAGTCAGGAATCGGAGCTCCTTGATAAACCCAGCATCGAGCAATCTGCTCACCTCCTGTTGGATCGCGATCCGCTTGTCTGTGCCCATCGGACGCCTTTTCTGCGCGATAGGTTTGATTGCGGGGTCGATCTTCAACTCGTGTACGATCACATCGGGGCTGATTCCTGGCATGTCACTCGGAGACCAGGCGAACAGCTCCTTGAACTCCTTTAGTAGATCGATCAATTCTCGGGCTGTCTCATCGGTCAGAGCAGACCCGATTTTCACCTTCCTCTGAGGCCCGTCTATCTCGACCTCCTTCAAGTCCTCCACAAGGGCGGGACGCCCAAACTCCTCCCTAGGATCAGCATCTGTCTGAAGGACATTCATAGCCTCCCGTCTTCTCTTTCGGGTGGCGTTAACATAACATTTCCTGGAAGCCACCTGGTCGCCCTTGACCTCTCCGACTCCATGATCGGTCGGGAACTTCATCTTCTGGTGAACAGTCGAGGCAACTGCCATCAGGGGGTTGATGGTAGTTCTCCCGATAATCGCGTTGTAAGTCCCTGCGGACTACACTACCACAAACTCCACATTTCTCCTCTCCGATTTCCACCCGCTACCAAATTCCACTGGTAAGGTGATCACTCCTAGCGGATAGGAGGTAAAGCCAGAGAATCCGACCATCGGGAAGTTCGCCTCCTTCAGGTCCTTCTTCGTTTTCCCCATGGCCTCCAGCGCATCCATGAACAGAATATCGAAGGAGCTACCTCCATCGATCAGAATCCGCTTCATCTCGTACCCATCTACATCCAAGGTCACGACCAAAGCGTCATCGTGCGAGAGTCTCAACGCCTACGAGATCCTCCGACGAAAAGGAGATCACCATCTCTTCCTTCAGGGTCCAGGATCGGGACCTCTTACCCAGCACCACAGCAGCAGGAATTCTAGAGGCATAAACCTCCCGGGAGGACGAGGTATCACCTCCCGCGGAAAATCCTCCATGAATCACATTGATAGTGCCCCGCTTCTCCTTACGGGCACCAGAGGACTCCGGGTCAGATCTCTTCTTCTTTGGGGACCGATCGCGGGATCGAGAACGGAATCGACACCGCTTCTCCCCGACAAACTCCTTAAGCTTCCCCTTCTAGATCAGCTTTTCGACCTCCTTCTTCAGCTCCCGACAATGATTGGTGTCGATGCCATTCGCGCGATGAAATCGACAGTAGCGATCGGTGCGGGATCCCAAAAATTCTCCTTCCTTCTTCGGGGGGTACCTGGAGATACCCTGTCGCTCCATGACCGTTAACACCTCCGTCATAGAGCTCAACAGAGCTGTTGAGAGGAATGTCATGATCCTCCCGCCTGTCCTTCTTCGAGGAACGCCTATCATCCCTCCGATCAGAGCGACCTCGACCCCGACTGCTCTCGGTTTCATCCTTCGACTTTCGCTCGTCTAAGGGTTTGATCGACTGCTTTCCCTTATTCGACTTCGGGGGTTCAAGCTCTCCAGCGGCTATCTTCGACTCCTGGACATCGATTTGCCGCTTCACCCTCTTCTGCAACGCCTCCATATTCCACACAGCCTTCTCAGCCACGCTGTGCATCAAGTCGGAACCGTAGGGGGCTGTTAGGTTCCGAATGAAGGTACGGATGGTCTCACCTTCCGAAATCTCCTCGTCAATCTCCGCTACGCTAGCAGTGTATCGCTGGTAATAGTGCGCCTGCGACTCATCGGGCCTCTGTACCACCTGGGTCAAGGACCTCACACTCTTCAGCAGACGTCTGCGACCCTGGTACTGCTGAATAAAGCGGTCGTGCATATCAGCCCAGCAAGTGATGCAGCCTGGGGGCAGACTGAAGAACCAGGTCATGGCTCTCTCACCAAGTGTGTTCGGGAACAGCGTACACACGATATCTTCATTCGGGGCTCTGCCCAGACACGCCATAAGGTGCTTCTGGACATGACGAACCGGATCTCCCTCGCCATCATATTCCTTAATCGTGGGGATACCCAGCCCTGGCGGGGCGAGGGTGTCTATGAGTCGAGGAACGAAGGGATGGGTGGATCGATCCCTCAGCTCCGACACCAGCGGCTTCTGCTCTCCCATGCAGATGTTCACGATCTTCACCACCTGATCGGGGGTGATGGGACCATTAAGGGGAATGGTCCTATGCTGCACTGGTCCTGGCCCATCGACCACAAATCGTTCTGGTTGAGTGGACTCCCTACTCCTGCCCTGGCTTCGGGGCTGAGCCTCCCGCGCGTTCTGAACCTCTGCCGGTGGGGGCGCTTCCTCTTCTAGTGGGGGCATCTCTTCTTGCCTCATCGCAGCCTCTCTCCGATCTAAGAGAGCCTCCACGGCTGCCAAAAACATCGGCATGGCTTCCGCCACAGCCCTCGTCAGGTCAGCAGTTGGAGGAGCCTCCTGCTCCCTATTCCCCTGGTGTTGAGCAGCAGTATCTTCAGGGGCTTCATTATGCCCCCCTGTCCGAGAGACCTCCGCGGGGAGATTCTGGTCCTCAGCATGCTCTGGTGGTGAATTCAGAGTCGTCCCAGCTGGATAACGGGAACCACCAGATTGTCCTTGTCTTCTTTGCTTGCCAGCCGCCATTGGACGAGTAGAAGGCATATCAGCTTTTTGTCACGTTCCCACAGACGGCGCCAATGTTGGATCACGGTGGAACTCTGGTACGATCTTTGACGGTGATCCTAGCTCCTTCGCTCCACGTAATACTGCAAGAGGGGATAGACCGGGCTGTGACCCAGAATCCCTCTCCGATGCTTAAATGAGTATCTCGTATGGACTGGAAAGCAGTAATCTCAAGTAACGTATCTCAAAACGTAATTGATCTGAGGTAACCTCTGCCCTTTTATAGGCGGAGAGGTACCTCAGTTACCTGGTGAACCGTTGGGGTGGTTAGCCCGTATTCCGCGTATCTCGGGCACGATCCCGCCATATAGGCCATGATCTCGCTTATCTCGGCCACGTACCGCGTATCTCGGCCACGCTCCGCGTATATCAATCACGCTCCGTGTATCTCGGTCACGCCCCGCGTATCTCGGCCTCAACCTCTGATAGCAAGTCCCGACCAATATCGGGGACTCCAGAGTTGTCTCATTGTGTCACCGCTCGGGGCCCCTCGTCATCGTGACAAGGCCAATCGTTCTCAGGGATTCGTCGTCGGGGCCTACTTAAAGGCATCTTATCGGGAGCATCCAGCTCACCTATCGGGACCGACTCTGTCGGGACCTTTCATCATCGGGACTCCCTCTGTCGGGACCCTTCGCCTGGGTCATCTTGACCTCCATTGAGGGCCCAATGGCCCTATTCACCGTTTCCTCGCCATTAAAGGGCCTAACGGCCACAGCGAAGCCCATCAGTAATCAACTTGAAGAAATTGATGTGATGGGAAAAAAAAAAACAAACTTGAAGAAGCTATTAGGTGAAAATGAATAGATGTTTAATGTTTGTAAGATTTAACCAGAAGAGAGTTTAATCGAGGGGGCTGTGATCGGCTTTTCTAATATTAATGTATCCGTTTCGATTTCCAGAGCACGCACAGTTGAGAGAGAGAGAGAGGGAAAAGAAGCTCCAAGTCAAGTAAGAAGCTCCAGTCAGTATGGGCATGGCAATCGTCTTCAATTTTCCATAGAAATTTACGACAACAATCTTTACCTTTTCCACCAAGACCAACAATCTGCTTCTAACTCTTCTTCTATATTTCCTCCACTGCCAAATGCGCGCAGACCTGCGCTCCAACCCCGTTATGCCGATTGCGTCCCGCCTAGAACACCTCTCCCTACTTCCCCTTCCTCTCGCAGCTAAACCCTAGACATGGCGCGACAGCACCCCCCCACCTGGCGTCTACCCTTCCAGAAGCGTTGGCTTCTGGTGGTTCTCTTCATGCTCTCCGTCACCACCTTGATCGCCTTCTTCTCTAGATCCGGCGTGGATTCCTGCGACCCAAGAGGGGATCTCCTGGAGAAGCCACCTCGCTCTAGCTCGCTAATAGGGAAATCCTCTAGTCCCCTCACTTTCATGAAGTCCAAGCATGTTTTGCTCGTTTCCCACGAGCTCTCACTCTCCGGTGAGCTAACATCGCCTATTGTGCTTTCTGTTGTATCTCGTCTCTGCCATCCTTAATTGGGTATTTCTGTATTGGAACTTCTAGCTGTTCTTATTTACTTAGTTTGATTGCTCCGAAAACTGGTGACCTGTGCAATCATGGACAAGCGAATGTTTGCTGGATTTTCTTTATGCTGTTACATTCATGAAAGCTAAGCTGCATGGGCTAATGGAACTCATACAGGTGGAACATTAAGGGATGAAAGTAATTTATCAGTACATATATTTGTTACTTCAGTTGTGTGTAGCAAATAATATATGGCCGAAGTCACTTCTTGAAGGCAGCAACAGATTTAAGCTGCCCGAAGTAGAGCATCTCTCTTTTTGCTATTTGGTTTAAGTTCTACTACTTCCTAGGGAAATGATGGGGTCTATTCAACAGACTTTTGCTAATTCCTTGAACTGTCTGTCCCATGATTTAAATGAAACTGCATGCAAGAACCAGAGTCATTTCTTGAAGGCATGAAAGGAAACTTAAGATCTCTATTGACTTTGGCATCTTCCCGTCGCTAACTGAAAAAAACTGTGTTTTGTTTCTTGAAAGAAGAATTTGTCAGTTCACCAGCACTTTATTTTCCCTGTATGGTTTATATTCTCTTGATTCATTTGATATAACTGGATGAAGGAATCAAACTTCAGAGGAGGATTCTGCTTGCTTAATTGTGCTGGAGCTCATTTAAAGTGATTGCCCTAGGGATTGATTCCTCTGCTACGGCCCCTCTTTCTCTCTGCTTAGGGTACTGGAATATTTGTTTGGTGTGATTTCACGTTTCCTAAAATTCCCTTTCTTTCTTCAGGTGGCCCATTGTTGCTGATGGAGCTTGCATTTCTTTTAAGAGGTGTTGGTGCTGAAGTTTACTGGATGACAATTCAAAAGCCAGTCGAAGAAGATGAGGTGGTCTACAACTTAGAACAGAAAATGTTGGATCGAGGAGTTCAGGTAATTATTATATAATAAGGCATCAACAATTAGAGACTACATGCCTGGTTTTTTTGCATGGCTTTATATTCTTTGTTTTGATGATGGTGTCATTTTAAAGTTCATATCTTTACAATGTGAGCTTCATGTTGATTGCCTCAAGATAATTTCTCAAAGCAATTCTCAGTGAATCAGTCTAAGAGTTGGCTGTAGATTGTAATTTTAATCAAGAGAAAAGTTAACATGGAAATGCAGTGGCTGAATCTGAATTTTAAGCAATAAGTTCCCTACAAGGTATCTGTGTGGATAATATTACTTGCTTACAGATAATTGGTTCACTTAGACAAACATTGAATATATATATATATTTGGATCTTTTGACGGAGTTGGGATCCTTTAAGAAAGATAGAGCTTGTTTAAAATTATATGGGGGCATGCGTACAACATACACTCACTGGATAAGTGGATATGCATGTAACTGCTAAGAGTTTATTGAGCTCGTGGTAAAAAGTTATGCTATGGTTACAACTTACAAGCGTCTCTTCTTAGATAGATAAAAAAGCATGCACTCATTTGGCAAGTCACAAGTTTTAGCAGCTCAAAACTTAGTATACCTCGTTTCTCGGAAGTCGGAAGTCATTAGGTCATCATTTTCCTTCAACTGTAAAAGGTTTTGCTAAGCCCAATTGCCCACTTACCAATCACCATCGATATAAATGGCTTTGTGTGCTAATAGGGGGTCCATGAAGCGAGGGGGGGTGTGTCTATTGGCGAGTTCCCAGTCTACTTGAAGGGACTTGTAGAAGGGAATTAAAAGGCAAGGCTTTGGATACATTGAACTTCATTGTTGAAATCAAGAGCTTGCTAAAGTAAGGTGTTGTTAGAAAGAAGCATTAGTGTTACGGGATCAAGAAGCCATAACTGAACCTATGCCACTTGTGTATTAACCTGGTTGAAGGCTTCAGTGGCTATTTGCGTGCCTTTACTAATAAAAAGAACAGCATCCTTACCTTTACCTGCTGATAAAACTCATGCCAAAGACCTTGATGCATCTTAGTAAGCTCAAAACAGGAGTAGAAAGGTTGCAACCAATGGTGCTGATCCTGGAAGAAAATTCATTCAGATTAAACAGAAGCATACACACGAAACTCCTATTCATCTCCCTTAGCGAAGGGTGCAGTGGGACCTTCTTTCCGGTGCCTGTAATCTATTACTAAACTAAGAAATAGTTTTCTTGTGCTAATTATTGCTCGAGTGTAGGCGTTTTTGTTAGAATTGCTTAAGTCTACTATAATTGTTTTACTACAATATTTTCAGTCTATAGGAAAAGTTGCATTCTGATCCGAAATCTTGGTATGTATTTTTTTTTATCTCATTAACTGATTGTGCTAGGATGTTGACATGCTAGGTGCTCTCGGCCAAAGGTCAAGAAGCTGTAGATACGGCTCTAAAGTCTGATCTGGTTGTTTTGAATACTGCTGTTGCTGGAAAATGGCTGGATGCCGTTCTTAAGGACAACACCCCTCGTGTCCTCCCTAAAGTTTTGTGGTGGATTCATGAGATGCGAGGCCACTATTTTAAACTGGATTATGTTAAACATCTACCCTTGGTTGCTGGGGCTATGATTGATTCACACGTGACAGCAGAATACTGGAAGAATAGGACCCGTGAACGTTTGAGGTAAGTCTGTAACATATTTAGATATATATGTCTGAATTCCATGTCTATCTGTTCCCTAAGGCTATAAATATAAATTCTTTAGAATAGTGTTGCTCACTAGACTATGCTGACAAAGCAGACTAACCAAATAGAGATGTCCTCTGACAAGAAATAAAAGTCACGTGGATTAATTCTCTTCACTCCATTGAAGTGGACAAGAAAAGGAATTGAAGTAAAGAAATAGTTTACAGAGTAGATTGTCCATCCACGTTCTTTGTCCTTTGAACATCTACTAGATCATCTGATTTGACAGTCTTTTACAACATACGTACTGGTTTCTTTGTAAGTAACTAATTTAAAAATTCAATGTAAATCATTTTTGAACCAGAGAGAGGAATCTTCATTGCTGATATAGCCGAGGGATTGAAAATGACGATCTTTATGGAGATATATTCAATAGGTTATGCATCTGCTGGTTTAGTAAACTAATTATGTTACTAGTAGCTGAACAAAGGTGCCCGCTAGCATTTCACAAGACAATTGTCTTCTATGCAGAGTTAGTTATTTATTATGGAGAATAATTCAAAGCTCATGGGTTCCGTTTTGGATGTGATGCTAAGACTTATCAGTGCAATATGTGCTGAAATTAATTATTATTTCTATTAGTCTTTACAAGTGGAAGAAATATGCAATGTTCGATCATGCTTTTCTGTTTAGGAAGATTAAATTAGTGCAGCATTCCTTGTTATATCCAAATCTTTTACCAGGATTAAAATGCCGGAGACATATGTTGTACACCTTGGAAATAGCAAAGAACTTATGGATGTGGCTGAAGATAATGTGGCTAAGAGGGTCCTGCGGGAGCATGTCCGAGAGTCTCTAGGAGTGAGGAATGAAGATTTGCTTTTTGCCATCATAAACAGTATGTTTTTTCTTCAAATTTTAAAAAATAAAGGGATAATTATGGGTTTTCTCCACACTATTATTTTGAGGGATATAAATGTCATTGGGGGTATGGACAATTGCAGGTGTTTCACGTGGGAAGGGGCAGGACCTATTTCTGCAAGCCTTTTACGAGAGCTTGCAATTGATTCAAGAGAAGAAGCTGAAAGTGCCACCAATACACGCTATAATCGTGGGAAGCGACATGAGTGCACAAACAAAGTTTGAATCTGAAATACGCAACTTTGTCGCCTTGAAGAAAATCCAAGACCGTGTTCATTTTGTTAATAAGACTCTAACAGTAGCTCCCTATCTCGCTGCAATTGATGTCCTTGTCCAGAATTCTCAGGTGATTTCCTTGTTATTGATTCATTTAGTTGATTGTTTCTAAATCATGAGTGGTAGTTAAGAGTGTAAAATGAAACTTTACTTTGATTAAAAGGCACGAGGAGAATGCTTTGGACGGATCACAATAGAAGCCATGGCCTTTCAGCTACCAGTGCTGGTAATATCTCAAATCTGCTGCTTGGGTTGGGAATAATAATAATAATAAATTAGGATAGGATAGGACGGTAGGAAATGAATATGTGTGATGGAAATGGATGCAGGGAACTGCAGCTGGAGGAACAAAGGAGATAGTGGTGAACGGGACAACAGGAGTATTGCATCCAGTGGGGAAAGAAGGGGTACCCAAGCTTGCAAATAACATGGTGAAACTTGCCACCCATGTGGAGAGGAGACTTACAATGGGGAAGAGAGGGTATCAGAGGGTGAAGGACCGATTTCTGGAGCACCATATGGCTCACAGAATCGCTGTTGTGTTGAAGGATGTTCTGCGCAAGTCAAAACACCCGACAATGCCGGCGGGATCATGACTACTACTTGGTTGCTGCTGTTGAGTTTTGGTCTCTCATGATTAAAAAAAAAAAAAAAAGTCAGCTACACACCTACCTACCCTAGGTGGAAGCAAGCAAGCAAGCTGAATAGAATGTGTTTATTATTATACAGCAAGACTACTACTTTCTTGTTCTTGTCCATACAACAACGTAGGTACTACGGTTGTCAAAATCCGCATACAAACAAGTAGAAGAATATGGGGATGTATTATTTAGATGGTTGGTTGGTGTTCGAGAAAGAAACAGTTTTTCCCCTTGATTGATTACAATTGAAGTAGCGCTTATATATTCCAATCTTCTCAAGGAAGGAGAACATATTTGCATTTCGATGATGAGCAATGCATTTGCGCAAAACTCTATTTGAATTTTGATGATGAGCAATGCATTTGGGCAAAACTCTAATTCTTCATCCCCAGATCTGATGCAAGGTACAGTAGATTATTATTTAAGGGTTAAAGAACCTATAAACTGTCTCAAATTTGCTCCATGTTCGATTTTGGTGTCTAAAGTTTAAAATGTTAAAATGGACAGTTCCAGGTTTCATTTTTGTTGAAATTTAGTGTCTCGGTGTGATTACTTTAGAGAAGCTAATCCCGACGAAATCAAATGTCAAATAGGAGCTCTCATGCACGCTTCCTTTTCGTCACCTTGCCGGGACTGTCACCTAAGAAGGTGGCCACATTTACGCAAATAAATCTCGCTCTTTGTCGCTGAAAATCACTACACAACACTCTGCTAGAAAACTTTTTTTTTTCGGATGTTCAAGTTTTAGGAGAAATTTGACGAGTGATGAATTATGAGTGGGTGAATGGATCAATGAAAATGTTTGAAGGGAGAGGAAAAGACGCGCGAATACACCAAATTTCAACAAAAATGAAACCTAAGATAGTCAATTTCAACATTTTAAATTTCAGACACCAAAATCGAACATGGAGCAAACTTCAGACAGTTTATAGGTTCTTACCACTATTATTTAATGTTGAAAAGAAAGTAGTGTAGTGTTTGCCTATCAGGACACTAAGGACATGTAATATCTAATACACGTATTATCTAATACCGTGTTTGTGTCAATTATAGAAGGAATTTTATATTAATTTATACCAACTAAAAATGATTATACTAATTAATACCAAACCCGAAATTACTTATTTACTCTTAACCCTATTTAATATACAACAACTACACCAATTTCGGCTCATAACATCGATAGCCGGCGACCTCCGGCCGGACTCCACCCGGATCCGGACGACGTTCAATTATAATAATAATTAAAAAATATATGTATCTATTTAGGAGTATTTAAGTTTTAGGAGTATTTAAGTTTTTAGACATTGTATTAGGATATTAAGATATTACAAAGTTCATTCAAATATCTAAATAATACGTGTATTAGGATATTGCAATACCGACCGACAATCGTGCTAGACTGAAGAAGAGCCAAAATGATATCAGCATCCTCTCTGCATATCATTTCTTTAAGATACCACGCACGCAGGCAGGCAAAATGATACAAAAGAAAAAAAATACGTACATAAAGTAGTGCTAGTACATGCATGCAACATACATATATAATAATAATAATAATAGGTAGATGCGAGTGTGACATAGATTAAACATGATGCCAAGGTCGTCGGTGGTGATTGGCCACGCCAATCCAATCTGCCACTCATTATTATTACCATACATCATCCAAGATGGAGAAGACCAAGCAAACCAAACCAAACTCAACTCTGTAAATATAATATAATACATACATATGATCATTACACCAAGTAAATAACTTATTATTATTATTATTATCAGATAGATAGGGTATAGCATATATATGATAATTAATGGTGATGACCGGGCAGCTTGTCCTTGATCTTCTCCATGATTCCTTTCTTCTGGTGGCCTTCAACTGTGGTGGGGGCAGCAGCATGATGAGGTTGGTCGTGATGACCATGAAGTCCTGGAACTACGTCCTTAATCTTCTCTTTCATGTCTCCACCCATTGATCCTGTTCCGTGCGATCCCATCATACCGGTTTGGTCATGGGTTCCACCATACCCAGTTCCTCCTACTCCAGTGCCGGTATGAACAGCATCTTTAATCTTCTCCTTGGCATCTCCAACCATTGATCCTCCTCCTCCATATCCGGTGCCGGTGGTGGTGGTGGTTTGGTCATGACGACCACCCATCATCCCGGCTCCATATCCGGTTGTTGTCCCGGTGGTTTGGCCATGGAGACCGGTTCCATATCCGGCGGTTTGGCCGTGGAGACCGGGAATGGCGTCCTTGATCATCTCTTTCATATCTCCTCCTCCTCCAGTAGCGGTAGTGGTTTGGTGGTGATGATGGGCGCCGGGAAGTGCATCCTTGATGGTGTCAGTGAGTGAAGTAGTAACGGGGTTTCCATACTCGTCATATGTTTGGTGGCCGTGGATGGGGTTGCCGTATTCATCACTCTGACGCCCTGCTCCCGCACCGGCGTTGCTCTGGAAATGCGCCATTAATTAATTCTACTTTAGTTTACAACAAACACAAAGATGAGTCAGTCGATGAGATGAGATGTGTGCATAGTTTGTGTGTGTATATATGCATCTACATCTGCTTAGTCAGCTAGCTGCTTCCAACACGTGTACGTACGCACATGCAACACCTAAGGTGAAACCACGTACAATAAATTATTATTAGTGACACGTACCTATGCATGCATCTGTCCCTTCGCGCCCCCACTCTTCTACCTTATCCCAAACTCATATCATCCTGCTAACTGCTAAGGTCGGTGTCGGTCTCATCTTTTGCATGATTACTGTATACGTAATTCCTCATACTAGCTAGCTCTGGAACGAACGCTTATAATTATAATTATAATTATAACAATAAGAAAATAGGGTTAATTATGAATTTGCTACTTTTTTAATTGGCCAAATCAATTTGCTGCTTAGATATTCAAACAAATTGTTACTTATCATTCAATTACATTGCTAACTGAATTTTGTTTGAACAAGATTACGCTTTATGGACAGTTTTCTAACTAATTATTTGTACACAAAATAAAATATAAGCTAACAATTTTTAAAAGTCCAACTTACAATTTATTCACAAATTAAAATTTAAATTAGCTAATTATATTTAAAACATTCTAACAAGGGTTAACAGCTCTTTTTGATATTTGACCACTTTTGAGTTTTGATCCATGATGATTTTTTTTACTAGTTTTGGTATCATATGTTTGCAGATTTTTCTAGTTTTGGTCCGACCGTTACATTCCGTCCATTTTTTCCGTTAAGTGACATGCGCGAATCACGTGATTCACCATATACTTTCAATTTTGTTCAAATTTGGGAGAATTGAACCATTGAACTAGGTTTAAGGTGTCAATGCCCTCAAATTTGACCCATTAAACCTAGTTCAATTCGCCCAAATTGAACTAGTTTTAGGGTGTCAATTTCCTCAAATTTGAACAAAATTGAAAGTTTAGGGCGGATCACGTGACTTGCACATGTCACTTAACGGAAAAAATGGACGGAATGTAACGGTCGGACCAAAACTAGAAAAATCTGCAAACATATAGTACCAAACTAGACAAAAAAAAAAAAAAACATCATGGACCAAAACCCCAAAAGTGGTCAATCATCATGGACCAAAAAAACTGTTAACCCTTCTAACAATTTGTCTCAAGTTAGGAATTTGGTAATAAACCGTTTCAGAGATGGTTTATTACCAAAATAGTATGATTGACCGAATGTGGCTTTTCTACAACATTATGTTTGACTGAATATGTTAATTGAGTTCATGATATCTACAGTCAACTGTGCCACGGAGACACGGTTGAAGCAAGCCCGCCCAGTGTGCTTCTTTCACGACATGCTCTGGTCCCGTGTGTCTCCCAGTTGTTTTCTAGTGTTAGAAGTAGTCGTGTCCGTCCCGGACTTCTGCAACGTCCTCCCACGCTTAACTATTCAAAATATAGGACAAACTGAAGGAAAAGACTGGCCCATTCGGTGACTTTCGCGGTCGGCCTCACGGAACCAACTTGAATCTGAACTACGATTTAAAAAGCTACAAGAAAAATCGATTTTACCTACCGCAGAATTGCTGACCGAGCCGCCGGTCGGGAATTTACTGCCGTATTCCGACCGGGTTACGTCGGATTCTACCTAAAAAGTGCTCCTGACCTTTTACTAACGAAGTTTTCCAACCTATTCTCCCTGCAAGCAAGCGGTCGGAACATAATGACAATTACCCATCGGTACCTGACACCCTGTGCACGGTCGGTGAGTAACTTACCGATTCCAGAGACATGTCAATACAATTTGCTTACAGGCATTTTTACAGGCCGACTGTTTTCGGGCTGCAAACAGTGTGTTAGCTTCAGACCCAGTAAAGATGTTGACACATTGAATGGCTATGCTGACACATGCATTTCTGTGGTCGGAGCTCAAAACAAGTCAAACAACCGAATCAGTTTAGTACTGGGTAGTCGGTGTTGTTATTTGATACCAAATTCGGCAAAAGACATACAAGTCAGATCCTTAGTCTTACTAACTTAACCCTAAGCTTTAAACCAACAAAAACCAACTAAACCCACAACAACTAGTACATGTGCATACTTTCTTAGGTTTTTGGTACATGATAATTCATTTTCTATTTTTGCAATCTCTATCTTTAATATAGATTGGTACAACTGAAGGTTATCATTCTTCATCCTCAATTTATCATTGTCAAGCTCAACTTTTGCACTATCCATCTCCAATTTTGCAATCTCCATCTCATGAACATTTAGTACTCAAATTCTTGTGCATGGATTGGAATTTCTGCACAACCCTTTTTCCATAGCCACACATCAAAGGATCCTCCCAGTCATAAAAGTTGCATCCAGCATCTTCACTAACCTGTCAACATTTAATCCCAATTAAACCAATCAACTTAAATTGACCCGTGTTAATCCATAGAATCAGTAATGCTAGAATGAGAATCCTAATTGGATGTTGAAATCCCTAATTCCGAATACCCTAATTAACAAAACCCTAATTCATTTCGGCCAAATTAGGGCTAATTTGTTTCCAGTTCTTCAAAATTGAAGTGCTAAACTTTAAATAGAGGCAACAACTACAACTAATTAAACAACAATACCTTAAATTTCGGGCACCCATGAAACATTGTGGAGAAATTCTTCCAGGTAGAGGATGACCTGACTCTTCAAATCTCACCGCAGTGGCATCGTCGGAGTTCATACGGAGGAATCTCGATTGTAGATGGGTAGGCGCCGTCATATATCTTCAGGTCGTGTCCGTATTACACAGTAGTTGAAGAAGTAGTGGAGGAATGAAGACGCAAACGGTAATGTAAGAACAGGAGGTCACACAGAGGGAATATAAGAAAGCACAGGAAATGGCTAAACAGGAAATTCAAGTTTCAAAATTCGACAACAATAAAAAATAAAGCTCACGTGCTAGTCACATGGCCACTTAACGACCATTTTTGACAGAATCTTAACGGATGTATCACATTGGTACAAAATAGAAACGTTCAGTACCAAATCAGTACAAAAAAACAGTTACGGAATGGACATTTGATTTTCTAAAAACATATGGTATAAAGTGAACCGTTAACCCTAAGTAATATATAATATATTGTTTGTACTTATTCAAAATTGTAATCCAACAAAATGTACATTATTTCTTATATATTGTAGTAATGCATCAAACTTAGAGACATTGTCCATAGCCATCACATTATATTTTAACTAATGACTAAAACCATAAAGGTTATAACCGGTTGATAGAACTGGATATTATACATCGTCTCGAAACATAGTGGAGAGTAGGGTGAAATCCAGACCTGCCACTCCCCAGGAGGATACAATTAATATGAGATACGAGTTTATTAAAGGATGGAACAAGTTTTACTTAGCAAACGAATTATCTCCTGGCATGTTCGCTGTTAGATTACGGGGAGTAATCACTACAGATACTTAAACAAGGTACATGCTAGTAATTAGAATTACGCAGCGGAAGTTTCACACATACCTTTAGGATGATCCGTAGACCTAAGATCTTCTCTGGAGGGAGTTCACGATCCTCCGGTCGGAACCCGTAGAGGTTCTTGTTAGAGAAGCCCTACGTGGTGCAAGCTCCACAGCAAAGCCTCTGATCGATTCTTGGCACGGGGACAGATCTCTGGAGAGTTTGCTCGAAGGAAATTTGGCACACCCTTGGTGAGGGTTATGGTTCGGAAGAAACTAAGGTTTATGGGGGAGGGTTTTTCTCTCTAAAACACTCTTGTGAGGGAATTGTGATTAACCCTAAAAATCTCCTAACACCTCTTATTTATAGGAGGAGTAAAGTGGACAAAAGTCCACTTTACCCCACTTAGGGTTTCGGTCGGCCTATGTATTTGGGGAGGCCCAATTTTGGGCCTCCCATGTCAATTGGGATTTGGGTCTAGCCAAATTTGTTGGATTACTGAGACGTAATACTACGGAATGCTAAACGTGTACATGTAAGTAATCTAATTACGCAACGGAATAATGTATACATACCTCAATAGCTTTCCCGCCCAAGAACGTTGTGGAGGGAGTTCTGATCTTCCAGTCGGAACCCGTACAAGTTCTTCGTGAGAAGAAGTCCTACGCGGTATAAGCTCCACAGCAAATCCTCTGATCGATTCTTCAACGGGGACAGAACCTCGGACTGCGATGATGGTGTGCCGAAATCACTACTAAGGGGGTGGGAGGGTTTCTCTCAAGTTCCTCAATGGAGGGACTTATGAATTACTTTATGTGTAAAACCCCTTAGGTGAGTCCCCTATATATAGGATTGGTGGAGTGAACAAAAGTCCACTCCATCCTATGTGGTACTACGGTTCAGCCGAACTATGCTATTAAGGAGGGAGGCCCAATTTTGGGCCTCCCATGTCAATTAGGAATTTGGTCAAGCCCAATTAACCTAATGTGACATTTACCCAATTATCTTAGGTAATATCCTTAATATTAACGGGCTACCATTTACGGCGCCACGTCACCATATGCTAACAGCTCCCACTCGCCGGAATGGGAGGGTGCCTGTTAATGAATTGTCATCCAATAGCATCAACATTTCAGTCTTCAGTTATCGTTTCCGTCTCCGAATAGTTCATACGAGGTTTGCATTGCGACCGGCGGATACGACGGGCATTGTGCTACTCATCTGTTAGGAGTATTGTAGCGCCCGTAGAACGTTGATTCCCTTTCGTAAATCAATCCTGTTAAAAAAAAATATGTACCGCACTGTATCCTTGGTCAACTGATAATTCTCCAATTGCCCAGTTTTCCACATAGGAATACTTCTCCAGGGCATCCGTACAAGTGTTCACAACCTTCAACTAATATCTGGTTGGTGGCCACCTAGTGAACATAAGAGTCGGTGAATTATAAGTGAACATGACCATCCCCATCCCTCATACCCTTAGTCAGACTCAATCGGTTTCCAAAGACGTGGTCACTTGACCTTTTTCTTCAGCACTACGCTCGTACGCCGGGAAGCGAACATTGAGCCTGGCCTTAGGTATGAGTTCCAAGTCCGAGAGGATACTTTAGGCGCCTCTTCATAAGGCACCCAGGATCAATCACACGCTCAAGGTGAAGAAGTATGCGCCTTTTGAATCACAAGGATTCTAGCTAGCACAACCGAGCATGACCCCGTGGTCGAACATGGCACGCGCAGTATGAAGCACGCGTCGAAAGCATACTTGGACAAGCCAGGGATGGGATATGTCAATCATGCTATCGCAGAATCTTTCGTCTGGCCCTGAATGTGATTTTAATGACGGACAGAGTCCAAAACGGCGATTTATAAAATGAAGATTGATTCATGCTGTAAGCGTGACAAAGTTATCGTTTCGTTTAACCAGGTTTATCCCCCTGGTTCTTAGCCAATCTTGTTGTGGTAGAGGTCCCCCTCTCCTACAAGATGACCGTGCCTGTGTGACAAGGCATGGTTCACATTCGACATAATTTTGGTGGAAGAATTTTACCTCTTCCTACGACTTAGTTTATAGACAGTAAAATCCGATGTTATTTATCATTATGACGTCGATTGATCATATACTCAATTTGTAATTCTTTTATTCAATTGAAATATTATTTCAAATGTCAAAATGCCATCACTTATACATGCCACTTATTAAGCCCTACGTAATCCAAGCAGTCTTACGTGCTTTTCGAAAATCTCTCTACGTAATGGCTTAGTCAATGTGTCTGCGACCATATTGTCTGTGGACAAGTATTCTAAAGAGATTATGTTGTCTTCCAGAACAGATTTAGCATAATTTTATTTCACATTGATATGTTTGGTCCTACTATGGTACTTTGGATTCTTAATTGCTGCAATGGCTGCCTGACTGTCGGAGTATACTTTCACAGGTTTACTCTTCTTGCGAGTGTCAATTAATGCAGTAAGAAGCCTTTTCAGCCAGACTGCTTATTGTGCGTTTTTGGAGAGAGCAACGAATTCCGATTCCATAGTGGAAAGCGCGACACATGATTGTTTCTTGCTTACCCATGATATGGCAGCATTGGCAAGGAGGAAAACCCCTCATGTGGTTGACTTACGATCATCTGGATCGCCACCGTGGCCAGCGTCACTATAACCGGTCAATTCTATCTGTTTGTCCTCATAGCACAGAACATAGTCGGCAGTACCTTTCATATATCTTATAATTCGTTTCACGGCCTTTAGATGTTGATAACTAGGATCTGATTGGAATCTTGCTACTAGGCCCACAGCGTAACAAATATCCTGCCGAGTACAGAGCATGACATACATTAGACTTCCTACCATGCTTAGATACTCTACATTCTTCATCTGTTCACGCTCCTGCTGGTTCTTCGGGCCATCACGCTTTGACAGCACGTACCCGAACACAACCGGCGTATCCACGGGTTTGGCATCGAGCATTCTGAATCTTTTCAACAGATTGTTGATATATGATTCTTGAGACAGACACAATCTCCGGGCAGCACGATCTTGGGAAATTTTAATGCCTAAGATGTACGTGGCCTCTCCCATGTCTTTCATCTCAAATGCTGATGCTAACCAGGACTTTGATGTGTTCATGAAACTCACATCCGCAGCAATGAGTATGTCATCTACGTATAAGGTTATGATGACATACTTAGACTCGGAGGTCTTGGTGTAAACGCAGGGATCCTCGTGAAGGTTCACAAATCCGTTTCCAACGATTTCCTCGTGGAATCTGCGATACCATTGCCGAGACGACTGTTTAAGACCGTAAATAGACCTTTGGAGTTTGCAAACTTTACGTTCTTTGCTAGAAGTAATAAAACCCTATGGCTGCTCCATATAGATCTCTTCCTCCAGGTTTCCATGAAGGAATGCGGTCTTAACATCCATTTGGTGCAGCTCTAGATTGAGACATGCAACAAGGGCAAGGATGGCCCTAACTGTGGTATAACGCACAGTTGGTGAGTATGTTTCATCAGAGTCAACTCCGTGAATTTGGGTATATCCTTTCGCAATCATTCGAGTTTTGCACCACTCAACTTTTCCATCAGTAGCAAATTATAAAATTTCACTTTTTAGCTCTGCGGTTAGCAGGTAGATCAACTGAAGACCAAAACCGAATTTGTTCTCATTTAGGCAATTTCATCCTCCATTGTTTTCCTCAATTTCTTCGTTTGAGGTCCTTCCAATGCTTGCCGAACCACCACTGGTTCGTGAAAGAATGTCTTACTTGATGGGATACTTCTTGAAAGATGTTTGTTGCCTTAGACCATGTCTAGGTTCGATAATCCCATCTTTTGTCTGATCGTTGCTCCCATTCGGAATAATGCTTCCTTTCGGAGCTTTACTCCAACTGGGAACAATGGCGGTGCTTAGAACTTTGATATACAACTTTCTTAGAATGATCTCTTGGTCTCAGGATTTTACCTCCGAGATTTATTCCTTGATCACTGGGATCTGGAACCAAGTTGGTTGTTTCCCTCCCACTAGGAATAATGGGCAGTAGTAGTAGCTCAGTATTATGATTATCAGGTCCGACTTGATTTGCATTAACATTTAGTGATGATTATGTGAGAGGAAGTGAGCCCTCCCACTGGATTTATTATGAGGATGTTTCCATCATCATTTACCATGTCATTCACTAATGCATTAACTAATGTTATATCATTCTCCCACTCGAAGTAAGTGGGACCTGAGAATCTCCGTTAACCATTTATTCGATCAGTACTATGTCTGTTTCGTTCCGCAAAACATTGTAAATCTATTCTCAAATTTCTATAATGTGTCATGTTCGACCACGTTGCCATTAATCCAAGCTAATTTTAAACTTGTTTCTTTTAAGAGTAGACCGTACTCCTAATAAATATTTGTTTAATGCGCAAATTAATGCTACTTTATGATAAGGTTTTACCCGTATCATTTCTTAGCTTTTATGGTAACGCATCAACCGATCTTATTAGAACATAGTGTTACGTGAATAAGAATCAACTTAATTTCATCCCGCAGGAACAATTAATGTTGAACTCTAACATAATGTAATTTTAAACTATGTTTCTTTGAAATATTTTAATGATATGATTGCTTAGCCAAACTTTTCGTTCATGGCTTATAGTGGGAGAGTCATTTTACTGACTACTTCCTTTCGTTTGTTAACTCATCCAGAGACTTTATCCACCTCATGGACTATGCATTTGAGCTCTTTCGTTAATGCTATAGTTGTACTTGATCGTAGTAGCATTAAAGCATACTTCTAACCACGATAGTCATTAATGGGTTGTTTCCAAAGGATTACAAATGAAAATTCAGCATTCATTTATTAAAACACTTCATCATTAAATTTGTACTTTTAAAACGATATGTCCCGTCTTTCGAGGTGACATGCGCCACGCGCCTTATACCAGGTATAGTCCATGGTTTCAAAATCGTTTTAGTTTCCAAGTTTAAAATCGAATCGGTTTTTCATGCACATTATCCAGGATACTTATTATTTAATGGAGTACTTAACAAATAAGGATGTATTAGCAATGTGTTGAATAACGTTAATAATAAGATTAAAACGAACGATGATAAATTAAATACTCAACTTAAGTATTCTCAAATACTTAGGAAAAATAATATGTTCCTTTACAGAACTTATTTAAGAGTATCTCAAACTGAAAATAAAAGTCAAGAAGTTTTAGCAATTTAAAGATAAACACTTCTAATTCTATCTTTATTCTTCTGGGACATCCTCGATCAGGTCGTTGCTTCTGTTTCTCGGTTCTGTAATTCAAAAGGAAAATGAATTAGTCTCGAGTGTTTAGAAGCGGAAGAGAATGAATGATTTTCATCATCTTTTCTCTTTACGTACCTTAGGAGGATTGGTACAAGCAGCAGCCAGGTGTCCTTTCACACCACACCTAAAACACGTTCGAGTTTCCTCTTTGCGTGTTTGTTTTGCTTGCCTTTTCTTGCCACCATTTTGTTTGCGTTTAAACTTTTTCTGGGGTTTGTTTGCCAAAAACTTCTCAGTTTTATTCTGAGGACTTTTACCATTTCTCTTGTGCTTCCCTTTTTGTTCGGCTGGCGCAGAGGATGCAATATGCATTTCAAACCTGGACTTTTCAGCCATGAGTCTATCCTCCTCCAGCTCAAGATGAACTTGCACCTTCTCGAGGGTGTCGAGATGGGTGGCATGGGTAAGGCTCATTTTCATGATGCTCCAAGAGTCGGGCAAGAGCAGATCATGTAATTGATTTGTTGTTCCTCAGACAGATTTTCACCTGCTTCCTTGAGTTCAGCGATCAAGTTACACACATGCATAACATGATCCTTCATCGTATGCTTGGGATTCATCTTATAGGAGTCAAGAGCGATGTTTAACGATCGCTTTTGGGCTATGGTGTAAACACCGAATGTTGCCTTAAGACCATCCCAGAGGTCTTTGGCAGTTCCCAAATGATCAAACCTATAGAGAATCTCATCTTCCAGCATAGATAACAAGATGGAACGAACATCGTGATCCTTGACATCCCATTCATCATAGAATGTCTTTTGCTCTTCCGTGAGGTCTCCCTCAGGCCTAGTTTGTTTTGTGGTCAAATGATCCAGACCTCTTATTTCAGAGATTATCATCTTAACTCGTTTATTCCATATCTTATAATTACAAATATTCAACTTTATTCCCTTGTTCAACTGGGAAATGACATTGCTAGTTGCAGCAATCTATACTAACACATTGATAATTATGCTAAGTTAGGGAGACAATAACATTTTTACAGAATTGCAAACATCAGATTATCTATTAAGATGGAATACGGCAAATAGTAATCATTCAGTCACTAAACCAAACCGACCGCCAGTAAACCGAGGGAAGGGTGTGTTGTGAAAGAGTTCACACTATTGTCGTCTTCAATCCAATAGACCAGTCTTTTGAAAACGGTTATTATGTTGCAAATTACCGGAACGGTAGTTTTCAAATAAGCATACCCGATCTTGGCTTTCCCAATGCCCTTTTGATATAAGAGAATTATCTGATAATTTACGCATGCATAACACTATATCACGCCATAAACATCGAACAAACCAAAAAACATGCTTACGCGCCATGCGTCTAATGCTCCTAGCATACATAATTCTACGTAAAGTAAATTATCACATGCTTTTATTCATGAACATTCTAGTATACGTGTCAAAACATGCAACTTCCGTACACACCATGGATAATTGGCGACTGGAATTTTCAGTTTTGAAAATATTAGGGGCTGTTTTGCAATTCATGCTTACAATCAATCATGCGAAATTTCTAGACATGTATTATAGGCACTTTCATTCAGTATAGCATGTCTATCTTATTGCGCAAACCATATATTTAAATCCCAGAGCTCAATGCTCGTAATTTACTATCCATCTAGCTTGATAAAGTCAAGACGACATTTCTAATATATTTTGCAGAAAGTAAACAATTGCAATTCAGCCCACTAATTTAATTCAGTCCTAAAAACATGCATATCTGATATCCATCCCCGTAATCGTAACTAGGCATTAGGGTTTTAACCGAAAACATGTATAAAACACAAACCCTAAGAGCACTGTTTAGGATAATTTTAAAGTTCGAAAACATTTTGGATTTAAAATTCGACATCCTATTTTATTGAACATTTTAAAATTTCCAAATTTTTTAATATTTGGTTCGGTCCTATTTAAAAATCATGTTCGAGTCGGTCCAATTAAAAATTCGGTTTGGTTCGAAACGGTTCAATAAAATAAGATTGTGGTTTGGTTCATCACATAAAACCGGTTTGGTTAGGTTCTATTTAATTGCTCAGGTTTGACCCGACCTGAAAAGGTCCAACCGATTAAGAAAACCCGGATTGGTTTAACCCGTTCCGGTGTAGCAATTGGGCCGGCCCATAAACCCATAGGGTTCGGCCGAAAGGCTTTCTTGTGGGCTAAGTAGGGTTTTGATGTCCACTAAAAACTTAACTTAGCCACCAAGAAACCTTAATTATATCAAATAATTTCCAATATTGCTAATATATATATAAATTCGGCACACATATAAATATATATAAATATTGTCAAGATTCTATCTTTAAGATGTAAATCAATCAACAAAATATATATATATATATATATATAAAACTATTGTCAAATATATCTTTAGGGATTAAAATACATATAGACAATATATTTTCTTAATCTTTTATAGCAATTAAATATATCAATATATATTAATCCCTAGATTTTAGCTATATATATTGATAGTTAATATATGTTTTGTTGGGTTAAGATTAAACCCGATGCTACAAGCGTAAAGTCGAGTACGATTGAAAGGCAAAGAAGAGTCGTCGACCTCTCTTACTCGTCTTAAAGAGATAAGGGCAAAAGGTCGACAACGACATTTAAAGAAGTCGACTTCTAAAGTACGACTGATCGACTAGAAGATAATTGAACTACTTGAGCATCTGGCAAATGATCTTAATTGAAGTCGACCACGGGAACTCCTGTCGAAACCCTTCCTCCAAAGGAAAGGGACAGGTGGCGACCTGCTTCGACCTCCCCCCAGAGGAAACCTTCATCTGAAGGAAAAGGACAGGTGGCGACCTGCTTGCGCCGCCAAAAGGAAGCCTTCCCGGCTAAGTAAAGATGAGGTGGCAACCTGCTTGTCACCGGCTTGACCGACTTTGGAGAGAAACCCTCCAAGGAGGGTAGCCGCCAATATAAGTCGGTAACTTATCCCTATAAATA
The DNA here is from genome assembly GCA_036873135.1 of Clarkia xantiana subsp. parviflora. Lineage (NCBI taxonomy): Eukaryota > Viridiplantae > Streptophyta > Magnoliopsida > Myrtales > Onagraceae > Clarkia > Clarkia xantiana. The sequence continues at coordinate 6,193,039 of JAPTYO010000012.1, read as the reverse complement.
GGGACCCTCTCTATTCATTTATCTTAATCTCTCTCAATATACTTTACATTGTTACTCTCAAATCCATTACTGACTTAAGCTTCGGAGTGGATTCAGGGACCATCCCCAACCCCTTTTTAGGTACTCGCCCAAAAAAAAACCATTGAAGGAAACTTAGTGTTCGAAGGAATTAAGTCCAAGGCGATATCCTGAAATCCATTCCCCAAAGTTCAAAGCCACGTCACTTTGATCCCAACATTTGGCGCCGTCTGTGGGAACCTTGATCAAAAAGTCGCGGCCTTCGAAAAGAGCAAGATGTCAAACCCCGTGGTGGAAGAAATGGGAAACAACCAAGCAGATCCTACCACCTCAAAAGCAACTCCGAGAGAAGACCCGCCGTTACCTCAAACCAATGGTATTGGTGGTGAAGAAAATCTCAACCACTCCAGATCGTTGCCAAATCTGGAGGAAGCAAGGACGGCCCCTCTGGCTGTTCCTCAAGAAGTGATGGCAGCCTTCATAACTTTTTGGAATCAAACCCGGGCAAGAGCTGTTCCCGAAAAGGAGCCCAATCGAGAAGCCTCCCATAAAGAAGAAGTGGCTTCTAGTGTGAAGGTCCGGGAATAAAATCCCATGGAAAAAGAGATTCCTAAGGCTCCCGAAGTCGACACAAAAAGCAAGAAACCTGTTCTATTTACTATAGGACAGGTCGAGGAGTTACTGGAGAAAAAGAGAAGAGGGGCGAATGATTTTCTTATCGTTCGCGATCATACTTCCCATCCCTTTTCCAGAAGGCTATTCAACACTCAAGTTCCTCCGCAAGTCTTTGCGAGGAATATAGACGAATACACAGGCGAAGGAGACCCTGTCCGCCACATCAACGCCCACAACTTTTCCCTCCTAGGGAGAGGGGCAACTCCGGATCACTATGCGGCGCTCTTTCCAACAACACTGAAAGAAGAGGTGTCCACTTGGTTCTATGGTCTCCCTGACAACTCAATCGACTCCTGGGAGGAATTGAAGGCTAAATTCATAGAGGGCCACATAGGCCAGAGACAACGCCTTAAGAGTATGGACTTTCTAGATAAAATTGAGCAAGGTTCTGATGAAACCTTAGCCAATTATTATACTAGATACCAAGAAATACTCTAGCAGTTAAATGAAGACGCCAATGATGGCGAGTTGATAAGGACCTTTTGGAGAGGTCTTAGGGCTCAGAGCCAGGCTCTAAAAGATAGTATGGTGATGAACCCGACACGGAAGATTGATGCTCTCGCAATCAAAGTAAAAAAGTATATAGATTTGGAGAGATCGCATGAGAGATCGCCCCAAGAAGTTAAGAGGCAGACTGTGCCAGCAAGATTTGAAGAAGGCTCTGCTTTTCGACCCCCAAAGAAGGAAGAATGACGAGAAGGGAACTTCCGACATGGGAGTCGTCCATGAATGAGAAATCCAAACCCTTATCCAGGAAAGTGTACTCCTCTCACACATAATATATATGTTGTGCTTCAAGAGATGGAGAAACTTAGGTCGGATGATCCTCCCCCAGTTAGAAAAGGCCCAATGGGATCCCAGACGAACGACTATTGTCGCTATCATCGGGTTCAAGGGCACGAAACTAATGAATGTGTCGCCTTAAAGCATGACATCGAGGCTTTGATCCGAAGAGGCAAGCTGTTTAAGTTCGTCGACAAACCTTTTAAAGATCCGAGGAAACGAAGTCGAAGCCCTCGAAGAAGTTCTCGATCTCCCCCTCATAATAACCCCGCCCCGATCCAAAGAGGGACGATTAATGTCCTCGCTGGAGGATTCGCCTCGGGAGGAGAAACCAGTACTGCTCGAGAATTCTATGCTACCCAGATCACACGAGATGGGGATAAAGGGAAGGCGCCCGAGGAAATTGATCCCATAACTATAAGCTTCACCACTGACGATCTCATGATGGTTAACCTCATGATGACGCTTTGGTTATCACCGCCACTCTAGCGGAATACGAAGTGAAAAGGATACTTATCGACAGTGGAAGCTCAACAGATATACTCTTCTATGAAGCTTTCCAAAGTTTAGGATTGGCTAGGAGGGATCTCTTGAAGGTCGACTTTCCTCTTATAGGGTTCGCAGGAAGAACTACCTATCCAATGGGAGCTATCAAGCTTCGGGTGATCTTAGGAAAGGGGAAGACGACTCTAACCATTGATGTACTCTTCGTGGTCGTCGACGCCGCCTCAGCATATAATGCTATTATCGGAAGGACAACACTCAACCCTCACCGGATAATCCCATCAACGACTCATCAAGTAATGAGATTCCCGACGACACATGGGATAAAGGAGGTAAGAGGTGATCAAACTGCGTCCTGACGATGTTATGTCAGTTCGACGCGACCCCGTAACCAAAGATAAGTCATAGAAACAACGCCTCATTAAGAAAATATTTACGTTTATCTTTAAGGCTAATGTTTGTTTTATGATGTTTTTCGTGTAAAACTCAGGAAGGATGAATGAATATAAACCTTTTAAGGTCCCTCTTTATTCCAAGATATCTGAGCTCTTCTTTAAGGCGACCAGCACTCGAAAAATCTAGAAATCGACCAGCAAACATCTGATATCATCCAAATCACCCAGATCGGTCGACAAAGGTGCGGCGTCGAAGACACTTCTTCCAACTCAAGAGTCGATCATCAAACATCTGATATCAACTAAATCACTCAGATGGATCGAACTACTTGCAATTCAGAAGAACTCAAGATTCGATCATCAAACATCTGATATCAACTAAATCACTCAGATGGATCGAGCTACTTGCAGTGCAGAAGAACTCAAGAGTCGATCATCAAACATCTGATATCCACTAAATCACTCAGATGGATCGAGCTACTTGCAGTGCATAAGAACTCAAGAGTCGATCATCAAACATCTGATATCAGCTAAATCACTCAGATGGATCGAGCTACTTGCAACTTGCAGTGCAGAAGAACTCAAGAGTCGATCATCAAACATCTGATATCAGCTAAATCACTCAGATGGATCGAGCTACTTGCAGTGCAGAAGAACTCAAGAGTCGATCATCAAACATCTGATATCCACTAAATCACTCAGATGGATCGAGCTACTTGCACTGCAGAAGAACTCAAGAATCGATCATCAAACATCTGATATCAACTAAATCACTCAGATGGATCGACTACTTGAAGTGTTGAAGCTTTTTCCGAATCAAGAGTCGACCGTAAAAAATTTGATATCTACTAAATCACTCAGATTCGTCGACTACTTGAAAGAGGTTAAGTAAAGAAGAACTCAAGAGTCGATCATCAAACATCTGATATCAACTAAACCACTCAGATGGATAGAGCTACTTGCAGTGCAGAAGAACTCAAGAGTCGATCATCGAACATCTGATATCAACTGAATCACTCAGATGATTCGAGCTACTTGCAGTGCAGAAGAACTCAAGAGTCAATCATCAAACATCTGATATCAACTAAATCACTCAGATGGATCGACTACTTGAAATGTTGAAGCTTTTTCCGAATCAAGAGTCGACCGTCAAAAAATCGGATATCTACTAAATCACTCAGATTGGTCGACTACTTGAAAGAGGTTAAGTAAAGAAGAACTCAAGAGTCGATCATCAAACATCCGATATCAACTAAATCACTCAGACGGAATGACTACTTGAAGTTTCAAAAGCTGATCTTCTCGAAGTCTTGTGTCGACCATCCAGAATCTGATATCAACCAAATCACTCAGATTGGTCGACGACTCGGAAGACAGGTTAGATATTTGGGAATTATCCTTCTTAAAATTTTCGATTACCTAGAATTTTTCTCATTCTGAAAGTCGAGTATCGCCCTATTCTTAAAAAGTGAACGGCAATCTTTGATAAATTTATCAAGTGATTAAATCTTTTTTAAAATGATCGAGTCGTCCTTTAAATTGGCGAGATGCATGAAAGGGAAATAGGGAATGAATATACAAAGATTATCAAAAGATCAAAACCTCCCTTCATTAAATAAGCATGGTTTACATTAAGTCGGGAAGGAAAAAGAAGTATCTATACAGGATTTTTCCTACTCTCCCTAGCCCTGGCCTCCTCAGGCATATACTCCCAAAGAGTTCCCACCTTCGAGAAGTCAAAATTAGGGTCCATGGCCCTAATATCCTTCACCACTGAAGCGAAGTTCGAAAGAAGAATCTGCCCACAGGTCATGGCAGCATCCCTCTAAAAAGCCTCACTAGCTTTATAGCTAGCAATGACATCCGAGGCGGGTTTCTTGAACTTCTCCACCTCCGTCTTCAGAAAGGCGATCTCCTCCTGGCAAGAGGCCACCTTGGCCTGGAAAACCTTCAAAAAGGCAGCAGAGTCGCGATAAGCCTCGCTAAACACCGCTGAGAGGGTCACAAAATCCCTCAAGGCGCCCTTACAGGAGGAGAGCTCTTCGGTCGTGCTCGCCAAAACTTCAGTCAGGAGAGGAAGCTCCTTCTCAAAGCGAGCAACTTCTTATCGAAGACGTTGCACCGCCTCTACTTCCGACTCTACCGAGGCGAGTTTCCCCCTCAACAAGGAAACCTCCTCATCCAAGTCGACGAGCAGCTGGCCGACTTGCAAAAAATCGCGAGTGGCCTGGAAAAAGAATTTTGATCAGTAAAGGTCAGCTTCAAAGAATACGTATTGGAAAGAGGTGTCGATTACCTTTACCTTGGCTTGCCGATGCAAGAGCAGTCGGGCAGCCTCCCCCGCGCAGTCAATAGGCAAGCGAGGGCGGTCTTGGGGAGGAACGGAAGCGTTTATTAGATGGAGAGCCAACTCCTTATTAGCTATGCCCTCCTTCAATTGGTACCCCCTCAGGGAAGCGAGAGGATCCCAGTCGACATCCCCTCGAGAAGACTCGGGGGCAGAATGGAGCATCCTCCAAGCAAAAGGGGGACCCTCAAACTTCAAGCCTGTCATGGCTTGAGAAGATGAAGGTTCAGCAGGAGCTTTACCCTTCAGATCGACCTCTGCAAAATAAAATGTCAGATACTTCACGAAAATTCTAAAGAAAGAATCAAAGAGAAGAATATTTTTACCTTTGGAAGATGAGGGGCTAAAAGCAGAAGCGACTTCAGGAACAGTCTCCTGGAACTGAGAGACAAGGACGGCGGCGATTATTTTCGCCTTCTTAAGAGGCTTGGCGCCAGTTTTCTTGGCGGGCCTCTTCACTCGCCCCCTTTTTTTTTAGGTCTTCACCTCGCCCTCTGCAGCTTTAGTTTCCTCTACTTCCGCAGAGTCGACAGTGGCCTCGGCCGAGGCCCCTTCTAACACCCCCTGGGTTTCCTCAAAGGCAGATTGGTCGGGGGCAACTTCCGAACTGGTCTCCACTGGATCATCAGCAAGGGGCACCCCTGTGGCCGCCTGAGCGTGAAAAAGATGCTTAAAAAGACCTACAGGAAGCAAAAAGAAGATTCAAGAGGCGACTATAAAGTAAAAAAGAAAAATTACCCAATCCAAAGGGGGGTCCTCGACGCGAAGAAGAATCAAGGCTCTAATAACAGCCTCCTCTGTGGTGTCGACCACAGACTTCCATGGCTCAAAGTCCCTGGAGGTAACCATGGCGTGAATCTCGCCAACAGTGAAGAGTTCCTCAGGAGTTAGCCCCCGCAGAGTCGGGGCAGTATCGGGACCTAGGGAAGGGATCAAGGGCCAAGTAACACCTTCTCGACAGAAGAAGTAATAGTTCTTCCAGTTGGCGTTATAGGACTTAAGCTCGGTCACCAGGTCCTTAGCCGATTCCCAGGAAAGATGGCCATCTGTGGGCCACCGACTCTTGAAGTACGACGCAGGATTCTTCCGCAGTTGGTAAAAAAACCAGAAAACCCGCAAAGAATACGTCCACTGATAGACGTCGCACAGACAACGAAAGCCCACCCAAAAACGGATGGCGTTGGCGGTGAGCTGGCAGGGATGAATGCGATAGTGCTCGCAGAGCTCTTTCAACTCCTCAAAAAAAGGGAATCGAAGCCCCGCTTCGATTTGAGCTAGATATACGGGGACCTCCCCCTCTCTTGGCCGGTATTCCTCTCCGAGAGGACCAGCCAACCGAGGATGTTCGGCGTCGCTAAAATTACCCAAAGACATGGCTTTTATAAAGCCATCACGGGTTAATCGATTCTTCTTGGGAGAAGTGGGAAAATAAGGGACGAATCCTTGAAACCTACCCGATGGAAGTTGAGCAGCCATGGGGGTTTTAGAGAGAGATTGGAGAAAGAACCTTCTTTATCGGGATCAGAAGGGCCGGCGGTGGCAACTCCGACTAATATTCTCTCTTCGAGAGTGCAAGGTCGAGGAGAATTGGGGTTGATGAAGAAGGCACTATATTGATTCGCCAGAATGACAGGGAAAACGAAAGCAAGGAGTAAAAAGTGAAGGGTAAAAACCATGCTATTTATAGAGGTCTCCGTCGCTTGGGTAACTTCCTAGGGAAGTCTATCCGAGGTCAGACATTCATTGGTGCCTGCCCTGACAACAAGACCGTTGCCTTGCACCTGTCAAGCGATTAACGAGGTGACTTTCCAGCTTCCCTAGGAACCCCCAACAGTTAGAATTACTGAGCCAGACTCTCGCCTCCGCTTGAGAAGGTCTCTTCAACTCCTACAGACAAATGTCAAATACTCGACTCAAGACCTCACCTTCATAAATAAAGTTGACGACTTAAGTCTCGGGGGAAAGTGTTGTGTTATGATTAAACCTGATGCTACAAGCTTAAAGTCGAGTATGATTGAAAGGTAAAGAAGATTCGTTGACCTCTCTTACTCGTCTTAACGAGATAAGGGCAAAAGGTCGACAACGACATTTGAAGCAGTCGACTTCTAAAGTACGACTGATCGACTAGAAGATAATTGAACTACTTGAGCATCTGGCAAAGGATTTTAATTGAAGTCGACCACGGGAACTCCTGTCGAAACCCTTCCTCCAAAGGAAAGGGACAGGTGGCGACCTGCTTCGACCTCCCCCCAGAGGAAACCTTCATCTGAAGGAAAAGGACAGGTGGCGACCTGCTTGCGCCGCCAAAAGGAAGCCTTCCCGGCTAAGTAAAGATGAGGTGGCAACCTGCTTGTCACCTGCTTGACCGACTTTGGAGAGAAACCCTCCAAGGAGGGTAGCCGCCAATATAAGTCGGTAACTTATCCCTATAAATAGGGACTCTCTCAATTCATTTATCTTAATCTCTCTCAATATACTTTACATTGTTACTCTCAAATCCATTATTGACTTAAGCTTCGGAGTGGAATCAGGGGTCATCCCCAACCCCTTTTTAGGTACTCGCCCCACAAAAAACCATTGAAGGAAACTTAGTGTTCGAAGGAACTAAGTCCAAGGTGATATCCTGGAATCCATTCCCCGAAGTTCAAGGCCATGTCACTTTGATCCCAACATGTTTCAATATTATATTGTGAACCTATCCATACTTTCCAACTTATAGATATATAGTTACCTTTTAATAAAATTAAAATATGGCAAAATATATCCCTAACCTAGGCCGTCCGAAATTACCTTGCTTGGACCCTAAGAAATTAAAAAATTTACCTAATAATTTACTAGGGTTTTCGGCACAAACACCCTAAATTGGAAAAATTGTCAAATTTTAAGATCAAACACTATTATGATCATGAATCTAAAAAGTGTTCTTGATAAAACTCATTATGTTTTTGAAAATCATGAACATCAAACTTAATATTTGAACCAAAATTTTCGGTTTTTATCTATTGAAAAATTTAAATTCCGAAAATTTTAAGTTTTTAAAGATCAAACACATAAAAAAATTTAAAATTTCGGATTACTCATGGTGTTCATAAATAAAAATTTCAGTTTTTTATGAATATTCAAGAACATCAGTTTATCAAAATTTTAAGAACTCCTAACTCAGGCTCTGATACCACTGTTGGATTACGGAGACGTAATACTACGGAATGCTAAACGTGTACATGTAAGTAATCTAATTATGCAGCGGAATAATGTACACATACCTCAATAGCTTTCCTGCCCAAGAACGTTGTGGAGGGAGTTCTGATCCTCCGGTCGGAACCCATACAAGTTCTTCGTGAGAAGAAGTCATACGCGGTATAAGCTCCACAGCAAATTCTCTGATCGATTCTTCAACGGGGACAGAACCTCGGACTGAGATGATGGTGTGCCGAAATCACTACTAAGGGGGTGGGAGGGTTTCTCTCAAGTTCCTCAATGGAGGGACTTATGAATTACTTTATGTGTAAAACCCCTTAGGTGAGTCCCCTATATATAGGATTGGTGGAGTGAACAAAAGTCCACTCCATCCTATGTGGTACTACGGTTCAGCCGAACTATGCTATTAAGGAGGGAGGCCCAATTTTGGGCCTCCCATGTCAATTAGGAATTGGGTCAAGCCCAATTAAGCTAATGTGACATTTACCCAATTATCTTAGGTAGTATCCTTAATATTAACGGGCTACCATTTACGGCGCCACGTCACCATATGCTAACACAATTACCCTAATGTGACATTTACCCAAGTTCATTAGGTAAACTATACATATTATGGGCTACTAATTACGGCGCCCATTACCATATGCTTACAGCTCCCACTCGCCGGAATGGGAGGGTGCCTGTTAATGTATTGTCGTCCAAATCTGCATCAACATTTCTCTCCTTTGATCTGCTCTTTGCTTCTGAATAGTTCATACGAGGTTTGCCGTGCGACCGACGGATACGACGGGCATCGTGCTACTCATCTGTTAGGAGTACTGTAGCGCCCGCGGACGTTGATTCCCTTTTCTCCAATCAACATGTTATAAAAAATATTTATATTGTACCGCGCTGTATCCTAGGTCAACTGTTAATTCTCCTTTTGCCTAGTTTCCACATAGGAATACTTCTCCAAGGCATCCGTACAAGTATTCGCAACCTTCAACTAATATCTGGTTGGTGGCCACCTAGTGAATACAAGAGTCGGTGAATTACAGGTGAACTTGACCATCTCCATCGCTCATATACTTAGTCAGACCCAACCGGTTTCCAAAGACGTGGTCACTGGGCCTTTTTGTTTAGCACTACGCTCGTACGCCGGGAAGCGAGCATTGAGCCTGACCTTAGATATGAGTTCTGAGTCCGTGAGGATACTTTAGTTGCCTCTTCATAAGTCTCATGGGATCAATCACACGCTCGAGGTGAAGAAGTTTGCGCCCGCCATAATAACGAGGATTCCTTTCTAGCACAACCGAGCTGTGACCCCGTGGTTGAACGTGGCACGCGCAGTATGAAGCACACGTTGATAGCATACCTGAACCTTTTGGGTTGAAAGGAAAGGGATATGTCAATCATGCTATCACATATTCTCATCTTGCCCAGAATGTGGTTAAATGACGAACGAAGTTCATCACGGCGATATGCAAAACGAATATCACGTCGAGTTATCTTGAAACCAGATAATTGTCTTGCTTAATCAGGTTTATCCCCCTGACTCTTAGCCAGTATTGCTTGGTGGAGGCCTTCCTCCACCGCAAGACGACCGTACATGTGTGACTAGGTAAGACCCACATTCGACATAGTTTGGTAGAGGATTGCGTCCTCCTACGACTTAGTTTATAGACCGTAAATCTGATGTAATCAAAACATTATGACGTCGATTGATCATAAACTAAGTTGCAATTCTTTCGCTTACAAAAAGTAACTTTCTAATATCAAAATGTTATCACAGATACATGCCATTTCTAAACCCTACGCAATCCAAGCAGTTTTACACGCTTTTTGAATATGACCCTGCGTAGTGGTTTAGTCAATGGGTCCGCAATCATATTATCAGTGGACAAGTATTCCATAGTGATTGTATTGTCTTCAACCATAGATTTTGCATAGTAATATTTCACATCAATGTGTTTGGTCCTACTATGGTACTTCGGATTCTTACCTGCCGCAATGGCTGCTTGACTTTCAGAGAAGACCTTCACGGGTTTATTCTCAACATCACCACCAAGCAGTGCAGTTAGAAGCCTTTTGAGCCAGACCGCTTCTTGTGCATTCTTAGAGACAGCTACGAATTCTGATTCCATCGTGGACAGCGAGACACAGGTTTGCTTCTTGCTCGTCCATGAAATGGTGGCATTAGCCAGGAGAAACACTCCTCCTGTGGTAGACTTACGATCATCCGGATCGGCACCATGGTCCGCGTCACGGTAACCGGTCAATTCTAACTTTTTACCCTCATAGCACAACGCGTAGTCGGAATTACCTTTCAGATAACGAATTATTCGTTTTACAACATTTAAATGTTGATAGCCAGGATCTGATTAGAAACGTGCTACTAGGCCCACGGCGTAACAGATATCCGGACGGGTGCATTGCATGGCGTACATCAAACTACCGACCATGCTCAAATACTCTGCACCCTTCATCTGTTCACGCTCTGCCAGGTTCTTGGGGGCCGTCACGTTTTGACAGTGCGCACCCAAACACCACCGGCGTATCCACGGGTTTGGCATCCTGTAATCTGAATCTTTTCAACAGTTTGTTGATATAAGATTCTTGAGACAGACACAATTTCCGGGTAGCCCGATCTCTAGCAATTTTAATGCCTAGGATGTACGTGGCCTCTCCCATGTCCTTCATCTCAAATACAGATGCCAACCAGGACTTTGACTTGTTCATAAAACTCATGTCATTTGCGGCAATGAGTATGTCGTCCACGTATAAAGTTAAGATGACATACTTAGACCTGGAGGTCTTGTAATACACGCACGGATCCTCGTGAAGATTCACAAATCTGTTTCCTAAGATTTACTCGTGGAATCTGCGATACCATTGCCGAGACGACTGTTTAAGACCGTAGATGGACCTTTGGAGTTTACAAATTTTACGTTCGTTGCCAGGAGTAATGAAACCCTTTGGTTGCTCCATGTAGATCTCTTCCTGTAGGTTTCCGTGGAGGAATGCGGTCTTAACATCCATTTGGTGCAGCTCGAGATCGAGACTTACAACCAAGGCTAGAATGGCCCGTACTGTGGTGTAACGCACAGTTGGTGAGTATGTTTCGTCAAACTCCACTTCGTGAAGTTGGGTATATCCTTTCGCAACAAGTCGGGCTTTGTATCGCTCGACTTTTCCATCAGCAGTGAGTTTCAGTTTGAGAACCCACTTTGCTCCTATGGCTCTGCGGTTAGCAGATAAATCAACCAAAGACCATACCGAATTGGCTTTCATTGATTATATCCCTTCCTCCATTCTTTTTCTTGAGGTCCTTCCAACGCTTGTTGAACCGTTACTGGTTCGTCAACAGATGTTAGAGTGAAGATTTCTCCTCTCTCGATGGGATACTTCCTAGGAGAAATTCAATGCCTTTAACTACGTCTAGCCTCGTTCCCCCCATCTTGATTTTGAACGCTACTCCCACTCGGAACAATGCTTCCATTCAGAGCATCACTCCCACTGGGAACAAGAGCAGTGTTAGAACCTTGACCTACAACCTTTCTCGGACGGCCTCTTGGTCTCGGTATCCTATCCCTAGGATGAATTCCTTGATCACTAGGACCTGGAACCAAGTTGGTCAGAGTACTTTCACTAGGAACAATGGGTAGTGTTAGTGGTTGTGGTTTCAGTCCAGCTACATGATTATCAGGTTCAACTTGATTCGTCTCTGAGGCAACAGTGATTTGTGTGGTAGGGTTTAATCCTCCCACTGGGTTTATAATGAAAATGTTTCCATTATCATTAACCATGTCATTCACTTGCGTTGCCGGTTCAAATTTCCCACTCGAAGTGGGACTTGATCATCAATGATATCCTGCTCTAGTTCAGTCAATATCTCATATGTTTTAATTTCGCCAAGCGTTGGGAATTCGTCCTCGATGAAAGTTACGTCTCTGGATTTGTGTTTGACCACACCACCATTTTCTTGAGCTGACACAAATACGTAACCTTTAGAGTTCTCTGAGTACCTTATAAATATACTCTTTAGTCCTCTGGGTCCTAACTTGCCAAAACGGCTGTCAGTCGTATGTGTATAGTCAGCGCAACCCCAAGGTCGCAATCCGGTGAGATTTAATTCTCTTCCATACCACAGCTCATATGGCGTTGTGTCTACCGCTTTGGTTGGGACAAGGTTTATTATATGAGTGGCAGTCAACAACGCATCACTCCTATAGGAGATAGGTAATTGAGCATGCGACATTATGGTTCTAACCATGTCAAGGAGTGTACGATTACGACGTTCAGCCACACTATTTTGCTGTGGTGTGTTGGAGATTGTCGTTTGACGGGCTATCCCTCTTTCTTTGCACAACTTTTCAAACTCATTAGATAGATATTCTCCACCTTATCATTGCGTAAGGTTTTCACCTTTCGCTCCTGTTGATTCTCTACGAGGTTTAGAAAGTTTCTAAAGCAATCTATTGCCTCAGATTTACGAGCAATCAAATGAGTAAACCCATAACGGGTGTAGTCGTCAATGAAAGTTACGAAGTATCGTTTTCCAGTCATAGCGGTTACACTCATTGGTCCACAGACGTCGAAGTGAATCAACTGCAATGGATACTCGGCTCGTTGAGCTTCTCCAAATGGTTTGCGGGTGGATTTCCAGCCAGACAATCATGGCAAGTGTGTTTAATCACATTGCTGGTACCAGGCAAAAGCTCACTTCGAGCCAATGAATGGACCCTATCGTAGCTTATATGTCCCAACCTCGCATGCCATCCGGCTGCGTCAGTCTCTGCTTCCCTGGAGGATAATGCATACATTCTATTCGAATCGATACATCCATTCAAATCCATGATAAAGAGACCATAAGAGGAGTACGCATGCCCAAATAAGATATCGCCTTTATTGATACGAATAAAGTTCTTCTCAAATGATAAAATGTAATTATTATTCATAAGAGCGGAAACATAAACAACATTTCTACGGATTCTAGGAGCAAAATGGACATTCTCAAGTAGCATGGTCCTGGCATTGTTCATAGACAATTTGCAGTTCCCTACTCCAATGACTTCAACTGTGAGTTGTCGCCAATGTATATCCTCTTAGAATCCTTTGGCAATCGTCTAAACTTGGCAAATAGTCCTTTGTCGTTGGCTATGTGGTCTGTCGCACCTGAGTCAAGAATTCATGAAGGATTTGAGTCAGTTAACATGACAGTTGAGGAAGCTAGAGTTTCCATTACACAACCAATCTCGCATACCTTTTTAGGATGTGTTTTGCTGGACCCTGTACCTTCGCTTATTCGGCGTGGACTGGAGTTCCCGCGGACTATCTCTGATTTCAATCGGAGACTGCCTGGTTTAGGCTTTGTCAACATTTTCCCATCGACTGCCTGTTGTTTCTTTCCTTTGTTCATCATCTTTCTCTTTCCTTGCCCAGCTAGTACCGGTATTGATTTCAGTCGAGCTTGTTCCATCTTGATGAACTTCAGCACCGATGCAAGATCCAACACAGAACCACTGGCGGTCAATAAAGCCTTGGCTGCTCCTCAAGACTTCGGGAGGATCCCAATGATGGCTTGAATTTTATCCCATTCACCCACCTGACCTTCTTCCTCCAAAGGTTTTAGCATGCCAATGAAATCGTATATTTTTTCAAGTACACATTTGCTGTAACTGTTTAAGCTTTCTTCCATAATGGGTATAAGTGGGTGCAGGATCGCTGTCATGCTGTTTCCATATTTCAGGAACGGGGCATCCCAGATGTCCTTTGTAATTGCAACATCCTTATATTCATCATGGAATTCCTGAGACATCTCAGCCAGCAATATCTCCTTTACTTTCTTGTCATCTTGCTCTCATTGAAAATGGGCATATGTCAGGTCTTTGGTCAGACCGGCATCTGGGTAATTCATGGATTTCTGAATGTGATCTACAAGACCATTATCCTCAAACAGTGCATTAACGCGCTTACTCCACAAGTCGTAGTTAGTCTCAATCAAAAGCTCATCAGCACAAGATGATCCCATCTAGGTTGTAATTCGTTACTAAACATGTTGATTATTATACAAAATCAGGGAGACAATAACATTTTGAGAAAGAATTGCATACATCAGATATCTATTAAGATTGAATCCGACAAATAATGATTCCTCAGTCATCTAAACCAACCTACCACCAGTAAACCAATGGAAGATAGCTGTGAAAAATTTCACGTTACCGCCGTTTTCAATCCAATAGATCAGTCTTTTAAAACGGTTTTAATCGCAAATTACCGGAACGGGAATTTTAAAACAACCATACCCGATCTTGGCTTTCATAAGGCCCTTTTTATTTTGGAAAAAATATTCCGATGAATTCACTCATGCATATATAATTCTACTAACCATGTAAATTATCATACGCAAGTAACATTCATCAAACAAATCACACTCATGCTTACGCGTCATGCGTCTAATGTTCCGAGGAACTCATGCTTGCATATATAATTCTACTTCCATGTAAATTATCAAATGCAACTACATCCTCAACATTCTAGCATATGTGTCAAACATAAAAATTCCACAATAATCATACATATTTGGCGACTGGTTTTCGGTTTTAAAATAATTTTAAACATTAGGGGCTGATTTTCAATTCATGTTCATATTCAATTACGCAACATTCTAGACATGAATCCTAGGCATTTCCAACCATCACAGCATGTCTATCCAAGTGCGCATTCCATATATTTAACCAGGGCTCTGCCCACAACATGCAATATCTAGCTAGCTTGACTAAGTCAAGACAACATTTCTAATCATGCATTAATATATATTGAATGATAAACAATTGCAACTCAGCCCTCTAATTAATCCAGTCCCAAAAACATGTATCTCCGAGATCCATCCCCATAACCGAAACAAGGCATTAAGGTTAGCAAACCCTATGAGCACTGTGTAGTCCATTTAAAGGTTCAAAAACATTTTGATTTTAAAACTTGACCACCCTATTTTATTTAATTGACTTGAATTCGGTTTTGAAAACATTTCGGTTCAGTCAATTTCGGTTCAGTTTGGTTCGGTTTGGTCCGGTCCGGTTCAGAAAATATGGTTCGACCCAGTCCGGCAAACCGATTCGGTTCGGTCCGGTTTTATATTTTAAAATCTGGTTTCAGTAAATCCGATTCGGTTCGGTTTAATTTTCCCAATCACTATCATTTTCTCTTCGACAAACTCAACATCTATAAATAGCCCAGTTGAAGTTCCCAGGGCTGCATTCAACCTGCTTACTGTCACTACCGCATGGAGAGCGTGGGCCCAATGTGCAAAATAAGGAACTACTGTGATAGGATGTTGCATTGACAAACCTTGATTGTGGCGGATTGTTGGCACATCAGGGATACAGTTCAGTTCAAAAGGTTGGACAAATGGCGGGTAGGCAGCGTCTCACACCGCGGAAGGGGTCTGTGCAGAAAAATGGGAGCTAGGGGAGTCCCACTGGTAATTCCAGTGCTGGTGAAAATGAAAGAAAACACTAAGTGGGAAAGATGGATGGACATGTTGGAAAGTGATAGGTGGTGGGAACCGGGGAGCTGGAAATGCTCTTGACAGTGTCGTTACGAAGGCGGGTGGGGCCATCCACTCTCGTAGGTTGGTAGCGTATCTCTGCCGCCTTGATGAGGACAACCTGGTGTAGAAAACACTGGAAGATGCTCAGAAATTTTTGCCATACGATCAGCTATGATTATAATCACCCTTGATCCGGGGGATGTGCACTCATCCAATCTGTGACCAAAGAGGCCACATCTGCAACAGGGAATCCCCAGTATGTACAAAATTAGGACTTCGTACATGTGTTCCCACCGGTCAACGATACCCACTATTGGGAGCAGTGTTTTGAAAACCGGACCGGGCCTTGAACCGGAAACATGACCGGTTCCCGTTCTAACCGGTTCAACTCGGTCCATTGCTTATCATTATTAGAATTCAGAAATCTCAATAACATATATTTATCTGTCATTTTATCAAATCTTGACATGTTGTCTGGTGGTAGCATGCCATCAATTTTTGAGTAGGTCGTAGGTTCGAGTCCAGCTACACCTAGTTATTATTTTCTTGACAAAAAATCAGTGTGCTCTTGTCAAACCGGCTTCGGTTTACCTGGTCCAACCCGGTTTTAACTTGTCAAACCTGTTCTGTTGTGCAGCTCTATAATTTACCAGAACCGGACCGCTAATATGATCGGTTCACGGTCCGACCCGGTCCGGTTCCAAAACACTGGTTGGGAGGACTGGTTCTAGAAGGTTTAGTCTAACACGTACTCGCGGAAAGGCAGCAAACCCGCTGATTTCGACATCGTTAACTTCATCATGCACAATATTTCCTACTTGGTCTGCAGACCTTTGGCTTGTGCAGAGATATACAAGAGGGGGTTTTGTGAATGGAGACACTTCCATAGGTGCATCACAATGCAATCATCACCTATGAAAGCGTCCTGTCGTCCCTGAAGCAGCCCGTCAGGCAGCAGACAAATCTATCATCCCACGTCAGTGTATGCTGATGGTTTAGGGTCGGAGACCGAAGCGACCCAACTATACCACCCATTAGTAGCTTTAAAAGTTGCAACCGTTAGTGGTGTCAGCAACCCCAGGATTGAAACAACCAAAAAATAAAGCATGTGAACACCTTATCTGTCTTGTCGACACATGTACAAGATATGACGACACAGTTTGCAACCATTGACGACACATGAATTCTTTAGCAAAAATAACTCCAACTTCATTTTGTTCAGTAAAAACGATAAGGGTTGTGCAACCTACACATTCGAACATCAATCCAACTAAATGACAACTTCAGGTTCCAAACAAACAAAACCAAAAAACAAACAAAGTATTTGACAAACATGAAAAAATAACATTTACATTGAACACGATCATGCAATGGTTCCTTCATCCTCCTCTGCGGTCATGGGTTCAGTATCGTCACTGGACAACCATATCTTCGGGGGGAGGCTCACAACCAGGCATCTCTTCTAACCTCACCAACCGAGCATGTATTGGGCATGCTTATTCTTTTCTTGCCTCAATGCAGTCCTCATCCGCCGCTCGATTACATCACACCTGCCTTCAACTGCGTTCAGTGTAGTGTAGACGGTGCCTAGCATGCTTGACACCATCCCTGCCACACTACCTGCAGGCCATGTCTGCAACCTCAATAGTGTCATGCTGTGTGGGTTGAGTACTAATCCCATCTGAGATAGTCTCAACCCGTCGAACTTCCCCGTCGGTTTAGACGGACAGCCCTCCAGAATAGGTACACTATAGTGGTTGAAAACATCTGTCAACACAGATCCATAGGGTGATGACCTACGTCGTTGTCTGACAGATGCAATCATCTCCTTCAATACGATGTGAGGGATGTTGACGGTCTCCCCGAGAATGAAATTTGCCAGCACAAGAAGGTCTAGTTCAAAAAATTTGTAATAGGGCGCATAAATGGGCAAAAGGATGCGACAGATGATTTCGTGAAGTAAGAAGTTATCTTGTGAATGTTCGGCACTGTCAGAAATTATCATGCTCGTTGATCCCGTCACAACATTAGCAGCCCTGTATAAATATTTTTTAGTTGGTGCATAGGTCCAATCCAGACGTAGGGATGCAAAGAATCTCCCCCCACAAATGCTTCATCCAGAACAATCCTAACACCAACCACTGTCGTGCGGATGGCGTCTTCTTCAGTCAACTGCATACGTGCATAGAATTCACTGACAAGTGAAGGATAAACCGGCCGATCGAGGGTCAACAAACTCCAAACAGGGTTATGCCGCATGGTTGGTTCCCAGCTGATGATCTTTCCGTCGAAAAAAGAGAGTCTACAACCACGAAGCAGGGGTCGACGGGTCAACGGTTTAAGTACTCACCGTCCGTCCATAGAGAAAATTCTGGTCCACTATTCCGCATGTGCATTCCGCGTACCGACCTCTTGGAGCGTGAATTGCCGCATTTCCTTTACGTCATTATTCCTGCAAATCAGCGGCACAAAACTCACATGGGGGAATTATACTTTTAACAAGGTTGGGTCTATGCATTGTGTTAACATTGTTGTCTATTGTGTGACCAATTAAAACACGTAGCTTCATAGATTTGACATGTTAGCAAACCTCATAGAACTACCCTAATGGTAAGTTTTAGTCCAGTAATCATTTTTAGGGGTTTAGTCCATTTTGTACCCAATTAACCTAAATAAACGCGGGGGCAGAAACTGATATGCAATAAGGTTGTGTTGACGCGTTGTGTCCACACATAATTGTAAATCATGTCGAATGTGGTTAGGAAGTTGTGTTAGCACAACAAAATAATATCTAATCCCTACGATTTATTTCATAACTAAGAGTTAAACATCAAAAATCAAGAGACAAATAACAGTTTCCACAATATTAATAGTTAATTCAAAACCCTGTTTACAGTTCAAAACGCAATCTAGCTTTCTCCAATTACAAGCCAACAACACGACATGCACTAGCTAGTAAGAAAATCGATGTCAACACTATACCAGGTAGAGGTGGAGATGGCGCAACGGATGGTGGTAGAAGTTGAGAGGAGAGAACTTCAGTCGGGTAGCTTCTTCTTGAAGTTTTGGTTAGAAAGAAGGCAATTGTCTTTTCGGATTCCTCCTTTGCTGCTGAACTAAGAGGGAGATAGAGTATGGGATCCTGCTCAAAGAAAGGATGGGCCACCGAATTGACCTTAACCCACGGCCCAGACTTGTTTAAGGGTCTAAGCATTTAGGGGCTGTTTGGAAGAATGTAATGTGGCTTGCTATGTCACATCCCACACCACATTTACAAATAGTTTATTATGATTATATATTGATTATTATTAGCTTTGTTTTGTTCTTTAATCTATATTTTGTACGGTTCGTAGAGTACTATAGCATTAACCACAATAAAAAATGAACAACTTCATATAGTTGTTGTGTAAATATATTCGTTTACATATAATGTAACATGTCTTCAAGTACCACACACATGTACTTTTCTAAGTTACGAAATCAGTTCAATTATAGTATATTTCTACATACAGAATATAATGTTAAATCTGTGTACGTATTCAAAATGATGTTGTACAGCAGACAGTCGTGGTTGATAACAAAAAAAAAATTTATTCATACACTTTTCTGCTTACGCTTAAGTAGAAAGGGTTGAAACGATTTAAGGTAAATGCGTATGATTATATGTAAATCAACAAGAAAAACATACATGAATAAATAACTACCAACAATTAAGAAGTATCACACCGGTCATATTCTCTAAACGCCCATATGTCTAACTGGTATATTCATAACGACCATATTTGTAACGACAATATTAACCTACCATCAGAACGTTTCCTTGCATGACGCACACATAAAATTTAGTTTCTACGGTGGTGACAGTTGAAGGGGAACTTCCTGCTCACACGCAGAATATCAAGCCCTAGTGCATATGCATCTAATCATAGACATCAATGGTTAAACATGCTATTAATATCTAAAAAGAACCGCAACGAAACATGATATATATATATATATATATATAACAATTGTAAAACATAAATGTCTGTTTTATAATTGTCATATACTATTATAAGTTGTTCCAAATTTTGTTTAAATATTTTTTTCAAATATGTATTCTCTTTTTAATGTGATTTTTTATGAGGATAAATTCGAAAAAATTTAGGGCCAACGTTTTAGATTTTCAAAATCTCCCCAACATTTTCCCGGTACAATCTTGCTAGACTTTATATAACCCTACCATTACAATTCCTACCTTTAGGCAAAATCTTCTCACGCAATTTTCAACTACACCTGCAGAAACCTCAAATTTTCTTTTGGAAAGATGAGTCATGTTAAATCGCAACCATGTTCGCAACTCATCGTTCTAATTTGCCTTCTTCGTTCCGTATGTGTATTAATTCCGCTCTCTCCACAGGTTAGACTCACTTAACCAATCCAGGCGAAACCATTCGTCTACTGCAACAACAATCTACATCTGATCTGTTCCTGTACTGATCTGCAGTAAAACACACTTAATTTGAAGGTAGTAAACTATTCTGCTCATATTTATTATAATTTCTACACTTACAGTAGTTTCTGTAACTGCACATTTACACAGGTATTTAGCTAGTCATGTTCAGAATCATACAGATACCGTTTATTTTCGTCATCAACAGAGTCTTATGAATTTCTTTGTTCACTGTTTAACAGGTTCGTCTTTTTGTGAACACAATTACGACTGTGCTAACACATGAGACACCTATGTTGACAAGTTGTTGAATAGGTATCTTTGCTAGCATACAATTGCAGACACGTTGGCTTTCTTATTATGTAAGAACAACTTTGTCCTTAGATTTATCATTGTGTAAGGAGGTTCATCTTTTGTTGTTGCTAATGGTTGTCTCTTTGACATTTTTTCCAGAAACGTTGCACATCTCATTTCCAAAGCTGCTGCGATCCAACTTCGTTTGCACAACCGATATATCATTGAACATATACTACTACTTTGCAGTCAAAGCATTATTAGTTTGATTGTAGTTTTGTATAAATATTGGTTATGTAAAATTTGCATTTGTTGAAGTGAAACAAAACTACATATCGGATTTTGTTATTAAATTTTGACGTTGGATGTCAGATAGCAAATATGGTACAAGGATATACTTTCGACCTCATATATGCCCAACGCAAAACATACCATACATAAAAAATTAATGTAATCCCCATAGAAACATTCAATAGCTGGTCTACACACTCCAATTTTATACCTTGGACTTGAACTGAACCGACTCTAATTGTGAGTCGACACAGTCAATACCATGTCAACAAGTCGGTATTAGTAACGGGTATGTGTAGTGGTAAACTGAACATTCCACATGCACTAACATTATGTTAAAGACAATATATGGCAGTATGTCTTCACATGCTGATACTATCATTATGTGTTCGAGTACCAAACACCAAAGCCTAACATTGGAATCACATACAGTGGTGTTGAACATCACAATTTGAATTCACCTAACACCGAATCGCCAGACTACCTTTGGCATCGGATGCAGGGTTGGTAAATGTCAAAACGAATAATCGTAAATGTCTCCCGTAGTAGTATTTCGGGTCGAAGTCAGAACAACTGAAGATGACATACTGTAACGAGGTTATGCAACTACAATGGAATCTTTCAGTATTAACGGAATGGGTGACTAAATGTGTGTAATTAACGTCTGCCTAATGGTAGTCTAAATGCTTTAATTGGAAACGAAAAATCTGCTACTAAAGACGCATATTCAGTAGCAGTAGGATGCAACTCCCTAGGACGACTTTAGCATCGGCCAATTGGATTCGAGAGGGCGGCAGCGCAGCCTCCCATGCCTCTGCTGCCATCCTAAAAGCGACAGGACTTCAGTCGGGAAATTTAACGACGGACTTAATTTACCGTCCTACTCCCGACCGATGTTTTCCCTCAGCAAATATTCTCGTCCGTTTTTTCTCGTCAGGAACGTTTCAGGCCGAGTACCTGCTATCATATTTACGAGAGGCCCTATCGGACGGAAACGTACCGGAACAGGTCATCTCCGTTTGGATTCCGACCGAATTGGCTTGTAGGGAAACTCGTTTTTTTTTAGTGCAAATATATTATATGAAAAATATATTTAACCCTAATAATAATAATAATAATAATAATATTACAACTTGTATGTTTTGTGGACGTAGTTATATTATTATTATATATATAGTCACGTACGGTTTGGCCGTTTGGGGTAACTTGTGAATCACGTCCATAACTAACTCATAAGGACACATTCAAAGTTTTTTTTTTTTTGGTAAAACACCTTGAAAGTTGAAACACAACTTTAGTTTGTATAGTGATAATAATTAGTAATATAATATTATGAGTTTGGCTGAAATAAAATTATATTTATTTTACTTAATTTCAACCGCTATTACAAAATTATTATTTAGAGCGCAATATATAACTCTAGATTACCACGTCAACATATTCTTGTAGCTAGGGAAAAGTATATAAAATCAAATATATTTGTTTTTCTAATATGGTTGATTGACTTCATATCATTCTCAATTGCATGAATACCGCGTATGAAAATTTCATGCCCTACTTCCATGTCCTACTCAATATTCTACTATCTAAAACTTTCACGATAAGGAATTAAAATAATCATTTTTCGTATACATTACACTATACGATACAAGTGTTACTAGATTTGTGAATTTTTTCTAAAAACCTATTAGACATAGTGTACACTTGGGCGGGGTGAACACTTGAAGGCATTTTGACTCATTTTAGCCCTTTAGGGTTCACCATGCCCAACCATTTACTAATCCTAATATATTTTTAGAAAAATAAACAATAAAACTAGTAATATTTGTATCATTGTATAATGTATTATGTATACGATTTTTTTTTTCTTTTTATCGTAAAAGTTTTACGTAGTAGGGCAGAGAAGTAGAGCATGAGATTTTCATCCCATACCGGCCATCTCATGAAATCAATACTTTCAATTTTCTTGCAATAATAATAACAATACTAATATAGGTTGCTTAGCTAACTAGTACTACTACCGACTTACTGAATTTACACTCGATTCGTCGACATCCAACGTGACCACATTCTATGGTGGATATGAACGAGGAATTCTTGTGTAAGGGCGCATTTACACTGCCCAATCGCAGCCCACCACGTGTCATAAACTTCTCTCCTCAAATTTTCATTTTATTTCTCTTTCCTCATTCTTCTCATTCTGATTTCTCTCGTTCATCCTCTGAAAAAATGCTCTCATACTTTTTGTCCTCTAGTAAAAAAGACCACATCTCTCATTTTTTTCCTTTTCTTTGGTTATTATTATTATTTATTATTTCATAATCAAAATAATAATTATAAATTAATAACTAATGGAATGCAATATTGATTTAAAACTTAATTTCGGTTAAAAAAATAGTTACATAAAAAAAATTAATAAAAAAACTATTATAGTTACACAAAATTTATTTTTAATAAAAAACTATATTAAAAATAAATTTTGTGTAACTAGTAAGTTCCGTGAAATTTTTTTGTTGGATAATAATAACTTATATAATAACTAATTATTAACTAGTAAGGTACGTGGAATCTTCTTAAATAAAAGTTTATGTTACATTATCATTAATACTTGTTATTATATGATAAGTTTATTAGTTAAGTGATTTTTTTAAAAGTTTATTGTGCTGGAAAAATCACAAGTCCTCTAGGACTCGCATAACTCAAATATATATATATCTATTATATAATGGCCAAAGGCCATTTTGTAACCGCCAAATTTCTATATGATTATCTATATTACTAAGGCAGAACTTGGTTTTACACAAACACCCTTCTGAATATTAGCTGAATTAATTAATATAATCAATTAACGTAGGGTTTTGTAGTAATTTATTATTTCTAAATATTTGAAGAAAAAACATTATAAATTGTCACTGCAAAGAATTGAACCTATGATTTAATGCATAAAAGCCACACATCTTTACCATCTATGCTAATAAAGTATTTACTACTATCTTAATACTTAATTGTATTAAACGGTTCGAATACTAAAATAAACTTAAATTGTGAAAAAAAAAATTTATATCAAGTTTAAATATAATCTAAAAATTTAAAATAAATTCTAGATGGACCGAGAGAAAAAAAAATCATCAGAATCGCATGATGATCATGTTTTGAAATTTAACTAACAATATTAATGTATTTCTAATGCATATCGTTGTAAGTTCATGATGATACGTTAAGAACCAATATTATTAATACATTTTCACGAATAAATGTTATGATACAAATCATGATTTATTGTTGAAAAGTGGTTCTTTCATTTTCCTTTTCCACTTTTAGCGTATTTTTATTATTTCAAAAAAAAAATTAATTGATTTTGAATAGTGACATAAATATTAGCCCTACTATTATGTGCATATACATCTACAATTGCAAAATATAATCAAATTAACTTTTTCTTAATTGGCTTAAGTGGTTTCTCCTAATGTGTATATTAAATATACTGGTATATGCTAGAAGTGTGTGTATTGTCGACTTGGGACATAATGAGTCTGGCTTTATGGAATTACAAATGCATCATTAGCTCTGATAATATAAGAATAGAACTTGATTAAAAAGAAATCACGCACCAAGGGATTCTTTGTTGTTCAACGAAAAATGAGCAAAAAAATATACCCACCTACGATTTAATGCATAAAAGCCATACGTCTTTACCATATATATATGCTAATAAACTTTTGTTACTATCTTAATACTTAATTGTATTAACTGGTTCCGAATACTGAAATTAACTTAAATTGTGAAAAAAAAAAAATATTATATCAATTTTAAAAATAATCTAAAATTTTAAAATAAATTCTAGATGGACCGAGAGAAAAAATTATCGGAATCGCATGATCATGTTTGGAAATTTAACTAATAATATTAATGTATTTCTAATGCATATCGTTGTAAGCTCATGATGATACGTTAATAGCCAATAATATTAATATATTTTCACGAATAAATGTTATGATACAAAGTATGATTTATTGTTGAAAATTGGTTCTTTCATTTGTTTTTCCACTTTTAGCGTATTTTTATTATTTCAAAAAAACTTAGTTAATTTTGAATAGTGTCATAACTAAATTAGCCCTACTATTATGTGCATATAAATCTACAATTGAAAAATGATGGATGTACGCATGATTCGGGCTCGGTTTTAATTATTCGGACCTCATACACGCGCGTAAGACCCATTACGAAACCCAATTTCGAGCTAACCGGGGGAAACCGGGCAAGTCGCGAACTTGCCCGGCACCCCCGGGGGGCTTACCCGGAAAAATCCGGGTAAGCTTAGCACCCCGGGGGGGGTGTCGCGCACACCCCCCATTTCATCTCGAATGTATAGGAGACCCGATTTTTAACTAACTCCTATGTGTCCGAGACATATGTTTCAAAGGCACGCGCGTCCCGCTCGTGACAGCCGCCTGAGACGCGCGTCAGAGTCCTTTTCCCAAAGCTCTCCCCTGCATCCCGATTCACATTTCCACATTGAACCGGGTCAAAACCGGTTTACGGTCCAAGGTTGCCTATAAATAGCCACCTTGGGGGTAAACATTTCCAAGTCACTTTTTTGGGTGAGAATTGTGAAAAGCTCTGACCTCTCTCTAAACTTTCTCTCTCTAGAACCGTCTAATGTTGATCGTCGGAGTGAGCGCACCAAGCACCCCCCCCCCCCTCTTCACGGGAGTTGCTTGGTAATGCTCCTCTCGCAGGTACAGACGGACGGTCCGTGAGAGAGCCCGAAGGACTTACCGCTATTCTGAAGACGAAGCCGAAGGCCCGTGCACGACCTTAGGAGACGGACTTGGCTCGCACACAACCCGAAGACATCGACGAGTTACTCAGCGGACAGCCCGCGGTAACTTGGTCGAAACACAAAATACTTAATTGTATTAACTGGTTCCGAATACTGAAATTAACTTAAATTGTGAAAAAAAAATATTATATCAAGTTTAAAAATAATCTAAAAATTTAAAATAAATTCTAGATGGACCGAGAGAAAAAATTATCGGAATCGCATGATCATGTTTGGAAATTTAACTAATAATCTTAATGTATTTCTAATGCATATCGTTGTAAGCTCATGATGATACGTTAATAGCCAATAATATTAATATATTTTTACGAATAAATGTTATGATACAAAGTATGATTTATTGTTGAAAATTGGTTCTTTCATTTGTTTTTCCACTTTTAGCGTATTTTTATTATTTCAAAAAAACTTAGTTAATTTTGAATAGTGTCATAACTAAATTAGCCCTACTATTATGTGTATATAAATCTACAATTGCAAAATGATGGATGTACGCATGATTCGGGCTCGGTTTTAATTATTCGGACCTCATACACGCGCGTAAGACCCATTACGAAACCCAATTTCGAGCTAACCGGGGGAAACCGGGCAAGTCGCGAACTTGCCCGGCACCCCCGGGGGGCTTACCCGGAAAATTCCGGGTAAGCTTAGCACCCCGGGGGGGTGTCGCGCACACCCCCCCCCCCATTTCATCTCGAATGTATAGGAGACCCGATTTTTAACTAACTCCTATGTGTCCGAGACCTATGTTTCAAAGGCGCGCGCGTCCCGCTCGTGACAGCCGCCTGAGACGCGCGTCAGAGTCCTTTTCCCAAAGCTCTCCCCTGCATCCCGATTCACATTTCCACATTGAACCGGGTCAAAACCGGTTTACGGTCCAAGGTTGCCTATAAATAGCCACCTTGGGGGTAAACATTTCCAAGTCACTTTTTTGGGTGAGAATTGTGAAAAGCTCTGACCTCTCTCTAAACTTTCTCTCTCTAGAACCGTCTAATGTTGATCGTCGGAGTGAGCGCACCAAGCACCCCCCCCCCTCTTCACGGGAGTTGCTTGGTAATGCTCCTCTCGCAGGTACAGACGGACGGTCCGTGAGAGAGCCCGAAGGACTTACCGCTATTCTGAAGACGAAGTCGAAGGCCCGTGCACGACCTTAGGAGACGGACTTGGCTCGCACCCAACCCGAAGACATCGACGAGTTACTCAGCGGACAGCCCGCGTTAACTTGGTCGAAACACTTGGCGCCGTCCGTGGATCACCCACAAGACCAAAAGCATGGCAAGCAACGAGCAGCCACCGCCGACTAAGACGAAGAAAAGAGGACCAGGACGTCAGAGGAAAACTCCGGCCCCGGAGTCAAGCATGAGATCTCCTCCGCAGAGAGACCCCCCGCAGAGCCAAAGCGAGGCCTCAGTCGCCTCGTCCAAGCCAACAAAAAGCGTACACTCTCGGAGTAACGCGCAAGGGGGCACACAGCAAACCAACGCTCCTCCAGGCTTCGCCCATCAAACCTTCAACACGCAGGAGCAACCATACGGAATGCCAAATGCTGGGGCATACAATCAGGCACCAGGGGCACAGGCTGCGCCTACAGTCACCCCAGAAATGATGGCAGCACTCGAACAGCTGCTTCATCTGAGAGAGGCCCTGCGCAACCAAGGATACGGGGCGCCACCGCCCCCTCCCGCGCAACAAGCAAATATGCCCCCGCCACCAAGGCAGACGCCTCCAATGAATGCACCTCAGCAAAGAGGCCCTACAATCTCAAAAACCCCGACCTTTCACGGGAATGCACAGCAAAGCAGGCAGTTCCCCCAACAAGGGACAAGACAGGAGCTCTCGCACTCCCAAACACCCTACCAAGCAGGGCCATTCAATGAAGGAGCCTGGAGGCATCCGTCTCAGACATTCCAGGGATATCAAGGTGGATATTCTCAGTACAACCCGACGCAGGCGCAATTTCCCCAACAAGGCGCAAGCATGGGACAAGAAGCATACCCCCCAAATCAGGGTAACCCAGTCACCGGGTTGACGGAGGAGATGCTTGAAAAGCTGATTGAAAAGAAGATAAAGCAAAGGAAAATGAGAGGGATGAACACATTGGTGGACACCACATCCCACCCTTTCACTGACGAGCTGGTGTACAGTCGCGTCCCAGACGCACTGTATAATCTAAGGCCGGAAAAGTACCGAGGCAAGGGAGACCCGATAGAGCATGTGCAGCAGCATGAAGCAATGCTTTCGGGGAGGACAGACAACCCTCACCACATAGCTATGACATTCCCCCAAACATTAGGCGGACCAGGTGCACACTGGCTCTTCTCCCTGCCAAAGAAGAGCATAGACTCGTGGCAGTCCCTCAAAGAAAAGTTCATCCACCGTTACATGGGAGAACGTTCGATCGTCAAAGGATCAAATGCCTTGGATGACGTCAAGCAGGAGTGGAATGAGTCCCTCACAAGCTACTACATCCGGTTTAATCAAAACATCTCGGAAATTCAAACGAACATCGCAGAGATAGAAATCATCCATGCCTTTGTCAGAAACCTGGGTAGGCACGGATACGACTTGGGCCAAAAGCTTTCTACAAGGCCGGTGGAAACAATGGAAGAACTCGTGGCAAGGGTAAAAGAGTACATTGATGCTGAGCATTACAAGATGACAGCCCGGGACAAGTGGGTTAAGCCCGGCAACAAGAAAGATGAGAGTAAGCCAGGCCCCCTGAAGCAGAACCAAACCCCCCAACATTCAACATTGAAGAAGACAAGAATCCAGACGTCAACACCATTGAGCTAATCCCTTTGAACGCTCCCCTGAGCGTCATACTGAAAGAAATGAAAGAGCAAAACCTCTGGAAAGAGCCATTCAGTTTCAGAAAGGGCCAGCTAGGGAAAGAGCAAGACAAGTGGTGTGAAAGCCACGAAGTCAACGGCCATGAAACTGACGACTGTAGAAGCCTTAAGTTCCAAATCAATCGAATCATACAAGAAGGCGGACTTAAGCACTACGTCGACCAAGGGGGAAAGATTGAGAAGGTGAAAAGAAAATTCACGCCAAAGGAGAAAGGAAAAGAGAAGACCAATGACAACCCCCCCCCCCCCCTCCTAAAAAGAGGGGAGTTATTAATGTCATTCATGGTGGTCCAGCTGCAGGAGGACAAGTATCCAACACAAGAGATGTATACGCTGCGCAGGCAAGCACACTCCCCAAGTATGGGAAAAGAAAGAAACCGGAAGAGGAGGACCCCGTGATAGGATACTCGAGAAAGGACATGGCACACATCGTCTACCCGCATGATGACGCGTTAGTAATAACAATGGAAATCAACGGGTTCGATGTAAAAAGAATCCTGGTCGACGGAGGAAGCTCGGCAGACATCCTCCATGTCAATGTCCTCGAACAGCTTGGAATGAAGAGAGAGGACCTGAAGCCGGGAAATTTCCCGTTAGTAAGCTTTGCTGGAGCTGCTACATACCCACTGGGGATGATCACCCTTCCCACTGTGATAGGAGAAGGATGGAACGCAATGAAAGTCGACATCACTTTCGTGATCGTCGAGAGCCTTGGAGCTTACAACGGAATTCTCGGAAGAACAACGATAAACCCCTACGAGATGGTGCCTTTAACGGCACACCAAAAGCTGAAGTACCGCTTAAGGGGAGGAGTTGGTGAAGTCTTGGGCGATCAGACGACAGCACGAAAATGCTATGTCAACGCCCTAAGATGCAAGAACCGTCTGGACATAGCAGTTATTGAAAGGGGACAATGTTCCAAGTCTGAAGTTGAAATGCGATTTGACGAAATGATGAGCAGAGGAGAAAGACTCCCAGCACTTCAAACCCCAATGCTCCCAAGCATATGGGACATCAAGCAAGGGGAGTCGGAATCCATCCAGAATTACTTCAAGCGATTCGCCATAAACGCAACTTCAAGTTTGGCAGAGAAGTCAGCCGTGATCAATGCCTTTTTCCTGAACATGAACTCACCTACATTCCTCCTATTTGGACGAACACAACGGTGGAGAACAACCAAATCTATCGTTGACTTAAAAGAGAAGATGGAGACAGCAATCGAAGTCGCAAACGAGCTGGGGTGGTTCAGCCCACCTGCAGAACAAGAGGAGGCGCGCGAACACAAGCGTGCAAGACAAGACTTGAACAACAACCAAGATGGCGAATATACACCTCTGAACATAGAGGTGGAGGAGTTGTTCAAGACCATCCTGAAGGATGTTTTACCTCCTCCAAGCGAGATCCGGATTGCCTTCCTCGGGAAGAATCCAGAAATGTGGTGCCACTACCACAACAGATGGGGTCACAGCACGAATGGGTGCCCCTCTCTACGCAACAGAATCGAGGAACTGATCAAACAAGGAGCTCTGCGCTCCTACATTGCATGCGAGAAGCCAGCTTTATCAAACCGTCACTAAGGGAATAATCCTTCCCCTATGACATGCACATACTCTATCTTTAATTTTCAAGTACTGAGTAGAACGTTTAGGATGGGAGATCAGTTGACTCCATCCATGCACATCCCTTGTAAATAAACAAGAAGACTAATGAAGTTCACTCCTTGCGTAGGAAAAATCACTATGTAATGGCAAGCTACCCCGGTCCAAAACCAGGAACAAGCCACATACATCATCAACAAAGGCCCTAACTCTACACGCAGAAAGGGCAAAAAAAAAGAAAAGCCATCAAAAAGATATCAAAGCAAGACTAAGCAAAGCTCATGCCTGTATTCAAAACAGAGGGAGCGCGACGCATGCAAGGAGACAAAACAATTTCATCAAGGATGTGGACGTACTAATCTATTCACATCCTTGCCAAAAGTCGGGGGACAAGCGGTTCCTTAGGAATCCTCCCTCGCAGACAAATGCAAGTGTCGGACGTACTAATCTATCCACACTTCGCCACAATACAAGGATGTGAACGTACTAATCTATTCACATCCTTGCAAAAAGTCGGGGGACAAGCGGTTCCTTAGGAATCCTCCCTCGCAAACAAATGCAAGTGTCGGACGTACTAATCTATCCACACTTCGCCACAATACAAGGATGTGAACGTACTAATCCATTCACATCCTTGCAAAAAGTCGGGGGACAAGCGGTTCCTTAGGAATCCTCCCTCGCAAACAAATGCAAGTGTCGGACGTACTAATATATCCACACTTCGCCACAATACAAGGATGTGAACGTACTAATCCATTCACATCCTTGCAAAAAGTCGGGGGACAAGCGGTTCCTTAGGAATCCTCCCTCGCAAACAAATGCAAGTGTCGGACGTACTAATCTATCCACACTTCGCCACAATACAAGGATGTGAACGTACTAATCTATGCACATCCTTGCAAAAAGTCGGGGGACAAGCGGTTCCTTAGGAATCCTCCCTCGCAAACAAATGCAAGTGTCGGACGTACTAATCTATCCACACTTCGCCACAGTACAAGGATGTGGACGTACTAATCTATTCACATCCTTGCAAAAGTCGGGGGACAAGCGGTTCCTTAGGAATCCTCCCTCGCAAACAAATGCAAGTGTCGGACGTACTAATCTATCCACACTTAGCCATCATCAAGCGATGTGGACGTACTAATCTATCCACATCTCAAAAAACAAGATAGGCGTGCGGCTCTTCAGGAAATCAGCATCTTGTCAAAATATCATAATGAAGATCCACGGTTCCGTAAGGAACTATCTTCTTATGAAAGTCAAAAGGACAAGCGGTTCCTTAAGAGTTCCCCCTTCTCTTTAAAATTGCAAGTGTCGGACGTACTAATCTATCCACACTTCGCAAACAAACAACTATATCAAGTATGTGAACGTACTAATCTATTTACATCCTTGTAAAGGAAGACAAGCAGTTCAACATGAATCCTCCTCCTTACAAAGCCACGGGTGCCGGTAATACTAATTCATCCGCACCCCGCCACCAACAGAGATGCAATTTCCTAAGGAAAACCATCGGATTAAGGAAATCGACCTGTCAACAGAGATACACTCTTCCAAAAGAGAACAAGTTATAGAGACAGCAATAAAGGAAGATGCAAAATAATACTTAGTATTATATCTTTCTAACATCTCATGTCAGGCATATATATACATAATATAGCAGGTCTGAAAAGTAAAGGCATCTAGCCAGCATAAAAAGTCAAGCCTGGGACACACCCCGCCAAAATCTCACCCATGCAAGGGGAGCAACCATATATACACAAGAGAGTCATATAAAACAAAGAAAGATCAACCTGACCCAACGTCAGGAGCACCAGAGCCAAAGGCGTCAGCCATAAAAACATCATGCGCAGGGCTGCTGAAAACAACACGGCGATCGTCACCAACAGGGACGGACACCTGTCCCGTCAAACCACTCGCTCCGCCCACATCGCCCGCTCGGATCCCCGCAATAGCCCCGAGGGCATAGCCAGTATATGGCCCAGTACTCTGGAAAGAAAAATCGGGGGCAAGAGAGTATATCCTCCTGAAGTAATCCACAGAGAAAGACTCCATGCGATCATCACGTGCCTTCTCGAGAAGTTTGGAGTAATCAGCTGTAGTAGGAAACTCAATCATCCCAAGTTGATCACCCAGGGCACATGAGACTCCTTAGTCTCCTTCAGCGCCACAGCATGTGCCTCCTCGTCGACCTTCTCCTGGCACAGTAAGGCAAACAGCTCCGCCTCCAGCTGAGACGCACAATCCTGACTTCCCTTAAGATCAGCGGAAGCCTTGGAAGAAGCATCTGAATGTGCGCGCGCCTTCTCCCTCAACACAACGACATCCTGAGACAAGTGCTCATGACGACCCTGCAGACCCCTTGTCTCCTCAACAAGCTCAACAACAAAGGAGGAAAGGTTGGTCATCACGGCATTCACCTGCAACAACAACACAAGCACATCACACACAAAGAAGCCAGACAAACATGATAGATCATACACAAAAAGAAAACAACGTACAGGAGCAAAGCGCGCGAGCGACTCCTCAACACACTTCAAAGCAGCCTCAGGGTCGCGGGGGCACTTCTTGCGGTCAGCCGGCGGAACAGACCGCTGAACCACACGCACACCGACAGCAGGTGTGCTCAAGGAAACATCCTTGGGAAAGCGAATAGCAGACTGAGAGTAGAGAGTCCACTCGTTCCCGGACACATCCCGATCAAGCCGACACATCAGATCAGACTTGCGAAGAGCTGGAGGAGTAGGAACAACTACACATCAAAAGCAAACACATTAGGAAAAGGCAAACTATACCAATACAACAAGAAGTCAACCACAGTCACCTGCTAAGGAAGGCACCTCCGCTGAACGGCCGCTCCCCGACCGGGGGGCAGGCATGGTCAAATCCGCATACATTGGCCCCTTCCCTTTGTCGCAGGAAAGAGCAAGAGGCATGTCGGCATACGTCGACCTCTTAGGATCGCTCGGGGAACGGACGTCAGCATCATTCTCTCGGACAGGTGCAA
Organism: Clarkia xantiana subsp. parviflora; assembly: GCA_036873135.1. Classification (NCBI taxonomy): domain Eukaryota; kingdom Viridiplantae; phylum Streptophyta; class Magnoliopsida; order Myrtales; family Onagraceae; genus Clarkia; species Clarkia xantiana. The sequence continues at coordinate 6,160,277 of JAPTYO010000012.1, read as the reverse complement.
CTCCCCCCGCCGTCGGGAATACCAAGCCTGCAAAGACAACCACAAAAAGACCATTAGCATGTTAACATGGGGAAATATCTCAACGAAACCTTTAAAGGCACAAGTCCCATACCCGGGCCAACAGGAGGAGTATCGCCGAGGCCGGGAACAGTCTGAGGAGATCCGCCTGCGACTCCGCCCTGTAAACAGGGGCGTCTGTTAAGAAACCAACCTACAAGGAAACAGGAACAAATGTTACGAAACTTCAAAACATACCAACTCATCCCCCGAAGGACGTACGTGAATGCCCGCCGCGAGCAGCTCGGCGTCGGAAGCACGATAAAGGGGGCTATACTCCCCCGCCCTATTCGCCGTGTGAATCTTCTTCAAAGCAACTTTGTCTGCATCGGAGAACTCTTGAAAACGCGGAACGGGGTCGGAATCCACTATGTGAGAAGTCTTCCAAGTCGTGCCCGCATCCTTTATAAAAAAGTACTGACACTTCCATTTGTTCTGGGAAGTGTCCGATCTTTCGCAGAACCGCGCCTCAGTATTCCACCCCGCCCTGCGCAAGCCAAGGGAGGAGAATCCCTTCTCGGTCATGTGAGGCCAACGCAAGGTGAAAGTACACATCCCAGACTCATCTGCCTTGCCCAGGCGATAGAAGGCTCGAAAAAGCACTATCGAGTAATCCCAAGAGTTTAGATGACATTGCACCCGGAAACATGTCCAAGCTCTAAACCCCGGTGGAGTGATAGAGACGGGAGAAATCCGGTAATGTCGACAAAGGCGGACCAGATCCTGACAATAAGGAAAGCGCAGCCCTTCTCGGAACTGTGAAAGATAAACAGCCTCGTATTCAGCCGGAGGAACGGTGGGCCGACCAAATTCGACCCCCTTCACGACATCCCAAGGATACGAGACCTCTATGCCGGGACACCAGCCCCGGGTCGAGACATAGAGATCAAACTTGGAACGTGGGAGCTTGTTGGGAAAAAACATTTGGGTCTTCTCCAGTATCACGCGGTTACCCGACGGTCCCAAAAGCACACCGCTTCGAGACCCGGAATCGGAATCCATGGTGCTCTCATCAACCTCCCCATCAATGTTATCCGAAACAGAGTGATGAGACTTACTCATTGCGTGAAGAAGCAGAAACTGTTGCCTACCAGGAACACTCTAAGTATCAAAGATGCGCGCTTGCAAGCCCGTCAACCAAACCCTGCGAAAACCATACACAACTCAATCAAAAACCAGGGCCACGTATCAACACCATTCACCAAGCCCTTTGCAAGGGCATCCAACCCAACGGACCAACTGTCCGCGAGCAAACAGCTAGGGACCCTCCCGCTCGGGAGTCAAAAGTCCCTACGCTCACTGAAGGCCTAGGCCACCTACTAATCAAATTTCCATATATTTGTGCAATGTGACACAGGTATTCAAGCATTTCACAAAGCGATAAGTTCAAGAGCTAAAGAAATCCAAGACATGCAAAGTTGGTCATAATTACCAAAATGCCATCCGACCACATTTCGATCAAATTTTATCCCCAAAACGGCTCAAGGCTCCGGGGGCACATACAAGCAGCTCAAATACACTTAAGCAAGCCCATTACATGTCACGGGGAAACTTACCCCTACCCGAACAATTCAAAGAGCACTCGGATCAACTAAGCCACCGATAAGCACGAGCTACCGAGCGGTCACCTAAACTCCGGGGGCATGACTATCTACTCACAAACAATCAAGGAGTCATTATCACAATTTGGGGCATCATATCAAGTCACCCACATCAAGATACAAAGGGTCGAACTTTTTGCTCGAATAAGTCCGATTTTGAACCTCCACGACTCCCCTTCGGTTGACCGAAACCTAAGGGCCTCTTCACAAAGGGAGTTCACTATCCATAACTCTATCTATCTACATTTAGAGTTTGGCCAAAAACGAATTTTGAAAAATCAAGCCAAAATTTCACTTAGGCATTTCATCGAACACCTATCATGCACCTTATTAAAATTCGAAATGTGCAGCCCTAAAGGTCCAATTAACATCAAGCAAAGGAAGGAGAGGACATTACCGATCAATACCCGACAAGAAGGACCCGAAAACGGGTCGAATTGAGCCCAAAATCGACCCGTCAAGCTGCAGCCGCCGCCCCGCCTATCGCCGCCGCTCCTGCCGCCGCTGCTGCCGCGCCGCGCCGCCGCTGGGCCGCCGTGCTCTGGCCGTTGCTGGTCCTTGTGGTTGCCGGCCGGAATAGGGTGGTGCTACGGCCCTAAAGTGGTTCTCCTAAATCACTACCCTAAAACCTCTCCAAAACCCTCTCAAACAACCTATTCAAATGTGTATAGTTTTATAAACTATCACAAAGAGGGGGGACTACACAACCTAACAAGTACCATACATCCAAGAGGTACACTTACATCCACCCTCCATTTTTTAAAAAGTTGTTGATAACTTGGATTTTCACCATCAAATGACTTAGCTAAATTTGGCTAAGTTATTTCAAATGGTCTCGACTACTTGAAAACATTATTTCTATGAGTTTTCGTATCAAGTCCATCACATGTGATTTTCCAAACCCGGCATTATTTCATTTACTAGAACCGTCGCCTCGCCGTCAAGACGGCCGTCTCGGACGACGGGCTCCCGAAAACCATCATATTGCATGAAAAACGTTTTATCAAAACTTTCATGATTTATTATCATTTTGGTACAATTAGTCATGGCACGAACGTTCCATATGTATTCGATCATCTTACAAACCCGAAAAATTTCATGTGCGCTCACGCCTCACTTCTTCCAAAATCACGTTTATCATATTACTCGTAGTCCGTTGTGCTACTAACCCTCTGCGCAGTTATCAAGCATGACCATCTCAAAAAACTAAGGCAAGAAGCTCGTCTGAGCCGCGCGTATCCACCATTGGTAGGTCAAAACTCAAGGTGAGCTGACGACCCGAATCACGCGTATACCCTATCTTAGAATAGAGTTAAACAAAGGTCAAGCCATTATTTAACTCGGGGGCAAGTGATGGATGTACGCATGATTCGGGCTCGGTTTTAATTATTCGGACCTCATACACGCGCGTAAGACCCATTACGAAACCCAATTTCGAGCTAACCGGGGGAAACCGGACAAGTCGCGAACTTGCCCGGCACCCCCGGGGGGCTTACCCGGAATTCCGGGTAAGCTTAGCACCCCGGGGGGGTGTCGCGCACACCCCCCCATTTCATCTCGAATGTATAGGAGACCCGATTTTTAACTAACTCCTATGTGTCCGAGACCTATGTTTCAAAGGCGCGCGCGTCCCGCTCGTGACAGCCGCCTGAGACGCGCGTCAGAGTCCTTTTCCCAAAGCTCTCCCCTGCATCCCGGTTCACATTTCCACATTGAACCGGGTCAAAACCGGTTTACGGTCCAAGGTTGCCTATAAATAGCCACCTTGGGGGTAAACATTTCCAAGTCACTTTTTTGGGTGAGAATTGTGAAAAACTCTGACCTCTCTCTAAACTTTCTCTCTCTAGAACCGTCTAATATTGATCGTCGGAGTGAGCGCACCAAGCACCCCCCCCCCCTCTTCACGGGAGTTGCTTGGTAATGCTCCTCTCGCAGGTACAGACGGACGGTCCGTGAGAGAGCCCGAAGGACTTACCGCTATTCTGAAGACGAAGCCGAAGGCCCGTGCACGACCTTAGGAGACGGACTTGGCTCGCACCCAACCCGAAGACATCGACGAGTTACTCAGCGGACAACCCGCGGTAACTTGGTCGAAACACAAAATACTTAATTGTATTAACTGGTTCCGAATACTGAAATTAACTTAAATTGTGAAAAAAAAAATATTATATCAAGTTTAAAAATAATCTAAAAATTTAAAATAAATTCTAGATGGACCGAGAGAAAAAAATTATCGGAATCGCATGATCATGTTTGGAAATTTAACTAATAATCTTAATGTATTTCTAATGCATATCGTTGTAAGCTCATGATGATACGTTAATAGCCAATAATATTAATATATTTTCACGAATAAATGTTATGATACAAAGTATGATTTATTGTTGAAAATTGGTTCTTTCATTTGTTTTTCCACTTTTAGCATATTTTTATTATTTCAAAAAAACTTAGTTAATTTTGAATAGTGTCATAACTAAATTAGTCATACTATTATGTGCATATAAATCTACAATTGCAAAATACTTAATTGTATTAACTGGTTCCGAATACTGAAATTAACTTAAATTGTGAAAAAAAAATATTATATCAAGTTTAAGAATAATCTAAAAATTTAAAATAAATTCTAGATGGATCGAGAGAAAAAAATTATCGGAATCGCATGATCATGTTTGGAAATTTAACTAATAATCTTAATGTATTTCTAATGCATGTCGTTGTAAGCTCATGATGATACGTTAATAGCCAATAATATTAATATATTTTCACGAATAAATGTTATGATACAAAGTATGATTTATTGTTGAAAATTGGTTCTTTCATTTGTTTTTCCACTTTTAGCGTATTTTTATTATTTCAAAAAAACTTAGTTAATTTTGAATAGTGTCATAACTAAATTAGCCATACTATTATGTGCATATAAATCTACAATTGCAAAATACTTAATTGTATTAACTGGTTCCGAATACTGAAATTAACTTAAATTGTGAAAAAAAAAATATTATATCAAGTTTAAGAATAATCTAAAAATTTAAAATAAATTCTAGATGGACCGAGAGAAAAAAATTATCGGAATCGCATGATCATGTTTGGAAATTTAACTAATAATCTTAATGTATTTCTAATGCATATCGTTGTAAGCTCATGATGATACGTTAATAGCCAATAATATTAATATATTTTCACGAATAAATGTTATGATACAAAGTATGATTTATTGTTGAAAATTGGTTATTTCATTTGTTTTTCCACTTTTAGCGTAATTTTATTATTTCAAAAAAACTTAGTTAATTTTGAATAGTGTCATAACTAAATTAGCCCTACTATTATGTATATATAAATCTACAATTGCAAAATATAAACAAATTAACTTTTTCTTAATTGGCTTAAGTGGTTTTTCCTAATATGTATATTAAATATACTGGTATATGCTAGAAGTGTGCGCATTGTCGTCTTGAGACATAATGAGTCCGGCTTTAAAGAACTACAAATTGCATTATTAGCTCTGATAATATAAGACCAAAACCTGATTAAAAAAAATCACCCACCAAAGGGATCTCAGTTGTTCAACGAAAAAGAAGCAAAAACACATTAAATGATTCTTAGTCTCTCGAGCATTATTATAATTTTTTAACAATTTGTTCAAAACATTATATAATATGTTATATTTTACATAAATTAAGTCAATTTTTTTTTTTTTTGCAATGCTCACGTATGTCTATAATCATAAACAAAAGTAAATTGATATTTTAATCCACTTAAGTGGATTTCCCTAATGCTTATACTAGATACATGCGCGCGCTACGCGCGTGCGCGTTGTCTTCATGAGAATGTTGTAATGACATCATTAGAATGACTCCGAGAATGATACAAGATCGGCTCGATTCCTAGGATGATACAAGAACATAACCGTATTTTCTTAAAAAATTCAATAAAACTATGTAACATACTGTTATAATGAAAATAAAAAAAAAAATCTAAAAAATTTAAAGTAAACTGCTCGAGGGACCGGGAGCTCTATAGTGAATGTTCTTGCTCCCGGTCCCTGGAGCATTTTACTTTAAATTTTTTAGAATTTTATTTTATTTTCATTATAACAGTATGTTACATAGTTTAATTTAATTTTTTAAGAAAATACGGTTATGTTCTTGTATCATCCTAGGAATCGAGCCGATCTTGTATCATTCTCGGAGTCATTCTAATGATGTCATTACAACATTCTCATGAAGACAACGCGCACGCGCGTAGCGCGCGCAGGTATCTAGTATATATAAATGTTATAAAACTAATAACAGATGTTAAGTTGTAAAAAAAAAAACATTTTTATATATAAAGTAAGTGAAAGTAATATAGTAATATTATAATATATAATTTTATCTAAATGCAAATAATAATTAATTAAAATAATACACTTTTAAAAACTAATTTTTCATTATTTCTTTTTTTGCCATAAATTAGTTTTAAATTTTAAGGATATAACATTTTGAATAAAATAACTATTTTTAATAGGCGAGAGAAACAATTTGTAGTATAGAAAAATAAGAAAAGTAAAAAGAACATTCAAGATACAAGACACCCGAACGGCCGAACCACAAGGAAAATAGAAAATTTGAGGAGAGAAGCTTATGACATGTGGCAGGCTGCGATTGGCGCGGTATAAACACCGCCCCTACACAAGAATTTCCCGATATGAACCACAAACTTCATCAACTCAAATATACATACCGAAAATGACTCGCCAATTAACTTCAAACATTTTCTTTTTTCGCCAACAAATTCAAACGTAAAATCATACGATTTATTTATTTTTGGTTAAGATTCTAAAACTGTCTGAAATTACACAAACGTTGAAATTTGGTGTCTGATATTTGAAGTGTTAAAATGGACAGTCTCAAGTTTTATTTTAATTGAAATTTGGTGTTTCCATGTATATTTTCATCTTCCTTCAATCATTTTCATCAATACACTCATAATCCATCACTCTTTACTTTTCACAAAGTCGCCAAATTTCCCCCAAAACTTGAACATCCAAAAGTAAATGTTTCCAACAGAGTGGTGTGGAGCAATTTCCAACGACATAGGGATTCAGATCACCTGCCCCACTTGTCATGCCCCAGATTGTGCCTCACAGTTAAGATCTTGACACGTGTCGTTAGATTTAATATTTTCCTTCTAGGGTTCACCAATCCTAAAAGGGTTTTAGAAAGAAAAAAAACTACCAAATTAATTACGCTCAGGACATATATTAAAGTCTTAACGGTGATGCACGACCTGGGGCAGGAGATCTGAATCTACGACATATGAGCGGAATTTACATGCGCAGATGTGGCAAGCTTCTTAGGTGACGGTTCCAGCAATGTGACGAGAAGTGAGCGTGCATGGGAGGTCGAATATGATAGTCAATTTCGTTGAGATTGACTTCTCTAAAATAATCACACCGAGCAAATTTCAACAAAAATGGAACCTCAAACACTCCATTAGAAAGAAAAAAACTACAAAATTAATTACATTCGGGACACATGTTAAAATCTTAACGGTGATGCGCGACCTGGGGCAGGAGATTTGAATCCACTACATAGGAGCGGAATTTACTTGCGCGGATGTGACCAGCTTCTTAGGTGACGGTTCTAGTAAGGTGACGAGAAGTGAGGGTACATGGGAGGTCGAATTTGACAGTCGGTTTCGTCTGGATTGGCTTCTCTAAAGTAATCACACCGAGCAAATTTAAAAAAAAAAAAAAAAATGGAACCTCAGACACTCCATTTTAAAGTCAGACACCAAATTTTAACATTGGTGAAACTTCAGACAATTTATAGGTTTTTAACCATTTTTTAGATGGAAATAACAAGAATCCATAGATATGGCTGGTTCTCGAAAGGGTTTACATCACCGAACTGGAACAAGTACTGGAATAGTTACTCCCCTAGGTCACTGGTCCTTTGAACTATCATGTCACCACTCCCTTTGTAACTTTATCGTACTAGATTTGGGTTTTTCCGAGTCTATACAGTGTAAAGATCTTCTCTTGAGAAATTAAGGACCCCTTCTGCATCTCCAAGGTACGCTAGTCATTTTAGGATGTTCCTCTGGTCGAGTTGCATTGGTTCACTGGCCTTTGGTCATGTTTACCAAAGAAGGACCCTTACATGCCCCACCCCTCTACTGTGGTTACACATGATTGGACATTGGTACAAGTGCGCTTGTGTGTTGCTAACTTATCCTACTGCTCTTTTCCTCGTCGTTCTTGAAGTTGTAGCTCTATATGGTCAAATACTCCTCTTGACACAAGCTTGTACGACTGACCTGATTTCTCTTGTTTTCCTTTTTCCTCGAGAATTTAACATGCAGAACGAGACTCCTCCTATCAACAGCGTATTCCGTAGAAATCTAGATTATGACGGATTCACTTTTGTTGTTCATAGCTCCTTCTTGTTTAATGCTACCAATAACCGAAAACATTTGAATACCGATTATCTTGTTTAGTTTCGGTTGTCTTCCTTGGTATTGTTAAGACTTTGTAGTTAATTGTATGGTGTGGTTGTTGGTTGTTTGTAGTTCGATGTTGTACTCTTAGGACATATGTTTGATTGTGTGTATTAGGATATCCTAATACACATATCAGCTAATACTTAGTTTGTTTCTACTTGATATTGATATATATTAATACTTGGTATTAGTTAGTACTCACTTGTATAAAGAATTTGGTATCAAATTAATCCACCCAAAAATTAAACATTAGTTAATACAAACCCCTTAATGACTTATTTACCATTGAAATATATGGCAAACTCTCACCTTATGCACCGATACTCTCACCCGCAATGACTTCCGGGCAGGCTTCACTTATAATAAAAAAAAAAATGTACATATCCATTTAGGGGCATTTAGGTCTTTTAGTCATTGTATTAGGATGTTATAATATAAAGTTTATCCAAACATTGTATTAGCTTAGTATGAATTAGGATATATTAGTCAATGCTTAGGTTATACATATTAGTTAATACATACAATCAAACATATCCTTATTGTTTGATTATTAATTGAATGTCATACTTTACCTTAAAAAAATCAGTCACCATACCAGTTCCCTAGTATATATGTTATACGAATGAAATGAGTATAGTATCACATCTTGACAGATCTTTCTGTCATGCTCCAAGAGTATCATGCTTTTGATACTTTTTTTTTTTGTATTTTTTTATCGGCCTAAAGGTGAACCGTAGATGGAAATTGATATTATTAATAGTAGGGTTAACATGTCTTTTGGTCCATGATGTTTGACGACTTTTGGGTTTTGTTCCATGGTTTTTTTTTTTTTTTTTGCTTAGTTTTGGTCTCATATGTTTGCATAGTTTTCTTAGTTCTGGTATTTTTGTTACATTCCGTCCATATTTTCCGTTAAGTAACGTGTGCAAGTCACGTGATCCACCCTAAAGTTTTAATTTTGTTCAATTTTTAGTCCCTCTAATACTTTCTGACTCTTTTTTAGTTCAATTTAGTCCCAACTTTTTAAAATTGACCTCAAATTGGACAACTATTACCACTTACCATTTGGCCAACAAAAAAAAACACACTGTTACCTGTTTCGACCAAGTTATTGCGGGCTGTCCGCTGGATAACTTATCGAGATCTTCGGGTTGGATGCGAGCTAAGTCCGCCTTCTAGGGTCGTGCGCGGGCCTTAACTTCGTCTTCTGGATGAGGGCAAGTCCTTCCGGCTCTCTCAACAGATCGTGCGTCGGCACCTGCAAAGGAGCGTTACCAAGCAGTCCCCGTGGAGAGGGGGGGGGGTGCTTGGCGTGCTCACTCTGACGATCAACATCAGTAGTTTTCTAGAGAGAGAAAGAGAGGGTTTTTAGAGAGAAGTCAGAGCTTTTCCCAAGCTTGCCCAAAGTGATTTTGGAATGAGTTGAATTGACTTGAAAATGTTCACCCCCAAGGTGGCTATTTATAGGCAACCTTGGACCGTAAACCGGTTTCGACCCGGTTCAATGTGGAAATGTGAACCGGGATGCAGGGATAGGCTTTGGGAAAAGGGCTCTGACGCGCGTCTCAGGCGGCTGTCATGAACGGGACGCGCGCGCCTCTGAAACATGGGTCTCGGACACATAGGAGTTAGTTAAAATTGGGTCTCCGTATACGTCCGAGGCGAAATGGGGGGTGTGCGCGACACCCCCCGGGTGTGCGCGACACCCCCCGGGTGTTGGACTTACCCGGAATTCCGGGTAAGCTGGGCTTACCCGGAAATTCCGGGTAAGCCGGGGCTTACCCGGAAATTCCGGGTAAGCTAGGCTTACCCGGAAATTCCGGGTAAGCTTAGCTTACCCGGAATTTTCCGGGTAAGCCTAGCTTACCCGGAAATTCCGGGTAGGCTAGGCTTACCCGGAATTTTCCGGGTAAGCCCCCCGGGGTGCCGGGCAAGTTCGCGACTTGCCCGGTTTACCCCGGTTAGCTCGAAATTGGGCTCTGTAGTGGGTCTTGTGCGTGTATGAGGTCCGAATAATTAAAACCGAGCCCGAATCATGCGTATATCCATCACTTGCCCCCGAGTTAAACAATGGCTTGACCTTTGTTTAACTCTATTCTAAGATAGGGTATACGCGTGATATGGGTCGTCTGCTCACCTTGAGTTTTGACCTACCAAGGATGGATGTGCGCGGCTCAGACGAGCTTCTTGCCTTAGTTTTTGAGATGATCACGGTTGATAACTGCGTGACGGGTTAGTAGCATAACAGACTACAAGTAATATGATAAATGTGGTTTTGGAAAAAATGAGGCGTGAGCACACGTGAAATTTTTCGGGTTTGTGTGACGATCCAAGCAATATGGAAAGTTCATGTCACGACTAAATGTATCAAAGTGATAATAAATCATGCAAGTCTTGATAAAATGTTTTTCATGCAATACGGTAGTTTCCGGGAGCCCGTCGTCCGAGACAGCCGTCTTAACGGCGAGACGACGGTTTTGGGTGAATGAAATGATGCCGGGTTTGGAAAATCACATGCAACGGACATGATATGAAAAGTCATGGATGTAAATCATGGATGTGTGCAATGCATGACGATGACGTGTGTATGACGTATGTGTAAAAGATGCATAGTCATGTACTAAAAAGACTTAGAAAAAATAGAGATAGGTAAAGGGTTACCTACACACTTATGAGGGAGCGTGTATCCCGGACGTGCGGGTCATAAGCCCGCGAGGTGTGATGCATCCGCCGCGTCGTTGACGAACGGAGTATGTTCGCAGTGTATGTGTCGGGAGTCGAGGCCCTTGTTGATATAGTATTGCCCCCGGAGTAGAGGCGCTTGTAGTGACGTGATAGTGCCAGCCTAATGACTCGTCACCATGGTTGTCGTGGTTTGATCTTTGTTGACTGCCGTTGATTGCCGTCATAGGAAAATACTTATAAAGTATTTCTTAATGGTCGACACTTCGTCATATGTCGACTGCTGACATGGTGGAACACTTAGAAATATTCACTGACAGTCGGCACCTCGTCATGTGTCGACTGCTGACATGGTGGAACACTTAGAAATATTCACTGACAGTCGGCACCTCGTCATATGTCGACTGCTGACATGGTGGAACACTTAGAGAATGTTTCTCGATAGTCGAGACATAGTCACATGTCGACTGCTGAGATGGTGGAACACTTAGAAAACGTTCCTTGATTGGCTCTTTCTTTCCTGATCATACTACCATCCATACGGGTGCTAGCCGAGTACGCGCGCGCTTGTATGTGTGCGTCTGTATGTGCGTGCTTGTATGTGCGCGCTTGTATGTGCGCGCTTGTTCCAACACTTAGAATTTTTTCCTTGTCTGTTGCCATGCATGTTGTTACTATAGGCTTGATGTCGACGTATAGTAGGTGTCGTCACGGTGGTTGATATGAACAGGGAGTTGCCCCCCTCGTAGGGTGTTCGCTATGTGATAAGTAGAGACTAACGAGTCTCGTAGGTATGTAGTTGTCTCCCATGTCGATGGTTACTGGGATTTCCCCGAGTAGGGTGGGTTCCGTGACTGCTACTTGGTTGTTCCAAAGTTGGGTGCATTCCACGACTGCTACTTGGTCGTTCCCAAGTTGGGTGCATTCAGCGACAGCTACTTGATGTTTCTGAGGTAGGGAGAAGGCCAAAGGTCGGCGAGGCGACGTGTCCTTCCATGGCGTCGGTCAAAGGTCGGCAAGGCGACTGCCTATCCGTGTTGTTGCCGCTACCTGGCGTTTTCAAGGTAGAGTGCTTTCTGCGACCGCTACTTGGCTTTCCCCAAGGTAGAGTGTGTCTAGCGACCGCTACCTGGTTTGCGAGAGAGGATTCGTAAGGAACCGCTTGTATGCGCTCCCGGAGCCTTGAGCCATTTTGAGGATAAAACTTGATCGAAAGGTGGTCGGATGGCATCTTGGTAATTACAACCAATTTCGTATGTCTCTGATTTCTTTAGCTCTTGAATTTGTCGCTTTGTAGAGCGCTTGAATGCCTGTGTCACTTTGCACAAATGTGTGAAAATTTGATTAGTAGGTGGCCTAGGCCTTTGATGAGCGTAAGGATTTTTGACTCCCGAGCGGGAGGGTCCCTAGCTGTTTGTATGCGGACAGTTGGTCCGTTGGGTTGAATATCCTTGCAAAGGACTTTGATGAATATGGTTGATGTGTGTGGCTTGCGATGCTGTGCGCGCGGTGCTGCACCTAGTGTCCGCTGCTACTATACTTAGTTTCTGAGCGAGAGGTGTTACTCCTCTTCTTAGAGCGTCGATGCATGCGCGTTTGGTAGGAGGTGTACGCGCTTCGCAGATGTGCGTGTTTGGTAGGAGGTGTACGTGCTTCACACAACTCTCCCAAATCTTGTAAACTGACGATCTCAGAATAACAGTGGTATGCCATGACTTGTCGTTGTGTTTCCCGGGAATGACGCCAAGTGTACAGGGCGGAGTCGCAGGCGGATTTCCTCAGACTGTTCTCGGCCTCGGCGACACTCCTCCTGTCGGCCCGGGTATGGGACTTGTGCCTTTAAAGGTTTCGTTGAAATTTTTCCCCATGTTAACATGCTAATGGTCTTTTTGTGATTGTCTTTGCAGGCTTGGTACTCCCGACGGCGGGGGGAGTTGTACCTGTCCGAGAGAATGATGCTGACGTCCGTTCCCCGAGCGATCCTAAGAGGTCGACGTCTGCCGGCATGCCTCTTGCTCCTTCCTGCGACAAAGGGAAGGGGCCAATGTATGCGGATTCGACCATGCCTGCCCCCCGGTCGGGGAACGGCCGCTCAGCGGAGGTGCCTTCCTTGGCAGGTGACTGCGGTTGACTTCTTGTTGTATTGGTATAGTTTTGCCTTCATTAGTGGCTTAGTTGACCCGAGTGTTCTTCGGGTTGTTTGGGGAGGGGTAAGTCTCCCTGTGGCATGCAATGGGCTTGCTTGAGTGCATTTGAGCTGCTCGTACGTGCCCCCGGAGCCTTGAGGCTGCTTTGAAATGTGTTAAGGAGTTGCTCGCGCGGCTTTGCTCCTGTATGTTGTTTTCTTTTTATGCTGGATCTATCTTATTTGCCTGGTTTCTTTGGGTGTGATGCGCTTGTGTTGTTGTGTTGAGGGAGAAGGCGCGCGCATATCCAGATGCTTCTTCCAAGGCTTCCGCTGATCTCAAGGGAAGTCAGGATTGCGTGTCTCAGCTGGAGGCGGAGCTGTTTGCCTTATTGCGCCAGGAGAAGGTTGACGAGGCGGCACATGCTGTGGTGTCGAAGGAGACTAAGGAGTCTCATGTTGTCCTGGGTGATCAGCTTGGGATGGTTGAGTTTCCTACTACAGCTGATTACTCCAAATTTCTCGAGAGGGCACGTGATGATCACAAGGAGTCTTTCTCTGTGGATTGCTTCAAGAGGATATACTCTCTTGCCCCCGATTTTCCTTTTCAGAGTACTGTGCCATATACTGGCTATGCCCTCGGGGCTATTGCGGGGATCCGAGCGGGCGATGTGGGTGGAGCGAGGTGTCCGTGATACACGCTCCCTCATAAGTGGTTTGACGGGACAGGTGTCCGTCCCTGTTGGCGACGATCGCCGTGTTGTTTTCGGCAGCCCTGCGCGTGATACTTTTATGGCTGACGCATTTGGCTCTGGTGCTCCTGACGTTGGGACAGGTTGATCTTTCTTTGTTTCTTCTTGTGTATATATGGTCGCTCCCCTTGCATGGGTGAGATTTTGGCGGGGTGTGTCCTGAGCTTGACTTTTTATGCTGGCTGGATGCCTTTGCTCTTCAGACCTGCTATATTATATATAGATATGCCTGACATGAGATGTTAGAAAGATATAATACTAAGTATTATTTTGCATCTTCTTTTATTGCTGTCTCAATGACTTATTCTCTTTTTGTAAGAGTGTTGCTCTATTGAATGGCTGATTTTCTTGATCCGATGGCTTCCCTTGGGAAATTGCATCTCTGTTGGTGGTGGGGTGCGGATGAATTAGTATCATCGGCACCTGTGGCTTTGTAAGGAGGATGATTCATGTTGAACTGCTTGTCTTCCTTTACAAGGATGTAAATAGATCAGTATGTTCACATACTTGATATAGTTGTTTGTTTGCGAAGCGTGGATAGATTAGTACGTCCGACACCTGCATTTGTTTGTGAGGGAGGATTCCTACGGAACCGCTTGTCCCCGATTTTTTGCAAGTATGTGAATAGATTAGTACGTTCACATCCTTGTATTGTGGCGAAGTGTGGATAGATTAGTACGTCCGACACTCGCATCTGTTTGCGAGGGAGGATTCCTAAGGAACCACTTGTCCCCGACTTTTTGCAAGGACGTGAATAGATTAGTACGTTCACATCCTTATATTGTGGCGAAGTGTGGATAGATTAGTACGTCCGACACTTGCATTTGTTTGCGAGGGAGGATTCCCAATGATCCGTATATCCCCCGACTTTCTGCAAGGATGTGAATAGATTAGTACGTTCACATCCTTGTATTGTGGCGAAGTGTGGATAGATTAGTACGTCCGACACTTGCATTTGTTTGCGAGGGAGGATTCCCAATGATCCGTATATCCCCCGACTTTCTGCAAGGATGTGAATAGATTAGTACGTTCACATCCTTGTATTGTGGCGAAGTGTGGATAGATTAGTACGTCCGACACTTGCATTTGTTTGCGAGGGAGGATTCCCAATGATCCGTATATCCCCCGACTTTCTGCAAGGATGTGAATAGATTAGTACGTTCACATCCTTGTATTGTGGCGAAGTGTGGATAGATTAGTACGTCCGACACTTGCATTTGTTTGCGAGGGAGGATTCCCAATGATCCGTATATCCCCCGACTTTCTGCAAGGATGTGAATAGATTAGTACGTTCACATCCTTGTATTGTGGCGAAGTGTGGATAGATTAGTACGTCCGACACTTGCATTTGTTTGCGAGGGAGGATGCCTAATGATCCGCTCGTCCCCCGACTTTTTGCAAGGATGTGAATAGATTAGTACGTTCACATCCTTGTTGAAATTATTTTATCTCCTTGTATGCGTCGCGCTCCCTCTGTTTTAAATACAGGCATGAGCTTTGCTTAGTCTTGCTTTGATATCCTTTTGATGGCTTTTCTTGTTGGTTGCCCTTTCTGTGTATAGAGTTAGGGCCTTTGTTGATGACGTATGTGGCTTGTTCCTGGTTTTGGACCGGGGTAGCTTGCCATTACAAAGTGATTTTTCCTACGCAAGGAGTGAACTTGATATCCCTGGAATGTCTGAGACGGCTGTCTCCAGGTTCCTTTATTGAATGCCCTTGCTTGGTAGGGTGTTTGAGAGCGCGAGAGCTCCTGTCTTGTCCCTTGTTGGGGGAACTGCCTGCTTTGCTGTGTATTCCCGTGAAAGGTCGGGGTTTTTGAGATTGTAGGGCCTCTCTGCTGAAGTGCATTCATTGGAGGCGCCTGCGTTGGTGGCGGGGGCATATTTGCTTGTTGTGCGGGAGGGGGCGGTGGCGCCCCGTATCCTTGGTTGCGCAAGGCCTCTTTCAGACGAAGCAGCTGTTCGAGTGCCGCCATCATCTCTGGTGTCTGATTGTATGCCCCAGCATTTGGCATTCCGTATGGTTGCTCCTGCGTATTAAAGGTTTGATGGGCGAAACCTGGAGGAGCGTCGGTTCGCTGTATGACCCCTTGCGCGTTACTCCGAGAGTGTACGCTTCTTGTAGGCGTAGACGAGGCGACTGAGGCCTCGCTTTGGCTCTGCGGGGGGTCTATCTGAGCTCTCTGCGGAGGAGGTCTCATGTTTGACTCCGGGGTCGGAGTTTTCCTTGGACGTCCTGGTCCTCTTTTCTTTGTCTTAATCGGTGGTGGCTGCTCGTTGCGTGGGGTCTCATGATTGTATGCCCCTTGCGTAAGAGGTTTCGTCCCCTGCACTGAAGCCTCCGTGTACGGTGTATGTGTTTTCCATCTTGCTTGTTCGTTTGAGTAACGCAGGCTTTCTGTTGCGGTTCCCACAGACGGCGCCAAGTGTTTCGACCAAGTTATTGCGGGCTGTCCGCTGGATAACTTATCGAGATCTTCGGGTTGGATGCGAGCTAAGTCCGCCTTCTAGGGTCGTGCGCGGGCCTTAACTTCGTCTTCTGGATGAGGGCAAGTCCTTCCGGCTCTCTCAACAGATCGTGCGTCGGCACCTGCAAAGGAGCGTTACCAAGCAGTCCCCGTGGAGAGGGGGGGGTGCTTGGCGTGCTCACTCCGACGATCAACATCAGTAGTTTTCTAGAGAGAGAAAGAGAGGGTTTTTAGAGAGAAGTCAGAGCTTTTCCCAAGCTTGCCCAAAGTGATTTTGGAATGAGTTGAATTGACTTGAAAATGTTCACCCCCAAGGTGGCTATTTATAGGCAACCTTGGACCGTAAACCGGTTTCGACCCGGTTCAATGTGGAAATGTGAACCGGGATGCAGGGATAGGCTTTGGGAAAAGGGCTCTGACGCGCGTCTCAGGCGGCTGTCATGAACGGGACGCGCGCGCCTCTGAAACATGGGTCTCGGACACATAGGAGTTAGTTAAAATTGGGTCTCCGTATACGTCCGAGGCGAAATGGGGGGTGTGCGCGACACCCCCCGGGTGTTGGACTTACCCGGAATTCCGGGTAAGCCCCCCGGGGTGCCGGGCAAGTTCGCGACTTGCCCGGTTTACCCCGGTTAGCTCGAAATTGGGCTCTGTAGTGGGTCTTGTGCGTGTATGAGGTCCGAATAATTAAAACCGAGCCCGAATCATGCGTATATCCATCATTACCGAACTGCGGTCTGGATGTGGCTATGTCCTCCCCGCTAAATCGGGAATAACCCAATTTCGGTCATTCCGGAATTGACCTCAATTGGACCTAGTTATGAACCGGGTTGAACCCTTTTGATCGGAAACCGGACATTTAACCGGTTCGAGGTCCGGTCCGGTTTTGAGGTCCTTCGCCTGCAACTCCTCCGCACGCTCACCTCCACCACCAGCGACTCCGCCTCCGGCTCCACCAGCTCCAGCTCCGGAAATTAGAGCTCCGGAGATTAATACTTTGGAAGCAGTCAAGGTCTGGAGAAGAGGAGACAACGATTAGGGACTAGGAAGACGAGCAGAGAGGCGGGATAACTTTTTACGGCGGAAGAACTTAGGTTTAGGTCATTCTCTATTATTATTTTTTTTAGTTTCTTCCGGTTGGACCGGTACCGGCTCATCCGGTCCAAACGGGTTTAACCAGGTTTTTTCAAACTGAGCCGGGTTCGATCTGCTTTCTATACTTTTGCTGGAATCGGGCCGGACCTATAGCCGGTTCGCGGTCCGACCCGGTCCGACCGCCGGTCCGGTTTTCAAAACACTGGTTTATTTATTGCGTAATCAATCGTTCGTTGACTTGGCCAAAAAATAACAATAATCGTTCGCTGACCAAGAGAAATTTCAATTTCCATCTCCATTGCGGCCAGCCAAATACAAATTCCCATCTCCATGAAGATAAAATTAAATTAAATTCTAGGGTTGAGTTACCGAGCAGCCCTACTTCCGTCTCCGGTAACTGCAATTGTAGGAGTTTGTTCTGAAGCAAGATTTTCTCCCATTCATCGAGTCGGACGCTGAGCTCATTGGTGGCCACTGAGATCCTCCGATTCCGTACCAACTGACTGACTGACTGGTTGGTGAGATTCTTCGACTTCCCTGAACTCGGGGCATGAGGTGAGACCCTTTAGGTGATCCCGTTTTTTTTATCGGTGGAAACTTGGTGGGGCGTCTTCGTCTAGGACAAGCAACAGAATTGCAAAGAGTCGCCTTGGACGGGATAGAGGTTTTGATGTATTGAATCATTTTTCCTCGGTGAACGTGGAGCATCGAGCAGGCAATTGTCCAACTGATCTTCAACCAACATATCTAATTCTTAGGTAGGTAGGATTATCAAGTAGCTGCAAGGTTTTCAATTACTGGGACGGTGGGTTTAGGAAGTAGTTGTATTTTCCATCTTTGGATATGCTTGGAAAAACCTAGAAGGGAGAAAGCTTGGGCTAGCTAGTAACCATTTACACTCGGAATGATAGATAATCGAGCATTTGCTATTACCTGAAGGTGTCGGAATGAGCTAATTATTCCATATATCTGTTGAATTAGCTTATAATATGGTGCTTCCTATTGAACTTTTTGTTGCTTCACACTCCCACCTTTCGTTTTAGAGAGGGAACAGAGTCTTTACTTCCTTTAGTGTTGACACAAGCATGAAATTTAGTGTGCTGGGTTGCTATTTAGTATTTATGTATGGGGTGTAATTTTGCATTTGCTATTTGTCTTTGTTGTGGCTTCCCGTGTCTCTAAAACATGAAATTTCTCACAGTTATCTGTCACATTATGGAAAGTAAAATGGGAGGAGATGGAATGTACGGAGGTGGTTGCCATCCTAAACCTTGGACAAGACAGAACAGTGTAAACAGGGTTAAGAAGAATGGGAATCTTGAGAACATTGTCATAATCGATTTAGATGGTGACAGTGACGTGATCATATTAGATGTCCCTGAGTCTATCCAGGAGAAGTTACTAGGTCCATGTACACATAGAAAGGGAAATAAAGTTCCACGTCATAAAATAATTAGGATTGATGACGATGGTGACGAGGAAGATAATGATGTTGATCACATCAGATTTAGTGAGACAGGCAGTAAAAATTTGAGAAGTGACAGGGCATCAACCAAAAGACCCTCCTCGTCCTCAGTTGATGTTAATCCAGCAGGTCCTTCTACTTCCCAAGAAGAAAATTTCACTTCGAAAGTATCAAATTGTGAAAAACCCAGTTCCAGCAAGCTTCCTAGCAAAAATCGTTATGGTCTGAATGATTCAGAGAGCAGCTTATCGGACAGTGAGAGTGATTCGTCCGACTCTGAATTGTTGGAGGGTTCATCTGGGATGCTCCGTGAGCAATGGGAAAAAGCTTCTTTAAGAAGAAAACAGGAGATCTTTAATGATCGATCTGCTCGGGGGAATCAAGCAAGCACATCTGGCCTCCATACTGGTGCTCATACAAGCGTGCCAGTAGACAACATAGATGACTTGTACGAAGCAGAACATGTTGAATCCAGTCACAAGTTTAATGATCAATTTGGTGGGGAGAATTTGGCAAGCACCTCTGGTTTCCATGACAGAGCAACTGCAGATGTTCAGAGGGAGAACAAGGAGGCCTTTTTCGCTCATAATTGCAATGTCCAGATCGACAAAGATACACAGAAAGGAAAAAGTGCTACGCAGGTAAATTGTTGCAGTAGTGATAAAGCAAATAATGCAGCTAACTGGACTGGAGAGGGAGGTCGTGTAAATCCTTATCCATGGTATTCTATGGAAAGAAGAGGTAAATGTAGTTCTTACACTCCTGCTTGCTCCAAGGGTAAAAACCAAAAAAATGTGGATGATCCATCTTCCAATATCCCCCATGCAGTGAGTATTAACGATGAAGACAGCACGTCTTCTGAATCCCAAGATTCTGGTTCACCAGATATTCTTGATGAGAGAGTTGTAGATGCGAATGATGCAGTGTCCTCTGGGGAAGTTTCCTGCCATGGCAATTCTAGCAAACTCCATGGAGCTTTTGACCTCAATCAGGAAGCATTTGGCACACCATTAAACATTTCCAGGGATTCTGGTAGTACCAATAATGGAAATGGCCCTGGAATTTGCTTGAAGGATGTCACATTGGAGTCTGCATCATGTGGTCCATCTCAAGAGGTTCATGCTGAAGCCTGTTCTGTGGAAAAGGCAGATGGGTGTTTAAGAAGACCTTTTTCTAAAGATAATGAAGCGTTTGTGAAATCAGCACCAAACATTCATTCAGAACAAGCGGAACAGCCAAATGCCGGAAATGGTGACTGCATTGCCAACTTGCAGGATATCATCATTAATGGGAGAGAAAAGATGAAGGAGACGGATGAATACAGGCAAGCGCAGGAGGAAGAATGGGCATCTCGACAAAGGCAGCTACAAATACAGGTTAGGTTTATTAACCTTCTCAATCCTTCCTTTCTATGTTATTCTAGCAGTTATCATTATTTCAAACTTCTTCATATGGAGTGAAGTAGCACGGAAACCTATACCCATAATTAATTATGTGCAAATAATAGTTTATTGAAATTTTTGGGCTGAATTATTTATTTCCAACTTGAATTTGAATTAATTTTTTTTTTCAGAATTGCTCTTCCTTGTATTAAATACTTGTATACTACTAAGCTACAAGCTTCTGATATGTTTATAGCAATCAAACATATAACAGGATAGAGTACTTGTATATCCTTAATAGACTTGGTCTTTTGTTTCTTTTGAATGATAAGGTAGCAATTTCATTAATAAGGCACCAAGAAACTGCAGGATTTACGAAATGGTTAGGAGAAATCACAAATGTATTGATGACATGCAAAACAATCTGAAAGTGTCAATGGAGGCTTTTAAATCCTGCTTATTATGCCCACTATACCAAAAGGGTTATATGTGTCATGAATTATTTGATCTGGTTTTCTACTAGTTTCTATACCACTAAGATTATCTTAATGTCTGGTGAAATTTTGAAAACAACATTTCATACGCTGGTACCTAATTTGGGAACAAAATAAAGGAGATTGTTTTGTACCTATTTCATAGTGTCCTGTCTTTTGGCCTCTCCGTATGTGATTAAGTATCAATGCTATATAAGCTTATAATCTTATTTACTAAGTCATTACTGTTGGGCATATTATTTGTTTGTTACAAATATATTTATTTATAAATAATGAAATGATGCTGCTGGAATCAAAGCATTCTAAGATAGTAGGAGGGGGATTGTGTTCTTCTTGTAATTGCAGGCAGAAGAGTCCCAGAAGCTACGAAAGAGAAAAAAAGCTGAAGTTTTGCGATTACTAGACATGGAAAGGAGACAAAAGCAGCGCGTGGAAGAAGTGAGGCAGACACAAAAGAAGGTTGTTGTTGCTTTCAGCAAAACATTGTATAACTGTTTGATTGCTATATATATTACTTACTAAATTCACACACTACTCTATTAGGATGAGGAGGATATGAACATGAAAGAGCAATTGCGGTCAGAGATTAGGAAGGAACTTTCGAGATTGGAAGTGACGTGCATTGATATGGCTTCATTGCTCCGTGGCTTAGGAATACAAGTGGGGAGCAGTTCAAATCGATTACCAGCTTCGCACGAGGCGAGTTACATAGTCATAAATAATCAAAGTTGATTTTTCTGTAAGTAAAAAAGGTAGGTATTTGGATTGATTGTGAGTGGTGAAATTATTTTCAGGTGCGAGAAGCATATAAGCGAGCATTGTTGAGGTTTCATCCGGATAGAGCCTCGAGGAATGATATCCAGAAGCAGGTAGAAGCAGAAGAGAAGTTTAAGTTAATTTGCCGCATGAAGGACAAGTTTAGGATATGAATCACCCATCACATCACTTTATTATTATTAATTTTGGCCGTGTACCAACAACAGTCGAAGGAGGCATTGTTTTCAATCTCTATTGTGCATACCAATTCAATATACGACCTTCAGAAGGAAGTTGATAATGACATGCAGCAAATCCATTTTAAGTGACAATTTGACAGATATTAATATGTACTGACTCAAGTCTTCATGAGGCAGGATATGCAATGTTCTGCTTTTCTTAACCAAGTTTTAAATTTCTGTTTTTAATTGGCTACCATACAAATCTTGGCATTTCAAATAAAATGATAGAGACTAACTTCACAAATCAGAATCATGACTCGATATCAATGACAAGTCAACCCGAATCTAATAGTAAAACCATCCATCCAAACTTACACTTTTACAAAAAAAAATACTAGTTTACCTTTTTCATCCAAAGACTGTCAAGACCAATTCCAGTTTGACAACATGGTTATCACCAATGAGGTAGTCCATAATCAACCGAAATTAAAAATTCACATAGAAAAACCACATAATGTTGATTCAATCTGAATCAGAACCTGCATCCACAGAAGCCCTCACAGAACGGCGTCTGCTTTCAAGGTAATCATCATCTTCTTCATCCTTCTTTTTCTCACTAATAACACCTACATTTCATATCAATGAATTAATTAAGATGCAAAACAAAACACACAAAACTTTCAGCCTGAGGTAACAACAGATGATGAACTATAGGGTTTAGCATTTCATGGTAGCAGTACCTTTTTTAATCAACACAACCTCGAGTGCCCTGGTAGTGAAGTCATCCTTTCCTCCTACGTCTTGAAACCCAACCAGCCTATCTACTGCGATTCCTTTTCTGAAATTACACAAAAAAGTGGTTTCGATAATTCAATATACTTTGTCTGAGATACATTATTAAGTAAAATATGAAAAACAGCTGCAGTGCAGAAGATAACTGACCTGAAAAGTATGACACAAGGCAATGTTTTGATCCCCAGTTTGGTGATGAAGAAAGGGGCATTCTGCATACATGTTTCAAAAATAGTCATATCTAAACATTTCTTTGTGAACTTGTAATTATTCAATCCACTGCATATGGAATTGTGGTGGATAAAGTAATTTCAACTGACCTCTGCGTCTAGCCTAATGAACTTGGTATCAAGATGCCTTGGCGACAGAGATTTCAAATGCTTATCCATAATCCTTTACATAGAAAAGTAGGTCAGCATGACTATAATACACCCAAACCCAAATGATGATGAGAGAGAGACGGAGAGAAGATGCATTACTTGCATCGATAAAACTCGCGATGGTAGAAGTGGCATATGACCTTTTCGCTCTGTGTAACCTCACCCAAGAAATCTCCTTCCGTTATATCTCTGAACTCTCCATGTCCTTGTCTTGTTAATGCTTGTCGTTTCTCAGCTTCTTTCTATCAACAAAAGGATTTTTTTGGGGAAAACTATAGATATTCATACATTGTACAAGTTCAGGATAAAAACTAGGACAGAAACCTTTAAGGCTGCAATCCTGTCTGCGTGCAACTTCTCTAGTTCAGGATCCTAACACCATCACCAGCCGTACATTATTAGAAATAAAAGTAGTAGGTGATTGTGTGCTTATTTGGAGAAAAGCATGTACAACTTACATCCATCAATTCATCAAGATCTATCTCCTGATTCACAGAACTGGATGACTGAGCTTTTTCTTGGGCTAATACTTCCTGTTAAAAAGATTGAGGGAATAAGATAATATATATATATATATATTTCATTAAAAAATGAATTTACAGAAGCTAAGAAGTCCACATGTAACTTAAAAAATAGCTGTAACACAGTTAATAAGACTATAAAAACATAATGATAGCGAATTAGCAATTGTCCACAAGCTCCGCAAAATATAAATGTTCTCTTATTTGACAAAGGCACAAGAAAAAGAGAGAAGGAAATGGAAGAATCTACCACTGTGCGAGCATAGGATCTAGTATGTTCGAACATATGAAAACCCAAATTAGTTAGACGGAGATCACAAAATTCAAGAAACGGGTTTTAGAATAAATCTTCTCCATAAGTATAATCTTGAAGGAAAACCATGCCACCCGTGGACACTGGGCTATAACAGAAGCAGTCCTATCTAATAACCAAGACCAGAACTTGAATTGTATTTGTATCTGAGAAATAAGTTAGGTGAAATTATCAGTGCCCAGTACCTGGTCAGTTGGACTAAAACCAAAGCTACAAGTCCCTATCAACCGACAATGAGGACCAGATCTGACACCAGCATGGTAACTAAAACCGGGATCTGAGTTAGCACAGGGAAAGGAGATTGCAGTTGTTGCAGTTGAAAACATTTCATTCCACCCAGCCAACCAAGCATGGAAGGCTAACAACCATCCTTGCAGCATAAAAAAGATAATGAAGCGGAATTCATTTTTAGTTAATAGATATCAAGGGAAGCAGAAGTGGCATGCCTAGTTGTGCTTTTCAAGGGTCTTTTTGATAGTTAACTATTTCTATGGAAAGCAAGCGCCTGTTTAGTAATCACGTCAAGAGACAGAGCAGTTGGATGCCTTTGATATGTGAACATATGATCCCTAGGGCGACTCAATCTCTCACATACTGTGGAAAAGCAGAAATAGATGAGAAAAAGATCGCAAGCCTCTACAAAAAAAATTGGGTTCGTCCATGATGAACTCAACTCAAAACAAAAACATCTCAAATGTAATGGAACATAACGGAAAGAGGATAAGGAGAAGAAAGAGTTGGAAAGATTACCTTTTGATAATCACGGGCAGCAGCAGCGAGCACATTTCCAAATGCTAAATTAGAGAGAGTCGATTTAACTGAATCCGGATCCATCTTCTCTCAACTTCTATCTTTCTCAGATCACAAATGCTCTGGATTAGAAAGAAAACAAAACAATAGATAATTCAACCTACATTCTTCAAAGCATCTATAATATGGAATTTGAGAAGAAGAAAAAAAAGTAGAAACCCAAACAGATTAAGTAAAATCCATACACACAAAATTAACGATCTAGGTTAAGCAATTCTTTAATAGGTCTCTGCTTGAACTAGGGACGAAGGTATCAAGGGTCCGGGGGCAGTTGCCCCTCTGGATATTTAATACGTATCAGTAATGCTAATGCCCACAAGAACACAAACAAAAACCTTAAGCAAATAACAAAATCACGTTTCTTGAAGAACTTTCACTAAATTGGAAAGTCAGTCGGTAGAGATTACAGATTCAGTAGATAACTAGATATACAATATTTACTGTATTACATAATTTTGGGTCTGCCGAAATTCTCAAGATCCCAACAATACCTGTCACCAACGTCTAGTCTCAAACGATAAACAGATAAATTGAAATCTACGGTTCCCACAACAAAGAGTCTTACAAGCTGCCTCAAAACTCAATTCCATCAATATTCAAAGTTGAATAGTTAACACATAAACTACTTTAAGGCCAGATTGAAGCAAAATAGATTGAACCAAGACCAGATTGAAGTAAGATAGACTGAACAAACCAAGAGACTCAACGCATCGGCTCCAAAAAAATTAGTCTTCAATCATGAAAGATACCTTTGTTTTCTTCTTGCTCTCTTTCAGCTAGCAACTCGACTGCCTTGGAAATGCAGAAAATCGAACGAATTGTTGATGTTGATTAGAGGTAGAATCCGAATTAGAGAAGAGCTGCTTAAATCGGAAAATGCCGATTTAATCTAGCTGTCGCCTGAGAGTCTGATATTGAGAGTATAGAGACGGCTGCCGCCTGAGACTGAGATCTGCGACTGATTTCTAATCAGGGACCGCCGTTTCTGTGTCTACTTTCTAGTTTCTAGCTGATGAGATGTTTGCTTTTAAATATAGGCCTTAAATATAATCCAATAAAATATTTAAGGCCAAAAATATCCAAAAAAATATTTTTATAATCCTTATTAATTTCATTCTTCCTTAAATTCATAAAGTTCAATTTATTATTATTATTTTTTTTCAAAATCAAACACGTGATTCAAATTTTAACCGTAGTTAGGTTCAGATTCGAACCCAGCTCTTGGGGGGTTCAATTTAAAAAAAGAAAATGAAAATTTTGAAGTTTTTTTTTTATTGTAATGAAAAACTTGATATATTTCATGATGAATAAAATAAACTGATAAAGAAATTTGAATTAATTATAGAAAGTGGTAAAATCGTCATTTTATAACCATTTAATCACATTAAGTCAAACATTAATGACTAAATAAAATAAATTTAAACTAGTCACATCCTAGAACGTAATTAACAAAACTACCACATAAAAGAAATTATTTGATCACATTGTGCAAATATTAATAACTAAACATATTAACAATTTCTTTATAGGGTTAAATGTATTCATAAAAACATGTTTGACAGAATCTGACCTTTGGTACAAGATTTTTGTATCATTTTGGTACCAAACGTTTGAAAAAATGTGGCAGTTGGTACATCTGTTAGTTGACTGTTAGTTTTGACCGTTAAATGACATGTGCAAGTCACGTGAGCCACCCAAAACTTTTAATTTTGTGCAATTTAGTCCTCAAATACATTCTTAAATTTATTTTGTTTAATTTAGTCCTATAAAGCTAGTCACATCTTCGCAAGTAAATCTCGCTACGTTGTTGTTAGAAATCGCTACACACTACTCTGCTAAAATCTTTTCAATGTTCAAGTTTTGGAGAAAATTTATCGATTTTGTGAAAAAAGTAAAGAGTGGTGGATTATAAATAGGTGATTGGGTTGATAAAAACGATTGAAGGGGGAAGAAAATACGCGCAAAGAGATCAAACTCCAACAAAATTGTAAACTGAAACTGTCCATTTTAACATTTCAAACTTTAGACACTAAATTTCAACATAGAGCAAACATTGTACTGTTTATAGACTCTTAATCATTAAAAAAATGCTTGACCTAACAATAATAAATAATAATAATAAATTAATAAACAAGAGCGATGGATCTGTCCGTCTATCAACCAAAACCACATAGTACATAATAAGGTATATATGCTAAAAACGACACACACTTGAAACCACGTACCAATACAAACCAACAAACTCCATCCATCGGCTGCGATTTAATTCAGGCTTTCCTACCACCGTCTCTCTAGTTAATCTATACGCCGGTCCTCCTTCAGTTGAGTGGAGAAGAGATGCATATTCATAGATATTAGTGTACATGCAACAACAAGAAGACACTAACTACTACTACTTGTTGAGAACCAGCTTCTCGTAAAGCGCAATCAAGTCTTTCTTATGGGGATTCTTAAGCTGAAGCACTTCCGCTCCATGATTGTGTTTCGTCAGCTCTGACTTTAGTTTCGCCACTGTGAATTTTGTGTAATCATCTTCTTCTTGCTGTTGTTGACTATGACTTCCATTTTCATCACCACCATCCTCCCCAATGTGCAGCAGACTAGGACTAGTATTACTTGCGTTGTTGTTTCGGGTCCTCTTACTCCCCCTCAAGCTGCTTCTATCTATATCCATGTCTTCCCTAACATCATCATCTTCATCTCCCCCCTAACCCGCTTACCAAGAGACGCTGTTTTCAGCTTACTGTCCAGTGCCTTCTCATTCAACAGAACCGTGGTCAACTTTTGTTGCAGAGAATCAATCTTAGACTGTGCAGCCTGTAGCTTAAGAGACAAGTCTTCTTCTCTGCTGTTTGCTTCAGCCCGTGCTTTTCTCTCTGTATCAAGAAGACTCTCCAGCAGCTCTACAGAAGAAGCCCTTTGCTCGTTGTTGGAGTTCATCAGACTTTCCAATTCCTTTCCCTTCTCTTCAACTCTTGCCTCCAGCAGTCCAATTTTCGACTGAGCCTCTGTCTCATACATACGAGCTTCCTTCAGCTTTTCTGACAAATCACTCTTGTCTCGCTCTAAGCTTTCCATATGCCTCTGCTGCCTCTCAATGGCAGCCAGTCTTTCCATCGCAAGCCGCTGCAACTCATTCTTATCCTTTTGGGCAGCCACTGCTTCGCTCCGTGCTTTATCGGCTAATTCAGTGGCTCTCTTCGCTTCCCTCTCAGCATTTCTGCACCTTTCCTCCACTTCCTCAAACCTTTTAAACTCAGACAGGTACTTCTGTTCCAGATGGATCTTCCCTTGCTCTGCAATCTTGGCTTTTCCTTCAAACGACTGTGCCTTGGAATTTGCAATTTCTAACTTCTCACCCAATCCCCTGATTTCATCCTTTAGGCACACAATCTCCACATTGTAACTTTCTATCCTCGACTCTGCAGCCTGCACAACACAAAACAGCACATCGAATAATAATCAGAAAAATACTTTTTACATCTCTAAAATAAAATAACAATGACAAAACTAATGACAAGTTCTAACCTTCAGCTCTGTCTTTATAGTTGTCAAACACTGCTCAGCGTACTCAATCTTTGCGGCTTTCTCTCTTATTTCTTGATCCTGTCAAAATTCATCGTGAGAAACCACAGGCAGAGTAAATGAGAGACAGAGGACAGAGAGAGAGGTGGGAGTGAGAGAGACCTTTTCAGCAATGTCGCTTGAAAACTCAGCCCTGAGAGCATCTTCCCTCATTTGTGCATCCTTATTTGTGCGTTCCTGAGCAATTGCAGCCCTATCCAATGCAGATTTGGCTTGTCCGGAAGCACTATCAAACTTCCGCTTCCACTCCTCTGCTTCCTCTTGAGCAGACTGAGCTTGTTCCTTGGCTGCAGCCAACCTGGCTTCTGCTGCACTTGTTCGGGATTTAAGATGAGCAATCTCAGAATGAGCTTGGGTCTCTTCAGCTCTCTGCTTAGACACTACCTGCTCATACTTGCGTTTCCAGTCCAAAGATTCTTGCTTGGTGGATTCCAGACTTCTCATGAGGGTGGAACTTCTCTCCTCTAGTGAACTACAGTTGCTCTGCAATTTTGTTATGCGGTTCGTGTACTCATCTGAAAGCTTCCTCTTATCATTGATAGCATCCTCATACCGCTTGAGATATTGAGACTTGTTATTCTCACTAGCTTCTAGCTGCTTGCTGATTAATCCCATTTTGTCCTCAATAGAGCGACATTTTAATGCAAGGGAAGTCTTCTCAGACCCAATCTGATCAATTTGCCTCTTTAGAAGATCAAGAATCGGCCCTTCCAGACTGAACGAATTAAAAAAGGTTATAATCAAAGTTCGAGCCGAATAACCAAAACAAAATCAAATAAGAAAAATGCAAGTTGGGTGGGCGGGTGATATAACCTCTGCTGCAAGAACAAAGCTAGCTTTTGCCATTTTCCTGGACCATGAGCTGATGCTTCATACTCTGAAAGAAGAGCATCAAGAACCTGGAACACAAGTTTTGCATAAACTGATTAACTATCATTTTTGCTACTATTATAATATATGATACTGACTTTTGCATCTCCAATCACATCATACGCTTACAAAACTGTGTATCTGCCCTTCTATGTTTGAGATTACAATATTGCAAGTTTGAGATATTGCAAAACTACTACGAAATATTGCAAGTTTGGGATTACCTTGACAACATTATCTATATTAGCATCAGGATTGTGACATGCAGCTCGCAGCCTCTTCTCCATGCTCAGTACGTAATTTGAACACTTCAAGTCTGCCTCCATAAATGCATTCCTTTTATAGTCCTGCACAAACAGACACTTGCTTAAATAGAATCGACAAACGTTTCTGTTGCACTGCATAACTCTTACTATTAACGATCAGGAAGCCCTATATGATTTTTAGTTTCATTCTACAAGCAGAATCAACAAAAACCCTCCTTGATATTATCACCATATGGTCACTTAGAAGCAAAGAATCACATTAAAAAATTCCCATAATACAATATATCCAAAACATTCTATGGATGCATCGGATAATGGATCGAGGTAATAGCAAAAGCTAATATTTGCTGCTTACACCAATAAAAAAAAGTCAAGAGAACAGAACAATTACCTACCATAAGTCTCGTCACTACAAGATGGACTATACCAGGTCACTGTTACAGTTGATCAAGAGAGAATGACAAACAGCTCATCCAAATACTAATTTTCCAACAAAAATAAATTTGTTCAAGCATTCATCTGCTTGGTTGCTACCTCTATACTTTTTTAACATAAACTATCTGAAAATCGCACAAGAATGAGACCTTTGAGTTTAAATTTAAAATCAGCTACCTCAAAAGCCTTCTTGAAGAACTTGCGGAGAAGATCCTCATATTTCTTCCGAGCTGAACCAGTGCCAACAGCACCAGAACTGAAAACATCTAATGACTTTTGAACTGCTTCTTCATGAGCCTCCCTCAAGGTAGCCTGCACAGTTGAGTTTTTAAAATATCTGTTCCAGCTATGACGGAGAAGAGTTATGCTAATGAATACTAATCAAACAACCATTTCAGATTAACTTACTTCCTCTGGTGATGGCTTAGAACGCTCAAAACTTCCCCTATAAAACTCAGCTGCAGAATCATATGCTCTTCGGCACTCAGCCTCTTCAACACTCTAGAAAAAAAAGGAATAAAATTGGATAAACTTTAGCACACTCCAGTAATATTCAACAACCAGCTCTTGAAAAGGAAAAAATATACGAATGGGTTAGCATATTCAAGAGGAAGTAAAAAGCTAAGTTACTCTTTCAATTAAAATGAATAAGAAAATAAAGCCAATGGTCATATACACAATTCATAGAGCATCCCAAATGGCAAAAGGTCCAAATCAACAAACAGCAGTGAGCCGCTGAAAAAGAAACTGCAATGGATGGAATAATCTTACAGATCCCAATCCTAAAAGTAGATTTCTTCACATTCCTAGAGAGAAATAAAAAAAATTAATTATTTCAATGCTGGTTTATATATCCTTCAGGTTTGAAGTAGGGTTAAGATAGTAAAGTAGCTATCCAATTGAACTTCCAAAAAGTTCTACACTTTATAGAAACATTTGAAATGGTCAGTTTGAAAAATAATTGTTACCAAAGGATAGAACCAGCACTGCTCTAGATTTATGTCTCCAGGTACATGTTTCAGTAGAAACTGTATCCATCAATGCAGAGCAGCTTTCCCCCTTTCCTTCCTTTTGTTGAAACATTAAATCAAATATTTGTTTCTACCTGGACTATGACCTTAAAATTGAATATGAGGGAAGTCTTGAATATTTAAACACTTAATGCCTAAACAGCCTTTCCGTTACGACCATACATGAAATAAGACAACCTTATTGAAGATTTTAGAGCATTAACAGTTATGTCAAAATGTTGCAACAGTTATGTTAAAAGCTTTTATGTAAATTTGAATGAATGTTCTATCCTTGAACACAATTAACTAGAGTTATTGTCCATTTTAGTGATGCAACCATCTTCGCGTAGAGATTCTTATAGTGTTTTGTGGATTAGTTATTATTATATATTAATAGTAGAGATGCATGGTAACCAACCCTTTGTACATACTCAATTTGCTTGGATAAAAGTGGCATTTGGGAATATTTAACACACTGGAGAGAAGGATAAACCTAATAATGTCTCCTCAATTCATTCATAAATGTTATTGTAAAATCAGACACTCCATTGAGAGATTTCAACTTGTTAATTTCATTACTTATAGAAAAGGTACATATATATATGTATTCTAGCTACCTATGGAAGAACTCTAATGAGGAAAGTAATACATTAGGAAATATCATATAGTATATGCTATATTCCATAACACTCCCCTCAAGTTGGAGCATAGATGTTAATCATGCCCAACTTGTTACATAAATATCCAACCCGAGAACCGCTCAATGGTTTTGTAAAAATTACAACAATTGGTTCTCCGGTCCTCAAATGTCCCGTAGAAATCAGGTTCTCTTGAATCTTTTCTTGGATAAAATGATAATCCACCTTGATATGCCTGGTTCTATCATGAAACACTGGATTTGAAGCAATATGAAGAGCGGCTTGATTATCACACCAGAGCTTAGCTGTTTTTACAAGCTTCAAGCCAACCTCGTCCAACAAGTGATATATCCATAGAATTTCGCATGATGATTCTGCCATAGCCCTGTACTCAGACTCTGCACTAGACCGAGATACAACTGTTTGCTTCTTACTTTTCCAAGAGACTAGATTTCTTCCAACAAAGACGCAGTAACCCGTAATAGATCTCTTATCAACCTTGGATTTAGCATAGTCAGCATCAGCAAAACACTCAGTACGAGTATGTCCATTGTCTTGATATAAGATGCCTAGTCCCGGAACTCCCTTCAAATAACACAGGATTTGCTCCAAAGCTGACCAGTGTTTGACAGTAGGTGCAGACATAAATTGACTAAGAGCACTGACTGAATATGCAATGTCTGGATGAATGACTGTGAGGTAATTTAATTTTCCAACCAATCTTTTATCTCTCGGGATCTGCAAAGGAATCACCATCATCTATCATGAGGTGTATATCAGGAACCATTAGAGTGCTGCAAGGTTTGGCTCCGATCTTTCCAGTTTCCGCAAGCAAATCAAGCACGTACTTTCTCTATGACAAGAAAATTCTCTTTTTACTTCTGTTGACTTCTATCCCAAGAAAGTATTTCAACTGACCCAAGTTTTTTTTGTTAAACTTGGTATGCAAGAATGACTTGAGAGACGAGATTCCAGCATAATCATAACCTGTAATGACAATGTCATCAACATAAACAACAAGAAGAACAATGTCAGCCGTTGACCTTCTGTAGAAGACCGAATGATCACACTTACTCTTATTCAGCCCGAATTCAAGTACAACTTCACTAAACTTGCCAAACCATGCACGAGGACTCTGTTTCAAGCCATACAGAGATTTCTTTAAGCGACACACTTTCCCATACTCTCCCTTAGCAATAAATCCAGGTGGTTGCTCCATATATACTTCTTTATTGAGATCACCATGAAGAAAAGCATTCTTGATATACAGCTAATGTAACGGCCAATGTCGAGAGGCAGCAATTGATATAAAGAGGCGAACTGAAGTAAGTTTTGCCACTGGGGAGAAAGTTTCTGAGTATTCCACACCATACGTCTGGGCATAACCTTTAGCAACAAGTCTCGCTTTCAGTCTCTCCACTGATCCATCCGAGTTAACTTTAACAGCAAATACCCATTTACACCCCACAACTGTCTTTCCTCTAGGTAAATCCACTAGCTCCCAAGTGTTATTTTAATCTAGCGCATTAATCTCTTCGAGCATTGCATCACGCCATCCAGGATAACTTAAAGCTTCCTTGACCGTCTTAGGCATAGAGACAGAGTCAATTGAAGCAATTAAGGAGCTCGACGAGTGTGACAGATGATTATAGAAGACATAATTGGCAATAGGATAAGTAACCTAAGGAAGAGTGCACTGGCGTGTAACTTTGCGAAGAGAAATAGTAAGATCATTATCAAAATCAGACGAATGATGATCAGTTTGTGAATGAGTTGTCTCATCAGATTGAGGATCAGATAATGCGGCCGGTACATGAGGTGTAGCGGTAGACTTGTCTCGTCTGGAATATTGATAGAGAATGGGTGGAGATGGTCTGGGTGGAGGCTGAGGCACACTCATTCGTGTATCTGTTACTGAGACAGTATCATCCTGCTCAACGGGAGGCACGGTAATTGTTTCTGTGGATACATTGACTTGCTGCCCAACGGGTGCACTCGTAACCGTGTATACTAGCCATTCATCTTCCTCCATTGCAGGTGGAGTAACATGTTGGGGCTGTTACCAAAAAGGAGAATTCTCTGCAAACGACACATCAGTAGACACTAAGTACTTATTAAGATCTGGAGAGTAACATCGATACCCTTTTTGGTGACGAGAATATCTCAAAAACCCACATTTCAGAGTTTTCGGGTCTAACTTGGTCACTGTAGGCCACACGTCTCGAACGTAGCACGTACTGCCAAATATCCGTGGCTCCACTGGGAATAACGGTTTGTTCGGAAATAGCACATTGTACGAAGCATCACCACTAAGTACCGGAGATGGCATGCAATTAATTAGAAAGCATGTCGTAGATATAGCATCCGCCCAAAAAGGTTTTGGAACTTTCATTTGAAATAATAAAGCCCGAGCCGTCTCAAGTAGGTGTCGATTCTCTCTTTCAGCAACACCATTCTGAGCAAGGGTGTCAACGCAAGAAGACTGGTGAAAGCATCCCATTTTGTGTCATGTAGTTCTGAAACGTGGACGACATGTACTCCTTGGCATTATCACTTCTTAACACTCGCACAGAGACATTAAATTAAGTCTTCACTTCAGCACAAAACGCACAAAAATAGGTGAACACCTCAGATCGACTTTTCATAAATATATCCAAGTCATTCGAGAGATATCATCCACGAACGTAACAAAGTACCTGAAACTCGGTTTAGCCACAACAGGAGATGGGCCCCAAACATCAGAATGAACAAGCTCAAAAGCAGACTCGACTCACTTATTGATCCTAGGAGGTAAATTGGTGCGATGATGTTTTGCAAACTTACATGATTCACAACTTAATGTAGGGACATCATGTAGTTGGGACACAACTTCTTCAGCACTTTCAGAGAAGGATGTCCTAATCGACAATGTTCCTCCAATGGAGAGTCTACACTAGCACAAGCAACAAGTCTTGGCGCCATAAAAAATGTAGAGACCATCACGAAGAGTTCCTTTGCCAATAATCTGCTTCGTTACAAGATCTTTGACAAGACAATGTTCAAGAAAGAATGTAACGCAACAATTAAGTTCTCTCGTGAGTTTTCCTACAGAGATCAGATTGAATGCAAACTTGGGTAGGTGCAGTACAGATGACAAGGTAATAGTTGAAATGAGATTAACAGTACCGGATCCCACAATCTCATTGGTTGATCGATCAGCTATAGTCACAGGAGACGCTACTTTATGTAACTGAAGATCATAGAAAATATTCGGATTACCCGTCATATGATCTGTGGCACCAGAATCAAGTACCCATTTATTCGAAGATTATACAAGACATATTTTTCCAGACTCAACAAATGTAGACACAGAATTGGTTCTCATCTTGTATTTAGAGAACCCAAGCAAGCCAAATTAAACTAATAAACCAAGTCCACTATCAATCAGATAGTACCAGACAAAGCAGACCGCAGCAAATAAAGCAGATCAAAGCAATTAAATCGGACCACAGAAATGAACCGGACGAGGCAATGTACCAGACCACTGCACTGGATCAGACCGTAGCAATAAACCAGACCACTCCACTGAACCGGACCGCAGCAATGAACCAAACCGGACCACAGTAAAACCAGAAGAACCTAACCTGAAACGCAGCTCACCAGAGATGAATCTGATAGCCACAAAGCTACCACCCGAGTCACAGATCACCGGAGATGGCCCCACAGATACCCCGTGGAAAGAGCTCCTTTCACGCCTCCCTGCGAACGGCTTTCTCACCTATGAGTTATCCACCTCCTTGGGCACGCCTCTACAACTTGCCTCCGCTCTTCCACCAGTTTTCCGCACAATAGCGCAACTCAGCCTTGTTCGTCGAACAACTCCTCCATCGGACACCTTGTTTGCTAAGAGCGCGCTAACGATGGCTATCCTCGTGGTAAAGCATCTCGGGACAACCACGATCGTTCAGAGTCCGCAGCATTTATATATTTATCTTCAATCATCCCGGGCGAACGAGAACTCTGCTCTGATACCACTTGTCACGGGCTTGGAGCTTTACACGCTCCCAGCGGAATACGCCCGCGGGGCATCCGGCACTCGAACAGATGACCCACTGACCCTCTCTCACTAATCAAACCCTAATTTCTATCCAGCTCTGATACCATGTAAATCAGACACTCCATTGAGAGATTTCAACTTGTTAATTTCATTACTAATAGAAAAGTTACATATATACATGTATTCTAGCTGCCTATGGAAGTATTCTAATAAGGCAAGTAATACATTAGGAAATATCATATATAGTATATGCTATATTCCATAACAGTAATACAGTAAGTTCAGTAATCCAAACTAACTTCATTTGGACTTTGTTGTTGACTAGTCTAAATTTAAAGCATGCTGGCCTAAAGAGTTGGCAATTTTGTGACGAAACAAATAATAATATTGATCACTCACCTGCCATGAGGATGATATCGTAGGCACTGCCCCATGGTTGAGTGCATTTAAGTATGATTCTGTAATACCAACAAGGATTGGACCTGTCATCACTGTGGCACCAACTTGCTTGGGTCTTGTTCTCTCGAAGATAAATTTTGTTAATGCATCAAGTCCCATTCTGAATTCAGGCCTCAGTTTGTCCATCTACAACATAATTAAGCAATATCACAACACCACATAATGTGATTTAGTTCATTATACTTGAACCCCAAAAGAATGAAACAAGACGACACTAAAGGATGGAACAAGAAGATACTCACTGAAATCTGATCAAGCTTCTGGAGATCACTTTCATTGTTCAATGGTCGAACAAGGGTAAAGCATTCTCTATCTGGAAAGAGAGCTCGGATTGAATCTCGAATCTGCCAACCAGTAGCAAACAAATCATCATCCAAGCAAAATAACATACACGAGCTATTATGAAAGTACAATGTTAAACACGATTAAGTAACCAAAGTCAAAATACTTAATTTGGATCTTTATTTTAATAGAAATAATAAAATTTTATTAATCCGTACGCTGGAAAGAGAGAAAGTAAGGTAAAACTTCTGGAGGATGTCCAGAAAAAATGTTTCTAAGAGACTCTAGAATTTAGTACTCTCGGAACAACAGAAAAGGCCAAGCTAAAACATGATTATCCTTATGAGTTGCATTGAAATAAATAAATGTAAAGTCAGTAGCAAGCACATTGTATATGTTTGTTTTGTGGCAGATCAAAATACATAAACTTGTTTCTGAAGATGTATGAATAGTACTTACAGTGTTTCTTATGATTATAAAGAAACTGATTTTGTGGACGAGAAGGGCAGTCAACCATGTTATAACTAAAAGAACTAAGGCAGAACAAATACCTCATTTTTGGAGGCAATATCTCTTCCCTTTCCTTCAACTGGCTTTAATGCGAGCTCCAAGTAGTCTCGGGGTGTTATTTTCCTATTCTCTTCTGCTAATTCCAAATAGAAGTCCTGCGACGAGAGAATTCCGATCAAGAGAAGTACAGAATAAGTTCACAATGTCAACATAATCATATTAGTAAGGATAAAGAGAGAAGCAAGATAGACAACACAGACTTGGACATGGTGATGAAAGTAGCTGTGTAATCTATTAGTAGCATGTAAATAATGAATTAGGTTCAAGTCTCCTTAAATATTAATTCTAAAGCAGTGTACTCACAAGAAAATCCCATCTTATAGTAAGTAAACTAGTGAATTATGTACAGAGTATTTACCCTTAGAAGCCAAATAAAGATTGGTGAGAACTGTCCCAGTTCAGATGCAGTAGTCTTCCCACCAGATGCTCTCACGCGGATATGCTTGGTCATTTGGGTGACCAGAGAGAGTCGATCAAGTGCAGCTTCATCAATCCCCCCCATCTGTAAAAAAACACCAATAGGGAAAAGGGGGAAGTTAAAATAAGCAAATAGGTAATAGGTTCCATATAGATGTCCTTGTAATAGAAGTGTACAGGAGATGGATAAGGTAGATAGCACAAACTATACATAATACAATAAACTTAAAGACAGATCCTGAACCAAGTCATACAAACCTGGTTATAGACGAACATGCTGGATAACAGTACAGCCAATGAGAATATCTGGGTGCTGTATGTTCCCTGTCAAAATTAGTAAGCCAGAGGGAAAAGTCATGAATGAAGACGGGAGTATAACTGAAAGGTACTACAAATAGAGAAGAACAGCATTGCACATATCATGCTGAACCAGGAGCCTTAAAATTCCAGACCAACTTCCTATAAAGTTAGCAAGAAGGGATCTGATATTCAACTGCGAGTTATATCTGTACCTATCTATGTACACGCGCATACACACATACATATATATAAGTACAAAGATCTAACCGTTTGGTCATAAGCATCAATTCCTTCACTGTCCAGAAGTAAAAGATTGTACTCTGTTCCATCAAGGGCTGTTCTCTTCAATGGTGTACTCCATAACCAGAGTCCTTTGGTGCAAGGCCTGTGAGTTGATGCAACCTGAAATCCGCTACTTCTTCCGAGCAGCTAACCCGAGCGATGCAATCATGGAAAAGCGACACATATCAGCAGCCCATTGTAAATAAGAATGCAGCAAAAGACAAAGATACTTCTTAGTTTTTTTTAATGATACCAAGAAGGACTTGTTAAAAGAAGAGCGCCACTTGCTCTAGCAATATGGCAGTTTGATAGAGAAAAGTATCAGCATGTAAGGCATAGAAATCAGACACTAGCCAAAGATCAACGAAAATTAGGAAAGAGATACAGTTATGCACTTCAAATTTTGAGTGAAATTGCTCAACTACTACAATACATATAATAGACAGAAATTACCAAGAGATAAGATTATATGTTGCAAATCCTAACTGGATAAAACCCTAAACTACAAGAACTCTTGAGATGTATTAACATATTCAAAGATATGCTTGATAACAGGAACTGTTATACATAGGAGAAAAGACTATGTAATGAACCTTAGAAATATACATTAATAGCTTTCTACTTTCCAAAATCATATCCCATTCATATTAGTTTGACCTTCAGCAGTTTCTTTCTTTTCACAAATATATAAACATGATCAAATTTTTTTTGGAGGATATGGGTTTCAAACAAAGTGTGATAGCTTTCTAACGGGATCAAACAAAGTGTGATAGCTTTCTAATAATAAAAGGGGTGAAAAAAAATATAACATAGTCATTCAAAATGAAAAATCATTTTATAAGGCTAATGCAAGTTATGCAACTCCTCATAAGCTTGCTTGGAGCATACAGCAAAGCATCTTCCACAAGGAGCAACTCAAGACATCCTACTTGCAATCCATGATTAGATAAAGAATGCTCCACCATATCTTTTATTACCTATTAATATATATTTTTCTTCAAAATCGGAACACACCAACCAGAGATCAATAAACATGTGAAACCGCAGCAATGTGTATCAGTGCTGCTGCCTCTTAGACATTACTTCTGTCCTATAATTCAGTCATGGGCTAAAGATGTAAGTCCGACATAAGGTCTAAGGTGAATGACTTCCAAACCAAAACAAGGTGATACAATCTCATCCTTTACTATCAATGCTACTTCAAAGTAGGAACCCTAACTTCCTAACCTGGGTGGTTCTGCATAGTAGACAAGGCTCTATCTCTAATATATCACAGTTCTATCTCAAATAATTTGTAATCAAGAAACCAAAGATATGCACGAACTACCAGGAGTAAACCTAAAAACAAACCCTAGACCTGTTTGCAGCAAAAAAAAAAAAAAAACTTGAGCAATCAGAGGAAAAACCTGGTTCAGGATGAAGCTTTTGCCCTGGCGAGCACGACCGCACACGGAAACGACCCCAACTGGCCCCTTAACGAGTTGCAGAACAGCCACGGCCTCGGGGTCCATTTGGAACTTTCCCTTCTCATCGCAGTACACCAGGCGGAGGGGGCGAGCTGGGCCGGTAACCGCGGCCGTCGACGGGGAATGCGTCGAAGCGGAAGAAGGATAGGGAGAGTCCGAGGAAGAGGCATCCTTGCCTCGGTTGAACAGCCTCATCATGTTTGTTGGTTCGCCGATCTCAGTGCAGAATTTCTGCTTTTTATTATGTTCTTCTGTTTAAACTTTAAATTCGATGGCGGTGCCGTGGCCGGTTCGGGTCGGGAATGCGGGTTATCACTTATCCGAAGTTAGTGGTGGGCGATAATTACGACAGACGGTGAAAGTAAAGACGGCTTGTGGCGGTACTGGTGTACTGGTGGTCGATTGAGAGGTGGTTTTCTATTATGTTTCACAACTAACATGTTTTTGATATTATTTTTTTTTTTTAACTTTTATTGTCTTAAAGTTGAATTAGATAGAAAATGATATTATTAATACTAGATACCTGCGCGCGCTACGCGCGTGCGCGTTGTCTTCCTGAGAATGTTGTTATGACATCATTAGAATGACTCCGAGAATGATACAAGATCGGCTCGATTCCTAGGATGATACAAGAACATAACCGTATTTTCTTAAAAAAATTCAATTAAACTATGTAACATACTGTTATAATGAAAATAAAAAAAATTCTAAAAAATTTAAAGTAAAATGTTCGAGGGACCGGGAGCTCTATAGTGAATGTTCTTGCTCCCGGTCCCTCGAGCATTTTACTTTAAATTTTTTAGATTTTTTTTTTAATTTTCATTATAACAGTACGTTACATAGTTTAATTGAATTTTTTAAGAAAATATGGTTATGTTCTTGTATCATCCTAGGAATCGAGCCGATCTTGTATCATTCTCGGAGTTATTCTAATGATGTCATAACAACATTCTCAGGAAGACAACGCGCACGCGCGTAGCGCGCGCAGGTATCTAGTGCACATAATAGTAGGGCTAATATTTATGTCACTATTCAAAATCAATTAAATTTTTTTGAAATAATAAAAATACGCTAAAAGTGGAAAAAAAAAATGAAAGAACCACTTTTCAACAATAAATCATGATTTGTATCATAACATTTATTGTGAAAATGTATTAATAATATTGGTTCTTAACGTATCATCATGAACTTACAACGATATGAATTAGAATTACATTAATATTGTTAGTTAAATTTCAAAACATGATCATCATGCGATTCTGATGATTTTTTTTTCTCTCGGTCCATCTAGAATTTTTAGATTGTATTTAAACTTGATATAATTTTTTTTTTCACAATTTAAGTTAATTTTAGTATTCGAACCGTTTAATACAATTAAGTATTAAGAGAGTAATAAATACTTTATTAGCATAAATGGTAAAGATGTGTGGTTTTTATGCATTAAATCATAGGTTCGATTCTTTGTAGTGACAATTTGTAATGTTTTTTCTTCAAATATTTAGAAATAATAAATTACTACAAAACCCTAAGTTAATTGATTACATTAATTAATTCAGCTAATATTCAGAAGAGTAGTTGTGTAAAACCAAGTTCTACCTTAGTAGTATAGATAATCATATAGAAATTTGGCGGTTACAAAATGGTCTTTGGCCATTATAGAATAGATTATTATTCAAATATTAGGTAGTTAAATTTTTTTATAATTTTAATATTTTACATATGTTACAATTAAGTCCATCAAAATAATAAAGAAAGTAAAAGCATCACCACGAGTCCACGAGCATGATAAAAAAAACCTGATGGCGAGACGGCCAAAACGGAAAAGGGCAGTATAATATTAGTGGATGGTGTGATCGCCGTGGGATAGTAGCGTGGACTTGAAGATCGAGCGGGTAGGGAACAAATATGTAAGGAAATAGACTCAAATAATTACTTAGATTTTTTTTTTTCAAAAGATGTCTTAATTTTTTTTTGACAAAAAAATATATTTTATTAATAAATATAATTTTTCTTGATCTTTAAATTAAACTATTATTATATTATAGAGTTTGAATAATTTCTTTTTCTTTTTTTTTTCCTAATAATTGATTTTACACAAAGAAAAAAATATGCTAGTTCTATTCTATCTAATTTGATAAGCTAATACGACATTTCTGGTGGACCTTAAATAACACGAAAAAGGGAATTTCTTGGTTACCTTGGGAAACGTTATGCAAATCAAAACAGAGAGGCTGATGGGCTTCAGGTGATGGATATACGCCCAATTTGGACCCGTTTTAGTTCGGATTGTATTATCACGATAACCCAACACACGATTATAAA
The DNA here is from genome assembly GCA_036873135.1 of Clarkia xantiana subsp. parviflora. Classification (NCBI taxonomy): domain Eukaryota; kingdom Viridiplantae; phylum Streptophyta; class Magnoliopsida; order Myrtales; family Onagraceae; genus Clarkia; species Clarkia xantiana. The sequence goes on along the minus strand of JAPTYO010000012.1, from coordinate 6,118,982 downwards.
TCGAAACGTTGATCCAAACACGTCACCTGCAGCAGGAAAATGCCCGGACGGAAAAAAAAGCTGCACGGGCCAAAAAACTGGTCCGATCTCAGACCTCTGAGGATGGACTATCTGGTTTGATCTCAGAGGTCCCGACACCGCTTCCGGACAAGGTAATGCGTCCGACCAAAGGGTGTACGTGACGTCCAAAGGACCGTCGTCCGAGTCGCACATCGCGGAGATCCATCACCGCCTTACACACACGACCCTTACACAATACTACGAACTCTCTCATGCTTATTAGGGGTTAGACCTTTCATTATTTATTAATAAAGCACATTTAGGGATTAATAACGTCATTAGCCATCTTAACCCCCTTGAGGCCTATATATAGGGCTCAAGTTCTTCTCATTGGAGATATTATGAATTCTTGCACATTTGAGTTATGTCTTCTCTCTAGTTTCTCTCTCTAGAATACTGTACTTATTTAAGCATCGGAGAGGGTTCTCCGGTTCCACCCCCGGCTAACCCCTCGTGCAAGTCAGCGAATGAGCGGATTACGGGAAGAGCGAAAGGAAACAGATCGTTAGGAGATAATTTCACCTGTGGGATCGACATCCAGTTGCCCCAACATCTACGTCCCATCATTTGGCGCCGTCTGTGGATTTTGAACAAAACAAACCTAAATATCAAGAGACAAATGGCAAACACATACGTCATCCATGAAGGATTCGGAGCAGGCGGAGAGGCATCAAATGCGAAAGAAGCATACATGGCCCAAAAGAAAAACAAAATGAACCAGAGCAAATACATGAAGCATACAAGAGAAGACACGATCTAGTTCTCAAGAAAGGACATGGAACACATGTCATACCCACACAACGACGCTCTGGTCATAACAATGAAGATCAGCAACAAGGACATTAGTTGAATCCTAGTAGACGGAGGAGGTTCGGCTAGTATCCTAATCAAAAAAGTGACTGACACCTTAGGTGTACGACCTGTTAGGTTCCGAGATCTGGGTCAATGGATGATCGGCTCAGATCCCGTTCCTCACTGGAGATGCGGATGATCTGATACTCTCGGGTTGCCCTGCTTTGCCTTGCGTCCTTCCTTCCTTCCTTCCTTCCTTCCTGCAGAAGGGGCAGTACCAGACACAGAGAGGGGGGGGGGGGGGTGGTGCCTGGTGAACCCTCTCCGATGCCTAAGTCAGTATCGTTTTTAGAGAGATAAACTAGAGAGATGTCAGAGCAAAATAATCCAAATTGCCAAGATGATCTGAATGAGTTGTGAAGGTGGGGTATTTATAGGCAACGGTGTCATTAAGGTGGTTTAATGACATCGTTAACCTTTAAACACAATTAATTAACCCTTAAGCGCATAATTAAGACCTTAGGATACGGAGAAGGTAGGCGGAGTGAACCGAGTGTGGGAGTCCGAAAATGGTGCTGGGGCCCTTGGGGGAGGAGAAATCCGACCCCCAAGGGTAGGGGTTGGGTGAGGGCACCCAACCCCTCCTAGGGAGGATGGGGTGGGCCAACCCCATCCCTCCTAGGAGAGATCGGGTTGGCCGACCCGATCTCTCCTAGGAGAGATCGGGTTGGTCCACCCGATCTCCCCTAGGAGAGATCGGGTTGGTCCACCCGATCTCCCCTAGGAGAGATCGGGTTGGTCCACCCGATCTCCCCTAGGAGAGATCGGGTTGGCTGACCCGATCTCCCCTAGGGGAGGTCGGGTGTGGCCACCCAACCTCACCTAGGTGAGTTTGCCTCGGCCGGACGAGCGCTCCGGCCTCGTCCGAGCCGTTGGTGTGTTCGCGAGGTGTTCGGGTTGAAGTTTCGATTTACAATCGTTAATGGGATGATAAAAATACAACGGTTCGGAAGTCAACGGGTTCAAATTGGGCGTATATCCATCACATGCCCCCGAGTCAACCAATGGCTTAACCCTTGATTGACTCTATTTCAGGATGGTATGATACGCGCAATTTGAAACCGGGGTTTTACCTTTCGTCTGAACGTTTGCTTACCCATGGATGCGTGTCTTCGACCCTGCCCCCTGTCTTATGAGATAGAGGAGTTGTAAACGTTAGAGTAGCGCGGACGTGTGCCTAAGCACGCGTCCGTCCGAGGTGGGAGTAATAAATTTATCTTTGCTACCAGCGTATACTTAAAAAATGCATACTCTTACAAGGATGCAATACGGATGCAACTAAGTGACTTATGTTTCAATTTCGTGCCGGGATTTTGCCTAGGTAAGGAAAATTTTCAATTTTGGTCCGAAATTTTTCTAAGTATGGGATACTAGAAAATAAATCTATGGGATGTTAACTATGGTGAGTGTGAGTTTAACCGTGGTTAATAGGAACTAGTTTTTGAATCTGTCCCTTGAAATTTTCCTTTCTAAAAATCAACGGTGTTGATTTGGCGACTTTGAAAAAACCCTAATCCTTTGTACTATAAAAGGGGAAGTGATTACCTCATTCTCATTGTCCTTTTCTCTTCTTTTCTTTTTGACGGTGGGATTTCTGGTCAGGCTTGCTTCTCGGGGTGCGCGTCGCATTGAGGTACGTGTTTTTTCTTTTTGTGTAAGCATTGCCTTTGAGGGATTTAATCCTGCTTCTCCTTCAATCGTTTCCTTACTTGTCTTGTTCTTGATTTGTATGTCTTCATGGTAATATAGTCCTGTTTGATTCGTCATTTTTCCATCTTTTTACCCTCATGTTTCCGCTTATTGGCGGGCGAAGTCTTCTATATTGGGATTATAATTATCTCCTTTTGCCCCTTGTCTCTGCTTGTTGGCCCGTGGGGTCTCTCTGTGCTGGGGGTTGTAACTATCTCCCTCTGCCCCCCTGCCTCTGCCTATTGGCTGATGAGGTCTCCTTATGCTGGGGGTTATGACTATCTCTCCCTGCCCCCTCTCTCTGCCTGTTGGCTGGTGGGGTCTCCTTATGCTGGGGGTTATGACTATCTCCCCATGCCCCCTGCCTCTGCCTGTTGGCTGGTGGGGTCTTTCTTGTCGTCTTTCTATTCTTGTCTTTTGACTTTGTATCCATCATTTTAGGGAAATGAGTTTGTATCTCTTGTCCACTGTTCGCTTTTTGTTTTCCTTGGGCTAAGCCTGTTTTTTTTTTCCGGTCGGCAGAACTTTCCGGTGATTGATGAGGAGTAAGAGGCCAGTACGTGTGGGAGTGGTTAATTCTGGGACCGGATCTTCGATTGCAAAAAGATCGGTTTTCTATGGTGCGGGGAGGTGTTCTCTAACTGGAGGTAAGGGTGGTGATGTTAGGGTGCCATCTTCTTTCTAGATTGATGCCCCCCAATCGAAGGTCCGGGAGCCATCTTTTCCTTCCTCCTTGTTTGGTGAGTCCTTGAGCATCTGAGTTTCCTTAGTATACATTGGTATTTACTCTGTGCTTTGTTATAGGTAGACTTCGTCTTCCGCGTCTGAGTCGGAAGGAGCTGTCTCGTCCACCTGTTGATGGAATTGTTGGGTCTGAGTGGGCGCCTTATTATGGGCGTGGGGCTCGTTTTGACAATCAATCTTCTTTGCAAACTCCTGAGGTTGGAGTTCGTGTTCTGCAGTCTGCTGTTCCTCCTGCCGATCGTGTGTCCCTGTTCAAAGGGTCGGAGGCAACTTATGAATTGGCTCGTGATGTGTTGGCTCGCTATGCTCCTGTAATGTTGTTAACCGTTTTATCCTTTAGCATACTTCATTTCCGTGCGTTATCTGTCTCATCTTTTGTTTTTGTTGCAGGGTATGGCCGACCTTGTTAATTTGTCCACCCTTGCTATTGACCTTGCTGAGGAGAGGAAGGTGTACGAGGACATTTGTGTCTCCCTTAACTCCAAGCTTATTAGCTGTCTGGAGCATAGTCGCATCACCGATTTGCGGTGCCGAGACTTGGAGGGTCGCATTGCTCTTCTCAATGAAGAGGTTGAGGCCTTGAGAGAAAGGTCTTATCGTGATGAGGCGCTCCGGGCTGCTGAGTTAGGCTCTCTTGAGGAAATGTTTCGTATGGAGGCGAAGGAGTGTGCCATCGCTGAGTATAAGGCCTCCTCCGCCTATCAGGCTGCTATCGACGTTCGCTGCTCTGTGGCGAAACGTATTTCCTTGAAGGAGATTCTCGAGCGTATTTACATGATTGCTCCTGACTTTCCTTTCTCTCGACTTGGTGATTTGTCGGACTTTGCTATTAAGCATATTGCGAAGATGAAGGAATAGTACCCCTATTTCTTGTGGTAGTCTCGTGTGTTTGTGAGTTGTGGTTGTCTTTAGAGTTTAAAACTCCACCTTTCTTAGTGTTGCCATCTTTGCTTGATACACTTGTCTCTACTCGTTGTATACATGGCCGTGTGATTATATCTCTTCTCATGATATCTCCCTGTGCCTTGTGTATGGCTCTTTGGTTATGGACCCTTCCCTTGGTGTGTCTTCTTTACTTATCTTTCTCTCGTGTTTTCCTTCATGCCATACCTGCTATTTCATCAAGAAAAAACATTATGTGTTCTCCATATGACTTTACCTTGAGATTACTTTTTCATTGGATCCTTCTGAGCATGGTGCAATGATCTCTTATGATACCCTTTAAATGGTATGTATGATACTGTTAGACCAAAGATACGCTCTTGGTGGGCGTCGAATCTGATCACGAGACAGGCTCTCGGAGGTCACTTAACGTTTCTCAGGATAGGCTCCCGGAGGGCACAGGTTAAACCAAAGATATGCTCTTGGTTGGCGTCGAAACTATTCGCGAGACAGGCTCTCGGAGGGCACTTAACGTTTCACAGGATAGGCTCCCAGAGGGCACAGGTTAAACCAAAGATATGCTCTTGGTTGGCGTCGAAACTATTCGCGAGACAGGCTCTCGGAGGGCACTTAACGTTTCACAGGATAGGCTCCCAGAGGGCACAGGTTAAACCAAAGATATGCTCTTGGTTGGCGTCGAAACTATTCGCGAGACAGGCTCTCGGAGGGCACTTAACGTTTCACAGGATAGGCTCCCGGAGGGCACAGGTTAGACCAGAGATATACTCTTGGTTGGTGTCGAGAACTGTTCACGAGACAGGCTCTCGGAGGGCGCTTAACGTTTCACAGGATAGGCTCCCGGAGGGCTCAGGTTAGACCAAAGATACGCTCCTGGTGGGCGTCGAAACTATTCGCGAGACAGGCTCTCGGAGGGCACTTAACGTTTCACAGGATAGGCTCCCGGAGGGCTCAGGTTAGACCAAAGATACGCTCCTGGTGGGCGTCGAAGCTGGTAGTTTGAAATCTACCTCAAGATACGCTCTTGGGGGCGTCGAATCTGGTAGTGTTTTTTCTACCTCAAGATACGCTCTTGGTGGCGTCAAATCTGGTAGGTTGCAAATCTACCTCAAGATACGCTCCTGGGGGCGTCGAAATTCGTAGTTTTTGGAAACCACTCTCAAGATACGCTCTTGGTGCGTCGAAGGTCGTAGTGTAATAACTACTCTCAAGATACGCTCTTGGGGGCGTCGAAATTCGTAGTATGAACACTACTCTCAAGATACGCTCTTGGGGGCGTCGAAGTTCGTGGTTTTTGGAAACCACTCTCAAGATACGCTCTTGGGGGCGTCGAGGGTCGCAGTATGAATACTACTCTCAAGATACGCTCTTGGGGGCGTCGAAGGTCGTAGTATGAATACTACTCTCAAGATACGCTCTTGGGGGCGTCGAAGGTCGTAGTATGAATACTACTCTCAAGATACGCTCTTGGGGGCGTCGAAGGTCGTAGTATGAATACTACTCTCAAGATACGCTCTTGGGGGCGTCGAATGTCGTAGTATGAATACTACTCTCAAGATACGCTCTTGGGGGCGTTGAGACTGTTGTTGTCTTGAAGTCATATCTGTGTAAGGATAACATTATGATTATATCACCACATTCATTGGAAAGTGCCTTTGAAGGAAAACTTACTCTCTTAAGAGTGTTCATGTTTTCTGTACATGTGGGGTGCCTTGGGTGGGTCAAGACACCCTTTGGAGGAAAATAAAGATAGTGGTAGAGTTGGGGGAACTTCGTGAGTTCTCCTTCTCAAAAGTTGTTTTTGGAAAACTTGTAAATGTTGAACATTCAAAGTGCTAAGTATGAAACCAAGGATATGGTCTTTTGCTTGTGTTTTCTTCTTAGACGTAGTACTTCTTTAGGTGCTCCCCACTGAAGGTGTTTGTGGAGACATACCCCTCCCCATCCTCGAGGCGGTAAGCATTTGCGTAGGGAACCGACTCTATCTTGTATGGTCCTTCCCACTTTGGGGATAACTTTCTGACTTGGTCTAAGTGTGAGAACTCGTTCTTTCTAAGCACCAGTTCTCCTACGTGGAATTGCCTCTCCTTGACTTGGCGGTTGTAATATCTTGCTGACACAAGGCGCATTCGTGCCTGTGCTTCTTCTAAATTCCATCTTTTATCCTCCACCATGTCTAAGTCTAAAAGCCTTGCTTTGTTGTTCTCATGCTCTTCAAAGTACGTGGTTCTTAGGGATGATACTGCCATTTCTGCTGGCGCTACCGCTTCGGTCCCGTATACTAGGCCAAATGGCGTTTCTCTTGTGGATATCTTTGGTGTTGTCCGCACTGCCCATAGAACATTTTCCAGCTCATCTACCCAGCTTCCCTTGGTAGCGTGGAGTCGTTTCTTTAGGCCATCTAGCACTATTTTGTTTGCCGACTCTACCTGTCCATTTGTCTGAGGGTGCTTTACTGATGCGAAACGGTGGTCTATATTCAGTCTTTCGCAATACCACTGCAGTTTCTTGCTCTTGAACTGTGGTCCATTGTCACTTATTATTGCTTTTGGCACCCCGTACCTCGAAACAATGTGAGATTGAATGAAGTTGACGACTTGATCGTCTGTTGTCTTCCCCATTGCCTTTGCTTCTATCCACTTGGAGAAGTAGTCTATTGCTACGATTATGCAAGTCTTCTGACCTTTTGTTCTTGGTAGGGGGCCTATCAGATCAATCCCCCATTGTGCGAATGGCCAGGCTCCCGAGATGGAGCTTAGCTTTGCTGCTGGGGCTGTTATATTTCTAGAGTACCTTTGGCAGTGATCACATTTTTGTACCAAGTCTGCTACTTCTTTGCTCATTGATGGCCAATAGTATCCTAGGTTGTAAACCTTTCGGCTTATTGACCGTGCTCCCTCATGGCACCCCGCATCTCCCTCATGGAGTTCTGCAAGCACTCTCTCTGTTTCTGGGTATGTTATGCATTTGAGGAAAGGTGTGGAGTACCCCTTCTTGTAGAGTACATTGTCCATCACTGCGTAATTCCTAGCCATCCTTTCAATCTTGACTGCCTCCACCTTATCCTTTGGGAGCTTTCCTTCCATGATGTATTGACGCATTGGGGTCATCCAGGCTTCTGCTTCGTCTATTACTAGAACCTCCATTTGTTCTATCACTGATTGCATTCTTTGTTCTACAAAGTGAACCTCTTTGCCTACTTCTACCCCTAGGACTAGTTTACTTAAGGCGTCTGCCTCTTGGTTTTGTTCTCTTGGGACTGACTCAATGTCGAAGCTTTGGAAGCTCTTTATTAGGTCCCTGGCTTGCTGCAAGTATTTCTGCATGTTTTCGGACTTTGCAGTGTAGATTCCTTTCACTTGATTGACAACTAGTTGAGAATCACACTTGACTCTTAGATGCTTTGCCCCTACTCCTTTGGCTATTCTCAGGCCAGTTATTAGTGCTTCGTACTCAGCCTCATTGTTCGTTGCCTTAAAGGTGAGTGCCATGGCATAGCGCATAGGTGTATCGCTGTTTGGTGGGTATAGTAACAGGCCTGCACCTGAACCTCCTCCGTTGGATGACCCATCCGTATGCATCTCCCATAATTCTTCTGGTTGTTTCTCCTGACTACTACTTGCCTCGCATGTAGTTTTGACTTCTCCCAAGTCTTCGTCTGGATTAATTCCGGTGAACTCGGCAATAAAATCTGCTAGGGCCTGACCCTTTATGGCTGTTCTTGGGGCAAAATGAATACGAAACTCACTTAGCTCAATTGCCCATTTGGTCAGTCTTCCCGATGTGTCTGGTCTTTGTAGGAGGTGTTTCAACGGTTGGTCTGTGAGGACTGTTACTTCATGCCCATGAAAATACGGTCTCAACTTTCTTGCTGATATAATCAGTGCATAGAGGTACTTTTCTATTGGCAAGTAGTTGATCTCATACTTTGCCAATGTTTTGCTTACGAAGTATACCGGCAATTGTGCAGCGTTTTCTTCTTTAATTAGCACTGAGCTTACTGCCACGTTGCTCACGGAGATGTAGAGGTAGAGGGGCTACCCTGGTGTAGGCTTTGCTAGGGGTGGTAGTGTCTTTAGATGTTGTTTGAGTTGCTGGAAGGCTTCCTCACATCTCGGTGTCCATTCGAATTTCTTGTTTGCCCTTAGTACCTCAAAGAAGGGTAATGCCTTGTCTCCTATTTTGGATAGGAATCTGTTAAGTGCTGCCAACCTCCTGTTCAGTCGTTGAACCTCTTTGTGCTTCGTAGGTGACTGCATTTCTTCAATTGCTTGAAGTTTTTCGGGGTTTACCTCTATGCCTCGCTGGCTTACCATGAAGCCTAAAAATTTGCCTGATTGCACCCCGAATGCGCATTTTTTCGGGTTTAGACGGACTTGGTATTGCCTCATCCTCTCAAATGTTGAGCGAAGGTTCTCCACATGGTCCTTCTTCTCTTTGGATTTGACTATCATATCGTCCACATATGCCTCCATTGTCTTCCCTATCATGTCCCCAAAGATTTTGTTGACCATTCTTTGGTATGTCGCTCCAGCATTTATGAGTCCGAAAGGCATCACCGTGTAATGGTATATCTCGCTATCAGCGTTGAATGCTGTGTGAGGGGCGTCCTCAGGGGCCATTTTTATCTGGTTGTATCCTGAATATGCATCCATGAAGCTCATTAGTTGGTGACCTGATGTTGCATCCACTAACTGATCTATTCTTGGTAGCGGATATGAGTCCTTGGGGCATGCTTTGTTTAGGTCGCGATAATCGATGCACATTCTCCAACTTCCTCCCGCCTTCTTCACCAGTACCGGGTTTGCCACCCATGTTTGGAATCTGATCTCTTTGATGAAATTTGCCTTCAATAGCTTTTCCACTTCTTCCTGGATAGCTATCTTTTTGCTTCCTCCCATTGGCCTTACCTTTTGTGTTATTGGTCGCGTTGCCGCGTCTATGTTGAGCTTGTGTGAGATTACTTCTTCTGATATTCCTGGCATATCGCTTGGTGACCAGGCGAACAGATCCTTGTATTCCCTTAGTAAAGCTACTAAGTGGTTTTCCTCTTCCTGAGATAAGGCGGTCCCGATTTTGGCCTTCCTATCGGGTTCTTCTATGAGTATCTCTTTTAGTTCCTCCATGGGGGCTGGTCTTCCGTGATCTTCCCTTGGGTCCTCATCTACTAGAAGGACCTCTCTTGTTTTCTTCTTCTTGCTTAGTGCGATCCTTGCACATTTCCTTGCTACCTTCTGGTTACCCTTTACTTCCCCTATTCCTTGGCCTGTGGGGAATTTCATTTTCTGATATAGTGTTGATGGTACCATACCCCACTTGTTGATTGTAGTGGTACCCAGGACTCCATTGTACTCCTCCATTTCTTCTGTGATGAAGAAAGGGATATCAATCTTTAGCTGTCTCTGACCTGTACCCAATGTCACAGGTAGTGTTACTGCCCCTAGTGGGTATGTTGGCTCTCCTGAAAATCCCACCAAGGGGGAGTGAACCTGTCTTATACTGCTTGGCCTTACTCCTAGTATGCTGAGGACTTTCTTGCTAATGATGTTGGGTGAGCTTCCACTGTCTACTAGGATTCTTCCAATGTCCATATCAGTGATCTTCATTGTTATGACTAGGGCATCCTTGTTGTCTGGTAACACATGCTCCATGTCACTTCTTGAAAATTGTATTACATCTTCCCTCTTTCATGCTGCTTGTTCTTCCTTTGGTTTATGGTCCTCTAACTGTGCCATATACGCTTCCCTAGCATTTGCTGACTCTCCTCCAGCTCCATAACCCCCATGAATGACATATACGCCTGCCATCTAGCTGGTGATAATTAGGCTTTCTGTCTGAAGCCCACAGACGGCGCCAAGTGTTAGGTTCCGAGATCTGGGTCAATGGATGATCGGCTCAGATCCCGTTCCTCACTGGAGATGCGGATGATCTGATACTCTCGGGTTGCCCTGCTTTGCCTTGCGTCCTTCCTTCCTTCCTTCCTTCCTGCAGAAGGGGCAGTACCAGACACAGAGAGGGGGGGGTAGTGCCTGGTGAACCCTCTCCGATGCCTAAGTCAGTATCGTTTTTAGAGAGATAAACTAGAGAGATGTCAGAGCAAAATAATCCAAATTGCCAAGATGATCTGAATGAGTTGTGAAGGTGGGGTATTTATAGGCAACGGTGTCATTAAGGTGGTTTAATGACATCGTTAACCTTTAAACACAATTAATTAACCTTTAAGCGCATAATTAAGACCTTAGGATACGGAGAAGGTAGGCGGAGTGAACCGAGTGTGGGATTCCGAAAATGGTGCTGGGGCCCTTGGGGGAGGAGAAATCCGACCCCCAAGGGTAGGGGTTGGGTGAGGGCACCCAACCCCTCCTAGGGAGGATGGGGTTGGCCAACCCCATCCCTCCTAGGAGAGATCGGGTTGGCCGACCCGATCTCTCCTAGGAGAGATCGGGTTGGTCCACCCGATCTCCCCTAGGAGAGATCGGGTTGGTCCACCCGATCTCCCCTAGGGGAGGTCGGGTGTGGCCACCCAACCTCACCTAGGTGAGTTTGCCTCGGTCGGACGAGCGCTTCGGCCTCGTCCGAGCCGTTGGTGTGTTCGCGAGGTGTTCGGGTTGAAGTTTCGATTTACAATCGTTAATGGGATGATAAAAATACAACGGTTCGGAAGTCAACGGGTTCAAATTGGGCGTATATCCATCACGACCAAAAGACAAAAAACCAGTACACTCCCCCCTCATAGGATTCTCAGGAGAGGCGAGTTATCCTATTGGAACAATTACACTACCTGTGACATTGGGGGCAGCTCAGAAACAACTGCAAGTCGATGTTCCTTTCCTAGTTGTGGAATGCATGGATGGATACAATAGCATTTTGGGTGTCGCCATAATCAACAAGTGGGGCATAGTACCATCGACACCGCACCAAAAAATGAAGTTTACCACAAACACATGAATTGGGGAGGTTAAAGGTGATCAAAAAGTCGCAAAGGAAACATGATAGCACTCAAGAAGAGGAAAAAATTGACAAGGAGATTATGTCAATAGATGAGGACCCAAGATAAGAATATGGCAGGCCCACACCTATGGAAGAATTAAAAGATGTGTAACTGGATGAACCACACAGAAATGTAAAAATCGGTGTTTCGCTAACAAAAAAAGAGGAGTCACAAATAACGTCGGTCCTAAGGGAGTACAAAGACTTGTTTGCATGGTCACCAAGCGACATGCCATGAATATGTGAAGAGGTGATATCTCACAAGCTCAACAAAGACCCAGCAAAACTTCAAATAACACAAAAGGTGAGACCAATGGGTGGTAGCAAGAAAATAGATATCCGAGAATAAGTGGAAAATTGCTAAAAGAAATATGTTAGCATATGGTGATTGGGCGCCGTAAATGGAAGCCCGTTAATATGTATATGCTACTTAAGAAATTGGATAAATGTCACATTAGGAAAATTGGGCTTGACCCAAATCCCATTGACATGAGAGGCCCAAAATTGGGCCTCCCTTATACACCATAGGCCGGCCGAAACTTAGGAGAGGGCAAAGTAGAATTTTGTCCACTTTGCTCCTCCTATAAATAGGGGGTGTTAGGGATTTTATTAAAAAAAAAATCACAATTCCTCCTGTTGGATTACGGGGACGTAATACTACGGAATGCTAAACGTGTACTAGCAAGAAATCTAATCTATGCAGCGGAATTAGTACACATACCTATTAGTTTTCCTGCCCAAGAACAATGTGGAGGGAGTTCTGATCCTCCGGTCGGAACCACGTGCAAGTTCTTCGTTAGAAGAAGTCCCACGCGATGTAGCTCCACAACAAGACCTCTGATCGATTCTTCAACCGAGATGGAACCTCGGACTTGATGTTGGTGGTGCCGAAATATTATACTAGGGTGACAAGTTTTCTCAATGGAGATCTTTGTTCTTAATTGTGTGTTTAAACCCTTAGGAGTCACCATATATATAGTATTGGGTGGAGTTGCCAAAAGGCAACTCCAACCAATGTGGTACTAGGATTTCGGCCGAACCATGCACAAAAAGGGGGAGGCCCATTTTGGGCCTCCCTTGTCAATTACTAATTGGATTTGGCCCAATTAGCCCAGATTGACAATTACCTAATTAACTTATGTAATTCCCTTAATTAACGGGCTCCTATTACGGCGCCACGTCACCATATGCTAATACCTCCTTTGTGGTGATTTGAGAGAAAAACCATCCCCCCTAAACATAAGTTTCGGCCGAACCACCTGAGACACCAAGAGTGTGCCAATTCGCTTAGAGCAAACACTCCGGAGATCTGTCCCTGCCAAGAATCGATTAGAGACTTTGCTGTGGAGACCATACCGCGTAGGGCTTCCTTAACAAGAACCTCTACGGGTTCCGTCCGGTGGATCAAGAACTCCCTCAGCAAGATCCTGAGACTACAGAAAAGGTTTAAGGTATGTGCACATCTTCCGCTGCGTAATTCTGATTACAAGCATGTACCTTGTTTATGTTTCCGTAGTATTTAGCCCCGCAATCCAACATTGGTATCAGAGCATGTGTTAGGAGTTCATCATTTTGATAAATTGATATTCTTGATTTTACATGTGTTTGCCGAAATTTTAAAGAATGGAAATTTAAAATTTCCGATTTTTATAATTCTTAGTGCCAAAATTTTCATGATGTTCTTAGTAATATTCGATATTCATGATCTTCAAGAAAAAAGTGAATTTTATCAAAATCAAACATTGGATTGTAGATCTTATTAAAAATTTGATCTTGAAATTTGACCACTTATTTCCAATATTTGTGTTTCGGCTGAACCATAGGGGAATTGACATGCATGTATGTACATGGAAACACTTAGAAAATATTTTTCACTTGTCGACATGTATGTACGTACATGGAAACACTTAGAAAATATTTTTCACTTGTCGACATGCATCCTTGTCGACATGTATGTACGTACATGGAAACACTTAGAAAATATTTTCACTTGTCGACATGCGTCATTGTCGACATGTATGTACGTACATGGAAACACTTAGAAAATATTTTTCACTTGTCGACATGCATCATTGTCGACATGTATGTACATACATGGAAACACTTAGAAAATATTTTTCACTTGTCGACATGCATCATTGTCGACATGTATGTACGTACATGGAAACACTTAGAAAATATTTTCACTTGTCGACATGCGTCCTTGTCGACATGTATGTACGTACATGGAAACACTTAGAAAATATTTTTCACTTGTCGACATGCGTCCTTGTCGACATGTATGTACGTACATGGAAACACTTAGAAAATATTTTTCACTTGTCGATATGCATCCTTGTCGACATGCATGTACATACATAGAGCTTGTACACTGATTAACTTGTTACTTGTAATCTTCAGGATTCCGAGTTGCGCAGACTTCTTTTCAGAGTTAGTCTTCTTGTCGTGGTTATCATGAGTAAGTCTTCTATCCCTGTTTCGTGAGTGACATTATGTTCAGATGTTGGTGATGAATTACATATTGATGATTCTCATACCCCTTGTTTATATCATCCTTGTAAACTGGTTTATTGGCAAGAACTCTTCCTTGCACGCGGAGTCTATTCGCCACATACCTCCAACCGAGACGTCTGCTACACCACTTGTTCTTGCTGCCCCCGTGACTTCTGGATATGGTCGTGGAAAATGGCTCATGGGTACGATGTTTCTCCCAGTAACTTTTCTTTTTAATTTCTTTAACTCATCGTTTACTTTGTCTTTTTTGATTATCAAGTACGTTCCCCTGCTCTTGATGTTTATGTGGATGATTATCAACTTCCTGTCAAGCGATCCGAGGTGGTGTCGCATGTCTCGAGTGATCCCAAGCGTGTAAGGACGAATGCTGCCTTTCCTCCTTCCACTTTTGATAAGGGAAAGGAAGTCACTGAATGCACGATGGTATCTTCTGCCCCCCAATCGAGAGATCGACTTGCAGAGGATCGCTCCTCGTCTGTTGGTATGAGATGTTCCTCGCATTTCTCATTACACTCTGATTTTACACACTTAGTTTTTATTCCTTATATTTCCCTTGCAGTTATCCCAGCTTTGAAGCGTGATCATCTTCTTCGCCCCTTGGAAGGTGATATATCTTGTGATGCTTGGAAACCTCTTGGTAGAGGCGGTCTTTGCTTTCCGAAGGAGGTGAAACTTAATATGTCAGAGGTTGGTGTTCGCGTGCTGCATAGGAGTGTGCCCCCCGGTGATCGACGTGCCTGTCCGAGGACTGATGAAGAAGCTGAAGAGTGTGTTGAACATGCTTTGGCCAACTTTGCTCCTGTAAGTTAACAAGTTCTATTCCTTGACGACTTACGTGTTGTATGCATTTGTTGTGTAATATTTATGGCTTTGTGCTTTTGTATGGTTTTCAGGCTGTGTCTCAGATGGTTAATATGTCGTCGTATGTTGTGGAGCTTGTTAGTGCTAGAAGAACTGTTGTCAACAAATGTAACACCATTAGTCTTGAACTTGCTCGTTCTAAGGAGAAGGTGTGTGCACTTGGTTTGAAGGTAGTCGATTCCGAGACCCAATATCAGGTGCAGGAGACTCGAATTCTTGATCTTGAGGCTGAGATGATTGCGCTTGAGAAACAGATTTCTGATGACATCACGTCTCGAGAAGCTGCCTTGATTGCCGCACGTGAGGAACATTATGCACTTGGAATTGAAGCGGGTTTTTCCCAGTACTTGAGTACTCCTGCTTTTGGGCTTGCAGCTAAAAAGATAACTGATACCATGATGGGAAAGCGTGCCGAGGATTACTTTCGTCGTGTCAACGCGCTTGCCCCCAACTTTCCTTTTGACAAGCTTGGGCCTTGTTCTGACTATGCCGTTAATTATCTTAAGGCATTGCACATTTTGGGGCTTGATGAGACTGCCTATGATATGATTGAGGATGGAGAAGTTGCTGATGTCCTTGCTACTCCTCCCGAACATATGGATGCTCCACAGCTTACTGGGGATAGTGGAACTTCTCATGTGTCTTTAAGTTGATGTTTGTCCCTGGTGTTGATTTTCTGGACATGTTGTCTTAGTCCTTTGGAGGTGATGATATGTTTGAGGCTTTTGTCCAAAACCTTTATTTGTGTATTTGCTTTGTCTGGAATTTCGTCCTTTGGACCTGTTTTTCAATAATAATAATTATATGATAACTTGTTAGTAATATTTCATACCTTGAGTTATCTATGCTGTCCGTATGCTTTGGACTTGGAAGATAGGATATATATCCTTAGATGATGAACATGATGTCCGTAGTTGCGCATTGTTGAGTGTTATGAGCGCCCCTCTTAGTTAGATTACAATGCATGGCAAGATGTGTATGCTAGGTACTTGTAGTGTTGTAAGTAGTAATGTACTTGGCGCGGGCACTTGGCATGTAGCAGTATCATCTTGACGAAGCAAGACTTAAGTTTATACCGTCTCTTAGTTCCACTCTAAGGCGACGTTGTTACAAGATTCCTCTTGTTTATTTTGCTGTTTTTGCATTAAATGCTAAAGAGCAAGATAACGTTATACAAGACTCGACTTGTAAGTTTGATGAGTTTTGTACAAGGTTTGCTTAAAAAAGCGTATAACATGAAGCTATCCTTTTTCGGGCTTAAGTCTTCATGGTGTATGAACCCTTAAGAGAGTATGCATACTTTTAGTGTATGAGGTTGTCGTCTAACAAGAGGACTTCCGCCACGGTGGGGTGATCAATCCCATCATTGCATTTGCCGCATCCTGTTTCAATTCAGGGAATGGCTATGAACATGAGGATTTGCCCGAAGGATTTCACAACATGTCATTTTTTAGAAGTAAACATGAGGTTTACCATCCTGTAAAGGATGTCGCAACATGTTACTTTAGATAGATGTGAACATGGGTACTGTCCTTTTGAGAAGGATGTTGCACCATGTCACTTTTGGAAGATTGCATGATATTGCTTTTGAATTTGTTGAAGATGCACTTGTTGATGTCGCCTATTATAAGTTGCATGGCGTAATGATTATGAGTAGTATGCATGTTGTTTTCTACTTGATGTTAATCCTGAGTATAGTGCATAATGTGGGTAGGTACCTACGAGAGTAGATTGACTTTATTAAATGATTGATGTGATTACATGATTGTAAACAAACTTGGAGTTAGTAAATCTCTCTTCTTTTTATATAAGAGTTTAAGACAAAAGAACTTGATACAATAGCTCCTTTGTGATATAATGTTCTTCCTTTAACCGTGGAATTTCTTCAAGTGTCCCCCGTCGAATGTGTTTGGAAGGATGTTGCCTTCGGTGTCTTGGAGGCGGTATGCGCTAACATAGGGAATTGAGACAATCTTGTACGGGCCTTCCCACTTTGGAGATAACTTGTTGATTTGATCCAAGTGTGAGAATTCATTCCTTCTCCACACCATTTCGCCTACATGGAATTGTCTTTCTTTCACTTTCCTGTTGTAGTATCTTGCAGTTATTAAGCGAATACGTGCCTGGGTTAGCTCCGAGTTTCGCCTTCTTTCATCTGCCAAGTCCAGGTCTAAACGCATCTCCGCTTCATTGGTTTGGGGGTCGAAGTGAGTTGTGCGGTATTATGAGACGACGATTTCGATTGGGGCTACGGCTTCTGTTCCGTATACCATTCTAAACGGTGTTTCGCATGTTGACTCTTTCGGGGTTGTACGTACAGCCCATAGGACACTGCTAAGTTCTTCTGCCCATCCTCCTTTCAAAGCATGAACTCTCTTCTTAAGACCATCCAAGATGATTTTGTTGGCGGATTCGACTTGTCCATTGGTTTGAGCATGACGCACTGATGCGAAACGGTGGTCTATGTTGAGTCTTTCACAGAACGCTTGCAGTCTTGAACTTCTGAATTGTGGCCCATTGTCGCTGATGAGTACCTTTGGTACGCCATATCGTGCAATGATGTGGTTTCGTATGAAATCCATCATTTGTGCATCTGTCGTACGTGCTAATGCCTTAGCTTCAATCCACTTGGAGAAGTAGTCATGGCTACTACAATGTACTTTGTTTTCCCCTTGGATTGTGGAAGTGGTCCTACTAAGTCAATTCCCTATTGTGCGAAAGGCCAGGAACTTGCAATTGGACAAAACTCCATCACGGGAGCCGTTATGTTCCTTGAATATAGCTGACAGGATTCGCACTCCGTGACCATGTTTGTTGCTTGGCTTCTTATTGTTGGCCAATAATATCCTAGACCAAGCACTTTTCGAATTAAGGATCTTGCCCCTCGTGACAAGCTGCTTGGCCTTCGTGTAAGATCTTCAACACTGCCATGCCCTCTGGGAAAGTTAAGCACTTTAGGTATGGCGTCGAGAATCCTTTCTTGTACAACTGGCCTTCAATCAATGTATAGTTGCCAACGATTCTTCTGATTTTTTGCGCTTTAAGTCTTTCTTCTGGTAGGACGTTATCCATAAGGTATGCCAGAATTGGAGTCATCCAGGTCGGCTCTGTGTTGATGTTAACACTTCTAGCTTGTCGATTACAGATATGATCATGTTTTCGACGAAGTGTGTTTTTTGGCCTTGTTCCTTCCCTTGTGCAAACTTGCTTAGCGCATCTGCCTCTTGATTTTCTTCCCTTGGGACAGACGTTATGTTGAAAATTTGAAAGCTTGCAATGAGCTCTTTTGCTTGTCCCAAGTATTTCTGCATGTTCTCTGACTTAGTCACGTACTCCCCTTTGACTTGATTTACAACCAGCTGTGAGTCGCACTTGACTCTTAAGTGTTTGATTCCGAGGCCTTTTGCAATCCTTAAGCCTGTTATCAAGGCTTCATATTCTGCCTCGTTATTCGTTGCTTTGAATGTTAAGCTTAGAGCATACTTCAACGGTTCTGACGCATCAGGCGGAATTATGAGGAATCCAGCT
The DNA here is from genome assembly GCA_036873135.1 of Clarkia xantiana subsp. parviflora. Classification (NCBI taxonomy): domain Eukaryota; kingdom Viridiplantae; phylum Streptophyta; class Magnoliopsida; order Myrtales; family Onagraceae; genus Clarkia; species Clarkia xantiana. The sequence continues at coordinate 6,100,844 of JAPTYO010000012.1, read as the reverse complement.
CCTAATCCTTCCACGTTTGAGGAACCATCAGTGTACATTTGCCACACCTCAGTGTATTCTTCATTTTGTTGTGTCCCATCTTGGATATCAGTTTCCGGGGTTATTTCTGTGAATTCCGCGATAAAGTCTGCCAATGCTTGTCCCTTGATTGCTGTTCGTGGTGCAAAGTGAATGCGGAATTCACTTAGCTCGATTGACCACTTTGTTAATTTTCCTGACATGTTTAGCTTTGACAGGATGTGCTTCAAGGGTTGGTCCGTTAGGACTGTTATCTCATGTGCATGGAAGTATGGCCTCAATTTCCTTGCCGCAACTATGAGAGCATATAGGTACTTCTCAATTGGCATATAATTCACTTCGTATTTTGCCAAAATTTTGTTCACGTAATATACTGGAAGCTGTGTAGTCCCTTTTTGCTTGACGAGTACTGAGCTGACCGTAGTGTTGCTTACGAATATGTATAGGTAGAGCGCTTCGCTTTGGATTGGTTTTGCTAATGCTGGGAGCGTCCGCAAATGCTGCTTCAATTGTTGGAATGCTTCTTCACATACTGGTGTCCACTCGAACTTCTTGTTTGCATGAAGTACTTGGAAGAATGGAAGGGCTTTGTCGCCTATTCTTGCGAGGAACCTGTTAAGAGCTTCTAGACGTCCATTTAGTTGTTGGACTTCTTTGTGCTTCTTTGGGGACTCCATTTCTTCTATCGCCTTTACTTTTTCCGGGTTTGCTTCGATCCCTCTCTCGCTGACCATGAAGCCGAGAACTTTTCCTGATTGCACGCCAAAGGCACACTTTGTTGGATTTAATCTTACTTGGAATTCTCGCATTCTTTTAAACACCTAGCGGAGGTCATCAGCATGGTTACGCCTTTTTGTTGACTTCACGACCATGTCATCTACGTATGCTTCCATGACTTTCCCGATCGTATCTCCGAAGATTGTGTTGACCATTTGTTGGTATGTTGTACCGGCATTAATTAGTCTGAATGGCATGACCTTGTAATTGTAGATCTCTCTGTCTGCATAGAATGCAGTGTGAGGTGCGTCTTGTTTCGCCATTGGAATTTGGTTGTATCCTGAATACGCGTCCATTAATGTCATTAGCTCGTGTCCTGCAGTGGCATCTACTAGTTGGTCGATCCTTGGCAGCGGATATGAATCCTTTGGGCATGCATTGTTCAGGTCTCTGTAATCGATGCACATTCTCATCTTGCCGTTAGGTTTGGGTACCAAAACTGGATTCGCCACCCATGTTTGATATTGTGACTCTTCAATGAAACCTGCGTTCAGCAACTTGCCCACTTCTTCTCGTATTGCGAGCTTTTTGTCACCCCCCAATGGACGTAGCTTTTGTGTTATAGGTCTGGATCCCGGTTTGATGTTGATCTTGTGAGAGATTATGTTTGGGCTTATTCCTGGCATGTTGCTTGGTGACCATGCGAACAGCTCCTTATATTCCTCTAGAAGTGCCTTGATTTCTATCACTTCATCTTCTGACAGTGATGCCCCCACTCGAACCATCCTCTCTGGCTCATCAATCTTGACTTCTTGCAATGCTTCAACAGGAGCGGGACGTGCATGATCCATCATCGGGTCTTCATCAATGTTGGGAATTCCACCGTTATTTGCCTTGTCACCATGTTGGAGTGCAACCTTGTAGCAATCTTTTGACAACTGCTGATCTCCCTTTACTTCACCGACACCTGCCTTTGCTGGAAACTTGGACTTTTTGGTGTGATGTTGACGCTATCATACCCCATTTGTTCATGGTGGTGTATCCCAAGATTCCATTATACGCATCAAGCTTTTCTACGATCACGAATGGTACGTCTATTTGAAGTTGTTGCGTTCCTTCTCCCATGATGACTGGTAAGGTTATGGATCCTAACGGGTAGCTTACATCTCCCATTCTTTTGACGAGCTTCTTTCTCCTTAGGGCTAAAATGATAGCCTTTGTAATGATGTTGGGCGAACTTCCACCATCTACCATAATGCGCTTGACGTCCATGCCATCAATTGTCATAGTTATAACCAACGCGTCGGTGTGTGGGAGCATAACGTGGATTTTGTCTTTTGACGAAAAGCCAATGACGTCTTCCGTGCGATCATCCTCTTCGTCAGCATCTATCATGATAGTATCCCTTATGTCAGCGTCCTGGCATATGCGCTTTGTGCGGGTAGCGTATATTTCTCGCTCATACGACGTCTCTCCACCGGCTCCAAAGCCTCCGTGAATCACGTGCACTTTTTTGGATAGTATGGTTGAAGTGGTGGATCTCGTATTTGGCATGCGAGAGCGTCCTAGTTGGATTTTGATTGGCATTGGTTTGCCTGCACCCGCCTTTTTTGGTCGTCTTCCTGTCATGGCTTGCATCACGGCTTTTTGTTCGAATCACTTCAGACAGCGCCAAATGTTGGGTTTGCTTCACCACTTGGGCTGCTTCGGGCTTTTTCCTTCACGAACAAGCTTTTCCTTCATGATCGGGCTCGATATGTATAAGGACGAGAACGCCGCAATTCTTAATACACAATCACCGAGCTAGACTTCAATCATCAACCTTGGACTCTTGATCTTCGGGTCCTGCACGAAGGGCAGTAACCAGCGTGGGAGGGGGGGATGCTGGTTGGGCCCACTCCGACGCTCAAGTTAGCACTTCTAGAGAGAGAAAGCCTTAGAGAGAAGTCAGAGCATTTCAAGTCCAAAAGTGAGGTGCCACAAATGAGAGACCTAGGCCCCTATTTATAGGGAACCTAAGTATCCTGCTCAGTTTTGAAGTACTTGATGTCGGTATGTAAAGAAGACGTATACCGTCATCAAGGCAGACTATGTATGCACCGACTTCCCGTACTTGGCAAATTAATCGGAGTAAACGTACGAGATAAAATGGTAATCCGGACCTCCGGATCGCCTTAGGGCAATCCGGAAGTCCTTCGGCCCGGGAATTACGCGTATCTCGGACCGTTTTAGACTTGGGTGTCCGCCAAAGGGTTTTTTATGGGTTTTGGGATATTTTACGAGGCCCGAAATGTAAATACGAACCCGAATTGGACATATATCTACAGAGGGTATTGGTTTTTCCCTTCGTTTTGAATCTCCTCCCTAGGTTAGATGTAGCTTCTTGAGGTCCGTGGTAGTAATAGCGTCTTCACGATGTATGCACTTGACAGGCATTTTTTGATGTATTGACATGATAACCACTTCAAGGTGTGTGGACATGATAGCCACTTCGTGGTGTGTGGGCATGATAGCCACTTCGCGATGTATGGAGTTGTGCTTTTGTATCGAGTTGTTCTTTTTGCATTCCATGATAGCGAACCTGTCATGAATGTCTTAACATTATGTTTTTATATCATGAGTAATATTTATACCTTCGTTACTATAGTTGCCTTTTGTGTAGGCTATGTTCGTTGGGCTTAGTTCTCGCATCTCGTCTTGTCGGATGTTGTATCCATTATGCTTTTGGGATGTCCTCCTCATGAGTTGTGCTTTACAATGCGCAAGGGAAATGCTTGTCCAAAGTCTTGCTTGATGGTATTAAAGTCGGATGCAAGCAGAGGTCACGCAAGGGCGACGTGCAAGACAGAATGCGTGCCAAGTTCATATGGGGGCGGCATGCAAGATTGTATCTTCTCCTTTGGTTGGTTTGCATGATTTGTGATTTGTTTGCTTGTTGTCGTGTTTCTTCTCTTTTGTCGAAGTGCCTTATCTTTACTCCACTTGATATTTGTCATGCATGTATTGTCATCATAAACAAACTTGCATGTTTCTCATATCATATATTATTATCTTGTAAAAAGAAGGGTTTTCTTAAAGATACGTTCTTGGGGATGTTGTAAATATTTTTCTAGGATATGCTCCTAGGGGCGTCGAGATTGTTCACGAGATTGGCTCTCGGAGGGCACAGAATGTGTTCGCGAGATAGGCTCCCGGAGGGCGCAGAGTGTTTTTGCGAGATAGGCTCTCAGAGGGCACATAATATTTTCACGAGACAGGCTCTCGGAGGGCGCATAATATTTTCACGAGACAGGCTCTCAGAGGGCACATAATATTTTCACGAGATAGGCTTTCGGAGGGCACATAATATTTTCACGAGACAGGCTCTCGGAGGGCGCATAATATTTTCACGAGACAGGCTCTCGTAGGGCACAAAATATTTTCACGAGATAGGCTCTCGGAGGGCACAAAATATGGTCGTAGTTTAGAACTACTCTCAAGATACACTCTTGGGGGCGTCGAAACTGTTCACGGGACTGGCTCCCGGAGGGCGCAGAATGTGGTCGTGGTTTAAAACTACTCTCAAGATACGCTCTTGGGGGCATCGAAACTGTTCAAGGGACTGGCTCCCAGAGGGCGCAGAGTGTTGTCGTAGTTTAAAACTACTCTCAAGATACGCTCTTGGGGGCGTCGAGACTATTCGCGGGACCAGCTCCTGGAGAGCGCAAAATTTTACTTTACCTTGTGTTATTTCCAAGGTGGGGTGCGTCTTTGATACGCCTTCTGAGTCTTTACTTGAGTTTCTTTCTTCTATATTTCTTGTTACCTTGTCTCTTCCTGAGTGTAGGAAATCATTTTTCTAGGGTGATGCTTATTGTCGTCAATTTAAGACGAATCCCTACAGGGGTTGAGGTTTCTTTCCTCTTTTTCGACTTGTCTAGGATGAGTGGTGTCGCATGTTCTTGTTGTCTCTTGTTTCTAGTCTCTGCTTCTATGTTTAGGTGGAGTACCAAGCACCTGTTCATTTTGTGCCCCCCAAGCTGTTTGGTGGTCACACCGTCTTTCATGTTTGGCTGTTGAAGGCCCTTGTTCATTTTCTTGGTTAGGTACCTCTTACGCTTGGGGTTCCCTATTCTTGTGTTGTATTCAATATGTCTGCTAGTTTTTGTGCGATGGGTTTCCTTTGTGTGACTTACTCTTTCTCATGCTTGTTTGCCTTAATCATAGCCATGGTTTGGGCAATACATTTGCCGCATGTATCTCTTAGAGTTGGGAGGGAAGCTTTTGCTTTTGGGCGGGTGGGGGTGATTTCCATTCTCTTGGTAACTGGTTGTGGTAGTATCCGTATCCAGAGAAGGCTTGTAAATTACTGCCCCCTATTCCTTGTGTTTTGAGAAAAACACTTTTGCGGTGATGATCGAGTAGGAGTAACGTGTCTTGGAAGGGGTTGCATTTGAGTGAAGAGCTTTCTCATATCATGGTATCTCGAGTTGTTTAACTTGAAGCTGTGTTTCAGACTAGTGAGTTGTTTGACCATCAGCCCCCGCTGGGCGTGATGGTCCTCCCTAGTTGTTTGCCTGAGGTGCTTATGGGGTTGTCTGATGTGCAGGGGATACAGGTTGCCTTTGTGGGGTAGATTGTCTTGCCGGCCTGTTATTCCCCGGGGGACAGTTGTCCCTATATGGTAAACTGTTGGTCGTTGATCTCATGATAGCCAGGCTTTTTGTTCAAAACCCACAGACGGCGCCAAATGTTAAGACGTGTGTATCGGGTCGGCGGGTCTTCGATCCGAATGACACTCTTTACGGGTAAAATGTCATTCCTCGTGATCCGATAGCTCGTAAAATTGATCCGTTAGCTCTAAGTAGTCAGTCGTCCCATTTCTTGCCAACCTGCACAAGGAGCGATATCGAGCACGGAGAGGTGGAGGGGGGTGGTGCTCGATGAGACCTCTCTGATGCCTAAGTAAGTTCGGTATTCTAGAGAGATAAAGTAGAGAGAAGGCAGAACTAAACGAGTAAAGATGTACCATGATGGAAATGAATAGAACTTGAGCAGTATATATAGATTTCGGGGGGATTAAGGTGGCTTAATGACACCGTTAATCCCCAAGCGTACTTAATTAACACATAACGATATGATTAAACCCTTAATGGTATGGAGAGGTGAGCAAAATTGATTAAGTGTTGGACAGGTAAAAGGGTGTCGGGATCCCGTGGGGAGCGGTCCATAAAACAGTGTTCGGGACGTCGCGTACACTCCTCGGAAGGAGGTAGGACGTCCGGGAATGGTCTCGGAACCTCCGGGGTCGGACGAAAATCCGACCCCAGAAGCTTAGGATCGGACTAGGTAATCTGATCTACGCACGTAGAGATCGAGTGTGGCAGCCCGATCTCTGCATGTAGAGATCGGAATACCAAGTCCGATCCTTACTTGCATGTTAAGATGAATGCAAACATCCATCCTTGCACGCAAGCAAGGATTGGACGGGGTAGTCCAATCCTTGCATGCAAAGATGGACTTCCACGTTCGATCTCTACATGCAAGGATGGATGTTTACATCCATCCTTGCATGCAAGCAAAGATTGGGCGGTCGATGGTCCGGGCGGGCGTGTTTGCCTATCCGGGTCGTTTTAGCTCTTGGGTGGCGTGTTCGAGTCCAAGTTTCAAATTATAATCGTAAGTGGGGTGGTCAAAATAAGATAATCCGAAATAAAACGGGTTCAAATTGGGCGTATATCCATCATATATATATATTATTAATATTGGAGATTATTTTATATAGTTAATGTTACTTGGTGGCTAAGTTAAATATTTTTAATGGATTTCAAAACCCTAATTGGGCCACAAGTAAACATTTCAGTCCAACCTTTATGTTTTAAATTAATGGGCCGGGACGAATTAAAACCGAACCATATTTTCTCAATCGGTTCGACCTAATCGAGTCGGGTCGGACCGGGGTAACTAAGTAGATCTAATCGAACCAGTTTTGTGTGTTGAACCGAACCGAACCCTATTTTTATTGGACCAGTTCGGACCGAACCAGATTTTAAAATTAAAACCGGACCGAACCGAACCGGATTTTTTCGGACCGGACCCGAACTGGATTCTCTGGACCGAACCGAACCGGACCGGACCAAAATTGACTGAACAGAACCGTATTTTCAAAACCGAATTCAAGTCAATTAAAATAGGGCGGTCAAGTTTTAAAATCAAAATATTTTTTAACTTTAAGAGGCCTACACAGTGCTCAAGGGTTTAGTATTATTTACATAACGGTGAAACCCTTATGCCTTGTTTCGATTATGGGGATGGATCTCGGAGATACATCTTTTTGGGACTGGATTAATTAGTGGGCTGAATTGCAATTGTTTATTATTCAATATATATATATATATATATTTATGCATGATTAGAAGTCGCCAATTATGCATGACGTGTGCGGATGTTGCATGTTTTGACGCGTATGCTAGGATATTCATGATAGAACGCATGTGATAATTTACTTTACGTAGAATTATATATGCTAGGAACATTAGACGCATGACGCGTAAGCATGTTGCTTTCGATATTTATGGCATGGTATGATGATTTGCTAAATGTAGTAGAGTTATAAATATGCATGCGTAAATTATCAGATAATTTTACAAAATTATAAGGGCCTTGGGAAAGCCAAGATCGGGTATGCTTATTTGAAAATTCCCGTTCTGGTAATTTTTAATAGAATAACCATTTTCAAAAGACTGATCTATTAGATTGAATACGACAATAGTGTGAATTCTTTCACGACACCCCCTTCATCGGTTTACTGAAGGTTGGTTTGGTTTAGTGACTGAAGAATCACTATTCGTCGTATTCCATCATAATAGATAATCTGATGTTTGCAATTCTGTCAAAATGTTGTTCTCTTCCTAAACTTTGCATGATTGTCAATGTGTTAACATAGATGGCTGCAACTAGCAATGTCATTTCCCAGTTGAATAAGGGAATAAGATTGAATAGCGGTAATTATAAAATATGGAATAAACGAGTTAAGATGATAATCTCTGAAATAAGAGGTCTGAAGCATTTGACCACAAAACGAACTAGGCATGAGGGAGACCTCACAAATGAGCAAAAGACGTTCTATGATGAATGGGATGTCAAGGATTATGATGTTCATTCCACCTTGCTCTCTATGTTGGAAGCCGATATTCTCTATAGGTTTGACCATTTGGGGACTGCCAAGGACCTATGGGATGGTCTTAAGGCAACATTTGGTGTCTACACCATTGCCCAAAAGAGAGCGTTAAACATCGCTCTTGGCACCTATAAGAAGAATCTCAAGCATACGATAAAAGATCATATTATGCATATGTGTTACTTGATCGCTGAGCTCAAGGAAGCAGGTGAAAACCTGTCTGAGGAACAACAAATCAACTACATGATCCGCTCTTTACCCGACTCTTGGAATATCATGAAAATGAGCCTTACCCATGCTACCCATCTCGATACTCTCGAGAAGGTACAAGTTCATCTTGACCTGGAGGAAGATAGACTCAAGGCAGAAAAGTCTAGATCTGAAATGCATATTGCATCCTCCGCTCCAACCGAACAAAAGGGGAAGCGCAAGAGAAAGGGAAAAAGCTCTCAGAACAAAACTGAGAAATTTGTGGCGAACAAATCCCAGAAGAAGTTTAAACGCAAACAATCGGGTGGTAAGGAAATGCAAGCAAAGCAGACACGTAAAGATGAAACTCGAACGTGTTTCAGGTGTGGCGTGAAAGGACACTTGGCTAATGCTTGCACTAATCCTCCTAAGGTACGTAAAGAGAAAACATGATGAAAATCATTCATTCTCTTTTGCTTCTAATCACTCGAGAGTAATTCATTTTCTTTTGAATTACAGAACCGAGAAACAGAAGCAACGACCTGATCGAGGATGCCCCGGAAGAATAAAGATGGAATGAGAGATTATTTATCTTTCGATTTGCTAAAACTTCTACTTTTATTTCTGTATGAAAGTACTCTTAAATAAGTTTCTTGGTGGAACACATTATTTTCTGAGTATTTACTAATACTTGAATTGAGTATTGAATTTATCATCGTTCGTTTTTATCCTATTCACGCTATTCAACACATTGCTCAAGCATCCTTATTTTTTAAAGTACTCCATTATAGTTTGTATCCTAAATAATGTGCATGTTTAAAACCGATCTTGCTTTTAAATTTGGAGACTAAAACGATTCTCAAAACCACGGTTTTTAACCGGGTATACGCGAGGCGCATGTCACCTCGAAAGACGGGACACATCGTTTTAGAATACAAATTTAATAATCAAGTATTTTTATGAATGCGGAATTTTAGTTTGTAATTCTTCAGATATAATTCATTGATAACTACTTAGATTTTATGTAAGCCTTCCAACTACTACAATCTAATTAAAATATCAACCATGGCATTAAAAGTGACAGCTTAAATGCATGGTCCATAAGATAGATAAATCTATGGATGAGTTAAATAAACGAAAAGAAGTAGTCGGTAAAACGACTCTCCCACCATTAGCCTTGGACGAAGAGTTTGGCTAAAAGCATTCATTAAACACTTCAAGAAACATAGTTCGGAATTACATAATGTTAGAGTTACACATTAATTGTTCATGCGGGATAAGATTAATTTAACTCACATTAATGTAAAACACTATGTTCTGACAAAATCGGTTAACACGTTACCATAAAAGCTAATGAATGATTCGGGTAAAACCTTATCACAAAGACGCATTAATTTGCGCATTAAAACGAGTATTCATTAAGAGTACGCACTGCTCGCGAAGAATACGAGTTTTAAAATTAGCTTGGAACAATGGTTTCGTGAATAAACATGACACATTATAAAGGTTTGAGGATGAATTTACAACGCTTTGCAGAACGAAACAAGCTAGTACTGATTGAGTTAACAGATGGTTGATGGAGATTCTCAGGTCCCACTTACTTCGAGTGGGAGAATTGATATAGCATAAGTGATTGATTTGGTAAATGATGATGGAAACGTCTTCATAATAAATCCAGTGATAGGGCTTACTCCCCCTCACACATAATCAACACTAAATTTCAAAATGTGAATCAAGTCGGACCTGATAATCATGATAATGAACTATTTCAACTACCCATTTTTCCTAGTGGGAGTGGAATAACCAACTTGGTTCCAAATCCTAGTGATCGATGAATACATCTCGGAGGTAAAAACCCGAGACCGAGAGGATATTCCAAGTAAGTTCAACCACCACCATTGTTCCCAATGGGAGTAATGCCCCGATAAGAATCATTATTCCGAGAGGGAGTAACGATCAGACTAAAACATAGGATTAACGTGCCTAGACATAGTCAAAGGTAACAAACTTCTCTCGAGAAGTGTCCCATCAAATAAGATGTGTTACACATCTTGGTATTCGTTCTTGAACCAGTAACAGTTCATCAAGCAAATGAAGGACCTGAAAACGAGGGAATGGAGGAAAACAATGGAGGATGAAATTGCCTAAATAAGAACTAATTCGTTTTTAGTCTTTAGTTGATTTATCTATTAACCACAGAACTAGAAAGTGAAATATTAGAATTCACTTCTGGTGGAAATTTCGAGTGGTGCAAAACTCGAATAATTGCGAAAGGATATACCCAAATTCACGGAGTGAAATTTGATAAAGACGGACTCACCGACTATGCGTTACACCATAGTCAGGGCCGTCCTTGCCCATGACTGCAAGTCTCGAACTCGAGCATGCATCAAATGGACATTAAGACCAAACATCTCCAAGTAAAACTGGAGAAAGAGATCTATATGGAGCAGCCAGAGAGTTTCATTACTCATGGCAAAGAATGCAAAGTTCGCAAACTCAAAAGATCTTTATACGGTTTTAAACAATCGTCTCGGCAATGGTATCGCAGATTCCACGAGGAAATCGTTGGAAACGGATTCGTGAATCTTCACAAGGATCCCTGCGTATACACTAAGACCTCCGGGTCTAAGTATGTCATCATAGCACTATACGTGGATGATATACTCATTGCTGCTTAGTTTCATGAATAAATAAAAGTCCTGGTTAGCATCAACATTTGAGATGAAAGACATGGGAGAGGCCACGTACATCTTAGGCATCAAAATTGCCCGAGATCGTGCCGCCCAGAGATTATGTCTATCTCAGGAATAATATATCAACAAACTGTTGAAAAGATTCAGAATGCTGGATGCTAAACCCGTGGATATGCCGGTTGTGTTCGGGTGCGCGCTATCGAAGCGAGATGGCCCGAAAAACCAGCAGTAGCGTGAACAGATGAAGAATGCAGAGTATCTGAGCATGGTAGGGAGTCTAATGTACGCCATGCTCTGTACTCGGCCAGACATCTGTTACGCTGTGGGCCTAGTAGCAAGATTCCAATCAGATCCTAGTTATCAACATCTAAAGGCCGTAAAACGAATTATCAGATATCTGAAAGGTACTTCCGACTACGTTCTATGCTATGAGGGCGATCGGCTCGAATTGACCGGTTATAGTGACGCCGACCACGGTGGCGATCCAGATGATCGTAAGTCCACCATAGGAGGAGTTTTCCTCCTTGCTAATGCTGCCATATCATGAGTAAGCAAGAAGCAATCTTGTGTCGCGCTTTCCACTATGAAATCAGAATTTGTTGCCCTCTCCAAAAACGCACAAGAAGCGGTCTGGCTGAAAAGGCTTCTTACTGTATTAATGGCACTGACAAGAAGAGTAAACCTGTGAAGGTGTACTCTGACAGTCATGCGACCATTACGGCAGTTAAGAATCCAAAGTACCATAGTATGACTAAACACATTGATGTGAAATACAATTATGCTAGGTCGGTTCTGGAAGACAACGTAATCGTTTTAGAATACTTGCCTACAGATAGGGCTGGCAATTTGTGACACGACACGATAGCACGACACGAACACGCACGAAAAAAACCGTGTTCGTGCTAGCATATGGCAGTAACTAACACGATATAACTTCCGTGCCGTGTTTGTGTTTGAGTATCCTAACACGACACGCACGATAACACGATAAAGTTGTGCTAATAAGACTAAATTTTAAGCATTTTTTGAGCAAATCTTATCTATTACCTCCAATTAGTGGTTTATTATTTAGTGTTTTTAAACTATATAATACTAACTTATGAATAGTGACATATTAATTCATGGTTTTTTAAATATGAAGTTAATTATTTTGATTTTTGCTCAAAGATCTCGTATATATATATATATATATATATATATATATATATATAACCGAATATCCTTCACAACACGATAGCACGACACGAACACGCACGAAAATATCCGTGTCGTGTTCGTGTTTGTAAAATGTGGCACGATAAGCTTATCGTGCGTGTTCGTGTTTAGTAAGTTTAACACGACACGATCACTGATGCGCACGATAGCACGCACGATAGCACGAATTGCCACCCCTACCTACAGACAATATGATCGCAGACCCTTTAACTAAGCCATTACGTAGGGAAATTTTTGAAAAGCACGTAAAGCTGCTTGGATTACGTAGGGCTTAAACTGTGTGGCTTGTAAAAGTGATAACATTTTGACATTTGAAATTATGTTTTAATTGAATAAAAGAATTGCAATTTGAGTTTATGATTTATCGACGTCATAATGATTAACAACATCGGATTTTACGGTCTATAAACTAAGCCGTAGGAAGAAGTAAAATTCTTCCACCAAAATTATTTCAAATGTGAACCTTACCTCATCACACAGGCACGGTCATATTGTAAGGAGAGAGGGACCTCTACCATAACAAGATTGGCTAAGAATCAGGGGGGTAAACCTGATTAAGCAAAACGATAACATTGTCACGCTTAACAGCATGACTTAATCTTCGTTTTGTAAATCGCCGAGTTGGACTTTGTCCATCACTATATCACATTCAAGGCCAGATGAGAGATTCTGCGATAGCATTATTGACATATCCCACCCCTGGCTTTACCAGGTGTGCTATCGACGCGTGCTTCATACTGCGTGTGCCATATACGACCACGGGGTCATGCTCGGTTGTGCTAGCTAGAATCCTTGTGATTCAAAGGGCGCATACTTCTTCACCTTGAGCATGTGATTGATCCAGGATGTCTTATGAAGAGGCATCCAAAGTATCCTCATGGAATCAGAACTTATACCTAAGGTCTGACTCAATGCTCGCTTCCCGGCGTACGAGCGTAGTGCCAAAGAAAACGGCCAAGTGACCACGTCTTGGAAACCGGTTGAGTCAGACTATGGGTATAAGCGATGGGGATAGTCAAGATCACCTTTAATTCACCGACTCTCGTGTTCACTAGGTGGCCGCCAACCAGATATTAGTTGAAGGTTGTGAACACTTGTACGGATGCCCTGGAAAAGTATTCCTTTGTGGAAAACTGGGCAATTGGAGAATTAACAGTTGACCAAGGATACAGTGCGGTACAAAGTTTTATTTCAAACAGGTTTGATTCATGAAAGAGAATCAACGTTCTGCGGACGCTACAATACTCCTAACAGATGAGTAGCACGATGCCCGTCGTATCCGCAGGTCGCACGGCAAGCCTCGTATGAACTATTCGGAGACGGAGACGAAGACTGAAGACTGAGATGTTGATACTATTGCGTAATCGTATAGATAAACGAGCACCCTCCCATTCCGGCGAGTATGAGCTGTTAGCATATGGTGACGTGGCGCCGTAATAGGAGCCCGTTAATTAAGGGAATTACCTAAGTTAATTAGGTAATTGTCAATCTGGGCTAATCGGGCCAAATCCAATTAGTAACTGACAAGGGAGGCCCAAATTGGGCCTCCCCCATATACATGCAATTCGGCCGGCCACCCTATACCACATTGGTTGGAGTTGCCTTTTGGCAACTCCACCAATACTAGGGTGTCTGCTAAGGGTTTATTCACTCTTTTATAATAACATGGATCTCCATTGAGAACTGGTCTATTAGATAGAAGACGTAGATAGTGTGAACTTTTTCACAGCCATCTTCCATTGGTTTACTGGTGGTCGGTTGGTTTAGATGATTGATGAATCATTATCTATCGGATTCCATCTTAGTAGATATCTGATGTATGCAATTCTTTCTCAAAATGTTATTGTCTCCCTGATTATTTGCATGATCATCGATGTGTTAGTCATGGCTGCGATAAGTAATGTGATCTCCCAATTGAATAAGGGGGTGAGATTGAACAGCAACAATTATAAGATCTGGAATAAGCGCGCAAGGATGGTAATCACAGAAACGAGAGGTTTGGAGCATCTGACTACGAAGAAAGTCAGACCGGAGGGAGACCTCACGGACGAACTGAAGAAGTTCCATGATGAATGGGATGCAGAGGACCAGGAAATTTGTTCCGCTTTATTGTCACTGCTTGAGGATGACATACTCTATGGATATGATCACTACGAGTCTGCCATGGACTTATGGAACGGTCTTAAGGCATGGTTTGGTGTTTACACCACAGCTCAGAAGCGATCGTTAAACATCGCTTTAGACTCATACAAGATGAATCACAAGCACACAATGAAGGAGCATGTAAGACATATGTCTTACATGCTCCCTGAACTTAAGGAGGCAGGAGAAATCCTGACCGACGAACAGAAGGTCCAATGCGTAATTCAATCTTTGCCTGACTCTTGGAATAGCATGAAAATGCACCTTACCCATGCCACTTAACTCGATGACCTCGAGAAAGTGCGAGTTCATCTCGAGCTGGAAGAGGATCGCCTCAAGGCTGAAAAGCCAAGAACATAAATGCATCTTGCATCCTCGAACCCAGCTGAGCAGAAGGGTAAGCGCAAGAATAAAGGCAAGGGACTTCGGTTTAAGGATAATAAACCTTTAGCTCCAAAACCTCAGAAGAAGTTCAAGCGGAAGAAATTCGGAGGCAAGAAAAGGTAGGCAAAACAGACATGTAAGGAGGAAACTCGAACATGTTTTAGGTGTGGCGTGAAAGGACACCTTGCTATTGCCAGCACAAACCCTCCCAAGGTACGTGCTGAAGAATAATGTTAACCTCATAAGTTCTTCTAGGAATCCTCTTACTCGAGAGTAATTCAGTTTATCTTTATTGATTACAGAACCGAGAAGGAGAACAAGCACAAACCAGAGGAACTTGCCCCGAAGATATAAAGATTGAATGAAAGACTTTATCTTTATTTGCTTTGCTAAATGAACCTCTTCTTGATTTTCAGAATAAGATACATGATGATAATAATGTTCCTTGAAATAAAGGAAAGATTTGTTATGAGCATTGGTTATCATTCCTCAAGCTATTTGATCCTTTTAATTAGCTGTTTCACGCATTGGTTATAAATCTTATTTATTATTACTCCATTGAATGAAATAAACTGTAATAATGATCATGTTTGAAACTGATTGGATTAAATTGAATTAAATTCAGAAATGAAACGATTTATCAAGGGTTTAACCCCAGAGTAAATTACGCCTTGCGCAAGTGGACCTCGATAGAAGGAACACATCGTTTTCATAAAATGAATTTAACAATGAAGTGTTTGAATACTGATGTGCTAAATTTTCGTTTGCATTCCTTCATAACAACTTATTGATAACATTTACATCGGTAAGAAGTAGCCTTCATAAGCTACCACGACCTTGTAAAAGTATCAGCTGACGAACAAGGTGAAAACCTAAAATGCTCAGTTCAGAGATGGGATAAAATCTCTGAGATAAGTTAGAAAAAGAGGAAGGATGAAGTCGGTTCAACGATTTTCCTTCAATAAGCCTTGAACGAAAAGTCAGGCTAGGCATTCAAGTTAAAAGACGCACTTCAAGAAGCACAGTTTGTATAATGTTGAAATCATCCTATCAAAGGTTCCCTATGGGATGATGAAGATGATTCACATAAACGTAAAACTGTGTTCCATTAATATCGGTAAAGTATGTCGCCATTAAAGCTGAAAGGTGATAATGAGTTAAATCATATCACAATGCGACATTAATTTTCGCATAAAACATGTATTTAGGACAAGAGTACGTCAATTACTCTTAGAAAATACATGTTTACAGCTTGGATTGTAAAATGGTGCCGTGATCGAACGTGAGACATTACATCACTAAGAGGACAAATTTTCCAAATGCATGATCAGTTTCAATCGACGTAGTCATGATAAAAACAGAGCAGAAAAGCGATGACAATCAGGTACCACTTAATTCGAGTGTGAGAGATTTGAACCAGCAACTCAAGTGAATGACATGGTAAATGAGAATGAGAACATTTTCATAATAAATCCAGTGGGAAGAATAAACCCTACCACACGTAATCACTGTTGCTGTTAGGACGAATCAAGTCGAACCTGATGGTCACTTTAGCTGAACCAGGAATGACGCAACTACCTATATTACTCATTGTTTCCAGTGGGAGTGATCCAACCATACTTGATTCCAGATCCTATTGATCAAGGGATGCATCTCGGAAGTAATACCCCGAGACCAAGAGGTTGTAATAGGAAAGTTATAGGTCAAGGTTCTAGCTTTGCTGTTGTTCCCAACAGAGACGATGCTCCGATAAGAAGCATTGTTCCAAGTGAGAGGATTATTCCCAATAGAAATGATGCTACGATAAGAAGCGTTATTCTGAGTGCGAGAAAATATCAGACTAATAGGTGGGACTCACAATGCCTAGACGAGAGTCAAAGGCAAGTATCCCATGGAGCAAGGTGAAAACCCTGCTCGAATTGTTGGCAAGCATTGGAAAGACCTCAAGTGAAGAAATGGAAATAAATAATAAATGAAAGTCATTTAGTCTATAGTTGATTTACCTGCTAAACACAGGGGCATAAGGATAAGGTGAGCCCTGAAAGAAGGCTCGCCACTGATAGGTCGAACAACTCGACTTATTGCGAAAGGACTTACCCAATTCACGGAGTGGACTTTGATAAGAGAAACTCACAGACTGTGCGTAAAACCACGGTTAGGGCCATTAATGGTCCTGGTCGCAAGTCTCGATCCCGAGCTGCACCAAATGGATGTTAGGACCGCATTCATCCACGAGAACCTGAAGGAAGAGATCTACATGGAGCAACCGAGGGTTTCATTACTCCTGGTAACGAACGTAAAGTTTGTAAACTCCAAAGGTTTATCTACGGTCTTAAACAGTCGTCTCAGCAATAGTACCCCAGATTCCACGAGGAAATCGTAGGGAACAGATTCGTGAATCTTCACGAGGATCCGTGCGTGTATTATAAGACCTCCGGGTCCAAATATGTCATCTTAACCTTATACGTGGACGACATACTCATTGCTACAAACGACATGAATTTCATGAACGAGTCAAAGTCCTGGTTAGCATCTGTATTTGAGATGAAAGACATGGGAGAGGCCACGTATATCTTAGGCATTAAAATTGCTAGAGATCGGGCTACCCGGAAATTGTGTCTGTCTTAAGAAGCATATATCAACAAGCTGTTGAAAATATTCAAATTACAGGATGCCAAACCCTTGGATACGCCGGTGGTATTTGGGTGCGCACTGTCAAAACGTGACGACCCTAAGAACCTGGAGGAGCGCGAACAGATGAAGGGTGCAGAATATTTAAGCATGGTTGGTAGTTTGATGTACGCCATGCAATGCACCCGTCCGGATATCTGTTACGCCGTGGGCCTAGTAGCACGTTTCCAGTCAGATCCTGGCTATCAACATTTAAAGGCTGTAAAACGAATAATTCGTTATCTGAAAGGTACTGCCGCCTATGCTCTGTGCTATGAGGACGGGAAGTTAGAATTGACCGGTTATAGTGACGCCGACCATTGTGGCGATCCTGATGATCGTAAGTCCACAACAGGGGGAGTGTTCCTCCTTGCTAAAGCCGCCATTTCATGGACGAGCAAGAAGCAAACCGGTGTCGCGGTGTCAACGATGGAATTAGAATTCGTAGCTCTCTCTAAGAATGCACAGGAAGCAGTCTGGCTGAAAAGGCTTCTTACTGCGCTGCTTAATGGTGACGTCGAGAGTAAACCAGTGAAGGTGTTCTCTGACAGTCAGGCAGCCATTGCGGCAGTTAAGAATCCGAAGTACCATAGTAGGACCAAACACATTGATGTGAAATATTTTTATGCTAAATCGATGGTATAAGACAATATAATCACTATGGCATACTTTTCAACTGATAATATGATTGCAGACCCATTTACTAGGCCACTACGCAGGGAGATACTCGAAAAGCATGTAAAACTGCTTGGATTGCGTAGGGTTTAGAAATGGCATTTATCTGTGATAGCATTTTGATATTAGAAAGTTACATTAGCGAAAGAATTGCAACCAAGTTTATGATCAATCGACGTCATAATGTTGTGTTTACATCAGATTTACGGTCTATAAACTAAGTCGTAGGAGAACGCAATCCTCTGCCAAACTATGTCGAATGTGGGCCTTACCTAGTCACACAGGTACGGTCGTCTTGTGGGGGAGGGAGGCTTCCACTAAACAAGACTGACTAAGAGTCAGGGGATAAACCTGATTAAGCGAGACGATTATCTAGTTTCGAAGTAACTCGACGTGATCTTCGTTTCGCATATCGCCGTGATGAACTTTGTTCGTCATTTAACCACATTCTGGGCCAGATGAGAATCTGTGATAGCATGATTGACATATCCCTTTCCTGTCAACCCAAAAAGGTTCAGGTATGCTATCAACGCGTGCTTCATACTACGCGTGCCACGTACGACCACGGGGTCATAGCTCGGTTTTGCTAGGAAGGAATCCTCGTGATTCTGGCGGGCGCAAAATTCTTCACCTCGAGCGTATGATTGATCCCGGGAGCCTTATGAAGAGGCACCCGAAGTATCCTCATGGACTCATACCTAAGGTCAAGCTCAATGCTCGCTTCCTGGCGTACGAGCGTAGTGCTGAACAAAAAGGCCCAGTGACCATGACCATGGAAATCAGTTGGGTTTGACTAAGGGTATGAGCGATGGGGATGGTCAAGTTTACCTATAATTCACCGATTCTTGTATTCACTAGGTGGCCACTAGCCGGATATTAGTTGAAGGTTGTGAATACTTGTACGGATGCCTTGGAGAAGTGTTCCTAAGTGGAAACTAGGCAAATTGATAATTATCAGTTGACCTAGGATACAACGCGGTACAATATATAAATGTTGTTTATAACAGGTTGATTAAAGAAAAGGGAATCAACGTTCCGCGGGCGCTACAATACTCCTAACAGATGTGTAGCACGATGCCCGTAGTATCCGCCGGTCGCACGGAAAACCTCGTATGAACTATTCGAAAGCGTGGAACAGATCAAAGGGGAGAAATGTTGATGCAGATTTGTACACAATACATTAACAGGCACCCTCCCATTCCGGCGAGTGGGAGCTGTAAGCATATGGTGCTGGACGTCGTAATTTGTAGCTCATAATATGTATAGTTTACCTAATGAACTTGGGTAAATGTCACATTAGGGTAATTGGGCTAGACCCAAATCCCAATTGACATGGGAGGCCCAAAATTGGGGCTCCCCGATTACATAGGCCGGCCGAAATATTTAGGTGGGGTAAAGTGGACTTTTGTTCACTTTACTCCTCCTATAAATAAGAGGTGTTTGGGAAATTTTAGGGTTAATCATAATTCCCTCACAAGAGAGTTTTAGAGAGAAAACCCCTCATCCCACACCTAGGGGTTCGGCCGAACCATACAAGTCACCAAGGATGTGCCAAATTGCTTCGAGCAAACTCTCTAGAGATCTGCCCTCGTGCCAAGAATCGATTAGAGGCTTTGAGGTGGAGCTGCACCACGTAGGGCTTCTCTAACAAAGAATCTCTACGGGTCCCGTCCGGAGGATCGCGAACTCCCTCGAGCAAGGATCTTGGACTACGGTTACTTTTGAGGTATGTGTAAACTTTCCGCTGCTTAATTGATATTACTAGAACATACCATGTTTATGTTTCCGTAGTGATTACTCCCCGTAATCTAACAAACCTCCTACTGGATTTATTATGAAAATGTTTCCATTATCCTTTACCTTGTCATTCACTTGTGTTGCTGGTTCAAAACTCTCCCACTCGAATTAAGTGGGACCTGATGTCAGTAATATCATCTTCTGTCTAATCAAGACTCATTGTACTGAAAACGTCAATGCATCGGAAAATTCGTCATCAAGTATGTAATGTCACATGTTCGACCACGGTACCATGTCTTTTAAGCTGCAAACATGTATTTTCAAAGAGTAGTTAACATACTCTTGTTCCAAATACGTGTTTTATGCGTAAATTAATGATGCATGATGATATGAGTATCTCATTATCATTCTTCAACTTTTAGGGCGGCGTGTCTTACAGATTACAATGGAACACAGTTTTACATTAATGTGAATCATTTTCTCATCATCCCATAGGGAACGTGTGACGAAATGACTAAAACATTTATGTTTACAAACTATGCTTATAGAAGTGTGTCATTTGATTTGAATGCTTAGCCTGACTTATCAATCAAGGCGTACGGAAGGAAAATCGTTTAACCGACTTCATCCTTCTTCGTTTGCTAACTTATTTCAGATATTTTATCCCATCTCCGAACTGAGCATTTCAGGTTTTCACCTTATGCGTCAGTCGATACTTTTACAAGGTCGTAGTAGCTTTCGAAGCCTGCTTCCTACCGATGTAAATGTAATCAATAAGTTATTTCTGAAGGAATGCAAACGAAAATTCAGCACATCATCATTTAAACACTTCATTATTAAACTCATACTTTTAAACGATGTGTTCCTCTTTCGAGGTCCACTTGCGCGAGGCGCAATTTACCCCAGTTTAACCTTTAGTTAAATCGTTTCATTTCTGAATTTGATACAATTTAATACAATCGGTTTCGCACATGATTATCATTAATGGAGTAATAATAATAAAGAAAGAGTCTTAATCGGTTAATTTTTAGAGCGACGCAATCAATGAATTTAATGGCAAGATCTAGTCCATAGATTTAGATGTAGGAGAAAATGTATGGATTTGCTTGATTCTGTCATTTATGATGTCAATTTCATTTTGGTTATTTACTTATTTCGGATCGATCCCGTTTTTAACCTAGTCGATTAATCTTGATAAGCAGAACTCTTTTCGAATCGAAAAGTAACTACTTTATTCAATGAAACCGAAACAATGTATTCCAAATTCATCAAGTAAACAAATAGAGAAACCAACACTGAACAATACTGGGGTCTCAGATCTCAAATTCGAAGCAGTCATGAAGAAGTTTGATGGACTAGTTGTCTTAACCGAAATGTACCAAAAAGGTATTGATATCATGGTGAGTAAAGCACTGGGTCATCATTTAGACTTCTTTTTGCTGGGGGGTTGCCAAGCATTTCAGCATACCGATGAATCTTTCATCAAATGCCTCAGGCTCCTTTGGAAAATTTCCTTTTTTCTCATCTGTTTCGAATAGGTCTATCGTCGTCTTGATCGATTTGATCAGAGGCATTAGGCATTTCTTGTTAACAAACTATAAAAGAGGAAACATTTTCATTACCTTCTGAGCCCGAGTCCATACGTCCAACTCATAAGCGGGATCATGATATTATGTCGTCATTACTGCATAGAATACTGAACTATTCTGCCATTAAGGCTCTAGCTTCAGCGGCCTTACCCTTACCGAAGCGAAGATATATGGCACACCAAAGATGCAATGCGCAGAGTTGTGTAAACTCTTCTTCTACTTCAATTGACAGACGCGAGATGATCAACTCTCGTGCATTACGATCCTTCCTCAACATTTTCTTGTTGTTGCTTTCATGTGGGTTTTTGTATTCGTCCAAGCTCAGCCTATCCGCCGTCGAATTGACCTGATTGTCAAGATTCGCAGCGATCAGAAGATCCATAATATTATCTCTCCACGCATCATAATTCATGCCGTCCGAATTGCGTGGTTCGTAGAACTGTACCGGGTCAGCCATGAAAACTAACACATTGATGGTTATGCAAAATTAGGTAGACAATAACATTTTTAGAAAGAAAGCATACATCAGAAATCTATTAAAATTGAATCCAACAAATAATGATTCCTGAGTCATCTAAACCAACCGACCACCAGTAAACCAATGGAAGATGGCTGTGAAAGAGTTCACATTACCGCCGTTTTCAATCCAATAGATCAGTATTTTTAAAACGATTTTAATCGTAAATTACCGGAACGAGAATTTTAAAAAAAGCATACCCGATCTTGGCTTTCCCAAGGCCCTTTATGTTTTGGAAAATATTCTGATGAATTTACTCATGCATATATAATTCTACTAACCATGTAAATTATCATACGCAAGTAACATTCATCAAACAAACCACACTCATGCTTACGCGTCATGCGTCTAATGTTCCGAGGAACTCATGCTTGCATACATAATTCTACTTCCAAGTAAATTATCAAATGCGGCAACATCCTCAACATTCTAGCATACGTGTCAAACATATTTGGCGACTTGTTTTTTTATTTTAAAATAATTTTAAACATTAGGGGTTGATTTGCAATTCATGCTTATATTTAATTACGCAACATTCTAGACATGAATCCTAGGCATTTCCAACCATCACAGCATGTCTATCATAGTGCCAGGGCTCCGCCCACAAAATGCAATATCCAGCTAGCTTGACTAAGTCAAGACAACATTTCTAATCATGCCTTAATAGATATATTGAATAATAAACAATTGCAATTCAGCCCTCTAAATAATCCTGTCCCAAAAACATGTATCTCCGAGATCCATCCCCATAATCGAAACAATGCATAAAAGTTAGTAACCTTATGAGCACTGTGTAGTCCATTTAGAGGTTCAAAAAAATTTGGAATTTAAAATTTCACCTCCCTATTTTATTTAATTGACTTGAATTCGGTTTGAAAATCATTTCGGTTTAGTCAATTTCGGTCCGGTTTGGTCCGGTTCGGTCTAAAATCCGGCTCGGTTCGGTCAGCTTTTAATTTTAAAATCTGGTCGGTCTGAACCGGTGCAATAAAATAAGGTTTTGTTCGGTTCAACACACAAAACCGGTCCGGTTAGATACACTTAAATACCCTGGTCCGACCCGACCCGACTAGGTCGAACCGATTGAGAAAACCCGGTTCGATTTAAATCTGTCCCGGTTTGACATATTGGACCGGCCCAATAATTAAAATTTCAAAGGTTGTGCCGTACTGTTTACTTGTGGCCCAAGTAGGGATTTAAAGTCTAAAAATGTTTAACTTAGCCACCAAGTAACATTAATTATATAAAATAATTTCTAATATATATATATATATTTCCGCCATATTACTAACATTTATATATTTATTGCCAAGATTCTATCTATAAAATTAAATCAATCAAGAATATATATATATATATATATATATATATATATATATATATATATATATATATATATATATATATATGTAAAAATCGGTATAATATATAATATATATATTTATTTATTGTCAATATCTTAAATAGGGTAACAAATATGTTGACAATATATTTTCTCAATCTTTTAGGCAATTAAAATTATCAATAATATCTTTAACCCTATTAAATATTTAGATATATTGATAGTTATATATATTTCTATATATTAATGTGAATCTATCCTAATGTTCCCAATTATAGATATATTGTTACCTTAATTAAAAAATTAAAATATGGTAAACAATATAATTAAAAAAAATCGGCCGAAATATGTCCCTTGGTGATTAAGAAATTTAAAAAATTTTACCTTGTAATTCACCTAGGGTTTCGGCACAAACACTAAAATTGGGAACAAGTGGTCAAATTTTAAGATCAAATTTTAATAAGATCTACAATCCAATGTTAGATTTTGATAAATTTTACACTTTTCTTGAAGATCATGAACATCATACTAACCAAGAATCAAGAAAATTTCGGTTTCACCAAAAGCACTAAAAAAAATAAAAAAAAAATCTTTTAAAATTTTTGGTTTTTATTTCAAATTTCAAGAATACCAATTTATCAAAATCATGAATCCTAACACATGCTTTGATACTATTGTTAGATTATAGGGAGTAATCACTACGGATACTTAAACAAAGTATATGCTAGTAATCAGAATTACGCAGCGGATGATTCGCACATACCTCTAAGATGATCCGTAGACCCAAGATCTTCTCAGGAGGGAGTTCACGATCCTCCGGTCGGGACCTGTAGAGGTTCTTGTTAGAGAAGCCCTACGCGGTACAAACTCCACAACAAAGCCTCTGATTCGATTCTTGACACAGGGACAGATCTCTGGAGTGTTTGCTTGGAAAGCAAATTGGCACACCCTTGGGAGAAGGTAGGTTCAGCCGAAACTCTATGGTGTGGGGTTGAGGGATTTTCTCTCTAAAACACTCTAATGAGGGAATAGTGATTAACCTTAAAAATCCCCTAACACCATGTATTTATAGGAGGAGCAAAGTGGACAAAAGTCCACTTTGCCCTTACTAGGTATTTCGGTCGGCCATGCATAGTGGAGGCCCATAATTTGGGTATCTCATGTCAATTGGGATTTGGGTCTAGCCCAATTACCTTAATGTGACATTTACCTAATTTCCTTCGTCGACTTTTTTGACCACTATAATTTTGAAAATGAACGTTTAAATGTCCATCAAAAGTAAGTAAATAAACACGAAACATATAAAATGCAGTGAATCCTGCTGTGGAACAAGCTATTATTGCTAAAATTGACGAATACAACCAACCAGTGGCGGATGCTTTAATGATAATGTGGTTACGAACGTAACCACATTATCGAGTATTTTTATTGAGACCCTAGGTTTATTCTTGAAGAAAATTATATCCCGATCCTCATTATTTTGTTGTAAGATCCACATTATTTTAGTGTGAGAGAATGAGCCCTCATTAATATTTTGTAAGACTTCATTATTATTTTGTAACATTATTATTCAATCCATTCGGAAAAAAAGTTCATCAAGTTTAAATTTGGGTATTTTCACTTAAATAGTATGTTTGTACGTTTTATTAATCATCACTCTTTTGTTAAACTATAGATTTTAGTTACTCTAGCCTAATGTATTATAATATGAGGTTCAATAAGAACAAATATATAAACCATAAAATATGTTTGAAAAAGATGATTTATAGTATCAATATGTTTTAAATTGCACAACATGTTTCAAAACAATTATAATTGATACTCTTTTCAATCACTCGTCCAAATTTGTCGTCAAATATGTTTTGTAGTTAATATTTTGTAACACTATTATTCAATCCATTCGGAAAAAAAGTTCATCAATTTTAAATTTGGGGCTTTTCACTTAAATATTATGTTTGTACGTTTTATTATTTATCACTCTTTTGTTATAACTATAAATTTTAGTTACTCTAACCTAATGTATTACAATATGAAGTTCAATAAGAACAAATATATAAACCATAAAATATGTTTGAAAAATTAGTTTTTAGTACCAATATGTTTTAAAATATACAACATGTTTCAAAACAATGGTAATTGATACTCTTTTCAATCACTCATCCAAATTTGTCGTCAAATACGTTTTAAACTTACAAAATTAGCCAAATACTTTTCTAAATATCTAAACCAAGATCTAATAACTTGTATTGGTGTTATAATAGTGTATTGACTCGATTGAGAGTCAATTGACCCACAAATGGTTCTAATCTAATTTGACTAAATTGTAACATTTGCACAAGCAAGTACGATTTATTTGTGCTTAGTTAATATTGTTCATTTAAAAAGTATTTAACGACAATTTTGAATAAGTAGTTGAAGAAAGTACTAATTTTCATCGTTTTAAAATATGCATTTTTACCCAAAAAAAAAAAACCTTAAAGAAGTTGTTAATTTTCAAAAAAAAAAATTGCATAACGTAACCCCATTGTGAACCTTTTGGATCCGCCACTGCAACCAACTATCATTAAGAATTTCATCTTTGGACCAAAAACAAGCAAGAGGTGGAATACCACAAAGAGAAAGCATACCCACCAAAAAAACCGTTTTTGTGATTGGTACATGCTTTTTTAAACCGCCCATAAGAACCATATTCTGGCTTTTATCTGGAGAATAGCCAACAATGGTAAACTATACATATTATGGGCTACCAATTACGGCGCCATCACCATATGCTTACAGTGTCAACTTAGCACACCTTAGCAGATACGGCTGATGTAATAGGATGATGATTTTCCCCGAATCTTTCTCATTTCTTGAGACCGTAGGCTTCTTTTGCTTTCTAGCTCGTATATTTATTATAAAGTTAACCTTTCATAAAAAAAATTGCTTCTCATGTTTATTCTATTTTGCGTTGGTGAATGGGCTAGGTGGAATGTATGCTTGTAATTATATATACAAAATAATGCAACTAATATATATAATATTAAGAAGGGTTAATTAGCCAACTGCACCCATGTGTTTTAGTCAGGTTGCCAAATGCACCCATATATTTTTTTCATGTTGTTAAATGTACCGATATGTATTGCTTTATTGCTCAATACACATTTAGTCTAAGTTCCGTTTATTTTTGTCTTTAGTTATTCACGTGCTACTCACATGCAAACATTTTTTTAATTAAAAAAATAACTGATTTTGCTAATGATAGATATACCTCATCATCATCTTATACGGTCGTGATGAAATTAATTAACCTAAACATAAACCTCTGCAGACACGCTTCTTTGTATCGCAACTCATCTTTACTGTGTTGTCGTGTACCTTCGTCTTCGTGGTTGGTCGTCTGCTACTCGCCCATCTCTGTGATTGGTCGTGGTGGTGGTGGTTGGTTGTCGTGGATGCATTCGGGTGCATGTGTGGTGCATATGTATTTAACTAACGGTGTTAGAGATTCAGGTGCATTCACCAACATAGCAAAATGTATGAGTGCATTCACTTACATGTGTGATGCATTCAGCAACATGCAGAAACGTATGGGTGCATTGAGCTAATTAACCCTATTAAGAAAGAAGATGTTTTATTAAGAAAATATAAATTTACTTGATTTTTAAGTTAAACTATATTATATATTAAATAAATTTATGAAAATCATGTAATTACTTGTTAAATATATGTTACTTATAATATACATATATATATATAGTAATATAAAAAAATCTATAAAACGAATAGGATATAGAATATAGTATATCTGACCTTATAATTTGATATAGATATTTAAATAATATATAATATATATTGATGGATTAAAGTAGTAAATGGATATATAAAAATATTATTATAGAGA
This sequence comes from Clarkia xantiana subsp. parviflora, assembly GCA_036873135.1. Classification (NCBI taxonomy): domain Eukaryota; kingdom Viridiplantae; phylum Streptophyta; class Magnoliopsida; order Myrtales; family Onagraceae; genus Clarkia; species Clarkia xantiana. Next base: position 6,073,911 of record JAPTYO010000012.1, on the reverse strand, counting down.
TATAATTATTAAATATAATAATTCACAGTCGCTGTAGCATGCTATATAAGAAGGAGAGGAGGTTCCAGTTAGGGCTGGCAATTTGTGACACGACACGATAGCACGACACGAACACGCACGGAAAAAACCGTGTTCGTGCTAGCATATAGTAGAACGATAACACGATAGCACGAACACGATTAACACGATATAACTTCCGTGTCGTGTTCGTGTTTGAGTATCATAACACGACACGCACGATAGCACGATAAAGTTGTGCTACTAAGACTAATTCTTAATTATTTTTTAAACAAATCTTATTTATTACCTTTAAAAACTTCAGTTAGTGATTTAATTTTTAGTGTTTTATACTCTATATTATTACCTTATGAATATTGACATACTAATCATAGTTTTCTTTATATATAAAGTTTATTGTTTTGTTTTTTTTTTTGCTTAAAGATCTCGTTTCGGGATGTACAATATATCCTTACCCAACACGATAGCACGACACGAACACGCACGAAATTATCCGTGCCGTGTTCGTGTTTGTAAAATGTGGCACGATAAGCTTACCGTGCGTGTTCGTGTTCAGTAAGTTTAGCACGACACGATTATTGACACGCACGATAGCACGCACGATAGCACGAATTGCCACCCCTAGTTCCAGTTGAGTGTGCTGCATTCTCGAAGCTGGTACCGATCGGAAGTAAGTTGGGATGGAGAAGATGATGTTTTTGCTATCAAAGACATTACACCCTCCTCGCTCTTCTCAGCTTACGCATCCATGGCCGGATCGATGATGCTTTTGCGAATGAATTAATACCCGTTCCGTTGAGAAGTGTTTCGACCAAGTTATTGCGGACCGTCCGCTGGATAACTAGTCGGGGTCTTCGGGTTGGGTGTGAGCTGAATCCGCCTTCTAGTGTCGTGCGCGGGCTTTAGCTTTGTCTTCCAAAAGAGGGCAAGTCTCTCTGGGTCTCTAGCGGGACGTCCGTCGGCACCTGCAGAAGAGCGTTTACCAAGCAGTCCCCGTGGAGAGGGGGGGGTGCGTGGCGTGCTCACTCCGACGATCAACATCAGTGTTTTTCTAGAGAGAGAAAGAGAGGGTTTTTAGAGAGAAGTCAGAGCTTTTCCAAAGCTTGCCCAAAGTGATTTTGGAATGAGTTGAATTGACTTGAAAATGTTCACCCCCAAGGTGGCTATTTATAGGCAACCTTGGACCGTAAACCGGTTTTGACCCGGTTCAATGTGGAAATGTGAACCGGGACGTAGGGGTAAGCTTTGGGAAAAGGGGCTCTGACGTACGTCTCAGGCGGCTGTCATGAACGGGACGCGCGCGCCGTTGAAACAAAGGTCTCGGACACATAGGAGTTAGTGTAAAAATCGGGTCTCCGTATGCGTCCGAGGCAAAATGGGGGGTGTGCGCGACACCCCCCGGGTGTGGAGCTTACCCGGAATTCCGGGTAAGCTAGGCTTACCCGGAAATTCCGGGTAAGCCGGGGCTTACCCGGAAATTCCGGGTAAGCCCCCCGGGGCGCCGGGCAAGTTCGCGACTTGCCCGGTTTACCCCGGTTAGCTCGAAATCGGGTTTCTGTAGTGGGCCTTGTGCGTGTATGAGGTCCGAATAATTAAAACCGAGCCCGAATCATGCGTATATCCATCACTTGCCCCCGAGTTAAACAATGGCTTGACCTTTGTTTAACTCTATTCTAAGATAAGGTATACGCGTGATACGGGTCGTCTGCTCACCTTGGGTTTTGACCTACCAAGGGTGGATGTGCGCGGCTCAGACGAGCTTCTTGCCTTAGTTTTTGAGATGATCACGGTTGATAACTGCGTGACGGGTTAGTAGCATAACAGACTACAAGTAATATGATAAATGTGGTTTTGGAAAAAATGAGGCGTGAGCACACGTGAAATTTTTCGGGTTTGTGTGATGATCCAAGCAATATGGAAAGTTCATGCCACGACTAAATGTATCAAAGTGATAATAAATCATGCGAGTCTTGATAAAATGTTTTTCATGCAATACGGTAGTTTCCGGGAGCCCGTCGTCCGAGACAGCTGTCTTAACGGCGAGACGACGGTTTTGGATGAATGAAATGATGCCGGGTTTGAAAAATCATATGCAATGGACATGATATGAAAAGTCATGGATATGTGCAATGCATGACGATGACGTGCGTATGACGTATGTGTAAAAGATGCATAGTGATGTACTAAAGACTTAGAAAAAATAGGGATAGGTAAAGGGTTACCTACACACTTATGAGGGAGCGTGTATCCCGGACGTGCGGGTCCTAAGCCCGCGAGGTGTGATGCATCCGCCGCGTCGTTGACGAACGGAGTATGTTTGCAGCGTATGTGTCGGGAGTCGAGGCCCTTGTTGATATAGTATTGCCCCCGGAGTAGAGGTGCTTGTAGTGACGTGATAGTGCCAGCCTAATGACTCGTCACCATGGTTGTCGTCGTTTTATCTTTGTCGACTGCCGTTGATTGCCGTCATAGGAAAATACTTAGAAAGTATTTCTTGATGGTCGACACTTCGTCATATGTCGACTGCTGACATGGTGGAACACTTAGAGATATTCACTGACAGTCGGCACCTCGTCATATGTCGACTGCTGTCATGGTGGAACACTTAGAAAATATTCCTTGATAGTCGACACCTCGTCATATGTCGACTGCTGACGTGGTGGAACACTTAGAAAATGTTCCTTGATAGTCGACACCTCGTCATATGTCGACTGCTGAGATGGTGGAACACTTAGAAAATGTTCCTTGATTGGCTCTTTCTTTCATGACCATACTACTATCCCTATGGGTGCTAGCTGAGTATGCGCGCGCTTGTATGTGCGTGCTTGTATGTGTGCGCTTGTATGTGCGCGCTTGTTCCAACACTTAGAATTTTTTCCTTGTCTGTTGTCATGCATGTTGTTACTATAGGCTTGATGTCGACGTATAGTAGGTGTCGTCATGGTGGTTGATATGAACAGGGAGTTGCCCCTCTCGTAGGGTGTTCGCTATGTGATAAGTGGAGACCAACTAGTCTCATAGATATGTAGTTGTCTCCCATGTCGATGGTTACTGGGATCTCCCGAAGTAGGGTGTGCTCCCTGACTGCTATTTGGTTTTTCCAAAGTTGGGTGCATTCCACGACTGCTACCTGGTTGTTCCGAAGTTGGGTGCATTCCACGACTGCTACTTGATGTTTCCGAGGTAGGGAGAAGGCCAGAGGTCGGCGAGGCGACGTGTCCTTTCATGGCGTTGGTTAAAGGTCAGCGAGGCGACTGCCTATCCATGTTGTTGCCGCTACCTGGCGTTTTCAAGGTAGAGTGCGTTCTTCGACCGCTACTTTATTTTCCCCAAGGTAGAGTGTGTCTGGCGACCGCTACTTGGTTTTCCTCAAGGTAGAGTGTGTCTAGCGACCGCTACCTGGTTTGCGAGGGAGGATTCGTAAGGAACCGCTTGTATGTGCCCCCGGAGCCTTGAGCCATTTTGAGGATGAAATTTGATCGAAAGGTGGTCGGATGGCATCTTGGTAATTATAACCAATTTTGTATGTCTCTGATTTCTTTAGTTCTTGAATTTGTCGCTTTGCAGAGCGCTTGAATGCCTGTGTCACTTTGCACAAATGTGTGAAAATTTGATTAGTAGGTGGCCTAGGCCTTTGATGAGCGTAAGGATTTTTGACTCCCGAGCGGGAGGGTCCCTAGCTGTTTGTATGCGGACAGTTGGTCCGTTGGGTTGGATGTCCTTGCAAAGGACTGTGATGAATGTGGTTGATGTGTGTGGCTTGCGATGCTGCGCGCGCGGTGCTGCACCTAGTGTCCGCTGCTACTATACTTAGTTTCTGAGCGAGAGGTGTTACTCCTCTTCTTAGAGCGTCGATGCATGTGCGTTTGGTAGGAGGTGTACGTGCTTCACACAACTCTCCCAAATCTTGTAAACTGACGATCTCAGAATAACAGTGGTATGCCATGACTTGTTGTTGTGTTTCCCGGGAATGACGCCAAGTGTACAGGGCGGAGTTGCAGGCGGATTTCCTCAGATTGTTCTCGGCCTCGGCGACACTCCTCCTGACGGCTCGGGTATGGGGCTTGTGCCTTTAAAGGTTTCGTTGAGATTTTTCCCATGATAACATGCTAATGGTCTTTTTTGTGGTTGTCTTTGCAGGCTTGGTACTCCCGACGGCGGGGGGGAGTTGTACCTGCCCGAGAGAATGATGCTGACGTCCGTTCCCCGAGCGATCCTAAGAGGTCGACGTCTGCCGGCATGCCTCTTGCTCCTTCCTGCGACAAAGGGAAGGGGCCAATGTATGCGGGTTTGACCATGCCTGCCCCCTGGTCGGGGAACGGCCGTTCAGCGGAGGTGCCTTTCTTGGCGGGTGACTGTGGTTGACTTCTTGTTGTATTGGTGTAGTTTCGCCTTTATTAGTGGCTTAGTCGACCCGAGTGTTCTTCGGGTTGTTCGGGGAGGGGTAAGTCTCCCTGTGGCCTGCAATGGGCTTGCTTGAGTGCATTTGAGCTGCTCGTCCGTTCCCCCGGAGCCTTGAGGCTGCTTTGAAGTGTGTTAAAGAAATACTCGCGCGGCTTTGATCCTGTACGTTGTTTTCTTTTTATGCTGGATCTATCTTGTTTGCCTGGTTTCTTTGTGTGTGATGCGCTTGTGTTGTTGTGTTGAGGGAGAAGGCGCGCGCATATTCAGATGCTTTTTCCAAGGCTTCCGCTGATCTCAAGGGAAGTCAGGATTGCGTGTCTCAGCTGGAGGCGGAGCTGTTTGCCTTATTGCGCCAGGAGAAGGTTGACGAGGCGGCACGTGCTGTAGTGCTGAAGGAGACTAAGGAGTCTCATGTTGTCCTGGGTGATCAGCTTGGGATGGTTGAGTTTCCTACTACAGCTGATTACTCCAAACTTCTCGAGAAGGCACGTGATGATCACATGAAGTCTTTCTCTGTGGATTGCTTCAGGAGGATATACTCTCTTGCCCCCGATTTTCCTTTCCAGAGTGCTGGTCCATATGCTGGCTATGCCCTCGGGGCTATTGCGGGGATCCGAGCGAGTGGTGGAACGAGTGGTTTGATGGGACAGGCGTCCGTCCCTGTTGGTGATGATTGCCGGGGTTCTTTCAAAGGCCCAGCGCAAGATGTTCTTATGACTGATGTCTTTGGTTCTGGTACTCCTGACGTTGGGTCAGGTTGATCTTTCTTTGTTTTTCCATGTGTACATATGATTGCTCCCCTTGCATGGGTGAGATTTTGACGGGTCGCTTCTTGGGCTCGACTTTTAAGTTGGCCGGATGACTTTACTTTTGAGTCCTGCTATATTATATATATATGCCTGACACGAGATGTTAGAAAGATATAATACTAAGTATTATTTTGCATCTTCCTTTATTGCTGTCTCAATGACTTGTTCTCTTTTTGTAAGAGTGTTGCTCTATTGAATGGTTGATTTTCTTGATCCGATGGCTTCCCTTGGGAAATTGCATCTCTGTTGGTGGTGGGGTGCGGATGAACTAGTATCATCGGTACCTGTGGCTTTGTAAGGAGGATGATCCATGTTGAACCGCTTGTCTTCCTTTACAAGGATGTAAATAGATTAGTATGTTCACATACTTGATATAGTTGTTTGTTTGCGAAGCGTGGATAGACTAGTGCGTCCAACACTTGCATTTGTTTGTGAGGGAGGATTCCTACGGAACCGCTTGTCCCCGATTTTTCGCAAGGATGTGAATAGATTAGTACGTTCACATCCTTGTGTGATGGCGAAGTGTGGATAGATTAGTACGTCCGACACTTGCCTTTGTTTGCGAGGGAGGATTCCCAATGATCCGCTTATCCCCCGACTTTTGCAAGGATGTGAATAGATTAGTACGTTCACATCCTTGTGTGATGGCGAAGTGTGGATAGATTAGTACGTCCGACACTTGCCTTTGTTTGCGAGGGAGGATTCCCAATGATCCGCTTATCCCCCGACTTTTTGCAAGGATGTGAATAGATTAGTACGTTCACATCCTTGTGTGATGGCGAAGTGTGGATAGATTAGTACGTCCGACACTTGCCTTTGTTTGCGAGGGAGGATTCCCAATGATCCGCTTATCCCCCGACTTTTTGCAAGGATGTGAATAGATTAGTACGTTCACATCCTTGGCGAAATTATTTTATCTCCTTGTATGCGTCGCGCTCCCTCTGTTTTAAATACAGGCATGAGCTTTGCTTAGTCTTGCTTTGATATCCTTTGGATGGCTTTTCTTGTTGGTTGCCCTTTCTGCGTATAGAGTTAGGGCCTTTGTTGATGACGTATGTGGCTTGTTCCTGGTTTTGGACCGGGGTAGCTTGCCATTACAAAGTGATTTTTCCTACGCAAGGAGTGAACTTGATATCCCTGGAATGTCTGAGACGGCTGTCTCCAGGTTCCTTTATTGAATGGCCTTGCTTGGTAGGGTGTTTGAGAGCGCGAGAGCTCCTGTCTTGTCCCTTGTTGGGGGAACTGCCTGCTTTGCTGTGTATTCCCGCGAAAAGTCGGGGTTTTTGAGATTGTAGGGCCTTTCTGTTGAAGTGCATTCACTGGAGGCGCCTGCGTTGGTGGCGGAGGCATATTTGCTTGTTGCGCGGGAGGGGGCGGTGACGCCCCGTATCCTTGGTTGCGCAGGGCCTCTTTCAGATGAGGCAGCTGTTCGAATGTCGCCATCATTTCCGGGGTGACTGCAGGCGCAGCCTATGCCCCTTGTGTCTGATTGTATGCCCCAGCATTTGGCATTCCGTATGGTTGCTCCTGCGTGTTAAAGGTTTGATGGGCGAAACCTGGAGGAGCGACGGTTCGCTGTATGACCCCTTGCGTGTTACTCCGAGAGTGTACGCTTCTTGTAGGCGTAGACGAGGCGACTGAGGCCTCGCTTTGGCTCTGCGGGGGGTTTATCTGAGCTCTCTGCGGAGGAGGTCTCATGTTTGACTCCGGGGTCGGAGTTTTTCTTGGACGTCCTGGTCCTCTTTTCTTTTTCTTAATCGGTGGTGGCTGCTCGTTGCGTGGGGTCTCATGATTGTATGCCCCTTGCGTAAGAGGTTTCGTCCCCTGCACTGAAGCCTCCGTGTATGGTGTATATGTTTTCCATCTTGCTGGTTCGTTTGAGTAACGCAGGCTTTCTGTTGCGTTTCCATCCTATAGAGTGACGTTTTCTCCATATACCGTTATCTGTAAATTTTTGGAGCAATCAGGAGGAAAAAGGGTAATTTGTCTTCCCTCCAGAGAAATCCAAGACCCGGTTCCGCCCCTCCTTTTCGTTAAAAGAAGATAAAGATTGACCGGCGACTGGCTCTTCTGTGGGACGGAGCGCGTTGGTCAAGCTGGAGGTGAAGCAAATCTGATCTCTCTCATCTTCGTTCTCCCTGCCGTTCTCCCACTCTCACAGCTGTGCAGATCTGTTCTCGTAGTAGGGTTTGAGTCGTTTGAGTAACGCAGGCTTTCTGTTGCGTTTCCCACAGACGGCGCCAAGTGTTTCGACCAAGTTATTGCGGACCGTCCGCTGGATAACTAGTCGGGGTCTTCGGGTTGGGTGTGAGCTGAATCCGCCTTCTAGTGTCGTGCGCGGGCTTTAGCTTTGTCTTCCAAAAGAGGGCAAGTCTCTCTGGGTCTCTAGCGGGACGTCCGTCGGCACCTGCAGAAGAGCGTTTACCAAGCAGTCCCCGTGGAGAGGGGGGGGGGTGCTTGGCGTGCTCACTCCGACGATCAACATCAGTGTTTTTCTAGAGAGAGAAAGAGAGGGTTTTTAGAGAGAAGTCAGAGCTTTTCCAAAGCTTGCCCAAAGTGATTTTGGAATGAGTTGAATTGACTTGAAAATGTTCACCCCCAAGGTGGCTATTTATAGGCAACCTTGGACCGTAAACCGGTTTTGACCCGGTTCAATGTGGAAATGTGAACCGGGACGTAGGGGTAAGCTTTGGGAAAAGGGGCTCTGACGTACGTCTCAGGCGGCTGTCATGAACGGGACGCGCGCGCCGTTGAAACAAAGGTCTCGGACACATAGGAGTTAGTGTAAAAATCGGGTCTCCGTATGCGTCCGAGGCAAAATGGGGGGTGTGCGCGACACCCCCCGGGTGTGGAGCTTACCCGGAATTCCGGGTAAGCCGGACTTACCCGGAAATTCCGGGTAAGCTCAGCTTACCCGGAATTTTACGGGTAAGCCCAGCTTACCCGGAAATTCCGGGTAAGCCCCCCGGGGCGCCGGGCAAGTTCGCGACTTGCCCGGTTTACCCCGGTTAGCTCGAAATCGGGTTTCTGTAGTGGGCCTTGTGCGTGTATGAGGTCCGAATAATTAAAACCGAGCCCGAATCATGCGTATATCCATCAAGAAGCTATCTCTTGTCAGGAATCCGGTGGGTATTCAAGACCGCCACACCATCCAACATCACCCTCGTCGATGAAGACTACTCCAGCAATTGGAACAGGAGGCGTAACTTAATCTATTAAACGTGATTGATGGACTTTGGTCGAGCTGTGGGGACGAGAGAATAATAATATTCACAACCAACCATGTAGAGAAGCTTGATCCAGCACTACTTCGCCCCGGCCGTATGGACATGCACATCCCCATGTCTTATTGTACCTTTGACGGTTTCAACATCCTCGCCTCTAACTACCTCGAAATCTCCCATCCTGATCACCACCTTTTTCCAGACCCTAATGGAGGATCACACCGTTAATGTAACACCTGCTGAAATTGCTGAGGAGTTCATGAAACAGGATGCAGAGGTTGCACTTGCTGGACTTGTACAATTATTGCATAACAGGAAGAAGCAGAAAACATAATACATGTATGCTACGATCGATCAATAAAATAATCCATGTATCATCATATAGGTAGGCTTAGATTCCTAGAGTGCACTTTATAACATAATTCTACTTTTTGTTTCAACAACATCTGATGCGTTCAAACTTTTTTAAAGAAGGTGAAAAAACAAAAACCATCTCCAGAATAGATGATGATTGCTCAGACCATCAACTATAACATTTATTGCAGCCAGCTACATACAAACAAAACTACTACAATTGAACTGAAGTTGAGAAAAAGGATACACCTTAACTTGAGTTGAGGCTCACATCAGTTGAAGGATATCAACTTGTATTCTTGAATTGTGCTTGTAATGGCTCTTTCAACTGGCAGTCTCTCCATGCTAGAGGCGCCATAGAACCCGTGGACCCCCGTAGTCTTCTTCAGTATGAATTCTGCTTCTCTAGGACCAGATATAGGACCTATGTATACAATACAAACACATATCTATATATAAGAAGATACTAATGATCCAATAGCTAGACTGCAGGCCTTCAAATTTTAATTTTTTAAACGGCAACCACCTGTTACATTAAAATCTCTTTACTTGGACGGACACCTAATTAAGGCTCTTAGTTAGTAGATATATATGTGTGTGGTAAGGGTGCCTAAAAGTTCCTAAGCATGAGAAAAGAAAATAGAGAATGCAAAGGTTCTTGGAGGAATGAATACTAACCTCCGTGGCATAAAACGATGATATTTGGATTAATCCTGTGAGAGGCATCAGCAATAGCCTGTACATTAATTACACTTTGCTCCAGTGTCACGGCTGTTTTTGCACCGATTGTGCCAGAAGTGGTAAGTCCCATATGAGCCACTATGATATCAGCTCCAGCTTTTGCCATTTCACCTGCCTCTTCTTGGTTAAATGCATATGGAGTTGTTAACAGACCCATCTTGTGGGCTTTCCTGATCATCTCGACCTCCAATCTATAGAAGTAATTAAAGAGATATATACAACAAAATGTCTCCACTTTAACAACAATAATAAGTTTAAGAATCCAAAATTAGGGACGAAAATAAATCTCTAAAGCAAGAGAAGGCCTTTTTTTTACCCATATCCCATTCCCGTCTCTTCGAGATTCTGCCTGAAGTTCCCATCGAATAGCCCCACTGTTGGAAAGTTTTGAACTCCGCAAAATCCGGTTGATTCAATTTGCTTGAGGAAATAATCCATTCGACGAAAAGGATCAGTTCCGCAAACTCCAGCAAGAACAGGCACCGCCTTCACAACCTACGGAGAAAATGGCATTTTATTCCTCACCAACAGTGAAGCCAATGGTTGATCGATACTATAAAAGTACGATTTGAGATCAGAAATCATTTTACTATTATTAGCCAACTGTAATAACAAAAAAAACCAACCAACCCTTACACACTTACAGGTAAAACTTCATTAGCCATATCAAGCACCACTGCATTTGCATCAGCATAAGGCAGTAATCCAGCTAAAGATCCCCTTCCTGCCATGCGAAAGCGCCCAGAATTGTACAGCACTATCAAATCAACACCACCTGCTTCCTCAAACTTAGCTGAGATTCCTGTCCCAGCCCCGGCTCCTATTATGGGGGCACCCTTATTTATTTGCTCTTGTAACTGTTCCAATATCTCGCTAGTTCTTCTCAGTGTTTCTGTATTGCAGATGGAGGATTGGTTTTAGAAAGAAAACACTACCATCTCTAGCTTGAATTGTAAATGCGCCAGACCCAACTAAAACAAACAAACAAAAACAAGGACAAATAGAAATTTTAAATGCACAGACCTTTTAATTAACAGTTGGGAAGTAAGAAAATATATTTGAATACTAAGACTGACAACAGTTGTATCAAGGAAAATAGAGCGTTGATGCATCTTGGAGGCGACAACTCCTTGCCAAAATGAGTCAGCCTCCTAATCCTACTTTAAGAGCAACCACTCAGCAAGTGAGATCTGCTCTCCTATAAGGAAGACCGCATACTGAAAGATAACCGAATTAGGGATAAGATCTCCCAACTCAGACAACTCAGATAAACATGTACAATTTAAGGCTAACCATGGTAAGGTCAGCAACCGTGATCCCCATGGTCACTGTTCCCTAAAAATACTTTCACCTACTACCGTTACGACCAGGGAACTTGTAGACTACCAGGCAAACATCCTTGAATTTGGCCCAAGAAAGGCAGTACCTTATGAAGTTCCAAAGTCTGGCAAAACAGGAGATACTGAAAAGAAAACCGCTTTTGAGCTACTTCAATGTGAAAATCTGTGAAGAGTAAAGCTGTGTAGAAACTGACAGCCTTGTCATAAAAGTGTGAAGTTTGACATATTGTGTTTTTTCTGACTCTATCTGAGGCTAATCAGGTTTCACTTTGATAAGAGAAGTAACTAAACAAGCGTTCAATTCAAAATATCAAAGTACAATAAGTTGACTAAGAAGTGAGACCTGGTTTTGCATCTGGGAATTCACTTGGAGAGTACATAGGAGCGACGATCCTTGAAGAAGCCTTCACTGAAGATTTCAAATCTTGGGTTTCATCTTTAGCAACTTCACAGTGACCTAGATCTTTCTTGCTGATCTCTAGAAATGATTCGACAACAGAATTGGCAAATTCAGGATCGTTGATATGGTAAGGGTACACTTTCACCTGTGGAAATCCACGTTTTATCATTAGAACTAAATTTTCCCAACATTAGAAGACTGTTCATCTGTTATTATGTGCAGTGAAAATAAAGCACCTGCCGATCCTCATTTATACTGAGAAGATTCTTCAGTTCACTTGTGAGACTAGCAGTTGCATTAGGGTCATAAAACGGTTGCCCTGGGGCGTCCAGGGCAGAGACACCCTTTTCTGGGATGCAAACACAAACTTTTGATGACGATGATGATTTGTTCAACTTGTTAGCAATGAATTGAGCAAATTTCTTGTTCTCATCAACTGTCGTTCGCATGAGTGATATCTACAAGAAAAATGTGATTGCCATATGTTGTTACCGCAGTAATGCAGAATCAGATTAGAAATAAAAACTGCATGCTGCACGGATAAGAATATCAATTCCCACAATTGTTTTAGCAAAAAAAATTCCCTCAATTATAAAGTCTAGCTAAGAAGAAGCTCAAATTGTTACGTGGAAGCAATTATCATGAAAGATGATATATCCTGCAAAATACTGAGAATTTAGTGTTACCTCCTTATTATGTTCATAAATCTTCCTTGCCTGAAAGGTAGATGGTATGGTGTCTTTAGATCCAAAGTTCACCATATCAAGTGCACCCACACTGAGAACTAGAGGGACTTTCATCTCTATCATGGCATCAAAGCGAGAACTATCACACGCCATGACACCTCCAACCACATAATCAGCAACCTCAGTAGTTGTGATGTCTATGACACCCTAAAAAGAAAGATAACTGAATTAGGATATACATAATATAAGGCTGACATAACTGGAAACTATAGACACCACACAAAAAACAAAAATAAAGAAAGAGAACAAAGAACAAAGAAAAGCCAATAGTTTTCCCACCAAGTTTCCTCTTTCCGGTACTAAACTTCAATAAAATCAAAGCAACAACTATAACGCCATAAACATATAACGGATATTGGAAGGTGAAGCTTTTCTCCCGAAGCAAGATAGGAGACTAAATGATGAAACAACCAGTTATCCTAATTCCTCCTGAGTATAAGTGCAGATGAAACATAAATCTCTCATAGAACTTCACAAAGAAAGCAACCATTAGGGAAAATGAAACATAAATCTCTTATAGAACTTCACAAAGAAAGAAACCATTAACCGATTCCTTCCACAGTACAGAGTAGCAAAAATCTACTTTGTAATTATTAAATAATTGGGAGGCTAAAAAGGAAATGAGTGAAACTATACTCCACTCCATAATTCCAGATTATTTCAGTTCCTAGCATTAACTTTTAACTCCACTGAGAATACTAAATATAAAGCAACAAATGTTGTAGGCGTGCAATTTATTTTACTAATCTAGTCAGGAAGAAAACCGGATATTAAGATAGACCAAAGTATACAAGTAATAACCACTAGATCATTATTACTGACCAAATATACCTGTATTAATCCCTCCCGAACTAGAGACTCCATTGCCTTACCCCCAACTCCAGTGGCATGGAAAACCAATGTCTCATAACCTTGTTTATTCAATCTATCTTTGATTACAGTCACACACGGAGTTGTAACCCCAAACATTGTCAAGGCAACAGTTGGTGTTGCTTTGGCATTGCAAGGTTCACCACAATTATTAAGCCTTCCAATCACCATTCCAGCAAAAGCAGCACCAGCATTGGAGAAGAGTACCCTGCTGACGCTATTAATACCACACACATCCACAACTGAAGGAAACAGCACAAGATCGGACGAGCCGATATATGGTTCAGTCTGCCCACTGGCTACTGTGGAGACAATCACTTTTGGCAGCCCTAACGGCAGAACCTTAAAGGCAGATGATAAGAGAGATGTCCCTCCACTGCCTCCGACACCTATAGCTCCGGCAAGGACCTGATCGCCATGAAACCTTTTCAGGAAGTATTCAAGCGCTTTGCTCATTACTGCCACAGCCTTGCCTCTTTCATCAGGAAGGGGAGCTGCTGGGTTTTGGTTAATGGATTCGAAGTAGCGAGAAAGTAGGTCCTTTCTTGAAACAAAATTGACACCGTCAACACTGTCAATCTCTACTGTACTGGCTGATACATCAACGATCGATACCCCCACCTAACATTAAGCAAAGTTTAGAGATCTGGTGGGAAAGAACTAGCCAGCAGAGAGATTAATTGAGGAAAACGGACCTTGATAGAGGAGTTGGTGGAGAAGGTGCTGAGATTGGATTTCACAGATCGGTATAGAAATCGAAGTTCATCGAGCTTGGTATCGACTGTCCCGATGCAGAGGACCTGCTGAGTCTTCTCTTGATTACCCATTTGCGTCGGAGTGAGGTTGGAGCTCGACTGGTAAGTTCAGTGATCACTTCCGAATGATGCATGCACAGTTTTGTATAAGTATATTGGGTGTTCGACTACTTGTTTCCATGAAAGGATCAAAATATCTAACTTATTTAAAAAAAATAATTTATACTGGAAAGTAACAGGGGCCGAAAGTAAAATCCTGTAGGAACGAAAAATTGCCAAAATTCGAACCGGTTGAAAAAATCGAACCGTAAATAGACCGTTCGTTGTGTGATCGGATTTTTTATATGTGATTCGGTTTTTCGGTTCGGTTCGGTCCTCGTACTCTAAAAACCGTATAGACCGAACCGGACCGATATTATTTGATATTATATAATATATATTGTACGTAAAATAATTAAAATAACAAACCTACATTGTCAAAATTGTTAACAACTCTACAATTTTAGGTCAAGATTAACTTGATATGTTGAAAATGGTGAAAGAAAAACAATATTGAGTAATGGCTAACATCTTCGGCATGCTGTAAGCTTTTCGGCTTATGTATAATTTAGCAATACACATATTATATATTAAGAATTTTTTTTAGGAAATTATATCATTTCTTTTGTTATTATTATTATTAGGGTTAATAACTAAAAAAATGTCCAAGGTTTACCCTATGTTAAAATTAGGTGTCTGAAGTTTGAAATGTTAAAATGGACTGTCCCAAGTTTCATTTTTGTTGAAATTTGGTGTCTCGGTGTGATTACTTTAGAGAAGTCAATTTCGACGAAACCGTTTGTCAAATTCGAGCTCTCATACACATTCCCTTCTCGTCATCTTGCCGGGACCATCAACTAAAAAGTTGGTCACATCCGGGCAAGTAAATCTCGCTCTATTGTCCTTGGAAAATGGCTCCACGCCACTCTTCTAGAAACTTTTTTTTTAATATTCAATTTTTAGGTGAAATTTGACGATTTTGTGAAAAGTAAAGAGTGATGGATTATGATTGGGTTGGTGGGTTGATGAAAATGATTGAATGGAGATGAAAAGACGCACAAAGACACCAAATTTCAACAAAAATGAAACTTGGGACAGTCCATTTTAACATTTCAAACTTCAGACACCTAATTTTAACATAGGGTAAACCTTGGACAGTTTTTTAGTTATTAACCCTTATTATTATTACTACTAACTTCATCTTATTATATTATCTATTCATTCATATTATTTATTTTTACGTTTCAATTCACAAGAGTTTCATATATCTCATTTTTATTTATTTTGAAACTTTTAATATATTTTTTAAATATGAGTTGTATGAAATTATTTTTTTATTCTATATAACTTAATTAACGGATATTTTATCATTATTTTGAAACTTTTAATATATTTTCTAAATATGAGTTGTATGAAATTATTTTTTTATTCTATATAACTTAATTAACGGATATTTTATCATTGTCTATGTGTGAAAATTTGAGATATTTTAAATATTGATTATTATGTTCGGATTTTCGGTTTAAACCGAAAACCGGACCGATTTATTTTGTCTATGGATGGTTTATTTTTTTCTGTACGGATTTTTAGTCGGGTTTTTTTGCTAACAAAATCCGGACCGAAAAAACCGGACCCCGACCGAAATAGTTAAAAAAACCGGTCCGACCGGACCGGTTTCACCCCTAAGTAACACTAAAGTTTGCTTTTTAAGTTAAATTTATTAATTATTTTGTTTTGAAAAATGGAAAATAAATATAAATAGATGGAATAAATGTTTTTGTCAAACATCTTGGTACAATAAATATTTTGGTCAAACATGCTTGGTAATTTCCAGTATAATTGGGACATTAAATATGATGAGTGTTGCTTCGATTAACTTTCGTCTGTGTTACTACTATTCGAAGAATGTTAGAGGCTTAGAGCACTCCCCTCCTGCGTATAAACATTTATATCACTACCAATTCATCAAAGCGGAACTCTTAAAATGCTATAGTTAAATTGAAAGTGTCTTTAGTGGTGGATGTCAAGTTCACTTTTATATTGGGACTCACATAATTTCATACTCCAAATATAATTTTTTAAACATTATATATAAATTAAATATTCATATTTTAAAAAAAATTAGTACATGAACAAATAATAAAATTCAAGTGTTAGACCGTTTTAATTATTAAAAAAAAAAAAAACTAAGGAAAATATGTACAAATACAAAATCATAAAAAAGAAATTGATTTTTTAATTAAAATTTTATATTTTTTTATAAATTCGTCAAAGTTTGTCAATTGTAAATCAAATATCAAGTTCCAGTATAATTGGTACATTAAATTAAATATGATAAGTGTTGATTCATTAACTTTCGTCTAAACATATTGGAAGAATGTTAGGAGAGTACAATGTGACTTCGTGTTTACCCGGAAAATTCTTATATCCCGCTGCGGAATGGTCACGCCTACTAAAAATAGTTATCTAAAATAAAAAAGAAAAGTTTGTTATAATAGCTTTTGTAACTATTAAGAAGGTTATTTAAGACAAAATAATAAAATGTATTAAAAAAATAAAAATCATATTTAATTTTTTTGAACAAAATATAAATTACATTTAATTTTTATATTATAAATTATATTACACATGTTAGTTTTTGCAAAATTGGAAACTCCACCCGAGTTTATATTATAAATAATATTACTACACATATTAATATTTTTTATTAATCAAACCATGAATAATTAATACAAAATTACATTTGCATATAATTAATATATTTGTGAGAATATTTATATTTATATTAAAATATCAATTTGATATTATATACACATTATTTTGGCAAAATATTTATATGCAAGAGTCTTTATAATATATATAACCTAACAAAAGTTTATATATAACATAATATATATAGCTAGCATAATATATATATATATATATATATATATATATATTCAATTCAAACCGAGTTCGAACTCGATTTAAGATACACAATTTCAAGATTTAATTGAACAAAAGTTGGCGAGTCGAGTCGAGCCGAGAAAGAGCTCGTCGAGTATGGCACCGAGTCAAGCTCGAGTATGAAAAAAAAATAGGTTCGGTCGTTCGAGCTCGAGCTTTAGTATAATGAGTCGAGTCGAGCTTGCCAGATACTCGGCTCGTTTACAAGCCTACACGTTACATTGATTAGTAGTGTTAACACTCAATTCTTAATTGAGTTTTAAAATTCGAATGCGTTAAGTAGGGGCTGTAAACGAGTCAAGCTACTCGTGAGCTGCTCGAGATCGGCTCGGTCGATATTCGAATTCGACTCGCTAAATTTTGAGTCGAGTCGAGCTTTTTCTAAAGCCGAGTCGAGTTCGAGTTCAATGATACTCGCTCGAGAGGCTCGCGAGCCTAATCGAGCTTTTTATATTTTTCCTATTCGACTCGAGGTCGAGTTCGAGCTCGAGTTTTTTCGATCTTTAAATAATAATTTTATATATGTATATATTGAGTTCAAGTCGAGTTCGAGCTCGAGTCAAAAGCCTAATCGAGTCGAGTTCGAGTTCGAGCTAAGGCGCACCATCTATTAATTAATTGAATTTTTTTAAACTTTATCTAGTTGAGTCGAGTCGAGCTCGAACTCGTCGAGTATGACACCGAGTCGAGCTCGAAAAATTAAGTCTCGATCGAGTTCGAGCTCGAATAAAATGAGTCGAATCGAGCTTGTTAGATACTTGGCTCGACTCGACTCGTTTACAGCCCTAGTGTTAAGAACATAATTCAAGCATGTATGTTTTTTGAAAAAATAATAGAACTTGGCACGTGTGACTTGTAAGACAGTTGTGAGCTGAATATATTACAAAGACATATATCAATATGGGTCTTGAATCGAAACTCGTAAAATAACAAATGCAACACAACTGACCGTGAATCATTTGGTCTTATAAAACGAAAGTTATAATCAATTGAAGCTAAAAGTGAAAAAAAAATAAAGTATAAAATATATGCAACCTGTTGAACAGTTAATTATACATTTTTATTTAATTTTAACAATTTAAGACATATATAACCGTTTTTTTACATTTTTATTTAAGGAAAACGAGACGATTCCGCAGCGTGATCGAAGCGAGGTCCCAGTTATATTTTCTGGGTGTTGGACCCAGGCCACAACAAAGCCCTTAGTAATTGGGTCCATCAAATCAAAACATGGGGTCAGTGCCTCCTTAATAACGATTTCTGTTAACTGTGGGTCTTGTATGTGTTCCTCGCTTCCTGCTTTGTGTGAGGGACTGGTTTTTTGTACGTGTACGTACGAACCACTAGCTACGGGTAAATTTTTCATCAACCATGTATAGTAGTTCTTCTGGAAATATCCACATGTAGCTTTAAATAATTACCAAACGAGCAGAACTTGAATGAATCCCTGGTTTGTTTGGAACTTTTGAATTGTCAGCTGCTAGTTCCTGGACTTATTAATCAAGTTGTTAGAATTACACATGTTAAAATCATCAATTCTAACTTTTAATTTAATTTAAGTATTTGCACATAAATGATGTAGCTGCAACCAAACCGTGTAATAAAGGGCAACATTTTAGTGTTTTATATATGAATTGGTCTCGGAATCAAACTCCGTCTGAGCTTAAAAATGAAAAAATATTTATATTAAGTAATTTACTTTTTATGATTTGACTTAATATAAGCAAGAATTATATTAATTAAGCTCTAACACCTGTAAAACGTTAAAAAAAAATAGCTCCAACCAAGTCAATTAATCTAGTGATGATAAAACAAAGAATATTAGTAATCATCATCATATTGTGGAGAGATTCCGGACGTCCATTATCAGCTCCAAAAATGGGCAGTTTGGTCCCGCCACAACGTGATCAATGTAGGAGAAATTATTACATATCTCAGTGTAGAATTACGAAGGATAAATATAACGAAAATTAATAAAGTTACATACTAGTAAATATATAAAGTAGTAAAATTAGGGGCACATACCTATTTGAAATTTATCGTAGTTCAGGACCTTCTAGGGGAGTTTACGATCCGCCGGACGGTTTCCGTAAAAATTCTTGTTAAGAAAGCCCTATGCGGATTTGTCTCCACAGCAAAGCCTCTTGTCGATTCTTCTGCAGGGATGGATTTCCGGAGTAATTTGCTCGAAGCAATTTGGCACCTCCTTTGGTGAATGTGGTTCGGCCGAAACTTATAGGGAGGAGGAAATTCTTTTGTCTCACCACAAAAGTGATTAAGTGATTAGCCTTTAAAGTAAAACCCAACACTCCCTATTTATAAGAGGAGCAAAGTGGACAAAAATCCAATTTGCCCTCCAACAAGTTTCGGCCGGCCACTTAGAGTAAGGGAGGCCCAATTTTGGGCCTCTCATGTCAATTTGAATTTTAGGCCTAGCCCAAAATCCCCAATGTGACATTACCCAATTTTCTTAGCTAACTTACTCATATTAATGGGCTCCTAACTACGGCGGCTCAATTCTCAAATGCTAACACTCAGTGTCAACACGTGGCACTGAGGTGTTGCCTCTTCATCCAACTAGAATAAGACACGGATACATGACTCAACACATTACTACCACATGTCTCATGCTGGTTGGCTGAAGGGGCAACACATCAATGTCACGTGTTGAAATTAAGGTAGGTAATAATTTCTCATCAATGCAGACATATGAGTCTGTAAGCATATGGTGATGGGCGCCGTAAATGGAAGCCCATTATATGTATATGTTACCTAAGTTAATTGGGTACATGTCACTTTAGGACATTAAGCCAGACCGAAATTCCAATTGACATGAGAGGCCCAAAATTTGGCCTCCCTATACTAAATATGGGCCGGCCGAAATTTAGGTGGAGTAAAGTGGACTTTTGTCCACTTTACTCCTCCTATATATATGGGGAGTTAGAGGTTTTATTAGGGTTAATCACAATTCCCTTTAAGTAGTGTTTTGAGAGAAAACCCTTCCCCCAAGAACACCATACCTCGGCCGAACCATATATCCACCAAGGGTGTGCCAATTTGCTTTCGAGCAAACACTCCAGAGATCTGTCCCTTGCCAAGAATCGATCAGAGGTTTTGCTGTGAAGAATATACCACGTAGGGCTTCCTTCACAAGAACCCCTACGAGTACCGACCGGAGGATCGTGAACTCTCTCCTGCAAATATCTTGGGACTACGGACTACTGTTGAGGTATGTGCGAATCTTCCACTGCGTAATTTCGATTACTAGCATGTACCATGATTTAGTTTCCATAGTGATTACTCCCCGTAATCTAACAGTGGTATCAGAGCCAGGTTTAGGAGTTCATGATTTTGATAAATTGATGTTCTTGAAAATTTAAACTTTGGACCGAAATTTTAAAAGGAGAATTTTAAAATTTTCGAATTTTTATGGTTAAGGAGGTCCGAAATTTTCATGATGTTCTTAGGAAATTTGATGTCATATTAGGGAATTGGGCCAGACCTAAATCCCAATTGACATGAGAGGCTCAAAATTGGGCCTCCCTATACATGTGGTCGGCCGAAACCCTAGGAGGTGGTAAAGTGGACTTTTGTCCACTTTACTCCTCCTATATATATGGGGAGTTAAGAGTTTTATTGGGGTTAATCACAATTCCCTATAGGTGTTGTTTTGAGATAAAACCTTCCCCAAGAACACCATAGTTTCGGCCGAACCTATAGTCACCAAAGGTGTGCCCTGCCAAGAACCGATCAGAGGCTTTGCTGTGGAGAACATACCGCGTAGGGCTTCCTTAACCAGGGTGCCGACCGGAGGATCGTGAACTCCCTGCAGAAAGGATCTTGGGACTACGGACTGCGTTTGAGGTATGTGCGAATCTTCCGTTGCGTAATTTCGATTACTAGCATGTACCATGATTTAGTATCCGTAGTGATTACTCCC
Organism: Clarkia xantiana subsp. parviflora; assembly: GCA_036873135.1. Classification (NCBI taxonomy): domain Eukaryota; kingdom Viridiplantae; phylum Streptophyta; class Magnoliopsida; order Myrtales; family Onagraceae; genus Clarkia; species Clarkia xantiana. The sequence goes on along the minus strand of JAPTYO010000012.1, from coordinate 6,053,325 downwards.
CGTAATCTATCAGTGGTATCAGAGCCTGTGTTAGGAGTTCATGATTTTGATAAATTGGTGTTCTTGAAAATTTATAATTTTTGGACCGAAATTTAATTTAATTTTTTTTTTTTTTAAATTTCGAAGTTTAGGGGTTATGGTGGTCTGAAATTTTCATGATGTTCTTAGGAAATTTGATGCTCATGATCTTCTAGAAAATGATGTTATTTATCAAAATCAAACATTGGATTGTAGATCTTATTAAAATTTTATCTTAAAATATGACCACTTGTTCCCAATTACTTGTTTGTGCCGAAAATTTTAGGTAAATTACAATGTAAATTTTTTTTAATTTCTTGGTTTTCAAGCATACAAAATTTCGGCCATATTATTAAATTATATTGTTTACAATATTTTAATTTTTATTATAGGTAACAATATATCTATAATTGTGAACATTATGATAGATTCACATTAATATATAGAAATATATATAACTATCAATATATCTAAATATTTAAATAGGTTAAATATATTATTGATAGATATTAATTACCTAAAAGATTGAGAAAATATATTGTTAAAATATGTTTCCCTATTTAAGATATTGACAATAAACAATATATATATATATATATATTGTTGATTGATTTACTCTTAAAGATAGAATCTTAGCAATAAATATATATATGTTTATAAGGTTCGAAATTTATATATATATTATTAATATTGAAAATTATTTTATATAGTTAATGTTACTTGGTGGCTAAGTTAACTATTTTTGGACTTTAAAACCCTACTTGGGCCACAAGTAAACATTTCAGCCCAACCTTTTATATTTTAATTATTGGGCTGGTCCAATATGTCAAACCAGGACGAACTTAAATTGAACCGGGTTTTATCAATCGGTTCGACCTAATTGGGTCGATGACCGGGGTAACTAAGTGGATCTAACAAAACCGGTTTGGTGTGTTGAACCGAACCCTATTTTTATTGGACCGATTTGGACCAAACCAGATTTTAAAATTAAAACCGGACCGAACCGAATTTTCCGGACCGGAACCGAACCAGATTTTCTGGACCGAACTGAACCAGACCAAATCAGACCGAAATTGACTGAACCGAACCGTATTTTTTAAAACCGAATTCAAATCAATTAAAATAGGAAGATCAAGTTTTAAAATCCAGATGTTTTGAACCTTAATAGGCCTACACAGTGCTCATGGTTTGCTAGCCTTTATGCCTTGTTTCGATTATGGGGATGGATCTCGGAGATACATGTTCTGGGACCGGTTAAATTAGTGGGCTGAATTTCAATTGTTTATTATTCAATATATATTTATGCATGATTAGAAATGTTGTCTTGACTGAGTCAAGCTAGCTGGATATTGCATATTGTGGGCGGAGCCCTGGTTAAATATATGGAATGCGCACTAGGATAGACATGTTGTGATGGTTGGAAATGCCTAGGATTCATGTCTAGAATGTTGCGTGATTGAATATAAGCATGAATTGCAAATCAACCCCTAATGTTTAAAATTATTTTAAAATGGAAAACCAGTTGCCAAATGTGTATGATGGATGTGAATGTTACATGTTTGACATGTATGCTAGAATGTTGAGGATGTAGTTGCATTTGATAATTTACTTGGAAGTAGAATTATATATGCAAGCATGAGTTCCTCGGAACATTAGACGCATGGCGCGTAAGCATGAGTGTGGTTTGTATGATGAATGTTACTGGCGTATGATAATTTACATGGATAGTAGAATTATATATGCATGAGTGAATTCATCGGAATACTTTTCCAAAATAAAAAAAGGGCCTTGGGAAAGCCAAGATCGGGTATGCTTATTTTAAAATTCCCGTTTCGGTAGTTTGCGATTAAAACAGTTTTAAAAGAATGATCTATTGGATGGAAGACGACGATAATGTGAAATCTTTCACAGCCATCTTCCATTGGTTTACTGGTGGTCTGTTGGTTTAGATGACTGAGGAATCATTATTTGTCGGATTCCATCTTAATAGATATTTGATGTATGCAATTCTTTTTCAAAATGTTATTGTCTCCCTTTTTTTTGCATAATCATCGATGTGTTAGTATGAATTGGTTGAATTAGTGCGATTCGATATTGGACGCAATCTTGATGGTATAAATCATGATGAATAAAAGGAGTACGTGTTGAAATCTCTACTACGATTCCGAAAAGTGGAGAGGACAACTACGGATGAATATAGTAGTCTTTATGATTTTGACAATGGAGACGAACGTAATAATTTGTTTCACCAAGCATGAGAGTAGGTTCTTTGATGATCTGAACGCATATGTGGTGATACATTCAACCTTGGTAAAAGGGGGTTGAAGAAGACTTCAATTGCAACCAGGAAATGTTGCAGCTTAGTATCCATTTGCGTCCACCTCGGTGGAAGCAAGAATGCAAAAGCTAAACGTTTTGGTTAAACGTGATGGTCTTCTCTCTTTTCATGGATGTTGGCGTAAAACCCACATCAGATCTTCAGAATGAAAGGTCAACATGGAAAAGATGTATATGGTTGTCTGATATTGACAGGACTCAATGATCTTGAGCCTAATAAAGTACAGTAACCACAACAGTAAAAGGGAAACCTTCTCTGCTCACCATACTGGGTTCAAAATAAGTCAACCATGGTCCGTATAACAAGGAAAGAATTGGACCGAATAGTTTATATACGATAATACGGAGGTTTAAACCTTGTTGATAAAGTGCGTCCCTAGTACGCCTCGTATATCATGAGTACAAAGCTGTGAAATGTTTTATACGGACACAAATCATTTGATGTGATTCACTCATGAATCTACTCAGATATAGGGTCCAACTCAAAGTTCTCGACTATATGCACGACTAACATGGATTAAATATGCGGCTTTCAAATCAAGAACCATACCATTGTCATATATCAATCCTTGGTCGTTTTAATTACTAAAATTTTGGTTATTTCGAGATTCAGAGTTATTGAATAAAGTAATTGTAGCTCGATTCGAAGCACAATTTTCTTATCAATTTAACGGCCCGGTGAAAGGGGACGATCCGAAACGAAAATTCAAATCCATGGGTTTGGAACCAAATTTTTGGCCAGGTAAAAGTGGTCGAATAAAACGAAACGATTCACGTACTCCGTCATCTCAGTTGGGACAACTGAACTGAACATACATATCGATTGCGTAGCTAGATCGAAAGATTTACTATTTCTTAATTGTTAGTACTCCATTGAATGAAATAAGGGATTAAGTACCTTTTCATACCACTTCTTTGCACAGAATCCACTTTTGGTACCACTTCTATTTTTTTGTATACTTTCGGTACCAATTCTTTCAACTTTATATCCTTTTGGTACCACTGTTAACTTTCCGTCCAAATTGGCCGTTAAGTGTCATGTGCCATGCACGTGACTGCCCTAAACTTTTGAATTTGTTTCAATTTAGTCCATCTAATGCATCCCTAACTTTTAATTTGTTAAATTTAGCCCTAAAATTTCCAAATCGAACCCTTGACCCATCATGGTTTTGAAATTTTAGGACTAAATTGAACAAATTAAAAGTCAGAGATGCATTAGATGGACTAAATTGAAACAAATTCAAAAGTTTAGGGCGGTCACGTGCATGGCACATGACACTTAACGGTCAATTTGGACGGAAAGTTAACGGTGGTACCAAAAGGATACAAAGTTGAAAGAATTGGTACCAAAAGTATACAAAAAAATAGAAGTGGTACCAAAAGTGGATTCTGTGCAAAGAAGTGGTATGAAAAGGTACTTAATCCCATGAAATAAACTGTAATGATAATCATGTTTGAAACCGATTGGATTAAATTAAAATTAAATTCAGAAATGAAACGATTTAACAAAGGGTTAAAACTTCGGTAAAATTGCGCTATGTGCAAGTGGTCCTCGAAAAAGGAACACAATGTTTCAAAGTTCTAGTAACAAAGTGTTTAAATGATGATGTGCTGAATTTTTGTCTGCATTACTTCGGAAATAACTTATTGATAACGTTTACATCGGTGAGAAGTAGGCTTCAGAAGCTACCATGACCTTGTAAAAGTATCAACTGACGCATAAGGTGAAAATCTGAAATGCTCAGTTCGGAGATGGGATAAAATCTCTGAGATAAGTTTGCAAACGAAGAAGGATGAAGTCGGTTAAACGATTTTCCTTCCGTACGCCTTGAACGACAAGTCAGGCTAGGTATTCAAATCAAATCACAAACTTTTGGAAGCATAGTTTATAAACATAATGTTAGAGTCACTTAATCAGCTGTTCCCTAAGGGATGATGAGAAGTGATTCACATTCATGTAAAATTGTGTTCCACTAAATCGGTAAAACACGCCGCCATAAAAGCTGAAGAATGATAATGAGGTAAATCATATCACCATGCAGCATTAATTTGTGCATTAAACACGTATTTAGGTCAAGAGTATGTTAAATACTCTTTGAAAGTACATGTTTATAGCTTAAAGACATGGTGCCTTGATCGAACATGTAACATTACATACTTGAGGACGAATTTTCCGATGCATTGACAGTTTTCAGAATAATGAGTCTTGATCAAATCAGGAGCAAGATATTACAGATTCAGGTCCCACTTAATTCGAGTGGGAGAGATTTGAACCAACAACTCAAGTGAATGACATGGTAAATGATAATGGGAACATTTTCATAATAAATCCAGTGGGAGGAATAAACACCTACCACATGTAATTACTATTGCTGATTGGATGAATCAAGTTGAACCTAATTATCGTAATGCTGAACCAGGATTGCCATAACTACCTATACTACCCATTGTTCCCAGTGGGAGTGATCCGACAAACTTGGTTCCAGATCCTAGTGATCAAGGAATTTATCTTGGAAGTAAAACTCTGAGACCGAGAAGTCGTCCAAGAAAAGTTGTTGGTTATAGTTCAAGCATTGCTCTTGTACCCAATAGAAGTGATGCTCTGATAAGAAGCGTTATTTCGAGTGGATAATTGATCCCAATTGGAAGAAATGCTCCGATAAGAGGCATTATTCCGAGTGGGAGAGACGTTAAGACTCAAAGAAGGGATAAACAAGCCTAGACAAAATTCAAAGGCATCGTACTTCTCCAAAGAAGTATCCCATCTAGAAGGGTGATAACCTCACTCTAACAACTGTTGGCCTGCACTGGAAAGACCTCAAGTGGAGAAATGGATGAAAATAATGAAGGAGAGAGTTTGCCTAAATGAAAGTCATTATAGTCTATAGTTGATTTACCTGCTAACCACAGGGGCATAATGATATGGTGAGTCCTGAAAGAAGGCTCACCACTGATGTAAAAGGTCAAGCGATACAAAGATCGACTTGTTGCGAAAGGCTATACCCAACTTCATGGAGTGGACTTTGACGAAACATACTCACTCACTGTGCGTTACACCACAGTACAGGCCCTTCTGGCCTTGGTTGCAAGTCTCGATCTCGAGCTACACCAAATGGATGTTAAGAACGCATTCCTCCACAGAAACCTGGAGGAAGAGAACTACATGGAGCAACCAGAGGGTTTCATTACTACTGGTAACGAACGTAAAATTTTTAAACTCCAAAGGTCCATTTACGGTCTTAAACAGTCGTCTCGGCAATGGTACCGCAGATTCCACGAGGAAATCGTAGGAAACGGATTTGTGAATCTTCACGAGGATTCGTGCGTGTATTATAAGACATTCAGGTCTAAGTATGTCATCTTAACCTTATACGTGGACGACATACTCATTGCTGCAAACGACATGAGTTTCATGAATAAGTCAAAGTCTTGGTTATCATCTGTAATTGAGATGAAAGACATGGTAGAAGCCACGAATATCTTGGGCATTAAGATAGCTAGAAAACGGCCTACCCGAAAAATGTGTCTGTCTCAAGAAGCCTATTTCAAGAAACTATTGAAAAAGTTCAGATTACAGGATACCAAACCCGTGGATACGCCAGTGGTGTTTAGGTGCGCACTGCCAAAACGTGATGGCCATAAGAACCTGACAGAGCGTGAGCAGATGAAGGGTGTTGGGATCAAAATGACGTGGCCTTGAACTTCTAGTAGTGGACTTCGAGGTCTTGCCGAGAGCTAACTCTCGTAAGTATCTTTCTTGACCTCTTAGTTACTTAGTCTCCTTTGGGAGCTTTGTGTGAGGCGAGGACCTGAAAATGGGTGGGGATGTTAGATTACGGGGAGTAATCACTACGGATACTAAAACAAGGTACATGCTAGTAATCAGAAATACGCAGCGAAAGATTCACACATACCTTTAGGATGATCCGTAGACCCAAGATCTTCTCTGGAGGGAGTTCACGATCCTCCGGTCGGGACCCGTAGAGGTTCTTGTTAGAGAAGCCCTACGTGGTGCAAGCTACACAGCAAAGCCTCTGATCGATTCTTGGCACGGGGACAGATCTTTGGAGAGTTTGCTCGAAAGAAATTTGGCACACCCTTGGTGAGGGATATGGTTCGGCCGAACTAGGTTTTATAAGGGGGAGGGTTTTTCTCTCTAAAACACTCTAATGAGAGACTTATGATTAACCCTAAAAATCCCCTAACACCTCTTATTTATAGGAGGAGTAAAATGGACAAAAGTCCACTTTACCCCACCACAAACTTTCGGCTGGCTTATGTATTTGGGAAGGCCCAATTTTGGGCCTACCATGTCAATTGGGATTTGGGTCTAGCACAATTATCTTAATGTAACATTTACCCAAGTTCATTAGGTAAACTATACATATTATGGGCTACCGATTACGGCGCCCATTACCATATGCTTACAGCTCCCACTCGCCGGAATGGGAGGGTGCCTGTTAATGTATTGTCGTCCAAATCTGCATTAACATTTCTCCCCTTTGATCTGCTCCTTGCTTCCGAATAGTTCATTCGAGGTTTGCCGTGCGACGGGCGGATACGACGGGCGTCGTGCTACTCATCTGTTAGGAGTGTTGTAGCGCCCGCGGAACGTTGATTCCCTTTTCTCCAATCAACCTGTTATAAACAACATTTATATTGTACCGCGCTGTATCCTAGGTCAACTGATAATTCTCCATTTGCATAGTTTCCACATAGGAACACTTCTTCAAGGCATCCGTACAAGTATTCACAACCTTCAACTAATATCCGGTTGGTGGCCACCTAGTGAATACAAGAGTCGGTGAATTACAGGTGAACTTGACCATCCCCATTGCTCATATCCTTAGTCAGACACAACCGGTTTCCAAAGACGTGGTTACTGGGGCTTTTTGTTCAGAACTACGCTCGTACGTCGGGAAGCGAGCATTGAGCCTGACCTTAGATATGAGTTCTGAGTCTGTGAGGATACTTTAGGTGCCTCTTCATAAGGCTCCTGGGATCAATCACACGCTCGAGGTGAAGAAGTTTGCGCCCGCCAGAATCACGAGGATTCCTTCCTAGCACAACCGAGCTCTGACCCCGTGGTCGAAAGTGGCACGCGTAGTATGAAGCACGCGTTGATAGCATACCTGAATGTTTTGGGTTGACAGGAAAGGCATATGTCAATCATGCTATCACAGATTCTCATCTGACCCAGAATGTGGTTAAATGACGAACGAAGTTCATCACGGCGATATACAAAACAAAGATCACGTCGAGTTACTTCGAAACTAGATAATCGTCTTGCTTAATCAGGTTTATCCCCCTGACTCTTAGCCAGTCTTGTTTGGTGGTAGCCTCCCTTCACCGCAAGACAAGTGTACCTGTGTGACTAGGTAAGGCCCACATTCGACATAGTGTGACAGAGGATTGCGTCCTCCTACGACTTAGTTTATATACCGTAAATCTGATGTAATCAAAACATTATGACGTTGATTGATCATAAACTCACTTGCAATTCTTTCGCTTACAAAATGTAACTTTCTAATATCAAAATGCTATCACAGATACATTCAATTTCTAGACCATACGCAATCCAAGCAGTTTTACATGCTTTTCGAATATGTCCCTGCGTAGTGGTTCAGTTAATGGGTCCGTTACCAAGTTATTGGTGGATTAGTATTCCATAGTGATTATATTGTCTACTACTATTAAAATTTAGCATGAATTTATTTCTCATCAGTGTGTTTGGTCCTACTATGGTACTTCGGATTCTTAACTGCCGCAATGGCTGCTTGACTGTCAGAGAAGACCTTCACAGGTTTGTTCTTGACATTGCCACCAAGCAGCGCAGTTAGAATTATTTTAAGCCAGACCGCTCTTTGCATTCTTAGAGAGAGCTATGAATTCTGATTCCATTGTGGACAACGCGACTTAGGTTTTTTTCTTGCTCATCCATGAAATGACGACATTAGCAAGGAGGAATGCTCCTCCTGTGGTGGACTTACGATCATCTGGATGGCCACCACGGTCATCGTCAATGTAATCGGTCAATTCTAGCTTCCTGCCCTCATAGCACAGTTCGTAGTCGGCAGTACCTTTTCGGATAACGAGTTCCTCGTTTTATAGTCTTTAAATGTTGATGACCAGGATCTGATAGGAAACGTGCTATTGGGCCTACAGCGTAACAGATATCTGGACGGGTGCATTGCATGGCGTACATCCAAATACCGACCATGCTTAAATACTCTGCACCCTTCATCTACTCACGACCTGCCAGGTTCTTGGGGCCGTCACGTTTTGACAGTGCGCACCCAAACACCACTGGCGTATCCACGGGTTTAGCATACTGTAATCTGAATCTTTTCAACAGTTTGTTGATATAAGCTTCTTGAGACAGACACAATTTCCGGGTAGCCCGATCTCTAGCAATTTTAATGCCCAAGATGTACGTGGCCTCTACAATGTCTTTCATCTCAAATACAGATGCCGACCATGACTTTGACTAATTCATAAAGCTTATGTCGTTTATAGCAATAAGTATGTCATCCACGCATAAGGTTAAGATGACATGCTTAGACCTGGAGGTCTTAAAATAGACGCACGGATCCTCATGAAAATTCACAAATCCGTTTCCTACGATTTCCTCATGGAATTTGCGGTACCATTGCCTAGACGACTGTTCAAGACCGTAGATAGACCTATGGAGTTTACAAGCTTTACGTTCGTTACCAGGAGTAATGAAACCCTCTGGTTGCTCCATATAGATATCTTCCTCCAGGTTTCCGAGGAGGAATGCGGTCTTTATACTCATTTGGTGAGGTTCGTAATCAAAACCTGCAACCAGGACCATGAATGGCCCTGCACCATGGTTTTACGCACAGGTGTTGAGTATGTTTTGTCAAAGTCCACTCCAAGTTGAGTATAGCCTTTCTCAACAAGTCGAGCTTTGTATCGCTCGACCTTTTTCATCAGTGGTGAGCCTTATTTCAGAACTCACCTTATCCTTATGTCCCTGTGGTTGGTAGGTAAATCAACTATTGAATTTAATGTCTTTCATTCAGGCGATCTCTCTCATTTATTATTTTCTTCCATTTCTCTACTTGAGGTCTTTCCAATGCATGTCGACTGTCAATAGAGTGAGGTTATCACTCTTACAGATAGGATACTTCTTTGGAGAAGCTCGATGCCTTTGAATTTCTTCTAGGCTTGATTATCCCATCTTTGAGTCTTAATGTCTATCCCACTCGGAATAATGCCTCTTATCAGAGCATTTTCCAACTGGGATTAATTCTCCCACTCGAGATGATGCTTCTCATCGGAGCATCACTTCTATTGGGTACAAGAGGAGTGCTTTAACCATAACCGACAACTTTCCTTATACAACTTCTTGGTCTCAGAATTTAACTTCCAAGATGAATTCCTTGATCACTAGGATCTGGAACCAAGTTTGTCGGATCACTCCCACTGGGAAGAATGGGTAGTATAGGTAGTTGTGGTATCCTCGGTTTAGCATTACGATGATCAGGTTCTACTTGTTTCGTCCAAACAGCAACAGTGATTACTTGTGGTAGGTGTTTAGACCTCCCACTGGATTTATTATGAAAATGTTCCTACTATCATTTACCATGACATTCACTTGGGTTGCAGGTTCAAATCTCTCCCACTTGAATTAAGTGGGACCTGATGTCAGTAATATCCTCTTCTGTCTGATTAAGACTCATGTTAATGCATCGGAAAATTCGTCCTCAAGTATGTAATGTCTCATGTTCAACCACGGTACCATGTCTTTTAAACTGTAATCACGTATTTTCAAAGAGTAGTTACATACACTCGTCCTAAATACATGTTTAATGCGCAAATTAATGCCGCATGATGATATGAGTAGCTCATTATCATTCTTCAGCTTTTATGGCAGCGTGTCTTACCGATTATAATGGAACATAGTTTTACATTAATGTGAATCATTTTCCCATCATCCCTTAGGGAACGTTTGAAGAAATTACTACAACATTTATGTTTACAAACTATGCTTATAGAAGTGTGTCATTTGATTTGAATGCTTAGTCTAACTTATCGTTCAAGGCGTACGGAAGGAAAATCGTTTAACCGACTTAATCCTTCTTTGTTTGCTGACTTATTTCAGAGATTTTATCCCACCTACGAACTGAGCATTTCAGGTTTTCACCTTATGCGACAGTTGATACTTTTACAAGGTCGTAGTAGCTTTCGAAGCCTACTTCCTACCGATGTGAATGTTATCAATAAGTTATTTCCGAAGGAATACGAAAAAAATTCAGCACTTCATCATTTTAAACACTTCTGTATTAAACTCATACTCTGAAACGATGTGTTCCTCTTTCAAGGTCCACTTGCGCGAGGCGCAATTTACCCTAGTTTAACCTTTGGTTAAATCGTTTCATTTCTGAACTTAGTACAATTTAATCCAATCGGGTTCGCACATGATTATCATTACAGTTTATTTCATTCAATGGAGTAATAATAATAAAGAAAGAGTTTTAATCGGTTAATTCTTAGAACGACGCAATCAATGGATATAATGGCATGATCTAGTCCATAGACTTAGATGTAGGAGGAAATGTATGGATTTTCTTGATTCTGTCATTTATGAAGTCAAATTCATTTTGGCTACTTACTTATTTCGGATCGATCCCGTTTTTAACTGAGTCGATTAATCTTGATAAGTAGAACACTTTTCGAATCGAAAGGTAACTACTTTATTCAGTGAAAACCGAAACAATGTATTCCAAATTCATAAATTAAACAAATAGAAAAAAACCAACATGGAACAATATTGGGGTCTCAGACCTCAAACTCGAAGCACTCATGAAGAAGCTTGATGGACTAGATGTCTTAACCGAAATGTACCAAAAAGGTACTGATATCATGGTGAGTAAAGCACCGGATCATCGTTTAGACTTCGTTTTGCTGGGGATTGCCAAGCATTTTAGCATACCGATGAATCTTTCATCGAATGCCTCGGGCTCCTTTGGAAAATTTCCTTATTTCCCATCTGTTTCATATAGGTCTAACGTCGTCTTGATCGATTTGATCAAACGAGTTAGGCCTTTCTCGTTAACAAACCATGAAAGAGGAAACATTCTCATTACTTTCTGACCCCAAGTCCATACGTCCAACTCATTAGCGGGATCATGATAGGCTATTATGCCGTCATCACTGCATAGAATACTGAAGTATTCCGACATTAAGGCTCTAGCTTCGGCGGCCTTACCCTTACCGAAGCAAAGGTATATGGCAAACCAAAGATGCAATGCGCTGAGTTGAGTAAACTCTCTTCTACTTCATGTGACAGCCGCGAGAGGATCAACTCTCGTGCATTTTGATCCTTCCTCAACCTTTTCTTGTTGTTTCTTTCATGTGGGTTTTTGTATTTGTCCAAGCTCAGCCTATCCGCCGTCGGATTGACCTGATCGTCAAGATCCACAGCGACCAGAAGATCCATAACATTATCTCTCCATGCATCGTAATCCATGCCGTCCAGATTGCATGGCTCGTAGAGCTGTACCGGGTCAGCCATGAAAACTAACACATTGATGGTTATGCAAAGTTAGGTAGACAATAAAATTTTGAGAAAGAACTGCATATATCAGATATCTATTAAGATTGAATCTGACAAATAATGATTCCTCAGTCATCTAAACCAACCGACCACCGGTAAACCAATGGAAGATGGCTGTGAAAGAGTTCACATTATCGTCGTTTTCAATCCAATAGATCAGTATTTTAAAACGGTTTTAATCGCAAATTACCGGAACTGGAATTTTTAAAAAACCATACCCGATCTTGGCTTTCCCAAGGCCCTTTGTATTTTGGAAAATATTCCGATGAATTTACACATGCATATATAATTCTACTAACCATGTAAATTATCATATTCAAGTAACATTCATCAAATAAATCACACTCATGCTTACGCGTCATGCGTCTAATGTTCCGAGGAACTAGTGGTTGCATATATAATTCTACTTCCATGTAAATTATCAAATGCAACTACATCCTCAACATTCTAGCATACGTGTCAAACATGAAAATTCCACAACAATCATACATATTCGGCGACTGGTTTTCGGTTTTAAAATAATTTTAAACATTAGGGGCTTATTTGCAATTCATTCTTATATTCAATTATGTATCATTCTAGACATGAATCCTAGGCATTTACAACCATCACAGCATGTCTATCCTAGAGCGCATTCCATATATTTAACCAGGGATCCGCCCACAACATGTAATATCCAGCTAGCTTGACTAAGTCAAGACAACATTTCTAATCATGCATTAATATATATATTGAATAATAAACAATTGCAGTTTAGCCCTCTAATTAATCCAGTCTCAAAAACATGTATCTCTGAGATTCATCCCCATAATCGAAATAAGACATAAATGTTAGCAACCCTATGAGCACTATGTAGTCCATTTAAAGGTTCAAAAACATTTGGATTTTAAAACTTGACCACCCTATTTTATTTAATTGACGTGAATTCGGTTTTGAAAATCATTTCGGTTCAGTCAATTTTGGATCGGTTTGGTCCGGTTCGGTCCGGTTCAGAAAATCCGGTTCGCCCCGATCCGACAAAACCGGTTCGGTTCGGTCCGAATTTAACTTTTAAAACATGGTTCGGTCCGAACCGGTCCAATAAAATAGGTTTTGGTTCGGTTCAACACACAAATCTGGTTCGGTTAGATCCACTGAATTACCCCGGTTCGACCCGACCCGCTTAGGTCGAACCGATTGAGAAAACCCGGTTCGATTTAAATCTGTCCCGGTTTAACATATTGGATCGGCCCAATAATTAAAATTTTAAAGAATGAGCCGAAATGTTTACTTGTGGCCCAAGTAGGGTTTTTGAAGTCTAAAAATCATTAACTTAACCACTAAGTAACATTAATTATATAAAATAATTTCCAATATTAAATATATATATATTTCGACTAAATCAAGACATATATATATATATATATATATGTAAAAATCGATTACTATGTAATATATATATATATATATATATATTTATTGTCAATATCTTAAATAGGGTAACAAATATACTGACAATATACATTTTCTCAATCTTTTAGGTAACTAAATCTATCAATAATATCTTTAACCCTATTTAAATATTTAGATATATTGATAGTGATATATATATATATATATTTCAACATATTTATGTGAATCTATCCTAATGTTCCCAATTATAGATATATTGTTACCTTAATTAAAAATTAAAATATGGTAAACAATATAATTTTAATATATGTGGCAGAAATTTACTAGCTTGGAGACCAAGAAATAAAAAAAAATACCTAGTAAATTCATTAAATTTCGGCACAAACACAATAATGGGAACAAGTGGTCAAATTTTAAGATCAAATTTTAATAAGATCTACAATCCAATGTTTGTTTTGATAAATATTACACTTTTCTTGAAGATCATGAACATCATATTAACAAAGAACATTATGAAATTTTGGTTTCAACAAAACCCTTAAAATAGAAAATAGAAAATTTTCTTTTTAAAATTTTCGGTTTTTTTAATCTTAAATTTCAAGAACATCAATTTATCAAAATCATGAACTCCTAACACAGGCTATGATACCACTGTTATATTACGGGGAGTAATCACTACGGATACTAAAACAAGGTACATGCTAGTAATCGGAATTATGCAGCGGAAGATTCACACATACCTTTAGGATGATCCGTAGACCCAAGATCTTCTCTGGAGGGAGTTCACGATCCTTCGGTCGGGATCCGTAGAGGTTCTTGTTAGAGAAGCCCTACGTGGCGCAAGCTCCACAGTAAAGCCTCTAATCGATTCTTGACACGGGGACAGATCTCTGGAGAGTTTGCTCGAAAGCAATTTGGCACACCCTTGATGATGGATATGGTTCGGCCGAACTAGGTGTTATAGGTGGAGGGTTTTTCTCTTTAAAACACTCTAATGAGGGAATTATGATTAACCCTAAAAATCCCCTAACACCTCTTATTTATAGGAGGAGTAAAGTGGACAAGTCCACTTTACCCCACCATAAACTTTCGGCCGGCCTATATATTTGGGGAGGCCCAATTTTGGGTCTCCCATGTCAATTGGGATTTGGGTCTAGCCCAACTACCCTAATGTGACATTTACCCAAGTTCATTAGGTAAACTATACATATTATGGGCTACCAATTACGGCGCCCATTACCATATGCTTATAGAGGATGGCCCATGTTTCCACTCCGAAACTTAAGTCAGTAATGGATGTAGAAAGAGTATTGTAAAGTGCGTGAATCAAGATTGTTAAATATATATAATGTTCCCCTATTTATAGGGAGAGATTACCGACTTTAAATGACGACTACCCTCTTGGGAGGGTTTTTTTTCCAGAGTCGGTTTAAGCAGGTGACAAGTAGGTCGCCACCTCATCTTTCCTTAGCTGGGAAGGCTTCCCTTTGGTGGCTGAAGCATGTTACCACATGTCCCTTTCCTTAAGAAGAAGGTTTCTTCATGGCGGCTAGAGCAGGTCGCCACCTGTCCCTTCCTTAAGAGGAATGTTTCTTCAGTGGTGTTTTGGCTATCGACTCGACTCGTACCTTAATAGGAGATACTTGAGTGATTTAGTCGCCTTCTTTTGCTATTCGTTCTTCAGAAGTCGACTTCTTCATATATAGTCGTCGACAATTTGTCTTTGCCTTGTCATTCTGAACAGAAATGGTCGTCGACTTATTTTTCTTTAGTCTCGCCTTTAAATGTACTCGACTTCATACTATTCTATCCTTTTAATCGTAACCCAACACTTGCCCCCGAGACTTAAGCCGTCAATTTCATTTGTGAATGGGAGGTCATGAGTCGAGTATAATCTCCAGGATCTGTTGGCGAGATTCGGTATCCAATTTGGCCATCAGTTTACGAACTTCTGATTTTTGAGGTTGAGGCAGGTGTCTTTGGTCGAGACGTGGCCTTTGGCTAATGAATTTTTGACCGTTGGGTGATTTTGGAGAAGCTCAAGAGTCGTCTCAGTAAATTCGCAACGGTTCTCTAGACAACGGTCACGTTGTCAGTGAATGCACCAATGAATGATGACCTAGGAAAGGCTTCCTTGGGAAGTTATCCAAGCGGCGGAGACTTTAGTATAAATACTACTGTTTCACATTCATTTTTTTTACTTTTGCTCTCGTTTTCACTATATGATTTGATCATTCAAGAGTGAGCCATTCCTGAGTGGAAAACAAATATTTATGGCGGACAGTCCTTCTTTAGGTATTTCGAGATTACTTCTTTCTTTTTAGGACCGCTACTTCCTGCCTTTTAACAGCCTTTTGATGATCGATGTTCTTTTTCCTCTTAGATTTTATCAAGATGATTTTCCGGACTCATCGTCAAGCTATGGCAGAAGCTTCTTCTGGCCCCAAGTCGAAAGAAGCTAATAGTGGGGCGTCTATCGATACTCCTACCGATGTCGAGGCTATCCCTTCCGCTAAGAAGTCGCTTGTGAGATTCTCCAAGGACAATGGTGAGGCGAAGAATACTACTCATTATTCCAGTCGAGATAGGAATACCCAATTATTCTAGATCTTGGCTAAAGAGAAGGCGATGTGGACATTCATCTTCTTCTTCATCGACTCAAGCGTCACATACTCGTGATGAGACTTCTGCCAGTGGTCTTCCGGATTATGAGGGTCCTTCTTTCGACTGGGATATGTTGTTAAATTCTTCTGTTAACTATTCCAAAGATTGGGATCCTTTAAACTTTTTGCAAGGGTACCCTATTAAAGAGGGACATTCCATTGTTAACCCCGATCTGGCTCTTCATTTATTAAATGCTCCGATTCCCCCCAAGGATCGTCGACGCCTAGGGACACGTGAGGACGAAGTAGAGGAGGCTACTCACCTTTTCCTTTTAAAACAAGCTGAAGTGAGCATTGCCCTATTTTGATCATCGAATTTACTCATTATTTGATCTTCTTTTTCTAATTTCTTCTTCACAGGCTTCCAGGGATTCCCTCCAATATTCTCGTCTGATGATCGATCTTCTTAAGGAGTTACAATCGACCAAAGCGAAACTTAGGGACTTAGCGCCTACAGAAGATATAGGAGAGGTTTGGATCCTTAGAGAGGAGAATGCCAAGTTGAGGGAATATCTTAAGCATGCGGCTGAAACGTGTACTGCTTTTGAACGAGAGCTTCATAAAAGTGAGGAATCTTTACAAAGTTCCCTTTTGATGGTCAAAGAATACCGTAATCTGCTGGGGAAGAAAGACAAGGAAATAGAGGCTTTCAAAGTAGAAAACATCATTCTTCGCGAGAAAGTCGACGTGCTCAGCAGCTAGAGCTGTTAATGATTACAAAGCAAGTCTTGCCTACCAAGCTGACATTACGGTTGCTGCTTATGATCTACTATTCCCATCCCTTAAGGAGATTGTGGCTAACTTAAGAGCGTATCAACCTGACTTTCCTTTTTCTCAAGTCCCCCTTCTCCAACAATATTTGGAGATTCCTATCGAAGAGGATGATAACTTTGTTGTTTCTTCTTCCAAGGGAAAAGAAGCTTTATAAGTAGTTGTTCTTTAGATTTCTAGGATGCTTTCTTTCGATTAATTCCTTGTGTAATGAATTCTATCTTTCATAATGAAAGCTCTACCAGAATTTCTGGATTTATTATCTTCATTTAGATTCTGCCACTGTCGTGTTTATCAATTTAAAATTGTAAACACTAACCTTTTGGGCGAATAGTCAAATTTTGAAGAAGTCGACGATCGAGATTGTAGGCGCCGATCGTCTATCGAGTTGTCGACGTACCTAGGCTTTATCGCCATTTCAGACATGTAATGTCGACAATCGATTTGTAGACTTTGTTCTTCTATCGAGTTGTCGATGTACCTAGGCTTTATTGCCATCTTGGGCACATAATGTCGACAATCAATTTGTAGACTTCGTTCTTCTATCGAATTGTCGACGTACCTAGGCTTTATTACCATCTTGGGCACACAATGTCGACAATCGATTTGTAGACTTCGTTCTTCTATCGAGTTGTCGATGTACCTAGGCTTTATTGCCATCTTGGGCACATAATGTCGACAATCGATTTGTAGACTTTGTTCTTCTATCGAGTTGTCGACGTACCTAGGCTTTATTGCCATCTTGGGCACATAATGTCGACAATCGATTTGTAGACTTCGTTCTTCTATCGAGTTGTCGACGTACCTAGGCTTATTGCCATCTTGGGCACATAATGTCGACAATCGATTTGTAGACTTCGTTCTTCTATCGAGTTGTCGACGTGCCTAGGCTTTATTTACATCTTGGGCACATAATGTCGACAATCGATTTGTAGACTTCGTTCTTCTATCGAGTTGTCAACGTACCTAGGCTTTATTGCCATCTTGGGCACATAATGTCGACAATTGATTTGTAGACGCCGATCTATGATGGTAATATTTGAACGATTTCTTGTAAGAAAGAGGACCTCGAAGGGGCTATATTCATTCATCGTTTCCTAAATATTACATCAAAAGAAATATTTCGAAATATTAGTCAAAACAAAGAGGCATCTACTTTGGAAGTTTTTATAACTTCTCTGGGCGTCGTATCGACGTGTTGTAGCAGTGTCGCGCCATGGCCTGATCTCCTCAAACCTCACAAATTCCCTTAGGCGTTGAGAATTTCATTACTTGATGAGCAGTCAACGGGACGATCCGATGAGGATTAAGAGTAGTTCTTCCGATGATAGCATTGTATGCTGAGGCGGCGTCGACGACTACAAAGAGTATATCGATTTGTAAAATTTTCTGATCTTCTCCCAAAATGGTGGTTGAATAGCTCCCATGGGATAGATGGTTTCTCCTGCAAAGCCTATCAAAGGGAAGTCGACTTTCTTCAAATCTCTTCTCGTCAAACCCAGTTGTAAGAATGCTTGGTAGAAGAGGATGTCAGTTGAGCTTCCGCTGTCGATAAGGACTTTTTTGACCTTATACGTGGATATAAGGAGAGTAACAACCAGGGCGTCTTCATGAGGTTTATCCATTTTTAAAAGATCACTGGCAGTGAAGCTAATAGTTTCGAGCTCAGGTTCTCGAGGTCTTTTTCCCATCACAGCCGCTGTAGATATTTGGGCAGCATATACTTCTCGAGTTGAATTCGTTCCTCCTCCTGGCGCGAATCCTCCCGCGATGACGTTCACTGCCCCTCTCTGGATTGGGGCGGGATGGTCATGAGGAGGGGATTAGGAGTTCCCTCTTGGGTTGCGATTTCGTTTCTTGGGGTCGTTGGTAGATTTCTCCACAAATTTTAACAGTTTACCTCTTTGAATGAGAGTCTCGATGTCTTGCTTTAAGATAGTGCATTCATTCGTATCGTGCCCCCTAGCGTGGTGTTACCGACAATAGACATTTATCTGATGACCCATCATGTTCTTCCTCGCTGGAGGTGGGTTGGTTAAACAGAGTTTCTCCATCTCTTGAAGTACTACCGCCATGTTGTGTGTGAGAGGGGTGTACTTTGCTGGATAAGAGTTGATGTCTCTTTTCTTATTTTGAAAGTTTTTGGGTTGAGAGCCTTCATCTCTCTTCAGGGGTCGAGAAGTAGAACCCTCCTCGATCTTAGCAGGAATGACCTGCTTCTTGGCCTCCATGGGCGATTTCTCGTGTGACCTTTCCAAGTCGATGTACTTCTTGACCTTCATGGCGAGGGCATCAATCTTTCGCACGGGCTTCATCACCATGTTATCCTTCAAAGCTTGGCTCTGAACTCTAAGGCCTCTCCAGAAGGTGTTGATCAGCTCGCCATCAGTGGTGTTCTCATTCAGCTGCTGGAGTATCTTATCGTATCTAGTATAATAATTGGCTAAGGTCTCATCAGGACCTTGCTCAAGTTTATCTAAAAGTCCATGCTTTTGAGGCGTTGTCTTTGGGCTATGTGGCCTTCTATGAACTTGGTCTTCGACTCTTCCCATGAGTCTATCGAGTTGTCAGGAAGACCATAGAACCAAGTGGAGGCTTCTTCTTTAAGAGTTGTTATGAAGAGAGCTGCATAATGAACTGGCGTTGCCCCTCTCCCTAGGAGGGAAGAGTTGTGGGCGTTGATATGACGAACAAGATCTCCCTCGCCTGTATAGTCGTCGATGTTCCTCGCGAATACTTTCGGAGGAACTCGAGTATTGAACAACCTTTTGGAGAAAGGGTGAGAGGTGTGGTCACGAACAATTAGCAGATCGTTCGCCCCTCTTCTCTTCTTTTCCAATAATTCTTCCACCTGTCCTATAGTGAATAGGACAGGCTCTTTGCTCGCCACATCGATTTCGGGAGCCTTAGGAATCTCTTTTTCCAAGAGATTTTCCTCCGCTACCTTCACACTGGAAGCCACCTCTTCATTCTGGGAAACTTCTCGGGTTGGTTCCTTCTTGTCAGGAACAGTTCCCGCCTGGTCTTGGTTCCAAAAGCCTATGAAAGCCTCCATTACCTCCTGAGGGACAGCCGGGGGGACTGTTCTCGCCTCTTCTGGATTTGGTAATGACTTAGAGTTACTAGGATTCTCTTCACCGCCAATGCCATTAGCCTGGGGCATAGGCGGATCTTCCTTCGGTGTTGATTTTGAAGTGGTGGGATTCACTTAGGATCTTCCTACCTCCTCTACCACGGAGTTTGGCATCTTGTTCTTTTCGGAGGCCATGAATTTTTGATCAATTTCCCACAGACGACGCCAAATGTTGGGATCAAAATGACGTGGCCTTGAACTTCTAGTAGTGGACTTCGAGGTCTCACCGGGAGCTAACTCTCGTAAGTATCTTTCTTGACCTCTTGGGTACTTAGTCTCCTATGGGAGCTTTGTGTGAGGCGAGGACCTGAAAATGGGTGGGGATGGCCCCTGATTCCACTCGGAAGCTTAAGTCAGTAATGGATTTAGAAAGAGTATTGTAAAGTGCGTGAATCAAGATTGTTAAATATATATAATGTTCCCCTATTTATAGGGAGAGATTACCGACTTTAAATGGCGGCTACCCTCTTGGGACGGTTTCTATTCAGAGTCGGTTTAAACAGGTGACAAGTAGGTCGCCACCTCATCTTTCCTTAGCTGGGAAGGTTTCCCTTTGGCGGCTGAAGCAGTTCGCCACTTGTCCCTTTCCTTAAGAGGAAGGTTTCTTCATGGAGGCTAGAGCAGGTCGCCACCTGTCCCTTTCCTTAAGAGGAAGGTTTCTTCATGGCGGCTAGAGCAGGTCGCCACCTGTCCCTTTCCTTAAGAGGAAGGTTTCTTCATGGCGGCTAGAGCAGGTCGCCACTTGTCCCTTTTCTTAAGAGGAAGGTTTCTTCAGTGGTGTTTTGGCTATCGACTCGACTTGTGCCATAATAGGAGAGCCTTGAGTGATTTAGTTGCCTTATTTTGCTAGTCGTTCTTCAAAAGTCGACTTCTTCATATATAGTCGTCGACCATTTGTCTTTGCCTTGTCGTTCTGAACATAAATGGTCGTCGACTTATTTTTCTTTGGTCCCGCCTTTAAACGTACTTGACTTCATACTATTCTATCATTTTAATCGTAACCCAACAAAGGGTGTATAATATTTAAGCATGGTCGGTAGTTTGATGTACGCCATGCAATGCACCCGTCCGGATATCTGTTACGCCGTGGGCCTAGTAGCACGTTTCCAAACAGATCCTGGCTATCAACATTTAAAGGCTGTAAAACGAATAATTCATTATCTGAAAGGTACTGACGACTACGCACTGTGCTTTGAGGGCAAGAAATTAGAATTGACCGGTTACAGTGACGCCGACCATGGTGGCGATCCAGATGATCGTAAGTCCACCACAAGGGGAGTGTTCCTCCTTGCTAATGCCGCCATTTCATGGATGAGCAAAAAGCAAACATGTGTCGCGCTGTCCACGATGGAATCAGAATTCGTAGCTCTCTCTAAGAATGCATAAGAAGTGGTCTGGCTCAAAAGGATTCTAACTACAGTGCTTGGTGGCGATGTCGAGAATAAACCAGCGGAGGTCTTATCTGACAGTCAAGCAGCCATTGCAGTTAAGAATCCGAAGTACCATAGTAGGACCAAACACAGTGATGTGAAATATTTATATGCTAAATCTATGGTAGAAGACAATATAATCACTATGGAATACTTTTCCACTGATAATATGATTGAGAACCCATTAACTAAACCACTACGCATGGATATATTCGAAAAGCACGTAAAACTGCTTGGATTGCGTAGGGTTTAGAAATGGTATGTATCTGTGATAACATTTTGATATTAGAAAGTTACATTTGTTAAGCGAAAGAATTTCAACTGAATTTATGATTGATCGACATCATAGTGTTTTGATTACATCAGATTTACGGTCTATAAACTAAGTGGTAGGAGGACGTAATCCTCTGCCAAACTATGTCGAATGTGGGCCTTACCTGGTCATGCAGGTACGGTCGTCTTGCGGTGGAGGGAGGCCTCTACCAGGCAAGACTGGCTAAGATTCAGGGGATAAACCTGATTAAGCAAGACGATTATCTAGTTTCGAAGTAACTCGACACGATCTTCGTTTTGCATATCGTCGTGATGAACTTCGTTCGTCATTAAACCACATTCTGGGCCATATGAGAATCTGTGATACCATGATTGACATATCCCTTTCCTGTCAACCCAAAAGGTTCATGTATGCTATCAACGCGTGCTTCATACTATGCGTGCCACGTTCGACCACGGGGTCACAACTCGGTTGTGCTAGGAAGGAATCCTCGTGATTCTGGCGGGCACAAAATTCTTCACCTCGAGTGTGTGATTGATCCCATGGGCCTTATGAAGAGGCATCTAAATTATCCTCACGGACTCAAAACTCATATCTAAGGTCAGACTCAATGCTCACTTCCCGGTGTACGAGCGTAGTGCTGAACAAAAAGGCCCAGTGACCACGTCTTTGGAAACCGGTTGGGTTTGGCTAAGGATATGAGCGATGGGGATGGCCAAGTTCACCTATAATTCACCAACTCTTGTATTCACTAGGTGGCCACCAATCGAATATTAGTTGAAGGTTGTGAATACTTGTACAGATGCCTTGGAGAAGTGTTCCTATGTGGAAACCAGTGTTTTGAAAACCGGACCGGATCTCAAACCGGTCAGATGACCGGTTTCCGGTCCAAAAGGTTCAACCCAGTTGGACCCGGTTCATAAAGAATAGTTTGGACCTCTCGTCTACCATATTGCTTTTCCAGCACCTGCTATTTCAGCTGTAAACTAGATCAGTCCCGTTAATTACAATATGATTTCTATAACTTCTACCCTATTGCTTTTCTATCAGCTCTTCTAAGAACAGAGAGTAGTTCACTCCCAACCCAACCTAATTGCTTTGCTTTGCCTTGCTTTCCTTTGCCGTCGCCGGAAAAGTCCGAGCTCACCTCAATCACTGCTACCCCCGCTTCTCCTCACCCCGCCGATTTCTGCTTCGATTCCGATTTTGACCTCCTTGCCTCCGGCATCCACTCCCCCGCCTGCGGCATCTCCTATCTTCCACTCCACCGCCTTTTAACTCCCCTCCGCCGTCATCTCCTCCTCTGGAGACTCGTACACCTGCTACACCTCCACCGCAACTCCTCCGTTCGCATCACCTCCACTACCAGCGACCCCGCCTCCGGCTCCACCAGCTCCAGCTCCGAAGATTAATACTTTGAAAGCACTAAAGCTCTGGGCAGAGGAGACAATGATTAGGGACTAAGGAAGGCAAGCATACAACGGAAAAACTTTTTGCGGCGGGATGAGTTGGAGACGAAGACTTAGGGTTTGGTCGTTCTCTGTTTTATTTGTAATAAATTAAGTTTTCTTCCGGTTGGACCGGTACCGGCTCATTCGGTCTAACCGGGTTTAACCGGGGTTTTCCAAGCTGAACCGGGTTCGATCTACTTTCTCTACTTTTACAGAAATCGGATCGGCCCCATATCCGGTTCCCGGTCCGACCCGGTTCGACCGCCGGTCCGGTTTTCAAAATACTGGTGGAAACTAGGCAAAATGAGAATTATCAGTTGACCTAGGATACAGCGCGGTACTATATATAAATGTTGATTAGAGAAAAGGGAATCAACGTTCCGCGGGCGCTACAATACTCCTAACATATGAGTAGCACGATGGCCGTTGTATTTGCCGGTGACGGAAAACCTCGTATGAACTGTTTGGAAGCAAGGACCAGATCGAAGGAGTGAAATGTTGATGCAGATTTGGACGACAATACATTAACAGGCACCCTCCCATTCCGGCGAGTGGGAGCTGTAAGTATATAGTGATGGGCGCCGTAAATGGAAGCCCACTATATGTATATGTTACCTAAGTTAATTGGGTAAATGTCATATTAGGGAAATGGGGCAGACCTAAATCCCAATTAACATGAGAGGCCCAAAATTGGGCCTCCTTATACATGTGGCCGGCCGAAACCCTTGGAGGTGGTAAAGTGGACTTTTGTCCACTTTACTCCTCCTATGTATATGGGGAGTTAGGGGTTTTATTGGGGTTAATCACAATCCCCTTTAAGTGGTGTCTTGAGAGAAAACCCTTCCCCAAGAACACCATAGTTTCGGCCAAACCTATAGTCACCAAAGGTGTGTGCCAATTTGCCTTCGAGCAAACACTCCAGGGATTTGTCCCCTGCCAAGAATCGATCAGAGGCTTTGCTGTGGAGAACATACCGGTGGGGCTTCATTAACCAGAACCTCTATGGATGCCGGCTAGAGGATCGTGAACTCCCTGCAGGAAGGATCTTGGGACTACAGACATCGTTTGAGGTATATGCGAATCTTCCGCTGCGTAATTTCGATTACTAGCATGTACCATGATTTAGTATCCGTAGTGATTACTCCACGTAATCTATCAGGGAGGCCTCTACTAAGCAAGGCTGACTAAGAATCAGGGGGATAAACCTGATTACGCAGAACGATCATCTAGTGTCGAAGTAACTCGACATGATCTTCATTTTGCAGATCGCCGTGATGAACTTTGTTCGTCATTAATCCACATTCTGGGCCAGATGAGAATCTGCGATAGCATGATTTGACATGTCCCATTCCTTTGAACTTAAAAGTTCAGGTATGCTATCGACGCGTGCTTCATACTACGCGTGCCATGTCCGACCACGGGGTCACAACTCGGTTGTGTTAGGAAAGAATCCTCGTGATTATGGTGGGCGAAAACTTCTTCACCTCGAGCATGTGATTGACCCCGGGAGCCTTATGAAGAGGCACCCAAAGTATTTTCACGGACTCAGAACTCCTATCTAAGGCCAGACTCAATGTTCGCTTCTCGGCGTACGAGCGTAGTGCTGAACAAAAAGGCCCAGTGACCACGTCTTTGGAAACCGGTTGGGTTTGACTAAGGATATGAGCGATGAGGATGGTCAAGTTCACCTGTAATTCACCGAATCTTGTATTCACTAAGGTGGCCACCAACCAGATATTAGTTGAAGGTTGTGAATACTTGTACGGATACCTTGGAGAAGTGTTCCTATGAGGAAACTAGGCAAAAGGGGAATTATCATTTGACCTAGGATACAGCGCGACACTATATAAATGTTGTTCATAGCAGGTTGATTGGAGAAAAAGGAATCAACGTTCCACGGGCGCTACAACACTCCTAACAGATGAGTAGCACGATGCCCGTCGTGTACACCGGTCGCACGGAAACCTCGTATGAACTATTCGGAAGCAAATGACTAGATCGAAGGAGTGAAATGTTGATGCAGATTTGGACGACAATACATTAACAGGCACCCTCCCATTCCGACGAGTAGGAGCTGTAAAATATGGCGATGGGCGCCGTAAATGGAAGCCCATTATATGTATATGTTACCTAAGTTAATTGGGTACATGTCACTTTAGGACATTGGGCCAGACCCAAATCCCAATTGACATGAGAGGCCCAAAATTGTCCCTATACTATGCATGGGCCGACCGAAATTTAGGTGGAGGTAAAGTGGACTTTTGTCCACTTTACTCCCCCTATATATATGGGGAGTTAGGGGTTTTATTATGGTTAATCACAATTTCCTTTAAGTGGTGTTTTGAGAGAAATCCCTTCCCCAAGAACACCATACTTCGGCCGAACCATATATCCACCAAGGGTGTGCCAATTTTTTTTCGAGCAAACACTCCGGAGATCTGTCCCTTGCCAAGAATCGATCAGAGGCTTTGCTGTGAAGAATATACCATGTAGGGCTTCCTGCACAAGTACCCCTACGGGTGCCGACCGGAGGATCGTGAATTCCCTCCTTCAAAGATCTTGGGACTACGGATTACTGTTGTGGTATGTGCGAATCTTCCGCTGCGTAATTTCGATTACTAACATGTAACATGATTTATTTTCCATAGTGATTACTCCCCGTAGCCTAACAGAGTCACCTTCACTTTTTTAATTAATTTGCTCATCAGAGGAAAGTAGAAGAATAAGAATTAGTTGTTGGTTGGTACTCAGTAGTCATTAATTATTGGATTTAACCACAAAGCGACATATATGAAACAATTAATATATATAAGTGATTGAATTAAAAGTAAGTTTGTCTACCTTTTGATTTTGCTGCCAGCAGCTCTTATATAACTAGGTATTTTACCCGCGCGCGATGCGGGAACGAGTTTTTATATTTAATATAATTAATAAATAAAATAATATTGAAGGAACTACAACTTTAGAGTATAACATGTGTTTCTAAATCAAATAACTTTCCCAGAAGCATATCAATTATCATGTTTCTTCTTCAAATATTGAGCATAAGAAATGACCAATTTAAAATGATGTCTTGAGATCTTTGGCTCAATCCACCGTCTTCTCCACCTCACTCCCACACTCAAAAAGAAGTAAGAACCCATTTATCAGTGTCAACTTAAATATAAGGTCATCTTAAAATGTCAGTGTCAACTCCAGAAATGAAGAGAGTCAGATAAGAAATTAGCAAGAACCTACATCCGGCCAAGGAGTTAATAGAATAAGCAAATATAACGGAAAATATAAAAATAGTATTACTGCCTGATCATGACACAATGTCATATATTACCCATTTATCTGCATCCAATGATCACCAAAAATTTGGTAGCGTCCAAATTTACCGTCCCGGCCACTTTCTTCTAGATTGCAGCTTTTATTAGAAAATAACTCTTTATCATGCATGCTAAGGAAGTGGATCTAAACTCATAACATATTCTTGCCTAAATCAATAAAGCAAGAGCAACAATCCAAAGTCTCCTCCCTCATTCCACACTCAAAAAGAACAAATTCATTATTCAACACCAGATTAAATATTGTTAATTAAAAACCAATAAAAATAATCACCTGATCATCATCAAAACTTAGACTAAAGTTTGATTCTATGGGTTCAACATTGGATGTTGACATGCCTAATTGCAAAACAATATATTATATCTAAAACAATATTTGAAGAACGAAAACACACCAAAAGAGCAGCTAAGAGCAGAATCTAAAACCATACAATTGTTATCTGATCCAACTTAAGAAAACAGATTTTTAAATACTAAGGAATGATACCACAGGCAAGAGCACAATTGCTTACTCATACAATTCTATATTATATAAATAATAATCAATTTCTATCTTTTTGTATCAGTTTCTGTATTCTATAAAATAATCAGTTTTGTCTGATTGATCTAAAATCATATATAAAGAACTAATAAAAAAGAAATATTGTTTATCAAAATCAGTAAAAATAAAAAATAAAAAATTCACCATATCTAATTCATCTAAAATCAGTAATAACGAATAAATAAGTAGATAATTCCATTAACAATAAATAATATTGAGAAATTAGTTTCTTTTTTATTCCCTAATTAATGTGGATAAATCAACAAATATTTGCTTATACATATAAATCCATCGAAATTAATCTATATATATAATCAGATAAATCGTACCAGTTACTCGAACTCTTACGATCAGCTGAAGAACACGTCTGGATTATGCACTCAAATAACCAAATATTTACCCTTTCATAACAGTTAATCCAAAGCCTGTGAAAATCTATGTCAAGCAAATAATAAGCCAATACAAATTACAAAACAGATTTCATGCAAATCAGTAAAAAAAACAAAAACAAAAAACACAATTCTGATTTATCTAACATCAGTAACAACAAATAAATAAATCAGAATTAGGGGTGAGCTCGGGCCGGGACGGGCGGGCTTTTACCTGAGCCCGAGCCCGAAATTTTCGGGACACTAATTTTTAGCCCGAGCCCGAAAATAAGGAAAATGGCCCGCCCGAGCCGGGACTTCGGGACTCGGGCTCGGGCTCGGGCTAGCCCGAATTTTAACAAAAAATATGAAAAAAAATAAAAAAAAAATAAAAAAAATTCAAACATGGAGGAAGATGGTTAGATACTAACTATAGTTAGTGGGGAATATATATAATTATATATATTTATATAGTATTAAAAAAAATTCGGGACGGGCTCGGGCTTTTCGGGATTTTGGCACAAAAGCCCGAGCCCGAATTGAAAATAAAAGTCCCGCCCGTTCGGGCTCGGGTCTATTCGGGACCGGGTTTTTCGGGACGGGCTCGGGACGGGTTTTTCGGGCTTTCGGGTTTTCCTGCTCAGCCCTAATCAGAATTGTGTATTTTTTTTTTTTACTGATTTGGATGAAATCTGTTTTGTAATCTGTATTGGCTTATTATTTGCTTGACATAGATTTTCACAGGCTTTGGATTCACCGTTATTATTTGCTTTGAATAAATAAATAACTAAATAAATAATTCATTGAAGAATAGCAAGTGCCTAGTGCCTCCACATCAGCAGTCACGTCACTGCCAACTCATCAAAGTGGCACTGCTACAGTATTTGATACAGTAAATGACACTGTAAAATTGGCACTCTCTCCAGTAGTGGAGGCCAAGTTCCACTTCTACATTGGGACCCACATAATTTCATAATTTAAATATAATTGTTGCATTATATAAAAATTATATATCATTATATATAAATTATATATTCATATTTTTTTTACAAATACGGTCATGAATAAATAATGAGATTCAAGTAATAGATGTTTTAATTAAAAACAATAGGGAAAATATATACAAAATTATAAAAATGTAATTGAATTTTTTAATAAAAATTTACATTTTTTTTTAGTTAGTCAAAATTTATTAATTGTGAATCAAATATTTGGATTCCACTTTTGACTGACGTATGTTGTTATTCTGAAATTTGAAAATCGACGTTTTTAGGGTAATAGTTCTATTATTTACGTACTATAATTTATTTTTTTTAAAAAAATTACGTTTCTTTTGTAATTAAAAATGATAAAAACATTATGAATATAACATAAAAATGAGCACATTATTTTTTTAAATAATGATTGCAATAATTTAAAAGTTACATTACAATAAATATAAAAACAATAAATTAAAGTTGTCAACTAAAATAAATAAATAATTATATATATTTGAGATTACATAGAATTGTAGACTGGACCGGTTCCAAACAGACCAATTATGCGAGCGGAGAACAAGACCAAAAAACCAGTAATATACTTCTCAAAAAATAGATTTTTGACTGGACCAGACTGTTTTGAAATGGTTTTTAACTGGATCAGTTTTGTCCGAGGATCGGTTTTCTGTTTTTTTTTTTTAATTAGGGTAAATTTGTATAGGAAAATGGGTCGGACAACTTTTGAACCGAACCAGACTTTTTTTACAGTTCCAGTCCAAAATCGGTCCAAAATTTTTAGTGCTAATTTCAAATTCAGTCCAGACCGGACCATACTGTTTTAATTAGTACCAATCCAGTTCGGAACATATTCGGGCCCGACCGGTTTGTGCATATCCATAGTTCTCTATTGTCAATTCATTGCAATAATTATACGTTACTTGACCAAGGTAAAATTACTATTAGGTGCAGTCCCCATGCGGCATGCAGAATGATTGATAAGTATAATTGTTGATATAATAACATTGATCAATCAAATTCATTGAATCTATTATTTCACCATAATCAGTGTATATCTGTTATACGTTGATTGACATATCTTAATTCAACATCATCAACATATTCATGTTTATGTACATCCATGATCATATTAGTAAATCGATTATTGCATTAATCATGTGTTTTTATATATGATTTCCAATATATGTAAATAAGAAATATATTATATATACATCATTCTAAAAGTATAATTTTTATAATAATTTATTTAAAATATATATTTCTTTCATATAATAATATAATATAATATAATACGTAAAATATATAAAAAATATATATGCATTAAAATAATATTTTGTAGTAATTATCTTCCATATTTAATAATTTGAAATGTTATACTATTTCAAAATTTAGAATTAACGGTTATTCAACATGGTAACATATAAACAAATTAGATATGGAAATTTCGAAATTGATTCAAAGTTAAAAAGTAGTAATTTTGGTTCGTATCGTTATTTATGTTACATAATATTCAAAATGACTGATTACGGCTCTTATCTATCTGACTTAGCGTAACCGAATATATATACAATGAAAGAGATGAACAATACAATCGAATAAAATAATATTAAAAAGTTGGCACTGACATGAACAGTAACTTGGGAGTTCCTACTAGTAGGCACTGTCCCACTTCACTATTCACTCAATAATGGCAAAACAGTAATATTAGTAATCCTAGTCACGCCTAGTGGCGCCTAGTCAGCGTCCAGTGGCAAAAATTGGAACTAGACACTCCCATTTTGGAACAAGGCACTCCTATTGAAAATGTAAGTGCTTATTTAATCATTACCAGTAGGGACCAACAGTAAATGACACTAGGCACCAGACACTCTCTACAATAATAAATTTACAACATGGAACTAGGCACTAGGCACCAGTCACTTGTTGGAAGTGCTCTTAGGCTCTTTCCTACCCTTCGGTGTTTTTTTTTTTTTTTTAACTGTGTTTATTATGTGTATATTATGGTTATTTAATTGAGAGAGAAAGTTTAATTGAATTAATGGTGAGGTTTATTATAGTTATTTAATTGATATAGAGTGTAATTATTAATGAGTGAGAGTTTATGGTGTATTTTTTTTTTTTTATTTCATGATTAAATTTAATAGCCGATGTGTCATATTTGTATTGGTAGAGCTAACGCGACATCGTTGAATTTACTCTTAACGTTAAAGTGGTAGCACTATAATAATTCTCTCTCTTCCTTTTACTCTTTTGGTCCATGATGTCTGACCACTTTTGGGTTTTGGTCCATTATGTTTTTTTTTGCCTAGTTTTGGTACCATATGTTTGCAGATTTTTCTAGTTTCGGTCTAATCGTTACATTTCGTCAATTTTTTCCGTTAAGTGACATGTGCAAGTCACGTGATCCACCATAAACTTTCAATTTTGTTCAAATTTGAGGGAATTGACCCATTGAACTAGGTTTAGGGTGTCAATTCCCCCAAAATTGACCCATTAAACCTAGTTCAATTCGCCCAAATTGAACTAGGTTTAGGGTATCGATTCCCCCAAATTTGAACAAAATTGAAAATTTATGGTGAATCACGTGACTTGCACATGTCACTTAACGGAAAAACTGGACGGAATGTAACGATTAGACCAAAACTAGAAAAATCTGCAATGGTACTAAAACTAGGCAAAAAAAAAAAAAAAACATTATGGATCAAAACCCAAAAATAGTCAAACATTATGAAGACATGTTAACCCTATATATATATATATATATAAAGCCTTTTTACAATTTTTTTTTTTACAACTTTGTTGTTGTCTTTAATTACCAAAAAAATAAAAATGTTAATGAGAAGATAGTCTATTCTATACTCACTACGTAATTAAGCCTACCGTTATATACTAAATTTATCCATTTATGATAGTGTAATTCCCATACTTCAATAATCTCGGTTCACTCGTGAGTCGGTTATAATTTTATTATTTATAATTATACGAAAATTTACTTTTTACGTA
The DNA here is from genome assembly GCA_036873135.1 of Clarkia xantiana subsp. parviflora. Lineage (NCBI taxonomy): Eukaryota > Viridiplantae > Streptophyta > Magnoliopsida > Myrtales > Onagraceae > Clarkia > Clarkia xantiana. The sequence goes on along the minus strand of JAPTYO010000012.1, from coordinate 6,022,037 downwards.
CCAAATTAACATGTGAAATCTTGTGCATTTGTGTTTTTTTATCAACCGAATCTCTTAGGGGGGGTTGGTTTGGATGGACGTAATGTGAGATTACTTGAAATGTGAGATTACAAGTAATGTGTGACGTAATGTGAGATTACTTGTAATGTTAGTTTACAGTGTTTGGTTGTGCTGTAATGTGTAGTGTAATGTTAGATTACAGTGTTTGGTATGTGGTGTAATGTACATTGTAATGTGACTTTATTATTATTATATTAATTTATATAAGAGTATGTTATATCTTAATATGATAAGATTTAAACGAACATATATTTTGACAACAACTAACTTCTTAAGGATTATGTGTGTGGTTAACATTATAGTAATTTAAGAAATCTAAACACTAAATATTTAAACTCAGTACGCACAACTACTAAAATTCTATTAATTAAAACATTATATATAATTTTATAAGATAATTTTCATAAAAAAATACAATGAAAAAGAATTAATTATTTTATATGAATATCATGTGCATTATTATTTATTATATTAATAAATTACGAAGTATTAAAAAATAAAAGCTAATAATAATAAAAATATTATCATAATAAATTATAAAGATAATACAAAATAATTTATCTATTTAGTAAATAATAATAAAATAATAACACTATGTAATGTTGGACGTAATCTCACATTACATCCGTTTTTGGATGTAATCTCACATTACGTTGATTGGAGATTGGACGTAATCTCAGGTTACAATGGACATTACATTATAATGCATATTATATCGTTTGGCAAACCAAACGACGTAATGTTAATGTAATGTGGGACGTAATGTGAGATTACGTCCCACATTACATCCATCCAAACACCCCTTAACAATTACACTATATGTCTAGTCATTATTAGCTCTAACACCAATTTAATTAATTAGTAGGAAAATTATGGAATGAGGCAAAACTCAGTACAAAATTAGTTTAAGTGTAATTCCAAATTAAAACGGCAAAACCAATCAATTAGTGATAGTAGGTAAGAGTAACCCAACCCACTTACTTTATATAGTAAGTATTGAAAGCAACTATATATATATTGGTTGAATTTGTTTGGAGATACGAAGTAGTCTGTAACAAACTTGATGGGATGCTTACGGCATGCCCAATAACTACAAGTGTGCGTGTCGTCTCTCCACTAATTAGGATAGAAGAAGTTGGGGCGGGGAACCATCATTCCATTCCACCGCGTGCTCTTCCCCACTCATTATCATGGCTTCTTTAATCATAGCATTAGCAGTTATATATATATAGAGTAGGAACCCATTTCACTTTTGTCCACTCGATCGATCAGTCTGTCAAATCTTTGAATAGAGAACACACCTAATTTAGAAAAATCATACTGCAGTGACACGTTTCGCATCCAGGATCATTCATATCCTCCTATTATAGGTTGTGTTGTGAATTTGTGATGACGGATACTTTGAAAATGTTATGTGTTTATATATAATTCGATCATGACATAATACACTCTGTAGAAGAAGAGAACCCATATAGCTAGCTAGGGTTTTCAAAATACACTTTACAAATTATTATTTTCAATTAATTAAACTGATTCTATACTAAACGCCAATATTAATTTATATTTTAATTTTTTTTCCTAAGGAGATACTATTGATATAAGCAAATATCATTTCAAAATATAATAGAATTAAAACAATAAAAAAATGGGAGATATTGAAACTCAATTCAATGGACAAGTCTTTTTTCTGGTGGATTGATGAATGATGAGACACTTTAATTGGCGCATCGATTTGCGTTGGGTCGGATAAATTTCTAACAAAACTCCGGTACCAACCTCGCTTTTTAGTAAATAGTGAGAATAGTGTGTCGAGTTTCCAATCGATCTCTGTCTCTTCGTGTATTTGACGTATATACTCAGCGTCTGATTCGATAAATATCTTCTCACATTGATAAACTACGACCAAATCAACAACTTGTAAAATAGTCAACACTCTATATTAGTAGCATTCATATATCATGACACACCGAGTTAAGCCCAGCTAAAACCGTTCCAACGCAATCTTCAGTTTATTTTGTTTGTAATTGATATATTTTAAAGAAAATGTGTTGTTAATTTTTTTAAAAAAATATACTCATAAATAATCCAATACTATAATCATGTTGTAATCATTACTATGTATAAAATTTATAACGATAACATTGCAATAATTGAATCGTTGTGTTTCATGTATGAGATATTATGATATATAGTAAAATGAATATATATATATATATATATATATATATATATATATATATATATATATATATATATATATATATATATATATATATATATAATATAATTTTTGTCAGACCTAAAAACTGAGCTAAGGCGAATTACCTTTTGAAACTGCGGATTTTGAAAGAGTCGCCACTAGTTAATTATAAGGCTAACTAGAATCCTAAATTACCTAGATAAATAATGAATTAAATACCTAGGTTTAAAATCGGTCTACGATCAGAAATTTGGATTCTGGGGTTCTATTACGAATTAAAAAATATAATTTTTAACCAAGCCCTTTCGGTACTCAACTCACTTAATTTGCCAATTTATTTTTTAATACATGTTATATCAGGTTAATCCAACAATGTCAGGATTTAATCAAGTTTTATCCTATACAAAATTATTATCAAATATTGACTCAAGCCTAAAATAAAAAACTACATATAATCTATAACTCTAATTAAGACGAAATCTAATATTATCTAACATGGTTAAATCAAAACACAACTTTACATGCTTACAATCTAAACATGACACTTAATTAAATCTAATCAACTATATTTAAACCTTAAATATAATATACAATAATAATAACATGATAATTAATAATAATTAAATAATATATGAATTAAAAAAATAAATAAATAAAAATAACAAATGAAGAGCGGGCTACCTTCAGACAACCACCACGGATGGTGAGCAACAGGAGCATGGTCGGTGCCGGTTCCGACGGTCCTGTTAGATTGCGGGGAGTAATCACTACAGATATTATAAACAAGGTACATGCTAGTAATATCAATTATGCAGCGGAAGTTTCACACATACCTTTAAGATGATCACTAGACCCAAGATCTTCTTGATAGAGAGTTCACGATCCTCCGGTCGGGATCCGTAGAGGTTCTTGTTAAAGAAGCCCTACGTGGTGCAGTTCCACAGCAAAGCCTCTGATCGATTCTTGGCACAGGGACAGATCTCTGGAGAGTTTGCTCGAAAGCAATTTGGCACACCTTTGGTGAGGTAAAGGGGTTAAGCCGAACTAGTGTTATGGGAGGAGGGTTTTTCTCTCTAAAACTCTCTTGTGAGGGAATTATGATTAACCCTAAAATATTACCTAACATCTCTTATTTATAGGAGGAGTAAAGTGGACAAAAGTTCACTTTACCCTCACTATAAGTTTCGGCCGGCCATTAGCATAGGGAGGCCCAATTTTTGGCCTCTCATGTCAATTGGGATTTGGGTTTAACCCAATTACCCTAATGTGACATTTACCCAAGTTCATTAGGTAAACTATACATATTATGGGCTACCAATTACGCTGCCCATCACCATATGCTTACAGCTCCCACTCGCCGGAATGGGAGGGTGCCTGTTAATGTATTGTTGTCCAAATCCGCATAAACATTTCTCCCCTTTGATCTACTCCGTGCTTCGGAATAGTTCATACGAGTTTTTCCGTGCGACCGGCGGATACGACGGGCATCGTGCTACTCATCTGTTAGGAGTGTTGTATCGCCCGCGGAACGTTGATTCCCTTTTCTCCAATCAACCTGTTATAAACAACATTTATATATATTATACCGCGTTGTATCCAAGGTCAACTGATAATTCTCCATTTTCCTAGTTTCCACATAGGAATACTTCTTCCTGGCATCCGTACAAGTATTCACAACCTTCAACTAATATCCGGCTGGTGGCCACCTAGTGAATACAATATTCGGTGAATTACAGGTGAACTTGACCATCCCATCGCTCATACCCTTAGTCAAACCCAACCGGTTTCCAAAGACGTGGTCACTGGGCCTTTTTGTTTAGCACTACGCTCGTACGCCGGGAAGCGAGCATTGAGCCTGACCTTAGGTACGAGTTCTTAGTCCATGAGGATACTTCGGGTGCCTCTTCAAAAGGCTCCCAGGATCAATCACACGCTCGAGGTGAAGAAGTTTGCGCCCGCCAGAATCACGAGGATTCCTTCCTAGCATAACCGAGCGGTAACCCCGTGGTCGAACATGGCACACGTAGTATGAAGCACGCGTTGATAGCATACCTGAACCTTTTGGGTCAATAGGAATGAGACATGTCAGTCATGCTATCACATATTTTCATCCGGCCCAGAATGTGGATTTATGACTAACGAAGTTCATCACGGCGATCTGCAGAACGAGAATCACGTCGAGTTACTTCGACTATAGATAATCATTCTGCTCAATCAGGTTTATCCCTCTGATTCTTAGCCAGCCTTGCATAGTGGAGGCCTCCCTCCACCGCAAGACGACCGTACCTGTGTGACTAGGTAAGGCCCACATTCGACATAGTTTTGGCAGAGGATTGCGTCCTCCTACGACTCAGTTTATAGACCGTAAATTTGATGTAATCAAAAACATTATGACGGCGATTGATCATAAACTCAGTTGCAATTCTTTCGCTTACAATATGCGTCCTCAATCTTTTCTTGAGGACGCATAATGTTTATGATCCATCCCCATAATCGAAACAAGGCATAAATGTTAGCAACCCTATGAGCATTGTGTAGTCCATTTCGAGGTTCAAAAACATTTGGATTTTAAAACAAGACCTCCCTATTTTAATTGACTTGAATTCGGTTTAGAAAACATTGTTCGGTTCAGTCAATTCCAGTCTGTTTTTGTCCGGTTCAGAAAATACGGTTTGGTCCGGTCCGGAAAAAAATCCGGTTCGGTCCGGTTTTAAATTTAAAATCTTGTTCGGTCCGAACTGGTCCAATAAAATAGGGTTCGGTTCGACACTCAAAACTGGTTCGGTTAAATCCACTTAATTACCCCGGTTCGACTCGACCTGAATAGGTTGAACTGGTTGCGAAAATCCGGTTCGGTTTTGTTTCATCTCTTTTTAACATATTGGACCGGCCCAATAATTAAATTTTTTAAAGGTTGGGCCGAAATGTTTACTTGTGGCACAAGTAGGGTTTTAAAGTCCAAAAAAATATATATATATTTAACTTAGCCACCAAGTAACATTAATTATATAAATAATTTATAATATTAAAATATATATATATATATATATATATATATATATATATTTCGACACTATATAAAACATAAATATATTTATTACTAAGATTGTATCTATAAGATTAAATCAATCAACACTATATATATATATGTAAAATTGACGCAATATATATTATATATATTTTATTTATTGTCAATATATTTAATAGGGAAACAAATAACTTACAATATATTTTCTCAATCTTTTAGGTAACTAAATATATCAATAATATCTTTAACCCTATTTAAATATTTAGATATATTGATAGTGATATATATTTCTATATATTATTGTGAATCTATCCTAATGTTCCTAATTATAGATATATTGTTACCTTAATTAAAAAATTAAAATATGGTAAACAATATAATTAAGAAAATTATGGCTGAAATTTATCCATTGGTAATTAAGAAATTTAAAATTTTTACCTTATAATTTCTATTAGGGTTCGGCACAAACATAAATTTAGGAATAAGTTGTCAAATTTTAAGATCAAATTTTAATAAGATCTACAATCCAAAGTTTGATTTTGATAAATATCACATTTTTCTTGAAGATCATGAACATCAATTTAACCAAGAACATGAAAATTTCGGACCTATCATATAAACCCTAAAATTCGAAACTTTTAAAATTTTCTTTTAAAAATTTCGGTCCAAATTATAATTTTCAAGAACATCAATTTATCAAAATCATGAACTCCTAACACAGGCTCTGATACCACTGTTAGATTACGAGAAGTAATTACTACGGATATTATAAACAAGGTACATGCTAGTAATATCAATTACGCAGTGGAAGTTTCACACATACCTTTAAGATGATCCATAGACCCAAGATCTTCTCGATAGGGAGTTCACGATCCTCCGGTCGGGACCCTTAGAGATTCTTGTTAGAGAAGCCCTACGTGGTGCAGCTCCACAACAAAGCCTCTGATCGATTCTTGGCACAGGGACAGATCTTTGGAGAGTTTTCTCGAAAATAATTTGGTACACCTTTGGTGAGGTAAAGGGGTTCGGCCGAACTAGTGTTATGGGATGAGGGTTTTTCTCTCTAAAACTCTCTTGTGAGGGAATTATGATTAACCCTAAAATATTCCCTAACACCTCTTATTTATAGGAGGAGTAAAGTGGACAAAAGTCAACTTTACCCTCACTATAAGTTTCGGCCGGCCATTAGCATAGGGAGGTCCAATTTTGGGCCTCTCATCTCAATTGGGATTTGAGTCTAGCCCAATTACCCTAATGGTGAATATTTCAGGCGAAAGTTCCGTGGAACCCCTTGAAATCGAAGTGAATGAACGTCCTGATTATTGTTGCACACTCGAAGAATCAGATGGCGAGCCCTGGTTCACTGACATAAAGAGATACTTGCACTCACGCGAGTTTCCTAAGGGTGCAAGTAGTAAGGATCGGAAAACCATTCGCAGGATGGCATGCAAATACTTTCTTAATGGTGAGGTGTTTTATAGAAAATCTTTTGATACCACCCTTCTAAGATGTGTAGGTGCAAAAGAAGCAGAACGCTTGATGGAAGAAGTACATGAAGGAAGTTGTGGACCACACATGAGCGGTCACATGCTCGCAAGAAAGATCATGACAATGGGTTATTTTTGGACCACCCTGACGTCAGAATGCATTAAACACGTCCAACATGCAACCTATGCCAGGTTTACTCTAGTCAAATTCATGCGTCGCCAAATGAGTTGCACCCAATGTTCTCCCCATGGCCCTTTGCAATGTGGGGAATCAATGTGATTGGCCCCATCTCACTGAATGCGTCTAACGACCACCGATTCAGTCTGGTAGCAATCGGTTATTTCACCAAATGGGTAGAGGTTGTTACACTCGCATCAGTTACAGCAAAAGCGTTCAAGCGTTTCGTAAGGAGAGACATTATTGCCCGTAACGGAGTACCCGAGACAATAATCACAGACAATGCCAAGAACCTTAACAACAAGCTGATAGGAGGGTTATGTGGCCAACTCAAGATCAAGCACGGAAATTCATCCCCGTACCGGCCTCATATGAATAGCGCAGTGGAAGCGGCGAACAAGAACATAAAGAAGATCATCGAGAAAATGACTATCACTTACAAGGACTGGCATAACATGTTACCTTGGGCACTCCTTGCGTACAGAACTTCAATCCGGACTTCGACCGGGGCAACTCCATTCTCCCTCGTATACAGAACTTAAGCAGTTTTACCCGTGGAAGTGGAGATTCCCTCGACAAGAATCCTAACAGAGTCAGGACTAGACGAGGCAGAATGGGCTAGGCAAAGATATGAAGAACTTAACCTCATCGATGAGAATAGACTCACAACACTATGCCATGGGCAATGTTATCAGCAACGAATGGCCAGGGCCTTCGACAAAAAGGTGCGACCACGTAGTTCTCAAGCCGGGGACTTGGTGCTGCGTAAAGTACTCCGCATCAATCCTGATTCGCGAGGCAAATTCACGCCAAGGTACGAAGGACCCTACGTAGTCAAGGAGTTGTTTAAAGGAGGTGCGCTGATCGTCACGAATATGGACGGACAAGATCTCCCTAGTCCAGTCAATGCGAACACGCTTAAAAAGTACTATGCCTAAGAAGAATAGTTCGCCTCGACGAAGCCATGATTAAGAGAGAAAAAAATGAATTCCCGCTAGGTTGAAAACCTGTAAAGGCGACCTAGGCAAAATTTAGGGAGAGAGGCACGATAGAAAACTCGCAAGGGCAGTCTAGGCAAAATGGGAGGAAAAATAAAAATAAAATAAATAAAATAAATCAGGGCTTTAAATAGCGATGACGACAAGTTTCATAACGCATCCTGTGCTATTTACATGTGACTTTCAAACCATATGTTGATTTCGTGCGTCGAAATGTTTTGGAAAGGGCCACAACCACCCTTCAAATGACTACAGATAAAAGGCGCCCCCGCAACATCCAAAGAGGGAAATAATTGAAAGGGCCACAACCACCCTCCAAACGGTTACACACAAAACAAAACGAGTGATCCCGCGAACCCTGTGAAGGCGGGAGAATAAAAAATGGTCATATCCATCCTTAAAATGGCTACACAAAAAGTGTGATCCCGCGAACCCTGTGAGGGCGGGAAGATAAAAGAAAGGGTCACAGTCGTCCCTCTAAACGACTACAATCAAAAGAGCGCTCCTGGAACATCGATGGCGGGTATTAAGTGAAAGGGCCACAACCACCCACAAAATGGTTACATAAAAAAGTGTTTTCCGGATCAGAGACGAGGAATAAAGGGCCACGACCACCCTTCAAATGGCTACAAATACTCCAACATCGAGGGGAAAAATAAAGTACGGGTCACAGCCACCGTTTAATCGGCTACCAAATAAAGAGTGCTTCCACTAGGTTGAAAATCCGAAAGAGTGGCCTAGTCAAAATCAGAAAATGAGGGGCATGATTACAAATTCAGAAATTGCAATTGATGGATATACGCCCAATTTGAACCCGTTGACTTCCGAATCATTTTATTTTGATCACCCCGTTAATGATTATAAATCAAAACTTCGACCCAAACACCCCGCCGAAACACCAACGGTCCGGACGAGGCGAAAATACTCGTCCGGACCGCGACGAACTCACCTAGGTGAGGTCGGGTTGGCCAACCCTATCTCCCCTAGGGAGGGGTTGGGTGGCCACACCCAACCCCTACCCTTGGGGGTCGGATTTTCTCCCCCCCCCCAAGGGCCCCAGCACCGTTTCCCGACTCCCGTACTCAGTTTATTTCCGCCAACCTCTCCGTGCTTTAAGGTTTTAATTATGTGATCAAAGGCTAATTAATTGTGTTTAAAGGTTAACAATGTCATTAAGCCACCTTAATGACACCGTTGCCTATAAATACAACCCTTCCACCATTCATTGGGGGATCTTGGCCATTTATGCAATTTTAGCTCTGGCATCTCTCTAAAAGAAGACGTACTGACTTAAGCATCGGAGAGGGTTCATCAAGCACCACCCCCCCCCCTCGTGCTTGATATTGCCCCTTTTGCAGGGCGAAGGGAGAAGAAGGGAAGGAACAGAACGACCGAACCCAGGAAGCACAGGATCCGCTAGTTCACCAGTGAGGAGTAGGATTTAGGCCGACAACCCGTTGACCTAAAACTTAGAACCTAACACTTGGCGCCGTCCGTGGGTTTCGAATAGAAAGCCTGGCAATCACAAGAGCGATGAAGAATAGCTTAGCGTCTAGACATAACCGCTCACCTGGGGGCAATAGGCGAGAGAGACAGCCTATACCTCCAGCAAGGCAGCCTAACCCAGAGAAACAGCCTGTACACCCAGAGCCTCAGGTAACCCCACAGGCACCCCAGCCTAACAACCAGGAATGAGGACCTTCACGCCCAGCTGGGGCTGAGTCTTCCACAGCCTCAACTCCGTTGGCTAGGAGATCACAAAGAGAGGGGGAGCAACAAGGAGTGCCATCCCAATACACGGCACCTCCTCAGGGATACTACTATGAGGCACAACCTCAAGGATATCCATATGGAATGCCGGCTCAAAGGAACGACAATCGGCCCACACAACCAACACAAGGCCTGCATACTCACAAGGAGCACATACAGTGACTCCGGGGTTGATGAGCGCATTGGATGAGCTACTAGCCTATAGAGAGACTCTGAGGAACAGGCAGGGAAGGCAACAACAGCATGAAGAAGAAGAAGTTCATGAGGAAGAACAAGTCCCAGAGGAAGAACACCACTCACACCCTCCAACAGGGCAGCGAGAAGAACAAAGGAGAGATAACCAAAGGCCACCCCCAGAGGGAAGGCAGCAGTTTGTGCCTCCAAGGCAGCAACAGACACAACAGGACGCCAGGGCATACACCCCGCTGGGGGCAGATAGACAGGCAAGACCTCCAAGGAGGCAGGAATTCCACCAAGTACCCCAACAGGGATATCAGGGATACGCCTATATTCCGTACCAGCACGGACAAGGGATCCCAGTAAGCCCAGTTTATAACTATGGAGGATATCAGAGAGACTATACTCCAACGCCGGTGATGATTACCCCGGAGGAGATAGAAGCCATGATAGTGAGGAAGATGAGTGAGTCAAAGAGAAACGGACTGCACTGCTTGAGTGACAACACCAACCACCCCTTAACGAGGGAGTTGGAAATGAACAAAGTGCCAGACTCCTTGCATACAATACAGATAGCAAAATACAATGGCAAGGGGGACCCTTTGGAGCACATTCAGCAACATGAAGCCTCTCTCTTCGGGAGAACTACTGATGACTGCTACAAGGCACTCTTATTTCCAAACACCCTATCAGGAGTGGCGTCACACTGGTTCTTTAGCCTACCTACTGAGAGCATCCACTCATGGGCGCAGCTAAAGGCGAAGTTTCTTCAGAGATACCTAGGAGAAAGGAAGCTACTCAAAGGAACAGGCTCCCTAGATGATGTAAAGAAAGAAAATGATGAATCATTGGCTGATTACTACACTAGGTTCAACCAGAACATAGCAGACATACAGGGCGACATCACCGAGGGTGAAATAATAAGAGCCTTCATAAGAAACCTAGGCCGCTTCGGGTCTACATTGGCAGAAAAGATGGCCAAAAAACCTGCAAACACCTTAGAGGAACTAGTAGGAAGAGTGAAAACTCATATAGACCTAGAGAGGCACAGGGTGAGTAAGAAAGCCAAGATTCAAGCAGCAAAGGAGGACAATACAGAGCAGAATAAGGGAAAGCCACCTCAGGCACCTCAATACATAAGGCAACAAGAGTGGCGTCCGCCTCAGCAAAGAAATCAGATGGGTGAGCCATTGAAGGCTAGGGAGATAAATGTTATCAAGTTCATACCATTGAACACCACCCCAGCAGTAGTCCTGAGAGAGATGAGAAACCAGAAATTATGGTCGCCCCCCGGAAGATGGAGAGCGCCAATGGTAGGGACACACAAGGATAAATGGTGTAATAACCATGAGGCATATGGGCATGATACGAACGAATGCTTTAGCTTGAAGCTAAGTATCAACAATATCATCCAGAGAGGGGAGCTAAAACAGTTTGTTGATCACGGTGGCAATAGCATACAACTAGGGCCATCATACAAGGATAAAGGCAAAGACAAGGTAGATTATAATCCCCCACCTAACAAAAGGGGGACTATAAACATGATACACGGAGGAGTGGCATCAGGTGGCCCAACAGCTAATGCAAGGGAGGTTTATGCATCCAAGCTGAGCTCAGTACCAAAGTGGAGAAAGAGACCACGAGAAGGAGAGGAAATGAAGATTGAGTTTTCAGAAAAGGACAAGAGTCATATTATCTTCCCGCATGATGATGCTTTAGTCATCACGATGGACATCGATAACTTCGATGTGAAAAGAATACTGGTAGATGGGGGCAGCTCTGCAGACCTCCTAAGCCTAAGGGTTCTGGAAGAGATAGGAAAAACAAAGGCAGACATCAAACCAGTCAACTTCCCTCTGGTTGGCTTCTCAGGGGCAACAAGTTATCCCCTAGGAATGATAACCCTGCCAGTGACCATGGGCCAAGGATGGACACAGCTGAGAGTGAACGTCAACTTTATGGTGGTTGAAAGCTTGGGAGTCTACAACGGGATCCTAGGAAGAACAACCATAAACCCATATGAAATTGTGCCATCTACAGTGCATCAGAAGCTGAAGTATATCACTGAAAACGGAATTGGGGAAGTCTTGGGTGATCAACGCACTCCAAGGCAATGCTACATCAACTCCATGAGACGTGGATCGCACAAGTCAGACACGGTGGCTATGGTCATGACCGGGGCCATCCAAGGCAAAGAGAAGATGATGAAGAGACTAAGGCAAGGAAAGATGAAACAGGGAGTTACACTCCGCCTGAGTGGGCAGTTCTTTCAAGGACTAGCTAAGAAGAAGCAGAGAAGTAAGGCTGTAAGGGTAACAAGCATACCTTGGCAGCCAGAGAATGCAGAAGGAAAGAGAACAAGGGACTCCATTGAAAAGGGTTTCCGACACATAGACGACATCAAGAAAATGCCAAAGGAGTCCATATCAAGCTACTTTGGGAGATTCTTCAGCTGTGGTGCAAGCATGGACATCATAAGAAGAGAGGTCGTAAGGGCCTTCCTTAGAAACAGGCATCCAACCTCATTTGAAGCATATGGAGGGCTCTATGAGGTGGCCATGACAAGAACAATGAGGGAGCTCAAAGAGAGGCTGGACAAGGCATTCGCAAAAGAGATAGGGCAATGGGAAGAAGTCCTTGAAGAAGGAAGACAGACCGACACACTGGAAGGAGGTGTAAACTTCAAATTCACACCCCTTACAATGAAGATAGAATAAATTTTCCAGGAGTACCTCAAGGAAGAGCTACCAAAATGCAAGGAATAGGGCAAGGCCTTCCTAGGAAGAGATGCACAGGGTTGGTGTGAGTACCATGGGACCTGGGGGCATCAAACCAATGATTGCATGGTGTTGAAGATAGAAGTGGAGGAGATGATTTACAAAGGAGGCCTAAAGGAGTACGTGGCAACAGACACACTCACCACCCCATATCCTTAGTTTAATATTCAGCACTTTGCATGTCCAAGCATTTTAAGTTTTCCAAAAACAACTTTTGAGAAGGAGAACTCAAGAAGTTACTCCAACTCTACAACTATCATTGATTTCCTCCAAATGGTGTCTTGATCCATCCAAGGCACCCCGAGTGTACATAAAGCACGAATGCTCCTAATGAAGTAGAAGTTACTCAAAAGTATCTTTCAAAGAAGGTAGTGATATAATCATTATGTTATCCTTACACATATATGACTTCTAAGTCAAAACAACACCCTCGACGCCCCCAAGAGCGTATCTTGAGAGTAGTTTTCATACTACGAACTTCGACGCCTCCAAGAGCGTATCTTGAGAGTAGTTTTCATACTACGAACTTCGACGCCCCCAAGAGCGTATCTTGAGAGTGGTTTCCAAAAACTACGACCTTCGACGCCCCCAATAGCGTATCTTGAGGTAGATTTCAAACTACCAGATTCGACGCCCCCAAGAGCGTATCTTGAGAGTGGTTTCTAAAAACTACGACCTTCGACGCCCGCAAGAGTGTATCTTGAGGTAGATTTCAAACTACCAGATTCGACGCCCCCAAGAGCGTATCTTGAGGTAGATTTCAAACTACCAGATTCGACGCCCACCAGGAGCGTATCGTTGGTCTAACTTGCGCCCTCCGGGAGCCTATCCAGTGAAACGTTAAGTGCCCTCCGAGAGCCTGTCTCGTGAACAGATTCGACGCCCACCAAGAGCGTATCTTTGGTCTAACAGTACCATATATACCATTTAAAGGGTACCAGAAGAGATCATTGCACCATACTAAGAAGAATTCCATGAGAAAATAATTGCAAAAGTAAAGTTGTATGAATAATACATAATTTTTTTTCTTGATGAGATAGCAGGTATGATGTGAAGGAAAACACAAAAAAGAGATAAGTAAAGGAAAGCACAAAGAAAGGAAGAGTCCATGATCAAAGGAATATATACAGAAGCATACGAAGTACCCATCAAAAGGCAGGTGTTCCACACACCATGCGTACCACAACCAAAGGCAGGTGTTCCTCACACCGCCAACACAACCATGCAAAGAAGGAAAGCAACAAAACATCCCAAGTATAGCAATCCCAAAATGAACTCGACCCATCAAGGGGAGAAACACTCAACCCATTAAAGGGGAGGAAAAGTAAAGTCTTATATACAAAGATAAAGAGATATCAGCACATCAACCAGAGCCTGCTGGAGAGTCCTCACGGTCCTGACCCTCTGAGGAAGAACCACCAACAGAGATTGAAGAAGAGGAGGAAGAGCCTGAACTATCAACATCCACGGGTATAGCATCCACCTGTGCAGGGGCAGGCTCATCAGCAACGACAGCTTGACCCCTAAGAACGGCCATATAACCAGTAGCATATGGTCCAAAGTCACCCAGATCATTAACGGGAAACTGGGGATCAATACGAAAGATGTGATCAACAAGGTACTCCCCGAACTGGTTCATCTCCTGGTTCAACCGAACGCTGTAATCAGCAGTAAAGGCAGAGGAAGCTTTGTACTCAGATACTGCAACAGCTCTCTCCTCCGCCCGGCACCTTGCCTCAAGCTTTCTCAACTCCTCAGCATGGAGTGACGATTCAACATCAGCCTCACGGCGCAAACTACCCACGCTAGTCTCAAGTAGAGCCACCTGGTCCCTAAGCTCCTGCATCTGCAAGTCAGACAGGCGAGCCTTCTCAGCGGCAGCGGCAAGCTCCGCCTTCAAGGATACCTGGTTATCCTCAAGAGCCTTCTTTTCATCTGACAGCTCAAGCGCAAGAGACGACATGTTCACCATGTCGGACATACCCTGAAAATTCAACAAGTGGTAAGTAACTTAGCAAACAATCACATGAAAGTAGAAAGGGAAGAGAAACACCACTCACAGGGACATAACGGGATAACACCCCCTGAATGAAGCGCCGGGTCTCCTTAGGAGACTTAGGCTGAGGAGCACGATCACCAGGGGCAATGGCACCGCGAAGCACCCGAATGCCAACCTCCGGGGTGCGCAAGGAGGAACCGTTGTCAAAGTGAAACTCCTTCAATCCAGCAAAGGGAGTCCACTCAGCTCCCACGATATCCTCGTCAGTAAGGCGCGCAAAGTCCTTCCGACTCAAAGCCGGAGGCCCACCTATAAAAAGAAAGCAAGGTAAATAAAAATACAAGCAAAGAAGCATCAATGGCATAAAGGAAAACAAACCTGACGACCGTGCCCTCGGCTGGGGGGCAGGAGATGGAGAATCAGTGACCACCCCACCATCACCAGCAGCCGCTTCCCTTTATCAGCCCGGGAAGGTGCCTCTTCGACCACTATCTCTTTGTCGCGAGACAGGGTCGGGTGACGAACACCAGGGGGAGGAGGATCTGCAGCCTTCTTCTTCTTGACAGCCGAGGCCCCGGCCTCAGAGTCGGACCTCCGTGACTTGGACTTAGAAGGTCCAGAACCCTTGCCCACAGAGACGACTCTCTCAGTCACCAAGGGAGAGTGCCCTAACAACACAAGGAAAACAACATGAGAAAATACACAAGTATACCATAAGAGGAGAAAGAAAGAAGTATACCAGAGGCCCCAGCAGCCTTCCCAGGCATAGGGGACTTCTTCGGAGTATAGCTGGAGGGAGCCCTCCTCTTGCTCAAATCAACCGGCGCTGCCTGCACGTTATATGTTTTCCCGTGAAACCAACCTACAAGGGAAAAACAGAAAATAAATATAGATGAGAAGACTAAGTGGCATACCGAATCCCAGGAGTGAGGAGTCAAACTAATCCCTGCCTCATAGAGGTCTTTCTCGGTCACCAAGGACACAGGGCAGTAAGACTGGGTCTTGTGGCTCTCATAGATAGTCTTCATAGTCTCTAAGTCCACAGAAGAGAACTCCCCAAAGGCAGGCCAGCCGTCTGATCGGTCCTCATTCAGAACCGGCCAGGTAACGTATCGATCCGTGATAAAGAAGTAGTGCTTGGCCCAATGGCTCGCCGAATTATCGCTCCGAACCACGAAACGAAGAGAAGTGTCCCAGTTAACTCCGCTCAACCCGAAATCAGCAAATCAGGAATCTTTGAGGAAAGGATAGCGAGTCACAAAACTCGTGAAGCTTACCTTCTTCTGATACTGAAACCGGAAGAAGCACCGGAACAAGACCAAGGAGTACTTCCAGGAGTACCACTGGCATAGCACCCGGAAACTCACCCAGACGCGAATAGCATTGGGGGCAAGGTTCACAGGAGAGATCCTAAAGAATCTACTCATCTCTACGAGCTCATCGCAATAAGGCAAACGCAACCCAAGCCGAATTTGGGAAGGATAGACAACAACCTTCCCCCTGGGAGGCTCTGTCACTGTCTGGCGAGTGTTTCCAAGAGAAGGGAGGAAGGGATACAAGGGCTCGTCTAAAGGACTAATGTCACCTAAGGTGACATGCTCGTTATAGTCGGACCTAGTCAGGTAGTTCTCCGACAAAGTAGCGAGACCTAAATCAAAGGCAGTGAGAAAATCCAAGCTCGAATCAGGCTCCGACCGGTACCCTGGCTCAGTATACGGCTTAGAATCCGACACCGAACTAATGGTAGGAAAGAAAGCAACGCGACGAATAGAAAGAAAGAGAAACTTTTCGAAGGATATAGCGCCTCTGCCAAGTTTGTGTACGGGGGCACCACCACGAGTATAATACCTGTCACGGCATGACAGGTGTCAAGATAAGAAGATCTCCGGAAAAACCGGGCATACCCCGGCACCCGACAAACAACAACCCAAAAACTCAAAGGCACCCAACAAAGGTAACAAACACGTGCTAAGGACACTACAACGATAAAATCGGGCGATTTTGCTCGAATCAAAAACCGGTTCCCGAGCAAAGTTACGATTATGCCCCTCAATGGAAATCAACATGCAAATGGTGCCACGACGTCAAAATTCAAACAAGAATAGTTCAAACGGGCAAAAAACTATCTCCGGGCAAACGGCCAAATTTTTTTCCCCAAATTGGTGGCTATCTATGGCAATCACGTATTCAATCAAGAATCGGCAATCAAATATCGGCAATTGAGGTATTGACATTTTGTATCGTAACGGAAAGGAAAAGATCGGACCTTCGGAAAACCCGACCCGATGTGATAGACGGGTCCGGAATTCGAATTTGGATGTCACCGGAAATCAGCCCCTCGCCGGAGACTGCTCTTCGCCACTGCCGGGACCGAGCTGCGCCGGGATTCACCTGTCCCGCCTCTGCCGTGGCTCGCCGGAACCACGGTCGCCGTCCTCCGCGTCGTCGGCGTCCCCTCTACGCCACTACTCCCCTACGACCTCGCCTGGCGCCGCCGTGGAACAGGGTCTACTCCGCCTTCGCTTTGGGTCACGTCGCCGTCCCTTGCCGGCTTCCTCCGTCGCACCGCTAGCCGGAATTCCACCCCTTCGTCGGAATTCTTGGCCGGCCCCCTCCCTTGGTGTGCAAGAATTCCTCCCTTGGCCTCCAAGTGTGAGGAAAAAAGGAAAAGATGACAATGGTGGCTAAGTGAGGTAATTTCTTTACTCCTCTATATATTTGAAAAGGTGTAGGGTTTTTTAAAGTGACATAATCACAACCCTCCATTTAAAGTTAGAAGAGATCTAAGGGTTAAAGGGAAAACTATCATCTTTACCTCCCTTAGACTATGGTTAGGCACATTTCCAACCAAGTTAACACCCCATAGGCATATTTTTTAGTATCCTATACTTAGAAAAATTTTGGACCAAAATTAAAATTTCTCCCCACATAGGCTTACCCCGTCATGAAATTGAAGCATGGACTCGCTTAGCCATATTCATGTTGCATCCTCACACGTGCGTATATTTTCCGAGTATACGCCCGTGACAATTTTGGATTTATTATTTCCATCTCAGAAGGACACGTGCTTGGGAACGTGTCCGTGCTATTCTGACGTTTGCAGTTCCTCTATCTTATAAGACAGGGGGCAGAATCAGAGACACACATCCATGGGTAAGTAAGGATTCCAACAAAAGGCAAAATCCCGGCTTCAAATTGCGCGTGTCATACCATCCTAAAATAGAGTCAATCAAGGGTCAGGCCATTGGTTGACTCGGGGGCATGTGATGGATATACGCCCAATTTGAACCCGTTGACTTCCGAATCATTTTATTTTGATCACCCCGTTAATGATTATAAATCGAAACTTCGACCCAAACACCCCACCGAAACACCAACGGTTCGGACGAGGCGAAAATACTCGTCCGGACCGCGACGAACTCACCTAGGTGAGGTCGGGTGGCCACACCCGACCTCCCCTAGGGAGGGGTTGGGTGGCCACACCCAACCCCTACCCTTGGGGGTCGGATTTTCTCCCCCCCCAAGGGCCCCGGCACCGTTTCCCGACTCCCGTACTCATTTTATTTCCGCCAACCTCTCCGTGCTTTAAGGTTTTAATTATGTGATCAAAGGCTAATTAATTGTGTTTAAAGGTTAACGATGTGATTAAGCCACCTTAATGACACCGTTGCCTATAAATACAACCCTTCCACCATTCATTGGGGGATCTTGGCCATTTATGCAATTTTAGCTCTGACATCTCTCTAACTTTATCTCTCTAAAAGAAGACGTACTGACTTAAGCATCGGAGAGGGTTCATCAAGCACCACCCCCCCCCCCTTCGTGCTTGATATTGCCCCTTTTGCAGGGCGAAGGGAGAAGAAGGGAAGGAACAGAACGACCGAACCCAGGAAGCACAGGATCCGCTAGTTCACCAGTGAGGAGTAGGATTTAGGCCGACAACCCGTTGACCTAAAACTTAGAACCTAACAGAGGGGGCACAGTCGAAAATTTCTCAAAATCGACTGTGGAAAAAGGAGAGAATATGAGAGATTAAAAAAAATCCTGCTAAGTTGTCGCATCATGCACAACTTAGGCAAAAATTAGGGAGAGACATTCAAGTCGCCAAAACCACTAGAGGTTCTTTTCCGACGAACGCCACTTGAGGCTCTTCACCGACGGACGCCGCTAGAGGCTCTTCTCCGACATACGCCATTGGAGGCTCTTCTCCGACGGACACCACTAGAGGCTCTTCTCTGACATACGCCACTAGAGGCTCTCTTCCAACGGACGCCACTAGAGGCTCTTCTCCGACGGACGCCACTAGAGGCTCTTCTCCGACATACGCCACTAGAT
Source organism: Clarkia xantiana subsp. parviflora (assembly GCA_036873135.1). NCBI lineage: Eukaryota > Viridiplantae > Streptophyta > Magnoliopsida > Myrtales > Onagraceae > Clarkia > Clarkia xantiana. The sequence continues at coordinate 6,003,028 of JAPTYO010000012.1, read as the reverse complement.
GCTCTTTTCCAACGGACGCCACTAGGGGCTCTTCTCCGACAAACGCCACTGAAGGATTTTCATTTTCGCTTGCCATGAGGCATCATCTATCAAAGTTTTACTTTACTGCACGCCACTGTAGGCTTTTCCTTATCGCTCGCCACTGGAGGCATCATCGATCAAGGTTTTACTTTACTGCACGCCACTGGAGGCTTTTCCCTATCGCTCGTCACTGGAGGCATCATCGATTAAGGCTCTTCATTTTTGCACGCCACTGGAGGCTTTTCGTTACTGCACGCCACTGGAGGCTTTTCCTTGTCGCTCGCCATTGGAGGCATTGTCGATTGAGGTTTTACTTTACTGCACGCCACTGGAGGTTTTTCTTTCCGACGCCACTGGAGGCTTTACCTTCCTGTACCACCAACGGAGGCACCGCCAACAGGGGCACCGGCGACAGAGGTTTATTATTGTTTCCGCACCAGTCAAAATAAGCACGTGAGCCACCTTGAAGACTTCAGAACAGAAGAAAGGAAAAATCGGTGTTTTCCTGTCTTTGGACAAGCCCCCCTCGAACGAGTTCTATGGTGGCATGTCCAAAGAGGGGCAAACTGTGAAATTTTGACCGGACGTAATGACGTTACACATAATACGTCAATTCCGGACGCGTCAAGCCACGAAGTCTCCAAGAAATGCTTAAGTGCATATTAGGGAATTATTATAAATATATTTTGAATATATTTAATATTTTCGGAATATTTAAAATATATATATATAATTAGTTTTTTTAATTTTTAGACAATTACCTGTAAGGTATTTATCTACAGATGTTATCTTTCATTTAAAGGTAATTATCTGTTGAGATACATATCCCTATGAATTATCTGTAAGCTAATTATCTGTTAGCATTTTTTATTTAGATTTTATCTGTAATCTAGACTAGGTTTTACTATAAATAGGGGTCCAGTTCTACATTGTAAACACACAAGAAAACACAACACTATTAATAAATCAGTTTTTCTCTTGAAATTCGCACTATTTCGTCTTTTAGTGGATTAGAATTTCTCATTCCCGCTCCTGGCTTCCAACCTCCGTTGACCCACGGTGCTTCCGACCACCAGCGACCCACGGCGCCTCCGCCCAGCCCGCTCCACCACGCGAGCCGTCCGCTGCCGCGCCGCCCCTCCCGACGCATCAGACCGTCGATTTCTGCCACGGCCTGCCCTTACCGTGACTGTGCTAAAGCTTCCCGTCCGTCGCCGACCACTATTCACTGTCGTTGTTGTTGCTGCACCGCCTGCCGTCCTTGCCGTCCTTGCCGGAGTTCCCCGTCGTTGCTGCCGCCCGTCATCGTCCGCCCCGGTAGTTCCGATCAGCCACCATCGCTGAAGAGGTCTGTTGCAGGTAAATTTTTTTTATTTTTTTTTTTAATTTTATTTATTTACCTACTCATTTAATTAGTAAATAATGTGTTTCTTAGTTTTATTATTTTCATGTTTTTTTATTTATTATTATTATCATGATAATTATGTGAAGTTTAATTAGTCGTAGGTAAATAATACTAATTACATGTTGCATCATGGTTTATTATATTAGATTTGACATGATATAAATAATCCGAATATTGATTAATTAACTTAATTATGTATGTTTTCATTATATTTTGATTAGTTTAGATTAATTTTCATCATATTTTGATTAGTTTAGATTTATTAAAATAATAAGTAGTTAATTGTACATATTGTCAAAAGATTTTTTTTTAATTGGTTAATCAATTTACTTGATGACATGGATTTGCTACATATTTCTCTAGAATCTTTAGATTTCTTCCAAACCCTTTAATTGATCATCTACGTATTCCTCTCACATCCTTATTTAATATCTTTTTATTTATTAATTTTTTTTATCAAATATTTTATAAAATAATATTAAAATTTGAACATGACCATTTTCGGTACACTTATTAGTATATAATATAATTATATTTCATTAGAGTTTTATTTAAAATAGTATCACGATAATAAGATAAGTAATATTCTATATTTAAAATAGTAGGTTTAATTTGTAAAAAAAATTTACAGTTATAATATGAACATATTAAAATACATTAATCAAATTTTATATATATATATTATATAAATACTAATAGAAAATAATTATCATATACCTAATTATAGTTTTATAGATTGTATTATAAGAAAATTATTATGATAAATGTTTAAAATAATTAGAATAAATATTTAAAATGTTATTTTTGTATAAATCAAAACAACTATGAAGAATATTAAAATAGTTTTAATATATATATACATATTCTAAAATCCAATGAAAGTAATAATAACAGCCAATATAGTTACAACTACTGATGAAAATATAACTTTTATTTCACAATCACTATATATAATAATAAATACCATAACAAATAAAACTAAATCCTTATGTAACATTGTACTTTTTTTTTTTGCCATATTATATAACATTTTATATTTTGTAATTTTTTAGTTGAAGCAATTTTATGAATTGAAGCAAACTTTTATTAAACGAATTTAATAGAGTAAATATTAATATATTTTATTTTGAATTATTTAAGATTATTATATTATCTTTTATTTATATTAATATTCTTTACTTGTGAAAAGAAATCTCGCAAAGCGCAGGTCGGTCATGTAATTTATTTATTATTTTTTTTTGTTTTCCGCGGGGTGGTCTTAGGGGGGCCTCATCAGGAGGGCAGCACCCGTAGCATGCTCGCTCAACACTTAGATTAATTCTCACTCGCACCGGGTCATCCCGTAAAGAATAAAGTGTTGACCATGAATATTTTTCCATTCTTATGATCACTAGTGGGATTGAATCATGAGCCGGTGAATATTGAATTAAAGTGTTATTTTACACTGTGAGGCCACCAAGCTAGTTCTAGTTGACCTGAATAAGCAATAATTGAGATGAACGGCAGAAGGAGAGTTATATAGAGGGAGGCACCACTCATCAATTAATAAATTCTATTTAATTATTACTGAGTCGAGTCTCATATAGATAGAAAATAATATATATTATTATTATTATTATTATGATATAAAAGGTGATGCCTCCCCATACCATAGATATGGTCGCAAAGTGCAATTATTATGAATAATAATAATAAGTTAAAGGAAAAGCTAGCTTATTTAGTTGGAAGGAAGAAGAGGTAGGGTAGGTGTAGCGGGGGTCTTGCTTATTTAAGAATGGGTAGCTAGGACAAGTTTGAATTGCATATTCATTATCAATAGATAAATAAATATATTAATTAAAGATGGACGTGGAGAGGGTTTTTCACATGAAACAAGGGGTTGGAGATTCAACCTATTCTAACAACTCTTCTCTTCAGGTACGTAATTACACATATTATGCACGCATGCATGCATTCATTCATAAATATTGATTCCCAAGATTTTATTTTATACAGAAGAAGGCATCTGAGATGATGAAGGTGGCAACGTTAGAAGCAGTGAAGCAAGTATGGGAAACACTTAGACCCGAGAGCTTCGGGGTTGCTGATTTAGGTTGTTCATCGGGGCCAAACACTCTGTCCATCATCAAAGACATCATCATATCCATTCATTCCCAATCCCAATCCCACCAGCTAAGGGAGTTGAGAGTTTACCTCAATGATCTTCCCTCCAATGACTTCAACTCTATCTTCAAAACCATACCCGATTTCCGCAGAGATCTAATCATTACCAACACAACCACCAAGTTGTACCTTGCTGCTTATCCGGGCTCTTTTTATACCCGACTTTTTCCTCATCAATCTCTCCACTTTGTCTATTCTTCCTACAGTCTCCACTGGTTGTCAAAGGTACATACTTACGTACTGTTAATAATTAATACATGTGTTCAATGAATAGTATCACATCATCGGATAGTTTGAAAGAGTTAAAACACTATATAAGCTATGAGCTATATATATGTACTATCACCAACTAATTTTAATAATTAATGAATCTCAGTTAGCGTATATAGTGGGTTTCTAAGCCCGCTCTCCAATTTTATCTCCCAACACAGTCTATATATTCATCTCTATAAGTTAGATAAACTACATATTCACCTAATTTGCAGATTCCTCAAGATGTTTATGACAAAGATGGTATTAATTCGATAAATAAAGGGTGCATCTACATCTCCAAATCAAGCCCTCCAAGTGTAGCCCAAGCATATGAATTGCAATTCCGAGAGGACTTTACGTCATTCCTACGTCTCCGGTCAGAGGAAGTCGTTCCCGGAGGCCAGATGGTTCTCATCTTCCTTGGCCGCCAAGGCGTCTCTCATATCGACCGTGGCAATTCCTTCTTATGGGACCTACTCGCTCGATCCTTTTCATCACTCATCCTCGACGTATAATAATATGACTTCATATTAATTAATTTTACATGTGTTGGGGTTACTAATGAATTAATAATTATGCAGGGAAAAGTGGAAAAGGAAAAGGTAGATTCATATGAGGTGAATTTTTATGCAGCTTGCAAGGAAGAAATAGAGGATGGAATAACAAGGGAAGGATCTTTTGAAATGAGACGTTTCAAGATGTTTGAATTGGAGAGGCATGAAATGAATGGATTGAGCTATGGAGAAGCTGTTGCAGCCACGGTTAGGGCAATCCAAGAACCGTTGATTACCAAACACTTCGGTGACGGAATCTTGTTGGAAAATTTGTTTCAACACTATGCCCGACTTATCAACCACGAAATGGCTATACAAGATATTACACCCGTTACTTTCCTTTTGGTTCTTAACAAGAAGAATAATTGATAGCACTAGCCACTAGCAGCTAGCAGGGAATGCAAATTAATTAATTAATTAATGTGTATGCATGCATGTGACTTAAGTACTGAATAATTATTGGATTGTTTGTTCTCTCTACTTATATTATATATATATGTCTAGCTAATAATATAAGTGAATTTCGATATGGATCTTTTTTTTATTTCTCTCGAGATTTTTCTAAGATGGCTCCATCAAGAGGCAACACCCGTAGTAAAGTGTTGATCATCCCACTACATAATTTTTTTAAACTCTCCTATTCACAGTCAGAGAATGCACTGACCCCGTCAACATAGTCTCACCAGCAACGTAGTATAGTCAAAATGTCAGCACGTTAAAAAAATCGAGTTCTACTCGCCTCCTTATATATTTGACACGGTATGTGGGTCAGATGGAACCTGTTTTAAAACTACGCAAAGTGACGCCCCTAAGAGATTTCGAACATAAGATTTTTAAATCAAACCAAAAAAAAAGTAAAACACTCTTAACCACTGCTAGATTACCACTTCTGGTAGTATCATCCAATTGCTAACGCCACAACAAGTGGATCAAAATGTGACTAATTTTCGGATAGCCAGCCGATTGTTTAGGGCATAAGTAAGACCCAACAATAATTGAAATTACGTGGATCACCATTTGGAAAAGAAAATCTCTGGGGGAAAAGTAGTCATTTGTAGAGGCTGGGCTTTATGGGTTCCATTTACTTGATCGCTGGAAAATTGAGCCTTCTCGGTAATGGGCCTTCTCTAGTGACTACCCAACGGATCGACTTGTATTGATTGGTTTTTTTTTTTTTTTTTTCCAGTGGTGAGGGCAGTTTCGGTAAGATTTTTACTTCTCTTTTAAAATAATCACAACTCCTACCGAAGTGAATCAGTAAAGTTGGGTACGAAACATGTCCGGTTCAGACCGGAATTGTTTTAAACAGATAATATATAACCGTTTTTTTCTTCTTATGATTTAGTGTAGAAAAATTGGTCTATTCAGAATTGGTTTAGATATGTTTTGCCTAAACATTTTTGTTTCACTCCAGAACCGGTTTGAACTGTTTTTTATAAATATTTACACTAAAAAAAACAAAACTGTTTCAAAACAAGTTCCGATCCAAAATGTAATTGTTCCACTAAAAAATACTAACGCTTCTTAGATTGATTCACTTCTTATAGAACTTATCTGTTTAAAATTAGTCTGGATTAAACCGGTTCCAAACAATTCGAACATACTGATTTTTTTGTCCAACCCTAAACTATGAGTTAATCTATTAAATGTTATGAGTAGGATGTTGTTTATAAGTATTTTTCCATTTTCAAATTTTGAAATTTGAGCCGAATACCTCTTATAGGTGTTGAGACTTCTCTCATTCACTTGATTCAAATGACTTAAGAAGAGTATGCATTAGGGGTGGCAACGGGTCACGAGTACCCGTCGACCCGCGGGTACCCGCCCCGATTTCGCCCCACTGACCCGCGGGGCGGGTCTGGGTTTGTGGTCGCGGGGTCCCGCCGACCCGCCCCGCTCGTGCATATGTTATATATATATATATATATATATATATATATATATATATATATAAAACTCAAAATAACAAGAGTTTTAACGAGTTTGGTGATTTGTGTTTGTATGTTTAATTAAATTTGTAGTTTGTGATTCTAATTTTAATTTGAATTTGGATACGGTAAATATAAGTTTTAGGACTTAAGGTTTCTAAAAATAAACTATTTTCCACATGATTCAACTCACAGGTCGACCCGCCCCGCACCGCAAGATGTACGGAGCGGGTACGGGTCGACCATGTCGACCCGCGGGGCGGGTCCGGGTTTGGCGATACCCGCCCCGTCACGGTGACACCCCTAGTATGTATCACAACTCCTCATTGCAGCGTGTTTAGCTTATGACTTTATACGGACAAAACATCTAACCAATGTAGTAATTATTGAACGGACAGATTAACCATCTACACATAATAATAGCATACATGTGGACATAGTATTTGTGAAAATCAAGGTTTTTAAGATCGATATTCTAAGTTGGATCGGTGGAGGGTAAAATCAGATCGTTTGTAGGATCAGATCGGATATCGTACGATCCTACAAAATGTTACAAATTATTTCACAATAAAATACTATACTATTCTTTATTTATTAAATAACTTATTATAGTCTCAAATCACCAAAATAGTATTTTAAAGCATTCTAAACATTAAAATTAATTTCTCAATTTCTAGATAAACATTCAAATTCAACAACTAAACTACTAAATAACCTTAAATCGGTTCAAATTTCAAACTTATAATTAATTCAAATTCAACAAACAAAGTACTAAATAATCTTAAATCAGTTCAAAGTTCAAACTTATGACTAATATTAATTATATATAACGTCATAATCAACTCCAAAATCATGACCATCTGCAATATCTAAAGTCTGACGTTTGGTTTCCCATGAACCTATTTATTTATTTTTCAACATGAAACTAAGAAGAAGTCGAGCCACTTTGCTGAAAGTGTAAATAAATGGGCTATATGGCTTGAAAAATGTAATCGAACATCTTCGCTTATTATCTACGATTCCGGATTCTGATCACTTGAGTGCAACGCTAGTATGCTGCGTAAATGTGCACGATATGAGGGATGAACAAGACCCCATCGTTCGTACGCTCCACAATACAAGTTTCAACACTCTCAAGTGTTTAGAAGCGTTCAGACATATATCACACTTCTCAGGTGCCTACCCGAAATGGTGCAGTTAAACCTAAAACTTATTGGGAAGATTGAGTTTGAAGCCAGGATATTCCTCAAATCATTTCAGTTGATCCATGATTCTTCACAGAGGTTCCGAGTGGATTGTGCATTCGATGTCAACATAGATCGAGTTATTGGAATTATTTTTTACAGTAGCCGAGATGATGAAGAAGAAGGTCGGACGGCTTCTGAAGACAGATTTCGAGGAGACTGTCGTGCCGAATATCAAGACGTTGAAGGATTGTGATGTTATAGCTGATGATTTTGTTAGATATCTACAAAAGTACCTGCGTTTCTTGTCGATGAAGCCGTATAAGTTCAATGAACTTATTTAAAAATTGGATGATACTAGTATTACACGGGGGAGCAAAAAATACATGTATGTCATTTTCAAAGCAAGTTCCATGTCATCTGAGTCTTGGGAGCAAAAGAGGATGTGTTTTCGTGGTTTGAGATTTTCCGAACCACAGCTCTTGGATATGTTCAAGAGGTGGCCCCATATGACCGTGACAAAACCATGTTCTGTGTATTTTACTGTAATATAACATATAGTATGCCCGTGGTAAAAAAAATCATATAGTATTACCGTGGCAAAAAAAACATATAGTATGAACGTGGCAAAAAAAAAAACATATTGTTGCGCCCAAATCCAACCGGGTAGTCGGACTCTTCGACACTTCGGGTATGGGGACACGTCGGGTGTCGGAAGCGGATTGTTTGACGACGGCAAGAGGCCGTTACCGGTGCGCGGTTCACGGTTGTCGGCTGTGCACGGTTGACGGCTGCCGGTTGATGGTTGACGGCTGGGCAAGCTTGTCGGTAAGGTAAGCTTATCTCCTTCGCGCGATATCACCTGCACACGGGACAATAAACAGCACGGAGAGCAGGGGGTGGTGCTGGTTGAGCCCTCTCCGATGCTTAAATGAGAGTCTAGAGAGAGAAAGTCCTAGAGAGAGTTCGGAGCTTCTAGGCCAAATCTCTTGAGAATATATCAGAGAATGTGTCAAAATGGGTCGCCAAGGTCTCCTATTTATAGGCAACCTTAGAACCGAACCCGATTTTTGTGCGGTTCGACGCCGGTTTAAAGGAAAGTAAGAACTGTTGTCTGGTTTGTTTAAGTTTGGCCTAGGAGAACTCTTTTACTCAGTGTTCGGACGATAAAAAAGGATGCGCGCGGTACCCGTTAACAGTCCGGACCACGTCGGATTCGACATCCGGCGTGGTCTGGGCCGCCTAGGGCAATCCGGACCGGTCCGGTTTTCCATAAGGCAACCCGGACCTCCAGTTTTCCTTAGGGCAATCCGGAGGTTCCGGTCCGGACGCATACGTGCGTCCAGACCATTTTGTTCCTCGGGTGTTTGTTTTTCGGATCCGTTTGTGGTTTTCGACGTGTTTGCGAAGTCCTGAATGTAAATACGAACCCGAATTGGGCAGATATCCAACACTTTCTCCCGAGTCAAGTAATGGTTCAGACCATACTTGACTCTATTTTAAGCAAGGATATAAGCCCAATTTAGGTTCGGAGCTGACCTCAAGGGTGGCTTGTTTGACAATTGAGTGCGACGGCTTCGATTTCGCTCCACTTTAATTTTTGTCGGGAGGTATGTTAACTGTCGACATGATTAGCGCAACCAGCAATATACATATAACAGTGAACAATAAACAATGCGCACATGTTTATGAACTTATGCGATAATCCTCATGGAAACATGCAAACATGACACATGATGTCATCATGAACATAATGTCAGCATGATTGTGAAAGATGCGAATATAAGATTGATAATTAAATCATGTAAATAATCATGTGATAATAATAAAAGATATGAATCATGCACTTAAAATGATATAACGCGTGTTTGGGTCATGTGCGCGTTATGTCTTGTGCGCACTAAATCACGTGTGCACTCAATCATGTGTGCATAGCATATAGTCATATCATACTTAGAAAATTTAAGTGTTGAAATAAGGAGATGACAACATGTAAACATGCTATTTGAGGACTTAGTAATAAATAATTAAAGTTTTAGGATGTACCCATAGATAATGATGGATAGATATAGGAGAGAGAATATCCATTAGTTAATCCTCCACCATTAGTAGCTTTTAGTGTTCTCTCATTTCTTGAAGAAAAAGAAAACTTGGGATTGACAAATTTGGAGGCCAAATATTTGAAGACCAAGCAATTTACGGGCAGCCATCAAACCATCACCACCGGCGAGATTTCCGGCAGGAGGAGGAGGAGGCCACGGCGCGGCGGAGCACGGCGGCGCGTGACATCGGCGGCGACGCGTGACGGTGGCGGATGACTTTGGCGGCGGCGGGCAGCTTTCCGGCGTCGTCTTGTGGTGGTGAGTCCAATTCCGGGTATGGCTAAAACATTCGCAACCTTATTTAGGCTCAATTGGATCTTGATTGTCTCTTGAAATTGATTACTCTAGTATGCCCACAAGGTGTTTGATAAAATATGTACAAGAGGTTAGTTCCACAAATCGGCCAAAATTTTGGCTAAGTGCTGGAATTTTTGGAAAAATAGAGATAAGTTGTTAAACTTCCCTTATGCATTGTGATTGTTGTCAACACGTTGCACTATGGCTTGAGTGATGTTTTAGCATGCTCAATGTTGATTGTTAGCAGGTGTCCGGACATAGTTGTCTGTCGTTATATTGATTCTTGTACATTGAGCTCATATGCTGTCTGCAATCATGATAAAACACTTAGCAAATATTTTTTAGATATTTAATGCTTATTACCACGATTGTCGCTATTTGATCCTTGTTGACTGCCGTTGACTGCCGACATAGGAGAATACTTAGAATATATTTCTTGATAGTTGACATCTTGTTGGATGTCGACAGCTGTTGATTGCCGTCAACTTGTTGCTCGTTGACGGTTGTTGATTGTCATCAACTTGTCGCGCGTTGACGGTTGTTGATTGTCATCAACTTGTCGCGCGTTGACGGTTGTTTATTGCCGTCAACTTACCGCGCGTTGACGGTTGTTGATTGCTGACATGGTGGAACACTTAGAAAATATTCCTGACAGCCGGCATCTCGTTGTATGATCACAACTGATACGGTTTGAACACTTAGAAAATATTCCTGACAGTCGGCATCCCGTTGTATGCTCACAGCTGCTATGGTTTAAACACTTAGAAAATATTCCTGGTAGCCGACATCTCGTTGTATGTCGACAGCTGTACGCGCGTGCTCGTATGTGCGCGCTAGTATGTGTGCACTTGCCCTCACACTTAGAATTTTTTTTCTATCCATTGCTATGTACGTTGTATCCATAGGCTGGATGTAGACATAGGGTGTATGTTGTCATGGTGATTGTTACGAGTAGAATGTTCGTCGCTTGTAAACTAACGAACGTTATCTTGATTGTAGGTTGCATTTTCAGGTTGCAGGTGGTTTCAGTTGCAGTGATTCCTTCGACGAGGTTGTTATCATGAGTAAGTCTTTCATTCCTACTCCACAGGCTGCTTTTTGTTCCGATGATAGTAGTGAGTCGGATGCCGACATGATTTCTCTACTGGACAAAACACTGAGCGTGGAATCCGAGGCTATTATCGAGACTCCGGTCGCGCCGGAAGCGGCGAAAGAAGCTGGGGTAAAAATAAGATATCTCTCGAACAGGATGGAGAGAGAGAAGTTTATACTGGACGCATCTACTTCTGGACTTGATCCGATTTTTGAGGGTGTGTTTCCTCGCGACATGTTGCCCGATGACACTAAGGGTGAAGCTACTATCCCTCCAGGCGACTTGACCGTTGTGTATTCTTCACATGTTAGGGAGGGTTTACGCTTTCCTTACTGCCCCGACTTAGTTGATTTGTGTCGCTTCTATCGGATTTCACCTCTGGATCTTACACCCACAGGCATTCGTGTGTGGACTTGTTTTCAGGTGTTATTTCACCAACAGTCGTGGCCTTACTCGACTACTCTTCCGCTGCTTCTACCAGCTTTTATGTCCAGAAATGACAGGGTTGTGTAGCGTGAAGATACGTTGGCCTTGCCTACGTGAAAAAGGATTTGAGCAACTTGGACTTGGGGACGCGGAGTGGAATCGTACTCATCGACTAGCAGCTGAGACTGACCGATCTGGTACACATTGGCGACATCACTACTTCTTCGTGTGTGATGACAGCATTACATGGGATACTGAGGAGGTTAAGGTTGCTGATCCTGCCCCTGCCTTTTCCGAGCTTTTGTCAACAGACAAGGCGACTATAGTGCGCATCTATCGATGTCAGCAAGCGCGCAGCTTCCAGTGTCTGTTACGCGCGTCAGATCAAGAATTGCTTGATGCCCGGATTCAAACGCTTCCTTCTGAGACTTTGGTATGCTGAGTATCTTTATAACTTTCATTATGTTGTGATGTTTGGTTTGACGGAAAAAGATCAACTTTGCAGACAGTGGCTGCGCGCGATGTTCCTCCTGTTGAAAGGACTGTCCCTTCTTCTGCCCCTGCTACTTCCAAGAATAGTCGCGGCAAGGGACTTACGGGTAAGATGTTTACTTATGTTTTCCGTCAACTTTATTGATTTTTCGAATCGTTTTCCTCATATTACTTCTTGTTTGCAGGTCGCTTTGCGCACGTGACCGAGCGTGAATGCATTGTTCTGACTGTCTTAACTTGTTGGGTATTCTATTTAGGCTGTTGCAAACATGGTGAGCATGTCGTCCTTTGCGCTGGATCTCATGCGCGAAAGGAAAGCTGCCGTCAAGAAACGTGGTGTTGCCTCCCACGAGCTTGCGGTTCTCAAGGAGAAAATTCAGAGCCTGCTTTCGAAGACTGCTGACTTTGATGCGCAATATGACTCTTGCTGTGCCCATGCTGATCATCTTGAGGCTTAGATCGCGGCTATCAAGAAACAGATAGCGGAGAATGACAGCGTGCGTGAGGCCGCGCTTTGTGCTGCGCGCGAGGAGGGGCATAAGGCTGGGATCGCAGAAGGACTTGTCAAGTATCCTACTACATTGGCCTTTACTGCCGCCGTTACTTCTGCCGCTAAGGCGAAGTTTGAGCCATTGATTCATGAGTTTGCTGCGGACTATGTTCGTAGGGTACGTCTACTTGATCCCGACTTTCCTTTCGACAAGTTGGGTCCTTACGCACCATCCGCTATTGAGCGCGTTGCTGAGTTACGCCGTCTAGAGCTTGAGACGGCTAAATTTGATAAGATGTTTGGGGATGACGACGACCTTGATCCTGCCGTCGAGATGATGGCAGTTATTCTTGAGCCTGCTGGAGATGACGGTACTCCTCGAGTGGCGTTAGGTTGATTATTTTGAGCATGTTGAAAATTTTATTTTATCGTTTGCCCCCGTGTCCGGGTTGACGTTGGTTTGGGTGTTGTCCCTAGAACTTTTGTTTATGTTCTGCTAGCTTTGATCTATGTCGTCTAGACCTGCTTTGATCACAGTAGAATGCATGATAACTTGTTAGTAGTATTTCATACCTTGTGTTATCTATGTTGTCCGTATGCTTTGGACTTGGATGATAGGATAGATATCCTTAGATGATGAACATGATGTCCGTAGTTGCGACTGTATGTCGCACATTGTTGAGTGTTATGAGCGCCCTCTTGGTTAGATTCCAAGGCATGGCAGAATGCGTACACTAGGTACTTGTAGCGTTGTAAGTAGTAATGTACTCGGCGCGGGCACTTGGCACTGGCACTTGACATTTAGGAGAGTTGTCTTGACGAGGCAAGACATTAGTTTATACCCTCTCTTAGTTCCATTCTAAGGCGACGTTGTGACAAGACGCTACTTGTTGTATTTGGTGCGTTTTTCCATCCGTCAATTTGGGCACATCCCGCGTGACGTTGTTACAAGGTTTTTCGTGGCTATCCCAGTACTTACCCTGTGATGCTACTACGCCCCAACTTAGTTAATCCAAGGGGTGGGATAAAGGTCGTATGATCACGCCTTGTAGTTTTTACCGTCTCTTGAACCATTTCAAGGCGACGTTGTGGCATGACGCTACTTGCTCTATGCTATGCGTTTTTCCATCTGTCGGTTTGGGCACACCCCGCGTGAAGTTGTTGCAAGGTTTTTCGTGTCTATTCCAGTACTTGCCTTGCGATGCTACTGCACCTCTCCATGGTTAGTCCAGAAGGGCTGCACAAGACCGCGTTGAAGCGACTTGCAGTTTTTACTGTCTCTTGGTCCGCTCCAAGGCGACGTTGTGGCAATACACTACTTGCTGAATTTGGTGTGTTTTATTCTGTTATGTGCTCACTGGTAAGATAACGTTGTACAAGACTCGACTTGTATGTTTGGCGAGTTTTCCTGACAGGGGTGTGCTCCTGCTAGCGTATATACGTGAAGTTATCCTAACAAGGAATACATCTTCACGGAGTATGAACCCTTAAGTGAGTATACATACTTTTAGAGTACATGAAGTTGCCCATGAAGCTGCCCACTTAAGGAATAAATCTTCATGAAGTATGATTCCGTGATTGGTTGTTCATACTTTTAGAGTACATGAAGCTGCCCACTTAAGGAATAAGTCTTCATGAAGAATGATTCCGTGATTGGTTGTTCATACTTTTAGAGAAGTCTTCATGAAGTATGATTTTGTGATTGGTTGTTCATACTTTGTCGATTTGTGGAGTTGTCGTCTATTAAGAAGGACTTCCGCCACGATGGGGTGATTAGTCCCACCTGTGTGCCGCATCCTGTTTTGTATTCAGGGAATGGCTTATGAACATGGGGGTTGCCCTCAAAGGAGGATGTCGCAGCATGCCATTTTGATAGTTGTGAACATGGGGGTTGCCCTTGAAGGAGGATGTCGCAGCATGTCACTTTGATAGTTGTGAACATGGGGGTTGCCCTCGAAGGAGGATGTCGCAGCATGTCACTTTGATAGATCTTGGTTTAAACTCAAGATATAGTATGTTGTCGACGCTATTCGGGATAGTCGTCATTATATATGGAGAGTGTTTATATACTCTTTGTTGATGTTGTTAGTTGATTTGTCGTCGTATGATATAAGTTGATTGTTGTACATAGCGCGATGGCTTGTATTGTTGATGTGAGTAATATGCTTGTAGTTGTTGCTTGGCGTAATTCTAAGGTAGTATGCATGATATAGTATTGTACCTACGAAGGTAAATTAATTTCATTAGATACTTGGATTATGTACAGAGAGTTGCGGGAAGGCGTCAACTGATCATACCTTCCAAAACGTAGTAAGTCTAGTAATTATGAAGAATAAACTTAAAGTACGAAATGCATTAATGCTAAGAAAATAGTAAAAACGCTTAAGGTAGATAGAGGGATTGGTGGGATGTTCGTAGCCTTTATGGTTGGTCTGACGGAGAACTTGTTCCGGCGCGAGCCACGTAGTTGCTCAATGCACCCAGCGCGATGAGTTCTTGGATTTCCAGCCTTAGGGACAAACAGCTGTTGGTGCTGTGCCCTCTAGTCTTGTGATACTTGCACCAATCTTTGATTTATCTGCCAAGGAAAGCGGTTGATGGCTCAAGTGGACAAGGAAGCTTATTTTCCAGGAGTTTCACGTATATTTCTTCAACCTCCGTGTTCAGGGGAGTGAAGAACTTGTCGTAGCTGGGGCTCGTTACTCCTGATGTCGTTGTAGCTTGAGCTTCCAGAGTTGAACTAGGAGGTGTACCCCATCCTAGCTCACGTTCGCAAGAGACCGCCGTCTCGAGTTTATCCTTCAGGTCTGTCATCGTGACAGTTGTTCGCCAGCCGTATGTCTCGCCAAATAAGAGGAAGGATTTGATGTTCATGTTTACAAAGAACGCATTTATGACTTCTCTTTTCGTTGTCCTCAGCATGGCGGCATTTTTGGCGAATCTCCTAAAGTAAGCCATTATAGGCTCTCCTTGGTCTTGTCTCACATCCCAAACACTCTGTCGTGTTGGGAAAAGTATCGCATCGAGCAAAGAAGTTTGTGTTGACTGCTGCTTTCTTCCTCCATCATCATCACTTAGATTAGACATCTTTCTCTTTTTGCCAAACTCGACCATGGTAATAGAGACTTGCTGCATTTTTTTAGGGCGTTCACATAGCACTTGCGTGCGGCTGACGGGTCTCCGAGCACTTCACCAATTTCGTGCGGCGTTGGGAACTTCATCTTTGGGTGGACGGTGGATGGAACAATTTCGTATGGGTTGATCGTAGTCCTACCCAGTATCCCATTGTATGCCCCCAAGGCGTTTACGAAAACGAACGTGACGTCGATGTAAAGCGCCTTCCATCCTTCTCCTAGGATCACCGGGAGTGTGATCATCCCGAGTGGGTAAGTTGCCGCGCCCGCAAAGCTTACCAATGGGAATGTGCTTGGGGATAGATCAGCCACCGTCTTTCCCATCTTTTCCAACACTTTGATGTGTAGAATGTCTGCAGCACTTCCCCCGTCAGCCAGGATTCGCCGTACATCATACCCGTTGATTTGCATTGTGATGACCAAGGCGTCGTCATGAGGGTAGACGATGTGCTTTTTGTCGGCGTTTGAAAACTGGATGACGACATCATCCTTCTCTGGTTGGCGTCTCTTGCCGTACTTGGGAAGTGTCTGAAGCTGAGATGCGTAGACATCCCTAGCATTGGACATGCATCCTCCTGTTACTGGCCCTACATGTATAACATTGATTATGCCGCGCTTTGCAGGAGATGGGTTTTCATTCTCCTTCTCTTTTCCTTTCTTCCCTCTTCCTGATGGTTCCGCATGGGACTTCTTTGGACGCTTATCGCCTTGGTCTACGTACTGTTTCAACTCACCCTTCAGGATGATATTGTTCACGCGAAACCTTAGGCTTACGCAGCTATCTGTCTCATGTCCATAGACTTCGTGGTTTTCACACCACTTATCTTGTTCCTTCCCGAGCGGACCCTTGCAGAAGTTGGTTGGTTCTCTCCACATATTTGTTTCTTTCATCGTCTTCAAGATCACAGACAAATGTGCATTTAGCGGGATGCACTCAGCAAGGTTGACCTTCCTGGACTTTTGAAAGTCTGATTGGAATGGCCTTCTTTGAGGCTGCCACTGCTTGTTTTGTTGGGCGCCTTGTTGTGGCTTTGATTGCTTGTTGTTCTCCTTAGTGCGGGATGCGCTCATCTTTGCCTTGTTTTGTTCTCTGAATCTCTCCAGATCTACGAACTCCTTCACCCTTGCTACAAGCTCTTCCAATGTCTCAGCTGGACGCTTTGACATTTTCTCAGCGAGCGAGTATCCCTTCCTTCCAAGGTTGCTTGTGAAAGAATGCACTATCTCTCCTTCCGTCAGGTTGCCTTGAATGTCGGATATGTTTTGATTGAAACGGATGTAGTAATCCACCAATGACTCACGTTTTGCTGTTGTACGTCCTTCAATGCATTGACACCCTTCAAGAGAGTGCGTTCCCCCATATAGCGTTGTATGAACTTTGACTTCAGGTATGGCCAGGAAGTTACACTTCCGCAAGGTAGGTAGAAGAACCAGTGCCCGGCTGTTCCTGCCAATGTATTGGGGAATGTCATGGCGACATGATGCGAGTTGTCTGTCCTTCCTAGCAAGGATGCCTCGTGTTGTTGCACATGTTCGATTGGATCTCCCTTTCCTCGATACTTGTCTCCTCCCATTTTATACAAAGCGTCTGGGACGTGGCTGTACACTAACTCGCCAGCAAATGGATGCGACGCATTCTCTTCCAACGCGTGCATTTCTTTCAACTTTGACTCTCACATCTTCCTTTCAATTATTGCCTCCAAGGCCTTTGCTGTGAGACCTGTGATTGGATGTCTTCATTGATGACAGGTCTTCTCCATCTAGCATTGCGATGGATGTCAGCATTGTTTTGACTTGTTCCTTGGAGGGAGACTTTCTTGTACTGCTGCTGCAAGCGGGTACGTGGAGGTTTTCTCCTTGCTTCTTCTGGATGCTGCATACTTTCGCACGGAGTGTATGAGCGTGCTGGCTCCTGCCTTGGTTGCTGGTACTAGAATGTACCTTCTATGTATTGGCCTCCTCCTCCTTGTTGTTGTGACTCTTGTCGTCCAGTGTCGTGCGACACTGCTCTTGCCGGGGCGGCTTGGCCGTTGACCGGTGGTGGAGGTGGTGGTGGCGGAGAAAATCCTTGGTTTCTCAGAGTCTCTCTGGATGCTATCAGTTCTTCAAGAGTTCCCATCATGGCGGGTGTGACTCGTGGCGCTGGGTTGGCACCTCCTTCTCGTTGCTGAACACCCTCAGCTGGCATCCCGTAAGGGAACTCTTCATGCCTCCTTGGCTCGAATCCGGGCGGTGGTGCTTCGCGCGGTGTGGTATGGACTTCTGGGCCGTGCTGTGCGGCAAGCACACTCCTTGCTGGCACTGAGAAAGCAGTGGACGCTGCTTCGGGGATGTGCGAAGGTCCAGGCTGACTTCTCATCGGTTTCTTGGCTGTGGTATCAGCTTTCCTTGGGCGACCGGGGCCTCTCTTCTTCTCCTGCGGGTTGACATCATCCGGAGGAGGTTGATTGCTTGCCATAGCTCGTGGTGCGATACAGTTTTTTGTTCGAATCTCGTGGACGGCGCCAAGTGTTGCGTCCAAATCCAACCGGGTAGTCGGACTCTTCGGCACATCGGGTATGGGGACACGTCGGGTGTCGGAAGCGGATTTTTTGATGACGGAAAGGGGCCGTTGACCGGTGCGCGGTTGACGGTTGTCGGCTGTGCACAGTTGACGGCTGCCGGTTGACGGTTGACGGCTGGGCAAGCTTGTCGGTGAGGTAAGCTTATCTCCTTCGCGCGATATCACTTGCACACGGGACACAAACCAGCACGGAGAGCGGGGGGTGGTGCTGGTTGAGCCCTCTCCGATGCTTAAATGAGAGTCTAGAGAGAGAAATTCCTAAGAGAGGTCAGAGCTTCTAGGACAAATCTCTTGAGAATATATCAGAGAATGTGTCAAAATGGGTGGCCAAGGTCTCCTATTTATAGGCAACCTTAGGACCGAACCCGGTTTTTGTGCGGTTCGACGCCGGTTTAAAGGAAAGTAAGAACCGTCGTCTGGTTTGTTTAATTTTGGCCTAGGAGAACTCTTTTACTCAGTGTTCGGACGATAAAAAGGATGTGCGCGGTACCCGTTAACAGTCCGGACCACGTCGGATTCGACACTTGGCGTGGTCCGGACCGCCTAGGGTAATCCGGACCGGTCCGGATTGCCTTATGGAAATCCGGAGGTTCCGGTCTGGACGCATACGTGCGTCCGGACCGTTTTGTTCCTCGGGTGTTTGTTTTTCGGATCCGTTTGTGGTTTTCGACGTGTTTGCGAAGTCCTGAATGTTAATACGAACCCGAATTGGGCAGATATCCAACACATGTAATATGACCTTTTAAATTCAGTCATAATTTTTTTAGTGTTAAAGTGCATCCCCATTTTTTAAATACTGGATATGATGGGTATATGTCCGATTCGGGTTCGTTTTATATTATTCGGACTTTGATTACACGTCAAACCCACTTCCGTTGTTACTACAAGGATCCGACTCCCCACTCGGAATGGATCAACCCGAGGAATTCTTCTGTCGTCACTACCAGGATCTGACTCCCCACTCGAAAAGGATCCAACAAGATACGCCACTGGTTTAGGCGACTGGGTATCTTCGTTTGAGTGTGGGCAAAATGATTCAACATCGGCTGAAATTCTATCTAGAAAACTTGTCGCAGGAGAAGAGGAACAAGATGAGAGTGCTGAAGTTGATGGCAATGTCGGAAGCCCAATATATGAAGTTTAAGTGTTCATGCAATTAGTCTATATTTTACTGTTTTCTGAATTTGTAAATCCTGGATATGCCACTGAGAGCAGACCTTGTTCTGCATCATCTCATTCTTCATTAGTGGGCATCTTCATCTGCATCTCATTCTTCATTACTAGGTATAGTCTCTATGCATCATTTTCTTCTCATCCACTTCATTTTCTTCTCTTCTCCGTTCCTTTTGTAAGTTATGTTCTTATCTAGCTTTATTTTATCTTGTAACTCTCTATTCTTAGCTAGCTTTATTTTCTCTTGTAACTCTTTGTTCTTGGATTTAATATTTCATATTCTTTATCCTCTTGCAGATTTAGCAGTTATGTCTCTACGATCGCTTGCTTTCAAGGTTGTAATCGAACCTCTTCGCTTACTGTCTACGATTCCAGATTTTGATCGCTTGAATGCAACACTAGCATGTTGCGTAAATATGCACGATATGAGGGATGAACAAGAACACATTGTTAGTACGCTCCACAATGCAGGTTTCAACACTTCTCAAGTGTTGAGAAGCTTTCAGACATATATCACACTTCTCAGGTGCCTACCCGAAATGATATAGTAAAACCGAAGCTGCTTGGGAAGATTAGGTTTGAAGCTGGGATATTCTCAGATCATTTCAGCTGATCCATGGATTCTTCATAGAGGTTCTGAGCGGATTATGCACTCGATGTAAACATAGATCGAGTTGTTGGGCTTAGTTTGGCGGTAGCCGAGATGATGAAGAAGATTGCCAGACGGTTTCTAAAGACAGATTTCAGGAGAGTCTCCTTTCGAATATCAAGACGTTGAAGTATTCTGATGTTCAAGTTGATGAGATTGTTAGATATCTACAAAAGTGTTCACGTTTCAAGGCGATGAAGTTTTATAAGTTAAATGTACTTATTAAAAAAGTGGATGATATCAGGATTCACGGGGGAGCAATAAATACATGTATGCCATTTTCAAAATAAGTTCCATGTTACCTGAGTCTTGGGAGCAAAAGTGGATGTGCTTTCATGGTTTGATATTTTTAGAACCACAACTCTTGGATATGTTCAAGAGGTGGCCCCAATTTTCAACAGTATCTGAAGAAAAGATCCAAGAGTTGTGGAATGCTATGTCGATACTTGGCCACCATAACCGTTTGTCTACAATGTTTAGGCGACCGGGTATCTTCGTTATAAGTGTGGACAAAAAGATTCAACCGCGGCTGAAATTTTATCTAGAAAAATTGTCGGAGGAGAGGAGGAACAAGATGGGAGTGTCGAAGTTGACAGCAATGTCAGAAGCCTAGTAGATGAAGTTTAAGTATTCATGCGATTAGTCTATATTTTACTGTTTTCTAAATTTGTATTTTGAATCAAAGTCAGGTTAAGGACATTTGGATGCCTGTAAAATCCAGTTTGATATGTGATTAGATGTTGTTACGTACCCGAATTTTTATGTTCTGTTCTTCTTATGAGTGATTAACTATTGAGCGACATTTTGGTCACTTTCATATATATATATATATATATATAGAGAGAGAGAGATTGCTAATGACATTATAATGAATCATTTTCAAAATATGAAACTCGTTTTTTCATGTAAATTATTATTGTCAAACCATGTTATGTATATTTAACTATAATTTAACATATAATATGATCGTGGAAAAAAAAATATAGTATGACTATGACAAAAAAAACATATAATATGATTGTGTCAAAAATAACATATAGTATAACCTTTTAAATTCAGTCATAATTTTTTTACGTGTGAAAGTGCACTCCATTTTATAAATCTTGGATACAGAGCAGACCTTGTTCTGCATCATCTCCTTCTTCATTAGTGGACCTTCAACTTCATCTCATTCTTCATTATTAGGTGTAGTCTCTATGCTTCATTTTCTTCTCTTCTACTTCAGTTTCTTATCTTCTTCGTTCATTTTGTAAGTTAAGTTCATGTTCTTAGCTAGCTTTATTTTATCTTGTAACTCTCTCTTCTTAGCTAGCTTTATTTTCTCTTGTAACTCTTTGTTCATGAATTCGATATTTCATATTCTTTCTCCTCCTGTAGATTTAGCTGCAATGTCTCTGTGATCGCTTGTTTTCAAGGTTGTGATCGAACGTCTTCACTTAATGTGTATGATTCCGGATTCTGATCGCTTGAGTGCAACGCTAGCATGCTGCGTAAAGGTGCACGATACAAGGGATGAACAAGCCCTCGTCTTTAGTACGCTCCATAATGCATATTTCAACAATTCTCAACTGTTGAGAATCTTTCAGACAAATACCACACTTCTCAGGTGCTTACCTGAAACGGTATAGTCAAAACTGAAGCTGCTAGGGAAGATTGAGTTTGAAGCTGTGGATATTCCTCAGATCATTTTAGCAGATCTATGGATTCTCCATAGAGCTTCCGAGTGGATTGTGCACTCGATGTCAACATTGATCGAGTTGTTGGGCTCAGCTTCGGTGGTACCGAGATGATAAAGAAGAAGGTCGGACGGGTCGGAAGGAAGGTGGGCGTAGCAGATCAGGTAAGAAAGCAAAGTAAACAAAAAGCACAGTAATTAACGTTCAAGGTAAAAGCACTATATATAAGTACTAGATATCGGAGCCTGCGTTGCACGCGCGGCGGTCGAAAAAATAAAATTAGAGAGCCACAATGAGCAATAAATTTTAAAAATTACAACACTAATTTTAATTTATTTAAATGTAACAGATTTTTTTTTTCAATAAAGCGATTTAGAGATGAAACAATGGTCTAGTTTCAGTCTTTCAAAAATCACACAAAGTTTAAAATAACTCATAAGCGTAAAGAATACAAATAATAAAAAATGAAAAAATCAGGATGAGAAGTCTAAGATCTGATTTCGAAACGAGTATGACTCAGTCCACTTGCTTTTTAAGCTCTCAAGAAATAAAAAAAATTATAGAAACGTACTTAGACTACATATCTTCATATGAATTTTAACAGTTAAAAAGAAACAAAGGGTAAAGTTTGAAAATAAAATACAAAGCAAGTTGATTTCAATCATCATTGGAGTGAAAAGAAGAAAAAAAACAGTAATTTAACTGAAATATTCAAAAACAATAAGCAACGTCATGTTGAGTTTCAAGCGGAGGGTTAGTCAACCAAGCTATTATAAACTCCCTGTTGTCTAAAAGTCTCTACTCTTATAGTCAATTTTTTTTGTAGTTTGATAAAAATGTTTTACAAGTAATGTAGATATGAAACAACAGACAACACTCCAGTTGAGGCAAAAACCTCGCAGAAAAGTAACTAACCAGTCGAAAAGATTCCAATTCTAGAAAAGAAAGTATCAAAACTAAAACAAAGCCATATAATATCATGAAGAAAACAGAGAAGCCCAAATAAGGCAGCATCTATTGTAAGGCCATATGCATATTTTTTAAGATCAACCATATCTATAACGTATTTATATTTACATGGTGATGCAATTCAATTGTTAATTCTAAGAGGCACATAAAACTGGGAGACCTTAGTTTGTGGAACGGTGCGAGGTAATATATAAACAGAATGTTCCGAAAAATGTCAGTTCATTAGGTAATGGCATTATGCTTTAAAGAAACTAATGCAACTGAACCTTTAAAAAAACAGGCTAAATTCAATGCTTCTCTATTATTTATAACTTTCCCTCGAATCTTCAATACATATCAAGAAGATACCCAACATTTAAATGCAAAGTATCTTCAAAATGCATTTTAAAAAAGTACAACACCATGTTGAATTTCAAGTCACAGGTGAGTGAACAAAGCTGGCTTTTAAGAAAAACCTTAGGTCTAAAAGCAGAAAACTTTAAAATACACAACTACATTTGTAATCAACCTGATGACATATTAGGATGAGATTAGAGTAGCATGACAATGTCAGAAGTACATTTCATCTAATTGGGCTCGATACCGTACCTGGAGATCCCACCAATGAGTCAAGAATCTCGAACCGCTACCACCGTTGTTTGCCGTCCGCGAGGTGGTTCTGAGCCGCCGCCGCCATACTGTTAGTACTACCGTTTTTCACCATCAGATATGCAACTCCTAAAGCGGTTCAGAAGAGCGCCTGTAAAATGGAAGGGAGGAGAGAGGTGGAGAGAGTAAATTGAGAGTGGTTTAACCTGCAATAGTTGGATTTCAGAAGGGGCAGATATCTGCGATGCGACGATTGGGTTGGTGCGGTAGACTTCCAGCAGCAGGAGTGCAAAAAACGGGCGCTGCAAAGAAACAATTTGTCGTTTGTGGATGAGGACATGTCAGACTTTTAATATAGGTATATATATATATATATAGGTATTAGATATATATAGGTTGTTGGGTTTTCACAACAATGAAAACTTGCTCAAACTGAACTATCTTATTCTTACTTAATAAGCAAGGCGTACACCATAAAATTATCAAAGTTGGTAAAACAAAAATTGTGAATTAAAAATGTGGATTTAGAGGATTTATGACAATGTTTAAGCTCTTAATAAATTAGTACCAGCCAAGGTAGATTACTTAGTCTATATACTTGTTAAGATGTCCAGGTTCCCCTACAAGTCATAAAAATCTGCAATATTTTCAGGAAAATCTGATTTAAATTTTAGTTGTTTCAAGAATGCTGTTAATATGGAAAAATATCAAAGTAACTGTGATCATACCGTGATCCTCTGGCTTGGGAGGACATGACAACGGGTCTGGTTGTAATTCATTAGCTGGTATCTGTCATTAATCAAATATGAGAAACTAAAGTTAATTAGTAGTCATCATATGGCTAGTTAGTATATCATTTGGCTATCCCATGAATGGAAATCTTAAAATTCGGATTAAGTGACTAAAAGAATACTTCGTGAGGTTTTAAATAAAATCTAAGATGTTGTAGACAATCCTCATTCTCGACTACCTATTCTTTGCAAAGATTTGTTCTTCAACTTTTCCAATTTATGAAGCCCGTATATTTGACATAACTTTTCACGGCCAGAAGCATTTAATGCTTCCAATTGTAACTTTGATAAGTCATGAAGCTTCTCAATTTCTTTGAATCCTGAATGTAAGAATTTCCAATGCTGGAATTCCAACCAACTCTTCCACTCTTAGCTTCTCACACCCACTCACATCCCTATAAGCATCAACTAAGAAAAGCAAATGAATAATACATCAGTTCAACATATGTGTACGTATACAGAAGAAAGCAGAAATCATTTCCAATTATAAACAACATTACAGAAACACAACCATTAGGAGCTGTATTGCAGAACTACTAAGGATGAGAAGCAGCAAGCCATTGCTCTGTCTACTTCATGCAGCGACCAAATGGTGCAAATTAATTCATTCCCGGCGATACTAATTCATTTTAGCGACAATGCTTAACAAAGAACAAAGGCAGTTAATTGCAAGTTTCCGAGTCTTGAAATTTGTTCCATGTATGATCTAATTGGTGTTCTTAAGGTTTTTTAGACAATAACACAAACACATGGTGTGCACTGTCAAGTGGAAGTAGAAAATACACAACTACATTTGTAATCAACCCGATAACAGAGTAGGCTGAGATTAGAGAAAACATGAAACTGGGAAAAATTGAATGAGCATTATAGGCAGTTTGACAATGTCGGAAGTACATTTTATGTAATCGGGGGCTCGAGACCGTACCTGGAGACCCAACCATTGAGTCTAGTATCTGGAGTCGTCGCGCCGTTGTTACCGATGTTGATCGTTGTCCGCGAGGTGGTTCTGAGCCGCCGTATCGTTGCTACCCCATTTTTTACCATCAGATATGCCCGTAGAGGGAAGGGAGGAGAGAGTAAAGTGAGAGTGGTTTTACTAGCAATAATTGGATTCAGAAGGGGTGAATATCTGCGATGGTGAAAGCGGCGAGACGATTGGATTGGCGCAGTAGACTTCAAGCAGTAGGAGGGCAAAAAACTGCGCTGTTGCGAAGCACTCTGGCCTGACTTTTAATATAGATATAGATATAGATAGAGATATTTGTATTATTGTATCGTATTATGTTAAAATTGTTAAATACGAACGGGGCATGAAATTTTTTAGCACTATTTTGACTATGAGTAGGACAAAAATATGGATAACTTAAACACGATTGTCTTATATACGTCGTGGGTTGGTATCAACTCTATATAGCGTGCATAGATTGTCAACCCTACCCATTTTATGCACATATTCGAGCTTCTAATTTAAAGAGAAAATAATGGCCGGTAATAAGTGTGAAATAATTCAACATCCATAAGTGAGAACAAATTAAACTCCAAGCATAATCATTACGGAAGATACCTTTAAATAATTCATAATAAAAAACTAAAAAGCTATTGTCCACAGTGGAGGTTTAATTCCCGAATAATATATATTATTTTTTTATTAGAAGAATGCAATCATAGCATTGAATCATATGATAATAATTTCATCACACAGTGATAACTTTTAATTTGGTCGGACGTATGTAGTTTATCTACTTTACTTTTCTTTTTGATAAATATGTAAAATATAAATAATTCAGTCACAAGTAGCTTTAACCTATATTCACAAATTTACACTACATTGTTACCCCAAAAAAAATACACTACATGAATATTACACCTTGCGAATAGAAACAATAGAAATTGAGATTATTCTAAATGTTAAGCAAGAATATTATAGATATTACCTATTGATTATTTCTAGAACATGATAAATAACAAAATATATACATTCTGTTTGTTGATTCGTGACCTTCATTTTGCGCTCAACTTTTTGTTAATTTTTTTTTTGTTGGCCATTAACTAATTTTTGTTAATTTAAACATTAATTATGATGCCTTTTCTCGCTTTGGTGGAAATGTAATGATTATTACTGCCCTTTGCACCTTTACTAGAAGGGATTAGTTTACGAGAAATTTTATAATAACAATGCTATTTATTATTATTATTTTCTAAAAAATAGAATTAAAAGTAATATTGTCCTTGCTTTTTATATTTTTTTTGTTCTAAAAAATGAAGAAACAAAGTATAAATTACTAAAAAAGGATTTACAAACAGTTTTATATATACTTAAAAAAATTGAATAAAACGAAACAAACAAATATTTTATTATTATAATTATTTTTGTATAGGAAACCCTGAATGATCGTTTGAAAAGTATCGATTTTATTTGTTTGTAACATTCATTTGATTTTCCCCATCAAATCGCTAATAAGTTTATCTATTTTATAATAAATAAACTAGTATAGTTAGATAGGTAAGGGGTAAATATATCTATCTATAACTCATGTACGTATTTTAATAAAATAATGAATGGTTTTGGTACATAATAATATCTCATAGTGTAAAACTAACAACATTGTGTTATGGTTAATTTAATAGGAGTTTGTACTTAAATAACCTTTAAAATGGACACGTTTTTGTTAAAGTGTGTCGATACACCCTCCTTACTTCATTCAGTCACGGAGGCAAATCTGATAATATACATTGCCTGCCTGAAATATAACGGATCGTTTATAATTATCTCACAGTTTAATTTCTACCCGAATGTTCTTCACTCCGACGACATTTTGTCCCCCATTTTCCATAAATGGCCACAACGGCATCTCAGAGAGTGAGCAACAAGTCTCATCTCACCTTTTGTTTGTTGATGATGCAAGTGTGGCTTTGTGTTGCTTGCTGGAAGTCCCTCCCTTCTCATACGCCTCCCTCTCTATATTCGTGACCAAGTTGTTCATTTGGTACACCGACATCGACTATTTGTTGACGTACGTGATCATTAACTTGGCTTCTTTGGAGTTGCACTCATGACTCATCTATCTAATTAGTTATGTCATATATTTCCCGTCTATACCTTAACTAGATAGATAATATCGAGTCATTTTCGTGATTTGAGTTTTTGGTTTGTTTCTCTCTCAAATCTCAATATAAAAAAAATATCTATCATGACTGTTTTGGAAATTTTATTTTAACTAATCTCGACTGACAAATATACAACCCCCTCTATACATTCTTTGTGTTTTTTATTGTGCTCTCTGTGTTTGTGTTTTGCATTAATAATATTGTCTCTTTACAAAAGAAATTGTCGTACAATGGCGATATATATATATGGTGCATCTCAACTCAAGGCCTTGACTTTTAATAAGGCTACTTTTGGCCATAATAAAAGTGAAATTTATTTCATTAAAATTTTACATTGGCTTTATTTGAATTTTTTTTACTTTAATTATATGTTTATTGTTGAATTCTTCTTATTGCTCGCTCCTCAAGAAAAATTGTGACATTGTCCCTGACCTGACTGTGTCAATTAAGTAATTTTCCGAAAATAATTTTATTTTGCATAGGTTAATTAAATTTGCATTGAAAGTAAAACTACACATACATGCATAGTAGTACCCCCACCACTAATGTGTTTCTAAAAAAAAGGTTCGGATCGGAACAACTAGAATATTTCAAACATGAAGGCCTAGCTATCCTTCTCATTTCATCACCTTGATTCCATTCCATCATTTTAGTGTGATACAGTACAGTTTTATTTACCGCCACATCCATCGCGCTCTCGCATATCCATGACTACTTGAGCACAATAGCCATGGACTCCTCCTGACGAAATCTGAGTTGCTTTGCGATGAATTCCTCAATCGCTCTTTGAAACTCATCGCTACTCAATTCAATATCATCATCATCATCATCATCATGATCCGGTTTCCGCGATTTAGTTGTCTCCGACCGCCGGAGTTGCCTCCCTTGGCTCTGATCCGACGAAGACGACATCTTCTCCGACTTGGTCCTCCTATACGCTTTAGGAGGGCACATCACAGATTGCAGCTTTTCGCTGCCTGATGAGGACTCTATTTCTAATGAACCGATGATTCCAGAATTGGCCTGATCAGCAGGAGGATTAGTGCTACTTAAGATGATCTGCTTATCCTGGAAGATAATTATCTCCTTGTCGATGTAGTCGTGATTATTAAATAGACTAGAAGAAGAAGAAGTAGACGATGATTTGGACGAGCGGCTTTCGTTCACTTTCACCATGATCTCCTCGTAGAAATCGTCGTCCGTAAAATAATAACTAGCGTCGATCGGAGTTTGACCGGCTAATCGGCCGGCTTTGGAAGCTGCTACGGCGGCGACGATCGCGTTGAAGAAGACGAAGACCACAAGAGGCCTGGTTACGAATCTCAGAATCTGGCTGGAGTAGTCGATGAAGATACGGAAGGCGACCGGCAACTGAGCGGAGATCCAGAAGAAGAGAGCGATGGCCAGGCAAAACTGGAAGAGGCGAAATGCGTTGGCCGCGATTCTGAGGTGGTTGTTGTGGCTGATGATCGAGAAGGGTTTCTTCTTCTTCTTCTCCACGTCGTGGAAGTTCATTTTTGGTGTTATCGGGAAATGAAGTGATTAGGAAGAAACCGAGGGAAAGCCGTATTTTGAAGGGAAGACTACTGCACGTACGGACACAGCAGTTGAGCTCAGACAGAGTCTAGTGAGTGACTAGACACTGAATTGTGACGAAGATTATTAATTCACAGAGTCTAGTCTTGTCTACTCTAGACTATAGAGTCCAGTCCACCTCTATAAAATCTTCTTCCTTCGTCTTTTATAGCGTTTGGTACATGTCCTTTCGTCTTTTATCAATTTTCTATTTTATTTATTCATCCCCATCAAATTTAGGATAACACAAAATTGTAACCACATTTTTTTTCTATTACTATAAATTTATTAAGACACGTCGTCGGTACGTTGTGATAGAAACAATGCTTAAAAACATAGAAATAGTTTTAAGTATATATAGATTATGTTACTAATCGATATTCTGTATTTAAAATGTTGATACTTTGTGTCTTAACTATCATATCAGTTGATTTATATATTTTTCTCTTAAAATTGATGAAACAAAAATATAACTTTTTAAGTATCAAATAAAATAATTAAAACATGAACAACATGTCTGATACTTTGTAAAAGTGAAAAATAACATACATCAGCATTAACGTCAAAATTAATCGAAAGAAGTGAAAATTAATAAATTTGAAATTGAGATACCGAATATCAACATTTTAAATTTGATACATCAATTAGCAATATGATATATTACGACCGTTTTTAGTTTTTTTAAAAATAAAAAAGAGTGAGTAAGCAGCACAAGAAGATAAATATCATCAAGTACTTCTATCTGCATACATGAGTCATGACCTTAACCTTACGGGATAAAACCATCCATACACTATCGAATCCTCCATCTATATATAAAAACAATATAGTGGAGAAACAGAAAACTCTAAGGGGCTCCATTTGTTCCTTAATTCCTGCATCTAATTGCCCTTTACTTTTTTTTTTTTAACGGGTTGGTCTTAGGGGTTGTAAAAAATTGCAACATTTCTTGCATAATTTATTTTACACATTGAGTAATTTCCATTTGCACATAGTCAAATTGTAAGGAATAAAATATTAATTGTAGACACTTTTTCATTTTCAAAATTTTAAGAGATTTGAACCCTTAATGTGAAAGTTGAACTACTATATAGTGTAATTGCTCTTTACTTCATCTCCATTATTTGGATTCACTTTTTACATAAAATAATAATAATTTATGTTATCCTAAAAGAACGAGTGAAGAAATTTGTTAAAAAGCAGTACAAAAAGCTAAATGACAATCTTTGGTGGTGGAAACTTGCTCCAATATATTAGTAGTATATATATATCTACAAGCAGATGTGTAAATCCATGTTAAGGATTAGCAAGTATCTCTGAATTCATTTCTGTATAGTGTTAATATTTAGAAATCATCACCGATTTTTTTTATCCAAGTGATCTAAAATTACTATTTAGAGTTTTTCAGTATAATCTACTATATATCTACTACTATAAATAAAAGTTATTCAACGCACTGGCAGAGCTACAGTTCACTTTCTATTACATATTATGTAATTAGAGGTACAAAATACAAATTTTAAAAATATATAATATTTGCAACTAAAAAAAGTGAGGAATAAATGTTCATTATCTCATTACATTTTAAATTAAGTTTACTTATAGATATATATTTTACAAAATATTAAGTTACTTAACTAAACATAGCTAGAAATGGGACATATGTCCCCCAATGTATGAATAGCTCCGCCCCTGATTCAAGACCTCACTATAAATGTTACCAACTTTAGGTCTTACATTTTCCTCGCCAAGAGTAGCCACCACGACTCACCAACAAAAGACACTATTATTTAGCTGAAATAACTATTTGGAGTAGAGTTTTTTTTTTGGTATTTCGGGCTTGAATTTAATAATGCTCGGCTCGAGTTACTTGCGAGCTTGTTGATATATAGTTATACGAGTGTGCTAAATGCCTTAACCCAAAAATTCAGACTTATGAGACAGTTGGTTAAGACGCACGTCTTATTATTAACATGATATCAGAGCGCACAGGTTCAATTCCTAGTGACGCCATTTTAAATGTTACCTCCTAATATTAAATTGAGTTTGAAGCCCATTGTTGTTAAATACCCAATTGAGGTCGGCCGAGGTGGCCTATAATGTTTAGACCCGATTGAAGTCGGCCGAGGTGGCCAATTATGTTTAAGACTCGAATGTGGTCGAGGCCGAGGTATACGGGCTTCAAACTCGACCCCGAATGAGGTCAAAAGGCCGAGGTGGCTGGGAGGATGTTGATATATAGTTATAAGAGTGCTAAATGTCTTCACCCAAAAGTTCGGACTTATGAGACAGTTGGTTAAGGCGCACGTCTTATTTTCTACAGAGCCTAAACGAGTCTCAAGTTCGAGTTTATAAGTCGAGTCGAGCTTGATTCTTATTTAATAATAATTAATTATTATATAAGTCAATCGAGTTCGAGTTTAGTCGAGTCGGGCTCGATTTTTTTAGTTATGAGAAATGTTAATTTATTGTGATATATAATTGACTAACGAGTCGAGTCGAGCACAATTATGTCGAGCTTGGATTCAAGTCGAATTCAAATTTCAAAATTAGAGCTCGACTGAATTCGAACTATGCAAATACTAATCAAGCCGAGTCGAGTTTGACAGATACTCGATTCGACTTGTCTCGTTAACTAATCAATTTGTATATTTATACTTACTACATATATCTATGAGAATTCTTTAACTTCTTGTGTCAGTTAGATATTAATTTTTCTTCATTGTAATTTAAAATGTTACATAAATAAACGATAAGTTCACCTGCAACTTAATAGACATTAGTTAAACAACTAACCAACACTTTGCAAGCCTGGTTCCATTTAGGATATGTTTGGTTACTGAATTCCGATAAATGGATAGGAGGTTCTGGATTCAAATTACCTGTCCCAGTTTTGTGTCTCAAATTGTGTTTCACCGTTAAGATCTTGACACATGTCCTTAGATTTATATTTTTCTTCTAGGGTTCACCTATCCCAATAGGGTAAGAAACTACAAAATTAATTACACTCAGGACACGTGTCAAATCTTAACGGTAAGGATCTGAGGCATAAAGAGTGGGCAGGAGATCGGCATCCGGGGGTTCTGGTACCTAGACCTTAATGAGATTCATCGAAGGAAAATTATAAATTTCCAAACCATGGTTAGATCGAAAAAGATTGAGGTTGGAACATTAATACTCTTTTAGTATATATATATAGTAGTGTAATCCTAGTATTCTTCTTCTTGTTTTAATCTTTCAAAACCGAAATGAAAAATATATAAACGCTCTCTGTGGAGGTAACGTACGTACCGATCCCTAATAACTTTAAATAATTTCCAGGCTATAAAAACACAGACTTGTAGGATAAATGACCTACTAATTGGAGGTAATAGATGGCAAGTGTTAAAAATCATTATATGCTACCATTATTAACATTGTTTAAATTTGAATAAAATTTGATACTCGTTCTCGAATTCTTGTAAAATGTTATATGCGTCATCAAACTTTATTTGATTTTTTTAGAAGTTTATTTATTCTTGTCACTCCAACCTATATATGGCCAAGATGAGACGCTTAACATAGGACGAGCATCAAGCTCTTTCGGGTTCCGTTCTTGGCGGCCTTACGTCGAGTCATGTTCCTTCCTCTTTGTGCTACGCCCTTTTGATCCTTTCCATGCTTACTTGCACAAGGGGTAAGCCCGGGGGTGTCCGGCGAATCCTCTCTAATATCTAAATGAGAGTTCGATTTTAGAGAGATAAAGTTAGAGAGAAGTCAGAGCGTCGAGGTCAAAACCAGAGATCAAGTTATAAATGAAGTTCTATTTATAGAGTTTGAGATTTTGGCACCGGATGAGCCCACATTTACGGGTGGGACCTGTGTAAAAAGTATTACGAATGTGTCATGTGTAAGCATATGGTGACGGGCGCCGTAATTGGTAGCCCATAATAAGTATAGTTTACTAAGGAACTTGGGTAAATGTCACATTAGGTAATTGGGCTAGACCCAAATCCCAATTGACATGAGAGGCCCAAAATTGGGCCTCCCTATACTAATGGCCGGCCGAAATTATAAGGAGGGTAAAGTGGACTTTTGTCCACTTTACTCCTCCTATAAATAAGAGGTCTTAGGGGATTTTTAGGGTTAATCACAATTCTCTCATTAGAGTGTTTTAGAGAGAAAAACCCTCAACTCCACAACACCTAGTTTCGGCCGAACCCTTCACTACACCAAGGGTGTGCCAATTTGCTTTCCAAGCAAACACTCCAGAGATCTGTCCCCATGCCAAGAATCTATTAGAGGCTTTGTTGTGGAGCTTGCACCATGTAGGGCTTCTCTAACAAGAACCTCTACGGGTCCCGATCGGAGGATCGTGAATTCCCTCCTGAGAAGATCTTGGGTCTACGGATCATCTTAAATGTATGAGTGAAACTTCCGCTGCGTAATTCTGATTGCTAGCATGTACTTTGTTTAAGTATCTGTAGTGATTACTCCCCTTAATCTAACAGTGGTATCAGAGTCTGTGTTAGGAGTTCATGATTTTTATAAATTGATGTTCTTTAAATTTAAGATTAAAAACCGAAAATTTTAAGAAGAGACATTTAAATTTTTTATTTTTTAGGGTTTTGGTGAAACCGAAATTTTCATGATATTCTTAGTTAATTTGATGTTCATGATCTTCAAGAAAAGAGTAATATTTATCAAAATCAAACATTGGATTGTAGATCTTATTAAAAGTTGATCTTAAAATTTGACCACTTGTTCCCAATTTTAGTGTTTTAGCCGAAACCCTAGGTAAATTACAAGGTAAAATTTTACATTTTTTAAGCAGCAAGGGACAGAATTTTCGGCACAAATTTTAAATTATATTGTTTACCATATTTTAATTTTTAATTAAGGTAACAATATATCTATAATTTGGAACATAAGGATAGATTCACATAAATATATAGAAATATATATCACTATCAATATATCTGAATATTTAATAGGGTTAAAGATATTATTGATAGATTTAATTAACTAAAAGATTGAGAAAATATATTGTCAGTATATTTGTTACCCTATTTAAGATATTGACAATAAATAAATATATATATTATATATTGTGCCGATTTTTACAATAAATATATATATGTTTTAATTGTTGGATTACGGGGACGTAATACTACGGAATGTTGAACGTGTACTAGCAAGAAATCTAATCTACGCAGCGGAATTAGTACACATACCTTTTAGCTTTCTTGCCCAAGAACGATGTGGAGGGAGTTCTGATCCTCCGGTCGGAACCACGTGCAAGTTCTTCGTTAGAAGAAGTCCCACGCGATGTAGCTCCAGAACAAGACCTCTGATCGATTCTTCAACGGAGATGGAACCTCGGACTTGATGTTGATGGTGCCGAAATATTAGACTAGGGTGATAAGTTTTCTCAATGGAGATCATTGTTCTTAATTGTGTGTTTAAACCCTTAGGATTCACCCCTATATATAGTTAGGGTTGGGCATAAAAATCGGTTCGGGCGAACCGAACCGAACCGGAACCAAACCGGAACCGAACCAATACAAACCGGTTCTGACTGAACCGGTTCTTAAATGGTTCGGTTTTGATAAGGAATATATGGAGC
Source organism: Clarkia xantiana subsp. parviflora (assembly GCA_036873135.1). Classification (NCBI taxonomy): domain Eukaryota; kingdom Viridiplantae; phylum Streptophyta; class Magnoliopsida; order Myrtales; family Onagraceae; genus Clarkia; species Clarkia xantiana. The sequence goes on along the minus strand of JAPTYO010000012.1, from coordinate 5,968,790 downwards.
GGTTTTCAACTGGTTCAAAACAGGTTCCGAACCGGTTTTGAACCAGTTTTTCAGAACCACTTTTATTACATAAAGCCTAAATTGTTAAATAGTAACACACTCTTGCATCTTTTTTTTGGGTAGATTAAAGGGCTATAAACAAACCGAGTATCCGGCAAGCTCGACTCGACTCAGTTTACTCGAGCTCGAACTCGACCGAGCCTTAATTTTTCAAGCTCGAGCTCGACTCGGTGCCATACTTGACATGTACGAGTTCGGCTCGATAAGGTTAAAAATTCAATTAAATAATAAATGGTGCATCTTAGCTCGATGTCGAACTCTTCCTCGACTCAATATAACATATATAATATTATTACGTAAAACTCGAACTCGACTCGAATATGCAAAACAAAAAAGCTCGATTAGGCTCACAGGGCCTCTCGAGTCGAGTACAAGTGAACTCGAACTCGACTCGGTATCAAAAAAAGTTCAACTCGACTCGAAATTTAGCGAGTCGAATTTGAATATCGACCAAACCGATCTCGAAAAGCTCACGAGTAGCTTGAATTGCTTACACCCATAGGGTAGATCCTTCACTATTTGAGTTTGGTTCATATTGGATATATAGGAGGTCGTAGCAGGTTTGTTTACTTATATATAGTTATTATATATTATGTTAGCTCATATCAGTTCTACAGTTAATTGAGTTTAGTTTTGAACTCGAAACTTAACTTAGGAATAGTTCTATATTGGCCGTATATTTTGAATTCTAGTAAAAAAAAAAGTGTATACTTTGAATTTTAGTAAAAAAAAAATGAAAAAAGGTTCAAAACCGGTTCTCCTATGGTTCGGTTCTAGGACCTAAAATCTGGTTCGGTTCTTACCTGGTACAGAAAACCAACTGAACCTAAAATCTGGTTCCGGTTCAGTTCTGAACCGGTTCGGCCAAGAACCGAACCATGCCTAGCCCTATATATAGTATTGGGTGGAGTTGCCAAAAGGCAACTCTAACCAATGTGGTACTAGGGTTTCGGCCGAACCATGCATAATAAGGGGGAGGCCCATTTTGGGCCTCCCTTGTCAATTACTAATTTGTAATTGGGTCCTGAGAATCTCCATCAACCATTTGTTAACTCAATCGGTACTAGCTTGTTTCGTTCTGCAAAGCGTTGGAAATTCATCCTCAAACCTTTATAATGTGTCATGTTTATCCACGAAACCATTGTTCCAAGCTAATTTTAAAACTCGTATTCTTCGCGAGTAGTGCGTACTCTAAATGAATACTTGTTTTAATGCGCAAATTAATGCGTCTTTGTGATAAGATTTTACTCGAATCATTCATTAGATTTTATGGTAACGCTCCAACCGATTTTATTGGAACATATTTTTACATTAATATGAATCAACTTAATTTCATCCCGTAGGAACAATTAATGTTGAATTCTAACATAATGTAATTTTAAACTATGTTTCTCGAAGTATTTAATGATATGATTGCTTAGCCAAACTTTTCGTTCAAGGCTTATAGTGGGAGAGTCGTTTTACTGACTACTTCCTTTCGTTTGTTAACTCATTCAGAGATTTATCCACCTCATGGGCTATGCATTTAAGCTCTCGCTTTAATGCCATAGTTGACGTCTTAATAGATCGTAGTAGCATTAAAGCATACTTCTAACTATAGTAGTCATCAATGAGTTATTTCCAAAGGATTATAAACGTAAATTCAGCATTCATTCATTAAATCACTTCATTATAAAATTTGTAGTTCAAAACGATGTGCTCCGTCTCTCGAGGCACACGCGGGTACGGCGCATAAAACCAGTTTTATCCCGTGGTTTAAATCGTTTCGTTTCCAAATTTAATTTAATCGGTTTTGAACATGTTTAATTATTACGCAAATAATCATTTTTTAAATGGAGTACTAACAAATAAGAAATTCTAAATATTTCCATTTAGCTACACAATTGATGTGTATATTCAGTTCAGTTGTCCTGACTGAGATGACGGAGCATATGTGTCGTTTCGTTTTATTCGTCAACTTTTACCTGACCGAAATTTTGGTCCTAACCTGTAGGTTTGTATTTTCATTTCGGATCGTTCTCGTTCAATCGAGACGTTAAATTGATAAGCAAATTGAGCTTCGAATCGAGCAACAATTACTTTTTTCAATAACTCCGAATCCCAAAATAACCAAAATTTTAGTAACGAACGATGAACGATAAATAACAATGGTATAGTTCTTGATCTGAAGTTTGCATATTTGATCCATGATTCTGGCGCATATAATCAAGAACTTTGAGTTATGTTGAACATCTCGTCTGAGTAAATTCACGATTAAATCATTTCAAATGATCCGTGTCCGTATAAAACATTTTACAGCTTCATACACATGACCTACGAGGCGTATTTGAGACGCACTTTATCAACGGGGTTTAACCCGCCGGATTATCGTATAGGACTTATTCGGTCCAGTTCTCTTCTTGCTATGCGGATCATGGTTCACTTCTTTCGAACTCACTATGGTGAGCAGATAAAGTTTCCCTTTCACTGCTGTGGTTACTGTATTTGATTAGGCTCAAGGTTATTGAGTCCTGTCAATATCAGACAACCATATATATCCTTTTCATGTTGACCTTCCATCCTGAAGACCCGATGCGGGCTTTACGCCGACATCCATGAAAAGAGAGAAGACCATCTCATTCAACCGAAACATTTCTAGCGTTTGAAAACTTGCTTCCACCGAGGCGGGTGCGAAGGAATACTAAGCTATAACATCGTGTGGTTTCAATTGAAGTCTTCATCAATCCCCTTTTACCAAGGTCGAACGTATCACCATACATGCGTTCAGATCATCAAAGAACCTACTCCAATTCTTGGAGAAACAAATTATCACATTCATTTCTCATTGTCAAAACATACAGATTACTATATTCTTCCGTAGTTATTCTCTCCACTTTTTGGAATCGTAGTGGAGAGTTCAACACACACTCCAATTTTACTCATCATAATTAATATCATCAAGATTGCGAGTAATATCGAATCACACTAATTGAACCAACTCTCACGTTGATGATTATGCAATTATAGGAAGACAATAACATTTTGACATGATTGCAAACATCGGATTATCTATTAAGATGGAATACGACGAATAGTGATCCGTCAATCACTAAACCAAACCGACCGCCAGTAAACTGAGGGAAGGGGGTGTCGTGAAAGAGTTCACAGTATTGTCGTCTTCAATCCAATAGATTAGTCTTTTGAAAATGGTTATTCTATTGCAAATTACCGGAACGGGAATTTTCAAATAAGCATACCCGATCTTGGCTTTTCCAAGGCCCTTATAATTTTGTAAAATTATCCGATAATTTACGCATGCATATTTATAATTCTACTACATTTAGCAAATCATCATACCATGCCATAAATATCGAACACAACATGCTTACGTGTCATGCGTCTAATGTTCCTAACATATATAATTCTACGTAAAGTAAATTATCACATTCGTTCTATCATGAACATCCTAGCATACGCGTCAAAACATGCAACATCCGCACACATCATGCATAATTGGCGACTGGAATTTTCGGTTTTATAAAACGCTTTGAAAATATTAGGGGTTTTTTTTGCAATTTATGCTTACAATCAATCATGCGAATTTCTAGACATGGATTCTAGGCACTTTCAATCAACATAGCATGTCTATCCTATTGCGCAAACCAAAATATTTAAATCCCAGAGCTCAATGCTTGCAATATAATATCCAACTAGCTTGACTAAGTCAAGACGACAGTTCTAATTATATCAAAATATATGATGCAGAAAGTAAACAATTGCAAATCATCCCACTAATTTAATCCAGTCCCAAAAACATGCAAGTCCGAGATCCATCCCCATAATCGAAACCAGACATTAGGGTTTTGATTGAAACCGTGTATTAAAACACAAACCCTAAGAGCACTGTTTAGGCTAATTTTAAAGTTCGAAAACATTTTGGATTTAAAATTTGACATCCTATTTTATTGAACAATTTAAAATTTTCGAAAATTTTAAAGAGGTTCGGTCCAAATTTTAAAATCCGGTTCAACTCGGTCTGTTTTTAAAAATTCCGGTTTGGTCCGAAACGGTTCAATAAAATAAGATAGTGGTTCGGTTTATCACTCAAAACCGGTTAGGTTTAGATTCATTTTAGTTACCTTGGTTCAACCCTACCCAACTAGGTTGATCCGATTAAGAAGATCCAGATTTTTTTAACCCTGTTCCGTTAATGCAATTTGGACTGGCCCATAAACCCTAGTGGGTTCGGCAAAAGCACCTCTTTTGGGCTAAATAGAGTTTTAAAGTCCACTAAAAAAACTTAACTTAGCCCACAAGAAATATTAATTATATAAAATAATTTCCAATATTGCTAATATATATAAAAATTCGGCACATATATTATTAATATATATAAATATTGTCAAGATTCTATCTATAAGATGTAAATCAATTAACAATATAAACATATATATATAATTTTCGGCCAAATCTCTGTATATATATAAATATTGTCAAAGATGTATTTAGGGATAAAATATATATAGACAATATATCTTCTTAATCTTTTTAAGTAACTAAATCCTATCAATATATCTTTATCCCTATATTTTAGCTAAATATATTGATAGTTTATATATTTTACTATATAATGTGAATCTTACCTTATCTTTCCAATTTATAGATATATTGTCTCCTTTTAATAAAATTAAAATATGGTAACATATATATCTACTAGGGCCGGCCGAAATTATCTTACTTGGACCCTAAGAAATTAAAAATTGTACCTAATAATTTACTAGGGTTTTCGGCCATAACACCAAAAATTGGAAAAATTGTCAAATTTTAAGATCAAATACTACTATGATCATGAATCAAAATAGTGTTCTTGATAAAACTCATCGTGTTCTTGAAGATTATGAACATCAAGCTCAAATTCAAACACGAATTTCAGTTTTGATCCATAAAAACATGTAAATTTCGAAAATTTTAAGTTTTCAAAGATCAAACATGTGAAATTTATTTAAAAATTTCGGATTACTCATGGTGTTCATAATATATATAAATTTCGGTTTTTATATAAATTTCAAGAACATTAGTTTATCAAAATTTCAAGAACTCCTAACCAAGCTCTGATACGACTGTTGGATTACGGGGACGTAATACTACGGAATGCTGAACGTGTACTAGCAAGAAATCTAATCTAAGCAGCGGAATTAGTACACATACCTTTTAGCTTTCCTGCCCAAGAACGATGTGGAGGGAGTTCTGATCCTCCGGTCGGAACCACGTGCAAGTTCTTCGTTAGAAGAAGTCCCACGCAATGTAGCTCCACAACAAGACCTCTGATCGATTCTTCAATGAAGATGGTACCTCGGACTTGATGTTGATGGTGCCGAAATATTAGACTAGGGTGACAAGTTTTCTCAATGGAGATCCTTGTTCTTAATTGTGTGTTTAAACCCTTAGGAGTCACTCCTATATATAGTATTGGGTGGAGTTGCCAAAAGGCAACTCCAACCAATGTGGTACTAGGGTTTCGGCCGAACCATGCATAATAAGGGGGGAGGCCCATTTTGGGAATCCATTGTCAATTACTAATTGGATTTGGCCCAATTAGCCCAGATTGACAATTACCTAATTAACTTAGGTAATTCCCTTAATTAACGGGCTCCTATTACGGTGCCACATCACCATATGCTAACATTAATATGGTCCGAAATTCATATATGTATATATATATATATATATATATTTAATATTGGAAATTGTTTTATATTATTAATGTTACTTGGTGGCTAAGTTAAGGTCACGACTTTTTGATCGGAGTTCCCACAGACGGCACCAAATGTTGGGATCAAAATGACGTGATCTTGATCTTCGGGGAATGGACTTCCAAGCATCGCCTCGGACTTAGCTCTCCTGAACGCTAAGTTTTCCTCTAAGAGGTTTTGTAGGGCAATGACCTAAAAAAGGGGTGGGGATGGCCCCTGATTCCACTCTGAAGCTTAAGTCAGTAATGGATTTGAGAGTAATAATATAAGAACGTATTTAGAACTGACTGAATGTCCTGAAGTAAACAGAAATAGTCCTTATTTATAGGGATAAGTTACCGACTTTATAGGGCGGTTACCCTCCTTGGGGGGTTTCTCTTCAGAGTCGGTCAAGCATGTGACAAGCAGGTCGCCACCTCATCTTTACTTCTAGAGGAAGGTTTCCTCTGATGACGGTTGAAGCAGGTCGCCACCTGTGTTTACTTCCGGAGGAAGGTTTCCTCTGATGATCGTGACAAGCAGGTCGCCACCGGTCTTTACCTTCGAAGGAAGGTTTCTTCTGATGATAGTGACCAGCAGGTCGCCACCTGTCTTTACCTTCGAAGGAAGGTTTCTTCTGATGATAGTGACCAGCAGGTCGCCACCTGTCTTTGCCTTCGAAGGAAGGTTTCTTCTGATGATAATGATAAGTAGGTCGCCACCTGTCTTTACCTTCGAATGAAGGTTTCTCCTAGTGGCGGGCAGTCGTACTTTGGAAGTCGACTTTTTCACAAGTTGTCGTCGACCTTTCATTCCTATCTCGTTAAGACGAGTCAGAAAGGTCAACGACTCTTCTTTCCCTGCTCTTTGAACGTACTCGACTTTTGTGCTTAATGACGAGTTTAATCAATCATAACCCAACACTATCAATGTTGCATTGTAATGCATATGTATCCATCATGTGTGTGTATGCCTTAGTGAAAAAACTATTAACAATATAGTTAATGGAATGATTGTAAATAATGACAATTTGAAAAACCCTACCCTCATCTTCTTCTTTATAAAGTGTATGTCATCTTTTTGGTAGCCACCAAAGATTCAAACTTTACCTTCATTAAAAAAAACTCATACTTTTACCTTGCTTGGGCACCAAGAAATCACCTTTGTTCGATTTTTTAACTCGGTTTGGTCATCAGTTTAATCTTGGTCCGACTAATCGAACCTTGCTTGTTTCGATTTCTGTTTGGTTTGATTTTGAAATCAAAACCTGGCCTTTTCTGGCGATTCGGAGCGGGTGGCCACGGCACGGTGGCACGACTCGTTTCGGTAACGACGGGGGGGGGGGGGGGTGGATCAGCGGCGTGGTTGACGGCTCCACCGGCATTGTTGCGGTCGAGGACTGAGGAGGGAGCATTGGTCGTCGAATTTGTTGAGAGGATCGGGAGCTCCGACCTTTTTGGCGGACGACGAAGGGATCGGGGAGGAGAAGGGGCTCCATCGTCGGCGTCTTCCATTTGGTGGGGTCGATCATGGCGGAGGGAGGTAGGACGGACATCTCCGGTGGTAGTTGTTTTGACCAGTGTCTCAGGTTTACAGCGCCGGCGATTCATCGGCCGGAGGAGGATTTCCGGCGGGTTTGAACCGGTGTTCACCCTGGTTCAACTGAACCGGTTCTTATCGGGCCGGTTTGGCTCGGTTCAACTCGGGAACTTGAAGGTTCAATTTTTTACCCATTCGTTTCCTATTTTTTTAATCATAATCGAGATAAATACTTACAAAATATGGTTATTTGAATAATAATTGAATAATTGCATGTAATCGGAAATAGTGTACCGTTACTCCGATTTGAAAAAATTCTGATTTTTTGAAAACTTTGTGTTTTTCCCGAGTAGGAATATCATTGCTTCTGTTCGGGTTGTTACTCATATTGGGGGGGGGGGGGGGATCAGCGGCGTGGTTGACGGCTCTACCGGCGTCGTTGCGGTCGAGGACTGAGGAGGGAGCTCCGGTGGTCGAATTTGTTGAGAGGATCGGGAGCTCCGGCGTTTTTGGCGGACGACGACGGGATCGGGGAGGAGAAGGGGCTCCATCGTCGGCGTCTTCCATTTGGCGGGGTCGATCATGGCGGAGGGAGGTAGGACGGGCATCTTCGGTGGCAGTTGTTTTGACCAGGGCCTAAGGTTTACAGCGCCGACGATTCATCGGCCGGAGGAGGATTTCCGGCGGGTTTGAATCAGTGTTCACCTTGGTTCAACTGAACCGGTTCTTATCGGGCCGGTTTGGCTCGGTTCAACTCGGGAACTTGAAGGTCCAATTTTTTACCCATTCGTTTCCTATTTTTTAATCATAATCGAGATAAATACTTACAATATATGGTTATTTCAATAATAATTGAATAATTGCATGTAATCGGAAATAGTGTACCTTTACTCCGATTTGAAAAAATTCCGATTTTTTGAAAACTTTGTGCTTTTCCCGAGTAGGAATGTCATTGCTTCCGTTCGGGTTGTTACTCATATTGGTCGTTATAGTCATAACCTGCAATCATGAAAATTGTCGTGTAAAAATTTGCCCCCGAAGTAGGCTTGGTTATACGTTAGACGTGATGTGTTGGGTCTCGCGTCGACGACGTTGTATGCTATGCTTGCGTTGTCGTGTTATGTTCAAATGATGGACGTAGGGGGTCTCTGTAGCGTCTTATCATGTATTACTGTGTCGGACGTAGGAGGTTTTCCTATGCGCCCGTCATATCTCATATCATAAGTGTTATATTGCCCCCGAAATAAGCGTAGCGACCATCATATACATAGTGGGTTACCTTTTGCATTGTCATTTTCATCGTCATTGGTACCATGTCATATTGCCCCTGAAGTACGCATCGGTATTACCCTGGACAAGGGATGTCATTCCTTGTGTCCGGCGTGTTGCAGAATGTGCACATGTTGTAGTGCCTTCGAAGTAGTTGTAGTAGTAATTATGAACATAGGGTGTCAACCCTAGTATTCATCACACCTTATAATATGCATTCATCATGTTGCCCCCGAAGTAGGTTTTGTCATCGTCATGGACATAGGGTGTCGACCCTTGCATCCGTCACGCCTCATGGCGTTGTTATCGTCCCGTCGTCATTGTCAATATGGATATAGGGTATCAACCCTTTTATCCATCCGTTGCACCTTGTAAAATTCATTCATCTCATTGCCCTTGTAGTGAGCGTCGTCGTTGTCATGGGCATAGGGTGTCGACCCTTGCATCTGTCGCGCTTCATGGCGTGCGTCCGTTGCGTTGCCCCCGAAGTAGGCGTAATATCCGTTTGTAATTCATATGACATCGATTTGTCATGATTTTTGCTAAGTCTTCCTTTCATGTTGTAGGTTATTCGCATTCCTTGCTCGTTGAGCCATTGTCTTTGGGAGCGGACGAGATTTTCTCATCCTTACTTAGAGTGTTGCTGTCATAATGCGTAAGTCTTCTTCCTTGAAAGAGCTTGTTACTATATTTCCCGATTATTATTGGGAGTCAGATTCTGTTGAGGATTGGGAAGCCTCTGTTGAGTCCGAGTCGGTGTCTGGGTTGTTACCCATATCTGATTCTGAATTTGCATCTGAGCTAATGACGGGGTTGGAGACGTCGTCTGAGCATGATTCGTATGTGGAGTCTTCATCTGACTCGAAGTCAGCAAGGGAATTTATAGAGTGTTCGGATGTCCAAGCTGAGGACTCGGCGTCAGTTGGTGAAGTTGAGCATCAAGGTCGGAAGTATGTTGGGAACCAGCTTTGCTTGGAAGAGTATATTTCTCACATAGCTTTAGCCAGATTGAATGACGTAGACAGAGTCATTTACCCCATTGAGTATTACCCGAAGTCTAATATCGGGAGTGTCATTGTGCCTCCACCTGGGATGTTTACACTGTATGTTGTTCAGGTGCGCAGTGGTTTACTCTTTCCATATAGCCCGGATCTTCTTGAGCCGTGTCAGTACTATGGTATCTCTACTCTTGACCTTGCTCCCAACAATAAGCATATGGTGATGGGTGCCGTAAATGGAAACCCATTAATGTATATGTTACCTAAGACAATTGGGTAAATATCACATTAGGACATTGGGCCAAACCCAAATCCAAATTGACATGAGAGGCCCAAAATATGGGCCTCCCTATACATGTGGCCGGCCGAATATGATAGTGTGGGTAAAGTGGGCTTTTGTCAACTTTAATATTCCTATATGTATGGGGTGTTAGGGGTTTTATCAGGTTAAAACCCTAATCCTTCATTGGAGTGTTTTAGAGAGAAAAACCCTCCCCCCCAAAACACCCACTTCGGCCGAACCTCACATACACCAAGGGTGTGCCAATTTGCCTTCGAGCAAACACTCCGGAGATCTGTCCCCTGCCAAGAATCGATCTGAGGCTTTGCTGTGGAGAGTATAACGCGTAGGGCTTCCTTCAAAAGAACCTCTACGGGTGCCGACCGGAGGATCGTGAACTCCCTTCTACAAGGATCTTGGGAATACGGACTACTTGTGAGGTATGTGAGAATCTTTCGTTGCGTAATATTGATTACTAGCATGTACGTGTTAAAGTATCCGTAATGATTACTCCCCTTAATCTAACAGTGGTATCAGAGCCTGTGTTAGGAGTTTATGATGTTGATAAATTGGTGTTCTTGAAAATTTAAAATTTGGACTGAAAATTTTAAAAGTGAGGATTTAAAATTTTCGAGTTTTTTGTTGATGATGGTCTGAAATTTACATGATGTTCTTAGGAAATTTGATGTTCAAGATATTCAAGAAAAATGTGATATTTATCAAAACTGAACATTGGATTGTAGATTTTATTAAAATTTGATCTTAAAATTTGACCACTTGTTTCCAGTTTAGTGTTTATTTCGGCCAAACCCTAAAATTACAAGGTAAATTTTTTGATTTATTAGGCTCCAATAAAGCTAATTTCGGCTGAAATTAATTATATATTGTTAACCATATTTTAATTTTTATTCTAGGTAACAATATATCTATAATTGCAAACATTAGAATAGATTCACATTAATATATAGAAATATATATAACTATCAATATATCTAAATATTTATTAGGGTTAAAGATATTATTGACAATATATTGGCAATATATGTGATTTCCTATTTAAGATATTAAAAATAAATAAAATATATATTTATATATGTTAGCCGAATTTTACGTATATATATATATATATTGTTGATTGATTTAATCTTAAAGATAGAATCTTGGCAATAAATATATATATGTTATAATATTGGCCGAAATACGTATATATATATATATATTTAATATTGGAAATTATTTTATATAGTTAATGTTACTTGGTGGCTAAGTTAAATATTTTTAATGGACTTCAAAACCCTACTTAGGCCACAAGTAAACATTTCGGCCCAATCCTTTTGTTTTTAATTATTTGGCCGGTCCAATATGTCAATCCAGGATGAATTGATCCGAACCAGGTTTTCTCAATCGGTTCGACCTAATCGGGTCAGACCAGGGTAACTAAGTGGATCTAACCGAACCGGCTTTTTTGTTAAACCAAACCAAACCCTATTTTATTGGACCGATTCAGACCGAACTAGATTTTGAAATTAAAACCGGACTGAATCGAACCAGATTTTACATTGGACAGGACCCGAACCAGAATTTCTAGACCGAACCGAATCTAACCGGACCAAAAAATTGACTGAACCGAACTAAATTTTTCAAAACCGAATTCAAGTCAATTAAAATAGGAAAGTCAAGTTTTAAAATCCAAATGTTTTTTAACCTTAAATGGCATACACAGTGCTCAAGAGTTGATAACATTTATGCCTTGTTTCGATTATGGGGATGGATTTCGGAGATACATGTTTTTAGGATTGGATTAATTAGTGGGATGAATTGCAATTGTTTATTATTCAATATATATTTATGCATGATTAGAACTGTTGTCTTAACTGAGTCAAGCTAGCTGGATATTGCATGTTGGGGGCGGAACCTTGGTTAAATATATGGAATGCGCACTAGGATAGACATGCTGTGATGGTAGGAAATGCCTAGATTCATGTCTAGAATGTTGCGTAATTGAATATAAGCACGAATTGCAAATCAGCCCCTAATGTTTATAATTATTTAAAAATCGAAAACCAGTCGCCAAATATGTATGATTGAAGTGGAAGTTTCATGTTTGACACGTATGCTAGAATGTTGAGGATGTAGCCGCATTTGATAATTTACTTGGAAGTAGAATTATAATGCAAGCATGAGTTACTCGGAACATTAGACGCATGACGCGTAAGCATGGGTGTGGTTTGTGTGATGAATGTTAATGGTGTATGATAATTTACATGGATGGTAGAATTATATATGCATGAGTGAATTCATCGGAATATTTTTTTTCCAAAATAAAAAGGGCCTCGGGAAAGCCAAAATCGGGTATGCTTGTTTTAAAAATCCATGTTTCGGTAATTTGTGGTTAAAACCGTTTTAAAAGACTGATCAATTGGATATGAGACGACGATAATGTGAACTCTTTCACATCCATCTTCTATTGGTTTACTGGTGGTCGGTTGGTTTAGATGACTGATGAATCGTTATTTGTCGGATTCACTTTTAATAGATATTTGATGTATGCAATTCTTTCTCAAAATGTTATTGTCCCCCTGGTTTTGTATAATCATCAACATGTTTAGTAACGAATAACAGCATAGATGACATCATCTTGTGCTAATAAGCTTTTAATTGAGACGAACTACGATTCGTGGAGCAAGCGCGTCAATGCACTGTTGAAGGATTATGGCCTTGTAGGTCATATACAGAAATCCAGGAGCTGGCCAGATGCTGATGTAACCAAAGATCTAGTGTATGCCCATTTCCAATGGGAGCAAGATGATAAGAGAGCTAATGAGGTACTGTTGTCTGAGATGTTTCAGGATTTCCATGACATGTATAAGGATTCCAATTACAAAGGACATCAGGGATGCTCTTTTCCTAAAATATGGAAATGGCATGGCAAGAATCTTGCACCCACTTATACCAACAACGGAAGAAAGTTTAAACAGCTGCAGCAAGAGTGTGCTTGAAAATGTATACGGTCTCCTTGGAATGGTGAAACCACTGGAAGAGGAAGGTCAGGTGGGTGAATGGGATAATATTCAAGCCATCATCGGGGTTCTCCCGAAGTCTTGGAGAGCAGCCAAGGCTTTACTGACTGCCAGTGGTTCCGTGCAGGATCTTGCATCAGTCCTGAAATTCATCGAGATGGAACAAGCTCGACTGAAACCAATACCAGGGCGTGCTGGGCAAGGGAAGAGAAAGAGGATGAACAAATGAAAGAAACAACAGGTTGTTGACGGTAAAATGTTGACAAAGTCTAAACCAGGCAATCTTCGAGTAAAATCAGAGATAGTCCGCGGGAATCTAGTCCACGCCGAATATGCGAAGGAGCAGGGTCCAGCAAATTGCATCCTGAAAAGGTATGTGACGTTGGTTATGTAATGGAAGCTCTAGTTTTCTCAACTGTCATGTTAACTGACTCAAATCCTTCTTGGATTCTTGACTCAGGTACGACGGACCACATAGCCAACGACAAAGGACTGTTCGCCAAGTTTAGACGATTGCCAAAGGATTCTAAGGGGATATACATTGACGACAACTCACAAGTTGAAGTCATAGGAGTAGGGAACTGCAAGTTGTCTATGAACAATGGCAGGACCATCCTACTTGAAAATGTCCTTTTTGCTCCAAGAATCCGTAGAAATGTTGTTTCCGTTTCTGCTCTTATGAATAATAATTACATTTTATCATTTGAGAGGAACTTTGTTCGAATAAATAAAGGCAATGTTTTCTTTGGGCATGCTTATTCCTCCTATGGTATCTTTATCATGGATTTGAATTGATGTATAGATTCAAATAGAATGTATAAACTGACGCGGCCGGATGGCATGCGAGGCTGGGACATATAAGCTATGATAGGTTCCATTCATTAGCTCGAAGAGAGCTTTTGCGTGGTACCAGCAATGTGATTAAACTCACTTGCCAAGATTGTCTAGTAGGAAAGTCCACCCGCAAACCATTCGGAGAAGCTCAAGGAGCCGAGTATCCATTGCAGTTGATTCACTCCGACGTCTGTGGACCAATGAATGTAACCGCCAGGAATGGAAAACGATACTTCATGACTTTCATCGACGAATTCACCCATTATGGGTTTACTCATTTGATTACTCGTAAATCTGAGGCAATAGATTGCTTTAGAAACTTTCTAAACCTCGTAGAGAATCAGCATGAGCGAAATGTGAAATCCTTACGCACTGATAGAGCTGGAGAATATCTCTCTAATGAGTTAGATAAGTTGTGCAAAGAAAGAGGGATAGACCGTTAAACGACAATCCCCAACACACCACAGCAGAATGGTGTGGCTGAACGTCGTAATCGAACACTCCTAGACATTGTCAGAACCATGATGTCGCAGGCACAATTACCAATCTCCTATTGGAGTGATGCGTTATTGACTGCCACTCATGTAGTAAACCTTGTCCCAACTAAGGTGGTAGACACAACGCCATATGAGTTATGTCATGGTAGATAGTTGGATCTCACAAGATGCAAAACACGTTGATACACCGGTAGTGTTTGGGTGCGCGTTGTCGAAATGTGACGGCCTAAAAGACCTGGCTGAGCGTGAACAGATGAAAAGTGCAGAATACCTTAGTATGGTTGGCTGTTTAATGTATTCCATGCAATGCACTCGTCAAGACATTTGTTAAGATGTGGGCCTAGTAGCACGATTCCAGTCAGACCCTGGCTATCAACATTTAAAGGCCGTAAAACAAATTATTCGATACCTGAAAGGTACTGCCGACTATGTACTGTGCTATAAGGGAGGAAAACTAGAATTGATTGGGTTCAGTGACGCCGACCACGTTGGCGATCCAGATGATTGTAAGTCCACCTCAGGAGGATTATTCCTCATTGCTAATGCCGCCATTTCATGGATGAGCAAGAAGCAAACATGTGTCGCGCTGTCAACGATGGAATCCGAATTCGTAGCCCTCTCTAAGAATGCCGCAGGACGGGAGTAAGCTTGTTAAGGTATACTCTGGCAGTCAAGCAGCAATTGCATCAGTTAAGAATTGTAAGTACCATAGCAGGACGAAGTACATTGATGTGAAATATAATTATGCTAATAATATGGTTGAGGACCAATTAATCACGGTAGATTACTTGTCCACTGAAAGTATGATGGCACACTAATTAACTAAACCTTTACGCAGGGATGTTTTCGAAAAGTATGTTAAAATGCTGGGACTGCGTAGGGTTTAAGTGGCATGTATTGTGACAATTAAAATTTTGAGATTTGAAGTAATGTTTGATTAGAATGAATTGCAATTTTGAGTTTATGATTCTTACGACGTCATAATGTCTAAAATACATCGGATTTTTACGGTATATAAACTAGTCGTAGGAGGGCCAACCTCCAAAATAAAATAATGTCGAATGTGGGCAAAGTCTCGTCACACAGGCTCGACCGTCTTGTCGGAGAGGGGGGCCTCTACCATATCAAAACCGGCTAAGAACCACGGTGATAAACCTGGTTAAGAAGAACGATCATTTGGTTTCAAGGTAACACGACATGATCTATTAGATTACGGGGAGTAATCACTATGGACACTAAATCGTGGTATATGCTAGTAATCGAAGATACGCAGCGGTAGATTCGCATATACCACAAACGATGTCAGTAGTCCCAAGATCCTTCCTGCAGGGAGTTCACGATCCTCCGGTCGGCACCCGTAGAGGTTCTGATTAAGGAAGCCCTACGCGGTATGTTCTCCACATCAAAGCCTCTAATCGATTTTCGGCAGGGGACAAATCTCTGGAGTGTTTGCTAGAAAGAAAATTGGCACACCCTTTGGTGGGGAGTGGTTCGGCCGAAACCCTTGTGTAGGGTGGTGGGTTTTTTTCTATAAAACACTCTAATGAGAAAATAGTGATTAACCCTAAAAATCCCCTAACACCATGTATTTATAGGAGGAGCAAAGTGGAAAAAAGTCCACTTTTCCCACTCTATATTTAGGCCGGCCACTATACATAGGGAGGCCCAATTTTGGGCCTCTCATGTCAATTGGGATTTGGGTCTAACCCAATTACCCTAATGTAAGTTGCACCTAATTTCCTTAGGTAAACTATACATATTATGGGCTACCAATTACGGCGCCCGTCACCATATGCTTACAGCTCTCACTCGCCGGAATGGGAGGGTGCCTGTTAATGTATTTTCGTCCAAATCTGCATCAACATTTCACTCATTTGATCTGGTCCTTGCTTCCGAACAGTTCATACGAGGTTTGCCGTGCAACCGGCGATACGACGGGCATCGTGCTACTCATCTGTTAGGAGTATTTTAACACCCGCGGAACGTTGATTCCCTTTTATCTAATCAACCTGTTATAAAGCAAAATTTATATAGTACTGCACTGTATCCTAGGTCAACTGATAATTCTCCTTATGCCTAGTTTCCACATAGGAACACTTCTCCAAGGCATCCGTACAAGTATTCACAACCTTCAACTAATATCCGGTTGGTGGCCACCTAGTGAATACAATAGTTAGTGAATTACAGGTGAACTTGACCATCCCAATTGCTCATATCCTTAGTCAAATCCAACCGGTTTCCAAAGACGTGGTCACTGGGCCTTTTTGTTCAGCACTACGCTCGTACGCTAGGAAGCGAGCATTGAGCCTGACCTTAGATATAAGTTCTGAGTCCATGAGGATACTTTTGGTGCCTCTTCATAAGGCTCCTGGGATCAATCACACGCTCGAGGTGAAGAAGTTTGCGCCCGCCAGAATCACGAGGATTCCTTCCTAGCAAAACCGAGTTGTGACCCCCGTGGTCGAACGTGGCACGCGTAGTATGAAGCACGCGTTGATAGCATACCTGAACCTTTGGTTGACATGAAAGGGATATGTCAATCATGGTATCACAGATTCTCATCTGGCCCAAAATGTGGTTAATGACGAACGAAGTTCATCACGGCGAAATGCAAAACAAAGATCATGTCGAGTTACTTCGAAACTAGATAATCGTTTTAGTTAATCAGGTTTATCCCCCTGACTCTTAGCCATTCTTATTTGGTAGAGGCCTCCTTCCATCGCAAAAATACCGTACCTGTGTGACTAGGTAAGGCCCACATTCGACATAGTTTGGCAGAGGATTGCGTCCTCCTACGACTTAGTTTATAGACCGTAAATCTAATGTAATCAAAAAATTATGACGTCGATTGATCATAAACTCAATTGCAATTCTTTCGCTTACAAAATGTAACTTTCTAATATCAAAATGTTATCACAGATACATGTCATTTCTAAACCCTACGCAATCCAAGCAGTTTTACGTGCTTTTCGAATACCTCCTTACGTCGTGGTTTAGTTAATGGGTCCGCAATAATATTATCAGTAGACAATTATTCCATAGCGATTATATTGTCTTCTACCATAGATTTAGCATAGAAATATTTCACATCAATGTGTTTGGTCCTACTATGGTACTTCAGATTCTTAACTGCCGCAATGGCTGCTTGACTGTTAGAGAAGACCTTCACAGGTTTATTCTCGTCTTCGTCACAAAGCAGTGCAGTTAGAAGCCTTTTGAGCCAGACCGCTTTTTATGCAATCTTAGGGAGAGCTACAAATTCCGATTCCATCGTGGACAGCGCGACACAGGTTTGCTTCTTGCTCGTCCATGAAATGGCAGCATTAGCAAGGTGGAACACTCCACATGTGGTGGACTTACGATCATCCGGATCGCCACCATGGTCGGCGTCACTGTAATTGCCCTCATAGAACAATGCGTGGTCGGCAGTACCTTTCAGATAACGAATTATTCGCTTTACAACCTTTAAATGTTGATAGCGAGGATCTGATTGGAAACGTGCTACTAGGCCCACGGCGTAACAGATATCCGGACGGGTGCATTGCATGGCGTACATCAAACTACCGATCATGCTTAAATACTCTGCACCCTTCATCTTTTCACGCTCTGCCGGGTTCTTGGGGCTGTCACGTTTTGACAGTGCGCACCCAAACACCACCGGTGTATCCATGGGTTTGGCATCCTGTAATCTGAATCTTTTCAACAGTTTGTTGATATAAGCTTCTTGAGGTAGACACAATTTCCGGGTAGCTCAATCTCTAGCATTTTAATGCCTAAGATATACGTGGCCTCTCCCATGTCTTTCCTCTCAAATAAAAATGCCAACCAGGACTTTGACTTGTTCATAAAACTCACGTCGTTTGCGGCAATGAGTATGTTGTCCACGTATAAGGTAAATATGACATACTTAGACCCGGAGGTCTTATAATACACGCACGGATCCTCGTGAAGATTCACAAATCCGTTTCCCACGATTTCCTCGTGGAATCTGCGGTACCATTGCCGAGATAAATGTTTAAGACCGTAAATGGACCTTTGGAGTTTACAAACTTTACGTTTGTTACCAGGAGTAATGAAACCCTTCAGTCGCTCCATGTAGATCTCTTCCTCCAGGTTTCCGTGGAGGAATGCGGTATTAACATTCATTTGGTGCAGCTCGAGAATGAGACATGCGACTAGTACCATGACTGGCCCTAACCGTGGTTTTACGCACAGTCAGTGAGTCAAAATCTACTCCGTTAATTTGGGTATAGCCTTTTGCAATAAGTTGAGCTTTTGTATCACTCGACCTTTTCCATCAGTGGTGAGCCTTTTTTCAGGACTCACCGTATCCTTATGCCCCTGTGGTTAACAGGTAAATCAACTATTGACTATAATGGCTTTCATTTAGGCGATCTCTCTCATTTATTATTTTCCTCCATTTATTCACTTGAGGTCTTTCCAATGCAGGCCAATAGTTGTTTAGAGTGAGGTCATCACCCTTCTAGATGGGATACTTCTTTGGAGAAGTTCGATGCCTTTGACTTTCGTCTAGGCTTGTTTATCCCGTCTTTGAGTCTTAACGTCTCTCCCACTCGGAATAATGCCTCTTACCGGAGCATTTCTTCCAATTGGGATCAATTCTCCCACTAGAAATAACGCTTCTTATCGGGGCATTACTTCTATTTGGTACAAGAGCAGTGCTTGAACCATAACCAACAACTTTCCTTGAACGACTTCTCGGTCTCAGAGTTTTACTTCCAAGATGAATTCCTTGATCACTAGGATCTGGAACCAAGTTTGACGGATCTCTCCCACTAGGAACAATGGGTAGTAAAGGTAGTTGCGGGAATCCTGGTTCAGCATTACGATAATCAGGTTCAACTTGATTCGTCCAAACAGCAACAGTGATTACTTGTGGTAGGTGTTTAGTCCTCCCACTGGATTTATTATGAAAATGTTCCCATAATCATTTACCATGTCATTCACTTGAGTTGCTGGTTCAAATCTCTCCCGCTCGAATTAAGTGGGACTTGTTATCTCTAATATCTTGCTCCTGATTCTATCAAGACTCATTATTCTGAACTGTCATTGCATTGGAAAATTCGTTCTCAAGTATGTAATGTCACATGTTCGACCACGGTACCATGTCTTTAAGCTGTAAACATGTATTTTCAAAGAGTAGTTAACATACTCTTGTCCTAAATACGTGTTTAATGCGCAAATTAATGTCGCATGGTGATATGATTTAATTCATTATCACTCTTCAGCCTTTTTATGGTGGCGTGTCAAACCGATTTCAGTGGAACATAGTTTTACATGAACGTGAATTACTTCTCATAATCCCTTAGGGAACAGCTGATTTAGTGACTCTAACATTATGTTTATAAACTATGCTTCCAGAAGTGTGTGATCTGATTTGAATGCCTAGCCAGACTTATCGTTCAAGGCGTACGGAAGGAAAAATCGTTTAACCGACTTCATCCTTCTTCGTTTGCAAACTTATCTCAGAGATTTTATCCCATCTCCGAATTGAGCATTTCAGGTTTTCACTTTATGCGTCATTCGAAACTTTTACAAGGTCGTTGTAGATTTTTGAAGCCTACTTCTTACCGATGTAAATGTTATCAATAAGTTATTTCCGAAGGAATGCAGATGAATATTTAGCACGTAATCATTTAAACACTTCATTATTAAACTCATACTTTAAAACGATGTGTTCCTTTTTCGAGGTCCACTTGCGCGTAGCGCAATTTTACCGAAGTTTTAACCCTTGGTTAAATTGTTTCATTTCTGAATTTAATTCAATTTAATCAAATCGGTTTCAAACATGATTATCATTACAATTTATTTCATTCAATTGAGTATTTAACAATAAAGAAAGATTTATAACCTGTTTGTTCATAGAACTACGCAATCGATAGATTTTAGTGGCATTTTGATTCTACTCAAAAAATTAGATGTATGAGGAAATGTATGGAGTTTGTTTGATTCAGTTATTTCTAATAGATTTATTTCTTTGGTTTACTTACTTTTAGGATCGATCTCGTTTCTAGCCAAGTCGATTAATCTTGATAAGTAGAACTCATTTTGAATCGAATGGCAACTACTTTATTCAATAATTCTGAAACAATAACAACCAGAATTCAAACAAAATGAGCAATAGGAAATAAACACCAATATAAACAATATTGGGGTCTCATATCTCAAACTTGAAGCAGTCACGAAGAAGAATGATGGACAGGTCGTCTTAACCGAGTTGTACCATGAAGGTACAGTTCAACATTTAGACCTTTTGTTGCCAGGGGTTGCCAAGCATATTAGCATACCAATGAATCTTTCATCGAATGCCTCGGGTTCTTTCGGAAAGTTTCCTTCTTTATCATCTGCTTCGAATAGGTCTATTGTCGTCTTAATCGATTTGATCAGACGCATGATGCCTTTTTCGTCAACAAACCATGAAAGAGGAAACATCCTCATTACTTTCCGAGCCCTTTTCCATACATCTAACTCATCAGCAGGATCATGATAGACTATTACACCGTCATCACTACATAGAACACTGTAGTATTCTGCCATTAAGGCTCTAGCTTCAGCGGCCTTACCCTTACCGAAGCGAAGGTATATGGCACACCAAAGATGCAATGCGCCGAGTTGTATAAACTCTCCTTCTACTTCTTTTGACACCGGCGAGAGGATCAACTCTCGCGCATTACGATCCTTCCTCAACCTTTTCTTGATGTTGCACTCATGGAGGTTTCCATTTTCGTCCAGGCTTATCATTTTTGCTGTCGGACTGACTTGATCGTCAAGATCCGCAGCGATCAGGAGATCCATAACATTGTCTCTCCAAGCATCATAATCCATGCCGTCCAGGTTGCGAGGTTCGTAAAACTGTATCGATTCAGCCATGAAAACTAACACATTGATAATCAAGCAAAATCAGGGAGACAATAACATTTTGAGAAAAAATTGCATACACCAGATATCTATGAAGATTGAATCCGACAAATAATGATTCCTCAGTCATCTAAACCAACTGACCATCAGTGAACCAATGGAAGATGACTGTGAAAGAGTTCACATTACCGTCGTTTTCAATCCAATAGATCGGTCTTTTAAAATGGTTTTAATCTCAAATTACCGGAACGGGAATTTTAAAACAAGCATACCCGATCTTGGCTTTCCCAAGGCCCTTTTTACTTAGGAAAAATATTCCGATGAATTCACTCATGCATATATAATTCTACTATCCATGCAAATTATCATATGCTAGTAACATTCATCATACAAACCACATCCATGCTTACGCGTCATGCGTCTAATGTTCCGAGGAACTCATGCTTGCATACATAATTCTACTTCCATGTAAATTATCAAATGCAACTACATCCTCAACATTCTAGCATACGTGTCAAACATGAAAATTCCACAACAATCATACATATTTGGCGACTGGTTTTCGATTTTAAAATAATTTTAAACATTAGGGGATGATTTGCAATTCATGTTTATATTCAATCACCCAACATTCTAAACATGAATCCTAGGCATTTCAACCATCACAACATGTCCTTCATAGTGCGCATTCCATATATTTAACCAAGGCTCAGCCCACAATATGCAATATCCAGCTAGCTTGACTCAGTCAAGCCAACATTTCTAATATTGCATAAAAATATATGTAGAATAATAAACAATCGCAATTCAGCCCACTAATTATACCAGTCCCAAAAACATGTATCTCCGAGATCCATCCCCATAATCGAAACAAGGCATAAAGGTTAGCAAACCTTGAGCACTGTGTAGGACTATTAAGGTTCAAAACATTTGGATTTTAAAACTTTACCTCCCTATTTTATTTGACTTGAATTCGGTTTTACAAATACGGTTCGGTTCAGTCAATTTCAGTCTGATCTGGTCCGGTTCGGTTCGGTCCAGAAAATCCGGTTCGGTTCTGGTCCGGAAAATCCGGTTCGGTCTGGTAAAATCCAATTCGGTCCGGTTTTTAATTTTAAAATATGGTTTGGTCCGAATCGGTCCAATTAAAAATAGGGTTCCGTTCAACACACAAGACCGGTTTGGTTAGATCCACTTAGTTACATCGGTCCGACCCGACCCGATTAGGTCGAACCGATTGAGAAAACCCGGTTCAATTTAAATTTGTCCTGGTTTGACATATTGGACCGGCCCAATAATTAAAATTTAAAAGGTTGGGCCGAAATGTTTACTTGTGGCCCAATGAAGGTTTTAAAGTCCAAAAATATTTAACTTAGCAACCAAGTAACATTAACTATATAAAAATAATTTCCAATATTAAATATATATATATATATATATATATATTTCGGCCAATATTACTACATACATATATTTATTGCCAAGATACTATCTTTAAGATTAAATCAATCAACAATATATATATGTAAAATTCGGCACATACATATAAATATATATTTTATTTATTGTCAATATCTTAAATAGGGAAACAAATATACTGACAATATATTTTCTCAATATTTTAAGTAACTAAATCTATCAATAATATATTTAACCCTATTAAATATTTAGATATATTGATAGTTATATATACCTAGTTTCGATTATGGGGATAGATCTCGGATATGCATGTTTTTTGGACTGGATTAAATTAGTGGGCTGGATTGCAATTGTTTACTTTCTGCTACATATATATTAGAACTGTCATCTTGATTCAGTCAAGCTAGCTGGATATTAATTGCGAGCATTGAGCTCTGGGATTTAAATATATGTATTGCGCAATAGGATAGACATGCTATGCTGATTGAAAGTGCCTAGAATCCATGTCTAGAAATGTCGCACGATTGATTGTAAGCATGAATTGCAAAACAACCCCTAATATTTTCAAAACGTTTTTAAAACTAAAAATTCCAGTCGCCAATTATGCATGATTTGTGCGGATGTTGCATGTTTTGACACGTATGCTAGGATGTTCAAGGATAGAAAGCATGTGATAATTTACTTTATGTAGAATTATATATGCTAGGAACATTAGACGCGTGACGCGTAAGCATGTTTTGGTTTGTTCGATTCTTATGGCATAATATTGTATTATGCATGCGTAAATTATCAGATAATTTCTTTTAAAATTATAAGGGCCTTGGGAAAGCCAAGATCGGGTATACTTGTTTGAAAATTCCCGTTCCGGTAATTTGCAACGTAATAACCGTTTTCAAAAGACTGATCTATTGGATTGAAGACGACAATGGTGTGAACTCTTTCACAACACCCCTTTCCCTCGGTTTACTGGCGGTCGGTTTGGTTTAGTGATTGAAGGATCACTATTCGTCGTATTCCATCATAATAGATAATCTGATGTTTGCAATTCTGTCAAAATATTATTCTCTTCCTAATTTGCATAAGCATCAATGTGTGAGTTGGCTCAATTAGTGTGATTCGATATTAGTCGCAATCTTGATGGTATTAATTATGATGAATAAAATTCGAGTGTTTGTTGAACTCTCCACTACGATTCCGAAAAGTGGAGAGGACAACTACGGATGAATATAGTAATTTGTATGATTTTGACAATGAGAAATGAATGTGATAATTTGTTTCCCCGAGAATTGGAGTAGGTTCTTTGATGATCTGAACGCATATATGGTGATACATTCGACCTTGGTAAAATTGGGTTGAAGAAGACTTCAATTGAAACCAGACGATGTTATAGCTTAGTATTCTTTCGCATCCGCCTCGGTGGAAGCAAGAATGCAAACGCTAGAAATGTTTCTGTTGAATGAGATGATCTTCTCTCTTTCCATGGATGTCGGCATAAAACCCGCATCGGGTCTTCAGGATGGAAGGTCAACATGGAAATGATATATATGGTTGTCTGATATTGACAGGACTCAATAACCTTGAGCCTAATCAAATACAGTAACCACAGCAGTGAAAGGGAAACCTTATATGCTCACCATAATGAGTTCAAAAGAAGTGAACCATGATACGCATAGCAAGAAGAGAACTGGACCGAATAGGTCCTATACGATAATCCGGTGGATTAAACCCCGTTGATAAAGTGCGTCTCAAATACGCCTCGTAGGTTATGTGTATGAAGCTGTAAAATGTTTTATACGGACACAGATCATTTGAAGTGATTCACTCGTGAATTTACTCAGATGAGACGTTTAACATGACTCAAAGTTCTTGACTATATGCACGACAATCAAGGATCAGATATTCGAACTTCAGATCAAGAACTATTATACCATTGTCTTATCGTTCGTTGTTCGTTACTAAAATTTTGGTTATTTTGAGATTCGGAGTTATTGAATAAATTAATTGTTGCTCGATTTGAAGCTCAATTTTCTTATCAATTTAACGTCTCGATTAAACGATGATGATCTGAAACAAAAATACAAATAACATACCTACGGGTTAGAACCAAAACTTCGGCCAGGTAAAAGCGGTCGAATAATACGAAACGATCCACATACTCCGTCATCTCAGTCATGACAACTAAACTGAATAAACTCATCGATTGCGTAGCTAGATCGAAACACTTAGTATTTCTTATTTGTTAGTACTCCATTGAATGATTATTTGCGTAATAATTAAACATGTTCAAAACCGATTAAATTAAATTTGGAAACGAAACGATTTAAACCACGGGATAAAACTAGTTTTATGCGCCGTACGTGTGTGCCTCGAGAAACGGAACACATCGTTTCGAAGTACAAATTTAATAATGAAGTGTTTTAATGAATGAATGTTGAATTTTCGTTTATAGTCCTTTGGAAATAACTCATTGATGACTACTACAGTTAGAAGTATGCTTTAATGCTACTACGATCTAGTAAGACGTCAACTATGGCATTAAAGCGAGAGCTTAAATGCATAGCCCATGAGATGGATAAATCTCTAGATGAGTTAACAAACGAAAGGAAGTAGTCAGTAAAACGACTCTCCCACTGTAAGCCTTGAACGAAAAGTTTGGCTAAGCAATCATATTATTAAAATACTTCAAGAAACATAGTTTAAAATTACATTAAATTAGGATCTAACATTAATTGTTCCTACGGGAAAAAATTAAGTTGATTCATATTAATGTAAAACTATGTTCCAATAAAATCGGTTGGAGCATTACCTTAAAAGCTAAGAAATGATACGGGTGAAATCTTATCATAAAGCAGCATTAATTTGCACATTAAACATGTATTTATCAAGAGTACGGTCTACTCTTAAAGAATACAAGTTTAAGATTAGCTTGGATTAATGGTAACGTGGTCGAACATAACACATTATAGAAAGGGTTAACAGGTCTTTTGGTCTATGATGTTTTGACAACTTTTGGGTTTTGGTCAATGATGTTTTTTTTTACCTAGTTTTGGTACCATATGTTTGCGGATTTTTTTTATTTTGGTCTAACCGTTACATTCCGTCCATTTTTTGACATGTTCTAGTCACGTGATCCACTCTAAACTTTAAATTTAGTCCCTCTAATACTTTCTTAACCTTTTTTTTTGGTTCAATTTAGTCCCGAAGTTTAAAAATTGAAACCAATTGGATAATAGGTCCAGTTGAATTTTTGAAACTTCGTGACTAAATTGAACCAAAACAAGGTTAGGAAAGTATTAGAGGGACTCAATTGAAAAAAATTGAAAGTTTAGGGTGGATCACGTGACTTGTACATGTCAAAAAATGGACGGAATGTAACGTTTAGACCAAAACTAGACAAAATCTGCAAACATATGGTACCAAAACTAGGTAAAAAAAAACATCATTGACCAAAACTCAAAAATTGTCAAACATCATGGACCAAAAGACCTGTTAACCCTTATAGAAATTTGAGGATGGACTTCCAATACTTTGCGGAACGAAACGAACTAAAGTACTGATCAGATTAAAATGGATAACGGAGATTCTCAGGTCCCACTTACTTCGAGTGGGAGAATAATATAGCATTAGTAAATGCATTAGTGAATGACATGGTATATGATGATGGAAACGTCCTCATAATAAATCCAGTGGAAGGGCTCACTCCCCCTCACATAATCATCACTAAATGTTAATGCAAATCTAGTCGGACCTGATAATCATAATGCTGAACCATTGGATGAAAATCCAATAATCGTCGCAACTGCCCATTATTCCTAGTGGGACGAAATGACTAACTTAATTCCAGATCCTAGTGATCAATGAATAAATCTCGGAGATAAAATCCCGAAACCAAGAGGTCATCCTGAGAAAGTTGCAGACCAATGTTCTGGCACCGCCATTGTTCCCAGTGGGAGTAATGCTCCGGAAAGAAGCATTATTCCGAGTGGGAGTAACCATCAGACTTAAGATAAGATTATCGAGCCTAAACTTAGTCTAAGGCAACAAACTTCTTTTAATAAGTATCCCATCAAAGCGAGACATTCGTTCACGAACCAGTGATGGTTCGGCAAGCATTGGAAGAAACTCAAACGTTGGAATAGAGGAAAACAATGGAGGATGAAAATTCCTAAATTAGAACGTATTCGGTTTTGATCTTTAGTTGATTTACCTGCTAACCGCAGAGCAATAGGAGCTAAGTGGGTTTTCAAACTCAAACTCACTGCTGATGGAGAAGTCGAGCGATACAAAGCTCGATTGGTTGCGAAAGGATAGACCCAAATTCACAGAGTGGACTTTGATGAAACATACTCATCAACTGTGCGTTATACCACAGTTAGGGCCATCCTTGCCCTTGTTGCATGTCTCGATCTAGAGCTGCACCAAATGGATGTTAAGACCCCATTCCTCCATGGAAACCTGGAGGAAGAGATCTATATGGAGCAGCCAGAGGGTTTTATTACTCCTGGCAAAGAACGTAAAGTTTGCAAACTCCAAATATCTATTTACGGTTTTAAACAATCGTCTCGGCAATGGTATCACAGATTCCACGAGGAAATCGTTGGAAACGGATATGTGAACCTTCACAAGGATTCCTGCGTTTACACCAAGACCTCCGGGTCGAAATATGTCATCATAACCTAATACGTGGATGACATACTCATTGCTGCAAACGATGTGAGTTTCATGAACGAATCAAAGTCTTGGTTATCATCGGCATTTGAGATGAAAGACATGGGAGAGGCTACGTACATCTTAGGCATTAAAATTACCCGAGATCATGCCACCCGGAGATTGTGTCTATCTCAAGAATCATATATCAACAAACTGTTGAAAAGATTCAGAATGCTCGATGCTAAACCCGTGGATACGCCGGTTATGTTTGGGTGCGCGCTGTCGAAGCGTGATGACCCGAAAAACCAACAGGAGCGTGAACGGATGAAAAATACAGAGTATCTAAGCATGGTTGAAAGTTTAATGTACGCCATGCTATGTACTCTGCCAGACATCTGTTACGCTGTGGGCCTAGTAGCAAGATTCCAATCAGATCCTAGCTATCAACATTTAAAGGCCGTAAAACGAATTATAAGATATCTGAAAGGTACTGCCGACTATGTTCTGTGTTATAAGGGCAGGCAAATCGAATTGACTGGTTATAGTGACGCCGACCACGGTGGCGATCCGGACGATCATAAGTCCACCACAGGGGGAGATTTTCCTCCTTGCTGATGCTGCCATATCATGGGTAAGCAAGAAGCAATCATGTGTCGTGCTTTCCACTATGAAATCAGAATTCGTTGCCCTTTCTAAAAAAAAACGCACAAGAAGCATTCTGGCTGAAAAGGCTTCTTACTGCATTAATTGGCACTGACAAGAAGAGCAAACCTGTGAAGGTATACTCCGACAGTCAGGCAGCCATTACAGCAGTTAAGAATCCAAAGTACCATAGTAGGACCAAACACATTGATGTGAAATACAATTATGCCAAATCAGTTGTGGAAGACAATATAATCGCTTTAGAATACTTGTCCACAGACAATATGGTCGCAGACCCATTAACTAAGCCACTACGTAGAGAAATTTTCGAAAAGCACGTAAAACTGCTTGGATTACGTAGGGATTAATAAGTGGCTTGTATGAGTGATGGCATTTTGACATTTGAAATAATATTTCGATTGAATAAAATAATTTCAAATTGCGTATATGATCTATCGACGTCATAATGATAAATAACATCAGGTTTGTCGGTCTATAAACTAAGTCGTAGGAAGAAGTAAAACTCTTCCACAAAAAAATATGTCGAATGTGAATCTTGCCTCATCACACAGGCACGGTCATCTTGTAGGAGAGGGGAACCTCTACCACAACAAGATAGGCAAAAAACCAAGTGGATAAACCTGGTTAAACGAAATGATAGCTTGGTCACGCTTAAAGCATAACTTAATCTTCGTTTTGTAAATCCCCGTGTTGGACTCTGTCCATCATTAAAATCACATTCAAGGCCAGATGAAAGACTCTGCGATAGCATGATTGACATATCCCACCCCTGGCTTGCCCAGGTGTGCTATCGACGCGTGCTTCATACTACGCGTGCCATGGTCGACCACGGGGTCATGCTCGGTTGTGCTAGCTAGAATCCTTGTGATTCAAAGGGCGCATACTTCTTCACCTTGAGCGTGTGATTGATCCCGGGTGTCTTATGAAGAGGCATCCAAAGTATCCTCTCGGACTCAGAACTTATACCTAAGGTCTAGCTCAATGTTCGCTTCCCGGCGTACGAGCGTAGAGCCAAAGAAAACGGCCAAGTGACCACGTCTTTGGAAACTGGTTGAGTTAGACCAAGGGTATAAGCGATGGGGATGGTCATGTTCATCTATAATTCACAGACTCTTGTGTTCACTAGGTGGCCACCAACCGGATATTAGTTGAAGGTTTTGAACACTTGTAACGGATGCCCTGGAGAAGTATTCCTATGTGGAAAACTGGGCAATTGGAGAATTATCAGTTGACCAAGGATACAGTAAGGTACATGTTTTATTTTAACAGGATTGATTTACGAAAGGGAATCAATGTTCTGCGGGCTCTACAAATACTCCTAACAGATGAGTAGCACGATGCCCGTCGAATCTGCCGGTCACATGGCAAACCTCGTATGAACTATTCGGAGACGGAGACAAAGAATGAAGACTGAGATGTTGATGCTATTTGATAACTATATATTAACAGGCACCCTCCCATTCCAGCGAGTGGGAGCTGTTAGCATATGGTGACGTGGCGCCGTAATTGGTAGCCCGTTAATGCTAAGGAAATTACCTAAGTTAATTAGGTAATTTTCATATTAGGCTGATTGGGCCAAACCCAATCCCTAATTGACATGGGAGGCCCAAAATTTGGCCTCCCCCTCAATAGCATAGGTTCGGCCGAAACTAGTCCCACATTGGTTGGAGTGAACTTTTGTCCACTCCACCTAACCTATATATAGGGGACTCACCTAAGGGGTTTCAAACATTCATTCATAATAAGAAGTACCTCCATTGAGGAACTTGATAGAAACCCTGTCATCCCCCTTAGTTGAGATTTTCGGCACATCTTAGTCCGAGGTTCTGTCCCCGTTGAAGAATCGATCAGAGGCTTTGTTGTAGAGCTTACACCGCGTAGGACTTCTTCTCACGGAGAAATTATACGTGGTTCCGACCGGAGGATCAGAACTCCCTCCACGACGTTCTTGGGCAGGAAAGCTAAAAGGTATGTGTACACTATTCCGCTGCGTAGTTAGATTTCTTGCATGTACACGTTTAGCATTCCGTAGTATTACGTCCCCGTAATCCAACAACTGTGGGTATCCATGTTGGGGTGGTTGTTGGAATGATTGCCTCCACTGCTGTTGAGGCTGTGCGTCCTACCTCACTGGGGTGTATGACCATGCGCCCTATGGTGCTTGGTTCTGGTATTGCATTGGGGGTGCCGATGGTTTTCTTCCCCTTGGAGGTGGCACTTCTTCATTCAGCCTTTGGTTCTCATGCAGTCCATTCAGAGCATGTGGGTATTGCTCCATTGGTGGTTGTTGCCTTCCTTGCCTCTCTCTCACAGCTTCCCTATATGCCAATATGTCATCCAATGCTGACATAAATCCCGGGGTCACTGTATGTTCCCCGTGTGAGTAAATCGGCCTGGGATGGGCCGCGTAAGCATATTGGTGGTTTGCATGCATGTTTTGGGATGGCATTCCATAGGGGAACTCCTGAGTGTGCATTCCATAGTGATTTCCATGTGGGGGTGCATTGTGTTGGAACGCTTGTGATGGTACTCCCTGTTGGGCTCCTTGTGCCTGTGGTTATTGTCCAGCCATTGGCGTTGAAGCTGTGGAAGATTGAGCCCCAGCTGGGCATGAAGGTCCTGCTTGGTTTCTCCGCGGTGCCTGTGGAGTTGGCTGTCTAGCCGGATGTGCAGGCTGTCTTTCTTGGTTTGTTGGTGGAGGATTGCTTTCAGGGGGACGATCCTCCCTTGATTATTGACTGTTAGCCATCTGTCGCGTAATAGCCAGGCTTGTTTTGTTCAAAACCCACGGACGGCGCCAAGTGTTAGGACGTGTGTGTCGGGGCGACTAGATGTCGATCCGAATGTCAGTCCCACTGGTAGAATTCTTCATTCTTTTGTTCTGTTCTCCTTTCGCTCTTCTCGTAATCCGCTCCTTCCCTGACCTGCACGAGGGGTAAGCCGGGGGTGGAACCGGAGAACCCTCTTCGATGCTTAAATTAGTACAGTATGTTAGAGAGAGAAACTAGAGAGAAGGCGGAGCTCAAATGTGTAATAATTCATCAACTATCAAATGAGAAGAACTTGAGCACTATATATAGGCCTCAAGGGAGATTAAGGCGGTTAATGACGTCGTTAACCCCTAAACATGCTTTATTAATGGATAATGAAGGGCTTAAACCTCTGTAAGCATGGGAGAGTTCGTGGTATTGTGTAAGGGTCGGACGTGTAAAATGATGTCGGGTCTCAGCGAGGCATGACCGGGACGGCTGTCTCCCGGACGTCGCGTACACCCTTTGGTCAGACATATTACGTCGTCCGGGGGTGGTACAGAAGACTCTGAGATCGGACCATATAGTCTGATCTCATAGACCTGAGGTCGGACAGCTGGTCCGTCTCCTCTAGG
Source organism: Clarkia xantiana subsp. parviflora (assembly GCA_036873135.1). Lineage (NCBI taxonomy): Eukaryota > Viridiplantae > Streptophyta > Magnoliopsida > Myrtales > Onagraceae > Clarkia > Clarkia xantiana. The sequence goes on along the minus strand of JAPTYO010000012.1, from coordinate 5,937,586 downwards.
GGAGATTGGACCAGCTACGGTCCAGGCGGGTGTTTTTCCCGTCCGGACCATTCTCTGTTGTGGGTAGTGTGTTCGGGTCAATGTTTTGATTTACAATCGTGTGTGGAGGTTATCGTGATAGTGTAATCCGAAATAAAACGGGTCCAAATTGGGCGTATATTCATCGCCCATTTCTTGATTGCACTCCACTTCTTCCAAATTTGTAGAGTCTTTTCCCATTTGCTTGGTGTTGACACCATTGCAATGTTTGCACCTTGTTGCGCCTTTCACTTCATGGCATTGACATAGCATTTTCGTGTTGATGTCTGGTCTCCTAACACTTCACCTACTCCATGCAGAGTTAGGAACTTCCGCTTTTGATGAGCGCGACTAATATATTTGGATTGATAGTTTTCCTTCCAAGGATACCATTGTAAGCACCTAGGTGCTCCACTATGACAAATTTCACATTGATGTGAATCTACCTCCATCCTTGTCCCAGCTTCATCGGTAGCGTTATCGTCCCTAATGGGTAAGTTGATGTTCCAGCAAAGCTTACCAGTGGGAAGTTCACCGGTGGTAGATCTGTCAGGACCTTTTCTAGTTCTCAACACTTGGACATGGAGGATGTCTACCGAGCTCCCTCCATCCACTAATATTCTTTTCACGTCAAAATTAGCGATTTCCGCTGTTATGACCAGGGCATCGTCGTGCGGAATTACGACGTGTTCCATATCTTTCTTTAAGTGGATGACCATGTCGTCCTCTTCTCTTGGTCCCTTGCGCCAAATGGCCATGTTCCCAGGCTGTGCAGTATAGACTTATCTTCCATTCGATGACTGGCCTCATGCGCCTATTCCCCCATGAATGAAATTTATGGTGCCTTTCTTGGGGGGATGAGTGTAATCATCTGTTTTACCCTTGCCTCTGTCAATTGTCGATGGCTTAGGATGCGGCGAACGCTCCCTCTTGTTTCCAGTATTGACGTAATGCTTAAGACGTCCATGCTGGATATCTCTTTCAATTTTTTTCTCTTAGGTCCGGGCAAGCGTTTGTGTGATTACCTCAAGCTTAATGGAAGGCGCAGTGTTTGTCGCCGTGTGGCCCCATTTGGAAATCAGGCTTTTTCACAGGCGGCATCCACATTCCTGTTTATTTCATCTCTCGAAAGATTGCAGTGGGGGTGCATTCAAAGGAATATATTTGATAGCATTGACGTTATCCATGCTTTTTTGTTCATTGAACTGTCTACCCTTTGGAGGGGGTATTCACTCCTTTGCTCTTTGATTAGCATTACCTTGTTGCGGCTTTCCCTTGTTGGGCTTGTTACCTTCAAATTTGTTTGGAGGGGGCACTGTTTTGCTCGCCTTATAGCTCTTGCCCTTTCAAGATCTATGTGCAATTTTACTCGCGCTGCCAGCTCCTCCACGGTGTTAACCATGTCGAGGGTCATGCTAACTGCTATGGAAGATCCCCAACATCCTAGGTTCCTTATGAAAGCTCGTATTATTTCTCCTTCCAACATATCAGTTTCAATCTCAACTAAGTTTTGTTTGAAGGGAGTGTAGTAACTCGCTAAAGTCTCATCATTCTCTTGGCGAACGTCGTCAATGGCGTTCCATCCCTTCAGGAGCTGTCTCTCTCTCAAGTATCTCTAGATGAATTTCTCTTTCAGTTGCTTCCATGAGCTTATCGATGCCTTTGGAAGACCAAAAAACCAATGTGAAGTTGCTCCTGTCAGTGTCATGGGGAATGATAATGCCATCAACCTCTCATCGCTTGTACACCCCCATCAATGACGCCTCGTGCAGCTGCGCGTGCTCCATTGGTCTCCTTTTCCGTTATATTTTTCAATTTTTCCTGGAAATATGGGAAGCGTATGTCTATCAGCTCTTGAACAAATGAATGTGACGTCTTATTACTTAGGCTATGCAGGGCTTTGCCTTTTGCTTCCTTCATTTTCCTTGTTACTAACTCCTCAATCTCTTCTATAGTCGTTGCTGCCTTTGGGGGGTCGGCAGGTGCTTCTTGAGCCATTGGTTGGAATTCAGCTTGGTAGGGCTGGTAGTAGGGGCTTTGTTGGTACTGGAATTCATACGGGGACGGCTGTTGTTGTCTCCATGGTTCGGGCGTTGGCCTATGCTCTGATTCTTATCTTTCAGAATGCACTCCTGCTTGGGCATGTTGATACTGCTGAGCAGTGGGGCAGTATGGATGCTTGCCTTGCACTGTGGTGCATTGGCGATTGCCTTGCGGCTTGTGGGGGAGGCTGCTGCCTTGCAAAATTTGGGGGATAGTGTCCCTCTGTCTATGTTGTTCTCGGACCCTCCCTTGGTGGAACCAGATGGCTCGGAGCGAAAGGGGGTGGTTCATATCCTCTTGCTCTCATGGCGTTCTGATAGGCCAATAAGTCATCAATAGCTGACATCAAACTTGTCGTGACCGACGGGGTACCTTGTGTAAACATCAGGCGTCTAGACATTGCATGAGTATGCCGGTTGAACATTGGCATGTCATAAGATGGCACTCCATGGAATGGCATTCCATATGGCTGTCCCCGCAGAGGCATTCCATAGGGGAATCCTTGAGGTTGATCACCATGTGGTGTTCTTCGGGACTGCGCTTGAGCGCTTACCTCGACATCCTTGCTCGGGTGCCTTCGCACTGTCGGTGTTGATCATTCGAAGATTCCTCTTGAGCGACGGGAATGAGTGGCTCCTCCATCGGTCTTGTCGTTCTTGGGATTTGGGTGTTCGGGTGCAGAGGTGGTCTCGAACTCTCCGGAGGAGGTTCGTTATCCGCTGACTGTCCGCTCGCTGTCATTGATCTTGTTACTGCTAGGCTTTTAGTTCGAGTCACACAAGAAGGCGTCAATGATGGATCAAGCTCTTCGGGGCTCCGTTCTTGGCGGCCTTGCGACAAGTCGTGTTCCTTCCTATTCGTGTTACGCTCTTTCGATCCTTTCCAAACTTACCTGCACAAGGGGTTAGCCGGGGGGGGGGGGGGGTCCGGCGAGCGCTCTCCGATGCCCAAATGAGAGTTCAGTTTTAGAGATATAAAACTAGAGAGAAGTCAGAGCATCGATGTCAAAACCAGAGATCAATTTATAAATGAAGGGTATAGGTTCCTATTTATAGAGTTTTGGATTTTGGCACCGGATAGGCCCACATTTATGGGTAGGACCTGTGTAAATAGTATTACGAATATGCCATGTGCTTAACCCATGTGTCAACCATCCGAGCGTCGGGGACCGGACGCGGGACGCGTCGGTCCCGTTAACACCGGACTAGTCCGGTTCCGTCTGTCCGGGCTAGTTCGGTGTTTTTGGCACCAGACTAGTCCGGTTCGGGAGGACTAGTGCGTATTTTCAAAGGGTCTCCGCCGTGTCGAGCCTTAATGAAGTCTAATCGGGTGTATATCCATCACCCTTCAAGTTTGACCTTAAACAATTCCGCTTCGTGTTTTCTTTTTCCAATTCGTTCAGTTTGTGAATTAATTATATTTATTTAAATTAATAGTTGTTTCGTCATTTTTAATTTTGTAAGCATTTTTTAATGATGATTTTTTTTTGGTAAATTTTTTAATGATGATCAATCTTAAAAGGACAATTTTAAAAGTCTAAAATACACTTGATAAATTGTATATTATTAACAATATTATATTATGTAAACCAAATATGCTGATAATGATTCGGTTCAAAGAAGAGGCATATAATTAAATATTAATTAATGTGACTTTAGTGCGTGTAAAGAAGATGGAGAATACATGGAAAGGGTGAGAAGATAGTCAAGATACTTAACTATGAGTCAGTCATACATACATATTCTCATTCCATTCCAAGTGTGTCCATGTCCATACTTTTGGCTTTGGAAATCATCGCGCTCCACATAATAATTTTTTTTAGCCGTCTCCACAGAATAATTTAGAGGTCACATTTCTATCTTCGTTCATTATTATTTTACACTGTAGTTCACCCGCACATTACGCGGTAAATAATTTGTTCATAAAATTATTGGAATATTACAAATATTCAAATTTGATTTTAATAATTAATTTTATTGATTTATAATATTTTAAATAGTTTATTCATGGAAAATGCCACACAATAAACACATTTAATTGTATATATAATAATTTAACTTATATAATTCTATCTTAATCGAACATCGCACACGACATGTTTGAACCGAGATTCTATTTGATAGTTAATATGTTTAAGCATATGATATTATGTTTTTTCAGGTATACCCATTCAAATTATCAATCAAAATATTAAAAGTAACGAATTTTTTCTAAAAGTGAATGAGAAGTTTTGACTTAAACCTAGAGCTTCGTGTGAAGTTTTATTATACATAAATTTTTATTTATTTATTTTTTGTGAAAGATTTATATTTATTTTCACTACTTATATATATATATATAATATTAGTAATTTTTTTCTAAATCCAAATATTATTTTAATATTAATATAATAATAGAACAAAAATAAAAATAAAAAAAATTATTTTATTTTAGTTTAGTTTAGTTTTTAAGTAGATTATTAATTAGTATTGTTATGTTACTTACTATAAAATTGTAACCACTTTCAATATTTAATGTATAGCTTTCTAACAATTTTATAGTTTCCACATATTTAAAAATAAGTATTAACTAAATAAAGTATATAAATTGTAATTAAATGACTTATATATCATTTGTACTTTTTTCTAATAATATAATTAATTTAACTCAAATTTTATTATATAATTATGAAAAGTTTTATTAACTTTATTTTTTTTCGAGGTTTAAGTATCTCTATTTATTGGTCTATGGTTTAAAAACCTATCACTAGTCAAATGAAATTTGTAAAATGGATAACAGTCTTTAGGTTTTGTAGTTGCAAATGTTCATATGTAAGTCATAACTTATTTTAGGTTTAGGGTTTAAATACCTCTATTTATAAGGGTTTATGGTTTAATAACCTCTCATTAATTAAATACATTTATTTATAGAATTAAATTTTAGCAATAGATTTAGAACTAAAGTATAATTATTTTTGTCATTCAACTAAAGATAAATTAGCAAATTGCTATAGTAAGTTGAAAACGAATATAAAATATTATTAATGTAATATTAACTAATATTTAATTTACTCTTAAGTATCTATATTTTTTATTATGATAATAATATTTTTTTCGTATTCCTTAATAAATTTGCTATAGAAAATTCATCAATAAAATAATTTATTTACATATTGTCCTAATTGAAAATATATTAAAATTGATTTATTTTTCGCTCTATAAAATGTATACTATTGTTTAGTTTTTTTTTTTTTTAGTTAAAAATTGTTGTATATATGTCATAACATGTGTACATATACTTATTTTTCATAAAATATGATTTTACTGCAAAGAAATTGTTTTTCTATATAGATGAGTTTTATAAGAAAAATATGTATATGAGATGATTAAAATGAAGTGTAATAACAAAAATATAAGTTTTAAATAATATTTTATTATTATATTCTATATTTAAATATATATATATATATATATATATATATATATATATATATATATTTAGCTTTAACTAAAACTAAATATAATTTTAATATTAACATAATATTACAACAATAAAATATAACTAATAAAATATTGTATTATTTTATTGGACTATTATTAATTATATTAGTAGTAATTGTATCGTAACTCGTATAAAAATTAAAACGGTCTTCAACTTGCATTGTGGATGCTTGGAGCAATTCTAAGAGTATTGACTTGTTTATATGTCATCGTCATGTCATTAAGGGAAAATTCAAGTTTATATGGACAAATAGAATTATTCAATTTTGCCATGTAATTGATCTATTTTAATACTTGTCAACATTGTAAGAACATCATCAATAGATCATGTATATATATATCTATATGAGTTTTCGTTTTCCCTTGACAATCACACAACATCGAAACAGATAACAAAGTACGGAAGCCTAAAGTGAAAAACTATTTTGCTAACTTCCAAAAAATGTGTTTAAACTTGTGCCATATAAATCCAAAATAAAGGCTGCTTTAGGAAATCCTAAGGGCTTTAGTTTTTTTGGGCCCAAGCTAAGGCCTTTAGTTAGCTCTTCATTATTAGGCCTAAAAAAGTTGGCACTTGTATCTGATGGGTTCCGATGTAATCGTTAGCCCCGTTAACAGCCAATGGACGGCGAGTAGGTCCAGTGGGCCTCGTGAAAAGCCTGGAAGGCCCAGAGGCCCAGCACGAAGGGTCCCGACTTTAGCGGTCCCGATGTATGAGCTGAATGCTCCCGATGAGAAGCCTCTGAGTAGGCCCCGATATGCCTTAGTAAAGGCCCCGATAATAAAGCCCCGCAGAGGCTGGACCTGTCCCGTAGAGACAAAAGGTCCTGGGTGGTGATCTAGAATGAGACAACTCTGGAGTCCCCGACAGGAGTCGAGACTTGTGATCAGAGGTTAAAACCGAGAAACCCGCCTACTAGATAAGAGTAGTGGGAAGACGGTTAGAATACAGATAATCCCCCCGAGATACGCAGGGCGTACCCGAGATACGCGGAGTACGGGTAAGATACGCGGAGCGTGGGGCGAGATATATGGAATCCTGGCCGAGATATACGGAATCATGGGCACAACGGCCAAGCATGGTCACAGGTAACTGGGCAACTCCTCCTCCTATATAAGAGAGGAAGTTACCCCAGAAAAGACACATTCTCTAATACGAATTTAGACTCTTTTGCTTACCACCCATTGATCACCGTACTCATTTAAGCATCGGAGAGGGATTCTGGGTCACCACCCAGGTCATCCCCTTTTGTAGGATTACGCGGAGCCCAGGAGTCCAAGCTTTCCGTCAAGGACGTAACGGAGTTTCGCCCGTGATCCAACATTGGCGCCGTCTGTGGGAAGCTTACGAAAAGTCAAGATAGCTTCTACCAGATCAATGGCCGGTGGTGGCAAGAAGAAGCAAGTTCAGGCTGGCAGTTCTCGTCCCGCAGGAACTGTGAACTCCCCGTTGCCAGAACGCGTTGCTGAACAAGGTGAAAACCCTGCGCTTTCCCAGACAGGGGGGGCAAGGTGATGGCTATGAGGTCTCAGTCCGAGACGCTGAGACGAACAGGCAGGATGTCCCGCGTAGGGAGGATGATGAGGCTCCCCCAAACCCGGTGGGCCATGGAAGAGAAGGAGTCCCGCGAAGGGAAGAAGGGTCGTCTTCGAACTCGGAGTTGGCCAAGGCAGTAGCGGAGGCTATGCCCATGTTCTTGGCTGCCATGGAGGCCTTGCTGGATAAGAGAGAGGCCGCCAGGAGAGCGGAGGAGTTGCCTCCGCGAGAAGAATTACCACCACCCCCGCCGAGGGTGGACCCGGAGGAACAGGAGGTTCCGCTCAGGAATAAGGGCAAGGAACCAGCACACCTGGAGAAGTTCGTGGTCGACGGCCCAGGACCAGTGCAGAACAGGACCATTCCCCTGAATGGCCCCATCACTCCCGATCAAGTGGTGAAGATCGTGAGCATCTGCATGGGTGATCAGAAGCAGATGACATCGGAGCTGAGGGATCGGTCCAGCCATCCTTTCGTGCCGCGGCTGATCGATACTGTCGCCCCGCCTGGGCTCGGTATTCCGACCATCAAGGAGTACGATGGTGAGGGGGACCCAGTTCGCCATGTGCAGAGGCATGTCCAGGCCTGTATGGGACGAACATCGAACGATGATCTCATATGCTCATTGTTCCCGATAACCCTGGGAGAAAGGGCCATGACTTGGTTCTTCAGCCTCCCGCCAGGAAGCATCACGTGCTGGGCTGATATGCACGATCGCTTCATCAAGCAGTACCAAGGTCGGAGGCGTCTTCTGAAGAGTGTGAGGTCCTTGACCCAGGTGGTGCAGAGACCTGATGAATCGTTGGCATATTACTACCAACGGTTCACTGCCAGTGCTGCGGAGATCGATGAGGAAATCTCGGAGGGAGAGACCATCCGCACTTTCCTGCGAAACTTGAGTGCTCCGTATGGCTCCGACCTGATGCACATCGTAGCCGCGAAGGCCGTATGGAGTATGGAGGCCCTGCAAGCGAGGGTGAAACAGCAAATCGACGTCCAGGAGTCGAAGATTGCTGCTGGAGAACTCGATCCCCCAAAATCGGGGAGAGGAAAGCCATCGTCCAAGCTGTCGGATGATCGCAAGGGAAGTGACAAGTCGGAAGGGAACAGGAACCGTGGTCGCCCCGAGAAAAGGGAGGACAGGCGTCCTCCGAAGAAGGATAACCGCGAAGGTCGAAGTGTCCCCATTAACAGCTCGATGACCTCCGTGTTAGCTGTGATGGACAGACAGGGTCTCGCTCGATACCCCCCGAGGAAGGAAGGCGAATTCCTAGGAGGCCGTCCTGACCGTTACTGTCGCTACCATCGAGCCAATGGTCACGACACTGAGAACTGTCGGGAGCTGAAGAAGGAGATTGAAAAGCTGATCCAGAAGGGAAAGCTGAAAGAGTTCGTCGGAAAGGGGCGGTGCCGATCCCGTTCCAGAAGTCGGTCCCGATCCCGTTCCAGAAGTCGGTCCCGATCCCGTTCCAAGTCCCGCGACCGATCCCCGAAAAAGAAAAAGATTGAGCAAGAAGCTTCAGGTTCAGGTGCCCGAAGGGAAAGGCGCGGAACTATCAACGTCATCCACGGAGGGATGGCAGCGGGAGGTGATACCTCTGCCTCTCGGGAGAACTACGCTTCCCGCATATATGCCGCGGTGGTGCTAGGAAAAAGGTCCCGGTCGTGGACCCTGAAAGAGGAAATGGTAATTTCTTTCTCGGCGGAGGACTTAGTAGGCGTGGAGAGCCCTCACGACGACGCCTTGGTCGTGACCCTGGATGTGGATGGATTCGAGATGAAGCGGATCCTAATAGACGGAGGGAGCTCCTCCGATATTCTTTTCATGGATGCCCTGGAAGCCATGGGAAAGACGAAGAAGGACCTGACGCAGGTAGACTTCCCGATGGTGGGATTCTCTGGTTCCACCTCTTACCCGCTGGGAATGATTACCTTACCGGTGGAGTTTGGTAGTGGCTGGAAGATGGAGAAATGAAACGTGGATTTCGTTGTCGTGGATTCCGCAGGGGCATACAACGCGATCATCGGAAGGACCACCATCAACCCTCTTATGGCGGTCGCCTCGACGGTCCACCAGAAGATGAAGTTCCCGACTGATAACGGGGTCGGAGAGGTCAAGGGCGACCAGGTGGCATTGCGGAAATGCTACGTTAACGCCACCCGACGGAGAAGGAGGGAGGCCATGACTGTCCTTCAAACTGATGCCGATCCTCGAGAGGAGTATGGGCGTCCCGCCCCCATGGAGGATTTGAAGGAGGTGGAGATCGATGGGCCTCAGAGGAAGGTAAAGATCGGCTCTGCTTTGTCGGAGGAAAGAGCCAAAGAGTTGATCGAGCTCCTGAAGAAGTTTAAGGAGCTGTTTGCCTGGTCCCCGAGTGATATGCCAGGAATCAGCCCCGACGTGATAGTGCACGAGCTGAAGATAGACCCCGCAATCAAGCCTATCGCGCAGAGAATGCGTCCGATGGGCGCGGACAAGAGGATCGCGATCCAGCAGGAGGTGGGCAGACTGCTCGATGTTGGATTCATCAAAGAACTCCGATTCCAGACTTGGGTGGCTAACCCAGTGCTGGTGCGAAAGAGTAACGGAAAGTGGCGGATGTGCGTCGACTTCCGCAACTTGAACAAAGCCTGCCCGAAGGACTGCTACCCGCTTCCGAGGATTGACCAGCTGGTAGATGCCACGTCGGGACATGAGCTGCTGAGCTTCATGGATGCTTATTCCGGATACAATCAGATCAAGATGGCGAAGGAGGATGCCCCCCCATACGGCCTTCTATGCCGACAGCGATGTCTACCACTACGACGTGATGCCCTTCGGATTGATCAATGCCGGAGCAACTTACCAGCGGATGGTGAACAAGTTGTTCGAGGACATGCTGGGGAAAACCATGGAGGCATATGTGGACGACATGCTGGCGAGGTCCAGGTGCTGAACGGCCGGTTGGCCGCGATGAATCGCTTCCTATCCAAGGCGAGTGATCGAGCTATGCCATTTTTTGATGTACTGAGGGCCAACAAGAAGTTCGAATGGACCGACAAGTGCGAGGAGGCGTTCCAGGCACTCAAGCAGCACCTCCGTACCCTTCCGCCGTTGGCGAAACCAGTTCCAGGCGAGCCGCTCTATCTCTATTTGGCTGTTTCTGATGTGGCTGTTAGTTCTGTTTTGATTAAAATTGTCAAGGGCAACCAAGTGCCTATCTATTATGTAAGCAAGGCGTTTGCCAAGTCTGAAATAAACTATCCCGCTATTGAGAAGTATCTCTTCGCGTTGATTATTGCCGCTCGAAAACTGCGACCTTACTTCCATGCCCATGAAGTCACGGTACTGACTAATCAGCCCCTGAAACACTTTTTGAACCGACCGGAGGCGTCGGGGAGATTGGTAAAATGGGCCATCGAGCTGACGGAATTCCGCATTCATTTTGCTCCGAGAACCGCTATTAAAGGCCAGGCATTGGCAGATTTTATAGCTGAGTCTACGGCACCCGATCTGGAAGTAACGGGTCCCGCAGAGGGGGCAACCATGAAGGAAGTCCCGACAACAGAACAGCAGCCAGAACAGCCAAATGAGGAGAATACTTGGGAGATGTACACTGATGGTTCATCGAGTGTAGAAGGCTCAGGGGCAGGATTCATATTGATACCGCCCGGCGGAGGCGAGCCCCTACGATATGCCTTGGCGTTGACATTCAAAGCCACCAACAACGAAGCGGAGTATGAGGCTCTCATCACAGGCCTTAAGATTGCCAAGGGTACGGGGGTCGACCATTTAAAGGTGAAATGCGATGCTAGCTTGGTTGTAAATCAAGTCCAGGGGAACTATGAAGCTAAGAACCCGACAATGAAGAAATATTTGCACGAGGTGCAGACTTTGAAGGGAAGCTTCAAAAGCTTTGATATCGAGGCGATCCCGAGGGAAGAGAACGCGGAAGCAGATGCCTTGAGTAAGTTTGCCCTGGGAGTGGCCCCCGAGGAGAATCAGAAGGTGCATTTCCTAGAGAAGGTGATTATCTCAAACATCGATCCGGCAGAGATCTGTGCTATTGAGACAGGATCGGAGGAAGAAGAGAAGTCCACTTGGATGACCCCGATGGTCACGTACCTGACTACGGGGGTACTCCCCGATGACAAAGTGGCAGCTGTCAGGTTGCGGCGGATTGCGGACAACTATGCAATGGTGGACAACCAGTTGTACAAAAAAGGGTACGTAAAGCCTTTTCTAAAATGCGTAGCAGAGCCTGACACAAATCGGATCCTGAGGGAGCTACACGAAGGAGTCGCGGCCTGCCATGAAGGAGCCCGATCCCTAGTGAGGAAGGCATTGAACTTAGGCTACTACTGGCCCTCGATGAACAAAGAAGCGACCGCGATGGTCCGATCCTGTGACGCATGCCAGAGGTACGCCCCAAATATCGTGGCTCCCGCCGCGGACCTAATGCCCATCAGGAGTGCATGGCCCTTCGCGCAATGGGGAATTGACTTGGTGGGACCACTTCCCCAAGCGAAAGGTCAGTGCAAGTATCTGCTCGTGGCTATCGACTACTTCTCAAAGTGGATAGAGGCCAAAGCATTGGCTAGAACGACGGGGCAGCAGATCCTCAAGTTCCTTCAGACTCAGATCATATCCCGGTACGGGGTCCCGCGAGTGTTGATCGGCGACATTGAGCACCGGACCGCTTCAGTCCGCCATGCTCAGACCAATGGCCAGGTAGAGTCAGCCAACAAGATCGTGATGGATGGCTTGAAGAAGAGAGTCTATGCCTTGCAGGGCCATTGGCTGGATGAGCTCGAGAATGTGCTATGGGCTGTGAGAACAACACCCAAGCAATCAACAGGAGAAACTCCGTTTGGCCTGGTTTATGGCACGGAGGCAGTCGCTCCCGTGGAGATAGCGGTGGCGTCCCACCGCGCGAAATATTACGAACCTATGACAAATGAGGAAATGAGACGTCTGGACTTAGACCTACTCGAGGAGAAGAGGTGGAAGGCTGACGAAGTCCAGGCCCGAATGCGTCTGGCAACAGCCCGATATTATAATCGGCGTGTCAGGTCCCGACAATTTTTCGTGGGAGAACTTGTCTGGCGGAGGAATGAGTTTGTTCATCAAGATCGGATCAACAAGCTGTCACCAAAATGGGAAGGACCTTACAAGATCGTAGGGATGCCAGCGCCCAATGCATACAAGTTAGAGGATCTCGAGGGCAAGACGTTGAAGCATTCCTTCAGTGGCGAACACTTGAAGAAGTATCATGTTTGATATTAAGCCGCCGTGAAGGGCGCAAATTGTCTATCAATAAGATCCGATGTAAGCCTATTTTGAGTTATTTATGAATAAAAGAAATTGCCTTCCGATCAAATTGCTTTCAAATTTATTCTAACTGTTAGTAAGACGTCCTGAGTGACGCGACAAAAGCCTTCCGAGGTACGATGAAAGCCCCGCAGGGGATGCGTAAGTCGTCTTTATGACGCGGCCAAAAGCCTTAACAGGTACGGACAAAAGCCCTACGGGGTACACGTAAGTCGTCTATATGATGCAACCAAAAGCCTAGGTATGAAAAGGCCCTGATGGGTCCGCGTAAGTCGTCTATATGATGCGGCCAAAATCCTTAAGGGGTATGAAAAAGCCTTAACAGGTCCGCGTAAGTCGTCTATATGATGCGGCAAAAAGCCTTAAAGGGTACGATTAAGTCGTCCGGTAGAGACGCAATGAAAGCCCTAAGGGGTATGAAAATGGCCTTAAAAGGCATGGACGAGAAACCTTAAGTGGTGAAGTCCCGATTTTGGACGAGAAACCTTAAGTGGTGAAGTCCCGATTTTAGACGAGAAACCTTAAGTGGTGAAGTCCCGATTTTGGACGAGAAACCTTAAGTGGTGAAGTCCCGATTTTGGACGAGAAACCTTAAGTGGTGAAGTCCCGATTTTGGACGAGAAGCCTTAAGTGGTAAAGTCCCAATTGGACGAGAAACTTTAAGTGGTAAAGTCCCGATTTGATAAGAAACCTTAAATGGTAAAGTCGCGAGTAAAACGTCGGAAGGACGTAGGAAGTCACCTCAAATGGTGCATCGGAACGTTCTGAGTAACGAGTTTAAAGCCGCTTTAGATAAAGCGCAAATGAATATCGATGCCAAAACAGATAAAAAGAAGTTCCTTATATAAAGGCTCGAAGGCCAAATGAGTTAGTTACAAGAAACAAAGGAGAAGAACAACAAGGACTAAAAGATGTAGGCATTAAGCTTGGTCCTTATTGGCGGTGTCAGCAGGAGTTGGGTCCACGGAGTTGGTGGCGGAAGGCTCCACAGGGACAGCCGTTGGAGGAATGGTTGTTAGAATCATGGGATCGAGGAGTTCCCGATGAAGAAGTAGCTCCTCTTCACTCTGAACTTGTGGTATGCATTTCCGGCCTTGAGCATCGGCCTCTTTGGTGGAAATGATACATCCTTCCCGGAGAGCTGCATCATAAGCAGTGCTGAAAATCTCGTTCAGAACATAGTCGAAGTTGAAAGGCTTCCTTCCCTCGAAACCAGATCCACCATCTGAAATTAGCCATTGAAAGGAACGTTAAGCTCATTCGGAAAAATACAATTAGGCTAAGTAAAGAGGCAAGCAAACGATGGAGAAGGAAACCTTACCAGACATGGTAAAGTCTTGAATCACTTGAAGAACAAAAGACATGGGAAGAAGAAAAACTTCAGGTCCAAAAACGGAGGCACTTCCGAAAATGGAGATGGTGAAGAAAAATAGTGCCCAGGTCTTAGCTTTTATAAGCAAAATGACAAACTGGACGGACTTAATCTGGACCGTTGAAAACGAAACAATTTAATCTCGACCGTCGAAGACTGAGGGACGGTACAGAAAAGACGTTGATGACGTAAGGAGTGCCTTTTTCAGAAAACGACAGTCACGCTGATGTGAGCGTCGTTTCCTTATCCCTAGGCATTTAATGCTACAGCAACCGAGGAGTCTCCTCGGATTTGGCAACTGCCCACGGGGCCTGGTGGGCCCAAGGCAATCATGAGTAAGAGACTCTGTTACGCAACGATCACACGCAAGGCAAAAAACCCCGACGGTGGTATCGGGAGGTACGAACACAAAGGCCTCCGACGGTGGCATCGGAAGGCATGAAAACGAAAACCTTCGACGGTGAGGTTAAAAGATCTGGACTGGAAGACATGACGAACTAAAAGTCCCCCATGTCTTGGGGGCAAATGATGGGTTCCGATGTAATCGTTAACCCCGTTAACAGCCAATGGACGGCGAGTAGGTCCAGTGGGCCTCGTGAAAAGCCTGGAAGGCCCAGAGGCCCAGCACGAAGGGTCCCGACTTTAGCGGTCCCGATGTATGAGCTGAATGCTCCCGATGAGAAGCTTCTGAGTAGGCCCCGATATGCCTTAGTAAAGGCCCCGATAATAAAGCCCCGCAGAGGCTGGACCTGTCCCGTAGAGACTAAAGGTCATGGGTGGTGATCTAGAATGAGACAACTCTGGAGTCCCCGACAGGAGTCGAGACTTGTGATCAGAGGTTAAAACCGAGAAACCCGCCTACTAGATAAGAGTAGTGGGAAGACGGTTAGAATACAGATAATCCCCCGAGATACGCAGGGCGTACCCGAGATACGCGGAGTACCGGTAAGATACGCGGAGCGTGGGGCGAGATATATGGAATCCTGGCCGAGATATACGGAATCATGGGCACAACGGCCAAGCATGGTCACAGGTAACTGGGCAACTCCTCCTCCTATATAAGAGAGGAAGTTACCCCAGAAAAGACACATTCTCTAATACGAATTTAGACTCTTTTGCTTACCACCCATTGATCACCGTACTCATTTAAGCATCGGAGAGGGATTCTGGGTCACCACCCATGTCATCCCCTTTTGCAGGATTACGCGGAGCCCAGGAGTCCAAGCTTTCCGTCAAGGACGTAACGGAGCTTCGCCCGTGATACAATAGTATCGTGGTTATAATAATCCTATCCTACACAGGATTCGCGTTCAATTAGGAAGCTGAATTTATAAATAAAGAGAACATTTTTGTCCTCTACCCTATAAAGTTAGTGTTTTTATTTTCCAAGGATATTTATTATAAAATAAGTGTTAGATGATGCAAAAAAATTGTAAGCACGTCGGAGGCACGTGTACATAGCTAAAGACATGTGAATCGATTGGTAATTTAGTAGCTGCCAGGTTGTAGATGTTAATGTCTGTTGTTATCTCAAGCTTTATGGATCAATCCAACTACATCCATTTAGAAGTTTAAGATTCTATTTCAGATAAGTCTACAGCAACTAACTACCAACACTATGTTTCACTTAAGTTGAGGTTACTATCTAATAAAATCATTTAAACAGATAGATACTCTCTCTCTAGGTAGCTAGATATGTACCCACATACATAATGTAAACTATAAGTTTTGACAAACATGATGGGCCCCGGCTAAGGCCGTTAGGCCCCTTAACGATTGGCAAACGGCGACTAGGCCCGTTGGGCTAGGAGCTGGGTTGCTGGAAGACTAAGGGCTCCGACGGACGGAGGCCCCGACATGGAATAGCTCCGAGTGAGTATAGCCTCGATAGGGGAGAGCCCCGAAGATATCAGACCTGGACGTGGTCGGTCCCGATATGGGAGCTGACGCCACTCCCCGACACCGAATCCTCAAAGATGCAACTTGGGAGTCTCCGATAATGATCGAGACTCGCCAGTAAGAGCACAATCCCGGAAATCTCGCCATGGTTACAGTAGTGATATAATGGGCGAGATATGTGGGATACGTATAACTGTACAGATACGTGGCGAGATATATGGCGGAATATGTGGGATAGTGGATCACAATCCAACCGCCTAATCAGGTAACTGAGATAACCTTCCCCCTATAAAAGGAAGGAAGTTATCACAGGTTAGGGTGACTTTTTTTACACACATATACGCATACTGCTTGATTATTGATCACCGTACTTACGTTAAGCATCGGAGAGGGATTCTGGGCCACTGCCCTCTACTCCCCTTCTGCAGGATTGCAAGGAGCTAAGGATTCCGTCACCGTAACCGGAGTTCCTGCCGCGATCCAACAAGACATAAGACAATATATGTTGTTGTTAATTAAAACAGACCAACTTGACTTTGCTCATCATATCCTGTCTTGGATGAACAAAGTAATTAATTAAGCTGCTCATCACAAAGAGATATATCTTGGGCATCTGATAAAGCTTGTGGGACTGATAGGATATGAGATTTGCAGTTGAGGAACTCTCATCACCTCGTAACCGTCTCTAAACGTCTCCATTCCTTGTGTTAGGCTCCCTCCCTCCCAAACCCTCTCTTTGCTGATGCATAAACCTTGTAGTACACCATTTTTGAACATAGCAGTAGCTCCGATCGGAGCTTTTTTGACGGTCGCCGGAATCGGGGTGGTGGTTGCGGCCTTGCCAGAGCCGGGTGGTGGTTGCCGGAGTTGGGGTGGTGGTGGTGGTGGTCGCCGGAGCCGTGGTGGCTTAAAGGGTATTTTTGTCTTTTTAGGTCAAGCATGTGAGGGGTACACTTTGGTCGGATGACATTTTCGGGTTTTCAGTTTATTTTCGGTCACATGCCAAGCATGTGACCATTTTCTGTCACTTTTAACAGATAAAATAGACGGAGACCAAACATAACTTAAAATCCAGACCCTTAACAATATTATTTTTCAATTCAGACCTCTTTTGGCAACATGGACAAACATTCAGGCCCCTATTGCGTTCTTAACCCTTATATATCTACTACACTAATAAAAAAGTCAGTGGCCCTCACCCCAAAACGCTACTTTCTCACCTTCAACCGCTGCAAAATTGAAATTTGAATACTTCCCTGACGCCAAAACCAGAAGCCACGGTTCGGCATCTATCCACAATCGATTCACTAGCAAGAGACACCAACCATTGTTTTCAACAGTACGCTACTTCCCAACTCTTCTTCCTCTAGCAAATGCTACAGAAACAACTTTCTCTCTGCCCACCATGCCTTACTCTACAATCGTCTCATACCGCTCGATCACAGTCTTCACACTCATATTTGCAGCGTCTCATGTAGTGGTAGTTGCTCGGGTTAAGAATTTTTTATTTTTCTGCTCATAAATCGTTCAAACTCTCAGATTCTGATTTCATCGGATCTTTACTTTCGATGAGTACAATGCGATCTCTACTTTAAAACACGCTTAAATTTGCACAAAATTACAAACAATGGCTTAGTGTGTGGTTTACTTAATTGTTTCAGATTTTGCTAGCCATTAATATATGATTTGTTGTTAATGCTTATGCAGAGAAGTACTGTAGGTTTTGAAGGCCCAAAATTTTCATCTCTAATGCATTTTGTGTTTCAACTCAGGAAGGCCACGTTTGTTGGGGGACAACAACAAAGTTATGTTGGATTGTGGAGTTTGCTAAGACCGAATTCAAACTTCAACAACTCTGTAATTTTTAGACCACCAAGCTTTATGAAGGCTCGGCAGAAATGAGCTTGTTTTTGCTTATGGTTATTTTCCATGCTCTTACAAAAAAGTATCGTACTAACTTAATATCCTTTAACTGCGGACCCTTTCTCATTCTCGTGTTTTGATGCTTCTGTTGTAGTTGTCAAATTGTTTAGATAATTTCTAGAGCAAATGATTGGAGGATTCTATATGTTTAAGTCGACGCTACCGTGAAATTTGTTTCGTGCTCATTGAGGCAGTATCAAGTACTGATTTCTTGCTCCTGTGATCTTTATTGTGATAAAGCAGTTTACTAGAGGTTTTTTTGGATTAGAGGCAATAATTTAGTATGTTATATATGATGGATCTGACGCACTTAGAGGCAAGAACTTACTCACTTTCATGTCTGTAATACGATGGTATTTCAGATCCTAGAGTCTTTGAACACAAGAAACGGATCTACATCCACTCCGATTGAAGTGGAGAAAATCATGGAAGATGAACCAAGTTTTGAAAATGACACAGTTCAGAAGGTGAGTTGATTTATGTACAACCCTCTTTACAATTCAAATTTGGAAAGTGAACTGCATATTTTTGTTTGTTGTTGTCAGAGCATCAACTAACAGCCAAAATCTCTGTAAATTGGTTATGATGTCAAATTCTTGCATATCAGTGCTGACATGTATTGGAAATGATGGTTAGAAGAACTACTAAATGAAATTTACTGGTTAGACATTTTCATCATAGGTACAATCTCATAAAATCGCAACTGCACACATCAGCTGAATTTCCATGTTGTTATCGAGTCTTTAACTCCAAGCTTGTTCTTTATTTTTGTAATAAAATAGATTTAACCCTGTTTTTAAAATAGTGTGTTTGTTGATGATGATGCTTATGAATAACGAATGAAACCTTATAGTTTTGCTACTTTTCATATAATTTAATAATTGTAGATGAAAGATATGTGGACAGAGATGGATGGAGGACCCCGAAGCATGAAATCCATTCTCAAGGGTTCGGTTTCTCTGCATGGATTTTGTGATAGTTTGTGATGTGCAGAGATTCAAGTTTCAGAGGAAGTCCTCTGTTAGGTATGTTTGAATTTTCCAATTCACACAAGGAGATTGATATCTATATATTATCACTATCCTCCCTTTGATTGACGTATATATACTCTTAATATAAGTGTCTAACTGCAAGTATATAATGTTAAAAAATCATTTTTTTTGTGAACTCACGATAATATGTTTGCTTAAATTGTTGTCTGCCATCAAATTGGAAACCATATTTATAGTAAGCTGAAATAAATTCCTAAGTAATTCAAGTTCATTGATCAATTTATTAGTTCCTTCAAATTTCTGATCTTTGTGCTTTTCTACTGAGGCAGGATCAACTGAGAGATGTTATTATATTGGATTCGACAATTCGTGTCCTCGCGTGTGGATTGTCTTGGGGTTCCATCCCTGTGGTTGGAGGCATATGACTTATGTTGTAAGAGATATTTTTTCAAATCCCTTTCTTTACTGTAAAGTTAGTATTTGGCTATGGAAGCAATTGCTGCTTGGTATAGATTAGTCATGGTTGAATAAAAGATTACCAGCAACCTGGCCTTGGCATAATTGGAAAATGTGAAATTTGAACATTGAATTCGCAGATACCGAAAGAAGTTCTTACTAGCTAAGTTAACTCTACTCTGAGTGGGGTAGTTTTTCCTTGTGTAGATGTAGATGCTCACAATTTTGACCCGATATTGGACTGGTGTTCTTGAGCTTTCAAAGCTTCCTCATATGCGAAATGAAGAATGCTTGTTACATGGAGAATCTTTTGATAAAACATGTATAGACTAATTGCTCTTAATGAGGCATTAAAGAACATTGACAGTAGTATATATATATATATATATTATTTACTCCAGTACAATTTATCCATCTGAGCCCTAAAAATATTTTCTATTATGGCACCTTTGTTGTGATTCTTACTATATTATTATTATTATTATTAATATTATTATTATTATTTGTTGGTAAAATGATCATATGTCCAACTAATGCCCTTCATGTTTAGCTAATTAAGGAGCATCAAAACAAGAAATTGAACAGCTTTTAAACAATCAAGAGAAGGTCAATTGGTCAAGGATTTTGTTTTAGATTGAATGTTGAAACTCCACCTACCTAAGGTAGATTTTAGTAAAGATGGAGGTTTGGTTGGTTTTTATCTGCATTTTTCTTATTAAATTGAACTGGGTTTTAGTATTATTTAAGCCTATTATATTTGAGACTATATTATGATAATTATTTGTAGTATTTTTAATGAAACAGTGGCACCAACCTATTGATCGTCTTAACGCTTGTTGAATTATGAAGATTTGAAATTGTACGAAATCATCCCGCGCATAGCGCGGGGACAGAACCCTAGTATATATATATATATAACGCTAACATGGTAACACTCACACCATGGATTCATGTCATAACACGATAAGTACCACCATATCAGCGCCATATTATATAAATTCCAGCTATCTAATAATTTTTTTCTTCTGTTCAGTACAATATTTATTTATCGACTTCACCGATACCCCACAAAAGAGTCCTCCTACTTTGCTTCTTTTCTATCTATTATTACTTAAAATATTTCATCTTCTTTAATACAAAATAAGGTCCACCCACCATATCCTCCCCTATAAGATTGAGTCATCGTGTGCCTTTGTCGATCAATTCATCCCTCGTAGTTCGTATATACCACTACAATTCTTACCACCAAATTTCTCTATACAACTCTCATCAGTAAGTTTGAGTTCGCCCAATTGTGTGACAGTGGGTTTAGTTTAGTAGGTGGGTCCTTTCTCATGTCCGTACACTCTGGTCCGTTTAAGGTTTCTAATTATTAAATAAATAACATTATTATAATAATAATGATTAAGAACCTAATTACATTACAATTAAAATTTTGTATTATATTGTTTTGAAGAGATTTAAATCGTTACTTACTAATACGTATCTATGTTTTCTTCTCGTTACTTTTTATTTTTTCATCCGTTTTTTGTGCTAAATAAATTTAACGAATTTAATCAAATAGCTTCATAAAATACATCATCAATTAGAACATTTGAAGAAGAAAAAAGAACAAAAATAACATTTCAACTTATGTCAATTACTATGTACATAAACTGAAAAACTTATACAAATGGGTTAAAGGGTCTTTTGGTGTCATATGTTAACACAATGTTGGTTTTTGGTGCCATATGTTTTTTTTTGTAGGCTTTGGTGCCATATGTTTGCAATTTGTAGGTTTTTGGTGCATCTGTTACTCAACAATTAAATACTTTTATTTTGTTCAATTTAGTCCTCCAATTTATGTTCGTAACTTTTAATTTTTATAATTTAGCCCACAAAGTTTTGAAATTGGACCTAGGTCGCAATTGACCGAGCCAAGGTCCGACCCACGACTGGGTCGGACCCTGGCTAGGTTACCCAGACCTGGGAGACCCTAGCCAGGGTCAGACCCAGCCATGGGTCGGACACTAGCTGGGTCAATTTGCCCCAAGGGTCCAATTTGACCCAATCGGACCCTTGGGTCAATTTGGCCCAGCCAGGGTCCTACCCACGGCAGGGTCGGACCCAGCTGTGGGTCGGACCCTGGCTAGGTCAATTTGGCCCAAGGGTCTGATTGGGTCAAATCGAACCCTTAGGTCAAATTGACCCAGCCAAGGTCCGACCCACGGCTGGGTCTAACCCTAGCTAGGGTCGCCCGGGTCAGGCGACCCTCCCTAGCCGGGGTCGGACCCAGCCGTGGGTCAGACCCTGGCTCGGTCAATTTCGACATAGGTCCGATTTCAAAATTGTGGGGACTAAATTGTAAAAATTAAAAGTTATGAATATAAATTGGAGGACTAAATTAAACAAAATAAAAATATTTAACGGTCAAACTTATCTTTTAACTGACGGATGCACCAAAAACCTACAAATTGCAAACATATGACACCAAAAGTCTACAAAAAAAAAAAACCTATGTCGCAAAAAACCAACATTGGCCAAATTGATGGCACCTAAAGACCCTTTAACCCTATACAAATTGAGGTTTAGTTTAATTAATTAACATAAATATACATGAATTGAAGAAAAATCATACTCATATCTGTCAAATTTAACAGAAAAAACGATGAAAAACCAACAAAAACGAAATTTAAGACACTTATCGGCAACAATTTAAACTTGAAACACAACACAAACAAAGACACTACTACTTACCCATATAAAAAAATCCCCCAACTAACTGATTGATGAAAATTAAACATGGCATTTCAATAACCAACCATTTTCAAGGCGAGGGAGAGAGGGAGGGAGGGACCTTTGACCAAACTAGTCACAGAGAGTGCATCATCATTATTACACACACACAAGGAGGCCTACTACAAAGCAGTAGCTAGTGACTGCTGCTTCCTTCCTTGATACACCTACTTACTACTACTACTGTATTGCTTGTATTTCTCCACTGTAGCCATAACTCTTCAAAAGATCTTCATCTTGCCGCCAATTTTCCTTTACTTTCACCTCAACCTGCCAAACCCAATTTCCAAATTGAACATTAATTCCACAAATGATCAATTATGCTATATATTATCATCCACTTAATCAACAACCTCTAGGTACACTTTCTTCTGCAAGAAATCCTCAATATCCAGCCGTGCAGCTGTTGCAAGTACCTTCAAAGCTCTCCCTTCCTACATCAACACCCAATCAATTATCCATAAGTTTACTACCTCCTTTCCGGTTCTTGATTAATTAATTAATTATCGTCAAAACTCTCAACTTTCATTCCTCCAACCCCCACACTCACCTTCCCTATCAGGATCATCTTCTGTGTGTTTTTCTCCACAACCACCTCCACTTGTATAAAATCTTTTGCAGTTGGCCGGTTTTTATAGCTCACAACATTCACCTTGAACATTTACCAAATTGTGATGAGAAGAAGATGGATAGAGAGACAAGATACTAAGACTTTTGTTAACATTTCATGTACTATATACCTGACAAGCATAAGGTATTTCACTACGATATTGCATGAAAATCTTTTCTCTCACGATCTCCGATACAAAAAACCTCTCTGGATGTTCACTAACAATATCCTGAGAGGCGCACAATGGGAAACAACATCAAGTGGTGACAAGAGAGAAACAAGACAACCAAAACTATATATATATATAAGGTAGGGATATTCACATTCATGATACTCAAAGACTAAAAAATTAAATAGACACAATAGTATTGTTCAGTAAAAGCCTAAAAGGGATAATCTTTATTTTATTTTATGCATATGATAAAGATTACCAAAGCCAACCGAAATAACATAAACAAGAGGATGTAGTATATGAAAACAGGATGAATAAGAAAATACATTTAACATGTAGATGGAGAAGTTCATAAGGTACCTAATTATAAAAAAAAATACAATGTACATGCCTTGGGGTAATAAGCTGGTCCAAAAGGAAGTTTGGATAAAATCCATTCCTTTATATCTGGTATTCCATGCCCAAATTTGGCACTAATAGGAATAACATCATCAGCCTCTGTAAACTTCTGATACCACTGCATGCAAACAAAACATACACAATAAAGGCTTTGCGGATGAACTAAAATGACCAACTCGGGTAAAATAACTGAATGAGGTGAACAAAAATCAGAGATGGCAAATTTCCATGTCTTTAGCTTTAAGTAAACGGATGTCTGTTTGGAATCAAAGATCTTTCCGTAAGAAGAAAATTGGTAGAAGACTATTTTTCTGATATCCATGGAAAGGACAAACCTCAAGCTTCTTTGCAATTTCACCAGGCTTGATCATGTCTTTTTTATTCACCACCAGTAACGTTGGCACCTTATATTTTAGGTCACCGACACCTTCCTCCAATACTTCATCAATCTAAAAAAAAAAAGAATTGGCTTCAGGACGGAAGTAGGTTTCTAGAAAAAGGTTCTTACTCAGATTCATACTTTCTCAGGCATTTTTGATGCATCAACTATAACTAGCACACAGTCTGCATTAACTGCAGCACTTCGAACATTCTTCATCATCATAGTGTCCAACTTGTGCATCTTCCTCTCAATAACACCAGGTGTGTCATAAAGTATCATCTGCATCGAAAAATATATCCCATGAACCACAGACCAAAAAAGAATCTTAAAACGGAAAATCCGCCAGGGTAGGCAAATATAAATCAACAGTTTAGCAGGTTTTATATGCCCGTACTGGTTAAAGCTACTGAGTACAAAGCTATCATTCTTTGAATATCTCAGTTATCTACAGTTCCGTCTTTGTATAATTGCCAAGCTCTAGTAACTCTTCGGAACACTGTCGAGCCAATTTGTAAAGCAACGTAAACAAGTAGCCTCAGTCAAATGATAGATAACCCAGATACCTATTCCTACATAAAAGTGATACATGCATGGTGATCACCAATCACCAATCTTTTCCCGTCCAATGCATTATTTCCATCTACTCCTCACTGGTGGCATTAATTTCTTAAAACATCTAAAGTATGGCCTCCACATACAATCAACATGTAGTATTATTAACAAAAGACAAAAGGTTTTAGAGGGTGCTGCATTTTTTTTTTCTCTTAAAACTACAATTATTTAGTCTTGGGTGATTAGGTTGCGCCAGGTTTGCCCCGTACGAAATTAGCACTACTATTCAGGGCAATCTCTTAGGAGTTTGGACCGCTTCCACAACAAATGGATCAAACCACCACCACTAATGAATTCCTTCTAGAAGGGATTCATTTTCATTAGGCTAAGTAATCTCTTACAAGAGGTGACTCTTCACAGTAAGAGGATTAGTATTAGTAAGTGAAACTCACTTGTTATTTTTTTTCCCCCTTAAACTGTGCCATTTTATCACTGACATCCAATTGTTATGAACAGTCTCTCCTTCACCTAGATAGAGCCATATTTTTCGTAGCGTGCAAGAAGTTCAAAAACCATGATTTTTAAGGGTGTCAGTGCTTGTCATGATGAAATTAATGAAGTTTTTTTCCAGGATAAAATCAAATAACAATCCTCACTCAAAGAGCTGAGTTTGTTCCCAAATGTTCCATTCAGTAAGTCCGTTAGAGATAGAAAGCTAAATGATGGTTGATGTAAACAAGTCAAACCTGGTGCTCTGGGCCAGAACATATACCAAGAATTCGGTGTCTTGTAGTTTGGGGTTTATCTGTAACAATTGA
The DNA here is from genome assembly GCA_036873135.1 of Clarkia xantiana subsp. parviflora. Lineage (NCBI taxonomy): Eukaryota > Viridiplantae > Streptophyta > Magnoliopsida > Myrtales > Onagraceae > Clarkia > Clarkia xantiana. The sequence continues at coordinate 5,912,848 of JAPTYO010000012.1, read as the reverse complement.
TAGCTTCTGCCCAATCATTTGATTTGCAAGGGTACTCTTCCCTACATTTGGCTTGCCAACCACAGCTACATATCCTGCATTTAATCCCGATAAGAACTGTCATGGAGAACATGGTACTTATATGCCAAAAGCTTCAGACAATTAGCAGTACCCGGTAGCGATGATGTACATGCTCAAAGTGGATGCAGTACTAGACAATTTGCAAGGGAACAATATATTATAGCGATCTGATTCTCCATCTATCAGCATTGTTAGAAACAGGCCACTGATGTGAATCAAGTATTTGATTACTGTTAAGGAGCCAAGACATTTCCCTATCAGAATTTCAAGCTTAAAATTCGACAGAAGTACGAACAGAGCTCAGTGATTATAGTTAAAGACTAATTGAACATTCACCTTCAAGTTTTGACAAAGTTGGTTTCACGATAACTATCAAGTTGGAGAAGAAGAGTTACCGCTTCTATGATTAGGGTCAGGAGTATAATCAAGCTCTTCCATTTCGTAGTCGTCAAGCAGGGCCATGGCCCGGTCTGGCTTCGAGCTCAACGACAGATACGATGACTCGTCGTCCGATACATCGCTGTAAGAGCTAGATTCTGCTTCTTCTTGTTGTCCTTGTATGGACTCTTCATTTATAGCAGAAACGTTGTCTTGGGGTTCCAAAACGACGAGACGGTTCCGCCTCCAGTCTCTACTTCTGGTTCGGACAGGGAGACAAGAAAGTCTTCTGCTGTGATGGTGGAGCAGGAGGGACTTGCTTATGGACTGGTAGGGAAGCTTGGAATTGGAGAGGGAAGAAGAAGTGGGTAAATGCAGAGCTAGCTCCATTATCGGAGCTTGGATTTGTATAGAAGCGGCAACAGCTGCTCATCCCTCTATTTTCTTAAAGACTGGATGGGATGGATAACGTTCCTCACTCAAAATAATTGCTGTATCGTACACCTAAACTATAGTCCCTTTCTGGTTCGGTACCTAAAGTATTCAAGGATGAAAAATGAAAATTCACCGTGGCCTCCATAATATATACTTATACAAATTAATAAATATCTATAATAAAAATACTAATACAAACCCATATATAAACGAATTTAGCTACACAAATACAATTATGCACAATTATGCTTGAGAAAAAATATTGTTTACCAAAAAAAATGCTTGAGAAAATCAGTTTTAAAGTTTATGATCTCAAATGTATATATTTTTTTATTAATCAAGTAGTGTTGGTATTTAGTGAATGAGCCGTCGTAATAGGAGTCCTTTTGATATAAGCCCAACCGTTAATGTAATTGAGTTATGTGGGCTAAGCTTAAAATTCCAATTGACAAGAGATGCCCAAAATTGAGCCTCCCTTAGCTCATTACTAGGCCAGCCGAAATTATAGAGTAAGGAGGTGGATTTTTCCCACATCCTCTTATAAATAGGGGTTGTTAGGGATTTAATAGAAGTAAATCACTCATTTTCCTAAGTGTTGAGATTAAAAAAATCCCTCTCCCTATTCTCCCTATAGTTCGGCCGAACCACCTAGGGTGAAGGTGTCAAATTCCTTTGAGCAATTTACCCCAGAGATCCGTCTCTGCTAGGAATCGACAAGAGGCTTTGATGTGGAGACCATTCCGTGTAGTTCCTTAACAAGAATCCTTACAGGAGCTGTCCGGTGGATCGGAACTCCCCTTAAAGACATTAGGACTACTCAATTACTGGTATGTGCCTCTATTCCGCTGCATAATTTAGATTACCTGGCATGTACACGTGTTTTGTTTCTGTAGTATTTATTCACCTAAATCCAATAGTGGTATCATAGCCTGTGTTAGGGAGTTTATAATTTTTTATAAATTGATGTTCTTGAGTTTTGGTAAAACTGATAATCATGAAACTAAGTGTTTTTCGGTAAAACTGATGTTCATGAGTGTTGCGTCCTGAATGAACTGGGTCGTAAGGACGCGTCTGTCTGAGTGGTTGAGCGGGTTTGGGCTGTCACCCTTCGTCTGAAAGAGGTTTTCGCATTGTGCCACTGACGAGTGTTCGGTCTTAACGCTGAGTCTCGGAAAAAGTCTGTGTCTCGAAAGATGGTTGTGTCTCAGGAGGCGTCTGAGTCTCAAAAGGCGGTTGTGTCTCAGGAGGTGTCTGAGTCTCAAAAGGCGGTTGTGTCTCAGAAGGTGTCTGAGTCTCGGGAAACGGTGGTCTGTGCACAAGTCCAAGCGTCCGGGCGCCGATCCCTGCACGAAGGGCCAGTACTAGCACGGAGAGGGGGGGGGGTGGTGCTAGTGGAGCCCTCACCGATGCCTAAGTCACTATAGGGCTAAAAAGGTAATCTTAGAGAGAGAAAATATTTCTAGAGAGAAGTCAGAGCTCAAAATACCAAAGTTGGGAAAATGAGAGGATGTGTGAAAATGGGTTGCCAAGGCCTCCTATTTATAGGCTTCCTTGGGACCGAAACCGGTTTTAAAGCGGTTTAATGACGGTTCGAAAGCAAGCGGTAACCGTCATCCATATTGGCAATGCGCGAACTTGACTTCTCTACACGTAACGGTAATCGTGTAAACGGTAATCGCGCAATACCCGTAGTGCAATCCGGACCTCGTCGAATTTGGGCAATTCGGCGAGGTCCGGCTTCCCGCGCAACCCGGAGGTCCGGGTTGCAATGCAATCCGGAGGTCCGGGTTGCAATGCAATCCGGAGGTCCGAGTTGTTTGCAACCCGGACGCGCGTAACGCGCTTCCGGACCGTTTTGACCCTTGGGAGACGTTTTGAAGCCGTGATGTAATTTTGACGTGTTTACGAGGCCCGAAATATAAATACGAACCTCGAATTGGACACATATCCATCACTTGCCCCGAGTCAAGTAACGGTTTAAAACATTTCTTGACTCTATTTTAAGCTAGGATACGCGTCCAATTTGAGTTTGACGCTAACCTTCCGGTTTTGATCGTTGGTTGGACGTAGAAATCTTGATTTCATCCGTCCTTTGATTTGCCAACCGAGTGACTTTATTTCATGTCATTACAGTTAGTGCAATAGAGAATGCGCATATGTAACGTTCAAACATGATTACCGTTAGGGATATAAGCAATTAGTAATATGTCATGCGGATATGCTTTTATCAACGTGCATGCACAAGTAACGGTCATGGCAAGAACGTAATTACTCGATGTTTAGAAATATAATCCGTATACTTCTAAAACGACTTAGCGATTATTAAATCATGCATCATGCGATATGAAAACATGCATGTAGAATGACGAGTTTGATACGCGCAATACCAAAACAATAACGTATGTAGAAGCAAATACTTAGAAGAGGGTGGAGTATACCGTAAGCACTTAGGCGTGGGTGTAGATAAATTACTCATTTAATCCTTATCATCAAGGAATCTTTTGGGATATGTGATTACACTAGTCCCCAATCATTCTTCCAGCTCTTTGGGAATTCATTCTTCATTCTTCTTTGCAGGTAATTGCTTCACCATTTCTAGAAACCATTTGTGTGTTCATAGTTTCTTCACCGTCGTAAACCTTAGGTGCATCCCGAAAGTTTCGTGTTTGATCCTTGACTTGTTTTCAGAAATTGACACCACCAATCGACTCAGATCATCACGAGGATTCCAGCGCCGCCTTCGGAATCACTAGACGACGCCGGACGCGCCCTCACACGCCGCCGCGTGAGTATTGCTTTGCCGGCGCGTGTAACCCACACGCCGCCTTCCCGTGCTCCGTTCGCCGCGGTACTTACCTTTCTGAAATCGTCTCGACGAGGGGAGTCCATTGTGATACTTTTCGTCACATTTTGAGGTAGTCTGAAAACTCGATTTTACAGGACAGCTTCGACTTGATTTTGAATGTTGCCGTATTGTTGTTCGTTTGAGCTATTTGTCGTTGTTGTCGTATGGAACTGCTCATTGGTGTTCGTATATCGAATAATTGCTGGTTGGTCGTTGTTGCTATCGTCGTTAGCCCATGCCTTAGACGATTTTTACCTCCGTGCATAGTCGTGGTAAAATTCTCCATCGGACATATTGCCCCCATGCCTTCGCGTAAAAGCCTTTTGGTCGGTACGTGTAGTTTTTTTTTTTCTTAACGGGTTTGTTGGTTGTCGGAAGTTGCCAAATGTATTTGGGGGTAGTCGTTTGTTGTCTTGATGCCTTAGAAAAATATTTTTCCTAAGTGTTGTCGTGTTTGCTCTTCGCGGTTCGTCACGTTAGTCGCACCACTTGCATGATAGCTTCTTGGGACGTTGGCCAATTTTATTGCACGTATCAACTTTTCTGCGCGTTGACTTTGCTATGCGCGTTGACTTTGCTATGCGCGTTGACTTTAATGGTTGTATGTTGGTAATGATAGCTTAGGCGATGTATTGTTGAGCATCATGTATAGACCGCGGTTGTTGCCTGCAAACATGTTAAAACACTTAGAAAATATTTAAACGATATCTAATGCTTGTTACCATAGATGTCGTCGTATGAGCTTTGTCGATGAGCGTCGTAGGTGTGCTTAGGAGGCATAGCTACTTGTTGTATGCAATCCGTCTTTGTCGACATGTGTGTACGTACATGGAAACACTTAGAAAATATTTTCTCCTCGTTGACATGCATCCTTGTCGACATGTATGTACGTACACTGTGTGTGCGTATTTTCCCCCGCACTTAGAATCTTTTCACCATCCCTGGCTATGTATGCTGTATCCGTATGCTTGATGCGAGCACAGGTTATATGCCAACTCCTGATAATATGCTGACACGTGGTTGTATGCTGACAGTTTGCAATATACTGACTGTCATCCTGAGCAAAGTACTTAGAAAATATTCCACCATTGTAATCTTGTATGCTGCGAGTATGAGCTCGGTGTTGTCATGCAAGGTTAATGTGTTGAAGAGGTTGCCCCCCTTGCGTGATGCTTGTTACTTGTTGCACGAAGACTAACGAGTCTTGTATGTACATGGTTGTCTCACATGGAGCGTCTGTTGCATAAATGCTTGCATAAGTGTTGGTGCGTGTTTACGCACTGACTGGATTGTTGGTTGCATTTTCCAGGATATCAGATCTTGCTGTCTTCTTGTCAGAATTAGTCTTCCCACGGCTGTTACCATGAGTAAGTCCACTATCTCCATCTTAATGGGAAAAAGCTTGTCTTTGCAGATAGCTGATGTGTACAGATATCCATTTGTTGGGAGGAATGTCCATACAAGTGCCCCCGCTACTCTGGAGTCTTCGGACACGGTCGCGGTAAAGGGCTTGTGAGTAAGACGTCTCATTGTATCTTCTTTGAACTTGTTAATTTTCCAAGTTATTGCTGGCTGCAGCTTCTGTTTTTAGCATAATTCTCGAAAGATCCGACGCAGGGGCGCGTTCCTCGAGCGATTCTTAGTTCTTTATGCCGAGTACGACCGTGCTAATTCCTTCTTGATAAAGGAAATAGAGTTGAGGGTTGTGCAGTGGTGTCTTCTGCCCCCCGGTCGAGGGGCCGGCCCAAGGATGAGCGTTACTCCTATTGAGGTAAGTATTTGTTGATTGCTGATTTTGATGCCCGTATTGCTGATTGTCGCCCTTATGTTGAAGAGCTATGTTGTGTTGAATGTTGAAACAATCATTCTTGTCGTGTCCTTTGTGTGGATGACGACATTGTATTTGATGTTGACATTATGAATTCTTTGCCATAGGTCCTTAGAGATGATGTTAACTCTTGGTTGGTGTCGGGCTGTCTGTTTCCAGCATGTTGAACCCTTTGATGTTGTGTTGATAATTCTTTGTTCATGCCTTTGCTTGCATGATATTTCGTCACCTGGACCTGTTTTCAATAATAATCATGTGATAACTTGTTAGTAATATTCCATACCTTGAGTTATCTATGTCGTCCATATGCTTTGGACTTGGAAGATAGGATAGATATCCTTAGATGATGAACATGATGTCTGTAGTTGCGACTGTATGTCGCTCATTGTTGAGTGTTATGATCGCCCCTCTTGGTTAGATTCCAAGGCATGGCAAGATGGATAGAGCATAGGATGTTGCGACTTGCGCATTGTAGGTTTTTGTTTGATGTGGATGACTAGTAATCATAGATGTAGTCTCCGCAGCCGTGACCATTAGCCACTTCTTGATTGATGATTTGAGATGCTCTCCTGATTGCTTGCATGATGCATTACGCATGTTGCCCTTCTTTCCTGAATAGTTTGCCGCTATATATGTTGCAACCTGCCAAGTATTTTGCGTATAGCAATATTTCTTAACAAGTAGTGTATTTGAAAGGTGTTATCTTGGCTAAGCAAGATACTAGTTTATACCGTCTCTTAGTTCCTCTCTAAGGCGACGTTGTACAAGACTCGACTTGTAAATTTTATGAGTTTTAAACAGGGTGCGCACCTGCCAGCGTGTATCAACCCGCGTTGGGGAAGCATACGTAAAAACATTTTGGTTTTTGAAAGGATGTTTGTGAACCTTAAAAAAGCACGTGATACACGCAAAAACCGTGTTGATAAAATATTTGAAAAAATATTTGATACATAAGATATTGATAAAATATTTGATAAAGTATTTGAAAAAATATTTGTGATACATGATTCCTGCGTCCAGGGACCACGTAACACTTTTTGAAAATATGAATTGTGATGCATGCTTTCTGCGTCCAGGAACCATGCAACACGGTTTGAAAATCTGTAATACGGAAATGTCATCTAACAAGAGGACTTTTGCCGTAAAGAGTGAACCCTCAAGCAGGAATTCATAGTACGGGATTGTCATCTAACAAGAGGACGTTCGCCGTATAGAGTGAACCCTTTTAAATAGGAATTCATAGTATGGGATTGTCATCTAACAAGAGGACGTTCGCCATAAAGAGTGAACCCTTTAAACAGGAATTCACACTTGTTGTAGCGTGGGGTCGTTGTCTAACAAGAGAACTTCCGCCACTAATGGGGTGATCAGTCCCGTATTGTATTAGCCCATCCTGTTCTGAATCCAGGGAATGGCTATGAACATGAGGATTTGCCTCTAACAAGAGATGTCACAGCATGTCATTTTTTAGAAGTAAACATGGGGTTTGTCTTTACAAAGAGGATACCTCAACATGCTACTTTTGATAGTAGATCTTGGTGTTAATCCAAGATATTGCTTGTAGTTGACGTCTTTGGAATAGTCATCATTTTGATAGTAGACCTTGGTGTTATTCCAAGGAATTGCTAGTAGTTGACGCCTCTGGAATAGTCGCCATTTTGATAGTAGACCTTGGTGTTATTCCAAGGAATTGCTTGTAGTTGACGCCTCTGGAATAGTCGCCATTTTGATAGTAGACCTTGGTGTTTTTCCAAAGTATTGCTTGTAGTTGACGCCTCTGGAATAGTCGCCATTTTGATAGTAGACCTTGGTGTTTTTCCAAAGTATTGCTTGTAGTTGACGCCTCTGGAATAGTCGTCATTTTGATAGATAATCCGCAAGTTGTCATTGCGATATATAAGTTGATTGTGCACATAGTGCGATGGCTCTGTGTTGCCGGCACCTTCTTGAGATAGATGCCAATGTTATGAATGGAGAAATAAACTCCCTTGTTGGTGTAGATAATTGATATGTTGGCGTTGTATACCATAAATCCCTTCTTGAACACAATGCTTAGCTTGTATTGTTGAAGTAGATTTTTGTGCATAGGTTACTACTTGGCGTAAATCTCATGTAGTAAACGTAGTGTAGCATGTACCTACGAACAGAGTTGCTTTTGTCAGATAATCGCCATTTTTATAAGTTTGCAAAAGTATGGAGTCATGAAATTTTTTTTTTAGTCATGCATATAATAAATAAAGTAAAGGAATCTGATATAAGGATTCCTTGTTTGTGTAGGAAACTTCCCTGAGTGCGGACGCGATATGTGCGGATCATGATAGGTATGTATATATGTTAGGTAGAATGCCGAGCATTTGTCAGCTTGGTGCCCCCCAAGTCGCTTGGCAGTTGTATCGTTGTTTACTGATGGTTTTTATTGTTTCATCTTCTAATAGTGCATGATCTGCCCTTGGGTAATGCCCACGCCTTATTTAGTATTGCGACACGATTTTTAGTCTTGCGCGTATTGAATGCTTGAGGCTTTGTGTTGTTGACGCGATTTAATATGTGCGTAGTTACTACTTGGCGTTATTCCAAGGTAATATGCGTCATAATAATGTACCTACGAAAGTAGATTTAACCTTTATTAGATATTTGGAGTTCACACAACGGATTACAAGAAAGCGTCTACTGATCACTTCTTTTGAAAAGTACTGAGGCTAATAAGCATAAGTTGTACTTAATCTAAAAAGATTTTAAAATAGATATGTGAAAAAGGAGATAAGGGAGATAAAAGGATTGCTGATGTGTTTGACGTCCTCATAGGTGATTTGTTGGCCTGTTGACTCTGCCACGTGCCACGTAGTTTCTCAATGCATCTAACGTGTTGAGCTCTTCAATCTCCACCTTTGGGGATGAACAAATGTTGATGTCATGCCCCCTAGTTTTACGTTGCTTGTGTTGTTCTTCAACATCTTTGCCAAGGAAGGCAGTCGTTGGCTCAAGTGGGCGGTGAAGTTTGTTTTCCGGGAGTTTGAAATTTGTTTCTTCCGCCTTCATGCTCCAAGGATTGTATAAGTCGTCACAATTGGTTCCATAAGTGACGTTGTTTTTCGGGCGTTTGGAGATAGGTGGATTATCATCCACCTTTTCTTTTCCCTTGCCTTTTCTGAAGACTTCAAACAAGGCTTCCTTTGATGCTTATTGCCTTGGTCGATATACTTCTTCATTTTTCCTTCTAAGATCAAGCTGTTTACATGAAGCTTTAATCCATCACAGCTTTCTGTATCGTGGCCAAATACTTCATGATTTTCACACCATTTGCTTTCATCTTTTCCCAGTGGGCCCTTGCGGAAATTGGAGGGCTTTTTCCACAGCTTGGTTTCTTTCATTTCTTTCAAGATGACAGATAACGGTGTGTTCAATGGAACACATTTGGCGAGATTGGTTTCTTTGAGCCTTTGGGCATTTGACTGGAATGGCCTCTTTTGTTGCGGTTGTCTCTTTTTCCAGGAGACGTGTATCTCCTTTTCAATTATTGCCTTCAAGGTTCTTGTTGTCAATCCCGTGACTGGGACGTCATTGTCACTAACAGGTTTTTCCCGTCCCTCCTTGTGACAGATGTCAACATCGTCTTGGCTTGTCCTTGTGGAAGGACCTTCCTTGTGTATTTTTGATGACTCTGCTTGAGTCTTCTTTGGAGGGTTGTCGCCTTGATCGACGAATTGCTCTAATTCGCATTTGAGGACGAAGCTGTTAATGCGGGAACGTAGGCTGACACAGCTGTCCGTTTCGTGGCCGAAGACCTCGTGGTTTTCACACCACTTGTCTTTGTCTTTCCCCAGCGGACCTTTTCTGAAATTGTTCGGCTCTTTCCATATGTTTGCATCCTTCATTTTCTTCATTATCACGGATAGTGGTGCATTCAATGGAATGCAGTCTGTGATATCTTCTTGGAAAGGCCTTTTCGACTGAGGTTGCCAATTTCTTCCTTTCTGACCGCTTGAGGGCGGTTTTGTTTGATTCTGCTTTGGAGGTTGTTCCAATGCCTCTTTTTGGTGTTGTGCTATCACGTACGGGTTGCATGAGCGTGCAGCTTCTTGCCTTGGTTGTTGGTACTGGAAGGTACCTTCCGTGCATTGCCCCTCTATTCTTTGGTGCGGTGCGTCTTGATGACTTATGACTCGAGACTTTGTCCCTGTCGTCTCAACTTGTCCGTTGATTGGAGGCAGAGGGGATGGCGGGTTGAAACCTTTGTATTGGAGGGCTCCTTGGTCGCATTGTGCGAATGATGCATTTCTTGTTGGCGTGAAGAAAGCATTGGGTGTGGCAACAGGGATGTGGAAGGATCCAAGTTGTCTTCTTATCGGCTTCTGTGAGGTTATCGGCAAGGAGTCATGGTATGCAACATGCTCCTTGTCCTTTGATGAGAAACTCATGACATCTTTAAAGGCGGCATCCTTTATGTCAACATACTCCAAGTTGGTGTCATCAGTTTTGTGCATTGCCACGTACACTTCTTGGTCGTATGAATTCTCACTTTCAGCGTCAAAGTCTCTTGCATTCCTCCGACGGGCTCATTGGGAAGGAGTGTATGGATGTGCCGCTTCATATCTTATATGCTGGAAGGCATTTTCTGCATGTTGGTCCCTGTCCTGGAGTGGACGGCCTTGGCGGGTAGTGTCTTGCGACGTTTCTCTTGTCGCCGCAGCGTGTTCCTGGTTGTTGGAGGTGGTTGAGCCGCATATCCTTGATTTTTTAGTGACTCGCGGAATGCGAGTAACTCTTCCAGTGCAGCCATCATTGCTGGAGTAACGGTAGGCATCGGGTTTGCTCCCGTTCTTTGCTGTTCGCCTTGTGGCATTTCTCTCTGAGATTCGTCATCATCATGTATCTCTAGTTCGAAACCAGGTGGGGGTGAGCGCTGCTCGTCCCTTGGCTCTTGGTGGTTGTGCTGTGTGTCGGGCACATCCTCAGTTGGCATGGATGAAGTTACGGATGTAGCTCTCGGTATGTGGGAAGGTCCCGACTGGCTTCCAGCTGGTTTCTGACCTTATGCTCTTTTGTTTGCCGGAGACTTCTTAGGACATCCAGGCCTTTTCCTTGTATTCCTCGCGTTAACCTCGTCGGGAGGTTTGCGATAACTCGTCATGTCTTTGCGGTATGGTAGCTTTTGTTCGAATCACGGAGACGGCGCCAATGTTGCGTCTTGAATGAACTGGGTCGTAAGGACGCGTCTGTCTGAGTGGTTGAGCGGGTTTTGGGCTGTCACCCTTCGTTTGAAAGAGGTTTTCGCCTTGTGCCACTGACGAGTGTTCGGTCTTAACGCTGAGTCTCGGAAAAAGTCAGTGTCTCGAAAGGCGGTTGTGTCTCAGGAGGCGTCTGAGTCTCAAAAGGCGGTTGTGTCTCAGGAGGTGTCTGAGTCTCAAAAGGCGGTTGTATCTTAGGAGGTGTCTGAGTCTCGGGAAACGGTGGTCTGTGCACAAGTCCAAGCGTCCGGGGCGCCGATCCCTGCACGAAGGGCCAGTACTAGCACGGAGAGGGGGGGTGGTGCTAGTGGAGCCCTCTCCGATGCCTAAGTCACTATAGGGCTAAAAAGGTAATCTTAGAGAGAGAAAATATTTCTAGAGAGAAGTCAGAGCTCAAAATACCAAAGTTGGGCAAATGAGAGGATGTGTGAAAATGGGTGGCCAAGGCCTCCTATTTATAGGCTTCATTGGGACCGAACCCGGTTTTAAAGCGGTTTAATGACGGTTCGAAAGCAAGCGGTAACCGTCATCCATATTGGAAATGCGCTAACTTGACTTCTCTACACGTAACGGTAATCGCGTAAACGGTAATCGCGTAAACGGTAATCGCGCAATACCCGTAGTGCAATCCGGACCTCGTCGAATTTGGGCAATTCGGCGAGGTCCGGCTTGCAATGCAATCCGGAGGTCCGGTCCGGACGCGCGTAACGCGCTTCCGGACCGTTTTGACCCTTGGGAGACGTTTTTGAAGCCGTGATGTAATTTTGACGTGTTTACGAGGCCCGAAATATAAATACGAACTCAAATTGGACACATTTCCATCAATGAGCATCAAGAAAAACGCGATTTTTATCAAAATCAAACATTGGATTAATAATCTTAGTAAAATTTAATATTGAAATTTGACCACTAGCCCTAATTTTGTGTTATTCGACCGAACCACTATAGTTGTACAAAGTGAAAATTTTAATTTATTAGTCCCAAGTAATTTTAGAAGTAACATTTTCGGCAGAAACATGCATAATGGATTAGGCCACAGTTAAGGCTAGATTCACATGATAATTGTGGATATAAACTATCAATATATTTTAGCACAATATTAATAATATTGACAATATTGATAGATATTAGTTGCCTAAAGATTGAGAAAAATATATTGTTGATAGATTTATATCCCTAATATAAAATTTTGACAATATATAATATATGTGTGCCGAATTATACATATATTGTTGATAGATTTATATCCCAAATATAGAATCTTGACAATAAATATATATGTGTGTGCCGAAATTATATATATATAGTGCAAATATTGGAAATTATATCTATAATCAATATTACTAGTGGCTAAGTTATGTTTTTAGTGGATTTTAAAACCCTACTTAGCCCACAAGTAATTATTTCGGTCGGACCACTGGTGGGTCATGGGTCGGTCTTATTTTGCACATCCGCATCGGGTCAACCGATCCGGAAGATCAAAGGGAACCCCAACCGGATCGAACCGGGTCGGGTTCCACGGGTCAAACCGGAGTAGGTCAACCAATCCGGGTTTTCTCGATCGGTCTGACCCATTCGGGTCGGGTCGGACCGGGTAACTAATGAGTCGAACTGAACCGACCCGGTTTACGTGAAGGACCGAACCAAACAGAATTCCTATTGTACCGAACCGGACCGGTCGGACCGAATTGACATGAACTGGACAGTTTTGGTCGGACCGACCCGAGTCAACTGAAAATAAGATGGTCAAATTTTAAAATTCAAATGTTTTCGAACTTCAAAATTACCTACACAGAGCGAATCGGTTTGGAATTTTCACGTTTTAGTAAAACCTGATACCTGTTGTCGATTATGGGGATGGATCTCGGAAATGCATGATTTTGGGACTGAATCATTTAGTGGACTGAATTGCAATTGCTTAAATAATTGATATTATTGCACGATTAGAATTGCGTCTTGACTAAAGTCAAGCTAGCTGGATATTGCATGTTGTGGGCAGAGCCCTGGATTTCAATTAATGAGTTGCGCACTAGGATAGACATGCTGTGATGGTTGTTATTGCCTATAATCCATGTCTAGAAGTTCACATGATTGATTATACGCATGAATGGCAAGTCAGCCCCAAATGTTTTAAAAACGAAAATCAGTCGCCAAATATGCATGATTGTTGTGGAGTGATTACGCATGATGCGTATGCATGAATGTGGATGATGTAGTTGTATATGATAATTTACTTGGGTAGTAGAATTAAAAATGCTAACATGATTTTCTCATAACATTAGACGCATGACGCGTATGCATGATGATTGGTGTGTTTATTGGGTGTAGCTGCATATGATAATTTGCTTGTGTAGTAGAATTGTGTATGCATGCATGAATTCCTCGAAACGTTTTTAAAAGGGCCTTGGGAAAGCCAAGATCGGGTGTATGTTCATATTCCCCGTTCCGGTGAGAGCGATTAAACCGTTTTAAAAGACTGGTCTATTAGAAAGGAGACGTCGGTAATGTGAAATCTTTCACGTCCTCCTTCCATTGGTTTACTGGTGGTCGGGTTGGTTAGATGTCTGAGGAATCATTGCTAGTCGCCTTCTATCTCATAGATATCTGATGTATGCAATTCTTTTTCAAAATGTTATTGTACCCCTGATTGTCGCATAATTATCAATGTGGGTTTTAGTATCGATGGCTGCGATTAACAATGTGATCACCCAAATGAACAAGGGGGTCAGATTGAATGGTAACAATTATAAGATCTGGAATAATCGCGCAAATATGGTAATTACTGAAATGAAAGATTTGACCACCTGACCGCCAAACACGTTAGGCCTGAGGGAGACCTTGCATATAAGCATAAAGCATTCTATGAACAATGGGATGCTAAGAACCTGGAGATACGTTCCGGCTTGATGTTGTTGCTGGAGGATGACATACTCTACGGGTATGATCACCTTGAGTCTGCTAAAGACCTTTGGGATGGTCTTAAAGCAGGGTTTGGTGTTTACACCACAGTCCAGAAGTGGTCGTTAAACATCGCTTTAGACTCATATAAGATGAACCCTAAGCATAAGATGGATGAGCATATCAGATATATGTCTAACATGCTTGTTGAACTCAAGGAGGCAGGGGAGACCCTGTTTGAGGAACAGAAGGTCCAATGCATCATTCGCTCTTTGCCCGATTCTTGGAACAACATGAAAATACACCTTACCCACGCTACACATCTCGATACACTCGAGTCCGTATGCGTTCATCTCGAGTTGGAAGATGATCGACTCAGGGCTGAAAAGCTCAGAACTGAGATGCATATAACGTCATCCTCCCCAATTGAGCAGAAAGGTAAGCGCAAGAGAAAGGGTAAAGACCTTCAGAAGAAGGCTAACAAGTCGTTTGGTCCAAACAATCAAAGAAAGTTCAAACCAAGCAAGCTGGTGGCAAGAACAGGCAGAGAAAGCGCGCACGTAGAAAGGAATCTCGAACGTGCTTCAGGTGCGGCGTAAAAGGCCACCTGGCAGTTGCCTGTACCAATCCTCCCAAGGTACGTTCCAAGAAATAATGACGAAAATCATATATTCTCTTTAAACTCCTACTTCCTCGAGAGTAATTCAATCTCATTTGTGAATTACAAAATCGAGAAGAGGATGAAGCGTAAATGAGAAGGATTGCCCCAGAATAAATAGGATTGGACGATCGACCTCTCCTAGCTTGCTTGAACTTTTCTATTTCTATCAGTATTGAGTACTCTAATGGTTATAAGTTTCATGGTGAAAACTTGAACCTTATTGGGCATTTATTGAATGCTTGAATTGAGCATCGATTATCTATTTCCCAACCTTGCGTTGCTTGATCTTATGATTAATGTTCTATAGATTGCTAATCTGAGTGCGACCGATTTAAATTCCTTATTTTTTGGCACTCCATGTAATTAATAAATCATAAAGACGAACATGTGTGAAACCGACTAAATTAAATTTTAGAAACGAAACGATTTCACCACGGGTTATAGCTGGTGACGCACGCGACGCGCATATCCCTCGAGAGATGGGACACATCGTTTCAAAGTACAAATTTAATATGAAGTGTTTGAAAGATTTGATGCTCGAAATAAAATTTTCATTGCACATGTAACCATTTCGGTTTATAGTACTCATACAATTTCTCGTGGGGAATTGTGAAACGAGCAAAGGGTGAGAACCTATTGCACGATCTGAGGTGGAAAAAACCTTGGAAATTGAGTATGCAATGAAACTGATTATCCGTTAAACGAAGATCCGGATATCGCCTCTAACGAATCAGATTGGCGGAGCATCATAATCGCACACTTCCAGAACATGGTCAGTATCATGATATCGTTGGCTCTACTTCCGATCTCCTCCAATGATGATGTGTAATTGACTGAAAATCATGTGTTGAATCTAGTTCATATAAAAGAGGATAACCATCACCATATGAGCTCTAAATTGGTAAAAAGACGGATATTACCAAGCCGCAACCCTAGGGGTGGCGCAACACACATGTATCGACCAACAGCCGATTCGGCTAGTTATAACCTAGAGGACTGAAAAGTATCTTTAACGATAATACAAAATCTACGAGACACGTGTTAAGGGCAGTTCTAGAAAATGGTGGCATGGTCGAACATAAGACGTTACGTTCCTTGAGGACGAATTTCTGACGCTTGGTAACATCAAAATAAATGAAGTCTTAATTGAACTAGAACATGATGATGATGTTCAGGTCCCACTTACTTCGAGTGGGAGATTTGAGGCGGCAACACCAGTGAACGACATGGTAAATGAAAATGAAGGCATTTTCATAATAAATCCAGTGGGAGAAGTCGATCCAACCTGACAATCTCGGTGGTAGATACCCGAGACCAAGAGGTCGTCCAAGAAAAGTTGTAGGTGAAGGTTCCAGCTGCGCCCTAGTTCCCAGTGGGAGTATTGTTCCGAGTGGGATTATTGTTCCGAGTGGGAGCATTGTTCCCAGTGGGAGTGTAGTTCAAAATCAAGATGAGAATTTTGAGCCTAGACATAGTTAAAGGCACCGAACTTCTCTTAAGAAGTATCCAATCGAAAGAGGTGAATTGTTTACCCTGACATCGGTTGATGAACCGTTAACGGTCAAACAAGCATTTGATGGACCTCAAGCAAAAGAATGGAGGAATAGGTCGCCTCTAAGAAATCCAATTCGGTATGGTCGTTAGTTGAATTTCCTGCTAACCGCAGAACAATAGGGGCTAAGTGGGTTCTGAAATTCAAACTCACTGATGATGGAAACGTTGAGCGTTACAAAGCTCGATTAGTCGCGAAAGGATATACCACTTCACGGAGTGGATTTTTATGAGACGTACTCACCGACTATGCGTTACACCACAGTCCGTGCCATCCTCGCCTTGATTGCAAGCCTCGATCTGGAGCTGCACTAAATGGATGTTAAGACCGCGTTCCTCCACGGAAACCTGGAGGAAGAGATCTATATGGAGCAAACGGAGGGTTTCATTACCCCTTGAAACGAACGTAAAGTTTGTAAACTCCAAAGATCGATCTATGGTCTTAAACAATCATCTCGGCAATGGTACCACAGGTTCCACGAGGAAATCGTTGGCAACCGATTCGTGAATCTTCACGAGGATCCCTGCGTGTACACTAAGACCTCTAGGTCAAAGTACGTTATCTTGACATTATACGTCGATGACATACTTATTGCCGCGAATGATGTGAGTTACATGAATGAATCAAAGTCTTGGTTGGCATCTGTATTTGAGATGAAAGACATGGGAGAAGCCACGTACATCCTAGGCATTAAGATTGCTAGGGATCGAGCTGCTCGGAAACTATGTCTTTCCCAACAAGCCTATATCAACAAATTGTTGAGAAGGTTCAATCTCCAAGATGCCAAACCCGTAGATACGCTGGTAGTGTTTGGGTGCGCGTTGTCGAAGTGTGAGGGCCCAAAAGACCAGGCGGAGCATGAAGATATGAAGAGTGCAGAGTACCCCAGTATGGTTGGTAGTCTGATGCACGCCATGCAATGCACTCGTCCGGATATCTGTTACGCTGTGGGCATAGTAGCGCGTTTCCAATCAGACCTTGGATATCAACATTTACGAGCCGTTAAACAAATTATTCGATACCTAATAGGTACTGCCGACTACAGATTGTGCACTGAGGGTAAGAGGTTAGAATTTTCTTTGTTCAATGACACCGACCATGGTGGGGATCCGGATGATCGTAGGTCCACCTTAGGAGGAGTATTTCTCCTTGCCAATGCCGACATTTCATGGATGAGCATGAAGCAATCCTGTGTCGCGTTGTCCACAATGAAATCCAAATTCGTAACCCTCTCTAAGAATGCACATGAAGCTGTCTGGATTAAACGACTCTTAACTGCCCTGCTTGACGTCGAGGACAGGAGTAAACCTGTGAGGATTTACTCTGACAGTCAAGCAGCGATAGCGGTAGTTAAGAATCTGAAGTACTATAATATGACGAAACACACTGATGTTAAATATAATTATGCGAAGAGTATGGTAGAAGAAAAATTTATCACATTAGAATACTTATCCTCTGAAAATATGGTGGCGGAACTATTGACAAAACCACTACACAGGGAAGTTTTCGAAAAGCATGTCAAAATGCTTGGACTGCGTAGGGTTTAGGAGGATAGTATTGTGCCAAACAACATTTTGAGTTTTGAATTATTCCAATTTGAATAGATGAATTTCAATTTGAGTTTATGATCTTACGACGCCATAATATTTGAATTACATCGGATTTTACGGTCTATAAACTAGTCGTTGGAGTGTAAAACCTCCCAATAAAATACGTCAAACGTGGGCCCACCTCGTCACACAGGCTCGGACGTCTTGACGGAGGAGGCACCTCCATCATGTCAAGACTGGCTAAGAAACACGGTGTTTTCGAAAAAACTGGTTAAGCAAAATGATCATTTGGTTTCGGGGTTACACAACATGATCTTGTTTTGCATATCGCTGTGATGAACTCAGTTCATCAGAAACCACATTCTGGGCCAGATAAGGAATCTGCGATAGTATATGACATTTCTCACGCCTGATTATTCAGGTTATGCTATCGACGCACACTATATAGTGCACGTGTCATGTTCGACCACGGGTCAGGCTCAGTTGTGCTAGATAGAATCCTCGAGATTCAGATAGGCACAAACTTCTTCATCTTGAGCGTGTGACTAATCCTGGGTGTTTTATGAAGAAACACCCGAAGCATCCTCACGGACTCAAAACTCATATCTAAGGTCAAGCTCAATTGTCGCTTCCAGGCGTACGAACGCAGTGCTAAAAAAAACGGCCCAATGACCACGTTTTGGAAACCGGTTGAGTTTGGGGTATGAGCTATGGGGATGGTCAATTTCACCTATAATTCTCCGATACTAGGGATCGGGCTACTCGAAAACTATGTCTTTCCCAACAAGCCTATATCAACAAATTGTTGAGAATGTTCAATCTCCAAGATGCCAAACCCGTAGATACGCTGGTAGTGTTTATGTGCGTGATGTCGAAGCGTGAGGGCCCAAAAGACCAGGCGGAGCGTGAACATATGAAGAGTGCAGAGTACCTTAGTATGGTTGGTAGTCTGATGTACGCCATGCAATGCACTTGTCCGGATATCTATTACGCTGTGGTCTTAGTAGCGCGTTTCCAATCAGACCCTGGATATCAACATTTACGATCCGTTAAACGAATTATTCGACACCAAATAGGTACTACCGACTACAGACTGTGCACTAAGGTTAAGAGGTTAGAATTGTCTGGGTTCAATGATGTTAGGTTCTAAGTCTAGGGTTAACGGGCGGTCGACCTAAGTCTCGTTCCTCACTGGAGATGTTGCGGATTCTGTGCTCTCGGGTTATGTCGTCCTAGCCTGTGTGTTTCTGTCCTTCGCTTCGCTTCTCTTCTCGCCCTGCAAGAGGGGCAGTACCAGGCACAGAGGGGGGGTGGTGCCTGATGAACCCTCTCCGATGCCTAAGTCAGTACGGTTTTTGTAGAGAGATAAAGCTAGAGAGATGTCAGAGCTAAATTATGCAACTTGCCAAGATGATCAAATGAATAGTGGAAGAGTTGTATTTATAGGCAACGGTGTCATTAAGGTAGCTTAATGACATCGTTAACCTTTAAACACAATTAATATCCTTTAAACACGTAATTAAGACCTTAGGGTACGGAGAGGGTTGGCGGAAATAAACCGAGTATGGGAGTCTACAAGCGATGTCGGGGCCCTTGGGGGGAAGGAAAATCCGACTCCCAAGGGTAGGGGTTGGGTGAGGCCACCCAACCCCTCCTAGAGGAGATCGGGTTGGCTGACCCGATCTCCCCTAGGGGAGGTCGGGTGTGGCCACCCGACCTCACCTAGGTGAGTCTAACTTGGTCAGGACGAGTATTTCGGCCTCGTCCGGACCGTTGGTGTTTCCGCGGGGTGTTCGGGTTGAAGTTTCGATTTGCAATCATTAACGGGGTGATCAAAATGAAACGATTCGGAAGTCAACGGGCTCAAATTGGGCGTATATCCATCACATGCCCCCGAGTCAACCAATGGCCTGACCCTTGATTGACTCTATTTTAGGATGGTATGACACGCGCAATTTGAAGCCGGGATTTTACCTTTTGTCGGAATACTTACTCACTCATGGATGTGTGTCTTTGACTCTGCCCCCTGCCTGTAGATGTTAATCATGAATATGAGCATAAGTGCAAATGTGAGAGCATAGACCTCTCCTTTACTTGAGGGTGGGAACTCTGCCACTCAATAGGACACAACGTTCCGCCTCCCTCGTACTAGCGTGAGCATTGTCCATTAACCTCGACCTTCGGCACGTGTAACATTTTTCCTTCATTCGTTGGAGCGTGTGTATAGCTCTTGACCTTTACCCTGCAATTTGTTCCCCATAAAAGTGAGGGTGAAAATGCTTACAAGCTTTCTTCTTACCGCCGCGAGCGAAGGGGTCTATTGACATGTGTTAAGGGTTGACCCTTCCTTCGGATGTGTTGGAGCGTTGCTCCATTTGGGGAAGCTAAAAGTTCGTCCTCTTCCCTTGGTGTTAAGGTTGCCCCCGTAGTAGGCGTATCTCGCCCCTCTATGAGTAAGGGTCGATCTTTGCGTTGGTTGCTCGTATAGATGACTCACTTTTGGGAATCTTTCTTCTTCAGACAGGGAGACCTTGAAGATCGTTTTCCAAGGTAGTCAGACCAAATCTGACTGTCCTGTGTCTTGGGTGTCCGAGGTGGACTCGTATGAGGCGAGGATTCGTATGACCCCTTGTAGGTTGATTTCATGGAGAAACATATAAGGTGTAGGCAGAGCGTTCCGAACGTACCGTTGAATCGGATGAGAGGGAAGAACCCTCTAGTTATGCTTATCAGGCCAAGAAATTTTCTAAGTCAGGGAAGGCTGCTAATGCTTCCAGTATGTTCTCACTCCATTCTCTTTTCTTTGTGATATACTTATGATTGTTCTCATGTTGCTTCCTTCTTGTTGTTAGAATGTTCGCCCCTGGTTACCGAATGGGTTCTTGCGGTGGGCGAGAGTTCAAGTCAATCTAAATCCGAGGCGTGGAAACCTGACTCTGAGGTCGGGCCCTCGGCTGCCAAGGAGAAGGAAACCGCGAAGGGCTCTCCTTCAAGTGCCCCCTTGCTGACTCCCTCTCATGATAAGGAGGTAGTGGTTGAAGAGGCGCCCTCTTTGCTTGACAAAAGGAAACAACCTGTGGCTGGTGATGGGGTGATCATAGGTCTTGATGTCTCTTCTCTATCCTCTGCCCCCAGCCGAGGGGCCGAGTCTCAGGTTTATTTCATCTTCATGTAGTTTTGACGACTTTTGAAGGTGTCTTTAGCTTTCCTATGGGTTATGTTATTAACCCTTGCGTTGAATATTTTTCTCTTGGTGATGGGTATGATCATCGCCTTTCATTGAGGTTCCTTTCTCTTGCCATGGCTCTGATTAAGATAGCAAATTCTTGCTTTGGAGTTTGGTGGAGATTGCTCTTGAGTTAGCCTCTACTAGTATCGTAGTTGTGATCGTTGTGGGGATCGTTTTGTTATATGCCCCCAATAGTGCTTGTCGTGATTCTTTGCTTTATGGTTGATTTCATGAGATATGGAGGTTGTCTTCATGATGAGGATGTCTCATCCAGTGGATTGAAATATAAGTGCCTACCTTTGATGAGCGTATGAAGGGTGTTGTTTTTCCCTTTTTCTTGAACCTCCTCCTAGGGCTAGGCGTAGCCTTTTGATGTTCGTGGTCGGGATGATGTTTTTACAATGCATGTCTTTGACAGATGTTTTATGATGTGCTGCCATGATAATCACTTCGAGGTATGTGGATATGATAGCCACTTCATGATGTGTGGGAGTGATAGCCCTTTTGTAGTGTGTGGACATGATAGCCACTTCATGGTATGTGGACATGATAGCCACTTCAAGATATGTGGACATGATAGCCACTTCAGGGTATGTGGACATGATAGCCACTTCAGGGTATGTGGACATGATAGCCACATCACGATGTATGGAGTTGTGCTTTAGTATTCCTTTCTCATTGGAGAGCCTTCATTGCTATAGTTGCCTTTTGTTTAGGCTATGTTTGTTGGGTTAGGTCTCGATGTCTCGTCTTGTCGGATGTTGTATCCTTTATGCTCTTTAGATGTCTCCTTCATGAGTTGTGCTTGACGATGTTCAAGTCTGATACGAGCATAGGTCACGCGAGGGCGACATGCAAGACAATAACGTTTGTCAGAGGTTGATTTGTGCGACTTGTGAGGCAATTCTCTTCTTGATGGGTCGAGTTTATTTTGAGAGCCTTGAACTTTGGATTTCATGTCTTTGCTATCCTTCTTGGTGGTGTTGGGTTCCTTTGAGATACTTCTCATGCCTTCCCTGCCTGTTCCTCAGAGTCTCTCTATAGGCTAGCAGCTTATCCTATGCGTTCATCAACCTCGGAGTCACTGTCTGTGCTCCTTGCGAGTATGCGGGCCTTGTGTTGGTTGTGTGGGCACGATTGTCGTTCCTTTGAGTCGGTACTCCATATGGATACCCTTGAGGTTGCGCCTCATAGTAGTACCCCTGTGGAGGTGCCGTGTATTGGGATGGCACTCCTTGTTGCCCCCTGTCCATGTGGCCTCCTAGCCAATGGAGTTGAAGCTGTGGAAGCCTCCTAGCCAGCTGGGCGTGAAGGTTCTCCTTCCTGCTTGTTAGGCTGTGGTGCCTGTGGGGCTACCTGAGGCTCTGGGTGTGCATGCTGTTTCTCTGGGATAGGCTGCCTTGCTGGAGGTATAGGCTGTCTCTCTCGCCTATTGCCCCCAGGTGGGCGGTGATGCCTAGATGCTAAGCTGTTCGTCATCGCTCTTGTTATTGCCAGGCTTTCTGTTCGAAGCCCACAGATGGCGCCAAGTGTTAGGTTCTAAGTCTAGGGTCAACGGGCGGTCGACCTAAGTCTCGTTCCTCACTGGAGATGTTGCGGATTCTGTGCTCTCGGGTTGTGTCGTCCTAGCCTGTGTCTTTCTGTCCTTCGCTTCGCTTCTCTTCTCGCCCTGCAAGAGGGGCAGTACCAGGCACAGAGGGGGGGTGGTGCCTGATGAACCCTCTCCGATGCCTAAGTCAGTACGGTTTTTGTAGAGAGATAAAGCTAGAGAGATGTCAGAGCTAAATTATGCAACTTGCCAAGATGATCAAATGAATAGTGGAAGAGTTGTATTTATAGGCAACGGTGTCATTAAGGTAGCTTAATGACATCGTTAACCTTTAAACACAATTAACTATCCTTTAAACACGTAATTAAGACCTTAGGGTACGGAGAGGGTTGGCGGAAATAAACCGAGTATGGGAGTCTAAAAGCGATGTCGGGGCCCTTAGGGGGAAGGAAAATCCGACCCCCAAGGGTAGGGGTTGGGTGAGGCCACCCAACCCCTCCTAGGGGAGATAGGGTTGGCCAACCCGATCTCCCCTAGGGGAGATCGGGTTGGCTGACCCGATCTCCCCTAGGGGAGGTCGGGTGTGGCCACCCGACCTCACCTAGGTGAGTCTAACTTGGTCCGGACGAGTATTTCGGCCTCGTCCGGACCGTTGGTGTTTCCGCTGGGTGTTCGGGTTGAAGTTTCGATTTGCAATCATTAACGGGGTGATCAAAATGAAATGATTCAGAAGTCAACGGGCTCAAATTGGGCGTATATCCATCAAATGACACCGACCATGGTGGCGATCCGTATGATCGTAAGTCCACCTCAGGTGGAGTATTTCTCATTGCTAATGCCGACATTTCATGGATGAGCAAGAAGCAATCCTGTGTCGCGCTGTCCACAATGGAATCCGAATTCGTAACCCACTATAAGAATGCACATGAAGCTTTCTAGATTAAACGACTCTTAACTGCCCTGCTTGACGTCGAGGACGGGAGTAAACCTGTGAGGATTTACTCTGACAGTCAAGCAGCGATAGCGGTAGTTAAGAATCTGAAGTACCATAATAGGACGAAACACACTGATGATGAATACAATTATGCGAAGAGTATGGTAGAAGAAAAATTGATCACATTAGAATACTTATCCTCTGAGAATATGGTGGCGGACCCATTGACAAATCCACTACGCAGGGAAGTTTTTGAAAAGCATGTCAAAATGCTTGGACTGCGTAGGGTTTAGGAGGATAGTATTATGTCAAACAAAATTTTGAGTTTTGAACTATTCCAATTTGAATGGATGATTTGCAATTTGAGTTTATGATCTTACGACGTCATAATATTTGAATTACATCGGATTTTACGGTCTATAAACTAGTCGTCGGAGCGTAAAACCTCGCAATGAAATCCGTCAAACGTGGGCCCAGGCTCGTCACACAGGCTCAGTCGTCTTGACGGAGAAGGCACCTCAATCATGTCAAGCTTGGCTAAGAACCACAGTGTTTTCTAAAAACCTGGTTAAGCAAAATGATAATTTGGTTTCGGGGGTAACACAACATGATCTTGTTTTGTATATCGCCGTGATGAACTCAGTTCATCGGAAACCACATTCTAGGCCAAATAAGGAATCTGCGATAGCATATGACATTTCTCATGCCTGATTATTCAGGTTATGCTATCGACGCGCACTTCATAGTGCACGTGCCATGTTCGACCATAGGTCAGGATCAGTTGTGGTAGATAGAATCCTCGAGATTCAGATGGGCACAAACTTCTTCATCTTGAGCTTGTGACTGATCTCGGGTGCTTTATGAAGGAGCACCCGAAGCATCCTCACGGACTCAAAACTCTTATCTAAGGTCAGGCTCAATTGTCGCTTCCAGCCGTACAAACGCAGTGCTAAACAAAACGGCCCAGTGACCACGTTTTGGAAACCGGTTGAGTTTGACTAAGAGTATGAGCTATGGGGATGGTCAAGTTCACATGTAATTCTCCGACTCTTGTATTCACTAGGTGGCCACTAACCGGATATTAGTTGAGGGTTGTGAATACTTGTCCGGTGTTAGCATTTGGGGTTATGGGCTGCCGTAATTGGTAGCCCATTAATTAGGGACCATTAAGCTAAGTAATTAGTTATGGGTCACATTAGGGTATTTGGGCTAGGCCTACATACCATGTGACATGGGAGGCCCAAAATTGGGCCTCCACCCACACTAGGTCGGCGCCGAACATAAAGAGTAAGGAGGTGGGATTTTCCCACCTCCACTCCTATATATAGAGAACTAGGGGTGACTTATTAAGTGCTCATTCTCTCTTCCCAAGTGTTGAGATTAAAACCCTCCCCTAGTCCCTCTTAGGTTCGGCCGAAACACACACCTAGGAGGTGCCTAAATTGATACGAGCAATTTACTCCAAGTAAGATCCATCCCCCGAGAATCGAATGAGGCTTTGCTATGAATATCAAACCACGTAGGGATTCTCTAAAAGGAACCTCTACGGGGTACCGGTCGGTGGATCGAGAACTCCCCTCTAAGATCTTGGGCTACAGAAATCGTTAAAGGTATGTGCACTTTCTTTCGCTGCGTAATTATTTACCATGTACGTATCTAGGGTTTCGTTTCTGTAGGATTAGTCACCATAATCCAACAGTGGTATCAGAGCCTGTGTTAGGGAGTTCGTGTTTTTGACAAAATTGGTGTTCTTGGATTCTCTTACCTTGGTCGAACCGAATTTTAAAATTAGGGTTCAAAGTTTTAAAATTTTCAATTTTATGGGTAACACCATGTTGGCCGAAATTTTCATGATGTTCTTAGTAAAATTTGATGTTCATGATCTTCAAGAAAAGCAAGACTTTTATCAAATTTAAACTTTGGATTCTTGATCGTGACAAGATTTGATCTTGAAATTTGACCACAAACCCTAATTTGGTGTTAGTTTCGGCCGAACCTACTATAGGAGTTCAAGGTGAAATATTTTATTTCTTTGTCCACAGGTAACTCTATAGTGACCAAAATATTTCAAAAATATTTTATTAAAACTAGCCGAAATTTTTGTTACCAAAATTAGGACAATATTCACAAGAAAATTGTGATTATTTTTACTATCAATATATCTAGCATATTTTTAGGAATATAGATAATATTGATATATATTATACATATATTGTGGGTTAGTTGCCTAAGGATTGAGAAAATATATATTATTGATGAAATATATATTCCTAAATATATAATATTGACAATAATATATTCTAAAAGATATATATATATATATATATATATATATATATATATATATATATATATATTGTTGATTGATTATACATACGTAAATATAGAATCTTGACAATATATATATATATATATATATATATATATATGGTTGTGCCGAATATATATATATGTGCAGAAAATTGGACAATATTTATTTATTGATACTTACTTAGAGGCCAAGTTAAGTTTTTTTAGTGGACTTTAAAACCCTACTTGGCCCACAAGTAATTATTCGGACCGAACCCTATGGGTTATGGACCGGTTCCCTATGGATTATGGACCGCCATAATTTTAGCACATCCGGTCAGGTCAACCGACCCGGAACACCACGTGGACCGAACCGGAACGGACGGGTCAAACCGAACCGGTTCAGGTTATGCAGATTAGACCGGAGCGGGTCAAATGCCTGGTTTTCTCAATTGGTCCGACCCATTCGGGCAGGGTTGGACCGGGGCAAGTAATATGGGTCAAACCGACCCGGTTTGAGTGTCGAACCGAACCGAATCCAATTTTAAAACCGAACCGGTCCGACCGAACCCTAGTACCGAACCGAACCGGACCGATCCGAACCAATCTGAACCGAACCAGAATTAATCTGAGCTGAATTAATTAATTAAAATAGGATGGTCAAATTTTTAAATCCAAATGTTTTCGAACTTTAAATTACCTACACAGTGCTCACATGTTTAAGTTATTCGCGCTTTAATTAAACTTGATGCCTAGTTTCGATTATGGGGATGAATCTCGGAAATGCATGATTTTAGGACTGAATCATTTAGTGGGCTGAATTGCAATTGTTATTTAATTGATATTATTGCATGATTAGAACTGTCGTCTTGACTATGTCAAGCTAGCTGGATTTTGCATGTTGTGGGCTGAGCCCCGGTTTTCTTTCAATTAATGAGTTGCGCACTAGGATAGACATGTTGTGATGGTTGCACTTGCCTAGGATTCATGTCTAGAAGTACGCATGATTGATTTATAGCATGAATTGCAAATCAGCCCCCAAATGTTTTTAAAGCGGAAATCAGTCACCAAATATGCATGTTTGTATGGTTTGATCACACATGATGCGTATGCATGAATGTTCAGGATGTATTAGCATGTGATAATTTACTTAGAAAGTAGAATCACATATGCTAAGTATGAGTTCCTCGGAACATTAGACGCATGATGCGATTGCATGAGGTTTGTTTGGTTTCTTGGATGTGATATGCCATGATAATTTACTGGGATAGTAGAATTATATGTGAAAACTATAGTTCCTAGAAACATTTTCAAAAGGGCCTTGGGAAAGCCAAGATCGGGTGTTTTAAAACCTCACATTCCGGTTAAAGCGATTAAACCGTTTTAAAAGACTGATCTATTATAAAGAATATAGCGGTATTGTGAACTCTTTCACGAACCCCCTTCCTTCGGGCTTTACTGTTGGTCGGTTGGGTTAGATGTCTGAGGGATCATTATTTGATAGCTTCTATCTCATAGATGTCCGATGAATGCAATTTATTTTCAAAAAAAAATGTGTACTCCCTCTTATGCAAAATTGTCAATGTATTAGCGAGAATGGCTGCAATTACCAATGTGATCTTCCAACTGAATAGGGGGGGTGAGATTAAATGGTAAGAACTATAAGATCTGGAACAAGCGTGCAAAAATGGTAATTACTGAACTGAAAGGTTTGGACCACCTGACCACAAAGCATGTTAGGCCGGAAGGAGAACTCTCGGATGAACAGAAAGCATTCTATGACGAACGGAATGCTAAAGATTTGGAAATTCGTTCCGCCTTGATGTCTATGCTTGAGGATGACATACTTTACGAGTATGATCACACTGAGTTCGCTAAAGACCTATGGGATGGTCTCAAGACAGGGTTTGTTGTTTACACCACAGCCCGAAAGCGATCGTTAAACATTGCTTTTGACTCATACAAAATGAACCCCAAGCATACAATGCAAGATCACATTAGAGAAATGTCTAACATGCTTGCTGAACTTAAGGAAGTTGGAGAAATATTGTATGAGGAACATAAAGTACAATCTGTCATCTGATCTTTACCAGACTCTTGGGCGAGCATGAAAATGCACCTTACCCATGCAACCAATCTCGATACTCTCGAGAAGGTGAGAGCTCATCTCGAGCTGGAAGAAGGTCGACTTAAGGCTGAAAAGCCTAGAGCTGAGATGCATGTTGCATCATCCTCTCCGGCTGTGCAAATGGGTAAGCGTAAGAGAAAGGGTAAAGACGTTCAGAAGAAGGCTAACGAACAGGGTGGTCCAAACCAACAGAAAAAGACAAAACCTAAGCAAAATGGTTGTAAGAACATGAAAAGAAAGCGCGCACGACGAGAGGAAACTCCTACGTGCTTCAGGTGTGGTGTAAAAGGCCACATGGCTGATGCATGTACCATTCCTCCTAAGGTACGTTCAGAGAAAGAATGACGAAAGTCATAAATTCTCACCAAATTCTCGCAAAGTAATTCAAATTTTCTTTTGAATTACAGGACCGAGAAGAGGAATGAACGTAAAGCTGGAGTGATTAACCCATATATATAAAGGATTGGAGGTTATGACCATCCTTACTTGCTTAGTATTTTTTTATATCAATTAGTAATATATACTCTTAAGTGTTTATTCGTGTAAAACAATGAACCTATAAGCATTTAAGTCTGATGCTTACAGTGAATGAGTATGAATTATCTTACCTCGAGCCGCTTAATCTTATGGTTACGTTCCATTGCATTGCTAATTTGAGTGCGATATTAAGATTTATCTTTATTTGTTAGTACTCTATTGTTAAATTTGTAATGATGAACATGTATGAAACCGATTAAAGCTGAAATTTTGAAAATCGAAACGATTTACCTCGGGTTACACCGGGTAAAATACGCGCGCGACGAGTGTATTCCTCGAGATATGGAATACAACGATTCGAAATACAAAATTCAGCATTAAGTGTGTTCTTGATTTTATGCTGGAAATAAATTTTCATTTGCACGAATACCCATCAAAGGGTTCTACTCATACAACATTCTCGTAGAGAATTTTAAACGAGCATTTGGTGAAAACCCAAATGCACGTTCCATGGTAGTTAAAAACCTTGGAGTATGAGCGAGCAATGAAAAGGAACGTCCGTTAAACGACATCTCCCACTATTAGCCTTTAACGACAAGGGATTGGCTAAATCATTAAAACGATATACACACTCCATTAATAAGGTCAATAACATGAACAGTAAATTCTAACCTATAACATCCCTTTCATAAGGTGAGTTATTGGATTTTTTACAAGTAATGTGGTGAACCTAATTAATGTATAATCGGTTACACGACACCAAACAAGCTATTGGTAATGAGTGGAATCTTACCAAAATAGTGACATTATTGTTACTAAGACACACATAGTACCAAAGGAGATACTGAAAAGTATCTCTAAAGTATACATGTGTTTAATAGCTTAGGGAGATTGGTGACGTGGTCGAACATGAGACATTACATTATTGAGTTGACTTTCCATAGTTTCTTTGAAATCAACGAACGAATTTTTGATTGAACTAGAGGACGATGACGTTCAGGTCCCACTCAATTCGAGTGGGAGAGTTGATGCGGCAACACAAGTGAACGATATGGTAAATGAAGATGGAGACATTTTCATAGTAAATCCAGTGGGAGGAGTCATTCCAACCACAACGATCACTGTTGCTGCAAATGCGAATCAAGTCGGACCTGATCATGCTACCGAACCTACGGATGAAAATCCAAATTTTACCGCAACTACCTACTGTAACAAGTACAGCTGGTACGACTAACCTGATTTCCGGTCATAATAACCGTGTAATTAATCTCGGAGGTGGAAATCCGAGACGGAGGGGTCGTCTAAGAAAAGTTGTTGGTGAAAGTTCTGTTGGATTACGGGGTAGATTACTACGGAAACATAAAACAAGGTACATGCTAGTAATCATAATTACGCAGCGGAAGATGTGCACATACCTTAAACCTTTTCCGTAGCCCCAAGGATCTTATTGAGGGAGTTCACGATCCACCGGACGGAACCCGTAGGGATTCTTGTTAGGGAAGACCTACGTGGTATTAGCTCCACAGCAAAGCCTCTGATCAATTCTTAGCAGGGACGGATCTCCGGAGTGTTTTGCTCTAAGCAAATTGGCACACCCTTTGGTGAAGGTTGGTTCGGCCGAAACTTTCTCACAAGGAGGGAAGGGTTTTTCTCTCAAATCACCACTTAGGAAGAATTGTGAATTACCACAAATAAAACCCTAACACCCCTTATTTATAGGAGGAGCAAAGTGAACAAAAGTCCACTTTGCACCTCAATATTTCGGCCGGCCACTTTATGCTAGGGAGGCCCAGTTTTGGGCCTCTCATGTCAATTGGGATTTGGGTCAAGCCCAATTTCCCTAATGTGACATTAACCCAATTTCTTACATATTAATGGCTACCAATTACGGCGCCCAGTCACCATATGCTAACAGCTCCCACTCGCCGGAATGGGAGGTTGCCTGTTAATGTATTGTTGTCCAAATTGCATCAACATTTCACTCTTCTGATCCTGTCTCTGCTTCCGAATAGTTCATACGAGGTTTGTCGTGCGACCGGCGGATACGACGGGCATCGTGCTACTCATCTGTTAAGAGTGTTGTAGCGCCCGCGGAACGTTGATTACCTATCTCAAATCAACCTGTTAAAAATATCAATTTGTATCGCGTTATATCCTAGGTCAACTGTTAATTCTCCAATTGCCCAGTTTTCCACGTAGGAATACTTCTCCAGGGCATCCGTACAAGTATTCACAACCTTCAACTAATATCCGGTTGGTGGCCACCTAGTGAATACAAGAGTCGGTGAATTACAGGTGAACTTGACCATCCCCATCGCTCATACCCTTAGTCAGACCCAACCGGTTTCCATGGTCGTGGTCACTTGGCCTTTTGCTTCAGCACTGCGCTTGTACGCCAGGAGGCGAACATTGAGCCTGGCCTTAGATATGAGTTCTGAGTCAATGATGATACTTCGGGCGCCTCTTCATAAGGCTCCCGGGATCAGTTACACCCTCAAGGTGAAAAAGTTTGCGCCCGTCCGAATCGCGAAGATTCTATCTAGCACAACCGAGCATGACCCCATGGTCGAACGTGACACGTGTATTATGAAGCACGCGTCGATATCATACCCGAACAATGTCACACGTGGGATATGTCAATGATGCTATCGTAGACTTTCATCTGGCCCAGAATGTGGTTAAATGACGAACAAAGTTCATCACTGACGAAGTGCAAAACGAAGATCATGTCGTGTTACTCGAAACCAGATGATCGTTTTGCATAACCAAGTTTCCCAACTGGTTCTTGGCTAGTCTTGCAAGGGCAGGGGTCCCCCTCGCCTACAGGACGATCGTGCATGTGTGACTAGGCAAGGCCCACATTCGACATAATTTTAAGCAAATGATTGCGTCCTCCTAAGGCTCAGTTTATAGACCGTACCATCCGATGTAATTAATCATTATGACATCGATGAATCATAAACTCAAATTGCAATTCTCTCGTTAATAAAAAATGTAACTTTCAATTTATCAAAATGTTATCACAGACACACACCCACTTCTAAACCCTACACAATCCAAGCAGTTTAATGTGCTTTTCAAATATCTCCCTGCGTAATGGTTTAGTTAATGGGTCCGCCACCATGTCATCAGTGGGCGAGTATTCTAAAGTGATTATATTATCTTCTACCATAGATTTAACACAATTATATTTCACATCAATGTCTTTAGTCCTACCATGGTACTTTGGATTCTTTACTGTCGCAATGGCTGCTTGACTGTCAGAGAACACCTTCATAGGTTTACTCTCGACATCGTCACCAAGCAGCGCAGTAAGAAGCCTTTTCAGCCAGACCACTTCCTGTGCATTTTTGGAGAGGGTAACGAATTCTGATTCCATCGTAGACAACGCGACACAGGATTGCTTCTTGCTCGTCCATGAAATGGCGGCATCAGCAAGGAGAAACACCCCTCCTGTGGTGGACTTACGATTATCCGGATCGCCACCATGGTCGGCATCGCCGAATCTGGTCAATTCTAACTTCCTGCCCTCATAGCACAGTACGTAGTCGGCAGTACCTTTCAGATATCGTATGATCCGCTTTACAGCTTTTAAATGTTGATAGCCAGGGTCTGATTGGAATCTTGCTACTAGGCCCACAGCGTAACAGATGTCTGGACGAGTGTAAAGCATGGCGTACATTAGACTTACAACGATGCTTAAGTACTCGGCTTTCCTCATGTGATCACGCTCTTGCTGGTTCTTTAGGCCGTCACACTTTGACAACGCGCACCCAAATACTACTGGCATCTCCACGGGTTTGGCATCTTGTAATTTAAACCTTCTCAAGAGTTTGTTGATATAGGCTTCCTAATATAGACACAATCTCCGGGCAGCACGATCTCTAGCAATTTTAATGCCCAAGATGTACGTAGCCTCTCCCATTTCCTTTATCTCAAATACAGATGCTAACCAGGACTTTGACTCGTGCATAAAACTCACATAGTTCGCAGCAATGAGTATGTCATCCACGTATAAAGTCAAGATGACGTACTTAGACCTAGAGGTCTTTGTATACACGCATGGATGCTCGTGGAGATTTACGAATCCTTTCCAACGATTTCCTCGTGGAACCTGCGGTACCATTGCCGAGACGATTGTTTAATACCGTAAATAGATCTTTGGAGTTTACAAACTTTACGTTTGTTACCAGGAGTAATGAAACCCTCTGGTTGCTCAATATAGATCTCTTCCTCCAGATTTCCGCGGAGGAATGCAGTCTTAACATCCATTTGTGCAGCTCTAGATCGAGGCATGCGACCAGGGCTAGGATTGCCCTGACTGTGGTGTACCGCACAATCAGTGAGTATGTTTCATCAAAGTCCACTCCGTGAAGCTGGGTGTATCCTTTCTCAATAAGTCGAGCTTTGTATCGCTCGACATGTCCATCAGCAGCGAGTTTCAGTTTCAG
This sequence comes from Clarkia xantiana subsp. parviflora, assembly GCA_036873135.1. Taxonomy (NCBI): domain Eukaryota; kingdom Viridiplantae; phylum Streptophyta; class Magnoliopsida; order Myrtales; family Onagraceae; genus Clarkia; species Clarkia xantiana. The sequence continues at coordinate 5,880,356 of JAPTYO010000012.1, read as the reverse complement.
AATCCACTTAGCCCATATGGCCCCACGGTTAGCAGGTAAATCAACTAAAGACCATACCGAATTGGCTGTCATTGAGGTGATCTCTTCCTCCATCGCTTTCCTCCATTCCTTCGCTTGAGGTCCATTCAAAGCTTGTTGAACTGTTACCGGTTCATCAACATAAGTTAGGGTGAATACTTTACCCCTCTCGATGGGAAACTTCTTAGGAGAAGTTCGATGCCTTTGACTACGTCTAGGCTCGTTAATCTCATCTTGAGTCTGAACGTTGCTCCCACTCGGAATAATGCTTTCTATCATAGCATCACTCCCACTGGGAACAAGGGCAGTGCTAGAACCTTGACCTACAACTTTTCTTGGACGACCTCTCGGCCTTGGAACCAAGTTAGTTAACCCATTCCCACTAAGAACAATGGGTAGTTGTGGTATTCTTGGATTTTCATCCAGCGGTTTGGCAACGTGATTATCAGGTTCAACTTGATTCGCACTTACAGCGACAGTGATTTGTGTGGTAGGATTGGTTCCCCCCACTGGATTTACAATGAAAATGTCCCCATCTTCATTTACCATTGGATTTACTATGAAAATGTCACCATCTTCATTTACCATTTTTTTCACTTGTGTTGCTGCCTCAAATCTCCCACTCGAAGTAAGTGGGACCTGACTATCATCGTTATCCTGCTCCAATTCGATCAAGACTTCGTCTGTTTTAATCTCATCAAGCGTTGAAAATTCGTCCTCAAGTCATTTAACGTCTCATGTTCGACCACGGCACCATAATCACAAGCTAATTTAAACATGTATCCTCTAAGAGTAGTCATCATACTCTCGTTTCAAATACTTGTTTATTGCGCAAGTTAATATCGCATGATGATAAGATTTAAATCGTTATCATTCCTTTTAGCTTTTATGGCGTCGTGTTTTAATCGATATAGTTGATGAAGTGCTTTATCAATATGAATTCGTTGCCAAACTTCTCGTTTAAGGCATTTAGTGGGAGAGTCGTTTTGGCGACGTCATCCTCTTCATTGGCTAATTCATCTCAAAGAGTTATCCACCTTTGAACTGTGCATTGAGCTTTCGCCTTATGCGTCAGTTTATAATTTACGAGTTCGTGGTAACTTGTGAAGCATACCTCTCTTCATCGTGCAAGTATAATGAATTATTCCCAAAGGGAGGCAAATGAAAATTCAACATTCATCCATTCATTAAAAACTTCATCATTAAATTCGTACTTACGATGAGTTCCGTCTTTCGAGGTACACGCGCTCTCATTCCAAGCTCCACTCCATGGAATAAATCGTTTCGTTTCCAAAATTCAATTTAACTTAATCCAATCGGTGTAAGACATTTTCATCATTATGGAATTTATCATATAATGAAGTACTAACAATTAAGAAAGATTTAAAGTCGGTTTGCTCTTAGAACCACGCAATCGATGGATATTGACGGTATTTTGATATTTCGCGACATTAGATGGATGGAAGTGTTTGTAATTGTTTGATCTGATCAGCTGATCATGGTGGATATTTCGGTTTTAAATTCGTTTCGGATCGTTCCCATTTGTTGGGTCGATTAATTTTGACAAGTAGATCACATTTCGAATCAAACGGAAACTACTATATTCAATAATTACGAATATTTATTAAACCAAATTTAAACATTTAAATGAATAGCAAGAGAAATAGCGACAATGTGTCTGATTTACATCATATACGAAGTTGTAAAAGAAGACAAAGGTAAAGCTGCAAAGAGAAACACTGCCAACTCGACCAACGACCCTGAAAGAAAATAAATTTCATTAGGTGACATCAGTCATATAAAACGTTAACGACTTTATATATGTGGCAAACGAGGCGTACCTGTTTAGGGCACTATTCGACAGTGTTAGTACACTGGATCTTGTTTGTGGATCGATTTGATCCCGTTCCCTCTGTCGATTCCCTTGATCTCTTACGGTGATACACAGCGGAACCTTCCGGTTCCATTTGGTTGCTTTCGGCGAATAGGACCATGGTAAACTTAACTGATTCGATCAAGTAACCCAATCCTTTATCGTTATTCAACCTTGATAACGAGTATCTCCGTGCAATATTGAATACCTTTCTCCAATTGGATCTTTAGTCCTGAATATCCGACGCGGGTTTTACTCCAGCATCTTGGGAAAGTAAGGCAACATACACTAACAGTACTTTTCTGGCTTCGACTGCCCTCCCTTTGCTGAAACGCAGTCTGAGGGCAGACCAAAGTTGAAGAGCACTGTAGTTGAGTTTGAAGTCCTCTACAACCTCTTTTTCCAAGGATGCCAATATCACCTTACAAGCTCTCCGATCCTCAATCCCTCTCATCCCTTGACGGGGTTTGAGATTGCCACACTCATCCACCAATGTCCTTCCCATTTCAGCGTCAATACATTCATGTGTATTTTCAGCCATGAGAATTTCCCTTACGTATTCACTCCATGCATCATAATCCATACCATCCAGATTGCGAGTCTCATAAAAGTGAACTGGCCTAGCCATGAAAACTAACACATTGATAATCATGCTTAATTAGGGAGACAATAACATTTTGAGAAATAATTGTGTTTCGTCTGAACCCGCTTGACGTAACGGACTCGACGAATCTTTAACTTGATCGCTGTGTTCTGTCCTTCAACTTGCGCTCCTGACTTCACGCTCGTCGTCCGAACCTGCATACAGGGGCAGTAACCATCACGGAGGGGGGGGGGGGTGATGCCAGTTGAGCCCTCTCCGATGCTTAAATGAGAATTCTAGAGAGAGAAAGCTAGAGAGAATTCAGAGCTTCTAAGCCAATCTCCAGTGATTGTACAGTCTCAAATGGGTGGCCTAGGTCCCTATTTATAGGAAACCTTGGAACCAATCCCGGTTTTTGTGCGGTTTGACGCCGGTTTAAAGGAAAGTGTGAACCGTCGTCTGGTTTGATCAATGTTGGCTATTAGAAAACTCTAACTTGGTGTGCGGACACAAGTGGAACACGCGCGCTGCAGACAACGACTCGGATCACGTCGGGTTCGGACGATCCTGGCGCGAATCGGGTTGTCTAGGGAAATCCGGAGGTCCGGTAAGGACGCGTGTGTCGCGCGTCCGGACCGTTTTAAACCTCGGGAGCGTATTTTTTTTTCTGTTTATGTGATTTTGGCGTGTTTGCGAAGTCCGAAATGTACATACGAACCCGAATTGGGCATTTATCCATCACTTGCCCCCGAGTCAAGTAATGGCTTGACCCTTACTTGAATCTATTTCGTCCAATTTGGGTCCGATACTGACCTCAGGCGTTGATTTATTGTCGGTTGGGCACGCGGGCCTTGATTTCGCCTAACTTTATTTTTCTTGGCGAGTATTTTGATATCTGCTGACAGGATTAGCGTAACAGATATGCGTATATACAATAGACACATGTGACGAGTTATAAATATATGCAATCATGTTCATGGATGTCGACATGTATAAGAATGTACTAATCACGAATGCGTTAGTAATGGACGTACCCGACACGCGCGTGACGAGTGCAGTAATAAGGATGTACGTGATGCAATGACGTGTTATTGATAATAAAATCATGCAATCGATTATGTGATGATGAAAACATGGATCATGGCTAAAGATAAATAAATCATGGATATATAACACATGAGTATGATTGCACATGTCGAGTCTAAAAATGACGTGTGTTGTAACAAGGATGTAAAAACACTTAGTCATGCCACTAAGGACTTGTAAAAAATAGAGAGGGATCAAGGGTTACCCATAGGTACAAACAACATTAGTGAAAATGAGGGAGAGCATTCATTAGTCAAGTCTCCTCACTTAGTAGTTTTTAGGATCACTCTCATTTCTTGAAGTTGAAGAAACCTTGGTGTAGCAAACTTGGGTGCTAAATCACATTGGTCGGCCACATTTAATCACCATCACGACGACGAGATATGGAGAGGAGTCACGGCGGCACAGGGGCAGCTCGTGGTTGATGGGGCGGCGCGTGGCATCCACGGCGGCGGCACGTGGAATTTTCCGGCGACCTTTGGTGGTGGTTTTCGCGGTGGTTCGATTGTCTTGAGGTGGTGAGTTCTATTTCGGGTATGGCTAAACCATTTGTAACCTTGCTTGGATCCAATTTTATCTTGATTGTCTCTTGAAATTGTTTACTCTAGCATGCCCACAAGGTGTTTGATAAAATTCCTACAAGAGGTTAGTTCCACAAATTGGCCAAAATTTTGGCTAAGTGCTGAAAATTTATAAACATGATTGTAAGTAGTAATACTCCCCTCATGTATGGTGGTCATTGTCGACATGTTGCACCATGATGTAGATAGCGTTCGAACATGCTTGATGTTGATAGTTGATCATTGTTATCTCCTTTATGATAAAACACTTAGAGAATATTTCTTGATGGTTGATGTTTACTACTTGACATTTGTCGTCTTTCGTCTGTCGACTGTCGTCTGCTACCATAGTAGAACACTTAGAAAATATTTCTTGGTAGTTGACGCTTGTTACCTGTCGTCTGCTATCATAGAGAAATACTTAGAAAATATTTATTGATAGTCGACGCTTGTTATCTGTCGACTGCTGACATGGTGGAACACTTAGAAAATATTCCTTTATAGTCGGCGCTTGTTATCTGTCGACTGCTGACATGGGGAACACTTAGAAAATATTCCTTGATAGTCGACGCTTGTTATCTGTCGACTGCTGACATGGCGGAACACTTAGAAAATATTCCTTGATAGTCGACGCTTGTTATCTGTCGACAGCTGACATGGCGGAATACTTAGAAAATATTCCTTGATATTCGACGATTGTTATCTGACATCTGCCATCATGGAGAAATACTTAAAAAATATTTCTTGATTGTTGACGCTTGTGACCATACTAGTACAGTGACTAGCATGTCGTCAACTCATGCATGCGTCCACTTGATATCATAAACATGATTGTTGTAGAAGTTGATTTTAATCTTCTCTTAACTAATAGGAACACACGTCGTGGAGGTGATTACTGCACGCGTGTTCATTGCGCGTCGCTTGTTGCATGTAGTGTGCGTGATATAGTATCTTGAACACTTAGAATTTCCCAAGCATGCTAAATCATATATTGTAGTCATTACGCAATGGTGTAGCATTATGTAAGCACGTCACTTGTCATGTACGTGCTTGATACGCGTGCAGTTAGCGCGTGTTGTAACCATTTGAACACTTAGATTTTTCCTTATATGCCAATATACATGTTGTAGACCTGCATTAATTAGAAGATACATGCAAGTATAAACGTTAGTTCCATAATCATATTCGCACTTGTTACCTTAAGCAAATGAATAGTGTCATGTAGACGCGTGTAGATCACGTAAAGCACATATGTGTTGGGACGAGGCCCATGTCGACATAGAGTTGCCCACCGCAGGGGTGTTCGCTATGTGATGTGTAAAGACTAACAAGTCTGTAGGTATGTAGTTATCTCCATTGGGAGAGTGTTCGTTGCTTGGTGCTTGCATTGATGACTGTCGCATATACACGCACTGATCAAGTTGTTGTTCATCCTTGTAAGTTGAGTTGTCAAAGCATATCTTCCAGAGTACATATCCGGACGTAGCTGATTTTGCAGACATGAGGTGTCGAGTCTCGTGTTGACTTTTACTTAGATTTTCCGAATTTAGGTACACCTCGAGATCGTTACTGAGTCTTTCCAAGGTAGGGTGTATTCGGTCGACTGTTACTTGTTGTTTACAAGGTATGGCACAGATCAGTGGTCGACGAGGTGACGCTTCTTGTTATGTAGGTCAGAGGTCGACTACGCGACATGCCTTGTTGGAAAATGAGACAAAGGTCGACGAGTCGACGTGCTTATCCATGTCGTTGTCACTACCCGGAGCTTTCAATATAGAACGCGTTCTGCAACCACTGCTTGGTTGTAAATATGTTAGAGTGTCGCGCCAACATACGGGACGTTTGGCGATACGTGGACGTGATAGCCACTTCGAGACACGCGGATATGATAGCCGCTTAGAGATGCGCGGACATGATAGCCGCTTAATCTTGAAGTAGTAGATCACACACTGGTATGTCGACACGCGCGTACGCGTCCTCGTGATCATGGTTGTTACACTTAGCATTTGGAGATGAGCTGTTCCGCCTACTGTCGACGTGCTGAAGCATGATCGCACTATGCCATGTTAGTTGCTACTTTCTTTAGTTTCTGAACGGGAGGTGTTGCCTCCTCTCTCAATGCGTCGGCACACGCGTCTTGCGCTTGACGACTCCATACTTAATTTGTGAACGACGTGTTGCCCTCCTCCTAGGGTGTTGACGCATGCGCGCTGCCCTTGGAAGTGATACTTTTTCAGACCCCGGTTAGATAGTGATCTTCTTGCTTTTCTGAGTCCAAGTCGGAGTCGAGGTCAACTTAGCGTCGTCATTGTCAACAATAATCTTACTTGATCAGGAATAAAGTGTTCCGACTTCGAGATTCATCCCTCGAGCAACTCCGAGTGATCTGAGTTTACTGCTAGTGGCGAGTTGCTGAAGGCTCTTTCCCACAACAAAGGGAAATATGCTGATTTTTGGGCTCGCCCGCCTGCCCTTTCTGCCCCCGTGTCGAGGGACCGGATCTCGGCGGAGGAGCCGCTTGGAGCGAGAATATTCCTTATGTTGTTGATCTTCCATTGAACTTGTTGCATCTATCATTCTTGTTTACTTCTTTGATGGTAGTAATACCGAGGGATCGTGCGCGTGATGAAGGATCGCGCGCGTGTTGAAGGGTCGCGCGTATGCATGTTCGCTTTGCCCCCGTGCATCTTGATTGCTTTAACCTTGTGAGTATCATTCTTTACTCCTGTTATAGGTTGTTCGCGCGTTCTTTGGTCCTTGTTCCTTGTTGAAAATGGAACTATTTGTAAATCGTGGTGGGTATTACCACTCTCTTCACATTTGTATTTTTTTTTTCAAGAAGCATGGCGTTGTTTGTTATGTAATGGCTAAAGCGAACAAGAAAGCTCACTGTTTGGATGCTAAGGTTGTTGGATTGAAGGCTCCTGCCTTTGTTTGATAGGCTTGAGTTGTTGCTCTTGAATCCGAAATGACTATCCTTCGCAATAAGGTTGCTGATGATAGCGAGGTGCGCAATTATTCCGCGATGACGTCTAGACAGGTGTTGTCGTCTTGATGTATGATTTATGCAGGGTGTGTATACTCTTGCCCTCGTGCTTCCGTTTGGTCAACCTGGTATATTTGCTAAGTCTGCTACCGATCATGTAACACCATTGCGCACTCAAGGTGCGGTTGCACATCGTGCTAATATTGTGTTTGTTGGCGATGATGTTTGAATCGCAACTTGTATGATGTTAGCCATTGTTTATATAGGCTTGGTATTGTGGAATTGCTCGCGAATGGTCGAACCTTGAAACTCTTCATAGAGTATCTGAATAGACATGTGTGTCCTGCAAGCATTGACTAATATAAATGTATAGGTGTTAGTACCATAATTATATATGTACTGTTACCATGAATAATCGCGCATTTCCATGTTGGTTATGCGTGTAGATGTCGAATAGGGGTGTACGTAAGGGCTGTATAGGCTATGTAGATGTTGAGTGGAGTATACCACTTGCATGTTGTACTAGGTTGATTGTGTTTTCTCTACCAAGCTTTGCACATAGTTGTTGTTCCCCATATCTGGGTTGAGGTTGCGCCGGGTGTTGTTCCCTGAACCTTTTATATATACGTTTGACGTTTTCGAATAGAACTGTTAAGATCATAGTAGAAATGCATGATAACTTGTTAGTAGTATTTCATGCCTTGTGTTATCGCAGTCGTCTGTATACATTAAACTTGCATGATAGGATTGATTTCCTTGTTGTAGTGGATATAACATCCGTAGCTGTGACCATAGGACGTGCGTCGCTAATTGTCATGAATTCCCATCTTGTTTTAAATCCAAGGAATGGCGTAATGAGTGTTTCGAGTACTTGCCGTGTTTATAGAAAGTAACACGCAAGATCATGAGATAGTATTGCACTCGGCGCTGGCACTTGGCACGAGGACACTTGGCACTGGCACTTGGCATGTAGTAGAGTCGTCTTGGCGAGGCAAGAAATTAGTTTATACCATCTCTTAGTTCCACTCTAAGGCGACGTTGTGACAAGACGCTACTTGTTCTATACTATGTGTTTTTCCATCCGTCAGTTGGGCACACCCCGCGTGACGTTGTTGCAAAGCTTTCAATGGTTAGACCCGTACTTACTTTGCGATGCTACTACGCCTCAACTTGGTTTACCCAAGGGGCGGAACAGAGGTCGTATCAATACGCCTTGTAGTTTTTACCGTCTCTTGAACCATTTCAAGGCGACGGCAAGACGATACTTGCTCTATACTATGCGTTTTTCCATCCGTCAGTTGGGCACACCCCGCGTGATGTTGTTGTAAATCTTTCCATGGTTAGACCCGTACTTACTTTGCGATGCTACTGCACCTCTCCATGGTTAGTCCAGAAGGGCTGTACAAGACCACTTTAGAACGACTTGCAGTTTTTTTCCGTTTCTTGGTCCACTCCAAGGCGACGTTGTGGCAAGACACTACTTGCTGCATTTGGTGTGTTTTATTCCATTGTATGCTCACGGGAAAATAGCGTTGTACAAGACTCGACTTGTAAGTTTGGTGAGTTTTTCAAACAGGGTGCGCTCCTGCTAGCATGTAGCGACCCACGATGGGGAAGCATACTTTGTAATAGCATGGGGTTGCCCTCTAAAGATAGGATGTCGCACCATGATGTATCAACCAGCGTCGGGGAAGCATACTTTGTAAATAGCATGGGGTTGTCGTCTAACAATAGGACGTCCACCATGTTGTATCAACCCGCATTGGGGAAGCATACTTTGTAATAGCATGGGGTTGTCGTCTAACAAGAGGACGTCCGCCATGTCAGGGTGATTAGTCCCTTTGAATGTTGCCGCATCCTGTTTTGAACTCAGGGAATGGCTATGAACATGAGGATTTTCCTCTAACAAGAGGATTTCGTAGCATGCTATTTATCAGTTGTGAACATGGGGGTTGCCCTCACAAGGAGGATGTCGCAGCATGTCACTTGTAGATAAATCTTAATTTAAACTCAAGATGTAGTGTGTTGTCGGCGCTATTTGGAGTAGTCATCGTTATAGATAGAGAGCGTTTATATGCTCATTATTGATGCTGATAATAGATATGTCGACATTGTATAATATATGTCGATTGTTGTACATAGTGCGATAGCTTGTATTGTTGATGCGAGTAATATGCACGTAATTTGTTACTTGGCGTAATTCCAAAGTAGTGTGTATGATGTAGTGGTATCCTAAGTGCGGACATGTTAGGTGCGGATGCGTCAGGTGTCGATGCGACAGGTGCGGACGCGACAGGTGCAGACGCGTTAGGTGCGGACGCGTTAGGTGAGGACGCGTCAGATGTGGACGCGTTAGGTGCGGACGTGTCAGGTGCGGACGCGACAAGTGCAGACGCGTCCGGTGCGGAACTTTTTCAAGTGTCCCCCTCTAAATGTGTTGGTGGATATGTATGTATAAACAGAGAGTATGCATTGTTGTATGCGTCCTTTAGTCGATACGCGTCGATGCTTCCTTAGCTTGATGCGCACATATATATATGATTGTTACTTGGTGTTGTTTCCAAGGTAAGAGCTGATGTTTGAGTAGAATTCTCGCCGAGATGTCACAAGTTATAGTTAACTTAGAGACTAATTGTGATGATTCAAATGATATATACGCGGCCGTTACTTGACTTAGATGCCTAAGTAGAATCTCCATAGATAGAGAATTCTAGAGAATGTTGCATACAACTCCTCCTAGTGTCGTTCCCTAGATAAGGTGTGTCATTGAGACATCTCTTGGTTGTACATATAACCTGTCTCAAGTTGGTCGCAATACTTCGAGATATATATTGGTTAGGGAATGAAATGGAGTTATAAGTCTCCTCATATGGCTTTATCGCCTGCAATGCCAATATGACTGGATCTGACTATTCGCGACTAGTCTGTTCCATTCAGCTTGGATTTTGCCTTGACTAAACCAGGCTACCCTGAGTAGATATTTTACTCGAGTGGCCTGCTTTATTCATAACACTATTGTTGTAGAGTTGTTACCTCATACCTGGGTTTACCCTTGGCAGTAACGCGTGTTACTTGGACCTTGTTCAAGTAGAAGGAATCTTCTTTTGAGGACGATTCTTGGTGTTCCCTCTTGGGACCAATCCATATAAGATGTTGAAGTTGTATTCCTCGTTGGTGGATTTTCTTAGAGGAGCGGTACCGCGTGTTCTTCAAATGATTCGCTTCTTCACTTCGGTGGAATGCCGAGCACTTGTCAGCTTGGTGCCCCCCAAGTCGCTTGGTAGTCGCATCGTTGTTTCTTGATAGAGTATAATGATTGTAAGCTGTACGGGGGATGTTGTGTCCTGTATGCGGGGGTTCAGCAAGATGTCCCTGCTCTTGCGTCGAGTGTTGAGCGTGTCTTTCGGTGACTGTCATGTGGCAATGCTCATACTTGAGGAAGACTTGTAAATTCGTTCTCCTCTCTTCTTTAATTTTGATGCAAGTGTGTTTGTTGCTAGGAGTGGGTAAGAGTAACCCTTCCCTTCTCGGACGCGCCTCGCGTTGCTGAGTATAGTGTGTACGCTTTGCGTTGTACGCTTCACATGTTCACTTCCATGAGGCCTTGGTTTAGTTGATGTGTTTCTTCATAAACTCGTGACTCTTCACGGTGTTGTGTCTGTGTGAAGGTTGTATAAACTCTTGAGGGATGTTAGACTGGTGGAGTCTCTCGTTTTTCTTTGTTGTATCCGAAGATAGTGTTTTGCTAACAGCGTACGTTCTGAGTGGTACAACCCTCTTATGTGCTCGACAAAGGTAAACTTGCTGGATGTTGGAGATAATTCTCTAACTTTTTTCACGTGATGGGTTTAGCACAGGTGTGCGTATAACATAGGAGTCCCTCTTGAATTCCTATCTTCCGCAATGGTGGTGGCGTTGTCACTTGAGTTGTGCCCCCTTTTGTTTATTACCGCGACGCGATATTTAGAGCCCCTGAGGTTCCGTCATATGGGCGTAGTCAGCGCATGCCCCCGTTGGGGATTTTTGGAAAAATCCGTGATTTGTGAGGACGCGTCGGGTGCGGACGCGACAGAGCGCGTTGTTGTGTCACGATCTTCTTCTCCTGGTGTTGAGTCTTCCCTTTATTATCGAGTGTTGGAAAATCCCTCGTAGGAAGTGTTACAATCTGATTTCTTACTTGCGCGTCGTCAGAGGTCGAACTCTCTTATACCCATGACTTGGGTGTGTTTTAAGGACGCAGGTGCGCGCGCTTGCCGTCAGTGTGTGCGTTTGACAGCTATTGAACAGGGGACACCGCAATTGGAGCTGCCTGCACTTTGGAAGTGTACGCAGGCTTGAAATGTGCGCACTTTGGAAATGCGCATGTCTGTGCACGTCAACGTTGTCTGCTTGGTAGATTACTGCGGATGCGACCAATTTGATGATTGTAGAGGGATCCTCGGAAGACAGTGAACGTGTCAAACGACGAACGTTGCACATATAGTGGTCAGCTCAGGCGTAGCGTATGTAATCTGTGATGATTTCTGTTGGGTCGTATTCAAATTAATTCGAAAATATAAGGGGTCGTCCTTCCCCTGCTTCTTATTTCCCTTAGTTCCTGTTCTGTGTGCGTGTACTGTAGTAACGATAGCGAACACTTGTAGATGAATGCCAAAGGTTGATGGTAACAGCGGTTACAACGACGTCCAAGGCAGCGGTAGCAGCGGTTGCTACTATAGTGGCGAACATTGTCACAAGAGCGGTGGTAGCAGCGATTGTTGCAGCAGCTGTGCGCGCAATTGCGACGGTGACGGTTGCAGTGACGTAGTAACACAGCGCAGCGTTCCAGTGTTGGTATGTGCATGTCTCTTGGGTAGAGTGATGAACCACTCCTTGGTAAGCTCCCGCGTGTGCTTATTCTTGAGTTAGTTTCTTGGTAGGAACTTTCCTTGTAGTACTGTTCTGAGTGTGGAGGCGGAGGCTTCCTTTATGACTCTTCCTAACCATGCGCCCTTACATAGGGAGTGTATGAGCGCATCACTTCTTGCTTTGCCTCGTTCCTTGCATGTTGGTACTGGTTGTACCTTCTGAATACTGTTCTCTTCCCTGGAATGGGGTCTCTTGGCGGGAAGTGTCGCGTGACATTACCCTTGCCGGCATGGCTTCTGTCTATTGACTTACGCCGGTGGGGGAGGTGGTGGAGGAGGTGGTACATATCATTGGTTCCTCAAAGTTTCTCTAAAAGCTAGCAACTCTTTAAGTGCAGCCATCATTTCGGGAGTGATTGATGGTCCTGGGTTTGCACCTCTTCCTTATTGTTGTGTCTCCTCTGCAGGCATCTTGTAGGGGAACTGCTGATTCGCGTGCGCTCCGTGCTTGTACCCTGGCGGGGGTGTGTTGTGCACTGCATTTGCCCACTCCTGGTTCGTGTTGTGTTGCAGGCACGCTTCTTGCATGCACGGAGGAAGCAGTCAAGGTAGCCTCAGGGATGTGAGAAGGTCCAGGCTGACTCCTTGCTGGTGCTTGCTTACTTGACTGCTCGACAGTTGTCTTCTTCGGGCGCCCTAGGCCTTTCTTCTTTTCCTGCGGGTTGACATTGTAAGGAGGAGGATGATTGCTCGTCATAGCTTGTATTGAAATATAGATTCTTGTTTGAATCCTGCGGACGGCGCCAAATGTTTCGTCCGAACCCGCTTGTCGTAACGGACTCGACGAATCTTTAACTTGATCGCGGTGTTCGGTCCTTCAACTTGCGCTCCTGACTTCACGCTCATCGTCCGAACCTGCACACAGGGGCAGTAATCAGCACGAGGGGGGGGTGATGCCGGTTGAGCCATCTCTGATGCTTAAATGAGAATTCTAGAGAGAGAAAGCTAGAGAGAAGTCAGAGCTTCTAAGCCAATCTCCAGTGAATGTACAGTCTCAAATGGGTGGCCTAGGTCCCTATTTATAGGAAACTTTGGAACCAATCCCGGTTTTTGTGCGGTTTGACGCCGGTTTAAAGGAAAGTGTTGACCGTCGTCTAGTTTGATCAAGGTTGGCTATTAGAAAACTCTAACTTGGTGTGTGGACACAAGTGGAACACGCGCGCTGCAGACGACGACTCGTATCACGTCGGGTTCGGACGATCCTGGCGCGATTCGGGTTGTCTAGGGCAATTTGGAGGTCCGGTCCGGACGTGTGTGTCGCGCATCCGAACCGTTTTAAACCTCGAGAGCGTATTTTTGTCTTTTTATGTGATTTTGACGTTTTTACGAAGTCCGGAATGTAAATACAAACCCGAATTGGGCATTTATCCATCAAATTGCATACATTAGATATCTATTAAGATGGAATACGACGAGTAATGATTCCTCAGCCATCTAAATCAGCCGACCGCCAGTAAACCGATGGAAGGGGGTTCGTGAAAGTTTTCACACTACCGTCGTCTTCAATAGATTAGCCTCTTTGAAAACTTTTTTATTCGCAAATTTACCGGAACGGGAACTTTGAAATAAGCATACCCGATCTTGGCTTTCCCAAGGCCCTTTTGTATTTAAAAATTGTTCCGATGAACTTACGCATGCATATATAATTCTACTAAACTAGTAAATCATCATAGCAAGCCAAATTCATCATTCGAACCACACGTCATGCATACGCGTCATGTGTCTAATGTTCCGAGAAACTCATGCTAGCATTTTGATATTCTGCTTCCTAAATTATAACATGCTGCTACATCCTCAACTTTCAAGCATACGTGTCATACATGAAACTTCCACATCATACATGCATATTTGGCGACTGGTTTTCGATTTTAAAATATTAGGGGTTGACTTGCAATTCATGCTTATAATTACTCATGCGTGTTTCTAGACATGAATCCTAGGCAATCACAACCATCACAACATGTCTGTCCTATTGCGCAAACCATATATTTAACCCGGGCTCCGCCCCCAATATCCAGCTAGCTTGACATCGTCAAGACAACATTTCTAATAAATGTATGCGATAAAAGTAAACAATTTCAATTCAGCCCTCTAATTAGTCCAGTCCCGAAATCATGCATTTCCGAGATCCTTCCCCATAATCCAAACAAGGCATTAAAGTTTAAACCTTTGAGCACTGTGTAAACTAATTAAAGTTCAAAAACATTTGGATTTTAAAACTTGACCATCCAGTTTTATTAATTGACTTGAATTCGATTTCAAAAATCCGGTTCGGTTCAGTCAATTTTGAATTAATCCGGTTCAAAAGTCCGATTCGGTTTTGCAAATCTGGTTCATTCCGGTTTTACAAATCCGTTTCGGTTCAGTTTTGAATAAAATCGGATTTGGTCCGAACCGGTTCAATAAAATAAGGTTCGGTTCGGTTCAACACCAAAACCGATTCGCTTAGGTACACTTAGTTACCTCGGTACGACCTAACCCGGCCAGGTCGAACCAATTAAGAAAACCAGTTTCGGATTTATCCTATCCGGTTTAGCAAATTGGACCGGCCCAATAAACAAATAGTGTTGGGCCGAAATAATCTTGTGGGCTAAATAGAGTTTTAAAGTCCACTAAAAACTTAACTTAGCCTCCAAGAATTATTAACTATATAAAATAATTTCCAATATTGCATATATATATATATATATAGAAAAAATCGTCACAATCTATATATATATATAAAATTTCAGACCTATCAATTATATATATATATATATTTAATTATTGTCAATATCTTTAATAGGAAACAAATATACTGACAATATATTTTCTTAATCTTTTAGGTAACTAAATCTATCAATAATATCTTAATCCCTATCTTTTAGCTAGATATATTGATAGTTATATATTTCCATATATTTTAATGTGAACCTATCCATATATTTCCAATTATAGATATATTATTACCTTTAATAAAAATTAAAATATGGTAAACAATACCCCTAAGGGATTTCGGCCGAAACATGTAACTTGGTGCCTAAGAAATTAAAAATTTTACCTTGTTAATTCTCCCAGGGTTTGGCCGAAACACTATATTGGAAACAAGTGGTTAAATTTCAAGATCAAATTTTAATAAGATCTACAATCAAATGTTTGATTTTGATAAAACTCATCTTTTTCTTGAAGATCATGAACATCAAATTTTACTAAGAACATCATGAAAATTTCGACCCTTATAGTTATAAAAATCGGAAATTTTAAATTCTCAACTTAAAAATTTCGGCCAACCATGTCTAAAATAAAGAACACCAATTTATCAAAATCAAGAACTTTTAACATAGGCTCTGATACCACTGTTGGATTACGGGGTAGATTACTACAGAAACATAAAACAAGGTACATGCTAGTAATCATAATTACGCAGCGGAAGATGTGCACAATCCACCGGACGGAACCCGTAGGGATTGTTGTTAGAGAATACCTACATGGTATTAGCTCCACAGAAAGCCTCTGATCGATTCTTGGCAGTGACGGATCTCCGGAGTGTTTTGCTCTAAGAAAATTGGCACACCCTTTGTTGAAGGTGGTGTAAGCATATGGTGATGGGCACCGTAATTGGTAGCCCATAATATGTATAGTTTACCTAAAGAACTTGGGTAAATGTCACATTAGGGTAATTAGGCCAGAACCAAATCCCAATTGACATGGGAGGTCCAAAATTGGGCCTCCCCAAATACATAGGCCGGCCGAATTATTAAGGTGGGGTAAAGTGGACTTTTGTCTACTTTACTCCTCCTATAAATAAGAGGTGTTAGGGAATATTTTAGGGTTAATCATAATTCCATCACAAGAGTGTTTTAGAGGGAAAAACCTCCTCCCACACCTACTAGTTTCTGCCGAACCATTGCCAACACCGAAGGTGGGCCAAATTGCTTTCGAGCAACTCTCCGAAGATCTGTCCCCGTGCCAAGAATTGATCTTAGACTTTGCTGTAGAGCTAACACTGATGGATAAATGTCCAATTCGGGTTCGTATTTACGCTTCGGGCCTCGCAAACACGTAAAAAATTACATCTCGTCTCGGAAAACGTCTCCCAAGGGTCAAAAACGGTCTGGAAACGCATTTACGCGTGACCGGACCGGACATCCGGATTGCGGTGCAATCCGGAGGTCCGGATTGTGCAATCCGGACCTCCGGGTTGCGCAATCCGGAGGTCCGGATCGCACGGCAATCCGGACCTCGCCGAATTGCCCAATTTCGACGAGGTCCGGGTTCCGCCACGGGTATTGCGCGATTGTTGTATCCGTGATTACCGTGTCCGCGATCGCCGTTACGTGTAGAGAAATCAAGTTCATGCATTTCCAATGTGGACGACGGTTCCCGTTTGTCTCCTTGAACCGTCGTCGAACCGCTCTAAAACCGGGTCCGGTCTCAAGGAAGCCTATAAATAGGAGGCCTTGGCCACCCATTTTCATTCACTCTCTCATTTGCCCAACTTTGGTATTTTGAGCTCTGACTTCTCTCTAGAATTCTCTCTCTCTAGAAATTACCTTTTTGCCACTATAGTAACTTAGGCATCGGAGAGGGCTCCGCTAGCACCACCCCCCTCTCCGTGCTAGCATTGGTCCTTTTGTGCAGGATCCGACGCTCGAGACGCAGTATCACCGGGTCACCACCTAACCGAGTCACAACCTCCGTAAGAAGGGCCATTCCCGCACAACCTCAGACGCGTCCTCGTGACCTCAGTCGTCCCGGACGCAACATTGGCGCCGTCTGCACGATTCGAACAAAAAGCTATAGTACCACAGAAACAATGGCAAGTGATCACAACCCTCCTGAGGAGGTCAAACACCCAAGGAAAAGGCCCGGGCGCCCCAGGAAGTCACCGGCGAACAAAAGAGCAGGATGCCAAGCTCCAGCTGGGAGCCAGTCGGGACCCTCCCACATCCCAAGAGCTACTTCTGTAGCTTCATCCGTACCAACCAATACTGTGCCCAACGCACAATACAGAGAGCCAAAGGACAAACACCACGCGCATCCGCCTGGTTTCGAGCCACAAACACATGGAGAGGAGTCTCAGACAGAAATGCCTCAGGGCGAGCAGAGAGCAGGGGCAAACCCGATGCCCACCATCACTCCAGCAATGATGGCTGCGCTGGAAGAGTTACTCGCACTCCGCGAGTATCTCAAAAACCAAGGATACGAAGCTCAGCCACCTCCAAACAACCAACAATATACTGCACCAGCAAGGGAGACGTCGCAAGACACTCGCTATGGCAATCCCTTCCAGGGTGGAAATCAACATGCAAGATATGAACCTACACGGTCATATACTCCTTTCCAAGGAGCGCAACAATGGAGGAACGAAAGGCAGCCCCCATTTTACCACCCGCAGCAACCAATGAGAGACGATCCCTATCAGGCCACAAGTAGGGATCAATCTGACATCTACCGAAATAATGATCAGCCAAAACCTTCAACAGGTTATGCCGAACCGGCAAAGGGATTCACCGCCGAGATCTTAGAGGAGCTGGTGGAGAAGAAAATGAGAGAGGCAAAAATGAAGGGTATGCACGCTCTTGAAGAAAGGGCGTCACCGCCGAGCACTTGGTAAACAGTCACGTCCCAGACGCACTGTACCGAATTGGAGGAGACCCCTACCGGGGTAAAGGGGACCCAATTGAACACGTGCAAAAGCACGAGGCCTCTCTGCTAGGCAGAACAAAGAACCCGCATCATTTCGCAATGACGTTTTCACAAACTCTTGCCGGGACCGCAGCACACTGGTTTTTCTCACTGCCTTGCGGGAGCATTACTTCATGGGCGGATCTGAAAGCCAAATTCATCCGGCGATACATGGGTGAGCGTACACTGTTAAAAGGGGCAAACGCTCTGGATGACGTCCAACAGCAGAACGAAGAATCCCTTGCCGACTATTACGTCCGCTTCAATCAGAACATTTCTGACATTCAAGGAAACCTGACTGAAGGAGAAATTGTTCGGGCATTCATCCGAAACCTTGGCCGAAGAGGCAATGCCTTAGCAGAAAAGATGGCCAAGCGTCCGGCAGAATCCATGGAAGAACTGGCTGCGAGAGTCAAGGAGTATATAGACCTGGAAAGATTCAGAAGCCAGAATAAAGCAAAAATTGCCGCAGCCAAGGCGAAAGACACTCCAAAGCAGTACCAACCAAAGCCACACCCAGGCAGCCAAGGAAAACATTGGCAACCTCAGCCAAAAAGACCTTTCCAAGGGGATTTACAGAAGCCTAAAGAAATAAATCTCGCCGATTGCATCCCTCTGAACGCCCCGCTATCGGTGATTTTGAGAGAAATGAAAAACGCAAATATGTGGAGGGAGCCAAACAATTTCCGGAAAGGCCCACTGGGAAAAGACAAAGACAAGTGGTGTGAAAACCACGAAGTCTTCGGCCATGAAACCGACAGCTGCGTCAGTCTTCGCTTTCGAGTCAATAACTTCGTCCTCAAGGGCGAGTTAAAGCAATTTGTGGACCAAGGCAACAGCCCCTCAAAAAAGACTCAACCAGAGTCGTCAAGAAGATCAAACAAAGGAAAAGAGAAAGCCCATGACAACCCTCCGCCAGCCAAGCAAGGAGTAATAAATGTCATACATGGAGGGCCTGCCGCCGGAGGACACATATCCAATGCCCGGGACGTCTATGCATCCCAAGCAGCAACACTGCCAAAATACGGAAAGCGCAAGCAGCCCGAGCAAGAAGATGCAGTCATCCAATTCTCCAGGGAGGACTTGAAGCATATCGTTTATCCCCACGATGATGCTTTAGTCATTACCATGGACATTGACGGGTACGATGTAAAAAGAATTCTGGTGGATGGCGGAAGTTCTGCTGACATTCTACATATCAGAGTTCTGGAGCAACTAGGGAAGTCTATCAGGGACTTGTCTCCGGGTACTTTCTCATTAGTTAGCTTCGCAGGAGCAGCTACACAACCATTGGGCACAATTACACTTCCGGTCGTCCTCGGCCAGGGATGGAAAGCATTGCATATCAACGTCACTTTTGTAGTGGTAGAATCCCTCGGAGCCTACAACGGAATCTTGGGACGAACAACGATCAATCCCTATGTGATCGTGCCTTCCACCGTCCACCAAAAGATGAAGTTCCCGACAGAGCATGGAATTGGAGAAGTGCTGGGCGATCAAATAACCGCAAGGCGTTGTTACGTTAACGCCTTGAGAGCAAAGCACCAATACCATGTGGCCATGGTAAACTCTTTCAAGAGGCAGAAAGTGGTTGACGAAAGAAAGAAGCAACCAATGGAACAAGCCATTACAATCTGGAAACCGCAAGAGAGCATCCAGTTATCACCATGGCAACAGATTTGGCTCGTTCAGCAGGGAGAGGACGAGCCAATCTTGGAATACTTCATCAAATTCGCCTCCAACGCCTCAAACGCGAAAGCAACAAGAGAAGATGTGATAAGCGTGTTCTATGCAAATATGAACGCCAGATCTTTCCTTCTCTTTGGACGAACTCACGGATGGCAAACAACAAGGACCATGGCGGATTTAAAGGAAAAGCTTGAGACAGCAATCTCTTGCGAGCAAGAACTGAGGAGGGGTACACCCCTCAGTTGGGACAAAGGTGTTCGAGCAGAAACGAACAACCGGGAAGACGCAAGCTTTGGTATCAACAACATCTTCACACCGCTAAACACGGTGGCAGAAGACATTTACGTCAACCTGCTAGAGAACAAGCTCCCAAGTCCGCTTGCCTCGGAGACAGCTTTCTTGGGCAACAACATCAAAGAATGGTGCAAGTACCATAAAACTTGGGGGCACAACACAAACATGTGTCCACCATTAAACTGGGAAATCGAAGAATGCATCAGGCAGGGTGTACTAAGGCGATTTGGTGCAACCAATTACGCGACATCATCATCAAACTAGCCATGACGAAATGGGAGAAACAACTCTTTTCTAGATTACTTTGCGCATTCCTACTATCTCTAGTATAATCAATGTAAATACACGCAAGTATCTAATAAAACCAATCTACGTTTGTAGGTACATACTTATCTCTCGCACGCTGTTTTTTGGATTAAACGCGAAGCAACAAAACTACACGCATATTATCTACTTCAATAATCCAAGAAACTATACCATGCGCGAGAAAAATCTATTACACGTTATCAACAACAACCTACTCATATTAACGACTACATCAAGGCGTAATCATGGAATCAAAAACAGGGAAGTTTCCTACGCAAACAAGGAATCCTCGCACATGTTACAATACAATTACTACTCAGGAATGATGCCAAGAAATAACCTATGCACAAAAATCTACTCCAAAAATACAAGCTAAGCATTGTATGCAAGGAAGGGTTTATGGTATACAACCCCAATATATCTATTATCTACATCAACAAGGAGTTTATTTCTCCATTCATAGCATAGGCGTCTATCTCTAGAAGAGCGTCAACTACAGGCAATACCTTGGAATAACACCGAGGCCTATCATCAAAATAACATGTTGAGGTATCCTCTTTTCTAAAAGACAAGCCCCATGTTTACTTATCTTAATGGCATGCTGTGACACCTCTGGTTAGAAGCAAATCCTCATGTCCATAGCCATCCCCCGGATTTAAAACAGGATGGGCATACGGGGCTGATCACCCCCCAAGTGACGGAAGTTCTCTGTTTAGACAACTACCTCACTCTAAGTGTATATCCTGTTTAGGGTTCACTCTAAATGTGTATATCCTGTTTAGGATTCACTATAAGTGTATATCCTGTTTAGGATTCACTCTAAGTGTATATCCCGTTTAGGATTCACTATAAGTGTATATCCTGTTTAGGATTCACTCTAAGTGTATATCCCGTTTAGGATTCACTATAAGTGTATATCCTGTTTAGGATTCACTCTAAGTGTATATCCCGTTTAGGATTCACTATAAGTGTATATCCTGTTTAGGATTCACTCTAAGTGTATATCCTGTTTAGGATTCACTCTAAGTGTATATCCTGTTTAGGTTTCACTCTAAAATACATATATCCTTTTTAGGATTCACTCTATGTGTATATCCTGTTTAGGATTCACTCTAAGTGTGTATACCCTGTTTAGGGTTCACTCTCTATAACGGAAGTCCTCTTACTAGACGACAATTCCGTACTACAGACTTTCAAAGCCGTGATGTGTGATTCCTGGACGCAGAAAACATGCATCACAATTCATACTCTCAAAAGTGCTACATGATTCCTGGACGCAGGAATCATGTATCACAGACATTTTTACCAAATATTTTGTCAAAACACCTTGTAAAATGTTTTATGTACTAAACTCTTTTCCAAAAATTTTATCAACACGATTTTTGGGGCGTACCACAATCAATATCAAAATATTTTTTCCAAATATTTTATCAACACCCCTTTTGAGATCCGCAAAATGCTTTTTCAAAAACTAAACAGTTTTGACGTATGCTTCCCCAACGCGGGTTGATACACGCTGGCAGGTGCGCACCCTGTTTAAAACTCATAAAATTTACAAGTCGGGTCTTGTACAACGTCGCCTTAGAGTGGAACTAAGAGACGGTATAAACTACTATCTTGCTTAGCCAAGATAATACCCTTCAAACACAAACTTGTTGAGATATATTGCTATACGCAAAAATGCCTGAAAGGCTGCAACACATATAACGGCAACCTATTCAGGAAAACTTTTCAACTAATCAATCAGGAGGTGGCTATCAGTCACGCCTGCGGGGACTATGTCTACTCTACTAGTCATCCACATTCAGCAAACACAGTAAGTGATAACGGTACGAAATATTACTAACAAGTTGTCATGCAAACTGCTGTGTATAAAACAGGTCCATGCGACGAAGTTCAAAGCAAACAAATCACAAACAACAACTCCAACAAGTTTCTAAACATAGAAGCTGGGGGGCAAACTGGCTCACATATGAGTTCAACAAGTCAAAAGATGACACAAATCAAAGAAGTCCACCATCCCTGACAGGGCTAGGTGGAACAGGCAAATGTTGCACGCTGGTATCACCACCATCTTCTCCAAACAAAAACGCAAAATCAGATGTTGCAGCATCTAAGCGACGAAGCTCGGCAACTTGCCTAACAGCAGACTCCGCATATGGCCCCAACCTTTCAAAAGGAAAACCAGGGGCAAGAACACTCACTCTACGAATAAAATCCTCAGCAAACTCGCTGAGCATAGGAGTGGCCTTCGCTCTAGCAGCAGTAGTAACTGCGCTATCAAATCCAGGAGTCGAAGTGAACTTGCTAAGTCCTTCTTCAATGCCAGCCTTCATCTCTACCTCACAAACTTTGCGGCAGGCAACCTTGTGTTTGCCTACGTTGTCTGAAATCACTTTCTCAATGGCGGCATTCTCAGATTCAAGCTGAATAACACTGGAATGATCAGCCTCATAACGCGCATCAAAATCCGTCTTCTTCAAGGAAAGACGACGCACTTCATCCTTGGCCTCCTCAAGCTCTTTGGACAAAGTGACAGCTCTGTCAGCAATGGCACGGTTCTCCTGAACAAGCTCTAGCATGAAAGAGGCCATATGCACCATATCGGAAACAACCTGAGAGTAGAAACACAATAAACATATATATCCGGAGGCAACAAACATAGCAAAATAAAATAAAGAGATACTCACTGGAGCAAATCCAGACAATGACCTCTCAATAAATGCCCGCGCCTCCTCGTCGCCCGAGGGCCGGACAACTCGATCTCCAGGGGGAATGGAACGACGAAGAACACGCACGCCGACTTCAGGCGTGCTCATCTGGGAATCTTTGGAAAAAGTAACACCTCCCGCCACATATGGCATCCACCTGTCATCTAAAATATCTCCATCCAAAGGACGAAGCAAATCTGCACGTCCAAGCGGGGGTAGCGCTACATGTGAAACAAGTAGCATTATGCAAAAACCAAGTATAAAGCATATAAGGGTATAGAATAAAATGTCCAGCTTATACCAGAGAGTGTAGAACGCTCCACCTCGGACCGCTCCTTCGAGCAGGGGGCAGCCAACACATCCTCACTACCACCAACTCCCTTCCCTTTATGACAGGAAGGAGTTGGAACGGTCACAGTAGTCTTCGGACGCTTCGAACCGCTCGAAGAACGCGCCCCAGTGGTGGATCGTTTGGAAGAGTCAGGTGCAGCAACAACACGGTCAGTAACAAGCGCCGTACGACCTGCAAGTAACGAAAAGTTACAACCCGATCAAGAAAATAAGAAGTTACCCCTGCAGGAAGCTATCTACCTGCGCCGCGTCCAGAAGTCGCTGATACTCCGGAAACAAGTGGGGGAACGATCCTCCCGCTAGAAGCAATCTTACGAGCGGCCGCCGTCTGCAAAGACGAGCTTTTTCCGTCAAACCAACCTACAGTGCAACACGGAAAAAGTTACAAAAGTAATCAAACATACCGAAACTGCAGAGGGGAGCACATGAATCCCCGCATCGATCAGTTCCTGATCAGACGCACGCAGTGAACAAGTGAAGCTGCGCGATTGTTGACAACGGTATATCCGTTTTATCACTTCTCTATCCGACAGGGAAAGCTCCCGAAAGGTAGGTGCAGGATCAAACTTCTGAATATAATCAACATCCCAAGTCGTCCCCGCATCATGAACAAAGAAATAATGATGCTTCCAGTGATCGGCAGACCGATCCGCAGTAGCAACCAATCGATAACTGGGATCCCACTTGGCTTCTCCAAGTCCAAGTCCTTCAAAACCGTCGCCCTGTAAGTTCGGCCAACGAACTCTCACGCCACACAAGCCCGCTGAGTCTGAACTCCTAAGCTGGTAAAAACAGCGGAAGAGAGTGCGAGAGTAACACCAGGACTGTTGATGAAGCAACACTCTAAAGCAGGTCCATACTCGAATCCCGTTGGGTGTGAGATCTAAAGGGGAAATTCCATAACCACTACAAAGATCAACCAAATCAGAGCAGTACGGAAACCGCAAACCCTCCCTAACGTGTGATGTGTACACGACAGATAAATCCGCGGGTGGAGGAGTAGCATCCCCTAGACTACTATCAGGAAGTACCTCGAAAGGGTAAAAGGCCTCGGTGCAAGCATCAAGCCCTGAAGCGCTAGCATACAAAGTGAACAAGGATCTATCCAGGCGGTTAGTATGATACCCAACCAATGCCTCAATCTCTCCAGGAGGAGATACCCCACTAGCTACACCCCCGTCGGTATCCAAAACACTATCTGCCGGTAAAGCCGGACCGATCCAAACTATCCTCTATATCTGAAGAAAAGGGGGTCTGCGATAAAGGGGTGACAGACTTACTCATTATACCAACGCGTCCAAAAGGAAGGCAGCTCCACAAGGAATTGCTACAACCTCACAACCTGCAAAGAAACAATCAACGTCAATGCGCGTATCGGCATTAACGCGTGCATCATCTTCACATGTCGACAAGGTAGCACGTCGACAAGAAGAAAATATTTTCTAAGTGTTTCCATGTACGTACGCGCATGTCGACAAGGTTGCTCGTCGACAAGAAGAAAATATTCTCTAAGTGTTTCCATGTACGTACGCACATGTCGACAAGGGTGCTCGTCGACAAGAAGAAAATATTTTCTAAGTGTTTCCACGTACGTACGTACATGTCGATAAGGTTGCTCGTCAACAAGGAGAAAATATTTTCTAAGTGTTTCCATGTACGTACGCACATGTCGACAAGGTAGCACGTCGACAAGAAGAAAATATTTTCTAAGTGTTTCCACGTACGTACGTACATGTCGACAAGGTTGCTCGTCAACAAGGAGAAAATATTTTCTAAGTGTTTCCATGTACGTACGCACATGTCGACAAGGTAGCTCGCCGACGAGAAGAAAATATTTTCTAAGTGTTTCCACGTACGTACGTACATGTCGACAAGGTTGCTCGTCGACGAGAAGAAAATATTTTCTAAGTGTTTCCATGTACGTACATACATGTCGACAAAGTTGCTCGTCGACAAGAAGAAAATATTTTCTGAGTATTTCTATGTACGCACGTACATGACGACAAGGCTACGCGTCAACAAGGGGAAAAATATTCTCTAAGTGTTTTCATGAACACACACATACACATCGACAAAGCTCATACGACGACATCTATGGTAACAAACATTAAATATCATAAAGATTATTTTCTAAGTGTTTTAGCATATTTGCAGGCAATAATCAACGACGCAACCATTAACACGCATACAAACATCAACGCGCGTATCAACATCAATGGGCACTATGTCGGAACGGGGAATTCTATCCCAACTATCCGCAAAAGCGAAAATTGTCTAAGTTATGAACTAACAATGATAATAACGGCAATCAATCAGCGATTATTCAACATGCAAGCATCAACAAGCAGTTCTATACGGCAGCGACGAAAAATAACTTAGACAAACGACAATCCGGCGACACCCCGAACTCAGGCCGAAGCTTCTTTTTAAATTGAGGTTTTTAAATTACCTCAAAACAGGGCGAAAGATATCACAATGGATTCCTCTCGTCGAGACGATTCCGGGAAGGTAAGGACCGCAGCGAGGCGAGGTCGGGAAGGCGGCGCGTGGGGCTCACGCTCCGGCGAAGCTCCTCCACTCGCGGTGGCGCGTGAGGGCGCGTGAGACGTCCCCTGGAGAATCCGAAGGTGGCGCTGGAATCGTTGGGACGAAACGAGTCGATTGGTGGTGTCAATTTCCAAAAACAAGCAAAAAATCAGACTCGAAACTGTCAAAACGTATTTAAGCTCCACGACGGCAAAGAAACTTTGAGCACAAAGGTAATTCCGGGAAAGGGGAAGTAAATTACCTGCAAATGGATTGAAATTAGGAGCTCCCAAGGTGTGGGAAGGATAAGTGAGAATATGTGTGTTTATTAATCCCTAAGAAGATGCTTTGTGGATAAGGATCAAGGATTAGTTCATCTACACACAAGACTAAACCCCTACGGTATACTCTATCCTCTCCTCTCAAGATATCTACTCTCATACATATCTTGACATTATTCGCACGTCACGCTCGCATGATTCATAATTTGGAAATCACTTAGTCATTTTAGAAACATACAATTTCTATTTTCTTGCATTACGTATTTGCAATCTTGCCACGTCCATTATTCGTGCATACATGTTGACAGACGCATACTCGTATGAATGCATTTCTAATTGCTCATGTCTCCGACAATAACCATGCTTGCACGTCATATATGTATTTCCCATCGCACTAACCATAGTGACAGGAAATAAAGTCGTTCGGCCGAAAAATCAAGCGACGGACGGAATCGAGATGTCTGCACCCGACCGTCGATCAAAATTAAAAGGTTAGCGTCAGACTCAAATTGGACAAGTATCCTAACTTAAAATAGAGTCAAGAAAGGTTCTAAACCGTTTCTTGACTCGGGGGCAAGTGATGGATAAATGTCCAATTCGGGTTCGTATTTACGCTTCGGGCCTCGCAAACACGTAAAAATTTACATCTCGTCTCGGAAAACGTCTCCCAAGGGTCAAAAACGGTCTGGAAACGCATTTACGCGTGACCGGACCGGACATCCGGATTGCGGTGCAATCCGGACCTCCGGGTTGCGCAATCCGGAGGTCCGGATCGCACGGCAATCCGGACCTCGCCGAATTGCCCAATTTCGACGAGGTCCGGGTTCCGCCACGGGTATTGCGCGATTGTCGTATCCGTGATTACCGTGTCCGCGATCGCCGTTACGTGTAGAGAAGTCAAGTTCATGCATTTCCAATGTGGACGACGGTTCCCGTTTGTCTCCTTGAACCGTCGTCGAACCGCTCTAAAACCGGGTCCGGTCTCAAGGAAGCCTATAAATAGGAGGCCTTGGCCACCCATTTTCATTCACTCTCTCATTTGCCCAACTTTGGTATTTTGAGCTCTGACTTCTCTCTAGAATTCTCTCTCTCTAGAAATTACCTTTTTGCCACTATAGTAACTTAGGCATCGGAGAGGGCTCCGCTAGCACCACCCCCCTCTCCGTGCTAGCATTGGTCCTTTTGTGCAGGATCCGACGCTCGAGACGCAGTATCACCGGGTCACCACCTAACCGGGTCACAACCTCCGTAAGAAGGGCCATTCCCGCACAACCTCAGACGCGTCCTCGTGACCTCAGTCGTCCCGGACGCAACAAACACCACGTAGGGCTTCTTTCAGAAAAACCTCTACGGGTTCCGTCCGGTGGATCGAGAACTCCCTCGTACAAAGGATCTTGGACTACGTAACTGTTGAGGTATGTGTAACTATTCCGCTGCGTAATTTCGATTACATGCACGTACCACGTTTTATGTTTCTGTAGTGATTACTCCTCGTAATCTAACAGTGGTATCAGAGCCTGTGTTAGGAGTTCATGATTTTGATAAATTGGTGTTCTTAAAAATTTAAAACTTTGGACCGAAATTTTTAAAGAAATTAAAAAAAAAAGTTTCGAATTTTTAGGGTTTTGTGAGATAGGTCCGAAATTTTCATGTTCATGGTAAAGTTGATGTTCGTGATCTTCAAGAAAAAGATGATATTTATCAAAATCAAACATTGGATTGTAGATCTTATTAAAATTTGATCTTAAAATTTGACCACTTGTTCCCAATTGGTGTTTGTGCCGAAAATTTTAATTATTTTTCAAGGTAAATTTTTTAAATTCTTGGTCATTAAGCAATGAAATTTCGGCACATACACAGAAAATTATTAAAATTATATTGTTTGCCATATTTTAATTTTTTTAATTAAGGTAACAATCTATCTATAATTGGGAACATTATGATAGATTCACATTAAAATATATAGAAACATATAAGTATCAATATATCTAAATATTTAAATAGGGTTAAAGATATTATTGTCAGCTATTTGTTTCACTATTAAAGATATTGACAATCAATCAAATATATATTATGCCGATTTTACACACACACATACATATATATATATATTGTTGATTGATTTAATTTTAGAGATAGAATCTTAGCAATATATATATATAGATATGTTTTATATAATGGCCGAAATATATATTTAATATTGGAAATTATTTTATATAGTTAATGTTACTTGGTGGCTAAGTTTAATATTTTTAACGGATTTAAAACCCTACTTGGGCCATAAGTAAACATTTCGGCCCAACCTTTAAATTTTTAATTATTGGGCCGGTCCAATATGTTAAACCGGGACGAAATTAAATCGAACCGTATTTTCTCAATCGGTTCGACCTATTCGATCTAACCGAACCAGCTTTGAGTGTTGAACCGAACCGAACCCTATTTTCTTGGACTGGTTCGGACCGAACTAGATTTTAAATTTAAAACCGGACCAAACCGAACCAGATTATTGACGGACCGGACCAAACTAGATTTTCCGAAACGGACCGGACCGGACTTTCTGAACTGGACCGAACCGGACCAATACAGACTGAAATTCACTGAACTGAACAATGTTTTCTAAACCGAATTCAAGTCAATTAAAATAGGGAGGTCAAGTTTTTAAATCCAAAGGTTTTTTTAACCTCGAAATGGACTACACAGTGCTCATAGGGTTGCTAACCTTTATGCCTTGTTTCGATTATGGGGATGGATCTCGGAGATACATGTTTTTGGGACTGGTTAAATTAGTGGGCTGAATTGCAGTTGTTTACTATTCGATATATATTTATGCATGACTAGATCTGTTGTCTTGACTGAGTCAAGCTAGCTGGATATTACATGTTGTGGGCAGAACCCTGGTTAAATATATGGTATGCGCACTAGAATAGACATGCTGTGATGGTTGAAAATGCCTAGGATTCATGTCTAGAAGCTTGCGTGATTGAATATAAGCATGAATTGCAAATCAGCCCCTAATGTTTAAAATTATTTTAAAACCGAAAACCAGTCACCAAATATGTATGATTGATGTGGATGTTACATGTTTGACACGTATGCTAGAATGTTAAGTGATGGGTTCGACTACAGCCGTCAGGCCCTTTAACGGCGAGGAAACAGCAAACAGGCCCACCAGGCCCAAAATGAATGTCAAGATGACTTAGGAGAAGGGTCCCGACGAAGCAAGGTCCCGACAGAGTCGGTCCCGACGGTTGAGCTAGAAGCTCTCGATGAGAAGCCTTTAAGTAGGCCCCGATGATGAATCCCTGAGAATGATTGGCCCTGTCACGATGACGAGGGGCCCCGAGCGGTGACACAACGAGATAACTCTGGAGTCCCCGACGGGAGTCGGGACTCGTTATCAGAGGATAAGACCAAGATATGCGAGGCGTGGCCGAGATACGCGGAACGTGGTTAAGATACACGGAGCGTGGCCGAGATACGCGGGGCATTGCTGCGATACGCGAGATCACGTCCGAGATATGCGGGATACGGGCTAACCACCCCTAACGGTTCGCCAGGTACCTGAGGCATCTCTTTGCCTCTAAAAGGGCAGGAGATCACCTCAGAAAGACTTACGTTGAGTTCAATACACTTTGAGATTACTGCTTGCCAGTCATACGAAATACTCATTTAAGCATCGGAGAGGGATTCTGGGTCACCGCCCGGTCTATCCCCTCTTGCAGGATTGCGTGGAGCAAAGGAGCCAGGATTGACGTCAGAGTCCGTACCGGAGTTCCACCGTGATCCAACATTGGCGCCGTCTGTGGGAAACAAACAAAAAGCTGATATGCCTTCTACTCGATCGATGGCGGCTGGCAAGAACAGAAGACAGGGACAATCCGGTGGTTCCCGTCACCCCGCTGCAACAAACTTGGATTCAGTACCGGAACAGGAAGAAAACCAGAACCATCCTCCGGTCGAGCTCTCCCAGACAGGGGGGCACAACGGAGATCCCGAAGATGTTGCTCCTCAGCACCAGGACAATAGGGGGCAGGAGGCTCCCCCGGCTACAGACTTGACGAGGGCCGTGGCGGAAGCCATGCCCATGTTTCTGGCGGCCGTAGAGGCTCTCTTGGATCGGAGAGAGGCTGCGAGGAGGCAAGAGGAGATGCCCCCGTTGGAGGACGTGGCCCCGCTGACAGAGGGTCGGAATGCACAAGAAGTCCTGCCCCGAGGCCAGGACGGAGGTAGGGCAACCGGTCAGCCGGAGAGGTTCGTGGTTGATGGGCCAGGACCAGTACAGCACAGGACCATTCCCCTGAATGGTCCCATCACTCCCGACCAGGTGGTAAAGATCGTGAACATCTGTATGGGAGAACAGAAGCTGCTGGTGTCGGAGCTAAGGGATCGATCCACTCATCCCTTCGTCCCCCGACTCATTGACACCCTAGCCCCGCCTGGGCTGGGCATCCCCACGATAAAGGAGTATGATGGCGAAGGAGATCCACTTCGCCATGTCCAGAAGCACCTCATGGCGTGTCTGGGAAGAGCCCCGAGTGAAGACATAGTGTGTACGCTGTTCCCGAACACACTTGGAGAAGGAGCCCTGACCTGGTTCTTTAGTCTGCCCCCAGGCTGCATCACTTGCTGGGCAGACATGCACGACCGATTTATTCAGCAGTACCAGGGTCGGAGGCGTTTATTGAAGAGCGTGAGGTCCCTGACCCAGGTGGTGCAAAGGCCCGACGAATCACTGGCGCACTATTACCAGCGGTACACAGCCAGCGTAGCAGAGATAGACGAGGAAATCTCAGAGGGCGAAACCATCCGTACCTTCATTCGGAACCTGACAGCCCCCTATGGCTCCGACTTGATGCACAGTGTGGCTGAGAAAGCTGTGTGGAATATGGAGGCATTACAGAAGAGGGTGAAACGGCAGATCGATGTCCAGGAGTCGAAGATAGCCGCGGGAGAACTGGAGCCCCCAAAGTCGAACAAAGGGAAGCAGTCGGTTAAACCTTTCGACGATCGTAAGTCAAAGGGTAAACCCGACAATGGCAAGAATCGAGGCCGTCCGGATCGGAGGGACGATAGGCGTTCTTCAAGGAAAGATAAGCGGGAGGATCTTGATGTTCCTCTCAACTGCTCCATGGCGGAAGTGCTGACAGTCATGGAACGACAAGGTATCTCCAGGTACCCCCCGAAGAAAGATGGAGAATTCTTGGGATCCCGCACGGATCGCTACTGTAGATTTCACCGCGCAAATGGTCACGACACCAATCACTGTCGGGAACTGAAGAAGGAGATTGAAAAGCTAATCCAGAAGGGGTAGCTCAAGGAATTCGTCGGGGATAAACGGTGTCGATCCCGCTCTTGGTCCCGATCGCGGTCCCGTTCCCGATCCCGCGATCGGTCCCCGAAAAAGAAGAGAACTGATCCAGAGTCATCCGGTGCTCGCAAGGAGAGACGAGTTATCAACGTGATTCATGGAGGATTTGCTGCTGGGGGTGATACCTCATCCGCCCGAGAGATCTATGCCTCTAGGATCCCTACGGCGGTGGTACTGGGTAACAGGTCCCGATCTTGGACCTTGAAAGAAGAGATGGTAATCTCCTTAAGACCTCATAGGCGTGGAGACTCCGCACGACGATGCCTTAGTGGTAACTTTGGATGTAGACGGGTTCGAGATGAAGAGAATTCTAATCGACGGAGGGAGCTCCTCCGACATTCTATTCATGGACGCGCTGGAAGCTATGGGGAAGACAAAGAAAGATCTGAAGGAGGCAAACTTCCCGATGGTCGGGTTCTCTGGCTCAACCTCCTACCCGCTAGGAGTAATCACCTTACCAGTGGAGTTTGGTAGCGGGTGGAAATCAGAAAGGAGGAACGTGGAGTTTGTCGTGGTTGATTCCGCGGGGACCTACAACGCGATTATCGGGAGAACCACCATTAATCCTCTCATGGCGGTTGCCTCGATTGTGCACCAGAAGATGAAGTTCCCGACCGACCACGGAGTCGGAGAGGTCAAGGGCGACCAGGTGGCTTTCCGAAAATGCTATGCTAATGCCGCCCGGAGGAGGAGGCGAGAGGCCATGACTGTCCTCCAGACAGACACAGATCCCAGAGAAGAGTTTGGGCGTCCCGCCCCCGTAGAAGATCTGAAAGAAGTCGAGATCGACGGACCCCAGAGGAAGGTGAAAATCGGGTCTGCTCTGACCGAAGAGACAGCCCAAAAATTGGTGGAGTTGTTGAAGGAGTTCAAGGAGCTGTTTGCCTGGTCCCCCATCGATATGCCAGGAATCAGCCCCGATGTGATCGTGCACGAGCTGAAGATAGACCCCGCGATCAAGCCTATCACACAGAAAAGGCGTCCGATGGGCACGGATAAGAAGATCACGATCCAGCAGGAGGTGGGCATGTTGCTCGATGCTGGGTTCATTAAGGAGCTCCGATTCCAGACTTGGGTTGCCAACCCAGTGCTGGTGAAGAAGACTAACGGGAAATGGCGAATGTGTGTGGACTTCCGCGACTTGAACAAGGCTTGCCCAAAGGACTGCTATCCACTCCCGAGGATCGACCAACTGGTGGATGCCACATCAGGACATGAGCTGTTAAGTTTCATGGATGCGTATTCAGGCTACAGCCAGATCAAGATGGCCAAGGAAGACGCTCCTCATACAACGTTCTATGCAGACAGTGACATCTATCACTATGATGTCATGCCTTTCGGGTTGATCAATGCTGGGGCTACCTACCAACGGATGGTGAACAAACTGTTTGGAGATATGCTGGGAGAAACCATGGAAGCTTACGTGGACGATATGCTGGTAAAGTCCCGACAAGCCGAGGATCACGTACACAACCTTACCATGGCGTTTGAGCGGATGAGGCTCCATCAAGTCCGCTTGAACCCGACGAAATGCGCCTTCGGAGTCCACTCAGGGAAATTTTTGGGCTTCATGGTGAGCCAGAGAGGAATTGAAGTGAATCCTGAGAAGCTGAGGGCAATCGAGGAGATGCAGTCTCCGAAAAACCATCGGGAGGTGTAAGTGCTGAATGGCCGACTAGCTGCAATGAATCGCTTCTTGTCCAAAGCCAGCGACCGATCAATGCCGTTTTTTGAAGTCTTGAGGGCCAACAAAAAATTCGAATGGACCGCCAAATGTGAAGAGTCGTTCCAAGCACTCAAGCAGCACCTTCGCACACTCCCGCCGCTGGCGAAACCGGTTCCAGGCGAGCCGCTCTACCTTTATTTGGCTGTTTCTGAATTTGCCATTAGCTCTGTGTTAGTAAAGATTGTCGAGGGTAATCAAGTCCCCGTCTATTATGTAAGCAAGGCATTTGCCAAATCTGAATTGAACTATCCCGCCGTTGAGAAGTACCTCTTTGCGTTGATTATTACTGCTCGGAAGCTAAGGCCATATTTCCACGCACACGAGATCACTGTGCTAACGAACCAGCCTTTGAAGCATTTTTTGAACCGACCGGATGCGTCGGGAAGATTAGTGAAATGGGCAGTAGAGCTTAGCGAGTTTCGCATACACTTCGCTCCGAGAACAGCCATTAAGGGCCAGGCATTAGCAGATTTCATAGCAGAGTCTACAGCCCCCGATCTGGAAGAAGCGGGCCCTGTAGAGGGGGCAACCATGGAGGTCCCGATAGAAGAACAACCAGAGAGGGCAGAGCAATCAGAACAGCCAAACAAGGAAAATACCTGGGAGATGTACACGGATGGCTCCGCGAGTTCAGACGGATCAGGAGCGGGCTTCTTGTTGATACCACCGGGTGAAGATGAACCGCTCCGATACGCCTTGTCTTTAACATTCAAGGCCACAAACAACGAGGCGGGGTACGAAGCTCTTATCACGGGCCTAAAAATCGCTAAAGGCACTGGAATCGATCACTTGAGAGTGAAGTGCGACGCAGCTTTAATCGTGAACCAGGTTCAAGGGCGATACGAAGCAAGGAGTCCGATAATGAAAAAGTATCTGCGAGAGGTACAAGCCCTGAAAGAGAGCTTCAAAAGCTTCGATATCGAGGCTATCCCGAGGGAGGAGAACGTAGAGGCAGACGCCTTGAGCAAATTTGCCATGGGGGATCCCTTGGAAGAAAATCGGAAGGTGCACTTCCTGGAGAAGGTGATCTTATCAAACATCGACCCAACGCAGGTGTGCACCATTGAGACCAAATCGGAGGAAGAGCCCACTTGGATGACCCCGATAGTCGCGTATCTGACTACGGGGGCAGTCCCCGAGGATAAGGTAGCAGCAGACAGGATATGTCGGATTGCGTCTAATTATGTGATGCTGGACAATCAGCTGTACAAGAAAGGCTGGTTCTCGACTCCGTACTTGAAGTGTGTAGCAGAACCCGACACCAGTCGAATCCTGAAGGAAATGCATGAGGGGGTCGCGGCTTGTCACGAAGGGGCCCGATCCATTATGAGGAAGGTGTTGAACTTGGGCTACTATTGGCCCACGATGAACAAAGAAGCAACGGCGTTGGTCCAATCTTGCGACGCGTGCCAGAGGTACACCCCTAGTATCGTGGCTCCGGCCGCCAACCT
This sequence comes from Clarkia xantiana subsp. parviflora, assembly GCA_036873135.1. Lineage (NCBI taxonomy): Eukaryota > Viridiplantae > Streptophyta > Magnoliopsida > Myrtales > Onagraceae > Clarkia > Clarkia xantiana. The sequence continues at coordinate 5,845,973 of JAPTYO010000012.1, read as the reverse complement.
GACATCCATCAAGAGCGCTTGGCCCTTCGCGCAGTGGGGCATCGACTTGGTGGGACCTCTTCCACAAGCACAAGGACAATGTAAGTATTTACTTGTAGCTATCTATTACTTTTCGAAATGGATAGAGGCGAAGGCATTGGCCAGAACAACGGGGAACCAAATCGTCAAGTTCCTCCAAACCCACATCGTGTCCAGATACGGGATTCCTAAGGTGGTGATCAGCGACAATGGCCCACCGTTTAACGGCTCTCAGGTGAGGGAGTATCTGGAAGAATTGAACATTGAGCATCGGACCGCCTCCGTACGCCATGCTCAGACTAATGGCCAGGTAGAGTCAGCCAACAAAATCGTGATGGATGGCCTGAAGAAGAGGGTCTATGCCTTGAAGGGCAAGTGGCTGAACGAACTGGAAAACGTGCTTTGGGCTGTTAGAATGACACCCAAACGATCAACAGGGGAGACTCCGTTTGGCCTCGTTTATGGCACGGAAGCTGTCGCCCCTGTGGAGGTAGCTGTGGCGTCCCATCGGATGAGATATTACAAGCCCCTGACGAACGATGAAGTGAGACGTCTGGACTTGGACCTACTCGAAGAGAAGAGGCGGGAAGCCGATGAAGTCCAAGCTCGAATGCGTTTAGCGACCGCCAGGTACTACAATCGGCGAGTGAAGTCCCGACAGTTCTTTGTCGGGGAGCTGGTTTGGCGTCGCAACGAGTTCACCCTTTTGGATCGAATCAACAAGATGTCACCAAAATGGGAAGGACCTTATAAGGTCGTGGGGATGCCAGCTCCGAATGCATACAAGTTGGAAGACCTCGATGGCAGAACGTTAAAGCATTCTTTTAGTGGCGAACACTTGAAGAAACACCATGCTTGAAGAAAGTCGCCTTAAGTGGTGCCCGATAAAGTCGCCTTAAGTGGTGCTCGATGTAAAATCGCCTTAAGTGGTGTATGCTGTTTATCGTTTAATTCGATGTAAGCCAATTTTATGCCGTCAATAAAGAAAGAGGTTGCTTCCAAATAAGAGTTGTCCTTAGATTTATGCTAAGTGTAAAAGTCGCCTTCAGTGGTGCACGAGAAAAGTCGCCTTAAGTGGTGCACAATACTTAGATTTATTCTAAGTATCCGAAAGTCGTCTTAAGTGATGCACGAGAAAAGACGCCTTAAGTGGTGCGCAACACTTAGATTTATTCTAAGTATCCGAAAGTCGCCTTCAGTGGTGCACGAGAAAAGCCGCCTTAAATGGTGCACAGCACTTAGATTTATTCTAAGTATCCAAAAGTCGCCTTCAGTGGTGCACGAGAAAAGCCGCCTTAAGTGGTGCACAATCCTTAGATTTATTCTAAGTATCAAAAAGTCGCCTTGAGTGGTGCACGATACTAAGCCGGCTTGAGTGGTGCACGATCTTTAGGTTTATCCTAAGTAATGATTAAGTCGTCTTAAGTGATGCGCGGGACTAAGTCGCCTTGAGTGGTGCGCGATCTTTAGGTTTATCCTAAGTAATGATTAAGTCGTCTTAAGTGATGCGCGGGACTAAGTCGCCTTGAGTGGTGCACGATCTTTAGGTTTATCCTAAGTAATGACTAAGTCGTCTTAAGTGATGCACTCGATATTAAGTCTCCTTAAGTGGTGCAAGTTATTAAATCGTCGGGAAGGACGTACGAGAATTTCTTAAGTGTCGAGGTTTCGACTTAAGCGCGTATAAGTAAAGTCACTCGGAGAAGTGCAACAAAAGATCGGGACTAAAGAAGTCTGATATTGATAAGGGATCAAGGGCCCGACGACGACACAAGAGAAGAAGATACAAGGACTCTAAAAGATAAAAACATTCAAGCTTGGTCCTTGTCGGCAGCATTGACAGCAGTTGGGTCCGCGGAGTCGGTAGCAGAGGGATCCACAGGATTGGCTTCGGGAGGATTGGCTATCGGGGCGTCCGCACTTGGAAGTTCAGAAGCGTCTTCGAAAATTACGGGGGTACTCCCCCCATCACTCTCCTCGGAAAGAGCAAAATACTTCTTCGCAAAGGGAGCGAGGGAAGGAGACTTGTCGAAGTTGATAGCGTCCCCGTACTCCAGGTGGAGCTCCTCAACCGCATTGAAGAGAGTGTTCTCCACCTCCGTGCCAAAGAACTTCATGGCATTAGCTTGGAAGCCCTCAGACCTCCGATAGTCCTCCCGGCCCTTTTCCTCCACTTCGGCCAGCTGCGCAGGAAATCCCGCGATTAGCTCCTCCAGAGCCTTCTTCTCAAGGACCAGTTTGTCCTCGGCAGCCTTCTTCTCCTGGGTCAGCCTGTCCACAACTGCCCCCCGCTCCTGACGCTCTTGCCTCAAGAGCCCCTCGAAGTCCGCGATCTGCTGCTGGAGGTCCCGAATCTTCTGATTGAGGACAGCCTGCTCTTTGACAAGCTTCCCCCACGAAGACTGGGAGGCCTTGAGATCCTCCTGAAGCTGCTCGCGGACCCCTCGGTCCCGCTCCCGGGACTCATCGTAGGCAATAACATACCCGATGAGGCGGTTGAAGTCCCCGAGCTCCTGAAACAAGAAGGAAAAATGTTAAAGGACAAACGACCCGATTTATCATCAAAGGATGAAGAAGCGAAGTCTTACCTGTATACGGCGCATGGCCATATTCCGGACATCCCGCTGCATATGCGTCCGATTGAGGCAAATCGGATGCCGCATAAAAGGCAGGATCGAACCTGCCAGCAGATGCAGGGCCAGCTGCTGGTCCTGCTCCCCTTGTGTGAGCGGGACTCCTTGAAGCGTCTGGATAGGAGTCCAGGGGGCATTCTCCTGTGAAGAATCGAAGGGCTTGTAGAAGTTCCCATCAAGAGCAAGAGGAGAAACAGGATGAGGAATGGAAGGGCACGCCTCCGTCTCGGCCCGAACAGGGGAAGGAGTGAACTCATGAATAGGGGATGGCTGCCGCTGCTGCGGAGAGGATGAAGGAGGCAGCCCCTGAGGGGTTGGTTTCAAGGGGGATTGCCCCGCCTTCCGACGCTGACGAGGGGGGCCACCCTCGTCAGTCTCCTCAGAGGAGTCTAAGGTCTCCACCTGACGAAATTGTTCGCCAGTCGATGCCTTCTCTCAAGCTGAGGAAGGCACCCCCGCTGAAGACGGTGCGTCTGCGGAAGCTGCAGCACCCGATGGAGCTCCCGAGCGACCTGCACCTGGAGGATGAGAAGCTTCAGAAAGGTAGTCAGGAATTTCATCGGGATTCTTACACCAAATGATACGTCGGGAGACGTATTGATCCTTCCCGCGATAATGATAGTAGCCTGCCTTCAAGACTCGGGGAGTTTCGCCTCGAAGGATTCTTTTGACATCAGCGATGCGGGCTTCCTTGGTCGAAGAAATCAAATCCGTCGGGACCATCCTTTTGTATGATTTAATAGCAAGTCGGAGTTTTTTACCTTCTTCAGCATTCTGGACATCAAAGAGCTGGTCCAGATCCACCCGCTTCCGCTTGGGTTGCTCCGCTGAAGGAGACCCCGACCTAGCAGCAGTCTTCTTGGCGGACTTCCTCTTCCGCGAGGGGGGGACAGCATCAGTCTCCCCCTGCTTAAGGAACAGATCAGTCAGCACAGATACCTTCTTGGCTGCAAACAGTAAACAAAGAAGAGTTAGAAGTTTACCCAAGGAACCATATTGGAAGGGCAGTCGAAGAGCTGCCCCCAGAAACAATATCGAGGAGTCGGATCCCGGCGTGCACCAGGTCCCGCTCCACGAGTGAGTTGGCGTTGAGAGGAGTGTAAGACTCCTCCCACCGATAAAGCTGGATGAGTTGGAGAGTCTCAAAATCCTCGTCAGCATAAGTGTGGAAAGCAGGCAGAGGATCTGCTGCCACCTCCCAACGAGGCCAGGGAATTGAGGAGTGACGGATAAAGAAGTAGCTCTTCTTCCAGCTACTGTTGTCGGACCCTGTATCAATCAAGAGTCCCCGACCCTTGACCACCTTCCAGGTGTCACTGGTCCAACCGTACCGGGCAAGCTGCTGCTTACTCCACTTGGGCATCCGAGGGTAGAAGGCGCAAACCCCCGCCTCATTGCACTTCATCCCATAAAAGGTTCTGAAGAGTTGGAGGCTGTAGACCCACTTATGTTGGAGACAGAGGACTTGAAAGACGTTCCAGAGGCGGATGGCATGGGGAGAAAAGGTAGTGGGGTGTGTTCTGTAATGATGGCATAGCTCGACCAGATTACCGCAAAAGGGGAACCTGATCCCCGCTGATATTTGTCCCGTAGAGACAAATACCTCCCCTTTCTGGGGACGAGTAACCTCAGGGTTACTCGAGGGACGATGCCGAGGATACGGGAAACGAGGTTCCTAGGTGATGGTGATGCAACCCTCTCGGAGAGCTGCATCATAAGCAGTATTGGAAATCTCATTTGGAGCATAATCAAAATTAAAGGGTTTTCTCCCCTCAGAGCTGGAACCGCTGTCTGAAAAGCAACCAGGGCAAGAAAATACAGTGGGACTCTTGGAAAATTAGAAAGGAAAAGACGAACAAGCAACGAAGGGGGATTCCTTACCAGACATGATGAAGTAAAGGTTGAAGGAGATGAACGAAACGTCGCCGGAAAGATGATTGGGGAAACTCCAAAGACCTTCGAAATCACAGAGCTTGGAATCGCAGAAGAATCGCAGAGAGCTTTTGAGAATTCGAAGACGGTAAAAGTTAAATTGTGACCATGGCTAGGGTTTTATAGTCGAAGAAGACGGTTGAAAGGACACTTCGATCCGAGTCGTCGAAGTCGAAGAGTCTTAATCTGGACCGTTGAGATGAAACGTGCAGAAGGACAACGGGTGTAATGATGAAACGGCCTGAAAAAGCACCTTTCAGAAAAGGACAGGCGCGAAAAATCAGGCACGTGGGCCGAAAACGTCACTCCATTATCTACTGCATTTAATGCACTAGGAAACCGAGGAGACCCTTGGGATATAACAGTTATCTACAAAACCCTGAAGAAACGTGGAGGAGAAGACTGATAAACTGAGTAACTGAACCAAGGAAAAGATCCCCGACTCTAGTATTGGAAGATCGGGAGTTGGAAGACACGACGAACTAAAAGTCCCTCATGTCTTGGGGGCAAATGATGGGTTCGACTACAGCCGTCAGGCCCTTTAACGGCGAGGAAACAGCAAACAGGCCCACCAGGCCCAAAATGAAGGTCAAGATGACTTAGGAGAAGGGTCCCGACGAAGGGAGTCCCGACGAAGCAAGGTCCCGACAGAGTCGGTCCCGACGGTTGAGCTAGAAGCTCCCGATGAGAAGCCTTTAAGTAGGCCCCGATGATGAATCCCTGAGAATGATTGGCCCTGTCACGATGACGAGGGGCTCCGAGCGGTGACACAACGAGATAACTCTGGAGTCCCCGACGGGAGTCGGGACTCGTTATCAGAGGATAAGGCCATGATATGCGAGGCGTGGCCGAGATACGCGGAACGTGGTTAAGATACACGGAGCGTGGCCGAGATACGCGGGGCATGGCTGAGATACGCGAGATCACGTCCGAGATATGCGGGATACGGGCTAACCACCCCTAACGGTTCGCCAGGTACCTGAGGCATCTCTTTGCCTATAAAAGGGCAGGAGATCACCTCAGAAAGACTTACGTTGAGTTCAATACACTTTGAGATTACTGCTTGCCAGTCATACGAAATACTCATTTAAGCATCGGAGAGGGATTCTGGGTCACCGCCCGGTCTATCCCCTCTTGCAGGATTGCGTGGAGCAAAGAAGCCAGGATTGACGTCAGAGTCCGTACCGGAGTTCCACCGTGATCCAACATTAAGGATGTAGTTGCGTTTGATAATTTACTTAAAAGTAGGATTATAAGTGCAAGCATGAGTTTCTCGGAACATTAGACGCATGACGCATAAGCATGTATGTGGTATGAATGATGAATGTTACTAGCATATGATAATTTGCATGGATTGTAGAATTGTGTATGCATGAGTGAATTCATCAGAATGATTTTTTCCAAAACAAAAAGGGCATTGGGAAAGCCAAGATCGGGTATGCTTATTTTTAAAATTCCCGTTCCGGTAATTTGCAATTAGAACCGTTTTAAAAGACTGATTTATTGGATAGAAGACGACAATAGTGTGAACTCTTTCACAGCCATCTTCCATTGGTTTACTGGTGGTCGGTTGGTTTAGATGACTGAGGAATCACTATCTGTCGGACTCTATCTTAATAGATATTTGATGTATGCAATTCTTTCTCAAAATGTTATTGTCTCCCTAATTTTGCTTGATCATCAATGTGTTAGTCATGACTGCGATTAGCAATGTAATCTCTCAAATGAATAAGGGGATGAGGTTGAACAACAATAATTATAAGATCCAGAATAAGCGTGCAAGGATGGTGATCACTGAAATGAGAGGTTTGGAGCATCTGACTACAAAGAAAGTCAGACCGGAGGGAGACCTCACGGATGAACTGAAGAAATTCCATGATGAATGGGATGCAAAGGAGCAGGAAATTCATTCCGCCTTGTTTTCACTGCTTGAGGATGACATACTCTATGGATATGATCACTATGAGTCTGCCATGGACTTGTGGAACGGTCTTAAGGCAGGGTTTTGTGTTTACACCACAGCTCAGAAGCGATTGTTAAACATCGCTAGATGAATCCCAAGCACACAATGAAGGAGCATATTAGACATATGTCGAACATGCTTGCTGAACTAAAGGAGGCAGGAGAAATCCTGACCGACAAAAAAAGGTCCAATGCGTAATCCGCTTTTTGCCTGACTCTTGGAATAGCATGAAAATGCACCTTACCCATGCCACTCAACTCGATGATCTCGAGAAAGTGCGCGTTCATTTCAAGCAGGAAGAGGATCGCCTCAAGGCTGAAATGCCAAGGGCGGAAATGCATATTGCATCCTCGCATCCAGCTGACCAAAAGGGTAAGCGCAAGAATAAAGGCAAGAGACTTCATTTTAAGGCTAACAAACCTTTGGCTCCAAAACCTCATAATAATTTCAAGAGAAGGCAATTCAGAGGCAAGAAAAAGCAGGCAAAACAGACACGTAAAGAGGAAACTCGAACGTGCTTTATGTGTGGCGTGAAAGGAAACCTTGCTATTGCCTGCACAAATCCTCCCAAGCTACGTGCTGAAGAATAATGATAACCTCATAAGTTCTTCTGGGACTCCTCTTACTCGAGAGTAATTCAATTATTCTCTATTGATTACAGAACCGAGAAGGAGAAGAAGCACAAACATGAGGAACTTGCCCCGAAAATATAAAGATTGAATGAAAGACTTTCTTTATTTGCTTTGCTAAATGAACCTCTTCTTAATTTTCAGTATAAGATACATGATAATAATGTTCCTTGAAATATAGGAAACGTTTGTTTTGAGCATGTATCTGGCTGCAATCCCTGCTGCGATCAGTTCCGTTTTTTGTTCGAGAAGAAGTCGAGACCATACCCATCTGAAGCAGGTTCTGACAGACTCCTTTTGATATTATCTGTTTGACGCATTGCTTACATATTGATTATAAATCTTATTCTATTATTATCACTCCATTGAATGAAATAAACTGTAATGATAATCATGTTTGAAACAGTTAAAACCGATTAAATTGAATTAAATTCAGAAATGAAACGATTTAACCAAGGGTTTAACCCCATAGTAGATTGCGCAACGCGCAAGTGGACCTCGATAGATGGAACACATCGTTTCATTACATGAGTTTAATATTGAAGTGTTTAATGATGACGTGCTGAATTTTCGTTTGCACTCCTTCAGAAATATGACTTACTGATAACATTTACATCGGTATGAAGTAAGCTACGAAAGCTACTACGACTTTGTAAAAGTATCAACTGACACATAAGGTGAATACCTAAGATTCTCAGTTCGGCGATGGAAAAATTCTCTGAGATAAGTCGGCAAACAAAGAAGGATCAAGTCAGTTTAATGATTTTCCTTCCAGAAGCCTTGAACGATAAATCAGGCTAGGCATTCAAGTTAAATAACACACTTTAAGAAGCACAGTTTATATATTTACATAATGTTGAGTCGTTCTATCAGAAGTTCCCTATGGGATGATGAAAGATGATTCACATAAATGTAAAACTATGTTTCAATTAATATCGGTAAGGTGCGACGCCATTATAGCTGATGGGTGATAATGAGTTAAATTGTATCACCACGCGACATTAATTTGCGCAACAAAACACGTATTCAGGACAAGAGTACGTCAGTTACTCTTAGAAAATACATGATTACATCTTGGATTGTTAAATAGTACCGTGGTCGAACATGAGACATTACATCACTAAGAGGGCGAAATTTCCAAATACATGAACAGTTTCAATCAACATAGTCATGATCAAAGCATAGCAGAATAACGATGACAATCAGGTCCCACTTAATTCGAGTGGGAGATATTTGAACCAGCAACTCAAGTGAATGACATGGTAAATGAAAATGGAAACATTTTCATAATAAATCCAGTGGGAGGAATAAACCCTTCCACAAGTAATCTCTGTTGTTGTTGGGACGAATCAAGTCGAACCTGATGGTCAAAATTGCTGAACCAGGAATGACACAACTACCTATATTACCCATTGTTCCCAGTGGGAGTGATCCATACATACTTGGTTCCAGATCCTAGTGATCAAGGAATGCATCTCGGAAGTAAAACCCCCGAGACCAAGAAGTTGTAATAGGAAAGTTATATGTCAAGGTTCTAGCACTGCTATTGTTCCCAATAGAGACGATGCTCCGATAAGAAGCATTGTTCCGAGTGGGAGGATTATTCCAAATAGAAATGATGCTACGATAAGAAGCGTTATTCCCAGTGGGAGAAAAGATCAGACTAATTAGTGGGACTCATAATGCCTAGACGAGAGTCAAAGGCAACTATCCCATTGAGCAAAAGTGAAAACCCCGCTCAAACTGTTGGCAAGCACTAGAAAGACCTCAAGTGGAGAAATGGAAAGAAATAATAAATGAGAGAGACCGCCTTAAATGAAAGACGTTATAGTCTATAGTTGATTTACCTGTTAACCACAGGGGCATAAGGATAAGGTGAGCCCTGAAAGAAGGCTCACCACTGATGGAACAAGTCGGATAACCCGACTCATTGCGAAAGATCTTACCCAATGATTCACGAAGAGGACTTTGATAAGAGAAAATCAATGACTGTGCGTAAAACCACGGTTAGGGCCATTCATGGTCCTGGTCGCAAGTCTCAATCACGAGCTGCACCAAAGGAATGTTAAGACCGCATTCCTCCACAGAAACCTGGAGGAAGAGATCTACATGGAGCAACCGGAGGGTTTAATTATTCCTGGTAACAAACGTAAAGTTTGTAATCTCCAAAAGGTCCTTCTACGGTCTCATACAGTCATCACGGCAATGGTACCGCAGATTCTACGAGGGAATCGTAGGAAACTGATTAGCGAGTCTTCACAAAAATCCGTGCATGTATTATAAGACCTCCGAGTCTAAGTATGTCATGTTAACCTAGTACGTGGATGACATACTCATTGCCGCAAACGACATGAGTTTCTTGAATAAGTCAAAGTCCTGGTTGGCATCTGTATTTGAGATGAAGAACATCGGAGAGGCCACGTATATCTTAGGCATTGAAACAGCCAGAGATCGGGCTACCCGGAGGATATCTCTATCTCAAGAATCTTATACAACAATCTGTTGAAAATAGGTTTAGATTACAGAATACCAAACCCGTGAATACACCGGTGGTATTTGGGTGCGCACTGTCGTAACGTGACATCCCCAAGAACCCGGCAGAGCGTGGACAAATGAAGGGTGCAGAGAATTCAAGCGTTGTTGATATTTCGATATACACCGTGCGATACACCCATCCGGATATCTGTCACGCTGTGGGACTAGTAGCACGTTTCCAATCAGATCCTAGCTATCAACATTTAAAAGACTGTAAAACGAGTTATTAGTTATACTTAATTCGTTATCTGAAAGGTACTGCCGACTATACACTGTGCTATGAGGGCTGGAAGTTAGAATTGACCGGTTACAGTGACGCCGACCATGGTGGCGATCACGATGATCATAAGTCCACCACAGGAGGAGTGTTTCTGCTTGCTGATGCCGCCATTTCATGGACGAGCAAGAAGCAGACCTGTGTCGCGCTGTCTACAATGGAATCAGAATTTGTAGCTCTCTCTAAGAATGCACAGGAAACAATCTGGCTGAAAAGACTTCTTACTGCACTGCTACACGGTGACGTCGCGAGTGAACCTATGAAGGTGTTCTCCGATAGTCAGGCAGCAATTGCGGCAGTTAAGAATCCAAAGTACCATAGTAGGACCAAACACATTGATGTGAAATATTTCAATGCTTAATCTATGGTTGAAGACAACATAATCACTATGGAATACTTGTCCAATGATAATATAATCGCGGACCCATTAACTAAACCACTGCGCAGGGATATATTCGAAAAGCTTGTAAGACTGCTTGGATTGCATAGGGTTTAGAAATGGCATGTATATGTGATAACATTTTGATATTAGAAAGTTACATTTTGTAAGCGAAAGAATTGCAACTGAGTTTATGATCAATCGACGTCATAATGTTTTGATTACATCAAATTTACGGTCTATAAACTGAGTCGTAGGAGGACGCAATCCTCTGCCAAAACTATGTCGAATGTGGGCCTTACCTAGTCACACAGGTACGGTCGTCTTGTGAAGGAGGGAAGCCTCCACTATGCAAGGCTGGCTAAGAAGCAGGGGGATAAACCTGATTGAGCAGAATGATTATCTATAGTCGAAGTAACTCGACGTGATTCTCGTTCTGTAGATCGTCGTGATGAACTTTGTTCGTCATAAATCCACATTCTGGGCCAGATGAAAATCAGTGATAGCATGATTGGTATGTCCCATTCCTGTTGACCCAAAAGATTTAGGTATGCTATCAATGCGTGCTTCATACTACGCGTGCCATGTTCGACCACGGGGTCACCGCTCGGTTGTGCTAGAAAGGAATCATTGTGATTCTGGCGGGCGCAAACTTCTTCACCTCGAGCGTGTGATTGATCCCGGGAGCCTTACGAAGAGGCACCTGAAGTATCCTCATGGACTCAGAACTCGTACCTAAGGTCAGGCTCAATGCTTGTTTCCCGGCGTACGAGCGTAGTGCTGAACAAAAAGGCCCAGTGACCACGTCTTTGGAAACCGGTTGGGTTTGACTAAGGGTATGAGCGATGGGGATGGTCAAGTTCACATGTAATTCACCGATTCTTATATTCACTAGGTGGCCACCAGCCGGATATTAGTTGAAGGTTGTGAATACTTGTACGGATGCTAGGCAAATGGAGTATTATCAGTTGACCTAGGATACAATGCAGTACAATATATATAAATGTTGTTTAACACATGTTGATTGGAGAAAAGGGAATCAACGTTCTGCGGGTGCTACAACACTCCTAACAGATGAGTAACACGATGCCCGTCGTATCCGCCGGTCGCACGACAAACCTCGTATGAACTATTCGGAAGCACGGAGCAGATCAAAGTGGAGAAATGTTGATGCGGATTTGGACAACAATACATTAACAGACACCCTCCCATTCCGGCGAGTGGGAGCTGTAAGCATAAGGTGATAGGCGCCGTAATTGGTAGCCCATAATATGTATAGTTTACCTAATGAACTTGGGTAAATGTCACATTAGGGTAATTGGGCCAGAACCAAATCCCAATTGACATTGGATGCCCAAAATTGGGCCTCCCCAAATACATAGGCCGGCCGAATTATTAAGGTGGGGGTAAAGTGGACTTTTGTCCACTTTACTCCCGTAAATAAGAGGTGTTAGGGAATATTTTAGGGTTAATCATAATACCTTCACAAGAGTGTTTTAGAGAGAAAACCCACCACCCACACCTACTAGTTTCGGCCGAACCATTCCCAACACCGAAGGTGTGCCAAATTGCTTTCGAGCAACTCTCCGAAGATCTGTCCCCGTGCCAAGAATTGATCTGAGGCTTTGCTGTGGAGCTAACACCACGTAGGGATTCTTTCACAAGAACCTCTACAGGTTCCGTCCGGTGGATCGAGAACTTTCTCGTACAAAGGAACTTGGACTACGGTAACTGTTGAGATATGTATAGCTCTTCCACTACGCAATTTCGATTACATGCACGTACCATTTTTTGTGTTTCCGTAGTAATTACTCCCCGTAATCTAACAGGTGGGTTCGGCCGAAACTTGCTCACAAGGGGAGAAGGGTTTTTCTCTCAAATCACCACTTAGGAAGAATTGTGAATTACCACAAATAAAACTCTAACACCCCTTATTTATAGAGGAGCAAAGTGGACAAAAGTCCACTTTGCCCCATGCATTATTCGACCGGCCTATATGTGTTAGGGAGGCCCAATTTTGGGCTTCTCATGTCAATTGGGATTTGGGTCAAGCCCAATTTTCCTAATGTGACATTAACTCAATTTCTTAGGCTACCTATACATATTAATAGGCTACCAATTACGGCACCTAGTCACCATATGCTAAAAAGTTCAAGTAGCGCCCTTGTTCCACGTGGTAGTATTGCAGCAATAACGAGCATTATTCCCAGTGGGAGTGAAGTTCAATCTCAAGATGGGATAAACGAGCCTAGAAGAAGTCTAAGGAAACGAACTTCTCCCAAGAAGTATCCCATCGAAAGAGGCGAGTTATTCACTCTTACTTCAGTTGATGAACCGGTAACGGTTAAACAAGCTATGGAAGGACCTCAAGCGAAGGAATGGAGTAAAGAAATGGAAGATGAAATCGCCTCTATGAAAGCTAATTCTGTTTGGTCTTTAGTTTATTTTCCTGCTAACCGCAGAGCAATAGGTGCCAAGTGGGTTCTGAAATTGAAACTCACTGCTGATGGAGCTGTCGAGCGGTACAAAGCTCGACTTGTCGCGAAAGGATATACCCAACTCCACGTAGTGGACTTTGACGAGACTTACTCACCTACTGTGCGTTACACCATAGTACGGGCCATATTGGCTTTGGTTTCAAGCCTCGATCTGGAGCTGCACCAAATGGATGTTAAGACTGCATTCCTCCAAGGCAACCTGGAGGAAGATATATGGAACAGCCGGAGGGTTTCATTACCCCTGGCAACGAACGTAAGTTATGTAAACTCCAAAGATCTATTAACGGTCTTAAACAATCATCCCGACAATGGTACCGCAGATTCCATGAGGAAATCATTGGAAACGGATTCGTGAATCTTCATGAGGATCCATGCGTGTACACGAAGACTTCCAAGTCTAAGTACGTCATCCTGACATTATATGTCGATGACATACTAATTGCCGCAAATGACGTAAGTTACATGAATGAATCAAAGTCCTGGCTAGCATCTGAATTTGAGATGAAAGACATGGGAGAAGCCACGTACATCCTAGGCATTAAGATTCCTAGGAATAGGGCTACTCGTAAACTATGTCCATCTCAGGAAGCCTATATCAACAAATTGTTGATAACATTCCGACTACAGGATGCCAAGCCCGTGGATACGCCGGTTGCGCTCGAGTGCGCTTGTGAAGCGTGATGGGCCGAAGAACCTGGTGGAGCGTAAATAGATGGAGAGTGCAAAATACTTAAGTACGGGTGGCAACTTAATGTATGTCATGCAATACATTCGACCGTACATTTGTTACGTTGTTGGCCTAGTAGAACGATTCCAATCAGATCCTGGCACTCAACACCTAAAGGCTGTGAAACAGATAATTCGATACCTGAAAGGTACTGCCGACTACGCTCTGTGCTATGAGGGTGGAAAACTCGAATTGTTAGGATATAGTGACGCCGACCATGGTGGCGATCTGGATGGTCGTAAGTCCACTTCAGGAGGAGTATTCCTCCTTGCTAATGCCGTCATTTCATGGATGAGCAAGAAGCATACATGTGTCACGTTGTCCACTATGGAATCCGAATTCGTGCACTCTCTAAAACGCACAAGAAGCGGTATGGCTTAAAAGGCTCCTAACTGCATTGCTTGGCGTCGGGACAGGAGTAAACCTGTGAAGGTATACTCTGACAGTCAAGCAGCAATTGCGGCAGTTAAGGACCCCAAGTACCACAACAGGACGAAACACATTGACATAAAACATAATTTTGCTAAGAATATGGTTGAGGACAATGTTATCACTTTAGAATACTTGTCTACTGAAAGTACGATGGCGGACCCATTGACTAAACCACTACGCAGAGATGTCTTCGAAAAGCATGTTAAAATGCTGGGACTTCGTAGGGTTTAAGAAGACAGTATCATGATGACACCTTTTGAAATATAATGGAAATAAATTGCAGATTGAGTTTATGATTATTACGACGTCAATGTTTAAATATTCATCGGAATTTCACGGTCTATAAACTAGTCGTAGGAGGGCCAACCTCCACAATAAAATAATGTCGAATGTGAACCAAGCCTCGTCATACAGGCTCGGTCGTCTTGATGGAGAATGGATTAACTATTAAGTCGAGACTGGCTAAGAACCACGGTGGCAAACCGGGTTAAGCAGAACGATCATTTGGTTTTGGAGTAACACGACAATGATCAAAGTTCTGAAGATCGCCGTTACGAACCACATTCGTAATAAAAACACATTCTGGGCCAGATGACGAATCTGCGATAGCTTATGACATTTCCCAAACTTCCCGACTAAACTCAGGTTATGCTATCGACGCGTGCTTCATACTACACATGCCATGTCCGACCACGCGGTGTTGCTCGGTTGTGCTAGATAGAATCCACGAGATTTGTACGGGCACAAGCTTCCTCAACTAGAGCGTGTGACTAATCCCTGATGCTATATGAAGGAGAATCTAAAGTATCCTCACGGACTCAGAACTCATACCTAAAGTCAGGCTCAATGTTCGATTCCCAGCGTGTGAGCGCAGTGCCGAACAAAAAGGCCTAGTGACCACGTCTTGGAAACCGATTGGGTTTGACAAAGGGTATGAGCGATGGGGATGGTCAAGTACACCTGAAATTTTCCGACTCTTGTATTCACTAGGTGTCCACCAACCTGACATTAGTTGAAAGGTTGTGAATGTACGGATGCTCTGGAAAGTATCCTAAAGTGGGAACTGGGCAACTGGAAAATTTGCAGTTGACCTAGGATATAGCGCAACACTTTATTTTTAACAGATTGATTAGACATGGGGAATCAACGTTCCGCGGGCGCTACAATACTCCTAACAGATGAGTAGCACGATGCCCGTCGTGTCCGCCGGTCGCACGGCAAACCTCGTATGAACTATTCGGAGCAGGGATTGGATCGAAGACCAAATGCGGATGTGTTGGACGACAACATATTAATAGGCACCCTCCCATTCCGGCGAGTGGGAGCTGTTAGAATTTGGGGTTATGGGCCGCCGTAATTGGTAGCCTATTAATTATGGACCATTAACCTAAGTAATTAGGTATGGGTCACATTAGGGTATTTAGGCTAGGCCTAAATACCATGTGACATGGGACGCCCAAAATTGGGCCTCCCACCCATAGTAGGTCGGCACCGAACATAAGGAGTAAGGAGGTGGGATTTTCCCACCTCCACTTCTATATATAGAGGACTAGGGGTTACTTATTAAGTGCTCATTCTCTCTTCCCAAGTGTTTATATTAAAACTCTCCCCCTAGTCCCTCTTAGCTTCGGCCGAAACAAACACCTAGTAGGTGCCTAAATTGCGACGAGCAATTT
This sequence comes from Clarkia xantiana subsp. parviflora, assembly GCA_036873135.1. NCBI lineage: Eukaryota > Viridiplantae > Streptophyta > Magnoliopsida > Myrtales > Onagraceae > Clarkia > Clarkia xantiana. The sequence goes on along the minus strand of JAPTYO010000012.1, from coordinate 5,830,274 downwards.
ACTCCAAGTAAGATCCATCCCGCGAGAATCGAAGGAGGCTTTGCTGTGAAGATTAAACTGCCTAGGGCTTCTCTAACAGGAACCTCTACGGAGTACCGGTCGGTGGATCGAGAACTCCCCTCGAAGATCTTGGGCTACAGAAATCGTTAAAGGTATGTGCACTTTCTTCCGCTGCGTAATTAGTTACCATGCACGTATCTAGGGTTTCGTTTCTATAGGATTAGTCACCATAATCCAACATGCGGATGCCTTCGAGAAGTGTTCCTATGTGAAAACTAGGCAATTGGAGAATAACAGTTGACAAATGATACAACGCGACACAGAGATGTATGCAGGTTGATTATAGACACGTTGGGGAATCAACGTTCCGCGGACCCTACAGCACTCCTAACCGATGAGTAGCACGATGTCCGTTGTGTCTGCCAGTCGCACGCCAAACCTCGTATGAACTATTCCGAAGCAAGGACTGGATCAAAGACTAAATGTTGATGTGTTGGTCGACAACATATTAACGGGCACCCTCCCATTTTGGTGAGTGGGAGCTGTTGGCATTTTGTGAATGAGCCGCCGTAATAGGAGCCATTTAATATAAGCCCAACAGTTAAGGTAATTGAGTTATGTCACATTAGGGATTTTGGGCTAGGCCTAAAATCCCAATTGACATGAGAGCCCCAAAACTGGGCTAGGCCTAGCCCATTACTAGGCCGACCGAAACTATAGAGTAAGGAGGTGGGATTTTCCCACCTCCTCTTATAAATAAGGGTTTTCAGGGATTTATTAGAAGTAAATCACTCATTCTCCTAAGTGTTGAGATTAAAGAAATCTCTCTCCCTATTCTCTCTATAGTTCGGCCGAACCACCTAGGGGGAAGGTGCCAAATTGCTTTGAGCAATTTAACCTAGAGATCAGAGGCTTTGCTGTGGAGACCATTCTGTGTAGGCGATTCCTAAACAAGAATCCTTACAGGAGTTGTCCGGTGGATCGGAACTCCCTTGAAGATCTTGGGACTATAGGAAAGAAATTACTTGTATGTGGCTCTTTTCCGCTGCGTAATTTAGATTACCTGACATGTACACGTGTTTTGTTTCAGTAGTATTTATCCCCCTAAATCTAACGAGTAGAACCGCTAAGGATTCTAAACTATTATTTGAGTTTATGATCTTAAATATATACTTTTAGGTACTACTATATAATCACTTGGGTCCGTTACGAATATATAATAAAGCCGACAACTACAAATATAAAGGCGGCGCCACTTCCTACTAAAGTAGAAATTGTATTTTGTCAAAAGAAGTTGATGCCGCCTTAGAAGAAAACTCATTATAGTAAGTTATAAATATGAGACTACGACCTGCTTACTACCGTCATAGAAGAAAACTCGCGTAGTATGTAAACATGAGGTTGCAACCTACTTACTACTGTCATAGAAGAGAATACCTCATAGTAAGTAAACATAAGTGTCAACTTACTCATCACCAACTAGCAAGACTGTAATTGACTGTATTAACCAATAAGATATCAAGTCGCTACCAGCATGAAAATCCTCCATATATAACGGGGAATAAACCACTACAAGGTCGGTTTAAGATATTTATAAATAGTAAGCTTTACTTATTTATTTTTAAGATTCACATTACTTATTATTATTATACTAATTTAAGGTTTAAAGTGTAATTATGGGACAATCCCCCGATCCAAACGAGATTAGAGAAGCCGACACATAAACAAACTTTAGAATCCAACAAGATGCATTTATAATAACTATTACATAATATAACTTTGGATGGAAGTAGGATATTAGAGGTAAATGAAAGTGAGTGGGTGTAGAAAAAGTAAAAGTAGCTAGGGAGAGTTATTGGTTGTAATCTGATGGAGAAAGGCCTTAAAATTAATATCAGAGGAGCCACCTTCCTTAGCAGCCTCCCTCGCTGAAACCTTCCACTTGTTAGCATTTGCCCTATACTTATCATCCATCATCACCAATTCCAGACACCTCCTAATCTCATCCGCTTCTACTATCTCTCCTTCTTCCTCCTGAAGTGCATTAGCACGCACACCCACCTCCCAAACATCCTGAACAAGTTTCGAATTAGTATACTGATCAGACCATTGCGGTATCCCAACCATGGGCACACCACATGTTAAGCTCTCTAGCGTTGAATTCCATCCACAGTGTGTCAAAAAACACCCTACTGACTTATGAGACAGCACCTCCACTTGTGAACACCATTTCACTATCATCCCTAATTCCTTATCATACTCATATCCATCTTCATCATCCGTTATTGTAATCACCCACAAAAAATAACGCTTACTTCCAACCAACCCCTGGAAAATCTCCCCCTTCTGTCTCTTCGACAAACCCGAGATTGTTCCAGAAGCTACGAATATAACCGAACCTTCCTCCTTTGCATCTAACCACTTTATATATTCCGAACCCTTTTCGTAACTATAAACATCACCACCAAAAGACATGTCTTTTCTGTACTCTTCTTCTTCATAATCATCGGAAAATAAGAATCCCGACGGAAGTAACGGCCCAATACTGACTAATTGAAGGCTGCTATTATCACCAATGATACTACTATTTCCTCCCATTTGGAAAGACCATTCTTCCAAAGCATCAAAAGAATTGACCAGAACTTTACTATAAGGCTTCTTGTATTTGCAAATAGTATCCATATGCCACTTCATGAGTGGTAAAGCATACTCATGAGGGTTTCCGGGTGCGAAAAAAGGGGGCAGATCTTGAGCGCTTAGCGGCGGTATTCCTGGAAGTTGTAAAACATGATCGGAACTGGTAGTAAACATGGATTTGATGGAATCTTCATATCCACCAAAGTGGTAAAAGTAATACAAGTCAAATACGGTGGCGGGTTGGCACCACAGGAGAGTAGATGGTAAGTGAAGTGAGTGAGCCACGTCTCCAACCCAAGGAGCAATCAATGAATAGAACACGTGGGTGAATGGCTTGGGATTTGACTGGATGAGGTCTCGGAGGGTTTTGGATCCCACGCGCTTCATTTCCGACATGAATTTGTCTCTGTCGCCACCTGCCTTGAATCCCTCGTCGTCGTAGCCGTCGGAGAAGGATGTGTAGGATATGCCCTGTGGCAGCTCCGTCTTGTTCATTCGGGTCAGAGCTGACACCGCAGTGGCAAACGTCACGCTGGCTCCGGCCCGGAAGAGGCGCTTAGCTAGCTCGAGGCTGGGGTTGATGTGGCCCTGGCTAGGGAAACACACAACCAGAAACTCATCTTTAGACCAACAAACCCTACTCTTTTTCATGGCGGAGAAGAAGCTAGCTAGTAGAGTGTGACCAAAATCTATCAAACTAAGTAAACATGACGATGCGGCGACAGAGGGAATCACCTTGTCAGCTTATCGGCTACGGCAAGCATCCTTTTATTTCTTTATTATTATTTACTATTTATTGTTTTCTTCTATCTATATATTATATCAGAAATGATACGGATTCCGAAGGTCACGCTCCGATGGATTCCGAAGGTCACGCTCCGATAGATTCCGAATGTGAGGGACAATCAATTACCTCAAAAGTTGTTAATAATTACACTCAATACCATTGTGTTGTCAGAACATATATTTCGGAATCCGTATCAGTTCTCATAATATATAGAGAAATTCTTCCTTGCATCGGCTGTAACAGATGGCAGACAGCTGGTGGAACTTTGTCCAATCAAGGGTTGACATGTGTTGAGAGAGAAGGAGAGCTGCAGCTTACTATCAAAAATAAAGACATGTGTCATCCTTGATTGGACAAAATTCCACCAGCTGTTTGCCATCTATTACAGCCGAGGCAATGAAGAATTTCTCTAATATATATACCAACACAAATTTGGCAGCTTATGTCACGTGAACCTGTGAAGACGATAGTAATAATCAAAATTCAACTTATTGGGTAGACTAGCTCCACCGTCTAAACAATGAACCATATCAACCAAAATTTAATAACTAATATTTAATAGATAGTAATTAAAAACCACAAGTTGGAGATAGAAATGCTCAATTAATCTTAATTTTGAACTATTTTACTGATTTGGAAAGTATTATTTAGCATTAATTTTATCATATTAAATAATAAAGTATTTATTTACTAAAATTTTGTTACAAATGTCACTATTGCAAGTATACAAAGAAAATTACAATTATTATATATATAAAAAAAAACATGCACGACCGTCAATTGCAGTATGTGCTATTCTAATAATTGGCTTATTGGACGAACTGTTCGTCCAATTTTATCCTTCTAGGGGTTCACCTGATCAAACTGTTCATCCAATTTTAGCCCTCTATGATTTACCTTGTCAAAATGTCCAGTCATTCTATTTTGAAAAAAAAAACTAAAACTATATAAACCCTAAAAATATTTAATTCATATTTTAGCCATCTAAGGTTCATCCGGCCAAACTGTTCGTATTAGCTATTTAGGATTTACACCGTCAAACTATTTACTTATTCGGTTTTGAAAAAAAAAAATCTAAAATTATATAAATCATAAAAATACTTAAAACCCTTAACTAAAATATCGAGTATATGCCACTAATGTTAGTTTTGTGAAAATTCAAAAAATGACCTACTAAATATTGTATTATTTAATATGATCAAATTGTTAGCATTTTGACAATGTGCCGCCGTAAATGAAAGCCCATTAATTAGAGATTGATACCTAAGAAAATAGGTAATGTCACATTAAGGATTTTGGACTAGACCTAAAATCCCAATTGACATGAGAGGTCCAAAATTGGGCCTCCCTTTCTCTAGCTAGGTCGGCCGACTTCATAGAGGGCAAAGTGGACTTTTGTCTACTTTGCTTTTCTTAAGGAGTGCTAGGTGATTTATTCAAGGCTAATTCTCTCCTCCTTTGTGATGAGATTAAAAGAAATTCCTCCTCCCTATAGTTACATAGTTTGGCTGAAACCACCATCAACCTAGGAGGTGCCAAATTTTGTCAAGCAGTTTACTACATTGATCCATCCCTGTGAAGAATCGACTGAGGCTTTGTTGTGGAGCATAATCCGCGTAGGGCTTCTCTAACAAGAGCTTCTACGGGAACCGTCCGGCGGATCGATAACTCCCCTCAAGCGATCCAAGGTATAAGGAAAGAAAACTAGGTATGTGCACTATCTTCCGCTGCGTATTAGTTACCATGCACGTATCTTATTTTTGTTTCCGTTGTATTTAGCCCCGTAATCCAACAGTGGTATCAGAGCCCGTGTTAAGGAGTTCATCATTTTGATAAAATTGGTGTTCTTGAGGTTTTACAAATTTGGCTGAAAATTTTAAGAATAAATTTTTTAAAATTTTCGAGTTTTACAATCACCCTGGCCCAGAATGAAGTGTGCGTCGATAACATTACCTTAATTTAGACAGGAGTGGAAAATGTCATATGCTATCGCAGATTCGTCATCTGGCCCAGAATGTGGTTGTTTAACGAATAAAGTTCGTTACAGTGATTTGCAAAACTTAGATCACATCGTGTTACCCCGAAACCAAATGATCGTTCTGCTTAACCAGGTTTGCCACCGTGCTTCTTAGCCTGTCTTAATAAGGTAGAGGCCCCCCTCTCCGGCAAGATAGTCGAGCCTGTGTGACGAGGCTTGGCCCACATTCGACATTATTTCATTTTGGAGGTTGACCCTCCTATGACTAGTTTATAGACCATAAAAATACGATGTAATTTAAACACTATGACGTCACAAGAATCACAAACTCAAAATTGCAATTCATTTTATTCAAATATTACTTCAAATCTCAAAATGTTATCGTCACAATATAAGCCATTTAAACCCTACGCAGTCCCAGCATTTTAACATGCTTTTCGAAAACATCCATGCGTAAATGTTTAGTTAATGAGTCTTTCATATAACTTTCAGTGGATAAGTATTCTACTGTGAATAATTTGTCATCAACCACGTTCTTAGCATAATTATATTTTACATAAATGTGTTTCGTTCTGCTATGGTACTTAGGGTTCTTAACTGCTGCAGTTGCTGCTTGACTGTCAGATTACACCTTCATATGTTTACTCTGTCCTAGACGCCAAACAATATAGTTAAGAGCCTATTAAGCCAGACCACTTCCTGTGTATTCTTAGAAAGGGCCACGAATTCGGACTCCATCGTAGACACCGCGACACATGTTTGCTTCTTGCTCATCCATGAAATGACGACATTAGCAAGGAGGAATACTCATCCTGACGTGGACTTACGATCATCCGAATCGCCACCGTGGTCGGCGTCACTGAACCCATTCAATGCCTACGCCCGCTTCTAATGCACGTATGACCAGATTCTAGTTTTCCACTCTCATAGCAAAACCCATAGTCGGCAGTACCTTTCAGGTATCGAATAATTCGTTTCACGATCTTTAAATATTGATAGCCAGGGTCTGAATGAAATCGTGCTACTAGGCCACAGCGTAATGGACGAGTGCATTGCATGACATACATTAAGCTGCCAACCATGCTAAGGTATTCTGCACTTTTAATTTGTTCACGCTCAGCCATGTTTTTTGGGCCGTCATGTTTCGATAACGCGCTCCCAAACACAACCGGCATACTCACGGGTTTGGCATCCTGTAACCCGAACATTTTCAACAATTTGTTGACATAGGATTCTTGAGAGAGACATAGCTCGCGAGCTGCCCGATCCCTAGCAATCTTAATGCCTATGATGTATGTGGCTTCTCCCATGTCATTCATCTCGAATACAAATGCCAACTAGGACTTTGATTCATTCATCTAACTCACATCGTTCGCGGAAATTAATATGTCATCTATATATAATGTCAAGATGACGTACTTCGACTCAGAGGTCTTATTGTACACGCATGGATCCTCGTGAAGATTCACGAATCTGTTGCTGACGATTTCCTCGTGGAACCTGCAGTACCATTGCCGGGACGATTGTTTAAGACCGTAGATAGATCTTTGGAGTTTACAAACTTTATGTTCGTTACCAGGAGTAATGAAACCCTCTGGTTGATCCATATAGATCTCATCATCCAGGTTTTCGTGGAGGAATGCAGTCTTAATATCCATTTGGTGCAGCTCTAGATCGAGGCTTGCAACCAAAGCCAAAATGGCCTGTACTTTGATGTAACGCACAGTCGGTGAGTATGTCTCATCAAAGTCTACTCCGTGAAGTTGGTATATCCTTTCACAACGAGTCGAGCTTTGTATCGCTCGACTGCTCCATCAGCAATGAGTTTCAGATTCAGAACCCACTTGGCACCTATGGCTCTGCGGTTAGTAGGCAAATCAACCAAAGACCAAACCGAATTAGATTTCATAGAGGCGATCTCATCCTCCATTTCTTTCCTCCATTATTTTGCTTGAGTTCCATCCAAAGCTTATTTAACCATTACCGGTTCATCAACCGAAGTTAGAGTGAATAACTCGCCTCTTTTGATGGGATACTTGTTGGGAGAAGTTCGATGCCTTTGACTGCGTCTAGGCTCGTTAATTCCATTTTGAATTTGAACAACGCTCCCACTTGGAATAATGCTCGTTATCTGTGCATTACTCCTATTGGGAACAAGAGCGTTATTTGAAACTTTGCCAACAACTTTTCTAGGACAACCTTTTGGTCTCGGGGTTCTACCTCCGAGATTAATTCAGCGGTTACTAGGACCAGGAACCAAGTTGGTTGTACTATTCCTACTGTTGCCATTAGGTTGTTGCGGCATTATAGGGTTTTCATCCGATGGTTCAGGAACATGATTATCAGGTTCGACTCAATTCGCACCTGCAGCAACAGTGATCTGTGTGGTTGGATTGACCCCTCCCATTAGATTTATTATGAGAATGTCTCCATCTTCATTTACCATATTGTTCACTTGTGTTGCTGCATCAAATCTCCCACTCGATGTAAGTGGGACCTGATCATCATCATCCTACTCTAGTTCAATCAATACTTCGTTTATGTTGACGTTATAAAGCTTAGGATTTCGTCCTCAAGTGACGTAACGTCTCATGTTCGACCACGCCACCATTTTCCTGAGCTACTACAAACATGTATGCCATAGAGTATTCAGAGTACCTTAAAAATACACTTTTCAGTACACTAAGTTCCGACTTTTCGTTAACAGATGTCGGTGAAATACGTGTTTGCATTTTCGACCATGAGGTCACAATATGTTAGTAAGGTCAGTATTTTTACCATTTTATAGCTCATGTGGTGTCGCGTCAACCGATATTTTAGGAACAAAGTTTTACATAAGTGGAAATCAACATCATATCGTCCTTAAAGGAGATCAGAAGTTGAATAGTCGACACCATCTTTTAAACTATGTCCTTGAAGTGTGTGATTAAAAATGCTTTGCCAATCTTATCTTTAGAGGCGTATGATAGTATAGTGATTTGTCATACAATATCATTTTCATTGCATACTCATTTTCAGAGGTTTCGACCATCTCTGAGTTATGCATTAGGTTTTCCACCTTATGCATTAATTGATCCTTTACGAGATCGTGACAGCCTTTTAAACCATACCTCTTCTCGATTTATGAGAAATCGATGAGTATAACCCGTAGTGGGTGTTATATGCAAATGAAAATCAGTGTTAAGCATAAAATCATTCAAATACTTCATATTAAATTTGTACTTTGAATCGATGTGTTCCATCTTTCGAGGAACCCTAGCGTTATGCGCACAACTCACCATCTGTTACTCGTGGTGAAATCGATTCGTTTACAAAATTCAATTTAATCGGTTTCGGACATGTTCATCATTACGATTTTAAACATTTCAAGGAGTACTTACAATTAAGGAATTATTTAAATCGACCGCACTCAGATTAGCAATGTTTTGAATAGTAACTTATAAGATCCAGTGTCTCGAGGTGAATAATAATTGATACTCAATTCAAGCATTCTTTATATACCCAAAACCAAAGGTTCCCGTTTGTCGTGAGGAAATTATAATTCAAGAGTATTCATAACTGAAAATTGAAAAAAAAAAGTTCATGCAAGTAAGGACGAAGTTCGCATCCAATCCTTATTTATTAGGGGAATTTCCTCCAACCTTTACGCTCCTTCATCTTCTCGAGTCTGTAATTCAATAAGGAAAAATTGAATTACTCTCTAAGAGGATTAGTACAGGCAGCAACCAGGTGGTCTTTTACGCTGCACCTGAAGCACATTCGAGATTCCTCTCTACGTGCGCGCTTTTTCTGCCTGTTCTTGCCACCGCCTTGCTTAGGTTTGAACTTTCTTTGTGTGCTTGGACCAGGTGACTTTATAGCCTTCTTTTGAAGGTCTCTACCCTTCCTTTTACGATTACCCTTTTGCACAGCCGGGGAGGACGATGCAACATGCATCTCAGCTCTAGGCTTTTTAGCCTTGAGTCGATAATCTTCTAGCTCGAGATGAGCTCGTACCTTTTCGAGGGTATCGAGATAGGTGGCATGGGTAAGGTGCATTTTCATGCTGTTCCAAGAGTCTGGTAAAGAGCGGATGACGCACTGGACTTTCCGTTCCTTGGACAGGGTCTCCCCTACCTCCTTGAGTTCAGCAAGCATGTTGGACATTTGTCTTATATGCTTCTGCATCGTATGCTTAGGATTCATCTTATATGAGTCTAAAACGAAGTTTAACAATCGCTTATAGGTTGTGGTGTAAACACAAAACCATGCTTTAAGACCGTCCCATAGGTCTTTAACAGACTCAAGGTGATCAAACTCGTAGAGTATGTCATCCTACAACATCGACATCAAGGCGGAACGAATTTCCAGGTCTTTGGCACTCCATTCTTCATGGGATGCTTTTTCTTCATCCGTGAGGTCTCCTTCCAGCCTAACTTTCTTTGTAGTCAAATGGTCAAAACCTTTCAATTCAGTAATCACCATATTTGCTCGCTTATTCCAGATCTTATAGTTCCTACCATTCAGTCTCACTCCCTTTTTCAATTGGGAGATGACATTGCTAATCGCAACCATTGAAACGGTAGGAATACGGGGGTAGATACAACAAAAACAATAACAAGATACGTGCCAGGTAACTAATACACAGCAGAAGATAGTTCACATAACTATTTTGATTCTTTGTACCTTAGATCGCCAAAGGGGAGTTCACGATCTGCCGGACGGTTGCCGTAGAGGTTCCTGTTAGAGAAGCCCTACACGGATTGTGCCTCACAGCAAAGCCTCAGTCGATTCTTCGCGGGATGGATCTCTGGAGTAAATTGCTTAACACAATTTGGCACTTCCTAGGCCTAGAATGTGGTTCGGCCGAACTATACTAATATAGGAGATGGATTTCTTTTAATATCACCACAAAGGAGGAGAGCAATAGCCTCTACTAAATCCCTAACACCTCCCTATTTATAAGAGGAGAAAAGTGGACACAAGTCCACTTTTCCCTCTCATTAGTTTCGGCCGACCTAGCCCTAGGGGAGGCCCAATTTTGGGACGCCCATGTCAATTGGGATTTTAGGCCTAGCCCAAAATCCCTAATGTGACTTTACTTAATTACTTAGGTTACTAGCTTATATTAATGGGCTCTCAATTACGTTGGGGTGAAACCAAAATCCGGTTGGTCCGAAAAACCGGTGAAAACTGAATCGGTCCGGACCGAAAAAACCGAATTTGAAATATACGGTTTGGTTTTTGGTCGGATTTTTTTACTCTAGTTCGGTTTTTCGGTTTGGTTCGGATTTTGAGCTTTGAGGACCGTGGGGACCGAACCGACCGTTATGCTAACTAAATATGTAAAATATATTTTATATTACTTGATATTAATCAATATAATTAATTAACTAGGTTAACAAAAATTATAAAATAGTCACTTATGAAGATTATTTTTTCTAATTTTGTTTTATAATTTATTTAATTATATTAATTGACGCTATTTTTCATTTCAGTTTGATAAATTCCATGAAAATAATGAGAATTTTAAACGGTGATTGTTAATTTTGGATTTTCGGTTTAAACCGAAAACCGAACCGAAAAAACCGTACTACCAATGGACGGTTTATCTTTCCTCATACGTTTTTTTGGTCGGATTTTTTAAAGGAAAAAAACCGGACCGAAAATATGAGTAACCGACCGAACCAAGCAAAAAACCGATCCGACCGGTCCGGTTTCACCCCTACAATTACGGCGGTCCATTGTCCAAATGTTAACTGCTCCCACTCGCCGGAATGAGAGGGTTCCTATTAATATATTGTCGTCCAACACATCAACTTTTTTCTTCGATCAAATCCCTCCTCCGAATAGTTCATACGAGGTTCTCCGTGCGACCGGCGGACACGACAGGCATCGTGCTACTCATCTGTTAGGACTGTTGTAGCGCCCGCGGAACGTTGATTCCCCATTTCTTATCAACCTGTGAAAAATAAAGTGTCGCGATGTATCCTAGGTCAACTATCATTCTCCATTTTCCTAGTTTCCACATAAGAATACTCCTTCAGGGCATCCGTACAAGTATTCACAACCTTCAACTAATATCAGGCTGGTGGCCACCTAGTGAATAAAAGAGTCGGAGAATTACATGTGTACTTGACCATCCTCATCGCTCATACACTTAGTCAAACCCAACCAGTTTCCAAAGACGTGGTCACTTGGCCTTTTTGTTCTGCACTGCGCTCGTACGCCGGGAAGCGAATATTGAGCCTGACCTTAGGTATGAGTTTTGAGACCGTGAGGATACTTTGGATGCTCCTTCATATAACATCTGGGATCAGTCACACGCTCAAGGTGAAGAAGTTTGTGCCCGTTGAAATCTCGTGGATTCTCTCTAACACAACTGAGCCTAACCCCGTGGTCGAACATGGCACGTGCAGTATGAAGTGTGCGTCGATAGCATAACATGATTTTAGACAGGAGTGGTAAATGTCATATGTTATCGCAGATTTGTCATCTGGCCCAGAATGTGGATGTCTGACGAACAAAGTTCGTTACGGCGATTTGCAAAACGGAGATCATTTTGTGTTACCCTGAAACCAAATGATCGTTATGCTTAACCAGGTTTGGCACCGTGGTTCTTAGCCAGTCTTGATATGGTAGAGATCCCCCTCTCCTTCAAGAAGGTCGAGCCTGTGTGACGAGGCTCGGCCCACATTCGACATTATTTCATTTTTGAGGTTGACTCTCCTACGACTAGTTTATAGACCGTAAAAATCCGATGTAATTTAAAAATTATGACGTCGTTAGTATCATAAACTCAAAGTTGCAATTCATTCTATTCAAGTACTATTTCAAATCTCAAAATGTTATCATCACAATACATGTCACTTAAATCCTACGCAGTCCCAGCATTTTAACATGCTTTTCGAAAACATCCCTGCGTAAAAGTTTAGTTAATGGATCCGCTATCATACTTTCAGTGGACAAGTATTCTACAGTGATTAGTTTGTTTTCTACCATATTCTTAGCATAATTATATTTCACATCAATGTGTTTCGTACTGCTTTGGTACTTAGGGTTCTTAACTGCTGCAATTGCTGCTTGACAGTCAGAGTACACCTTTACAGGCTTACTCCCGTCCTGGACGCCAAGAAATGCAGTTAAGAGCCTATTAAGCCAGACTGCTTCCTGAGCATTCTTAGAGAGGGCCACGAATTCGGATTCCATCGTAGACAACGCGACACATTTTTGCTTCTCGCTCATCCATGAAATGACGGCATTAGCAACGAGGAATACTCCTCCTGAGGTGGACTTACGATCATTCGAATCGCCACCGTGGTCGGCGTCACTGAACGCAGTCAATTCTAGTTTTCCACCCTCATAGCACAACCCATAGTCGGCAGTACCTTTCAGGTATCGAATAATTCGTTACACGACCTTTAAATGTTGATAGCCAGGGTCTGATGGAATCCTTCTATTAGGCCCACTGCGTAACAGATGTCTGGACGAGTGCATTGCATGGCATACATTAAGCGCACAACCATACTAAGGTATTCTGCACTTTCATCTAATCACGCTCAGCCAAGTCTTTTGGTCCATCACGTTTCGACAATGCACACCCAAACACAACTGGCGTATCCACGGGTTTGGCATCTTGTAATCTGATCCTTTTAAACAATTTATTGGTGTAGAATTCTTGAGATAGACATAGTTTGCGAGTAGCCAGATTCCTAGCAATCTTAATGCCTAGGATGTACGTGGCATATCGCATGTCCATCAACTCGAATACAGATGTTAACCAGGACTTTGATTCATGTAACAAACATCGTTTGCAGCAATCAGTATGTCATCTACATATAATGTCAAGATGACGTACTTCGACCACAAGGTCTTTGTGTACACGCATGGATCCTTGTATAGATTCATGAATCCGTTTCTGACAATTTCCTCGTGGAACCTGCGGTACCATTGCCAGGACGATTGTTTAAGAACATAGATAGATCTTTGGAGTTTACAAACTTTACGTTCTTTACAAGGGGTAATGAAACCCTTCGGTTGCTCCATATAGATCTATTCCTCCAGGTTTCCGTGGAGGAATGCAGTCTTAGCATCCATTTGGTGCAGCTATAGATCGAGGCTGGCTACCAAGGCCAAAATGGCCCGGACTGTGGTGTATCGCACAGTCGGTGAGTATGTCTCATCAAAGTCCACTCCGTGTAGTTGGGTATTGTAAGCATATGGTGATGGGCGCTGTTGCGTCCTGGATGAACTGGGTCGTGGGGACGCGTATGTTCGTATGGTTGAGCGGGTTTTCGGGCTGTAACCCTTCGTCTGAAAGAGGTTCTGTGCCACTGACGAGTGTTCGGTTGGGTCCCGGAAAGGTTTGTGTCTCAAAGCGCGGTTGTGTCTCAAGGGGATGTCTGAGTCTCGGAAGGCGGTGGTCTGTGCACAAATCCGGATGTCTGGACGACGATTCCTGCACAAAGGACCGGTGCTAGCACGGAGAGGGAGGGGGTGGTGCTAGCGGAGCCCTCTCCGAAGCTTAAGTCACTATAGGGCTAAAAGAGTAATTCTAGAGAAAGAAAATATTTCTAGAGAGAAGTCAGAGCTCAAAAATACCCAAGTTGGGCAAATGAGAGGATGTGTGAAAATGGGTGGCAAAGGCCTCCTATTTATAGGCTTCCTTGGGACCGGACCCGGTTTTAAAGCGGTTTGATGGCGGTTCAAGAAAACAAGCGGTAACAGTCACCCATATTGGCAATGCGCGAACTTGACTTCTCTACACGTAACGGTAATCGCGGAAACGGTAATCGCACGATACCCGCAATGCAATCCGGACCTCCGGATGTCCGGGTTGCAATGCAACCCGGACGCGCGTAACGCACTTCCGGACCGTTTTGACCCTTTGAGAGACGTTTTCCGAGTAGAGATGTAATTTTGACGTGTTTACGAGGCCCGAAATATAAATACGAACTCGAATTGGGCACATATCCATCAGGCGCCGTAATTGGTAGCCCATAGAAATTAGGTAAATGTCACATTAGGGTAATTGGGCTAGACCCAAATCGTAATTGCCAGGAGAGGCCCAAATTATGGGCTTCCCCTATGCATGGCCGGCCGAAATACCTAGTGTGGGAAAAGTGGACTTTTGTCCACTTTGCTCCTCCTATAAATACATGGTGTTAGGGGATTTTTAGGGTTAATCACTATTTCCTCATCAGAGGGTTTTAGAGAGAAAAAGCCTCCACCCCACACCTAGGTTTCGGCCGAACCTACTTTCACCGAGGGTGTGCCAATTTGCTTTCCAAGCAAACACTTCAGAGATCTGTCCCCGTGCCAAGAATCGATCAGAGGCTTTGCTGTGGAGCTTGCACCGCGTAGGGCTTCTCTAACAATAACATCTACGGGTCCCGACCGGAGGATCGTGAACTCCCTCCTGAGAAGATTTTGGGGAAAATATATTGTTAATATTTGTTTCCCTATTTAAGATGTTGACAATAAATAATATATATATTTATATGTCTGTGCCGAAATTTACATATATATATATTGTTGATTGATTTAATCTTAAAGATAGAATCTTGGCAATAAATATATATATGTTATATTAGGTCCGAAATTTATATATATATTATTAATATTGGAAATTATTTTATATAATTAATGTTACTTGGTGGCTAAGTTAAATATTTTTGGACTTTAAAACCCTACTTGGGCCACAAGTAAACATTTCGGCCCAACTTTTTTTAAATTTTAATTATTGGGCCGGTCCAATATGTCAAACCGGGACGAATTTAAATCGAACCGGGTTTTCTCAATCGGTTCGACCTAGTCGGGTCGGGTCGGACCAGGGTAATTAAGTGGATCTAACCGAACCGGTTTTGTCTGTTGAACCGAACCGAACCCTATTTTATTGGACCAGTTTGGACCGAACCAGATTTTAAAATTTAAAACCGGACTGAACCGAACCGGATTTACCGGACAGGACCGGAATTTATGGGCCAAACCGAACCGACCAAAATGAACCAAAATTGACTGAACCGAACCGTGTTTTCAAAACTGAATTCAAGTCAATTAAAATAGGGAGGTCAAGTTTTAAAATCCAAATGTTTTCGAACCTTTGAGTGGACTGCACAGTGCTCATAGGGTTACTAACTTTTATGCCTTGTTTCGATAATGGGGATGGATCTCGGAGATACATGTTTTTTGTGGTGCTAGCGGAGCCCTCTCCGAAGCTTAAGTCACTATAGGGCTAAAAGAGTAATTCTAGAGAGAGAAAATATTTCTAGAGAGAAGTCAGAGCTCAAAAATACCAAAGTTGGGCAAATGAGAAGATGTGTGAAAATGGGTGGCCAAGGCCTCCTATTTATAGGCTTCCTTGGGATCGGACCCGGTTTTAAAGCGGTTTGATGACGGTTCAAGAAAACAAGCGGTAACCGTCACCCATATTGGTAATGCGCGAACTTGACTTCTCTACACGTAACGGTAATCGCGCAAACGGTAATCGCACGATACCCGCAATGAAATCCGGACGTCCGGGTTGCAAATGCAATCCGGACCTCCGGATTGCATTGAAATCCGGATGTCCGGGTTGAAATGCAATCCGGAGGTCCGGTCCGGACGCGCGTAACGCACTTCCGGACCGTTTTGACCCTTTGGGAGACGTTTTCCGAGTCGAGATGTAATTTTGACGTGTTTACGAGGCCCGAAATATAAATACGAACTCGAATTGGGCATATATCCATCACTTGCCCCCGAGTCAAGTAACGGTTAAAAACCTTTCTTGACTCTATTTTAAGTTAGGATACGTGTCCAATTTGAGCTTGACACTAACCTTCCGGTTTTGATTATTGGTTGGACGTTGGAGTCTTGATTTCGTCCGTCCTTTCATTTTCCGACCGAGTGACTTTATTTCCTGTCATTACGGTTAGTGCAATAGGGAATGCGCATATTGTAACGTACAAACATGATTATCGTTTAGGGACACGTCATGCGGACATGCTTCTATCAACGTACATGCATAAGTAACGGTCATGGCAAGAACGTAATTACGTGACGTAAGAAATATAATCCGTATACTTCTCAAATGACTTAGCGATTATTAAATCATGAATCATGCGATATGTAAACATGCATGTAAAATGACGGATTCGATACGTGTAACACCAAAACAATCATGTATGTAGAGATAAATACTTAGAAGAGGGTGGAGTATACCGTAAGTACTTGTAGGTGCATCACTCCTTTGATCCTTATCATCAAGGAGTCTCTTGGAAGTAGTCGTTTGTTGCTTTGATGTCTTGGAGAAATATATTTCCTTAAGTGTTGTCGTATTTGCTCTTCGCGGTTCATCATATTAGCCGCATCGCTTGCATGATAGCTTTTTGAGATGTTGGTCCTTTTTTCTGCACGTACCAACTTTGATATGCGCTTTGACTTTGGCTATGCGCGTTGACTTTTGCTACGCGCGTTGACTTTGGCTATGCACGTTGACTTTTGCTACGCGCGTTGACTTTTGCTATGCGCGTTGACTTTGCTATGCGCGTTGACTTTTGCTACGCGCGTTGACTTTTGCTATGCGCATTGACTTTTGCTACGCGCGTTGGCGTTAATGGTTGAGCGTCAGGTATAGACTGTTGGGCATTGCCTGCAAGTATGCTAAAACACTTAGGAAATATTTAAGCGATATCTAATACTTGTTACCATAGATGTCGTCGTATGAGCTTTGTCGATGAGCGTCGTAGGTGTGATTAGGAGGCATAGCTACTCGTTGTATGCAATCCATCTTTGTCGACATGTATGTACGTACATGGAAACACTTAGAAAATATTTTGTCGATATGCATCCTTGTCGACATGTACGTACGTACATGGAAACACTTAGAAAATATTTTTTCCTTGTCGACATGCATCCTTGTCGACATGTATGTACATACATGGAAACACTTAGAAAATATTTTTCTCCTTGTCGACATGCATCCTTGTCGACATGTATGTACGTACATGGAAACACTTAGAAAATATTTTCTCCTTGTCGACATGCATCCTTGTCGACATGTATGTACATACATGGAAACACTTAGAAAATATTTTTCTCCTTGTCGACATGCATCCTTGTCGACATGTATGTACGTACATGGAAACACTTAGAAAATATTTTTCTCCTTGTCGACATGCATCATTGTCGACATGTATGTACGTACATGGAAACACTTAGAAAATATTTTTCTCCTTGTCGACATGCATCCTTGTCGACATGTATGTACATACATTGTGTGTGCGTATTGCCCCCGCACTTAGAATCTTTTCACCATCCCTGGCTACGTATGCTGTATCCGTATGCTTGATGCGAACACAGGTTATATGCCAACTCCTGATAATACGTTGACACGTGGTTGTATGTTGACAGTTTGCAATATGCTGACTGTCATCCTGAGCAAAGTACTTAGAAAGTATTCCACCATTGTAATCTTGTATGCTGCGAGTATGAGCTCGATGTCGTCATGCAAGGTTAATGTGTTGAAGAGGTTGCCCCCCTTGCGTGATGCTTGTTACTTTTTGCACGAAGACTAATAAGTCTTGTACGTACGTTGTTGTCTCACATGGAGCGTCTGTTGCATAAGTGCTTGAATAAATGTTGGTGCGTGTTTGCGCACTGGCTGGATTGTTGATAGCATTTTCCAGGATATCAGATCTTGCTGTCCTCTTGTCAGAATTAGTCTTCCCACGTTTGT
This sequence comes from Clarkia xantiana subsp. parviflora, assembly GCA_036873135.1. Taxonomy (NCBI): domain Eukaryota; kingdom Viridiplantae; phylum Streptophyta; class Magnoliopsida; order Myrtales; family Onagraceae; genus Clarkia; species Clarkia xantiana. The sequence goes on along the minus strand of JAPTYO010000012.1, from coordinate 5,812,178 downwards.
TACCATGAGTAAGTCCACTATCTTCATCTTGATGGGAAAAAGCTTGTCTTTGCGGATAGCTGATGTGTATAGAAATCCATTTGTTGAGAGGAATGTTCATACAAGTGCCCCCGCTACTCTGGAGTCTTCGGGCACGGTTGCGGTAAAAGGCTTGTGAGTAAGACGTCTCATTGTATCTTCTTTGAACTTGTTAATTTTCTAAGTTATCGCTGGCTGCAGCTTCTGTTTTTAGCATAATCTTCGAAAGATCCGATGCAGGGGCGCGTTCCTCGAGCGATTCTTAGTTCTTTATGTCGAGCATGACCGTGCTAATTCCTTCTTGTGATAAAGGAAATAGAGTTTAGGGTTGTGCAGTGGTGTCTTCTGCCCCCCGGTCGAGGGACAGGCCCAAGGAGGAGCGTTACTCCTATTGAGGTAAGTATTTGTTGATTGCTGATTGTCGCCCTTATGTTGAAGAGCTATGTTGTGCTGAATGTTGAAACAATCATTCTTGTCGTGTCTTCTGTGTGGATGACGACACTGCATTTGATGTTGACATTATGAACTCTTTGCCATAAGTCCTTAGAGATGATGTTAACTCTTGGTTGTTGTCGGGCTGTCTGCTTCCAGCATGTTGAGCCCTTTGTGAATGGGTTGATGTTGATAATTCTTTGTTCATGCCTTTGCTTGCATGATATTTCGTCACCTGGACCTGTTTTTAATAATAATCATGTGATAACTTGTTAGTAATATTTCATACCTTGAGTTATCTATGTTGTCCATATGTTTTGAACTTGTAAGATAGGATATATATCCTTAGATGATGATCATGATGTCCGTAGTTGCGACTGTACGTCGCACAATGTTAAGTGTTATGATCGCCCCTCTTGGCTAGACTCCAAGGCATGGCGAGATGGGTAGAGCATAGGATGTTGCGACTTGTGCACTGTAGGTTTTGTTTGGAGAAGACGGTGGCAACACTAATGTGCAACTTCTGCCTGCTTCGCCGAGTCCTGTCAGAGATGATGGCATTCTTTAATCTGTGCCATCTTTTGGATATGTTAAACTTGTTTCTGAGTCTGTTTGCCCCCGGCTTCTATACTTGGATACTTGTTGTAGTTGTTCCTTAGTTGTTGCTTACGACTTGTTCGCTTTGAACTATGTCGTTTGAACCAGCTTTATACATAGTAGTTTGCATGATAACTTGTTCGTAATATTTCATACCGTTATCACTTACTGTGTTTATTGAATGTGGATGACTAGTAACGTAGACACAGTCCCCGCAGCGTGACCGATAGCCACTTCTTGATTAATAAGTTGAGATGCTCTCCTGATTGCTTGCATGATGCATTATGCATATTGCCCTTCTTTCCTGAATAGCTTGCCGCTACATGTGTTGCAACCTGTCAAGTATTTTTGCGTATAGCAATATTTCTCAACAAGTAGTGTATTTGAAAGGTGTTATCTTGGCTAAGCAAGATACTAGTTTATACCGTCTCTTAGTTCCACTCTAAGGCGACGTTGTACAAGACTCGACTTGTAAATTTTATGAGTTTTAAACAGGGTGCGCACCTGCCAGCGTGTATCAACCCGCGTTGGGGAAGCATACGTGGAAACATTTTAGTATTTGAAAGGTATTATCTTGGCTAAGCAAGATACTAGTTTATACCGTCTCTTAGTTCCACTCTAAGGCGACGTTGTACAAGACTCGACTTGTAAAATTTATGAGTTTTAAACAGGGTGCGCACCTGCCAGCGTGTATCAACCCGCGTTGGGGAAGCATACGTAAAAACATTTTAGTTTTTGAAGAAATATTTTGTGAACCCTAAAAAGCTTGATAATAAAATATTTGAAAAAATATTTTGGCATTGAATGTGATACACCCAAAAAACCGTGTTGATAAAATATTTGGAAAGGTGTTTGATACATAAAATATTTGTTAAAATATTTGACAAAATATTTGGTAAAATATTTGAAAAAATATTTGTGATACATGATTCCTGCGTCCAGGGACCATGTAACACTTTTTTGAAAATATGAATTGTGATGCATGCTTTCTGCGTCCAGGAACCATGAAACCTGGTTTGAAAATATGTAGTACGGAATTTTCATCTAACCACAGACGGCGCCAATGTTGCGTCCCGGATGAACTGGGTCGTGGGGACGCGTATGTTCGTATGGTTGAGCGGGTTTTCGGGCTGTAACCCTTCGTCTTAAAGAGGTTCTGTGCCACTAACGAGTGTTTGGTTGGGTCCCGGAAAGGTCTGTGTCTCAAAGCGCGGTTGTGTCTCAAGGGGATGTCTAGGTCTCGGAAGGCGGTGGTCTGTGCACAAATCCGGATGTCTGGACGACGATTCTAGCACGGAGGACCGGTGCTAGCACGGAGAGGGGGGGTGGTGCTAGCGGAGCCCTCTCCGAAGCTTAAGTCACTATAGGGCTAAAAGAGTAATTCTAGAGAGAGAAAATATTTCTAGAGAGAAGTCAGAGTTCAAAAATACCCAAGTTGGGCAAATGAGAGGATGTGTGAAAATGGGTGGCCAAGGCCTCCTATTTATAGGCTTCCTTAGGACCGGACCCGGTTTTAAAGCGGTTTGATGGCGGTTCAAGAAAACAAGCGGTAACCGTCACCCATATTGGCAATGCGCGAACTTGACTTCTCTACACGTAACGGTAATCGCGGAAACGGTAATCGCACGATACCCGCAATGCAATCCGGACCTCCGGATGTCCGGGTTGCAATGCAACCCGGACGCACGTAACGCACTTCCGGACCGTTTTGACCCTTTGGGAGACGTTTTCCGAGTCGAGATGTAATTTTGACGTGTTTACGAGGCCCGAAATATAAATACGAACTCGAATTGGGCACATATCCATCAGGCGCCGTAATTGGTAGCCCATAGAAATTAGGTAAATGTCACATTAGGGTAATTGGGCTAGACCCAAATCGTAATTGCCAGGAGAGGCCCAAATTATGGGCTTCCCCTATGCATGACCGGCCGAAATACCTAGTGTGGGAAAAGTGGACTTTTGTCCACTTTGCTCCTCCTATAAATACATGGTGTTAGGGTATTTTTAGGGTTAATCACTATTTCCTCATCAGAGGGTTTTAGAGAGAAAAAGCCTCCACCCCACACCTAGGTTTCGGCCGAACCTACTTTCACCAAGGGTGTGCCAATTTGCTTTCCAAGCAAACACTTCAGAGATCTGTCCCCGTGCCAAGAATCGATCAGAGGCTTTGCTGTGGAGCTTGCACCGCGTAGGGCTTCTCTAACAATAACATCTACGGGTCCCGACCGGAGGATCGTGAACTCCCTCCTGAGAAGATCTTGGGGAAAATATATTGTTAATATTTGTTTCTCTATTTAAGATATTGACAATAAATAATATATATATTTATATGTCTGTGCCGAAATTTACATATATATATATATTGTTGATTGATTTAATCTTAAAGATAGAATCTTGGCAATAAATATATATATGTTATATTAGGTCCGAAATTTATATATATATTATTAATATTGGAAATTATTTTATATAATTAATGTTACTTGGTGGCTAAGTTAAATATTTTTGGACTTTAAAACCCTACTTGGGCCACAAGTAAACATTTCGGCCCAACTTTTTTTAAATTTTAATTATTGGGCCGGTCCAATATGTCAAACCAGGACGAATTTAAATCGAACCGGATTTTTCTCAATCGGTTCGACCTAGTCGGGTCGGGTCGGACCGGGGTAATTAAGTGGATCTAACCGAACCGGTTTTGTCTGTTGAACCGAACCGAACCCTATTTTATTGGACCAGTTTGGACCGAACCAGATTTTAAAATTTAAAACCGGACTGAACCGAACCGGATTTACAGGTAATTCCTGAATTTATGGGCCAAACCGAACCGACCAAAATGAACCAAAATTGACTGAACCGAACCGTGTTTTCAAAAATGAATTCAAGTCAATTAAAATAGGGAGGTCAAGTTTTAAAATCCAAATGTTTTCGAACCTTTGAGTGGACTGCACAGTGCTCATAGGGTTACTAACTTTTATGCCTTGTTTCGATAATGGGGATGGATCTCGGAGATACACGTTTTTTGTGGTGCTAGCGGAGCCCTCTCCGAAGCTTAAGTCACTATAGGGCTAAAAGAGTAATTCTAGAGAGAGAAAATATTTCTAGAGAGAAGTCAGAGCTCAAAAATACCAAAGTTGGGCAAATGAGAAGATGTGTGAAAATGGGTGGCCAAGGCCTCCTATTTATAGGCTTCCTTGGGATCGGACCCGGTTTTAAAGCGGTTTGATGACGGTTCAAGAAAACAAGCGGTAACCGTCACCCATATTGGTAATGCGCGAACTTGACTTCTCTACACGTAACGGTAATCGCGCAAACGGTAATCGCACGATGCCCGCAATGAAATCCGGACGTCCGGATTGCAAGCAACCCGGACGTCCGGGTTGCAAACGCAATCCGGACCTCCGGATTGCATTGAAATCCGGATGTCCGGGTTGCAATGCAATCCGGAGGTCCGGTCCGGACGCGCGAAACGCACTTCCGGACCGTTTTGACCCTTTGGGAGACGTTTTCCGAGTCGAGATGTAATTTTGACGTGTTTACGAGGCCCGAAATATAAATACGAACTCGAATTGGGCATATATCCATCACTTGCCCCCGAGTCAAGTAACGGTTAAAAACCTTTCTTGACTCTATTTTAAGTTAGGATACGTGTCCAATTTGAGCTTGACACTAACCTTCCGGTTTTGATTATTGGTTGGACGTTGGAGTCTTGATTTCGTCCGTCCTTTGATTTTCCGACCGAGTGACTTTATTTCCTGTCATTACGGTTAGTGCAAGGGAATGCGCATATTGTAACGTACAAACATGATTATCGTTTAGGTACACGTCATGCGGACATGCTTCTATCAACGTACATGCATAAGTAACAGTCATGGCAAGAACGTAATTACGTGACGTAAGAAATATAATCCGTATACTTCTCAAATGACTTAGCGATTATTAAATCATGAATCATGCGATATGTAAACATGCATGTAAAATGACGGATTCGATACGTGTAACACCAAAACAATCATGTATGTAGAGATAAATACTTAGAAGAGGGTAGAGTATACCGTAAGTACTTGTAGGTGCATCACTCCTTTGATCCTTATCATCAAGGAGTCTCTTGGAAGTAGTCGTTTGTTGCTTTGATGTCTTGGAGAAATATATTTCCTTAAGTGTTGTCGTATTTGCTCTTCGCGGTTCATCATATTAGCCGCATCGCTTGCATGATAGCTTTTTGAGATGTTGGTCCTTTTTTCTGCACGTACCAACTTTGATATGCGCGTTGACTTTGGCTATGCGCGTTGACTTTTGCTACGCGCGTTGACTTTTGCTATGCACGTTGACTTTTGCTACGCGCGTTGACTTTTGCTACGTGCGTTGACTTTGCTATGCGCGTTGACTTTTGCTACGCGCGTTGACTTTTGCTATGCGCATTGACTTTTGCTACGCGCGTTGGCGTTAATGGTTGAGCGTCAGGTATAGACTGTTGGGCATTGCCTGCAAGTATGCTAAAACACTTAGGAAATATTTAAGCGATATCTAATACTTGTTACCATAGATGTCGTCGTATGAGCTTTGTCGATGAGCGTCGTAGGTGTGATTAGGAGGCATAGCTACTCGTTGTATGCAATCCATCTTTGTCGACATGTATGTACGTACATGGAAACACTTAGAAAATATTTTGTCGATATGCATCCTTGTCGACATGTACGTACGTACATGGAAACACTTAGAAAATATTTTTTCCTTGTCGACATGCATCCTTGTCGACATGTATGTACATACATGGAAACACTTAGAAAATATTTTTCTCCTTGTCGACATGCATCCTTGTCGACATGTATGTACGTACATGGAAACACTTAGAAAATATTTTCTCCTTGTCGACATGCATCCTTGTCGACATGTATGTACCTACATGGAAACACTTAGAAAATATTTTTCTCCTTGTCGACATGCATCCTTGTCGACATGTATGTACGTACATGGAAACACTTAGAAAATATTTTTCTCCTTGTCGACATGCATCATTGTCGACATGTATGTACGTACATGGAAACACTTAGAAAATATTTTTCTCCTTGTCGACATGCATCCTTGTCGACATGTATGTACATACATTGTGTGTGCGTATTGCCTCGCACTTAGAATCTTTTCACCATCCCTGGCTACGTATGCTGTATCCATATGCTTGATGCGAACACAGGTTACATGCCAACTCCTGATAATACGTTGACACGTGGTTGTATGTTGATAGTTTGCAATATGCTGACTGTCATCCTGAGCAAAGTACTTAGAAAGTATTCCACCATTGTAATCTTGTATGCTGCGAGTATGAGCTCGATGTCGTCATGCAAGGTTAATGTGTTGAAGAGGTTGCCCCCCTTGCGTGATGCTTGTTACTTTTTGCACGAAGACTAATAAGTCTTGTACGTACGTTGTTGTCTCACATGGAGCGTCTGTTACATAAGTGCTTGAATAAATGTTGGTGCGTGTTTGCGCACTGGCTGGATTGTTGATAGCATTTTCCAGGATATCAGATCTTGCTGTCCTCTTGTCAGAATTAGTCTTCCCACGGTTGTTACCATGAGTAAGTCCACTATCTTCATCTTGATGGGAAAAATCTTGTCTTTGCGGATAGCTGATGTGTATAGAAATCCATTTGTTGAGAGGAATGTTCATACAAGTGCCCCCGCTACTCTGGAGTCTTCGGGCACGGTTGCGGTAAAAGGCTTGTGAGTAAGACGTCTCATTGTATCTTCTTTGAACTTGTTAATTTTCTAAGTTATCGCTGGCTGCAGCTTCTGTTTTTAGCATAATCTTCGAAAGATCCGATGCAGGGGCACGTTCCTCGAGCGATTCTTAGTTCTTTATGTCGAGCATGACCGTGCTAATTCCTTCTTGTGATAAAGGAAATAGAGTTTAGGGTTGTGCAGTGGTGTCTTCTGCCCCCCGGTCGAGGGACAGGCCCAAGGAGGAGCGTTACTCCTATTGAGGTAAATATTTGTTGATTGCTGATTGTCGCCCTTATGTTGAAGAGCTATGTTGTGCTGAATGTTGAAACAATCATTCTTGTCGTGTCTTCTGTGTGGATGACGACACTGCATTTGATGTTGACATTATGAACTCTTTGCCATAAGTCCTTAGAGATGATGTTAACTCTTGGTTGTTGTCGGGCTGTCTGCTTCCAGCATGTTGAGCCCTTTGTGAATGGGTTGATGTTGATAATTCTTTGTTCATGCCTTTGCTTGCATGATATTTCGTCACCTGGACCTGTTTTTAATAATAATCATGTGATAACTTGTTAGTAATATTTCATACCTTGAGTTATCTATGTTGTCCATATGTTTTGAACTTGTAAGATAGGATATATATCCTTAGATGATGATCATGATGTCCGTAGTTGCGACTGTACGTCGCACAATGTTAAGTGTTATGATCGCCCCTCTTGGCTAGACTCCAAGGCATGGCGAGATGGGTAGAGCATAGGATGTTGCGACTTGTGCACTGTAGGTTTTGTTTGGAGAAGACGGTGGCAACACTAATGTGCAACTTCTGCCTGCTTCGCCGAGTCCTATCAGAGATGATGGCATTCTTTAATCTGTGCCATCTTTTGGATATGTTAAACTTGTTTCTGAGTCTGTTTGCCCCCGGCTTCTATGCTTGGATACTTGTTGTAGTTGTTCCTTAGTTGTTGCTTACGACTTGTTCGCTTTGAACTATGTCGTTTGAACCTGCTTTATACATAGTAGTTTGCATGATAACTTGTTCGTAATATTTCATACCGTTATCACTTACTGTGTTTATTGAATGTGGATGACTAGTAACGTAGACACAGTCCCCGCAGCGTGACCGATAGCCACTTCTTGATTAATAAGTTGAGATGCTCTCCTGATTGCTTGCATGATGCATTATGCATATTGCCCTTCTTTCCTGAATAGCTTGCCGCTACATGTGTTGCAACCTGTCAAGTATTTTTGCGTATAGCAATATTTCTCAACAAGTAGTGTATTTGAAAGGTGTTATCTTGGCTAAGCAAGATACTAGTTTATACCGTCTCTTAGTTCCACTCTAAGGCGACGTTGTACAAGACTCGACTTGTAAATTTTATGAGTTTTAAACAGGGTGCGCACCTGCCAGCGTGTATCAACCCGCGTTGGGGAAGCATACGTGGAAACATTTTAGTATTTGAAAGGTATTATCTTGGCTAAGCAAGATACTAGTTTATACCGTCTCTTAGTTCCACTCTAAGGCGACGTTGTACAAGACTCGACTTGTAAATTTTATGAGTTTTAAACAGGGTGCGCACCTGCCAGCGTGTATCAACCCGCGTTGGGGAAGCATACGTAAAAACATTTTAGTTTTTGAAGAAGTATTTTGTGAACCCTAAAAAGCTTGATAATAAAATATTTGAAAAAATATTTTGGCATTGAATGTGATACACCCAAAAAACCGTGTTGATAAAATATTTGGAAAGGTGTTTGATACATAAAATATTTGTTAAAATATTTGAAAAAATATTTGGTAAAATATTTGAAAAAATATTTGTGATACATGATTCCTGCGTCCAGAGACCATGTAACACTTTTTTGAAAATATGAATTGTGATGCATGCTTTCTGCGTCAAGGAACCATGAAACACGGTTTGAAAATATGTAGTACGGAATTGTCATCTAACCACAGACGGCGCCAATGTTGCGTCCTGGATGAACTGGGTCGTGGGGACGCGTATGTTCGTATGGTTGAGCGGGTTTTCGGGCTGTAACCCTTCGTCTGAAAGAGGTTCTGTGCCACTAACGAGTGTTTGGTTGGGTCCCGGAAAGGTCTGTGTCTCAAAGCGCGGTTGTGTCTCAAGGGGATGTCTGAGTCTCGGAAGGCGGTGGTCTGTGCACAAATCCGGATGTTTGGACGACGATTCTAGCACGGAGGACCGGTGCTAGCACGGAGAGGGGGGGTGGTGCTAGCGGAGCCCTCTCCGAAGCTTAAGTCACTATAGGGCTAAAAGAGTAATTCTAGAGAGAGAAAATATTTCTAGAGAGAAGTCAGAGCTCAAAAATACCCAAGTTGGGCAAATGAGAGGATGTGTGAAAATGGGTGGCCAAGGCCTCCTATTTATAGGCTTCCTTGGGACCGGACCCGGTTTTAAAGCGGTTTGATGGCGGTTCAAGAAAACAAGCGGTAACCGTCACCCATATTGGCAATGCGCGAACTTGACTTCTCTACACGTAACGGTAATCGCGGAAACGGTAATCGCACGATACCCGCAATGCAATCCGGACCTCCGGATGTCCGGGTTGCAATGCAACCCGGACGCGCGTAACGCACTTCCGGACCGTTTTGACCCTTTGGGAGACGTTTTCCGAGTCGAGATGTAATTTTGACGTGTTTACGAGGCCCAAAATATAAATACGAACTCGAATTGGGCACATATCCATCAGGCGCCGTAATTGGTAGCCCATAGAAATTAGGTAAATGTCACATTAGGGTAATTGGGCTAGACCCAAATCGTAATTGCCAGGAGAGGCCCAAATTATGGGCTTCCCCTATGCATGACCGGCCGAAATACCTAGTGTGGGAAAAGTGGACTTTTGTCCACTTTGCTCCTCCTATAAATACATGGTGTTAGGGGATTTTTAGGGTTAATCACTATTTCCTCATCAGAGGGTTTTAGAGAGAAAAAGCCTCCACCCCACACCTAGGTTTCGGCCGAACCTACTTTCACCAAGGGTGTGCCAATTTGCTTTCCAAGCAAACACTTCAGAGATCTGTCCCCGTGCCAAGAATCGATCAGAGGCTTTGCTGTGGAGCTTGCACCGCGTAGGGCTTCTCTAACAATAACATCTACGGGTCCCGACCGGAGGATCGTGAACTCCCTCCTGAGAAGATCTTGGGGAAAATATATTGTTAATATTTGTTTCCCTATTTAAGATATTGACAATAAATAATATATATATGTCTGTGCCGAAATTTACATATATATATATATTGTTGATTGATTTAATCTTAAAGATAGAATCTTGGCAATAAATATATATATGTTATATTAGGTCCGAAATTTATATATATATTATTAATATTGGAAAATATTTTATATAATTAATGTTACTTGGTGGCTAAGTTAAATATTTTTGGACTTTAAAACCCTACTTGGGCCACAAGTAAACATTTCGGCCCAACTTTTTTTAAATTTTAATTATTGGGCCGGTCCAATATGTCAAACCAGGACGAATATAAATCGAACCGGGTTTTCTCAATCGGTTCGACCTAGTCGGGTCGGGTCGGACCGGGGTAATTAAGTGGATCTAACCGAACCGGTTTTGTCTGTTGAACCGAAACGAACCCTATTTTATTGGACCAGTTTGGACCGAACCAGATTTTAAAATTTAAAACCGGACTGAATCGAACCGGATTTACCGGACAGGACCGGAATTTATGGGCCAAACCGAACCGACCAAAATGAACCAAAATTGACTGAACCGAACCGTGTTTTCAAAACTGAATTCAAGTCAATTAAAATAGGGAGGTCAAGTTTTAAAATCCAAATGTTTTCGAACCTTTGAGTGGACTGCACAGTGCTCATAGGGTTACTAACTTTTATGCCTTGTTTCGATAATGGGGATGGATCTCGGAGATACATGTTTTTTGTGGTGCTAGCGGAGCCCTCTCCGAAGCTTAAGTCACTATAGGGCTAAAAGAGTAATTCTAGAGAGATAAAATATTTCTAGAGAGAAGTCAGAGCTCAAAAATACCAAAGTTGGGCAAATGAGAAGATATGTGAAAATGGGTGGCCAAGGCCTCCTATTTATAGGCTTCCTTGGGATCGGACCCGGTTTTAAAGCGGTTTGATGACGGTTCAAGAAAACAAGCGGTAACCGTCACCCATATTGGTAATGCGCGAACTTGACTTCTCTACACGTAACGGTAATCGCGCAAACGGTAATCGCACGATACCCGCAATGAAATCCGGACCTCCGGATTGCATTGAAATCCGGATGTCCGGGTTGCAATGCAATCCGGAGGTCCGGTCCGGACGCGCGTAACGCACTTCCGGACCGTTTTGACCCTTTGGGAGACGTTTTCCGAGTCGAGATGTAATTTTGACGTGTTTACGAGGCCCGAAATATAAATACGAACTCGAAATGGGCATATATCCATCACTTGCCCCCGAGTCAAGTAACGGTTAAAAACCTTTCTTGACTCTATTTTAAGTTAGGATACGTGTCCAATTTGAGCTTGACACTAACCTTCCGGTTTTGATTATTGGTTGGACGTTGGAGTCTTGATTTCGTCCGTCCTTTGATTTTCCGACCGAGTGACTTTATTTCCTGTCATTACGGTTAGTGCAATAGGGAATGCGCATATTGTAACGTACAAACATGATTATCGTTTAGGGACACGTCATGCGGACATGCTTCTATCAACGTACATGCATAAGTAACGGTCATGGCAAGAACGTAATTACGTGACGTAAGAAATATAATCTGTATACTTCTCAAATGACTTAGCGATTATTAAATCATGAATCATGCGATATGTAAACATGCATGTAAAATGACGGATTCGATACGTGTAACACCAAAACAATCATGTATGTAGAGATAAATACTTAGAAGAGGGTGGAGTATACCGTAAGTACTTGTAGGTGCATCACTCCTTTGATCCTTATCATCAAGGAGTCTCTTGGAAGTAGTCGTTTGTTGCTTTGATGTCTTGGAGAAATATATTTCCTTAAGTGTTGTCGTATTTGCTCTTCGCGGTTCATCATATTAGCCGCATCGCTTGCATGATAGCTTTTTGAGATGTTGGTCCTTTTTTCTGCACGTACCAACTTTGATATGCGCGTTGACTTTGGCTATGCGCGTTGACTTTTGCTACGCGCGTTGACTTTGGCTATGCACGTTGACTTTTGCTACGCGCGTTGACTTTTGCTATGCGCGTTGACTTTGCTATGCGCGTTGACTTTTGCTACGCGCGTTGACTTTTGCTATGCGCATTGACTTTTGCTACGCGCGTTGGCGTTAATGGTTGAGCGTCAGGTATAGACTGTTGGGCATTGCCTGCAAGTATGCTAAAACACTTAGGAAATATTTAAGCGATATCTAATACTTGTTACCATAGATGTCGTCGTATGAGCTTTGTCGATGAGCGTCGTAGGTGTGATTAGGAGGCATAGCTACTCGTTGTATGCAATCCATCTTTGTCGACATGTATGTACGTACATGGAAACACTTAGAAAATATTTTGTCGATATGCATCCTTGTCGACATGTACGTACGTACATGGAAACACTTAGAAAATATTTTTTCCTTGTCGACATGCATCCTTGTCGACATGTATGTACATACATGGAAACACTTAGAAAATATTTTTCTCCTTGTCGACATGCATCCTTGTCGACATGTATGTACGTACATGGAAACACTTAGAAAATATTTTCTCCTTGTCGACATGCATCCTTGTCGACATGTATGTACATACATGGAAACACTTAGAAAATATTTTTCTCCTTGTCGACATGCATCCTTGTCGACATGTATGTACGTACATGGAAACACTTAGAAAATATTTTTCTCCTTGTTGACATGCATCATTGTCGACATGTATGTACGTACATGGAAACACTTAGAAAATATTTTTCTCCTTGTCGACATGCATCCTTGTCGACATGTATGTACATACATTGTGTGTGCGTATTGCCCCCGCACTTAGAATCTTTTCACCATCCCTGGCTACGTATGATGTATCCGTATGCTTGATGCGAACACAGGTTATATGCCAACTCCTGATAATACGTTGACACGTGGTTGTATGTTGACAGTTTGCAATATGCTGACTGTCATCCTGAGCAAAGTACTTAGAAAGTATTCCACCATTGTAATCTTGTATGCTGCGAGTATGAGCTCGATGTCGTCATGCAAGGTTAATGTGTTGAAGAGGTTGCCCCCCTTGCGTGATGCTTGTTACTTTTTGCACGAAGACTAATAAGTCTTGTACGTACGTGGTTGTCTCACATGGAGCGTCTGTTGCATAAGTGCTTGAATAAATGTTGGTGCGTGTTTGCGCACTGGCTGGATTGTTGATAGCATTTTCCAGGATATCAGATCTTGCTGTCCTCTTGTCAGAATTAGTCTTCCCACGGTTGTTACCATGAGTAAGTCCACTATCTTCATCTTGATGGGAAAAAGCTTGTCTTTGCGGATAGCTGATGTGTATAGAAATCCATTTGTTGAGAGGAATGTTCATACAAGTGCCCCCGCTACTCTGGAGTCTTCGGGCACGGTTGCGGTAAAAGGCTTGTGAGTAAGACGTCTCATTGTATCTTCTTTGAACTTGTTAATTTTCTAAGTTATCGCTGGCTGCAGCTTCTGTTTTTAGCATAATCTTCGAAAGATCCGATGCAGGGGCGCGTTCCTCGAGCGATTCTTAGTTCTTTATGTCGAGCATGACCGTGCTAATTCCTTCTTGTGATAAAGGAAATAGAGTTTAGGGTTGTGCAGTGGTGTCTTCTGCCCCCCGGTCGAGGGACAGGCCCAAGGAGGAGCGTTACTCCTATTGAGGTAAGTATTTGTTGATTGCTGATTGTCGCCCTTATGTTGAAGAGCTATGTTGTGCTGAATGTTGAAACAATCATTCTTGTCGTGTCTTCTGTGTGGATGACGACACTGCATTTGATGTTGACATTATGAACTCTTTGCCATAAGTCCTTAGAGATGATGTTAACTCTTGGTTGTTGTCGGGCTGTCTGCTTCCAGCATGTTGAGCCCTTTGTGAATGGGTTGATGTTGATAATTCTTTGTTCATGCCTTTGCTTGCATGATATTTCGTCACCTGGACCTGTTTTTAATAATAATCATGTGATAACTTGTTAGTAATATTTCATACCTTGAGTTATCTATGTTGTCCATATGTTTTGAACTTGTAAGATAGGATATATATCCTTAGATGATGATCATGATGTCCGTAGTTGCGACTGTACGTCGCACAATGTTAAGTGTTATGATCGCCCCTCTTGGCTAGACTCCAAGGCATGGCGAGATGGGTAGAGCATAGGATGTTGCGACTTGTGCACTGTAGGTTTTGTTTGGAGAAGACGGTGGCAACACTAATGTGCAACTTCTGCCTGCTTCGCCGAGTCCTGTCAGAGATGATGGCATTCTTTAATCTGTGCCATCTTTTGGATATGTTAAACTTGTTTTTGAGTCTGTTTGCCCCCGGCTTCTATGCTTGGACACTTGTTGTAGTTGTTCCTTAGTTGTTGCTTACGACTTGTTCGCTTTGAACTATGTCGTTTGAACCTGCTTTATACATAGTAGTTTGCATGATAACTTGTTCGTAATATTTCATACCGTTATCACTTACTGTGTTTATTGAATGTGGATGACTAGTAACGTAGACATAGTCCCCGCAGCGTGACCGATAGCTACTTCTTGATTAATAAGTTGAGATGCTCTCCTGATTGCTTGCATGATGCATTATGCATATTGCCCTCCTTTCCTGAATAGCTTGCCGCTACATGTGTTGCAACCTGTCAAGTATTTTTGCGTATAGCAATATTTCTCAACAAGTAGTGTATTTGAAAGGTGTTATCTTGGCTAAGCAAGATACTAGTTTATACCGTCTCTTAGTTCCACTCTAAGGCGACGTTGTACAAGACTCGACTTGTAAATTTTATGAGTTTTAAACAGGGTGCGCACCTGCCAGCGTGTATCAACCCGCGTTGGGGAAGCATACGTGGAAACATTTTAGTATTTGAAAGGTATTATCTTGGCTAAGCAAGATACTAGTTTATACCGTCTCTTAGTTCCACTCTAAGGCGACGTTGTACAAGACTCGACTTGTAAATTTTATGAGTTTTAAACAGGGTGCGCACCTGCCAGCGTGTATCAACCCGCGTTGGGGAAGCATACGTAAAAACATTTTAGTTTTTGAAGAAATATTTTGTGAACCCTAAAAAGCTTGATAATAAAATATTTGAAAAAATATTTTGGCATTGAATGTGATACACCCAAAAAACCGTGTTGATAAAATATTTGGAAAGGTGTTTGATACATAAAATATTTGTTAAAATATTTGACAAAATATTTGGTAAAATATTTGAAAAAATATTTGTGATACATGATTCCTGCGTCCAGAGACCATGTAACACTTTTTTGAAAATATGAATTGTGATGCATGCTTTCTGCGTCCAGGAACCATGAAACACGGTTTGAAAATATGTAGAACGGAATTGTCATCTAACCACAGACGGCGCCAATGTTGCGTCCTGGATGAACTGGGTCGTGGGGACGCGTATCTTCGTATGGTTGAGCGGGTTTTCGGGCTGTAACCCTTCGTCTGAAAGAGGTTCTGTGCCACTAACGAGTGTTTGGTTGGGTCCCGGAAAGGTCTGTGTCTCAAAGCGCGGTTGTGTCTCAAGGGGATGTCTGAGTCTCGGAAGGCGGTGGTCTGTGCACAAATCCGGATGTCTGGACGACGATTCTAGCACGGAGGACCGGTGCTAGCACGGAGAGGGGGGGTGGTGCTAGCGGAGCCCTCTCCGAAGCTTAAGTCACTATAGGGCTAAAAGAGTAATTCTAGAGAGAGAAAATATTTCTAGAGAGAAGTCAGAGCTCAAAAATACCCAAGTTGGGCAAATGAGAGGATGTGTGAAAATGGGTGGCCAATGCCTCCTATTTATAGGCTTCCTTGGGACCGGACCCGGTTTTAAAGCGGTTTGATGGCGGTTCAAGAAAACAAGCGGTAACCGTCACCCATATTGGCAATGCGCGAACTTGACTTCTCTACACGTAACGGTAATCGCGGAAACGGTAATCGCACGATACCCGCAATGCAATCCGGACCTCCGGATGTCCGGGTTGCAATGCAACCCGGACGCGCGTAACGCACTTCCGGACCGTTTTGACCCTTTGGGAGACGTTTTCCGAGTCGAGATGTAATTTTGACGTGTTTACGAGGCCCGAAATATAAATACGAACTTGAATTGGGCACATATCCATCAGGCGCCGTAATTGGTAGCCCATAGAAATTAGGTAAATGTCACATTAGGGTAATTGGGCTAGACCCAAATCGTAATTGCCAGGAGAGGCCCAAATTATGGGCTTCCCCTATGCATGACCGGCCGAAATACCTAGTGTGGGAAAAGTGGACTTTTGTCCACTTTGCTCCTCCTATAAATACATGGTGTTAGGGGATTTTTAGGGTTAATCACTATTTCCTCATCAGAGGGTTTTAGAGAGAAAAAGCCTCCACCCCACACCTGGGTTTCGGCCGAACCTACTTTCACCAAGGGTGTGCCAATTTGCTTTCCAAGCAAACACTTCAGAGATCTGTCCCCGTGCCAAGAATCGATCAGAGGCTTTGCTGTGGAGCTTGCACCGCGTAGGGCTTCTCTAACAATAACATCTACGGGTCCCGGCCGGAGGATCGTGAACTCCCTCCTGAGAAGATCTTGGGGAAAATATATTGTTAATATTTGTTTCCCTATTTAAGATATTGACAATAAATAATATATATATTTATATGTCTGTGCCGAAATTTACATATATATATATATTGTTGATTGATTTAATCTTAAAGATAGAATCTTGGCAATAAATATATATATGTTATATTAGGTCCGAAATTTATATATATATTATTAATATTGGAAATTATTTTATATAATTAATGTTACTTGGTGGCTAAGTTAAATATTTTTGGACTTTAAAACCCTACTTGGGCCACAAGTAAACATTTCGGCCCAACTTTTTTTAAATTTTAATTATTGGGCCGGTCCAATATGTCAAACCAGGACGAATTTAAATCGAACCGGGTTTTCTCAATCGGTTCGACCTAGTCGGGTCGGGTCGGACCGGGGTAATTAAGTGGATCTAACCGAACCGGTTTTGTTTGTTGAACCGAACCGAACCCTATTTTATTGGACCAGTTCGGACCGAACCAGATTTTAAAATTTAAAACCGGACTGAACGGAACCGGATTTACTGGACCGGACCGGAATTTATGGACCAAACCGAACCGACCAAAACGAACCAAAATTGACTGAACCGAACTGTGTTTTCAAAACTGAATTCAAGTCAATTAAAATAGGGAGGTCAAGTTTTAAAATCCAAATGTTTTCGAACCTTTGAGTGGACTGCACAGTGCTCATAGGGTTACTAACTTTTATGCCTTGTTTCGATAATGGGGATGGATCTCGGAGATACATGTTTTTTGGACTGGTTAAATTAGTGGGCTGAATTGCAATTGTTTATTATTCGATATATATTTATGCATGATTAGAACTGTCGACTTGACTGAGTCAAGCTAGCTGGATATTGCATATTGTGGGTGGAGCCTTGGTTAAATATATGGAATGCGCACTAGGATAGACATGCTGTGATGGTTGGAAATGCCTAGGATTCATGTCTAGAATTTTGTGTGACTGAATATAAGCATGAATTGCCAATCAGCCCCTAATATTTAAAATTATTTTAAAATCGAAAACCAGTCGCCAAATGTGTATGTTGGATGTGAATGATACATGTTTGCACGTATGCTAGAATGTTGAGGATGTAGTTGCATTTGATAATTTACTTGGAAGTAGAATTATGAATGCAAGCATGAGTTCCTCTGAATATTAGACGTATGACGCGTAAGCATGAGTGTGGTTTATATGTTGAATGTTACTGGCATATGATAATTTACGTGGATAGTAGAATTATATATGTATGAGTGAATTCATCGAAATATTTTTCCAAAATAAAAAGGGCATTGGGAAAGCCAAAATCGGGTATACTTTTTTTTAAAATTCCCGTTCTGGTAATTTGCGATTAAAAACGTTTTAAAAGACTGATCTATTGGATAGAAGACGACGATAATGTGAACTCTTTCACAGCCATCTTCCATTAGTTTACTGGTGGTCGGTTGGTTTAGATGACTGAGGAATCATTATTTTTCAGATTCTATCTTGATAGATATTTGATGTATGCAATTCTTTCTCAAAATGTTATTGTCTCCCTGGTTTTTGTATAATCATCGATGTGTTAGTATTAATTAGTTAATTTAGTGCGATTCGATATTCCTCGCAATCTTGATGGTGTGAATCATGATGAATAAAAGGAGTACATGTTGAACTCTCTACTACGGTTCCGAAAAGTAGAGAGGACAAATATGGATGAATATAAGTAGTCTGTATGATTTTGACAATGAGAGACGAATGTAATAATTTGTTTCACCAAGCATGGGAGTAGGTTCTTTGATGATTTGAACGCATATGTGGTGATACATTCAACCTTGAGGGGGTTGAAGAAGACTTCAATTACAACCAGGCAATGTTGCAGCTTAGTATCCCTTTGCATCCGCCTCGGTGGAAGCAAGGATGCAAAAGCTAAACGTTTCGGTTAAACGAGATGATCTTCTCTCTTTTCATGGATGTTAGTGTAAAACCCGCATCGGATCTTCAGAATTAAAGGTCAACATGGAAAAGATGTATATGGTTGTCTGATATTGACAGGCTTCAATGACCTTGAGCCTAATAAAGTACGTAACCACAGCAGTAAAAGGGAAACCTTCTATGCTTGCAATACTGGGTTCTAAAGAAGTCAACTATGATCCGCATATCATAGAGAGAACTGGACCATAAAGGTCTTATGCGATAATCCGGTGGGTTAAACCATGTTGATAAAGTGTGTCTCAAGTACGCCTCGTAGGTTATGTGTATGAAGCGGTAAAATGTTTTATACAGACACAGATCATTTGACGTGATTCACTCGTGAATTTACTCAGTTGTGATGTTCAACATTACTTAAAGTTCTCGACTATCTATGCGACAATCATGTATCAAATACACGAACTTCAGACCAAGAACCCTACCATTGTCATTTATCGTTCGTTTGACTTACTAAAATTTTGGTTATTTCGAGATCTGGATTTATTGAATAAAGTAGTTTCCGTTCGATTCGAAATGTGATCAACTTGTCAAAATTGATCGACCCGGTTAAACAGGATCGATCCGAAACAAAATTTCGGCCAGGTAAAAGTGGTCGAATAAAACGAAACGATTCACGTACTCCTTCATCTCATTCGGGACAACTGAACAGAACATACACATCGGTTGCGTAGCTAGATCGAAAGATTTAGTATTTTTTTAATTATTAGTATTCCATTGAATGAAATAATTAGTAATGATAATCATGTGCGAAACCGGTTGGATTAAATTAAAATTAAATTCAGAAATGAAACAATTTAACCAAGGGTTAAAACTAGAGTAAATTGCACCTCGCACAAGTGGACCTCGAAAGACGGAACACATCGTTTCAAAATACGAATTTAATGATGAACTGTTTAAATAATGATGTGCTGAATAATCGTTTGCATTCCTTCGAGAATAAGATTTATTGATGACATTTACATTGGTATGAAGTAGGCTACGTGAGCTACCGCGACCTTGTAAAAAGCATCAACTGACACATAAGATGAAAACCTAAGATGCTCAGTTCGGATATGGGATAAAATCTCTGAAATAAGTCGGCAAACGAAGAAGGATGAAGTCAGTTAAATGATTTTCCTTACAGACGCCTTGAACGATAAGTCAGGCTAGGTATTCAAATTAAATGACACACTTCTAGAAGCTTAGTTCATAAACATAATGTTGGAGTCATTCTATCAAACGTTCCCTACAGGATGATGAAAGATGATTCACATGTATGTAGAACTGTGTTCCAATGAATCGGTAAGACACGCCGCCATAAGAAGCTAAAGAATAATGGTGAGTTAAATCATATCATTATGCGACATTAAAATCCGCAATGAACAAGTATTTAGGACAAGAGTTCGAATTCTACTCTTAGAAAAATACATGTTTAAAGATTGAGGTAAATGGTGTCGTGGTCGAACATGAGACATTACATCACTAAGAGGGCGAATTTTCCAAATGCATGGACAGTTTCAATCTATGTAGTCATCATCAAAAAAGAGCAGAATATTACTGACAATCAGGTCCAATTAATTCGAGTGGGAGAGATTTGAACCAGCAACTCACGTGAATGACATGGTAAATGAGAATAGGGACATTATCATAGTAAATCCAGTGGGAGGAATTAACCCTACCATACGTAATCACCGTTTGCTGTTGAGACGAATCAAGTTGCACCTGATAGTCAAAATTGATGAACCAGGAATGACGCAACTACCTAAACTACCCCATTATTTCCAGTGGGAGTGATCAAACCAAACTTGGTTCCAGATCCTAGTGATCAAGGAATGCATCTCTGAAATAAAACCCCGAGACCAAGAGGTTGTCAAAAGAAAGTCGTAAGTCAAGGTTCTAGCACTGCCTTTGTTCCCATAGGAAACAATGCTCCGATAAGAAGTGATGGATAAATGTCCAATTCGGGTTCGTATTTACGCTTCGGGCCTCGCAAACACGTAAAAAATCACATCTCGTCTCGGAAAACGTCTCCCAAGGGTCAAAAACGGTCCGGAAACGCACTTACGCGTGACCGGACCGGACATCCGGATTGCGGTGCAACCCGGACGTCCGGGTTGCAAGCAATCCGGACCTCCGGGTTGCGCAATCCGGAGGTCCGGATCGCACGGCAATCCGGACCTCGCCGAATTGCCCAATTTCGACGAGGTCCGGGTTCCGCCACGGGTATTGCGCGATTGTCGTATCCGTGATTACCGTGTCCGCGATCGCCGTTACGTGTAGAGAAGTCAAGTTCATGCATTACCAATGTGGACGACGGTTCCCGTTTGTCTCCTTGAACCGTCGTCGAACCGCTCTAAAACCGGGTCCGGTCTCAAGGAAGCCTATAAATAGGAGGCCTTGGCCACCCATTTTCACTCACTCTCTCATTTGCCCAACTTTGGTATTTTGAGCTCTGACTTCTCTCTAGAACTTTCTCTCTCTAGAAAATTACCCTTTTGCCACTATAGTAACTTAAGCATCGGAGAGGGCTCCGCTAGCACCACCCCCCCTCTCCGTGCTAGCATTGGTCCCTTGCGCAGGATCCGACGCTCGAGACGCAGAGTCACCGGGTCACAGCCTTGCCGGGTCACAACCTCCGACAGAAGGGTTCTAACCCGCACAACCTCAGACGCGTCCTAGCGACCCGAGTCGTCCCGGACGCAACATTGGCGCCGTCTGCACGATTCGAACAAAAAGCTACAGAAACCATGGCAAGTGATCACAACCCTCCCGAGGAGGTCAAAAACCCAAGAAAAAGGCCCGGGCGCCCCAGGAAGTCACCGGCGAACAAAAGAGCAGGATGCCAAGCTCCAGCTGGGAGCCAGTCGGGACCCTCCCACATCCCGAGAGCTACTTCCGTAGCTTCATCCATACCAACCGACACTGTGCCCAATGCACAGTACAGAGAGCCAAAGGACAAACACCACGCGCATCCGCCTGGTTTCGAGCCACAAACACATAGAGAGGAGTCTCAGACAGAAATGCCTCAGGGCGAGCAGAGAGCAGGGGCAAACCCGATGCCCACCATCACTCCAGCAATGATGGCTGCGCTGGAAGAGTTACTTGCACTCCGCGAGTATCTCAAAAACCAAGGATATGAAGCTCAGCCACCTCCGAACAACCAACAGTATACTGCACCAGCAATGGAGACGTCGCAAGACACCATTCGCTATGGCAATCCCTTCCAGGGTGGGAATCAACAAGCAAGATATGAACCAGCACGGTCATATACTCCTTTCCAAGGAGCACAGGAATGGAGGAACGAAAGGCAACCCCCATTCTACCACCCGCAACAACCAGCAAGAGACGATCCTTATCAGGCCACAAGTAGGGATCAGTCTGACACCTATCGAAACAATGGTCAGCCAAAACCTTCAACAGGTTACGCTGAACCAGTAAAGGGATTTACCGCAGCAATGTTAGAGGAGCTGGTAGAGAAGAAAATGAAAGAGGCAAAAATGAAGGGCATGCATGCTCTCGAAGAAAGGGCATCACATCCATTCGCTGACCACCTAGTAGACAGTCGCGTCCCAGACGCACTGTATCGAATTGGAGGCGACTCCTACCGGGGAAAAGGAGACCCAATTGAACACGTGCAAAAGCACGAGGCCTCCCTACTGGGCAGAACAAAGAACCCGCATCATTTCGCAATGACGTTTTCACAAACTCTTGCCGGATCTGCAGCACACTGGTTCTTCTCACTGCCCTGTGGAAGCATCACTTCATGGGCGGATCTAAAGGCCAAATTCATCCAACGATACATGGGCGAGCGCACACTGTTGAAAGGGGCCAACGCCCTGGACGATGTCCAACAGCAGAATGAGGAGTCCCTTGCAGACTACTACGTCCGCTTTAATCAGAACATTTCAGACATTCAAGGAAACCTGACCGAAGGAGAAATTGTTCGGGCATTCATCCGAAACCTTGGCCGAAGAGGCAATGCCTTAGCAGAAAAGATGGCCAAGCGTCCGGCGGAGTCCATGGAAGAACTGGCCGCGAGAGTCAAGGAGTATATAGACCTGGAGAGATTCAGAAGCCAGAATAAAGCGAAAATTGCCGCAGCTAAGGCGAAAGACACTCCAAAACAATACCAACCAAAGCCACACCCAGGCAGCCAAGGAAAACATTGGCAACCTCAGCCAAAAAGACCTTTCCAAGGGGATTTGCAGAAGCCTAAAGAAATAAATCTCGCCGATTGCATCCCTCTGAACGCCCCGGTGTCAGTGATTTTGAGAGAAATGAAAAATGCAAATATGTGGAGGGAGCCAAACAATTTCCGGAAAGGCCCACTGGGAAAAGACAAAGACAAGTGGTGTGAAAACCACGAAGTCTTCGGCCATGAAACTGACAGCTGCGTCAGTCTTCGTTTCCGAGTCAATAACTTCGTCCTCAAGGGCGAGTTAAAGCAATTTGTGGACCAAGGCAACAGTCCCTCAAAAAAGACTCAACCAGAGTCGTCAAGAAGATCAAACAAAGGGAAAGAGAAAGCCCATGACAACCCTCCGCCAGCCAAGCGAGGAGTAATCAATGTCATACATGGAGGGCCTGCCGCCGGAGGACACATATCCAATGCCCGGGACGTTTATGCATCCCAAGCAGCAACACTGCCAAAATACGGAAAGCGCAAGCAGCCCGAGCAAGAAGATGCAGTCATCCAATTCTCCAGGGAGGACTTGAAGCATATCGTTTATCCCCACGATGATGCTTTAGTCATTACCATGGATATTGACGGATACGATGTAAAAAGAATTCTGGTGGATGGTGGAAGTTCTGCTGACATTCTACATATCAGAGTTCTGGAGCAACTAGGGAAGTCTGTCAGGGATTTGTCTCCGGGTACTTTCTCATTAGTTAGCTTCGCAGGAGCAGCCACACAACCATTGGGCACAATTACACTTCCGGTCGTCCTTGGCCAGGGATGGAAAGCATTGCATATCAACGTCACTTTTGTAGTGGTAGAATCCCTTGGAGCCTACAACGGAATCTTGGGACGAACAATGATCAATCCCTATGTGATCGTACCTTCCACCGTCCACCAAAAGATGAAGTTCCCGACAGAGCATGGAATCGGAGAAGTGCTGGGCGATCAAATAACCGCAAGGCGCTGTTACGTTAACGCCTTGAGAGCAAAGCACCAATACCATGTGGCCATGGTAAACTCCTTCAAGCGGCAGAAAGTGGTTGACGAAAGAAAGAAGCAACCAATGGAACAAGCCATTACGATCTGGAAACCGCAAGAAAGCATCCAGTTATCACCATGGCAACAGATTTGGCTCGTTCAGCAGGGGGAAGACGAGCCAATCTTGGAATACTTCATCAAATTCGCCTCCAACGCCTCAAACGCGAAAGCAACAAGAGAAGATGTGATAAGCGTGTTCTATGCAAATATGAACGCAAGATCTTTCCTTTTCTTTGGACGAACTCACGGATGGCAAACAACAAGGACCATGGCGGATTTAAAGGAAAAGCTTGAGACAGCAATCTCTTGCGAGCAAGAACTGAGGAGGGGTACACCCCTCAGTTGGGACAAAGGTGTTCGAGCAGAAACGAACAATCAGGAAGACGCAAGCTTTGGTATCAACAACATCTTCACACCGCTAAACACGGTGGCAGAAGACATTTACGTCAACCTGCTAGAGAACAAGCTCCCAAGTCCGCTTGCCTCGGAGACAGCTTTCTTGGGCAACAACATCAAAGAATGGTGCAAGTACCATAAAACCTGGGGGCACAACACAAACATGTGTCCACCATTAAACTGGGAAATCGAAGAATGCATCAGGCAGGGTGTACTAAGGCGATTTGGCGCTACCAACTACGCGACATCATCATCAAACTAGCCATGACGAAATGGGAGAAACAACTCTTTTCTAGATTACTTTGCGCATTCCTACTATCTTTAGTATAATCAATGTAAATACACGCAAGTATCTAATAAAACCAATCTACGTTTGTAGGTACATACTTATCTCTTGCACGCTGTTTTAAACGCGAAGCAACAAAACTACGCGCATACTATCTACTTCAATAATCCAAGAAACTATACCATGTGCAAGAAAAATCTATTACGCGTTATGAGAACGCTTATCAACACCAACATATCTATTATCTACATCAACAAGGAGTTTATTTCTCCATTCATAACATAGGCGTCTACCTCTAGAAGGACGTCAACTACAAGCAATGTCTCGGATTAACACCAAGACCTATTATTAAAATGACGGCTATTCAGGACGTCAACTAAATACAATACTTTGGAATAACGCCAAGGCTTATCATCAAAATAACATGTTGAGGTATCCTCTTTTCTAAAAAGACAATCCCCATGTTTACTTATCTTAATGGCATGCTGTGACATCCCTGGATAGAAGCAAATCCCCATGTCCATAGCCATCCCCTGGATTTAGAACAGGATGGGCATACAGGGCTGATCACCCCTCAAGAGACGGAGGTTCTCTGTTTAGACAACCACCTCACGACTATATGTGTATATCCTGTTTAGGATTCACTCTATATGTATATATCCTGTTTAGGATTCACTCTATATGTGTATATCCTATTTAGGATTCACTCTATATGTGTATATCCTGTTTAGGATTCGCTCTATATGTGTATATCCTGTTTAGGATTCACTCTATATGTGTATATCCTGTTTAGGATTCACTCTATATGTGTATATCCTGTTTAGGATTCACTCTATATGTGTATATCCTGTTTAGGATTCACTCTATATGCGTATATCCTGTTTAGGATTCGCTCTATGTGCGTATATCCTGTTTAGGATTCGCTCTATGTGTGTATATCCTGTTTAGGGTTCACTCTTTATAAGCGGAAGTCCTCTTACTAAGACGACAATCCCGCTCTACAAACTTCCAAAACCGTGATGTGTGATTCCTGGACGCAGAAAACACACATCACATTTCATACTCTCAAAAAAGTGCTACATGATCCCTGGACGCAGGAATCATGTATCACAAACATTTTTGCCAAATATTTTGCCAAATTATTTATAAAATGATTCATATATCAAACTCATTTATAAAAATTTTATCTACACGATTTTTGGTGTGTACTATGTTCAAATGTCAAAATATTTTTTCCTAAGTATATCACCAACACACCTTTTAAGGTTTGCAAAGTGCCTTTCCAAATACTATACAGTTTTAACGTATGCTTCCCCAACGCGGGATGATACACGCTGGCAGGTGCGCACCCTGTTTAAAACTCATAAAACATACAAGTCGAGTCTTGTACAACGTCGCCTTAGAGTGGAACTAAGAGACGGTATAAACTACGTATCTTGCCTAGGCAAAATTACACCCATCAAATAGTATTTTCACGTATGCTTCCCCAACGCGGGTCGATACATGCTGGCAGGCCAAAACATATATAGCAACAAGCTATTCAAGAAAGAAAGGCAATATGTGTAATGCATCATGCAACAAATCAGGATAACTTCTCAACTTATCAATCAGGAGGTGGCTATCAGTCACACCTGCAGGGGACTATGTTTACAACACTAGTCATCCACATTCAGCAAACACAGTAAGTGATAACGGTATGAAATATTAATAACAAGTTATCATGCAAATTATTGTGTTTAAAACAGGTTCATACGACATAGTTCCAAGCAAACAAATCTCTAAAACATAGAAGCCGGGGGGCAAAGCTGGCTCACATATGAGTTCAACAACGTCGAAAAAACGACACAAATCAAAGAAGTCCATCATCCCTGTCAGGGCTAAGTGGAACAGGCAAATGTTGCACGCTAGTGCCGCCACCATCTTCTCCAAACAAAAACGCAAAATCAGATGTTGCAGCATCTAGGCGACGAAGCTCGGCCACTTGCCTAACAGCAGACTCCGCATATGGCCCCAACCTGTCAAAGGGAAAGCCAGGAGCAAGAATGTTCACTCTACGAATAAAATCCTCGGCAAACTCGCTGAGCATAGGAGTGGCCTTCGCTGTAGCAGCAGTAGTAACTGCGCTATCAAATCCAGGAGTAGAGGAGAACTTGCTAAGTCCTTCTTCAATTCCAGCCTTCATCTCTACCTCTCGAACCTCCCGGCAGGCAACCTTGTGCTTGCCTACGTTATCCGAAATCACCTTCTCAATGGCGGCATTCTCGGATTCAAGCTGAATAACGCTGGCATGATCAGCCTCATAACGAGCATCAAAATCCGTCTTCTTCAAGGAAAGACGACGCACTTCATCTTTGGCCCCCTGAAGCTCTTTGGACAAAGCAGCAGCTCTGTCAGCAATGGCACGGTTCTCCTGAACAAGCTCTAACATGAAAGAGGCCATATGTACCATGTCGGAAACAACCTGAGAATAAGGACACAATAAACATATATATTCGGGGGCAACGAACATAGAAAAGGAAAATAAAGAGATACTCACTGGAGCAAATCCAGACAGTGACCTCTCAACAAATGCCCGCGCCTCCTCGTCGCCCGAGGGCCGGACAACTCGATCTCCAGGAGGAATGGAGCGTCGAAGAACACGCACGCCGATTTCAGGCATGCTCATCTGGGAATCCTTGGGAAAAGTAACACCTCCCGCCACGTATGGCATCCACCTATCATCTGAAATATCTCCATCCAAAGGACGAAGCAAATCTGCACGCCCAAGCGGTGGGATCGCTACATGTAAAACAGGCAGCGTTATACAAAAAACCAAGTATAAAGCATATAAGGATATAAAATAAAATGTTCCGCTTATACCAGAAGGATGAGAACGCTCCACCTCGGACCGCTCCTTCGAGCGGGGGGCAGCCAACACATCCTCGCTACTACCAATCCCCTTCCCTTTATGGCAGGAAGGAGTTGGGACGGTCGCAGTAGTCTTCGGACGCTTTGAACCACTCGAAGAACGCGTCCCAGCGGTGGACCGTTTAGAAGAGTCTGGCGCAGCAACGACGCGATCAGTGACTAGCGCTGTGCGACCTGCAAGTAACGAAAAGTCACAACCCGATCAACAAAATAAAAGATTGCTCCTTCAGGAAGCTATCTACCTGCACCACGTCCAGAAGTCGCTGATACTCCGGAAGCGAGAGGGGTAACAATCCTCCCGCTAGAAGCAATCTTACGAGCGGCAGCCGTCTGCAAAGACGAGCTTTTTCCGTCAAACCAACCTACAGTACAACACGGAAAAAGTTACAAAAATGATCAAACATACCGAAGCTGCAGAAGGGAGCACATGGATCCCTGCATCAATCAATTCCTGATCAGACGCACGCAGTGAGCAAGTGAAGCTGCGCGATTGTTGACAACGGTATATCTGTCTTATCACTTCTCTATCCGACAGTGAAAGCTCCCGAAAAGTAGGTGCAGGATCAAACTTCTGAATATACTCAACGTCCCAAGTCGTCCCCGCATCATGAACAAAGAAATAATGATGCTTCCAGTGATCAGCAGACCGATCCGCAGTAGCGACCAGTCGATAGCTGGGATCCCACTTGGCTTCTCCAAGTCCAAGTTCTTCAAAACCGTCACCTTGTAAGTTCGGCCAACGAACTCTCACGCCACACAAGCCCGCTGAGTCTGAAATCCTAAGCTGGTAAAAACAGCGAAAGAGAGTGCGAGAGTAACACCAGGACTGCTGATGAAGCAACACTCTGAAGCAAGTCCATACTCGAATCCCATTAGGCGTAAGATCTAAAGGGGAAATTCCATAACCGCTACAAAGATCAACCAAATCAGAGCAGTATGGAAACCGCAAACCCTCCCTAACGTGTGATGTGTACACGACAGATAAATCCGCAGGCGGAGGAGTTGCATCCCCTAAATTACTGTCAGGAAGTACCTCAAAGGGGTAAAAAGCCTCGGTACATGCATCAAGTCCGGAAGCACTAGCATACAAGGCGAACAAGGATCTATCCAGGCGGTTAGTATGATACTGATCCAATGCCTCAATCTCTCCAACAGGAGATACCCTAGTAGCTACACCCCCGCCGGTATCCAAAACACTATCTGCCGGTAAAACCGGACCAACGTCCAAGTCATCCTCTATATCGGAAGTAAAGGGAGTCTGCGATAAAGGGGTGACAGACTTACTCATTATACCAACGCGTCCAAAAGGAAGGCAGCTCCACAAGGAATTGCTACAACCTCACAACCTGCAAAGAAACAATCAACGTCAATGCGCGTATCGGCATTAACGCGTGCATCATCTTCACATGTCGACAAGGTTGCTCGTCGACAAGGAGAAAATATTTTCTAAGTGTTTCCACGTACGTACGTACATGTCGACAAGGTTGCTCGTCGACAAGGAGAAAATATTTTCTAAGTGTTTCCACGTACGTACGTACATGTCGACAAGGTTGCTCGTCGACAAGGAGAAAATATTTTCTAAGTGTTTCCACGTACGTACGTACATGTCGACAAGGTTGCTCGTCGACAAGGAGAAAATATTTTCTAAGTATTTCCATGTACGTACGTACATGTCGACAAGGTGGCACATCAACAAGGGGAAGATATTCTCTAAGTGTTTTCATGAACACACACATACACATCGACAAAGCTCATACGACGACATCTATGGTAACAAACATTAAGTATCATAAAAATTATTTTCTAAGTGTTTTAGCATATTTGCAGGCAATAATCAACGACGCAACCATTAACACGCATACAAACATCAACGCGCGTATCAACATCAAGGGACACTATGTCGGAACGGGGAATTCTATCCCAAAAAGCGAAAATCGCCTAAGCTACAAACTAACAATGGCAATAATGGCAATCAATCAGCGATTATTCAACATGGGAGCATCAACAAGCAATTCTATACTGCAGCGATGAAAAATAACTTAGACGAACGACAATCCGGCGACGCACCGAACTCAGGCCGAAACTCATTTTAAAATTGGGGTTTTCAAATTACCTCAAAACAGGACGAAAGATATCACAATGGATTCCTCTCGTCGAGACGATTCCGGGAAGGTAAGGACCGCGGCGAGGCGAGGTCGGGAAGGCGGCGCGTGGGCCACACGCTCCGGCGAAGCTTCCTCACTCGCGGTGGCGCGTGAGGGCGCGTGCGGCGTCTGCTGGAGGATCCGAAGGTGGCGCTGGAATCGTCGGGACGAAACGAGTCGATTGGTGGTGTCAATTTCCAAAAACAAGCAAACAATCAGACTTAAAACTGTCAAAACGTATTTAAGCTCCACGACGGCAAAGAAACTTTGAGCACAAAGGTAATTCCGGGAAAGGGGAAGTAAATTACCTGCAAATGGGTTGAAATTAGAAGCTCCCAAGGTGTGGGAAGGATAAGTGAGAATATGAGTGTTTGTTAATCCCTAAGAAGATGCTTTGTGGATAAGGATCGAGGATTAGTTCATCTACACACAAGACTAAACCCTTACGGTATACTCTATCCTCTCCTCTCAAGATATCTACTCTCATACATATCTTGACATCATTTGCACGTCACGCTCGCATGATCCATGATTTGGAAATCACTTAGCCATTTTAGAAACATACAATTTATATTTTCTTGCATTACGTGTTTGCGATCTTGCCGCGTCCATTATTCTTGCATACATGTTGATAGATGCACTCCCGCACAAATGCATTACTGTTTACTCGCGTCCCCGACGATGATCATATTCGTACATATGTATTTCCCATCGCACAAACCATAGTGACAGGAAATAAAGTCGTTCGGCCGAAAAATCAAGCGACGGACGGAATCGAGATGTCTGCACCCGACCGTCGATCAAAATTGAAAGGTTAGCGTCAGACTCAAATTGGACAAGTATCCTAACTTAAAATAGAGTCAAGAAAGGTTCTAAACCGTTTCTTGACTCGGGGGCAAGTGATGGATAAATGTCCAATTCGGGTTCGTATTTACGCTTCGGGCCTCGCAAACACGTAAAAAATCACATCTCGTCTCGGAAAACGTCTCCCAAGGGTAAAAAACGGTCCGGAAACGCACTTACGCGTGACCGGACCGGACATCCGGATTGCAGCAATCCGGAGGTCCGGATTGCAGCAATCCGGAGGTCCGGATTGCATGCAATCCGGAGGTCCGGAGCAAGCAAT
This sequence comes from Clarkia xantiana subsp. parviflora, assembly GCA_036873135.1. Lineage (NCBI taxonomy): Eukaryota > Viridiplantae > Streptophyta > Magnoliopsida > Myrtales > Onagraceae > Clarkia > Clarkia xantiana. Next base: position 5,781,662 of record JAPTYO010000012.1, on the reverse strand, counting down.
CCGGACCTCCGGGTTGCGCAATCCGGAGGTCCGGATCGCACGGCAATCCGGACCTCGCCGAATTGCCCAATTTCGACGAGGTCCGGGTTCCGCCACGGGTATTGCGCGATTGTCGTATCCGTGATTACCGTGTCCGCGATCGCCGTTACGTGTAGAGAAGTCAAGTTCATGCATTACCAATGTGGACGACGGTTCCCGTTTGTCTCCTTGAACCGTCGTCGAACCGCTCTAAAACCGGGTCCGGTCTCAAGGAAGCCTATAAATAGGAGGCCTTGGCCACCCATTTTCACTCACTCTCTCATTTGCCCAACTTTGGTATTTTGAGCTCTGACTTCTCTCTAGAACTTTCTCTCTCTAGAAAATTACCCTTTTGCCACTATAGTAACTTAAGCATCGGAGAGGGCTCCGCTAGCACCACCCCCCCCTCTCCGTGCTAGCATTGGTCCCTTGCGCAGGATCCGACGCTCGAGACGCAGAGTCACCGGGTCACAGCCTTGCCGGGTCACAACCTCCGACAGAAGGGTTCTAACCCGCACAACCTCAGACGCGTCCTAGCGACCCGAGTCGTCCCGGACGCAACAAGAAGCATTGTTCCGAGTGAGAGGATTGTTCTCAATAGAAATGACGCTACGATAAGAAGCGTTATTCCGAGTGGGAGAAAAGACCAAACTAATAAATGGGACTAGTAATGCCTAGACGAAAGTCAAAGGCATCGAACTTTTCTGAAGAACTATCCCATCGAGAAAGGTGAAAACCTCACTAAAACTGTTGGCATGCGTTGGTAAGACCTCAAGTGGAGAAATGGAGGAAAATAATAAAAAAGAGAGATCGCCTTAAATGAAAGCCATTATAGTCTATAGTTGATTTACCTGCTAACCACAGGGGCACAAGGATATGGTGAGCCCTGAAAGAAGGCTCACCACTTATGGAAAAATTCGGAAAACCCGACTCATTGCGAAAGGACTTACCCATTTTCATGTAGTGGACTTTGACAAGAGAAACTCACTGATTGTGCATGAAACCACGGTTAGGGCCATTTATGGTCCTGGTCGCAAGTCTCGATCTCGAGCTGCACTAAATGGATGTTAAGACCACATTCCTCTACGGAAACCTGAAGGAAGAGATCTACATTGAGCAACCGGAGGGTTTCATTACTCCTGGTAACGAACGTAAAGTTTGTAAACTCCAAAGGTCCATCTACGGTCTTAAACAGTCTTCACGGCAATGGTACCGCAGATTCCACGAGGAAATCGTAGGAAACGGATTCGTGAATCTTCACGAGGATCCGTGCGTGTATTATAAGACTTCCGGGTCTAAGTATGTCATCTTAACATTATACGTGGATGACATACTCATTGCCGCAAACGACGTGAGTTTTATGAACAAGTCAAAGTCGTGGTTGGCATCTGTATTTGAGATAAAAGACATGGGAGAGGCCACGTACATCTTGGGCATTAAAATTTCTTGAGATCGGGCTACCTGGAAATTGTGTCTGTCTCAAGAAGCCTATATCAACAAGTTGTTGAAAATGTTCAAATTACAGGATGCCAAACCCGTGGATACGCCAATGGTGTTTGGGTGCGCACTGTTAAAACGTGACGGCCCCAAGAACCTGGCAGAGCATGAACAGATGAAGGGTGAGGAGTATTTAAGCATGGTTGGTAGTTTGATGTACGCCCTGCAATGCACCCGTCCGGATATCCGTTACGTCGTGGGCCTAGTAGCACGTTTCCAATCAAATCCTGGTTATCAACATTTAAAGGCTGTAAAACGAATAATTCATTATCTGAAAGGTACTGCCGACTATGCGATGTGTTATGACGGCGGGAAGTTAGAATTTACCGGTTACAGTGACGCCTACCATGGTGGCGATCTGGATGATCGTAAGTCCACCACAGGGGAAGTGTTCCTCCTTGCTAATGCCGCCATATCATGGACGAGCAAGAAGCAAACCCGTGTTGCGCTGTCAACGATGGAATCAGAATTCGTAGCTCTCTCTAAGAATGCACAGGGAGCAGTCTGTCTAAAAGGACTTCTTACTGCGCTGCTAGATGGTGACGTCGAAAGTAAACCTGTGAAGGTGTTCTCTGACAGTCAGGCAGCTGTAAACACTCGATTTTGACCCGGACGTAACGACATTATACATGATACGTCAAATTCCGGACGCGTCAAGCCACAAAGTCTCCAAAAATGCTTAAGGGCACATTATGGAAATTATTATAAAATATATTTTAAATTATTTCGAATGTATTTAATATTTTCGGAATATTTAAAAATATATATATAATAATTAGCTTTTTTTAGAAAATTATCTGTAAGATATTTATCTCCAGATATTATTTTTTATTCAAAAAATAATTATCTGTAATGATATATATCCTTAGGAATATTCTCTAGAATAATTATATGTTAGCATTTTTTATTTAAATTTTATCTGTAACTAGACTAGGTTTTTAGTATAAATAGGGGTCTGGGGTTACATTGTAAACACACAGGAAAAAAACACTACAAAGCAACAATACATTATTTCTCGGGGTCTGCGCGATTTTTGTCCTCTAGTGCTCAGAAAATTTTTTTTTTTCTCTGGTCTGTGCTCCTTCCCCGCAGCACTCCCCCGACGGTGCTGCCCAGGTCCGCCGGTGGCCGAACCACCATCTGCCCACCACGTCGCCGGCCAGCCCCACCGTCGACCACCACCCGCCGGCGACCGCGTCTGCCTCTCTCTCTCTCTCTCTCTCTCTCTCTCTCTCTCTCTCTCTCTCTCTCTCTCTCTCTCTCTCTCTCTCTCTCTCTCGCTTTCTCTCTCTTCTCTCTCTCTCTCTCTCTCACCGGCCCTCCTTCAGTAACCCCGACTGTGACTGCCCCACTTCCGGCCACCCGGTCCGTCGCGCCACCCCGGTCTTGACGACGCAGCACCTCGCCCCGCCTCAGCCCGCCGGTCGACCTCGTTGTCCCGCTCTGTCCGCTGCTCCTCTCTGCTGTGTCCTTGTCACGCCGGAGCCAGAGACCATCGCTGCCACCTGTAATCCTGTCCTCTGCAACTCGTCGGGCCACAACCGGACGATCTCCGTACGCCGCCCGAGGTCGACCATGCCTGGACCTCCGCCTGCGCCATCCCGGGCAAATTCCGGCAACACCTCATTACAGGTAAGCCCCGCCCCTGTTTTTATCTTTTTATTTTTATTTATTTTTTTTAATTAATTTTATCATTTATTGATTTATTAGTTTTATATGTTTATTTATTTATTATTAATAGATTAAGATAATTAGGTCGATGTTAATGTAGCTATGGGTAAATATTAGTAAATTTAATTTAATATAAATGATGTTAATTTTGATTAGTTTTAGATTAATTAATATGATAAGTGGGTTAATTATGTATATTCATCATGTTAGTTTGCGTGGATCTAATTATATATGAAACTCATCAGTACTATTAGATTTATCTGTTGTTTATTCTTAAATAGATTTATATTTAATTAATAATTTACTTGGGAAATTAAGTGAATTGAGCACCGAGAGGGCGTTGTTAAAAATTATATTTTTAACTCGTAATAGAACCCCCGAATTCGAATTTCAGATCGTAGACCGATTTTATACCTAGGTGGTTAATTCGTTAATCGCTTAGGTAATTTTGGATTCTAGTTAGCCTTTTAATTAACTAGTGGCGACTCAATTAAAAATCCACGTTTTCAAACCTAATCCGCCGTAGGTCAGATTTTAGGTCTGACAATTTGGCGACTCTGCTGGGGAAGTATTAGAGGGTTCGGACTCATTATATTCGTATATTTCCCATTTTTTATTTTATTTAATTTTTTCTCTTGATTAATCTAACTTTATTTTTCTTTTTACAGGTACAAAGTGTAGATTTTAAACTAAATTTTTTTTCTTTTTGTGGCATTGTTGAAATTTGCACACACCACTTTAGTGTAATATCCAAAGTGCCTAAAACCCAGGGCAACTAGGAACCCCGGAGAGTTAGTAAGGGTACGACCGCGCGGCTGAGCCGCCGAAACGACTCAGAACAACTCCACTCGCTTGTGAAGGTCCTGTGATCCCTATGATGGGGTGAGGAAACCACCTTGTCGGGAACCTATCATTGGAACCTACCTTGTAGAGCAACGCCACACAATTTTTACCCCCTAACATGTCGTGTATATCCGTATTTTTTGTTGTAAGTTATCTGATAACTGTAAATTTTTATTTCTAACTGCGAAACTTTTATTTCTAAGCATGCATCCCATCGCATTTAAAAAAACCAAGAAAACAAAAAAATCATATTTGCAACATGTCTTGTAGGTAGAATTCTCATTTTCAAACATACGTTCCTTATGCACAGTTTTCATAAACCTCTTGCCTGAATTTTTGTTCTAAACATGCGTCTCATACGCATTATTAAAAATAACGAATCAGTTAAGTTGTAATTTTGTTAGTGCATGATACATGCATTATAAAAAAAAATTAAAAATATTAAAAAAAAAAAAAACTTTTTCAGCTAAGTAGTTATTCATTTAGTTGTAAAAAGTTCTTTCCAAACATGCATTTTGTATGCATTGTTTTTTTCTTTAAAAAAAAAGAAAGAAAACTCTTACCTGGATTTTTTATTTTAAACATGTGTTTCGTACCCTTTATTTTTAAAAAAACTTTTCAAGTAAGTTGTAATTTTGGTTAGTGCGTTACGTATGTATTACTTAAAAAAAATATCTTAGGAAAAATTATAATTCCTCTTTAGCTATTAGAGCTTCTAATTTCAAAACGTGCATTCTGTATGCACCATTTTAAAAAAAAAACATCTTGCCTGAATTTTTTATTTTAAACATGCGTTTCATACGCATTATTTAAAAAAAAACTCTTCAGGTAAGTTGTAATTTTGGTTAGTGCGCTGCGTATGCAAAAAAAAAATGTTAGGAAAATTGTGATTCCTCTTTAGCTATTAGAGCTTCTAATTTCGAACGTGCCATATGCATCATTTAAAAAAAAATTAACTGAATTGTTTTATTTTTAATAATGCGTCAAATATGCATTAATTTTTTAAAAAAAAACTTTTTAGATAAACCGTAAGCTCTCTTAGTTTTAGGGCTCTTTGTTTAAAAAAACATTTTATCTGAATTTTTAATCAAAAAACGTGCATGTCATATGCATTATTTTTGAAAAAAAACTTTCAGGTAAATTATAATTTTTCTCAGTTGTAGAACTTTTATTTTTAAGTTTGCATCTTGTATTTATTTTTGTGCATCTCATATGCATCCTTTTAAAAAAAAAATACTTTTCGCCTGATTCTTAATTTTGAGCAACCAAGATGCATTGATTTTTTTTTCCCTCGTTAAAAAAACAAAAAAATCTTTTCAGATAACTTGTAAATTATCTTGACTATAGAACTTTCATCTCAAGTATGCATCTCATGTGCATCGCATGTGCATTGTTTTAGGAAAAATAATCTATTGATAGACTGTACACATTCTTAGTCGTAAAACTTTTAGTTTCAAACATGTATTCCATGTGTTGTTTTCAAAACTACTTACCAGAATGTTTTATTTCAAGCATGTGTTTCATACGCATTATTTTTTGGAAAAAACTTTTCATGTAAGTTGTAAAATTCTGTTAGAGCATTCAATGTGCATTTTTTTTTTTAAAAAAATTAGGAAAATTTGTAATTCCTTTTTGGCCCTTAGAGTTTTTTAAATTCAAACATGAATTGCATATGCATCATTTTCAAAAAACCTTTTTACCTGATTTTTTTTAAGCATGCATTCAATATGCATTATTTTTTTTTTAATAAAAAACATTTCAGAAAAATTGTGAGTTTTTTTTAGCTGTAGAGCTTTAAAATTCACGCATGCATCTCAATTGCATTATTTCAAAAAAAAAAATCTACCTGAAATTTTCATTTCAAATTATGCATTTCATATGCATTATTCAGGTAAACTGTTGTAAGTTGTGAATTTCTTAGAATAGAATTTTAACTTTCAAAAATGCATTTCATATGCATCATTCAAGTAATATGTTGTAAGTTGTAACTTTCTTAATAGTATAATTTTAACATTCGAGCATTCATGAGCATTTAAAAAAAAACTCAAAGTGTCATTCGTTTTTATCCAAGGTATATTGCACTTTTTTGCCAAGATCGTCATTTCAACATTCGGATGAGCGAGCATTTAAAAATGGGAGTTTTGATTCTTTTTTGAGAAAATAGTTTAACTGTGCAGTTGAGTGCTACTATTCGAGTTTAAACAAAGGACGATAAAACCTTCTTGAAAAAAACTTTGTTTTGAGCATTTGTCCTGCGTTCGAGCCAGATAATGCACTCAGCAAAATCAGTAAACTCCATGATGGCGCAAAACACATTTGATCATAGATTTTGATTCCTTTTCAAAAAAAATAATCAAAATTATGAAATGAATGACATTAGAGTTTTCAAAAAATCATGCATGATTTCTCATATTCTATACACTGATTTTTCATTCACTCTTTTCAGGTACCCTTGGTTAAGGTATCATGTACGCATAAGTTACGCCGGCTAAATGGGGCAACAAAAAAAGAACATGCAGTCATCCAGTTGAACAAGGAACAAATTTCACACTCGAGATATCTAACGCTGAGGTGCGTTAAATTGTACCTAATTTTTTCCTTGAGATTTGAGTGTCCCTACTCTTTTGCGAGTCGGATGACCACTTCAACCAATACCGCAACCGTGTGAAACCTGAACGCTTCGAAGAGTTTCTATGAAAAATTTCACCTACCATGTGTGAAGTTCATACGCTTTCCAAGACGAGGTATACAACCGTTATGTGGCCAGGTTTAAACCATTCAACGGTAACCATGGGGCATCTCCCATTGAGATCAGACATGTCGGGAGATGAGAAAATTTCAAGAGATCATCGAGAATCCTGTGAAGATTCAATGTGCCGATCAATGGTAGCTTGACTCGATCAACCGAATCCTTTTCCGAAAAAAGTTCTAAAAATTTTCAGTCTGCCACTAGGGGCATGTACTTTTCAGCAGGTGTACATATAATAGCTTTAGTAGGTTGAATCATTTGTTGATTGATGATTAGGGATTACAATGCAAGAGGTAAACTATATATACTAGGTGATAAGGATCACCAACTAGGACTAACTATCCTATGTGCCTAACTTGGTGCACCAAGGTGCATATACCATGTAACATGTACTACATGATATATGCACCATATAATAGCCTTATACAATCATCTAATAACATGATGGAAGTAAATGCAAGTGTAAGTAACAAGATGCAATGTGAGCATATCAACTTGTATACTATATATTCTCCCATCCTTTTCTTCTTCTTCTCTTCTTTCTTGGAAGACATCCTTGATTCCATATAGCTTTAGCAAAGCTAAGTGCTGATTCTTTACCAATGCCTTGGTAAGCAAGTCAGCAAGTTGTTCCTTTGAAGGAATGTAATGGACAACAATGATCCCTTGTTGAATATGGTGTCTTGTGAAGTGGCAGTCTAGCTCAATGTGCTTGGTGCGCTCATGAAACATGGGATTCTTTGCAATCTTCACAACTGTCTGGCTATCTGTGTGTATTGGGATAGGAAGATTTACTTGTATGCCAAGTTCCTTGAGTATTCTCCCCACCCAAAGTGCCTCCTGAATTGCAACTCTTAGACATCTATACTCTGCTTCAGCACTTGATAAGGAAATGGTGTCTTGCTTCTTTACTTTCCAGGCTATCATGGCTTCACCTAGCTTGCCACAATAAGCACTGACTGATTTCCTACTAAAGGGGCAAGCAGCCCAATCAGAGTCATAAAACAAGCTCAAATTTAGTTTGTTGTTGGAAGGATAGATCAATCCTTGTCCTGGAGTGCCTTTATTGTATCTGATGACTCTTATGACTACATCATGATGAGACTTCTTTGGTTTGTCAACAAATTGACTAAGTCTTTGTACTGAAAAGCTAATGTCTGGCCTTGTCATTGTAAGATATAGCAACTTGCCAATGATCCTCCTATAAGAAGTGGCATCCTCCAAGAGTGTATCATCAGTGTTTGAGTTAGTTGCTTTGTCATACTCATGTGTGGTGAGTTTGACATTGAATTCCATAGGGGTTTCAGCAGGCTTTGCAGCCCCAGGCCAGCATCTTCAATAAGCTCAATTTCATACTTCCTTTGGTTGATTACAAGACCTCTATCTGATCTTGCAACTTCTAGTCCCAAAAAGTATCTCAAGTCTCCTAAATCCTTCAGTTTGAAGTGTGTTTGGAGTGTGCTTTTCAATTGATTGATCATCTTGGTGTTGGAACCAGTGATTAGAAGATCATCAACATAGGTGAGAAGAAAAACTTTGTCATCACCTTGTATCTTGGTGAACAAGGAATGATCTGAGGTACATTGCTTGTACCCATTCTTCAATAAGGTTTGGGTGAGCTTGATGTTCCATTGTCTTGAAGCTTGTTTGAGACCATACAAGGACTTCTTGAGCTTGCATACATGTTTGGGATATCCCTCAAGAGACTTGGAATGATTGAAACCTTGGGGAATGTCCATATACACTTCTTCATTTAGATCACCTTGAAGAAATGCATTGTTTACATCCATGTGGTACAATCCCCATGACTTGGCAGCTGCCAAAGCTAATATGATCCTCACTGTGTCCATTTTGACAATAGGGGAGAATGTCTCATTGAAATCAGTCCCTTCAATCTGAGTGAATCCCTTGGCAACCAATCTTGCTTTGTATCTTTCAATGGAACCATCAGAATTGTATTTGACTTTAAATACCCATTTGCAACCAATTGAAGATTTGCCTTGTGGAAGTTCCATTAGCTCCCACGTGTTGTTGTTCTGAAGGGCTTGCATTTCTTCCTTCATAGCTAAGATCCATTTTGGGTCTTTGATTGCTTGTTTATAAGTGGTTGGTTCTTTGATCTTGTCAAAGGCAGCCAAGAAGCATTTGTATTGTGGACCCAAGTTGTCATAGGATACATACTTCTCCATTCCAAAAATGACATTTGAACTTGATCTTTGTTTGAGTTCAGCAAGCCTTGCACTCCTCCTAGGGGGTGGTGGGTGTAGTTGTGCAATTCTCAGGCTCCTTCTTAGATTGGAAGGTTGGGGTGGAGCTTCTTCAATTGGTTGTTGAGGTGCTTGAACCTCAATCTGAGGTGCTTGATCATCCATTTGAGGTGTAGGAACCTCAATGGGAGGATTGTTGCTTGATATATCCATGTCAAAATAGGATGGACTCTCAGGTTGGAAATCCTCAAAGGGTTGCTTGACTCCCAAGCAAGATGGAATAAGAGCCTTTAGAGCATCCTTTGACATGCTAAAGGGGAAGATATCTTCATGGAAATGAACATCTCTTGAAACATGAAAGACTGAGTTTGAAATGTTCATCACAAGGTACCCTTTTTGGGAGGTTGAATATCCCATTAGAATGCATGGTTCAGCCCTTGGACTAAACTTGTCATGGTTGTTCAATTTGGTTGAAAAGCATAGACAACCTATAGTTCTCAAGTGATGAAGGGAAGGGGCTTTGCCATATAACACTTCTATAGGTGACTTGAACTTCAAGATAGAAGTGGGTAGCCTGTTGAGTAAGTAACAAGCATTGAGTATGCAATACCCCCAATGCCTCATTGGCATGGATGCTTGAAACCTTATAGCTCTAGCAATGTTGAGGATGTCCCTATGTTTGCGTTCCACCCTTCCATTTTGTTGTGGTGTATGCACACAACTAGTTTGATGGAGGATGCCAAATTGAAGAAGCAAACCTTTGCAAACTGAATTGATGAACTCAGTCCCATTATCACTCCTCAAAGTCTTGACCATTGTACCAAATTGATTCTTCACCATGATTAAGAAATTCTTGATGTGCAAGAAAGTGTCACTTTTGTGCCTCATCAAGTAAACCCAAGTTGCCCTTGAGTGGTCATCAACAATGGTCAAGAAATATTGATTGTTCTTGAAGGTTGGCACTTTGTAAGGACCCCATAAATCCATGTGAACCAAATCAAAAGGCTTTGAAGCAATAGAATCACTGATTGGAAATGAAAGTCTAGATTGTTTTGCAAGAGGACAAATAGTGCATTGTTTGATACAACCATATGTCTTATTCAAGCCTAAAACATCCAAATGATTCAAATATTGTTCTGAAACATGGCCCAAACGCCTATGCCATCTCAATATTTCATCCTTATTCTCCAAGATAGCAGCTGCTAACTTCCTTGGGCTTGAAGGCACCACATCCTTCAAAGTGTATAGTCCTTTATTCCATTCCCCAATCACCATGGACTTGCCACTCTAGCCCTGAAGTAACACATGATCACAAGTAAAGATCACTTTGCAATTTAACTAGCTAGGTAACCTAGATACAGAGATCAGATTGAACTTGAAGTCAGGGACCAAGAGTATGTTGGTCAATGTGAATCCACTTGAGAAAGAGCAAGAACCAACATGAGTCACTTTGCACTTGTGACCATTTGGCAAGTGCACATATTGGTGATCAGGATCACTCTTCTTCAAATCATGTAGCCACTCAATTTGATGAGTGATATGATTAGTAGCACCTGAGTCAACTATCCAAACCATAGAATCACTAGATATACCTGCCATGTTGACATGAGCTTGATCCACATCTTCAAAGCTTAGAGGTGTATGATCAAAATGATCATTATGGGCAGCAACATGTTGGATCCTTTTGTCAGCTGTGCCATGAAATATCCTTTTGTCCTTGGCTGCCATATGCTCAATTGTGCTTGAGTTGCCACCTTCTTCAACAATATTGGCTGAATTCCAATTCCTCTTAGGAGCATTTGGATTGGTTTGATGGATTGGGTGATCATATGGGTAGCCATGCTTGATGTAGCAATTATCTTCAATGTGACCTCTCTTGCCACAATAGTTGCAAGTATTGAGTGGTCTCCCACTTGAAGGATTAAAGTTGCCTCTACCAAAGCCATTTCCTCTTCCAATGCCATTGCCTCTTGCAAAGCCTCTTCCCCTTGCATATCCTCTTCCATTGCCTCTACCACCACCATAGGATGGGTGCTTTCCAGTGAATAAGGCAGTTGCCTCACCCACATCACCAATGGAACCAGAGATTGTCCTTTGGCTTTCTTCTTGTACCAACACAGAGAAGGCAATGCTAAGAGAAGGAAGTGGTTGTCTCATAAGCAAGGTGCTCCTAATGTGTCCATAGGAGTCATTCAGTCCCAAAAGGAATGCCATCAACTTCTGCTTCTCCTTGTGTTCATTAACAATGGCAATGTCCCTAGCACATTGAAGATCCAAATCATCAATAGAAGCAAGAGCATCCCAGAGTTGCTTCATTTTGGCAAAGTATTCAGTGATGGAGAGCACACCTTGAGATGTTTGGTAAATCTCCCTTGTTAATTGGAAGATTTGTGTGCCATCCACTTTATCAAACATCTCCTTCAAGTCATTCCAAATGGAAGAAGCAGTTGTGTTGTAGACCAAACCATTCACCAAATCCTTGGCCACAGTATTCCTCAACCATGCCTTGACAATTGCATTTGCTCTATCCCATTTCATTCTATCATTGACATCAACATCCAATCTTGTGAATGTGCCATCTATAAAACCAAGCTTGTTCTTTACCAACAAGCCTTCCCTGATTGAGGTGCTCCAAACATGATAGTTGGAGGTCCCTTGAAGTTGGAAAGGGATGAGCATATGGCCAGTGGTGTCTGAGGGGTGTATGTAAAGGGGGTCATCAACATTGGTGTCTTGAGCCATATTGTAACCCAAGCAACACAAGTAGGTATCAAAATGGAATCAGGGGAAACTAAATCCAAGAAATCAGCTGCCAGAAATCCAAGCAAAATGGCATACACAAGGTTGCACTACAAACAAAAGTAGTACACCAAGGTTGTTGATAGTAAGACAAAATCCAGCTCACTCTTTGGTATTGTCCGTACAATTCCGCAACAAAATTCGTGATGTTCAAAGCTTGAAGATCAACAGAAATGGATTAGAAGCCATTCTCCATTGATGAAAGCTCAGAATTCATGAAGATATGAACACAAAGCTCAAAGCAGTCACAAATACTCCTCAGCCGAGTAATGTGTATGCAAGTGAATCCAAGCAATGAATATCCAGATTTCAAGCAAGAGGCGCAGCTGAAATAAGTTCAAAATCCATATCCAAATCTAGAGAAGCAATACAAACTCCAGAAAATAATATTATCAAACACGCAATCAGCTCAACAAGGTTGAATCCTTCAAGAACAAGCAAACTAGTACTAAGTCATCTTGGCTTTGCTTAGTCTAGGTGCAGATCTATCTATGCGTGCTGAGTTCTTGAAATTCCACTTACTAGATGTCCATTCTTAAGTAAGAAATGGATTCTTGAAGTAGAAAAGATGATCCACGAAGCTGAATTTGCCAATCCACACTTGAACAAGGTGAATGTTAAGGCAAAAGTTTGAAGAAACTTGGTCTTCTTTAACTTTGTGGTTGCGCCGCCATTTGAGGTGGCTCTGATACCATAATAGCTTTAGTAGGTTGAATCATTTGTTGATTGATGATTAGGGATTACAATGTAAGAGGTAAACTATATATACTGGGTGATAAGGATCACCAACTAGGACTAACTATCCTATGTGCCTAACTTGGTGCACCAAGGTGCATATACCATGTAACATGTACTACATGATATATGCACCATATAATAGCCTTATACAATCATCTAATAACATGATGGAAGTAAATGCAAGTGTAAGTAACAAGATGCAATGTGAGCATATCAACTTGTATACTCTATAACATATACAAGTTGTGGAGCAGGAGAATCAGACATGCAGCAGGTCCAGTCGTATAGCGAGCACATTGCCCACTGAAAAATCCAACTCTCAGGTAAGAGAAGTTGTGATCATTTTTATCCCCGAAATTTGAGTTTTTCCTTATTCATTGTGCAGCTTGGATAATCATCCCAATCAAAACTCCTGAAGAGCACATCTCGTTTACGGCCCTTCGCTCACCGGCCATTCTTAGCCAGCTATCGAATTTATCCCAGATACCTCGGACGATATCTATGCCTAAGCTTACCATTTGCGGACTACTGTTCCAAACTCAACACCATCCATGTGTGTTCGTTAATCAGGCCATTCATCCAGCATGCGACAAATTATGAACCCGTCAGATGTAGCCGTGGGGCATTCCTATTAAGATCAAGCATGGTTGATGATAGAAGACATCCAAAGATCTTCCTATTAAAAAAGATCGAAATTCCATGAAGATCGACCGTGCTAATGAAAGAGCATTTGAGATGAAGAAGAAGAAGAAGAAGAAGGAATTATTGTCGGTGTCGTCCACCCATTGAAAGGATCCTCCATTCAAGACATCGACATAATCAACTTATTTGACAAGTTTTCCTCCGGAGAAGTTCTGAGAAATTAAAAGGTTTAATCCGCTATTAGGGGCATGTAACATATTTGTTGTTGATTAGTTTCTGTAGATTTTCTTTCCATTTGAAAAAAGAAAAAAGAGAGAAAAAAATAAATTCCTGCTAGGTTGAAAACCTAGGCAAAATTCAGGGAGAGGGGCATGATTGAAAACCCGCAGGGGCAGTCATGGCAAAAGGTGAAATGAAAAAAGTAGCAAAAAAAAATAATTCCATTAACGGTCACAGCCGCTCTTTAATCAGCTACAGTAAAATAAAGAAAGCGTTCGTACAAATCTTGTGAGAGCAATGAAGCAATAAAAGGGTCACAGTTGTTCCTAAATCAACTACAAATAAAAGGGTCACATTCATCCTTAAAATGACTATAAAAAAAAGGCCACGGCCACCCTTCAAATGGCTACAGATAAAGAGCGTTCCCGCAACATCAAAAGCGGAGAATAAGTGAAAGGGCCACAGCCACCCTCCAAACGGCTAAAGATAAAAGAGTGACCTCGCGAATCTTGAAGGGGGAAAAATAAAAAAGGGCCACAGTCGTCCATAAAACGACTACAAAATAAAAGGCCACAACCACCCTTCAAATGGTTACAGATAAAGAGTGCTCCCGCAACATCAAAAGCGGAGAATAAGTGAAAGGGCCACAGCCACCCTCCAAACGGCTAAAGATAAAAGAATGACCCCGCGAATACTGTGAGGGCGGGAAAATAAAAAGGGCCACAGTCATCCCTAAAACGACTACAAAATAAAGGGCCACAGCCACCCTCAAAACGGCTACAGGTAAAAAAGTGACCCCGCGAATCTTGTAAGGGCGGGAAAATAAAAAAGGTCACAGACGTCCCTAAAATGACTACAAAATAAAGGGCCACAACCACCCTTCAGACGGCTACAGATATAGAGCACTCTCGCAACATTGAAGGCGGGAAATGAGTGAAAGGGCCACAGCCACCCTCCAAATGGCTACAAATCAAAAGAGCTCTCGCAACATTGAAGACGGTGAGGAAAGGGTCACAGCCACCCTCCTAATGGATACAAATACTCTCGCATCGAGACGGGAAATAAAGTACGGGTCACAGCCACCGTTTAATCGGCTACCAAAAAAAGAGCGCTTACGTTAGGTTGAAAACCCGAAAGGGCAGCCTAGGCAAAATTAGGAAATGAGGGGCATGATAGCAAATTCAGAAATTGCAATCATGGCAAAAGGAGAGAAAATAAAATCCCGATGGAATAAAAACCCCCAAGGGGCAATCCATGCAAAAATTAGGAAAACCGAGGGGCACGGTTTAAAATTTTGACCGTGGCAAAAGGAGAGAATATGAGAGATTAAAAAAAAAATCCCGCTAAGTTGTCGCGTCATGCGCAGTTTAGGCAAAAATTAGGGACATGCATTCAAGTCGTCAAGCCACTCGAGGCCCTTCTCCGACGGACGCCACTAGAGGCTCTTCTCCAACGAACGCCACTAGGGGCTCTTTTCAAAATACCCGCCACTAGAGGCTTTTCCTTGTTGCGCGCCACTGGAGGCATCACTGATCGAGATTTTACTTTATTGCACGCCACTGAAGGCTTTACTTTTCCGTACGCCACTAGAGGCTCTACTTTCTGCATCGCCAACAGAGGCACCGCCGACAGGAGCACCACCGACAGAGGCTTTACTTTCTGCATCGCCACTGGAGGCCTTACTTTCTGCACGCCACTGGAGGCTTTACTTTCTCGCACGCCACTAGAGGCTTTACTTTCCCGCACGCCACTGGAGGCTTTACTTTTCTGCACGCCACTGGAGGCTTTAATTTCCCGCACGCCACTGGAGGCCTTACTTTCCCGCAGGCCACTGGAGGCTTTACTTTCCCGCACGCCACTGGAGGCTTTACTTTTTTACACGCCACTGGATTTTTAATTTTCTGCACACACTGGAGGCTTTACTTTCCCGCACGCCACTGGAGGCTTTACTTTCCCGCACGCCACTGGAGGCTTTACTTTTCTACACGCCACTGGAGGCTTTACTTTCCGCACCGCCACTGGCTTTTCCTTGTCGCACGCCACTGGAGGCATCGTCGATCAATGTTTTTACTTTACTGCACGCCACTGGAGGCTTTTCCTTGTCGCACGCCACTGGAGGCATCGTCGATCGAGGTTTTTACTTTTCTGCACGCCACTGGAGGCTTTACTTTCTGCATCGCTAATGGAGGCACCGCCAACAGGCGTCCCACCGACAGAGGTTTTATCGTTTCCGCACCAGAATAAGCATATGAGCCACCTTGAAGACTTCGAAGAATTGGAAGATAATATACTTTCTGGTCAAAATCGGTGTTTCTTCGTCTTTGGACGAAGCCCTTCGAACACGTTCTACGGGAGTCCGTCCAAAGAGGGGCAAACTGTAAACACTCGATTTTGACCCGGACGTAACGACATTACACATGATACGTCAAATTACGGACGCGTCAAGCCACAAAGTCTCCAAAAATGCTTAAGGGCACATTAGAAAAATTATTATAAAATATATTTTAAATTATTTCGAATATATTTAATATTTTCGGAATATTTAAAAATATATATATCATAATTAGTTTTTTTTTTTAGAAAATTATCTGTAAGATATTTATCTCCAGATATTATTTTTTATTCAAAAATAATTGTCTGTAAGATATATATCCTTAGGAATATTCTCTAGAATAATTATCTGTTAGCATTTTTTTATTTAAATTTTATCTGTAACTAGACTAGGTTTTTTAGTATAAATAGGGGTCTGGGGTTACATTGTAAACACACAGAAAAAACACTACAAAGCAATAATACATTATTTCTCGGGGTCTGCGCGATTTTTTTCCTCTAGTGCTCAGAAAAGTTTTTTTTTTCTCTAGTCTGTGCTCCTTCCCCGCAGCACTCCCCCGCCGGTGCTGCCCAGGTCCGCCGGTGGCTGGACCACCGCCAGTGGCCGGACCACCATCCGCCCACCACTTCGCCGGCCAGCCCCACCGTCGACCACCACCCACCGGCGACCGCGTCTGCCTGCCTCGCTCTCTCTCTCTCTCTCTCGCTTTCTCTCTCTTCTCTCTCTCTCTCACACCGGCCCTCCTTCAGTCACCCCGACTGTGACTACCCCACTTCCGGCCACCCGGTCCGTCGCGCCGCCCCGGTCTTGAAGACGCAGCACCTCGCCCCGCCTCAGCCCGCCGGTCGACCTCGTTGTCCCGCTCTGTCCGCTGTTCCTCTCTGCTGTGTCCTTGTCTCGCCGGAGCCAGAGACCATCGCTGCCACCTGTAATCCTGTCCTCTGCAACTCGTCGGGCCACAACCGGACGACCTCCGTATGCCGCCCGAGGTCGACCATGCCTGGACCTCCGCCTGCGCCATCCCGAGAAAATTTCGGCAGCCCCTCATTACAGGTAAGCCCCGCCCCTATTTTTATCTTTTCTTTTTTTTTTTAATTAATTTTATCATTTATTGATTTATTAGTTTTATATGTTTATTTATTTATTATTAATAGATTAAGATAATTAGGTCGATGTTAATCTAGCTATGGGTAAATATTAGTAAATTTAATTTAATATAAATGGTGTTAATTTTGATTAGTTTTAGATTAATTAATATGATAAGTGGGTTAATTATGTATATTCATCATGTTAGTTTGCGTCGATCTAGTTATATATGATACTCATCAGTATTATTAGATTTATCTGTTGTTTATGCTTAAATAGATTTATATTAAATTAATAATAAAATTGGGAAATTAAGTGAATTGAGTACCGAGAGGTCGTGGTTAAAAATTATATTTTTAACTCGTAATAGAACCCCCGAATTCGAATTTTAGATCGTAGACCGATTTTATACCTAGGTGGTTAATTCGTTATTCACTTAGGTAATTCTGGATTCTAGTTAGCCTTTTAATTAACTAGTGGTGACTCAATTAAAAATCCACGTTTTCAAACCTAATCCGTCGTAGGTCAGATTTTAGGTCTGACAGCAGCCATTGCGGCAGTGAATAATCTGAAGTACCATAGTAGGACTAAACAGATTGATGTGAAATATTTGTATGCTAAATCTATCGTAGAAGACAATATAATCACTATGTAATATTTGTCCACTTATAATATGATTGCGAATCCATTAACTAAACCACTACGCATGGAGATATTCGAAAAGCATGTAAAACCGTTTGGATTGTGTAGGGTTTAGTGGTGGCATGTAACTGTGATAACATTTTGATATTAGAAAGTTACATCTTGTAAGAGAAAGAATTGCAACTGAGTTTATGATCAATCGACGTCATAATGTTTTGATTACATCAAATTTTCGGTCTATAAACTAAGTCGTAAGAGGACGCAATCCTCTGCCAAAACTATGTCGAATGTGAGCCTTACCTCGTCACACAGGTACGGTCATCTTGCGGTGGAGAGAGGCCTCTACTAAGCAAGGCTGACTAAGAATCAGGGGGATAAACCTGATTACGCAGAACGATTATCTCAATGTCGAAGTAACTCGACATGATCTTCGTTTTGCAGATCGCCGTGATGAACTTAGTTCGTCATTATTCCACATTATGGGTCAGATGAAAATCTGTGATAGCATGATTGACATATCTCAATCCTGTTGACCCAAAAGGTTCAGGTATGCCATCAACGCGCGCTTCATACTACGCGTGCCACGTTCGACCACGGGGTCACAGCTCGGTTGTGCTAGGAAAGAATCCTTGTTATTCTAGCGGGCACATACTTCTTCACCTCGATCGTGTGATTGATCCCGGGAGCCTTATGAAGAGGCACCCGAAGTATCCTCATGGACTCAGAACTCATACCTAAGGTCAGGCTCAATGCTCGCTTCCTGGCGTACGAGCGTAGTGCTGAACAAAAAGGCCCAGTGACCACGTCTTTAGAAACTGGTTGGGTTTGACTAAGGGTATGAGCGATGGGGATGGTCAAGTTCACCTATAATTCACAGACTCTTGTATTCACTAGGTGGCCACCAACCGGATATTAGTTGAAGGTTGTGAATACTTGTACGGATGCCTTGGAGAAGTTTTCCTATGTGGAAACTAGGAAAATGGAGAATTATCATCTAACCTAGGATACATCGCGGTACAATATATAAATGTTGTTTATAACAGGTTGATTGGAGAAAAAGGGAATCAACGCTCCGTGGGCACAACAATACTCCTAACAGATGAGTAGCACGATGCCCGTCGTATCCGCCGGTCGCACGGTAAACCTTGTATGAACTATTCGGAAGCAAGGACCAGATTGAAGGAGTGAAATGTTGATGCAGATTTGGACAACAATACATTAACATTCACCCTCCCATTCCGGCGAGTGGGAGTTGTAAGCATATGGTGATGGGCGCTGTAATTGGTAGCCAATAATATGTATAGTTTACCTAAGTAAATTAGGTACATGTCACATTAGGGTAATTGGGCTAAACCCAAATCCCAATTGACATGAGAGGCCCAAATTATGGGCCTCCCCTATGCATGGCCGGCCGAAATAATGAGGAAGGGGAAAGTGGACTTTTGTCCACTTTGCTCCTCCTATAAATACATGGTGCTAGGGAATTTTTAAGGTTAATCACTATATCCTTATTAGAGTGTTTTAGAGAGAAAAACCCTCCACCCCACACACAAGTTTCGGCCGAACCCTTTACCTCACCAAGGGTGTGCCAATTTTCCTTCGAGCAAACACTCCGGAGATCTGTCCCCTTGCCAAGAATCGATCAGAGGCTTTGCTGTGGAGCTTATACCGCGTAGGGCTTCTTTAACAAGAACCTCTACGGGTTCCGACGAGAGGATCGTGAACTCCCTCCTGCGAAGATCTTAGGTCTACGGAGTACTGTAAAGGTATGTGCGAATCTCCCGCTGCGTAATTTTGATTACTGGAATGTACAATGTTTTAAGTTTGCGTAGTGATTACTCCACGTAATCTAACAAGGGCAGCCCCATGAAAACATGGCGCGACATCCTCCATACGAGGGCAACCCCATGTAATCTTGCTGCGGACTATGAAACCCAGTACAGATTACTAAACACTCGGGCGTGATTCACCCCCACATTACATGGCGCGACATCCTCCATGCGAGGGCAACCCCATGAAACACGGCGCGACATCCTCTATACAAGGGCAACCCCATGGGAACTTACTACTAAACACAAGTAGCGTTCATTACTAAACAACCTTCTACGCCGGCAGAAGCGTATTCTGAGATCATTGTTATACGCGATGCATCGAAAAACTCTCCAAACCTACAAGTCGAGTCTTGTAAACGTTACCTTGGACGTGAACAAGTAACGGAAACCAAACACTTCAATTTAACAAGTAGTGTCTTGTCACAACGTCGGCTTGGAATGGACCAAGAGACGAAAAAAAACTGAAAGTCGTGTAACACGGTCTTGTACAGCCGTTGGAATAACCAAGTAGAGGTGTAGTAGAATCGCAAGGTATGTACATGGGTTAGCCAGCATAACACATTACAACACTACGACGGGTGTTCCCAAGTAGTGGAAACAAAACACATCCAAATTAGCAAGTCGTGTCTTGCCAACAACGTCGCTTTGGAATGGACCAAAAGACGGTAAAAACTACAAGGCGTATTACACGACCTCTGTTCCGCCCATTGGAATAACCAAGTGGAGGCGTACTAGAATCGTAGGGCAAGTAAATGGATTAGCCTGAAGAATGCCCTGCAACAACACTACGTCGGGCGTTCCCAAGTAGTGGAAATAAAACACATACAAATTAGCAAGTCATTTCTTGCCAACAACGTCGCTTTGGAATGGCCCAAAAGACGGTAAAAACTACAAGGTGTACTACACGACCTCTGTTCCGCCCCTTGGAATAACCAAGTGGAGGCGTACTAGCATCGCAGGGCAAGTACATGGATTAGCCAGCAGAACTCCCTGCAATAACGTTACGCAGGGTGTTCCCAACTAACGGATGGAAAAACGCACCAAATTAATAAGTAGCGTCTTGTCACAACGTCTCCTTAGAGTAGACTAAGAAACGGTTAAAACTAAGATCTCGCCTCGTCGAGACGACTCACCTATGTATATAAAAGGGTCTTGCGCATTACTACTCATAAATGCGAAGTACCGGGATAAGGGCCTTGTGCATTAATACTCATAAATGCCAAGTGTCATTGCAAATTCTTGTGTGTTACTACCCATGAAATACTGCAAGCATACTACTCACCTACTCAACTCGCACCTATGCATTATGCCATGCCTTGGGATAACCAAGAGGGGGGCGCAAACACAGGATCTCATGTTCCCCCACTACAACTACGGATACCATATTCACTTAGAGGATGAGTCTCAACTCTACTCTACAGTCCAAACCATATGTACAACTACGATAACAAAGGTATGAAAGATTATTAATAAGTTATCATGCGTTACTAAAACTTCTACGACAAGTCTATATGACAACGTCAAACATCAAAGCATAAAGATAAAGGGTTAAAGGGGGCAACACCCCAAAGACAACCTCAACCCGACATGGGGAGCAAAACTATATACAAAGGTTTGATAAGTAATCAACGATCAACCCGACGCCACATCAGGTGCATCGACAATACCAGATGGCACGGCCATAACTTCGTCCTGAGTAGTCTCAACCACTACACGGACGTCACCATCATCACCAAACACAACATCAATTTGAGGAGTGGTCGCATCTCGGAGGCGCAACGCCGCCATATGTCCAGTGGCAAACTATGCGTATATACATATATGATCAAAACGCAATTCGGGATCAATAGTATATACCTGCTCAATAAATCCCTCCGAGAAGTCATACATCAGATCATCAGCTCCTGCCCGAACATCATCGCGGAAGGATTGCGAGGCCTTGTACTCTGCAACACCGGAAACCTTCCCATTCTCATGCACACTATCTTGCACAGCCTGCAACGCAAGGTCGTGCGCCTCGTTATCATCAGCTATCTTCTTCTGAAGAACAATCACATCAGGCTCGAGTGTAGCAACTCGAGCTTGGCGAACCAAGGCAATCACCTCCAAGTCGATGAAATTTAGAATCCGAGAGACACGTCTTCTCCTTTGCACTCGCAAATTCACGACAGAGCATGTCGCACTTCTTCTAGAGAGCCTACTTCTCCTCAGTGAGTTCAATCACAAAGGAGGAAATGTTCACCACATCAATAATGACCTATAGCGCAATACAACATCCAACAACAGGCAAGTTGTAACAACAACGCAAAAATACATACAAGCTATAAAAGAGTAAGGATGAACAGTCACTGGCGCAACACGTGCAAACGCACCCTCAGCATAGGCGCGCGCATCCTCAGGCTCATTGGGACGAACCCTCCGATCACCTGAAGGGATAACCCGCTGAAACACGCATACTCCCACGTTGGGAGTACTCAAGCTGGCATCCTTAGCAAAACGGGGCTCCCCAGCAGCAATGGGCGCCCACTCATCCCCAATAATAGCATCGCCAACAGGACGAACCAAGTCGGCGCGCGTAAGCACAGCAAGAGGTGCAACACCTATGAATAAACAAGAAGATAAGCAAAAAAAGATGAAATACTACAAGTATGGCAAGAAAGTAAAACAAGATACACACATTCAGGAGGAGCAACCTCATCCAAGGTCCGGTCTCTCGACCGGGGGGCAGACATTTTAGGCGCGCGAGCCTGTCCTTCGACGCCCTTCCCTTTGTCACGGGAAAGAGTCTTCAACGCCCCGCTACCTCCAGAATTCGATCGCTTGGGATCACTCGAGGGACGCACCTAAGACTCGGTTCTCTTTGCCTTGGGTCGAGGCGGAGTGTTAGCAACGGCCACAACACGATCAGTCACGTTGGGCGAATGACCTACAAACAAGAAAAGCAAGATGAGAACACCAATACTCAACATGAACAAGAAAATACAAAGTTAAAAGAAGGTGACTTACGCATGGAGCCTTTCCCGCGCCCAGGCTTGATGGTGCGAAGCGCATCCGAAACAGCAGAAGGAGCACCTCGTGTAGGGGCAGCAACATTCCCTCGAAGACTCGCCTACAAGTGCGAGGCTTTGCCATGAAACAAACCTACATCACAATATAATAGGAGTTATAAAGATTCATAACATACCGAAGGACCCTCCGTAGGAGTTATGCGAATCCCAGCTTCGTACAGCTCCAGCTCTGTCACGCAAGACAAGGCGCAATAGGCGCGCGCCGTATGAGCCCGATATATAGCCTTCATTGTCGCTTTGTCTGAATCATAAAACTTATCATATGTCGGCACAGGGTCAGTCTCAGTAACATGGGCAACTGGCCAAGTCACCCCAACGTCATGGGCAAAGAAATAGTGTTCTTCCCAATGACTCCTCGACCGATCAGCAGCAGTCACAAAACGAAGTGCGGTATCCCACCTTACTTCTCCCAAGTTAAGACTTGCAAAATCTCGCCCTTTCAACAAAGGCCAACGAATAGAGATAGAAGATAGGCCGGTAGAATCCTGGCGTTGAAGTCGGAAGAAACACCGGAAAAGCAGTGTGGAGTAGCGCCACGACGGCTAGTGACATAACACCCGGAAGCAAACCCAATACCGGATCCCGGCGGGCGGGAGATCAAGTGGGGAAATCCGGTAATAGCGGCAAAGTCTGACCAAATCGCGACAATAGGGAAAACACAACCCCTCCCGTATATTTCCAGTATACACCGCCGCCATCTCAGTGGGGGGCAGAGTAGGCTCACCCCGAGCAAATCCAAGGAGTATGTCAAAAGGGAAAACTGCCTCCACGAGTGGACAGAGTCCAGACTGCTCCACGTAACGCTTATAATCCTTGCGTTGCAGCTGGTTTCCAGAAAAAGGTTGGAACATATGTTCCGACCCCGAACGAGACTCTGACTCTAGGGAAGAGTCTGCGCTATCCTCAGATCCCGAATCAACGGATGCCGCAAGATCCAACTTAGAATCAAAATAAGAATCCGAACAATACCTAACTCCTGGAGTGGGAATGAAGAACTTACTCATTTTGTTGTATCTGGCAAACCGATAAGGTAATCCTAGTGAAAGACGCGCCAGCAATGTCGTATCTACTCAACGAGTCACCCGGTAACTCTCAAACTGCAAATCCTGCAATGATAAAAGCAACAGTCTACTCAGCAAGTGTGCGCATAATGATCACGTGACTAACAGCTATGGGGTGAACATCTCCCGCGGGGGGGCAACTCCGCGCATACGAACTTAAAAGTTTACAACTACTACATAGAGAACATCCTCTATACGGGGGCAACTCTATGTCAGTAAGGGCCTCGTCCCAACACTTATACAGTCAACATGTGCCGATGCGCACCTACTCGTGCCTACACGCACCTACTCGCGCCTACGCGCACCTACTCGTGTCTACGCGCACCTACTCGCGCCTACGCGCACCTACTCGTGTCTACGCGCACCTACTCGTGTCTACGCGCACCTACTTGTGTCTATCGCACCTACCCGTGCTGACGCGCACCTACTCGCGCCTACATGGCTTACCACGAATGATTGAGGTAACAATGTGAATGCAATTATGACACTAACACCTATGTGTGTATATCATTATATGATGACAGGTTATATATACTTATGTATATATCATTAACAAGCGGAATGCAAGATACACCCACAACTACAAACACTATCATGTTAACGAAATGTACGTACAAGTTGTGTCATAATACAAATTACTACATCAATTCCATCGATCGAGAATTTCAATCAAAGTGTGGCTAAGTAAGCAATTCAAGAACGACAAGGTCTTGACCACCTAACGCATGCAATCAACAAGGGGAGTAACACTCTTGACTATACATACAAAATTTCTAAACACTTAGCCATTTTTCATGCATTTTACACTATGTTGGTGTGTGTTAGGAATTTAATCGAACACTTGGTGTGCGTGAAAAACTAAGTTTTATCCAAGCTAAGTATTGGCCAAATTAAGGTGGTCCAAGATATTTCCATACCTGGAAATGGTCCCTAATCAACTCGAGAAGTCCAACCGCCGTGAAAAAATGTCGTCGTCGCCGGAAAAAAGTTACAGACGCCGCCGTCTCTGCCGCCATTGTCACGCCCGCCGCCGCTGCTGTCTCCCTTGCCGGAGGTGGTCGCGCCGCCGTGGGTGGTGAGTAGTTGGCCGGAGTTTCTTGGTCCTCAAGAAAGTTGGACCCCAAGTATCTTACTCTTCAAGAAAGGGGAAGGAGACAACCTTTGGTGTGGTGACTAAGTATGGGAGGTGTGTATACTCTCTCCTCTATATAGGGTGTGGGCAAGGCTTTACCTCTCCTTAATTTTTTCTAAATTTTTTGCATGAGTTGATAGCATATATACTTACACACCCTTACGTACGTGCATATACCATGTTCATACGCATGCATACATGACATATATTTATTGTCACGACCTCGTTGTATACATACTTGTATATATATCATCATATATGCATTTTTGTATTTATATCATTGATTGCATAATCATCACATGTCATACGTTTACTTATACACGTGCGTGCACCATGTTTGCATACACGTCAGCGTTTACGTCAATGTTACGTACATACACATACATTGCCACGCATACATCTGTTATACATGTATACTCACTGCACTAATCATGTCAGCAGTTACGGACTCCTTCGTCAAGCTAAGGATGGAACACACGATATTGAGGCCCATGCGCCGACAGACAGTAAGTCTATTATGAGGTAACTCCCGAACTTAAATCGGACGTTTATCCTATCGAAAAATAGAGTCGGGGGCAAATGATGGATATACGTCCGATTCAGGTTCGTTTTACATTCGGGCCTCGTCAACACGCGAAACCCACCAACGGTTTACAAACGCCTATGACGGGTTAAAACGGTCCGAAAGCGTGACACGCGCATACTCTGACTGTTTCCCGTCCGGATCGTCCAAACAATCCGGACCCCTCCGGATTGTCCTAGACAATTTGGACCTCCGGATTGTCCAAGGCAATCCGGGACAACCCGAACCTTCATATTTTCCACGCAATCCGAAGGCTCGGGATGTCATCTCGGGACGCGCGTATCTCCGTATACTTACACTGCACACGAGCCTTTCCTTTGCTAATTTTACTTTTAAGTCCGCGCCCGGTTCACGTTTTTCTACTAAACATGGGTCGGACCACTTAAAACCGGGTTTGAACCCAAGGTGCCCTATATATAGGAACCTTGGTCTCCCATTTCATAACTTATCTTGGCAAGAGAGCTCTAACTTCTCACTAGCTTTATCTCTCTAAGATTTCTCATTTTAGCATCGGAGAGGGCTCATCGCACACCACCCCCCCCCCCTTCGTGGTGTCGATACTGCCCCGTGTGCAGGTCTCAAGAGAGAGCACGCGTACAAGGCATGTACAGCGACCCGACTACCCGACGAACACTTCTACCTACCTCACAAGGACCCGACGCCCCAAGTGGTTCAGGTCCCAACAATAGATATGAAAGCGGGCGTCTAGGGCTTCGCATTGGTATCCACGTCGCGAGGTTTGGATTAGGTCGTCTCGTCAGTGTTTTTTTGGTTGACGATGATTTCCGGTGATAGCGATCCCTTCGCCGGCCCGGAGTGACAGCAACGTGTGAAACCTGTTGGTCGAACACCGATGGTTGGTGGTAACAGGTGTCGCAGCGGTGGCGGTAGCAGCGATTGTTGCTGCGGTGATGAACACTGTTAAAGGGGAGGTGGTAAACGTAGTCGCCACAGCATGGATCGCGACGTCAGAGTAGCACAGCGTAGTATTCCACTGTTAGTTTTTGCATGTTTGTTGTGCTAGACGATGCACTCCTCTTGGGAAGTCTATGTAAGTTCCTACGCTTGTATTGACCATTTAGCTCTTGGAGGCGAGTAATGGTTTTTTGTTCTAATCTCGCAGACAACACCAAAATGTTGGGACCTGACTCGAGTGTAGTGTCGGGTCCTGGTGATGTTGCGTAATCTTTTCGTCGGGTTGTCGAAGTCCACGGGTTAGTCCGCGCACACTTCGCCTAACACCTGCACAAGGGGCAGTATCGACACCACGAGGGGATGCCAAAATGAGAATTCTAGAGAGATAAATGTAGAGAGAAGTGAGAGTTTCCTAGCCAACTTGAATTATGAAATGGGTGGCCAAGACTTCCTATATATAGGGAACCTAGGACTCGAAACGGTTTTGAGCGGTTTGACCCCGGTTTAGTAGAAAACGTGAACCGGGCGTGGACTTGAGCAAGATTGACAGCGGGAAGACTCGCACGTAGTGTAAACACGTAGCAGTACGCGCGTCGCGGGGTAACAATCCGGACGAGTCTCGGTCCGAAACGGGTACATGTGCGTTTCTGACCGTTTTAATTCGCGAGTATGTATTTTTGAGAACCGTTAGTGGATTTAACGTGTAAACGAAGTCAAAAATGTAAATATGATCCCAAATCGGGCGTATATCCATCGAGCTAGAATTAGAATTGCAGGCTACGATGACTGAGTTGACAATTATAAGAGGCGCATCGTACAAATATTACAGAGATTAGTTTTCCTTCTACCTACTCAACCAAAAAAATATAATCAATAGCACATAAAACGATATCAAAGTTCAAGTGCATAAAATATTAAATTAATATAAAAATTTCTCTTGAAAGCTTGGATTAGGTAGTCTGGACGATGGACAATCTCGGTTGGTTCCGCGATTTAATTTCGAACAATTTCGTGCTGATAACGTGTTGTGAAATATGATAAGTAATATGAAAGTGTAATAAAATGTGTTTTATTCACATGTACAATGGCCCTATATATAGAACTTACATTGACTTAGTGTATAAGAAACCTATCTACAAATAATGATATTTACAGATAATATCTACATTGTAGATAATGAACATCCACTATAAATAATATTCATAACAAGAGTCAATTTGTTAAATTGAAAATAATAAACATGATAATTCCAACATTAAATCCCAATAAAAAAAATAAGACACCGAACTGCATTATTAGGATCTCTTATTAATGACTGATTTTAGGTTTTTAACCTAATTAATAAAATGACGTGATCCAGTTGAAATAAATAAATAAACATATGAAAGCCCCAGAAGAAACAGCTAGCTAATACAGACTACAGAGTTAAGGTAGGGTCAACAACTCCATCTACCGAATCCCCGCTAAAACAAAATATTTAACAATATATTAATACTTATACTTTATATATAGTAAAGTGTTTTTTTGGTAATATATTTATTTGGTAAAGTGTTAAGATTATGTTCGGGTGCGCAATTTGTGAAGTCTACACTTCATACCCTATATTGGGTGCGGCTTGACTTTTTTTTTCTTCTAATTTTCTAGAATTTGTACCCATAAAATGTGGGGAAAAAAATCCATACAAATTCAAAAAATATTTTTATTTTCGCTTGTACTCGGGTTTTTTTCATTAATTAAGCCTTAATTAACTGCTATATATACTTTCAGTAAACTTAAGAAATGTTAAGTGTTTGAAATAAAAATAGTTGAGAATGTATAATTAATTATATGATCTAGATCGCATTATTTTAAAATAAATTCGCACTAGAAATTTTTTTTTTTCTTCAGATGGTTTTAGTTTATAGGTTGCAAACTTTAGAATAATTTCCGTTTATACCGAATGAACTTAATGGATAAAATGTAAAGTATGAGTATTTTTTCATCATAGGTTTCGAACGACGTGTGAAATCAAAATCTTTTAATTGAGGGATAAAGTTCTAAATCGTTGCAGTAGATTTACATGTCTTTGGTGATTGGACTAGGAAGTCTTTAAAGAATTTTTTTTATAGTTTTACTAATTATCTAATTGTTAAACTGTGGAATCTAATGGATGGATTGTTTATATATCTTTATACCAATATAAAATGTGAGGGTTGTCCTCACCCCAATAGGTACCTTTAGGGGTGAGCGGTTCCGGGTACCCAGTACTTTTAGGGTATCCCAGAACCAGAACAATACTAAACGGTTCATAACTTTATTACCCAGAACCGTACCAGAACATTTAGGAACCGGAACCGTACAAGAACCGTTAAGAGCCAATCGGTTCTGGGTACCCGTTAAGGAACCGGTTACAAATTTTCAAACTAAATAATATAATTTTAGGTACTAGTTGGAACCGGGTTCTGGATACCCAGTTGGAACCGGGTTCTCGGTAGCCAATTGAAACTGAAATTTATGTTATACCAAGTGAATCATAAAAATAATTATAACATTTTCCACAAACCAATTTTAAATTTGTTAAATGTTTAGTGTTTTTTTTAATTTATATATATATAACGGTTCCGGTTCCGGGTATTTGGGTACCCGAAAACTTATCCCGGAACCGGAACCGAAAATACCGGTTCTTTAAATATAATCCAAAAACCGTACCAGAACCATTTACATCTACCCGGAACCTACCAAATGATCGGTTCCGGACCGGTTCCGGTTCCAACTGGGTAATTTGCTCACCCCTAGGTACCTTCTCAAAAATTTTAATTTTATTATTATTATTATTATTATTATTATTATTATTATTATTATTATATATATATAATATTTAGTTCCCATATCTTTATAAAATTGATGATTTTGTTCAATTTAGTCCTAAAATTTCAAAACCATGATGGGTCAAGGGTTCGATTTGGAAATTTTAGGGCTAAATTTAACAAATTAAAAGTTAGGGATGCATTAGATGGACTAAATTGAAACAAATTCAAAAGTTTAGGGCGGTCACGTGCATGGCACATGACACTTAACGGCCAATTTGGACGGAAAGTTAACGGTGGTACCAAAAGGATACAAAGTTGAAAGAATTGGTACCGAAAGTATACAAAAAAATAGAAGTGGTACCAAAAATTGGATTCTGTGCAAAGAAGTGGTATGAAAAGGTACTTAATCCCTTACTATTACTTAAAAATCATTTCGTTAAATTTTGTTATTTTTATTTTTTAAGTTCGCTTAATTGACATGTCGCTGTAGTTATTATTAAATTATCAATCCAATAAACTTATCAATTAGGGATGCATATCTCCTGGCTGACTCTTCTTGTTCCAGATCGTGTCTCATCGTTAAGATTTTGACACGTGTTCTGTGTGTAATTAATTTTGTGGTTTTTTTCTCTAAAACCCTACGGAGATTTGTGAAATCTAGAAGGAAAATTAAATTTAAGGACACGTGTCAAAATCTAAATGGTGAGGCACAATCTGGGGCATGAAGAGTGGGTAGGAGATCTGAATCCATCAATTAGAGTCATCCTTAACATATGATATGCATTCAATATGTGCAAATGTCGGGTGCATGCATTGTTTCATTAACCATATCACAGATTTGGGGATGTTCCACCCTTTGACATTTTTGTATCGCATAAATCAGTCACTTGCCAACTCATATAACCTATCAAAATATGGATCAACCGTAGTTCCTGAAGTTTGACTTTACATATACCGTGTTACTCAATGTTCAATACTTATTGACTCGAACTATTGATTTAGTTCTTGTGTTTGTAAATTCAATCATATTAGGTATATCCTAATTAGCAGTTGAATAAATATTTAAGGTGAATTCAATAAACTTCAGACATTAGTGATTTAAAAAATTGATGATTTAGTCCCTACCATATTTGAGAGTTACTAAAATTTTCATTAGTTAAATTGCATTAATTTTTTTGCTAAGTCACTTAACTTACATGTTACATTAATTATCATTAACTTCTTAATGCAGTATACCTATAAATTCGAGTTACCCCCAAATTATGATATGTATTCAACTCGTGTACACTTAGAGTACATGTTGAGATTTTTTTTTATATGTGTCAACAAAGGTTCTTGAATTTTGACCTTTTACGGATAACATGTTACTCATCGTCCATCATTTAGGGTCTCGAACTATTAATTTAGTTCTTCCATCTGTCAATTCAATCAAATTGTGTACAACCTAATTAGTATTTAAATAAATAATTGATGTAAATTCAAGTATAAACTTTTGATCTTAATGAATTGAATTTTCCTTTGGCGTTAAATCAATTTTTGTTGGTATTATGGTATAAAATTGCATGGAACATGTATAGTTATACGTTTGTATAGGTCAAACTGTTCCACTAATGACTCTAAGTGGTTAAGTACAGGTTTACATTCTTCACTCCTCAAGTTGATGAGTTAGATACAACTTTGTCGTCAATAACCCACGCCATACGCGATGTAACTCATTATTAGTTCTAACCGTAAATATATATACATGTAAAGCTATTTTAGTACCGTAATGGAAAACAATAGTTAATTTTATACATAAATATCATCTTTCTATTTTTTTCGCTGTGAATTACATATATTGTGTCGTTCTTTTTTTCTCTCAGTCCCTCAAGTTGCCCATGTATTAATTAAATATCATATTAGAAAGCTTAAGATAAATTATATATCTTAAAATTTAGACGATCGATACGCGTGCAACGCACGCGTTAATAACTAGTATATATATAAGTGGAAATAAATGCTAAAAAAGCAATTAATCTGATCACTATAGAACTCAATGACAATGAGGACGAGTGTGTAATGAACATTTTGTTATTAACTTTTAAGGGATGCAAGTTGCGTATTTTTCAGAAAATTAATAAGGTGCCTAATTTACTTACAAATGACGTAGTCAAAATAGGGAAAGTGTAGAACGTTTTTTGTTTGTTCAAAATAAGTTAAAAGCCCCGTTTAAGCGTATTTGTAATCTGAATATCTATCTGTACGTAGATAGTTTAGTTGTTATTGTTGTCTTTAATTAAAAAGAGCATTACATGGTTAAGGCCGGGTATGCACAACCTTAGGTTTGGTACCGCTTATGAAGATAAATCATGATGTGTAAATAATTGGGTCTTAATTTAGTTGGATAGTAGGTGTTGAACAAGGATGTGCAATGCAATTATTGCCACTTTTGTTTAGTTAATTATAATTATAATTATTATAGGGTCCAGAGAAACTCACGTACGTAGGGGGGACTGCGAGTAGTGGAGGAGCATTTTGTTGTACGCCGGCAAATCAATGTTATTTATTAATTGGATATGATATGAATATGATAGGCTGCTCTATATATTTTAGTATAATAAATATCGGTCTCGCTCTCTCTCTTATAATTCATTCAGTCCGATCATGAGGTGGTAACTTGGAGGATATTTGGTGGGAAGAAAAACAAGGGGGCAGTTAGGACGCAGTACTACTGTATAATTAATTAAATTGTACAAGAAGTAAAGTAAACTAGGCGTAGCTATATATATATATATCAAGGAGAAGAAAGAAGTATACTTAATTAATTAATTAGAGAGGTAGAGAGATGGGGACATGGGGTTATTCTGGGCGGAGCAGCTTCCACTCCGTCATGGCTCTTCTCATGGTGGCCCTTGTACTTTCGATCATCTACCTCGCTCAAGATACCCAGCAGCTCCCCCCGCCTCCAGATCAATTAGCTTCCACCGTCGGTGATCATAACAAGGCCGGCGGACTGTTGAGTAGTAGTAATATTAGTGGAATATTAGTATCGCCACCACCACCACCAAAGAAGAAGGCGTGCGACGTGTTTTCTGGGAGGTGGGTTTTTGATAATGTGTCTTACCCACTGTACAGGGAGTGCAATATGATGGCTTCTGACCCCATGAAATGTGAGAATTTTGGAAGAAAGGATTTAAACTATCAGAAATGGAGGTGGCAGCCTCATCATTGTCTTCTTCCAAGGTATCCTTATCCAAATCCATTTTTCACTCAATTCATTTCGAATAGCTCTCCAGTCTCGACTCACTTTCACTTTCTTCTTTCGTTTCAAGAGATCCAAATCCGGAATCTAACATATAAGACTTATATATATATATATATATATATATATATATATTGAGAACTTGATCTAACTAATGTTTTATTGCCCAAACTATGGGATTTATACATTATATCAAAATACATTCGTAAAACACTAATTATTTTTCATAAAAATACTATTTACAATTATATTCATATTTTTTATCCAAACGATTTTTCTTTTAATTGTTTTTTTTTCCAAATTTCCACTGAATATATCGAGCGTGGATTTAGACAGCACTGTGCCTTCGGCCTTCGCCGTCATAGTTCAAATAAATCCAACTCGTGTATCTATACGGTCACTATTATGGGCTGAGATATGAGTTATCCATGGATACCCATGGTTTGGTTTATATAGATTAATCCATATTCAATCCATATCCATGTGGATATTTTTTAAAACTGTATTTAGACCGTTGATCTGCGGTGCGGATACCCGCACTCGAAGGTGGTGTGGAATATCCATGGGTTGGGTTTTTACCCAACCCATTGCCATCCCTAAACAAGAGTGTATAATTGTCACGCTCTCAAATCCAAGCGACTGCATCCATTAGCTCAACCCAACGTAACTGAGCCTGTTGTCCTCACTTGGGCCCAAAAAATGAGAAATTCATGTTGGGATTGAATAATACCTCTGTTATTTATTAAGACTTCAAATCTCTTATTTCCAATTAATGATATACACAAACATACGGAGAATTTACCCCTTAATACGTGCGGCGTCCTCGTCGCGGCCCAAACCAGAACATTTGCCTCCGGTAGGTGATCGGAACACCAGGGATCGATAGTCCTTACTCTGCAAGTTCGATCACAGTATTGGGTCGGCTCTGATACCATTTTGTCACGCAACTAAGCCCGAGCGACTGTCCCTACTACTCCAACTCAGCTTGATTGAGCCCATTGTACTCATTTGGACTTAGAAAAAGAGGAATTACTATTGAGTTTGAGTAGTACATATTTTGCTTATTAAGATTCCAAATCTTTTATTTCGACACAAAATTTACGTGGTATTACAACAAATTCCGAACATAATAGACTAAAAGTATTAAAAAAAAAAAATTATTGCATGAAAAACCAAGATTGGTAATATATTATTGTACTAAACATCTATTCTATCAACCCATTTATTAGTGTTTTGAATGTAGATTATTAATGAATACGAATAATTAATGAATGAATTAAGGTGGGTGGATGGTGGGGTGCAGGTTCAATGCGACAGAGTTGCTAGAGAATCTAAGAAACAAGAGGATGGTGTTCGTGGGAGACTCTCTTAATAGAGGTCAATGGTCATCCATGGTCTGCCTTGTGGAACAAGCCATTCCATCTCCTTCCCTCAAGTCCTTAACCTACAATGGCTCCCTAGTCGTTTTCGAAGCCAAGGAATATAACGCAACAATAGAATACTACTGGGAGCCATTCCTAGTGGAATCCAACGGTGACGATCCAGTTAGGCATAGTATGGTCAAAAGGATAGTCCGAGTCCAGGCTTTGGAGAAGCATGCCAAGCATTGGTCCGATGCTCATCTTCTTGTTTTTGATACTTACCTTTGGTGGAGAAGTCCTGAAATCAAAGTCCGGTCAGTAATTAAATATTATAAATAGCTTTTAACAACCCCAACTTTATTTAATTTACCAATTGCTACCTAAACTTTAATTTTTTTAAATTGACTATCCGAACTTTAATTTTCATAGTAAATTGCTAGCTATGTTTTAATTCTCGTCAAATTTGATCCAAAAAATGAGCATGTTTCTGTCACATAGAGTCTTTTCATGTATACCCAAGATGGATTCAAATATAAATTGAGAATACTGCAATGAAATACTTTCAATTGGACTTTCGCAAATTTCAAACATTGTATTGAGCATCCAATTGAAGGTATTTCAATGCAATACTTTCAATTTATGTTTGAATATATATTGGCTACACATAAAAATATCCCACGTGGCGGAACTATGCTCATTAATTGTCCAATTTGATAGGAATTGTAGCAGATGTAACAATTTGCTTTGAAATTAAAAGTTTGGGTTGCCAATCTTTTTAAAAAAAATAAATTAAAGTTTAGGTAGTAATTTGTAAATTAACCAAAGTTCGGTTATTAACCCTTATAAATATGACCTTCGTAATAATTAAATAACTTTTTGGTGTACATTAATCAGGTGGGGATCCTTCGATAGCTCGGACGCCATTTCGAAGGATGTGAAGACGTCTCGAGCATACGAGATGGCTCTACAAACATGGTCTGATTGGTTGGAAATTCATGTTAACCGAACGAAGACACGGGTCTTCTTTATGAGCGCTTCTCCAACTCATGAAAAGTGAGTATCTTAATTATCTGGGTTAAATGATTTTTTAGTATAACATTTTTTTATTATAGATTTTTAGTGCAATACGTTTTCATTATGTACATTTTGGTGAATCCATTAGTTGACAATTAAGTAACATGTGTCTTACATGTGACTTGCCCTCTAATTTTCATTTTGTTCGGTTTAGTCTCCCAATTTATATTCCTAAATTTCTTTTATTATAAATTAGTTCATAAACAATTTCAGTCGGACCATAGGTCCAATTTGATCTAGTCAGCGTCAGACCCTGGTTAGGGTCGCCAAAGTCCAATGACTATAATCAGGGTCCGACCCAATCATGGGTCGGACCCTGACAATGTCAATTTGGACCTGTGATCTAATTGAAATTGTATAGGGACTAATTTATATTAAAAAAAAGTTAAGAATATAAATTGGGAGATTAAACTGAACAAAATGAAAATTAGAGGGTACATCACATACAAGCCACATACTACTTAACGGTATCACAAGCATATTGCACCAAAAGTCTAAAAAAAAAATTGCATCAAAATACAACTTTTGTCAAACATATATTGTATAAAACACTTAATCCCTAATTAATTACCTATTACTGCTACTCAATAAACTAATTAAACAAAACTCATCTCATCTCTAGCTTTAATTAACACATCTCAATGCAATGCAATATATGAATATTGTACAGACTTGAATGAGAATAATAAGTTGGTATATATCTATGTGGTTGGTCTTAGTTATAAATTGACTTGTGTCAGGGCTGAGGAATGGGGTGGAGAGGTGGGTCAAAGTTGTTACCAAGAAACAGAGCCCATCACCGAACAAGGGTACTGGGGATCGGGGTCTGAACCCGACATGATCCGAGTGGTGGAGTCGATGATTAACAAGCTAGATGCCCGGGGGGTGACTGTAAAGATAATAAACATCACCCAACTTTCAGAATACAGAAAAGATGCTCATCCCTCTATTTATCGCAAACAATGGACACCCCTAACCCAACAACAACTTGCCAATCCCTTGGGTTACTCAGATTGCGACCATTGGTGTCTCCCTGGAGTCCCCGATGTCTGGAATGAGTTGCTTTATGCTCATATTATACCCAATAAAATCCCAATCTCCTTACTCTAACACACTCTCAACTTAATTCCACCATCAGTTTAATTATTTATTAATTATTTAATTTTCCTTGCATTGCATCTACTGTAACCTTATTTTAAGGAGAGCAAATTTATTCCGCCAATCCTATCGTTAGAGCATCCACAGTTGTATTACGTAAATTTGGGTCCTACATGTTTATTTAAGTAAAGTAATAAAAACTTTCTACAGTGGTTTTACATAGCATTCCTTAAAGATGGGACCCACCCGTAAATTTATGTTTTTACATAAAGCGTTCATTAAATATAAGGAATGCACTATGTATTACGTAAACAATTTTTAATTACAACTAATTCATTTTATACTTAATGCTAATATCTTATTGGTGGTTGCTGAAAAATTTAATAATAAAATATATTTAAGGAATATGTTTAAGTAATACGATTGCAGAGCAAATATTTTTTACGTGTGTCTTAACTTTACGTATTACTTAAAGTGTACATAAATGTCTACATGACAACTTTAAAGAGTACGATTTATGTAAAACTATAGTGGATGCTCTTAGAGGCGTATAATAGGATAGTCGTTTGACAGACAATATCATTTTCATTGCATACTTTTCAAAGGTTTCGTCCATCTCTGATTTGTGCATTAGTTTTTCGCATTTTGCATCAGTTGATTCTTTACGAGATCGTGGTAAATTTTGAAGCGTACTTCTTCTAGATTTATGAGAAACCAATGAGTAAAACCCTAAATGGGTGTTAATGCAAATGAAAATTTGTATCAAGCACTAAATCAAAAACACACTTCATATTAAATTTGTACTTTGAATCGATGTGTCCCATCTATCGAGGAACATGCGTGTGGCGCGTGAATCACCAGTTGTCACAATGGTGGAATCGTTTCGTTTCCAAAGTTTAATTTAATCGGTTTCGCACACGTTCATCATTACGATTTAATTATTTTTTATGGAGTACTAACAAATAAGGAAAATTTAAATTCATTCATTGAACGCAATCGAGGGACTTTAGACGAATTGGAATGTGTGTGTGGACTTTATCATTTCATTCGGCTAGTTGACCTACCCGAAACTTTCGGTGTTTATTTTCAATATCGGATTTTAATCAAATCGATCTCATCGTCAAGGTAGATTAATTGATAAGTGAATTGTATCCTGATTTGAATTGTCTTCAATTTAAATAACAATCACTTTATTCAATAATCAAATAAACATGAATAACCGTAATAGAGAGAGAACAACAAAAGTTATTGTGACAACTGCGATGATTTAATCATAAAACATCAACAACATAAAGTATATTGTCCAGAATATTCAAGTCATGTAGAACACCACACCTTAAAAGAATTAACAAGTGAATCACATCCGACGATTTGTGTTGTATAAAACATTGACTGTTTTATATACATGGCAAAACGAGGCGTACCTTAGACGCGCTTTCATCGACGGTGTCTTGTCCCACCGGATTTTCGTTTAAGCATTTTATTTCTTGATTCTAGCGGTTTGCGCATGCGAGTTAAATCGTCCTCCAACTCATAAATTTCCTTAGCGTTCTGTATTTCGAACAACCTCATAATCATCTTGATCGATCTGATTAGACGTTTGAGACCTTTTTCGTCGGCGAACCAAGACAAATGAAACTTTTTCGTTATAGAATAAATCATTTCCCACGCATCTCTTTCACTATCGGGGATATGATCTGTCAATATGCCGACACCCATGCGTAGAAGAATCATATTCCAAATTGAGGATTCTAGCATCGATCGCATATATATCGTTGTAGCGAAGGTGCAAGGCATCCCATAGGTGCAATGCACTGACATTCATGAACTGTTGGGCAATCTCTGTTGTTAAGGTTGATCGTATCAACCCTATTGCTTTCTGATCCATATGTGTCCTTTCGTCGGCCAAGGAGCGCGGACTACCATTTTCATCCGTCATCATCCTATCTCCATTTGGGTTTAAACAATCCTCAAGCTCCACAGCAGAGAGGATTTCCACACATAATTTCTCCACTCTTCATATTTCGTCCCATCAAGATCACGAGCAACATAGAATTGCAGTATATTGTCAATACGAACTAACACATTGATAATCATGCATAATCAGGGAGACAATAACATTTTGGAAAAAAGAATTGCATTCTTCGGATATCTGTGAGATATAATGCGACAAGTAATGATTCCTCGGACATCTAACCAAACCGACCGCCAGTAAACCGAGAGAAGGGGGTCGTGAAAGAATTCATGTTACCGACGTCTTCTTTCTAATAGATCAGTCTTTTAAAACGGTTTAATCGCTTTCACCGAAGCGGTGAGTTTTTACATACACACAATCTTGTTTTCCCAAGGCCCTTTTAAAACGTTTCGAGGATTTCATGCATGCATATATAATTCTACTACACAAGAAAATCGTCATGTGCATGTCACATCCATGAAACAAACCACTCATCATGCATACGCGTCATGCGTCTAATGTTCCGGAACTCATGCTAGCATATATAATTCTACTTCTTAAGTAAAATATCACATGTGGCTACATCCTCAACATTCATGCATACGCATAATGCGTGATTACACCACATCAAACATGCATATTTGGCGACTGGTTTTCGGTTTTAAAACATTTGGGGATGACTTGCAATTCATGCTAGCAATTAAAACATGCGTACTTCTAGACATGAATCCTATGCATTTGCAACCATCACATCATGTCTATCCTAGTTCCCAATCCATTAATTGAAATCCAGGGCTCTGCCCCCAACATGCAATATCCAGCTAGCTTGACATAGTCGAGACGACAGTTCTAATCATATAATAATATCAATTAAATAGAAATTTAAATTCAGCCCACTAAATGACTCAGTCCCAAAATCGTGCATTTCCGAGTTCTATCCCCTTAATCGAAACTAGGTATCGGGTTTAATTAAAATGTAAAAATATTAAATCAATGAGCGCTGTGTAGTTAAAATTAGAAAATATTTGGATTTTAAAATTTGACCATCATATTTTCAGTTGACTCGGTTCGATTCAGTCAAATCCGGTCGGGTCCGGTCCGGTTAAACCTGTTCAGCCGGTCCAGTTTGGTTCGGTTTAAAATGGTTCAGCCGGACCGGTTCGGTTTAAAATAAAATTCGATTTTGTTCGACCCATTTAGTTTCCTGGTCCGACCCGACCCGGAGGGGTCGGACCAATTGAGAAAATCCAGTTTGGTTGACCCATCCCGTAAGGACCCGTGGAACCCGACCCGGTTCGATTGGGTTGACCCAGTTCGATCCGGTTCGGGTTGCCTAGGTCTTCCGGGTCAGTCGACCCGACCCGAATGTGCAAAATTGGACCGGCCCATTAACCCTATAACGTTCAGTCGAATTCTCTCTTGTAGGCTAAGTAGGGTTTTAAAATCCACTAAAAACTTAACTTACCCATCAAGAAGAATAATTAAAAATAATTTCCAATATTTTCACATTAATATATGTATATTTCGGCCCCTATATATATATATATATATATTATTTATTGTCAAGATTCTATTTTAGGATAAAATCTATCTACAATATATATTTCATTAATCTTAGGCAACTAAAGTCTATCAATAATATCCTATATTCCAAAAATCATGCTAGAATATATCGAAAGTAATTATTACAATTATCTTGTGAATCCAGCGGCGGATCTAGTGTATGTTAAGCGGGTTCCCGGAACACCGCTTGGCTCGAACTTTTTTTACATAATATAAGTATATTTCTAATAATTATTACCAAGGAACCCACTTAAAACATATTAAGAAACCTAGTTGACAAATAATTTTAGTTTAGCACGCTGGCAAGTTGTTAATTGCTCAAGCAGCAATTTTTGGGTTCGATTCCTCCGATCCACATCTTTTTTATGCCTTTTAATAAATATTTCTCATTTTCCTTTTTCTGAAAGACTTGTAGTTTAATTTATTTTCGAACTCTTTTTCTTTTCTTTTTCATAAGGCTTTTAATAACAACATGTTTGGTTCGTGGAATGAGAATAAGAAATAGGAAATGAGGAATAGGAATAGGAATTAGGAATATGTATGATGTTGTTTGGTTGACATGAGAAATATGGAATGAGGATTCTAAATCCAATGTTTGATTGATAAAATATTGTAGTAAATGAATGGAATAAGTCATAATTGACATCTATACCCTTTTGTTATTTTATTAATTAAATTATTATTATTAAACATGAAAAGGGAAAATCATATATTATTAAACGAAAACTGGAAAAAAAAAAATTCTTCAAAAACAATTATTTTTTAACAAAAACAATTATACTTAACAATTCCTTGATAGACTGACATGTTATCTATGACTGAAAAGAATACAAATATTAAAAAATAACAAATCAACTATATTCACAAACAATGTATATGAAAAAAAAATAGCAATAAGAAACATTTTGTGTGAACAGATTATGTAAAAAATAGATTATATATGTAAACGACGAAACATATTGTAAGACACAGACTATAAAATACTTTAAAAACCATATTAGGTACGTAAACAAAGAAATATATTGTAAGATACATGTGTAAAATACTTACAAACAATTCTACTCTACTGATCAATAATAGTAATTAACAAAAAATTGTCACAAACAACATATCGAGACTAATTAGATGATTGTAAACTATTATTTCTCTTATTTTTCTGTCCAGATTAATGAGTACGAAGAAAACAAGGCAAATTTACTATTTTTATTAAGTACGAAGCAGATCGAGCAAAAAAACACAAAATAAAAAAGAACGCAGCAAAATGTACTGTTTTATATAGGCAGACGCCGACGGGGCGGCAGTACGGCGACGACAGGGCGGTGACAGTCAAGGCCAACTGCAGTCTGAAGCAGACAGTCGCATGCGCATGTAGAGTTGGAGATGTCGTTTTTTTTTAAATAATGGAGACACCGTTGCAAATTTGCAATATATAATTTAGGTTTAATTATAATAATTATGATAAATATAAAAATAACGGAATATAAGAAAAGAAGGTTAAACTTGTATTTTCTTTTTTATTATTAATTTTAGAATGCATGGAATAGTCAATTCTAGGGGTTAAGCTAAGATTAAGTATTCCATCAAAATTAGTAATTAGGATTCCGTATTCCACAAATTAAATGAACCAAACACCAAAATTGGAAGACACATTTCTGATTCCTTATTCCATTCCATAAACCAAACATGGTGTAAATATTTCTCTTTTTCCTCTTCCTGAAAACTCTTAGTTGACTTTTTTCTAAGTCATTTTTTTATTTTCCTTTCATTTTCTCTTTTTAAGTTTTTAATTTAATAAATATTTCTCTTTTAAAGACTTTTAATAAGTATTTGGCCAAAAAAAAGACTTTTAATAAGTGTATGAATTCTTTTTCTTAAGGCTATTAGTTACTTTTTTTTTATGAGTCATTTATTTTATTTTCCTTTTTCCATGACTTCTTTTCCATAAGGCTTTTAGTATTTTAAAAAAAAAAAATCTATAGAGGCGTTTTTGTTACCTAAAGGCTTTTAGTTATTTTTTTTCCCGAGACTTCTTCGTGAGATATTATTATAAAAATAAAAAACAGTAAAGATAGGATAATGAGTAAAGTCCTTGTATAAAATATAGTTATAAAATTTAAAATTTCCCTTCGAAAATATAAATAATAATACTCAAACAATCGAGTTTTTCCCCTTAAAAAACACGGTACATCAAAATATTTACTATAATTAAATTAATTATTTTTTTATATAATAACACTCTACTGTATATCCTTGGTGCCTAAATACCTATTTCAACCCGTATTATTACCGATTTGTTTCGTTATTTTTTATTATTTTCATAAGACCGTACTAGGAACCCACTTAGCTGGGTTCTTAGATCTGCCACTACGTGAATCTAACCCAAATTGTGGCAAAATACACTTAACAGCATATTGAAAGATTTTTTATTAAAATTGCACTAATTATTTTTCGGGTGGAATTTAATTACTTGGGGCCTAAGAAATTAAAAAAATTACTTTGTAATTTCATGTAGGGTTCGGCCGAAAAGATGTAATTTTAGGGTTAGTGGTCAAATTTCAAGATCAAATTTTACTAAGATCAATAATTCAATGTTCAGTTTTGATAAATGTCTTGTTTTTCTTGAAAAATCATGAACGTCAGTTTTAACAAAAAAAACACTCAATTTCACGAATATCATGTTTACTAAAACCATCAGTTTTACTAAAATCTCAAGAACACCAATTTATTAAAATTATGAACTCCCTAACACATGCTCTGATACAACTGTAGGATTATATGGGATAAATACTACGGAAATAAAACAAGGTACATGCTATGTAAACGAATTACGCAACGAAATCAAGGGAACATACCTACAATGCTTTCCGTAGTCCCAATATCTTCAACGGGATTTATCGATCCGTCAAACGGTTCCCGTAAGAATTCTGATTAAAGAATACCTACGCGGGTTGGTCTCCACAGCAAAGCCTCATGTCGATTCTTTTGCGGGGACGAATCTCCAGTGTAATTGCTCGAAGCAGTTTGGCACTTCATTGGCTAGGATATGGTTCGGCCGAAACTTTCACTAGGGAGGAGGGATTTCTTTGTCTCAACAATTAGGAGAATATGACTAGGTGGTTAACCCTAAATTAATCCCTGACAGTCCCTATTTATAAGAGGAGGTGAGACAAAACCCACCTCACCTTAATGCAAGTTTCGGCCGACCAGTTAT
Source organism: Clarkia xantiana subsp. parviflora (assembly GCA_036873135.1). Taxonomy (NCBI): domain Eukaryota; kingdom Viridiplantae; phylum Streptophyta; class Magnoliopsida; order Myrtales; family Onagraceae; genus Clarkia; species Clarkia xantiana. The sequence goes on along the minus strand of JAPTYO010000012.1, from coordinate 5,739,337 downwards.
GAGAAAGGAGGCCCAATTTTGGGCTTCTCATGTCAACTGAGATTTTAGGCCTAGTCCAAAATCTCTAATCTGACGTTACCCAATTAACTCAAGTAACAGTCTTGTTAGCTCACGTGTGTTCATCAGGGGCTTCTCCTTCGTAGATGGGCTTTACCTTCGTAGATGGGCTTCACCTTATCGATCTTCTTCCTTGATGGGATTCTCCTTCTTGATCCTCTCCTTGCTTCCTTGCAAAAGGGGCACCGGGGGTTCCCGGTAAGCCCACTCCGAAACTTAAGTTAGTGAGAGCTTCTAGAGAGAGGGCGAGCTTAGAGAGAGAGTGAATACCTTCAAATGAGGGGATGAGCTCTCTATTTATAGAGTTTCTATTGGACCGCCCCGGTTCTAGTGGTTGCGGGTTCGTAATTATGGGTTGGTCTTGACCGTAAATAAGTTGACTTTGACCTCGGTTCAACCGTAAGTAAGTTAATTATGGCTAAGTGTTGGTGTGTGGCCTTCTAGGGCGAGCCCCGGGCGAGGTATCGTTCGGGGGTGGGGGTCCGAACGAGGGGGGCTCGTCCGGACGGATGGGGGTACCCGGAGGGGTACCCCTAAGGCCTTGCTCAGGTCCCCGGGTGGTTTTTCCACCCGGGTCTTCCCGAGTGGGTTTTGCCACTCGGGATATTTTCCGGGCCCAAGCGATGGGCCTCGGGTGTCCGTGTCTTGAGTCTTGAGTTATATCCGGTTCCGGTCCACTTCTCGAGTCCAATTAGTGATAGCTTGGGCGTATATCCACCATTTGCCCCCGAGTTTAGGAATGGCCTCGCCTTTTCTTGACTCTATTTTAGCGGAATATCGCCCAAGCGGGTAGAGTGACGTACCTTAGTGACGGTCCCGGTCTCTATCGAGTTCTCGAGATGCGTCGTAATTTCCTCATTCCTTTTCGTTGAGAAGGCTTTGTTGTGATCCCGGCCTTTATCGAGTGCTCGAGGCGTGCTTTTATTTCTATGCCCCCTGTTTTGGAGGATTTGAATATATAGATGAAAAAATGTTGTAATTAAATTTAAGCAAGTTCACGTGATAGTATTCTATGAGGGTAAGAATTACGAGCATTGGTCTCGTTTTACTTATCCTTCGGATTGTGTCCTTTTGGTCGTGTCTCCTTTGATGGAGTTTTTAGAGAAAAAAATTCATAACATATACTTTATAAAGCATATATTTGTATTTTACTTCATTATTTCCTCTCCCTTCATTTTTTTCAAGAGCACTCTTCTCTCCCCTTCATTTTCTAGAGCACCTCCATCTTCTTCAACCTAGGTTTTCATCTTCTCCTCCTTTTTTCAATTTCTCCACCCATACTTCCAATTAAGTCACCATACTTCACATGGAGCTTAGCTAGGTTTGATTTGCGGTGGGATTTGCATTTTAATTTGTGGGTTGGGCACTAGGGGGTGGTGTGTCACCGGCGACGGACGACGGGAGACGGGGGAAGGGCGCCAGGCGACGGGCGGCTCGGGGGAGGCACGGCGGGCGGTGCTGCGGACACCGGAGGCGGACGACGGCGGTGGTGTGGCGAGGTTGGCCTTGGGCGTGGCCTCCGGTGGCCGGGCGGGGTTCCTCTCTGGTTGGGTTCTCTTGACCGGGTGAGTCGACTCGGTTTGGTTGATTTTGGCTTGGTTTTTTTCCAGGTTTGCCTTTTTTGCCCCCTTGTTTATGTATCCTCCATTGATCACTATAAAAGCTAATGTATTGCCATAGATGCTTGAGCTGCTCCATTATTTGCTCTTGATTTGAGGTGAAAGATTTCCTTTGTTGTTGAGCTTGGGAATTTTGAGGTGAGTGTTGTATAGATGTTGCCCCCTTAGGAACTTGGTAGGTGTTTGGTATTTGGGTGCCTTAGTACTATGCCTAGGTCCCATCTTTACTTGTATAGATGATATATGATCTTATGTTGGGGGTGTAGCTCTTTCCTTTCATTTTCTTAAGCCATGTTGGCGTGATGGTGTTTGTTCCCTTCTAGAGGTGCTTTTCATGCTTTGTCCATCGTCGTACCTTCCTTTGTCAAGTAGTATCATCCATGCATGTGTCTTTTTCCCCCGTAGTAGGCAATTGATCTTTGTGCACTTTTGGACGTACCCTTGGGTAGGTTGGTCTTGATGAATTTACATGGCGTCATGATGGACCGTTGTGTTTCTACGACGGACCGATGCTTTTTCTTGATGGATTGTTGTTTTTCCTTTCTTCTTGCCAGGTGTGTTTTTGGATTCTTCGTCGTGCTTAGGATTTTTGCCCCGTTCCAGCTTCAAAAATGAGTAAGCCTTCTCCTTCTAGAGCCGTCCGTACTATTCTTGCTTCTAAAGCTCCTATAGTCCGGTACCCGCATGAAGAATATTTTATGGGAAAACGGTTTCCACGGCCTGATTTGAGCATTACTTATGTCCCGGAGGCGTCTGATTCTGAGTCGGATACGGAAGTCGAGCTGCGACCCATCCTTGAGGATGAGTTGGCTTTCCTTCGTGCCCCTGTTTTTCCCTTTGAAGTTTATTCGCCGAATTTGTTGAGTAGGGATTACTTCCTTGTGTATTCCAAGTTGGCGGGGTTGTTTAGCTCAGGGACTGGGTTTTTTCCTTTTGCCATGCCGTATCGTTGTCGTATCAGCTCCGTTACCCCCTCTCTGGATGGGATGTCCGTTAGGTATATTCATCAAATTAAGGCGGGGTTGCGCTTCCCTTTCTGTGCTGAGCTTCTAGAGCTCTGCAAGTATTATCGTATTTCTCCCCTTAGTCTTGCGCCCTCTGCCATTCGTGCCTGGGTTGGGTTTCGGGTGTTGTGCCATCGTCAATCATGGGCTTACTCTCTCCGTCTCTTTCGATGTTTTTATCGCATCCAAAATGGTGGTGAGTCGCGGTTCCATTCCCTTATCATTCGGTATCCCCTATTGAATCAAAAGGGATTTTCGGACTTGGGCAAGGTTAAGTGGGACAACAAGCGTCGGTTCGTCCTTACCTTTGAGAGTGGTAGTGGCCACTGGGAGAAGTATTACTTCTTTGTTGAGGGCCATGATGTTCATTGGTCTCTGGATTCTTCCATCCTGAAGGACGAGCGTCCTGAGTTTTCCGAGCTTTCTATTACCGAGAGGCAAGCTTTGAAGCTGATATACATTGGGAATACGACGGGGTCCTTTGATTCCGTGCATCATTTCTCGGAGTAGGAGTTATGCGCCAGTGGAATAAAAACGAAACCTCTCGTTCCCCGTCTGGTATGCAATTTTGAATTCTTGATAGTTGTAATTTTTGCTTTGTTTTGTAGTTGGTTTCAATATCGGCCTTCCCTGTTTCAGGAGGAAGATGATGCTGGGGAGGCCATCCCCTCGGAGAGAGAGGTCTCGATTGTTTCTCCTGTTCCTTTTCCTGTGGCTGATCCTCCTGCTACTATATCGTTGTCGTCTGGGGCGGTAAAGCCTTCCTCGGGTACGGTGTTGGTGATGTTCTCTTTTATTTTTCTTTCTACTTTGCTTGTTTTGTACTTACCCGTGTTTTGTTGAATTTCAGGGAGGTCTCCTTCTATCTCTTCCGTGCAGATCTTGGCAAAGATTAGGTCTAAGAGATCTGCTCTGGAAGTGGAGGCCCCTGCTTCCAAAGCCCAAAAGGTGGATTCGCGGCTTCCTCCCTCCAGGTCCTCCTCTTGCCATAAAGAGGGAGAGGTTCATGTTGATGATATCATTGATGATTCTCCTGCTCTTCCAAGGTATGAAGAGGCCTCTGGTGATACTGACGGGACCTCCTCTCCTCGCCCCGTCTCTCCTTCTAGGGGTTCGTCTGACAATAGGATTCCTGTTCCAGGTACGTACTAATGTTGTTCTTTTGTATGTGTATGTTTATCTTACTTTTATTTCTCATTAAATATTCTTTTTAGGTAGAGTGAAGCTGCCCCTGATCTTTCCCGAGGATCTTATCCGCCCCGTCGGGGGTGATGTTAGGAGAGATTCCTGGTTGCCTTTTCAGAATGCTGATCGGTAGCCTTACGACGTATCTGCTTCTCTTTCTATCCCGGAGGTGGCGATTCCTATGATGAATTCCATCATTCCTCCTGCTGACCGATCACTTCCTCTTGCAGATCTTGAGGGGATCCACCATTGTGTTAAGTCCGCATTGTACCAGTTTTCCCCCGTAAGTACTTATATCTTGTGTTGTTTTATTTATTTCCTTCTCATATTGACCTTTTTGTTTTGCAGGGCATATCTTCCGTTTTTAACCTTGGTTCCCACCTGGTTAACGTTGGTCGCGAGCGGGACATGCTCCGGGAGATGGTTGCGACGCTTGAATCTAAACAGGAGGTTCTTGAGTCTACCCTGAAGGTTACCGAGGAACGATTCCGTGAGTAAAATGAGGAGCTTCCCGTGTCGGAGGTTACCCTTGCTAGCTGTTTGACTCTCCTCTAGGAGGAGCTTGCCGACGCTCGTGCCGACCGAGCCGATGAGGCTTTGCTTGCGGAGTTGAAGATGGAGGAAGCACTCCGAGATGCCCGTGAGGAAGGTAGGCTATCTGGTTTCAAGGAGGGTAAGGCTCTTGGGATTGAGAAGGGAAATGTTGATGCAGTCCAGGACTTTCTAGCCTCTAAGAAGTTTTCCACCCGTGCCGAGAAGCACTGTCAGCGTGTTATGAACACCTTTGGTGTGAACATGGTCGAGAAGATCCATGCTCTCTGTCATTCCTTCCCTTTCGACCAGCTCGGTGAGTATGCCCAGTTTGCTATGGATGTCAATGCCCGTCTTGCTAGGCGGATGGATCGTACGAAGTTTACGGTTGGTCGAGCTGTGGGCGACAGTTCCTCCAAGACGAAGGTTGGTTGAGCTGCCAAGGTCACCGTCCCTTCACGAGTTCCTATTAGAGAGGAGGATCCCCCCTTACGAAGGACGGTTGAGATTGTGGACTTTATCTCTGTTGCTATTATTGCTTTTGTGTTTTCCTCCTATTTGTTTTGGAGATGACTCCGGCTTTTGGATAGATATTGTGGATTGATTTTCCTTATTTTTCGTACTTCCTTCCTTGTTGTATTCGGCTGGCTTGATGTGCCTTTCGCACGCATTTTGTTATTGTTATGATACTCTATTAGGATGGCCTATATTTTCAGGACTTATGTTCCTTTTATTTTATATTATTGGGGAGTTCCCTTTGTGGAGTTTACGTCTCTTTTTGCATGGAATAGCTGCTTTAGTCGGGGCTTGCCCTCATGGATTATCCCCTTTTTATTGTAAGGGTTGCCCTGTGGGTCTTATATCCCTTTCTGTTGTAATGGTTGTTCGTATAGATCTTCTCTTGTTCATATGTAAAGGTTGTTGATCGCTTTATCATATGTCAAGGTTGTTCTTTTGGATCTTCCCATTTTCGGTTGTAAGGGCGGCACTATGGGTCTTATATCCATTTTCGGTTGTAATGGTTGTCCGTATAGATCTTCCCTTGCTCATATGTAAAGGTTGTTGATCTCTTTAACATATGTCAAGGTTGTCCTTTTGGATCTTCATATTTTCGGTTTTAAGGGTGGCCCTATGGGTCTTATATCCCTTTTCGGTTGTAATGGATGTCCGTATAGATCTTCCATTGCTCATATGTAAAGGTTGTTGATCGCTTTATCATATGTCAAGGTTGTCCTTTTGGATCTTCCCATTTTCGGTTGTAAGGGTGGCCCTATGGATCTTATATCCATTTTCGGTTGTAATGATTGTCCGTATTGATCTTACCTTGCTCATATGTAAAGGTTGTTGATCGCTTTATCATATGTCAAGGTTGTCCTTTTGGATCTTCCCATTTTCGGTTGTAAGGGTGGCCCTATGGGTCTTATATCCCTTTTCGGTTGTAATGGTTGTCCGTATAGATCTTCCCTTACTCATATGGAAAGGTTGTTGATCGCTTTATCATATGTCAAGGTTGTCCTTTTGGATCTTCCCATTTTCGGTTGTAAGGGTGGCCCTATGGGTCTTATATCCCTTTTCGGTTGTAATGGTTGTCCGTATAGATCTTCCATTGCTCATATGTAAAGGTTGTTGATCGCTTTAACATATGTCAAGATTGTCCTTTTGAATTTTCCCATTTTCGGTTGTAAGGGTGGCCCTATGGGTCTTATATCCCTTTTTGGTTGTAATGGTTGTCCGTATAGATCTTCCCTTACTCATATGTAAAGGTTGTTGATCGCTTTAACATATTTCAAGGTTGTCCTTTTGGATCTTCCCATTTTCGGTTGTAAGGGTGGCCCTATGGGTCTTATACCCATTTTCAGTCGTAATGGTTGTCCGTATAGATCTTCCCTTGCTCATATGTAAAGGTTATTGATCGCTTTAACATATGTCAAGGATTGTCCTTTTTGATCTTCTCATTTTCGAGACTTGTTATACCCTGAAAAAACATCTGATTCATTTAATAGCATCATCGGTTCGTACATAAATGAAAATCTAGGTGGAGTCCATGGATCTCCTTCAAGTACTTCTAATATATAAACACATAAAAAAAGGTTAAGATATCCTTCATCATCCGGTAGGGCCGAACTATAGCTCTTCTGATTCGATCTCCTCCCATAAGCGCCCGGCGTTAATTTCCTCTTCGACTTCCAGCCTGAGAGTTAAGCATTTGTTGGTGATGTGTCCCCAAGACTTATGGTACTCACACCACCCTTCCACCTCTCTTCCGATAAACGCTCTTGATGACTCTCGGGGTGGTGGGATCTTGTCGTAGAGGACGGTGTTGTACAGCTCTCCAAGTTCACTCCTTAAAGGTGTGAAATGTACTGTCCAGCCGTCGCTCAGCTTGTAATAACTTCTTTCCTCTTCTTCTTCTATCTGTATGGCCTGCCACAGCTTGTGTTGAACTCTTCCACTGAGGTTATTGATGCGATTCCCTCCTCTCATCCGAAGTATTTGTCGGCGTCCCTCCTTAGTTGTCTGAATAAGGCTCTGACAAATTCATTTTTTTTATGTTGAGTTCAGCCGCCACCGTTGCTAGCCTTACGAAATAGCATTTTATCAGTTCGTCTCCTTTTTGCTAGATATCATTCAGGTCTTCCGGACTCTTCCTTCTTTCGCATCTCCTTCTTTTCTTTTCTTCCATCTCTTCTACCTCTTCCTCTGCTTTCTCATGGGATTCATGTCTCTTCCTCTTCTTGAGTACCCCCTTGTTCATCTTCAAGAGATGGGTCATCACATCCTTCACCATTCCTAGCATGCCCCTTCATCCTTGCCGCATTCCTACATTTCTTCTTTGTGCCTCTACAAAAGCGACAGGGATCCTTAACGAAGTTCTTTAACATTCCTTCTTGGATGAGGCTCTCGATGTCACGCTGCAGGTGAAAGCAGTTGTCTGTATGGTGCCTATTGGCATTGTGGTATTCACACCACTGCTCGATGTTGTTGCCCATCCTTGTCTTTCTCTTCTCAGTTGGCGGAGTCCACAAGTTTAGCCTTTTCATCTCTTGGAGAATGACTAAGGCTTCCCTTGTGAGGGGGTAAAGACAATGCTATGTATTCCTTGAGGCCTTGACTGCTCCGTTGCTCTTGCTCCACCCTGCGGTGTCTATGGTTGTCTTCGTGGTGCTTGTTGTGGGATCCCCGTCGGCTGGGGTTTCCCCTTGGTTGCTTGTTGTTCTCTTGTCGTTGTGCTTCGTACCCTTTTCTTCGATTCGAGCATGCACGCTCCAAATAGATGTATGCCTTCACTCTCTCGGCCATCTCTTCTAGGGTGTTGATTGGTAGGACTTCCACATTATCTGCTAGAGGTGCCCCCCAGCGTCCCAAATTCCTGACAAAAGCTCGGACTATTTCTCATTCGGATAGCTCTGTTGCTATGTCCGCGATGTTCTGGTTGAACCTCGTGTAATAGCTACCTAAGCTTTCGTCATATCCTTGTTTCACGTCGTCTAGTGCTGAGTCGCCCTTTAATAGTTGTCTCTCCCCCAAGTATTGTTGAATGAACTTGTCCTTTAGGTCCGCCCAAGAGGCAATTGATCCTTGGGGAAGATTGAAGAACCAGTATGAGGCGTTTCCTGCCAAGGTTGACGGGAACAACATTGCGAAGTGATCCTCCACGGCGGTCCTTCCTAGGAGCGACGACTCGTGCTTTTGGATATGTTGTATCGGGTCTCCTTTGCCAACATAGTCAGCAATCTGACGCGGCTGGACGATCGGGGGTACCATTGTATAGATTAGCTCTTGAGTGAAGGGGTGTGAAGCTCTATCTCTCAGCTTGTGCATTGCCCTCCCTTTTGAGTCCTTGATCTTTCGTGCTATCAGCTCATCTACTTCTTCTCTTGTGAGTTCTACGTTTTGCAAGTTCTGATGCATTGCGGGTTGGGGTCCGACGTACCCCTGTCCATCTCGTGGTCCTGGCTGCCTCTGGTGGTTCTGGTGCTGAGCATGTCCTTGGTTGTTCTGGGGTCCATAAAACCCTTAGCCGTTCAGAGGTGCACCTTATCCTTGGCTATTCTGGGATCTTGCATATCCTTGGCCATTCTAAGGTGCCGCATACCTTTAGTCATTCTGAGGTCCTGCGTATCTTTGGCCATTCTGGGGTGCTCCATGGCCTTGGCTATTCTGAAGCCCAGTATATCCTTGTCCGCTATTTGCCTGATTGCTAGCCCTCTTGGTTGGGGATACCCTCCTTCTTTGTACTGCTGGTTGTTGGAGTGGGTGTACGCCGGTTGGTTTCCCCCCATTAACCTTGGAGGTGATGCATGGTACATTGGTTATTCATGCCTTAGATTTTCCCTTAAGCGCTCTCTTATGTCCAGCATTTCCTCCATTGCTGCCATCATCTCTGGTGTGATGTTATATGTCCTTGGGTTTCCTTTTTGGGGTGGTTGTGGGCGTGGTTGGTTCACTGTGTGTTCAGATGAGCATTGGTCGAGGAATTCTGTTCCTCTGGGATTGGTTGTTCCCTGATCCTTCCTTCCTCTCGATGCTCTTCCACATTTGCATGTTGGCCTACCACTGGTGGTTGCCTGACTCCTCCTGGTAGTGCTTGGTTGTTTCCCCCCATTGGTATTTGCCTACTCGACTCTCCAACCTGCCTTCCTTTTACCGCCATCGATCGCTAGTAGTAGCTATGTGCTTTCTTGTTCGAATCCGCAGACGGCGCCAATGTTTGCTCACATGTGTTCGTCGTGGGCTTCTCCTTATCGATCTTCTTCCTTGATGGGCTTCTCCTTCTTGATCCTCTCCCTGCTTCCCTGCAAAAGGGGCACCGGGGGTTCCCGGTAAGCCCACTCTGAAGCTTAAGTTAGTGAGAGCTTCTAGAGAGAGGGTGAGCTTAGAGAGAGAGTGAATACCCTCAAATGAGGGGATGAGCTCTCTATTTATAGAGTTTCTATTAAACCTCCCCGGTTCTAGTGGTTCTCTGGTCCGGCTGTGGCAGGTTCGTAATTACGGGTTGGTCTTGACCGTAAATAAGTTGTTTTTGACCTCAGTTCAACCGTAAGTAAGTTCATTATGACTAAGTGTTGGTGTGTTGCCTTCTAAGGCGAGCCCCGGGCGAGGTATCGTCCGGTAGTGGGGGTCCGGACGAGGGGGGCTCGTCCTGACGGACGGGGGTACCCCTAAGGCATTGCTCGGGTCCCCGGTTGGTTTTTCCACCCGGGTCTTCCCGAGTGGGTTTTGCCACTCGGGATATTTTCCGGGCCCAAGCGATGGGCCTCGGGTGTCCGTGTCTTGAGTCTTGAGTTATATCCAGTTCCGGTCTACTTATCGGGTCCAATTAGTGATAGCTTGGGCGTATATCCACCAAGTCTCATATTAATGGGCTCCTATTTACGCGGTCCAATCTCCAAATGCCAACACGGTCAACCCGGTCCGACTGGTCTGGTCCAGTTCGGTCTGTTCCTTTCATTTTTACACGAACCGTGTCGGTTCCACCCGATCCGGGTCGAACCGATTGAGAATTATGGGTCGGTTGACCCGACCCGTTTGAACCCGATTCCGAACCGGTTTGGATCCCACAGGTTATCCGGGTCGGTCGATCCGTCCCGGTTGCGCATTTGGTTGCGCCACTAAAACATAGGGTTTCAGCCGAATATGTTACTTGGTTGCTAAGTAGGGTTTTAAAATCCACCAAAAACTTAACTTAGCCGTGAAGTAACATTAATTATAATATTTATCATCCTTAGATAATTAATGCTCAATATATATATGTAATTGATTAGATTCTATATTAGGGATAAAATCTATCAAAATATATTTTCTCAATCCTTTTAGGTAAGTATTTATCACCAAATATATCTATATCCCTAAAATCATGCATATAATATATTGGTAATTTATGTCACGATTTGACCTCGCAAAGAATCCTAGCCGCCGAATTTTTTTTTTTTTTTTGCCATGGGAGGCCACTGACGTGGCTATGCCGCAGCCCTAGGGTTCAGTTGGCAATTTCAAGATCAAATTTTACCTGGATAAAAAAATCAAAAGTATAGTTTTGATAACAAAAATCACGTTTATTAAAAATTCATGAAAATCCTACACAGACTCTAATACCACTGATGGATTCTAGGTGATAAATAATATGGATCAAATCACAGGTACATGCTATGTAAACTAATTACGCAGCGGAAATGGTGCACATACCTATTACGCGATTATGTGATCCGTAGCCCGATGACGTCAACGAGGGAGTTGACGATCTGCCGTACGGCGTCCTACGGGAACTCTGGTTAAGGAGCAATTTGCAGGCAATGGTCTCCACAGCAAAGCCTCTTCAATCCAGTCACTATATAGATCTCTGAGGTGAATTACTTGATGTAATTCGGCACCTATCTTGGTGATGTATGGTTCGGCCGAACCTATAGTATTTCTTTTCTGACAACTAAAGGGAGAGAGTGACCAACCCCAAGAAATACCTAACACCTCATTTTTATAATAGGAGGTGAGAAAAACCCTTTAGGGTTGCTCACCATTATTTGGCCCAGGGCAGGCCCAAGGGTAAGGCAACTAAAGCTAGGGCTTTAGGCCTCCACTAATTGAGGGCCTCATATTCATAGGTATTTCAATAGTGGACCTAGATCATAAAAAAAAAAAAATCAAGGTTCTAATGAACTAATAAAATAACGATTACCCAATAAATTAAAATCATTAATGTTGACCTCATATTCATAGTTATTTCAATAGTGGGACTAATGATGACAAAAAAAAAAAATAATGGACCTCTATATCATTTCTCTATAGCATTTAAGGTTGTAATGAAAAAATAAACTAAAGATTACTCATAAATTAATAATCATTAATGTTGGCTATGAGATTTTTGTCATTTTCAAATTTTATATTGAAATGGTTATATTTTCTATGCTAATATAATAAATTATTGGAAACAGTTTATCAAACACCTAAATAATTAAACATTAAACCCTTCTAATTAACTAGGGATAGTATTAATTTAAAATAGCTTAAAATCTTACAACTAGATAGCATTTATACATTTTAATTTCTTATTCTTTTAATTATTCTTCTTATAAGTTACTGGCTCACTCCATTGTCAATATTATATGATCTTTAAACTTATAATTCTTTCCACTTTGCAAATTGATTATTTATATTATCAATTGAAAACGCAATTTAAAAAAAATTTGAATATAAAAATTTCATTAGTGATTTTGTTTCTATAAAAGTTTGAAGAATATATTTTAAATAAAAATATACTAGTAGTCAATTTATTTATTTTTTATATTTAGCAAAAAAAACAAAATATTAGGCCCCAAATCGAAATGCGGCTTTAGGCCTCGATTTATCTAGGGCCGGCCCTGATTTGGCCGAAACTAGTTTAATAGGGCCGACCATTTGGGCCGCGCATGACCCATGGGGATTTCTGCCTGACCCGAAATCTCTTATGTATTAGACTTAGCATGTTAGGTTTATATTAGGGTTAAGAACCTATGAAAGGTCTGAATTATCACCCATGTTAACGGGAGAGGTCTGAAATTTAAAAAGTTAATAACGGAGGTCTGAAATTTCAGTTTTGTTGATAACAGCGGTCTCCGTTAGTTTTTTCCGTTAAAACTAACGGAAGTTGGTCACATGCTTGGCATGTGACCGGAAATAAAATAAATTTCCAAAAATGCCCTTCTATCAAGTGTGCCCCTCACATGCTTGAAGTGAAAAGACCAAAATGCCCTTGAAGCCACCACGGCTCCACCAACCCAGCTCCGGCGACCACCACCGTACTCCGGCGACCACCACCAAGGCTCCGATTGGGCCCAAATCGGAGCCACCGGCCCCGATGAGGCTCCGATCGGAGTTTTTTTGCTGAGGTGGTGGTCGGAGTCGGGTCGCCGAAGCCGAGGTGGTGGTCGTCGGAGTCGAGGTGGTGGTCGCCGGAGTCGGGTGGTGGTGGCCGGAGTCGGGTGGTGGTGGTGGTGGCCGGAGTCGGGTGGCGGTGAACGGAGTTGGGTGGTTTTAATTTGACTTTAGGGGTAAAATTGTCATTTCACATTTTCTTAAATAAGATATTAAATAAAACAAAATATTAAATGGGTAAAAATGTCATTTCACACAATTATGTTAAATTTAACCCTAAAAATTGACGGAAAACCTCAAATCAACAAAATTGAAATTTCAGACCTCCGTTATTAACTTTTTAAATTTCAGACCTCTCCCGTTAACATTGGTGATAGTTCAGACCTTTCATAGGTTCTTAACCCTTTATATTAATGGGCTCATATTAAGGCGACCCATTTACTCCAAATGCCAACAAGAAGCTAGCCACGTCCATGCTAGTAAATCCAGCTATGTTGTTGCTGAAAACCTCTCCACACCACTCTGCAGGAAACCCTATCTTTTAGAAGTTCAAATTTAGAGAAAATTGAACGATTTTTTGAAAAGTAAAGAGTGATGGATTATCAATACCTACAAAATCAGCGCGCAAGTGTAGAAAAAAAGAAAAAGTAAGCCTTATGAGTTAAAAAAAAAAAAGAAGTAAGCTTTCAAAGTTTCCCTCCGTTTAAAACCTAACATTAATTGACATGTGATGAAACTAGAAAATAATAGAGGAGAATTATTAAGAATATTTGATTCTCATGTTCATTGACTATTTATATAAGTTTACATAGATTTAAAAAAAAATAAAAAAATCTACACAATATGTACAGTACGACTAATTAAGGGCGGGTAGAAAAAAACTGGGAACTCGAAACATGAGGAAAACTATCCCGACTCGTCTTGAAAATGCGTTCTGAGTTAAAACCCGAGTTGTCTTGGGTAATCTTAAAAAACCGACCTCGCCAGCTTACAACAACCAATAATCCTTAAAAAATTTAACATTGGAGACAAATGGTACATTTAATAATCTGAACATTTGTACGAGATATTTTTGTGTATAATCAATGTAAAATTATGATATAAACCATAAACGCTATGATATAAATCATATCATGTGTATTTTTTTTATAATGTAAACATTTTATCCGATTATATAAAATAGTTAGAAAAATTAACATAAATTTCATATTTTTTAGGATATATAGATTTATTTATAATTTGTATTTTCTAAATATGTATTGATTGATTTAAAATCAAGCCCCCGAATCCAAGAATAAAAAACCCGAAAAAACCGATAATTTTCGAAAATACTTTTTTCTTCAAATAGTCCACCCATGCTCACCCTATAGTTAGTAATGTTTACGGATAATATCTATTACGTGTCTATATATATAATAAGATATATATAAGGGTTAATAGGTCTTTTATCCATGATTTTTGACTATTTTTGGGTTTTGATCCATGATGTTTTTTTTTCTTAGTTTTTGTACCATATGTTTGCAGATTTTTCTAGTTTTGGTCCTACCGTTACATTCCGTCCATTTTTTTACATGTGCAAGCCACGTGATCCACCCTAAACTTTCAATTTTGTTCAATTTATACTACAAGAAAAATAGATTGTTGCGACTTTAAAATTGACTTATCGCGACGCTAAATTGTGTAGCTATGAAGTCTGCGACGCTTTGGAGCAGCGTCGTTAAAGTCTTACAAAAGAGAACGCTTGATTGCGTCATTATTGAATTTAGAATGCAACGCTCACAAGCGTCGCCACATGATGTAGAATGTAACGCTCAGAAGCATCACCACGTGATGCAGACTGCAACGCTTAGAAGCGTCGCCATGTGATGCAAATTGCAACGCTCAAAAGCGTCGCCATATGATGCAAATTGCAACGCTTTAAAGCGTCGTCACATGATACAGACTGCTACGCTTTGAAGTGTCGCCACCTGATGCAGACTGCAACGCTCATAAGCGTCGCCGTATGATAAAAACTACAACATTTTAAAGTGTCACCACGTGATGCAGACTACGACACTTAAAAGCGTCGCGATATATTTTAAATCAACTCAATAAAGCATCGCAATGAAATTTAATATCACATAATGAAACGTCATTGAGAAATGCATAATAATACACATTTTTTTATACATTTTTACAGATAATAAAAAGCTACAATATTAAAAACTCTCAAAAACCATATTTATTCAACTTTTGAGTATAAAAGTATATTATTACAATCCTTAATCTCTTATGAAATTGTTCATCCCATAAAATTGTATAATCTTTTTCTCTGCATATTCCTGCACCTGTAAACCAACCAAAATGGATAATCTACTTAGTCCTCCTCATTGATCGATACACCGCCTTTCTCTTTTAAACCTTTTTTTCATAAATAGTTAATTAGAAAATAATGAAGAACAACAATATCAATAAGCTGCTGCTTAATGAAGGAATAGAATCAGAAAACCTTCTTTAGCAAGAAATACAATCATCATTATATCCCTGCTAATCTGCAATAATGAAAATAATAAGAATTAAATGCTATTTATATGTAAAGAAATATTGTGATTTGAAAATTGTACCTCAAGGAAGAACTAAGGAAATGTATCTAGACCAAGTTTATTTTCCCCAAACTGTATCAGCAAACATAAGGCATCTATAAAGGAGAAACCATATAGCTGAAATGGCAAGGGTCCAAGAACTCTAAGTTATGATCAATAAAAACATCACTCCAACAAAAAACCGAAAATGAAATGTGGTACCTCACTCAGACCATTTCCGGGCACTTCACAACTGTGACACTTTGTATGCTTGGGGCATAAATACAGTTCAGAACTAATATTCTACATATAAAGATATAAACATATTTGAGCATATCATTCAAGTTATGCTGAAAATGAAATGTGGTACCTCACTAAGACCATTTCTGGGCACTTCACAATTGTAACACTTTGTATGCTTGGGGCATAAATACAGTTCAAAACTAATATTCTGCATATCAAGATATAAACATATTTGAGGATATCATTCAAGTTATGTAGGAAGGACATGTCCATGAGTTCAAGTGAAAAGATACGCAGTAAACCAGCATATGAGAGTAACATCAATTTACCCTACCATGCTCATTGAATCACAATAGCATACCCCTGTGCTGCGACCAATTCTTCAAGTAGCTTCTCTGGTAGTTCTTGTCACAAGTTCTGCAAGAAAGCATCTTCTTTGGCCTCTCACTCCTTTCATCTCTCCTAGAAGGCACATCCAACAAAATATCTTTGAGTTCGACAGATTGATCCTGCACGGAATTGCATTCTAAGTGGCTTAAAGTTAAGGAACAGTGGCTCATCAGGTGAACCAAACATGTCCAACAAAATATGAAGAGCCCCAAGGCAGGACAGCATGAATAGATCAGCCAAGACACATATTAAAATGCCAAGTTTACTCAATTCCATAATTGCCATTTGATAAACAAATAAATACTCAAAATTACTGACTGGAGTTGGGAAAAGTTGGGTCTGAATCAAATCCAGTTAATTCAGATTTGTCACTTCACTGTTTTTCCATGTTGACTTCCTAGTTGCAAGCTAAAATAGTTCTCTTGGAAAGGGATAATTAAATCATTTCAAAATCATGTCAACATACAGACTAAAAGAAAACCGCAACAAATTTTAGAAAAACACATTGTTAACAAGTAAAATCTAGTCAGAAGTGGGTAATCCTACTCAAATAGCAGTTGCAGATTAGATACAAAAGGACGCTCTGAGTTTCGACCTTCAAACTCAACATATTCAGCTTCCTCAAATATTGAAGTGTATTGATTGTTACACTATAATTTATTGATTACATGGTCAGCTTTGAACTTTAGTTTTATAATTGCATCTAGAACTTAATGATCGTCAGTTTTTTCCACTAAAAGCCAAAGTTCATGATCCA
Source organism: Clarkia xantiana subsp. parviflora (assembly GCA_036873135.1). Taxonomy (NCBI): domain Eukaryota; kingdom Viridiplantae; phylum Streptophyta; class Magnoliopsida; order Myrtales; family Onagraceae; genus Clarkia; species Clarkia xantiana. Next base: position 5,723,142 of record JAPTYO010000012.1, on the reverse strand, counting down.
TACACACGCAAAGTATACCTTCTCTACATTGCAGCCACACAGACCTGAAAAGGAACAAAAATCACGAAATTAGGCAAATCAACATCTAGGCGGGCAGAGTTACTTAAAAGAACAAACAAAAACCTAGTTCCAATAAAATATCTCTCCTATCAAGCTCTACCTCCCCAACGCATATAAGAGATACCTTTCACTCTCCACTAAAAATATCATTATCATGTAAAAGCCACTTCCTACGGAAAAGGATTAGAAGAACATTGAGTGAAATAGAGCCGCCATAGGCCGATCGTAGCCGCCATAGGCCGAAGTGACCAAACTGTTCCTGGATAGAAACCTCCACGGAGAGAAATCGAGTCGTTGAGTGAAAACGAGCCGCAATTGAGTGAAACGGAGCCGCCATATAGAGACTCCGCTAAAGTCCGATCGGAACCGCCATGGAGAGACTCCGCCAAAGGCCGATCGTAGCGACCAAACTGTTGCTGGATAGAAACCGCCACGAGCCGCAATTGAGTGAAACGGACCCGCCATAGGCCGATCGGAGCGTCATGTAGAGTCTCTGCCAAACGCTATTGGAGCCGCCATGGAGAGACTCTGCCAAATGCCAATCGGAGCGACCAAACTGTTGCTGGAGAGGAGATGAAGTAGAACCGTTGCGGTGATAGGAGGAGAAAAAGCAGGAAGTTAGAACTTAGAACTGAGGAGAAGACATAATTACAAAATTAGCCCAAAATTAATTAATAATAAATACAGGGTTCAACTTTAATAATAATAATAATAATATAAATATAATAATAATATATATAATATGTATATATTACATTAATCATAGAAATTCCATTTATTTTATATTGATTGTTATAAATTTATCTACATTTGTAAAAATTAGAATATTGGATCGTAAGCGTTAGTATAAAAAAAAAAGTGTTACGATTCTTGCGACGCTTCAAAATGTCAACAAAATTAGAATGTATCGACGCTTTGAAAAACGTCACAACACTATAAAATCACTTGACGCTAACTCGAAGCGTCACCTAAGTAAAGTGGCAATAATATTCTTGTGACGCTTTAAAATGTCAACTACATCAAAATTTATCGACGCTTTGAAAAGCGTCGAAACACTACACAACCAATTGACGCTAGGTCGAATCGTCACCAAACAAAGTATCACTAAGATTTACTTGACGCCTAAAAATGTCGCATGTATTAAAACATAACGACGCTTCAAAAAACGTCAACATAATATATAAACAAACGACGCTACTATAAAACGTCGCCGAATTTCAATAGCACTAAGATATTTACGACGCTTGAGAAAGCGTCGTTTTTGAAGTGTCATCTAAACTACATTTTCTTGTAGTGTTAGTCCCTATAATACTTTCCTAGCATTTTTTTTTCAATTTAGTCCCGAAGTTTCAAAATTTCAATCGGGCATAGTTGTTCAATTGGGGTCAATTTTGAAACTTCGGGACTAAATTGAACAAAAAATGGTTAGGAAAGTATTAGAGGGACTAAATTGAACAAAATTGAAAGTTTAGAGTGGATCACGTGGCTTACACATGTAAAAAAATGGACAGAATGTAACGGTAGGACCAAAACTAGAAAAATCTGCAAACATATGGTACAAAAACTAAGAAAAAAAAACATCATGGATCAAAACCCAAAAATAGTCAAAAATCATGGATAAAAACAGAGATATATTTTCTTAACACAACTCTTTTTAGTTTGAAAAAAAAAAAAAAACCTTTTAATTTAACTGATGAAATGAAAGGATTATTGACCCGTCTCCGGTTCTCAAATCTTGGCTGTCTAAGGCGACTGTTTAACCTGCATTCCTGACTCCATCTTATTTTCTCTTCCGTTTGTGCTTTCTTCTTCTTCGTCCTTCGGAGGAGCTATCTATCTAATCTGATCTGATCTGATCTGATCATCCAGCCGGTTTCGGTAAAAATGTTGGAGAAGATTGGATTGCCTGCAAAGCCATCTCAGAGAGGAAACAATTGGGTGGTAGATGCATCTCACTGCCAAGGATGTTCCTCTCAGTTTACCTTCATCAATCGCAAGGTAGTCTTTGCCTCCTCGATTATCTCTCTTCTTCAGTTTATTATTGAATCGCTACAGTTATTTCGTTATTCGTCCCAACATCATCACCAATATCTGCTATGCCGTCGTCTCACTCTACCGTTATTGTTCATCGAGTACATTTGATTAAAAATTGATGAAATCGATTTAATACACTCGTCCACCATTGACTCTGTTAGTTTAGGAATGAAAAATTGTATTTCAGTCAATCTGGATTCTATTCCTTTATCATCCATCCATCACACCTTTAGGGTTTTAGTGTTGGTTATCTTGCTGCGATGTTATCATTACAGAATTTATTCAGTGTGTTGTAACTCTTGATGTCATTCCATCTGCAGCATCATTGTCGTAGATGCGGGGGCATATTTTGTGGGACTTGCACCCAACAAAGGATGTACCTAAGAGGCCAAGGAGATTCCCCTGTCCGTATTTGTGATCCTTGTAAGAAATTAGAGGAGGCAGCTCGATTTGAACTTCGGCATGGTCACAGGGGTAGAGCTGGCAGAGGTACGTCTGCTCTCTCACTAATTGTTACTATTGCCGGGGCCTATAGGATGTTGAATGGTTATCAATTTCACTTTAAGAAAATGGTTTTCATCCTTGCTACATACTAGTTTAGTTCTTAGTTGTTATGTTGCTGTTACATAATCATTGCAATGCATGATTTAGACATATTACGCCTTCTAACTTGTGCGTCAAATTCCTCAGTTTTTGGCACTTATCTTTGAATTTCAGGCTAGTAAGTATTATGTATAGAGGTATTCCATCAGCCTGGACTTCTATTATAATACATCATGTTCCGCCTGTGGTACATCGAGGACATTTCAGATAGTTCTGTTTCTACCCAAATGCAGGAAATCACTTGATTATTTATTATTCACTGTTACGGCCCTTGGCGTAGGATCGAGTCCAGTAGCGACGAACTACCGGGTTAGGAAGAATAGATCTCTTAGCACGAGCAATATTGAAGAACGAGAGAAGAGTTTATGAAATAACTTTCTTTCTTAAGTTTATTGATAATAACTAGACTCCCTTATATAGGGTTTTGAGAATACAATATTGAGATAGATATAATTGAGATAGATATAATTCTAAGATAGAGATATAAATCTAATATAATTCTAATAACTAATCTGCGGCAGAATAATAAAACTTAACCTAACTAAATAATAAACCATAACTTAACCTATTAAATAATAAACCCTTAACCTAATAATAACCTAATAAACCAGTACCCTAACATTACTCCCCTCTTGCAGATCGAGCTTGTCCTCAAGCTCGAAGGTTGTGCGGATGGTACTCTTCTCCATAGCCAAAATCCACTTCCAACCAAAACAGCCTTTTGCAATTATGAGTTGCCGAATAAGGTTCATCACAATTAAAACATAGCCCTTTTGCTCTTCGTTCGGCCATCTCCTCACGGCTTAGCTTCTTTATGAATGGAAGGGTGGTTCCAGCTTTCTTGACATTGAGAGGTGTTGGTGGAAATTCTGCTCCTGTCTCCAGTTGTCCGCCCCGCAATTTCTGTTCATAAGCCCGAGCTAGGCTCATAGCTACCTCTAGGTCCGGGGGTTTACTAAGCTGCACGTCCAATTTTATTGAATTGCTAAGTCCCGCCATAAAGAGACTTACATATTGGTCTGTGTGGACAAGGGTGCCGGCTCTTGCTAGTTTCTCTTGGAATTGTCGTTGATAGAGTTCGACCGTCCCAACCTGTTTGAGGCATACGAGCTCGCCCAGGGGATTATGCCCTTCTGGTGGTCCAAACCTTAGGGAGCAAGCTTTCCTAAATTCAGTCCAATTGAGTTCGGGTTTCTCCAAGCCGATTTGGTAGTGCCATAATTGGGCTTCTCCTAGCATGTGGAAGGCAGCGACTCCTACTTTCTCGACTTCACTGATGCCCTGGTATAGAAAAAATTGTTCACAGCGGTGCAACCAAACTAGCGGATCCTCCGACCCATCGAATGTTGGGAATTCGAGCTTCATGTAACGGGGAACCATAGGTGCTGCTTGGGTCCTCACTAGTGGTGCTGGTCTGCCCTTAGGCTGCGATGGAAGCAGTTGTTGATTTCGATTTTGAGACTGAACCATGGTTTCTCGAACGGGTGGCGGTACGTACCTTTCTATCGGTGGAACCGAATCTTCCGAGTCTGATGGAGTTATGGCAGAATTGTGTTCTCCGATGTGTTCTCCATTAAGGATTATGTTGCTTGGAGTAGAGGTTGGATTAGGGTTTGTTGTCTTGTCTCGATTGGAAACCATCCCCTGTACAGTTGCGACCAAACCTTCCACGATCAACTTCAAACCTTGGACTTCAGCAGAAAGCCCGGCTATGGCAGCATCGGTGCGGTCTCTCTCACCCTTGATCACAGATTGCAGTTCGTCGGCCATCTGGATTGGCTCTGATACCAAATTGTTACGGCCCTTGGCGTAGGATCGAGTCCAGTAGCGACGAACTACCGGGTTAGGAAGAATAGATCTCTTAGCACGAGCAATATTGAAGAACGAGAGAAGAGTTTATGAAATAACTTTCTTTCTTAAGTTTATTGATAATAACTAGACTCCCTTATATAGGGTTTTGAGAATACAATATTGAGATAGATATAATTGAGATAGATATAATTCTAAGATAGAGATATAAATCTAATATAATTCTAATAACTAATCTGCGGCAGAATAATAAAACTTAACCTAACTAAATAATAAACCATAACTTAACCTATTAAATAATAAACCCTTAACCTAATAATAACCTAATAAACCAGTACCCTAACATTCACTGTAATTTATTGCTTATTATAATGGAGCATTCTTAATATCAAAGACTGTCTTTTAGCTTCATCATTCGCGTAGTTATTCTCTGGTCAATTCTGAAGCCACCTTGGCTGATCTTAAGTGCAAAGATATCATTGCGCAACTTCCAGTTAAGCAATGTAAGAACAAGATTTGGAGAGTAGAACTTAAGCAGCTGCATATGGCTGTTGCTCATGATCTATTTATATAGATAATAATGAAGAAAAGGTGGTTATCAGGCTAGTTTTCCGGATGGATTCAGAAATCTAAGAACTCTCAGTTCATGTATCCATTTTAGGTGCAGAGTGAGGCGAACTTCCCCATTTTATTTGTTATTATATATAATGTAACATCACCCTTCCACACTAGTTTGCTCATAATGAAGGTTGGTATAGATGTAGAATGAAGGTGACACCTATAAATGAGTATGTCTGCTATATTTAACTGTAGATATTGCACTAGAAACTACTGAAGTTCTTTTTGTGCAGGCCCAAACTGATTCCACCCAGTAGAATATGACACCAAGATTATCATTTCTGCATCTGATTTCTTTGTAAATTGAGTTTATGTATTTCACCTTTTAGAGTAATAAAGATTAAACACCTAAGAACTAACTTCCTAAAAAAATATAGTTTCTTTTTTTTTTTTTAGAAAAAAACATACAGTTTCATTGGTGAATAAGTATATGCTAGAACTTTCTTTAATTTAATTAATATTTAGTTTGGATATCCAGCATTCCAGCTAGTTACAGTTTCTCCTCAATTTATGCAGGATCTTCCTCTAGAACAACAGACTCAATTAATGAAGACGACGTTCTTGCTGCTGATGTAAAGGGATCATCTTCATCTCGAACAGCTTCTATAACTACAGCCCCGAGCACTGGAAGAACAAGCAGGATGGGGAGCTCAAACAGCCCAGCAGAATTATGTGTGGATGAAGCTACTGGGAGTTCTTCAATAGATGGGACAGTAATATCGGCTACTCCAGAAGACTTGCGTCAACAAGCCGTGGATGAGAAAAAGAAATATAAAATTTTGAAAGGTCAAGGGAAGGATGAGGAAGCTCTCAAGGCCTTTAAGAGGGGGAAGGAGCTTGAGAGACAAGCTCATGCGCTAGAGTTGGACTTGAGGAAAAGCCGCAGGAAGGTTTCATCGTCTGGTGGAGATAATAAGGGACAAAATATTGTAACTGCAGAAGGAAGCCAAAGGTCGCGTAATCAAGTACCAAAGGATGACCTAATGTCTGAACTGAAGCTGATGGGATGGTCTGATCAGGATCTTGAGAATGAAGGCAAGAAGTTGAAAAGTGTCAGTGTAGAGGGAGAGTTGTTGGCTCTTATTGGAGAAGTATCTAATAAGAAGAAGCCAGATGAAAACAATACTGGTGCTAAGACCGAGATAGCTGCTCATAAGAGAAAGGCTTTATTGTTGAAGAAAGAAGGGAAGATTGCTGAAGCCAAGGAAGAGTTGAAGAAAGCCAAAATACTAGAAAGACAGGCAGAAGAGGAGGAACTTTTGGGTGGGGCAGAGGATTCCGATGATGAATTTGCTGATTTAATACGTAGTATGGATAGTCAGAAAGAAGATTTAAATGTAACTACAATGCAAGATTTTGATATGGGATTGATCCTCCCTGACATCGATAATCTTGGTGAAAGTAATTTCGAAGTCACAGAAGATGATATGGAGGATCCTGAACTAGCTGGTGCATTGCAATCACTAGGTTGGACTGAAGAGCCTAAAGTCGTAGTAGGATCAAAATCAAGCGGTGGCATCATCCCTCTAGAAAATGATGCTTTATATAATGGGGCTGCTGCTAGAGTTTCTGATCTCAAAAGGGAATCTTATCATCCAAGTTCAAGAACAAAAACTAAAGCCGAACTCCAGAGGGAGCTGTTGGGCCTAAAAAGGAAAGCCTTTGGTTTGAGGCGCGAAGGTAAGGCTGACGAGGCAGAGGAAGTGCAGAAAATGGCTAAAGCCCTGGAGGATCAGATTGCAGAACTGGATGTGTTGAAGAAAAAGCCAGTTGAACATATTGATGTAGTAGAAAATACTGAAGAAATTGATGATACGGAAGTGACAGAAAATGACCTGCAGGACCCAGCACTTCTTGGAATGCTGAATGATTTGGGTTGGAAGGAGGAGGATCATGGAGGGAGGCCTTCAAGTCAAACAGCAGTTACTGTTTCCTCATCAAAAGTAGCAGCTCCAAGAAGCAAGGCACTAGTTCAAAGGGAAGTTCTAGGACTGAAAAGAAAAGCACTCGAGCTTAGACGTAAAGGGGAGATGGCAGAAGCTGAGGAAGTTTCAAACAAGGCAAAGGTTTTACAAGCAGAGCTAGAAGAACTAGATGCACCAAAAGAAGTCCTTCCCCCACCTAATAATGGCACTGCAGAAAACAAATCTGGGAGAATAACCGAGTCAAGCACTGTAAAAAAACCACATGCAGAGGAAGATGGATCTGCGATTATTAAGGGTGGTATGGGAACTGAAAATGCAGATTTGGTTATAAAAGCAGCTGGAATGAATAGTGCTGTTGAGGTAGTTCACCACAGCCCTCTTAAACAAGAGATTTCAGATCACAAGAAGAGAGCTCTTGCTTTGAAAAGAGAAGGGAAACTAGCAGAAGCTAAGGAGGAGCTAATTAAGGCAAAGCTGTTGGAAAGGAGTCTTGAGGAAGAAGCAGGTGATACCAATCCAGAGCCATTATCATCTTCATCTGCAAGAACTAGTACTGCCATTTTGCAGGAAAAGGAGAGTGATCACCCACATGCATCATTGCCTACTCCTCAACAATCATCATCATCCATCTCAATGCCTCCGCCTCCTACTAAGCCATTATCAAGTCGTGAACGTTTCAAAATCCAACAGGAGTCACTGAGCCACAAGCGACAGGCAATGAAACTGCGAAGGGAAGGAAGAACGCAAGAAGCAGAAGCAGAGTTTGAATTAGCAAAGGGTCTTGAAGCCCAACTAGAGGAACGTGATTCTTCCATTAAATCTAGTTCGGATGATGTGGATGATGTTATGGTTGAGGATTTTCTGGATCCTCAGCTGCTCTCTGCATTGAAATCGATTGGAATAGGAGGAGGTAACGATAATGGTGCATCAACAAGCACGGAGAAACCTGCAGCAGCACCTGCAAAGGTGGTCGGTAGCACAGAGAGGCATCAGCTGGAAGAAGAAATAAAAGCAGAAAGAGTAAATGCATTAAGATTGAAGCGTGCAGGAAAACAAAAAGACGCCTTAGAGGCTTTAAAGCGGGCGAAATTGCTGGAGAGGAAGTTGAGTGAATTTCATTAATCTGTGTATTGAATTGTTTCCTAGAAATTCTGCAGGGGTCAATTGTCTCATTCAAGTATAGTATTCATTGAATGGATCAGTTATTATGTGTGTTGCTAAAAGTATTATTGCAAGAGTTGATCCTGCCTGAAATTTCTTCATTATATATAATTTTTGTATAGTAATGGTATATTTTATGAGTCATCCTAGTGTTTTTGGTGGTAGAATACAGAAAATTGAAGATACCAAACAACCAAAGTAACAAACCCATTGAATTGTTGTGGTGCTTACGAAAATATGCAGCACATCACGTATAGGTAACCATCACTTTCCTGGAGCGTTAGAGGCGTGTGGAGGCGGGCGGGCGGGGACTACTGAGGATCGATGATCTCAATGCATCAGTCTCCCACCAAATTCAATCTGCTGACTACGCATCTCCTCAAACGACCAACTAATCTGCAATCAATTCATTCCCGTCCGTCACTGTGTCTAATGCTTTAAATACAATCTGTCTCTGTGTGTTTGCTTCTTCAATTAAGCAACCACCTTCCTTGCATCTTCTGCCATGGAGGCTCCCGCTAGATTCCTCCGCTCCTCCATTGTCAACCGCCGCCCCTTGCTCCACAAAACGTCCTCTCTTGCTCTCAGCCGCCGCCATTCAGCTCCCAACGCATTGCTTTCACGCCGGACCACCATCCTTTCTCTCAGCCAAGGCCCTAAACCTAAGCACCCACGGTATCCCCTCTCTCTCAGTGCTGCCCATCTCTCAACCTCCCCCACAACCCCGTTCTCGGAGAACCCTCAGACACGAGCTTCCGAACATGGCCTACTGAGCTGGAATCGAGCTCCGGAGACCGTTAATGGCGCGGCTTCAGGGGTTCTGGGATCCAAGGACTGCGTGGTGACAGTTGTCCTGTTGGGATGGCTGGGATCCAAACCGAAGCACCTCAGGAGGTACGTTGAGTGGTACAATGGGAGAGGCGTCCACGCTGTGACATTTATGGTGGATGTCAAGGAGGTGCTTTGGTTCGATATGGGGACCAGAGTCGAGAGCCGAGTTGATGCACTGTCTGATCAGCTAGTGAGCTGGGTGTCCGATACAGAGGAGGATGGCAAACAGCGTCGCTTGCTCTTCCACACTTTCAGCAACACTGGCTGGTTTGTGTAGGTCGTTTGATTCCTTAACCTATCCATTTTTCTGTCTTCTGCTCTCTCCGTTCATGACTTGTTTGAAATATATAGAAGAAAAAGAAAAGTCATCCTCTTAGACGATGAATGTGGAGAACTGGAAAAGGATCTGTGATTGTCTCTCACAGAAATACTGTAGTCATACTTTCTGATGTTGCATTCTTTTATGTTGGAAGTTCTTATTGTGTGATCACAGTTCTCCATTCTTTGCAGATACGGTTCTCTTCTTGATAGGTGGCGGGGAAGGCAGGATTTGCTGGAGAAGATCAAAGGATGCATTGTTGATTCAGGTGCCGGGGAACCATGGAACCCTAAGGTGAATTAAGATTATATATCTATTAACATTATGCCAATTAGTAACATTAGGGTGTTGCATAATTTGAATTACAAAGCTTGATGTTGTTTCTTTGTGGATTAGGAATATACCATTTTGGTTGATATCACTTGAATTATTTACTTGAGTTAAGTATACTGCTAGATTTTTAATCACAAGAATGAGATGTCTTTCCATTGATAATGTTGCTAATGACACTTTGTGTCAAATCCTTTGACTTGCTCTGACTTCCCATCTTCCTTCACATGTTGCATACCAGCTAGGGAATGTAAATAGATCCTTGATTCCATTTTCAATTCATATTTTGTACTAAGAGTCTCTCCAACCATGGGACCAGAGTGTGGTACTTTTATTATATATATATATATATATATTACTACTTGTAGAGATTTTTCTATGGTTAGTGCGTCTCTAAGAATCCTTCTTCCTTCGTGGGCTCCTACCAATAGGAAACTACTGTATAGATAGGATGCAAATAGATATGATGATGATAGCGTCTTCTATCCCATAATCTTATTCTCAAAGTAGTTGTAATACTAACTACTGTTGAGACTTTAGAACTACCAATCCTAGATCACAGTCTCGCCTCGCAGATGGTGGTTTACTTTATGCATCTGCTTAATTAGATTCCTGTCATTACATGGTGAGTAGGGTTTTGGCTATGTATAATTGGAAGTTGTTTATTTTGTTGCATGGGTGAGTGACACCATACCACCATAACACTTGTTTGTTGCTCTTCAATTTACTGCTAGTTATTCCTTTCTTTTACGTCAATAAATCTTGGGACTTATGAATGCTATTGGTATAAGTTATTTACCTTGTTTCGCTGTGTAATTATGCTAAATCTTTAAATCATAGCTTTTGGCATCCGTAAATGTGCTATATTTTTCTAGTTACTTTTCTTCATGAAACTGAAAACGTAGGTGTTACTAAATTGTGGCTTCAAGTGTGTTTTGAAGAAACCTTTTAAGGGGGAAGGTAGGAGGGAAACTAAAGCAATTGTGAGGAAATGAAAGATAACTTAGCTTTTTACTTACTGCATGCATGAAGTTTGACCTGGCCAATATATATTTGTCCAGCTGCAATGTGATATCTCTGAACTTATAGGAAACTTAATGGGTGTGTAGCTTCAAGAAGAGAATGTTTGTTTATGTTTCTAAAATTCTTGGCACTTATTGATTATATATTTGTGGGTGGGTAGGGGCTGTATATTATTATATATTGAGATGCTGCATGAATGAATGCAGGTGTGGGCAGCTGGGTTTTCTGCGGCTATGCTTAAAAAGAGTAGCTTCTTAAACTCTTCCTCCTCGCCCGGAACAGAAGAAAGTGGAGTGTCAATGTTGGAATCATCTCTGCTATCAGCTTTAGAGAATTTCTTCTCCTTCTTTCTTAAGTTGCCTGATGTGGAAAGGTAATTACTACTTAATTATTACAGTTGTTTGTTTGTGTAAGTAAATAAAGAAATTAGGGTGGCTAGAATGAAGTTTACTTACACTGCAGGAGACTAGGAAAAGTGGTGAAAGCTTTGTCTGAAGAACAGCCACTATGTTGCCCTCAACTGTATCTTTACAGTAGAGCAGATAAGGTTGTTCCATATCAGTCAATCGAATCGTTTATGGATGGGCAGAGGAGTAAAGGAAGGAGGGTAGCATCATTCGACTTTGAAACCTCTCCTCATGTGGATCACTTTAGAAATTTTCCAGAAATTTACATCTCCATTGTTGATAAATTCTGCAGGGAAGAATGTTTTGCAAAACTCAACTCAACTAACTCCTAGGAGTGAGTGAGTGAGTGAATGAATGAGTGGCTTTTGTTTTGCTAATATTATTATTATTTAGGAATGAAGGAAGGAATACCCACATAAATGTTTCGGTGCATACTTTATTATGATTAATTCCTAAAGATGAGATTATAATATAGAGTGAGTATATTGAAGATGAAATATTGAGGTTATTATTTTCAGTAATATTGAGATTTTTAAATGTACATATTTTCCAATTTGATTATCTTTTATTTTCTTTAAATATGATCACACTCAGTACTTTTATTTTCAGTACTTTTCTTTAAATATGACTCATCGGTTGATGCAAGAAGATATTATTGACATATTTCTTTTGTAAGAAAAGAGGAGAAATTCGGAATTATAAAGAAGATAGGTGATTTCAGCTAAAACTTGTAATAATAAAATTTTGAATTCTCTATATTTAAAAGGGTTAAAGGTCCTTTTGGTACCACATGTTTGCAAAAATTACATTGTTCATACCACTAGTATTTTTTCGTACCGAATTGGTACCATATGTTTCCAAACCTTACTGTTTTGATACCTCCGTTAGGGTTCTGTCAAAAACAGCCGTTAAATGGCATGTGCCATGCACGTGACCAGCCCAAAACTTTCAATTTTGTTACAATTTAGTCCATCTAATACATCTCTAACTTTTATTTTGTTCAATTTGGTCCTAAAACTTCAAAACCAAACCATTTTCCCAAATTGACCTAGCCGGACCTAGCCCTAGGCTAGGTCCGGCTAGGTCAATTGGGACCTAACCCCAATTGAGTTAAATTGGGGCTAGGTCCCAATTGACCTAGCCGGACCTAGCCTAGGGCTAGGTCAGACCCTGGGTCGGGGTCGCCTGGGTCCGGCGACCATGACTCAGGGTCGGCTAAATTGAACAAAATAAAAGTTAGAGATGTATTAGATGGACTAAATTGTAACAAAATTGAAAGTTTTGGGCTGGTCACGTGCATGACACATGCCATTTAACGGCTGTTTTTGACGGAACCCTAACGGAGGTACCAAAACAGTAAGGTTTGGAAACATATGGTACCAATTCGGTACGAAAAAATACTAGTGGTATGAACAGTGTAATTTTTGCAAACATGTGGTACCAAAAGGACCTTTAACTCTATTTAAAAAGAAGAATCATAATAATGGATGTCATTTCATTTTAAACTTAATAATCTGGTGCGACTCACACTCACTAATCCAATCCAATCCAATCCAACCCATAATAAATAAATAAATAAAATAAAGTAGGAGGGACGAGAAGCTAGCTGCACAACAAATGGAAGAAAATCAAACACATCCAGAACAGAAGAAGAAAACCTAACACATCCAGAACAGAAGAAGAAAACTTTTGGAATAACAATGAATGTCCCAACCACCACCCAACACCAAATCTTTTGGAACCAATTCTTTTCTATCACCAACATCTCCACTAGGGATGGCAACGGGGCGGGTTTTGGCAGCCCCGGACCCGCCCCGCGGGTCGGCCTGGCTGACCCAGCCCCGGCCAATTGGACCTTTCGGGTCGGGTCGGGTCAGCAATCCCGCGGGTCGACCCGCGGGGCCCGACCCGCCCCGTCATGTGAACAATTTTATTTTATTTTATATTTTTTTTTTCACTTTTCAATATTAAATACAATTTTTTTTCAAAATATTACATTATATATAAATTCAAAACATAAATCTAACACCAATCAAATATAAACAACAAACACATCAAATTCATTACAAATACAAATCCAAATCCAAACACCAAATTAACAAATCCTAATAATCTAAATATACATATATTTGTAATTTGGTACATGTTATTTATATAGGTATATTAACCATATTATTTAGTAAATGTTAGATCATATTAACATAAAAAAAATTTAAATATATATATATATGCATTTCGGGGCGGGTCTACGGGGCCCCGGCCTCTAGACCCGGACCCGTCCCGACCCGAGCCCGCCCCGACCCGATCCGGACCCGACCCGTGACCCGCGGGTCGGCGGGTCAAAACCGGGTCGGGGCCCCGCGGGTCAGCGGGGCCCCGAGACCCGTTGCCATCCCTAATCTCCACTGTCATTTACTTTAATCATTTATACTAATTAGAGAAAAACACATAATTACTATCCCAACTATATTTTACTCATATAAGACATTAATCATTAATTATTAATTATATTAACACCCAATATTCTACTCATATAAAATTATAATATCATTCACTTGTAAATCGGATTTTAAATTAATATAATATAATAAAATAACATATTTATGTTATTGTTTATTAATTTGTTAGATGATATATGTAAGTTAGAAATATATTATCTTATATGTTATTTAAAATATTTTCATCTACACTTTTACAATATTTTTTTTTATTAATAAATCAGAATACTGTAGAAAAATGTATGTCTGTTTTGTTATAATATTTAATAGTAAATAATATTATAGTAATTTAAAAAATTAAATTTATCATAAGTGCTAATTATTTAAAAGAAAAGTTAACTCTGAACACTCGGATAAATTGTTATTTTAAATTCTTTTTGACAATTTTATAATTTAAATCTTCGTTATAAAGAAATTGGTAGTTGTGCCAAATATTCATTTATTTAGTAAGAAAATGATCACCTGGTTTACATAAAAGTTTCGGAAAAATGAACTAAAAATAATGGAATTGTCATCCCGGATGTAGATAGTGGATTCAGATCACATGCCCTACTCTTTTTTGTCTCAGATCGCGCTTCATCGTTAAGATCTTAACACGTGTTCTTAGATTTAATATTATTCTTTAAGGGTTTACAAATATCAATAGGGTCTAGAAGAAAAAAGCTACAAAATTAATTACACCTAGCACACTTGTCAAGATCTTAACGTGATGTACTATCTGAGATAGGAAGAGTGGGTAGTTAATCTGGATCCGTAGATAGTATATGTTATTGGGAGTAAGTGTCCCCTATTTTTTAAGAAGGATTAAAATGACATGTATGGTTTAGAAAGTTTCTATATCAGACTATATATGTTATATTAAAAAAAACTATAGTAATTTGATGGATTTACAATTATATCATTCAATAATTTTTTACATAATGAGTAATGAGAGGAACTTAACCAATTACTAAATTTATATATTGTTTTGCTAATTTTTTCTTTGTTTAGTAAAATATATTCTACAGTATAATTTTTGTAAAAATACTACACAAATTAGACAAAATTAGAAAGACTAAATTAGGCAAAATAAAAAACTTAGCAATGTATTAATAATTTTTTTTTGCCAAATGTATTAATAATTGAATAAATATTATTATTATATTTGATAAAGTTTAATACTAAACAAGCATTGTAGGGTGGTCCAATACTATAAGTTTGGGTTGGGTTGCATCTTGCATTTTATCCAAGATTAGATTAGATTGTATCAAATTAATTACAATTAACCCCTCTTGATTTTGTTGCAAAAGGAAACACAAAAATAGGTAATATTAATTTTTTATTATTAAGAGAGATAGAGAGAGAGTGCCGAAAGGAAAAAAAATGGTAAATGAGGCTGTGTAGCTTTGGATCCGCTTTAAGAGAAGGGAAAAGAGAGAATCTCGATACGTTTGCCTGTGGTGGTGGCGTCGACGGTGCTTGGTGGTGGCTGCGGCTGTACAACGCCGGAGGGGTTTGAAAATATTTCCATCGGAGAGAACGGATTACAGCTGTTTTTGTCGGATCTGAAATATGCCTCCTCTGTTTTCCGTCTTCAGTTCCGCAGATCGAGGTTCTGGTTTGATCTCTTTGATTCCTCTGGAGCTATAGCGACCAAATTTGCAGCTACCGATTATTGGGCAGTCCTTAGATCTGCGCGTCGTCTACATTGTAGGTAGGTACGTTCCCTCTCGCGATTTGAGCGTAATGTATGGTGTTTGCTGATTATAAGATCAGTTTGAGATCCGTCCGCATTTAATTGGGAAAAGGAAATTTTTTTTATTGTTGATGTTTATTGATTCTTGTCTCCTGGTTATTGATTTTGCAAGAATAGATGCAATTAAAGTTAATTTGTTACTGGCATCTGAGTTTTAATGACCTACTTGTTCAATATCAGTGGAACGTGGGATTCAGATCTGTTGCTAGAGTGAGTTGCTGCATCAAATGAAACCCTAGCACTCCTTCCTTGTAGTAGTTGTTTAGAGGGATCTGTTTCAGTGTAGATGTCTTTCAAAAGCATCGTTCGTGAGCTAAGGGAGATGAAAGATGGAATTGGGAATGTGTCTAGGCGGGGATCCGAAGGTAGACGGTGGAGAAATCGAGCACGCGCTCACATAGCACCGGATCAAGTACCAGCACCTTCTGATACTTCTGTTGAGCAGAGTCAGTGGGCAAATTTACCATCTGAGTTACTATTAGACATTATCAAAAGAGTAGAGGAGAGTGAGACGACATGGCCTGCTCGTGCTGTTGTTGTGTTCTGTGCTTCGGTTTGCAAGTCTTGGAGGGATGTTACTAAGGAAACAGTCAGAACTCCAGAGCAATGTGGAAGGCTGACTTTTCCCATTTCATTGAAGCAGGTACTGATAAATCTTATTTAATCTGTCTACTTCAATGTTTATGAACGTCTTCTAACTTTTATTTGATTCAATGTGCAGCCTGGGCCTCGGGAGAACCCGATTCAGTGCTTTATTAAGAGGGATAGAGCAAATTCGACATATCTATTGTTCTGTGGTCTGTCACCCTGTAAGTCTTATTTCTTCAAAGTATTCTTTTTCTTCAAAGTGTGAGACTTATAGAGAAAGTGTAGGAAGAAAGTAAATTAATGAATATATTATATTTTACTTGAATCGTAAAATATCTTTCACAAGACATAATTCACCAATGTAGATTGTTTAGTTGGATGATGTTATTGACTTACCGAATGGATAACAGCTGAGGATGAGAGGGACAAGTTGTTGTTAGCTGCTAGAAAGATGAGGCGAGCCACATGCACGGACTTTGTCATATCTCTGGTCCCGGATGATTTCTCTAGGACCAGCCATAATTACATGGGAAAACTAAAGTAAGTTACTTGTTGCTATTAGCCTCGCCTCCTCCTCATTTTGGTAATGCTAAAAAGCATGGACATGCAAATAAACAGTGAGTACTCTCTCTTTAATGACCACCCTGTTTTGAAATGACTCTCCTCTGGCAGGTCCAATTTCCTTGGTACAAAATTCACCATATATGACAATCATCCTCCATGTGAGTCGCCAATGACTCAATCAAATCCTCGAATCTCCTCCAGAAGATTTCAATCAAAGCAGAGTAGCAGGAGAATGCTGCTATCTGCTCCATGCAACTACAGCATCGGAACAATCACATATGAACTGAATGTGCTGAGAACAAGAGGGCCGAGGAGAATGCACTGCATTATGCACTCCATCCCCATCTCCTCAATCCAAGAAGGTGGTACAGCCCCAACACCAACCACATTCCCTCCAATATTTGAGGACGTGGGTAAAGACATAGTTGTTTCCAAAGACAAAGAGTTGATGAACTCAACAAGCAGCAGTGTCTCTCAGGATCTGACAGCTGTTCAAGGATTGAGAGAGGCGCTAGTGCTGAAGAACAAGGCTCCCAGGTGGCATGAGCAGCTGCAGTGTTGGTGCTTGAACTTCAGAGGGCGTGTGACTGTTGCATCCGTAAAGAACTTCCAACTTGTGGCTGCTGTGGATCCGTCTCATAATGTGTCAAGTGCAGAACAAGAAAAGGTAATTCTGCAGTTTGGAAAGATTGGGAAGGACATCTTCACTATGGATTACCGTTATCCTCTCTCTGCATTTCAAGCTTTTGCCATCTGCCTCAGTAGCTTTGACACAAAACCCGCATGTGAGTGAGAGAGATGCTTCCATCTTAAGTAACACTGCTTCTGCTTCTGCTTCTATTCAAAGTTTGTTCACTACATTGTACAGAAGCTTTATCTTTGCACACCAACACTGCTAAGAGAGAAAGAAGGAAGGAGGGTTAACATAAACTTGTTATGCTTTTGTTACTCTGTAGTGTACTATTAATATTATGGCATGCTGTACTGTAATGTATCATCATCATGGCTGGAATCCGCTAAATCCAGTTAATGTAATCATAAAAGGCTTCTTTCTATTGTGAAATGTAGCGAGGCGGTGTAGATAATAATAAGGGGTTAATAAACTAGGAAATATCTGAATTTTGGCTCATGTTTATGGGAGATGTCTAAATTTTCAAATGTTGATTTGAGAGGTTTGATGTTTCAACTTTGTTGATGTAAGAGATTTCCGTTAATTTTTTCAGTTAAGACTAACAGAAGTTGTTCACATGTTTGGCATGTGACCAGAAATAAAATTAAATTTCCAAAATGCCCTTCTATCAAAGTGTGCCCCTCACATGCTTGAAGTGAAAAAGACAAAAATGCCATTAAAGCCACCAGGGCTCCGGCCACCGTCACCCCGACTCCGGCAACCACCACCCCGTCGACCACCACCTCGGCTCCGGCGACCACCACCTCGGCTCCGTCGACCACCACCCAACTCCGGCGACTACCACCACGGCTCCGATTTGGGCCTAATCAGAGCTTTTTTTGGCTCCGAGGTGGTGGTCGCCGGAGTCGGGTGGCGGTCGCCGAAGCTGAGGCGGTGGTCGCCGGAGTCGGGGTGGTGGTGGTCGGAGCCGGGTGGCGGTGGATGGAGCCGGGGTGGTTTTAATTTGACTTTAGGCATAATTTTTTCATTTCACATTTTCTGAAATAAGATATTAAATAAAACAAAATATTAAAAGGGGCAAGAATGTTATTTCACACAATTCAGTTAAATTTAACCCTAAAGATGGACGGAAAACCTTAAATCAACAAAGTTAAAATTTCATACCTTTCAAATTAATATTTGAAAACTCAGACATATCCAATTAACATGGGGCAAAATTTAGACATTTCCTAGTTATTAATCCAAATAATAATGGTTTCAGTTGATAGGTAGTAAATAACACAGACAGATAGATTCCTACGCAAAAGTCTATACAAAACCCTAATTTTCGGATAGTAAGAAATAAAATAGATGCGACCGTTAGTAGAGTACGGCTGCCAAGCCCAACAGATGAACCAACCAGACCGGAAGCAGATGCAAACTAACTTGATCGCGCGGGACGAAAATATAAATTACAAAAATGGAATTACATAGCCAAAATATGTAAAAGAAAATAAATTATAAAAGATAACCACCCTAATCTATCTATAAATGAATTAAAAAAAAAAATGCCTCTAATCTATATCTTGGAATTGACGATTATACAATGTAATAAAATAATATAATTTTAAATTAGACATCTAAATTTGATTTTAGACTTTGGAATATATAATTTTTTTCTAACTTGAGATGTGGGATCCTACTATGAGGCTCACGGAGAACAATTTTTTTTGGGTAAATAAAGAGATACAATCTAATTAAAAGGAAACAAAATTAAGAGATTTTCTTATCCTGTGATAGTCCAAAATAATCACATTAAGAATGTATTTAAACTAGGTAGAGTGGATGTCAAGTTCTTATAATACCCTTCCTTTCTAACTGCTTCCTTAGCCAAGTAGTCTGCAACCTGATTTGCTTCACAGTAGATATGACAAATTTTGTAGCGCTTGAAACTTTTAAGGAGGATTTTACAATCCCAAAGCAAAGACATTAGAGACCGATCCTTAGAGTACTCCTCCACAAATAAATTGATGGCTTTTTTGGCATCCATTCTACAAAAAAAGCAGAGTCAATTTTAAGATTCGATGCCAAAGATAAACAATCCCTAAGCGGCCATAACTCGGCTACTAGACTATCCGTAATTCCTAATATTCTTTGAAAATCACCGATTCATTCTCCATAGATGATGCGTAGTATTCTCCCTCCCCCACGGTCTTCAGATTACCAAAGGTGGAATCATCCATTTTCAACTTGACCCAACCATCGAGAGGAGGATACCATTTAACCTGAATAATGGACGTTGTTCCCGAAGATGCTTGTTTTTAGAAGAGTTGTAGCAATCTCATTTGCCTAAGTGATAACATAGAAGTAATATTAGATGAAAAATGCAAGCAATTAAAAATTAAAGAGTTTTTATTTTTTTCAAATAACCCAAATAAATGTTAAGAAAATATCTTTCTAATCCATGTTTGCAATTAATAGTGAAACTATCTCTAAGCCACTTAATGCACTTATTAGTAAAGAAATCTGTGATAGGAACACGATGTGTAGCACGGAGAACAATAGGGTTGTCAACGGGGCGGGTCGGGGCGGGTATCGCTTGCCCCGTACCGCCCGGCGGGTATCGCTTGCCCCGTACCGCCCGGCGGGCCGAGATGGCCGATCCGTACCCGCCCCACACAGTTCGCGGGGCGGGGCGGGTCGACCCGCGGGTCACCTATTAGTTGTACATAATATATTATTAGCAATTTAAACCCTAAATTCTATATTTACCATATACAAATTCAATTTAAAATTTAAATCACAAATAAAAAATTTAACTTCAAATCCAAATACAAGTCACAAATCCTAATTATTTTAACTATGTATTATATTACCTATATAGTTTTATATAAATACGTGTAATATATATATAAATTATCCACATACGGGGCGGGTCAACGGGGCGGGGCGACCCCAAAACCGTACCCGCCCCACGGGTCACAGATCGCGGGTCAACGGGTCAAAATCGGGGCGGTGCCCCGCGGGTCACGGATTACCGTGACCCGTTGCCACCCCTAGAGAACAACTTTCAACTGGTATGGAACCTCCTTCTGGCCTCACGTGATGGATGGTACTTAGTTATTATAAATATGCACTAGTTTATTATTAAACATTTAAATTAATGGTGTGTCTGGGCCGGTCATATATATTAATCTAATTATAATTATTTGAAACTAACTCTATATATAGTAACTTGTTTGACCTACTGCTAGCTGTGGAATGCGACTTGTGTGGTAGTCGCGAGCGATTCTTCCACAAAGTGTGGACTGAGTCTGATCTGATGATAAAAAAAAATTCTCATCTAAATGCCGACGAGAGCTAGGAAGCATCTAATTAAAGGCCAATCACTTTCATTTCAACAAGACACAAATGATAAGGTTCCGATATTCCCAAAATCTTTATCATTAATTTTGATTCTCATGCTCCTCACCCCTTTTTTTTATATAAAGAAAAATAATAATCATTTGTATACATGGAATATTTTCATCGTACTCATCTAATCTAAGTTTTTAATAAGTTCCGTTTGATTTAGTTAAAAAATGTGGTGAAAAGTGAATTAACAAAACGCATCAGAATCGACGAGTGCGTCACAACAGCTTTCACGTTATTAAATAATATTATATTGGATTAAAGTTATTTTTCACACTACATGTTTGACTAAATGTGACTTTTAGTACTGAATGTTTGGTTTTTGTATACTCTTGTTACCAAACGTTTGAAAAAATGTGGTTTTTAGTACATCATCTGTTAGTTGGCCGTTAGTTTTGGCCGTTAAATAACATGTGCAAGTCACGTGACCAACCTTAAACATTTGATTTTGTTCAATTTACTCCCTTAAATACATTCCTAACTTTTATTTTGTTTAACTTAATCCTAAAACTTCAAAACCGAATCCAATTGACCTAGCCGGACCTAGCCTAGGCTAGGTCTGACCCTAGGTCAGGGTCGGCTGGTCTGGCGACCCCGACCCAGGGTCAGACCTAGCCCTAGGTCCAGCTAGGTCAATTGGGTTCGATTGGTTCAATTGTGTTCGATTTTGAATTTTTAGGACTAGATAAAACAAAATAAAAGTTAGGCATGTATCTGAATGACTAAATTGAACAAAATCGAAAGTTTAGGGTCAGTCACGTGACTTGCACATGTCACTAAACGACCATGTAACGGATGTACCAAAAGCCAAAAAATGTCAAACTTTAGTACCAAAAGTATACAAAACCAAAGATCAAGTACAAAAAGTCACATTCGGTCAAACATGTGATGTGAAAAGTACCTCTAACCCCATTATATTTTATTTTTTCAATTTTATTTTTTTACAAAAATATATTTATTTGCTTTAATTTACTATGATATGATTTACTTTTAAATATTGTGATTAAGGAGTTTTAATTTTTTTTTTTATATTATATTCTAATTTATGAAAATATTTTTTATGTGAAAATATGTATGAAAACCATTTAAATAACATATGATATCATATAATTCTAATTTATGTAGAATACTCTAACGAAATAATCAATAATAAAATGAATATATTATTTTAATATATATACTAATTTAAAAAATATGTTTGCGTGAATTAATAATAATATTTATAACTTAAGTGTTTATATATATAACTTTGCAAATATTTTGTAAGCATAAAAAAACACGGAAAATATTGACTTAGGAAATTTAATTATCTTAGTATTGAAGAGATGTATATAACTAGATGCTAACTCCGCGCACCACGCTGGTACAAAAATCAAACTAAAAAAATTGAATTAAATATTATAGAAAGTTCAAAAGTAAAATCGTTGAATGATTTCTTATAAATAAAAATAATATGAAGATTTTTATGGATATAATATTGAAAAATTTATTTTAACCATTAATTTAAAATAATTGAAATATATATGTCGGTTTTATATTATATTTATGTAGTCAGTTGTAGTAAGTTTTTATATCATATATATTTTATATTTATATAAGTTTATATATTGGGACTATGTATATAATATATACATATTTATTTAGTTGGCGTAAATTTTTATATTGTATATATTTCATATTTATAAAATTGACCGTAGTAAATTTTTTATATTATATATATATATATATATATATATATATATATATATATATGTATGTATTTTTCCAGTAAGTTTTTATATTATGTGTATATATATTATATTGTAGTATATAGATTTATTATCAATTAAATAAATTTTTTGATCATCCATTGTTTTATTTACTTATAAACTAAAATATGATAGAAAATATTTTCTAAATTTAAAGTTACTAAATATTTTTATCTAACTTTATAGAGTTCTAATCAAATTATGAAACTACTTTCCTATAATATACAAAATTTAAAAAGTTCAAATTTGTTGAAAAATTATCAAGCTATTTATGCCATTCTCCTTTTATTTTATATTTATGTTATTCTTCGTTTTATAACTATATATATAAAATTTTAATTATATTTTTTTATAAAAATACCAAAACACTTCTCAATATATATATAAGTGAGGTTACTCATCTCATGACCTCATCTCTCTCCTCATTCATTTCCGATTTGCATTGTTGTAATCAATTTTCTCTCATCACCATCCTTCTAAATCTGAAAAAAAAAAAAAATCACATTTAAAAAATAAAATAAAATTGTAGAGTCAACCACAAATTGAAACACTATTTTGCAGTTACAACAAAAATGTAACATAACACCTAAATAGAACCTAAAGGGTTCTCTATTTACATAAATATTATTATACACAACATAATATTATTCTCTTAAGAAATTGATTCTTAAAAAAGCATTAAGTTATGTGACTTACGTGTTAGGTGTCACGATCCCAACTTGAACCTTGATTAATTATTTGGCAATAAATCCTTGATTGATTCCATTAATAGTTATCTGAGATATTGGCCAGAAAGAACAAAAAAAGTTAAGAACAAATAACTCATTATATTAATATTATTATAAACACGATTTATACAAACGTGAATTACAAATAAATTAAAATCAGACTGTAAATTAACAACTACGTACCATCATTGGGATCATCCTTTTATCTATCTCCATAGAACATGTTGATGTTGATTCTAATGCTCATCCTACATAAACAATCGCATTATGTAGATTCCACAACTCAATCAATAAAATTAGGTGAATGTGGTCACCAAATAGTATATATTTATGTTTATGCCTCTGATCAATCTAAAGAACATAAACATCATTTTTTAATTTATGTATTTACGTACTTGGACATATTCATGCAATCCATTCGGAAAAAAACAACAAACATAATAGTACATATTACGTTGCAATAAAATACAAAAGTTATATTACTTTCTTTTACCTTATGGAAGAAAAAAAATATCAACAAAGAATAATGTTAAATAGCAATTAAAAAAAGTACATAATAAATCGGTACCCTATATGGTTCGGTACCTGCTGCTGGTCGTAGCCTGTGAGCTCAACCACAATCCGATGAGTTAGGAGAGTGAAGTAGTACTTGTCTGACTGCTCATAGAGAGACAGTCCAATAAAATCTCGAGGAATCTCAGATAGAATTATATCAGATGGAATTATGAGGTCTGATGAAAAATTAAGCTAAAAAAAATTCCAAATTCAAATTTTTGACTAAGATTAATGTAGACATTGAGATGGCTTCAACGACTTAGGTGTATGGAGAGAAGAAATATATATATATAATGCTTCAATTTTTTTTTTAGGTTTAGGGTTTTGTGGCTTCGACGACTTAGTTTTTTTTAGAGAATAAATATATATAGATGCTTCAGTTTTTTTCTTAGGTTTTAGGTTTTGTGCCGTTTAATATTTCGTTGTTTATTTATAAATATAATATATTTTATATATTCTAATGTATTATATATATTGCTTACGTGGCGGCCTATGGTCTTCCGGAGCCAAACTGTATAGATTTACTATTTAAAAGGAAACTTTTAATTAATTTGTTTCTTTAAATTGTGTAGAGACCAAAATAGGAGATAAAAATACTTCTTAGTTTTCAATCAATCAATATTATGTATCTAAATTTAGAGAACCCCTATTAAATTCCGATTAAATTATTATAATATAGTAGATATTAAACCGTTAAACTAAGGAGGAATTTAAAATCATAAAACTACTACTCATAAAACTCATTTCACCAATAATTACAAGTCTACAATAATATATTAAGCTATCAGCTAATCTTAAAATAAATACTAAAATAATTTAAATAAACAAATATTTTTCTAACCGTTCCTCTTATAATTAAATTGATATTTACGAATAATAACCGCCTAAAAACAAATATTATCACTTCACAAATGCCTCATTCTAATAAGTCAATAGGAGCCACAACGGACGTGGATAAGAAAATGAAATAAACCCATGATTTTAATTGCTAAGACTAAGATGTAGGAGCCCGAATTAAATAAAATATTTAGTTCTTTTCAATTTTGAAAAATGAAAAAAAAAAAACAAGAGAGTGTAAAAGCATCCACAATCCACTATGAGAAAAGTCGGGTTTGCTTACGGACCAAATCGGTCAAAAACCTAACGGAGATGGCCTGTTACACCTGTTTTCCGTCGGATACGGCATGTCGTTAAAACGAGAGCCGAAACTCGTTCGAAAATGTTCCTGACATGCAAATTCGGTAGGAAAATGTTGACTACGAGATATATCCGTCGGGAAGAGTGTAGGATTATAGGGGGTAAATACTACAGAAACATACAAGGTACATGCTATGTAAACAGATTACACAGCGGAATATAGGGCACATACCTACAATGCTTTCCGTAGACCCAAGAATTTCTAAGTGAATTCTCGATCCGTCGGACGGTTCCCGTAAGGATTCTTGTTAAGCAATACCTATGCGGATTGGTCTCCACAGCAAAACCCATTCTCGATTCTTTAGCAGGGGTGGATCTCCGGAGTAATTTGCTCGAAGCAATTTGGCACCTCCTTGGCTAGGGTGGTTCGGCCGAAACTTAGAGAGAAGGGAGGATGAATTTCATTTTGTCTCACCACAAAGGAAGAAAGTGATTAACCCTAATTAATTCCTGACACTCCCTATTTATAAGAGGAGGTGGATAAAATCCACCTCACCATATAATAAGTTTCGGCCGACCTTGCTATGAGAAAGGGAGGCCCAATTTTTGGCCTCTCATGTCAATTGAGATTTTAGGCCTAGCCCAAAATCCCTAATGTGACATTACCTAATTGTCTTAGATAACAATCTCATATTAATGGGCTCCTATTTACGGCGGCCCAATATCCAAATACCAACAGCTCCCACTCGTCGGAATTGGAGGGTGCCTATTAATATGTTGTCGACCAACACATCAAAATTTGTTCTTCGATCTAGCCCTGCTTCAGAATAGTTCATACGAGCTTTGCCGTGCGACCGGCGGACACGACGGGCATCGTGCTACTCATCTGTTAGGAGTGTTGTAGAGCTCGCGGAATGTTGATTCCCCGTCTTTAATCAACCTGTAACAATACTGTGCCAGGCTGTATCTTTGGTCAACTTCCATTCTCAATTGCCTAGTTTTCACATAGGAACACTTCTCCAAGGCATCCGTACAAGTATTCACAACCTTCAACTAATATCAGGTTGGTGCAACTAGTGAATACAAGAGTTGGAGAATTATAGGTGTACTTGACCATCCCCATCGCTCATACCCTTAGTCAAACTCAACCGGTTTCCAAAGACGCGGTCACTGGGCCTTTTTGTTCGGCACTACGTTCGTACGCCGGGAAGCGAAATTGAGCTTGAACTTAGATATGAGTTCTAATAAAGCATCCGGGATCAGTCACACACTCAAGGTGAAGAAATTTGCACCCATCCGAATCTCGTGGATTCTACCTAGCACAACCGAGCCTGACCCCGTGGTCGAACATGGCACGCGCAGTATGAAGCGCGCGTCGATAGCATAACATGAACTTACATGTTGTCAAGAGTGGGAAATTTCATATGCTATCGCAGACTTGTAATCCGGCCCAAAATGTGGTTCTTGACGAACGAAGTTTGTCAGGGCGATATGCAAAACTTAGATCATGTCGTGTTACCCCGAAACCAAATGATCGTTTTTCTTAACCAGGTTTATCTTTGAAATCACCATGGTTCTTAGCCAGTATTGACATGGTAGAGGTCCCCCTCTCCACCAAGATGACCAAGCCTCAAGCCTGTGTGACGAGGATTGGCACACATTCGACATGTTTTATTTGGGAAGAATGCCCCTCCTACGACTAGTTTATAGACCGTAAAATCCGATTTAATTCATGTTAGATTACAGTGAGTAATCACTACGGAAACTAAAACCATGGTACATGCTAGTAATCGAAATTACGTAGCGGAAGATTCGCACATACCTTAACAGTAGTCCGTAGTCCCAAGATCCTTGTCGCACGGAGTTGACGATCCTCCGGTCGGCACCCGTAGGGGTTTTTGTTAAGGAAGCCCTACGTGGTATATTCTCCACAGCAAAGCCTCAGATTGATTCTTGGCAAGGGACAGATCTCTGGAGTGTTTGCTCGAAAGTAAATTGGCACACCCTTGGTGTTTGCTGATGTTCGGCCGAATATGGTGTATTTGGGGGAAAGAGTTTTCTCTCAAATCACCACTTGAAGGGAATTGTGATTAACCCTAATAAAACCTCTAACTCCCCATATATATAGGAGGAGTAAAGTGGACAAAAGTCCATTTTACCCTCATCTTTCGGCCGGCCATGCTTGTATAGGGAGGCCCAATTTCGGGCCTCTCATGTCAATTGGGATTTTGATCAAGCCCAATGTTCTAATGTGACATGTACCCAATTAACTTAGGTAACGTATACATATAATGGGCTTCCATTTACGGCGCCCATCACCATATGCTTACAGCTCCCACTCGCCGGAATGGGAGGGTGCCTGTTAATGAATTGTCGTCCAAATCTGCATCAACATTTCACTCCTTCGATATCGTCCTTGCTTCCGAATAATTCATACGAGGTTTGCCGTGCGACCGGCGGACACGACGGGCATCGTGCTACTCATCTGTTAGGATTTTTGTAGCGCCAGCGGAACGTTGATTCCCTTTTCTCCAATCAACCTGTTATAAACAACATTTATATAGTTTCGCGTTGTATCCTAGGTCAACTGATAATTCTCCCTTTTCCTAGTTTCCTAATAGGAACACTTCTCCAAGGCATCCGTACAAGTATTCACTACCTTCAACTAATATCCGGTTGGTGGCCACCTTAGTGAATACAAGAGTCAGTGAATTACATGTGAACTTGACCATCCCCATCGCTCATATCCTTAGTCAAACCCAACCGGTTTCCAAAGACGTGGTCACTGGGCCTTTTTGTTCAGCACTACGTTCATACGCCGGGAAGCGATCATTGAGCCTGACCTTAGATATGATTTCTGAGTCCATGAGGATACTTCAGGTGCCTCTTCATAAGGCTCCCGGGATCAATCACATGCTCGAGGTGAATAAGTTTGCGCCCGTCAGAATCACGAGGATTCTTTCCTAGCACAACCGAGCTGTGACCCCGTGGTCGAACGTGGTACACGTGGTATGAAGCACGCGTCGATAGCCACTACAAAAAAACATATTTTTAGTGATGAATATTTTGTGACCATAATATAGTTAGTCACTAAAATTTAATTTTTTTAGTAGCTACATATGAATTTAGTCACAAATTATATATTCGTGAAACTATTTAGTGATGAAATAATATTTAGTTGCTAATCACAACCAATTTGTGTCCAAACCAAAGTGAAACATGTATGTATTAGCTAAACACATGGCGATAATTGAAAGTGTTAGTTACTAAATATTAGTTTGGACAGGTACCACTGCTAAATATAATATGTGATGATTTTCATCTAGTTAGAAAATTGTAAATAACGTTTAAATATTAGTTTGTTTTATTCCTACCATTCGATATGTGTATATTACACCATTTTGTTTTCTTATCAAATATTTAAAATTAGTTGAATTTAAGTTGATAATTTTATTAATTTTCACAAATATTATAGGGCATTTATAACTTTGGTTTGGAGAAATAGTTTCTATTTTGCCAAAAAAAATGTATCTAACTATAACTAATCTCTAAGCAATAATAATATAGTTTATCATTTTTTATGTATTTTATGATATAGTAATTATATTTGTTTAGTAGTAGAAGAATATATTTGAAACAAAAAAAAAAGTGCTACTAATAAACAAGTAATTAATTAATAGAAAATAATTTATTATTATTATTTTGGCCGAACATAAGATAAATTATTTATAAATTAGCTAGCAATTAAATATATAAAATAAATAAAAACTGTTTTTTATTCCTTAGATGATTGACCAGTCCATCTTTATCTCACGGTTAATAATAATCTGACCTAAATTTTTCCTTAAATATCTCAAATAACTGTTATTATAGTTATCTCAATTATTCAATCTCCCTTAAATTTCTCACAAATCTCGTGATAAGTGGGAGGCCATCGCACAAGATGGGAGCTCCCTAGCAGTTGAAGTCTCCATCTATTCCATATGCATGTGTAAGTGAAAGCTCTTTTCATCTTTCTTAAAACACTAGAATCTCTAGTTGATCTTCATCAATCTCCTCCAGCCACATGCGTTTTTGCAGTTCCCTCTTTTTCCTCTCTAAATTTCTCGATCAATATATCTAAGTATTCAATTTTGAGGGTGCATACACTGGAATTTATATAATTGGAAGTTGGTGGTAGCGACAGTCGCTGGCTTCCGCAGTACCTCCATAGGTAATATTTTCGGTTCTCTCTATCCCTTGGATCCCGACGTGATCTATCTAGCATATCTAAGTATTAATTTGAATAAAAAACCGCCATGGATACGAAATTTATTGTCGAATATCTCATGTCGGGTTTCACGACTACCATGCGTGTCATCGTCGTCATGTTCTTCATTGTTTTGCAGGATTCTATCGAGTAAGATGCATATGAATTCAGGAGAGGCATATAGAATCATTTATACTTATTGACAATGTCGCCTACTTCCTTTAACATGTGTATATTCTATCAAAATAATTTTGCATATATTTTGTACCATTTATTTGGAGTTATATGTTGTAAGATTATCTATGAGATCTTATTTAGGAGTTGTCTCTTATTAATATACATAATTTTATACATGTAATTATATTGGTATATAATAATTATGAATACTCCAAGGTAGGAAGTATGTTGATATATTTGTAAACCATTCACTCTTTAATATTTTATTTTATTAGTTTTAATTAGAAAACTAATATATAAAAAACACATAAATAATATTTTTTTAAAAAAATATATAGATATATGTATTGCTTCGATCATTAATATACCACCAGCAGTTTTGGTCTAGTGGTTGAGAGCGCTAACTCTCATGTGGTTTGGCTCCGAGGGTAAAGGGATGGGCATAGGGTTGCCACTACTAGCCCATTCCTTTTATTTACCAAAACAAAAACCATCATTAATATCATAATTAATGATTAGTGACTCTTTGGCGTAGTCACAAATTCCTGCTTTATTTAGTGGCTAGTTTTTCACTTGGTCACTATTTCATTTAGCAACTTTATCTACTGTGACCACACTGTGACATTTTATTGGTCACTGATTTATTATGTGACTGTTTTGCGGTCTTTTGTGACCTTTCTAGTAGCCACAAAAAACATGTCCTGGTGTAGTGAGCATACCTGAACCTTTTGGATCAACGGGAATGAGATATGTCAATCATGCTATCGCAGATTCTCATCTAGCTCAGAATGTGGTTTAATGACGAACGAAGTTCATCACGACGATATGCAAAACGAAGATCACGTCAAGTTACTTCGAAACTAGATAATCGTCTTGCTTAATCAGGTTTATCCCCCTGACTCTTAGCCAGTATTGCTGGTAGAGGCCTCCCTCCACCGCAAGACGACTGTACATGTGTGACGAGGTAAGGCCCACATTCGACATAGTTTGGCAGAGGATTGCGTCCGCCTACGACTTAGTTTATAGACCGTAAATCTGATTTAATCAAAACATTATAACGTCGATAGATCATAAACTCAGTTTCAATTCTTTCATTTATAAAATGTAACTTTCTAATATCAGAATGTTATCACAGATACATGCCACTTTTAAACCCTACGCAATCCAAGCACTTTTACGTGCTTTTCGAATATGTCCCTGCGTATTGGTTTAGTTAATGGGTCCGCAACCATGTTATCGGTGGACAAGTATTCCATAGTGATTATATTATCTTTTACCATAGATTTAGCATAAATATATTTCCTATAGATTTACCATATATTATCTTTTTACCATAGATTTAGCACAAAACATCAATGTGTTTTGTCCTACTATGGTACTTCGGATTCTTTACTGCCGCAATGGCTGCCTGACTGTCAGAGAACACCTTCACAGGTTTACTCTCAACATCGCCACCAAGCAGCGTAGTAAGAAGCCTTTTCAGCCAGAGCGCTTCCTGTGCTTTTTTATAGAGAGCTACGAATTCCGATTCCATCGTAGACAGCGCGATACAGGTTTGCTTCTTTCTCGTCCATGAAATGACGACATTAGCAAGGAGAAAGACTCCCCATGTGGTGGACTTACGATCATCCGGATCGCCCGACTGTCAGAGAACACCTTCACAGGTTTACTCCCGACATCGCCACCAAGCAGCGCAGTAAGAAGCCTTTTCAGCTAGACCGCTTCCTGGGCATTTTTAGAGAGAGCTACGAATTCTGATTCCATCGTCGACAGCGTGACACACGTTTGCTTCTTGCTCGCCATGAAATGCGGCATTAGCAAGGAGAAAGATTCCCCCTGTGGTGGACTTACGATCATTCGGATTGCCAGCATGGTCGGCGTCACTGTAACCGGTCAATTCTAACTTCCTGCCCTCATAGCACAGCGCGTAGTCGGCAGTACCTTTCATATAACGAATTATTCGTTTTACAACCTTTAAATGTTGATAACCAGGATCTGATTGGAAACTTGCTACTAGGCCCATGGCGTAACAGATATCAGGACGGGTGCATTGCATGGCGTACATCAAACTACCGACCATGCTTAAATACTCTGCAACCTTCATCTGTTCACGCTCTGCCAGGTTCTTGCGGCCGTCACGTTTTGACAGTGCGCACCTAAACACCACCGGCATATCCACGGGTTTGGCATCCTGTAATCTGAACCTTTTCAACATTTTGTTGATATAGGCTTCTTGAGACAGACATAATTTCCGGTTAGCTCGATCTCTATCAATTTTAATGCCTAAGATGTACGTGGCTTCTCCCATGTCTTTCATCTCGAATACAAATGCTAACCAGGACTTTGATTTGTTCATAAAACTCGCATCGTTCGCGGCAATGAGTATGTCGTTCACGTATAAGGTTAAGATGACATACTTAGACCCATAGGTGTTATAATACACGCACGGATCCTCGTGAAGATTTCCTCGTGGAATCTACGCTACCATTTCCGAGACGACTGTTTAAGACCGTAGATGGACCTTTGGAGTTTACAAATTTACATTCGTTACAAGGAGTAATGAAACCCTCCGGTTGCTCCATATAGATCTCTTCCTCCAGGTTTCCGTGGAGGAATGCGGTCTTAACATCCATTTGGTGCAGCAAGAGATTGAGACTTGCGACCAGGACCATTACTGACCTTAACCGTGGTTTTCGCAAAGTCAGTGAGTTTGTTTTGTCAAAGTCCACTCCGTGAAATTGGGTATATCCTTTCGCAACAAGTCGGGTTTCTCACCTCCCGACATTTTCCATCAGTGGTGAGCCTTCTTTCAGGACTCACCTTATCCTTGTGCCCCTGTGGTTAGCAGGTATATCAACTATAGACTATTATGGCTTTCATTTAAGGCGATCTCTCTTTTTTATTATTTTCCTCCATTTCTCCACTTGAGGTCTTTCCAACGCTTGCCAATAGTTGTTAGAGCGAGGTTTTCACCTTACTCGATGGGATACTTCTTGGAGAAGTTCGATGCCTTTGACTTTCGTCTATGCTTGTTTATCCCATCTTGAGTCTGAACGCTTCTCCCACTCAGAATAATGCCTCTTATCGGAACAATGCTTCTTATAAGAGCATCATTCCCTTTGGGAACATGAGCAGAGCTTAAACCCTAACCTACAACTTTTCTCTTACAACCTCTCGGTCTCGGGGTTTCACTTTCGAGATTAATTCCTTGATCACTAGGATCTAGAACCAAGTTTGGTCGGATTACTCCCACTGGAAACAATGGGTAGTCGAGGTAGTTGTGGCATTCCTAGTTCAGCAATATGACCATCAGGTTCAACTTGATTCGTCTCAATAGCAACAGTGATTTCGTGTGGTAGGGTTTATTCCTTCCACTTGATTTATTATGAAAATGTTCCCATTCTCATTTACCATGTCATTCACTTTTACCATGTCATTCACTTTAGTTGCTGGTGTTAGATTACGGGGAGTAATCACTACGGAAACTTAAACATGGTATGTGCTAGTAATATCAATTACGCAGCAGAAAGTTTACACATACCTCAAGAGTAACCGTAGTCCAAGATCCTTGCTCGAGGGAGTTCGCGATCCTCCGGCCGGGACTCGTAGAGATTCTTGTTAGAGAAGCCCTACGTGGTGCAGCTCCACGGCAAAACCTCTGATCGATTCTTGGCACGGGGACAGATCTCTGGAGAGTTTGCTCGAAAGCAATTTGGTACACCATTGCTGTTGATATGTGGTTCGGCCAAACCATTAGTGTGGGAGGAAGTTATTCTCTCTAAAAATCTCTTGTGAGTGAATTATGATTAACCCTAAAATTTCCCTAACACCTCTTATTTATAGGAGTAATGTGGACAAAAGTCCACTTTACCCCACCACAAATATTCAGCCGGCCTATGTATTTGGGGAGGCCCAATTTTGGGCCTCCCATGTCAATTGGGATTTGGGTCTAGCCCAATTACCCTAATGTGACATTTACCCAAGTTCATTAGGTAAACTATACATATTATGGGCTACCAACTACGGCGTCCATCACCATATGCTTACAGCTCCCACTCGCCGGAATTGGAGGGTGCCTGTTAATGTATTGTTGTCCAAATCTGCATCAACATTTCTCCCCTTTGATCTGCTCCATGCTTCAGAATAGTTCATACAAGGTTTGCCGTGCGACCGGCGGATACGACGGGCATAGTGCTACTCATCCATTAGGAGTATTGTAGCGCCCGCGGAATGTTGATTCCCTTTTCTCTAATCAACTTGTTATAAACAACACTTATATATTGTATCGCGTTGTATCCTAGGTCAACTGATAATTCTCCATTTGCTTAGTTTCCACATAGGAACACTTGTCCAAGGCATCCGTACAAGTATTCACAGCCTTCAACTAATATCCGGCTGGTGGCCACCTGGTGAATACAAGATTCGGTGAATTACAGGTGAACTTGACCATTTCAATCGCTCATACCCTTAGTCAAACCCAACTGGTTTCATAGACGTGGTCACTGGGCCTTTTTGTTCGGCACTACGCTCGTACGCCGGGAAGCGAGCATTGAGCCTGACCTTAGATATGAGTTCTTAGTCCATGAGGATACTTCGGGTGCCTCTTCATAAGGCTCCCGGGATCAATCACATGCTCGAGGTGAAGAAGTTTGCGCCCGTCAGAATCACGAGGATTCTTTCCTAGCACAACCGAGCTCTGACCCCGTGGTCGAAGATGGCACGCGTAGTATGAAGCACGCGTCGATAGCATACCTGAACCTTTTGGGTTGACAGGAAAGGGATATGTCAATCATGCTATCACAGATTCTCATCTGGCCCAGAATGTGGTTAAATGACGAGCGAAGTTCATCACGGTGATATGCGAAACGAAGATCACGTCGAGTTACTTCGAAACTAGATATTGTCTCGCTTAATCAGGTTTATCCCCCTGACTCTTATCCAGTCTTGTTTGGTGGAGGCCTCCCTCCATCACAAGACGAACGTACCTGTGTGACTAGGTAAGGCCCATATTCGACATAGTTTGGCAGAGGATTGCGTCCTCCTACGACTTAGTTTATAGACCGTAAATCTGATGTAATCAAAACATTATGACGTCGATTGATCATAAACTTGGTTGCAATTCTTTCGCTTACAAAATGTAACTTTCTAATATCAAAATGTTATCACAGATACATGTCATTTCTAAACCCTACGCAATTCAGGCAGTTTTACATGTTTTTCAAATATCTCCCTGCGTAGTGGCATAGTTAATGGGTCCGCATTCATATTATCAGTGGAAAAGTATTCCATTGTGATTATATTGTCTTCTACCATATATTTAGCATAAAAAATAATATTTCACATCAATGTGTTTGGTCCTACTATGGTACTTCGGATTCTTAACTGCCGCAATGGCTGCCTGACTGTCTGAGAACACCTTCACAGGTTTACTCTCGACGTCACCATTAAGCAGCGCAGTAAGAAGCCTTTTCAGCCAGACTGCTTCCTATGCATTCTTAGAGAGAGCTACGAATTCCAATTCCATCTTTGACAGCGCGACACATGTTTGCTTCTTGCTCATCCATGAAATGACAGCTTTAGCAAGGAGGAACACCCCCCTTGTGGTGGACTTACGATCATCCGGATCGCCACCATGGTACATTGGGTCCTTTTCCTCGTTCGAGAATCTTATGCGTCACTGTAACCGGTCAATTCTAACTTCCCACCCTCATAGCACAGAGCATAGTCGGCAGTACCTTTCAAATAAAAAATTATTCGTTTTACAGCCTTTAAATGTTGATAGCCAGGATCTGATTGGAAACTTGCTACTAGTCCCACGACATAACAGATATCCGGACGGGTGCATTACATGGCGTACATCAAACTTCCAACCATGCTTAAATATTCTGCACCCTTCATTTGTTTGCCCTCTGCCAGGTTCTTGGGGCCATCACGTTTTGACTGTGCGCACCTAAATACTACCGGCGTATCCACGAGTTTGGCATCCTGTAATTTGAACATCTTCAACAGCTTGTTGATATAGGCTTCTTTAGACAGACAAAATTTCCGGGTAGCCCGATCTCTAACAATTTTAATGCCTAAGCTATACGTGGCCTCTCCCATGTCTTTCATCTCAAATACAGACGCTAACCAGGAATTTGACTTATTCATGAAACTCATGTCGTATGCAGCGATGAGTATGTCGTCCACAAATAAGGTTAAGATAACATACTTGGACACAAAGGTCTTATAACACACGCACGGATCCTCGTGAATATTCACAAATATGTTTCCTACGATTTTCTCGTGGAATCTGAGGTACCATTGCCGAGACGACTGTTTAAGTCCGTAGATGGACCTTTTGGAGTTTACAAACTTTACGTTTGTTACCAGGAATAATGAAACCCTCCGGTTGCTCCATGTAGATATCTTCCTCCAGGTTTTCGTGGAGGACTGCGGTCCTAACATCCATTTGGTGTAGCTCGGGATCGAGACTTGCGACCAGGACCATTAATAGCCCTAACCGTGGTTTCACGCACAGTCAGTGAGTTTCTCTTATCAAAGTCCACTCCGTGAATTGGGTAAGTCCTTTCGCAATAAGTCGGGTTGTTCGACCTTTTTCCATCAGTGGTGAGTCTTAATTCAAGGCTCACATTATCCTTGCGCTCCTGTGTTTAGCAGGTAAATCAACTATAGACTATAATGGCTTTCATTTAGGCGATCTCTCTCATTTATTATTTTCCTCCATTTCTCCACTTAAGGTCTTTCCAATGCTTGTCAACAGTTTTATACCTTAGTTAACAGGATACTTGCCTTTGACTCTCGTCTAGGCATTGCGAGTCCCATTTGTTAGTCTAATCGTTTCTCCCACTCGGAATAATGCTTCTTATCGTAGCATCATTTCTGTTGGGAACAACCCTCCCACTCGGAACAATGCTTCTTATCAGAGCAGTGCTAGGACCTTGACTTGCAACTTTCCTATGACAACCTCTTGGTCTCAGGGTTTTACTTCTGAGATGCATTCCTTGATCATTAGGATCTGGAACCAAGTATGGTTGGTTCACTCCCACTGGAAACAATGGGTATTTTAGGTAGTTGTGTCATTCCTGGTTTAGCTATATGACCATCAGGTTCAATTTGATTCGTCTCAACAACAACAGTGTTACGTGTGGTAGGGTTTATTCCTCCAACTGGATTTACTATGAAAATGTTCCCATTCTCATTTACCATGTCATTTACTTGAGTTGCTGATTCAAATCTCTCCCACTCGAATTAAGTGGGACCTGATTGTCATCGTTATTCTGCTCCGCTTTGATCATGACTTCGTTTATTAAAACTGTTCATGCATTTGGAAAATTCGCCCTCTTAGTGATGTAACGTCTTATGTTTGTCCTCGACACCATTTTATAATCAAGCTGTAAACAAGTATTTTATAAGAGTAACATACATACTCTTGTCCGAAATACGTGTTTATTGCGCAAATTAATGTTGCATGGTGATATGACTTATCTCATTATCACCTTTCAGCTAAAATGGCGACATACCTTATCGATATCAATGGAACACAGTTTTACATTTATGTGAATCATCTTTCATCATCCCATAGGGAACCTTTGATAGAATGACTCCAACATTATACAAATTGTGCTTCTTGAAGTGTGTCTTTTAACTTGAATGCCTAGTCTGACTTATCGTTCAAGGCTTATGGAAGGAAAATCGTCTAACCGACTTCATCCTTCTTCGTTTGCTAACTTATTTCAGAGATTTTATCCCATCTCTGAACTGAGCGTTTTAGGTTTTCACCTTATGCGTTAGCCTATACTTTTACAAGGTTGTGGTAGCTTTCGAAGCCTCTACCGATGTAAATGTTATCAATAAGTTGTTTCCGAGGGAATGCAAACGAAAATTCAGCACATCATTATTCACACACTTCATTGTTAGATTCATTTTATGAAAACGATGTGTTCCGTCTATCGAGGTCCACTTGCGCAAGGTGCAATTTACCCTGGGGTTTAAGCCCTTGGTTAAATCTTTTCATTTCTGAATTAATTCAATTTAATCCAATCGGTTTCAAACATGATCATCATTACAGTTTATTTCATTCAATGGAGTAATAATTGGTTAATTCTCAGAGCTATGCAATCGATGGATTTGAATGGCATGATCTAGTCCATAAATTTAGATGTAGGAGGAAATGTATGGATTTGCTTGATTCTGTCATTTATGATGTCATTCTCATTTTGGTTAATTACTTATTTCGGATCGATCCCGTTCTTAACCGAGTCGATTAACCTTGATAAGCAGAAAACTTTTCGAAACGAAAGGTAACTACTTTATTCAATAAAACCGAAACAATGTATTCCAAATTCATAAATTAAACAAATAGAAAAACCAACACTGAACAATATTGGGGTCTCAGATCTCAAACTCGAAGCAGTCATGAAGAAGTTTGATGGACTAGATGTCTTAACCGAAATGTACCCAAAGGTACTGATATCATGGTGAATAAAGCACCGAATCATCATTTAGACTTCTTTTTGCTGGGGGTCGCCAAGCATTTCAGCATACCGATGAATATTTCATCGAATGCCTCGGGCTCTTTTGGAAAATTTCCTTCTTTCTCATATTTTTCGAATAGGTCCATCGTTGTCTTGATCGATTTGATCAAACACGTTAGGCCTTTCTCGTTAACAAACCATGAAAGAGGAAACATCTTCATTACCTTTTGAGCCAGAGTCCATACGTCAAACTCATCAGCGGGATCATGATAGGCTATTATGTCGTCATCACTGCATAGAACACTGAAGTATTCTGCCATCAAGGCTCTTGCTTCGGCGGCCTTACCCTTACCGAAGCGAAGGTATATGGCACACCAAAGATGCAATGCGTTGGGTTGCGTAAACTCTTCTTCTACTTCATCAGTCAGCCGCGAGAGGATCAACTCTCGTGCATTTTGATCCTTCCTGAACTTTTTCTTATTGTTGCTATCATGTGGTTTTTTTTTATTCATCCAAGCTCAGCCTATCCGTCATCGGATTGATCTGATCGTCAAGATCCGCAGCGATCAGAAGATCCATAACATTATCTCTCCATGCATCGTAGTCCATGCCGTCCATATTTCATGGCTCGTAGAACTGTACCGGATCATTAAAACTAACATATTGATGGTTATGCAAGAATCAGGGAGACAATAAAATTTTGAGAAATAATTGCATACATCAAATATCTATTAAGATGGAATCCGACAAATAATGATTCCTCAGTCATCTAAACCAACCGACCACCAGTAAACCAATGGAAGATGGTTGTGAAAGAGTTCACACTATCTCTGTCTTCTATCTAATAGAACAGTCTCTTAAAACGATTTTAATCGCAAATTACCCAGACGAGAATTTTAAAATAAGCATACCCGATCTTGGCTTTCCCAAGGCCCTTTTTGTTATGGAAAATCGTTCCGATGAATTCACTCATGCATACATAATTCTACTATTCATGTAAATTATGATATGCCAGTAACATTCATCAAACCACACACACATGCTTACGCGTCATGCGTCTAATGTTCCGAGGAACTCATGCTAGCATTCATAATTCTACTTAGAAGTATATCGTCAAATGCAACTACATCCTCAATATTCTAGCATACGTGTCAAACATGTATCATTCACATCAATCATACATATTTGGCGACTGGTTTTCGGTTTTAAAATAATTTTAAACATTAGGGCTGATTTGCAATTCATGCTTATATTCATTTACGCAAGCTTCTAGACATGAATCCTAGGCATTTACAACCATCACAACATGTCTATCCTTGTGCGCATTCCATATATTTAATCAGGGCTCCGCCCACAATATGCAATTTCCAACTAGCTTGACTATGTCAAGACAATAGTTCTAATCATGCATAAATATATACTGAAATAAAAAATTGCAATTCAGCCCTCTAATTAATCCAGTCCCAAAAACATGTATCTCCGAGATCCATCCCCATAATCGAAACAAGGCATAAAGGTTAGCAACCCTATGAGCATTGTGTAGTCCATTTCGAGGTTCAAAAACACTTGGATTTTTAAAACTTGACCTCCCTATTATAATTTACTTGAATTCGATTTAGAAAACATTGTTCGGTTCAGTCAATTTCAGTCCGTTTTGGTCCGGTTCAGTTCAGAAAACCCGGTTCGGTCCGTTCCGGAAAATCAGGTTCGGTTCGTTCCGGTTTGGTTAGATCCACTTAATTACCCTGATCCGACCCGACCCGAATTGGTCGAACCGATTGAGAAAACCCGGTTCGATTTAAATTCGTCCCGGTTTAACATATTGGACCGGCCCAATAATTAAAATTTTGAAAGTTGGGCCGAAATGTTTACTTGTGGCCCAAGTAAGGTTTTAAAGTCCAAAAATATTTAACTTAGCCACCAAGTAACATTAATTATATAAAATAATTTCCAATGTCAAATATATATATATTTCGGCACTAATTTAATATATACATATTTATTGGCAAGATTCTATCTAAAAGACAAAATCAATCAACAATATATATATGTATATATAAAATTCGGTACATATATAATATATGTATTTTATTTATTGTCAATATCTTTAATAGGGTAACAAATATACTGACAATATATTTTCTCAATCTTTTAGGTAACTAAATCTATCAACAATATCTATAACCCTATTTACATATTTAGATATATTGATAGTGATATATATTTCTATATATTATTGTGAATATATCCTAATGTTCCTAATTATAGATATATTCTTACCTTAATTAAAATTAAAATATGGTAAACAATATAATTTTAAAATATTGTGCCGAAATTTATCCCCTTTTGTTTAAGAAAATTAAAAATTTTACCTTGTTATTTCATCAAAAATTCGGCACAAACAACTAATTAGGAACAATCCAATTTTAAGATCAAATTTTAATAAGATCTACAATCCAATGTTTGATTTTGATAAATATTACACTTTTCTTGAAGATCATGAACATCAAATTTATCAAGAACACAGCTATTGCTGTCTGGGAGCTCTTGAGGAGCACTATTCAGAAGCTCTCTAGCTTCTGAATAGTGTTGCTCCGGCCGGAGTTAGAAACCTCCCTCTCTCGATCCAAAACCCGAAGGGTAGTCACTGCTCTTAGCAAACTCTCTCGTCGGTCAAGAGCATGGAGCAACTCTTCCTCCAGCATACGCCTAAGCCGAAGCCAAAGCCAAAGCCAGAAGCCCCTTCACAGCGGACGACCTTGTTCAACCTCGCCTTAATTCCACTCTTCGCCTCTGCATCGCCAAAACGCGGAGTCCGCCTCACCCATTCAGCCCTCACGTTCCCCACTGCAGCTGCGCAACCACCACCACCACCACCTCTGAGCCCGCCTAAAGACCCCCCACCACCACCAAAACCACCTCCAAACGTTCCCACGCGCCCTCACGCACCCCCACGCGCCTCCAAGCGCCGGCACACGCTCCACACGCACCGACATAACCGCCTCACGCGCCGCTCCACGCGCCAACCACAGCCCCACACGCGCCGTGCACATCAGGCACACGCGCCTTCTGCAGCGGCGCGTGTAATGCACGCGCCGCCGTATGCGCCGATCCGCGCCGCCGCGTGTCAGGACGCGATTCCTCTCGCCGCCACGGCCCACCTCTGCTACCACCATGCTGTGTGCCGGTCTACTACGCCCCTCCACGCACCGTCGTGGATGCTATTCACCGTTTTAAGCTCAAACTTGACTACATCTTGGCGGTACAGCCTACTACCCTCCCATTTCTACCCCTTCCAGCTGAATCCATGGTTCGTCAGAACCAACGCTCCGTTCTTAGGACAAGCCACCGCATGATATTTACCCTTCGGGGTACTCACGATACGTCCGCGTTAGCGATCGTATCTAGTTTCCTTCTCCTAAGAGAGAATCAGAGCATTTCTTTGGCACCCCCGACGTGCGCTAGTCCTTCGTGGATGTTCCACATGCAGGGGTGTTTCGGTAGCCTGGTTTCATCCAGCCCCTACCACTTAGAAATCTCTACACCGGTCATGCGGTTATCCTTGTTAGTCTATGGAGTTGTTTGTGTTTCCGATTTATTATGGGTGCTGTCTGGTATCGCTTGGTGTGCAGGTCCGCTGTTAGCTATGTCGCTCTTGAGGAAGGTTCTTCTACCCTCTGGGCTACGGGTGCCGCTGTATCAGATGGACTCCTCCTCTCCAAGCTTCTGTCATTTGCCTGGGGTCCTCTCTTCCGCTTATCTGTTTTCTTGTTCTAGTCTATGTATGTTTAGTTGTTTTTCAGTGTATTGTTCTGTTGTTGTTGTTTCTGTTGTTCTGTTAGTACCTACTCTACTAGGTCGGGAATTGGTTGTTAACCAAACTCTCCAGAGTATGTCTTTTCTATTTCGTAGTTTGTAATAGTTCGTACTCAATAAAGTTCGACTTTCATAAAAAAAAAAAATTACCAAGAACATGAAAATTTTGGACCTAGTATAAAAACCTTAAAAATTCGAAATTTTAAATTTTACTTTAAAAATTCGGTCCAAAATTAAAAATTTCAAGAACATCAATTTATCAAAATCATGAACTCCTAACACAGGCTATGATACCACTGTTAGATTACGGGGAGTAATCACTACAGAAACTTAAACATGGTATGTGCTAGTAATATCAATTACGCAGCGGAAAGTTTACACATAACTCAAGAGTAACCGTAGTCCAAGATCCTTGCTCGAGGGAGTTCACGATCCTCCGGTCGGGACCCGTAGAGATTCTTGTTAGAGAAGCCCTACGTGGTGCAGCTCCACAGCAAAACCTCTGATCGATACTTGGAACGGGGACAGATCTCTGGAGAGTTTGCTCGAAAGCAATTTGGCA
Organism: Clarkia xantiana subsp. parviflora; assembly: GCA_036873135.1. Lineage (NCBI taxonomy): Eukaryota > Viridiplantae > Streptophyta > Magnoliopsida > Myrtales > Onagraceae > Clarkia > Clarkia xantiana. The sequence continues at coordinate 5,681,167 of JAPTYO010000012.1, read as the reverse complement.
CACCCTTGGTGTTGATATGTGGTTCGGCCGAACCTTTAGTGTGGGAGGAGGGTTTTTCTCTCTAAAACTCTCTTGTGAGGGAATTATGATTAACCTTAAAATTTCCCTAACACCTCTTATTTATAGGACGAGTAAAGTGGACAAAAGTCCACCTTACCCCACCACAAATATTCGGCCGGCCTATGTATTTGGGGAGGCCCAATTTTTGGCCTCCCATGTCAATTGGGATTTGGGTCCAGCCCAATTACCCTAATGTGACATTTACCCAAGTTCATTAGGTAAACTATACATATTATGGGCTACCAATTATGGCGTCCATCACCATTTGCTTACAGCTGGTTCAAATCTCTCCCACTCTAATAAAGTGGGACATGACTGTTAGTGATTTCCTGCTCTGGTTTTGATCAAGACTACATTATTTGAAACTGTTCATGCATTGGAAAATTCGTCCTCAAGTATGTAATGTCTCATGTTCGACCACGGTACCATTTTCCCAAGCTGTAAACATGTATCCTCTAAGAGTAATTGACATATTATTGTCCTAAATACGTGTTTAATGCGTAAATTAATGTCGCATGGTGATATGATTTAACTCATTATCATACTTCAGCTATTATGGCGACCTGTCTTACCGATCTTATTAGAACACAGTTTTACATATATGTGAATCATGTTTCATCATCCCATAGGGAACATTTGATAGAGTGACTCTACATTACGTTTACAAACTGTGCTTCTTGAAGTGTGTCATTTGATTTGAATGCTTAGCCTGACTTATCGTTCAAGGATCGCGGAAGGAAAATCGTTTAACCGACTTCATCCTTCTTCATTTACAAACTTATCTCAGAGATTTTATCCCATCTCCGAACTGAGCATTTGGGTTTTCACCTTATGCGTCAGTTGATACTTTTACAAGGTCGTGGTAGCTTCCGAAGCCTACTTCTTATCAATGTAAATGTTATCAATAAGTTGTTTCCGAAGGAATGCAAACGAAAATTCAGCACCTAATCATTCAAACACTTCATTATTAAACTCATATATTGAAACAATGTGTTCTGTCTTTCGAAGTCCACTTGCGCGCGCATTTTACCGAACCTTTGGTTAAATCATTTATTTCTGAATTTAATTTAATATAATCCAATCGGTTTCGCACATGATAATCATTACAGATTATTTCATTCAATGGAGTACCAATAATAAAGAAAGATATAAAAAATATTTAAGCAGCGCATCAAATAGCAATAAAAGGATCGATTAGGCTGAGAAATAGTAATCATTACTTTGTCCGAGCATTTGTTACATGCTCATAATGAAAAGGTTCCTATATTTCAAGGAACATTATTATAATTTAGTATTTTAAACTGAAAAAGAAGAGGTTCATTTAGCAGATAAAGATAAAGTCTTTCATTCAATCTTTATGTTTCCGGGGCAAGCTCCTCAGGTTTGTGCTTGTTCTCCTTCTCGGTTCTGTAATCCAAAAAGATAAATTGAATTACTCTCGAGTGAGAAGAGTCCTTGAAGAACTTATGAGGTTATCATTATTCTTCAGCTCGTACCTTGGGAGGATTGGTACAGGCAATAGCAAGGTTTCCTTTCACGCCACACCTAAAACACGTTCGAGTTTCTTCTCTACGTGTCTGTTTTGCTTGCCATTTCTTACCACCAGATTTCTTTCGTTTGAACTTCTTCCGAGGTTTTGGAGCTAGTGGCTTGACGGCGCCAGTGTTTACACACGAGTTTCCTTCGGGGGGCTTCTCATCTGCTCTCTCCTTCTTTCTGGGCTTCTCCTTCTAGTATTCCCGCTCCGTGGGCTTCTTCTTCTCGTATGCCCGCTCCGTGGGCTTCTTCTTCTCGTATACCTGTAGAAGGGCACCGGGGAGGAGGTTCCAGGTAAGCCCACTGTTTGCACACGATGTCATGAGTGCCTTCTTGCCTCGGACCTCTGCTCTTCCTTCTCCTCGAGATACCTGCAAAAGGGACGATACCAAGACCAAATGGGGGGGGGGGGGGGGGGGGGGGGGGGGCTCGCTGTGCCTTCTCTGATGCTTAAATGAGTATATGCTTTTGAGAGAGGTAGTGAACTTAGAGAGAGAGTGAGAGATTCATTCATCGCCCCACATGAGGAGATGAGGTCTCTATTTATAGAGTTCCTATTAGACCGCCCCGGTTCCAGTGATTTCGTGGTCCGGTTATGGAATTTTTGTAATATAAGTTGGCCTTGATCATAAATACGGTGTACTTGACCTCGGTTCGACCGTAGGTGAGCTTATCATGCTTAAGTGTTGTAAAATGGCCTACGAGGGAGAGCCCCGGGCGAAATATCTTCCGGGGGTAGGGGTCCGGACGAGGGAACTTGTTCGGACTGAGGGGGGATACCCGGATGGGTATCCCCGAGCGGAAGGACCCTGCTCGAGTTACTCGAGCGAGGTTACCTTTCTCGGGTCTCCCCCAGGGAATTTTTCCCTCGGGGCCTTCTGGGTGGGCTTCGCCACCCGTGTCGTTCTTGGACCTAAATGATGGGCCTCGAGTGTCTGTTTTTCAAGTTTCGAATTATAGTTGGTCGCGACCAATTATCGGGGTCCAATTTATAATAGCTTGGGCGTATATCCAACAGCATACACAATTCTACTACAAAAGCAAATTATCATATGTAGCCACACCCAAGAAACACACCAATCATCATGCATACGCGTCATGCGTCTAATGTTCCGAGGAACTCATGCTAGCATATATAATTCTACTACCCAAGTAAATTATCATATAAGCTACATCCTCTACATTCATGCATACACATCATGCGTGATCACTGCACAACAAACATGAATATTTGGCGACTGATTTTCAAATTTAAAACATTTGGGGATGAGTTGCAATTCATGCTTATAATCAATCATGCGGACTTCTAAACATGGATTCTAGGCAATAAAAACCATCACAGCATGTCTATCCTAGCGCGCAACTCATTAATTGAAAACCTCTGCCCACAACATGCAATATCCAGCTAGCTTGACATTGTCAAGACGCAATTCTAATCAAGAGATAATATCAATTAATTAAGCAATTGCAATTCAGCCCACTAAATAATTCAGTCTCAAAATCATGCATTTCCGAGATCCACCCCCATAATCGACAATAGGTATCAGGTTTTACTAAAACGTGAAAATTTCAAACCGATTCGCGCTGTATAGGTAATTTTAAAGTTAAAAAATATTTGGATTTTAAAATTTGACCATCCTATTTTCAGTTGACTCGGGTCGGTCCGACCAAAACGGTCTGATTCATGTCAATTCGGTCCGACAGGTTCGATTCAGTTCAATAGGAATTCGGTTAGGTTCTTCATGCAAACCGGGTCGATTTAGTTCGACCCAATAGTACCTGGTCCGACCCGACCCGGATGGGTCGGACCGATTAAGAAAACCCAGATTGATTGACCGTGGAACCCGACCCAGTTCGATCCGGTTCAGATTCCTTTAGGTCTTCCGGGTCAGTTGATCCGACTGAATGTGCAAAAGTGGACCGGCCTATGACCCACTAGTGGTCTAGCCGAAATAATTACTTGTGGGCTAAGTACGGTTTTAAAATCCACTAAAAACCCAACTTTGCCACCAACTAATATTAACAATAGGTATAATTTCCAATATTTGCACAATATATATATGTATAATTTTCGGCACATACATATACATATATATTGTCAATATTCTATATTTGGGATATAAATCTATCAACAATATATATATATATATATATATATATATATATATATATATATATATATATATATATATATATATATATATATATATTGTCAAGATTCTATATTAGGGATATAAATCTATCAATAATATATTTTCTCAATCTTTTAGGCAACTAATATCTATCAATATCCCTAATATTGTGCTAAAATATATTGATAGTTTCTATCCACAATTATCTTTTGAATCTAGCCCTAAATGTGACCTTATACACTAGGTAAAATTCAGTCAACAATAATTTTAATTAAAAAATTCAGTTTTGGCCGAAAACCCTAGGTTACTTGGAGACTAAGAAATTAAAATTTTCACTTTGTAAACCATAGGTGGTTCGGCCGAAACATTAAACTTAGGGCTAGTGGTCAAATTTCAAGATCAAATTTTACTAAGATCATTAATCCAATGTTTGATTTTGATAAAATTCACGTTTTTCTTGAAGATCATGAACATCAGTTTTACCGAAAACACTCAATTTCATGATTATCAGTTTTACTAAAAAAACTCAAGAACACCAATTTATAAAAAATCATGAACTCCCAAACACATGCTCTGATACCACTGTTGGATTTAGGGGATAAATACTACATAAATAAAACACGTGTACATGCCAGGTTATCCAATTACGCAGCGAAATAGAGGCACATACCATTAATTGATTTCCTGTAGCCTCAAAATCTTCAAGGGGAGTTACGATCCGCCGGACGGCTCCTGTAAGGATTATGGTTAAGGAATCCCCTACACGGAATGGTCTCCATAGCAAAGCCTCTTGTCGATTCCGAGCATGGATGGACCTCTGGGCTAAATTGCTCAAAGCAATTTGGCACCTAGAACCCTAAGGGTTCGGCCGAACTATAGGTGGAGAGGGGGAGGTATTTATTTGGTCTCAACACTTAGGAGAAGAGAGTGATTTGCTTCTAATAAATCCCTGACAACCCCTATTTATAGAGGAGGTGCGATAAATCCCACCTCCTTAACCATCACTAGTTTCGACCGCCCTAGGAGATTGTGAGGCCCAATTTGGACCTCTCATGTCAATTGAGATTTTAGGCCTAACCCAAAATCCCTAATGTGACATAACCCAATAACATTAACTGTTGGTCTTATATTAAAGGGCTCCTATTATGACGTCCCATTCACCAAATGCCAACAGTGGCAGTGCTATCGCGCCATCTGCAGCTCTACCTGGTATGGTGTCGACATCGAGGTTTTGCAGTAACTGTTACTATTGCAGAAACTGTTAGTTATTGTCATAATGTTCGATGTTTAACTCTTGGTCATGGAACAAATCGTAGGGACCGGTACTATTTTGTGTGCTAACACAAATTCCTAACCATAGTCGACATGATTTATAGTTATGTGTGGATACAACACATGAACATGACCTTGTTCTATTTCAGCTTCTGCTTCTGCGTTATTTTTACTGGTTACAAAATGGACCAAACCCCGAAAAATGATTACTGGACTAAAAGTTACCATAGGGGTAGTTCTCTATGAGGTTTTCTAACATGTCAAATCTATGAAGGTATATGTTGTTTTAATTGGCCACACAATAGACCGCGATGTCAACAGTCCAACCTTGCTCAAAGTATAATTCCTCCATGTTAGTTTGTGTCGCTGATTTGCAAGAATAATGGCGAAAAGGAAAGGCAAAAATACACGCTCCAAGAGGCCGGTACGTGGAATGCATAGGCAGAATAGTGGATCGGAACTTCCTCCCTGGTCAGATGGTGAGTACTTAACCTGTAGACCCGTAGACCCCTGCTTCGTGGTTGTAGACTCTCTTTTCACCGAAAAGATGATCAACTGGGAACCAAGCATGCGGCATAAACCTGTTTGGAGTTTGTTCAGCCTCGATCATCCAGTTTATCCTTCACTTTTCAGTGAATTCTATGAACGTATGCAGTTGCTTGAAGAAGACGTCATCCACTCTACAGTGGGTGGTGTTAGGATTGTTCAGGACGAAGCATTAGTGGGATAGATTCTTCGCATCTCCTCGTCTGGATTGGACATTTATGCACCAACTGAGAGATATTTATACATGGCTTGTAATGTCGTGACAGGATCGACGAGGATCATATTGTCTAAAAGTGTCGAACTTTCACCGGATAACTTCCTACTTCACGACATTATCCGTCCATCCTTGTGCCCAATGGTGCGCCCCATTACAACAATTAACAACTGGACCTTCTGGTGCTTGCAAATTTTATTCTCATGGAGAGCGTCAACATCCATCGCATCGTAGTAAATGAGTTAATTGCATCTGTCAGACAGCGACGTAGTTCATCACATTTACAACTATTTTAAACCATCACAGTGTACCTATTCATGCGGATTGTCCGTCTACAACGACGGAGAAGTACGACGGGTTGAGACTATCTCTGATGGGATTAGTATTCGACCCACACAACATGACACTAGTGAGGTTGCATACGTGGCCTCTGGGAAGAGTCGTGGGGATGGTGTCAACCATGATAGACACCTTCTCCAGTACAGTGGACGCAGTTGAAGTCAGGTGTGATCTAATCGAGCGACAGATGAGGACTACTGTGAGGCGAGAAAAGAAGAAGTTGTTAGCATAAGGTGATAGGGCATCGTAATTGGTAGCCCGTTATTATGTATGTGTTACCTAAGACAATTAGGTAAATTTCACATTATGGTAATTGGGCTAGACCCACCCAATTGACCTGAGAGGTCCAAAATTGGACCTCCCACATACTAGGTCCGGCCGAATTGTTTAATGGGGGGCAAAGTGGACTTTTGTCCACTTTGCTCCTCCTATATAAAGGGGAGTGTTAGGGGTTTTTCATAAGTGATTAACAACTCCACATTAGAGTGACTTAGGGAGAAAATCCCTCTTCCCCTTTCTCCTAGTTCGGCCGAACCATACTCAACACCTAGGGTGTGCCAATTTACTTTCTAAGCAAACACTCCGAAGATCTGTCCCCGCTGAAGAACTGATCAGAGGATTTTCTGTGGAGCTATACTTCGTGGGACTTCTTGAATAAGAACTTGCACGAGGTTCCGTCCGGTGGATCGAGAACTCCCTCCAAAAGATCTTGATGAAGAACACTAAAAGGTATGTGCGAATTCTTCCGCTGATTAATTCAGATTACTAGCATGTACACGTTTTAGTGTTACCTAGTATTACGCCCCCTTAATCCAACAGTGGTATCAGAGCCTGTGTAAGGAGTTCATGATTTTTGATGAAACTGGTGTTCTTGAATTTTTGGCAAAACCGAAATTTTGATCTTGAAATTTAAATTTTTTGAAAACTTTGTGTTTATGTAAGTGCCGAAATTTTCATGATGTTCATAGTTAAATTTGATGTTCATGATCTTCAAGAAAAACTTGAGTTTTATCAAAATCGATATCTGGATTGTTGATCTTAGTAATTTTTTATCTTAAAATTTGACAATTTTTCCAATTTTGGGTGTTTTTGGTCGAAACCCTATTAAATTATTAGGTAAATTTTTTAATTTCTTAGGGTGCAAGTAATGAAATTCGGCCGGCCACTAGTTAGGGATATATTGTTTACCATATTTTAATTTTATTAAAGATAACAATATATCTCTAAATTGGAAAGATAAGAATAAGATTCACAATATATTTTAAAAGATATAACTATCAATATCTATCTAGTAAATTAGGGATAAATATATATTGATAGGATTTAGTTACCTAAAAAATTGAGAAAATATATTGTCTATATATTTAATTCATAAACATATATTTGACAATAAATAAAAATATATATATAGTTTAGCCAAAATTTACATACATATTTATATTGTTGATAGATTTATCTTATAGATAGAATCTTAGCAATAAATATATATATATATGTGGATAGTTGGCCGAAATATATACATATATATTAGCAATATTGGAAATTATTTTAGAATTAATATTTCTTGGGGATTAAGTTAAGTTTTTAGTGGATTTTAAAATCCTACTTTGCCTCCAAGTTATAATTCGGCCGAACCATAAGGTTTTAGACCGGTCCAATATGCTAAACCGGTCTGGGTTAAACTGGACTGGGTTTTCTCAATTGGTTCGACCTTTTCGGGTCAGGTCGGACCAGGGTAACTAAGTGAATCTAACCGAACCGGTTTTGAGTGATGAACCGAACCCTATTTTATTAAACTGGTTTGGACCGAAGCATATTTTTTAAATTAAACCGGACCAAACCGAACCAAACCGAACCAGATTAATAGGAACGAACCAAACCGGACAGAAATTGACTGAACCGAATCGGAATTTAAATCGACTTCAGGTCAATTAATAAAATTGGATGTGATGTCAAATTTTTAAATCCAAATATTTTTTAACTTTAAATTAGCCTAAACAGTTCTCGAAGGTTTAAAATTTTCACATTTTCGATAAACCTTCATGCCAAGTTACGATTATGGGGATGGATCTCGGAATAGGATAGACATGCTGTGATGGTTGAAATTTCCTAGGATTCATGTCTAGAAATTCGCATGTTTGATTGTAAGCATGAATTGAAAATCAGCCCCTAATATTTTAAAAGTGTTTAAACCGAATTCCAGTCGCCAAATTATGCATGTTTTGTGTGGAAGTTTCATGTATGACACGTATGCTAGAATGTTAGGGGTGTGATAGCATGTGATAATTTACTTGGAAGTAGAATTATGTATGCTAGCATGAGTTCCTCGGAACATTAGACGCATGACGCGTATGCATGATGTATGGATTGGTCGATGATTACGTCTTGATATGATAATTTGCTAAGTGTAGTAGAATTATATATGCATGCGTAAATTGTCGGATATTTTCAAAATAAAAGGGCCTTGGAAAAGCCAATATCGGGTATGCCTATTTCAAAATTCCCGTTCGGGTAGTTTGCAATATAATAACCGTTTTCAAAAGACTGATCTATTGGATTGAATGCGACGTTAGTGTGAACTCTTTCACGGACCCCCTTCCCCCTGTTTACTGGCGGTCAGTCTGGTCTAGATGACTGACAGATCATTATTTGTCGTATTGCATCTTAATAGATAATCCGATGTTTGCAATTCTTTAAAATATTGTTGTCTTCCTGGTTATGCATGATTATCAATGGACTAGTAACGTATCACAGCTTACATGGATTCATAGTGTGAAAGTGAGCTGTTAGTTGAGACTAACTACGACTCGTGGAGCAAACGTGTCAGTTCGATGCTGGAGGAACAAGGTCTCATAGACCACATTCACAAAACAATGAGCTGCCCATAAGATGGATTAACCAAAGACCTAGCCTTCGCCCATTTTCAATGAGACCAGGATGACAAGAAAGCAAAGGGGATATTGCTGTCTCAAATGTATTAGGATTTCCGTGACACGTATAAGGATGTTCCGGTGACGAAGGACATCTGGGATGCTCTCTTCCTGAAACATGGAAGTGGCATGGCAGTTACTCTGCACCCACTTATACCAGTCATGGAACAAAGCCTGAACAATAACAACAAGAGTTTACTTGAAAAAGTACACGACCTCCTTCGCATGTTCAAGCCACCGGAAGATGATAATCAGATGACCGAATGGGATAAAATTCAGGCCATCATCGGGATACTCCCGAAGTCTTGGAGAGCAACCAAGGTTGTATTGATTGTTAGTAGTTCCATGCTTGATCTTGCATCAGTCCTGAAAATAATCGAGATGGAGGAAAATCGATTGGCGTCCGTGTCGAAAGACACGAAAACGGCGGGACAGGCTAGCCAACTCAAGAGGAAGAATAAGACCAAGGGAAAGAAACAACAGGCTGTTGACGGAAAAAAGTCGACTAAGCTTAAACAATGCAATCTCCGATTAAAATCAGAGATAGTCTGCGGGGATTCCAGCCCACGCCGGATAAGCGATGGTACAGGAACTAGCAAATCGCACCCTAATAAGGTACGCGATGTTGGTTTTGTTATGGAAACTTTAGTTTCCACGACCGTCATGTTAACTGAATCAAATCCTTCATGGATCCTTTATTCAGGTACAAGGGACCACATAACTAACAACAAAGGAATATTTTCCAAGTTTAGACGATTGCCGAAGGATTCGAAAATGATATATATTAGCGACAACTCACAAGTTGAAGTCTTAGGAGTAGGGAACTGCAAGTTGCCTATGCACAATGGCAGATCCTTGCTTCTTGAAAATGTCATTTTTGCTCCAAGAATCCGTAGAAATGTTGTTTATGTTTCCACTCTTATGAATAATAACTCTGTTTTATCATTCGAGAAAACACTTGTTCGTATAAATAAAGGCAACGTCTTGTTTGGGCATGCTTTTATCTCTTGTGGGCTCATTGTTATGGATTTGAATGGTTGTATAGATTCGAATAGAATGTATGCAATTTACTCCAGGGAAGCAGAAACTGACGCGGCCGGATGGCATTCGCGGCTTGGACATATAGGCTATGACAGGGTTCAATCATTGGCAAAACGAGGACTTTTGCCCGAAACTAGCAATGTGGTTAAACACACTTGCCATGACTGTCTAGCCGGTAAGTCCACCCGCAAACCGTTCGGTGAAGCACAACGAGCCGATCATCCGTATCAAATAATCTATTCTGACGTGTGTGGACCAATGAACGTAACCGCAAGAGGCAACAAATGATACTTCGTAACTTTCATTGACGACTTTACCCATTATAGGTTTACTCATTTGATTACTCGTAAATTAGAAGCTATAGAATGCTTTAAAAGTTTTCTAAAGCTCGTAGAGAATCAACAGGAGCGAAATGTGAAAACCCTACGTACTGATAGAGGTGGAGAATATCTCTCTAATGAGTTTGATAAGTTGTGCAAAGAAAATGGAATTGCCCGTCAAACGACGATTCCCAACACTCCACAGCAAGATTGTGATGCAGAATGTCGTAATCGTACACTCATGGGCATGGTTAGAATCATGATGTTGCAAGCACAACTGCCTATCTCCTACTGGGGAAACGCATTGCTAGCTGCCACTCATGTAGTAAACCTAGTACCAACAAAAGCGGTAGACACAACACCTTATGAGCTTTGGATTGGTAGGGAGTTAAATCTCACCATGTTGTGACCCTGGGGGTGCGCTGCCTACACACATACAACTGACAGACGTTATGGCAAGTTAGGACCTAGAGGACAAAAGAGTATCTTTATAAGGTATTCTGAGAACTCCAAATGTTATGTATTTGTGTCAGCTAAAGAAAACGGTGGCGTGTTCGAACATGAGTCCATAGACGTTACATTCCTTGATGATGAATTTCCAACGCTTGGCGAAACGAAAACAGACGAAGTCTTGATCGAACTGGAACAATATGACGATGAATCTCAGGTCCCACTTACTTCGAGTGGGAGATTTGACACAGCACAAGTGAATGACCTGGTAAATGATGATGGAAACATTCTCATAGTAAATCCAGTGGGAGGGCTTACTCCCCCCCCACACACACACACACAAATCACTAATGCTGCTAATGCGAATCAAGTTGAACCTGACAATCACGCTGCTGAACCAACAGATGAGAATCCAATAATGACACAACTTCCCATTGTTCCTAGTGGAATTGGCTCGACCAACTTGGTTCCAGGTCCTAGTTATCAAGGAATTAATCTTGGAAGTAGAATCCTGAGACCGAGGGGTCGTCCAAAGAAAGTTGCAGGTCAAGGTTCAAGAACTGCCATTATTCCCAGTGGGAGTGGTGCTCCGATAAAAAGCATTATTCCGAGTGGGAGTGACGATCAGACTCAAGATGGGATTTACGAGCCTAGACGAAGTCAAAGGCATCGTACTTCTCCCAAGAAGTATCCTATCGAGAGGGATGAATTATTCACCTAACATCTGTTGACGAACCGGTAACGGTTAAGCAAGCGATGGCCTCAAGCGAAGGAATGGAGGAAAGAAATGGAGGAAGAGATAGTCTCAATGAAAGCCAATTCGGAATGGTCTTTAGTTGATCTACCTGCTAAACGAAGAGCTGTATGGGCGAAGTGGGTTTTGAAACTTAAACTCACTATTGATGGAGAAGTCGAGCGGTACAAAGCCCGACTAGTTGCGAAAGGATATACCCAACTGCACGGAGTGGACTTCGATGAAACTTACTCACCGACTGTGCGTTACACCACAGTCAGGGCCATCATTGCCCTCGTTGCAAGCCTCTATCTAGAGCTGCACCAAATGGATGTTAAAACCGCATTTCTCCACGGATACCTGGAGGAAGAGATCTATATGGAGCAACCAGAGGTTTTCATTACTCCTGACAACGAACGTAAAGTTTGTAAAATCCAAAGATCTATCTACGGTCTTAAACAATCGTCTCGGCAATGGTATCGTAGGTTCCACGAGGAAATCGTTGGAAACGGATTCGTGAACCTCCATGAGGATCCCTGCATATAACTAAGACCTCCGGGTCCAAGTACGTCATCTTAACCTTATACGTGGATGACATACTCATTGCTGCAAACGATGTCAGTTTCATGAATCAATCGAAGTCCTGGTTGGCATCAGTATTCGAGATGAAGGACATGGGAGAGGCTACGTACATCTTAGGCATTAAAATCGCCAGAGATCGTGCCGCCCGGAGATTATGTCTATCTCAAGAGTCTTATATCAACAAACTGTTGAAGAGATTCAGAATGCTAGATGCCAAACCCGTGGAGACGCTGGTTGTGTTTGGGTGCGCGAGGTAAAAGCGTGATGGCTCGAAGAACCAGCAAGAGCGTGATCAGATGAGGGGTACGGAGTATTTAAGCATGGTGGGAAGTCTCATATACGCCATGCTCTGCACTCGTCCAGACATTTGTCACGCCGTAGGCCTAGTAGCAAGATTCCAGTCAGACCCCAACTATCAACATTTAAAGGCTGTAAAACGAATCATATGTTATCTAAAGGTACTGCCGACTATGTACTGTGCTATGAGGGCAGGAAGTTAGAATTGACCGGTTTCACTGATGCCGGCCATGGTGGCGATCCGGATGATCGCAAGTCCACTACAGGAGGGTCTTCTTCCTTGTTAATGGCGCCATTTCATGGACGAGCAAGAAGTAATCATGTGTCGCGCTGTCTACAATGGAATCAGAATTCGTAGCCCTCTCAAAAAATGCACAGGAAGCGGTCTGGCTGAAAAGGCTTCTTACTGTATTATTAGGCACCGACGAAACAACTAAGCTAGTAAAGGTATTATCCGACAGTCAGGCAGCCATTGCAGCAATTAAGAATCCAAAGTGCCATAGTAGGACTAAGCACATTGATGTGAAATATAATTAAGCTAAATCAGTAGTGGAAGACAATAAAATCACTTTAGAATACTTGTCCACTGACGAAATGGTGGCGAACCCACTGACTAAGCCTTTACGCAAGGATACTTTTGAAAAGCACGTAAAACTGATAGGATTGGGTAGAGTTTAATAAGGGAATTGTTCGTGATAACATTTTGACTATTGAAAATTATATTTTGATTGAATAAATAATTGTAAATTGAGTTCATGATTTATCGACGTCATAATGATTAATAATATCAGATTTTACGATCTATAAACTAAGTTGTAGGAGGACGTAAAAGTCTTCTGCCAAAACTATGTCGAATGTGGGCCTTGCCTCGTCACACAGGCACGGTCGTCTTGAAGGCTAGGGGGACCACTACCATATCAAGATTGACTAAGAACCAGGGGGATAAACCTGGTTACACAAAACGATCACTTAGTCACGTCAAACGCGACTTGATCTTCGCTTTGTAAATCGCTGTGATGGACGCCGTCCATCATTAACCACATTCAGGGCCAGATGAAATATTATGCGGTAGCATTATCGACATATCCCACTCTGGCTAGTTCAGGTATGCTATCGACGCGTGCTTCATACCACCCGTGCCATGTTCGACCACGGGGTCATGCTCGGTTGTGCTAGAAAGGATCCTTGTGATTCCAATGGGCGCAAACTTCTTCACCTTGAGCGTTTGATTGATCCCAGGTGCTCTATGAAGGGGCGCCCAAAGTATCTTCATGGACTCGGAACTCATACCTAAGGTCAGGCTCAATGTTCGCTTCCCGGCGTACGAACGTAGTGCTGAAGAAAAAGGCCAAGTGACCACGTCTTTGGAAACCGATGAGGGATGTAGATGGTCAAGTTCACCAGTAATTCACCGACTCTTGTATTCACTAAGTGGCCACCAACCGGATATTAGTTGAAGGTTGTGAATACTTGTACGGATGCCTACGAGGAGTGTTCCTATGTGGAAACTAGGCAATTGGAGAATTACTGTTGATCAAGGATACAACGAGATACGATTTAAATTTTATTTAAACAGGTTGATTGAAGACAGGGAATCAACGTTCCGCGGGCGCTACAATACTCCTAACAGATGAGTAGCACGATGCCCGTCGTATCCACCGGTCACACGGCAAACCTCGTATGGACTGTTCAGAAGCAGGGGCAAGATCGGAAGACTGAAATGTTGATGCAATTCGGATAACGATACATTAACAGGCACCCTCCCATTCCGGCGAGTGGGAGCTATTAGCATAAGGTGATAGGGCGCCGTAATTGGTAGCCCGTTATTATGTATGCGTTACCTAAGACAATTGGGTAAATGTCACATTAGGGTAAATGAGCTAGACCCAAATCCCGATTGACACGAGAGGCTCGAAATTGGGCCTCCCACATACTAGGTCCGGCCGAATTGTTTAATGGAGGGCAAAGTGGACTTTTGTCCACTTTGCTCCTCCTATATTAAGGGGAGTGTTAGGGGTTTTTCATAAGTGATTAACAACTCCACATTAGAGTGACTTAGGGAGAAAATCCTTATTCCCTTTTCTTCTAGTTCGGCCGAACCCTACTCAACACCTAGGGCTTGACAATTTTCTTTCTAAACAAACACTCCGAAGATCTGTCCCCGCCGAAAAACTGATCAGAGGCTTTGTTGTGGAGCTATACTTCGTGGGACTTCTTGAATAAGAACTTGCACGAGATTCCGTCCGGTGGATCGAGAACTCCCTCCACAAGATCTTGGTGAAGATTACTAAAAGGTATGTACGAATTCTTCCGCTGCGTAATTCAGATTACTAGCATGTACACGTTTTAGTGTTTCCTAGTATTACGTCCCTTTAATCCAACAGAAGCATGCTGGCGCGGCTGGTGAGGTTAGAACAGATGGCTGGTTGTGAGGCTGCCCAGAAGATAAGCTTATCCAGTGACGACACTGAACCCATGACTTCAGAGGAGGATGAATGAACCAACGCATGGTTATGTTCAGTGTAGATGTTCACTTTTCTTATAAGGCAAAGACTTTGTTTGTTTTTTTTTTTTTTGGTTTTTTGTTGACCATGTTTTATGAAACCTGAACTTGTTGTCATTTTGTTGGACTGATGTTTGAATGTGTAGGCTGCACAACCCTTTTTGTTTTTTCTGAAGAAAACAAAAGTGGACTCCTTATTTTGCCTAATGAATGCATATGTCGTCAATGGTTGCAAACTCTGTCATCATATTTGGTACATGTGTCGACAAGACGGATAAGGTGTTCACATGGTTTACTTTTCGGTTGTTTCAATCCTGGGGTTGCTGATACCACTGACGATTGTAACTTTTAAAGCGCGTATATGTCATTTCGCCGCCCCTATTGGGTTATACAGTAAGGTCTCTTCTTTCTCCACTCATAAAATCAGGATGCACTGACGTGGGATGATAGGATTGTCTGCATGCCTGGTGGGCTGCTTGAGGGACGACGGGGGCGCTTCCACAGGTGATCATTGCACTTTGCTGCACCTATGGAAGCATCTCCATCCACAATCCCCCTCTTGTATATCTCTGTACAAGCCAAAGGTCTGCAGACCTCTCCTCTAGAAGATTGTTCAGATCTCCTTTCTTGGCAAAAAAAAAAAAAAGTCTCTCAATTGACGATTCACACAGATTAGTTTTTGGCCGGTTCCTGTCAGTCAGTCATGTCACTGAACAATCTGTCCACCAGTTTGTGGAGGCCCAATTGAGCGTCGACGCGACACCTAAGGTTTTCCAAAGGGACGATGGTCTGTGGCTTTTTATATTCTCCTCGGTTAACCGGGCATTGAATTTTCTGAATAATGATGCATTCAATGTAGATGACATAATTCTACGGGTTTGGCGACCAGATCCGATAAGTTCCGCCAACACGGAAGCGGATTTTACGCGGGTGGACACTTGGATCGAAATTTTGGGGATTCAACAGACATGATGAAACTTTCTCGAAACATTCCTCCCAACAGTGAGTATCGCTGACGGTGGGGACGCACGTACGAAGTCCTAATTTCGTACATACTAGGGATTCCCTATCGCGGATGTGGCCTTTTTGGTCACATATTGGATAAATGCACATCCCCCGGATCCAGGGTGATGAGAATCATAACCGATCTTATGGCAAGAATTTCTGAGGACCCGCGACTGTTTCGAACACCAACTTGTCATCGTCAGGGTTTCCGGCACATATAACCTACCAACCTACGGGAGATCGCCCCACCCGCCTTTGTAAAGACACGGACAAGGAAATTTCCAACTTCCCGGTTCCCACCACTTATCACCTTCCAACACGCCCATACACATTTCTTACTCGGTGTTTTCGTTCCGTTTCACCAGCACTAAAATTACCAGTGGTCCTCCCCTAGCTGCCGCTTTTCTGCACATACCCCTTCCACGGTGTGGGACACCGCCTACCCGCCATTTGTCCAACCTTTTCTACTGACCCGTATCCTTGATGTGCCAACAATATGCCACAATCATGGTTTGTCAACGCAACATCCTACAACAACAGTCGCTTACTCTGCTCAATGGGCCCAGGCTCTCCATTCGGTAGTCACTCGTGGAGACCCGTGGATGATGGTAAGCAGGTTGAATGCAGCCTTGTTCACAACAATTGGGCTATTTATAGATTATAAGTTTGCTGCAGCGTAAATGGTGCTGATTGGGGACATTCTTAAAGGAGTGGAGAGTTTTATTCCTCAAAACCAACATGAGGCTGGCCCATCCCGTCGATCACCCTCTCCGCCTTTTCCTATGCCAGCACTAACTTCAAACGTGGAAGGAGGGGGCCTCAATCGCATCGGCCGAGAAAGGATCACTTAGAGGAAGCATGACCTTCTATGGCTGTGCAAGGTAGGAGGCAAGCGTTTCAGGTCTTCCGAGGTCAGCCCCTTAGAATAGAAGAAACGGTAATACCAGAGGGGGATACGAGGAAATGTGAGGCACCTCGGCTTGGGTAGAGGCACTGCAGGGTCATCGGGGTGAAGCTACATGAAGTTAGATGACTACTTTTGGAAATCCACTGTCGCATAACAACTTCTTTCACATGTGTGTATTTCCGCTTCCTTTTTGCTGGCGTAGTTAGGCCGAAAAATATGTTTATACACAATCATACGAACGACTGTGATTGGCTGTCGTTTTGAATGCTTGTGATTTCTTAGTATGGTCTTGGTGACATTAATAAAAATCTATGTCAGCGTGTTTTGAATTGTTTTTTTGTTAGACGTTTTATGCATGCTGCCATGAGTCGGGGATTATGATGACTTATTTAGCAACGGGTTTTAACATGTAACTATATCAGCTTATGCTTGTTAGATTACGGAGAGTAATCACTACGGATATTAAATCACGTACATGCTAGTAATCGAAATTACGCAGCGAAAGATTCGAACATACCTCAAATATGATCTGTAGTCCCTAGATCCTTCTGCTGGGAGTTCATGATCCTACGGTCGGGACCCGTAGAGGTTTGTGTTAGAGAAGCCCTACGCAGTACAAGCTCCACAACAAAGCCTCTGATCGATTCTTGGCACAGGGACAGATCTCTGGAGTGTTTGCTTAGAAAGCAAATTGGCACACCTTGGGTGAGGGGTTCGGTCGAAATACCTAGGTGTGGGGTGGAGGGTTTTTCTCTCTAAAACACTCTAATGAGGGAATTGTGATTAACCCTAAAAATTCTCTAACACCATGTATTTATAGGAGGAGCAAAGTGGACAAAAGTCAACTTTGCCCACTCCTAATATTTGGCCGGCCACTATGCACAGGGAGGCTCAATTTTGGGCCTCTCATGTCAATTGGGATTTGGGTCTGACCCAATTACCCTAATTTGACATGTACCTAATTTTCTTAGGTAAACTATACATATTATGAGCTACCAATTACGGCGCCCATCACCATATGCTTCAAGCTCCCACTCACCGGAATGGGAGGGTGCCTGTTAATGTATTGTCGTCCACATCTGCATAAACATTTCACTCCTTCGATCTGCTCCTTGATTCCGAATAGTTCATACGAGGTTTGCCGTGTGACCGGCGTATACGATGGGCATCGTTCTACTCATCTGTTAAGAGTATTGTAGCGCTCGCGGAATGTTGATTCCCTTTTTCTTCAATCAACCTGTTATAAAAAATATTTATATTGTACCGCGCTGTATCCTAGGTCAACTGATAATTCTCCTTATGCGTAGTTTCCACATAGGAACACTTCTCCAAGGCATCCGTACAAGTATTCACAACCTTCAACTAATATCCGGTTGGTGGCCACCTAGTGAATACAAGAGTTGGTGAATTATAGGTGAACTTGACCATCCCCATTGCTCATATCCTCAGTCAAACCAACCGGTTTCCAAAGACATGATCACTAGGCCTTTTTGTTCAGCACTACGCTCGTACGCCGGGAAGCGAGCATTGAGTTTGACCTTAGATATGAGTTCTGAGTCCGTGAGGATACTTTAGGTGCCTCTTCATAAGGCTCCTGGGATCAATCACACGCTCAAGGTGAAGAAGTTTTCGCCCGCCAGAATCACGAGGATTCCTTCCTAGCACAACCGAGATGTGACCCCGTGGTCGAACGTGGCATGCGTAGTATGAAGCACGCGTTGATAGCATACCTGAACCTTATGGGTTGACATGAAATGGATATGTCAATCATGCTATCACAGATTCTCATCTGGCCCAGAATGTGGCATGATGATGAACGAAGTTCATCACGGCGATATGCAAAACGAAGATCACGTCGAGTGTCAGACCTAAAATCTGACCTATGGCAATTACGTTTTGAAAACGTGGATTTTTAAAATGAGTCGCCACTAGTTAATTAAGGCTAACTAGAATCCTAAATTACCTAAACGAATAGCGAACTAAACACCTAGGTATAAAACCGGTCTACGATCAGAAATTTGAGTTCGGGGGCTCTGTTATGAATTAAAAAAAATATTTTTCTAATCACGCCCTTTCGGTACTTAATTAACATATTTTCCAAATTAAAAATTGAAGCATGCTTTTACGACGAATTAATCTATATAAAAAAAAAAACTAAACTAGTTTTTACGCGACGCTATTATTAACGATAAAATTGAGCATTAAAATATTATTAAGCATCTAAAACTCCTAATCACGTTCAAACATGCTAAAAATTATGACAAAAAGTTACATGTCACATACATATGTACCATAGAACATGCTATCTAATTAATTTACATCTAACTAATTAACATGATAAAATAATACCTATAATAATAATAATAACAATATATAATAAATCAGTAAATAATTAAATATATAAATAAATAAAACTGTTGCGTGACCTACTGCAATTACCGTCGTCTTCTTCAACAAGGGATTAGGTGGGAACGGCGCCGGCGACAGGGACCAGGACGGCGGAGCTCCGGCGACGGCAGAGCTCCGACGATGACAGCAGGACGGCAATCTCCGGCGGATCGGGCTACTGTCTGGCGAACTCCCCGGCGCCGACTGCAAGCAAAACGAGCGGGACGACCTCTCTGGCAGCGGCGGGCGGTGCTATCGGCGGCAACTGGACGGCCAAGAAGCCCGGGCGACGACGAGAGCTGGACGACGGCCGAGGATGGACACCGGCGAACCTCCGACGAACGTACGGGAAGGGAAAAAAAATTTCAGTCACTGCACGCTTTCCCAAAAAAACTAATATTTTATTCTCCAATTTTCTGTCCCTTTTTTTTACATGTAATAGGTACCTATTTATAGGTAGATTGACACCCAAAAATTAGAAAATCAATATTCCCTCAATATTCACCCTATTAAATCCGAAAATATATATATATATATATATATATATATATATATATATATAAATATATATATATTATATATTTTCTGATTTTTACATCATATTTATTGCATATGTATTGTCCTAATTTAAACTGAGCCTATTTTTGGCAATCCCGTGACCTTCCATATTTAAATACTTCCTTTTTTTAAACGTGTTACACATAACATTTTTGACATGTTACGTACGTGTTGCGCGTACCAAAATTAGGTGTTTACAGCTTGCCCCTCTTTGGACGGACTCCCGTAGAATGCATTCGAGGGGGTTTGTCCAAAGACGAGTAAACACTAATTTTGGCTAGGAAGTATGTCGTCTTCCGGGTCTTCAAGTCTCCAAGGTGGCCTTTGGCTTCATTGATGGTGCGAAAAAGTAGAACCTCAGTCGGCGGTGCCCCTGTTGGTGGTGCCTCCATTGGTAGTGCAGAAAGTAAAGCCTCCAGTGGCGTGCGGAAAAGTAAAGCCTCGGTCGGCGGTGCCCCTGTTGGCGGTGCCTCCGTTGGCTTGCAGTAAAGTAAAACCTTTGGTGATGATTGGTAACAGAAGACCTCTACGTCAGACAGTACCAACAACCTCTGGTGACGCCTCTAGTGCCGAGTGGTAACGGAAAAACCTCTACGTCAGACCGTACCGGAAAACCTCTGGTGATATCTCTGGTGGCGAAAGACCTCTACGTCAGATCGTACCGGAGAACCTTTGGTGATGCCTCTAGTGGCGAGTGTCGGAGATGAGCCTCTAGTGGCGTCCGTTGGAGAAGTGCCTCTAGTGGCATGACTTACGAAGGCTGAACACTAAGGCTTCGTTCGTCGGGGTGACTCTCAGAAAGCCGGAACACTTCAGATCCTGATTGTCGGTTGTGACTTGTAGGAACAGACTGTAACAGTCCTACTCATCCTTCGAGTGGTGACTTGCGAGAGCAGACCGTAACCGTCGCGCTTGTCATGAGTTTGACTTTGAATGTTTGCCCCTAATTTTTGCCTAAATTGTGCATTGTGCGACAATCTAGCGGGATTTTTTTTTTCCACGGCCGATTGGGATTTTCGACCGTGCCTCTCGGTTTTTTGTTCTCTCCTTTTGCCGTGATTGCAATTTATGAACTTGCAACCATGCCTCTTATTTCCTGATTTTGCCTAGGCCGCCCTTTTGGGTTTTCAATCTAGCGGAAGCACTCTTTATTTGATAGCCGATTAAACGGTGGCTGTGACCCGTACTTTATTTTCCGTCTCGATGCGGGAGTATTTGTAGCCATTTGGAGGGTGGCTGCGGCCCTTTACAATTTGAAAATCTCAGGTAAGTAGCTCAGGATGCGCTATGAATCTTGTCGTCATCGCTACTTAAGGCCCTGTTTTTTTTTTTTTTTTTTTTTTTTTTTTTGTCCTTTCAGATTTTCAATCATGCCTCTCATCCCTAACTTTTGCCTAAGTCGCCTTTACAGGTTTTCGACCTAGCGGGAAATTTTTTTTTTTTTACACGGAGAAACCACTCTTTTCAGGCATAATACCTTTTAAGCGTGTCTGCGTTGATTGGACTAGGAAGGTCTTGACCGTCCATATGCGTGATGGTCAGCGCACCTCCCTTGAACACCTCTTTGACAACGTAGGGTCCTTCGTACTTTGGCGCGAACTTCCCTCACGAATCAGGATTGATACGCATTACTTTGCGCAACACCAGGTCTCCTGGTTGGAAATTACGTGGTCGCACCTTCTTGTCAAAGGCCCTAGCCATCCGTTGTTGGTAACATTGCCCATGACATAGTGCCGCGAGCCTCTTTTCGTCGATGAGGTTCAATTGTTCATACCTTTGTCTAGCCCATTCTGCCTCGTCGAGACCTGATTCTGCCAGGATCCTTGCAGAGGGGATCTCCACTTCCACGGGTAGAACAGCTTCAGTTCCATACACGAGAGAAAACGGAGTTGCCCCGGTTGAAGTGCGGATCGATGTTCTGTATGCCAAGAGTGCCCAAGCTAACATATTATGCCAATCTTTGTATGTGACTGTCATCTTCTCAATGATCTTCTTTATGTTTTTATTCGCTGCTTCCACCGCGCTGTTCATCTGAGGGCGGTATGGGGACGAATTCCTGTGCTTGATCTTGAGTCGAACACATAAATCGTTTATCAACTTGTTGTTGAGATTCTTGGCATTGTCCGTGATTATTGTCTCGGGCACCCCGTAACGGGCAACAATGTCTCTTCGTAAGAAATGCTCAAACGCTTTTGCAGTAACTGACGCCAGTGTGACAGCCTCTATCCACTTGGTGAAATAATCAATTGCCACCAAAATGAACTTGTGGCCGTTAGATGCATTTGGTGAAATGGGACCGATCACGTCAATTCCCCACATCGAAAAAGGCGACGGAGAAGACATCGGATGCAACTCATTTGGCGGCGCATGAATCTGACTAGAATACACCTGGCATAAGTGGCATCGCCGGACGTGCTCCACGCAGTCTGACATCAGGGTAGTCCAAAAATAGCCCATCCTCATGATTTTTCTCCCGAGCATGTGACCGCTCATGTGCGGTCCACAGCTTCCTTCGTGGAATTCCTCCATCAACCGCTTTGCCTCTTCCGAACCTACACATCTCAAAAGGGTAGCATCAAAAGATTTTCTATAAAGAACCTCACCACTAAGAAAGTAATTGCATGCCATCCTGCGGATGGTCTTCCGATCTTTGCTACTTGCACCCTCGGGAAACTCGCCTGACTGCAAGTATCTCTTTATATCGATGAACCAGGGTTCGCCGTCTGATTCTTCAAGTGTGCAACAATATGCAGGACGCTTGTTTACTTCAATCTCGAGAGGCTCTATGGAATTCCCGTCTGAGATATTCACCATCGATGCGAGGGTCGCCAATGCATCTGCGAATTGATTTTTACTCCGAGGCATCTGCGTGAATGTTATTTCTTCAAAATTCTCGCTCAACTCTTCGATATGCTGATGATATGGTTGCAACTTGGGATCTCTCGTTTTCCATTCTCCAAAGGTTTGGAGAATGATCAGCATGGAATCTCCATAAACCTCCAATTCCTGTATCTTGAAATCAATTGTCGGTCGTAACCCGAGAATGCACGCTTCGTATTCCGCCACGTTGTTGGTGCATGGGAAGGTAATCTTTGCCGCTACAGGAAAATGTTGACCTTTTGGGGATACCAGTACTGCCCCTATACCACATCCGGTGGAGTATGCAGCTCCATCGAAATACATTCTCCACATGCTCCCATTTTCTGTCTCTTCCTCCACGTGAAGTATGTCGCTATCTGGAAGCTTGTGACTTGCTTGATGATCGTCATCGATGGGAAACTCGGCTAGATGATCTGCAATAGCCTGCCCTTTTATATAAGTACGAGGAATGAACTGTATGTCGTACTCAGCAAGCTGGACCTGCCATTTGGCGACATTCTTCATTAACGCCGGCTTCTCTAGCACGTATTTCAAGGGATTCAGCTTAGAAATGAGATGTATGGTGTAATACAACGTATACTGTCGGAGTCGCTGCATCACCCATACTAATGCGCAACTTGTCCTTTCAACCTCCGTGTACTTGGCCTCTCCTTCAGTGAACTTCTTACTGAGGTAATAAATGGCGTGTTCTGTCTGGCCATCTTCATCTAGTTGCCCCAACATGCATCAAAATGAGCCTCTTCGAACTGCTAGATACAAAATGAGCGGCCGGCCCGGAGTGGGCGGGACCAAAACCAGCGAATTGACGAGATATTCTTTGATTGACTTGAAGGCATGTTGACACTCTTCATCCCATTCAATCAATGCATTTTTCCGCAGGAGGCGGAACAAAGGTTGACACTTGTTCATCATATTGGCGATGAATCTCGCGATGTAATTCAGACGTCCGAGCAAGTGCTGGAAGGTCTAGTATAGCTTTGACCTTGTCGGGATCCACTTCTATACCCTTCTTGCTGACTATAAAGCCCAGCAACTTACCGGATGTTACTCCGAATGTGCATTTTGCTGGATTCAGTCTGAGTTTAAACTTCTTGAGCCGTTCAAAGAGCATCCGCAAGTTGACAAGGTGGTCTTCATCTTCGCGGGATTTTGCGATCATATCATCGACGTACACCTCTATCTGCTTATGCATCATGTCATGGAACAATGTCACCATTGCTCTCTGGTAGGTTGCCCCCGCATTCTTGAGTCCGAAAGGCATGACCTTGTAGCAAAACGTGCCCCACATTGTGATGAAAGTGGTTTTTGACTTGTCCTCTTCTGCCATCTTGATTTGATTGTATCCAGAGAACCCATCCATGAATGAGAACATGTTGTGCCGTGCCGTGTTATCGACTAACATGTCAATATGAGGGAGTGGAAAGTTGTCTTTCGGACTAGCCTTGTTGAGATCTCGATAATCAACACAGACTCGAACACGACCATCCTTCTTCGGTACAGGGACAATGTTGGCGACCCACTCGGAGTAGTTGCACACCTCAAGGAACCCTGCATTAATTTGCTTGATGATCTCTTCCTTGATCTTGAGGAGTAACTCTGGACTCTGCCGCCTTAAATGTTGTCTTTTGGGTTTGAACTTCTCGATATCTATGGGCAGAGTATGTTGCACAATTGCTGTATCTAAACATGGCATGTCAGAATATGACCAAGAAAAGATCTCTTTGTACTCGTCTAGTAGCTTGATCATCTGGGCTTTCTGAGAAGGATCAAGGGTTGCCCCGATTTTGAGCTCTCGGGGTTCTTCCTTCGTACCGATGTTAACTATTTCGATAGTTTCGGCCGTTGATGGCTTTCTCTCTTCGAATCTCTCGAGGTTCTCTCTTATTTCGATCGGAACATGGTCATCGTTATATTCCTCTGATGGAATCACATCGTCGTGGTTTTTGTGTTTTCTTGTATTTTTCCTACGGTAAGGAAAATAACCGGAATCAATGCGAATTTGACGAGATAAATGAAAATGAGTAAAATTTGAAATAAAGGGATTTATTTATATTGATAAGATCATGATAATATCCCTCTTTCCAATGCGGGGCTCATGATCTTGCCGCGCAAAGGAGTACAACAGAAACTCATAAGTCTTACTCATCGCTAAGCGAAAGAGCATAAACTGGAATCGAAAACCAATTGGTGATTGCTTCTCCTTCAACAAATGGTCGGACATAGATGCCTGGGGGAACTTCTTCGAGGATGGCTCCAACTGTGGTGTCGGTGATGAAAAATCCGGCTATGGCTTGTAATGTTTCATCTTCATCAGTTCGAATGACCTGAGGTGGCCCCGGGAAAGTCACTGACAGTGGCGGAATGTTCATAGGCCTCCACCTTTTAGCGAATCGTCTCCTCTGGAAACCCATCAGTTGTTTTTCCCCATGTGCACTTTGATCATCTTCCTGGAACGGGGAATACCCTAGCCCGTATCTGCATACACTTTCCTTCAGCTGGAGCGAACGCGGGATCCCTTGACACCTGATACCCAGGCCTTGACCCGGGACGAAATTATTCTTCAACATGAACCTTCCTACCATGATGTCTGCTTTGCTCAGCGTTGGCTCTCCCCAATCCCTGATGACGGAGATTAGCTCAAAGGAATGGTATGCGGGTGGCTCATCTCCACTAGTGTTGATAACAGGGACCGTCGTTTCCTGATAGATGTTGTGATCACCTTCTCCCTTGCTTTCCACAAGGCGATTGTCGATCACGTACTTCAGCTTCTGGTGTAAGGTGGATGGAACCGCCCCAGCCGCGTGGATCCATAGTCTTCCCAGGAGAAGACTGAAAACATTCGGGATATCCATGACCCTGAAAGTGACATAAAAAACATTAGGACCAATCTCGAGCTGCAATTCAATCTCTCCATAAACTTCCTTTCTCGTGCCATCAAAAGCTCGAACTGCCGAATTGCTCGTACGGATATGGGACATGTCAATCTTCATTTGCTTGAGCGTGGATAATGGGCAAACATCTACTGTCGAGCCACCATCAACCATGACCTTCGAAAGCACGAATCTGTTACACTTGCAGACAATGTGTAGGGCTTTCACATGTTTCGGACCGTCGACTCCTAGATTATCATCCCCGAAGTAGATCTGTTTCGAGAATATAGAGCCAATAACATTACCCATCTGTTCAGCAGAGGTATCCTTTGGCACTAATGCTTCTTTAAGCACATTCATGAGAGCTTCACGATGACTTTCTGAGCTTAAGAGGAGAGCAAGCAAAGAAATTTGAGCCGGAGTCTTACGGAGCTGATCAATCACTTTGTCCTCTCCTTCCTTCATGAACTTTACAAAGTCCACAATTTCTTCGTGAGTCACCTTCTTCTTTGGTGTTACTTCTACAGCCTTATCTTTAGCAACATCCTCCATGTACGAACGACCCGAACGTGTCATGATCATAACATGATCGTCTGGTTTTGCTGCTCCGACTATCTGAGCATCGTAATTCCAAGGGACCTTCTTATTGCTTTCATATTGGAAAGGAGTCGGGCCCTGCATCACTAGTGGCAACCTGGCCGACTGTTCAGGCACATAATTATGTATGAATGGCGTGATTACCGCAATAGCGACACCTTCTGACGACTCTTCTTCGAGACAGATCATGTTGATGGATGATGATGAACCCGCATTGTGTTGCGGCAAAGGGTTTGTCTTGATGTTAGGAGGAGGGATTGGGTTGAGAATAAGGAGCTTATTGTCAATGAGGTCCTGAATCTTGTGTCTCAGACGGGTGCATTTTTCTATCGAGTGTCCAGCTACTCCCATGTGGAACTCGCATCTCGAGTTTGGATCGTCATTGAGTACTCTCGAATCTGGCCTCATGAACTCGGGGCCGATGAGGTTTTGTTCCAACATCTTCTGGTACACCTCAGCCATTGACACAGGTAAAGGGGTGAAGGCCCTTGTTTCTCTCTGCCTGAAATTAGCTCTATTTGCTTGTCCGCCTGTGAAGGAGGGTTGTGGAGCCGGGGGTACTTGAGTCACTGGTTGGGCTGTGGGGGTCGTCAACTGCATCAGATAGACTGCGCCTACAGTTGCATCTTTCGGAAGCGGTTTTTTGGCACCACCCTTTTTTAGACCATCTCTTTGGTAGCCTTTGAGAGGATATTTGATCTTCCCAATTCTGATTCCTTGCTCAATCATCTCTCCGGATTTCACCAGGTCGGCAAAATTTGCAGAAACATGTCCCAATAAATGGGAGTAGTAAGCTCCCTTTAAAGTCCCGATGAACATAGACTCTGCTTCTGTGTCTTCCAGTGGTGGCTGGACTCCGGCGGCCTTCTCTCTCCACGCTTGCATGTAGCTTCTGAAGGATTGTCCGCCAGTCATCTCCATGCCCTGAAGATCCATAAGAGTCGGAGCGGTGTCCAGATTGAACTTGTATTGGCGAACAAAAGCGTTGGCCATGTCCTCCCAGGTTGAGATATTGCCGGCCTTCAAGCTGACGAACCAAACCAAAGCTGCTCCTTTCAAGCTCTCCTGGAATGTCTGGATCAAGAACTTCTCGTACTGCTGATAAGGGGCCATCTTTGCAAGGTAAATCCTCAGGTGGACGATGGGATTTCCGGTGCCATCATATTTCTCAAAACCAGGCACTTTGAACTTCTCTGGTCTTGACATGTCAGGGAACAAGCATAAGTCGGAGTAACCAATGCCTCCGTACTGCTCAAGTCCGGACAGAGCCTTCATCTTCTCCTCCATTTTCTTCAAGCGGCGATCCTGCTCGGACTCGATGACCGGTGATGATGTGAATTCATTTGTGCCGGCAGAACCCCCTTTGTTCACGGGCCCATATATTGTTGTTGGATTTGGAAGGACATACGGCTTTGGTGCGGATTGGTCTGGTATGACTAAAGTCGGGGGTTGGCCACGAGGAGGTTCTACCGCGGCGTCGGGAAGCACGGTTGCAGCCGGCATTGGAGGCCCGGTATTTGCTACGGGCGTTTTGGAGGAGATTGGACTTGTGAATTCTGGCAGCAAAGCTGGGGTGCGGTGAGCTGACTGAGCTTCAAGTAGTGCCATGATGCGTTCCATGCTAGATGACATGTCGGCCATACGCTTGTCATTTAGCTCGATTTTCTCAGTGTTTTCCATTTTAGTAGTTAGTCGCGTTCGTGCCAGTATTAGCTAAATATTTCCTGCATTGGAAAAAAAAATCGATGATTCAAAATGTGGACACCGAATACCATGCATGATTTTTCAAAAAAACGTGTCATTCATTTCAGCGTTTTATGAAGGAAACGATTTTACAAACAATATTTAAACTTTAAAACGCTTTACACGACTGCGCATCTCGCCGAGTGCGTCGAGTGCTTGTTCTTTAGTCCTAACGAATGCGACGGACAAATGTTTTGAAAAAAATTTCAGTCTTCTTGCTCTTCGTTTGATCTTTTCAAGGTCAGTGCTTAACCGCGTCTTCTGTCTCTCTTTCACTTTAATAGTCCACTGCTGGTGCATGACGGTGGCTCGTGCTTCAGAGAGTTCCCCTTTTAAACGCCTGATTTCTTCTTTGGAACGTGCGCAATCCTGAGCGCAGGTGGCACATTGGATTTCGACTCGGGCAGCTAGTGTGTCATACACGTCTTCATGGGAAGGTGGCGCGTCTTGCGGCCTTTGTCCGATAATCTCTGCGGGGTCAATAATTGGATCTTCAACGTTAGTATGAAAGCGGTAGATATACTCCTTAGGGGCGTGTTACATCCGTTCTTCTTCTCTGATATCCCCGGGCGGTTGGATTTTCTCCTCAATTCGACTTTCCCAAATTGCATGTATTCTTTGAGCTGCCTGTTTGAGCGTGGCTTGAGTGACTTTGTTGTCATCCCAGTCGAACATCGGAAGAGGTTCCTTTGTGCTAGTTGGTATGCCTTGAAGACCTCCGAGTTGTCGAACGACTCGGGCTGGGTAGGTGACCGACGAGCTTAAGTGACTAATAAGAGGAATACCGTTGAAATATTTACACCTTAAAAATACAGGCTTTGGTGAAAACCATCGAGCGACCCATAAAATTTCCTTAGGTAAAAGTTTTGAAAAATGTTTTTTCCATTCACGAGTGCTCCACCCCTTGTTCACATGATGAGTATAATCTACCATTCTTGATATAATTTGTTTTCCAATAAGAAAATGAGCTTTGGGGAAACCAGCACCGATCTCCTTTAGGTGAATTAAAAACCATATTTGCAATAATGCTGGATTTGCTCTTAATCCTCCTCTCCCTTTAGCCTTTATGAAGTTTAGAGACGTGATTGTTTCAGCAAGCAACGCCACTACAAAACTTCTGCCTTCGACCACTTGAAGGACGACGTCGGCTAATGCCTCGTCTATATGGCTTTGGGAGTGGGGGAACAAAAGAGTTCCAAAAAATAACAGGAGATAGGCCTGAGTTGCCCCTCGGATCATTCGGTTATCTTTCATCCTAAAACCAACCCAATTTATCAAGCGATTGATAGATAAACCCTGATGTGTGGCCACCATAAGCTCGTCAGCCAACTTCCCTCTGTTGGTCTGTAAGAGTTTAGAAAGCCTTTGTTTCTCGGACGCTTCGAATCTTGATAAGATGATTCCCTTATTCCATCCCGGGCCTTGTATTAGCTGGCGATACTCTTCGAGGGTAGGGGTGATTTCTATGCCGTTGATGAAGAACACTGCCTTTTCTGAGTTCCAATGGTCGGCTAAAGCTTCCAGCAAATTCCACTCTATCTTGTAATCAGCAAGCCGTTGAACTCCTCCGATGAGTTTGGTGACATAATCCTGCTCCGTTTTCAGCATGGCGTTCCAAAGGCGGTTAATGTCGTCCCTAGGAACTGGAACGATCGTGATGCGAGGGCACTTGAGAAGTCTTTCCATCCTTACTAAATGGAGTGTAAAGCAATTTAGAGTTGTGAAGTGAGCGGCACATATATTTTTATTTTTTTAAAAAAATGATATGCAATGCATGCTTGAAAAGTAAATTTCCACTAATATCCAGTTCACGATTACATACATGGTGCGATAAAAAGAAGTTACATTAGACCCAAATCCTACACAAACTAAATTACATGGGTCGAGAACAATTAGAAGGAGAACACACGCAATTACGCATAGCAGCAGGATAGAAGCTTCGGGTGTGTGTTTTTGCTTTGTTCTAGAAGGTGAGTTCCACTGATAGGCTTCCGACACGGTGGTTTCCTCACCCCATTATAGGGATCACGGGACCTTCACGAGTGGTGGATTTGTTCCGAATCGTTCCGGCGGCTCGGCCGCGCGGTCGTACTCTTATTAACTCTCAGGGGTTCCTAGTCGCCCTGGGTTTTAGGCGTTTGGTACTTATTCTAGAGTGGTGTGTGCAGGTTTTAATCAAGAAGAACAAACGTTAGTAAAAAAACTTGTACCTTCCAAAAAAAAAAATTAGAGTAACACTCATACAAAACTAAAACATGGCAAACATGCAATTTTAACAAGCCCGAACCCTCTAAAAATATTGTCCCCGGCAGAGTCGCCAAATTGTCGGACCTAAAATCTGACCTATGGGAATTACGTTTTGAAAACGTGGATTTTTAAAATGAGTCGCCACTAGTTAATTAAGGCTAACTAGAATCCTAAATTACCTAAACGAATAGCGAACTAAACACCTAGGTATAAAACCGGTCTACGATCATAAATTTGAGTTCGGGGGCTCTGTTACGAATTAAAAAAAATATTTTTCTAATCACGCCCTTTCGGTACTTAATTAACATATTTGCCAAATTAAAAATTGAAGCTTGCTTTTACGACGAATTAATCTATATAAAAAAAACTAAACTAGTTTTTACGCGACACTATTATTAACGATAAAATTGAGCATTAAAATATTATTAAGCATCTAAAACTCCTAATCACGTTCAAACATGCTCAAAATTATGACAAAAAGTTACATGTCACATACATATGTACCATAGCACATGATATCTAATTAATTTACATCTAACTATTTAATTAACATGATACAATAATACCTATAATAATAATAATAACAATATTTAATAAATCAGTAAATAATTAAATATATAAATAAATAAACTGTTGCGTGACGTACCTGCAATTACCGTCGTCTTCTTCAACAAGGGATTAGGTGGGAACGGCGCCGGCGACAGGGACCAGGACGGCGGAGCTCCGGTGACGGCAGCAGGGACGGCAAGGACGGCAAAGCTCCGACGATGACAGCAGGACGACAATCTCCGGCGGATCGGGCTACTGTCTGGCGAACTCCCCGGCGCCGACTGCAAGCAAAACGAGCGGGACGACCTCTGGCAGCGGCGGGCGGTGCTATCGGCGGCAACTGGACGGCCAAGAAGCCCGGGCGACGACGAGAGCTGGACGACGGCCGAGGATGGGCACCGGCGAACCTCCGACGAACGTACGGGAAGGGAAAAAAAAATTTCAGTCACTGCACGCTTTCCCAAAAAAACTAATATTTTATTCTCCAATTTTCTGTCCCTTTTTTTACATGTAATAGGTACCTATTTATAGGTAGATTGACACCCAAAAATTAGAAAATCAATATTCCCTCAATATTCACCCTATTAAATCCGAAAATATATATATAAATATATATATTATATATTTTCTGATTTTTACATCATATTTATTGCATATGTATTGTCCTAATTTAAACTGAGCCTATTTTTGGCAATCCCGTGACCTTCCATATTTAAATACTTCATTTTTTAAACGCGTTACACATAACATTTTTGACATGTTACGTACATGTCGCGCGTACCAAAATTAGTTGTTTACATCGAGTTACTTCGAAACTAGATAATCGTTTTGCTTAATCAGGTTTATCCCCCTGACTCTTAGCCAGTCTTGCTTGGTAGAGGCCTCCCTTCACCGCAAGACTACCGTACCTGTGTGACTAGGTAAAGTCCACATTCGACATAGTTTGGCAGAGGATTGCGTCCTCCTACGACTTAGTTTATAGACCGTAAATCTGATGTAATCAAAACATTATGACGTCGGTTGATCATAAACTCAGTTGCAATTCTTTCGCTTACAAAATGTAACTTTCTAATATCAGAATGTTATCACAGATACATGCCATTTCTAAACCCTACGCAATTCATGCAGTTTTACGTGCTTTTCGAATATCTCCCTGCGTAGTGGTTTAGTTAATGGGTCCACAATCATAATATCGGTGGATAAGTATTCCATAGTGATTATATTGTCTTCTACCATAGATTTATCATAGAAATATTTCACATCAATGTGTTTGGTCCTACTATGGTACTTCGGATTCTTAACTGCTGCAATGGCTGCTTGACTGTCAGAGAACACCTTCACAGGTTTATTCTCAACATCGCCACCAAGCAGTGCCGTTAGAAGCCTTTTGAGCCAGACCGCTTCTTGTGGTTTTTAGAGAGAGCTATGAATTCTGATTTCATCATGGACAACGCGCCACAGGTTTGCTTCTTGCTCGTCCATGAAATGACGACATTAGCAAGGAGGAACACTCCCTCTGTGGTGGACTTACGATCATCCGGATCGCTACAATGGTCGGCGTCGCTGTAACCGGTCAATTCTAACTTCTTGCCCTCATAGCACATCGCGTAGTCGGCAGTACCTTTCAGATAATGAATTATTCGTTTATAACCTTTAAATGTTGATAGTCAGGATCTGATTGGAAACGTGCAACTAGGCCCACGGCGTAACAGATATCCGGACGGGTGCATTGCATGGCGTACATCAAACTACCATCCATGTTCAAATACTCTGCACCCTTCATCTGTTCACGCTCTGCCAAGTTCTTGGGGCCGGCACGTTTTGACAGTGCGCACCCAAACACCACCGGCGTATCCCCGGGTTTGGCATCCTGTAATCTGAATCTTTTCAACAGTTTGTTGATATAAGCTTCTTGAGATAGACTCAATTTACGGGTAGCCCGATCTCTAGCAATTTTAATGCCTAAGATGTACGTGGCCTCTCCCATGTCTTTCATCTCAAATACAGATGCCAACCAGGACTTTGACTTGTTCATAAAACTCACGTCGTTTGCGGCAATGAGTATGTCGTCCACGTATAAGGTTAAGATGACATACTTAGACCCGGAGGTCTTATATTACACACATGGATCCTCGTGAAGATTCACAAATCTGTTTCCTACGATTTCCTCGTGGAATCTGCGATACCATTGCAGAGACGACTGTTTAAGACCGCAAATGGACCTTTGGAGTTTACAAACTTTACGCTCGTTACCAGGAGTAATGAAACCCTATGGTTGCTCCATGAGGATCTCTTCCTCCAGGTTTCCGTGGAGGAATGCGGTCTTAATACTCATTTGGTGAGGTTCGTAACCGAGACCTGCGACCAATACCATAAATGGCCCTTACCGTGGTTTTACGCACAGTTGGTGAGTATGTTTCATCAAAGTCCACTCCGTGAATTTGGGTACAGCCTTTCGCAATAAGTCGAGCTTTGTATTTCTCGACCTTTTCCATCAGTGGTGAGCCTTCTTTCAGGACTCACCGTATCCTTACGCCCATGTGGTTAGCAAGTAAATCAACTATAGACTATAATGGCTTTCATTTAAGGCGATCTCTCTCATTAATTATTTTCCTCCATTTCTCTACTTGAGGTCTTTCCAATGCAGTCCAACAGTTGTTAGAGTGAGGTTATCACTCTTCTAGATGGGATACTTCTTTGGAGAAGTTCGATGCCTTTGACTTTTGTCTAGACTTGTTTTATCCCGTCTTTGAGTCTTAACGTCTCTCCCCTCGGAATAATGCCTCTTATCGGAGCATTTCTTCCAATTGGGATTAATTCTCCCACTCGAAATAACACTTCTTATCGCATCATCACTTCTAATGGGTACAAGAGCAGTGCTTGAACCATAACCAACAGCTTTCCTTTGACGACTTCTCGGTCTCGGAGTTTTACTTCAAAGATGAATTCCTTGATCACTAGGATCTGGAACCAAGTTTGTCGGATCACTCCCACTGGGAACAATGGGTAGTAAAGGTTGCTGTGGCAATCCTGGTTCAGCATTACGATAATCAGGTTCAACTTGATTCGTCCAAACAGCAACAGTGATTACTTGTGGTAGGTGTTTAGTCCTCCCACTGGATTTATTATGAAAATGTTCTGATTATCATTTACCATGTCTTTCACTTGAGTTGCTGGTTCAAATCTCTCCCACTCGAATTAAGTGAGACCTGCTATCTGTAATATCTTGCTCCTGATTCTGTCAAGATAATTATTATGACATGTCAATGCATTGGAAATCCGTTCTCAAGTATGTAATGTCACATGTTCGACTACGGTACCATGTCACTAATCTGTAAACATGTACTTTCAAAGAGTAGTATACTCTTGTCCTAAATACGTGTTTAATGCGCAAATTAATGTCGCATGTCGATATGATTTAACTCATTATCGCTCTTTAGCTTATATGGTGGCGTGATTTTACCGGTTTTAGTGGAACATAGTTTTACATGAATGTGAATCACTTCTCATAATTCCTTAGGGAACAACAGATTAAGTGACTCCAACATTATGTTTATAGACTATGCCTTTAGAAGTGAGTCACTTGATTTGAATGCCTAGCCTGACTTATCGTTGCGTAAGGAAGGACAATCGTTTAACCGACTTGATTCTTTTTCGTTTGCTAACTTATCTCAGAGATTTTATCCCATCTCCGTACTGAGCATTTCAGGTTTTCACCTTATGCGTCATTTGATACTTTTACAAGGTCGTGGTAGCTTTCGAAGCCTACTTCTTACGAATGTAAATGGTATCAATAAGTTGATTCAAATGGAATGCAAACGAAAATTCAGCACATCATCATTCAGACACTTCATCGTTAAATTCGTATTTTGAAACGATGTGTTCCGTCTATCGATGTCCACTTGCGCGTAGCACTTTTCACCGAAGTTTTAACCTTTGGTTAAATTGTTTAATTTTAGAATTTAATTTAATCCAATCGGTTTCGCACATGGTCATCATTACAGATTTATTCAATGGAGTACTAACAAATAAGAAATACGAAATCTTTCGATCTAGCTACGCAATTGATGTGTATGTTCAGTTCAGTTTCCCGACTGAGATGACGGAGTACGTGAATCGTTTCATTTTATTCGACCACTTTTACCTGGCCGAAATTTCGTTTTGGATCGATCCTTCTTAACCGGGTCGATCAATAGATCACATTTCAAATCGAACGGAAACTACTTTATTCAATAAATCCGAATCTCGAAATAACCAAAATTTTAGTAACTCAAACGAACGATAAATGACAATGGTAGGGTTCTTGATCTGAAGATCGCGTATTCGATCCATGATTGTCACATAGATAGTCGAGAACTTTAAGTCATGTTGAACATCACATCTGAGTAAATTCACGAGTGAATTACATCAAATGATCTGTGTCTGTATAAAACGTTTTACAGCTTAATACACATGACCTACGTGGCGTACTAGAGACGCACTTTAACAACATGGTTTAACACAACGGATTATCGTATAAGACCCTTATGGTCCAGTTCTCTCTATAATATGCGGATCATGGTTAATTTCTTTCGAACCCAGTATGGTGAGCATAGAAGGTTTCCCTTTTTACTGCTATGGTTACTGTACTTGATTAGGCTCAAGGTCATTGAGTCCTGTCAATATCAGAAAACCATATACATCTTTTCCATGTTGACTTTTCATTCTGAAGAGCCGATGTGGGTTTTACGCCAGCATCCATGAAAAGAGAGAAGACCATCACGTTTAACCGAAATGTTTAGCTTTTGCATCCTTGCTTCCACCGAGGCGGATGCAAAGGGTTACTAAGCTGCAACATTGCCTGGTTGCAATTGAAGTCTTCTTCAACCCCCTTTTACCAAGGTTGAATGTATCATCACATACGCGTTCAGATCATCAAAGAACATACTCCTATTCTTGGTGAAACAAATTATTACATTCGTTTCTCATTATCAAAATCATACAGACTACCATATTCATCCGTAGTTGTCCTCTCAACTTTTCAGAATCGTAGAGAGTTCAACACGTACTCCTTTTATTCATCATGATTCATACCATCAAGATTGCATGGAATATCGAATCGCACTAATTCAACCAATTCATACTAACACATTTATGATTATGCAAAAATCAGGGAGACAATAACATTATGAGAAAGAATTGCATACATCAAATATCTAAACCAACCGACCACCAGTAAACCAATGGAAGATGGCTGTGAAAGAGTGCACATTATCGTCGTCTTCCATCCAATAGATCATTCTTTTAAAACGGTTTTAATCGCAAATTGCCGGAACGGGAATTTTAAAACAAGCATAGCCGATCTTGGCTTTCCCAAGGCTGTATTTTGGAAAAATATTCCGATGAATTCCTCATGCATATATAATTCTACTAACCATGTAAATTATCATACGCAAGTAACATTCATCAAACAAACCAGACTCATGCTTACGCGTCATGCGTCTAATGTTCCGAGGAACTCATGCTTGCATACATAATTCTACTTCCAAGTAAATTATCAAATGCGGCTACATCCTCAACATTCTAGCATACGTGTCAAACATGAATCATTCACATCCATCATACATATTTGGCGACTGGTTTTCGATTTTAAAATAATTTTAAACATTAGGGGCTGATTTGCAATTCATGCTTATATTCAATCATGCAACATTCTAGACATGAATCCTAGGCATTTCCAACCATAACAACATGTCTATCCTAGTGCGCATTCCATATATTTAACCAAGGCTCCGCCCACAACATGCAATATCCAGCTAGCTTGACTCAGTCAAGACAACAGTTCTAATCATTCATAAATATATATATATATATATATATATATATATATATATATATATTGAATAATAAACAATTGTAATTCAGCCCTCTAATTAATCCAGTCCCAAAAACATGTATCTCTGAGATCCATCCCCATAATCGAAACAAGGCATAAAGGTTAGCAACCCTATGAGCACTGTGTAGTCCATTTAGAGGTTCAAAATCATTTTGATTTTAAAACTTTACCTCCCTATTTTAATTGACTTGAATTCAGTTTTGAAAACACGGTTCGATTCAGTCAATTTTGGTTCGTTTTGGTCCGGTTCGGTCAAGAAAATCCGGTTCGGCCCGGTCCGGTAAATCCGGTTTGGTTCGATCCAGTTTTTAAAATTAAAAATCTGGTTCGGTTCGAACCGGTCCAATAAAATAGGGTTTGGTTCGGTTCAACACACTAAAACGGTTCGGTTAGATCCACTTAATTACCCCGCTCCGACCCGACTAGGTCAAACCGATTGAGAAAACCCGGTTCGGTTTTATTTTGTCCCGGTTTAACATATTGGACCGGCCCAATTGTTTAAAATATTAAAAGTTGGGCCGAAATGTTTACTTGTGGCCCAAGTTAGTTTTTAAAGTCCAAAAAATATTTAACTTAGCCACCAAGTAACATTTATTATATAAAATAATTTCCAATATTAAATATATATATTTCGGCCAAATCACTAACATATATATATTTATTGCCAATATTCTATCTATAAGATTAAATCAATCAACAATATATATATATGTAAAAATTGACACATTATATAATATATATATTTTTATTTATTGTAGTATCTTAAATAGGGTAACAAATATACTGACAATATATTTTCTCAATCTTTTAGGCAATTAAATCTATCAATAGTATCTTTAACCCTAAGAAATATTTAGATATATTGATAGTTATATATATTTCTATATATTAATGTGAAGCTATCCTAATGTTCCAAATTATAGATATATTATTACCTTAATTAAAAATTAAAATATTGTGAACAATATTATTTTGATATTTCGGCCGAAATTAGCTTTCTTGGGGCCTAAGAAATTAAAAAATTACCTTGTAATCTTAGGGTTTGGCCGAAGTAAACATGTAATTGGGAACAAGTGGTCAAATTTCAAGATCAAATTTGAATAAGATCTACAATCCATGTTTGATTTTGATCAATATTACACTTTTCTTGAAGATCATGAACATCAAATTAACCAAGAACATCATGAAAATTTTAGATTCAACAACAACCCCAAAAACTCGAAAATTTAAAATTTTCTTTTAAAATTTTCGTTTTTTTTTTATATTTTAAACTTCAAGAACACTAATTTATCAAAATCATGAACTCCTAACACTTGCTCTGATACCACTGTTAGATTACGGAGAGTAATCACTACAGATACTAAATCACGGTACACGCTAGTAATCGAAATTACGCATCGGAAGATTCGCACATACCTCAAAGATGATCTGTAGCCCCTAGATCCTTCTGCAAGGAGTTCACGATCCTCCGGTCGGGACTCGTAGAGGTTCTTGTTAGAGAATCCCTACGCAGTACAAGTTCCACAGCAAAGCCTCTGATCGGTTCTTGGCACAGAGACAGATCTCTGGAGTGTTTCTTAGAAAGCAAATTGGCACACCTTGGGTGAGGGGTGCGGCCGAAATACCTAAGTGTAGGGTGGAGGGTTTTTCTCTCTAAAACACTCTAATGAGGGAATTGTGATTAACCCTAAAAATCCCCTAACACCATGTATTTATAGGAGGAACAAAGTGGACAAAAGTCCACTTTGCCCACTCCTAATATTCGGCCGGCTACTATGCATAGGGATGCCTAATTTTGGGCCTCTCATGTCAATTGGGATTTGGGTCTGGCCCAATTACCCTAATGTGACATGTACCTAATTTCCTTAGGTAAACTATAAATATTATGGGCTACCAATTACGGCGCCCATCACCATATGCTTACAATGCTCACATACGAACATACAGTTTGTCGAAAATAACAAAAGGGACAAATTTTGCAGTAGAAGCAGCACTTATAAAGCCAAAACATAATCACTAAAACACAAGGTACTACATCCAGTTTAACCAGAACAAAAAAATCCCAGCAATGACTACATCAACCACAAGCTATATATATTAACGAGTGTATATGTTGGCAACCAAAGTACCGTCAACACAAACATCCAAGTGAACGAACATGCCTAGAGATAATTCGTTTGCCAAGTAAAACTTGTTCCATCCTTTCCTAAACTCGTATCGTAGATTTATTGTATCCTCTGGGGGATTGACACGTCTGGATTTCACCCCAACTCTCCACTTTTTTCCGAGACGATCTATAATATCCACTTCTCTCATCCGGTCATAACCATTAGCCAAGGAAAAGCTCGTTGGAATGTTCTGCATATGTCGAATTCAAAAAATAACTATATGTTACTCAATCGGACAGAACACAAAGTTAGAGATGTTA
Organism: Clarkia xantiana subsp. parviflora; assembly: GCA_036873135.1. Classification (NCBI taxonomy): domain Eukaryota; kingdom Viridiplantae; phylum Streptophyta; class Magnoliopsida; order Myrtales; family Onagraceae; genus Clarkia; species Clarkia xantiana. The sequence continues at coordinate 5,642,165 of JAPTYO010000012.1, read as the reverse complement.
CTTACACATCTTGTCTTACTAGTGGTTAGTTTGATGTCACAGTGAACCCCACCTCCGTCGCCAACACTACCCTCACCTTGTAGAAAAACTTCGCCATTATGTAGCCAACCTTCCTCAACAGATGACCTGTCTTCTACGTCAACATGATATTGATTTAGAAATCCACGTTCATTAAAGAGTTCAATGTCGAAAATGCCTTCATCTCCTTGTTTAAAGCGAAACATATCTCCAAGGGTCAGGTAGACATCGTGTGCAAACTGGCTCCAACCCATAGTAATGTTGTAGTAGTGAGGAATCTCGCTGTCAGAGTTTGGTTTTTTTTTTCACTTTCACTCCCCACATATAACCTGCCGCATAACTTTCCACCCCATTCATCAAACACAGTTACCAACGGTGTGTAACCATCCAGTAAATTTCCCATTGCAGTATCTTTAGTTAAAAGTGTCGACATTTGTGTTAGCATATGGTGACGTGGCGCCGTAATTGGTAGCTCGTTAATGCTAAGGAAATTACCTAAGTTAATTAGGTAATTGTCACATTAGGGTAATTGGTCCAAACCCTAACCCTAATTGACATGGGAGGCCCAAAATTGGTTGGAGTGGAATTTTGTCCACTCCACCAATCCTATATATAGGGGACTCACCTAAAGGGTTTATTCATTCATTCATAATAAGAAGTACCTCCATTGAGGAACTTGAGAGAAACCCTCTCACCCCCTTAGTAGTGATTTTCGGTGCACATCTTAGTCCGAGGTTCTGTCCCCGTTGAAGAATCGATTAGAGGCTTTGTTGTGAAGCTTATACCGCGTAGGATTTCTTCTCACGAAGAACTTGTACGGGTTCCGACAGGAGGATCAGAACTCCCCCCACAACGTTCTTGGGCAGGAAAGCTATTGAGGTATGTGTACATTATTCCGCCACGTAATTTGATTACTTACTAGTACACGTTTAGCATTCCGTAGTATTACGTCCCCGTTCCAACAATATGTTCATGGTTGTAAATTCCCAAACTGAGATGACTACTGTATATAGCTCTACGATTAAACCAAAAGTAAAATCAGCCTTAAGTTCTTACGAATTCATTGTTGTAGTTTTCTTTAAGCCGCACGCAGAATAGGGAGAATGGTCCGTCCACCTTCCTTTCCATCTGCCTTTTACTGGGGACGGGTCGTTGTGCCTATCCCAGGCGTCGCTTCGATGGGAAGGGCGAGTATGCTTTGTCGGCTTTCCGGTGGAAGACGTTGCGTCAGGGATCGATGGAGGACCTTCACGGAAAAGCTTGCTAGATGATGTTTCTGGTGCTTACCTACGGGATCAACTGCTACTGGCTTTAGGTCTACCAACAAATATTTCATGCTCCTCTGGTTGTTTTTACTTGTTTTGTGCTTCGACCAAGGCAATTCATGTGTCAACATATCCATTGAATGTGTCAACATGATTAGGGGGTCTGAAGCGAACGCACTCTTTGCAGGCCGAAAACAGTCATCCTGTTAACATGTCCGTCAGCAAATGGTTTCATCACGCCTATGTCAAAATCCAGTCGGATTTCGGTAAGGGAACCACCGAACGTGAACGGGGCGTCAAGTAGCGGTGGGTATATTTCATTTTGTACCCATCGCTTGCTTACCGATCAATTCGGTCGGATAGCTCGACCAGAAAAAAGTCATGAACCATTTATTTTTTGTTAAATCGGACGTAATCCGGTGGGAAAACGACAGTACTTTCTGACCAACGGGCCGGTCAGCAAATCTGCACTAGATACACAACTCTTTTCTTGTAGTGATTGTATTATATTTTTTAAAGTTGCCACGTAGAACATTTATGTATATTTTAAGTATTAAGTAATGTATAAAGTTAAGACACACATAAATAATATTCGTTCTTCAATACTTTTACTTAATTATATTTTATTATTAAAAAAATTTAACAACCTCCGATAAACTATGTAATACGGTTGTGAATATATTAATCAAAAAAGAACATTGAACTAAACTGTATGGGATGAGAACAAGTTGGGCACAGTACAGATGGACTATATAGCAGTGTCATCAGAACCGGACCGGACCGGACCGGTGGCCCGACCGGGTTCGAACCGGAATCGGTACCTCCAACGGTCCGGTTTGAGCAAATCCGAAGGATGTAAGTGAACACGGTTCGATAGCCGATTTTTTGACGAACCGGTCGCTTTTCAGCAGACTGGCCGGTCCACCGGTTCGCCGGTTCGGTGTTCAGAAGTCAGAAGAAAAAAAAAGTAATTAACCCACATCGGACATTAGGGCTGGGCTAAAAAACCGGTTCGGTTGAACCGAACCGGTTTGTATATGGTTTGGTTTTTAATATATATATTAGGAGCGGTTCTCAGCTGGTTCAGAACAGGTTCAGAACCGGTTCTGAACCAGTTTTGAACCGGTTGTAAAAAAAAAAATTATTAACCCTATGCCGCTTTTAACTACAGCCGTTCCTCAGTCCGGTAAAAAAAAATTGCAGCGCCGCTCCCGCCGCTCCTGAAGAACTGCCGCTGCCACTCCCGCCGGACCTCCATCCTTCGTCCACCACATCGCCGGCGAGTTTTGCCCAGTCCAATTTGATACGGTGAGTTCCTAAATTCTAACTTCCTATAGCGTTTATTGTTTTTGTAGGATTTCGTTAAATGAGTTTGAATCGATTTGTTTCTTTCAATTGATACAATTTAATAATGCCTTCCTCGCTCGGATCACCAACAACGATTTTTTGATGAATTTTTTATTTTGGGTTCGTCGACGGCTCAGTTCAGTTCGAGAACTGAACTGAATTCAGTTCTGTTGAACACTTAACTGGGTTCAGTTCAGTTCAACAGATTAACTTACTTCATGATTAACTTACTTCATATACTAACTCTTTTTATTTATTTTTCATTCATAGATTTGTTGCACTATTGACGTTTGAGCTACGCATGTCGCCTCTCGAGAACCGGTGGAAGTCTCAAGATTTATGCTTTAAATATTTCAACTTATATTATCAGATTGTTTGAAATTTAGATTTCGATACTATCTATGTTGAAGTGACTGGTTATCTTTATATTTTGAAAGTTTATGAATTGTTCGTCTATTATCGAATTTGGTGCGTAATTAGAACTTTAAATAAAAAAAAGTTTGAAGCAAAAAAAAAAAAAAAGGTTCAGAACCGGTTTTGAACCGGTTCTGTCATGGTTTGGTTCTGGAGCCGTGAAACCGGTTCGGTTCATGCCAAGTATCGGACATGCCCAGCCCTATCGGACATTCAATTCAACGGCCATTCACACCCCCAATCAGACCCAGTCACCCACACCCGATCATACCCAGTCACCCACCCCCGACCTAGGAGCAGCTCCACCCGAACTAGTTTTTGACCCAAACACATAGCACGAGCACGAGTTCGGTAGCAGATGCGAGGAAGAAGTAGAAGGTTTTGATCAATTCTGGTTCCCAAGGCTCCGATCAAACTTCTGGCTCCGATCAAACTTCCGACCGCCAAGATGATCTGGGACGAGCTGGACGAGAAGACTCCACCGTTCCCAAGGCCGAGCAGACTCCACCAATCCCTAGCTCTTTGATCTGGACCCCGTCCTTGCTTAATGTGAGGGAGAGACGAGGGTTGGGGTCTGGGGAGAGGAGGGAGAGATAGAGAGTGAATAGGGTAAAAGTGAGGGAGGGAGGGGAGAGGACGACAAAGAGATAGAGAGAGGAGAGGGAGAGATGAGGATTGGGTTTAGGGAGAGGAGAGAGAGACCAACAGATTGAAGAGAACATATTTACAGTCACAGAGATGAGAGATGTTGATTTGAACCAAAACCGGTCGGACCCGGTACGAATCGGATCGGACCATCCGAATTAGGAACCGGTAGCTTGACCGGTTCGACCTCCGGTCCGGTTTTGATAACAGTGCTGTATAGTGCGGGAATAATCGTACGTTAGCTCCATCATCCTCAGTCACGACACAACATTGTGCCATTCGCCACTAGCTAGCTAGCCAGCTCCACAAAGGGCGGCAATAATAAACTTTCAGTTTGCAAGAGATGCCATTACCACAAAGATGAGTACGGTCCAAACATTTAAGGAAATATAAAATATATGTTAAAGTGTACCAGCATCCATACTTTCAAACATATCATAAAAGGAAATTAAATAGGACAATGAATATTTCCATTTTCTGCTAAATATTTTCCCACTTGCAACCAACTCCAGCTTCGTCTCTTTGACAGACTTTTTACAATGTTTGCACAATCTCATTTTTGGGTTTGTTTTAATATTATTGAAAGAGACTAATTATTCAAAAAAAAAAGTACAATTATTATATCAAAATTCACTTATATATCTATATAAAAGTTATATAAATTTGAGAAGCAACTATAAATTGCAACCAACCTTTAATTAGTCAATGAAGTTAGCAGCAATAATCAATACATGCATGATGAGTTTTGGTAGAAAGACAGATATTCTAGCGGGGTAATGTTTACACAGTAGACTGTAGAGCAGCACATGCATGTACATATATATATATGTAATATTATTATTATAAGTGAAAAGGCAAAAAAAAATCTATTATCTATGAGGATTGGATTTGGATCTGCTTTCCAATGGGAATTATGGGATGTACGTACGTAGCATCTTCTTTGCTTTGCTTTGCTTTTAGGGTGGTTTGATATTGATAGAAAGAGAGGAAATTGCAGCCACATAACCAACTGTAAATTCTGCTCCTGGCCGGGTTGTTTGTAATTGTATGGTTGCTGCAGCTAGCTAACTTGTCTCATAAAATCAGCATCGTCATCATCACACAAAGATATGTTCCTTCCTCAGTCCAGTTGATGATTATTCTTGTGTCTTTATTTTTATATATCATATCATATAATTAATTTCGTGTGGTTTTAAAGCAGCCGTGTCACTTCACCATTTCACCTCAGTTTTCGCATACTTTGCGTTTGGTCCCCATCTCAAAACATTCATTATATATAAACCCACACCTCACTCACTCACTCTCCTCAAACTAAACACAACACACAGATTAAAGGAGGCTAGCTAATATATAGCTAGCTAGCTAGTCTCTCTTTACTATCCATATCCTGCAAATGGCGTCCATGTCGTCCAAGAGCTCGGGATCGACGTGGACCCCGAAGCAGAATAAGGTGTTTGAGAAGGCGTTGGCTCAGTTCGACAAGGACACACCGGACAGGTGGCAAAAGATAGCGAGAGCCGTGGGTAAGTCGGCCGAGGAGGTGAAGAGACACTACGACATCCTCATTGAAGATTTGAACCACATTGAGTCGGGTCGGGTTCCGTTCCCTAACTATACATCCTCCAATACCAACAACTAACCTCATCAACCATCATATGATCAGTTGTGTGTACGTACGTGGGAATATATATATGACGATATACATATATTTTATATATAGTTTCATGCACGACATATAATTAATTAATTAATGGCTTCCAACTCCCAACATATTAGCTAGCATGAGCAACCTTATATTTGGAAGACCATACCTCCCTATCTTCAATTTCATATTGACACTATCCTGTTATATGGTCTCTCTATTTATTAACATATATATGTATCTTCTGTTGATCAATTAAATGCAACATTACTTTTGTTATTGACTCCCACTAATGTGATATTGAATTAAAGTAATGTAATGTTAGATTGCAGTGTTTGGTTGTGATGTAATATATATGTAATGTTAGATTACAATATTTCGGTATGCTCTGTGATGAGCATTATAACGTGACCTCATTATTATTGTTATTATTATAATTCATATGAGAATATATTATATCTTAATATAATACTAATAATTATAATATTTATTTGAGAACAACTAACTTACTTCTTTGTATTTGATACGTATAGTCATGAACTGTAAAAACCAAATACTGAAATTAAATTCTCATATCTATTAAAACTCTATTAATTGAAACATTTGTATAGTTTAATAAGATATTTTTCATCAAAATGTAACGATAAATACTTTTCTCATTGTGTACGCACTTAATGTACATTAATTATTCTTTATTATGATAATGAATGAGTCATGAAATAAACAAAATAATAATAATAATAGCACAATAAACTATAAATATAACATAAAGTAATATATGTATTTAATAAGTAATAATAATAATAATATGTAATCTTGAATGTAATATCACATTATATCTGTTTTTTTATATAATCTCACATTAAATGTAATTTAAACGTAATATCTTATATTATATTGAACTTAACACTACCATGCATGTTTCATTTTTTGTTTGTCTATATGAAACGAAATGTGAGATTAATCTCACATAACATCCATTGAAACACCACCTTTAGAGGATTTAGTTTGAGAAGTTTTATATTTGATTTTAATAAATAGTAGAATTACTATATTTCTTTTGGGCTGTAAGGAGCTGTAGTTTCCAGCCCAGAAGATGAACTTTGGCCCAATCTATAATGGGCTGATGGAAAACTTTTTCTGGATTGTGCTGCAAGCAAAGCCTTTTTTCCTTCTTTCTTTCTTTCTTTCTTTCTTCTTTCTCGTTCTCCTTCTTCAATGTTCTCGTCTTGAACCACCCTAGTGAGTGACCATTGCAGGGTTTAAGCTCAGCTGGCGCAATCTGATGATGAACTCTTCCTCCAATTGCATATCCTTATGACCTGAGTCCAGTTTCATCTCCTTGCAAATCTCTACTCTGTAAGAGAAGAAGGTTACACTCCTCCTAAACTTCATTCTGACATGGCGGCATCAAGACTGTCCTCTTGCATAGCTTTGACTGCCGCAGCTGCCTCAGCCTCCACGCTATCTAACCGCGCATATGCTGACTTCCCCTTCCGCTTCCCCTCTTTCCGTTCCTCGCCTACTCCTCCATCTACATCTCAGTCTGATCCTCCGTCGCAATCCTCCTCCTCCTCCTCTTCCTCTTCAGATGGAAAGAATCAGACGAAACCAGAGCCAGAGGAGCCGCGAGGGTCTGGCTTCGACCCCGAGTCGTTGGAAAGAGGCGCAAAAGCTCTTCGTGAAATCAACAACTCTCCTCACGCAAAGCAGGTGAGTTAGCATCTCTAAGTAAACGATATTCCCTGTTTACTTTTTGCAGCATGTTTTGTTTGCAATTGCAGTTGTAATTGGAATTCGCGACATTCATGAAACAATAATAGATATTGCCGTAATTTGTTTTCTTAAGCTGAGATTAAGAAAAAACTTTTCCAGAGCAAGTGCGCCTTAAGTGAGACAATCAAGCATGAATGCGAACGCTGTTATGTATTTCGAGATTTATACATCTAATTTCTTTCTTTAAGGCTTCTATCTTCTGTAATTTTGTTTTCTTCATTGACTTTTTAGGTTTTTGAGGTGATGCGGAAGCAAGAGCAGACTCGACTTGCTGAGTTGGACGCTGAGAAAATTCATCATGGGTTAATTCAATCTCAAATTGATATTGTGGGTGACTGTTGTCTCTTCCATTCAAGCATTTTGTAATTGTTCTACTTATGATGCAGTGATTCAATAACTTCTGACGTGAATATTCGTTGATTATCCACATTTCCTTAGCAGTTGCTCTTTGTGCTCTAAATTTTTCTATTTGGCTTAATTGTTATCTCATTCAATGTATGAGTGGGTCTAGTTATATGTGTATACAAATGGAAAATCTCCACTGTGTTGGTATTACTTTGGTGAAAACCTACACAAATTAGGTTACTTATTCACAGGAGTCATATTGCAAAAGATGACAAGGCCTTATGCCCTCCTTTTCCCTCATAATATCTTACCTCGGCTTCAAATCTTTAAATAAGATTTGGCCTGCCACAACAGGAACACATGTGATTCATATGAAGTTTGCTGTATCTATTCTGTTGCACGTTATCATGGCACAGCTTTTGTCATAGTCTGCTATTATATATATACTTGGAGTCCGCAGAATATCTATAAGTGACCACAAATAAGTTTCCATGGGATCTCTCCCATTGCTTTTGATTTTAATCGCTCATCAATTGTTGGGCATTAAAACAATCACCATTTCGTTGGCAGGACAGACAGCGGAAACTTTGTGAGGAACAAAGGAATTTATTACAGCAACAGTCACAGGCAAAAGCTCAGATGCTTAGGTATGAAGATGAGTTGGCAAGAAAGAGACTGCAGGTCAGTTTATATCTGACTGCTTCCAAGTTGTTTGGCTTGTGCAAATCGTGTTTAAAGCTTTAAGCTAAGTCGTGTTAGTTTTATCCCTACTAAGTCTGGTTCTTTCAGTAGTTATCTGAGCTTTTGCGTATTAATTGAACTTTGAAGTGAATATCAGTGAACACTAGCAATAGTCACAAGCACATCCAGTAAAATCAACCCGACCTTCTATTCCTCCTTAATTGCGTCACTCATTGTTACTTCATGTTTTTTCTCCAATTTTTTTCAGACAGATCATGAGGCTCAGAGGCGTCATAATACTGAATTGGTTCAGATGCAAGAGCAATCTTCTGCCAGAAAAGAGCAACAAAGGAGAGCAACTGAGGAGCAAATTCAAGCTCAACAGCGTCAAACTGAGAAAGAGAGAGCTGAAATAGAACGAGAAACCATAAGGGTTAAAGCCATGGCTGAAGCTGAAGGTCGGGCTCATGAAGCAAAACTAACAGAGGATCACAATAGGAGGATGCTTATAGAAAGAATAAATGGTGAAAGGGAGAAATGGCTTGCTGCTATCAATACAACATTCAGTCACATTGAAGGTATGGAAGCTCTACTCCTCAGTAGTTGAAATTACTTCTTGAAACTTGGCATTATTCTGCTGATACTTCAATTAGTCATATCATACTGTATTATTTCATTTCCAGCCATTATTTTAGTTGATAGTTACTCTCTTGTCTCTTTATGGACATTGATATGTATAGATAATGATTAGATATTCATTTGAATCATTTCTGTCACAAATGGGGCTAAGGCTGCCATATGCGCTTGGGAAAGTGGATTTGCAGCTGTGTGAGTATTATCTTTTGGAAATTTGTGCTGATCCATGTAGGTTGCTCCAGTTGTTTCTGAGTCAAGACTCAGGATTGTTTGCTGGCATCTTGGATTTTGTTTGTTGTGTCGACATTTTCTGTACAGACCGCTTATTACCTTGTGACACCCATTGACACTATTCCATCCACATATTATACTGAGTTTCATGATTCCTGGATCAGATGGAATGCGTCCAGTGATCAAGATTGGGCTGAATTTACAATCTTTTCACAATAATTTTTTAATACATTTTAATACGTGAAGTCTTGGAACCTAGATTAAAAGCCTAAATAGGATTCTGCTACAACACTAGCATTGCAAGATGAAATTGAAAATGGGCTTTTTATCTTGCATTTGTCAAGCTTTTCATTATGTCGGAGTGGGTAGCTTTTTGACACAATAAAGGAGTGATGGGGCTTTTGTTTTTCAGGAGGTGTAAGGGTCTTATTAACAGATAGAAACAAGTTAATTATGACTGTTGGTGGAGCAACTGCTTTAGCTGCGGGTATATACACAACTAGGTAATAGTGATTTTCCCTTCTATCTCATGCTTGTTTGTCTTTGCTTGATTACTATGAAAAACCCCATCCTTTTCCACAGGGAAGGTGCTCGAGTAACTTGGGGTTATATTAACCGTATACTGGGACAACCATCGTTGATACGTGAATCATCTGTTTCCAAGTTTCCATGGTCAGGGTTAATCTCAAAGGGAAAGAATAAACTTTTCAATACAGTGCCCAATGAAACAAAGGGTGCTCTTGGAAATGTCATTCTTCACCCATCCTTGCATAGGAGAGTGGAAAACCTTGCACGCGCTACAGCCAATACCAAGTCGCATGAGGCACCTTTTAGAAATATGCTATTTTATGGACCTCCTGGCACTGGGAAAACTATGGTTGCAAGGGAGATTGCTCGGAAATCGGTAGGTTGATATTTTGCTTCATTCTTAGTTTGCCTTTTGAAAGTTATATTCCATGGTGAATAAAATTCCTAACTTTTATACAAATTGATTATTAACGTTTTGTATCATCTGTACCGGTGCATGGGTAATCATTACAACTTCAAATAACTCTCCAGATAGTTTGAATTAGGAAATAAAAAAAAATCATACCAAGCACTTGTGATATTAGGATTCATTCTCAAATTAGCTGTATTCGTGTCATTCTAAACCTTTTGAAAGACCTAGGCCAGATGACCTGTTTCGATGGCTATCCTTGAATGTGTGAAAATAAATTTAATGGTGTTTTTGATATTTCTAATACAGGGTTTGGATTATGCAATGATGACTGGCGGAGATGTTGCTCCACTTGGCCCACAGGCTGTCACAAAGATCCATCAGATATTTGACTGGGCTAAAAGCTCAAAGAAAGGCTTGCTGCTCTTTATCGACGAGGCCGATGCTTTCCTATGCGAGTAAGTCTTGTCTCGCCGTCTTTCTTCCAAGTTTTTGTCTTAATAATAAATTGCATTCTGGGACATAAGCCTGGTAACTTTTAAATCCCAAAAATGGGCTGGATACCATAGAGTAGAGTTTAGTTTCATGAATGAATTATAACGTCGGTTATTTCCTACGGAAAATGAATATCGGGTCATGGTTAAATCGAATCCACCTAGACTCCACTGCCTAATTAAGAAGTAGCCCTTTTATAGAAATATGCAGTCAAGGCTCATGGTCAAATATTGGAAAGCTGACCTATTTCATGTTTGTAGTGATGAGTGGATGTTCATAGTAAAGTTGACATGGTAGAAGTGGATATAAAAACCATAAAGTTGTATAATTGTGAATATGGTAAATTTGTTGACCTTGATGATGTACAGGCGTAACAGTACGCACATGAGCGAGGCCCAACGAAGTGCACTCAATGCCTTGCTGTTTCGCACCGGAGACCAGTCTAGGGACATAGTCCTGGTGCTGGCAACAAACCGACCAGGAGATCTTGACAAGGCCATCACTGACCGTATCGATGAAGTAATCGAGTTCCCACATCCAGGTGAAGATGAGCGCTTCAAATTGCTCAACTTGTATCTGAAAAAGTACATATTGAGGGAAGGTGAAGAGGAGTCAACAAGGTTTGGATCCCTGTTGAAGAAACAACAGTCTCAGGAGATAACCATAAAAGACATATCGGAAGATGTTCTGCGGGAGGCAGCAAGGAGAATTGAAGGATTCTCAGGTAGAGAGATAGCGAAGCTGATGGCGAGTGTTCAAGCAGCTGTGTATGGGAGCCCTAACTGCATTCTTGACTCACATCTGTTTAATGAGGTAGTGGATTATAAGGTTGCAGAGCACCAGCAGAGGATCAAGTTGGCTTCTGAAGGTAACCGAGCTGCTGCTGCTGCTTCTTCTTAATGGTAAGAGAGTTTTTTCCTTGGTATAAAATAAGTAAAAGCAGTCGATACTGTCTGTTGGCTGGCCTAATTTCACTTCCTGCTGGAAATTTCACTGAAATTTTTGTATCATTTCATGCACTTATGTTTTTCTGATTTATTTATTATTATAGAACCAAATTGTAGCCTAGATTAGTTGGTTGGTATGTGGTGGGGCATGAGGATTCTATTTTTATGTAGAAGAGAGGGGATAGTGTTGGAGGCAGAAGTTGATAAGAACCAAACAATTAGAGATGTTGGAAAACAATACAATTCCTACTTACAAACAAACTCATCTTGCTATCCCTATTCTTTGTGAATGATTGTTGTTAGCATTTGTTTTAGTCCATTATTCTATCTATATAAGCTATAGGAGGATGACTAAATCTTCTTGTATATAATAAAGATGGGCAATAATTAAAATAAAGAAATAAAATTATAGTGGAATGGCCTTACAGATCTGCAATTAAAAGGGAGATCTAACAAGTGGATGGATGGGCACAAACATCTGCGGTAGACGCGGCCAACGGAGACATAAACAAGTATATAACAAACAGTAGTCAATTGCATCCCCTCAATTTATCATCAACACTACACTACGACTACTACTACTATTTGCACATTTCCATTAAAATCACACGAGTATAATCAGTAATATTTGTTGTACAAGCTAGCTAGATAGCTTAGTTAATTAAATTAATTAGGTAGGTAATAATAGGATGGGGAGCGGGAAGAAGAGATGGGCGTTGATGGTTTTGTTGTTAGTTTGGGCAGCCACTAGTGAGTTGGGTTGGTGCTGGGGTGATGCCATGGCCAGTGCTAAGGATCATCTCAACATTGCTACTAACTGGGCTCAACACAAATTTTCCGGGTAGGCAACCCCTACATTCTTCTTCTTTGCCGTCAATCTAACATGTCTTTTAATACAATATGTTTGACCACTTACAATTTTTAGTGCAACGTCAATTTGTTTTATTTTATATAATTTTGGTTCAATACGTTTGCAACTTGTACATTCTTTTTTGCATATATTAGTTGAATGTCAATATTGACCGTTGTATAGTCACATGACTAGCGATAAAAATTTTTTGTTCAGTTCTATTTTTCAATTTAAACCCTCAACATTTTTAATCGCATCCTAGGTCTAAATTGACCTAGTCATGGTCCGATCCATAGTTGGGTCGAATCCTTGTTAAGGTCATCCAAATTCTGTGACCCTAACTAGGGTCTAGGGGTGAGCATGGACCGGTCCTGGACCAAGACCGATCCAGGACCGTTAAGGTCCATTTGAGATGGACCTAGTCCATTTCGGTCTAGGACCGGTCCAGGACTTTAGGACCGTTTGAAACAGTTCCGGTCTTAACGGTCCTGGTTTCGGTCCAGGACCGTTAGGTCCAGTCCAGGACCGAATTAAAAAAAAATTGAATTTATTTTTTAAACATTAATAAATTAAATCTGAATTTTTTTTAATATATAATATTTTGTAAATGTTATTATATTAAATTTGAATTTTTTATATATGATATTTTGTAAATATTAATATATTAAATTTGATTTTTTTTAATATATGATATTTTTAAATATAATTTATAATTATCTAATTTCTTACAATATGTAATATTAACAAAAAATAATAAATATCACTGGATTTCTTATATATATACACATATATAAAAACTAATAGAAGATTGCTATGTATAATAACAACATATGCTATGAATAATAACAACATAACATTATAGGTATAAGGGTTAATAAGTAAAAAACTGTTCAAGGTTTACCCTATGTTAAAATTAGGTGTCTGAAGTTTGAAATGTTAAAATGGACTGTCCCAAGTTTCATTTTTGTTGAAATTTGGTGTCTCTGTTCGTCTTTTCATCTCCATTCAATCATTTTCATCAATCCATCAACCTACTCATAATTCATCACTCTTTACTTTTCACAAAATCGTCAAATTTCACCTAAAAATTGAACATTAAAAAAAAAGTTTCTAGAAGAGTGGTGTGGAGTCATTTTCCAAGTATAATAGAGCGAGATTTACTTGCCCGGATGTGACCAACTTTTAAGGTGACGGTCCCGGCAAGATGACGAGAAGGGAGTGTGTATGATAGCTCGAATTTGACAGACGGTTTCATCGGAATTGACTTCTCTAAAGTAATCACACCGAGACACCAAATTTCAACAAAAATGAAACTTGGGACAGTCCATTTTAACATTTCAAACTTCAGACACCTAATTTTAACATAGGGTAAACCTTGGACAGTTTTTTAGTTATTAACCCTAGGTATAATGTAGTGCCAATAAAAAAAAACATAGCGTAATAGATGCGTGTCCCGACACCACTATTCTTCTCCAGTAATTAACTCCTCCAGACAGTGGGTCTCACAACTAGCAATCTATTGGATTTTTTCCTCCTCTTTTTCGGACCAATCTTGGACTCCATGGACGATAACGGTCCTAGACCGAATTGAGTCCAGGACCGATAAGAACAGGTCCAATGGACTCGGTCCTTATCGATTCAGTCCTGGTCCTGGACCGGTCCTAGTGGACTTTTGCTCATCTCTACTAGGGTCCTACCCAGTCATTAGTAGGATATCACTAAGGTCAATTTAGGTATAGGATTGTCTAAGTGCGGTGACTGTACTTTTTTTTTTTTTTTTTCATGTAGATACATATTTCTTAGGGTTAAGAACACAATAGGGGCTTGAATGTTTGCCCATGTTGCCAAAAAGGGTCTGAATTGAAATAACGTATTATTAAGGGTCTGAATTTTGAGTTTTGTGTATAAGTGAGGTCTCCGTCTATTTTTTCTGTTAAAAGTGACGGAAAGTGGTCACATGTTTGGTATGTGACCAAAAATAATTTGAAAACCCGAAAATGCCCTTTGACCAAAGTGTGTCTTTCATATGTTTGACCTAAAATGACGAAAATACCCTTTAAGCCACCACAGCTCCGGCGACCACCACCATCCCGACTCCGGCGACCACCACCGGCGACCACCACCAACCTCTGGCGACCACCACCGGCCTCCGGCGACCACCACCGACCTCCGGCGACGACCGAAAAGCTCCGATCGGAGCCAAAAAGCTCCGATCTAAGCCAAAAAAGCTCCGATCGGAGCCAAAAAAGCTCCGACCGGAGCTCTGTGGCTCCGACCGGAGCTTTTTTGGCTCCGATCGGAGGCCGGTGGCGGTCGCCGGAGGCCGGAGGCCGGTGGCGGTCGCCGGAGCCGGGCGGTGGCCGGAGCGTGGTGGCCTTAAGGGCATAATTAGTGTGTAGGGGTATTTTAGACATTTCACATTTTATTAATTAAATTGATAAATTGTATAATAATTACAAAATGATATTTTTGTTTTTTCACGTGGTTCTGTTAGATTTAACAGAAAATTTGGACGGAGACTTGAAAAAACAAAACTCAAAATTCAGGCCCTTAATAATACGTTTTTTCAATTCAGACCCATTTTGGCAACATGGGCAAACATTCAGGCACCTATTGTGTTCTTAACCCTATTTCTTATATGTAATCTAATCAAATGTTGCCTTAATTAAATGATTTGATTGTAAAAAAAGAGGTGGTGTTAACAAAGAAACAAGAGAGAGTGTGAAGGAAAAGGCATCAGGAGTAGGAGGGGCCGTGAACAGAGACACATCCAAATACGACGCATCCGACAAGGCGGATCAAGTTGGAGGGAAAATGAACAAAAAAGAGAATAATAATGGTGGTGGTGGTCGGAGTTTAGAAGAAGAACAAGGGGGGAGCAGTACGGACGCCAAGTTTGATGATTTGAAGAATTCATACGACAAGGCAATGAAGACGGTGGGGGAGTCATATAACTCCGCCAAAGACACCATCTCGGAACACAGTAAAAACACGTACGAGGCTGCCAAGGAACACAGTAAAAACACGTACGAGGCTGCCAAGGAACACAGTAAAAACACGTACGAGGCTGCCAAGGACCACACTCAAAACACGTACGAGGCTGCCAAGGACCACACTCAAAACACCTACGAGGCTGCCAAGGACCACACTCAAAACACCTACGAGGCTGCCAAGGAGATGGCCAACGATGCTGCCGCCAAGATTAATTCTAATCCTCCTTCTCCTGGACAACACCACTAATTACTTTCATCCTACATCACCGCCTCCCCGGCCCGGACCATACCTATACTAATTATTACCTAGCTCATAATAATACCTAGTTCTAGCTCTATCTAGCTAGCTAATAAGCTTTTTTATTTTACACTACTTTTAGTTTCTACTTCTATTCTATCTATTTCTTCTTTTACTGATCCATTAACATGACGCTATATATAGTCCGCACTTTGAACAATTTACATGTAAATTTTGACCTTTTCTTCTGGTTATGACATTTACTTGGATATATATTGGATCTTATTTTACCGGAGTGGCTTCTCAAGATCATGTGAGGTCTTCAGTTGTTGTATTCTCACCTGTAAGATGGGACAATGCCAGGGCGAACCCCAATAATCCCTCTCCAACGGTCAAATTAGTTACCGATTATGTAAAAAGATGAATTACTAGTATGCATGTAAGCATTTAATAATAGAGAGAGAGTAAAAAGTATGCACATAATGCGTATGTAAGTGTGTATGTGTATATACATGTGTATCCCAGCCGTCGTTAAGCTTGAATGTTGGGGGTCGGGTTATCCTCTTGTATATTATTGTCGTTTTGAGGTTTGAGAGTGTGGCCCCTTTTTGACCAACTCTATTGCCAGACTTAAAATCTAGGATCTAACCTGAGGCGATTGCGTTTTAAAAACGTGTAATTTTGAAAAGAGTCGCCACTAATTAATTAAGGCTAACTAGAATCCTAAATTACCTAAGTAAATAACAAATTATACACTTATGTATTAAATTAGTCTACGATTAGAAATTCGAGTTCGAGGTTCTATTACAATTTTTTAAAAAAATAAAAAAATTAATTACGCATTTTTGGTACTCAATTTACTTATTTGCCAACTTTATCTTTAATATATGTTAATTAGATTAATCTAACGATGTGAAGATTTAATTAATTTTATCATATGCAAAAATATGGTCAATTATTAACCTAAGTCTAAAAAACTAATTATAATCTATAACTCCTAATTAAGACGAAATCTAAAAAACCCAAAAGTATCTAACATGCTTAAATACATACATAACCTAATATATATTTAACATATATACATAATTATTTGGACAACTGAATATTCTACCCAATCAAATTTAACCAATTACATTTAAATTACCTAATTAAATATAATATAATATAATAATATATAAATAACAATAATAATAATAATAATAAAATAAAAATAAAACAAAAGAGAAGTAGACAGACCTGTGAAGATCGATGGGATACGCAGCGACCACCGGCAGTAGCGGACTGGACGGCATGACAAGGGAAACTCCGGCTCGGCTTGGCGAGGGTGGTTGCGGCGGCGACGTGAACAGAGTTCTGGCGGGATCCTTGCTCACGGCAGGGCGGAAGGATGGCAGACTTGCTGGGGCAGGAGCGACGGTCGTGGCTGCTGGGCTGGTGGTTGGAGCGCGACTGGCAGGCAGCAGGGCAGAGCCGGGTGGCAGCTGGACGGCGAAGGCGACTCGCCGGTGTGGTCGGGGCTGGCTGCTGTGAGAGAGAGAGAGAGAGAGAGAGAGAGAGAGAGAGAGAGAGAGAGAGAGAGAGAGAGGGTGGCGAGGACGAGAGCCGGCGGCGTGAGCTGGCGTCGGCGGAGGTCACCGCCACCGGTGAGCAGAGGGAATGATGACGTAATTTTTTTTAAAGCACAAAAATACAAAATTGCACATATTACGATACATAAGTATATTATTATTGTTGTGGTGTTTTCTGTGTCTTTTAAATGTAAAACTGGACCCCTATTTATACTTAAAATGATATAGGTTACAGATAAGATCTCCTAAATATTAAAATAATAAATAAATTGCAGATAATTCTACGGGATCAATATCTTACAGATAATTACTCCTAAATAATAGAAGATATTACATGTTGGGATCAAAATGACGTGGCCTTGGAATTTCGAGTAGTGGACTTCTAAGTCTCGCGGGGAGCTAGCTCACTCAAGTATCTTTCTTGGTCGCGTGGACATTTAGTTTCCTTTGGTGGCTTTGTGCTAGGCGAGGACCTGAAAAGAGGTGGGGATGGCTCCTGATTCTACTCCGAAGCTTAAGTTAGTAATGGATATCGAGAGAATAATATAGAGTAATTGATAGATCTTAGGACTTAAATAATGAAAGTGAGCCCCTATTTATAGGGAAATTGTTACCGACTTGTGGGGCGGTTACCCTCTGGGGAGGGTTTTTTCCAGAGTCGGCTCAAGTAGGTGACAAGCAGGTCGTCAGCTCATCCTTCCTTAGTCAAGAAGGTTTCTTCCTTCAACAGTGGAAGCAGGTCGCCACCTGTACCTTTCCTTAGGAGGAAGGTTTACTTCTAGGGCGGTGGAAGCAGATCGCCACCTGTACCTTTCCTTAGGAGGAAGGTTTACTTCTAGGGCGGTGGAAGTAGGTCGCCACCTGTACCTTTCCTTAGGAGGAAGGTTTACTTCTGAAAGAGCTTTTAATGGTCGACTCGACTTACTCTTTAAAATAGATGTCTGGTAGCTTGGTCGCTTCTATTTTTATTAATCATGTTCTGAAAGTCGACTTCCTCAAAAGATAATAGTCGACCTTTTATCTTTGTTTCACCATCCAAACAAGGTTGGTCGTCGATTCGTCAATCTCGCCAATAAGCGTACTTGGCTCTAGTCTTTGTCGTTTAATCGTAACCCAACACTTGCCCCCGAGACTTAAGTCGCCAGCTTCATTTATGAAGAGGAGTTCTTGAGTCGAGTATAATTCTTGAACATGTTCGAGCAAGATTCCGTCTCTATTAGTTCACTTAACCTCGGTTGGATAGGCTAAAAGAGGATACCTTTAGTCGATGCGAGTGCTAGTCTCTATGGCTTTCCTGACCGTTGGTCTGGGAGAAGCTGGAGAGTCACTTTAAGAAATCTTTTGACAGGTGTACGGTAACGGCTATATTGCCAGTAGTTAAACCAATGAATGATCGTCCTCGGGAAAGCTTCCTTGGGAAGTTACCCCCCTCTGGGGAGGTTTTGGGGTATAAATACTGCCCCCCTTCCTCTATTTCTTCGTTTTCCCCGTTGATTTGGTTGGACTTCTAGGAAGGAGATTATATTTTGAATAACCACTACCATGGCTGGTCATCCTCCCTTAGGTATTCTGGAAGTATTTTCTTTTCGACGTTGCCACCTTACTCTTTTGATGCTTATTTTTTCCTTCTTTTTTCAGATTTTATCCAGGCAATTCTTCGTAACCATCGCCAGGTTATGGTGCGAGCTTCTTCTGCCCCCCCCCCCCCCCATCTTAGGATGCCCATAGTGGAGCGTCTATTGATACTCCTATCGACGTTGAGGCCATTCCTTCAGTTGCAAAGTCACCTCCAAGACGGTCTCCGAATGAAGGCGAGATGAAGAATACCTCTCGTCGTTCCAACCAGAATAAGGGTACTTGGCGGATGGGAAGGAGAGGTGGGGATTCATCTTCTTCATCAACCGATCAATCCCCGCCTCGCGCTGAGGAACCACCACCTTGTGTCGGGTCATCGACTCGCCTACCTCCTCAAACTGGAGCGTCCATTCGACTGTTCCCTTCTCATGCTGAGGCGTCTTCTAGTGATTCTCCAAGTTATGGAGGTCCTCCTTTTACCTGGGACATGATGTTTAGCCAATCTGCTAATTTTTCAAAGGATTGGAATCCTCTTTACTTTTTGCAGGGGTATTGTCTTAAAGAAGGACACTCGATTCTCAATCTGGATTTGGCCCTTCATTTATTGAATGCTTCCGTCTCTCCTCAGGATCTTCGTCGTCTGGCGACGAATTCAGAAGATGTAGAAAAGGCTACTCACCTTTTTCTTTTGAGACAGGCTGAAGTAAGCGTGACTTTCTTGCCGTGCTTATTGAAACTCTTTTGTTTGTATTGGTTTGACCTTCCTCTTATTTTTTCCCATAGGCTTCCCGAGATTCCCTCCAATTTTCTCGCTTGGTGATTGACCTTCTCAAGGAGTCACAGGCGACCCGGGAAAGTAAGATTTCAGCGTCTCCTGAAATCGTAGAAGAAGTTCGAGATCTTCAGGATGAGAACGCCAAATTGAGAGAGGATCTTCGACTAGCGAACGAAACCTCTTCCTCCTTGTGCCGAGACCTCCAAAAGTGCGAAGATTCTCTGCAGAGCTCTATTTCCTTAATGAAAGAGCATTACCATTTGTTGGAGAGGAAGAAAAAGGAGAAGGATAATCTTAACGTCGAAAATATAATACTCCGTGAGAGGGTTGATGTGTTGCAAAAGGAGATGTCAATCTTGAGGAAGTCTGAGGCCAGGGTTGTAGAAAATTACAAAGAAAGTTCTGATTTTGAATCAGATGTCGTCATAGCCGCTTCAGACTTGCTTTTTCCTTCTTTGAAGGAGATCATAGCCAATCTGAGAGCGTATCAGCCCGACTTTCCCTTTTCTCAAGTTCTTCTTCTTCAGCAATTTTTGGAAATTCCTACCGAAGGGAATGAAGGTCTTATTGCTTCTTCTAAGAGAAAAAAGTCTTTATAAACACTTACTTTCTGAGATGCTCCTCTCTGGGGTGATCCCTTATGTAATAGATCTCTTTTTGTAATAAAAGTCTTACTACTCGTAGTTTTCATAATCATATATCGTACCTAGACTTCTTTATCGCTTTGATCGAGTAATGTTAATCGTTAATATTTCGTAAATGTCTATTTGTACCTTTAATCAAATTGTTGTCGTACCTAGGTTAATGCCATTTTGGGTACATGAGGTCGACAATTGATCCGTAGACCTTTAATTCTTTGATCGGGTTGTCGCCGTACCTAGGCTTTATTACCATTTTGGGTACATAAGGTCGACAATCGATTTGTAGAATACTTTCTTTGATCGATTTGTCGTCGTACCTAGATTTTATTGCCATTTTGGGCACACAAGGTCGACAATCGATTTGTAGACCACTTTCTTCAATCGAGTTGTCGTCGTACCTAGGCTTTATTGCCATTTTGGGCACATAAGGTCGACAATCGATTTGTAGACTGCTCTCTTCGATCGAGTTGTCGCCGTACCTAGGCTTTATTGCTATTTTGGCACATAAGGTCGACAATCGATTTGTAGACCGCTCTCTTCGATCGAGTTGTCGCCGTACTTAGGCTTTATTGCCATTTTGGGCACATAAGGTCGAAAATAGATTTGTAGACCGCTTTCTTCGATCGAGTTGTCGCCGTACCTAGGCTTTATTGCCATTTTGGGCACATAAGTTCGACAATCGATTAATCGACCACTTTCTTCGATCGAGTTGTCGTCGTACCTAGGCTTTATTTCCATTTTGGGTACATAAGGTCGACAATCGATTTGTAGACCGCTCTCTTCGATCGAGTTGTCGCCGTACCTAGGCTTTATTGCCATTTTGGGCACATAAGGTCGAAAATCGATTTGTAGACCACTTTCTTCATTCGAGTTGTCGCCGTACCTAGGCTTTATTGCCATTTTGGGCACATAAGGTCGACAATCGATTTGTAGACCACTTTCTTCGATCGAGTTGTCGCCGTACCTAGGCTTTATTTCCATTTTGGGCACATAAGGTCGACAATCGATTTGTAGACCACTTTCTTCGATCGAGTTGTCGCCGTACCTAGGCTTTATTGCCATTTTGGGCACATAAGGTCAACAATCGATTTGTAGGTCTTCTTTATGATGGTAATACCAGAACGAGTTCTTGTAAAGAAAAAAGGATCTCAAGGGATCATATTTATTCATCGTTTCCTGGATATTACATCAAAAAGAGAAACATTAGCCATAATAAGAAAGTGTCTACTTCATGAATTATTATGACTTCTCTGAGCGTCTTGTAGACGTATTGTAGCAGTGCCGCGCCATAGCTTGATCTCCTCGAACCTCGCCAATACCCATTGGTGTCGAGAACTTCATTACTTGATGCGCTGTTGATGGGATAATTCAGTGAGGATTGAGGGTGGTTCTGCCGATAATGGCATTGTATGATGAAGCGGCATCGACTACTACGAAAACTATATCCACCTGAAAAATTTGCTCCCCTTCTCCCAAGGTGGTGGTCAGTCAGATAGCTCCCATGGGGTAGATGGTTTCTCCGGCGAAGCCTATTAGAGGGAGGTTGACTTTCTTCAGATCTCTTCTCGTCAATCCCAACTGTAGGAATGCTTGATAGAAGAGTATGTCTATTGAACTTCCGTTGTCGATAAGAATCCTTTTAACCCTATATGTGGATATAAAGAGGGTGACCACCAGGGCGTCTTCATGCGGCTGATCCACTTTCAAAAGATCGTTAGCGGTGAAGCTAATGGTTTCGAGTTCAGGCTCCCGAGGTCTTTTTCCCATTACTGCTGCCGTGGATATCTGGGCCGCATATACTTCTCTGGCTGAATTTGTTCCTCCTCCTGATGCGAATCCTCCCGAGATGACATTTATTGTTCCCCTTTGGATAGGATCGAGAAGGTCAGGAGGAGGGGATCGAGTATTTCTCCTCGGGCTGCGGCTTCGCTTCTTTGGGGTATTTGGAGGCTTCTCGACAAACTTCAGTAGTTTACGTCTTTGAATGAGGGTCTCGATATCTTGCTTTAATAGGGTGCACTCATTCATGTCGTGCCCCCTTGTTTGGTGGTATCGACAAAAGACGTTTATCAAGTTGCCCATCATGTTTTTCCTTGCTGGAGGCGGGTTGTTTAGACGAAGTTTCTCCATTTCCTTAAGTACCACGGTCACATTATGTGTGAGCGGAGTATACCTTATGGGATAAAGATTAAGATTAGGATCTTTCCTTGCTCCCAAATGGTTCCCCTGTCGAGAAGTTCCTTCTCGCCCTTCTCCCTTTCTGGATGGTTGAGAAGCGGAACCTTCTTCTATCTTGGTTGGTAAGATCTGCCTCTTTATTTCCATAGGTGACTTCTCATGCGATCTCTCCAAGTCGATGTACTTCTTAACTTTGATGGCGAGAGCGTCGATCTTTCGTACTGGTTTCATCACCATGTTATCCTTCAAGGCTTGACTTTGTACCCTGAGACCCTTCTAGAAGGTCCTGATCAACTCGCCATCAGTGGCGTCTTCATTCAGCTGCTGAAGTATCTTATGGTATCTAGTATAATAATTGGCTAAGGTTTCATCAGGACCTTGCTCAATTTTATCCAGAAAATCCATATTCTTGAGGCGTTGTCTTTGGCCTATGTGACCCTCTATGAACTTAGCCTTCAACTCTCCCCATGAGTCAATCGAGTTATCTGGAAGACCATAGAACCAGGTAGACGCCTATTCCTTCAGAGTTGTGGGGAAGAGCGCCGCATAGTGGTCCGGTGTTGCCCCTCTCCCTAGGAGGGAAGAGTTATGGGCGTTGATATGATGAATTGGGTCTCCCTCGCCTGTGTAGTCCCTGATGTTCCTCGCAATGACTTGCGAAGGGACACGAGTATTGAATAACCTCTTGGAGAAAGGGTGAGAAGTGTGATCGCGAACGACAAGTAGATCACTCGCTCCTCTTCTTTTCTTCTCCAGTAATTCTTCTACCTATCTTATAGTGAATAGGACAGGGCATTTGCTCGCCATTTCGCCTTCTGGCGTTTTGGGGGCCTTCTCCAGGAGATCATTTTCCATGATCTTTACACTAGAAGCCACCTCCTCTTTTTGGGAGACTTCCCGAGTTGGCTCCCTTTTGTCAAGAACCGTTCCCGCCTGGGTTTGATTCCAGAAGGCTATGAAGGCCGCCATTATTTCTTGAGGGACAGCCGGAGGGACTGTTCTCGCTTCCTCAAGATTGGGTAGCGACTTAGCATGACCGAGATTTTCTCCACCACCTGTCCCGTTAGCCTGGGACGTAGGTGGGTCTTCTCTGGGTAGTGGATTTGGGGTAGCGGGATTGACTTGTGTATTTCCCATCTCCTCTATTCCGGGAGTTTGCATTTTATTCTTCTCAGAGACTGTGACTTTTTGATCCTGTTCCCACAGACGACGCCAAATGTTGGGATCAAAATGACGTGACCTTGGAACTTCGAGTTGTGGACTTCTAAGTCTCGCCGGGAGCTAGCTCACTCAGGTATCTTTCTTGGTCGCGTGGACACTTAGTTTCCTTTGGTGGCTTTGTGCTAGGCGTGGACCTGAAAAGAGGTGGCTGATTCCACTCCGAAGCTTAAGTCAGTAATGGATACTGAGAGAATAATAGTAATTGATAGATCTTAGGACTTAAATAATGAAAGTGAGCCCCTATTTATAGGGAAAATGTTACCGACTTCGTGGGGCGGTTACCCTTCGGGGAGGGTTCAAGAGTCGACTCAAGCAGGTGACAAGCAGGTCGCCTGCTCATCCTTCCTTAGTCAAGAAGGTTTCTTCCTTCAACAGTGGAAGCAGGTCGCCACATGTACCTTTCCTTAGGAGGAAGGTTTACTTCTAGGGCGGTGGAAGCAGGTCGCCACCTGTACCTTTCCTTAGGAGGAAGGTTTACTTCTGAAAGAGCTTTTAATGGTCGACTCGACTTACTCTTTAAAATAGAGGTCTGGTAGATTGGTCGCTTCTATTTTTATTAATCATGTTCTGAAGCCGACTTCCTCAAAAGATGATAGTCGACCTTTTACCTTTGTTTCACCATTCCAAATCGTCGATTCGTCAATCTCGCCAATAAACGTACTTGGCTCTAGTCTTTGTCGTTTAATCGTAACCCAACAATACCTGTAGATAAATAACTTACAGATAAATTCCTACGGATAAATACCTTACAGATAATTATTCATAAATAATAGGAGATAATACTGTAGATAAATGTCTTACAAATAAATAACTATTACATATATATATATCTAAATATTTCGAATATCCGAGATATTTTAAAAATACATATTTATTTACTACTCTTATGCGCACATGAGCATTTTAGACACTTTGTGAATTGACAAATCAGGAAATGATGCATCACGTGCAGCGACGTTACGTCCTGGTCAAAATCGAGTGTTTACAGTTTGCCCCTTTTTGAGCGGATTTCCGTAGAACGTGTTTGAGGCGTCTAAAGACGAGTAAACACTAATTTTAGTTAGGAAGTATATATTCTTTTTGAGTCTTCGAATCTTTAAGGCGGATCATGTGCTTATTCAACTCTCGGAAATCTGGGAAACTATAGGTCCCGTTCATCAGTGGTGACTTGCAGAGGCTGAACACCAAAGGCTCCGTTTATCGTCGGGGGCGACTCTCAGAAGGCTGGGAAACTACAGATCATGATTTTTCGGTTGTGACTTGCGAAGGCTGAACCCCAAAGACTCCGTTCGTCTAGTTGTGACTCTCAGAAAGTTGGAAAACTTCAGATCTAGATTGTCGGTTGTAACTTGCAAATGTTAGCATATGGAGATTGGGCCACCGTAATTGGGAGCCCATTAATATAAGCTTGTGACCTAAGACAATTAGGTTATGTCACATTTGGGATTTTGGGCTAGGCCTAAAATTCCAATTGACATGAGAGGCCCAAAATTGGGTTTCCCTAACTTATGTGGCCGGCCGACTTTTATAGATGGCAAAATGGACTTTTGTCCACTTTGCTCCTTTTATAAATAGGGAGTGCTAGGTGATTTATTTAGTGCTAATTCTCTCCTCCTTTTTGGTGAGACTAAAAGAAATCTCTCATCCTCATTAACCTAGTGGTTCGGCCGAACCAAGCTCCTGCCAAGGAGGTGCCAAATTGAGTGAAGCAATTTACTCCAGTGATCCATCCGCTGAAGAATCGACAGACGCTTTGCTGTGAGGCATAATCCGTGTAGGGCTTCCTTAACCAGGACCTCTACGGGAACCGTCCGGCGGATCGAGAACTCTCCTCGGTGATCTTGGAACTACATGAAACATTGTAGGTATGTGCACTATATTCCGCTGCGTATTAGTTACCATGCACATATCTAGAGTTTTTTTTTCCGTAGTATTTAACCCCGTAATCCAACAGTGGTGTCAGAGCCTGTTTTAGGAGTTCATGATTTTGATAAAATTAGTGTTCTTGAATTTGTTGAGATCGGCCGAACTTTTTAATAGTGGAATTTTAAAATTTCAATTTTTGCGAATCATGTTGGCCGAAATTTTTCATGATGTTCATAATAAAATCTGATGTTCACGATCTTGAAGAAAATCATATTTTTCATCAAGATTAAACTTTGTATTTTTTATCTTGACAAGATTTGATCTTGAAATTTGACCACAAGCCCTAATCCTAGTGTTTTTCAGCCGAAACCCACAAGGTGAAATTTTTAATTCTTTAGTCCACAAGTAACATAATGGTGACCGAAACTTTTACTCTGATTTTTGTACACGTTTCGGCCGAAAATTTTAACCCTAGGGATCTAGGTCAAAATTAGGGTTAGATTCACAAGATAATTGTGGATAGAAACTATCAATATATTTAGCACAATATTAGGATTATAGATAATATTGTCAATATTGATAGATATTAGTTACCTAAAGATTGAGAATATATATATATATATATATATATATATATGTGTGTGTGTGTATTGTTGATAGATTTATATCTCCAAATATAGAATCTTGACAATATATATATATATATATATATATATAGATAGTACCAAATATATATGTATATATATTGTTGATTGATTTATATATATCTAAATATAGAATATTGACGATAAATATATATATATATATATATATATATATATATATATATATATATATATATATATGTGTGTGTGTGTGTGTGTGTGAGTGTGTGTAAATATTGGAAAATATATCTATGGTTATTTCTACTTGGAGGCTAAGTTAAGATTTTAGTGGATTTTCAAACCCTACTTAGCCTACAAGTAAACAATTTCGGCCGAATCCTATAGGGAAATGGGCCGGTCCAATTTTGCACAACCGAGTTGGGTCAAACAACCCGGAAGACCAATGGAACCCGACCGGACCGAACCGGATCAACCAAATCGAACCGGGTCGAGTTAACGGGTCCAAAACTGGTACATATCAACCAAACCGGGTTTTCTCAATCGGACCGACCGGACCGAGCCGGACTGAACCATGTCAAATTTGAAATAGGACGGTCAAATTTTAAAATCCAAATGTTTGCGAACTTTAAAATTACCTAAACAGTACTTATAGGTTTATACCTGATGCCTAGTTTCGATTATGGGGATGGATCTCGGAAATGCATGATTTTGGGACTGAGTCATTTAGTGGGCTGAATTGCAATTGCTATTTAATTTATATAATTGCATGATAAGAACTTTCGTCTTGACTATGTCAAGCTAGCTTGATAATACATGTTGTGGGCACCGGTCGGTGCCTTGGTTTTCAATTAATGAGTTGCGCACTAGGATAGACATGTTGTGATGCTTGCAAATGCCTAGGATTCATGTCTAGTAGTACGCATGATTGATTGATAGCATGAATTGCAAGTCAGCCCCAAATGTTTTAAAACAGAAAATCAGTCGCCAAATATGCATGTTTGTTATGGAATGATCACGTATGATTCGTATGCATGAATGTGGAGGATGTACAAGCATGTGATAATTTACTTAGGAAGTAGAATTATATATGCTAGCATGAGTTCCTCAGACCATTAGACGTGTGACGTGTATGCATGATGAGTGGTTTGTTTCGTGGATGTGACCTGCGCAAGATAATTTACTTGTGTAGTAGAATTGTATGTGCAAACTAGAAATCCTCGAAAGGTTTTAAAAAGGGCCTTGGGAAAGCCAAGGTTGGGTGTTTTGAAACCACCCGTTCCGATGAAAGCGATTAAACCGTTTCAAAAGCCGAGTTTATTAGAAAGAAGACGTCGGTAATGTGAACTCTTTCACGACCCCCTTCCCTCGGTTTACTGTCGGTCGGTTTGGTTAGATGTCTGAGGAATCATTATTTGTCACTTTCTATCTCATAGATATCCGATGTATCCAATTCTTTTTCAAAAATGTTATTGTCTCCCTGATTTTGCATAGTTATCAATGTGTGTTTGAATTTGGCTGAATGAGTGCGATTCGGCATTCCTCGCAATCTTGATGGTGTGTAATTTGATGGTTGAGTATGTGTTAAAATCCTCTCTACTGCTATCCCGTAAGCGAAGAGGACAACTACGGATGAATGTGATAGTCTGTATGACTTTGACGATAATGGATGAATGTTGTAGTTTGTTTCCCAATAATGAGAGTTGAACCTTGGACAAAAAGGTTCTTTGATGATCTGAAATCGATAATGCTGATATGTTCAACCTTGGACAAAGAGGTTGAGGGGACTTCAATTGCGACCACGCAACGTTACAGTTTTTAGTGTCACATCTGCATCCGCTTCGGTGGAAGCAATGCTGCTAAAGAAAGAAATGTTTTGGTTGTGAATGATGGTCTTCTATCCATGGATTCTGGTGTAAAAGCCGCTCGTGATCTATGAATAAGAGGTCAACATGGAGAAGTGGTATCCCCTTTAATGGTAACTGACGTTGATGGGGCTCACTAACCATGAGTTTATTCAAGTGCAGTAACCAGGAAGAAAGGGAAACCAACTTCAAAAATCACCACAGGAAATCGACGGTTTTCAACCTTGATTTCTGCATATCATAGAGAGAATAAGACCCTAGAGGTAACAAACGAATATACGGTGGGTCAAACACCATGGATAAAGTGCGTTTCAAGTACGCCTCGTTTTTCATGAATATGAAGTTGTAAAAGGGCTTTATTCAAACACATATCATCTGATGTAATTCACTCGTGAATTTGTTCAGACGTGGTGTTCGACATGACTCAAAGTTCTCGACTAGCTATGCGATAAGCATGGATCGAATTCACGACCCTTAGATCAAGAACCTCATCATTGTCATTTCATCTTTAATCGTTCATTTAAATTGATGGTTTTGGTTATTTGAGATTAAACATACTCCATCATTAGTATCAGGTCGACCGAACTGAATAAACCCATCGATTGTGTAGTAAGAATGTAGATCGATTTAAATTCCTTATTTGTTAGTACTCCATGAAATAATTAAAACCGTAATGATGAAAATGTGTGAAACCAATTAAATTAAATTAAATTTTGGAAACGAACCGATTTCACCATGGGTAATAACTGGTGATATGTGCGTCACGCGCCGAATTCCTCGATAGATGGAATACATCAATTCAAAGTACAAATTTAAAACAAAGTGTGTTTTTGATTTAATTCTTAATATAAATTTTCATTTGCATTTGAGACCCATTTCGGGTTTTACTCATTGATTCCTCATAAACCAAGAAGAAGTATGCTTCAATAAAGTTACTACGATCTCGTAAAGAATCAATCAGTGCAAAAGGTGAAAACCTAATGAACAATTCAAAGGTGGATGAAACCTTTGAAATTGAGTATGCAATGAAAAAGGATATGTCTGTTAAATGACTATCCAGTTATACGCCTCTAACGACAAAGATTGGCGAAGCATTATTTCAAAATATACACTTCGAGGACATAGTATGAAATATGAGTCTTTAGCTCAACTTCCGATCACCTTCAAGGATGATGTGATGTTGACTTTCATTCATGTAGAGCTTTGTTCCTATAATATCGGTTATCACAACACCACATGAGCTATTGAATGGTAACGAGACGGATCTTACCATGATGCGACATGACGGTTGCAAAACAAACACACATTGTACCTACAATTGCGGAAGCAAATTCAGAAACCTAGAGTATTGAAAAGTAACTCTAAGGCATGCATGTGTGTGGTAGCTCGGGAGATTGGTGGCGTGGTCGAAGATGAGACGTTACATTCCTTGAGGACGAATTCCCTACGCTTGGTAACATCAAAGTGAACGAAGTCTTAATTAAACTAGAGCACGATGATGATGATCAGGTCCCACTTACTTCGGGTGGGAGATTTGAGGCAGCAACGCAAGTGAACGACATGGTAAATGAGAACGAACATATTTTCATGATAAATCCAGTGGCAGGAGTCAATCCAACCACTCAGATAACTGTTGCTGCAGGTGCGAATCAAGTCGAACCTGATAATCACATTCCTGAGCCGATGGATGAAAATACAATAATACCACAAACACCTACTGGTAACAGTGGGATTGGCACTACCAACTTGGTTCCTGGTCCTAGTAACCGTGGAATTCATCTCGGAGGTTGAATCCCGAGACCAAGAGGTTGTCCAAGAAAATTTGTTGGTGAAGGTTCAAGTAACGCTCTTGTTCCCAGTGGGAGTATTGCACTGATAACGAGCATTATTCCTAGTGGGAGCGTTGTTCAAGTTCAAGGTGGGATTAACGAGCCTAGACGCAGTTAAAGGCACCGAACTTTTCCTAAGAAGTATCCTATCGAAAGAGGTGAATTATTCACTTTGACTTCGGTTGATGAACCGGTAACGGTTAAGCAAGCTATGGATGGACTTCAAGCGAAAGAATGGAGGAAAGTAATGGAGGATGAGATCGCCTCTATGAAAGCTAATTCAGTGTGGTCTTTAGTTGATTTGCCTGCTGACCGCAGAGCAATAAGGGCAAAGTGGGTTCTGAAATGAATTATTCGATACCTGAAAGGTACTGCCAACTACAGACTGTGTTATGAGGGTGAAAAACTAGAATTGACAAGATTCAGTGACGCCGACCACGGTGGCGATCCGGATGATCGTAAGTCCACCTCAGGAGGAGTACTTCTCCTTGCTATTGTCGTCATTTCATTGATGAGCAAGAAGCAATCTTATGTCACTCTGTCTACGATGGAATCCGAATTCGTGGCCCTCTCAAAGAACGCAGAGGAAGTAGTCTGGCTTAGAAGTGTTAGCATATGGTGATTGGGCGCCGTAAATGGAAGCCCATTAATATGTATATGTTACCTTAGAAATTGGGTAAATGTCACATTAGGGAAATTGGTCTTGACCAAAATCCCAATTGACATGAGAGGCCCAAAATTAGGCC
Source organism: Clarkia xantiana subsp. parviflora (assembly GCA_036873135.1). NCBI lineage: Eukaryota > Viridiplantae > Streptophyta > Magnoliopsida > Myrtales > Onagraceae > Clarkia > Clarkia xantiana. The sequence goes on along the minus strand of JAPTYO010000012.1, from coordinate 5,611,839 downwards.
TCCCTTATACACTAAGGCCGGCCAAAACTTGTGAATGGGCAAAGTGGACTTTTGTCCACTTTGCTCCTCCTATATATAGAGAGTGTTAGGGATTTTATTAGGGTAATTCACAATTCCTCATTCGTGGTGATTTGAGAGAAAACCCCTCCTCCCTAGAACACCCACTTTGTCCGAACCACATACCTTCACCAAGGGTGTGCCAATTTGCTTTGAGCAAACACTCCAGAGATCCGTTATGCCAAGAATTGATCAGAGGCTTTTATGTAGAGACTATACCGCGTAGGGCTTCCTTAACAAGAACCTCTACGAATTCCGTCCGGTGGATCGAGAACTCCCTCAGCAAGATCTTGGGACTACAGAAAAAGTTTAAGGTATGTGCACATCTTCCGCTGCGTAATAGTGATTACTAGCATGTACCTTGTTTATGTTTCCGTAGTATTTAGCCCCGTAATCTAACAGTGGTATCAGAGCCTGTGTTAAGAGTTCATGATTTTGATAAATTAGTGTTCTTGATTTTTAACAATTGTTAGTGCCAAAATTTTCATGATGTTCTTAGTAAAATTTGATGTTCATGATCTTCAAGAAAAATATCAAAATCAAACATTGGATTGTAGATCTTAGTAAAATTTAATCTCTAAATTTGACCAATTTTTCCAATTACATGTGTTTCGGCCGAAATCCTAGGGAGTTTAAAAGGTAAATTTTTTTATTTCTTGGGTCCCAAGTGTTGGGATCAAAATGACGTGGCTTGAACTTCCGGTAATGGACTTCGAGATCTCGCATGTGGTTAGCTCCTTTAGGTGTCTGTGTCGACATCGGGATGACTTAGTTTCCTTTAGGTGCTTTGTGAAAGGCGAGGACCTGAAAAGGGGTGGGGATGACCCTGATTCTACTCCGAAGCTTAAGTCAGTAATGGAATATAAGAGAGTGCTTTAAGAAGTATCTGAATGTAAGTATTTAAATAATGAAAGTCTTCCCCTATTTATAGGGGAAATGTACCGACTTTAAATGGTGGCTACCCTCTTGGGAGGGTTTTTGTCCAGAGTCGGTGTCAGCAAGTGACAAGCAGGTCACCACCTCACCTTTCCTTACCTAGGAAGGTTTCCTTCTGGCGGTTGAAGCAAGTTGCTACCTGTCCCTTCCTTAAGAGGAAGGGTTTTCTCTAAGGCGGCAAGTCAGGTTGCCAGTTTTCCTTTCCTTAAGAGGAAGGTTTCTTCAATAATACTTGGATGTCAACTCGACTCTTTCCTTAAGAGGGTGAGTTTGGAGATTGACTGGTCGCCGGTCTTTGAAGACCTTGAATGTCGACCTTCCCAATGTTTGGTTTCGACCATCTTTCTTGGTTTTGACATTCTGAGCGTGATTAGTCATCGACCTTTTTTGGGGACTTATATGCTCTCGGACTTGTACATACTGGTCCATTCTGAAGATCGTAACCCAACACCAAGTATGCTAGTTTCAGCAGAATATAATTGTTATATTGTTTACCATATTTTAATTTTTATTAAAGGTGACAATATATCTATAATTGGAAATATATGGATAGGTTCACATTAATATATAGAAATATATATAACTATCAATATATCTAGCTAATTTATAGGGATAAATATATTATTGATAGATTTAGTTACCTAAAAGATTAAGAAAATATATTGTCATATAATTGTTTCCCTATTAAAGATATTTACAATAAATAAATATATATGTATATTAGATGTGGCCGAAATATATATATTGTTGATTGATTTATGTCTTATAGATAGAATCTTGGCAAAAAAAATATATATGTAGATCTAGCCTAAATATATATATATATATATATATATATATATATATATATATGCAATATTGGAAATTATTTTACATAGTTAATAATTATTGGAGGCTAAGTTAAGTTTTTCGTGGACTTTAAAACCATAATTAGCCCACAAGACTTATTTCAGCCGAACCCTATGGGTTTATTGGGCCGATCCAATTTGCAAAACTGGAGTGGATTATACCAAACTGGGTTTTCTTAATCGGTTAGACCTAGTCGGGTCGGGTCGAACCGGGGTAACTACTGGATCTAACCGAACTGGTTTTGAGTATTGAACCGAACCGAAATCCTATTTTATTGAAACGGTTCGGACCGAACCATATTTTAAATAAAACTGGACCGAACCGGATTTATGGGATCGAACCGAACCGGGTTGAACCAAAATTGACTAAACCGAACTGGATTTTTCAAAATCGAATTTAAGTCAATTAATAAAATGGGATGGTCAGGTTTTAAAATCCAAATGTTAGTCTACACAGTGCTCGAAGGTTTAAAATTTTCATGATTTGATTAAACATTAATGCCTAGTTTCGATTATGGGGATGGATCTCGGAAATGCATGATTTAGGGTCTGGATTAATTAGAGGGCTGAATTGCAATTTTTCATCTCTTATATTTATTAGAAATGTTGTCTTGGCTATGTCAAGCTAGCTGGATGTTGGGGGCAGAGCCTTGGTTAAATATATGGTTTGCGCACTAGGACAGACATGTTGTGATGGTTGTGATTGCTTAGGATTCATGTCTAGAAACACGCATGATTAACTGTAAGCATGAATTGCAAGTCATCCCCTAATATTTTAAAAATTCTTTAAAAACAAAAGCCAGTCGCCAAATATGGGACCGAACCGAACTGGGTTGAACCGAACCAGATTTTTCAAAATCGAATTCAATTCAATTAATAAAATGGGATGGTCAAGTTTTAAAATCCAAATGTTTTCGAACTTGAAATAGTCTACACAGTGCTCGAAGGTTTAAAATTTTCACGATTTGATTAAACCTTAATGTCTAGTTTTGATTATGGGGATGGATCTCGGAAATGCATGATTTAGGGTCTGGATTAATTAGAGGGCTGAATTGAATTTTTTTTACTTTTCGTCACATATATTTATTAGAAATGTTGTCTTGGCTATGTCAAGCTAGCTGGATGTTGGGGGAAGAGCCTTGGTTAAATATATGGTTTGCGCACTAGGACAGACATGTTGTGATGGTTGCGATTGCTTAGGATTCATGTTTAGAAACACGCATGATTAATTGTAAGCATGAATTGCAAGTCATCCCCTAATATTTTAAAAATGCTTTAAAAACAAAAGCCAGTCGCCAAATATGGGACCGAATCGAACCGGGTTGAACCGAAATTGACTGAACAGAACCAGATTTTTCAAAATCGAATTCAAGTCATTTAATAAAATGGGATGGTCAAGTTTTAAAATCCAAATGTTTTCAAACTTGAAATAGTCTACACAGTGCTCGAAGGTTTAAAATTTTCACGATTTGATTAAACCTTAATGCCTAGTTTCGATTATGGGGATGGATCTCGGAAATGCATGATTTAGGGTATGGATTAATTAGAGGGCTGAATTGCAATTTTTTACTTTTCGTCACATATATTTATTAGAAATGTTGTCTTGGCTATGTCAAGCTAGCTGGATGTTAGGGGCAAAGCCTTGGTTAAATATATGGTTTGCACACTAGGACAGACATGTTGTGATAGTTGCGATTGCCTAGATTCATGTCTAGAAACACACATGATTAATTGTAAGCATGAATTGCAAGTCATCCCTTAATATTTTAAAAATGCTTTAAAAACAAAAGCATGTCGACAAATATGCATGTTTGATGTGGAAGTTTCATGTATGACGACACGTATGCTTGAATGTTGAGGATGTAGCTGCATGTTATAGTTTACTTAGAAAGTAGAATTATATATATGCTAGCATGAGTTCCTCGGAACATTAGAGGCATGACGCTTATGCATGATGTGTGGTTTGGATGATGAAGTTGGCTTGCTATGATGATTTACTTGTTAAGTAGAATTGTATATGCATGCGTAAGTTCATCAGAATATTTTTTCAAATACAAAAGGGCATTGGGAAAGCCAAGATCGGGTATGCTTATTTTAAAGTTCCCGTTCCGGTAATTTACGAATAAACCCGTTTTAAGAGACTGGTCTATTGGATTGAACACGACGGTAATGTGAACTCTTTCATGAACCCCTTTCCTCGGTTTATTGGCGGTCGGTTGGTTTAGATGGCTGAGGAATCATTATTTGTCGTATTCCATCTTAATAGATATCTGATGTATGCAATTCTTTCTCAAAATGTTATTGTCTTCATGATTGTGCATGATTATCAATGTGTTAATTTTCATGGCTGGGTAAGTACGCTTCTATGAACCTCACAAACTGGATGGTACGGATTATGATGCATGGAGTGAACATGTAAGGGAACTTCTCATGGCTGAAAATATACACGAATGTATTGATGTTGAAATGGGAAGGACATTGGTGGATTAGTATGGCAATCTCAAAACCCGTCAAGGGATTAAAGGCCTTAAGGATCGGAGAGCCTGTGAGGTAATATTGTCAGCCATAGACAAAGAGGTTGCAGAGGACTTCAAACTCAACTAAAGTGCTCTTCAACTTTGGGTTGCCCTCAAACATCCGCTTCGAGAAAGGGAGGGCAGCCGAAACCAGAAAAGTTTTGTTAGAGTATGTTTCCCTACTTTCCTAAGATGGTGGAGTAAAACCCGCGTCGGATCTTCAGGACGAAAGATCCAATTGGAGAAAAGTACTCAATATTGCACAGAGATACCCGCTATCATGGTTAGCTAACGATAAAGGATTAGGTTACTTGATCGAATCAATTAGGTTTACTATGCTCCTATTTGCCAAAAGCAACCAAAAGGAACCAGAAGGTTCCACTGTGCATCAACGCAAGAGATCGAGGGAATCACCAGAGGGAACATGATCAAATCAGTCCAAAAACGATCCGGTGTACAAATACTGTTGATTAGTGCCCTAAACAGGTACGCCTCGTTTTCCACATATATATAGCCGTTAACGTTTTATATGACTAATGTCACCTGATGAAATTTACTTGTGAATATTTCTTTCAGGATCGTTGGTCGAGATGGTAGCAGTTCTCTTTGTAGTTTTACCTTTATCTTTTATGGCTTCATAGATGATCTGAAATCAGACACATTGTCGTTATTTATCTTATTATTCGTTTAATTTTTTAATATTGGATGATTAAGATTCAGATTTATTGAATAAAGTAGTTTCTGTTCAACTCGAAACGAGATCTACTTGTCAAAATTAATCGACCCAATTAAACGGGATCGATCTGAAATGAAGTTGAAACCGAAATATCTACCAAGTGCAATTGTCGGATCAAACAAAAGACACACTCTCTTCATCTAATATCGCAAAACATCGAAATACCATTAATATCCATTGATTGCGTAGTTCTAAGAGCGAACCGATTTATGTTTTTTTTTCATACTTGTTAGTACTCCATTATATGATAAATTCTGTAATGATGAACACGTGCGACACCGATTGGATTAAATTAAATTGAATTTTTGGAAACGAAACGACTTATACCATGGGTTAAACCTGGAATAGGTGCCACGATCGCTTGTACCTCGAAAGACGGAACACATCATTTTCAAAGTACGAATTTAATTATGAAGTGTTTTAATGAATGAATGTCGAAATTTTCATTTGCCTCCCTTTGGGGATAATTCATTAAATACGTACACGATGAAAAGAGGTATGCTTCACAAGCTACCACGAACTCGTAAAGTATCATCTGGCGCATAAGGAGAAAGCCCTATGCACAGTTCAGAGATGGATAAGTCATTGAGATGAATTAGCCAATGATGTCGGTAAAATGACTCTCCCACTAAATGCCTTGAACGAGAAGTTTGGCAAGACATTCATATCGATAACACGCTTCAATTGGCATGGTTTGAAAACATAATGTTAGAGTTCAACGATCGATGTTTCCTATGGGAAGAAAAGCAGTTGACTCACATAAATGTTGAACTATGTTCTAACAAAATCAGTCAAACACGACGCCATAAAAGCTAAAAGGAATGATAAAGAGGTGAAACTTATCATCATGCGACATTAATTTGCGCATTAAAAAAGTATTCGAACCAAGAGTACGATAACTACTCTTATAGGATACATGTTTAAATTAGCTTGTGACAATGGTGCCGTGGTCAAACATGAGACGTTACATTCCTTGAGGACGAGTTTCCAACGCTTGATGAAATGAAAACAGACGAAGTCTTGATCAAATTGGAGCAGAATAACGATGATAGTCAGGTCCCACTTATTTCGAGTGGGATATTTGAGCCAGCAATGCAAGTGAATGAAATGGTAAATGAATATGGAGACATTTTCATAGTAAATCCAGTGGGTGGACACAATCCTACCACACAAATCACTGTTGCTGAAGGTGCGAATCAAGTTGAACCTGATAATCACGTTACCGGATCGCTGGATGATAATCCAATAATGCCACAACTACCCATTGTTCCCAGTGGGAGCTGATCAACCAATTTGGTTCCAGGTCCTAGTGATCAAGGAATTAATTTCGGAGGTAGAATCCCGAGACCAAGAGGTCGTCCAAGAAAAGTTGTAGGTCAAGGTTCTAGCACTGCCCTTGTTCCCAGTGGGAGTGATGCTCCGATAGAAAGCATTATTCCGAGTGGGAGCAACGTTCAGACTCAATATGGGATTAACGAGCCTAGACGAAGGAAAAGGCATCGAACTTCTCCCAAGAAGTATCCCATCGAGAAGGGTGAGATATTCACGCTAACTTCTGTTGATGAACCGGTAACGGTTCAAAAGCGTTGAAAGGACCTCAAGTGAAGGAATGGAGGAAGATATCGCCTCAATGAAAGCCAATTCGGTAGGGTCTTTAGTTAATTTACCTGTTAACCGCAGGGCCATAGGGGCTAAGTGGGTTTTGAAACTGAAACTCACTGCTGATGGAAATGTCGAGCGATACAAAGCTCGACTAGTTGCGAAAGGATAAACCCAGCTTCACGGAGTGGAATTTGATGAGACATACTAACCGACTATGTGGTACAACACAACCAGGGCAATCCTAGCCTTGGTCGCATACCTTGATCTAGAGCTGCACCAAATGGATATTAAGACCGCATTCCTCCACGGAAACCTGGAGGAAGAGATCTATATGGAGAAACCGGAGGGTTTCATTACTCCTGGTAACGAACGTAAAGTTTGTAAACTCCAAAGATCCATTTACGGTCTTAAATATCGTCTAGGCAATGGTACCGCAGATTCTACGAGGAAATCGTTGGAAACGGATTCGCGAATCTCCACAAGGATCCATGCGTGTATACAAAGACCTCTGAGTCTAAGTACGTCATCTTAATTTTATACGTGGATGACATACTCATTGCTGCGAACGATGTGAGTTTCCTGCATGAATCAAAGTCCTTGTTGGCATCTGTATTTGAGATGAAAGACATGGGAGAGGCTATGTACATCTTGGGCATTAAGATTGCTAGAGATCGTGCCGCCCGGAGATTGTGTCTATCTCAGGAAGCCTACATCAAAAAAACTGTTGAAAAGGTTTAGATTACAAGATGCCAAACTCGTGGAGACGCCGGTAGTATTCGGGTGCGCGTTGTCAAAACATGACGACCCGAAGAACCAGCAAGAGCGTGAACAGATGAGAAGTGCAGAGTATTTAAGCATGGTCAGAAGTCTCATGTAAGGCATGCTTTGCACTCTTCCGGACATCTGTTACGCTGTGGGCCTAGTAGCAAGATTCCAACCATACCCTGGCTATCAACATTTAAAAGCTGTAAAGCGGATCATACGATATCTGAAAGATACTGCCGACTATGTACTGTGCTATGAGGGCTGGAAGTTAGAATTGACCGGATTCAATGACGCTGACCATGGTGGCGATCCAGACGATCATAAGTCCACCATAGGATGAGTGTTTCTCCTTGATAATGCTGCCATTTCATGGACGAGCAAGAAGAAATCATGTGTCGTGCTATCTACGATGGAATCGGAATTCGTTGCTCTCTCAAAAAATGCACAGGAAGCGGTCTGGCTGAAAAGGTTTCTTACTGCGCTGCTTTATGACGATGTCAGGAGTAAGCTTGTGAAGGTGTTCTCTGTCATTCAGGCAGCCATTGCGGCAGTAAAGAATCCAAAGTACCATAGTAGGACTAAACACATTGATGTGAAATATAATTATGCTAAATCAATGGTAGAAGATAATATAATCACTTTAGAATACTCGCCCACTGATGACATGGTAGCGGACCCATTAACTAAACCATTACACGAAGAGACATTTGAAAAGCATGTTAAACTGCTTGGGTTGCGTAGGGTTTAAAAGTGGGCGTATATCTCTGATAACATTTTGATAATTAAAAGTTACATTTTTGATAAATGAGAGAATTGCAATTCGAGTTTATGATTCATCGACGTCCTAATGTTTGATTACATTGGATTTTACGGTCTATAAACTAAGTCGTAGGAGGACGCAATCCTCTGCCTAAATTATGTCGAATGTGGGCCTTGCCATGTCACACGGGCACGGTCGTCTTGAAGGAGAAGGGGACCTATACCGCAGCAAGACTGGCTAAGAACCATTGGATAAACATGGTTACATAAAACGATAATTTGTTTTCGGAGTAACACGGCATGATATTCGTTTTGCACATCGACGGTGATGAACTCTGTTCCTCATTAACCACATTATGGGCCAGATGAAAATCTGCGATAGCATCATTGACATATCCCACACCTAGGGCTGAGCATGGGACAGATGCGCGGGCTTTTTCTAAAAAATGGCCCAAGCCCTAAAACTAGGGCCACTTAATGGCTGTCCCGAGCCCTATCCCGAGCCCTAGCTAGTAGGAAAAGGCCCGCCCGTCACGGGCTTACAGGGACTAGGGACAAATGGGACAAACCCAAATTCCCATCCAAGTTCAAAAAAAAAAAAAAAAATCATACTCAATTTAATTAAACCATAACCAAACATAGAACAACAACAAAGTTCAGCACATACCACAAAGTTCACCATAAAACACCAAAATCACTCAGAACACCAAGTTCAACACATAACTTGGTTCTCCAAAATAGTTCAACAATGACTCCAAAACTATGTTTTACCAAGACTCTAACACAAAGTCACCAACAATTCTGACATAACAGGTTATAAATACAAATCCCAGATCAAATGGAACTTCAACCCGAGCCATCACTAAAGTTAACTTAACTAACTATAGTTTATAGCTGATTAGTTAGCAAAAAGGGACGGGACGGGTCTTTTGGGACTTCGTAAAAAATCCCTAGCCCTAGCCCTATCCCTATCCCTAGTTGAGAAGAAAAGTCCCGCCCATTAGGGTTTGGGTACATTTTTGGGACGAGCTTTTTGAGACGGGCTTTTTGGGACGGGCTAGGGCGGGACGGGCGGGATTTTGAGCCTCTCATGATATTTGCTCACCCCTACCCACACCTGACGATGTTCGGGTATGCTATCGACGCGTGCTTCATACTAACCGTGCCATATTCGACCACGAGGTCATGCTCGGTTATGCTAGATTGAATCCTCGAGATTCGGATGGGCGCAAACTTCTTCACCTCGAGTGTGTGATTGATCCCAGGAGCCTTTTGAAGAGGCACCCGAAGTGTCCTCATGGACTCAAAACTCATATCTAAGGTCAGGCTCAATGTTCGCTTCCCAGCGTATGAGCGTAGTGCTGAAGAAAAAGGCCAAGTTACCACGTCTTTGGAAACCGGTTGGGTTTGACTAAGGATATGAGCGATGGGGATGGTAAAGTTCACATGTAATTCACTGACTCTTGTATTCACTAGGTGGCCACCGACCGAATATTATTTGAAGGTTGTGAATACTTGTACGGATTCCTTGGAGAAGTATTTCTATGTGGAAACTGGGCAATTGGAGAATTAACATTTGACCTAGGATACAGCGCGATACAGTTTGATGTTTTTAACAGGTTGATTTGAGATAGTGAATCAACGTTCCGCGGGCGCTACAACACTCCTAACAGATAAGTAGCACGATGCCCGTCGTATCCGCCGGTCGCACGGTAAATCTCGTATGAACTATTCAGAAGTAGGGGCTAGATCAGAAGAGTGACATGTTGATTTGATTTGGACAACAATACATTAACAGGCACCCTCACATTCCAGCGAGTGGGAGCTGTTAGCATATGGTGATTGAGTGTCGTAAATGGAAGCTCATTAATATGTATATGTTACCTAAGAAATTGGGTAAATGTCACATTAGAGAAATTGGGCTTGACCCAAATCCCAATTGACATGAGAGGCCCAAAATTGGGCCTCCCTTTTACACCAAGGCCGGCCGAACCTTGTGTATGGGAAAAGTTGACTTTTTTCCACTTTGCTCATCCTATAAATAGAGAGTGTTGAGGATTTTATTAGGGTAATTCACAATTCCTCCTTTGGGGTGATTTGAGAGAAAAATCCTCATCCCTAGAACATATACTTCGGCCGAACCACTTACCTTCACCAAGGGTATGCCAATTTTCTTTGAGCTAACACTCCGGAGATCCGTCCCTTAACAAGAACCTCTACGGGTTCCGTCCGGTGGATCAAGAACTCCCTTAGCAAGATCTTGGGACTACGGAAAAGATTTAAGGTATGTGAACATCTTCCGCTGCCTAATAGTGATTACTAGCATGTACCTTGTTTATGTTTCCGCAGTATTTAACCCCATAATCCAACAAGAAGGCTCTTAATTGCATTGCTTGGCGACGAGCATGGGAGTAAGCCTGTGAAGGTTTACTCTGACAGTCAAGCAGCAATTACAACAGTTAAGAATCCTAAGTACCATAACAGGACAAAAAATATTGATATAAAATACAGTTATGCTAAGAATATGGTTGAGGAAAAATTAATCACATTGGAATACTTGTCCACTGAGAGTATGATGGCGGATCCATTAACTAAACATTAACGCATGGATGTTTTCAAAAAGCATGTTAGAATGCTGGGACTGGTAGGGTTTAAGTTGCGTGTATGACGATGATAACATTTTGAGATTTAAAGTAATATTTGAATGAAATGAATTGCAATTTGAGTTTATGATTTACGATGTCATAATGTTTGAATTACATCGGATTTTTACGGTCTATAAACTAGTCGTAGGAGGGATAGCTTCCCAATTAAAATAATGCAGAATGTGGACCATGCCTCGTCACATAGGCTCGGTCGTCTTGACGGAGAGGAGGACCTCTACCATATCAATAATGGCTAAGAACCACCGTGGAAAACTTGGTTAAGCAAAAACAATCATTTGGTTTCGGAGTAACACGACATGATCTAATTTTTGCAAATCGTCGTGACGAACTCTGTTCGTCGAATAACCACATTCTGGGCCAGGCGACAAGTCCGCGATAGCATATGACATTTCCTACTCCTGATTAAATTCATGTTATACTATCGACGCGCGCTTCATAGTGCGCGTGCCATGTTCGACCACGGGGTTAGGCTCGGTTGTTGACGAGTTTAATCAATCATAACCCAACACTTGCCCCCGAGACTTAAGTCGTCAACTTTATTTATAAAGGGGAGGTCTTGAGTCGAGTATTACCTCTGATCCTTGGCGAGAATACTCTGTTAGCCGATATAATTCTTGGGTTCACAGAAGTTGAAGAGACTTTAGGTTAGGAACAAGACTTTGGCTCAGTAATTCTGACCGTTGAGTGCTCCTTGGAGAGTTGGAGAGTCACCTCGCTAGTCTATTGACAGGTGCAGGGCAACGGTCTTGTTGTCAGTGAAGGCACCAATGGATGGCTGACCTCGGGAAGGCTTCGCTGGGAAGTTACCCAAGCGACTGAGCTCTTCAGTATAAATAGGGCTTCCACTTTCACTTTTTTACCTCTGCTCTTGTTTCTACTCTCATCCTGGCAAACAAATACAGCGCTTTTTTCATTAATCCCAATTCTCCTCGACCGTGTACTCTTGAAGAGAGGATTTTAGTTGGAGTCGCCACCGCCGGCCCTTCTGATCCTGAAAAAGAAGCTTCTTTTCTCCAGTCTCTCTCTAAAACTCCCATGGCTGCTCAAATTACCTCAGGTAGTTCTCAAGGGTTTATCCCTTCCTTTCCTTCTCCCAAAAAGAACAAATTAACTTGTCATGGCTTCATAAAAGCTATGACTTTAGGCAATCCGAGCGACGCCGAGAACCCTCGATACGCCGGTCCCGTTGGGGAAAAATATCGACCTAGAGAGGGAGAGGTCCCGGTGTATCTAGGTTAGCTCGAGGCAGGACTCCGATTCCCTTTCTGTGATGATTTGAAAGAGCTCTGCGAGCATTATCGCATTCATCCTTACCAACTGACGGAGAATGCTATCCGTTTCTGGGTGGGTTTTCTTTGCTTGTGCGACGTCTACCAATGGACATATTCTTTACGAATTTTTCGGTGCTTTTACCAACTGCGAAAGAGTCGGGAGCATGTTTGTAGCTTCAATAGCCGATGGCCTACTGATGGCGAGTAGAGTCGGCCACAGAGTTGGTGACCGATCTTAGATCTTATAATGCCAACTGGAAGAATTACTACTTCTTCTGTCAAGAAGGCGTCTCCTGGCCTTTAATTCCCTCACTTGGTCCTGATTCTGCCCCGACTCTGCGGGGGTTGACTCCGGAGGAGCTTGTCACTATTGGCGAAATTCACGCTATAGTTACCTCTCCCGAATTTGTTCCCTGGAAGTCTGTGGTTGACACCACAGAGGAGGCCCTCATCTGTGCCTCGATCCGTCTACGACTTGAGGATCCTCCTCTAAATTGGGTAATTTCTTCTTTCATTTCATAGTCGCCTTTTGAATCTTCTTTCTGCTTTCTGTAGGTCTTTTTAAGCATCTTTTTGACGCTCAGGCGGCGACAGGAGTGCCTCTTGCCAAGGATCCGGTAGCAGCGGCCACGGAGATCGCCCCTGAACCCATTGACTTCCATGAGGCTCAACCTGTTTTGGAGGGGTCTTCTCTTGATACCGTTGTAGATTCTGCTGAGGCAGGGGAGGCAACTTAAGCTGCATAGGAAGTAAGGACCCCTCAAGGAAGGATTAAGAGGCCTGCCAAGAAGGGAAACGCCAAATCTTCCAAGAAGGCGAGGGTCACCGTCGCCACCCCCATTTCCGAATTTCAGGAGACTATTCCTACAGTCACTCCTATTCTTACTGGCCCTTCTTCCTCCAAAGGTATAGAATCTCATTCTTCGTCGATCTTTTCTTAAGGCTTATAAAATCTCTAACATTTTTCTTTTGCAGGAGATGATCCAAAGGTAAGGCTCTTATGGAGCCTTCTACTTCACAAGCCATGACAGGCTTGAGGTTTGAGGGTCCTCCTTTTGCTTGGAGGATGCTCTATTCTACCCCCGACTCCTTAAGGGGGATGTCGACTGGGATCCACTCGCCTCTTTGAAGGGGTACCAACTGAAGGAGGGCCACTCCATTGCCAATAAAGAGTTTTCTCTCCACCTGGTAAACGCCTCCGTCCCCCCCCCCCCCCCAAGATCGCCCCCGCTTGCCAATTGATTGTGCGGAGGAGGCTACTCGACAACTCCTACATCGGAAAGCCAAGGTAAGGGTTTTCGACGTTTTTTCCTGCTGTTATTTTTTTGTATGATTTCATACTGAACAAGTTTGTTCTTTTTCAGGCCAACCGTGACTTCCTGCAGGTTGGTCAATTGATCCTCGACTTGAATGAGGAAGTTTCTCTCCTGAGGGGGAAACTTGCCTCTATAGAGTTGGAGGTGGAGGTGGGGCAACATCTTCGAAGAGAGGTTGCTCGTTTTGAAGAGGAGCTCACTCACCTGACTGCCACCTTGACGAGTACGACCGATGAGCTCTCCTCTTGCAGAGATGCCCTGAGGGTTTTTATGACTCTTTCGGCGGTTTTCAGCGAGGCTTATCGGGATTCAGCTGCTTTTCTGAAGATTTTTCGAACCAAAGTGGTTTCTTGTCAAGAGGAGATCGCCATGCTGAAGGCGGAGGTGGAGAAGCACAAGAGATCTGATTCTGAGGTCATTGCTAGCAATAAAGCTAGTGAGGCGTACCAGAATGATGCTGCCATGACTTGCGGGCAGATGCTTCTCTCGACCTTTGCCTCAGTGGTGAAGGATATTAGGGCTATGGACCCTAATTTCGACTTCTCGAAGGTGGAGGCTCTTCGAGGGTATTTGGTGCAGGAGGCTAGGGCTAGGGAGAGGAGGAGGAATCTTGTATAGATGTTTTAATTTCCTTCCCGACTCAATGTAAACTTTTGTTTGTTTAATGAAAGAATGGCGGTTTTATCCATCTTTGACGATCTTTGCTCATTCGTTCCTTTATTACCCTTTTGCACTTTCCACCAAACTTAAAGTACTATTAGATCTTTTTTAGAAAGTCTAATCATTCCCAATAAACATACCAAAGATTGTTGCTCATTGAACATGCTCGATTTTTAGAATAGATATCGAAATTCTACACAATCGAACTTTAAGAAGGGTAAAATTTCCCAAGTATCTAACCTGTCTTCCGAGTCGTCGACCTTTCTGAGTGATTTGGCTGATATCAGATTTTGGATGGTCGATTCGAGACTTTGGGAAGATCAGTCTTTAAGAACTTCAAGTAATCGATCCATCTGAGTGATTTAGTGGATATCAGGCCGTTAGCGATCCTCGAATTATTCTGTACGGCAAGTAGTCGATCTATCTGAGTGATTTGACTGATATCAGATGTTTATATGATCGACTCTTGAGTTCTTCTGCACTGCAAGTAGTCGATCCGTCTGAGTGATTTAGTGAATATCAGACGTTTTGATGATCGACTCTTGAGTTCTTCTGCACTGCAAGTAGTCGATCCATCTGAGTGATTTGACTGATATCAGATGTTTTGATGATCGACTCTTGAGTTTTCTGCACTGCAAGTAGTCGATCCATCTGAGTGATTTGACTGATATCAGATGTTTTGATGATCGACTCTTGAGTTCTTTTGCACTGCAAGTAGTCGATACGTCTGAGTGATTTAGTAGATATCAGACGTTTTGATGATCGACTCTTGAGTTCTTCGTAATTTTTCGACGCCGCATTGACTAATCTGAGTGATTTAGATGATATCAGATTTTTGCTAGTCAGTTTTTTTCTTTTGAGTGCTGGTCGCCTATAAAGAAAAGCTTGGATATTTTGAAAAAGGGAGGGCCTTTTAAATTTATCCGTCCTGAATCTTACAAAGAAAAAGCATCATAGAACAAACATTAGCCTTAAAAATAAGCGAAATTATTTTCTTAATAGGGCACCGTTTCTATGACTTCTCTCTGGTTCCGACGTCTCATCGAACTGACGTAACATCGTCGAGATGCAGTTTGATCGCCTCTCACTTCCTCTATCTCGTGCGGTGTCGGGAATTTCATTACTTGATGAGCTGTTAAGGGGATTATCCTGTGAGGATTAAGAGTCGTTCTTCCAATAATGGCATTGTATGCTGAGGCGGCGTCGACGACTACGAAGAGCACATCTACGGTTAGAGTCGTCTTATCTTTTCCCAGAACCATTGGGAGTTTGATAGCACCCATTGGATAGGCGGTCCTTCCGGCAAATCCTATGAGAGGAAAGTCGACCTTCAGGAGATCCCTCTGTGTTAATCCCAGACTCTGGAAAGCTTTGTAAAAAGTATATCGGTCGAGCTTCCACTGTCGATTAGAATTCTCTTGACCTCGTAATCTGCCAAAGTAGCAGTGATGACCAAAGCGTCGTCATGCGGTTGGGTGACCATTATATGGTCGTCGGTGGTGAAACTTATAACCACTGGGTCGACTTCTTCTGGCGCCTTCCCTTTATCTCTGCCCTTTGAGATCTGGGTGGCATAAACTTCTCGAGCAGCGCTGGTTTACCCTCCTGAGGCCAATCCTCCAGCAATGACGTTGATTGTCCCTCTTGGGGTCGGTTGTCATGAGGGGGAGATCGAGAATTTCTTCTGGGGCTTCGACTCCGTTTTAGAGCCTTGGAAGGTTTGTCGATGAACTTGAGTAATTTGCCCCTTCGGATTAAAGCCTCGATGTCATGTTTCAAGGCGACACATTCGTTAGTGTCGTGTCCCTGAACCCGATGATATCGACAATAATCGTTCATATAAGATCCCATCGGTCCCTTTTTAATCAGGGGAGGATCATCCAGCTTAAGTTTTTCCATCTCCTGGAGCACAACTGATATATTGTGTGTGAGAGGAGTAAACTTTCCTGGATACGGGTAGGATTTCTCATTCCGGGTCGGAAATTTCCCTCTCGTCTTTCTTCCCTCCTAGATGGTCGAGGAGGAGCCTTCTTCGGTTTTTGTTGGCACGACTGGGTGCTTGATTTCTCGAGGAGATTTCTCGTGTGATCTTTCCAGATCTATGTACTTCTTCACCTTCGTGGCGAGGGCATCGATCTTTCTCACCAGCTTCATCACCATGTTGTCCTTCAGAGCTTGGCTCTGTGTCCTAAGACCTCTCCAGAAGGTCCTGATCAACTCGCCATCCGTGACGTCTTCATTTAACTGTTGGAGTATCTTATGGAACCTAGTGTAATAATTGGCCAAGGTTTCATCAGAACCTTGTTCAATTTTATCTAGGAAATTCATACTCTTCAGGCGCTGTCTTTGGCCTATATGGCCTTCGATGAATTTAGCCTTCAGTTCCTCCCATGAATCGATCGAGTTGTCGGGGAGGCCATAGAACCAAGTGGACGCCTCTTCTTTCAACGTAGTTGGGAAGAGGGCTGCATAATGATCCGGAGTTGCCCCTCTTCCAAGGAGGGAAGAGTTATGGGTGGCGAACAGGATCTCCTTCGCCTGTGTAGTCGCCAATGTTCCTCGCAAAGACTTGCGGAGGAACTCGAGTGTTGAAAAACCTTTTAGAGAAAGGATGGGAGGTATGATCGCGAACAATCAGCAAATCGTTCGCCCCCCCCCCCCCCCCCCTTCTCTTTTTCTCTAACAACTCTTCCACCTGTCCCATAGTGAATAAGACAGGTTCTTTGCTCGCCATTTCTCCTTCAGGAGTCTTAGGAATTTCTTTCTCCTGGATATTTACGTTGGACGCCACCTCCTCCTTTTGGGAAGTTTCTTGAGTGGGTGCCTTTTCGGGGATGGTGCCCGCCTGGGCTTGATTCCAAAAGGTTTTGAAGGTCGCCAATACTTCTTGGGGGATAGCCGGGGGGACTGTCCTTACTTCTTCTGGATTTGGTAATGACTTGGAGTGACTGAGATTTCCATCATTACCTCCGCCATTAGCTTGTGGAATGGACGGATCTTCTCTGGTGATAGGCTCCGGGGTGGTAGGATCCGCTGGGGGATTATTTCCTTCCATCGGGAGGTTGGACATCTTGTTGCTTCTCTAGAGGTCACGACTTTTTGATCGGAGTTCCCACAGACGGCGCCAAATGTTGGGATCAAAATGACGTGGCCTTGAACTTCGGGAATGGACTTCCAAGTATCGCCTCGGACTTAGCTCTCTCGAACGCTAAGTTTTCCTCTAAGAGGGTATGTGGGGCGAGAACCTGAAAAAGGGGTGGGGATGGCCCCAGATTCCACTCCGAAGCTTAAGTCAGTAATGGATTTGAGAGTAATAATATAAGAACGTATTTAGAACTGACTGAATGTAATGAAGTAAATAGAAATAGTCCCTATTTATAGGGATAAGTTACCGACTTTATATGGCGGTTACCCTCCTTGGGGGGTTTCTCTTCAGAGTCGGTCAAGCAGGTGACAAGCAGGTCGCCACCTCATCTTTACTTCTAGAGGAAGGTTTCCTCTGATGACGGTTGAAGCAGGTCGCCACCTGTGTTTACTTCCGGAGGAAGGTTTCCTCTGATGATAGTGACAAGTAGGTCGCCACCTGTCTTTACCTTCGAAGGAAGGTTTCTTTTGATGATAGTGACCAGCAGGTTGCCACCTGTCTTTACCTTCGATGGAAGGTTTCTTCTGATGATAATGATAAGCAGGTCGCCACCTGTCTTTACCTTCGAAGGAAGGTTTCCTCTGATGATAGTGACAAGCAGGTCACCAACTGTCTTTACCTTTGAAGGAAGGTTTCTCCTAGTGGCGGCCAGTCGTACTTTGGAAGTCGACTTTTTCATAAGTTGTCGTCGACTTTTCATCCCTATCTCGTTAAGACGAGTCAGAAAGGTCGGCGACTCTTCTTTCCCTGCCCTTTGAACGTACTCGACTCTTGTTCTTAATGACAAGTTTAATCAATCATAACCCAACACCTGGTATAATGCGCATGGCGCAAGTCACCTCGAGAGACGGGACACATCGTTTTAAAAGTACGAATTTAATTATGAAGTATTTTTGTGAATGCTGAATTTTTTGTTTGTAATCCTTTGGATATAACTCATTGATAACTATTTAGATTAAAAGTGTGCTTCAAGGCTACTGTAATCTAATAAGAACATCAACTATGGCATTAAAGCGAATGCTTAAATGCATAGTCCATAAGATAGATAAGTCTATGGATGAGTTAAACAAACAAAACGAAAAGAAGTAGTCAGTAAAACGACTCTCCCACCATTAGCCTTGAACGAAGAGTTTGGCTAAAAAGCGTTCATTAAACACTTCAAGAAACATAGTTCAGAATTACATAATGTTAGAGTTGCACATTAATTGTTCCTGCGGGGTGAGATTAATTTAACTCACATTAATGTAAAACACTATGTTCTGACAAAATCGGTTAACACGTTACCATAAAAGCTAATGAATGATTCGGGTAAAACCTTATCACAAAGACGCGTTAATTTGCACATTAAAATGAGTATTTATTAAGAGTACGCACTACTCTCGGAGAATACGAGTTTTAAAATTAGCTTGAAACAATGGTTTCGTGGTCAAACATGGCACATTATAAAGGTTTGAGGATGGATTTCCAACGCTTTGCAGAACGAATGAACTAGTACTGATTAAAGTTAACAGATGGATGATGAAGGTTCTCAGGTCCCACTTACTTCAAGTGGGAGAATTGATACAAGCATAAGTGATTGATTTGGTAAATGATGATGGAAACGTCTTCATAATAAATCCAGTGAGAGGGCTCACTCCCCCTCACACATAATCATCACTAAATTTCAAAATGCGAATCAAGTCGGACCTGATAATCATGATAATGAACTATTTCAACTACCCATTTTTCCTAGTGGGAGTGGAATAACCAATTTGGTTCTAGATCCTAGTGATCGAGGAATACATCTCGGAGGTAAAAACCTGAGACCGAGAGGATATTCCAAGTAAGCTCAACGACCACCATTGTTCCCAGTGGGAGTAACGATCGGACTAAAACATGGGATTAACGTGCCTAGACATAGTCAAAGGCAACGAACTTCTTACGAGAAGTATCCCATCAAACGAAATTTGTTAAACATCTTGATGTTCGTTCTTGAACCAGTGACGGTTCAGCAAGCAAAGAAAGGACCTCAAACCGAGGGAATGGAGGAAAACAATGGAGGATGAAATTGCCTAAATAAGAACTAATTCGGTTTTAGTCTTTAGTTGATTTATCTGTTAACCACAGAGCTAGAAAGTGAAATCTTATAATTCACTTCTGGTGGAAATTTCGAGTAGTGCAAAACTCGAATAATTGCGAAAGGATATATCCAAATTCACGGAGTAAACTTTGATAAAGACAGACTCACTGACTATGCGTTACACCATAGTCTGGGTCGTCCTTGCCCATGACTGCAAGTCTCGAACTCGAGCATGCATCAAATGGACATTAGGACCAAACCTCTCCAAGTAAAACTGGAGAAAGAGATCTATATAGAGCAGCCGGAGAGTTTTATTACTCCTGGCAAAGAACACAAAGTTTGCAAACTCCAAAGATCTATATACGGTCTTAAACGATCGTCTCGGCAATGTATCGCGGATTCCACGAGGAAATCGTTGGATACGGATTCGTGAATCTTCACGAGGATCCCTGTGTATACACCAAGACCTCCGGGTCTAAGTATATCATCATAACACTATACGTGGATAACATACTCATTGCTGCGAACGACGTGAGTTTTATGAATAAATCAAAGTCCTGGTTAGCATCAGCATTCGAGATGAAAGACATGGGAGAGGCTACGTACATCTTAGGCATCAAAATTGCCCGAGGTCGTGCCACCCGGAGATTATGTCTATCTCAGGAATCATATATCAACAAACTGTTGAAAAGATTCAGAATGCTGGATGCTAAACTCGTGGATACGCCGGTAATGTTCGGGTGCGCGCTATCGAAGCGTGATGGCCCGAAAAACTAGCAGGAGCGTGAACGATGAAGAATGCAGAGTATCTGAGCATGGTAGGGAGTCTAATGTACGCCATGCTCTGTACTCGGCCAGACATCTGTTACGCAGTGGGCCAGGTAGCAAGATTCCAATCAGATCCTAATTATCAACATCTAAAGGTCGTAAAACGAATTATCAGATATCTGAAAGGTACTGCCGACTACGTTCTGTGCTATGAGGGCGATCGGCTCGAATTGACCGGTTATAGTGACGCCGACCACGGTGGCGATCCGGATGATCGTAAGTCTACCACAGGAGGAGTTTTCCTCCCATCTAATGCTGCCATATCATGGGTTACCAAGAAGCAATCTTGTGTCGCGCTTTCCACTATGGAATCGGAATTCGTTGCCCTCAACAAAAACGCACAAGAAGCGGTCTGGTTGAAAAGACTTCTTACTGCATTAATTGGCACCGGCAAGAAGAGTAAACCTGCTAAGGTGTACTTCGACAGTCAGGCGGCCATTGCAGCAGTTAAGAATCCAAAGTACCATAGTAGGACAAAGCACATAGATGTGAAATACAATTATGCTAAATTTGTTCTAGAAGACAACATAATCGCTTTAGAATACTTGCCTACAGACAATATGGTCGCAGACCCTTTAACTAAGTCGTTACGTAGGGAGATTTTTTAAAAGCACGTAAAACTGCTTGGATTACGTAGGGCTTAAACTCTGTGGCTTGTAAAAGTGATAACATTTGAAATTATGTTTGAATTTGAATAAAGGAATTGAAATTTGAGTTTATGATTTATCGACGTCATAATGATTAACAACATCGGATTTTACGGTCTATAAACTAAGTCGCAGGAAGAAGTACAATTCTTCCACCAAAATTATGTCGAATGTGAACCTTGCCTCGTCACACAGGCACAGTCATCTTGTAAGGAGAGAGAGGACTTCTACCATAACAAGATTGAATCAGGGGTAAACCTGATTAAGCAAAACGATAACATTGTCACGCTTAACAGCATGACTTAATCTTCGTTTTGTAAATCGCCGAGTTGGACTTTTTCCATCACTGTATATCACATTCAAGGCCAGATGAGAGATTCTGCGATAGCATTATTGACATATCCCATCCCTGGCTTTACCAGGTGTGTTATCGACGAGTGCTTCATACTACGCGTGCCACGTTCGACCACGGGGTCATGCTCGGTAGTGCTAGTTAGAATCCTTGTGATTCAAAGGGTGCATACTTCTTCACCTTGAGCGTGTGATTGATCCCCGATGCCTTATGAAGAGGCATCCAAAGTATCCTCACGGACTCAGAACTTATACCTAAGGTCTGGCTCAATGCTCGCTTCCCGGCATACGAGCGTAGTGCTAAAGAAAACAGCCAAGTAACCACGTCTTAAAAACCGGTTGAGTAAGACTAAGGGTATAAGCGATGGGGATGGTCAAGTTCACCTTTAATTCACCGACTCTCGTGTTCACTAGGTGGCCGCCAACTGGATATTAGTTGAAGGTTGTGAACACTTGTACAGATGCCCTGGAGAAGTATTCCTTTGTGGAAAACTGGACAATTGGAGAATTAACAGTTGACCAAGGATGCAGTGCGGTATAGATTTTATTTCTAACAGGTTTGGTTCATAAAAAGGGAATCAACGTTCTGCGGGCGCTACAATACTCCTAACAGATGAGTAGCACGATGCTCGTCGTATCCGCCGGTCGCACGGCAAGCCTCATATGAACTATTCGGAGACGGAGACGAAGACCGAAGACTAAGATGTTGATACTATTGCGTAATCGTATAGATTAACGAGCACCCTCCCATTTCGGCGAGTGGGAGCTGTTAGCATATGGTGACGTGGCGCCGTAATAGGAGCCCGTTAATTAAGGGAATAACCTAAGTTAATTAGGTAATTGTCAATATGGGCTAATTGGGCCATATCCAATTAGTAATTGACAATAGAGGCCCAAAATGGGCCTCCCCCCTTTTTGCATGGTTCGGCCGAAACCCTAGTATCACATAGGGTGGAGTTGCCTTTTGGCAACTCCACCCAATACTATATATAGGGGTGACTCCTAAGGGTTTAAACACACACAATTAAGAACAAGGATCTCCATTGAGAAAACTTGTCACCCTAGTCTAATATTTCAGCACCATCACATCAAGTCCAAGGTTCCATCTCCGTTGAAGAATCGATCAGAGGTCTTGTTGTGGAGCTACATCGCGTGAGACTTCTTCTAACGAAGAACTTGCACGTGGTTCCGACCGGAGGATCAGAACTCCCTCCACATCATTCTTGGGCAGGAAAGCTAAAAGGTATGTGTACTAATTCCGCTGCGTAGATTAGATATCTTGTTAGTACACGTTTAGCATTCCGTAGTATTACGTCCCCGTAATCCAACATTTATCAAAATCATGAAATCCTAACACAGGCTCTGATACCACTATTAGATTACGGAGAGTAATCACTACGGACATTAAAACGTAGTACATGCTAGTAATCAAAATTACACAGTGGAAGATTCGCACATACCTCAAACAATGTCGGCAGCCCCAAGATCCCTCATGCAGGGAGTTCACGGTCCTACGGTCGGCACCCATAGAGGTTCTTGTTAAGGAAGCCCTACGTAGTATATTCTCCACAACAAAGCCTCTAATCGATTCTTGGCAAGGAGACAGATCTCTGGAGTGTTTGCTCAAAAGCAAATTGGCACACCCTTGGTGTTGTGATGTGGTTCGGCCGAACTATGTATGTTATGGGGAGAGGGTTTTCTCTTAAATCACCACAAGGGAGGTATTATGATTAACCCTAATAAAATCCCTAACACCCCATAATATAGGAGGAGCAAAGTGGACAAAAGTCCACTTTACCCCAACATAATTCGGCCGGGCACTTGGTGTATAAGGGAGGCCAATTTTGGGCCTCTCATGTCAATTGAGATTTAGGTATGGCCCAGTTCCCTAATGTGATATTTACCCAATTAACTTAGGTAACATATACATATAATGGGCTTCCATTTACGGCGCCCATCACCATATGCTTACACCGTCCCTGCCAAGAATTGATCAGAGGTTTTGGTGTGGAGACTATACCGCGTAGGGCTTCCTTAACAAGAACCTCTACGGGTTCCGTCCGGTGGATCGAGAACTCCCTCAGCAAGATCTTGGCACTACGGAAAAAGTTTAAGGTATGTGCACATCTTCCGCTGCGTAATTCTGATTACTAGTATGTACCTTGTTTATGTTTCCGTAGCATTTAGCTCCGTAATCCAACACCATGGTGGATAAAACTTTGGGGTATGAGTGAGCAATAAAAAGAAACGTCTGTTAAACGACGTCTCCCACTATACGCCTATAACGGCAAAGGATTGGCGAAGCATTAAAACGACACACACTACATAAACAAGTTCAGTACCATGATATCACCATTTAACTTATAACCTCCCTTTTTCAGAGGAAAGTTATGGTTAACTGAAAATCATGTGCTGAACCTAGTTAATATTATAAAAAAAACAAAAAAAACGGTTACGTGACACCATATGATTGGTAATGAGAGGGATCTTACCTGAATTGCGGAACTTATGTTGCAAACAAACACACATATAGTACCAAATGGAATGCTGAAAAGCATCTCTATACATATGTGTAATAGCTTGGGAGATTGGTGATATGGTCGAACATGAGACGTTACGTTCCTTGGGGATGAAATTCCATAGTTTTACAAACATCAACGATGTATTGATTGAACCAGAGGATAATGATGATCAGGTCCCACTCGCTTCGAGTGGGAGATTTGAGGCAGCAACACAAGTGAACGATATGGTAAATGAAGATAGGGACATCTTCATAATAAATACAGTGGGATGAGTCAATCCAACCACTCAGATCACTGTTGCTGCAGGTGCGAATCAAGTTGGACCTGATGATGATGTTACTGAACCGATTGATAAAAATCCAATTTTACCTCAACTACCTACTGTGCCCAGTGGGAGTGGTGCGACCAACTCGGTTCCCGGTCATCGTAATCGTGTAATCTCGGAGGTGGAAATCCGAGACCGAGAGGTCGTCCAAGAAAAGTTATTGGTGAAAGTTCAAGTAGCGCTCTTGTTCCCAGTGGGAGTATTGCACCGATATCGAGCATTATTTGTAAACACCTAATTTTGGACCACACGAAACACGCGCGACATGTGACGCGCTTAAATGAGGAATTGTTTAAATATGGCAAGTCGCGAATATTTCAAGAAGACCCTTGCAATATTAGGATAGTATCTGTATTTATTGTAAAATATATTTTCTGAATATTTAGTTTAATGTTCATAATATATTACATTTATTAGTAGAATAAATCAGTCTTATTATTTACTAGATTAAACTAGAACCTTAATTACAAAAAGCGGTCAACAATGGAATCTGAATTCGTGGCCCTCTCTAAGAATGTAAAAGAAGCGGTCTGGCTTAATAGGCTCTTAACTGCGTTGCTTGACATTGAGGATGGGAGTAAACCTGTAAAGGTATACTCTGACAGTCAAGCAGCAATCGCGGCAGTTAAGAACCCTAAGTACCATAGCAGGACGAAACACATTGATATAAAATATAATTATGCTAAGAATATGGTTGAGGACAAAGTAATCACATTAGAATACCTGTCTACTGAAATTATGATGGTCAATCCATTAACTAAACCTTTACGCGGGGATGTTTTCTAAAAGCATATTAGAATGCTGGGACTGCGTAGGGTTTAAGTAGCTTGTATCGTGATTACAACTTTTGAAACTTTGCTGAAATAATTGCAATTTGAGTTTATGATTTTTACGACATCATAATGTTAAAAATTCATCGGATTTTTACGGTCTATAAAATAGTCGTAGGAGGGATAACCTCCATAATAAAAATAATGTCGTATGTGGGCAAGGCCTCGTCACACAAGCTCGGTCGTCTTAATGGAGAGGAGGATCTCCATTAGATCAAGACTGGCTAAGAACCATGGTGGAAAATCTGGTTAAGCAGAACGATCATTTGGTTTACGGAGTAACACGATATGATCTAAGTTCTGCAAATCGCTGTTACGAACTTCGTTCGTTATAAAACCACATTCAGGGCCAGATGACGAATCTGCGATAGCATATGACATTTCCCACTTCCTGATTAAACTCATGTTATGCAATCGACGCGTGCTTCATACTACGCGTGCCATGTTCGACCACGGGGTTAGGCTCGGTTGTGCTAGATAAAATCCACGTGATTCGGATGCGCACAAACTTCTTCACCTTGAGCATGTGGCTGATCCCGGATGCTATATGAAGAAGCATCCAAAGTATACTCACGGACTCAGAACTCATACCTAAGGTCAGGCTCAATGTTCGCTTCCTTGCGTACGAACGCAGTGCTGAACAAAAAGGCCAAGTGACCACATCTTTGGAAACCGGTTGAGTTTGACTAAGGGTATGAGCGATGGGGATGGTCAAGTACACATGTAATTCTCCGACTCTTGTATCCACTAGGTGGCCACCAACCTGACATTAGTTGAAAGGTTGTGAATACTTGTACGTATGCCCTGAGGGAGTATTCCTATGTGGAAACTGGGCAATTGGAGAATGACAGCTGACCTAGGATACATCGTGGCTTTTTATTTTCACAGGTTGATTAGACATGGGGAATCAACGTTTCGCGGGCGCTACAACACTCCTAACAAATGAGTAGCACGATGCTCGTCGTGTCCACCAATCGCACAACAAACCTCCTACGAACTATTCGGAGCATAGATTGGATCGAATGACAAATGCTAATGTGTTGGACGACAACATACTAATAGACACCCTCCCATTCCGGCGAGTGGGAGCTGTTCACATTTGGACAATGGACCGCCGTAATTGGGAGTCCATTAATTAAGTCAATGTACCTAAGAAATTAGGTAATGACATATTAGAGATTTTGGGCTAGGCCTAAAATCCCAATTGACATGGGAGGCCCAAAATTGGGCCTCCCTAATAGCATGGCCGGCCGACTTTACTAGGAGGGGTAAAGTGGACTTTTGTCCACTTTACTCCCTTTATAAATAGGGAGTCCTAGGAGGTTTTATCAATGCTAATTCTCTCTTCCTAAGTGGTGAGATTAAAAGAAAACCCTCCTCCCTATTTACTACATACTTCGGCCGAAACACACACAAGAAAAGGAGGTGTCAAATTGTGTCAGGCAATTTACTTCAAGATCCATCCCGCGAAGAATCGACTGAGGCTTTGCTGTGAGGCATAATCCGCGTAGGGCTTCTCTATAGGAACCTCTACAGGGAACGGTCCGACGGATCGAGAACTCCCATCAACGGTCTTGGGCTACATGAAACATTATAGGTATGTGCATCTTATTCCGCTGCGTATTAATTACCATGCACGTATCTAGGGTTTTGTTTTTATAGTATTAATCCCTTAAATCCTACATAACTCCTAATTAAGACGAAATCTAAAAAACCCAAAATTATCTAACATGCTTAAATATATACATAACCTAATATATACATATATTTAACATATATACATAATTATTTGAACAATTAAATATTCCACCCAATCAAATTTAACCAATACATTTAAATTACCTAATTAAATATAATATAATAATATATAGATAACAATAACAATAACAGTAATAATATTAATAATAATAATAATATAAAATAAATAAATAAATAAATAAACAACAAACCTGTGAAGATCGATGGGCAAAGCGTCGACTACCGGCAGCAGCGGACGGGACAACACGACAAAGGAAACTCCGACTCGACTCGGCGATGGTGGTGGCGGCGGCGACGTGAACAGAGTTTCGGCGTGATCCTTGGTCACGGCAGGGCGGAAGGATGGCAGACTTGCTGGGGGCATGAGCGACGGTCGTGGCTGCCAGGCTGGTGGTCGGAGCGCAACTGGCGGGCAGCAGGGCGGAGCCGGGCAGCAGCAGGGAGGAGCCGGGCGGCAGCTCGACGGCGAAGGCTGCTCGCCGGTGTGGTCGAGGCTAGCTGATGCGTACGGAGGAGAGAGAGAGGGAGAGATGGAGGGACTGAGAGAGAGAGGGAGAGAGAGAGGGGGTGAGGACAAGGGTCGGCGGTGTCAGGCGGCGTGAGCCGGCGTCGAGCGGTGGTCACCGCCACCGGTGAGCATAGGGAATGACGGCGGGAAATATTTTTATTAAAGCACAAAAAGACAAAAATTACACGGATTACGAGACATAAGTGTATATTATTGCTTTGGTGTTTTCTGTGTGTTTTACATGTAGAACTGGACTCTTATTTATAGTAAAACTGATCTAGGTTACAAATAAGATCTACTAAATATTAAAGTAATAAATAACTTGCGGATAATTTTATGGGATAAATATCTTAAAGATAATTACTCCTAAATAATACAAGATAATACATGTAGATAAATACATTACATATAATTATTCCTAAATAACAGGAGATAATACTTGTAGACAAATATCTTACAGATAAATAATATTACATATATATATATATTTCTAAATATTTCGAATATCCGAGATATTTTAAAAATATATATTTATTTACTACT
This sequence comes from Clarkia xantiana subsp. parviflora, assembly GCA_036873135.1. Classification (NCBI taxonomy): domain Eukaryota; kingdom Viridiplantae; phylum Streptophyta; class Magnoliopsida; order Myrtales; family Onagraceae; genus Clarkia; species Clarkia xantiana. The sequence continues at coordinate 5,584,191 of JAPTYO010000012.1, read as the reverse complement.
CTAATGCGCACATTAGCATTTTTAGACACTTCGTGACTTGACACATCTGGAAATGGTGCATCACGTGCAGCGACGTTACGTCCGGGTCAAAACAGAGTGTTTACATCTATATGTGTGCATATAGGTATGTGTGTGATGATAGTAAGGTATTTATAGGGGTTCCGAGCGGCGCCGGACTCTAAGGTGTAGGTGTCACGATCATATCTCATGATGAGTTCTGATGACAGTGACTTAGGGAGAATATGGGATAGCTTGGGTAGTAGGCTTTTGTCACTTCCTATTCTCCTAACCTAGTCCGTACGTTGTCAAACTATGTGGCCAGTGAGCAAATCCGGGCAACGTTCTCAGAAGATCAGACGCCCCGTTTATGTTCTCGAGGAGCCTTACTATTGAACTCATGTGGAGCCACGTATTAGCGTTGAGTGTTCTCAGGTAACGCTCCGATGGATATGTGTATAGGGACTTCCCTCTTGTGTGATGTATATATTTTGGGTGTGGAACTCATAAAGCTCACGTCAGTCTTGTTACCTTGTGGGCCAAATGTCGTTAGTTGTTATGGGCCAATGGCCGTTTGGGCCTTGGCTACGGGAGATGCATGCGCGTCTATTATTGTCACGTGAGTAGGCACATGTCCATCAATATATATAGATGTTTCAAGTTCAATTATTTTTAGGTAGGATGGAGCCAGAAACAAATGCAACCATAATCATCCTACTCCCGAAGTGTGAAGATCCGAATACCATGAAGGACTGGCGCCCAATCAGTCTATACAACACAACTTACAAGGTCCTGGCCAAAATTCTTGTCAACCGAATCAGGGTAGTCATCTCCAACCTAATCTCTCCGTTCCAAACAGCCTTTATACTAAGAAGGACCATCACCGACAATACCTTCCTAGTGCAGGAGTTATTACACACAATTAAACTCAGAAGAAACTGACGAAAAGACTTGTTTGCCTTTAAATTGGACATGAGCAAAGCATACGACAAGATTGAATGGTCCTTCCTCCAAATCGTATTAACCAGCATGGCTTTCCCTACAAAATTCATATGCTGGATCATAAAGTGTATCACTTCCTCCTCCATCAGAATCCTGATCAATGGTGAATTATCCCAAACTTTCGAACCAACCAGGGGATTAAGACAGGGCGACCCACTCTCACCCTACCTTTACATAATTGTCGCCCAAATTCTATCACAAGAACTCACAAGGGCCCAAAAATGAAGGAAAGATACGCGGAGTTAAACCCAGCAAAGCTACTCAAGAATTCACCCATCTCTTTTTTGCCGATGACAGCTTCCTGTTTCTAGAAGAAACCCCGGAAAATGCCCTCAACTTAAGAAACATTCTAGACTCAAATCAAGCAGAATCAGGACAACTCATCAACTACAATAAATCAAGCATCTGATTCAGCCCAAACGTGGCCGAAACAATGGCAATGGAAATTGCACAAATCCTGGGTGTCCGCGATATGCTGCCAGATGAAGTCTACCTGGGCCTACCTACAGACTGGTCTAAAAGCAGAAGCCAATTGGGGAACAAATAGTCCAAATAACCACCACAAGAATCCAGGGATGGATGAACAAGCTGCTACCACCGGCAGGAAGAGAGGTCCTACTCAAATCCGTCGTCAGCGCAATTTCCACATACACAATGTCATGCATTAACTTGTCAAAGAAAACAACCGGACAAATTGAAAAGTTGATAAGACATTTCTGGTGGAAATCAGATGACACCAAGAAAGGAATCCATTGGATCCCCTGGGAGACACTGTGCATTACAAAACACAAAGGCGGACTAGGCTTCCGGGATACCAACTCTTTCAACCTGGCGTTATTGGCCAAACATGCAGCCATACTGATCACCAACAAAGATTCACTTTGAGTGAGAGGCATGAAACAAAAATACCTGAGGAAGACGGCGTTTTTCAACGCCAAATCCCAGCAATACCATTCGCTAGTTTAGAGATCAATGCTCAAACTCCATAAATTTCTTTTACGGGGGTTCAGATGGCACGTCGGGAACGAACACTCCATAAATTTCTGGACCGATCCATGGGTACCCAACATGGGACTACTGAAGGACTATGTTACCCAAACCTCAGCTCCCCCGAATACTATGGTCAAACAGTTCATCTCAAATGGTCGATGGAGACTAGACTTATTGCCCGAAATCCTTCCTCCAGTCATCATAAACACCATATCCACTCTTGAACTACTACTCTATGACACAACTGACATGTTCCTATGGCTCCATAGTGATACCGGAATTTACACAATAAAATCAGGGTATCACTTCATTTACTCATGTCTCCATCCTGAGGCAGAGGGAATCTCGTCAGCAGCCACCACGATCGCCAGTACATCCTGCTGGAGTAAACTTTGGAACTCAAAGTTGCCTCCAAAAGTTCGTATGTTCATCTGGAAGGGCTGCAACAATGGTCTGCCGCTAGGACAGAACTTACACAGACGTATCCTCTCATTCAATCCTAAGTGTCATCTTTGCTCACGGGCAAACGAAACTTGGGATCACTTCATGTGGAATTGTTAATTTACGAAAAGAGTCTGGTTTAGTTCGAGCTTCGGAATCCACCCATCCAACACACTGTTCTCAACGATAAAGAGTTGGTTGTTTGAGAAGGACCCCCGATACTCCAATCATGGGCCTGAGAGTGAACTAATTAGTCAGAACTGTCTGATTTTATGGGGAATTTGGCTTGAGAGGTGTTGGATCACGGTGGAACTCCGGTACGATCTTTGACGGCGGTCCTAGCTCCTTCGCTCCACGTAATCCTGCAAAGAGGGGATAGACCGGGCGGTGACCCAGAATCCCTCTCCGATGCTTAAATGAGTATCTCGTACGGACTGGCAAGCAGTAATCTCAAGTAGTGTATCTCAAAACGTAATGTGCTCTGAGGTAACCTCTGCCCTTTTATAGGCGGAGAGGTACCTCAATTACCTGGTGAACCGTTAGGGTGGTTAGCCCGTATTCCGCGTATCTCGGGCACGATCCCGCCTATCTAGGCCATGATCTCGCTTATCTCGGCCACGCCCCGCGTATCTCGGCCACGCTCCGCGTATCTCGCCCACGCTTCGCGTATCTCGGCCACGCTCCGCGTATCTCGGCCACGCCCAGCGTATCTCGGCCTCATCCTCTGATAGCAAGTCCCGACTAATATCGGGGACTCCAGAGTTATCTCGTTGTGTCACCGCTCGGGGCCCCTCGTCATCGTGACAGGGCCAATCGTTCTCAGGGATTCGTCATCGGGACCTACTTAAAGGCATCTCATCGGGAGCATCCAGCTCACCTATCGGGACCGACTCTGTCGGGACCTTTCATTATCGGGACTCCCTCTGTCAGGACCCTTCGCCTGGGTCATCTTGACCTCCATTGAGGGCCCAGTGGCCCTATTCACCGTTTGCTCGTTGTTAAAGGGCCTAACGGCCACAGCGAAGCCCATCATTTGCCCCCAAGACATGAGGGACTTACAGTTCGTCGTGTCTTCCAACACCCGACCTCCCGACGTCGGAGTCGGGAACCTTTCCCTTGGCATAGTCACTTGATACAAATCTTCTCGTTCACGCTTCCTCGATGCCTTGAGGATAACTACCAAATCCGAGAAGACTCCTCGGTTCCCCTGCCATTAAATGCAGCAAATAACGAAGCGACGTCTCTGGCACCCGTGCCTGATTTTTTGCACCTGCTTTTTCTGAAAAAGTGCTTTTCAGGTCGTTTCATCATTGCACCCGTTCCCATTCTGCATGTTTCATCTCAACGGCTCAGATCAAAACGCTTCGACTTCGACGATTCAGATCAGAACGTCCTTTCAACTGTCCTCTTTGCCTATAAAACCCTCACCCTGGGTACAGTTTCCCTTTTACCGTCTTCGAAATTTCAAAAGCTCTCTGCAACCTCTCTGAGAATTCAAGCTCTGCGATTTCGAAGACCCAAGTGTTTCTCCGAACAACTTTCCGGCCACTTTCATATCATCCTTCCTTCCTCAAGTCATCATGTCTGGTAAGGATTTCTTCCTTGTTGCTCCTATATCTTTTCCTTCATCTTTGCCTAGTTTGTTTGCAATTTTCCGAAAAACCCACTGTGCCTTTCCTTGCCATGGCTGATTTCAGACAGTGGATCTAGTTCCGAGGGAAGAAAGCCCTTCAACTTCGACTATGCTCTGAACGAGATTTCCAGCACTGCGTACGATGCAGCTCTCCGAGAGGGATGCATCACCTCTACCTGGGAACCTCGTTTCCCGTATCCCTGGCCCCGCCCCTAGGGTAACCTTGAGGTTACCCGTCCCCGGAAAGGGGAGGTGTTTGTCTCTACGGGGCAAATATCAGCGGGGATTAGGTTCCCTTTCTGTGGTAATCTGGTCGAGATGTGCCAGCACTACAAGACGCATCTGACCACCTTCTCTCCCCGCGCCATACGCTTGTGGAATGCCTTCCTGGTCCTCTGCTTCCGACAGAAGTGGGTTTACAGCCTCAAGCTCTTCAGGACCTTCTACGGGATGAAGTGCAACGAGGTGGGGGTTTGTGCCTTCTACCCCCGTATGTCGAAGTGGAACAAGACGCAACTCGGGTTGTGCAACTGGACCAATGATACCTGAAGATGGTCAAGGGTCGGGGACTCCTGGTCGGTACGGGGTCCGATAACAGTGGGTGGAAGAGGAGCTACTTCTTCATCCAAAACTCCTCGATCCCGTGGCCCCGATGGGAGGTGGAAGCGGACTCTCCTCCCGCTTACCACACTTACACCGATGAAGACTTCCAGACTTTTCAACTCATCCAGCTCTACCGATGGGGGGGATTCCTACACTCCCATCGACGCCAATTCTCTCGTGGAGCGGGACCTGGTGAATGCCGGGATCCGACTCCTCGACATAGTCTCCGGGGGGCAGCTCTTCGACGGCCCCTCCAATATGGTTCCCTGGGTAAATCTCTAACCTCTGTTTTTTACTTTTTGCAGCTAAGAAGGTATCCGCGTTGACCAATCTGATCCTTAAGCAGGGGGAGACCGATGTTGTCCGCCCTACGCGGAAGAGGAAGTTAGCCAAGAAGGCTGCTGCTCCATCGGGATCTCCTTCCGCGGAGCGGCCAAAGCGGAGCCGCGTGGAGGTGGACAAGCTCTTCGACGTCCATACCGCTGAAGAAGGTAAAAAGTTCCGCCTCGCTATTAAATCGTACAGGAAGCTGATTCTGAAGGAGTTGATTCCTTCGACCATGGAGGCCCGCATCACCGATGTCAAACGTGTCCTCCGAGGGGAAACTCCTCGTGTCCTGAATGCGGGCTACTACAACTACCGCGGGAAGGACCAATATGTCTCCCGACGCATTGTTTGGTGTAAGGGCTCTAATGAACTTCTTGATTACGTTTCTGAAGCCTCCTCTCGTCCTCTAGGTGCAGGTCACTCGGGGACTCCGTCGGGTGTTGGAGCCTCAGCAGGCGCACCACCTTCAGCAGGAGCGCCTCCTTCTGCAGGGGCACCACTTTTCTCCAGTGGAGAGACCCCGACTGGCGAGCAATTTCGTCGGGTGGAGAGCCTAGACTCCTCTCAGGAGACTGATGAGGGTGGCTCTCTTCGCCATCGTCGAAGGACGGGGCAGTCCCCGCTGAAACCAACCTCCAAGGGGCTGCCCCCCTCGCCTTCTTCACGACAGAAGCGACAACCGTCGCCCCTCCACGACTTCACTCCTTCCCCAGCCCGGGGTGGGTCGGAGGCACGCCCCTCCACGACCCAAGTCGGCCCTTCTCCTCTTCCCCTCGACGGGAGTTTTTACAAGGCCTTCGACCCCGCACAGGAGGATGCTCCCTGGACCCCGATCCAAACGCTGCAAGGGGTCCAGCTCCGACAAGGGGACACATACCCGGAGCTGGCTTTACACCTGGTAGCAGGCTCAATCCTGCCTACTATGAGGTATCCGATCTCCTTGGATCGGGAGGACATGCGCCGGGATGACAGGAGATGCGCATGCGTCGGATAGAGGTAAGACTTTCGCTTTTCTTTTCTTCATCAATAAGACTGGTTGCTCATCTACTAATACTTCTCTTCCTTCCTTCGCAGGAGATGAGGGACCTCAACCGTTCCATCGGGTACCTCTTCGCCTTCGAGGAGACCCTGGAGCAAGAGCGGGCGGTCATAGCCAAGCTTAAGGAGGATCTCGCGGCCTCCGAGTCTTCGCGGGGAAAACTGGCCAAGGAGCAGGCCATCCTCGATCGAAAGACTCGGGACCTCCAAAAGTAGGTCCATGACTTCGAGGGGCTCCTGAAGCGGGAGCGGCAGGAGCGGCGGGTTGCCGAGGACAAGCTGGTCCTCGAAAAGAAGGCTCTGGAGGAGCAAGTTGCTGGGGTTCCCGCGCAGCTGGTCGCGGCCGAGACCAAGGGCCGGGAGGATTATCGGAGGTCCGAAGACTTCCAGGCTGATGCTGTAAAGTTCTGCAGCGCGGAGGTGGAGAACACCCTCTTCAATGCAGTTGAGGAACTCCACCTGGAGTATGGCGACGCCATCAACTTCGACAAGTCTCCTTCTCTCGCTCCCTTCGCGAAGAAATACTTTGCTCTCTCAGGGGAGAGTGATGAGGGGAGCACTCCCGCGATTGTTGAAGACACAGCAAAACCTCCAAGTGCTGGTGCCCCGATAATCGACCCTCCAACTGCTGAACCTGTGGAGCCTTCTGCCACAGACCTCGTGGACCCTGCTCCCGTTGATGCTGCCGACAAGGACCAAGCCTAACTGTATCTTTAGAGTCCTTGTACTTTCCTCATTTTTGTAATCTTCGTGCCTTTGAGCCCTTATGAATATATCAGACTTTCTTAGTTCCGATTTCCCATTGCACTTCTCAAAGCGACTTTACTTACTTAAGGCGAGACCTCGACAGTTAAGATATTTTCACACATCACTTAAGACGATTTAACTCCATGCACCACTTAAGGCGACTTTAACAACACTTAGAATAAATATAAGAATCATGCATCACTCAAGACGACTTAATCTCATGCATCACTTAAGACGACTTTTTCTCGTGCATCACTTAAGACGACTTTTTCTCATGCGCCACTCAAGGCGACTTTTCTCGTGCACCACTCAAGGCGACTTTTCTCGTGCACCACTCAAGACGACTAAATAACGTTTAGAATAAATCTAAGGATAATTCTGATCGGAAGCAACCTCTTTATTCATTGATGGCACAAAATTTGCTTACATCGAATCAAACGATAAATAATTTACACCACTTAAGGCGATTTTACATCGGGCACCACTTAAGGCGACTTTTCATCGGGCACCACTTAAGGCGACTTTTCATCAAGCGTGACATTTCTTCAAGTGTTCGCCACTAAAAGAATGCTTCAATGCTCTGCCATCGAGGTCCTCCAACTTGTACGCATTCTGAGCTGGCATCCCCACGACCTTGTAGGGTCCTTCCCATTTTGGTGACATCTTGTTGATTCGATCCAAAAGGGTATACTCGTTGCGACGCCAAACCAGCTCCCCGACGAAGAATTGTCGGGACTTAACTCGCTGATTGTAATACCTGGCCGTCGCCAAACGCATTCGAGCCTGGAATTCGTCGGCTTCCCGCCTCTTCTCTTCGAGCAAGTCCAAATCCAGACGTCTCATTTCATCATTCGTCAAAGGCTCATAATATCTCATCCGATGGGATGCCACAGCTACCTCCACGGGAGCAACAGCCTCCGTGCCATAAACAAGGCCAAACGGAGTCTCCCCAGTTGATCGTTTGGGTGTCGTTCTAACAGCCCAAAGCACGTTTTCCAGTTCGTTCAGCCATTTGCCCTTCAAGGCATAGACCCTTTTCTTCAGGCCATCCATCACGATTTTGTTGGCCGATTCCACCTGGCCATTAGTCTGAGCATGGCGGACAGAGGCTGTCCGATGCTCGATGTTCAACTCCTCCAGATACTCCTTCACCTGAGACCCGTTAAACGGTGGACCATTGTCGCTGATCACCACCTTAGGAATCCCGTATCTGGATACAATATGAGTCTGGAGAAATTTGACGATCTGGTTCCCCGTCGTCTTGGCCAACGCCTTTGCTTCTATCCATTTCGAAAAATAATCGATAGCTACAAGCAAATACTTACACTGACCTTGTGCTTGCGGAAGAGGTCCCACCAAGTCGATGCCCCACTGCGAGAAGGGCCAAGCGCTCTTGATGGATGTCAAATTAGCAGCCGGAGCCACAATACTCGGGGCGTACCTCTGGCACGCGTCACAGGATCGGACCAACGTCGTCGCCTCCTTGCTCATTGTAGGCCAATAATAGCCCAAGTTCAACACCTTCCTCATAATGGATCGGGCTCCTTCGTGACAAGCCGCGACCCCTTCGTGCACCTCCCTCAGGATTCGACTTGTGTCGGGCTCAGCCACACACTTCAAGTACGGAGTCGAGAACCAGCCCTTCTTATATAGCTGATTGTCCAGCATCACGTAATTAACCGCGATCCGACGTATCCTGTCAGCTATCACTTCATTATCGGGGACTCCCCCGTAGTCAGGTACGCGACTATCGGGGTCATCCAAGTGGGCTCCTCCTCCAATCCTGCTTCAATAGCACACACCTGTGTCGGGTCGGTGGTCGACAAGATCACCTTCTCCAAGAAGTGCACCTTCCGATTTTCCTCCAAGGGTGCCCCCAGGGCAAATTTGCTCAAGGCATCTACCTCCACGTTTTCCTCCCTCGGGATCGCCTCGATGTCGAAGCTTTTAAAGCTCTCCTTCAAGACTTGCACCTCGCGAAGGTACTTCCTCATCATCGGGCTCTTCGCCTCGTATCGCCCTTGAACCTAGTTCACAATCAGGGTCGCGTCACACTTCACTCTCAAGTGAGCAACTCCCGTACCTTTGGCAATTTTCAAGCCCGTGATAAGAGCCTCGTACTCAGCTTCGTTGTTCGTGGCCCTAAATGTTAAGGCCAAAGCATATCGCAGCGGCTCACCTCCGCCTGGTGGTATCAATACAAACCCTACTCCTGATCCATCTGAACTCGAGGAGCCATCCGTGTACATCTCCCAAGTATTTTCCTCGTTTGGCTGTTCTAATTGCTCTGCCATCTCTGGTTGTTCTGCTGTCGGGACCTCCATGGTTGCCCCCTCTACAGGGCCCTCTTCTTCCAGATCGGGGGCTGTAGACTCTGCTATGAAATCCGCCAGTGTCTGGCCCTTAATAGCCGTTCTCGGAGCAAAGTGTATGCGAAACTCACTAAGCTCGACTGCCCATTTCACTAATCTCCCCGACGCATCAGGTCGGTTCAAAAAATGCTTCAGAGGCTGGTTCGTCAACACAGTGATCTCATGTGCATGGAAGTAAGGCCTCAGCTTCCGAGCAGTAATAATCAACGCAAAGAGATACTTCTCCACGGCGGGATAATTCATTTCAGATTTGGCAAACGCCTTGCTTACATAATAGACGGGGACTTGATTACCCTCGACAACCTTCACTAATACAGAGCTAATGGCAAATTCAAAAACAGCCAAGTAAAGATAGAGCGGCTCGTCTGGGGCTGGTTTCGCTAACGGCGGGAGGGTGCGAAGGTGCTGCTTGAGTGCCTGGAACGCCTCTTCACACTTGGCGGTCCATTCAAACTTCTTGTTGGCCCTCAGGACTTCAAAAAATGGCATTGATGGGTCACTCGCTTTGGACAGGAAGCGATTCATTGCAGCCAGTCGGCCATTCAGCACATGCACCTCCCGATGGTTTATCAGAGACTGCATCTCCTCGATCGCCCTTAGCTTCTCGGGGTTCACCTCAATTCCTCTTTGGCTCACCATAAAGCCCAGAAACTTCCCCGAGTGGACTCCGAAGGCGCATTTTGTCGGGTTCAAGCGAACCTGATGAAGTCTCATCCGCTCAAACGTCGTGGCTAGGTTGTGCACATGATCCTTAGATTGTCGGGACTTCACCAGCATATCATCCACGTAAGCCTCCATGGTCTTCCCCAGCATATCTCTGAACAGCTTGTTCAACATCCGCTGGTAGGTTGACCCAGCATTAATCAGTCCGAAAGGCATGACATCGTAATGATAGATGTCGCTATCAGCATAAAAGGCAGTGTGGGGGCGTCTTCCTTAGCCATCTTGATCTGGTTATAGCCCGAGTACGCATCCATGAAGCTCAACAGCTCATGTCCCGACGTGGCATCCATCAGCTGGTCGATTCTCGGGAGTGGGTAACAATCCTTCGGGCAAGCCTTATTCAGGTCGTGGAAATCAACACACATCCGCCACTTGCCATTGCTCTTCTTCACCAGCACCGGGTTAGCAACCCAAGTCTGGAATCGGAGCTCCTTGATAAACCCAGCATCGAGCAACCTACCCACCTCCTGCTGGATCGCGATCCTCTTGTCTGTGCCCATCGGACGCCTTTTCTGTGCGATAGGTTTGATCGCGGAATCGATCTTCAGCTCGTGTACGATCACATCGGGGCTGATTCCTGGCATGTCACTCGGAGACCAGGCGAACAACTCCTTGAACTCCTTCAGTAGATCGATCAATTCTCAGGCTGTCTCCTCGGTCAGAGCAGACCCGATTTTCACCTTCCTCTGAGGCCCGTCAATCTCGACCTCCTTCAAGTCCTCTACGGGGGTGGGACGCCCAAACTCCTCTCTAGGATCAGCATCTGTCTGGAGGACAGTCATAGCCTCTCGTCTTTTCCTTCGGGTGGAGTTAACATAACATTTCCTGGAAGCCACCTGGTCGCCCTTGACCTCTCCGACTCTATGGTCAGTCGGGAACTTCATCTTCTGGTGCACAGTCGAGGCAACTGCCATCAGGGGGTTGATGGTAGTTCTCCCGATAATCGCGTTGTAGGTCCCTGCGGACTCAACTACCACAAACTCCACGTTCCTCCTCTCCGATTTCCACCCACTACCAAACTCCACTGGTAAGGTGATCACTCCTAGCGGATAGGAGGTAAAGCCAGAGAATCCGACCATCGGGAAGTTCACCTCCTTCAGGTCCTTCTTCGTTTTCCCCATGGCCTCCAGCGCATCCATGAACAGAATATCGGAGGAGCTCCCTCCATCGATCAGAATCCGCTTCATCTCGTACCCATCCACATCCAAGGTCACGACCAAAGCGTCATCATGCGGAGTCTCCACGCCTACGAGATCCTCCGACGAAAAGGAGATCACCATCTCTTCCTTCAGGGTCCAGGATCGGGACCTCTTACCCAGCACCACAGCAGCAGGAATTCTAGAGGTATAAACCTCCCGGGAGGACGAGGTATCGCCTCCCGCGGCAAATCCTCCGTGAATCACATTGATAGTGCCCCGCTTCTCCTTACGGGCACCAGAAGACTCCGGGTCAGACCTCTTCTTCTTTAGGGACTGATCGCGGGATCGGGAACGGGACCGTGATCGGGATCGAGAACGGGATCGACACCGCTTCTCCCCGACAAACTCCTTAAGATTCCCCTTCTGGATCAGCTTTTCGATCTCCTTCTTCAGCTCCCGACAATGATTGGTGTCGTGACCATTTGCGCGATGAAATCGACAGTAGCGATCGGTGCGGGATCCCAAAAATTCTCCTTCCTTCTTCGGGGGGGTACCTGGAGATACCCTGTCGCTCCATGACCGTTAACACCTCCGCCATAGAGCTGTTGAGAGGAATGTCATGATCCTCCCGCCTGTCCTTCTTCGAAGAACGCCTATCATCCCTCCGATCAGAGCGACCTCGACTCCGACTGCTCTCGGATTTATCCTTCGAATTGCACTCATCTAAGGGTTTGGCCGACTGCTTTCCCTTATTCGACTTCGGGGGCTCAAGCTCTCCAGCGGCTATCTTCGACTCATGGACATCGATTTGCCGCTTCACCCTCTTCTGCAGTGCCTCCATATTCCACACAGCCTTCTCAGCCACGCTGTGCATCAAGTCGGAACCGTAGGGGGCTGTTAGGTTCCGAATGAAGGTACGGATGGTTTCACCCTCCGAAATCTCCTCGTCAATCTCCGCCACGCTGGCCGTGTATCGCTGGTAATAGTGCGCCAGCGACTCATCGGGCCTCTGTACCACCTGGGTCAGGGACCTCATACTCTTCAACAGACGTCTGCGACCCTGGTACTGCTGAATAAAGCGGTCGTGCATATCAGCCCAACAAGTGATGCAGCCTGGGGGCAGACTAAAGAACCAGGTCAGGGCTCTCTCACCAAGTGTGTTCGGGAACAGCGTACACACGATATCTTCATTCGGGGCTCTGCCCAGACACGCCATAAGGTGCTTCTGGACATGACGAACCGGATCTCCCTCGGCATCATACTCCTTAATCGTAGGGATACCCAGCCCTGGCGGGGCGAGGGTGTCTATGAGTCGAGGAACAAAGGGATGGGTGGATCGATCCCTCAGCTCCGACACCAGCGGCTTCTGCTCTCCCATGCAGATGTTCACGATCTTCACCACCTGATCGGGGGTGATGGGACCATTAAGGGGAATGGTCCTATGCTGCACTGGTCCTGGCCCATCAACCACAAATCGTTCTGGTTGAGCGGACTCCCTACTCCTGCCATGGCTTCGGGGCTGAACCTCTCGCACATTCTGAACCTCTGCTAGTGGGGGCGCTTCCTCTTCTAGTGGAGGCATCTCCTCTTGCCTCCTCGTAGCCTCCCTCCGATCTAAGAGAGCCTCCACGGCTGCCAAAAACATCGGCATGGCCTCCGCCACAGCCCTCGTCAGGTCCGCATTTGGGGGAGCCTCCTGCTCCCTATTCCCCTAGTGTTGAGCAGCAGTATCTTCAGGAGCTTCATTATGCCCCCCTGTCCGGCAGACCTCCGCGGGGAGGTTCTGGTCCTCAGCATGCTCCGGTGGTGAATTCAGAGCCGTCCCAGCAGGATGACGGGAACCACCAGATTGTCCTTGTCTTCTTTGCTTGCCAGCCTCCATTGAACGAGTAGAAGGCATATCAGCTTTTTGTTACGTTCCCACAGACGGCGCCAATGTTGGATCACGGTGGAACTCCGGTACGATCTTTGACGGCGGTCCTAGCTCCTTCGCTCCACGCAATCCTGCAAAGAGGGGATAGACCGGGCGGTGACCCAGAATCCCTCTCCGATGCTTAAATGAGTATCTCGTACGGACTGGCAAGCAGTAATCTCAAGTAGTGTATCTCAAAACGTAATGTGCTCTGAGGTAACCTCTGCCCTTTTATAGGCGGAGAGGTACCTCAATTACCTGGTGAACCGTTAGGGTGGTTAGCCCGTATTCCGCGTATCTCGGGCACGATCCCGCCTATCTAGGCCATGATCTCGCTTATCTCGGCCACGCCCCGCGTATCTCGGCCACGCTCCGCGTATCTTAACTACGCTCCGCGTATCTTGGCCACGCCCCGCGTATCTCGGCCTCATCCTCTGATAGCAAGTCCCGACTAATATCGGGGACTCCAGAGTTATCTCGTTGTGTCACCGCTCGGGGCCCCTCGTCATCGTGACAGGGTCAATCGTTCTCAGGGATTCGTCATCGGGACCTACTTAAAGGCATCTCATCGGGAGCATCCAGCTCACCTATCGGGACCGACTCTGTCGGGACCTTTCATTATCGGGACCTTTCATTATCGGGACTCCCTCTGTCGGGACCCTTCGCCTGGGTCATCTTGACCTCCATTGAGGGCCCAGTGGCCCTATTCACCGTTTGCTCGCTGTTAAAAGGCCTAACAGCCACAGCGAAGCCCATCAAGAGGAACACAGACATTTTTAGGCAGAAACTACATAGTGCTTATTCAGTTTTAAATTTCATACGCTTGGCTAGCTTAGACTGTCTTGACATGTTAAAAATTTTTCATAATGCAGGCGCCCAGTCATCCGTGAGAATCAGAACCACAACCCCGGCACACATCAGACCCACCATAATGTGTGACGGGGCAGTACGACGCAATACTAGTACCCTCTACGGAGCCGCAATTTTACTAAACGAGAGTGGTGATATCTCGGCGGTTTCTATTATATCAGCTTTTGGTGAAGATCCTATTCAAGCGGAAGGACTAGCATGCCGGGCAGGACTACTGTTAGCAAGATGTTCACGTCGGGGTACACATACTCTCTTCACGGACTCGACAAATCTGCTCAAACAGATATCCTCCTCCTCTACAGGCTGTGTTCCTTCACTTGTTGAGATCATTTACGACATTAGATTCTTACTATCTTATTTACCTGTTGTTATTAAAACTGTTCCTAGGGCACGAGTGAGTTTAGCACATGACATTGTTACGTTGGCGGCTACGGCTGATGTAACATGATGCTGGTTTGCCCCTGATCTTCCTCATTTCATGAGGAGGTCGTAGGGTCCTTTTGTTGCTTGTTTATCTATTATATAATGGCTGCAAGCCATTTTGTAACCGCCACACATATTTATCTGTATTTGCATATCTAAATAACACAGACTCTATTTTACAAAATATTCACGCCTCAGTTAAATTGTAGTTGTGTTGACCAAGGGCACTTTAGTCATTGAACCAAAAACGATTTACCCCAACACGTTTTGTCACTACTCTCCACGTTCTGTCTCCACTTTTTTCTTTTTTGGCCAAAACGTTTTGCCACCACTTCATCTTCTCAAACCTCTCTTCTTTCTCTATCCTAATTAACCTCCCATTCTCTATTTTTCCAACTCTTCTACTGCAACTCTCCACTCTACGACGACAGCACAGTCTCTTCGAAGACAGATATGCTGCGATGGTAAGTTTCTCTGCGGCGGCCGACCTTTCTTCTCTCTTCTTTCTCTATTTTCTTGCTTTTTCTAATGTGTCTGCATGTGCCCCACCTTTGTCCAGAACGGCAATCACAGAGGCAGGATTTGAAAGATCGGTGACCACATAGGTACGACCTGCGACGATGGTGGCCATTGGTCAAGAGGCGGTGGGTGTAGCGGTGTCCAGCGAGAATTCTCTCTTCGGCCAAAGCGTTAACGAAGGATTCGGCCAGATTGGTAACCACATCGCCCTTATCAGCAATCACCGAATCGCGATCGGCAACCGTGCGATGCAATTGCCTACAGTACGACGGCTGCTTACCAGGTGTGGGCCAAGTGAAACCCTGAAGCTGCTCAATAGAACGATGCTTATTCCTTCAGAATTTTTTTTGCGGTGTTAATCGTCAATTTTTTTGCGGTGCTTCCTCCTTCAGAAATGTCGACTAGACCTAAGGGATTGCATTTGATGGAAACAGGAATATGCTGGGAATCAAATCAGATCTCCCATGCTCCCCGAGATCAACCTATATCGTAAGTAGTTCTTCTATTACAGTGGAAAATCGCTACTTTACTGGCTTTTTGAGCCCAACTGTTTTTTTTATCTTCTATGATTTGAAAATTATTAACAGCTAGTTGTCTTTACTAATATAAAATTATTATCTTCGACTTCAATCGAACATAATTCTGTTAACTGATTATCTATAATTATCTTTATCCATCTTCTACATATAAATAGAACTACCCAGAACGAGAATAACACTTAACTTGATTTGAGTACACATAAGTAAAAAGATCTCCTTTCCGATTGCTTTCTAATTGTTCTTTTCTAATTTCATCATCTGATTTGCTAATTCAATTCTTCAGGTGGTGGGTACATGCAAACATCCTTCTCTCTGCATTCTAGGTAATGCTGAAGTAACGTTTAATTCTTTCTGCTATTTTATTGCACTTCTGCATCATAATGAACCACTGCCTCATGACTATTCTTTTATCAGCGAAGTTTTATCTTCGGTCTACATTTTTTTTTTCAATTTTACATTCTCTCTGCTACTCCTATTTACGGATTAATGCAGAACAAATACGTACGTCATTATTTTCAATCGTCATTACCTATATGGATTAACAATGTTGTTCTGCCTCTGAATATATACAGATTGGCAGAACTGCCGACTTGACATTAGCATGTGCTTCTTCAACTAAAAGGTAAGTCAACTGCTTTTCAAACTTCATTATGTATGTTTTTTTTTCTGATTTCTTTCATCTGGATTGTATAAAATCTGATGGAGTTCCATACAGCAAAAAAACGTTTTCTTTATAATGAAGTTTTCTTTATAATCTGATTGTATAAAGTTTTTTTCAATAAAATCTGATGGAGTTCCATATACAACAAAAAATCCGATGATTTTTTTAAAACCGTTTTCTGAGTTTTTTATTAAAAAAACCGTGACTGAAACCGACCGAATGCAGTAAATATATATATATATATATTTTTTTCTATCGCCTTTTTTTATATAAAAAATTATATCGCCTTAATTCTAATTCTATCGCCTATTTTTTTCTCTTTTTTCCTTCCAAAAATAAAATATTAATTCAGTGATTTGAAAATCATTCAAGATAAGTTATATAGAGATAAGTTATATAATAGATATATATTTATTTATTTTTTTAAAATTCTAATTGGCTTTTTTTTTTTGATAAAAAATTATATCGGCTTAATTTTCTACTATATATTTTTTGCTTTTTTCCTTCCAAAAAAATATTAATTAACTGCTACCTTTTCGGGTCTAGTTTTTTGGACTCACTGATTTGAAAATCATTCAAGATAAGTTATATGTTTTTTTTAAATCTATCGGCTTAATTTTCTACTATATATGTCAACTACGCAGGGGAAGAAACGTAATTGAATATTCTCGCAGTACTCGCAGCTTATAGGTTCTTTCTTTATTCGTCTAATTTACATGTTGTGGCATTACATATTAAAAGGTTATTTTAATCAGAAGAGGTTGATGTATTATTTCTTTTAGCTTATTTTAAGCGGACAATAATTCTTATTCCTTATAAGATTGAAATTATGATTCGTTTTTAAATCTTATTTCCAATCAAACATGTTTATCATGATTTTTAACTTCTATTCCTCATGCATTCTTACTAACAATTTTGCGGTATGTGTTTATTTCAATTATTTTACATAATATATATCTTTCAGTTATGTTTATGATTCATGTATTTTTTTTTTCAATTTTGCAGGTATTATATCATCTTACTATCCAACTGCCTTCCAAACTATGACATTACATTCTTAAAAATACTCCTTTTTTTCCAGATTATTCCATTTGATAATATGTAATTTTATCTGTGCTTTTTATGTTGACATAATATTTAATTTGAAAATATGTAATTTTTATGTGCAAAAAATTAAGTATATGTCTCTACATATATACATCTATTATAAATGTTAGGTCTGTGAATAGATAGGCATTCACAATGTCTCTAATTCGGCAACCGCAACATAGAGATGCTTTAAATCGACAAGCACAACAGAGAGAAGCTGCATTGCGACGTCGTCGTACTAATTATGGTACTTTATCAAACTAAAAGAAATATTAAAAAAAATTCATGACAAATGTTTAAGTTTTTTCTAATATTCTCATTATAGTCGAATTATTTACTTTTCTTATTTGTATAAATGTCCACAAGGAATTTCACATGTTTCACCAACACAAACATGCATATAAACCTATATATCTACCTATATTCATTTCCGCTTGATATATTTTAAAATAGTTTCATTATCATGCACACTTATACATCTACCTCTATTTATTTCAGCTTCATATATATTAAAATGGTTTCCTTATTTACTATTTAACGGTTTACATAGAATACTTCATTTTTAAACAATCATCATTATGTATGTACGAATATTTACATCAATAATTCATCCTATTTATTTTTATATTTACCAACTACTATTGAATTATTATATGTTTAACCGATTATTATAATTTGGTCTTCTCTTATGTAGATGCAACTTCCAACAATGTTTCTTTAAATCATTCTCCGCCACCGTCACGTCGACATCGTGAGCATATATTTATATCCACACATATATATTGGTTTCTCACTAATTCCCCCTAAAAATATATACATTAATATTGTTAGGTTCGAGAATGCGCGATCTTTTAAGACTCGCCCGCATGCCAATACCGTTACAAGATAATTCTGGTGTTGGACCTTCTACAACTCATGATCCCTCCGGTCATGTGCGCGTTGTCGTCAATTCTCCATATAACTCTCAAGGTATGTCAACCACATATACATTTAAATACTTTACATACAATATGACTTTTAAACAACCATCATTTTGTATGTACGTATATTTACATTTGTAAATTCAACTTTTTTAGTTTTATATGTAAAAACTATTGTCAAATTATTATGTTTAAGCGATTACAATTTGGTTTCTCTTATCTAGATGTAACTTCCAACGATGCTTCTTTACGTCATTCTCCGCCACCGTCACGTCCACGTCGTGAGCATATATTTATATTCACAAATATATATTTGTTTCTCACTAATTTCCCTAATAATATATACATTCGTATTCTTAGGTTCATTGAGAATGCGCGATCTTCTAAGACTCGCCCGCATGCCAGTACCAGTACAAGATAATTCTGGTGCTGGACCTTCTACAACTCATGATCCCTCCAGTCATGTGTGTCATGCTGTCAATTCTCCATATAACTCTCAACGTATGTTAACCACATATACTATTTAATAGTTTACATACAATATGATTTTTAAACAACCATCATTATGTATGTACGTATATTTACATTTGTAAATTCAATTTTTTTAATTTTCATATGTAAAAACTATTATTGAATTATTATGTTTAACATATTACAATTTTTTTCTTCTCTTATCTAGATGTAACTTCCAACGATGCTCATTTACATCATTCTCCGCCACCGTCACGTCCACGTCGTGAGCATATATTTATATTCACAAATATATATTTGTTTGTCACTAATTTCCCTAAAAATATATATATTAATACTCTATTGTTTTATATGCATGATGACAGTAGAAGATATCTCACATGCTAATCCTTCTACGATGCATTCTGCTGGCACTTTTACTGTACACGATGTACACCGCATGCAAAACTTTTATGGTACTATGTCAAACTAATTTCACATACATACATCCATTTTAATTACTTTCTTACATTCTCTAGAAATGAATGTATTTCAATTTACCTTTTTTCAGTACTACCTGCAACATCAGGAAGAAGAGGATATTTTCGTATTGCTCGAAATTTTCGTGAGGGGGTGGATTCTCTGAACTATGTTCTTCGTGAACCTACATTTTGTAGCAAATGTCATGCCAAGCTTTTCTGTCACGAGCCTAGCAGTATATGTTGCCATAATGGTCGGATTGTGTTGCCATTGCATGATCCCCCATCCGCTATGTTACAACTATATGAAGATCCAACTGCTGATGGATCCCACTTCCGGCATAATATTCGTGCTTATAATCACGTTTTCTCTTTTACTTCAATGGGTGTGCATGTTGACGAAAGTTTAATCGCTGGCAGTCGAGGGATATATACATTTCGAGCTCAAGGGTCAATTTATCATCAAATTGGTTCTCTATTACCATCTGAAGGTGAACGACCTAGGTATCTACAAACATACATATTTGATACAGAGCATGAACTAGAATACCGACAGGCCGAAAATAGCTCCCTGAAGACCACAGTCTTGCAGAGAATAACTTCAATTCTCAATGATGTAAATCCTTTTGTACAACAGTTTCGACAATTATCTGTCATGCCGAATATCCACCAATGTCGCTTAGTGATAAGAGAACAACCACACCATATGCATCAATACGCTGTCCCTACTGCTCACCAAGTTGCCGCAGTTATAGTTGGAGGAGAGGATGTTAATGCCATTCGCGATCGTGATGTTATTGTTCAAACACAATCTGGTCAACTGCTAAATATAAGCGATACAACCGGCTATTATGATCCCCTTCAATATCCAATTCTACTTCCTCAAGGCATATATGGTTGGACATCTGATGAACAAAGGACAGACACACGTATTAATGTGTCATGTCGCGAATATTATGCTTTTACATTGCAGGTATAATAGAACTTTGTTACCATTGGTAGTTTTTTATGACATCTTTCAATATTAATAATTTTACACTATCGTTACTTTTAACAAATTATTTTATATATGGCCAAAAAAAATTTGATTTTACGTCTCTAATCTACTGTATTCAAAATTGTAATTGCAGATTAGAGAACAATGTACACAATCTTTACTTCTTCGTGGTGGGCGTCTTCTGCAACAATATATTGTTGACCAGTATGTTAAAATCGAGACACAGAGACTACGTTGGGTTCGTGACCACCAAGATAATATCAGAGCTGATGTTTATAGAGGACTTCAAGATTCATTCATTGCAGGAAACCATGATGCAGGTTACTATTCAACTTTGTTTTTTAATTTACGCTTACAACTTCTTCTGATGCTAAAGTCGTAGCACATCTAATACATATAAAATTATTTTCTTACTATCATGCTAATTTTGATCATAACATGTCTTTAATTTTTCATTTTATAAAGGATCTGTTGGACGAAAGACGATATTACCTTCATCATTTGTTGGCTCTCGGCGTGACATGTTTGAAAGATACTCAGATGCAATGGCTTTGGTACGTGCTTTTGGAAAACCATCTCTATTTATCACAATGACATGCAATCCTTCGTGGGAGGAAATCACAGCCGAGTTGCTACCATTTCAGGTGAACATCTATTATCAACTAATACATATCTTCTATTATAATACATATTTTTTTGTCATATTATTTTTGTTCATTAAACAATGCTTACTTCATGTTTTATCAGAATCCACACGATCGTCCTGATTTACTAGCTCGCATTTTCCATGCTCGCTTTGAGGAGTTCAAGACAGATATATTAACTAGACGAATTTTCGGAACAGTTATTGCATATACCTACGTTATTGAGTTCCAGAAAAGAGGACTTCCACATGCACATATGCTAATAATACTTCACGATGATGATAAACCATCTTCTCCTGACGATTACGATTCTTTTGTTCGTGCTGAAATCCCAGATTCGCATCTTGAACCCTTACTTCACGCTATTGTGCTTAAGCATATGATTCATGGCCCATGTGACGAAGGCGCGTCCCCTTGCAGAAAACATGGATCAGAATGCAAGAAAGGGTTTCCAAAAGCTTTTACTGAGTACACTAGAGAAGGGAATGACTCATATCCTGTATATCGTCGGCGCAATCAAGGATCTGTTCAACTTCCAAACCGTCCTGAAGTCAATGTGGATAACAGATGGGTTGTTCCATACAATTCTTGGTTATTATTGAAGTACAATTGTCACATCAATGTTGAGGTTTGTGCAAGCATTAAAAGTGTGAAGTACTTATACAAGTACATCCATAAAGGTATTCCAAGGGTTGAACTTGAAGTTAGAGTGCCATCACATGATGATGAAATTCAACAATACATTGATGCCCGTTGGGTTTGTGCACCAGAGGCAGTGTGGAGAATCCTTGGACTACATATGACACGAATGTATCCCAGTGTGTATCGCTTGCAAATTCATTTACCAAATATGCAACTGGTACACTTCTATATTAACCACACATTTTTTACTTAGTTTTTACATGGTGATGTCATATACTTCAAAAGTATATTTATAATTTTTCATTTATAAACGTACATGACATGATGATTACTCCGCTATTGAACAGGTCCGCTACCGAAACAACGAACAAATTCGTGATGTTTTAACTAATCAACAAAACTCCAAGACTATGCTTACAGAATTTTTTGTTACCAATGCTAATGATCCAAGAGCAAGGAACTATTTATACCGAGAATTTCCTGAACATTACGTCTGGTTAAAAGGACATCATACTTGGAGAAGAAGGGAGGGAAATCATAAAGTCATAGGAAGAATCTACACAGTTACTCCTAATGATAAAGAAAAGTTTTATCTCCGTCTCCTCCTTAACCATGTTAGAGGACCGACATCTTTTGAAGATCTACTAACTCATGATGGTACGACACATGATTCATTTCAAAAGGCTGCTGAAAGTTTGGGTTTATTGGAGCAGGACAATAGTATTCGATTATGTTTGCAGGAGGCCTCATCATTTCGCATGCCGAGCGTTCTCAGGAGACTTTTTGTTACTATTTTAGTTTACAATGAACCCACTGCTGTGCGGGATTTATGGAATGAGTTTTATGATCATATGGTCGAAGATTATCCTTCTGTTGCTGTAACTACCTCACAGTTAGAGAGCCGGTTGTTACGTGATTTCAACGTATTGCTACAACAACATGGAAAGACAGTTCGTGACTATGATTTGCCAAATATTGTCTATGATTTCAATGACCATTCACATCCTCGCATTATACAAGAGGAACTAGCAATTGTTGTACCTCAAGAAGATGTAGATTCAGTTGGAAATCTCAACCTGGACCAGAAGACCGCTTTCGATACGATCATGTCCACTATTGATCGGAAAGAAAGTGGCGTGTTTTTTGTTGATGGACCTGGTGGGACTGGAAAAACTTATCTATATCGTGCTATTTTAGCTGTTTTGCGTGGAAGAGGACAAATAGCTTTGGCTACTGCTTATTCTGGGATAGCTGCAACAATATTACCCGGTGGACGTACAGCTCATTCTAGATTTAAATTGCCTTTAAACCCAGACTGTTCTACGACATGTTCGATTACTAAGCAATCTACGCATGCTGAGTTATTACGTCGAGCTACAGCAATTATATGGGATGAGGCTCCAATGGCTCATAGATTTCTTTTTGAATCGTTGGATCGGACTTTGAAGGATATTTGTGATAATAATGCTCCATTTGGTGGAAAAGTGATGATATTTGGTGGTGATTTTCGACAAGTACTTCCAGTTGTACAAAGGGCAACAAAGGCGCAACTGATCGATGCATGTTTAATCAAATCCACGTTGTGGCGGCATGTCACAGTTCTCCAATTGAAACAGAACATGAGGTCTCGCCTTGACCATGAGTTCTCAGAATTTCTCTTACGTGTTGGCGATGGTAAGGAAACATACGCGTTTGATGATTTTATAAAACTGCCAGAGAAAATGTCAATACCTTGGAATGGTGAAGAATCCGTTGATACATTAATTGATGAAATCTTTCCGGATATACAAAATGTGAGACAACATACATCTTTTTATGAGGGTAGAGCTATATTGGTGCCAACCAACAACGACGTTGATCAGTTAAATGATAAGATCATACGACTTTTTCCTGGAATTGAACATACATTCTTTTCTTTTGATTCTGTAGATGACGAATCACCAGATTTATATCAGGATGACTTTGTCAACTCCATTGCTCCAAAAGGAATGCCTCCACATTGTCTTAAACTTAAAAAGGGTGCACCGATAATGCTTCTGCGGAATCTGGAGCCTAACGTTGGACTTTGTAATGGCACTCGACTAATATGTTTGGATTTTAAGCGTAATCTCATTTATGCAGAAATTCTTGGTGGGCAATTTAAAGGAACTAAAACATTTATTCCGAGAATCACAATGAAGCCAACAGATGATGTCCGCCTACCTTTTCAAATGACGCGTAAACAGTTTCCTGTACGTTTGAGTTTCACAATGACTATAAACAAGGCGCAAGGTCAGACTCTGCCGAATGTCGGAATATATTTGTCAGATCACGTTTTTAGTCACGGGCAACTATATGTCGCTTTATCACGTGGTACTGCACAGTCTTCAACAAAGGTTTTGGTTAAGAAAGGAGAGTTTCAAGGGTTTAGCGGCATATTTACCCGAAACGTCGTCTTCCAAAATGTTTTGTTATCTTAGTTTTTCCTTTTCGTACATTATGGATGTAATCGAACATTTTGAATTCCTTTGATTTCGTTTTTCTCAATGATTTGCTTCTCATATATTCATATGATTCTTCATTTAAATTTACTACAACTAATATAGCTTATCGCATATTCATACTTTACAATTGTATTTTGGACAGGTTGACCATTTCAAAATCCACCTAAGTGGATTTCCCTAATGTTTATACTAGAAACCTGCGCGCGCTACGCGCGTGCGCATTCTGTATTGTCTTCGTTAGACTTTTATAATAACATGATCACGGTGACCCCAACTATAATATCGGAGCATGCTCGACCCGACTCCGAGTAGGATACAAGAGTAGAACCTTAATAGAAAATAATTAACTTAATTTATTTAACATAATATTATATAAAATTTTAAATATTCTTAAAAATTGAAAATAAAATGCTAGAGGGACCGTGAGCCCTCAAATGGGTGTGTATGCTCACGGTCCCTCGAGCATTTTATTTTCAATTTTTAAGAATATTTAAAATTTTATATAATATTATGTTAAATAAATTAAGTTAATTATTTTCTATTAAGGTTCTACTCTTGTATCCTACTCGGAGTCGGGTCGAGCATGCTCCGGTATTATAGTTGGGGTCACCGTGATCATGTTATTATAAAAGTCTAACGAAGACAATACAGAATGCGCACGCGCGTAGCGCGCGCAGGTTTCTAGTACTTATAATATGCGGATAACTTTTCTTTTAAAAAAAAATGTTCAATTCTTTTTTATGTTACATTTTGTTTACTCAATTTTGAAATTTGCAATGAAAAATAAACTAGAAACAAAAATAATCGAGTCTACAACATATATACTTACCGGGAGTCTTAATGTTAAAACTCATATATACCCTCGATAAGATTGGGAGTGTTAACGTTAAAACCCTCCTTAATCATACATTTTGTGTATGATCGCAGTTCACTTTACCACTACATAACAAATGCAATATTATGTCTGACTCTTCGTGTCATAGATCGTGCCTCATTGTTAAAATTTTGAAACGTGTCCTTATATTTAATATTTTCTTTCTAGGGTTCACAAATCTCAATAGTGTTTTAGAAAGAAAAAAAAAACCACAAAATTAATTACACCCGGGATAAGTGTCAAGATATTAACAGTAAGACACGATCTGCGACAAGAAGAGTGGGGCAAGAGATCTGTATCCCTACATAACTAACTTTGGATCCTTGCCTTAAGGTTTATAATTGGGCTAGTAACCGAATCGACATCCGAACTTTGACTCATTTAATTTTTTACACGTATTTTATTTTATAAATTAGCTATTCAAATTTTCAATATTATCGATCAAATTGCTACATCTGTCACAATTTCTATCAAAATAAACTAAAAAAATTGATATGTTATGTTCACGTACAATAATTTAATGTATAATCAATATGAATTCGACAATAAATTTAAAGTATTTCTTCAGAATATTTTTATTGAATACTCAACTAGACATTCACCCAATCGTTGCTGGTTAATCCTTGAAAAACATATATATGTCTAATAGTTGTGTCCATTTTTTCATAAATTATTACGATTATAACAATTTTCGGAAATAGTAAATCGTTAACCAATTAAAAAGTAAAACCCGAATAATAATCTACAATTACGCCCAAAATTAAGATAGTAATTTTGTTCTTAACCCGTTTATAAATAGTATAGATATCGACCAATAATATAAAATAAATAAATGATAGTTGACTAAATAAAAATATTATATCCTACCATGTGAAATTTTTTTGTTTGTCAAAATCCTACCATTTGATTGGAGCATCACTTATGCACGATGACACGATGTTTTCGAAATCTTATTCTATCATGCCTTTGCCTTCTATATATATATATATTAATTAATAAGAATTAAAAAACAAGGTAGTGTGTGTGTAGCACATTTTTGTTTGTTTTTTAGAAACGGAAAAAAGTATCAATAAAAGAAGCTAGCCGTACTCCTGACAAACGTGGTCCTCGTCGTCTTCTACAGCTCAGCTCTGTCTGAGACTTCTCTTCCATCTAAGCTGAATCGGATACTCAGTCAGTCACCAACTCCTTCCTGAGAGTTTGTAAAATCTCCCCCTTCCTCCCTCGATTCTGTCTAGTTCTTTCACTTCCAGATCACAATGACCACTAGCGGAGGAAATGTGGAGGAAGGAGGTGCAAGTGCAAGTGCAAATGAACTCCGGAAGCCATTTCTCCACACAGGAAGCTGGTACAGGATGGGATCCCGCCAGTCCAGCCTCATGAGCTCATCCACTTTTGTTCTGCGCGATGGCTCCATTTCCGTTCTCCTCTGCGTCCTTATCGCTGCTTTGGGCCCTATCCAGTTTGGATTCTCTGTTAGTATCCTACATTTAAATGAAAGATGGAATTAATGCTTCGATGACTTCAAGTTGACTTTTTTTAGCTTGATATTGACAGTTGATTTCTTGCAGTGTGGATATTCATCTCCGACTGAAGAAGAGCTTATCAGTGATCTGAGCCTGTCTCTTTCCCAGGTTTGAATGCATTGTTTTAGCCGTGGACGTCTTCGATTATGGATTTTTTGGATTACAATTACTCATTCTTTGGAGGAATTTGTGACAGTTCTCTATGTTTGGTTCGTTGGTCAATGTGGGAGCAATGCTCGGGGCAATAATGAGCGGTCAGATAGCAGATTATATTGGTCGCAAAGGGGTATGTATCTAGGCGCTACAAGAATTTAGTCTATATATATTACCCAGAATGATGCCTCTTGACTCTTATTGACCTTCCCATTTAGTGAAATAAGCTGATTGGTGGTCCTTATCATAAATGTGACACGATATGCTGGTCAAAGTTCTTCAAAATAGATCTATTTATTTTCTTGCATTTCATATGTTATGTTTTGAAATGAGCATTGGCAATAATTTATTCTGCCATGATACATAGGGCCAAGCTTGTCAATATACATTTTTCTCTTTGTTCGGCAGATTATGATCATTACTTTGTTGTGTTGCATTGCAGTCACTGATGATTGCTGCAGTCCCTAATGTAATAGGATGGCTTGCTATTTCATTTGCTCAGGTGAGCACAAGGATCATTGAAATATCTCAAGTGATGTTAACTATGCTGGCACTGTTAAGTTCATTGACTATCTCCATTTGTAGGATACATCATTTTTATACTTGGGGAGATTGCTTGAGGGATTTGGCGTCGGTGTAATTTCCTACACGGTAGAAAGTTCTGCAATTCTTAGTTTCTTGATTACGACCTCCTGGTGTAACACAACTGAATTGCTGATTTTTAATTTAATTAGGTCCCAGTGTATATCGCTGAGATAGCCCCTCAAGACAGGAGAGGAAGTTTGGGAGCTATAAATCAGGTTTATGTTCTAGCTGCATTGCTGTTTCAATTTGTCTAGTCAATGTTACTACTCGTAATAAGCCTGCTAAATCAGAATATCTTTTTCTTTTTTTGCTTGTGTAGCTCTCAATTACAGGTGGAATGATGCTGGCTTATTTTTTCGGGCTATTCGTCAATTGGAGATTGCTTGCAATCTTAGGTAACCAATTTAAAATGCTTCACTGAAGTCCGGGAACAATCATGTTGGATTGTAGTGCTCTGAGAAACCTGCCCTAGAATAGCAGACCTCAGGCCAGGAAGCACCTAAACCACTGGCTAAGGTCTAGCCTTGTTGTCTAAGTGGGTGACCTTGTGAAATTGTTTGTACAGCTA
The DNA here is from genome assembly GCA_036873135.1 of Clarkia xantiana subsp. parviflora. NCBI lineage: Eukaryota > Viridiplantae > Streptophyta > Magnoliopsida > Myrtales > Onagraceae > Clarkia > Clarkia xantiana. Next base: position 5,556,845 of record JAPTYO010000012.1, on the reverse strand, counting down.
TCACATGAAAGTATTGGTCATTAACCATCTAAGCCAACTTAACGAGGTTTCTTCTTTCATGCTATCTTTTTTGGCCTAGGCGAGTGTCAAAATCTTTCGTACTCAAACAATGTTGCTTTCCACTAAGCTAACACTTCTTTGACCATGTTTCTTTTTTAGTGATAATTTCCGCGCGAACCATTTATTTTGATCATCATCATTCTAATTGCAGGAGCCCTGCCATGTCTTTTCCTGATTCCTGGCTTATTCTTTTTACCTGAGTCCCCTCGTTGGCTGGTATCATTCCGATACAATTGTTATAATTTTCCTTATAATTTCTCAATTGTATTTCAGAAGAGCATCTTGAGTTTAGCTCTCTCTTCATACTTCATAGTGTCTTAATGTATTTCCTATGTTCTTTTCGTGGCGTATCCAATGAAGGCCAAAATGGGAAAGATGGATGACTTTGAAGCTTCTCTTCAAGTTCTACGAGGATTTGAGACAGATATTACTACTGAAGTTAATGAAATCAAGGTACTTGAAAAACTTACCTCAAGTCACTAAATTGCATTATACCCAAGCTAAAAAGCTTCATTAATCAAGTTTGTGCTGCCGTTTCTATTATCAATCCAAGCAGTAATCTTGCTGAAATATTACTTCTAATACTTATCATTTCATTCAGACATCTCTCGCTTCATCTAGCAAAACGACTACAATCAGGTTTGCGGAACTCAAGCGCAGAAGATATTGGTTTCCTCTGATGGTTGAGTTCGCACTTGGATTTTTTTCCCCCATTTTCTATTGCACTCTTAAGATGTTAGTCCTAAACGTCTTACAAATTTACATTTTCAGGTAGGTATCGGATTGTTGATGCTTCAGCAGCTTTGTGGCATCAACGGTGTTATGTTCTATTCCACAACGATATTTGAGAGTGCCGGTTAGATTGCAAAGCCTTTCTATTTGAAAAATTAATACGCTTTAAGTATGGAAAATTACCTGTATCTGAACTTCTTTATGACCTACTTCATTGCCGTATCTAAGGGTCCCATTCATGTGCATAATCTTTTCTATATCATAATTCAAATGGACGAGACTTCTGAGGGCAGAATCATCAATAATTGCACAACTGGATTCCATCATCACTCAACATCACTCTCAGTGATCTTCTAGAGGAAATTACAGTTATAATTTCAAGCATCTTGACAGCATATAGGAAAGATACTGTTCATTTTCTTGAAAAGTGGTATTTGCATGGTTGCAGTTTTCACAGTAATTAGTCAAGGATCACATTAAAACTGATGGAAAAGTTTTATCTATTAGTATTTAGAATATGAATGATATGAAGGAAAGGAATGGATACCAGATGTTGTAGAAATTATGGTTTTGACAGAATGTTGAAAAAGTATACTGAAACTAAATTGATTTGTGCTTGAGAGAAGAAAAAAGGCACTTAATTTGCTTTGGATCTTACAGGTATTTCATGGAGTCAACTTGCTACCTTCTTCCTTGGTCTTATCCAGGTAAATCTATGTGCTTATCATTATTTTTCGCGATGAGTTCAAACAAATCATGATCACAAAATACTAACTAACTAACTAACAAACATGTACTGTGTTGTCTTTTAGCTTTGTGCCACTGGGATTTCTGCCTGGTTGATGGATAAAGCAGGGCGCAGGCTGCTTCTTATAGTTGTGTCTGACAACCTTAACTGTGAATATGTTTCTAATTAAATTTAATCTCTAGTAAATCTGATGACTAAAAATGTGGTGCTTAGGTGTCTTCCATTTCAATGACTGTCAGCCTTTTGCTAGTAGCTGTGGCTTTCTTTGTGGAGGTGAGTAGTAATTATTAATAAAGAAAAAGAAAAGAGTTAATAATAATAATAATTCCTTATTAATCTGTGATTCTAGCACTGATCATCTTCTTGTGTTGCTTGCAGAGTGCTGCATCAGCAGGTTCAAGTTTGTATGACAAAATGGGAATACTTTCGCTCGTTGGGCTTGCGGTACTGTGCACAACATTTCTAGTTTCTATTGCTTTGCTTGGGTTGAAATAAACCATTTATGGTATTTTTCTGCTGCTGGTATCCAGGCATTTGTTATTTCGTTTTCATTGGGCATGGGAGCTATTCCTTGGATTATAATGTCTGAGGTAAATATTATTAATGTGTTGTGTATGGGGGGGTGAAGTGGAATATTGTTTGTAAATGAGGACTCATTATTCCTGGTTGATATCAGATATTGCCGGTGAACATTAAGGGGCTTGCTGGGAGTACAGCGACACTGTTAAACTGGTTGGCATCATGGCTCATCACATTGACAGCAAACCCACTCATGGATTGGAGTAATGGAGGTAGGTAACACTAAGCCAATGTTGTATCCTAGTATGGCAGGAAAGGATAGAGAGGTAGGTAGGTGTTAAGTATGTTGATGAGAAAGTAATAATTTTTTTTTTTTTTTTGTGTGCAGGCACCTTTACTATATATGCATTCATGTCTGCGATTACTATTGTTTTCGTCACGCTCTGGGTACCTGAGACAAAGGGCAGAAGTCTGGAAGAGATACAATCGTCCTTCAGATAATAATAATGATAAACGAAACGAAACGAAACGTTTTTGCAGCGTTTATTCATTCATTCATTCATTCATTATAATCAACTTGTTATTTTTCTTTCCATTTCCAGCAGCATCATCTGCCAAGCCAAGGTGCTGAAAGAGAGATCCCTCTCGTCCTCTGTAAGACTCTTTTGTGCTAAACTGTGTTTGGCATTGTAATAGAGACGGGCAAAATAACAATGATTAGGAGGAGGAAATAACCATTCTTTCATCGAAAATGATATAGAATGTTTTGTTTTACCTGGGAGACACCATAATTTTTATTGGTTTATTTATATTACTTTCAAGTTTGGAATATGTTGATTTTAATGTCTTATCTTTAAATTGTTGCTAGTTTTGTTTTCGTTGATTTTTTATTTCCGTCCATCTTTTTCTGTTAAATTGACAGATTTTGGTCAATGATTCTAAAATTAAACACCAAGAGCATTTAAAGAAGAGAAATAAAAATACACAATTCTACTTTCTTTTAACTTATGTCAATTAATGTGTATATACGATAAAATCGAAGAATGTATGTAAAATTGAAGTTTACCTTAACTTAATTGGTAAAAATATACATAAATAAATTGTAGAAAACCCAAACTAAAATTAGTTAAATTTAATAGAAAAAATAACTGAAAAATATTAAAAAAAAAAAAAAAAATGGTCCAACCATGACTAGATCGATCCATAGTTAGGGTCGCCCAGGTCCGGGGACCCTAGCTATGTTCCGATCTAGTCATGGACGGATCATGGCTAGGTCAATTTAGTACTAGGGTGCAGTTGATAATGTATAAGGGCTAAATTGCAAAAATAAAAAGTTAGAACAATAAATTTGAGGACTAATATGAACAAAAAAAAATTTGAGACTAGGCATGTGCAAGTTACGTAACTATTTAATAGTTAAACTGACGGACAACTAATAGATGGACCAAAAGCCAAATGTTTTCATACATATAGTATCAAAACTAAGCAAAAAAAAAAAAGTATTAGACAAAAACTCAAAAGTTGTCAAATATATTGAAAAAAAAAAAAAAACTATTAACCCTAAGTTAAGTTAAATGAAATCATCCATTTTTTAGGATTTTTCTACCATGCTCTTAGAGCACCATGCTTTTGGTTTTTTTAATACTATGGTGGACTTAATTGTAACATAAGTAAAACTGTAAAAGTATGAAAACGTATGAATTTTTTTAACTACACCTAAGATGTGTATCATACTATTAATAATATCAATTTCTATATGGGGTTCACCAAAATTAATTGCAAAAAACATGGTGCTTCGAGAGAATTGTACAAAGGTACCATATTTTAAGTCGCAACGATAACGAGTACTTCTTTCTTTCACTTGGAATTCGGCGGGAAGCACGTTATTATCTATATAATAATTATTATCATCCATTATTAATTATCTTCTTCCACCTCAGCGCCAAGCCGCCAATCCAATAAGTCTTTTGCTCTATCTTCTACATGACATTCAATTACTTATGTGCTCCCGGAGTAGTATTCGCCAGAAGCGATTTATCCTGGGCTCACATCACTCCGGGAGCGTACAACTGTTCACTCCGTCTCTGTTGTCGTGGTCCTCGTCGTCTTCTACAGCTCAGCTCTGAAACTTCTCAGCTGCGGATATTCATTCATTCTCTTCAGACAATCACCAACTCTTCCAGAAAGCTGTAAATCTCCCCCCCCCCCCCCTTCCTCCTTCCCTCACTCCATTCTCTCCAGTTCTTTCTCATTTCATTACGAGATCGCGATGAGCACTAGTGGAGGAAATGTGGAGGAAGGAGGTGCGAGTGCAAGTGACCTCAGGAAGCCATTTCTCCACACAGGAAGCTGGTACAAGATGGGATCCCGCCAATCCAGCCTCATGAGCTCATCAACTTATGTTCTGCGCGATGGCTCCATTTCCGTCCTCCTCTGCGTCCTCATCGCTGCCTTGGGCCCTATCCAGTTCGGATTCGCTGTTAGTATGCTATATTCAAATGAACGACGGAATTGAAGCTTCAATGACTTCCAGTTGACTTTTTAGCTTGATCTTGATTTAACCGTTGACTTCTTGCAGTGTGGGTATTCATCTCCGACTGAAGAAGATCTTATCAGTGATCTGGGACTGTCTCTTTCACAGGTTTGAATGAGCTGTTTTAAGCTATGAACGTCTTCGATAATGGATTTTTTGGATTACAATTACTCACTCTTTGGGGGAATTTGTGACAGTTCTCTATGTTTGGCTCGTTGGTCAATGTGGGAGCAATGCTTGGGGCAATAATGAGCGGTCAGATAGCAGAGTATATTGGTCGCAAAGGGGTATGTGTCTAGGCTACAATAGTTTAATCTATATATATTACCCAGAATGGTGGTTCTTGCTTCAATCAGATCCTCCTATATATATCTATATACCTATTGACTCTTATTGGCCTTTCCTAATTAGTGAAATAAGCTGATTGGTGGTCCTTCTCATAAATGTGACATGATAAGCTGATAGACCATCTTTTGTAAAGATGGATTAAGCATTGCAAAAATTCATCTGCCATGATAAATAGAGTCAAACTCGTTGAGACATTTTTCTCTTTGTTCGGCAGATTATGTTTATTGACTTTGCAGCTTCTACTTTCTAAATTCTCAGTTGCATTACTGTGTTGTTGTGTTGCATTGCAGTCACTGATGATTGCTGCAGTCCCTAATGTAGTAGGATGGCTTGCTATTTCATTTGCTCAGGTGAGCATATGAATCCTTGGAATATCTCAAGTGTTGTTACCTATGTTGACACTGTTATATTTAATGACTATCTCCATTTTTAGGATACATCATTTTTATACTTGGGAAGGTTGCTCGTGGGATTTGGCGTTGGTGTGATTTCCTACACGGTAGAAAGTTCTGCAATTCTTACTTTTCTTGATTACTAGTAGCACAACAGAATTGTTGATATATATTTTAAATTTTAGGTCCCAGTGTATATTGCTGAGATAGCCCCTCAGGACAGGAGAGGGAGTTTGGGAGCTATAAATCAGGTTTATGTTCTAGCTGCCTTGCTAATGGCTATTTCAATTTGTCTTGCCAATGTTACTTCTCATAATTAACCTGTTATATCTTTTGGCTCGTGTAGCTCTCAATTACAGGTGGAGTGATGCTGGCTTATTTTTTTGGGCTATTCGTTAATTGGAGATTGCTTGCAATCTTAGGTAACACTTTTTTTTTTGGCCACTCAATCTTAGGTAACACTTGAAGATTCATTTCCCTAAAAGTCAATCATTTCATGGAACCTCTTAGTTACCAAAAAAAAATTATTGAACTTTTTCATGCTGAAAAGCTTATTTCACTATCCTTGTGTAAATAGAGAAAAAAAATGAATGGACCCAATTCTGAATCCCTTTTAGTTCTCCCCCACTCAATAGCTGCAGCTCAAACCATGCTGTTAGAGGGCTTTTTGGTAACCTTAACCTGAAATGGATAGGAGAGGCTTAAGCAGCAATATTCTACAACCTGCTATATTGGTGAACCAAAGTCAAATGCTTCATTGAAGATAGGGAACAATTACGTTGACCTCAGGCCATAAAACACCTAAACCCGACTAACTTGCTAAGGTATAGGCTTTTTCTCTAAGTGGTGACCTTGTGAAGTTGTTAGTAGAACTTTCACATGAAGTTTTGGTCATTTATCATCTAAGCCTACATCACGAAGTTTCTTCTTTCATGCTCAATTCTTTGGGCTAGGCGTGCGTCAAAAACTCAAAATCGTACATACTAAAAGGATGTTGCTTTCCACTAAGTAAACACTCCTCTGACCATCTATCTTATGTAGTTATTATTTCCCCTGAAACTGTCTTTTGATCATCATTCTACTTCTTGTAGGAGCCCTGCCATGTGTGTTCCTGATTCCTGGCCTATTCTTTTTACCTGAGTCCCCTCGTTGGCTGGTATCATTCCTTATAAATTCTATATTGTACTTCAGAAGAGCGTCTAGAGTTTAGCTCATACTTCATTGTGTTTTTTCATGTATTCCCTATGTTCTTTACCTGGTGGGTCCAATGTAGGCCAAAATGGGAAAGACAGATGATTTTGAAGCTTCTCTTCAAGTTCTACGAGGATTTGAGACAGATATTACTACTGAAGTAAATGATATCAAGGTACTTGAAAAATTTACCTCGAGGAGTTACTAAATAGCATTATACCCAAGCTAAAAAGCTTCAAAAGCAAAGTATGTGCTGCCGTTTATAATTTCAATCCAAGCAATAGTCTTGCTGCAATATTACCACTAATATTTTTTATTCCATTCAGAGAGCTGTCGCTTCATCAAGCAAAACGCATACAATCAGGTTTGCGGAACTCAAGCGCAAAAGATATTGGTTTCCTCTGATGGTTGAGTTCCCACATGGATTTTTTCCCATTTTCTCGAGTTTATTGCACTCTTAAGATGTTAGTCCTAAACGGCTTACAAATTTACAATTGCAGGTAGGTATTGGATTGTTGGTGCTTCAGCAGCTTTGTGGTATCAACGGTGTTATGTTCTATTCCACAACAATATTTGAGAATGCCGGTTAGATTGCAGAGACTATTTCTATTTGGAATTATTACACTGTAGTCATGGAAAGTTTACCTGTATCAGAAATTCTTTTTGAACAACTTCATTGCCATATCTAGGGGTCCCATTCATGTGCATAATCTTTTCTTTTCTAAAAGACTTCTGGGGGAAGAATCTTCATTATTTGCACAACCGGATTTTATCATCAGTCAACATCACTTTCAGTGATCTTCTTGGGGAAATTACCGTTAGAATTTCTAACATCTAGTGAGCATATAGAAAAGAGAAAAGACACTGTTCATTTTCCTGAAAACTGTTTCTAACATGGTTGCAGTTTTCACTGTAATTAGTCAAGGATCGAGTGAAAACTGATGAAAAAGCTTTATCTGTTAGTATCTGAATAAAAATGATTTGAAGGAAAAGAATGCATGCCAGATGTTGTAGAAATTATCATTATGAGGGATCCGTAACCATGGTCACTTGATTTGCTTTGGATCTTTCAGGTATTTCATGGAGTCACCTTGCTACCTTCTTCCTTGGTGTTATCCAGGTAAAACTGTGTGGTTATCATTATTTTTCGCGATGAGTTAAATCAAATCATGATCACAAAATTACTAACTAACATGTACTCGTTGTCTTTTAGCTCTGTGCCACTGGGATTTCTGCCTGGTTGATGGATAAAGCAGGGCGCAGGCTGCTTCTTATAGTTCTGTCTGACAACCATAATTCTGAATATGTTTCTCATTAAATTTAATCTCTAGTAAATCTGATGACTAAAGTTGTACTGTTAGGTGTCTTCCATTTCAATGACTGTCAGCCTTTCGCTAGTAGCTGTGGCTTTCTTTGTGGAGGTAAGTAGCAATGTTTTTTAAAAAAAAAGAGTTAATAATTCCTTAATAATATATGATTCTTGGACTAATCATATTGCGGGAATCTTCTTATGTTACCTCCAGAGTGCTGTATCAGCAGATTCAAGTGTGTATAACATAATGGGAATACTTTCGCTTGTTGGGCTTGTGGTACTGTGCGCAACATTTATTCTTTCTATTGCTTTGCTTGGGTTGAAATAAACCATTTATGGTATTTTTCTGCTGCTGCTATTCAGGCATTTGTTATTTCGTTTTCATTGGGCATGGGAGCTATTCCTTGGATTATAATGTCTGAGGTAAATATTATTAATGTGTTGTGTATGGGGGGGTGAAGTGGAATATTATTTGTAAATGAGGACTCATTATTCCTGGTTGATATCAGATATTGCCGGTGAACATTAAGGGGCTTGCTGGGAGTACAGCGACACTGTTAAACTGGTTGGCATCATGGCTCATCACATTGACAGCAAACCCACTCATGGATTGGAGTAATGGAGGTAACAAAAAAGCCAACATTATTTATTTCTGGTCCAATTCTTATTGTATCCTCCACCATCCTCAAAGCTATTGACAGTGAACTAAAGGATATGAATTATGAAGTATGGTGATGAAAAAGTTACTTATTTTTGCTTACAGCCACTTTTACAATATATGCATCAATGTCGGCAATTACTATCGTTTTCGTCGCGCTGTGGGTACCTGAGACAAAGGGCAGAAGTCTGGAAGAGATACAATCATCTTTCAGATAAAGATAATGAAACGTCCATTTTTGCAGCAATTTTTTCGATTTGAAAAATGTTGTTATTTTGTTTCCATTCCATTCCATTTTGGTTTCCTGCAGCATCATCTGTCAAGGTGGTGATGCGGGAGAGTATGTAAGACTGTGTTTGGCATTATATATTGTAGAGAGAGATCAGAGAGGCAAAAGAAAAGAACAATTGGGAAATATCCATTCTTTCACATGTAATCGACGGTGCCTATCCTATTCCTATCTATTATATGAAATCATTCAGTTCTTATTACGTTAGGTGTTGTTACTGCTCATCTTTGTTCAGTTTTTACTATCCAAGTGAGAAATGACCATATTATGCACATTGCATAAAACTAATACTTAGTATCTTGCATAGCTTACTGTACTTGCTTGTTAGATTCCACGATGTGCCGAGCTAAGCCGAATCCGTCATTGACACTAGGTGGAATTTGTTACTAATAAGCACTAGTGTTTGCTAACTAGGATGGACCGCAATTTCGGGTTAGTGTAATTATCAGCAACTTTTTAACGCAGATTGTTCTGAGAGGGGCGTATAGTGTAATTATCAGCAACTTTTGGGGACTGCACTAACAGTCGGATTTTCTGGAGAAAAATGCTAAAATAGCCGGCTATTTTATACGTCAATATTGTTCGATGCACAGTAGATTAACGGACACGCATCTTCTGTCCCAAGTATCTGTCTCAATCTTCTGTCCCAAGTATCTGTCCCAATCTCCTGTCTCATACACCATATTATGTTGCTAGTGTACTAAATTCAAATCAACGGCTTGGCTTAAATAACATACTGAAAATAAATAAATATAATAAAAATAGACCATTTTTTTTGGCCAATAACTTGTTAGCTACTTAGCTCTTGGTTGTACATATGCAGTATGAACATTTGCCAATATGGTATTAACGGCAAAAAAAAAAATTAGGTTGTAATTTTAGAAATTCTAAACGCGTGAACAGTTTGGCGATGAACCTTAAATAGTAAAAGTTGAACCAATAATTAGACCGGGTGAAAAATAGTTGGTTAAAATTCTAGGTTTAATTACGTCTATGGTTAATATAATTTTAGGTTCCTATTAAAATGGATGAACAGTTTGGCCGGGTGAACCCTAGATGACTAAAATTGTTTTATGTTTTTTTTTATAAACCCTATTAGAATGGGTGAACACTTTGCCGCGTGAACCCTAGAGGGCTAAATTCATATCTGTCCCTTACCCCTGTCCCGATCTTCTGTCTCATGCACTAGGTAATGACACGTATCTAAAATTCTAATCAACGGCTAAAACAAAATAAGCCCAACAAAGAAATATAATTAATTGTTTTTTTCCCAATTGCATTGTTAGAGCGTTCGGTATAAGAAAGATAGACAATCATTGATTTTCTTCAATCTTAATGAATTGTATGTATTATGTTAAAATTTGATTTATTTTTTTTTAATGTAAACTTGGTATATAAACCAAGTTAATTGCAAATTGGATTATTTTAGCGAATTGAAATTATATGAACCAAACATGAGACTAGTAAATTATTTATATATGAATTTAGCCCTTAGGGTTCACACGGCAAAATGTTCACCCATTCTAATAGGGTTTATAAAAAAAAACATAAAACAATTTTAGTCATCTAGGGTTCACCCGACTAAACTGTTCATCCATTTTAATAGGGACCTAAAATTACATTAACCATAGACGTAACTAAATGATAGTTGTGATTAGCCTTTAAATTTTTACACCGTCTTTAATATCTGATTTTCTAGAATTAATTATCTATATATATTATAAATTCTGAAGGAAAGATAATAACAGAGTGAATGTGGAGCTGATGATTTTTTTTTAATATTAATCCATGCATTTATGACAATTGAGCTAAGGGTTTTGTAATTATTAACTTCATAGCATTGATTGCACTAGGGAGCTGAGGGTTTTTAAGTTGAAATTAATCGCAATTAAGATTTCGCTGATTTCGATCCGTTCAAGATTCAATGTATACAATTAATCGCAATTAAAATTTCGGACCGTTCAAGATTCAATGTATGCAATTAATCGCAGTTAAAATTTTCCTGATTTTGAGCCGTTCAATATTCAATGTAAGCAATTAATCGCAATTAAAATTCGGACCGTTCAAGATTCAGTGTATGTAATTAATCGAATTAAAATTTTACAGATTATTAACAGATGCTTGACGCGGAGCCGGCGAACGAAGATACAAGGCGGTACGGTCAGGTGACAGTCTCAGTGGCAGAGCCATCTCTATCTATGACGAGATATCGCTGGTGGTCATCGAAGCCATATCTTTCGAAGAACAAACGCTTGACACGGATCCGACGACTAAAGGTAGCATGGGGTACGGGCATCTAAAATTTATTTGTCAATTTGCGCAATGGTATTTTATGGTTCAAAATTTTCAGTCTTTCGTTTACTTTTTCAAATTCTAGACTTATATTTTATTTAAAAATGGTGTTTCAACATATTAATAATAGTCAATATAAATTTCATCGAATGTTAGTTTGTTAATTATACTTATTTGGTAAGTCACCATGCGCGATGCGCGGGAAATGCACCTAGTTTTAACTAAAATTATCTTTTAATATATTATGACACATCTTAACTTTAATTTCTTATGGAAAGATATTTTTAAAGAAACACGTGATTTTTTTTTTTTATATTTAAATATAGTTATTAGAGTTCATTTCATTTAAAAAAAAGGACTTTGTCAAAAAATAAATAAATTTGGACTCATTTTTTTTTTTGCCAAAAGGAATTCGATTGTTATTGAAAGTTCAACAAGAAAAACAAACAAATTCAAGGCGGGATATGTTCCTTATCTAGCAAAAATAAAAAAGCTAAAGAGGATGGGGGTTCGGAAACCCAATCGTTAAGACGCATCCCCCTTCTAGATTGTTTAGCAATCCAGTCAGCGCATAAATTCGCTTCTCTCGGAATAGACTTCCATGATACGTTTGGAACTAATCGAGCCAAAGTTAAGGTATTATCCACTGTGGTCTTGATCCTCCAATTAATCACCTTGGATTTATCTTGAAGTTGTTGGATAACTCCGTCAGCATCCGACTCAATCTGGATCGAGCTCCACCGATTTTGGATCGCTAGCCGCACACCTTCATGCACCGCGTCCGCTTCGAGTTCAGTCACACTTTTATTTCCCATAATGCGATTAACCCCTCTGATAACTTCTCCTTGACTATTCCTCACAATTACTCCAATTCCGCCCTTACCTGTGGTTGTGTTTACGACCGCATCACAATTTATTTTAATTGTTCCTAAATCCGGGGGCTGCCATTTGACGTTCCTCTCTGGCCCATTTTGAGGCCGCTCTCCTCCACCGGCTCCATGTACCTCCCAGTATTCAATGTAGCTCTTGAAACAAAGATCGGTTACTATGTTCGGATTCGGTCTGTCATCGCCATATAAAGCCCTACATCTCTCTTTCCAAATGAACCAACCCACAACACCACATAGTGACCATCGCATTCTTTTGGCTGCCTTGGGTTGCCCCGGAATCATCATGACTGAGTTGAACCATTCATCAATAGTTAACAAACAACTCATGTTGATCGCTTCTCGTATGTAAAGTTGCAAACCATATCGGAATGGTCCATTGACATTTGAAAAGCATGTGTTCAACTGATTCTAGGCAATTACAGAAAGGGCAAATGGGATTGATGTTCATACCTCGCTTACTTAGATTTTCTCGGACCGCCAGCGCGTTCGAAAAAAGTCGCCACATAAATGATTTAATCTTTGGTAAGGCTACCATCGACCAAATTCTACTCCAGATCGGTGGATCGCCATTGCTCGGAGATGGGACATCTAATGGGTGCTGGGAAGACCGCAGTGCCTTGTAGATCGATTGGACAGTAGCCTCACATGTCTTATTATAAGGTCATATCACCTCATCACTTCTTTCCTCCATTGGCACCTGTATGTTGTGTATAGCTTCCACCTCCTCTTGTTCTAGGACACCACGCATAGGTTCAAGATCCCACCTCCTCTCATGGCTATCAACAATTTCATTTACCGTGGCTGTCCTTCTCTCATCATCCACTCTATATGGGTTGAGCCTTGATGGATTTAATGTATAGATCCACGAGTCTCCGAAGATACGAATCTTTCGCCCATCTCCTACTCTCCAAAGTCCCCTCTCCATGAGTATATCTCTTCCGGACAATAGACTCGACCACGCCCAAGAGGCACGTGATCCCTTTATGGCTTTGCAAAACTCAGCATTTGGAAAATAAATTCCTTTCATCATACGGACCCAGAAAGCGTTAGGGTTTTTTTCGACCCTCCATGCAATCTTTGTAACAAGTGCAACATTAAAGGTTTGAAGCTCCTTAAACCCTAAGCCACCTTCTTCTTTTGGTTTGGTCAAGTGACTCCAACTTCTTCAATGGATCTTCCGTCCTTCCGTTGAGTGCCCCCACCAGAAGTTAGCTATTAGCGAGTTCACTTTCACGCACCAATTGTTTGGGAAGAGGAAGACGCTCATAGCATAAGTTGGAATAGCCATGATAACCGATTTGATAAGCACCTCCCTCCCCGCAATATTTAGCAAACGAGTTTTCCACCCTTGAAGCTTGTTCTGGATTCTATCCTTAAGGAATGCAAGGGCTTCATTCTTTGAGCGACCCAAAATGGTTGGCAACCCGAGGTATTTCCCCGGATCCCTCACTTCTTTGATGTTTAAGGCACCCTCAATGTGACACTTAGTGGCCGATCTGCAATTCTTACTGTGAACACCCGATTTTTGCTCGGGTTATTATATTATATTATATATATAAATATATTATGTATATATATCTAATTTAAGTATGTATGTATTACAGGAAAAGTCTCGGGACGTGGAGCGCGCGAATCAGTTTTTTTGTCTGAACCCCATAAATATGGGTCTTGAATTGAAGCTTGGAAAATTACGAATACAACGGGACTGACCGTGAATCAATCGCAAATCGTGATCGGAAGTTATGGCTTTTTAAAGAGGAGGTGGAGAATTAACTAAAAGACAAAAGAATAATAGTAAATATATTTGATGTGAAAGAGACATGTGGATGAGAACTTGCAGAAGATAAGTTGATATATCATCATCCATCCACACTATATACAACCTCCCATGCTTCAAATATCTTTAACGTCAATTATTGCTCCACTTGCTTCAAAGTTGTCAATGTATTCAAGCCAAATTGCCTATAAATAGGAAAGACTTCTACTGCATTAAGGGAGATCAACAGAGAGAGCTGAGGAGGTTTCTAGTATAAGGAACTGAGTTCGGACAAGCAAAGTGAAATAAGAGTGTTTATGAGAGACATCTGAGTGAGTTCTTATATGTGAGTGTTGGTTTGCGGTCTTTTGTTGTCACGGTTTCGATTCCAAATATGGTATTTCATTTCATGGTACCTTAGGTAATCTCTCCTTATAATATTACATGTACTCTATATATTTGATTAAAGTATATTTCATATTTAAGTATTTCACAATATGTTAATATTTCCATTTTGTATAATGTTATATATTAATGGAGGTTAACCTAAAAAAATGTTCCAAAAGAGTTTATTATTATATATATACACATTATATGTACGTTTTTATTTATTATTATATATGCTTTGATTTTGCTTATTATTATATATACGCTTCCATTTTGTTTATTATTACCATTATATATATATATATATGTTTTCATTTTACTTATTATATATATATGCATTATATACGTTTTCCGTTAATATTATTATTATTATTATTATATATGCTCTTTTATCGTTATCAACTGTACAACACGCATTATGTCATATTATGTATATATATTTATTTAACATGTACATATTTTGTTTAACTTATTGCATCACTTTATAGTTTCTTTTTTCTTCTTAAATATGGCTAAATGCTTATTTTTATCTTTTATATGGATATAATCATGATAATAAAATAAAAATGGCAAATTGACAAACTAAGTACCGAAAGGGCGATTTTTCTAGCTTCCGAGCTTTAAAAACGTAATCGAACCCCCGGACCCATAACTCTGGACGCAGACCATTTTTTAAACCCTAGGTTGCTATAATACAACCTAGGAGATTTTAGGATTCCGACTAGCCTTAATTAGTCGGTGGCGACTCTATTTTTATCATCTCCCCGGGGAATCTCATTTGCCCGGATTTTTATAAGAAATGAGTTGTTTTCAAAGCGCACCGTAAAACTGAGCCGGGCCGGGTCATTTCCGACGTCCGACATTTTGGCGACTCTATTTTTATCATCTACCCGAGGAATCTCATTTGCCCTGATTTTTATACGAAATGAGTTATTTCCAAATGAAACCGTAAAACCGAGCCGGGTCGGATAATTTCCGACGTTTGACATTTTGGCGACTCTGCTGGGGATCATTTTGAGGGTTCAGGCTTTTTATGTTTGTCTTGCCATTGTTATTTTATTATTATGATTATGTATGGACTAATTGTTTGTTCATGTTTGCAGTGTTTATTTTGAAAAAAAAAAAAACAAAAAAATATTTTTAATGCATGACTACATTGAATGCTTTACATATTTTTGCACACACCATGTTGGCTACCTATCACATGCTTAAACTTTGATTATTTTAAGAGCTTAGGGAGTTTAGTAGGGGAATGTGCCCGGAGCGGTTGGACCGCCGGTACGCACCTAAAAAACTCAACTCAATGATCAGATGAGCTCATGATCCTTTATAGGGGTGATTCCCTGCGAGGGTAAGGTTCCGCTGATTGTTCGAGAACCTAGAAATCTCATCCTACTAGAACAAAGCCATCCACCATGTGAAGCAATCAATTAGTCATGTTTGTTTTTTCTTCTCAAGTTCATGTTTATACTTTTTTTTTTATAACTCATATTTCTCCTGTACAGTTTGGGGCATCGTCATAATTGCATGTTAGAATTTTTATCTTTATATAATCTAGTTTTTTTTGTATATATATTTCAAGTATTGTCTTTTGAAGATTGTATAGTAATGTTTTTTGACATTTTATTGCATCATGCATTTTAAACTCATATAGTCATCAATCATATCATTTCTATTATAGATTATTTCTCGATCATTAATTGCCCTCAAATCGGAATGAAGATGGTGACAACAATATTAACCAAAAGATTAATTTCCAATTAGAAGTCCAAACTTCTCAAAAATCATGATTTTTATACTGTGGTCTATGATTGTCATCCCGATTACATGGAATTTTTGTGAATATCTCATTTTATACCTTTCATGAGAAGTAATCTATAATCGAAAATCATTAGCATTTCAAAATATTTGGATGATACAAAGTGATGTGATTGATGACTATATTTTCAAAAAAAAAAATTGTGCATATATATATTCTTGATCATGATTATCATCGAGGTATATCTGGCCCTGAGGAGCCCCCATCCAGACTTGCTTTGTGACGTTGCGAGAGAAAATAAAACAGCAAAACAAGGCGTCACCATTGCATTGTTAATTGTCGTACGCGACATCGCAAAAGGGAAGTTTTTCTCTGTCTTTTAAATTGATGAATGACAAGTTTGAATGATATTTTATCTATGTTGAGCAGTCATGCAATATATATCTTGGATATTTTCCTCACATCTCTTCCATATTGCGACAGGTAAAATCGGTCGAATTAATTCTCAGAAGATGCAATGAAGTGAAATTTGACATGTCAAGATGGTTAATGGTTACAAAGAACCGATCAGAATATAGCGACGCTTTTCCACTTGGATGCCAAGGCCTGCGGACCGCACTTTCATGACAACAGGCAAATTTGAAAAGGGAGTTTCTTTTGAACACCTCATTTGAATCATATATTTACTCATAATGAGATTGCATGCATATACCTGTTAGGATGTTGACATCTCGACACCCTACCCAAATCAGATGATTCTGTGCAAGTCGGATATAATTCCGCACAAATCGGATTTGATTCCGTGCAAGTCGGATATAATTCCGCACAAATCGGATTTGATTCCGTGCAAGTCGGATATAATTCCGCACAAATCGGATTTGATTCTGTGCAAGTCGGATATAATTCCGCACAAATCGGATATGATTCCGTGCAAGTCGGATATAATTCCGCACAAATCGGATATAATTCCGTGCAAGTCGGATATAATTCCGCACAAATCGGATTTGATTCCGTGCAAGTCGGATATAATTCCGCACAAATCGGATATGATTCCGTGCAAGTCGGATATAATTCCGCACAAATCGGATTTGATTCCGTGCAAGTCGGATATAATTCCGCACAAATCGGATTTGATTCCGTGCAAGTCGGATATAATTCCGCACAAATCGGATATGATTCCGTGCAAGTCGCATATGATTGCTCACCCATCAGGAAGTCGACATCTCGGCAACCTTTGTTAACTCGCGTATGTTTACGCCTTATTAACTTGCGTATTTTTACGCCTTATTAACTCGCGTGTGTTCACGCCTTATTAACTTGCGTATTTTTACGCATTATTAACTCGCGTGTGTTCACGCCTTATTAACTTGCGTATTTTTACGCCTTATTAACTCGCGTGTGTTCACGCCTTATTAACTTGCGTATGTTTACGCCTTATTAACTCGCGTATGTTTACGCACCCCGTTAGGATGCCGAAATCTCGGC
This sequence comes from Clarkia xantiana subsp. parviflora, assembly GCA_036873135.1. NCBI lineage: Eukaryota > Viridiplantae > Streptophyta > Magnoliopsida > Myrtales > Onagraceae > Clarkia > Clarkia xantiana. The sequence continues at coordinate 5,539,494 of JAPTYO010000012.1, read as the reverse complement.
AACCTTTCTCTAACTTCAAGTCGCATTGCGCACCTTATCCTATCATTTTCTACCATGTTTAACTCTTGTCTTCACTGATATTTTGAATAATAGCAGTTGTCTCTTTTGAAGGAGTCCTCTCACGTTATCTTTGTCTAACTGCTTGCCGTCGAGAAATTTATTCGAATGACATCGAAAACCTTATGTGATGGTTAAATTCCCAGAGAGAAAATAAAAAAATTTCGGAAGCTTTTTGCTTCAAAAAAAAAGGAAAAAAATGAGAAAAAGATTTTTTAAAAATGTATATTACTTGGTGAATGTTTTGCAGGCGAAGATCAAAATATGGAAAAGCGGTAGCAACTTAAGCCACGACTAATATTTATACGCATCAGAGGTTAGTGCATGTTGTGTTGGATTTTCAGGAATTTCTCAAATATCAAAACACGTCCTAACACTAATGAAGCAAATCAATGAGATTTTTAGATTTATCTTATGTGCATGTAATGAACAAGAGTCTGAGAAAGTCTTATCTTTAATTATGTGAGAAGTTGATTTGATTTGGACTTGATGCTATCATACTTGAACCAATCGGTAAAGATCAGTTACACATTATAAAGGCGTGGGAATTGGGGCACCCCAAGGAAAAACCCGGAAAAAAAAAGTGGATCTCCTTGGGAAGTAAAGGCTAGGACACTTACTTTCCCCCATACTATTCATTCCATAATTCCCAATACTTTTCATCCATCCAAGTAAGTGTCTGAGTCTCGAAAAAAAAAAAAAAGAAAAAAAAAAGAAAGAAAGAAACCACATTCCCGTAACTCGCCTCCTGCCAATGACTGATCTTACAAATATTTGATAATGTGATGATAGCAAAAAGTTCGACTCGAATAGACCGGAGCATAACTGAGGTATAAGAAATCTTGTTTGTGTTCATTACACGTGTATAATATTGATATGAGATCTCAAGATATCCAAATTGAAATGTTAGGTGCACACACAAACACGAGAAATACTTGAAAAATTCTGACACAATGTGTGCTGACCCGGTATGTGTATTCTTATTAGTTGGGGCATGAAAATGCAACCCCATTTCCATAATAGGATACGAATGTCAATATTTTGCAAAAAAAAAGAAAAAAAATGATTTTTCTCTCCAGATATTTAACATGTTACAGGTATGGTTGACAACTGATTCAAACCAGACGAGATCTTTCTCGGCGCAGTAAGTTAGCCAAAGACGGCTCATGTGAAGACTCTGACAAGAGGAGGCAGGATGCACCCTTAGAGATCAAATCAGTATTTTTATCTCTGAACATGTGTTTCAGAGAACACCCAGTCAGGCAAAAAGGGATGCACCCCGAGCTCAAATGAATGTTCTTTATCTTTGAACATGCGTTTCAAAGAACACCTGTCCAAAGAGGGGCAACTGTGAACACCCGATTTTTGCTCGGGTTATTATATTATATTATATATATAAATATATTATGTATATATATCTAATTTAAGTATGTATGTATTACAGGAAAAGTCCCGGGACGTGGAGCGCGCGAATCAGTTTTTTTGTCTGAACCCCATAAATATGGGTCTTGAATTGAAGCTTGGAAAATTACGAATGCAACGGGACTGACCGTGAATCAATCGCAAATCGTGATCGGAAGTTATGGCTTTTTAAAGAGGAGGTGGAGAATTAACTAAAAGACAAAAGAATAATAGTAAATATATTTGATGTGAAAGAGACATGTGGATGAGAACTTGCAGAAGATAAGTTGATATATCATCATCCATCCACACTATATACAACCTCCCATGCTTCAAATATCTTTAACGTCAATTATTGCTCCACTTGCTTCAAAGTTGTCAATGTATTCAAGCCAAATTGCCTATAAATAGGAAAGACTTCTACTGCATTAAGGGAGATCAACAGAGAGAGCTGAGGAGGTTTCTAGTATAAGGAACTGAGTTCGGACAAGCAAAGTGAAATAAGAGTGTTTATGAGAGACATCTGAGTGAGTTCTTATATGTGAGTGTTGGTTTGCGGTCTTTTGTTGTCACGGTTTCGATTCCAAATATGGTATTTCATTTCATGGTACCTTAGGTAATCTCTCCTTATAATATTACATGTACTCTATATATTTGATTAAAGTATATTTCATATTTAAGTATTTCACAATATGTTAATATTTCCATTTTGTATAATGTTATATATTAATGGAGGTTAACCTAAAAAAATGTTCCAAAAGAGTTTATTATTATATATATACACATTATATGTACGTTTTTATTTATTATTATATATGCTTTGATTTTGCTTATTATTATATATACGCTTCCATTTTGTTTATTATTACCATTATATATATATATATATGTTTTCATTTTACTTATTATATATATATGCATTATATACGTTTTCCGTTAATATTATTATTATTATTATTATTATATATGCTCTTTTATCGTTATCAACTGTACAACACGCATTATGTCATATTATGTATATATATTTATTTAACATGTACATATTTTGTTTAACTTATTGCATCACTTTATAGTTTCTTTTTTCTTCTTAAATATGGCTAAATGCTTATTTTTATCTTTTGTATGGATATAATCATGATAATAAAATAAAAATGGCAAATTGACAAACTAAGTACCGAAAGGGCGATTTTTCTAGCTTCCGAGCTTTAAAAACGTAACCGAACCCCCGGACCCATAACTCTGGACGCAGACCATTTTTTAAACCCTAGGTTGCTATAATACAACCTAGGAGATTTTAGGATTCCGACTAGCCTTAATTAGTCGGTGGCGACTCTATTTTTATCATCTCCCCGGGGAATCTCATTTGCCCGGATTTTTATACGAAATGAGTTGTTTTCAAAGCGCACCGTAAAACTGAGCCGGGCCGGGTCATTTCCGACGTCCGACATTTTGGCGACTCTATTTTTATCATCTACCCGGGGAATCTCATTTGCCCGGATTTTTATACGAAATGAGTTATTTCCAAATGAAACCGTAAAACCGAGCCGGGTCGGATAATTTCCGACGTTCGACACTTACTAAAGAAGAGAGTTGATTTCTCCATGTTGATCTGTTGCCCTGAAGCTATACAATATTGCTCAATCAATTCCATTAGACGCTGCATATTAGTAGTTGAGGCATTCATAAAGAAGAGAGCATCATCCGCAAAGAATAGGTGGTGTAAGACCGGGCAATTTCTTTTTATCTTGATTCCTTCTACCTCTCCCATCTCAACCGCATTTGTTATATTCCTCGACAAAACATCGGCCACTAATATGAACAAATAAGGAGATAAGGGGTCACCTTGACGTAGCCCTCTCGATGGATGAATAGCTTTAGATCTCTTTCCATTGACCATGACTCGATACGTCACTCCGGAAACACATGCACATACTATTTTTGTCCACCTTTGTGAGAATCCCATCTTGTGCATAACCTTCTCCAAAAAGTCTCATTCCACCCTATCTTACGCCTTCTGCATGTCCAATTTAATAGCACATTCTTCCTTAGTCACCCGAGGTCGGTTCCTCAGATAATGAAAAGCTTCATGTGCTACCACAATGTTGTCTTGGATAAGACGACCTGCGACGAATGCACTTTGAAACGGGGAAATCATATCTGATAGATAAGGTTTCAAACGATTTGCAATCACCTTTGAAATTATTTTGTAGCTAAAATTACAAAGGCTAATCGGCCGGAAATGACTCGGCAAAGAAGGATGAGGTATCTTGGGTATCAACACAATATCAGTTAACCCTAAAGAAGGAAGAAGAGTACCTGTGTCGAAAAAGGTTTTGACCACGGCGACGAGTTCTCGATTAACGACACCCCAGTACCGTTGGTAAAAAAGACCCGGAAACCCATCAGGACCCGGAGCTTTTGACCCTCCTAGCTGAAAAACAGCCATTTTGACCTCCTCATCAGAAATCGGTCTCAGTAGATCATCATTAATCTCAGCCGTGATTTGTGTTGGAACACAGTTTAGTAAACCCCCCCATTGACGAACTCCATCGGAAATAAAGAGATTCCTAAAAAATCCTTCGAACTCTTGAATAATGTCTTCCTTCTTGGTGATCCAGTTATCCGATCTATCACAAATCGCTAAAACCTTGTTCCTTCTTCTTCGATCGACCGTAGTTAGGTGAACAAATTTCGAATTACGATCACCAAAATTCAACCACTTAACACGTGATCGTTGCCGCCAAAACATCTCTTCCCTCTTCCATAACTTGGAAAGTTCTTGACGTAGCTCATTTTCTTCATCTATATTGTATTGATCACTAGTTGACGCTTGCATTGCTTCCAACTTTTCTTGTACCTCTCTTATCAATCTCTTATTATTTCCAAATCTTTTCTTACTCCAGAGAGAAAGTTTGCCACGGCAGTTGACAAGTTTCCATCCCACTATGTTGTCAGGTTTGATGTCTTCCACCCCGGTCTTACATGAGGAACGTATGGACTCTTCATTAACAGTCTCTATCCATCTCTCTTTGACTGCCACATCACACTCCGGATGTTCGGTCCACATCTCCTCGAATCTGAAAATTGGCTTGCCCTTCTTGTCGATGAAAGTAGGGTTAATGATAATGGGACTATGATCCGAGCTCAAAGCCGGTTGATGGATGGTTTGAGCTTGTGGATAAAGCTGCATCCAAGCTAAATTAGCCATTCCACGATCAATCCTTTTCCCGTACAAGAATGCCTACCTTCCTCCGGTTCGACCAAGTAAAGGGGGGCCCTTAAATTTAGGTCAATTAGCCCCGTATCATTAATCATCTCATTAAACGCATCAAGCTTCCTTTGGTCTTTCATGCAGCCTCCCTTTTTCTCGTACATATATCGTATATCATTAAAATCTCCAAAACACAACCAAGGTTCCGATCGTCGTTGAGAAAGCCACCGCAAAGTATTCCAGTTATGTAAACGATCGGGAAACTTTGGATTGCCATACACACAGGTGATATACGATTTCCTCCCCCTAGGACCAGCATTGTACCACGCATCTATAATGTTCTTGCTACGATATGTCACGTGAAGATCGACCTCCTTTGACCGCCATAGCGCTAATCCTCCCGACAGACCCACCGGCTCAACATAGATAGCATTTTCCAATCCTACCACCTTTCTTGCTCTTTCACATACATCCGACTTATTCTTTGTTTCACACAGGAAGATAAATGTCGGCCTGAATCTCCCCGTGAGATCCTTGAATCGTCAGGTCGGATCCAAGTCCCTGACAATTCCAACTGATGATACTCATGGCTCCCGTGAGGTTGTTTTGGGACAACCACCAGAACCCATGCTTGAGTTTTCTGCAACACTATCAACGACCGAAATACCCCTCCCTGATATTTTCAATGAGGCAGATCTTCCCCTTCCACGGCCCCTACCCTCGTGATCCACTGACACCTTTTTTTTGTTTGCTAGAATGCCCTTGATCCGTAACATGGACCAGACTTCTTCTTACATTTCGTCCTGAACTATCCCCCTCAGACTCCTCTAGCTTGCGGTTGATAGAAAGTCTATAATTACCGGAGTCAGACCCGATGGAGCAATTTGCAATGGTACCACATTCGACGGTGAAATTACCTCCGAGCTAACATCTACAATGGTGGCCTGGGTTCCACTTCTATCAGGTTGGCTTAAGGGTTTATGAGGGTCCCTAAAGTTCATCCATGAAGAGTGGATTCTAATAGGAGAAATGGCTTCAATTTGGTTGGTGCTTGGGTTTGGCTAAGATGGTAGATACTTTGGGGTGAGGTAGGTTTTGGTGGTGGTTCAGTAAGGGGTGGTGGGTTCAAGGTTGATGGAATGGTGTTTTCTATAGGGACGAGGGGAAAGGTTGAAGGAAGTGATTGGGTGGGATACACTATAGGATCTATGACCCCTAAATCTAGGATCATGGGAGTAGGAGTTATAATGGAAATAGATGGTCGTTGAAACTCGGTGGGTTGGCTTGTTTGTGGTACGGAAAAGGAATGGTTTGGAGCTTCTTGAGGTACTTCTAAAGGACGGTTTTGTGGTGGTGGCATAGGAACTGGCCCGCCATCAGGTGAAGAGGAGCTCCGAGGGTTGCTAGACATGGAGGGAGCGTCTTGTGCTGGCTTACTTCTAGCTTCCTTCAAAATTTCTTTCCAACTTTTGTGTTCTTGTCCTTCATTCGCCTGCTTTCCAACTCGGATAGTCGATCTCTCTAGGCTTCTTGGTCTATTGACAACTAGCCAGGGGCCATATAATGGGTATCCCGGTTTTGAGGTGGACATGACTACAACCAGCTTACATTGTGTAGCCGTGTGTCCTAGACTTCCACATCGATAGCAAAAATCAGGCAATCTCTCATACTTAATGTCTGCCCATTCACTTGTATTTGTTTTGGTCTTCCACCAAAAGCCAGCCAGGAGCGGTTTATTGGCATCTATCTCCACTTTAAGTCGTAAAAAACTTCTTGATATACCATCCGTTCCCCCCATAGGCTCAGTATCAATGAATGTCCCGATTTTTTCACCTATCCTCTTAGCGTTGACTATGTTGAGTTTATCCTTACCCAAGCCATGTACTTGAACCCAAAACTGCAACTTCATAAAGTCCACATCTTCAATCTTTGTCTCACCTTCCCACAATTTAAGACTTAGACAGTGGCCTTGGACCGCCCATGGGTTTCGATCAATGATGTCTCTCATGTCCGTCTCTTTTGAGAAGGTCAGCAATAAAGTATCGTCATACAGTTCTCTGATCGTAATATTGTCATACTTAGCCACGCCGTCTGCAGAACATTCTGCACAGCCAAGTTCCTTACAGGTTTTTTCGAGATTACCCTACCCACACATGTCCACACCTTCTCCAATTCTGGGTCAGAAGCTAGGGTCAATTCCAGGTTTTCCGTGTCTTCTATACTGCCAGTGTTTGGTAAGGTCGAAAGATCAGGTTCATCTGCCATGGTCTCCACCTCCTGCAACACAGAATGAAAATGAAATTTAGGTTAGGGTTTATCGATAAAATATAGGGGAACACTCCTAGTTGATATATCTCTGCTCTCTCTCCAAAGGTTACTCGTTAGAAATTCCACAATTTCTCAGAAACTTAGGAATACAACAAGGAATAATTGATCTCGACTCCCGACGATGAGCGGGGAAAAATCTCTCACAGCGCTAGGGTTAGCGGCGGCAAGAAGAGAAAGAAGGATTTTTGGACTCATTTGAATTTATGATTTAGCCATAACTTTTTAGACTTTTTATTTGAAATTATAGTTTAAACCCACACTTCATTTACAAATTTTTTTACCTTCCACGCTTATATAGTTTTTTAGAAGAAAAAAAACCACCGTAAAGTATGGGGTGAAAGTAAACCTGCATGGTCTTAAAAAACAGTGAAAACTGAAACAGACCGAATTGAAAAAAATAACCGAATTTGAAATATTATGCTCGATTTTCATACGCAATTTTTTAGTATGGTTTGGTTTTCGGTCCAGTTCAATTTTATTAGTTTGTATTAATCTATATAATTAATTAGTTTAATATACATTATAGAAGAGACATTTTTTATGATTGTTTTTCCTACTTTTATTTCATATATTTTATCTGATAGAATTAGTGGACGTTATTTATCTTTATTGTTTGATGATACGTCTATGAAAAATGAGCATTTAAAATGTTAATTAGTATTTGCGAGTTTTCGATTTAAATAAAAAAAAACCAGATCAAAAACCATACTACAACTGGACAATTTATTTATCCTTACATTGATTTTTAATCGATTATTTTTATTAAAAAGATCAAACTGAAATATAGTTGTATGACCAATTAATTATAAAAAAATCGGTATCACTCACCAGTTATACTAGAAAATATGTATTTTATTTTTAAATTTTTTTTGATTAAATTTAAGTTACTTCATTCATTTTATTTATACTATTATTCTTTGTATTTGCCATCAGTCAAACCAAGGATAAAAATGGAAGAATGAGAAAAGAATCTATCTATCTATATATATATAATAATTCTGATGTAAGTTACATATTCTTGACAAGTAAGTTTTTAACCCTATTTTCTATCTCCTATGTGTTAAAATAACTTCATTTTATTTGTCCATGTCAATTATAAGGAGTTACATGTATTTCATAAATCTCTATCTTCCACATGAAACTCTAAAATATTAATTACATCTAATTATTTAAACTACAACAACAAAATAAACTACTGTTTTCTTGTGATTTTAGTGAATTGGTTGCTATTGAATAAGAATGTATTGGAGGTGGGAGCCACTTCGGTGCCCCAGCGAAATCCTCCCGCCTTCTAAAAATAGTAATGTTTTAAAACGGTTATAAATGTCTTAAACTATTAAATATTTAAAAAAAAAAAACAAATCACCTATCCAATAAGTTGCAGGTTACTAAACTATATATATTGATATTTTATTATTTACTTTTATATAAATAATATTATTTAATCATTAACAATAAAAACAAATTACCCAATTTTTTTTTATAGTATTACAATTTTTTATGCTAAATAATTTTAGTACTCTTATTATATATATATATAAACTTATTTTTGGCCAATATATATACATAAACTTAAACACAAATATATATAGTGTTTTTTTTACAAACTAAATATAGCATTAAATACACATTTTTTCCGATAATACTTAAAATATTTTGTTGTTGATGAATTTAATTTATTTTTGTATCTGTTATCATTGTATATCGTAAATAATTTAAAAAAAATATAGTACTACTTTAATTACATTTTTATATATTTAAGAAAAATAACATGTCCTCCGCTCGTGCAATTTTAATTATAAAATTTTAAGTTTCGTTTTATATTGCGAGTAACAAATAAATCAATTAAGATTTATTTGTTGTCTCTTTAGGAGACCAACAAAAACTAATAAAAAAAGATTAATTATAGGTAATTCATATAACAAATATGTGCCAAAACAAATACACATAGAACGAAATAAGTATTTTTATCTTGTACGAAACAATATATAAATGTCATGTTTGTACTAAAATATTTTAATGTCACATGATGCTTTCATAACTTTATCACGTTTTTCATTTTGACTCCAGAGAATTAGGGATGCCATCAGAAGCAAACGGTGCTTGGATGTTAAGACCTAAAGAATACAAAATAATTTTCGTTAATACATTTATAATGAATTACTTATTTTGCAGTTAGTGTACATAGTACTTACTGTAGATGATGTTATATTAGGAATCTCTTCTGATGTTGCATGAAGTGTATAACATAGAGACCGCAATTAACCCTATCCATGCACAATTGATTTTTTTAAATATAAATGTGATAATAATAATAATTGTACAACATCACGATTTAAAATTTAAAACATTTTACATACCAATCGTTAAGTGCCGCTTGATTTGGAACATTAGAAGGGGTAACAAATTTCCAATCTTGGAGTAGGTTGATTTTTCATTTGTTTAATTCTCCAGTTGTCACATAATGTCTCTTGTCTATGTCCACTAATGCTTGTATTGCATTTACCTGTTTTAAAACAACAAAATATTAGACACAAAAAATTATAAAAACTATTTGTATTTAAATTTAGTAAATAAAAAGAAGTAAATAACTTCATTACCATTTTATAGCAATATGTTTTTCTTCTATTAGAAGTAGGAGGAAGAGTGTCTATATAATATATAGCGCGATCATTTGCAGATAGCACAATTAAGTACCAATGAGAGTTATCCGCGTTCAATGGTATGTATATCTGTTGGGTAAATTAAAACAAAAGGATAAATTAGTTTGTATGAGAAAAATATTGTAAAGTAATATCGAGTACAATAGTAGTTACTCACCCTGTTACAAATACTAAAATTTTTATCCATATATTTATCACCTAAACTCCTCCGTAATTTGTTGACATCATAACCCGTATTAACCAGTTGCTACACATACATTAAAATTCATATAATTATTCAAATATATCATAAACCAAACTGTTGATGAATTATTATGTTGCACACTATAGTATAGTGTCCTTACCTGAAACCATGTGGGGAAAAACCAATTATTCCATGCATTTAAATTGACTTTTTCCCAATGGTTAGCCATTACAGATACCGCATCAATTACTTGTTAGTTAAATTCTTTATTAAATGTTATGCATGCAATTTTTAATGGTATTATTATTTTTTTACTATCCAATCTGACCATCTATCCACTTTCCTGGCATTTAAGTCATCATGTCTTCTCTTGTGATGAAAGCGTAATTGGTACTAAAAAGTCTTACTACAAATAACATTAACACAAATGTTAGAAACATTAATATATTCAATAAATAAAATATATAAGAGTTAGGAGTATGCATATGTATCTTAAGTAAAATAACTCACTCTTTAGTATTTATTGATGGAGATTTATCAGCAACAACATAGTTAACAGCTATGAGCTCTTCTTCATAAAGGGTTGGTCCAAATTCCGCTAAAGCACCTCTAAGAATGTTTGTATGCAGATACTGCACATTTATTTAGTATTTCATATGAAAAAAACACAATAAAAATTCTTTAAAACTTTATTTGATACTTGCTAAAGAAAAAAGTGATTCTAATAATTATAATAAATAATGGTAAAATCTCACCTTTAAATCATATTTTGCATGTAATTTTTTTTTCTTTTCTGGTTTAAGAGAGGATTTCTCTCGTTCAAGAGAACACAATGTATCACATTTCAATGAATTATCATCCTGTACACAAAAATATTTTTAGCAATTTACCGAAAAACTTTATAACTTTTTTTTGGTAAAAAAAACTTTATATCTACCATGTAACAATATGATTATGGAATAAAATACTGATTTTTGCTTTAAATATGCTTCTGAATCGTCTAAATTTGGAATATTTTCAGCCAACAATGAACTTAATCCCCTACAAAGTTATGAAAGAAAATGAAAAGTAAGATAACAAACTAACATAACCAATTCGAAATGATAAATTTAATCATCCTACATAAAATCCCAACAATCTCCTATCCAACGTGGTGCTTCGTTGTTATCCGAGGCACGATGTGCAAAATTAGAATCAGCTGAGACAATTCTCAATTACAATTGCTAGAAAGACGAAGATTCATGGTTCAGATGAAGAAGACATTCCAGTGGAAGTGTCAGTGAAAGATGAAAAAGTGAACATCAGTAGTAAAACGAGTCCAATCGATTCATTGCAGTTTAAATATGATGGACAAAATGAAGATTTCCCACAAGTTTTTGAGGGTCTTCCAAAATGTTTTGATCCTGATATCTCATGAGGTTTACATAAGGATTGTGGATTTCATTTCCCTAGTTGGGACTCTTTCAGGATTCGGAGGGGTGACCCGTGGAAGATTGAGCATTACGAGCAAGATCATTCTTAAGTATTTTTCAAATTTGTAGAACATTTATTTAATATTAATTGGGTAGCCAATGTTAGATTTTTAATTAAGTTTATCAGTTAATTTCAATTAAATAAAAGCAGTATGTTGCTTCAGCTACTATTTTTCATTTTAAGTACAATGTTATTGAGTAAATGCATTTTTTTTGTTTCCGTAAATGCATTCTCTTTATATATATATACATATATATATTGCTAAAAAAAGTATGACCTAATTTTTTTTTTTATGAAAAGTAATAATATCTTTGTATATAATCCCATGTTATTAGAATCAAACCGAAAACTAAACCGGTGAGAGAACCAATTTCTACTTCGTCCGGTCGAACCGGCTCGAATACGGTCTGACCACTTGTTCAAATACAACAAAAAAAAGTAAAAGATGGTTTTGAAAAAAAAAAAAATTGTCTCGGCAGTTGGCTGTTTATCCCTTTCACAAATGGACAAATGTTTTTTTTTGGGGATAAAATCCTGATTTTTATTTTAAAATAAAATTGAGAAAATTAAAATTACATTTTCTCTCTCTTTAATCTCTATAGCAGGTCATTGATTTATAATTTTTAATATTTTTAACTAACTTTCCTTTTTAAATTGAAACTTACTATTTTAGAAAGGGCGGTACCATTCCGCGGGCATATAATAAATTTCCATTTGAGGTGTCTTGCCAATTTGCGGGGAAATTAAATGTCGGATGGCTTTGCGTGTTCGTATACAGACTACAGAGGTATTTAGTGTCTTCTCGACATAATTTTCATAGATAAATCAAATTAGTCAAATTCTTTTGTTTTCTTGGCCAAAAAAATCATATGACAGGTTTGCAGTATTCCATTATTATTTTGGGAGCTGCTATAGAGGGTGAAAATCAGGCAGAAACAATTAATGAAACACGTCAGTTTGTCTTTTACCACTTTTTTTTAACATAAAACATCCTCTTGTATTCTTCCGTAAATACCCTTTAGGTTTTGGATATAAAGATAGAATTAAATAATAAAAATATAAGATAACATAATGAAATGCCAGAATTGTTGTAAGTGTAACTACATCTACATTATTAATATTATAGTGAGAAAATAGCCAAACAAAAATATTCTGTGTGTGTGGTTATGAACTTTTATTTTATATATATGATAAAAAAGTTAATGTTTTGGCAAAAAAAAAAAATCTACTGTTATAAATCTATATATATATATATATACCATTATTTGTATTGGGTCCTCACCCCCAATAGACATATTTGGCACATTTTCATTTTATTAACAAAAAATATATTATATTTAATTCCTATATTTTATAAAATTAATAATTTATTTATTACTATATTTGAGAAACATTTATTTATCTTTAATATTATTACTAAATCATTATTTAAATTTTGTTATTTTTTTAAGGTCGCTTAATTAGTCGGCATGTCATAGTAATTATAATTAACTTACAATCCAATATTTATATCAATTTAAGCCAGGCCTATCATACTCATTCCGTTCAAATTTCGGATACATGTAATTTTTTTATTATTCAACGAATTATATAGATCGAGTGATATATGTTCCAGCTGTTGAGATTTTTCTATCACATAGATCAGCCACTTACCAAATTATATATATAACAAGTCAAAATATGGGTGAAATGTGGTTCTTGAAGTTTGACCTCGTACAAATAACATTTTACTCATCGTCCAGTATTTATGGACTCAAACTATTAATTTAGTTCTTCTATTTGTTAATCCAATCACATTGTGTACAACCTAATTAATGTTAACTAAATATTTTTGTAAATACAAGTCTAAACTTTATATTTTTGTGATTTAATTTTATCTTTATTGTTAAATCAAAATTTGTTGGTATTGTGATATTGTATATAATTACGTTTGTACAAGTCAAATTTGTCCATTGATGACTCTAAGTAGTTAAGAACAAGTTTACATTCTTGACACCTCAAGTTGATGAGTTAGATACAATTGAACCGTTAATGATCAACGTAATTCTCGACCCAACTCATTTATATATCTAACTATAAGGCTCACTTAGCACCGTAATTGAAGACATTAGTTAATTTTTTACTTAATTATCCTCTTCTCTTTCTCGTGTTTTGAATTACGTTATGTCGCTCTTCTCTATCACATAGATTCGTTTCTCACAACGAATCAACTTGCCCATATTTTACTTTGATTAATTATAAATATTAGTAAACTTAAGTTAGATTATACATCTTGAAATTTAAATGATCGATGCGCGTGCAACGCACGCGTTAATAACTAGTTAATTATAATTTTTGTAAAGGAATATTAAAAAATAACATATAGAAATATCTTACAATTAGTTTTATTATAGTAAATATGCCAGTTACAAATATATAATATCATAACTCAATTAAAATCTATGTACTTCTATTTCTCATGGAAAAAATTACTCGTAAACTGTATAAAAAGTTATGACTATTTGATTACGATATTTCAATTTTTTTGTAATACTATAATAGATAAAAGTAAACAAACATATATTTGCTTGATTACATTATATATGTATACATGACGAACCGACAATTCTGAACTTGAAAATACATCAGAAAAATTCATATTATTATATAATGTTAGTTTATTTTAATGTATAAAAGTTATTTGTTTAAGTTATTTGCTATAATATTATATAATAGTAAATATCGTAAAAAAATAGTGATAACTTTTTCAATATTACTATGATTTGTTAATGTATTTTCTATTTGAATGTAGATTATCAAGAGCTTTCTAATAACATGTGATAGTGTATATGTCTATATACATCACTGTAACAAATCAATCCATAATTATTTATAGATATTCTTACAATATGTTTTAATTTTAAATATTAAAATTGCCGATTCACCCATTATTATCTAATAATTTAATAATTTGATCGGAAATCGATTGCCTTAATAAATATATATTATGAATAAGGCCTAAAGTAAAATTTATTAACTCTTTACTTGTGCAATTGATTTGCGGTCTCCTATCTTGTCAAACGATTGAATAAAATTTATTGTGATATATCGATTTAAGTAAAGATATGAGATATATTTAATAGATATATTCTTTAACATAAGAAAGAAAATAAAGGAAATATCACTATATTTTGTTCATCATAAAAATTATCACTAACTGTTTGCGGATTATAAAACTATAGAGCAAGATACATGGAACATAGAGCACGGTTGATAGTGGTAACATTGGACCTAACTTTTAACTAAAGGGTACTTTAGTAAGAATGGAGAAAAAATACTCAACAAAGGAAGCTAAAAAAACTGGAAGTGACGTGTGGAAGCAACTCTCTTTCGTCTTGAATTTCTGCCGGAACTGTTAGCATTTTCCTATTATTTTTTAGCTGAAATGAATTAAAAAAAATATTGAGCTTGCTGAATCAGGTTTTAATGATGCATTTAGGGAATGGATGACAAAGTTGTGCCACCAGCAAATAACTCAGCATCGGATTTAATGCAGTTTCCTCTCATTGCTTAAGCTAATTAATTGATTATGTAATTTCAGTCGATTCGTTCATCTTCATTTGCTCTTCTAATGATTTACTACTACTTGAATTCATTGATTGGAGATTTAAATTGTTTGAGGATGACAAGGTATGATATTTGTATGTTACAATGTGTTTCGACCAAGTTATTGCGGACTGTCCGCTGGATAACTAGTCGAGGTCTTCGGGTTGGGTGTGAGCTGAATCCGCCTTCTAGTGTCGTGCGCGGGCTTTAGCTTTGTCTTCCAAAAAAGGGCAAGCCTCTCTGGGTCTCTAGCGGGACGTCCGTCGGCACCTGCAGAAGAGCGTTTACCAAGCAGTCCCCGTGGAGAGGGGGGGGGTGCTTGGCGTGCTCACTCCGACGATCAACATCAGTGTTTTTCTAGAGAGAGAAAGAGAGGGTTTTTAGAGAGAAGTCAGAGCTTTTCCGAAGCTTGCCCAAAGTGATTTTGGAATGAGTTGAAAATGTTTACCCCCAAGGTGGCTATTTATAGGCCACCTTGGACCGTGAACCGGTTTTGACCCGGTTCAATGTGGAAATGTGAACCGGGATGCGTAGGTAAGCTTTGGGAAAAGGGGCTCTGACGTGCGTCTCAGGCGGCTGTCATAAACGGGACGAGCGCGCCGCTAAAACAAAGGTCTCGGACACATAAGAGTTAGTGTAAAAATCGGGTCTCCGTAGGTGTCCGAGATGAAATGGGGGGTGTGCGCGACACCCCCCGGGTGTGGGACTTACCCGGAATTCCGGGTAAGCCTAGCTTACCCGGAATTTTCCGGGTAAGCCCCCCGGGGCGCCGGGCAAGTTCGCGACTTGCCCGGTTTACCCCGGTTAGCTCGAAATTGGGTCTTGCTAAGGGCCCCGTGCGAATATGAGGTCCGAATAATTAAAACCGAGCCCGGATCACGCGTATGTCCATCACTTGCCCCCGAGTTAAACAATGGCTTGACCTTTGTTTAACTCTATTATAAGATAGGGAATATGCGTGATTCGGGCCGTTCGCTCACCTTGAGTTTTGACCTACCGAGGGTGGATGCGCGCGGCTCCGACGAATTCCTTGCCTTAGTTTTTGAGAGGGTCACGCTTGATAACTGCGTGAAGGGTTAGTAGCACAATAGACTACGAATAAAATGAAACGTATGATTGTTTGGGGAATTAAGGTGCGAGCACGCATGAAATTTTCCGAGTTCGTACGATGAGCTGACAAATACAGAACGTTTATGATACGACTAAGTGCATCAAAGTGATAATAAATCATGTAAGTCTTGAAAAAATGTTTTTCATGTAGTGTGATAGTTTTTGGGAGCTCGTCGTCCGAGACGGTCGTCTTGACGGCGAGACGACGGTTTTGAGTGAATGAAATAGGGCCGAGTTTTGGAAAATCATATGCAACGGCCCTAATACGAAAAAATCATGATCTCAACGTTTTCAAAAAGTTGAGGGTATTTGAAATGACTTAGTTAAAATTATCCAAGTCATTTGATAGTTAAAAACCCAAGCCATCAACAACTTAAAAAATGAATGGTAGATAGGGCTATACCTCCTTGATGTATGGTACTTACCATGTTGTGTAGTCCCTTCTCCTCCATGATAGTTTATAAAACTATCAACTTTTGAATTGGCTATGGTGATAGTTTTGGAGGAGCTAAGGTAGGGATTTTGGGAATCCACTTTTGGGTGCAAGAGGGACAGCATTTCGGCCGGCCACCACCAAGGGAGTCACCGGCGACGCCAGGGCGGAGCAGCGGCGGCGAGGCGGCGGCGACAGCGGCAGGGACGGCCTGGAGCGGCGGCGGCGGCTGCGGTCCTTGTGGTCCGATTTTGAGCCCGATTCGATCCGATTTCGAGTCCTTTTCGTCGAGCATCGATTGGTAACGTCCTCCACTCACTTTTCTTGAGGTTGAATAGACCTATAGGGCTGCACATTTGAGTTTCAATAAGGTGCCTTGTAGGTGTTTGATAAAATGCATGAGTGAAGCTTTTGCTTGATTTTCAAATTTTCCTTTAGGCTAAGCTCTAAGTATAGATAGATAGAGTTAGGGAAAGCGAACTCCCTTTGTGAAGTGGCCCCTAGGTTTCGATCAACCGAGGGGAAATCGCGGGGGTTCGAAATCGGAGTTTTTCGAGCGAAAAGCTTGACCCCTTGTTTCTTGATATGGATAACTTGAAATGATGTTTCCTATTGTGATAGAGCCCCCTTGATTGTTTGTGAGTGGATTGCCATGCCCCCGGAGCTTAGGTGAATGCTTGGTAGTTTGCCTTCATTAGTGGTTTAGTTGACCCGAGTGTTTTTCGGGTTGTTCGGGGAGGGGTAAATCCCTCTGTGGCATGTAAGGGGCTTGCTTGAGTGCGTTTGAGCTGCTCGTATGTGCCCCCGGAGCCTTGAACCATTCCAAGGATGAATTTTGATTAAAAGGTAGTCGGATGGCATTTTGGTAATTACAACCAAATTTGTATGCCTTTGATTTCTTTAGCTTTTGAACTTGTCGCTTTGTAGAGCGCTTGAATACCTGTGACACATTGCACAAATGTATGAAAATTTGATTAGTAGGTGGCCTAGGCCTTTGATGAGCGTAAGGATTTTTGACTCCCGAGCGGGAGGGTCCCTAGCTGTTTGCAGGCGGACAGTCGGTCCGTTGGGTTGAATGTCCTTGTAAAGGATTTCGATGAGTGTGGTTGATGTGTTGCTTTGGTTTTTGATCGAGTTGGTGTATGGTTTTTGCAGGGTTTGGTGGACGAGCTTGCAGGCGTCCGATTCTGATACTTAGGATATTCTCAGAAATTGTCACTCTCGAACCGTTGACATGAGTGAGTCTTCCGATCCCTTTCTTTGCACGTATTACTTTTCTTGTGATGGTTTGGCGATAAGCGAGGACACCCCCCTTTTACTTCGACTCGATTTTCCCGGGACAGGTGTTAGCCATGAAGCCATCGCGATGACTCAGACCTATCCTCCCAACCGTATCACGACGGAGGAGTATGTGGAGAGCGTAGATAAGTCAGGGGTCTGTCCTATTTCTGAAGCATACTTCCCGTTTGACGTATGCAAGGAAGTCGAGGCTGGCTCAGTTACTGTTCCTCCTGCGGACTTAGATGTGGTGTACACTGGACAGATAGAGGAGGGTTTGCGCTTTCCTTACTGCAAGGATCTTGTCCGCTTGTGTCGTTATTTCCGTATTTCGCCCCTTAGCCTCTCCCCTGCTGCTTTTCACGCGTGGACCTGTTTTCGCATTCAGTGTCACAAGCACTCGTGGGCTTATTCCTTGATTCTCTTTCGGACCTTTTACCGTCTGGAGCGGCGAGACAAATCAGGGTTGTCCACCTTCTGCAGTCGGTGGCCTTGTCTTTCCTCGTTCGATCTTGGGGGCGCCAAGTGGAAGCCGAGCGGGCGGTTTGCCACCCCTTATCCTCGCTCGCAGGAATGGCAAAATCACTATTTCTTTGTGAGCGACGTTGGGACCAAGTGGGAGACGTGTCACGTCCTGGAGCGTGACCCTGTTCCTTCCTTGTCCGAGTATACCTCTCAGGATGAGAAGGCCTTTCGCGAGATCTTTCGCGACAATCAGGCGGGGGTTATAGTCCCTTTGACTCAGGGTTCTGAAGAGGAGTTGCTTGCCGCAGGCATCATCGTATCTTCTTCCCCGGGTGTCTTGGTATGCTTTCGAATTTTTATAACCCTGTTTTATGTTATCCTGTAGGTTGGTTTCTTAACAAGCAGCCGGCCTTGCAGACTGATGCTGCACGAGGGCTTCCTGTTGCTGCTCCGGCCCCTGCTGACAGGTCTCGTCATGGGAGAGGAAAGGGACCTATGGGTAAAATACTTCTTCCTTCTTATCATTCTTGGCTGTACTCTGTTTGTAGTTCCAATATTTTCTTTTCCCTGTTTGTAGGTCGCGTGCCTGCTGAGAGGGAGCGGGCGGAGCCCGTTACTGACTTTTCCCGGCGTCCCTCCACCAAGAGGACCAATGCTGCGGCGCGTGCCTCGGGCGATCCCAAGCGCTCAAGAGTTGAGGGGACGTCTGTTTTGCCTTCTCGTGATAAGAGGAAGCAAGTTGCTGAGCGCGTCCCTTCTGCCCCCGGGCCGAGGCATGGGACGGCGGACGAGGTCCCCCCTGGTTCACGTATGTCTTCGCGTGACAAGAGGAAACATGTTGGTGAGCGCGTCCCTCCTGTGGCTGAGCCGATGCATGTGATGGAAGAGGAGATTCTCCCTGTATCCGGTTTGTGAAATCTCTTTTTATGTACTTAGCATGCTTTGTTTGTATGATTTCTTATGTTTGTGCTTTGCAGATATCCCTCCACTTCCTTCGCTTCGTAGAAGTGATCTTGTTCGTCGCTTTGAACGCGATGTCACAGATGGTGTGTGGGTGCCCTATTCGGGTACGCGCCTTCGTTTTCCTAAGGATGCGTCCCTGAGTATTCCTGAAGTTGGTGTTCGAGTTGTGCAGAGGTCTGTTCCCCCTGCCGATCGGAAGGAGTGCCCCCCGAATTCTGCTAGTGCGCGTGCCTTTGTGGAGGAGAGCATCGGTGTCTTCGCTCCGGTGAATGTTTATTCCTCTTAGGGTTGATTCACTCATTGTTGCACGTGTTTTGATGATTATACACTCATTTTTGATGCAGGTTAATGCTGATATTGCGAACTTATCATCTTTTGTCATCGAGCTATCCGATGAGAAGGATCAGCTTCTGGAGAGCCATGAGGAGTTGGTTAAAGAGCAAGTCTCTTTGACTGAGGATGCAAAAGGCCATGCTGGTGAGCTTCTCATACTATCTGAAGCGCTTGCTTCGAGTCAGTCTCGCGTTGCCGAGATCCAAGATCAGCTGTCTGCTGTGAGAAGTCGGATGGCGCTTCGGGAGGGGGTGCGGGCTGTCGAGTTGCAAAAGGCGAGGGAGGACGGCATATCGGAAGGCAAGGCCAGCGCTTTTAAGCGGTACCCTCAGAGTGAGCCTTTCCTTTCTGCCGTTCAGGCGAGTTTCGGATCTTTGAAGAAGGAGTTTCTTGATGACTTCGTTCCCCTGATGCATCGCCTTGCCCCCCATTTTCCATTTGAGAAGTTAGATTCTCCTGGTGTTATTGGTTTGAGTGATTTGGGGGGGGCTTCCACTCTTCAAGTGGTGGATACCATTAGTGCGGATGGTGAGCCGATGTTTAGCTTCGAGCGGGATGCTGATATCTTTGGTGATACTCCTGCCTGTGATCCCTTTGCTACTGATGACTGCGAGGTTGACGTGCGCCATCTCCTTGACTAGGTCGATATGGCTTCTTTGTATGTTTGTTTGTTTCTTTGCATGCGTAGCATTTTGGCGAAGGACTTGTTTTGAGCCTGCCTGTCGTTTTGGTGTTTGAATTTGCTATCGTAGACCTGTTTGGTTTCATATATATATATATGCTTGACATGAATGCATTAGATAGATGTGATAACTGAATGTCTCCTTGTTATTTTAGTTATAACATAGGATAGGATGTGCGGATAGATTAATACGTCCGACCTTTGCATTTGTTTGCGAGGGAGGATTCCTAATGATCCGTTTATCCCCCGACTTTTTGCAAGGATGTGAATAGATTAGTACGTTCACATCCTTGTAATATGGCGAAGTGTGGATAGATTAGTACGTCCGACACTTGCATCTGTTTGCGAGGAAGGATTCCCAATGATCCGTTTATCCCCCGACTTTTTGCAAGGATGTGAATAGATTAGTACGTTCACATCCTTGTAATATGGCGAAGTGTGGATAGATTAGTACGTCCGACACTTGCATCTGTTTGCGAGGAAGGATTCCCAATGATCCGTTTATCCCCCGACTTTTTGCAAGGATGTGAATAGATTAGTACGTTCACATCCTTGTAAAATGGCGAAGTGTGGATAGATTAGTACGTCCGACACTTGCATCTGTTTGCGAGGAAGGATTCCCAATGATCCGTTTATCCCCCGACTTTTTGCAAGGATGTGAATAGATTAGTACGTTCACATCCTTGTTATGAGGATACCTCAACTCCTTGTATGCGTCTAACGTCCTTTGTTTTGGTGTGAAGTGATGAGCCTTGTATAAGTTGGCTTGTCGTCACTGTTGTTGTTTTGATGCCTTGGTTGTAAGCTTAGGCGTTGTATGTGAGTTAATAGTGTGCCTACAAGAGATATGAAATTTGTTAGACATAATTTCATTTGATGCGTAAGTATGGAGTTACATATCTCCTTCTTTTGAAGTACTGAATACTAAAGAGCTTGATACGACAGCTTTTAGTTTTATGGGTGGAACTTCTTCAGGTGTCCCCCACTGAAAGTGTTGGGCAATTCGTTCCCGTCCACATCTTGGATGCGGTAAGCATTAATGTATGGAACCGCAACTATTTTGTAAGGGCCTTCCCATTTGGGGGACATCTTGTTGATCTGGTCCAAATGTGAGAATTCGTTTCTTCTCCAGACCATTTCTCCCACGTGGAATTGTCGCGCCTTGACCTTTCTGTTGTAGTATCTGGATGTGGCTAAGCGCATCTTTGCTTGAACTTGTTCTGATTTCCATCTCTGTTCGTCTGCTAACTGAAGGTCAAGGCGTCTTTGTTCCTCATTGGCTTGGGGGTCAAAATTCGTCGTTCTGTATGAAGAGACGGCGATTTCGA
This sequence comes from Clarkia xantiana subsp. parviflora, assembly GCA_036873135.1. Lineage (NCBI taxonomy): Eukaryota > Viridiplantae > Streptophyta > Magnoliopsida > Myrtales > Onagraceae > Clarkia > Clarkia xantiana. The sequence continues at coordinate 5,518,000 of JAPTYO010000012.1, read as the reverse complement.
CAGGTGCTACTGCCTCGGTTCCGTAGACCAGGCTAAAGGGTGTTTCACCTGTTGACTCTTTGGGAGTCGTGCGCACAGCCCATAAAACACTGCTTAGCTGGTCAACCCAACCTCCTTTTAGAGCATGAACTCTCTTTTTTAGTCCATCCAGAACTATCTTGTTTGCTGATTCAACCTGGCCGTTTGTTTGTGCGTGGTGCACTGATGCAAAACGGTGGTCTATATTGAGACGTTTGCAAAAATTTTGCATATTTCCACTTCTGAATTGGGCACCATTGTCGCTGATGAGTATCTTTGGGACACCGTAGCGAGCCACTATGTGGTTTCGGATGAAGTCCATGATTTGTGTGTCTGTGATGCGTGCTAATGGTTTAGCCTCAATCCATTTTGAGAAATAGTCGATTGCGACGACTATGAATTTTGCTTGGCCCTTTGACTTCGGGAGTGGGCCAATCAGGTCAATGCCCCATTGTGCGAATGGCCATGCGCTTGCTATTGGGCTTAATTCTGCTGCTGGAGCTATGATGTTTCTTGAATATAGTTGGCATGCTTCGCATTCTGCCACCATGCTTGTTGCTTGAGCTCTCATTGTCGGCCAGTAGTAGCCTAAGTTCAATGCTTTGCGGATCAACGCGCGAGCTCCTTCGTGCGAGGCAGCCATTCCTCCATGGAGTTCTTCTAGTACCGTTGTTCCTTCTGTGCTTGTGATGCACTTTAGGTAGGGTGTGGAATAACCCTTTCTGTAGAGCTGACCTTCGATCAAGGCGTAGTTTACGGCTACCCTTTCGATCTTGTTTGCTTGAGTCTTGTCTCGTGGTAGGATCCCTCCAGCGAGGTATGTTTGGATTGGTGTCTTCCAAGTTTCTTCTTCGTCAATGGCCATTACCTCCAATTGGTCTATGACGGATATTATCCTGTTTTCCACAAAGTGTGTCTTTTTGTCTTGTTCATTGTTTTGGGCATACTTGCTCAGAGCATCGGCCTCCTGGTTTTCTTCTCGTGGGACGGAAGTTATGTCGAAAGTTTTGAAACTTTCTACCAACTCCTTTGCTTGTGTCAAGTATTTCTGCATGTTTTCTGACTTTGCAGTGTATTCTCCTTTGACCTGGTTGACGACCAGTTGAGAATCACATTTTACTCGTAAGTGTTCTACTCCAACTCCTTTGGCTATCCTGAGGCCTGTGATCAGAGCCTCGTATTCCGCCTCATTGTTTGTTGCTCTGAATGTTAAGTTCAAAGCGTACTTCAAGGGGTCTGAGCCGTCGGGTGGGATTAGTAGTAATCCTGCCCCCGCGCCTCCGGTGTTGGATGATCCGTCCGTGTACATTTCCCAAACTTCTGCGGGTGGGATATCTATCTGGACTTCATCTTGTGGCTCCGGCTCGATCCCTGTGGATTCTGCGATGAAGTCTGCCAAGGCTTGCCCTTTGATGGCTGTTCGCGGAGCGAAATGAATGCGGAATTCACTTAGCTCTACAGACCATTTTGTTAATCTTCCTGACATGTTTGGTTTTGCAAGGATGTGCTTCAGAGGTTGGTCTGTCAGGACCGTTATTTCATGCGCGTGGAAGTAAGGCCTTAGCTTGCGTGCGGCTATCACGAGCGCGTACAAGTGTTTCTCGATTGGTACGTAATTGACTTCATACTTGGCCAGTGTTTTGCTTACGTAATAAACTGGGAGTTGGGCTCCTCCTTTTTCTTTTATTAGCACGGAGCTGACCGCCGTGTTACTAGTTGATATGTAGAGAAAGAGAGGTTCCCCTTGAAGTGGTTTTGCTAATCTTGGGAGCGTCTTCAAGTGTTGTTTGAGTTGTTGGAATGCTTCTTCACAAGCATTTGTCCATTCAAACTTCTTGTTTGCGCGTAACACTTCGAAGAATGGGAGGGCTCTGTCACCAATTTTGGCTAGGAATCTGTTAAGGGCTGCAAGGCGCCCGTTGAGTTGTTGTACTTCTTTATGCTTTGTTGGGGAGGCCATTTCTTCAATTGCCTTCACCTTTTCAGGGTTTGCTTCAATGCCCCTTTCGCTCACCATAAATCCCAGGATTTTGCCTGACCGTACCCCGAAAGCGCACTTTGCGGGGTTTAGTCTTATTTGATACTTTCGCATTCTCTTGAAGATTATGCGTAAGTCCTCAGCGTGATTCTTTCTTTTCTTGGATTTTACGACCATGTCATCCACGTACGCTTCCATTTTGTCGCCAATCAAATCTCCGAAAATGAGATTGACCATCCTTTGGTATGTGGCCCCCGCATTTATTAGCCCGAAAGGCATAACTTTGTAGTTGTAGATTTCGCTGTCAGCGTAGAATGCCGTATGTGGGGCGTCTTGCCAAAACATCGGGATTTGGTTGTACCCTGTGTATGCATCCATAACTGTCATCAGTTCATGGCCCGCAGTTGCATCTACCAATTGATCAATTCGTGGGAGCGGGTATGAATCTTTTGGACATGCATTGTTGAGGTCTCTGTAGTCGATGCACATTCTTGACTTGCCATTTGGCTTAGGCACCACTACGGGGTTGGCCACCCAAGTTTGATACTTGGATTCTTCAATGAAACCTGCGTCAAGCAGTCTGCTAACTTCCTCGCGAATGGCCAACTTCTTGTCCCCACCTATCGACCTTAACTTTTGTTTCACCACTCGAGCATCTTTGTTGATGTTGAGTTTATGGCAAATGACCTCTGGGCTTATTCCTGGCATGTCCTTTGGGGACCATGCGAATAAGTCTTTGTATTCTGCTAGGAGCGCTGTGATTTCAATCACTTCGTCTTCTGATAATGATGCTCCTATGCGCACCATTCTTTCTGGTTCATCGATTTTGAATTCGTGGAGTTCGTCCATCGCAGTAGGCCTCCCGTAGTCATCTCTTGGGTCTTCGTCGATGGTGGGTATTACTGGCATGTTTCCCACTTGGTTTTGTTGTAGCGCTACGTTGTGGCATTCTCTTGCTAGTTGTTGGTTTCCTCTAACTTCTCCCACACCTGCAATGGTTGGGAACTTGATCTTCAGGTGGGCCGTTGAAGGCACCATTCTCCATTCGTTCATGGTTGCGTATCCGAGAATACCATTGTAGGCGTTTAGTTTTTCGACTACTATGAATAGTACATCGATATTCAGACGTCTTTCTCCTTCGCCCAAGGTTACTGGAAGGGTAATGGTACCTAGCGGGTAGCTAGCATCTCCCATGAATCCCACTAGAGGTGAGTTCATTGTTTGTATGGCCTTCTTTCTTCCGAGTGCTAAGACAATGTCTTTTGTTAGCACGTTTGGGGCGGAGCCTCCATCTACGAGAATTCGCATTATTTCCATGTCGTCAATAGTCATTTGAATGACTAAGGCGTCGTTGTGGGGGAACGTTATGTGTTCTCTGTCTTTGGCTGAGAAGCCAATGACGTCCTCCATGACTGTGTCCTCCCCGTCTAGCTCCTGTGGTTTTTCACTCTTTCCGGCGGCGTACCTCTCTCTTGCGTAAGAGGTTTCGCCCCCTGCACTGAAGCCTCCGTGTATGGTGTATGTATTATCCATCTTGCTTGTTTGTTTGAGTAATGCAGGTTTTTTGTTCGAAGCCCGCAGACGGCGCCAAGTGTTTCGACCAAGTTATTGCGGACTGTCCGCTGGATAACTAGTCGGGGTCTTCGGGTTGGGTGTGAGCTGAATCCGCCTTCTAGTGTCGTGCGCGGGCTTTAGCTTTGTCTTCCAAAAAAGGGCAAGCCTCTCTGGGTCTCTAGCGGGACGTCCGTCGGCACCTGCAGAAGAGCGTTTACCAAGCAGTCCCCGTGGAGAGGGGGGGGTGCTTGGCGTGCTCACTCCGACGATCAACATCAGTGTTTTTCTAGAGAGAGAAAGAGAGGGTTTTTAGAGAGAAGTCAGAGCTTTTCCGAAGCTTGCCCAAAGTGATTTTGGAATGAGTTGAAAATGTTTACCCCCAAGGTGGCTATTTATAGGCCACCTTGGACCGTGAACCGGTTTTGACCCGGTTCAATGTGGAAATGTGAACCGGGATGCGTAGGTAAGCTTTGGGAAAAGGGGCTCTGACGTGCGTCTCAGGCGGCTGTCATAAACGGGACGAGCGCACCGCTAAAACAAAGGTCTCGGACACATAAGAGTTAGTGTAAAAATCGGGTCTCCGTAGGTGTCCGAGATGAAATGGGGGGTGTGCGCGACACCCCCCGGTGTGGGACTTACCCGGAATTCCGGGTAAGCCTAGGCTTACCCGGAATTCCGGGTAAGCTTAGGCTTACCCGGAGATTCCGGGTAAGCTGGGGCTTACCCGGAATTTCCGGGTAAGCCCCCCGGGGCGCCGGGCAAGTTCGCGACTTGCCCGGTTTACCCCGGTTAGCTCGAAATTGGGTCTTGCTAAGGGCCCCGTGCGAATATGAGGTCCGAATAATTAAAACCGAGCCCGGATCACGCGTATGTCCATCACAATGTCTTCATAAATAATAGGGTTAACAAGTCTTTTAGTCCATGATATTTGACCACTTTTGGGTTTTGGTTCATGATGTTTTTTTTTTGTCTAGTTTTGGTACCATATGTTTGCAGATTTTTCTAGTTTTGGTCCGACCGTTACATTCCGTCCATTTTTTTTTTCATTAAGTGACATGTGCAAGTCACGTGATCAACCCTAAACTTTCAATTTTGTTTAAATTTGAAGGAATTGACCCATTGAACTAGGTTTAGGGTGTCAATTCCCTCCAAATTTGATTCATTAAACCTAGTTCAATTAGCCCAAATTGAACTAGGTTAAATGTGTCAATTCCTCCAAATTTGAACAAAATCGAATGTTTAGGGTGGATCACGTGACTTGCACATGTCACTTAACGGAAAAAATGGACGAAATGTAACGGTCGGACCAAAACTAAAAAAAATCTGAAAACATATGGTACCAAAACTAGGCAAAAAAAACATCTTGGACCAAAACCCAAAAGTGGTCAAACATATGGATCAAAAGACCTGTTAACCCTAAATAATATTAAGACTGAAATCTGATAGTGCAGATTTTAAGATATATAATAGATTTTGTATTTGTCAGTATGAGGAGGAAGAAGATGCTACCTTGGATGCTACAAAATCATGTTTTCATTTTCACATAATTCTAACATCTCAAATTATATATATGATTGCCGTTGATAAGAATGTCGTTCAGTTGAATACAGTTGTACTTTACATCAATTTCTGCAGGAATGAATATGTATGTTACAAACGATTTGTATCTGATATTTAATTATCTATAATAATCTTATTTATGTTGATTGAAACCTTCGAGATAGTGTATATAGTGAACATTTATGTGTGTCAATTTCTTTCAATCTGTTTAGTCAAGATTCATTGATAAAGTTTTGTTTAGTTATTGGATTTTTCTACTATGCTTTGGGAGCACTATGCTTTTGGGTTTTTTAATACTATGGTGGACTTAATTGTAACATAACTAAAACTTAAGTATGAAAAAGTATGAATTTTTTTAACTACACCTAAGATGTGTATCATACTATTAATAATATCAATTTTCCTACGGGTTTCACATTTAGGGCAATAAAAAAATAAAAAATTAGTGGCAAAAACATGGTGCTCCAAAAGCATTGTAGAAAGGTCCATAGTTATCATATGTTATTTTGGGTATTAATGACGGTAAAACTAACTTTCACGACAAGCAGTTATTTGTTTATTATAAAGTTCAACACTTCTTACTTTCATAATTAAATAATTCATAAAATTTGATTATGTATATCTTTTCTCTATTCCTGTTAGGAAGGGATGAGTTTTTCAAATTGAAGTTGTCATATTCCATCTTCCATCATCAATAATTTTAATCAAACATTATAATATGTGAATCGTTTATTCATTTTTTTGGCTATACATTTTATATTCATAAAATTGTTATTTTTCTGTTAGTATTCTTTTATAACCTTAAAAGTGACGTATCATTACTCTTATCACCGAACTCTATTTATGTTATATATTATTCAATATGGCACAACATTCCAAATTACATTTTAGCAAGTCTTTTACTTTTAAAATTATGTTTATCTTCCTTCTACTTAAATATATGCAGTTTATCAGGTCGTCCGCGCGTAGCGCGGGGTCAACACCTAGTTGGTCAATAATGCATGAGCCTTTATAGTCTCACACGTGTCGCTCAACCCACTGTCAAACTAAAGTGTCGACTAGAATCACTGACCAACATAGCATTACTCTTTTGTGGGAGGTTCAGATTCGGAAGGTTTGTATTTTTTTTATGGTTATCAATTTCTTTTGTGGGCATAAAAATCCGGGAACCCGGGAAAAACCATTTTGAAACCGTCCCGAAAAATCCGTCCCGATTGAAAAACCAAACCCGATTTGAAAATTCCCGCCCGAAAATTCGGGTTCGGGTCCGGGTATTGAGCTGAAAAACCCGTTTCACCCGAACCCGCCCGATTATTATTATTATTATTATTATTATTGGGCTAGGTACAATGGCCCATCCGTCTGTCTAAACTCTAATGCTTTGGTCTTGACCTAACAAAAGTCACACTACATATACTACAAATACAGAGAGTGAAACAGAGACGACACATTAGAGACTTTGGTTGTGTAATGAATTGTTGTTAACTAATGTGTTTGAAATGGATGGCTAGATGCACATGTTGGTGTATGAGGGTAAGATGTGTGTATAATCTAGGTAGTCAAGAATCAAGATGGTTTTCTGATTATGCTCTGTGTGTAATCATGGTTACTTAGTCAAGTCATGGTTTGCTTACCCTTTTTTTTTTAATTAACATAATCTGCAAAATTGTGCTGATAAATATTGCTAAGTTGTTAGATTTGGTCTAACCCGAAATCGCCCGAAAAACCCGAAATCCGGGGTCGAGCGGGAATTTTTCTCATATTTACCCGCCCGAGCCCGAGTCAAAAACCCGAACTTTGGTGGGCGGGAATTATTCTTTAAATTTCTTGACCGAACCCGCCCGCGCCCACCCCTAACCCTGCTGGCTGCTTGGCGTGCTGCAAATTGAACTCTGGTGCGGGCTGGGCGTTTTAGCAGGCCTAGCAGCCCAAACTTCCTCCAATAGCTCTGAGGCCCGCCTAGATACATTATGGGCCTGGGACGATCGCCTTCAACTGCTGGTCGTTCCGTTTCGTTACTTCTCCCGCCACTTCTCTTTTAGCCTCTCGAATCAGTCAGTCGTTAAACCCTAGTTCTTTCTTTGACGACGGCTAAACTCTCCAAGCAAGAAGGAGCTGACAGAGCAATGGGCGGGTCTGTGGTCGGTGTTAGTTCGCTGACAGACTCACTTGATATGAAGGTGAAGGAGCTGTTGAAGGAGGTCCAGCTCCAGTCTACATCTTCATTTACAAAGCTAGTTGACGATACTGTTGCTGCCATTAAAGCCGCTATTGATCAAATCCCCGAGGATTTGCAGGTTTTTCTGTTTCTCCCCTTATTATTTTAGTCGCCTTAATTAGGTTGCAATTTGCTTGTTTTATTTTGTTTTTTTCAGAAGAAAGAGGATGCCCTGCTTGCTTGTAATTATACAAATCTTGTTTCTAAAACGTATCTGATATAGTAGCTAGACTTCTCTTGAAAGAGTTCTATACTTTGTCATTTTCGAAAGCTATATAAATTTTGTTAAAGTTTTCAGAAACTATGTTCATGTCAAACTATGTCCCCAAACACTATTTAAAGATTCAGTTCTTAAACTTCTCTATTAAATATTAACTTTTTATTAGGAAATGGCTGGAGTCTATATGATGAAATAGGTGGTTCTTGTAGTATTGCAATTCAAGTTGAATATAATGCTAAGCTCCTTCTAAAATAAGTTAGACAACCCTGGACCAAGTTCAGAATTTCCCATTATTATTACTATCTTTTGTGATCACAAAGTGTCTATCAAATGAAATTGTAATCCGTGGCTAATTTTCCTTAAGGTTTCGGTAAAGTCCAGCAGTTGTGCTGATTTTGAGTTGAAAATTGACAGGTTACCTCAGACTTAGCTCCTGGTTTTGTTAAGGATATTGGAGCTGACAAAATCGATTTCAAGTTTAAGAGGCCAACACACATTGAAGTTGGTGGAAGCTATTCTATACAAGGCATTGCGAAGCCTGATGTTAGTGTCGATGTTTTTGTTCGAATGCCTAAGGTATTCTGTTTATATTTATTTTCTTAAATCTTCTTCTTATCACTAGTGACAAGCCTAATGGAAATATCAAGATATCATTAGTAGTGAGAAGTCTGGTAGCCTGGTGTTAGTCTCGATCTTTTTGTTCGAATGCCTAAGGTATTAATACTGTGCATATTTTTTTCTTAAAACTTCTTATCACTAGTGACAAGCATAATGGAAATATCAATATATCATTAGTAGTGAGAAGTCTAGTACTATTAGATAGCTATTAGAATATATGTAGGCTGTAGCATCTTTTGTCGTTGTAAGTTCTCCAGTAGCTATTAATTATGCTAACAAATTGTTATGAGATACTGATTGAGACTTCTTTCAGATGTATTGGTTATATATTTTTGCTTCAGAGTTCATCAAAGATATGTTATACATTATACAGATGAAGTTACGTGCTTTAGATGTATGTAGAGTTCGACCTTTCGAACCCTATAGATTGTATTTTCTATTGCTAATTTTTTTCTACTGAATTATAACCAGGACTGTTTCTTGAGGTCAGACTATTTAAATCATCGATACTTTGCCAAAAGATGCTTGTACCTCTGCATAATCAAGAAGTATTTGGGACCTTCATCACTACTTAGTAAGGTTGAATGGTCTTCCCTACAGAATGAGGCCAGAAAACCTGTATTGGTGGTATATCCTGGTTAGTATTTTTTTCCCCTCTATTGTTGTTACGCATAGTTTTAGAAGTCGTACGTTGTCCTGCTTTTTTTTCTTTGTCAGTAATATTAAAGCCGTATTGTTTCCCCTCTGGGTGCTGAAGCTGCAAAGGTTCCTGAAGTTCCTGGGTTTTCTGTAAGAATAATTCCTACTGCGACATCAATGTTTGATATTGGCAAGTTGAACCTGAAACGCAGCAACATCCGAGCTCTTACTCAAGGTTGTACATTTAAGGGAGTAAAAATCTTATGGCCGTCTGTGTGTAGCTTACAAACTGACATGTCCATGACTCCATTATTTTTTTCAGAGGGTACTCCCGAAGCTACACCAAATTATAATAGTAGCATACTAGAAGACATGTGTATGGAAGAGAATGCAGAGTTTGTAAATAGAACTTTCCAGGGATGGAAGGAGTTGACGGAGGCATTAATTTTGTTAAAGGTTTGTAGTCTCAGCTTGTTGGGCTTTCATGAACTGATATTTATATAATATTCTGTATGTATATTATAATAAAAGTTTTGACGATTAGTGATATGGGTTTCACATTTACTTTATAGGTTTGGGCACAGCAGAGAAATTGCGTATACGTGTATGATTGCCTAAATGGATTTCTGATAGCGATAATTTTGGCATACCTTGCCAACCAGGCAAAGATTAACAAATCAATGAAGCCCATGCAAATATTCCGTGTTACGTTAGATTTCATTGGTATGTTCAAATTTCCCCCTCGCACCAGCACAAACACTTCCGTAGTGAGGCAATTAATCTATGGCAATAGGTAGTACATGTTAAGTTTTCTTTTCTCCAATATGTTTTATACATGAGTGCAGTCTCTTAGTGCTTAACTAATGAAAAATTATGAGCAAAATTACATATGCAGTATATTCTATAAGATCATTTGTTAATTTGGGTTGTATATTCCTTCCTTAGCTTATTTCTGGTCACCATATTTTTCTCTTTTTTAATTAGAAAGACCATGAGATCGCCACATGCAGTACTAACAGTGTCTGGTTTGGTATTTGAATAACTGTGATACAATATTTTCATCAATTGTGGTTGCAGCCACTTCAAAACTCTGGAAACGTGGACTCTATCTTCAAGTGCAAGGAGAAAACCGTGTATCAAAGGAGGTCTGCAATCTTTGACATACCTATTTTGTCTACTATCTTTCACATTGTTTTTCTCTCCTCCCTGGATGTCTTATCATTAAGTGCAAATTTAATTCGAAATGATTGCTTATGGCTGTGGATCTCATTGTGCCTGCATGTGTAATGTTCATGCGGACTGTTAAGCATTTATCTAGTTTTGCTGCAAGTGATGTGAATATTTGCCATTTGGCGAAAAAAGTGATGCGTATAAGTAGGTTCTACTTAAAGTGGCCATGTTTCTAGTTTAAATCAATTATATTTCTCGTAAAACTGCATAGTCTGGTGAGCATGATTCAACAAAGTTTTCTTCGAATTGAGAGGTGAAAAACTGGACATAATTCTGTGTGCATTTACGTCTTAATGTTCCTCTATCATACACGCTGGTTGTGAAATTGTAGTATGGGCCAAAGCTCTCACTCACATCCCATTTTGCTGATTATTCTTGCAGGAAAGGCTGCACTATGTGGATCTTTTTCCAGTAGTTATATGCAATACGTCTCATCTTAATTTGGCTTTTCGGATGTCAGAGCATGGATTTCTTGAGGTTATATTTGTTCTACTGATAAAATTTTGTGGTTATGTCTATTATGGTTGGTCCTTTCATTCTGTATGGTTTTTCTTTATCATTCCATTTTCGCTATCTGGGTCTTCAATTGATTTCCTGAACGTTGCAGCTCCAAGAGGAGGCTTCCTTAACACTTAAATGCATGGAGAAGTGCAGAGATAGTGGCTTTGAGGAAATTTTCATTACAAAGATTGACGATCCTGCAAAATTTGACCTTTGTATTCGGTAAGTCTGATTTCTTTTTTTATCTCGATTTATTCATGAGGTGCCAAAGTTACAAATTTACATGCACTTATTTTAATGACGTGAGAAGTTGCTTTGTGAGCATGCTATTAGTTTATTCACGTTTAGTGCCACTGATCCTTTCAACTTGCTCTTTCTCCTGAAACTCCTGTAGCCTCTACTGAAGTTTACCACTTCTTGTTGTTTGCTCAAGCTCTTATCTTAGTTTTCCAGTATAAACTAAATAAAGAACTTATCCAGTCGAAATATGTTACCTTTTTTATTAAAAAAAATCTCTTTTTCAAGGTGATAAAATTTCATGCACATGATGACATGGCTATTGGGACTTTTGACCTGTTACTTGACTTCTTGCTCATATCTTTGACTTATGCTCAGGCTTAATTTGAGTGGAAATGAGAAGGTTTCTGCATCAGGCTTCTGTCTGGACAATGAATGCTGGAGAGTATATGAACGCAAAATTCAAAAGGTTCTTAGTCAAGGATTGAGTGATAGAGTGAAGATTGTCCGTGTTACATGGATAAATGTCCCACTGGGCTACAGTGTAGAAAATGTATCTAATGTGATTTTATCTTTATGCTCTTCCACTATATGCAGCTATTTTTATTTTCACCTGTCCAACTGATCATCTTTTGGTTTTTGTTCTCAGGGCCTTTCAACACTAGATAGGGATCCATTGTTTATTGGAATTTCAATTAGTTCCATAGAGAAAGCATTCAGAGTGGTAGATATTGGACCAAATGCTGAAAACAAGGAGGAGGTCGATTAACTTGTCTAAGCTTTCCATTGAGTATCTTATCTTTTGCAAATATCTTGACTGTAGTCACATTGGTCAGCAGGCCCTGAAGTTCCGAAAATTCTGGGGTGAGAAGGCAGAGCTTCGCCAGTTTAAGGATGGTAAAATAGCAGAAAGCACAGGTAATGCAGTGATTTATGCAAGTTATGATTTTGCTAGCTGCACATACATCTGGCTGTTTTTAAGCTGGTATTCTTTTCTTAATGTACAGTTTGGGAAAGCGAACAGTGGGCGAGGCATCTCATTATGAAAAGAATGACCGAGTATATGCTTCTGCGGCACTTTTCTCTTTCCAAAGAGCACGTAATACAATTTGTTGATCAACTTGATTTCTCACTGCTTCATGGTACTGGAGGTAGTTATTACCTGATCTTGTTCATTCTCCTCCTTTATCCTTGTGTCTTTTTAAGTCCTGTTTTAAGAAAGGGTGTGGTATCTATTATGGTTTTACTAACTTTACCTTTTTAAATAATCATTACCTGTTTCAGACCCCATATCATATTCTGGAAGTTTACTCCAAGCATTTGATGTTTTATCCAAACGTTTGCGTCTTTTGGAAGATATTCCTTTAAAAGTATCCAGTGTCCAGCCGCTTGACTCAGGTATCATCTCTGCTTTAGAGTTCTTCTTTCTATAATCGATTATCATCTAGTTGCTAAGGATTTAAGTACGGACACTATTAATTGGTATTAATTGCTTATCATTGTGTAATGATGTTTATATCTGCATTTGCCTTGATGAATAGGCTCATAATGCCTAATCTGTGCAATCAGGAAAGTTGTCATAGGGACTAGAGTTGTTTATCTAGGGCTGGATAAAGATAAATTGTGCTTTCCAGGGTTGTTTGATGATGCCATCAAAAGAGTTATGCTTGATCCTGGACTTCACACCCTTGCCATACATGTGAAATGTGAAACTTTTGATCTCAGATCGGGTCTGAATTCGTATTTCATTGTGCTTGTTTGGTAGCCTCATTTGTTTCCTACACCTACAGGATTCTGAGTATAATTTCATCGATATATGAAATATTTCTATTTAGTCGTGTTTTAAAGTTCAATTATGGAGAATAGTCTACATTTGCATGCCGACAAAAAAGTCTTTCTGAAGCATGTGAATCTTTTATGCATTCCTAAAGATGGTACAACTGACCTTTCACCAAGGTGTTTTCACTGAATATGTTTTACCAAGATGCCTTTTATTGACATACTGGTTGACACCAAATATGTTTACATTCCATTGACAGACTGATAATTATACAGTATGAATCCTTCACTGACGATTTTTGCATTTTTCTGTCGCTTTGTCGACAGCTTTCAGGTCTGCGTCTGTCTCCCCTCCTGAACCACATCCTCTGATTATTGAAAAGGGCAGACCTCCAAGACATGTCAAGTTCATTCCGTCATGCGTTAGACCCTTGGACATTATGATTCAGGTATGTCGATTTGATTCCTTTTGTTCTGTTTTCTTATTCATGTATGTACTAGTGCATTTTTTTCCTGGGCTTCCTTTTCAAAAACTGACACTCGGTATTGATCAGTTGGAAGGATCTGGAAATTGGCCAATTGATGATGCAGCAATTGAGAAAACCAAGTCTGCTTTTCTAATCAAAATTGGAGAAAGGTAGTTGGTCTTTCAATAACAAAAGTGTTGTCACAATGGCAGCTGCTTGTTTAATATTGAAAAGTTAATATATTAAGTTCTTTGCAGCTTGCAGAATGACTATGGTATGACATGCACTGCAACTGAAGACAGCGTCAACATATTAATGTCTGGTTTTGCATTTCGCCTGAAAATTTTGCATGAGAGGGGTCTAAGTTTGTTGAAACAAGAGAGTAAGCCTTTCTATTAAGATGAATGTGGTTGAGCTTTGTAGCTGGTGTTTATTTGGAACTAACTTTCAAGAACATATTAATTTGTAGATGGAAATAATATGCTCAGGAAAGTCTCTTCTGAAGACAAGAGGCTCTTTATCCGTGGGCAGCACTCCAGTATGATAAATGGGTTGCAGGGTCGTTATGGAATTTATGGTTCAGTTGTCAGGTTTGCTTAGAAAATCTTTACTTCAATTAATTTATGATTGGCTAAGTTGACCATTTTTTTGGGGTGCAATTCTGTTGACCAGCTGATTTTTATTGTTTTGGGTTTTTTTCAAGGCTTGCCAAAAGATGGGTGGCTTCACATCTCTTTTCAGCATGTCTGGCAGAGGAGGCAGTTGAGCTTTTGGTTGCTCACCTCTTTTTGAAACCTTTTCCATTTTCTGCGCCCTGCTCACGCATCAGTGGCTTCTTAAGGTCGAACTTTTATCCTTTTCTCTCATAAGGAAATCAATTTCTTTGCGAATTGATGAATAAAAACAGTATAGGCTGACAATCACACCTATTCTGCTAATATGTTACGGATATACATTCTGTAATATCTTATTAGATAGATAGTATATTAATAGAATATATGATATTTATTATTATTCATAGGATCATATATTTTTATTTCCTAGTTAATCAGCCGATAATATTTTCTCTATTTATGGCTGAATATTATCGTTCTTATTTTGTAATATTCTAAATCATGATTAAAGTTATCAGTATTGAATAAAGAAGCAAACAAAAAATTAAGGGTTAACATGTCTTTTGGTCCATAATGTTTGACCACTTTTGGGTTTTGGTCCATGATATTTTTTTTTGCATAGTTTTGGTACAATATGTTTGTAAATTTTTATAGTTTTGGTCCGACCGTTACATTCCGTCCATTTTTTTCGTTAAGTGACATGCGCAAGTCGCGTGATCCACCCTAAACTTTCAATTTTGTTCAAATTTGGAGGAATAAACACCCTAAACCAAGTTTAATTTGGGCGAATTGACCTAGGTTAAATGGGTCAAATTTGGGGGAATTGACACCCTGAACCTAGTTCAATGGGTCAATTCCCCCAAATTTGAACAAAATTGAAAGTTTAGGGTGGATCACGTAACTTGCACATGTCACTTAACCGAAAAAATGGACAGAATGTAATGGTCGGACTAAAACTAGAAAAATCTGCAAACATATGATACCAAAATTAGGCAAAAAAAAAAAAAAAAACACCATGAACCAAAACCCAAAATTGGTCAAATATCATGGACCAAAAAACCTGTTAACCCAAAAATTAATCAGAAACCTAGGTTTTAGAGATCAGATTCTCTCTCTAATGAGTTCTTGCTCCCCTCGACGAGCTCACTATCCACTATTCTACTCATCTATCCTATCCATCGCCACTTGATTTGTTCCGGGCACGTAAAATTATACTTTAGTCACGATGTTTCATATTTATGTACATGTATATATATAAATATATTTGCAGACATACCATGTTTGCGATTGTTCCTAGAGTTCATTTTTATAGAAGAAACCTATATATACACTCCCGTTTGCAATCTAGTTCTGCCTTTTCTTGCTATATATATATATGGAAAACTAAAAAAGGCTGACCCTAGTTTGATTACAGATTCCTGAGATTGCTGACTGACTACAACTGGACATTTTCACCCTTGATTGTCGACATAAACAATGATTTAGCCCCAGAAGATGAGAAAGAGATCCAGGCAAGTCTTTTTTGAGCCATAAGTTAATAAAGTCATTTACTCTTCCATCGCTTTATTACAATCTTTTTGAGTTGCTATCACTACAGGATAACTTCATGGAAAGCAGAAGAGTTTATGAGAAAAGTCCACTAGCTGTGAATCCTGCCATGTTCCTTGGTACAGCGTATGATAAGGCATCTGAAGCATGGACCAGATCATCACCTAGTCATTTGGTTAGCATTTTTTTGGAGGGGAATCTGGATGTCGTTTACTTCTTTCATTTTAAGATATATAAATGTCAACCGCTTAAAGAAGAGAAGAAATAAAGATTAGAAATGAAGTTTAAGGCTTAAGGTTCATGTTCCCATATTGACGTAGAATAATAATAATATAAAAAGAAGGGGATAAAGATTATTTAGCTTATGAAAGAGATTCCTAGGATAATTCTTGTATTATTTATTTCTTCATTCAGAAAATGGTAAAGTTGGCATACTGGACTAACCTGTCATTTATTTATGTTGGATGGAAACAGGAGCTGAAGAGGTTAGTGGCCTATGCTAGAAGCAGTGCAAATCTGTTGACCAAGCTAATGCTGCATGATCAGAGCGATGCTCACAGATGGGAGGTCTGTAGAAAGAAACGACCTGCTTGCTATAAATAAATATGAAGTCCTGATGATTTTATTCATTCGTAATAATAAATTTGCTTTCTTGGACTTGCAGTGCCTCTTCAAAACTCCTTTGAACAACTACGATGCCGTAATCCTT
Source organism: Clarkia xantiana subsp. parviflora (assembly GCA_036873135.1). Classification (NCBI taxonomy): domain Eukaryota; kingdom Viridiplantae; phylum Streptophyta; class Magnoliopsida; order Myrtales; family Onagraceae; genus Clarkia; species Clarkia xantiana. Next base: position 5,502,110 of record JAPTYO010000012.1, on the reverse strand, counting down.
GTTCACAGAGATCGGTTGCCTTACCCAGAGAACCTCCTATTTCCATCTGAAGTTAACCAGGGTATGTTTTTGCAATTGGTTTAGCTGTAATTAAATTAGCCCGTGATCTCTATACTTATCCCAAATTGCTTTCTGGATTCATGCATATGCTGCTGATTAAAATTGAGACCTGGCAATATTTGGCACAACAAATAAAAGTTTTGTTTTGTTTTGTTTTTTGGGGGGATATAGGTCGACATGTTGCTAATGGAAAACCTAGCAAGGCTTTCCATCCCTCCCTAACACAGTCAGACTTGAAGGGGGGAAGGCTGGAAGAGATTAAAAGTAGTAGGCTTATGGTAGACTTTGATCCATTGAGGTGTTTCCTTGGGGACCTAGAGGTAATAAATATCGCACAAGAACCTAACTAACCTCAAACATTGATGCATTTCAGTACTTATTCTTGTCTCTGTATATATATATATTTAAAATGTATTATGTAGAAAGAGTTCCCTGATACATTCAAGACATGGTACGACTCATTGGGAGGTGATGCAATAGGCCTTACATGGGAAAGGTCAAATACAAAAAAGGTACTTTCTTCTTCTTGTTAACTATAGATGAAGCGTGGAGATGATGCTATTTACTCACATGTGTACCCTATCTGTATTTGTTTATATTTCAGAAACGGGAAAGAGAAGAGGGTGGTGATGAAGGAGAGGAGGCGTTGGATGTGCTAAAATCTGTTGGTGAACTCGGAAAGGGGTTTGTGAGGAGCGTGTATCTTCTCAAGGCACCCAGACTTTAATGAGCTAGCAAAACATTAAGTCGGTCGTGTAGAGGATGATTTGTATCTCTTCTTCATCATTCATGTGAATAGAGCAATTTTGGTGATATACCTGGATTTTCAGTGTAATGGTAAGGAGAAAGAAGATCGGCTCCAATTACGTATTTGTATCAATCACTATTATTTACGGAATGGGACAGTTTGTATCTTGCTTTACAAAATTTTGAATATTCCCTTAACCCAACCAATAAACTGTCTCAACATTCACCAACGTTGAAATTTGGTGTGTTATGTTAAAATGGAACGTCTCAGGTTTTGTTGAAATTTGATGTCTCGGTGTGATTACTTTAGAAAAGTCAATTCCGACGAAACCGATTGTCAAGTTCGACCTCCCATTGATGCTCTCTTCTCCTCACTTTATTGGGACCATCACTTAAGAAGCTGGTTCATATCTGCGCAAGTAAACCATGCTCCATTTTCGCTGAAATTTGCATCGCACCACTCTGTTGAATTTTTTTTTTTTATGTTCTAGTTTTGGGAAAAAATTGGCGACTTTGTGAAAAGTAAAGAGTGATAAATTATGAGTGGGTGAGTGTGTTGTTAAAAATGATTGAAGAGAGTAAAATACGCGCTGAGACACTAAATTTCAACAAAAATGAAACTTGTGACTGTCCATTTTAACATTTTAAACACCAATTTTTAATTTTGATGATGGTCTGTTTATAGATTTTTAACACATTTTTATATTTGATGTCCGGTCTGTGTTTTTTTTTTAGTTCTGATATTATAAATTTATAAGTTAAGTGGTACGTCAAAGCGAGCATGTTTTTATCCAATTAATGTGTCACGAATCAACAAAAGTGACACGTGATAAAAAAATAATATGTATGCCTGAAAATTATATATTATTTAAAATATATTTGTGTCATTCGTCATCGTAAAAAAAAATTGGTAGAAGTTGTAGCAATATAATGGGTAACCCTACCCGAACCATTGGATTTGATCACACGACCAATTTTAGGGTATTGTCTGATCCTAAGGCTGATTTTTATTTTTTTTGGTAATACGACTCTGACTCTAAGTCTAAAGGCTGTTTGGATGGAAGCAATATTACATTATGTTGTTTATGTTGTTTGGTTTGTCAAACGACATAATGTACATTGTAATTTGTGATTACGTTAAAACTTCATTCAATGTAATGAGAGGTTACATCTAAAAATGGATGTAATGTGAGATTACGTCTAACATTACGGGGTGTTATTATTTTAATATTATTTAATATAATTAGATAAAATACTTTGTATTATCTTTATAGTTTATTTGGTATTATTATTATTAGTATTATTTTTTTTAATTTTTTTTAATCTACCTCATAACTAATTATTATAAAAAAGAATAATGTAGATAATGTTCGTATAAAATAAATAAATTATTTTGTGGTATTTTTTTAAAAACTATCTTTTAAATCTGTATAATATTTTAATTAATAGAATTTTAATAGTTATGCGTATTGAGTATGAATATTTAGTTTTTAGAGTTCATAAATAATTATAGTATTAACCACAAAACATAAAGTTTATAAAATTAATTGTACTCGAAAGAAATATTTGTTTAATCTTTCATAATAAAATATAATATACCCTCATATAGATTAAAATAATAATAAAAAGCCACATTACAATGCACATTATAATGCGTACCAAACAATATAATCTAACGATACACTCCACATTACAGCACAACTAAACACTGTAATCTAACATTTCAAGTAATTTCACATTATCTCCATGTCCGTCTAAACGCCCCCTAAGAGTGAAATTGAAACACACTACTTGCAAGTTTTGTAGTCTTGCCTATTTCACTTCCTCTTGTTCGATCCCATCCCATTCGATCCCTTTCTCCTTTGCCGATCTCCCATCACTTCCCGTACTCTTCTTCTTCTTCTCGTCGGAAGGAATATGATTTGCAGTTGCAGGTATATCTTGCATCGCTCCTTCCTGCTCAGCTGCATCTTCGTCCTCAATCCAGCCACCCGGTATGCTTGCCTTTGACACTTGATTGCCTCTTATCTTCTCTGCTCATCTTATAACTACTGTTTGTTATTAGAATGTTGTAGGAGATCGCAAATTCATCATCATTAAGAAAGATCTTGCATTCATCAGACTTACTCTCCTCTCTCCTTGTTGGATCAGAACATGATGATTCTGTGTGATTTGATTTTAGGTTAAATACACTACTGGCACTGGATTAAAGGGAATCTGCTGCTGAACGCTGCTACGAGTTCTTCACAGTCATCAGTCTCCTTAGTATCATCAGAAAAATTAAAAAGAAGAGAAAGAAATGCGCATTCTTATGGTGTATGTGAGCTTGTTTCTATCTGCCTCACTCATACTTCTGCTTTTTATTCATTCAACTTGCTTATAGAGAGGCTCCACTGTAGATGCATGTATAAAGAAATATGCTATTTTTTTTTAAAATGTTGTTGCATTCTTCTGTTTGATAGTGGATTGGACAATTCAGGCAAGACTACGATCGTGTTGTAGATCAATGGGGAGGACACCAGTTGTTGGCAAATATCAGGGTCAAAACTGCAAAATACAAAAGTTGAGGGATCGATTTGCAATATTTAAAACTCCAGGGACTAAAACGTAAATAGTCAAATTTCGAGTTCTTACATATAAGTATATCGAATTATCATGCAAGATATTAACAACTCCGAAATTACACGTAAAATCGAGAAAGACGAAAACGTGATTTTAATACTGAGGCCCGTGCTGAACACGGTCTCCTTAAGGCAATTTCGCCCCACTCCACCCTCGGGTCATGCAAAGGAGTTTAAACAGGGGACGATCACCTCCCAGGATTCAACAGTGTCGTCAAATCGTGTTATGCACGAAACACGCTTGACCGAACCGAACTCAATACCTGAACACAACAGGATTTGTAAAAGAGATGCCGACGACGACAGCAGAGTAAATGAATAACAGTTGAGCAAACAGATTAGAAGTAAACACCAATATGAACCACCTGACAGCAGACTCGCAGAAAGTAAAGAAGAAGAGAGAGCAGTACTGATATGAGAGGGATATTTCGGATTGGTGTGTTGAATGTGGGGGGAATGGTCTCTATTTATAGTGCAGATGGCTCAAGGCTGCATTAATTTCGAGATTCCATTAGAATATTTTCGACATCAATTCTGTCCAAAATTGGACGCATTAATTACATCAGATTAATCTCGAAATATATTATGTCCTTATTTAACTGTTACCAAAAATAAATTTTCGGATTCAATGTATCTGGACAGACCACAGTTCGGTTTTGCAAAACCGGACTCGCGCAAGGCTAGCTTTCCGGACCGACATTCGTGTACGCACGTCGCGGGCACGCACACAAGCCAAGCTTACCGGGGTGGGTATTCGATCCACTCGACTGCACCCCCTGCGCGCGTGAAGAGAGCCTTTCATCTAGTAAGTTATTACTACTATAAGATGAGTTGCACCATATAAACTACCCAAATATTGGTAGTGTGGCCGGTGTGGTATTCCTATTACCACATTTTGACACACAATTGCCATTCACCTCACATGGGCTAAGGCAAGCCCATTAAGGCCAAAAAAAGGCCTTACGTCCAACAATCCCCCACATGAATGGAAATTGGAAACCTAACGGTAGCTCTAGACTCGAAAGTTGTGTTCAACGGTCAATACCTGCAAAGGATACGTACGGGTAACCCCTTTGAACCTACCCCTTGTGAGATCATGCCTTCTCTACTGACTGGTCGGTAGACGCGATGTCCTTGAACCGACTGTCGTTGGTGTAAACGACGACATAACCCACACAGATACCTTCCTAGTATAGTTCGGTTCACGCCCTGTGATCCCTTGGCCCTGGATCACTAGCCTGGTTCTGCAAGCGTTTCTAAGAGTTGCGCCCTCAACAAATCCTTTCGAAGTAGGTTGTTGTTGATTGTAAGCGTTGACATAACGCGTAATAGATTTTGCTTGCACATGGCATATTATCTTGGATTATTGAAGTAGATAATAGGCGCGTAGTTTTGTTGCTTCGCGTTTAATCCAAAAATAGCGTGCAAGAGATAGATGTGTACCTAAAAGTGTAGATTGACTTTATTAGATACTTGCGCGTATTTACATTGATTATACTAGAAACACTAGGAATGCGCAAAGTAATCTGAAAGATAGTTATTTCTCCCGCTTTATTATAGCTGGTTTGATGACGATGTCGCGGAGCCGGTTGCAACAAATCGCCTTAATGCTCCTAGTGCGATGCACTCTTCAATTTCCTGCCTTAGTGGTAGACACATGTTTGTGTTGTGCCCCCAAGTTTTATGGTACTTGCACCATTCTCTGATGTTGCTGCCCAAGAAAGCTGTCTCCGGGACAAGTGGACTTGGGAGCTTGTTTTCCAGCAGGTTGACGTAAATGTCTTCGGCCACAGTGTTTAGCGGTGTGAAGATGTTGTTGATATCAATGCTTGCATCTTCCTGCTTGTTCATTTTTGCTTGAACTCCTTTGTCCCAACTGAGGGGTGTACCCCACCTCAGTTCTTATTCGCATAAGACTGCTGTCTCAAGCTTATCCTTTAGATTTGCCATGGTTTTTGTTGTTTGCCATCCATGAGTTCGTCCAAAGAGAAGGAAAGATTTGGCGTTCATGTTTGCATAGAACATGCTTATCACTTCTTCTCTTGTTGCTTTCACTGTTGAGGCGTTTGAGGCAAATCTGATGAAGTATTCCATGATTGGCTCGTTTTCTCCCTGCTTAACGAGCCAAATCTGGTGCCATGGTGAAAACTGGATGCTTCTTTGTTGGTTCCAAACTGTAACAGCCTGTTCCATTAGTTGCTTCTTTCTTTCATCGACAATTTTCTGCCTCTTGAAGGAATTTATCATGGCCACATGGTATTGGTGCTTTGCTCTCAAGGCATTGACGTAACAACGTCTTGCGGTTATCTGATCGCTAAGCACTTCCCCAATCCCGTGTTCCGTTGGGAACTTCATCTTTTGGTGGACGGTGGAGGGCACGATCACATAGGGATTGATCGTTGTTCGTCCCAAGATTCCGTTGTAGGCTCCGAGAGATTCTACAACTACGAAAGTGACGTTGATATGTAATGCTCTCCATCCCTGGCCAAGGATGAAAGGAAGTGTGATTGTACCCAGGGGTTGTGTAGCTACTCCGGCGAAGCCGACTAATGAGAAGGTTCCTGGGGACAAGTCCTTGACAGATTTTCCTAGTTTCTCCAGGACTCTGATATGCAGAATGTCAGCAGAGCTTCCACCATCGACAAGAATTCTTTTCACATCGTACCCGTCAATGTCCATGGTTATGACCAAAGCATCATCGTGGGGGTAAACGATATGCTTTAAGTCTTCCCTGGAGAATTGGATGACTGTGTCTTCTTGCTCAGGTTGCTTGCGCTTTTCGTACTTCGGCAGTGTTGCTGCTTGGGACGCATAAATGTCCCGAGCATTAGATACTTGTCCTCCGGCGGCAGGCCCTCCGTGTATTACGTTGATTACACCTCGCTTAGCTGGCGGAGGATTGTCATTGACTTTCTCTTTTCCCTTGTTTCCTCTTTTTGATGACTCTGGTTGAGCCTTTCTCGGGGGTTTGCTGCCTTGATCGACAAACTGTTTCAATTCGCCTTTGAGGACGAAGTTGTTAATTCGGAAACGCAGACTGACACAGCTATCAGTCTCGTGGCCAAAGACCTCGTGGTTTTCACACCATTTGTCCTTGTCTCTTCCCAGTGGGCCATTCCTGAAGTTGTTTGGTTCCTTCCACATATTCGCGTCCTTCATTTCTTTCAAAATTACAGATAGCGGGGCATTCAAGGGAATGCAGTCGGCAAGATTTACTTCCTTTGGCTTCTGAAAATCTCCTTGAAAGGGTCTTTTCGGCTGAGGTTGCCAATTTCTTCCTTGTTGACGACTTGAGTGTGGTTTTGGTTGGTTCTGCTTTGGATTATCTTTTGCCTTTGCTGCAGCGATTTTTGCCTTGTTCTGGCTTCTGAATCTTTCGAGATCTATGTATTCTTTGACTCTTGCGGCTAACTCTTCCATGGATTCCGCTGGGCGCTTTGCCATTTTTTCAGCTAGGGCATTGCCTCTTTGTCCGAGGTTTCGAATGAATGCTCGAACAATTTCTCCTTCAGTCAGGTTTCCCTGAATGTCAGAAATGTTTTGATTGAAGCGGACGTAGTAGTCGGCAAGGGATTCTTCGTTTTGTTGTTGGACGTCGTCCAGAGCGTTTGCCCCTTTCAACAATGTGCGCTCGCCCATGTATCGTTGAATGAACTTGGCCTTTAGGTCCGCCCATGAAGTAACACTTCCGCATGGCAGTGAGAAGAACCAGTGCGCTGCTGTCCCGGCAAGAGTTTGTGAAAATGTCATTGCGAAATGGTGTGGGTTCTTCGTTCTGCCTAGCAGAGAGGCCTCGTGCTTTTGCACGTGTTCAACTGGGTCTCCTTTTCCCCGGTAGAGGTCCCCTCCAATTCGATGCAGTGCGTCTGGGACGCGACTGTTCACTAAGTGGTCAGCGAATGGATGTGATGCTCTTTCTTCAAGAGCGTGCATACCCTTCATTTTTGCTTCCTTTATCTTCTTTTCCACCATTTCTTCTAACATCTCGGCGGTAAACCCTTTTACCGGCTCAGCATAACCTGTTGAAGGATTTTGCTGATCATTGTTGTGGTAGATGTCAGATTGATCCCTGCTTGTGGCCTGAAAAGGATCATCTCTTGTTGGCTGCTGTAGGTGGTAGAATGGGGGCTGCCTTTCGTTCCTCCTCTGTTGGGCTCCTTGGAAAGGAGTGTATGACCGTGCAGGTTCATATCTTGCGTGTTGGTTCCCGCCCTGGAAAGGATTGCCATAACGAGTTGTGTCTTGTGACATTTCTCTTGCCGGCGCAGCATACTGTTGGTTTGCCGGAGGTGGCTGAGCTGCGTATCCTTGGTTTTTTAGAGACTCGCGGAATGCGAGTAACTCTTCCAGCGCAGCCATCATCGCTGGAGTAACGGTGGGCATCGGGTTTGCCCCCGGTCTTTGTTCGCCTTGTGGCATTTCTGTTTGGGATTCATCTTCGTGCATTTCTGGCTCGAAACCGGGTGGATGCGCGTGATGCTTGTCCCTTGGCTCTCTGTGCTGTGCGTTGGGCACATTGTCAGTCGGTATGGATGAAGCTACGGAAGTAGCTCTTGGGATGTGGGAGGGTCCCGACTGGCTCCCAGCTGGAGCTTGGCCTCCTGCTCTTTTGTTTGCCGGGGATTTCCTGGGACGCCCGGGCCTTTTCCTTGGGTTTTTCACCTCTTCGGGAGGGTTGTGATCACTCGCCATGATTTCTGCGGTACGGTAGCTTGTTGTTCGAATCACGTAGACGGCGCCAATGTTGCGTCCGGATTGAACAAGGTCGTGAGGATGCGTCTGTGGTTGTGCGGGCTGTGATCCTTCCGTCGGGCGGGGGTTGGGCCACTGACGAGTGTTCAGGCTTGCTCCCGCATGAGGCTTGTGTCTCGGTAAGGCTGGGACTCGGTAAGGTTGTGACTCGGTATGGTTGTGTCTCAAGCGTCGGATCCTGCACCAAGGACCAATGCTAGCACGGAGAGGGGGGGGGGTGCTAGCGGAGCCCTCTCCGATGCTTAAGTCACTATAAGGGCAAAAAGGTAATTCCTAGAGAGAGAATATTTCTAGAGAGAAGTCAGAGCTCAAAATACCAAAGTTGGGCAAATGAGAGAATGTGTGAAAATGGGTGGCCAAGACCTCCTATTTATAGGCTTTCTTGGGACCGGACCCGGTTTTAGAGCGGTTTGATGACGGTTCAAGATCATGCGGTAACCGTCATCCATATTGGTAATGTGCGAACTTGACTTCTCTACACGCAACGGTAATCGCGGATACGGTAGTCGCGCGATACCCGTAAGGTAATCCGGACCTCGTCGAATTTGGGCAATTCAGCGAGGTCCGGATTGCCGCGCAACCCGGACCTCCGGATTGCTTTGCACAACCCGGAGGTCCGGTCCGGACGCGCGTAAATGCGCTTCCGGACCGTTTTGATACCGTGGGAGGTGTTTTTAAACCGAGATGTAATTTTTGAGACGTTTACGAGGCCCGAAATGTAAATACGAACCCGAATTGGACATTTATCCATCAGGGAAAGATGCAGAAATAATAGAGAGAGTCGAGAACAGGCCTGTGAATCATAGAATTTGGCAAGGCGAGGCTTGTCTTGAGTATTCAATACACTTACAGCTCTTATCATTCTGTCTTCTTTGACTCCTCTAGCTTGACGCTATTTTACTAATTGAGAAAATTTGTTACTGTAAATAACAGCTGATGGATTAGAAAAAAAAAAAAAAAAATCAAAGTGAAGCTTCCAATTAATTCATGATCAAATTTTCAGTGACAGATAAGCTCACTTGTTAAGAAATCTTCCAATGGATATGAGTGGCAATCAAGCTTGTGGATTGTAGGGAAAATAGATGTTTAGCTTTGAGGGAAACTTGGATCATGGACCTACCGTTATCATTAGCATCGCTTCATCGAGGCGATCAGGAATGAGATTTGCTGAGAGCAATTGCCTATGGAGAACTATGATAGTATCAGGCAGTGGCTATCAGACCGGACCGTCCATCGAGCTGGAGAAAGATATGGGGAATTCGAATGTCGGTCCGCATAAAAATGCAGTCACGCTCACCAATATGGTGATGGTACTTCTAATTCCATAATCATATTTTTTTTCACTTGTATCATTATCACTACGATTATGATTCTTCGTACCGTCACCACAATTATTATCATGGTTTTTCACCACGATGAAACCATTTAACCAAAATCATTTAAACTAATAAAACATTATTTTTTTCATACAAGAAATACACATAAACATACATTCAATGTTTCATACACGAAATCCAAATTAAGTATAATTTCATCGTTTCACTTAATTAAACAACACTTCTTCAGACGCCTATCACTTGCAATCCTTAGCAGGGCGGCGAAGCAGCGAGACTTGTCAGGGCAGAAGCTAATGCATGATATGTTGTCTATTATTCTAGGGATAGCGCACCACAACTAATTGCAAATGAAGTGAATAGAGATTGTGGGTTTTACAATATTATGTTTTTCAGATTGGAATAGAATTAATAGACCGGATATTTAGGATGAAAAATCAATAGTCAAGATTGATTGGACGATTTAGACTGAATGAACGGTAGAAATTGTGAATAAGAATTATAAAATTGGATTTACACTTATAGTATAATAATGTATATATATATAAATATTAGTAATATATATTATTATTATATATATAGTTGTGATGGTTATAACCGCGGTTATAGACTTAATACCATAACCATTATGGGTACAAAACTCATCACCATAACCGCACCACATCATAATGGTGCGATTAATCATTGCGGTAAATGGTGTGAAAAACCATGGTTATTTGATTTTCACAGCACCATTGTCGGCCCTACTGACCACTCACGATTAGGTGTGTAAGAATCAACTCGGTTAAATCTCAAAATCGAATCGAAAATTTTTGAGTCGATTTTTGAGTTTCTCGAACCGAGATCGAGCTTGATAATACTCTGCTCGAAATACTCACAAGCCTAATAGAATTTTATAATAAAAATAATTTATTTAAGTTCAAGTCGAGTTGAGCTCGATTATTATAGTTATTAGAAATGTTAACTTATTGTGATTATAATGAGCTTACGGGTGAGTCAAATAGAGATGAAAAATAATAACTTATTACGATGTATAATAGGATTACGAGTCGAGCTCGATTATGTCGAGTTCGAGTATCATAAATTTGAGCTCAACTGAGTTCGAGCTCAATACTTTCTAATCTAATTAAATAGAGCTCAACGGATACTCAACTCGTTTATACCCTAGTCATGAATCATCCATATTGCAAGTTTGATGACTCATAAATAAAATTAAAAACTTTTGAAAAAGTACATTAAAAAAATTATTTAAAATTTATAAAAGAAAACTGATTTTTCTTTATTTTATTAAAAGTATTAAATAAAAAATACTTAAAATTGAAAAAACAAACTGAAATAAGGAAAATCTGCATTTTATTAATATAGTATTTTCTTAAAAATATGAAATAAAAAGGTTAATAATTAAGGAAAAAAATCTGATAAATTTGAACTTTATTGATATAATAATGTATAAAAGAATATGAAATAAATAAAATAGTCAGGGAAACAATTAAAAAAAATTATTTATTTTAAATATTCAATTTTCATTTAAAGTTTTTCAAATCACTTTTTTTTATTTTTCTCTTTATTAACTTTTGAATACTTAACATTTACTTATTATTATTACAACTTTTTAAAGATGATTGTATTAAGTATCTCATTTTTATTTATTATTGCAATATACTAACAAGCTTTTGTTACTACGGTTTAAAAATTACAATAACTTAAAAAATCAGTTATTAAATTGCAACAATGAAAAAAATTGCATGGATGATAAAAACAAATAGGGAAAACAATATAAATAGTCCTCAAACTTTATTCATTTTTCTATCTCTGTCCTTAAACTTTATTTTTTTCTATTGATGTACTTGAACTTATCAAATTCATTCTGTTACAGTCCAGTCGTTAAATTTTACTGTTAATTGTGGTGATTAGATGCTGATTAAGCAAAAAATATTGACATGGACAAGCTATCGTGTCATTGCTTGTGGTCACATCATGTTTAGTGTCTTTCAGTTTCATGTTCTTTTGGTTTTTTTCCTGTATTTATTCATTTATTTATTTTATAGCTATTGATATATATTGAAAAATATGATGTGACCCTAAACATGTCATGTCAGCTTGTCCATAACATCAATTTTTCGTCTAATTAGCGTCTTATCACCACAATTAGTAATAAAATTTTAACAACAGGACTATAACATAATGAGTTTTATGAGTTCAAGTACCTCAAAAGAAAAAATTAAAGTTCAAGAACGTAGATAGAAAAATGTGTAAAGTTCGAGGACCATTTATGTTGTTTTCCCAAACAAATATAAAAAAGAAGATTAGTTGTATAGTATAATATAATATAATATACAACTACCAGCCTTCAAACGGTTAAAGGGTCTGTTTGTGCCGTATATTTAGCCAAAGTTGGCTTTAGTGTCATATGTTTTTTTTTCGTAGACTTTGGGTGCCATATATTTACATTTTGTAGACTTTTGGTGCAACCGTTAGTTGACCGTTAAATTTAATCATTAAATACTATTATTTTACGGCGACCACCCAAGGCCGTTGATCACCACCAAGGCCGCCAACCATCATGGTTGGAGCCGGAAACCACGAATCGGGGCCGACCACCAGGCCAACAACCACTAATTCGGGGCCGGTCGGCCCCAATTGAGGTCGACCACCACTAATTGGGGTCGGCCACTACCTATTGGGTGGTGGTCGGCCTCCGACCCCGATTCGGGTTTCCGGTCCCAATTAGTGGTTATCGGCTCTAATCGTGGTGGTTAACGGTCTTGGGTGGTGGTCGACGGCTTTGGTTGGTGGTCTGCGGCCTTGAGTGGTGGCCGATGGACTTGGGCGGTGACCAGAGAAAACATTAGGACTAAATTGTAAAAAGTAAAATTTAGAAATATTAATTGGAGGACTAAACATAATAAAATAAAAGTATTTAATGGTCGACTAACGGATGCACCAAAAGTCTACAAAATGCAAACATATGTCACCAAAAGCCTAAAAAAAAACACGTGACACCAAAAATCAACTTTGACCAAACATATGGCACCAAAAGACCCTTTAACCCGCGCCTCCAAATGCAAAGCAAGTAGTGCAGCCAAATGTTATCTTTATTCTCCAAAATGGAGACCAAGCACTAGTGTTCTGTATATAGAATCTGTCTGTCTGTCTATCACCCAATTCTAATTGATTTACAAGTAGAGTAGTACACTGGTATCAAGTTTAAACAGGCTCCATCCATCTTTGAGTGAGAGAGTGGGAAATCATAATGTCTCACATACTTACTACTCCCCTATGCTCCTCTGTCTAGTCCATAGAAAATGCTCCATTGCAGTACCTACCATGAATAGATAGATAAAATAAATGATTAATAACTAAAAAACTGTCCAAGGTTTACCCTATGTTAAAATTAGGTGTCTGAAGTTTGAAATGTTAAAATGGACTGTCCCAAGTTTCATTTTTGTTGAAATTTGGTGTCTTTGTGCGTCTTTTCATCTCCATTCAATCATTTTCATCAACCCACCAACCCAATCATAATTCATCACTCTTTACTTTTCACAAAATCGTCAAATTTCACCTAAAAATTGAATATTAAAAAAAAAGTTTCTAAAAGAGTGTGTGGAGCCATTTTCCAAGGACAATAGAGTGAGATTTACTTGCCTGGATGTGACCAACATTTTAGGTGACGGTCCCGGCAAGATGACGAGAAGGGAATGTGTATGAGAGCTCGAATTTGACAAACGGTTTCGTCGGAATTGACTTCTCTAAAGTAATCACACCGAGACACCAAATTTTAACAAAAATGAAACAAGGGACAGTCCATTTTAACATTTCAAACTTCAGACACCTAATTTTAACATAGGGTAAACCTTGGACAGTTTTTTAGTTATTAACCCTAAAATAAATAGCCCAACTGTATATTACCAGAAAGTTTAATCATTTAAGCAACCAGAATGAATCAAATGACTTGATAACAAATGAACATGAATCAGGTATTTCTTTTCCAGGTAACAACTTCCATAACCAGCAGCTCCCCAAAACATAATTCATTTATCTACCGTCCCAAACCTGGCCTTTGTTTTCTTTGCTTTTGACATCAATTTCATCCTCAAATTGAGTCGTTGCATAGCATAACACAGATTACCCATCCCCATCTATCTATCTATTCTATAAGTAACAATATATCAAGAAAAAGCCCTTCTTTGGCAAAAAAAATAAAAAAGAAAAAAAAAAGCCCTTATTTCAGTATAACATTTCACCAAATCAACCAAAAATACTAGAAATGACAATTATTTAACCATCTATAGCTTTGCAGGATCTCTATACTTTGACATTTTGTATTTACTTTCTCTCGGCCTGGTACTTTTCTCCAATTGAAAGGCCTGTCATTACTATTCCATCTATCTATCATGTGTGACAATTATGCAACTCATAAGGAAGATCGTCGGTTACCTGTTGCTGAATTTTTCAACTGCATCAGCAGCATAGAGGAGGGTTTCATTTGCGTTTTCAAGAACCATGTAAAGGTCTTTCCCCCTTGTTGTCCGTGCAATCACCCATGCATTGTTCTTCGCCCTAATGCATATTTCCAAATCTTTGTCATGATTCGGGTCATCCCTTTGCGTCCTAGACTTTTCTGCATCAACCTCCTCTCTAAGTTTGTTCAGTGAAAGAAGAGAATCCTGCATATTTGCTCTTATTATCAGTTCTTTTGCTGTCATGAAGGACAAACATTTTGTTTGAACATTAATTATTATATACTACAGGGAAGTCACATATCAGTTCATGCACCAGAATTTGGATCTAATCGCATGGGGATTTCCCATTCCCTAACAATACAACATATCCCAGTTCAATCTCTAAGTCTATGAAAGCAGAATTTCCTAAGCAAGCAGCTCGACATCAAGAAAGAAAGCATGCTTCAGAATTTCCTAAACCCTAAACCCACCAAATGAGCAACCAAGTTCTGCAACTTCCCAGCTCCAACTCTTTCTTTTAAAAAATAGTAGGTCCAAGGTCCACAAATAAAAGCGTATTTGTACATGGTTTTTAAACCAAGCAATGAGTTGGTAGCTATGCAAATTCAAAATGGAACATGAAGGTATAGTTAGCTGGATGTGGTACCAGCATGGACACAAAGATCAGCTGTGTTTTGGCACAAAGGTAGACACAACCAACTCAAACAGTGTATGCTAAACCACAATGATGCATGAATCGAGTTAATGATTCCTGTTGACAATGGTGATAATTGTCCATAGACAGTCTATTTCAAGGGAGAAGACCATTATCTGTGCAATGGATTGAGTCTAGTACTTGCAGAACAGCAAAAACTTAATTACATCCATGATCCATCATCCAGAGTGGCATTAAAGCATGGCCGGAATGAAACTATTGACAATTCTAAGCTATAAGTTTATTAAAAGAACCAGAAACCTGATTTGTTGCACTGCTTTAGATTGCAGTTACCTTTGTTAGGGTAGTAACTTTGCCTGGCGGTGAGGCCCTAGATATGTTTCTATCATCATCCAAAAGTAAGTAGCGGTATCCACCGACATGATAAGCATTTTCACCACCCCAACCCTTGGAAAGTTTTTCTTCAACTTTCAACAATTTTAAGGATGCCTGAAAATTCAGCAGGAGAAGAGATGAGGATCAGAAAAAGAAAGAAAAAAACATATACAGGTATATAGTATCATATTAAAAAAAAATCCTAGACACGGAATAAGGACAACTCAAAACAAATATTGGAGAGATTTGATCAACCAACAACATTGAGATTAGTAAAATTAAATACGATTGCAAAGAAACAATTGCACAAAGTTCTTGTTTCATAAAGAAAACTTCTTTCCTTAAGAAGTAAAATTAGAACACCAGCATGCTAACCCAAAGTATTGACAAAATAAAAATAAAAATCGAAGAATAAAACTAAGTCTTAATCAGCAGCCTTTCTGCACCAGTAAACACCGCTCCCTATATAAGGATGTAACGACCAAAAGCTTCAAAACGTGCTTATAAAGCTATATAATGTCATACAGTAACAATTAACAAGTTAGTCAAAAACTAGCAAAGTTGGCTATGAGCATGTGCCAAACTATCTATCATCTCTATTCACATGCGCTTTTATATCAGTACCCTTGTAGGAGAATGAAAGCTAGTTGTTGAAAGAAAGTAAATACAACACTGCCAAGAAGACATCCATCGCCATGGAATTGACAAGAAATCTAGTTAGAGATTAGGTTCACTGCACTGGATGTAATTGCATAAATTATAGTTCTAATATGATGGCATATCCATGTGGATTTCTTTAATTTCAATATGATAAAAC
Source organism: Clarkia xantiana subsp. parviflora (assembly GCA_036873135.1). Lineage (NCBI taxonomy): Eukaryota > Viridiplantae > Streptophyta > Magnoliopsida > Myrtales > Onagraceae > Clarkia > Clarkia xantiana. The sequence goes on along the minus strand of JAPTYO010000012.1, from coordinate 5,486,286 downwards.
ACTCGACTGACCAATTCATAAATTCTAATAGGCAGAAGATTCTGGTGGCGTGACTTAAGGTATAAAAGAAAAGGACTAACATTTTCGAGGACTAGCTGCTTCACCGCAGAAATGCTTTGTTCCCCTTCAATAGCAGCACATGCGGGAATGAGAAGAATAAAGGTAAGGTCTCTGTACTGATAAGCACAAAGGTACATTTTCTCTTCTGTATGTTGGAGAAAAATGACTGGTGTTGAAGAAACTAATCCCCCAGCATCAGCTTGCCATTTATCATTTACAAGAAAACCATCCTTCCCTTTGAACCATTTGTCATGCTGTAAGGGCCTCATGCTTTGCCCATCATTTCCTGTAGGTAAGCAATCATGGTTGTTTCTGTGTGTTGTCTCGGTAATAATAGATGCTGTAGTTCTAGCAATGGGCTCAGTGGTAGCATGAGCTCCTGAACTTCCCTTGCGCAGATAGGACCAGGAACCAGATCCAGAAGACATAGCACGAGGAGTTAACCTCAAAACAGCATAAGTAAATAAATTTATGGTATCATCCTGATGAACGGCAATACTAGAGTTAGGTATCTTTAATTATAATAATAATCTGGAAACAAGAAATTCTAGAAACTTCAGAAGAAAAAGGCCATTGTATAGCTGAACAGAAATCAAACCATACAGGAGCAAGAGTCGTTGAAACTAGCAAGTCCTGGAACAAGAGTAACGAGCAGGAAAGACCATTCCCAGCACAGGATTCTATCATCCTGACAAGTGACTGCAAAAACAACCTCCAATTGATAAGCTACAGCATACGCATACTAACACTTTCTTAAGAGCATATAGGAAATTAGGAATACATGACAAAGCCCCCAACAACTTTCAGAAAGTCAGCAGTATGATATGATAACCAACAAAATCCAGCACCCTTAAAGTTAATACTACAAATAAATGTTTTCTAAGTCTAAAATTAGCAGCATGCCTGTACAATAGCTTAAAATTTACAAAAGTACCATGTAATTTCTGAAGCCTTTTCAGAGGCAGATTAAAATGAGATCATCTCCACCAACCTGAACTTCTAGTGCAGCTTCTCTTCCCACAGTCAGCATCTGTACTGTTCCACGCTCCTTAAGAGAATCACGGAATGATGGTAAATGAAGCTTTTTTCCAATGTGAAAATCTGCCGCAAAGACAAAACTCATATGTAAGGTAGAAGTACCGCATTTTCAGCATAAGTTCAGGCTGTTCGGCAGCAAATATCCAATGTGACAATTTGATACAGCATCTTCAGCATTACCCGGGCAGCAGTAATCCACTAGTGACCACTTTTGAAATGCTGGAAATTAGTGATTTACAATGAAACGGTTTGACGCGACTAAATACTATGAAAATGAATGCTCAAATTAATGTGATACTACTTCAGTATCATAGAGCAAAGGAACTTACCACTTAGATAATCCATTATAAAGCTGTACAAGTTAGTCCGCACCAATCCTCCTCCAGGTTCCTTCAGTAGCAGTGAACTTATAGATCCATGGAACATTACAAAAAGAGAATGGATTTCTTTTAAAACCTTGCGCAATGCGTCAATCCTCCATATTGCTTCAATTTCCTTGTTTTTCTCAACAACCTAATGAAAGAAAAGTTAAGAGCTAACCAGAGATAGCACAACATCTATATACTTTTTTTTATATATATATTTACATTGCTCACGCAATTTCGGGCTGGGAGCGTTATTGTTAAAGCCCTCCCCAAGGAGGCGAACATCTATATACTTTGATACTTTTGACAAGTGTCTCCAATATTGACAGGATCTACCTAAACGAATATCACCTACGACTTTTGGGGTTGACACGGTCCAAATATTTCACATGAGAGAGGGAGGGAGGGAGGGAGAGAGAGAGAGAGAGAGGGTAAAGAAGCATGTGAATACACACCATGACCATCCAAATATCAGGCTCTGCTTGATAAAAAACATGTGAGTGCCTATCTGCTTCTATGACCTCACAAGGTGCGTCAGGCGAGAAAATCCTTCAAAAAAAAATCACAACATCATGAGGTTGTAGATAATTTGATAGGTGAATTTCAAAGTAAAAGATGACAATATTAAAATAGTATAACTCTGGCATTTGAACTTCAATTAGATTACTGGTATACAGAAGGGAAAAAGGAACATCTTTCTAACCTTGTGAATGTAATGAGGCCTTCACTGAGACCTATAACGGACAGCTGGGAAGGAAAAGGTAAATCTGTTGGATAGAAGAACAAAATCTTGTCAAGTTCCTGCCCCTCATGTTGACCTCTTCTTAAGTCAAATATGCAGAACTTGATGCCTTCGCTGTTACTTTTAACTGATGACAAACCCATGGCAGCTACAAGGTAAATACGGTGTTATGGTCAGGATCCGAAAATGTCTCCCTACGGCTTATAGCTTTACAAGCAGCAAGACCTGGAACTGACAACAATAAGGAAACACTTTGAGGATCTAACACAACGTCTCTAACAGATAACAGAAACTCCTATACGGTGCCTTGCACAAAATTTACTCTTCCGACCATAGTCGAGTTAGACGACACTTAGGCATGTAGTCCTGTGTGTTATGTATAATATATGTAGGGGTATTATAATAAGTATATTAGTTAAGGGGTGATCGGTTAGTTGGATAGTTGGGGGACTATCTTATAATAAATGGGATATTAGGTTTTATATATTGGCATCTGTAGGGTTGGGAATAGTATGATAGAAATATAAATTGATATGTTGCACCATCTATCAATATTCTACTACAATCTGATCTATTCCTTAATCTATATTTCTCCGTCCCTTATCTATCCACGTTCTTAATCGGGATTCGTATCACTGTGCAAGCAAAAGTAGAGACATCTTTCATAAATGGAACTACCAGCAAGAAATGAATTTTATTAAATGAGGTGATTGAGAACGTAGTGTTACATGATGAAGATGATTATAATCACGCAAAATTCAAGTTCCACTATAGACATTAGTATCCATCGAAATGTAAGTAGATAGATGAAAGACTAAAATCTCATGCAATTTAAACGCGCATTGCCAATACAAATGGAGATTTAAAAATCAACAATAAAGTCATTGCAACCCTTGATTCCACAATCCAAGGCATTGCAGCTATCCCGACCACAATCATCAAAACACCATTCTCATAAAGTCACTTTTTTTTGCCAAGATAAAGTCACCAATTGATATCGTGAAAAACATTCAGCCAAATAGATCTAAATTAAGTAATCAGAATGTCGCATTAGGCAACTACTATTCAGAAAAACCCGAGAAAGCCTAAACAAACATAATTCCACGGACTGGGATTCAGTCATAAAACCCCCTTATCACCGTGGATGGAACCCACGATTCCAACTAAAAGAACTTACCTCCTAACATCGGCGGTTGGCCAATACGAGATACAGCGCTGACTCGACGGAATGATGACAAGCGCGATTTACCAGCAAGGGAACTCAAGTTTGTATGATTGAAGGATCGAAGGCTCAGTCAATTCCGATGACAGAATATACAGATAGAGAGATATCACAGGTGGAGAACCAGAGATCATACTACCACAAACACACACCCGTATAACAGTACGAGAAAAGCTTTGCCGGAGGTCACGAACACTTCCCCTAGAAGCTCGAGCGGACTGACGGATGGAATTGGAAACATGATGTCAACAATAACGCAGGGAGAGGAGAGCTGGGAAATTGAACCGGTCAGTGACCTTCGTCCAGTCCGACATCCGGTTCAAACGGTCGGACATCCGGTTCGTCATAAACAGTCTTGTAACAAACGAGATTATCACGAGTTAAACACCGCAAAGCGGCTATTGTGCCTAATTTCCTCTTGAAAAAGTAGAAGAGCCCCCGTGAACTTACAGTGTGAGCTCATAGTTAAGCACCAGAGTTTGTGATTTTCACCTGAAAGAAGGAAAATTGTTGAACTGATCAGTGCGAGAAGATGACTCTAGGTTTAATCAACGCGAACCCAGTAGTTCAAGCCAAGAAGGAGAGGGTCGCAAGGTGCGAAGATCCCCACTGCGACGTTGATCCCCTCGACATTTATGATATCCTTCATTTTCTTTCTCCCAATTATATTGTTTGTTTCTTTCTTTCTCTTTCTGGAGTTTGTAAATCTTTGACAACAGTTTGACAAATCATGTGAGGGATATCAGAGATCCAGAGCACCCTTATTCTCTCGAACAGCTCAGTGTTCTGTCCGAGGAATCCGTAACTGTTGATGAGAAACTTGGTCGTATTCTGTAAGTCCCTCTCTCCATCACTGTAATCTCATCAATTCGTGCGTCCTTTACTTCCGTAATTGATTGATCGCCCAAAAAACCAGTTCTACGTTGTTGTTTTTGTTGTTGCTGATGTTATTTATGCTCTTGTTATCTAAATCAATCTTGAGACATGAATAACTTGGTGAAAATTATTTTCAGAATAACCTTCACCCCAACAATTCAGCATTGCAGCATGGCTACTGTGATTGGACTTTGTCTGAGAGTAAAGCTTCAAGATTGTTTTCCTCCTCACTTTAAGGTGCTCTTCTGTCTTTCTCTATTTTAATTAAGGGTTAAAGGTACTTTTGATACCACATGTTTGACCGAATGTGGCTTTTAGTACTGGATGTTTAGTTTTGTATAATTTTGGTACCAAACGTTTGAAAAAATGTGGCTTTTGGTACATCCGTTAGTTGGCCGTTTGTTTTGGCCGTTAAATGACATGTGCAAGTCACGTGATCGACTCTAAACTTTTAATTTTGTTCAGTTTAGTCCCTCAAATATATTCCTGACTTTTATTTTGTTTAACTTAGTCATAACACTTCAAAATCGGACCCAATTAAAACAATCGAATTCAATTGACATAGCCCCAATTGGGTCAAATTTACCCAATTGGAGATAGGTCCCAATTGGGTTCGATTTTGAAGCTTTAGGACTAAATTAAACAAAATAAAAGTTATGAATATATTTAAGGGACTAAATTGAACAAGATTAAAAGTTTAGAGTCGATCACGTGATTTGCACATGTCATTTAACGGCTAAAATTAACGGCCAACCAACGGATGTACCAAAAACCACATTTTTTTCAAACGTTTGGTACCAAAAGTATACAAAACTAAACATGCAGTACTAAAAGCCACATCCGGTCAAACATGTGGTATCAAAAGTACCTTTAACCCTTTAATTAATTAATGTAGCCTCTCTATCTCTTCATCTTTCTTTAGTAGATGTTGTATTTAGTTGAACTTTCACCCAAATACAATTTTGTGATACTCAAATAGACAAATACAGAAATACCGAATTTATAATTTTACTAATCAAAATACCTACACACGCGACTCCCATTCGCGTATGAGGTTCTAGAATACTGGAATTCACTTCATATACTCAGTTTATGACTAATTAGTATAATTAAAAAGAATTAACTTTAAGGTACGCGAATGGCATTTGCGTACCTTATCATTTTCCCTTATCCCCTATTTCTGGGCAAAACTTCTCAAAGAACAGCTCCTCTCAGCCTGTTTCTCCCCTATGTTGGCTGCTATGATATCCTCTAGCTTGGCTGCTAGGCGCACCATTGTTTCCTCAAGTCTATCATGGAAATGAAATTAAGGGTAATCATCACCGACATACCAAATCAATGCAGAATTCTATTCTGGAAAAAGGAAAAATATGCAATAGGAATGAAAATAAATAAATAAATAAATGAAAGGCGGGATGATTCAGATCACAGAGCATGCTAGTGCATGTCAACCCTAAATTCTAGTAGAGAAAAGAACAGAAAACCAAGAGAAGGAAGACCTATTGGCTAAGAACCTACTTCATGTTGAAACATGTAGCAAGAGATTCTCTTGAACCTTGATATTTTGAGGAGCTGTTCTTTAGAAGTTTTGCCCAGGAATTGGAGAGGATGAAAAATTAGAGAAGGTACGCAAATGATATTCGCATACCACTATGCTGATTTTTTAATTAAGTTAATTATGTTAATTAGTCATAAAACAATAACATGACGTAAATGGCAGTCACTTAGTGCCCCATACGTGAATGGGAGTTGCTTACCTAGGTATTTTGGTTAAATAAATTACAAATTCGATATATTTGTATTTAGCTATCACAAAATCGTTATTTGGGTGAAAAATTATATTTTGTCTAGGACACTTCTTTTGGCCAAAAAAAAAAGACTAGGACTCTTCTATGTAAGCTTTTAACTTTTCAAGAATACAGAGTAAGTCTCCGGCTGCCAGAAGCTGCCTGCAACTTTTCTATAAGTTCCATTTGCTAATCTTGAAATGCTACCTTTCTGGAGCTTCACCCACCACAATGTTTTTCCTTCTGAAAGTCCTGTTCAAAAGTGTGAAGCATTTACCAAATTAGGTGGTCCAAGACTAAAATTTGCCCCGTAAATTGGATAATAGTGGTACTATTTGTTTGCGGAGTCATTACGATGATATCAATCCGTCTTTATTCATCTGTTAAAATTTAGGTCATGGCTTATGTCTCTTTTGTCTATATATTTGTAATTTTTTTATTTTTTATATCAAATAGATATCCAACAGAAGATGCTGATTCCATCCAATTCCTCAGCTATGTACTTTCCTTTTTACCGTGTTTTCTTGAATAACCTTTAAGCAACTGGTTATTTGCTATTTGACATTGAAAGGATTCATTTTCCACTGCAACTTATTCGCCATCGATTAATGCTACGACATTATTTTTTTTCTAATCTCCAATTATTTGTATAGGTTGACATCAAAGTAGCTCCAGGATCTCACGCAGATGAGGCATCAGGTGATGTTAAATGAATCTCTTGTTCACTTTCATACTTTATAGTAGTAATGACCTGAAGTCGGATCTACCAATGCAGTAATTAACAAAAAACACAAGTTGTCTTTTATGCATGGAATCAACACTTGAAATTAATTGCAGACATGTATACACAAACAAGTAGGTTGATCAGTAGAGAGTAGAGTTGGGTCTGTTAGATGATATTATTATTAGCTAGCTAGCTAGTGGGTGTGTTAAGAATGAGTAGTAAGTTGTGAAGGGGATTGAAACTGACAGAAAGCTCATTGTGTGTGTACATAGTGAATAAGCAGTTGAATGATAAGGAAAGAGTTGCTGCTGCACTGGAGAATCCAAACCTTCGCCAACTTGTGGATGAGTGCCTCTACTCTAGTGAACTCTGATCAACCACCAACCATTGTATAGAGCCAGCTCCCAAATAGATATTTACATTCATTAAGGTAATAGAAAGCTCATGTCATGTGGTTGTTCATTTAGTACTCAAATGAAGTGTGTTTTTGTTATACACCAAACCGAAGCAGTTAATGATGCTACTTGACATTGATAATATCTGCAGTCCGTGTTGCAAGCAAATGAACATAACATATATAGTAGTAGAATAAAAGAGGTAGCTAATAAGAGTTCCCCCAATTACTCTGTCTGAAATCTCTGGGTTTAGTTTTTCATCAGAGAATATTATTGTCTTTAAACTAGAGTACCTATGAAGGTACACAACCCCATGAATTATATGAAAGCTAGCTAGAATCCCCTTTGAGCTCTTTGGTTTGAGTTTGATATGGAAATATGGTTTCTTTATTGTTATATTTTAAATCAACACGTGTCATCACTTGATTTGATTCATTAGCACCTCACAAATTCTTAAGATAAGAGAAAATAAGCAAAAAAAGTTATTGTATAATGATGAGGGAGGGAGGGAGGCTAGCTTAGTTATTCCAGTAGTCCATCAATTACTTATCGTCGGTAGCCCAGAAATGGGCGGTCTTGATGTCATCCTGGAGCATCAATTTGGAAAACTCCTGGTGGTCATACTTTAGGGATGCTTTGCCCCCAAATTCTGCAGGCAGGTTTTCCACGTTGAAGAAGGTTCCCAAGAGCTCCACACTATCTTTGTTATTCGGGTACACGAACTTCACTTTTTGTGCAGTGTTTGGATCCAAAAAGTACCTCACCGCCTGTATAAATATTTTCATTCATAGTAGTTAGTTGCATAATAACTGCAATGGTAGCGTGTCTGACTCCAGATCAGAAATTCAATTCACGTTAGGTTTATTTTGGCCAAAAAAAATGTTGCATAATAATTAAGAAACATCTGTTGTTGTTTAATTCAAAAGGTAAGGTAAATATATAGGTTGGGGGTACCATACCTTCCAGAACATTTCGAAAATCCTAGGAGGGTTGTAGAGGAAGACAATAGCAAGCCTCTCAGGGTAGTGATTCTGCAAGATGTAGATGATGTCACGTGCAGTGGTGAGTGGGGTGTTGGACTTGAGAGACCAGCCTGTGAAATCAATCAACCACGACATTTGCTCCTGACCATCTCGAAGGTTTAGAATGGCGTTCTCTATGAGATAAACCAAATGCCGAATGTTGTCTTCTGGTACTGTCGTATTTTGGAATCCAGGCCTCATAACCAGTACTGTTCTTCCAAACCGATCAAAGAAATTTGCTCTCGAAACTTTTCCGGTCTCACCTTCGTGTGCTACATCACCCTGCATTCCCATTTCCATAGATAATGTTGCTGCTACTGGGTTCGATTTTGAAAATAAATAAAACAATCTATTATTACCCAACGGATGTCTTGGGGTTTGAATGATGCACGCCACTTTAAAGACTCTTGCAACATGTTATTGGCCTTTTCAAGGTTCCAGTTTCGAGCTACTAAGTATCTCCTTAAGCAATCATCCGTACAATACTTCAAATTACGTCCCGATAACGGACCCAGTGCTGCCCTTAATTCACTAACCTGCAGATTTGATCATATATAATAAATACATCATCATTAACCCTATCCTATCCTATCCTATCCTATCCTATCTATCTAGCTACTACATATATATATATATACCTTGGCATCTTTCTGCAGATCAATATCTTGGGCATCATTTTGTGAGGGCTTTCTTCGGAAATAGTTCATCACAACTGTCGCTGCTTAATTAATTACCAACGAAATTAGGAAACAAATTAATATTTGTAAACTAGTCTATCATTAATGAATTTTTACAAACTACATGACTGATTATTATTAGCTGGAACAATATTATTAATTAATTAGATATATAGACATAGACTATAGGTAGGGAGGGAGGGAGGGGTGTGTTTAATTATTTTATTTAATTATTATACAGTGATTTGATTTGATGGTTGACCAGATCCAAATAAATAAGGGTTAAGAACACAATAGGGGCCTGAATGTTTGCCCATGTTGCCAAAAGGGGTCTGAATTGAAAAAACGTATTATTAAGGGCCTGAATTTTGAGTTTTGTGTATAAGTGAGGTCTCCGTCCAAATTTTCTGTTAAAAGTAACGGAAAGTGGTCACATGCCAAGCATGTGACCAAAAATAATTTGAAAACCCGAAAATGCCCTTTGACCAAAGTGGGTCTCTTATAGGTTTGACCTAAAATGACGAAAATACCCTTTAAGCCACCACAGCTCCGGCGACCACCACCACCCGACTCCGGCGACCACCACCGACCTCCGGCGACCACCACCGGCCTCCGGCGACCACCTCCGACCTCCGGCGACCACCGAAAAGCTCCGATCGGAGCCAAAAAAGCTCCGATCGGAGCTTTGGAGCTCCGGTCGGAGCCACAAAGCTCCGATCGGAGCTCTGTGGCTCCGATCGGGGCCACAGAGCTCCAGATCGGAGCTCTGTGGCTCCCGATCGGAGCCACAGGGCTCCAGATCGGAGCTCTGTGGCTCCGATCGGGGCCACAGAGCTCCAGATCGGAGCTCTGTGGCTCCCGATCGGAGCCCTGTGGCTCCCGATCGGAGCCACAGAGCTCCGATCTGGAGCCCTGTGGCTCCCGATCGGAGCCACAGAGCTCCGATCTGGAGCCCTGTGGCTCCCGATCGGAGCCACAGAGCTCCGATCTGGAGCCCTGTGGCTCCCGATCGGAGCCACAGAGCTCCGATCTGGAGCCCTGTGGCTCCGATCGGGAGCCACAGAGCTCCGATCGGAGCTTTGTGGCTCCGACCGGAGCTCCAAAGCTCCGACCGGAGCTCCAAAGCTCCAAAGCTCCGACCGGAGCTCCAAAGCTCCGATCGGAGCTTTTTTGGCTCCGATCGGAGCTTCGGAGCTCCAATCGGAGCTTTTTTGGCTCCGATCGGAGGCCGGTGGTGGTCGCCGGAGGCCGATGGCGGTCGCCGGAGCCGGGTGGTGGTCGCCGGGCGGTGGCCGGAGCGTGGTGGCCTTAATTGCATAATTAGTGTGTAGGGGTATTTTAGACATTTCCATTTTATTAATTAAATTGATAAATTGTATAATAATTACAAAAGGGTATTTTTGTCTTTTCACGTGAATCTGTTAGATTTAACAGAAAATTTGGACGGAGACTTGAAAAAACACAAAACTCAAAATTCAGGCCCTTAATAATACGTTTTTTCAATTCAGACCCCTTTTGGCAACATGGGCAAACATTCAGGCCCCTATTGTGTTCTTAACCCAATAAATAAATGTTAGACGACTAATTTAATTAAGTTTGAAAAAGTAGGAAGCAAGCCCAGCAAGACTTTTAATTACATCAAGAAGAAGAAGAAATACCTGGAGATTCAACAATGTTAAAGATGAAGAGATGATATATAGTAGGAGGAGGAGGAATAGATATATGATCATCAGATTAGTTAATAATTATAGAAAGATATTAACCATATACATACATCTATTAAAACCATATACATACAACCATTATACATACAGTTTAGCAGCTATATGAATGACTGTGCAGAAACAAGACTCTTTATTTCTTGCATATATATATATGGTGATGAATTCATTGAGCTAGGCAGCATACCTGGATAGATTCAATTCAAACTGACTGCAACCTGCTGAGCTTTGAATTTTGATATGAGAGAGAAAAGAGAGAGAGTTCCTAAGGCAAGCCAATCAATGATCTTCCTCTTCTGCTGCCTATATATATATATGATTTATTTATTTATAGTGTGCTAGTCAGTGGCAACTAGAATATGAACGCGGAAATAAATCATCACCTATTTCACTATGTAAGATCAGATATTTTATTATTATAAACATTTATATATTTAAATATCTATCTTCATCAAACCCTAAAAAATTTAGGGAATGGCTAGAATAAGAATTTTTTACCTAAATGGGGATCTATTAGAGTAAAAAAACCAAAATGTGAAACATTTTGGAAAAAATTCCAAAATGGGGTTCGGGGCACTTTCAAAGTGCCCCGAACACTGTGCTCCGCTCTCTCAAAGAGCGGAGCCAGCAGGGAACAGCACGTTCCCTGCTGCGTCACATCGCAGCGCTCTCTCAAAGAGCGCTGCGATGTGACGCCGCTCAGGGACTTCCCCGAGTCCCTGAGCAGCGTCCGGAGTTCCCAAGATTGGGCAAGGCTTGCTATTTAAACAAGCCTTGCCCAATCTCATTTTTACCTCTTAAAATTTGTAAAAAAAAAAAAACGAATCAATCAGAGTATTTGAACTTTGAAGATCTCATTTTTATTCGGATTCAAGGTTTACATTTCACTTCCGGCTACATTTGGAACACTTTAAAAGTCTTATTGGCCTCTACAGTTAAGGTACTTTCATAATTATACGCTGCTTATGTACATATTTTAAAATGGTAGAAACTATTTGAATAAATAAACACTATATTTATGGTCTTTGCAACAAAAAAAAAAAATATTTGTACTAATTTATGGGGTTTATAAATTAGTATATTCTTATGAAGCAGCAAATGTTTCAAACGGTTAATTAGAATATAGCTAGCTTGGATTTTAAATTTAGTAATTATCATAGAAAATATGTAAATTATTTACGTAACAAAACTCTGTACACGTTACTTCATTTGTTGTACTTTTATAGATGATAAAATATTTGGAATAATAATGTCGTAGAAAAATTAACCAACTAAACAATAATCTCATTTCAGTCGATAAGTGATTCCATATGTTCATGCATGTTAATTTTTATTATTATTATTTTATGTCTAAAATAAAAAATAACTTTGAACGTAAATTGTTCCTTATAGAATCTAACTATTGTGGGTTTTTATGTTAGGGGTTGGAGTCATCAAAATCATTGTTGTAGATGCTCGAGTCGTAAGTAGCAGAGTTGAAAATTTTCTAAAGGACACTAAAATTGGTAAGATTTCTCGACTGATTTATTAAAAATTTGAATTTTGTTTGCACTAAAGCATTTTAACACAGCATGTCATTTTTTAAGCGTGTGTAAACTAAAGTGGTTGACAATGCATAATACATTTATTCTAAAGTTGAATTGATTACTAAAGATAAATTCAAATATTAACTCCGTTGTTATATGGATAATAAGTTCAAATATTTACTGTTAATAATTTAAACAATGAAAACTTTAATACATTATAATAACAATTCCAAATTATAAACTCACGTAATTTTTTTAAAGGTATTATTTTATGTTATCTCCATTTAAATATTTTTGCTAATTGTACCGTATTCTAATACTTAAAGTCTTAAATATATAATAATCAAGTTTTTTGAATGACAAAATTTCACCACTTCGGCTATTTGAGATTTTCAACTAAAGTATATTTTTTGTCAAATACAACTAAAGTATATTAACTATTGTGATAATAATTTATTATTTATCCATTGTACTAGAAATGTAACAATCATATATTTATTGGATGAAAATTTTATTATATATAAGACATTGCAAAAAGAAATATATTATAGTTTTTAATATAGTAGCATATTAATTCGACCGTTGATAGATTCGCAAGATAAACATAGGCATTTTGGTCAGTCTCATTTCTTTAATTTAGTTATTTTAGATTCTGTATGTGTTAATTATATCTTAACTATTTATTAGAAAAATGGTGAAAATATATTTTGAGTTCAACGGAGGTGAGATGTATGTCATACAAGTTCATCAGAGCATTACACTGGACGAAGTGAAAATGGAGGCCATGAGCATTTCGCGATGTGGAGCTCCACGAGTGGAATTGATGTGGAGGTTGAATAACGAAGATTATGATGTTTCCGATGACTCTATTTGGCGGAGGATTATGGAAATATGTGTTGAAGATGTCTTTCTCACTGTCATCCCAATGTGGGATCAGGGTACCAGTTATGGTGTCCAAGGTGATTATGAAGTAGACGAATCAGAGCTAGATGAACTGAATGAGCTGACAAGCCATATGTCGACTTTAAGGTTACGTGGGGGAAATCCTGATTACGGAGGTGGAGAATGCAGCAACGTCGAGGCGTACAGTGAAGCAGCTAACACCGACTTAGTAGAAGTGCAAATAACTGAAGTTGAGCCAGAGGAGGTCGACACTGAGGAAGAGCCTATCGAAGAAGTCAACGAGGCCCGTGAAGAAGCAAACGAGTCAAACGAAGAGTATTACCAGTACCCGCCTGAATTTACCTCAGGTGATTGGGAAAGGGGGTTTGAGAGCAATGATTGGGATCGGCATGCTTCCTCATCTTCTCATGCGGTGGAATTAGCAAAGGGGGATAGCTATGCAGATAAGAATGCTGTTAAAGTGGCCGTCAAAGAATGGCACATTAACAATGCACGACAGTGCTGCACCCCTGAATCCAACAAAAAGCCAGTTGTCTTTGAATGCATAGACAAATCATGTTCTTGGTACCTTCGCGCATCAGTGGGGCAATTTGGATCATGGTACATCACGGTGTTAGGGCCTCCACACTCATGTGTGAATGCTGAGCCGATCAAGCGGCATAGACAAATTGATTGTCAATTAATTGCCAATCATATATATCCTTACGTGTGGGAAAATGCCGGCGTTTCGATCAGCTTCTTACAACAAGTTATGTTTGACAAATACTCAGAGAGGCCATCGTACCGCAAGGTGTGGTACGCCAAATTCAACGTCATTGAGCGGATCTATGGAACTCACGAGAGTGCCTTCAATAGACTTCCACAATTGTTGACAGCTATAGCGCATTACAATCCAGGCACAGTGTTCGACTTCGACTGGCGTTCCCAAAATGGGCAGGTGGCGACCTTCAGTAAATGTTTTTGGGCATACGCACCTTCAATAATCGGGTTTCCACATTGTCGCCCATTGATCAGCATTGACGGCACACATCTATATGGAAAGTACAGAGGAAAGCTTCTTGTAGCTGTGGCGTATGATGCAAACAATCACATTTTTCCATTGGCGTTCACATTGTGTGACAATGAGAGCACAGAAACATGGACCTGGTTTTTAAGGCGTCTGCGCGATCACGTGACGAAGGATGCACGGCCAGTTTGCATTATATCTGATCGTCATAAGGGTATAATACGCGCTTTGGATGATATCTTTCCCCAACCACATGGATTCCACAGGTATTGTGCTTGTCATGTTGCTAGCAACTTCAACACTCACTTCAAAAATAAGAAGTTGAAGGAGGTTTTTCAAGAGATGCTTTGGACTTCAAACAAGCATAAGTGTCTTACTGAACTTCAAAAGTGGCTAGTAGCGGATGATGGCAAATACAAGGGTTTCATTGAAAGAATGGGAGACATCAGCACGTGGGCGCTGTCTCATGATGGAGGTCTTCGATTCGGTAATATGACAACGAATCATTCTGAGGTTTTTAACAAAGTCCTCAAGGGCGCTAGGTCATTGCCGGTTACGGCGTTGATTGACGGTACATTCATGAGAATGAATAAATATTGGATTGATCATACGGTAGAAGCCAGACGTGAGTTAACCGAAGGCCACATATTTCCAGAGAAAATTAGGGGTAGGTTAAGTAAAGCAATCGAAGAATCAAGGTTCTTTACTGCTATACGGTTTGGTCACGGCGTAGTTTTTCGCGTTTCGACTCGTGACGGTCAACCATATGTAGTAAACCTTGATGATAAGGAGTGTGAATGCGGCGAGTGGAGGTTGTTCGGAAGCCCATGCAAACACGCCATATGTGCAATTACACAGGTTCATGCAAGCGTCTTTTCATACGTTGACAGTCAATTCAAGATAGAAAACATTATTAAGGCGTATGAACATGCATTTCAACCTTTACGTCAAGAGCATAATTGGCCAGTGTGGGACGGTCCAACCGTGATTGTTCATCCTCATATGCTTATTTCACCAAGGGGGAGAAAAAAGGTGAGAATTCCAAACGAGATGGACACTAGCCAACCGTCTCGCCAACCGTCCAAGGTGAACAGATGCGGTAAATGTGGTCAGGAAGGTCATAACAGAAGAAGTTGCAAATCCACTGGTTGATATTTAATAATTTCATTATGATGTACCTGTATTTTTTTTTGTTTGTTTTTCTTTAATGTATTTCGATATTGTTGGGTTACTGTATTGACATTTATCTACATTGTCGTTTATCTACATTGCCGACCATTAATGTCCGAACTTTCTCGGAAGATTGTCGTTTATCTACAACTCCAAATACAATGAAACTTAAAACATATTTCTTTTATTACTTGATTAATAATCTGTAATTTTTTTAAATTTTTTTGGAGAATTTCGAAATTTATGGTTTTTCAACACCGAATGGGCTACGACCCCCCTAAAACGAAGTTTTTAGACCAATTATCGATTTTTACATGAAATTCAAAAAAATCTTAAAAATTTACTATGACTTCTTACTTATTAGGGAAATCCATTGCCGCAAACGGTGACAAATTTGGAGTCTTGTAGAATATATATATAAATCATTCATACGTACGCCAAAACGACCATTAATGTCCGAACTTTCTCGGAAGATTGTCGTTTATCTACAACTCCAAATACAATGAAACTTAAAAAATATTTCTTTTATTACTTGATTAATAATCTGTAATTTTTAAATTTTTTTTGGAGAATTTCGAAATTTATGGTTTTTCAACACCGAATGGGCTACGACCCCCCTAAAACGAAGTTTTTAGACCAATTATCGATTTTTACATGAAATTCAAAAAAATCTTAAAAATTTACTATGACTTCTTACTTATTAGGGAAATCCATTGCCGCAAACGGTGACAAATGTGGAGTCTTGTAGAATATATATAAATCATTTATACGTACGCCAAAACGACCATTAATGTCCGAACTTTCTCGGAAAATTGTCGTTTATCTACAACTCCAAATACAATGAAACTTAAAACATATTTCTTTTATTACTTGAATAAAAATCTGTAATTTTTTAAATTTTTTTGGAGAATTTCGAAATTTATGGTTTTTCAACACCGAATGGGCTACGACCCCCCTGAAAACTTCGTTTTAGGACCAATTATCGATTTTTATATGAAATTAAAAAAAAAATCTAAAAATACGCAAGTTACACAAATGCAATTGAAAACACGCAAGTAAAAATACGCAAGTTTCAATTAAACATCAACATCAATCAACTACATGGCAGAAGAAAAAAAAAACACCAAACAACAACGGTTAACCTCTCCCGCTCCCTCGGACGTTTCTAGACCAGTCAACATTGTCGTAAAACGACTGTTGAGTAGGTTGAGTGAACGGTGGAGGCTGAGTTACGTGTTCATTCAATGAAGTCTGGGTCAGTATGTCATGAGGTGGAGCCTGACCACCCGGTCTATACGACGATTGATGAAAACCCTGTTCATACGACGGTTGATTACTACTTGATCCATACATCGGCAGAGGACCACCCAGGCCATACGATGGAGGTCCATACGACGGATGTCCATACGACGGATGTCCATACGACGGAGCTCCATACGACGGAGGTCCATGTGAATGTCCATAAGATGGAGGTGCATAAGACGACACCCCTACATACTGGCCAATGGGTGGTTGCTGCTGTTGAGGCTCGTCATCGTCAGGTGACAGCTCCGCACTCATCAATCGCTCAAACCGGGTATCGTCACCAGTCTGTATGTACAGGCTACGGATTTCGTCTGTTATGCACTCAATATGTTTTTTCATATGGGGTGGCACTACAGGCTCTAATTTCCTTGACTTCATCAATATTGTATCCAGACCACGCAACTGACAACATAATCATATTTAGAATGATTGAATGACTAACTTATAATTACATCTCAAATATACTAATAAACGTCATGTAACAAATACTTACCATCAGAACTTCGTTGTTTCCACTAGCTTGAAAATAGGCATGTGGTGCTGCCTCTTCCTCTTCCTCTTCCGCTTCAGAGTCTCCAGAATTATTATATCCAACCATCGTGACAGTACGTTGAGCATACCATCTCAGGTAGTCCCAATCAGACACGCCAATGGGCACATGCTGCAGCAAATGATTGTGGCGGTTGTTCCACTTCTGGATGTGTACATTGTGCTCAACGTACCAAGGGATGGTAGGGTCCTTCTTCCATTCATCGCACCTGTGGAGAGCACTCCATTCATTGACGTCTTGCAATTGTTCTGGGGGGATTGGTTGTGGTAGCCCAAATTGTCTATACACCCTCTCGGGAAGTTGATACTCCACGCAGTTGAAATGGATAAGGGGTAGACGAATTTTTGCCAAATCCCAACCGTTCAAGCAAATTGGTGGCACAATGGCCTGCAAATCTTGTGTCCACGGGTCCCAGGTAATCTGAAAAATAATATTATGACACTAAATAAAGTAACAACAATAAATAATAAACAGAAAAAAAATAGTAATTATTTTTTACTGCTGTATCTCTCATTGACTTTAGTGCATCCCGGTAATAGTAATGATTGTGAGCGACAACTGCCACTCTACCGGCCTTCGAATATCTCCAATGGCAGCCGATTGATTTGCCATGTGTGCGAAGCTGCAACCGCTCTGGTCTTCCAATCCCGATATGCTCCCAGCACCACACCTACCATAACAAAAAAATAAGATAATAAACAATACAGTACGTAGGGCAATTTACAGTGCATAAGGCAAAAATAAACTAAAATCTTAAACAAATTTTTTTTACCTGTAGAAGCACACCACAGCCTTGTACTCTCGTCATGCTTTTTTTACTAGCCCACCTGCAGAGCCCCCTAAACAAGTAGCTCAAGACAGCCGAACCCCAGCTGAATTGAGGTATTTCTTCAAAATCACGTAGTAAGTATAAGTACTCTAATGGGACAACCCCTCCACTGGTGTTGGAGAACAGACACTGGCCTAGGAGGATCAATATATACGCTCTAGCTCTTCGCTGAGCCTCCAAGTCATCAGGTAGCCAATCCTCGTCATCCTCCGATTTCTTAAAGTGCGTCTTCAACGGGAGTAGTTTTATCTCAGTTCCCCCTACCCTCCCAAATGTGTTTGTTAATTCTATACCTAATAGGTCCCTAAATATGGTATACTTATTCGTCTTTAACTGGTCAAAAGGAATCTCACTCCGGTAGTAATCGGTTACGGGCTTACCATCGACGGGTAATCCCAGAATCATCGCTACATCTTTAAGAGTGATAGTCATTTCACCTTGGGGAAGGTGAAATGTGTGAGTCTCAGGCCGCCAACGCTCTACTAAAGCATGCATGAGGCGTAAATCTACCTCAACACGGGATGTCTCTCCGGCATTCAAAAAACCAGCCAGGGCGACGTAGCGTTTGGTTCTCCGGTCAATATCATACATGTTTCCATTTCTCATTTTCATGTCCTTGGAGTTTGGATTGTTTACCTAGCAACATAAAAATTCACATAAATGATTTTTTTGCATAAAAACATTATTTAACACTGTAATATATAAAAATGTATTGTATATGTAATTAACAGTATAACAACGTAATTCACACCCCTACATTTTAACAATAAATAACCAATCTACAATTTTAAAATTTTATATATTAATTAAAAACTAGTTAATATATAAATTGCAATAAATTTTTAAAATTTACTTTACCTATTGTTCGTTTTTTAACTAAATTTAAAAAAATAGTGGCATGAGCATAGTGTAATTGTTTTTATATAATCCATTGTATAAATATTTCATTCGCTATAAAAAAAAGGTTATTTGTTAATAATTATAAAATAAAAAATGTAAATATGCCCACTTATAATTTTAATCAATACTAGTGGTCTGCGCATACGTTGCACGCGTGATAATCATTTTTTATTTGTAAAGTTGAATAAGTCATATAAATTGACTAACGTTGTTAAAAAAATATAAGAGACTACATAAATTGCGTGATTAAGAAAAATATGACTCTCTCTTTCCTTGTACTGCATGTGTAATTGATTTCCAAATACTATTTGTCATCGTTAGAAACTCAATACAGAATGAGCCATAGTATTCAATGAAGTTTAAAAATGAAAGTAAATTTATAAATCCTAAACTTCTTTAGAAGTATTTGAGAATGATGCAAGATTTATACTATAATACATTGCATAATGGAAAATAAGGGAGAAACATTTGCGATGTCACTGTTAATGTCATGCTATAAGCCTCCACGGAGCTGCGGTGGAACATCAGAAGTTTTACCGTTCTTTGAAGCGGGGCCAGTATTTTGTATTGAAGATTTGCATGTGCACTCACTGTTAGTGCATTGTGGGTAAGTGGAGAGGTTGATTCTCTCACCAGTCACCATTGATGTTCATACAATTTATAGAGAAAGTATATTATGTTACAAACAATTACATACTAACGCAATTACACACTTTTCCATAGTTAAAACCTTACTTCAATGAGTAACCCACTACCCACCTATGTTGTGATATTGCAGGTACTACAAGTTCAATATGCAGCTGAACACCTGGAAGAAGAGCCTGCAACTCCACAAAGACACCAAGTTGTCCGAGTTCTTTCTCTAAACCTGAATTGGAAGTTCAGTTTACAAAGTTTAGATGAAGTAACTGAACTCTAGAGAAATGGATTCAATTGTAAAAAAAGAATAAAGTATAATTGAACATATATGTACAAAATGATAAAAGAGTCGTATTACCCAAATA
Organism: Clarkia xantiana subsp. parviflora; assembly: GCA_036873135.1. NCBI lineage: Eukaryota > Viridiplantae > Streptophyta > Magnoliopsida > Myrtales > Onagraceae > Clarkia > Clarkia xantiana. Next base: position 5,466,464 of record JAPTYO010000012.1, on the reverse strand, counting down.
GTGCATTTGCAACTTCTTTTGGTTCCAAGGGTGAAGCATCCAAAACCAGCAAGTTGAATGACATGGTACATGAAAAGTGGCTGAAAAAGAATCAAAATGGCAAAATAGAAGTTAAAATGAAAAATTGCATCTGAGTCACATATGAAACGTTAAAACATATATATAACTAAACTCAGTTGCTGTCAAAAACTTGCATAACTGGATATATCCCAACTTTCTACTGATAAAAGTGATCAAGAAAATATGAACATGTGCTCACTGCCAAGCCAAACCAGTTTGTACCCAGCTAACGTGACTACTCTTATATTAAAAATAGACAGCAATTAAATATAGTATTTCCCATAAATAATTGCCTCAAGCAACAATTACATGAACATATGTAGAGAGACAACCTTGATTTTACTCATGATGCTTTTGAGAAATGAATGATTCAACTAACCAATTAGCTAGAGCAATGTACTGAAGTAAATGACGACATCAGAAGTCAGATAACTCAAAAGAGAGCATTTGTATCATGCTGAATCAAACAAACAGGTGAATGCAATGAGATATTTCTCCATTATCCACCACATATCTTTTCGTATTTTATTGATTCAATCATTCCAAATGTAAACCCTTATATATGCAGTTAGAAAATCATAAATAATCATTGCTGCAAATATATTTGCAAAACATGGCACAGTAGAATTTAAATCAAAATTCGAATTGAAAGTATTAAAGACATCATTTAGAGATGCTTTATGCTTGGTAATCTTTCATTAGAAATGATAGAGAAAAAAAGAAAGAACAACTGATCGCTGTATTTTTTTTCTTCATTACTCACTTAGCAGCGATGTTCATGAGGGTGACATTAAGGTAATATTCAATATGTTATTTTATGTACTATTTTAAAGTTAATAGCCATACCCTCTATATCATTACTTATATGCTTGATTTCTTAAACTGTTGGTGGAAAGGCAAGTCATTCAAGTTTGAAGCAGTTTTTTAAAGAATTAAAAAGACATGTCAATTGCCGGACATTTAAAAGGGGACTGTGTAGCATTGCCTATCTTACACTATCTATCAGAACACCTACATCCTCAAACTAAGACAAAATTAAGTACTGCGTAACAACATATTTCAAGCATGATCAGAAGAATCCATCTCTGCTAGAAAAATCTTCTTAAAACTTTATTATTGTTAACAAATTTGGAGGAAAAAAACTTTATTTCTAAGCCGACATAGTAGTTATTAAGAGTTTTTGTATAGTTAAACAAACACATTATGTGCATCGTGAATTGTAAACACCAAACAAATTGGTAAACTATAATAGTCTTGCAAATGACAAATTATGATGGAATCAGAAAACTCATTAAACTCGAAACATGATTCAGTTAACCAAAGCAGTAACTCAGACCAGCAGTTCAGGATTTACTGTGATACCTTTGCTTTTTCTTATCGACATTTAAGCAAACATATGGTGTGCGTACTAATTCATGACCTCATTCATTAAGGCCGAATCAATCAGGATATCAACATAAGGATGTACCTAGAGAATTGGAAAAAAAAACATTGCAAATTAGGTTTAATTAGAAATTTGACTGCTGGTCAAAATCGTGGTTGATAAAATAAAATTGCAAATGAAGGTTGAATTCCGAAGCTTGTTGATACTAATAAATAGCAAATCAATGAAATAGGAAGAAGAAGCAACCTCATAAAAAGTAGTAGAAATAGCAGTAAGCAGCGAAATAACATAAGTCTGAATGACGGTTGCAAACCTTAATCTTTCTAAATGATTTTGCAGGAGTATATTAGAACGACTGAAATATGAGTGGGGAATGTTGAAGTGGTGGTGCTGGTCCATGGTGATTGGTTAACAGAGCCGGTTGGAGAAATTAATAGGATAGGTTCCTGAATTTGTTGTACGAAACGACTCTACAATTTTGCTGAAGGGATCTTTTAATGCTTGAGGGCATGCGCGGGTGAAGACGAAGGTTTGGATGGTCCCTGAGGCCTGAGCACTATACAAAATGAATAGGAAGCGGGAGTAGGGTGAGCGAAGAGGCGTGATGCATTGGTTGGGTTGGTGGTTTTCACTCAGCCGGCGGTTCCAGCAGTGGTAGAGCGATCTGTGTCGATACGTATTGATTCCTGATGAAGACGGTGAAAAGTTGTGTCACTTAAGTGTGAGGATATGCCATACTTTTATTATAGGTATAGATATAGATATAGATATAGATATAGATATAGATATAGATAGATAGATATAGATATAGATATATTAAAAATAAATATGCCTACTTATAATTGCATACATTTTTTTTTGTAACGAAAATTTTATACATGAGTATGATGTTTGTTAATGCTCTTCAACTTATTTTATTATACAAAGGTATATTGTTATTATAGTGGTGGTGCGAGTTGAAATAATATTATAAAAATAAGTAAATGCAATCAACTATGTAGTATTTATAGATATAATAAATATTAGCTTTTATTATGTGAAAGAAAAAAACGGACAAAAAAATAAAACGATATTCAATATGCAATGTGAGTGTTTGGATAATTTCTAACTACTTACATTTATCTACATGTAAATGACACATCATTTATGCGAAATTAAAGTTGATATGGACCAATATAATTACTCCATTTTGACATGTAACCTATATATTTTATTACTTGTCAAAAAATTATAACACATTTCAAGATTATATTAGATATAGATAATTACATTATAAAAAACGTAATACATTATAGATTTAGCAATTTGACAATCTATATATAAATAACATGTACATTTAAACATTACCGTATCTTTGGCAGCATCCTGGGACCTATGACGTGCTTGATCAAAAAGCAGTACAGGATTTATTGGCTCTTTTCCGGATCTTCTTCTACCGCCACGACCTCTACGTGCACTACCTTCACCGCTTTCCATCGAAAATGAGCAAGACTTGATGTAGAATGAAAATTTTCAATATCAAAGGAGAGAGTTAAAATATAGCTTGGCTTGCTTGCTATATAGGAGCCCTTTATATAGCAAGCAAACCTGCTTACTCAGTATAAAAAAAAAAAAAAAAAAAAAAAAAATTACTCTCCTGCTTCCGTGACTGCTGAGGGAAAGATTCCCTCAGCAGTCACGCCGCTCCGCTCTTTCAAAGAGCGGAGCGACGTGGCAGGGGACAGCGTTCCCTGTGAACACTGTCCCCTGCTGCTCCGCTCTCTTAAAGAGCGGAGCACAGTGTTCGGGGCACTTTGAAAGTGCCCCGAACCCCATTTTGGTTTTTTGACTCTATTAGATCCCCATTTAGGTAAAAAATTCCTAGAATAAGCTTAACTGTAGATACTATCGAGTTCACCATCTATTACTTGTGCTGCTCTACTATACCTCCTTTAATTTACTCGCGTTTCCTAATTTAATTAAAATTTAATTAGAAGTTTATAAATTTAGACATAAACTATTAATTGATTATAATTTCAGAATCTAACCGTGATATTTATCTGAAGTATTTCATTCGGATGAGCATTCTCTGTCCCAGCTTCCTGTCCTATTCTCTGTCCCATGATAATAAATATTCTTAATGTGTCCTTAATATTCCATTTAAAACTAAGAAAATTGAGGGCGAATAAATTTTTTATATTCTAACGGTCCCGATTGTTTTTACCTTAATATTTCATTTAAAACTAAGAAATTTGTGGGTAAAAAAAAAATTTGAATTAAAAAGATCCTGATTGTTTTTTTATATTTTCATCTTTCCTTACTTTTCTATAAAAAATATTTGACAAATTTGTAAAATTACCCCTTAAATAACCATCAAATAAAAAAGTGCTCCCTTTGTTTATTTTAAAGCAATCCCTTGTTGGCACAATTTTTTTTAGGGTTTAAGAATTTTAGAGTTTAGTTATATATATATATATATATATATATATATATATATATATATATATATATATATATAAATCCTATAAGATTAGATGAACAGTAAGACTGGTGAACCCTATGGGCTAAAATTGGACGAACACTTTGACCGGGTGAACCATAGTTGATTGAAACTAGTGATCGAGTGAACTGATCAATTTTAGTCGCCTGGCGTCTATAGGTTTCACTCGGTCAAATTGTTCGTCCAATTTTAGTTCTCTAGGGTTCACCCAGCCATACTGTTCACCTAATCTAATAGGGTTTTAGAAAGAAAAAAAAAAACTACATAAACCCTAAAATTACTCAAACCTTAAACCCTAAAACAAAAACAAAAACCTTTTTGGATTAAAAAAATTCGTGTCGACAAAGATCCTTTAAAAAATAAAGGGCTAATTTTCTATTTAATTGTTGTTTTATGGGCAAATTTATAAATTTAGCATAATTCAGTCATTCAGTGTATTATCAATTATGTATATGTTCCACTCACAATTCATGTTCGTGCTATTCCAAAAGAAAATATCATGACATTGTTTACACTAACTATTCTTCTACTCTAATTAGGAGTTCAAGAAGGGATAAAGAGAAATAAGAAATACGTGTTTTTTTTTGCAATGAAGAAATACGTGTTATTAATGAAACGAAAATCTGAAAAAAAAAAAAAAAAATAAGGACCGTTTCAAATATAAATTTTTATTTGTCTCTTAGTTGTCTTCATTTTAGGTTTGTGTGTTTTGCGCCGTTAGATTCATAATTAAGGACACGTGGAATATTGCCATCCATGCGACAGATGATGGTGATAGAGACATGGGACAGAGAATGCTCATCCATTTCATTCTCCTACACTAATAATGTGTATTTCACTAACACGTCATACTAAATTTCACAGTTTTTCATCCCCACGTTATTTTGTTATCCGCAGCCAGGAGAGGGTTGTAACTTCATGTTGAGAAATATATTCAAATAATGTATCTCAATAACTTTTTTTTTGGTAATATGAATTTCAATAACGGTAGACCATTATTTTTTTTAGGAGAGCAGTACTTATAGATGCTAGATTTAACTCTAAAACAATCTTAATTCGTACTAGATCTATAAGCTAATAAAAAAATTTCCATTTTTATTTTGAATTCAAATCATCTAGATTTAGTTTTAAAAAAAATACAGTGGCGTTGTTACACTACAAGAAATACTCAATTTCCCGGCGAAAGTTAGTGGACGGTAAAAACCTTATTTTCACCATAAACATTAGGGTTAGATTTGATAGATAGTACTTGCCAACAACAGGGACAAATCTATCTACATTATGGGATCATTCTATCCAGAAAAAAAATTATTAAGGATCTATATATAATATAATTCTAATGTGTTTAACAATAAGTTGACAAGTAAGTTTTTTTATCTCACTTTCTCACTCATATGTGTTAGAATAACTCAATTTGATTAGTCCATGTAGATTTCATGGTGAGTTACATAATTGTTACTATTCTCTATCATCCACTTGGAGCTCTAGATTTAAACAAATGCTCCTAATTCACTTTCAGTGTCGGTTACACTTACAAATTAATCAAAATTAGTATTGCACCCTATAAAACAAAAGTGTAATTTTTTCACCAAACATATTATTTTAGAAATTGTACTATAAAAAAGAACAATAGAACAAAAAAATTATATTATTTGTGAAATTTCTTCACTGAAAGAAATCTGTTACATTTACAAATTAAGTATCGCACCCTAATAATACAAAAGTGTAATTTTTTCAGCCAATAGGTTATTTTAGAAAATTGCACTAAAAGAAAGAATAGTAGAACAAAAAACTATATTATTAATGAAATTTCTTCACTGGGAAAAAGAAATAGGAAAAAATATAAATTAGAGGTAAATCAATTTTAATATAAGCTAATGCAAACTACATCCATCTTGAAATTTTTCTTTTTGACGACTACTTTTGCGTCCAACACATATAAATCGACATATGACATGTGCATACCAGCTCTAATATTAGAAGAAAAAAAATCGATTACACTTACAAATTAATAAAAAGTATTTCATTATAATAATACAAAAGTTTAATTTTTCACCTAGCGGATTATTTTAGAAATTTATACTGAAACAAATAATAGTAAAACACAAAAACTATATTATTTATGAAATTTCTTCACTGGAAAAAAGAATTGGGAAAAATATTATGAACTAGAGATAAATCAATTATATCAGATAATGTAGACTACTTTTATCTCAAATTTTTTTTTTGATACATTTGCTTGCATCCAACGCATATAAATCGACATCAGACCTAGACTTGATGAAAAATATCAGTGAGCATGTTATTCTCTAATATCCAACTGTGTCATATGGTAATGAAATATTGATAGAATGAAAGAGACATTGAATGCACGACCCAATAATGCAACAAGAAATCAAATGAGAGAGTTCCATATGCTACAATTTGCTCTCTCACCATTAGAAGCACGAAGAGCCTAGAGAATTAGGGAATAAGAATGCGGAACAGATTGTTTTGAAGAATGAGAAGAGAAACGAGGTTGGTGACAAATGTAGTGTAATGCATTCATCTACGACACTATTTTGTTGCATAAATATATCAAAATCACCAAATTTAGTAAATATATGTAATTAATCTTAAAAAGAAAACAAAATATATTTTGTCTATTTAAATCCTTTTAAGGAAGCTATTTATGAGTAAACTTTATCAGTAATTTCCTTTTATAGTTTCCTAATTTACATACCAACAATTTAAAACGTATTTAATTTTTTTTTTGTAGCATAACATTTTTGCTAATATTTATGCAAATATCTAACTTTGGTAATTTATTATTTTAAATCGACCTAATATAGTAATTTTGTTTGGCCGGCAACCTAATATAGTAATAAAGTGATTTAAACATATACATAATAATCTTATGAATCAATAATGAAACTTTATAAGAGTTCGAATAAATAATATAGTATTAAATAATTATGGAAATATTATGTGATAATGATAAAAATTCTACCATTTATTTCTTATGTGGGTAACTTGAAAATAAAATTAATACTATAACTAAATATAATGATGGCTAATATCATATTAATTAATGATGAAATAGAACACGTACTTGGTTTATATAAATCAATTTCAATTTCAAATTGTATTTTATTCAATGGCGATGAACCTTAATGATATTAAATATATATTACTAAAGGTAATAATTTTATTGTGGAATTGGAAACTAATTACTCAAAATAAAGTTTTCTATTAATTAATTGTTTTGTAAAAAAAATATTGATTAGTATGGACAAATATGAGACCTAATAAACTATTTGCATGCACTATATTAAAGACCATTCGAAAATTTGTTTATGCATTTTTTTAAACGAAATTTAAAAATAAATTTTAAATCATTAACACGAGTCTATACATTATCAAATATGAGTATAATATTTATCAATATTTGTTTTAAATTTTATAAACATTTTATGTTATTTTTTCTGCATATTATTTAATAATTAAATTTATTTATCTTCTTCTTAATTTAAAACTAACTATTACCTTTATGTATTTAATTTTTACCCAAAAACTATGAAACTTTTTTAATTGAATACAACTAACTTAATGATGTGAAATAACCACGTACAATATGATTCATTTGATAGTTTTATTTTACTTTTCAATAAAATTGGTTTTTTAATTATAATTACTTTTTATATTGACCGTGTATTTGTTAGTTTTTAATTTTTATTAAGTAAATAAGATTTAATTTTCTATATGTTTCATTTTAGAAAAATAATAATGCATTTACTTAGTATGATCATTACTTAACTAATCAATTAAATTTATTTAATTAATTCTTATTTAATTACATTTAAAATATAATACTGTGTATATTCACTTTTCGAAACTCTTAAATGCATACAAATTAATTATTCTTTATTTCCATTTTCAGAAGAATTTAAAATGTTTCATAATTATGCATTTGTATTTGTATTTATTTTCGTAGTCTAATTATTTATTGATGGTTTGGAAAACAAATTATAATACTCTCGACGACAATTCAAGATAACGGTGGATTTGAATGATGAATATCATCTCGATGTATCGCCACAAAAAATGATAATTCGCCATAAAAAATCTTCAATTAAAATAAAATGTATAAATTCAAATATTATATATTGTAACAATGATTCATTTACCTTGAATAAAATATTAAATATAATAAAACTCAACACAATAAATTAGAAATATAACATAATGAAAACATACCAACAATTATATAAACAAAATAATCAACCATGCAACACGTGTAACAAAGCTCAATAAAAAAACATCAATAGTGAAAATTAACAACATGGAATAATTTTATAAATAAATAAAGAAATAACCGCGCAACGCGCGGGTAGGCCAACTAGTTTATATAATAATTTAAAAGACCCTATGTAATGATTTCAAAGAACCCCATATAATTTCACATATGATGTTTAGTAGTTTGGTTAGTTTTGTGTGTATATTATTACATCATTTATGATTCAATATTCATCATCAGTTTCTTCTTCTCTTTAAACTCTTCCTTTTCTTTTATATCTCATTTTTCTCTTTACGAGTAATTGATAAAAAAAACTTACAAATTTGTAAGATTTTTTTTTTTAAAAAAAATTAATTAATTTTTATTTATCTCATTTTAATTAATTGTTTTTTTATTGAAATTAATCTGGAACCCGACTTGATCATGATTACCATGTGCTAAATTGAAGTGATTTTATCATGCAAAAAAGTTATTTGTATGCTTGATATATTCTATACAGTTACATATACAATTTTTAAAATTGTTGTTAGAAGATTTATAATTATAACTGTATTTTAACAATTTTGTTAGAAAAATAAAGTGATTAATTTAACTTGAAATAAATAGTATTTGATCTAACCGACTTTTTAGTCTATAAAAAAATTGTTGAAGACCCTAACTCATGTATTCTAAATTTGTCACAGATCCACCATAGACGTCATAAAATCGTGTCTTCAAGATGATCATCAGAAATGAAGAAGATAGACACATTAGACGAATTTATTGGAGGTACCGATTGGAATCCACGTAATAAATACGAGGCAATCAATAATTTATCAGAGTTACCTTTCCATTTCCATCAAAAGGAAAGGTGGACGTGGTCACGTGGACTCCCTATTTTGGAGAAAAATTACGGTAGCTCGGCGGCACCACGTCTTGCCCCATTACTCTCTCACATGTTGTGATGTGGGACCCAACAAAATGGGTCCCACATAAAAAATTATGTGAGTGGTGAAGGGGCAGAACGTGGTGGCGCCGAGTCACCGAAGAAAAGCTCCCTATTTTGACTAAACAAAAATGGCATTTTAAGCAACACGTGGAGGTAGAAACGCTGCCTCCCAATTGGACCGCGTCTACTCCAAAAGTCAAATAGGGTTCGCTAAACAGTAATAAGTGGCAAAAAAAAAATGCAGTAATAAACATATACAAAAATAACACTAATAAACAAACCTACTCATTAAAAAAAATAAAGCAACACCCATTAATAAAAGAGAATAATTAAAGGTGTAGTGTATACTGTATATATTCTAAGAGTACTTTATATAAGATTTATATAACTATGACAAAAAAGTTGCAACATTTTTTTTTTTTTTTGTAATCTGTGCTTATCATTAAACCAACAAAGAACCTTACAAAAGTGGCAGATTATGGAAAGGTTTCTCCCATCTGCCCGATGTTCGAGAATTTAAAGCAAGTCTAGCTAAACCATGAGCCTGGCTAACATGTCTTCTAGAAACCTTAATTACAACTAAAGAAGAAAACCAAGAGCACAAAGTCAAAAGATCAGAAATAACACTAAAAATCTCCGCCTGGTTACTGATCCCTCCCTTCAGAGCTTGAACAAGCAGCAAGGAGTCTGTTTTGATGACCGCTGAAGATCTCCTATAGGGCAATGCAATCAAGAGGGCTAATCTGCAAGCAAGGGCTTCTGCCAAAAGAGGTGAGGAACTGGAAATGCAATCTACTGACCCAAAAGAAAGAACATCATCAGCATCAAACAACAAAGCTGCCCCTGAGATAAGACAATCCTCCACATTACAGGCTCCATCTGTCAAAAGTGTCCATGAGACTGTTTGCTGAGGAGACCCCCAACTAGCTAAGGATAATTGAGGTCCTGGAAATTGTCTCCTTGATGTGGTGTTAATTCCTGTTAGGTCATCAAACACAAATGCGTTATCTCTACAGAGAAGGTTAAGAGAAAGCATAAGGTTATAAACACTGGGTTGCTGGGAGCAAACAACAGTCTGATTCTTAAAGAGCCAAATAGACCACATAACTAAGCACTTGTAAGGTAGATCCCAAAACAGTGGATCTGAATCAGGATCAAACATCAACCATTCCTGCACAGAAGAGATAGGCAGGTCACCCACTTTCAAGGCGTATCTGGATGCAAACCAGATATGTTGAGAGAAGCTGCAAGTCCACATGAGGTGATTTCAAGTTTCTGAAGAGGCTCCACACAGAGGGCACGAGGGATTGAATGAGGAGATACGACGTTGGAGGTTAGCTCCCAGAGCCAAACCCCCAGAACACCCCTTCCAGATGAACATTTTAACCTTTGGAAGAAGTTTGGATGACCATAAACGCTTCCAAAAATTAAAACTAGCAATCATAGGGGGTGCCGATGTTGAACCATATTTCAAATTATGCTCCTCTGTAGATAGAAGCCTATAACCAGAACAAACTGAGTAATCACCTGAGGATTCAGGCGTCCAGTGAATAGAGTCATCCACATCAAAGATGGGAAGATTAATGGTTAGGATAGCAGAGACCAGAATAGGATGAAGAGTTTGCTGAAGTAAGGGTACATTCCAGGAAGAAGAAGCTGGGAGCATGAACTGAGACACGCTAAAGGGAGGAGGTGTACTGTGGAAGTTAGACCAGACAGAAAGTTGAGGATGATTGGGCACCCAAGGGTCAGTCCAAAAGTTGATCTTACGACCAGAGCCTACTAAGCAACGAACACCTTTTAGGAAAAGGGGTCTCATGTTTAGGATAGTTTTCCAAACAGAGCTGTAATGTGGTCTAGACTTGCAGGTGAAGAAAGATTCCTTAGACATATATTTCTGCCTTAGGCAAGTTGCCCACAGGGAATCATGTGAAGTTAACAGACGCCAAAGCTGCTTGAGCAAGAGAGCATCATTCTGGATATTTGAATTCTTGAACCCCAATCCTCCCATTGCTTTACTCCTTGTAAGCTTGTGCCAGGCAACCCATGGCATGCCCCTTCTGTCAGAGTTGGTTTGCCACCAAAAATTCCTCAAAATTGTCTCAAGTTTCTGGTGAAAATGTTGTGGAAGCCTAATACAAGACTGAACATAAGTAGGAATTGAGGAGGCGGTGGCTTTAATCAGGATTTCTTTTCCTGCTGCAGACAGAAGGTGGCTCATCCATCCCTGGACCCGCTTAGAAATTCTATCTAAGAGAGAAGTACCCACCCATGTTTTTTGTTTGATCCAGTTAATAGGTAACCCAAGATATATATCAGAGTCCTGCATTCGAGAGACTCCCAGAGAGGCAAGCATGGAATCTTGAAGCAAAGCTGGAGTATTGTGGCTAAATAAAACACTGGATTTGTGGAAGTTAACCGTTTGACCAGATTGGGCTTCATACTGCAAAAGAAGCTGTTGGAGAATCTGGATGTTTGTTTGCTTAGATTCCAGGAATATGAAGATGTCATCAGCAAACAGAAGGTGAGAAATAGCAGGACAGGAAGTCCCCGGTTTGATGCCAGAAAGTAAAAAAAAATAGAAATATAAATAAAAAAATTTGCAACATAAATATTAAATAATAAACATTCAATTAATAACACCATATTGATATATACTTATAACACAATAAACAACTTCTTCACGTGGTAATGTAGGTTGTCCATTTGCATAGGAAATAGACAAAATTTCTTGTTCAATCCCTCCATGAGGGATTCACTCTCTCACATCTCATCATTAATATAGTGATATGGTATAGAAGAAAAAAGTGTTAATTTTATTAATATTAAAAGAACATGTAGGGTTAACTTGGTAGACACCATTGAAGTAGTGATAAAAACTTCAAGACATTTTTTTTTTTTAATAATATATTGATTATGTGGCGTTGGTGTGGTGGTATTAAATGGGATGGAAGGTTGGGGTTGGGATTGTGCATTCTGGATGCTCTTAGAGCACATTTGGCAACTTCATAATTGATTGTCAACTCATTTAAGTAAATTTGTTAAAATAAAGTTAGAATCATCAATACAAAATTTCACTTTTATATTAGCACACACATAATTTTTATATTTACGGTATTAGACTTTTTAAGTACTATATATATATGTATAATTTAAAAGTTCATGCAAATCAAAATTGTAATTTGAATATTTTACCCGTAATTTGTTAAATTTCACTAACTAATAAATAAAAAAAATTAAATATATTAGAAATAAATTTAGATTTCTTTTATGTTAATTACATATCTTTTAAAGATATTTTTAAGTTGGTCAAACTATCAAATTCTACAAAGTAAATATTTTTTTTGGCCAGTTACAAAGTAAATATCAAACACACAAAAAGAACTTATCAATACGACAATTTTAAGCTTTATATGTTTCACCAGCGAAATAAAATTTGGTCGGAAAATACATTCTTTACCAGTCAAAACTTTGTTTTTTTTCGGTAAATGTAATATAAAAATGAGTCCGAACTTAAAATTAACAAATAAATTTAAAATATTACCCACACTATTTCGTCAGGAAAGAAACAGAAGATTTGATAGATGTGAGAATCTATCATATTTCGTCTTAATCGATGTATAATTGTTCTTTACCGATAGACGTATCGTCATTCATCTTCGTCAACGGATTCACGCTTATGCACATTAATCAGATAGATGAGTCTGGAAGCTTTGAAATTATTTTGAAGTTTGAAAGTATTAACTTTTTCCATGTTATTATTTAACTTACTTAAAATTAAAAATGACTAATTATACTTGTATCGTTATCAGTTATATATAATCAAATAGATAGTAAAAAAAATCTTAAATAAAAATATTAAAAATTTGACACCGACACGAATAGAAATATAGCAAGTTCCTACTAGTATGAATTGTACCACTTTTCTCTCCACACGATAAAGGCAAAACAATAATATTTGTAATCAAAGTCACGCATAGTTGCGTCCAGTGGCAAATATTGGAAGTATGAACTCTCATTTTGAAATTAGGAACTCATATTGGAATGTCGATTCCTATTTGATTATTACTAGTATGAACTAATAGTAAATGACACTATAAACTATGAAATTTCTACAATTGTATATTTACAACATCACACCAATAATTAGGAATTGCTATTACAAGTGCTTTTATGACCGTGACTGCATACTTGACAGCACTAACCAATATTAAGCTTAAATTTATCCCAAATTTCTAATCAAATCTTACAAATGGTATTTTTAATTTGTAAAATTAAATAAATTATTTTATCGAATTATATTATACTAGTTATTGAATCTGCATTTTGCGAGAAATTTTAAATAATTTTTTTATTTTGTAATGTCATTAACTTGCAATTTGTGTAGAAATTGATAATTATTTATAAGGTGCTTCATAAATATGAAATATAAAAATAATTTATTTATTTTAATGTAAACTTTAAATAATACTTGTATGTCATTATGATAACTTGACATGCGTTTTGCGTGATAGTACTCTAATAATAATTAACAAAATCAATGTAACTAAAAATCAATTATTAACTTAAAAGTTCTTGATATTTCTGATCAAGCATCGTTAATGTTGTTGTTGCCCATCTACAAAAGAAACCCTACAGATTCAGATAATTGAGAATCAGTTTGAAAGACTAATAAATTTTTCTCTAAAGATTAATGTTTTCACTTCTAAAATTAAAACCCACTTATCAACAAATTTTCAGATAACTGAGGAACGATGTTTCAAGTAATTTTCTTAGTATTTCAATAACTCATTACTTGAAACTCCATTTCCGTTTAAATAAGTTGCATCCCCAAAATAAGTTGCATATGCCTTATTATTCGACGTGCGTGGCAAAACTAAAGTTCAAGCCCAATTTTATTTGAACTATAAACCACCATTTTCACCCATCGACGTTTCAGTTAACTTTCTTAGTTTTTCTAAATAGATTTTAACTCGGCACTCCGTTTCCACTTAAATAAGTTACATTCACCTTTTTACTCGATGTGTATGCTAGTACTAAAGTTCAAATCCATTTATATTGAGGACTCTAAAACACCATTTTTCTCGTGTGGTACCCATTGTTTTTCTAGATAATTTTCTTAGTTTTTCAATATATTTTCACTCGAAACTCTGTTTCGCCGAAATTAAGTTTCATTCACCTTCATACTTGAGGTGTATGCAAGATTGTTAGGATCGCGATCCAAATCGTATAATTGATTCATATTCTATGATGGCAAATCAATCTGGATTCCTCTTAGGATCTCTACCATTTAGGATTGGGAGCTAGATCCTATGAGATTCAGAATGGTCCTAAAATATTTTAACATTTTTATATATATATTGAGCTTTTTAATTATTTAAGTCACTTATACAATTTAGAGGCTCACTGTACTTATTTATGCCCTCTAATTAAATTTTATAATAACAAATTAACTAGTAAACAGAACGTAAAAAATGCAGTACCGTAAGTTGTATTACTTATTCCTATCCAGTTATGTATCTACTATGTAGAATAAGGTAAATTTGTTTTACATATGGTACATTGAAATATGATATTTCTATCATGCTCCAAGAGTACCATACTTTTGTTTTACATATGGTACATTAAAAAATGCAGTACCGTAAGTTGTATTACTTATTCCTATCCAGTACCGCGGAACGTTGATTCATTTTTCTCCAATCAACCTGTTATAAACAACATTTATACATATTGTACCGCGCTGTATCCTAGGTCAACTGATAATTCTCCATTTGCCCAGTTTCCACATAGGAACACTTCTCCAAGGCATTCGTACAAGTATTCACAACCTTCAACTAATATCCGGTTGGTGGCCACCTAGTGAATACAAGAGTCGGTTAATTACAGGTGAACTTGACCATCCCTGATGGATAAATGTCCAATTCGGGTTCGTATTTACGCTTCGGGCCTCGCAAACACGTCAAAAATTACATCTCGGCTCCGAAAAACACCTCCCACGGTATCAAAACGGTCCGGAGGCGCGTTTACGCGCGTCCGGACCGGACCTCCGGGTTGCATAAAGCAACCCGGAGGTCCGGATTGCCATGCAATCCGGACGTCCGGATTGCAATGCAATCCGGACATCCGGATTGCATTGCAATCCGGAGGTCCGGGTTGCAGCAACCCGGACCTCCGGGTTGCAACAACCCGGACCTCCGGGTTGCGGCAATCCGGACCTCCGGATTGCCCGCAACCCGGAAGTCCGGGTTGCGTGACAATTCGGACCTCGCCGAATTGCCCAAGTTCGACGAGGTCCGGATTGCCTTACGGGTATCGCGCTATTACCGTACCCGCGATCGCCGTTACGTGTAGAGAAGTCAAGTTCGTGCATTACCAATGTGGATGACGGTTCCCGTTTGTCTCCTTGAACCGTCGTCGAACCGCTCTAAAACCGGGTCCGGTCTCAAGGAAGCCTATAAATAGGAGGCCTTGGCCACCCATTTTCACTCACTCTCTCATTTGCCCAACTTTGGTATTTTGAGCTCTGACTTCTCTCTAGAATTCTCTCTCTCTAGAAATTACCTTTTTGCCACTATAGTAACTTAGGCATCGGAGAGGGCTCCGCTAGCACCACCCCCCCTCTCCGTGCTAGCATTGGTCCTTTTGCGCAGGATCCGACGCTCGAGACGCAATATCACCGGGTCACCACCTAGCCGGGTCACAACCTCCGTAAGAAGGGTCATTCCCGCACAACCTCAGACGTGTCCTCGTGACCTCAGTCGTCCCGGACGCAACATTGGCGCCGTCTCCGCGATTCGAACAAAAAGCTACAATACCACAAAAACAATGGCAAGTGATCACAACCCTCCCGAGGAGGTGAAAAACCCAAGGAAAGGGCCCGGCCATCCTAGAAACTCCCCGACAAACAAAAAAGCAGGATACCAAGCTCCAGCTGGGAGCCAGTCAGGACCCTCCCGCACCCCAAGAGCTACTTCTGTAGCCTCATCCATACCAATTGACAATGTGCCCGTCGCACAGCGCAAGGAGCCAAAAAACAAACATCACGCACCTCCACCTAGTTTCAAACCGGAAGTTGAATCCCAGGCAGAAATGCTGCAAGGCAAACAAAGAACGAGGATAAACTCGATGCCCACCATTACTCCAGCAATGATGGCGGCACTAGAAGAGTTTCTCGTATTCAGCGAATCTCTAGAGAACCAAAGATGTGCAGCTCACCCACCTCCGTCCAACCAAAAAGCCTTCCAGTACAAAGGCGTCACCCTATCACCTCCTTTGCCTCCAGTCAACAAACAAGCTGAGATGATAGGAACAATGTCTCGAGTCATAAGTCATCAAGACACACTGCACCAGAGAAAAAAGGGGCAATGCATGAAAGATACCTTCCAGTACAAGCAGCCAAAGCAACCTCTTCAAGGAGGTTTCGAGAAACCAAACAAAGTAAACATCGCCGACCACATTCCTTTGAATGCACCACTATCTGTAATTTTGAGGGAAATGAAGAACTCAAATATATGGAAAGAGCCAAACAACTTTAGGAAAGGCCAATTAGGAAAAGACAAGGACAAGTGGTGTGAAAACCACGAGGTCTTCGGTCACGAAACCGATAACTGCATCAGTCTACGCTTCCGAACCAACAACATCATCCTCAAGGGCGAATTGAAGCAATTCATTGATCAAGGCGACAGCCCTTCAGAGAAGATTCAAGCAGAGTCATCCAAAGTACACAAGGAAGATCCTTCCATGAGGACAAGCCAAGACGATGCCGACATCTGTCACAAGGACGGATCGAAAAAACCTGCTAGGGGCAACAACATCCCAATCACAGGATTGACAACAAGAACCCTGAAGGCAATAATTGAAAAAGAGATACACATCTCCGGGGAAAATAGGCAACCGTGCCAGAACAAACCACTCCAGTCAGACACCAAAAGGCTCAAAGATACCAATCTGGCCATATATGTTCCTCTGAACACACCATTATCTGTCATCCTAAGAGAAATGAAGGAGACCAAGCTATGGAAAAAACCCTTTAATTTCCGCAATGGCCCATTGGGAAATGATAAAAGCAAATGGTGCGAGAATCACGAAGTGTGTGGCCATGAGACAGATGGCTGTGTCAGCTTAAGGTTTCATGTAAACAAGTTGATCTCAAAGGGAAAAATGTGGAAGTATATCGACCATGACCGTAAGCATCAAATGAAGCCTCGTGTCAAGTCTTCAGAAAAAGGCAAAGGAAAAGAAATCGTAGACGATAATCCACCTATCGCCAAACGCCAGAAAAACAACGTCACTTATGGAACCAATTGTGACGACTCGTACAATCTTTGGAGTATGGCAGCATTCCCAGAAAACAAACCTCACCGCCAACCTGAGCCAACAACTGCCTTCCTGGACAAGGATGTTGAAGAACACAAGCAAAGTAAAACTTGGGTACATGACGTCAGCTTTTGTCCATCCCCAAAAGGAGACATTGAAGAGCTCAACACGCTAGAAGCATTGAGAAACTATGTGGCACATGGCAGAATCAACTAGCCAACAAATCACCTACGGGGACATCAAACACATCACAATCCCTTTATTTTCCCTATCTCCTTTTCGCATATCTATGTTAAATCTTTTAAAGTTTAAGTACAACTCATGCTTATTAGCCTCAGTAATTTTCAAAAGAAGTGATCACTAGACACTTTCTTGTAATCCGTCGTGAGAACTCTAAATATCTAATAAAGGATAAATCTACTTTCGTAGGTACATTATTATGACGCATATTACCTTGGAATAACGCCAAGTAACAACTACACACATATTCCTCGCGTCAACAACATAAAGTCTCAAGCATTTTATAAAAATCATGTCGCAATAATAGACAAGCCCGGGGGCATTACACAAGGACAGGTCATACACTATTAGAAGTCAAAGCAATATAAACAATCAAGAAATAGCGATACAACCGCCAAGCAACTTGGGGAGCACGAAGCTGAGGAGCACTCGACAATTCTACCTAACATATGCCTACCATAACCTACACTCATCATATCTGCCATCAGGGAAGTTTCCTACACAAACAAGGAATCCTCGTATCAAATTCCTTTACTTCATTTATCATATGCATGATTAAAAAGAAAATTTCATCACTTTATACTTTTGCAAACTTATAAAAATTGCGACTATCTAACAAAGACAACTCTACTCGTAGGTACATGTTACACTACGATTGTTACTCAGGAATGATGGCAAGTAGTAACCTATGCACAAAATCTACTTTAACAATACAAGCTAAGCATTATATGCAAGGAGGGAGCTATGGTATACTACACCAACATATCTGTTATCTACACCAACAAGGAGTTTATCCCTCCGTTCATATCATAAGTGTCTATCTCTAGAAGACCTATTATTAAAACGACGACTATTCAGGGCATCAACTACAAGCAGTACCTTGGAATAACGCCAAGGCCTACCGACAAAATGTGCATGTCGAGGTATCCTCCTTTTCAAAAGACAAGCCCCATGTTTACTTTTTTAATGACATGTTGAGACATCTCTGGTGAAGAGGCAAATCCTCATGTTCATAAGCCATTCCCTGAGGTCAGAACAGGATGGGCATACAGGGCTGATCACCCTTTAAGTGACGGAAGTTCTCTGTTAAGACAACAACCTCACTCTATAACAAGTGCGTATATCCGGTTCAGGGTGCACTCTTTATGGCGAATGTCCTCTGTCTAGTCGGCATTCCCATATTACGAACGCCATCAGGGTTCGTGTAATACGGCGGAAGTTCTCTCTTTAGACAACGACCCCACTATATAACAAGTGCGTATATCCGTTTTAGGGTGCACTCTTTATGGCGAATGTCCTCTGTCTAGTCGGCATTCCCATATTACGAACGCCATCAGGGTTCGTTTTATAGGTTTTCAAACCGTGTTGCATGGTTCCTGGACGCAGAAAGCAGGCATCACAATTCATACTCTCAAAAAGTGTTACATGGTCCCTGGACGCAGGAATCATGTATCACAATTATTTTCTCAAACACTTTACCAAAAACTTTGCCAAAAATCTTATCAAACATTTTATGTATCAAACACCCTTCAAAATTTTTTATCAACATGAATTTTTGGATGTATCACTTTCAATAACAAAATATTTTCCCAAATATTTTATCAACAAGCTTTTTAGATTTCACAAAATGCTT
The DNA here is from genome assembly GCA_036873135.1 of Clarkia xantiana subsp. parviflora. Classification (NCBI taxonomy): domain Eukaryota; kingdom Viridiplantae; phylum Streptophyta; class Magnoliopsida; order Myrtales; family Onagraceae; genus Clarkia; species Clarkia xantiana. Next base: position 5,447,148 of record JAPTYO010000012.1, on the reverse strand, counting down.
CTTCAAAAACTTAAATGTTTTTTATGTATACTTCCCCAACGCGGGTTGATACACGCTGTCAGGTGCGTACCCTGTATAAAACTCGTAAAATCTACAAGTCGAGTCTTGTACAACGTCGCCTTAGAGTGGAACTAAGAGACGGTATAAACTAGTATCTTGCTTAGTCAAGTGACAAGCTATTCAGGAACAAAAGGCAATATGCATAAGGCATCAGGCAGGCAATCAGAAGAACATCTCAACTTATCAATCAGGAAATGGCTATCATCAAACAAATCGGAAGCAACAACTAAGGAACAACTACAACAAGTCTTCAAGTATGGAAGCCGGGGGGCAAACAGACTCAGAAACGAGTTCAACATATCTAAAAGTTGGCATAGATTAAAGAATGTCATCATCCCTAACAGGACTCGGCGGAACAAGCAGAAGTTGCCACCGTCTTCTCCAAAAAAAATCCATAATGTGCAAGTCGCAACATCATATGCTCTACCCATCCTGCCATGCCTTGGAGCCTAGCCAAGAGGGGCGACCACAGTACTTAACATTGTCCAGGTGACGAAGTGTCATGCAAGCAAAAGCATGAACAAAGAATTATCAACGAACACTTACCTCAGTAGGAGTAACGCTCCTCCTTGGGCCGGTCCCTCGACCGGGGGGCAGAAGACGCCACTTCACAACCCTCAGCTCTATTTCTCTTATCACAAGAAAGAGTTAACACGGTCATGCTCAGCATAAAGAACCAAGAATCGCTCGAGGAACACGCCCCTGCGTCGGATCTTTCGAGAATTGTGCTAAATACAAAAACTGCAGCTGGCAATAACGGGGAAAATCAACAAGATCTAATACCTTGGAAAGTGCTATCAACAATACAGTCAGTGCACAAGCGCGCACCAACACTTGTACATACATGTCGACGAGGGGGCATGTCAACGAAGAAAAAATATTTTCTAAGTGTTTCCATGTACGTACATACATGTCGACAAGATTGCATGTCGACGAGAAGAAAATATTTTCTAAGTATTTCCATGTACGTACATACATGTCGACGAGGGTGCACGTCGACGAGAAGAAAATATTTTCTAAGTGTTTCCATGTACGTACATACATGTCGACAAGGGGGCATGTCAACGAAGAAAAAATATTTTCTAAGTATTTCCATGTACGTACATACATGTCGACAAGGTTGCATGTCGACGAAGAAAAAATATTTTCTAAGTATTTCCATGTACGCACATACATGTCGACGAGGGTGCACGTCGACGAGAAGAAAATATTTTCTAAGTATTTCCATGTACGTACATACATGTCGACAAGGTTGCATGTCGACGAGAAGAAAATATTTTCTAAGTATTTCCATGTACGTACATACATGTCGACGAGAAGAAAATATTTTCTAAGTATTTCCATGTACGTACATACATGTCGACGAGGGTGCACGTCGACGAGAAGAAAATATTTTCTAAGTGTTTCCATGTACGTACATACATGTCGACGAGGGGGCATATCAACGAAGAGGAAATATTTTCTAAGTATTCCCATGTACGTACATACATGTCGACGAGGGTGCACGTCGACGAGAAGGAAATATTTTCTAAGTGTTTCCATGTACGTACATACATGTCGACGAGGGGGCATGACAACAAGGGGAGAATATTTGCTAAGTATTTTCACATACGCACATGCACGTCAACAAAGATGTATTGCATACAACGAGTAGCTATGCCCCCTAAGCATGCCAACGACGCACATCGTCAAAGCTCATACGACGACATCTATGGTAACAAACATTAGACATCGCTTAATATTTTCTAAGTGTTTTAGCATACTTGCAGGAAACAACCAATAATTTCTACCTGACATTCAACCGTTAACGTCAACGCGTGTATCAACGTCAACGCGTGCATCAATATCATCGCGCGTGTCAAGTCAATCATCATGGGCGTATGTTGCAATCGCATGATCCAAGATTCGGTAATCACTTAGTCATTTTAGAAACATACGATTTCTATTTTCTTGATTTACGTAATTACGATCTTGCCACGTCCTTTATTCATACTTACATGTTGATAGACGCATTCTTGCATAAGTGCATTACCACTTGCCCATATCCCCGACAATAATCGTACTCGCACATATACATTTCCTGTTGCACTAACCATGATAATAGGAAATAAAATCATTCGGCCGGAAAGTCAAGCAACGGACGAAATCAAGATTCCTACACCCGACCGACGATCAAAATTAAAAGGTTAGCGTCAGACTCAAATTGGACAAGTATCCTAACTTAAAATAGAGTCAAGAAAGGTTCTAAACCGTTTCTTGACTCGGGGGCAAGTGATGGATAAATGTCCAATTCGGGTTCGTATTTACGCTTCGGGCCTCGCAAACACGTCAAAAATTACATCTCGGCTCCGAAAAACACCTCCCACGGTATCAAAACGGTCCGGAGGCGCGTTTACGCGCGTCCGGACCGGACCTCCGGGTTGCATAAAGCAACCCGGAGGTCCGGGTTGCAAAGCAACCCGGACGTCCGGATTGCCATGCAATCCGGACATCCGGATTGCATTGCAATCCGGAGGTCCGGGTTGCAGCAACCCGGACCTCCGGGTTGCGTGACAATTCGGACCTCGCCGAATTGCCCAAGTTCGACGAGGTCCGGATTGCCTTACGGGTATCGCGCTATTACCGTACCCGCGATCGCCGTTACGTGTAGAGAAGTCAAGTTCGTGCATTACCAATGTGGATGACGGTTCCCGTTTGTCTCCTTGAACCGTCGTCGAACCGCTCTAAAACCGGGTCCGGTCTCAAGGAAGCCTATAAATAGGAGGCCTTGGCCACCCATTTTCACTCACTCTCTCATTTGCCCAACTTTGGTATTTTGAGCTCTGACTTCTCTCTAGAATTCTCTCTCTCTAGAAATTACCTTTTTGCCACTATAGTAACTTAGGCATCGGAGAGGGCTCCGCTAGCACCACCCCCCCTCTCCGTGCTAGCATTGGTCCTTTTGCGCAGGATCCGACGCTCGAGACGCAATATCACCGGGTCACCACCTAGCCGGGTCACAACCTCCGTAAGAAGGGTCATTCCCGCACAACCTCAGACGTGTCCTCGTGACCTCAGTCGTCCCGGACGCAACAATCCCCATCGCTCATACCCATAGTCAAACCCAACCGCTTTCCAAAGACGTGGTCACTGGGCCTTTTTGTTCAGCACTACGCTCGTACGCCGGGAAGCGAGCATTGAGCCTCACCTTAGGTATAAGTTCTGAGTCCATGAGGATACTTAGGGTGCCTCTTCATAAGGCTCCCGGGATCAATCACACGCTCGAGGTGAAGAAGTTTGCGCCCGCCAGAATCACGAGGATTCTTTTCCTAGCACAACCGAGTTGTGACCCTGTGGTCGTACATGGCACGCGTAGTATGAAGCACGCGTTGATAGCATACATGAACCTTTTGGGTCAACATGAATGAGATATGTCAATCATGCTATCACAGATTTTTATCTGGCCCAGAATTTGGATTTATGACGAACAGAGTTCATCACGGCGATCTGCAGGACAAAGATCATGTCGAGTTACTTCGACAATAGATAATCGTTTTGCGTAATCAGGTTTATCCCCCTGATTCTTAGCCAGCCTTGCATAGTAGAGGTCTCCCTCCACCCCAAGAAAACCGTACCTGCGTGACTAGGTAATGCCCACATTCGACATAGTTTGGCAGATGATTGCGTCCTCCTACGACTCAGATTATAGACCGTAAATTTGATGTAATCAAAGCATTATGACATCGATTGATCATAAACTCAGTTGCAATTCTTTCGCTTACAAAATGTAACTTTCTAATATCAAAATGTTATCACAGATACATGTCATTTCTAAACCATACGCAATCCAAATAGTTTTACATGTTTTTCGAATATATCCCTGTGCAGTGGTTTAGTTAATGGGTCCGCGATCATAGTATCAGTGGACAATTATTCCATAGTGATTATATTGTCTTCTACCATCGATTTAGCATAGAAATATTTCACATCAATGTGTTTGGTCCTACTATGGTACTTCGAATTCTTAACTGCCGCAATAGCTGCCTGACTATCAGAGAACACCTTTACAGGTTTACTTCCGATGTCACCACCAAGCAACGCAATAAGAAGCCTTTTTAGCCAGACTGCTTTCTGTGCATTTTTAGAGTGAGCAACGAATTCTGATTCCATTGTCGACAGCGCGACACATGTTTGCTTCTTGCTCATCCATGAAATAACGGCATTAGCAAGGAGAAATACTCCTCCTGTGGTGGACTTACGATCATCCGGATCGCCACCATGGTCGGCGTCACTGTAACCGGTCAATTCTAACTTCCTGCCCTCATAGCACAGAACATAGTCAGCAGTACCTTTCAGATAACGAATTAGGTATAAATAGTAATTCGTTTTACAGTCTTTTAACTGTAGATTGCTAGGATCTGATTGGAAATGTGCTACTAGGTCCACGGCGTGACAGATATTCGGATGGGTGTATTGCACGGTGTATATCGAAATACCAACCAAGCTTAAAATCTCTGCACCCTTCATCTGTTCATGCTCTGCCGGGTTCTTAGGGCTGTCACTGTTAGGTTCTAAGCCCTCGATCAACGGGTCGTCGATCTAAAGCTTATTCCTCACTGGTGAACTAACGGATTCAGTATTCTCGGGGCTAGTCGTTCTGATGCAAGTCTTTCTGCTCCTTTCCTTCTTCTCCACGCGACCCTGCAAGAGGGGCAGTATCAAGCACGGAGGGGGGGGGGTGGTGCTTGATGAACCCTCTCCGATGCTTAAGTCAGAATACTTCTAGAGAGATAAAATGTTGAGAGAAGCCAGAGCTAAAAATGTGCCAGTAATCAAGATGGTCAAATGAATGGTGGAAGGGTTGTATTTATAGGCAACGGTGTCATTAAGGTGATTTAATGACATCGTTAACCTTTAAACACAATTAATTAGTCCTTGATAACATAATTAAAACCTTGAAGCATGGAGAGGTTGGCGGAAATAATCTAAGTGCGGGAGTCGGGAAACGGTGCCAGGGCCCTTGGGGGCGGAGAGAAAATCCGACCCCCAAGGGTAGGGGTTGGGTATGGCCACCTAACCCCTCCCTAGGGGAGATGGGTTGGCCAACCCGATCTCCCCTAGGTGAGTTCGACGCGTGGCCCGGACGAGTATTTTTGCCTCGTCCGGACCGTTGGTGTTTCGGCGGGGTGCTCGGGTTTAAGTTTCGATTTACAATCATTAACGGGGTGATAAAAATAAAACGATTCGGAAGTCAACGAGTTCAAATTGGGCGTATATCCATCACATGCCCCCGAGTCAAACAATGGCCTAACCCTTGATTGACTCTATTTTAGGATGGTATGACACGCGCAATTTGAAGCCGGAATTTTACCTTTTGTCGGAATCCTTACTTACCCATGGGTGTGTGTCTCTGACTCTGCCCCCTGTCTTATAAGATAGAGGAATTGCAAATGTCAGAATAGCACGGACACGTGTCCAAGCAGATGTCCGTCTGAGATGGAAATAATAAATCCAATACTGTCACGAGTGTTGGATCACGGTCAAAGCTCCGGTAAGTTCTTGACGGAAAACCTGAACTCCTTGGCTCCGCGTAATCCTGCAAAAAGGGATGATCCGGGTGGTGACCCAGAATCCCTCTCAGATGCTTAAATGAGAGTTTGAACGATGAGATGGATAGCAATAGTCTAAGTGCGTATTAGAGAATGTGTGTTCTGAGGTAACTTCCTCCTTTATATAGGAGGAGAAGTTACCTCAGTTACCTGTAACCGCGCCGGGAAGTTTACCCACGTTCCGTATATCTCGTTCAAGATTCCGTGTATCTCGCCCCACGCTCCGCGTATCTCGCCCACGCTCCGCGTATCTCGGGCACGCCCTGCGTATCTCAGAGGAGTTTATCAATATCTTAACCGTTTCCCCACTACTCTATCTAGTAGGCGGGTTTCTTGGTCTTATCCTCTGATCACAAGTCCCGATCCATATCGGGGACTCCAGAGTTATCTCATTCTAGGCTACCACCCAGGACCCCTCGTCCCACGGGACAGAGTCAGCATTCTCGGGGCTTTATTATCGGGACCTTCTCAAAGGCATATCGGGGTCTACTCAGAGGCTTCTCGTCGGGAGTATTCAATTCATATATCGGGACCGATCTCGTCGGGACCCTTCATACTGGGCTTCTGGGCCTTCCAGGCCTTTCGCGAGGCCCACTATGCTTACCCGCCGTTTATTGACTGTTAACGGGGCTAACGATTACATCGGAACCCATCATTTGCCCCCAAGACATGAGGGACTTATAGTCCGTCGTGTCTTCCAATTCCGGACCTTCCGACATCATCATCGAAGGCTTTCATCTTCAGACCTCCCGATATTACCATCAGAGGCTTTTATCTTCAGACCTCCCGATATTACCATCGGAGGCTTTTATCTTCAGACCTCCCGATATTACCATCAGAGGCTTTTATCTTCAGACCTCCCGATATTACCTCGGAGGCTTTTACCTTGGGTGCAACTCTTTAATCACAAAGCTTCTCGCTCACGATTCCTCGAGACTTTAAGGACAGTTGCCAAATCTGAGGAGACTCCTCGGTTACTTCACCATTAAATGCAAGGGATGATGAAACGACGCCTAAGCAGGCGTGACTGTTGCTTTCTGAAAAAGCAGTATTACGTCACTAACGTCTCTTCCGTACTGTCCCCTATAATCTCGGCGATCCAGATTGAGTCGTTTCATCTTCAACGGTCCGGATTTGAATATGTCCAGCTGTCTTTTTATCTATAAAAGCCAAAATCCTGGCACTATTCACTCCTTCCTTACCGTTCTGATTTCTGAAAGCTCTGCCATTGTCAAACCTCGAAGCTTTTCTCTTCAAGTCTCGTTTGATTCTCCGGCGATTCAAGGCTTCCTCCGGCAATTCAAGGCTTCCAGCCGTCAAGATCTTCTCTTCGTCTTCTCCGATCAATCATCCACTATGTTTGGTAAGGTTTTCCTTCTTTGCCTCCGTGATTTACTGATATTATTTTCTATTTCCTGCCTAAGTTTTCCCGTTATGGCCGTTTTTAGACGAGGCCAGTTCTAGAGGAAGGAACCTCTTTACATTCGAGCTTGCTACTAATGAAATCTCGGAGACCCTTTATGAAGCTGCTCTCCGGGAAGGCTGCATCACTTCGGCCTGGGAACCTCGCTTTCCCTACGATTCTCACCAACCCACCAAGAGAAAACACATAGTTACCCGTCCTCGGGAAGGAGAAGTGTTTGTCTCCACGGGACAGATAAACGCCGGGATCCGATTCCCTTTCTGCGGGAATCTGGTTGAAATGTGTAACTTCTATCAGATGCATCCAACCACCTTCTCCCCACAAGCTATCCGCGTGTGGAATGTCTTCCAAGTCCTGTGCCTCCGCCAACAATGGACGTACAGCCTGCTGCTCTTCCGTACCTTCTACGGAATGAAGTGTAACAAGGCTGGAGTCTGCTCCTTTACCCCTCGACTTCCCAAATGGACCAGGGAGCAACTTGCTCGCTTCGGCTGGGATGGCGAGACTTGGAAATTCAACAAGGATCGGGGGTTCCTTCGCGACTCAGGGTCCGAAAATAGTGGGTGGAAGAAGTACTACTTCTTCGTCCAGAACAGCTCCGTCCCGTGGCCCCGATGGGAGGTTGTCGCGGACCCTGCCCCCAAGTTTGAATCCTACACCGACGACGACTTCAACACCCTTCAAGTGATCCAGCTTTATCGTTGGGGGGAATCCTTCGCTCCCCTTGACGCCAATAAACTCGTGGAGGGGGACCTGATCCAGATCGGGGTCCAACTCCTTGATTCAATTTCCGACAACTTGGTTCTTTGGGTAACACTTCTAACTGCATTTTTACTTTCATTTTTGCAGCCAAGAAGGCATCTCTGCTGACCCATCTCGTGTTGAAGCAGGGGGAGACCGACGTTGTTCCAAGCTCCAAGCGGAAGCGGAAGTCCTTGAAGAGGGGTGCCTCCTCTTCTGCGGCTCCTCCGACTGAGGAGCAAGTCGAGATGGCCAGGCGGGCCAAAAGAGAGGAGGTGAACAGGGCCTTCGGTGTCACCACCGTCGAGGAAGGTAAGCGTGTTCGCCAAGCTATTAAAAAATACAGGAGGTTGGTTCCCGAGGAATTTATCCCCTCCGACCAGCATTCGCGGGTCAGAGAAATCAAATACATACTTCAAGGGGAAACCCCCCGCGTCCTCAAGGCGGGCTATTACAACTTCTGTGGAAAGGACCAGTACGTCCCGCGCGGGGTCATCTGGTGCCCCAATAATGAACTTCCTGACTTTATTCGTCCCGCAACCGCAGGTCCATCAGAGGCTCTCACTCCGACGAAGGCTGCAACTCCAGCGAGGGTTGCGACTCCACGGGAACCGATAACAGAGAATACCCCGACGGAAGCTCAGTTCCGTCAGGTGACTAACTTGGATGCTTCCCCCTCCTCTGAGGAGCCAAATGAAGGCCTGATTCCGCGTCAGAGGCCAGGGCGGAGAATCCTGAGGCCAGCTGTGGAGGACGTGTCCCGGAGTCCTCCCTTGGATTTGCGCTCTCCCACTCCGGAGCCTCCGACTGAGGCTTCTAGGGTCATTCCTCCTCTTCCCCTGGATGGGAGCCTCTACGAGGTTTACACCCCCGATCAAGAGACGGTTCCCTGGAACCCGATCAAGTCTCTTCGAGGGGTCCCACTCCATCGGGGAGACCTTCAGCCAGAATTGGCCCTGCACCTGCTGGCAGGGTCAATTCCACCATCCTTGAGACGTCCGATCTCCTTGGCTGACGAAGATATCGACGAGGATCTTCGCGACATGGCCATCCGTCGGATGGAGGTAAAACTTTACTTTCGCTTTGGCTCTTGCCTTCGATTATCGGACCTTAACCTCTTTTTCTTTTGCCTTAGGAAACTGCGAGCCAACAGCGCTGCTTTGGTTACATCCTTGCTCTGAAGGATGCTCTGAAGGAGGAGCGGGCCAGGTCGGACCCCGACGCCTTGGCCAAACTCCAGGAGGACCTTGCCGATGCTGTGGCGGCAAGGGAGAAGATAACCAAGGAGCAGACCCTGCTTGGCCAGAAGGCTATGGACTTGCAAAAGCAGGTCCATGACTATGAAGCCGTGCTGCGTCGGGAGCGGAGGATGCTCAAAGAGGAACAGCAGCGGCACGAGGCGGAGCAGAGGCAGCTCATCCTCGAGAAGAGCATTCTCGAGGAAGCTAAGGCGGGACTCGAGGCCGAGAAGGCTGAATTTCCTGCCAAACTGGCTGAATTTCCGCGAGGAGTATCGGAACTCCGATGATTTCAAGGCGGATGCCGTGGGGTTCTGCAAGGCCGAGGTGGAGAACGTTTTGTTCAATGCCGTCGAGGAGCTTTACACGGTATACGAGGATTCCATTGACTTCAAGAAGTCTGAGACCCTCGCCCCCTTCGCGGAGAAATACTTCAACCTCCTCGCGGAAAGTGATGAGGCCGATGCCCCCGAGGGTGCCGCAAACCCGACTCCACGAACTGCGGAGCCTTCTGCCCTGGACCCCGCGAACTCTGCTCCCTCCGAAGCTGCTGAGAACCCAACTTCCAACAAGGACTAGGCTTAATGCTTCATTCTTTAAGTCCTTGTAATTTCCTCTTTGTATCGGAACCTTCAGGCCTTCGAGCCATTATGAAAAATTCATTTTATCTATTTTGGTCTCGATTATTATTGCACTACTTAAAGCGACTTGACTCGTTACTTAAAACGTTCCGATACATCACTTAAGATGACTTCATACATCCTTCCGATGTTTCACAAGAACTTACCACTTAAGGTGATTTCATACGTCCTTCGCGACGTTTTTCTCGGGACTTCACCACTTAAGGTTTCTCGTCCATGCCGTTAAAGGCAATTTCACACATCACTTAAGATGATTTTATCGCACCATTTAAGACTTTTTATCGCGTCATTCCAGACGACTTAATCATACCCCTTAAGGCTTTTTGCTGCATCATAAAGACGACTTACTCGGACCCCTTAGGGCTTTTTGCTGCATCATAAAGACGACTTACGCGGACCCTTTAGGGCTTTTTATTCATACCTAGGCTTTTTTTTGCATCATAAAGACGACTTAATCATACCTCGTAAGGCTTTTGTTCTTACCTCGGAAGGCTTTTATCGCGCCATAAAGACGACTTAATCGTACCTCGTAAGGCTTTTTAATCGTACCTCGGAAGGCTTTAGTCGCGTCCTTTAAGAGGACTTACTAACAGTTAGAATAAATCTAAAAGCAATTTGATCGGAAGCAACTTCTTTTATTCATTAATAACTCAAAGCTTGCTTACATCGGATATCGGATCAATCGATAGATAACTTGCGCCATTCGCGGCGACTTAACATCACGCACCTCTTAAGGCGACTTAGGATCAAACATGATATTTCTTCAAGTGTGCGCCACTGAAAGAATGTTTCGACGTCTTGCCATCAAGGTCTTCTAACTTGTACGTATTCGGGGCTGGCATCCCTACGATCTTGTAAGGTCCCTCCCATTTCGGTGACAGCTTGTTGATCCGATCTTGATAGACGAACTCATTCCTCCGCCAAACAAGTTCTCCAACGAAGAATTGTCGGGACTTGACCCGCCGATTATAGTACCTGGCTGTTGCCAGACGCATCCGAGCCTGAACTTCATCAGCTTTCCGCCTTTTCTCTTCAAGCAAGTCCAAGTCCAGACGTCTCATTTCTTCGTTCGTCAGAGGCTCATAATACCTCATGCGATGGGACGCCACCGCTATCTCCACGGGAGCAACTGCCTCCGTGCCATAAACAAGGCCAAACGGAGTCTCCCTCGTCGATTGCTTGGGTGTTGTTCTAACAGCCCACAGCACGTTTTCAAGCTCATCTAGCCAATGACCCTGCAAGGCATAGACCCTCTTCTTCAAGCCATCCATTACGATCTTGTTGGCTGATTCCACTTGCCCATTTGTTTGAGCGTGGTGGACCGAAGCTGTCCGATGCTCAATGTTCAGCTGTTCCAGATACTCCTTCAACTGAGCCCCATTGAACGGAGGACCATTATCGCTGATCAACACTTGAGGAACCCCGTACCGGGATACGATTTGAGTCTGGAGAAACTTGATGATCTGCTGCCCCGTCGTCTTGGCCAACGCCTTAGCCTCTATCCACTTCGAAAAGTAATCAATAGCTACAAGTAAGTACTTGCACTGACCTTTTGCTTGTGGAAGGGGTCCCACCAAGTCAATGCCCCACTGCGCGAAGGGCCATGCACTCTTGATGGACATCAAGTTCGCGGCGGGAGCCACAATATTCGGAGCGTACCTCTGGCATGCATCACAAGATTGGACCAACGCTATCGCTTCCTTGTTCATCGAAGGCTAGTAGTAGCCTAAATTCAGCGCTTTCCTCACAATGGATCGGGCCCCTTCATGACAGGCCGCGACTCCTTCGTGCAACTCTCTCAGAATCCGATTCGTGTCAGGCCCCGCCACACATCTCAGAAAAGGCTTTACATGCCCCTTCTTATATAATTTGTTGTCCACCATCACGAAGTTGCTTACGATTCGACGCAACCTGACAGCTGCCACTTCATCATCGGGGAGTGCCCCCGTAGTCAGGTATGTGACTATCGGGGTCATCCAGGTGGGTTCCTCTTCTTCCTCCGATCCTGCTTCAATAGCACATACCTCCGATGGATCGATGGTTGAGATAATTACCCTCTCCAGAAAATGCACCTTCCGAGTCTCCTCGGGGGCTACTCCCAGGGCAAACTTGCTTAAGGCATCTGCCTCCGCGTTTTCTTCCCTCGGGATTGCCTCAATGTCGAAGCTTTTGAAGCTTCCCTTCAAAGTCTGCACCTCGTGCAAATACTTCCTCATTGTCGGGTTCTTCGCCTCGTAATTCCACTGGACTTGATTCACGATCAGGTTAGCATCACACTTCACCTTTAAATGATCAACTCCCGTACCTTTGGCGATTTTAAGGCCCGTGATGAGAGCCTCATACTCAGCTTCATTGTTGGTGGCCCTAAACGTCAAGGCCAAGGCATATCGCAGGGGCTCGCCTCTACCGGGCGGTATCAATACAAATCCTGCCCCCGATCCCTCTACACTTGAAGAACCATCAGTGTACATCTCCCAGGTGTTCTCCTCATTTGGCTGTTCTGATTGTTCTGCTATCGGGACCTCCATGGCTGCCCCCTCTACAGGACCTGCTTCTTCCAGATCGGGTGCTGTAGACTCTGCTATGAAGTCCGCCAATGCCTGGCCCTTAATAGCTGTTCTTGGGGCGAAGTGAATACGGAACTCCGTAAGCTCGACTGCCCATTTCACCAATCTCCCCGACGCCTCCGGTCGGTTCAAAAAGTGCTTCAAGGGCTGATTAGTTAACACCGTAATCTCGTGGGCATGGAAGTAAGGCCTCAGCTTTCGAGCAGCAATAATCAACGCAAAGAGATACTTCTCAACAGCGGGATAATTCATTTCAGATTTGGCAAACACCTTGCTTACATAATAAACAGGAACTTGGTTGCCCTTGACAATCTTTATTAACACAGAACTAACAGCAACTTCAGAAACAGCCAAATAGAGATAAAGCGGCTCGCCTGGAACCGGTTTTGCCAGCGGCGGGAGGGTACGTAGGTGTTGCTTGAGCGCCTGAAATGCCTCCTCGCACTTGTCGGACCACTTGAACTTCTTGTGGGCCCTTAGCACGTCAAAAAATGGCATGGCTCGGTCACTCGCCTTGGATAAGAAACGATTCATCGCGGCTAATCGGCCATTCAACACCTGAACCTCCCGATGAGTTTTCGGAGACTGCATCTCCTCGATTGCTTTCAGCTTCTCGGGATTCACCTCGATTCCTCTTTGGCTCACCATAAAACCCAGGAACTTCCTCGAGTTCACTCCGAAAACGCACTTGTCCGGATTCAAACGAACCTGATGAAACCTCATCCGCTCAAACGCCACCGCCAAGTTGCGGACATGGTCTCCCGCCTGTCGGGACTTCACCAACATGTCATCCACATAAGCCTCCATGGTCTTTCCCAGCATGTCCCCGAACAATTTGTTCACCATCCTCTGGTAAGTCGCTCCAGCATTGACCAGCCCAAAGGGCATAACATCATAGTGATAGACATCACTATCAGCGTAGAAGGCCGTGTGGGGGGCATCCTCTTTCGCCATCTTGATCTGGTTATAACCAGAATAAGCATCCATGAAGCTCAGCAGTTCATGTCCCGACGTGGCATCCACCAGCTGGTCGATTCTCGGGAGCGGGTAACAGTCTTTCGGGCAAGCTTTGTTCAAGTCGCGGAAATCGACACACATCCGCCACTTCCCGTTACTCTTCCTCACTAGGACCGGGTTAGCGACCCAAGTCTGGAATCGGAGCTCTTTGATGAACCCAGCATCGAGCAGCCTGCCCACCTCCTGCTGGATCGCGATCCTCTTGTCCGCGCCCATCAGACGCCTCTTCTGCGCGATAGGCTTGATCGCGGGATCAATCTTCAGCTCGTGCACTATCACGTCGGGGCTGATTCCTGGCATATCGCTCGGGGACCAGGCAAACAGCTCCTTGAACTCCTTTAGGAGCTCGATCAATTCTCGGGCCCTTTCCTCCGACAAAGCTGACCCGATCTTCACTTTTCTTTGAGGTTCGTCAATCTCGACCTCTTTCAGATCCTCCATGGGGGCGGGACGCCCAAACTCCTCTCGAGGATCGGCATCAGTCTGAAGGACAGCCATAGCTTCCCTCCTTCTCCTTCGGGTGGCGTTTACATAACACTTTCTGGATGCCACCTGGTCACCCTTGACCTCCCCGACTCCATTGTTAGTCGGGAACTTCATCTTCTGGTGGACGGTCGAGGTGACTGCCATGAGAGGATTGATTGTGGTCCTCCCGATGATAGCATTGTACGTCCCCGCGGACTCCACCACGACGAAATCCACGTTCCGCCTTTCCGCTTTCCACCCACTACCGAATTCCACCGGCAAGGTGATCATTCCCAGCGGATAGGAAGTAGAGCCAGAGAATCCCACCATCGGGAAGTTCACCTGCTTCAGGTCCTTCTTCGTCTTTCCCATGGCTTCCAAGGCGTCCATGAACAGAATGTCGGAGGAGCTCCCTCCGTCTATCAGAATCCGCTTCATCTCGAATTCATCCACATCCAAGGTCACGACCAAGGCGTCATCATGGGGGCTCTCCACGCCTATCAGATCCTCTGCCGAGAAAGAAATCACCATTTCTTCCTTATTAGTCCACGATCGAGACCTCTTTCCTAACACCACGGCAGCAGAAATTCGGGAAGCGTAATTCTCCCGAGAAGCGGAGGTATCACCTCCCGCCGCCATTCCTCCATGAATGACATTGATGGTTCCCCGCCTCTCCTTACGGGGACCGGAAGATTCCGGCTCAACCTTCTTCTTCTTTGGAGATCGATCGCGGGACCTGGAACGGGACCGCGATCGATTTTTGGAGCGGGATCGGCACCGTCCCCCGCCAACAAACTCCTTAAGCTTCCCCTTCTGGATCAGCTTCTCTATCTCCTTCATCAGCTCCCGACAGTTATCTGTGTCGTGACCATTAGCTCGGTGATACCGACAGTAACGATCAGAGCGACCTCCCAAGAATTCACCTTCTTTCCTCGGGGGGTATCGGACGAGACCCTGCCGATCCATCACCGCTAGCACGGCGGCCATCGAACTGTTGAGAGGAACGTGACGACCCTCTCGGTTATCCTTCCTCGGAGGACGCTTGTCCTCCCTTCTATCGGGGCGTCCATGGCTCCTTCTTCCCTCCGATTTGTCGTTCCCTTTGCGATCGTCCGACAGCTTGAACGATTGCTTTCCTCTTCCTGACTTTGGAGGATCAAGCTCTCCGGCAGCAATCTTCGACTCCTGCACGTCGATTTGCTGCTTCACCCTCGCTTGCAAAGCTTTCATACTCCACACAGCCTTCGCGGCCACACTATGCATCATATCGGAACCATATGGGGCAGTTAGGTTCCGAAGGAAGGTGCGGATGGTCTCCCCTTCCGACAACTCCTCGTCGATCTCCGCGACACTAGCAGTGAACCGTTGGTAGTAATACGCCAACGATTCGTCAGACCTCTGCACCACCTGGTTCAAAGACCTCACGCTCTTCAAGAGGCGCCTACGACATTGATACCGCTTGATGAAGCGGTCGTGCATATCACTCCAGCAAGTAATACATCCTGACGGTAGGCTGAAAAACCACGTCAAGGCCCTCTCTCCCAATGTGATCGGGAACAGCACATACACGATGTCATCATTCGCGGCTCTACCCATACAGGCCTGGACATGCCTCTGAACATGGCGAACTGGGTCCCCTTCACCATCGTACTCCTTGATGGTCAGAATACCTAGCCCTGGCGGGGCGACAGTATCTATCAGCCGTGGAACAAAAGGATGAGTAGATCGACCCCTCAGCTCCGATGTCATATGCTTCTGGTTGCCCATGCAGATGTTGACAATCTTCACCACCTGATCGGGGGTGATGGGGCCATTCAGGGGAATGGTCCTGTGTTGCACTGGTCCGGGACCGTCGACCACGAACCTTTCCGAATGCGCGGGCTCCTTACCCCTATTCCTGGACTGAACCTCCTGTTCCTCTTGAACCTCCCTTGGAGGAGGTGGAGGCAACTCTTCCCTTCTGTTGGCAGCCTCTCTTCTATCTAGAAGAGCCTCCATGGCCTCCAGGAACATGGGCATAGCATCTGCTACTGCCTTAGCCAACTCCGGGTTTGAGGAAGCACCAACCTCCCTCCGCGGGATTTCCTCCCTGTGCACCACCGGATTTGGAGGAGCATCCACCTCACTTCTTGGGATATCCTCCCTGTTCACCGCCGTGTCTCGGACTAAGACCTCGTGATCTTCACCATGCCCCCCTGTGTGAGAAACAGCAGGGTGATCACCTTGTTCAGCAGCACGCTCCGGCAACGCAGAATTCACGGTTCCAGCAGGGCGAGAACTGCTCGCCGGGACTTGCTTCTTCTGCTTGCTACCACCAGCCATCGATCTAGTAGAAACTATTGTGACTTTTTGTAAGTTTCCCACAGACGGCGCCAATGTTGGATCACGGTCAAAGCTCCGGTAAGTTCTTGACGGAAAACCTGAACTCCTTGGCTCCGCGTAATCCTGCAAAAAGGGATGATCCGGGTGGTGACCCAGAATCCCTCTCCGATGCTTAAATGAGAGTTTGAACGATGGGATGGATAGCAATAGTCTAAGTGCGTATTAGAGAATGTGTGTTCTGAGGTAACTTCCTCCTTTATATAGGAGAAGAAGTTACCTCAGTTACCTGTAACCGCGCCTGGCAGTTTACCCACGTTCCGTATATCTCGTTCAAGATTCCGTGTATCTCGCCCCACGCTCCGCGTATCTCGCCCACGCTCCGCGTATCTCGGGCACGCCCTGCGTATCTCGGGGGAGTTTATCCATATCTTAACCGTTTCCCCACTACTCTATCTAGTAGGCGGGTTTCTTGGTCTTATCCTCTGATCACAATTCCCGATCAATATCGGGGACTCCAGATTTATCTCATTCTAGGTCACCACCCAGGACCCCTCGTCCCATGGGACATGGTCAGCATTCTCGGGGCTTTATTATCGGAACCTTCTCAAAGGCATATCGGGGCCTACTCAGAGGCTTCTCGTCGGGAGTATTCAATTCATATATCGGGACCCTTCATACTGGGCTTCTGGGCCTTCCAGGCCTTTCGCGAGGCCCACTAAGCTTACCCGCCGTTTATTGACTGTTAACGGGGCTAACGATTACATCGGAACCCATCAACGAGCTTATACTCGGAAAATATACGCATGTGTGGGGATGCAACATGAATATGTTTAAGTGAGTCCATGTTTCAATTTCATGATGGGGTAAGCCTATGTGGGGACAAATTTCGATTTTGGTCCAAAATTTTTCTAAGTATGGGATACTAGAAAATATGCCTATAAGATGTTACCTTGAGTGAACATGGATGTATCATGAACATGAAAGTGTGTACTAGCATACATGCGAGTAGGAACACAAGTATGGAAATATGGATATATGGCGGCTATGTGCATGGACGTCTAAATGTTTGAACACACAGGAGTGTGCACGTGGGCATGCATGTGAGTGCAAGCGTAAACATGTATGTGTGTATGGATGGGTTGTGAGTATAAGCATGAGTGATGGAATTGGTGTACTTGTAGATGTAAATCATGAATATTAGCATAAGTGCAAGGGTGAGAGCATAGACCTCTCCTTAACTTGAGGGTGGGTGCCACTCAATGGGACACAACATTCCGCCTCCCACGTACTAGCGCGAGCATTGTCTTTTAACCTCGACCTTCGACATGTGTAACATTTTTCCTTCATTCGTTGGAGTGTGTGTATAGCTCTTGACCCTTACCCTGCAATTTGTTTCCCATAAAAGTGAGGGTGAAAATGCTTACGAGCTTTCTTCTTACCCACCGCGAGCGAAGGGATTTATTGACATGTGTTAAGGGTTGACCCTTCCTTCGGATGTGTTAGAGCGTTGCTCCATTTGGGGAAGCTAAAAGTTCGCCCTCTTTGTGACGCTCTGGGATTTGTTCCCTTGGATAGGTCTCTTGGGTTGTAGTTTTGTTTCCGTAACTTGATTGATGTTAAGGTTGCCCCCGTAGTAGGCGTATCTCGCCCCTCCATGAGTAAGGGTCGATCTTTGCGTCGGTCGCTCGTATAGATGACTCACTTTTGGGAAGCTTTCTTCTTCGGACAGGGAGACCTTGAAGATCGTTTTCCAAGGCAGTCAGACCAAATCTGACTGTCTTGTGTCTTCGGTGTCCGAGGTGGAATCGTATGAGGCAGGGACTCGTATGACCCCTTGTAGGTTGGTTTCATGGAGAAACGTATAAGGTGTAGGCGGAGCGTTCCGAACGTACCGTTGAATCGAATGAGAGGGAAGAACCCTCTAGTTCTGCTCATCGGGCCAAGAAATCTTCTGAGTTAGGGAAAGCTGCAGAGGCTTCCGGCATGTTCTTTTTCCATTCTCTTTTCTTTGTGATATACTTATGATTGTTCTCATGTTGCTTCCTTCTTGTTGTTAGAGCGTTCGCCCCTGGTTACCGAATAGATTCTTGCGGTGGGCGAGAGTTCAAGTCAATCTAAATCCAAGGCGCGGAAACCTGACTCTGAGGTCGGGCCCTCGGCTGCCAAAGAGAAGGAAACCGCGAGAGGTTCTCCTTCAAGTGCCCCCTTGCTGACTCCCTCTCATGATAAGGAGGTAGTGGTTGAAGAGGCGCCCTCTTTGCTTGACAAAGGGAAACAACATGTGGATGGCGATGGGGTGATCATAGGTCTTGGTGTCTCTTCTCTATCCTCTGCCCCCCAGCCGAGGGGCCGAGTCTCAGGTTTATTTCATCTTCATGTAGATTTGACGACTTTTGAAGGTGTCTTTGGCTTTCCTATGGGTTATGTTATTAACCCTTGCGTTGAAGATTTTTCTTTTGGTGATGGGTGTGATCATCGCCTTTCATTGAGGTTCCTTTCTCTTGCCATGGCTCTGATTAAGATAGCAAATTCTTGCTTGGGAGTTTGGTGGAGACTGCTCTTGAGTTAGCCTCTACTAGTATCGTAGTTGTGATCGTTGTGGGGATCGTTTTGTTATATGCCCTCAATAGTGCTTGTCGTGATTCTTTGCTTTATGGTTGATTTCATGAGATATGGAGGTTGTCTTCATAATGAGGACGTCTCCTACCTAGTATTATCCAGGGGGTTGAAATATAAGTCCATACCTTTGATGAGCGTATGAAGGGTGTTGTTTTTCCCTTTTTCTTGAATCTCCTTTTGAGGTTAGGTGTTGGCTCTTTAGGTTTGTGGTGGACTTGATGGTCTTTTTTTTTGTGTGGATATGATAACCACCTCTTGGTGTGTGGACATGATAGCCACTTCAGGGTATGTGGACATGATAGCCACTTCAGGGTATGTGGACATGATAGCCACCTCGTGTTATGGTGACATGATAGCCACATCACGATTTATGGAGTTGTGCTTTAGTATTCCTTTCTCATTGGAGAGCCTTCATTGCTATAGTTGCCTTTTGTTTAGGCTATGTTTGTTGGGTTAGGTCCTGATGTCTCGTCTTTCCGGATGTTGTATCCTTCATGCATTTTAGATGTCTCCTTCATGAGTTGTGCTTGACGATGTTCAAGTCTGATACGAGCATAGGTCACGCGAGGGCGACATGCAAGACAATAACGTTTGTCGGAGGTTGCTTTGTGCGACTTGTAAGGCAATTCCTCTTCTTGATGGGTCGAGTTTATTTTGAGAGCCTTGAACTTTGGATTTCATGTCTTTGCTATCCTTCTTGGTGGTGTTGGGTTCCTTTGAGATACTTCTCTTGACTTGTGATATGGATGGTAGGATAACTCGTTACTTTTCATGATAACCTCTTGTGCTTCTGTATATGATCCTTTGGTCATGGACTTCTCTTACTTATCTTTATTTTGTGTTTTCCTTCACATCATACCTGCTATCTCATCAAGAACAAACATTATGTGTTCTTCATACAACTTTGCTTTGCAATTATTTTCTCATGGAATCCTTCTTAGTATGGTGCAATGATCTCTTCTGATACCCTTTAAATGGTATATATGGTACTGTTAGACCAAAGATACGCTCTTGGTGGGCGTCGAATCTGTTCACAAGACAGGCTCTCGGAGGGCACAGGTGGGCGTCAAAACTGTTCACGAGATACGCTCTCGGAGGGCACCAGTAGTTAGACCAAAGATACGCTCCTGGTGGGCGTCGAATCTGGTAGCTTGAAATCTACCTCGAGATACGCTCTTGGGGGTGTCGAATCTGGTAGTTTGAAATCTACCTCAAGATACGCTCTTGGGGCGTCGAATCTGGTAGTTTGAAATCTACCTCAAGATACGCTCTTGGGGGCGTCGAATCTGGTAGTTTGAAATCTACCTCAAGATACGTTCTTGGGGGCGTCGAAGGTCGTAGTTTTTGGAAACCACTCTCAAGATACGCTCTTGGGGGCGTCGAAGGTCGTAGTTTTTGGAAGCTACTCTCAAGATACGCTCTTGGGGGCGTCGAAGGTCGTAGTATGAAAACTACTCACAAGATACGCTCTTGGGGGCGTCGAATCTGTTCGCGGGATAGGCTCCCGGAGGGCACATGGTTCGTAGTTTTAGAACTACTCTCAAGATACGCTCTTGGGGGCGTCGAATGTGTTCGCGGGATTGGCTCCCGGAGGGCTCAGAATATTACCTTACCTTGTGTCCCTTCTCATGTAGGGTGCGTTTTTGATACGCTTTTCGAGTCTTTACTTGACTTTTCCTTCTATGATATTGCATGTTACCACGCTTTTCTTAAGTGTGGGAGATCACCTTTGTAGGAGGATGGTAACCCTGTTGATATTGTTAGTTCAGGCTCTTCTTCTTCTTCTTCCTCGAGCTCTATCAGTGGTTCATCTTTAGAGGGTCAGTATCATGAGGACTTCCCAATGGCATCTGGTTGGTTGCTTTAGTATCCTATCTTTGTATATATCTCTTTACTTTTCCTTCCCTTGATGGGTCGAGTGTTTGTGTGTTGCCGACTTAGGGCATGTTCGTACAGGGAGTTGAGGTTGTTTTCCCTCTTATATGACTTCTTATAGGAGAAGTGGTATTGCATGTTCTTGTGATCTTCTGCCTCTAATCTCTTCTTTTACACTTAGGTGGACTACCAAGCACTTATTCGTTTGGTGCCCCCCAAGTTGCTTGGTGGTCATACCGCCTTTCATATTTGGCCGTTGAAGGCCCCTCGTTCATTTTCTTGGTTGGGTACCCCTTATGCTCGGGGCTCCCTTGTCTTCTTGTTTGAATGCGATGAGTGTCCCTTGTAGGATTTACTCTTTCTCATGCTTGCTTGTTTCAGTCATAGGCATGGTTTGGATAATGCCTTTGTCGGATGTATCTTTAGAGGTTGGGTGGAGAGCTTTTGCTTTGGGTGGGTGGGGGTGATTTTCATTCTCTTGATAACTAGGATGTGGCAGTGTTTGTATCCTAGGGGTGCTTGTAAATTCTTTCCCCCCTTCCTTGTGTTTTTTAGAAAAAACACTTTTGCGGTGATGATAGAGTAGGAGTAACGTATCTTGGAAGGGATTGTATTTAGGTTGAAAAGTTTTCTCATAGAATGGTGTCTTGAGTTGTAAATCTCGAAGGTGTGTTTCAGACTAGTCAATCTGATCCATGGTCCTTGCTCGGGCATGGGGGGGTCTGACCGGGCTGTGATAATCTTCTTGAAGTGTTGTGGTACTTAGTGTGCTTTGCATTTTCGTTACATTGGAGTATTCTTCAATGCCTTTAGGGAGTGTCACATTGGTCATGCTCCTCCCACCTTGGATCTTGATTATAGACTTCCTTTGAATTAGGACTTGAACCTAAAAAGGATGTTTTCCTTTAGGTTTGCAGGTGATGCTCCATGACTTTCCATGGGTTTGCCCCCGTATTGGATATTCCTTGTTGGATAGCTTCATTAGAGGCTGCATTTGTATTGCGTACGTATACGTGTTTGAGGTGTGTTGAGCTGACAAGTCCCTCCTTTTTCATTTTGTCATAACCTTCATTCATCATGTGTTCGGCGTATGGCCTTAAAGGCGGGATATTTTTCTAGTGCCCCCTTTATCGAGGTTCTCCTCTTGATGGGATGCTAGAGTCAAATGTCTTATCATTCGCAGACAAGGTGTTTGATCAGGATGTGCGTCTAGTGTGAGGGTCGATCTTGAAACCTTACTCCCCAAGCTTTTGAGCTCTTCTTTGGTTGATCTTGTAGAACTATTATTATGCCCTAAGGCTCTTGATAGGAGATGTATCTCCTTTTTCATATTCTAGTTGTTGCACTATCTCTTTTGCTAATCTTGCATCTTTAGAGTTTCTCTCTTGGTGCATGACTTCAATGACAGGATTTTCTACCGATGTTTGTTCTGTTAGGACTTGTATCCTTGGTTGCCTTCCTTTCTTGTGAGATGGCGAATGAGTGTTTATGAATACTCAAATGTGTCGTACTTGGTAGAGGTATGCGCCTAATCTTTAGGGCGCTGTCTTGAATCTTCGTGTACCTATCTTTGATGAACATGTTATTCATTGCATATATAATACGGAGTCCAAGGATCTCCGGTGTTAGGATCATATTTTGAGAACAGAGACATAGTCATCTATTAGATAACCTCTTTATCTAGGGAGTTTATTTTTGCAAGGATACTTGTAAGGATATGTGTTCCATCCTTGTTCCTGGTTCATTTGCAGTGCCGTGTCCCTAATGGGTGTGTTGATGTTCTGACCACCTTTACTAGTAGGGGGTCCTTTGGTATTAGGTATGCCTGACTCTTCCCTAGTGTCATCAATAGTTGGTCATGGGAGATGTCTGACGGACTCCCTTCATGCATTATGGTTCTCTTTATGTCAAAGCTAGCGATTCCCTCTCCTATGACTAATATATCATTGTGTGGAAATACTATGTTTTCCATATCCCTTTTTAAAAGCTTGATGATGGTGTCGCCATTCTTTCTTTGCTAGGCTTGCTGCCCTTGAGAATTTTTTGATGAAAGTGTATTTCATTACCTGCGATGAGCTTACTAGGTGTAGTCGCGACTTCTGGCTATTTTGTGAAATAATATAGATCCATTGGCGGCGTTTGCCTTTGAAGGTGGGCGTTGTCTATGTGATATGGTTTCCTCCATTTTTTGGAGGGATGTGTTTCGCGGCTACCCCCTCTTATGCTAATAGGCGTTTGTGGGGAGGGTATGTTGTGACTGGTGCCCCCCTTGCATATCGATGCCAGATGGGGTCCTTCGACGGACTTGGCCTTAGGATGCTTAGTGGAAGGTTATAGTAGGGTTAATCCTTTGTGACCTTCATGGTAGTTCCTCTATAGGATGTTGAGAGTGCTCAACTTATTTTTGTAAGTGAGCCTTCTATCTTGTGATCTTTCCCAGAATCTTGACCTTATAGGTGCCCTTTGAGATTGAGAAATCTGTTCCTTGTGCATCTCTTGGTTGGCGGCGGCGTTTTATGGACTCTTCTAGTAGTCCACCTGTGTATATATATACCATGGAGCCCGAAGGCGTCCGGTATGGTCTTTCTTGGAAAAAATGTTGATATCAAGTATCAAAATCTACCCCTTTTAGGGAGTTGACTTGTTATGCAGTTAAATTAAATAAGAGGATATGGGAAGGATATGGGTGCGGGCGTGTTGATACCTCTTACTTCCTTGATAATGTAACTGTCTTCCTCCATTAGTCTGTGTGTATTCCTTCCACTTGAGGAATATAAGGTCGCATCCTTGCAAGGCGGACTAGGTGGAGGTGTATCCTTCATGTATGCTATCTGTGATCTCACTCCACTACGTCTCTCCATGAGACTTCCCATTGTAGTAGCTATGTACTAACATGGTGTGGTACTCTATGAGTCCCCTGTTCAAATCCTTGTCTTTTCGACTTCTCCCCTGTCCTAGGGGGATGTGTACCAAGGGTTGTCATACACAAGAGGTTGGGACCTGTCGTGCTGTATCATGAGTAGGTGGTTGCCTTGTTGTGTTGTCGGGGCGATGTCCCTCCCTTTGAGCTTTCCTTGGAATGTCTCTTAGTCATGTCCGTGGTGATACAGACTGTATGTGTACCTTGCTGAGGTGGATGTTGGAACTCTTATATCCTTGGTGGTCTGACTTGCATGTCCTCCCTTAGTGGGGTGTATGTCCCAGCTCTTTGCTGTGTTTGTTATTGCCTTGGAGGCACAAATTGTTGCCTTCCCATTGGGGGTGGCAGTTGCTCCCTCATTCTTTGATTTTTACGATGCCCCCTTTGGAGGGCTTGTGTGTTGTTCTTCCTGTGGGCACTTCTCTGCCTGCGGATGTCGCTTCACTTGCGTATATTGCCTCTCTTACCCCTTCCTTAATGCCTTTCTATAGGTTAACAACTCTTCTAATTCCTTCATCAAATCTGGAGTCACTCCTTGGGCTCCTTGCTAATACATAGACCTTGTATTGGTGGTATGAGCCTGGTTGTTGTTTCCTGGCATGCCTTGTGTTGGTATTCCATATTGATGCTTCTTAGGGTGTGTTCTATAATGGGACCCCTGTGGAGGTATTGTGTATTGGTATCCCTAGGATGACCCTCTTTGTTGCCCCCTTGCCCCTGTGGTCTCTGAGCCATGGGGGTCGTGGCAGGGGAAGACTCAGCTCTAGCTGGGCGTGAGGGTCCTCCCTGATTGTCACGTTGGGGTGCTTCTGGGGCTACCTGAGGTTCCGGATGTGCAGGCCTTTTCTCTGGGTTAGGCTTTGCTGGAGGCATAGGTTGTCTCCCTTGCCTGTTGCCCCCAGGTGGGCGATTCTCTCTGGATGGTAGGCTATTCGCCATAGCTCTAGTTATTGCCAGGCTTCTTGTTCGAAAACCGCAGACGGCGCCAAGTGTTAGGTTCTAAGCCCTCGGTCAACGGGTCGTCGATCTAAAGCTTATTCCTCACTGGTGAACTGACGGATTCAGTATTCTCGGGCTAGTCGTTCCGATGCAAGTCTTTCTGCTCCTTTCCTTCTTCTCCACGCGACACTGCAAGAGGGGCAGTATCAAGCACGGAGGGGGGGTGGTTCTTGATGAACCCTCTCCGATGCTTAAGTCAGAATACTTCTAGAGAGATAAAATGTAGAGAGAAGCCAGAGCTAAAAATGTGCCAGTAATTAAGATGGTCAAATGAATGGTGGAAGGGTTGTATTTATAGGCAACGGTGTCATTAAGGTGATTTAATGACATCGTTAACCTTTAAACACAATTAATTAGTCCTTGATAACATAATTAAAACCTTGAAGCATGGAGAGGTTGGCGGAAATAATCTAAGTGCGGGAGTCGGGAAACGGTGCCAGGGCCCTTGGGGGCGGAGAGAAAATCCGACCCCCAAGGGTAGGGGTTGGGTATGGCCACCCAAACCCTCCCTAGGGGAGATCGGGTGTGGCCACCCGATCTCACCTAGGTGAGTTCGACGCGTGGCCCGGACGAGTATTTTTGCCTCGTCCGGACCGTTGGTGTTTCGGCGGGGTGTTCGGGTTTAAGTTTCGATTTACAATCATTAACGGGGTGATAAAAATAAAACGATTCGGAAGTCAACGGGTTCAAATTGGGCGTATATCCATCAGTCACAATTCAACAGTGCGCACCCAAATACCACTGGCGCATCCACTGGTTTTGGCATCCTGTAATCTGAACCAACTTTCAACTGCTCGTTGATATAGGCTTCTTGAGATAGACATAAATCCCGGGTAGCCCGATCTCAGGCAATTTCAATGCTTAAGGTGTACGTGGCGTCTCCCATGTCTTTCGTCTCAAATACAGATGCCAAACATGAATTTGACTTATTCATGAAACTCATGTCGTTTGCGGCAATGGGTATATCGTCCACGTACTAGGTTAAGATGATATACTTAGACTCGAAGGTCTTATAATACACGCACGGATTCTTGTGAAAACTCACTAATCCGTTTCCTACGATTTTCTCGTGGAATTTGCGGTATCATTGCCGTGACGACTGTATAAGACTGTAGATGGACCTTTTGGAGTTTACAAACTTTTCGTTCGTTACCAGGAGTAATTAAACCCTCTGGTTGTTCCATGTAGATCTCTTCCTCCAGGTTTCCGTGGAGGAGTGTGGTCTTAATATTCCTTTGGTGTAGCTCGTGATCGAGACTTGTGACCAGGACCATGAATGGACCTAACCGTGTGATGGGTTTCGCTATAGCCGATAGGCCCTTTAACGACGAGTAAACGGTGAATAGGCCCACTGGGCCCTAAAAGAGGTCAAGAAGACCAATGCGAAGGGTCCCGACAAGATGGGTCCCGATGGTGAAGGGTCCCGACAAGGTCGGTCCCGATATGCGAGTTGGACGCTACCGATGATATGCCTTTATGTAGGCCCCGATATTGAATCCCTAAGAACGATTGGCCCTGTCACGATGACGAGGGGCCCCGAGCGGTGACCTAATGAGATAACTCTAGAGTCCCCGATATTGGTCGGGACTTTCTATCAGAGGTTGAGGCCGAGAAACACGCCCACTATCAGAGTAGTGGGGAAGTGGCCTGAGATAAGCGGAACGTGGGCAAGTGGCCGAGATAAGCGGAACGTGGGCTAACTGCCCTGGCAGTTCATCAGGTAACTGGGGTAACTCCTCTCCTATATAAAGAAAGAAGTTACCTCAGATCACATATACGCACCTACATACTGATACTTTTGCTTGCCTTGCCTGCCACGAGATTCTCATTTAAGCATCGGAGAGGGATTCTGGGTCACCACCCGGTCTATTCCCTTCTTGCAGGATTACGTGGAGCGAAGGATTTCGGATTTCCGTCAAGACCGTACCGGAGTTCCAACCGTGATCCAACATTGGCGCGGTCTATGGGAATCTAACAAAAAGTCAAAGACAGCTTCTACTCGTTCAATGGCGGCTGGCAAGCAGAAAAAGCAAGGGCAGACTGGTGGTTCTAACCTCCCTGCTGGAACTCAGAATTCAGAGCTGCCGGAGCGCAGTGTGGATCAAAATCCCCCTGCTGAGGTTTCCCGAACAGGGGGGCACAATGAAGTTCCTGAGGATACTGCTCGACACCAAGAGAATAGGAAGGAGGATGCTCCTCCAAACGCGGACCTGACGAAGGCTGTGGCGGATGCCATGCCGATGTTCTTGGAGGCCATGGAGGCTCTCCTAGAGCGGAGAGAGTCTGCCAAGAAGAAGGAAGAGGTGTCTCCGCCTCTGCCGAGGGAGGTTCGGAATGTGCAGGAGGCCCAACCCAGAAACCGGGACAAGGGGAAGGAGCCCGCTCAGTCGGAGCGATTTGTGATCGATGTGCTTGGACTGGTGCAGCATAGGACCATTCCTCTTAATGGTCCCATCACCCCCGATCAGGTGGTGAAGATCGTGAACATCTGCATGGGGGACCAGAAGAAGATGATGTCTGAATTGAGGGATCGATCCACCCATCCCTTTGTTCCCCGATTGATAGACACCCTCGCCCCGCCAGGGCTGGGTATCCCCACAATTAAGGAGTATGATGGCGAGGGAGATCCAGTTCGCCATGTCCAGAAGCATGTCATGGCCTGTCTGGGCAGAGCCCCGGATGATGATACTGTATGTGTGTTGTTCCCGGCTACATTGGGAGAAAGGGCCCTGACGTGGTTCTTCAGCCTGCCCCCAGGGTGCATCTCCAGCTGGGCTGATATGCACGACCGTTTTATTCAGCAGTACCAGGGTCGTCGGCGCCTCTTGAAGAGCGTGAGGTCCCTGGCCCAGGTGGTGCAGAGGCCCGACGAATCGCTGGCGCATTATTACCAGCGGTAAACTGCTAGTGTGGCCGAGATCGATGAGGAGATATCGGAGGGAGAGACTATCCGCACCTTCCTTCGGAACCTGACAGCCCCCTATGGTTCCGACCTGATGCACAGCGTGGCCGCGAAGGCCGTGTGGAGCATGGAGGCGTTGCAGACGAGGGTAAAGCAGCAAATCGATGTGCAGGAGTCGAAGATAGCTGCCGGAGATCTTGATCCTCCGAAGTCAAATAAGGGGAAGCAGTCGTTCAAACCATTGGACGACCGAAAGTGGAGTCGAGGCCGCTCTGATCGAAGGGAGGACAGGCGTCCCCCGAGGAAGGACAAGCGGGAGGATCATCACATTCCTCTCAATAGTTCTATGGCTGCCGTGTTAACGGTGATGGATCGACAGGGTATCTCCAGGTACCCCCCGAAGAAGGAAGGAGAATTTTTGGGAGCTCGCACCGATCGTTACTGTCGGTTCCACCGCGCCAGCGGTCACGACACTAACCATTGTCGGGAGTTGAAGAAGGAGATCGAAAAGATGATCCAGAAGGGGAAGCTTAAGGAGTCTGTGGCTGGGAGGCGAAGTCGATCCCGCTCCCGATCTCGATAGCGGTCCCGATCCCGCGATCGGTCCCCAAAGAGAAGAAGTCCGAGCCGGAGTCTTCTGGTGTCCGTAAGGAGAAGCGGGGCACCATTAATGTGATTCATGGAAGATTGGCTGCTGGAGGTGATACCACAGCCTCTCGGGAGGTCTATGCCTCTAGAATTTCCGCTGCTGTGGTGCTGGGCAAGAGGGCCCGATCCTGGACCGCGAATGAAGAGATGGTGATTTCCTTTTCAGCGGAGGACCTGGTAGGTGTGGAGACTCCACACGATGATGCTTTGGTCGTGACCCTGGACGTGGATGGGTACGATATGAAGCGAATTTTGATCGACGGAGGTAGCTCCTCCGATATTCTGTTTATGGATGCGCTGGAGGCCATGGGGAAAACGAAGAAGGACCTGAAGCAGGTGAACTTCCCGATGGTTGGATTCTCTGGTTCTACCTCCTATCCGCTGGGAATGATCACCTTACCAGTGGAGTTCGGTAGTGGGTGGAAAGCGGAGAGGAGGAATGTGGAGTTCGTGGTGGTTGAGTCCGCGGGGACCTATAATGCGATTATCGGGAGAACTACTATCAACCCGCTGATGGCAGTTGCCTCGACTGTTCACCAGAAGATGAAGTTCCCGACTGACCACGAAGTCAGGGAGGTCAAGGGCGACCAGGTGGCTTCCAGGAAGTGCTATGTTAATGCCACTCGAAGGAGAAGACGGGAGGCTATGACTATCCTCCAGACCGATGCTGATCCCAGAGAGGAGTTTGGGCGTCCCGCCCCTATGGAGGATTTGAAGGAGGTCGAGATTGACGGACCTCAGAGGAAGGTGAAAATCGGGTCCGCCCTGTCTGACGAGAGGGCCCGAGAATTGATTGAGCTGCTGAAGGAGTTCAAGGAGCTGTTTGCCTGGTCCCCGAGTGACATGCCAGGAATCAGCCCCGATGTGATTGTGCATGAGTTGAAGATTGATCCCGCGATCAAGCCTATCGCGTAGAAAAGGCGTCTGATGGGCGCGGAAAAGAGGATCGCGATCCAGCAGGAGGTGGGCAGGTTGCTCGATGCTGGATTTAACAAGGAGCTCTGATTCCAGACTTGGGTCGCCAACCCGGTTCTGGTGAAGAAGAGCAATGGGAAATGGCGGATGTGTGTTGATTTCCGCGACTTGAATAAGGCTTGCCCGAAGGATTGTTACCCGCTTCCGAGGATCGACCAGTTGGTGGATGCCACGTCGGGGCATGAATTGCTGAGCTTCATGGATGCTTACTCTGGCTATAATCAGATCAAGATGGCTAAGGAGGATGCCCCCCACACTGCCTTTTATGTTGATAGTGACATCTATCACTACGATGTCATGCCCTTTGGATTGATTAATGCCGGGGCAACTTATCAAAGGATGTTGAACAAGCTGTTTGGGGACATGCTGGGGAAAACGATGGAGGCTTACGTGGACGATATGCTGGTAAAGTCCTGACAGGCCGAAGATCATGTAAGCAACTTGGCGGTGGCGTTTGAGCGGATGAGGCTTCATCAAGTTCGTTTGTACCCAGACAAGTGCGCCTTTGGAGTGCACTCGGGGAAGTTTTTGGGCTTTATGGTAAGCCAAAGGGTAATTGAGGTGAACCCCGAGAAGCTGAGGGCAATCGAGGAGATGCAGTCTCCGACAAATCATCGGGAGGTGCAAGTGCTGAATGGCCGACTAGCTGCAATGAATCGCTTCCTGTCTAAGGCAAGCGACCGATCCATGCCATTTTTAGAAGTGCTGAGGGCCAACAAGAAATTTGAGTGGACTGTCAAGTGTGAAGAGGCATTCCAGGCACTCAAGCAGCACCTCCGCACCCTCCCACCATTGGCGAAACCGATTCCAGGCGAGCCGCTCTATCTATATTTGGCTGTTTCTGAGTTTGCTATTAGCTCTGTGTTAGTGAAGATTGTCGAGGGTAACCAAGTCCCCGTTTATTATGTAAGCAAGGCGTTTGCCAAATCTGAAATGAATTATCCCGCTGTTGAGAAGTATCTTTTTGCGTTGATCATTACTGCTCGGAAGCTGAGGCCTTACTTCCATGCGCATGAGATTACTGTGTTGACGAATCAGCCTTTGAAGCATTTTTTGAACCGACCTGATGCGCCGGGGAGATTAGTGAAGTGGGCAGTCGAGCTTAGTGAGTTCCGCATTCACTTTGCTCCGAGAACGGCTATTAAAGGTCAGGCGTTGGCGGATTTCATAGCAGAGTCTACAGCCCCCGATCTGGAAGAAGCGGGTCCTGTAGAGGGGGCAACCATGGAGGTCCTGATAGCAGAGCAACCAGAAATGGCAGAGCAATCAGAACAGCCAAATGAGGAAAATACTTGGGAAATGTACACTGATGGCTCTTCGAGTTCAGACGGATCAGGAGCAGGGTTCGTATTGATACCACCTGGCGGAGGCGAGCCCCTTCGATATGCTTTGGCCTTAATGTTTAGGGCCACCAACAATGAAGCTGAGTATGAGGCTCTTATCACAGGCCTCAAAATTGCCAAAGGTACGGGAGTTGGTCACTTAAGGGTGAAATGTGACGCTAGCCTGATTGTGAATCAAGTTCAAGGACGATATGAGGCAAAGAGCCCGGTGATGAGAAAGTACCTTCGTGAGGTGCAAGTCTTGAAGGAGAGTTTTAAAAGTTTCGATATTGAGGCAATCCTGAGGGAGGAAAATGCGGAAGCGGATGCCTTGAGCAAATTTGCCTTGGGGGCACCCCTCGAGGAAAATCGGAAGGTGCACTTCTTGGAGAAGGTGATCTTGTCGACCACCGATCCATCGGAGGTGTGTGCCATTGAAGCAGGATCGGAGGAGGAGCCCACTTGGATGACCTTGATAGCCGCGTACCTGATCACGGGGGCAGTCCCCGATGATCAAGTAGTAGCTGACAGGATACGCCGGATCGTGGTTAATTACGTGGTGGTGGATAATCAGCTATACAAAAAGGGGTGGTTCTCAACTCCTTACTTGAAATGTGTGACTGAGCCCGACGCAAATCGGATCCTTAGGGAGGTGCACGAAGGGGTCGCGGCTTGTCACGAAGGTGCCCGATCCATTGCGAGGAAAGTGCTGAATTTGGGCTATTACTAGCCTTCGATGAGCAAGGAGGCGACGATGTTAGTCCGATCTTGTGACGCATGCCAGAGGTATGCCCCGAATATCGTGGCTCCGGCTGCTAATCTGACGTCCACCAATAGTGCTTGGCCCTTCGCGCAGTGGGGTATCGACTTGGTGGGACCCCTCCCACAAGCAAAAGTTCAGTGCAAATATTTGTTTGTAGCCATTGATTATTTCTCAAAATGGATAGAAGCTAAGGCATTGGCCAAGACAACGGGGAACCAAATCGTCAAGTTTCTTCAGACCCATATTATATCCAGATACGGGATTCCTAAGGTGTTGATCAGCGATAATGGTCCTCCGTTTAACGGGGCTCAAGTGAAGGAGTATCTGGAGGAGCTGAATATCGAGCATCGGACAACCTCTGTCCATCATGCTCAAACTAATGGACAGGTGGAGTCAGCCAACAAAATCGTGATGGATGGCCTAAAGAAAAGGGTCTATGCCTTGAAGGGCAAATGGCTGAACGAGCTGGAAAATGTGCTTTGGGCTGTTAGAACGACACCCAAACGATCAACTGGGGAGACTCCGTTTGGCCTTGTTTATGGCACGGAGGCAGTTGCTCCCGTGGAAATAGCTGTGGCGTCTCATCGGATGAGGTACTACGAGCCTTTGACGAATGATAAAATGAGACGTCTGGAATTAGACTTGCTCGAGGAAAAGATGCGGGATGCCGATGAAGTCCAGGCTCGAATGCGTTTGGCGACGGCCAGATATTACAATCGGCGAGTTAAGTCCCGACAGTTCTTTGTCGGAGAACTGGTTTGGCGTCGGAACGAGTTCACCCTTTTGGATCGGATCAACAAGATGTCGCCAAAATGGGAAGGACCTTATAAGGTCGTGGGGATGCCAGCTCCAAATGCGTATAAGTTGGAAGACCTCGATGGCAAAGTATTGAGGCATTTTTTCAGTGGTGAACACTTGAAGAAATGTCATGTTTGATATTAAGTCGCCTTTAGTGGTGCAAGTTTTTATTAAGTCGCCTTCAGTGGTACACGATGTTATTAAGTCGCCTTAAGTGGTGCAAGTTATATATCATTTGATTCGATATAAGCAGATTTTGAGCCATCAATGAATAAAGAGGTTGCTTCCGATCAGATTGTTCTTAGATTTATTCTAAGTGTTGTTAAGTCGCCTTAAGTGGTGCAAGTAAATGGCCTTAAATGGCAAAGTCGCATTAAGTGGTGCGTGGTTCTTAGATTTATTCTAAGTGTGGCTAAGTCGCCTTAGGTGGTGCGAATTGAATTGCCTTAGTTGGCACGATTAAATCGCCTTAAGTGGTGTGGGCTAAATCGTCTTAAGTGATGTGTTGAAATGTCTTAGGTGACGTGCTAAATCGTCTTAAGTGGCATAGTTAAGTCGCTTTAAGAAGTGCAACGATAAATCAGAACTAAAATAGTTTGATATTTGTGAGGGCTCAAAGGCCCGACGATTCATTACAAAGAGAGAAAAATTACAAGGACTATAAAGATAGAGCATTAAGTTTGGTCCTCGTCAGCATCGACGGAAGCAGGATCCACGAGATCTGTGGCAGAAGGCTCCACAGGATCGGACCCTTGGAGGTCAGTCGGTGAAGGTTCAGTTGCTGGAGGGTCGATTATCGGGGGATCAACTGTCGGGAGATCGGCACTTGGAAGCTCCGCCACGTCTTCAATACCCGCGGGGGTGTTGCCCTCATCACTCTCCTCCGAGAGGTCGAAATACCTCTTCGCAAAGGGGGCGAGAGTCGCAGACTTATCGAAATTAATGGCGTCGCCATACTCCAGATGGAGCTCCTCGACCGCGTTGAAGAGGGTGTTCTCCACCTCCGTGGTGCAGAATTTCACCGCGTCAGCTTGGAAGTCCTCAGAGCCCCGATAATCTTCCCGACCCTTGGTCTCAGCCTCGGCCAGCTTGGCAGGGACCTCAGCAATTTCCCGCTCCAGCCCCGCCTTGGCGTCTTCCAGAGTCTTCTTCTCGAGGACAAGTCTGTCCCGAGCCTCCGCATCCTTTTTCCGCTCCTGCTGCTCCCGCTTCAGCAGCCCCTCGAAGTCCTGAACCTGCTTTTGGAGGTCCCGGGTCTTTCGATTAAGGAGGTCCTGCTCCTTAGCCAATATTCCCCTCGAAGACTCAGAGGCGGCGAGATCCTCCTCGAGCTTGGCTACAACCGCGGGAGCCCCATTGGCCCGCTCCTGCTCCAGAGCCTCCTCGAGGTCCAGGATGTACTCGAAGCAGGGTTTATGTCCGCCATCTCCTGCGAAGAAAAGAGGAAAAGTTTAGCACATGAATATCCTGCCTTATCGATTAAAGGGACCCGACGAATGGCCATTCCACGGATATCCGCGTGGATGTCCTCCCGAGCCAGGGAGAGCGGAAGCTTCAGAGACAGCAGAACCGAGCCTGCCACCAAATGCAGACCCAGCTCCGGGTATGTATCACCCTGTCGGAGCTGGACTCCTTGCAGCGTCTGGATTGGGGTCCAGGGAGCCGCCTCCTGGTCGGGGTCGTAGACCTTGTAGAAGCTCCCGTCCAAGGGGAGAGGAGGAGGACCGACTGGAGTCGTGGAGGTGCGTATCTCCGAGTCGCCCTGGGACCAGAGGGAGTCAAGCTGTGAATGGGCGAGTGCTGCTGCGAAGGAGATGAGGGGGGCAGCCCCCCGGAGGTTGGCTTCAGTGGGGACTGCCTCGTCCCCCGACGACGAACCAAGGCGAGGCCCTCGCCTGTCTCCTCGGAGGAGTCCAGATCTTCCACCCGACGAAACTGATCGCCTGTCGGGGTTTCTTCAGCCCCCGATCCCATCGGGGCAGGAAGTCGAGGGAGACCCTCTCCAACTTGAGCACCGAAAGGTGGTGCCCCTGCTGAAGCTCCAGCCCCCGACTGAGTTCCCGATTGACCTGCACCTGGAGGATGAGATGCTCCAGAAAGATTGTCAGGAAGTTGGTCAGGATCCTTACACCAAATGACGCGCCGGGAGAGGTATTGGTCTTTCCCGTGGTAGTTGTAGTAACCCTCTTTGAGGATGCGGGGAGTTTCCCCTCGGAGGATGCGTTTGATCTCTCTGATTCTGGCTTCCTTGCTGGAGGGGATTAACTCCTTAGGAATTTGCTTCCTGTACGACTTAATAGCTAGGCGGAGCTGTTTACCTTCTTCGGCATTTTGGACATTGAAGAGCCTGTCCATCTCCTCTACTCGAGTCCGCTTAGTCCTCTCCGCGGAGGGAGATGCCGACGAAGCGGTGGCCTTCTTTACCGACTTCCTCTTCCGCGCGGGGCGCTGGACAGCGTCGGTCTCTCCCTACTTAAGGAGGAGATTGGTCAGCAGTGATACCTTCTTAGCTGCAAACAATGGAAAACAGAGACATGATCAGAAATATTACCCAAGGAACCATATTGGAGGGGCCGTCGTGGAGTTGACCCCCAGAGATCATATCGAGGAGGCGGATCCCGGCATCCACCAGGTCCCGCTCCTTTAGGGAGTTAGCGTCGAGGGGAGTGTAAGATTCCCCCCAACGGTAAAGCTGGATGCAGTGAAGGATTTGGAAATCTTCATCGGAATAGGTGTGATAAGCGGGAGGAGAGTCCGCTTCAACCTCCCATCGGGGCCATGGGATAGAACTGTTCTTAATGAAGAAGTAGTTCCTCTTCCACCCGCTGTTATCGGACCCTATGTCAATGAGGAGCCCCCGACCCCTGACAACCTTCCAGGTGTCGCTGGTCCAACTACACCGCGTAAGCTGCTGCTTATTCCATTTAGGCATACGAGGATAGAAGGCGCAAACCCCAGCCTCGTTGCACTTCATTCCGTAGAAGGTCCGGAAGAGTTGGAGGCTGTAGACCCACTTTTGTCGGAAGCAGAGGACTTGAAAAGCATTCCACACACGAATGGCGTGGGGGGAGAAGGTAGTCAGACGCGTCTTGTAATGGGCGCACATCTCGACCAAATTCCCACAAAAGGGGAATCGGATCCCTGACGATATTTGTCCAGTGGAGACAAATACCTCCCCTTCCTCAGGTCGAGTGACCATAGGGTCGCTCGAGGCACGGTAGCGAGAGTAAGGAAGGCGAGGCTCCCAGGTTAAGGTGATGCATCCTTCTCGGAGAGCTACATCATAGGCAGTCACCGAGATTTCATTGGGTGCGTAATCGAAGTTGAAGGGTTTTCTCCCCTCATAACTGGATCCGCTGTCTGAAAATTAGCCATGGCAAGAAAAGGCGTGGTGGGTTTTCGGAAAAATGCAAGCAAACTGATCAAAGACAAGGGAAAAGCTACGCTAACATCAGAGAAGGAAGTCTTACCAGACATGATGAATCGGAGCGAAAAGGATGATCTTAACGGTCGCTGGAAGACTGATCGGAAAACAGGAAGCCAAAGAAGAACTTGAGCTTTCGAAGTTGCAGAGCTTCTGAAATCGCAGAGAGTGAAACGGTAAAAGAGAAAGAAGGACAATGCCCAGCATTGAGGGTTTTATAGGAGAAGGGATAGTCGAAAGAACATTCTAATCTGGACCGTTGAAGGTGAAACGTTTCAATCCGAGCCGTTGAGATAAAAGGGGGCAAAACGGAAAGAGACGTTAATGATGAAACGGCCTGAAAAGTGCTTTTTCAGAAAAAGCAGACACGAGAACCCAAGCCGTCGCTTCGTTACCCGCTGCATTTAATGGCCGAGTAACCGAAGAGTCTTCTCGGATTTGGTGACTATCCCCGAGGTATCGAGGAATCGTGGACGAGAAGATCCGTGTTAATAAATTTTGTCAATGGAAAAGCCTCCGATACCGATATCGGGAGGTCGGGAGTTGAAAGACACGACGAACTGTAAGTCCCTCATGTCTTGGGGGCAAATGATGGGTTTCGCTATAGCCGTTAGGCCCTTTAACGACGAGTAAACGGTGAATAGGCCTACTGGGCCCTAAAAGAGGTCAAGAAGACCAATGCGAAGGGTCCCGACAAGATGGGTCCCGATGGTGAAGGGTCCCGACAAGGTCGGTCCCGATATGCGAGCTGGACGCTCCCGATGATATGCCTTTAAGTAGGCCCCGATATTGAATCCCTAAGAACGATTGGCCCTGTCACGATGACGAGGGGCCCCGAGCGGTGACCTAATGAGATAACTCTAGAGTCCCCGATATTGGTCGGGACTTTCTATCAGAGGTTGAGGCCGAGAAACACGCCCACTATCAGAGTAGTGGGGAAGTGGCCCGAGATAAGCGGAATGTGGGCAAGTGGCCGAGATAAGCGGAACGTGGGCTAACTGCCCTGGCAGTTCATCAGGTAACTGGGGTAACTCCTCTCCTGTATAAAGGAAGAAGTTACCTCAGATCACATATACGCACCTACATACTGATACTTTTGCTTGCCTTGCCTGCCACGAGATTCTCATTTAAGCATCGGAGAGGGATTCTGGGTCACCACCCGGTCTATTCCCTTCTTGCAGGATTACGTGGAGCGAAGGATTTCGGATTTCCGTCAAGACCGTACCGGAGTTCCAACCGTGATCCAACACCGTGGTTTTACGCACAGTCATTGAGTTTCTCTTATCAAAGTCCTCTCCGTGAAGCATTGGGTAAGACCTTTCGCAATTTTTCGGGTTCTCCAACTTGTTCCATCAGTGGTGAGGCTTCTTTCAGGGCTTACCTTATCCTTATGCCCATGTGGTTAACAGGTAAATCAACTATAGACTATAATGGCTTTCATTTAAGGTGATCTCTCTCATCTATTATTTCTTTCTATTCCTCCACTTGAGGTCTTTCCAGTGCTTGCCAACAATTTGAGCGGAGTTTTCGCTTTGATCAATGGGATACTTTCCTTTGACTCTCGTCTAGGTCTTATTAGTCCCACTAATTAGTCTGATCTTTTCTCCCACTCGGAATAACGCTTCTTATCGTAGCATCATTTCTATTTGGAATAATCCTCCCACTCGGAACAATGCTTCTTATCGGAGCATAGTCTCTGTTCGGAAACAATAGTAGTGCTAGAAACTTGACCTATAACTTTCCTATTACAACCTCTTGGTTTCGGGGTTTTATTTCCGAGATGCATTACTTAATCACTAGGATCCGGAACCAAGTATGGTTGGATCACTCCCACTGGGAACAATGGGTAATATAGGTAGTTGTGTCACTCCAGGTTTAGCAATTTTGACCATCAGGTTCGACTTGATTCGTCCCAACAGCAACAGTGATTACTTGTGGTAGGGTTTATTCCTCCCACTGGATTTACTATGAAAATGTCCCCATTCTCATTTACCATGTCATTAACTTGAATTGCTGGTTCAAATCTCTCCCACTCGAATTAAGTGGGACCTGATCGTCATCGTTATTCTGCTACGTTTTGATCATGACGAATGTAATTGAAACTGTTCATGCATTTGGAAAATTCGCCCTCTTAGTAATGTAATGTCTCATGTTCGACCGCGGTACCATTTAATCCAAGCTGTAAACAAGTATTTTCTAGGAGTAACTGGCGTACCCTTGTCATAAATACTTTTTATCGCGCAATTTAATGTCACATGGTGATATGATTTAACTCATTGTCACCTTTCAGCTATGGTGGTTACCTACCTTACCGATCTTAATGGAACACAGTTTTACATTTATGTGAATCATCTGTCATCATTCCATATGGAATGTCTTATAGAACGACTCAAACACTATGTATATATAAACTGTGTTTTTGAAGTGTGTCATTTGATTTGAATGCCTAGCCTGACATATTGTTCAAGGCTTCTGGAAGGAAAATCATTTAACTGACTTGATCCTTCTTCGTTTGCCAACTTATCTCAGAGATTTCATCCATCTCCGAACAGAGCATCTTAGGTCTTCACCTTATGTGTCAGTTGATACTTTTACAAGGTCGTTGTAGCTTACGTAGCTTACTTCATACCGATGTAAATGTTATCAGTAAGTCATATTTCCGAAGGATTACAAACGAAAATTCAGCACGTCACCATAGAAACACTTCAATATTAAACTCGTATAATGAAACGATGTGTTCCGTCTATCGAGGTTCACTTGCGCGTTGCGCAATCTACCCTGGGGTTAAACCCTTGGTTAAATCGTTTCATTTCTGAATTTAATTCAATTTAATCGGTGTTAACGGTTTCAAACATGAGTATAATTACAGTTTATTTCATTCAATGGAGTGATAATAATAAAATAAGATAAGATTTATACCCGGTTCGTTCTTGGAATTACGCAATCAATGGATTTTAATGGCATGATCTATTCCATAGATTTTAGACGTGGGAGAAATGTATGGATTTGCTTGATTCTGTGATATGTGATGTCAATCTCATGTTGGTTATATACTTATTTCGGATCGATCACGTTCTTAACCGAGTCGATTAACATTGATAAGGAGAACACTTTTCGAAACGAAAGATAACTACTTTATTCAATGAAACCGAAACATTGTAATCCAAACACGAAAAGAATTTGAACAAATAAGAAACATACCACCATAACAATACTGGGGTCTCAGATCTCAAACTTTGAAGTAATTATGAAGAAATTTTGTGGACAAGATGTCTTAATCGAAATGTACCGTGAAGGTACTGTAATCATGGTGAGTAAAGTAACGGATTATCGTTTGGACTTCTTTTTGCTTGGGGTTGTCAAGAAATTTCGCATAGAGACGAACCTTTCATCGAATGCCTCGGGCTCCCTCGGAAAATTTCCTTCTTTCTCATCTGTTTCGAATAGGTCTATCATTGTTTTAATCGACTTGATCAAACGCGTGAGACGTTTTTCGTTAACAAAACATGAAAGGGGAAACATTTGCATTACCTTCCGAGCCCGTGTCCACACGTCCAACTCATCAACGGGGTCATGAATGGCTATTATGTCGTCATCATTGCATAGAATAGTGTAGTATTATGTCATTAAGGCTCTAGCTTCGGCTGTCGTACCCTTACCGAAGCGAAGGTATATGGCACACCAAAGATGCAATGCGCTGAGTTGTATATAATCTCATTCAACTTCTATTGTCAGCTGTGAGAGGATCAACTCTCGTGCATTATGATACTTCCTCAACATTTTCTTGATGTTGCTCTCATGTGGCTCCTTATATTCGTCCAGTCTCAGTCTCTCTGTCGTTGGATTGACTTGATCGTCAAGATCCGAAGCGATGAGAAGATCCATAGCATTATCTCTCCAAGCATCATAATCCATGTCGTCCAGATTGCGTGACTCGTAGAACTGTACCGGGTCAGCCATGAAAACTACTACATCGATGATCAAGCAAAATCAGGGAAACAATAACATTTTGAGAAAGAATTACATACATCAAATATCTATTAAGATAGAGTCCGACATATAGTGATTTCTCAGTCATCTAAACCAACCGACCACCAGTAAACCAATGGAAGATGGCTGTGAAAGAGTTCACACTATTGTCCTCTTTTATCCAATAGATTAGTCTGCTAAAAAACGGTTTAAATCGCAAATTACCGGAACGGGAATTTTAAAATAAGCATACCCGATCTTGGCTTTCCCAAGGCCATTTTTATTTTTGAAAAATAATTCTGATGAATTCACTCGTGCATACACAATTCTACAATCTATGCAAATTATCATATGCTATTACATTCATCATACATACCACATACATGCTTACGCGTAATGCGTCTAATGTTCCGAGGAACTCATGCTTGCATTCATAATTCTACTTCTAAGTAAATTATCAAACGCAACTACATCCTTGACATTTTAGCATACGTGTCAAACATGTAACATCCACATCAATCATACATATTTGGCGACTGGTTTTCGGTTTTAAAATAATATTAAACATTAGGGGCTGATTTGCAATCCATGCTTATATTCAATCACGCAAGCTTCTAGACATGAATTCTAGGCTTTTTCAACCATCACAACATGTTTATTCTAGTGCGCAAACCATATATTTAACCAGGGCTCCGCCCATAACATGTAATATCCAGCTAGCTTGACTTAGTCAAGACAACAGTTCTAATCATGCATAAATATATATTGAATAATAAACAATTGCAATTCAGCCCACTACAGTCCAAAAAACATGTATCTTCGAGATCCATCTCCATAATCAAAACAAGGCATAAATGTTAGCAACCCTATGAGCACTGTGTAGTCCATTTCGAGGTTCGGAAATATTTGAATTTTAAAACTTGACCTCCCTATTTTAATTGACTTGAATTCGGTTTGGAAAACATTGTTCGGTTCAGTCAATTTCAGTCTGTTTTGGTCCGGTTCGGTACGGTTCAGAAAATCCGGTTCGGTCCGAAAATCTGATTCGGTCCGGTCCGAAAATCTGATTCGGTCCGGCAAAAAATCCGTTTCGATTCGGTCCGGTTTTTAATTTAAAAATATGGTTTGATCCGAACCGGTCCAAGAAAATAGGGTTCGGTTCGATTCAACACTCAAAACCGGTTCGGTTAGATACACTTAATTACCCCGGTCCGACCCGACCCGAATAGGTCGAACCGATTGAGAAAATCCGGTTCGGTTTAATTTCGTCCCGGTTTAACATATTGGACCGGCCCAATAATTAAAATTTGAAAAGTTGGGCCGAAATGTTTATTTGTGGCCCAAGTAGGGTTTTAAATCCATTAAAAATATTAAACTTAGCCACCAAGTAACATTAATTATATAAAATAATTTCCAATATTAAAATATATATATATATATTTCGGCACACACATAAACATATATATATTTATTGCTAAGATTCTATATTTAAGATTAAATCAATCAACAATATAATATATATATAAATATTATTTATTGTCAATATCTTTAATAGGGAAACAAATAACTGACAATATATTTTCTCAATCTTTTAGGTAACTAAATCTATCAATAATATATTTAACCCTATTTAAATATTTAGATATATTGATAGTTATATTTCAATATATTTTAATGTGAATCTATCCTAATGTTCCTAATTGTAGATATATTGTTACCTTAATTAAAAAAATTAAAATATGTAAACAATATCCCTAGCTGGTTCGGCCGAAACTTGTAACTTGGTGCCTAAGAAATTTAAAAAAATTTACCTTGTAATTCATCTTAGGGTTCGGTACAAACACCAAATTAGGAACTAGTGGTCAAATTTTAAGATCAAATTTTAATAAGATCTACAATCCAAAGTTTGATTTTGATAAATATCATATTTTTTCTTAAAGATCATGAACATCAAATAAACCAAGAACATCATGAAAATTTCGGACCACCTTATACTTAAAAAATCTGAAAATTTTAAATTTTCTTTAAAAAAAATTCGGTCCAAAGTTTATATTTTCAAGTACACCAATTTATCAAAATCATGAACTCCTAACACATGCTCTGATACCACTGTTATACTACGGGGAGTAATCACTACAGAAACACTAAAACATGGTACGTGCATGTAATCGAAATTACGCAGCGGAAGAGTTACACATACCTCAACAGTTACCGTAGTCCAAGATCATTTGAACGAGGGAGTTCTCGATCTTTCGGTCAGGACCCGTAGAGGTTCTTGTTAGAGAAGCCCTACGTGGTGCAGCTCCACAGCAAAGCATCAGATCAATTCTTGACACGGTGACAGATATTCGGAGAGTTGCTCGAAAGCAATTTGGCACACCCTTGGTGTAGGGAATGGTGCGGCCGAACTTGATGTGTGGGAGGAGGGTTTTTCTCTCTAAACACTCTTGTGAGGGAATTATGATTAACCCTAAATATTCCTAACACCTCTTATTTATAGGAGGAGTAAAGTGGACAAAAGTCCACTTTACCCCACCTTAATAATTCGGCCGGCCTATGTATTTGGGTAGACCCAATTTTGGGCCTCCCATGTCAATTGGGATTTGGGTCTAGCCCAATTACCCTAATGTGACATTTACCCAAGTTCATTAGGTAAACTATACATATTATGGGCTACCAATTACGGCGCCCATCACCATATGCTTACATAGGCGTGGTTAAAAATTTCATATTTTTTCATACTTTTAAAGTTTTATATATGTTACAATTAAGTCCACCCTAGTAATAAAAAAACAAAAAGCATGGTGCTCTTGGAGCATGGTAGAAAAAACCATTGAATATGTATTTTGTTATGATTAACTTGATAGTTTCTTATTAAGTTTCATTAGTCAAACTTCCTTATAATTCTCCTATCAAATCATTTACAAGTAGAAGTACGACTAATAATTCAAATGATCAAGTTGGTTTGAGCTTGAATTTGATGATATTCGGTATATCGTGTATGCTTATGATTTGGAGTTGACTTGGATAGAGTTAGTGATATTGTATATAATTATCTATATATAATATAATTCTAATGTGTTTAACAATAAGTTGACAAGTAAGTTTTTTACCTCACTTTCTCACTCATATGTGTTAGAATAACTCAATTTAATTAGTCCATGTAGATTTCTTGGTGAGTTACATATTTGTTACTATTCTCTATCATCCACTTGGAGCTCTAGATTTAAACAAATGCTCCTAATTCACTTTCAGTGTCGGTTACACTTACAAATTAATCAAAATTAGTATTTCACCCTATAAAACAAAAGTGTAATTTTTTCACCAAACATATTATTTTAGAAAATGGGTTAATAACTAAAAAATTGTCAAATGTTTACCCTATGTTAAAATTAGGTGTCTGAAGTTTGAAATGTTAAAATGGACTGTCCCAAGTTTCATTTTTGTTGAAATTTGGTGTCTCGGTGTGATTACTTTAGAGAAGTCAATTCCGACGAAACCGTCTGTCAAATTCGAGCTCTCATACACATTCCCTTCTCGTCATCTTGCCGGGACCGTCACCTAAAAAGTTGGTCAAATCCGGGCAAGTAAATTTCGCTCTATTGTCCTTGAAAAATGGCTCCACACCATTCTTCTAGAATTTTTTTTTTAATGTTCAATTATTATGTGAAATTTGACGATTTTGTGAAAAGTAAAGAGTGATGGATTATCAGTGGGTTGGTGGGTTGATGAAAATGATTGAACGGAGATGAAAAGACGCACATAGACACCAAATTTCAACAAAAATGAAACTTGAGACACTCTATTTTAACATTTCAAACTTCAGACACCTAATTTTAACATAGGTTAAACCTTGGACAGTTTTTTAGTTATTAACCCTTAGAAAATTGTACTATAAAAAAGAACAATAGAACAAAAAAATTATATTATTTGTGAAATTTCTTCACTGAAAGAAATCTGTTACATTTACAAATTAAGTATCGCACCCTAATAATACAAAAGTGTAATTTTTTCACCCAATAGGTTATTTTAGAAAATTGCACTAAAAGAAAGAATAGTAGAACAAAAACTATATTATTAATGAAATTTCTTCACTGGGAAAAAGAAATAGGAAAAAAATATAAATTAGAGATAAATCAATTTTAATATAAGCTAATGCAAACTACATCCATCTTGAAATTTTTCTTTTTGACGACTACTTTTGCGTCCAACACATATAAATCGACAGATGACATGTGCATACCAGCTCTAATATTAGAAGAAAAAAGATCGATTACACTTACAAATTAATAAAAAGTATATCATTATAATAATACAAAAGTTTAATTTTTCACCCAACGGATTATTTTAGAAATTTATACTGAAACAAAAAATAGTAGAACACAAAAACTATATTATTTATGAAATTTCTTCACTGGAAAAAATTTTTGGGAAAAATATTATGAACTAGAGATAAATCAATTATATCAGCTAATATAGACTACTTTTATCTCAATTTTTTTTTCTTTTTGATACATTTGCTTGCATCCAACGCATATAAATCGACATCAGACCTAGACTTGATTATTAGAAAAATATCAGTGACCATATTATTCTCTAATATCCAACTGTGTCATATGGCAATGAAATATTGATAGAATGAAAGAGACATTGAATGCACGACCCAATAATGCAACAAGAAATCAAATGAGAGAGTTCCATATGCTACAATTTGCTCTCTCACCATTAGAAGCACGAAGAGCCTAGAGAAGTAGGGAATAAGAATGCGCAACATATTGTTTTGAAGAATGAGAAGAGAAACGGGGTTGGTGACAAATGTAGTGTAATGCATTCATCTACGACACTATTTTGTTGCATATATATATCAAAATCACCAAATTTAGTAAATATATGTAATTAATCTTAAAAAGAAAACAAAATATATTTTGTCTATTTAAATCCTTTTAAGGAAGTT
This sequence comes from Clarkia xantiana subsp. parviflora, assembly GCA_036873135.1. Taxonomy (NCBI): domain Eukaryota; kingdom Viridiplantae; phylum Streptophyta; class Magnoliopsida; order Myrtales; family Onagraceae; genus Clarkia; species Clarkia xantiana. Next base: position 5,402,918 of record JAPTYO010000012.1, on the reverse strand, counting down.
ATTTATGAGTAAACTTTATCAGTAATTTCCTTTTATAGTTTCCTAATTTACATACCAACAATTTAAAACGTATTTAAATTTTTTTTTTTTTTTGTAGCATAACAATTTTGCTAATATTTATGCAGATAACTAACTTTGGTAATTTATTATTTTAAATCGACCTAATATAGTAATAAAGTGATTTAAACATATACATAATAATCTTATGAATCAATAATGAAACTTTATAAGAGTTCGAATAAATAATATAGTATTAAATAATTATGGAAATATTATGTGATAATGATAAAAATTCTACCATTTATTTCTTATGTGGGTAACTTGAAAATAAAATTAATACTATAATAACTAAATATAATGATGGCTAATATCATATTAATTAATGATGAAATAGAACACGTACTTGGTTTATATAAATCAATTTCAATTTCAAATTGTATTTTATTCAATGGCGATGAACCTTAATGATATTAAATATATATTACTAAAGGTAATAATTTTATTGTGGAATTGGAAACTAATTACTCAAAATAAAGTTTTCTATTAATTAATTGTTTTGTAAAAAAAATATTGATTAGTATGGACCAATATGAGACCTAATAAACTATTTGAATGCACTATATTAAAGACCATTCGAAAATTTGTTTATGCATTTTTTTAAAACGAAATTTAAAAATAAATTTTAAATCATTAACACGAGTCTATACATTATCAAATATGAGTATAATATTTATCAATATTTGTTTTAAATTTTATAAACATTTTATGTTATTTTTTCTGCATATTATTTAATAATTAAATTTATTTATCTTCTTCTTAATTTAAAACTAACTATTACTTTATGTATTTAATTTTTACCCAAAAACTATGAAACTTTTTTAATTGAATACAACTAACTTAATGATGTGAAATAATCACGTCAAATATGATTCATTTGATAGTTTTATTTTACTTTTCAATAAAATTGGTTTTTTAATTATAATTACTTTTTATATTGACCGTGTATTTGTTAGTTTTTAATTTTTATTAAGTAAATAAGATATAATTTTCTATATGTTTCATTTTAGACAAATAATAATACATTTACTTAGTATGATCATTACTTAACTAATCAATTAAATTTATTTAATTAATTCTTATTTAATTATATTTAAAATATAATACTATGTATAGTTATTCACTTTTCGAAACTCTTAAATGCATACAAATTAATTATTCTTTATTTCCATTTTCAGAAGAATTTAAAATATTTCATAATTATGCATTTGTATTTGTATTTATTTTCGTAGTCTAATTATTTATTGATGGTTTGGAAAAAAAAAAATTATAATACTCTCGACGACAATTCAAGATAACAGTGGATTTGAATGATGAATATCATCTCGATGTATCGCCACAACACTACAAATGATAATTCACCATAAAAAAATCTTCAATTAAAACAAAATGTATAAATTCAAATATTATATATCTAAATGTGTGTAACAGTGATTCATTTACCTTGAATAAAATATTAAATATAATAAAACTCAACACAATAAATTAGAAATATAACATAATGAAAACATACCAACAATTATATAAATAAAATAATCAACCATGCAACACGTGTAACAAAGCTCAATAAAAAAACATTAATAGTGAAAATTAACAACATGTAATAATTTTATAAATAAATAAATAAATAACCGCGCAACGCGCGGGTAGGCCAACTAGTTATTAGTTATAAGTTCGAACTTTGAATTGATTTAAGGTTATTAGTACTTTGTTAAATTTGAATATTTCTTTAATAACCAAATTGCTAACCGATCTTTGACTAATTTATAAATCACTATCTAAACTTAATTTTTTATAATCGGATACCTGAACTTTTAATTGAAGAGCAAATTGCTACCTCAGTTTCCATTCCCGTCAAATTGGACAGAAAATGAGCATGTTTCTACTACGTTGGGTCTTTTCATATGTACCCACGATTGATTCAAATATAAACTGAAAGTACTGCTACAGAATACCTTTAATTGGATGCTTAATTGAACTTCCGCCCAATTCGAACAGTGACTTTCAATGGAGCATCCAATTGGAGGTATTTCACTGCAAGTTTAAGTCCATCTTGGGTACAAATAAAAAGACCTCACGTGGCGGAAATATACTTATTTTCTGTCCAATTTAATGGAAATTGTAATAGAGTTAACAATTATTATGTAACTGAAAATTTGATAGTCAATTTCAAAAAATTTAAAGTTTAGATAAGGATTCGTAAATTGATCAAAGTGTGTATAACAATTTGGTTATTTACCCTTAGAATTATTCACTCAGATATTATTATTATTATTTTTTTGCCATGAGTTGTGTTTATTATAAAATAGTTATAAAATGTTGCATAATCTTACATCATCTATCTAACCGATTCTACTAACGATTAAAAATATACCTTCTACCGACAATCCTAACTAGAATCTTTTCAATCGTGACAACTTGCCTCATTTCTACCAAAAAGAGAGAAAAAAAAATGAGGAAGAAAAATAGAAATTGAGAGCTCATTAATAATTTAATAGTCAGTCAGTCAGTCATAGGCGTTCGAATTGATGTAGACAGAACAGAAATAGGTAAAAACTTGAGGCTCCAGGGAAGTGATGTCCCTTGCGATGACGACCCAACGCCGCCACAACAGCCGCAACCTCTCGTCGGAGTCCATCACCGCCGAGTGCTCCAGGATCACTGCCTACGAGAGGCTGTCGGAGTCAATGCGAATGGAGCCCGCCGTCAATCCAGGGTGCTTTGGATCGGAGATTGACTCCAAAAAAAAAACCTTTTTGTTTCTGTGCAAGATCTTTGGCATCGGAAGGTCCTCTGGATCTGCTTCCAATTCTGGTTCGACCTCCGACGAAGATAAGTCCCATCCTCAGGCGGCGGCGGCGCCGCCAGAGAAGGAGCATAAGCGCTCTAAGTGGCTTCCCGACCCTCATAGAAGATGGCCTGTGCAGGGATGGTAGGACTGTGATTCTGAAGACGATTCTTTGTTTTATGATTTTGCTAATTACCATAAGTTTCATATGCAGCAAATGTTATTGATCTGCTCAAGTATTAACAGAAAATATTGATTATTGTGAAATTTCAATCCTTTTGAGATCACGTCGTATTATTTACACGATCAAGTTTCTGCATATATGAATCATTAGCCTAATATTCCGCCGCGACTCGTCCAATATTGAAAGATTCTGAATTGCTGTGTTTCCATTATTTTTAATTTTGATTGAATTATTTTTTGAGTTTTGACTCTAATTGTGTCGGGCCATTTTCAGCTGAATATCTTCCCCTGCCTTAGTGTCTCAAAATCGTTTCTACTTGATCGTCAGTCAACTTACACCTCACTGTAGTAAGCCTAGCATTTCGTGCTATTCTGTATACTATCATGAATTTCAATAGTTGCATGAATACGAACATGTAGGAAGTTTATCGTATCATGTTTTACAAACACGACACGTGATTTTTCAAACGCTGTTATGTTGTGTTAAATTATACAATTATACACGTTAATAAGAGATCTTTAAACAAAAATTATTATAATTAACTCCGTATGATAAAAAAAGTTATGAATTCATATATAAGTATTACTATTTATAAGTTTCTAAAATATGATTGACAAACTTTCTAAAACTTAAACCACATATTTGAATTTTAGAAGCTGTTAAATAAGATTTTTTTTTCAAAAAAATTACTCAGAGTTGGACTTAGTAATACCATTTTATCGTGCTATTGTGTGTGTCGTGTTGTGATACATAAATACGAACATGACACGAAAATTATATCGTGCTAATCGTGTTTGTGCTATCGTTTGCACGAATAGGACTTTGTTCGTTCGTATCGTGCTATCATATTGGGTAAGAAGTTGCCAGCTCTATTAAGTAATAATTTTTTACCTGTATAAATAAATATGGCGGTGAGGAATAATATTTCCACCAATAAGTGTCTTTTATTTATGATTGCAATTGAATTTGCAACTTTTAAATCGTTTTATAAAGTAAAAACTTAATTATATATTAGTTATTGCAAAGGTTTAGATTTGAACTCCAAATTCGTATTCATTGAGCTCTTTTATACCTATATATAAATTTGAGTCGTGAACAATGGATGACCCAATCAACATGTACAAATGTTGAGGAAATAATCTCTTACTATTTTTAATATGAGAGGGATTTCAGAGAAGGAAATATAAACTTGGATTTTTGTGTTTATTATATTTCGTTGAACAAAGGTGTACTGGTGGATTGTGAAGGGAGATGGATTCTTAGGGAGGATTAAATCAAATTAGTATATGGGTTAACGGCCCAAAACGAAATGGTACCTCCACTAAAATTTGTTGTTTTTTGGTCCCCGAGTTATCCTGGGTGTTGCACCGTTAGAATTTATGGTTAAAACTAACAGAATTCCATTTTTGGTGCATGAAAAGACCAGAATACATTTTTTGCATAATAGCTACATAATAGCAACTCAAAACTTTGGAACCCAATATCTCATTTATTTCTTCATCTTTTTGAACGAATTTTTTTTGAAACCGCATAACTTTTCGAAATCTATGCAACCCAAATAGCCGTAAAGTATTTTGACCAGTTTTTTTTTTTTTTTTTTTTTCCAATAAACACCGTTTTCCATGTTAATTCTTTTTTTTTTTTTTTGTATCAAACTTCACCGCATTCTAACACTTATCACCCTTGATCACCCACTTTTTTTACTAATTGGATTCCAATACTACAATCAAACCGTTTCTCTTGAATTTCAACACTTCTGTTTAAGAACCAAATTGATATTATACCTTTCATCCAATAGAAACAAAAAACGAAAGTCTGTGAATTAATTATTATGCAATATATAACTTACTGAAATTTTTCTTGATGTCTCCAATAAACTATATTGGTGTGTCTCTAAATTAATAAACGTCACTGCAAAACATATGGATCTTATCTATCTAAGTATGAAACATCTTTATATATCTAAGATCCATATGTTCTCTAGCAATGACGTTTATTGATTTAGAGACACACCAATATAGTTATTGGAGACATCAAGAAACACAGTTATTAGTTTATTCATGTGCAAAAAATGTGGTTATGTTAGTTTTAACCAGAAATTCCAACGGTGCAACACCCAGGATAACTCGGGTACCAAAAACAACAAACTTTAGTGGAGGTACCAATTCGTTTTGGGCTCGTTAACCCAGGTACTAATTTGATTTAAATCTCTCTTAGGGATGCATATTATATGTTTCATTTTGTTACTTTAATTTGTGTTTTATCATTATGATCTTGATATTTAATTTTAAATTTAATATTTTTCTTGTATGGTTCACTAATTCTAAAAGAGTTTTATAAAAAATTATAAAATAATTATACCAAGTACGTATGTTAAGATTATAATTACAAAACAGTGAGAGGTGATCTAGGTAGAAGGAGCGGCTTACATGATCTGAATTCTGATCCAATTCTTAGGGTGGAGATGGGCTTTTGTACATTGGGCTTGAGTGTGGAAAGGGGCTTTACTGATAGGTTGGGCCTGAAGTACTAGGGGTGGGTTTGGATCAATTGGTCATAATTTGCATTTTAATGAAAAAATGAATGAATAACAACTTAGCTTTTAGGGGTTGACTGGTGGTGATATTGAAAATTGTTATAAAATCTACAGGATTAATTGCACTTGGGATTTTCCGTGTGGAAAAAAAGAGTACACTAGCTAAAGGTGCATGCAAAGTGTATCCATCCAGGCAAGCGGTTATTTCAAGTCCATCCATAGTGCTGCATTAAAATGCAGTTATAGTGATGTCGCACTGTGTGGATAATCAAGTACATTCAAAGTGCACTGTCTATGCCAGAGTCAGTTTAGCAGCAGTGAAAGACAAGTGTAGTCACAGTTGCACCTGGGAAGTGCAATAGAAGTTGTCAAAGAGTGGAATAGAAGAAGTTGAACAAGTTTCTGAGGACTTTATTTGGTTGATTAGAAAGTTTAGCAGCCGAATAGAAAGAAAATGATAGAGAAGTAAGTTTGACTGTGTGTTGAGAGAGAGATGCCGGAATGTGGAGCCCAAAAGCTGACTGAGAAATGTCTGTGCTTGTACTGTAGTGTAGTAGTGGATCTAGCTAGAAGAAGCTTCTTATATTATGAATGAAATGAATTTAAAATCAATCTTACACCTACACGATTCTTCTTCTTCTTCTTCTTCTTATTCTTCTTCATAAAAGATGAGTTACATTTCAAACGTAGCTCTGCTACATCACATTCATCTAGAAACATGCTCTCTTTTATAATTATAATAATAATAATAATTATGACTCCAAAATAATTTTCTTAATTAGTCCTAGTCAATCTATCTCTTTCTGGTTCAGACTAATTAATTTCTTCTAGAAGTGCATGTACATCCATCCTTTATATTTTTCTTTTGTTCATCTAGAAGCTGGGCCACCTTTCCTTAGCTATCAATCAAGCATCCTCTAAGTCTATATATTAATTAATTAATCTACTTGTTTTACTTTAATTAGCTACTCTCTTCATCTATCTTCATATAAATAATTATTGTTTGCTCTTCTTTTTCTCACAACTGAAAGCCCCATACCCATTTAATACTTAAGCTACTTATATATATATTCTCCTGCAATAAATACTTATAATCAACCAAAATGCTGGAGAGAGGAGTTTACCAAGAAGAAGAAGTTTATGATATGGGCGGCATGGGAGATCCAGATGATGAAGATGATGATGAGGATGAGACACTCTCCTTCTGTGACCTCCCGATTTATTATGTCGGTGATGATGCAGAGAAGGAGAGTGCATCGAACAACCAATCATCATCACAATCTTCATTTTCTTCCAGTATGAATGACAATGAAGATGATTGTTTCGACTTCTCGTTTTCATCAAGCCAGACCCTGCAGGAGAAGAACATCATAATTTTCTGCGGAAAGATCATCAAGCCCAACAACATTAATTCAGCTTATTATTGCAAGGAGCTGCTGGTGTTAAAGGACAATAATAAGTCCACCACATCATCATCATCATCATCTACCCCCAAGACCAAAGGGACGCCACCAGCAAAGGAGAAGAAGACGTGTCATACAAAGACAGCAAAATATAAGACTAAGACATCAAAGTGGTACTTGCTTATGTTGGGGTTGGTGAGGATTCATCAAGGAGGGAACATGGAGCTCAAAGACATCAAGAAAAGGCAAACCAAGAGGAGTCATGGCAGTCGTCTCGAGGTTGCTAATAATAAGAGTCATCATAGTGCAGGATCATCATCAGGAGATATTGATCAGATGAAAGCAGCTGGCCGGAATAATAATAAGGCGGGGGGGTTGTTGAGTTTGTTAAGCTCTTTTAGTTGCACAAGAATTAGCCCCACTAACGACGTCCATCTCGACTACTGTAAGGTCAAAGCCTCTCTTTGGTGGCTTCAACAATTACCATCACCTCATTAGCTATACCTACTGCTGTATCTAGCTAGCTAGATTCCAATCCAGAAAATCCATCCTGTATTCTTTTTAATTAGATAGATGAACAAGAGGAATGAATGGATTTCTAAAAGGAGAATGTTTGTGTTATACATTGTATAACTAAACCTCCTCATTTTGCATCACATATTAAGTTTTTTTTTTTTTTACCCCAACTCAAGCAAGCAAAAAATGACGACTAATTAAGGCAATTTCACAGTTCCGGCGGCTATAGTGTTTAGTTTGACCCTCTGAGGCCGGCCATTAGGGATGCCAACGGGGCGGGTTTTCGCAGCCCCGGACCCGGGTGAGTATACCTCCCGGGGCGGAAAAAAATTCCCGCGGGTCGACCCGTGGGGCCCCGACCTGCCCCGCCGTGAGTTTTTTTTTTTTTTTTTTTTCTCAATAATAAATACAATTTTTTTTTGCCAAAATATTATATTATATATAAATTCAAACCATAAATCTAACACCAATCAAATACAAACAACAAACACATAAAATTCATCACCAAATACAAATTCAAACCCGAACACCAAATCCAAATTAACAATCCTAATAATCTAAATATACATCTATTTATAATTTGGTCCATATTATTTATATAGGTACTATATTAACCATATTGTTTAGTAAATGTTACATTATATTAATATATAAAAAAATACATATATAAACATTTCAGGGCGGGTCAACGGGGCCCCGCGCCCCTAAACCCGGACCCGACCCGCCCCGAAGCCGCCCCGTGACCCGCGGGTCGGCGGGTCCTCGGGTCAAAACCGGGTCGGGGCCCCGCGGGTCAGCGGGGCCCCGAGACCCGTTGCCATCCCTACCGGCCATCTTTCAATTATCTCTCTATCATACTTAAACGAATTACTATCTATTATATTATAATAATTCGCCCAGTCAGCATTTCCTAATTTAATCGGCATTTAATTGGAGATTTATAAATTTAGTGAATACAAGATTCAGTGAATTATATGTGAATTTGACCATCCCCATCGCTCATATCCTTAGTCAAACCCAACCGGTTTCCAAAGACGTGGTCACTGGGCCTTTTTCTTCAGCACTACGCTCGTACGCCGGGAAGAGAACATTGAGCCTGTCCTTAGATATGAGTTCCGAGTCTGTGAGGATACTTTGGGTGCCTCTTCATAAGGCTCCCATGATCAATCACACGCTCGAGGTGAAAAAGTTTGCGCCCACTAGAATCACGTGGATTCTTATCTAGCACAACCGATCTGTGACCCCGTGGTCAAACATGGCACGCGCAGTATGAAGCACGCGTCGATAGCATACCTGAAAGTTTAAGTTGACAGGAATGAGATATGTCAATCATGCTATCGCAGATTCTCATCTGGCCCAGAATGTGGATTAATGACGAACGAAGTTCATCATGGATATTTGCAAAACCAAGTTCATCTTGCGTAATCAGGTTTATCCCCTTTACTCTTAGCCAATCTTGCTTGGTAGAGGCCTCCATCCACCGAAAGATGACCGTACCTGTGTGACGAGGTAAGTCCCACATTCGACATAGTTTTGGCAGAGGATTGCGTCCTCCTATGACTTAGTTTATAGACCGTAAATCTGATGTATTCAAACATTATGACGTTGATTGATCATAAACTCAATTGCAATTCTTTCGTTTCAAAAATGTAACTTTCAATTATCAAAATGATATCACAGATACATGCCACTTTTAAACCCTACGCAATTCAAGCAGTTTTACATGCTTTTCAAATATCTCCCTGCGTAGTGGTTTAGTTAATGGGTCCGCAACCATGTTATCAGTGGAGAACTATTCCAAAGTGATTATATTGTCTTCTACCATAGATTTAGCATAAATCACATCAATGTGTTTGGTCCTACTATGGTATTTCGGATTCTTTACTGCCGCAATAGTTGCCTGACTGTTAGAGAACACCTTCACAGGTTTCCTCCCGACATCACCATCAAGTAGCGCAGTAAGAAGCCTTTTCAGCCAGAACGCTTCCTGTGTGTTCTTGGAGAGGGCTACGAATTCCGATTACATCGTGGACAGCGCGACACATGTTTGCTTCTTGCTCGTCCATGAAATGGCGGCATTAGCAAGGAGAAGCACTCCTCCTGTGGTGGACTTACGATCATCCGGATTGCCACCATGGTCGGCGTCACTGTAACTGGTCAATTCTAACTTTTCGCCCTCATAGTACAATGCGTAGTCGAGAGTACCTTTCAGATAACGCATAATTCGTTTTACAGTCTTTAAATGTTGATAGCCACGATCTGACTGGAAACGTGCTACTAGGCCCACGGCGTAACAGATTTCGAACAGGTACCCTGCACCATTCATCTGTTCTCGCTCTGCTAGGTTGTTGGGGCCGTCACGTTTTGACATTGTGCACTCAAACACCACCGGCGTATCCACGGGTTATCAACCCTTGAGCACTGTGTAGGCCATTTTAAGGTTCAAAACATTTGGATTTTAAAACTTGACCTCCCTATTTTAATTAACTTGAATTCGGTTTTGAAAATTCCGTTCGATTTAGTCAATTTCGGTCTGGTTTGGTTCGGTTCGGTCCATAAATTCCGGTTCGGGTCTGGTCCGATGTAAAATCCGGTTCGGTTCGGTCCGGTTTTAATTTCAAAATCTGGTTCGGTCTGAACCGGTCCAATAAAATAGGGTTCGGTTAGATCCACTTAGTTACCCCGGTCCGACCCGAGCCGATTAGGTCGATCCGATTGAGAAAATCTGGTTCGGTTTTAGTCGTCCCGGTTTGACATATTGGACCGGCCCAATAATTAAAACCAAAAGAATTGGGCCGAAATGCTTACTTGTGGCCTAAGTAGGGTTTTGAAGTCCATTAAAAATATTTAACTTAGCCACCAAGTAACATTAACTATATAAAATAATTTCCAATATTAAATATATATATATATATTCCGGCCATAATTGTAACATATATTTATTTATTGCCAAAATTCTATCTTTAAGATTAAATCAATCAACAACATATATATATATATATATATATATATATATATATATGTAAAATTTGGCTATATATACAATATATATTTTATTTATTGTCAATATCTTAAATAGGGAATCACATATATATATATTGAAAATACATTTTCTCAATCTTTTAGGATACTAAATCTATCAATAATATATTTAACCCTATTATTTAGATATATTAATAGTTATATATATATATATATATATATATATATATATATATATATATATATATTTCTTTAAATTAATGTGAATGTATCCTTATGTTTCCACTTATAGATATATTGTTACCTAGAAAAAAAATTAAAATATGGTAAACAATATACTAATTTATTTCGGCCGAAATTTTTTATGCCTAAGAAATTAAAAATTTTACCTTGTAATTTAGCTTAGGGTTCGGCCGAAAGCATCATATTGGAAACAAGTGGTCAAATTTTAAGATCAAATTTTAATGAGATCTACAATCCAACGTTTGATTTTGATAAATATCACATTTTTCTTGAAGATCATGAACATCTAATTTCCTAAGAACATCATGAAAATATCGGACCACCCTTGACTCCAAAAAAAATACGAACATTTTAAAACTTTCACATTAAAATTTTCGGTCCAAATCTTAAATTTTCAAGAACACCAATTTATCAAAATCATGAACTCGTAACCTGGCTCTGACACCACTGTTAGATTACGGGGAGTAATCACTACGGATACTATAAACATGGTACATGCTAGTAATCGAAATTACGCAGCGGAAGATTCGCACATACCTCACAAGTATTCAGTAGTCCCAAGATCCTTGCAGAAGGGAGTTCACGATCCTCCATTCGGCACCCGTAGATGTTCTGGTTAAGGAAGCCCTACGCGGTATATTCTCCACAGCAAAGTCTCAGATCGATTCTTGGCAGAGGACAGATCTCCGGAGTGTTTGCTCGAAGGCAAATTGGCACACCCTTGGTGTCTGTGTGGTTCGGCCGAACTAGGGTGTTATGGGGGAGGGTTTTTCTCTCTAAAACACTCTAAGGTGGAATTAAAGATTAACCTAATAAAACCCCTAACACCTCATATATATAGGAGGAGTAAAGTGAACAAAAGTCTACTTTCCTCCTCACTAATATTTCGGCCGGCCTATGTATAGGGAGGCCCATGTTTTTGGGCCTCTCATGTCAATTGGAATTTGGGTCTGGCCCAATGTCCTAATGTGACATGTACCCAATTAACTTAGGTAACATATACATATAATGGGCTTCCATTTACGGCGCCCGTCACCATATGCTTACACGGATGCCTTGAAGGAGTATTCATATATGGAAAATAGGAAATTAGAGAATGAAAAATGACCTAGGATACAACGCAGCACGGTATAATTTTCACAGGTTGATTAAAAATGGGGAATCAACGTTCCGCAGGCGTTACAACACTCTTAACAGATGAGTAGCATGATGCACGTTGTGTCCGCCGGTCGCATGACAAACTTCGTATGAACTATTCTGAAGCAGGGCTGGATCGAAAAACAAATGTTGATGTGTTGGTCGACAACATATTAACATGCACCCTCCCATTCTGGCGAGTGGGAGCTGTTGGCATATGGAGATTGGACCGCCGTAGTTAGGAGCCCATTAAATAAGAGTCTGGTACCTAAGGGAATTGGGTAATGTCACATTAGGGATTTTGGGCTAGGCCAAAATCCAAATTGACATGAGAGGCCCAAAATTGGGCCTCCCACACTCTAAGGCCGGCCGAATATGATGTGAGGGCAAATTGGACTTTTGTCCACTTTGCTCCTCTTATAAATAGGGAGGTGTTATGGATTTATTATAAGCTAATCTCTTCTTCCTTTTTGGTGAGATAGAAAGAAATCTCTCCTCCCTAAAAACACCTAGTTCGGCCGAAAGTACCAACTGCATATGAGGTGCTAAATTGTGTCAAGCAATTTACTCCGTTGATCCATCCCCACTAAAGAATCGACGGAGACTTTGTTATGAAGCATAATCCACGTATGGCTTCCTTAACCAGAACCTCTACGGGAACCGTCCGGCGGATCGAGAACTTCCTTCAGTGATCTTGGGACTGCGGAAGCAATATAACTATGTGCACTATCTTGCGATGCGTATTAGTTACCATGCACGTATTTAGGTTTATGTTTCTGTAGTATTTATCATTGTAATCTAACAGAGGGGACCAGCAGATAAAGAGGGTAAAGCCCCATGAGCCTGTGGTTATTATTAGACGGAATATATAGGGTTAATGCCGATATAGGCTCAGCAGCAAAATATTGTAGTTGGGCTGGGTGGAACAACAGTTATTGCCATATATATATATATATTAGTTGTTACTGCACGTGCATGTTTTTTAGTTTTTATAATCTCTTACGATGAAGTAATAATATATTATAATAATGAATGATATTTGTAACAATTACAATAATTATATAAAGTCTATTTCTATGTAATATAGGTAATTTATGCAGAATCTGGGACATCGTGCACGAATTTTCAAACATTGTGGACTGTTTCAGTTTACTTGACATTATCTTACTATATAGGATACTAACTTTCTTGATGCTAAGAAGTCAATGTCTTCCTTAAACCTTTCATTAGTCTCAGTAAGAGAAGGGCTGGAGATGTCGAAAGGAAATAGAAGAGATCCCAAGCAAGCAATGCTGACAAATTTTTGTCTAACCGAGCTCCATCCACTACTGTTCGGAAATGCTAAGAGCACCTCTATTGGAAAAGAAAAAATGTCAAAGAAGGGAGTTCTTGGAGTAAAACCAGTCAATTGCTTTGAACTTCTCTTCATTCGGTACCTGTCTATAAAATTATAGATGTAAGTACAATCAATTATTACCTTCTCTTCACTCGAATCCACTTTTTTATATCAAGTTCATTCCATTAAACATCAATAGTTAATACAATAATATATACTGAAATTATAATGATGAAATTGATATTTACCATATAATGTTCATATACTAAGGTTCTCTGAGTTTATAATTGTCAGAAAAATATACATTCTAATCAATATTTTATATTCTAAGGTTTCTCTGGTTTTAATAAACAAATAGAAAATCACTTTATATGAGTAAGGAAAATGTGGATCAGAAGGACTTACATGAGTCGATAACCACAAAGACGAAGAACTGTAGAAGATTCGGGCCAACTGGATAGTCCTTGCCCTAATGGAAGCTTGAGCAGCGTTGCTAGTGGTGAGCAGGTCGGATAGTCAGTTGCTCGGATCGTCCATCTCTCGGTGCAAGTTCCTTATGTAGTTGCACGTCTCCTACAACACATTGAATTCTGAAACATACTCTAATTCAATTCCAACTGTTATATATAATATATTAATCACAGATGCAAAAGTCCCTTCTTTTTCTTTCATTTGGGAGATTAGCTCTTGAGCGTCGTGAGTTCAACATTCTTAGACAATTCGTCAAACATGTCAACTTCATAGCAACCTTCAAGCAGCAAAGAAACCTTTAGTTGACCACAAAACGACAACAATTAGCTAATCAAGCAACAAGCAATCTTCAGTTGATCATAATTTTTTTAACAAAAAACATAATTTAAAAACAAAACTTTGAGAGAGGTGCGGTAAGAGGGAAAGACTCTAGAGCCATGTAGTTATCTATAACAAAAGAGATGCAAAATTTCATAAACAGCAGAAACATGTTTGCATGCCCACAGATGGGATGCTCATGTTAGAATCCCAATCTCCCAACGTTAATTAATTAGTTGGGCACAGATCAATGAACAAACTGAAGTGCAAGAGGTCTTATAGTCAAAGAAACAAGAGGTTAGAAGGGTCATGTAAATTGTGTTAATCCAATATAAGCAAGTAAGAAAACCTGAATATCAATGCTTCAACCGTAGAAAATCTCAAATGAGTTGCAAATGACAGAGATATTATCATCCATATCCTTGATTTTTTTCTTTTGCATTGTCGACTTCATCTTTCATGAGGATGGAACTATTCTCACTTTCTTTCAGTTCAACCTGTAGATGCCATAAATTAGAGCATATATACCCCTTCTAATCTAAGAACGTTGTGAAAAGAAATCCACTTACCAACAGGAGAAGAAGTTCACTTTTCTGGTCTGAAGTACTTCCAAAAGTTCTGATGTTATATAGCTTATGATACTCCTGTAGTTATTGCACATATGATGGTACAACTCAACATGAACTCCATGTATAACATGATTTATGATAACTCCATATTCAGTGCTTACCTTTTCCTTGAGATATGAATCAAGTTTCTTGTCATCTATCTCTTGTAACTAATTTTCAACTGCAAATAATCCAATTAGCCAATGGAAGAACATGAATAATTGAAATTAAATCAGCACTGTATCTCCAGAAGAATTACTATAATCTTTAAGATTATTCAAAGACTGATTATCCGATTTAGGTAAGTTGATGGAGTGAATCATAAAAGAGGTCTCCACCATCGAAAATGGTATCGGATGGTCTTTTTTATATTTAATAAAAACCTCTCCTTGTCCATGACTCTCATTGTCCATGATTTGTTTTTTTCTCTTAATTTCAAGTCTTTGCCATGTAAAGAAATAGGATCGTACACCAGATTATTTCATTTTGTTATTAATCAAACGTGTTTGCCTATTCTTGTTACTATTTATATCTCTAAGATTATCTGATTTTTTCAAATCCTTGGAAAGGAGGGCATGCTTCATTCAAGATTTTTTTAAAAAAAGTTTCAGATTACTTCACAAAAAAAAATATCCAGTTTTGAAGAATTGGAAAGTTGGTGTAGGCATGTAATTAACTTACTACCAGAATCTATAAAAAAAAAATTTGCAAAACCTGATTCAGGTGAGCTTATTAAGCTTTGACCTTGATGTGTTTCTGTTTTTAGTAACTTGCTCTCATTTTCTTTCTGCCTTCTGCAGTTTAATTTTCTCTTTGTACAACATCAACGTGTCGTTGTAATAACTAATCTTCATTTTAATAACCCAGTTAAGAACAAAAAGCAACTACTTCTGCATTGCCAATAAATTAAACTCATTAACAAAAAAATTATGCATCTTAATCTTAATTAGCAGAAGCATCATGAGAAACAAAAGACTACAATAGCCAATGGAAACAATTCAATAACCCAAAATTCAAAGATTCACCATGTTCTAAATCAGAGAGATAAAACACAACAAATTTACATGCTGTGATATCTTACCATGAATGCTAGTAGCAGGAAAACCATTCATACAAAATCAGTTCTCGAATGAATCAACTCATTTCTTCGTGTCCACAAAAACCAATGTAAGAGCATGTTGCACCAGAGCAAACCCGTCTTTAAACCACTGTGATAAGAAAAACCATCCAAAAAGGAGTAATACATGTCTAAATATATGGAATTATATCTTTCATCTTTCATCATTCAAAATTATTTCTTTCCTTCTTTCCTCATTCAAAATTATATATAAACAAAATTTCATTAGATATCAAATTCAGAATGCAAGGCAACATCAGTAATTAAAAAATATGTAGAGTAACAAAGAATTTTGTCAAAAAGGAAAAATGAAAATATTTTTTTAAGAAAAAATTGAAAGAGGAAGAGTAGGTAAGACGAGCACAATCGATTTCATAAAAGCATCTATAAGTCGGTTATCTAAATGAGCGGGTGAATTAACAACTTAGAGTAACAATTTGTTACAGAATTCAGAAATTAGCAAATTAACAGACGAAAAGACCTAGAAAACGTCGAACGGAGAAGATGATGATTACCATGTTGTTTCTTCACCCAGATCCGATAAGTAAACGTAATACTGCCACACTGAAGAATTGGAATCGAGGCGATACCAGCGAAGGTGGAAGACGGTCGGCCAATCGACCAGCGACATACGAGTTGCTGTTGGTGTGGCTGAGGGTGGAATGGTGGCGAACTGTGGGGAGTGGTTGATGGATGGTGGTTAGCGGTTGAAGCTGGGGAGAGTGTGGGGTAGTGACACAAAGATTTTGAGAAGTGGTGAGTGGTTTTTAATGTTAA
Organism: Clarkia xantiana subsp. parviflora; assembly: GCA_036873135.1. Classification (NCBI taxonomy): domain Eukaryota; kingdom Viridiplantae; phylum Streptophyta; class Magnoliopsida; order Myrtales; family Onagraceae; genus Clarkia; species Clarkia xantiana. Next base: position 5,386,445 of record JAPTYO010000012.1, on the reverse strand, counting down.
AAGAGATGAAGGCCAAACCGGTTTACTATTATTTGGCCTGAAATTTATATTAGACCGGACCGGAAATTATACCTCTTGAGAATAGGTATCTTTTGGGGTGAGGACACATCCCAATTTATATTGGTAAATAGTTTTTTTTTAACGCACCTGTAGATATAGAGATGAATCTATTCTCCATTTCAAAATAATAATTTGAGGAACGCCTAAGACTAATGTGGTAAAAAAAAGTTATTGACTAATTAATTAAAAAGGAATATTGACAAAAATGAATATAAAGGAATAGTCCAAATTTATATAACTTTTTTTTTACCACATTAGTATCCATTAAAGATAATATATATATTATCAAAATGGATAATAACTCTAGCGACATTTGGTCGTACCTCCGGTCGAGTCTATTAATGAAAGCATGTTCCTCTGTTCAATCAAATACAAAATCCTCCTGTACAATTTGCGCCTCTAGCTCCTGTCAACATAAAAATCTTATGTGTCAACACATATTCTCTACAAATACCCGAGTCGATTAATGAAAGCATATTCCTCTGTTTAATTAAATACAAAATTATGCAGTACAATTTGCGCCTCTAGCGTTTGTCAATATAAAAACCTTATATGTCAACACATATTCTCTATAAATGAAATTTTGTTGCTTTATTATCTATTCTTGTTGTGTCGATATATCAAAATCAAATGTCGACACAACAATTTAATTTCCAACTAAAATTCCATCATAATGAATCCCTTGTATGAGGATAATGATGATAGTTTATCTATTGGGATTTGACAAGGTTGATGTACACATCTCTAACATAAATGTTCATTCAAAACCATAAAACAGCAATGAGACTGAGGCAAATGTATGTGGAATCACATAAGAAAAACATACAGAACAGGGAAATTCTGGTAGATAATAGCATCTGATCAAGTACCAAACTGGATTTTACAGGCATCCAAATGTACATAACCTAAACTTTGATTCAAAATACAAATCCAGAAAATAATAAAATATAAACTAATTGTATGAAAACTTAAACTTCACATACTGGGCTTCCGATATTGCCATCAACTTCGACACTCCCATCTTGTTCCTCTTTTCATCCGACAAGTTTTCTAGATAGAATTTCAACCGAGGTTGAATCCTTTTGTACACACTCAGAATGAATACCCGATTGCCTAAACAGTGCATACAAACAGATATGGTGGCCAAGTATCGACATAGCATTCCACACCTCTTAGATATTTTCTTCAGATACTATTGGAAATTGGGGCCACCTCTTGAACATATCCAAGAGGCGTGGTTCCGAAAATCCCAAACCATGAAAGCACAACCAATTTTGCTCCCCCAAGTCTCAAGTGACATGAAACTTAATTTGAAAATGGCATACATATATTACTTGCTCCCCGAGAAATCCCGATATCCACTTTTTTAATAAATTCATTGAACTTATACGGCTTGATCGCCAAGAAACGCATGTACTTTTGTAGATATATCTAACAATCTCATCAGCATGAACATCACAATCCTTCAACATATTAAGATGTCGTATAAAAGTGTGTTGAATGCTTTCATCTACAAGTTCGAATTTATGAGTCAATTGATTAAGGCGCACGTCTTAGTATTAACATTGTATTAGAGCACACGTGTTCTAATCCTTGTTGAATGCCTTCATCAAAAGTTCAGACTCATGGGTTAGTTAGTTAAGGTGCACGTCTTATTATTAACACAATAAAAAAAGTAAAAAAAAAAAAATGTAATATGGTGTGGTAGTTCAGTGCCTCATCTCTTAACCAGTGGTCAGGCACCTTACCCCTTACGGGATGACCCCGGTGCGAGTGGGGATTAGTCTAGGCCTGGAGCAAGCATGCTACGTATGTATAGTTTACATTTTTTATGATCAAGTTTAATCGGTTTTTTAGTAAAATATAATTTGACCACTTTTGGCTTGGTGCAACATCTTTTTTAATATTTTTTGTGAACATGCTTTTGCTTGTTGTACACTTTTGGTGCATTCTATGTGCAAGTCATGCGACTTTCCCCTAAGTTTTAATTTTTTCTTAATTTAAACCCCTACTATTTTATCTGGTTAGCTACTCTTCTTTCGCCTACCACCCAAGCCAGCCACTCACCCCCAAATCTGCTGGTGACAACCAATAGGGGCCGAATGGCTCCGATTGGAGCCTCCTGACACCAATTGGGTTACATAGGGCCAAGACAGAGCCTGGAGCTCCATGGCTCTGATTAGGGCCAAAGAGAGTTTCGACTAAGCCATTTGTGGCTTCGATGCAAGCAACATAGCTCTGATATAATCCACAAAGCTCTCATCAAAGAGACATAGCTCTTATTTGGGCCACATAACTCCGATTTTGGGCCCTTTGTGGCCCAATTGGGGTCGAAGGCTCCAATCAAAGCCATTTGGTCTGATTGGTGGTCACCGGAAGATTTGGATAGAGTTCGTAAAAAAGTGTCTGGTCGGAGAAAATAATAGGGACTAAATAGATGTAAAGTTAACGACGCATAACTGAAATTTAGTGGCTAAGTACGACGCAATGACTTTAACCTGATATATTATATATATAATAAAAGTAAGAAATAAAATATATATCTGACACGACTCCTGAATCTTGGTAGATAACCATTCAAAACCTGAAAACCAGGTCCATCTAGAAACCATATATACTATTTTTATTGATGATAATCAGGGCTCAAAATAAAAGCTGTTAACTCATGCATGGAGCCATTTTCCTTGTCGTATCTCGTTCTTCTAGAAAAAGATCCTTTTAAATAAGGAAAGCAAACTATAAAAAAAAGGGTTTAATAAATTCAATTAAAACTTTAAAAATAGCAAAACATTTTGTCTTTATATATATATATGTTGGCATGGATTGTCCATTCATCTAGAAGGCCGGATCCCGCCTTAATTACAACCCAACCAACTAGGAAACATCGAATATTCTTCATACAGGTGTTGCATATAAATAAGCACATTTGCTATTTTCTTCACCATTGAATTAAATAAACTCCCCATCGACTCTACTTAATTACATATATAGCTAGGCTACTACTATTATTGATCTAGCTCCTCTCCTGCAACACAAAAATGTTGACCACCAACCAAGAGAAATCAGCAGAAGAAGAAGAAGAGGTTTATGATGATGATATGGTATTATTGGAAGATAGTACCACATATCATGAAGAAGAAGAAGAAGAAGATGATGCACTCTCCTTCTGCGACCTCCCTATTTACGATGGCGGTGATGATAATAATGATGCAGAGAATAAGAGTGATCGTCAATGTGGCTCTTCAAGATGGATGAAACAATCATTATTATCATCATCTAATGAGGATGAGGATGAGGATGAGGATGAGGATGAGAATGAGAATGATGATGATTGTTTCGACTTCTCATTCTCATCAAGCCAAAACCTGCCGGAGAAGAACATCATTTTCTGTGGAAAGATAATCCCACCTCGCAAGGAAGAAGCGTTGCCCGAGAAGAAGACGTGCCATGCAAGCAACAATATATCAACAGCAGCAGAAAAGAATTATTATTATTATAATAAGACAATATCATCATCATCAAAGTGGTACTTGCTTATGTTTGGATTGGTGAGGATTCCAGGCCACATGGAGCTCAATGACATCAAGAAGAGGCAAAGCAAGCGGACTCAAGGAGATATTATTATTGTCAATAAGAAGAATAATAATAATAGAATCAAACGGAAGGGAATGTGGAGTTTGTTAACAACTTATTTTGGTTGCACAACCACCATTCATTTACATCCTGCAGCTGCTCATTAATAATATTTTTATTTTCATCTATATATTTATATTATTTATAATATAGCTAGTGCTTCTCTATGATTGATCCAGATCGAGATTGTATAAATTAATTGATCATGTGCTTTTTACTACTAACTAATATTAATGTACCAATCAATGTGTGAACCCAACTGATGGGTTTCGCTACAGCCGTTAAGCCCCTTAACGACGAGTAAACGGTGAATAGGCCCACTGGGCCCTGGAAGAGGTCAAAGAAGCCCGATGCGAAGGGTCCCGACAAGATGGGTCCCGATGGTGAAGGGTCCCGACAAGGTCGGTCCCGATATGCGAGCTGGACGCTCCCGATGATATGCCTTTGAGTAGGCCCCGATACTGAATCCCTGAGAATGCAGGCCCTGTCCCGAGGACAAGGGGCCCCGAGCGGTGACCAAAGGAGATAACTCTGGAATCCCCGATATTGGTCGGGACTTGCTATCAGAGGTTGAGGCCGAGAAACACGCCCACTATCAGAGTAGTGGGGGGGAGTGGCCCGAGATAAGCGGAATGTGGCCGAGATAAGCGGAACGTGGCCGAGATAAGCGGGATCGTGGCCGAGATAAGCGGAGCGTGGGCTAACTGCCCTGGCAGTTCATCAGGTAACTGGGGTAACTCCTCTCCTATATAAAGGAGGAAGTTACCTCAGATCATACACACTTACATATTCATACTTTTGCTTGCCTTGCTTGCCGCGAGATTCTCATTTAAGCATCGGAGAGGGATTATGGGTCACCGCCCGGTCTATTCCCCTCTTGCAGGATTACGTGGAGCGAAGGACCTTGGATTTCCGTCAAGACCGTACCGGAGTTCCAACCGTGATCCAACATTGGCGCCGTCTGTGGGAACGTAACGAAAAGCCAAAAATGACTTCTACTCGTTCAATGGCGGCTGGCAAGCAGAAAAAGCAAGGACAATCTGGTGGTTCCCGTCACCCTGCTGGAACTCTGAATTCAGGGCCACCAGAGCGTGCTGTGGACCAAAATCCCCCTGCTGAGGTTTCCCGAACAGGGGGCATAATGAAGTGCCTGAGGATACTGCTCGATACCAAGAGAATAGGGAGGAGGATGCTCCTCGAAACGCGGACCTGACGAAGGCTGTGGCGGAGGTCATGCCAATGTTCTTGGAGGCCATGGAGGCTCTCCTAGAGCGGAGAGAGGCTGCCAAGAAGACAGGAGGAGGTGCCCCCGCCTCCGCCGAGGGAGGAGGCCCAACCCAGGAACCGGGACAAGGGCAAGGAGCCCGTTCAGTCGGAGCGATTTGTGATCGATGGGCCTTGACCGGTGCAGCATAGGACCATTCCTCTTAATGGTCCCATTACCCCCGACCAGGTGGTGAAGATCGTGAACATTTGCATGGGGGATCAGAAGCAGATGATGTCGGAACTGAGGGATCGATCCACCCATCCCTTTGTTCCCCGATTGATAGAAACCCTCGCCCCTCCAGGGCTGGGTATCCCCACAATTAAGGAGTATAATGGCGAGGGAGATCCAGTTCGGCACGTCTAGAAGCATGTCCTGGCCTGTCTGGGTAAAGCCCCCGATGATGATACTGTGTGCGTGTTGTTCCCGACGACATTGGGAGAAAGGGCTCTGACATGGTTCTTCAGCTTGCCCCCAGGGTGCATCTCCAGTTGGGCTGATATGCACGATCGTTTTATTCAACAGTACCAGGGTCGTCGGCGCCTCTTGAAGAGTGAGGTCCCTGGCCCAGGTGGTGCAGAGGCCCGACGAATCGCTGGCGCATTATTACCAGCGGTACACTGCAAGTGTGGCCGAGATCGATGAGGAGATATCGGAGGGAGAGACTATCCGCACCTTCCTTCGGAACCTGACGGCTCCCTATGGTTCCGATCTGATGCATAACGTGGCCGCGAAGGCTGTGTGGAGCATGGAGGCGTTGCAGACGAGGGTAAAGCAGCAAATCGATGTGCAGGAGTCGAAGATAGCTGCTGGAGAGCTTGATCCTCCGAAGTCAAATAAGGGGAAGCAGCCGTTCAAACCATTGGACGACCATAAGCGGAAGGATAAATCCGAGGGCATTCGGAGTCGAGGCCGTTCTGATCGAAGGGAGGACAGACGTCCCCCGAGGAAGGACAAGCGGGAGGACTATCACATTCCTCTCAATAGTTCCATGGCTGAGGTGTTAACGGTGATGGATCGACAGGGTATCTCCAGATACCCCCCGAAGAAGGAAGGAGAATTTTTGGGAGCTCGCACCGATCGTTATTGTCGGTTCCACCGCGCCAGCGGTCATGATACTAACCATTGTCAGGAGTTGAAGAAGGAGATTGAAAAGCTGATCTAGAAGGGGAAGCTTAAGGAGTTTGTGGCTGAGAGGCGGTGTCGATCCCGCTCCCGATCTCGATCGCGGTCCCGCGATTGGTCCCCAAAGAAGAAGAAGTCCGAGCCGGAGTCTTCTGGTGTCCGTAGGGATAAGCGGGGCACCATTAATGTGATTCATGGAGGATTGGCTGCAGAAGGTGACACCACAGCCTCTCGGGAGGTCTATGCCTCTAGAATTTCCGCTGTTGTGGTGCTGGGCAAGAGGTCCCGATCCTGGACCGCGAAGGAAGAGATGGTGATTTCCTTTTCAGCAGAGGACCTGGTAGGTGTGGAGACTCCACACGATGATACTTTGGTCGTGACCTTGGACGTGGATGGATACGAGATGAAGCGAATTTTGATTGATGGAGGAAGCTCCTCCGATATTCTGTTTATGGATGCGCTGGAGGCCATGGGGAAACAGAAGAAGGACCTGAAGCAGGTGAACTTCCCGATGGTTGGATTCTCTGGTTCTACCTCCTATCCGCTGGGAATGATCACCTTACCAGTAGAGTTCGGTAGTGGGTGGAAAATGGAAAGGAGGAATGTGGAGTTCGTGGTGGTCGAGTCCGCGGGGACCTACAATGCGATTATCGGGAGAACTACCATCAACCTGCTAATGGCAGTTGCCTCGACTGTTCACCAGAAGATGAAGTTCCCGACTGACCACGGAGTCGGGGAGGTCAAGGGCGACCAGGTGGCTTCCAGGAGGTGCTATGTTAATGCCACCCGAAGGAAAAGACGGGAGGCTTTGACTATCGTCCAAACCGATGCTGATCCCAGAGAGGAGTTTGGACGTCCCGCCCCTATGGAGGATTTGAAGGAGGTTGAGATCGACGGACCTCAGAGAAAGGTGAAAATCGGATCCGCCCTGTCCGACGAGAGGGCCCGATAATTGATTGAGCTACTGAAGGAGTTCAAGGAGCTGTTTGCCTGATCCCTGAGTGACATGCCAGGAATCAGCCCCGATGTGATTGTGCATGAGTTGAAGATTGATCCCGCGATCAAGCCTATCGCGCAGAAAAGACGTCTGATGGGCACAGACAAGAGAATCGCGATCCACCAGGAGGTGGGCAGGTTGCTCGATGCTGGATTTATCAAGGAGCTCCGATTCCAGATTTGGGTCGCCAACCCGGTTCTGGTGAAGAAGAGCAATGGGAAATGGCGGATGTGTGTTGATTTCCGCGACCTGAATAAAGCTTGCCCGAAGGATTGTTACCCGCTTCCGAGGATCGATCAGTTGGTGGATGCTACGTCGGGACATGAATTGCTGAGCTTCATGGATGCTTACTCTAGCTATAATCAGATTAAGATGACTAAGGAGGATGCCCCCCACACTGTCTTTTATGCTGATAGTGACATCTATCACTACGATGTCATGCCCTTTGGATTGATTAATGCCGGGGCAACTTATCAAAGGATGGTGAACAAGCTCTTCGGGGACATGCTGGGGAAAACCATGGAGGCTTACGTAGACGATATGCTGGTAAAGTCCCGACAGGCTGAAGATCATGTAATCAACTTGGCGGTGGCGTTTGAGCGGATGAGGCTTCATCAAGTTCGTTTGAACCCAGCCAAGTGCGCCTTTGGAGTGCACTCGGGGAAGTTTTTGGGCTTTATGGTAAGCCAAAGGGGAATTGAGGTGAATCCCGAGAAGACGAGGGCAATCGAGGAGATGCAGTCTTCGACAAATCATCGGGAGGTGCAAGTACTGAACGGCCGACTAGCTGCAATGAATCGCTTCCTGTCTAAGGCAAGCGACCGATCTATGCCATTTTTTGAAGTGCTGAGGGCCAACAAGAAATTTGAGTGGACTGCCAAGTGTGAAGAGGCATTCTAGGCACTCAAGCAGCACCTCCGCACCCTCCCACCATTGGCGAAACCGATTCCAGGCGAGCCGCTCTATCTTTATTTGGCTGTTTCTGAGTTTGCTATTAGCTCTGTGTTAGTGAAGATTGTCAAGGGTAACCAAGTCCCCGTTTATTATGTAAGCAAGGCGTTTACCAAATCTGAAATGAATTATCCCGCCGTTGAGAAGTATCTTTTTGCGTTGATCATTACTGCTCGGAAGCTGAGGCATTACTTCCATGCACATGAGATTACTGTGTTGACGAATCAGCCTTTGAATCATTTTTTGAACCGACCTAATGCGTCGGGGAGATTAGTGAAATGGGCAGTCGAGCTTAGTGAGTTCCGCATTCACTTTGCTCCGAGAACGGCTATTAAAGGTCAGGCATTGGCGGATTTCATAGCAGAGTCTACAGCCCCCGATCTGGAAGAAGCGGGACCTATAGAGGGGGCAACAATGGAGGTCCCGATAGCAGAACAACCAGAAATGGCAGAGCAGTCAGAACAGCCAAATGAGGAAAATACTTGGGAAATGTACACTGATGGCTCTTCGAGTTCAGACGGATCAGGGGCAGGGTTCATATTGATACCACTTGGCGGAGGCGAGCCCCTTCGATATGCTTTGGCCTTAACGTTTAGGGCCACCAACAATGAAGCGGAGTATGAGGCTCTTATCACAGGCCTCAAGATTGCCAAAGGTACGGGAGTTGGTCACTTAAGAGTGAAATGTGACGCTGGCCTGATTGTGAATCAAGTCCAAGGACGATATGAGGCAAAGAGCCCGGTGATGAGAAAGTACCTTCGTGAGGTGCAAGTCTTGAAGGAGAGTTTCAAAAGTTTCGATATTGAGGCAATCCCGATGGAGGAAAATGCGGAAGCAGATGCCTTGAGCAAATTTGCCTTGGGGGCACCCCTCGAGGAAAATCGGAAGGTGCACTTCTTGGAGAAGGTGATCTTGTCGACCACCGATCCATCGGAGGTATGTGCCATTGAAGCAGGATCGGAGGAGGAGCCCACCTGGATGACCCCAATAGTCGCGTACCTGACCACGGGGGCAGTCCCCGATGATGGAGTAGTAGCTGACAGGATACGCCGGATCGCGGTTAATTACGTGGTGGTGGACAGTCATCTATACAAAAAGGGGTGGTTCTCAACTCCTTACTTGAAATGTGTGGCTGAGCCCGACGCAAATCGGATCCTTAGGGAGGTGCACGAAGGGGTCGCGGCCTGTCACGAAGGGGCCCGATCCATTACGAGGAAAGTGCTGAATTTGGGCTATTACTGGCCTTCGATGAGCAAGGAGGCGACGATGTTAGTCCGATCTTGTGACGCGTGCCAGAGGTATGCTCCAAATATCGTGGCTCCGGCTGCTAATCTGATGTCCATCAGGAGTGCTTGGCCCTTCGCGCAGTGGGGTATCGACTTGGTGGGACCCCTTCCACAAGCAAAAGGTCAGTGCAAATATTTTCTTGTAGCCATTGATTATTTCTCAAAATGGATAGAAGCTAAGGCATTGGCCAAGACAACGGGGAACCAAATCGTCAAGTTTCTCCAGACCCATATCATATCCCGATATGGGATCCCCAAGGCGGTGATCAGCGATAATGGCCCTCTGTTCAACGGAGCCCAGTGGAAGGAGTACTTGGAGGAATTGAAAATTGAGAATCGGACAGCCTCTGTCCGTCATGCTCAAACCAATGGACAAGTGGAGTCAGCCAACAAGATCGTGATGGACGGCCTGAAGAAAAGGGTCTACGCCTTGAAGGGCAAATGGCTGGACGAGCTGGAAAACGTACTTTGGGCTGTTAGAACAACACCCAAAAGATCGACCGGGGAGACTCCGTTTGGCCTCGTCTATGGTACGGAGGCAGTTGCTCCCGTCGAAGTAGCTGTGGCATCCCATCAGACGAGGTATTACGAACCTCTGTTGAATGATGAAATGAGGCGTCTGGACTTGGACTTGATCGAAGAGAAGAGGCGGAGTGCCGAGGAGGCCCAGGCTCGGATGCGCTTGGCAACGGCCCGATATTATAATCGACGAGTCAAGTCTCGACAGTTCTTTGTCGGGGAACTGGTGTGGCGTAGGAACGAATTTACCCTTTTGGATCGGATCAACAAGATGTCGCCAAAATGGGATGGACCTTATAAGGTCGTGGGGATGCCAGCTCCAAATGCGTATAAGTTGGAAGACCTCGATGGCAGGGTATTAAGGCATTCTTTCAGCGGTGAACACTTGAAGAAATGTCATGTTTGATATTAAGACGCCTTTAGTGGTGCAATTTGTTATTAAGTCGCCTTCAGTGGTGCACGATGTTATTAAGTCGCCTTCAGTGGTGCACGATGTTATTAAGTCGCCTTAAGTGGTGTAGATTTTGAGCCATCAATGAATAAAGAGGTTGCTTCCGATCAGATTGTTCTTAGACTTATTCTAAGTGTTGTTAAGTCGCCTTAAGTGGTGCAAGTAAATGGCCTTAAGTGGCAAAGTCGCCTTAAGTGGTGCGTAGTTCTTAGATTTATTCTAAGTGTGGATGAGACGCCTTAGGTGGTGCGAATTGAATTACCTTAATTGGCACGATTAAATCGTCTTAAGTGACGTGTTGGATCGCCTTAAAATGGCGTAGTTAAGTCGCTTTAAGAAGTGCAACGATAAATCGGAACTAAGATAGTTTGATATTTGATAGGGCTCAAAGGCCCGAGGAGTCATTACAAAGAGAGAAATTACAAGGACTATAAAGATAGGGCATTAAACTTGGTCCTCGTCAGCATCGGCGGAAGCAGGATCCACGAGATCTGTGGCAGAAGGCTCCACAGGATCGGACCCTTGGAGGTCAGTCGATGAAGGTTCAGCTGCTGGAGGGTCGATTATCGGGGGATCAACTGTCGGGAGATCGACACTTGGATGCTCCGCCACGTCTTCAACACCCGCGGGGATGTTGCCCTCATCACTCTCCTCCGAGAGGTCGAAATACATCTTCGCAAAGGGGGCGAGAGTCGCGGACTTGTCAAAGTTAATGGCGTCGCCATACTCCAAATGGAGCTCCTCGACCACATTGTAAAGGGTGTTCTCCACCTCCGCGGTGCAGAATTTCACCGCGTCAGCTTGGAAGTCCTCAGAGCCCCGATAATCTTCCCGACCCTTGGTTTCACCCTTGGTTTCAGCCTCGGCCAGTTTGGCAGGGACCTCAGCAAGTTCTCGCTCCAGTCTCGCCTTGGCGTATTCCAGAGACTTCTTCTCGAGGACAAGTTTGTCCCGAGCCTCTGCATCCTTTTTCCGCTCCTGCTGCTCCCGCTTCAGCAGCCCCTCGAAGTCCCGAACCCGCTTTTGGAGGTCCCGAGTCTTTCGATTAAGGATGGCTTGCTCCTTAGCCAATTTTCCCCTCGAAGACTCGGAGGCGGCGAGATCCTCCTCGAGCTTAGCTACAACCGCGGGAGCCCCCCTGGCCGGCTCCTGCTCCAACGCCTCCTGAGGGTCAGGATGTACCCGAAGCAGCGGTTTATGTCCGCCATCTCCTGCGAAGAAAAGAGAAAGAGGTTAGTACATGAATATCCCGCCTTATCGATTAAAGGGTTGAAATAGGAACCTTACCTCCACCCGACGAATAGCCATTCATCGGATATCCGCGCGGATGTCCTCCCGATCCAGGGAGAGCGGAAGCTTCAGAGACGGCAGAACCGAGCCTGCCACCAAATGCAGACCTAGCTCCGGGTATGTATCACCCTGTCGGAGTTGGACCCCTTGCAGCGTCTGGATCGGGGTCTAGGGAGCCGCCTCCTGGTCGGGGTTGTAGGCCTTGTAGAAGCTCCCGTCCAAGGGGAGAGGAGGAGGACCGACTGGAGTCGTGGAGGTGCGCATCTCCGAGTCGCCCTGGGACCCAGAGGGAGTCAAGCTGTGAATAGGCGAGTGCTGCTGTGAAGGAGGTGAGGGGGGCAGCCCCATGGAGGTTGGTTTTAGGGGGGACTGCCTCGTTCCCCGACGACGAATCAAGGTGACGCCCTCGTCTGTCTCCTCGGAGGAGTCCAGTTCTTCCACCCGAAGAAACTGATTGCCTGTCGGGGTTTCTTCAGCCCCCGATCCCATCGGGGCAGGAAGTTGAGGGAGACCCTCTCCAACTGGAGCACCGAAAAGTGGTGCCCCTGCTGAAGCTCCAGCCCCCGACTGAGCTCCCGATTGACCTGCACCTAGAGGATGAGATGCTTCAGAAAGATAGTCAGGAAGTTGGTTAGGATCCTTACACCAAATGACGCGCCGAGAGAGGTATTGGTTTGTCCCGTGGTAGTTGTAGTAACCCGCCTTGAGGATGCGGAGATTTTCCCCTCGGAGGATGCGTTTGATCTCTTTGATTCGAGCCTCCTTGCTGGAGGGGATTAACTCCTTAGGAACTTGCTTCCTGTACGATTTAATAGCTAGGCGGAGCTGTTTACCTTCTTCAGCATTCTGGACATTGAAGAGCCTGTTCATCTCCTCTACTCGGGTCCGCTTAGTCCTCTCCGCGGAGGGAGATCCCGACGAAGCGGTGGCCTTCTTTGCCGACTTCCTCTTCCGCGCGGGGCGCTGGACAGCGTCGGTCTCTCCCTGCTTAAGGAGGAGATTGGTCAGCAGTGATACCTTCTTAGCTGCAAACAATGGAAAACAGAGACATGATCAGAGATATTACCCAAGGAACCATATTGGAGGGGCCGTCGTGGAGTTGACCCCCGGAGATCGTATCGAGGAGGCGGATCCCGACCTCCACCAGGTCCCGCTCCTTGAGGGAGTTAGCGTCGAGGGGAGTGTAAGATTCCCCCCAACGGTAAAGCTGGAGGCAGTGAAGGATTTGGAAGTCTTCATCAGAATAGGTGTGATAAGCGGGAGGAGAGTCCGCTTCAATCTCCCATCGGGGCCATGGGATGGAACAGTTCTTAATGAAGAAGTAGCTCCTCTTCCACCCGCTGTTGTCAGACCCCGTGTCAATGAGGAGCCCCCGACCCTTGACAACCTTCCAGGTGTCGCTGGTCCAACTGCACCGTGCAAGCTGCTGCTTATTCCATTTTGGCATCCGAGGATAGAAGGCGCAAACCCCAGCCTCGTTGCACTTCATTCCGTAGAAGGTTCGGAAGAGTTGGAGGCTGTAGACCCACTTTTGACGGAAGCAGAGGACTTAAAAAGCATTCCACACGCGGATGGCGTGTGGGGAGAAGGTAGTCGGATGCGTCTTGTAATGGGCGCACATCTCAACCAAATTCCCGCAAAAGGGGAATCGGATCCCTGCCGATATCTGTCTAGTGGAGACAAATACCTCCCCTGCCTCGGGACGAGTGACCACAGGGTCGCCCGAGGCACGGTAGCGAGAATAAGGAAGGCGAGGCTCCCAGGTTGAGGTGATACATCCTTCTCGGAGAGCTGCATCATAGGCAGTCACCGAGATTTCATTGGGAGCGTAATCGAAGTTGAAGGGTTTTCTCCCCTCAGAACTGGATCCGCTGTCTGAAAATTAGCCATGGCAAGAAAATGCGTAGTGGGTTTTCGAAAAAAATGCAAGCAAACTGATCAAAGACAAAGGAAAGGCTACGCTAACATCAGAGAAGGAAGTCTTACCAGACATGATGAATCAAAGCGAAAAGGATGATCTCAACGGTCGCCGGAAGGCTGATCGGAAAACAGGAAGTCGAAGAAGAACTTGTGCTTTCGAAGTTGCAGAGCTTTTGAAATCGCAGAGAGTGAAACGGTAAAGAGAAAGAAGAACAGTGCCCAGAATTAGGGTTTTATAGGAGAAGGGATAGTCGAAAGGACACTCTAATCTGGACCGTTGAAGGTGAAACGTTTCAATCCGAGTCGTTGAGATAAAAGGGGGCAGAATGGAAAGAGACGTTAATGATGAAACGGCCTGAAAAGTGCTTTTTCAGAAAAATCAGGCACGGGTGCCAAAACTGTCGCTTCGTCACCCGCTGCATTTAATGGCCAAGTAACCGAGGAGTCTTCTCGGATTTGGTGACTATCCTCGAGGTATCGAGAAATCGTGGACGAGAAGATCCGTGTCAATAAATTTTGTCAAGGGAAAAGCCTCCGATACCGATATCGGGAGACCGAGAGTTTAAAGACACGACGAACTGTAAGTCCCTCATGTCTTGGGGGCAAATGATGGGTTTCGCTACAGCCGTTAGGCCCCTTAACGACGAGTAAACGGTGAATAGGCCCACTGGGCCCTGGAAGAGGTCAAAGAAGCCCGATGCGAAGGGTCCCGACAAGATGGGTCCCGATGGTGAAGGGTCCCGACAAGGTCGGTCCCGATATGCGAGCTGGACGCTCCCGATGATATGCCTTTGAGTAGGCCCCGATACTGAATCCCTGAGAATGCAGGCCCTGTCCCGAGGACGAGGGGCCCCGAGTGGTGACCAAAGGAGATAACTCTGGAGTCCCCGATATTGTGGTCTGGACTTGCTATTAGAGGTTGAGGCCGAGAAACACGCCCACTATCAGAGTAGTGGGGGGGAGTGGCCCGAGATAAGCGGAATGTGGCCGAAATAAGCGGAACGTGGCCGAGATAAGCGGGATCGTGGCCGAGATAAGCGGAGCGTGGGCTAACTGCCCTGGCAGTTCATCAGGTAACTGGGGTAACTCCTCTCCTATATAAAGGAGGAAGTTACCTCAGATCATACACACTTACATATTCATACTTTTGTTTGCCGTGCTTGCCGCGAGATTCTCATTTAAGCATCGGAGAGGGATTCTGGGTCACCGCCCGGTCTATTCCCCTCTTGCAGGATTACGTGGAGCGAAGGACCTTGGATTTCCGTCAAGACCGTACCGGAGTTCCAACCGTGATCCAACACCAACCAACCCTATCGGCCTATGTCATCATAGGTTGGTTTAAGTGGCCTAGTTTAACTTGGGCTGCTGGTTTTGGATGAGGCTTTTCAGCTCAAAAACTAGTAGTATCAGTTCAAATTTCAGGATTTGTCCTGAACAATATGGAGGAGACTAGAGTACTAAATAGAGTTTACTACTAATAGTAATAGCTCCTGGATTTTTTGACATGAAAAAGCATTGGTTTTACTAAATGGTGCCTGACTGAATGTAGGGATGTATGTATGTATGAGAAAGGGTGAGATGGAAACTTGGAAGTTTTTACGGGTGCACTATGCCCCTCAACAACTCTCTTCTAGTCTGACTTTGCTCCAAACGAAAACACAATATTTTATTATTATTATTATTATTATATGGAAAAAAGAGGCAAGTATCGTAACTCTTACTTAGCTCAAGCTCCCGATCCTAACTAGTTCAACTTAATCATACCCATCTTGAATTGTTAGGTTTGTTAAAAGTTTTTTAAATTATTTTTTGGGGGGTAAAATATAATAAGGATGAATTGGTTAAGCGTGGTAGTAGTACCACTACCTCTAACCTATGCGCCTCTTTTCATATTCAAATTCAAATCAATCAAAAAGGAAAATAACGGTACTGAAGAAGAAAGCTCAGCAGTCGATGCTCGGTGGTTTTTTTTTTTTTTTTTTTTTTTTTTTAATTACAAGAGAAACACTCAATAAAACATTAATCAACTACTACCATATCTTGAGATTGACCTATGCAATCGTATAACATAAACGACCTCAAACTTGTTGAAACACTCTCCAAAATAACAAAATTTGCTTCTAAAGTAACAACTTCCTTCACTAAGTGATCCGCAATCTTATTTGCTTCCCGATAGATGTGGCGAATCTTAGCTCTCTTAAAAGACTTCAAGAGTTTCCTACAATCACAAATCAAAGGCATTAAAGGTCTATCATCATCGAGATCATTAACAATTAAATTGATTACTTTTTTTGCATCCATCTCCACAAAAATTGAGTCAATATTCTGGTTTTTTTGCTAGAGTAAACCATCCCTTAGGGCCCAAATCTCAGCCACTAAGCAATTTGAAGTGCCTAATCTTCTCTGAAAACCTTTAATCCAACCACCAAATTCATTTCGTAGGATTCCCCCACCACCCGCTAGTCCCGGATTCCCAAAAGCTGAGCCATCCGTATTCAATTTCACCCAACCATAAGGAGGGGTGCACCATTAACCTGTATGGTGGATTTTGAACTTAAAGTCTTAGACTTTGAGAGGGTCTAAACAACTCATCTAGCCTGTTCCACAATAAAAGCAGCTAAGTTAGTGGATAAAGTGCAATTATTAAAGATTAATGAGTTCCTGTTCTTCCAAATGTTCCAAATAGCAGTTGTGAAAACATCTTTCCACTCTAAGCCCGATCGATAAGGTGTCGGATTCCTGCAATTTTCCAAAATTCAAAGATAAACATGTTTAGAATAGAAATTTTAGATCGCAATTAGAACGTCAATTTCTCTCCAAATTTTCTTCACCACGGGGCATTCCCTTAGAGCATGGGACATGTCTTCTTCCACTCGATTACAACAAGCACAATTAGGGATTCACATTCAAACCTATGTTGTTCAAGTGTTTGGTAGTAAATATTCTTTCATGGCAGCAAAGCCAAATAAAGAACTTAATTCTAGGAATTGTACTGCATGACCAAATCCAATTCCATTCTCCTTTGTAAACTCAGTACTGTTGCAGTTTTTTGAGATAATACTTTTATGGACAGATGCCACAGTAGGAGTACCAGAAGGAGATTCCAACCAGATTTTTGTATCCTCTCTATCCCTATAAATACTAATGAGAATAGCAATAATTTTTCTCATAATATGATCAGGGAGACAGAAAGACAATTTTAAAAAATTCCACGACCCATCTTCCTTTAACACATCTTTGACTCCGAAATTCTCATCTTACTCAGTTAGGGGACCTTGAATATGAGATCTCAGAGGATAATCATTGAGCCAAATATCATTACATAAATGAATCTTAATACATTTACCAATCACCCAACCATGACCCTGCTCGAGAGTAGCTTTCTCATCTTTAATAGCTCTCCAAGTACAAGAACCCATTTTTTGTTCATTCTTAGCAAGATCCATTACTCTCTCTATCTATCTGCCTCTATCACCCACAGCGCAACAACAATCTTACCTTTGTTATATATTTTTAACTTTTGCCTTTATTTTTTCACATAAAAATAGAGTTAGCACTTATCAGATTTCGAGTGAATTCTTATTTGTTTATCAAACTTATTCTCAAACTAGGTTTATTCAGAAACTAATTCTCAAATTAAGTTTTCTATTTTTTTAATCATTTATATTTTCTACTCTATATCCCAGAGTTTATATTTTGTTACAATTAACCCTAAACTGAAATATAATACAAGAAGTATATTAACAAAATTGAAAAAAAATAAGGTAATTATATGCAAAAGTTATAAACAAAAAAAATAATAAATTATTAATTGTGAAAAAAAAATTCTAAAAATAAATTATGCTAAAGATATAAATTATAAAAAACAGTGATATAAAATGTAAAAAAAAGAACTAAATACTCGTGATTTTTTTAAGTATGAAAATATAAAAATGAAAGCATATATAAACCCTAAATAAAACATGTTAATACAATTAATGAATGAAAAAAAATCGATAAACTAATTAAAATTTAAAAAATCAATAGAATAAATTTAAGAATGAATTTTAGTTTGCATATTGTTTGTTCATACTCTTAATGAATAATTTTTATATCATTATATAGTTGTTGGTTTTTCTAAGATAAGGTTGTATCAAAACTTATTTATTTTTATATGTAAGTTTTTTTCCCTTTAATTTCACAAATTTTTTAAGAATTAAAATCTACAATTTTTTTGTTTTTTTATTATTTTTTAATGTGTATTTTCATCATTAGTTAATTAATTATTTTTTATTTTCATACATTTAATCTTCTTAATTTTTAATTTTTTGTTATTCTTGTATTATATTTTGATTGAGGGTTCATTTGTAACATAATGTCAACTTTATGATGCAAATTAAATAATATATATATTATTAAAAAGATGAAAAAAATATATTTAAAAATTAAGGGCACGTTTGATTGCCGCTATTGCGATATCCTAATACACGTATTAGCTAATACATACTTAGCTAATACATGCTTAGCTAATACAATGTTTGATTGTGTCATGTATTAAGATATCTTAATACAATGTTTGAATGAACTTTGTATTAGGATATCCTAATACAATGTCTAAAAGACCTAAATAGATATATATACATTTTTTAATTATTATTATTATAATTGAAGGCCGGTCGGGGGTCGCTGGAGTTCGGCCGAGGGTCGCCAGAGTCCGGCCGGAGGTCGCCGGAGTCCGGACGTCGCCGGTGGCCGATGTTATGAGCTGAAGTTGGTGTAGTCGTTGTATATTAAATAAGGTTAGGGGTAAATAAGTAATTTCAGGTTTGGTATTAATTAGTACATCATTTTTAGTTGGTATAAGCTAGTACCAAATTCCTCCTATAATTGAGTATTAGCTAATACCAATACCAAGTGGACACAAATACGGTTTTAGCTAATACGTGTATTAGGATATCGCAATACCGGTAATCAAACGTGCCCTAAGAGCTTAAACATAATTAGTGGTTTCCTCATTTTTGGTGCCATTATTATATATTTTTCATGACAAGACTACAAATTTCTTGTTAAACATGTACATATTTTGTTTTTGCTCTTCTCAGATGCAAGATATTTATGGTGCGTCAGGCTATTTTGTTGAAGGTGAAACTACAAACAAGAAGCACATGTAAGTAGTTTGATCTATTATATATCTATCTTCACTGGATTCCTTTTCTGTCGTATATATCACCATTGATTTGGATAAGAGCAAGATTCATTGGTGAGTGTACGATCAACTAGATTTGAGCAGTTACTTAATTATATATATATATGTATCACAATAAAATATGAACTCCTCAGTAACCATCTTTCTGTAATCAAGCATGGTCTAATTTGCAGTTTGTGACTAAGATCTTTATACATATTAAAGGGTTAACAGATTTTTTGGTCCATGATGTTTGACCATTTTTGGGTTTTGGTCCATGATTTTGTTTTTGCCTAGTTTTCAGATTGTTCTAGTTTTGGTCCGACCGTTACATTCCGTCCATTTTTTCCGTTAAGTGACATGTGCAAGTCACGTGATCCACCCTAAACTTTCAATTTTGTTCAATTTAGTCTCTCTAATGCTTTCCTAACTTGTTCAATTTAGTCCCGAAGTTTCAAAATTGTTTGACCACTTTTGGGGTTAATTTTGAAACTTCGGGACTAAATTGAACAAAAAATTTTTAGAAAAGTATTAGAGAGACTAAATTGAAAGTTTAGGGTGGGTCACGTGACTTGCACATGTCACTTAACAGAAAAAATGGATGAAATGTAACGGTCGGACCAAAACTAGAAAACTATGCAAACATATGTTACCAAAACTAGGCAAAAAAAAACATCATGGACCAAAATCCAAAAGTTGTCAAACATCATGGAACAAAAGACATGTTAACCCCTATATTAAAAGAACCTAGGAGGGATTGTACTACTTCGAAGGTGTTTGATTTATTCACCTTGTATACTTTGTATGTTAAAGTAGATGACATATCGGAGAAGCTAAACTATTTTAAATAAATAAAAGAAGTGATGCTTACAAATATGAACTGGAAAAATTATATGCAAAGAAGGAGAAAAAATTGGTTTCCTCTTTAGGCCGAATTTTTCATCCACTGAAGTCTACAATTATGTTTTCTTGGTTACATAAGCTTGACATCCACACATGCTACAGAATTCAGATACCACATACCAGTACCTTAGATTTCAATATCATTTATTTTGAGCAGTAAATTATTTGGATCAGTGTTATCTATAGTCTTGAAGAATGGAACTGATTTGGCATTTACGATCAGTATCGTTTCATGCTATTTGATGTGGTTACGCAATATGGCAGGCAATCTGAAAAACTTACAGAGGTGACTGCAAGTGATAAGCTGGAGAGTTTTCGAGCTTCAAGGGAGGTACTGTTGATGCACTATAGCTTTTATGTGTTTCGTTCCTATTTTGTCATATGCTTATCTTACATCATTTTAAAGTCGAGGAGGCTTAGGAGCCTAACTTGTGGCTTTTAGTTGTGATTCATCGAGCGCCGGATGCAGTTTTAAATGTGTATAAGTTTGGAGCAAACTGTTAAATATCCCGTTGTAGCTGGAAAGTTTACTAGTGTTGGTGTATGAATGTGTGTGAGAGATGTGGAGAAGGAATGAGAGACTTGTTGTTGTCAACTCAACTTGTTGATTTCACCTTCATTTGATCACATATTTATAGGTACATATGGAAGACCTTAGATGCTTTGTATCCCTAAATGCATGTACCTAGTTTCTAGCAAATACATTGTAACTCTAAGTACATGAACTACCTAATACTTTGAACCTAACAAGTTTATTTTTCCAACATCCCCCCTTAAACTTGTTTCTTCCGTTGTCTTCCGCACGATGTTCATGACTCCTCCAACTTGTCTGGTCTTGTGCTTATCTTTTTCATAACCACTCGAGTATTCTTGGTGGTCTTTTCCCGATTGTCTTTGTCGACAACTCGTACTCCATCTCTGTCTTCGCACTCCACGATCCTTGAATCTTCTATGCGTTGTCGTCTTTCTCTTTCTCCACATAGTCTCTTTGACTTCACATCCTGCAGAGAGACATAGATTACTATACAATTCTTCATCATCATTCACTTCAACAACCTGCGCTGAATTGTATACGTCTCGGATCCGCCTTGTCCTCAGCACAAGTGATTCACTCGAGTCGTCTTCTTCTTGATGAGTAGCAACATGCGGGGGTGATACTGGTTCTTGAACCTCAACACGCTGGACTTCTTTTGTTTGAGGCTCTTCTACTTCAATAACCTTCTTTGGTTGGTCATTATTAATCTCCCAGCTCCATGCTTGTCCTTCGTCGAACTCGACATCTCTTGAGATCACAACCCTCTTTGTGATGGGATTGTATAACTTGTAGCCTCTTGAATTCTCGTCATATCCGAGCATGACGAACTTCTGGCTTCCTTGCATTTTTGCATATGCCACGCACCCGAAAACTCGAAGATGATCGATGCACGGCTTCTTCTTACCCCATGCCTCCTTCGGTGTCATGTCACCAATTCTCTTTGTCGGAAACCTGTCAAGCAAATAAACTGCAGAAGCAACAGCGCGTCTCCCCAAAATTCTTTCGGTACATCTCTCTCCTTCAACATGCACCGAAATAAATTCAAGATCGTCCGGTTCTTCCTCGGAGACTCCATTTTGTTGTGGGGTTTGCGGCATGGTGAGTTGATGCACGATCCCGTTCTCTTTGCAAAACTTATCAAACTCGCGCGATGTGTACTCGCCTCCTCGGTCGGTTCGTAAACACTTCAAGTGACGACCCCTTTGCTTCTCGACCATGTTCTTGAACTCCTTGAACTTCGTCAAGACTTCGCTCTTCTGTTTCATCATATAAATCCAAGTCTTGCCACTATAATCATCGGTAAAGGTCAAGAAATACCTATTTCCGCCAATGGACATGGGCTTGATCGGTCCGCACACATCGGAATGGACTAAGTCGAGACGGCCGGTTGCTCTCCTCGATGGATATTTCTTGAATGGTCTTCTTTCTTGCTTTCTGACGACACAAGTTTCGCATACACCATTGGGACGATCGATCTTTGGCAAGCCTCGTACCATGTTCTTCTTCTCCAATAATTCAAGCGCCGCAAAATTCAGATGACCATACCGAAGATGCCAAAGAGTGGAGTTATTAATGGATGTCACCTTCAAACAATTTTGCTCATTGATCTTTAACTCCAACGGGAACATTCGATTCTTCGTCATGACTACATTCGTGATAACATTGTTGTTATTATCACGGATGGTGAGTGTATTCTCTTTCATCCGAACGTCGTATCCCTTCTCGAGCAATTGTCCGACACTTAAAATATTGTTCTTCATGTCGGGAACAAAATAAACATTGGCGATGCACAACTTTCGTCCATTCTTGAGTTCAAAGAGAACTTTACCTTTCCCTTTGATTGGATGTTGAGAAAGATCGCCAAATGTGATGTGACCACCGTGTCTTTCATCGAGCTCCGCGAAGAACTCCTTTCTTCCGCACATGTGGTTGGATGCTCCCGTGTCGACGAACCATGTGTTGGACTCCGACTCCTCCACTTGATTGTATGCCATCAAAAGAGCTCCATCGTCGTCAATCTTCTCCACGAAGTTCGCATTCTCTTCCTCAAAGTCGGTGTTATACCAACACTCCGCTGCATAATGGCCGTATTTTTTGCACACGTAGCATTGAACTCCCGATTTGTTCCATCCACCACGACCTCGTCCGCGTCCACGACCGCGACCTCTTCCTCGATCTCCTTCTTGAATCGAATCTCCATCATCGTAGGCTTCGTTGGTGGTTGATCTACTTCTTCCTCCTCGTGGTGTGAATCTTCCTCTTTGGAAGCCGCTTCGTGATCCGTCATTCTTCAACGTCAACTTCGCTTGTAAAGCTTGCTCCAAGGACTTTCCTTCTCCTCGCTTCATAAGTCGTTGTTCATGGGCTTGTAGAGAACCCATGAGTTGCTCAACGGACATCTCTTCTAAGTCTTTGGACTCTTCGATCACCACGGCCACAAGGTCAAACTTAGGATCGATGGATCTCAAGATCTTCTCTATGACTCGAACATATTCCAAATTTTCTCCATTTCTCCGCATTTGATGCGTGATTGAAATGACCCTCGTGAAATAGTCGGAGATAGATTCCGAGCTTTCTTGGTGGAGGGACTCGAATTGAGCACGAAGAGCTTGTAGGCGAATTTTCTTTACCTTTTCGACACCACCGAACGCCTTTTGGAGTATCCCCCATGCTTCGTATGATGTCTCGGCCGGAGTGACTATCTCGAACGTGGCTTCATCAAGACCTTGATATATTGTGAACAAGGTCTTCTTCTCCTTCTTCCTTTGCTCCCTCAATTCATCCTTCTCCTCTTTTGTCATCTCCGCCGTCGTTTCGGGTTCCTCGAACTCGGTCTCCACGAGCTCCCACACGTCAAGCGATCCCAAAAGGGCCTTCATTTGGATGCACCATCTATCGTAGTTGTCTTTCGTCAATCTTGGCACTTGCATGCTTCTCGATGCCATCACGATCTTTGGACTTGGCTCTGATACCACTTGTTGGTGTATGAATGTGTGTGAGAGATGTGGAGAGGGAATGAGAGACTTGTTGTTGTCAACTCAACTTGTTGATTTCACCTTCATTTGATCACATATTTATAGGTACATATGGAAGACCTTAGATGCTTTGTATCCCTAAATGCATGTACCTAGTTTCTAGCAAATACATTGTAACTCTAAGTACATGAACTACCTAATACTTTGAACCTAACAAGTTTATTTTTCCAACAACTAGTCAGGTTTTAATTTGATATTGACTTGCTTTGTATATTAAATAATTAGATTTCATCTTTTATGATGTGCAGAACTTTAGAGGTTTAAGTTTTCCTACCATCTCATCTGTTGGGCCGAATGCAGCAATTATTCACTATGGACCACAAGCAGACAGTTGTGCAGAGCTAGATGCAGGCAAAATTTATGTTTTTGATTCTGGAGCACAGGTGTGTATGTTTTTCGTACTTTATTGAATTTGTTTAGGCAACAAAGTAAAGGCAATTATATGCTTATGAAACCTTTTAACTTTTTTCATGCATGGGGCGGATCTGAAGTATCTTGATGGTACTACTGTTAGTTATTATCAGTTAGTTATATGGGTGCTACTATTGTATAATAGGTCATTCTTTAGATATTCTTGCTCGAGTACCACTGTGGAAGTATGGTCTTGACTACCGACATGGCACAGGCCATGGAATTGGGTCTTACCTAAATGTTGATGAGGGTATGTGTTAAAAGCAACACATTCGATAAGTTGCATGAAAAGATTAGTCACAACCTAGACTAATAAGGTATTGCACTCTATGTGGGTTGAACAGGTCCCCATTTGATCAGCTTCAGACCACAGGCTCGCAACGTCCCTCTACAAGCTTCAATGACTGTTACAGATGGTTAGTTCAGTAGTCTGTACCTCTCTTTCCTCACTTATATGCTGCTTGTCATTAATAACTAGGGGTGAGCAAATATCCTGAGAGGCTCAAAATCCCGCCCGTCCCAAAAAGCCTGTCCCAAAAATGTGCCCAAGCCCTAATGGGCGGGACTTTTCTTCTCAACTAGGGCTCGGGCTAGGGCTAGGGCTTTTTTACGAAGTCCCAAAACACTCGTCCCGTCCCTTTTTGCTAACTTATCAGCTATAAATTATAGTTAGTTAAGTTAACTTTAGTGATGGCTCGGGTTGAAGTTCGATTTGATCTGGATTTGTATTTATAACTTGTTATATCTGAATTGTTGGTGACTTTGTGTTAGAGTCTTGGTAAAACTTAGTTTTGGAGTCATTGGTGAACTATTTTGGAGAACCAAGTTATGTGTTGAACCTGGTGTTCTTACAAGTGACAAAATGTTTGAGTGATTTTGGTGTTTTATGGTGAACTTTGTGGTGAACTTTGTTGTTGTTCTGTGTTTTGTTATGGTTTAAGTAAATTGAGTATGATTTTTTTTTTTTTAAACTTGGATGGGAATTTGGGTTTGTCCCATTTGTCCCTAGTCCCTGTAGGCCCGTGGCGGACGGGCCTTTTCCTACTAGCTAGGGCTCGGGATAGAGCTCGGGACAGCCATTAAGCGGCCCTAGTTTTAGGGCTTGGGCCATTTTTTAGAAAAAGCCCGCCCATCCGTCTCATGCTCAGCCCTATTAATAACTAGTGAGAAGGAAGGAAAAATAGACTAATAAAAAAAAGGGATTTTTTGTTGTAAACCTCACCGAGCTTTGAATTTTTATATTTTATTTATTTGTAGAAGCCGGTTATTACGAAGATGGAAACTTTGGAATAAGACTGGAGAATGTGCTTGTTGTGAAAGATGCTGATACAGTCGGGGGGAAAGGCTACTTGATGTTGGAGCATATAACATGGGTAAGCTTGTATATTATCCTTTTTTCCGGTAGAAATTGAGGAGGGGTTATGTATGTAACATGATGCTGCAGGCGCCATATCAGAGGAAGTTGATTGAGTTGGGGCAGTTGACGGAAGAAGAGATAGAATGGGTGAACAGCTACCACTCTAACTGTCGACATATATTGTTCCCTTACTTGGACCACTCCCAGAAGGCGTGGCTCGCCAAAGCCACTCAACCACTCTAAATAAATACTGTTGGATTTTGATCTCCGGATGAAGCTCGAACCCGACCGTCTGCGCGTCCGACCCTGCAATAAGGGACAAACCAGGCTTGTGCCCAGTAATCCCCCTCCGAAGCTTAAGTCAGAACTCAGAATATGATGTCTAAGAACTGATATGTATTGTAGTTTCAATCAAAACGTAAAAAATGAGCAGAGATGTGAACTTATATTTATAGGGAATGGCCTATATGGAAACTAGCCCACGCATTTATGATGCACCGATACCTTAGTATGGAAAGTTGTATATGCACACTTTCCTTTTTTGAGAGGGGATCACTTATTTGATTTCGGGTAAATGAGGCTTCTTCATTCTTCTACTTGGGGAACATGAGAACCCGAGCCCTTATGTCCAATTGGTCCTTCGTTAATTTCTTATACGAGGAGATAATCTTCATTTTATAAACAGAGAAGACGAGACGACTCCTTCTCCTTATGGAGAGAGTCGTTTCTTGTTCCGCGGGGATGGAACGATTCCTCCTATACGGAGGGATTCTTCTCCTCCTCCTTGAAGAGGGGACGATCCCTTCTCTAAGGAGAGGGTCGTCCCCCTCTTCTTGGAGAGGGGACGATCCCCTCTCCTGGAGAGGGTCGTCCCCCTCTCCTTGGAGAGGGGACGACCCCCTCTCCTGGAGAGGGTCGTCCCCCTCTCCTTGGAGAGGGGACGATCCCCTCTCCTGGAGAGGGTCGTCTCCCTTCCTGGAGAGGGTTTGTTTTTAACTTCGTCCGTCTAAAGGGTCACTTGGCCCGATTAGCGGAGATTACTATCCGGTTCTTAGACCGATATCCATCACTTGCCCCCGAGGCTGATGTAGACTTTGTCTGCATTAGGCTCTATCCTGTAACGAAAATTCATCAAATATCTTCAATATATTCTATGTTTTCCTATATAAGTGTATAAAAATATACGATAATTTCTTGACATGTCGTTCCTTTTTGAGAAACTTTCACGTATTTGCACTATCTATCAATATCTATGTGTAAATGGATTTTTCTCTTTTAATTCCATCCTTTAGATGGAGGAGATCCAATGGTCCAGATTAAAACCCTAGCCCATATCCAACTTGAAGGATATATATATACCCTTTTTTACTTTGCCTCCATTCACTTTCACCACTCTTCACAAAATTATTCTCTTTCACTCTAGTGTTTTTCTCTCAAGTAAGGAGGAGAGAAAATTCGGCCAAGGAGGCGTGCCCGAGGAGGCAACGGAGGTCATCCCCTCCGAGAAGGTCGTTGGAGTCGTCTTCTTCGAGGGGGGAGGTTCGCCCGGTGCTATTGTCGCTGCGTGGAGGTCGTCCCACCGGAGGAGCTGTCAGGAGGAGGTTCGACCAGAATTTTCTGGGGAGATCGTTCCCCTCCGTCGAGCTGTCATCCCCGCCATCGTCCAGCCAGATCGTCTAGGTCGCCCGTCTCGATCGTCCGTGCAGGTCGTCCAGCCAGATCGTCTAGGTCGCCTGTCTCGGTCGTCCGTGCAGGTCGTCCAGGTCGTTCGTGTGGAGATTGCAGAATCGTCCGTGCAGGTCGTCCGGGTCGTTCCTGGATTCGAGGTCGTGGGGGTTGAGGTCGTCCGTGCCGCGTCCGTCCATCCGGAGTCCAGATCGTCCGGGTCGTCTAGTTCGTCTGAGACCACTTCCTCATGGGTAAGACCCTTTTTGCTCTAAAATTTGCTTTTAATTGCAAAATTGATGACATATCTTGATGCTTTCACTTTTAATGTATGAAACATGTATAGTTGTCGGCTTGAAATTGAACGTATTACCAATGAGTGTTTTTCAATTGGATTGTCTAAAAGTTACAACTTCCAATGTGTAGTCATAATTTTGAATATATGGTTGCACATGTATAGTTACTCTCGAACCATTTGTAAAGTTGTGAATACTATGCCCCCGAGCAAAATTTTGCGAAGTAACATAGACGTTATATATAGTAAATCCAAAAGATAAACGAATTGTTATATGCCTTAGCAAATTTTGTTGGGTGTTGTAGGTTGGGAGTAACGCCTTCATCAAGCTAAGTCTGAAGTTTGATCACACAGGAGGTGCAGGAGACCGTTCATCAAATTTTTGATCGAGGCGACACCCTAAACCTTCCTATCTTTTCATTGGCTTCTTACTATACAGTAAGACCATGGGTGAGTCTTCTTCCTCTAGGAACTTTTTCATTCCCCGGATTTGAAACGAAACAGGCTTGTTAGTGTGAATTATGAAGAGGCTGTGGAGCTTTTGAATGTTACGGTACTCTTAAATGTCGAAACCCTGTTGAAGTCAAATATCCTCGAGGTGAAGAAACTATCACCGAACCTCGCGAAGGAAAATCTGTTGTTTACCTAGCCCAAGTCCATGCGGGACTTCGTTTTCCCTATTGTTCTGAGCTCCTAGAGACATGTTCTTATTGGGGAGTAGCTCCTACTCAATTGACTCCTCATGCTATTAGGATGTGGGTAGGCTTTCGTATACTCTGTGCGACTCATTCATGGAGATATTACTTGAATTTGTTCCGACTCTTTCACACAGTCACTACCCATGGTAATAGTAAAGTAGGTACAGTATCTTGTCGTCTTCCTACCTTTGCGGATAGGTTAAACACTCGGATGAAGGCTCCACCACTTTCTTGGACTTCGGGTGAATATCTCGTTCTCAAGCATCCGAATGACAATGCGAAGTGGAAGGAATACTATTTCCTTTGTGAGGATGGAGGTGTGCCTTGGAAAATTCGTCCTCGTTTCCGGGAAGATTCGGTCTTTATCACGAGTTGTCCTCTGTGGAGAAGAAGACTTTGTCTCTTATCCATGCCTTTCACAGTTCTCCTGATTTTACTCCCTATGATTCCCAATTAACTGACGAAGACTCTTTATCTAGAGCGAGCATTCGAGATTTATTACCTACTTCTTCGGTATGATTTCTATTACTCTAATCCACTCTTATTTCCTGCGTAGGAGGGATTGCTGATGATTTCATCCCGCAGGAGGTTGCTAGGAAAAAACGGAAGGCGAAATCTATTGCAGATAAAGGGAATCCGACAGCTGTTACTTCGAAGCCCTCCGGAGCACGTACTGATGGTGCTTCTTCTAGTCCTAAATTGAAGAAAGCTCGCTTCTCTCAGCATGAAGCTTTGGTTCCCGGCCTTCTAGTGGTGACCATATATTTTGCATCTGTTGTCTAGATATGTCTTTTATTGTATCATGCTCTAAGGATACTCTTCCCTCGTTATTTTGATTTTCAATTGCAGGTTCCAAAAAGAAGGTGGATGCCAAGTCCGACAAGGGAAAAGGTATCGCTCTCCTTAAGGCAGTTACTGCCCTGGAAAAGGGGAAAGTCGTTGCTTCCTCCAAGAAAAATTCATTGGCATTTAGGGCGAAGGACAAGGAGTCTGCAAAAAGTGTTAAGGAGGTCTATGAAAGTGAAGTAAGTCCGGAATCAGCTCGGAGTGCCACCATGGCCGGACCGGATGATCTTGTCGGCTTCTTTGGTCGACCTTTTGACTTCGAAGATGACTTATTCGATCAGGAGACTTATCGGAGCAGATTGAAACAAATGCATGAACAATGGGATCTTGCTTCCTCTCTAAAGGATTTTCCCTTCCTTCGCGGTCATTCGGTGCTCGATCTAGATGTTGGACTTCATCTTTTGAATGCCATGGTGCCTCCTGGTGATCGCATTCGGCTAGATTTGAGCCCTTCATCTATCCAAGGTTTGCTGAGGGATCACATGTCTCGCCTTGCTCAGGTATAATACTATATGTTACATCTTATTCTTGTCAACTTCTTTTTATGCTTAATTATCTTCCTTTTTCTTTTCCGTAGGTTGTTGCTCTGGAGATGAATTTAGCGTACACGGCCACTGTGATGTCTTTGCAGCCTGCTGATCTTCGCAGCAAAGTTTCCCGGAATCCGACAGAGTCTCCCGGCGAGACTTCCAGAGCATTAGGGCAAGAAGTTAACGAATTGAAGGAAAAGATCAAGAAGATGGAGTCCGATGCCGAGCAACAAGCGGAGGCATCTCGTCTTTCTTTGGATGCAGCCATTCATGAGCGGGACGATGCTCTTAAGGAACGTGATGATGCCCTTAAGGAGCTTGACAAACTGAGAGAAAGTTCCAAGGCTCGAATTTCATCATTGAATGTGAATATTGCTTCCTTGGAAGATTCGATTGAGGGAGCTAATGCAGAGATAGCCTCTTTTGAGGCCAAGGAGGCTGCTATCAAGTCTGAAGGTGTCACCGAGTATATGAACTCAGAGGCATTTCATGTGCATGCTAAGAGTCATGCGAAGAATCTGATTACAGGAGCCATTGGAAGGATTTCTGAACAGTTACACGAGATGGATCCTCACTTTCCTTTCGAGAAAGTTCCCGAGATTCACAAGTATGCTATTTGGCACCTTCGTAATATTGGGGCCATTGCTGACACCTCATCCAGTGAAGAAGACTCTCAAGCTTCTGCAAGTGTGCCCGGCTCCAGGTCTGCTACCCCGTCTGGAGATGATTCTGCCTCTGGTGCTGATCCTCCGGCAGACCAGTCGGACCGAGATGAAGGGACCGACGAAGAAGTCCAAATCGATGATTAGTGTTGACGACTTACTTCGTCTCCTCAAAAATCTATCTATCTAGTGGTTTATTTGATATGTATTCTAGCTATCTCTTTTGCCACCTATCAAGGTGTAGAACTATCCTTACTTTATGTTTAGGTATGGTACGAGACCGTTATCTTTGACTTGTCATCGAAGTAGTGTTTAAGTAAACTATATACTCTTTCGCATAACTTTTACCTTTGAATGAGTACTATGGTTTTCTGACATCGATATGATATGCAAATGCTTTATCTTACCACCTCGTTACCTGAAGAGTGTATCAATTATTTTTTCAGTCCATGGTGATCCGATCCGTCTGGCGGAATTGTCTTGAGTTGATTTATGCATGATATTGTTCCTTCTTTGCAAACTTCTTTTAACCTTGGTTGGAGAATGGTCAATCTATCGACCCTTGATTTTTACTCATTCAGATTGTTTATTAATGATCGTCTCTTTGTACAATCAACTTTGGAGACTGGCTTATCTACCGACTCGTTATTTCACTCATTCGGAGTGTTTATGGACGGTCGTCTCTTTGTACGATCGACTTTGGAGAGTGGTTTATCTACAACTTGTTTTTTCACTCGTTCGGAGTGTTTATGGACGATCGTCTCTTTGTACGATCGACTTTGGAGAGTGGTTTATCTACCAACTCGTTTTTTCACTCATTCGGAGTGTTTATGGACGATCATCTCTTTGTACGATCGACTTTGGAGAGTGGTTTATCTACCAACTCTTTATTTTACTCATGAACTAGTGGAATTCATACATATGCATAAGAAACCTTTATTGATATTAGCATAAATACTTATTCTCCACAACTTATTTTCATACATTTATGCATAAAACTTTCTAAGATGTTCACCACTAAAAGTGTTAGTGGATATCTTCCCTTCAGAGTCCTCCAACCTATAGGCGTTCACCGCAGGAATTGCTGCAATTTTGTAAGGACCCTCTCATTTAGGTGATAGCTTATTCAATTGATTTTGCCGAGAGAATTCATTCCTTCTCCAAACCATCTCTCCCAAGAAAAATTGGCGAGTCTTGACCCGACGATTGTAATACCGTGCAGTTGCCAATCTCATTTTTGCTTGGGCTTCTTCCGCTTGATGGCGTTTTTCCTCCACCATGTCTAAGTCGAGACGTCTGGCTTCTTCATTGGCATCATCTCTGAAGTGGATGACACGGTGTGAAGGTACCGCAATTTCTACCGGAGCCTCTACCTCTGTTCCCTACACCAAACTGAAAGGTGTTTCCCCGGTGGATGTTTTCGGAGTAGTTCTGATCGCCCAAAGGACATTTTCCAACTTATCCACCCAATTGCCTTTTAACGCCACGAGTCTTTTTTTAATCCGTCCAAGACAACTTTGTTCGCTGATTCTACTTGTCCGTTTGTTTGTGCGTGATGAACGGAAGCAAAACGATGCTCTATATTCAGTTCTTCGCAATACCATGATATTGATGATCCCCTAAACTGAGGACCGTTATCGCTGATGAGGACCCTTGGTACTCCATATCGTGAGACAATGCGTGACTTTAGGAACTTCAACACATGAAACTCCGTGGTTCTTGCCAGTGCATTTGCTTCAATCCATTTGGAAAAGTAATCAATGGCAACGATAATGAATGTTAGTTGCGCCTTGGATTTGGGTAGAGGTCCTATCAGGTCGATCACCCATTGCGCAAACGGCCAAGCACTAGGAATCGTTGTCAATGGTGCAGCTGGGGCTGTAATTTTCCTTGAATATAGTTGACATGGTTCGCATGCTTGAACCATATATGTGGCTTCCTTGTTCATAGTTGGCCAATAATATCCTTGGTTAAGAGCCTTTCGAATTATGGATTTTGCACCTTCATGTAACTCTCGGAGAATTCGCTCGGACTCTGGGTATGCCACACATCTCAAATAGGGAGTAGAGTATCCATTTTTGTATAGTAAACCATCCATAATGGTATAATTGATGGCTAACCGTTGAATTCTGGTAGCCTCCACTTTCTCCTGAGGAAGGATTCCGTCTGACAAGTATTGAAAAATCGGAGTCATCCATGTAGGCGTAGAGTCCACCATCATTGATCAATTGTAGAAATAAAGATCCTCTCAAGGAATTGCGCCTCCTTTGCTATTGGGACACCTAAGGCGAATTTACTCAATGCGTCCGCCTCTTGATTATGTTCCCTTGGAATAGCCTCTATGTCAAAGCTCTTGAATTTCTCCATCAATGCCTTAACTTCATGAAGATATTTTTGCATCCTTTGTGACATTGCCACATAATTTCCCTTCACTTGGTTCACAACCAGTTGGGTGTCGCATTTTACACGGATGTGCTCCTCCCCAATTCCTCTTGCTATGCGTAACCCCGTTATAAGTGCTTCGTACTCCGCTTCGTTGTTGGTGGCTCTAAAGGTTAGTGCCAAAGCATAACGCAAAGGAGTCTCTTCATTTGGAGGAATTAGAAGAAGTCATGCCCCCTAGCCTTCAGCGTTAGACGATCCGTCAGTGTACATGCTCCATATCGAACTTGGATCGCAGATTGGCTGTTCCGCACCCTCCCCCCTTTTCTCAAGCGGTGGATCCTGAAAAATAGGACCTGTAGATTCCGCAATGAAATCTGCCAAGGCTTGCCCCTTAATTGTTGTTCTAGGTGCGAAGTGAATGCGGAATTCAGTTAACTCGACAGCCCATTTGATCATTCTACCCGATGTATCAGGCTTTTGCAAGAAATTTTTAAGTGGCTGGTTAGTGAGTACAGTTATTTCGTGTGCATGAAAATAAGGCCGTAACTTTCTTGATGCTATAATCAACGCATAAAGATACTTCTCAACAACGGGATAGTTTATTTCACTTTTGGATAAAGTCTTGCTTACAAAATACACCGGAAGTTGGGCACCAGCCTCTTCCTTTATTAACACGGCACTGACCGCAACATCACTTATTGACAAATATAAAAACAAGTCTTCTCCTGGGGTTGGTTTCGCCAAGGGTGGGAGGGTGAGAAGATGTTCCTTGAGTTGTTGAAACGCTTCTTCGCATCGCTTCGTCCACTCGAAATTTTTATTTGCCTGCAACACTTCAAAAAATGGCAAGGATTTTTCTCCTATCTTGGATAGGAATCTGCTGAGTGACGCCAATCCTCCATTGAGGCGTTGAACCTCTCTATGGCAAGTGGGTGAGTGCATCTCCTCAATGGCTTGCAACTTTTCAGGATTCATCTCGATTCCACGTTGGCTTACCATAAAGCCCAAAAAATTTCCCGACTGTACCCCAAATGCGCACTTCGCAGGATTCAATCGGACCTGGCGCAGACACATCCTTTCGAATGTTGCCTTCAAATCTCCAACATGATCCGCACTCTTCCTTGATTTTACTAGCATATCGTCCACATAAGCTTCCATCGTCTTGCCAATAAAATCGCCAAAAAGCTTATTCACCATTCTCTGATAGGTGGCACCGGCATTAAGGAGTCCGAACGACATCACCTCATAGTGATAAATGACACTATCAGCGTAAAAGGCTGTGTGAGGAGCATCTTGAGGCGCCATCTTGATCTGATTGTAGCCCGAATAAGCATCCATGAAGCTCATCAATTCGTGTCGCGAGGTAGCGTCCACCAGTTGGTCGATTCTAGGTAAAGGGTATGCATCTTTCGGACATGCCTTGTTTAGATCGCGGAAATCTATACACATACGCCACTTCCCATTGGACTTCTGAACGAGCACTGGGTTGGCCACCCATGATTGAAATCTAAGCTCTTGACGAAGCCAGCATCAAGCAATTTGCCAACTTCTTGTCTGATGACAATTTTTTTGTCTTCTCCCATAGGCCTTCTCTTCTGGACGATTGGCCTTATGGACGGGTTGAGCCTCAGTTCATGAGAAATGATCTCCGTGCTAATACCCTACATATCGCTCGGAGACCAAGCAAACAATTCCTTGAATTCCCTCAAAAGTGAGATGAGAGCTTCTTCAAGCTCCTTGGTGAGGAGGACACCAATGCGGACGACCCTCTCTGGTCCATCCACCTCTATCTCTTTCAACTCTTCAATTGGAGACGGTCGGCTTTTCTCCTCTCTTGGATCAATCTCCGTGACGATAGCCATGGTTTCACCCACCGACTGATACTTTCTCCTTAACGCATTGACATAGCAATTTCGAGAAACCACCTGATCTCCCCTGACTTCTCTCATACCATGCTTTGTCGGGAATCTCATTACTTGATGTGCTGTGGAAGGAATGATCCTGTAGGGATTGATCGTCGTTCGTCCCAAAATTTTGTTGTAAGCGTTAGGGGCGTCTACAACTATAAATGGGACTTGCACTTCTAATTTCCTTCGTCCCGCACCCATAACCACGGGAAGAGGAATTGACCCTAATGGATAAGAAGTCGATCCGGCGAAACCAATAAGTGGGAAATTAATTGGCTTAAGATCAGACTTGGTTTTGCCCAAGGCCACCAAAGCTTCAAGGAACAGAATATCTGAAGAACTTCCTCCATCAACAAGAATTCTCTTCACATCACAATCCAGAATGTTTAGGGTGATCACCAATGCATCATCATGAGGGAAATTTATTTGCCCCATATCATCTTCTGAAAAAGAAAGAATTGACTTCTCCGATGATCTTGGACGCTTCCTTGACAACACGATGTCATTAGCCTGAGAAGCATACACTTCCCTTGCATTACTCACCGTTCCTCCGGAGGCGTAACCACCATATAGCATGTTGACGACCCTCTTTGGTGGGGTATTATCTTCCATCACCTTCTTTCCTTTGTCTTTCGCCGGGGGCAAAGGGAGAGGGCTCCGTGAGCTCTTTCGAGATCCTTCAATAAAATTCTTCAAGTGACCCGGTTGGATCAATTTCTCAATGTCTTGCCTCAACCAAATGCAATTATCGGTGTGGTGTCCTTTGCACTGTTGGTATTCACACCAATGGTTGGCATGATTTCCCAACTGCACTCCGGCTTTCTTCGGGGGCGGTGGGGTGTCAAGACCCTTTTGTCTCATCTCATGAAGAATAACCGAAAGCTCTCTATTTAAAGGAGTGAAACGAACTTCCTGAACCTCATTCGTACGATGTCGATTATCCTCTAAGCGGGGACCGCCTCGAGGGCGATTTTCAGGTGCTACCCATGTCAATGGTTGGTGTTGACTATGAGGAGTAGAAGTCTTTTCCTTCGTTTTCTTGTCCGTCTCTCCAACTGCCGATTCTGCCATCTTCTTTATTTTGCGGAATGACCTGGTCTGCTCTAAGTCCATATGAGACTTAACTCGAGCCACCAGTTGCTCAAGTGTATATATTGGATGAAGAGTCATATTATCCTCTAATGCAGCACCTAGTCTTCCGAGATTTCTCTTAAAAACACGGATAATCTCCCCCTCGGTCATATCTTCATCTATATCGGCCAGATTCTGGTTGAAACGAGCATAGTAACTTGCCAATGTCTCATTATGTCCTTGTCGGACTTCGTCAAGTGAATTCGTATCCTTGAGAAGTTGACGAGTTCCCAAGTAACGCTGCAGGAACTTGGACTTCAGGTATTTCCACGAACTAACCGAACCTTTGGGCAGGCCGAAAAACCAATGTGAAGCTGCACCCGTCAAAGTAGTCGGGAATAACAAAGTGATGTGATTATCGTCTTTAGTTCGTCCCAACAGTGAAGCTTCATGCTGCTGCACATGCTCCACCGGGTCACCTTTCCCAGTATAACGCGGTATTTCTGCTGGAGTTACACTATCCGGTATAATGATATCCACTAAGTCCTGTGAGAATGGATGAGAAGCACGATCCCTCAAATTATGCGTTATTTTGACCCGAGACTCCTCCATCTTTTTGGTAAACAGTGCCTCTATCTGTTCAGCAGTTATTATTCCCCCTGTGGGAGCAACAGGGACCTAGGGAGGTGGGGGAGGCATAGTCGTACTCACGTTCTGACTTGCTGTAGGAGGAGGTGGATACGGCTGATATGGAGGAGGCTGGTAATGCTGATATTGTGGTTGATACGGAGGAGGAGGAGGGACTTGTTGCTGAGTAGGTACCTCTCCTTCTCGTACTATAGAAGATGAAGATACCAATGGAGTAAACTGACTCTGCGGTGGTGGTGGTGGTGGAGGCATACCGCCTCGGGCTCTCATCGCTTCTCTGTATGTCAATAGTGCATCCAAAGCAGCCATAAGCTCCGGAGTTACCGGATAATTTCTGGGAAGACCACCTTGAGGGGGCATCGGATAGGGGGGAACTCCATATGATGGATGTCCATTGGAGGGGATTCCTTGCGAGGGCATTCCATACGATGGCATTCCATACGGGAATCCGTAAGATGGAACAGGACCCCGTGGTGGCCTTTCCTGAGCAGATGGTCCTCGTGCCAATGGAGTTGACGCTGAAGAAGATAAATCTCCTTGGGCATGGGATGGTCCATCTTGTCGACCAGCTGGACGGGATTGACGTTGGGAGGATGGAGGGTTTGCAGGGGGCATCGGCGGTCAGTTGGACTGAGTCGGATGATCTCTTCTTGGTGGTGGACGAGGTCCATTGGATGGAACACCCGTCGTTTGCCGACTAGCTGTCATTGATCGGGTAACAACCACGACTTTTAGTAGGAATTTCCCACAGACGGCACCAAATGTTGGGTTTTGATCTCCAGATGAAGCTCGAACCCGACCGTCTGCGCGTCCGACCCTGCAATAAGGGACAAACCAGGCTTGTGCCCGGTAATCCCCCTCCGAAGCTTAAGTCAGAACTCAGAATATGATGTCTAAGAACTGATATGTATTGTAGTTTCAATGAAAACGTAAAAAATGAGCAGAGATGTGAACTTATATTTATAGGGAATGGCCTATATGGAAACTGGCCCATGCATTTATGATGCACCGATACCTTAGTATGGAAAGTTGTATATGCACACTTTTCTTTTTGGAGAGGGGATCACTTATTTTATTTCGGGTCAATGAGGCTTCTTCATTCTTCTACTTGGGGAAGATGAGAACCCGAGCCCTTATGTCCAATTGGTTCTTCGTTAATTTCTTATACGAGGAGATAATCTTCATTTTATAAACAGAGAAGACGAGA
This sequence comes from Clarkia xantiana subsp. parviflora, assembly GCA_036873135.1. Taxonomy (NCBI): domain Eukaryota; kingdom Viridiplantae; phylum Streptophyta; class Magnoliopsida; order Myrtales; family Onagraceae; genus Clarkia; species Clarkia xantiana. The sequence goes on along the minus strand of JAPTYO010000012.1, from coordinate 5,349,630 downwards.
CGACTCCTTCTATTTATGGAGAGAGTCGTTTCTTGTTTCGCGGGGAAGGGACGATTCCTCCTATACGGAGGGATTCGTCACCTTCTCCTTGGAGAGGGGACGATCCCTTCTCTAAGGAGAGGATCGTCCCCCTCTCCTTGGAGAGTGGACGACCCCCTCTCCTGGGGAGGGTCGTCCCCCTCTCCTGGAGAGGGTCGTCTCCCTTCCTGTAGAGGGTTTGTTTTTAACTTCGTCTGTCTAAAGGGTCACTTGGCCCGATTAGCGGAGATTACTATCCGGTTATTAGACCGATATCCATCAAATACTACTTACCACCATATCATCACCTTCTAAATCTTTTTATTTATTAGCCTTCTGATTAGTTGTTATCATGATTTACTTTCCGTTTTGTTTAAAATGTTGTGATCCTTGAAAATTTGTTAGTTATAAACTGGTTATGATAATAATAATAATAATAATGTTAAATGGTACGGTCCCGTTTTAATTATGTTCAGGCTTATTTATTTTTCACATGTACAAGAAAAATCAGTGTAGATTCCCTTTATATTGAATTTTTTACCTAAATGGGGATCCAATAGGTTTAAAATACCAAAATGTGAAACAGTCACTAGAAAATACGAAAATGGGGTTTGGGGCACTCTGAAAGTGCCCCGAGCACTCAACTCTGCTCTCTCAAAGAGCGGGGCAGCAGGGAACAGTGTTCGCAGGGAACACTGTTCCCTGCCACGTCGCTCCGCTCTTTGAAAGAGCGGAGCGACGTGTCTGCTGAGGGAATCTTTCCCTCAGTAGTCACGGCAATAAAAGTAAATTATTATTATTATTATTATTATTATTATTATTATTATTATTATTATTATTATTATTTTTACTGAGTAAGCAAGGCTTGCTTGCTATATAAAGGGCTGCTATATAGCAAGCCAAGCATTACCCTTAATTCTCTCCTTAATTTTGAAAATTTTCATTCTACATCAAGTCTTGCTCATTTTCGATGGAAAGCGGTGAAGGTAGTGCACGTAGAGGTCGTGGCGGTAGAAGAAGATCCGGAAAAGAGCCAATAAATCCTGTACTGCTTTTCGATCAACCACGTCATAGGTCCCATGATGCTGCCAAAGATACGGTAATCTTTAAATGTACATGTTATTTATATATAGATTGTCAAATTGCTAATTCTATAATGTATTACGTTTTTTATAATGAAATTATCTATATCTAATATAATCTTGAAATGTGTTATAATTTTTTGACAAGTAATAAAATATATAGGTTACATGTCAAAATGGAATAATTATATTGGTCCATATCAACTTTAATTTCTCATAAATGATGTGTCATTACATGAAGATAAATGTAAGTAGTTATAAATTCTCCAAACACTCACATTGCATGTTGAAGACCGTTTTAATTTTTTGTCCGTTTTTTTCTTTCACATAATAAAAGCTAATGAGGATTATATCTATAAATACTACATAGTTGATTGCATTTACTTATTTTTATAATATTATTTCAACTCGCACCACCACTATATGTAAATATGAATTTTCTAATAGAAATTTTAATTAAATATTTGTATGACTATTAAATTATATTTTAGAGGAAATAATTATTTGTGAGATTTTTTTTTTTATCAAATATAATTTAAAAGTATATTTTTTTTATTGGTTATCCAAACAATACCAAATTACCAATAATATTATATGATATGATATGCTGATATGGTAGATATCTTATTGTATACATACGATTAATATAAAGAAAATATGTAAATGAATAGATATATAAGTACCAAGTACTTTAAAATGGACATTTGTGTCCACTAATAAATAAATTATTTTAGTCTTTAGCAAAAAAAATATTTACTTTAGTAGTGGTGTTTTTATTCAAAAATAATACTAAATAATTTAAAACGTTATAATAACAATATACCTTTGTATAATAAAATAAGTTGAAGAGTATTAACAAACATCAAACTCATGTATAAATTTTTCGTTACAAAAAAAATTGTATAAAATTATAAGTGGGCATATTTATTTTTAATATATATATTGATTAAAATTATAAGTGGGCATATTTTTTATTTTATAATTATTAACAAATAACATTTTTTTTATTTTATAGGAATGAAATATTTATACAATGGATTATATAAAAACAATTACACTATGCTCATGCCACTATTTTTTTAAATTTAATTAAAAAACGAACAATAGGTAAAGTAAATTTTAAAAACTTGTTGCAATTTATATATTAACTAGTTTTAATTAATATATAAAATTTTAAAATTGTAGATTGGTTATTTTCTTGTTAAACTGTAGGGGTGTGAATTACGTTGTTATACTGTTAATTACATATAAAATACATTTCTATATATTACAGTGTTAAATAATGTTTTTATGCAAAAAAAATCATTTATGTCAATTTTTATGTTGCTAGGTAAACAGTCCAAACTCCAAGGACATGAAAATGAGAAATGGAAACATGTATGATATTGACCGGAGAACCAAACGCTACGTTGCCCGGGCTGGTTTTTTGAATGCCGGAGAGACATCCCGTGTTGAGGTAGATTTACGCCTCATGCATGCTTTAGTAGAGCGTTGGCGGCCTGAGACTCACACATTTCACCTTCCCCAAGGTGAAATGACTATCACTCTTAAAGATGTAGCGATGATTCTAGGATTATCCGTCGATGGTAAGCCCGTAACCGATTACTACTGGAGTGAGATTCGTTTTGACCAGTTAGAGACGAATAAGTATACCATATTTAGGGACCTATTAGGTATAGAATTAACAAACACATTTGGGAGGGTAGGGGGAACTGAGATAAAACTACTCCCGTTGAAGAAGCACTTTAAGAAATCAGAGGATGACGATGATTGGCTACCTGATGACTTGGAGGCTCAACGAAGAGCTAGAGCGTATATATTGATCCTCCTAGGCCAGTGTCTGTTCTCCAACACCAGTGGAGGGGTCGTCCCATTAGAGTACTTGTACTTACTACGTGATTTGAAGAAATACCTCAATTCAGCTGGGGTTCGGCTGTCTTGAGCTACTTGTTTAGGGGGCTCTGCATGTGGGCTAGTAAAAAAAGCATGACGAGAGTACAAGGCTGTGGTGTGCTTCTACAGGTAAAAAATAATTGTGTAAGATTTCAGTTTATTTTTGCCTTATGCACTGTAAATTGCCTTACGTACTGTATTGTTTATTATTTTATTTTTTTGTTATGGTAGGTGTGGTGCTGGGAGCATATCGGGATTGGAAGACCAGAGCGATTGGAGCTTCGCACACATGGCAAATCAGTCGGCTGCCATTGGAGATCCTCGAAGACCGGTAGAGTGGTAGTTGTCGCTCACAATCATTACTATTACCGGGATGCATTAAAGCCAATGAGAGATACAACGGTAAAAAATAATTACTATTTTTTTCTCTGGATATTTATTCTTGTTACTTTATTTAGTGTCATAATATTATTTTTCAGATTACCTGGGACCCGTGGACACAATATTTGCAGGCCATTGTGCCACCAATTTGCTTGAACGGTTGGGATTTGGCGAAAATTAGTCTACCCCTTATCCATTTCAACTGCGTGGAGTATCAACTTCCCGAGAGGGTGTACAGACAATTTGGGTTACCACAACCAATCCCCCCCAGAACAATTGCAAGACGTCAATGAATGGAGTGCTCTCCACAGGTGCGACGAATGGAAGAAGGACCCTACGATCCCTTGGTACGTTGAGCACAATGTACACATCCAGAAGTGGAACAACCGCCACAATCATTTGCTGCAGCATGTCCCCATTGGCGTGTCTGATTGGGACTACCTGAGATGGTATGCTCAACGTACTGTCACGATGGTTGGACATAATAATTCTGGAGAATCTGAAGCGGAAGAGGAAGAGGAAGAGGCCATACCACATGCCTATTTTCAAGCTAGTGGAAACAACGAAGTTCTGATGGTAAGTATTTGTTACATGACGTTTATTAGTATATTTGAGATGTAATTATAAGTTAGTCATTCAATCATTCTAAATATGATTATGTTGTCAGTTGCGTGGTCTGGATACAATATTGATGAAGTCAAGGAAATTAGAGCCTGTAGTGCCACCCCATATGAAAAAACATATTGAGTGCATAACAGACGAAATCCGTAGCCTGTACATACAGACTGGTGACGATACCCAGTTTGAACGATTAATGAGTGCGGAGCTGTCACCTGACGATGACGAGCCTCAACAATAGCAACCACCCATTAGCCAGCATGTAGGGGGTGTCGTCTTATGCACCTCCATCTTATGGACATCCACATGGACCTCCGTCGTATGGACATCCGTCGTATGGACATATGTCGTATGGACCTCCATCGTATGGCATGGGTGGTCCTCTGCCGATGTATGGATCAAGTAGTAATCAACCGTCGTATGAACAGGGTTTTCATCAATCGTCGTATAGACCGGGTGGTCCGGCTCCACCTCATGACATACTGACCCAGACTTCGTTGAATGAACACGTAACTCAGCCTCCACCGTTCACTCAACCTACTCAACAGTCGTTTTACGACAATGTTGACTGGCCTAGAAACGTGCAAGGGAGCGGGAGAGGTTAACCGTTGTTGTTTGGTGTTTTTTTTTGTTTTCCATGTAGTTGGTTGATGTTGATGTTTAGTTGAAACTTGCGTATTTTTACTTGCGTATTTTCAATTGCATTTAAGTAACTTGCGTATTTTTAGATTTTTTTTTAATTTCATGTAAAATTCAATATTTGGTCTAAGGGGTCGTAGCCCATTCGGTGTTGAAAAACTCTAAATTTCGAAATTCTCCAAAAAAATTTAAAAAAATTACAGATTTTTATTTAAGTAATAAAAGAAATATGTTTTAAGTTTCATTGTATTTGGAGTTGTAGATAAACGACAATCTTCCGAGAAAGTTCGGACATTAATGGTCGTTTTGGCGTACGTATGAATGATTCATATATATTCTACAAGACTCCAAATTTGTCACCATTTGCGGCAATGGATTTCCCTAATAAGTAAGAAGTCATAGTAAATTTTTCAGATTTTTTTGAATTTCATGTAAAAATCGATATTTGGTCTAAAAACTTCGTTTTAGGGGGGTCGTAGCCCATTCGGTGTTGAAAAACCCTAAATTTCGAAATTCTCCAAAAAATTTAAAAAAATTACAGATTTTTATTTAAGTAATAAAAGAAATATGTTTTAAGTTTCATTGTATTTGGAGTTGTAGATAAACGACAATCTTCCGAGAAAGTTCGGACATTAATGGTCGTTTTGACGTACGTATGAATGATTCATATATATTCTACAAGACTCCAAATTTGTCACCTTTTGCGGCAATGAATTTCCCTAATAAGTAAGAAGTCATAGTAAATTTTTTCAGATTTTTTGAATTTCATGTAAAAATCGATATTTGGTCTAAAAACTTCGTTTTAGGGGGGTCGTAGCTAGGGCCGGCAATGGTGCGGTGAAAATCAAATAACCATGGTTATTCGCACCATTTACCGCAATGGTTAACCGCACCATTATGGTGAGGGGCGGTTATGGTGATGAATCTTGTAACCGCAATGGTTATGGTTGTGGTTATGGTATTCAGTCTATAACCGCGGTTATAACCATCACCTCTATATATATATATATATAATATATATATATATATATATAATATATATATATATATATATATATATATTACTAATACCTATATTGTTATATATATACATTATTATTATACTTTAATTATTATTCAAATATTATAATTCTTTTTCCGTTCCCTTTCCCACCCGCTATTTTTTTGTCTATATTTCTTATATTAGGTAACCACGATTGTAATTGATGGCGAATGAGGATCGATGATCGCAAATGATAGCCAATTGAAGAGATGTTTTTTAATTGAGTAAAACAATGAAATTATGAGGATTTCGTGTATGAAACAATGAATGTGTATTTACTTTTCTTGTATGAAACAATGATGTTGTATTAGTTTGAATGATTGTGGTTAAATGGTTTAAAGATGTGTAATTGATGGCGAATGAGGATCGATGATCGCAAATGATAGCCAATTAAAGATGTGTTTTTTAATTGAGTAAAACAATGAAGTTATGAGGATTTCGTGTATGAAACAATGAATGTGTATTTACTTTTCTTGTATGAAACAATGATGTTGTATTAGTTTGAATGATTGTGGTTAAATGGTTTAATTGTGGTTAAAAACCATGGTTATGGTTATGGTTATGGTATGAAGAATCATAACCGCAGTGGTTATGGTTATGGTTATGGTATGAGTGAAAAAAATATGGTATGGTTATGGTATTAGTGCTATTCGCACCATACCCTCACCATCGCCAGCCCTAGTCGTAGCCCATTCGGTGTTGAAAAACCCTAAATTTCGAAATTCTCCAAAAAATTTAAAAAAATTACAGATTTTTATTTAAGTAATAAAAGAAATATGTTTTAAGTTTCATTGTATTTGGAGTTGTAGATAAACGACAATCTTCCGAGAAAGTTCGGACATTAATGGTCGTTTTGACGTACGTATGAATGATTCATATATATTCTACAAGACTCCAAATTTGTCACCGTTTGCGGCAATGGATTTCCCTAATAAGTAAGAATTCATAGTAAATTTTTCAGATTTTTTTGAATTTCATGTAAAAATCGATATTTGGTCTAAAAACTTCGTTTTAGGGGGGTCGTAGCCCATTCGGTGTTGGAAAAACCTAAATTTCGAAATTCTCCAAAAAATTTAAAAAAATTACAGATTTTTATTTAAGTAATAAAAGAAATATGTTTTAAGTTTCATTGTATTTGGAGTTGTAGATAAACGACAATCTTCCAAGAAAGTTCGGACATTAATGGTTGGCAATATAGATAAACGACAATGTAGATAAATGTCAATACATTAACCCAACAATATCGAAACACATTAGAGAAAAACAAACAAACAAAATACAGGTACATCATAATGAAATTATTAAATATCAACTAGTGGATTTGCAACTTCTTCTGTTATGACCTTCCTGATCACATTTACCGCATCTATTCACCTTGGACGGTTGGCGAGACGGTTGACTAGTGTCCATCTCGTTGGTAATTCTCACCTTTTTTCTCCCCCTTGGTGAAATAAGCATATGAGGATGAACAATCACGGTTGGACCGTCCCACACTGGCCAATTATGCTATTGACGTAAAGGTTGAAATGCATGTTCAAACGTCTTAATAATGTTTTCTATCTTGAATTGACTGTCAACGTATGAAAAGACGCTTGCATGAACCTGTGTAATTGCACATATGGCGTGTTTGCATGAGCTTCCGAACAACCTCCACTCGTCGCATTCACACTCCTTAGCATCAAGGTTTACTACATATGGTTGACCGTCACGAGTCGAAACGCGAAAAACTACGCCGTGACCAAACCGTATAGCAGTAAAGAACCTTGATTCTTCGATTGCTTTACTTAACCTAGCCCTAATTTTCTCTGGAAATATGTGGCTTCGGTTAACTCACGTCTGGCTTCTACCGTATGATCAATCCAATATTTATTCATTCTCATGAATGTACCTTCAACCAACGTTGTAACCGGCAATGACCTAGCGCCCTTGAGGACTTTGTTAAAAACCTCAGAATGATTCGTTGTCATATTACCGAATCGAAGACCTCCATCATGAGACAGCGCCCACGTGCTGATGTCTCCCATTCTTTCAATGAAACCCTTGTATTTGCCATCATCCGCTTCTAGCCACTTTTGAAGTTCAGTAAGACACTTATGCTTGTTTGAAGTCCAAAGCATCTCTTGAAAAACCTCCTTCAACTTCTTATTTTTGAAGTGACTGTTGAAGTTGCTAGCAACATGACGAGCACAATACCTGTGGAATCCATGTGGTTGGGGAAAGATATCATCCAAAGCGCGTAGTATACCCTTATGACGATCTGATATAATGCAAACTGGTCGTGCATCTTTCGTCACGTGATCACGCAGACGCCTTAAAAACCATGTCCATGTTTCTGTGCTCTCATTGTCACACAATGTGAACGCCAATGGAAAAATGTGATTGTTTGCATCATACGCCACAGCTACAAGAAGCTTTCCTCTGTACTTTCCATATAGATGTATGCCGTCAATGCTGATCAATGGGCGACAATGTGGAAACCCGATTATTGAAGGTGCGTATGCCCAAAAACATTTACTGAAGGTCGTCACCTGCCCATTTTGGGAACGCCAGTCGAAGTCGAACACTGTGCCTGGATTGTAATGCGCTATAGCTGTCGAAAATTGTGGAAGTCTATTGAAGGCACTCTCGTGAGTTCCATAGATCCGCTCAATGACGTTGAATTTGGCGTACCACACCTTGCGGTACGATGGCCTCTCTGAGTATTTGTCAAACATAACTTGTTGTAAGAAGCTGATCGAAACGCCGGCATTTTCCCACACGTAAGGATATATATGATTGGCAGTTAATTGACAATCAATTTGTCGATGCCGCTTGATCGGCTCAGCATTCACACATGAGTGTGGAGGCCCTAACACCGTGATGTACCATGATCCAAATTGCCCCACTGATGCGCGAAGGTACCAAGAACATGATTTGTCTATGCATTCAAAGACAACTGACTTTTTGTTGGATTCAGGGGTGCAGCACTGTCGTGCATTGTTAATGTGCCATTCTTTGACGGCCACTTTAACAGCATTCTTATCTGCATAGCTATCCCCCTTTGCTAATTCCACCGCATGAGAAGATGAGGAAGCATGTCGATCCCAATCATTGCTCTCAAACCCCTTTTCCAAATCACCTGAGGTAAATTCAGGCGGGTACTGGTAATACTCTTCGTTTGACTCGTTTGCTTCTTCACGGGCCTCGTTGACTTCGTCGATAGGCTCTTCCTCGGTGTCGACCTCCTCTGGCTCAACTTCAGTTATTTGCACTTCTACTAGGTCGGTGTTAGCTGCTTCACTGTACGCCTCGACATTGCTGCATTCTCCATCTCCGTAATCAGGATTTCCCCCACGTAACCTTAAACTCGACATATGGCTTGTCAGGTCATTCAGTTCATCTAGCTCTGATTCGTCTACTTCATAATCACCTTGGACTCCATAACTGGTACCCTGATCCCACATTGGGATGACAGTGAGAAAGACATTTTCAACACATATTTCCATAATCCTCCGCCAAATATAGTCATCGGAAACATCATAATCTTCGCTATTCAACCTCCACATCAATTCCACTCGTGGAGCTCCACATCGCGAAATGCTCATGGCCTCCATTTTCACTTCGTCCAGTGTAATGCTCTGATGAACTTGTATGACATACATCTCACCTCCGTTGAACTCAAAATATATTTTCACCATTTTTCTAATAAATAGTTAAGATATAATTAACACATACAGAATCTAAAATAACTAAATTAAGGAAATGATGACTGACCAAAATGCCTACGTTTATCTTGCGAATCTATCAACTGTCGAATTAATATGCTACTATATTAAAAACTATAATATATTTCTTTTTGCAATGTCTTATATATAATAAAATTTTCATCCAATAAATATATGATTGTTACATTTCTAGTACAATGGATACATAATAAATTATTATCACAATAGTTAATATACTTTAGTTGTATTTGACAAAAATATACTTTAGTTGAAAATCTCAAATAGCCGGAGTGGTGAAATTTTGTCATTCAAAAAACTTGATTATTAAATATTTAAGACTTTAAGTATTAGAATACGGTACAATTAGCAAAAATATTTAAATGGAGATAAAATAAAATAATACCTTTAAAAAAATGACGTGAGTTTATAATTTGGAATTGTTATTATAATGTATTAAAGTTTTCATTGTTTAAATTATTAACGGTAAATATTTGAACTTATTATCCATATAACAACGGAGTTAATATTTGAATTTATCTTTAGTAATCAATTCAAGTTTAGAATAAATGTATTATGCATTGTCAACCACTTTAGTTTACACACGCTTAAAAAATGGCATGCTTTGTTAAAATGCTTAAGTGCAAACAAAATTCAAATTTTTAATAAATCAGTCGAGAATTCTTACCAATTTTAGTGTCCTTTAGAAAATTTCAACTCTGCTACTTACGACCCGAGCATCTACAACAATGATTTTGATGACTCCAACCCCTAACATAAAAACACACAATAATTAGATTCTATAAGGAACAATTTACGTTCAAAGTTATTTTTTATTTTAGACATATAATAATAAAAAATTAACATGCATGAACATATGGATTCACTTATCGACTGAAATGAGATTATTGTTTAGTTGGTTAATTTTTCTACGACATTATGGTTCCAAATATTTTATCATCTATATAAGTACAACAAATGAAGTAATGTGTACAGAGTTTTGTTACATAAATAATTTACATATTTTCTATGATAATTACTAAATTTAAAATCCAAGCTAGCTATATTCTAATTAACCGTTTGAAACATTTGCTGCTTCATAAGAATATACTAATTTATAAACCCCATAAATTAGTTTTTTTTTTTTGTTGCAAAGACCATAAATATAGTGTTTATTTATTCAAATAGTTTCTACCATTTTAAAATATGTACATAAGCAGCGTATAATTATGAAAGTACCTTAATTGTAGAGGCCAATAAGACTTTTAAAGTACTCCAAATGTAGCCGGAAGTGAAATATAAAACTTGAATCCGAATAAAAATGAGATCTCCAAATACTCTGTTGATTCGTTTTTTTTTTTTTTACGAATTGTAAGAGGTAAAAATGAGATTGGGGAAGGCTTGCTATTTAAGCAAGCCTCGCCCCGGACGCCTGCTCAGGGAAGCCCCTGAGCAGTACACATCGCAGCAGGGAACGCCACTGTTCCCTGCTTTACAGCAGGGAACAATGCCGTTCCCAGCTGGCTCCGCTCTTTGAGAGAGCGGAGCACAGTGTTCGGACCACTTTGAGAGTGTCCCGAACCCCATTTTGGTATTTTGTAGCAAATGTTTCACATTTTGGTATTTTTAACCTATTGGATCCCATTTAGGTAAAAAATTCATTTATATTGTGTAGTTAGTTACAAAATGTAAATATTTCTCTTTCCGCTGTTAAACAAAAAGCTTTAACCAACTGACTGATGGTATTAAACGGAAATATTAAAAACTCATGTTGAGGAAACAGTTTCAGGCTGACTACTGTTTGAACACAAAAATAAAACATTCACTGTACACGAAGGTGGTCATAATAAAAAGAGAAGAAGCTTCCTTCAGAAGCTAAACAACTTATTTACTATACACGGCCGACTAATATAACTGTCTTCATGAATGAAAAGGTAAACGTGCAAGAAATCAATTTTCATGGTCATCAGACTCCTCCTCGTCAGAGGTTGAGGTTGCCGGCGTGCTCTGTTCAGTATTTGTGTTTTCCTCAATCTGTACAGCACCTAGTCTTCTTAAAGAAGCAGCAGCAGCAGCTCTTCCTCTATCTTCACCTTAATATTCCATACTCATTACAATATAAATAAATATTCCAGATTCAAGCAAAATGTCAGTGCTGCTAACCTGAGGCTGAAGGTTCTGAACCCGAACCCATTATTCTTTGAACCATAACCTTTGCGTACTGTATTTCTGCTTGGTGGGCACTCAATTGCTTTGCCTGCATCATAAATAAAGAAAAAAATCTTAATCAATTAATAAGCTCTCATTGAATGTACCTGATAGAAGTGCTAGAAATTACCATCTCAGCATAAGTAAAGTCAACAACCCGGTTTATTCTAGCATTATGCCTCAAGAAGAATGGACGCAGGTGGCTTGAGTACAAGTGTTTTGCTCCCTGATCATCACATCATATTAGAGACGTACAAAAACAAAGAGACTAGTCTAGGGTATGACCCCATAGCTAACACATTAATTAAACCAACAATGAGAAGACAAGAAGAAAAAAAGATTCAAAATGAGAGAATAATGGGCATGGAAAATCAATCAATAGGATGTTAGTCATTCCCTATCATTGTTTGTGACATCAGGACCTGTTAATTTTAACGAGATGAGAGGACAGGGAAAGGAAGGGAACGCATAGCTGTGGTTGTTTCAATGAAATAGATAAGGAGATTTCCGGATTGAAGTTAGTAAGCTTCAGATTCGTACTGCAAAATACAACAGGGATATAAATACTGCATAAGTTTTATAATGAACTATGCTGGACCAAGAAAACAATCTTTATAAATACTGCACAAGTTTTATAATGTGCCAATAGCTTATTTCATAATTTATTATATGATACTGAATCTGACAGAACCTTGGGGGTAATCTGTCTATACCTATACATGGTAAAAGTTTGACTAGTTCAAATGAAAAAGTAGGAAAGGGACTCTACTCTCCTTAGTGTAATATAAACAGAAAAGCTGACTAAGTTCAGGTCAAAAATTTAGATCCATGTTGCAGTTTCCCTAGTTGCAATACTGCGTTCTTTCCACAAAGATTGGGACTTGGATCCCGGCAGCATAGTCTACCTTAACCATGTGGTCCTTAATTTACTATCTAGGAAGCAATCTCCCTCTTAAGATGGTTCCAACAGAAACTAATACATAGAAATATTTGATTGAAGACCTGAGTGGCCTTTGAAAGGAAGAGGTAAGGCAGCAATTTTAGAGACTTGACAGTTTATAACTTTACGTAGAAAGATCACAGTTTGCAAAAGATAAGATTGAACTATTCATCTTTCCAGTCTTCACTTCATTGATTAAAATGCTCTACTGTTATCATCTAATTATTAATTTTGTAAATATTGCAAAGAGGCGTCTAGTTATAGGAGAAATTTCATTTATTAATGATAGTAAAGGTAAAATTCTACATTTTGTAAGAACCACCATACCGAATCAAATATTACTTGGGGTACAAAGAAAAGTCCAACATAGTATAGAGTTTTCCAGATGGATGCAGACTAACAAATTTAGTCTGAATGTTTTAATAGTGGTAATTCAACATAAAGCTCAATCTTTCAAATCCATTAGAAGAACTTACATCAACAGTGGGAAGTTGCAACCAAACCAGAAATGCAAACTTTAGATGATAATAAAAGGGTACCCTGTTCAAGAAAATCATAGTTAGTAGACAAGGTAGATTGTCATATACAAACATTACAACAATTACAACATAATGAAGATTAGCCATGTGTCAATGTTACTTGATATTTGATAAAAAAAATCATCACCTACAACATTTTAATGCACTTTAGCAATTTCATCCCGGCAAATTATTAAAAATATTTTGCTCGAGAGATATTATAGAATTATAAAGTCCTACAAATACAGCAAACTACAGTGGCAATGGGCAATGCATAACAGAATTCCCTCATAATACTTTTTTTTTAATGATCCGGTCAGTAAATATCATTAATATGAACTAAGTGCAGGATCTATAAAATAGGGGAAAGAAACAAAATGTTTTCTCAAGATAATATATGGAAGAAAACATCATAACTGTAGGAGAACCATACCAAGAAATCAGCTTGTCTGTGAAAACTTCAACTAGGCTAAAAGATCCATATGCTGTAAACCAGAAGGAGAAATCATGTCAAGCATGTTTACCTAGTATACGAAAAATGTCATATCAAGAACAAAATTAAGATCAAATAAATTAGTGGTCCACTTCATATTGATTGAATTCCCCATACTCTTTCAAATAAGATATACTTTGATCACATGTCAAGACTGGATAAAACTTGTTCTTAGTGTTGAAACTTGAAAGACCTCTTTTTATTGATTGTTCAAGAGAGTTTTTTTCTTTTGCCCTGATCAATAGCAAGTTTGGTAGTGACAAAACCAGACTGCCGGCACTTGATCATACGAATTCCAAATAATGCTTAATACGTTTAGAATGAACAACTCATAGAGACAAATGAACCTTTAAGTGGAGATAGGAACTTGATACAAGACAAAGTGCCTTTTAACCGGACAATACATAACAAAAACAATTAACTCAAGCTTAGCAGCTAATTATACTTGCCATTCTAATAATAACACTAGATCATCAAACTCTCTTAATAGAATAGTGAAGATGACACTTGAGGAGTTGTAATAATAAGTATCTAACAGTAAGAATCCTCCAACCTGCCCAATACAAAAGCCACTTCCGTTGCTCATTTTCATCCCGGCTCTCTATTGCTCTTACTGTCGAGTAAACAGGTAAAGCGATACCCACAGAGCAGCTACACAGAAGAAGAAAAGAAAAACTCACATCATGATGACAAAACACCTTGTGGAGGTGAAAAAAAAAATATAGATTGAAGGATGTGCAAGGATTCAATCGTTGTGGATCTATTGAGGGATGGAAAAAGCATCAATTGAGGTAATATTTCTAATGACACATCAGTGGCAGGAGCAATTTCAGAATATAGTATCTTATCTCAAGAAATACAATTCTACGCACAGATTAATGACTAGATTTTTTTTAAATAAATAAAATAGTACATCATAGTACATTAAGAATTGCTTTCAACCAAAATGTGTTTATAGTAGCCGATTTGTAAGTTGCAAGTTCATCAATATAAAGACCAATAGAGTATAGCTCACCAGGCTGTCCGAACTACAACGTTAGAGCCTAGAGGACTGAGAAGCAATTTCAACCCAACCTGAGTAACATCAAAGACAAACATTTTTCAGGGAGAAAAACAGATAACAGCAGAAACATAAAATATGACCAATGAGATAGGTTAGAAAAGGGAATAACCAAAATTTTATGACATGGTGATGAAAAAAAAGACATGGTTGAGCAATGAACTGATACTGAAGTTTCGACAATTTAATCTTTTTCCCTATGATCTCTAATAACAATAATTTGCTTCAGACTTGTATTGTGGGGTTATGGAGCATTGAAACAGATTCACAATGGTGTAACTCTGTGAATGGAAACAACAATTCTGAGAATCTTAGCTGTAAATTTGTACATAAGAAATAATTTGTTGATTCCCTTAATTTCTGAACTGAAGACATGAACAAAATCATTTTCTAAAATAACCAACTAGAAAGTTTAACTTATTTCACGATACTGAGTGAATTCCAGCAATGCACAATAAAAAACAGGGCAAAATAATATGCCATAGAATTCATCGGCTCTGCGGATGAGGTAAGTTCATTATAGCTATACCGTAACCGGTGATCTTCCCACATATTTGGCACAAACAGATGGAGAGAAACAAAAGCCAACGAAAAAATAAATCTGAAATCGTAGATGCGGAATGAGAACAGAAAGGTCCCAGACACTAACATCGCCGGCGACGTTTGATGCGAGAAGAGCCATTATCGATGATACTACGTTCGATGATTGTCGTACTACTAGGAGTAGGAATCTGCAGAGCAGTTTCTTATTACAAAGGGATCAAGAACGGGAAGATCAATTGGGAAATTGTGGTTCCGATTTTCAGATTTGGGCCTCTTCTTGGGTTTCGAAAAATCGTCATCGTTTCATCTCAATGGAGCCCCAACCAGGGTTAATCTGGTCGTAATTCTAAATCTAACCAAAGCGGCCTCTCACAAGTTGACTCATCGGTTTTTTTTATTTATTTTTTTTTTTTTTTATAAAGGTACTTCTGGTGCCACATGTTTGACCTGTGTAGGTTTTTGGTGTCGTATGTTTCATTTTGTAGGCTTTTGTTGCCATATGTTTGAGAGGTTGTATGCTTTTGGTATTTCCGTTAGTCAACAGTTAATTTGACCGTTAAATACTTTTATTTTGTTCAATTTCGTCCTCAAATTTATATTTCTAAAATTTAATATTTACAATTTAGTCCCTATTGTTTGCTCAAGTCACCGTCGAAGGCCGCCGACCACCACCCACCACCTCCAAGGCCGCTGACCGCCACAAAACGGGCCGGCCACCACCCCACGGCACCGGCCACCACCGCTTGGGGCCGAAAACCACCCCAATTGGTGGTGGCTACAGCCCCAGTCGGGGCCGGCCACCACCAGTAGTGGTGGCCAGCCCCGATTGGAGCATCTCGGCGGTCTCGATTACCTCAGCTTTTGGCGATGATCCCCTTCTAGTGGAAGGATTAACATGTCGGGCATGACTTTTGTTAGCACGATCTTCACGTCGTGGTCTACATACCTTGTTTACGGACTCGACTAATATGCTCAAACAGATATCCTCCTCCTCTGCAGGTTGTATTCCGTCCCTGTTTGGAGTTGTCCATGATATTAGATTTATTTTAAGCTTATTACCGGTTAGTATTAAAACTGTTCCAAGGGCGCGTGTTCGTTTTAAACATAACATTGTTACGTTGGTGGCTACGACTGATGTAACTGGATGCTGGTTTGCCCCTGGCCTTCCTCATTTCATGAGAAGACCGTACACTCTTTTGTTTGTTGTGCATGCGCGTATAATATATGTTTCTTGACAAAAAAAATATTATATATATACATATATATCTTTTATGGGGTATATTCTCGGTTCTTGCAAACGTGGGCACGAAGATGACGATCTAAAGGTTTGGGGCACTAGCAGAGTTTCAGAATTATATTTCTTACAGAAAAAATTGCAAATAAGTCCTCACTCAGCCATATTATATACTGTGAGCAGCTTCTCAAACGTGATGCGCTAGGTTTTCACTCGCAGAAGCACCGTTGGACGAAGCAACTGTAGTCTCAACTAGGAGAGGAAGACGAGGATTTCTTTGGAAAGAGTGTACCAATACCAAGAGATATGACGGATTACGACGGAAGATACGAAGGGAACGGGGAAGATCTCGATAATTACCGTGGTGGTTCTTCACCTCCTCGCGGCGGCAGTCACGGCGCTCTTGATGATCAAACTGACAATAAGTCTAAGGTTACTTCCTGATTGATGATAATTGCTGTTTATTAGAGATTTATTTCGACTTCAGTTCCTTTCAGGTTGTTTTATTTAGGTTTAGGGTTATTTAGTTTTGTTTGCTGGTACTAAAACCATCCTTAAAACTGAAGTAGACGGTGGGATCTACTACAATAGGAATAGGTATCTGGAAAGCATCCTAATTCTGTTTTGTGTCTATAGATCGTTGATGCTACTTCTTTAGTGTATATATGCATATATATTTAACTCTGATTCTATGTTACTGTAGCGTAGGTCTTTCTGACTAATTTATTTTGTTATCACGCTTCAGTTTGAGATGAATTCCAGTGTTCAATTGTTAACTTGTGATAATTTATTGAGTATTTAAGGAATAAAGCAGGGAATTGTAATAAACCTTGTGATTTGTGATATTTATTTGTGAGAGTTGGGACGGTTTATTATCTCAAACCGGATAGTTTTATAACTGATATACTAATTCTTATTTCAGTGTCTGGATAAACTTTTTATGTTGAAGTGATGGTGATGAGTTATGTTAATTTGCTTGAAGTTGTTCAACACATAAAAGTTTTGAATTGAAATAAAATTAGTGATTCAGGTTACTAACTGTGAATCAGGTTACTAACTGTGAATCAATTGTTGTTACTTCCTTTGGGATTATAATGCAGTTCAATATTTCAATTGTCAAACTTGGCTGAGTATATAGTCACTGCTGACAAGCCCTCTTGATAGTAACCTTGGTCATCACTTTGGCATTTTGATGCTTAAAGAAGATGGCATTAAGTGTTTTCATGTTCAATAAGTCAAGTTTGCAGTCTTGTTTGTAGCATAACTTAACTTGATTCTCATAAATATTGCAATCTCTTTGGTGCACAATCTGATGCTGGGTTACTGCAGCGTGATTTATATGACAATGAAAAGGATAACTCAAGAAGTAGCGAAAAGGAGAGGGATAGGGTGCGTGATAAGGAGAGTCATCGTGAGAAGGATCGTGATCGGGAGAAAGACAAGGATAGAGAGAAGAGTCGTGACAGGGACAGAGACAAGGAGAGAAGTCGAGATAAGGATAGAGAACGCGATCAGGATAGGGACCGGGACCGTCATCGCCATAGAGATCGTAGTGAGAGAAGGGAAAGAGGAAGAGAAAGGGAGGATGATGACTATCACAGAAGCCGGGACTATGACAGGTATCATCTTGTACTTAAGCTATTTGGGATGAACACTGCTTTGCTAGTTATATAAGAAAACAAACTGTCAATCTTTGGCTTTTGAAATATTGACTCAGTTTTTTTATAGCTTCAGTTTTCGTGGAATTCATTTGTGTCACTCATTATTAGTCTTTCTTCATACTAATCTTCTTTCTGCCTATTCATTTTCTGAAATCTAAGGCATAGGGATTATGATAGAGACAGAGAAGAAAGACACAGACGTCGCTCCAGGTCTCCCTCAAGTAGATCAGAACGGAGATCAAGGTCACGTTCTCGCTCCCGTTCAAAGAGGTATCTCAGCTAATAGAATTTGACATTTATCAGAAAAATCATTTCCTGTACCTTTTCCTTTAAGTCATATATTTCATTTAAGCATTGGGATTTTGAGATCGACTATAAAATTGTTTCCTGAAAATCTTCTTTTAAGATGTCATGTTTTATATGATTTCATCTTATCAAAGGTTTTTTGAGCAAGCTCATAGTCTTTAGCTTTTTCGTCTAGCCAATAGATATGATTTATTAGAATTTTGCTAACTATGTGTTGTGGTACTCTTATTCGTACAGCAAAAGGGTTAGTGGTTTTGACATGGCACCCCCTGCTTCTGCTCTGATGTCCGGTGGTGTTGTTGCTCCTGCCGCTGCAACTCTTGGTGGTAAGAACCGTCTTCAAACATGTATCGTAATATCCGTCTATAACTGCTTTCTTTTGCTTTTATAGTGTGGAAAGTTCATACGAAATATGATGGTATCATTTTGGTAAGCTAAATATTCTCTATTTTATCCACATATATTTAGCTCTTTAGGGTGCCTGCTGGACAGGGCTGCATTTAATTTTTCTTTGCAAGATATTTCTGGAACTGAGAGACTTTTGGTTTTTGTGGTGTTGTGTTTGTTTGTTTGTTTTGTGTGTTGTCTTTTGTTGTAAGAAGACAATGTTGGGCTCCTTGCCCCACTGTGCTGACAATACGTGAGCCGACTAGCTTTTTTGTACAAGGAGGAATCAGTTCACTGGTATGATGGGTCTTGTTCGACTTCTATCTGCAACTATTGTCTGTTGTGGTAGTTTATTTAAATTGTTTTCTTCCATTGCAGAGATGGTATACTCTTTCGTTCATTTTGGATCCGGTAGAATATGTAAATTCAAAATGAGTTGGATTTTAATCACTTAATCTACCTTTCTGGGTTGTGGGGGAAACATTTATCTAGAGGATCTGTACATTTTAATTAGCTCATTATACTGTAGTCGCATTCTGACACTAGAATGGACTTCAATGTCAGGTCAAGCTCCAGCGCCAAGTCCACCAATTCCAGGAATGTTCCCAAATATGTTCCCATTAGCTACTGGGCAGGTATGTCCTGTTAATTATGTTTCATAAAAATTGCTTACTCTATGACTGCTTTTCATTCATGTGAATGGGTTGATAAACTGTGATGCACTGGTAAAATATGTGAACTTGAACAGAGTCAAGTTCCCTGACAGGGATTAATAAAAAGATTTGATATTATATGAAGGTAGATTTTTAGGGCATATTTTGATTTGATATTTCTACGCCCGTTATGACGCGTCAAGGATTTTAACTTATAATCCTTAAAATTGTCAAGGATTATGGATCCGGTGTATCATAACTTCAAAATATAATAATACTAAGAGATATGACCGAAGTAATATTTTGGTCTCTGGTGTTAAAAACACTATCGCTTAAACTATTCTTTAAAAAAATATTAATTCAAACCCATAACCTATAGATGTGAGGGGAAGTAGAAAAGATTTTGGTGACATTGCTCACCGTAAAGGAGTTATGCTAAACCAATGTAATAGTTTTTAGCAATGCTTAATCTAAAAAATAAAGTACGGTTCACACCTGTAAGTATTACTATCTAAAATCAGTGGAGATGTTCTTCAAGCATTTACTGTAATTTCTAATTGGACTGTAATATTAAGAATATGAAATTGGAGTTTGATATTATCCTCAAATATTTTGATGTTTAAGCATCTTACCTTCCTATGCTGCCCGTTCTTTCTTCTCCATGTTCTTTAGGTGCACCTAATCTGCACTTGTTTCTAATATTGATTCTTTGATATTATGCATTACTACTTTCAGCAGTTTGGCTCTCTTCCTATGATGCCTGTTCAAGCAATGACTCAGCAGGTGTGCATGATTGATCCTCGCACTCTGGTTAACTACTTTCCTGTCTTTGATGTTCAATTCTATGTTTTCATGAATACTTTATGAATTGTTTGTCTATGCACTGCAGGCTACCAGGCATGCGAGGCGGGTATATGTAGGAGGGCTTCCTGCAACAGCAAATGAGCAGGTATTTTCCATCTTCTTGCTCTTGCTTTAAGATTTTATCTCATTTTTACTTTATTCTATCTAGTATTATTTGCGAGCAGTTATACATGGTTACTGTTTAGCTAAGTTGAGGTAGAATCTTCTGCTGCAGAGGCAAAGTATGTGCTATTTTAAACAGTACATGTTTGAGGTTACTATATATAGCCATAGTTTGCCATCTGTTCTGTAAGGTTTTGATGTTAATGCGCTCTTTTTTGCTTGTAATATATATCTATTTTCATATAATTTATTTGATAGGTGTTTGTATTACTTAAAGCGTACAGATTTATTGATTATGCCTCTCTGATAATTGTGCAACTGCATCTGCAGTCTGTTGCAACCTTTTTCAGTCATGTTATGGCGATGATAGGAGGAAACACAGCTGGACCAGGTTTGTTGATATGTAGCTGTTGATTCTTGCATCCTCTGCCTATTGTTTGTTTTAGTGTGCTTGATGTTGATGTTTCACCATTATTTTATTCAGGGGATGCTGTTGTCAATGTCTATATAAACCATGAAAAGAAGTTTGCCTTTGTGGAGATGCGTTCTGTTGAGGAGGCGAGTAATGCAATGGCATTAGATAGTATTATATTTGAGGTAATACAGAGTCCTAAGTATTACAGTTTTGCATGTTCTTTGTCCCATCTTGAATGTCTCTACATCCTTTTTAGGTTTCTCGCAGCACCAACATGACATCTTTAAGATATAAAATATTATTAGCTTCCTCATTAATATAGTTCATACATATTGTAGCTTCATTTGTCTGTGGCAAGGTACATGATATTGATTTCATGGCCTTATCATTCTCATTATTAGATGTAAATACTTCTTAGAACGAATATCTGCATCACCTAGAGAATAGAGTCCTTTTATTAATAGTACTGACGTATTCAGTTTGATTTCACTGTAATCAGGGTGCACCTGTGAAAGTCCGGAGGCCAAGTGACTACAACCCATCTCTGGCTGCGGCTCTTGGTCCAAGCCAACCTAGTCCAAACCTGAACCTTCATGCTGTTGGTTTATCACCTGGATCTGCTGGGGGATTGGAGGGCCCTGACCGCATATTTGTGGGGGGATTACCTTACTATTTCACCGAAGCTCAAGTCAGGGAGCTGCTCGAGTCTTTTGGGCCTCTTAGGGGATTTGATCTAGTGAAGGACCGAGAAACTGGAAATTCAAAAGGTTATGCCTTTTGTGTTTACCAAGATCTTGCTGTTACCGACATTGCTTGTGCAGCTCTGAATGGAATAAAAATGGGAGATAAAACGCTTACTGTCAGGCGTGCAAACCAAGGAACTACCCAGCCTAAACCTGAGCAAGAGAGCGTACTACTGCATGCACAACAACAAATTGCTTTACAGGTTAGTGCTGCTCAGCATTTTTTACTTTTATTTTGGAATCCGTTTATTGCACATAACAAAGAGGAAGGAGGTTCTGCATTACCTACCTACCTGGGTTTTTGTATTATATATATCAATGGAGGATTGACAATGTTAATATTTATTTCATTTTCTTGGGTATTGCACTAATGCTTGCTCTGCAGAAACTCATGTTTCAACCGGGTCCGCTGGCCACGAGAGTTGTTTGTCTGTCACAAGTAGTTACTCCCGATGAGCTTAAAGATGATGAAGAGTATGAAGACATATTGGAAGACATGAGACAAGAAGGGGGGAAATTTGGTAAGGAATTGTCTTTGAGGAAATTTGGTTTGGTGCATCATAATTTTTCTCTTGTGTTATTATGACATGGGGATAAATGTTTGTGAAACTGAGTTAGTTTTACTTTTTGTTGTGTATGGTTTACCTCTATTTTGCAGCCTCTATTCTGCTTAAAGAATTCAAGGCTCTGACATAGAGAGAAATTTCAATATCCATAGCTAAACCCTATGAGGAGTGGAATATTGTTTGATTAATGATGCACATATATTAATTGCAGGGAACTTGGTGAATGTTGTGATTCCTCGGCCAAGGCCAGATGGGGAACCGGCACCTGGACTTGGCAAGGTATATTCAATTCATTATTTTTTGTGTTTATTACATATCATGTATCTGTATGGTA
Organism: Clarkia xantiana subsp. parviflora; assembly: GCA_036873135.1. NCBI lineage: Eukaryota > Viridiplantae > Streptophyta > Magnoliopsida > Myrtales > Onagraceae > Clarkia > Clarkia xantiana. The sequence continues at coordinate 5,327,229 of JAPTYO010000012.1, read as the reverse complement.
TATATAGATAGATAGCAGTAAGGGTATAATAATAAGTGAGATGGGGGGTTGGCAGGTGTTCTTAGAGTATGCAGATGTGGATGGATCATCAAAAGCGAGGACGGGGCTTAACGGAAGGAAATTTGGGGGGAACATTGTATCAGCTGTGTTCTACCCGGAGAACAAGTTTGAACAAGCGGACTATGATGGATGATATAGGAGGGTTGCTTCCTCTGCATATGTAGTAACTACTAGTTAGTAGTTAGTGGTTGGGAGTTTCACTGAGATATTGTGTTTTGATTATAAACTGATCACCGACTTTAGTAGTTATTTTCTCGTCTTATTTCGGAATATTAGAAACTCCTTCATTACCTTAAGTTGAAATCACTCTGAAGACGCTATTGTTTGAAATCTCTATCTTCATCAGCATTTATGTTTTACTTAAATTGTATTTCTGAAAAGATTTTACATAAGAATGTATACATTTTAAAAGTAATTGTTGAAGTTATATATAATATTAACAGTTTTATTTAACTATATTTCCTGAACATATTATTACACTTCCAACATTTATTAATATAATCTATATATATATATATATATATATATATTAAAATTTAGAATGAGAGATAATAAGGGAGCATTCCAGAGCCGAGAGCTGACATGTCAGGATATTAAGACAATGAGCAATTGCCATATCACACTTATCATAATAAAATTTACCAGCAATTAGTTGACCAATATCACATTCAGTTAGAATCAATTATCACATTCATTCAGAATTTGCAGAATGAAAACATTAATTCAATTGTCAATTACAGCAGAAACGAAGAGCCTCTTTCATCCCTTAGAAAGAATTCTCAGTAAAAAATAAATCATGATACAACCGATGCAGTGCCATAAATTTTATAGAAAATCAACAACCTTGAACAAATTCTCCTCCTGCTTATATACGGGTAAATTAATCAAATTTCAGTTCTACCGGAATCAAATCAGAGCTTTACCCAAAGTAGAAAACTTTATACAAAAATTGATTGCAGGAGTTTTACCCGATTATGTTCCGTTCCAGTGCTGCCTAAATCACATCCTTTCTGTAACCCCGTCACCTTTCGATCGGTTCGTTCCCTAAGTACCGATCTCAGCTCGCCACTTCAACGATCGAGCAAGCGAAGTGCGATGGTACCAGCAGCAGGAAGTGGTTAGAGAAAGGACGAGAAGAAATTCGTGACTTCATTCATGATTGGCAAAAGATGGTTCTTACATTCATTCTTACTGTCATCTATATACTAGGTATCCCAATGCTAAACAACGATTATTGTGCAGAAGCAATAGCTACTATAGGGTTGTAACAAACTAGGCCATAGGTCTTACTAAAAGGTGGGCTTCGTCTTCTAGGCCTCGGAGGAATGGTTCGTAACATTACTCCCCCTTTAAAGACCGAGAAATTCTTAGGTACAGCGGTTCTGCCATGTGGCGTCTACGTGGTGAACCGCCAACCAATCATATAATGACCGCTGTACCTAAGAATTTCTCTTAAAGACCTTGCCCTCAAGGTCGAAGTCCGGAAATTGCTGGCGGAACTCATCAACGAACTCCCATGTAGCATCGGCCGGGGAAGAGTTACTCCAGTGAATCAGAATTTGCTGGGTAGCACGGCGACGACGCTTAACGGTACGACTCTCCAACACAGCAATGGGAAATGGAGCTATGGTGGTGTCCTCCAGAGGCAGTTGAGTTGGAGGTGGGACTGATCCAAAGCACTGTTTCAGCAATGAGACATGGAAGACAGGATGTATTCTTGAAGGTGGAAGTAGCTCGAGATGATAAGCGACTGGGATGATTTTACGAAGAACCTTAAAAGGGCCGTAATACTTGGGAAGAAGCTTGAAAGAGCAGTGGTTCTTGAGGGATTCTCACTTGTATGGGTGGAGTTTGAGGTAAACCATGTCACCAACAGCAAATTCACGTGGGCTTCGATGTTTATCGGCTTGTTATTTCATACGGTTTCGAGCACGGTCGAGATGAAACTTGAACAAGCGAATAGAGTCCTCCCGATCACGTAATAGAAAGTCAGCCGCAGGAACCGCACAATCACGAGGGACATAGGGTATGTGCAGCTGTGGAGGGATCCCATATAAGGCCTGAAAAGGCGTCATCCAAATGGTAGAGTGTGAAGAGGTGTTGTACACCATTCAGCAATCCACCACAACCATGATGACTTCCTTCCCATGAGAAGGAGGTAAGCCTATAAAATTCATAGATAGATCAGTAAATAGACCTGTAGGTGTGGGTAGAGGTTGCAACAGTCCCGGACTCGCCACGTTCTCGTTCTTTATTCCTCCGACAAACTGAGCATTCTCGGATCCACTGGCGCATCTTCTTCTTAGCCCCCTTCCAATACACAAGTGAGGATAAACGTTGGGTGGATGCATGTATACCAGAGTGACCTCCTATAGCAGAATTGTGGGCCATCTCTAGGAGCTCTCGACGAAGTGGTTCATCAAAACCCACCACAATCTTTCCTTTCCTCCACAAGATGTTATCACGCCAAACATAATTGGCAGGACTCTTACCTTCTTAAATAGTTTTGATGATATTCTGACATATGGGATCGACACTCCAACTGAGACGGATTCGATCCAGCCACACATTGGGCATGGCAGCAACTGTGACCGAGCGGAGAGCCATTTCGGGAACTAGGGAGAGAGCGTCCGCTACGACATTTTCCTTGCCCGCTTTGTACATGATTTCATAATCGAAACCCATCAATTTAGCTAACCATGTATTTTGTAAGGGGGTAGAAACCTTTTTTTTCCAAAAAGAATTTCAAACTTTGTTGATCGGTACGTACGGAGGGGGCGGCAGGCGCAAGTGATCGATCTGGGGCGGATGTGGTCCGGCTGCAGCGGGGATATGATTTCAAAAAAAAAAAAAAAATTAATTATCTAGTAGACAAAATAGCACGATTTTCGAGAACTGATATATTATTATTTTCCGGTGTATTTTCTGTGTGTCTCCCTTTACAATGTAATCTAGACTCTTATTTATACTAAAAACCTAGTCTAGTTAAATAAAATTTAAATAAAAAATTGTTAACAGATAATTATTCTAGAGAATATTCCTAAGGATATATATATCTTTACAGATAATTATTTTTTGAATAAAAAATAATATCTGGAGATAAATATTTACAGATAGTTTTCTAAAAACAAAAAAAATAATTATTATATATATGTATTTAAATATTCCGAAAATATTAAATATATTCGAAATAATTTAAAATATAATTTATAATAATTTCTCTAATGTGCCCCTAAGCATTTTTGGAGACTTTGTGGGTTGACGCGTCCGGAATTTGACGTATCATGTGTAACGTCGTTACGTCCGTGTCAAAATTGAGTGTTTACAAACATCTTCTGTGTTCCCATTTAAACCGATTGTTTTGCAGAGAATATCTTTTACTGATTGTACTTTGTCTCTTTATAGGTGGATGTTATGCTAAGGGTATGTATGGGTACAGCAGACAGAAGGCCGCCCAAAGAGATTCCAGGGAAGAGCTTCCCTCAGAGTCGTGAATTTACTCAGACTTGGGGCCCGGAGGTGTTGCTTTCCTCCATCCTCTGAGATATAACCTACGTGTGTCTCTATATGATCATGTAAAAACCAATTTCCCAATCTTTATATCATTAGCTTCTTTATGTCGTTAATTCGATCCAATCAATGGATGCAAGAGAGGTTTCTCTTCATAATAAGCTATATGCACGTTTCTCTTGATACCCTAGCTAGGTAGGCCATACCCAATAATGTTGGGTTTCAATGCAAGTTGTAAAATATGGTAGTTTTTACGAGTTGGTATTTTTACTTAATTCATTCTCATGTTTTGGCTGGATGGTGGTGGTGGTTTATAGTGATTATGTTAATCTATATCTATATATATAATAAAAGAATAGGTGAGAGAATGAGTTAATTTCGTTTTGCCACATCAGCATATATGGCTAACATGAGTGTGCCACGTCATCGCGCAACAAAATTAGGCAGTTAGTATAATGATTTATGGGCTTAATTTGCAATGGAATTGGGCCATTTTTTGTGTGATTTTCCCTAAACGCAACATGCTCAATCCGTAGTAATAGCAAAATCTAATCGACGTTCAGATTACAACAGATCGAGAAAACTCGACGAAAACGATATGAATTCCGTTTTTTCGATTGGGTTTAATTGAATTTAATTGAGTAACTCATCAAAAGGATTTAATAAGACATTTACAAAATTGTTTCCTTAGATGAAATTGAGTTAGGAACATGCGTCGACGGGCTGAGGAGAACTAGAGTGTGGTTGTGGTTGCGGAGGGTGGCTCGAACTGGGATCGACGGCGGTATGATGTGGCTAGGAAGCAGGCGGGCTGGAGACATGAGCATCACGACGAGGTTGAGGCGCAACGGGAAGAGGCAAGGAGGACGACCGGCGGCGTCTTGGATGTCGGAGAAGATTGGGGTTGTCTGAGGTAGACTTGGACGAGGGCAGCCGAGCGGAAGGTCGCTGGGACGACGGAAGCTGTAGCAGACTCGATTAGGACGATGAACGTTATTTACTCTTCATTAACAGAAGGGTTACTTTTTTCACCCTCCAATCTCTCATCTCTGCTGTGGATGTCGATGTCTACACTATAGGTAACCTCAGCCGTTAACTACTAGATTTCGCTATGTTATTTGAATGATTGCAATTTGACATTTTATCGTTATCAATGTTGATTTAAGGTAGAATAAGAGACAAGATAAATGAAGAGCTGTGGTGTGATTGCAGATTTACGGCCTCCATTGTATCATCCTGAGGTAATAAATTCGAGATTTTTATGAATTCCCAAGTTGTGTAGTTTATCAGACTTTGATATCTTCATCTTCCGCACAATCATTTCTTCTGTTTTGATAAGATATCAATATTTTTTTAAGAATTTTCCAGTTAAGAAATGTGTATTGATTATTGGTTTTTTCATGAATGAATAAATCTTTCTTCTTTATATTCGTTTCTGGAGGTGCAAGGGGAACTCTACCCTTGATCAAAATCACTCAACCGTTTAATTATACATGTGTATTAAAATTATGTATAATTAAACATATATGACAGACTAAGAGAGTCATTCCCATGATGAATTAAGAAAGTCACTCCCGTGATGAAGAAGATAATGATTTAACCGATTAGCTTTACTATATAACCAAGCTTAAATTCTCATTTTGATGATTAAACCACTGTTTCAGGTCCACCATCAGTGATAGTGGCATCAGAATGATCTGCAATTTCTTATGCAATTTTCAATATTTGAATTTTTTTTTTCATATATCTTTTTGTTTAGATAAATTCAATGTTGCCTTCATTTTCATTTATATTGTTGGGTGCTTGGTTGATACCGGTGGCATTCAATTTGCAACAGCTCACTTGCATTTCTTTGCCAAGGTTGGTAATAAATCAACTCTTTTTGAGATTTTCCCCATTATCCAAAAAAATATTTTATTTTTCATTCCTTAACTGTGGTTTTATAAGGTTCTCACTCATTGAGGCTGTCTGTCTTTTCTCAGATTGTTTACTTATCCAATGTTTGAATTTATAGAATGTTCTTACATTAGAGTGTTAGATATTACAGGTATTTAATGGTTTTGGAAACTGTTTGTCACTACCTTTGGTGATCATATTGATCCGAGTATTTTTTTTTTAATATTTTGTTTCGATGTTCTATTAGTTCCATTAAAATAGGATGACTATTATAGCAAACATTTGTTTTTCCTGTTGTGAAAATATCATAATATAGTGTCATGTTTAGGAGATTGATGTTATGTTTAAATATTTTTTTGTCTACGCTTTTTGGAGCTCTAGAACCATGCTTTCGCTTTCCAATTTAGATGATTTTATATAACCATTGCTACAAATTCGTGCTTTTTTTTGTAGCTAATCAAAAATATAATTCATCCTTGCTGCTACTCTAATACTAACCATGGAGCGTGACAATATTGCTCTTGAATGAGGAGTATTAAGTAGTGCAAAATTTTCTTCTCTGACAAGGTATTCTTTTAGTTTTCCATATGTAATACTACCAACACATTCTTACGATGACAATGTTGTAGGAAAAATAGCAGTTTTGGGGCATTTTTTCCCATCCAAAAAACTAAATGCCCTCTACCGACTGATGCCCTATTTCCTTAACTGCATTTGCTTGCACCTGTTAAATTTTTTGTTGGATTCTTGGAGTATTTTACACCGATGCTTGCTTTTTCTTTGATTTTTGTTGCAATTATTATAGATTGGGTCAATGTCTATCAAGAATGCATATGGATTGGAGTTTGGTACACTAAACATACGAAAAATTATCACCTCGCGCACCCGAATTATATGCTCATGTTTCCAAGCTTTATATTTTAACAATGTACATAGCAAAAGATATATAGATATATAGTATTTTTAATAAATTTAACTTTTATTCCCTCCAAGTGATATTTACAATTCTTATTCAATATATTTTTTCATTTCCAATGATATACTTACATGTTAAAATTTTCGTTTTAACATGTCACCCTACGCGTAACGCAGGGTTAGCACCTAGTTGTTTAATAGGCGGAGCTTGCTTATGGTGGTCGCGGCTGTGGGCAAAGAGAGACCATCCATGTAAGCTGCATTAAATCTCTTTAGTTTGTAACATCTCTTTGTGATTGATTAGTTCAATAATCATATTAATATATCATATTTTTTTTCCAGAGGTGATACTGCCATTGAAGAGTCAATAATAAGCTTAATCCGAATATCTATATTTTATTTATTATTTTGATGTTTTGATCTACTTAGTATCTTCTGGTGTGCATGTTCTGTTGTTCCCTTTTTGATGTGTCGAGTCATTCTTTGGTTTCCGATCTGTTGTAGTCACGATGACTATTTTAGTTGGACACTATTTGAATTTGACTGTGAGTCTCTATTGTTATCTAACATCTCATTCTTCTAGTTTGATCCTCAAAGTGCTAAGTTTAGCTCATTTCAGTTACCACCTATTGAGCTTGAAAGAATTTCACATTTCACATTAAAGTTCTCTTCTTCTTTGTGGGAACGGTGGGGGAAAGGACTTCTTGAATTAAGAAAGCTTGCTATCAGAAAATCATGCCACCCCTGCAGCACTTCATCCCGCAAGAGTAAAATGAGTAGTACTGTTATATCATACAATTTGTTTAGGAAGATAATATACAATTGAGTTTGATTTCCTCACCAAGTCTGATATATCGTTTGATTGTTTAGATTAGTTAAATTGCTTCTTATATTATACGCTTTAAAGAATTATTTATAGTTATTTGGTATTTTTAATGTAATCTTTTTTACATAGATTGTGAGTTTTTTACGCTAGATTTGAACCGTTTAGTTCAAGCACTTCAATAGTGTATACTGAGAAAATAGACAAACTTTCTCTACATGTAGAGAGGTTGGTGCATTAACCTAATAGAACCTAAAACTTCGTCAATAATACCATTACTCCTAGAGCAATATCTGGTGATATGTAATTTCTATTTCACTTCCAAAAGAATGTAATATATAAGCTATTCACAAGAAATAAGGAAACCAGTTGTATAATAAGTGAAGTAAATAGAAGTTGAATTCATTTTTTTTATCCAAAATTACTCAAGAAGTTCATAATTATTTGCATACCGTTTCTTAGTGATCTAAGAAGAGCTTAGAAATTTCAATTCTTTTCAATACATGTTAATGTTTACAGTTTAGTAAGTCACCTGATAGTTCATGATTATTTAATACAGTTTCTCATTGATCTAAAAAGAGCTTAGAAACTTCAATTCTACTCAATACATATTAATATTTACGATTTAGCAAGTCACCTCGCGCGTAGCGCGGGGCTAGCACCTAGTATATTCATATAATAGTGATGATGAAAAATAAACGAGTTTAAAAAATAACATATAAAACAATTGTGGTATTTTTTTTTGGTTAATAACCAAATGTCTACTCGAATTTTGACCAGTTTACAAATTGTTACTTTAACTTTAAGTTTTCAAAATTGACTATCTGAACTTTCAATTTCTTATCAAATTGTTACCTCTATTTTATTTCTCGTCAAATTGGACATAAAATGATAATGTTTTTGCCACATAGGGTATTTTCATGTGTACCCAATATGGATTCGAACATACAATGAAAGTATTACAACGAAATACCTCCAAATCGATGCTTAATTGGACTTCCGCCCAATTCGACATTGTATTTCAATTGAAAATCGAATTGAAGGCATTTTGTTGCAATACTTTCAATTTATGTTTGAATCGATTTTGGTAGCTATGAAAAAAAACCCCATGTGGCGTAAATATGTTCATTTTCTCTCCAACTTGACAAGAATTGATACAGAGGTAGCGATTTGCTTTAATATTGAAAGTACATGTAGTCAATTTTGAAAAATTATAGCTTTTTTTAATAAAAAAATATAGTTGAAGTAGCGATTTGTAAACTGGTCAAAGTTCGGGAAGCAATTTGGTTATACCCATTTTTTTAGTATTTCTTACCTGGAAAATTAAGGTTGACTCATAATTAAAGAACCGTTCCCAATTTCGGCATTGTAAATTCGTTCTTTTAATCATTTTTCTTAAAGAATACTAAGTAATGTATAACAATTGTGGTGCGCCTCATCCCTTAACCAGAGGTCAGGGATTCAATCACCGCTAGTGACCATGGGAATGAAAAATTGTTCATGGTCAGCAATTTACCCCTTACGGGCTGACCCGGTGCGAGTGGGGATTAGTCTAGGTGTGGAGCAAGCATGCTACGGGTGCTGACCTTCTGATAAGGGCCCCTAGGACCACCCGTGAAAAAAAATGTGGTGGCTCTAAAGATTACCCTTAAATTACTATGAAGGGTTTTAGAGTTAAAATAATTATTGCGGACCAATTCGAAACTCGTAGTATAGCTCTTGCTTAAACCCTAAACGGCTAAACCGAAGCAATCGGAAGTGGCAGTGAACTGACTGACCCCTCCTGGCCTATAAAGGCTAAAACCCACGTCTCTTCCTTCTTCATTCTCCTCCTCCTAGGCTAGTGTCACGGGCTTGGAGAAAGAATATCGTTTCCTCCTTACTTGTGCGGCCTTAGGTTGCCCTAAGTTCAGCCTTTCCCTCAACTCACGCGGAAATATGAAGAACACTCGAATATATGAAGATTTAGACTTGTATTCTATTGAAATGTAATTGAGTTGATGGGTACAAATGAGAGGAGACCCCCTATATATACAAGTGAGGATAGCCCTCTAAGGCAACTATACAACTATGGAGAAAGCTAATATGGTAAGTGGCTTCTTCTCAACTATCCCCTAATACACCGAATGTAGACGAATACATTGAACCGGGACAGTTAGAAGCTACTCCCTCCTTTACTGCCATATATGTCAGGATCCCTTCCATATGGAGCTGATTCTTGGGTGTATGCTCCAGGTCCGTGACATTCTCCCCCACCTAATTCCGACGACGTCCTCGTCGTGTCCTCAACATAGAACTTGTCGATCAGCCCTTGGAATTTCCACAAGGCCTTCGCGGACTCCCAGCTTGCCATGCTAACAGGTTGTCCTTTCCATTTGACAAAGTATTCTTGCCTCGGTTCCTTGTTCCGTTCCACGATGATGCGTTCGTCAATGATGGACTCCACTGACTGCTGCTCCACTCGAGTAATGGACGCCAATTCCGCCCTTCGACTCAACGCGTCTGCTACAAAGTTCTTCTTCCCCGGCTTGTACTCGAGTACGAAGTCGAACTCCGCGAGAAATTCTTGCCATCGAGCCTGCTTCTAGGTGTGCTTCTTCTGTGTTTGGAAGTAGCTCGTGGCAATATTATCCGTTTTCACAACGAACCGCGTTCCGAGTAGGTAATGTCTCCATGTACGAAGGCAATGCACCACCGCGGTCATCTCCTTCTCGTGGACGCTATACCTCCGCTCGGTGTCGTTTAGCTTCCGGCTTTCGAACGCCACTGGGTGTCCATCCTGCATGAGAACTCCACCTATGGCATAGTCCGAGGCATCTGTCTGCGCCTCGAACAGTTTGGAAAAATCGGGCAGTGCGAGCACGGGCTCTTCTGACATGGCTCGCTTCAGCTGCTCGAACGCCTTTTGACACACCACGGTCCAGTCCCAAGTTTTGTTCTTCTTGAGGAGCTCCGTGAGTGGCACCGCAATCTTTGAGTACCCCCTTACAAACTTGCGGTAATAATTCGTAAGGCCCATGAATGATCTCAACTCCGGCACCCTGGTTGGTGGCTCCCAAAGGTCAATGCACCGCACCTTCCCTGGATCCATCCGCACTCGTCCTTCTCCTACGATGTGGCCAAGAAATGGAACCTCCGTTTGGGCGAATGAGCACTTCTCCCTCTTCACATAGAGTTCGTTATCCCGAAGGACTTCGAAAACCTGTCTCAAGTGATCTACGTGCTCGGCCAACGACCGACTATATATAACAATGTCATCAAGGTATACAACCACAAATCGATCAATAAATGGCTGCAATACCTTTTGCATCAAGGTACAGAATGCGCTGGCGCATTGGTCAATCCGAACGGCATCACCAAGAACTCGTAACTCCCATAACGCGTCACACACGCTGTCTTTGGGACATCCTCCTCGGCGATCCGAACTTGATAATAGCCCGAACGTAGATCTAACTTTGTGAAACCATCGTGCCCCGCCTAACTGATCAAACAAGTCCGCAATGAGTGGGATGGGGTACTTGTTCTTCACCGTCAACTTGTTTAAGGCTCGATAATCGATGCACATGCGGAGAGAACCATCGTGCTTCTTTTGAGACAAGATAGGCGCATCATACGGGGACTTCGATGGTTGAATGTGCCCCGCATCAAGCAGATCCTTGAGCTGCTTCCTCAATTCTTCCAACTCCGGAGACGCCATGCGATACGGCGCCATTGCAGGGGGTCGAGCGTCTGGGACTAGCTCGATCCGATGGTCCACCTCTCTCTTCGGTGGCAGCTTCTGGGGAAGCTTGTTGGGCATGGTATCGGCAAATGTGTCAAGGACTTCTTGAACTTCCTTCGGCACATCTCCTTCTCCACGTGGTTCCTCCTCCTTCAAGGTAGCAAGGAATGTTATTTCACCCATCTTCACTCCCCGATTTAGCTGCATGGCTGAACGCATCTTCGAGCTACAACCTCTCATGCGCTTCACCGGCACCACGCATTGGCAATTCGGATCCAATACACATATGGCATTTTGGAATGGAACCAATAGTGCATTAATCCGATCAAGGAACTCCATCCTAATAACGAAATCATAGTCATCAAGTGGAATTACCTCAATGTTTTGCTTTCCGGACAAAGGCCCGATATTCATCTCGACATCCCTCGCCGTGCCACTGGTTGGGATTTCCTTGGAGTTCACCGTCTTTAACCAAGTCGGCTGCTTGTCCACTTTAAGTCCCACCTTCTTAGCGGCTTCCATGGAGATAAAGAGATCCGTCGCACCCGTATCCACTAGTGCGTTCATGGGAGTGCCCGCGATCTTGACGTCCACGAACATCAACCCCTTCTTGTCGGACTTTTTGATTGAGCCCAACAACTTGATTGCCCCAAGTCTCGTCTCGTCCTCCTCCGGCTCTTCCTCATGAGCTATGGCGGCGAGCTTTTGCTTCTCGGGACAGAATTTGGCCGTGTGATTATTCCCACCACACCGTAAGCACTTGAAGATGCGCTTCTCTTGGTTCGGGTTGCCCGATTGATCGGACTTCCCTTTGTCTTGTTGCTGCGGCTTCTTTGGGACGTCTCCCCCACCAGTGGCTTTTCTTGTCACCTTGGCCTCGGTATTGCTATCCCGCGTATACTTGACCATGGCCTCGCACACTCATAAGGCTTCCTTCAACTCCCTAATTCCCCATCGCTGCAACTCCAGTTTGGCCCATGGCTTGAGCCCATCCGCAAAGTGGCGGAAACCTTCCTTCGCGTCCAGCTTTGGGATTGAAATCCTGATCCTTTGGAACTCACGAACGTAGTCCCTCATGCTGTTCTTCTGCGCGAGATGTTGCAACTTGCTCCACGCCTCATCCACGACATACTCGGGGTAGAACGTCTTGCGAAATTCAGCCTTGAACTCCTCAAAGGTCGTGATAGATTCGTCTTCTTCATCATAAGACCTATTCCTCCACCACATCAAGGCATCATCAACAAGATACGATGCAACAGTGCTTACCTTAACTGCCTCATCCTTGATTTGCATCAAGCGCAAGTACTGCTCCATCAAGTAGATGAAGTTGTCCACCTCCTTTGCCGAATGCTCACCCTTGAACTTTGGCGGCTTCGCAATTCTATACACCATGTCGATTTTTCTTCCCCTCCGTCACGTCCGTCAGCTCTCCATTGTCACCGCCGTTGCAACAGAAGCAACCTCTAATGTTTCTGCCTCTGCCTCCGCAACAGCTCCGGCCACCGCCTCCCCCTCCCCGATCACCATTTCCAGAGTGAAAAAATCGAAACTACGCTCCGAATTCGACCCCGACAAAGCTCTCGAAATTTACGCCTTAGCCTCAAGCAACTACAATTCTCCCTCCTCATCACCTTATCCTCAGGACCTCACCGCTCGCTGCTTTGCTGACATTGAAACCGTCCTTGAGTCCCATAAATCAGACCCCCTAATCAAGGATGAGACCTACCTCAGCACCCTGATCCGCTCATATGGCCGTGCAGGCATGTTTGATCACGCTCTAAGAACTTACCAGCAAATGGATCAGTTGGGTACCCCTCGATCGGTTCTGTCGCTCAATGCTCCGTTATCAACCTGTATTGCTTGCAAGTTGTTCGATAAAGTGCCTGACTTGTTCAGAGAGATGGCTGATAGACACAATATTGTTCCTGATAGGCTGACTTATGGGATTTTGCTCAAGTCCTTCTGTTACGCGGGTTTGCCTGATAAGGGGACCGAAATTATGAGGGAAATGCAAAGCAAGGGTGTGAAGGTGACTGTTGTGGACTTCACCACAATAGTGTGCTCATTATACAAGAAAGAACGGAGCAATGATGCAGAAAAATTGTGGAAAGAGATGGTAGAAACTGTGTGTGTGCTGGAAGCTGCAGTATTTAATGTTCGGCTCATGCACGCACAAGACCTGGAACCAGATGAGGTGAAGAAGATGTTTAAGGAAATGAGTAGTGCTGGTGTGAAGCCTAGTACCATCAGTTACAACTACTTGATGACTTCATACTGTAAGCTGGGGATGGTGGATGAAGCAAAGAAGGTGTATGATAGCTTAAAGAAACATGACTGTAAGCCAAATGGGAAAAGTTTTAGGATATTGGTGGATTACTTGTGTAGAAATGGAGAATACATTAAGGGGTATAAGGTTTTCTTGGAGAGCGTGAAGGTTAACAAAATCCCTGATTTTGGTACACTGAAGATTTTAGTTGAAGAGTTGGTGAAAATGGGGAGGGTGAGGGAGGCAAGAAGGGTGATTCGGACTGTGAATAAGAAGTTCCCTCCTAATATGTTGAAATCTTGGAACGAGGTTGAGGAAAATCTTGGCTTGGCATTGCTGGTGGATGGTGCTGCTGCTTCTTCAACTCCTCCTCCTCAGAAGAAGAAGAAGGATTCAAAAGAAGAAGATACTAGGTAGACAATCATTCTCTGATACTGTGGCATTCTCATATTGCATTGGAATATGACCAAATAACCTACTTCAGTTCTGTGGATATCACAAGCTATAGAGCATCGGCAAATGCTGCTCCGGTTCGGGTTTGTTCAAGTCCTTTCTTCTTTTATTTTTTAAGTCCAGCAAGCAATGTGAAAAGGTTGGAATAAAGTTATGCTTTTCGCTTCTTCCATTTACACAATTTAGTTGCTACTTATTTTTCTTCTGGGGTGTGTTGGGTATAGGTCCAAACTATTATAATAAGCTAGACTCGATATCGAGACCGCATCGAGCCATAGTCGGTTGTAAACTAAAACATTGACTTCGGAGACCCCGAGACCCAAGGCGCGACCGAAAGGCTCGCTCGAGACCCGAATACTTAGGCCGAGAATAACCCGATTGAAAAATCCATTCGAGGTACCCCGAGTGATGGCTTCACTAGGGATACCCCATAGGCAGTAGTACCACTTGGAGTATCCCAAGTGGTAGCTCCACTCGGGGTACTTCGAGTGGTACCACTCGAACACCCCCTCCGGACGAGTACCACTCCTTCGGACCTTAAGCCCCGACGGACATCTGTTCGGGACACGCCTTTGAAGGCCATCTCAAACCACTCCTTAATCATGTGGGCCCACCCGTTGCCAAATAAGGGATAAACCCGCCTTACTCCCGGTTTTTACCCGTATAAACCACTATTCCAGACCGGAATTCCCCGAAACCAGAATAGCCACCAAGGAATTCTATAAATAGAGCTTTCATTCCCTCATTTGAAGATAATCTTGACTTTTATCTAGCTTATACTTCCTCTCTCTAAAACATATATATCATTTAGGCATCAAAGTGGGCTTACCGGGATTATCTCAGTGCCCCTTTTGCAGGTACGTAAGGAGAAAGGAGAACAGAGACACAAGGCAAGAGCGATCGCAAATACCGTGCTCAAACATTTGGCGCCATTTGTGGGATCAATTGGTGGATTCAAATGGGACGCATCCGAGACCAAGTCGCACCGTATCCACCAAGGAATGAGTTTGCTAAAAAGGAGCTCTCATATCATCTTTATTATTATTATGTTTAGCTATAGTACTTGAACAGATCTATGGACTCCACCTTCCTTCCGCTAATGTAAATATTTTATGAGTTAATGAATTGAATGTCTTTTGGCTTATACAAAGGGATAAAAAAAACACACCAATACTTACTAAATAAAGGAAGTGGTGTCGTTCATGGAAACATAGATGAAACACTCCACTACTTACTAAACGTATGAGGCGGTGTCGTTCATAGAAAATGCAAACGCACATTATGTGACAAACACAAGTAACGATGGCGTTGCATAACGATATGGGAACGTTAGATCCATAACAATGGGAAACCCAATCATCTGATACAGGGACATAAGACCTGATGGGCAACCCTAACATGCAACGATATGAGAACGTTAGACTCATACCAATGGGCGACCCAATCATCCAATACATGGACATAAGACCCTACGGGAAACCCTAACGTACAACGATATGGGAACGTTAGACCCATAAAAATGGACAATTCAATCATCCAATAAAGGGATATAAGATCCAATGGGCAACCCAATATACAAAGATATGAGAACGTTAGACCCATAACAATGGGCAACCCGATCATCAAATAAATGGAGCGTAAGACTCGAATGGCAACCCTAACATACATATATTGAGTATAAGTCCCCCAATCAAAGGGAAATCCTACCAACAACATGAGGAATATAAGTCCTCAATCAAAAGGCAATCCTAATAAAACGGCTAATCCAATGTCGAAACCGACAATGCAAAGTATAACAAATGTATGAAAATCTATTTGCATAAATATATCATAACTCATAAGTATCACGACAGATTCAACATCGAAGTGTGAAACATAAGTTTATACGTCTAAACAATGAGAAATAAAGCTCGACCACAAGAACAAGTCTCTCCAAAAGCACGTGGGAGCAACAACTACGACATATGTACATATGCATAAACTACTCAAGGATCAACTGGACAAGGAAGGGGCATCACCACCACCATTATGCAGGGGGGAAGAGCCATCACCACTCGCATGCTCTTGGGAAGAGGAAGCAGACTCGGCAGCATCACCAGGGTCCGCCCCTCTCTCACCCGTGCCCTTGGAACCAGACTCTCTCTCGGCCGCGGCCTCAGTGCCCGCCGCCTGCTCGGCCAGAAACTATGCTTGGATAGTCGCAAACTTTGCAAACTCATCAAGCTTCTCATATGGAAAGTAGGGGGCATAGGAAAATATCTTGGAAACCATCCTCTCGCCAAACGAAAACAACATATCCTCACACTTCTTCTCAGCCTCGACCACAAACTCAGGAGACTTCAGAACTTTTTCACACCAACCAGTTTCCCCTCATCAAGAGAGCTCTGCTTCGCATTCTTCATACGCAGCTCGTTCGACATCGTCATCCTTCTTCCTCTAATGAGCCATATCAAGTTCTCTCTAAAGGGTGGTGACACAACCCCGAAGAGCCGCTTCGAAGGCTTTGAACTCCTCACCTTATCACCTAATAACTCCTCAACCTTGCTCAAATAAGTCTTGAGCACGTCTCGCTCCTTGCGAAGAGACTGCCTCTCGCTTTCCGTGTTTAAAAAGTAAGATCCAAGATTCACCACGTCAGCGATGCCCTGAAACATAAGGCAAGGGATTAAACACATAACAAACGTAAGTACATAAAGCGCAGTTAAAGACACAAGACTCACCGGTGCATAGCGAGACAAAAAACCCTTCACGAGGTGATGAGTTTCATCAAGATCAGACGGGAGAGGCACACGATCAGCAGGAGGTACGATGGTATTCATGAGACGAAATACCAACCTCAGGTGTCTTCAAGGAAGCCAATAGGTCAAATCGATGCCTATCTTCTGAAGAAAATGACATCTGACTAGTACCAACCACATCACCACCAATAGGCTGAATAAGATCCTCAGAATAGATCAACGGCAGCCTCATCACACCTAGCAGAGAAATGTTTAAGCCATTAAGTAATTCTAAAGAATTCGAATAAGACGTAGGATCACATACCGGGACGACGAGGAGTAGATCCGCCAGTCGACGATGCAGCCCTCAAGGGGGAGATAGGGTAAGAAGACAACGACTCGTCAATCTTCGGAGTGGTCTCATCATCAGCTACGGGTGTCTTACCTTTGTCCTTGAGAGCAACGGAAGGGTCATCTTCGGCAACAACCTCACTCTATTTATGGCAAGAGGAGGCCTTCGAGGAGATGGTGACGGGAGTAGTCTTCCTCACCTTGCAGTAAGAGGGCTCCATCTTTCAGTCGGATCTCCTCACCTTGGACTTTCCATAAGACTTAATGTTGGTAGAAATACGAGGGGGGGCTACGGGTGGTTTTCCTGAAAATGCAAGGAAGATAACTTATAAGTAAACAATGAGAGAAGCATATATAAAATGAAATACTAAATTACAAAGTATCGTTTAATTTTTTTGTTCCAGTTGCATATAATTATGCATGTGACAAACAACAATTTTGATATTTAAATATCATCTACATTAGGGAATAATATTTCATAATTTTAATACAAATATATTTATTTATTTTAATTTTCTATACTATTATTTACTCTTAGATATCATAATCAAAATGTCAACTATTTTTCAATTGTGCACTGATTTTGTAATCTCAACTTCTTTAGCATTTTTTAATTCTCGTGGGGTGGTCATTATGGGGTGTCAACGGGGCGAGGCGGGTATCGCTTGTCCTAGACCCGCCCCGTGGGTCGAGATGGTCGATCCATAAGCGCCCCACACATTTCGCAAGGCCGGTTGACCCGCGGGTCACCCACTGGAGGTACATAATATATTATTAGCAATTCTAAACACTAAATTAAATATTTACCATATACAAATTCAACTCAAAATTTGAACCACAAATAATAAATATAACTTCAAATCCAAATGCAAGTCACAAAATTATTTAGAATCCTAATTATTTAACTATGTATTATATTACCTATATATATATATATATATATATATATATATATATATATATATATATATATATATATATATATATATAATCCACATACGGGGCGGGGCGGGACGACCCCAAACCCGGACCCATCCCACGGGTCGGCAGGTCAAAATCAGGGCAGGGCCCCGCGGGTCGGCAAATACCCATGACCTGTTGACACCCCTAGTGGTCATAGGAGGGACCCATTAAGAGAGCAGCACCTGTAACATACTTAAACTAGCCCATAGAGGTAAAATGATGAGCATGAATATTTTTCTATTCACAGGGTCTCAACGAGATTTGGACCCCTAACATTTGGTTTTTTTTTTCCAACAAAAAGAAATGAGCTAGTAGTGGCGACCCTAGCCAAATCCGCTACGTAATGTTCGAGCTCTCCTACTCACGGTCTAAGTTTCTTCCGACCAGACTTAGCGAGCAACCAGCGCACGCACTGGCCTCGTCAACGTAGCCATACTAGCAACCTAGTATAGCCAAACCAGCAGCCTAGTATAGCCAAGTGGTCGGCCCGTGCCCAGTTCTACTCGCCTCCTCATATGCCTAACGCGGTGTGGGGGCCAGGTGGGACCTGATAGTTTTTAAACAGGTTACCGCGAGCAGTGGCAGATGCTTTAATGATAATGTGGTTACGAACGTAACCACATTATCGAGTATTTTTATTGAGACCCTAGGTTTATTTCTGAAGAAAATTATATCGCGATCCTCATTATTTTGTTGTAAGATCCACATTATTTTAGTGTGAGAGAATGAGCCATCATTAATATATATTTTGTAAGACTTCATTATTATTTTGTAATATTATTATTCAATCCATTCGGAAAAAAGTTCATCAATTTTAAATTTGGGTCTTTTCACTTAAATAGTATGTTTGTACGTTTTATTAATCATCACTCTTTTGTTAAACTATAAATTTTAGTTACTCTAGAGTCTAGCCTAATGTATTATAATATGAGGTTCAATAAGAAAAAATATATAAACCGTAAAATATGTTTGAAAAATATGATTTTTAGTATCAATATGTTTTAAAATGCACAACATGTTTCAAAACAATTATAATTGATACTCTTTTCAATCACTCGTCCAAATTTGTCGTCAAATATGTTTTGTAATTAATATTTTGTATCACTATTATTCAATCCATTCGGAAAAAAGTTCATCAATTTTAAATTTAGGGCTTTTCACTTAAATACTATGTTTGTACGTTTTATTATTTATCACTCTTTTATTATAACTATAAATTTTAATCTAACCTAATATATTACAATATGAGGTTCAATAAGAACAAATATATAAACCATAAAATATGTTTGAAAAAACGGTTTTTAGTACCAATATGTTTTAAAATATACAACATGTTTCAAAACAATGGTAATTGATACTCTTTTCAATCACTCATCCAAATTTGTCGTCAAATACGTTTTAAACTTACAAAATTAGCCAAATACTTTTCTAAATATCTAAATCAAGATCTAATAACTTGTATAAGTGTTATAATAGAGTCAATTGACCCACAAATAGTTCTAGTCTAATTTGACTAACTTGTAACATTTTCACAAGCAAGTACGATTTATTTGTGCTTAGTTAATATTGTTCATTTGAAAAGTATTTAACGACAATTTTGAATAAGTAGTTGAAGAAAGTACTAATTTTCATCGTTTTAAAACATGCATTTTTACAAAAAAAAAAAAAAAAACTTAAAGAAGTTGTTAATTTTCAAAAAAAAAAAAAATTGCATAACGTAATCCCATTGTGAACCTTCTGGATCCGCCACTGACCGCGAGGTGATACCTCTGATGAGTTTCGAACCTAGGACATCTACATTTGGTTGATAGACAAATAAGCGTTAAATCTGTATACTATATTATATAGTTTCTTTAACAGTTGGTCAAACCGAACTTTCTATTATGAAACTTTAGCACTAGGATAATTAGGCATTTATTCATTGACCTAGAAAAAAGGAATTTGGGGTTGTGTGTCTATTGGAGGATATAGTAGATTTAGAATTGGTACCCAATCCATCCGTGGAGAGAAACAAAGCGAGAGATGTGGGTAACCTTTGACTTTGTAAATTACTAACTTTTTTTACATCATTGTCTTTCTCTTTGTCTCTGTTTGTGTCTGTAATAAAAAAAATACAATCAATATAGGTCTAAAATTAAGAAATTTTAAGATTATAGATGACAGCCGGAGCGGGGCAGCAGCAAGGTGGTGGGGGGCATGGTCACATGAGGAGGCTATGCCCAAACATAGACAGAGACGACGGTCTAGAGACAGTGTTGGAGGTGCCGATACCTGAGGAGATGTTTGTAGGTATGGGATCCAACCTGGGTTTACGGATGCAAAATATGCTGACGTGGATGAAGGCACAATCTGCTGAGAAATGGTCTTCTCCCATCATCGCCGCTAGATTCAACGAGCTCCGTTTCCTTCTATACCTTGTTGGCTCACCACTTGTACCTCTTCAGGTTCAACTCCACAATCCCCTACAACGTCCCATTAGGGATACCTCCATTGTAAGTACTCTATCGCAAGGACAAAGTTAGAAATTTTGTTTCGAGAGAAAAATTGAAATAGTTGTAAATAATTAGTTTAAAAAAATTTAAGAGGATAAATGTAACATTTTAAAAGAGAAAATTAAAATAATTACAAATTTTAAAGTAAAAATTGCAGGGACGGAGCCTCGTCCATTGGAGGCTCCGTCATTGCTGTCTCGGAACGATTCGAATTATTACAGTCGGAATTGCTATCATTGCTCTTAATTTATTATGCATCCTTTTAATTTTACTTACATATTATTAATTATAGGGCTAATTATTTCAAGCTATATTTGTTTGGGTAAAAGAATAAATCATTAACTGAAGTTTCTTCTTAAACATTTTGCTAAATTAGCTATCGCATTCATACATTTTGTTGGTTTCGTAGGGAATATTTTATTGGTTTCGTCAGAATTTTTATTTTTCTTGAACGGAATTACAGACATATTGGACACGTGATGACAAAAATTGATTTGTCTAAAGTTTAAATCACAATGTATCAGAGAGTGTAGGCTTGAATCTCTACAGTGCTAAGTTAAAAAAAAAAAAAAATAACACAATTTAAAAGTTTCACGTGAAGATGAATGTTGAAGTATAATGGTAATATCACTCATTAACTTATCATCTTAATATTTTAAAGCAGTTAGTTTAGTAATGCATCTAAACTTTCACAATTTTTTTGACTTTACCCAAAAATATCAGCTAGCAATTTACCGTGTTTTTTTTCATTACGTGTGCACTGTACACATGAAATTCCGTCCAAAATAGAAATGGAGGTCTCAATTTATACTCATGTGAAATTTAAGCTAGTAATTTGTTCAACTACCCGAACATCGGCTACAAATTTCATAATTAAAGCTATTATATCTATTTTAAGTAGCATATGATGCGATGCAGGAAGCTTCAACGGCGAAATACATAGTACAACAGTTTATAGCAGCAACCGGAGGGCAAGCAGCAGTAAACTCAGTTCATAGCATGTGCGTGACGGGGCAGGTGAAGATCAAAGCATCGGATTTTCACCAAGGAGACCACACCATCGATTCCCAGACTACTCAAGAGTTAGGAGGCTTTATTCTGCTACAGAAGTTTCCAGATCTTTGGAGCTTGGAGCTTTTGGTTTCTGGGTGTAAGGTAATATGCGGTTGCAATGGCAAGCTTTCCTGGCGACACTCCTCTAATCAACAGAAGCCCGTCTATTGTGGTCCTCCCAGACCCTTGAGAAGGTTCTTACAGGTAATTCTTTTAATTTAACTTAGTCACATTAACAGTATAAAATTACAAAATTTTATTTAGGTACTTATATTTACACAATGTCAATTTTTGCTAATTTTATTTTTAAACGTTGAAAAGAGGTTACAGACATTTCAATAGTGCTAAATAGTTATTTCATTAACTTTCCATTAAATTTTCTGTTAAATGCTGACTTGGCAATCTCGTGCAAACAAAGTTGAAACGGGATCTAATTATATATTATTTATAAGGTTAATTAATAAAAAAAACTAACATTTTAGTGTTTTGTAAAAAAAAAAAAATCAAATTTTTTTCTTTGCTAAAAAATAAACTCAACTTTTTAAAACATGTCAAATTGCAAACTATGTTACTTTCTGTTAAAAATTGAACACGTAACATTCACATGATTTATTTAATAGAAACTATGTTGATTTTGCCTATTATGCATAACATGAGCAATCATGATCTGATTATTATGTGTGCAGCTTCTGTAAATTTTTAATATAAAAATCAACATAGCTTGCTCTTTGCTATTTACATTTCGTAAAGTTGAGTTTATTTTTCATCATGTTTTTCGAAATTATTAGTATTATTTTTTCAAAAATGAACATGGACATAGTAGAATTGATATAGATCAATGTTCGATTTGAAAAAATAAATAAAAAAGAACGACGAAGAATATGATAAAAACCCTAAACCCGCGGGCCACGGGTTGACCCGTTTTGACAAGCCTAGAAGAATACGATAAAAACGAAAAGCATACGTCACCTAACTTATTCATCCACAATATCATCACTTCTCCATCTACCTTAGTTACTCAATGTAACTAAAAAATATCATTCTTAAAATACAACTAATAAAAGAAAAAATATATGATTGTTTACCGCGTGCATTAGTCCATTATCAGTATTTACGCTAACTAAGTTGTTACTAAGTAGGGTTTAGATCCCCGTTACACAGCCAACTTGTTCATCGATGCCAACTGCATCGGAGAGAAGATAATAAAGGGCGAGGACTGTTTCATACTCAAGCTCGAGACGGGACCCGCTGCTCGAGAAGCACAGAGCGGTCCCAATTACGAGATCATTCACCACACTCTATGGGGATACTTTAGCCAACGGTCAGGGTTGTTGATGCAATTTGAGGACTCCAAGCTTCTCACTATGAAGACCAAAGCCGACGATAATGTGTTTTGGGAGATCCGAACTGAATCCGTGATGGACGATTACAAGTACGTGGATGGTGTAAATGTAGCATACCGCGGAAGGACTAGAGTTTCGGTTGTGCGATATGGGGAGGAATCTGCCAATCACAAGAGGGAGATTGAGGAGAATTGGAAGCTTGAAGATGTAGATTTTAATGTTTGGGGGTTGACTATGGAAGATTTTCATCCTCCAAAGGAACTTCTTAATCAAGTAGAAGGGAATAAACGGTCTAATTTATGATGAACCGCATTATGATCATGATGTTAATTGTATATATTCTCATTCATTAGTTAGGAACTTAATTATCTTCATTCATTTTCTTGTATACATAAATTAATTAATGTTGTAATTGACATTATATCTCTTCTCTTCATAGCAATGCAAAATGAAAAAGGGATTTAGATTTTCTGCTCCACTCTTCATGCCTCAAATCGTGCCTCACTGTTTAGATTTTGACATATCCTTAGATTTAATATTTTCATTATATAGTTCACCAATCACAATATGGTTTTAGAAAAAAAAATCAAAATTAATTATACCTAGTACATGTGTCAAGATCTTACCGGTAATGCACGATCTAGGACATGAAGAGTATGGCAGATCTAGGACATGAAGAGTGGAACAGGAGATCTACAATGAAATGAAATAGTTACTAGGTGAAGAAGTAGATCACTTGTCTACATATCCTAAAATGTAATTTCCTATTGTGATTTTGACCAGTGTTTCTGTTAATAATAAGACGTGCGTCATAACCAACTGTCCCATAAGTTAGAACTTGTGGGTGAAGACATTCAAAACACTCTTATATTTATTATATATATTAACATCCTCTCGACCAACCCGTTAAGATTTGACACATGTCCTTAGATTTAGTATTTTCCTTTTAGGGTTCACTAATCCAATAGGGTTTTAGAGAAAAAAAAAAATCAAAATTAATTACACCCAGTACACGTGTCAAGATATTACCGATAATGCATGAACTGGGACGTGAAGAGTGGGGTAGGAGATCTGCATTGAAATGAAATAGCTACTTGGTGAGGAAGCAGATCACATGGCTCCCTATCCTAAAATGCAATTCCCTATTGTGATTTTGACCGGTGTTTCTATTAATAATAAGACATGTGTCTTAACTAGTTGTCTCATAAGTTAGAACTTGTGGGTGAAGACATTCAGCACACTCTTATATTTATTAGATATATTAACATCCTCTCGACCAACTCGGCATTAACCTCACTCGGGTCTTAAGTAAATATAGGGCCACCTCGTCCGACCTCAGGTGACATTTGTTACATTTAAAAGGACGTCACCAAAAATAGAACTTGTGCGCTCTGATACCATATTAATAATAAATGTTCAGTCTTAATCAACTATCTCATAAGTCTGAACTTATAAGTGAAGACAGTCAACAAACTACATATATTAACAATTTCATAGATTTAATATTTTTTATTTAGGATTCACAATTTAGAAGAAAAAAAATTAAAAAAAAATTACTTACTATACGCATTAAATCGTAACAGTTAGACAATATTAGGAACAATGGAGATGATTTGGATTCAGTCAATGCCATGCATGGAATAATAAAAGTTGTCACGTTTGAAATCGAAAAACTTAAATTCCCATTAATTAGACTTAGCGAGCGGTTTGGTTCCCTTTTAATATATTTTTTCTCCAAACAAGTTACTTAAATTTACGGAAAGAGAGACGCTAAGATTTATTTGATACATGCTTATAAGGGTATAATTATTGATGGGTTCCGATGTAATCGTTAGCTCCGTTAACAGCCAACAAACGGCGAGTAAGCCCAGTGGGCCTTGTAAAAGACCTGGAAGGTCCAGAAGCCCAGTATGAAGGGTTCCGACGAGATCGGTCCCGATATATGAGCTGAATGCTCCCGACGAGAAGCCTCTGAGTAGGCCCCGATATGCCTTTGAGAAGGCCCCGATAATAAAGCCCCGAGAAAGCTGGCCCTGTCTCGTGAGACGAGGGGTCCTGGGTGGTGACCTAGAATGAGATAACTCTGGAGTCCCCGATATGAATTGGGACTTGTGATCAGAGGATAAGACCAAGAAACCCGCCTACTAAATAGGGTAGTTGGGAGACGGTTGAGATACGGATAAACTCCCCCGAGATACGCAGGGCGTGCCCGAGATACGCGGAGCGTGGGCGAGATACGCGGAGCGTGGGGCGAGATACACGGAATCCCGAACGAGATATACGGAACGTGGGTAAAACTGCCAGGCGCGGTTACAGGTAACTGAGTAATTTCCCCTCCTATATAAATGAGGAAGTTACCTCAGAAAACACACATTCTAATACGAGCTTAGATTATTGCTTATCACCCCATCGTTCATACTCTCATTGAAGCATCGGAGAGGGATTCTGGGTCACCACCCAGGTCATCCCCTTTTGCAGGATTACGCGGAGCCCAGGAGTTCAAGCTTTCCGTCAAGAACGTAACGGAGCTTCGACCGTGATCCAACATTGGCGCCGTCTGTGGGAATCTAACAAAAAGTCAGAATAGTTTTTACTAGATCGATGGCTGGTGGTGGCAAGAAGAAGCAAGTCCAGGCCGGCAGTTCTCGCCCTGCTGGAACTGTGAATTCCCCGTTGCCGGAGCATGCTGCTGAACAAGGTGAGCACCCTGCTGTTTCTCAGACAGGGGGGCATGGTGAAGATTATGAGGTCTCAGTCCGAGACACGACGGTGAATAGGGAGGATATCCCGAGAAGGGAGGTGAATGCTCCTCCAAATCCGGTGGTGTACAGAGAGGAAATCCCGCGGAGGGAGGTAGGTGCTTCCTCAAACCCGGAGTTGGCTAAAGCAATAGCAGATGCTATGCCTATGTTCTTGGCGGCCATGGAGGCTTTGCTGGACAAGAGAGAGGCCGCCAAGAGGGGAGAAGAATTACCTCCACGAGAGGAGTTGCCTCCGCCTCCTCCGAGGGAGGTTCAAGAGGAACAGGAGGTTCAGAGGAATAAGGGTAAGGAGCCCGCGCACTCGGAAAAGTTCGTGGTCGATGGTCCCGGACCAGTGCAACACAAGACCATTCTCCTGAATGGCCCCATCACCCCCGATCAGGTGGTGAAAATCGTCAACATCTGCATGGGCGACCAGAAGCATATGACATCGGAGCTGAGGGACCGATCTACTCATCCTTTTGTTCCGCGGCTGCTAGATACTGTCGCCCCACCAGGGCTAGGTATTCCGACCATCAAGGAGTACGATGGTGAAGTGGACCCGGTCCGCCATGTTCAGAGGCATGTCCAGGCCTGTATGGGTAGGACCGCGAATGATGACCTCGTGTGTTCGCTTTTCCCAATCACATTGGGAGAAAGGGCCATGACGTGGTTTTTCGGTCTGCCGCAGGGAAGTATTACTTGTTGGGCTGATATGCACGACCGCTTCATCAAGCAGTATCAGGGTCGTAGGCGCCTCTTGAAAAGCGTGAGGTCCTTGACCCAGGTGGTGCAGAGATCTGACGAATCGTTGGCGTACTACTACCAACGGTTCATTGCTAGTGCCGCGGAGATAGACGAGGAGATATCGGAGGGAGAGACCATCCACACCTTCCTTCGGAACCTAACTGCTCCGTATGGTTCCGATCTGATGCACAGTGTAGCCGCGAAGGCTGTGTGGAGTATGGAGGCCTTGCAAGCGAGGGTAAAGCAGCAGATCGACGTGCAAGAGTCAAAGATTGCTGCCGGAGAGCTTGATCCTCCGAAGTCAGGAAGAGGAAAGCCATCGTCCATGCTGTCGGATGATCGCAAAGGGAGTGACAAATCGGAGGGAAGTAGGAACCGTGGTCGCCCCGAGAGAAGGGAGGACAGGCGTCCTCCGAGGAAGGATAACCGAGAGGGTTGTAATGTTCCCCTCAACAGTTCGA
Source organism: Clarkia xantiana subsp. parviflora (assembly GCA_036873135.1). Lineage (NCBI taxonomy): Eukaryota > Viridiplantae > Streptophyta > Magnoliopsida > Myrtales > Onagraceae > Clarkia > Clarkia xantiana. The sequence continues at coordinate 5,300,717 of JAPTYO010000012.1, read as the reverse complement.
TGACCTCTGTGCTAGCAGTGATGGATCGGCAGGGTCTCGCCCGATACCCTCCAAGGAAAGAAGGTGAATTCTTGGGAGGTCGCTCTGATCGTTACTGTCGGTACCACCGAGCTAATGGTCACGACACAGATAACTGTCGGGAGCTGAAGAAGGAGATAGAGAAGCTGATCCAGAAGGGGAAGCTTAAGGAGTTTGTTGGTAGGGGACGGTGCCGGTCCCGTTCCAAGACTCGATCGCGGTCCCGTTCCAAGTCCCGCGATCGATCTCCGAAGAAGAAGAAGGTTGAGCCAGAGTCCTCCGGTGCCCGTAAGGAGAGGCGGGGAACCATTAACGTTATTCACGGAGGAATGGCGGCGGGAGGTGATACCTCCGCTTCTCGGGAGAATTATGCTTCCCGTATTTCTGCTGCTGTGGTGCTAGGAAAGAGGTCCCAATCGTGGACTGTAAAGGAGGAAATTGTGATTTCTTTCTCAGCGGAGGACCTGATAGGCGTGGAGAGCCCCCACGATGACGCCTTGGTCGTGACCTTGGATGTGGATGGATTCGAGATGAAGCGGATCCTGATAGACGGAGGGAGCTCCTCAGACATTCTGTTCATGGACGCCTTGGAAGCCATGGGAAAGACGAAGAAGGACCTGACGCAGGTGAACTTCCCGATGGTGGGATTCTCTGGTTCTACTTCCTATCTGTTAGGAATGATTACCTTACCGGTGGAATTCGGTAGTGGCTGGAATGTGGAAAGGCGGAACGTGGATTTCGTCGTGGTAGAGTCTGCGGGGACGTACAACGCTATCATCGGGAGGACCACCATCAACCCTCTCATGGCAGTCGCCTCGACCGTCCACCAAAAGATGAAGTTCCCGACTGAAAATGGGGTCGGGGAGGTCAAGGGTGACCAGGTGGCATCCAAAAGGTGTTATGTTAATGCCCCTCGAAGGAGAAGGAGGGAAGCCATGGCTGTCCTTCAGAGTGATGCCGATCCCCGAGAGGAGTTTGGGCGTCCCGCCCCCATGGAGGATCTGAAAGAGGTCGAGGTTGACGGACCTCAGAGGAAAGTGAAGATCGGGCCTGCTTTGTCGGAGGAACGAGCCCGAGAATTGATCGAGCTCCTGAAGGAGTTCAAGGAGCTGTTTGCCTGGTCCCCGAGCGATATGCCAGGAATCAGCCCCGACGTGATAGTGCACGAGCTGAAGAACGATCCCGTGATCAAGCCTATCGCGCAGAAGAGGCGTCCGATGGGCGCGGATAAGAGGATCGCGATCCAACAGGAGGTGGGCAGATTGCTCGATGCTGGGTTCATCAAGGAGCTCCGATTCCAGACTTGGGTCGCTAACCCGGTCTTGGTAAGGAAGAGTAACGGGAAGTGGCGGATGTGTGTCGATTTCCGCGACTTGAAAAAGGCTTGCCCGAAAGACTGTTATCCACTCCCGAGAATAGACCAGCTGGTGGATGCCACGTCGGGACATGAGCTGCTGAGCTTCATGGATGCTTATTCTGGTTACAACCAAATCAAGATGGCGAAGGAAGATGCCCCCCACACAGCCTTCTATGCTGATAGTGATGTCTATCACTATGACGTTATGCCCTTTGGGCTGATCAATGCTGGAGCAACTTACCAGAGGATGGTGAACAAGTTGTTCGGAGACATGCTGGGAAAGACCATGGAGGCTTATGTGGATGACATGCTGGTGAAGTCCCGACAGGCAGGAGACCATGTCCGCGACTTGGCGGTGGCGTTTGAGCGGATGAAGTTTCATCAGGTTCGTTTGAACCCGGACAAGTGCGCTTTCGGAGTGAACTCGGGGAAATTCCTGGGATTTATGGTGAGCCAAAGAGGAATCGAGGTGAATCCCGAGAAGCTGAGAGCAATCGAGGAGATGCAGTCTCCGAAAACCCATCGGGAGGTCCAGGTGCTGAATGGACGATTAGCCGCGATGAATCGTTTCCTATCCAAGGCGAGTGACCGAGCCATGCCATTTTTTGATGTGCTAAGGGCCCACAAGAAGTTTGAATGGTCCGACAAGTGCGAGGAGGCATTCCAAGCACTTAAGCAACACCTCCGTAGTCTCCCGCCGTTGGCGAAGCCGGTTCCAGGCGAGCCGCTTTATCTCTATTTGGCTGTTTCTGAAGTTGCTGTTAGTTCTGTGTTAATAAGGATTGTCAAGGGCAACCAAGTTTCTGTTTATTATGTAAGCAAGGCGTTTGCCAAATCTGAAATGAATTATCCCGCTATTGAGAAGTATCTCTTTGCGTTGATTGTTGCTGCTCGAAAGCTACGGCCTTACTTCCATGCCCACGAAGTTACGGTGTTAACTAATCAGCCCTTGAAGCACTTTCTGAACCGACTGGAGGCGTCTGGGAGATTGGTGAAATGGGCCATCGAGCTTACGGAGTTCCGTATTCACTTTGCTCCGAGAACGGCTATTAAGGGCCAGACATTGGCAGATTTTATAGCAGAGTCTACAACACCCGATCTGGAAGAAGCAGGTCCTGTAGAGGGGGCAACCATGGAGGTCCCGATAGCAGAACAGCCAGAACAGCCAAATGAGGAGAACACCTGGGAGATGTACACTGATGGTTCATCTAGTGTAGAAGGATCGGGGGCAGGATTTGTATTGATACCGCCCGGTGGAGGCGAGCCCCTGCGATATGCCTTGGCCTTGACGTTTAGGGCCACCAACAATGAAGCTGAGTATGAGGCTCTCATCACGGGCCTTAAAATCGCCAAAGGTACGGGAGTTGATCATTTAAAGGCGAAGTGTGATGCTAGCTTGATCGTGAATCAAGTCCAGGGGAATTATGAAGCGAAGAGCCCGACAATGAGGAAGTATTTGCACGAGGTGCATACTTTGAAGGGAAGCTTCAAAAGCTTCGACATTGAGGCAATCCCGAGGGAAGAAAACGCGGAGGCAGACGCCTTAAGCAAGTTTGCCCTAGGCGTAGCCCCCGAGGAGAATCGAAAGGTACATTTTCTGGAGAGGGTAATTATCTCAACCATCGATCCGTCGGAGGTATGCGCTATTGAAGCAGGATCGGAGGAAGAAGAGAAACCCACTTGGATGACCCCGATAGTCACATACCTGACTACGGGGGCACTCCCCGACGATGAAGTGGCAGCTGTTAGGTTGCGTCGAATCGTGAGCAACTACGTGATGGTGGACAACCAGTTATACAAGAGGGGGCATGTAAAGCCTTTTCTGAAATGTGTGGCGGAGCCTGATACGAATCGGATCCTGAGAGAGTTGCACGAAGGAGTCGCGGCCTGTCATGAAGGGGCCCGATCCATTGTGAGGAAAGCGCTGAATTTAGGCTATTACTGGCCTTCGATGAACAAGGAAGCGACAACGATGGTCCAATCCTGTGATGCGTGCCAGAGGTACGCTCCGAATATCGTGGCTCCTGCCGCGGACTTGATGTCCATCAGGAGTGCTTGGCCCTTCGCGCAGTGGGGCATTGACTTGGTGGGACCCCTTCCACAAGCAAAAGGTCAGTGCAAGTATTTACTCGTAGCCATTGATTACTTTTCGAAGTGGATAGAGGCTAAGGCGTTGGCCAAGACGACGGGGCAGCAGATCCTCAAGTTTCTCCAGACTCAGATCGTATCCCGGTACGGGGTTCCTCGAGTGTTGATCAGCGATAATGGCCCTCTGTTTAATGGGGCTCAGTTGAAGGAGTATCTGGAGGAATTGAACATCGAGCATCGGTCAGCCTCCATCCACCATGCTCAGACTAATGGCCAAGTCGAGTCAGCCAACAAGATCGTGATGGATGGCTTGAAGAAGAGGGTCTATGCCTTGCAGGGTCATTGGCTAGACGAGCTTGAAAATGTGCTGTGGGCTGTTAGAACAACACCAGCAATCGACGGGGGAGACTCCGTTTGGCCTTGTTTATGGCACGAAGGCAGTTGCTCCAGTGGAGATAGCGGTGGCGTCCCATCGCAGGAGGTATTATGAGCCTCTGACGAACGAGGAAATGAGACGTCTGGACTTGGACTTGCTCGAAGAGAAAAGGTGGAAGGCTGATGAAGTTCAGGCTCGGATGCGTCTGGCAACAGCCAGGTACTATAATCGGCGGGTCAAGTCCTGGCAATTCTTCGTGGGAGAACTTGTTTGGCGGAGGAATGAGTTCGTCCATCAAGATCGAATCAACAAGCTATCACCGAAATGGGAGGGACCTTACAAGATCGTAGGGATGCCAGCCCCGAATGCGTACAGGTTGGAAGACCTTGATGGCAAGACGTTGAAAGGACTAAAGGTCTAAAGGAATTTTTATAAGGGCTCGAAGGCCTAAAGGTTCCGATACAAGGAGGATACAAAGAGAAAAGTACAAGGACTTAAAGAATAAAGCATTAAGCCTGGTCCTTGTTGGAAGTTGGGTTCTCAGCAGCTTTGGAGGGAGCAGGATTCGCGGGGTCCTGGGCAGAAGGCTCCGCAGTTTGTGGAGTCGGGTCAGCGGCACCTTCAGGGGCATCGGCCTCATCACTTTCCACAGGGAGGCTGAAGTATTTCTCCGCGAAGGGGGCGAGGGTCTCGGACTTCTTGAAGTCGATGGCATCCTCGTATACCGTGTACAGCTCCTCGACGGCATTGAACAGAACGTTCTCCACCTCGGTCTTGCAGGGCATCTGCCTTGAAATCATCGGAGTTTCGATACTCCTCGCGACCCTCCTGGCTACCCTCCTCGCGACCTTGAGCCTTTGCCTCAGCCAGCTTGGCAGGAAATTCAGCCTTCTCGGCCTCGAGTCCCGCCTTAGCTTCCTCGAGAATGCTCTTCTCGAGAGCGAATTGCCTCTTCTCCGCTTCGTGCCGCTGCTGTTCCTCCTTGAGCATCCTCCACTCCCGACGCAGCACGGCTTCATGATCATGGACCTGCTTTTGCAAGTCCATAGCCTTCTGGCCGAGGAAGGACTGCTCCTTAGCTATCTTCTCCCTTGCCGCCACAGCGCTGGCAAGGTCCTCCTGGAGCTTGGCCAAGGCTTTGGGGTCCGACCTGGCCTGCTCCTCCTCCAAAGCACCCTTCAGAGCCAGGATGTAACCAAAGCAGCGCTGTTGGTTCGCAGTTTCCTAAGGCAAAAGGAAAAGAGATTAAGGTCCGATAATTGAAGGCAAGAACAACAAAGGCATGAACAAAAGTGAGGGTAAAGTTTTACCTCCATCCGACGGATAGCCATGTCGCGAATATCCTCCTCGATATCTTCAGCAGCAAGGGAGATCGGGCGTCTCAAGGCTGGTGGAATTGACCCTGCCAGCAGATGCAGGGCCAATTCTGGCTGAAGGTCTCCCCGGTGGAGTGGGACCCCGTGAAGAGATTCGATCGGGTTCCAGGGAACCGTCTCTTGATCGGGGGTGTAAACCTTGTAAAGGTTCCCATCCACGGGGAGAGGAGGGATGACCTTGGAAGCCTCAGTCGGAGGAGCCTCGGTCGGGGGCTTCGGAGTTGGAGAGCGCAGATCCAGGGGAGGACTCCGAGACACGTCCTCCACAGTTGGCCTCAGGATGCTCCGCCCTGGCCTTTGGCGGGGGATCAGGCCTTCAGTTGGCTCCTCGGAGGAGGGGGAAGCCTCCAAGTTAGTCACCTGACGGAACTGAGCTTCCGTCGGGGCATCCTCAGTCATTGGCTCCTGTGGAGTGGCAGCCTTCGTCGGAGTAAGAGCCTCTGATGGACCTGCGGTTGCGGGACGAATGAAGTCAGGAAGAGTATTATTTGAGCACCAGATGATTTGCCGCGGGACGTGTTGGTCCTTTCCAAAGAAGTTGTAGTATCTCGCCTTGAGGACGCGGGTGGTTTTTCCTCGAAGTATATATTTGATTTCTCGGACCCGCGACTCCCGATCAGCAGGGATAAACTCCTCGGGAACCAACCTCCTATATTTCTTAATAGCGTGGCGAACGCGCTTACCTTCCTCGGCAGTAGTGACACCGAAGGCTTGGTCCACCTCTTCTCTTCTGGCCCGCTTGGCCATCCCGACCTGCTCCTTAGTCGGAGGAGCAGCAGAAGAGGAGGCTCCCCTCTTCAAGGACTTCCGCTTTCGCTTGGAGCCACCCTGGACAGCATCGGTCTCCCCCTGCTTCAACACGAGATGGGTCAGCAGAGATGCCTTCTTGGCTGCAAAAATGAAAATAAAAGGCAGTTAGAAGTGTTACCCAGATAACCAAATTCTCGGAAATGGAATCGAGGAGTTGGACTCCGATCTGGATCAAGTCCCCCTCCACGAGCTTGTTGGCTTCGAGGGGAACGAAGGATTCCCCCCAACGGTAAAGCTGGACCAGCTGAAGAGTGTTGAAGTCATCCTCGGTGTAGACTTCAAACTTGGGGGCAGGGTCCGCCACAACCTCCCATCGGGGCCATGGGATAGAGCTGTTCTGGACGAAGAAGTAATACTTCTTCCATCCGCTATTGTCGGACCCTGAGTCACGAATGAGCCCCCGATCCTTGTTAAACTTCCAGGTCTCGCCATCCCAGCCGAACCGAGAAAGCTACTCCCTGGTCCATTTGGGGAGTCGGGAGTGAAGGAGCAGACGCCAGCCTTGTTACACTTCATCCCGTAGAAGGTGCGGAAGAGCAGCAATTTGTACGTCCATTGTTGACGGAGGCACAGAACCTGGAAGGCATTCCACACGCGGATAGCGTGTGGAGAGAAGGTGGATGGATGCGTCTGATAGAAGTTGCACATCTCAACCAGATTCCCGTAGAAGGGGAATCGGATCCCGGCGTTTATCTGCCCCGTGGAGACAAACACCTCTCCTTCTCGAGGACGCGTAACAATGTGTTTTCTCCTGGTGGTTGGTTGGAATTCATAGGGAAAGCGGGGTTCCCAGGCTGAAGTGATGCAGCCTTCCCGGAGAGCAGCCTCGTACAAGGTCTTTGAGATTTCGTTAGTGGCAAGCTCAAAGATAAAGGGGTTCCTTCCTCCGGAACTGGCCTCGTCTAAAAACGGCCATAACAGGAAAACTCAGGAAAGGAAAAGCAGACAAATTCAGTAAATCATAGAAGCAGAGAAGGAAACCTTACCAGACATAGTAGATGGTTTATCGGAGAAGACGAAGAAAGATCTTGACGGCTGGAGGCCTTGGATCACCAGAAAATCAGACGAAACTTGGAGAAAAAGCTTCGAGGTTTGACAATGGTAGAATTCGCAGAAATCAGAACGGCAAGGAAGAAGTGAATAGTGCCAGGGTTTTGGCTTTTATAGGCAAAAGGACAGCTGGACAGACTCAAATCTGGACCGTTGAAGATGAAACGACTCAATCTGGATCGCCGAGATTATAGGGGACAGTACGGAAGAGACGTTAGTGACGTAATATTGCTTTTTCAAAAAGTAGCAGTCACGCCGGTTTAGGCGTCGTTTCATTATCCCTAGCATTTAATAGTGCAATAACCGAGGAGTCTCCTCGGATTTGGCAACTGTCCTTGGAGTCTGAGAAATTGTGAGTGAGAAGCTCTGTTATTCAAGAATTGTACCCAAGGTAAAAGCCTCCGATGGTGATATCGGGAGGTCTGAAGATAAAAGCCTCCGATGGTAATATCGGGAGGTCTGAAGATAAAAGCCTTCGACGATGAGGTCGGGAGGTTTGAAATTGGAAGACACGACAGACTGCAAGTCCCCCATGTCTTGGGGGCAAATGATGGGTTCCGATGTAATCAGTTAGCCCCGTTAACAGCCAACAAACGGCGAGTAAGCCCAGTGGGCCTTGTAAAAGACCTGGAAGGTCCAGAAGCCCAGTATGAAGGGTTCCGACGAGATCGGTCCCGATATATGAGTTGAATGCTCCCGACGAGAAGCCTCTGAGTAGGCCCCGATATGCCTTTGAGAAGGCCCCGATAATAAAGCCCCGAGAAAGCTGGCCCTGTCTCGTGAAACGAGGGGTCCTGGGTGGTGACCTAGAATGAGATAACTCTGGAGTCCCCGATATGAATTGGGACTTGTGATCAGAGGATAAGACCAAGAAACCCGCCTACTAAATATGGTAGTGGGGAGACGGTTGAGATACAGATAAACTCCCCCGAGATACGCAGGGCGTGCCCGAGATACGCGGAGCGTGGGCGAGATACGCGGAGCGCGGGGCGAGATACACGGAATCCCGAACGAGATATACGGAACGTGGGTAAAACTGCCAGGCGCGGTTACAGGTAACTGAGTAACTTCCCCTCCTATATAAATGAGGAAGTTACCTCAGAAAACACACATTCTAATACGAGCTTAGATTATTGCTTATCACCCCATCGTTCATACTCTCATTGAAGCATCGGAGAGGGATTCTGGGTCACCACCCAGGTCATCCCCTTTTGCAGGATTACGCGGAGCCCAGGAGTTCAAGCTTTCCGTCAAGAACGTAACGGAGCTTCGACCGTGATCCAACATTGGCGCCGTCTGTGGGAATCTAACAAAAAGTCAGAATAGTTTTTACTAGATCGATGGCTGGTGGTGGCAAGAAGAAGCAAGTCCAGGCCGGCAGTTCTCGCCCTGCTGGAACTGTGAATTCCCCGTTGCCGGAGCATGCTGCTGAACAAGGTGAGCACCCTGCTGTTTCTCAGACAGGGGGGCATGGTGAAGATTATGAGGTCTCAGTCCGAGACACGACGGTGAATAGGGAGGATATCCCGAGAAGGGAGGATATCCAGATCAGTGTCAACATTGTATCTAAATGTTGTGATTTTGATACGTATGTTTTTTTTTTTTTTTTTTCCGAAATTTTGATACGTATATTTATTGCAATTAATTTTGTGTTTTTTTTTCATTTAAAAAATATTGTAATTAATAAACTTAAAAAAAAAAATTAAAATCATAAGCCAATATTTGAATGGTGAGTCACGATTTAATTTGAATTACCAAGAAATCAACTAGGTGGGTCCACAGGTTCATCATTTTCTCCGAAGCAACTACCAAGAATTTCCCATTCAAGCGATGCAGTGTCTTTCCCTCACAAAGGTAAGAGTGTAAGACTGACCTTGGAATTAAGGAGTGCTCATCCATTGGAATTCAGTGTATGTCTCCACTACTTTCATCGATCGTTTTTCTTCTTCTTCGTCTGACTTGCTGTTTGATTGATTATGGTTTATGATAATACTTTCTCTGTTCTGACGATACTTGTAATCGCTTTCTTGTTCGGCGATCGATATGGATCAAGTAGTTGAATTTACGACATAATCTACTTTGATTTCAATTACAACGCTGAGAATTTCAGTTTACTCTTTCTTTTCTATCTTCTGTTGAAAAATGGAAAGAATATATAGAAAGAAATTTTCTTAATCTTCACACCCGTCGATTTCTTAGGGTTTTGATTTATCTGCAGAGAGATGACGGACTCGGACGTTGATACTGTTAAAGTAATGATGGATGACTGCCGCCTCCTGACAGATAGCGATTCTGAATCTTTTGACTCCATGGACTGGGTTTTCTTAGGGGCCAACAGCGATGATACATCATCCCTCGATTGTGTCTCTGAGGACGACTTCCTAATGGTACTTATAATCACTATCTTTCACAATAATCCACTCGAATATATATAGTCATTTCATTTGCCTGGAATTTCCATCATGCAATTTGATATCTGGGCAGCTAATATGAATCTTTGGGTTGAGCAATTCTGTTTTGGCTGCCTTTTAATAAGAGTTCAATTATCGAAAATGAAAGAATTCACTTGCTCCTGCAGATGTCTCAGGCGTAATATGCTAGTTCACTATACCCTATTCAAATTTTACTGAATCCATACTGGCAATTTTATTTTTATTTTTTTGGCCAACCATACTGGCAATTTTATAAATCCCTACTTTGTCATTCACTATAACTTCTCAATGGGTATGTATGTATGTATAGTGAGATGTTATAGGGAAATCCAAGTTTTTTTTTTCAATATATATATATGGGTTACCATTGACTTGCAGCTCAAGCATACACCAAGTGAGTGGCTTGGTCGTAAAGAATCATCAACAACTGAAGCTGTGATGTTCAACCGCTACAAAATAAGGAGGCGAAAGGAGATTACAGTTGCTGATATTGTGAAGGAACATGTTCTTCCCCTGCTCCCTGCTAAAAATCTCTGTATGCTGAGAGTGGTTTGCAAAGAATGGAATGCTTGGATATCCAGTCCTTTCTTAGCATACAAGCAAGCTCTCTACTTCAGAAAATTTTCAGGCCTGATCTGTCAATCTCCAATTGACAACAGATCCTTGTTGATCTCAGCCGAACCGAGCACTTGTGGAATCCCTGTTGAAAATCTCCACTTCATCCACTCAGAGAAGATCATAAAATCTACCTGCAACGGTCTAATTTGTTACCATGAAGATTCTCTTTACTACATCTATAACCCTGTGACCATGCAGCAGCATTCCCTCCCTGCACCAAACTACTTCCACTGGCCTGCAACAGTTGCTGTGCTTGCATTTGAGCCCTCCACCTTCAATTTCAACTCCTACTATGAACTTGCATGTGCAATCCCAACCAAAATGGATGATAATGATGCAGTCTACATTGAGTTTGAGATTTTCTCTTCTAGATCATGCTCCTGGAGGGTCAGTGAGAACATTTGCACAGATTCCATAGGCTCGGGGCTAATCGGCAAAGGGTTCTACTCCCGTGGCGTGGCTTACTGGGAGACAGAGGGCGGTTACCTACTAGCACTCGATTTAAGGACAGAGGAATATGGGATTATAAAGCTTCCGGAAGGGAGTGGGTCCCATTGTGCGTTGGCTGAATTAGGAGGTGAGATGTGCTACATAATGCCGGATAAAGATAACTGCCGAGTCGGTATATTTGGAGGAATGAAGATGGAGCTTAAGTGCATGATCCAGCTACAGCTAGGCTACTACTCTTTGGAAATCTTGCAAAAGTTTGAAGTGTTAGGGTTTGTTGATAATGGAGAGGTACTGTTGATTCTTCTGGATTATAGGGTTATCGCGTATCACACAGTCGAGATGACATATCAGACTCTCAAGTACTTTCCGGGCGCACAAGAGCTTAACTTCTTCCCTTATGTCAACACTCTAGTAAATGCAGATGCTCCACCCTTGAGGGATGTGATGAATGAATGAATGATCAGAGACAAGACTTCATTTTCTATGTTTCTTCAGACATTTGGATGATGTTCTGTTTGCTTGAGCTTGAGTTTCTTTGCTTACTGTCAGTGTCAGGGTAATTTGTTATGGATTATGGAAGAGTAACAATTGTGGTGGTTTGAATAAGATCAAGTATTGGTCAGCGTCTTCGATTCAGTTTCCATTACTTTATTTTTTGTTTGTCATGTTTTTTATGTCGTTGATTGGTTTCGTGAAGTTGGTAGTTGTCGAACTTGGCAGGTGCAGATACTAAAACTTAAGACTGAATTAAGGGTTTGGAATAGGAATTAATAGGAATTGGGAATGAGTAATCCAATGGTGTTGTTTGGTTATTAAATTATGCGGAATAAATATTTCTAATTCCCATTTTTTAGGGAATACTTAATCGGTTAATCCTAGCCCAATCCTAGATTAAGTAATCCAAGTTTGCTAAAATAAAACTATTTTAGCTCTAATTTATTTATATAGCGTCTCCTCCATAACAAAACATACTGACGCATACCTCCACCGGCAACTTCACGATTAGCTCAAATATTCTACTATTACTTCTTTTTTTTTTGCCAAAAAATATTCTAATATTACTAGATCATGAGATAATATCAATTATCAAGAAAAGCCTATTCAACCTATATCTCGAGTCATTAGTCATGTTTACGCACATGTTTCTTGTAGGTAAATCTAATTAAAAGAGATCATTATGTAATTCACTGCTATTTTACAGCATAGCATACTTCTAGTTATTTATGTAAACACCTAATTTTGGACCACGCGCGACTCGCGTGATGTGTGGCGCACCTAAATGAGGAAATGTCTAAATTTGGCAAGTCGTGAAGTTTCCAAAGATGCTCAGAGCAATATTAGGATAGTTATATGTATTTATTGCAGTGTATATTTTCTAAATATTTGTATTAAGTATTTAGAATATTAGGAGAATAAATCAGTATTATTTACTGCTTAGATTAGACTAGATCTAGACACTATATATAGTGGTCTATGTTTACATTGTAGAGGAAAAAAAAAACATGAAGAGAAGAATAAATAAACAAATTCGTTCCTAGTTCTTCGAGCCGATCTATTTGCAGTTTTTATTTTTGTTTGAGTGTTATTATTATATTATAGTTATTACTATTTTTATTTTTTAAACACCAGCGTCTTCTTTCTGAACAGCACATCCACCCCAACTCCGGTCCGTTGTTTGCGCCTCCCGAAGTCGCCCCTTAAGCCACCATCTCCGACCAAGACCGGCCGCACTTCCACCGGCCAGTTCCACAGCAACGGCCATTGTTCGACCTGCTCCAATCGCGCCGGTGACCGAGACATCCTTGCCTTGCCTCTCCTCGATATTGTTGATTGCGGTTACTCTCGTCCGATTATAATTCCGATCGAGATCGTTGTCCTGTCCGTTCGCCACCGACCTCCATCGACCCGCCTAGCTCGACCTAGGCATTGTACCCTGCTGCAATTAATGCTCTAGATCGTCTTCTGTGACCACTAGCGATCGCTGGCAACCTCCGCCTTCCAGCTAGTCGTCAGTCTTCGGTTGCTTGTTTGAATCGGAATTGAGGAGCTAGGATCCATCTCCCCGGTGTCCTGTCTGTCCGCTCTCTGTCGCTCCTCAGGTAAGTTTATTCCTTTACACATCTTATTATTATGTAATCTGCCAATTGACTAATATCACCTTAATTAACTAATATAAGTGTAGTCATATAAATTATATATATGTATGTATATATTATGGTGTGTTCTGATTCGAGTACGATGATTGTTAGATTTGTTTTTAGGTTTTAATTTTGAGTATGAATTATGGTGATGTTAACTTTTTTTTTTTTTGGCCAAGGTGATGTTAACTAATATTAATTTTTGGATAATAATAGTGTATGAATTTAAATTTTATTTGGTCATTTTTAATAATGTTATGCAATTATGTATATATTAAAGTAGTGGTAATTTGTGAATTGAGTACAGAAATGGCGAGATTATCACCATGTGTTTTAGCTCGTAACAGAACCCCCGAACTCGAATTTCTGGTCGTAGACCGATTTTATTCCTAGGTGTTTAATTCGTTATTCGCTTGGGTATTTTAGGATTCTAGTTAGCCTTAATTAACTAGTGGCGACTCTTTAAAAAATTCAACGTTTTCAAAACGTAATTCGCCATAGGTCAGATTTTAGGTCCGACAATTTACGTACATAATTTATTTTTCTAAATATTTTAAAGCATGTATCTTACAATTTGTTTCGTCGTTTACGTACATAATGTGTCTTTTACATAATATGTTTTTTTTTTTTTTTATCATAATCTGTTGAACATGCTTAATGTGTATTATATATATATATATATATATATATATATATATATATATATAATGTGTTATATCATGTAGGTAAATCTAATTAAAAGTGATCAAATTTAAATTTAATTAAGAGTAATAATTTAACATGTTATTTTTTCTTTACAATATATTATATTAGTTAAATTTAATTTTACAATATCTCAAAAAATTATTAAAAAATCATTTAAAAAATTAATTGTTTTTGTTAAAAAAAAAAAAGAAGCAATTTTTGGTCTAACAATATGTGATTTGACTTTTTTATGTTTAATATTGTCAATTTAAATAATACAAATGTAAAAGGGTATATATGTTAATTATGACATATTCCATTGATTTACATATAACATTTTATCAACCAAACATTGAATTTGTAATCATTATTCCCTATTCCTCAGGTCAAACAAACAACTTGATATTAATATTACATATTCATTATTCCTTATTCCATATTTTTATTCCTTGAACCAAACATCCGTTAACTTATCAACTATGAATAATATTTAACAATAAATTAAAAAAAAAACATCAATTAATAAAACTTATTTATTATAAAAATTTAACCCAATTACTAAAATAATCCACATTTTGAGACCATTAAGCAATTCATTAACAATATAAAGAAGTATACTTCTGGCCGATTAAATTAAAAGAATATCCATCCGGTCAACTATCTAACTAATTTTTTTTTTTTTTTTTTTTGCAGATTCAGAAAGATTTATCGGTCAAACTTATTCGGGGAGCGTGTTGGATTATAGCCTTCATATTACAAGCTGGGCTGTATTTGTGTGTGGCTATATTTGTGTTTATAAGTCCGGTCTAGTGTTTGTGGGCTTTTCTATTTCGGATTGTTGTTATTGGGCTGCTAATTGAAGTTCAATGAATGTTTCTATTGTTTGGATCGTTTGGGGGGCTTTCTGTCAGTTTGTATTAGTTATGGGCCTCGTTCCTTCACTTGATTATTTGGGAGTATTGTAATGAACCTTATATATTTAGATTAGGGTTAGGGGGAGAAGGTCAGACCAAATGAAGGAACTCTGACCTGAGAACCCTGAGTGCTGTGTCCAATCTTCTGAAACCCTAATTCTTTCGTTTCTCCTTCTCAAAATCTCACATGGTATAAGAGCCATGGATGACTCCCATCCATTGTTTCTCGATCACACCTTCTGCTTCGTCACTTTGATTCATTGATTCTCGATTCCACCTGTGCGTGCATGCGAAAGACGTTTTGTCTTCCCGGTGATCTTTGGAGACGATCTCCCTCGGATCTTTCTTGATCTTGTTTCGCTTCTCTGAGCAATTTCTCTTCTTCTTTCTTTGGCATCTCGGTTGTTTGGTCTTTTCCGCTACGATGACGAAATCTGATGGTGAAGTCTGGATCGAAGGCGGCAATTGGTGCAACCGTGATAGATGACACCATCGCGGCCTTCAGAATCGACGCCAGTCATCCCTTATACCTCCATTCCAGTGATCATCCTGGTTCGTATTCCACTTCTCACACTCTTACTGGTATAGATGATTACCCTATGTGGAGTAGGTCCTTCCGTTTTGCTCTTGTTGGCAGAAATAAATATGGATTTGTCACTGGTACTTGTGTGAGAAGCAATTTTAGTGCCCCTCTAGATGATCTCTGGGATCAATGTGATGCCGTAGTTTTCGGATGGATAATGAATTCTGTTTCTAAGGAGATTGGGAGAACCATCATGTATACTGAAAATTCTTTTCTCGCCTGGAAAGATCTCAAACAACGTTTTGATAAGCAGAACGGATCTAGAACATATCAACTCCATAGGGAGATTGTGTTATGTAGGCAGGGGCTTGATTCCGTATCTATGTTCTTTACTAAGATCAGAAGTCTTTGGGATGAATTCGATGCTGTCTGTGCCTTCCCTTATATTACTGACCCTCTTTTTGAGAAATATGCTGAGCACAAAGAGAATTTACGCCTTTTCCAATTCCTGATGGGATTGAATGAGAATTATGCCGCTATAAGGGGGAACCTTCTCCTTTGGGACCCCTCCCAAGTGTTAATCAATCATACAATCTCCTTGTCCAAGATGAGAGCCAGAGGGATGTAAGCTCTATCATTGCTGCCTCTGTTGATGTGAGTTCTGGTAACAGCAATGCTACTTCAGATAGACCTAAGGGCAACCCTAATCTAGAATGCACCTTCTGCCACAAGAAAGGGCATCTTGTGGATCGATGTTACTCAAAAGGTTGTGACTTCTGTAAAAGGAAGGGCCATGTCAGAGACAACTGCTATAAGTTGAGGGATATGGCTAAGGGAAAGAGTGCTGGGGCTAAAGCAAACGTTGCCTCCTCTGGGATGGGTGATGCATCTTCTGCTCAAGCTTCAGTTAACTCCACAGATGGTATTGAGGGTGAGAACAAAAAAGGAGGGAGAACCTTTACACCTAAACAGTTTGAGCAGCTCCTGCAGAACATGGGGCACCTTGGTAGGACTGCAATACAAGCAGGTGCTGCTGGACCCAATGATCACAGAGCCAATACTGCAGGTATTCCCCTCCTTGTTGATAGTTACATGATTAAAAATTGTTGGATTTTTGATACAGGGGCCACCAATCATATGACTTTCCAAAAAGATTGGTTGGTTGATTTTAAAACTCTCACTGAAACCAAAGTGAATTTGCCAAATGGGGGTTTTTCTGAGGTTGTTGGCTATGGGGATTACTATTTAACACCTGACATGAAATTGAGCAATGTTTTATATGTACCAGATTTTCAATTCAATCTCATGTCAGTTTCTAGGGTTACAGCTGATCTGAAATGTGCTGCTCTTTTTTATGAAAACTATGTTATCTTACAGGACCTCTCAAGTGAGAGGGTCTTGGTGACTGGAAATGAAGACTCAGGTTTATATGTTTTCAAGCATTTTTCCACTTCTGAGTCTGTTTTACATGCTAGGTTACCAAATAAAGCCAATCTGTGGCACCAAAGATTAGGGCATGCACCTCTTCAAACTTCACAAGGTTTTGATTCCTTGCATACTTTTTCAAATAAGTCAGCTGTAATCGATCATTGTACTGTCTGCCCCAAAGCAAAGATTACTAGAAGTTCCTTTCCTATATCTTCTTCCAGAGCTTCCAACATATTTGATCTTGTCCATTGTGATGTTTGGGGACCCTATAGTGTGCAAACCTATGATGATAAACGTTTTTTTCTCACCCTTGTTGATGATTATTCCAGAGTTTGTTGGGTTCACTTGATGCAGTTCAAATCTGATGTTTACATCATTCTGAAAAATTTTATTGCCATGATCAAAACCCAGTTTAACAAGAGCATTAAATGTTTTAGAACAGATAATGGTGGAGAATTCTTTAATTACAATGTTAAAACCCTTTTTCAAAATAATGGAATTCTCCACCAGAGTAGCTGCTCTCATACTCCCCAGCAAAATGGGAGAGTTGAGAGGAAACATAGACACTTGTTGGAAGTTGCTAGGGCAATTAAGTTTCAGGCTTTTATACCTATTCAATTTTGGGGAGAATGTGTCCTCACTGCCTGTTACCTGATTAACTTACTGCCCACCAATGTATTGAATGGGAAATCACCTCTTGAGGTTTTCAGTGGAAAAACACCAACTATTTCACACCTTAGAGTTTTTGGATGTCTATGTTATGCTAAGAACATAGTTGTGACTGACAAGTTTGCTTCACGTGCTATTCCCTGTGTTTTCTTTGGATATTCTGAATCACAAAAAGGTTACAGGCTCTACAATCTAATTGAAAGGAATTTTTTTGTTAGTAGAGATGTTACCTTCAATGAAAACATTTTCCCTTTCAAACATAGCAAACTTGATCAGATGCCTGGTTCTGAGCAATCTTTTGATAAATCTGAGTATGATGATGGTGTTTTTTTTATATTCTGATTTACCTGAGAATTTTATTCCCACTGATTCCTCTTCAGACATTGTCCCAGATACTGGTTTTATTAATGATGATACTTCAGGGAATTTACTTGATAGCCCCATACCAAATGATGATTCAGAACATGTTCAAGAATCTGATGGAGATCCTATCCCTGTTATGTCAAATGATGCACCCACATTTGATACAATGGGATCTGATGACAACATTGTACCTCCAATACAAATGACCAGATCTGGTAGATCTGTGAAACCACCCATATGGACCACTGATTATGAAATGGGAAACCTGTCCACCTCTCATCCCAATCAGAACTGTATTAGTTATGATAATATTTCCACATCTTATAAATGCTATCTCACATCCATGTCTGAGTTGGTTGAGCCAGATAACTATACAGTTGCAGCAAAGGATCCTGCATGGGTCCAAGCAATGAATGACGAAGTTTCAGCCTTGGAGGAGAATGGCACTTGGGATTTAGTCCCCCTACCACCAGGTAAATCTGCTATAGGTTGCAAGTGGGTGTATAAATTGAAATATAAGTCAGATGGAACCTTAGAAAGGTATAAAGCACGTCTAGTTGCTAAAGGTTATAAAAAGAAATATGGCATCGATTATTTTGAAACCTTTTCCCCCGTTGTGAAAATGAACACTGTTAGAACTATTTTGGCTCTTGCATCTATTCATAATTGGCTACTTTATCAAATGGACGTGTTTAATACTTTTCTCCAAGGTGATTTGGATGAGGAAGTATATATGAGATTACCTGAGGGTTTTGGTAGCCAGGGGGGTGATGGTTTGGTCTGTAGGCTACGCAAATCCCTCTATGGTTTGAAACAGTCTAGTAGACAATGGAATTTAAACAGTGCTAAGCTGGTCTCTGAGTTAAAGGGTGTTCTTGAATCTAACTTCAAGATGAAAGATTTAGGGGAAATGAAGTATTTTCTTGGTATTGAGATTGCTAGGTCTGATGAAGGTATATACCTTTGTCAACGCAAATATGCTCTTGAACTCATTTCTGCAGTTGGCCTAGCAGGTGGGAAAACAGCTAAGAATCCAATGGAGTTGAATGCAAAACTGACCAGCGGGTTTTATGACAAACATTTGCAGCTGAATAATGCAGATAAACCCCTAGATGATGTCTCTTCTTACCGCAGACTGATAGGGAAGTTGCTTTATTTGACCATTACTCGTCCTGACATTTCCTTTGCAGTTAGGCATATGAGTCAATATATGCAAGATCCCAAGTTGTCACATTATAGGATGCCCTGCTGAGAATTGTGAGATATGTTAAACGTGAACCCGGGAAAGGTTTGCTGTTATCTTCTGATGCTGTCCCAAATATTGTTGGATTCTGTGATGCAGATTGGGCCACCTGTGTTGAAACAAGGAGGTCAATCACAAGTTATTGTGTTAAGATGGGGAATTCTTTGATTTCGTGGAGGGTAAAGAAACAGGATACTATTTCTAAATCCTCTGCAGAGTCTGAATATAGGAGTTTGAGTGATCTTCTAAAAGAGATTATTTGGATTCGTGGTCTTTTGAGTGAATTAGGTTTTACTCAGAATGACCCTACTTTGATCTATTGTGATAGCCAGACTGCTATTAAGATTGCCACTAACCCTGTTTTCCATGAACAGACTAAACACATTGAAATAGATTGTCACTTGATTCGTGAGAAATTATTGCGTGGTTTTGTGCAGCTTGAACATTTAGGTACACAGGAGCAGCTTGCAGATATTTTTACCAAGGTACTTTCTGTCCAGCAGCATCATTATCTGGCTAACAAACTTGGTATGAAAAATGTGTTTAGGAAGAAGGGGGAGCAGGATGAAGATGGTGTGGATTGAATACAGCTTCCAGCTTGAGGGGGAGTGTTGGATTATAGCCTTCATATTACAAGCTGGGTTGTATTTGTGTGTGGCTATATTTGTGTTTATAAGTCCGGTCTAGTGTTTGTGGGCTTTTCTATTTCGGATTGTTGTTATTGAGCTGCTAATTGAAGTCCAATGAATGTTTGTATTGTTTGGATTGTTTGGGGGGCTTTCTGTCAGTTTGTATTAGTTATGGGCCTCGTTCCTTCACTTGATTATTTGGGAGTATTGTAATGAACCTTATATATTTAGATTAGGGTTAGGGGGAGAAGGTCAGACCAAATGAAGGAACTCTGACCTGAGAACCCTGAGTGCTGTGTCCAATCTTCTGAAACCCTAATTTTTTCGTTTCTCCTTCTCAAAATCTCACAGAGTGGACGATAGTGTCGGCAGACACAGGATTAAACAGATTCATACTGCAGAACGAAGGGCGACTATTCGAATGCAGCTACCCACGAAGCATCGGCGGAATCCTAGAAAAATGGTCGATATGCTGGTGTTGGTCAGAGACATGCACAAAGACATGAGAACCATTTCTCTCAACTTCTTGAGCCACGCCAGGCTCAGGACCCATCTCCTCCGAGAAGTCGAGAAAAATACATTGCTAGTTCTTTCCTCCTGAAAACACAACTACACTTTCTCCGCTTAAGACGAGGCAAAAAATTCACCTTCAATTTGATGGCTAACAATATCATGAGCAGCTCAATAAAGAGTACATCACTTTCATTAAGGGCGTCGTTTCTCCGCCTCTCAATTTTCCTGGCACCGCCTATTGGAAGGCCTTACAGGTAAGTATATTGATGAAGATTATGACATCATATGTTTATACTACTATATATATAACCACCACATCTAGTCAATTTGTGAAATATTTATTTGGAGAGACATATAGGAATGTTGAAATTCTCTTATAAATACAATTTTACAATATTTCAAAGGTAATGATTCATAATAAAAAAAACTTGACTAGAAATTTCAGTGGTCAATTTTATAAGAAATTTAACTATAAACTTAATTTATTTCTTAAAAATTCTTATAATTTGTAAGTGATTACTTTCATTGAAATAAACATCGTTAGAAATTACCAATTTTCTTGTAGTGTACATCGGGATAGAGGCAATTGACCTTCAACTTTTTATAATATGCAATTTTTACTTTAAAATTTGTAATTATCATCTATTTAACACTATAAAAATTAACATTTATCCCTGATTTTTTTATACTAATAATTTGCACCCAACTCAATTATTATTACATATAAATAAAATTTATTATCTGCATATGTACAGATAATATTATCCGTATTCAAAATTTGTAAGTTCTCTTCTCATCATGGTTGGTGTTGTGTTAATGAATGAATAGTCTCGATCGACGATTCTGAAGTTTATAAAAGAAAAAATGGATGAGAGGATGGAGAAGATGAAGGAATTAGCAGGGGAGACATTGTACGAGGATGATCTGTTGGGGTGGGTACTCAAGCATTTGAATCTGTATACTGAGCAAATTCTGGACTTGATACTTAGTTTGCTCTTGGCCGGTCACGAGACTTCCTCTGTGGCCATTGCTTTGGCTATCTTCTTCTTGGAGAGCTCTCCCAGAGCCATGGAACAATTAAGATTAGGGTACTCCGCCACTACTACATCAACTCTTGTTTTTACAACTATATGATTATTATTATTATTATTATTATTATATTGGGTTGAATGAGTCATTTTGATTGATGGAGCTTAGGAAGAACATTTTGAAATTGCCAGAGCAAAGATGCTATTAGGGGAAACAGAGCTTGGATGGGAAGATTACCAAAAGATGGAATTCACTCAATGTGTAACTTCTCTCTATTAATTTCTCATTTCAACTTCATCCTCTAACTCCTCTACTCTGTAGTGTGAGAATCGTTGGAAAATGGGCCAATTTTTATTATTATTATTATTATTATTTTTTTGGACTAATCTTGTTTAGAGCCCAAATGTTTTTTATTATTGAGCCCAATGTTAAATCTAGCCCATTTTTTGTGAATGGAATTTGTGAAAAGAGTTTTGTACCACATCGACTAGATGAGCTCTCATCCTCCCTTCTCTTCTCTTATATAAAGGAGTCTTCCTCTTCACTTTTTTGGTAGAAGAAAATGAGATCTCTTCCTTTTGGTTGAGTATCCAATATTTTCGGAATCCATATTTTTGGAATCCAAGTTATTTTTCTCCTCCTCTGTTCTTCGTGTTGACGAATTGCAGAGTTCTTCTTAGGTTGATTTCGACTTATGTCGTGTTAAGTTATGAGATCTAGGTCAACAGGGCGTCGGCTTTGATCTCACTCCTTACGGGGGATGTGTGCGATCCGATGTTCCTGAGTTACCCTGCCTTAGCTTATCTTCTTCTTTCCTTCCTTCCTTTCCTTGCTTCTTCTCTCCTTCTACCCTGCAGAAGGGGCAATACCAGACACGGAGGGGGGGGGGGGGGTGGTGCCTGGTGAACCCTCTCCGATGCCTAAGTCAGTATTCTTCTAGAGATAAAGCTAGAGAGATGTCAGAGCTAAAATGTCCAAATGGCCAAGATTCTCAAATGAGTTGTGAAGGCGGGGTATTTATAGGCAACGGTGTCATTAAGGTGGCTTAATGACATCGTTAGCCTTTAAACACAATTAATTAACCTTTAAACGCATAATTAAGACCTTAGGATTCGGAGAAGGTAGACGGCGTGAACCGAGTGTGGGTGTCCGAAAGTGGCGCAGGGGCCCTTGGGGGGGGGGGGGGAGAAATCCGACCCCCAAGGGTAGGGGTTGGGTGAGGGTACCCAACCCCTCCTAGGGAGGATGGGCTTGGCCAACCCCATCCCTCCTAGGAGAGATCGGGTTGGCTGACCCGATCTCTCCTAGGAGAGATCGGGTTGGTCCACCCGATCTCCCCTAGGAGAGATCGGGTTGGCTGACCCGATCTCTCCTAGGGGAGGTCGGGTGTGGCCACCCAACCTCACCTAGGTGAGTTTTACCCCGGCCGGACGAGCGCTCCGGCCTCGTCCGAGCCGTTGATGTGTTCGCGAAGTGTTCGGGTTGAAGTTTCGATTTATAATCGGTGATGGGACGATAAAAATACAACGGTTTGGAAGTCAACGGGTTCAAATTGGGCGTATATCCATCACATGCCCCCGAGTCAACCAATGGCTTAACCCTTGATTGACTCTATTTCAGGATGGTATAACACGCGCAATTTGAAACCGGGATTTTACCTTCTTGTCTGAATGTTCGCTTACCCATAGATGCGTGCCTCTGACTCTGCCCCCTGCCTTATGAGATAGAGGAATTGTAAACGTCAGAGTAGCACGGACGTGTGCCTAGGCACGCGTCCGTCGGAGATAGGAGTAATAAACTTATCCTTACTATAGATGCATACTCACAAAATACACACTCGCACAGGGGTGTGATACGAATGCAACTAAATGACTTATGCTTCAAATTCGTGCCGGGATTCCATCTAAGTGAGGAAAAATTTAATTTTGGCCAAAAATTTTCCTAAGTATGGGATACTAGAAAATAAATCTATGGGATGTTAACTAGGGTGAGTGTGAGTTTAACCGTGGTTAATAGAAACTAGTTTTTAAATCTGTCCCTTAAAATTTTCCTTTCTAAAAATCAAGGGTGCTGATTTGGCGACTTTGAAAAACCCTAAACCTTTGTACTATAAAAAGGAAAGTGATTACCTCATTCTCATTGTCCTTTTCCCTTCTTTTCTTTTGGCGGTGGGATTTCTGGTCAGGCTTGTTTCTCGGGGCGCGTGTCGTATTGAGGTACGTGTTTTCTCTTTTTGTGTAGGCATTGCCTTTGAGGGATTTAACTTTGCTTCTCCTTCAATCGTTTCCTTACTTGTCTCGTTCTTGATTTGTATGTCTTCATGGTAATGTAGTCCTATTTGATTCAGCATTTTTCTATCTTTCTACCTTCATGTTTCCGCTTACTGGCGGGTGAAGCCCTCCATATTGGGATTATAATTATCTCCTTTTGCCCCTTGTCTTTGCTTGTTGGCCCGTGGGTCTCTCTGTGCTGGGGGTTGTAACTATCTTCCTCTGCCTCCCCGCCTCTGCCTATTGGCTGATGAGGTCTCCTTATGCTGGGAGTTATGACTATCTCCCCCTGCCCCCTGCCTCTGCCTGTTGGCTGATGGGGTCTCCTTATGCTGGGAGTTATGACTATCTCCCCCTGCCCCCTGCCTCTGCCTGTTGGCTGATGGGGTCTCTTTATGCTGGGAGTTATGACTATCTCCCCCTGCCCCCTGCCTCTGCCTGTTGGCTGATGGGGTCTCTTTATGCTGGGAGTTATGACTATCTCCCCCTGCCCCCTGCCTCTGCCTGTTGGCTGATGGGGTCTTTCTTGTCGTCTTTCTATTTTTGTCTTTTGACTTTGTATCCATCGTTTTGGGGAGATGAGTTTGTATCTCTCGTCCACTGTTTGCTTACTGTTTTCCTTGGACTAAGCCTGTGTTTTTCCGGTCAGCAGAACTTTCTGGTGATTGATGAGGAGTAAGAGGCCAGTACGTGTGGGAGTGGTTAATTCCGGGACCGGATTTCGATTGCAAAAAGATCGGCTTTCTATGGTGCGGGGAGGTATTCTTTAACTGGAGGTAAGGGTGGTGATGTTAGGGTGCCATCTTCTTTCTATATTGATGCCCCCCAATCGAAGGTCCGGGAGCCGTCTTTTCCTTCCTCCCTGTTTGGTGAGTTCTTGAGCAACTGAGTTTCCTTAGTGTACCTTGGTATTTACTCTGTGCTTTGTTATAGGTAGACTTCGTCTTCCGCGTCTGAGTCGGAAGGAGCTGTCTCGTCCACCTGTTGATGGGATTGTCGGGTCTGAGTGGGCGCCTTATTATGGGCGTGGGGCTCGTTTCGACAATCAATCTTCTTTGCAAACTCCCGAGGTTGGAGTTCGTGTTCTGCAGTCTGCTGTTCCTCCTGCCGATCGTGTGTTCCTGTCCAAAGGGTCGGAGGCAACTTATGAATTGGCTCGTGATGTGTTGGCTCGCTATGCTCCTGTAATGTTATTAACCGTTTTATCTTTTAGCATACTTCTTCTACATGCGTTATCCATCTCATCTTTTGTTTTGGTTGCAGGGTATGGCCGACCTTGTTAATTTATCCACCCTTGCTATTGATCTTGCTGAGGAGAGGAAGGTGTACGAGGACATTTGTGTCTCCCTTAACTCCAGTCTTATTAGCTGTTTGGAGCATAGTCGCATCACCGATTTGCGGTGCCGAGACTTGGAGGGTCGCATTGCTCTTCTCAATGAAGAGGTTGAGGTGTTGAGACAAAGGTCTTATCGTGATGAGACACTCCGGGCCGCTGAGTTAGTCTCTCTGGAGGAAATGTTTCGTATGGAGGCGAGGGAGTGTGCCATTGCTGAGTATAAGGCCTCTTCTGCTTATCAGGCTGCTATGGACGTTCGCTGTTCTGTGGCGAAACGTATTTCCTTGAAGGAGATTCTTGAGCGTATTCACATGATTGCTCCTGACTTTCTCTCGACTTGGTGATTTGTCAGACTTTGCTATTAAGCATATTGCGAAGATAAGGGAATAGTACCCCTATTTCTTGTGGTAGTCTCGTGTGTTTGTGAGTTGTGGTTGTCTTTAGAGTTTAAAACTCCGCCTTTCTTAGTGTTGCCATCTTTGTCTGATACCCTTGTCTCTATTTGTTGTGTACATGGCCGTGTGTTTATGTCTCTTCTCATGATGTCTCCCTATGCCTTGTGTGTGGCTCTTTGGTTATGGACCCTTCCCTTGGTGTGTTTCCTTTACTTATCTTTCTTTCGTGCTTTCCTTCATGTCTTACCTGCCATTTCATAAAGAGAAAACATTACTTGTTCTTCACATTACTTTACTTAGAAATTTCTTTCTCATGGTATCCTTCTGAGCATGGTATCCTTCTGAGCATGGTATCCTTCTAAGCAAGGTGTGATGATCTCTTTTGATACCCCTTACACGGTATACGTTGTACTGTTAGACCAAAGATACGCTCTTGGTGGGCGTCGAAATCTGTTCACGAGACAGGCTCTCGGACGGCACTTAACTTTTCACAGGATAGGCTCCCGGAGGGCACAGGTTAGTCCACCGATATCTTCTTGACGGGCGTCAAAGTCTGTTCACGAGACAGGCTCTCGGACGGCACTTAACGTTTCACAGGATAGGCTCCCGGAGGGCTCAGGTTAGACCAAAGATACGCTCCTGGTGGGCGTCGAACTGGTAGTTTGAAATCTACCTCAAGATACGCTCTTGGGGGCGTCGAACTGGTAGTGTTTTTTCTACCTCAAGATACGCTCTTGGGGGCGTCGAATCTGGTAGGTTGCAAATCTACCTCAAGATACGCTCCTGGGGGCGTCGAATTCGTAGTTTTTGGAAACCACTCTCAAGATACGCTCTTGGTGCGTCGAAGTCGTAGTGTAATAACTACTCTCAAGATACGCTCTTGGGGGCGTCGAAGGTTGTAGTATGAACACTACTCTCAAGATACGCTCTTGGGGGCGTCGAAGTTCGTAGTTTTTGGAAACCACTCTCAAGATACGCTCTTGGTGCGTCGAAGGTCGTAGTATAATAACTACTCTCAAGATACGCTCTTGGGGGCGTCGAAGGTCGTAGTATAATAACTACTCTCAAGATACGCTCTTGGGGGCGTCGAAGGTCGTAGTATGAACACTACTCTCAAGATACACTCTTGGGGGCGTCGAATGTCGTAGTATGAAAACTACTCTCAAGATACGCTCTTGGGGGCGTCGATCTTGCCATTGACTTGAAGTCATATCTGTGTAAGGATAACCTGGTGATTATAACATCACATTCACTGGAAAATACTTTTGACTAACTTTTACTCCCTTAGGAGCATTCATGTTTTTGTACACTTGGGATGCCTTGGTGCACCAAGACATCCTTTGTAGGAAATCAAAGATAGTTGTAGAGTTGGAGTAACTTCGTGAGTTCTCCTTCTCAAGAGTTGTTTTTTGAAAAGCTTGTAAAGCTGAAACATGTAAAATGCTAAATATGAAACTAAGGATATGGTCTTTTGCTCGTGCCTTCTTCTTATACGTAGTACTTCTTTAGGTGCTCTCCACTGAAGGTGTTTGTGGAGATATACCCCTCCCCATCTTCGAGGCGGTAAGCGTTTATGTAAGGAACTGAGGCTATCTTGTATGGTCCTTCCCACTTCGGAGATAATTTTCTGACTTGGTCTAAGTGTGAGAACTCATTCTTTCTTAGTACCAGTTCTCCTACATGGAATTGTCTCTCCTTGACTTGGCGGTTGTAGTATCTTGCTGAGACAAGGCGCATTCGTGTCTGTGCTTCTTCTGAATTCCATCTTTTATCCTCCACCATGTCTAAATCTAAAAGCCTTGCTTTGTTGTTCTCATGCTCCTCAAAGTACTTGGTCCTCAGTGATTGTACAGCTATTTCTGCTGGTGCCATCGCTTCAGTTCCGTACACTAGGCCAAATGGCGTTTCTCCTGTGGATATCTTTGGTGTTGTTCGTACTGCCCATAGAACATTTTCCAGCTCATCTACCCAACTTCCCTTGGTGGCGTGGAGTCGTTTCTTTAGGCCATCTAGCACTATCTTGTTTGCCGATTCTACCTGTCCGTTTGTCTGAGGATGCTTTACTGATGCGAAGCGATGGTCTATATTCAGTCTTTCGCAATACCACTGCAATTTCTTGCTCTTGAATTGTGGGCCATTGTCACTTATTATTGCTCTTGGCACCCCGTACCTTGAGACAATGTGAGATTGGATGAAATTGACAACCTGGTCGTCTGTTGTCTTCCCCATTGCCTTTGCTTCTATCCACTTGGAGAAGTAGTCTATTGCAACGATTATGCAAGTCTTCTGACCTTTTGTTTTCGGTAGGGGGCCTATCAAATCAATTCCCCATTGCGCGAAAGGCCAGGCTCCTGAGATGGAGCTTAGCTTTGCTGGTGGGGCTGTTATATTTCTAGAGTACCTTTGGCAGTGATCACATTTTTGTACCAGGTCTGCTACTTCTTTGCTCATTGATGGCCAATAGTATCCTAGGTTATAGACCTTTCGGCTTATTGACCGTGCTCCTTCATGGCACCCCGCATCTCCCTCGTGGAGTTCTGCAAGCACTCTCTCTGTTTCTGGGTATGCTATGCATTTGAGGAAAGGTGTGGAGTATCCTTTCTTGTAGAGTTCATTGTCCATCACTGCGTAATTCCTAGCCATCCTTTCAATCTTGACTGCTTCCACCTTATCTTTTGGGAGTTTTCCTTCCATGATGTATTGTCGCATTGGTGTCATCCAGACTTCTGCCTCATCTATTGCTAGAACCTCCATTTGTTCTATCACTGAGTGCATTCTTTGCTCTATGAAGTGAACCTCTTTGCCTGCTTCTGCCCCTAAGGCTAGTTTACTTAAGGCGTCTGCCTCTTGGTTTTGTTCTCTTGGGACTGACTCAATGTCGAAGCTTTGGAAGCTCTTTATCATGTCCTTGGCTTGCTGTAAGTATTTCTGCATGTTTTCGGACTTTGCAGTGTAGATTCCTTTCACTTGATTGACAACTAGTTGAGAATCACACTTGACCCTTAAATGCCTTGCCCCTACTCCTTTGGCTATCCTCAGGCCGGTTATAAGTGCTTCGTTGGATGACCCATCGGTATGCATCTCCCATAATTCCTCTGGTTGTTTCTCCTGACTACTACTTGCCTCGCATGTAGTTTTGACTTCTCCCAAGTCTTCGTCTGGATTGATTCCGGTGAATTCTGCAATAAAATCTGCTAGAGCCTGACCCTTTATGGCTGTTCTTGGGGCAAAATGAATGCGAAACTCACTTAGCTCAATTGCCCATTTGGTCAGTCTTCCCGATGTGTCTGGTCTTTGTAGGAGGTGTTTCAATGGTTGGTCTGTGAGGACTGTTACTTCATGCCCATGAAAATACGGTCTCAACTTTCTTGCTGATATGATCAGTGCATAGAGGTACTTTTCTATTGGCAAGTAGTTGATCTCATACTTTGCCAATGTTTTGCTTACGAAGTATACTGGCAATTGTGCAGCATTTTCCTCTTTAATTAGCACTGAGCTTACTGCCACGTTGCTCACGGAGATGTAGAGGTAGAGGGGCTCCCCTGGTGTAGGCTTTGCTAGGGGTGGTAGTGTCTTTAGATGTTGCTTGAGTTGCTGGAAGGCTTCCTCACATCTCGGTGTCCATTCAAATTTCTTATTTGCCCTTAGTACCTCAAAGAAGGGTAATGCCTTGTCTCCTATTTTTGATAGGAATCTGTTAAGGGCTGCCAACCTCCCGTTCAGTCGTTGAACCTCTTTGTGCTTCGTAGGAGACTGCATTTCTTCAATTGCTTGAAGTTTTTCGGGGTTTACCTCTATGCCTCGCTGGCTTACCATAAAGCCTAGAAACTTTCCTGATTGCACCCCAAATGCGCATTTTTTCGGGTTTAGACGGACTTGGTATTGCCTCATCCTTTCAAACGTTGAGCGGAGGTTCTCCACATGGTCCTTCTTTTCTTTAGATTTGACTATCATGTCGTCCACATATGCTTCCATTGTTTTCCCTATCATATCCCCAAAGATTTTGTTGACCATTCTTTGGTATGTCGCACCAGCATTTATGAGTCCAAAAGGCATCACTGTGTAATGGTATATCTCGCTATCAGCGTAGAATGCTGTGTGAGGGGCGTCCTCAGGGGCCATTTTTATCTGGTTATATCCTGAGTATGCATCCATGAAGCTCATTAGTTGGTGACCTGATGTTGCATCCACTAACTGATCTATTCTTGGTAGTGGGTATGAGTCCTTAGGGCATGCTTTGTTTAGGTCGCGATAGTCGATGCACATTCTCCAACTTCCTCCTGCCTTCTTTACCAGCACTGGGTTTGCCACCCATTTTTGAAATCTGATCTCCTTGATAAAATTTGCCTTCAATAGCTTTTCCACTTCTTCCTGGATAGCTATCTTTTTGCTCCCTCCCATTGGCCTTACCTTTTGTGTTATTGGTCGCGTTGCCGCGTCTATATTGAGCTTGTGTGAGATTACTTCTTCTGATATTCCTGGCATATCGCTTGGTGACCAGGCGAACAAATCCTTGTATTCTCTTAGTAAAGCTACTAAGTGGTTTTCCTCTTCCTGAGATAAGGCGGTCCCGATTTTGGCCTTCCTATCGGGTTCTTCTATGAGTATCTCTTTTAGTTCCTCCATGGGGGCTAGTCTTCCGTGATCTTCCCTTGGGTCCTCATCTACTAGAAGGACCTCTCTTGTTTTCTTCTTCTTGCTTATTGCGATCCTTGCACATTTCCTTGCTACCTTCTGGTTACCCTTTACTTCCCCTATTCCTTGGGCTGTGGGGAATTTCATTTTCTGATATAGTGTTGATGGTACCATACCCCACTTGTTGATTGTAGTGGTGCCCAGAACTCCATTGTACTCCTCCATTTCTTCTGTGATGAAGAAAGGGATATCAATCTTTAGCTGTTTCTGACCTGTACCCAATGTCACAGGTAGCGTTACTGCCCCCAGTGGGTATGTTGGCTCTCCTGAAAATCCCACCAAGGGGGAGTGAACCTGTCTTATACTGCTTGGTCTTACTTCTAGTATGCTGAGGACTTTCTTGTTAATGATGTTGGGTGAGCTTCCACTGTCTACTAGGATTCTTCCAATGTCCATATCAGCGATCTTCATTGTTATGACTAGGGCATCCTTGTTGTCTGGTAACACATGCTCCATGTCACTTCTTGAGAATTGTATTACATCTTCCCTCTGTCCTGCTGCTTGTTCTTCCTTTGGTTTATGGTCTTCTAACTGTGCCATGTACGCTTCTCTAGCATTTGCTGACTCTCCTCCAGCTCCGTAACCTCCATGGATGACATATACGCTTGCCATCTTGCTAGTGATAGTTAGGCTTTCTGTTCGAAGCCCCACGGACGGCGCCAAGTGTTAAGTTATGAGATCTAGGTCAACGGGGCGTCGGCTTTGATCTCACTCCTTACGGGGGATGTGTGCGATCCGATGTTCCTGAGTTACCCTGCCTTAGCTTATCTTCTTCTTTCCTTCCTTCCTTTCCTTGCTTCTTCTCTCCTTCTACCCTGCAGAAGGGGCAATACCAGACACGGAGGGGGGGGGGGGGGGGGGAGAAATCCGACCCCCAAGGGTAGGGGTTGGGTGAGGGTACCCAACCCCTCCTAGGGAGGATGGGGTTGGCAAACCCATCCCTCCTAGGAGAGATCGGGTTGGTCCACCCGATCTCCCCTAGGAGAGATCGGGTTGGCTGACCCGATCTCTCCTAGGGGAGGTCGGGTGTGGCCACCCAACCTCACCTAGGTGAGTTTTACCCCGGCCGGACGAGCGCTCCGGCCTCGTCCGAGCCGTTGATGTGTTCGCGAAGTGTTCGGGTTGAAGTTTCGATTTATAATCGGTGATGGGACGATAAAAATACAACGGTTTGGAAGTCAACGGGTTCAAATTGGGCGTATATCCATCATGTCGTGTTCAACCTTTCTATTTTTAGCCGTTGTCGTCGGCATTTCTGTTCTTTGTTTGAGTTCAGGTATTGGGTTCGGTTCGGTCGAGCGTGTTGCATGCATAACACGATTCGATGACACTGTTGAATCCTGGGAGGTGATCGCCCCTTGTATAAACCCCTTTGCATAACCCGAGGGTGGGGAGGGGCGAAATTGCCTTAAGGAGACTGTGATTAGCACGGGCCTCAGTATATAAAATACATATTCGTTTTGTGTCGATTTTACGTATAATTTCGGTGTTGCCTATATTTTGCATGTTAACTGGTATAGTTACATGTAAGTAACCGAAATTTGACTAATTGCTTTTTAGTCATTGAATTTTAGAATATTGCATTTTGGTCCTCGGACTTTGTAAATTTGCATATTTACCCTCAATAATTCCAACAATCTTAAGGCAATTTTTATTTGTTGGTTTTATGAGAGGATGCTTAATTGAATTTTGAGATTCAATTTTTTGGAGAAAATTATTTATTCTCTAAAAGTTCACAAATATTGTCGAACAATGATGTTGAAAATGTGAACATGCTCGAGAGCACATGCGACTGATAAAATCGCTAAGGCCATTTAGGTCGTCGAGACTGGTAAAGTCGTCAAAAGCCGTTGAAGCTATTAGGACCGTTGAGGTCGCTAAGTCGTTGAGACTACTATGAAAAATCGAGATGGTCAAGGTTGTTAAACCTATTAAGGCATCCGAAATTGATATGTTTGCTAAGGAGGCTTTGGTGACTTGACCCACTTTAGCCGTTGAGGCTTATGGGGTCGTTGAATCCATTGTTGAAAATTGGATTAAGAAGTCGGTTAACGCCGATTTAGAGTGTATGACAATTGTTATGGAAATTTTATTTCATTGTCTAAAACACTGACTATTACATTTGATATAAATGTACGTGTGAATCAACGAATCGATTGCACACACCTGAACCTTGGCACGTATGTACGCCGCGATATGTGTACATGAGTGTTTACTCAGAAGGTTAGCTCCGTGAGGGTTTGGTTTTGTCAAAACCGAAAGTAACCGTGTCCAGGTTTATTTTCTGTCCAACAAGAAGAAAAAAAAAATTTGATTTTGTAATTGAAGTGATTAAACTTAATTACTGAAATCAGAAATTCAAATCGTTATTTGAATTTTAGTAATCTGAATTTGATGTCCCGGATTACTATTGTGGGGTCGGGTACGAACCGCTCGGACTTCTTAAAAAAAAAAAAAAACTCAAGGAGTTGGTCATAGGTCCAATGTTTGAACGCTACTCAATGAGAATGTAGCTAACACTTGGCGGACAACTCTAAAATTGGGAAAGACCACCATATGGTCTATAAATGTTATTATTCTAGCGAGTGATGCTATCCCATTTAACGACGCCTTGATTACCGAGTTTGGACACTCGTTTAGGCCGCCGTCTATAATGCAGGGAAAGTCGCCGAGACTTACTTCAAAAGTTGAAGTCAAAAGATGGAATTCTTTTTGACAATTCTAAAAAAAAAATGAGGAGGAAGCGTCTCTATTGGGAGCACTCGAAATCGTCAAAAGAACTGTACGTTAAATACAGATAGACGAAAAAATTGATTGGATGAAGTTGAATTACTTTAAGTGTAATGGCCGTAGTGCCTGAAGTAAACATGAATAAAAATGTTTTTGCATTGGGCGTAGTGCCTATAGTGAACATGAGATAAGAATGTTCCTTCTTGTGCTAAATTTGTGGCACAATAATTTAGAACATGTTAATTACGATACCTTGCAGAGGTTATCTAACATGGTTCATATTCCTAAAATCAAAATAGATCAATAACTTAAATGTGAAGTTTGCGTTGGAGCGAAACTTATTCGGCCGAAAGGATTACCGAACTTCTTGGTCTAAATACATAGCGAAGTTTGTGACTTAATATATGTCCAAACGCGAGGCGGGAAATAAGTACTTCATAACTTTCGTAGATGATAGTACAAAATATCGCTATGTGTACTTGATGAAGGAAAAAATGAAACAATTATCAAATTCATGGTTTACAAACAAAAACTTGAGTTTCAACTATTAATTGTTTTCGCAATGAGAAATGCGGCAACGATTATTCTCTGTTTAGAGAATGTTGACTTAAACACGATTTAATCGGTGAAGTCATTGCACACCGCATAAAACCCCGATGGAGTTGGGTTGCGGGTTCGATCCAACCGGGCAACGTTTTAATGTTTATTTTGAACTAATTAGTATTAATAACGTTGTCGACGGTCAAGGTTTTGGCTTAGTATGCATTAGATAAAAATATGAAAATGTTGTTTTGGCACTTGCGGTGCAACAGTCGAGGCCTTTTATTGGTCTGAGGATCATACCGTTTGAGAAACGCAACGGTCTGAAAAAAGGAAAAAAAAAATTTGATGTGTTAATGGTCTGAGGATCTACAACGATAAAAGGATGATCCGAGGATCAATGATGATGTGGTTGAGAATTAGTAATAACTTCATACCCAACTCGTGTGTTAACACATTACATTTTTCTGGTAGAAATTAAAATAGTATGGTTGAGACCATGTTTGTTTTAGGGTTATGACGGGGTAGCTATTTTAACTAGCAATTACCTTTTGAATAAGGTACCCCATAAGAAGTAAGATAAAACTATGTTTGATTTGTGCCTTCGAATGTGGGGGGTGTCTTGCTAAAAATTATGATACCTCTACGGAAAAGACGCATACATTCCCTAAACCGTTGATTGCATTTTCATAGGGTTTGCTCAGAATAGTAACGTGTATCGATTTGAGTCGAAAGTGTCAAATAAACACAAAGATACGTTAATGTAATCAATAAATGCATATTTCTTTGGAAAATGTATTTTTGGCTAAGTCTAGAGGAGAGGCAAGCATATGAGACTATAGAGGAAAAATAGTCAAGACCGAGAACATGGAGGGCATGTTGAGGTCGAGCCCATGATGAGTAAAAGGGCGAGGATTGAAAATCCTATGGTCCAGTTTTTTGACCTATATGCTTGAAGCCGAACCTTAGACTTACCACGAAGATGTAAACTCTTCTGGGAGACCTCTATGAAAAGAGGCAATCAATAGTGAAATTGAGTCCATCTTGCAGAACCGCACTTGGGAGCTGGTGGATCTTCCGCCCGGAGACAAACCGTTATGCTACAAGTGGATATTCAAATGTAAAATGAAAGAAGATGGATCAATTGATAATTACAAAGCCCGACTTGTCATAAAAGATTATAGACAAAAGGAATGGTGGAATTATTTTGATACATATTCTCCAGTAACTAGAATCACATTCATAAGGATGGTGCTTGCGATTGCAGCCTTGCAAATTCTAGAAGTACATCAAATGGATGTGAAAACAACTTTCATACATGGATATTTAGAGGAAGAAATCTACATGGAACAACCTGAGGGTTTCTCTGCGCGAGAGCAGGAAAAGAAAGTCTGTAAGCTTGTCAAATCTATGTATAGTCTTAGGCAGATGCCTAGATAATGGCTTTATAAATTTGACAGCGCTTTATTGGAGAAATGTTTCAAAATAAATAAGTATGAAAAACGTTTTACGTTGATGACATACTAATCGTTGGAAATAACGATGAGGTGGTCCGGTCCACTGGACCTATGTTGAATTTGAGTATTGACCTGAAAGACATGGATCTTGCCGATGTGATCTTTGGATTAAAACTCATTAGATCATCAGAAGGTCTCATTCTAAGTCAAACTCATATATTGACAAGTATTTGGATAAATTCAACAAAGATGACAAGAACGAGGTCAGTACTCCAATAGATACGAGTAAGTAATTTCAAAGAACAAGGGAGAATGGTTTTCCCAAATTGAGTACGCTCGGATTATTGGAAGTGTCATGTACTTAATGTCATGCACTAGACCAGACATCGCTCATGTTGTAAGTGTATTGAGTCGATATACGAGTAACCCTAGTGTTGTCCACTAGAACGGGGTAATCAGGGTACTTAGGTATTTGAGACATATTCGTAATCATGGTCTACACAAAGAGATATCCTTATGTGATAGAGTGTTATAGTGATGCAAAATGGATATTCGATTAGACACTATCACCTTGAGTATAAGGGGTTACGTATTCACCTTACGAGGTGCAACAGTGTCGTAGAAAATCCTCAAAACAAACAGTCATAGCCAGATCGACGATCAAGTCTGTGTTATTGTACTGGAGAAATGTGGCGAAGATGCAGAATGGCTATGTCATTTTCTCGAGGATTTTACTAATTGGCCAAAACCTGTGTTAGTGTAAAGATTGATGGTTTGTTTTGGTTTAATCCAAATTAAATCCAATCTAATGAAATGTTGAAGATTTTCTTTAAGAGACAAGGTTGAAGCAGAAATAAGTGGTGCACCCCCCATTTGGCATGAAAACCTTTGTTAAAGGTTGGGAAATGGGACACTTTGCGAAGCTGTTGTTCACAAAAGAATCAATCTAAATTTAGATGTTGGATTAACAAAATTATTCCTGCAGGAAATGATAGTCTGAGGACTTTGTTGGTTTCAGAACATTGATGCAATGTTGCGATGATCAATCTGTATAACACAGTATAACATGCATAATGGAATGTTTAGACATATACGTCATAATTCCATTAGACAGTTGCTCTCAAATATATTTATTGTGTCCGATATCGTAAAGTCGGCAGATAAATAGCGGATCCGCTACCCGAAAGGGTTAACCAGAGAGTTATTTGGCCAAGCGTCGAAAGGAATGGGGCTAAAGCCTGTCGAGGAAACACTCTTGAGATGGAAAACCCAACCATGATGACTGGAGATCCCAAGAACTTGGTTCAATGGGACAACCTAATCACAAGAGTGAGTGTTGTCACTGTGGGGGTCAAACCCCAAAGCCCATTCCTATGATGCAAACAGTGATGGAGAAGAGGTTAAGCTTTTGCTGGTGTTGATCTTATAACAGTAATTGGAAATTACTTAATCAAGGTCATTTTCACACAAAGCTTTTAATGATTCGTAAGGAGAACTCAGAGTCGTGAAGATGCTCTTGAGACATAGAATCACCTATGCGAGTGAGAAGTGGGGCCGCTTCGAAAGGAATTGTTGAGGGCGCAATTTTTAGAAACGCTTGCAGAACCAGGCGAGTGATCCAGGGCCTAGGGATCACAGGGCGTGAACCGAACCATACTAGGAAGGTACCTGTGTGGGTTATGTCGTCATCTACACCAACGACAGTCGGTTCAAGGACATCGCGTCTACCGACCAGTCAGTAGAGAAGACATGATCTCACAAGGGATAAGTTCAAAGGGGTTACCCCTACCTATCCTTTGCAGGTATTGACCGTTGAACTCAAAATTCGTGTCTAAATTTTTCAATTTCCATTCATGTGGGGAATTGTTGGAAAATGGGCCAATTTTTATTATTATTATTATTATTATTATTATTATTATTATTATTATTTTGGACTAATCTTGTTTAGAGCCCAAATGTTTTTTATTATTGAGCCCAATGTTAAATCTAGCCCATTTTTTGTGAATGGAATTTGTGAAAAGAGTTTTGTACCACATCGAATAGATGAGCTCTCATCCTCCCTTCTCTTCTCCTATATAAAGGAGTCTTCCTCTTCACTTTTTTGGTAGAAGAAAATGAGATCTCTTCCTTTTGGTTGAGTATCCAATATTTTCGGAATCCATATTTTTGGAATCCAAGTTATTTTTCTCCTCCTCTGTTCTTCGTGTTGACGAATTGCAGAGTTCTTCTTAGGTTGATTTCGACTTATGTCGTGTTCAACCTTTCTAGTTGTTTTTAGCCGTTGTCGTCGGCATTTCTGTTCTTTGTTTGAGTTCAGGTATTGGGTTCGGTTCGGTCGAGCGTGTTGCATGCATAACACGATTCGATGACACTGTTGAATCCTGGGAGGTGATCGCCCCTTGTATAAACCCCTTTGCATAACCCGAGGGTGGGGAGGGGCGAAATTGCCTTAAGGAGACTGTGATTAGCACGGGCCTCAGTATATAAAATACGTATTCGTTTTGTGTCGATTTTACGTATAATTTCGGTGTTGCCTATATTTTGCATGTTAACTGGTATAGTTACATGTAAGTAACCGAAATTTGACTAATTGCTTTTTAGTCATTGAATTTTAGAATATTGCATTTTGGTCCTCGGACTTTGTAAATTTGCATATTTACCCTCAATAATTCCAACAAGAATTTCCTCTCAGAGAGTTCTTGACTTGCCTTCAAAGCAATAATCATGGTGCCATGGATCGATCCCCGTCACGACAGCCACTACTTCTAGGCGATAAAATCTAGTGATCGACCCTCTCTACTGGTTCTACGTCAATCTGGAACCTCTTTTATTGTCTGCACTGGGTTTTTCCTCGATCGATCACTGGTTTTTCGCATCCTCGTCAGTTTTACTTGGAATGTGTCTGTGTCCATCAATCTCTTTGTTAATCATGGTTTCCTTGGGTAGATCTGGCTTTGCTTTTAGGTTTTCTGTTGCTACTGATTTTCTTTCTTAGATACCAGGCGTCCGTTATTTTGTTTTTCTCTCGTTTTCTGGTCTGTCTTGTGTGTTGTTCTGTGTTGGCACGGCCCTACTTCTTGGTGGTGATGGAAGAAGGGTTGTTCATAAGCCTTGAGGATGGAGTTACAGAGTTCTCTGGAGTAGTTTATGTTGGAAAGGTTGTGTGGGACAAAGCTGTTCGATGTATTGCCGTACAGAATGTGCTCGAAAAAGCTTGGGCTAAATTTGGGAAAGTTCGAATTTCTAAAATCCACGATGGAATCCTGAGGTTTGTTTTCAGGAATGAAGATGAGGCCAATCAAATCATGGAAAGAGGACCATGGTCTATCCAAGGCCATAGTCTTAGAACTACATTCACGTTAAAATACACACGTTAGTAAGACATGAGATCGTAACCATAGAAACGACACTTACTTGTTCGGTGTGACGGGCGTGCAGTTGCGGAAGCGTAGATCGTCGGCGACGGTTCGGAATCACGGCAGCGTGGCGGGATGCCGGTCGGAGAGGTGCGTCACTTGATCGGATCACACCTCGGTCTCCACAGTTGATAACCCTTAGACTAAACTATAGAGCAACATATGATATAGGGAGTATGGATTAGGAGGAACCGTGAGTTTCATTCACACATATATAATAGACCTAACACAAGGGGTCTATTTATAGGCTCGGGAGAGAGTCGAGCGGTTACATACTTCCGGGACTCGACACTTCGGTCCCCGCTCTCTACGTAACTCACATGAGCACCCCGTATGGGTGCATTTTCCTACATCTCCCACTCACACATAATTGGAGTGCTCAGTACGCCAAGAGACATACTCCTAACACATCGCATGTCTTTCATACAGGGCTCAACCGTGCGACCGGCATACTTTGCGTGAGCTTGTTGTTGTACATCTGTTAGGAGTGTACAACCTCTCGTTGTGGACGAACAACTGGAGAACCGTAAGTATACTTGTACCCTAGATCATCGAATCTCATTTAGGTATATCTCAAAGATCTCTTTAGTTATACCTTGTATTCACAATCATGACAAGAAATCATGAATGGTCGACCGGTGAACACAATTCTAAAAGAGATTCCGTTGACAATCTTCCTCTTCTCACGATTCCTTCAACACCAACCCGACTCGCTTTTCTAGACATGCCCCGCTAGGCCGAATCTGTAGGTGGCCTTTTGGAAACACACTAAGCTAGCGAACATCGTGCCAGGTCTCAAGTCTCTGATCGGAGTCGTGAGGGTACACAATCCGAAACCTCATAAGGATCCTGGGTCTCACACAACAACAAGCTGAGATCATGCTTGTGTAAACCCGTGGTCGAATAATAGCACACACGGTATGAAACGTGTGTCACAGCACTCTTCTCCCTTTCCCATGAAGTGTATGTCATTTGTCTCAAAGACAGTGCTGTGCGGATGTCTGTTCCAATATCGCATGCATCTAAACCAGAGTCCACTAACTCTCATCCCGCTCTAAGGTAAACTACATGGAACTTCATTCCACTAAAGTTATCGATGATCGCATGTCATCGAGCGACTTATAAATTCGAGCAATTAGCTCTCTAACCATCCACCTGATGATTTTAAGCTCAAAATTTTGTCTCATCTCCCATTCGTCACAAAGACGTAACGTCCCCTAAGACGCGGAAGCGGATACTCGTGTGAGAGAGCTAACCTCTAGTTTACCCAACATACATTTGAAAATTCGATTGAATGCTCATAGCAATCACAATAAACACGTGTGTATTCAAATCAAACTTATATTGATAAAAATGAACATCGTGAAATGATCATTGGGAAAAATAAAGCAAGCTATCTCGCTATCTACACAATGTTCATGACCATTTGTCTTCATTGTGATCAAATGTCGATGAATTACACGTATGCAAGGGCTTTACGGACTTACCGTTTATCCATCATTCATCGACTATCACTTCACATTCATTATCTTGCATGCAACCATGCCATATGCACAGTTATATTGGTCTTTTGAATGCCCAAACATCCTTAGGATCCTCTTCGGAAAATATTACAGCACAATTACCAGTAGACTAACACTGAAACAATAATGTGCATCATCCGGAATATATATATAGGAACCTTATAGACCAAATCTAATCCTCGGTTGCTGTTGCGAGAGCACAAACTTCATTCGCATATAGTGAAGTTTGCACTCGTTTCTCAGTATCTGATGGTCAGTCAGTAAGAAACATTTCCCTAAGGAAGTCGTTACTCCCACTAGGAACAATTTCACTATATTTTGTCATACACACATGTACAACGCCTCAACAACCATCGTTCTCCGATCCTTGAGCATCAATCCAAGTCGAGCCATATGCCCGATTTAATAGTGGGTCTAGTGCACATCACAACATGTACAAGACACTCGACTGAGCTCATCTTAATTAAGACCTTTAGCGCATCAAGTCATGACCTTTTTACAGAGTTAGCTTATCGAGGTAATAATATGATCAATCACCCAAGAAACATATTCTCTCAAATGATCTCTTAGAATCTCAATTCCAAGATTATATTAATTTATCCTCTTGATATCAACTAAGTCTCGTACTCATTTGATTAACTCTGTAACTATCAGCACGTACTATCTGTCAAGCACATTTAATTTACATGACCTTGTCGATGTTTTAATAACAGTCTTAGTCTGTAGTGACTAAAATATCTGACATGACTAACACATCATCATTAATAATATTGTCTCGAGGGAATAAAGTAGAATGCTAACGGACCACCATAGTCCAAAAGCTGCATTCTCATACCACAATAAGGAGAAGTGCTTCTATTTCTA
This sequence comes from Clarkia xantiana subsp. parviflora, assembly GCA_036873135.1. Taxonomy (NCBI): domain Eukaryota; kingdom Viridiplantae; phylum Streptophyta; class Magnoliopsida; order Myrtales; family Onagraceae; genus Clarkia; species Clarkia xantiana. The sequence goes on along the minus strand of JAPTYO010000012.1, from coordinate 5,260,783 downwards.
CTTTTATATTTCAAAGGCAATATTTACATCCAAGATCAACGTGGCTGGGATCATGCGAATATCACGTTCGCATTTATTCGAGACACATCTCGAATTTCTCATGACTTTAGGACCTCACCGATCCGTTTCGCTTCGCGTCTTCCATATGTCCTCCATTTTCCTTAAAGGGTATTAGAGGCCACAATAAGCTCCCACTAGGATTAAGAACATTTTGTACACGCTCCCACTGGAACGATAACATTTACTCATGAAAGTTCTTGCTCCTACTTGAACTAAGATCATGACCAAGATCATCTAAATTCGCAACTGATGATGAAGAATGCGAGCATGAAGAGAAACTTATTCAACATCTGCGAGCATGATAAGAAACTTATTCAACATCTGCAAAAATCCTCCCACTCGAATGAAGTTATCTTGGTACATTTAGCTCAAGAACTCAAAAATGGGTCATAACCCAATTTTCCCTTTATAAGGATAAACGTGTTCATTTCAACATCTTTTAGTTTAGGCATAAACTTGCTCCCACTTTCGGACTCTTCCGGATCATAACGTATATGAAGTGGTATGCAACTAATATTTAGGCACTTGATCAAGTTGACAAACATTCGTCTCGATATAAGGTAGGTCCTCCTTGTGGAGAGACCCGGATTTTGCCACAGATAATGTATTATTGGACCAATGTTGTCACTGACTCAACCATCTTCAGAAGCGTATCATCTACGTCTTCTAGCAACATGCTTATGTTGCATAGTGCCAAAGAAAATAGTCAACGGAATGAACTATCTCTTTATATGACGTATCTTTATAAGTCAAGTCGATGAGCTATCCACCGTCTTAACGTGTATGAGAACCACAAGTTCTTTATCTATTCAATACATCTACAAGACTCGCTTAGCCATCTGTAGAATATTAAATAAATATACAAGATACGAAACATATTTAATCATTCCCACAACAAATATGGGCTAGTAGATGTCTAATTTGAACCTATTCTGGTTGCCTCAAAATAAGGCTTCCGGTCACATTGCCAGCATCCTTGCGACAAATGAATATTTAGATATATTGAAATCATTGCAAGGCGCAAGTTCGATATACAATAAATCCACCGGAACTAACCATATATACACAAACTCAATGTCATGGAAACATCAATTGAACAACTAGGTCTAACAGAAATAAAGCTGAACATCGGCTATTCGACTAAACAGTAAGGCATTGAAAAACTCGGTTGTCTCATAGACATAGCTTGTTGATGCCAACATAAAACTCGGTTGAAAAACTCGCTTGTTGAAAAACTTGGTTGTCTCATGTGAGATGTGTTTCGAATCGGCTGAAGCTCGAGTGTTCCATTTCCATCATGCTTTAGTCGAGATGTCGAAGATCAACTGAATCTTCTCGTCCAAGGCTCAATCCTGAGTCACAACTCAAAGGATTATAATTTTATATCGATCAAAGTAGAAACTCAATAGTCTACTAGTTTAAGCATCAAGACATACCTGACGCTTTGGAGCAGTGCAATCTTTCGAGTAGTGACCGATACGGTTACAACTATAGCACTTTCTCTTAGCCATTTGGACACAACGCGGATGCTTCCGCTCGCCAATTTCATCAGTCTTTCGTTTCTGAGTTGACCCATCATGCTCCTCCTTCTTACCACGATTCCTTCTCTTAGGCATCCTTTGAGCTTTGGAGGAAGTCGCCACATGCAACTCAGCCAGAGTACTCTTACTCTTATGCATTTCCTCTTCTAGATTTAGAAGTCTCCGAACTTCTTCTAAGTGGCAGCCCAATCAGAGCGGGATAACTGCATTTTGATATGCTTCCACGAATTATGTAAGGAGTGAATTACAACCTGGAGTTTCTGCCTTTGAGTGAACATATGACCAGCGCGCCTGAGTTCAGCTATCATATCAGCCATATGCCAAATATGTAACTTCATGGAGTGTTCAGGATGCCTCTTATATGAGGCTAATCTCATAGTCAGGAACTGTATCATTTCTGTGGAATAAAAACCAAATTTCTTATTCAAGTCGTCCCAAAGTGCCCTAGCACTCTGATAACCTTGAAATTCCTTGAGCACACCATCATTCATAGCACTCAACAAAATGATGCACGCGGTGCGATTTTTCACTTTCCAGGCCTCATAGGCTTTCAGGTCTCGCCTATGCTGGGCCACATTCCCTGCTTTAGGCTTTTCCATGTCATTGAATATGGTCTCCAGAATTTCTAGCATTTGGAGCAAGTACACAACTTTCTCATGCCATAACTAAGAGTTATTACCATTCAACTTGCGCACAACTAAGTTCGGCAACAATCGTTTGGATAACTGATGTCATCCTTTAGAGAAAAGAGATAACATCATATCAGGATCATTCAACAAGGCATGCAAGAATCATTGTTCATTATACTTACACATGTTCTACTCAACTTTCTTATTGACCGAATTAATTAAAGCAAGCATGCCCCGGAGTCAAAAGCTCACTATGTTCCCAATCATCGTCCAAAGTACATGCTTAGCGAGAATTAATTTTAGCCAATAATCAAGTCAAGTTTCGATCACATTGATCAAGTCAACATGCAATCATGATTTAGCTTCTACATGCAAGACTAACTACAACATGTGACATACTAAACATGTAATAATCATTAAGCAAGTTGACATGCTCTCAATCTTTACTTACACATGGATTCTACACAAATCATCATGAATCATGCTTAGCATATAAGTATCAATCGAGTAATACATGCTCTCAAGATTGATATATACAAGTATACTAAGCAAATTAGCATGAACTAAACTTGAAATATTCAAGCATGCTTATATGGATGATGATTTGGACAATGACATGACATAATAAATCATGCTCGCATGCATCTCAAATATTTATATACATGGATACTTTATAAATCAACATGTATCATGCTTAGCAAAATCATGTCATAATAAGCAAAACACGCTTGCTCACAAAATGTACGTATACATGGATGTTAAACAAATTAACAAGTATCATGCTTTATAAATAACTAAAATCTAGCACCCCATTTCAGATTTAACAAGACATATCTCGCATAAAAATCCTTTAAAAGACTTAGGACCCTCATGTAAATTCTCAAAAGTTATGTTTAGAGGAACATTCCCAGGTGGACCGAAGGGTTCGCAAGACAGGCCCCAACACTCCATTTTCTTAGACAGAACCGTAGTTCCCAGGCCAGGGAGGAGAGGGCGCGGCGTCAAGTTTCCACTTCAAGCTCGGTCTTTCTAGACAGAATTATTTCCTCAATTTCAACTCAAGAATATTACAATCGAGTCTCCTAAGACTTTGCGAAAACATATTTCGCTTATAGTTGAAATATATTCAAACTACGGGGGCCAACATGCAATTTTAGTAAACATAATGTTAAATAAAGTAGCACTCCTAAACATGATACTAATAACACTAAGCATGCATTTAATTGTTTTAAAAGATTAGGGACTATAGTGTAAAAGAAAAATATAAATATATTTTGTCCCTAATCTGTGCCGATTTTTTTTTTAAGATGGTTGACCGAAGTCAACCCAGTAAATAAAGAAATGGTTGACTGAAGTCAGCCCAAAGAAAAACTCTCGGCTGATAGTAAAACAAATGGGCCTAATTTTGATTAAAGGATTTCAGCCCAATTTTTTTTAGAATAACTGATCTGCTTTTGTGTTATAAACAGATTCACGTGAGCCCAAGTCAACAATAATTGCTCACGTGACTTTTTAAAACAAGTCAGACCGACCGGATATTAAAGCAAACCCGACCCGCATCAGTTGTCTTCTTTACCCGGTTTTTACGTAAAAATAACTGCAACTCACCTTCCACCGTGCGAGCAACCCTCAATCAACGCCACTACACTACTCCCACTCACTTAGTAATCGTTTTACTCGTAACCTTCACCGGCGACACATCACCGGCGACACCGAGATAACCGTTCGTCGGAAACACTTTTCCGGCAACAAAGAAAACGAAAAATTTACATTAAAAATCGTGAGCTCGTTGTAGCGGCCATGGCCGCCACATTTCGTATGGAGGTGGCCGTTGCCCCTCTCCATACTATTGCCACTCAAACAAATAGTAAAGATGGCCACACGAACGGAACAAAAAACGTAGTGGAAATTTCGCGGCAACACTCGGCCACGAAACGACCGGGATTTTCATCGGTTTCATCGATGGATTCGTCGGGGTTTCGTAACCCACATGACCACGAACCTATTGGTGCGAAAATGAGCAACTAACACTCACTAATGGAGGGCCGGACACATCCGAAAATGGGAGGAGTTACAAAACTCCGAAAATTGGTGGAACATCGGACAACCGTCACGAAGACGATGTCGGAGCCGGAAACCGAACCTGCGGCTCTGATACCAATGTAGGAATTCGAACTACATGCACGCTAAAATACACACGTTAGTAAGACATGAGATTGTAACCATAGAAACGACACTTACTTGTTCGGTGTGACGGGCGTGCGGTTGCGGAAGTGTAGATCGTCGGCGGCGGTTCGGAATCACGGCGGCGTGGCGGGATGCCGGTCGGAGAGGTGTGTCACTTGATCGGATCACACCTCGGTCTCCACAGTTGATAACCCTTAGACTAAACTATACAGCAACATATGATATATGGAGTATGGATCGGGAGGAATCGTGAGTTTCCTATCTCATTAACACATATATAATAGACCTAACACAAGGGGTCTATTTATAGGCTCGGGAGAGAGTCGAGCGGTTACATACTTTCTGGACTCGACACTTCGGTCCCCGCTCTCTCCGTAACTCACATGAGCACCCCGTATGGGTGCATTTTCCTACAGTTTACAACGCTGGCATACTCAAATGGTGGTCTTCGATGTCGACTTTTCCCCTGTACCATTCTGGATCCAGATCCATGGACTTGTTAGATACCAAATCACGAACAAGAATGCTAGCATAATTGGAAAGAAGATTGGAGGGCTGAAAGAAATTGAGGAGCTTGGAGACGATGGAGCTGATGGCAGGGGCTTTATCCGAATGAGAATTTTTCGTGATTTCAAGGAGCCACTAATCCCTGGTTTTTGGACTTATAGTGATACAAGAGGTAAATATTGGGTTTGATGGGTTCCGATGTAATCGTTAGCCCCGTTAACAGCCAACAAACGGCGAGTAAGCCCAGTGGGCCTTGTAAACGACCTGGAAGGTCCGGAAGCCCAGTATGAAGGGTTCCGACGAGATCGGTCCCGATATATGAGTTGAATGCTCCCGACGAGAAGCCTCTGAGTAGGCCCCGATATGCCTTTGAGAAGGCCCCGATAATAAAGCCCCGAGAAAGCTGGCCCTGTCTCGTGAGACTAGGGGTCCTGGGTGGTGACCTAGAATGAGATAACTCTGGAGTCCCCGATATGAAATGGGACTTGTGATCAGAGGATAAGACCAAGAAACCCGCCTACTAAATAGGGTAGTGGGGAGACGGTTGAGATACGGATAAACTCCCCGAGATACGCAGGGCGTGCCCGAGATACGTGGAGCGTGGGTGAGATACGCGGAGCGTGGGGCGAGATACACGGAATCCCGAACGAGATATACGGAACGTGGCTAAAACTGCCAGGCGCGGTTACAGGTAACTGAGTAACTTCCCCTCCTATATAAAGGAGGAAGTTACCTCAGAAAACACACATTCTAATACGAACTTAGATTACTGCTTACCACCCCATCGTTCATACACTCATTTAAGCATCAGAGAGGGATTCTGGGTCACCACCCAGGTCATCCCCTTTTGCAGGATTACGCGGAGCCCAGGAGTTCAAGCTTTCCGTCAAGAACGTAACGGAGCTTCGACCGTGATCCAACATTGGCGCCGTCTGTGGGAACATAACAAAAAGTCACAATCGTTTCTACTAGATCGATGGCTGGTGGTGGCAAGAAGAAGCAAGTCTAGTCCGACAGTTCTCGCCCTGCTGGAACTGTGAATTCCGCGTTGCCGGAGCATGCTGCTGAACAAGGTGAGAACCCTGCTGTTTCTCAGACAGGGGGGCATGGTGAAGATTATGAGGTCTCAGTCCGAGACACGGCGGTGAACAGGGAGGATATCCCGAGAAGGGAGGTGGATGCTCCTCCAAATCCGGTGGTGCACAGAGAAGAAATCCCGCGGAGGGAGGTAGGTGCTTCCTCAAACTCGGAGTTGGCTAAGGCCGTAGCAGATGCTATTCCTATGTTCCTGGCGGCCATGGAGGCTCTGCTGGACAAGAGAGAGGCTGCTAAGAGGGGAGAAGAGTTACCTCCACGAGAAGAGTTGCTCCCACCTCCTCCGAGGGAGGTTCAAGAAGAACAGGAGGTTCAGCCTAGGGATAAGGGTAAGGAGCCTGTGCACTCGGAAAAGTTTGTGGTTGACGGCCCCGGACCGGTGCAACACAGGACCATTCCTCTGAATGGCCCCATCACCCCCGATCAGGTGGTGAAAATCGTCAACATCTGCATGGGCGACCAGAAACATATGACATCAGAGCTGAGGGACCGATCTACTCATCCTTTTGTTCCATGGCTGCTAGATACTGTCGCCACGCCAGGGCTAGGTATCCCGACCATCAAGGAGTACGATGGTGAAGGAGACCCGGTCCGCCATGTTCAGAGGCATGTCCAGGCCTGTATGGGTAGGACCGCGAATGATGACCTCGTGTGTTCGCTGTTCCCGATCACATTGGGAGAAAGGGCCATGACGTGGTTCTTCAGTCTACCGCCGGGAAGTATTACTTGCTGGGCTGATATGCATGACCGCTTCATCAAGCAGTATCAGGGTCGTAGGCGCCTCTTGAAGAGCGTGAGGTCCTTGACCCAGGTGGTGCAGAGATCTGACGAATCGTTGGCATACTACTACCAACGGTTCACTGCTAGTGCCGCGGAGATAGACGAGGAGATATCGGAGGGAGAGACCATCCGCACCTTCCTCCGGAACCTAACTGCTCTGTATGGTTCCGATCCGATGCACAGTGTGGCCGCGAAGGCTGTGTGGAGTATGGAAGCCTTGCAAGCAAGGGTGAAGCAGCAAATTGACGTGCAAGAGTCGAAGATTGCTGCCGGAGAGCTTGATCCTCCGAAGTCAGGAAGAGGAAAGCCATCGTCCAAGCTGTCGGATGATCGCAAAGGGAGCGACAAATCGGAGGGAAGTAGGAACCGTGGTCGCCCCGAGAGAAGGGAGGACAGGCGTCCTCCGATAAAGGATAACCGAGAGGGTCGTAATGTTCCCCTCAACAGTTCGATGACCTCCGTGCTAGCAGTTATGGATCGGCAGGGTCTCGCCCGATACCCCCCGAGGAAAGAGGGTGAATTCTTGGGAGGTCGCTCTGATCGTTACTATTGGTACCACCGAGCTAATGGTCACGACACAGATAACCGTCGGGAGCTGAAGAAGGAGATAGAGAAGCTGATCCAGAAGGGGAAGCTTAAGGAGTTTGTTGGTAGGGGACGGTGCCGATCCCGTTCCAAGACTCGATCACGGTCCCGTTCCAAGTCCCGCGATCCATCTCCGAAGAAGAAGAAGGTTGAACCGGAATCCTCCGGTGCCCGTAAGGAGAGGCGGGGAACCATTAACGTCATTCACGGAGGAATGGCGGCGAGAGGTGATACCTCCGCTTCTCGGGAGAATTATGCTTCCCGTATTTCTGCTACTGTGGTGCTAGGAAAGAGGTCCAGGTCGTGGACTGTAAATGAGGAAATGGTGATTTCTTTCTCAGCAGAGGACCTGATAGGTGTAGAGAGCCCCCACGATGACGCCTTGGTCGTGACCTTGGATGTGGATGGATTCGAGATGAAGCGGATCCTGATAGATGGAGGGAGCTCCTCCGACATTCTGTTCATGGACGCCCTGGAGGCCATGGGAAAGACGAAGAAGGACCTGACGCAGGTGAACTTCCCGATGGTGGGATTCTCTGGTTCTACTTCCTATCTATTGGGAATGATTACCTTACCGGTGGAGTTCGGTAGTGGCTGGAAAGTGGAAAGGCGGAACGTGGATTTCGTCGTGGTAGAATCTGTGGGGACGTATAATGCTATCATCGGGAGGACCACCATCAACCCTCTCATGGCAGTTTCCTCGACCGTCCACCAGAAGATGAAGTTCCCGACGGATAATGGAGTCGGAGAGGTCAAAGGAGACCAGGTGGCATCCAGAATGTGTTACGTTAGGGAAGCTATGGCTGTCCTTCAGACTGATGCCGATCCTCGAGAGGAGTTTGGGCGTCCTGCCCCCATGGAGGATCTGAAAGAAGTCGAGGTTGACGGACCTCAGAGGAAAGTGAAGATCGGGTCTGCTTTGTCGGAGGAAAGAGCCCGAGAATTGATCGAGCTCCTGAAGGAGTTTAAGGAGCTGTTTGCCTGGTCCCCGAGCGATATGCCAGGAATCAGCCCCGACGTGATAGTGCACGAGCTGAAGATTGATCCCGCGATCAAGCCTATCGCGCAGAAGAGGCGTCTGATGGGCGCAGATAAGAGGATCGCGATCCAGCAGGAGGTGGGCAGGTTGCTCGACGCTGGATTCATCAAGGAGCTCCGATTCCAGACTTGGGTCGCTAACCCGGTCTTGGTGAGGAAGAGTAATGGGAAGTGGCGGATGTGTGTCGATTTCCGCGACTTGAACAAAGCTTGCCCAAAGGATTGTTATCCACTCCCGAGAATAGACCAGTTGGTGGATGCCACGTCGGGACATGAGCTGCTGAGCTTCATGGATGCTTATTCCGGTTACAACCAGATCAAGATGGCGAAGGAGGATGCCCCCCACACAGCTTTCTATGCTGATAGTGATGTCTATCACTATGACGTTATGCCCTTTGGGCTGATCAATGCTGGAGCAACTTACCAGAGGATGGTGAACAAGTTGTTCGGGGACATGCTGGGAAAGACCATGGAGGCTTATGTGGATGACATGCTAGTGAAGTCCCGACAAGCAGGAGACCATGTCCGCAACTTGGCGGCGGCGTTTGAGCGGATGAAGTTTCATCAGGTTCGTTTGAACCCGGACAAATGTGCTTTCGGAGTGAACTCGGGAAATTCCTGGGATTTATGGCGAGCCAAAGAGGAATCGAGGTGAATCCTGAGAAGCTGAGAGCAATCGATGAGATGTAGTCTCCGAAAACCCATCGAGAGGTCCAGGTGCTGAATGGACGATTAGCCGCGATGAATCGTTTCCTGTCCAAGGCGAGTGACCGAGCCATGCCATTTTTTGATTTGCTAAGGGCCCACAAGAAGTTTGAATGGTCCGACAAGTGCGAGGAGGCATTCCAAGCACTTAAGCAACACCTCCGTAGTCTCTCGCCGTTGGCGAAGCCGGTTCCAGGTGAGCCGCTTTATCTCTATTTGGCTGTTTCTGAAGTTGCTGTTAGTTCTGTGTTAATAAATATTGTCAAGGGAAACCAAGTTCCTGTTTATTATGTAAGCAAGGCGTTTGCCAAATCTGAAATGAATTATCCCGCTATTGAGAAGTATCTCTTTGCGTTGATTGTTGCTGCTCGAAAGCTACGGCCTTACTTCCATGCCCACGAAGTTACGGTGTTAACTAATCAGCCCTTGAAGCACTTTTTGAAGCGACCGGAGGCGTCGGGGAGATTGGTGAAATGGGCCATCGAGCTTACGGAGTTCCGTATTCACTTTGCTCCGAGAACGGCTATTAAGGGCCAGGCATTGGCAGATTTTATAGCAGAGTCTACAACACCCGATATGGAAGAAGCAGGTCCTGTAGAGGGGGCAACCATGGAGGTCCCGATAGAACAGCCAGAACAGCCAAATGAGGAGAATACCTGGGAGATGTACACTGATGGTTCATCAAGTGTAGAAGGATCGGGGGCAGGATTTGTGTTGATACCGCCCGGTGGAGGCGAGCCCCTGCGATATGCCTTGGCTTTGACGTTTAGGGCCACCAACAATGAAGCTGAGTATGAGGCTCTTATCACGAGCCTTAAAATTGCCAAAGGTACGGGAGTTGATCATTTAAAGGTGAAGTGTGATGCTAGCTTGATCGTGAATCAAGTCCAGGGGAATTATGAAGCGAAGAGCCCGATAATGAGGAAGTATTTGCACGAGGTGCAGACTTTGAGGGGAAGCTTCAAAAGCTTCGACATCGAGGCAATCCCGAGGGAAGAAAACGCGGAGGCAGACGCTTTAAGCATGTTTGCCCTAGGTGTAGCCCCCGAGGAGAATCGGAAGGTGCACTTTCTGGAGAGGGTAATTATCTCAACCATCGATCCATCGGAGGTATGCGCCATTGAAGCAGGATCGGAGGAAGAAGAGAAACCCACTTGGATGACCCCGATAGTCACATACCTGACTACGGGGGCACTCCCCGACGATGAAGTGGCAGCTGTCAGGTTGCGTCGAATCGTGAGCAACTACGCGATGGTGGACAACCAGTTATACAAGAAGGGGCATGTAAAGCCTTTTCTGAAATGTGTGGCGGAGCCTGATACGAATCGGATCCTGAGAGAGTTGCACGAGGGAGTCGCGGCCTGTCATGAAGGGGCCCGATCCATTGTGAGGAAAGCGCTGAATTTAGGCTACTATTGGCCTTCGATGAACAAGGAAGCGACAGCGATGGTCCAATCCTGTGATGCATGCCAGAGGTACGCTCTGAATATCGTGGCTCCTGCCGCGGACTTGATGTCCATCAGGAGTGCTTGGCCTTTCGCGCAGTGGGGCATTGACTTGGTGGGACCTGTTCCACAAGCAAAAGGTCAGTGCAAGTATTTGCTCGTAGCCATTGATTACTTTTCGAAGTGGATAGAAGCTAAGGCGTTGGCCAAGACGACGGGACAGCAGATCCTCAAGTTTCTCCAGACTCAGATCATATCCCGGTACGGGGTTCCTCGAGTGCTGATCAGCGATAATGGCCCTCCGCTTAATGGGGCTCAGTTGAAGGAGTATCTGGAGGAATTGAACATCGAGCATCGGACAACTTCCGTCCACCATGCTCAGACCAATGGCCAAGTCGAGTCAGCCAACAAGATCGTGATGGATGGCTTGAAGAAGTGGGTCTATGCCTTGCAGGGCCATTGGCTAGATGAGCTTGAAAACGTGTTGTGGGCTGTTAGAACAACACCCAAGCAATCGACGGGGAGACTCCGTTTAGCCTTGTTTATGGCACGGAGGAAGTTGCTCCCGTGGAGATAACGGTGGCGTCCCATCGCAGGAGGTATTATGAGCCTCTGACGAACGAGGAAATGAGACGTCTGGACTTGGACTTGCTCGAAGAGAAAGACTGATGAAGTTCAGGCTCGGATGCGTCTGGCAACAACCAGGTACTATAATCGGCGGGTCAAGTCCCGACAATTCTTCGTTGGAGAACTTGTTTGGCGGAGGAATGAGTTCATCCATCATGATCGAATCAACAAGCTATCACCGAAATGGGAGGGACCTTACAAGATTGTAGGGATGCCAGCCCCGAATGCGTACAAGTTAGAGGACCTTGATGGCAAGACGTTGAAACATTCTTTTAGTGGCGCACACTTGAAGAAATGTCATGTTTGACTCGAAGTCGCCTTAGGTGGTGCGTGGTGTTAAGACGCCGCGAATGGCGCAAGTTATCTATCGATCCGATGTAAGCAAAGCTTTGAGTTATTAATGAATAAAAGAAGTTGCTTCCGATCAAATTGCTTTTAGATTTATTCTAACTGTTAGTAAGTCGTCTTGAAGGACGCGATAAAAGCCTTCCGAGGTACGATTAAAAGCCTTCCGAGGTACGAGTAAGACGTCCTGAAGGACGCGACAAAAGCCTTACGAGGTACAATTAAGTCGCCTTTATGGCGCGATAAAAGTCTTTCGAGGTACGGACAAAAGCCTTACGGGGTATGAGTAAGTCGTCTTTATGATGCAACCAAAAGCCTAGGTATGAAAAAGCCCTAACGGGTCCGCATAAGTCGTCTATATGATGCAGCAAAAAGCCCTAAGGGGTACGATTAAGTCGTCTGGAATGACGCGATAAAAGCCCTAAGGGGTACGATGAAGTCGTCTAAGTCGTCTAGAATGGCGCGATAAAAGCCTTAAAGGGTGCGAAAAAATCATCTTAAGTGATGTGTGAAATTGCCTTGAATGGCATGGATGAGAAACCTTAAGCGGTAAAGTCCCGAGGAAAATGTCGCGAAGGACATACGAAATTACATTAAATGATATGGACGAGAAACCTTAAGTGGTGAAGTCCCAAGTGAAGCATCGGAAGGATGTATGTAGTCATCTTAAGTGATGCATCAGAACGTTTTAAGTAACGAGTAAGTCGCTTTAAGTAGTGCAATAATGATCAAGACTAAAGTAGATGAAATGAATTTTTATAAGGGCTCGAAGGCCTAAAGGTTCTGATACAAGGAGGATACAAAGAGAAAAGTACAAGGACTTAAAGAATAAAGCATTAAGCCTGGTCCTTGTTGGAAGTTGAGTCCTCAGCAGATTTGGAGGGAGCAGGATTCGGGGGGGCCTGGGCAGAAGGCTCCGCAGTCTGTGGAGTCGGGTCCGCAGCACCTGCAGGGGGATCGGCCTCATCACTCTCCGCGGGGAGGCTGAAGTATTTCTCCGCGATAGGGGCGAGGGTCTCGGATTTCTTGAAGTCGATGGAATCCTCGTATGCCGTGTAAAGTTCCTCGACGTCATTGAACAGAACGTTCTCCACCTCGGTTTTGCAGAACCCCACGGCATCCGCCTTGAAATCATCAGAGTTCCGATACTCCTCGCGGCCCTCCTCGCGACCCTTCTGATGACCCTCCTCGTGGCCCTGAGCCTTTGCCTCAGCCAGCCTGGCAGGAAATTCAGCCTTCTCGGCCTCAAGTCCCGCCTTAGCTTCCTCGAGATTGTTCTTCTCGAGGATGAGCTGCCTCTTCTCTGCCTCGTGCCGCTGCTGTTCCTCCTTGAGCATCCTCCACTCCCGACGTAGCACGGCTTCATGATCTTGGACCTGCTTGTGCAGGCCCATAGCCTTCTCGCCAAGGAGGGTCTGTTCCTTGGCTATCTTCTCCCTGGCCGCTACAGCGGCGGCGAGGTCCTCCTGGAGCTTGGCCAAGGCTCTGGGGTCCGACCTGGCCCGCTCCTCCTCCAAAGCACCCTTCAGAGCAAGGATGTAACCAAAGCAGCGCTGCTGGTTCGCCGTTTCCTAAGGCAGAAGGAAAAGAAATTAAGATCCGATAATTAAAAGCAAGAACAACAAAGGAAGGAGCAAAAGTGAGAGTAAAGTTTTACCTCCATCCGACGGATAGCCATGTCCCGAAGGTCTTCCTCGATATCCTCCCGTGCCAAGGAGATCGGGCGTCTAAAGGCTGGTGGAACTGACCCTGCCAGCAGATGCAGGGCCAATTCTGGCTGAAGGTCTCCCCGATGGAGTGGGACCCCATGAAGAGACTCGATCGGGTTCCAGGGAACCGTCTCTTGATCGGGGGTGTAAACCTTGTAAAGGTTCTCATCCACGGGGAGAGGAGGGATGACCTTGGAAGCCTCGGTCGGAGGAGCCTCGGTCGGGGGCTCCGGAGTTGGAGAACGCAGATCCAGGGGAGGACTCCGAGACACGTCCTCCTCCACAGTTGGCCTCAGGATGCTCTGCCCTGGCCTTTGGCGGGGAATCAGGCCTTCAGTCGGCTCCTCGGAGGAGGGGGAAGCCTCCAAGTTGGTCACCTGACGGAACTGAGCTTCCGTCGGTGCATCCTCAGTCATTGGCTCCTGTGGGGTGGCAGCCTTCCTCGGAGTAAGAGCCTCTGATGGACCTGCGGTTGCGGGACGAATGAAGTCAGGAAGAGTATTATTTGGGCACCAGATGATTTGGCGCGGGACGTGTTGGTCCTTTCCAAAGAAGTTGTAATATCCCGCCTTGAGGACGCGGGGGGTTTCTCCTTGAAGTATATATTTGATTTCTCGGACCCGCGACTCCCGGTCAGCAGGGATAAACTCCTCGGGAACCAACCTCCTATATTTCTTAATAGCGTGGCGAACGCGCTTACCTTCCTCGGTGGTAGTGACACCGAAGGCTTGGTCCACCTCTTCTCTTCTGGCCCGCTTGGCCATCCCGACCTGCTCCTCAGTCGGGGGAGCAGCAGAAGAGGAAGCTCCCCTCTTCAAGGAATTCCGCTTTCGCTTGGAGCCACCCTGGACAGCATCGGTCTCCCCCTGCTTCAACACGAGATGGGTCAGCAGAGATGCCTTCTTGGCTGCAAAAATGAATATAAAAGGCAGTTAGAAGTGTTACCCAGATAACCAAATTCTCGGAAATGGAATCGAGGAGTTGGACTCCGATCTGGATCAAGTCCCCCTCCACGAGCTTGTTGGCGTCGAGGGGAACGAAGGATTCCCCCCAACGGTAAAGCTGGACCAGCTGAAGAGTGTTGAAGTCATCCTCGGTGTAGACTTCGAACTTGGGGGCAGGGTCCGCCACAACCTCCCATCGGGGCCATGGGATAGAGCTGTTCTGGACGAAGAAGTAATACTTCTTCCATCCGCTATTGTCGGACCCTGAGTCACGAATGAGCACTCGATCCTTGTTAAACTTCCAGGTCTCACCATCCCAACCGAACCGAGAAAGTTGCTCCCTGGTCCATTTGGGGAGTCGGGGAGTGAAGGAGCAGACGCCAGCCTTGTTGCACTTCATCCCGTAGAAGGTGCGGAAGAGCAGCAAGCTGTACGTCCACTGTTGGCGGAGGCACAGAACCTGGAAGGCATTCCACACGCGGATAGCGTGTGGGGAGAAGGTGGATGGATGCGTCTTATAGAAGTTGCACATCTCAGCCAGATTCCCGCAGAAGGGGAATCGGATCCCGGCATTTATCTGCCCCGTGGAGACAAACACCTCTCCTTCCCGAGGACGCGTGACTATGTGCTTCCTCCTGGTGGTTTGCTGGGATTCATAGGGGAAGCGGGGTTCCCAGGCTGAAGTAATGCGGCCTTCTCGGAGAGTAGCCTCGTACAAGGTCTCAGAGATTTCGTTAGTAGCAAGCTCAAAGATAAAGGGGTTCCTTCCTCCGGAACTGGCCTCGTCTAAAAACGGCCATAACAGGAAAACTCATGAAAGGAAAAGCAGACAAATTCAGTAAATCATGGAAGCAGAGAATGAAAACCTTACCAGACATAGTAGATGGTTGATCGGAGAAGACGAAGAAAAATCTTAACGGCTGGAGGCCTTGGATCACCGGAAAATCAGACGAAATTTGGAGAAAAAGTTTCGAGGTTTGACAATGGTAGAATTCGCAGAAATCAGAACGGCAAGGAAGAAGTGAATAGTGCCAGGGTTTTGGCTTTTATAGGCAAAAGGACAGCTGGACAGACTCAAATCTGGACCGTTGAAGATGAAACGACTCAATCTTGATCGCCGAGATTATAGAGGAAAGTACGGAAGACACGTTAGCGACGTAATACTGCTTTTTCAGAAAGTAACAGTCACGCCGCTTTAGGCGTCGTTTCATTATCCCTAGCATTTAATGGTGCAGTAACCGAGGAGTCTCCTCGAATTTGGCAACTGTCCAGCGAGTCTGAGGAATTATGAGTGAGAAGCTCTGTTATTCAAGAATTGTACCCAAGGTAAAAGCCTCCGATGGTAATATCGGGAGCTCTGAAGATGACCAAGGTAAAATCCTCCGATGGTAATATCGGGAGGTCTGAAGATGAAAGCCTCAGATGGTAATATCGGGAGGTCTGAAGATAAAAGCCTTCGACGATGAGGTCGGGAGGTTCGGAGTTGGAAGACACGACGGACTGCAAGTCCCCCATGTCTTGGGGGCAAATGATGGGTTCCGATGTAATCGTTAGCCCCGTTAACAGCCAACAAACGGCGAGTAAGCCCAGTGGGCCTTGTAAACGACCTGAAAGGTCCGGATGCCCAGTATGAAGGGTTCCGACGAGATCGGTCCCGATATATGAGCTGAATGCTCCCGACGAGAAGCCTCTGAGTAGGCCCCGATATGCCTTTGAGAAGGCCCCGCTAATAAAGCCCCGAGAAAGCTGGCCCTGTCTCGTGAGACGAGGGGTCCTGGGTGGTGACCTAGAATGAGATAACTCTGGAGTCCCCGATATGAAATGAGACTTGTGATCAGAGGATAAGACCAAGAAACCCGCCTACTAAATAGGGTTGTGGGGAGACGGTTGAGATACGGATAAACT
Source organism: Clarkia xantiana subsp. parviflora (assembly GCA_036873135.1). Taxonomy (NCBI): domain Eukaryota; kingdom Viridiplantae; phylum Streptophyta; class Magnoliopsida; order Myrtales; family Onagraceae; genus Clarkia; species Clarkia xantiana. The sequence continues at coordinate 5,244,681 of JAPTYO010000012.1, read as the reverse complement.
CCCCCGAGATACGCAGGGCGTGCCCGAGATACGCGGAGCGTGGGCGAGATACGCGGAGCGTGGGGCGAGATACACGGAATCCCGAACGAGATATACGGAACGTGGCTAAAACTGCCAGGCGCGGTTACAAGTAACTGAGTAACTTCCCCTCCTATATAAAGGAGGAAGTTACCTCAGAAAACAAACATTCTAATACGAACTTAAATTACTACTTAACACCCCATCGTTCATACACTCATTTAAGCATCGGAGAGGGATTCTGGGTCACCACCCAGGTCATCCCCTTTTGCAGGATTACGCGGAGCCCAGGAGTTCAAGCTTTCCGTCAAGAACGTAACGGAGCTTCGACCGTGATCCAACAGGGTTGACATTTTTTGTGAACGTCTATCTGATTTTTGCTACAATTGTGGTTGTCTTGATCATTCAAAGGGTGGATGTGGTAAGCCGGTGAGGATTTCTGAATGATGGGTTGGCAATCCTCTTTATGGCCCTTGGATGCGAGTGCTCAGACCTAGGAATTTGGAAGCCAATGTTCGAGTTGTGGGCTGTTACAAAGAAGAGATTAATTATTCTGATTGGGCTGGAATTATGAGAAAGTTTGAGAAGGATGACTGGTTGCAGGGTGATGATAGTCTTCCTACACTGAAAGAGCACACAACAAAATATAAGGGGGAAGGATTTGGAGCTAATTGCGATTCAGATTATCTAGCTGATCCAGTGAATGAGCAGCCTGTCAAAAGGGTTGTTGTTGAGGAGAGTCCCCTTCCAAAATCTCATATGGTGGTTTCATAGTCAAATTTTCTTGATGATTTTGAACTCCCAGTGTTAGGGAGAGAACCAGAAATTCAGATACTTCATTCAATCAATCGATATTCCACAGATTACAGTAGCTGCCATTTATAGTAGGCTAACTAACTTCCGTTGGAGAATCTGTTATTTAACAGTTTTATTCTCATTTATTACAATTGAGACCCTAAACTCCTCATTCCATGACAATACCCCTCCCATATAAGGAACCTTGTCCTCAAGGTTGGAAATCAGGAAAATGAGCAGTGAACTCATCGAGATACTCCCAAGATGCTTCTGAAAGAGGTTGATCCTTCCACTGAATCAGAACCTTTGTTGCAGCCCTCTGACCCCTTTTGCACAGCTTCCTTTCAACAATAGCAGCTGGAGTCCATTTGAATCGAGCCTCGCCACTTGCAGCAGTGGGTAATGGAACCATCTGCTGAATTGGCCCCTGAGCCTTCTTTAGGAGTGAAACATGGAAAGTTGGATGTATCAAAGAATCTGCAGGTAAGTCTAAACGATACGCTGCGTCTCCAATCTTCTCCACGATTAAGAAAGGCCCATAATACTTGGGAGCTAGCTTGTTATGAAGCGCTCCCCTTACAGTGGTTTGTCGATAGGGGTGTAACTTGAGAAAAACCCAGTCCCCCACAACAAATTGGCGTTCACTCCTGTGCCTATCTGCAAATTGCTTCATCCGATTTTGGGCACGAAGCAATTGACTCCTCAGCAGCTTAATCGTGGCCTCCCTTGAGCTCAGCTTCATTAACAGCAGCAACGGAGGTATCATGTGGAATATAAGGCACAAACAAGGGAGGAGCAAACCCATACAGCGCTTGGAAAGGTGTCATGCCAATTGAAGAATGATAATTCGTGTTATACCACCATTCTGCCAGTGACAACCAAGATGACCAGGAAGCAGGGCGTTCATGTGTCATACATCGTAGGTAAGTTTCCAAACAACGATTTACAGCCTCAGTTTGACCATCAGTCTGAGGGTGATAAGCTGTTGACATATGCAAAGAGACACCTTGGAGACGGAAAAACTCTTTCCAGAATGAACTCAGAGAGATTGAGTCTCGATCAGACACAATTGTAGTAGGACTTCCATGCAGCTTAAAGACCCCATCCATGAATACTTGAGCCACCTGAGAAGCTGTGAAAGGATGATGTAATGGCATAAAATGGGCAAGTTTGGTTAAACGATCTACTACCACAAATATAGTATCTTTTCCACCCGACTTAGGCAGACCTCCGATGAAATCCATGGAGATATCACTGAATACACCCTTAGGGACAGGTAATGGACAAAGTAACCCAGGTGAAGCTATGGCCTCATACTTGCTCCGTTGACAGACTGCACAGTCTCTAATAAATCTCCTGACATATTTTGTTTGACCCCTCCAATAAAAATACTGCTTGAGTCTCTGGATAGTAGCATGAACACCAGAGTGTCCCCCCATGGAAGAAGAATGAGCTAACTCTAACAACTTCCGTCGCAGCACTTCATCTCTTCCAATGACTAACTTCCCTTTCCTAGTCATGGAGCTGCCATCCCAGCTGAAAGAACCTCGAACCTTGCCCAGAATCAAATCATTCTTAATATGCTGAATATCAATATCGTCATTCCAAGAAGCTTCAATAAGCTCTAACAGTTGAGGTTCTACTGACGAGAGAGTTAAAGTAAGTAATTCAGCACCTTGGACTCGAGATAAAGCATCAGCCACCACATTCTCACTCCCCTTCTTATACCTAATTTCATAATCGTACCCCATAAGTTTTGAAAGCCATGTGTGTTGGAGAGGTGTAGTAATCTTCTGCTCTAACAAGTGTTTCAAACTTTTCTGATCCGTCTTAATGATAAAGTGAGCAGCAATGAGATAGTAATGCCAATGCTTCACAGCAAAGAGAATTGCCAAGAGTTCCTTCTCATACACGGAGAGAGTTTGCTGTCTAGGTGAGAGAGCTTTGCTGATAAAAGCCAATGGGTGATTAGCCTGCATTAAAACAGCACCAATACCCTTCGAAGATGCATCTGTTTCAACAACAAATGGGATGCTAAAGTCAAGCAAGGCCAACACAGGTGCAACTACCAGAGCTTCCCTCAATGCTTCAAAAGCCATTTGGGCGTCCTGAGACCAGTTGAAGTGATCTTTCTTCAATAATGTTGTTAAAGGCTTGGCCAATTCACCATAACCTCTAATGAATCTTCTATAGTAACCAGTCAGACCCAAAAAACCCCTTAATTGCTTGACATTAACTGGAATTGGCCACTTCTTAACTGCCTCGATCTTAGTTGGTTCAGTAGCCACCCCCTCCTGTGAAATCACATGACCCAAATACTCCACAGCTGATCCCCCAAACTCACACTTGGACAGTTTAGCAAACAAGTTATGCTCTCTTAAAAGAGATAGAACTTGCTGCAAGTGTTGAGAATGCTCCTCCAAAGACTTGCTATACACAAGAATGTCGTCAAAAAAGACCAAGACACATTTTCGCAAAAGAGGTTTGAAAATGGAATTCATCAAACCTTGAAATGTGGCAGGAGCGTTAGTCAATCCAAAAGGCATCACTAGAAACTCGTAATGACCTTGATGAGTTCTAAAAGCTGTCTTGAAAATATCATCAGAGTGCATTCTAATCTGATAGTATCCTGACCTCAAGTCAATTTTGGAGAAGATAACTGCCCCATGCAGCTCATCAAGGAGTTCTTCAACCAATGGAATAGGAAAACGATTCTTTACTGTGGCATCATTGAGCTTCCTGTAATCGACGCACATCCTCCAAGTGCCATCCTTTTTCTTGACTAACACTACAGGGGAAGCAAACGGGCTCTTACTTCCTCTCAACACTCCAGATTCTAGTAATTCCTTGGTCATGCTCTCAATAATGTCTTTCTGTGCAGCAGGATATCTATACGGCTTCTGGTTTATAGCAGAGACTCCTTTTAAAACAATTTGATGGTCAAATTCCCTAGAAGGAGGCAAAGACTTGGGCAGTTCAAAGACATCAGAAAATTCAGCCAAGACTTCCTTAATCTGAGAAGAAGTCTGACACCCCAATACTGTGGATGAAACCATTTGATTAGAGCTGTCCTGTGCCAAATGAATACTGCATAATTGAATAGAAGCCAACTGACTCTCATTCTGCAACAAGGAATCCATTTTCTCAGCTGAACATACAGTTACATCAGCTTGAGGCACTCCCTTCAATTCAATTTCCTTACCTCCCACCTTAAACTTCATCGTCAACTTTTTGAAATTCCACAAAATATCATCGAGAGTCTTTAACCATTGCACTCCTAACACCATATCGTAGTTACCCAACGGAATCACCAAGACATCAGCAGTGAACCACGTCCCTTGCATCATCCACTGAAATTGGGAACACATCTTAGTACAAGGCAGCTTGTTACCATTTGCCACACTTACTTTCATCATGTTCATATTCACTAAAGGGCAACCAAGCTTGGACACAGAACTATCATTGATGAAATTGTGTGTTGACCCAGAATCAATCAATATATTGAGACGACGCGTCCCCGTGGAGCCAACAATTCTCATAGTTGAGAACGAATGTTCACCAGTAAGAGCATGCATTGATAGTTGTGGTTCGGATACATCATCAGAAGATTCAATTATATCAACCAATTCCTCCTCATTTTCCATAAACTCAGCATCCATCCCATAAAACTGCTTCCTAGAGCACTTATGCGTTGGAGTAAACTTCTCTGGACACCAAAAACATTCTCCCTTCGCTCTCTTCATGTCTATCTCCTTAGAACTCAGTGTCCTTCTCTGCTGATTTGTGTTGATCTGTAATGGTTTCGCAGGAGACGGTAATAAAGGCAACTTAGCTGCATTTGCAGGAAATGGAACCCTAGACTGAGTTGTAACAATAGGAGGTCTTTGGTAAGCACTAGTTTGTTTCCCTGCAGACTTAGCCATCGCCAAATTGGTGATTTCTTGTGCCCTTGCTAGAGCATAGGCATCCCGAAGTGTCTTGGGTTGAAACATTTTTACAGGGCAACGAATTTCAGCTATCAATCCACGCAAGAAAATACTAACAGCATATTCCTCACAAATTGACACTTTGTTGAGAAGAGCATCGAAAAACCTGCAATACTCCTTGAGAGTTCCAGTCTGGTATAACGAGGTCAGCTCCTCCATCGCGTCCTCGAAGAATGAATCGGAGAATCGAGCAGTCACGGCACGTACATATTCATTCCAAGAAAGATCTGATGTCGTCGCTCCTCTCGTTTTCATGTAAGCTTGGTGCCATTGAAGAGCATCTCCATCCAAATGGATCACCGCATAACGAAGTTTCAAATGATCTGGAGTTTCATCGATTGTGAAAAAATGATCACAACGATATAACCATCCATGAAGATCTTCTCCATCAAAGCGCGGAAAATCAACTCTACCAAATCGAACTTGCTTCGCCTGTTGCTGAAATTGCATTTGTGGCAAATCAGCCTCTGCTCGAGCTGGAACTGAAGTCTCTCCCAACGGAATTTCTCTCCTCTGCGAAATCTGAAGAGAGATTTCCTTTAATTGTTCAAAAATCTCAGTCTGCTGAGCTGCGAATACTGATTGCTGCTCCGCTATCGCTGCATATTTGACGTTCAATCCAGCAGTCAAATCACGCGTCTCATTTACCAGATCATGCGTTTCGTTTGCAGATCGATCGACTCTCAAAATCGCCTTGTCTTGCTCCCGTAATTGAATCTCTATCTTCTTAATTTCTTGACCTCTGGTAGCGTCCGCCATAATCGTGCTATCGTAACAGACAACTTCGCCGGAAAAACTCAATCAGAACCACAGCGCCGCCGGAAGTGAGGGAAGGATCGGAGCTCTGATACCAATTGTTAGGGAGAGAACCAGAAATTCAGATACTTCATTCAATCAATCGATATCCCACAGATTACAGTAGCTGCCATTTATAGTAGGCTAACTAACTTCCGTTGGAGAATCTGTTATTTAACAGTTTTATTCTCATTTATTACAATTGAGTCCCTCTACTCACAAACTTAACATTCCAGACCCTAAACTCCTCATTCCATGACACCCAGCAAGAGTGAGTGACTGAAAGAAAGGTTCAAAGAAAAGAACTTGGAAGAAGAATCTTGAGGAAATGAGGAGTGTCAATAGCTCACCCCAGGATAAAAAAATCAAACCATTTGGTGGGTAGCAAACGACCTGCTGATCTGATAACTGAGGAAGAGGAAATAATGATGAAGAAAGTTCTGCTTGCTGATGCTGTTTGGAGTTATGCTGCTGTAGGGACAGTAAAGAATAAAGCAGGGAACTTAAAATTGAATGGTGGAGGCCTGTCACAAGTCTGCGAGCAGAACTTGGTTAATATCCCTGTCAATGAAGGGTTGGGTGGTTGTCCTAAAACAACCACCGAGGATCCATGAGTCTTTTAAGTTGGAACTGTCAAGGTTTAGGGTCCCCCTTGAGTGCTCAAAACCTAATGGATCTGGTTCGGAAACATAAGGTGACAATATGTTTTCTATGGAAACAAAAAATAGAACTGTTTTTTGTGATACAATTCGTAAGAAAGTGGGTTTGAATAATGGATTCCATATTGAACCTGATGGTCTCTCTGGGGGTTTGGCTCTATGGTGGAGTTATGCAGTGGAAGTAAATATTATTTGTGCTTCTAAGAACATAATTGATACGAGGATTACGTTGGGTAATTTGGCTCCTGTGTTTATCACATGGGTTTATGGGGATCCTGATGACACTAATAGAATGCTAAATTGGAATGTGCTAAGAGCTATCAGAGGAGCTAGAAGTGAGCATTGGTTATGCATTGGAGACATGAATGATGTTATGGACCCTTTAGAGAAGAGTCGGGGAAGAAGGGAATGGACTTCTAAAATGGAAAAGTTTGCTAAGATGATTGGTGATGCAAGCCTCGTTGATATTGGTTGCAAGGGTGCCACTTTGACCTGGTGTAATAACAGAACTGGGGATGAAAGAATTAGAGAGCGTTTAGACAGAGGACTTGTCAATCAAAACTGGTTGAGTAATTTTCCAAAGACAGTCATTACTGGTTTAACTGCAGTTGGCTCTGACCACTCTTCTTTGCTGGTCGAAGTGGATTCTCATGAAATTAAGGGAAAGAAGCCTTTTCAATTTGAAAAGATCTGGTTATGCAGCCCTGATTGCAAGCGAGTTGTTATTGATGGTTGGAAACATGACTGCCTTCATGAGAACCCTTTCACAGTTCGTCAAAGGTTGAATAACTGTGGAAAAATACTGGTCAAGTGGAGCAGGAAAGAATTTGGGGATAACAAGCTCAGAATAGAGGATGCTAAAAGAAGATTTGAGAAAATACAAAGGAAGGACAATGATTTGTATTGCAAAGATGATGTAGTTGTTATAGAAGATGAGTTGAAACACTTGTACAAGCTAGAAGAAATCTTTTGGCATCAACGGTCCAGAGTTAAATGGATCAATGATGGGGACATGAATACATCTTTCTTTCATCAAACCACCATTCATAGAAGAGCTCGTAACAAACTTTTCCGATTAAAAGATGATAATGACAACTGGTTTGATAAAGACGCTGAGGTGATCCATATGTGCAGTGGTTTTTATGAGAACTTATTCACAAATTCCCAGTTAGGCCCTTTTGATGAGGTGTTAATTCATGACAAGGCTGTTGTTTCAGCTGACACAAATCAGAATTTGAGCACTATGGTTACTTGGAGGAGATTAAGATGGTTACAGCTCAGTTGGGTAGCAACAAAGCGTCGGGTCCAGATGGCTATTCTGGGGTTTTCTATAACCACTGCTGGGAAGAGGTTGGGGATGAAGTTTGTAGGGTCGTGCTGTCTTTTTTTAATTCTGGTGTTGGTATTGAAGCTATTAATGATACAAATATTGTCTTAGTCCCTAATGTGTCGTGTCCAGAGTGTAAGCATATGATGATGAGCGCAGTAATTGGTAGCCCATAATATGTATAGTTTACCCAAGGAAATTAGGTATATGTCACATTAGGGTAATTGGGCCAGACCCAAATCCTAGTTGACATGAGAGGCCCAAAATTGGGTCTCCCTATGCATAGTGGCCGACGGAAATAATGGTGTGGGCAAAGTGGACTTTTGTCCACTTTGCTCCTCCTATAAATACATGGTGTTAGGGGATTTTTAGGGTTAATCACCATTCCCTCATTAGACTGTTTTAGAGAGAAAAAAACCCTCAACCCCACACCTAGGTATTTCGGCCGAATCTATAGTCACCCAAGGTGTGCCAATTTGCTTTCTAAGCAAACACTCAAGAGATTTGTCCATGTGCCAAGAATCGATCAGAGGCTCTGCTGTGGAGCTTGTACCGCGTAGGGCTTCTCTAACAAGAACTTCTACAGGTCCCGACCGGAGGATCGTGAACTCCCTCATGCGAAGATCTTGGGTCTACGGATCATCTTAAAGGTATGTGCAAATCTTCCGCTGCGTAATTCCGATTACTATGGTGATAGTTTCACGGCAATGGTGTAAGCATATGGTGATGGACGCCGTAATTGGTAGCCCATAATATGTATAGTTTACAGGTAAATGTCACATTAGGATAATTGGGCCAGACCCAAATCCCAATTGACATTAGAGGCCCAAATTATGGGCCTCCCCTATGCATGGCCGGCCGAAATAATGGTGTGGGCAAAGTGGACTTTTGTCCACTTTGCTCCTCCTATAAATACATGGTGTTAGGGGATTTTTAGGGTCACTATTTCCTTATTAGAGTGTTTTAGAGAGAAAAACCTTCCACCCCACACCTAGGTTTCGGCCGAAACTACCTTCACCAAGGGTGTTCCAATTTGCTTTCCAAGCAAACACATGCTAGTAATGGAATTACGCAGCGAAGATTCACACATACCTTCAAGATGATCCGTAGACCCAAGATCTTTTCAAGAGGGAGTTCGCAATCCTCCGGTCGGGACCCGTAGAGGTTCTTGTTAGAGAAGCCCTACGTGATGCAAGCTCCACAGCAAAGCCTCTGATCGATTCTTGGCACGGGGACAGATCTCTAGAGAATTTGCTCGATGGCAATTTGGCACACCCTTGGTGAATATGGTTCGACCGAACTAGGTATTAGGGGGGTGGTTTTTCTCTCTAAAACACTCTGATGAGGGTATTATGATTAACCCTAAAAATCCCATAACACCTCTTATTTATAGGAGGAGTAAAGTGGACAAAAGTCCACTTTACCCCACCTAGGGTTTCGGCCGGCCTATGTATTTGGGGAGGCCCAATTTTGGGCCTCCCATGTCAATTGAGATTTGGGTCTAGCCCAATTACCCTAATGTGACATTTACCCAAGTTCATTAGGTAAACTATACATATTATGGGCTACCAATTATGACGCCCATTACCATATGCTTACAGCTCCCACTCGCCGGAATGGGAGGGTGCATGTTAATGTATTGTCGTCCAAACCTGCATCAACATTTTTCTCCTTTGATCCGCTCCTTGCTTCCGAATAGTTCATACGAGGTTTGCCGTGCGATCGACGGATACGACGGGCATCGTGCTACTCATCTGTTAGGAGTATTGTAGCCCACAGAACGTTGATTCCCTTTTCTCCAATCAACCTGTTATAAAAAACATTTATATTGTACCGCGCTGTATCATAGGTCAACTGATAATTCTCCTTCTGCCTAGTTTCCACATAGGAACACTTCTCCAAGTTATCCGTACAAGTATTAACAACCTTCAACTAATATCCGGTTGGTGGCCACCTAGTGAATACAAGAGTCGGTGAATTACAGGTGAACTTGACCATCCCCATTGCTTATATCCTTAGTGAGACTCAACCAGTTTCCAAAGATGTGGTCACTGGGCCTTTTTGTTCAGCACTACGCTTGTACGCTGGGAAGCGAGCATTGAGCTTGATCTTAGATATGAGTTCTGAGTCCGTGAGGATACTTTAGGTGTGGACTTTTGTCCACTTTACTCCTCCTATAAATACATGGTGTTAGGGGATTTTTAGGGTTAATCACTATTTCCTCATTAGAATGTTTTAGAGAGAAAAACCCTCCACCCCACACCTAGGTTTCGGCCGAACCTACCTTCATCAAGGGTGTGCCAATTTTCTTTCCAAGCAAACACTCCAGAGATCTGTCCCCGTGCCAAGAATCGATCAGAGGATTTGTTGTGGAGCTTGCACCGCGTAGGGATTCTCTAACAAGAACCTCTACGGGTCCCGACCGGAGGATCGTGAACTCCCTCCTGAGAAGATCTTGGGTCTACGGATCATCTCAAAGGTATGTGTGAATCTTCCGCTGCGTAATTCCGATTACTAGCATGTACTTTGTTTAAGTATCCGTAGTGATTACTCCCCGTAATCTAACAAATGGTGCCGCAGATTCCACGAGGAAATCGTAGGAAACGGATCTGTGAGTTTATCACAAGGATCCATGTGGGTATTATAAGACCTCCAGGTCTAAGTATGTCATATTAACCTTATGAGTGGACGACATACTTATTGCTGTAAATGACATGAGATTTATGAATAAGTCAAAGTCCTGTTTGGCATCTGTATTTGAGATGAAAGACATGGGAGAGGCCACATACATCTTAGACATTAAAATTGCTAGAGATCGGGCTACCCGGAAATTGTGTCTATCTCAAGAAGCTTATATCAACAAACTGTTGAAAAGATTATTACAGGATGCTAAACCATGGATACGTCGGTGGTGTTTGGGTGCGCACTGTCAAAACGTGACGGCCCCAAGAACCTGGCAGAGCGTGAACAGAGGAAGGGTGCATAGTATTTGAGCATGGTTGGTAGTTTGATGTACGTCATGCAGTGCACCCGTCCGGATATCTGTTACGCCATAGGCCTAGTAGCATGTTTCCAGTCAGATCTTTGCCATCAACATTTAAAAACTATAAAACGAATAACTCGTTATCTGAAAAGGTACTGCCGACTACGAACTTTTCTATGAGGGCAGGAAGTTAGAATTGACCGATTACATTGACGCCAACCGTGGTGGCGATCCGGATGATCGTAAGTCCACCACAGGAGGAGCATTCCTCCTTGCTAATGCCGCCATTTCATGGACGAGCAAGAAACAAACCTAAGTCGCGATGGAATCGGAATTCGTAGCTCTCTCTAAAATGAAAAGGAAGCAGTCTGGCTCAAAAAGGCTTCTAACTGCACTGCTTGGTGGTGATGTTGAGAATAAACCTGTGAAGGTCTTCTCTGACAGTCAAGCAGCCATTGCGGCAGTTAAGAATCCAAAGTACCATAGTAGAACCAAACACATTGATGAGAAATAATTTCATGCTAAATTTTAATGATAGTAGACAATATAATTACTATGGAATACATGTCCACCAATAACATGGTAGCGGACCCATTAACAAAACCACTACGCAGGGACTTATTCGAAAAGCATGTAAAATTGCTTGGATTGCGTAGGGTTTATAAATGACATGTATCTGTGATAACATTTTGATATTAGAAAGTTACATTTTGTAAGTGAAAGAATTGCAACTGAGTTTATGATCAATCGAAGTCATAATGTTTTTTATTACATCAGATTTACGGTCTATAAACTAAGTCGTAGGACGACGCAATCCTCTACCAAACTATGTCGAATGTGGGCTTTACCTAGTCACACAGGTACGGTAGTCTTGCGGTGGAGGGAGGCCTCTACCAAGAAATAATGGCTAAGAGTCAGGGGGATAAACCTGATTAAGCAAGACGATTATCTGGTTTCGAAGTAACTCGACATGATTTGCGTTTTTCATATCGTCGTGATGATATTCGTTCGTCATTAAACCACATTCTGGGCCAGATGAGAATCTGTGTTAGCATGATTGACATATCCCTGTCCTGTCAACCCAAAAGGTTCAGGTATGCTATAGACGCGTGCTTCATACTACGCGTGCCACGTTCGACCACGGGGTCACAGCTCGGTTTTGCTAGGAAAGAATCCTCGTGATTCTAGCGGGCGCAAACTTCTTCACCTCGAGCGTGTGATTGATCCCAGGAGCCTTATGAAGAGGCACCTAAAGTATCCTCACGGACTCGGAACTCATATCTAAGGCCAGGCCCAATGCTCCCTTCCTGGGATACGAGCGTAGTGCTGAACAAAAAGGCCCAGTGACCACGTCTTTGAAAACCGGTCGGGTCTGACTAAGGATATGAGCGATGAGGATGGTCGAGTTCACCTGTAATTCACCGACTCTTGTATTCACTAGGTGGCACCACCGGATATTAGTTGAAGTTTGTGAATACTTGTACGAATGCCTTGGAGAAGTGTTCTTATGTGGAAACTAGGCAAAATGAGAATTAACAGTTGACCTAGGATATAGCGCGGTACAATATAAATATTGTTTATAACATGTTGATTGGAGAAAAGGGAATCAACATTCTGCGGGTGCTACAATACTCCTAACAGATGAGTAGCACGATGCCCGTCGTATCCGTCGGTCGCACGGCAAACCTCGTATGAACTATTCGGAAGCAAGGAGCAGATCGAAGGAGTGAAATGTTGATGCAGATTTGGACGACAATACATTAACAGGCACCTTCCATTCCACCGAGTGGGAGCTGTAAGCATATGGTGATGGGCGCCGTAATTGGTAGCCATAATATGTATAGTTTACCTAAGGAAATTAGGTATATGTCAAATTAGGGTAATTGGGCCAGACTCAAATCCCAATTGACACGAGAGGCCCAAAATTGGGCCTCCCTATGCATAGTGGCCGGCCGAAATAACTGTGTGGGCAAAGTGGACTTTTGTCCACTTTGCTCCTCCTATAAATACATGGTGTTAGGGGATTTTTAGGGTTAATCACTATTCCCTCATTAGAGTGTTTTAGAGAGAAAACACCATCCACCCCACACCTAGGTATTTCGGCCGAACCTATAGTCACCCAAGGTGTGCCAATTTGCTTTCTAAGTAAACACTCCAGAGATCTGTCCCTGTGCCAAGAATCAATCAGAGGCTCTGCTGTGGAGCTTGTACCACGTAGGGCTTCTCTAACAAGAACCTCTACGGGTCTTGACCAGAGGATCGTGAACTCCCTCCTGCGAAGATCTTGGGTCTACAGATCATCTTAAAGGTATCTGCGAATCTTCCCCTGCGTAATTCCGATTACTAGCATGTACCATGGTTTAGTATCCGTAGTGATTACTCCCCGTAATCTAACACAGATTCAGTAAGTTAGTTTCGTCAAATCATTCCTTGCAACTTTGTTTACAAAATAATTTTTCAAAGTTTTGGTTAATAGGTTAAAAAATGTGCTTCCTTCCATAATTTCTCCCTACCAAAGTGCGTTCATTGCGGGTCGAATGATCCATGACAACATCATTGTGGCTCACGAAGCATTCCATTGGCTAAGGCATAAAAAGAAAGGTAAGAGAGTTGATTGTGCTTTAAAAATTGATATGGCTAAAGCCTATGATAGAGTAGAGTGGAGTTTTTTGCTAGTTGTTTTGCAGCGTATGGGCTTCTGTGATGGGCTGATAAGATGGATTGAGCTCTGCATCAAAAGTGTTACCTACTTAGTGATCGTGAATGGCAAAAGACCTCCTTCCTTCCAACCCACCAGAGGAATTAGACAGGGTGATACACTCTCCTCATATCTATTCATCATACTTGCCGATGTGCTCTCACATATGATTACTGATGTTGTGAGTGATGGTAGTTTGGTGGGGTTAAAGCTCAAACGCCACTGTTCCATTCTTTCACACCTATTTTTCTCTGATGACTCTTTATTTTTCCTAAGGGCTGATGAGAGTAATATAAAGGTGTTGAAATGAATTATTGATAGTTATTGTAGTGCATCTGGCCAGCTTGTGAATCTTGGGAAATCTAGTCTTTTTGTGCCAATGCAAGTGAAGAATGGAAGGATTTTATATCCAATCTCTTATATGTTCCCAAGACTGAAGACCCTGGGCATTATTTAGGCTTACCTGTTATCTGGGGTAGGTCTAAGAAGCAAGCATTGAGCTTTTTGAAGAACAGGGTTCTAGCCAAAACGCAAGGATGGAAGCAGAAATTGTTATCTCAAGCAGGAAGAGAGGTGCTTATTAAGGCTATCCTACAGGCAATTCTCACATATGCTATGCAAGCATTTCGTCTTCCAAAAACTAAGTGTAGTGAGGTGAATAGCCTTATCTCCAGATTTTGGTGGGGTTAATTTGATGATGAGCGTAAGATCCACTGGTTGAGTTGGGATACGATGACTTTGGCCAAGAAGAAAGGTGGGATGGGTTTCAAAGATCTTGAGTTATTTAACATAGATTTGTTGACTAAGACAGCTTGGAGACTTGTTAGTGAACCTAATTGTTTCTGGGCAAAGATTCTGAAGGGATTGTATATTCCAGATGAGTCTGCTCTTAATGCTCGGAAAGGTGGGTGTGCCTCTTGGACCTGGGTTAGCATATGTGAGGGAATCCAAGTCATTAGAAATAATGGGGTGTGGATGGTAGGTGCAGGAGAATCCATTAACACATGGAAAGATCCTTGATTACCAGGTCTTGAGGGGTTCAGAATGAGATGTGATTTATCCAGAGAAGTTCCTGACATAACCCTTGCAAAAGACTTGCTAGCAGCTGATGGGGGTTGGGATACAACAAGATTAGAAGGACGAGCCTCGATGGAGGAAATTGCAGCAATTAATAGAGTTATTGTGGACCCTTCTGTGAGTTCTGATTATCTTGTTTGGCCTCATGTAAAATCTTGTGAGGTAACTGCAAAATCTGCATACCACCTCTTGAAGAAAAGCAGTGACAGGATCCCTAAACAGTTGGATAGTTCCTATTTTGTTGATATTGGAGTCTGGAGTTTGATTTGGGGAATTGATTGCCCACCAAAGATCAAACAGTTCCTATGGAGGCTTGCTCATAATGTTGTCACATGTAACCAGGTGAAGTTCAAGAGACACTGTGCTTTAAACCCTCTCTGCAAATTTTGTAAACAAGAGGAGACAATTGAACATATGTTCATGCTCTGTCCTTGGACATGTAAAGTCTAGTTTGCTGTCTTGGGTATACGTATTAGTGTTGATTATTTGAAACGCATTGAGTAGTGGTGGTCCTCAACTATCTACTTGATTCATGGAGTTAAGGATAAAAAGGCTGCTATGGTGTGTATTTCTTTTGTTTGTTGGGGCATTTGGAAGGAACACAATAATGCTGTTTTTCGAAACCAAGTCCCTGATTCAGTTAGTGTTATTGAATGCATTAATAGAGCCATTGATGAGTATAAACGATTGAAAGTAGGTCTTTCTCCTGTGCTGAGTAAGGTCTCCCCTGTTTGCGAATGGGAAAAATCCCCAGATGGCTTCGTTAAAATTAACTGCGATGCAGCTATTGATGGAAGATCTGGATATGTTGTTGTAGTAGCCCGAGATTCGACAGGGAAACTGATCGGGGGTGTCAACAAGAACTCCATGTTTGTTGATGTTTTGGAGGCAAAAGCAATTGAGGAAGGTGTTTTGTTGGCTTTCAGGTCTGGGTGGAAGATGATTATCATGAAATCTGATTCCTTGGTAATAATCAATCAGCTGCGTGATTCTGTCTAGTTTGGATCGTGGAAAACAAAGGCCATGATCAATCGAATTGGTTTTCTAGTTGCTGATTTTGAACAAATAATCTGAAAACATGTGTCTCGAACCAACAACTCATGCGCCAATTGGGTAGCTACAAAGACAAGGAAGGGGATGTGTTCGGAAGGGTGGGTGTCACAACCACCATCTCCTTTGAATGATTTACTTTTTGCTGACTGTAGAACCTATCCTCCATGATTTTCTTGTATGACTGAATTCTCATTTCTTGAGTATTAATGGAATTTGATGTAAAAAAAAAAACTTCATCCTCTAACTCTATGACTATGGTTATGTTTGTTTTTAACATTTATCTAGATCAGTTATCTTATATTCACAACTAACTACCTCCATTAGGACTTCCGTATAGACGTAATCACCAAAATGTTTGTTAAATGTTACGTGAGAAAGAAAATAACTAACGGTAATTTGTATGACTTCATAGACATCAGTTTCCAGTTTGATTGATTATCCAAATATTAACTAACAATTTGCCGTGTTTTTATTCATAACAGATTGGGCACGGACGCTAAAATCTTAAATTTATACATATGTGAAGCCTTAACGAGAAATTATTAGATGGACCCAGTCTACACCTCAGTGTACGGACCAACCAATAAATAAGAGACACGTCATAAATGTACACTTAATAAATAACTTTAGTTATACAGGATTACAACCCTATAATTTATCATAATTAATCCATACTTTTTTTTGTCTAATAAAACTAATTTCTCTATTACTTTTATATAATTATAATACTACTGTTATTAGATTTTTCGATATTTTCTAAAACCCCTATAGAGCAAGGTGAATTCTATAAAAATGGACACTTGCCCTCTAAGGTTCACCATATCTAATAGGTTTTTAGAAAAAAAAAATATATATATATATATATATAAAACTAGTGACACTCGTATTATATATAAATATATATATATTTATAGGAGAAATTAGTTTTATTAGGCTAATAAAATGTAGAGGTTAATTATGAGAAATTATAGGGTTATAATCCTATGTTAACCAAAGTTATTTATTGAGTGTACATTTATGACGTGTCTCTTATTAATTGGTTGATCCATACGCTGAGTTGATGGACTAAGTCTATCTAATAATTTCTCAACTAACAAAACAAAATATACCTCCCATTTCTCTAAACTAACCAAAAATTAATTTATTTCTGCTATATATATTTATATTATCCAAACATGCATATATTAATAATAATAATAATAATAATAATAATATAATTAAGTGAAGGAGAATGTGTTTCTTCAGGTTATCAGCGAGACGCTAAGAGCACTTCCAATGGTGAGTTCCTAGTTCCTCCACCTCACCCGCCACGTCACTGCCAACTCGTCAAAGTGGGAACTGCTACAGTAAATGTTACAGTAAAATAGGAACTCTCTTCAGTGGTGGAGACCTAGTTCCACTTCCAAATTGGGATCCACATAATTCTATACTCACAATATAAATTTTTGTACAAAAAACTCCATAGATAAATTAAATATTTATAAATACAAAATTATTTTGGTATTTAAATAATTATATAAAAAGTTACAAGCATAAATAAATACGTAATTTTGTTAAATATGATTGTCCTAACTTAAAAATCATATTACAGAAAATATGTTAAATTTGTCAACTAAAAAATAAGCATATATATATTGTTGCGTCCAAATCCAACCGGGGAGTCGGACTCTTCGGCACTTCGGGTTGTGATCGTGTTGGGTTGTCGGATGACGACAGTGGGTTGTCGGATGACGGCAGCTGGTTGTCGGCAATGTGCACTTCGCCGGCTTCGCGCGCTCCTTACCTATAGAAAGGGCAGTAACCAGCACGGAGAGGGGGGGGGGGGTTGGCACTGGTTGAGCCATCTCCGATGCTTAAATAAGAGTCTAGAGAGAGAAAGTTTCTAGAGAGAGGCTAGAGCTCCAAAGCCAATCTCTTTAGAATATATCTTCAAATGGGTGGCCAAGGTCCCCTATTTATAGACAACCTTAGAGCCGAGCCCGATTTTTGTGCAGTTCGACGCCGGTCTTAAAAGAAAATAGGAATCGTCGTCTGGTTTGATTAAGTTTGGCTTTGGGAGACTCTTTACTCAATGTACGTAAACAGGGGTAACGCGCGGTACCTAGACAGCAGTCTGAACCCCGTCGGACTTAGGCAATCCGACAGGGTTCGGATTGCCTGTGTACAATCCGAGCCATCCGGATGTCCGGTCCGGACACGCATGCCGCGCTTCTGGACCGTTTTGAACCTCGGGTGACGCGTTTGGATCCGTTATGTGATTTTCGACGTGTTTACAAAGTCCGGAATGTAAATACGAACCCGGATTGGGCAGATATCCATCACTTGCCCCCGACTCAAGTAACGGTTCAGACCATACTTGACTCTATTTTAAGATAGAATATAAGCCCAATTTAGGTTCGGTGCTGACCTCAGGGGTGGCTTGTTTGACAATTGGGCGCGAAGGTCTTGATTCTGCTCCACTTTAATTCTTGTCGGGAGACTCATTAACTGTTGACATGGTTAGTGCAACAAGAAATTGCATATAACAATGAACAATAGACAGTGCACATATAGCAGTGAAAAGTGGACAGTGAACACATGACAGTGGACACATAGCAATGAACGACAGTGCGCACATGACAGTGGACACGTAGCAATGAACAGCGGACAATGCGCACATGATAATGGACTTAAGCAATAATTCTCATGAATATTTGCAATCTACCTATTGGTCCTAGTATCATAGGCGACCGAACGGCCGCCGATGTTAACATGAATGCGATGACATGATATAAAAGATGTGAGCACATAATCAATAACTGAATCATGAAAATAATCATGTAATAATAAAAAAAAAACATGAATCGTGCATTTTGAGATGACATAGTGCGCGCTAGATTATGTTCGCATATCATGTAGTCATGATTGCTAAAACTGAGTCTAGAGAATCCTAAGTGTTGTAATGAGAAGATAACAACACACAATCATGCCACTTTAGGGACTTAACAAGAAATAGTAAAAGTTTTAGGAAGTACCCATAGATAATTGTGGATAGATATAGGAGAGAGAAAATCCATTAGTTAAACCTCCACCCTTAGTAATTTTTAAGATCCTCTCATTTCTTGAAGAAGAAGAAACTTTAGAGTAGCAAATTTGAAGGCCAAGCACTTTTCTGGGCAGCCATCTAGTCATCACCGGCATTATCTCGAGGCGGTGAGTCCAATTCCGGGTATGGCTGGACCATTTGCAACCTTGTTTAGGCCCAAATTGATCTTGATTGTCTCTTGAAATTGATTTTCCTAAGATGCCCACAAGGTGTTTGTTAAAATTCCTAAAAGAGGTTAGTTCCCCAAATTGGCCAAAATTTTGGCTAAGTGCTGAAAATTTATGAACATGATAGTAAGTAGAAATACTCCCCTCATATATAGTAATCATTGTCGACATGTTGCACCATAGCGTAGATAGTGTTCGGACATGCTTGATGTTGATTATTGATAGTTGATAATTGATCATTGGTATCTCCTTCATGATGAAACACTTAGAAATGTTTCTTGGTAATCGACGCTAGTAACTTGACACGTGTTGACTATCATGTGCCGTCTGTCGCATGCTATCATAGTTGAACACTTAGAAATATTTCTTGATAGTTGACACCTCATACATGTAGATTGCTGACATAATAAAATACTTAGAAATATTTCTTGATAGTTGACACATTGTCATGAGTCGTCTACTGGCATAGCAAAATACTTAGAAATATTTCTTGATGGTTGACACCTCGTCATGTGTCGTCTGGTGACATAGCAAAATACTTAGAAATATTTCTTGATAGTCGACACATTGTCATGTGTCGTCTGCTGACAGAGCAAAATACTTAGAAATATTTCTTGATAGTCGACACCTTTTCATGTGTCGATTGCTGACATGGTGGAACACTTAGAAAAAATTCCTTGATAGTCGACACCTTGTCATGTGTCGACTGCTGACATGGTGGAACACTTAGAAAAATATTCTTTGATAGTCGACATCTTGTCATATGTCGACTGCTGACATGGTGGAACACTTAGAAAATATTACTTGATAGTTGACACATTGTCATATGTCGACTGCTGACATAGTGGAACACTTAGAAAATATTCGTTGATAGTCGACACCTTGTCATATGTTGACTGCTGACATAGTGGAACACTTAGAAAATATTCTATGATAGTCGACACCTTGTCATATGTCGACTGCTGACATAGTTGAACACTTAGAAAATACTCCTTGATAGTCGACACCTTGTCATATGTCGACTGCTGACATAGTGGAACACTTAGAAAATATTCATTGATAGTCGACACCTTGTCATATGTCGACTGCTGACCTAGTGGAACACTTAGAAAATATTCCTTGATAGTCGACACCTTGTCATATGTCGACTGCTGACATAGTGGAACACTTAAAAAATATTCCTTGATAGTCGACCCTTGTTATCTGACATCTGCCACCATGGAGAAATACTTAGAAAATATTTCTTGATAGTCGACCCTTGTTATCTGACATCTGCCATCATGGAGAAATACTTAGAAAATATTTCTTGATCGTCGACCCTTGTTATCTGACATCTTCCATCATGGAGAAATACTTAGAAAATATTTCTTGATAGTCGACCCTTGTTATCTGACATCTGCCATCATGGAGAAATACTTAGAAAATATTTCTTGAGAGTCGACGCTTGTTATATGTCGCACGCGTTGTTCACTGCGCGCTTTGCTCGTTGTGTACATGATCATAGCATGCGTGATGTAAAATCTTGAACACTTAGAATTTCTCCTTTGTATGTCAACATACATGTCGTAGTCCTGTATTAACTGGCAAATACATGAAAGAATAAATGTTAGTGTCATAATCATATTCTTACGTGTTACCTTAAATGAAGTAGTATCATGTAGACGCGCGTTGATTACGTAGAACGCGTAGGTGTCGGGATGAGGCCCATGTTGACATAGAGTCTCATGTAGATGTGCGTAGATCACATAAAACATGTGAGTGTTGGGACGAGGCCCATGTTGACATAGAGTTACCCCCCGAGGGGGATGTTCGCTATATGTGTTAGCATATGGTGACGTGGCGCCGTAATAGGAGCCCGTTAATTAAGGGAATTACCTAAGTTAATTAGGTAATTGTCAATCTGGGCTAATTGGGTCAAATCCAATTAGTAATTGACAAGGGAGGCCCAAAATGCCCCTCCCCCTTATTATGCATGGTTCGGCTGAAACCCTAGTACCACATTGGTTGGAGTTGCCTTTTGGCAACTCCACCCAATACTATATATAAGGGTTTAAACACACAATTAAGAACAAGGATCTCCATTGAGAAAACTTGTCACCCTAGTCTAATATTTCGGCACATCAACATCAAGTCCGAGGTTCCATCTCCGTTGAAGAATCGATCAGAGGTCTTGTTGTGGAGCTATATCGCGTGAGACTTCTTCTAACGGAGAACTTGCACGTGGTTCCGACCAAGGGATCAGAACTCCCTCCACATCGTTCTTGGGTAGGAAAGCTAAAAGATATGTGTACTAATTCCGCTGCGTAGATTAGATTTCTTGCTAGTACACATTTAGCATTCCGTAGTATTACGTCCTCGTAATCCAACAGTGGTATCAGAGCCTGGTTAGGAGTTCTTAAAAATTTGATAAACTAATGTTCTTGGAATTTCATAAAAACCGAAATTTTTTATGTTTATAAACACCATGAAGAAATCCAAAATTTTTAGCTATTTTTATGTGTTTATCTTTAAAAACTTTAAATTTTCGAATTTTACATATTTTATAGATCATAGCCGAAAATTTGGGTTTAAATATGAGTTTGATGTTCATAATCTTCAAGAACACCATGAGTTTTATCAAGAACACAATTTGGATTCTTGATCAAGGTAGTATTTGATCTTAAAATTTGACAACCTTTTCCAATTTCATGTTTGTTGGCCGAAACCCTAGGGGCAATTTGGGTAAAAAAAATTAACTTTCTTAACCCTAAATAATTAAAAATTTCGGACACCCTATTAGAGATATAGGTTGTCATTTTTAAATTTTAATTAATAGGTAACTATATCTAGAAGTTGGAAAATAAGGATAGGTTCTAATATAATATTGTAAAAGATATTAACTATCAATATATATAGCTAAAAGATAGGGATAAAGATATATTGATAGGATTTAGTTACTTAAAAAGATTAAGAAGATATATTGTGTATATATTTTATCCCTAAATATATTTTTGACAATATTTATATATCTATAGATTTGGACGAAAATTATATATATATGTTTATATTGTTAATTGATTTACATCTTATAGATAGAATCTTGACAATATTTATATATATTAATAATATATGTGCCGAACCATATATATATATTAGCAATATTGGAAATTATTTTAAATAATTAATATTCCTTGGTGGCTAAGTTAAGTTTTTAGTGGACTTTAAAACCCTACTTAGCCCACAAGACATATTTCGGCCAAACCCTAGGGTTTATGAGCCGGTCCAATTGCTAAACCGGAACGGATAAAACCAATCCGGGTTTTCATAATCGGGTTGACCTAGTCGGGTCGGACCGTAGTAACTAAATTGAACCTAACCTAACCGGTTTTGAGTGATAAACCGAACCACTATCTTATTTTATTGAACCGTTTCAGACCAAACCGGAATTTTTAAAATCAGACCGAGTTGAACCGGATTTTAAAATTTGAACCGAACAACTCTAAAATTTTCGGAAATTTTAAATTGTTCAATATAAAAACTTTAAAATTAGCATATACAGTGCTCTTAGGGTCTGTGTTTTAAAACACGGTTTCAGTCAAAACCCTAATGCCTGGTTACGATTATGGGGATGGATCTCCGACTTGCATGTTTTGGGACTGGATTAAATTAATCGTTTGATTTGCAATTGTTTACTTTCTGCATCATATATTTTGATATAATTAGAATTGTCGTCTTAACTTAGTCAAGCTAGCTGGATATTATATTGAGAGCGTTGAGCTCTGGGATTCAAATATATGGTTTGCGCAATAGGATAGACATGCTATGCTGATTGAAAGTGCCTAGAATCCATGTCTAGAAATTCGCATGATTGATTGTAAGCATGAATTGCAAAACAACCCCTAATATTTTCAAAGCGTTTTATAAAACCGTAAATTCCAGCCGCCAATTATGCATGATGTGTGCGGATGTTGCATGTTTTGACGCGTATGCTAGGATGTTTGTGATAGAACGCATGTGATAATTTACTTTACGTAGAATTATATATGCTAGGAACATTAGACGCATGACGCGTAAGCATGTTGTGTTCGATATTTATGGCATGGTATGATGATTTGCTAGATGTAGTATAATTATAAATATGCATGCGTAAATTATCGGATAATTTTACAAAATCTTAAGGGCCTTAGGAAAGCCAAGATTGGGTATGCTTATTTGAAAATTCTCATTCCGGTAATTTGCAATAGATTAACCGTTTTCAAAAGACTGATCTATTAGATTGAAAAAGACGATAGTGTGAATTCTTTCACGACACCCCTTCCTCGGTTTACTGAAGGTTGGTTTGGTTTAGTGACTGAAGAATCACTATTCATCGTATTCCATCATAATAGATAATCTGATGTTTGCAATTCTGTCAAAATGTTGTTCTCTTTCTAAACTTTGCATGATTGTTAATGTGTTAATATAGATGACTGCAACTAGCAATGTCATTTCCCAGTTGAATAAGGGAATAAGATTGAATAGCGGTAATTATAAAATATGGAATAAACGAGTTAAGATGATAATCTCTGAAATAAGAGGTCTGGAGCATTTGACCACAAAACGAACTAGGCCTGAGGGAGACCTCACAAATGAGCAAAAGACGTTCTATGATGAATGGGATGTCAAGGATCATGATGTTCGTTCCACCTTGCTCTCTATGCTGGAAGACGAGATTCTCTATAGGGTTGATCATTTGGGGACTGCCAAGGACCTATGGGATGGTCTTAAGGCAAAATTTTGTGTCTACACCATTGCCCAAAAGAGAGTGTTAAACATCGCTCTTAACACCTATAAGAAGAATCTCAATCATACGATAAAAGATCATATTATGCATATGTGTAACTTGATCGCTGAGCTCCAGGAAGCAGGTGAAAACCTGTCTGAGGAACAACAAATCAACTACATGATCCGCTATTTACCCGACTCTTGGAATATCATGAAAATAAGCCTTACCAATGCAACCCATCTCGATACTCTCAAGAAGGTACAAGTTCATCTTGAGCTGCAGGAAGATAGACTCAAGGCTGAAAAGTCTAGATCTGAAATGCATATTGCATCCTCCGCTCCAACCGAACAAAAGGGGAAGCGCAAGAGAAAGGGAAAAAGCTCTCAGAACAAAACTGAGAAGTGTGTGGCGAACAAATCCCAGAAGAAGTTTAAACGCAAACAATCTGGTGGTAAGAAAAAGCAAGCAAAGCAGACACGTAGAGAGGAAACTCGAACGTGTTTCAGGTGTGGCGTGAAAAGACACCTGGCTAATGCTTGCACTAATCCTCCTAAGGTACGCAAAGAGAAAATATGATGAAAATCATTCATTCTCTTTTGCTTCTAATCACTCGAGAGTAATTCATTTTCTTTTGAATCACAGAACCGAGAAACGGAAGCAACGACCTGATCGAGGATGCCCCAGAAGAATAAAGATGAAATGAGAGATTCTTTATCTTTAGATTTGCTAAAACTTCTACTTTTATTTCTGTTTGAAAATACTCTTAAATAAGTTTCTTGGTGGAACACATTATTTTCCGAGTATTTACTGATACTTGAATTGAATATTGAATTTATCATCGTTCGTTTTTATCCTATTCACGCTATTCAACACATTGCTCAAGCATTCTTATTTGTTAAAGTACTCCATTATAGTTTGTATCCCAAAATAATATGCATGTTTAAACCGATTTGCTTTTAAATTTGGAGACTAAAACGATTCTCAAAACCACGGTTTTTAACCGGGTATGCGCGTGGCGCATGTCACCTCGAAAGACGGGACACATCATTTTAGAATACGAATTTAAGTATTTTTATGAATGCGGAATTTTCGTTTGTAATTCTTTAGATATAACTCAATGATAACTACTTAGATTTTATGTAAGCCTTCCAGCTAGTACAATCTAATTAGAATATCAACCATGGCATTAAAAGCGACAGCTTAAATACATGGTCCATAAGATAGATAAATCTACGGATGGGTTAAATAAACGAAAAGAAGTAGTCAGTAAAACGACTATCCCACCATTAGCCTTGAACGAAGAGTTTGGCTAAAAGCATTCATTAAACACTTCAAGAAACAAAGTTCTGAATTACATAATGTTAGAGTTACACATCAATTGTTCCTGCGGGATGAGATTAATTTAACTCACATTAATGTAAAACACTATATTCTGACAAAATCGGTTAACACGTTACCATAAAAGCTAATAAATGATTCGGGTAAAACCTTATCACAAAGACGCATTAATTTGCGCATTAAAACGAGTATTCATTAAGAGTACGCACTACTCGCGAAGAATACGAGTTTTAAAATTAGCCTGGAACAATGGTTTCGTGGACAAACATGGCACATTATAGAGTTTTGAGGATGGATTTCCAACACTTTGCAGAACGAACGAGCTAGTACTGATTAAAGTTAACAGATGGATGATGGAGTTTCTCAGGTCCCACTTACTTCGAGTGGGAGAATTGATATAGCATAAGTGATTGATTTGGTAAATGATGATGGAAACGTCTTCATAATAAATCCAGTGAGAGGGCTCACTCCTCCTCACACATAATCATCACTAAATTTCAAAATGCGAATCAAGTCTGACCTGATAATCATGATAATGAACTATTTCAACTACCCATTTTTCCTAGTGGGAGTGGAAAAACCAACTTGGTTCCAGATCCTAGTGATCGAGGAATACATCTCGGAGGTAAAAACCTGAGACCGAGAGGATATTCCAAGTAAGTCCAACCACCAGCATTGTTCCCAGTGGGAGTAATGCCCCGATAAGAAGCATTATTCCAAGTGGGAGTAACGATCAGACTAAAACATGGGATTAACGTGCCTAGACATAGTCATAGGCA
This sequence comes from Clarkia xantiana subsp. parviflora, assembly GCA_036873135.1. Classification (NCBI taxonomy): domain Eukaryota; kingdom Viridiplantae; phylum Streptophyta; class Magnoliopsida; order Myrtales; family Onagraceae; genus Clarkia; species Clarkia xantiana. The sequence goes on along the minus strand of JAPTYO010000012.1, from coordinate 5,219,177 downwards.
ACGAACTTCTCTCGAGAAGTGTCCCATCAAATAAGATGTGTTAAACATCTTGATGTTCGTTCTTGAACCAGTAACGGTTCACCAAGCAAAGGAAGGACCTCAAAACGAGGGAATGGAGGAAAAAAATGGAGGATGAAATTGCCTAAATAATAACTAACCCGTTTTTAGTCTTTAGTTGATTTATCTGTTAACCACAGAACTAGAAAGTGAAATCTTAGAATTCACTTCAGGTGGAAATTTCGAGTAGTGCAAAACTCGAATAATTGCGAAAGGATTTACCCAAATTAACGGAGTGAACTTTGATACGTTACACCATAGTCAGGGTCGTCCTTGCCCATGACTGCAAGTCTCCAACTCGAGCATGCATCAAATGGACATTAAGACCAAACCTCTCCAAGTAAAACTGGAGAAAGAGATCTATATGGAGCAGCCGGAGAGTTTCATTACTCCTGGAAAAGAACGCAAAGTTTGCAAACTCCAAAGATCTATATACGGTCTTAAACAATCGTCTCAGGAATGGTATCGCAGATTCCACGGGGAAATCGTTGGAAACGAATTCGTGAATCTTCACAAGGATCCCTGCGTATACACTAAGACCTCTGGATCTAAGTATGTCATCATAACACTATACATGGATGATATACTCATTGCTGCGAACGATATGAGTTTCATGAATAAATCAAAGTCCTGGTTAGCATCAGCATTCGAGATGAAAGACATGGGAGAGGCCACGTACATCTTAGGCATCAAAATTGCCCGAGATCGTGCCGCCCGGAGATTATGTCTATCTCATGAATCATATATCAACAAACTGTTGAAAAGATTCAGAATGCTGGATATAAACCCGTGGATACGCCGGTTGTGTTCGGGTGCGCGCTATCGAAGCGTGATGGCCCGAAAAACCAGCAGGAGCGTGAACAGATGAAGAATGCAGAGTATCTAAGCATGGTAGGGAGTCTAATGTACTTCATGCTCTGTATTCAGCCAGACATCTGTTACACTGTGGGCCTAGTAGCAAGATTCCAGTCAGATCCTAGTTATCAACATCTAAAGGTCGTAAAATGAATTATAAGATATCTGAAAGGTACTGCCGACTACGTTTTGTGCTATGAGGGCGATCGGCTCGAATTGACCGGTTATAGTGACGCCGACCACGGTGGCGATCCAGATGATCTTAAGTCCACCACAGGAGGAGTTTTACTCCTTGCTAATGCTACCATATCATGGGTAAGCAAGAAGCAATCTTGTGTCGCGCTTTCCACTATGGAATCGGAATTCGTTGCCCTCTCCAAAAACGCATAAGAAGCGGTCTGGCTGAAAAGGCTTCTTACTGCATTAATTGGCACCGACAAGAAGAGTAAACCTGTGAAAGGGTACTCCGACAGTCAGGCGGCCATTGCGGCAGTTAAGAATCCAAAGTACCATAGTAGGACTAAGCACATTGATGTGAAATACAATTATGCTAGGTCGGTTCTGGAAGACAACATAATCGCTTTAGAATACCTACCTACAGACAATATGGTCGCAGACCCTTTAACTAAGCCGTTACGTAGGGAAATTTTTGAAAAGCACGTAAAACTGCTTGGATTACGTAGGGCTTAAACTATGTGGCTTTTAAAAGTGATAACATTTTGACATTTGAAATTATGTTTAAATTGAATAAAATAATTGCAATTTTATTTTATGATTTATCGACGTCATAATGATTAACGACATCGGATTTTACGGTCTATAAACTAAGTCGTAGGAAGATGTAAAATTCTTCCACCAAAATTATGTCGAATGTGAACCTTGCCTCGTCACACAGGCACGGTCATCTTGTAAGGAGAGAGGGACCTCTACCATAACAAGATTGGCTAATAATCAGGGGGATAAACCTGATTAAACAAAACGATAACATTGTCACGCTTAACAGCATGACTTAATCTTCGTTTTGTAAATCGGCGAGTTGGACTTTGTCCATCACTATATATCACATTCAAGGCCAGATGAGAGATTCTGCGATAGCATTATTGACATATCCCATCCCTGGCTTTACCAAGTGTGCTTTCGACGCGTGCTTCATACTGCGCGTGCCACGTTCGACCACGGGGTCATACTCGGTTGTGCTAGCTAGAATCCTTGTGATTCAAAGGGCGCATACTTCTTCACCTTGAGCGTGTGATTGATCTCGGATGCCTTATGAAGAGGCATCCAAAGTATCCACACGGACTCAGAACTTATACCTAAGGTCTGGCTCAATGCTCGCTTCCCGGCGTACGAGCGTAGTGCTAAAGAAAACAGCAAACTGACCACGTCTTGGAAACCGGTTGAGTCAGACTAAGGGTATAGGCGATGGGGATGGTCAAGTTCACCTTTAATTCATCGACTCTCGTGTTCACTAAGTGGCCGCCAACCGGATATTAGTTGAAGGTTGTGAACACTTGTACGGATTCCATGGAGAAGTATTCCTTTGTGGAAAACTGGGCAATTGGAGAATTAACAAGTTGACCAAGGATACAGTGCGGTACAGATTTTATTCCCAACGGGTTTGGTTCATGAAAGGGAATCAACGTTCTGCGGGCGCTACAATACTCCTAACAGATGAGTAGCACGATGCCCGTCGTATCCGCCGGTCGCACGACAGGCCTCGTATGAACTATTCGGAGACGGAGACGAAGACTGAAGACTGAGATGTTGATACTATTGTGTAATCGTATAAATTAACGAGCACCCTCCCATTCCGGCGAGTGGGAGCTGTTAGCATATGGTGACGTGGCGCCGTAATAGGAGCCGTTAATTAAGGGAATTACCTAAGTTAATTAGGTAATTGTCAATCTGGGCTAATTGGGCCAAATTCAATTAGTAATTGACAAGGGAGGCCCAAAATGGGCCTCCCCCTTATTATGCATGGTTCGGCCGAAACCCTAATACCACATTGGTTGGAGTTGCCTTTTGGCAACTCCACCCAATACTATATATAGGAGTGACTCCTAAGGGTTTGAACACACAATTAAGAACAAGGATCTCCATTGAGAAAACTTGTCACCCTAGTCTAATATTTCGGCACCATCAACATCAAGTCCGAGGTTCCATCTCCGTTGAAGAATCGATCAGAGGTCTTGTTGTGGAGCTATATCGCGTGGGACTTCTTCTAACGAAGAACTTGCACGTGGTCCCAACCGGAGGATCAGAACTCCCTCCACATCGTTCTTGGGCAGGAAAGCTAAAAGGTATGTGTACTAATTCCGCTGTGTAAATTAGATTTCTTGCTAGTACACATTTAGCATTTCGTAGTATTACGTCCCCATAATCCAACAATATGATGTATAGAGACTAACAAGTCTGTAGATATGTAGTTGTCTCCATCGGGAGAGTGTTCATTCCTTAGTGCTTGCATTGATGACTGTCGCGTATACACGCGTTGATCAAGTTGTTGTTCATCCTTGTAGACTGAGTTGTCTAAGCGTATTTTCCAGAGTACACATCCAGACATAGCTAATTTTGCGGACATGATAGCCGCTTAGAGACGTGCGGACATGATCGCCGCTTAAACCTGAAGTAGTAGATCTTACGTTGGCATGTCAACACGTACGTACGCGTACTCGCGATCATGGAAGTTATACTTATCATTTGGAAATGAGTTTTTATTTCTCCTATTGACGTGTCAGAGCATAAGCGTACTATGCCATGTTTGTTGCTACTATATTTAGTTTCTGAACGAGAGATGTTGCTTCCTCAACATAAAGGAAACAACATGAGAACAATCATAAGTATATCATAAAAGGGAAAGAAGAAAAAGAAGAACATACTGGAGGCCTCCGCAGTCTTCCCATACTTGGAAGGTTTCTTAGGGGCAGAGCTGGAAGGAGCTTTCCTTTACGTCAGATCGATAGGCTCCGCCTGCATAGCATATGTTTTTCCGTGAAACCAATCTACAAAGGAAGAGCAAAATATGAATAAAAACGAGAAGACTAAATGACGTACCAAAATTCGGGGGGAGGGGTCAAACGAATCCCCGCCTCATAAAGGTCCGCCTCGGTCACCACAGACACAGAAAAATAAGACTTGGTCCGATGACTCTGATAGATAATCTTCACGGTCTCTAAATCTGAGAAGGAGAACTCCCCAAAGGCGGGCCAACCATCCGACCGATTCTCATTAAGAACCGACAAAGTGACATAACGATCAGTGATGAAGAAATAGTGTTTAGACCAATGGCTCGCCGAGTTATCACTTGAAGCAACGAAACGAAGGTCGATATCCCACTCGACCTCGACCAACCCAAAGTCCGCAAATCGGGAATCTTTAAGAAGGGGATAGCGAGTCACCAAGCTCGCAAAACCTACCTTCCTCTGATATTGAAAGCGTTAGAAACACTAGAACAAAACTAGAGGATATCTCCAGGAATACCACTGGCATAGTACCCGGAATCCTACCCAGACGCGAATGGCGCTGGGGGCAAGTTTCACAGGAGAAATCCTGAAGAACCGACAGAACTCGACAAGGTCATCACAGTAAGGGAGACGTAACCCATATCGAATCTGAGAGGGATACACCACGACCTTCCCCTCTGGGGGCTCTGTCACCGATTCACGAACATTCCTCAAGGATGGGAGGAAAGGGTACAAAGGCTCATCTAGAGGGCTAATGTCACCTAACTCAATGTGGTCATATTACTCGCTCCAAGTCAAGTGGTTCTCCGACAACGGCGCAAGACCTAACTCAAAAGCAGTGGTAAATTCTAAGCTCGAGAAAGACTCAGACTCAGACCAATACCCAAATTCAGTATCTGACTCAAAATCCGACTCTGAGCTAATATCTGGAAAGAAAGTAATGCGGCGAATGGAGGGGATGAAAAACTTACTCATCCTCCGAAGAATATAGCGTCTTTGCAAAGTCTGAGTTTTGGGGCACTACCACGAATACAATACCTGCCGTACCAAGCTAAGTGTCAGAATAGAGGAATTTCCCCAGAAAACTCGGGAATACCCCGGTTTTGACATATCAACAACCATATCACACAACGACCAACAAGCGATGATCAAGGCCCATAGATACCCAATAACAACAACGGCTACGAGCGAGCAATTTTACGACAACAAAATCGAGCAATTTCACTCGAGCAAAAAAAATCATTTCCCGGGCTAAGGACAATTTTACCCCCCAACAATACCCGGCATACAAGTGACCACTCGATACCAAATTCAAACAAGGAAAATCCAACGGGCTAAAAACCATTTCCGGGCAAACGATTATCTACTCAATACGGCAATCACGACACGAGCAATCGGGAAATCATCACAAATCAAGCATGGGCAATCCAAATACGAGCATTCCACATGTTTGTAAGACGGGAAAAAGATAGAACCTTGGGAAATCCCGAACCGATTTGAAAAAAGGGCCCGGGATTAGTACCTCGTCGTCGCCGTAGGAGGGGGTTCACCACCGTCCCACGCCGGTCGCCGGAGACACGATGGGGTCGACCACGATCGCCCTCGCCTTCGCTAGCCGGATCCACGCCCGGCTTCGCCGTCGCCAGCAGCAACGTCGCCCCTGCCCGCTGTCGTTGCCCGCCGGAGAAGCTCCAATCGCCTCCGCCGCTGCTTTGGCCACCACGACCCGGAGCCCCCGTGATGGTTCGCCTCGCTCTGCCGGACCCGGAGCTCCCCGTGCCACCGTCTCCCGTCGTTCCGCGCCGGAATTCCCGCTTTCTTTGCCGGAATTTTGGCCGGCTACCCCTTATTGGGTCTTGAGGTTTTTCTTGGTCCCCAAGAATGTGATGTGAAGAGAAAAAAAGATGATGGTGGCTAAGTGAGGTAATCCTATTCCCTTATTTTATAAGCTAAAGTGTGTAGGGTTATTTAAAGAGACACAATCACCATTATTCATTTAGATTAGAGGAGATCTAAGGGTTTAGATGGAAAACTATCATCTTTACCCCCCCCCCCCCCCCCCCTTTGACTATGGTTAGGCATATTTTTACTCAAGTTAACACCCTATAGGCATATATCCCATTATCCTATACTTAAATTTTTTTGGACCAAATTCAAAAAAAATTCCGGCATATATTCCCCCCGTAAGAAATTGATGTACATAGGCTCATATCCATGATTGCATTGCATCCATATGCACATACATATTTTTAAAATGTATACTTGAAGGGATCAGAATTTTTATGATTATATTCATATTCTGCGGACACGTGTCTAGAACGCGTGTACGCATGCTCTAACGTCTAAAATTCCTCTATCTTTAAGAATCAGGGGGCCAAGGCTCGAAAAATGCGCCTACGGACAAGTGAAGGTTTCGTCAAGAGGTAAAGTCACGGTTCCCAATTGCGCGTATCATCCCATCTTAAAATAGAGTCAACCAAGGGTTACGCCATTGGTTAACTCGGGGGGCAAGTGATGGATATACGCCCAATTGGAACCCGTTTTAATTTACACCGTCTTGTTTTGATTACCCCATTTACGGTTGTAAACCGAAACTTTGACCCGAACACTTCGTCCAAAACGCTAACGGTCCGAACGAGGTAAAATCACTCGCCCGGACCCGACCATCGACCTCACCTAGGTGAGATCGGGTGACTTCACCCGATCCCTCCTAGGGGAGATCGAGTGGGCTGACCCGATCTCCCCTAGGGGAGACCGGGTTGGCTCACCCAACCCCTCTTAGGAGGGGTTGGGCAAATCCACCCGGTGTCAGACCTTGGAGGCCGGATTTCCCGTCCGACCCCAAGGGTCCTGACCTCTTTTCCATCCGTCCCACACTTAGATTATTTCGCCTACCTCTCCATGCTTTAAGGGTTTAATCACACGATTATGAGTTAATTAAATAATCTTAGGGGATTAACGATGTCATTAAGCCACCTTAATCCCCCCCGAAGCCTATAAATACTACTCGCATCTTATTCATTTCCAACACGTTGATTATTTTACTGGCTTTTACTCTGCATTCTCTCTAGTTTGTCTCTCTAGAAACTTTAGACTAACTTAGGCATCAGAGAGGGTTCACCAAGCACCACCCCCCCTCCGTGCTTGGTACTGCCCTTACTGCAGGTCGGTCAGAAGGAAGAAGTCAGAAGAAGAGAAGGATACGGATCAGACCCTCCAGCGAATAGAGCCTCGGATCAACCTATCTAACCGTGAGAAGTGACACTTGGATCGACAACCCGTTAACCTGAGTGACGCGACTCAACAGATACGATAAAGGAAAATCATCAATTCCACCTTCCATTTATTGATTCTATATTTACTATGCTGCTGAACCAAGAAAAGACCCGGTTGTGAAATTGACCATGATTGAATTTTAGACCATAATATACTTGATGGTGATATCTTGGTTGTTAAGCTTAAATTATGTAGTTGCTCATTCAACGCAAACACTACTTCAATGTCTTTTCAATAATAGCATGACAGTTTTTTTTTTTTTACTCTTCATCAGTAAATTCTGTCTAAAAGAAGTCATTTTACATCTCAGACTCGGGTGCAAGCATCAACAACCTTATCCTTTCTTGAGATTCTTGCAAAACTGCCTGAGATTGGACTCCGTGGAGTTTATATGGGTTCAATTCCAGCTGTTTTCGGTCAATTTTCAAGATCGTATTTTCGTCGAATTTATTCCCCCCCCCCCCCCCCCCCAATTATTATCTTTATATATGATGTGGCTGATGCATGTTTTACAGTCACGGACTTAGAACATGAATTTTTGAAGCAAGCAACGTTGTGTTGATCAAGATAGCCCCGAATCTTCCGGACATCCAAGTAATTCTAGTATTTCATTACAGAAAATTGATTACTTTCTTCCATTTCAAACAAAAAATTGCTACAAAGAATGAATGTAGAGTCTCTGCTTTGGTTAAACTTCAGATGTGCAATATTGTAGATTCCTTGTTTACAACGCCATCGCTAGTTGAATTTTTTTTTGTAATTGTAATTGTAATTGTATTTGAAGGTTGTACGATCAAGAAGATGCAACAACCAAGTAATCATAACGATAAGGTTGGTGTTTATGCAAAAGTAGGTGTGTTTACTGATATGTTATTATGTACTTGTATATTGATGATGTTATTGATTATGCAGGACTGGTTTGATGAGTGGTTCGTAGAAAGTGACCCAAAAAAAAAGGTATTGTTTTAACTAGAACAGTTTTAAATTTAGGATCCTGAAGTGGGTATATAATATGTATTGTGTTATATGTATGTATATAATATATAGAGAGCTTTAAAGGCAAATATGTTGGATGCGGCAATTGCTACACACAATTGTTGGAAGAATTGCCAAGGTCCGGAATTGAGATATGAGGAGCTTAAGGTCCTAAATTATGTATCCTTAAAAGCACCTTATGGTGTCAGAGAAGAAGATTTCAATCGGTGAGCTAAATCGTAATCATATATTATAGAAGTATATCTTACATATTGCATGTATTGTCTTGATCAATGTAGTGCTGGTTGGATTTTTTACAGCGAGTATATGATCAAGACCGATATAACTACACTGACACGTGGAGTATTACTGACAGTTACGCCGGGAAAATGGATTGATATGGAGGTAACATATTTTGTCATTATGTGTATTGTTGGAGGAAAAAAAAGAGTTAATGTCTGACATGGGTAGGTTTTTTTTCCAGATAATAGATAATGTTGCTCACCTAAGAAAATCAACGCAAAGATAAAATGGTGCTATTGGTACTTACCTACATGGATTCCGGTAAGCATTATGTTGTTTTTTTTTTAAATCTTTTTTATGTTTCATCAGGTGTTAGTTTGATGAAAATGAAGATTGGATAAATATATGTTATATGAATTAAATTGCGTTATGTGGTAGTATTGATAGTATGTATTGTTCTCGTTCATTAAAAACATGAGTATTGTTCTCATTCATAAAAACATAATGTAACTGTTGAGTGAAGAAGTGATGACATTTTTTAGGGTTTGAATTTGGCGGATGATAGTTGCATCTAATACATAACTGATTAAGTCGTAGTAGGCTATTGGTAACTACGTACATTGATTTCAACAAAATATTATTAGAATTTTTTGTTAAATGTACCATCACCTAAAGGTTTTATGAATGTGTATAATGTAATTGATGTTTTGTTGTAGAGTCTAATTCTTGGTGGCAGTGCGGTTGAAAAAATGTTGAATCATATCTCACCAAACTGGATGGGTGGTGATCTTGCTTAATGTGAAAGGGTAAGTGGTTTATATTAGTTAAGTTGATGTATGACATTTTTTTCATGTAATTGATTTTCGGCCGTGTGTTGTATATTTAGATATACATCCCTATGAACGATGGAGGAACACACTGGTACCTTATGGTTGTATCGTTTGTTGATCGCGCTGTGTTTTATGTGGACACATTGCCGATTAACTTAGAGAAAAGGAAGAGGGAATGTGATGTAGTGGTTAGTAACCTAAAAATCTCTTAAATGGTAAAGTTAATGTTGAGTCTTTTCTTATATGTTTAATTTTCAAGTAGTTGTCATTTATCCAAGAGTACTTTGTCATCATGGAAGGGAAAAGCACGTGTAGACCGGGGAGTGTGAGCAATGATAAGGTTACAAACTTAAAGGATTGGGAGGTTGTTACTCCTAATAATGTTCCAAATCAACAAGTTTTTGAAGATAGGTAAGCAACAAGTATTCATGAACCACATTGTTCGTAGTCTTGACTCTTGAATTAAATTATATTATGTTACTTGGTTTATTTTGCAGTTCTAACTGTGGTATATATGTCATCCATTTCATGACTGGCCCGTCTCAAATTCCTTACATAACACCTTGGACGGTAAGTTGTGTATACGTACGTAGTTATGTTATTTTGTAGGTAAAAGTTTTTTCCAGGGCATGTCTGAAATTATAGGTAAAATTATCTTTATGATACCTAGTATGCTTGAATATTCGTATATGTATTATTTATTGATAAACTGATTTTGAATATCTAATGATGGTCTTAACATGTTGTAACTGCTAAACATCGGCTAAAGATTATTGCATGTTTGATCATATGGCATAAGAATAATGTCAATGGCAGAGTCAATAAGCAGTCGGAGAGCTACATATAACTGATTATTGTATTTATATTAAAGTTGAACAATTTTTTTGAAATAAGTGAGTACAAAAATGTACAAGTATTAGATTATTGCAATGTTGGTTATTTGAGATAGACCTTTTTTTTTTGTTAACGAGATGGACCAAAAACAGCGCTTATGTGAAATTTAATATGATAAACCAAAAAGCTTGGTTAAAGTAGAAAATCATTCGAAATCACATTTTGTTGCTTTCTACGTTCAAATATGAAGTCGGGCTAAATAACTCAATTGTGTTTTACTAATTTTGAGGCTTAGTTGGTCAGTATGGCCCATAAAATAACCTAATACAACTATTATTTGATTTGATTAGTTAAATACTTAACATTAACGTTTAGATATATACTAAATCATCTTTTTTATTTTTAGCAAAAACACTTAATAATCTCTAACTCATGTATGTTCATAAAAAAAAAAACGTTCATAAATCAGGATTTTGTATAAAAAAAACCTAACCATTTTATCAATATTCAAGAATAGATATATACAGTGATGAATAAAAGTAAATAAGTATATTCATAGAAATTAAAAGTATATAACATTACTGGTGTACCTGTTTTGTTTTGTTTTGTTTTTTTTTTTTTTTGAGTTTACGACTCAATTGTACCATCCATTTTGCATCTCTACATAGAAACTCAGACTCTTTGACTACATAGTATAATTTGTACACCTAGGTAATCCTATATAGAAAAAAATTATACATTACAAATACTAGTCGCTAAAATTTATCCTAATTTATAAGAATACTTTGTAAAATGTCATAATATTTTATTATATATTTTATATTCTTGTATCATCCTTGGAATCGGTTTGATCATGTCATTATAAAATTCTCAACACTACGTGCACGCACAATTATCTAGTTACAAATAGTAGTTGCTAAAATTTATCCTAATTAAATTATCAAATATAATAATATAGTCAGATCCGGCTTAAGACCCAACCACTAAGGCTATGGCTTTAGGCCTCAAATTATGTGGGTCAAAACAAAATTTCTATCTATTAACGACATTCTAACGTCAACATACGTATGTTTATAATGTTATTATTTTTCTTTATTATAAATTGTTAATTCATCTTAATATTAACACTATACAAGCCTCACTTTGAATTATTTTTTTGAGATAAGTGACAAATTCACGATTAAAAATCTTCTTTCGAGACAACTTTGAATCAATTCCAACAAATTTATACGATTGGTGAAGTGCATCTGTTGACCCGATCTTCAGTGACTTGAAAAAGTCATCTAAAAATTGAATATAGAATATCATTTGTTAAATCCAAGGAATGTACTATTTGTGAGAGCATCCACAATGATGTTACTTATATTACTTAAAAGTGTGTGTTAACATTACTTAAAGTGTATATAAATATCTATGTGATAATAGGTGCTTGCACATAAACAAATGTAATCACATTGTGGACGCTCTTATTATTAGTTGATTCAGTCATCCAGTGCCACACATTAATAAACCTGAACGCATGAGCATGCGATGGTCATGTTTTCACTGAATGCATGCAGAAAAGTCCAAACATACACGTACGTCATGCACCAAAATTATATCTTATATATATATATATAAATTTAAGTTGTAAATCAGTGTACATGAACTTGTTCACTTTATTACCCAGTGTGTCTGATTTAACTAATGACATTACACGAGTTGAAAATTGCGGTTATACATTATTCCATTATAGTGGATTTTAATTTTTATTGTGTCGATTAATTGTGGAAGTCTCGAAATCTCCAAAAATAGACTAGCTTATAATAGGATAGTATATGTGTATTTATAGTAAAATATTCTAAAAATATATTACAAATATTAATGATGGAATATTGGTGATTAATGAGAATAAATCTGTCAGATTTTCTTCATAGTTTATAGTTATAAATAGAATAGTTTTACATGAGAATATTGCTCTCTCCTCTCTTTCTCTCCCCGTTGCATGACCACCTCTTGACTTCATTGTCAGTTCTACAATGTCTTCAGCACGCTTATCCTTGACAAAGAAGTTGACGTCTCCAGAGAGTAAGACTCCATCCCAACGAATCTATAAACGTCAACAAAAGACCACACCCAAATTAAAATTGTTTCCCGACCCTACCAAGTGGTTGATGGTGCTGACCATGGATATTTGGAAATCTATCCTTCGAGTGGTTGGAAGTATTAGGCAAGTATCTAAAGATATCAAGTAGTTAAGGCTCTATGTAATTTAGACATGTATAGATTGTATTATATTCACTTTCCTTAGAGATAGATTTACTTCCCTTAGAGACAATTTCATACTTGTATATATATATATGTAATCGACATTGTTGAGATATAATAAAAACATTATCCTTCTCGTCACCATATGGTATCAGAGCCGAAGTAATATACTTAACGTGACTTTGCCTGTGGAATTCTTCATCAGCAATCATGGCCAATGATGGACAAATCTTCACCACCATCACAGACAATAACAACTCTCCATCTCCACACAACCTCATCGTCATCAATGCTACGACCCAGTTACCATTCAAGCTCACATCGGACAACTACCCAATGTGGCGTGCTCATTTTAACGCGCTACTTGTAGGCCACAACCTTCTCGGTTTCATCGATGGAACCAAACCCTGTCCACCTTCATCAATTGAGACAGAGGGTGTAAAAAAGGAGAACCCATCCTTCCTTCTATGGAAGCGACAAGACCAACTACTTCTCCACGCTATCATGGCATCGACTACGGAAAGGGCTATGGCGATTATTGCATCAGCCACAACATCGAGGGAGGCATGGAACAAGTTGCAACGTGCCTATGCTAATAAGTCCCGTGCCAGAATTTTGGCATTGAAGGAACGACTTACCACTCTCCGTAAAGGAGACAAATCAGTTTCGGAGTATTTACAAATACTCAAAACTATCGCGGACGATCTAGCTATAACCGGTTCGCCACTTGACGATGATGATTTATTTATTTATGCTTTACAAGGTCTGGGTCATGAATACAGGGAGGTAGCTGCCGCATTACGTGCAAGAGACACGTCGCTGAGTTTTGAAGAGTTGTATGATAAGTTGGTCGATCACGAGTCCTTTTTGAAGCGTCAGGAATTGCTATTTGAATCACCAGTGGTCACAGCCAATTTTGTGAAGAGAACAACCAGCAGCAACAATGGCTCTCGACAACAACATCCTGGAGGGCGCTCTGTTCAAGGAGGGAGGCGTTTCAACAACAGCTCTCAAACATATGCAAGTGGAGGTGGACAGTACAGACGATCGACACCACCCAAAGTGGTTTGTCAATTTTGTGATAAACCCGGACACAATGCAAAGCAATGCTACAAGATCAAACCTCCAGCCAATATGACAGTAAACTATGCAACTTCAATGAAGCCTGGAGGATCTTCGGCAGAATGGTTGATGGACTCAGGAGCCTCGCATCATGTAACCAATGAACTTGAACAACTTTCTTTGGCGTCGACATATGATGGCACAGATGACATCATAGTCGGTGATGGGACGCAGCTGCCCATAACGCACACTGGTTCTACTCTAATCCCATCCTCGACAAAGAATTTTAAGTTGTCCAATGTTCTTTGTGTGCCTTCAATGAAACGTAATCTAGTCTCCGTATCTCAGTTTTGCTCGACTAATTCTGTTTCTGTGGAATTCTTTCCTGGTTATTTTTTGGTGAAGGATCTGAGCACGGGGGCGCTGCTAATGCGAGGTCGAAATAATGGAGGAATATACACCATACCTCACATGTCTGGACCTGCCGCAATGACATCGATAATTAGCACTCGTGGAGATTGGCATAAAAGGCTCGGACACCCGTCGTCATCTACACTTCAGTTAGTTCTTCGTACTTTTTCTTTGATCAATAAACATGAACAAGGTCAAAGTTCAGTTTGTGAGTCTTGCAATTGTAGTAAGAGCCATAAGCTCCCGTTCTCAGAGTCGAGTATTCGTAGTACTCATCCGCTTGAACTAGTGTTTTCTGATGTTTGGGGTCCTGCTCCAAAACTCTCATTAGATGGTTACAAGTATTATGTTCTTTTCGTTGATCACTTTACTCGTTATATTTGGTTATATCCGATTGTTAACAAATCTGATGTCTATGATGTCTTTGTCAAGTTTAAATCGGTGGTTGAAAATTATTTCAAAGAGAAAATTCGTACCTTCTATACCGATGGTGGGGGAGAATTTACCAAGCTATCACCATTCCTTGCTCATCACGGAATTAATCATCTAAAGACGCCTCCACACACACCCGAGCACAACGGTATCTCTGAACGGCGACATCGTCATATCGTTGAAACGGGGTTAAGTTTGCTTCATCATTCTCGTCTTCCATCTTCTTTCTGGTCGTTTGCTTTTCGTACCGCCGTTTACTTGATTAATAGACTTCCAACTCCAGTCGTTGCAAATCGTTCGCCTTATGAGTGTTTATTTGGTGAGCGTCCTAACTACACTAAGCTTCGTGTCTTTGGGTGTCGGTGCTACCCATGGTTACGTCCTTATGCAGCAAATAAACTTGATTATCGTTCGACACCTTGTATTTTTCTCGGGTACTCTTTAAACCAAAGTGCATATTTGTGTTATGACTCCCTTAATCAAAAGTTGTTTGTCTCAAGGCATGTCATATTTGATGAGTCATACTTCCCAGGAATTCCACATACGTTACCTGTGACATCATCTTCTGAGGCTACACCTCATATTGAGCTGCCCATTCTTGGTCATTCACCATTCACGCCTTCACTATCCACCCAGCATCAAAGAACAATGATTTCTCCAGAGACACCAACTTCCACAGCAGCTCCCGTGCCGTCCCAGACACCAAATAACGCTTCCCAGACAGAATTATCTCCTTCGCAGTTGATGAACACGGGGTCAACAACTCCAACAAATCAGCCTCCACCACAACGCACCCATAGCATGGTCACAAGGGCACAAAATAATATATACAAACCAAAGAAACTATTTACGGCCACTAAGCATCCAATTTCTCCATCAATTGAACCTACTTGTGTTTCACAAGCTCTTGCAGATCAACGATGGCGTGGTGCTATGTCCGCTGAGTTTGATGCCCTACTTGCAAATGGAACGTGGGAATTAGTTCCGCCGAATTCGACTCAAAATATTGTTGGGTGCAAATGGGTTTTCCGGGTGAAACGACGATCGGATGGCTCAATCGAACGTTATAAAGCTCGCCTCGTGGCCAAAGGCTTTCATCAACGTCAAGGTGTCGACTACAAGGAAACATTTAGTCCAGTGATAAAACCAGTGACGATTCGTATTGTTCTTACGCTTGCTCTTGCGCACAATTGGCCTATTCATCAACTCGATGTCAACAACGCATTCCTTCAAGGAACATTGAATGAAGAGGTTTACATGAAACAACCGCCGGGATTCGTTGATAAGTCTTATCCGACTCACGTTTGCCGTCTTCGCAAAGCAATATATGGGCTTAAACAAGCTCCCCGAGCTTGGTACAAAGAGCTTAGTGCGTTTTTGTTGTCATATGGCTTCGTAAATTCACTCTCCGATAGCTCGCTTTTTATACTTCGTAGACCTGAATTTACAATCTACTTCCTTGCATATGTAGATGACTTATTGATTACAGGGAGTAGTACACCAGCCATTCAGCGATTTATTGCTGCGTTGTCTAGCAAGTTCTCACTCAAGGATCTTGGGGAATTAAGCTTCTTTCTTGGAGTTGAGGTGATTCCTACAGCTACTGGTATATTCCTATCACAACAGCAGTATATAAGAGATATTCTCGATCGAGCTTCTATGGTTGAAGCAAAACCAGTGTCCACACCAATGGCATCATCGACTTCTCTTGCCTTGAATGACGGGCCATCTATTTCGGCAACAGATGCGACCAACTTTCGTCGATTAGTTGGAGCCTTACAATACATGTCTCTCACAAGACCCGATATATCGTTTGCCGTCAATAAGTTGTCCCAATTCATGCATTCTCCATCAGTCAACCATTGGAGTGCTTTGAAGCGTGTTCTTCGATACTTGAAGTCTACTATTCACTTTGGTCTTCAACTAAAACGTGGCTCTTCCCTTGATATTCGCAGCTACTCCGATGCAGACTTAGCCGGTAGTCGTGATGACTATCGATCAACTACTGCCTATGTTGTTTATCTTGGCTCCAACGCTGTATCTTGGTGCTCTCGCAAACAAAAATCAGTTGCTCGATCAACTACAGAGTCGGAGTATCAAGCGGTCGCAGCTGCGGCTGCAGAAGTCACTTGGATTCGCAACTTGCTTCTTGAACTTGGAGTTGAATCATCAAAGACGCCAGTGATCTTCTGTGATAATATTGGGGCTACTTATGTCTGTGCCAACCCGGTGTTTCACTCTCGTATGAAGCACATTGGACTCGATTTTCATTTTGTCCGTCATGAGGTTGCTAAAGGGTCACTACGGGTGCTTCATGTTTCATCAAAAGACCAACTAGCGGATGGTCTAACGAAACCATTGCCTATGTCTCGTTTTCAAGATCTTCGGTCCAAGATGTGCGTCCTCGATGGTTCCGCAATCTTGCGGGGGCGTATTAGGCAAGTATCTAAAGATATCAAGTAGTTAAGGCTCTATGTAATTTAGACATGTATAGATTGTATTATATTCACTTTCCTTAGAGATAGATTTACTTCCCTTAGAGACAATTTCATACTTGTATATATATATATGTAATCGACATTGTTGAGATATAATAAAAACATTATCCTTCTCGTCACCATAGGAAGCACCCACCCGGAATCTGTGGCCTGTATTGCCAGTTGGTAGGTTATTATTTACAATTTTTCTAATTGTTGAATTCGTTACCATTCTAATTTAATCTCTTGTTATTTATATTTCAGCTCAAGGGAGACTAAAACAATAGTGATGCCGGTTGTGGACGATGATGAAGAGAATAAGGGTGACAAAAAGGAAGAAATAACTTTGGCTCAAAGATTGTCATTGAAGAAGCATTCCTGTAGAGTAGCTAGTTTTTCACTTTCAGTGAAAGTAAGGAACAGTTTTGACATTTGGGGGACCAAATATAAAAACCCAGACCCCGGTGCATGATGGGGGTGTATACAGGTTTTTATACTAACTCCCCAACGGAAGGAATGGCAATCCTCAACCAAATTACACGTGATCACAAGGATCACAGCTATCCTTGGCGATCTATATTGCCAATGTTCTCGAGCGCCTTAGAGAATGCTACAATTCTTCGGAAGTGAATATTTATGTATGTGTACCACAAACCAGACAATTATATGAAAAAGTTCCCATCTATGCAGTTCACCTTAAATGGATGCTCGCAGCATCAGTTTGCACAAAGTCACATGGCAGTTGGGACCACAAAGTCTGCACTGAGTATGGGGTCGGGCAATATTATACCCACCCACAACATCCGAATGTGTCTCTTCCCATTCCTTGTAAGACATGTGTTGCCGACTACGAAACAAACCGATTTAAGTACGTTTAGCATTAGTTGGCTATTTTGCACTTCTAAGGTGATGGTAGGAGTTAAATAAAGTTGGCAATTTCTTGTATTTGTCTTCATTCGAATTTAAGTTTTTACTTAGATTTTTACTTTAGATAGTCATGTTTTGCTTTTCGTTTACTACTTAATCTCTATTTTGTAAGCTAGTGCTGCACTATCCCATATTAAGCACCTCACTGTAATAAAGTATAAAAGTATACATTTATTAATACTAAGTTTGATGTATGTACTTTCTATATATTAAGAAAATACTGCATCATAATAAAAAGGAAACTTTCATGTATAACAACATTTAAGAGTTGGCCAAAAAAAAAATTATAATAACAAAATCAATTTGTAGTTAGGACGGTGAGATGTATACAAATTTATAGTAAATTTGGATGTATACCATACAGTGGTTGCATTCAATATCAAAGTGCGTATATGCAATCAACTCGACTCAGTTTACTCGAGCTCGAGCTCGATTCGTGTTCATACTCGATCGAGTCTTAATTTTTTAAGCTCGAACTCGACTCGGTGCATATTCGACGAGTTCGAGCTCGGTTCGACTCGACTCAATAAGGTTAAAAAAATTCAATTAAATTTTAAATGGTGCACACTAGCTCGAACTCGAACTTGAACTCAATATATACATATATAATATAATTATGTAAATTTCGAAAAACTCAAACTCAAACTTAATTAAGCTCGCGAGCCTCTCGAGTCGAGTACCAGTAAACTCAAGCTCGACATTAGGAAAAACTCGACTCGACTCGAAATTTAACAAGTCGAATTCGAATATTGTCCGACTCAATCTCGAGCTACTCACGAATAGCTTGACTCGTTTACCCCCTAGATTTGACTACATACTAAAGGTTATATATATATATATATTAAAAATTATTTGAATCTATATTTTTATTTTTAAATGTCGTTTTTATTTCAAATAGTGATGTACAATGTTCGATATATTTTCTTTGTCCTGCAATGTTTTGACCTCATAGTGGACCGTAGATGTTTGTTTCCGTCAAGACTAAAGTAGCAGTAATTATCCTTGTAGCCAAATAGTGGGCCCAATCCAGTTTCCGTGTTTTTTTTATGAGATTCCAGTTTCCATGTTAGCAAACCACATATTACTTTTACCCAAAAAAAAAACCACATATTACGTCTGCAACCGGAATTCCGGTGCCCTACAACCATCGGAAGAAAAAAAGTTTACGTCGGCTACAATTCCCCGCTTATTTTCAAAACCGTGAATCTCATGAATCTCTGCCAATTCGGTCTTCTTTGTTCATCAATCCTGTCCACCATCTTTCTCGGTCAAGCAGATTGTTTTTTTCGTAAGCCGTTCTTCTTCTGTTCCGCACAGGTTCGTTCTGCCCCCACTGAGTTTTTCACAAGCCGTGAATCTTTTTGCTTTTGCTTTTTCATTTGTAAAAACGACATTTGTCTGTTAATATTATAACTTACAGTATACATGTTATATGCAACAGAAACAACAAACTAAATATTTGATGGATATGGACGCTGTCTGGTGAATTTTTCCAAGAACCCAACAGCCCTCCGACGGAATTTGAATCGTTGGACGCTACATATACTTGGTATTGTGAATTTGCAAAGGATAATGGATTTTCAGTCAGGAAGCACACAAATATTAAGTCGAGAACGAGTTGTATTATTACGAGTTACTCTTGGGTCTGCTCTAGACAAGGCAAACGAGAGACCAAGTACATCGAGCTTGAAGACCGCACGAGAAATCCAAGAGCAGAGAAACTTTGCGAATGTAAAGCAAGACTAAGATGTAAAAACACAGCAAGTAATTCAAAATGCCTTGTCGTCGATTTCAACAATGACTACAATCACGAGCTCACACCATCTTTCTACAATCACTACATCACACAATTCAAACATATACCAGATGATGATCTTTTGAAAGTTGAACTGATGAGGCTCGTTGGAATCCGACTAAGGAGAGCATATGACTATCTTGCAGTTGTAAAGGGATGCTATGACAATTTGTCATTCCTAATTAGAGATCTCCAGAACAAACTGGCCGAAATAAAAATATTAAAAGGGGGAACTGATGCTAGTAATGCACTTGCATATATGAAAGCCAGGACTGCAACTGACCCATTATTTTTTTATAGTCATGAAGTTGGTGCCGATAACAGCTTGACAAGACTCATTTGGATGGATGGTCAATGTAGGGCTACGTACGAAAACTTCAGTGATATCCTTTTTATGGACTCCACATACAAAACCAACGCCTATGGCCATCCATTGGTTTTGATTGGAGGAGTTAGCAACCATCACAAAATTGTGTTATTCACCTTCGGCATTCTACGAGATGAAGATGTAGCTAGCTACGATTGGCTTCTACGCAAATTTGTGAGGCCATGAATAATGTTTCTCCTTCAACTGTAATCACAGACGGTGACAAAGCTATAGCTGCTGCCATTGCCAAAGTTTTCAATGAGTCAAAACATCGCCAATGTGCGTGGCACATCCAACATAATGCTGACAAAAAACTTGGACAACATCCTTTCAAGAAGGAATTGAAGAACTTCATCTATAATTGTATGTCAAAGTCCGAATATGAATCCCGCTTGGAGAAAGCTCTTGCCGAGCACGAATTTACATAAAACACATACAATTGATTGAGAGACCTCCATGGAAGACGTGAATTTTGGTCAACGACGTTTAACCGGGGTTTTTTCTGTGCAGAAGCTCGTACGACGCAGCGTATTGAGGGCATGAATGCAATTGTAAAAGAAGGGTTGGTTGGAACACTTCCTATTGTTGATTTTCTTGAATACGTCGATATTATGCTGCAAAAAATGAGAGCTTGCGATGGCTATGCGGAGTACATGTCGATGTCTCGAGTGCCAATTGCAACCACTGTGCTCAAGGAAGTTGAACGGCATGCCCACTCCATTTTCACGCTGGAATCAATGAAGAGAATTGTTGACATAATCAAACTCATGGGAGGCACCGTGGCTACTCCGGTAGTGAATGCTAATTCGGGATGTATTCATAAGTATGTTTTCACGGACCATGGGTGGGAAAGTGAGTGGGTAGTTGAATACAAATCTGTCTCAGGAGAACTCAAATGTGATTGCTTGTTTTTCGAAAGTGTCGATTTCCCATGTCAACATGCTTTTTCAGTTATTAAACATGAGAAACTGCATAGAATTCCCAAAAATCTGATTAAGACAAGATGGAAAAAGATGTCAATCAACGCGCCTAACCCTCCAAAGGTATTTTCAGATGTTCCTCCAACTGAGCATGAGCGATTAGCTGCACTAACTGCGGTAGCAAGTCAAGCAATATACCTGGGATGGAAGGATCCAAGCAAATATCTTTCGACATTAAATTCGCAGCTCCTTCTGGTTAAAGCAAATGGTCCCCTAAAAAAAAACCAGCATCAGAATCAACTGATTGTGTTCAAAATCCACCGAAGTCGACCAAAAAAAGAGATCGAAGTTGATTCCAGGGTAGGCGTTCTCAACAAGGGGGTACGAATAAACATCAGTTTGAGAAGGCAACAGAAAATGGTAATGTCGATAATGCATTCGTGAATGATCCGACGTTGCACAAAGAACCCGATGAGGCAACTCAGACCGTTGACCGTCAACCTGATCATGATCTTGATATTGATTCTGTCTCGGAGACTGTACCTCAAAACGTTGAAGTTCCCCCGATTCATGCTCCTGTGTTTGATTCTCTATCGGAGATTGTACCTCAAACCGTTTAAGTTCCGATTCATGCTCCTGTGTTTGCTTCTCTATCGGAGACTGTACCTCAAACCGTTGAAGTTCCCTCCGATTCATGCTCCTGTGTTTGCTTCTCTATCGGGGACCCCGTTAGGCACGGACCCACCATAACCGGATACTACAGCTGGAGTTTCCAAAAGTACCTCCATTCATCCGACTATATTATTATCTCAGTGCCAATTGATGATAATTCATACTTTTATTACCCATCATTCACATTCTTGGAGAGACCTAGGTATATATTATTATGGTATATATATTAGACTAAATATTATATGTTTGAACTTTTGCCTTGTCTAACAAAACGAACACTTTTCAGTTTACCATATGGTGGGAAGGGCTAATGAGCGGTACAGCTACTATAGCAGTGTCATATATCAAGGTATGTGGTACTTTTTTGTAGTATTTATCCAGATTATTTGAAATTAATAGTTTTACAAATGCTAATTATAACTGTTATTGTTTTATAGTTTGCTGATTCTTCATGATCGAGTTCAACAACTGACTATGCAGTGATGATCAATTCTACCATTTGATTCCAAGAGCATTCTTCTACATGCTCTGTTAATGATTATTGATGTTTCAGATATAATTCCTTTTTTTTTTTTTTTGCAAGAAGAAGATAGTAGTTTTATGACTCATGATTGGAATGAATATAGCATGTGTGTGCAGTACTCATAAAAATATTAAGTCAATTACTTTATTCTGGTTACATAAGTATTTATGGGTCATCTGATCAAGACAGTTTCTGTGTTGTTAAAATATACACAATGCTTTTGCCCATGTCAACATGCTCTTAGGACCTGGTCTTGATTCATCGTAGTACTCAATGTTTGAATAATGTTTGAAATTAAGGTATTGAGAAACAAGAACAATCTTGGACTGCTTTTCGGAAACTAAAAATGCTACATTTTCAAATTAGTCTTGTTTGGTAAAGAAAACAACTGAACTAAATGTGTGAAACTTGTTATTCACGAAATTGGTTGAAGCAAACTCATGGGAAAAACAATGTAATTTCAACCTTATCTTTAATATCTTACAAAGATCCAACCTGGTACATTACAAAGATCCAACATTTTCTTCCTCATCCATCTGCACTACCACTTAATCAATATCTACATTTTCAATAGAAATACCAACAACCACTACTCAGCTTCAACATCTCAACTACACAAATGAAATAACACGAGATAATCTACCTATGGAAAACAAATGTTCAGTCCTAGCAAGTTTGAATCTCCATATTGCTGCTTGCTGGCTGCTGCAGTTTGAATCTACAGGTTGCCTGCTTGCTACGTTTTGAATCTCCATGTTATCTATACTTCTGAACTTGGATGACTTGCTACTATCATTGTGGTGAAAACTAAACAAAAATCAACAATTGCAGCCGCACATTTATTTCTGTTTGTCACTGTTGAAAAAAATATATAACAAATATACAAGCAGTAAGATATAACAAATACGCACATTAGATTAACCTTTATGTATATATGCACGAATCTATGACCTTAGAGGAGCAGAAAAATATAACACCAAAAGAAAATATGACTATCTTCTCCAATATATAACTAATATCATTAGGAAATAACAGCAACCTTGAGTAGTGGAGGTAAAGTTTTACCCAAAAAATATATGGAGGAAGCAAGTAAAAAAGATACTCGACAAATTTAAGATAAGATAAATGTAAAGATTGATCTTACCTCTATTGAGAATAATGCGAGTGGGGCCTGGTGACAAATTTAAGATAGCCACTGAACAAGTTGTTGAGTCGTTTCATCCCGTAGTTATAACCACTAAGAGGACTGCGAGTGGGGCCTGGTGACAGCTCCTTTGGAATAGCTCTCTTTACCTCAACCATCTTTCCATTGAGTTCATGGAGTGTGCTAAGCAAAACCTTGTCAACAGCTTCCTCTGTGTCATAGGTGATGAAGCTGAAGCCTCTAGGCCTCTGTGTGTTGTGATCATACATCACAACAACATCGTTGACTATTCCATATTGCTCGAAGTATTTCTTGAAGTCGCTTTCTGTGACAGTGGATGCTAAACCTCCAACGAATATCTTCTTTGAACAGCCAGGACCAGGAGAACTTTGGACACTTGGGCTTCTACTAATAGGGTTCTGGTGAAGACATGTTTTACAATTCAATGCAGAACCATATTTTTCCCTGCAATCACAATGTATGGGATTGTGATTTTACAAGGATAAAATATCTAGCTTTCTTTTGATGTGCATTCAATCATGAAGCAGTAAGTTGAGCAATAGAGAAGACTCTAAAGCAAGAGAAACTACAAAGTTGGAGTCATCAATTCAACATATTAACAACAAAAATTAATGTCAAAATTAGAATTTCATATGCTATGCCATAACTGAAATTGTTAGGTGCTTAAGTAAATACGACAATGGATATAATCTGATTGCAGAAACACAGATGTCAAACTGTTTACAGAATAAATGTAATCAGAAGCATAGAATCACAGATAATTGAATTGAGCTTCTTCACCATGTTCATAATTCTCTCCTGGTTCGAGCAACAGAACCCACTGAGACGACAACCATCAAAATTATAGCCATCATGGCCACTGATTGCATCATCAGCGTCTCGAGGGTCATGAAAATGAAAATTTTACAAAATTTTAAGACAATCTAAATAAATGATGAATAGTCTGTCAAGCAGGCCAACGTCCAAATAGTTTACCTCCACAAAACAATAACATGGGGACGGGGAAGCTTCAGCTCAATGTATTTACAGTATAGCCAGAACCACTCATTACTATTGCATACCTTAGTTGCATAAGGCTCTATAACCCTGAAATATGTTCCGAGCCCAAGTACGAACTCACTGACTGCACAAAACATATAGATTAGGTTAACCAAATTATAAGTTCAGCTTGCAATTTGGTATTTAACTCTAACTACTCAGTTACTATTAGATTGGATTACTTACCACTTCTTGGATCGTGGTGACAGTCAAACAATCCTGTTTTCCAGGGTTTTCCAATAACCAAACTCTCAGGGGCCACTGGATAATCTACATGTTGAATTTCTGGCTGAGCTTGATAAGGAGGTGCTCTTATCATCACCGGAGGATAAGATTCATACTGAGGTGGCACTACCATTGGTGCATGATGAAGAGGTTGGTGCTGAGGTGGCGCTTCCATTGCTGGAGGATTATGAGGCTGCACTGCCACCCCTGGAGGAGACGAGCTTCATGCTGAGGTGGAGGACGAGCATCTTTCAGTTTTAACAAGCTCGAGTTTAGCCATTTAATCAAATCTATGATTTAGCAAAGTCTGATCTTCAATCACAGAAGCAGCTTTAGAATTGTACTTCTAAACAAGGTTTAAGCAGGTGAATTCACAATTTCACAGTAAAAGACAAATACCCAGCAAATATTAAAGTCAACATTGTGGCGACCATCTGCAAATAAGGCCCTCTGGTTCCCATATCGCAATTTAAGTCGACAGTGCGAAACCGGAAATGAACAGGAGGTTGCTGTAGATGAGTAGGACGGATGTGGGAATTCCTTGTACACCAATGGAAATCGCTACTGCCACCGAGCAGTCTAACCCCCTTCTTCTTCGCTATCACCGAGCAGTCTGACTCTAATCCCCTTCTTCGCTACTGCCACTACTGCCACCGAGCATCCCCTTCTTCTTCTAATCCTCTTCTTCTTCGCGACTGCCACAGCCCACAGAGCAGTCTAATCCCCTTCTTCTTGATCTAAAGCAGCTTATTCCGTTAAAGATAAACATAACAGCGTTAGTTTTCCTGATTGTACCAGTTTTTTTTACCGGATTAAATGTGTACCCAATAAATTAAATCTGAATCAATGAAAACCCTATATTTGCATCAAGGTCCCTCCGAAAATTAAGCTCTTGTGTGTATCTCTTTCTTCTTCTGTAGGTCCCACCAGTAAAAGCATAGATGCTTTCACATGATTGTAGGCAAACCCATATATTATATAGAAAAATATATAGACTAATGGTTGTAAAAGGGCATAATGGTTTAATGTAGTCCCTAAAATATATTCATAACTTTTAATTTGTTTAATGTAGTCCCAAAACTTCAAATTGATTCCAATTGAACCATTGAACCCAATTGACCTAGTCGGACCTAGCCCTAGATTAGGTCCGGCTAGGTCAATTGGGTTCGATGGTTCAATTGGAATTGATTTTGAAGTTTTGTGACTAAATTAAACAAAATAAATGTTAGGAATATATTTGAGGGACTAAATTGAACAAAATCGAAAGTTTAGGGTCGGTCTCGTGACTTGCACATGTCATTTAACGGAAAAAACTAACGACCAACTAACTGATGTACCAAAAGCCACATTTTTTCAAACGTTTGGTACTAAAAGTATACAAAACCAAACATCTGGTACTAAAAGCTGCACTCGGCCAAACATGTGGTGTGAAAAGTATCTTTAACCCTTGAAAATTTGAAAGTTTTCCGGTATGCTTCAGAAGCATGATGCTTGTGGAGGCTTATATGACCAGTTTTCTATATTTAAAAAGTTTAGGGATCACTGGGCTCAAGGTAGATATATCTATTATCTCCTTCCTCAGTTCGTGGTGTGACGAGGAGATTGAAAACTTAACGAAGATCAGTAATCGTAAGTTCTTCCTAATCTGAAGGATTCCTTTCGTCAAGAACTAAATAAATTGAGAGATTTCTCCCCAGATTGAAGGCTTTTGAAACCATCAAGAACACCTGAACTATTGCAACTGTTGCGGCCAACCAACAGGCAGTTTGCCAACTTTGTTGCGGCCTGCATGTTTCAGTTGCGTTCAATTTCTTGAATTGTTATTGTTGGTCATTTATTAGTGGTATTGCCAAGAAATGCAGTAGCAAGCAATGATGTATGTATTAATAATACTTGTGTCAAGAGCTTCGGAAAGTTGGATATGTAATAAATTCTTGCCCTTACGTATTTATAGTTGCTTTGTTTTTATCTATTTGGAATAGTAACTTTTTATTGTGTGATTATGCAATCCCTTGGATTGATTGGTATTGTAGTTTAAGGTTATTAGAACCAGTAGGTGTTTGTTTAGAACTTCCTAATTCTAGTAGTCTTGTAATTTTACTGTAACATTGACTCTTTGAGGATGTGAGTGAGGAAGAGGGAGACAGAGAAGTCCAAAGGAAGATGATGTGTGTATTAATAATACTTGTATCAAGATCTTCGGAAAGTTGGATATGTAATAATTTCTTGCCCTTACGTATTTATAGTTGCTTTGTTTTTATTTTTTGGAATAGTAACTTTTTATTGTGTGATTATGCAATCCCTTGGATTGATTGGTATTATAGTTTAAGGTTATTAGAACCAGTAGGCGTTTGTTTAGAACTTCCTAATTCTTCTTTGAAGATAAGAACTTGACCTCTTTATTATCCAACTTTTTAATGTGTAATTTAGTACTATGATGATGAGGGGAATAAATGAATAGGGGCGGGGCGGGTTTAGTCAGTTCTGGAACCGCCCCGCGGGTTGACACGTTAGACTCATACACATTTTACGGAGCATGTATTTTGGATAAAAAAAATATGTGGGTCGATCTACTCCGTGAATCTCAAACTTATGATCATATTTATTATTTCTCAAGTCTTATTCAAATTAACCTTCAAATTCAAATCACAAATCTAATTCTAAATACAAACACCACACACATCAAATCCATCACAAATTACAAATCCAACTCAAAATTCAAATTACGAAACACATTAAATCCAAACAAAAATTAAAAACATGTAAATAAAAATATTTAGACATCCACTTATAATTTGTTCACCATTGGAACATCGCGTCTAACCTAAAATCTAACCCTAATATTTAGTAAACTTCATTTATATTTTAATCCATAGTATTTTTAGTATGTGTTACACTAGTCATATTATTTTGGGTTAAAGGGTCTTTTGGTGTCTTATGTCTGATCAGTGTTGGCTTTTGGTGCTATACGTTTGCATTTTGTAAACTTTTGGTGCATCCGTTAGTCAACGGTTAAGTTTGACCGATTAAATACTTTTATTTTGTTCAATTTAGTCCTTCAATTTATACACCTAACTTTTGATTTTTACAATTTATTTGTTAAAAAATCACAATTGGACCCTAGGGTCTAATTGACCTAGCCATGGTGCGAAGTGCGACCCATGGCTGGGTCAGACCACAGCTAGGGTCGTCTAGGCCTGGCGACCTTAGCCGTGGTCTGATCCAGCCATGGGTCGCACCATGGTTGGGTCAATTGGAACCAAATGGTTCAATTGGACCCAAGGGTCCAATTATGTCAATTGAACCTTTAGGTCCAATTGAGTTTTTTTAGGGACTAAATTGCAAAAATTAAAAGTTATGTGTTTAAACTGGATGACTAAATTGAACAAAATAAAAGTATTTAACGGTCAAACTTAACCATTGACTAATAGATGCATTAAAAGTCTACAAAATGCAAATATATGACACCAAAGATTACAAAATAAAACATATGACACCAAAAACCAACATTGATCAAACATATGACACCAAAAGACCCATTTAACTCTATTATTTTATAACTAGCTACTAAACCCGCGCACCGCGCAGGTAAAAAGACTGAAATACAAAAAAAAAAAATGAAATATTTTTCTAAAAAATTGTAAAATGTATTTCTTTATAAATTATGTCTGTATTTATATAAAAAAAATTCCTATAAAACACTGTTTTAAATAAAATAACATTTTTTGTATACTAAAACAATGTTTATATATTATATACTTTTCTAATTAGAAATACAAATACAATTTTTTTTATAGATACAATATATTTTGATAAAACATGTAAACAATCATGAAAATAAAATTCATTTTTAGTTACCAAAATTAATATATATAATTAGATTGCTTACGTACAATTAACAGAAAATGGTAGTAGTAACGCCTCTTTAGAGGTTAATCGTGAGTTTAAAGTTTTATCATGACGGTGATGAAACATATTATTTTACATATATTTAAATATATGTGTAGACATTCAGTTAGAACGATAATATATATTACATATGCATATTTTAATACTGCCTTAATTAACTGGGAAGTCTGGAACCTTCGATCAACTCTTAAAAGTAGAAAAAGTTGCAGACTAATATTCTCAATAATAAAAACTGCTAATTGTTAAATGTTAATGCATGTAATTGGAATTACATAAAGTCGTCCCTAATATACATAAAATATAAATAGATTAAATTTTATTGCTAAGATTTTTATTAATAGTGAATGTGCATAATCTATCCTCTATATAAAAAACAATGTATCTATAAGCTGGTTCCGACAAAGTAATAATAATAATAATCGGCCAAAAAAAAGTAATAATCAGTAAAAAAAAAATCCCTCCAATATAACTACCTATTCGCTATTTGCCCTCACGGCACTTTCTTCCTACCTCTACAAACCATGTCGTTCCACTATCTTCTCCTCCTCTCCAAATACAACCACCACCTTCCATTAACCGCCAACACCAACACCAAGAAAGACAATACATGCCATAAATAAAGAACTCAAAAATCCAGATGAGGGTCGACTTGCCGATTAAGGTTTTTCGTTTGCATTCAACGTTGTCGCCATATGTTATTCCTCATGTAAGTTTCTCTTACCCCTTTCAGAATAATAACTATGTCACTCCTGGATATTGCTTTATCTAACTCACCATGAATTCCAGCGTTTACAAACTTACCATGAACTCTTTATGCAATCAATTGGTATACTCTACACCAATTTTGCAAACCAATCAGTTGCAGAATCTCACAAATCTGCGTTCAATTACCAATAGGTAGGTGCTTTGCTGCTTGTCAACTTGAACAAGTAGCTATCTATTGACTCTCCATTATATAAGTTTTTGTTAATTACTTATCATCTCTCCAATTTGTTGTTTTCATTAGGATAGTGTTCTTTGGATCAATAAGTCTTCGGAAATCTATCTCACCTTGGAATACACATGAAGCCTTTGAAATCTGTATATTTTCCTAAGTTTTGTGTACTCTCTTAAGTGATGGGTTCCGATAGTAATCGTTAGCCCCGTTAAACATCCAATGGACGGCAAGTAAGTCCAGTGGGCCTCGTAAAGGCCCGGAAGGTCCAGAGGCCCAGTACGAAGAGCCCCGACGTAGGCGGGCCCGACATAGGAGTTGTACGCTCCTGATAAGAAGCCTCTGAGTAGGCCCCGATATGCTTTGGTAAAGGCCCCGATGATAAAGCCCCGCAGAGGCTGGACCTGTCCCGCAGAGACTGAGGGTCCTGGGTGGTGATCTAGAATGAGACAACTCTGGAGTCTCCGACAGGAGTCGGGACTTGGGATCAGAGGATAAGACCGAGAAACCCGCCTACCAGATAGGGTAGTGGGAGACGGTTAAAGATAACGGATAAGTTCCCCCGAGATACGCAGGGCGTGCCCGAGATACACGGAGTATGGGTAAGATACGCGGAGCGTGGGGCGAAATATACGGAATCCCCCGAGATATACGGAATCGTGGCCATAACGGCCAAGATGGCCTCAGGTAACTCTGGGTGACTTCGTCTCCTATATAAAGGAGGAAGTTACTCCAGAAAACCCTAATTCAATTACGAGCTTAGACTTTGGCTTACCACCCCATTGA
Organism: Clarkia xantiana subsp. parviflora; assembly: GCA_036873135.1. Classification (NCBI taxonomy): domain Eukaryota; kingdom Viridiplantae; phylum Streptophyta; class Magnoliopsida; order Myrtales; family Onagraceae; genus Clarkia; species Clarkia xantiana. The sequence continues at coordinate 5,189,254 of JAPTYO010000012.1, read as the reverse complement.
TTACTGTACTCATTTAAGCATCGGAGAGGGATTCTGGGTCACCACCCAGGTCATCCCCTTGTGCAGGACCACGCGGAGCTTAGGAGTCCGAGCATTCCGTCAAGGATGTAAAAGAGCTTCGCCCGTGATCCAACATTGGCGCCGTCTGTGGGAAGCTGACAAAAAGTCAAGATAGTCTCTACTAGATCAATGGCCGGTGGTGGCAAGAAGAAGCAAGTTCCGGCCGGCAGTTCTCGTCCCGCAGGAACTGTGAACTCTCCGCTACCGGAACATGCTGCTGAAGAAGGTGAGAACCCAGCTCTCTCTCAGACAGGGGGACATGGTGATGAGGTCTCAGTCCGAGACGCTGGAAGGGACAGGCAAGAGGTCCCTCGTAGGGTGGAGGATGACGCTCCACCGAACCCGGTGGGCCCTGGAGCTGGAGTTGCCCCGCGAAGGGAAGAAGGGTCGTCTTCGAAATCGGAGTTGGCCAAGACAGTGGCGGAAGCCATGCCGATGTTCCTGGCTGCCATGGAAGCCTTGCTGGATCAGAGAGGGGTTACCAGGAGAACGGAGGAGTTGCCTCCACGAGAAGAGTTACCGCCACCCCCGCCGAGGGTGGACCCAGAGGAGCATGAGGTTCCGCCCCGGAACAAGGGTAAGGAACCTATGCAACCAGAGAAGTTCGTGGTTGACGGCCCTGGGCCAGTACAGAATAGGACCATCCCCCTGAATGGTCCCCTCACCGCTGACCAGGTGGTGAGAATTATTAGCATCTACACGGGTGACCAAAAGCAGATGACCTCGGAGCTCAGGGATCGATCCAGCCATCCTTTCGTACCACGGTTGATCGACACCGTTGCCCCGCCAGGGATAGGTATCCCGACGATCGAAGCATATGATGGAGAAGGAGACCCGGTACGCCATGTTCAAAGACATGTTCAGGCATGCATGGGTAGGACTTCAAACGAAGACTTGATATGCTCGCTGTTCCCGATAACCCTCGGAGAAAGGGCCATGACCTGGTTCTTTGGCCTTCCACCAGGAAGCATCACGTGCTGGGCTGATATGCACGACCGCTTCATTAAGCAGTATCAGGGTCGGAGACGCCTCTTGAAGAGTGTAAGGGCCTTAACTCAGGTGGTGCAGAGGCCCGACGAATCGTTGGCATACTATTACCAGCGGTTCACCGCCAGTGCTGCGGAAGTCGATGAAGAAATCTCGGAAGGAGAGATGATACGCACCTTCCTGAGGAACCTAAGTGCCCCATACGGCTCTGACTTAATGCATAGTGTGGCCGCGAAAGCTATATGGAGCATGGAGGCCCTGCAAGCGAGGGTGAAGCAGCAAATTGATGTCCAGGAGTAAAAAATCGCTGCTGGAGAGCTAGATCCCCCGAAATCGGGGAGAGGAAAGACGTCATCCAAGCTGTCGGATGATCGCAGGAGAAGCGATAAGTCGGAGGGGAGTAGAAACCGAGGCCGTCCCGACCGAAAAGAAGACAAGCGTCCCGCAGGGAAAGACAATCGAGAGGGTCGCGCCACCCCCATCAACACCTCGATGGCCTCTGTATTAGCCGTGATGGAGCGACAAGGCCTCGTCCGATACCCCCCGAGGAAAGAAGGCGAGTACCTGGGAGGCCGCCCAGATCGCTACTGTCGTTACCATCGAGCCAGTGGTCACGACACCGAAAATTGTCGGGAGCTGAAGAAAGAGATTGAGAAGCTGATCCAGAAGGGGAAGCTGAAGGAATTTGTCGGGAAGGGACGATGTCGATCTCGTTCCAGAAGTAGGTCCCGCTCCCGTTCGAAATCCCGCGACCGATCCCCAAAGAAGAAGAAGGTGGAGCAGGAAGCCTCAGGATCGGGAGCCCGCCGAGAGAGGCGCGGAACCATCAACGTCATCCATGGAGGAATGGCAGCGGGAGGTGATACCTCTGCTTCTCGCGAAAACTATGCTTCGCGCATCTCTGCTGCAGTGGTGTTAGGGAAAAGGTCCCGGTCGTGGACCAAGAAGGAGGAGATGGTGATCTCTTTCTCAGCGGAGGATCTGGTCGGTGTGGAGAGCCCCCATGACGACGCCTTGGTCGTGACCCTTGATGTGGACGGATTCGAGATGAAGCGGATCCTGATAGATGGAGGAAGCTCCTCCGATATTCTTTTCTTAGACGCCCTGGAGGCCATGGGGAAAACGAAGAAAGACCTGACGCAGGTAGACTTCCCGATGGTGGGATTCTCCGGCGCCACTTCCTATCCATTAGGAATGATTACCTTACCAGTAGAGTTTGGTAGTGGCTGGAAGATGGAGAAACGGAACGTGGATTTCGTTGTAGTGGAGTCTGCGGGGGCATACAACGCGATCATCGGGAGGACTACCATCAACCCTCTTATGGCAGTCGCTTCGACGGTTCACCAAAAAATGAAGTTCCCTACTGATAACGGGGTTGGAGAGGTCAGAGGTGACCAGGTGGCATCACGAAAGTGCTACGTTAACGCCACCCGACGGAGACGAAGGGAGGCCATGACTGTTCTTCAGACAGATACTGATCCTCGAGAAGAGTATGGGCGTCCCGCCCCCATGGAGGACTTGAAGGAAGTAGAGATCGATGGGCCTCAGAGGAAGGTGAAAATCGGCTCTGCCCTGTCGGATGAAAGAGCGCAAGAGTTGATCGAGCTCTTGAAGGAGTTCAAGGAGCTGTTTGCCTGGTCCCCGAGTGATATGCCAGGAATCAGTCCCGACGTAATAGTGCACGAGCTCAAGATTGACTCCGCGATCAAGCCTATCGCGCAGAGGAGACGTCCAATGGGCGCAGACAAGAGGATCGCGATTCAGCAGGAGGTGGGCAGACTGCTCGATGCTGGATTCATCAAGGAGCTCCGATTCCAGACTTGGGTGGCTAACCCAGTGCTGGTACGAAAGAGTAACGGGAAGTGGCGGATGTGTGTATACTTCCGCGATTTGAACAAAGCCTGCCCAAAGGATTGCTACCCGCTCCCGAGGATTGACCAGCTGGTGGACGCTACATCGGGACATGAGCTGTTGAGCTTCATGGATGCTTATTCCGGGTACAACCAAATCAAGATGGCGAAGGAGGATGCCCCCCATACAGCCTTCTACGCCGACAGCGATGTCTACCACTATGACGTGATGCCTTTCGGATTGATCAATGCCGGAGCAACTTACCAGCGGATGGTGAACAAGTTGTTCGGGGACATGTTGGGAAAAACCATGGAGGCGTATGTGGACGACATGCTGGTGAAATCCCGGCAAGCAGGAGACCATGTCCAGAATTTGGCGGCAGCATTTGAGCGGATGAAGTTTCATCAAGTTCGGCTGAATCCCGACAAATGCGCCTTTGGGGTGAACTCAGGAAAGTTCCTAGGGTTCATGGTGAGCCAGAGAGGAATCGAGGTGAACCCCGAGAAGTTGCGAGCAATCGAAGAGATGCAGTCCCCGAAGAATCATCGGGAGGTCCAGGTGCTGAACGGCCGGTTGGCTGCGATGAATCGCTTTCTATCCAAGGCGAGCGATCGAGCTATGCCATTTTTTGATGTGCTGAGGGCCAACAAGAAGTTCGAGTGGACCAACAAGTGTGAGGAGGCATTCCAAGCACTCAAGCAGCATCTTCGTACCCTTCCACCGTTGGCGAAACCAGTTCCAGGCGAGCCGCTTTATCTCTATTTGGCTGTTTCTGATGTAGCTGTTAGTTCTGTTTTGATTAAGATTGTCAAAGGCAACCAAGTGCCCATCTATTATGTAAGCAAGGCGTTTGCCAAGTCTGAAATAAACTATCCCGCCATTGAGAAGTATCTCTTCGCGCTGATAATTGCCGCTCGAAAGCTACGACCTTACTTCCATGCCCATGAAGTCACGGTGCTGACTAATCAGCCTTTGAAACACTTTTTGAACCGACCGGAGGCGTCGGGGAGATTGGTGAAATGGGCCATCGAGCTGACGGAGTTCCGCATTCATTTTGCTCCGAGAACCGCTATTAAAGGCCAGGCCTTGGCAGATTTTATAGCTGAGTCTACGGCACCCGATCTAGAAGCAACGGGTCCCGCAGAGGGGGCAACCATGGAAGAGGTCCCGACAACAGAACAGCAGTCAGAACAGCCAAATGAGGGGAATACGTGGGAGATGTACACTGATGGTTCATCAAGTGTAGAAGGCTTGGGGGCAGGATTCGTATTGATACCGCCCGGCGGAGGCGAGCCTTTACGATATGCCCTGGCATTGACATTCAAAGCCACCAACAACGAAGCAGAGTATGAGGCTCTCATCACAGGCCTCAAGATTGCCAAGGGTACGGGGGTCGACCATCTAAAAGTGAAGTGTGATGCTAGCTTGGTTGTAAATCAAGTCCAAGGGAACTATGAAGCTAAGAGCCCGACGATGAAGAAGTATTTGCACGAGGTGCAGACCTTGAAGGGAAGCTTCAAAAGCTTTGATATCGAGGCGATCCCAAGGGAAGAAAACGTGGAAGCAGATGCCTTGAGCAAATTTGCTCTGGGAGTGGCCCCCGAAGAGAATCGGAGGGTGCATTTCCTAGAGAGGGTGATCATCTCAAACATCGACCCGGTGGAGGTCTGTGCCGTGGGGACAGGATCGGAAGAAGAGGAGAAGCCCACCTGGATGACCCCGATGGTCACGTACCTGACTACGGGAGTACTCCCCGATGATAAAGTGGCAGCCGTCAGGTTGCGGCGGATTGCAGACAACTACGCGATGGTGGACAACCAGTTATACAAAAAAGGGTACGTAAAGCCTTTCTTAAAATGCGTAGCAGAGCCTGATACAAATCGGATCTTGAGGGAGCTTCACGAAGGAATCGCGGCCTGCCATGAAGGGGCCCGATCTCTAGTAAGGAAAGCATTGAACTTAGGCTACTACTGGCCCTCGATGAACAAAGAAGCGACCGCGATGGTCCAATCCTGTGATGCGTGCCAGAGGTACGCCCCAAATATCGTAGCTCCTGCCGCGGACCTGATGCCCATCAGTAGTGCATGGCCCTTTGCGCAATGGGGAATTGACTTGGTAGGACCACTCCCCCAAGCGAGAGGTCAGTGCAAGTACTTACTCGTGGCCATTGACTATTTTTCAAAGTGGATAGAGGCCAAAGCGTTGGCTAGAACGACGGGGCAGCAGATCCTCAGATTCCTTCAGACTCAGATCATATCCCGGTATGGGGTCCCGCGAGTGCTGATCAGCGACAATGGCCCTCCGTTCAATGGGACACAGTTGAAGGAGTACTTGGAAGAATTGAATATTGAGCATCGGACCGCTTCAGTCCGCCACGCCCAGACCAATGGTCAGGTAGAGTCAGCCAACAAGATCGTGATGGATGGCTTGAAGAAGAGAGTCTATGCCTTGCAGGGCCATTGGCTGGATGAGCTCGAGAATGTGCTATGGGCTGTGAGAACAACACCCAAGCAATCAACAGGAGAAACTCCGTTTGGCCTGGTTTATGGCACGGAGGCAGTTGCTCCCGTGGAAATAGCGGTGGCGTCCCATCGCGCGAAATACTACGAGCCTCTGACAAATGAGGAGATGAGACGTCTGGACTTAGACCTACTCGAGGAGAAGAGGTGGAAGGCTGACGAAGTCCAGGCCCGAATGCGACTAGCAACAGCCCGATATTACAATCGGCGTGTCAGGTCCCGACAATTCTTCGTGGGAGAACTTGTCTGGCGGAGGAACGAGTTTGTTCATCAAGATCAGATCAACAAGCTGTCACCAAAATGGGAGGGACCCTACAAGATCGTGGGGATGCCAGTGCCCAATGCATACAAGTTAGAGGATCTCGAAGGCAAGACGTTGAAGCATTCCTTCAGTGGTGAACATTTGAAGAAATATCATGTTTGATATGAAGCCGCCACGAATGGCGCAAATTGTCTACCAATAAAATCCGATGTAAGCCTACTTTGAATTATTAGTGAATAAAAGAAGTTGCCTTCCGATTAAAATGCTTTCGAATTTATTCTCACTGTTAATAAGACGTCCTGAGTGACGCAACAAAAGCCTTCCGAGGTACGATGAAAGCCCCGCGGGGGACGCATAAGTCGTCTATATGGCGCGGCCAAAAGCCTTAACAGGTACGGACAAAAGCCCCGCGGGGGACGCATAAGTCGTCTATATGGCGCGGCCAAAAGCCTTAACAGGTACGGACAAAAGCCCTACGGGGTACACGTAAGTCGTCTATATGACGCAACAAAAGCCTTCCGAGGTACGATGAAAGCCCCGCGGGGGACGCATAAGTCGTCTATATGGCGCGGCCAAAAGCCTTAACAGGTACGGACAAAAGCCCTACGGGGTACACGTAAGTCGTCTATATGATGCAATCAAAAGCCTAGGTACGAAAAGGCCCAGATGGGTCCGCATAAGTCGTCTATATGATGCGGCCAAAAGCCTTAACAGGTATGAAAAAGCCTTAACAGGTACGAATAAAGACGTCCAGTAGAGACGGGATAAAAGCCCTAGGGGGCACGGACATGGCCTTGAAAGGCAGGGATGAGAAATCTTAAGTGGTAAAGTCCCGATTTTGGACGAGAAACCTTAAATGGTGAAGTCCCGATTTTGGACGAGAAACCTTAAATGGTGAAGTCCCGATTTTGGACGAGAAACCTTAAATGGTGAAGTCCCGATTTTAGACAAGAAACCTTAAGTGGTAAAATCCCGATTTGGACGAGAAACCTTAAATGGTGAAGTCCCTTAAGTGGTGAAGTCCCGATTTTGAACAAGAAACCTTAAGTGGTAAAATCCCGATTTGGACGAGAAACCTTAAATGGTGAAGTCCCGATTTTAGACGTATGGAGTCATTTTAATAATGCATCGGAACGTTCTGAGTAACGAATTTTAAGTCGCCTTGAGTAAAGTGCAAATGATCATCAATACCAAAACAGAAAAGAAATTCCTTAGATAAAGGCTTGAAGGCCAAAAAGAGGTGCGATACAAAGGAATTCGTTACAAAGGATAAAGGTTCGAAGACCAAAAAGAGGTGCGATACAAAGGAATTCGTTACAAAGGAGAAAGGCAATAAGGACTAAAGGGTGCAGGTATTAAGCTCAATCCTTATCGGCGGTGTCAGCAGGAGTGGGGCCCACGGAGTTGGTGGCAGAAGGCTCCACAGGATCAGCCGTTAGAGGAATGACTATTAGAATCATGGGATCGAGGTGTTTCCGATGAAGAAGTAGCTCCTCTTCACTCTGAACTTGTGGTATGCATTTCCGGCCTTGAGCATCGGCCTCTTTGGCGGAAATGATATATCCCTCCCGGAGAGCTGCATCATAAGCAGTGCTGAAAATCTCGTTCAGAACATAGTCGAAGTTGAAAGGCTTCCTTCCCTCGGAACCAGATCCACCATCTGAAATTAGCCATTGAAAGGAATCATAAGCCCATTCGAAAAAAATACAATTAAGCTAAGCAAAGAGACAAGCGAACGATGAGGAAGAAAACCTTACCAGACATGGTAAAGTCTTGAATCACTTGAGGAATAAAAGACATGGGGAGAAGAAAACTTCAGGTCCAAAAACGGAGGTACTTCCGAAAGTGGAGACAGTGAGGGAGAATATTGCCCAGGCCTTGGCTTTTTATAAGCAAAATGACAGATTGGACGGACTTAATCTGAATCGTTGAAGATGAAACAAATCAATCTCGACCGTCGAAGATTAAGGGACAACACAGAAAAGACAATGCTGACGTGATGAGTGCCTTTTTCAGAAAACGACAGTCACGCTGATGTGAGCGTCACTTCTCTATCCTCAGGCATTTAATGCTGCAGTAGCCGAGGAGACTCCTCGGATTTGGCAACTGCACGTGGGGCCCAGAATAATCATAAGAAAGAGACTCTGACACGTGACAGTCACACGCAAAGATCAGAACCTCCGACGGTGGCATCGGAGGATATAAAGACAAAAAGCCCCTAACTGAGGCATCAGAAATTGGGAAGGTAAAAGGTTCCGACGGTGGTATCGGAAGATATAAAGGCAAAGGCCTCCGACGATAAGGTTGGTAGACATGAGATCAGAAGACACGACGGACTAAAAGTCCCCCATGTCTTGGGGGCAAATGATGGGTTCCGATAGTAATCGTTAGCCCCGTTAAACATCCAATGGACGGCAAGTAAGTCCAGTGGGCCTCGTAAAGGCCCGGAAGGTCCAGAGGCCCAGTACGAAGAGCCCCGACGTAGGCGGGCCCGACATAGGAGTTGTACGCTCCTGATAAGAAGCCTCTGAGTAGGCCCCGATATGCCTTGGTAAAGGCCCCGATGATAAAGCCCCGCAGAGGCTGGACCTGTCCCGCAGAGACTGAGGGTCCTGGGTGGTGATCTAGAATGAGACAACTCTGGAGTCTCCGACAGGAGTCGGGACTTGGGATCAGAGGATAAGACCGAGAAACCCGCCTACCAGATAGGGTAGTGGGAGACGGTTAAAGATAACGGATAAGTTCCCCCGAGATACGCAGGGCGTGCCCGAGATACACGGAGTATGGGTAAGATACGCGGAGCGTGGGGCGAAATATACGGAATCCCCCGAGATATACGGAATCGTGGCCATAACGGCCAAGATGGCCTCAGGTAACTCTGGGTGACTTCGTCTCCTATATAAAGGAGGAAGTTACTCCAGAAAACCCTAATTCAATTACGAGCTTAGACTTTGGCTTACCACCCCATTGATTACTGTACTCATTTAAGCATCGGAGAGGGATTCTGGGTCACCACCCAGGTCATCCCCTTGTGCAGGACCACGCGGAGCTTAGGAGTCCGAGCATTCCGTCAAGGACGTAACAGAGCTTCGCCCGTGATCCAACATTAAGCATCATTGCCACTTAACAATCTCTTCACTTATTGTCATCCACATAGCATTTTCTTTTGGTTAATATTTACCCGTGCATATTTAAGTGTATCTACTCATTTTTAAATTTCACACCTTACATTTGCCTCACCCCAGTCTTCTACCTTGCTTCCTCACACTTTCAGTTCATTCACTATTTTATTTGCGTTCATTCTTCCTCAACTGCTTATGATTATGGTCAAGAACTTTCTTTTTTGGAATGAGTTTGTTTGTCTTCTATGGTTTTTTTTTTGCCATACTCTTCTATGGTTTTAGAGCATCACTTTGTTAACAAAACTACTTACTTAGGTATACTTGTAGGTTAGTTACTCAATTGGAAAAATGTTTTCAATTGTAGATGGTGGATCATCGACCAAGGTACTTGAAAGTTGTGTAGGGGTTTATTTTCAGGTGATGGATGAGTCTCATTGAAGTACTCACTCTATTCAATTCAAGTCAAATCCAGTTTGAGATTTACTTGCATATTTTTTTGCCATGAGATTTACTTGCATTTAAATCATGTAGGAAGTCGAGCTAGATCTTCAATTCGGGTTGGCAAATAGATTCACTTTCGACCCCGAGGAGCATCCAGAGGATGGCTATAGACATCTGCAGACACAACACCTCTCCCCATGACAATTCTATTGGTTTCGTACACCAATCTTGTTTCATCACACATGGCTCTTTGTTTTGTTATCCAATTATAATGAGTAACTTTAATCTTCATATATTTCACTAAATGAGAAATTGCTCAACATCAATATCTAATGTTATGAGGTAATACTTTGAAGTGATTCCTATAGAGCTTTTCATAGATAACTTGTCCCTTAATTTTGAAATTCGTCAAAACATATGAGAAATGTCTTTTCGTTTTCCTCTTCAAAATTCATTGTCTTCTAAGAGTTGGTTTAATTGATATTGATAGGCCTCATGTAAAAAAACCTCACCACGGAAAGCATATATCATAATTGTTTCCTCCCATCTAAATGTTCTCACAAATTGTGATGTAATCTCTATTTTGATTAGAGTCACTTCTCTTGTTAGAGTTTGGTGATCCTTGTGAATTTTTTTGGCCGAAAGTGATCCTTGTGATTCGAGTGATAAATAATTTCCTCATACATTCTATATCTTTTAGTGTACATAAACAGTACGTGTATTGTGCACGTACACCTATTAAAAATGTATATACATAGTGTTTTGGTGTATATAACTATTATATTTTATTTCAGTGAACAGACGTGCAACGCACGTGCATATTTCTCTAGTGTATATAAAAGTAATAATATACAATTAAAATAAATTAGTGAAACAATAATAATATTGGTAACATAATAAGAATAATATATATAGAACGAACAAATCCAGAACAACATGGCCAATAAAACATCATAACAAAATATAATCATTATGAAACCTCAAAAGTTATTGATTTATCTATATGGATCATTATGTAATCAATATGTCTCTTACGATCAATATATAGTGGACTAATGATTTGAAAATTTTGTGTTTAATGTAACTCTAATATAAAAATAACTAAAAAAAAAGTTATAGAAAGTTGACAAACCACTTTGAAGCTCAACATCTAATTTTGCATGGTATCTGAAAATAGAAAAATTCATATGCATAATTATCAACAGCTTTTTAAAAATACATCAATTAATTTTTACATAAATTACTTGAAAAACTCATATTATACATTTGAAACTTTATCATCAAACTACACCAAAAACTTGTCAGTACTTGAAACAAAATTTAAATTTTAATCTAAATATACATAATTAATTAAATATAAACTTCACTAAACTATGAGTTACACCCTAGTTAGAGCGGATGATGAGTACAAATTCAAAATTATATCTCAACTTTCTACCAAAAAGTAAACCCAAAATGTATGAAGAAACTAAATACAATTATGGTAATTGGTAAGTCTCATTTGTTATAGAATTGTTTTCCTTTGCTCTTCTTAACATTATGCATGACGCTTCTTTAGCTTTCACAATGATTTTTTTTTTCTTTCCTGAAATTATAATGAGCACAAATTATAAATTTTAATTAACAATGTATCATTTAAATTAGAATGTCTTTTTATTCTAAATGGATAAATTTATTTAAAAAGTTGAAAATAATAATTATCAATAATGTAATTGGCCTAAAAAAGAAATCAAACTCGAGAAAAATAATTTACAAAGAAAGTATCAATTAACACTATATAATATGATAAATAATAATAAATTCAACCGATGCAAGAGAAATAATATACCAGGGGTTATTAAAATTGTGTAGCACGCGTGATTTGCCAACCCTCCAATCAATGTTCGTTCCCTACATATATATAATACAAAACTTCTATAATCATTGAATATATTGAGTCATCAGAACATGAATGTGCACCTTGTCATAGTTTCGAACCTCTATACCAAACAACGATGTTATATAGTCCGACTTTAGTTAAGGTTTCTGGCGGTTAGTGTTATGCGTTGTGGGTGAGGTTGGGCTAACCGAAGACTGTCGTTGTTCAACGATCATAAATATCAAAAACTCGGAAAATCATTTAACGACACGGCAAAGACTAATCGTAAGTGCGTTATAACTTTATCTCGAGTAGTAATTATCGAGATGCATTCAGCTAAATTCTTCGTCCCTACCTTATTGTGCAGATATGGGGTGGTGGTAGAAGAAGAACACTCTTCATCTCATTCTCAATATTCCCGCCAAAGAATTAGCCTGAAATGATTGTTGTACCACACGACACCTGCAATGGTTGTTCCTTCCCTGCTCTGCCCAATCGGCATCAGTAAACGCTGCGATTCTATTATGTCCCTGATCAGAATATACGAGTCCTTTCCCTGGAGATCCCTTGAGGTATCTAAGGATCCGTATAGCTGCATCCCAGTGTGTTGTGTGCGGGGCTGACATGAATTGACTCACTACACTCACTGGATAAGAAATGTCTGGTTGAGTAACTGTTAGATAATTCAGCTTCCCGACCAATCTTCGATATTTTTCAGGATCATGTAGAGGTGCTCCATCATCAGACATGAGCTTGGTCACAGGAACCATCGGTGAATCAACATGTTTGCATCCAAGCAATCCGCACTCAGATAGCATATCATTGACATACTTTCTCTGACAAATAAGTATCTTTCCAGGCGATCGTGATACTTCAATGCCAAGAAAACACTTGAGTTGACCAAGGTCCGTTATCTGAAATTGCTTGCTCAAAAACTTCTTCAATGCCGAGATCCCCTCGACGTCATCACCGGTGATAATCAAATCATCAACATACGCAACTAGAATGATTGTTTTACCTTCCAGTTGTCTATGAAAGACGGAATGGTCATTAGCACTCCTGGTCATCCCAAACTGACTAAGTGCTTGAGAGAAACGGCCGAACCAAGCTCTAGGGGATTGCTTCAGACCATACAGAGATTTCCGCAAGCGACAAACTTTGCATGACTCCTCCTGAACAACGAACCCAGGTGGCTGAATCATGTAAACCTCCTCCTCTAGAATGCCATTGAGAAATGCATCCTTGACATCTAATTGGTGCAGTGGCCAGTGACGGATGGCAGCTAGAGAAAGACAGATCCGGACAGATGCCATTTTAGCAACAGGAGAAAACGTCTCATCATAATCAATGCCATATTCCTGAAAGTATCCCTTTGCAACCAAGCGAGCTTTGAGACAATGCAGCGACCCATCAGGATGTACCTTGATCGTAAAGACCCATTTACAACCGACTACCTTTTTTCCAGGAGGAAGAGGACAAAGGTCCCAAGTCTGATTGTTCCAGAGAGCTGACATTTCCTCCTGCATAGCACTAAACCACCCTGGATTGGCTAGTGCTTCTGACACATTTCTAGGAACAGAGTAACTGTCAAGACTGGTTTTAAAGGCACGATGTTCGGTAGATAGGGATGTATAGGAACAAAAGCTATCTAGGGGATATCTGGTACTGGGCAGCGACGGGAGCCTTTTCGAAGGGCAATGGGAATGTCAATATCAGAGGTAGAGTCAGGTCTGGGAGGTTGTATGGGATCAACTGGTGGTGTAGGAGATGGTGGAGATTCAGGTAGGGGTTCAATGGTTGGAACGGGTGCTGCACAAGTCTCATGATCCTGCATGGTCTGAATAGAGTTAGTATTAACAGGAAGCGTCTTATCCCTTCGAGTATATACCTGAGTAATAGGAGGCTTATGAGGTGCATTATCAGCAGCAGAGTGGACTTGGGCTTCAGGATATGTCAGAACAGTCATGATCGGTGGAGAATTATTAGACAAACTAGGTTCATATTTAAGAAAAAATGGTACAGATTCCATAAAGACAACATCGGATGAGACAAGGTATCTCATAAGAGTGGGACTATAACAACGATAACCTTTCTGAGTTCCAGAATAGCCAATGAAAAAACACAACGAACTGACTTTGGATCAAGTTTTGTACGGCTTGGTCGATTGTCGTACACATAACAAGTACAACCAAAGATTTTCGGTGAAACCGGAAACAAAGGTGCAGACGGAAATAGGACATTATAAGGTGTTGCACCATCAAGAACAGAAGAAGGCATACGGTTTATCAGATAACACGCGGTTAGAACCGCATCAGCCCAGAAACGATGAGGAACATGACCATGTATCATCATAGTGCGAGCCACCTCAAGTATGTGTCTGTTCTTTCGTTCAGCCACTCCATTTTGTTGAGGTGTGTATGCACATGATGATTCATGAATGATGTCATTATCACTCATATATTGCACGAATTCATTTGTGAAATATTCTTTTGCATTGTCACTACGAAGGGTTTTAACGGTAGTGCCAAACTGATTTTTAACGTATGAACAAAACATCAAAAAATTTGCAAACACTTCTTGTCTAGATTTGATAACAAACATCCAAGTTGCACGAGAAAAATCATCAACAAATGTGACAAAATATCGAAAATCTGAAATAGATGTAATTGGGCATGGACCCAATACATCTGAATGTACTAAATCTAAGATACTAGCAGATCGACGAATGACCCTAGGTGGATGAGAAGTACGAACATGTTTGCCCTGAATACATGACTCACAGACTAATTCAGAAACATAATGAAATTCAGGACGGAGCGTTTTTAGAACCCGTAGAGATGGATGCCCCAATTGATAATGAACCTCCTCAGCACTACTAGTGCTCGTGTACGCAACTCGTTGAGGCGAGCTCTCCATGTAATACAGACCATTGCGCTTATATGCAGTTCCAATCAACTAGTTAGTCCCCAATTCCTGAAAAATGCATTTAGTTGGAGTGAAAGTAACTGAACAATAGAATTGTTCTATTAATTTGCTCAAAGATAGAAGATTTTCAAGAAAAGAAGGAACGTATAAGACAGATGATAATGGCATATGTGGTGAAATTTGAGCGGATCCAATTCCTTCTATATGACAGGTGGAGCCATTGGCTATTTGGACAGGTGGTTGTGAGGTAGTGGTAAGTCCTGACAGTAAACTCTTGTTACCAGTCATGTGATCAGTAGCACCTGAATCAACAATCCATAATGATTTTGATGCTAATAAACAGTTGGAAGGCATACCTGAGGGGGCCATAATAGACCTCGGAGTATGGAAATGAGGTGTCACATTGACACGAGTGAAGCCAAGATGCACAAGTCGCTGAACCATAAAAGATTTAGCCACAAATACTGGGCTCTCCATAAACGAACAAATAGCAGCAATTTTGAAACGTGTCAGAAACAAACAGCAGCCAGTAGTGGATCAGAAACGAAACAGCAGCCAAACCGGTCCAGAGAAGCAGTCAAACCGGACTAAATAATTACTAATCAGATCGGACCGGAAAAATAGACCGGAACCAGCAATAGAGACCAGCCATAACCAGCAACAGAGACCAGACCGGAACCAGCAACAGAGACCAGACCGGAACCGGCAACGAAGAAATATCAGACCGGAAACATCATCAATGGAGAGAGCCAATATACAACCCTAACCATCTCAGTTCACGTAAAACTGAACAGGCGGCGCTGCTAAGACTCGTTGAGACAGACGGGCAGCAATTCCGGCGGCGCAACAAAGGCCAGACAGACGAGCAGCAGTCCGACGACGCAACTGAGGCCAGGAAGACGAGCAGCAGTCCGGCAACAGACAAGTAGCAGATGCTGCAGAAACGGCGGGAGACAAGCAACGGTTCCGGCGTCGGACAGAACAGTCGGGAAGATTGGAATCTGGTAGCTGCTGTGGCGGGAGCGACAGATTTCCGGTGGTGACTGAAACTAGAGACGGACTGGTCTAGGTTGAACAGATTATTCAGGCAGCCGATGATAACTTCTAAAGGGCCAACGGATGGAAATGAGAAACTGCAATCGGTGGCTCAAAGGTTCAGTTCAGACATAATAGAGATAGACAAAGCTAACGATGGAACGTGGCTCTGATACCATGATGAGACGTTTTTCTCCTGTGACATGAATTCTTGTGAGATTAGTTAATTAGATTCTTAATTAGTAAAATTACTACAAAAACTTATATAATTTTTTATCCTAAACAGTAATTAATATACTTGATCACTTCTGCAGAATTAGTTTCCGAGGAAGGTGATGAGTGCGTGGCGGTAGCTAGTTGAGATTATCCATGCCTTAGAAGGTAGCCATGATCGAGTTTGGGAAGCTAACCTTCCTTCTTCACGGGTTTCAACCACTTGTACATCCATCCATCTAAAAACACAAAGCACTCATGAATTGATTTGAAAGGGTAAACCTTCCTTTATATACATAACAAACATGGTAGACTATTGTCATAGGAAAAGAAACATGATGGCTAGCTATAGTGGCAGGAAAAAATATTCACTACCTCGGCGCCACCAGCTGCTGCCGCGGCCGAGTCACCCAACACATCACAACATGTGAGAGGGGTGCGGGGCAGCAGCTGGTGGCGGCGAGTCACCCAATAAAGGCTCTAGTGGCAGTGAAGTTTAATAGGGTAGAAGAAATTTAGTATATATAGCTAGGCAGTCGAATTTAAAGAATATATTGTACCTTTAGATGTTACTTATTTTCTAAATATATATAACTAAAATAATGGAAGTATTCCTTTTAATATGTATGTAATATAATATATTATTTATATATATATATATAAATTGAAACGATGAAA
Organism: Clarkia xantiana subsp. parviflora; assembly: GCA_036873135.1. Lineage (NCBI taxonomy): Eukaryota > Viridiplantae > Streptophyta > Magnoliopsida > Myrtales > Onagraceae > Clarkia > Clarkia xantiana. Next base: position 5,173,303 of record JAPTYO010000012.1, on the reverse strand, counting down.
CTTTAATTTTTGCATGTATATGTAATATATTATTCTATTACTTATTGTATAAACTGAAACGAAGAAGTTTTCCTTTTAATAAATATATATAATATATGTATATATTAATATATTATTTAGTGTTATTATTTATATATATATATATATATATTACGCTTACGTGGCGGTATATGGTCTTCCGGAGCCAAACTGTATAGATTTGCTATTTAAAAGGAAACTTTTAATTATTTTGTTTCTATAAATTGCGTAGAGACCAAAATAAGAGATAAAAATACTTTTTAATTTTAAATAAAGCAATATTATGTATCTAAATTTAGAGAACCCTTATTAAATTCCGATTAAATTAGGAAACAGTGACAGGGCAAACCGTCCACGTGTCAGCCAGAGGGCTTCCGATGCCGAATTATTATAATACTAGGTGGCAGACCCACCGCGTTGCGTGATAAGGGATATGTTTATAGAATTGTTTGGACACTGCAAAAGTTCAATTTGATATTGATTGTTTTTTTTTTCTTTGTTATTTGAAATAATAGGAAAATCAAACACTACTACACATTTAAAGTATATAATACTTTAACTTATCTACTCCTATAATAAAAATGTGAGATGTCCTCACACTCAAAAGTCACCACTATAAACCCAAAAGTCACCAGCATAAACCCCAAAATCACCATTGTTCAGTTAACGTTTTCTATTTGCACCCAAAAGTCACGACCGTAAAACTCACATATTTTCACGCTTTCTAATTCCACTCTAAGGGTCTTCTTCATCTTTCAACCTCATCTACGTCACCGGCGGCTCTGTAGACTTTGGTGGCTGTTCAGCACCGGTGGCTGCCCACCTCCGATGGCTCCACTGAAATTACATTAATTGCATGTGAATTCAGATCAGGTAGTCTAATTGTGTCGTTTCTCTCCCATCTATTTTTCTGCGTGTTAGTATTGTACTCTCTCACACTCGAGGTTGCAGTTTCACCGGAAAAGGAAAACAGCGGTGGTCGGTTCCGCTTTGGTGATGGCGATGGCAACATGTATTATTTTACCACTAATATCACGTTGAGGCCGCGATTGGCTCTAGCAGTGGCTTTCCCGGCTCCAGCAGCAGTTCTATCTCTAGGTCGGTGGTCTCTGCAGTGCTGCAGTTTATTGCACCACTTTAATCCCGCCCATTCTACCAGGTACGTTCGCAGTTCAATCCAACTATTAATAACGCTGCTCTTTACTTTCCCATGTCTAATTCTCCTCTCCCTTCCCCCTTCTGTTGCAGATTTAATTGTGAACATTAGTTGTACCAACAAAAGCAGTGTCAGCTCTAGAACAACTACGCAGTGGTAGCAAACGGTGATGGCGGTTCTTATGCTTATTAATTTTATTCAGTTGCTTCTGATCATTCGTTTTAGTTCATTATACATTGTACTGTGTCTTTTGTCTCATCCTAATTTATCAGCAGGTTGACTACACATGTAGTTTTGCATTTTCTAATTACACTTGATAATGCACATAAGGTGTTTGTTTTATTGTCTAAATAGCCTTACAACCACCTATTAGATCATATGTGGAACGAAATTGGAAGACTTAAAAACACGAGCTAACACGAATTATTGCCTGGTTGTGGAGTCCAGTCAGTATGAATACAATATTCGATCGTTTCGTTCGGTCGACAACTGAAAGTCAGGTACCTTTCCATCATAATTCCGCCTCTTGCACAAGAATAAGGTCATTCTTTACTTCTTCATTTAGTATTTGCTAAACTGTACCACCAGTGCAATATCGTACAAATATAATGTGACTGTTTTAAACCTTCTTTTGTACTTTTACACTGCCGAAAAATTAATTTAATTTGTTGAGGATGGCAAGAGCAGAAGCAGCAGTTATAGTCCTATTAGTGATCTTTGTGTTATTAGAATGAGAAATTTTTATTTCATATTTGTTAGTAGGCTCGCTTTCAAGGTTAGTTTTTTATGATTTGGATTTGTTGGGTTGCTTTTTAATGTTTAGAAGTTTTAGAATGGATTTTATAGATTAGACAAATGGTATTATCTAATTTAATCGAGTTCTTTAGATTTAGATTAAATATGGATATGCTAATTCAACTAATATATAGTTTGAGATCATTTAATATTTAGGAAATCATCATTTCTTTAGAATTTCGTCATTAAACTTTGGCTCCATCAGGTAGAGGATGAGCAGCATGACATATAGAGAAAGGTCGCCGTCCAAATCTATTCTCCGGAATCTAGAACAACTGCCTAGAGAGTTCAAGAAGAATTGCATGTACAAGGTTGTCGATGTCATTCACAAAGGCAATGAAAACCATTATCAACATATCTTATTTTCTATCGGTCCTTACCCTATAGGGGCAAGACCAAACTGCAGCATATGGAAGATCATAAATGGCAGTGCCTAAATAGAAAAATCGAACGTGTAATGGAAAGAACCGGTTTCTCCAGATCTTATCAGATAAGTGGTATGAAGTTCTGGATGGATTGGAAGATGAAGCTCGTTGACACTATGCAGAGGACACTACCGATCTTGATAGTGGCGAGTTCTTGGAAATGTTGCTGCTTGATGTGTGCTTCACCATTGACATCCTCCACAAAATCATAGTCGAAAACGGGGAAGACCCGCTTCTTAACACGTTGCACAATCCTCCTTAAGAATCAACTTCCCTTCTTTATTCTCGAAAGTTGAATGGTCTGATGGTAACTGATAATGCTGGTGATGGGCTGTTGCTGTCGGCTATAAAGAATGTATGTACTTTTCATATTCCAAGCCATCAGCCCATCTGCTCGATGTTTGAATGACTATGCGAGTAGTTCAGTGCCTACAAACTTTATGGTAACGATGAAGATGCCTCAAATATGATCATTGTTTAAAAGATATAGGGCTGTAAGTAAAGGGAAAAGAGGTTTATCTAGATGAGCTACGGAATAAAAAGCATCTTCTTGAGCTGTTCTACAAAGTTCTACTCTAGGAAGATATAATAAACATTGCTGTAACTTCAAACACCACAACCGAGGAAGATAAGTTCAATATGGTGGAATATATGTAATACACACATTTTCGGTCAATGAGTTGAGTAATGCAAGAGTCAAGTTCAAGCATGTAGATACTAAGTGGATTGTGGATGGATATGTCGTTCATTATTTGTCTTGATGATGAATTTTTGCTTACTTTCATATGTAACCTTTCCTTTTGTTATTATATAGTAGCGTATATTAGATTTTTGTTTAATATTAAATTTGAAACCATTTTATTAGTCAGAAATTCAAGTATGTATACCTTAGTTATTTTTTTGTTAAAACTAACTAAGAAAAATCAATGTCGCGCGTGCAACGCATGTGCCGTCTTCTAGTATAATTATATTTTAATCGAACATCATACATAGAACGTTTGAATGGAGGCTCTATACGCATTATAAACTTCAAAATATTAAAGGAAATAAATAATTACTTACTAAATATTGTTGTTACTTATATTATATAAATATCTGATATATTTTGTGTATATCATTTACACATTTTTATAGTATGTAATTCTTATGTATACTTGATAATAATATGTATTTCAGGTTATAGTGGTAAATATATAAATTCGTATTTAAGAAATCTTAATTATATGATCTATAATTGTATCAACGATGGAAATATTTAATAATGGCAAGAAACTTGAAGATATTCAAAATTTCACATAAAATATAAACATAAAGTGTCACCTATATAATATATGAGAAGTAGTTAAATTGAATACATAGAGAGAACTACGAAAATTTGTTCATGGCGAAATGTGGTTTGAAAATAAAATGAAATGGTTTGTTAGAATGAATATAGTGCTTTGGAGGTTGTATTTAACTTATTAATTATTTGACCAAGCAAAAATGTAAGAATGACTAAGTTTAATTACACCGTCCGAAACAAAAGAATTTACTTGAAAAAATAAATTATTTATTTATTCATTTATCTTTTTGTCACTTCTTCATATAATATTTTTTAAAGAAAATGTGTAGAAAAAATTATTTTTACAAATCAACTGACCATATTTTATTAGTTTGCATCTCAAATTTAAATTTCATCAATTTTCCATAGAGCGGTTACCTTTTTTTTTGCTTCTTTATTAAATTTTATTCACGTTGTTAATTCCAATGTAATCATATTTTAGTTGTATTTTATAAATACGTCAACTTTGTCAATAAAACATAATGAAAGATTATCTCGTTCAACAATATACGTAAACTCCATATACATGACGTATGATAAATTTTGCATGATACTAAATTCAAGTAACTTTCATTACTCGTGGCAAAAAGAAAACTTTTATTACTATCGTTTATTAATATATTATAATTTTGTTATTTTATTATTCAATTTAATAATTTTTTTCTAACTATTTTTAATATTTGGTTTTTATTATTATTTTAATGTGTTATTTTTATTTACGGAACTAATTTATAGTTATTTATTGTTATATAAGCTAAATGAAACATGTTTTTTAAATATAATTTATTAATTTAACTTGCTAAAATATATTAGTGTATATTTTTGTATTAACTTGCTTAAAAATATACGTAATTTTTTTAAAAAAATATATAATATATGTATTTTAACCATTGTGTTTTTTACTTTACGAAAATAATTTAAATGTACGTAAATGTTTATTATGATTTTTAATGTTTAAACTTTTAGTAATTTTTATTCCCGTTTTAGTATTAAAAAATTCATAGCGATTTTTTCATATGTAATTCTTACACTTTTCTTTGTGAGTTTAATTTAATTTACCACCTTGTGAATCTATATATTATATAATTTAGATGCAATTTTGGTTAGATTGCTTAAAAACTTGCCATGTCAGCAAACAGCTCTCTAATTGGTCTGTGTGTGTCACGCGCTCCTTTAATCATCACATTAAAATCCTTCACCGGTTTCTTCTCCTTCTCTTTTGGCGTTTCCCTCATTCTGCGTATCAGAATTTAATTTACCATTCCCGTTTAATCCTAGATAAACCTTCTTACCAACTTCTCTCCCCCTTCTCCATGAAATTTGGGATGCATTTAATGGTTGTTTACCGATTATGCAATAGTAACAATGGAATTAGGGAACATTCAGAAAGGAAAAAATTGTGAAGTTTTAATTATTATTTTTTTTTCTTCCAGATTTAGGAGATTTTGGAGTAATTCCATAAAACAACGATCATCCCAGCCCTAACCTCAGTTCAGTGTTCCATTCGCCTATTCTGAGCAGAATCTTATGGATATGGCAGAGCTCAAGGGCGCTACCGATGCTTGGGTTAATGGCCACGATTCTATGACCTTTGAATCAGCTGTCGACTTTGGAAATAGAGATGAATCCTCTACAGCGCAGCAAGAAACCAATTCTTCCGACTTGAATTTGGGATTTGTCAAGAGCTCTTTCTCCGTAGCTGACACGGTTTTTTTTTTTTGCCAGCTATTATTGTTAATCCTCTCGATGTTGCGAAGGTAAATGAACATTTGGCTAATTTCTGATCTTCTATGTAGTATGTTTTTTTGGTTTATCAATTTGAGCTTTACACAACCACATCTGATGTATATACAGCTCCAATAGGCAATGATTCGTTGGATTGACAATTGAGTTCTCGTGAAGAGGAGTGGCTGGAGAATCGCAATTGAGTTCCCGCGAAGCATGAATTGACGAATTTGAGGTTATGGTGATTTGTGGCTTTTGGTAGTTCTGGCTGAAGCACAGCAATTGAGTTCCTGCAAATCTTGAATTGACGTTTGGTAGTTCTGCAGTATTGATCAACCAATGCATGATGCAAATATGATATTCTCTCATCATTAGAGGCTGGCCATGAAAGACCTTGGTGATGAATAACATCAACCCTAACATATCGATTTACAACATATTTTATTGCCATATCTCATCGTGTTAGCACTTCTAACATTTTATTTGATATCATAAGCACTAAAATGTTTGAAATCCTTTTTCATTGGTTCTTGACTCCATAATTTTTCGAGGCATTTTGGATTATCGTGTGAGGGACTTCGTATTCAAACAATTAGATGGTGTATATTTGTAGGGAACTTATCAATTGGTGTCTCTATTAACTTGGATTGACTTTTTTCCCCCTCACATTAAGGCAACTCTTGATGAAATTAGTAGAAGTTGAAATGGATGTCCAAGTCATATTAATCTAAGTTGCTGCTTATTTTAACTTTAGCTAAAAATCTAAAGGAATAATATCTTTAGCCACTTAGCATTTTTTTGTTTTATTTTGAGATGATGTTTTTTTGGTTATTTCATCGATTTTTGAGATGGATCTTGACAATCATTTTGTTGCCGTACCAGCAACATAATTTAGTATTGCTGTATACATTATTAAGGAGATTCCATAATGCAAGTGGCATGTTGTTTTATGCATGACATATATATATTTATAAATTTATCTATGAAAAAGTTAAATGTGAATATTTAATATGAGTAAGTATTAGTTCTCTTAAATTAGCGTGAATATTTTGTCCATAAATCTTTTATAAATTTTTGAAAATATATTAAACCATTTTATATGCAGCTCCATGTGAGTACCTTATCTAAATATGTGGAAATAACATGTCAATTATGAATCCCTTAACAATTTGTTTTACAGATGGCAAAATATATAACAAAAACGCAAACAATTATGGTAGAAAATATTAAACCCCGCGCAATGCGCGGGGCAAATACCTAGTGTAACTTCTTTGAAAATGCATGAGAAACTTTGCCCTTCATCTAGAGTTCCATATGGATGTGAGAGAGTAGTGACATGGATGTAACTTATTAAAACTTGACATGGACCAATTAAATTAAATTTTTTAAACAACTAAGTGAGATAAAGTGGTGTAAAAATCTTATTTGTCAACATTATAATAAAAACATTATAATAAAAACATTGAGATTATATTATATATAGATAGATAGATATAGATAGTAGATATTATTATATATTATTATTATTATTATTATTTTATTATATATATAATGGACGGGCGAGTTTACGGGACCCGCAAACTCGAACTCAAACCCAAACCACACCAACGGAAAAATAGACGCATACCAGTCTCATATATTCCACAACATTGGGACAAAGCTTGCGGATTGAGAGATACCCATCGATACTCATTTAGTTATATAAACACGCATAATTCAAAAAGTTTTAAACAGACCATGAACAAGGCCCATTCCAGCCCAAAACTACAATTTTCTGCTTTGATGCGGGCTTTATATTATGGCTTATGCTACTTATTTGATGATTGGGTGTTTGGATGAAATTCCACCGAGATTGCGGTTGGTATCCTATTCTTAGGAATGTGTATATAGATATAATAATATATTGATAGATAAAGACACATTTCTGTTTTGTCCTTGGGCCTCCTTCTCCTCCACCCTTGCTCATTTCTCCACCCTGCGAGACTGCAAGTGCACAGAACTTATTCTAATTGTCACAGATAGCAATAGCGGCTTCCGTCGGGGACTGAGATTGATAACGCAGTAATCTGAAGTTATGTGGCGGTGCGTTTCTCGCAGCCTTCGCGCTTCCCAGAGATCTGCCTCCAGTGGATCTCTCGGATCTCACCTTTCGAGGTTCTTCTCCACCGGTTCGGTAAGGCCTCTCTCCTCATTCTGCTCCTTAGATGATTCCAACTTTCATTCTTATTGGATACCGTTCCAGATCGTTTGCGTGCTGCATTAGGCTCTGAGAAATTTGCTAGCCTTACCCTCTCAACTTTTTAGATGCTGTTAAACCATTCGTTTTATTTGCCGATCGGCTAAAGTTTCCATGCAGGCGTTCATCCTTTCTTGGATTGGGTTAGGGGTTTTGTTAGGTTAATATTGACGGATCTTCAGGTGGTTCACACTTCTCCGTTCCTCTTGCTCAGTGATTATCACTGGAGACTCGGAACAGAGATATGATGGTGGCAAGAACGAGTTTAAATATGAGGCGCTTTTCGTTAGTTGCTTTGATTTACTCTAGCTTAAAAATAACGCCATCTATATTTATAATAATTGTTCATCCTTCAGATTATCGTTATCTTTCTCGCTTGGAATATTGATTTAGGTTTTACGTTTGAATAATCAATTTGATAATCAATTTGGTGCGTACTCTTGCTGATTCTTCTTTGTAAGTCTGATGGATCTTATAGTGATGCCAATTGTCTCTACAGGCTGCTGAGAGTTCTCCATACACCATTGTTGACCATACATATGATGCAGTTGTGGTGGGAGCAGGAGGTGCTGGTCTAAGAGCCGCTATTGGGCTCTCCGAACATGGCTTCAATACTGCATGTATTACCAAGCTCTTTCCGACACGTTCTCATACAGTCGCAGCTCAGGTGTGTAGAACAAGCATTACTAGTGATTTTTTCTCCTGTCCTTTTCCTTGTTTTATTGGCTCATTGTACAAGAAACTGTGTCCAGGATTTTTGTTCAGATTTTGGATTTTGATCTTGTGTATTAGATATAATAACAGCATTTTGAATTATTTGATCATTATATAACTCTTATGAAATGACATTCCCTCCTATGTGCGTAACATATATGAGTTTTTAATTCAGTACTTAATTAGTTAAAGTTTGGCATATTGGCTCTGTTCTTCTATTTTTGATCTCTTACTTAAATGCAATTGATAAAGTCTTCCATCGCTTGTATGTTTATGATCTGCCTGGCTTAACTTTGTCCTGATGACTGTAAAACATCCATCATCATGCCTCTTCTAAACTTGTAGTGAGAGCTGAATTTCTGAACCTAAGTCTTTTTACAGGGTGGTATTAATGCTGCATTGGGAAACATGTCGGAAGATGATTGGCGATGGCACATGTATGACACTGTAAAGGGGAGTGACTGGTTAGGTAGGTTTTGTTGTTGACAGTTAACTTTAACCTGTGTACTGTAGAATGCTGTCAAGATTTCTCCTTACCCAACTAAGAGTTGTATCTGTTAGTGATTTGAGCACCAGATGCATTGGGTACTTCAGAGTTGGTTGGGTCTTTTTGTAGACATGATTATGATATTTCATTGACTTGCTAATGAATTCAATATTTGTTTAGGTGATCAAGATGCTATCCAATATATGTGTAGGGAGGCACCTAAAGCAGTGATAGAGCTTGAGAATTATGGTTTGCCATTTTCTAGAACTGAGGACGGAAAGATATATCAGCGTGCCTTTGGTGGTCAGAGCCTCGACTTTGGTAAAGGTAAAGTAAATATCATGATTTAAGGTGAACTAGTTATATGCCTAAATATCATTAAACACATCTTATGACGTAGCACATGATAGCCAAATAAGCTTGTTCTCGAATACCATAGATGCTGATTTGTTGGAACAATTATGAAACTAGTGTCCAGAATTTGGATTGGGTCTTCCCATTCAGATTACCACTTTCAACCTATTGACTGACCTAGTTCATCGAGTCACTTGGTAAAAGTAAACTGACCAAATCCATTCTCACATATTGAATAATCTAGCCTTCTCCATTCCTCTCCAAGGGCCACCTTGTAAGAACATATTTTGATGCCAATCTCACATATTTTATCCCTGTTCAATGTCTTCTATTATAAATTCTGGTCAACTGATATCATTTGCCTAGTAGTACTCTCTAATCCCACCTGATAATCTGCTCCCGTATGACCCAGTTACCTGCTGCTGCACTCTGCTTTTTCTTCTGCATCCTAACTTAACAGTAGTAATTCATTATCAACACTTTTTTGTTGTATTTCGACAGAACTTTTATCTACAAAGATAACTTATGTTGCAACTGTTTTAGGTGGACAAGCATACCGTTGTGCATGTGCAGCTGACAGGACGGGGCATGCTTTATTGCATACTCTATATGGTCAGGCTATGAAGCACAACACACAATTTTTTGTGGAATACTTTGCTCTGGATCTATTGATGAATAGTGATGGTATGTTAGTTTGGTATTCACCCTATCTTTATTTAAGCACTTTGCTTCTTCATCCTCTAAACATCTTGTTCATCAGATGGTAAAATTGGTATTGTTGTAATAGGTTTCTTTAGGAGCTAAGAGTGACTACTACAGAACAAATCAACTATAATTAATGTGTGATAATCAAATATCACATTTTGCTTTTTGCTCGTCAAGGAGTTGAGTTGGCTGCTGGGCACTATTAGCACTTAGATGTGCAATTGCCTCTTCTTCCGAAGAATAGATGTGAATATTCATACTATGCAATTGCTGATTATTATTTCTTTGCATCTTCTGCATAATAGTCCAGCTATAATGTGCAAAGACATGATAACTTGATCTTATTCATTTTCTAATAATGTTTGTAGGGTTTTGTTCTTTTAAATGCTTTCAGAAAAAAATATTAAAACCAGATCACTTTACTTGTTATATAGGTAGTTGCCAAGGAGTAATTGCGTTAAACATGGAGGATGGCACGCTTCATCGGTTCCAAGCTGGTTCAACTATTTTGGCAACAGGAGTATGTAATTGATACTTTTATTTGTGTTGTGTTGTTTGAGATGAATACTTTTTCTAACATGCTTCTGCTCTTATTTTTCAGGGGTATGGTAGAGCATACTTTTCTGCTACTTCAGCGCATACATGCACTGGAGATGGTAATGCAATGGTTGCACGTGCTGGAATCCCACTTCAGGTTTGTTTTGCTAGCTCACAGAACAGATAATTATTTTGTGTGATTTATCAAGCTGGATATTCTTCTTATTTTCCACTTTGACATAATCTTGATGCAGGATTTGGAGTTCGTTCAATTTCACCCAACGGGTATATATGGTGCTGGGTGCCTCATTACAGAAGGTATCATTTTTTAAAGTCTTCTAAATGTGCAGGAAACCTGATAATGCTTTAACTGAACAATTTTTGTTTCTTCCAATTTTTTTCTCCTTGTTTTTGTGAGCTTTTAGGGTTGTCTATTCACCTTTGGTTACCATGTTGTAGGTTCTCGAGGTGAGGGTGGTATTCTTAGGAATAGTGAAGGTGAGCGGTTCATGGAAAGGTATGCCCCTACCGCCAAAGATCTTGCCTCGAGAGACGTTGTCTCACGGTCAATGACTATGGAAATAAGAGAAGGCCGCGGTGTAGGTATGATCTAAATCTGGACTTCTATTGGAGTGGCGTTTGCATTTTTTAAAATTTCAATTTATATTTTAATTTCAGATACATGGTTTTTTTGGGTGAAGCATCTGCCTTAGTTCTCAAATTTGCATATTGACAATTTTACAAACTGACTAGCATCTTTCTTCCAGGACCTCTCAAGGATCATATATACCTTCATTTGAATCACCTTCCCCCGGATGTACTTAAGGAGAGGCTCCCTGGTATCTCCGAAACCGCTGCTATTTTTGCCGGTGTGGATGTGACAAAAGAGCCAATTCCTGTCCTGCCTACTGTGCACTATAATATGGGAGGAATACCAACTAATTACCATGGAGAGGTTAGCCATTTCATGTGACCAACTTTACAATTCTTTACTGATTTTTATCAAGATAAGATAGTAGGTAGGAACATATGTTTTTTTAGAAAAGCAAAAAAAGGGGGGGGGGGGCATATGCTTTTTCATTACTGTTATAGGTTCTCTTTTGCAAGACTAAATGATTATTATTATTATTGAAAAATTAATTTTGCTACCTCTACAACTTTGACGAAGGATGGAGGAAATTAGTATCTATTTTCATGTCTTTTCATAACAAAAGACTAAAAGAGTAGTACACGCCATACGGAACTCTTTTGTTAGCTCTGTACACAGCAAAGTTTTACATAAACGATGTTTTCTGTAAAACTTACCAATTTATAATAAACAGGTTGTTACCATCCAAGGTAATGATCCAGATACAGTGATTCCTGGACTGATGGCTGCTGGAGAGGCAGCATGTGCATCCGTTCATGGCGCTAACCGTCTTGGTGCTAATTCTCTTCTAGACATTGTTGTCTTTGGGCGAGCTTGTGCCAACCGAGTTGCAGACATCCAAAAGCCAGGCATGTTTTATTATTACTATATATAGCTAACAAGCTGCAGCTATATATTTATGTGGAATTAATAAATTAACTTTGTTTCTTGCAGGGGAAAAGCAAAGACCACTGGAAAAGGATGCTGGGGAGAAGACTATTGCATGGCTAGACAAGATCAGAAATTCAAATGGCTCTCTCCCAACTTCCAAAATTCGGTTGAATATGCAACGAGTTATGCAAAACAATGCAGCAGTCTTCCGTACACAAGAGACTCTGGAAGAAGGTAACCTTTTCCATCTTTTAATTAAGTATCAACCTTGCTCTTGGTTCCGGAAAACCATAACGACAAAGAGCGTTCATAGAACTATTAATTACGTTGGGACTTAAACATCAGGCTAGCATAGAACCTTGATTTCTGAGAATGAGGGGTTGGTCCACCCTACAATTTTTTTTAGGGTTAAGAACACAATAGGGGCCTGAATGTTTGCCCATGTTGCCAAAAGGGGTCCGAATTGAAAAAACGTATTATTTAGGGCCTGAATTTTGATTTTTGTGTATAAGTAAGGTCTCCGTCTATTTTTTCTGTTAAAAGTGACGGAAAGTGGTCACATGCCAAGCATGTGACCGAAAATAATTTGAAAACCCGAAAATGCCCTTTGACCTGAGTGTGTCCCTTATATGTTTGACCTAAAATGATGAAAATACCCTTTAAGCCACCACAGCTCCGGCGACCACCAGCGGCCTCCGGTGACCACCACCGGCCTCCGACGACCACCACCGGCCTCCGGTGACCACCACCGGCCTCCGACGACCACCACGACCTCCGGCGACGATCGAAAAGCTCCGATCGGAGCTTTGTGGCTCCGATCGGAGCTTCGGAGCTCCAATCGGAGCTTTTTTGGCTCCGATCGGAGGCCGGTGGCGGTCGCCGGAGGCCGGTGGTGGTCGTCGGAGCCAGGTGATGGTCGCCGGGCGGTGGCCGGAGCGTGGTGGCCTTAAGGGCATAATTAGTGTGTAGGGGTATTTTAGACATTTCACATTTTATTAATTAAATTGATAAATTGTATAATAATTACAAAAGGGTATTTTTGTCTTTTCACGTGATTCTGTTAGATTTAACAGAAAATTTGGACGGAGACTTGAAAAAACACAAAACTCAAAATTCAGGCCCTTAATAATACGTTTTTTCAATTCAGACCCCTTTTGGCAACATGGGCAAACATTCAGGCCCCTATTGTGTTCTTAACCCTTTTTTTTATACTCTTACATTATCGAAGCCCGAAGGGGTCCTGCTGGGTACAATGCACGGTCCCTTTAATTACCATGTTAAATCAACGATGTGCTGTATGAGTAGATTTATATGAGACCTTTATTCAACTAAGAAAAGTATAAGATATAATAATAATAAACTGTAACTTCTTAAACTCCTTGTAACTACTGTAACTGGTAAGCCAAGCCTATGTTTTCCTTTTGACTTGGGGACCAGAAGGAAAAACAGACCTTTAGTGGCTGTGCAGACTGTTTACATGAATGTGTGCGGCCCTTGTCTGGTAAAAATATATGTTAGCTCTTGTTGAAAGATGACAATTTGACTGTAATTGGTGATGAAAAGATCAAGGGAGGACTCCCTAATTCTGTAATACTATTAGAAATGCAAATTTGTGGAGGATGTAACTGATAACATCCGAGTGGAACTGGAACCACTCTTTGAGAAGCAATAATGCAGCACTGTTTTTATTATAATCATAATGCATGACTTACCATTAGATTTTGCTAAAGCTAAACCTAGTTGTTTATGAATTTCAGGTTGCAAGTTGATTGACGAGGCATGGGACAGCTTCCATGATGTTCAACTGAAGGACCGAAGTTTAATATGGTAAAAAAAAAAACTATAGTTATTTGCAAAACAGAAATTGATGAAGTTGTTATTCCATGTGATTAGTTTAAATAACTTAGTTATTTTTTTATTGATGAAAAGGAACTCGGACTTGATTGAAACTTTGGAGTTGGAAAATCTTTTGATAAACGCCTGTATCACCATGCATTCTGCTGAAGCAAGGAAAGAAAGCAGGGGAGCCCATGCCCGTGAAGATTTCACTGTTAGTTTTATCTACTTTTATTTTTCAATCTTTATTATTATTATTCATAGTTATAGTCAACATACGGAATGATGTGAACTTTGTTTTGCAGACAAGAGATGATGAGCAGTGGATGAAGCACAGTTTGGGGTAAGTTGTTGCGTTTGCCCGGAATGTTATTAAAGTTAAAGCTTATTTTATTGAACTGAAGATATAAAAATGAAATGAAATGCAGATACTGGGAGAATGAGAAGGTGCGGCTAGATTACAGACCCGTCCACATGAACACGCTGGATGATGAGATTGAGACATTCCCACCTAAAGCCCGTGTCTACTGATTGGCGGCTGCATCTCTGCTCGACCCTGCAGAAAAGGATTCTCAGCAACAAAGAATAGGAGATTTGTATCTCATGGCCATGGTTTTAAATAATGTCCAACTCTCAACCCCTGGTAATGAGTGTGAAAGAAATGATAGAACAGGTTTCAAAATAAGTTTGAGACTCTGAGAATAATAATAATTTGTATTTGCCTTGGCTCGGCTCCGATTGCAAGATTGATCGGCTGACTTGTATAAGTGATTGGTTTAAATTTAATTTTTGTTGTTGAAGTTGTCAATCTTTGAGTACAATTGGTTTGTCTGCATTTCGTGCTTCTATAAAATCCTACATTAGGCCTTTCCTTTTACAAGTCGTGCAGAATTAGTTAATTACAACTTGAGGCAGTTAAACTGAATGATGAATGTGATTGGGGCTAGTTACTGGGCATATTCGTATTAGAGGACTACTCAATTACAATCTATTTACAAGCTTGAGGGCCAAAATTGTACTTGTTTCCAAGTAGAGGGCCAATAAAAAATTCACAATACATCAAGCTTATCAACAAGTATCTTTCTCTCTAATAAATGGAAGTCAAAAGCGTCAGTTCCAACCAAGACCAAGAAGATTTCTGTTATCTGTCTTTCACAATCTATATATATTCTATTGTATTATTAGATAAATTATTATATTTTGGCCATGATATTATTAAATAAAAGAAAAAAAAATGCGGAAAAAGAAAGAAAAACATAAAAAAAATATGGGTATTATATGTTTTAGCAATTCAGCAGCAATCTCTCTCTTATCCCCGAGAATCAGTCTAGGTACTATGCTACAGGTGCTGCCTTATGGAACCCCACCAAAAAACTTCCACACTTTTCAGTTTGAGCAGATAGATATATGAGCAAAAACCATGTGAAGACATGCATGTCAGCCAAAAGTGGACCCTACCTACCTACCAAGTACAACTACCAACTCCTCAAAATATATATATATAAATATTCATTCATTAAGTTGAAACCTTCCTCAGTTTAGTTCCCCACCAGTACCACACCAATTATTATTATTAGATCCTACTACATATTCATAGACTGACTGACTGACTGCACAGCAGAGAGGAGACGTACATTTGTTGCGCTTTGCTGTGATTTTGGAGGTGCGGTGTGGCTTGTTCCTTTCGAATTTACTCTATCGATAGATCATATGCATATTATTAATTAGTTACCTTCCTGATTATTCACTACTCACCACAAATTAGTAGTAATTCTTATAATTCCTTTTTTTTTTTTTGAAACATTATAATTCCTTTGACTTAACTTCCTTATATATAATGTTGATCACAATTATATTCAAGGACTCCATATTTTGAATTGATTAGATTCTAATAATTGGAGCCTACTCTAGCTAGAGTTGTCTTAAGTTAAAGGAATTTGGACATTATAATGTATTCAAACTTTTCTATCCAATAAATATTAACATATGACTACATTGTACAAATCAAACAATTCGATATTTTAACAATTTAATATTTAACTGAGTTAAGTTATTAGATAATAATAATACATCGAATTTTCATAAGGTTTAAGATTAATTTTATTACTTTTGGACCTACATCCTTGATATTTCAGCACGATGCGGAACGTACACTACATGTTTTCTCATTATTATTTATCGGTTTGTTTGATTTATATTGAGTAGAATCAATTTGCAACAAACATCTAAAATGACGTAATTTAGTGTGTAATAATTAATTATATTTTTTTAAAAAAAAATCTGAACTAATCCTAAAATGCATTATTGGTTTCCACGTCAGCAAAACGCGGCGATTAGTTCCAATGTGAGATAAACATCTATATAAACAAATCTCAAATCCTCATCCTTCCTTCCATTCGTTAATTCATACATTCAGAGCAGTGCTAAAACCCTCTTTTCTCTTGTTCATCTATCTCTCTAATGGCGCTCAAGAAAACTCTTGCCCAGCGTCTCTTCAACATCTCCAGTCAGACGCGTCTGTCCACCTGTCGAATCTCCTCCGCGGCCCAGGCAGACAGGATCGTTCGGGATCCGATTCGCTCCACCATTGACCTCGATCCCGGAGATCGCGGCTTTTTCCGCCGGTTTCTCCACCGCAGGGCCGTTCTGCCGCCTCTGGACGCCCAGAAATTTCCTCTTAGACAGGAGAATCTGATGGAGAAGCTGAGGACAATCGACATTGCTAGGGACAGGATCCGGCTCGACGATTTGATACCATCGCCGTCAAAGGAGCCATCGGAGCTGACGGCAGAGGAAGCGAGGAAGATCTTGAGATTTGCGCAGTTGGAGATGATTAAGTCAAATTTGAAGGCGATCCGGAAAATATGGGTGTCGTATGAGGAGTTTGTTCGGATCTGCGGCGAGGGTTTTCCAGATCCGGAGGAGGGCGTCCGATTAGGCCAGCTGCTAGATGAGTCGGGCAACGTCGTCGTATTGGGGAATATGGTGCTTCTTCAGCCCGAGCTGGTAATTCCTTTTTATTATTATTCTTTTAATTTATCCGATTAATTAATTGATTTGCCAATAATGCATGTCCGTAATTAACTCGAAACAGACAATAGTGGTCTACCTAAAGGGGTCAGATTATTCGTTTCTCATCTTTTTTTAAACATCAATAATAATAATAATTAATTATTACTGTTGGCAGTATTATTATTATTGGAGACTAGATGATCACTATTTCATTATTTATAGATTTTGTTTAAAATTTTGACATATGTTTTTAGATTTAATATATTTTTTTTGAATTTATTAATTTTAATAAATTTTTAGTAAAAAATATAAAACTACACCAAGTGTACGTGTCAAAATAATAACGACAAGACACGATCAGGACATAAATAATAGTGAATGATCTAATACCTCTTCACCTTGTCCAACCTTAAATTATTATTATTTAATCAAATCAAACATTTTATCATCAATTAACAAATAAATGAATACATAATATGACAAATTAATAGTCATCATAGTTTTAGGGATATTATTAAGTAGATACGTTTTCAAATTAGGGGACAGAAGCATGTTGTAGGATGATAAGATATATTTATTGTCGGAATTATTTTATTATATTAAAAATGGAATGTAAACAAATGGATTAAAAGAGGTACTACACTACAGCTAACAATATTTTTAAATGTCTTGTGATTATAGAATAAAATAAATCCCTTAACTTATGGATGAGATAAAAAAGATGATGAGAGTTGCTTACTTAATAACATTTGTTTGTTCACATCACAGGTGACAAAGGCAATGGCTGGAATCATGCCTCAACAACAAGAACAAAAACAGGGGATCATCGGAGGTGGTGATGGGAGAAAAATGGAGGAGCTGAAAATGCTGGAGAAGCAAAAAGCGGAGATAGATAGAGTGGCAGAGGCGAAAGTGAGAGCGGAGCTGTGGGCAGTATTGTTTATGTTAGTGGTTCAGACCACCGCATTGATGAGGCTCACTTTCTGGGAACTTTCCTGGGATGTGATGGAGCCCATATGCTTCTTCATCACCTCCGGCTACTGCGGAGCTGCATTCACATTTTACCTCCTAACTCGGAAAGAACCTTCTTTTGAAAACCTTTTCCAGGTTCGTTTTCTTAAGAAGCAGAAGCAGTTGATGAAGGCTACTAAATTCGACATACTTCGCTATGAGGAGCTCAAAACAGCTACTTCTCCTTCTAGCTAGTATTAACAACTACTAAACCCGCGATGACCTCATTTTCCGACGAGAGGCCGTTGTTTAAACAAACTTGTATACCCACCTAGTTGAGTTAATTAATTAGTAGATGAGGATGGATGGATTATCATCAACCAACCTCATGGATATTGTACTATGATTTTCCAAAATCTTAGCTTGAGGCGGCTTTGTGTACAATGTTTATAATTCAATGGAAGAGTTTATCATGGAGATTCTACTTACCCAATTCGATGAAAAATATTCATGGATTCCTTATGGGCTGATCAATACTAGTAGATATACTGAGTAAACACGTTATATGGGTTCAATCATGTTAATTAACTCCAACTATGCATGCTTCCCTTTAGATCACTACAACAAAAAAAACCTGTTCTCCTATCGCACAATTGCTGACTAAGCTGCCGGTCGGGAATGTACTGCCGTTTTCTGACCGTATTACGTTCGATTTGACCGAAAAAGTGCCCCTAGCTTTTTACTGACCGCTTTTTCCGACCTTTTTTCGCTTTAAACAAGCGGTCGGAATGAAATTAAAAACACCCACTGGCAGTTGGCCGTCCTTGCTCGGACGGAGACTCCCTTACGTAAATCCCACCGATATACACCTCAGCCGTGTCCAAACGATTGTCTTACGGGGATTTTAATAGACCGACGATTTTCGGCCTATTAAACAGTGTATTCGGTGCAACCCTAGTAAACACGTTGACACATTCCATGGTTATGCAGACACATGTATTAACATTATTATTTTATTTTATTTTTTGCCAAAATCTATTAAAATTATTGAAATAAGAAAAAATTAAATATATGGCGTGTAGCTGTTGAAGTCATTTCCTGTATGAATTAACATAAGCACAAAGTTGATGACAATGTTTCAACGCCATGTCAACGCACATTTGATCTGTTACTAAACACACTAAACTACTTGTTTAACCCTATCGAACCGTCAACATAATGACAATAAGAACACAACATTCACTCACGATTGTCTTAACAGAATAAACAAAACCCAAGCATAAAGAAAAGAGTTCAGGAAAAAACATTATCCTTATTAAGACTGAAAAAAATAGTAATTTCATTCAAGCTTCATCATCAAATTCGGTTGTCAGTCCGTCGTCAACGTCCTCCTCTTCATCTCCATCTTCTTACACATCCTCTCCGTCATTAGGTTGTTCATCCGCTCCTCCATGTATCATCTTTTTCATCGCCTTGACCTCTCTCTCCACTGACCCCAAACGTTTGGAAATGGTCTGAAGTGTGTCCAACACACCCGCCAAGGTCGAACCCGAAATGGGTTTCTTCGGAATTTTTTTCGCTTTCGACCACACAAGTTGATTGGTGTCTGGATCCACGTTTGGATCCACTTTTATTCCCATGAGCCGTAGACCCTTCCCATCGTACGGAGCAATGTGTACCGCATGTAGGTCTTTCGGAATAGGGACTTGGAAGTGTTTGAAAACACGCGTCAACACCGATCCGTACGGACAATACGCACGTTTCCCTGTGATTGACCTCCTCGTCTCCGTCAATAGTATGTGCAGTATGTTCAAATGTTCCTCTTTAAATGAGATGTTCAAGGGCCAGAAGGTCAAGTTGATGGAACCTGGCATAGTAAACCCGAACGGGGCAAAATCATGTACGCTATTATATGGTTAAGAACACGGTTCTCCGCCGATAAGTTGCCAATATGGTTCAGCCTTCTATTACCCCGTATTCCGTGATACAAGAAGTCAGCAGCCTTTTCCATGTCTGGTTTGCCTAGAGCATATATATATCGACTCCCGTTGCCAAGATGCAAAGAATGCTGCCAAGTGTTTCAGAATTAGACGCCATGGGTACATTAGAGACACGGGTGCGGATGTTCTCTCCATCAGCAGCCAACTCCATATGCCCATAAAATTCACGGACGTAACTTGGATATACCGGCTCGTTTAGACTGAAGAATTCCCATACAGGAGGATGCTTCATTTGCGGTGTCCAACCGATCACCTTATCAGTGAACAAAGATTCAAGCAGAACCAGGCAGTGGGAGATGGCTCTCTTCCTAACCAACTCCATATGTGAAAACAAATCACCAGTCGTAGGAAAGTCTTGCGTTGGGTTTCCAGTTGCATGCTCTGGTTCCTCGTCCACTTCCTGCTAGGGAACGCGAGTGTCCACGTTTCTCATTGGCTGGCCAATATCACCGCCGGATGACTGTTCAGACGGACGCTTTTTAGGACCCCGTGTAAGTTGTTTTATTCGAACTCTGATACCATAAAGTTTTTTCGACGCCACGGCAATCGTTTTATACCGTTTGGGCCGCAGCTGACACTGTTGGGTCATTAGCTTTCCCTCTACTCCTAGTGTGCATTATTCCTGTTATAGACAAACATACTATAAATGAGGAAAACTGCTCGTTTTGGGATTGTTTTCCCTACTAATTGTATTCACAGAGGTAACACATCAGTAGGTATAATAAAACACAGTTCTGACAACTTACCAGACAGGGTATTTGTTAGCATTTGGACTATGGGTCGCCGTAATTGGGAGCCCATTAATAAAGTCCATGTACCTAAGAAATTAGGTTAATGTCTTATTAGGGATTTTAGGCTAGGACTAAAATCCCAATTGACATGGGAAGCCCAAATTGGGCCTCCCTATAGCATGGCCGGCCGACATTTAGAGGAGGGGTAAAGTGGACTTTTGTCAACTTTACTCCTCTTATAAATAGGGAGTCTTAGGAGGGTTTTCACAACACTATTACTATTCTCTTCTCCTAAGTGGTGAGATTAAAAGAAAAGCCTCCTCCCTAAAAATACCCTAGTTCGGCCGAAGTTATAGGAATACCAAGGAGGTGCCAAATTGTGTCAATCAATTTACTCCGAGTAGATCCATCCCGCGAAGAATCGACAGAGGCTTTGCTGTGAGGCATAATCCGTGTAGGGCTTCTCTAACAGGAACCTCTACGAGGAACTGTCCGGCGGATCGAGAACTCCCCTCAAAGGTCATGGGCTACTGGAAACAATATAGGTATGTGCACCTTCTTCCGCTGCGTATTAATTACCATGCATGTATCTAGGGTTTTGTTTCCGTAGTATTAGTCCCCTAAATCCTACAATGGTATCAAACCCTGTGTTAGGGAGTTCGTTTTTTTTGATAAAATTGATGTTCTTGGTTTTCTTAGACATGGCCGAAATTTTAAAAGTTTTTAAAATTTAAATTTTCGGATTTTCTTGGTGATTTTCGGACTGGCCATGTTTTTTCATGACGTTCATAGTAAATTTTTATGTTCATGATCTTCAAGAAAAACAAGACTTTTATCAAATTTAAACTTTGGATTCTTGAAAGATTTTATCTTGAAATTTGACCACAAACCCTAGTTTTGGTGTTATTTCGGCCGATCTATGTCTATAGGTGTTCAAGATGAAATTTTTTTCATAGTCCACTAACAACCCTATAGTGACCGAAAATATTTGAAAATATTGTGTTTATTTCGGCCAAAATATTTTAATCTTAAAGCTGATGCCAAAATTAGGACTATATTCACAAGATAATTGTGTATTGTAACTATCAATATATCTAGCACAATATTAGGGAACTAGATAATATTGATAATATAGTTGCCTAAAAGATTGAGAAAATATATATTATTGATGGAATATATATCCCTAAATATTTAATATTGACAATAATATATTTTCTAAAAGATATATATATATTGTGTTGCCAATTATATATATATTGTTGACTGATTATATATCTCTAAATATAGAATATTGACAATAAATATATATATACTATTGTGTCGAAAATATATATGTATATGCAGAAAATTGGACAGTATTTAATAATTAATTGTTATTTGGAGGCCAAGTTAAGTTTTTAGTGGACTTTAAAACCCTACTTGGCTCACAAGTAAAATACAGACCAAACCCTATGGGTTATGGACCGATCCAATTTTAGCACATCCGGGTCGGGTCAACCAACCCGGAACACCATGTAAACCGAACCGGACCGAACGGGTCTCACCGGACCGAACTGGGTCGGATCACACGGGTTGAACCGGAGCGGGTCAATCCCCGGGTTTTCTCAATCGGTTCGACCCATTCGGGTCGGGTCGGACCGGGGAAACTACAATGGGTCGAACCAACCCGGTTTGAGTGACAAACCGAACCGAATCCTATTTTAAACCGAACCGGTCGAACCGTTTTACCGGACCGGTCAGAACCGTTTTACCGGACCGGTCAGAACTGAACCGAAACCAATTAATCCGAACTGAATTAATTAAATAAAATAGGATGGTCAAATTTTTTTTTTTAATCCAAAATGTTTTCGAACTTTAAATTACCTACACAGTGCTCCAAGGTTTAATATTTCATTGATTTATTTAAACCTAACGCCTAGTTTCGATTATGGGGATGGATCTCGGAAATGCATGATTTTGGGACTGAATCATTTAGTGGTCTGAATTGCAATTGCTATTTAATTGATAATATTGCATGATTAAAACTGTCGACTTGACTATGTCAAGCTAGCTGGAATATGCATGTTGTGGGTTGAGCCCTGGATTTCAATTAATGAGTTGCACACTAGGATAGACATGTTGTGATTGTTGTAATTGCCTAGGTTACATGTCTAGAAGTACGCATGATTGATTTATAGCATGAATTTCAAGTCAGTTCCAAATGTTTTTAAAACCGAAATCAGTCGCTAAATATGCATGTTTGTATGGTGTGATCACACATGATGTGTATGCATGAATGTTGATGATGAATTAGCATGTAATAATTTACCTAAGTAGTAGGATTATATATGTTGAGCATGAGTTCCTCGGAACATTAGATGCATGACGCGTATGCATGAGGTGTGTTTAGTTTCTTGGATGTTTTATGCGCATGATGATTTACTTGTGAAGTGGAATTATTTGTGCAAACTTGAGTTCCTAGAAACATTTTTAAAAAGGGCATTGGGAAAGCCAAGATCGGGTGTTTTCAAAAACCTCCCGTTCCGGTTGTTGCGATTAAACCGTTTTAAAAGAATGATCTATTAGAAAGAAGATGACGGTAATGTGAACTCTTTCACGACCCCTCTTCCCTCGGTTTACTGTCGGTCGGTTGGGTTAGATGTCTGAGGAATCATTATTAGTCATCTCCTATCTCATAGATATCCGATGGACGCAATTTTTTTTTTCAAAATGTCATAGTCTTCCCGCTTATGCATGATTGTCGATGTATTAGTTCGAATGGCTGCGTTTAGCAATGTCATTTCCCAACTGAATAAGAGGGTAAGATTGAATGGTAAGAACTATAAGATCTGGAATAAGCGTGCAAATATGGTAATTACTAAAATGAAAGGGTTGGACCATTTGACCACTAAGCAAGTTAGGCCAGAAGGAGACCTCTCGGATGCACAGAAGACATTCTATGACGAATGAAATGCCAAGGACCTGGAAGTACGTTCCGCCTTGATGTCGATGCTGGAGGATGACATACTCTATGAGTATGATCATACTGAGTTCGCTAAGGACCTTTGGGACGGTCTTAAAGTAGGGTTTGGTGTTTTCACCACGGCCCATAAGCGCTCGTTAAATACCGCTTTTGACTCGTACAAAATGAATCCTAAGTATACGACGCAGGAGCACATTAGACAAATGTCTAACATGTTTGCTGAACTCAAGGAGGCAGGAGAGATCCTGTATGAGGAACATAAGGTCCAATGTGTCATTCGCTCTTTACCCGACTCTTGGAGCAGCATGAAAATGCACCTTACACATGCAACCCATCTCGATACCCTCGAGAAGGTGCGAGCTCATCTCGAGCTGGAAGAGGATCGACTCAAGGCTGAGAAGCCTAGAGCTGAGATGCACGTTGCATCATCCTCCAAGGCTGTGCAAAAAGGTAAGCGGAGAAAGGGTAAAGACCTTCAAAAGAAGGCTGACAGTCCATGTTGAGGTCGATTCTGTTAGGTTATGAGATCTAGGTCAACGGGTGGTCGGCTTTGATCTCGCTCCTCACTGGGGATGTGTGTGATCCGGTCTTCCTGAGTTGCCCTGTCTTAGCCTATGTCCTTCTTTCCTTCCTTCCTTCCTTTGCTTCTTCTCTCCTTCTACCCTGCAGAAGGGGCAGTACCAGACACGGAGGGGGGGGGGGGGTGGTGCCTGGTGAACCCTCTCCGATGCCTAAGTCAGAACGATACTTCTAGAGAGATAAAGCTAGAGAGATGTCAGAGCTAAATTATCCAAATGGCCAAGATACCCAAATGAGTTGTGAAGGTGGGGTATTTATAGGCAACGGTGTCATTAAGGTGGCTTAATGACATCGTTAACCTTTAAGCACAAATAATTAACCTTTAAGCACATAATTAAGACCTTAGGATACGGAGAAGGTAGGCGACATGAACCGAGTGTGGGTGTCCGAAAATGACGCAGGGGCCCTTGGGGGGAGGAGAAATCCGACCCCCAAGGGTAGGGGTTGGGTGAGGGCACCCAACCCCATCCCTCCTAGGAGAGATCGGGTTGGCCGACCCGATCTCTCCTAGGAGAGATCGGGTTGGTCCACCCGATCTCCCCTAGGAGAGATCGGGTTGGCCGACCCGATCTCTCCTAGGGGAGGTCGGGTGTGGCCACCCAACCTCACCTAGGTGAGTTTGCCTCGGCCGGACGAGCGCTCCGGCCTCGTCCGAGCCGTTGATGTGTTCGCAAAGTGTTCGGGTTGAAGTTTCGATTTACAATCATAAATGGGATGATAAAAATACAACGGTTCGGAAGTCAACGGGTTCAAATTGGGCGTATATCCATCACATGCCCCGAGTCAACCAATGACCTAACCCTTGATTGACTCTATTTTAGGATGGTATGACACGCGCAATTTGAAACCGGGAGTTTACCTTCTTGTCTGAATGCTCGCTTACCCTTAGATGCGTGCCTCTGACTCTGCCCCCTGCCTTATGAGATAGAGGAATTGTAAACGTCAGAGTAGCACGGACGTGTGCCTAGGCACGCGTCCGTCTGAGGTGGGAGTAATAAATCTATCTTTGCTACCGGCGTATATTTAAAAAATTCACACTCGCACAGGGGGTATGATACAAATGCCACTAAGTAATTTACGTTTCGAATTCGTGCCGGGATTCTATCTAAGTGAGGAAAAATTTAATTTTGGCCAAAAATTTTCCTAAGTATGGAACGCTCAAAAGTAAAACTAACTTGATAATTTTTCTAAGTATGGAGATATACTTAGCTATAATTGAAAGGGATAAAAATGATGGTTTTTCCTTGGCCCTTAGATTTTATTTAAAGATAGATGGATGGTGGTGATTAAAACCCTCTAAAAAACCCTATCATCTTTTTAACATAGAGGAGAGTTAGAAAAATACCTTAGGGAGTCACCATAGCCACCATCTTCCCTTTTCACTCACCCTTGGAGAGCAAGAAAAGTTTGAGAGCACCCCCAAGGTTAGGGCCGGCCGAAATTTTCACCAAGGAGCAAAAATCCGGCCAGCAGCTCCGGCGGGAGGTGGTCACCAGCGCGGACGAAGGCAACTGGTGGACCAGCAGCTCGAGGCGGCGGCGTGATTTCCGGCGGCTAACGGACGAGGGCGACGCGGCACGGGCTTGGCCGGCGGAGGGCGGTGACCAATCGAGCAGCGGCGTCGGGAGGCTTCGACGGTGAGTTTTCCTCCGACGACGGCAACGCCAAGTCCGGCCAGAGCTGTCGACGGCGAGACCAGGGAGCTCCGGCGTGATCTGGGGCGGACTCCGGCGACGAGAGGACGGCTGGGAGCGATTCCGGCGACGACGGAACTGGGGCTCCGGCGAGGGGCTGATTCCGACCGACTTCGAAATTCGAATTCCGGGCCCGTTTATCATATCGGGTCGGGTTTTCCGAAGGTCCGCTCTTTTCCTTTCCGTTATCGCGTAAAACGTTGATTTTTGAATCGTTGATATTTGATTGCCGATGCTTGATTGCCGATGTTTAATTGCCGAAATTTGATTGAATGTGGGATTGCCGTGGATAGCCGTTGGTAGTTGTGGATTTGAGAAAAAATGTTTGCCGGTCGTCCGGATATGGTTTCTTGTCCGATTGGGCTATTCCGGTTTTGAATTTGGTGTCGTACCGCCGTTGGTGTGTTGATCTTTGTTGGAGGGTATAACGGTAATTTTTTCCAAAACCCGACCTTTGGCTCGGATAAAATTATTCAACTTGGTTGTCGTGGTGTCCTTGGTCCATGTTGACTATCTTTGCTGGGTGTCTTTGGATCTTTGATTGTTGTCGTTGGTCGGGTGTCGGAGTATTCCCGGTTCTTTGGAAATTTTTCTTGTCTTGATATTTGTCGTGTCGTGGCAGGTACTATATTCCTGGTGGTGTCCGCGCACACAGACTCTTCAGAGGTGTCGCATCCTTCGAAGGATCAGTGAGTTCCTTTTTTCCTCCTTTTCGGTCGCATTACTTCTTTTCCTATTGCTAGCTTAGTACCGTGACCTTCATTGGGGTGTTAGTCGAAATTTGATTCGAACTTTGGGATTTCCTGCTACCTTTGCCTTAGGTCTCGCTACCCTGTCAGAGAACCATCTCACTAGGTCCGATTACAATGAGCACGTTACCCTAGGAGATATCTGTCCCCTAGATGAGCCTCTGTATCCTTTTCTCCCCTCCTTGGGGAATACTCGCGAGACGGTGACGGAGCCTCCTATAGGGAAGGTCGCCGTGTACCCCTCCCAGATCCGATTTGGGCTGAGGTTGCCTTACTGTGACGAGCTTATAGAGTTGAGCAGGTCTTCAGGATTTCTCCTGTGAACCTTGCCCCCAGTGCCCTCCGTGTCTGGGTGGGCTTCCGGGTATTGTGCCATTGGTACTCCTGGAAATACTCCCTCGTTCTGTTCCGATGTTTTTACCGGTTCCAGTACCAGACGAAGGTGGGGTTTGCGAGTTTCGTCACTCGCCATCCGACCTTCAAGGATCCCCGATTTACTGATTTCGGGTTGAGTGGGGTCGAGTGGGATACCTCTCTCCGCTTCGTGGCCCGGAGTGACAACTCGGCTAGTCACTGGGCTAAGCATTACTTCTTCATTACGGATCGATACGTCACTTGGTCGGTCTTGAATGAGGATCGGTCCGATGGTTGGCCTGCTTTTGGGGAGTTCTCTTCAGTTGATTTAGAGACTATGAAGATCATTCACGAGAGCAACATGACTCGGTCATACTGCCCCGTGTCCTTAGTGACTGAGACGGATCTTTACGAGGTCGGGATCAGTTTGACTCCTGACTCCGGGGGTTCGGTATGTCACTTGGTCTTTCCATCTTTATTTACTTTCTTCTCTTCCTTTGTAGGTTGGTTTCATGGAAAAACCTATAACGTGCAGGGAGCCCCTGTTGATCTGAGCAAGAGGAAGGCTCCTTCCAGTTCCACTCTGAAGAAATCCCCCCTGCCTGGGAAGAAGGCTGGGGCCTCTGGTATGCTTCATCCTATTTGTTTCTTTATGGTATAGCTTGTGTTTTCCTTATCTTGTTTTTCTTACATTGCTAGGGCGCTCCCCCTTGGTGACCGAGAGGGTCGTTTCCGTTGGCAGAGATTCTGGACCTTCCAAGTCCAAGCCGCGGAGATCTGATTCTGAGGCCGGGGCCTCGGCTGCTAAGAGAAAGAAGGCTATGGATCCTGCTTCGCCTACTGCTCGTCCTCCGACCCTATCTCGTGATAAGGAGATGGTGGTCGAAGAGGTGCCTTCCCTGGCTGACAAAGGGAAGCGACCTGCTGGTGGTGGTTCCCCTGCCCCCCAGCCGAGGGCACGGTCCTCAGGTATGATTTCTACCTTGTTACTGACCCTTGTATGTTTATATTCTCCTTTGACTTGCTTTGCTTGTGTAGGTGGGCCTCCGACTTTAAGTCGGAAGGATTTCGCGCGTCTTACTGATGAAGATGTTATTGGGTCTGAGTGGACTCCTTTCGCTGGTCTGAAGGAGTTCCACCTCGATAGCACCTCCTCTTTGCGGACTCCTGAGGTTGGCGTCCGCGTACTCCGTGGCGCCATCCCCCCTGGCGATCGTGTTGCTTCGCCCAAGTCTCCTGGGGAGACTCGGCGCTTTGTTCAGGGGGTACTTTCTCGTTATGCACCTGTGAGTTGTTCCTTGCTTTCCTCTTATTACTTTCATAATAGCTGTCTTTCGGTTACTCATCCCTTGTTTGAATTGTTAGGGTATGTCTGACATGGTGAACATGTCTTCGCTCGTGCTCGAGTTATCTGACGAGAAGAAGACCCTTGAGGACAGCCAGGTCTCTCTTAAGGCGGAGGTCGCTACTGCTGCTGAGAAGGCGCGATTATCTGATTTGAGGATGCAGGAGCTTCGGGACCAAGTGTCCTTGCTTGAGACTACTGAGGGCAGTTTACGCCGGGAGGCTGAGGTTGCGGCGTCGCTCCATTCTGAGGAATTGCGGAAATTGGAGGCTAAGTGCCGGGCAGAGGAGAGGACCATCGCAGTGTCTGAGTACAAGGCTTCCTCTGCCTTCACTGCCGATTATAGCGCGCGTCTCACTCAGGAGATGAACCAGTTTGGTGAGTATCTGGTTGATCACATTCACCGCATTGATCCTCAGTTCCCAGTTGGTGACCTTGGTGACTTCGGGCCATACGCCACTGGCTACATGGCTGTTCTGATGGGTCAGGCTGCTGTTGCAGACGAGCCTGTCCCTGCCCAGGTGGATGCTACACCTGTGGAGATT
This sequence comes from Clarkia xantiana subsp. parviflora, assembly GCA_036873135.1. Lineage (NCBI taxonomy): Eukaryota > Viridiplantae > Streptophyta > Magnoliopsida > Myrtales > Onagraceae > Clarkia > Clarkia xantiana. The sequence goes on along the minus strand of JAPTYO010000012.1, from coordinate 5,144,553 downwards.
GGTACCTCAGACTCCTCCTCTTCATCCATTTCCGCTGGCGGTTCAGCTTCAGGGGGTGAGGGTGACTCCCCCGAAGGTTCTGACTGATGTGTTTATCTCATGCTATCTTTGTATATATAACTACACTCCTTCTCCCCTTTAATGGGTTGAGTGTCTTTTGAGATTGTGGTGGTGTTTGTTGTTACTTTCCTTTGCCGCATTGTGTTGTTGACTACGTGGTTCGCTTGCCTTTACATTAGTGTTTCTTCTGCTTTTGTATATACCCCTTTGATTATGGACTCTTCTCTTGTTGTGTTTCCTTTATTTGTCTTTCTTTCGTGCTTTCCTTCATGTCATACCTGCCATTTCATAAAGAAAAAATATTACTTGTTCTTCATATCACTTTACTTAGAAATTTCTTTCTCATGGTATCCTTCTGAGCATGGTGTGATGATCTCTTCTGATACCCCTTACACGGTATACGTTGTACTGTTAGACCAAAGATACGCTCTTGGTGGGCGTCGAAGACTGTTCACGAGACAGGCTCTCGGATGACACTTAACTTTTCACAGGATAGGCTCCCGGAGGGCTCAGGTTAGTCCAAAGATACGTTCCTGATTGGCGTCGAAATCTGTTCACGAGACAGGCTCTCGGACGGCACTTAACGTTTCACAGGATAGGCTCCCGGAGGGCTCAGGTTAGACCAAAGATACGCTCCTGGTGGGCGTCGAACTGGTAGTTTGAAATCTACCTCAAGATACGCTCTTGGGGGCGTCGAACTGGTAGTGTTTTTTCTACCTCAAGATACGCTCTTGGGGGCGTCGAATCTGGTAGGTTGCAAATCTACCTCAAGATACGCTCCTGGGGGCGTCGAATTCGTAGTTTTTGGAAACCACTCTCAAGATACGCTCTTGGTGCGTCGAATTCGTAGTGTAATAACTACTCTCAAGATACGCTCTTGGGGGCGTCGAAGGTCGTAGTATGAACACTACTCTCAAGATACGCTCCTGGGGGCGTCGAAGTTCGTAGTTTTTGGAAACCACTCTCAAGATACGCTCTTGGCGCGTCGAATTCGTAGTGTAATAACTACTCTCAAGATACGCTCTTGGGGGCGTCGAAGGTCGTAGTATGAACACTACTCTCAAGATACGCTCTTGGGGGCGTCGAATGTCGTAGTATGAAAACTACTCTCAAGATACGCTCTTGGGGGCGTCGAATGTCGTAGTATAAGAACTACTCTCAAGATACGCTCTTGGTGGCGTTGAACCTGTCATTGACTTGGAGTCATATCTGTGTAAGGATAACTTTGTGATTATACCACTACATTCACTGGAAAATACTTTTGACTAACTTCTACTCCCTTAGGAGCATTCATGTTTTTGTACACTTGGGATGCCTTGGTGCACCAAGACATCCTTTGTAGGAATTAAAGATAGTTGTAGGGTTGGAGTAACTTCGTGAGTTCTCCTTCTCAAAAGTTGTTTTTTGAAAAGCTTGTAAAGCTGAAACATGCAAAATGCTAAATATGAAACTAAGGATATGGGGTGGTCACTGTGTCTGTTGCCACGTACTCCTTGAAGCCTCCATTGTAAATCATTTCTTCCACTTCCACCTTCAACACCATGCAGTTGTTGGTTTGATGCCCCCAGGTCCCATGGTACTCACACCAACCCTGTGCATCTCTTCCTAGGAAGGCCTTGCCTTCCTCCCTGCATGTTGGTAGCTCTTGCTTGAGGTCCTTGTGGAAAATTTCTTCTATGCTGAGTGTGAGGGGTGTGAATGTGAAATTGACACCTCCTCCCAATGTGTCCATTTCTCTTCCTCTCTTCGGAACTTCATCCAACTGCTCCGCTTCCTGTGCAAATGCCCTGTCCAGCCTTGCCTTGAGCTCTCTCATTGTGCTCGTCATGACCATCTCATAGAGCCCTCCATAGGCCCCGAATGAGTTTGGATGCATGTTTCTAATGAATGCCCTTACTGCTTCTCCCCTTGTGATGTCCATGTTGGCACCATAATTGAAGAATCTCTGGAAATAGCTTGATATAGACTCCCGCGGCATTTGCTTGATATCATCTATGTAGCGGAAGCCTCTTAGGATGGAGTTCCTTGTTCTGTTCCCTATTATGGTGTCTGGCTGCCAAGGTATGGATGTCACCTTCACAGCCTTGCTCCTGTGTCTCCTTGTAGGCACTGTTTGAAAAAACTGCCTGCTCAGACGGAGTGTCACTCCACTCCTCCTCCTTCCTTGCCTTTGTCTCTCTCCCCTCCTTCTTCTATCCTGGTTGGCTCCTACCATGACCACAGCCACTGTGTCTGTCCCGTGTGATCCACGTCTCATTGAGTTGACGTAGCACTGCCTTGCAGTGCGTTGATCACCCAGGACCTCTCCAACTCCGTTCTCCGTGATGTACTTCAGCTTCTGGTGAACAGTGGATGGCACTATTTCATATGGGTTTATGGTTGTCCTTCCTAAGATCCCATTGTAGGCTCCCAGGCTTTCAACCACCAAGAAATTGACATTTACCTTCAGCTGGGTCCATCCTTGGCCCATGGTTACTGGTAGGGTTATCATTCCCAGGGGGTAACTTGTTGCCCTGAGAAGCCAACTAGAGGGAAGTTGACCGGTTTGATGTCTGCTTTGGTTTTCCCTATCTCCTCTAACACTCTCAAGCTTAGGAGGTCAGCTGAGCTGCCCCCATCCACCAAAATTCTCTTTACATCAAAATTGTCAATATCTAAAGTAATAACTAGAGCATCGTCATGTGGAAAGACGATGTGGCTCTTGTCCTTCTCCGAGAACTCGATCTTCACTTCTTCTCCTTCTCTTGGCCTTTTTCTCCACCTTGGCACTGAGCTTAGCTTGGATGCATAGACCTCTCTTGCATTAGCAGTTGGGCCACCCGATGCTACTCCTCCATGTATCATATTTATGACTCCTCTTTTGTTGGGTGGAGGGTTGTAGTCTATCTTTCCCTTGCCCTTGTCTCTTTGTGATGGCCCTAGTTGCATACTGTTGCCCCCATGGTCTATCAACTGCTTCAGTTCTCCCCTCTGGACGATGTTGTTTATGCTTAGCTTTAAGCTAAAGCATTCATTTGTGTCGTGACCATAAACCTCATGGTTGTCACACCATCTATCCTTGTGATTTCCCACCATTGGGGCTCTCCACCTTGCAGGGGGTGACCAAAGCTTTTGGTTCCGCATCTCTCTAAGTACGGTGGCTGGAGTGGCGTTCAGTGGGATGAACTTAATGACGTTTATTTCTCTAGCCTTTAAGGGTTCACCCATTTGGTTTCTTTGCTGCGGCGGACGCCATTCCTGCTGCCTTGCATGCTGCTGTGCCTGGGGTGGCTTGCCTTTGTTTGGCTTTTGATTATCCTCCTTGGCTGCCTGGATTTTGGCCTTCTTGCTTGCCCTGTGCCTCTCAAGGTCAATATGCGTTTTAACTCTTCCTGCAAGCTCCTCCAAGGTGCTTGCTGGCTTTTTGGCCATCTTTTCAGCCAATGTTGACCCAAAGCGACCTAAGTTTCTGATGAAGGCTCGTATTATCTCCCCTTCGGTGATGTCTCCCTGGATGTCTGCAATATTCTGGTTGAACCTAGTATAGTAGCTGGCCAGGGATTCATCGTATTCTTGTTTCACGTCATCAATGGAGCCTGTTCCCTTGAGGAGTTTCCTCTCCCCTTGGTATCTCTGTAGAAACTTAGCTTTTAGCTGCTCCCATGAGTGGATGCTCTCAGAGGGCAGGCTGAAGAACCAATGTGAGGCCACCCCTGTTAGGGTGTTCGGAAACAAGAGTGCCTTGTATCTGTCATCAGTGGTCCTCCCAAATAGGGAGGCCTCGTGCTGCTGAATATGCTCTAGGGGGTCTCCCTTGCCACTGTACTTTGCAATTTGCACTGTGTGCAAGGAGTCTGGCACCCTGCTCATCTCCAATTCCCTAGTGAAGGGGTGGTTTGTTTTGTCACTTAGACAATGCAAGCTGTGTTTCTTTGACTCATTCAATTTCCGGGTTATCATGGCCTCTATCTCCTCCGGGGTGATCATCACCTGCGCCGGATAGTAATCCCTCTGATACCCACTGTAGTTGTAGACTGGGCTTACTGGGTTCCCTTGTCCATGCTGGTATGGACTGTAGGTGTACCCTTGGTATGCCTGCTGGGGTGCTTCATAGAAGTCTTGCCTCCTTGGAGGTCTTGCTTGTCTTTCCTCCCCAAGCGGGGTGTAAGCCCTGTTGCTCTGCTGTTGCCTAGGAGGCACGAATTGTTGCCTTCCCTCTGGGGGTGGCTCCTGGTAATATCTTCTTGGCTCCTCTCGCTGCCCTGCTCGAGGGTGCGAGTAGTGCTCTTCTGTTGGGATCTGCTCCTCTTCATGAGCTTCAGTGTAAGTCCCTTGGGTGTATGCCGGCCTTGCATATGCTGTGTGGGCGCGGTTGCCATCTCTTTGTGCCGGCATCCCATACGGGTACCTTTGGGGTTGCTCCTCATAATAATATCCCTCAGGGGGTGCCGTGTTCTGGGAAGGCACTCCCTGTTGTTCTCTTTCTCTCTGTGGCCTTCTTGCCCGGGGGGTGGAGGCTGTGGAGGACTCAGCCCCAGCTGGGCGTGAAGGTCCTCCCTCCTGGTTGTTCTGTTGAGGAGGCTGTGGTATTTCTTGTGGCTCTGGATGCATTGGCTGCTTCCCAGGGTTAGGCTGCCTCTCTGGGGGTATAGGCTCTCTCCTCCGCCCATTGCCCCCGGGTGGGCGTTGGTGCCTAGACACCCTACTGTTCGTCATTGCACGTGTAATAGCCAGGCTTTCTGTCCGAAGCCCACTGACGGCGCCAAGTGTTAGGTTATGAGATCTAGGTCAACGGGTGGTCGGCTTTGATCTCGCTCCTCACTGGGGATGTGTGTGATCCGGTCTTCCTGAGTTGCCCTGTCTTAGCCTATGTCCTTCTTTCCTTCCTTCCTTCCTTTGCTTCTTCTCTCCTTCTACCCTGCAGAAGGGGCAGTACCAGACACGGAGGGGGGGGGGGGTGGTGCCTGGTGAACCCTCTCCGATGCCTAAGTCAGAACGATACTTCTAGAGAGATAAAGCTAGAGAGATGTCAGAGCTAAATTATCCAAATGGCCAAGATACCCAAATGAGTTGTGAAGGTGGGGTATTTATAGGCAACGGTGTCATTAAGGTGGCTTAATGACATCGTTAACCTTTAAGCACAAATAATTAACCTTTAAGCACATAATTAAGACCTTAGGATACGGAGAAGGTAGGCGACATGAACCGAGTGTGGGTGTCCGAAAATGACGCAGGGGCCCTTGGGGGGAGGAGAAATCCGACCCCCAAGGGTAGGGGTTGGGTGAGGGCACCCAACCCCTCCTAGGGAGGATGGGGTTGGCCAACCCCATCCCTCCTAGGAGAGATCGGGTTGGCCGACCCGATCTCTCCTAGGAGAGATCGGGTTGGTCCACCCGATCTCCCCTAGGAGAGATCGGGTTGGCTGACCCGATCTCTCCTAGGGGAGGTCGGGTGTGGCCACCCAACCTCACCTAGGTGAGTTTGCCTCGGCCGGACGAGCGCTCCGGCCTCGTCCGAGCCGTTGATGTGTTCGCGAAGTGTTCGGGTTGAAGTTTCGATTTACAATCATAAATGGGATGATAAAAATACAACGGTTCGGAAGTCAACGGGTTCAAATTGGGCGTATATCCATCAGATTCCACCTGGGACACCTCGGGCTGCTCTTCGCGAACGGGCTGGATGTACACGCAAGTACGGTCTCTCGTCAGCACGTCACGATCCACGATCCGCGAACCTCAATCCTCGAACCCCGAGCTTGGCTTTGGCTCCAATCTCGATCTCCTACACGTCGGGTCTTGCAAAAGGGGAAATAACCAGCATGGAGAGGGGGGGTGGTGCTGGTTGAGCCCTCTCCGATGCTTAAGTCACAATCTAAAGAGAGAAAGTGTGTAGAGAGAGGTCAGAGCACAAATAACCAATTTGGGAGAGTTCCGAGTTAATTTGTTAAATGGGAGGTTTAGGTCCCTATTTATAGGAAACCTGAGAACCGTACCCGGTTTTATGCGGTTCGATGTCGGTTTAAAGGGAAACGCTTACCGACATCGAGGTTGGCTATGTACGCACTGACTTCTCATACTTAGTAAAAATAGGGGTAAACGCGCATTGCTAGGGGTAAGCACGCAGTGCCAGTCGCCAATCCGGACCATGTCGACGTCCGACATGGTCCGGATTGCCTTATGGCAATCCGGAAGTCCTGGTTCGGGTGCTGCGCGCATCCGGACCGTTTTGACCCTGGGTAACCGCGGTAAAATTCGTTTGTGGTTCTGACGTGTTTACGAGGTCCGAAACGTAAATACGAACCCGAATTGGACAGATATCCAACACTTGCCCCCGAGTCAAGTAGCGGTTCAAAACCCATTCTTGACTCTATTTAAGATAGGATATTCGTCCAATTTAGGTTCGGCACTGACCTCAGGGGTGGCCTGTTTGTCAATCGAATGCGTGGAGCACAAATTCATCCATCTTTACTTTTTCGATGAACGTGCGTAATCTGTTTACGGGGTTAGCGTAACAGACGGTATACATATAACAACATGCAATTAACGACATATTCGTAATAACATGCAATAAGCGAAATACTTGTAATAATAAATAATCATGCAACGTGGTGTCATCATGGTACGTGACGTAAACGTGTAACATCATGTTAACATGGAGATGACGACATAGCACATGGATGACGTCATCGCGCAATAAGCAAAACACTTAGAGCAATATAAAATTGGAGAGCATGCTAGTCAACATGAAGCATGATGTAAACATAGAATATGATGAAAGCATGTAATATGATGTAAACATGCAATAATAATTGTATGTAGCACGTCATGCAACATTAGGGATCATGTATGTAATGTAAGCATATGAGAGATGTAAACATGCTCATACATGATGCTAGAGACTTGTGTGAAAATAGATATGAGTTTAGTCCTTGGCACATGGTGTAGACACTATTAATGAAAATTAGGAGAGAGAATAGTCATTAGCTTACATCCTCCTTTGACACTTTTCCAAGAAGCTCTCATTTCTTGTTGAAGAAGGAGCTTATGGAGGTGTAAATTTGGAGTAGTCATCTTAACATGCATACAAGGTGTTTGATGAAATGCATTAGGATACTTAGCCCCAAATTGGCAAAAAAAATTCTAAGTTCTGAAAATTTTAGAAAAATGCAAATGAATTTTACACTTCCCTTATGCATAGTATTCATTGCCGACATGTTATTCCATGCCTTAGCCGTTGTTTTAGTATGCTCGATGTTGACGATCGGTAGTTGTTCGTACATGGTCGTCAATGGTTGTATGTTGGTAGTGATAACTTAGGCAATGTGCGTTAAGCATCATGTATTGATCGTTGGTCACTGTCTGCAAACATGCTAAAACACTTAGAAAATATTTCAATAATATCTAGTGCTTTTTACCATTGATGTCGTCATATGATTCTTGTCGACTGTCGGCATAGAAACACTTAGAAAATATTTCGTAGTAGTTGATGTTTGCCACTTGATGTATGTTATCCGTCATCATGCTAGTATACTTGGAGAATGCTCCTAGATAGTTGATTCCATGCCGCTTGTTGATTGTTGACATCAAGGAAATTCTTAGACAATATTTTCTGACGGTTGGTCTCTTGTCCCGTATAGTCCCATGTCGTAAGAGAAATATTTAGAAAATATTTCAGCCATATTTTGTTGCATGCCGACACCTTGTCGTACGTTGATACTTGATAGTATTCTGACAGCTTGTTGTATGATGATATGTAGTAGTATGTTGACACTTAGTAGGATGCTGTCAACTTGTAGTACGCGGACATGTAGCATCATGTTGACATTTAGTAGCATGCTGACAGCTTGCAATATGCCGACTGTCATCCTGAGCAAAACACTTAGAAAATATTTCACCCTTGTAATCATGTATGCTGCGAGTATGAGCTTGATGTCGACACGAAGGTCGATGTGTTGAGGAAGTTGCCCCCCTTGCATGATGCTTGTTACTTGTTGTGCGAAGACTAAAAAGTCTTATACGCACATAGTTGTTCCATATGGAGCGTTCATCGCATAGATGTTTGTATAAGTGTTTGATGCGTGCTTGCGCACTGATGGAACTGTTGACTGCACTTTTCAGGATATCAAATCTTGCTGTCTTCTTTTCGGAGTTAGTCTTTTTGCAGCTACTATCATGAGTAAGTCTTGTATTCCCATTCCGTGAGTGACACCGTATTCGAATGCTAATGATAAGTTATACATTGATAGCCTTTGTAATCTTGTTTGTATGTCGACAGCCGATATGGTTGGAACACTTAGAAAATATTCCTGAGAGTCGGCATCCCGCTGTATGTTGATAGCTGTATGCGCGTGCTTGTATATACGCGCTTGTATGTGCGCACTTGCCCCCATACTTAGAATCTTTTCTCTATCCATTGCTATGTACGCTGTATCCATAGACTTGATGTATACATAAGGTGTATGTCGTCGGCTGTCGACCTCCTGTCACATGTTGACATGCAAGAACACTTAGAAAATATTTCTCGCTTGTTGACGCTTGCTCTCTGACATATGGTAGAGCACTTAGAAAATATTTCTCCGCCAGTTGATACTTCGTCATATGTCGCACGCGTTGTTCACTGCGCGCGTTGCTCGTTCTATACATGATCATAGCATGCGTGATGTAATATCTTGAACACTTAGAATTTCTCATTTGTATGTCAACATACATGTCGTAGTCCTGCATTAACTTTCAAATACATGCAAGTATTAATGTTAGTGCCATAATTATATTCACACTTGTTACCTTAAATGAAGGCGTAGTATCATGTAGACGCGTTGATTACGTAGAAAACATAGGTGTCGGGATGAGGCCCATGTTGACATAGAATTACCCCCCGAGGGGGATGTTCGCTGTATGACGTATAAAGACTAACAAGTCTGTAGATATGTAGTTGTCTCCCTCGGGAGAGTGTTCATTCCTTAGTGCTTGAATTAATGACTATCGCGTATACACGCACTGATCAAGTTGTTGTTCATCCTTGTAGACTGATTTGTCGAAGCGTATCTTCCAGAGTACACATCTAGACTTAGCCGATTGTTGGCATGTCGACACGTGCGTATGCGTACTCTCGATTATGGAAGTTATACTTAGAACTTTGAAAATGAATTGTTGCACCTCTTGTCGACGTTTCGAAACATGAGTGTATGCCGCTATCTTTAGTTTTTGAACAAGAGGTGTCATCTCTGCTTCCCAACGCGTCGACGCACGCGCGTTGTGCTTGACGTCTTCATACTTAGTTTGTGAACAATGTGTCTTTCTGAGTCCAAGTCAGGATCGAGGTCGTCGTCGTTGCTAACGATGTTTTCACTTGGTCCAGAATAAAGCGATCCGACTCCGAGATTCGTTCTTCGAGCAACTCCGAGTGATCTTAGTTTATTGCCATCGGACTTGTCCATCTGCCCCCGGGTCGAAGGACCGGATCTTGGTGGAAGAGTCGCTTGAAACGAGCATACTGCTTATATTGATGATCTTCCAATTTGTGTCATCCCTCTTTCTTGTTTGTTTGATGGTAATATTTCTGAGGTGTCATGCGCGTGCTGAGGGGTTACGTGCGTGTTAAGAGATTGCGCGCATGCTGAAGGTGTGCGCGTATGCTAGTCTGTTTTGCCCCCGTGCATCTTGTTCTTCGCTCTAAGTATTTGCTACTTAGGTGCTTAGTTTGTTGCATTGGAGACTGTTGTCTTTGTTTGATAGGCTCACGTCGTTACTCTTGATTCCAAGGTGACTATCCTTCGTACGAAGGTTGCTGATGATAGCAAGGTGCGCAATTATGCCATGATGACATCTAGACAAGCGTTGGCGTCTTTGTGTATGATTTATGGAGGGTGTGTACATTCTTGCCCCCGTGTCTTTGTTTTATCAACTTGGTATTTTGCTAAGTCTGCCATTGATTGTATGGCACCCTTCGCGCACTTAAGTCCTGATTGTACGTTGTGTTATAAGGGCTGCATGGCTGCGCATGTAGATGTTGAGTGGAATATTTCACTTGCATCCTGTTTGAGGTTGATTGTGCTTTACCAAGCTTTGTACATCATGTCGGTTTAGGTTACTCCGGGTGTTGTTCCCTGAACCTTTTATATGTTCGATGTCGTCGAATAGACCTGTCATGATCATAGTAGAAATGCATGATAACTTGTTAGTAGTATTTCATACATTGCGTTATCTATGCTGTCCATATGCTTTGGACTTAGAAGATAGGATAGATATCCTTAGATGATGAACATGATGTCCGTAGTTGCGACTGTATGTCGTGCATTGTTGAGTGTTATGAGCGCCCCTCTTGGTTAGATTCCAAGGCATGGCAAGATGCGTACACTAGGTACTTGTAGCATTGCAGGTAGTAATGTACTTGGCACTTGACATGTAGCAGTGTCGTCTTGACAAAGCAAGACTTAAGTTTATACCGTCTCTTAGTTCCACTCTAAGGCGACGTTGTACAAGACTCGACTTGTAAGTTTGGTGAGTTTTTCAAACAGGGTGCGCTCCTGCTAGCGTTTTTGAATGAAGCCTGCCCACTTAAGGTATAGGTCTTCCTTATGTCTGCATCCTTAAGAGGATATGTATAGTTTGAGTGTACATGAAGCTATCCTATCAAGGAAAGTATCTTCATGGCGTATGGACCCTTAAGAGGGATGTACATACTTTGTAGATGTGTGGGGTTGTCGTCTAACAAGAGAACTTCCGCCACGATGGGGTGATCAGTCCCACCTAAGTGCCGCATCCTGGTTTTTATGCAGGGAATGGCTATGAACATGAGGATTTGCCTCTAAGAGGATTTCATAGCATGCCATTTTTTAGAAGTAAGCATGGGGTTTGCCCTTGCAAGGAGGATGTCGCAGCATGCTACTTTGATAGATGTGAACATGGGGTTTGCCCTCACAAGGAGAATGTCGCATCATGTCATTTTTTATAGTAAATCTTGGTGTCTATCCAAGATATTTCTTGTTGTTGACGCCTTTGTAATAGTCGTCATTTTGATAGTAGACCTTGGTGTTTTTCCAAGATATTGCATGTATTTGACGTCTTTGGAATAGCCATCACTTTGAGTAGAGAATTTTTATAAGACTTTTTTGTAGATAACCCGCAAGTTGTCATTGCGACATATAAGTTGACTGTGCACATAGCGCGATGGCTTTGTGTTGCCGGAACCTTCTTGAGATAGACGCCATTTTGGATAGAGAAATAAACTTCCTTGTTGGTGTAGATAATAGGTATGTCGGCGTTGTATGCCATAAGTCCTTCCTTGAACATAATGCTTAGCTTGTATTTTTGAAGTAGATATTATGCGCATAGGTTGCTACTTGACGCAATTCCAATGTAGTAATCATAGTGTAGTATGTACCTACGAACAGGGTTACGCTTTGTTAGATAGTTGCAATGTTTGCAAGTTTATAAAAATATGGAGTTATGAATTTCCTTTCAACTAATGCATATAATAAATAGAGTAAAGGAATCTGATACGAGGATCCCTTCGTTGTGCAGGAAACTTCCCTTAGTGCAGATGTGATAGGTGTGGACGCAACAGGCGCATATATGTCGGGAGCGGAGCTTTTCAAGTACCACCCACTGTATGTGTTTGTGAATATGTACGTACAAAGAGAGACTATGCACTGCTGTATGCATCCTTTAGTCGATACGCGTCGATGCTTCCTTAGCATGATGCACATACGTATATATGATCGTTGATTGGTATTGTTTCCAAAGGAAGAGCAGATGTTTGAGTAGAATATTCGCTGAGATGTCGTGAGTTATAATTGACTTGAAGACTTGTTGTGATGATGCAAATGATATATACGCGATCATTACTTGGCTTAGATGCCTAAGTAGAATGTCCATAGATAGAGAATTTCAGAGAGTGTTGTATACAGCTCCTCCTAGTGTTGTTCTCTAGATAAGGTGTGTCATTGAGACATCTCTTGGATGTACATAACATGTCTCAAATTAATCGCAATACTTTGAGATATATATTGGTTAGGGAATAGAATGGAGTTATAAATCTCCTCATATGGCTCTATCGTTTGCAATGCCAATATGACAGGATCAGACTATTTGCGACTAGTCTGTTCCGTTCAGCTTGGATTTTGTTTTGACTAAATCAGGCTACCCTGAGTAGATGTCCTACTCGAGTGGTCTGCTTTATTCTTTGTAGTGTTGTTGTGAAGTTGTTACCTTATACCTGAGTTTACCTTTGGCAATAACCCGTGTTACCTGGACCTTGTTTAAGTAGGCGAGATCGTCTTTTGAGGGCAATAACGCGTGTTGTATGGCCTAAGCCGTTTTTTGTTCCTAGTGCGATAGCTTGTTTTGTTGACGCAATTAATATGTGCGTTGCTTTTGGTTTTATTCCAAAGTAATGAGCATAGTGTAATAAGGTACCTATGAAAGTAGATTTAACCTTCATTAGATATTTGAAGTTCGTACAACGGATTACAGGAAGGCATCAACTGACCGCTCTTTTCGAAAAGTACTAAGGCTAATAAGCATAAGTTGTACTTAATCTAAGAAGACTTAAAGTAGATATGCAAAATGGAGATTGAGGCATTGATGATGTGTTTGACGTCTTCATAGGTGACTTGTCGGCAAGTTGATTCTGCCACGTGCCACATAGTTCCTCAGTGCATCTAGCGTGTTAAGCTCTTCAATCTCCACTCTTGGGGATGAACAAATGTTGGTGTTATGCCCCCCAGTTTTATGGTGCTTGCACCGTTCTTCAACGTTCTTGCCAAGGAAAGCAGTCATTGGCTCAAGTGGACGGGGAAGCTTGTTTTCCGGGAGTTTGACATTTGTTTCTTCCACCTTTGTGCTCCAAGGACTGTAAAAGTCGTCACAATTGGTTCCATGAATGACATTGTTTTTCCCACGCTTCGCGAGAGGTGGATTATCATTCGCCTTTTCTTTTCCTTTGCATTTTCCTGAAGACTCCACATGAGACTTCTTTTGATGCTTATTGCTTTGGTCGATATACTTCTTCATTTCTCCTTTTAAGATGAAGCTGTTTACATGGAGCCTTAATCCAACACAGCTTTCCGTCTCGTGGCCATACACTTCGTGAGTTTCACACCATTTGCTTTCATCTTTTCACAATGGGCCCTTGCGGAAATTAGAGGGCTTTTTCCACAGCTTGGTCTCTTTCATCTCTTTTAAGATGACAGACAGCGGTGTGTTGAATGGAACACATTTGGCGAGATTGGCCTCTTTGAGCCTTTGGACGTCTGACTGGAATGACCTCTTTTGTTTTTGTTGTCTCTTTTTCCATGAAACGTCTATCTTTTCCTCAATTATTGCCTTCAAGGTTCTTGTTGTAAGTCCCGCAATTGGGACATCATCGTCACCTACAGGTTTTCTCCATCCCTCCTTGTGACGGATGTCAACATCGTCTTGGCTTGTCATCGTGGATGATTCTTCCTTGTTCATTTTTGAGCGAGAGGTTGGAGGTTGTCTCCATGTCCCTTCTTGGTGTTGTGCTATCATATACGGGTTGTATGAGCGCGAAACTCCTTGCCTTGTTTGTCGGTACTGGAAGGTACCTTCCGTGTATTACCCCCCGACTCCTTGGTGCGGTGTGTCTTGATGGCTTGTATCTCGGGACATTGCTCTTGTCTCCTCGGTTTGTACGTTGTTTGGAGGCGGAGGTGGTGGTGGCGGGGTATATCCTTGGTTCCTTTGCATCTTTCGGAATGCAAGCAGCTCTTCGAGCGCGGCCATCATGGTAGGAGTGACAGGTTGTGGCGGGTTGACACCTTCGTATTGGGGGACTTCTTCATCTGGTATCCCGTAAGGAAACTCTTCATTGATGTGCTTCTTAGGCTCAAATCCCAGCGGGGGTGTAACGTGCTTTGCATTGTGGACTCCTTGGTCATACTGTGTGAAGGGCACACTTCTTGTTGGCATGAAGAAGGCATTTGATATGGCAACAGGCATGTGGGAGGATCCAAGTTGACTTCTTGTCGGCTTCTATGTGGTTATGACCAAGGCGTCGTGGTGCACATTGTACTCTTTGTCCTTTGATGAGAAACCAATGACATCTTTTATGGCGGAATCCTTCATGACGGCATACTTCATGTCAGCATACTTCATGTCGGCATACTTCATGACAGCATCCTCCATGTCGGCATCATGGGACTTGTGCACTGTCTTTGCAACGTACCCTTCTTGCTCGTATGACTTCTTGCCTCCAACATCAAAGTCTCCATGGATCACATGTACGTTTGCCATCTTTTCCGAATGGGATGCAATGTACGTCGTATTCTGGACTTCAAGGCCATGCTGTGCAGAGGGCACACTGTTTGTTGGCATGGAGGATACGACGTATCCTTGATTCTTTAGAGTCTCCCTAAATGCGATAAGCTCTTCAAGCGCATCCATCATGGGTTGTGTGACTGGTGACAAGCTGCTTGCACCTCTTGCTTGCTGCTGCACTCCGTCAGCTGGCATCCCGTGTAGGAACTCTTCGTTCCTTTCCGTCCTTTGCTCGAACTCGTGCACTGGTATCTCGTTTTGGACTTCGGGACCATACTGCGCGAAAGGCGCATTTGCGGTTGACATGGAGGAGGCGGTAGATTATGCATCTGGCATGTGAGAAGGTCCTTGTTGGCTTCTCATTGGCTTCGGCTTGCTCGCACCTGCCTTCTTCGTACTATTTCCTATCATAGCTTGCGGTATGGAACGACTTTTTGCTCGAATCACGCTGACGTCGCCAAGTGTTGAGGTCGATTCCACCTGGGACACCTCAGGCTGCTCTTCGCGAACGGGCTGGATGTGCACGCAAGTACGGTCTCTCGTCACCACGTCACGATCCACGATCCGCGAACCTCGATCCTCGAACCCCGAGCTTGGCTTTGGCTCCAATCTCGGTCTCCTACACGTCGGGTCTGCAAAACGGGCAATAACCAGCATGGAGAGGGGGGTGGCGCTGGTTGAGCCCTCTCCTATGATTAAGTCACAATCTAGAGAGAGAAAGTGTGTATAGAGAGGTCAGAGCACAAATAGCCAATTTGGGAGAGTTCCGAGTTAAGTTGTCAAATGGGAGGTTTAGGTCCCTATTTATAGGAAACCCGAGAACCGTACCCGATTTTATGCGGTTCGATGCCGGTTTAAAGGGATACGCTTATCGACATCGAGGTTGGCTATGTACGCACTGACTTCTCATACTTAGTAAAAATAGGGGTAAGCGCGCATTGCTAGGGGTAAGCGCGCAGTGCCAGTCGGCAGTCCGGAAGTCCCGGTCCGGGTGATGCGCGCATCCGAACCGTTTTGACCCTGGGTGACCGCGGTAAAATTCGTTTGTGGTTCTGACGTGTTTACGAGGTCTGAAACGTAAATACGAACCCGAATTGGATAGATATCCAACAGTTCAAACTCTCATAAAAAGTTCAAACTTAAGCAAAATGGTGGTAAGAACAGGCAGAAAAAGCGCCCACGTCGAGAGGAATCTCGCACGTGTTTAATGTGTGGGGTGAAAGGCCACCAGGCTGCTGCCTGTACCAATCCTCCTAAGGTACGTTTAGAGAAAGAATGACGAAATTCATATATTCTCAACCGATTCCCAAATTCTCGAGAGTAATTCGAATTCTTTTTGAATTACAGGACCGAGAAGAAGAATGAGCGTAATGATGGAGAAGTTACCCCGAATAAATAAGGACTGGATGTCAAACCCGTTCTAGTTGCTTAGACTTTTTTTTTCTATTTCTTTCAGTAATAAATACTCTTGAATTATAAGGCTTCCTCGTGAAAAATGGGAACCTTTATTTTTGGGCATGTTGTGAATACTTAAATCGAGTATGAAATTATTCATTTAATTTACCACGAGCCGCTTGATCTTATAATTTCTAACCAATACATTGCTAATCTGAGTGTGATGATTTATAATGTCATTATTTGTTAATACTCCATTATGAAATTATACTTGTAATGATGACGCGCTTTATAAAGTTAATTAACCAACTATATCCATAATTAAAATTATTCTATACATTTTAAGTGAGGTTTTGGATTAAACCTACTTGTAATTAAGAGAAATGTAAGAAAATTCTAGCAATTACGTCATTCCAAGAATTTTATGAGGGAAATATTTTCAACCAAAAATCTCGCTAGAAATATTAAAAAACCGAGAGGAAAATCTCTTATAATTTTTTTCTTTATTTAATGATTAAACTGCTTACTAATATTTCAGCATTCAAACAAATTGTTAGGTGTTGTTACTTGTTTTAAAATTTGGTAGTTTAAGTTTTAAATGTGTACAAATTGTTATTTTGTTTAAGAATTCCATCTAATTTGCATTTGAATGGAACGGATCACATCTCCAGTGCAATGTAGACATAAATGTTGTTGCGAATTGCTAGTTAATACTGAACCCCGTGAATGACACTAAATAAAAAATAAAACACATTTTTTAACCAACTATCTAATAATAAGTTTGAATTAATGAGTGAAAGTCTTTGAAAAATTCTTATTCATAATTTGAAAATTTGATTCAACAAAATAAATCAACGTGCTACAACAGGATTAATAACTTGGATAACATCACCTACTTGGGCTGCAGTCTATGCAGCAAACTGCGTAAGCACGCATAGATTGAACACGATTTCCGCCATGCATGGCCTCAAACACAAATCTTCAAGTGTACAAACTCTTGCCAAGTTTGCTAAGCTCAACGCTCCTTCCATATCATAAAACCCCTTTAGTTTTGGATCTATCCAATCTCTCAACCTCTCATTTCTCTTTTTCTCTTCCTCATCATCATCTAATTCTCTCACTCTCGTCTCTTTATTGTTCCCTCCAGCTTTCTTCCCCGATAGCAACTCAAGAAGAACAACCCCGAACCCGTAAACATCCGCCTTTAACGATGTCGGCAGAGCCGAAGCCGATCTAGCTCTCGAGAAATTCGACAGTTTAGCCTTGAACCTTGCGTCGAGAAGTATGTTACTAGAACGGATGTTACCGTGTACAATACTAGGCTGAGTATGTTCATGCAAGTATTGCAATCCATTCGCCACATCCATCGCGATTTGGACCCTATGTCTCCACGTCAGCATGAATATTGGCGCGCTACAACAAATCTAGTTGTTGTGAGGATCGGATTAAACACCTACTTATACGAGAAATGTTGAAATCTTCTTACAATTACAACATTTAAAAAAAAAATTATAAGAGAACAATTTCTAACAAAAAGTCTTGGTTAGAAATATTAAAAAAAAAGGGAAGGAAAATCTCCTATAATTTTTTTTTATTGAATTAATAATCAAACTGCTTGGTAATATTTGGGCAGTCAAACAAATTGTTTGATAAAGTTATTTCTTTTTTGAATATTTTACTAACTCAAATTTCACATGTATGTGAATTGTTAACACCTTTAAAATTCTCATCTAATTTGGATGCAATGACTGGTTATGTGTCCACTACAAGCTGAACATAAATGTTGCAAATTGCTAGCTAATATTTGCTCGGTCGAACAAATTTATAACTGATGCTAAGCAGACAAATAAATTGTTTGGTTATACTTGAGTAATCGTACAAATTGCTTGCTATTTTATTTATCAAGCGTCTCGCAATGTAGTTGATAGACAAATTTTTTTATGGAGCTACAAAACTGTATGCATGCCACAAGTTTGCAAAAGTTCAAAAACAAACTTCAAATTGCAATTCAATCCCCTTAACAATAGCTAGCAATTATTGATAATTATATCTTAATATTAATAGAAAATTTTCCTTAAAATTACTTAATTAATCGCTTTATAAATGAGAAGTGCTAAAACATGTGAAGCAAAACATGCGAGTGGCGTGCGAAAGTTGAAATGTTGAATACTCATTGGACAGTGATGAAAGTCTTTGAACTTTTTTTATTATTATTATAAAATCAATCTTTTACTTATTGCATAACATTCGCACGGTAAATCATTTCTCTTTATAAATTAAAAGGAATAAAACCTAAAAACTGTCACAATTTTGACCCACGTGTCAGTTTAGTGTCTAAGGTTTATAAAGATTGTCTGAATTTCCATATATGTTGCTATTTAGTGTCTCCGTCTATTTTTGAATTAAATTGAACAGATTGTGGTCACGTGACCAGCATGTGAGTGAATAATTTTAAAAATTCATAAAATAGTCCCCCTCCAATTCGGGCCACCACCGATTCCTCCTTCTTCTCCTTCTCCTTCTTCTCCTTCTTCTTCTTCTTCTTCTCCTCCTTCTCCTTCTTCTTATTCTTCTTCTCTCTCTAAGACCTTATTCTTCTTCTTCTCTCTCGAAGACCTTCTTCTTCTCCCTCTCTCTAGGACCAGCTGCACTGTCGTGGCAGGAATCGAAGGTGGGGTGGCCGGAATCAGAGGTTTATAAAAAAGGCAAAATAGTCTTTTCAACTTAATCTGTTAAAATTAACCCTAAAATCTAACGGAAAACTAAATAGCAACAAAACTGAAAATTGGGACACCAAATATCAATAGTTTAAAATTGAGACACCAAACTGACAGTTGGGTCAAAATTGAGACAGTTTTTAGGTACTATTCCCTAAATTAAAAGAAACAGTTTGGCATGAAAAAATTCATTACTGTTGTGGTAATGGAACTGACCTGGGGGAGAATAACCAGTTGTCAAGTGATCCCTTCTCTGCAAACTCGTAAACGAAGAAGGCGCCACAGGATGCTACTCCCATCAACTTCACTAGATTTGCATGGTTTACTCTCTGCAGTATCTCTAGTTCCTCAGATACTTCATCGTCCTTCGTTCTCTTTACAGCTAGAAGTTTCCCATCAATCACGGCCTTATATAAGCTTCCTTTAACCTTGAACTTCTCACTCAGATTACCCGTCGCTTCCATAATAGCTCCAGACTCGTAAGCAATCGGCTTTCTTATAATAAAGTCCGAAACACCGGGAAGTAACTTGTGTTCCTTGATGCTGCAATCTTTCTGTTTGATCGAAATCGAATCGGCGGTCTCAATCGGCGAGCCTTTGCAACGTAAAATCTTAGCGTAAGATAAGTTGATGAACTGGACAGTAGTATTGGAGTGGTCCGGCTCCATAGCTCTTAGATTAGCTCTCTTTCGTGAGGAACGAACGTGTACTAACACCAAAACGAAAATCGCAACTCCGATGACGGAACAGATGATGATGACAATTATACGCTTGTAATTAGGTTTTCTGATAGAGGTAGGGCTTCCCTTGGTAGCTTTTAGGTTGTTTGGTTGCCAAAGAGTGGGTAATTTCGAGACAGGAATTAGGAGGGGTGTACCTGATGATGAAATATAAACATTAAACCACCCATTCGGTTAGATCATAGATTTTGATTATAATCCGAAGCGAACGATTTTATGTCTTTGTCTTAAAAAATGAGTTAAAACGTAAATATAGTTGTTTTCTAGGTAGAAACGGGTAGAAACACGTATAGAGTCATAAAAACGGCTACCATAAGATTCTATAAGTTTCTATCACTTCAAAGTTTAAGATTTGTTTTAGTGGTTAGTCAAAACATTTCATATGGTAATTATAAAGCACTCATATTTAAAAAGTTTCACGTGAGAGGAATATTGAAGAATATATAAATGTTAAATCACACCTTAAGGTTTTAGGACATACCGACAAGAGCTTCGTCGAAACTCCGTAGAGCGTTGTTCTCCCTGTAGATATCGCTTTCCGAGGCACCGAACTTTTCAGCCACTGCAGAGACCGAATCGTTACGCTGCCACACGTAAGTGATGAGATACTCAATCCCTTGTTCTTCACTGGAATCAGGGCACTTGCAGAAGAGTGGGGTCGTCACCTTGATGTCAATACTTAGGAGGTTAGGGTTCAGACGAGGGTTCATTTCCTCCACGAACTGCCAATTGGTTAGATTCTGAAACACTGTGGACGACAGAAAGTAAAAGCTGTCGCCTTTCTGGATATCGTACGTGACATTAGCGAAGTATCTGTCGGACATGCATGCACAGGGGAGTGGAATTAGCAAAAGCTGTTCTGGATTTAAGGTATCATCCTCGGAAGTAAGGTTACTCGCTTCTGCGATTTCTAGTCGGCTCACTCCGAAAAGGTCGGAGGACGTCTAAGTAATGGGGTTTCTGGGCACGGTACGTAATGTAAGCTTTGCATGGCTCGGATGACGTGGAGTTAACAGAGCATGAGAAGCTGAGATAGGATCGGATACTGGAGAAAAAGAGAAGTAGCAGTAAACAAAATAAAGGAGAGATACTCATTGTGTGGTTAGTAAGGAAGAAAGCTAGAAAGTAGAAGATGCAGAGTGGTATTATATGCTAGGGGTGAGCAAATATCCCGAGAGGCTCAAAATCCCGCCCGTCCCGCCCTAGCCCGTCCCAAAAAGTCCGTCCCAAAAATGTACCTAAGCCCTAATGGGCGGGACTTTTCTTCTCAACTAGGGCTAGGGCTAAGGCTAGGGTTTTTTTACGAAGTCCCAAAAGACTCGTCCCGTCTCATTTTGCTAACTAATCAGTTATAAACTATAGTTAGTTAAGTTAACTTTAGTGATGACTCGGGTTGAAGTTCCATTTGATCTGGGATTTGCATTTATAACTTGTTATGTCAGAATTGTTGGTGACTTTGTGTTAGAGTCTTGGTAAAACTTAGTTTTGGAGTCTTTGTTGAATTATTTTGGAGAACCAAATTATGTGTTCAACTTGGTGTTCTTACAAGTGACAAAATGTTTGAGTGGTTTTGGTGTTTTATGGTGAACTTTGTGGTATTTGGTGAACTTTGTTGTTGTTCTGTGTTTAGTTATGGTTTAAGTAAATTGAGTATGATTTTTTGGGAACATGGGTTTGTCCCATTTGTCCCTAATCTCTGTAGGCCCGTGGCGGGAGGGCCTTTTCCTACTAGCTAGGGCTCGGGATAGGGCTCGGGACAGCCATTAAGTGGCCCTAGTTTTAGGGCTTGGGCCATTTTTTAGAAAAAAAAAACCCGTCCATCCGTCCCATGCTCAGCCCTATTATATGCAATGCAATGCAGTGAAGTAACCAACTTACAATAATAGCAGAAGAAGAAAGTTACTGCTTTTGAAGTGTTAAATATTATTAATTAAATTACATATTTAATTGTTGGTTAATATTTTTGAGTGAATTCCCGCAATAGGTTTGTTTGCCAAACTTATTCCCAAACTAGGCTTCTTCGGAAACTAATTCCCAAATTAGGTTTTTCTATTTTTTTTAATCATTTATATTTTTTACTTTACATTCCAAAGTTTATATTTTGTTACAATTGACCCTAAACCGAAATATAATACAAGAAGTATATTAAAAAAATTTGAAAAAACTAAGGTAATTATATGTAAAAGTTATAAAGAAAAAAACAATGAATTAGTAATCGTGAAAAAAATAATCTAAATATATAAATTTAAAAAAAACAGTGATATAAAATGTAAAAAAACTAAATACTCTTGATATTTTAAGTATGAAAATATAAAAATGAAAGCGTACATAAACCCTATAAATAAAAAATGTTAAATTTATTAAATTAGTGAAAAAAAATTCGATAAACTAATTTAAGTTTAAAAAATCAATAGAATGAATTTTAGTTTGTATATTGTTTGTTTATACTCTTGATGAATAATTTTTATATCATTATAGTAGTTTTTTTTTTCCAAGATAAAGTTGTTTCAATTTTTTTAAATTTTTTCTTTTAATTTCACATATTTTTTAAGAAATCAAATCTACAAAAAAAATTATTTGTTTGATTATTTTTTAATGTGTATTTTCATCATTTAATTAATTAATTATTTTTTTCATACATTTAATCTTCTTAATTTTTTATTTATTTTTTTTTTCTTGTATTATATTTCGGTTCATTTGTAACATAATGTAAACTTTAGAATGCAAATTAAATAATATATAATATTAAAAAAAATGAAAAGGACTAATTTAAAAATTAATTTCTGAACAAGCCTAGTTTGAAAATTAGTTTAAAAAAGTACATACTTCGAACATCCGGTCAATATTTTTTTGGAGTATACCTATATGTGTACGTAGTTTTATGAAAATGCCGGCAAGAGTAGCTTTCTTGAAGGAATCTTTATCGATTATCAGAACAAGTCTCAAAATGCCAAGAACCCCAGTTTGAGCCGGAGTAGTTATCTGTATGCAGTTTTATGAAAATGCCAACGACTACTAAGTATTAAATTATGTGGCTTTAGCATCACTATTTTGATTAACTAATATCAAGTGTTTAGATTATATATTTGTTCGTATTAGTTAATACTTATTAAATTATGTATTAGATAATCTCATATAATTATGTTTTTTAATAAATAGTGACTAATAATTAAAATATCATTACTATTATATTTACCTAGTAAATAATAGGGGTGGCAACGGGTCACGGGTAATCCGTGACCCGCGAGTCGATCCGCCCCGCCCCGCGAACTGTGTGGGGCGGGTACGGGTCGACCATCTCGACCCGCGGGGCGGGTACGGGGCAAGCAAGCGATACCCGCCCCGTTGACAACCCAAGTAAATAATGACTCCAACGTCTCCCAACTTCAATAATATGATATGATAATATATATGGTTAATTACCAGATTACCGATCTTTAATAATGTGATATGATAATATGGTTAATAACCAAATTAATATCTGAATTTTGGATCAATTACAAAACACTACCTGGACTTTATTTTTTTTTCTTAAATTGGTTTGAACTTCTAATTTCCTAGCAAATTGCTACATTTGTTACAATTTCTATTAGATTGAACACTAACGAAGCATGAGTTGGCTAGACACATGAGGTTTTTTTTATGTGTAACCAATATGAATTTGTTAGAAACTTGGAATAATTGAAGCAAAATATATTCAATTAGACGCTCAATTGAAAGATATCAATAGAATTAGGTGGATATATCCAATTAAACATTTTTACTAGAATCCTTTCATTTTATTGTCGAATTCATCTTGGATACACATTAAAAGATCACATGCTGACATGACATATGCCATTTTTTTTCTTCAGAAATCAGAAGTTTAAGTAGCCAATTAAAAAAAATATTAAAGTTCAGTAGAGATTTATAATTAAGTGAGAATGCATGTAGTAATTTGGCTATTAAAAAAGTATATATATATATATACTTAAGGTATTGTCCTTTTGATTGTATATATGTTAATGGTAGTGTTTATTTTAGTTGGATTGAAGGATAACATGCGATTTAAACAGAATATTTATTCTAAATACATGATCCTCACTTATAGCGAATATTATTGGATATACCTCAACTATGAATGCCAAGAAAACCTCAATATCTAATAAATCAAGCCTAGCAACTAGCATATCCTTGTGAAGCCCACTTGAGACAGACGGAGATGATAGAAAAGGTAGCTAGGGCTGTGAGTTTTATAAACCCTAATTGCCAGGATCTTGATCATGCTTTATGTGGATTAAAGTATAGTGATGAATGACTTACCTGGTCTTGATCTCAATTCCTCCGATCTTCCTATACTGTCAATTCGCTTCTCTGTAGAACGGTTCTACTTCTCTCACTTGTCCATCCTTCTGTCAGAAACCAGTTGATGGAGAACTGCTCTTTCTCTCTGTGTCAATAACTGGCAGGGAGAGAGGACCGTTTATAATATTATATTCTTTAATCTGGTACGTCCATCAAGTAACCAATTGAACGGTCTAGATTAAATCATACCATAAAGATACATATTGATATAATATAATATAATACATTATTCAATATATCTATATTCATTAATATTATCTGGCCACATAATTAGAATATATATTGTAACATTAAATATATATTCTTACATTCTCCCACTTGGCCAGATAATCACATAAGTCTTACATCTTTATGGAATAACATAAGGCGCGCGTAAAATCTAATCTTTCCGTTCATCATAATCACTTACATTCAATAATCTGTAAATGCGGGTTATGGCGGTCATACACTTATTTAAGTAGCATACTCCCTTCCATATACCACGACAATCACATCTTATCAAATGTAAGCTTGTAAGTAATATATATAAACACATCAAGGTCCAAGTAAGGCTTTGCATAAGGTTTTCCGTTATCATAAACTTTATGTGTACACAATCATAATTAACAGGAAAACATTGGAGTCAGAAACATATCATTGAGCTCAGAGTGTCAAACATCATCATCAAATTTACAACTAATTAAGACTCATTATTTGCATGCTTCTTTAATGTCATTAGTTGTAAACATTCATTTAAATACATCATTGTCAGCTTGGCCATTATGCTGACAGACACTCTTGTTTCTGAACTTTCTTCTTAACGACAATAAACTTTCATTCCATAAGTTTGCACCTTTTAATGCTTGTCGTTTTGACGAAGAAATAACTATGGCGTTATTACAATAAATTTTCCAGCGACTTGGTAACGGTGTCGACAACCCCAAGCCCTGAAATAAGTCCCACAGTCCTTAATGCATGATAAAACATGCTAAAACCTTACTTTACATTATTGATAACGACAGATAATTACCACTTTTCTATAATATTGTTCCAACACATAAAATGAACAAATAATTGAAAGTGGACTTTCAACTGTCACGATATCCCTTAAATCTGAATCTACACGAACATAAATGCATTCACATGTTCTTGTAGGTGCATTAGGACTTTATTTACAGCATTTGCGAATTATACTCTCTCTTTAAGATCATTTCAATGTGAGCTTTCTGAGACAATCCAACCGTAACTGTGACTAGATTAAAATTTTAATTTAATCTGTCACATAAATTGTCTCTCACATTAACTTTCATCTTAACTTCAGAGAGAATCATAATACACAATCATTTAAATGTGAGCAAGAAATAATCAATTATACAGGTAAAATATCTACATACTCCCACTAATCTTACGGTTCATACGACTGTAAAGTAACTTACTAAACCATTCGTGGGAAACATTTATTTTATCTCATAAATTGATTTCTAAAATGACATTAATTGAGAAATATAAACTTCGTAACATAATATATTGTGGGAATGAAACCAAAAAAATATTTACAAATATCTGAATCCTACAAGTAAACCAACTTCCAGAATAACAAGTTTTCCTAATGTTATTCTAAATGATTTAACTTTATCAGATGATTATACTTTTCTTTCTTTATGAAGTATCATGTCTTTCGAACATTATCCCTTATGTTGAAATTTTCATTCAACTGATGGAACTATATTCTAATCCATGTGAATAATGTATTCATACAGATAGACAATGTCTATCATTTACTATAATATCCACATCTTATTATTCAGACACTCCCACTAATTTCATTATTCTTAAGATTAACATAACTGGTTTCTACAATTTTCGGACTTCAGTTAAGAAAGTAAGTATTTATACCCTTTGGATCTTTTAATGTTACTCTAGAGTAAACATTTCATTCAAGAATCCATTCTTTAATGTGGATCATAAACATTTACTTTACTTTTATTAGACAACCTCAAACATAATGGTGTCTAAACCAAGCTCCCTTCCAACGCACGGATCATTAAGAGGTTGGAACTGCCTTTATGAGATCTCAGACTTAACTCATACATCCACAACTTAATGTCATTAATGGGTAAAGAAGATTTACTTGTCTAACTCTTAACTGTAACTTTCAAAGTCCGATTATATTTCCCACAATACTATTTTCATAAATGTATGACATGCTCTCTTAAGAAGGCTTATTAATGAACTAAAAGTCATATCATACTTTTATACATATCTCATTAAAGTCACCACACATAAAGACATTATAAGTTTTCACGTTTCTATCTAATTGCTTACTTTCCATCAAGAAAAAAAAAACTGTCAGCAAATGGATATAGTCATACATGAATAACATTAATAAGCGTGACTAACTAATTTTCTTCATTAACTCTTAATACGGAAAAATAAACATAAATTCATAAGTTCAAGAAGATATATAAATTATCCCCCTATTCTTGTCACTTATTAATTTTCCGCATAATAATCATGCAATAAGCGAGATATACAAAAATATTACATTTTATTCATGTATGAAAAACAATTGCACTAACCTTTTAGCAGTACTCCTTTATGCATGGTTGACACGTGACTTCCTTATTCTTCATAAACATACGAGCTAACTCAATATCACATAATTAACACTTTGTAGTGCTCTCATAAATATTGAGTTGTGTCTAGTCATCCTTAAGGTCTTTAATCTTGCTCCATAAGTTAGCCAACTCAAACTTCTACAAACTCTACAACTCAAATCTTAATGATTGTAGGTTTGTACATACGAGTGACTTATTACATAACTTGTACTTTCATCCACAAAACTTCATAATTTCTTTCTTTACTGTTTGTGGAATAAGACAATATTATTCGCATAAACTTAATATTTACTATGTTGTATCGTGTTTATACTTTATGATTTGACTTTCTACTTAAGTTGTGTACCCGTAAGGATACTGTTTAATTGTGTTAAGTCAGGACCTAGTAACTTTAGTGGAACCTGACTTACACGGTTTAGAAAGTCAAACCTATTAAACACAATAACAGAACATACATGCGAATTAACTATAATAGCTGCAAATTACATATTTGCTCATTCATAAAATAAGCTAATAAGAATCAGCTAATCATTTAAAGTATATCATAATCGACCTTTGGGCAACAACTATAATATACTACCATTAAGTAAATGCCAATTAGTAAAGAAACTATTATAGATTCAGATAATCAATAAGAGTATATTATAATCGACCTTTGTGCAACGACTATAATATACTAATCTTAATTAAATTTCATAACATTATTTGAAAATTATCAATGTATATTATAACCGACCTTTGGGCAACGACTATAACACACGAATCTTAATTCAATTCCATAACATTATTGGACAATTAAAGAAAATCTTCAATTAAATATATAAGTTATCTTTGGATATACAAATATATAGAACCAAAAGATCTTAATTATCCTATCATGTTTACAGGTCATAAAAAGCGATTCACCTTTGGGCAAATCCTAAAATTCTAGTAACCTGTAAATGTCAATTTATCCAATCATGTACACTGTAATAGGCATTTCATTATTATCATGGATAAATGACAGTTGTATTATATGCATGAAACAAATAAACATTCTAGATTAGCCACTTTGGTGACAATAATCTACTTAAAATACAAGTTCATGCATATAATTATTGATCTTTCTTTAGACATTACTATTGTATTATACGCATGAACAAATAAACATTCTAGATTAGCCACTTTGGTGACAATAATCTACTTAAAATATATGTTCATGCATATAATAATTGATTTTCTTTAGGCATGACAACACATTCTAGTTCTGTCACTTTGGTGACTAGAAACTAACTATAAAGTCATGCTGATAGTAATGTCTCATTAAACCATAACCTTATCATTCTAGTTCAATCACTTTGGTGATTAGAAACTAACTATAAAGTCGTGCATGTAGGCTTTAAAGTAATATTTCAATGACTAATTATAACCTGACGTAATGGTTATCATCATGATATTGAAACATCACTAGAGAACATTAGGTTTGGCTAAAATAAAATATTTAACCCATAAAGTTAATGGTTTTACACCATAAAAACTATAATTTTTCATTAGTGATTAGCGGAAGCAATTATCAAGGAAAAACTTATATCATTCATCATGATTGATAATCCAATCAAAACTTTACGATCATAAAAGGAAAACTAATTTTAGTCGATGACCAAAAAAAAAAAACTTAATTCAGATTCTAAACTAAATTAATACCTTATCCTTCATTGTTGAAACATAATCAACTCTTAACTTCAAATTAGAATCACATAATCTAATATGTTATTCATCATAACATCATCATGCTTTAAAATTCATACACACATGCATAGGAGTATCAATTGACTACCATTATCACACTCCAAATTCATCATTTAGGTGTATATCCATATTATTATAAGCATGCGATTCTAATCACCCTTAAGGCACGTAATGAATGAAATAGGTAAACTCTAATTTGATCACTTTAGGAACCACTATCAAGATACTATACATGCTAGTACGTGTTGTTCTTAAACTGATCTAGCATACTATCATCATGAAATGTATAAAAGAGGGAGAGTATACATACGTGAAATTCTGAAAGCCCTCCACTTAGCGGATTCGCAGATACGTGATCATTTTCATCCACGTAATGTCCTTGTAAAGTCAGTCATAATGTGGATGATTTATCACATATTACATGGTGGATTCATAACCGTAGCAATCTGTCTCTGCTCCCGGATCGAACCACTCGGGCGACAAATCGAGATACAACTCCTCGCTCTCCTCAATGCATCATGTCACCGATTTGATTTCATCGAGAAGCATAATGAAATGAAGGCAATGATTCCATTATCAGAAATTTGATTAAACAATTCCAAATCAATAAATCAACTTCATTAGGTGATAAATCAAATTCCTTCAATTGCTAACCAAATTTCATGAATAACAATTCCATTCGCTAACAATCATGTCATCAGTATGCAATCATCATATCATTATATATATATATATATACAGTGAAGCAATTCGTAATCTATAGCGAAGGAATTGCATGTATTCAATTATCCTCATATCAGAACACAACGAAGGAATTAAAACAAATCATGATACAGGTGGCAATTAGCATGCGTGAGAATAGCATCAAGTTGCTAGTGGGATATAATCTGATATCCATGAGAAAACTAGCCACCAATCAACACAATTCAATCCACAATTATTAAACAATTCAAAATTCATACGTACGCGACAAAATCAACGTAAACCATGGAAGTCGGCATCACCAATTCGTTTAGAAAATTGATACTAAAACGGAGATCGAATTCAAAGCCCATGCCAGGAACAAATTTACGACGGTCGGTTCCTTACTAATTAAATATATCGCCGCAGTTATCAATTACTTAAACACAGTAATTCCAACATAAATCATGATCAACAACTCAGGCTCTGATACCACATGTAAGTTTTACAAACCCTAATTGCCAGGATCTTGATCATGCTTTATGTGGATTAAAGTATAGTGATGAATGACTTACCTGGTCTTGATCTCAATTCCTCCGATCTTCCTAGACTGTCAATTCGCTTCTCTGTAGAACGGTTCTACTTCTCTCACTTGTCCATCCTTCTGTCAGAGACAAGTTGATGGAGAACTGCTCTTTCTCTCTGTGTCAATAACTGGCAGGGAGAGAGGACCGTTTATAATATTATATTCTTTAATCTGGTACGTCCATCAAGTAACCAATTGAACGGTCTAGATTAAATCATACCATAAAGATATATATTGATATAATATAATATAATACATTATTCAATATATCTATATTCATTAATATTATCTGGCCACATAATTAGAATATATATTGTAACATTAAATATATATTCTTACAAGGGCGACTTTACTACTACTGGAGAGAAACCCAACTCTAAAGGTGCACATAATAATATGTCAAATAAATGCACATTATAAAAAAAAAAAAAACAGAGATTTTGGGTTTAATTATCATTATTAAATATATTTAAATAGAAAAAAATATTTATAACTACCATTTTATTATATTTATACCTAAATTATTATAAGTCTAAAATAAACTTGTTACAGATATTATTACACTGGGCCATTTAAGATGGAAAAAAAAAACCAAACAAACATTTATCTCGTAGAATGAAGCATTTAATTTAATTATTGGATATAATTACACGGAATGAGACGAGAACTCTCTATCTAATCTGGATCGATCCTAAACGTAATTAAGAATGATGATGATTATATTACTAATTATTCTTATTAATTAAAAACATCTAGAAAACTAGAGTGGTGGAAACCGAAAGGATAACCACCCTCAGGCTGAAAGCTTCTTCGTTCCCCGGATAACATATTATCCAGATCAAGCAGGAAATTGTCGTTATGATCATCATCACTAATTAACGTCAACTGATCGTTTTGATTGTCGTGTAACAACGAATAATAACTACCGGAATCGACGTTATTGATCGCCGGCCTCTCATGATCATGGGAGATGTTACTAACTGTAGGCGCTGAGCTATTGTCACTAATCTCATCATGATCACTTTGAAGTTCATGATCCATGAATGTAGCCACATCCGAGTCCCGACCGGTTAGTTGTTGGACGACTGACCGGAATTCGGAAGCAGTGGCCTGCACTTTCATGGGGCTTGAGATGTAAACAACCTTCAGTAGTTGCCTTTGGCTTCTCTTTCCACCAGATGAACCACTACTCTTCTTCTTCTTCCCTTGTTTCTTCATACTTTAAAATAAATAGTTTAACAAGTATGTATATTTGGTATTATGTGATATGGAGAAGCAAGAGCTACTAGCTCTTTATATATGTATGTAGGTGGTTATTATATGTGTGAACGTGATATTCTAAGGAAGAAAAAATAGGTAATTTCCGAGAAAGAGAAGAAAGTTGAAGAAGATAAAGGTAAGGAAGGAATGAGGAAACGAGTGGGGGATTATTTCCATTGGGGGAAATAATAAAACGATACCTAAATTAGGACCCGTAACCTCAGTGAGCAAGCTTCTAGTAGCTTGAGTTATTTATTATTATTATTATTATTATTATTATTATTATTATTATTATTATTATTATTATTATTATTATTATTATTATTATTATTATTATTTATCCCTTGATTAGAAGTTAGAAGTTTTAGATTCGAATCCAGTTTGAGCTTTAGGAATAAAAATGTATTTATAATCAATACTATACTTTTTATAAATTTAATCAGTGAAAGCGGAGACTATATTAAACTCTACATTTAGAACACTTTGTGAAAAGAAAATTATATTTTTTAGGACATATGGAAAAGATAAATAAATTAGGACCCATAAAATTTTATTTAATTATATATATATTGATAACAATTATTAAAAAAAACAAATTAGCTGAGTCATTAAAAGAACAACCCTCATGCTAAATTTTGGTTATATTGTTGATAGTTGGAATATATATTTGAATCGCTCACATAATCGTATCAAATAAAAATGTAGATAACCTGCTTCACTTTTTTTAATCCCAAATCGTGACTTATAATTATGACTTTAACATGTGTCGTTTGATTCAATATTTTTTTTTTATAGGGTTTACAATTCCAATAGATTATAGGAGAATAAGAAATCCATAAAATTAACTATACAAAGTACACATTTCTAACATTACAACGATCTGAATTAGAAAGAGCATATTATAATATTAATGTGTAAAGACTATAATTGATTTACGGATACATTATCATTAAGACATAAGATCTACGACTTAAGTTTTTTTTTGGGTCAACGGATATGACTTAGTTTATAACTCCAAGAAGATACGATTAGCTAGCTAGCAAGCTAGGTTGAACGCAAGGGGCCAAACGGATATAACGCACGTGCGCAGACTCCGAAGACTTGTAGATTAGGAGCTTGTCGTGTTATCTGATGGAGCCGACCGAGTATTTGTGGCATAACCGTATTGGCTCAGACATTATTATTTAGTGTTGGCATCTTCTATGAATTTTATTTTATTTTATCTAATCTTTTTTCCATCACGTTACGTTGAATTAGCAGACATATGAGATTATGACCCTCCTTTACTTTTGTATATGTATAATAATATATATACAATGTACACAGCCACATACTTTCTGCAGACGCCGCTAATTGTGCGGTAATTTTCAAACAGCCACCGCTTTTTCAAAGTTAATTATTGTTGTTCTTGTTTAGAACTTTAGATGATTAGATTTAGAAAATTTAAGGATATTTAGAAAGTTTAAGGATATGAATCTATTTACAATCTTAAGTTTGCACAATCTTACTTTTAAGTGCATCAGGTTTCAATTATTACTATTATATATTTCAAGTTTTGTTTTCGTTGTTTTTTTATTTTGTCCTTGTTTTTATTAAAAACTTGATGAGTTTTGGTTCAATACTTTATAAATTCAATATCAAGAGCATTTAAAGAAAAGAAAAAAAAAATATCGTTTCTGCTTCCCTTTATTTATGTCAATTAGTGTGTACATATTGTGAAATTGAAGAATTTATGCAAAATTAAAATTTTGTTTAACTTAATCGACATAAATATACATGCATGCATAGAAGAAAATCAATACCAAAATCCATCAAATTTAACAGAAAAAACGGATGACAATCCTAAAGAAACGAAAACTAAACCTAAACTAAAACACCTTTAACAACAATTTAAAACTTGGAACACCTAAAGTAATATGATTCAAACCTGATATTGTGATTATTTTCTTAACCCTAAACTTTATTTAGAAGGCGTGTTGATCATGAAATTGCATTTTGTATAATTATTAGTTCTAATAAAACAAGTCCTCATAAAGAACACATGACCAACAATATAAATGATTGATTAATAAATAAATCTACTTGTTATATTACTATACTTTAATTGTTAGAAATTATGTAATTACTTTGTCAATTTATTTTATTTAGACTACATAAATAAAATGGTAAATAACAACCGAGAGAAACACCCTTAAGAGTGCTAGATTCCTCAGAGATAAAAACAAAATCATATATTTCCTTTCCGCAAGATTATCTACTAATACTATTGGGGTGTACACTTGCACCTTCCGGCAAACAGCCATTAATAAAAAAAAAAAGAATGCGTACTAAAATGGCGTCGTTTATTGTTTGTTTCAATAATAATGCAAACTAGTATCCATGCTTGTTTATCAATCAGATAAGAGCTTGGACACCCATCTGTTGCATCTCTCTTAGCTTCCATACAGGGTAAATAGCTCCTCCCCCAAGTTCTTCAGGTTCAATTTGTTGCATCGCCCATGCATAATACACTGTGTGTATTGTGTCCTATACAATTCAATCACATTATTTATCCTTGCTATGTTTACAAATGAGGCATTTAAATAGAATCATTGTTAGAAGAAAAAAAATGTAAGTTATTTTGATTGCTTACCTTGCCACCCTCAGTAATCACGCCATTTCTATCCCTTACGCAGTATATCTGCTGTGTCCGAAACTGCAAATATTGCAGGTAAGAACCAATCAACTAATCTCCATCTAAAAGCACCAGGTAAACTATATTACTATCTCAAATAAACTTAGCTTACATTAACAATAATTATGGGACTCGTGCCCATCATTTTCTTCTCTCTCACTTCTACTTCAGAAACATGTAGAATCTGCATATTTATTATATACACCACAAAAATGTCAGATCTACTCTTAACACTATTCAACTTCTAAACATTCTTCTTGATAGAAATTTCATGGCTCCTTTTACATTGCCCGCCAAAGAATCGTCACATCTACCATTTTTAGCTTAAGGGGTTCACCCACTCCTTTTGGTTTCAAAAATAAAAAAGGAACGACTTGATGCATGGAACTTTTGTACCGATTTGGTTTAATCGTGTACTGAACAATTAAGGCTCGACTTTAACTTTCCATT
Organism: Clarkia xantiana subsp. parviflora; assembly: GCA_036873135.1. Taxonomy (NCBI): domain Eukaryota; kingdom Viridiplantae; phylum Streptophyta; class Magnoliopsida; order Myrtales; family Onagraceae; genus Clarkia; species Clarkia xantiana. Next base: position 5,111,063 of record JAPTYO010000012.1, on the reverse strand, counting down.
TGTTTCAAGTCCTTAACCTGCAGCTAGAGCTCTCTAAGTAGGTGGGCACTTTGCTATTCTGAATTTGACAGTTCCTATCATTATTTCAAGAAACCAATGCCAGCAGTAGAGAGAGGATTCATAGTAGCATCACAAGTACTGAAGGAATAGAATAAATTTAAATAAACACTGAAAGAACATTGGATACCTTGTTTTCGAAAAAAATACCATGGCCCTTGTAAGCAGCATGTTCGGCTATGCACCTCTCGATGACTTCTTTGCAGCAAAACTTCTTCAAAGTTTCAGCATCTCCCTGTGTATAAAAGACGGTTTTATATTTAGGCAAAGAGAGTATAAACCACATGAAAGATTGCATATCATGAATCACTGCAGTAGCATGAGATAACGGAGAGGGGGTTTGGCATTCACCTTAATATAGGCATTAAGAATAGGCTTGACATTTTCTTGTATTTCTTCGACCAACTCTGGCAGAGAAAATGATCTAAACACGCAAATTTCAAATTATCAATTTAACAAATATAACATCAGAAAGGGAAAGAAAAAACTTTGATAGGAACATACGGGTCTCGTCGACATATTTCCTTACTAGCTAAAGCAGCATCTGTCTCTTCAGAGAATCTTTCATTCAGACTGTAAAAGAAAATAATTAGCTCGAAGGAAGTTGGACAAACTCTTTAGGGCAACAGAGAGAGAGAGAGAGAGAGATACTCTTGGAATTTATGAATAACACGGTTGTCACTAGTTTCCAATTTTTCTTTTGCGTCTTCCACAAACTGCAAAACAAATGAATGAAAATTAAAATAATATAACAATAGTACATCTAATACTAATAATCTTCAAAATATTCTCAAGCAAATAACCTCAATAAACGAAAGCTACAATGAGTTCAACGCTCACATTCTTGAAAGAAACAAACAGTAGTTGAGATATCATTTCTTAATTGTGTGACTATGTTCGAATTTTAATATTTGTTTAACTAGCTTAACCATGTGGCATGACATGTTACGACTTTGACTCTTTCAGTCAAGAATTGTTGTAAGATTTCTAGCCTATCTATAGTGTATCAGCTCCGAATGGATAAGAGTAACTTATGCATAATACTGTCAGAATCAATGTGAGTTGAAGTTCACAACCTATATTAAACTGGACTCAGGTAGTCTAGTAATATTTCATATCACAGAGTCTGATATACCTATGATCTATACATGAACATGCGGATCGCAAATATCAAAGTGAACATTCTAGGCAGAGAGACATACCTCCTGAGTTTTCAAGACAACTGGCTCACTCATCTTACTGACACGCTTGAACATTGTATTCCCTCGCATCTGGGGAAATAGCACACGATTTAAATCAACACATGTACTCACAAGTAAACAACCAAGTTTCAAAATAAAAATATATGTCTACCAGGCAGAATATTACATACCTTATCCTTAAGGGCCTCCCACTTTTTACTCCATGGGGACTGAGTAGAGGGCATTACAACAATATCAGTTCTGGTACTTGTTTCACCAGTTTTTGGAGGAGGGGCATGTTCCATACGCTTTCTTCTATTATTTGGGATACCATTTAACTCATCCTTCAGAATGTCATATCCTTTCTTTGCTAAATCAATCACTTTTACTTCCTTAAGCCTCTCAAATGCCATGGAGACCTTGGGAGAAGCAGAAAATGCACTCGTCTTAAATTTGCCGAAAAATGTTTCTGATTTATGGTCAGATGCTGTCTGGGACTTCTCTTCAGCTGAAGACGCACCTGAGCTTCCTCCTTTCATGTCGGCCTCGTGTGTAGTGGAAGACTCTGCTTGCTCTTGGTTTCCCACTCCAAGACGTTCTTTAACCTAGAAGGACATTTTAAATGCTCCATCACATATCCTTATTCCCTAATTTTATACCTGGTCAGCCTAAAAAAATAAGTAGTAGTCCCACCTCCTCTTTAGCAGCAGAAATCTTCTCTTTCATAGTTGCAGATACCTGAAAAATAACAAGAGCACCAAAAGTTTGAAAAAAGCAGTATGTTAGTACCTTACGAATTTGATCCAAGTCTACGAGCTTCTGAACCGAGACTGTTAAGAGCATACCTTCTTTGCAGTAGCTTCAGCCTCAGTCCAAGCACCATCAACTTGTTTGTAAATCTGCTCAGTTGTCTTTTTGGTTCTGCAGTTTTCATACGACCAAATAAGGTTCCATTGATATATTTACCCATCTTTGATATACAACCGTGTTGGAGATAATATATATCTGAAATATGAATATACCTTATTTTCAGGTCATCCTTCACCCCTTTCAGCTCCTCCGCTTTTTCCTTCAGTTCCTTGACTGATTTTTGAAATTCTGGATTCCTATAATTGATCAGATAGTATCATCTTATCATAACCACCAATGCAAAACAAAGAAGCCCGAGCAGGATCAACTTGATTCCATTTATATTGCCAAAAGACATTTTGATTAGAAAGATGCAATTACCCTTAGAGATTTATAATTCTCCCAGTGACTAAGCATACAGCTCAGTCATATGCAATAGGGTAGTAGCGCCTTTAAATTAGCTAAGGGCAAAGGAGGTGAAACCAGTGATGAACCAAGAAAAGCATCAAGCTAGGAATACATAACTTCTCTTATTCTCGAAAAGATCAATTTATCGAGAGTGCGGATTATTTGTAACCAAACTATTAATAAATGATAGTTCGCAAAAGCATCAAACCTTGAATCAAATACCTGTTTACTTCACCTTTAACTTTGTTGGAGAATTCATTGAGAACACTAAATCGGCGTTCGCCCAAATACCCATTACTAGGGATGGCTCTAACTCGGGAACGCAGAGGCTGAGAACGAACCAAAGTAAGACCTTTGAGCCAAACAAACAATTACATTGTAGTAAAAATCAACCAGCAATATGCAAATTTCCCGCGTAGAGCAGTAAAAGAGAAAAAACCTGCTGTGTAGACCGAAGGTGAACAAAAAGGGGCTGCCCCGAGAAAATAACGTCTCGAATCAGCTTCCTGCTCGCCATAGAAACTCTTGCTAAGTTTTAGGGCTTAAAGAAAATTGCAACTTCTGAATAGTCCGCCTGCTGTTTGCATTCGCTGACTTGAAAGACAAGGCGCCGGAAGTAGATGAAGTCTGGCAGGTGAACGTCAGCGACGGAGGCTTAAATGGAGCTGACCTATCCTAATATCCTAATAGGGGAGAAAGAAGAAAACTTCGGGAAGGGGTCAGGGGCTAGCCAGAGTTCCTTTCTTTTCTGGAATTAGCGCTCCACATAGATTTGGGATCACCACCTTTGGAAATACGGAGCTGATCTTGGTGGCTGACCTCCTCCGAGAGGCGATGGAGTGTGCAGCGGAGAAGAATATAGAAGATAAATGTTCGTTGGCTTATGGCGGCGACGGAATGAAAAGAAGAGCAAGACAGCAATCCAATTACAACTATTATTATTATGTTTGTGTCTAATAAGGTAGGGGAAAGTTTTGGCATGGCCAAGAAAAAAGTAAGGGTTAAAAATAAAATTGTTACATACATTTTGATTTATTACAATTTACATTAAATTGGATAAAAATGAATATATTTTAATGTGTAGATAAGATAAATTGCAAGAATTACAACGAAATGTCTTCAATTAGGCGTTCAATTTGACTTTTTTAATTTCAACGGTGTCTTTCAATTGAAAGACTAATTGAATGTATTTTGTTTCATTCTTTTCAAAAAAAATTAACTAATTCATCTCAGACATCCATCCGTTTATACCTTACGTGGCCGGAATATACTATTTTTTTTGTTTAATTTAACGCAAATTGTAATCGAAATAGTAATTTACACCAAAGTTGAAAATTTAAGTAATCAATTCTATAAAATTAACATTTAAATAGCAATTTGTAATCGAGTGAAAGTTATGCACTGATTTAGTTATTAACCAAAAAAGAAAGAAGAGATGGAGGAAAAATCACTCAAAATTAATTATTTGAAACTCGAATACAAAACAAAGGAGTGCGTGTTCTATCCACGAAAATACACAATCGCGCACTTGAGAGATGCGCAACATTAGTTTAATTAATGTTCGTCGCATTAATTACTTCATTAGAATAATTAATATATGCGCAACATTACCTTAATTAATGTTCCACGCATTAATTAGTCGTTACCTTAATCAATGTTTTGTCGCATTAATTAAGATCTCGTAATTGCGCGATTGGGCATTTTCGTGAACGGAAGTCGCCATCCTTTATTTTTGTATTTGAGCTATTTAGGGATTTCCCGAGATGGATGACTGAAATTCTGCTTTGGGCTTTGGATTGCGAATCATCATGGTATGGGCGGACCTACTGGTAGTTTAAATAAAACGGAGGTACGTGTTCAATTTCAGCGATGGCTCAGCCCAATTGAGGTTTTATTATTAGAGCCCAAGAGCTGGCCTAGGCCTAGCATATAACCAGTAGGCAGTGTTATCAGAACCGGACCGGACACCAAATCAGAGAGGTGTTCGGTTCCTAGTTTGGCTGGTTCGAACCCGGTCCGACCGCTGCTCCTTTAGTTTTACCTCTCCAGAAGCTTCATCTCCACTCTTAAGCTTTATATTTCCTCCTCTCTCGAGAAGTTTCATCATCTCCCTTCTAAATTCCTCCTCCCTCCTTTGAAGCTAGCTTTTTTCCGCCTTCAATGAAGCAATCGAGTGGTGATGCCTCAACTCCACAACCACTTGCACTACCGTCCCAGATTTAGAGGCAACTATTGCTCTACTCCTCACCCTACGGCCTACACTGCTGGGGCATCATCAGGATTCTTATTCTCCCTCTCTCTACACTCCACTGCATCTCTTTGCATTCCGCTGCATTTCGTCCCAATCATCCTACCCGAACCACAGTCACTCTCCGACTCCTAGTCAATGTTTCTCCCCATCGGCTACCTTCGAAGGAGATGGATCATATGTAGATGATGATATATGTCTTTTAAGCTGTAAACATGTATTTTCAAAGAGTAGTTACATACTTTTGTCGTAAATACGTGTTTAATGCGCAAATTAATGCTGCATGATGATATGAGTAGCTCATTATCATTCTTCAGCTTTTATGCCGGCGTGTCTTAACGATTATAATGGAACATAGTTTTACATTAATGTGAATCATTTTCTTACAACCCATAGGGAACGTGTGAAGAAATGACTACAACATTTGTGTTTACAAACTATTCTTATAGAAGTGTGTCATTTGATTTGAATGCTTAGCCTGACTTATCGTTCAAGGCGTACGGAAGGAAAATCGTTTAACCGACTTAATCCTTCTTTGTTTGCTAACTTATTTCAGAGATTTTATCCCATCTCCGAGCTGATCATTTCAGGTTTTCACCTTATGCGTCAGTTGATACTTTTACAAGGTCGTAGTAGCTTTTGAAGCCTACTTTCTACCGATGTAAATGTTATCAATAAGTTATTTCCGAAGGAATGCAAACGAAAATTCAGCACATCATCATTTTAAACACTTATGTATTAAACTCATACTTTGAAACGATGTGTTTCTCTTTCGAGGTCCACTTGCGAGAGGCGCAACTTACCCTAGTTTAACCTTCGGTCAAATCGTTTCATGTCTGAATTTAATATAATTTAATCTCATCGGTTTCGCACATGATTACAGTTTATTTCATTCAATGGAGTACTAATAATTAAAAAAAAAAAAAAAGAGTTACATTATTCGATCTAGCTACGCAATCGATGGGTTTATACAGTTCAGCTTGGTTGTGCTGACTGAGATGACGGAGTACGTGAATCGTTTCGTTTCAATCGACCACTTTTTCCTGGCCGAAATTTCGTTTCGGATCGATCCCGTTTAACTGGGTCGATTAATTTTGATAAGTAGGTAGCATTTCGAATCGAGTGGCAACTACTTTATACAATAAATCTGAATCTCGAAATAACCAAAATTTTAGTAACTCACACGAACGATAATATGACAATGGTAGAGTTCTTGATATGTGGATCGCGTATTTGATCCATGATTGTCGCATAGATAGTCGAGAACTTTAAGCCATGTTGAACATCACATCTGAGTAAATTCACGAGTGAATCACGTCAAATGATTTGTGTCTTTATAAAGCATTTTACCACTTCCTACACATGACCTACGTGGCGTACTAGAGACGCACTTTATCAACATGGTTTAACCCAACGGATTATCCTATAAGAACTTTATGGTCCAGTTCTCTCTATAATATGCGGATCATGGTTGACTTCTATCGAACCCAGTATGGTGAGCAGAGAAGCCTTTTTACTGTTGTGGTTACTGTACTTGATTAGGCTCAAGATCATTGAGTCCTGTCAATATCAGACAACCATATACATCTATTCCATGTTGACTTCTCATTCTGAAGATCTGATACGGCCAACATCCATGAAAAGAGAGAAGACATCCACGTTTAACCGAAACGTTCAGCTTTTGCATTTTTGCTTCCACCGAGGCGGATGCAAAGGGATACTAAGTTGCAACATTGCCTGGTTGCAGTTGAATACTTCTTCAACCCCCTTTTACCAAGGTTGAATGTATCACCACATATGCGTTCAGATCATCAAAGAACCTAGGGTTTAGGGTTTCGTGAAACAAATTATTACATTCATTTCTCATTGTCAAAAATCATACAGACTACCATATTCATATGTAGTTGTCCTCTTCACTTTTCGGAATCGTAGTAGAGAGTTCAACACGTACTCTTTTTATTCATCATGATTCATACCATCAAGATTGCGAGGAATATCGAATCTCACTAAATTAACCAGTTCATACTAACACATCGATGATTATGCAAAGGGAGACAGTAACATTTTGAGAAAGAATTGCACACATCAGATATCTATTAAGATTGAATTCGACAAATAATTATTCCTCGGTCATCTAAACCAACCAACCACCAGTAAACCAATGGAAGATGGCTGTGAAAGAGTTCACAGTACCGCCGTTTTCAGTCCAATAAATCAGTCTTTTAAAACGGTTTTAATCGCAAATTACCGGAACGAGAATTTTAAAAAAATCATACCCGATCTTGGCTTTCCCAAGGCCCTTTGTATTTTGGAAAATATTCTGATGAATTTACTTATGCATATATAATTCTACTAACCATGTAAGTTATCATACGCTAGTAACATTCATCAAACAAATCACCCCCATGCTTACGCGTCATGCGTCTAATGTTCCGAGGAACTCATGCTTGCATACATAATTCTACTTACAAGTAAATTATCAAATTCTAGCATATGTGTCAAACATGAAAATCCATAACAATCATACATATTTGGCGACTGGTTTTCGGTTTTAAAATAATTTTAAGGGTTTATAGGTCTTTTGGTACCCTATGTTTGCCCACTTTTGGCTTTTGGTACTACATGTTTGATTTTGCCTATTTTTGGTACCATACGTTTGTCAATTGTATACTTTTGGTCCGACCGTTAGTTGACCGTCAGTTTGACCGTTAAATAGTCACGTGACTTGCACATGCCTAGCCCCAGATTTTGATTTTGTTCAATTTAGTCCTCAAATTTTTTGTCCTAACTTTTTATTTTTGCAATTTAGACCTTAAACATTTTCAACCGCACGCTGGACTAAATTGACCTAGCCATGGTTCGACCCATGGCTAGGTCAATTAGACCCAATTGCTAAATTGACCTAGCCATGGTCCGACCCTAACCATGGTCCGACCTAGCCATGGGTCGAACCATGGCTATGTCAATTTAGTCATAGGGTACGGTTAAAATGTTTAAGGGCTAAATTGTAAAAAATAAAAAGTTAGGACAAAAAAATTGAGGACAAAATTGAACAAAATCAAAATTTGGGGCTAGGCATGTGCAAGTCACGTGACTATTTAACGGTCAAACTGACGGTCAACTAACGGTCGGACCAAAAGTATACAATTGGCAAACGTATGGTACCAAAAATAGGCAAAATCAAACATGTGGTACCAAAAGCCAAAAGTGAGCAAACATAGGGTATCAAAAGACCTATAAACCCTAATTTTAAACATTAGGGGCTAATTTGCAATTCATGCTTATATTAAATTATGCCACATTCTAGACATGAATCCTAGGCATTTGCAACCATCACTGCATGTCTATCCTAGTGCGCATTCCATATATTTAACCAGGGCTCTGCCCACAACATGCAATGTCCAGCTAGCTTGACTATGTCAAGACAACATTTCTAATCATGCATTAATATATATTGAATAATAAACAATTGCAACTCAGCCCTCTAATTAATCCAGTCTCAAAAACATGTATCTCTGAGATCCATCCCCATAATCGAAACAAGGCATAAAGGTTAGCAATCCTATGAGCACTGTGTAGTCCATTTAGAGGTTCAAAAACATTTGGATTTTAAAACTTGACCACCCTATTTTATTTAATTGACATGAATTCAGTTTTGAAAATCATTTTGGTTCAGTCAATTTCGGTTCGGTCTGATCCGGTTCGGTTCAGAAAATCCGGTTCGGTTCGGTCCGATTCGGAAAATCCGATTCGGCCTGGTCCGGAAAATCCGGTTCAATCCGGTAAATCCAGTTCGGTCCGGTTTTAAATTTTTAAGTCTGGTTCGGTCCGAACCGGTCCAATAAAATAGGGTTTGGTTCAACACACAAAACCGGTTCGGTTAGATCCACTTAATTACCCCGGTTCGACCCAACCCGATTAGGTCGAACCGATTGAGAAAACCCAGTTCGATTTAAATCCGTCCCGGTTTAATATATTGGACCGGCCCAATAATTTAAATTTTAAAGGTTGGGCGGAAATGTTTACTTGTGGTCCAAATAGGGTTTTAAAGTCCAAAAATAATTAATTTAACCACCAGGTAACATTAATTAAATAAAATAATTTCCAATACTATATATATATATATATTTCGACCCTATATAAAAACATATATATATATATATATATTTATTGCTAAGATTCTATCTATATGATTAAATCAATCAACAATATATATATGAAAAAATCGGCTACTATATATAATATATATATTAATTTATTGTCAATATCTTTAATAGGGTAACAAATATACTGACAATATATTTTCTCAATCTTTTAGGCAATAAAATCTATCAATAATATCTTTAACCCTATTAAATATTTAGATATATTGATTGTAATATATATATTTCTATATATTATTGTGAATCTATCCTAATATTCCCAATTATAGATATACTGTTACATTAATTAAAAATTAAAATATGGTAAACAATATGTGTGTGCCGAAATTTGGTTACTTGGTGACCAAGAAATTAAAAAATTTACCTTGAAAATCAGTAAAATTTTCGACACAAACACCAAATTAGGAACAAGTAGTCAAATTTCAAGATCAAATTTTAATAAGATCTACAATCCAATGTTTGATTTTGATAAATTATATTACACTTTTCTTGGAGATCATGAACATCAATTTTACCAAGAACATCATGAAAATTTTGGTTTCACCAACAATCCTAAAATTTGAAAATTTCCTTTTTAAAATTTTCGGTTTTTAATCTTAAATTTCAAGAACATCAATTTATCAAAATCATGAACTCCTAACACAAGCTCTGATACCACTGTTAGATTACGAGAAGTAATCACTACGAATACTAAAACAAGGTACATGCCAATAATTAGAATTACGCAGCAGAAGTTTCACACATACCTTTAGAATGATCCGTAGACCCAAGATCTTCTCTGAAGGGAGTTCACGATCCTCCGGTCGGGACCCGTAGAGGTTCTTGTTAGAGAAGCTCTACGTGGTGCAAGCTCCACATCAAAGCCTCTGATCGATTCTTGTCACGGGGACAGATCTCTGGAGAGTTTGCTCGAAGGCAATTTGGCACACCCTTGGTGAGGGTTATATGATTCGGCCGAAACTAGGTATTAGAGGAGGAGGGTTTTTCTCTCTAAAACACTCTGATGAGGGAATTGTGATTAACCCTAAAAATCTCATAACACCTCTTATTTATAGGAGGAGTAAAGTGGACAGAAGTCCACTTTACCCCACTCTATATTTCGGCCGGCCTATGTAATTGAGGAGGCCCAATTTTGGGCCTCACATGTCAATTGGGATTTGGGTCTAGCCCAATTACCCTAATGTGACATTTACCCAGTTCATTAGGTAAACTATACATATTATAGGCTACCAATTACGGCGCCATTACCATATGCTTACAACAAGTGCTTGAGCCAATTTTTTTTAATGATTTTTTTGTCCTTTTATAGTCACACTCAACTAAGTTCGGTCAATCAAAATTTTCTTTAAAATGCTAGATTACGTTGAAATCTTCATTTACAACGCTAGGTCATGCTGAAATTATTCAATTCTGACTTGATGTTAGTAAAAAATGTAAGACACCTTAGAGAAAATGAATGACACTTTGAATTTTTAAAACGATCATGCATGCTTGAAAGTCAGAATTCTACTGTTAATTTTTTTTTTACAATTTACAACAGTTTACCTGAAGGGTACATATGGAATGCATGTACGAAATGAAAAATCCAGATAAAGTTTTTTTTTTTTTTTATATAAAAAGAAATGCAAAAGCAATGCATGTTTGGAATTAAAAGCTCAACAACTAAGAGAAGATTTAGAATCTTCTAAAAAAATTGTTTTTCCCAAAACAATGCCTATGGAATGTACATGAGATGAAAGTTGTACAGTCAAGAAAACTTAGAAGCTACTTGAATTTTTGTTTTTTTTTAAAGAGGAAAAAGAAAAATCAATGCATACTAATTGCTCAAAATTAAAAAATTCAGGTGAAAAGTTTTTTGAGAAGAATGCATATGCGATACACAAAAATAAGATGCAAACTTAAAAATAAAAGTTCTACAACTAAAAAAAATTACAATTTACTTGAAAGTTTTTTTTTTTTCGAAAATAATGCATATGAGATGTATGTCTTCAATTTAAAATTTCAGGTAAAATGTTTTTTTTTTCAACAAAGAGCCCTAAAACTAAGAGAGCCTACTAAGAGAGCCTACGATTTTAAAAAATGTTTTTAAAATTAATGCATACTGGATGTGTTATTAAAAATAAAACAATTCAGATAAAAGTTTTTTTAAAAAAAATGATGCGTATGAAATGCACGTTCGAAATTAGAAGCTCTAATAGATAAAGAGGAAGAATTACGAATTTTCCTAAAATGTTTTTTTAAAACAATGCATACGCGACGCGCTAACCAAAATTACAACTTACCTGAAGTTTTTTTTTTTTTAAATAATGTGTGTGAAACGCAAGTTTGAAATAAAAAATTCAGGTAAGTTTTTTTTTAATAAACAATGCAGACGAAATGCATGTTTGAAAGAAAATTTCTACAACTAAATGACTAACTACTTAGCTGAAAAAGTTTTTTTCTTTGTTTTTTTAAAATGCAATGGGATGCATGCTTAGAAACAAAATTTACACGGTTAGAAAAAAAAAACTTACAGTTTGCCTGACAACCTTTTATACAACAAAAAACATGGATAAAAACGACATGTTAGAGGGGTCTAAAATAAAGTGTGACTTTGTCCTACAAGGTAGGTTCCACTGATAGGCTCCCGACAAGGTGGTTTCCTCCCCCCATCATAGGGATCACAAGACCTTCACAAGCGAGTGGAGTTGTTCTGAGTCGTTCCGGCGGCTCAGCCGCGCGGTCGTACCCTTACTAACTCTCCGGGGTTCCTAGTTGCCCTGGGTTTTAGGCATTTTGGATATTACACTAAAGTGGTGTGTGCGAACTCAAACAATGCCACAAAAAAAGAAAAAGTTAGTTTAAATTCTACAATTTAAAAAAAGTCTTTTCGCTTCAGGGCTCTTGAAGAGGAGAATGCCAGAATGAGATATCGTCTCAACGATCTCCATTTTAAGAAGGGGAAGGAGCCAAACCAACGATTCAGATTCGGTAAGTAAGTCAGTGCAGTGATCAGTCCGCTACTTTCTTTGATCCCACTCGGCTTCCTTTTCTATTTTCTTGGGCAGTACCTCCCAACAAGACCTGTAAAAAAAGAAAAACAAAGTTAGATTAATCAAGAAAAAAAGAAAAAATTAAATTAAAAAACATGGCAAATAACCGAATGCAATGAGCCCGAACCCTCTAAAACATCCCCAGCAGAGTCGCCAAATTGTCGGACCTAAAATCCGACCTAAGGCGATACGTTTGAAAAACGTGCATTTTAAAAGAGTCGCCACTAGTTAATTATTAGGTTAAATAGAATCTTAAATTACCTAAGCGAATAACAGATTAAACACCTAGGTATAAAACCGGTCAACGATCAGAAATTCGAATTCGGAGTTCTATTACGAATTAAAAAAAATAATTAATTACGCCCTTTCAGTACTCGAATTCACTTAATTTGCCAAGTGTTAATCAATTATAAATCGATTCTAACAATAAAATCTAATAGTGCTAACGACTATCGCATACAACTGAATCGACACACAAACTAACGCGATGAACATACGTAATTAACCGTCTATCATTTAATTAATCTAAGCTAATAAAAACTACTAATATAACATGTAATGAAAAATAATACAATAGGCAACATTGAAACATGAAACTAAGCTATTTTTGGACACAATTAAATTAAAGGTCACCCTAATATAATAACATTAACAAAAACACAAACAAAAAAAAAACAAAAAAAAATAATAAATAATGAATTATTTAAAAAAAAAAACATGTAGCGGAGAGAGGACCAATCCGCTATGAAGGAAGTCCGGCAGTGGTCTGTGGCACAGCAAGGAGCCGGACGGCGGACGAGATGGACACGGTGGGTGAGGGCGGAGCAGGGCGTGGTCTGGCTTGGTCGTGGAGGGCGATCTGAAGTGGACTGAGCCGAGAGGGGTGGTCGCAGTTGGATGGCGCCGTTTGCAGCTGGGACGGTCGGTGCTGGCGCGCGGACCTCCGGCGACAGTCGAGTTCGGTAGGGAGTGGTCGGAACGGCGGCAGCGAACGGCGGAACCTGGTCAGCGCGGTGGCAGCTGGGCGGACCGTGGTCACCGGCAAGGGCAGCTGAGGTCCAGTCTCCGGCGGGGGAAAACAACAAGAATGGAAAAAAAAAAAAAAAAAAAAAAAAAACAACAATTGCACTACATAACAAAAATGTACATGTCACGAGAAAAGTAGTATTATTATTGTTAGTGTGTATTTTTACATGTAAAAGGACCTGTTTAGAGCTAACCTAGAACCCTTAAACTAAGAATATAAAATCTGAAAATATATATATATATATATATATAATATCTCGAAAATATACATATATATTTATGTATTTCACCATACACATAATAAATTTTCTGAATATTTTACAATAATTAATGCATATACACTGTCCTATTTAAGCCAGTCCTATCTTTAGAAACTTTGCGACCTTCCATATCCAGTTACTTCATTTTTTAAACGCGTTACACATAATATTTTTAATTGTGTTATATACGTTACCAAAATTAGGTGCGTACAGTATCAACCTCAGATTGAAGATGATACCAAGCATCAAGGGGTTCGATAACTTCACCATAGATGACTTGGATTTGAACAGACTAGCACACAAAACTAGTTTTTTAGAATACTCCTTCTGATATGGGTCTGGTCGGCGGCCCAAACGCTAAAATAGCAGATGAAAACTCGGATCTTGTATGTAGTAGTAGGCCTATGGCCATCTCTGTCCATGCGCCGCCCACTTAGGAAGTTAGGATCGAAGTTTCAAGCCCGCCGTAGAAGTACTCCCATCCCACCCACCCCCCTAAAATACCAATCTAATCTAATCTAAATATAAACAAAATATATATATATATATATATATATATATATATATATATATATATATTGGCCAATATAAAAAAATATAATTAGAAAATGAAATTGTAGCAAAATCAGCAAAATTGTATCAAAAAAGCTTCAAATTTAATCTATATTTAGAGGTCAACCTTGAAATCTCCAAATCCTAAAGGGGGTCAATCCCACGTAATCTCAATATTCAAGTGCCATTTTTTCCACATACATACACTGGTGAGACAAATGCCATTGCATGCTTTTGTTTTGGCACACTAAACAGAGATTACGACAATTTAACAGTAGAGTAAAACATTCATTTAACAAAGAAAAACTACTGGCTCAGCAGAATCCTCCAATCTTATAATAATTAAACTGAGACGTTGCAATAATAATAATAAATATAATTTACACCTGAACTTCAACATGTATCTCCATTTTTACATCAGCAATCAAGAAATAACAAGGAAACCAAGCAGGGTAGTTAGAAGAACAACTACTTAGTTGAATCCAAAAGTCTGAGTTCACAGTGAGAATCCAGCTATTCGGGTGGATCGAGAAGAGTAGCAGTAGCAGTAGTAGAGTGTGATTCTTCAACATATGGGCGAATAAAGGTCCTTCGCCACCAAACCTGGAAAGCTCTCTGAAGATTGGGGCAGTTGTTGTCACCTGCTTTGAGAAAACTTGCTAGCCAAGAAAGTAGCATACTCTGCTGCTCCTCCAACGGCAGTGTCAAGATGGTCCTTCCGATCCCTTCCTCCACAACCTTACGGTCAAACGACTTGCACCCATGGTCCAACCACCTGTAGTCGTTTATTAATGGCTGCAACCACGTATTTAGCAGCATCACCCGTGTTTCCTTCAATGGCAGCAGTTGCCCTCTCCCGATCCCAACAAACAACCTCCCTGTTATCAAACTTACATGGTACCGTGTCACAGCTGGGAGCTTTGCGTGAAGGGCAGCTAATTCCTCCTGGTGGGCCCAGATCACTGCAAATTCATCTGCTCCTTGCCGGTCTGCTAGAATCTCAAGCACCCAACAAATGTTGTCTGCCTCTAAAGCGATTTTCTTCTTGTCTCTATCGCTGTCACCACTTGTTGTTTCACTTTCTGGGTCGGTCGCCTTTCTGAAGAGGGACAGTAACGAGTTGAGGCAGGTTTTGCAACAATTGACGAGTGTTTGTGGAGACATCTGAACGCTAGTCTCCTTTAAGAGGTTTAGAACGATGGATTTCATCTCACGCCGACTTCTCTCCTCGTTGCTCTTGAGGACCATCTCGATTATCTGATAAAGTGTGTCATTTGGAGGAGGATTTGCAATTCTTGATGACACCCGGTTCAGTACTGGAGAAACAGAAACCCCACTGGCGCAGCTTTTGCTGCTGCTGCTGCCTTCACCTTGAAGACTTAGCACGGACAGGATAACCTTCTCCTCTTCTTCTTCCCCGACCCAAGGGACTGCTTCCAAGTACTCCAAGCATGAATGGATGCATTCGCTGAACCCGAGTATTTCTGCAACCTGAAGAACAAAAAATGATGAGAAAACAGCTATAACACTTTTTAGCTCAAACAATATGGTTTATGGATTCAATAAAGCAGGCCATGGCCAGCTAAACCATAATAAAGCTAAAACCAAAACACAGCCTAGTCTTGACCAATTGACCTTGTTTAAATTGCTGTACAATTTACAAACCTTTTTTTAGTAAGGTTGCTTAAGCATAGCTGTTAGAATAGAAGGAATTTATGTCAAGTTACTAACTAAAGAGCTTCATCAACTATGACTTTTCACTTAGCTTTTCCTGTTATAGTAACTTTTGCACTGCAGACTAACTATAAGCAATAGACCATTTTCTATTCTTCCCGGAAAGCAGAAACACTACCATTATAGATGAACAGACCAAACTTTGAGCATATTGATTTATCAGCAATGTAAACTCATCAAAACTTCCAGGATACTCATTCATATATATATAGAAAGAGATATGTCAAGGAAGAAGGGAATACCTTGAGAATGCGCAGAACTCGTGCAACGCTCTGCTTGATCAACCGTTGCTTCATATCTTTGCAGTACATGAGACCCACAGTTTCAACATATATCTCAACATCATCACAGTCATCAATTTGAAGGCAGGGTGAACCATCTCGATCCTCAAAAATCTTCTGTGCGAAGAAGCTACTTCTCTCAACTAGAACATTTCTGTGGACACTCAACTTCACAGAGAAGCCCTGCTTTCCAAACAGAAGCACTTTCATATCACTAGTTCCAGTGTCTCCGAACTCGATCGACACCTTTCTCGGCAAGTGTTCAGGCTTAGGAGGCCTCACAGGCCTCTCAGCAGCAGCCACAGGGAGGGCAGTTTGGGGGGAGGGAGGTGGTCGTGAGTCATCCGGAGTTAGGACACCAGATCTTGATGGCTTTCTATCAGTTTGCTTCATCTTGTGGGGAGTGGTAGTCTTAGAGTGTGGAGGTGAGGATGATGGAGGTTTGTTGTTGAGAGGGTTTTGGTGTTTTGAGGACTTTTGGAATACAACAGGGGAAGGGCAACACCAGAAACCTTCTGGAGTTACAGCAATTGGGACATTCCTAATCTTGGTATGCCCCTGTTCAACCCTAGCAACCCTAATTTCGGCCATCTTTCCCAAATTCAACTCAAACTGAAACAGCTGACAGGAAATTCATACCTTCTACTGTGGACAACGCGATAATTCAGCAGAAACTGAATGAATAAGCAGCTGGAGCTGTGCAAAGAAGCAATTGCAGCTGCGACAGAGATCGGCCTGACACAATTTCTTCAGAAATTACAGTGAAGGTTTACTAATTGCAGATCAAGAATCCAGAAACGAAAACTAAGCCCTGAAAGAAAGAACTTCGCCTTCAAATCAAACCGAAAGGGTAATATGGAAGGGATCTCAGAAGAAAGAACAGAGCAGTCGAGCCACATATAATAGAGAAGAAGAAGAAGAGTCACCTGTGATTAAAATGGAAAATGTCAGACGGAGCAAAATGATGGTTGTCGAGCATCTAGGGAACCACTGAACAGAGCTTGCAAGATTTGGAATGATGAACAAACAGTATAATCTAATCTAAAATTCTAAATCTATTCAATTCCTCTGCTGCACTACATATAATATGAGGGAATATCATGTTCTCTCTCTCTCTCTTTAAAATTGCAAAGTTGAAAAACAGTCAAAAAGCAAAGAGGTTATGGAGTGGAGCTCATTCGCTCTCTCTCGTCTCGTCCCTCCTTTTGATGATTGCTTGTTGTGGGTCTCCTCCTACGAATTATTATTCAGCATCTTCTTCCTTCCTCAGAAAAGCACGCCTCACTGGCAAAATTCCGCTTTTTTCTTTTCTTTTCTTTTCTTTTTTCCTGTGTTTTTAACCAGCTGGGCAGCTAGCTGCTGCTCCGTCCCAGGTCCCCAGCGTTTACGCCACGTTACCATCTCCATATTTCTTAATTATAAAATATTCAAACTTTTTCAGTTTTCTGGGCTTTACCATTTTTAAGTCTAGAATCTAAAGGTGAAGTTTAACGATTAATGGAAGCGGATGATTTATTTAACTGTCATCTTCACTTATGGAAAACCCAAACCCTAGAAGTCTTCTAAGTCAAATCTTTTTTTGTTTACCTTCAAGTTCTAAGTCGAGCCTATCTTCTGGGTTTTCAACCTTTAATGCTCAGTATTGTATAAACTATGAATTTTAAAATGCATTAGAGAATTTAAGTAATAAAATAATATTATCTAATTTCAATATTTATAAAGATATATATTTTTTATTTATTATAATGTTATTTATTCTTAAATATCATATATTTTTTTCTACCGTGCTTAATTTATTAACGATTTTATTATGTGAAAGTAAATGTCAAAATTTTCTGAAAGATATATATATCATGCATTTTTAACGTACTTATACCACTATAATAAAAAAAATCAATAATAAGATGCATATATTTTTAATATTTTAATTTAAAACAAAATTTCCGTATAAAATACAAATTACTGATATTTAATATAAGTTTTCATTAAGTTGAATAATTCGCAAACCGTTGTTCAATGACTATATCTGTATAACTCTAGAATGTTACCTTCATGGGGATGATAAAACAACTACTTTTATAAGTACACTTGCCAATGTTAAACATATATAGTTTAGTTTGTAAATCAGATCGAAGAAGGATTGTGATTTGTAACGAATGAATATTGTTTGGGCTTTTCGAGTATATGTGATGCAACATTCGGTTTAGCCATTTAGTGGATATAATATAATTAGCCTCAATAGAATGTCATTTGGGCTTAGAAATACTAATGGGCTTGGGCCTCAAAATTCAAGAGACAACTCACAGTAACTAATGATTCAATTAATCTTGGGCATATATATTTTTGCTCCTCCACCACCAGTAGTGTCACAAGTAAAATAAATATCGTTTACAATAGGTTAGACCTTGGGGGCTTATGGATGGACGTAATGTAAAATTACTTGAAATGTGAGATTATAAATAATGTGAGTTATGTAATGTAATGTGAGATTGCAATATTTGGTTGTGCTGTAATGTAGAATGTAATGTTAGATTTTAGTGTTTGGTATGTGCTGTAATGTGCATTATAATGTGACTTTATTATTATATTAATCTATATGAGAGTATATTATATCTTAATATAATAGTATTTTAAAAAATTATCTATATTAATTGACAACAACTAATTTCTTAAAGATTATGTGTGTGGTTAATACTATATTTATTTATGAATTCTAAATACTAAATATTTAAATTAAATCACAACTACTAAATTTTTATTAATTAAAACATTATATATAGCTCTACAAAATAATTTTCATAAAAAAATGCAACGACAAAAACTTACTTGTTTTATACGAACATTATGTGAATTATTATTTATTATAATAATGAGTTATAAAGTATATAAAAAATAAAAGTTAATAATAATAACAATATGATTATCATAATAAACTATAAATATTACAAAATATATTATCTATTTAATAAATAATAATAATGAAAATAATACTTCGTAATGTTTCACATTACGTCCGTTTTGGATGTAAACAGTGGCGGATCTAGGATCCCAGCTAAGTGGGTTCCTAATGCGATTTTATGGAAATAATAAAAAATAATGAATCAAATCGGTATTAATACGGGTTAGAATTTAAAAAATAATTTTGTTAATACAATTATAATTTCATATAAATACAACAAATTATATAGTGTACTAATCAATCCGTACATTTAAAGTTAATTAAAACTGTACCTTCTGACTATGTAAGATTACATTATGCAATATACAACACAATTCAACTTAAACATTCGAAACAGACGATAAATGTGTCTTCAACCCCGATGATAAACGGCATAGTTAATCTAATTATAGTAAATAAAAATATTATCTACCATACTTTTAAGAGGAAAATCATGGTCTCTTGAGTATTATTATTATTATTATTATTATTAAGAAAATTTTGTATTTTATAAATATATTTTTATAGTAGGACTTTACTTGTTGTTATCCTCGAATCGATTTTTTTTTTAATAAATATCAAGAAGAAATTTTGGATTAAAAAATAATAAAAGTCTCAAGGAAAAGAAAAAAAATGGAATACTAACACAAAAATTGACTGGAGGCCTAAATGTAAAAATTAAAAATAAAAAAATGAAGAAAAAATAGATACAAATTTTGGAAGGGGAAAAAGAAACTTCTATGGAAAAAAAATTAACTAATGGCTAAGAGCATCCACATTGGTATTACGTAAAGATTACGTAAATGTGGGCCCTACATGTTTATTTAAGTAAAACAAAAAAAACTATCTACAGTGGTTTTACATAGCATTCCTTAAAGATGGGACCCACACGTAAATTTATGTTTTTACATAAAGCATTCCTTAAATATAAGGAATGCACTATGTATTACGTAACAATTTTTAAATATAAATTAATTCATTTTATAATTAATGCTAATATCTTATTGGTGGTTGTTTGAAAATTTAATAATTAAATATATTTAAGGAATATGTTTAAGTAATACGATTGCAAAGAAAATATTTTTTACGCGTGTCTTAACTTTACGTATTACTTAAAGTGTACATAAATGTCTACGTGGCAGTTTAAAAAAAAATACAATTTATGTAAAAGCATTGTGGATGCTCAAGGGGGAAAATGACTAAAAACCTTAATGGAAAAGAAAAAAAAAACCCTAAAAACAAGGAAAAGGAAAAAGGAAAACAGTATTAACGAAAGAAAAATAAAATATAGATATTAGGGCACGTTTGATTGCCGGTATTGCGATATCCTAATACCGGTATTAGCTAATACCGTGTTTGTATCAACTTGGTATTGGTATTAGCTAATACTTGGTATTAGCTAATACTCAATTATAGAAGGAATTTGGTATTAATTAATACCATCTAAAAGTAAAGCATTAGCTAATACCAATCTCCTAATTACCAATTTACCCTTGTAATATATGGCAAATTCTCGCTGTTTACATCGTAGCTTCGGGCCGGACCCCGTTTACATCGAAACTTCGGACACGGGTCGGGCTGGGCGGTTCGGGCCGGGCTGGGCGGTTCGGGCCGGGCCGGTCGGTTCGGGCTGGGCGGTTCTGGCCGGGCTGGGCAGTTCGGGCTGGGCTGGTCAGTTCGGGTCGGGCTGGGTGATTCGGGCTGGGCTGGTCAGTTCGGCCAGGCTGGGTGGTTCGGGCCAGGCAGGTCAATTCAGGTCGGGCTGTGCGGTTCGGGCCGGGCTGAGCAATTCGGGCTGTTCGGGTCGGGTTGCTTTATGTTGCTTTGGTTTAGTTCGGGCTAGGCCCGGGTCGGGCTAATCACTTTTTTCAATTGTTTTGTACTATTTTCTTTATATATATACATATTTATACATTAGCAAAAATAGTTTTTACTATTTATACATAAATTTGATTTTTTTTTTTTATGAAAATTTTTATTTTAAATAATTGAAGTTACTTTTTTTTGTTAAATTAATTATATGTAAAATATGTCTTCATTGAAATTGCAAGTAAGGGTATTTAGGTCTTTTAGTCATTGTATTAGGATTTCCTAATACAAAGTTCATTCAAACATTTTATTAGGATATCCTAATACATGGCTCAATCAAACATTGTATTAGCTAAACATGTATTAGCTAAGCATGTATTAGCTAATACCGGTATTAGGATATCGCAATACCGTCAATCAAACGTGCCCTAGAGTTAGACTAAAACCTTTATAAGAGAAGCCTCTATCTGCAAAAAAAAAAAAAAAAAAAAAAAAAAAAAAAAATTAGTATAAGGGGAAAGCCGAGAATCGAACCCAAGACTTGCCAATTAAAAACACACTCCTTACAAGCACACTAAGCAGTAAGATACATTAAGTGGTGTCCTTCCTTAACAATATTTAACAGAGTTCTTCAATAATATATATATAATAAAAATATACTTATATTATTAAAAAGAATTCTGAACCAAGCGGTATCCCGAGAACCCGCTTAGGACACTCTAAATCCGCCCCTCGATGTAATCTCACATTACGTTGAATGAAGTTTGGACGTAATCTCATATTACAATGGACATTGCATTACAATGCACATTACGTCGTTTGGCAAACCAAACGACGTAATGCGGATGTAATGTGAGATTACATCTCACATTACATCTATCCAAACACCCCCTAAAGAGATAAAGTTTAGACCGTGAATATTTTTGTCATTTACAGAGCTCAAATTGAGTTTAAATTCGAAAGACCTAATTAAGTGACGGAACACCGTAATTATTACACAATACTACATGTTTACCTTGAAAATAATCGGTCTTACTGAGTTGAGTTGAGGATCTAAGTTTCGTTGGTTGGTTGTAGGGATGGGCATGAAACCGATTTTGAACTGTTTTATTCAGTCCCGTTCTAGCAGTGGATTAAGTTTTCAATTGGATCTGGTTATTCTCAAAAGAGCTGATATGTTTGAAATCAATTCGGGATTGTTTTGCAAAAAAAAAGTTCATGTTCGATTCTGAACCAATCCAGATTTTTTTTTTTTAATGAAGTTTTGAATTACATCTTTAAAAGAAAAAATTAGTCTAAAATTGATTCCAGACAAGTTTTAAAGAAATATTTACGTTTGTTTTTGTATCTTGTTTACCCATTGTACAACTGGATCTTTAGGAACCGGTACAACCAGACAACACCAGTTCCAAACCCTAGTTTGTTTGTTTTGCATATTATTATTATTGTTATATATATATATATATATAGGATAAAAAAGAAACCCAACCAGCTAGATACACTTTGAGATAGGGGAAATGGTACATATGTGTATGATCGCATTTGGGAATCACACATTTGTGCATCACAATAATTCATATAGACGCATTAAATATTATCCTTTTGTAATATATATTGAATTATTAACTGTATTACTAAAAAAATGTTACAACAACAATTTTTTTAGAAATATATATTCGATTATTTTTATAAATACATCTAAAATAATAAAATATATAGGAAGTTGGAAAATGAGTGGAACTGTGGACAAAGTGCTGGAATATGATATACATCATCCGTTTTAGATTTTTCAAATGTAAAAATATCAGCTAAAACTTGCATGCTAATGAGTCATATACAAGTGAGGAAGTGTATGAATGCAAAAGGAAGAAGATGGAGCTGCAAACTAGAAGAAGATGAAGGTTTACTTGAGTTTGAAGTTAGGAGTCTTGGAGATGAAGTTATATAATGTTTACTTGGTCAAAGAGACGGTTTTATGTCCAAAACAGTTGTGTTTAGTTGGTTTGTAATAGATAAAGGACCAATACTTAACTTAGATTTAGGGAAAGTTAAGGTTAGTGAGTTTTAAATAGTTACTTCGTTTGTAAGTTATCTTTCAGTTTTTAGTCGAAATGAGTGTAGTTGTTGTAGTGTGTTTTTTATGATGGTTTTATGAATGAATGTATTTGGTTTTTCGGTTTCGTCTCTTCAATGTTCATTTCAAGTTCATCTTAAGTACATCTTGATACTTAGTTTGCTTGATTTGAAGTAATCAATTGTTTGCAAACAGCTGGTTACATTTATAATAGGGTTAATAACTAAAAAACTGTCCAAGGTTTACCCTATGTTAAAATTAGGTGTCTGAAATTTGAAATGTTAAAATGGACTGTCCCAAGTTTCATTTTTGTTGAAAGCTGCTGTCTCGGTGTGATTACTTTAGAGAAGTCAATTCCGACGAAATTGTCTGTCAAATTCGAGCTCTCATACACACTCCCTTCTCGTCATCTTGCCGGGACCGTCACCTAAAAAGTTGGTCACATCCGGACAAGTAAATATCGCTCTATTGTCCTTGGAAAATAGCTCCACACCACTCTTCTAGAAACTTTTTTTTTTAAATGTTCAATTTTTAGGTGAAATTTGACGATTTTGTGAAAAGTAAAGAGTGATGGATTATGAGTGTGTTGGTGGGTTGATGAAAATGATTGAATGGAGATGAAAAGACGCACAAAGACACCAAATTTCAACAAAAATGAAACTTGAGACAATCCATTTTAACATTTCAAACTTCAGACACCTAATTTTAACATAGGGTAAACCTTGGACAGTTTTTTAGTTATTAACCCTTTATAATATATAATAATAATAATAATAATAATAATAATAATAATAATAATAATAGAGAAGAGAGAGATCATATATAGTTTGAACTTTCTAAGTAGTAGTTTTCACTTTTCAGTTGTATCGATCATGGAAAATGTCAATATATAAAGATAGAAATGTTATTTAGTTGTAATTTGATTAAATAGGGATTCCGTTGACAAGAAGTAGTTTATGAGTGCTGGATGACAAGAGCTAAGATGCATGATTTGGCATCTCCCCTTTTTTGCTTTTTGTTTTTGGGGTTCAAAAAGGAGAAAGAGGATGATGAAGATGATTTAGAGACAAAGATAAAAGCTTCCTCAATCTCTCCCTTTACGCGCATCCAATGCACCCCTTTCCTTTTTCTCGTCAATCATATTTACTTTTGCATCCTTTTTAGGGAGTGAGATGAGATAGTAACAAAACAAAAGAGAGACTGAAAATGAATTAATTCCCCTAAGTTTTTAAAAATTAAAATTATTTATAATCAATATGTTATTTTTTATGAACTAATCTTGGTACTAGTGTTGATTATTATAGGTATGTATTAATTTATGAATGTGAAAATAATTTATGTATTGACTGAACTGGTTTAACCCGTTCTAATTTTTGTCTAGGAAAATTAGTTCTAACTCAATCTCATAATTGGTTTTGTTCAATTTTTTTTCCTAATGTTAAGAGTAAACATACTACGAATGTTGCATTCCTAACGAAAAAAAGAACCAAAAGAGGGTATAGTTTCTAAGTTAATTTCGTTGTATGTTTTGCCATAATTTAGTCTCTATGTCAATGTAATAACAATATGTTAAAAAAATATTTATAATGATATTCAAATAATCATGTTTGGAAACTTATAGGCTATAATCAAGTTGGGTTTGTCAATTAGAACTTGTTTATTCACAAAAAAAGTTTTAAAACCCACTTTCTAATAGGCTAAATTCGGTTTGTCAATTATAACTTGTTAATTCACAAAAAAGTTTTAAAAACCCACTTTATAATTAGAATCGTTGGATTTAGTTACATTTTATTGTATAATTTGAAACTCCATGTTAAATTCTAGGGTTAACAACCTAAAAACAATATTAATTATAGACCATATTGCTAATAATTATCCCAAATTTAAAATATTGATAATATTTGGTATCCCAACTATTAATTTGGTGAATTTTCACTTTTTTTTAATTAACAAAATAAAAAATATTTCTCAAACATCAAATACGACTAAACCATGAATAATAAATATGATATTTCGGAAAAGTAGAAAAATATATTTTTGTTGATGAAAGCATAATTTTAACGTCAAAATAAGTGGGAAAAAGTGAAAAGTAACAAATCTGATAGTTGGAACACCAAATATCAACATTTTAAATATGAAATAACGGTTAATAATACGTTATACATCCTTACGACGTACTAGAAACAATGTATAAAGTGTAGGATATAATCACCTATATGATAATAATGGTATGTAAGCACACTATAATATAAACATTATATATATAACGGGAGAGTTAATAATTATTATAGAGAGTAAGAATGATCGTGGATGGATGGTCGGTACAAATAATTGTATGTGGATTTTATATTTTGCAGTTGAACATTATCAATTATGGACTGACGAAAAAAAACAAATTCAAACACGTAGCTCGCTATAAATCTCTGGATAGGCAGCCAGCCCGAAGAGACAGCGTTGAGGTTTGGAGTTTGGGATATGGACATACTGTAATAAATCTCTGTGTCTGCGGTTAGCTCTTTTTCAAAGATAACTATTTTTCGTGTGACTGACGACAGGTTTATAACATGTGGGGGGTTCGGACATCGACATACATGATATTTCGTACTAATTATATATTTAATTATTATTTGTATAAAAAAATAATATTCAACACTATTATATATATAACAAAACGTTCCACTTAACTTTGAGCATTACTATGGCAGTTTATTTGACTGTGTTTTATTTACAAGTTGGAGGGATTGACCCGGAAATTTTCCTCCATTTCAAGAACTATTCTCAGATCTCAATAAAAATTGTAGCTGTGTATGTCATTCTCTTATTAATTAAGCTTATATATATATATATAATATAGTTCATCAATAAAAAATATATGTAGATGAGGCCACTAATTTCAAAATGGTAAAAATACATGTTTAAGACAAAGAAAGTTCGGGCAAAAAAAAGACAAAGAAAGTGATATGATATGTAGCGCCAGCTAAAATTTCAGATTAGTGATGTAATTAATTATGTGGATTCTGTTTATATTTATTTAATAACAAAAAGCAGTTCACTTTTCATGTATAGATAAGTAGATAAAGTTGAGACCTAAATAATTCCATGTTATATATATATACTAGTTATTAACGCGTTCACTTTTTTATAATCCTCTATATTTCAAAATACATAATTTATCTTCAATTTTCTAATATTTTAATATGTAGTTAATACATGGCCAAGTTTACGGTTGCGAGAAATGAATCTGTGATCGCAAAAAGAACGACACAAAGTAATTCAAAACAGGAAAAATAGAAGAGGATAATTAAGTCAAAAAATTAACTATTGTTTTAAATTACGATACTAATTTACTGTTATAACTAATAATGAGTTGGATTGAGCATGACGTGAGTTATTAATGACAAAGTTGTATCTAATTTATCAACTTGAGGAGTGAAGAATGTAAGCCCGTAATTAGCCACTTAGAGTCATCGGTGGAGCAGTTTGACCTATACAAACGTAACTATACACTTTTCATGCAATTTTATATCATAATACCAACAAAAATTGATTTAACGCTAAAGGAAAAAAAAAAAAAATTGGCCAACGGGACGCTAAAGGAAATTTCAATTCATTAAAATCTAAAGTTTATACTTGATATGTCAATTACTTATTTAACTACTAATTAGGTTACAATTTGATTTAATTGACAGACGGAAGAACTAAATTAATGATTCGAGACCCTAAATGTTGGAAAATGAATGAGTACCAGGTTATCTGTAAAAGATCAAAATTCAAGAACCGTGGTTGACCCATATTTTGGCATTTGATATGATTTGACAAGTGACTGATCTATGTGATACAAAAAAATATCAACATGTACTCGAAGTTTGCATGAGTTTAGTACATATTATACTTTATGGGTGGCTCAAATTTATAGGTATATTGTATTAATAAGTTAATATGATAATTAATGTAATATGTCAGTTAAACGACCTTAAAAAAAGTTAATGCAATTTATCTAATGAAATTTTTAGTAATACTCAAATATTGTAGGGACTAAATCATCAATTTTTTTAAAACACTAATGTCTAAGTTTATACTTGAATTCAACTTAACTATTTATTCAACTATCAATTAGGAGATACCAGATATATGATTGAATTTACAAACGCAAGAACTAAATCGATAGTTCGAGTCGTTAAGTATTAAACATTGAGTAACATGTTATAGGTAAAGTCAAACCTCAAGAACCACTTTTGATCCATATTTGATATGTTATATGAGTTAGCAAGTGACTAATTTATTTGATACAAAAATGTCAACATGCGGAACATCTCCAAATCGGTGATATAGTGAATGGAAAAATGCATCTACCTTACATTTGCACCTATTGAATGCATGTTGACTCTAATTTATAAGTATATTTGATGGAGAAATTAATAATAATTACGGTGACCTACCAATTACACGACCTAAAAAACTAAAAATAACAAAATGTAACTAAATTGTTTTTTTAGTAATAGTAAATCGCCAATTTTATAAAAATAGGGGAACTAAATATAACACTATATATATATAATAAAAAAAGTATGGAAACTAAATATAATATATATATATATAATAAAATAAAACAAAACAAAAATAAAAACAAAATAAAAATAAAAATAAAATAAAAATAAAAATGTTCAAGAGGTACCTTTTGGGGGCGAGGACAACTCTCACATTTTATATTGGTATAAAGATAGGGTTATATATTAAATCATAAACCACCATGTACTTTTTTTTTTTTTTTGAAAATAAACATTTTACGAGTATCAATTATCGGCATGTAAGTGGTCAGCCTGTAAGGATAAGTATTGGCCATTAAAAATATACATGGTCAACACTTTACCTCTTACAAGTTGACCTCGGTGCGAGTAGAAATTTATTTAGGCGTGGAGCAAACATGTTATGGAAGATGCTCCACCTAGGACTACCTCGTGGAAAAAAAAAACTATTGACATGTAAGTTCTAAAAGTTTTAGCATTTTTATTATTATTTAGGGCCTCAAATATTTAAAGTTTGATTTGTCAGTTAGTCATGTTTCGATTCACATATCTAGTGGCTCGCCTTGTCCTAAGCTAATGCCAAACATATTCACATGATATTGAAAACCATGTCTAGCATAAGACCGGTGTGGAAGTATAAAAGCTAAATCGGGCATTCACCTATCACCTTAAGTTTTATGACAATTAGTCAAGTAGTTAGTCTAAATGTTCACATGATATATCACAAAGTGCGTACGTTTGAATTTCCACAGCGTGGCGAGTTAAACCACTTATAAAAAGGTTTCACGTAATGGACCTTCAAAATGTTTCAACCCATCCGTGAGAGGGAATGTTGAAGTATAAAAACTAATCATATCTCCACCCCTGACCTTAAGGTTTTAGGACAGTTAATCAAGTGATTAATCTACACTTTTATACATGGGTCATGTCAAGCTTCCTTAGTCGTCCAATTCGCAATCACTAATTTAAAATCTTAATCAGCTATTGGTGGGTCCTTGTCCAAGTTTGGAATCATCCCATACATAATCTTCTAGACTAGGTAAACATGTTTGGTAAGACGAGCTCATCGACTAGACTAGGTGAATCTAAGCTATGAGTAATTGGTAAGTCATACTTTGAAAATCGAGGTTGAAAATAATAATAACCCTAAAACTTACTCTAAAGTGTGACTACTTCTATTTTGTTATGTTCATTTGAGGAAGAACAAGATGAGTGATTGTGAACTATGATATATATATACACGCCATTGGATTGTACACCGCCACATAATGAGCTAGCTTCGAAATTAAGCAAAAGATAGTAGGAACTAATTAAGAGCAATAAATCTTTCGTATATAGATAGAGGGGTAAAAGATATAAATAGAGGAGGCGGCATGCAGACCGAAAGAGGAGAAGACATGTGTACGTACGTAATATATATATATATAGCAATATAAAGACAAAAGAGGTGGATAGACGACGGTCACCAACTCCCACTTACTTCCCAACAACAGAAAAGAATGTTGTTTTAGGTTTAACTTTACTAAAACTACACTACTCTACACGTAATAATATATATAGGGTTAATAATTAAATTTTAAATCAACTTTCATCAATTTATAAATCGCTTTAAACTTTATTTTTATAAATGACTATCTGAACTGTCAATTTTCGAATAAATTGTTATCTTTGTACAAATTGAATAGAAATTGAACATGTTTTCACCACATAGAGTTTTTTTTACGTGTACTCAAGATGAATTCATATATAAATTTATAGAATTGCAACAAAATACCAACAATTAGACGCTCAAATGAGATACACCGTTCGAATTGGGCGGAAGTTCAATTGAACGTATTTTGTTGCAATACTTTCAATTTATGTTCGAATTCTTTTTAGGTTCACATGAAAAACCCCGCAGGACGAAAACATGCCCAATTTCTATCCAATTTGACAAAAAATGAACAAATATAGCAATTTGCTCGGAAATTGAACGTTTAGGTAGCCAATTTAAAAAAAATAAAGTTCGGGCAGCAATTTATTAATTGGTCCAAGTTCAATAGTAATTTGGTTATTAAATCTAATAGATATATATAAATATCTCCGATTTTTACGTGATGACGATTTAATACTTCATTTTTTAATTAGAGATTTCGTGTTTGAGCTCTGGAATTTGGAAATGAGAAAAATTGTATATCATCATTTTTTTTCTCTTCGAACTAATCCAATTCGAGTTGAAAATATTTGAAGTATCGATCAAACATGCTACATGGTGCTGGTCTCCTAACACACCCTTCCGAGAAACGAAAATATGCTTAATTTCTATCCAATTTGACGAAAATTGAAACAGATGTAGCAATTTGCTCGAATATTGAAAGTTTAAGTAGCGAATTAAAGTTTGGGTAGCAATTGGTAAATTGGTCAAAGTTCGGGTAGCAATTTGATTATTAACCCTAATAGATATATTTATATAAACATCTCCAACTTTTACGTAGAGATAACAATTTAGTACTTCATTTTTTAATAGAAATTTCGAGTTTGAGTTCTGAAATGAGAAAATATTTATATCAGAATTTTTTTTTCTCTTACGAGCTAACCCAATTCGAGTTGTAAATATTTTAAGTATCGATCAAACATGACATGATGAGAAAATAATATATATAGACGTTCTGATTTGAGTATTGTTTTTTTTAAAATAAATATAATTATTTAGTTAGGTGTTGTGATAATTAATAATTTAGTTAGTTAGGTGTTGTGTATAATTAATTGATAATGATTTCAATATATCTAATAACAGTATAGTCGGCCATATATATACAACATCACATTAGATTCTCTCTTTGTATTAATTGTTAGCTTTTGTATAAGTATATATATAGAATATGCAGAAAGTGGAAAGGAAAAGAAAAAGATACACAGTTTCTTACTTTAGGTTATTGTTTGACATTTAGAGAGTGGTCTACTCTTTAGTCAGTCTTTACAGTTACACACATCCACGAGGAGAGCTGATCTGAGCTGAGCTGAGCTTGGGGCCGGGGATAAAAGAAAGAGTAATTATTATATAAAGCAGCAGCTAGCTGGAGCTGGTTTTAGTTTTGAGTGCACAAAGAAATTAGAAACAAACAAGTTTCATATATCAGTACTCTTCTTCCTCCATTAATTAATTCTACTTAGCTAGCTCTTCTTCATTCATTTGGATTTGCTAAAGCCTCATATATATGTATATATAGTAGAAATTTTAGATCATGGGTGAGGTTTGTTTGAGATATATAGAAGAGATGAACAGAAATGGGTTTTGAGGGGTTTGGTGAAAGTATGCTTCCGGCGACAGCTATTTCCAGGCACAGACGTAGTAACAGGTAATTTCGTCTACACATTAATTTCTGGCGATTCCTTGCTTCAACTTACTTGATGAAGTGCATAACTACTTTGCTTCCATTTTTTTTTTTTGGGCCAAATACTTTGCTTCCATTTTTTGGGTAATCATTTTCATACTAAATTATTGGTGCAGCTTTTCAGGAAAGATTAAGAAACAAGATCTGCTGGTCAATGCTGTCTACGTTCAACCTAAACTTCTGCCTTACGCCAATCCTGTAAGATCAGTTTCAATTCCTTGTAGATATATATATACGTACCATTATATATATATATATATCTACAATAAATATTAGGGCTAATAATCTAAACATAATTTCTTTAGTATATGGTAAGTTGTGATTTGATGTCTCACCTTTTTTTCTTCTTTATTGTTATTCGATATTTGAAGGATCATGTAAAATTTAATACTAATCACTTGACCAACTGTCCTATAATCTTAAAGTGATACATGCGTAGTCTTTTATACTTCAATATTTCTCTTGTGATCTAATACCATGAGAAAGTTTTAAACTGATCAACTAATTGTCTTAAAACCTTAAGATGATAGATGAAGGCATGACTTAGCTTTTATACTTTAAGAGATTAGATATGTTGCTTTTCACTTTTCCATACAATTTTGATGTTAAAATCACAACACGGTTTATTCTTCATACTTTTTTTTGGTTCTTAGCTCTTACTATTATTGGTACAACACAATTTAAGTCAAATTTATGCTAAAAATTAACACCAAAATCGGCTGAAAAATTAGAAAGCAACATATACATCGATCGAGTAACTAAATAAAAGTTAAGATAGTTAACGCAACATAGTTTATATTTGAGATTGTGTCGTATATAATTAGTACCTAATTGCTTTGACAAATGGTTCCTTCCATTGACATTGTGTACACTACACTGTACAAGTTTGGTAACTTTATGTCTTATTATTATATCAATGTGTTTGTTGACCGCACTACAAGATCTCCTCTTTAGTCTTTAGCACGAATCTTTATATTTGCTTCATCACTCTCTCCAATTCCATCGATCATATAGATCCCATACATCTATCTCTTTCTTCCTTTATTCATACTTACTTAATTTCCGCTTGATCAGGACAATATTATGCAGTCCTTCAATCCTACGACGACGTTGAAACAATCATCGACTACAGGAACCCACACTTCATTGAAACAAGAGGTTTGTTGCTCATGCTCTCATCACTACTACTATATATATACTAGCTAGTTATAATTATAATTCATACTTTTAGTGTTATTATAAACATATGAGATTTCAATGTTTTGTGTTGGTACAGATTCTACAGCTTGAGAAACGGTTGCAGGATCAGTTCGAGGAGCGCCACACATTAGAAAAAGCATTGGGTTATCGAGCTTCTTCTAATTCCAATGCAAACCATGATAATGATGATGACAAAACACCAAAGGTATAATTTATTTATTTATTCATTCATTCTACACTATACCTAATTACCTATTAGCTATTCATTATTTAACCAGATTTGACTTTTCCCAATACGAAACTTTATATATGGTATTAGCTAGAGCCTGATTTTAATTGGCTATTTTGAATTTGTGCCCCTGTTAAATCCATCTACACGTGCCAGAATTATGTGAGTCTGGTTTGGGCATGTGAGGAGTTTATTTTTCATTTTTAAAAAACTAGAATTTATAATAATATTTTCATGCAAATGGGTCATCTTATTCTGTCACCATTAATTTGATTTTTAGGTTGAAATATCATTTGTATAAATAATAATTTTGGGCTTGGATTGTGTTTAACACTAGGTAGCTAGCTTTGGGTTTTGACATTGGTATTGTTTATGTTAGCCACCAGCCACCCAGTTGATAAAAGAAATTGCTGCATTGGAGACGGAAGTGGTGTATTTGGAGCAGTATCTTCTGTCTTTATACAGAAAAGCTTTTATTTCATCTGCGGTGGCATCTCCATCTTCCAATTCCGTTACTAGTCATGAGGATAAGTCACCTTTACATACCCCTCCTCCTCCTCCTCCTCCTCAGTTAAGAGCTATTGATCGTGCCACCAGTGCTGCCGTTCAATCCGGTAGGCGAGCCCTCACAGTAGTAGCTGAGGAGGACAACAGTGACGTCATCATGGCCAAGGAAAACAAAATGGTCGTTGATGCGAGTGTTCAACGCTGCCACTCTTCACTGTCTCATTGTTCTTCTTCAGCAGTGGCAGCAGCATTTGCATCTTCTAGGCGTTTTTCTCCCTCAACTGATGATTCTCTTGGAAAAGCAGTACGTGCTTCTCAGTCCCAACCATTATCAATGATGGAGGTACCTGAAATTTCAAACTAACTTCAAACCATCTGTCATAAAATATTAAAATGATATGTCAATGTGTAGTTTAATGATTATACTTTAACAAGAAGCTAACATACATACTTTTTCAACATCTTCAAACTCTCAGTAGATTTTTTTTTTTTTGGAAATGATTCGGATTATGATTTTGGTGTTCCGCTAATCTTTAAATGTGATAAATGCCCTAAGTTGATAGAAATTACACGTGTGCCACTCTGAACGGGTTTCTTTGTATGTGTTGTCCGGAAAGAGGAGGACTCAATGATTATTCGTTCGCCGGAACCGCCCATAAGAACCATATTCTGGCTTTTATCTGGAGAATAGCAACAATGGATTCCATTGAATGAATAATGGATCTGTGGATTCAGATTGTTAACATTAGGACTTTCGGAATCTTTATCATCTTTTTTTTTTTTTTTTTCTATATACAATATTAAAATATTGTAAGCACGTCCAACCTTTATTTTTGACCAACTGTTAATGCATGGTCTAATTTTTATACTTCATTCCCCTCACGTCAATGAAATTAGGAAATAAGACTCGCTAATTAACCAACTATCTCATAATCTCACTCTGTTATTCATACGTGTTTTTTACTCATGGGTGATAAGGAGGTTTGTTTCATTTTAAATGGTGTTGCCAGGATTTTGAACTATACTTTGTAATATGACCAACATTTGTTTTAAGGTGAGGGTTGAAAAGATAGTTTAATATTTATAGTTGAACGCATGCAGTATGCTCAAAAAGCTACAACAAGTGTGATCAGTTTAGCAGAGTACCTCGGAGCACTACCATCTAATGAGCATGTTGTCCGGGATGAGACACCCAACGGGCTATCAGAAGAAATGGTGAAGTGCATGGCGGTTATATACAGCAAACTCAGCGACCCTCCTCTTTCTCATCACCATCATCCTGGCCTTTCTTCTCCAAACTCGTCATCTTCATCACTTTCCCCAACCGACATCTGGAGTCCTTCCGGGTTTGATCATCCTTTCCATCTTGAGGGACTTGAAGAATTCAGTGGACCTTACAGCACAATGTTGGAAATACCTTGGATTCACCGCGACGGCAAGAAACTAAGGGATGTCGAACATTTGTTACAAAACTACAGGTACAAGAGACTTCTTCTTATTAATTGTACTCTACCTGCACCCATAAATTAGAGCTTATGTGACAGTTGGTTAATCCACACGTCTTATTATTAGCACTAACATCCAACATCCATGTTTCGAGAAATTCTGACTAAGACACATTGTCACATTGTAAATTTTGCTAACAATGAGAGCATATTTGCAGCTTCTCATAGTCGGAGGCTCTCGGCATGTCACTGTTGGAAAATTTATCATTTTCCTTCTTATAAATGCATCGTCTTATCGATCGTTTTTGGTGATTCATTGCAGATCTCTTATCGGCCGCTTGGAAAAGGTGGATCTAAGGACATTAAGTCGTGATGAGAAACTTGCATTTTGGATAAATATCCACAATGCGTTGATTATGCATGTAAGCTAGTGATAGAGAGATTATTTTGAATAAAAAAATTGCAAACTTAATTATTCCTCTCTTCCATCTCATACATATCTGCTGCAATTTTGTGTAGGCTTTTTTGGCTTATGGTATTCCTCAGAACAGTGTGAAGCGGGTGATACTGCTGCTTAAGGTGATGAACAACACTTGCTTCCATTTTATTATGTCCTTCTTCATTTGTTCCTGGCTTCCTGCAGTGCAGTTTCTCATATATACATTGTGTTTTAATAATGTTGATGATCCAGGCTGCTTATAATATTGGAGGCCACACAATCAATGCAGATACTATACAAACTACAATTCTAGGTTGTCGAATGTCTCGTCCGGGCCAGGTGAATTTTTCTTCTCGGAGTAGAAGTTGCATGTGGGTTGTATTATATATGTGAAATTTTAGACATACCACTTAACAAAATCTTCTAAAAACCTTACAAAACTCCATCAAACAAAACCTTTTAATTATAGAATTTAATAAGTCGACGGAGATTTGAACTCCCGCACCCTTTAGTAGGCCAATTGGACTAGGCCTAGACATAGTAATTACATAAGCTCTTTAGTAGATTATATTAACCACTAACAACAGTCCCAACAAATAGTCCAGAACACTGGTTCATAACGTGTAAAAGTTTTGACTGACTATTTGACCAACTGTTTTAAAGTGATTTAATCTTTACTCTTCAGCAATACAGCTAGTGCTTAATAATTATATAGTTTTGATTTCAGTGGCTTCGGGTTCTATTTTCTCCAAGGAAGAAATTCAAGGCAGGTGACAGTCGGCAAGGCTATGTCGTTCATCATCCGGAGCCGCTTCTACACTTTGCCTTGTGTCTCGGGAGCCACTCCGATCCTGCAGTAAGTATTATTAATCTCTCGTACTTAAGATTGAACCTGTTTATTAATAATGTGTGTCCGTCTGTTAGGTTCGTATGTACACTCCTAAACGGTTAATGGAGGAGCTTGAATGTGCAAAAGAAGAGTATATCCGTGCTACCTTTAGCATCCGCAAAGACAAGAAAATATCACTTCCCAAGATTGTTGAGACTTACGCCAAAGATATGGGTTTGTGCCACTCCATTCAACACCTCCTGCCTCCTCCACATTCTCTACGGAACACCAAGTCTATGCTTGCCAAGAACATCGTCTGGATTCCTCACAATTTCAGCTTTCGCTACCTCATTTCAAAACATCTTCTCCTCAAGTAACGTAGTAGCTATATATATATACCCGCCTACTGCTCATTCTTACATACATAATAATAATGTTATTATTATATATTTGGATTGATTTTGTGTAAATAACAACTATATATATTATAGTTAGTGTACGGAAGAGTTTGCTTTGAATAATTTATTTTACGGTTAAATTCCGCATTCACCCGAGTCATTCCGATTACAACATTCTTTGCTTACATCAATTACAATACAATACAGTTATAGAGTGAAGGGCACTCTTTCAATATTCTAGACCATCATTCATAAGTAGAGTAATTATTCGCAGGCCAGGAGCTACTAAATATGATACGTACGTAAGACTAAAATCAATAAGGAGACTGTCCAATCACGTTGCCAGGAGGGTTGTAGAAGCAGATTGTGAGACTTGTGCTGTCCTTAACGCAGCTTGCCTGTGCGCACCCCAACTCTTGGCTTTTCTTCCAAACCACCTATTTTCATTTTCCTCTTCAATACCAATCCACTACCTCAACCTCAATTTAGCAATTTTACAAATCTATACCCGGACTTGTTGATATTATATTTTTGCTATATCAGTTTTCTGTTATAGATTAAAAATAATCACATAATCCGTCAAAATTAAATAGAAAACACACTATTCGTAACATTTTTCATGACACTTAACTGAATTACCCCAATTGAAGAAATAAATTATTACATGAACATTTGTCATTTCACAATTCATTATCCAACTTCAGATTCTGAAATCTTGATACACCTTAGCATATATTCAATTTTTATGAAAACCTACATCTATCACTTGAGCTAATAGATGAAGTGATAGACGTAGTTTTTATTTAAAAATTGAGATAGCAAAATTTATAAAACCAAAATTAGGATAAAAGACCGAATATCTAAAGAATTATAAGTTAAAAGAATTACATGTAACAAAATTTGTAAAACTTGAAAAGATAAGAGTGTAAAGGGCAGCTTCCACATCACTAAATAATATTTATATGAGTAGAATAGTAGTCAAAAACACATTTTTTATTTGCAAGTTAAATAATAATATGTAGGTATATATATACCTGAGTATAGACACCACAGTGATGTTGAGGGGCGCAAGTGTTGTCGGTGTGGTTATAGAAAGGCCTCTGGTTGACCCACTGGTGCACCGCATCGCGTGGGGTCACCGTCTGGCCACCTGCCCAGAGCTGGTTGGCGCCGTACTTGGAGGTGGTCAAGTTGGCGAACTGGCACCCCATCTTGTCTCGCTGGTACCTCACGACCCGACTAGTGATGTTAGCTAGCATCGGACTCCACTTTAGACCACCCACTCCCACTACCGCTCTTGCTTCATTGTGGGCATCCAAGAATTCATTCGCAGCAGCTTTTCTTGATGCCATCAATTGAGGAGGAGACATGGCGTCAGCATGGAAGCTGAGGGATGATGATGCAACAATCGCCACACTTACTAGCATTACGTAGTAATGAACCAACCCCATTTTCATTCAACCCCTCTCTCTCTCTGCAATGATTTTGCACTTTCTTCTAATTCTATTTCTGATCGTTAGTTAGAGAGAGAGAGAGAGAGAGAGATCCAGAATGAATGAAGTTAATCACATGTGACATCAACCTTCGTGTAATTGCACGTGACCCTGTCTAATGTACAACAACACCTTCCATGTGAAACTATTCAATGCTATTTAGTTGGAGTACTCCAAGACAAATCACCTTGCTGTGGCTTCTTAGTGATTATAAGTATATATAAAAGGTTTAGACTAGAGGAGGGTATATGTTAAAATCTACTCAAAACTTTCCAACTTGATCGACTGTAAATGATTGAAGCTCCAAATTTGTACGACTCCAAACTCAATATAATTAAATTCGGCTCGAGTTAACTTGTAAGTCTATTACACACATCACAATAAGTAAATATTTTTTACGACTATAAATATGATCGAATTTGTTTAACTTATGAAATAATTAATTAGTAATAAAATGATATGTAGATTTTAAAGAAATTAAATTGTAAGAATGAGTTAAAGAATGGATAAATTATAAAATGATTTTAATATAATAAAATAGTATAATGCTTGTTTAGACTCACAAGTATTACGAACCAAATTTTATTGAGAATGACTATGCTACGGAGGCTCCATTTTCCATTTTCTCCCTTAAAACAGAGGCCTATCACGTTCTACCACATTGGACAATTATTTTTAACAAAAATGGTTTAGTTGTAGACGATTAAACTATACTAGTACAGACCCTGCGCACCCCGCGGGTTGAAAATATCGAAACAAATATAAATTTAGATAATTAATTAGTAAATATGATCAAAAGAGAACAATCTATACCTGAACATATAACATTTTCCACATTATTTTGTGTTCTTTGTTAAAAATCTAGAATTGTATTCTTGACCTTAGTGATTGATCTAGATAAAAATAACAAAAATAACCGATCAGAATTAACTAAGCAAAACATTGTGATCTTAATATAAAGTTAGAATTAGCAAATAATTTGTATATACACAAAGTAAAAAAGAGAATAGGGGTTGGCTAAAATGCAGTCGAGTTTATTTAAACACGATTTATCAGGCATTAGATCAGGAGAGAGAATCAATAATAATTTTGAAGATATAAAAGTGTTTCTTACACATACATAATCTGATGGCTGATAAATCAAGTTGAAATAAACTGAGTTTATTTTAGCCGAACCCAAGAGAATTTTATATTTCCAATCACTGAACAAATTAAAGAATAATTAACTAAAAGAAAACTTAAGCATACAACTAAATGTCACAAAAAATAATAATCAATATCCTAATTAATAAAGAAAAAAATAAAAAATAAAATATGCGTGGCAAAAAAATCAACATAGTGTTAGAATAAATGACTGATATAATAATTAGTACCTGAAAAAGGAATAAGATGTTGTTTTTAGCGAAAAAGGAATACGATGTTAGTGAAAATATATATTAATGGTGAAAAAATACATTATTCTTTAAATGTGTTGTGTAATATAAAGCCTTAACACATGGAAATATAATAATAAAATATGACAAAACAAATAATAAAATATGAGAAAACGAAAAGCAAATTATTTGAGAAACCAAGAATGGGTCGGATTTTTGTGAGAAAGCAAGAAGACAATTACGACTGAAGAGTTGTGAATATGTTGAGCCTATTGGAAGGTCAGGTGGTATTGCTCTATGGTGTGATAATAACGTAGATGTAATGGTGCTTCATAAGTCAAAGAATGTGGTGGACTGCTCTATCAAGGAGCATGGATGAGATTTGATTTGGTTCTTTACAGGGGTTTATGGTGAATCGATTTTGGGGAACAAAAAAAAAACAACGGGATCTCCTAAGACGTATAGCTCGTCGTCGAACGGAGCCGTGGGTCTGTACTGGGGATTTTAATGACATAAGGTTCGGCCATAAGAAAGAGGGCGGACGACCAAAGAACCAAGCAAAAATGGATGCACTTAACCAAATGATTGATGACATTGGGTTTATAGATCTCAAATTCCAGGGCTATCCATACACTTGGTCAAACAACCAATTCTATGGAACTTTAGTCATAGAGCGTCTCGATCGTGGAATGGTGAACCCTCTATGGATACAAATGCACCCCAAAACTCAAGTCATTCATGAACCCTTCTTAGGATCTGATCACTGTCCAATTATTGTTATCCTGAACTTTGGAGATGCAAAAGGTCCGCGATTGTTTAGATTTGAGGAGATGTGGCTTGAAAGTGAAGAATGCGATGGAGTGCTAAAGGAGGCATGGCGGGATCCGAACGTGGAAACAGAATCACTGAGCTCTCAAGGCGGACAATACCCGGTGGTTGCCAGTAAACTTAGAAGATGCAGTAAAAAGTTGATTCAATGGAGTAAGCTCAAGTTTGGGAATGTAAAGCGAGAGATAAGAGGGGTTTATGAAAAACTGAAGGCCATGCAAATCCATGCAACAACGGGAGGTGATAGAGACGAGGAAATAGTTCTAAAAACACAACTTGAGGCTCTTTGGAGAAGAGAGGAAATTTATTGGAAGCAACGATCTCGTGTCAAATGGTTAAGTCATGGCGATAAAAACTCATAATTCTTCCACTTAACCACTATTGATCGGCGTCGTCGTAATAAAATCCTCAAGATTTGGTCCTCTTCGGGCCAATGGGTTCAAGATGAGCAGCAAATTGGAGATGAATTTAATCGTTATTTCAGCTCCCTTTTTGCCACCGGGGGGAACAGAAGATGGGGTGACGTTATAGATGATGTACCTTCTTTGGTTACTAGTGAGATGAATGAGGCGCTTACTCGTGAAGTTACCTTGGAGGAAGTCAAGAAGGCTGCATTTCAGATGGGAGGACTCAAGGCACCTGGGCCGGATGGATTTCCGGGCTTATTTTATCAAAGGTATTGAGGGGTTGTGGGTAAAGACATTTTCACCATGGTAAGATCCTTCCTCACTTCAAGTAAGTTGCATCAATCCTTCAATTTTACAGATATCGCCCTAATCCCTAAGGTCCCTAATCCATGTAGTCCGAGCCAGTTTAGGCCTATTAGCCTTTGTAATTTCAGTTACAAAATTATTTCAAAGGTCTTGACTAATAGGCTTAAATCATATCTATCAGATATCATTTCTCCGTTTCAAAGTGCTTTTGTGGCAGGGCGACTAATACAAGATAACATTATAGTGGCTCACGAAGCATTTCACCACCTGAGAACTCGATCCTCGAGTCAATCGGAGGAATGCGCCCTTAAAATTGACATGCAAAAAGCGTACGACCGTGTTGAATGAGACTTTTTGGAAGCACTTTTGCAAAGGCTAGGATTTCATGAGATTTGGATAAAATGGATAATGGGTTGTGTCACCACCGTATCTTACCAAATCCTTATTAATGGTAAGAGAACGGAAGTGATCAAACCAACAAGGGGTATTCGACAAGGCGATCCATTGTCACCATATATGTTCATTCTTGTGGTGGATGTCCTCTCACGAAGGATCACGAAGGCGGTGGAAGCAAATAGCTTGGAGGGGATCTGTATAAAAAGGGGATGTCCGACAATTCATCACCTATTTTTTGCCGACGACTCTTTTTTTTTTCTTGAAGGCAAAGCCAAGTAACATCACCACCCTTATGAAGATATTAGAAGAGTATTGTGTGGCATTGGGGCAAGCTATCAAGGTAAGCAAGTCTACTCTTTTCTTTGGGAAGAATGTGCATCCAACAACTCAAGGGATAATCGAAAGTACCATAGGTATCAAAGCTGAAAAAAATCCTGGCAAATACCTTGGGTTACCTACGATTTGAGGACGTTCAAAGGGGGAAGCACTAGGGTTCTTAAAGGAGCGTATCAACAACAAGATAAATGGCTGGAAATCGTTGTTTCTTAGTGAGTCGGGACGTGAGACGCTCATAAAATCGATAGTAATGCCTATCCCTACCTACACTATGAGACTTTTTCTTCTTCCTAAGACTTGGTGCGATGAGATTAACTCCATGACTGCTCGCTTTTGGTGGGGGCAAAAGGGAAGCGAGAGGAAAATTCATTGGTGGAGTTGGGTTACACTTACGAGGGCGAAAAGAGTTGGTGGATTACGGTTCAAGGAGATTCGTGCCTTTAACCTTGCTCTACTAACCAAGATGGCTTGGCGTTTGGAACAAAACCCTAATGCGTATTGGGTTCGTATTCTCAAAAGCATATATTTCCCTAGATCAGATTTTTGTAGGGCAAAAAAAGGTGGCCGAGCATCATGGGCTTGGACGAGCTTACTCGCGGGGAGAGACGTTCTCATGGACGGAGGGCTGTGGATCGTTGGTGATGGAGCAAGGATTCACATCTTTAATCATCGTTGGATACCCACTATTCCATCGCATCGTCTTCATGCACACCAAGATGTGGAAGCCCATCAACTACTCAAAGTTGCATCCATCATAGAATCAGACGTACCATCTTGGAACCTCCAAAGTATCCAACATGCAATATCAAGACGTGAAGAACAGGCCATCAGAGCTATTCCACTGCAAACATGTCAAGCACCGGATAAGATCATTTGGCCTTCGAGTAAAACAGGAAAAGCGGAGGTAAAGGCTGTGTATCGAGATATTGCAGCTACATCGAATGGAGACCATAATCAGCACCTAGTTACTCATTTAACAAGGAAAGAACTCTGGGCTATGAAGACGATCCCCAAAGTATGGTCATTTTTCTGGAGGCTTAATTCTAATGCATTGCCTATAAGGGTGGCGCTGCGAGCAAGGGGAGTAAATGTTGATGAAAAGTGTCCTTTTTGCGCTGAATTGGAGACCACTGATCACATGTTAGTCCAATGTTCGTGGAAAAATTTGGCCTGGTTTGCTACGCTAAATGCGAGATGGGACGATGAAGTAACCATTACGTCGTGCTTCAGAAAACTAAGGAGAATGGAGGGCCTAACCAGAAGGGAGAAAGATGCTAGGTGGTCTTTAATCGGCACAATTTGTTGGTCTATATGGAGGGAGAGATGTAGAGCTATGTATGCCAATGAAAACCCCAACCCAGATCGAACAAGTAACCAAGCGCTAAAGGAGCACAACGAATTCTGGGCTATACAATACGAAAGAGACCCTACCACACAGCATGGTCGTGATGAAGATGCAGCACTCGTCTGGTCTCCCCCAGATAGAGATACGGTGAAGGTTAACGCTGATGCGTCGTGGGACGAACGATCACGTACATGGGAAATTGGTATTATAGCGCGTAATCATAGTGGTGAAGTCATTGGAGGTGCAAATAGGAGGATTGGAGAGCTCGGTAGTCTAGTTCTTGAAGCTGTAGCGGTGCATGAGGCTGTACGTTTGGCGTTACAAGAGAAATGGAGTAGGGTGGTAATTGAGATTGATGCAAATGAGGTTTTCCTAGCTCTTACAAAGGAAACTCATCAGGTGCAGTGGCAAATAGGTCCATTGATTGCCAACATCAAATCCCGTAGTGCTCACATACCCGATGTTATTTGGAGCGTGGTTTCTAGGAAAGTAAATGCTTGTGCAGACTGGATAGCTACTCAATCCAGAAAGAGGTCGTGCATCGATAATTGGGTTTTACAACCCCCGCACTCTCTTTTAGTTTTACTTAATAAGGATAGGGAATTTATCCCACCATGATGTAATCGACATTATTCTCGTTACTTATATGAATTCCCTTTGGCCATAAAAAAAAAAATTTATTTGATCCGGTGATCTACACCACGTACAAGTGTTCCTTCCTATCTACCAAAATCTACAATGTTCCTGGGGATAGATGATATTATATCTTTCATTATTCATCACTAACTATAAATAAATCGAGATGGAGATGTCGAGAAAAAAACTTAATGCACTGATTATCTGATTTCAGTATACACCAATATTGGTATTTATAGTCCCTCCTTTTCCTTCCCTTGGTTGTGTTCACCTACAACATTCTTACTCTTTAACATCTAACATCATCATTTTGCAATATAATAAAAATAATTAAAATTATGTCGACTTAATCAAATTAAGTATAACTACTGTTAAATTCTAATGAACAATACAACGATAATATTAACTTGTATCATAGGCTCATTGCTTCTGCATGCAATCATTTATTTTTACAAAATCTCAAGTGATATTAATTAATAATACTCACTCTGTGAAGTGAAGGCATGCCTGCATGCATTTTCTAATCTTCCAATGAGAAAAAAAAATCCAGTTCTCTCCAGCTTCAAAATACAGCTAATTTGATTTAAGAAATAAGTTGAGAGTTGAGAACAAAATCGTCTCTAAACTGAGTCATATACCTCTATTTCCAGCCTCCTCAACTCTACTTTTTTTGCTTCAGTCTTGGTGTTTGTTTATACTGTTAGATTACGAGGAGTAATCACTACGGAAACTAAATCATGGTATGTGCTAGTAATCGAAATTACGCAGCAGAAGATTTACACATACCTCTACAGTTATCCGTAGACCCAAGATCTTCGCAAGAGGGAGTTCACGATCCTCCGGTCGGCACCCGTAGGGGTTCTTGTGAAGGAAGCCCTACGTGGTATATTCTCCACAGCAAAGCCTCTGATCGATTCTTGGCAAATGGACAGATCTCCAGAGTGTTTGCTCGAAGGAAAATTGGCACACCCTTGGTGTTGATGTGGTTCTGCCGAATATGGTGTCTCTGGGGGAAGAGTTTTCTCTCAAAACACCACTCCAAGGGAATTGTGATTAACCCTAATAAAACCCCTAACTCCCCATATATATAGGAGGAGTAAAGTGGACAAAAGTCCACTTTACCACCTCCTAAGTTTCGACCGGCCTTCTAGTATAGGGAGTCCCAATTTACATGTATGTGAATCATCTATCATCATCCCTTAGGGAACGTTTGATAGAGTGACTCCAACATTATGTATATAAACTGTGCTACTTTAAGTGTGTCATTTTAATTTGAATGCCTAGCCTGACTTATCGTTCAAGGTGGCTGGAAGGAAAATCGTTTAACCGACTTAATCCTTCTTCGTTTGCAAACTTATCTCAGAGGTTTTATCCCATCTCTGAACTGAGCATCTTAGGTTTTCACCTTATGCGTCAGTTGATACCTTTACAAGGTCGTGGTGGCTTTCCAAGCCTACTTCGTACCATTGTAGATGTTATCAATAGGTTATTTCCGAAGGAATGCAAACGAAAATTCAGCGCTTCATTAATCAAACACTTAAATATTAAATTTGTATTTTGAAACGATGTGTTCCGTTTTTCGAGGTCCACTTGCGCGAGGCGCAATTTACTCTAGTTTTAACCCTTGGTTAAATCGTTTCATTTCTGAATTTAATTTATTTTCATACAATCAGTTTCACACATGGTCATCATTACATATTATTTCATTCAATGGAGTACTAATAATTAAGAAATACTAAATCTTTCGATCTAGATACGCAATTGATGTGTATGTTCAGCTCAGTTGTCCCGACTGAGATGACAAAGTACGTGAATCTTTTCGTTTCATTCAGCCTCTTTTACCTGGCCAAAAATTTGGTTCCAAACCCGTGGGTTTGAATTTTTGTTTCAGATCGTCCCATTTTACCAGGTCGTTAAATTGATAAGAAAATTGTGCTTCGAATCGAGCTACTATTACTTTATTCAATAGCTCTGAATCTC
Source organism: Clarkia xantiana subsp. parviflora (assembly GCA_036873135.1). Taxonomy (NCBI): domain Eukaryota; kingdom Viridiplantae; phylum Streptophyta; class Magnoliopsida; order Myrtales; family Onagraceae; genus Clarkia; species Clarkia xantiana. The sequence continues at coordinate 5,066,404 of JAPTYO010000012.1, read as the reverse complement.
GAAATAACCAAAATTTAGTAACTGAAACGAACAATAATTGATATATGACAATGGTATGGTTCTTGATATGAAAGCTGCATATTCAATCCATGCTTGTAGTGCATATAGTCGAGAACTTTTAGTTGGACACTACATATGAGTAGATTCACTAGTGAATCACATCAAATGATTTGTGTCAGTATAAAATATTTTACAACATTATTCTCATGATATACGAGGCGTACTAGGGACACACTTTATCAACGAGGTTTAACCCTCCCTATTATCGTATAGGATCTATTCGGTCTTGTTCTCTTAATGCTATGCAGATCATGGTTGAATTCTTTTGAACCATGTATGGTGAGCAGAGAAGGTTTCCCTTTTACTGCCGTGGTTACTGTACTTGATTAGTCTCAAGGTCATTGAGTTCTGTCAACATCAGGCAACCATATACATCTTTTCCATGCTGACCTTTCATTCCGAAGGTCTTGAGCGGCTTTTACACCAGCGTCCATGGAAATAGAGAAGACCATCACGTTCAACCGAAACGTTTAGATTTTTCATCATTGCTTCCACCGAGGCAGATGCAAATGGATACTAAGCTGCAACATTGCCTGGTTGCAATTGAAGTCTTCTTCAACTTCTTTTTACCAAGGTTGAATGTATCACCACATACGCCTTCAGATCACCAAAGAACCTACTCCCATGCTTGGTGAAACAAATTATTTGTCTCATATTGTCAAAATCATACAGACTATTATATTCATCAGTAGTTGGCCTCTCCACTTTTCGGAATCATAGTAGAGAGTTCAATACGTACTCCTTTTATTCATCATGATTCATACCATCAAGATTGTGAGGAAAATCGAATCGCACGAAATCAACCAATTCATACTAACACATTGATGATTATGCAAAAATCAGGGAGACAATAACATGAGAAAGAATTGCATACATCAAATATCTATTAAGATGGAATCCGACAAATAATGATTCCTCAGTCATCTAAACCAACCGTACACCAGTAAACCAATGGAAGATGGCTATGAAAGATTTCACATTACCTTCTTCTTCTATCCAATATATCAGTCTTTTAAAATAGTTTTAATCGCGAATTACCGGAACAGGAATTTTAAAACAAGCATACCCGATCTTGGCTTTCCCAAGGCCCTTTTATTTTGGAAAAATATTCCGATGAATTCACTCATGCATATATAATTCTACCATCCATGTAAATTATCATACGCCAGTAACATTCATCATACAAACCACACTCATGCTTATGCGTCATGCGTCTAGTGTTATGAGGAACTCATGCTTGCATATATAATTCTACTTCCAAGTAAATTATCAAATGCAACTACATCCTCAATATTCTAGCATATGTGTCAAACATGTAACATTCACATCCATCATATACATTTGACGATTGGTTTTCGATTTTAAAATAATTTTAAACATTAGGGGCAGATTTGCAATTCATGCTTATATTCAATCACGCAACATTCTAGACATGAATCCTAGGCATTTCCAACCATCACAGCATGTCTATCCTAGTGCGCATTCCATATATTTAACCAGGGCTCCGCCCACAATATGCAATATCCAGCTAGCTTGACTCAGTCAAGACAACATTTCTAATCATGCATAACTATATAGGGTTAACAGGTCTTTTGGTCCATGTTTGAAGACTTTTGGGTTTTGGTCCATGATGTTTTTTTTTGCTTAGGTTTGATCTCATATGTTTGCATCTTTTTCTAGTTTAGGTCTTTCTGTTACATTCCTTCCATATTTTTCGTTAAGTAACATGTGCAAGTCAAGTGATCCACCCTAAAATTTTAATTTTTTTTTTCAATTTTTAGTCCTCTAATAATTCCCTAACTCTTTTTTTGTTCAATTTAGTCCAATTTTTTTTAAAATTGACCTCAAATTGGACAAGTAGGTCCAATCAATCTAGCCCTGGGCTAGCCCACGGCTGTGTCCGACCACGGTCGGGGTCTCCGGACCCAGGCGACCCCAACTGGGATCTACCCAGCCCTGGGCTAGCCTAGGACTGGTCCAATAGGACCTAGTCCAGTTGGGGGCGAGTTGACACAAAAACTAGAAAAATATGCAAACATATGAGATCAAAACAAGGAAAAAAAACATCATGAACCAAAATCCAAAAGTCATCAAACATCATGGACCAAAAGACCTGTTAACCCAAATATATATTTTGAATATTAAACAATTACAATTCAGCCCACTAATTTAACCAGTCCCAAAACACGTATCTCCGAGATCAATCCCCATAATCGAAACAAGGCATAAAGGTTAGCAAACCTTGAGCACTCAATAGGCCTATTAAGGTTCAAAAGATTTGGATTTTAAAACTTGACCTCCATATTTTAATTGACTTGAATTCGGTTTTAAAAAGACGGTTCGGTTCAGTCAATTTTGGTCTGATATGGTCCGGTTCGGTTCAGTCCAGAAAATCCGGTTCGATTCTGGTTTGGTCCGAAAATAAAAATCCGGTTCGGTCCGGTTTTAATTTTAAAATATGGTTTGGTCCGAACCTGTCCAAATAAAAATATGGTACGGTTTGGTTCAACACACAAAACCGGTTCAGTTAGATCCACTTAGTTACCCCGGTCCGACCTGACCCAATTAGGTCGAACCGATTGAGAAAACCCGGTTCAATTTAAATTCGTCCCGGTTTGACATATTGGACTGGCCCAATAATTAAAATATAAAAGGTTGGGCCGAAATGTTTACTTGTGGCCCAAGTAGGGTTTTAAAGTCCAAAAATATTTAACTTAGCCACCAAGTAACATTAACCATATAAAATAATTTCCAATATTAATAATATATATATATTTCAGCCATATTAAAAAAAAACATATATATCTTTATTGCCAAGATTCTATCTATAAGATTAAATCAATCAACAATATATATATATATATATATATATATGTAAAAATCGGGACATACATATAAATATATATTTTAGTTATTGTCAATATTATAAATAGGGAAACATATATATTAACAATATATTTTCTTAATCTTTTAGGTAACTAAAATCTATCAATAATATCTTTAACCTATTTAAATATTGATAGTATATATATTTCTATTTATTAATATGAATCTATCCTAATGTTCCCAATTATAGATATATTGTTCCTAGAATAAAAATTAAAATATGGTGAACAATATTACTCAATATTTCAGCCGAATTATGTCCCTTGGTGACTAAGAAATTAAAAATTTTATCTTGTAATTCACCTAGGGTTTCGGCACAAACAAGTAATTGGAAACAAGTGGTCAAATTTTAAGATCAAATTTTTAATAAGATCTACAATACAATGTTTGATTTTGATAAATATCACCATTTTCTTGAAGACCATGAACATCAATTTTCCTAAGAACATCATGAAAATTTCGGACCACACATAAACCAAAATTTCGAAAATTTTAAATTCCACTTTTTAAAATTTCGGTCCAAAATTATAAAACTTTCAAGAACACCAATTTATCAAAATCATGAACTCCTAACACAGGCTCTGATACAACTGTTAGATTATGGGGAGTAATCACTACGAAAACTAAATCATGGTACGTGCTAGTAATCAAAATTACGCAGCGGAAGATTTACACATACCTCTACAGTAATTCGTAGACCCAAGATCTTCGCATGAGGAAGTTCACGATCCTCTGGTCGGCACCCGTAGGGGTTCTTGTGAAGGAAGCCCTACGTGGTATATTCTCTACAGCAAAGCCTATGATCGATTCTTGGCAAAGGGACAGAGCTCCAGAGTGTTTGCTCGAAGGCAAATTGGCACACCCTTGGTGTTGATGTGGTTCGGCCGAATATGGTGTCTCTGGGGGAAGGGTTTTCTCTCAAAATACCACTTGAATGAAATTGTGATTAACCCTAATAAAACCCCTAACTCCCCATATATATATGAGGAGTAAAGTGGACAAAAGTCCACTTTACCACCTCCTAAGTTTCGGACGGCCTTCTAGTATAGGGAGTCCCAATTTTGGGCCTCTCATGTCAATTGGGATTTGGGTCTGGCCCAATGTCCTAAAGTGACATATACTCAATTTACTTAGGTAACCTATACATATAAAGGGCTACCATTTACGGCGCCCATCACCATATGCTTACATACACTTCACAAATTTACGGCTCCAAACTCAACCTACCTATATGGTAAGATTGATCAAATTTCCAGAATTACGAAAATGAAAAAGGAATAGAGGATCAATGGTTATGAAAAGTTCTGAATGAGATCAACATCAACTTGTACAACTTCTCCTCATTGAACGACTGTATGAAATTAGATCTCATTGAACTGTATGAAATTACCATACGATGAGCTCCTTCCCCCAACTTCTGACCTGATAAATAACAGTTTCGAATCGACCAGTCTGTGACTCCTGACATGCAAGAATAATAATTCTAAATTGTAATAGGATTGGCAGAAGTAGCCCGGACAAACATACATATCGTAAACATGAACCAAACCAAAACTATACACAAAAAAACATGCACTAAACTCAAACCATACATTTTAATAAGCTTCATATTCGCTTGTTACTTGACTGCAACTCAGATATCTCGACTCTCCTCCCATGGTGTTTAGTAACCTACGACAATTATAAAGGATCCGATAAAAAAAAATTGGAGTCAGATCAATCTCTCGAAAAACTCTAGATATCTATAGGAGTACATGTACATAGACTTAGTTAGGTAGAGTTAGTTATTCTTGACTCTTGTATAAATACTAACACTAGTACATTGTAATAGACTGATTTGGAGACTCGAATACAATGCAATCATTCATACTCTAAATCCTCTCTACGATTTTATATGGTATCAGAGCCAGCTATGGTTTTTTGAAGATCAAGTTACGATTCCGTTGGTTTCTTGAAGATCAAGTTACCATTTCGTAGCTGCTTTCTTTTGTTGCCTGGTGATTCGTCATTGCTGCTTCGATTCCTGCTTCAATTCTGCATTTCTGAGCTGGTTTCTTGAAGATCAATTAACAGATTCTGTTGCTGCCTGGAGCTGCGCAATCTCTGGAGCTGTTTTTGCTTCGATTCTGCTTCTGCAAGCTGAATTGAAGATTCGTTTTGTCAATCTTTGCAACACATTGACTTTCTGTAAGTTCTAACGCTTAGAATTCAGTTGAATTTCAGCTTTGCGATTTGAATTTGAGCTGATCTTGTTTGCTGCGATCTGCGATTGCTTTTATTGCTGCGTTGGTTCTGCTTGCTGCGATCTTGATTCTGTTTCAAGATTTGGTGCTTGATTCTTCTTCGCGATTGTTGATTTCGTGAATGTTGATTACTTTCTGCGCAAGTTTGGTGACTCTGTTTGACAGCTGGTTGAGTTTTCTTGCTTTGCAAGACACATTGATTGTGTAACTGATTCTTGGAGCTGCATAACTAATTTTTGGAACTCTGCATTCATCTGCATCTGGACCTCTTCTCATTTGTGATTCATTTGAAGATCAGCATTGTTGTTCTGGAGTTCTTGAGCAGGAATTCAACTTCTTGCAAGATAAGAGTTCAGATTCATGAAGAATACACTATCTTATGTTGCCATAATGACTTGGATCGTTGATTCTGGAGCAACTAGCCATATTACTCATCAAAAGAATTGGCTGCATGATCTGAGGGAAAATGATTCAAATCATCAATTTGTCAACTTACCAAATGGTCACTAGTTCAAAGTGACACATATTGGTTCATGTTTTTTCTCATATGGATTTACTTTGACGGATATACTTTTAGTGCCTGATTTCAAATTCAACCTGATTTTGGTTTCTAAGCTCTCTACGCAGTTGAATTGTAAGGTGATCTTTACATCTGAGTATGTTTTGCTTAAGAATCAAAGCATTGGAAAGACTTTGAGGATTGGTGATGTTAGGTTCTAAGTTTCAGGTCAACGGGTGGTCGACCTAAACCTTACTCCTCACTGGTGAAACTATGGGTTCGGTGCTCCTAAGTCCTGTCGTTCTGATCCGTGTCCTTCTGTCCTTCGCCTTCTCTTCTCCACGTGCCCTGCAAGAGGGGCAATATCAAGCACGGAGGGGGGGGGGTGGTGCTTGATGTACCCTCTCCGATGCCTAAGTCAGTACGTTTCTTTCTAGAGAGATAAAGCTAGAAGGATGTCAGAGCTAAACTTCTCAATTAGCCAAGATGTTCAAATGAATGGTGGAAAGGTTGTATTTATAGGCAACGGTTGTGTCATTAAGGTGACTTAATGACATCGTTAACCTTTAAGCACAATTAATTAGCCCTTAATCACGTAATTAAGACCTTAAAGCACGGAGAAAGTTGGTGGAAATAAACCGAGTGTGGGAGTCGGAAAATGGTGTCGGGGCCCTTGGGGGGTGAGGAGAAAATCCGACTCCCAAGGGTAGGGGTTGGGTGTGGCCACCCAACCCCTCCCTAGGGGAGATCGTGTTGGCTGACCCGATCTCCCCTAGGGGAGGTCGGGTGTGGCCACCCGACCTCACCTAGGTGAGTTCGTCGCGGTCCGGACGAGTATTTTAGCCTCGTCCGAACCGTTGGTGTTTCCGTGGGGTGTTTGGGTCGAAGTTTCGATTTACAATCATTAACGGGGTGATCAATATAAAACGATTCGGAAGTCAACGGGTTCATATTGGGCGTATATCCATCACATGCCCCCGAGTCAACCAATGGCCTGACCCTTGATTGACTCTATTTTAGGATGGTATGACACGCGCAATTTGAAACCAGAATTTTACCTTTTGTCGAAATCCTTACTTACCCATGGGTGTGTGTCTCTGACTCTGCCCCCTGTCTTATAAGATAGAGGAATTGCAAATGTCAGAATAGCACGGACACGTGTCCAAGCACGCGTCCGTCCGACATGGAAACAATAAATCCAATACTGTCACGAGCTTATACTCGGAAAATATACGCATGTGTGGGGATGCAACATGAACATGGTTAGGCGAGTCTGTACTTCAATTTCATGATGGGACAGGCCTATGTGGGGAGAAATTTCAATTTTGGTCTAAATTTTTTTCTAAGTATGGGATACTAGAAAATATGCCTATAGGATGTTACCTTGAGTGAACATGGATGTATCATGAATATGAAAATGTGTACTAGCATACATGCAAGTAGGAACACAAGTATGGAAGCGGGTGTAGACATGCTGCGATTTTAGTCATGAATGTATGCATGAATATAGGGCGGCCATGTGCATGGACGTCTAAATGTTTGAACACACGGGAGTGTGTACGTGGGCATGCATATGAGTGCAAGCATGAACATGTATGTGTGTATGGACGGGTTGTGAGTATAAGCATGAGTGATGACATTGATGTACCTGTAGATGTTAATCATGAATATGAGCATAAGTGCAAGGGTGAGAGCACAGACCTCTCCTTTACTTGAGGGTGGGAACTCTGCCACTCAATGGGATACAACGTTCCGCCTCCCTCGTACTAGCGCGAGCATTGTCCTTTAACCTCGACCTTCGGCATGTGTAACATTTTTCCTTCATTCGTTGGAGCGTGTGTATAGCTCTTGACCTTTACCCTGCAATTTGTTCCCCATAAAAGTGAGGGTGAAAATGCTTACAAGCTTTCTTCTTACCCGCCGTGAGCGAAGGGGTTTATTGACATGTGTTAAGGGTTGACCCTTCCTTCGGATGTGTTGGAGCGTTGCTCCGTTTGGGGAAGCTAAAAGTTCACCCTCTTTGTGACGCTCTGGGATTTGTTCCCTTGGATAGGTCTCTTGGGTTGTGGTTTTGCTTCTAACTTGATTGATGTTAAGGTTGCCCCCGTAGTAGGCGTACCTCGCCCCTCCAAGAGTAAGGGTCGATCTTTGCGTTGGTCGCTCGTATAGATGACTCACTTTTGGGAAGCTTTCTTCTTCAGACAGGGAGACCTTGAAGATCGTTTTCCAAGGCAGTCAGACCAAATCTGACTGTCCTGTGTCTTGGGTGTCCGAGGTGGACTCGTATGAGGGGGGGGGGGGACTCATATGACCCCTTGTAGGTTGATTTCATGGAGAAACGTATAAGGTGTAGGCAGAGCGTTCCGAACGTACCGTTGAATCGAATGAGAGGGAAGAACCCTCTAGTTCTGCTTATCAGGCCAAGAAATTTTCTAAGTCAGGGAAGGCTGCTAATGCTTCCAGTATGTTCTCATTCCATTCTCTTTTCTTTGTGATATACTTATGATTGTTCTCATGTTGCTTCCTTCTTGTTGTTAGGGCGTTCGCCCCTGGTTACCGAATGGGTTCTTGCGGTGGGCGAGAGTTCAAGTCAATCTAAATCCAAGGCGCGGAAACCTGACTCTGAGGTCGGGCCCTCGGCTGCCAAGGAGAAGGAAACCGCGGGGGGCTCTCCTTCAAGTGCCCCCTTGCTGAACCCCTATCATGATAAGGAGGTAGTGGTTGAAGAGGCGCCCTCTTTGCTTGACAAAGGGAAACAACCTGTGGCTGGTGATGGGGTGATCATAGGTCTTGATGTTTCTTCTCTATCCTCTGCCCCCCAGCCGAGGGGCCGAGTCTCAGGTTCATTTCATCTTCATGTAGATTTGACGACTTTTGAAGGTGTCTTTGGCTTTCCTATGGGTTATGTTATTAACCCCTGCGTTGAAGATTTTCTTTTGGTGATGAGTGTGATCATCGCCTTTCATTGAGGTTCCTTTCTCTTGCCATGGCTCTGATTAAGATAGCAAATTCTTGCTTAGGAGTTTGGTGGAGACTGTTCTTGAGTTAGCCTCTACTAGTATCGTAGTTGTGATCGTTGTGGGGATCGTTTTGGTATATGCCCTCAATAGTGCTTGTCGTGATTCTTTGCTTCATGGTTGATTTCATGAGATATGGAGGTTGTCTTCATAATGAGGACGTCTCCTACCTAGTATCACCTAGTGGGTTGAAATATAAGTGCCTACCTTTGATGAGCGTATGAAGGGTGTTGTTTTTCCCTTTTTTTTTTTGAACCTCCTCTTAGGGCTAGGCGTAGCCTTTTGATGTTCGTGGTCGGGATGGTGTTTTTACAATGCATGTCTTTGACAGATGTTTTATGATGTGCTGCCATGATAATCACTTCGAGGTATGTGGACATGATAGCCACTTCGTGATGTGTGGGAGTGATAGCCCTTCTGTAGTGTGTGGACATGATAGCCATTTCAGGGTATGTAGACATGATAGCCACTTCAAGGTATGTGGACATGATAGCCACTTCAAGGTATGTGGACATTATAGCCACTTCAAGGTATGTAGACATGATAGCCACTTCAAGGTATGTGGACATGATAGCCACTTCAAGGTATGTGGACATGATAGCCACTTCAATGTATGTGGACATGATAGCCACATTACGATGTATGGAGTTGTGCTTTAGTATTCTTTTCTCATTGGAGAGCCTCCATTGCTGTAGTTGCCTTTTGTTTAGGCTATGTTTGTTGGGTTAGGTCCTGATGTTTCGTCTTGCCCGATGTTGTATCCTTCATGCTTTTTAGATGTCTCCTTCATGAGTTGTGCTTGACGATGTTCAAGTCTGACGCGAGGGCGATATGCAAGACAATAACGTTTGTCGGAGGTTGATTTGTGCGACTTGTAAGGCAATTCTCTTCTTGATGGGTCGAATTTATTTTGAGAGCCTTGAACTTTTGATTTCATGTCTTTGCTATCCTTCTTGGTGGTGTTGGGTTCCTTTGAGATACTTCTCTTGACTTGTGACATGGATGGTAGGATAACTCGTTACTTTTCATGATAACCTCTTGTGCTTCTGTATATGATCCTTTGGTCATGGACATCTCCTTTGTATATGCTTTCCTTTCCTTATCTTTCTTTTGTGTTTTCCTTCATATCATACCTGCTATCTCATCAAGAACAAACATTATGTGTTCTTCATACAACTTTGCTTTGCAATTATTTTCTCATGGAATCCTTCTTAGTATGGTGCAATGATCTCTTCTGATATCCTTTAAATTGTATATATGGTACTGTTAGACCAAAGATACGCTCTTGGTGGGCGTCGAATCTGTTCACGAGACAGCCTCTCGGAGGGCACTTAACGTTTCACAGGATAGGCTCCCGGAGGGCGCAAGTGTTAGACCAAAGATACGCTCCTGGTGGGCGTCGAAATCTGTTCACGAGACAGGCTCTCGGAGGGCACTTAACGTTTCACAGGATAGGCTCCCGGAGGGCACAAGTTAGACCAAAGATACGCTCCTGGTGGGCGTCGAATCTGGTAGTTTGAAATCTACCTCAAGATACGCTCTTGGGGGCGTCGAATCTGGTAGTTTGAAATCTACCTCAAGATACGCTCTTGGGGGCGTCGAATCTGGTAGTTTGAAATCTACCTCAAGATACGCTCTTGGGGGCGTCGAAGGTCGTAGTTTTTAGAAACCACTCTCAAGATACGCTCTTGGGGGCGTCGAAGTTCGTAGTTTTTGGAAACCACTCTCAAGATACGCTCTTGGGGCGTCGAAGTTCGTAGTTTTTGGAAACCACTCTCAAGATACGCTCTTGGGGTCGTCGAAGGTCGTAGTATGAAAACTACTCTCAAGATACGCTATTAGGGGCGTCGAAGTTCGTAGTTTTTGGAAACCACTCTCAAGATACGCTCTTGGGGGCGTCGAAGGTCGTAGTATGAAAACTACTCTCAAGATACGCTCTTGGGGGCGTCGAAGGTCGTAGTATGAAAACTACTCTCAAGATACGCTCTTGGGGGCGTCGAATCTGTTCGCGGGATAGGCTCCCGGAGGGCTCAGAATATTACTTTACCTTGTGTCCCTTCTCATGTAGGGTGCGTTTTTGATACGCCTTTTAGATCTTTACTTGAGTTTTCTTTCCATGATATTGCCTGTTACCACGCTTTTTCTTCAATGTGGGAGATCACCTTTCGAGGGCGATGTTTGTGTGTTGCCAACTTAGGACGAGTTTGTACAGGGAGTTGAGGATGTTTTCCTCTTATGTGACCTCTTCTAGGAGAAGTGGTATTGCATGTTATTGTGATCTTCTGCCTCTAATCTCTTCTTTTACACTTAGGTGGACTACCAAGCACTTATTCGTTTGGTGCCCCCCAAGTTGCTTGGTGGTCATACCGCCTTTCATATTTGGCCATTGAAGGCCCCTCGTTCATTTTCCTTGTTGGGTATCCCTTATGCTTGGGGCTCCCTTGTCTGCTTGTTTGAATGCGATGAGTGTCCCTTGTAGGATTTACTCTTTCTCATGCTTGCTTGTTTCAGTCATAGGCATGGTTTGGATAATGCCTTTGTCGGATGTATCTTTAGAGGTTGGGTGGAGAGCTTTTGCTTTGGGTGGGTGGGGGTGAATTTCATTCTCTTGATAACTAGGATGTGGCAATGTTTGTATCCTAGGGGTGCTTGTAAATTCTTTCCCCCCCTTCTTGTGTTTTTTAGAAAAAACACTTTTGCGGTGATGATAGAGCAGGAGTAACGTATCTTGTAAGGGATTGTATTTAGGTTGAAAAGCTTTCTCATAGAATGGTGTCTTGAGTTGTTAATCTCGAAGGTGTGTTTCAGACTAGTCAATCTGATCCATGCTTCTTGCTCGGGCCGGGGGGGGGGGGGGGGGGGGGGGGGGACCGGGCTGTGATAATCTTCTTGAAGTGTTGTGGTACTTAGTGTGCTTTGCCTTTTCCTTTTCATTGGAGTATTCTTCAATGCCTTAAGGGAGTGTCACATTGGTCATGCTCCTCCCACCTTGAATGTTGATTATAGACTTCCTTTGAATTAGGACTTGAATCTAAAAAGGACGTTTTCATTTAGGTTTGCAGGTGATGCTCCATGATTTTCCATGGGTTTGCCCCCGTATTGGCTATTCCTTGTTGGATAACTTCATTAGAGGCTGCATTTGTATTGCGTACGTATACGTGTTTGAGGTGTGTTGAGCTGACAAGTCCTTCCTTTTTTATTTTGTCATAACCTTCATTCATCATGTGTTCGGCGTATGGCCTTAAAGGCGGGATATTTTTCTAGTGCCCCTTTTATCGAGGTTCTCCTCTTAATGGGATGCCAGAGTCGAATGTCTTATCATTCGCAGACAAGGTGTTTGATCCGGATGTGCGTCTAGTGTGAGGTTCGATCTTGAAACCTTACCCCCCAAGCTTTTGAGCTCTTCTTTGGTTGATCTTGTAGAACTGTTATCATGCCCTAAGGCTCTTGATAGGAGATGTATCTCCTTTTTCATATTCTAGTTGTTGCACTATCTCCTTTGCTAATCTTGCATCTTTAGAGTTTCTCTCTTGGTGCGTGACTTCAATGACAGGATTTTCTACCGATGTTTGTTCTGTTAGGACTTGTATCCTTGGTTGCCTTCCTTTCTTGTCAGATGGCGAAGGAGTGTTTATGAACACTCAAATGTGTCGTACTTGGTAGAGGTATGCGCCTAATCTCTAGGGCGCTGTCTTGAATCTTCGTGTACCTATCTTTGATGAACATGTTATTCATTGCACATATAATACGGAGTCCAAGGATCTCCGGGTTAGGATCATATTTTGAGAACAGCTATTAGATAACCTCTTTATCTATGGAGTTTATTTTTGCAAGGATAAATGCAAGGATACTTGTAAGGATATGTGTTCCATCCTTGTTCCTGGTTCATTTGCAGTGCCGTGTCCCTTAATGGGTGTGTTGATGTTCTGACCACCTTTACTAGTAGGGGGTCCTTTGGTATTAGGTATGCCTGACTCTTCTCTAGTATCATCAATAGTTGGTCATGGGAGATGTCTGACGGACTCCCTTCATGCATTATGGTTCTCCTCATGTCAAAGCTAGCGATTCCCTCTCTTATGACTAATATATTATTGTGTGGAAATACTATGTTTTCCATATCCTTTTTTTAAAGGCTTGATGATGGTGTCGCCCTTCTTCCTTTGCTAGGCTTGGTGTCCTTGAGAGTTTTTTTATGGAAGTGTATTCCATTAACTGAGATGAGCTTACTAGGTGTAGTTGTATCTCCTGACTATTTTGTGAAATCATAAAGATCCGCTGGAGGTGTTTGCCTTTGAAGGTGGGCGTTGCCCATGTGATATGGTTTCCTCAATTTTTGGAGGGATGAGTTCGCTGCTACCCCCTCTTATGTTAATGGGCGTTTGTGGGGAGGGCATGTTGTGACTGGTGCTCCCTTGCATACCAATGCCAGATGGGATCCTTTGATGGACTTGGCCGTAGGATGCTTAGTGGAAGGTTATAGTAGGGGTAATCCTTTGTGACCTTCATGGTAGTTCCTCTATGGGATGTTGGGAGTGCTCAACTTATTTTTGTAAGTGAGCCTTCCATCTTGTGATCTTTCCCAGAAACTTGACCTTATATGTATTCTTTGAGATTGAGGAATCTGTTTCTTGTGCATCCCTTGATTGGCGATGGCCTCTTATGGATTCTTCTAGTGGTCCACCTGTGTATGTATATACCCCGGAGCCCGAAGGCGTCCGGTATGGTCTTTCTTGGAAAACATGTTGATATCAAGTATCAAAATCTATCTCTTTTAGGGAGTTGACTTGTTATGCAGTTAAATTAAATAAGAGGATATGGGAAGGATATGGGTGTGGGGGTGTTGATATCCCTGCTTCCTTGGTAATGTAACTGTCTTCCTCCATTAGTCTGTGTGTATTCCTTCCCCTTTGAGGAATACAAGGTCGTATCTTTGCGAGGCGGACTAGGTAGAGGTGTATCCTTCATGTATGCTATGTGTGATCTCACTCTACTACGTCTCTCCATGAGACTTCCCATTGTAGTAGCTATGTACTAACATGGTGTGGTACTCTATGAGTCCCCTTTTCAAATCCTTATCTTTTCGACTTCTCCCCTATCCTAGGGGGATGTGTACCAAGGGTTGTCATACACAAGAGGTTGGGACCTGTCGTGCTGTATGATGAGTAGGTGGTTGCCTTGTTGTGTTGCCGGGGCGATGTCTCTCCCTTTGAGCTTTCCTTGGAATGTCTCTTAGTCATGTCCGTGGTGATACGGACTGTATGTGTACCTTGCTGAGGTGGATGTTGGAACTGTTATATCCTTGTTGGTCTGACATGCATGTCCTCCCTTAGTGGGGTGTATGTCCCATCTCTTTGCTGTGTTTGTTATTGCCTTGGAGGCACAAATTGTTGTCTTCCCATTTGGTAGTGGCCCTTGCTCTTCTCTCCTTTGTTCTTCTCGCTGCCCTGTTGGAGGGTGCGAGTAGTTTTTTTCTTCTGGGACTTGTTCTTCCTCATGAACTTCTTCTTCTTCATGATGGTGTTGCCTTCTCTACCTGTTCCTTAGAGTCTCTCTGTAGGCTAGCAGCTCATCCAATGCGTTCATCAACCTCAGACTCACTGTCTGTGCTCCTTGCGAGTATGCGGGCCTTGTGTTGGTTGTGTGGGCACGATTGTCATTCCTTTGAGTCGGCATTCCATATGGATACCTTTGAGGTTGTGCCTCATAGTAGTACCCTTGTGGGGGTGCCGTGTATTGGGATGGCACTCCTTGTTGCTCCTTCTCTCTCTGTGGCCTTCTTGCCAATGGAGTTGAGGCTGTTGAAGACTCAGCCCCAGCTGGGCGTGAAGGTCCTCCTTCCTGGTTGTTAGGCTGGGGTGCCTATGGGGCTACCTGAGGCTCTGGGTGTACAGGCTGTTTCTCTGGGTTAGGCTGCCTTGCTGGAGGTATAGGCTGTCTCTTTCGCCTATTGCCCCCAGGTGGGCGGTTATGCCTAGATGCTAAGCTATTCGTCACCGCTCTCGTGATTGCCAGGCTTTCTGTTCGAAGCCCACGGACGGCGCCAAGTGTTAGGTTCTAAGTTTCAGGTCAACGGGTGGTCGACCTAAACCTTACTCCTCACTGGTGAAACTATGGGTTCGGTGCTCCTAAGTCCTGTCGTTCTGATCCGTGTCCTTCTGTCCTTAGCCTTCTCTTCTCCACGTGCCCTGCAAGAGGGGCAATATCAAGCACGGAGGGGGGGTGGTGCTTGATGTACCCTCTCCGATGCCTAAGTCAGTACGTTTCTTTCTAGAGAGATAAAGCTAGAGAGATGTCAGAGCTAAACTTCTCGATTAGCCAAGATGTTCAAATGAATGGTGGAAATGTTGTATTTATAGGCAACGGTGTCATTAAGGTGACTTAATGATATCGTTAACCTTTAAGCACAATTAATTAGTCCTTAATCACGTAATTAAGACCTTAAAGCACGGAGAAAGTTGGTGGAAATAAACCGAGTGTGGGAGTCGGAAAATGGTGTCGGGGCCCTTGGGGGGTGAGGAGAAAATCCAACCCCCAAGGGTAGGAGTTGGGTGTGGCCACCCAACCCCTCCCTAGGGGAGATGGGGTTGGCTGACCCGATCTCCCCTAGGGGAGATGGGGTTGGCTGACCCGATCTCCCCTAGGGGAGGTCGGGTGTGGCCAACCGACCTCACCTAGGTGAGTTCGTCGCGGTCCGGACAAGTATTTTGGCCTCGTCCGAACCGTTGGTGTTTCCGTGGGGTGTTTGGGTCGAAGTTTCGATTTACAATCATTAACGGGGTGATCAAAATAAAACGATTCGGAAGTCAACGGGTTCAAATTGGGCGTATATCCATCAGGTGAGAATTGTAAGTACCTCTATGTGCTAAGGGATTCAGTCCCCTCTACAAGTTCATGTGTAGTGGTTGCTCCTTCAATTGCATTGAATAAAGTGGATTCTTGGACTTGACACAAGCGTTTAGGTCATGTTTCAGCCACACATATGAATCATTTAGATGCATTGGATTTGAATAAATCTGTTGATTGTATCAAACAGTGCACTATTTTCCCTCCTGCTAAGCAAACGTTGTCTTTCCCAATCAACAATTCTCATGCCTCTAAACCCTTTGATTTGATTCATATGGATCTTTGGGGTCCTTACAAGGTATCCACCATCAAGAATTATCAATACTTCCTCACAATTGTTGATGATTTCTCAAGGGCTACTTGGGTGTTTTTGATGAGGAACAAGAGTGATACATTCCTTCACATCAAGAGCTTCTTGTTGATGGTTAATAATCAGTTCGGGGCTATGGTCAAGACTTGAAGGAGTGATAATGGTACTGAGTTCATCAATTTCATTTGCAAGGATTATTTTCTTCAAATGGGAATTCAACATCAAACTAGCTGTGTACACGCTCCTCAACAAAATGGTAGAGTGGAACACAAGCATAGACACATTTTGAATGTTGCTAGGGCAATACGTTTTCAAGCTTCAATGCCAATCAAATATTGGGGTTATTGTGTCCTCACAGCTTGCAACTTGATCAATCGTCTACCATCCTCCTTGTTGAACTTCAAATCACTAATGAAGGTGTTATATGGGAAGAAGTCTTCAATCAGTCACTTGAGAATCATTAGATGCTTGTGTTTTGCTACAAAATTGAACAATTTGGACAAGTTTAGTCCAAGGGCTGAGCCTTCTATCCTCATGGGGTACTCTACTTCTCAAAAGGGTTACCTTGAGATAAATGTTTCAAACTCAGCTTTTTAAGTATCAAGAGATGTTGTGTTCCGTGAGAGAATCTTTCCTTTTAGTATGTCTAAGGAGGAGTTGAGGGCATTGATACCATCTTGCTTGGGTACCAAGGCACATGTTGATAAGATTTTAAATGTGATCCTTTTGTTGAGGAGGTTCCTCTTGTCCCTCCTCCTATTGAAGTTACACCACAACCATCTCCTCTCATTGTAATTGCCCCACAAGAGCCCACTTTAAGGAGGAGTGGAATGATTGCTCAGCTTAAGGCAAGAGCAACTTCAATTTGGAGCTCTGTGGCCCCAGATCGGAGCCACAGAGCTGGCCCCAAATTGGAGCCACAGAGCTCCGATTTGTTAAGAATCAACATTGACTTACCTTCATGGGCTAAGATGAACATAAGTTCATGGGTCAATATTAACTTAAGCTTCATGGGCCAAGTGTTGAAGACTTGGGCTTGACCCAAGTTGAAGAAATATCTAGAGATTAATACTTAGTTTATTTGTCTAGATATTTCTAGGACCTAAGTTTCTAGATAGTTTCTAGGGGGTTCTTACTCTAGAAATTTCTAAGAGTCTAGAGATTTCTTTAGTCTCCTATAAATAGGAGTGGAGTCATTTGTAGTAAGCACAAGCATAACCACCACAACACCAACCACTAAGTAAGTGTCTTGTAAGAGTCTCCAAGATATCATATTTAGAGTAAGAGAGTTATTTATATACGAGTTCTTCTATAGTTAGTGAAGTACGGTCTTGGGCAAGTACAAATCGGCACTTCTTTATTTCTTACATGGTATTAGAGCCACATTAGCGGTAACGCGGAGAGATTCAAGATCGGGATTGAAGAACTTGGGAACTCTAAATATGGATGCTTCCGGCCGCGTGATTGGACATGGAATGGAGCTATTGAACTCATCCAATTACCGGATTTGGAAGTCCTGCATGGAGTCATATCTCATGAGCGAAGATTTGTGGGATATCGTTGGAGGCAGTGATACAACCACCCCGGAGGAGATCGCCAGAAACGGTGAAGAACTCAAGCGCTGGAAGTGGAGGAATGCAAATGAAGAGTTTGCCTTGAAGAGGTCGATATTGTCAGCGGTGTTTGAGAATATCTCACGATGCACCTCTGCAAGTTCGATCTGGAAGACGCTTGACTAGCTATTCAATAAGAAGAACGAGGCGCGGTTACAGATGTTGGAGACGGATCTGGCGAATGCGAAACAGGGTGAGTCTTCGATTTCCCAGTTCTTTCTAAAAGTGAAGAATTTATGTTCGGAAATTAATCTACTCAACCCGGAGGAGCCAATTTCGGAGGCGCGGATAAAGCGATGGTGGACATCTGAAGAGAAATTGTCGGACCAAACTGAAGGAGAGCGACTTGGTGGAATCTAAGATCTCAACCGAAGATGAAGAATGGGCTAAATGTTTTCTAGCCAAGACCACTCCCACATGTGCGTTCGTAGCTCGAAACTCGGGAAATGAGTGGATTTTTTATTCCGGTTGTAGTCATCATCTTACAAGATATGTGAATCAATTTTCGAATCTTCACCGTCATGAAGGAGAAGAAGTTATAGTCACACCGGATGACAATGTTCACCGTGTTGAGAAGGAAGGTACTGTTTTCATCAAGAGTAGCGGAGGAACATCGATTAAGCTCGATAACGTTTATCATGTTCCTGATATGAAGAAAAATCTCCTTTCAGTGGCAAATACAGTCGACTCAGGTATGTACGTTTTATTTGGTCCGAATGACGTGAAGTTTCTCAAGAATGTTGAGATGATCAAGGCAGATGTAGTTCACATCAGTGAGCGAGTAGACGACATGTTCGTGATACCGGCTTCAAGTAAGAAAACTTCTTCAAAGAAGGTTCATGGAAAAAGGGGGAGTTCGAATCCTCACGGAGACGTCCATGGAGGAGCCGATGATAAACAAGTGGTGAAGAAAGGATCGAGAAGATCGGTCACTAAGCCCGTTCGTGGTCGGGATAAAAATCACATTTGCACTTATTCTTGTTTCCTTGCAAGTCCGGCAGTTGAGAACTGACCATTGCCTCAAGATGAAGATAAGAAAGATTTAGACTTGGAGATGTCTAAAGGAGTTGAAGATGTGCTGCCGACGATGGGAAACAAGTGTCGACAAGTTACTTTGTCGCCTACTAAGAGTTCAGTCCTCGATCAAGGAGGAAGTGCTTCAAAGCCAGAAGAGATCAACAAAAGAAGCCATTCTTTGTCGACTAAAGGTGGAGCGGACAATGTAGGAAAAATTAAGACCTCGAGAAGCGAAAGATGTAAAAGTGCAAAGATTCATCGAGGTAGAAAATTCGAGTTGCGGAATGAAAGCTCTACCATATTTAATGAGAAGAGAAGACTTTATGGAGGCGGAAAAGTACGACTGAAGAATCAAGAGCGACATAGATCTGAAGGCAACATTGACAAGAAGAAACATGAAGGAAAGTCAACGTTGAGGTGAAGTGTTAAGAATCAATATTGACTTACCTTCATGGGCTAAGATGAACATAAGTTCATGGGTCAATATTAACTTAAGCTCCATGGGCCAAGTATTGAAGACTTGGGCTTGACCCGAGTTGAAGAAATATCTAGAGATTAATACTTAGTTTATTTATCTAGATATTTCTAGGACCTAAGTTTCTAGATAGTTTCTAGGGGGTTCTTACTCTAGAGATTTCTAAGAGTCTAGAGATTTATTTAGTCTCCTATAAATAGGAGTGGAGTCATTTGTAGTAAGCACAAGCATAACCACCACAACACCAACCACTAAGTAAGTGTCTTGTAAGAGTCTCCAAGATATCATATTTAGAGTAAGAGAGTTATTTATATACGAGTTCTTCTATAGTTAGTGAAGTACGGTCTTGGGCAAGTACAAATCGGCACTTCGTTATTTCTTACACAATTTTGGGCCAATCGGGGCCGGTGGCTCCAATTTGGGCCCAATTGGGGCTGTGGTGGCGGTCGTCGGAGTTGGGTGGCGGTTTTCGGAGTTATGAGTGGTGGTCGCCGGAGTTGGGTGGTGGCCGGTCGGAGTTGGGTGGTGGCCGGCCGGAGCCGTGGTGGTGGCCGGAGTTGGGTTATGTTTAAATTATGGACAATGGTGTTGGATCACGGTGGAACTCCGGTACGGTCTTGACGGCGATCCGAGCTCCTTTGCCCCACGTAATCCTGCAAGAGGGGATAGACCGGGCGGTGACCCAGAATCCCTCTCCGATGCTTAAATAAGTATCTCGTACGAACTGGCAAGCAAAAAAGCTCAAAGGGTGTATCTCAAAACGTAAACTGATCTGAGGTAACCTCTGCCCTTTTATAGGCGAAGAGGTACCTCAGTTACCTGGTGAACCGTTGGGGTGGTTAGCCCGAATTCCGCATATCTCGGCCACGATCCCGCCTATCTAGGCCATTATCTCGCTTATCTTGGCCACGCCCCGCGTATCTCGGCCACGCTCCGCGTATCTCAACCACGCTCCGCGTATCTCGGCCACGCCCCACGTATCTCGGCCTCAACCTCTGATAGCAAGTCCCGACTAATATCGGGGACTCCAGAGTTATCTCGTTGTTTCACCGCTCGGGGCCCCTCATCATCGTGACAGGGCCAATCGTTCTCAGGGATTCGTCATCGGGGCCTACTTAAAGGCATCTCATCGGGAGCATCCAGCTCACCTATCGAGACCGACTCTGTCGGGACCTTTCATCATCGGGACTCCCTCTGTCGGGACCCTTCGCCTGGGTCATCTTGACCTCCATTTAGGGCCCAGTGGGCCTGTTCGCCGTTTCCTCGCCGTTAAAGGGCCTGACGGCCATAGCTAAACCCATCATTTGCCCCCAAGACATGAGGGACTTACAGTTCGTCGTGTCTTTCAACTCCCGACCTCCCGACGTCGGAGTCGGGGACCTTTCCCTTGATAGAGTCACTTGATACAAATCTTCTCGTTCAGGTTTCCTCGATGCCTTGAGGATAACTACCAAATCAGAGAAGACTCCTCGGTTCCCCTGCCATTAAATGCAGCATATAACGAAGCGACGTCTCTGGCACCCGTGCCTGATTTTTCGCGCCTGCTTTTTCTGAAAAAGTTCTTTTCAGGCCGTTTCATCATTACACCCGTTGCCATTGTGCACGTTTCATCTCAACGACTCAGATCAAAACGCTTCGACTTCGACGATTCAGATCAGAACGTCCTTTCGAGTGTCCTCTTCGTCTATAAAACCCTCACCCTGGGTACAGTTTTCCTTTTACCGTTTCTAAAATTCCAAAAGCTCTCTGCAACCTCTCTGAGAATTCAAGCTCTGCGATTTCGAAGACCCAAGTTCTCCTTCAGCCTCCTGTTCTCCGAACAACTTTCCGGCAACCTTCAGATCATCCTTTCCACCTCAAGTCATCATGTCTGGTAAGGATTTCTTCCCTGTTGCTTGTACATCTTTTGCTTCATTTTTGCTTAGTTTTTTCGTAATTTCCCGAAAAACCCAATGTGCCTTTTCTTGCCATGGCTGATTTCAGACAGTGGATCTAGTTCCGAGGGGAGAAAGCCCTTCAACTTCGACTATGCTCTCAACGAGATTTACAGCACTGCGTACGATGCAGCTCTCCGGGAGGGATGCATCACCTCTACCTGGGAACCTCGTTTCCCGTATCCTTGGCCACGCCTCCCGGGTAACCTTGAGGTTACTCGTCCCCGGAAAGGGGAGGTATTTGTCTCTACGGGGCAAATATCGGCGGGGATTAGATTCCCCTTCTGTGGCAACCTGGTCGAGATGTGCCAGCACTACAAGACGCATCCGACCACTTTCTCTCCTCATGCCATCCGTCTATGGAACGCCTTCCAAGTGCTCTGCTTCCGACAGAAGTGGGTTTACAGCCTCAAGCTCTTCAGAACCTTCTACAGGATGAAGTGCAACGAGGCGGGGGTCTGTGCCTTCTACCCCCGTATGCCGAAGTGGAACAAGACGCAACTCGGGTTGTGCAACTGGACCAATGACACCTGGAAGGTGGTCAAGGGTCGGGGACTCCTGGTCGACACGGGGTCCGATAACAGTGGGTGGAAGAGGAGCTGTTTCTTCATCCAAAACTCCTCGATCCCGTGGCCCCGATGGCAGGTGGAAGCGGACTCTCCTCCCGCTTACCACACCTATTCTGATGAAGACTTCCAGACCCTTCAACTCATCCAGCTCTACCGATGGGGGGAGTCCTATACTCCCCTCGACGCCAATTCTCTCGTGGAGCGGGACCTGGTGAATGCCGGGATCCGACTCCTCGACATAGTCTCCGGGGGTCAGCTCTTCGACGGCCCCTCCAATATGGTTTCTTGGGTAACGTCTCTAACCTCTGGTTTTTACTGTTTGCAGCTAAGAAGGTATCCGTGCTGACCAATCTGATCCTTAAGCAGGGGGAGACCGATGCTGTCCGCCCTACGCGGAAGAGGAAGTCAGCCAAGAAGGCTGCTGCTCCATCGGGATCTCCTTCCGCGGAGCGGCCAAAGCGGAGCCGTGTGGAGGTGGACAAACTCTTCGATGTCCAGACCGCTGAAGAAGGTAAAAAGCTCCGCCTCGCTATTAAATCGTACAGTAAGCTAGTTCCGAAGGAATTGATCCCTTCAACCATGGAGGCCCGTATTGCCGATGTCAAACGTGTCCTCCGAGGGGAAACTCCCCGTGTTCTGAAGGCGGGCTACTACAACTACCGCGGGAAGGACCAATATGTTTCCCGGCGCATTGTCTGGTGTAAGGGCCCTAACGAACTTCCTGATTATGTTTCTGAAGCCTCCTCTCGTCCTCTAGGTGCAGGTCACTCGGGGACTCCGTCGGGTGCTGGAGCTTCAGCAGGTGCACCACCTTCAGCAGGGGCGCCTCCTTCAGCGGGGGCACCACTTTTCTCTGGTGGAGAGACCCCGACCAGCGAACAATTTCGTCGGGTGGAGAGCCTGGACTCCTCCGAGGAGACTGATGAGGGCGGCTCCCTTCGCCATCGTCGGAGGACGGGGCAGTCCCTGCTGAAACCAACCTCCAAGGGGCTGCCCCCCTCGCCTTCTTCACAACAACAGCGACAATCGTCGCCCATCCACGACTTCACTCCTTCCCCAGCCCGGGGTGAGTCGGAGGCACGCCCCTCCACGACTCAAGTCGGCCCTTTTCCTCTCCCCCTCGACGGGAGTTTTTACAAGGTCTTGGACCCTACCCAGAAGGATGCTCCCTGGACCCCGATCCAAACGCTGCAAGGGGTCCAGCTCCGACAGGGGGACACGTACCCCGAGCTGGCTACGCATCTGCTAGCGGGTTCTATCCTGCCCACCATGAGGTATCCGATCTCCTTGGATCGAGAGGAAATCCGCCGGGATATTCAAGAGATGTCCATGCGTCGGATAGAGGTAAGACTTTCACTTCTTCTTCATCAATAAGACTGGTTGCTCGTCTTTTAACACTTCTCTCCTTTCCTTTGCAGGAGATGGGGGACATCAATCGCTTCATCGAGTATATCCTCGCCTTTGAGGAAGCCCTGGAGCAGGAGCGGGCTAAGGGGGCTCCTGTCATAGCCAAGCTTGAGGAGGATCTCGCGGCCTCCGAGTCTTCGCGGGGAAAACTGGCCAAGGAGCAGGCCATCCTCGACCGGAAGACTCGGGACCTCCAAAAGCAGGTCCGTGACTTCGAGGGGCTCCTGAAGCGGGAACGGCAGGAGCGGCGGGTTGCTGAGGACAAGCTGGTCCTTGAAAAGAAGGCTCTGGAGGAGCAAATCGCGGAGGTTCCCGCGCAGATGGTCGCGGCCGAGACCAAGGGCCGGGAGGATTATCGGAGGTCCGAAGACTTCCAGGCTGATGCTGTAAAGTTCTGCAGCGCGGAGGTGGAGAACACCCTCTTCAACGCAGTCGAGGAACTCCACCTGGAGTATGGCGACGCCATCAACTTCGACAAGTCTCCATCTCTCGCTCCATTCGCGAAGAAATACTTTGCTCTCTCGGAGGAGAGTGATGAGGGGAGCACTTCCGCGATTGTTGAAGACACAGCGGAGCCTCCAAGTGCTGATGCCCCGATAATCGACCCTCCAGCGGCTGAACCTGTGGAGCCTTCTGCCACAGACCTCGTGGACCCTGCTCCCGCTGATGCCGCCGATAAGGACCAAGCTTAAATGCTTATCTTTAGGGTCCTTGTATTTTCCTCATTTTTGTAATCTTCGGGCCTTTGAGCCCTCATGAATATCAGAATATCTTAGTTCCGATTTTTCCATTGCACTTCTCAAAGCGACTTTACTTACTTAAGGCGAAACCTCGACACTTAAGATATTTTCACACATCACTTAAGACGATTTATCTCCGTGCACCACTTAAGGCGATTTAATATCACGCACCACTTAAGGAGGCTTTCCAATACTTTAGAATAAATCCAAGAATCATGCATCACTTAAGACGACTTAACCTCGTGCATCACTTAAGACGACTTAACAACACTTAGAATAAATCTAAGAATCATGCGTCACTTAAGACGACTTAACCTCGTGCATCACTTAAGACGACTTAACAACACTTAGAGTAAATCTAAGAATCATGCTCACTTAAGACGACTTAACCTCGTGCATCACTTAAGACGACTTAACAACACTTAGAATATATCTAAGAATCATGCATCACTTAAGACGACTTTCCTCGTGCACCACTTAAGGCTGCTTTTCTCGTGCACCACTAAAGGCGACTTTTCTCGTGCACCACTTAAGGCGACTTTTCTCGTGCACCACTTAAGGCGACTTTTAAACAACACTTAGAATAAATCTAAGAATAATCTGATCAGAAGCAACCTCTTTATTCATTGATGGCACAAAACTTGCTTACATCGAATCAAACGATAAATACATACACCACTTAAGGCGATTTTACATCGGGCACCACTTAAGGCGACTTTTCATCGGGCACCACTTAAGGCGACTTTTCATCAGGCACCACTCAAGGCGACTTTTCATCGGGCACCACTAAAGGCGACTTTTCATCGGGAACCACTTAAGGCGACTTTTCATCAAGCATGACATTTCTTCAAGTGTTCGCCACTAAAAGAATGCTTCAATACTCTGCCATCGAGGTCTTCCAACTTGTACGCATTCGGAGCTGGCATCCCCACGACCTTGTAAGGTCCTTCCCATTTTGGTGACATCTTGTTGATTCGATCCAAAAGGGTAAACTCGTTGTGACGCCAAACCAGCTCCCCGACGAAGATTTGTCGGGACTTAACTCGCCGATTATAATACCTGGCCGTCACCAAACGCATTCGAGCCTGGACTTCATCGGCTTCCCGTCTCTTCTCTTCGAGCAAGTCCAAATCCAGATGTCTCATCTCATCATTCGTCAAAGGCTCGTAATATCTCATCCGATGGGATGCCACAGCTACCTCCACGGGAGCAACGGCCTCCGTGCCATAAACAAGGCCAAATGGAGTCTCCCCAGTTGATCGTTTGGGTGTCGTTCTAACAGCCCAAAGCACGTTTTCCAGCTCGTTCAGCCATTTGCCCTTCAAGGCATAGACCCTTTTCTTCAGGCCATCCATCACGATTTTGTTGGCTGATTCCAACTGGCCATTAGTCTGAGCATGGTGGACAGAAGCTGTCCGATGCTCGACATTCAACTCCTCCAGATACTCCTTCACTTGAGCTCCGTTAAACGGTGGACCATTATCGCTGATCACCACCTTAGGAATACCGTATCTGGACACAATATGAGTCTGGAGAAACTTGACGATCTGGTTCCCCGTCGTCTTGGCCAACGCCTTTACTTCTATCCATTTTGAAAAATAATCGATAGCCACAAGCAAATACTTACACTGACCTTGTGCTTGCGGGAGAGGTCCCACCAAGTCGATGCCCCACTGCGCAAAGGGCCAAGCACTCTTGATGGACGTCAGATTAGCAGCCGGAGCTGTGATATTCGGGGCGTACCTCTGGCACGCGTCACAGGATCAGACCAACGTCATCGCCTCCCTGCTCATCGTAGGCCAATAATAGCCCAGATTCAACACTTTCCTCATTATGGATCGGGCCCCTTCATGACAAGCCGCGACCCCCTCATGCACCTCCTTCAGGATTCGACTTGTATCAGGCTCAGCCACACACTTCAGGTATGGAGTCGAGAACCAGCCCTTCTTGTATAGCTGATTGTCCAGCATCACGTAGTTAACCGCGATCCGACGTTTCCTGTCAGCTACCACTCCATTATCGGGGACTGCCCCCGTAGTCAGGTACACGACTATCGGGGTCATCCAAGTGGGCTCCTCCTCCTCTGATCCTGCTTCAATAGCGCACACCTGCGTCGAGTCGGTGGTCGACAAGATCACCTTCTCCAAGAAGTGCACCTTCCGATTTTCCTCCAAGGGTGCCCCCAAGGCAAATTTGCTCAAGGCATCCGCTTCCACGTTCTCTTCCCTCGGGATCGCCTCAATATCGAAGCTTTTGAAGCTCTCCTTCAAGGCTTGTACCTCATGAAGGTACCTTTTCATCATCGGGCTCTTCGCCTCGTATCGCCCTTGGACTTGATTCACGATCAGGCCCGCGTCACACTTCACTCTCAAGTGAGTAACTCCCGTACCTTTAGCAATTTTCAGGCCCGTGATAAGAGCCTCATACTCAGTTTCGTTGTTCGTGGCCCTAAACGTTAAAGCCAAGGCATATCGAAGCGGCTCACCTCCGCCTGGTGGTATCAACACAAAGCCTGCTCCTGATCCGTCTGAACTCGAGGAGCCATCCGTGTACATCTCCCAAGTGTTTTCCTCGTTTGGCTGTTCTGATTGCTCTGCCATCTCTGGTTGTTCTGCTATCGGGACCTCTATGGTTGCCCCCTCTACAGGGCGCGCTTCTTCTAGATCGGGGGCTGTAGATTCTGCTATGAAATCCGCCAACGCCTGGCCCTTAATAGCCGTCCTCGGAGCAAAGTGTATGCGAAACTCACTGAGCTCGACTGCCCATTTCACTAATCACCCCGACGCATCAGGTCGGTTCAAAAAATGCTTCAAAGGCTGATTCGTCAGCACAGTAATCTCATGCGCATGGAAATAAGGCCTCAACTTCCGAGCAGTAATACTCAACGCAAAGAGATACTTCTCAACGGCGGGATAATTCATTTCAGACTTGGCAAACGCCTTGCTTACATAATAAACGGGGACTTGATTACCCTCGACAACCTTCACTAACACAGAGCTAATGGCAAATTCAGAAACAACCAAGTATAGATAGAGTGGCTCGCCTGGGGACCGGTTTCGCCAACGGCGGGAGGGTGCGAATGTGCTGCTTGAGTGCTTGGAACGCCTCTTCACACTTGGCAGTCTACTCAAACTTCTTGTTGGCCCTCAACACTTCAAAAAACGGCATCGATCGATCACTTGCCTTGGACAGGAAGCGATTCATTGCAGCCAGTCGGCCATTCAACACTTGCACCTCCCGATGATTTACCGGAGACTGCATCTCCTCGATCGCCCTCAGCTTCTCGGGGTTCACCTCAATTCCTCTTTGACTCACCATAAAGCCCAGAAACTTCCCCGAGTGGACTCCGAAGGCGCACTTTGTCGGGTTCAAGCGAACCTGATGAAGCCTCATCCGCTCAAACGCCGTAGCTAGGTTGTGCACATGATCCTCAGCTTGTCGGGACTTTACCAGCATATCGTCCACGTAAGCCTCCATGGTTTTGCCCAGCATATCTCCAAACAACTTTTTCACCATCCGCTGGTATGTTGCCCCAGCATTGATCAGTCCGAAAGGCATGACATCGTAATGATAGATGTCACTGTCAGCATAAAATGCTGTGTGAGAGGCGTCCTCCTTAGCCATCTTGATCTGATTATAGCCCGAATACGCATCCATGAAGCTCAAATACTCATGTCCCGAAGTGGCATCCACCAACTGGTCGATTCTCGGGAGCGGGTAACAGTCCTTCGGGCAAGCCTTATTTAGGCCGCGGAAATCAACACACATCCGCCACTTCCCATTGCTCTTCTTCACCAGCACCGGGTTAGAGACCCAAGTCTGGAATCGGAGCTCCTTGATAAACCCAGCATCGAGCAACCTGCCCACCTCTTGCTGGATCGCGATCCTCTTGTCCGCGCCCATCGGACGCCTCTTCTGCGCGATAAGCTTGATCGCGGGATCAATCTTCAACTCGTGCACAATCATGTCGGGGCTGATTCCTGGCATGTCACTCGGGGACCAAGCAAACAGCTCCTTGAACTCCTTTAGTAGATCGATCAATTCTCGGGTTGTTTCCTTGGTCAGGGCAGACCCGATTTTCACTTTCCTCTGAGGTCCGTCAATCTCTACCTCCTTCAAATCCTCCACGGGGGCGGGACGTCCAAACTCCTCTCTGGGATCTGCATCTGTCTGGAGGACAGCCATGGCCTCCCGTCTCTTTCGTCGGGTGGAATTAATATAGCACTTCCTGGAAGCCACCTGGTCGCCCTTAACCTCTCCGACTCCATGGTCAGCCGGGAACTTCATCTTCTGGTGAACAGTCGAGGCAACGGCCATCAGGGGGTTGATGGTGGTTCTCCCGATAATCGTGTTGTACGTCCCCGCGGACTCAACCACCACGAAGTCCACATTTCTCCTTTCCGCCTTCCACCCGCTACCAAACTCCACTGGTAAGGTGATCATTCCCAGCGGATAGGAGGTAATACCAGAGAACCCGACCATCGGGAAGTTCACCTCCTTGAGATCCTTCTTCGTCGTCCCCATGGCTTCCAGTGCATCCATAAACAGAATATCGGAGGAGCTCCCTCCGTCGATCAAAATCCGTTTCATCTCATACCCATCCACGTCAAGGGTCACGACCAGAGCGTCATCATGTGGAGTCTCCACTCCTATCAGATCCTCCGCGGAAAAGGAAATCACCATCTCTTCCTTCGCGGTCCAGGATCGGGACCTCTTGCCCAGTACCACAGCAGCAGAAATTCTAGAGGCATAAACCTCCCGAGAGGCCGAGGTATCACCTCCCGCAGCAAATCCTCCGTGAATCACATTGATAGTACCCCGCTTCTCCTTACGGGCGCCAGAAGACTCCGGCTCGGACCTCTTCTTCTTTGGGGACCGATCGCGGGATCGGGAACGGGACCGCGATCGGGATCGAGAACGGGATCGACACCGCTTCTCCCCGACAAACTCCTTAAGCTTCCCCTTCTGGATCAGCTTTTCAATCTCCTTCTTCAGCTCCTGACAATGATTAGTGTCGTGACCATTTGCACGGTGAAATCGAAAGTAACGATCGGTGCGGGATCCCAAAAATTCTCCTTCCTTCTTCGGGGGGATACCTGGAGATACCCTGACGCTCCATGACCGTTAACACCTCCGCCATAGAGCTGTTGAGAGGAATGTTATGATCCTCCTGCCTATCCTTCCTCGAGGAACGCCTATCCTCCCTTCGATCAGAGCGGCCTCGACTCCGACTGCTCTCGGATTTATCCTTCGACTTACGGTCGTCCAAGGGTTTGGACGACTGCTTTCCCTTATTTGACTTCGGGGGTTCAAGTTCTCCAGCAGCTATTTTCGACTCCTGGACGTCGATTTGCCGCTTCACCCTTTTCTGCAATGCCTCCATATTCCACACAGGCTTCTCAGCCACACTGTGCATCAAGTCGGAACCATAGGGGGCTGTTAGGTTCCGAATGAAGATACGGATGGTCTCACCCTCCGAAATCTCCTCGTCAATCTCCGCCACGCTGGCAGTGTATCGCTGGTAATAGTGTGCCAGCGACTCATCGGGCCTCTGCACCACCTGGGTCAGGGACCTCACACTCTTCAACAGACGTCGACGACCCTGGTACTGCTGAATAAATCGGTCGTGCATATCAGCCCAGCATGTGATGCACCCTGGGGGCAGACTGAAGAACCAGGTCAGGGCTCTCTCACCAAGTGTGTTCGGGAACAATGTACACACGATATCTTCATTCGGGGCTCTACCCAAACACGCCATGAGGTGCTTCTGGACATGACGAACCGGATCTCCCTCGCCATCATACTCTTTAATCGTGGGGATACCCAGCCCTGGCGGGGCGAGGGTTTCTATTAGTCGGGGAACAAAGGGATGGGAGGATCTACCCCTCAGTTCCGACAATAGCGGCTTCTGCTCTCCAATGCAGATATTTACAATCTTCACCACCTAATCGGGGGTGATGAGACCATTGAGGGGAATGGTCCTGTGCTGCACTGGTCCTGGCCCATCGACCACAAATCGCTCTGTCTGAGCGGGCTCCTTACCCCTGTCCTGGCTCCGGGGTTGGGCCTCCTGCGCATTCTGAACCTCTGCCGGTGGGGGCACTTCCTCTTGCCTCCTCGCAGCCTCTCTTCGATCTAAAAGAGCCTCCACGGCCGCCAAAAACAGCGGCATGGCATCCGCCACAGCATTCGTCAGGTCTGCATTCGGAGGAGCCTCCTGCCCCCTATTCTCCTGGTGCTGAGCAGCATCTTCAGGGACTTCGTTGTGCCCCCCTGTCCGAGAGACCTCAGCGGGGAGACTCTGGTCCTCAGCATGCTCCGGGGGTGAATTCAGAGTCGTCCCAGCAGGATGACGGGAACCACCAGATTGTCCTTGTCTTCTTTAATTGCCAACCGCCATTGAACGAGTAGAAGGAATATCAGCTTTTTGTCACGTTCCCACAGACGGCGCCAATGTTGGATCACGGTGGAACTCCGGTACGGTCTTGACGGCGATCCGAGCTCCTTTGCCCCACGTAATCCTGCAAGAGGGGATAGACCGGGCGGTGACC
Organism: Clarkia xantiana subsp. parviflora; assembly: GCA_036873135.1. NCBI lineage: Eukaryota > Viridiplantae > Streptophyta > Magnoliopsida > Myrtales > Onagraceae > Clarkia > Clarkia xantiana. The sequence continues at coordinate 5,036,240 of JAPTYO010000012.1, read as the reverse complement.
CAGAATCCCTCTCCGATGCTTAAATAAGTATCTCGTACGAACTGGCAAGCAACAAGCTCAAAGGGTGTATCTCAAAACGTAAACAGATCTGAGGTAACCTCTGCCCTTTTATAGGCGAAGAGGTACCTCAGTTACCTGGTGAACCGTTGGGGTGGTTAGCCCGAATTCCGCATATCTCGGCCACGATCCCGCCTATCTAGGCCACGATCTCGCTTATCTTGGCCACGCCCCGCGTATCTCGGCCACGCTCCGCGTATCTCGGCCACGCCCCGCGTATCTCGGCCTCAACCTCTGATAGCAAGTCCCGACTAATATCGGGGACTCCAGAGTTATCTCGTTGTGTCACCGCTCGGGGCCCCTCGTCATCGTGACAGGGCCAATAGTTCTCAGGGATTCGTCATCGGGGCCTACTCAAAGGCATCTCATCGGGAGCATCCAGCTCACCTATCGGGACCGACTCTGTCGGGACCTTTCATCATCGGGACTCCCTCTGTCGGGACCCTTCGCCTGGGTCATCTTGACCTCCATTTAGGGCCCAGTGGGCCTGTTCGCTGTTTCCTCGCCGTTAAAGGGCCTGACGGCCATAGCTAAACCCATCAAATGGTATTTTTGTCATTTCATCTTTATAATAATTAAAAATTTTATTAATTCAAATATTGCAAAAGGGTATTTTTGACATTTCATGCGGTTCTGTAAAATTTGACAGAAAATTTGTACGGAAAACCTAAAAATCACAAAGTCCAAACTTCAGACCTCAGTTTTCACCATTTCAATCTTCAGACCTCTCAAATTCACAAGGGCCAATCTTCACCATTATTGTGCAGTACTAATAGTGTTGTAGTTTAATAAAGCATGTTGCTCTTGTTCAACAGGGTCACGGGAACAACGAAGAAAACATCGGAGAAAACATGACAAGGATGAAGAAAAGTAGACATAACTAAGTAGCTCTTGTCATGTATACTATATATATATCTACTATCTTTAAAAGAGGAAGGGGGCCTCTCACCCCAACACTGATTTGTATTCACCCTCAAATGCTGCTTTGTATTCTCCAAACGTTGTAACCTCACTCTCTGTGTTCACCCTTATTCATCATTTATGAGAGATACAATTTTTAACGCCGATAATCAACCATCGGATAATCAGCCATCGTGGCTCTTCCAAAAGTGCGACTCTTCCATTCTTTTCGATTTTCAGAATTATTGGCATCGGGTAATCAATCATTATCGTTCCAATCCCTTTGTCGAATTTAATTCGTTGCTGAATTCAATGAATAAATAAAGAAGATGAAACACTCAAATCTAGTGATTCATCCTCGAAAACCCCGAAGGCAGATCCACTGAATCGCCTCCTTTAATTCAGTATGGGTGGTGTGATATCCCTATAAATCTCACTGATTCGAGACACTGCGGAAGAATACTAATGAGGTTAGTTTGTTCAATTTTCTATATTTTTATGTGATTCTAAAGGTTTAATTCAACATTTTTCCAATTTGGATTACCAAGGTTTAATTCATCTTATATCTCCTTGCAGTTGAACGAAATAAATTACAATGTAGATGTTTTGAGATTGTTTGATTATTGTGTCACACTTTTAAGGTGCTCAATGAAATGCGTAAGTTAACAATGAATGACATTATTTTATCTGCAATTACAATTGCTGAGAGAAGATATGCAGACTATGAAGTATCTGGACCACATACCCGAAGTCCACACCGATGCCATCAACTAATGTCAAGGCACACCGTCGTTGATTTAATGTTTTTACTAACCTAATTTTGATGAATGTTTGAAAGTTGAGTTTTTGTGTTGACTTTGGTATTATTGAATATACTTTTACATGTTCTCTGCAATTTTCTGCATTGTATAGTAAGGATTGAAGCAGTTGGATGATTGAGAGTATGAAGTAGAAGGATGAGTAACTGTCGTACATCTGAACTTCTCAAGACTGCTTCATGTATGTAGTAGTTGGCACAAGAATTTTAAAGGAAAATTGACTTTCAATGGAGGGTTAACACGTTTTTTTAACATGAACTATATGTTAAGATGATATATGTTTTGTGATATAAGCTGGAGTGGGCTTCAGTTAGTTAGATTGGGCTGCTCTTATTTATTTTAGGGAGTTGTTTTATTTCAGATTGGGCTTGTTTAGGTCCAATAGTGTTTTGGTTTTATTTGGTTCATTTTGTTTATTGTAAGGACTAAATTGAACTCTTTATTTTGGCGAGGACCTGCATGCAAATCCGGGACCTCGACCTAGTGTTATTAGGTGATGGAATTCCAGAGGAAGGAACAAGTCAAAATGATCCGCAACTCTTGAGCGTTCTTTCTCTCTGAAATTAGGTGTTTTTGGCAAATTAGGGTTTCATAGATTGTGATATTTTGTCATGGTATCAGAGCTTCAGGCTCGGTATTTGCGATTCTTTCTTCCTCTTCGCATGTCCTAGCCTCGATCCTGGTGTTCCGCTGCGATCTTTTTCTTCGTGTCGCTTCGTCTTCCCCCTCGAAGAGGTGCGATTTTTCTTTCAAATCTTCGATTCATCATTCTCTGTTGGTTTGTGAGGATCTCCTCGAAGTATCATTGTCGATTTGCCGGAGGATTCCCGCAGGACGACCTATATTCGTCTTTTGCGATTCCGTCGATCGCATATTTTTCGTCTCTTCGCTCGATTGTTTGACTCAAGATGGATGATCAGACAATACTGGCTACAACTGAGGAGATACAAGAGGCTATGTCCACGGTTGATTCCTTCCATCCGCTTCATCTTCACTCAAGTGATAACCATGGTAACTCTGTCGTTTCCATTACTTTGACTGGAATAGAAAACTATGCTATGTGGAGCCGTGCCATGCGATTTTACCTGTTAGGAAGAAACAAGCTAGGGTTTGTTACTGGTTCGTGTATGAAAGATAGATTTGGCCCTGCGTATTCTAACCTATGGGATCGGTGTAACGCCGTGGTTTTTGGATGGATATTAAGTTCTTTGTCTAAATAACTTGCTAGCAGCGTGATGTTCATAGAGAATGTTTTTTTGGCCTGGAAAGATCTCAGAGAAAGATTTGACAAACCTAACGGGTCAAGATCTTACCAATTACATCGAGAGATTGTGTTGACTCAACAAGGTCTGGACTCTATTTCCACTTATTTCACTAAACTGAGACTTCTCTAGGCTGAGTATGATGCTGTGGCAGCATTACAACATATTGATGGGGAATTATTTCAGAGGCACATTGATCATAAAGACAATCAGCGTCTTTTCCAGTTACTAATGGGACTGAATGAGACTTTTTCTGGAGTAAGAACTTGTCTGCTGCTCTGGAAAAATTTGCCAAATCTGAAAGAGGCATACAACCTGCCGCTTCAAGAAGAAAGCCAAAAAGGATTTGCTCTGATATTGTTGGTTTTGCCTCTGCCATATCTGCCAATTCTGTTACTAACAAACCAAATGGCAATCCCAATCTTGAGTGTACCTTCTGTAAAGAAGGGGCACACAGTTGACATATGTTTTGCTAAAGGATGCGACTATTCACAAAGAAGGGCCACACTAATGATATATGCTTCAAGTACAAGGAATCTCTCAAGCCCAAGGGTTTAGGAGTCCAAACCAATGTTGCCTCACCCGTGACTGGTGACATTGGATTAAAGAAGCCTCCAAAGCCTACAGGACAGGAGCTTTCCCTGACTGATGCCTTGACCAATGGTGTTACCTTCTTTTCAGAGCAATTTGAAGCATTCCTTCAGACTATGGGGGATGGAGGTAGGACTGCTCCTATGGCAGGTGCTGCCCCAGCCACATATGCAGGTATATCTCTTAACCATGTTTTTCAAAATCTTGATAATCTCTGGATACTTGATACAGGAGCAACAAATCACATGACTAATAGGCAAGATTGGCTAAATGATTTAAAATTAGATATTGGAACTAGAATTAGGTTACATGATGGAAATTTTTCTAAACTTCACAGCATTGGGACTTATCAATTCTCTAATGAGCATATGTTTAAAAGTGTTCTTTATGTACCAGATTTCAAATATAACCTGCTTTCTGTTTCAAAGTTGACCACTGAACTTCATTGTTCAGCCCTTTTTTACCCCACTTTTGCTCTGTTGCAGGACCTCTCAAGTGGGAGGGTCTTGGCAAGTGGTAGGCAGGAATCAGGACTCTACTTTTTTAAACCTTTTTCATGTCTCAGTAAAGACATTGTAACTGATCCTGTTGCCAGTAATGTTTTCTTATGGCACAAGCGACTAGGGCATGTCCCCTCTAAAACTTTGCATAATATCAACATTTCAGATTTAAAAATAAAAAATAAAGATATGACCCTAGACACTTGTACCATTTGTCCCAAAGCAAAGCTTACTCGATCTCCTTTTACTATTTCTAGTTCCAGAGCCAATTCTGTTTTTGATCTAGTTCATTGTGATGTTTGGGGCCCCTACAAATTTGCTACTCATGACAATAAAAGATTTTTCTTAACATTGGTTGATGACTATTCCAGAGTCACTTGGATTTATCTTCTTCAGTTTAAATCAGATGTTGTGGTGGTTTTGAGGAATTACGTTGCAATGATTCAAACTCTGTTTAATAAATTTTTTAAATGTTTTAGATCTGACAATGGGGGTGGAATTTTTAATGAGCATGTAGATTCCTTACTCATTTCTAAGGGAAATTTACATCAAAGCAGCTGTACTTATACTCCAAAAAAATGGAAGAGTTGAAAGAAAACATAGGCACCTCCTTGAGGTGGCCAGAGCTTTAAAATTGCAAGCTTCCATTCCCAATATCTTCTGGGGAGAATGCATTCTTACTGCTTGTTACTTAATAAATTTGATGCCCACTGCTGTTTTGTAAGGAAAATCCCCTTTAGAAGTGTTTGCTGATTCCAAACCAACCATCACACATCTGAAAGTTTTTGGTTGCTTGTGCTATGCAAAGAATTTAGTTGAGGCTGACAAGTTTACATCCAGAGATATCCCCTCTGTCTTCATGGGGTATTCTGAGACTCAAAAGGGATATAGGTTGTATGATTTAACCCTTCAAATATTTTTTTGTTAGTCGTGATGTGAAATTTAATGAAAATGTTTTCCCTTTTGAGAATGACTACCTTGATCAGCAACCTAAAATTCTATTTGAGGATTCTTTGGATATTGATGATGACTCTTTTCAGCAACCAGTTGGTATAATACCAAGAGGATGAACCCAGTTCTGGGTCTGATGGTATAGATGATTCAGATGATGAGTTGCCCCTACCTCTGATGTATCTCCTTCAGATGATGAATCTCCTCAGGATTCTGATGATAACACTCATTCAGATGATGAGTTTAATCAAGACTCTGACGATGTTTCACCTCCTCATATTGAGGAACAGATTCCTGCTATTACAACTAGATCTGGTAGGGCTGTTAAGCCTCTATTCTGGTCTAGTGATTTTGTGATGGGGAAATCTACTACCATTTACCCCATTGAGAATTATATCTCTTAGAAACATCTTTCTAACACATATCAAAGTTTCTTAAGCTCTTTTTATCAGATCATAGAACCTGACAGTTTTCAGCAAGCTGTTCAGGACCCTTCCTGGGTCAAAGCAATGCATGATGAGATTTTGGCCCTTGAAGAAAATGGTACTTGGGATATTGTGCCTCTCCCATCTGGTAAGGTCCCTATTGGTTGTAAGTGGGTATATAAGCTTAAATATAAATCTGATGGCACGTTAGAAAGACACAAGGCTAGGTTACTGTTCGTATTGTTCTTGCTTTGGCTTCCATTTTCAGCTGGCCCTTATTTCAAATGGATGTCTATAACGCCTTTCTACAAGGTGATTTAGATAAAGAGGTCTTTATGACTGTTCATGAGGGATTTGCCAATTACAAGGGGGAAAATATGGTTTGTCGATTGTGCAAATCCCTCTATGGACTTAAACAGGCCAGTATGCAATGGAATGTTAAACTAACTGATGCCTTGATTAATGCTGGTTATGTTCAATCTGGTTATGATTACTCCCTGTTTACAAAGAAAATTGGAACTGAGATTGTTATTCTTATGATATATGTTGATGACTTGTTGATTTGTGGAAACAGTGCCAGTTTGATTGATCAACTTAAGTCTGTTCTGTTGAGCAATTTCAAAATGAAAGACTTGGGTGAGATGAAATATTTCTTAGGAATTGAGATAGCCAGGTCCTCAAAAGGGATTGTACTTTCTCAGAGAAAGTATGCACTTGACCTTATTTCCTCTGTTGGACTCTCTGAGGTAAAACTGCTAAGACTCCAATGGAGGAAAATCTGAAGCTTACTACTAAGGGTTATGATGATCATCTAAATCTGAACCAAAATGATATCCTTTTGGATGATCCTACCTCTTATAGAAAGCTCATAGGCAAGTTACTTTATTTGATAACCACTAGACCTGACATAGCTTTTACTGTGAGACATTTGAGTCAATTTATGCAGGCCCCAAAGGTATCACAATGGTCAGCTGCCCTGAGAGTGGTAAGATATGTAAAAAAGGAGCCGGGTAAAGGAATTTTTCTTGATGCTAAGTCTTTGCCTAAGCTTTCAGGTTATTGTGATTCTGACTGGGGTGGTTATTTGGTTACTAGAAAATCTCTGACACGTTATTGCATGAAACTAAGGATTTCCTTAGTTTCATGGAAAGTAAAGGCACAGAAGACCATTTCCAGGTCATCTGCAGAAGCAGAGTACAGGTCTATGGGTTCAACTTTGGCTGAGATTATTTGGCTGAAGGGTCTTCTGTTTGAACTTGGTTTTGAACAAACTGAGTCAATTCCTTTACATTGTGATAGTAAGGCTGCAATACAGATTGCAACTAACCCTGTTTTTCACGAAAGAACGAAACATATAGAGATCGATTGCCACTTTGTTAGGAATTTTGTAACTAACAAAGTTTTACATATTGTTCATGTGAAGACAGGGAATCAGCTAGCAGATCTTTTTACCAAGGCGTTGGGGTCTAAGCAACACCATGCTCTTTCACATCAATTGGGAATGAAGAATATATTTGGGAGACAGGGGGAGCTGGAAAACGAAGAACATGGTACTGTGAAGGCAGAATTGGAAGACTTGGACGGATTGCTTGAAGCACAAGAAACTCCAGCTTAAGGGGGAGTTTTGTGATATAAGCTGGAGTGGGTTTCAGTTAGTTAGATTGGGCAGCTCTTGTTTATTTTAGGGAGTTGTTTTATTTCAGATTGGGCTTGTTTAGGTCCAATAGTGTTTTGGTTTTATTTGGTTCATTTTGTTTATTGTAAGGACTAAATTAAACTATTTATTTTGGTGAGGACCTGCATGCAAATCCGAGATCTCGACCTAGTGTTATTAGGTGATGGACTTCCAGAGGAAGGAACAAGTCAAAATAATCCGCAACTCTTGAGCGTTCTTTCTATCTGAAATTAGGTTTTCGGGCAAATTAGGGTTTTATAGATTGTGAGATTTTGTCAATATGTGATAGTAAATTGGTGAAATTGAGTTCTTTTTTTCTTTTCTTTTTCATATATGTTCATTTCAATGAGAGTTCGAGGACCAAAATTCAACCATAACCATTTCATTAATTTGTCGTACGACTTGGTTTAAGAATATATGCAGCTCTGCTGCTTGAGTCAAAGGGCAATCAGTTGGAGCAAGAGCTAAAGACCGCCGCAGATAACTGCAGCAGCATATCCCTACAACCACAGCTTACCCATAAGAAAAGGGCATTACTTCGTCAGGTGGATTTTCACAAATTTTAATCTGAAAATTTAAGTAGCTCTCACCATGGCTGTGAAGTTCAAGTACCGACACGCCAAGATATTGACGGCTCTAGGCTCTCAGTGCCTATTCGATATCCTTTCTTCATTACCTCTAAATTATTTTGTCCCATTTCAAACAGCAGTATCATTTCCATGTACGGATTGATTATGATGATGAGAAGTAGAAAGTGATGACGTACTAATAGGAGCCACATCATAACTGTGGCTTTTTAGAGCTACTAACTCAAGATATATTGCTTCAGTCGTTATCTAATATAAAATATAAATCAATCAACATAATTAATTATATTTATTTAGATTATATATTAGTTTTTGGTTTTGGCAATAAACCAGATGAGCTGGTGAAATTTTGTGAATCAGCAGCTTCGCTACATTTAGGATAAAGGCAATCAACCAGAGATTTGTAAGGGTTTTTACCCAAATGGATTTGTATTGTTTTTATTTCTTGTGATAGGTATAAAGAGACAAATCGATGACTTCATTAACGAAGGAGTTTACCAAGTATTTTGGCTATTTGTATAAAGTTAGTCTTCTCAAACTTCAAAATGGCATGTGAGATGAGCATTACTTGCAGATATACTGGATACTCCAATTTTCACTACATTTATGTTTATTCCTTCCAACTTTAGTTTTGATGATGTTTTAAATATGCAGATTCTCTGTCTTCGGAGTAATGAATAAATTAAGGAGCGCTCTCTTTAATTGAATTACCTGCATGTTCATGACTAATATGTTCTAACTAGTGTTTGACAACAATGGGTAGACGTCTCTTTAAGGAAAATTTGGCAATCCACCATGTTGGATCCTTTCGAGTGGGGAGTCGGATCCTGGTAGTGACGACGGAAGAATGCCTCGGATTGCTCCTATTCACTACAAGAAACTAGGGTCAATTAACACAAGGCATTTTCGTTTCAAATTCGTGTATAAACATGTTTGACACGAACCTGACACGTTTTTGCCCCGTGATAAGTAATAGCGTGAGTAATTTTTTTTGACACGGGCAGTGCGTGTCAAATACTGCAGGTCGTGTTAAAATCATTATTAACCCGTGTCAACTCTGTCGTGTCAAATCCTTGCCAAAGTCGTATCATGTTTGTACACGGTATTTGACACGAGACTTCACAAGATAGAAACGATTCTACTTCCCACTTTTAGAATCAACAAATTCGACTTTGAATATGAATATCAGAATCAACAAACTTGACTTAACGAAGTACTTTTAGAATCAACAAATTTGATTTTAAATATACATATTAGAATCAAGAAAGTTGTCTCAAAAAATATTTTTAGAATCAATGGATTTGATTTTTAAATGGTATATTAGAATCATTGGACTTACCTCAACAAATTACTTTTAGAATCAACAAATTTGATTTTAAATATGTATATTAGAATTAACTGATTTACCTCAACAGATTAAATTTAGAATCAACAAATTTGACTTTAAAATGAATATCAGAATCAGCAAACTTGTCTCAACAAAACATTTTTAGAATATATAAATTTTTCTTTAAATATTTATATTAGAATCAACAAACTTGAATCAATGAATACTTTTAGAATCAATAAATTTAATTTTAAATATGTATATTAGAATCAATAAATATGATACAATAATTATTGGATTCAAATTAGTCAAAGACTATAAATGTCAATACATTGTACTAATACATCAATACAACAGAATTAGGACACTCAATTGAAATTTAAATACACCCGAGACCACCGAACCAATATGCCTGCATGTCAACTTGCATGTCAATGAGCTCTTTGTGCAACTAGAAAACACAAATTGCCTTCACTGTACTAGAAATTTAGGGAATAAAGACAATTAGATCACCTAATCTACCTTGTTCATGTTGTAAAGAGCCCTCTGCATGTCCTTTATTCTAACTTCATGCAGCTCAGTTATCACCTGCACAAATAGAACATTCACATTATTAGAATTTAACCAAACAAGTAATAACTACATAGAAGAGGTCCAAGCATACTTCTTAGATCTCCTTTAAAAGAAGACCAAAAATAAATAAATTATTACTAACCGTGTAGAAAAGTTAAATGCAAACAAAATTATGTCTCATTTCCAGAAAGATGCAGATGAAGAAAAATGCATACTATTTTGTCAAACAGCTCATCGCCATCAACAAACTCAAGAACTAACACGGGATGTCAACCAGATCAGGCAACCCACCTCATTGGGGGTAAGAGTAATTCGGGTTCTCTGTGAAATAAGCATCATTAGTTAGATAAACTGAAACACTGAATAAAGACGAAGAATAAAAATCATAGTGGTGAAGAAATGAAGGAATTCATACTTGCTAGAAGAGTTGTGATAGATCATGACAATATAAAGAATTCAAAACAGAGTTGTTTTAACTCTTTGCAATAGATGATATTGTGTTTTCTGCATTTTGCACCCGGTGAAGCTTCTACCTTACAAGCAACAAGCTATGAAACACCAGTCACAATTACATTGATCAGTAGGTCTGGATGGTTACAAGATATAATATTATTGTTAAATACCTTGCTAGCACTCAAAGCAACCTTTATGTTCTTCTAAACACTCTGCAACTTTTGCAATCCACTGGGATCCGGCTGCTGCCCAGGCAACCATATGTGGTTTCAGGCATTTTCTACAAACCCTAGCCTTAAAATCCACAAACCCATATCAATTTCGATCCATCACAGTCGTGACCATATCAAAGCACTGATTTTGAGACAAAATTATCCACAGGACATACAACTTAGTAGAAACACCGGAAAATATCCAATAAAGCCTAAAAAAACCCAATTGTAGAGCAGCTGTCAAAAACCCACATCCTGAATTCTACACTCTTTAAAAAATATTGTACATTAGGACAACATAGAGCATCAAGACTAAACAGTTCTATGAAGTTGTAGCACAATGAACGAACAATAAACATGTTCGAAACATAATGTTGTCTACCATATGATCCGACATTTGTTAGAAAAATAAACTCACATGGTCGATAACAGTTGGGAAGGCCCCGTCGGATCATAGTTGAGAAGCAAATCAACCTTCAGATGATGTTCCGGACGAAGCAGAAACACCCAGATAGGAATTAAAAACCGACAAGAAGGAAGAACACTGAAGAAATAAAAAATAATGGTTTTTGCTCACCATATGAATCGACACTGTTAGGAGCTCGTCTCTCCCATGTCTTACTCACGAAATTCCAGTCCATGTAATCAGTCCACCAATTGCAGAGGGTGGTGCTTAGCTTCAAGGCGTCGATTCGCCTCGTCCGGATAGATCTATCCGATTCGCCTCCTTCCGACAGATGTGTCCGATTCGCTCCCTCCGGACAGATGTGTCCGATTCACTCCCTCCGGATCATTCTGCATCCCTCCTATGTTGGGCCACCCGTGCAGATCTGTCCGATTCGCCTCAACCGTTGTCCGCCAGCTACAACTCACTCTGTCTCCCTTCTCCGTCGGATGCTAGGGTTTTCTTTGAGGAACGACCGCCTCCCTCTATAGTCTAACCTAATGAAGCATGTGGGTTTGAAGTGTTTTTAGGTTTTTAGAATGGTTATTATTAATTAATAGGCTTTTTTTAGGCAAGACGATTATATTGGGCTGGTTTGAATCAAAATCTAACTCAATATATATGCTTAATAACTCAATTTAGGAGATTGGGCTCTTTTAACATGAAGTGCAGCAGCACGAGAATGACATGTTCTTTGTATTTATCAAAAAAAAAAAAACTATCTCTTCTTGGTTTATTAATATAATAGAGAATATATTTTTTTAATCTAGTGTCTCAAATAACTAATATCAAATAATATTATATTAAAGAAAAACCTCTTAATTCTTTTTAAAATACATAATAATATATATTAGTTTTTTAATGTTCATACATAAATAGTGATTTATAATTTAGGGTATATTGGTTTAAAGTATATGAGTTTATGGTTTAAGCTTTAGTGATTTAGAGTATAATGGTTTATGATTTAAAGTATATAGTGGTTTATGCTATAGTAATTTATGATTTAAGGTATAGTGCTTTATGGTTTATGATTAGAGTGTTTTTAGAGAGAAAAACCATCTACCCCACACAAGTTTCGGCCGAACCTATAGTCACCCAATGTGTGCCAATTTGCTTTCTAAGCAAACACTCCAGAGATCTGTCCTGTGCCAATAATCGATCAGAGGCTTTGTTGTGGAGCTTGTACTACGTATGGATTCTCTAACAAGAACCTCTACGGGTCCCGACCGGAGGATCATAAACTCCCTGCATAAGGATCTAGGGACTACGAATCATCTTTGAGGTATGTGAGAATCTTCCGCTACGTAATTTCGATTACTAGCATGTACCGTGAATTCGAACCACGACGACGCAGATTACTTCTGCGACAGATGGAAGGGTGGAGAAGTCCTATAGAATGTCAGAGCAAGCGAGACCACGGCGAACCACGGAGCGGAGAGACACATTCATGGAGAAGGGAGAACTCACGACGCAGAGTTGGAAGGGGAAAATGTAAACCATTTACTCTTAAAAACTGATCTCCTGGCGTCGTGACTTTGTTTTTGCTTTTGTTGGTGGAGTTGTGATTCCGACGACCTCCGGCCGGACTCCGACGACCTCCGGCCGGACTTCGGCGACCCCCGGCCGGCCTTCAATCATAATAACAATTAAAAAATAAATATATCTATTTAGGGGTATTTAGGTCTTTTAGTCATTGTATTAGGATATCCTAATACAAAGTTCATTCAAACATTGTATTTGGATATCCTAATAGATGACACAATCAAACATTCTATTAGCTAAGCATGTATTAGCTAATATCGGTATTAGGATATCGCAATACCGGCAAACAAACGTACCCTTAGGGTCAAGTAGTTTATGGTATATTGATTTATAGTATATTGATTAAGGGTATTGATTTATGGTTTAGAGTATAGTAGTTTATGTTTTAGGATATACTGATTCAAGGTAAAGCAATTTATGGTATATTGATTTATGATATATGAGTTTACTGTTAGTATGAGTATTTTGAGGTCAACCATGTGGCTATAAATGTCTGTTTTAGGATTAAATTTGACTGTCAATTCGTGTTTTAAGGTCAACATGGTAAACTTAAAGTTTATTTTACTCTTTTTTTATTTTTATTTTGTATACTATCATATGTTTAATATTTGTATAATTATTATTATATATTAATTTTAATAATTTAAGTCTACATACATTTTTTTTTTAAATTATACTATAAATGTGAGTTTTATGGTTAAATTAGTCACTTAAAATGTTTGAAGGAAACTTGTTGATTTTAAATGTGTGTTTTATAGGTAAATTGATTCTAAATATTCTTCGGGGTCAACTTTTGTGATATTAAATGTGCGCTTCAGGATTAATTTGTGATTTTAAATATATTTAGAATGTAAATCTTCTATACATGGATGACTAATATAACCATATCATAATCGTACTCATTAACATTCAGCAAACTTTGAATAGGTAATTTTATTATCCGGCAATATAACCAAAGAATTCCTTAGTTTTTTTAGGCCAAAGAATTCCTTAGTTGAGTGGTAGTGTCTTGCGTCTTAACATTAATTAATAACTAGGTGCCGTCCCCGCGCGTCGCGCGGGGTGACTTATTAATATACGTATAATTAACACAATAATGTAATTTTTTTCTTATGCAAATCACATTAATAACTATCCATAAATTCATGTTTTTTTACTAAAAATATATTTAATCATTAAGCCCAAAAAATATATTATCGCGCGGGGTGCACACAAAAAATGGCCCAATTCCATTGCAAATTAAGCCCATAAATCATTATGCAAATTAGGCCCAAAATACTAACTGCCTAATTTTATTGCGCGATGACGTGGCACACTCATGTTAGCCATATTTGCTGATGTGGTAAAACAAAATTCACTCATTCTCTCACTTATTCCCTTATTATATATATAGATTGTGAAGTCGTGGTTTCAAATAATTCTTATTCCCAGTTTTTTTTGTACTTATGCCCAGTTTTATTTTCATAAAATGCATATCTTCGTGCCTTGTGTCTAATTCGACACATGGTCATGTCCAATAATATCTCGCTCACGAATTCTACACGAACTTAGGACGAGACAAGATACTCGTGTCAGAATTGTGTTGAAGGTCGTGTCAATTTGACACGAGGCAACAGAACGTGTCAGAGTTCGTGTTAACTGAAAGGTCTGTGTCAAATTCGAGTATAATATCGTGTCGGTTTGACACGAGGAACCACCCCGTGTCAAAGTTCATGTTAATTGACTATGTTTTCTTGTAGTGATTTCGGGTCTTCGCACGTGCCGGACTCGTGCGTCTCTGTACACCTGCAAGAGGGGCAGTATCGCACACCACGCAGGGAGGTGGAGTGCGATGAACTCTCTCCGAAGCTTAAGTCTGGTATTTTAGAGAGAGAGAAAGTAAGAGAGAGGGCAGAGCTTCCGCTGTCAACTTCCAAATTAGTCCTGAAATGAATGATCAAGGCCCCTATTTATAGGAAACCTTGGAATCAAACCGGGTTTTGAACAGTCCGATGTCGGTTCAATGCAAAGTATGAACCGAGCGTAGATGGGAGTAAAGCTGACATCGGGAGGGTTTGCACGTGCAGTGTTTGCGTAGGGGTTCACATGTCAATAATAGGAGGAATCCGGACCGTCTCGAGGTATCGTGAGGATCCCGGGAGGTCCGGAATACTAGTGCATGCAAACACATATAGTTGAGCGCGGGTGTACGTAGATACTCGCGGGTACGTATGCGTGCATAGACATGCGTAGGCGTGCATACGCGCGCGTAGATCATATAAGTGTTGGGACGAGACCCTTACTAACATCGAGTTGCCCCCGTATAGAGGATGTTCGCTATGTAGTAGTTGAACACTTAATGGATTTGTGAGCATGATGTTGCCCCTGAGCGGGGGACGTTCGTTGCATAGAGGTTGTTAACACGTTGGGTGTATGTGTATGTATTGAACAGGTTGTAGTTGTATCCTTGTAGGAGTTGTTTTGTGAGAAGCTGGGGCGTCCATCCTTAGGATTACCTTCTCGACTTGCTGGCTTTGTGAACATGAGTAAGTCTCATATTCCTACCCATTCTGTTAGATTTCTTTATGATTCGGATTCTTATTCCAAGTCGGAGTCTTCGGAGTTTACGGGTTCTTCCGAGCCGGAAACTATGGACGATATACCTTCTTCCTCCGAACTAGAGCCTCGCGTGGAGTCGAAGGACTTGGTGCAAACCTTTTTGGGCAACAAATTGGATTATGATGAGTATAAGCGCCTTGTCGTTCGTTCTGGGCTTTTTCCTTTGGGAGAGGCGTTCTTTCCATTTGATGTTATTCCTGATGCTCGTCCGGGAATGCCCACTGTGCCTCCGGATGACTTGTCTGCTATTTACGCCTCCCAGATTCGGATGGGACTGCGCTTCCCTTACTGTTCGGACTTGTGGAAGTTGTGTCGTTATTATAGGATCTCTCCTCTTGATCTTGCGCCTGCTGCGATATGGTACTGGGTTTGCTTCCGAGTACTATGCCATCAACAGTACTGGAGTTATTCGACTTTGCTCTTCCGATGCTTCTTCCGGTTCCAATGTCCGGATGCATTTGGGTTATGTTCCATTTCTATCCGCTGGAATTTGATGAGGGGAAAGGAGTTTGCTGATCTTGGATTGGGCGAAGTGAAGTGGGATAACACTCTTCGTTTTGTTACTACTGTAGACCGGTCGAAGAGTCATTGGCAAAAACACTATTTATTCACTGACGATCCCGGGATGAATTGGCGTATTATTCGGGTTACAAAACCTGATCTCGTACCCGCTTTTCGTGAATTCTCCGAGTCTGACAAAGCAGCGATGAGGAAGGTGTATCAGGCGCAAAAGGAGCGTGCATACACGACCTTGTCTTGTGTGAAGGAACGAGATTTGCGCAAGGCTGGGATTTGCACTCCTCATTCGGGAGGTACTTCGGTATGTTATGAACCTTTATAACTTCCTTGTGTTGTGATGTAGGCTGGTGTCATGGAAAAAACTTCCCGCTTGCAGGCGGGCTCTCAGGGAGGTTCTGCTCCTGCTGCACGGAGCGGACGCATGGACATATCTGCTGTTCTCCAGGGCATGAGGCCTGGACGTGGCAAAGGGAGTGCGGGTAAGTTGTATATTTACGCAATCATTTTACTTGTCTGTGTCCAATGCCTTTGTTTTTATCTTTCTTTTGTTTGTAGGTCGATCCCCACTCGTGGCAGAGCGAGTTGTTACGACTGTCGACACTCCGCTTCGGGCCAAGGCGAAGCGTCCCGACTCCGAGGTGCGGCCCTCGAGCGATCCTAAGCGCTCCAAGTCTGGCAGTGGCGAGGCGTTGAGAACTCCACTTAGCAAGGGGAAAGGAATTGAAGCCCGCGCACCTGCCGTACCCGTGATGTCTGCCCCCCGGTCGAGGGACCAGGCTTCGGAGGAGGGGCCTCCCCGCAAAGGTATATTGGTTGTTCTTGTATTGTTTCTATACTTAGTGTATTTGGATCGTCTTGTTTATCTTTGCATATGTTTATAGTTGTTCCGCCAGTTGCTGCCCTTACACGGGCCGAGCTGGTTTGTCCCTCCAAGGACTCTGTTGTGGGTGATGAGTGGGTACCCTTCTCTGCCGGAGGGCCTTGCTTTGCGAAGGAGGTTAGCTTGACAACTCCCGAAGTGGGAGTTCGTGTTCTTCAGCAGATTATTCCTCCTGGGGATCGGAGGATTCGCCCCAGTGACCCCGAGGGTGCGCAAGCATGTGCTGAGGGTGCACTGTCATGCCTTGCACCTGTGAGTATCTATCCTTACTCCTTCATGCCTTGTATGTATGCTTGTCTTTGTTATTTGTTTATTATTGTAGGTTTCCATTCAGATGGTCAATCTCTCCTCCTTCGTGATTGAACTCGTAGAGGAGAAGAAGATGTTTATGAAGAAGTCTGAGATTGCCGGTCTCGAGGCTGAGGGTGCTAAGGAGAGGGCGCGTATCTTGGATACGAGGGTTGTCGACCTACAAGCGGAGAGTTCCGCTCGTATTGCGGCAATTGAGTCTGATATTGCTGCCCTTCAGGCAAAGGCCGTTGCAGATAGCGCCGATCATGATCTCGCCTTGCGGGCCATGAAGGAGGATGATATGATTTATGACTCTATTGAGGGTCTTATCGAGCATGTGTATGCTCTAGCTCCGAACTTGCAGTTTGATCAGCTCGGTCTGTATTCCAAGTTTGCCACTGAGCATGTGGCAGCCTTGAGAGTTAGAGATGGGACTGTTGCCCCGCTTGTTGTGGCGGATGCCCCCTGCTGTTGAGGAGTATGTCCCTGCCATGGTTGTTAGGAATGCCCCCGAGGATATTGAAGCTGACACCCGTGAGTACGAGTTGATGTTCAATGATGCTGGATATTATCATGGAGGGTACCAAGTTTGGAGAGGATGTTTCCGGGGCATGCGGAGATGCCGTTGATTGTGGTGCTCCTGATGTAGCATCAGGTTGAGTGTTCGTTTTCACAAACTCTTTGTATATAGTTTTGGCTCCCCATTTTTGGGTTGAGGTTGCTTGTTGGGGTGTTATCCCGTTGATCCCTTTATGTTTATGTTTATATGCTTTGACGTTGTCATATGAGACCTGTCATGAATGGTTTAGTAATGCATAGTAATATGGTAGTAATATTTCATACCTTTGTGTTTTAAGATTGTCCATGTGGTGTGGACTATAGAGTAGAGTTGAGACTCGTCCTTTTTGTGGATGAAAGCACACCTAGTTGTTGTTGGGAGACATACGTCCCTGCAGTGCGTGCCCCTCTTGGATATACCAAGGCATGATGAGATGTATGTGTCATGGACACATATGAAAGAATCCCTAGTAGTAATGTGCAAGACTTAAGAGTGACACTTAAAATTTGTGGGTAGTAATGCGTAAGGTCGATGTCCCGGCACTTGGCATTTGTGAGTAGTAACGCGCAAGTCCTTAGAGTGACTCTTGGCATTTATGGGTAGTAATGCACAAGGTCATTTTCCCGGTACTTGGCATTTGGGGGTAGTAATGCACAAGACCCCCCTGTACACGCGAGTGTGTCGTTTCGACGAGGCGAAACCTTAGTTTTTACCGTCTTTTAGTCCACTCTAAGGTGACGTTGTTACAAGACGCTACTTGTTAGTTTGGTGCGTTTTTCATCCGTTAGTTGGGAACTCCCCGCGTAATGTTGTTACAAGGCTTTCTGTTGGCTAATCCAATTACTTGCCTTGTGATGCTAGTACGCCTCCACTTTGTTAGTCAAAGGGACGTGACGAAGGTCGTGTGATACGCCTTGTAGTTTATCTCGTCTTTCGGACCATTCCGAAGCGACATTGTAGCAAGACACGACTTGCCAATTTTTTAATGTGTTTTGATTCGCTATTTGGGTACCCCCGTTATAAGGTGAGGTGTTCCTTGTACTGACCTTGCGATTCTACTACACCTCTACTTGGTTATTCCAAGGGGTTGTACAAGTTTGTTTTCACAACTTGCAGTTTTTTTTCCGTCTCTTGAGCCATTCCAAGGTGACGTTGTGGCAAGACACTACTTGCTTGATTGGAGTGTTTTATTTCCGTTATTTGTTCACAGACAAAATAAAGTTTTACAAGACTCGACTTGTATGTTTGGTGAGTTTTTCGCTGCGTTGAGTATCGCGGCGATTGTTGTCTACGCTCCTCCCGGCGTAGAGTGTTGGTACGTAATAATGAACGCTACTTGTGGGTAGTTGTAGGTTCCCATGGGATTGCCCTCGTGTAGAGGATGTCGCGCCATGTATATGTTTAGTAATCTATACTGGGTGTCTCGTTCCTCAGTAAGATGTCATGGGGTTGCCCTCGTATAGAGGATGTCGTGCCATGTAAGTGTTTAGTAATCTATACTTGGTGTCTCGTTCCACAGTAAGATATCATGGGGTTGCCCTCGTATAGAGGATGTCGCGCCATGTAATTGTGTGGGGTTGCCCTCGTATAGAGGATGTCGCTCTACTTAATAGATGAGAACCTCTTGGATGAAAAAATCCAAAGAATGAGTGTTGTAATCATGGAGTTGCCCCCGAGCGGGGATGTCGCGCCATATTGTATGTAGATAATCCTTAGGAAAATATCCAGGATGTAGTTGTATAGAGCAGACATAATAGATGTCGTGGAAGAGAGCGTACTGCGAGCTCGTTGTTGATATCGAGTATTGACATGTTGGTGGCGTGTGATATAAGCCTCTTGTTGTATTAAGCGTTTTAAGCTTGAAGTGTTGTTGCAAGGTTAATGCATAGAGTCCACTACTTGGCGTTATTCCAGAGCGTGGATTGTATGAGAGTAATGTACCTACGAAAATACATTAACTTCATTACTTATGCAATATTTACAATGCTGGATAGATTGGGTCAACTGATCACCCATTTGTAAATAGACTACTAGAAGCATAAGCACTTAAAGAGGTAAAGCTTGAAAGTATATGGATGCATAAAGTTGTGCATAACGCAGAGATGTGGGAGGAATGTGGTTGTCTCCTCCCGACATGTTGTGATGGAAGATGTCTGTTCACACGGTGCGATGGCTACATGCCACACGGTGCTGCAAGGCCCCGAGGGTTATCATCTCTTTGATTTCAACTCGCAGGGTGAGGCAGTCGTTGGTGTGGTGACCCCAGGTATTGTGGAATTTACACCAATGTGTGATGTCGGCTCCCAAGAACGCATGTGGTGTTTCCCTTGGGGAGGCTAGCTTGTTCTGCAGGATGCTCACGAATATCTCTTTGACCTCTGTGTTTAGAGACGTGAATGCATATTCTAGGCCATCAAATGTGCTTCTGCTGTCGTGTTGTTGAAAGAGTGCTCCTCCTTCACCTACGGGTGGTTTGCTCCACCCGAGCTACTGCTCACAAGCGACTGCTCTTTCGAGTTTCTCTTTGAGGTCAATCATTGACTGAGTGGTCCTCCAACCATACTCTCTTCCAAGTAGAAGAAAGGATCGCACATTCGAGTTCATGAAGAACGCGTTGATCATTGCCTCCTTTGTGGCCTTTAGCCAAGCTTTGTTTAGCGCGAAGCGCTTGAAATACTCGAGAGTTGGTTCCCTTTCTCCTTGCTTGATGTCCCAAATACTTTGCAGTGTTGGGGCATGTTGGTAGTTGGATGGCCGTATCTCTTCCACTTGCTTCTTCTCTTCTTGTTCAGGGAATCCCGACCTGATCATTGCGATGGAGAAGTTGTTGTTTACGCCTTAAAGCGTTCACATAGCACTGTCGTGCTTTAGTTTGATCTCCTAGGATCTCTCCAATTCCATTCTTGGATGGGAACTTCAACTTCTGATGTGCAGTGGATGGCACTATCTCCAAGGGGTTTATGGTTGTTCTTCCGAGGATCTCGTTGTAGGCTCCCAAGGTTTCGACCACAATAAAGTTGACATTAATGTCAAGCTTTGTCCAGCCTTCTCCCAATGTTACCGGGAGTGTGATCGTACCGAGTGGGTATGTTGCAGCTCCGGCGAAGCTTATTAGAGGGAATGTTCCGGGACTCAATCTGCCTTTGTACGACCAAGTTGTTCGATTACCTTGATAGTCAGGATATCAGCAGAACTTCCTCCGTCAACGAGGATTCGTTTTACGTCGTAGTTTGCTATGGGCATCGTTGGGTTATGATTAAACACGACATGATTAGAATAAAGTCGAGCACATTTAAAAGGCGAGAGTCATCGACCAACCTTGTTCAAGATAATAAAGCAAAGGTAAAAGGTCGACGATCACATTTGAAGAAGTCGACTTCAAGAGTACGATTAACAAGATAAAGGCGACTAAGCTGCCTAAAGCCCTTCCTTATTAAAGAGTAAGCCGAGTCGACAATCGAAGTCTCATCAGAAACCCTTCCTCTTAAGCAACGGGACAGGTGGCGACCTGCTTCACCTGCCTTAAGAAGCAAACCTTCCTCCCAAGAAAGAGCATAGGTGGCGACCTGCTTCCACCGCCAAAGGAAGAAACCTTCCTAGCTAAGGAAAGATGAGGTGGCGACCTGCTTATCACCTGCTTAAGCCGACTCTTGACAAAAACCCTCCCCAGAGGGTAGCCGCCATATAAAGTCGGTATTATCTCCCTATAAATAGGGGTACATTCTAAGTTCAAAGGTTAAGTTTTGCTTAATACTTCACATTATTCTCTCCAAATCCATTACTGACTTAAGCTTCGGAGTGGAATCAGGGGTCATCCCCACCGCTTTTCAGGTCCTCGCCTCACACAAAGTATCAAAAGGAAACTAGGTACCCAAGGGGTCAAAAAATATACCTAAGAGAGCTAGCCTGCGGCGATATCTCGAAGTCCGTTACCCGAAGTTCAAGGCCAGGTCATTTTGATCCCAACATTTGGCGCCGTCTGTGGGAAACTGATCAAAAAGTCACGGCCTCCGAGAAGAATAAGATGCCAAGCCCTGTTATAGAAGAGATGGGAAACACTCAAGTAAATCCCACCACCTCAAGTCCAACACCCAAAGAAGACCCACCCGCGCCTCATGCTAACGACACTGGTGGTGAAGAGAACCTCAGTCATGCCAAGTCACTATCCAATCTCGAGGAAGCAAGAACAGTCCCTCCGACTGTCCCTCAGGAGATAATGACGACCTTCAAAGCCTTCTGGAACCAGACCCAGGCGGGAACTCTTCCTGATAAATAGGAACCGACTCGAGAAGCCTCCCAGAAGGAAGAGGTGGCCTCTAGTGTGAAGATCGTAGAAGAAAATCTCTTGGAGAAAGAGGTTCCCAAAGCTCCTGAAATCGAAACGGCGAGCAAGGGCCCTGTCCTATTCACTATAGGACAGGTAGAAGAATTATTGGAAAAGAAGAGAAGAGGAGCGAATGATCTACTTATTATTCGCGACCACACTTCTCATCCTTTCTCCAAGAGGCTATTCAACACTCGAGTTCCTCCACAAGTCTTTGCAAGGAACATCGATGATTACACGGGCGAGGGAGACCCGGTTCGCCATATCAACGTCCCTAAATCTTCTCTTTTGGGGAGAGGGGCAACTCCGGACCATTACGCGGCGCTCTTCCCAACAACCTTGAAGGAAGAAGTGTCCACTTGGTTTTATGGTCTTCCCGAAAGTTCAATTGACTCGTGGGAAGAATTGAAGGCTAAGTTCATAGAAGGTCATATAGGCCAAAGACAACGCCTCAAGAGTATGGACTTTCTAGATAAAATTGAGCAAGGTCCTAATGAAACCTTGGCCAATTATTATACTAGATACCACAAGATACTCCAACAGTTGAATGCAGACGCCACTGATGTCGAGTTGATTAGGACCTTCTCAAGGGGTCTCAGAGTGCATAGTCAAGCTCTGAAGGATAGTATGGTGATGAAGCTAGTACGAAAAATCGACGCTCTCGCCATCAAGGTTAAGAAGTATATCGACTTGGAGAGGTCACACGAAAGATCGCCTATGGAAGCCAAGAGGCAGATCGTTCCGACTAGGCCTGTCAATTTAACCCGTGACCCGTAAATGACCCAGTCACGGGTCAGGTTTGGGTACACATATTATGGTAACGGGTCATTTACGGGTTGACCCGTAAATGACCCGTTAAAACCAGGCCGGGTACGGGTTTGGCAGAATGATACGTGACCCGTTCCGCTGTGTTTATTTTTTATTTTTTACCTTAAGCTAATTTGCTTTACCTTTATTGAGAGTTGATACTTACACTCTGTGTCTCTCTCGTTCAGCACTAATAGTCAGTAGCAGACATCACTTCAAGTTTTCAAACCCTAAATCCCTAAATGACGCTCACGCCTATTTTGCTTTACATTTATTTGCTTTACCTTTATTGAGAGTCTAAGACCCATTCTACTAAGAAGCCTAAAGCCAGAGACGCCTAATATGCACCGCCTAAATGACGCTCACGCCTATTTTTTTTTAAACCTTTAAATGCAGAACTATTCCGGGTATGAGTCCGCATCCCTAACCCGTGGTGACTCCCGGGTCAATTACGGCTCAAACCCGTGGTGACCCGCGGGTCACGGGTCATGGGTTGACCCGTTTTGACAGGCCTAGTCCCGACCAAAGTTGAAGAAAGTTCTGCTTCTCGACCATCCAATAGAGAGGAGAGGCGAGAAGGGGCTGTCCGACATGGGAATCACTTGAAAGCAAGGAAAGATTTTAACCCTTATCCAGTGAGGTATACCCCTCTTACACGTAATGCGGCGGTGGTACTTAAAGAAACTGAGAAACTTCGTCTAAATAACCCACCTTCGGCGAGAAAGAACATGATGGGTCATCAGATAAATGCCTATTGTCGATATCACCAAACAAGGGGGCACGACACGAATGAATTTACCATATTGAAGCAAGATATTGAGACCCTCATTCAAAGAGGTAAACTTCTAAAATTTGTCGAGGAGCCTCTCAATACCCCAAAGAAGCGAAGTCGTAGCCAGAGGGGAAATTCTCGATCCCCCCCCCCACATGACCATCACGCCCCCATTCAAAGGGGGACAGTGAATGTCATTGCGGGAGGAATCGCCTCAGGAGGGGGAACAAATTCAGCTCGAGAGGTATATGCAGCTCAAATATCCATGACGGCAGCAATGAGAAAAAGACCTCGAGAACCTAAGCTCGAGATTATTAGCTTCACCGCCAGCGATCAGTTGAAGGTGGATCGGCCGCATGAAGACGCCTTGGTGGTTACTCTCCTTATATCCACGTACAAGATTAAAAGGGTTCTTATTGACAGTGGAAGCTCAACAGACATACTCTTCTATCAAGCATTCCTACAATTAGGATTCACCAGAAGGGATTTAAAGAAAGTCAACTTCCCTCTAATAGGCTTCGCGGGGGAAACCATCTACCCCATGGGGACTATTCGACTAACTACTATTTTGGGAAAAGGTGAAAAAGGTTTTACAAGTGGACATAATCTTTGTACTGGTCGATTCCGCCTCGTCATACAACGCCATTATTGGTAGAACAACTCCCAATCCTCACCGAATTGTCCCGTCGACGGCGCATCAAGTAATGAACTTCTCGACACCAAAGGGAATTGGCGAGGTTCAAGGAGATCAAGCTATGACGCGACACTGTTACAACACGTCGACAAGACGCTCAAAGAAGTTATAGTAAGCTTATAAAGTAGATTCCTTTTTATTATTACTTATGTTTCGAAATCTCTTTTTTTTATGTAATATCCAAGAGACGATGAATAAATATGATCCCTCGAGATCCCTTTTTCTTTACAAGAAATCGTTCAAATATTACTATCATAAAGAGGTCTACAAATGATTGTCGACCTTATGTGCCCAAAATGGCAATAAAGCCTAGGTACGTCGACAACTCGATCGATGAATCAAAGGTCTACAAATCGATTGTTGACCTTATGTGCCCAAAATGGCAATAAAGCCTAGGTACGTCGACAACTCGATCGAAGAATCAAAGGCTTACAAATCGATCGTCGACCTTATGTGCCCAAAATGCCAATAAAGACTAGGTACGGAGACAATTCGATCGAAGAATCAAAGGTCTACAAATCAATTGTCGACCTTATGTGCCCTAAATGGCAATAAAGCCTAGGTACGTCGACAACTCGATCGAAGAATCAAAGGTCTACAAATCGATTGTCGACCTTATGTGCCCAAAATGCCAATAAAGACTAGGTACGGAGACAATTCGATCGAAGAATCAAAGGTCTACAAATCAATTGTCGACCTTATATGCCCAAAATGGAAATAAAGCCTAGGTACGTCGACAACTTGATCGAAGAATCAAAGGCCTACAAATCGATTGTCGACCTTATGTGCCCAAAATGGCAATAAAACCTAGGTACGTCGACAACTCGATCGAAGAATCAAAGGTCTAAAAATCGATTGTCGACCTTATGTGCCTAAAATGCCAATAAAGACTAGGTACGGAGACAATTCGATCGAAGAATCAAAGATCTACAAATCAATTGTCGACCTTATGTGCCCAAAATGGCAATAAAGCCTAGGTACGTCGACAACTCGATCGAAGAATCAAAGGTCTACAAATCGATTGTCGACCTTATGTGCTCAAATTTCCAATAAAGCCTAGGTACTGCGACAACTCGATCGAAGAATCAAAGGCTTACAAATTGATTGTCGACCTTATGTGCCCAAAATGGCAATAAAGCCTAGGTACGGCGACAACTCGATCGAAGAATCAAAGGCCTACAAATCAATTGTCGGCCTTATGTGCCCAAAATGACAATAAAGCCTAGGTGCGGCGACAACTCGATCGAAGAATCAAAGGTCTACAAATCGATTATCGACCTTAGTGCCCAAAATGGCAATAAAGCCTAGGTACGTCGACAACTCGATCGAAGAATAAAAGGCCTACAAATCGCTTGGCGACCTTATGTGCCCAAAATGGCAATAAAGCCTAGGTACGTCAACAACTCGATCGAAGAATCAAAGGTCTACAAATCGATTGTCGATCTTATGTGCCCAAATGGCAATAAAGCCTAGGTACGCCGACAACTTGATCGGAAAATCAAAGGCCTACAAATCGATTGTCGACCTTATGTGCCCAAAATGGCAATAAAGTCTAGGTACTTCGACAACTCGATCGAAGAATCAAAGGTCTACAAATCGATTGTCGACCTTATGTGCCTAAAATGACAATAAAGCCTAGGTACGGCGACAACTCGATCGAAGAATCAAAGGTCTACAAATCGATTGTCGACCTTATGTGCCCAAAATGGCAATAAAGCCTAGGTACGTCGACAACTCGATCGAAGAATCAAAGGTCTACAAATCGATTGTCGATCTTATGTGCCCAAAATGCCAATAAAGCCTAGGTACGGAGACAACTCGATCGAAGAATCAAAGGCCTACTAATCGATTGTCGACCTTATGTGCCCAAAATGGCAATAAAGCCTAGGTACGGCGACAACTCGATCGAAGAATCAAAGGCCTACAAATCGATTGTCGACCTTATGTGCCCAAAATGGCAATAAATCCTAGGTAAGGTGACAACTCGATTGAAGAATCAAAGGCCTACAAATCAATTGTCGACCTTATGTGCCGAAAATGGCAATAAAGCCTCGGTACGACGATAACTCTATCGAAGAATCAAAGGCCTACAAATCGATTGTCGACATTATGTGCCCAAAATGGCAATAAAGCCTAGGTACGACGACAACTCGATCGAAGAATCAAAGGTCTACAAATCGATTGTCGACCTTATGTGCCCTAAATGGTAATAAAGCCTATGTACGTCGACAACTCGATCGAAGAATCAAAGGTCTCGACCTTATGTGCCCAAAATGGCAATAGAGCCTAGGTACGGCGACAACTCGATCGAAGAATCAAAGGCCTACAAATCGATTGTCGACCTTATGCGCCCAAAATTGCAATAAAACCTAGGTACGACGACAACTCGATCGAAGAATCAAAGGCCTACAAATCGATTGTCGACATTATGTGTCCAAAATGGGAATAAAGCCTAGGTACGACGACAACTCGATCGAAGAATCAAAGGTCTACAAATCGATTGTCGACCTTATGTGCCCCAAATGGCAATAAAGCCTAGGTATGGCGACAACTCGATTGAAGAATCAAAGGTTTACAAATCAATTGTCGACCTTATGTGCCCAAAATGGCAATAAAGCCTAGGTACGTCGACAACTCGATAGAAGATCAAAGTCGACGTCTACAATATTAATAATCGACGCTATTTGCCCGAAATAGTAATGAAGTTTCGGTACGTCATACATTCGTCAAAAGTTGCAAGTGATAGAACCTTTTATTATAGAGAGAGATTTATTACATAAGGGATCGATCTTAAAAGGAGCCTCCTAGAAAGTAACTATTTACAAAGCCTTTTTTCCCTTAGAGGAAGAAACAACAAAACTGTCATCCCCTTCAGTAGGGATCTCTAAACACTGCTGAAGAAGAGGAACTTGAGAAAAATGGAAGTCGGGTTGATACGCTCTCAGATTGGCTACAATATCTTTTAAAGAAGGGAAGAGTAAGTCAGAAGCGGCTACTGCAATATCTATTTCGAAAGAAGAACTCGCTTTGTAATTTTCCCTAGCCTTAGCTTCAGACTTCCTCAAGCTCGACATCTTCTTTTGCAACACGTCGACCCTCTCACGGGGTAATATATTCTCAACTCTGAGGTTATCCTTCTCCTTGTTCTTCTTCTCCAACAAACGGCGATGCTCTTTCATTAAAGAAATAGAGCTCTATAGAGACACTTCGCTCTTTTGGAGGTCTCGCCGCAAGGAGGAATAGGTCTCATTTGCTAGTTTGAAATCCTCCTTCAATTGGGCATTCTTCTCTCGAAGGTTTTGGACATCTCCTACAATCTCAGAAGACATTGAAATTTTAAGCTTCTCCCTGGTCGCCTCAAGGAGATCAATCATCAAACGGGAAAATTGGAGAGAATCTCGAGAAACCTGTGAGAGGAAATAATCAGAAGAAGGTCAAGTCACTACGAACAAAGAATGGATTCAATAAACACAAAAGGGGGTGGAACTTACTTCAGCCTGTTTCAAGAGAAAAACACGAGTAGCCTTCTCTACCTCTCCCGGGTTCGTTCTTAAGCGCGACGATCTTCAGGAGGAATTGAACCATTCAATAAATGAAGGGCCTAATCAGAATTGATGAACGAATGTCCCTCTTTAAGAGAATACCCCTGCAAAGAGTGAAGAGGGTTCCAATTCTTGGAAAAATCAGTAGATTGGCCTAACAACATATCCCAGTCAAAAGGAGGACCTTCATAACTTCAAAGACAACTGGAGGACGCCTCAGCTTGAGGAGGGGATATTCTAGTCGACGCCTCAGCACGAGGTGGAGATAGGCGAGTTGACGAAGAAGAAGAAGAATTCCCACCTCGCCTTCTTTTCTGCCAAGAGCAAGTACTCCTATCTTGATAGGAACGACGAATAGTATCTTTCACCTTGCCTTCGTCCGGAGACGACTTTGACGGCGACTTTGCAACATAGGGAATAGCCTCAACATCGATGGGAGTATCAATAGATGCCCCGCTGTTAGCTCACTTAGACTAGGGGGCAGAAGAGGCTCGCGCCATAGCTTGATGATGATTACGAATGATCATTTGGATAAAGTCTAGAAAAGGACGACGATCTTGAGGAGGAATAGAAGCATTCAATAAATTAAGGGCCAAATCAGAATTGACGATCGAATGTCCCTCTTTAAGAGAATACCCCTGCAAAGAGTGAAGAGGGTTCCAATCCTTGGAAAAATCATTAGATTGGCCTAACAACATATCCCAGTCAAAAGGAGGACCTTCATAACTTCAAAGACAACTAGAGGACGCCTCAGCTTGAGGAGGGGATATTCTAGTCGACGCCTCGGAACGAGGTGGAGATAGGCGAGTTGACGAAGAAGAAGAAGAATTCCCACCTCGCCTTCTTTTCTGCCAAGAACAAATACTCCTATCTTGATAGGAACGACGAATAGTATCTTTCACCTTGCCTTCGTCCGGAGACGACTTTGACGGCGACTTTGCAACAGAGGGAATAGCCTCAACATCGATGGGAGTATCAATAGATGCCCCGTTGTTAACTCACTTAGACTAGGGGGCAGAAGAGGCTCGCGCCATAGCTTGATGATGACTACGAATGATCATTTGGATAAAGTCTAGAAAAGGACGACGATCTTGAGGAGGAATAGAAGCATTCAATAAATTAAGGGCCAAATCAGAATTGACGATCGAATGTCCCTCTTTAAGAGAATACCCCTGCAAAGAGTGAAGAGGGTTCAAATCCTTGGAAAAATCATTAGATTGGCCTAACAACATATCCCAGTTAAAAGGAGAACTTTCATAACTTCGAAGACAACTGGAGGACGCCTCAGCTTGAGGAGGGGATATTCTAGTCAACGCCTCAGCACGAGGTGGAGATAGGTGAGTTGACGAAGAAGAAGAAGAATTCTCACCTCGCCTTCTTTTCTGCCAAGAGCAAGTACTCCTATCTTTATAGGAATGACAAATAGTATCTTTCACCTCGCCTTCGTCCGGAGACGACTTTGCAACATAGGGAATAGCCTCAACATTGATGGGAGTATCAATAGATGCCCCGTTGTTAACTCACTTAGACTAGGGGGCAGAAGAGGCTCGCGCCATAGCTTGATGATGATTACAAATGATCATTTGGATAAAGTCTAGAAAAGGACGACGATCTTGAGGAGGAATAGAAGCATTCAATAAATGAAGGGCCAAATCATAATTGACAATCGAATGTCCCTATTTAAGAGAATACCCCTGAAAAGAGTGAAGAAGGTTCCAATCCTTGGAAAAATCAGTAGATTGGCCTAACAACATATCCCAGTCAAGAGGAGGACCTTCATAACTTCGAAGACAACTGGAGGACGCCTCAGCTTGAGGAGGGGATATTCTAGTCGACGCCTCAACACGAGGTGGAGATAGGCGAGTTGACAAAGAAGAAGAAGAATTCCCACCTCGCCTTCTTTTCTGCCAAGAGCAAGTACTCCTATCTTGATAGGAACGAAAAATAGTATCTTTCACCTCGCCTTCGTCCGGAGACGACTTGACGGCGACTTTGCAACAGAGGGAATAACCTCAACATCGATGGGAGTATCAATAGATGCCCCGCTGTTAGCTCACTTAGACTAGGGGGCAGAAAAGGCTTGCGCCATAGCTTGATGATGATTACGAATGATCATTTGGATAAAGTCTAGAAAAGGAAGAACCACGTTATCAGAAAACCTTAAAAGATTAGAATAGCAATCTTAAAAAGAAGATACCCGCGGAATACCTGATGAAGTATGATCAGCCATAATACCATTTACTTAAGAATAATCTCCTTCCTAAGAATCAAACCAAGTCACAGATGTGAAGACAGAGATAAAGAATAGAGAGGTGATGGTGGTATTTATACTAAAGCCTCCACCGGTGAACATCCCGAGGTCAGTCATTCATTGGTTCGTCCACTGACAACATGACCGTTACCTTGCACCAGTTAAGAAGTTTATCGAGATAACTCTCAAGCTTCTCCAAAACCTCCAACGATCAGCAAATCCATCAGCCGATTACCACGCCTCGACTAATGGTGATCTTCTCAAATCCATATATCAAAAGATTGTAAACTAGCAGAATGAAGGCGGAATCTCGCCGAGATGTAGTCGAAAATTATACTTGAATCAAGATCTCCTCTTCATGAATGAAGTCACGACTTAAGTCTTGGGGGCATGTGTTGGGTTAAGATTAAACACGACATGGCTAGAATAAAGTCGAGAACGTTTAAAAGGCGAGATCGATAAGTCGTCGACCAACCTTTTTCAAAATAATAAAACAAAGGTAAAAGGTCGACGATCACATTCGAAGAAGTCGACTTCTAGAGTACAATTAACAAGATAAAGCGACTAGGCTGCCTAAAGCCCTTCCCTATTAAGGAGTAAGTCGAGTCGACAATCGATGTCTCATCAGAAACCCTTCCTCTTAAGGAAAGGGACAGATGGCGACCTGCTTCAGCCGCCTTAAGAAGCAAACCTGCCTCCCAAGAAAGAGCATAGGTGGCGACCTGCTTCCACCGCCAAAGGAAGAAACCTTCCAAGCTAAGGAGATGAGGTGGCGACATGCTTGTCACCTGCTTAAGCCGACTCTGGACAGAAATCCTCCCCAAAGGGTAGCCGCCATATAAAGTCGGTAATATCTCCCTATAAATAGGGGTACATTCTAAGTTCAAATGTTAAGTTTTGCTTAATACTTCATATTATTCTCTCCAAATCCATTACTAACTTAAGCTTCAGAGTGGAACCAGGGGCCATCCCCACCCTTTTTCAGGTCCTCGCCTTACACAAAGTCTCAAAAGGAAACTAAGTACCCAAGGGGTCAAAAAAGATACCTAAGAGAACTAGCCTGCGGCGATATCTCGAAGTCCGTTACCCGAAGTTCAAGGCCACGTCATTTTGATCCTAACATTTGGTGTCGTCTGTGGGATATATCATATGTTGTGAGTTTGACATTGAATTCCATTGGTGTATCAATAGGCCTAGCTGCTCCTAGGCCAGCATCTTCAATCAATTCCATAACATACTTTCTTTGGTTAATCACAAGTCCTTGATTGGATCTTGAAATTTCCAACCCCAAAAAATATCTCAGTTCCCCCAAATCCTTCAACTTGAAATGTGTTTGTAGAATACACTTCAATTGATTGATCATCTTGGCAATGGAACCTGTGATTAGCAAATCATCAACATAAATGAGCAAGAAGACTTTGTCAACACCTTGTATCTTGGTGAACAAGGAATGATGAGAGGCACATTGCTTATATCCATTCTTCACCAGGGTTTGTGTGAGCTTGATATTCCATTGTCTTGATGCTTGTTTGAGGCCATATAATGACTTGATAAGCTTGCACACACGTTTAGGAGACCCATCATTGGGTTTGGAATGATCAAAACCTTGGGGAATATCCATATACACCTCTTCAGTTAGATCACCTTGAAGAAATGCATTGTTAACATCCATGTGATATAGACCCCAAGATTTGGCAGCTGCCAATGCTAAGACAATCCTCACTGTGTCCATCTTGACCACAGGTGAGAATGTTTCATTGAAATCGGTCCCTTCAATTTGAGTAAAACCCTTGGCAACCAATCTAGCCTTGTATCTCTCAATTGATCCATATGAATTGTACTTTACTTTGAAGACCCATTTGCACCCAACTGATGACTTGTCTAGAGAAAGATCCACCAATTCCCATGTGTTGTTGTCTTGAAGAGCTTGTATCTCCTCCTTCATTGCCATAATCCAGTTAGGATCCTTGATGGCTTGCTTATAAGTAGTTGGTTCCTTGACTTTGTCAATGGAAGTCAAGAAACATTTGTATTGAGGCCCCAAAGTGTCATAAGACATAAATTTCTCCATGCCAAAAGTAGTATTGGAATTGGCTTTGTTTTGTAGTTCAGCAATCCTTGCACTCCTCCTAAGAGGTGGTGGATGTAGTTTGGCAATTCTAGCACTTCTCCTCAAGGTAGGTGGTTGAGGAGCATCATCAATTGGTATTTGATTCTGAGCTTGATCAACATGTTGAGGTAGAGGGTCATCAAAGTATATTGGAGTTTCAGTTGGAAACTCTTCAAGATGTTGCTTGGCATCCAAGCAAGAGGGGATCAAAGCTCTCAAGGCCTCCTTTGACATACTGAATGGGAAAATGTCCTCATGGAATGTAACATCCCTAGATACATGAAAGACTGAGTTGGTCAAGTTCATTAGAAGGTACCCTTTTTGAGATGTGGAGTAACCCATAAGAATGCATGGCTCAGCCATTGGACTAAATTTGTCATGGTTGTTTAGTCTAGTTGCAAAGCATAAACAACCTATCACCCTTAAATGTTGTAGAGAAGGCACCTTTCCATATAATACCTCCATAGGTGACTTGAAATTCAAGATAGAAGATGGTAGCTTGTTGAGCAAATAACAAGCATTGAGTATGCAATACCCCCAATGTCTCAATGACATGGAAGCTTGGAACCTTATTGCTCCAGCAATGTTGAGGATATCCATATGCTTGCGTTCCACTCTTCCATTTTGTTGTGGTGTATGCACACAACTAGTTTGATGATGAATGCCAAATTGGTGAAGTAAATCCTTGCAAAGTGAGTTGATGAACTCAGTCCCATTATCACTCCTCAAAGTCTTCACCATAGTTGCAAACTGATTCTTCACCATTATCAAGAAATTCTTGATGTGCAAGAAAGTATCACTCTTGTGCTTCATCAAATAGACCCAAGTTGCTCTTGAGTAATCATCAACAATAGTCAAGAAGTATTGATTGTTCATGAATGTAGGCACCTTGTAGGGACCCCATAAATCCATGTGAATCAAATCAAAAGGTCTAGAAGCAATTGAATCACTGATTGGGAATGAAAATCTAGATTGCTTTGCAAGGGGGCAAATAGTGCATTGTTTGATACAACCATAAGACTTATTCAAACCTAAAACATCCAAATGATTCAAATAAGTTTCTGACACATGACCCAAACGTTTGTGCCATTTCAAAACATCCTCCTTATTTCCCAAGCAAGCATTAGCTATCTTTCTTGAGTCTGAAGGCACCACATCCTTCAAGGTGTAGTGTCCTTTATTCCATTCCCCAATCACCATGGACTTGCCACTCTGGCCCTGAAGCAACACATGATCACAAGTAAAGATCACTTTGCAATTCAATTGATTAGGAAGCCTAGAAACTGAGATCAAGTTGAATTTGAAATCAGGGACCAAAAGTATGTTGGTCAATGTGAATCCACTTGAGAAAGAGCAAGAACCAATATGAGTCACTTTGCACTTGTGACCATTTGGTAAGTGAAAAAATTGATGATCTGAATCACTTCTTCTCAAGTCATGTAGCCAATCAATTTGGTGAGTGATGTGGTTAGTTGCACCTGAATCAACTATCAAATCATAGATGTACCTGCCATATTGACATGAGCTTGATCAACATCTTCAAAGGTTAAATGATCAAAGTGATCATCATGGACAGCTACATGTTGAATTCTCTTTTCAGTTGTGCCATGTACAATCCTTTTGTTCCCAGCTGCCACATGCATGATTACACTTGAGCTTCCACCATTTTCAACAACATTGGCCCTAGGCTTCTTGGATGGTTGAAGATGTGGTGGTACACCATTCTTGATGAAACAAGTATCTTCCAAATGACCCCTTTTTCCACAATAGTTACAAAACCTTGTGTCATTAGATCTTCCATAGCCCCTACCAGAATTGCCACCATTCCTTCCATTGCCCCTGCCAGGGCCACCATTGCCCCTTCCAGCTCCAATTGATTGATTCCTTCTTGTATATAGGGCAGTAGTCTCACCAATATCTCCAATAGAACCAGAGATTGATCTCTGACTCTCTACTTGAACCAAAACAGAGAAGGCAATGCTTAAGGAAGGAAGTGGTTGCCTCATCAACAAGCTACTCCTAATGTGGCCATAGGAGTCATTCAGTCCCAAGAGGAATGCCATTAGCTTTTGCTACTCTTTGTGTTCATTTACAATGGCAATGTCTCCAGCACATTCAAGTTCCAAATCATCAATGGAAGCAAGAGCATCCCAAAGTTGCTTCATCTTGGCAAAATACTCAGTGATGGAAAGTGTGCCTTGAGAAGTTTGGTAAATTTCTCTTGTCAGTTGAAAAATTTGAGTTCCATCCACCTTGTCATACATTTCTCTCAAATCATTCCAAATTGAAGCAGCAGTTGGGTTATAAATCAATCCAGAAACCAAGTCCTTTGCCACTGTGTTTCTGAGCCAGGCCTTTACAATGGCATTGGCTCTATCCCATTTCACCCTTTGATCAAGTGGAACATTGAGCCTTGTGATAGTTCCATCAATGAAACCCAACTTGTTTTTGACCAACAAGCCTTCTTTGATTGAAGTGCTCCAAGCATGGTAGTTGGAAATGCCTTGCAATTGAAAAGGGATAAGGAGATGGTCAGTTGTATCCGAGGGATGAATGTAAAGGGGATCATCAATGCTATACTCATTAGCCATCTTGCAATTCAGGAACTTAATTCAAACAGGGGAGAATTCAAGGAATATAATCAGCAGATTTCCAAGAAAACCGAAATGAACCAGCCACTACAAAGTGACAAAACTGGCACACAATCAAACTTGCAATAGGACAAAGAATCAGCTAGCAATATCCAATTGAATTCGTACAATTCCGCCCACAAATCCGAGCAGACCAATCAAGAGAAGCCACCAACAATCAAATCTGAACAATATCCAATGATTGTGGAAGCAGAATTCCACAATCTCAATGCAAAATTCTTCAACAAGCTGAAAGAACACCTTAGTCGGGCAATGAACTATCAAAGCTCAAAACGCAGAGAAACAATGTAGATCAAGCTATAAGCACAGCTCAATAGTGAAATATATCCACTATAATAACCAGAAATCAAGTGCAAACCCAAGAATTCAACAAGAGAATCCACGCAAATAGCAATCCATAGCTCAATCCAAGAAGAACTAAGCAAATCAGCTTGAAGACTAGTTCAAAGCACCAAGATGATTCCTACGTAGCTCAGATCTTAAAATGAGACTTACCCAAAGCCTTTCTTAAGCAAAAGAAAGGTTAATACAAGCTGAATTGAGTAACCAAGAAGTAATCCAAGCTGAATCAAAGTTGGATCAATGGAAAATCACAAGTAGAAATGAAGAAGAACTAGGTTGCTTCATCTCCAAGTTTGCGCCGCCACTACATAGCTCTGATACCATATAAGCTGGAAATTTACTTCATTGATCACTAGGTATAAAAAGCAAGATGATACAATATATATACTAAGTAGAACTAGGCTCACCAACTAAAACTATACAATAAACTATGAGCCAGCACTTTACCCCTTACGGGCTGACCCGGTGCGAGTGGGGATTAGTCTAGGTGTGGAGCAAGCATGCTACGGGTGCTGCCCTCCTGATGAGGGCCCCCCTAGGACCACCCCGCGGGAAACCAAAAAAAAAAAAACTATGAACTAGGTGTATACATAGTGCAGGGTGCATGCATAGTATAACCGGGTGCATACATAGGGCATGATGTATGCATAGTGTAACTAGGTGTATGCATAGTGTAGTGAATGTAATCTTCATATACACTTCTATAGTTTGGCCTTGTTTATGGCACGGAAGCAGTGGCTCCCGTCGAAATAGCGGTGGCATCCCATCAGACGAGGTATTACGAACCTCTCTCGAATGATGAAATGAGGCGTCTGGACTTGGACTTGGTCGAAGAAAAAAGGCGGAGTGCCGAGGAGGCCCAGGCCCGGATGCGCTTGGCAACAGCCCGATATTATAATCGACGAGTCAAGTCTCAACAGTTCTTTGTCGGGGAACTGGTCTGGCGTCGGAACGAATTTACCATTTTGGATCGGATCAACAAGATGTCACCAAAATGGGAAGGGCCTTATAAGGTCGTGGGGATGCCAGCTCGGAATGCGTACAAGTTGGAAGACCTCGATGGCAATGTGTTGAAGCATTCTTTTAGTGGCGAACACTTGAAGAAATGTCATGTTTGATATTAAGTCGCCTTCAGTGGTGCAAGTTATTTATTAAGTCGCCTTCAGTGGTGCAAGTTGTTTATTAAGTCGCCTTCAGTGGTGCAAGTTGTTTATTAAGTCGCCTTCAGTGGTGCAAGTTGAGCCATCAATGAATAAAGAGGTTGCTTCCGACAAGACTATGCTAAGACTTATCATTCTAAGCATGGCTAAATCGCCTTAAGTGGCATGGTTTTGCCTTAAGTGGCATGATTAAATCGCCTTAATTGGTGTAGATAAGTTGCCTTAAATGGCACGATTAAATCGCCTTAAGTGGCGTGGTTCCGCCTTAAGTGGCGCGATTAAATCGCCTTTAAGTGGTGTGAGTAAGTTGCCCTAAGGGGCACGATTAAATCGCCTTAAGTGGTGTGGATAAGTTGCCTTAAGGGGCACGATTAAATCGCCTTAAGTGGTGTGGATAAGTTGTCTTAAGGGGCACGATTAAATCACCTTAAGTGGTGTGGGTAAAATGTCTTAAGTGACGCGTGGAATTACTCTAAGTGATATGATCGAATTGCCTTAAGTGGCGTAGTTAATTCACCTTAAGTGGTGCAGTGATAATCGGGACCAAAAAGATTGATATTATAAAGATCTAGGAGGTTCACGACAGAGAAGGAAATTACAAGGATTTGAAAATAAAGCAATCAAGCTTGATCCTTGGCAGCGTCGAGGGGAACAGGGTCCACGAGGTCTGTGGCAGAAGGCTCCGTGATCGGGGGATCGGACTCTGGAAGATTGGCCGCGGGAGGATCGGACTCTGGGAAGTCAGCCGATGAAGGGTCGATCATCGGGGGCTCAGTTGTCGGGAGTTCTGCACTTGGAGGTTCCAACGTGCCTTCAGCACCCGCAGCCCCCTCGGGGGTGTTGGCCCCGTCGCTCTCCTCAGAAAGGTTGAAGTACCTCTCCGCGAAGGGGGTGAGGGTCTGAGACTTGGTGAAATCGATGGCACCACCATACTCCAGATGGAGCTCCTCGACAGCGTTAAGCAGAGTGGTCTCCACCTCCGCCGTACAGAACTTCACTGCATCCAGTTGGAAAGCCTCGGAGCCCCGATAATCTTCCCGTCCCTTGGCCTCAGCCTCGGCCAGCTTAGTGGGAAACTCAGCAAGTTCCTGCTCCATCTATCGGGACCGATTGGCGAGAAGAACTTTCTCAGCCTCCAGCCCCGCCTTGGCATCCTCGAGGGCCTTCTTCTCAGCTTCCAGCCCCGTCTTGGCGTCCTCAAGGACCCTCTTCTCGAGGACAAGCCTGTCCCGATCCTCCGCGCGCCCCTGCTGCTCTTCCTGCAGCCTCTTCCGCTCCTGCTTCAGCAGCCTCTCAAAGTCGTGGACCTGCCTCAGGAGGTCCAGAGTCTTCTGGTTAAGGAGGGCCTGCTCCTTAACCAACTTCCCCTTCGACGACTCGGAGGCAGCCAAATTCTCCTTGAGCTTGGCCAAGACCTCGGGGGCCGCCTTGGCACGCTCCTGCTCTAGGGCCTCCTCCAAGGCCAGGACATACCCGAAACAGCGCTGTTGTTCCGCCATTTCCTGCGAAGAAGAAGAGAAGAGGCCAGTACACGAAAATATTCTGCCTTATATATATACTAAGTGTAAAGACAAGAAACCTTACCTCCACGCGACGAACGGCCATGGCGCGAATATCCGCGTGGATGTCCTCTCGAGCCAGGGAGAGCGGGAGCTTCATAGATGGTGGAACTGAGCCTGCCAGCAGGTGCAGACCCAGTTCTGTGGACACATCATCCCGACGCAGCGGGACCCCCCGCAACGACTCGATCGGAGTCCAAGGAGCCGCCGCCTGGTCGGGGGAGTAAAGCTGGTAGAAGATCCCGTCTAAGGAGAGAGGGGGAACGACGCCCTGAGTATCGGAGGTGCGGGCCTCCGAGCCGCCATGAGAACCTACCAGCTCCTCGGGAGTCAGGCTCAAGACCGGCGACAGCTGCTGTGCCGGAGAAGACGGAGGCGGCCCTTCGGGAGTTGGTTCCGGTGGGGTCTGCCTCGCCCCCCGACGACGAATCAGGGGCTGGCCCCCGCTCGCCTCCTCAGAAGAGTGAGAGACGTCCAGGTCAAGCACCCGACGGAACTGACCGTCCGTCGGGGCGTCTTCAGTCCCTGATCCTCCTGGGGCTGGAAGAGAAAGGAGAGGCTCTCCGACCTGGGCGTCGGAGGGTGGCACCTCCGCCGAAGCTCCAGCTCCCGATTGACCTGCAGTTGGAGGACGAGAAGCTTCAAAAATAAAGTCAGGAAGTTGATCAGGATCATTACACCAAATGACGCGACGGGAGAGGTACTGGCCTTCCCGTAATAATTGTAGTATCCCGCTTTGAGGACGCGGGGAGTTTCTCCTTGCAGGATGCGTTTGATCCCTTCGATCCTGGCTCCTTTATTGGAGGGGATTAACTCCTTAGGAATACGCCTCCTGTACAATTGGATTGCTGAGCGGAGATGTTTACCTTCCTCGGGAGTCTTGGTGTTGAAGATCTGCTCCATCTTCTCCACTCGGGCCCGTTTGATTTGCTCAGAGGTGGGAGGTGCCGACGAGGAGGCGGCCCTCTTCGAAGACTTCCTCTTCCTCGCGGGGCGTGGGACAGCATCAGTCTCCGCCTGCTTAAGCACGAGATTGGTCAGCAATGATACCTTCTTAGCTGCAAAGACGAAAACGAAAGTACAGTTAGAATATTACCCAAGGAACGAGGTTAGAAGGGCCGGTCAGAACCAGGTCCCGCTCCCCGATGGAGTTGGCATCGAGGGGAGCGAAAGAGTCCACCCAACGATAAAGCTGAATGCAGTGGAGAATCTGGAAATCCTCCTCGGAGTAAGTGTGGAAAGCGGGAGCAGGGTCCGCCTCAACCTCCCATCGGGGCCATGGGATGGAGCTGTTTCGGATGAAGAAATAGCTCCTCTTCCAGCCACTGTTATCGGGCCCCGAGTCGGTGATGAGCCCCCGACCCTTGGCGACCTTCCAGGTGTCACCATTCCAGCTGTACCGAGAGAGTTGCGCCTTGCTCCACTTAGGCATCCGCGGGTAGAAGGCGCAGACCCCGGCATCATTACATTTTAGCCCGTAGAAGGTCCGGAAGAGTCGGAGGCTGTAGAGCCATTGTTGACGGAAGAGTCGGAGGCTGTAGAGCCATTGTTGAAGGACGCGGAAAGCATTCCACACGCGGATGGCGTGGGGGGAGAGAGTAGTCGGATGTGTTTTGTAATATGTACACATCTCGACTATGTCCCCATAGAAGGGGAATCGGATCCCTGCCGATATTTGCCCGGTGGAGACAAATACCTCTCCTTCCCGGGGACGAGTGGCCACAGAGTCACCCGGGATGCGGGGCCAAGGAAAAGGGAAGCGAGGCTCCCAGGTGGAAGTAATGCACCCCTCCCGGAGAGCTGCATCATAGGTAGTGTCGGAAATCTCATTGCAAGCATATTCGAACTTGAAGGGCTTCCTCCCCCCAGAACTGGACTCATCGTCTGGAAAGTAATCAGAGCAAAAAACGCACAGTCGATTTCCGCAAAAGTTCGGGTAAGTTAATTGAGATAAAAGAAAAACTATGCTAACAAGTCTCTTCGGAATCGAAGGAGAAAATCTCACCAGACATGTTGAATCGGAGAAGAAATGATGATCTTGATGGTCAGAGATTCCGGTCGCCGGAGTGTTGATCAGAGAAAGGAGAACTCGAGCTTTTAAAAACGCAGAGAATGAAACGGTAAAGGAGAACTGAATAGTGCCATGATTTGGGGTTTTATAGGAGAGAGGACAGCCAAAGAGACGTTGCAATCCAAACCGTTGAAGATAAAACGCCTCAATCTGAATCGTCGGAACACTAGAGACAAAACGGCTATAAAGTGCTTTTTCAGAAAAAACAGGCACGGGTACCCAAACTGTCGCTTCGTCACCTGCTGCATTTAATAGTTGAGTGACCGAGAAATCTTTTCGGATTCGGTGGTTATCCTCGGAATATCGGGGAATCTTGGAGGAGGAGATCAGCTTCAGAAGATTTTTCGGAAAGTCGAAACCCTCTGATACCGATATCGGGAGGCCCATAACTGGAAGACACGACGAACTATAAGTCCCTCATGTCTTGGGGGAAAATGATGGGTTTTGATATAGCCGTTAGGCCCATTAACGGTGACTAAATGGCGAAGTAGGCCCACTGGGCCCTAAACGAGGCTTAGAAGACCAATACGAAGGGTCTCGACAAGGTCGGTCCCGATATATGAGCTGAACGCTCCCGATGTTACGCCTTTAAGTAGGCCCCGATGATATGCCTTTGAGTAGGCCCCTATGATATGCCTTTGAGTAGGCCCCGATATTAAATCCCTGAGAATACTGGCCCTGTCCCGATGACGAGGGGCCCCGAGCGGTGACCAAACGAGATAACTCTGGAGTCCCCAACTTCTGTCGGGACTTGCCACCAGAGCACGAGGCCGGAAAACACGCCCACTATCAACATAGTGGGGAAGTGGCCGGAAAAGACGGAACGTGGGCTACTCGCCGAGATAAACGGAACGTGGCAGTTATCCCAACAGGTAACTGAGGTAACCCCTCCCCTATATAAAGGAAGGAGTTACCTCAGTATTGATAAGTTCACATACTTATATTCTGATACTTGCTTGCCTGCCTCGAGATACTCATTTAAGCATCGGAGAGGGATTCTGGGTCACCGCCCGGTCTATCCCCTTCTTGCATGATTACTTGGAGCGAAGGAGTTCGGATTTCCGTCAAGGACGTACCGGAGTTCCAACCGTGATCCAACAAGGTGATGGGGGATTTCATAGCAAAGTCTACAGCCCCCGATCTAAAAGAAGCGGGTCCTGTAGAGGGGGCAACCATGGAAGCCCCGATGGCAGAACAGTCAGGTCAGCCCGATGACGAAAATACTTGGGAGATGTATACCGATGGCTCCTCAAATTCAGAAGGATCGGGAGCAGGATTCGTACTGATACCGCCAGGCGGAGGCGAGCCCCTTCGATATGCCTTGGCCTTGACGTTTAGGGCCACCAACAATGAAGCTGAATACGAGGCTCTCATCACCGGCCTCAAGATTGCCAAAGGAACGGGAGTTGGTCACTTAAAGGTGAAGTGCGATGCTAGCCTGATTGTGAACCAAGTTCAGGGGCAATACGAAGAAAAGAGCCCGATGATGTAAAAATACCTTCGGGAGGTGCAAACCTTGAAGGAGAGTTTCAAGAGCTTCGATATTGAGGCGATCCCGAGGGAGGATAATGTGGAAGCAGACGCCTTGAGCAAGTTCGCCTTGGGGGCACCCCTCGATGAAAGTCGGAAGGTGCACTTCTTGGAGAAGGCGATCCTGTCAACCACCGATCAATCGGAGGTATGTGCCATCGAGACCGGATCGGAGGAGCCCACTTGAATGACCCCGATAGCCGCGTACCTGACTATGGGGGCAGTCCCCGATGATGAATCAGTAGTCGGCAAATTACGCCGAATCGCGCCCAATTATGTGATGGTGGACAATCAGCTGTACAAAAAGGGGTATTTAACTCCTTACTTGAAATGTGTGGCTGAGCCCGATATAGATCGGATCCTTAGGGAGGTGCACGAAGGATACTTGGCTTGTCATGAAGGTGCCCGATCCATCGTGAGGAAAGTACTGAACCTGGGCTATTACTGGCCCTCAATGAACAAGGAGGCAACGATGCTAGTCCGATCCTGTGATGCCTGCCAGAGGTATGCCCCGAATATCGTGGCTCCAGCTGCCGATCTAACGTCCATTAAGAGTGCTTGGCCCTTCGCGCAATGGGGAATCGATTTGGTGGGACCCCTTCCAATTGCAAAAGGTCAGTGCCGATATTTAGTCGTGGCTATTGATTATTTCTCGAAGTGGATAGAGGCTAAGGCATTGGCCAAGACAACGGGGAATCATATCCTCAAATTCCTCCAGACCCATATCATATCCCGATACGGGATCCCTAAGGTATTGATCAGTGATAATGGCCCCCCGTTTAACGGGGCCCAGTGGAAGGAGTACTTAGAGGAAATGAAAATTGAGCATTGGACAGCCTCTGTCCATCATGCTCAAACCAATGGACAGGTGGAGTCAGCCAACAAGATCGTGATGGATGGCCTGAAGAAGAGGGTCCATGCCTTGAAGGGCAAATGGCTGGATGAGCTGGAAAATGTGCTTAGGGCTGTTAAAACAACACCCAAACGATCGACTGGGGAGACTCCGTTTGGCCTTGTTTATGGCACGGAAGCAGTTGCTCCCGTCAAAATAGCTGTGGCATCCCATCAGACGAGGTATTACGAACCTCTGTCGAATGATGAAATGAGGCGTCTGGACTTGGACTTGGTCGAAGAGAAGAGGCGGAGTGCCGAGGAGGCCCAGGCTCGGATGCGCTTGGCAACGGCCCGATATTATAATCGACGAGTCAAGTCTCGACAGTTCT
Organism: Clarkia xantiana subsp. parviflora; assembly: GCA_036873135.1. NCBI lineage: Eukaryota > Viridiplantae > Streptophyta > Magnoliopsida > Myrtales > Onagraceae > Clarkia > Clarkia xantiana. Next base: position 4,994,039 of record JAPTYO010000012.1, on the reverse strand, counting down.
TTGTTGGGGAACTGGTCTGGCGTCGGAACGAATTTACCCTTTTGGATCGGATCAACAAGATGTCACCAAAATGGGAAGGACCTTATAAGGTCGTGGGGATGCCAGCTCGAAACGCGTATAAGTTGGAAGACCTCGATGGCAATGTGTTGAAGCATCCTTTTAGTGGCGAACACTTGAAGAAATGTCATGCTTGATATTAAGTCGCCTTCAGTGGTGCAAGTCGTTTAACGAAGTCGTCTTTAGTGGTGCAAGTTGTTTATCGAAGTCGCCTTCAGTGGTGCAAGTTGTTTATCGTTTTGATTTGATGTAAACAGGTTTTGAGCCATCAATGAATAAAGAGGTTGCTTCCGACCAGATTGTGCTTAGACTTATCATTCTACGTATGCTTAAATCGCCTTAAGTGGTGTGGTTTCGCCTTAAGTGGCGTGATTAAATCGCCTTAAGTGGTGTAGGTAAATTGCCGTAAGTGGTGTGGTTCCGCCTTGAGTGGCGCGGTTTCGCCTTAAGTGGCGCGGTTCCGCCTTAAGTGGCGCGATTAAATCGCCTTAAGTGGTGTAGTTAAATCGCCTTAAGTGGCGCGGTTCCGCCTTAAGTGGCGCGGTTAAATCGCCTTAAGTGGCGTGGTTTCGCCTTAAGTGGCACGATTAAATCTCCTTAAGTGGCGTGGTTTCACCCTATTAAGTGGTGTGGATAAATTGCCTTAAGTGGTGTGGATAAATTGCCTTAAGTGGCACGATTAAATCGCCTTAAGTGGTGTGGGTAAAATGTCTTAAGTGACGCGTCGAAATCACTCTAAGTGGTATGATCGAATCGCCTTAAGTGGCGTGGCTAATTCACCTAAGGTGGTGCAGCGATAATCGGAACCAAAAGAGATTGATATTATAAAGATCTAAAAGGTTCACGACAAACGAAGGAAATTACAAGGATTCAAAAATAAAACGTTAAACTTGATCCTTGGCAGCGTCGAGGGGAGCAGAGTCCACGAGGTCCGTGGCAGAAGGCTCCGCGATCGGAGGATCGGATCCTGGAAGATCGGCCGCAGGAGGATCGGACCCTTGGAGGTCAGCCGGTGAAGAGTCGATTGTCGGGGGATCGGTTGTCGGGGGGGTCTGCACTTGGAGGCTCCACCGTGCCTTCAGCACCCGCAGCCCCCTCGGGGGTGTTGGCCCCGTCGCTCTCCTCGGAAAGGTTGAAATACCTCTCCGCGAAGGGAGCGAGAGTCTGAGACTTGGTGAAGTCGATGGCACCACCATACTCCAGATGGAGCTCCTCGACAGCATTGAGCAAGGTGGCCTCCACCTCCGCTGTACAGAACTTCACCGCGTCCACTTGGAAATCCTCGGAGCCCCGATAATCTTCCCGACCCTTGGCCTCAGCCTCGGCCAGCTTGGTGGGAAACTCAGCAAGCTCCCGCTCCATCTGTTGGGAACGATTGGTGAGAAGGACCTTCTCAGCCTCCAGTCCCGCCTTGGCGTCCTCAAGGGCCTTCTTCTCGAGGGTGAGCCTGCCCCGATCCTCCGCGCGCCCCTGCTGCTCTTCCTGGAGCTTTTGCCGCTCCTGCTTCAGCAACCGCTCAAAGTCGTGGACCTGCCTCAGGAGGTCCCGAGTCTTCTGGTTAAGGAGGGCCTGCTCCTTAACCAGTTTGCCCCTCGACGATTCGGAGGCAGCCAGATCCTCCTTGAGCTTGGCCAAGACCTCGGGGGCCGCCTTGGCTCCCTCCTGCTCCAGGGCCTCTTCCAGGGCCAGGATGTACCCGAAACAGCGGTGTTGGTCCGCCATTTCCTGTGAAGAAGAAAGAAAGAGGTCAGTACACGAGAATATTTTTACCTTATATACTAAGTGTAAAAAGAGGAAGCCTTACCTCCACACGACGAACGGCCATGTTGCGAATGTCCGTGTGGATGTCCTCTCGGGCCAAGGAGAGCGGAAGCTTCATGGATGGCCGAACTGAACCTGCCAGCAGGTGCAGACCCAGTTCCGGTGATATATTGTCCCGACGCAGCGGGACCTCCCGCAATGACTCGATCGGGGTCCAGGGAGTCGCCGCCTGGTCGGGGGTGTAGATCTGATAAAAACTCCCGTCTAAGGGGAGAGGGGGAAGGAAGACCTGAGTGTCGGAGGTGCGTGCCTCCGAGCCGCCATGAGACCCAGTCGTCCCTTCAGGAGTCAAGCTCAAGACCGGCGAATGCTGTTGTGCCGGGGAAGATGGAGGTAGCCCTTCGGGTGTCGGCTCCAATGGGGTCTGCCTCACCCCCCGACGATGAACCAGGGGCTGACCCTCGCTCGCCTCCTCAGAAGAGTGAGAAACGTCCAGGTCAACCACCGACGGAACTGACCGTCCGTCGGGGCGTCTTCAGTCCCCAATCCTCCTGGGGCAGGAAGAGAAAGGAGGGACTCTCCGACCCGGGCGTCGGAGGGTGGCGCCCCCGCTGAAGCTCCAGCTCCCGATTGACCTGCAGCTAGAGGACGAGAAGCTTCAGAAAGAAAATCAGGAAGTTGATCGGGATCCTTACACCAAATGACGCGACGGGAGAGATACTGGTCCTTCCCGAATAATTGTAATAACCCGCTTTGAGAATGCGGGGGGTTTCTCATTGCAGGATGCGGTTTATCCCTTCGATCCTGGCTCTCTTATCGGAGGGGATTAACTCCTCGGGAATACGCCTCCTGTATAATCGAATTGCTAATCGGAGCTGCTTACCTTCTTCGGGAGTCTTGGTGTTGAAGATCTGCTCCATCTTCTCCACCCGGGCCCGCTTGATCTGCTCCGATGTTGGAGGTGCCGGTGAGGAGGCAGCCCTCTTCGAAGACTTCCTCTTCCTCGCAGGGCGTTGGACAGCATCGGTCTCCGCCTTCTTAAGCACGATATTGGTCAGCAATGATACCTTCTTAGCTGCAAAGACGAAAACAAAGATGCGATTAGAATATTACCCAAGGAACGAGGTTGGAAGGGCCGTCGAAGAGTTGACCCCCGGAGGCAACATCAAGGAGTCGGATCCCGGCCAGAACCAGATCCCGCTCCCCGATGGAGTTGGCATCGAGGGGAGCGAAGGAATCCCCCCAGCGATAGAGCTGGATGCAGTGGAGAATCTGAAAATCCTCCTCGGAGTAAGTATGATAAGCAGGAGGAGGGTCTGCCCCAACCTCCCATCGGGGCCACGGAATGGAGCTGTTCTGAATGAAGAAGTAACTCTTCTTCCAGCCGCTGTTGTCGGGCCCCGAGTCAGTGATGAGCCCCTGACCTTTGGCGACCTTCCAGGTGTCACCAGTCTATCTACATCGGGAGAGCTGCGCCTTGCTCCACTTAGGAATCCGCGGGTAGAAGGCACAGACCCCGACGTCATTGCACTTCAGACCATAGAAGGTCCGGAAAAGTCGAAGGCTATAGTTCCATTGTTGGCGGAGGCAAAGAACACGGAAGGCATTCCATACTCGGATGGCGTGGGGGGGAAAGGGTAGTCGGATGTATTTTTTAATATTCACACATCTCGACTATGTCCCCACAGAAGGGGAATCGGATCCCCGTCGATACCTGCCCGGTGGAGACAAATACCTCCCCTTCCCGGGGACGAGTGACCACAGGGTCGCTCGGGACGCGAGGACGAGGAAAGGGGAAGCGAGGCTCCTAGGTGGAAGTAATACATCCTTCCCGGAGAGCTGCATCATAAGCGGTTTCTGAAATCTCCTTACAAGCATAATCGAACTTGAAGGGCTTTCTCCCCCCGGAACTGGATTCACCGTCTGGAAAATGATCATGGCAAGAAAAGGCACAGTTGATTTCCGCAAAATTCCGGGTAAGTTGATTGAGATAAAAGAAAAATTAGGTTAACAAGTTTTTTCGGAATCGAAGGAGGAAAGAGGACAGCCAAAGAGACGTTGCAATCCGGACCATTGAAGATGAAACGTCTCAACCTGAGTCGTTGAGATGCTAACGACAAAACGTCTAGAAAGTGCTTTTTCAGAAGAAAAAAAAACAGGCACGGGTACCCAATCCGTCGCTTCATCACCCGCTGCATTTAATAGTTGAGTACCCGAGAAATCTTTTCGGATTCGTCGGTTATCCTCGGAATATCGGGGAATCTTGGATGAGAAGATTCGCGTCAAAAGATTTTTTGTAAAGTTGAAAGCCTCTGATGCCGATATCGGGAGGCCCGGAATTGGAAGACACGACGAACTGAAAGTCCCTCATGTCTTGGGGGCAAATGATGGGTTTCGATATAGCCGTTAGGCCCATTAACGACGAGTAAACGGTGAAATAGGCCTACTTGGCCCCAAAAGAGGCTTAGATGACCAATACGAGGGGACCCGACAAGGTCGGTCCCGACATATGAGCTGAACGCTCTCGATAATATGCCTTTAAGTAGGCCCCGATGATATGCCTTTAAGTAGGTCCCGATGATATGCCTTTAAGTAGGCCGCGATGATATGCCTTTGAGTAGGCCCCGATATTGAATCCCTGAGAATGCTGGCCCTGTCCCGATGACGAGGGGCCCCGAGCGGTGACCAAAGGAGATAAACTCTGGAGTCCCCGACATCCGTCGGGACTTGCTACCAGAGAACGAGGCCGAGAAACACGCCCACTATCAACATAGTGGGGAAGTGGCCCGAAAAGACGGAACGTGGGCAAGTGGCCGAGATAAATGGAACGTGGGCTAACTGCCCCCAGCAGTTATCGCAACAGGTAACTGGGGTAACCCCTCCCCTATATAAAGGAAGGAGTTACCTCAGGATTGAGACATTAACATTCACATACTGATACTTGCTAGCCTACATCGAGATACTCATTTAAGCATCAGAGAGGGATTCTGGGTCACCGCCCGGTCTATCCCCTTCTTACAGGATTACTTGGAGCGAAGGAGTTCGGACTTCCGTCAAGAACGTACCGGAGTTCCAACCGTGATCAACAGTAAGAAAAGTCAATGGAAGGTGGAAAATGTGCATTGACTATCGCGACTTGTAGAACGCATGCCCAAAGGATGCATACCCACCACCTCGAATAGACTAGATGGTAGATGCTATAGCCGGACACGAAATAATAAGCCTCATGGGACGCATACTCAGGATACAATCAAATATAGATGTGTCCAGAAGATGCACCACGCACAGTTTTCTATGCAGATAGCGAAGTCTACCACTATAGGGTGATGCCATTCGGTTTGATAAACGAGGGGGAAACATACCAAAGGATGATTAATAAGCTATTCGGGGACATGATAGGAAAAACAATAAAAGCATATGTAGATGACATGATTGTCAAGTCCAAGAAGAAAGCAAGCCATGAGTCCAACTTGCGAATGGTATTCGGAATGATGTGTATCCATCAAGTCCGATTGAATCCGCAAAAATGTGTGTTTGGACTCCAATCAGGAAAATTCCTCGGTTTCATGGTAAGCCAAAGGAGAATTGAAGTAAACCTAGAAAAGCTGCTTGCAATAGTGGAAATGAAATCCCATACTAAGCACAAGGAAGTGCAACAACTCAATGGAAGGTTGGCATCCCTAAACCGTTTCCTCTTGAGAATAGGAGACAAAGCATTAACTTTCTTTGAAGTGTTTCGAGCAAACAAGAAATTTGAATGACACACAGATGCGAGGAAGTGTTACCAACAACTGAAACAACATTTAAGAACACTGACACCCCTAGCACATCCAATCCCAGGAGAGAAGCTATATTTATACATCTCGGTAAGCGAGACGACAGTAAGCTCATCGCTAATAAGGGAGGAGAATAATGTGCAACAACCAATATATTTTGTTAGCAAATCGTTGGAAAAATATGAGGCAAACTATGTGTCAATAGAGAAATACCTTTTTGCCTTAATGGTTACGGCAAGAAAACTGAGGTCATACTTCCATGCACAAGAGATAGTGGTACTCGCAAACCAACCCTTGAAGCATTTAATCCGAAGACCCGACGCGTCGGGAAGACTGGTTAAGTGGGCAGTAGAGCTGAGCGAGTTCAGAATACACTTCACCCCACGAACCGCCATCAAGGGGCAAGCCTTAGCCGATTTTATCGTTGAATTCACAGGCACACAGCCAGATACGGTGGAAGAGACCCCAATGGAGCTAAAGAAAGTGGTCGATAATAGAGAGGACGTGTGGATAATGTACACAGACGGATCCTCCAACCAAGGAGGATCGGGGGCAGGGCTCGTCCTTGTTCCACCTCATGGAGAAGACCATTTACGCTACGTTATGTCCTTGACATTCTAGGCAATAAATAATGAAGCAGAACATGATGCTTTGCTTACAGGCCTGTGAATAGCAAGGGGAATGGGAGTAAAGCACTTAGAAGCAAGGTGTGACTCCTAACTGGTGGTAAACCAAGTCAAAGGGGATTACAACGCAAAGTCCCCAAAAATGCAGCAGTACCTACAAGAAGCACAAGCAACAATAGCAGGTTTTGAAACCTTCAACATCACCGCCATACCAAGGGGGGAGAAAGAAGAAGCAGGTTCATTGTGCAAGTTTGCCTTTAGGATCCCCCAAGAAATAGAGGTACACTTTGCAGAGCGAATACTGCTACGAACCTTTACTAAGCAAGAGATAGTGGCGATCGACGAAGCCTCCTATTGGATGACACCTATCATTCGATATTTGAGCAAGGGAGAATTACCAGAAGGGGTGATTGAGGTCATACAGATTGTAATACTGGCAATTAATTACCTCATCATTGATGGTCTGCTATACAAAAATGGATATTCCACACCCTACTTGAGATGTGCGGCATAGCCCGACACAACCAGGATACTAAGGGAGTTACATGAAGGATATGCAGATGAAGGGGCAATGACAATAGTGAGGAAAGCCCTTAATCAGAGGTACTATTGGCCAACAATGAACAAGGATTCCACTAAACTGGTACAAAAATGTGACGCATATTAAAGGTACTCCAAGAATATAACAGCACCAGCATCCAACCTCATGTCAATTGCAAGTGCATATCCCTTCGCCTAATTGGACACTGATCTGATTGGTCCATTGCCTAGGTTGAAAGGCCAAAGGAAGTACATTCTAGTAGTTATAGACTACTTCTCAAGGTAGATTGAGGCCAAAGCCTTAGCGAAAACAACATAATTCCAAGTGGTCAAATTCCTCCAAACACGTATAATTTCAAGATATGGACCCGAAGGTGCTAATAAGTGACGATAGCCCGCAATTTAAAGGGCGTTAGGTGGCATCATATTGCAAGGCATTTGGCATTGATCACTATTTTGGGTCGGTGAAACATGCCCAAATAAATGGACAAGTGGACTCTGCAAACAAGATAGTTCTAGAAGGGCTAAAGAGGAGAGTGGAGGCATTTGGAGGAAACTGGGTGGATGGACTGGAAATTGTCTTATGGGCATGTACAATGGCAAAGAGAACAACAGGGGAGACCCCCTTCAACTTGGTATACGGATCTGAGGCAGTGGCACCATAGCTTCCCATAGGATGAATCACTATGAGGAAGGACGCAATGATGAAGAAAGGCATTTAGAACTGGATATCGCGGATGAAAAGCGATGGAAAGCAGAAGAGGCACAAGCAAAAATGCATTTGACAACAACTCGTTATTACAACAGACGGGTAAAAGTACGTCAGTTCCATGTGGGAGAAATGGTGTTGAGAAAGAATGAATTCGCACACCTTGATTAAATAAACAAAATGTCACCAAAATGGGAGGGACCTTAAACGATAACATCCATTCCAGCAATCAATGCATACCGCCTAGAAGATGCAGATGGGCATATATCAACCAACACCTTCAGTGGAGAGCACTTGAAGAAGTTTTATACTTGAATGTGGAAACCCCTCAAAGCTCCAACTTCAAAATGGGGGAAGAAAAAGATGAGTATCCAATTTTACTTGTTATGTTTATTACTACTTGAAGGAGATCAACGGACTCCACCTTGCTTTAATCAATGTAAATATTCTATGAACTAGTGAAGGGAATGTCTTTCAGTGAATACCAACAAAGGAAGAAACGGAATACACCACTACTAAACGAGAGGGTGTCGTTCATACAAGCAAAATACAACTTATATATTATATATAAAGAAGATGGGACATAAGACTCACAAGTATGAGCAACCCAATCATCAAAATGGGAAATAAGACCCACATGGCAGCTCTAAGAAACAAAGAAGATAGGACATAAGACTCACAATTATGAGCAACCCAATAATCAAAACGGGAAATAAGACCCACAAGGCAACCCTAACAAACAAAAAATATGAGACATAAGACTCACAAGTATGAGCAACCCGATCATCAAAATGAGAAATAAGACCCACAGGGCAACCCTAACAAACAAAGAAGATGAGACATAAGACTCACAACTATGAGCAACTCAATCATCAAAATGGGAAATAAGACCCACAAGGCAACCCTAACAAACAAAGAAAATAAGACACAAGACTCACAAGTATGAGCAACCAATCATAAAAATGGGAAATAAGACCCACAAGGCAACCCTAACAAACAAAGAAGATGGGACATAAGACTCACAAGTATGAGCAACCCAATCATCAAAATGGGAAATAAGACCCACAGGGCAACCCTAACAAACAAAGAATATGGGACACAAGACTCACAATTATGAGCAACCCAATCATCAAAATGAGAAATAAGACACACAGGGCAACCCTAACAAACAAAGAATATGGGACATAAGACTCACAAGTATGAGCAACCCAATCATCAAAATGAGAAATATGACCCACGTGGTAACCCTAACAAACAAAGAATATGGGACATAAGTTCCCCAATCAAAATACAATCCTATTAAAGACTATGTTTAAGAAACAACCAACCACACAAAGGAGGGTACCATATCCCTATACCCCAACGGTGGTTATCATGTTCATATACCTCAAAGGAGGATACCATACCCCTACATAGCAAATGTGACTATCATGTCCGCAGAAAAAAAGGTTAAACACAAATAAAAAACCAGCACACTCTATCTCCTCATCAAAGAACTATTCTTGGCATAGCCGAGCATGGGACCCTATCACGATGAAGACATCCTCTCTATTACAATAAGTCCAACAATAGCAACATCAAAGCTCGAAGAGACAAACCATGGAAAAAGAAAGTTCGATCAGACGTTTATCCGACCATCATAGAGTCAATCAAAAGTTAAGGCCATTGCATAACTCGGGGGCAATGCGGACAACCATATTTTTTCAAAGAGTTCCTTGGGTAAACCCCACAAGATAGTTGACCCTTGATCCAAATATGATAGATGAGTCTGATTAAACGCCGCTCGGATGCCAAACACGTCTGATGGAACACGTGTGTCGACGATCGCCTTGTATAGGTGTCTTCGAGCCTTGTTCCGGAATCGTGCGCGTCCTTCGCTCTTTTCCTCGAAAATTGCACAAAGGATTGCGCTGGGGGGGGGGGGGGGAGGGGGTATTTCCAGCGAACCCTCTTCGATGCTTAAGTAAGTGCTCGGTTTTAGAGAGATAAAATCTAGAGAGAAGTCAGAGCTACAAAGTTGTAATCGGTCATAATGAAGAATGTAAGGTTCTATTTATAGAGATTGTAGGTTTGGCCACGAGGGGCCCACAAAGATGTCGTAGGGTCCGCGAAATATTCCATATAAGATAGTGAAAACAGGGATGTCCGTAGGTCGGATATACGTACGTTGGGTGTGCGTACGTCGAAGGTGCGTCACCCGGACGTAGGGGCCCGACTGCCGGAGCGCGTCGGCCCAGTTCGGCCGGACTAGTCCCGTCCCTTTGGCCGGACTAGTCCGGTCGAAATTCCCTTTCGACCGGACTTAGTCCGGTCGGGTACTTTGTGGGTGGACTAGTGCGGTTTTGGTCCGGGTTTGTCCATTTTGTCAAGTTTCGGTTTATAACCGTGTCTAGGGTCGACGTTGCGACTAAGGTGAGCCTATTCGAGGTCCAACTGGGTGTATATCCATCATTTTCCCCTGAGTCAAGTAATGGTATAACCCTTCAATTGACTTTATTTTTGACAGGATTTATACCCTAATTGGGACCTCAGGCGATACATTACCTCTTTTTTGAGTTTTTCTTTGTTGGTGCGTATAGCCCAACGTCTATCCCTTTTTCTTGTAGGGAAGTCAATATCTGAAATTGTTACCATCATAGATACAAAAATATACACTAGTACTGGGTAAGTCACAAGTGTGTAATTATATGCTTATGTAGGTGTATATGCATATACGGACGTATGTCTGAGCATGTAATGCATTGCAGTGCACGACGAAGGTGCGTTGGTAGTGCTATCATTGATGTGTGTAAAACACTTAGTAAAAAATATGTATATCAATATAGATGATTACACATGTAGCAATCATGCAATGTAAGGAGGATGTCCCTAAGCATGTAATAAAGCATGGTGTATAACGCAGGTGCATACATGGTGCTGTCATGCATACTTGTATAAACACTTAGCAAAAATATGAGCATTGGTATGGATGAGTGCATATATACCAACAATGCAACGTAAGGTGGATACTCCTAAGTATGTAACAAAATATTGACATCCCATGCAATACATACATACATGTCAGTTTTCATGAAAGATTTCTAAGTGTTGAGCAAACACTAGCATTGATGCACATGAGTCTATACATAAAAAGACCATAGAAAAATTTCCAAGTTTTGGAATAATACTAGTAGTCATGCATAGGTACGCACATGTGATAACATGGAAAAAGAATTCTAAGTGTTGGACAGACACTAGAATTGATGCATATGAATGCACATATGATACATATAATAACATGGAAAAAATTCTAAGTGTTGGACAAACCTAGAATTGATGCATATATGATACATTTAATAACATGGAAAAAATTATAAGTGTTGGACAAACACTAGAATTGATGCATATGAATGCATATATGATATATGTAATAACATAGAAAAAATTATAAGCGTTGGACAAACACTAGAATTGATGTATATGAATACACATATGATACATATAATAATCATCAATTTATGCCTAAACATGTAATAGTGTATGGACAGTGATGCAACTTGTTGCATATATATCAATCATGGATATATTCGTGAGCATGTATTAAAACATTGGTGTTTGGTGAAAACAAACGCCTATGAGTCAAAATGGGTTACCTTTGTGTCTATTTTGCGAGTAAATACCTTGGGTGAAAATTTCGAGCTCCCTCAAGCAAATATGTTGACATTTTTGTTCGGGTTGTCTCTTGAATTGGTTGGCTTGTATATGCCTTGACATCATGTAATCGATGTGTAGATATTTACCCTTAAAATGAGGAGTTTTTGACCAAAATAGGGTTACATGGACAACCAAATACCAATATAGGCTACAAAAAAAAACCAATTAAAAATATAGGGGTGGCCGGGTTCCCCCAACCCGGCTAACTTTTTTTTTCCCGAAAACTGTAAAAAAAAAAAAAAAAAAAAAAAAAAAAAAAAAAATTGGAACTTACTTGGCCGGGTTGCCTCAACCCGGCCAAATATGTTTTTTTTCTGTTTTTTTTTTTAATAGAAGTTGTAAAAATTAATGGTTTTGTAATTTTTTTCTAAAAAACCTATTGGACATGGTGAACCCTAGAGGGCAAATTGACAGACATTTTCCGTTTACCAGTTTTCGTAAAAAAATTACAAAACTACTAATTTTATATTTTTTCGAACTCACTTGGCCGGGTTCCCACAACCCGGGCAAGTAGTGTTTCTTTTTTTTTTTTGTCTCAAAATTAATTAATTACTGTGTAAAACAATGGGTGCTGTTGACATCGCAATTAATTAATTTTGAGAAAAAAAACACTACTTAGCCGGGTTGTGGGAACCCGGCCAAGTGAGTTTGAAAAAAATATAAAATTAGTAGTTTTGTAATTTTTTTACGAAAACTGGTAAACGGCAAATGTCTGTACAAAACCATTAATTTTTACAACTTTTATTAAAAAAAGAAAAAAAAACGAAAAAAAACATATTTGGCCGGGTTGGGGCAACCCGGCCAAGTGCGTTCCGGTTTTTTTTTTTCGAAAAAAAAAACAATTCAGTTGGCCGGGTTGGGGGAACCCGGCCAGCCCTATATTTGTAATTGATTTTTTTTCTAGCCTATATTGGTATTTGGTTGTCCATGTAACCCTATTTTGGTCAAAAGCTCTAAAATGAGCTTGTTGAATGTAGACGTGAGGTGTTGAGTCTCACGTCGATGGCGTCGTGTAATACACTTGCATGTGAATTTTTAGTCATAAAATTAAGCATATAAGCATTTGTTCCCGAAGAAGGCTTGTTGATATTTTAGACGTAAGGTGCTCAGCCTTGTGTCGACGGCGTCGTGTAACGCGCTTGTATATAACCTGTAATAACAAGGTCAAAAAATTAATGCTTGCCTTTGTTATCGGCGTTAGCATCATATATGTAGGGCTTAAACCTTTGTGCCTGTCTCATAATAGTGGTATCGTATTGCCCCCGAAGTAGGCGTGGTAACCATTGACGTAGGGACTAACCCTTTTTGTCGTTGCCCCCGAAGTAGGCATATAGTCATAGACGTAGGGATTAACCATTTTCGTCAGTGCCCTTGAAGTAGGCCTATAATAGATGTAGGGGCTAAACCTTTGCATCCAATATGTATGATAGTGCCCCCGAAGTAGGTGTAGTGGTCGTTTGAGATGTAGGATGTCGAATCCTGTGTAGGTCGCTCTTTGTGATATGTAAGTGGCATGACGCCTTTGTGGTGGACATAGTACCCTTTTGATATGTAGGGGGTGTTGACCCTTGTATGTTGCTCCTTATAACATGTTTATGACGTATTGTACTCATAGTAGATGTGGGTGTTTCATTGCCCCTCTAATAAGTGTAGAAGGTATGTAACTTCTTAGGATGAACTTAGGAGGTGTGCTACCCCCCTTCATTTGTATAGGAGGTAGTTGACTCTATGACTTATGATGGATATACGTCCGATTCGGGTTCGTTTTACATTCGGGTCTCGTTAAAATGCGAAACCCACCAATGGTTTACAAACGCCTATAACGGGTTAGAACAGTCCGAACTCGGGACACGCACATATTCGGACTGTAACCCGTCCGGATTTTTCAAGACAACTCGAACCTTCGGATTTTCCACGCAATCTGAAGGTTCAGGATGTCATTTCGGGACGCGCGTATCCTCGTATGCTTAACTACACGCGAGTCCTTTGCCAATTTTACTCAAGTCCACGCCCGGTTCACGTTTTTCTGCTAAACCGGGGTCGGACCGCTTAAAACCGAGCTTGAACCCAAGGTGCCCTATATATAGGAACTTTGGTCACCCATTTCATAACTTAACTTGGCAAGAGAGCTATGACTTCTCACTAGCTTTATCTCTCTAAGAATTCTCATTTTAGCATCGGAGAGGGCTCATCGCATACCTATAGAAGTGTATATGAATATTACATTCACTACACTATGCATACACCTAGTTACACTATGCATACATCCTGCCCTATGTATGCACCCGGTTATACTATGCATGCACCCTGCACTATGTATACACCTGGTTCATAGTTCATTGTATAGTCTTAGTTGGTGAGCCTAGTTCTACTTAGTATATATATTGTATCATCTTGCTTGTTATACCTAGTGATCAATGAAGTAAATTTCCAGCTTATATGGTATCAGAGCTATGTAGTGGCGGCGCAAACTTGGAGATGAAGCAACCTAGTTCTTCTTCATTTCTACTTGTGATTTTCCATTGATCCAACTTTGATTCAGCTTGGATTACTTCTTGGTTACTCAATTCAGCATGTATTAACCTTTCTTTTGCTTAAGAAAGGCTTTGGGTAAGTCTCATTTTAAGATCTGAGCTGCGTAGGAATCATCTTGGTGCTTTGAACTAGTCTTCAAGCTGGTTTGCTTAGTTCTTCCTGGATTGAGCTATGGATTGCTATTTGCGTGGATTCTCTTGTTGAATTCTTGGGTTTGCACTTGATTTCTGGTTATTATAGTGGATATATTTCACTATTGAGCTGTGCTTATAGCTTGATCTACAATGTTTCTCTGCGTTTTGAGCTTTGATAGTTCATTGCTCGACTAAGGTATTCTTTCAGCTTGTTGAAGAATTTTGCATTGAGATTGTGGAATTCTGCTTCCACAATCATTGGAGATTGTTCAGATTTGATTTTTGGTGGCTTCTCTTGATTGGTCTGCTCAGATTTGTGGGCGGAATTGTACGAATTCAGTTGGGTATTGCTAGCTGATTCTTTGTCCTATTGCAAGTTTGGTTGTGTGCCAGTTTTGTCACTTTGTGGTGGCTGGTTCATTTCGGTTTTCTTGGAAATCTGCTGATTATATTCCTTGAATTCTCCCCTGTTTGAATTAAGTTCCTGAATTGCAAGATGGCTAATGAGTATAGCATTGATGATCCCCTTTACATTCATCCCTCGGATACAACTGGCCATCTCCTTATCCCTTTTCAATTGCAAGGCATTTCCAACTACCATGCTTGGAGCACTTCAATCAAAGAAGGCTTGTTGGTCAAAAACAAGTTGGGTTTCATTGATGGAACTTTCACAAGGATCAATGTTCCAATTGATCAAAGGGTGAAATGGGATAGAGCCAATGCCATTGTAAAGGCCTGGCTCAGAAACACAGTGGCAAATGACTTGGTTTCTGGATTGATTTATAACCCAACTGCTGCTTCAATTTGGAATGATTTGAGGGAAATGTATGACAAGGTGGATGGAACTCAAATTTTTCAACTGACAAGAGAAATTTACCAAACTTCTCAAGGCACACTTTCCATCACTGAGTATTTTGCCAAGATGAAGCAACTTTGGGATGCTCTTGCTTCCATTGATGATTTGGAACTTGAATGTGCTGGAAACATTGCCATTGTAAATGAACACAAAGAGAAGCAAAAGCTAATGGCATTCCTCTTGGGACTGAATGACTCCTATGGCCACATTAGGAGTAGCTTGTTGATGAGGCAACCACTTCCTTCCTTAAGCATTGCCTTCTCTGTTTTGGTTCAAGAAGAGAGTCAGAGATCAATCTCTGGTTCTATTGGAGATATTTGTGAGACTACTGCCTTATATACAAGAAGGAATCAATCATTTGGAGCTGGAAGGGGCAATGGTGGCCCTGGCAGGGGCAATGGAAGGAATGGTGGCAATTCTGGTAGGGGCTATGGAAGATCTAATGACACAAGGTTTTGTAACTATTATGGAAAAAGGGGTCATTTGGAAGATACTTGTTTCATCAAGAATGGTGTACCACCACATCTTCAACCATCCAAGAAGCCTAGGGCCAATGTTGTTGAAAATGGTGGAAGCTCAAGTGTAATCATGCATGTGGCAGCTGGGGACAAAAGGATTGTACATGGCACAACTGAAAAGAGAATTCAACATGTAGCTGTCCATGATGATCACTTTGATCATTTAACCTTTGAAGATGTTGATCAAGCTCATGTCAATATGGCAGGTACCACTAATGAGTCTATGATTTGGATAGTTGATTCAGGTGCAACTAACCACATCACTCACCAAATTGATTGGCTACATGACTTGAGAAGAAGTGATTCAGATCATCAATTTGTTCACTTACCAAATGGTTACAAGTGCAAAGTGACTCATATTGGTTCTTGCTCTTTCTCAAGTGGATTCACATTGACCAACATACTTTTGGTCCCTGATTTCAAATTCAACTTGATCTCAGTTTCTAGGCTTCCTAATCAATTGAATTGCAAAGTGATCTTTACTTGTGATCATGTGTTGCTTCAGGGCCAGAGTGGCAAGTCCATGGTGATTGGGGAATGGAATAAAGGACTCTACACCTTGAAGAATGTTGTGCCTTCAGACTCAAGAAAGATAGCTAATGCTTGCTTGGGAAATAAGGAGGATGTTTTGAAATGGCACAAACGTTTGGGTCATGTGTCAGAAACTTATTTGAATCATTTGGATGTTTTAGGTTTGAATAAGTCTTATGGTTGTATCAAACAATGCACTATTTGCCCCCTTGCAAAGCAATCTAGATTTTCATTCCCAATCAGTGATTCAATTGCTTCTAGACCTTTTGATTTGATTCACATGGACTTATGGGGTCCCTACAAGGTTCCTACATTCAAGAACAATCAATACTTCTTGACTATTGTTGATGATTACTCAAGAGCAACTTGGGTCTATTTGATGAAGCACAAGAGTGATACTTTCTTGCACATCAAGAATTTCTTGATAATTGTGAAGAATCAGTTTGCAACTATGGTGAAGACTTTGAGGAGTGATAATGGGACTGAGTTCATCAACTCAGTTTGCAAGGATTTACTTCACCAATTTGGCATTCATGATCAAACTAGTTGTGTGCATACACCACAACAAAATGGAAGAGTGGAACGCAAGCATAGGGATATCCTCAACATTGCTAGAGCAATAAGGTTCCAAGCTTCCATGCCATTGAGACATTGGGGGTATTGCATACTCAATGCTTGTTATCTGCTCAACAGGCTACCATCTTCTATCTTGAATTTCAAGTCACCTATGGAGGTATTATATGGAAAGGTGCCTTCTCTACAACACTTAAGGGTGATAGGTTGTTTATGCTTTGCAACTAGACTAAACAACCATGACAAATTTAGTCCAAGGGCTGAGCCATGCATTCTTATGGGTTACTCCACATCTCAAAAAGGGTACCTTCTAATGAACTTGACCAACTCAGTCTTTCATGTATCTAGGGATGTTACATTCCATGAGGACATTTTCCCATTCAGTATGTCAAAGGAGGCCTTGAGAGCTTTGATCCCCTCTTGCTTGGATGCCAAGCAACATCTTGAAGAGTTTCCAACTGAGACTCCAATATACTTTGATGACCATCTACCTCAACATATTGATCAAGCTCAGAATCAAATACCAATTGATGATGCTCCTCAACCACCTACCTTGAGGAGAAGTGCTAGAATTGCCAAACTACATCCACCACCTCTTAGGAGGAGTGCAAGGATTGCTGAACTACAAAACAAGGCCAATTCCAATACTACTTTTGGCATGGAGAAATTTATGTCTTATGACACTTTGGGGCCTCAATGCAAGTGTTTCTTGACTGCCATTGACAAAGTCAAGGAACCAACTACTTATAAGCAAGCCATCAATGATCCTAACTGGATTATGGCAATGAAGGAGGAGATACAAGCTCTTCAAGACAACAACACATGGGAATTGGTGGATCTTCCTCTAGACAAGTCATCAATTGGGTGCAAATGGGTCTTCAAAGTAAAGTACAATTCAGATGGATCAATTGAGAGATACAAGGCTAGATTGGTTGCCAAGGGTTTTACTCAAATTGAAGGGACTGATTTCAATGAAACATTCTCACCTGTGGTCAAGATGGACACAGTGAGGATTGTCTTAGCATTGGCAGCTGCCAAATCTTGGGGTCTATATCACATGGATGTTAACAATGCATTTCTTCAAGGTGATCTAACTGAAGAGGTGTATATGGATATTCCCCAAGGTTTTGATCATTCCAAACCCAATGATGGGTCTCCTAAACGTGTATGCAAGCTTATCAAGTCATTATATGGCCTCAAACAAGCATCAAGACAATGGAATATCAAGCTCACACAAACCCTGGTGAAGAATGGATATAAGCAATGTGCCTCTGATCATTCCTTGTTCACCAAGATACAAGGTGTTGACAAAGTCTTCTTGCTCATTTATGTTGATGATTTGCTAATCACTGGTTCCAATGCCAAGATGATCAATCAATTGAAGTGTATTCTACAAACACACTTCAAGTTGAAGGATTTGGGGGAATTGAGATATTTTTTGGGGTTGGAAATTGCAAGATCCAATCAAGGACTTGTGATTAACCAAAGAAAGTATGCTATGGAATTGATTGAAGATGCTGACCAAGGATCAGCTAGGCCTATTGATACACCGATGGAATTCAATGTCAAACTCACAACATATGAGTATGACAAGGCCACCAACTCAAATTCAGATGATCCCCTTTTAGAGGATGCCACTTCTTTTAGAAGATTGATTGGTAAGTTACTATACCTCACCATGAAAAGGCCTGACATTAGTTTTTCAGTGCAAAGGCTCAGTCAATTTGTGGACAAGCCTAAGAAATCACACTACAATGCAGCCATTAGAGTGATCAAATACATCAAGGGCACCCCTGGCCAAGGGTTGATCTATCCTTCAAACAACAACCTCAACTTGAGCTTGTTTTGTGATTCTGATTGGGCTGCTTGTCCTTTTAGTAGAAAATCAGTGAGTGCCTATTGTGTAAAACTTGGAGCAGCTATGATAGGTTGGAAGGTCAAGAAACAGGATACCATTTCCCTATCAAGTGCTGAAGCAGAGTATAGGTGCCTAAGAGTTGCAATTCAAGAGGCACTTTGGGTAGGCAGAATTCTCAAAGAACTTGGTTTGCAAGTCACCCTTCCTATTCCCATATACACAGATAGTCAAGCAGCTGTGAAGATTGCCAAAAATCCAATGTTTCATGAGCGTACAAAGCACATTGAATTGGATTGTCACTTCACAAGGCACCACATTGAACTAGGGATGATTGGTGTCCACTATATTCCTTCAAAGGATCAACTAGCTGACTTGCTTACCAAGGCTTTAGTGAAAAATCAGCATTTAGCCTTGTTGAGATTATATGGGATTAAAGATGTCTTCCAAGAAAGAAAAGAAGAGGAAGAAAAGGATGGGAGAATATAGAAGTGTATATGAAGATTACATTCACTACACTATGCATACACCTAGTTACACTATGCATACATCCTGCCCTATGTATGCACCCGGTTATACTATGCATGCACCCTGCACTATGTATACACCTGGTTCATAGTTCATTGTATAGTCTTAGTTGGTGAGCCTAGTTCTACTTAGTATATATATTGTATCATCTTGCTTGTTATACCTAGTGATCAATGAAGTAAATTTCCAGCTTATACAAACGGAGTCTCCCCAGTCGATCGTTTGGGTGTCGTTCTAACAGCCCAAAGCACATTTTCCAGCTCATCCAGCCATTTTCCCTTCAATGCATGGACCCTCTTCTTCAGGCCATCCATCACGATCTTGTTGGCTGATTCCACCTGTCCATTAGTTTGAGCATGACGGACAGAGACTGTCCGATTCTCAATTTTCAGTTCCTCCAAATACTCCTTCCACTGGGCCCCGTTAAACGGGGGACCATTATCGCTGATCACCACCTTGGGGATCCCGTATCGGGATATGATATGGGTCTTGAGGAATTTGAGGATATGGTTCCCCGTTGTCTTGGCCAATACCTTAGCTTCTATCCATTTCGAAAAATAATCAATAGCCACAATTAAATATCGACACTGACCTTTTGCAACTGGAAGGGGTCCCACCAAGTCGATTCCCCATTGCGCGAAGGGCCAAGCACTCTTGATGGACGTCAAATCGGCAGCTGGAGCCACGATATTCGGGGCATACTTCTGGTAAGCGTCACAGGATCGGACTAGCATCGTTGCCTCCTTGTTCATCGAGGGCCAGTAATAACCCAGGTTCAGCACTTTCCTCACGATGGATCGGGCACCTTCATGACAGGCCAAATATCCTTCGTGCACCTCCCTAAGGAACCGACCTGTGTCGGGATCGGCCACGCATTTCAGATAAGGAGTTAAATACCCCTTTTTGTTCAGCTGATTGTCCACCATCACATAATTGGGCGCGATTCGGCGTATTTTGCCAGCTGCTACTTCATCATCGGGGACTGCCCCCGTAGTCAGATACGCGGCTATAGGGGTCATCCAAGTGGGCTCCTCCGATCCGATCTCGATGGCACATACCTCCGACTGATCGGTGGTTGACAGGATCACCTTCTCCAAAAAATGCACCTTCCGACTTTCATCGAGGGGTGCCCCCAAGGCGAACTTGCTCAAGGCATCTGCTTCCGCATTATCCTCCCTCGGGATCGCCTCAATATCGAAGCTCTTGAAACTCTCCTTCAGGGTTTCCACCTCCCAAAGGTATTTTCTCATCATCGGGCTCTTTGCTTCATACCGCCCCTGGACTTGGTTCACAATCAGGCTAGCGTCGCACTTCACCTTTAAGTGACCAACTCCTGTTCCTTTAGCAATCTTGAGGCCAGTGATGAGAGCCTCATATTCAGCTTCATTGTTGGTGGCCCTAAATGTCAAGGCCAAGGCATATCGGAAGGGCTCGCCTACGTCTGGTGGTATCAGTACGAAGCCTGCACCCGATCCTTCTGAATTTGAGGAGCCATCGGTATACATCTCCCAAGTATTTTCGGCGTCGGGCTGTTCTGACTGCTCTGTTATCGGGACCTCCGTGGTTGCCCCCTCTACAGGGCCCGCTTCTTCTAGATCGGGGGCTGTAGACTCTGCTATGAAATCCGCCAACGCCTGGCCCTTAATAGCCGTTCTCGGAGCAAATTGAATGCGGAACTCATTAAGCTCGAGTGCCCATTTCACTAATCTCCCCGACGCATCAGGTCGGTTCAAAAAATGTTTCAAGGGCTGATTCGTCAAAACGGTAATCTCATGCGCGTGGAAGTAAGGCCTCAGCTTCCGAGCAGTAACAATCAACGCATAGAGATACTTCTCAACGGCGGGATAATTCATTTCAGATTTGGCGAGTGCCTTGCTTACATAATAGACGGGGACTTGGCTACCCTCTACAATTTTCACTAAGACAGAGCTAACATCAAATTCAAAAACAGCCAAATACAGATAGAGTGGCTCGCCTGGGATGGGCTTCGCCAATGGCGGGAGGGTGTGAAGGTGCTGCTTGAGTGCCTGGAACGCCTCTTCACACTTGGCAGTCCACTCAAACTTCTTGTTGGCCCTCAATACTTCAAAGAACGGCATGGATCGGTCGCTTGCCTTGGACAGGAAGCGATTCATCGCGGCCAGTCGGCCGTTCAGCACCTGCACCTCCCGATGGTTAATCGGGGACTTCATCTCTTCGATCGCGTTCAGCTTCTAAGGGTTCACCTCGATTCCCCTCTTGTTCACCATTAAGCCCAGGAACTTCCCTGAGTGCACTCCGAAGGCACACTTGGTGGGGTTCAAGCAAACTTGATGAAGCCTCATCTGCTCGAATGCTGTGGCCAAGTTGTGAACATGATCCTCGCCTGTCGGGACTTCACCAGCATGTCGTCCACATAGGCCTCCATTGTTTTCCCCAGCATGTCCCTGAACAGCTTGTTCACCATCCTCTGATAAGTTGCACCTGCATTGATCAGTCCAAAGGGCATAACATCATAGTGATAGATGTCGCTATCAGCATAGAAGGCGGTATGGGGGGCATCCTCCTTGGACATCTTGATCTGATTGTAGCCAGAGTAGGCATCCATAAAGCTCAACAGCTCATGTCCCGATGTGGCATCCACTAGCTGGTCGATCCTCGGGAGCGGGTAGCAATCCTTCGGGCATGCCTTGTTCAGGTCGCGAAAATCGACACACATCCGTCATTTGCCATTGCTCTTCTTCACCAAGACTGGGTTGGCGACCCAGGTCTGGAATCGGAGCTCCTTAATGAATCCAGCATCGAGCAACCTGCCCACCTCTTACTGGATCGCGATCTTCTTGTCGGCACCCATCGGGCGTCTTCTCTGTGTAATCGGCTTGATCGCGGGATCAATCTTCAGCTCATGAGTAATCACATCGGGGCTGATCCCTGGCATGTCACTCGGGTACCAGGCAAACAGCTCCTTGAATTCCTTCAACAGATCGATCAATTCTCGGGCCGTCTCTTCGGTCAGAGCGGACCCGATTTTCACCTTCCTTTGAGGTCCATCAATCTCGACCTCCTTCAAATATTCCATCGGGGCGGGACGCCCAAACTCCTCTCGGGGATCGGCGTCAGTCTGGAAAACAGTCATGGCCTCCCGATTCCTCCTTCGGGTGGCATTGACATAGCACCTCCTGGAAGCTATCTGATCGCCCTGGACCTCCCCGATTCTGTGGTCAGTCGGGAACTTCAGTTTCTGATGGACAGTTGAGGCAATTGCCCCCAGCGGGTTGATGATAGTCCTCCTGATAATGGCATTGTAGGTCCCCGCAGACTCGACCACCACGAACTCTACGTTCCTCTTCTCTGACTTCCAACCACTCCCGAACTCGACCGGTAAGGTAATCATCCCGACCGGGTAAGAGGTAGAGCCAGAAAATCCGACCATCGGGAAGTCCGCAGGCTTCAAGTCCTTCTTGGTTTTCCCCATGGCCTGCAGTGCGTCCATGAACAAAATATCGGAGGAGCTCCCTCCATCGATCAGGATCCGCTTCATCTCGTACCCATCCACGTTCAGGGTCACGACCAAGGCATCATCGTGCGGGGTCTCCACACCTATCAAGTCCTCCGCTGAGAAGGGAATCACCATTTCTTCTTTCGGAGTCCAATTTCGGGCCCTCTTGCCCAGCACCACAGCAATGGGAATCCGAGAAGCATAGACCTCCCGAGCTGCTGTAGTATCTCCTCCTGCAGCAAGTCCTCCATGAATCACATTGATAGTTCCCCGCGTCTCCTTGCGGGCATTGGAAGACTCGGGCTTATCCTTCTTCGGGGATCGACCACGGGATCGGGAACGAGACCGCGATCGGGACCGGGAACGGGATCGGCCCCGTTGTCCAGCCACAAATTCCTTGAGCTTCCCCTTCTGGATCAGCTTCTAAATCTCTTTCTTCAACTCCCGACAATGGTTAGTGTCGTGACTGTTGGCACGATGAAAGCGACAATAACGATCAGTGCGGGCTCCCATGGACTCTCCATCTTTTTTCGGGGGATACCTGGCGATACCTTGTCGGTCCATCACCTCCAAGACAGCACCCATGGAACAAATGAGATGGGTGTAGTGGTCCTCCCGGTTGTCCGGCTTCGAGGAACGCTTATCTTCCCTCCGATCGAGACGGCCTCGACCCCGACTGCTCTCGGGTTTATCTTTCCTCCTGCGATCGTCCGAGGGTTTGAACGACTGCTTCCCCTTGTTCGATTTCGGAGGATCAAGGTCTCCGGTAGCTATCTTCGACTCCTGGACGTCGATTTGCTGCTTCACCCTCTTCTGCAGCGCCTCCATGTTCCACACAGCCTTCTCAGCCACGCTGTGCATCAGGTCGGAACCATATGGTGCTGTCAGGTTCCGAATGAAGGTACGGATGGTCTCTCCCTCCGACATTTCCTCATCAATCTCGGCCACGCTGGCAGTGTACCTCTGGTAGTAATGCGCTAGAGATTCGTCGGGCCTCTGTACCACCTCAGCCAGGGACCTCGCGCTTTTCAGGAGGTGCCGACGGCCCTTGTACTGCTGGATGAAGCGATCATGCATCTGGGTCCAGCTAGAGATGCATCCTGGGGGAAGGCTGAAGAACCACGTCAGGGCCCTCTCACCGAGTGTGCCTGGGAACAAAACGCACACTATATCATCATTCGGGGCTCTGCCTAGACAAGCCATGACATGCTTCTAGACATGACGAACGGGATCTTCCTCGCCATCATACTCCTTGATTGTCGGGATGCCTAGTCCCGGCGGGGCAGTGGTGTTCACCAATCGGGGGACGAAGGGATGAATGGATTGATCCCTCAGCTCCGACATCATCTTCTTCTGGTCCCCCATACAAATGTTCACGATCTTCACCACTTGATCGGGGGTGGTAGGGCCATTGAGAGGAATGGTCCTATGCTGCACAGGCCCAGGCCCATCGACCACGAACTGCTCCGATAGGGCAGGTTCCTTGCTCTTGTCCTGGTGCTCGGGTTGGGCCTCCTGCCCGTCCCGATTCTCCATCGGCGGAGGCGGAGGCAACTCCTCCTCCTTCATCTTGGCGGCCTCCCTTCGGTCCAAGAGAGCCTCCATAGCTTCCAAAAATACTGGCATGGCATCCATCACAGCCTTCGCCAAGTCCGGCTTTGCAGGTGCATCTTGGTCCCTCCTTGGGATCTCTTCCCGGCTCTCCGACGAGTTTCGGATGGAATCTTCGCGATCATCATGATGCCCCCTTGTTTGAGAAACAGCAGGGGGTGGATCATTCCGATCAATAGTGCGCTCCGGCGGCCCTGAATTCAGAGTTCCAGCAGGGTGGCGGGAACCGCCGGATTGTCCTTGTCTCTTCCTTTGCTTGCCAGCCATCGAACGGGTAGAAGTCATTTTTGCTTTTTGCTTCGTTCCCACAGACGGCGCCAATGTTGGATCACGGTTGGAACTCCGGTACGTCCTTGACGGAAATCCGAACTCCTTCGCTCCAAGTAATCCTGCAAGAAGGGGATAGACCGGGCGGTGACCCAGAATCCCTCTTTGATGCTTAAATGAGTATCTCGAGGCAGGCAAGCAAGTATCAGAATGTAAGTATGTGAACGTATCAATCCTGAGGTAACTCCTTCCTTTATATAGGGGAGGGGTTACCTCAGTTACCTGTTGGGATAACTGCCACGTTCTGTTTATCTCGGCGAGTAGCCCACGTTCCGTCTTTTCCGGACACTTCCCCACTATGTTGATAGTGGACGCGTTTTCCGGGCTCATGCTCTGGTGGCAAGTCCCGTCAGAAGTCGGGGACTCCAGAGTTATCTCGTTTGGTCACCGCTCGGGGCCCCTCGTCATCGGGACAGGGCCAGCATTCTCAGGGATTTAACATCGGGGCCTACTCAAAGGCATATCATCGGGGCCTACTCAAAGGCATATCATCAGGGCCTACTTAAAGGCGTAACATCGGGAGCGTTCAGCTCATATATCGGGACCGACCTTGTCGGGACCCTTCGTATTGGTCTTCTAAGCCTCGTTTAGGGCCCAGTGGGCCTACTTCGCCGTTTAGTCACCGTTAATGGGCCTAACGGCTATATCAAAACCCATCACGCCTGGCCCTTAATAGCTGTTCTCGGAGCAAAGTGAATGCGGAACTCATTAAGCTTGACTGCCCATTTCACTAATCTCCCCGACGCATCAGGTCGGTTCAAAAAATGTTTCAAGGGCTGATTCGTCAAAACGGTAATCTCATGCGCATGGAAGTAAGGTCTCAGCTTCCGAGCAGTAACAATCAACTCATAAAGATACTTCTCAACGGCGGGATAATTCATTTCAGACTTGGCGAGTGCCTTGCTTACATAATAGACAGGGACTTGGCTACCCTCTACGAATTTCACTAAGACAGAGCTAACAGCAAATTCAGAAACAGCCAAATACAGATAGAGTGGCTAGCCTGGGATGGGCTTCGCCGACGGCGGGAGGGTGCGGAGGTGCTGCTTGAGTGCCTGGAACGCCTCTTCGGACTTGGCAGTCCACTCGAACTTCTTGTTGGCCCTCAGCACTTCAAAGAATGGCATGGATCGGTCGCTTGCCTTGGACAGGAAGCGATTCATCGCGGCCAGTCGGCCGTTCAGCACCTGGACCTCCTGATGGTTCGTCGGGGACTTCATCTCCTCGATCGCCTTCAGCTTCTCAGGGTTCACCTCGATTCCCCTCTGGCTCACCATGAATCCCAGAAACTTCCCTGAGTGCACTCCGAAGGCACACTTGGTCGGGTTCAAACGAACTTGATGAAGCCTCATTCGCTCAAATGTCGTGGCCAAGTTGTGAACATGATCCTCGGCATGTCGGGACTTCACCAGCATGTCGTCCACATAGGCCTCCATCGTTTTTCCCAGCATATCCCCAAACAGCCGGTTCACCATGCTCTGATAAGTTGCACCTGCATTGATCATTCCAAAAGGCATGACATCATAGTGATAGATGTCACTATCAGCATAAAAGGCGGTGTGGGGGGCATCCTCCTTGGACATCTTGATCTGATTGTAGCCGGGTAGGTATCCATAAAGCTCAGCAACTCATGTCCCGATGTGGCATCCACCAGCTGGTCGATCCTCGGGAGCGGGTAGCAATCCTTCGGGCATGCCTTGTTCAGGTCGCGGAAATCAACACACATCCGCCATTTGCCATTGCTCTTCTTCACCAGGAGTGGGTTGGCGACCCAAGTCTGGAATCGGAGCTCCTTAATGAATCCAGCATCGAGCAACCTGCCCACCTCTTGCTGGATCGCGATCTTCTTGTCGGCACCCATTGGGCGCCTTCTCTGTGTAATCGGTTTGATCGCGGGGTCAATCTTCAGCTCATGAGTAATCACATCGGGGCTGATTCCTGGCATGTCACTCAGGGACCAAGCAAACAGCTCCTCGAACTCCTTATACAGATCAATCAATTCTCGAGCCGTCTCCTCAGTCAGAGCGGACCCGATTTTCACCTTCCTCTGAGGTCCATCAATCTCGACCTCCATCAAATCCTCCATCGGGGCGGGACGCTCAAACTCCTCTCGGGGATCAGCATCAGTCTGGAAAATAGTCATAGCCTCCCGATTCCTCCTTCGAGTGTCATTGACATAGCACTTCCTGGAGGCCAGCTGATCGCCTATGACTTCCCCGACTCCGTGGTCGGTCGGAAACTTCATCTTCTGATGGACCGTTGAGGCGATTGCCCCCAGCGGGTTGATGGTGGTCCTCCCGATAATTGCATTATAAGTCCCTGCGGACTCGACCACCACGAACTCCACGTTCCTCTTCTCCGACTTCCAGCCACTACTGAATTCAACTGGTAAGGTAATCATCCCCACCGGGTAAGAGGTAGAGCCAGAAAATCCGACCATCGGGAAGTCCGCAGGCTTCAAGTCCTTCTTAGTTTTCCCCATGGCCTGCAGTGCATCCATGAACAAAATGTCGGAGGAGCTCCCTCCATCTATCAAGATTCGCTTCATCTCGTACCCATCCACGTTCAGGGTCACGACCAAAGCATCATCGTGCGGGGTCTCCACACCTATCAAGTCCTCTGCTGAGAAGGGAATCACCATTTCTTCTTTCGGAGTCCAAGTTCGGGCCATCTTGCCCAGCACCACAGCAATGGGAATTCGAGAAGCATAGACCTCCCGAGATGTTGTGGTATCTCCTCCCGCAGCAAGTCCCCCATGAATCACATTAATGGTCCCCCGCTTCTCCTTGCGGGCATTGGAAGACTCAGGCTTATCCTTCTTCGGGGATCGACCACGGGATCGGGAACGGGACCGCGATCGGGACCGGGAACGAGATCGGCTCCGTCGCCCAGCCACAAATTCCTTGAGCTTTCCCTTCTGGATCAGCTTCTCAATCTCCTTCTTCAACTCCCGACAGTGGTTAGTGTCGTGACCGCTGCCACGATGAAAGCGAAAATAACGATCGGTGCGGGCTCCCATGAACTCTCCATCTTTTTTCGGGGGGTACCTAGTGATACCCTGTCGGTCCATCACCGCCAACACAACACATCACCGTTTGTCCAACTTCGAGGGACGCTTGTCCTCCCTCCGATCGGGACGGCCTCGACCCCGACTGCTATCGGGTTTATCTTTCCTCCTTCAATCGTCTGAGGGCTTGAACGACTGCTTCCCCTTGTTCGATTTCGGAGGATCAAGGTCCCCGGCAGCTATCTTCGACTCCAGTACGTCGATTTGTTACTTCACACTCTTCTGCAACGCCTCCATGTTCCACACAGCCTTCTCAGCCACGCTGTGCATCAGGTCGGAACCGTACGGTGCTGTCAGGTTCCGAATGAAGGTACGGATGGTTTCTCCCTACGACATCTCTTCATCAATTTCAGCCACGCTGGCAGTGTACCTCTGGTAATAATGCGCCAGTGACTCGTCGGGTCTCTGTACCACCTCAGCCAGGGACCTCGCGCTTTTCAGGAGACGTCGACGGCCCTGGTACTGCTGGATGAAGCGGTTATGCATCTGGGTCCAGGTAGAGATGCACCCTGGAGGAAGGCTGAAGAACCACGCCAGGGCCCTCTCACCAAGTGTACCTGGGAACAGAACGCACACTATATCGTCATTCGGGGCTCTGCCTAAACAAGCCATGACATGTTTTGGACGTGGCGAACTGGCGGGATCCTTGATTGTCGGGATACCAAGTCCTGGCGGGGCAGTGGTTTTCACCAATCGGGGGACAAAGGGACGATTGGATCGATCCCTCAGCTCCGACATCATTTTCTTCTGGTCCCCTATACAGATGTTCACGATCTTCACCACCTGATCGGGGGTGATAGGACCATTAAGAGGGATGGTCCTATGCTGCACCGGTCCAAGCCCGTCAATCACGAACTGCTCCGACTGAGCGGGCTCCTTGCCCTTGTCCTGGTGCTCGGGTTGGGCCTCCTGCCCGTCCCGATTCTCTCTCGGCGGAGGCGGAGGCAACTCTTCCTCCTTCTTCTTGGTAGCCTCCCTTCGGTCCAGGAGAGCCTCCATAGTCTCCAGGAATATCGGCATGGCCTCCATTATAGCCTTCGTCAAGTCCACCTTTGTAGGAGCATCCTGGTCCCTCCACGGGACCTCCTCCCTGTCCTCCAACGAGTTTCGAACGGAATCCTCGCGATTGTCATGATGCCCCCCTGTTTGGGAACCAGCAGGGAGAGGATCATTCCGATCAACACTGTGTTCCGGCAGCTCTGAATTCAGGGTTCTAGCAGGATGACGGGAACCGCCGGATTGCCCTTGCTTCTTCTTCTGCTTGCCAGCCATCGATTGGGTAGAAGTTTTCTTTGCTTTTCGTTATGATTCCCACAGACGGCGCCAATGTTGGATCACGGTTGGAACTCCAGTACGTTCTTGACGGAAGTCCGAACTCCTTCGCTCCAAGTAATCCTGCAAGAAGGGGATAGACTGGGCGGTGACCCAGAATCCCTCTCCGATGCTTAAATGAGTATCTCGATGTAGGCTAGCAAGTATCAGTATGTGAATGTTAATGTCTCAATCCTGAGGTAACTCCTTCCTTTATATAGGGGAGGGGTTACCCCAGTTACCTGTTGAGATAACTGCTGGGGGCAGTTAGCCCACGTTCCGTTTATCTCGGCCACTTGCCCACGTTCCGTCTTTTCAGGCCACTTCCCCACTATGTTGATAGTGGGCGTGTTTCTCGGCATCGTTCTCTGGTAGCAAGTCTCGACGGATGTCGGGGACTCCAGAGTTTATCTCCTTTGGTCACCGCTCGGGGCCCCTCGTCATCGGGACAGGGCCAGCATTCTCAGGGATTCAATATCGGGGCCTACTCAAAGGCATATCATCGGGGCCTACTTAAAGGCATATCATCGGGGCCTACTTAAAGGCATATCATCGGGGCCTACTTGAAGGCATATCATCGGGGCCTACTTAAAGGCATATTATCGGGAGCGTTCAGCTCATATGTCGGGACCGACCTTGTCGGGTCCCCTCGTATTGGTCTTCTAAGCCTCTTTTGGGGCCCAGTGGGCCTATTTCACCGTTTACTCGTCGTTAATGGGCCTAACGGCTATATCGAAACCCATCACTTACCAGCATTGGGTTTGCCACCCACTTCTGGAACCTTATTTCTTGTATGAACTCCGCCTCTAATAACTTACCCACTTCTTCTCGAATTGCAATCATCTTAGACTCCCCCAGGGACCGTCTCTTTTGTGCTATCGAACGCACTGATTCATTGATATTCAACGTACGAGAGATTATTTCTTCGCTTATCCCGGGCATATCGCTTGGTGACCATGCAAAAAGCTCTTTATACTCATTGATGAGTGCTATTAACTCTTCTTCATCTCTTTTGGAGAGTGTTTTTCCCAACCGTATTTTTTTATCTAGCTCCTTTATCAACACCTCTTTAATGTCCTCCGCAGGAGTTGGCCTTCCATATTCTTCCCTTGGATTTGTGTCAATTAGTAGCACGTCTGGTGATGACTTGAAGAGCAGAGCTGAGCTGAGCAGACTTAATAATAAGCAAGAAAGATTAAGTTGCAAAATATCATCGTCGGTCGTATGACTGGGGTACTAGCCAAGCTGTCACCATTTAAGTGCCAGACTAGCTGTGCCCTCTGCCTGTCTGCCATCTCTTATCTTCCATTTCTCATCATATAACTAGTTAGTTATTCAACACTTTCTATTTTCTCCTTAAAGAAAGCCAGAAACGCCAAGGGATGGGAGGGGACAATGGAGCATATTCAATTGCTTTTTTATTTTTTATTTTTTGAACAAACCGGTAGCAAACTTGTCCAATCATGTAAATAGCTAGCTATGTTATTATTCTTTTTTTTTTGTCTGGAATCTGAGACATATGATCTCTAAATTCATGGCAATTACAAATAATGTCAATAATACTCTTACTGATCTATTTAGGAGTTTCATATACTATACCAAAATTATTGTTGCGTATGGACGGACATCACTACTTGAAATACACTTCGTAAACCGATTGAAGTTGGACAATGCTAAATACTAGCGTGTTGACACGTCACTTGCCATGCTCAAGTGACCATCCATTCCCGTTTAACTAAAAATGTAAGAAGGCTAACCATTTGCACGGTCGATAAAGTTGAACTAACTTTTTGTTTGGCCGAAATTCACTTTTGGTATTATATGTTTTTTTTTTTCTACTTTTGGTACCAAACGTTTCGAGAAAGTATGTTTTTGGTACATCCGTTAGTTGTCTATTAATTTTGGCCGTTAAATGACATGTGCAAATCATGTAAACTATCCTAAACTTTTGATTTTGTTCAATTTAGTCATCTAATTCATCCCTAACTTTTATTTTATTCAATTTAGGCCTAAAATTTCAAAATCGAACTCAATTGATCGAACTCAATTGACCCAACTCAATTGACCCTTGATCGGAGTCGGTTGGCCTGGTGACTCCGACCCAGGGTCGTACCTAGCCCTAGGCTATGTCCGGCTAGGTTAATTTGGTTCAATTTTGAAATTTAAGAACTAAATTGAACAAAATAAAAATTAGGGATGTATTAAAGGACTAAATTGAACAAAATCAAAAGTTTATAGTGGGTCAAGTGACTTGCACATGCTATTTAATGGCCAAAATTAATGGACAAATAACGAATGCATTAAAAACATACATTTATGAAACGTTTAGTACCAAAATAAACAGAAAAAAAAGAACATATAGTATCAAAATATCTCAAAACTTTAAAAATATATATTATATAAAAAAGTTGGACTTTCAATTTTATTTGACTGTAGAAGTGGAACAATAAAAAAAATCTAGATATTTCAAAAAGTGACACAAAAAATGAAGTTTTGTCAAATTAAAATCATTGCGACAATTGAGTGGTGGCATTGCATGGCAGTAGTGCAAAAAGGGCACACCATCACGATCTGGACAGAATCTCCTCTTCTTCACCTTCCTCACCACTACCTATCTCTCTCTTCGTCTCCATATAAATATAACACACACAGTAATCCTCTTTACCCTAAACTAAAACCAGCTCGATCAAAATGGGTATCTGCAGCTCCAACGAATCCATCAACGTCGCCACCGCCAAGCTAATCCACCAAGACGGCCGTCTCCAGGAGTTCACTTACCCTGTCAAAGTCTCCTACGTCCTCCAAAAGGATCCCACCTCCTTCATCTGCAACTCCGACGACATGGACTTCGACGGCGTCGTCTCCGCCGTCGACCACGACGACCTCCTTCATCTCGGCCAGTTGTACTTCGCCCTCCCGCTCAGCCTGCTCAAGCAGCGGCTAAAGGCGGAGGAGATGGCAGCATTGGCCGTCAAGGCTAGCTTAGCGCTGATGAAAACCGCCCGCGGCGGCGCTGCCATTAATGATGCTGGAGCGAACCCTTGGAAGCCGTGCGAGCCTGGTAAGATCGGTTCAGGTGGCGGCGGAATAGCCAATTCGAGGCAGTGTGGTGGTCGGTCGGAGAGGATGAGTAGGTCTCGGGGGAGTAGCAGAGAAAAGTATTCATTAATTTTGAGCGCAATACCGGAGTAGATAAGAGGAGATAAATAATTGTTGAAATTCATTGTAAATAATTCAATTATTTTTGGTACATATTTTAGAGAAATGGAACTAATGAATTATGGAACTAATTAATGGACGTGCTTTAACATAGTATATGGTTGCCTTAATTTTGAAAAAAAAAATCACCTATCTAAGAAATATTTGGAACTCAAATACAAAAATAAGGGAAAATGAGTTCGAGGGACCAGAATCACCACTAGTGCATTAGCCTGATGCGCCATGTAACGTAATTTTACATGGCGCATCAGGCTGATACGCCACTAAACTCTATATAAACAACCATCGCATCTGACTATTTTTTTATTGAAGAGTTGAAAAATCAGTCAACAAATTGCACCACCGCATCTATATTAAGATAATAAATCTAAATTGCAGTTCATATTTTAGAATAAATATTTTAGTTGTACATAATTATTTCAATGAGGACATAGAATAGTATTGCCGGTTGCAGAATTTAGATTTTTATGCTTGCCAATATATATAGTGTAATTATAATGGTGACCATATTGTTTCGATACGATGGAATGTTTCATCTTAATGGCGTTAACGTTAGGTATAACAATTACAAATTGATTTTTCATGAAACTCAGAGGCATTACACTTGATGAGGTGATATCGGTGGCTAAGAACATAACCCGGTGCCGAGTATTAGGGATATAGGTTAGGAAATAATGTTTTTATTCATAGTATATCTTTTTGGATTACTTTGTATCTTATAATATATTTATTTCCTATTTCCTTATCTGTAATTCATGTATATATTCTCAATCACCATTGTAATACATCAAGTCAATTCAATACAATTCATAACTTCATTATGGTATTAGAGCTTCAAACGCTCCAACGAGCAATTTGATCAAAATTCGACATTTTTTTTGTCGGACCTTTGCAATCATAAAATTCTGCCAACCAGGAAATTGGTCGAGTCCTGCAATCGGAAGGTCTGGTTCTGTACAATCGGAAGGAATTTTTCTCTACAATCATAAACATGCTGCTCCTCTTTTGGTGACGTCTCTGTCATAATCAGCGAACTTGTCAGACCCAATCAGAAGGTCTGGTATCGGTGCCACTGTACAATCCAAATCGTGTGAGGTATCTCATGAGTAGCTATATGATCCTTGCATTCTTGATTTACTGCCCGTGGGGTTACCTTTTAATTTGAAAGCATCTTTGAAAGCCTTGCTAAGGTTGGTTGTTGCCTAGTCAAATTACTGCTTAGTCAAATTACTACTTTGCTAGCCTTGCAAGAAATTTGGTCGATATTTCTTTGGAAGGCTTTTTCCCTTTAACTCGGGAGACGATAGACATGGATTATGGATTGTCGTACAGCAGCTCCGACAAGGGACACTAAGTTATTTGTCAACTAGTCAGCTGACCCGCGCGTTGCGCGGTTAATAATTACTTTATAATATTTTGGTATATTATTAAAATTAAAATTTGATATTTCTAATTGTTCTTTTATTCAACACTAACTCGCGCGTGGTCAATAATTGTTTTCTAGATTTTTCTATCCTTAATCAAAGTTCAATTTTAATAATTTATTTTATTGAACTATGTCATATGAAATATTTTATTTAAAATATATAAAGCACTACTACACACAATTAATGAATATATAATAAAATAAAATTATACATTTCTAGCTACTCATACATCGTACGAATCATGTGAATAAAATTGCAGATATAATAATATATAATTTTTTGTATCAAATTTATTTCATATAAATTAATGTTTATTACTTTAAAATGTATTTTTAATTAAGAATGACCGTTTAATTGATACTCCAACAACAGTTCACCTCCTTAATTAACACCACCTAAAAATAAGATAGAACTAACTATTTGCCAAAATTATACTACCAATAATAATTATCCGAAAGAAAGCAAAAAAAAACGTCATTTTGTGATGGTGTTTACTATATCAAAATTTATACTTTGTTCTCTTCTTCATAAGCATCATCATAGAATTGTACGCACTAACCAATTCAATAATATTGAGTTACGTCAATGTGATTCGTATACATGAAGAGTATACTGAATCTAAATAAATTTCACCATCCAGCAATTTGGTATAACCATTGTATCAATAACATCATGTTGTCTAATACCAACTTAGTAAGATCAAATTGAACCTTAAACTGAACATCTTACAGAGAACATGAATTGCATGCCCTTACACATCGTCAAAGTTGTGCTCTTCCATAGCCAAATCGAACCCCGACCCTATGGAAGAAGGTCCATCTCGGCACAAAACTCGAGCTGAGCAAGAATATAGTCAAGAAAGAGACAACATGCTTTAAAAAAAAAAAAAAAAAAAAAAAATCAGCATCTAGCAATTTGGTAATTAATAAAATGGTTTTACCGATAACGCTTTAACTAATAGTCTAATACCAACCCAGTAAGATCAAATTAAACAACTTACTGAGCTTATGAATAACATGCCTTGTAGATAGCCAAATCTGTAATCCTCCACAGTCGAGTTACACCCTAGGCCCACCGAAAGAATGTCTATAAACAACCCAGAGTTTCATGGAGAACTACAGTTAAACGACTAACCTCTCTAACTTCAACACCCACTATTTTTTTTAATAAATAACGGGTAGAGCTGAAAAAAGAACCGCAAGGTAAAAAAAGATGTGTGCAAGATGTTCCCCAATCAATTTATATTCTAAGGATTTCTTTCTCAACTATCATTTAGATTTATAGCTAACTATCTTTCTTCATACTTCCATAAATATATCAGCAGCATATATATATATATATATATATACACGAATTAAAATTGCAGCTTTCATGAGTTCATACAATGATCGATCAAATCCAAATCGGTATCTGTATAAGCCCTCGATGTTTAAAAGCTTTATTAGTTGGCCTATGGAGATTATAGAAACCTTGCCTCATAATAAATCGATTAAAATTTTCACCAATTGCCGCATAAAGAATCGATCTATAAAGCAAGATAGAGATAGATAGAGTACCAGTTGGAGGATTAGGGATTCCATATAAATTCTAAGAAAAATGAAACATTTCTCACTAACTGTTTCATATAGATCGATATGTGATGTTTCCAATCATGCATGGAATTCCTTATACGCCTCTAAGGCTGCAATAACATTCTCCTGCTTCCGATCTCATCTCGTGCTTGGTTACAGAAATAACTGGATATCTGTGCTTTTCTAGAGTGAGGATCCTATTGATGATGGGAAATTGGCCTTTTAGTGTTTTGATAACGCTCGAAACTGTCCGAAGAAGAAGATTAGGTACGGCTGGATGCAGTATAACGCTTGCAAATTAAAAAACGTCCATTTTAGAGCAATGAGAGAGCTTGCTTATCGTCCAAGCACAAAGAGATGCTGATTTGGAGATTGACACATCAACATGAGAGATAATAAATTAGATGGACCAATAAAATTGTATTATTTGTACATGTCAATGCTCATATTTATTATTTATCAATCACTCATTAAAAATTTTGAAATTATATTATATATAGATATAGATAGATTGTGTGACCGTTTCGGTCACACAGCAAAAACATGTCGCTCACACCGTTCAAGCGACACTGGCCAAAATTAGTATTGGTTGGTCGATTCTGTGCCTCACATCATGTCACCCGAGACCTTCAAAATCTGTCCATCTATTCCAATTATAATGGTCCTGACAAACTTTTGGTTGGCAATGGTGATGGTCTTCCTGTCACTCACACCGGTCAAGCATCTATTTCGACACCTTCAGGCTCTCTATTACTGTCAAATGTATTGCGGGTTCCGAACATCAAACGAAATCTCTTATCTGTCTCTCAAATATGCAATACAAATAATGCGTCAGTCGAATTTTTTTCTTCTTATTTTATTGTGAAGGATCTTCGCACGGGGACGACTCTTCTTCGAGGGATAATTAAGGACGGCGTCTACGAACTAGCTTCCTCGACCGCATCTCCTAAGGTCATGGTGACTACATCAACAAACACGAGCAACTGGCACCAACGACTGGGACACCCATCGTAAAAAAACCCTAGGTTATGTTCTCCGAAATAATCTTAATCTTTATGCAAATTATCCTAACAAAGGGCACTGCAATGCTTGTTCTTGCAATAAAAGTCACCGGCTTCCGTTTTATGAGTCATCTCTCAAGTCTAGTCGACCACTTGAATTAATTTATACTGATGTTTGGGGACCAGCTCCAGAGTGTTCTATTGAAGGCTTCCGCTATTGCGTCATATTTGTGGACCACTACACGAAATACATTTGGTTATACCCGCTCAAACTAAAATCCGATGTTGCTGCGATTTTCCCCAGCTTCAAAAGGGTTGTTGAAAATTACTTCGGCCACAAGATACGGAGTCTTTATTCCGATGGAGGGGGTGAATTTCAAGCGCTACGTGAGTTTCTTGACTCAGGAGGTATATCTCACCTTTTAACACCGCCTCACACTCCTCAACACAATGGAGTTGCCGAGCGACGTCACCGCCACATTGTTGAGACCGGGCTCACACTCCTACATCATGCTCATGCGCCTCTATCTCTATGGTCTCATGTTTTCCAAACGGCGGTTTACCTAATCAATCGATTGCCAACTACCATACTTGACCACCGATCCCCGCATGAATTGTTATTCAATGAGCAGCCAAACTATAACAAGCTTCGTGTATTCGGTTGCTTGTGCTATCCATGGCTCAAGCCCTATTGCAGCAACAAAATGGACCTCAAGTCGCGTCCATGCGTGTTCCTCGGTTACTCACTTCAACAAAGTGCATATCGTTGTCTCGATCCATCAACGAACAAAATTTTCATATCGCAACATGTCGTTTTTGAGGAGGATGTTTTCCCTTACAACTCAGCAGAAACTGAGGCAACTTCCATCTCAGTGCCTCAGCTACTCACGTCTTGGGATCCGGAACTTGATCAACCATATGGTCACTTGCCTTTCGTGAACACACCAACAACAGTGGATCCTCAGCCAACGTCAACTACTGCAGCTCAGTCAACCGACTACAATTCGGTCTCCACTGGCACAGCCGCCGCAGTACAAGATTACTCGACGGAAGCTAACTCGGACAACCAGTCACCCACCTGTGCATCCCCACAGCCAAGCGGCAACTCAGGTAATGTCGGGCGAACTCACTCTATGGTTACTCGGTCTCAAAATAATATTTTTAAACCGAAGCATATGTTCGCGGCCACTAAACACCTGCTTCCCGACTATATTGAACCGTCGTCGGCATCTCAAGCGCTTAAGAATCCCAAGTGGAACGCCGCGATGATAGAAGAATACGACGCTCTCATAAGGAATGGCACTTGGGTGTTCCGAATCAAGCGAAATCCTGATGTCACAATACAACGCTACAAGCCGCGACTTGTCGCAAAAGGCTTTCATCAACGTCCGGGCCTCGACTATAAGGAGACATTCAGCTCTGTTGTCAAGCCGACCACAGTTCGCCTTGTTCTTTCCCTTGCCTTGTCATTTGGGTGGTCTCTCCGAAAACTCGATATCAACAACGCTTTTCTGCAAGGGACACTAAGTGAGGAGGTTTTTATGGCACAACCGACCGGCTTTGTTAACACAGCTTCACCGAAAGCCGTGTGTCGTCTTCGCATCTACGGCCTCAAACAAGCCCCACGTGCTTGGTTCATTGAGCTAGGGTTTCACCTGCTCCAAATCGGACACCTCGCTTTTCACATACAACAAAGGAAATGTTCGGGCATTCCTTTTAGTCTATGTTGATGATATTATTGTTACGGGAAGCTCTAATGCGTTTATTACAAGGTTCATTGCAGATTTGTCGGCTCGTTTCTCTCTTAAAGACCTTGGTCCACTTCACTACTTCCTTGGAGTTGAAGTCCTCCAAATGAAGACTGGTTTGTTCCTCTCACAAACCAAGTACATTCGAGAGCTCCTCGAACGAGTCAATATGGATGGTGAAAAATATGTTGCCACGCCAATCGCCGTCAAGCCACCTCTCAAGCTTGAGGATGGCTCCGCTTTAACTAATGCCACAACATATCGAAGCATCATTGGAGCCTTGCAATACTTGTCATTTACTCGGCCTGACATTAGCTTTCCCGTCAACAAGCTATCTCAATTCATGCATAAGCCTACGGAGCTCCACTAGGTGGATTTGAAACGCTTGTTGCGCTATCTAAAAGGCACTATTCACTATGGGCTCTTTTTTCGTGCTTGGTCTCTGCTACGCCTTCGGGTATTTTCTGATGCAGATTGGGCAAGTAATCTAGATGATCGTACCTCCACGACAGCATATCTTTTCTATCTTGGGCACAATGTGATCTCTTGGAGCTCTCATCGTCAACATTGTGTTGCTCGGTCCTCTACTGAAGCTGAATATCATGCACTTGCGGATGCCGCCGCCGAGTCCGTCTGGGTACGCTCTCTTCTCCAAGAACTTGGTGATATCTTGAATTCATCTCCAATTTTATTTTGCGACAATGAGGGGGCCACCAAGTTAAGTGTGAATCCTGTTTTTCACTCCCGCATGAAGCACATTGCCGTCGCTTATCACTTTGTTCGAGCACAAGTCCAAGAAGGCTCTCTCCAAGTTATTCATATCTCAACAAATGATCAACTTGCTGATGCTCTTACAAAGCCACTCTCCCGGGGGCGATTCAAACAAATTCGTGACAAGATCGGACTTCTCGATGGTACGTTCTTCTTGCGGGGGCGTATTAGGGATATAGGTTAGGAAATAATGTTTTTATTCATAGTATATATTCTTAGATTACTTTGTATCTTATAATATATTTATTTCCTATTTCCTTATCTGTAATTCATGTATATATTCCCAATCTCCATTGTAATACATCAAGTCAATTCAATACAATACAATTCATAACTTCATTACCGAGCACCCCTCCTTCAATTTATTTGGATGTTAGATCAAGAATTTTGCACAGTCACCGATCAAAGTTATTGGGAGCAAATTTTGGCGATATGCACCGAGCAAATTGAACTGGTTCTCATGCTAGAATGGGGTGGTACGAAGCTTGAAGACGATGACGATTATGAACAAAACGTAGAAGTCCAATACGTGGATTATGATTTGTATGCACTCACACATCATATGGCCGGTATAGGGCTACTTGGAGGTAATCCTGAAGGGGAGAGCAGCAATGCGAATGCGGATGAAGGTGAATTCACCAACGCAGTAAGGTTAGATACGACTCTACCAGAGGTTGGAGAGAGCTGCAAGGTGTATTCATCCGACTCTGGAGCAGAGCCTTACGAAGAGTTGGTGAACCGGGAGGGAGACTATCAGATCCCGGAACAGTGGATCTTAGGTGAATGGCAAGAAGGGTTAGAGTGCAACGACTGGGAAATACATGCTGCATTATCGTCAAGTACGTTAGAGTACTTTAAGAAGACGAAAAAGGTTTCCTAACAAGAGTGAACTGTAGAAGTATGTTAAAGATTGGCACATCAAGAATTCTCGACAATGTAAATCCCCAAGATCAAGCACAACTGAAACTCTGTATACATGCACGGATAAACGTTGTTCGTGGGACCTTCGCGCAGCATCAGGGTTTTGCGGAGAGTGGACGATTGTGAGAGTAGGGCCTTCGCACACATGTATTAATCATGATCCAATCAAATATCACAAAAACCTTGACTGTAAGGTGATTGAAGAATTGATTTCCCACACGGTGGAAGAAAATATCAGCGTGACGATATAGGTTTTGCAGAATCTAGTTAAAGATTATGAATATCATGAGTATCCAACTTATCGTAAGGTGTGGTATGCGAAATGTAATGTCATTGAGCACTTGTACGGTACTCATGAACACATACTAGTGTATGCAAACACATATAGTTGAGCGCATGAACACATACTAGTGTATGCAAACACATATAGTTGAGCGCGGGTGTACGTTGGTACTCGCGAATACGTAGGCGTGCATAGACATGCGTGGGTGTGCATACGCACATGTAGATCATATAATTGTTGGGACGAGGCCCTTACTAACATAGAGTTGCCCCCATATAGAGGATGTTCGCTATAAAGTAGTTGAACACTTTATAGATTTGTGAGCATGATGTTGCCCCCGAGCGGGGGGGTTCATTGCATAGTTGTTGTTAACACGTTGGGTGTACGCGTATGTATTGAACGGGTTGTAGTTGTATCCTTGTAGGAGTTGTGTTGTGAGAAGCTGGGGCGTCCATCCTTAGGATTACCTTCTCGACTTGCTGGCTTTGTGAACATGAGTAAGTCTCATATTCCTACCCCTTCTGTTAGATTTCTTTCTGATTCGGATTCTGATTCCGAGTCGGAGTCTTCGGAAGTTATGGATTCTTCCGAAACGGAAACTATGGACGACATACCTTATTCCTCCGAGCTGGAGCCTCGCGTGGAGTCATGGGACTTGGTGCAAACCTTTGCGGGTAATAAATTGGATTGTGATGAGTATCAGCGCCTCGTCGTTCGTTCTGGGCTTTGTCCTTTGGGAGAGGCATTCTTCCCGTTTGATATTATCCCTGGTGCTAGTCCGGGAACGCCTACTGTGCCTCCTGATGATTTTTCGGCTATTTACGCCTCCCATCTTCGAATGGGACTGCGCTTCCCTTACTGTTCGGACCTGCGGAAGTTGTGTCGTTATTATAGGATTTCTCGTCTTGATCTTGCACCTGCTGCGATACGGTACTGGGTTTGCTTCCGAGTACTATGCCATCAACAG
Organism: Clarkia xantiana subsp. parviflora; assembly: GCA_036873135.1. NCBI lineage: Eukaryota > Viridiplantae > Streptophyta > Magnoliopsida > Myrtales > Onagraceae > Clarkia > Clarkia xantiana. The sequence continues at coordinate 4,953,645 of JAPTYO010000012.1, read as the reverse complement.
TCCTGGAGTTACTCGACCTTACTCTTTCGATGCTTCTTCCGGCTCCAGCATCCGGATGCGTCTGGGTTATGTTCTATTTCTATCCGCTGGCCTTTGATGAGGGGAAAGGAGTTTGCTGATCTTGGATTGGGCGAAGTGAAGTGGGATAGCACCCTTCGCTTTGTTACTTCTGTCGACCAGTCGAAGAGTCATTGGCAAAAACACTATTTCTTTACTGACGATCTCGGGATGACTTGGCGTATTATTCGGATTACAAAGCCTGATCCCGTGCCAACTTTTCGTGAATTCTCCGAGTCTGACAAAGCAGCGATGAAGAAGGTGTATCAGGCGCACAAGGCGTGTGCATACACGGCCTTATCTTGTGTGAAGGAGCGAGATTTGCACTCCTCCTTCGGGAGGTACTTCGGTATGTTATGAACCTTTATAACTTCCTTGTGTTTTGATGTAGGCTGGTATCATGGAAAAACTTCCCGCTTGCAGGCGGGCTCTCAGGGTGGTGCTACTCCTGCTGCACGGAGCGGTCGCACGGATGTGTCTGCTGTTCTCCAGGGCATGAAGCCTGGACGTGGTAAAGGGAGTGTGGGTAAGTTGTATATTTGCGAGGTTGTTTTACTTTTCTATGTTCAATGCATTTGTTTTTATCTTGCTTTATTGTTGTTTGTAGGTCGATCCCCACTCGTGGCGGAACGAGTTGTCAAGGCTGTCGACACTCCGCCTCGAACCAAGGCGAAACGTCCCGACTCCGAGGTGCGGCCCTCGAGCAATCCTAAGAACCCCAAGTCTGGCAGTGGCGAGGCTTTGAGAACTCCTCTTAGAAAAGGGAAAGGAGTTGAGGCTCGCGTGCCTTCCATACCCGTGATGTCTGCCCCACCCCCCCCCCCCCGGTCGAGGGACCGGACTTAGAAGGAGGTTAGCTTGACCACTCCCGAGGTGGGAGTTCGTGTTTTTCAACAGGTTATTCCTCCTGGGGATCGGAGGATTCGCCTGAGTGATCCTGAGGGTGCGCAAGCATGTGCTAAGGGTGCACTGTCGTGCCTTGCTCCTGTGAGTATCTATTCTTACTCTTTCATGCCTTGTGTGTATGCTTGTCTTTGTTGCCACTTCTTACTTGTTGTTGATTCTAGTGTTGCTCTTGTAGGTTGCCATTCATATGGCCAACCTCTCCTCCTTTGTGATTGAGCTCGCAGAGGAGAAGAAGACAGTCATTTATGGAGAAGTGTGACATTGCCTGTCTCGAGGCTGAGGGTGCTAATGAGAAAGCGCGCATCTTGGATATGAAGGTTGTTGACCTACAGGCGGAGAGTTCCGCTCGTCAGGCTCGGATTGTGACGCTCGAGTCTGATATTGCTGCCCTTCAGGCGAAGGCCGTTGCAGATAGTGCGATCATGATCTCGCCTTGCGGGCCATGAAGGAGAAGTCCCTTGCGGATGGCAAGGTTATGGGTGTTGCGGAGTACAACGCTTCCGAGTCTTATCATGGTGAAGTTCAGGCGGGTGTGGACGATGTGCTTTATGACTCTATTGAGGGTCTTATCGAGCATGTATATGCTCTTGTTCCGAACTTGCGTTTTGATCAGTTGGGTCCGTATTCCAAGTTTGCCACTGGGAATGTGGCTGCCTTGAGGCTTAAAACGGGATTGCTGCCCCGCCTGTCGTGATGGATGCCCCCCCCCCCCCCCCCCGGTTGTTGAGGAGTATGTCCCTGCCATGGTTGTTAGGAATGCCCCAAGGATATCGAAGCTGACACCCGTGAGTACGAGTTGATGTTCAATGATGTTGGATATCTGATTATCGTGGAGGGTACCACGTTTGGAGAGGATGTTCCTGGGGCATGCAGATATGTCGTTGATGGTGGTGCTCCTGATGTGGCGTCAGGTTGAGTGTTTGTTTTCACAAACTCTTTGTATATAGTTTTGGCTCCCCATGTTTTGGTTGAGGTTGCTTGTTGGGTGTTATCCCTTTGAACCCTTTATGTTTATGTTTCTATGTTTTGACATTGTCATATGAGACCTGTCATGAATGGTTTAGTAATGCATGGTTGTATGGTAGTAATATTTCATACCTTTGTGTTTTGTGATTGTCCATGTGGTGTGGACTATAGAGTAGAGTTGAGACTCGTCCTCTTATTGGATGTAGCATCCGTAGTTGTTGTTAGGAGACATACGTCCCTGCATTGCGTGCCCCTCTTGGATATACCAAGGCTAACTAGAATCCTAAATTACCTAAGCGAGTAACAAATTAGACACCTAGGTATTTAATCGGTCTAAGATCAGAAATTCGTGTTCGGGGGTTCTATTACGAATAAAAAAACAATTTAATATTACGCCCTTTCGGTACTCAATTCACTTAATTTGCCAATTTTATTCTTTAAATACATGTTACATCCGATTCATCCAACGATGTCAAGATTTAATCAAATTTTTGTCCTATACAACAATACTATCAAATATTAACATAAGTCTAAAAACTAATTATAATCTGTAACTCCTAATTATGATGTAATCTAAAACATCAAAATTATCAAGCATGCTTAAATCCATACACACTCCAATATATATTTAACATACATACAACTTGAACAATTTAACATGCTACCGAACTAAATTTAATCAATTACATTTAAACTACTAATTAAATTTAGTCAACTACATTTAAATTAGGGTTAATAACTAAAAAACTGTCCAAGGTTTACCCTATGTTAAAATTAGGTGTCTGAAGTTTGAAATGTTAAATTGGACTGTCCCAAGTTTCATTTTTGTTGAAATTTGGTGTCTTTGTGCGTCTTTTCATCTCCATTCAATCATTTTCATCAACCCACCAACCCAATCATAATCCATCACTCTTTACTTTTCACAAAATTGTCAAATTTCACCTAAAAATTGAATATTAAAAAAAAAGTTTCTAGAAGAGTGGCGTGGAACCATTTTCCAAGGACAATAGAGCGAGATTTACTTGCCCGGATGTGACCAACTTTTTAGGTGATGGTCCCGACAAGATGACGAGAAGGGAATGTGTATGAGAGCTCGAATTTGACAAACGGTTTCGTCGAAATTGACTTCTCTAAAGTAATCACACCGAGACACCAAATTTCAACAAAAATGAAACTTGGGACAGTCCATTTTAACATTTCAAACTTCAGACACCTAATTTTAACATAGGGTAAACCTTAGACAGTTTTTTAGTTATTAACCCTTTAAATTATTCAATTAAATATAATAAACATAATAATACAATAACAGAAAATATAAAAAATAACTAAATAAATAAATAATGGGAAAGCTAGGAACGACACATTCGCTCAATCAAAGATCTGGATCCAAATTCTCTTTTGTAGACTAGATAGATAGATAGATAGATATATTGGCTGGTATGCTGCTCTAACTCCACTACAGCACAATATAGATATATTGGCAATTTAGAGCAGCATACCAGCCAAATTGCTAGCTGAACTTTCTATATTGTGCAATTTAGAGCAGCATACCAGCACAATATAGAAAGTTTAGCTAGCAATTTGCTACGAAAAAAAGTCTAGTTAGCAAATTGCACATTCATATAAAGTTTGGCTAGCAATTTACTAATTAACCCCTCAATGTGGTGTTGACTCCAAGTAAACAAGAGACCAATCAATGCATGGTTAATTTAATGGAGACAATGCAAAGATAGTTTGAGCCAAGCTGAGCCGATCGAAGGTAATGAGGGCAGATAAATGAGGACGATTAGATTCCGAGGCAAACGTAATATTTTTTATTATCTTTTTTTTTTTGGTCCTCCATTATATTGGAAATCACCAACATTTCTCATAATCTAGACCTAAGCTAACTAAGAAATAAATATTACAGATATATTTTAACCATAAATGCTAAATATTCCGAAAATATACTCTAAATCTTCTTTGTAATAAATACAAATAACTATCATAATTTAAGCATGTTCTATCTTTAGAAATTTCGCGACCTTCCATATTTAAATACTTCTTTTTTTAGCGCGTCACATATGACATTTTGAACGTGCTACGCGCGGACCAGAATTAGGTGTTTACAACAGGTATGTAAATTCCTATCAGCATGTAAGTCTAAATACAATTTATTAAATAAAATTAACAGTAGTAAATATTATTGTATCAGTAGCAGCATGTTGAGATATATGACGATCCTGGTCATATAGGGCGCATCTCAGGTTATATAGGGTTTAGGGGCGCATCAGCCTAATGCGCCATGTAAAATTACGTTACATGGCGCATCAGAAATCGATTCCTAGAAAAAAATCAAGAGCCTCGAGCCTCTGATGCGCTAGTAGTGATTCTGGTCCTTCAAATTCGTTTTCCCATGTTTTTGTGTTTGAGTTCCAAATATTAGTTAGATAGGTGATTTTTCCTTAATTTTGTGTATGAATTATGAAGGGTTGCCAAATGAAAAGTCTGAATAGTTGGGCGTAAAAACTAATTCAGTTGAATTGATTGATAAATGTCTAAATCAAACCGAACGAATTTAATAAGAGAATAAGATTTTTATAATTAAATAGTACATTTATGATTAAGACGGAATAAATTAGTTTAGCAATTAACCGTGGACTATTTTTGTTCATTTAATATAATTTATTGCATATTTAATACAAATTTTGTAAGTACGTACTAGGTATATATTATCGGTTCTTTTGGAAAAAAAAACAAGAAAAAACCTAGAATTGGTAACTAAGGTCGCTAATTTTGTATCATAATCACTATATAAACTAATTAAATCAAACTAATTAGACAAGTAAGACACATTTCTCCTCTAAGGATCTAGATCGATCTACTATACACTACACATGTCCATGATAGTCTTCTCCACCATGTAGATTTATAAAATAATAAAGTATTTTAATGATGATTTATGTTAATCTGTTATTCTTATTTAAGATTCTTGTTTGGAAAGAAAAACAATAAATGGTTAGTTCGAACCAATTTATAACTAGTTTACAACCAAATATATTATAATTTTATACAAGGCGGTTTAGACCCAAGTCTAAAACCAAACCAAATTGGTTTAACAATTTAGTTCAGGCCAAAACCGGTTCAACCTTAAACCAAATTGTGCGTAAGTCGTAATTTTGGCTCGATCAAGCTATGGATCTACTCGGGTCAAGCTTGTGTTCTACTCACTTCGGCCGGAGTTAATTCAATGACTCTTCTTCATTTAGAATGTTAGGTTTGTAAACAGCTAGAGAAAGACTTTTAGTTCGGTATGCATAGTGGTTGACAAACATATGAGCTTCTGGGAAGAGAAGTGAATTTTGGTAGATGGAATAGAACGTATATTTCCATACACAGTACACTACACGTACATACATGCTTACAGGTACCAAGTAGAACGTTCTTTCTCTGTTTCATTTGTAACATATGATGAGCATTAGGAACATGTCCCCGTGTAGATACCGATATCTGTTGTTGTTTTAATTCTTGTATTTCATGGTTGCTTTCTCGAACCCAATGGTAGGGAACTGTTTGGCGTACTCCTCAACGTCTTGGCGGAGCTTAGAAATCTCGGATTCAAATTTAGGGATAGCACTAACAAAGTCCTTCAACTTTGTCCCTGTTAAAGAAGAACAACATGGTAGTGAATAATGGTATGATATTTCCTTCCAGTTTTATTTACTTGGTACGGATACGATTACACCTACCTTTAGCTTCGCCCTTGATCTTGACAGCAATTTTAACAGCAGCATCAAAGAAATCAGCCACTTTGACAAAATCCTCTTCAACAAATCCTCTAGAGGTAAGTGCAGGTGTTCCTGATGATCAAGTCAAAATGTAAGCATTAGAAAAAGTAGGTAATAGTGACACAAGAGTTTATGTTTAAAAAGATTGTGAATGTGTGTAGGATGGACTCGATGTTCTCTTCTTCATCCCGTTTTTCGTTCTATTTCACTCTGAACACGAAGAGAAAAGAACAGTGATTCCATCCTACAAAGATTGTCAATCTACTTAACCATAAACTCTAATGTCACTTTTCTTCTCAATTACTGCTTCATACTACTTAAGCTCTAAACTATATATATTTTATCATCTATAAAGCCTTTAATACTATATTTATACCATAACATAAAAGAAGGGAGCCTACCCATTCTAATACCACCAGGAACCATTGCAGATACATCTCCAGGAACGGTGTTTTTGTTTGCAGCAATATGAACAGCCTCCAACACCTTCTCCACTCGAGACCCATCGATTCCCTATCAAGTAATGTGTCTCAGTATACTTTTTTTTTTTTTTGGTAGAAAAAGGAAACAACTAGAAAGAAAGGTTGCACCAGTATAAACTGATCCATACAAAAAATATACTTGTCTACTTTGTTTGTAATAATTGTATTTAAAAGGACAAACTTTATGGTCTCTACCTTGTTTTTTAAATTGACCAGCACCAGATGGTTTTCTGTTCCTCCAGACACAAGTTCATATCCGTGCTTAGCCAAAGTCTGCGCGGTTTAGAAACTCTTCAAACTATCTCTATATACAAAAATTTGCATGTAAGCTCGTAGATAGTAACAATCACAATACCTCAGCAAACTTAAAGGAGTTATTAAGAACTTGCTCCTGATAGGCTCTGTACTCTGGAGTTGTAGCCTGTGCATTTATTTATTGTTAAGAGTCTAAAATAGATAGTGTGTGATTTGTGCCACATTGACTAAAAAATATGAATCGGTGTAGTATATAAGAAGTTACAAGTCTTTTGGATTGAGTATCGGTTTTCTTGCTCATATGTTCACTTATACTCTAAACTTACCTGCTTCAATGCTACTGCTAAACCAGTTATGGTATGGTTGTGGGGTCCTCCTTGAAGACCAGGGAAAACAGCCTGGTTGATTTTGTCTTCGAAATCATACAAAACCTTCATCATCAAACCACAAAACTCAACTATTTAGGGGAGAGGCAATAATTTGAGTGACCAAAATTGCAGAATTCATCTTTATCTCACCTCTTTTCCTTGTTTGTTGGTCTCTTTGACCCCCTTCCTGAAGAAAATCATGGCTCCACGTGGCCCACGGAGTGATTTATGGGTTGTGGTGGTTACCACATCAGCATAGTCGAATGGCGATGGAATCACACCGGCTGCAACTAGTCCACTTATATGAGCCATATCTGCCAACAATATCGCCTTTTGCTTGTCACATACCTGACACCATAAAACCGTGTTTATTTTCGAATCTTAAGATGCATAGAAACATCATCAAAGTGTATGTGCTCTACCTTTCTGATGCGATCATAATCATAGAGGCGTGCATATGCACTCGCACCAGCAACAATTAGTTTCGGCCTAAACAGAACTGCACTCTTCTCCAACTGATACATAACAACACCTCAACTTAGCAATACAAAACACTACCCAACTCATAAAAAACTACAAAATGTAGGAATCAATCTAATCTACCTGATCATAATCAATAAACCCAGTGCTCTCATCCAGCCTGTACGGCATTGTCTCAAAAAATATCGACACTGCAGATATCTTCTTGGTATCGGTCTGCAGAATAAGAGCAAAACAGCTGTTCACTCTTAGTTGTGGGACGGTATAATTTATAGGGTTAAGAACCTATTTAGTGTCCCAGGTTTAACCCGTGTTGTGTTTTGGTGTCTCGGGATCAAATTGTTGTTTTTGATTGTCCCAAGTTTCATTTTGGTGTCAAATTTATATCTATTATGTAAAAAAAGATAAGATGGATGGTTTCTAGAACCTGATAACCATGGGAAAGATGGCCTCCATGAGGAAGATCAAGTGCCATGATCCTATCATGAGGTTTAAGTAGAGCAGTGTACACTTGAAAATTCGCTGGAGACCCGGATAGAGGCTGGACATTCACTATAAAAATCCAAACAATATATCAATCTCAAGACATTATGAAACGATATGTTGCTGCATCAGTTCTTTTGAAAGACAAACCTCCCCATTTGGCAGGATCCAAGCGGAATGCCTCCAATGCACGCTTTTGGCACAGAGTTTCTGCCATGTCTATGTACCTGAATATATTTTTTGAAAAAAAGTAAGATATTTTCTATATTGGTTCATGTTTCGATCCTAAAACATATTAGTTTTGTCAGTAAAAAAGTTGATTAAATGACATGTAAGTAGTGAACATACTCATTTCCACCATAATATCTTGCACCAGGATATCCTTCACTGTACTTGTTTGTCATGACAGATCCAACAGCTTGCATAACAGACACAGATGTGAAGTTTTCGGAGGGGATGAGCTCCAGCCCCTTATATACCACCACAGAATACATTCAGATTCAAAAAACAAAGAACCTAAATCAACAAGACTCATCAAGAAGCCAGATACCGATTTTCCTCATTCCAAATAATGTAAATTAGATGTTTTTTTGTTTGGAAATTATCATCTAATGACCCATGCCGACAAAGAGATTAACCCCAGAAACTCTGGTGATGCATGTGCAATTAAAAAGAAAGACCAGATTAGTGTAGTCTAGACAAACTCAGATAAGTACCTTCCATTGTCTAGCTTTCTCATGCTCAATTATGTCAGCTATCTCGGGATCCACCTCCTCAAGAGAAGTATTCAGTTGTTTTGGCCACTGTAATGTAGATAAGTAGTGACTAACTTAATACTTGTCAACACCAAACAGATACAAGACCCAGTTTTTTTTTTTTTTTTTTTTTGCCGCAAGAACCCAGCTTTATTAATTCAACTGCAATTGGAAATAGTAGATTAGATATGCTTACAGTGACGCCAGATTTCTCGTCAACGGCTTCGTTAGGCAAAGAAGACTGCAAAAAACAAAAACAAAAATCATGAATGCAGATTACTTCAAGAAAAGATAGAATTCTCCTATATATATATGCGTAATGAGAAATAAGAAGATATTGATTATTAGAACGGACCATGTAGTATAGGGAAGAGCCGCCATTGAAGATGGGGCGGGTGGGCTTCTCAAGTGAAGAAGAAAGACGTCGAAGCGCCATAGCCATGGCCATTTTTCTGTGTATCCCGACTGTTGGTGCCTTTGCTAATAATATTGGACGCTTTCTTGTGATTATGGGGTGAGCGATTGGTGGATGGAGATTGCAGTGGCACACATACACCAATTTTATTATATTTTGTTATTTATTTGTTTAAAAATAATACGAGGGAAAAAAATCCACCCAGAAAAATAATAACGATAATGAGTGGATTTCAGCGTTTAATTTTGGTTGGATTTCTGAGCCGCTCGCTTCTTATCCAACAGCCGGACAAAAGCAACAGTACTTGTCGTTTAAAGCATCTGGACGATGATGATTTTACACAGAGCATCATCCTCTGTTTTTTCCGCCACTATAAGCGAATTTATAATAGTTTTATAAAAGAAATGATAATACAGTCATTTCTGATATATGTTTGTAAAGCAAAGTAAAGCATGAAATAAGTTGTTGTATGAGAAGCTAGCTTGGTGTGTCTGCATGGCTGCCTTCTTTTGTAATGCAGAATCTGAATTCATTGTCACTTTCATCTTCTAAGCATTCAAACCTTTGCGAAATTATAAAATGCAAGATAAAAAGAAGGGTTAAGAACAGTGACGAATTTAGACCAGGGATTAGTAGATGCACAATATTTTTTTTATATAGAGCTTAAAAAATCAGTCGGGTCCAATATAATTTTGGGTTGAACTATTTTTATATAACGAAATTGATAAAGTACAACTCGTTATGAATATATTTTATGGATGTTCAATATTATGTGTATATATCATATTTCTTATTTAGACATTCCTTATATTGATTTTACTTCTTCTCCAAGTCTATATAATCTCTATATAATGGCCCATTATATGTGATAATAAGACATCCTCAAGTTCTCTCATTTTATTACCTATCTACTTTCGTAACACGTTATCAGCACGATTTCGCTCTAAATAATAAAATCGATCCTAACTTCATTATCAGATAGAAGAAGATCGCACGAGGTGTTAAAGGAATCCAACAACGAAAGGATGGATGGGGTAGAAGTACCTCAGGACCCAGGCCATATATATAAAGGGAGATTATACTATTATTATTTTTTTAATTACTATTTTAGATTATTAAGATTCTATTATTATTACTCATAAGCTAACATTATTATTTGTTTTGAACTTCATTGTAGAGATGTCATATGATCATAAGTATTCGTAATGGAAAACGATTACTTTTACCGATTTTGATGGTTACTGTGAACACGAACTAATTAAGATCCTACCATGGATTACCTCAAACACCAAAAGGAGCCCTATGGATAGATTTAGACAAATTCAGTGGAATGTGCTATTTTGCAAGAACGAGCACAAATTTGCAAGACTCGATTTACCACCGATGATATCACGGTAAAATATTATTTATGAATATTAAATATTTAAACACATATATGTGAAGTGTTGTTTCATACATAAAGTGATATGTATTGATATGTTTAACTCCCAGAAGCGAGTGTGAACACATAAGTTATTATGAGAAAAAAAATAGTACGGCTGGATGCTGAAACATATCCATATGTAATTATGAATCAAAATTATATTCATCGCCTACTAGATATACTTCGCTCCCAGAAGTGAGCGTGTAAGTTATGATTATAACGAGGTTATACTCCCACTCCCTGAAGCGAGTGTTGCACATTACGATTATAGTGATGAAATCCTCCACTCCTTGAAGCGAGTGTTGCACATTACGATTATAGTGATGAAATCCTCCACTCCTTGAAGTGAATTTATGATTAGCGCACTCCCAGAAGTGAGTGTTGCGGTTTATAATTATATTACTCGATATAGTACATCTAACAGTTATAATTACCATGGTCGTGGACATAGATAACATTAAAAAAGATAAAATAATTAGCATCATCATGGTATCGAAAAATAAAGATGATAGATCTTACAAATAAAGAATGTAAATTCCAATTAATTTGGAAAAATGATAATTTTGATAAGCGCGGTGACGCTAGCAGAAAAATAACGATATTATGCAGCGCGAAATTGATCTTATGAAGCGCGATGACACAAGGCAAAGTGTCTTATGTGAAAAGCAAAATTCATTGCATGTATTATGATTAATTATGAGATATTATGACTACAAAAAAAAATTGCATTCTTAATGAATATCGTATCCTGAAGATCTGATATTACGATCCTGAAGATCGATAATTATGAATTTATATTTCTCTTAATTTTTATATTTATATTTACATTTCTTGCACTATATTTACATATACAGTTATTTTTTTTATTGCATTACCTTTACATTTATCTTTTTATTTCTTGCACTGCATTATATTTAGTATATACATATATTATTACGTTTATTGCATTTTATTATAAAATGATCCAGAAGATCAAGAGCTATTTAAAAGCTCAAAGATTGTTAATTTTAGGATCCAGAAGATCCTAGAATATATGAAAAACAGATCTGAATTGTTGTATTTAGAAATTAAAGATCTTCGTGTATACAAAGAAATCATGTATATCATGAATTATTATAAATAAGGGATCCTGAAGATCCTAAGAGATCATGAGTTATGAATAAAGGATCCTGAAAATCCTAGAAGATCTGGAAATGAGTTAAGGATCTTGAAAATCCTAAATATATGGGATATGAATTAACGAGATTGAAGATCTATAAAGATTTTAAATTATGAACAGAGATCCTGATGATCCTGAATTATTTTTATGAATGATCTGGGATCATGAAAATGAGATCTGAATATCCCAAGAGATTTTGTGATATAAACAAAAGATCCTTAAAGATTTTAAGTTGCGAATAAGAATTCTAATATATTTTGAGCTATAAATGATCATGAAGATCATGAAATTGAGCATTTATACGAAGTTATTAATTTATTTTTACGTTTTATGCATTATTTTTATTTAGGTTATTTATATGCTTTCATATACTTTATTTATTTATTATTATTTCAAATAATGTGATTACTCTGCAATCATCATTGAGATGAAGAAAAAAAATGTGGATTGTGTTATCAGGATTATGAAAAAAAAAAATCAGGTAAACCAGAAGTTTACCGCCAATATTGGCATGATTGATTATATATTCGGTAAACCAGAAGTTTACTGATTCATATAGAGGTAAACCCGAAGTTTTACCCATATAATATGATATTTGGCGTGACCGGTTACAGACAATCCTGGATCACTTACGATGTGCAAGAAATTATTTGGAAGAACCTGAAGATTCTCCATAAATCATTACAATGCTTGCTCTCAAGAAAAATTAATTATGTGATCATCATCAACCGAGTTCGGGATGAAATCTCATTATTTATGGAAATTATAAAAGGTGAATATGGGTCCGTTCACCTGCCATGTGGACCGATATATTATTTTGAAAGATGCATCTTCAATATGGTCACATGTACGTTGATTATGAATTTGCAAATTTCCAGATTATATAATAAAGAATGTTGATGATATTGAAAGTTGATATTTACTACAAGATTCAGACAATTACATGTCTAGATTTGCAGTTTAGCATGAAAGTTACAAAGGTCCTCCAATTACATAGTTAAACTACTACCAATTAGAGCAAATTGAGTACAAATGCATGCTATTATGAAAGCAGCAATATAATTGGTATCAAGCCAATGTTAAATCACAGTTCTCCCCATTACAACCAATTTTTGGTGAAGAGACAAATTTTTCATATATTAATATTATGGTGTGCTATATATGTTTGAATTACTCCACCAAAACGCACATACATGGGTCTGGAATGTTGGTAAATTTTTTATTTTTTTTTGTCATAAATCAATTATTTGAGAACAATGACTGATATATATATTTAAAACAAGAGTGTTGATTGCCATTGTTGAACAACTTTTCCCAACATTAGGGGGAAAAAAGAACCAGCTGGCAGAATGTGACTTTTAGTACTGGATGTTTAGTTTTGTATACTTTTGGTACCAAGCGTTTGAAAAAAATGTGGCTTTTGGTACATCCGTTAACTGGCTGTTAGTTTTGGCCCTTAAATGACATGTGCAAGTCACGTGATCGACTCTAAACTTTTAATTTTGTTCAATTTAGTCCCTCAAATATATTCCTAACTTTATTTTGTTTAACTTAGTCATAACACTTCAAAATCGGACCCAAATAAACCAATTGAATTCAATTGACATAGCCCCCTTTGGGTCAAATTTACCCAATTGGGGATAGGTCCCAATTGGGTTCGATTTTGAAGCTTTGTGACTAAATTAAACAAAATAAAAGTTATGAATATATCTGAGGGACTAAATTGAACAAAATTAAAAGTTTAGAGTCGATCACGTGACTTGCATATGTCATTTAACGACCAAAACTAACAGCTAACTAATGGATGTACCAAAAGCCACATTTTTTTTTTCAAACGTTTGGTACCAAAAGTATACAAAACTAAACATCCAGTACTAAAAGCCACATTCGGTCAAACATGTGGTATGAAAAGTACATTTAACCCAATTTTTTTTTTTATTATCTCATTTAGATCCTCGCACAATGAGAATATGAACCTGAAGTTCAAAGAGAAAAACATTTCCAAATACTGTCAATAAGTGACTTTATGAGACACAGAAAGTCATAAGTCAAGTAACAGCTGCAAATGCTCCAATTTTGAAATGTCCTGATTGGACAGGTTATAATGAAAAATAACTCTCGTCTGAAGCGTGCGATATTGGTTCCAAAGAATTTTTTAATAAAAGAATGGAGCAAGATAAATATGGTCTTATTATGGAGGTTATTTCACAAAAGAAGTAATATGAAACCCCAGAAGTGGTTCAGGTACCTGAAAGTGATTACAATAAAGAGATCTCAATGAGTTATTTCATTAACGGGAAGTGATGAAACTGTAAAATATAAAGTTTTCGACAACAGTTTTGAATATTATTCATAAGTGAATTCATAAAACAAGACGAGGATCTTGAGCTCAATATGTCAAAGAATCATCATGATTGGCCAAAGTTTGAAAAGACGCAAGTAAGAGCATGACAAATGCAGAATGTGATAGCCAGTGGATATAAATAATTTATGCGTAAATAGATTGCCTCGTAAGATAGGCACAACCCGTGGTACAAGGACTTTTCCGCAAAAAGATGACAATTATTATATGAATCATTTGGTGGAGCAATAACCTTCAAATACATTATTATGTTGGCAGTACATACAAGGTTTTAATATGCGTCTCATGATATGAATAATTTTATAGCCTATTTGGGTGGCTAATTTGATAGTGAAATCCACGTAAAAATCCCAGAAGGATTTAAAATGCTAGCACGAATATTCTCAAGAATGTTGGATGATAAAAAATATTGTACCATTTACGGGTTGCTTATGGTATATTATCCTCGCTATATCAACATTTGGGCTAAGTTGTAGCGAATGCTAATATAAGTATACGAATAAAGTAAATTGATATTTGATAAGATGAATTTATCACGCTATAGCCGAAAGGGGTATCACGTGAGGGGTAGAATTTGAAAATATTGAAACTCCTGGAGAGTTTTAAATACAATTAATTTATTGATGATGTTAAAATTCAGACGAAATATATTGAAAGGACAAAGGTTTGGCTCGACCTGAAGATCGAGTACTTAAGAGACTGAAAATATTTTTGTCCTATAAAAAATGTCTTAAAGCTATTTTGCATAGCTAAACACATCTCTTGAGTACCTTAATGGTTGTAAGAATAATAGATTGGGTTAAGAACCTATGAAAGGTCTGAACTATCACCCATGTTAACGGGAGAGATCTGAAATTTAAAAAGTTAATAACAGAGGTCTGAAATTTCAATTTTGTTGATTTGAGGTTTTCCGTCCATTTTTAGGGTTAAATATAACAGAATTGTGTGAAATGACATTTTTGCCCCTTTAATATTTTGTTTTATTTAATATCTTATTTAAGGAAATGTGAAATGACAATTTTACCCCTAAAGTCAAATTAAAACCACCCGACTCCGGCCACCACCACCCGACTCCGGCGACCACCACGTCGGCTCCGGCGACCCGACTCCGGCCACCACCTCAGCAAAAAAGCTCCGATCGGGGCCAAAAAGCTCTGATCGGAGCTTTGTGGCTCTGGTCGGAGCCACAGAGCTCCGATCGGAGCTTTTTGGCTCCGATCAGAGCTTTTTTGGCTCCGATCAGAGTCCAATCGGGGCCGGTGGCTCCAATCGGAGTTCAATCGGGGCCGGTGGCTCCGATCGGAGCCCAATCGGGGCCAGTGGCTCCAATTTCGGCCCAATCGGAGCCTTGGTGGTGGTCCCCGGAGTACGGTGGTGGTCGCCGGAGTACGATTGGTGGTCGTCGGAGTACCGTGGTGGCTTCAAGGGCATTTTGGTCTTTTCACTCCAAGCATGTGAGGGGCACACTTGATAGAAGGGCATTTTTGGAAATTTATTTTATTTCCGGTCACATGCCAAGTATGTGACCAACTTCCGTTAGTTTTAACGTAAAAAACTAACGGAGACCGCTTTTATCAACAAAACAGAAATTTCAGACCTCTGTTATTAACTTTTTAAATTTCAGACCTCTCCCGTTAACATAGGTGATAGTTCAGACCTTTCATAGGTTCTTAACCCTAATAGATTTGAATAAATATATTTTCCGTCCTCGTGAGATTGATGAAGAACATAATGGTCCAGAAGTACCTTTTGTAGTGCTACATTAGCGCTAATGTATCCTTCTAATTAGAAGGAACACGATGTATTATTGGTTATAAGCAAGATTCAGTTCTTCCCCAATATAGTGAAATTTGAACAAAGTTAAGAAAATATTTATGTATCTCTGAGGGACGAATTACATGAGTTTATTATCGGATAGAATCAAGTCCTAAATCAGTTGGCTATGCAAAATGCAAGTTATATTGTGAAATGTACCATTATTTTGTATATTTAAAGTTAATGCAGGTTATATAGCTTCAATTGAAGAATAATACATCAAAAGAGACAAGACAAAACATATTTTCCCAAGTTATTTTCCAACCACGATGTTGAGAAGAAGGCAACATAAAATCCAACAAGTCTGTGCGTATTTATTCTCAGAGGTTTACCGACTTAATGAAATTACGTGATGTCAACATCAGGGGGAGAATCTACACCGCTGAACTCTTTTTCCCTTAACCAAGGTTTTATCCCATTGGATTTTCCTGGTAAGGTTTTTAACGAGACAGCTTACAAAATGGATCCATAATTGTGTACTCTTTTTCCTTCACTAGATTTTTATCCCACTGGGTTTTTTCTAGTAAGGTTTTAACGAGGCACAATTCCCTTATGAACATCCAAGGGGGAGGGTTATGAATATATTATATGGATGTTCAATATTATGTGTATATATCATCTTCCTTATTTAGACCTTCCTTATATTGATTTTACTTCTTCTCCAAGTCTATGTGATCTCTATATAAGGGCCCCTTAGGTGTGATAATAAGACATCTCAAAAAAACGGTTGAAACCTCGGATGGGTTCTCGCATCCCTGTGCCCAAAAGGCCAAAAGGATAGGAGAGTTCGGTTCGAGTCTTCCGCGATCGGGTGGATCTATATGCTCCGGGGGGGGGGGGGGGGTGAGACGAGGTGTAGCGCAGTCTGGTCAGCGCATTTGTTTTGGGTACAGAGGGCCATAGGTTCGAATCCTATCACCTTGATGTGAAACTCTCAGGGGCCGAATTGCAAAGCCCCGCAGCCGTTCCGTGATCCGGAAGGTAGGCGAAGAGCGCACAATCCAATTTTCCATCCCTGACTTAACTAGTTTATTTATAAAAGAAAGTGAATATTGCTTCGTATGTTTCTAACAGTTCTCTCATCCTATTACCTCTCTACTTTCGTAACACAACTATATATATACTCATAATGAATAAAAAATTTCAAACACTAATAATATCAATTACTAACAAAAATAACATAACAAAAGTTGCAATTTTCCCGGTCAGACACCTTTTTTTTCTTTCCTAGAGCCGCCGCCACTAAGTGATAGAGATTCCTATGAAATCGCTTATCTTCTTCTTTTTCCGTCGTGATTTGGTGACGGATATTCTCCCTCTTTGGGGGATCCAGTCGCTAGCTCCAACTTCCTAAAGTTGGGGAAACCTATTCACAACGTTTGGTTTTAAACCCTAACCCTAAGTTTAGGGTTTGGATAACTGCGAGGCGTGTGACGATATCACGAGCGATCCGGGTCATCATTACAACAATGAACGCCCGCCCTGGAGGAAGACCAAAATCCGTTGGCAAGGTTATATCGGATAAACCAGTTAAGAAGCTAGCCATCCAAAAAAACTTCCAAATTCTCAAGCATAGACATGGAAGAGGTTAATGACCGAGTGATGCTGTTTCGTTTCAAAGATGTGAAAGACTATGAATCGATTGTGATCACATGGGTCCTTGGGCGATACAGGGGCACTGTCTAAGCCTCAAACAATGAGAGGAGAATCAAAGCTTAATGAAGGCAATGCTAAGACAATTGGAGAAAAAATTGGGCTTCTCTTGGAGGTTGAACCGATTGGGGGTGATGAAGGGCACAGTCGAGAATACATATGTATGGGCCAAGATCCTCGTCGATGCAACCAAACCTCTCTGCTTCCCAAGATTTTGATGCAGGAAAAGACAAATGGGCGGATGTAAAATATGGCAGACGTTTGCTATGGATGTGGGAGGTTAGGTCACTCGATGTCTGGATGCAAGGAGGAAATAGCGAAGTCAGAGTCGAAGCCTGGCTATCCCATGATGACTGCAATTCGAAACTTGACGAAGGTGAGCAAGCACGTGGGAGAAAAGGGTAAAGAAGATGAAGGAGGTTAGAGAGATATATAGAAGAAGCTAATATTAATTGGAGGAGGCAAGAAAAGGGGGTGGAACTAACATTCGCAGTGGAGGCAAGATCAAGTAGAAACTTGGCAGATGAGACCTCATACGTGGTCATCTGGTTTGCATCGGGCAACACCCAACCTAGCTAAGGGATGCTCCACTTCAAATCCCTATTATATTACACATACCCCAAACTGCCCATAATTAATGCTGCTACCCCACCAAGCAGCACCGCGCGTACATGAAGTGCCTCAAATCAAACCAATGAAGCTCAGATAGCAACTGACCAAATAATAATCTATGAGCCAGCCAGCCAGCTCGGAGCCAATTGATGAATGTATGTATGTCCCCTATTCGCGAAGGTATCATTCCTGAAGTGTCAACAGGCTTGAGCCCAATAATAAGCCGGTTGTCATTGAAGAGAAAAGCAGGCATAGATGAGGAAGGAACGAAGGTCGGAGGGAAGAGATTTAAAGATACAACTGAAGTGTTTGTGAGTGCGGGACAGCTTGTACGCGTGAAAAGGGGAAGGGGCAGGCCTAAAGGTAGTAGGGGAAGAGGCAAGAGAATGGCTAATACTGAAAGGGTGGAGAAAATGGTTGATGCTCAATGTACTGATCTTGTCGCTTATGAAGTGAATTCTGGTGGTTGTTCCGAAACAGTCATACGAGGACCATGAATCTACTCAGCTGGAACTCTCAGGGACTTGGATCCGACTTGACGGTACCACATTTGAAGGATCTATGTGGGAGATATAAATCGACTATTATCTTCCTCATGGACACAAAAAATAAGTCGGAAATGTGTGAACGAGTGCGGAGGGAGATGAGGATGAAGGAAGCGGAGTATGTCGAGCCAGTCAGAAGGTCTGGGGGACTGGCTCTGTGGTGGACGACCGAGGTGAACGTTGAAATTTCCTACAAATCGTGCAACATTATCAATTGTAAGGTTATCAGTGAGGAGGGGCCAGTAGGGTATTTAACGTGTGTTTATGGCAACCCTGAATTGCTTAGCAGCCGGGTGGAGTGCTGGGAAAAGATCAAAAGCATGTCCAGGAGCAGATGGGTCCATGGTTGTGCGTGGACGATTTTAAAGAAAACCGCTTTCATCATGAGAAGATAGGTGGGCCAAGAAAGGAGCAAAGACGCATAGACCTATTCAATGAGATGATCATTAGTGCGGCATTGCATGACATGCACTACCATGGGGCAACCTACACGTGGTCGAACAATCGAAGAAATGGCATCCTTGTAAGGGAGATTGGACAGGGCAATGACCGACTCGAAGAAATGGCATCCTTGTAAGGGAGAGATTGGACAGGGCAATGACCGACTCGAATTGGTTACTCAAATTCCCACAAACATAAGTCTTTCACGAGCTGGCAATTGGTTCGGATCACAACCCACTTGCAATAGTTCCGTTACATGAAGATAGGCGGGGGCCAAAACTATTTAGGTTTGAGGAGATGTGGACCAAGCACGAAGAATGCGATCCGCTGGTTAAAAACACGTTGAGGGAAACGCAAATAACGGCACAATATGAATGGGAAATTGTTGATAAGAAGCTACGTAGGTGCCGAAGTAAACTAACCCGTTGGAGCAAGGAGCGTTTTGGCAATACCCGGAGATTGATAAAGCAGGTATACGCCAGTATCAAAGAAGGGAAATGGGGCAGAGTCAACAGAACGATGAAGAGGAAAAACGGCTATGTGTAAAGCTTGGAGAACTATAGAAAAGAGAAGAAGTCAATTGGCGACAAAGATCGAGAGTTAAGTGGCTTAATCATGGAGATCAAAACTCTAAATTCTTCCACATGACAACAGTGGATCGACGTCGTCGAAACAAGATTGTTCAACTTACGGATGAGGGAGGGGGCAGTATCCGTGATGAACATAAGATCGGGGAAACAATAAGCAACTTCTTTCAAACGTTATTCACCACTTCGGGACAACGGGAGTGGAGTTCGGTTGTGGAAGAGGTCCCTCAAATGGTGAAAAATGAGGTCAATGCCGAACTTATTCATGAAGTCACCATGGCAGCAGTGAAGGAAGCAGTTTTCCAATTGGGCGGGTTAAAGGCGCCGGGGCCAGATGGCTTTCCGGGTATATTTTTTCAGCGGTATTGGAATGTAGTTAAAGAAGATGTGTATACAATGGTTAAGACATTCCGAAGCACTGGATGTTTTCCTCCATCGATTGGAAACACGGGCATTGCACTTATACCGAAGATTCCGAATCCGCGATTGCCAAGTCAATTCAGACCAATCAGTCTTTGCAATTTCGCGTACAAAATTATTTCGAAGATATTGGTGAATCGACTCAAACCTTATCTATCAAACTTGATTACGCCTTTTCAGAGTGCCTTTGTGTCAGGCCGGCTGATCCAAGATACTATTATAGTGGCGCATGAAGCATTTCATTATCTGAGGAACATGGGAAGTGCCCGACGTGAAGATTGTGCAATCAAGGTAGATATGCAGAAAGCATACGATCGTGTGGAATGAGATTTTCTAGGGGCGGTGCTTACAAAGATGGGCTTCTGTGAACGTTGGGTGCAGTGGATTCATGCTTGCGTATCATCAGTAACGTACCAAATAATGATCAATGGGAAAAGAACTCGGCCTTTCAAACAAACAAGGGGGATTAGACAAGGTGACCCTTTATCACCCTATCTATTCATACTAGTGGCCTATGTCTTATCTAGGAAGATCATAAGGGCGGTTGAGACAGGTGAAATTGAGGGAATTAGACTTAAAAGAAGTTGCCCGACCTTGCACCATCTCTTCTTTGCGGGTGACTCAATATTCTTCATTAAAGCATCGGCTCCGAATGCGGAGCGACTACGAAGCATAATACACAATTATTGCAATGCCTCAGGCCAAGGGATCAACTTAGATAAATCTAATGTCTATTTTGGTTCAAATGTTCGGGAGGAAACAAAAACGGTGATCAGAGGCATTCTTGGCATTAGGGCAACACGCAATCCTGGTAAATATTTGGGACTACCGACTATATGGGGGCGGTCTAAGAAGGAGGCTTTGGGTTTTCTAAAAGAGAGAATTATGGCAGAAATCAATGGCTGGAAATCGAAGCTACTAAACAATGATGGATGATGGATATATGTCCAATTCGGGTTCGTATTTATATTTCGGCCCTCGTAAACACGCCAAAAATCACATTACGGTTTAGAAAACGCCTACTAAGGGTCAAAACGGTCCGGAAGCGCGGTACACGCGTCCGGACCGGACCTCCGGATTGCATTGCAACCCGGAGGTCCGGGTTGCACGGCAATCCGGACCTTGCCGTTCGGATTGCTCTATGGGTATTACGCGTACCCCCCCCCCCCCAATTACCGTTACACGTAGAGAAATCAAGTTCGCGCATTGCCAACATTGATGATGGTTACCGCTTTCCTTTGAACCATCATCAAACCGCTTCAAAACCGGGTCCGGTCCCAAGGTAGCCTATAAATAGGAGACCTTGGCCACCCATTTAGACACATTCTCTCATTTTCACAACTTTGGCATTTTGAGCTCTGACTTCTCTCTAGAAATATTTTCTCTCTCTAGAATTATTCTTCTCCCTTTAGCCCAATCGTGACTTAAGCATCGGAGAGGGCTCCACTAGCACCACCCCCCCTTCTCCGTGCTAGTATTGGCCCCTTGTGCAGGAACGGGCCCCGCAGCTAAGGTGTGGAAGAGAAATAGGAGTAAGACAAGCTCAGACGCTAACCGAGACACAGCGTTTTGCCGAGACACAGACTTTTGCCGAGACACAACCTTTTCCTGAGACACGGCATTAGACCGAACACTCGTCACCGGCATCCGGCAAATACCTCTTCCAGGCGAGGAGTGTCCGCCACAACCCGAACAACCCGATCAGACAAACGCGTCCATCCGACCCATTTCAACCAGGATGCAACATTAGGCGCCGTCTCCGTGATTCGAACAAAAAACTATCATACCGCAAAAAGATGACGAGTGATTGCAACCCTCCCGAAGAGGTTAACGCGAGAAATGCAAGGAAAAGGCCTGGACGTCCTAAGAAGTCTCCGGCAAGCAAAAGAGTAGGAGGACAGAAGCCAGCTGGAAGCCAGCCGGGACCTTCCCACATACCGAGAGCTACTTCCGTAGCTTCATCCATGCCAACCGAGGATGTGCCCGACGCACAACACAACCACCAAGAACCAAATGACGAACATCGTTCACCCCCACCTGGTTTTGAGCCAAAGATGCATGATGATAATGAATTTCAGACAGAAACGCCGCAAGGCGAACAACAAGGAACAGGAGCAAACCCGATGCCTTCGGTTACTCAAGCAATGATGGCTGCGCTGGAAGAATTACTCGCATTCCGCGTGATGGATATCGGTCTAAGACCCGGGTAATAATTTCCGCTAATCGGGCTAGACGACTCTCTAGACAGACAAATATGAAGTAAACCCTCTCCAAGGAGAGGAGGACGACCCTCTCCAAGAGAGGGGATCGTCCCCTCTCCGAGAGAGAGGGGGACGATCCTCTCCAAGGAGAGGGGATCGTCCCCTCTCCGAGAGAGAGGGGGACGACCCTCTCCAAGGAGAAGGGATCGTCCCCTCTCCAAGAGAGAGGGGGACGACCCTCTCCAAGGAGAGGGGATCGTCCCCTCTCCCATGAGGGAGGGACGATCCTCTCCCAAGAGAGGGGATCGTCCCCTCTCCAAAGAGAGAGGGACGACCCTCTCCTGGAGAGGGGATCGTCCCCTCTCCCATGAGGGAGGGACGATCCTCTCCCAAGAGAGGGGATCGTCCCCTCTCCCATGAGGGAGGGACGATCCTCTCCCAAGAGAGGGGATCGTCCCCTCTCCAAAGAGAGAGGGACGACCCTCTCCTGGAGAGGGGATCGTTCCCTCTCCCATGAGGGAGGGACGATCCTCTCTTTAGAGAAGGAAACGTCCCTCCATCCGCGTAACGGAAAACGATTCTCTCTTATAAGGATGAGTCGTCTCGTCCTCTCTGTTTATAAAACGAAGGACTAACTGGACATAAGGCTTCGGGTTCGTATCTTCCCCAAGAAGAAGCTACATTGTCCCGAAGATAAACAAGTAATCCCCTCTCCAAAAAGGAAAGTGTGCATATACCACTTTCCATACTAAGGTATCGGTGCACCATAAATGTATGGGCCAGTTGCCATATATTTCATTCCCTATAAATACAAGTTCATACATCTTCTCATTTTTTACGTTGTGATTGAAACTATATACATATATCAGTTCTTAGACATTATATTCTGAGTTCTGACTTAAGCTTCGGAGGGGGATTACCGGGCACAAGCCTGGTTTGTCCCTTATTGCAGGGTCGGGCGCGCAGACGGTCGGGTTCGAGCTTTATCCGGAGATCAAAACCCAACATTTGGCGCCGTCTGTGGGAAATTCCTACCAAAAGTCGTGGCTGTTACCCGATCAATGACAGCTAGTCGGCAAACTACGGGTGTTCCATCTAATGGACCTCGTCCACCACCAAGAAGAGATCATCCGACTCAGTCTAACCGACCGCCGGTGCCCCCTGCAAATCCTCCATCCTCTCAGTGTCCGTCCCGTCCAGCTGATCGACAAGATGGACCATCCCATGCCCAAGGAGATTTATCTTCTTCAGCATCAACTCCATTGGCAAGAGGACCATCTGCTCGGGAAAGACCACCACGGGGTCCTGTGCCGTCTTACGGATTTCCGTATGGAATGCCCTCGCAAGGAATTCCCTCTTATGGTCATCCATCATATGGAGTTCCTCCCTATCCGATGCCTCCTCAAGGTGGTTTTCCCAGAAATTATCCGGTAACTCCGGAGCTTATGGCTGCTTTGGATGCACTATTGGCATATAGAGAAGCGATGAGAGCCCGAAGTGGTGTGCCACCGCCACCACCCCCACCGCAGAGTCAATTTACCCCATTGGTGTCTTCATCTTCTACAGTACGGGAGGGAGAAGTACCCACTCAGCAACAAGTACCTCCTCCTCCTCCGTATCAACCACACTATCAGCATTACCAGCCCCCTCCGTATCAGCCGTATCCACCTCCTCCTACAACAAGTCAGAACGTGAGTACGGCTATGCCTCCTCCACCTCCCCCGGTTCCTGTTGCTCCTACAGGAGGAATGATAACTGCTGAACAGATAGAGGCGTTGATTACTAAAAAGATGGAGGAGTCTCGGGTCAAAATAATGCATAATTTGAGAGATCGTGCTTCTCATCCATTCTCACAGGACTTAGTGGATATCATTATACCGGACAGTGTAACTCCAGCAGAAATACCGCGTTATACTGGGAAGGGTGACCCGGTGGAGCATGTGCAACAACATGAGGCCTCACTGTTGGGGCGAACTAAAGACGATAATCACATCGCTTTGTTATTCCCGACTACTCTGACGGGTGCGGCCTCACATTGGTTTTTCGGCCTGCCCAAAGGTTCGGTTAGTTCGTGGAAATACCTGAAGTCCAAGTTCCTGCAGCGTTACTTGGGAACTCGTCAACTTCTCAAGGATACGAATTCGCTTGACGATGTCCGACAAGGACATGATGAGACATTAGCAAGTTATTATGCTCGTTTCAACCAGAATCTGGCTGATATAGATGAAGATATGACGGAGGGGGAGATTATCCGTGCTTTCAAGAGAAATCTCGGAAGACTAGGTGCCGCATTGGAGGATAATATGGCTCTCCATCCAGTATATACCCTTGAGCAACTGGCGGCTTGGGTTAAGTCTCATATGGACTTAGAGCAGACCAGGTCATTCCGTAAGACAAAGAAGATGGCGGAATCGGCAGTTGGAGAGACGAACAAGAAGAAGAAGGAAAAGGCTTCCACTCCTCATAATCAGCGCCAACCATTGACGTGGGTGGCACCTGAAAATCGTCCTCGTGGAGGTCCTCGCTTGGAAGAGAATCGGCATCGTACGAATGACGTTCAGGAAGTTCGTTTTACCCCTTTAAATAGAGAGCTCTCCGTTATTCTCCATGAGATGAGACAAAAGGGTCTTGACACCCCACCACCCCCGAAGAAAGCTGGAGTGCAGTTGGGAAATCATGCCGATCATTGGTGTGAATACCAACAGTGCAAAGGACATCATACCGATAATTGCATTCGATTAAGGCAAGACATCGAGAAATTGATCCAACAGGGTCACTTGAAGAATTTTATTGAAGGATCTCGAAAGAGGTCACGGAGCCCTCTCCCATTGCCCCCGGCGAAGGACAAAGGAAAGAAGGTGGTGGAAGATAGTACCCCGCCAAAGAGGGTTGTCAACATGATACATGGTGGCTACGCCTCCGGGGGAACGGTGAGTAATGCAAGGGAAGTGTATGCCTCTCAGGCTACCGACATCGCGCTGTCAAGGAAACGTCCAAGGTCATCTGAGAAGTCAATTCTTTCTTTTTCGGAAGATGATATGGAGCAAGTAAATTTCCCTCATGATGATGCATTGGTGATCACCCTAAACATTTTGGATTGTGATGTGAAGAGAATTCTGGTGGATGGAGGAAGTTCGTCAGATATTCTGTTCCTTGAAGCTTTGGTGGCATTGGGCAAAACCAAGTCCGATCTTAAGCCGGTCAATTTCCCACTCGTTGGTTTCGCCGGATCGACTTCTTACCCATTAGGGTCAATTCTTCTTCCTGTGGTTATGGGATCAGGGCGAAGAAAATTGGAGGTGCAAGTCCCATTTATAGTTGTAGACGCCCCTAGCGCCTACAATGGAATTTTGGGACGAACGACGATCAATCCCTACAAGATCGTTCCTTCCACAGCACACCAAGTGATGAGATTCCCGACAAAGCATGGTATGGGAGAAGTCAGGGGAGATCAGGTGGCTTCCCGAAATTGCTATGTCAACGCGTTAAGGAGAAAATATCAGTCGGTGGGTGAAACCATGGCTATCGTCACGGAGATTGATCCAAGAGAGGAGAAAGGTCGACCGTCTCCAATTGAAGAGCTGAAAGAGATTGAGGTGGATGGACCAGAGCGGGTCGTCCGGATTGGTGTCCTCCTCACCAAGGAGAATGAAGAGGCCCTCATCTCATTGCTGAGGGAATTCAAAGAGTTGTTCGCTTGGTCTCCAAGTGATATGCCGGGTATTAGCACGGAGATCATTTCTCACGAGTTAAGGCTTAACCCGTCCATAAGGCCAATCGTCCAGAAGAGAAGGCCCATGGGGGAAGATAAAAAAATTGCCATCAGACAAGAGGTTGGCAAATTGCTTGATGCTGGCTTCGTCAAAGAGATTAGATTCCAATCGTGGGTGGCCAACCCAGTGCTCGTCCAGAAGTCCAATGGAAAGTGGCGTATGTGCATAGATTTCCGTGATCTAAACAAGGCATGCCCGAAAGATGCATACCCTTTACCTAGAATCGACCAGCTGGTGGATGCTACCTCTGGGCACGAGTTGATGAGCTTCATGGATGCTTACTCGGGTTACAATCAGATTAAGATGGCGCCTCAGGATGCTCCTCACACGGCCTTTTACGCCGATGCTGATATTTATCACTATGAGGTGATGCCGTTCGGATTACTTAATGCTGGGGCCACCTATCAGAGAATGGTGAATAAGCTTTTTGGCGACTTCATTGGTAAGACGATGGAAGCTTATGTTGACGATATGCTAGTAAAATCAAGGAAGAGTGTTGGACATGTTGAAGATTTGAAGGCAACATTCGAAAGGATGCGTTTGCACCAGGTCCGATTGAATCCTGCGAAGTGTGCATTCGGGGTACAGTCGGGGAAATTTTTGGGATTCATGGTAAGCCAACGTGGAATCGAGGTGAATCCTGAAAAGTTGCAAGCAATCGAGGAGATGCATTCTCCCACTTGTCACAGAGAGGTTCAGCGCCTCAATGGAAGATTGGCGTCGCTCAGCAGATTCCTATCCAAGATAGGAGAAAAATCTTTGCCGTTTTTTGAAGCGTTGCGGGCAAACAAAAAATTCGAGTGGACGGAACGATGCGAGGAAGCGTTTCGACAACTCAAGGAACATCTTCTCACCCTCCCACCCTTGGCTAAACCAACCCCAGGAGAAGACCTGTTTTTATATTTGTCAATAAGTGATGTTGCAGTTAGTGCCGTATTAATAAAAGAAGAGGCTGGTGCCCAACTTCCAGTGTATTTTGTAAGCAAGACTTTATCCAAAAGTGAAATAAACTATCCCGCTGTTGAGAAGTATCTTTATGCGTTGATTGTAGCAGCAAGGAAGTTACGGCCTTATTTTCATGCACACGAAATAACCGTACTCACTAATCAGCCACTTAAAAATTTCTTGCAAAAGCCTGATACATCTGGAAGAATGATCAAATGGGCTGTGGAGTTAACTGAATTTCGCATTCACTTCGCACCTAGAACAGCAATTAAGGGGCAAGCCTTGGCAGATTTCATTGCGGAATCTACAGGTCCTATTTTGGAGAAACCAACGATTGAGGAAAGGGGGGAGGGTGAGGAGCGGTCAGTCGGCGGTCCAAGTTCGACGTGGAGTATGTACACTGACGGGTCGTCTAACGCTGAAGGCTCGGGGGCAGGACTCCTTCTAATCCCTCCAAATGAAGAGAATCCTTTACGTTATTCTTTGGCACTAACATTTAGGGCCACTAATAACGAAGCGGAGTATGAAGCACTTATCACGGGATTACGCATAGCCAGAGGAATTGGAGTGGAGCACATCCGTGTAAAATGCGACACCCAACTGGTTGTGAACCAAGTGAAGGGAAACTATGTGGCAAGGTCCCAAAGGATGCAAAAATATCTCCATGAAGTTAAGATATTGATGGAGAAATTCAAGAGTTTTGACATAGAGGCTATTCCAAGGGAACAGAATCAAGAGGCGGACGCATTGAGTAAATTCGCCTTAGGTGTCCCAATAGCAAAGGAGGTGCAGTTCCTTGAGAGGATCATTATTTCTACAATTGATCAAGTGGAGATAATGATGGTCGACTCTACACCAACATGGATGACTCCGATTTATCAATACTTATCA
This sequence comes from Clarkia xantiana subsp. parviflora, assembly GCA_036873135.1. Taxonomy (NCBI): domain Eukaryota; kingdom Viridiplantae; phylum Streptophyta; class Magnoliopsida; order Myrtales; family Onagraceae; genus Clarkia; species Clarkia xantiana. Next base: position 4,925,884 of record JAPTYO010000012.1, on the reverse strand, counting down.
GAGGGAATCCTTCCTAAGGAGAAAGTGGAGGCTTCCAGAATTCAAAGGTTAGCCATCAATTATGCCATCAGGGACGGTTTACTATACAAAAAGGGATACTCTACTCCCTATTTGAGATGTGTGGCATACCCAGAGACTGAGCGGATTCTTCGAGAGTTACACGAAGGGTACGCGGCTTGCCATGAAGGTGCAAAATCCATCATTCGAAAGGCCCTTAACCAAGGATATTATTGGCCAACTATGAACAAGGAAGCCACAGATATGGTTCAAGCATGCGAACCATGTCAACTATATGCAAGAAAAATTACAGCCCCAGCTGCACCTTTGACAACGATTCCTAGTGCTTGGCCGTTTGCGCAATGGGGAATCGATCTGATAGGTCCTCTACCCAAATCCAAGGCGCAACTAACGTTCATTATCGTTGCTATCGATTACTTTTCCAAATGGATCGAAGCAAAGGCGCTGGCCAGAACCACAGAGTTTCATGTGCTGAAGTTCCTAAAGTCACGCATCGTCTCACGATATGGAGTACCGAGGGTCCTCATCAGCGATAATGGTCCTCAGTTTAGGGGATCATCAATAGCATGGTATTGCGAAGAACTGAACATCGAGCACCGATTTGCATCCGTTCATCACGCACAAACAAACGGACAAGTGGAATCAGCGAACAAAGTTGTCTTGGATGGATTAAAGAAAAGACTCGTGGCGTTAAAAGGCAATTGGGTGGATGAGTTGGAAAATGTCCTTTGGGCGGTCAGAACTACTCCGAAAACATCCACTGGCGAAACACCTTCAGTTTGGTGTACGGAACAGAGGCAGTGGCTCCGGTTGAAATTGCGGTACCTTCACATCGTGTCATCCACTTCAGAGATGACGCAAATGACGAAGCTAGACGTCTTGACTTAGATATGGTGGAAGAAAAACGCCATCAAGCGGAAGAAACTCAAGCAAAAATGAGATTGGCAACCGCACGATATTACAACCGTCGAGTCAAGACTCGCCAATTTTCTTGGGGGAGATGGTTTGGAGGAGGAATGAATTCTCTAGACAAAATCAATTGAATAAGCTATCACCTAAATGGGAGGGTCCTTACAAAATTGCAGCAATTCCAGCGGTGAACGCCTATAGATTGGAGGACTCTGAAGGGAAGATATCCACTAATACTTTTAGTGGTGAACATCTTAGAAAGTTTTATGCATAAATGTATGATAATAAGTTGCGAATAATCAATATTTATGCCAATATCAATAAAGATTCCTTATGCATATGTATTAATTCCAATAGTTCATAAGTAAAATAAAGAGTTGGTAGATAAACCACTCTACGAAATCGATCGTACAAAGAAATGATCGTACATAAACACTCCGAATGAGTGACAGACGAGTTGGTAGATAAACCACTCCACGAAATCGATCGTACAAAGAGATGATCGTACATAAACACTCCGAATGAGTGACAGATGAGTTGGTAGATAAACCACTCTGCAAAGCCGATCGTACAAAGAGATGATCGTACATAAACACTCCGAATGAGTGACAGACGAGTTGGTAGATAAACCACTCTACGAAGTCGATCGTACAAAGAGACGATCGTCCATAAACACTCTGAATGAGTGAAAAAAGATGGTAGATAAACCATTCTCCAAAATTGATTAATTTCGCCAGAGGGATCGGATCCCATGGATTGACAAAATGATCGATACACTCTTCAGGTAGCGGGGTGGTAAGATAAAGAATTTGCATACCACATCGATATCAGAAAAACCATAGTATTCATTCAAAAGTAAGAATTACGCGAAAAGTACATAGTTTACTTAAACACAACTTCGGTTTAAAGTCAAAGATAAGGGTCTCGTACCATACCTAAACATAACGCAAAGATAGTTCTACACCTTGATGGGTGGCAAAACAGATAGCTAGAATATATATTAAGCAAAATACTAAATAGATATATTTTGGAGGAGATGAAATAAGTCGTAGACACTAATCATCGATTTGGACTTCTTCGTCGGTCTCTTCATCTCGATCCGACGGCTCGGCCGGAGGATCAGCACCAGAGGCAGAATCATCTCCAGACGGGGTAGCAGACCTGGAGCCACGCACATTTGCAGAAGCTTCAGAGTCTTCCTCACTGGATGAGGTGTCAGCAATAGCCCCAATATTACGAAGGTGCCAAACAGCATACTTATGAATCTCAGGGACTTTCTCGAAGGGGAAGTTGGGATCCATCTCATGTAACTGTTCAGAAATCCTTCCAATGGCTCCTGTAATCTGATTCCTCGCGTGACTCTTAGCATGCACATGAAATGCCTCTGAGTTCATATACTCGGTAACACCTTCAGACTTGATAGCATCCTTCTTGGCCCCAAAAGCCGCAATCTCGGCATTCGCTCCCTCAATTGAATCCTCCAAGGAAGCAATCTTCACATTCAACGAAGAAATTCGAGCCTTAGAACTTTCCCTCAGTTCGTCACGTTCTTTAAGAGCATCGTCCCGTTCATGAATGGCTGCCTCCAGTGAAAGACGAGATGCCTCCGCTTGTTGCTCGGCATCGGACTCCATCTTCTTGATCTTTTCCTTCAACTCTTCAATCTCTTGCCCCAATACTCTAGAAATCTCGCCGGGAGACTCAGTCGGATTCTGAGAAGCTTTGCTGCGAAGATCAGCAAGCTGCAAAGACATCACAGTGGTCGCGTATGCTAAATTCTTCTCCATAGCAATAACCTATGGAAAAGGAAAGGGAAGATAACTAAGCATAAAAGGAATTCATAAGAATAGGTTGTAGCATATAGTATTATACCTGAGCTAGTCGAGACATGTGATCCCTCAGTAAACCTTGGACAGCTGATGGGCTCAAATCTAGCCGAACACGATCACCGGGAGGCACCATGGCATTCAACAGATGAAGTCCGACATCTGGATCGAGCACCGAATGACCGCGAAGGAAGGGCAAATCCTTTAGAGAGGAAGCAGGATCCCATCGCTCATGCATGCGTTTCGACCTGCTCCGATAACTCTCCTGATCGAATATGTCATCTTCGAAGTCAAAAGGACGACCAAAGAAACCGACAGGATCATCCGGTCCGGCCATGGTAGCACTTCGAGCTGACACCGGACTTCCTTCACTTCCAGAAACTTCCTTGACAGGTTTCGCAGACACCTTATCCTTAGCCATATGTGCTGACGATTTTTTGGAGGAAGCAACGGCTTTTCCCTTTTCCAGGGCGGTAGCTGCCTTAGGGAGAGCGACACCTTTTCCCTTGTCGGACTTGGCATCCACTTTCTTCTTGGAACCTACAATGGAAAATCAAAATAACAAAAGAGAGAGTATCCTTAGCGTATGACACAATAAAAGACATATCTAGGTAAAAGAGGAAAAGCGTAAGGTTACCACTAGAAGGACGGGAACCAGAAGCTTCTTGCTGAGAGAAACGAGCCTTCTTCAGTTTAGGACCAGAAGAAGCGCCATCATTAAGTGCTCCGGAAGTCTTCGAGACAACAGCTGTAGGATTTCCTTTATCTGCAATAGATTTCGCCTTTCGTTTTTTCCTAGCAACCTCCTGCGGTATGAAATCATCAGCAATCCCTCCTACGCAGGAAATAAGAGTGGATTAGAATAATAGAAGTCATACCGAAGAAGTAGGTAATAAAGCTCGAATGTTCGCTCTAGATAAAGAGTCTTCATCAGTTAATTGGGAATCATAGGGAGTAAAATCAGGAGAACTGTGAAAGGCATGGATAAGAGACAAAGTCTTCTTCTCCTCAGAGGACAACTCGTGGTAGAGAACCGAATCTTCTCGGAAACGAGGACGGATTTCCCAAGGCACACCCCCATCCTCACAAAGGAAATAATATTCCTTCCACTTAGCACTGTCATTCGGATGCTTGAGAACGAGATATTCACCCGAAGTCCAAGAAAGAGGTGGAGCCTTCATCCGAGTGTTTAACCTATCCGCGAATGTAGGAAGACGGCAAGATACTGTTCCTACTTTACTATTACCATGGGTAGTGAACGTGTGAAAGAGTCGAAACAAATTCAAGGAATATGTCCAAGAATGAGTCGCACAAAGTATACGAAAGCCTACCCACATCCTAATAGCATGAGGAGTCAATTGAGTAGGAGCTACTCCCCAATAAGAACATGCCTCTAGGAGCTCAGAACAGTAAGGAAAACGAAGTCCTGCATGGACTTGGGCTAAATAGACAACAGATTCTCCTTCGCGAGGTTCGGTGATAGGTTCCTCACCTCGAGGATATTTGACTTCAACAGGGTTTCGACAATTAAGAGTACCGTCCACATTCAGGAGCTCCACAGCCTCCTCGTAATTTACCCTAACAAGCCTGTTTCGTTTCAAATCCGGAGGAGTGAAAAAGTTCCTAGTCGAAGAAGACTCACCCATGGTCTTACTGTATAGTAAGAGGCCAGTAACAAATTAGGAAGATTTAGGATGTCGCCTCGATCAGAAACTTGGTGACGATCTCCTATACCTTCGGGACGATCCCTTAAGACAAATTTGCCGGCCGTAGACGTTACTTCCAACCTAAAACATACAACAAAATTTGCTAAGACATACAACAATTCATTTATCTTTTGGATTTACAATGTATGATGTCTATGTTACTTCGCAAAATTTTGCTCGGGGGCATAGTCCTCACAACTTTACAAGTGGTTCGAGATTAACTACACAAGGGAAGTTGTAACTTTAGACAATCCAATTGAAAAACACTCATAAAGGTGGTAAAGCATTCGATTTCAAGTTGACAACTATATGTGTTTAATAATGAGGCATCAAGTTATGTCATCAATTTTGCAATTAAAAGCAAATGTTAGAGCGAAAAGGAGTCTTACCTAAGCCGAACGAACGATCCACTGACAAACTGACAGGATGGAGGGACCGACGATCCAAAGAACGATGAACGAACGATCCCCTCTGTCGGACGATCCACTGGACGGACGACCCACCGGCACGGACGATCCCGGACGATCCGAGCCTCTCAGTCGGACGATCCCGGACGATCCCAGCCTCTCAAGTCGGACGATCCCAGACGATGAACGAACGATCCCCTCTGTCGGACGATCCACTGGACGGACGACCCACCGGCACGGACGATCCCGGACGATCCGAGCCTCTCAGTCGGACGATCCCGGACGATCCGAGCCTCTCAGTCGGACGACACCCAGACGATCCCAGCCTCTCAGTCGGACCTCCACGCTATGGCAACGGATCGTCTCGGTAGGGCGACTCACCAGCGGCAACTCCTTCGCCGAAGAGGACCCCCACACAGCGACGACACCACCGGCCGGACTTCTCCCTCTCACCAGCGGCAGCTCCCTCGAGGTCACACCGGCCGGACCTCTCCTTTTCCCTCCTCCCTACTTGAGAGAAAAACTTTAGAGAGAAATGGAGTAATTTTGTGAAGAATGGTGAAAGTGAATGGAGGCAAAGTAAAAAAAAGGGGTATATATATATCCTTCAAGTTAGAGGTGTGGCTAGGGTTTTAATCTAGACCATTGGATCTCCTCCATCTAAAGGATGAGATTAAAGGAGACAAACCCATTTACACATAAATATGGACAGATACTGAAAATACGTAAAAGTTTCTCAAAAAGGAACGATATGTCAAGAAATTATCGTATATGCTTACACTCATTATTTCGGGAAAGATAGATATTTGATGAGTTTTCGTTATAAGATAGAGCCTAAGGCAGACAAAGTCTACATTAGCCTCGGGGGCAAGTGATGGATATCGGTCTAAGACCCGGGTAATAATTTCCGCTAATCGGGCTAGACGACTCTCTAGACAGACAAATATGAAGTAAACCCTCTCCAAGGAGAGGAGGACGACCCTCTCCAAGAGAGGGGATCGTCCCTTCTCCGAGAGAGAGGGGGACGATCCTCTCCAAGGAGAGGGGATCGTCCCCTCTCCGAGAGAGAGGGGGACGACCCTCTCCAAGGAGAAGGGATCGTCCCCTCTCCAAGAGAGAGGGGGACGACCCTCTCCAAGGAGAGGGGATCGTCCCCTCTCCCATGAGGGAGGGACGATCCTCTCCCAAGAGAGGGGATCGTCCCCTCTCCAAAGAGAGAGGGACGACCCTCTCCTGGAGAGGGGATCGTCCCCTCTCCCATGAGGGAGGGACGATCCTCTCCCAAGAGAGGGGATCGTCCCCTCTCCCATGAGGGAGGGACGATCCTCTCCCAAGAGAGGGGATCGTCCCCTCTCCAAAGAGAGAGGGACGACCCTCTCCTGGAGAGGGGATCGTCCCCTCTCCCATGAGGGAGGGACGATCCTCTCCCAAGAGAGGGGATCGTCCCCTCTCCCATGAGGGAGGGACGATCCTCTCCCAAGAGAGGGGATCGTCCCCTCTCCAAAGAGAGAGGGACGACCCTCTCCTGGAGAGGGGATCGTTCCCTCTCCCATGAGGGAGGGACGATCCTCTCTTTAGAGAAGGAAACGTCCCTCCATCCGCGTAACGGAAAACGATTCTCTCTTATAAGGATGAGTCGTCTCGTCCTCTCTGTTTATAAAACGAAGGACTAACTGGACATAAGGCTTCGGGTTCGTATCTTCCCCAAGAAGAAGCTACATTGTCCCGAAGATAAACAAGTAATCCCCTCTCCAAAAAGGAAAGTGTGCATATACCACTTTCCATACTAAGGTATCGGTGCACCATAAATGTATGGGCCAGTTGCCATATATTTCATTCCCTATAAATACAAGTTCATACATCTTCTCATTTTTTACGTTGTGATTGAAACTATATACATATATCAGTTCTTAGACATTATATTCTGAGTTCTGACTTAAGCTTCGGAGGGGGATTACCGGGCACAAGCCTGGTTTGTCCCTTATTGCAGGGTCGGGCGCGCAGACGGTCGGGTTCGAGCTTTATCCGGAGATCAAAACCCAACACCGCGAGTCACTGAAAAATCAAGGATATGCGGCCCAACCGCCCAGGAACACGCTGCGCCGACAAGAGAAATGTCGCAAGACACTACCCGCCAAGGCAGTCCATTCCAAGGCAGAGACCAACATGCAGAAAATGCTTTCCAACATACAAGATAGGAAGCCGCACGTTCATACACTCCTTCCCAAGGAGCTCGTCATTGGAGGAATGCAGAAAGGTAACCCCCACACCACCGCTCACAGTAGCCAACGAAGGATGATCCCTTCCAGGCCACAAGCAGAGATCAATCTGACATCCACCATAACACTGGTTGGCGAATTCCTGCAACGGATTGTGATGCGCCTGTAAAAGGGTTTACTGCTGAGATGTTAGAAAAAATTGTTGAAAAAAAGATGAAAGAAGCGAAGATGAAGGGTATGCACACGCTTGAGGAAAAGGCGTCGCATCCGTTCGCGGACCAGCTTGTAAACAGTCGCGTCCCAGGCGTACTGTACCGGATTGGAGGTGATATCTATCGCGGAAATGGAGATCCAGTGGAACACGTGCAGAAGCACGAGACCTCTCTGCTAGGAAGAACGAAGAACCCACACCACTTTGCAATGATGTTTCCACAAACTCTTGCCGGAACGGCAGCACACTGGTTCTTCTCGCTGCCATGCGGAAGCATCACCTCATGGGCATACCTGAAGGCTAAGTTCATTCAGCGATATATGGGCGAACACACATTGCTGAAAGGAACAAATGCTATGGACAACGTCCAACAGCAAAATGAAGAATCTCTCGCTGAGTATTACGTTCGCTTCAACCAGAATATCTCTGATATTCAGGGGAACCTGACGGAAGGAGAGATAGTACGAGCGTTCATCTGAAACCTCGGACGGAGAGGCTACGCCTTAGCTGAAAAGATGGCAAAGTGCCCAGCTGAAACTCTAGAAGAGTTAGCCGCGAGAGTTAATGAGTTCGTGGACCTGGAAAGGTTCAGGAACCAGAACAAGGCGAAAGTCTCTGCTGCAAAGGCGAAAGAAAACCCAAAGCAGAATCAAGCAAAACCGCCCTCAAGCGGTCAGCAAGGAAGAAATTGGCAGCTTCAGCCGAAAAGGCCTTTTCAAGGAGATTTCCAGAAACCATGAGAAGTAAACATCGCTGAATGCATTCCATTGAATGCGTCGCTGTCCGTAATATTGAAGGAAATGAAGGATGCGAACATGTGGAAAGAGCCGAACAATTTCAGAAAAGGTCCGCTGGGGAAAGACAAAGACAAGTGGTGTGAAAACCACGAGGTCTTCGGCCACGAAACGGTCAGCTGTGTCAGCCTACGTTTCCGCATTAACAACTTCGTCCTCAAGGGAGAATTGAAGCAATTCGTCGATCAATGCGACAGCCCCCCAAAGAAGACTCAAGCAGAGTCATCAAAGAAAGGAAGCAAATGCAAAGAAAAAGTCAACGACAACCCTCCGCCGGCCAAGCGAGGTGTTATCAATGTCATCCACGGGGGACCTGCCGCCGGAGGTCAAGGGTCAAATGCTCGGGACATTTATGCATCCCAAGCAGCAACATTGCCAAGATATGGAAAGCGCAAGCAACCGGAACAAGATGACGTGGTTATCCAATTTTCCAGGGAGGACTTAAAGCACATCGTTTACCCTCACGACGATGCTCTAGTCATAACCATGGACATCGACGGATATGATGTGAAGAGAATCCTCGTTGATGGTGGAAGCTCCGCTGACATTTTACATGTCAAAGTCCTGTAGCAACTGGGAAAATCAGTTAAAGACTTGACTCCAGGAACTTTCTCGTTAGTCAGCTTTGCCGGGGTAGCCACATACCCTCTGGGAACGATCACGCTTCCTGTCATCCTAGGCCAAGGGTGGAAAACATTGCGCGTCAACGTCACTTTTGTCGTTGTGGAATCTCTTGGGGCCTATAATGGAATTTAGGGCGAACAACGATCTACCCTTACGTGATCGTGCCCTCTACTGTCCATCAGAAGATGAAATTTCCTACTGACCACGGGATCGGGGAAGTACTAGGCGACCAGATATCCGCAAGACGATGTTACGTCAACGCCCTAAGAGCAAGGCAGCATCTCCATGTGGCGATGGTGAATTCTTTCAAGAAGCAAAAAATTGTTGATTGTGGAAGGCGTGAGCAAGCTGTTATAGTTTGGAATCCACAAGAGTACGTTCAGTATTCATCATGGAACCAAATATGGCCCGTCAAGCAGGGTGAAGGCGAGCCAGTCATGAACTACTTCAACTCATTCGCTGCCAACGCCTCTTTGGTAAAAGCAACAAGAGAGGAAGTGATAAGCGTGTTCTTTGCAAACATGAACGCCAGATCCTTCCTTCTCTTCGGAAGAACGCATGGATGGCGAACAACCAGGACCATGGCGGATCTAAAAGACAAGCTCGAGACGGCAGACTTGTGTGAACAAGAACTGAGGTGGGGTACACCCCTCAGTTGGGACAAAGAAGTTCAAGCTGAAATGAACAAACAGGAAGGCGCGAGCATCAATATGGACAACATCTTCACACCGCTAAACACGACTGTTGAAAACATTTACGTCAACCTACTCGAAAACAAGCTCCCGAGTCCACTTGTTCCAAAGACTGCTTTCTTGGGCAACAACGTTAAAGAATGGTGCAAATACCACAAAACCTGGGGACACAACACAAACAAGTGTCTACCACTGAGATGGGAGATAGAAGAATGCATCGCGTTGGGTGCGTTAAGACGATTTGTTGCAACTGACTCTGCGACGTCATCGTCAAACCAACCATGAAAGAGATGGGAGAAATAACTACATTTCCGTTTACTTTGCGCATTTCTATTCTAAGTGTTTTTAGAATCATCGCATCTAGTTTCTTTACATGTTTTAAGAATGAATGATCGGTTGACGCCTTTTCGAAAAAACAATGTAAATACGCGCAAGTATCTAATGAAGTCAATCTACCTTCGTAGGTACATATCTATGTCTTGGATGCTATTTTGGATTGAACGCGAAGTAACAAAACTACGCACTTATTATCTACACCAACAATTCAAGATATTATGCTATGTGCAAGCAAAAAATCTACTTCACGTTATGACAACGCTTATCATCAACAACAACTTACTCATATTGACGACTATATCAAAAGCGTCATCAAGGAATCAACAACTTGGAATTAAACCCAAGATATATTCAAAGTCAACATGCTACAACAACATATTTGCAAGGACATAATTGCAACCTTTTATTTCAAACGTCATATTAACGACGTTCTACTTCAAAGCGTCATACCAACGACGTCCTGCTTCAAACGTCATATTAACGACGTTCTATCTACTATGTCCTATTGACGACACACAAATAACATGCTGTGACATCTCTTGTTAGAGAAAAATCTTCATGTTCCTCGCCATTCCCTGGATTCATAACAGGACGGGCAAATACAATACGGGACTGATCACCCCATAAGTGGCGAAAGTTCTCTTATTAGACAACGACCCCACGCTACAACAAGTGTGTATCTCCTATTAAGGGATCATACTCATCAAAGACTATACCTTAATCTGATAGCTTCAATCAACTACTACGAATTCCTGCTTAAGGGTTCACACTTTACGGCAAACGTCCTCTTGTTAGATGACAATCCCGTACTACAGATTTTCAAAGCGTGTTGAATGGTTCCTGGACGCGGAAATCATGCATCACAATACATATTTTCAAAAGTGTTACGTGGTCCCTGGACGCAGGAATCATGTATCACAGAAATTTTTTTCAAAAACAAAAATGTTTTTACGTATGCTTCCCCAACGCGGGTTGATACACGCTGGCAGGTGCGCACACTGTTTACAAAACTCATAAAATTTACAAGTCGAGTCTTGTACAACGTCGCCTTAGAGTGGAACTAAGAGACGGTATAAACTAGTATCTTGTTTAGCCAAGATAACACCTTTCAAATATCAAAGACCAGCGTCAAGTGCCTTTGTGCCAAGTACCCGCGCAAAATACACTACTTGTTAAGAAAAGTCGCTATATGCGAAATACTTAACAGGTTACAACATATATAGCGGCAAGCTATTCAGGAAAGAAGGGCAACATGCGTAATGCATCATGCAAGCAATCTTGAGAACATCTCAAGTCATCAACCAAGAAGTGGCTAACGGTCACAACTACGGAGACTACGTCTATGTTACTAGTCATCCACATTCAACGAAAAACAGTAAGTGATAACGGTATGAAATATTACTAACGAGTTATCATGCAAACTGCTATGCATAAAGCAGGTTCAAACGACATAGTTCAAAGCAAACAAGTCACAAGCAATAACCAAGGAACAACTCCAACAAAGTTCCAAACATAGAAGCCGGGGGGCAAACAGACTCAGAAACGAGTTCAACATATCCAAAAGCAGTAAACATGGCACAAATCAAAGAACGCCATCATCTCTGACAGGACTGGGTGGAACAGGCAGAAGTTGCACATTAATGTCATCACCGTCTTCTCCAAACAAAAAGGCAAATTGAGCTGCTGCAGCATCCAAACAACGGAGCTCGACAATGTGCCCAATCGCAAACTCCGCATACGGCCATAACCTGTTAAAGGGAAAGCCAGAAGCAAGAATGCTCACCCTACGAACAAGTCTTCAGCAAACTCGCTAAGCATAGGAGCGGCCTTCGCCGTAGCAGCAGCAGTAACCGCGCTGTCAAACTCAGGAGTAGTAGGGAGCTTTCCAAGTCCCTCCTCAATGCCGGCCTTCATTTCCTCTTCGCGCACCTTCCGACAGGCAACCTTGTGGTCGCCCGCATTGTCAGAAATCGCCTTCTCGATAGCAACATTCTCAGCTTCAAGCTGAACAAGGCGGGCATGATCAGAATCGTAACGGGCGTCAAAATCTGTCATCTTCAAAGTAAGACGGCGCACTTCATCCTTAGCTTCCTTAAGCTCGCCAGACACAACAGCAGCTTTATCGACGATAGCACGCTTCTCCTGGACAAGTTCCAACATGAAGGAGGCCATGTGCACCATGTCAGAAACAACCTGAAAACAACAAGACAATAAGCATACATGTTCGGAAATAACGGGCATAGCAAAGCAAAGAAAGACACTTACTGGTGTGAATCCAGACAGTGATCTCTCAACAAAGGTTCGCGCCTCTTCGTCGCTCGATGGCCGAACAAGTCGATCACCAGGAGGAACGGATCGATGAAGAACACGCACACCAACTTCTGGCATGCTAAGCCGGGAACTCTTGGGAAAAGTGAGATCACCTGTCGTATACGGCATCCACTTATCATTCGAAATATCGCCTTCCAAAGGACGAAGCAGATGCGCACGTCCAAGTGGCGGGAGCACTACATGCAAACCAACTAGAGTTATGCAAAAATAAAAAACAAAGCGCACAAAAGCACACACACAAGTGTTCAGCTCATACCAGAAGGAAGAGTACGTTCCACCTCGGGCCGCTCCTTCGAGCGGGGGGCAGACAGCGCATCCTTGCAACCATCAACTTCCTTCCTTTTATGGCAGGAAGGAGTAGGAATGGTCACAGCAGTCTTCGGGGGCTTCGAACTGCTCAAAGGACGCGTACCAATGGCGGACCGTTTGGCAGAATCAGGAGCGGCAACGACGCGATCAGTAACAAGCGTCTTGCGACCTGCAAATAGCAAACAAAGCTACAATCAAAATAAAACTAAACTAAGACAGTATACAAGGAAGACTGTTTATTAAAACCGCTTACCTTTTCCATGCCCGGAAGCTGCCGATGCTCCGGGAGCAAGAGATGGAACAATCCTTCCATTAGAAGCAATCCTGCGAGGGGATGCCGTCTGCAAAGACGAGCTTTTTCCGTCAAACCAACCTACATTGCAACACGGTAAAAGTTATAAAAATGCTTAACATACCGAAGCCGCAGAATGGAGCACATGAATCCCAGCATCGACCAACTCCTGATCAGATGCGCACAGCGAACAAGTAAAACCATGCGATCGCTGACAATGATATATCTGCTTTATCACCTCCCTATCCAGCAAGGAGAGCTCCCGAAAATCAGGCGCGGGATCAGGTTTCCGAATACACTCGACGTCCCAAATCGTGCCCGCATCATGCGTAAAAAAGTAACGGTGCCTCCAATGTTCGTTGGAAGAAAACCGCGGCCAACAAGCAGAAGCCGACAACAAGTCAGCAGGATCTTTCGCACATGCATAAAGACATGTCCGCTGCATCCTCCATGCCAAGAAGAAGTGTGCCTTCCGCACAGCATGACCTTGAAGTCCAGAATGCAAGGTGCGTAACACCCCCGCCCGGGTTCAAGCCTAGGACGCCAAGCGCCGAGTGCCAAGTACCAGTGCCAGTGCCGAGTGCCAGCGCCAAGTGCCAGCGCCGAGTGCCAGTACCGAGTGCCAACACCAGGTGCCCGTGCCGAGTGTCTGTGCCGAGTGCCCGTGCCGAGTGCCTGTGCCGAGTGCCCGTGCCGAGTGCCCGTGCCGAGTGCCCGTGCCGAGTGCCCGTGTCAAGTGCCAGTGCAGAGTGTCCTTGTGCCGATTGCCCGTGTCAAAGTGCTAGCACCTCCACCCTGCAGCCTAGAAATACAACCGACAGTCACGACAACGTGCATACATGCAACAGTCTCTCATACAGACATCTAAGCAGTGTACACTCCATATGGAACCTATGTACGTACAAGACTCATTAGTCTTCGCGCAACAAGCAACAAACATCCCACGATGGGGGGCAACCCCCTATACTCATCAACCATTATGGTGACATCAGCTCTGCATTTACATCAAGCCCATAGGGATAACATGCGTGGCAACCAACAAACAAAAAATTCTAAGTGTTGGAACAAGCGCGTACATACAAGCACACGCATACATAACAAGCGAGCACATACATGACGGGATGTCGACTATCAAGGAATATTTCCTAAGTGTTCCTCCATGTCAGCAGTCGACACATGACGGGATGTCGACTATCAAGGAATATTTCCTAAATGTTCATTTATGTCAGCAGTCGACACATGACGGGATGTCGACCATCAATGAATATTTTCTAAGTGTTCCTCCATGCCAGCAGTCGACACTTGATGAGATGTTGACCATCAAGGAATATTTTCTAAGTGTTCCTCCATGTCAGCAGTCGACACATGACGAGAAGCCATCAGTCAAGGATATTTTCTAAGTGTTCCACCATGTCAGCAATCAACAACCGTCAACGCGCATAGCAAAGTTAATGCGTGCAACAAAAGTGGCCAACGTCCCAAGAAATCATCATGCAAGCGGTGCGACTAACGTGACGAGCCGCGAAGAGCAAACGCGACAACACATAGGAAAAATATTTTTCTAAGGTATCAAGACAACAAACGACTACCCCCAAAGACGTTTAGCAACTTCCGGCAACCAACAAACCCGTTAAGGGAAAAATAACACGTACCAATCAAAAGACCGTTACGCGAAGGCATGGGGGCAATATATCAAATGGTGAAATTTTACCACGACTATACACGGAGGTAAAAAATTGTCTAAGGCATGAGCTAACGACAATAGAAACAACAACCAACCAGCAATTATTCAACATACGAACACCAATGAGCAGCTCTATGCAACAACAATGACAAATAGTTCAAAGGAACAACAACATGGCAACATCTAAAAATCAAGACGAAGCTGTTCTGTAAAATCGAGTTTTCAGACTACCTCAAAATATGACAAAAAGTATCACAATGGACTCCACTGTCGAGACGATTTCAGAAAGGTAAAAATCGCGGCGAACGGAGCACGGGAAGGCGGCGCGTGGTGGTATCAATTTCTGAAAACAGGCCAAGAATCAAACACGTAACTTTCGGGATGCACCTAAAGTTTACGGCAGTGAAGAAACTATGAATAAGCAAATGGTTTTAAAAATGGTGGAGCAATTACCTGCAAAGAAGGATGAAGAATGAATTCCCAAAAAGCTGGAAGAATGATTGGGGATTAGTGTAATCACATATCCCAAAAGATTCCTTAATGATAAGGATCAAAGGAGTAATTCGCCTACACCCACGCCTAAGTGCTTACGGTATACTCCACCCTCTTCTAAGTATTTATCTCTATGCGCATGATTATTTTAGTACTACGTGTATCAAATCCATCATTTTACATGCATGTTTGCATATCGCATGATTCATGATTTGTTAATCGCTAAGTCATTTTAGGGTATACGGATTATATTTCTAGCATCACGTAATTACGTTCTTGCCATGACCGTTACTTATACATGCATGTTGATAAATAGCATATCTGCATGACATATTCATAATCGCTTATATCCATAGTGGTAATCATGTTTGCACGTTATATATGCGCACTCTCTATTGCACTAACCGTGATGACAGGAAATAAAGTCACTATGTCAAAAATCAAAGGACAGACGAAATCAAGACTTCCATGTCCAATCGACGATCAAAACCGGAAGGTTAGCGTCAAGCTCAAATTGGACATGTACCCTAACTTAAAATAGAGTCAAGAGAGATTTTGAACCGTTACTTGACTCGGGGGAAAGTGATGGATATATGTCCAATTCGGGTTCGTGTTTATATTTCGGGCCTCGTAAACACGCCAAAAATCACATTACGGTTTAGAAAACGCCTCCTAAGGGTCAAAACGGTCCGGAAGCGCGGTACACGGGTCCGGACCGGACCTCCGGGTTGCGGCAATCCGGACCTCCCCCCCCCCCCCCCCCCCCCCCCCCCCCCCCCGATTACCGTTACACGTAGAGAAGTCGAGTTCGCGCATTGCCAACATTGATGACGGTTACCGCTTTCCTTTGAACCGTCATCAAACCGCTTCAAAACCGGGTTCGGTCCCAAGGTAGCCTATAAATAGGAGACATTGGCCACCCATTTATACACATTCTCTAATTTTCACAACTTTGGCATTTTGAGCTCTGACTTCTCTCTAGAAATATTTACTCTCTCTAGAATTATTCTTCTCCCTTTAGCCCAATCGTGACTTAAGCATCGGAGAGGGCTCCACTAGCACCACCCCCCTCTCCGTGCTAGTATTGGCCCCTTGTGCAGGAACGGGCCCCGCAGCTAAGGTGTGGAAGAGAAATAGGAGTAAGACAAGCCCAGACGCTAACCGAGATACAGCGTTTTGCCGAGACACAGAATTTTGCCGAGACACAAACTTTTCCTGAGACACAGCATTAGACCGAACACTCGTCACCGGCATCCGGCAAATACCTCTTCCAGGCGAGGAGTGTCCGCCACAACCCGAACAACCCGATCAGACAAACGCGTCCATCCGACCCATTTCAACCAGGACGCAACAATGGACGTGAGATCTTAATCAAGTCGGTGGTTACGGCTATACCAAATTACACCATGAGTGTTTTCCTCCTTCCCAAGACTTGGTGTGCGGAGATCAACTCGTTAATAGGAAGGTTTTGGTGGGGACAACGTGGAAATGAGAGGAAGATTCATTGGAGGAGTTGGGAGAAACTAACAAAGCCAAAGGAGTGTGGAGGAATAGGGTTCAAGGAGCTCCAAACTTTCAATATGGCCCTCCTTACAAAAATGGCCTGGAGATTACTCAAAAATCCCGACTCATATTGGGCAGCAATGCTCAAGGGCCTCTACTTCCCGAGAACATACCTAAGACACGCAGCAAAGGGGGCGAGAGCTTCATGGGCATGGACGAGTCTTTTGGCCGGACGAGATGTGTTAATGGAAAACGGGTTATGGAAGGTGGGTAATGGGTTAAGCATTAAAATCTATAATGATGCTTGGATCCCGGGGTTACCTAACTTCAGGATTTTACCTCCGGATGACCTACCCATAGGCTAACTCAATGAAAAGGTGATGCAGCGTGTTGGGGATAGATGGATCAAAGACTCGTTGGTTCTAGGGTAATTCCGAGAATTTGATGGATAGAGGGCGCAAGAACTCGTTGATTCAAAGAATGCCGAGAATTTGACGCAGGTAGAGGAAAACCTCAGTTCTTTTTCATTAGTCAATAAACTTCTGTAAAATTCAGTTAACAATGCCTTAAATACTGAAAAGAAAAACCCTAACCCTAGACAAAATTCGAATTAACAAAAATTCTCAAACAAAACCGACAAATTATAAAAAAGACCGAAATAAATATAAAACTGCGGATTTGACCCTCTAAACGAAGGAATTTGGCCTAAAACCGTCAAACCCCATAGTATATTATGGGTCTTTCTTAGATCGCCGTTTTCACTCGAAAACCTATATTGATAGGGCAAAATCCGACACTTCAACCACATCATTCTCTCATGCATCATTCTCTCCTGGGAATAGAAGATTCGTCCTCGAATCTGGATGCCACGAAAAAGAAAGCCACGATAGCGTATCTTGATCTTGTTAATAGCTCATTTTTCAGCATACATACGCCAAGTGCCATCAACCCAAACATGTTTTTTCTGTCCTCTACCCGCTTCTACAACATGAGGGAATTCACTATATTCCTTATAAACAGAAATTATGTTGCTTCCTGACCGGTCCACGAAGAATAGAGTAGCATCATCCTCATCCAGACCTTGATCCTCCTGGGAAACATCTTCAAATTTTACCTTATCTTCTTTTCCGAATTCAAGAGGTGGATACAGAGCACCGAACAAAAAGTTCTCAACTCTATGCGTTTCTTTGACCTCTTCTGTGCTGATTGGAGTCCCACTGTCGGCGACCGTCAAAATTGAGAGGGGAGAGCCAGCGACGGATTCCTCATCCACTTCATCAGTATCATTATAATCATCATAAACAGGATTATCAAAAATAACATAATCTACCTCAACATCATCATAAATAGGATTATCGAAAGGGTTCACATCTGAGGCGTTCTCGTCATCCTCATCAAATTCGAACTCATCCTCTTGAAAATCATATTGACGTTGTTGTTCTTCAATTTTCTGTTCCATGAACTGACGTAGCCATTCTCCATTCTGTCGTATTTCTTCGAGCAAACGCCGCGGTTCGTTCTTCTCAGCAGCTGTTATACGTCTTCGGGGTGGCATCGCGCAGGACCGAATGGCTCTGATACCAATCTGATGCAACGTGATGGGGATAGATGGATCAAAGACTCGTTGGTTCTAGGGGAATTTCGAGAATTTGATGGATAGAGGGCACAAGAACTCGTTGATTCAAAGAATGCCGAGAATTTGACGCAGGTAGAGGAAAACCTCAGTTTTTGTTTCTTTAATCAATAAACTTCTGTAAAATTCAGCTAACAATGCCTTAAATACTGAAAAGAAAAACCCTAACCCTAGACAAAATTCGAAATTAACAAAAATTCTCAAACAGAACCGACAATAAAAAAACACCGAAAGAAACATAAAACTGCGGATTTGACCCTCTAAACGAAGGAATTTGGCATAAAACCGTCAAACCCCATAGTATACTATAGGTCTTTCTCAAATTGTCGTTTCCACTCGAAAACCTATATTGATAGGGAAAAATCCGACACTTCAACCACATTATTCTCTCCTGCATCAGAAGGTGGCGAGCATCATAACAGAAGAACCACGGGAATGGAACCTCATGGCCTTGCACCAGCAATTGTCGAGTGAGCAGAGGGAAGGAATTAGAAGAACGCCCCTACCAAAGGTACCACAGCCAGATGATATGATTTGGCCACACAAAAGAGAAGGTAGCCTTAGAGTAAATTCGGTATACAGGCTGCTAACTTCACCTGGCGTAGCGGATGAGACAATTTATCAAAACCCGAAAAATCCACAAATAAACCTGAGGTGGAAGGAAATCTGGGCGATGAAGTCACTGCCTAAAGTACGAATGTTCGTATGGAAGCTAGTGACAAATGCTGTTGCAGTTAGAGTAAACTTACACCGAAGGAGAATGAATATTGATACTGGGTGTCCATTCTGTCAAGCCGAAGAGACAACCAAACACATGTTATTTTAGTGTATGTGGACAACTCCGATATGGTTTTCTACTCTCAATGTAAGACATGAACTATTAGAGGCGTTAAATATTTCTTCGTGGATCACGACAATTAGGGAAGGGAGTGCGAGGAGCAAGGAAGATTGGATAAAGAGATGGGCATTACTTGGGCTGGTCAGCTGGTCAATCTGGAAAGAAAGGTGTCGGGCGCTGCTTAACAACGATAACCCAAATTCTGTGCGTAACATCGAAAGCGCTTCAAGAATTCAACGAATTTTTGGAGGCAACGCATCCGTGACAAAGATATGATATGGGAGAGGCGATTGTTTCAGATGTTGGTGACGCCAATATGGTGACCCTGGAAGATAGCGGTCACTGGACACCACCATCATGCGGTTTTGTCAAAGTGAATTGTGATGCGTCCTGGGGAGATAGCTCGAGAATGGGAGGAATAGGAGGAATCACTCGGAATAGCCAAGGCGAGGTCATTGGGGGTTTTGGCTGGTCCCTCACATGGGGCGGAGCTTTGGAGCTGGAAATCGAGGAAATTCATGCGGCCCTGGATCTTGCAGTAACATAGAGATGGAACTGTGTCATTATTGAGTCTGACTGTCGGGAAGCGATACAATATATCATACAAGAGGTGAAGACCATAAGCTGGAAAGTTTCTACTTAAATCGAAACTATTCGTCTAAAGTCCACAATTCTGAATGATGTTCGACGGGAATCAGTTCCGCGTAATAGTAACGCTTGTGCTAACTGGATTTCTATCCAATCTAGAAAGAGGTCGTGTTTTCACAATTGGGTTAATACACCCCCGCCCTCTCTTTTGTCGTTGATTGTAAAGGACCGGGATTTCATCCCACCTTAGTCTGAATCTTTGAGTATTAATAGAGAATATTTTGGTGGCAAAAAAAAATAAAAAAATCAATTTTAA
Source organism: Clarkia xantiana subsp. parviflora (assembly GCA_036873135.1). Lineage (NCBI taxonomy): Eukaryota > Viridiplantae > Streptophyta > Magnoliopsida > Myrtales > Onagraceae > Clarkia > Clarkia xantiana. The sequence goes on along the minus strand of JAPTYO010000012.1, from coordinate 4,906,156 downwards.
TGAGATAAATAAAAATTAATGATGTTTTTGCTGTAAAAAAAAACTTACAAAATTGTAATAATGTTTTTTCAATGATGTGTGAAGAGAAAGAATGGGACATAAAAGAAAAAAAAAGTTCTAAAGAATAAGAAATGACAATTAAGAAATATTTGTAAAAACTTAGATTAAAAACTAGCTAGTATAATGACATTGGGGAAAAATATTAAACACAATAGAGAAAAATATATTAAACAGTAAAATTATACTAGATTAAAAGGTGTGGATGGTGAAAATTAAACCGTATTTTACATCGGACCGGACCCGAACCGAACTAAACCGGACCGAAATTGACTGAACCGAACTGAATTTTCAAAACTGAATTCAAGTCAATTAAAATAGGGAAGTCAAGTTTTAAAATCCGAATGTTTTGAACCTTAAATGGCCTACACAGTGCTCAAGGGTTGATAACATTTATACCTTATTTTGATTATGGGGATGGATCTCGGAGATACATGTTTTTGAGACTGGATTAATTAGTTGGCTGAATTGCAATTGTTTATTGTTCAATATATATATATATATATATATGCATGATTAGAAATGTTGTCTTGACTGAGTCAAGCTAGCTAGATATTGCATGTTGGGAGCGACCCTGGTTAAATATATGGTTTGCACACTAGGATAGACATGATGTGATGGTTGGAAATGCCTAGGATTCATGTCTAGAATGTTGCGTAATTGAATATAAGCATGAACTGCAAATCAACCCCTAATTTTTAAAATTACTTTAAAATCGAAAACGAGTCGCCAAATTTGTATGATTGATGTGGAAGTTTCATGTTTGACATGTATGCTAGAATGTTGAGGATGTAGCCGCATTTGATAATTTACTTGGAAGTAGAATTATATATGCAAGCATGAGTTCCTCGGAACATTAGACGCATGTCGCGTAAGCATGAGTGTGGTTTGTGTGACGAATGTTACTGGCGTATGATAATTTACTTGGATGGTAGAATTATATATGCATGAGTGAATTCATCGAAATATTTTTCCAAAATAAAAATAGCCTTGGGAAAGCCAAGATCGGGTATGCTTGTTTTAAAATCCCCGTTCGGTAATTTGCGATTAAAACCGTTTTAAAAGACTGATTTGTTGGATTGAAGACGACAGTAATGTGAACTCTTTCACAGCCATCTTCCATTGGTTTACTGGTGGTCGGTTGGTTCAGATGACTGAGGAATCATTGCTTGTCGCATTCTATCTTAATAGATATCTGATGTATGCAATTCTTTCTCAAAATGTTATTGTCTCCCTGATTTTTGCATAAACATCGATGTGTTGGTATGAATTGGTTGAATTAGTACGATTCGATATTCCTCGCAATCTTGATAGTGTGAATCATGATGAATAAAAGGAGTACGTATTGAACTCTCTACTACGATTCCGAAAAGTGGAGAGGACAACTACGGATGAATAGAGTAGTTTTATGATTTTGACAATGAGAGACGAATGTAATAATTTGTTTCACCAAGCATGGGAGTAGGTTCTTTGATGATCTGAACGCAAATGCAGTGATACATTCAACTTTGGTAAAAGGGGGTTGAAGAAGAATTCAATTGCAACCAGGCAATGTTGCAGCTTAGTATCCCTTTGCATCCGCCTCGGTGGAAGCAAGGATGCAAAAGCTAAACGTTTCGGTTAAACGTGATGGTCTTCTCTCTTTTCATGGATGTTGGCGTAAAACCCGCATCTGATCTTCAGAATGAAAGGTCAACATGAAAAGATGTATATGGTTGTCTGATATTGACAGGACTCAATGACCTTGAGCCTAATCAAGTACAGTAACCACAACAGTAAAAGGGAAACCTTCTCTGTTCACCATACTGGGTTCGAAAGAAGTCATCCATGATACGCATATTATAGAGAGAACTGGACCATAAAGGTCTTATACGATAATCTGGTGGGTTAAACCATGTTGATAAGTGCGTCTCAAGTACATCTCGTAGGTCATGTGTATGAAGTTGTAAAATGTTTTATACAGACACAGATGATTTGACGTGATTCACTCGTGAATTTACTCAGATTTGATGTTCAACATGGCTTATATTTATTGACTATCTATGCGACAATCATGGATCACATACGCGAACTTCAGATCAAGAACCCTACCATTTTCATTTATCGTTCGTTTGAGTTACTAAAATCTTGGTTATTTCGAGATTCGGATTTATTGAATAAAGTAGTTTCCGTTCGATTCGAAATGTGATCTACTTGTCAAAATTAATCGACCCAGTTAAACAAGATCGATCCGAAACGAATTTCGACCAGGTAAAGTGGTCGAATAAAACGAAACGATTCACATACTTCGTCATCTCAGTCGGGACAAATGAACTGAACATACACATCAATTGCGTAGCTAGATCAAAAGATTTAAGTATTTCTTAATTGTTAGTACTCCATTGAATGAAATAATTAGTAATAATAATCATGTACGAAACCGATTGGATTAAAATAAATTAAATTTAGAAATGAAACTATTTAACCTAGGGTTAAAACTAGAGCGCTACGCAAGAGTGGACCTCGAAAGACGGAACACATCGTTTCAAAATACGAGTTTAATAATGAAGTGTTTAAGTGATGAAGTGCTGAATTTTCGTTTGCATCCCTTCGGAAATAACTTACTGATAACGTTTACATCGGAAATAAGTATGCTTCATAAGCTACCACGACCTTGTAAAAGTATCAGCTGACGCATAGGGTGAAAACGCAAGATGCTTAGTTCGGAGATCGGATGAAATCCCCGAGATAAGTTTGCAAACGAAAAAGGATGAAGTCGTTTAAACGATTTTCCTTACATACGCCTTGAACAATAAGTCAGGCTAGGCATTCAAATCAAGTGATACACACTTCAAGAAGCACAGTTCAAAAACATAATGTTAGAGTCAATCTATCAGACGTTCCCTATGGGATGAAGAAGATGACTCACATGTATGTAAACCGTGTTCGGTGAAATCGGTAAGACATGTCACCATAAAAGCTAAGCAATGATAATGAGCTAAAATCATATTATCGCGCGACATTAAATTGCGCACTAAACATGTATTTAGGACAATAGTACGTTACCTACTCTTAGAAAATACCTGTTTAAAGCTTTTGAAAATGGTGCCGTGGTCGAACATGAGACATTACATCACTTGAGGACGAATTTCAAATGCATGGTCAGTTTCAAACTGATGTAGTCTTGATCAAACCAAAGCAGTAACGCTGACAATCAAGTCCCACTTAATTTGAGTGGGAGAGATTTGAACCGGCAACTCAGGTGAATGACATGGTCAATGATAATGGAAACATTTTCATAGTAAATCCAGTGGGAGGAATAAACTCTACCACATGAGATCACTGTTGCCGTAGAGACGAATCAAGTAGAACCTGATAGTCATATTGCTGAACCAAGAATGCCACAACTGCCTAGACTACCCATTGTTTCCAGTGGGAGTGATCCGACCAACTTGGTTCCAGATCCTAGTGATCAAGGAATTCATCTTGGAAATAAAACCACGAGACCAAGAGGTCTTCCAAGGAAAGTTGTAGGTCAAGGATTAAACACTGCTCTTGTTCCCAATGGAAGTGAAGCTACGATAAGAGGCATTATTCCGAGTGGGAGAAACGTTCAGACTCAAGATGGGATTAACAAGCCTAGACGAAAGTCAAAGGCATCGAACCCATTGAGTGTATTATAAGACCTCCGAGTCTAAGTATGTCATATTAACCTTATATGTGGACGACATATTCATTGCCGCAAACGACGTGAGTTTTATGAACAAGTCAAAGTCATGGTTGGCATCTGTATTTGAGATGAAAGACATGGGAGAAGCCACGTACATCTTAGGCATTAAAACTGCTAGAGATCGGACTAGCCGGAAATTATGTCTGTCTCAAGAAGCCTATATCAACAAACTGTTGAAAATGTTCAGATTACAGGATGCCAAACCCGTGGATACGCCAGTGGTGTTTGGGTGCGCAATGTTAAAACGTGACAGCCCCAAGAAACTGGCAGAGCGGGAACAGATGAAGGGTGCAGAGTATTTAAGCATGGTCGGTAGTTTGATGTACACCATGCAATGCACCCGTCTGAATATCTCTTACGTCGTGGGCCTAGTAGCACGTTTCCAATCAGATCCTGGCTATCAACATTTAAAGGCTGTAAAAAGAATTATTTGTTATCTAAAAGGTACTGCCGACTACGCACTGTGCTATGAGGGCGGGAAGTCAGAATTGACCGATTACTGTGACGCTGACCATGGTGGCGATCCGGATGATCGTAAGTCCACCATAGGAGGAGTGTTTCTCCTTGCTAATGCCGCCATTTCATGGACGAGCAAGAAGCGAACATGTGTCGCGCTGTCCACGATGGAATCAGAATTCGTAGCCTTCTCCAAGAACGCATAGGAAGCGGTCTGGCTGAAAAGGCTTCTTACTGCGCTGCTTGATGGCGATGTCGAGAGTAAACCTGTGAAGGTGTTCTTTGATAGTCAGGCAGCCATTGTGGCAGTAAAGAATCTGAAGTACCATAGTAGGACCAAACACATTGATGTGAAATATTTTTATGCTAAATCTATGGTAGAATACAATATAATCACTTTGGAATACTTGTCCACTGATAACATGGTTGCGAACCCATTAACTAAACCACTACGCAAGGAGATATTCGAAAAGCATGTAAAACTGCTTGGATTGCATAGGGTTTAAAAATGACATGTATCTGTGATAAAATTTTGATAATTGAAAATTAAATTTTTTAAACGAAAGAATTGCGATTGAGTTTATGATCAACCGACATCATAATGTTTGAATACATCAGATTTACGGTCTATAAACTAAGTCGTAGGAGGACGCAATCCTCTGCCAAAACTATGTCGTATGTGGGCCTTACCTCGTCACACATGTACAGTCATCTCGCGGTGGAGGGAGGCCTCTACCAAGAAAGATTGGCTAAGAGTTAGGGGATAAACCTGATTACGCAAGACGATCATCTAGTCTCGAAGTAACTCGACATGATCTTCATTTTGCAAATCGCCGTAATGAACTTCGTTCGTCATTAATCCACATTCTGGGCCAGATGAGAATCTGCGATATCATGATTGACATATCCCATTCTTGTCAACTTAAACGTTCAGGTATGCTATCGACGCGTACTTCATACTGCGCATGCCATGTTCTACCACGGGGTCACAGCTCGGTTGTGCTAGATAAGAATCTTCGTGATTCTAGCGGGCGCAAACTTTTTCACCTCGGGCGTGTGATTGATCCCGGGAGCCTTATGAAGAGGCACCCAAAGTATCCACACGGACTCCGAACTCATATCTAAGGTCAGACTCAATGTTCGCTTCCCGACGTACGAGCTTAATGCTGGACAAAAAGGCCCAGTGGCCACGTCTTTGGAAACATGTTAGGTTTGACTAAGTATATTATCGATGGGGATGGTCAAGTTCACCTCTAATTCACCGACTCTTGTATTCACTAATATGGCCACCAACCAGATAGTAGTTGAAGGTTGTGAATACTTGTACGGATGCCTTGGAGAAGTGTTCCTATGTGGAAACTAGGCAAAATGAGAATTATCAGTTGACCTAGGATACAGCGCGACACTATATAAATGTTGTTTATAACAGGTTGATTGGAGAAAAGGGAATCAACGTTCCGCGGGCGCTACAACACTCCTAACAGATGAGTAGCACGATGCCCGTCGTGTCCGCCGGTCGCACGGCAAACCTCGTATGAACTATTCGGAAGCAAGGACGAGATCAAATGAGTGAAATGTTGATGCAGATTTGGACGACAATACATTAACAGGCATCCTCCCATTCCGGCGAGTGGGAGCTGTAAGCATATGGTGATGGGCGCCGTAAATGGAAGTCCATTATATGTATATGTTACCTAAGTTAATTGGGTACATGTCACATTAGGACATTGGGCCAGACTCAAATCCCAATTGACATGAGAGGCCCAAAATTGGGCCTCCCTATACATGTGGCCGACCGAATATGTGGTGGTGGGTAAATGGGACTTTTGTCCACTTTACTCCTCCTATATATATGGGGTGTTGGGGGTTTTATTAGGGTTAATCATAATTCCCTTTAAGTGGTGATTTGAGAGAAAACCCTTCCCCCATACCATCACCACATTCGGCCGAACCACACCACCAAAGGGTGTGTCAATTTGCCTTTGAGCAAACACTCCGGAGATCCGTCCCTTGCCAAGAATCGGTCTTAGGCTTTGCTGTGGAGAATATACCACGTAGGGCTTCCTTCACAAGAACCTCTACGGGTGCCGACCGGAGGATCGTGAACTCCCTTCTGCAAGGATCTTGGGACTACGGACTACTGTTGAGGTATGTGCGAATCTTCCGCTGCGTAATTTCGATTACTAGCATGTACCATGTTTATAGTATCCGTAGTGATTACTACCCGTAATCTAACACTACGGTATGGGCGGGTGTTTTTTCTGTCCGGACCGTTCTTTGTTGCGGGTGGTGTGTTCGGGTCAATGTTTCGATTTATAATCGTGTGTGGGGTTATTGTGATAATATAATCCAAACTAAAACAGGTCCATATTGAGCATATGTCCATCATATATTTATTGTCAAGATTCTACATTTGGGATATAAATCAATTAACAATATATATACACATATATATATTTGGTACTATATATGTATATATATATATATATATATTCTCAATATTTAGGCAACTAATATCTATCAATATTGACAATATTATCTATATCCCTAATATTGTGCTTAATATATTGATAGTTTTTATCAACAATTATCTTGTGAATCTAGCCCTAATTGTGACCTAATCCAATAGGTAAAAAAAATAAAAAAATCGGCCGAAACTATCTTTAAATTTTTCTTAAAATTTTCGGTCACTTTAGGGTTACTTGTAGACTAAGAAATTAAAATTTTCATCTTGCACACCTAAAGTTGTTCGGCTGAAAACACCAAGATTAGGGCTAATAGTAAAATTTCAATATCAAAAGTTACTAAGATCAACAATCAAATATCTAATTTTGATAAAACTCACGTTTTTATTGAAGATCATGAAAATCAAATTTTATTATGAACATCATGAAATTTCCGGCCACCATGATATTAAAAATCGAAAATTTAAAAACTTTATGTTTAAAATTTTTGGCCAACTATGTAAAATCCAAGAACACCAATTTTATCAAAATCATGAACTCCTAACACATGCTCTAATACCACTGTTGGATTACGGGGTTAAATACTATGGAAACGAAAACCTAGATACGTGCATGGTAACTAATACGCAGATGAAGATAGTGCACATACCTATATTGCTTCCGCAGTCCCAAGATCATCGAGGGGAGTTCTCGATCCGCCGGAAGGTTCCCGTAGAGGTTCTGGTTAAGGAAGCCCTACGTGGATTATGCTTCACATCAAAGCCTCTGTCGATTATTTAGCGAGGATGGATCACCTGAGTAAATTGCTTGACAAAATTTGGCACCTCCTAGGGAGATGAGTGGTTCAGCCGAACTAGGTCTTTTTAGGGAGGATGAATTTCTTTTAAACTCACCACAAAGGAAGAAGAGATTAGCTTCTAATAAATCTCTAACACCTCCCTATTTATAAGAGGAGCAAAGTGGACAAAAGTCCATTTTGCCCTCCTATTAGTTCGGCCGACTTTTAGAGTAGGGAGGCCCAATTTTGGGCCTCTCATGTCAATTAGGATTTTAGGCCTAGCCCAAAATTCCTAATGTGACATTACCCAATTTCCTTAGGTATCAGACTCATATTAATGGACTCCTAATAACGGCGGCCCAATCTCCATATGCCAACAGTTTTAAGGGGTCGTTGTTTTTGCTTGCCTCATGGCTCTGACCCTTTCAAGGTCTATATGCAATTTTACTCGCGCTGTCAGCTCTTCCACGGTGTTAACCATGTCAAGGGTCATGCTGTCCGCTATGGAATATCCACAACGGCATAAATTCCTCATAAAAACACGTATTATTTCTCCTTCTGACATATCTGTGTCAATCTCAGCTAAATTCTGGTTGAAGCGAGTGTAGTAACTCGCTAAAGTCTCATCATTCTCTCGATAAACGTCGTCAATGGCGTTCGATCCCTTCAGGGGTTATCTTCTCCCAAGTATCTCTAGATGAATTTTTCTTTTAGTTGCTTCCACAAGCTTATTGATGCCTTTGGAAGACCAAAGAACCAATTTGAAGCTGCTCCCGTCAGTATCATGGGTAATGACAAGGCTATCAACCTCTCGTCACCCGTGCACCCACAATGACGCCTCGTGCTGCTGCACGTGCTCCATTGGGTCTCATTTGTCATTGTACTTGTCAATTTTTTCTGGTGACACTCCCTCTGGGAAGCGCATGTCCATTAGCTATTGGACAAACGAGTGTGACGACTTATCATTTAGGCTATGCAAAGCCTTGCCTTTTGCTTCCATAATTTTTCTTGTTACTAACTCCTCTATCTATTCCATAGTCATCGCTGCCTTTGGAGGGTCGGCAGGTGCTTCTTGAGTCATTAGTTGGAATTCAGTCTGGTTGGACTGGTAGAACGGGCTCTGTTGAGTTAACAGATCTTTTGGTTCAACATCTTTGATAATTTTTTAATTTATGACTAATTTTTTTTTTTGCCTAGTTTTTGTACCATATGTTTAACAACTTTTGGCTTTTGGTGCATTCGTTAGTTGACCGTCAGTTTGACCGTTAAATAGTCACGTGATTTACACATGCCTAACCGCAAATTTTTATTTTGTTCATTTAGTCCTCAAATTTATTGTCCTAACTTTTTATTTTTAAAATTTAACTCTTAAACATTTTCAACCGCACCCTACGAATAAATTGACTTAGCCATGGTCCGACCGAGCCATGGGTCGGACCGTGACTAGGTCAATTATTCTTTGGGTACGGTTGATAATGTTTAAGGGCCAAAATATAAAGTTAGGATAATAAATTTGATGACTAAACTGAACAAAATAAAAATTTGGAGCTAGGCATGTGCAAGTCACGTAACTATTTAACGGTCAAACTGATAGTTAACTAACGGATGGACCAAAATCCAAAAGTTGTCAAACACATGGTACCAAAACTAGGCAAAAAAAAAAAAAAAGAGTTGGATCAAAATAAAAAATTGCCAAAAATGTTGGACTAAAAGAAATGTTAAACTTTTTTTTGTTTTAAATGAAGTCATGAAACTTTTAGATTATAATTATGAATAAATATGATGATTAATTACTAAATTGTTAGCTCACTTGAGCAATCCGACAAATTGTTAATTTGAGTTTTCTTTAATAAATAATTTATTATTATTATTATAATATTATAGAAGAATATAGATATATAAAATACATCAACTAAAAAGTGTTCACTTTTATATGGTTTATTTATCTTCGGGATCATTGCTCAAATGTATGATAACTGAACATGAAAGTCGGATTAGTCTCCTTGACGGTTTGTTTTGTTGAAGTCCTTGGGAAAAATGTTGTATGAGTGTCGTTTTTACAAAAAGATCACACAAGAATTTGCAATATCCTTGATGGGGTGGCATTGACATAAGACAACTATAAAAAACAAAAAAAGTGAAGTATAATTGACAATTACAATTTTAAGATTCAACAAAACAACCACAAGATAGTGAGGTGAGGTATAAAGTGAAGATTTTAGGAGTCCATCGCCATTATAAGAAAAGCTGCCTCAAGTGCTGCTTCCTTGCACTGCAAGTATCTATTGTCCTCAACGATGTCGACGGTTAAGTTGAGGATTATAGGCCGCTTTGGGTCATAAATGGTCCGCTCCCTTACCCGTGCAACCCATTTTGCAGCCTCCCACACACCAAATCTGAAACACAATCAACATTTAATACCAACTTCATGCATTTCCTAGGATAAAAGAAGCAGCAGTACTCACCTTGTATTGAAGGAAGAGGTGACCATTACTGCAGGAAATGACACATCTGATGGTATATTGTCATACGGTGCGTACCTACGTATCACCTCAAACTCATCTCTATTCCCCGGGAAACCGAACTCTGCATAATCTGCAGGTGATACTGGTAGGATAGGATATAGCAGACTGTTGGTAGGATCTAGAAAAGGAACCTGCACAAATACCCCAAATTTTTATATCTTATTATATGCAAGGGTTTAGAACCTATTTAGTGTCCTAGGTGTTTCAGGATCAAATTGTTGTCCGGGACACCAAAAAACAACAATTTGATCCTGAGATACGAAATATCAACATGGGGTAAACCTGAGACACTGAATAGGTTCATAACCCTCTAACATCTCCAAATTCAAATACAGTAACTAATATTGAGTCGAAGCACAAAACCGAGTCTACCTTCAAGACTGCAGCACGAAATAAGTCGGGGCACTTATTAATGGCTGAAGCAACCAGAAGCCCCCCAGCACTATATCCCCATCCACCAAGTTTATCCACACCCACAATGCCTTTGTCAACAAGAAACTTGCCACAGCAAATATAGTCCTCGATCGAATTTTGCTTTTTTATGCTTCTTCCATCATCGTGCCAGCGTTTACCTTTCCCACCTCCACCTCTGAGACCGATAAATCAACCCAGAGAGATTATTAAATTGAGAAGCATATAAATTGAAGTGTCAAGATGCCAAATGCGTCAACAACACACCTAACATCAGCATATGCAAGCACCCAACCACGACCGAGAAGACTTTTCAACTCGCTTCGCCAGCTTTTGTCAAGCAACTCACCGTAAGCTCCATGTCCATGTAGAAGCCCAGGCCTGAGGTTCTGCTCTTGATGATTTTTATGTGAATAAACAATAGTCAGTGGAACAACAGCTCCATCGTGTGAAGGGACCTCGAAATATTCACAGCCATAAAACTCGGAAAGTTCATTCCATGGGTTATCATCATCCTCAACTTCATTAGTGGAGAAGGATATTTCAGATGTTCCATATAGCACCTTTGTTCTCTCATGAAGCAAATTCTGTTGCTGAACAATATTCCACTTCCCATTTGACAGGTCATAATCAACCACAGCATTGGGCATCTGACGATCCACAAAACATTAATATATGATATGGAAATCTTAACCGCACAATATGCTACTGCACAAGCAACACTACTGAACCAATTAGTGCTGCATCATAAAATGAAATTTCACTAACTAAGATAATTGTTTTATGCATTGATAGACGGACTCCGTATATGTGTTTAAGGCATTTAGATCCTATGGCTAAATAAGCCTCATTTAGCTGTGCAATGATGCAATCTACATTCTAAGGTAAAACAAAATGTCATAGTAACTTACCACAGGTGATGATATTCTAAACCGCATGGTAGTTGAGTAGAAGTCATAATTTGGACCAGCTGAGATTTGAGAGACAAATCTTGGTAGAGGTAAGAAACACGGACTTAGCTCTTTCAGAGTGAACGGGCCCTACCAAAGCAGGATAGGCTACTGTTAAAAGGACATCCTAAGAGCATGTTGAACATCTACTTGACATTTAAATTATTTTACTTCATAGTACCTTTTGATGAAACAAAGGTAGCATAACTGAGCAAATCTTGAGATTTCTCCCTTCCCTTAAAATAAGTACCATATACTTGCTACAGATATCCACGTCCTCAATGATCAAATTTTCATCACTAACAAATATATCCTGCACAAAAATGTAAGAGGAAAAATTAGTGCAAGTTGAAAACAGGGTTTGGGCAATGCGATCTCTGTTTCTCCTTGCAGCATTTATCAATAAAACACATCAACTTCATTTCATATATTTCAACGGTTAATACAGTGACCATACATCAACTTCATTTCATATATTTAAATGGTTAATACAGTACAGTGACCATCAACCGTTGAAGGAACGTTTTGTAAAATTTCCGCAAAACTGTTGCCAACCTATTGAGAAGCCCTAGCCATCACATAACTGTCAAATGATAATAGTTTAGTAGCTTACCCACTGACCTCCCAAATTCTTGGACCAGAAGGAACATTGACAGGACTGCGCAAAATATAATGGTGTTCGACTGGTTGACCATCCTTTGCAGCATCTGTTAATAAGTAAAGGAAGCCTTGATGATGTTCAACAACGCAATGTGCATGACCTTCACATTCCCAAACTGGTGTTAATCCAGAAAGCGGGTCGGCAGCGTTTATCAGAAACACCTGACATATTTTTATAATTGTATCATACAGGCAAGCATATAGGTCGAACTTGTTTGAACCCTTCATCAGTTATGAATCAGAAATGCTCTAGAATGAGGTACCTTTGAAGATGTTTCCGTGAAGGTTGTCACTCTTACAAATTGAAAATCTTTGGTGTGTCTTAAGTTTATATACGCACCATCATCTGACTCTTCTAGCAGCAAAATATCATCTTCAGTGGATCCAATCATGCTATAGTATATCCTAACAAAACAAGAAAGAATAAAATTTTCCTGGGATAAACTCTTTAATGATCTTGGCCGTGATCAGTCTAGTCAATGACGATCGATTAATGAAACAGAACAGGTTTTGGCTTTCAAACCACCAACCTGTATGGCCGCTTATCCTGATTTGTAACAACATACAGCAGCGCCTTTCCATCCTTTACCCATGCCAAATTCGACACACTATCAGCTTGAGGCTTACTACATAATGAACCGGAACTCAAATTCCTTACAAATAGCTTGAAGTAGTCATTGTCCTTATCATACATTGTGTATGCAAAAAATTGATGATTTGGTGATACTTCTGAGATTTCTTCAAAGGCATACCCTGAAACATATGAAATGCAATAAATGGCTAAATGCTCAACCTAACTTGCAAAGATAGATATTTCATGTTTCGGTTCCTCAGAAATACATACACTGAATAAACCAAATTATGAATGAATAAACATATAAATGAGTAGTAACCCCATTAAAAAAGACTACTAAAATGTCTGAAACAAAAAGAAAAATGATTAAGCGATGTGTTAGAAATTTATAATCATTTTCTAATGTTGTTGGTCAATGTACAATGAATTCAAGAAAGTACCTCCAAATCTCTCAGCTTCCTTATTGTAATCAACCAACTTCTGTTCAATTCTCTTCCCAGAAGTAAAATCAAATCCTGCTGAAGGAGATTTATGTGATATGAACTCTTCATTTAAGCTTGCCAGCCTCCGACAGAAAACTGGATGCTGTTTTCCATCCTCAACTCGCCGATAATACAACCTAACAAAACAACAATGCAGGTAAAAGTTGCCCCCATTAAACAAAACATGGGTTATCAAACATTCTAACTGTGAAGCAATTTCATCAAACTTGAACTTCTAATATAGTGTAGGAGAGGTCTCCCTAAATCGAAAATTCATACAGTGTAATTAACCAGATAAAATTAACCATAACTGAACCTTGTACCTAAAAGTAATCACTAACATCATTACTAGAGTAGAAATTAACCAAACACTACTACAATGGAGAGAGATTGATTGGGCATGAGCTGGTAGAAAGAGGAGTATACCAGGGTCCCCATCGTAGAGGAGGAGTAGACAAGTCATAGGACAAGCGAGAGGCCATCTCTAACATGAGCTTACTCTGCAACTTCTCAGAGTCGAACATGACAGCTTCGGTGTATTTCTCTTCTTGTTCCATGTAAACGTCCATGTGCCGCATAGCAACCTTGTCGCTGAGGTTGGACATCCAGCTATACGGGTCTTCCCACGTGGCTTCATGGTGACTGAAGCTCTGGGGCCTCTGAGGAGGCCTCGGGGGCTTCGGAGGGGCTGGTGGTGGTGGAGGATTCTTTGGAGCTCTATGATGCGCCAGACGGATGAAAGAAGTGGCGGCACAGAGCGAGTGACGACACGACCGAAGTGGCAGATGAAAGAGGTACTTCATGTGCGGAAATCGGACCACCGGCGACGGCGGAGGCGAGCACACTGCAAGCAGCAAACTAACAACTAGTCCTCAAGTCGTCTTTTTTTACACCAAAAAGGGGAAAAGAAAAAAAAATCGTCTTTTTACTGTGAGCAGAAGTAAAACCTGGCCGGTTCGATGGCCGGTCTTGTTCTGAAACACAGGCCCTCCTATTAATCTTGACATTGCTGGAAATTCTTTTTTGGTAGACACGGTGCTGGGATTGATTAGTGCCGTGCCGATCATATATATATACTCTCCTTTCTTTTCAGTACAAAATTCAGTCCTCCGATCAATTCTCCGTTCATTTTTTTGACAGGAGCTTTTGACTGGTACTATACGTCTATACACTATATCTCCCCATTAATGGCTCCAAAGAAACGGAACCAGCAGAAACAATCCTCAAAGTCCAATGCCGCCAAGCCCTCCGCTTCGGCCTCTTCGTCTGGCCCGAAACTTCAGTTATCCGTGGAGAACGAGAACCGTCTCCGGCGTCTCTTGCTCAACAACTCAGCCAGGACCAATTCTCCAGCTACACCCGATGATACCTTGTCGGTTGGGCAGAAGACCAAGCGGCTCAGAACAATTTACGACAAGCTCTCCTGCGAGGGCTTCTCCAATGATCAAATTGAGCAGGCTCTGTCAGCGCTTAAGGTTTTCTTTATGTGTTTTCCTCGCTCTTCTTGCCAGTACCAGTTCTACTCAAAGTTACCTATCTTACACTAGTCAATGCTTCTTCAAACATCTAACATCGTGTCTATTGTAACGGAACTCTTCACTTATATTGGGTAGTAAAGCTTCGTTATTTTCATTCTTTCTTGTTCAGGATGCTGCCACATTTGATGCTGCACTGGATTGGTTATGTTTGAATTTACCAGGAAATGAACTTCCACTGAAGTTCTCTTCCGGGATCAATTCACACGCTAATACCGGTAGGAAGATCTTACTTATGATTTAAGGCTTGCCATTGCTAATGATCATGGTGATCTGGATTCAAATACAATGCCATTTGAGTTTCAGGTGGTTCTGTTAATGTCCTTGTTGCCGCACGCAAAGATTGGACACCTGCAGAGGATTTGTCTTCTATGACCAATGAAGATGATCATTATTCTGTTAAGGTCAAGAGTAAAAGAGCTGATGATGATGCAATGGACGTAGCGAGGAAATCGGATAAACAATCGCAAGCAGAATGGATTAGGAGATATATGGAGCAGCAGGAAGAGGTCTGTAAATTTAGTGCAGACAGTTAGATGCCTTATGCTTATTATCCTTGTTATCAATGTCATTATGATCAACTCTATGTTTGTACAATACTTCCTATGAAGCTTTTTTGCCTTTAAACTTTTCTTCAGGATGACTCTGGGACATGGGAAGATGATTTACTTGATGAGGATTCTCGGCAAAAGGTGTGTTACGTTTACTTAATACAATATGTTTTCTGGGTTCCAATATTATCTTGTGCACTTGTTTCTTCTTTAGTTTTCTTTTAATCAGCAAGTGTCAGCTTCATTTATAGAAGCAACAAGCAAGCAAGTGCAATAATATACAGAATAGATATAAGGAGATCTCAAGAACTTCCATACAATTGTTCGTTTATCTATAGCATCAAATTATAGGCCTGACTCCAGTCAGAAAATTCGGTGGTCGAAAATTAAATAACCTTATCCGGCTGTTTTAAATGTAACCCACACTATTCTAAAATGCTAAAGACTGATAACAGTAGAACAAGTTCAAATACTTGCAATTTAGTTTGGTAGAAGTTAAGTAATTCAAATTGCAGATTTTTAATGAGATGAGATACTTATAGATGGATGGATCACTTGCGTCATGTATTTTCCTTTATATATGTTTAATTAAACAAAACCTTTATATATGTATATATATATATATATATATATATATATATATATATATATATATATATATATATATATATATATATATGATTGTGACGTGAAATCATAATTGCTTAAAAAGTACACCAAAAATGACTAGTTTCTTTGGTTCTTCTGTGTTATGGTCTAATTTTTCTATCTATTTATGGTAAATACATTGTTTGCAACTCATAGGCACTTGAACCAAGATCATATGATGTTATTGCTAAAGAGTATCAGGATGCACGGAATGATGCTGCAAAAGCAAAAGAAGAGGGGGATCGGAAAAGACAGGAACAAGCAGGCCATTGTATTCGGAAACTCAAGCTAGAATTGTCAGCTCTAGGTCTAATATTTTAAGTCTTCATGTAGTTCATGTCATATGAAGGAATTTAAATGATAGACTAAAAGTTTCTGTGATGCTGACTGGTATCTTGAGCAGGAATATCTGATGACATCTTGGAGCACGACTTTGCTAAAAAAATTGTTGATAAAGAACCTGAAGATATTATGACATCTCCCATGGTAGTTGAACGTCAAGCAGCAGCTTTAGTTGATGGCCATGGTTCTACCTCCGACATAGAAGTGCTTGCAGCAACTGATATAAATAATGTTGAGTATCAAAGTCCGGAAGAATTAAAGGAACAATCTATGCCTCTCTCTCAGACATCTTGTGAAAGTGTCTCGGGAAATGAGGCAGAAGAGGTTGAAGTTGGTTGTCTATTTGCCGAAGATGCCAGTGAAACTGAAGTTTTCTCTACTGAAATACTGAAGCTTCAAAAGAAAGAAAAGTTAAGAGCACTTGGCAGTGAGGAAACTTTAGAAGGTTTCTGGAAAAAGGTATGATGTATCTAAATGTGGCTTGTGCATAAACATTTACTTGGCTCTTCCAGGTTAATGGAATTTAGTATTATCACTTATCTTTTGAGTATAAGTCAAGGCACTCTTCCACATATGTTATGTCATCTTCAGCTAGTATGTTATTATGGTTAAACTTAAGTCGGAAAACAGCTAGTAACAGTTAAGACTGATATATGTGTGGTCAAAACTTTAGTGCATGGGGCGAGGTATTTGCAATAAAGTAAAGCTACTGATGTTTTCATTTCCCCATATCCTTTCTCTTTGGAGTAAATCTTTAAACTGTGAAAATTTTAGTGAAAAATCCATAGGAAATTGTCAAGAAACACATGTCAAGTAATGGTTGTTCATAAAGTGGAAAGAGAAGGTTGTTATGCATTGCCATGTGGACCTAGAAGTACTTTCTATTGAAATTTCACAGTTATTTTCACATGTTCTAGCATCACTCTTTCTCTTTGTTAATACTGTTGTGGGCTTGCTGCTTAATTTTGCTTCTGCTGTTGCTGAGGTTGGTTAACCTATCTTAATGTTATGTTGGTGTCAAGTTATGGTCCCTTATCGTCCTCATAGTTGGTGAATACTCCCATCTTTTAACCATTTAAGCCTCTTTGCACATCATGGTAGACTTTATATCAAAAAACCTCTTTCCTTTACCCATTACCAGCCCTTAGCTATCATCAGCTCTCCTGCTTGCTTCTGCCATATGAGTGGATGTAAAGTATTTTTGGATGATGCTTTCTTCTGATGCTTTATGACATGAATATATGGATGAATTTTTGCAGGGGGACTCACCAAAAATGCCCAAAGCTGTTTTGCATCAATTTTGCCAACGATCAGGGTGGGAAGCACCAAAATTTGATAAAGTTCTTAGTAAAGAGAGCACGCTTTCATATTCAGTAAGTGTAGTTCGTAAGGCCAGTGGGAGAGGCAAAAGCAGAAAACCTGGTGGCCTGGTTACACTTCAGCTTCCTGATCAGGGAGAAATTTCTGGGTCAGCTGAGGTGCATTTTCGCTCTTTGATTCCTTTTATTTGGAAGAATGCTTGAGCATCTCTCTCTTCTATCTTTGTTTGGCTAGCTTGCCGGTTTTGTGAGGGACAGAAATATTGAATGAGATTAATTCTGACTTGTCATGATTCATGATCCTTTTACTGTAAGAGAAGTTTGTCAGTTCATTCTCTCTTTCTTTGTCTGTCAGTCATTCCTAATATTTGCATTGCTCTCTTGATAGTTGATTCAGTAAATTGGTCAGAGTGATGGAAACACTTGTCCTTTTCCCAAATTCTCAAGAGTGGACAGTGCTTTTTTAAATTATTTTTCGTTATGTAGGTTGGTAATAAGTACATTTGATGTGCTAATAAAGATTGGCTCTAATACTGAAAACATTTTGACTACAGGATGCACAAAATAGAGTGGCAGCATATGCTCTCTATCGCCTGTTTTCTGATCTTCCAGTTCATCTAACAATTACAGAGCCTTACGCATCACTTGTTATGCAATGGATGGAAGGTTAGAGTACATACATAACACTGCTACATTTAAACCTTGTATATATATGCATAATATACATATATTTATTTGTTCATTAGCAAATCATAATCTAGATTGAGCATGAGAACCAATATGTGGTAATGGGTTTGAGTTCTGAACATAAAGTTAACTTAAAATGACGCAGATGAACAAACAAATATTGAAGACAGTGAGGAAGATCGAAGGTTCAATTTTGTCAACTCTTTACTGGAATCTTCTGCTGGAGATGTCACAGATAGATCAGTTCCCAAACAGTCTCAAAAGCCACCTACTGAAGAACGTGTTGCTTCAAGTGTTTCCATGGAAGCCAAAGTTAAAAGTATGCTGTGTAGATATATTAGGATGTTATAGGGTGCACTAATAGGATATAATTTAACATATAGAGTTGCAGGATTGATCTAACATGTGCCAAAGAATATGCCGAACCTATAATTATTTATTTAACTCTTCGTTATTACTATTATTACTTTTTTAACTTGTTACACATGATGAATATATTTTGCATGGCTGCAATCAAAATTGGATGTAATTCATAAATGTTCTCTTGCTAAGTGTGAACTCTTATTTGGATAATCTATCTAATTGCGTTCCTTTAATTGTGCAGGAAAAGAGCCTTCTAAAGAGGCAGAGAGTTTATACCTGATAAACGATCAAATGAAACGAAAAGAAACCCGAAAGTACAAGGTATCACTTTCCCTGATTTATATCCTGCACTCGCAAAAAGATATACATGTTTCCCTTTCTTTGCTTTCACTTAATATCATGTTGATTTAACTGAATGGTTGATGTTTAGGATTAACTTTTGTCTAATAAGGGTAATTATTGGGTTTCATGATTCGCCCATATTTGAAGGAGAGGACTTACTTGCTTGACTCGTGTAAAATTTTGCTTCTGCTAGTTGCGACTGTACTATTTTTATTAAGTGGTTGTCTATTCGAGTTTAGACGTGTATAAAGGAGCATAATGTGTGGTTCAGTGTCACATGTGACCTTGTTTCAACTCTAGGATATTGGTTGGTTAACATATATGATTTGTCAAACATAAGTTTCATATGTAAATTACTTAAATACTATTAAATTTACACTGCAGGATATGATGAAAGCTAGATCTACACTTCCTATTGCTGGGTTGAAGAATACGGTTCTGAATAATCTGAAAGAACATGATGTTATTGTTGTTTGTGGGGAGACCGGTTCCGGAAAGACAACACAGGTACAGACTAGACTATGCCTACTTTTCAGATTTAATTGCCAGATCCTTCTATCTGGCAGTCAACCATCTAGTTGGCCGTACACATTTAACTTATCATTGAAATTCAGCTGACGTATATTTCCTCCATTGCTTTTTCTGTAGGTCCCTCAGTTTGTATTGGATGACATGATTGAATCTGGGTCTGGCGGCTATTGTAATATTATATGCACCCAACCAAGGAGAATCGCTGTAAGTTCTGCATTCTTTAAAAGCAATTGTGAAGGCGGAGAAACTACGGATGAAAATTGAAATATCCCTCACCTTCTCTTTTCAGTAGAGCTTTAGTAAATATTCAGCTAACTGCTCTCCTGTCCGAATATGCTTGTGGTTACCAATCTGTCACACCTTCAGTCTATTTCTCTATGTGCAGTTCTTTAGTGGAAAATTGGATTGTTTGGACTTACAAATGACTGATAGATTGTCACACAAAAACTACGAGGATTGCCTGTGCTGATCTCTCATAAGACGAGATAACCTGATAAACTTTCATGTAACTGCCTGAACCAGAGCACAGAATATTTAACCAAGTGATTTAAAGTCAACTGAAGCATCTGAATAAGTCAATTTAGTGCAGTGGCGATTATGTTTACTATTTTTGTAGAGCTTTTAGATCGATTAGTACCAATTAGTAGGATTGCAATTATTATTCCTAGCTATATGTGCATGAGACACACACATGCATCATCTTAAGGAGCATCCTTGAGGGTGCTATTTGCACTTAACATGAATAGCCAATTATGAAAGGAGACATGGATTAAAGTTTTGTAGAGGGAACTTCACACTAATGGACATCACTTACTAGTCATTCTTACTATAAATAATTGAATTCACATTAAGCTTCATCCAGATATGCATTTTCATCAAGATAGACTTATGCTTTATGTTTTATGGGGACTTGTACTTCCATTATTGGATGCTTTTGCAGCTGTCGTGCTGTTGTGATACTTATAATTTGTGGTTTGGTGTCTGATTTAGGCCATTTCAGTTGCTGAAAGGGTTGCTGAGGAGCGCGCTGAGAGTTCACCGGGTTCTCAGGGCTCTCTAGTTGGTTATCAAGTCCGTCTTGATAGTGCCAGGTACTCTGTCCATCAAGTGCCAAATATTTTCTCCTCCCCAGCTAGTAGACGATGTCTTGTGAAAGATTTAAATGGTTTAGAATAATAATTATTGGTGAGACATTCATGCCACAGTGATGATAATATGGATAAATAAAAAACTTCTAAAATTAGGTTAGATACATGGGTCTGTGAGACCTCACCAATTTCATTTATTCTGCCACGCGAGTGTTAGGGATCTTGCTTCCACTAAGTGAGCACACTTCACTCATAATATATAGTGAATACAGTATAAAGAATGAAGTACCCCTTTTTGTAAATGGATAATTAATAAAGATTACCGAACTCTAGACGAATTGTAAAAAGGTATAATGAATTATTATTTTTTTCTTGGCAAGTTACAGAATGACCTAAGCCAATTTGTGAACATCATACTTTGTCACTTTTTCCATTAAGTTTGACGTTTTTTGTTTAAAGGGGCAGAGATAACCTTATTTTGGAAAATAAAAGAGCCAAATATACGTACACAATTTTAAAAAACCTGATCAAATAAAAAAGAGCCAAATATACGTACACAGTATGTTAAAGAATGAAGAATCAAATATGGAAGAACTGAAGAAGAATTTTTATTTTGGCCAAAATGAAGATGATGATTTTTTTTTAATTGTTTTGATTTTGTTGGTATGCTTAACGTAACCTGGGTCTGAAGAAGTCGTTTCCTGCGTTTGGTTAAATTTAGTGTTTGATATACTAGGAAACTGAGGATTATGCTGTAGTTATTATGGGTACCGATAGATGTTATTTAGAGCATGTGCTGTTAGCTAGAATTAGATATAGTGTTTTATAGCCCTGAAAAATTAATGTTCATGTGCTGTAGCTAATACTGGAAGATGTTTTTTAGAACCTATATATTGATAAGGGTTTTATGTAACTCATGGTCGATATCCCTCTTATATTTCTGTGTTGATTCTTTTCCTAGGAATGAAAAGACAAAGCTCCTTTTCTGCACAACCGGCATCCTTTTGAGAAAATTCACGGTACAAGTTTCTACCTCCTCTATCCTAAATAAATTTACGGAGAGCCTTAAGGTGTTAGGTGAAGGCGTGATCACGTGTGGGCCGAGACATTTTTGAAAGCCCATCACGTGAAACTTATATTTCGTGTGGGCTGATAGATTTTAGAAAGCCCATCACGTGTTTTGCTTGACTATATCGCAAACTTGATGAAATTGGGGTTTAACTCGGCGCTGCGGAGACTCGAACCTGCGCGCTCTGATACCATGTGAAAGTTAAGACTAACCACTTGACCAACTGTCCTAAAACCTTAAGGTGTTAGGTGAAGGCGTGATTTAATCTTTATTTCAACAATAAGCAATGAAATGCTTACAGAGATGAACTGTGTTGATCATCTAAAACTAACTGCTTCTTTATCGAATTCCACTTTATAGGGGGATAACAACTTGATGGATGTTACTCATGTCATTGTTGATGAAGTACATGAGCGGTCCCTACTGGTGAGTGACTTAGATCAATGTTCATATGCTTATTAATGCAACAATAGAAGAGCTCATTGCAAAAAATAATTTATTTCTGTTATGCAGGGTGATTTTCTGCTTATTATCTTGAAGAATCTTCTTGAGAAGCAGAAGCAATCAGCTGATAGCGGAAAAAAGCTGAAAGTTGTGCTTATGTAAGTTGGCCTCTTTAATTTGATGGCAGGAGGAATTTGCTGTTTCTGGCTCTTAGAATTTAAAGTTACTGGCAGGCCCCTTAACTATTGCTTTTTTATTTTTCAGGTCTGCAACAGTTGATTCAGATTTGTTCTCAACGTACTTTGGTAACTGCCCTGTTATTAGTGCAGAAGGCAGGACACACCCTGTGAAATCATACTTTCTTGAGGATATATATGAAAAACTCGAGTATCGTCTAGCTTCAGATTCTCCAGTTTCCCTAGGATATGAAACATCCTACAAGGGGAAGGTGAGTTACCAAATCTTGTATGGTCCTATTTACTTATGTAGACTTCACTTATTTTTGAAGTGTTTTCCTAACCTGGTGATCTCAGTGGGATCAATGTATAGGTGAGTTATTCTTTAACAGTTGCTAAATGGTTGGTCATTCTATTTAGAGTGAAATGCCCCAATACGCTGCTTCTTAGGATTATTATTATTATCTTCTTTTTTTGGTAATTTTTCCTTTTTGCATTTTTTTAAAAGCTTTTACAGGTTTCCTTTTCTCAGCGGACTTCGTTGATTACCCTTGACAAGCATTTGTTTTTATTTGGGTTGTTTCAGAGAGGTTCTGTGGACAACCACAGAGGGAAGAAGAATCTTGTATTATCTCAATGGGGCGATGAATATCTGCTTTCAGAAGAAAATGTGAACCCACACTATGTGCCTAGTTGTTACCAATCATATAGTGAACGCACCCGAGAGAATTTGGTAAATGCTTTTATATGAACAATTAGGAATCATAACAATTAGGAATCGTATGGTTCCATTTTTCCTTTCACGTGTTACAATTTCGCTTATTTATTAACAGAGAAGATTAAATGAGGATATTATTGATTATGATCTTCTTGAAGATTTGGTCTGCTATATTGATGAAACGTGTGGTGAAGGGGCCATTCTCATTTTTCTCCCAGTAAGTCATGTGATTTGTTTTTTTTATATGACTGAAATATTTTGTTTAATTAAGTTAACATAGTTTCTGCTTTGCAGGGAGTGTATGAAATTCATTCATTACTTGATAAGCTAGCTGCTTCTTATCAGTTTGGAGGGCAATCTTCTGATTGGGTCCTTCCCTTGCATTCGTCTATAGCACCAAATGACCAGAGGAAGGTTTTTCTACGACCTCCTGCTGGAGTACGGAAGGTTGTGATCAGTATCAATTATTTATTTATTATTTTTTTTATTTTTATGATTTGTGATCAGTACCGTTAGTTATTCTATTTACATTGATGGTCTGTACTCTGTACAGTCCACATGAGGAAATTTTTCTCTCTAATGATGGGAATTAAATGCGAAAAGCTGGTTCGAAATGGGTTTGCACAGAGCTTTGCATGTTATCTCCAATATTAAGCTGTGTCCATCTAGTCTGCTGTGTGTTCCATGTAATCTTTCCATCATGTTAGAGTATATGGAAACTAATCTCCTTTACCGTCTTTACTTTGTCAGGTTATTATAGCTACAAATATTGCAGAGACCAGCATAACAATAGATGATGTGGTCTATGTTATTGATTGTGGGAAGCACAAGGAGAACCGGTTTAACCCCCGGAAGGTCAGTTTCCCTTTCCCCGAATAGATTTAGTCCGGTTAAATGTCTTTTACTTCGTTTCTTCCCTACGGTGAACTCCATTGGTACTCTGCTAGGTAGTATTGTGAGCAATTCAAGATTGAAAGGAAGACATAATATTCTAAACCTGGTATTAGACCCCTGATATTTTGTGCTTGAGGCGACTCTTGGTATTTTAAGCCCATCTTTCTGATCTTATTATTTTGTAAGAACTAGGTTTCTTTGTACCATAACATTGTGTGTTCCAGCAAACGTAGTGACAGTCTAATACCCTATGTTATTATCCTTTACTTTCTTCACAACAGTCTAATACAGTATGTTACTATTTTTCTGCTATCTTCATCAGAAACTAACTACCATGGTGGAAGATTGGATATCTCAAGCCAACGCAAAGCAACGGCGAGGAAGAGCTGGACGTGTAAAACCTGGGATATGCTTTTGCTTGTATACACAACACAGATTTGAAAATCTTATGCGCCCTTTTCAGGTGGTTAATCTTCCTAATCTTCTACTTCTTGCATCTTCCTTTCATATGTTTGTGTAGATATTACTATATGTGTACTTAGTGCTTAATCATTCTAACTAGTTGATCGTGTATACCTTTCTCTTGCTTGTAAGGCGCCTGAGATGCTTCGAATGCCACTTATAGAGTTGTGCTTGCAAATTAAGCTGCTTTCTCTGGGATATATTAAGCCATTTTTGTTAAAGGTGTTCATCTTTTCATGATCTCTTTGTTGTATTTGACTTAATATTATTATCTTCATAACCGAACATTTGTCAATCTATTTCCAGGCTCTAGAACCTCCTAGCGAAGAGGCTATGAACTCAGCAGTTTCATTGCTATATGAGGTAACTTACAGCTTCTGCCAGTTCTGTGAATTATGGTAGCTCCATCACCTTGTCCTCATGATCTCAGCCATGAAACTTTCAATAGTTGTTACCAGTTTTCTGATAACCAAGAGTTCTTGAGTGGAATAAGAGATATGTTATGTTTCTTAAAATGAAATGCTCAACGGTATAAACAACGAGTTGTGTTATGGATAAAAATGTAGGGTCAATAACCTGGGAGAGGTCTGAAGTTTGGGTCATGTGAATTTGAGAGGTCTGAAGTTTGAATTGGTGATAATAGAGGTCTGAAGTTTCGACTTGTAGATAATAGAGGTCTCCGTTAGTTTTTTCCGTAAAAATTAACGGAAATTGGTCATGTGCTTGACATGTGACCAGAAATAAAATTAAATTCCAAAAATGCCCTTCTTTCACCTCACATGCTTGAATGAAAAGACGAAATGCCCTTAATGCCACCACCAACTCCGGCGACCACCACCCAACTCAGGCGATCACCACTCAGCTCCGGCGACTGCCACCAACTCCGGCGACCACCACCCGGCTCCGACGACCACAACCGCGGCCCCAATTCGGAGCCACAGAGCTCCGATCTGGAGCTCTGTGGCCCCAGGTCGGAGCCACGGAGCTCCGATCGGAGCTTTGTGGCTCCGATGTGGGCCCAATCGGGGCCGATGGCTTCGATTTGGGCCCAATCGGGTCGTGGTGGCGGTCGTCGGAGTTGGGTGGGGTCGCCGGACTGTGAGTGTTGGGCGGTGGTCGCCGGAGTTGGTTGGTGGCCGGCGGGAGCCGTGGTGGTGGCCGGAGTTGGGTTATGTTTTAATTAGTGAAAGGGGTATTTTTGTCATTTCATGTTCCATTAATTAAACTTTTAATTTGTTTAGAATATTGTCAATGAGTAAATCTGACATTTCACGTGGTTCTGTTAAATTTGACAGAAAATTTAGACGGAAAACCTCAAATTTACAAAGTCGTAACTTCAGACCTCTATTATCACCAATTCAAACTTCAGACCTCTCAAATTCACATTGCCCAAACTTCAGACTCCACTCAGGTTATTGACCCAAAAATGTATCTACTGTTCAACCTTACTAGTTAAGCATTATTGTAATCAACTGCTATCTTCTATTTAGTTATTTTTGAGTGTTAGTTCCCTATTGAATTATTGATACAACTATCTTGTAGGTGGGTGCCTTGGAAGGTAATGAAGAGTTGACGCCTCTAGGGCACCATTTATCAAAACTTCCAGTTGATGTTCTTATAGGAAAGGTGAGTAGTATCAATCCCAAACTTGCTGGTTGATTTACTAATAAGGTAGTAGGAACCTAAAATTTATCAATTTCTTAAGTAGTGTAATTGTAAGCTTAGCCCTTCGAGTTTAATGTTATTGATTATTTTGTATACAGATGATGCTGTATGGAGCAATTTTTGGATGTCTATCACCAATTCTCTCTGTAGCTTCTTTCTTGAGCTATAAGTCTCCATTTCTGTACCCAAAGGATGAGGTTTCTTCCATCAGTTAATTGACTATTCTATCCTCCATGATTGGAGAAAAACTATAAATCTGATAAAGATGATGTTTCTTTGATCAGAAGCAAAATGTTGAAAGAGCCAAAATAGCATTGCTCACTGAAGGCTCAGGCAATGAAACTGATGGTCCTGTGCAGTCGGACCATTTGGTTATGATGGTTGCGTACAAGAAATGGGTGAAAATTCTACAGGAGGTCAGATGAAAAATCTAAGTGCTTGTCATTATTCTTCTTCGTATAGGTTCAATTTCCCAAAAGAATCATATTAGAATCATGTGCATGAATGATTCATCCCTGCGCTTATACATGCCGAACAATTTCTTTTTGTGGGAGAAGTCTGATCACTCCATTGAACTCATCATGTTCTATGAATGAGAATTCATTTAACAGCGGAAACAATTGCATCTATCTTGCAGAAAGGAGTCAAAGCTGCTCAGAACTTTTGCAATTCATATTTCTTGAGCAGCCCAGTTATGTACATGATAAGGTGACTTTCTTGTCTTCGTTTCAAGTTTAGCTTTACCCTTCAATTGATGGGTGATCGGTTTGCATGCAAAATTATTGCATGTCTCATAATAAGGGGCTTAGGGTATTTTTGGGTATACTGTTAAAGACTTTCATCTGCATTCATTCTCTAACATGAAGTATTGACATGCTAGAGACATGAGGATACAATTTGCAACTTTGCTAGCAGACATTGGACTTATTAGTCTTCCAAAGAGTTACCAGGTATGCATCTTTTAATTACCATCTATGTACGATTGAGGATGTCTTCCTATCTATAAGTAAATCTTTTGTTGTGGCAAAAAAAAAAGGTAAAACTTTTGTTCCTCTTCAAAATGGATATGATAGCATTTCTCAAGCAACATGATCCCTATACTTGGTCCAGTCGACTTGATAGCCAAACTTTGTATACTGATATTTCATCAACATTTCTTTTGTTAAGCATCTTCTACGACCAACTTGTCAATATTCAAATTTGTGTGTATTAACACTCATTTTTGACTTCCATGAAGCTCTAACACCTTAAAAACATTATTGTCTCACTCAGACAGGAGCTAAACAGAAAGACAATCTTGAAATGTGGGTCTCTGATCCATCCCAGCCCTTCAACATAAACTCGGGTCATACTCCTGTGGTGAAGGTAAGGTGGAATACTATTATATCACATAACCAAGAAGTTGGTGTAGACCAGTTAATATGTGTTGTTGGTTGGGGGCAGGCGGTTTTATGTGCAGGTTTGTACCCAAATGTGGCAGCAACAGAGCAGGGAATTGGTGGGGCAGCTATCAACAATCTAAAACAGTGTACCACTTTAAGAAAGGGCGGTGTTCCATGTTGGTATGATGGAAGAAGAGAAGTTTTCATCCAAAAAACATCTGTTAACAGTGACTTGAAAGCATTTCAGTACCCATTCCTTGTGTTCCTTGAAAAGGTAGGCCACATGACCTTTCCATTTCCTGTGCTTAGTTATTTTTATTAGAATAATCCCTATTTGCATCGAGTCAGCTCGTAACGGATTAAGTGCTGGCCATGAAGATTTTTTGTGAACGCTCGAACCCGTGACATCTGGATAAGGGACAAAGCGCTATCCCATCTTACTAATGGTTCATGCTTAGATATGGTGTGGTGGTTTCTGATGGAGCAACAAATAATTGTGTGTTCAGGTGGAGACCAATAGAGTATTTTTACGGGACACGACAATTGTTTCTCCTTACACGATATTACTCTTTGGAGGATCCATTGATATTCAGCATCTGGTAAAATACTCACTTCTCTTCCGAATAACTTCTCTGTATTTGTTGTGGTTGGTGATGGTTTAAGTTTGTCTTGGGAATTTCAGACAGGTGTAATCTTAATAGATGGATGGTTGAAGTTGACAGCACCTGCACAGATTGCAGTGTTATTCAAGCAACTAAGATCAACTCTTCTTTCTGTTTTGGAACAACTCATCAGGAATCCAGAGGTATCTTCCTTTTTTCTTCACCACCCCCCTTCTATATTATTACTGACTAAAATAGTGTCGACTGAAATTCCAGTTGATTTCTCAGCCATTAGATCTGTGTATGGCATACTTACTTTCGTTTATTTTTAATCAGTTAGACACTCGAGTGCATGCCCAGCAAATCTAGTTGCTAAGAGATCAACTGCATACTATTTTAGTCATCAGTTGAAGAAGGTTCATCTAAGTAAATAAATATTAGTGTTAATAACCTAGGAAAAGTCTGAAGTTTGGCTCATGTTAACCGAAGAGGTCTGAAGTTTCAAATGTTGATTTGTGAGATCTGAGGTTTCAACTTTGTGAATATATTAGGCCTCCGTTAATTTTTTCAGTTAAAACTGACGGAAGTTGGTTACATGCTTGGCATGTGACCGGGAATAAAATTAAATTCTCAAAATGCCCTTCTATCAAAGTGTGCCCTCACATGCTTGAAGTGAAAAGACAAAAATGCCCTTAAAGTCACCACGGCTCCGGCCACCCCGGGTCCGGCGATCGCCACCCCGACTCCGGCAACCACCACCCAACTCCGGCGACCACCCCACGGATCCGATTGGGCTCCGATCGGAGCTTTGTGGCTCCGATTTGGGCCCAATCGGAGCCGTGGGGGCAGTCGTCGGAGTTGGGTGGTGGTCGCCGGAGCTGGGTGGTGGTCGCCAGAGCCGGGTTGGTGGTTGCCGGAGTCGGGTGGCGGTGGCTCCAGCCGGGTGGTTTTAATTTGAGTTCAGGGGTAATTTTGTCATTTCACATTTCCTCAAATAAGATTTAAATAAAACAAAATATTAATAGAGGCAAAAGTGTCATTTCAAACAATTCTGTTAAATTTAACTCTAAAAATGGACGGAAAACCTTAAATCAACAAAGGTGAAACTTCAGACCTTTCATATTAACTTTTAAAACTTCAGACCTCTCCGACTAACATGGGTCAAACTTAAACCTTTCTTAGATTATTAACCCTAAATATTATGATAATTTGTTTTGCAGACTACAAGTTCCAACAATGAAGTTATCAAGTCTATCATCCATCTCTTACTGCAAGAAGAAAAGCCTCTATATTGATTCTACTTCAACTCAAGGTTTTACTTTTTCTTTCTTAAACACCAAAATTAAGGATATAGCTTGATAGTTTTTAGGATACATATAAAATATATATGGTTAATATCCCATGTAATGTTATCATTACAAAGTTTAAGTTCTCCCTACCTTACTAATACTTTGGGACCTTTCTATATGTACTCTGAGATTTTCCCTCTTATGGTGACGTGGCGTGACACTAGGTAATTAAATAATATTTTTTTAATAATTCAGTTATATCGGATCGGATCGTTTTAGTCAAAAAAATTCGGAATTACAAATAAAGAAAATATGAGTTATTTTAACCATCCATAATAAGTAAAGATCAATATGCAATTATCAGATAATGAAACACAAACTTAATCCTTCTGTTGCCTGCGCTTTCCTCTGGTAAATAACTTATTCTTCCTCATCTCCAACATCGACATCTCCGCCTCAAAATTAATCTCACCCTCACCGAAGAGCAAAACCACTTCATCCATCAACAAAAGAGCAATTACAGCAACGTCTACAGGAGAGAATCACAGAGAAGAGCAATTACAGCAACGAGAGAGATAAATCGAAGAGCAATTTCAATACTGTTAGCGGCACTATTTAAGTGCCATTACTGATTAAAATAATTTTAAAAAATAAATAAAAAAGCGGCCAACACTGGTTCTTTTAATTTTTTTTTAAAAGAAAACTCTTAACGAACAAATTTCTTCATAGAAATGGATTTCGTTAGTAATTTAAAAGGCTTAGAATATTCATTCATATGCATATTTTTAGATGCGCGAAAGCTTAAATTTTTTCTCCATTTTGTAGTCATATTGTTATACTCAGTAATCATGCAACTAAATAGATCATAAAGAGGAATTTAGACTTCTTACCATGAAAAGTAGTTTAAGTCCAAGGCCATGGAGATGTGTTTTTAACTTGGAGAATATTACTAGCTGCCATGAAGATGTGCTTTAACTAGTGAAGGCTTACCAACCACAAATTCTGCTTTACTTGCTGCACTGGATTTTTCAATAAGCCACTGCGCCTTCACTGCCTTTCGATGTTAGAAGGGCATGTATAGCCCTCTTCTTTAAATACTATTTGACATTAATAGCTACTTGAAAGTATTGAACTTGCTTCTGCTGCTCAACTTGTAACATTCTGACACTACTCAACAACTCCTAATTGTTGATTCTACATGCTCACTAAGAGCTTCTCCCAACTCCTTTCCCAAGAAGAAGGCATTCAAGACATTCCTGCTTTCATTGTCACCTGTAGAGATAGAATGATGCACAAATGTTGAGTAAAACTGAAATTAGTGAAAGAGAAAAAACTTATGTTTGAAATTTTTATCAATCAATAATCTATGTTTGTTCAATAAATCTACTATTATGCTTCTACTTGATCTCCATTTGGGCTTGTTTGCAAAGCTAGCAGAAGATGAATGTGAATCAAGTCATCTATGTTACTGAAGTGTAATGCTTCTCTCTCTGTAACTGAAATAACAAAAACTGACCATGTATCATGTTTAAGTGTTAACAAGACAGAAATTAGGATGTTGTTATTAAGAGACACTGCAACATTACTCGAACATATTTTCTATTTCTTCAAAGCCATACACCACAATTATGTCCAAACCCAACTGTCATAATCTATAGGGTTCTTGTCATGATAAGAAAAATCTTGAAATTTCTAATTCTACCGAGGTTGCACCCAGTTAAGCTCAGTTGCAATGAACACGAACCATTCGAGCAATAACCATTGAGCAATGTGATAAAAAAAAATGCAGAAATTGCAGACAAAAAGGTGGAATCGAAACTAAACTAATGGATTTAGGGTACCCGTCGTTATCAGCGTGACCTAAGTGGGTTTAGCAAAACATAGCATCAGCAAAATTTGTCCTTAAGCTCTACCGAGAATATCCTCCCTCTGAGCTTTACCCTCTCATTCACTGCATTCCTAGTCGCCATGACGCGGTGGCCGGAGGCAGTTCTTGGTCGCCCGATTTTGGGGACGGAGTTAGCACTTCGTAGGCTAGTGTTGATGTTGCTGCAATTGCTCTTCTGTTGATGGAGGAAGTTGGTCTTTCCCTAGCTTGGCTGGTGATTTGTGCAGGAGTGTTACGAGCCAAGCTGTCGAGCCCAGCTCCAGCCCATTTATCTTTAATTAGCAGCCCATTTGAATAATACAGATAGCTAAACCTATGTAAGGATGGTTGTCATCGAAGGAAATTCAGAATTGAAAATACAAAACAATCTCTTCTTATCTCTCTACTCTCTCTACTCTTCTCTCTACCCCTCTTTTCTGTTGCAATCATGCAGAATTCCAGGTACGAATCTTAGGATCGTATTATTTTGGTATCAGAGCCACCGTCTTAATCGTCTTTCCGTCTGAATCGATGGCAGCAGGAACGCGTGGCCAGAAGGAAATTCTAATTGACGCCATATTAGAAGAACAAAACAAGACCTTAATAGAGCATGGAAGGTCTCTGTCGGACCTACGACTGGCTTGTGAAAAACTCTCGGTAGCCAGTGAACGACATACTGCAAGCTTCGAAGAACTAAAGGCGATGATTTTGGGCCTAGCATCAAGACCAGTGGATAACGGGAGGGACTCCGGCATTTTAGGATCGGGCAACGGTTCGGTCATTTCGGCAACGAGGGAGTTCAGACCACACACCACAGTTCCGCCCAATGTTACCCACAACCCACCACCGGAGCCTCTCCGAGATAGGGATCGTCGTCACTACAATATAGGTAGGGTTGATTTTCCCAAGTTTGATGGCTCCGATTTACAGGGCTGGATCTTCCGTTGTGAGCATTATTTTGAGATTGATGGAACTCCGGAGGAAACTAAGTTGAAGATTGCCATTATTCAATTGGAAGGGGAGGCCTTACAGTGGCATCAAGGTATTACTCGGATTTGGAACCACCAAGGTCGTCAAATATCATGGGGTGAGTATGTTCTTGCTCTTCAAGCTAGATTTGGTGAGGAACTTTATGGTGACCCAATATTGGAGATGAAAAATCTGAAGCAGGATGGTGCTTTAGCTGAATATTTCAGAAAATTTGACTCCCTATTGAATAAAGTTCAGATGCTAGAACCTGTGTTTGAAAGAGCTGCTATGAGCAATTTCTTAGGTGGTCTCAATCCATCCTTACAAGGAAAGGTCAGATTGCTGCGACCTCAGAATCTTTATGAGGCTAATGCGTTAGCCAAATTACAAAATGAGGTGAGTCAATCGACAACGGATCAGAGAGCTGCCCCTGTTGTTAAGCCTTTTGGAAACCATACAAAAGGTTCAATCACTGCCTCTGCAGCACCAACAAGCAATTGGCGCCCGACTCTCGTTAACCCGACACCCCGAAACATGACTATCAAGGAGATGGAAAGCAGGAAGGCAAAGGGACTATGCTATTTTTGCCCGGAAAAGTACGGAGTCGGACATCGTTGCAAAGGAAGACAACTATTTTACATAGAAGTCGGGGATGAGGATTATGAGGATGATTTGGAGGAGGTGAAGGCTGAACCTGATTTAGTAGTTGATGAAGAATCACCCCACATTTCCGTACATGCCATCAGTGGAATTCCCAATTGCTCCACGATGAAGGTTGATGGTTCGGTGAGGAACAATAGATTGCAAGTCTTGATCGATAGCACACATAATTTCTTGGACACTAACACAGCAATAAGACTAGGCTGTCGGGCTGAGGAAATTCGTTCAATGAAGGTGGTCGTAGCGAATGGAGGCGTGGTATATTGTAATCGTATTTGCAAGTGCTTCCAATGGTCGATGCAAGGAAGAGTTTTTTCAACGGATGTTTTCTTGATTCCTTTAGAAAACTATCATATGGTGCTTGGAATTCAATGGTTGACTACACTGGGAGATATAATATGGAACTTTGATAAGCTTACAATGAGGTTTAAGTTAGCTGATCAAATTTGTCAACTCCAAGGTGGGGAAGGGAGCTCATTGAATTGTGCATCAGTGGAGCAAACGTCAAAATTGTTTACCAAAAAAGGAGAGGTAGCTTCACTTCAACTTTGTAGCATATCTCTCCATAATGAAAAAGAGGGCCACACACAGGTTTTTTCAGCCGGAATTCAGGAAGAACCGAGCATAAAAGGAGAAATTGAAGCATTGCTAACAAGGTTCGAGTTCATCTTTCGTGAGCCAAAAGGGTTACCTCCAAATCGGGGAGTGGATCATAGAATACCACTAAAGGAAGAAGGAATATCGGTGAGCCAAAAACCATATAGATACCCAGCCCCCCAAAAGGATATTATTGAAAAAATGGTTAGAGAAATGATGGAATCTGGTATTATACAACCGAGTTCAAGCCCGTTCTCGTCACCCGTGGTTCTAATCAAGAAGAAGGATCTATCATGGAGGATGTGTGTGGACTATAGGAGGCTTAATGACTTGACCATCAAGGATAGGTTTCCAATTCCGCTAGTGGACGAACTACTCGATGAGCTACACGGTGCATCGGTCTTCTCAAAAATCGACTTGAGGTCCGGTTTTTATCAAGTAAGAATGTTCGAAGGAGACATACACAAGACGGCCTTTCGTACTCACGAGGGGCACTATGAGTTTCGAGTGATGCCATTTGGATTAACTAACGCACCGGCCACTTTCCAAGGATTGATGAACACAATCTTCAAGCCATACTTGAGGAAGTTTGTGTTGGTATTTTTCGACGACATTCTCATTTATAGTCCGAATCTTCAAGAGCATTTAGTCCACTTGGAGTCGGTTTTTGCTACTATGAAAGAGAACTCACTTTTTGCCAAGAGGTGTAAGTGTTCGTTTGGGGGCTCACAAATAGAGTATCTTGGTCACATAATATCCGGGCAAGGAGTATCAACCGATCCGATGAAGATAGAGGCAGTTTGCAAGTGGCCTAGACCTACCACAATCAAGCAATTAAGGGGATTCCTAGGCCTAACGGGTTACTATCGGAAGTTTGTCAAGAACTATGGGACCATTAGTAAGCCACTCACCTCACTTTTGAAGAAAAACTCTTTCATGTGGAATTCCGAGGCGGAAAATGCTTTCGTAGCCCTCAAGAACGCTATGATTTCAGCCCCTGTTTTGGCTCTTCCGGATATGAAGGACTCATTCGTAGTGGAGACGGATGCGTCTGGTTTGGGAATTGGTGCGGTACTAATGCAAAAGGGTCACCCGATCGCGTTCATAAGCAAATCCTTGGCACCCAAGCAGCAAGCTCTATCGGTATATGAGAAGGAACTTTTGGCGATATTATTAGCCATCAAGAAATGGCATTTCTACCTCATCGATAGGCACTTCATTATCAAGACGGACCACCGTAGCTTGAAGTACTTACTCGAGCAAAAGATTTCTACACCTCTTCAACATACTTGGTTGGCAAAACTTTTGGGGTACGACTATGAGATTTGCTACAAAAAGGGGGTCGAGAATAAGGTGGCTGATGCTCTATCGAGGTTACCCGGTTCCGAAGTTCTATCAATCTCCATGTCCACCATTTCGACCGACATGCTCGAAAGAATTCGCTCAAGTTATGAGGGAGATTTAGATTATGCCAATCTACTACAAAGTGTGCGTGATGGAGAAGGTCCGGCTAGGTTCAAACTTGTTGATGGGCTTTTGCGAAGGAAAGGGAAGATTGTTGTTGGTAATGATACCGAACTTAGGAAGGAAATTCTCACTATCTTCCATAGTTCGGCCCTTGGAGGCCACTCCGGAGTGACGGCTACCTTACAAAGGATCTCATCATTGCTATATTGGAAGGGAATCAAAGGTTATGTGAAGGATTTCATTAGACATTGTGATACATGTCAACGTAACAAAATCGATAATGCTGCAACTCCGGGATTACTGCAGCCTTTACCCCTCCCTCATGCTGTCTTCACAGACATATCAATGGATTTCATCACCGGGCTTCCTCGATCGAATGGAAATGAAGTGATATTTGTGGTGGTTGATAGACTCACAAAATATAGTCATTTCATGGCCTTAAGTCACCCTTATACTGCAGCTACAGTGGCCGAGACATTCTTCAATAATGTCTACAAGCTTCATGGGTTACCAAACCGGATCGTGAGCGATCGCGACCCGATCTTTGTGAGCAACTTTTGGCAAGAGCTTTTCAAGCAACAAGGATTATCGCTATGTCTCTCTTCGGCATATCACCCTCAATCGGATGGGCAAACTGAGGTGGTAAACCGATGTTTGGAATCATATCTTAGGTGTATGATCGGAGAAAGGCCTTCGACTTGGTCTAAGTGGCTAGCATTAGCCGAATGGTGGTACAACACATCGTGGCATTCATCCATTAAGATGACTCCTTTTGAGGCCCTCTATGGCTACCCTCCTCCAATCCATATTCCGTATTTTCCTAAGGAGTCGAAGGACAAGGCGGTGGATTCCCTATTATGTGATCGAGAAGAAACCATCAAGTTACTCAAGTTCCACCTCACTCGTGCACAAAATAGGATGAAACAGATTGCCGATAAAAAGAGATCTGAGAGGGAATTCGAGATTGGTGATTGGGTGTTCATGAAGCTTCACACTTATGCTCAACATTCGATGCGTAACAAGGGGGTTCAAAAGCTACAACCAAGATGGTTTGGTCCATTCAAAGTGCTCGAAAAGGTAGGTAACGTGGCCTACAAACTGGATCTACCTCCTGATGCGTTAATACATGCCACCATACATGTTTCACAATTGAAGTTGGCATACGGAGATATAGATCAGGTTACAACTTTACCGGTGGAATTCATGAGGTCATCGACAAGAATACCATTGGCGATCGTGGAGAGGAAAATGGTGAAACGAGGAAATCGTGCGGCCACAAAGTTTTTGGTTCATTGGGAAGGATCAAACGAGGAAGAAGCAACTTGGATGTTCATGGATGAGTTCTCGAAGAAGTATCCAGATTTTGACCTTGAGGTCAAGGTCCCTTAATAGGCGGGAAGAGTTGTTACGAGCCAAGCTGTCGAGCCCAGCTCCAGCCCATTTATCTTTAATTAGCAGCCCATTTGAATAATACAGATAGCTAAACCTATGTAAGGATGGTTGTCATCGAAGGAAATTCAGAATTGAAAATACAAAACAATCTCTTCTTATCTCTCTACTCTCTACTCTTCTCTCTACCCCTCTTTTCTGTTGCAATCATGCAGAATTCCAGGTACGAATCTTAGGATCGTATCAAGGAGATGTCGAATCTAGAGATGAGGAAGAAGAAATTTATTAGCCAAAAGAAAAAGAAGAAAGAAGAAAGCGCAGTCAACAGAATGATTAATTGCATATTGGTTTTTACTTATTATGTACAGTTAAAATAGCCCAGATTTTCATATTTGTATAATTCCGGATTTTTATGACCGAACCGCTCCGATATAACCGAATTATTAAAAATATATTATTTAATTTCCTAGTTTCACGCCACGTCAGCATGAGAGGGGAAATCTCATAGTACATATAGTAAAGTCCAACTAATGGTCTTTGGTCTCTTTTGTTATATGACTCATTGGGACAATCAGTCCATAGAAGTGTTGTGATTAGTAGGATAAGTTAGTTCTAGTCTAGTAGTGTGTATCTCCTTTTATTTACCAAAAAAAAATATATAGTAAAGTCCAATACTTTGAATAACAAACTAGTGGGTTCTAACTTTGAGGGTCAATACTAGTTAACCTAATCTTAGTTTACCTTAACTCATACTTTTTACCTAACTTAGGAAAGATATTATCCTTGATTTTCGTAAGTTTTAACTCTATTATATGTTGGTGCAACATTTTTTTGTTGTTTTCTTAAGATAGTAAAGGTTCGGTATGCTGCAAAACGATGGTAATCGTACTTGTGGCAATTATCATTCAAAATTATTGTTTAATAATTTTAAATTTTTAAAATTAATTGAATACTCTTTCAAATGTTAAACCTGAATGATGTATATTAATGCTACAATTGAATTCTTTATTGGAACAATATTATATAACTTCCTTATTGATTCTTACAATGTGTTAGAATATGGAACGCATCAGTTACATTGTGTTAGAATATGGACGGCGTAGGTGAGTCATGTTAGCAACTTTGTTTACCAAAAAAATATGTTAGCAAATTAAATGGAAGGACCAAAAAGAATATGATAGGTGAATTTGAGGACTAAATTGGAGAAAACTAAAGTAGGAGGATGAAATCAATCATTCCTCTTGAGTGTGAGGATCAACTTGGAGAAATACAGTTTGGAATATTAAAACAATATATATGCTCTTGTTTGAGGATCAAATTGAATAAAATCAGAGTTTGAGGATGAGAAACTAATGTCTCGATGATCTTTTTTTTTATCTTTAAGCGCGCCGATTTTATTGATAATTAAAACTATTACAATCTACCAAAAGACCGACACCGCTCCGGGGATATTGGTTAGCGTCCAATACCCGAACAAGTAGAGCAGATGTGGCTATAACAATGGAAGTAAGGAAAACGAAGTGCAAAACAGAAATACAACTAGTAAAACGTAAATTAAAGATGCAAATCAGCTTATTGACGGAGATGACCCCAGGCAAAGGATATAAGCTTGGAGATGAGGAATCCATCTGATACAGTAGTGAACGCAATCCTTTGGAGGGTACGAGGACCTACCTTGAGTCTGACATAACTAACAGCGGACCTGCACAACAAGCGATATCAAACCGGACCCAAAGTATGTCCGAAACGCAAACAGTTACATCCAAAAACGAAGACGACCACATGACCGGTGTAGAGATTTCTGTAAGGTGCCCCCGCCATAGGAACATCCGCGAAGGACTAGCGCAAGGGAGGGTGCCAAAGAAATGCTCTGTCTCCTCGAAGGAAGACGAAAATAGGATGCGACCGAAGTCGTATCGTGGATACCCCGAAGGGTATATGTCATGCAGTGGTTCGTTTGGTGGACAGAATGTTGGTTCTGACGAACTATGAGTTCGACTGGAAGGGGTTGGAGGGGGAGGGTAGAGGGCTGTACCGCCAAGATGTAGTCGTGTTTGAGCTTAAAAAAGTGAACGACATCCACGACGGCGCGTGGAGGGGCGTAGGCGGCCGGCACACGGCATGGCGGTGATGGAGTTGGGTCGCGGCGGCGCGTGGAGGCGCGTTGTAGCACGTGAAGGCGCATGTCGACGCGCATGGCGGCGCGTGGTTTACACGCGCGGGTTGAGTATGCGCGTGGGCGGTGGTTAGTCGGCGCATGAAGCGCGTGGACGGCACGTGTGAAGGCGCGTGGCTGCGCGTGCGTGCCTGTGGAGGCGCGTGGAGGTAGTTGTGATGGTGGTGGAGTGTCTTTGTGCAGGTTCGGAGGTGGTGATGATGGTGAAGGTGGAGGGGGGAACGTAAAATGAGAGGGGATGAGGCGGACTCCGCGATTTGGCGAGGTAGAGGAGGAGGGTGGGATGAAGGCGAGGTTGAACAAAGTCATCCGCTGTGGGGGGCTTCCGGCTTTGGTCTAGGCTTAGGCATGGAGGGCGTGGATGTTCGTGGGGTGGGTGGAAAGACCTGACTAGGGATTGGTGAGGGTGGTTGCGTTGCTTGTGGTGGTGGTTGGGGGGTATCGACAGGTCCTTGTGCGGGCTCGGGGGAGATGGTTGTGTCGATGTTGGGGTGGTGTGGAGGGAAAGGGAGTAGCGGGTTCCCCGGGTTGAGGCGACGACGGCGGAAGATGGGTTGAAAGCGAGGTAAAGCAAGACCATCTTTGGTGGGACGGCTTAGGGCTTAGGCTTAGGCGTAGACTTGGCTTTTGCCGGAGATGGTGCTCTGCAATTGACCCTGACTAAGTGTGCCGAGGCAGTGACTTCCGTCGAGGATGCTTCCAGTTGAGAGCATCCCTTCCAATATCTCGATGATCAGATTACATACAACTAGAGTTTGTGAAGGAAGAAATGAACTTTTGATCCCCATAAAAGAAGACTCAACGACAACCCCTTTTTACAACGATTGAGGTACGACGACACCATCATTAACATTCAAGATATCAACTCACCCAAATTAACATTCGGAAAAAAAATGTCTAAAGGGTTGGCACTGCCCACATTAACAAGCAGGCGACGACCTACTTATCAACGCATTAAAAGAAACTTTCACATTAAGGAACATGAAGATGTAGGGTATTGCTTGTCACCTTCTTTAGATATCAACCTACTTGTTATCAAAACTGGTGGTGACCTACTTGTTATCCTGCCTCATTCAACTGAGAGTCAACCGCTACCGTCACTATAAAACCTTTCATAGTAAGGAAAATAAGGAGGTGGCAACCTACTTATCACTACCTGACATACTACAAATTGCCTCAACCAATGAGAGATTGAATGCTGCCCCCTTTATCAACCAATGATAAAGGAATCGCCGCCCCTAATGTTAGTGTAAATCTCTTGTAAACACCTAAACTAATCTTCAATCGCACCGGGTCAACTCGTAAGGGATAAAGTGCTAGCCAATGGAAAAACTCACTCGCTCGTGTAGGTCCCGAAATCCTTTTTTAGGGGAAGGAAACCACCGTGTCGGGAACCTAATAGTGGAATTTACCTTGTAGAGCAAAGCCACACATTTTTACCCCCTCTAACATGTCGTTTTTATCCATGTTTTTTATTGTAAAAAGGTTATCAGGTAAACTGTATGTTTTTCTAACTGTGTAACTTTATTTCTCATGCATTCATCTCACTGCATTTTTAAAAAGAATAAAAAAAAAAAACTTTTTTCAACTAGGTAGTTAGTCATTTAGTTATTGAAATTTTCTTTTCAAACATGTATTTCGTATGCATTATTATTTTTATTTTTTTTGTAAAAAAACTTCTTACCTGAATTTTTTATTTTAAACATGTGTTCATACGCATTATTATTATGATTATTATTATTATTTTAAAAAAAAAATTCTCCAGGTAAGTTGTAATTGTTGTAAGTGTGTTACGTATGCATACTTTGAAAAAAAAAACATTTTAGGATAAATTGTAATTTCTCTTTAGCTATTAGAGCATCTAATTTTGAACGTGCATTCCATATCAGTGTTATCAGAACCGGACTGGACTGGCGGCCCGACCGGGTTCGAACCGGAACCGGTGCCTCCAACGGTCCGGTTCGATCAAATTCGCAGAATGTAAGCAAAATTGGTTCGATATTCGGTTTTTAGACGAACCAAACGGTTCTGAGCGAACCGGGCGGTTCACCGGGTCGCCGGTTCAACGGTATTCAAAAAGAAAATACCCAAAAATGTTAAATTAAATCAGTAAACCCGAAACCATGTAACAGTGGTGTGGTGGTTCAGCGCCTCATCCATTAACTAGAGGTTAGGGGTTCAATCCCCGCTAGTGACCATGGGAATGGAAAATTGTTCATGGCCAGCACTTTTTTCCTTACGAGTTGACCCAGTGCGACTATGGATTAGTCTAGGTGTAGAGATAGCATGCTAGGGGTGTTGCCCTCCTGATGAGGGCCCCCTAGGACCACCCCGCGTGAAAAAAAAGGTAAACCAAAAATGCAGCACAAAACCGATTGACAGAATGACAGGGCCCTCTTTCAGACTTGGTGACTTGCCGCACTTCGTCGAGGCATGGTGGCGCGAAGAGACGAGTAGTATGGTGCGGAGTCGATCTGGGAGCGAGTTGGGAACAACCCATGGATGAGAAGGATGGGACCTATGGAGGAGGGTGGAGGCGGCAGGGCAAACTCTTGCCATTTTTAATGGTTACCACATAAAAGGTAGGTTAACACATAAAAGATAGGTGACTGGTGGGCCTGGGCTCTTTTAACTAGTTTGAAAGTTATCTTTTCAGCGGGTGTAGGATTTTCTGCAGTATTATAATTTTTTTTATTCAAACCGGTCAGAGCGGGTTCGAACCGGGTCGGACCGTGCGAACCGAAAACCAGCGCCTTGACTGGTCCGGTTCTAATAATACTGTTCCATATTCATCATTTAAAAATAAAACTTTTTACCTGAATTGTTTTATTTTTAATAATGCATCCAGTATGCATTAATATTAAAAAAAAACTTTTTAGATAAATCGTAGGTTCTCTTAGTTTTAGAGCTCTTATGTTTTAAAAAAAAAAATACCTGATTTTTTTATTAAAAGACGTGCATCTCATATGCATTATTTTCGAGAAAAAAAAATCTATCAGGTAAATTGTAATTTTTTTTAGTTATAGAACTTTTATTTTTAAGTTTTCATCTTATATTTATTTTTATGCATCTCAAACGCATTTTGTTTTTCAAAAAAACTTTTCACATGATTTTTTATTTTGAGCAACCAAGATGCATTTTTTCCCTCTTAAAAAAATAAAAAACTTTTCAGGTAGCTTGTAAGTTTTCTCACCTGTTCAACTTTCATCACATGTACACCTCATAGGCATTGTTTTAGGAAAAAAAGAGTTTTTAGATAGGTTGTAAATCTTCTTTTAGTTGTTGAGCTTTTAATTCCAAACATGCATCGCATTTGCATTTCTTTTTATAAAAAAAAAAAATTTACCTGGATTTTTCATTTCGTACATACGTTCCATATGTATCATTCAGGTAAATTGGTTGTAAGTTGTAAGTTTCTTAAAAGTAGAACTTTAACTTTCGAGCATGCATGAGCATTTAAAAAAACTCAAAGTGTCATTCATTTTTATCCAAATGTATTGCACTTTTTCGGCAAGATCGTCTCAACATTCGCATGAGCTAGCGTTTTAAAAAAGAGATTTGATTCGTTTTTTTTTAGAAAATAGTTTAACTGTGCAGTTGAGTGCGACTATTCGAGTTTAAACAAATAATGAGAAAACCTTTTTGAAAAAAAAAAAAAAAAAAATTTGCTTTGAGCATCTGACCTACGTTCGAGTCAGATAGTGCACTCAGGGAACTCAGTAAACTCCATGATAGTGCAAAACACCTTAGATCATAAATTTTGATTATTTCTGAAATGTAATCAAAATTATGAAATGAATGACATTAGAGTTTTAAAAAAAAAATCATGCATGATTTCTCTTATTCTCTAAACTGATTTTTCATTCACTCTTTTAAGGTACCCTTGGTTAGGTATCCTGCACATACGAGCTGTTTCGGCCAGATAGGGCAACATAAAAAGAACTTGCGGTCATCCAGTTGCACGAAGAAAAACTTGCGCACTCGCGGGATATCCAACGCTTAGGTGCAATGAATTGTACTCAATTTTTTTTCTTGAGATTTGAGTGTCCCTACTCTTTTTGCAAATCAGATGAACACTTTGACGAGGTCGCAACCACGTGAAACGTGACTGTTCCAAAGAACTTACATGCCAAAATTCCACCTACCATGTGTGGAATTCATACGCGTCCCCGAATCAAGTCGTACATCCGTTTTACGGCAAAGTCTAAGCTCGTCAGTGCTAACCGTGGAGAATCCCCAGATGAGATTGAGCAATATCCCGGGCACTTGAGAAGCCGAGAGAAGAAATCATTGCCTATTTCATCCATTGGTCGTAGGGTCAATCCAGGGCGTCGACAGGAAAGACATATTTTGACTCAATCATCTGAGTCCTTCTCTAGAAGATGTTTTCAATTAGAAATTTTCAATTTGCCACTAGGGGCATGTAAATAATTGTTGTTGATTATTTCAGTTAATTTTCTAAAAAAAAAAAAAGCAAAAAAAAAAAAAACTCATTTTTCTTTAGGGTCACAGCCGCCCTTTAATTGGCTACAGAAAAATAAAGAAAGTGTCCATGCAAATCTTGTGAGAGCATGAAGAAATAAAATGGTTACAGTTGTCCCTAAATCAATTACAATAAAAAGGGTCACAATCGTCCCTAAAACGACTACAAAGAAAGGGTCACAGCCACCCTTCAAATGGCTACAGATAAAGAGCGCTCCCGCAACATCAAAAGCAGCACCGCCAACAAGGGCACCGCCGACCAAGGTTCTATTTTCCACACCACCAACAGGGGCACGCCAACGGAGGCACCGCCAACAGGGGCACTGCCGACTGAGGCTTTACTTTTCCGCACTACCAATGGAGGTACTGCCAACAGAGGCGCCGCCGACGGAGGTTCTACTTTCCACACTGCCAATAGGGGCACCTAATGGATGCACCGTCAACAGGGGCACCGCCGACAAAGATTCTACTTTTTCGCGTCGTCAATAAAGCCAAAGGCTACCTTGGAGACTCGAAGACTCAAAAGAAGATATACTTCCCAACCAAATTAGTGTTTACTCGTCTTTGGACAAATCCCCTCGAACAAATTCTACGGGAATTCGTCCAAAGAGGGGCAAGTTGTAAACACCTAATTTTGGTCCGCGCGTAGCACATTCAAAATGTCATATGTGACGCGTTAAAAACAGGAAGTATTTAAATATGAAAGATCGCGATGTTTCTAAAGATAGGACTGGCTTAAAATAGGATAGTGTATATGCATTAATTGGAATACAATGTCTCTACCCAATGATAAATGTGGTTTGAGAATTTCCATAAATGGGGATAGGAACCAAGCTATGTTGGCCAATTTTTATTAGATGTTAAATCAATCTTATGCTCATTGGACTGTGATTCTTAAGAACAAGTACATAAACCCGTCTAGGGTAGACCCCAAGTCAGGATCTTGTACAGGAAAAATCGCAATGGAAGGTAGTAAAGTTCTTGAGAGTGGGATGGTTTAGAGTATTGACGATAATAATGGTGTCAATTAATGGTTTGATAAGTGGATTGGTTAATCTGACCTAAGATCCCTCATTCAAGGGTCTTTAAACTTTTTAGATCTGAATCTATCAAAGTGAAAGATCTTATAACTAATGATGTAGAATGAGATTTATCTTGCTTATCTTTTGTTATCTCGGAAATTGTTAAAGATATAAGTTATGATGTTCCTCGCAGTATTAATTCATAAAGAAGTGGTAGAAAGATTTGGGTTGGCTCTCCTTCTGAAAATCCTTTTGTGGCAGGTCTTGAAATTGGACAAGCTAGAGAAATTTGAGTATGAACTAAATATGAAATGGTTACTAAAAAAAACTATCATTCTAGTGAGATGAACTACTCCTCCACCATATGGGTGAGCTAAGTTGAACTCTGATGGATCACTAGATTTACAGGGTGTGGATGAGTATTTTAAATGCATTTGGAGAATGGATTAGAGGATTCCAAAGGAGATTGGGGTTCTCGAATAGTCTCGTGGCCGAAATCTGGGCAATAAGAGATGATTTACTGCTTGCTAAAGATTTAAACATTAAGTCAATTGATGGAGAATCAGTGCAAAAGAAGTGGTAAAATTGATTGCAGATGATACTCGTGAAGATAGGAATCTAACACCC
Source organism: Clarkia xantiana subsp. parviflora (assembly GCA_036873135.1). NCBI lineage: Eukaryota > Viridiplantae > Streptophyta > Magnoliopsida > Myrtales > Onagraceae > Clarkia > Clarkia xantiana. Next base: position 4,861,726 of record JAPTYO010000012.1, on the reverse strand, counting down.
TTATTGTTTGATTGCAGGAATCTCCTCTTGTCCTTCGAGCTATTTAATATCAGACATATATACCAAGAGGCGAATAAAATCAAAGATCACCTTGCTAAAGAGAAGGTGAAGATGGATGGTCATTTTGTCAGCTCATTTACCAAAGCTCTGTTGTTTCTTAAAAAAAAGGGTTAACATGTCTTTTGGTCCATGATGTTTGACAACTTTTGGGTTTTGGTCAATGATGTTTTTTTTTACCTAGTTTTGGTACCATATGTTTGCAGATTTTTTCTAGTTTTGGTCTAACCGTTACATTCCGTCCATTTTTTGACATGTTCAAGTCACGTGATCCACCCTGAGCTTTCAATTTTGTTCAATTTAGTATCTCTAATATTTTCCTAACCTTTTTTTTTGTTTAATTTAGTCCCGAAGTTTCAAAAATTCAATTGGACCTATTGTCCAATTGGGGTCAATTTTGAAACTTCGGGACTAAATTGAACAAAAAAAAGGTTAAGAAAGTATTAGAGGGACTAAATTTAAAGTTTAGAGTGGATCACGTGGCTTGAACATGTCAAAAAATGGACGGAATGTAACAGTTAGACCAAAACTAGAAAAAATATGCAAACATATGGTACCAAAACTAGGTAAAAAAAAACATCATTGACCAAAACTCAAAAGTTGTCAAACATCATGGACCAAAAGACATATTAACCCTAAAAAAATCATCAAACATCCATATACATGTTGTGAAAAGGATATGGACATAGAATAGATAAAGGATTAAATAAATAGGAAATTATATATCATTATTTATTATCCGAAATGATAGATAATAAATATAAAAAAAAAATTGCCACGAATAACGAATGGACATGTCATTAAATTCAATTATATCCGACAAAAAAAATAAATAAAATTATATTATACTAATTTAATTAATTTAATATCAGATATATTTGGTTTATATATATACTAGGTGCTGACCCCGCGCTACGCGCGGGATGGCATGATAAATTGTACACAGTTACATATATATAGAATACTAAATTATTCTTCGAGGCTAATAAAAACTGTAAATCCTAAAACATATTTGTGGAATGAACTATAACCAACCATTTATTTACTTTCAAAAGAAAATGTTGAAGTATTGAAATTGTTTATTTCGGATCAATTAGTACATTGCGATATTTAGTTATATTATATAAAAATGTAATGAAGAATATACTGATTTACGATGATATCTTGTATGAACTTGATGACGATCTTCAATTTATTACTTCTAATAGTTTTTTTTGGGCCAAATTATTCCCTATAGTTAAAGTACCTACTAACCGAATTAAAATATCTCTCTTCAATATCTTAAAGAATATTGTACCATATGAAATTGCAAAATTTATTTGGCCACCACAAATGTATTGTCGTTGTTGAGAGGAATTATTGGCTATCACCGAGTCACCATCAGATCCTACTCTCACATTTTAGGAGAATGCAATGGGTTACCATTCAGTGGCACTGTATAATTTTTTCGTTGTTGAACCATATAATTAAGACAAATCTCAGTTAATGTTAATTATTTATGGACTTAATTTCTAGATATATTTTCACTGTTTTTTTTCTCTAGATATAGAGATACCTCATCAATGACAACACCATGATGTGAAAAGTATCGTCACGCGGAAATTGGATAGCCACCATCACACTCACCTCCACAGATGAATGAAAAAAGTATGTTGATACAAAATCACGATCCTAAGCCTGCTTCCTACCTCTTACCCAGCTCTTAGTCCAAAGCCCAATTGAAAAGTCCATCAACATTTTTTTTTTTGCCAAGCTAGCCCTGATAAAATAGCCATGCTATTCTCTTGATCCTTGAGACGGCCCAGAAGACGGCCCAGAATGCTGAAAAAAGACGGCCCAGAAATGTAGATGATGTGTCACACTTAGGATGAGTAAAAATGATGACGTGGCACAATAAAAATGATTCACTCTCACCTATTCCCTTATTATATATATAGATATATATATACTAGGTGCATTTTCCGCGCATCGCGCGGAGTGACTTGTTAAATATGTATAATCAACAACCTAATATTCGATGAAATTTATAATGACTATTTGTGAAACATTATTTTTAAATAAAATATCAGTCTAAAATTTGAAAAAGTAATTGAAATACTGAAAAATTTTGAACCATAAAATACCATCACGCAAATTCACAAATAAATTTTAGATGCCCGTACCGCATGCTACATTTGGTCGTCGGATCTGTGTCAAGCGTTTGTTCTTCAACAGATATGACTTCGATGACCACCGGCGATATCTCGCCGGAGATAGAGATGGATCTGCCACCGAGACTGTCAGCCGCCTGTACCGCCTGGTATCTTCGTTCGCCAGCTCCGCGTCCAGCGTTTGTTAAAAATCAGCGAAATTTTAATTTCGATTAATTACATACATTGAATCTTGAATGGTCTGAAATTTTAATTGTGATTAATTGCATACATTGAATCTTGAACGGTTCGAAATCAGAGGAAATTTTAAATGTGATTAATTGCATACACTGAATCTTGAACGGTCCGAAATTTTAATTGCGATTAATTGTATATATTGAATCTTGAACGGTTCGAAATCAGCGAAATTTTAATTGCGATTAATTGCAACTTAATAACCCTCAGCTCCCTATTGCAATCAATGATATGGAGTTAATGACTACAAAACCCTTAGCTTAATTGTCATAAATGCATCGATTAATGTAAAAAAAAAAAATCCAGCTCCACATTCACTCTGTTATTATATTTCCTTCAGAATTTATAATATATATATATATTGTATTTTCTTTAAATAAAGTTTGATGCAAAATGACTGACAATCACAATTAATTTATTGGTTAAATAATTCCAATTATTACTACTAATTAGTGATTAAATAAATTTTACATATAAGTTCTGATGACGAAAATATAAGGACAAAAATATCAAATGCATTTTGTAGGTAAAGAAAAAAAAATTGAGATAAAAAGAATAAAAATAAAATAAAAACTTAATTAACATTAATTCGTCGGCAAACTTTAGAATTTATAATTATATGTATTTTGACAACGAAATATAAGTAAGTAAAAATTAAAATTTTAAAATTGAGCTCGGACTTTTGAATTAAAAGTATTAAGAGCACTTCCAATAGTAGTGCCTAGTGCCTAGTTCCATGTTGTAAATTGATTATTGTAGAGAGTGCCTAGTGTCATTTACTGTTGGTCCCTACTGGTAATGATTAAATAGGCACTTGCATTTTCAATAGGAGTGCCTTGTTCCAAAATGGGAGTGCCTAGTTCCAATTTTTGCCACTGGACGCTAACTAGGCGCCACTAGGCGTGACTAGGATTACTAATATTACTGTTTTGCTATTATTGAGTGAATAGTGAAGTGGGACAGTGCCTACTAGTAGGAACTCCCAAGTTACTATTCATGTCGGTGCCAACTTTTTAATATTATTTTATTCGATTGTGTTGCTCATCTCTTTGATTGTATATATATTCGGTTACGCTAAGTCAGATAGACAAGAGCCGTAATCAGTCATTTTGAATATTATGTAACATAAATAATGACACGAACCAAAATTACTACTTTTTAACTTTGAATCAATTTCGAAATTTCCATATCTAATTTGTTTATATGTTACCATGTTGAATAACCGTTAATTCTAAATTTTGAAATAGTATAACATTTCAAATTATTAAATATGGAAAATAATTACTACAAAATATTATATTATTTTAATGCATATATATTTTTATATATTTTACGTATTATATTATATTATATTATATTATTATATGAAAGAAATATATCTTTTACAATAAATTATTATAAAAATTATACTTTTAGAATGATGTATATATAATATATTTCTAATTACATATATTGGAAATCATATATAAAAACACATGATTAATGCAATAATCGATTTACTAATATGATCATGGATTTACATAAACGTGAATATGTTGATGATGTTGAATTAAGATATGTCAATCAACGTATAACAGATATACACTGATTATGGTGAAATAATAAATTCAATGAATTTGATTGATCAGTGTTATTATATCAACAATTATACTTATCAATCATTCTGCATGCCGCATGGGGACTGCACCTAATAGTAATTTTACCTTGGTCAAGTAACGTATAATTATTGCAATGAATTGACAATAGAGAACTATGGATATGCACGAACCGGTCGGGCCCGAATATGTTCCGAACTGGATTGGTACTAATTAAAACAGTATGGTCCGGTCTTGACTGAATTTGAAATTAGCACTAAAAATTCTGGACCGATTTTGGACTGGAACTGTAAAAAAAGTCTGGTTCGGTTCAAAACTGGTCCGACCCATTTTCCTATTAAAAAAAAAAAACGATCCTCCAACAAAACTGATCCAGTTAAAAACCAGTTCAAAATAGTCTGGTCCAGTCAAAAATCAATTTTTTGAGAAGTATATTACTGGTTTTTGGTCTGGTTCTCCTCTCGCATAATTGGTCTGGTTCTCAATTTTTTATAATTTTGTATATAGTTTCCCTATTTTTTTTTAATTAAAACATCTAATACTTGAATCTCATTATTTATTCATGTCCGTATTTGTAAAAAAATATGAATATATAATGCAAAAATTATATTTGAATTATGAAATTATGTGGGTCCCAATGTAGAAGTGGAACTTGGCCTCCACTACTAGAGAGAGTGCCAATTTTACAGTGCCATTTACTATAACAAATACTGTAGCAGTGCCACTTTAATGAGTTGGCAGTGACGTGGCTGCTGATGTGGAGGCACTAAACACTTGCTATTGGAAGTGATCTAAGTGGGTCAAACCTGTCCCGAGCTAACAATCGTTGAAGGAACCCATCTCCTTTGGACTTAATCAATCATATCGTTTCATTCTTTAAGTTTACACTTCTCATGAAACCCTAGAACACCACGCATCAAGATTCAATGGAGCTTTGAAATGTTAATCATGAATTTTTCTTCTTCACTTGTTTATGAAAAATTTCAAGTTAGCCCAAGTCATCCCCGAATTACACAAGTCCCACCAAAAAAAAACCAAGCTCGAACCATAAGATAGTCGTCCAAAATTTCGTCGGACTCGACACGTTTTTTTTATAGAAAAATCTCACCATCCCGCTCACGTTATACTGTACGTTGTCCTTCCTTATGATTAGTATATTCATTCATCAGGGTACAAGTTCAGAAACGCACGAATTTTAATAATATATAAAGATTCATCACTGCCAACAGTTAGTTGATTCCACTTAAATCGACGACAAAATTTGATGATATCTATCTATCTAATAAATAAGAACCAGCTCAACAGCAATATATGGCTTTTCCATTTTACAAGTACAAAGTATTACATAATTTGGACAATCCCACCTCCTTCCTTACTTCTACTCTTCTTCCTTAGCTTAGCTTAGCTAGTGACAGTAGAGCTTTATCAGAGAGTCCGAACCCGCTGTGAATAACCATGGCTGCCTTGGATGGAATTTGCAGTCCGTCACTCCTGCAACCAATGCAATGCAATGCAATATATATTATCATCTTTTCTATTCCCTGTGTATTTAGCAGTCCTTGTTATCTAATTTAGGTCAAGGCAAAGTGACTGATTATTGGGCCAAAAGTGCTAACTAAGTTTCCCAATTCTATTGTACATGGACGCAGCAGATACAGACAGAGAGAGGAGGATATGCCCAAATGAAAGGTGATGCTTACCTCTTCCATTGGTGCTTGAATGCCCTCGAAGAATCTCCAAAGGAACAATCAAAGGATTCTGATTGAGATCCGAGTAAACCATTCCATGAAACACATAAGCTGTCCCATCATCGGAGGAGGATGCAAAAAGCGGGTAAGATCTATGGAACGCCACATTCGTGATATCACTTTTATGACACCTGTGTATTGGTAGAAGAAAGCAGCAATCAAGTTATGCCAGTTCAGACCCCATTACTGCAACTACATGGATATATAATCAAGTTATGACATACGTTAACTTTTTGTAAGGCTTTGATGAGAGGTCCATATCAAACCAGCATAGCTTTCCCTCTCTGCTTCCCACAATTACATTATCCCCTGCAAGGACAAGTTCCAGAGAATCAGTTGCATTCTACCAAAATATGTATAACACTAATACAAGATAAATCAATTCAGATATGTTGATATAACACAAATTCAAAAAAAAAACAACATTAAGATAGAGTAGAGCATACCAGAAGGATGAATTGCAACTGAAGAAACTTCACGAAATCCCGTCTCCAGCTTTTTCATGATCTTTTGCTTAACAAGATCATAAACTCGAACATTCTTCTTGGTCGCAACAAAGAAAATGGAACGAGTAGGATGAAAGACAGATGAAACTGGAATGCCGTGCAACTTGAACGGAATCTTCTGAGAGTGTCTCTTCGAGAGCAGGTGTATCATTATTGCTCTTGATTCACGTAATATCATGTCAAGGAAACTATCAGGAAATAACCAACATACTGATTTATAGCAAGTCAAATGCATGCCCTGTGCAGCGAAAGTTGGTTGCTCATTTCAAATCAACGGAATTTGTATTTTTGCACTTTTTCCAGACACTTGCACCCGAATGGAGAGATAAAATATTCATACATCATGTATCAGCAATCATCCCATATCAGTGGCAGCAGATCTGATCGTCATGCTCATCTCAAAGCTTGATGCATGTCAATATTAACTAAGTTCCTTAAAAAATACTGTCGACTTGAGGGGAAAGGAAAAAACAGTTTTTAAGAGGTACGAATTTTCATACCCTGTTCTATTTATGAAAAACTTTTCTTCCAAGTTCCACCATTTCTTCCTTTGGAGTTTACTTTGATTTGGTCAGTCCATCACGCACACATGTAACAGAGAAACAATGTAGTAGGAAAATACAATAAAACGGAAAAACAAAGGATATCTGCAGGCATCACTGTTGACAAGTAATCTCCTTTACGATGCCACTCAACTGATACAACTCTCTGCAATTAACCAAGGACATAAACCATCAAGCCCTTCCACGATAACAGTTAAAAAGATAGCTAAAAATTTAAGCATCAATCAACGTGAAGAAACAGTAGACAACCTTGAAGTGTCTTAACCTGACTCCCTTGAACTTATCCCCATCCTCTTGAATCCAGGTCACGCCAGAGACTTTATCACCAGTAGAAACAGCATTTTTAGAATACTACCATGTTGAATTAAAAAAGAGTTTCACTAAGAATCTACACATATTACCTGTCTCATTTGCCGTGGCAGGTAAACCAACATGGAAGAGTTCAGCTACCTTTTTTTGATCCTCCTCGCTCCCAAGTCCAGTATTTAGTATAATGACATCTAGCCCCCTGAAAAAAAGTTAACAGTGAGTACAAAAAGTAGCATGCAGAACCTGGAAAATTTATCTTAATCATGGCTAAAGCTGGACACCATGGAGGATCAAATCCTTGTTAAGTTTGAAATAGGCAAGATAATTTTTTAAATCTGGAGAAAAGCTGGAGTTCAGTATGATCCAGTCTCTCAATTAAATTTAAAACCATAATGCACTGGCCAATATATGATAAACATGAAACTACAATTAACTACATCCAAGGGTCTCGTACTTACGCTACACATGCCAGCATAGGAAGTTCAGGAAGTGGATTCCATGCAACGTATTGCACGGCTTCACCAATTTCCCAGACTCTAAGGGTCCTACCAGTTGCAACCTCCCAAATCCGTACAGTGCCATCAGCAGAACCTTCACGAGACATGAGAAATTAGAGTGTACAATTGGTTTCTCAATGATTTAATTTCATGAAGGAGAAAATGGTGTAAGATCTAAAAGACTACAGACCTGAGGCTAGCCACTGGCCTGAAGATTCGACTGAAATGGACATGACTGCACCATGATGGCCTCTATACTCAAGATAACATGTAGCAGGATAAGGTTTAAGATCCCTTCGACTAGGTAACTTTGGCTTCAGAGACTCTGGATCAATATTGAGCTGAAACAATACATAGGCAAGTTTCAATTTCTCTGATGTCTAGATATGTGACGTCAAATCATCATTTACCAATAAACAATGCATAACAAGAAATAGATGAAACAAAATGATCTGCTTACGCGTTTTTTCCGAACTCTAGGGCACAAATACAGATCCAGACATCTTTCGAAAGATTCCTTCACAGAATTCTCATACGACGGGATACTCCTCAAGGACGTATACCTAAGGAAATAAATAGCATTAGCAAGATGACTGAAGTAAAACTGCAAGCAACTTAGACTCATTCATCACTTTATCCTTTTTAAGTTACTATGAGAAATACAAATATCACCTTCTTGGAATGAATTTCGGGCGGTCTTCCTCGTACAAAAGTTGATAAGAAATTATCTCTTCTTGGGTTGGTATAAATTCCAAAGATGGATTATATGATTCCTCATGTCCTGATAAAATATCACGAAAAAAGAGAATGAGAAATCAATATCTAGTTTAAGCTTGCCTTAAAAGCAAAAAGGAACGGGACTAGCCCCATACTGCAGAAAAAAAAAACCTGGAAGCTTTGGCTTAGGTGCTGGAATGTAGGCCAAATGTGAAGTCTTGTCCACTGGCCCAGATTCATCATCCCACAAGTGATAGAAAGAAGGTTCTTCTTTTGGCTCGTCAAACTTTATCCGACCCTCTCTAATGGCTCTAACAAGCTTTGCAACCTGCAAAAGTTTCAAAGATGAATAAATGAGTTACCACCTCATACATGGTGGAATGGGAAAAGGAATTTATATATATAATATTCCAGACAATGTTCTACCATGTAGAACACATTTCTACATCATGCCCATGGAGAATTCAAGCAAAAGTATAGGCATGGCAACAGCTAGGGTCACAGTACTGAACAGCTATATTTACAGAGATCATCCAAGATTTGCTCAGAGCAAACTATAGATATAAAATTTGAGTCGAGAAGATTGTCGCCTCTGAGTACAGGAAATACAACAAGCAATTCTGACAAAAGTAAAAGATGGTGTCCCACCCATAACCACCATGCAACGGAAGGATAAAAGAAATTGACTGAAGAAGAAACAGTTCAACCATTTTCCTTAGTTACACAAGTAACAAATACCAAATAACTGTAAAAACCTCAAGTTCCATTCTAACATGTAAAAATGGGTACACCAATAAAACTAACATGGCAACATCAAACTTGTACATAACTAAAAGCTTTTTTCTTTTAAATATGAAACTTCAACCATGCTCATATTTCACACACGAGAGATACCATAGTTAATGCCTTCAGTAACGACATGGCTGGAGAAGGTTGTTTGTTTTTGTTAACACTTAATAGCCAGTTAGTTAGTTATAGCCAAACTGAGAAGAGGCAGTTATCCCCAACTCTTTCTAAAATAATCGTCAATAGTAAGTTCTGGAAATTATAAATTACACTATTGTTTCCATGTGAAAGTTACTGGTGCTGTGCAATTATATTAGCGACTAAAACTTCTTTTAGACCAATGAAAGGGTTAAGTATACAATCATGTAGAGAATGTTGTACAAGAATGGGAATGCTATCGAGCTGTAACATCATTAAAGATTCTAAGGAAACAAGTACTAATGACTAACCTTTTTAGCTTCCCACTTTGAAGGAGTGAATCTTCTTTTCGGTTCTGGTGCATTTGACAGGGGATGTAAAGCATCATCCCACTTGAACCAATCAACATATGGCTGCACTCAAAAGATGTCAATGTTAGCAAGCACGGGAAAACTATTAACAGTGATAATGGCATCCTTACTAAAAAACTGACCGCATAAGGATCAAATTCAGCATGAGGCGCCTCTCCTTTCAGCAACCTACGGATAAGTTTTGTCTCTTCTTTTGTTAATTCTACTTCCTCGTCGTTATACTCGTCATAAATCTTACGCCTGCATATGGAAATGTTCAAAATAAAGATGACAATGTGTTGATCAGAATTTATTTAAATGGTTATTATTTAAAGGGCAGAACATGATCCAACAGAGTGTATACTAATGAACCAACATATAAAGAGGCAGAAATTTCATACAGACTATAGAGAGTACTATATCCAAACGTGATACAATTGCAATATTGCATATACTTTTCTTTTTCTTTTTTTGAATTATAAAGTTAGTAGATATCATTAACTGCATAAACTTATCTACAAAAATCCCTAATGAACCTACAACAATTGGTTACAGTAAAACTTTCATTAAAACAGGTGCAGCCCTTATTAATACCAAAGCAAGGCACAGAACCTAGCAGAGGAAATATATAATTTTGGATACCAAAAAAAGGGATTGAATGTTATAATCGCAGCCATTGAACCAGAACTAGAAGAAAGCAACCATTCAAAGCGTGGATAAAACTGCAAGTGAACTAGGCATATGGAAGTAGGATTCTTAAAAGAGTATCAATTCAAAATTTCAAATATACTGACCAATTCTTTGAGTTATCAGCACTTGCGAGAAACGCATCCAGTTTGTCCTGCCTCTCTTTCTTTTTAAGCTTTTTCCCAGAAATGTCATAGCCAATGTGTTCCTCATCCTTGTACCACTCAAGTGGAACATCTCCAATCGTATTTCGAGGTGCAATCTGATGAAAGAAGAGGTGAATACGAAAGCAACATCACACAACAAAATCTATGATAAAAATTTCATCCAATCTAAATGAATAAAGGAAAAATATAGACCTCATCTTCAGAAGAATCACTCTCCTCCACTCCATGGTCTCCTTCCGAGCTTCCGCCTTCCTCTGTAATTCCAGATTCTTTAACATCACCCTGCCAAAGTAATCCCATTACATTTGTTTCTAATTTGCTTGGAAAGACAGTCTATTACGCCACAGTGATAGACGAATTGGAAGTAAAAAAAAAAAAAAAACCAGCACGGCAGCATCACTGCAAAGAAAGACAGTCATCTCTTTCACAACATAGATAATTTAAAATAAAATGAACAAGACACAATTTGGTAGACTTTGCTGTTAGCCTGATACAGGACATCTTAAAATATATTAAAACCAATCCATATATATAGCACTAAACTCCTTTACTTTCTATTCCAAATTCACAAAATTCATGATTAGAGACAAAGCTACAGTATTCTGCTGGAGTCAAATCTAGCAGTCACAGTTTTCCAAGACAAACATACATATAATCCAATCTAGCAGTACACTAAACAAGTTTCGCAATGTATAACCCCAAAGGTTCATATGCTACCCCTTTCGAAGTACCTCAGAATAGTAGTCGGAATCGGCCGCTGAATCATAAGGTGAGGCGTTTCCACCTTCATCTTCTTCTTTCGCTTCATGTTCTTGTTCTGAACTTAATGGAGGAGCTTCAGCAACCTCTGGTTTCTGCTTGATGTCTTCATCAGTTTTCAACTTAGTATTCTTCTTCTTCGTTTTGTTACTTCGCTCCGCCGTTCCCATTCTTCTCTACAGCGGAGAAGACCAACCAAATCGGAGGACGCAGGTCAGAGGAGGGTTTAGTAGGGTTTAGAAGAATGAGAGAACAGAGAAAAACTAGCTCGATCGGTAAGAAGCTTATTAACAATCGACCACGCTACCAGCCTTGCATAGTACCATACCTCTTAAAAATAATATTATTTTTTATAATGAAAGAGAAGCGTTAAAGTGACGGTGAAATGCCGAAATACTATCCGAACTTTGCTTCTGAATTTTAATTCTTTTAAAATAGTTAATTAGATTTTTAATTTCAGAACAAATTGTTTTCTTTGTTTGAATTCTCATCAAATTGGACAGAAAATGAGTATATTTGATTTCTGCCACATATGGTATTTTTATGTGTACCAAAAGTTAATTAAAATATAAGTTGAAAATATTCTAGTAGAACACCTTCAGTTAGATGTTCATCTGAAATACACTGTTTAATTGAAGGCTGTAAGCGTAATTAAAGGTATTTTGTTCCAACACTTTCAATTTATGTTTAAATTCATATTTGATATATATGAAAAGAATCACAAAGGAGAAACATGCTAATTTGTTTATCTAATTTTACGACAATTGAACCCGAGATAGCAATTTATCATGAAATTAAAAATTCAAATAGCTAATTTGAAAATATTAAAGTTCAAATAGCGATTTGTAAATTAGTCAAAGTTCGAGTAGCTATTTATTATTAACCCTATTAATTATTAACACGAATTACTGAATCGGGTCGCGTCAGGTCAGGTTAAAATTTTAATCTAATTTGGCCCTTAATAATTAATTAGTGTAAAAGTTGGATCCTCCACTTGTTTTGATGGCCCAAAAGAACCCCTAAAAACGTAAACTGCCGCACAATTCTATTGTCACAGGCTCACACTGAAACTTCATCAATGCATTGGCAAGGCAAGCAAGCAAACAAATTGTTATAATTATTATGTCAACATATAGATAGATGGTTGTCAAAATCTAAAACTTAATGGTTACAACACAACAAAACTCAAAGAGAAGCAGCAGCAAACACTGGAAGCTCAATCCCAAACGAAGGGGTTCAGAGGCCGAGTTTTGATAGAAGCTCCTTCCACCTTGGAGTTTCTTCGTCGAAGATGTAAGTCAATGGAGAGACTAGCACTCCACTTCCCCCAATCTGCAACCAGCCATTCTTTCATTAACAATTATTATTATATATAAAAGAGAGAACCCGAACCCCCCCTCAACTGCTGAACCGACTTACTTACCGCTCTCAACTGCTGAACCGACTTATAGAGTGCATTCTTGGGTACACATATCACAATTGCATAGTAGTCTGCCACTACTTTACCGTCCCGCTTGCAGAACACTGGACTTACAGTAGGCCCCTATCATCAATATAACATCATTATTACTCTCCAAAACAAACCAAACAGAAAATCAAATGAAATTCTGTCTCACCTGCAAACCAGAAAGTGATGGCTGACTCAATACTCGTTCAGCTACTTCCTCGGCACTACTTCCCCTCATGTTGGCAGTAACCTACCACCAATCAAGCATAGATGTTGAGTTGTCAGACCAATAATAATAATACATAGGGTTAATAACTAAAAAACTGTCCAAGGTTTACCCTAGGTTAAAATTAGGTGTCTGAAGTTTGAAATGTTAAAATGGACTGTCCCAAGTTTCATTTTTGTTGAAATTTGGTGTCTTTGTGCATCTTTTCATCTCCATTCAATCATTTCCATCAACCCACCAACCCACTCATAATCCATCACTCTTTACTTTTTACAAAATCGTCAAATTTCACCTAAAAATTGAATATTAAAAAAAAAGTTTCTAGAAGAGTAGTGTGGAGCCATTTTCCAAGGAAAATAGAGCGAGATTTACTTGCCCGGATGTGACCAACTTTTTAGGTGACGGTCCCGGCAAGATGACGAGCAGGGATTGTGTATGAGAGCTCGAGTTTGACAGACAGTTTCGTCGAAATTGACTTCTCTAAAGTAATCACACCGAGACACCAAATTTCAACAAAAATGAAACTTGGGACAGTCCATTTTAACATTTCAAACTTCAGACACCTAATTTTAACATAGGGTAAACCTTGGACAGTTTTTTAGTTATTAACCCTAATACATAACTATCAGCAATCTAGAATACCCAATCATACCGTGAACTGACCAACTGCCCTGAGGTGAGCCTCCAATCGTTCGAGAATTTCATGGGATATGTCAACAACTCCTTTTCGTTGGATCAATGACCGTCTGTTAGCAACAAGAACTCCCTGAAAAAACAACAAAGAGAGAAGAGGATGAGGAGTTTGCTTCCGATCAGTCAACTCAAATCCAGCTGCAGCACTTGCGGGATTGACTGCCTTACCTGACTTTCTAGTACAATACCCCCTTCAATTTCCTTCAGGTTGTTCTCTCTTAGTGTTGTTCCGCTACTCACAAGATCCAGAATAGCATCAGCTGATCCCATCTGTTGTCGGAAGAGAAGTTTCATTTACTGAAATAAGTAGTGGCCTGGCCTGAAAACACAACTATTTCTTGCAACAAACTTTATTATAAAGTTATAAACTACTGACATGAAGAATGTAATTATTACCCCAGGCTTTGCCTCCAGACCCCCATCAGCAGTTGAGAATGCCACATGCTTCAGACCATTTTCTCTAATAAATTTAGTACCCAACTGACAAGAGCACAAAATAAACATATTTGACATTCAGATCCCCAAAGAAATAATAAAATATATATATCGCAACTAAAATAAACTACACAAGCTTGTATTCATACATAAGTAAAGCCAGTAGCAATTCTTAGAGGTCTCTCTTCGGTCCATTGAGGCATTTGTGCTAGCTCCTTCACTGAGTTGATATTCTCGAATATACCATAATTGGGAATCTATTGCCACGAATAATGTAGACGGGGTTATCATTTATGATGTACTACTAGAAAACTGTAGTGAGCAGCTAAGATGTATGTTACTTACTGCAATGGATAAATGGCAATCTCCATATTCAAGATTATCATGAACGATGATAAGGTCTTCATTACCCTGGAAGAAAAAAAAAGGGTGCAACATTTCATGCAACAAGAACAGTAGCATGGCATGTCTACACTAGGATGGAGAAGTAAAAAATATTCATTTAAGCACATATACCATCCATTTATCTAGAAAAAATTTATGACGCGACAACCTTAGGGGATACATCCACCCAGTAAAAAGCACATATAGGCGTAAAGAATGATCCTAAGAAACTGTTATGGTCATTTTAACTTCTCTCCAAACTTTTTAGATAAACCCTTCAAATAGGATGGTCAATCTCTCTCGTCTCTCTTTAATTAATTTAATAAATGAGGAATTGCAAGTCCAATTGAAAATATCACATTCATGCTTGAAGTTCAGACTATAATAAATAAGTCTATATGCACTTCTATGAAATTTTTCTTTTTTAAATGAATGCACTTCTGTAGTCTTGTTCAATATAACTGAGAACGACCCTCACTCAAGCTACTACAGATAGGTCCCAAAAACATTTAGAGGAATCAAATGTCATAAGTTGAGGTATTCACGCCGTTCAGCCAAACAGGGTTTTTAATAAGTCTAGTTCAGTTTCAGTTGCTTGATACTCTCAACTAAGGGTACTTAAATTTCGCATCCTTGTTCTAGAATACTGTTGTAAACATGATTGTAACATTTTGAAGGAAGAAATGTCGCTTAATGGGGTACACAGATAAAGATTGCCAAGCTGCATACCTGTCCATATTCGCTGACTGTGTCCAATCCCACAAAACCAAGGTCAAGATCTCCTGATAGTAATTGTTTAACTATGTCTGTTGGCCGCTGAAGCCAGACTTCCAAGTTAGAAAGCTGAAATAGAGAAGAATATTTCATTAGAGATGGTATATGACTAGAGTACACAATGGATGTCCGTCATTATCAAAATGTCTTCCATTTACAACTAAATTAATGTATGAGGTTCACCGTACCATACTGTCTTAAGATCACGGACATGAACTGAAATATTTACAGATACATCGTGTACTACATAAATTTTAATGCATTCAAGTTAAGAAACAGGTAAGGCTACATAAAGCCCTTAAGAACTTTGCACATAAACTTTTCTTTGTTTATCTATTAGAATTGGGATTGATGCAAAGAATCAGTGATTTTCTTATACTTCATATAAGAATCAGTGAATTTGTTGGCCTCTTCCTTGTTTCTGCAGCGTAAGCAGGCGTTATGTGTATCTCAATCCCAAAAAGCGTAGTAGATAAATGATGAATCCAACTTGAAGCCAAATCAAATTAAATCAACAGCAAAAACTTTAAGATGCCACAGAGAGAGAATCATTGCATTTTAACTCTGTCCAGACAATGAAGGAACAACTTGGGATGAGGAGAGAATTATATAGTTATATGGATTTCAACATTTAACTTTGATTTCCCGTTCCAAATTCATTCATTAAATACTTAATCAAGTATTCACGTTCCTTTCTAGTCCATGAAATACAATACATTCATCACTAACTAGTATTCTAAAGACAAAACTTCAAAATCCCTCAGTGAAGCAAAATCAGGGTGTAAACACGAATGTAACTTCTTTCTAACTTTACCAACAGATTCATTATACTGGATACCTAACTTCTAATCAATGGCATGTCAAGAAGACCCAAACTTCTTTTACAACCTGCATTGAGACCCAACAGGAAACAGATTACTAGTTCCCATAGTACACATGCTGTGATAATGTGAAGACTATAGCCTATCAAGAGAAACCCCTCTTGCAGCTACCCATTTCAGCAGATAATCAATTAAAGGTAAGTTCACATACATAAATTCAAAAGAAAAGAAAAGAAAAGAAATCATTTTTTGCTCCAATTAGTCAGCTTAGGATGCAGAAAAAGGTAGCTAAAAAGACGCGGAAGTCCAAACACAATGGCAAAGGTGCAGCTTATGAGATCCCGAACCTGAGGAATTTGCGCGATATACTGCCTTGGATTGACCTGCTTGACGGACAGTTGGCAATCCTTCGAAAACACAACAATGTACAACGTCAGAACTTTACCAGACTGCACAAACTCACCAACACAACAACCAAGATTCTAAGGAATTGATAATCTGAAGAAGGAGTTACCTTGAGCAGAGCACGTGTGTCGTCTGCCATGCGACCTTTACTGGGCAAGCCGAGCCGAATCTCTGTCCTTTCCGGAATCTTGGTGTCTGGCTTGCCATTGGCGACAGCCGCTCGTGATTGGGGAGCCGAGAAGCAAGTTACTGTCTTTGTTGAGGGCTTCACCGAGAAGTTAAGAAGAGGCGTGGGAGGAGGACAACGGGTCATACAATTCTTCCATGTGAGAGGGGGAGAATTTATGGATGAAGATGAGGGAGAAAGATAGTGCCGGGCAAATGAGGGGAGCAACGACATTGACATGGCTGGCGACATGGAATTAGAGAGAGATGGAGCCTGTAGGAAAGGAGGATCTTAAAACTGTAACTGCCGCCGCCGCGGGCAACAACCACACAGAACCGACGGAAGTGTAGGAAATTGCAGCCGTCAGAAATGAAATGCCAGCATTCTCTCTATAGAGAGCTAAATCCGAGTTTGTTTGTCATCAAACTTGGATTTTTTTTTTTTTTGTGTGGATAAATTACCCAAATAAGCGAGTTTTTGACCAAAATAAGTCTACATGCCGAACCAAACCCAAATATAGGCTTAAAAAAAAAAATCAAATTTGGGTCTGGCCGGGTCGGGGGACCCGGCCAAGCAGTTCAAAATTTTGAACTGCTTGGCCGGGTCCCCCCGACCCGGCCAACTGAGTTCGAAATTTGAACTCAGTTGGCCGGGTCGGTGGGACCCGGCCAAGGGACATTGGATTCCCTTGGTAATAACCAAGGGAATCTGGCCAGCCAGCAAGGGGTCCCTTGCTGGCTGATATGACCGGTCACTGACCGGTCTGATTGACCAGTCAATTTTTTTTTTTTTTTTTCAAACAGATTCGATTTTTTTTTTTAAATCATTATTTATTTCTTTATATATACACATACAACCCACCACTATCTAACTTCATACCTCATATAATTCACTAGGGCTGAGCAGGAAAACCCGAAAGCCCGAAAGCCCGAAAAACCCGTCCCGAGCCCGTCCCGAAAAACCCGGTCCCGAATAGACCCGAGCCCGAGCGGGCGGGACTTTTATTTTCAATTCGGGCTCGGG